>JAUMIR010000005.1:250208644-260208644 GCA_030847615.1 Gambelia wislizenii
AGCTTCATAAAATCCTCTAAGATCACCCAGATCTGCACAGCGTAGTGTCTTTTCTGCTATATTGATCCACCACTTGTTCTGCATGTCTTGGAGTTTTTGTTGAAGTTTACTACATGCGAGACGGAAAGCTGCTTTTCTTACATGGTAAGTTGGCTGGGCGAGGTATGCCTGGTGAGCACTTCTTTCCTTTGCCAGCAGCTCCTGGTCTCTTGGTTATTTTCATGAAACCAGTCTTGATTTTTCTTGTGGGAGAACCCGAGGGTTTCTTCCGCAGACTGGAGGATACTGTTTTGGATATGTTGCCACAGCACTGTCCTTGAGCAAGCAGGGATCACCAGCATTGAGACCATGATATTGACAATGCAGCTGCATTGGGCAGGGCACGTTTCTAGGATGGAGGACCATCACTTCCCAAAAATATTACTCTACGGTGAACTCGCCATGGGCCAGCGTAAGAGGGGCGCTCCAAAAAAGCGATACAAGGACTCTCTGAAACAACATCTCAGGCTCGGCCAAATTGATCACCAACAGTGGTCCGCCCTGACCTCACATCGGGAGGCATGGAAATGCACTATCCACAATGCTGCAGCCTTATTTGAGAACTCACGCCGAATAAGTCTTGAAGAGAAACGACAACGCAGAAAGAATCAGAACCCAAAAACATCACCCAAGGAGACCTTCTGCTGTGCTTTCTGCAACCAGACTTGTTTATCTCAGATTGGACTTTTTAGTCATCAGCGCGCTTGCAGAAAGTGCGGGATGAGTCCTTCCTGAATCCTCATTTGCGAAGAAAAGCCAGAGGACAGCACTGTAGGAAAAGGATCTGTAGGATGGTCTTCAAATTTTGTTTGCAGATTTGCCTGGAAGTTGTCTCTCATGGTAGCTTGTTGAAGATTGCTGACTTGGAGTCTCCTCTTTAAGGTGCCACCCCTCTTAGGTTTGAATTTAAGATGAAGATGTAGTTTACATCTTATGAGGCGATGATCTGTTTAGCATTCTGCACTGGGCATCACTCGAGTATGACGGACATCACAAATGTTTCTCTGGCGGACTAGAACATAGTCAATGCGGTGCCAATGTTTTGATCGGGGATGCATCTAGGTTGTCTTCAAGCTGTCTTTCTGCTGAAAGATAGTGTTTGTAATAGTCAGCTGTTGTTCTGCAGAGAACTCTAGCAGCAGTCATCCATTATCATTGCAATTTCCAACACCATGCTTGCCTAAGACACCTTTCCAGGCTTCGGAGTTCTTTCCTACTCTGGCATTGAAGTCACCAAGGATAATAATTTTATCTTCTACAGGGACTTTTTGTATGAGGTGGCGTAGGTCTGTGTAGAATTTGTCTTCCTCTACAGGGTCGGCTTGCATAGTTGGGGCATATATACTAAAGAGAACAAGATGAGGGAGGCAGAAGGAAATAATGCGATCTGAGTGTCCTGTTGGCAAGGTTTCAAGTTTGGAGGCAATGGAGTTTTTAATCATAAAGTCTACTCCTGAAAGATGTTTTTCGGTTTTGGGTTTGCCAGACCAGTAGAGTGTGTAGCCAGCACCGTTTTCTTTCAGGTTTCTTTTCTCATGGAGACGAACTTCTCTAAGAGCAGCGATGTCAATATTAAGTTGTGATAGTTCATGGGCTACTAGAGGAGAACAACGCTCAGGCTGTCCACTATCTTCAGAGTCTCGCATGGTTCTGATGTTCCAGTATGCAAGCCTCAGTTTATTTACACCTTTGGAGGCCGGTGTGTGCCTTTGTTTCTTTGCCTTGGTTTGACTGCATCAGAAGATGTCCGTTGGCCGTGGCTAGCCAACCAGGTAGATGGGGATGAGCTTTCGTTAGGCCACCTTTTCTAGGCCCCTCTCCATATGGAGCAAGCAGTGCTCTCCTGCTTGGTCGTTCAGGATGCTGCCGAACAAGACTGTCATCTCCCGGGTCAGCCTCAAGCGACCAAAGTCCTGAACCGCCTGCATGCAGGGTTGGGTCTGCGGCTTTCAGTGCATCTTTACACATGCCGTTTCCTTCCTCGCCTATTGGTACAGGGCTTTTTCAGTATTGGATTTGTCCTTCCAGCCTGTGCAATGGGTTTTTCTGGTGGAGCGCATTGTGCACAGAACTGGCCTCACCCTTTAAACAAAAGGTTCATCTGCTGTGGCCTTGCAAGCATGGATGGTAGCGGCAAGGTCCTCGGGTCGTAAGTTTGATTAAAGTTTCCTTGTCTTAGATGGTTGACCTTACAGGGTTGGACGAGCACCATCTGCCTGGGTTTGGGATTAGAGTTTTCCTTCTCCTAGGATGGTTGCCATAAGGCTAGAGAGCCCATCCTGCCCTTTGACGCTCTTTGTCAGACCCTTCAGTTTTGACCTGTCTGGCATGGGAGACCTTACCGGTGGCTATTATGCCACTGCTAGCATAACTCAAAACATCATTAGGGTACTCAAGCCTCTCTCCCACGACAAGGGGGTGTCAATGGAGCAAGCAGAAAATGACAGGCTGGTTGATCACAAACACATCCAATGTACTATTTTTATTAATCCATGCAACAATTATGACCTTTTTCTACATTCTGCAGTTTACAGACAAGTATAAAAACCAGAAAGTTCAGCCGAGCCATGTACCTTCAGTTGAATGGTAGAAGGTGCCACTATATTGCTCATTTGAACATGTTTGGTCCTTTCAAGTGAATAATGTGTGAAGGAGACTAGGAGTAATCAAATTTTCTGATCATTTTTTTTCCACCAGAAAGGAATGGTGGTCTTCTGAATAGGGAAGGGCAACAAATAAATCTCATGTCATTTCTAACCAGAATTTGTCCAGTCTTTACCTCCTGGAAATGAGCATGGTAGCCCAAGATCCATATATTTCTCAGCTTGTGATACAGCTGGCTCAACAACAAAAATATGTTTTAAAAAATGCATACATTTGAAAAGTGCAAACAGACAATCAGAGAAAGATACTAATATTTCCAACGTACACACAATTAATGCATACATTTGTAAAAATACACATGAAAATGCATGCATTTTGGGGGGCAGCTCTCCTCTCCTACATGCCACAATCTGATATGGACATAAACTAGAATGAATTTTTAGGGTGAAAGGAAGACTTGGTTTTTCAGATTGTCATATCCCTGCCTTGATTGGTGATTGTTTCAATGGAATATTTAACCCTGAATCCACATGCCATTTCCTAATATAATCACTACATTCCCTCTGACTGAAACATAGGATAAAATCCATTTGCTCCTACTAGAGCAGTCCCATTGAATCCAAATTCCCAGTTATTCAATTGGTCTTGACCCAGAGTTTTGTCCATAGAAGATTGATTTATACTAGGTTGGACTATTTGTTCATCTAGTCAAGAATTCCTACACTTTTCTGTCAGTTCTTACATTACTTTTTTAAAAAATGGTGATACCTGGGGTTGAAACTTGGACCTTCTCCATACAAAACACATGTTCTATCACTGAGCTATGGTCTCATTCCTCTCAGAATAACCATGATGGTTAAACAGTATCATGCCAATCTTGTTTCTTCTTCTACAGGTTGGAGAGTACCTCCAGAAAAGCTGCTGAGACTAAACCTTCCTTCCTCAGTTTCTGACAAAATCATAGTCCACATCCTATGTTCTTAGGGTAAAAATACATGAACGAGTCCAGTCACAAATGCCCTGTGTCATGTGTGCTTTGTTCATGTGTGCAGATGTCCCATATGTGTAGGGCTAAAGGGAACCTAAGATTTGAGTGTTCATTAAATTGGTTAGAATTGTAGAAGTATGTTGGAACCACTGAGGAATAATAACAATTCTTCTAGAATCGTGATAATTTATATGCTGAAGATGTAACAATGACATCCTTCTGTACCACTGCTAGTTAGCATATCTTGGTAGTTACCGCAGGAAACTTCTCCTGGTGACAGGTTGCTCTGTTACATCCAAAAGAGGCAAATGCATCTTCACTAACCCATTTTTAGAGTCCTCCTTTAACAGTGAAACTAAAAGGCTCCAACTTTTCCTTCTGCTGTATCTCCCTGAGGCAATGAAGGAATTAGCTCAGTGTGTCTGTGTGTGTCAATGAAGCATTTTGAAATTTCACACATTTAAATCATCCCCAACTTTGACAGCATTTTAAACACATTGAAGCACATTTCTAAATTCAGATATTCTCCTGTCATCTCCTCAACAAGCTTTCCTCCTACAAGACTCCTACAAGGCGAAGGAATACAATTTGTGGGGAAAGATTTGCTCTCCCAAAATGTAAACCAACTGTAATGGGGAAAAGGATAATGTAAGGGTATTGGCCTGTTGTATGTAAAAATACTTCTTGACATAACCAACACTAGACTGTCCATGATTGCACCATACCCTATATTTCCCAATGGCACTACGTGGTCATGCTAGTGTTAGCCAATTAGTTTTCTCCCAAAAGAACTCTGGTGCACTCCTTCAAACAGCAGCATACAGCTCTCAAGTAGAGAATTCTAAATACCTTGTTGTTTTTTTTCTTAACTGCCCTTGAGACGACATCAACTCATGGTGACCCTACTAAAGAGACATCTTCAAGACCCCCGATCCTCAACACACTGCTCAGGTCCTGCAGGCTCAGGGCTGTGGCTTCCTTGACTGAGTCTATCCAATTAGTATGTGGCTTTCCTCTTTTTGTACCGCCTTCTACCCTTACCCAGCATTATTGCCGTTTCGGGTGAGTCATGCCTTCTCATGATATGACAAAAGTACAACAGTCTCAGTTTAGTCATCTTCTAGGGATAGCTCAGATTTGATTTGTTCTAGGACCCATTTATTGGTCTTTTTGTCAGTCCAAGGAATCCATAGCACTCTTCTCCAGCACCATATCTCAACTGAGTTGAATTTCTTTCTATCAGCTTTCTTCACTGTCCAGCTCTCACTTCCATACATGCTAATGGGAAATAGGATCGCTTGGATAACCCTAACTTTAGTGTTCAGTTTTATGTCTTTGCATTTGAGGATTTTGTCTAGTTCTTTCATAGTTACCCTTCCCATTTCTAGTCTTCTTAAGATTTATTGACTGCAATCTCCATTCTGGTCAATGATTGATGCCAGATATGGGAAATCTTTAACTATTTCCATTTCCTTATCATCTGTACTGAATTTATGTAGATCCTCTGTGGTCATTACTAAACTATAAATCCCAAGATTACATAGGACGGAACGATGGCAGTTCAAATGGTATCAAAGTGCAATAATTGTGTAGTGTAGATACATTGCCCCCCCCCAACATTTTAATTGAATATGGAAAGGTGGTGCACGTGCTGGTAACCTCTCGTCTAGATTTCTGCAATGCGCTCTACCTGGGGCTACCCTCGTGCTTGGTCTGGAAACTTCAGTTGGTACAAAATATGGCAGCCAGAGTGGTCTCGGAAACATCTCGGAGGGACCATATAACTCCAGTATTAAAATCTCTCCACTGGCTGCCTATCAGTTTCCAGGCCCAGTATAAGGTGTTGGTTATTACCTTTAAAGCCCTAAATGGCTTCGGTCCAATTTATCTTCAGAACCGCCTCCTCCCATACAATCCTCCCCATGCACTCCAGTCCTCTGGGAGGAATTTGCTTCAGCCACAAAAATCTAGGCTGTCTGTAACCTCCAGAGGGCCTTTTCGGTAAACGCCCCCAATTTATGGAATGGCCTGCTGAATGAGAGCCATCAGATGACGAGCTTAAGTAGCTTCAAAAAAGCACTAAAGATGGATCTCTTTTGGCAGGCTTTTCCTGATTAGATCGTGGCCTCAGGAGCTGCGTCTCCTGGCCTTTTTGTAGTCTTGTGTATATTTGTTTTTAATGTGATTTTAGCTAGATGGTTTTAATTTTATATTGTTTAATGTCTTTTTATGGGGGAGGGTGGGGTGTGTGGTGCTTTTAGTTGGTATTGTAGAGTTTTAATTGTTGTAAGCCGCCCCGATTGTTTTTAGCAGAGCGGCGGGGTATAAATAAATATTATTATTATTTATTATTATTTATTATTATTAGGTCCTTGACTCTTAGTGGTAGGAACTGGTGATCATCCCATACATCAAGGTTATTGTCATCTTCTTTCAGAGTACAATAACCCTTTCTTAATGGCGTCATGTGCCAAGGGTGCTAATGTGCCAGAAAAGCATAATTGTGGAAACAGCTAAAAGAAGCAGTGCACAGCAATAATTACATGGTAATTACATCACCTTTGTTTGCATGATTCTTTCTTTCAATATGAGAAGTCCTGTGTTCAAGTCCAAAAAGTGTTCACAGTTGAAAGGAAATGGTCAGTGCCTTTATGAAGAAGGGTATACATAGCTCATTGCTAGATCACATGCTTTGCATGATATCTCATATAAAATTGTCTCACAGGTAGCAGCCTGGTTGTGGGAAGGCCTATTCTTATATTTCTGGAGAATTGCCACCTATTGCTGAAAATGATACAAGGTTAGACTGGAGCTGGGAAAGATTACTGTTTTGGACAATGTGTTCCAGAATTTCTCAGCCATGCTGGCTGGAACAATGTGGGAGTAGTAGGCCAAGAAGTAACTTTTCCAAGTTCTGGGTTAGGCAGACTCTTGGTCTAAGTCAGCCTAAAGAACCTTCTTATGTTCCTATTCAGCTTTTGTTGGAGTGCTACATAAAAGCTTTCAATTGACTGAATAGTTTTCAAGAGCTGAGGGGATCATTTGTGACTAATGAAGAACAGTGAACTTTTTAATAAGAGCAACAACTAGCTTTGATATTGATATTTTTGGATCTCTCTCTCTCTCTCTCTCTCTCTCTCTCTCTCTCTTTCTCTCTGATAAATCTCTTTTGAAGTCTTTGGGATTAGAAAACCCTTTATATTTTACCCAGCTATGCTAATAAAACTGACTAGGCTGCACAATGCAATTTTCCAGGCAAACGAAAGTATTCCTGCTTAGTTTTCTATGCTGCTCTTTTGATATATGTGTATATGATTTCTGCCACCCTAACCACTGCCATTACATTACCATTGTCATTACTCCTTCCATGATGTCCTTCCATTGGCAGGTGATTATTTTTTAAAGCAAACAAACCAACAAACAAAACAAAAACCACTTAGGCCTTTGGGAGCCATTTGTAAGGAAATACAATTGTTCTTTTCTCTTGTTTTTTAATGGATATTTTTAAAATAGGAAGCCCCCAGCACATGATCAAGGCCCTCTGCATGTGACCAGCCTTGATCACATGCTGAGGGTCTCATTACTGGCTTCAGAGAGTGTGACAGTGGTGGAGGCACCTGCCAATATCAGCCAGCATGTGTGTGTGTGGACCTCTGCCCATTTTGTTGTAATAATGGAAGGATGGGCCAGCTCTGATGCCAGGATCCTCCAGCTAGAAGGTGGCATATTCTCTCCAAGTATAGACAAGCCCTACATTAGCATTTTTGACAGAAACCATCTTGTTGTGAAGGATAACTTTGTGAAAATGTCCCCAGAGGGATGAGAAATGGAGGAAGACCTGTTAAACTAGATCCTATTCTTTCATTGCCCATTGCCCATAACTCTGTCTTATCCTCTTTTCCAACATTTTGTGGGATAAAAGAGGTGGTTGTTGTTATTATCTTTATTTATATCCTGCCTTTTCCCTAAGACTGGGGACTTTATCAGATTACTCCCCCTTAACATTCTTTTGACAGCATATTTTGTGTTGTTTTTATGCTGGCAAAAGAACCCCCCTACCAGACCTACTGTTAGTGTCACTGAGATGGAACACAAAAGGAGCTCCATTTACTTCCAGAGTTGAGATCTTACCGATTCTCATGAGAAGATGCAAGCACAGCAGCTTTAAAAGTTAAAGCAAAATAAACACATAAAACGTACACACAAGCACATAAGCACACTTTGAAAAATTACAAGTAAACCAGGGAGGTAAAAAAAAAAAAAAAGAGTGTCCTCTACCTGGCTGTCCCGATCTCACTCAGAAGTGTTCTAACAATTGACACTGTATTCACTGAGCACAATGGTGTGAGGATTCAAACGCTGGCAATGCTGGCAACAAAGTGACACAGCTGATCTATTGATGGCTTGGGCCGGCCATTAAAAAGTACGGCTTATTAGCAGCACATGATTGCAAAAGGACGACATCATATGGTATGCACGCCCTTTCATGATCATTAGGCATTATTATGATTGCCACATCTGATAAAGTCCTGGGACTCAAGGTGGCTTACACATTAGATGAAAGATTACAATGTAAAAGATAAAATTAAATGAAGTAAAACTAAATTAAACTATTAGCCATATTAAAAACACACATTCTAAAAGACTTTAAAAGATGATTTAAAACAATGCAGCACTCACAGCCCTTTGCTCTTGTTGCTGTTGTGTGCTCTCAAGTTGGTTCTGCCTTATGACAACTCTAAGGTGAATTTATGGGTTGTGGGGGTTCTTTGGTCAAGATTTGTTCAGAGACAGGTTTGTCCTTGGCTTCTTCTGAGGCTCAGAGAGTGTAACATGCCCAAGGTCACTGAATGGGTTTCCAGGGCTGAGAAGGGATCTGAACCCTCATTTCCTGAGTCCTAGGCCATTGCTTAAACAACTACAACACACTGGTTCCACAGCCCTTGTTAAAAGCTTTCAATCCTAAAAGTTTCCACCTGCTAATAAAAGGGCAGGAAGGAGGGGACTATTCTTGCCTCACTGTGGAAGGAGATCCAAAGTGTGGGGACAACCACTGAGAAGACCCTCTTTCATGTTCCCACCAATTGTACCTGTGAAGGTGGTAGGAATGAGAGAAGGGCCTCTCCTGTGGATATCAGGGGCCTGGCAGGCTCATCCTTGTTATCTGAATCTCTCTCTCTCTCTCTGGCTTTTCTTCGCAAACGAAGATTCAGGAAGGACTCATCCCGCGCTTTCTGCAAGCGCGCTGATGACTAAAAAGGCCAATCCGAGATAAACAAGTCCGGTTGCAAAAAGCACAGCAGAAGGTCTCCTTGGGTGATGTTTCCGGGTTGTGATTCTTTCTGCGTTGTCATTTCTCTTCAAGACTTGTTCGGCGTGAATTCTCAAATAAGGCTGCAGCATTGTGGATAGTGCGTCTCCATGCCTCCCGATGTGAGGCCAGGGCAGACCACTGTTGGTGATCAATTTGGCCGAGCCTGAGATGTTGTTTCAGGGAGTCTTTGTATCGCTTTTTTGGAGCGCCCCTCTTATGCTGACCCGTGGCGAGTTCACCATAGAGTAGTATTTTGGGGAGGCAATGGTCCTCCATCCTATCTTACTGTTAAATAAAAAGGCCACAGCAAAGGATGCCGCTACGATTAGGTGGACTTCAGAGAGAAATCAGAAAGGCCATCCGCACACAGCTCTAGTTGAAATCTCATTAGCAACACAAGTATCAGAGAAACAGGCAATGTAAAAAAGGCCTTGTGCATAATGTTGGTGAGTACACCCAGCTTACCAAATGGAAGCCAGGATCAAACAAGGATTTGGAATTTACAGGCCTTTTTTTTTTTAACAAAAAAAAAAATATCTGAATTCCAAGTTTTCTGAATTTTGGCACCACTGAAATTGTGGAAGAATCTGGCTTGCCTATCAAGGAGGGGACAGATAAGAGATTGCTTCATTTCAAGGATAGGATACAAGATTTTTCTTAGTGGCACACAAAGGCAAAATTATACCAACTCTAACACTGCATACATGAGGTAGACAGGGTGGAATTTAAACATGGTCATTTTCCCTCTAAGGTCCCGACAGCCTAACCTTCTTCCCAAGAGACTTATCTCTTAGGATTACAGCCTAAATCAATGTGGAATATTTGCCCAACAAACTTCTTAAGGGCAATGCCTTATTGTGGGTGGCATTTTCATATGAGTGGCAGAAACGGTGATTCCAGCCTCCACAGTTATTAAAGAACATTTGACCTTCTTTACATTCCAAACAAAAGGATCTCTTCAAAGCTGCTGTTGGGGCTTGAAATTATAGGACCTTTCAGCTTTTACCTAGTAGACTTGCTCTAGAGATTGTCATGGTGGAGTTCCTTTCTCAACTGCTCGAGTCTCACAGTAAGAGTCTTTAAACATTACCACCACTAACATTCCCTGAAAATCCAGACAAGATATGCACACTTGGTTAAAAAAAACCCAAATAAATGACAACACCCTGATTTATAATAGCACATAAAATCTCCTCCCCTGACACCCTTATTTATTAAAACAATGTAGGGAACTGAGTGCCTAAGACTGATGCAACTCCAGAAGAGGTACAGTATCACTAAATATAAATAGTTATATAGAAGGATAAAACCCCATTATTCCCACAAATCTAATTCTTGGGAGTGGTGAGAACATTCTCACTTTTAAGAGAATCTCTGATATCACCACCACCACCACCACCACTGTTTACTAAGTAAGGATCTTTTACACCTAATTAATCACTTGGCTTTTCATCAAACAGTTGATTAAATGATAACATTGATCTGAATATTACCAAAATGGCAGTGTAGGCACCATTTTCAGAATATTAAAAACAGAGTGACTTCTATTGGGTGGAGAGAAAAGCTAGGGTTCTTTTTAACAAGGAAAGTCTCTTTTTATTTCATCAGTTTAGAAATATGAAACAGTAATAGACACACAACTTTAGAATATGCAAAAACATTCAAAATCCAGTGACATTGTAGAATACCTTGGTCAAGAGTATGTACTGATGCTGGCTTCAGTACTAGCACCTTTGGTCCCTGGAGATACCAACTGCTAACTTTGGAGACAAGGCAGAAGACAAAAAGCTCACCTCTCATTTTCTTTTTCATCATGTCTGGACAACAACTGGTGAAAAATTTCAGTCTGTCATTAAAATCCCAATACAATATGCTCCTAGACAATGAAATTCTATGTTCAATCAGATCTGACTTCCAAGCGACTAGATATAAGATTTCAGCCTTATCTAATTAATCTACTAATAGTGTCAGCCCTTATTAGTACTTGGATAGGAGACCACCAAGGAGTACCAGGTGCTGTAGGCTGTATTTCTCTGCCTAAGAAAACTCTAAGAAATTAATGGGGTTGGCATAAGTTGACAGGCAACTTGGAGGCACATACACATACATTGAAATCCATCAGCTCAGAGGTAAATCCCACTAAGTCCAATAAGATTTACCTTCAGGGAGTGGGTATATTTTCAGACTAATTAAATAAATTAATGGGGGCATCACTAACATGGCACCTATGGGCACCTTTTCTCCAGCACCTCCTACACTCCCGTCATCTATTGATACTTTTACAATTTATTAAAAAAAAAAAAAACAACCTTGAAAGGCTGGCATACTGCAAAGTGAAGAATCAGCCTCCAGCTCTATCATTATTTCCAAGTGTGATGTTGGGCCCCACATGAGCCATGTTTGTGTGCCTTCAAATTGCCTGTTTGCTTATGGCAGCTCCATGGATTTCATAGGACTTTCTTGGGTAAGGAATACTCAGAGGTGGTTTTGCCAGTTCCTTCTTCTGAAATATAGCTTAAAGGATCCGGTGTTCATTGGCAGTCTCCCACCCAAGTATTAACCAGAGCAGGCCCTGCTTAGCTTCCAAGATTAGAGGTGATCTGGTGCCAGCCCTAGAGGTCTCATAAGAATGGTAACTAGTCCTAAAGCCCTCTCCTCTCCTCTGGCTTTTCTTCGCAAACGAAGATTCAGGAAGGACTCATCCCGCGCTTTCTGCAAGCGCGCTGATGACTAAAAAGGCCAATCCGAGATAAACAAGTCCGGTTGCAAAAAGCACAGCAGAAGGTCTCCTTGGGTGCTTCAGTTTGAAGGACCCCCAGTAACTGGTGGATTACAGAGGGTAGTGAGGAACAGAAATTTCAACCATGGTTTATTTTATTCTCACACTTCCACACATTTGTGCAAATGATATTTTTTTCACCCAAAGTCCAAAAACATGAAAAAATCTTGCTGTAGTTGACCTCCCCACACCACATGGAGTGTCTTTGTATATCAAGACACCCTTCCTCATCCATGACCCTTTCTCAGTACCTTTTCTCATCCAAGAAAAATATGAGTTCAGAGCAATAAGAGATGTTTTGCATGTACTGTGTTTTTTGTGTGTTTTGCCTTTAGAGGAGGTAGCTGTTTTGTTTGTTTTTGACATCATGTGTTTTTCATGACACTTTGGGTTGTTGTCTTTGTCATCATACACCTGACTATGGCTATTTTTGGCCACTGTAGAGGTTGACATTCCTTTCCTCTCTCCACAGTGACCAACCCCTCCACACCCTACAGTAGTCATTGATGCTACCCATGCACAATTATTTGTGCCTGGAGGAAAGGGTGGATAGGTGGGTATGTTATCCAAATTGTGTGGGGTGTGTGAGGATCCCACTAGTATCCAAAATTAACATGGGAAATATTTAATTAGCTCAGTTATAGCAGTGAGAGGCTGGGTAACAGCAGGGTCTTTTAACCTATGCATACTGGTAGTAACGGAGGAGACTCTAAGCCAAAAAGTACAGTTAAATGATCTTTATTGGAAATTAACAGTAACAGCATTCACACAAACACTCAGGCTTCAGATGACCACACAAGGCTATTGAAGATAGCAGGAAGTATTTTGGATAGAGGAATAGAGTTAGGGGATTATTGGGTGAGCAGAGATTTGTGTAGCAGAAGGTTCTCAGAAATGTGTTCTGAGGGTCTCACAGCAATATGGCAGCATAGATGTAGGAAGACAGTGGACATTTTGGTGGTGTTTGGGGGTGATATTTATATGCAATAATTCCCCTGAAGGGATGGGGTTTGGAATATAATACAATATTTCTCAGAGTTTCCCAGGACTAGACAAAGGGTGCTCTGGAAGAGTTAACAATCATTAATGGCAGATGTGTTTAGAATTGAATAGAAGCAGGCAAGAACTATTGTTGGAGGGGAAGGGGAGAGAAAGAACCCATTTTACAAGCATCAAGGACTCTGCTCTCATTGAGTGGATTAGTGAAGGAATTGCCTCCAGATGTTAACTCTGACCTGAGGATTCATTTGGGGAATTTCCAACCCCCCCCCCTTGGTTATATGTGACTCCAACCTTGGTATTTGGGGGTCCCTGGTATACCTGCTAAACATGCAGAAGGCCAGAATAAGCCAAATTATTAAATATTGCCAATTATGTGGTATTCCAAGATGGGGGCTATCAGGGTAGGTAACAGACGGCTGTTACATCTGGCTATGTTCCTGTAGCCAGGCATGATTACCTCAGTTTCTGAGATTCCAGTAAAAGCCACTGGGTGATATAATGACTGTGGGTCTGGCTACAGGGAAATAGCCAACTGTTTCTGCTATCCCCTATTCTCCCTTGGGAGGGAGGTGCTCAGTGGCAATACGGTAGGCCCTGAGGTGGCAAATGGCTCAGCATAGCATAGTTCCACCAAAAAAAAAAAACGTTTAGGGAGCCCTGAACTAATGCCTGAACAACAGAGTTAATGTATTGTTTAATTTTATTCTCATTTGTTGTTATGACTTTTTTTTTAAGGGAGCACATTGCTATTGAACTACTAAAGGTAAATTTTGAAAAGAGTGTTATGGTCAGGGTTTTTTTAAAAATAAAATAAAATAAAATAAAATAAACCTTGGGCTTTAGGTGGTTTTTTTTAAACTTTATAAAATAAAAATGCTGACTCGACTTTCTTCTTTCAATCGTGAAGCTGTTGCTATAATGAAGATAACCAAGAAGGTTAGAAAGGGCCATAGAGGCCCTTATGATCTGCTCACAGTGGAGTGTCCATAGAGATTCATTCAGTTCTACGGTGCCTCAAAGTGTGAGGAAGAAAGGAACTTGGCAAGATTTTCATTCCGACTGTACGTAGAAGCTCTTTTTTTATGCGAGCTTCTCAAACGCTTTATCTTTAACGAGGATGTGGTAACTAGTGCGGAGATGACTATGTAATAAGGCTCATGGGTGCTTTGCCAAAGAAACTTTCAGAAAAGGGGAAGAAAGTTCCTTGATGAAAGTAAGGTGGGAGGGGGGGTTGTGGAGCCGCACTGCAGAAGGATGGCTTCATCTGGATTCCAACGCCTGTGGATGAGGGACAAGGAGGGAACAGGCCACAAATCTGAACTCCCTCTGCACTCCCTTCCTGAAAGGGAAGAGAAGAGCTTCAAAAGGAATGAGAGTGACAGGGTATCCAACTAAAAAAAGGTATTGTACATTCTTGCTTCAGGTCACAGCCATGGTTTGCATTGCTGAGCAAAGTCTTTCTAATTTAACATTTATGAACTCCATTCAAGGGTTCACTTGGGGAAAGTCTTGGAAACTTGGTGGTGATATGGAAGCACTGAACATTTGTGTTGTGGTGGGGGGGTTTGACTTTGAGAGAAACAGCTGTAGTAATAACCCAATAAAGGATGCTTTTCCTTTGTTGGAAATGCAGGTACTTCTTTATTTCTTCTTAACGTTCTTAACTATAAAGAATACTGGATTTGGTTTGGACTAATGAAGTCAGGAAGGAATTTGTCATTTGTGTTCTTACTGACTTTAAAGGTTGGCAAATAATAACAGTTTGCATTATTTCCCCCCTCCTTGGAGCCAGTTTTGATAGTCTGTTGGTTGAGAAAAAGCATCATGAAAATTTTGGATTCATGTGGATTGAAAGCTTCCTCCTCAGTAGAAACATCAATGACATTTCAAGGAAAGAGAAGAAGAAAAAATTGATAAGAACAGCAACATTTCTCAGAAGGGTCTGGAACGTCTCTGGGTAGGCATTCAATGGTGCTTAAAAAAATTGAAGGTGAATTGAGGTAAATTTGGTGGTTCCTCCTCAGGCAAAATATATGAGGACTTAAGAAGGAAGCAGATCGGTTTCAGCAACAGGGCTAGTGAAATTTCTCATGCTCATGGAGCATTTCCCATCTTTTAAAGTTGAATGTCATTGGCAGTACTTGAAGGGGTCTGAAGTGTCCAAAGGGAAGTTTATGCAAATAGCTGAACTGGGTTCCACACAAAATTGGGGAACCCCCATCCATAGCCCTAAAATGTATACATGAGGTTGATGTGGGGGGGGGATTACTATGTACTGATGAGGAAGTTTTTCAGAAAAGACTTATGGGATGAGAGACTGCTAGGTAATACTTAAGACCTCCAGGCAGGGCTGGGAAAACTTGCCTGAAACTATGGAGGTATGCTATGAACCAGTACTTGAGGTACCAGTGGCCTGGCTCTATATAAAGCAGCTTCTAATGTCCCATCTTCCTGTGCAAAGGATGGGCAGCTACACAGGGGCTAAAGCTAAATAATACCCCATTTTCAAGCACCCAGGACCCTTTCATGCACCCCCTAAAACATTGGGGGAGATTGCAATAGCCTTAAAATGGGACTCTGCACCTATAAAGTGAGAAGCTGTGCAAGTCTGGTTACAGCCAGTCAGTCACAGCCACTGAAATGCTATCTAGGGTGGGGGGTTTCTGGGGAAAAGGCTATCACCTAGAGGCTTGCCTGTAAAAAGGTTAGTTAGGGCAGTCAGAGACTAGTTAGAAAGAGTGGAATTGAGAAGATCTGAATAGGGTTTGGGAATCATAGTTGGAAGAGACTACAAGTGCCGTGCAGTCCAACCTCCCCTGCCATACAGGAATACACAATCATATCATGCCTGACAGATGGCCATCCAACCTCTGTTTAAAAGCCTCCAAAGAAAGAGACTACACACCACACTCCGAGGCAGTGTATCCCACTGTTGAACAGCTATTATCATCAGGAAGTTCTTCCTAACATTTAGGTGGAATCTCCTCTTGTAGTTTTGAGTCCATTGCTCTGTGTCCTAGGACTTTATCAGATGGGTGAAAAAACACGTCAGAAGAATGCGATGGGAACACAAACAGGCAAAATTATCAGATGATGTCATCCCTCAGCCATTCCAGGGGCGTAGCACGGGCATACATAAGGCATCACTTTTTATTGACAGCTTAGCCTGTCAATAAAAAAATAACACTTTGTTCACCATGCCAGTGCTATGCCCCAGGAACAGCTGAGGACATCGTCCTCTGATAATGTTGCCCTTTGTGTTCTTGTCCCATCCTTATGACATGATCTGGGACGTGTTTTTGCATCACATTTCTCCACATCTGATAAATTCCCTAGTCTCTGGAGCAGGAGAAAACAAGCTTGCTCCATCCTCAGCATGACATCCCTTCAAGCATTTAAACATGGCTATCACGTCCCTCTTAACCTTCTCTTCTCTAGGCTAAACATACCCAGTTCCCTAAGCCTCATGGCTTCCAGACCTCCCACTATTTTGGTTGCCTTCTTCTGGACACGTTCCAGCTTGTCAATATCCTTGTTGAACTGTGGTGCCCAGAACCAGACACATTATTCCAGGTGAGGTCTGATCAAAGCAGAATAGAGTGGCACTATTAGTTCCCTTGATCTAGACACTATACTCCTATTGATGCAGGATTGATGTGTCATAGGTGTTCACTGACAGGTGTTCACCAAACTGTTGATGAAGATACACAATACACACAGGTGAGCAATGTGGATGCACATGGATGTACATTGCACATTTGGCATCTTTGTTCTGGTGCACAACTTTACCATTCAACACATGAGTTCATCCACAACAGTCTGCCCATCGCAAACACTGGATTCCATTGTTTAGTCTTTCAGAAGCATGAGTCTTACATCAGCATTTTTTTTGGTGGGGGAGGGATTTGTTCACAGGAGATTTGCCCTTGCCTTCCTCTGAGACTGAGAAAGGGTGACTTGTCCAAGGTCACCCAGAGGGGTTCCATGGCTGTGTGGGGACTTGAAGCCTGGTCTCCCAGTGTCTCAGTACAACACTCAAACCTCTACACCGTGCAAATTCTCCTCTACTCCCCACTGCAGCCCCAATTTTACATGGGGCTAAAATGTTCCAGAAGGAAGGTGGTTTGTATGACATCTGCTTTGATTACATCCCAGTGACACATGCCTTGATTACATCCCGTTTGGACTACTGTAATGCACTCTACATGGGACTGCCTTTGGAAACTGTTCAGAAACTTCAGTGGGTCCAGAATGCTGCAGTCAGAAAGGGATCATATAACCCCTGTGTTAAAACAGCTTCACTGGCTACTGGTTTGTTTCCGAGCAAGAGTTCAAAGTGCTGGTTATGACCTATAAAGCCCTATATAGCTTGGGTCCAAACTGTTTGAAGACTGTATCTCCCAATGCCAACCTGCCAGAATTTTAAGATCCTCGGAGGAAGGTTTTCTCTTGGTCCCACCATCATCACAGGCTCGCTTGGTGAGGGCATGACAGAGAGCCATCTCAGTGGCTGCTCCCACCCTCTAGAACTCCCTTCCTTGGGATGCTAGGCTGGCCGCCTCCCTGCTTTCCTTTTGCAGGCAGACAAAAACGTTTTTATTTCAGCAAGCTTTTAATCTGTAGCTGTGGGCACAGAGGCTTTTATTGTGGTATGATTTTATTGTTTTAACTTGTATATGTTTTTTTAAAATAATTTTAATTTTTACTTTTAAAATTGTTTTTTTAAATTGTCTTGTTTTTACATTGTAAACCACTTAGGGACTGCTTTGGTATAGAAAGTGGTATAGAAAGTTAGAAAATAATAAATAAATAAAAATATATTATGTTAGAGGCATTTTGGTTTGCACAACAGCTTCTTAGAGCAGGTGCCCCACTGCACATTGGAGAGATTCTGTTTCCACAATAAGCCATTAAGAGTTATAGAAATAAACAGCCATATGGCATACAGATTTTTTTAAAAAAACACCTTTTTTTTCTTTTTAGTTGTTACAGAATAAAAGGAGGCCACAAGCCCAGGATGTTAACAAAGTTCCATCTGGAAAAGTGACACTTCTTTTTTCTGTTCTGTACAAAATAAGGAGTGGGATCATCAGGGCTTAGTCCTACTTAATGAAGCCATCCAGCATCACAAGGCTTGTTCCTATCTCCCAGCTGCACTGTGTAACAGACATCTCCCTATTAGCTGAACATGGTGTAGGTTGTAAAATGTGCTTTTAATGTAGAGATGTATGGAGTTTAAGCACACACGCATAGGAAACAGTCCAGAAAATGCTAAACTTGTTTAACTCATGGTCAGAATGACTAACTACACCTGTGTAGCCTGCAGCTATGTCTCTGCTATTTTTTAAACTCATTAAAAGCACAATAAGGTGGGGAGAAAATTTTACTAACATCATACTTTGAATGAGAGAGGGGGAATTGTTCCACCATTTCCCTTACCAGTTTCAGGATCAGTCCCAGATATGATCTCTTCCTGCAAAGTTTAAATGTACTGTGTAACATTGTGAGTAATTGTGTTTGCCTTTTTCCTGTGGTTGGGTATGTGGTATGACTGTCAAAGGGAGTAAGTGGTCTATATCTATATCTGGAATGGTTTGATAAGCCCTGTGTCTGGGTCTCAATGATGGATAGCCAATGACTGTGTAGCCCACCAGGTTTTGTAGATCGGAATATGCTTTTACTATACAGTAGGACCCCCGCATCCGTGGAAGATTGGTTCCTGGCCCCACTGCGGAGGTAAAATCTGAGGATAATAATGAACACTGCAACCACCACACCAGAACCCTCCTCCCGCCCTCCCACCATGCTGGAACACTCACCCATGAGGTCGCCTTCTTCCTCCCTCCCCCCCCACCCTCCCCCCCCACCTGCCATGCTGGAACCCTCCTCCCTCCCACCCAAACCCTCTGCCCACCCACTCATAATGCCGGAACCAACCCCACAGAGGAGGGGGAAGATGAGCTCGCCTCCTCTCTCCCTCCACCGCTCACCGCACTGCAACCCCCCATGAGCTCACCTCCTCCTTCCCTTCCCCTCCCACCCACCCATCCCGCCATCACCATCCATGGATAATTGAATCCACAAATGGTGAATCAGTGGGTACGGTGATGCTACTGTACTGTTCGTTAGTTAAGTTTCATTCTGAGCAGTAAACTTGTAGGGATAGCTCTTTGGATTACTCAGACAATAAAGTTTTCCATTTTGAACTTTGAAGGTGCTGGTCACTGGGTCTTGGGATGCCTGTACAAGACAGTTTGCTCAGTATCCCTTTTTTGAACTAAGATCTTTTTCACCATGGCAACCAAGTCTGGAGAAAAGCAGCTAACAGAGAGTAAGGGTGAGATTTGTTGAGGAGGTCTCTTGAGACAGGGACTCGTGGCTGGAGCGATGGGTGGGATAGGAAAACTGCCTAGAGGAGTAAAGTGGGGTGCTCCCTTGGGCACCTCAGTGTTCAGCCTTCAGTTTGGGGAGCAAAGCAGAACAGTGAGAAATGGAAGTGGCAGTAGAGTTGGAGGAGAGGGATAGCCTGGACCCCAACACGATGGTGTGGTCTCTTTGGGAGGAGAACCAACCCCTGAGGAAAGACCTAGCTGACCTCCAAGCTGATTTGGAGAAGATGGTGTTGGAGCAGGGGAAGGAGGAGGAGGATTGGGGGTCTATGAGCACCATGGAGACTGAAAACTTGCAGAGCAAGGAAATGGTATGTTCCAGCCAGCCCCGGAAGAAACAGCCAGGACGTCCAACTCCACAATGGTATGTGGGGGAAAGGAAGCTGATGACCAGCTTCAATGACAACCCAGAGAAGTTGCTGTATTTTCTGATGCAGGTGAGAGTGAGACTGGGGACTGACATCCCAGGATGCAGCAGCTGCAATAAGGTGCACAGTGGAATGCATGGAAGGTGAAGTGGCCAAGTGGATGGTAGAACTGCATGATAGCAACATATGTGAGTTGAGAAACTTGCAATCTTTCATTGACCGCCTTCGTGGTTGATTTGAAGACCTGTGCCGATAAGACAAGGTACGCAGCCATTTGTTGCCAGGGAGCAAAATCAGTCAGCAAATACACTAGCAAGTTCTGGAGCCTGACAGCCCAAGTATGAGGCTGGAGTGAAGAAATGAAGATACAGCATTTCCAGTGAGGACTATGGCCTGAGATTCTGGAGTGCGTATTGATGCATGACAACCCTCAGATGCTGGGTTGATGGACTGAGAGACTATGTAGAGATGTGGTGGAGCCAAGTGCAACTGGCCAAGAAGAATTGGGTATTGGCGAGCAGGGCTAGACTAAGGAAAGCCAACAGAAAAGGCAATGCAATGGGGACATGGTGACGGGAGACTGAAGAGTGGAAGAGTCAGAAAACCGAGGGGCTATGTCTACACTGTGGGGGAAAAAGGCCATTTCACAGCATCCTGTGCAGAGCAACAGGCACCCCAGTGACCGGCTGGTGATGGAGCATCAGGACTTTTGAAGAAACCCAAGACAAAAAGCAAGGCAACACAACCAACATTAGCCTTTTGGGATGAGAGTCGGCTGCTTTAGAAGATGCTGCCAGCGAGAATGAGCTGGCGGGAAATGAGGACAGGCTGCCCTAAACAGTGCCGAAGGGCAGGCAACAAATGGAAGGGGCCCAGAAAGTGTGGTGAGTGGCAGTGTCAAGCCATTCTATGTACCAGTGAAGCTGAGAAATCCCAGGCGGGGGGAGGAAAAATAGATTTGGCTGCCCTATTAGATATGGTATGCACTAGGTGCTTAAAGAATCCGGCAGTAGCCACAGGATTGGATTTGCAGTGCCCAGAACCCATTAATTTTGTCCAAATTGAAAACAATGACATGTGGGGTGCACGGGTGCAACACCAGATTTTGTGGGTGTTCCTGGGAGTAGGGCCCATAAAATCTGTGCTACCATAACATTCTTTCTTAAATCAACCCTGATTTAACCCTGGAGCCCTGGTGGTGCAGTGGTTAAATGCCAGTACTGCCAGCGCGCTTGCAGAATTGCAAGTTTGATTCCAGCAGGCTCCAAGGTTCACTCAGCCTTCCATCCTTTTGTAGGTTGGTAAAATGAGTACCCAGCTTGTGAGGGCAATTAGCTAACACACATTGGAAACTGCTTAATGCAGTGTAGATGTGTAAATTGCTATTGCTTAAAACAATTTGTAAGCTCTGATAGCCTTGTGGCGGAAGAGCGGAGTATAAATAAAATAAATAAATAACCCATCCCCAGTGTGGCATCAAACTAATTAGTGAGCTCCCTTTGTCTATGAAGTCAGACCATTGGTACATCTTGTCTAGTACTGTCAACTCTGCTTTGGTACCCTCTACTGGTAAATTCTCCTGTCTGCTTTAGTAGGCCTGCTTTAGTTGTGACTACCAATTGGAACCAGCATGGTGTAGTGCTTTAATTAGTAGACCAGAGTTTGGCAAAGTGCAGCCTGCAGGCCACATGTGGCCCATAGGACCATTACGTGTGGCTCCTGACCCCCCCACCTCCCAGCCCCCTTTTTTTAATTGGGGGGGATTTTCAGATGAAACCAACAAAAATGTGCCAAAGATGCAGCAATTTTTCATCCTCTAATCCTCCAAACATCCCAAAACCTCCCAGAAACATAGACAAAAGAAAAACAATTGGCCAAAAATCAGCTAAAAGAGACAATGGGCACTTTTTTGGTGAAGTTGTCCACATTTCTATTTGTGAAGCTAAGTGCACACATGTGCTCTCCCTCCCTGCCTCCCTCCCTCTCTATATTACACGCACACACACACACACACACACACACTCCGCCCTAGCCTCACATCGGGAGGCATGGAGACGCACTATCCACAATGCTGCAGCCTTATTTGAGAACTCACGACGAACAAGTCTTGAAGAGAAACGACAGCGCAGAAAGAATCACAACCCAAAAACATCACCCAAGGAGACCTTCTGCTGTGCTTTTTGCAACCGGACTTGTTTATCTCGGATTGGCCTTTTTAGTCATCAGCGCGCTTGCAGAAAGCGCGGGATGAGTCCTTCCTGAATCTTCGTTTGCGAAGAAAAGCCAGAGAGAGGGCTTTAGAAGCCTTTGCAGTTGTGGGGCAAGATGGGGAAGCTTGTGGGGAAGCTTCAAAACTCATTGAATAAATAATCTGCAGCTGTTTAGTCCAGCCAGGACCATGTGACTTGAGAGATCAATAGCAGCCAGGCTGGCTAGCGATATATCGTTTTTTGCAAGCTCTGTTTCTCAATCTAAGCAGTTCATCTGACAGTCATGGCCTGGCCTGGCCTAGTGATATTTGACCTCCAGCTCAACGTTCCTGCATCTAGTTCTCACCTTCTAGTTCTCACCAGCCTAAAAAGTCATCATCAGCCTATCTTCTTCTGACAATATCACTGCCTTTAGCTTCTGATCATTGTTTCCCTGATCTAGTTCCTGGCCTTGAACTTTTCTATGACAGCATCATCTATCTAGAACTTTGAAAGCTGCTTTTAAAAAGTAATTACAATTACAGATCCAAACTTCCAAAAGTAGTTAGGCACTGTTCTACTATCTTCAAAGTAACTATTTTAGTATACAGTAGTTAAGCTTAGTTACTTTAAAAAACACCACCACCAGAATGCCACAAGCCTCTGGTCTCTGAGATTAAGCACACTGGTGGTTTGTTACATGTTTAATTATAATAATAAAGGATGGAAGTATCTGTACTTTTAGCTTTTTTAACTTTAATTTTTTTCTATCCAAAGCCCCCCCCCCATCAAATTTATGAACAAAGCCCAAATTACTTCCATGAGGATATTTATTTCCTTTTAGTCCACAACTCTCAGAATGCCCCATGTGGTATGTTCAGTGGAGATGTGGTCCAAAAAGTTAGGTTTTCAAGTTTTCCCTTTTAAAATGCTAGTAAACAATTTTTGGGGAATGAACTAGGGAGATTATCAGACAAGAACGCAGAAAGCATTCTTGTCTCAATCTCCTGACCCGTCCTTGTCCCGATGCAAAAACCCTCCCCATCAGACTTACCTTATCTTCCATCAAAAGACAACCCAGGAATGAATGGACTGAAATCCCACCCATTCTCATGAGAAGACATGAGCACAGGAAATTCAAAAAGAAAAATATACACAGAAGTTAACAAAAGCACATACACACACTAAAAAAAATAAGAAGTATCCCAGGAAGGGTACAAGAAAGGGGATAGCCTACCTGGTTCTCATGATCCCAACCAGAACTGTTCTGGCAGGCCAGCTCATTGATGCTGGAATCACAAATCAAATACGGTGCAAGGTTTCAGATGCTGGCAATGCTGGCACCAAAACAGGATGGGCGATCCATTGACAGCTCCGGCCTGTCAATAAAAAGGAATGCCAGAATAACAGCAATTGAATGCAAAAGGACAACACTGTGTGATATTGGTGTCCTTTTGCATTCCACTGGCATTGTTATGGTGCCACATTAGCCGTGTCTGATAATCTCCTAGGACAAAACATTTCTTTGCCTGAGGTGAATGAGTAAATACACATACCTTCTGAGTGATGTTAAGGTGCATAGTGCCCCTCTGTCTTTCTGGCATCTTTCTCATTTCTGCCACTTCCTGTTTTCTCTCTAGCTATTTCTTTTCACAGCAGATTTCTGAAGGGGATACAGATCCTCCTTCTAGAGTTCTGGACTATTTGCTTGCAGTGGGCTCTTGAAAGGCTGACAGCTACAGGTTTCCCACTCTTGATTTCAAAGAAGATGGAGCATACCATCGAAGGGCTCATCTCCACTGGCCAGAGTATGCCGGCTTTTTGCTGGTGTATTTTAGCCTCAGATCATTCCCCGCCACCTCACCCTTACCTGCACAAAATGGAAGGAAATCTGTATGGACATGCCGGCAGCCACCTCTACTTCCATCCATGTTACACTCTCTGAAGCCAGGAAGGAGGCCCACAGCATGTGATCAAGTCACATGCAGGGGGCCTTGATCACATGCTGTGGGCCTCCTTCCTGGCTTCAGAGAGTGTGATGTGGATGGTAGTGGAGGTGGCTGCAGATATGGGTCTGTGTGCCAGTAAGGACTCCTGTGGTCCTGCAGGGCCCAATCCAGTTTTTCTTAAATGTGGTATCTTTTCCTGGGTGTTAAAATATAACGTTTTAATGGGCTTTACCCTGTCTTCCCCCTGTCACAGGATCATAGAGTTGGAAAACACCCAAGGGCCATCCAGTCTAACCCCCTGCCATGCAGGAATACACAATCAGATCATTCCAGATAGATAGCCATCCAGCCTCTGTTTAAAAACCTCCAAAGAAGGAGACTCCACCACACTATGAGGCACTGTATGCCACTTCTGAACAGCTCTTACTGCCAGGAAGTTCTTCCTAATGTTGAGGTGGAATCTCTTTTCCTGAAGTTTGAACCCATTGCTCTATGTCCTAGTCTCTGGAGGAGCAGAAAACAAGCTTGCCCCATCCTCAGTATGACATCCCTTCAAATATTTAAACATGGCTATCATGTCACCTCTCAACCTCCTCTTCTCTAGACTAAACATGCCCAGCTCCCTAAGTCGCTCCTCATAGGGCATGGCTTCCAGACCTCCCACCATCCTGGTCACCCTCCTCTGGACACATTCCAGCTTCTCAATATCCTTCCTGAATTGTGGTGCCCAGAAACTGTCTTTGCCCAGGACATTGTCAGCACTTTCTGGGGGGGAAATGGGACAAAATCCCAGCATTGTACAGATGCAGGGTCCAAGATGGGAGCAAGATGGGATAAATAGTTGATCCAAACAAGTTCTAGGTTAGAGGTGAGCAATTGTCCTGGATCCGGGAGCCAGTTTTCTTCTGTATGGAGCTTCTGGCTATGGAGATGAAACCAGATGCTTCTCTGATCCTGACTGCTTGCCACAAACATGGAATGGCGACTTCAATAAGAGGCTTTGGGTGCTGCAGTGGGAGGAATATATATATATATATATATATATATATATATAATTCTCTTGGGTATGTTGCCATTTCCAGTGTGCTGACTGGCTGCTTAGAGAACAGACCAACCAATCACAGGTCTGTTGGGCAGCCAATCAGCACACTGGGGGTCAGACCATGTAGATCCCAAACATGGGCTGGAGCTGGAGAGTAACATGGGGGTGGATGTGGTGTGTGCATGTGTGTTCTGGAGTACAGGGAGTGGGGTGGGGGGCAGAATGGGTGGGGGGAGGGGCAGAATGTGGGGGTAGAATGAGTGGGGGGAGGGGCAGAACAAGTAGTGGGGGAAGAACGAGTGGGGGCAGAGCGAGTGGGGGGAGGGGCAGAACGAGCAGTGGGGGTGGCAAGGGTCAGAATGAGCAGTAGGGGTCGAGTAACCCACCAGCCTACCTCAAAGGGTTGTCATGAGGTCTCCTGGGCATTTTGGGGGGGGGAGTTTTTTAATGGTTAGGGTACACTGGGTCCAACTAGTAGTAACGGAATTCCAGCCAGTACCAGGTGCGGGGGGGGGATTGCAATATATTTGAAAAATGAATTGTCTGTCCTGGAGGCTTCACCCTCTTTTCCTTTTTGGCCAGAAAATGAGTTGTCTTGAAGGATTTGAAAATTCCATGAACAACTTGGGGGGGGGTACATGAAACCCCAGGACCCCACTTTGCTCCAATCTAGGTATTCTGGATTGAGGCAGTTCTGTAGATAGAGGTCAGATGTTTCAAAAATTTGCACAAACATACTCTAGCCACTAGGGCAAATGCACTCAGATGTTTACATTCATAAATATATGTACCAAAAAAACTGCCTGCCCACAATGTGAAAAATGTACTAAAAAATTGCAGAATTTTCCAGGGGGAGGGAGATTTTCACAATGGAGTTAGGAGGGGCTGAGGATAGTCATGGCTTTCTAGGAAATGGACCAAAAGTGAAAGATAGAGGCAACTTCCTTCATGAACGTGAAAAACATTTTCAATTGTGTTTTGCTTGACAATCATCTCCCCATATGTTTCTGCAAGTTTCATGTACATCTCCACTCCCATCTTCACATGCCTACTATAAGAAAGGTAGAGTCCCCCCTCTGTCACCCCCTCCCCACAACAAATAATGGGAAAAGTTTATAAGTCACACAGAAAGTTTGGTGCTGACATTTACAGTATGTTTTTCTCTCAGTATGTATAAAATGTAGTTTGTAATTGAAACCTGGCAGGGGGTGCTATTACACTTCAATAATATTTGTGAGCTTAACTTGCTTAGTGCTTGAGCCAAGTATATCTCTCCCTCTAGTTTAAAGAGGGTAGAGAAGAATTAAAACAAAAAAGAAAAGAAAAACAGGGACGGAACCAAAAATCCATGCAAATGACACCAGCACAATCTCGTTTTATGGCATGTGTGGCATCACTAACAATTTCACAAAGTTCTCCTATCAAGAAGATGAGTCTCTAAGTAGGGATTCTAATTTGATATTTTCCCCCTTCTGTCTTGCAGTTCAACAAAATGAGAAACGTGCCAGTCTCATATCGGCTGCACTCTTGTCTGGCCTGGAAGCAGCAGGTAAAAATCTATTCGGCATGTTGCCCATTTTATTCATTTGAGCTCTCAGTAGCTGCCTGATATTGCAGTGTGGGATTTTTATTTTTTAAAAAGACTTTTATATGATCACTTCTGATGAATGTACAAAAAGAGTCCAAAGTGTGGCCAAAACCTCCAACATTTCACAGAAGAAAACTGGGGCACATGTGGCCAAACAACATCAGAATGTGGTCAAGATGACAAAAGTTATTAATGGGGAGGAACACACAATATGGGAGAGGCTGCAACAGTTTGAATTTGCCTGAGCCTACTCGGAAGTGCAAGATTCCATCCCCTCTTTTTTCTCCCTCTTCTTCTGAGTTAGTGGAGGATAAATTAGTTTTGCACTTTGAACTCAGTTTGTAGCAATTGAAGTAAGGGGGAAAGTGAAAGGAGATGAGAGAAACTGCTGGATCATCTACACAAACCAGGATATGCTGGCTCCCTGATGGTGTACCCTGGCTGTGGATCAGGCCCGTTGTACCCCTGTTACCACCTCCAAATAGGCTGGAGTCTAGACAGGCATGCCAGCCCATTACTGTAGCTGCTGCCACCACCATCTTCCTTGCTGTCTCAGAAGACAGGAAGACAGCTTGCAACATGTGAGCAATGCCCTGCATGTGGCTAACCCTGGTCATATGCTGAGGCATTCCTTCTTGCCTTCCAGGAGAGCGAAGCAGACTGGCAGCAGTAGAGACGGCTGACCTGCTGGGACAGGCTCCTGTGGTCTTGTGGGGCCCAATCCGTGCCTTTCCTGTGGGAACGGATGAAAAGAGGTATTATTTTAAAGCATTGTATCAGTCCTAGCCTATCTCAGTCCTATCTGAGCCCCTTATCTGCCCTAGACAAGCCCTGGGTCTTTTTAAAAACAGCTGAAAAAGTGTAATGACAGGATTAATCAAGACTGTCTCTGCTAAATCATGACAGTTTGTGGGTGTGCAAACCCATGTCATCAATAATAATAATAATAATAATAATAATAATAACATTTATTTCTATTCCGCCCCTCTGCAATGCAATCGGGGTGGCTTACAATATAAAAACTCCATAATTGCAATACCCTAGCCCACCCACCCTTTAAAATAATATTAAATTAAAAAGGATTAAAAACATACAATAATTAAAAATATATTAAATTAGAAAAAAAATTAAAACATACAACAATTAAAAAAAATACTGTTGAATCCATCTAATTCTTTAGTCTTTCTACACAGGGTATACCTGGACCTCAGTGGCAGCTCTTCTGAAAAAAGGTCCTTTTTTCTTGATTTTATATAATTATTTGGGGCACAAAGGGTGGGGAGTAGGAAAGCAACATTCTTTCTGACTCCTTGGTCAAAAGGGGAGAATGGCATTTATTGCTTTAAAATCATCTGAGTAACCACAATGAGGGTTCGTTCATCTGAACCCTACTCAAAGATGCTTGATATTTTTTTTTTTTATAAATCTTGCCAAACATGCTGAGTAGGATTTTTTTTTTAAAAAAAAAAAAATCTGAATGGAATCTCAAGTTCTGGAGGTGAGCTTTCTCAATTTATAGACTGCCCTGGCCTTTATGGAGCTCATGAAAGAGGAGTCAATATCTATTGAGAATAATAGTCAGCTTGTTAGCTGGAGACAATCTGAGTGCAACATTGATTAGAAATCAGGCAGGCAGAGTGAACTTCCCCTACAGTGTATTTATAGTGTAAGAAAAATACATTATAATAGAAATGACAAGGTTCCCCATTCATTTTCTTTGCAATACTGTACAAATCCTGCCCACACTGAGAAATCAAAAATCTCCATCTCTCTGGCTACATTGCTGAGTAGAGATGTAAATCTTTGACTAAGGGCTTCTGTACATGGGCAATACACCCCATCCTGTCCCTGCTGTCCTGATGACACAGGACTTGTAGCATCTTTGAGACTGAGAGAAAGAAGTTGTAACATAAGCTTCTGTAGACTTGGTCTCCTTCCTCATATGCACGAAAACCTACTTCCTCAGATCCATGCATCTGAGGAAGCGGACCAAGTTTATGAAAGCTTAGGCTACAACTTCTTTCTTTCAGTTTCAAAGGTGCGACAAGATTCCTTTGCTTACTGATATTCTAGACTAATATGGCTATGTCTTTGAATAGCTTTTTGTGAAGGGGAAAAAAATAGTATTCAAGAACACACCATTTTGTGCAAAACCATTGGTGTACAAAAAATACACTATTTTGAGAAACAAATGAGCTTTATGTTCAAAACTCTCGTTTTTTCTTGTGTAAAATGAATATTTTTTGTACCAAAAAACAAAACAAACACGTTTTTTGAACCAAGGCTTTTGGGCAGGTAAAATGTGGGTTTTGTGCAAAACCCACCATTTTGCACAAAAAAATTTGTATATTTCTGTATAGAACAATATTCTAAACCATTTTAGAAAAGCACTGAATGTGCAGAGAGTATCTCGTCAGAGCTGTCTTGATCATTCAGAAGAAGCTGCAAAAAGGGAAAATATAATATTCCACTTTTGCTTTAAGATTAACTCCTCCCTGAAGAATACCTTTTGCAAAAGGAAATATAAGTTACTTGGCTGGGAGGAAAGTTAGTTCAGCCAGAGCCTGTTTGAGACACACTATTAATAGCAGTTACCATATTCCATGGCAGCTGGTGGCTTCAGGCCTCATCTACATGGGCAGAACATGCTGGCATTCTGCCAGCATATTCTGGCCCCAGCTCAGGTCTGTTGCTCCCTTGCTACCTGCATGAAACGGATGGAATCCAGACCACCATGCCAGCCTGTCTCTGCAGCCACCACCACTTCCATATGCATCACGTTCTCTGAAGCCAGGAAGGGGGATGGCAGCACATAATCAAGGCCCCCTGCATGAGACCAGCCTTGGTCACATTCTGCGGGCCTGCTTCCAGGCTGCAGATAATGTGACGTAGATGGAAGTAGTGGTGGCTGCTGAGATGGGCTGGTGTGATGGTAGGGACTCCCGTGGTCCCATAGGGCCCTATCCAGTTTTTCAGAATGAAGTGTTTTTTCAGAGGTATTTTGCTGAAATGGTTTAACAGGCTTTACCCTGTCTATGCCCTGGGGGTGGTCATGACCTCCAGGGGGTCGGGCAAAACAGGGCAAAAGCCCTATGTCGTTTGGACTGCAGGGCTCCAAGACAGGGGCAGGATGTAATAAATTGTAACTGATTGTCCTGATCTGGGACCCTTTCATGCTACAAAATTATGGTACTGTTATTTCCACTTCAACTGATATGGTTCCACACTATGGAATGCTGTGATTTGTGGCATTGGTAGGAATATTTAGAATTGTCAGCCAGAAAGCTCTAGTGATCACCAAACTACAAACCTCAGGATTCCATAGGAGGCAGCCATGTCAGTTAAAATGGAATAATAGCATTACAATGGTGTAGTGTGAATAGGCACCGTATTATAGTCCCAACTCTAACCTGGAACAGATTCATGGCCCCACTGACCTAGAAGCCATCAGCGGGCACTGCTAGCACTGTGGACACTCATGCATTGCTAAAAGGGGGAAGGGATTGAATCAACACAAAAAGAGGTCAAAATGAGTTTTCCATGAAAATTGCATATCCCAATGAATATGAATAGATACAAATTTAGAAACAGGATTGGTATTACCGTTAGCCAGAGTGAGACTCACTGAAATCCTGTTGGTGAGCCCAAACAAGAATAGTTCTATTGAACCAATTGTTGAATGGTAAGCCAACACATAAGTAACTTCAGTTGAAACAATGAGTTTCCTCTAGTCAGGACTAACAATAGGATTTAGGAGTCCTGTGAGACTAAGGACCCTTTCAGAGTACTCATTTGTAGCACTACAATTCCACTTTATCAGCCATGGTGGCATCCCATGGAATCCTGGGATCTGTAGTTCATGGAGGCACTCGAACATGCTAGCTCAGAATTCTAAATGCCTCTTCCTAAGCTGCAAATGCCAGGATTCCATAGGTTTTTGTCAAGGCAGTTCAAGTGGAACTGTAGTACTACAGTTGTATAGTGTGGAAGGGCCCTGAGAAAAAGAAATTTCTAGCATATGCTTTTGTGGAATACAGTCCACTTCATTAGATGCAACTATAGCGGATCTGACTAAACAGTCGTCCCTTCACATTTGCGGGGGTTAGGTTCCACAGTCCCCTGAGAATGTGAAAATTCCACGAATAATGACAGCCCTCTCCCTCCCTCCCGAAGCAACCACGGGGCCTCCCGTGTTTTTTGTAGTTTCATGTGGCATCAGAGCTCTCTGACAGAGAAGGCTAAATCTCTCACAAAACTACAAATCCCAGAAGTCCATAGCATTGAACCATGGCAGTTAAAGTGGTGTCAAAGTGCCTTATTTCTATGGCGTGGCAGCAGCCTCAGATTTTTCTTCAGTTCTCCTTCTCCAGAATGCTTGAAGCTATCTCTCAAAATAACCAGTCCATTGCTCTGTTTCTTGTCTCGGACAACATTTCAGCCTAGAGAGAGGAGAAGCAGGGACTGAAGAACCACTTCCAGATAGTCCTTCTACATTCCTGGGTCTTTCTCCTTCCCTCTCCTACCTCAGGCTGTTTTAGGAAGTACAGAGGAGAAAAGCTGAAGAGGAAGCATTGACAAAAGATGGGAAAATCTGTCAGTTCTGCTTTCTCCAGCACTCAGACTATTTAAACCTTGTGCTCTTTCCATCCCTGATATTAAGAAATTTTCTAATGTTGGTTAAAAACAAACAAAATTCTCCCCCATTTCCAGCTGTTCTCAGGATGCTGGTGTTCTGTAATAAAGGCATTCAAACTGAGCAGCCTCTCAGCAAAATAAGAGGTGGCAACATGGGCTAACATCCTGTTAGGCAGTTGTGATATCCTAAGCTGTATGTAAGAATGGCTTCATATATGTGATGGTGGCACCATTGCCATGACCTCAAGTGCCCCTGAAACCCACCTTAAAAGCCAATCAGCTGTTCTGAGGAGAGAGTTTCATGGTACTGGTGAGTAGGGTGCTGAGGGATGGCATGACTAGCCCCCTTCCACCAGTGTCATGCCCTGCTTCCAGAACCTGGAAGTGGATTCTGACTCCGAGACTGAAGCAGTGGACATGCCAGGACCTGCTGAACCAGAGCAGAAGGATGTTCCAGAGCCACAGGCCTCAGACACAGACAATAGTGTAGTACCAGCTCTGGCAGAGGGTCCTTCCCCTTCAGATACAGAGGACAACTTACCTATACCTACCTGCACAGCACGGAGACAACAAAAAGAGGGCTTGAGGTGGTCCCGGTGTATTTATAGGAAGCAGAAATTAGTTAAGCAGCAGCTGTGTTAGCTACTGCTCTATAAATACACAGCACTGCCTTCCAGGGGTTGTCAGAGATTATCTGACATACCTGATTACTTGTTATGTTCCTGATCTCTGTGTTGAATCTGGACTGTGTTTGTTTACTCTGGACTCTGTTTGCCTGACCTGAATTCCGCTGGACTGACCTAGACTCTGTTTGCCAGACCTGAACCTTGGTTATTGGACTTTTCTTCTGGACTTGTGTTTCTACTTGCTAGTAAAGCAAGTTACTGACTTCACACTGTCTTGATTCCTTTGCCTGGTCTGATTGTTCTGCACCTTTGCTTATCAGCTGTATAGTAACAAGCCTTTGGCTGGTTGCCCGGACATTGTTTGGACAACCAATGAGCAACAGTGTGAGGAGTAGAAAGACAACACTTTTTGCACTGTTCCTTGCTGGTGGGAAGGGGCTGGTTGCATCCTTCTGCATTGATCTGCTCCCCAGTACCACAGAGATCCATCACTCAGGGTGGTGGACCATGGTGGTTTTCAGGGGTCAGATCAGGAGGTGGATTTCAGGGGTCAATGCACAATTTCAGCCATGGTTGAAAACATGAGAATTCAAAACAAGACTTTTATACACTAGTCACCTGAGCCTGGATGGAGAAACTTGTCAATTTTGGTTTCTCCCTCATTATACCTCAAGAAAGAAGAAAAAACGCAACACCTTGAAGAATAATGTTTTAGCCACCCCAATTGTTTTAACAGAGGGGCGGGGTATAAATAAATTTTATTATTATTATTATTATTATTATTATTACTTGGCACAAGCTTTCTTTCCATCTCACAGTTGAAGATGTTTACCAATTTTAGTAAATTCTAATTAAAAAATTGAACTGAAACAGAATTCTCACCCATCCACCACATCAACCAACAAAAGCTCAGACTGTCATTTCCTCAGGAGATTAAATCAGGCCTAAAGAAATATCCCATGTTGCTTGATCTGCGTATAGGTAATCATATGTACATTCATTGCTTTCATTCATTTCTCATTGAAATAAATGAATCCCAATCAAAGAAACTGAGCACTCAATAAGAATTACCCCTTTTACTTAGGCAACACTGTTCTTTTATTTTTGTTTATTGCTGGCATTATCTTCTTAGAATGAGTGGGTTTTTAAAAAGAAAAAGAAAATCCCAGTTTCCCTGTGAAAGTGAGGGAAACTTTTTTCAGGGGGGAAAAACATTTGGACTTTTGTTCTAAATTAAACATCAAACTGGTGAGGGAGATGATTGTGGGGTTTTTATTTTATTATTTTACTTTATTTTATTTTTTATTTTTTTTACAAAAAACAACCAGGCAGATGAAAGCTCTGGCTATGAATAATTGACACGCAAGCCTTTCGTGTTGAACACTGGTGTATGTAAACCTCAATGAAACCCTAAAAAGTGCTTTTGTAGAACAAGAGAAGACTCGAGAATCTGAATAAAGCCACCTTTTCAAAGAACATGATGAGAAAGGGGAGAACTCTTAGATGTGCCAAGCCACACATTTTAGATTCATGCCCTAGTTATTAGGGGGCTTTGAAGTCTTGCCTGTTATTGAACACACTGTATACTGTAATTCATTTACTTCCCTTCATGGGGAGCTCAGAAAAGTTTCAGCTAATGCTCTGTTGTAGTTCACATGGGACATATAAAGAAGTAAAGTCACACATCTTCCTTTCTGAGAGTGCTTAAAACTAATATCCCAATAAAAAAGTGAAACCCTTGCCTTCTTGTTGTTAGTGCTGTTGTGAGGAAACATTGCCAACATTTGTCTTTGTTTCCCTTGCAGCTCTGCCAAAGTTCTAGCCTGAGAATTTTCCATGAATAGTTCTAACAGCACCCCAGCCAGAGACACTGGCACTCATGCTCAGATGCCACAACATTTGGGTCAGAGCTTGTCAGGGGATGATAGGACACTCAGTTCCCAGCAGAAGCCAAACAACTATCTCAGCAGACTCAGTAGCAACCCATTCCCAAGAATACTCACACAGAGTGTTTGACATCCAAATAAGCTGGAGGCACTTTTATCTTCAAAGTCAAACAGTTGCAATATATACAAATATTTACAATTGAAGGAGAAACTGCTTCACCAGGCCACAGCATTCACAGGAAGAGGAGAGAGGAGGAAGTGAGTTCTGTTCTGAGCTCTCCCATATATACATCAACAGGACATTGCCCTCGGCCTGACTAGGCATGACTTGGTAGTTCATGCAGGTAGTTCAGCCATTATGACTCAGCATGGTTCTGCAGTTGTTCTGCCATTTTATAATGGAGTTCAGTCTCTAACTCCTGACAGAACTGGTGCACAGGCAGAACTGATGGCTGGCATTCTTTTAGTCGGTCAGTTACATGTTGTAAACTGGACTTACAACCTTGTAACTGTTTCCTATTCACATTTATGATTGTGGTACCATGTCCATGATCATAAATGCCTGCTCAAAACTCATCTTAAAATCCAGCCAGCTCCACCAAGGGAAAGAGTTCTGTAGCAGTGCTGAGTGGGGTGCTAAGCATAGATGAGTGTGCCCATCCCCTTTTCACCAGGATGTGGCAGTTGCAAGGAGTATACCAAGGAGTTGCAATAGGATCTGCTTCTTATATCGCACTGCAGCTCACTGGCGGGAGGAGGTTGGACATGTCATCCTTCAGTGCCCCACTTGCCAGTGCCTCGGAAGTCTATCCCTCCATGTGGCTGGCTAGATTTTAAGGTAGATTTGGGGAGAACAGATGGAGACATAGATCATAGCTTTTTTGGTTATGTGCCTCATGTAGGATCTCAGCCAATGACTTTTACTGGTTTGCAGCCTGTCCTATGTCCAGTGGTAGATATGGATGATCAACAGTTACATTTCTTTGGGGTGATGAATCCACGGTGAGCTTTACAAGAACTGCTCATGGGTTTGTAGGCACTCTCCACACTGTTGAACTTCATTCCCAAGTAGGTTTGGCACCATTGATAGCTCCTATAAACCCAACATGGACTTACTGCCCTGAAGTAATGGATCCACCAGTTGTCTCTGGGATAGATAATTTGCTTTACATGCAAAACTTTCCAGGTTCAATCCCTGGAATTACTATACCTCGAGGCAGGGCTGGGAAGATATTTGTCAGAAACTCTGTAGAACTGCTACCATTAAGAGTATAGACAATAGTATGCTAGATGGCCAATTCTCAGACTAGGGGGTTGTCTAAATGGCGAAAATACTCCACATGGAATACGAGGAGAATCCTACCTGTCTTAATGGCATTCTGCATCATTTTGCCATATTTGGAAATGGGGGCGCAAAATGTAAAAAAACTGTGCAGGAAAAGCCTTCACAGGTGTTTCTGGAGTTTTAAAAAACAGTGAGGGAAATGCACATTCCTGCTCGTTGGGACAAGTGATTTGATATGAATCACTTTTCCATAGAAGAGGAAGCACAAAGCTGATTGGCAGGGTGAGATGGGGTGGGGCTTGCTAACAAGGCAAGTGCCCACTGCCACCATGTTGGCTTTTCGCTTTAGGGAGTGAGTGCTAAGGTGATAAAACAGGGTGGTGTAGGATTTTTGCTTTCCCGTTAAATCAAAAAAATCACTCTTTCACCTTGGACATCATTTTTAAAAAATGGTTTGGCGGTGGCAAATTGAGGTAAGTACAAACATGAGTAAATCGCTCATGGCTGCAATCTTGCATGGAAATCTTATGGGGGGGAAACACCATTAAGACAAGTCACAGCTTCTGTGAAATGCCATTACTGGAAGGCACTGCCGGGGGGGGGGGTTGCCTGCCATGGGAGGAATGGAGCAATGGGCTGTTATCCTTCATAAGTAGCCATTTTACCATCTATTCCCTCAGATTTTATTTCTTTCTCCCTTCCAGTTGGCAAATATTTTTAGTTCCTATTAATGCTGCCTTTCCTTTGTGGCAACAGGGAAATGAGAAACTCACAAGAGGCCTGCTCTGTTTTCAGAATCTTGCCCAAAAAAATCCACTTTGCCTTTATTCCGCCAAGCCTATATTGCTACTCCCTAATGAACACCAATAAGTACATAGTTATTGAGCTTGTTGCAATGTTGAAAACAGTCTGCTAGCTCTGCTGGCTCCTGCTAGAAGCTTTCTAAGGATCTTTGTTTACATCAATACTTGTGCAATATTCAGTTCCAATGGGAAATCACTAATTTATAAAAGGGCATTGGGAAGCCTTAGATTCTGACTGATCTATTTATCCTACAGCATTTCTGTTGCTGCCACCTTCAACTTGTTTTCAAGGATAAAACTGCAGGGGGGGGATAATAGAGTCTATTATCCCCCCCATTCCAAACACACACAAGTACAGTGTCCCACAAAAAAGAGATATTATGCCATACTTTAGAAATGATGGCCAGCAGCTCCACACTAAGTCTATACTCAAGCCAGCCTCTTCCCATTCAGTTGATACTTGTATGCCCAGTTCCAAAGAACCTACAAGCGATCTTTTGGAAGGTTGTTCTAGGCCACAGGATTTGCTGCAGTGATAACCTTAGCCTAGGCAGGTGCAAGTTTGGAATGATGAAAATAGGGTGCAACTCTGAGGTTATGTCTTCTATAGACATACATGCCCCCTGGTGGCTGCGAGAGATAATGCAATGTTGTTGCTAGGGAGGTACTCTGATGAAAAGCATTTCTTGTATTGGCAAAAATAGACAAAGGAGTCATTGAGGAAATCTACAAAGGTTCATCCCAGAACTGTAAGTGTTCATGTAATTGAATTCTTAGTCAGACAAGAGTGTATGAATTTATCCAAATACTGTTCAAGCCTCCCAAATATAAGCTTGTACCTGCCACACACTTCAGGGTTATTATCATGAGTGGGAGAGGATGAACGTTCGGGTGGTCAGAGGTGGTGGTGGTGCACTGTTTTGACCAGGCAAGGACAGGCTCCACATATTTATACAAGATCTAATCAACCCTGAGGCTTCATGCACCCATATTTCCTTTGAAACTTTAGGTGGGCTTTAGGGTCTTGGCACACACAGTCTATGGAAGCTCACTACATATAGACCCAGCCTCAGTCTAGAAGAGATTTTATGATTCATGCCGAGTCACTGACAAATGCTAAATTAGAATAGGCTCATATCCTATGGGGTTTCCTAGAACCAAAGAGTTGGAAGGGACCACAAGGGCCATCTCTTCCAACACCCTGCCATGCAGAAATATACAACTAAAGCAGTCCTCAAAGATGGTCATCCAACCTCTGCTTCTTTTTCCATACAAAGAGTGCACCACACTTTCAGACAGTCATTTCCACTGATTTGCTCCACTAGAGAATTAAGCTGCTACCATATTGATTATGGAAGGTTTTTATAAGCTTTTAAAAGCATATGAGAAACATCAGGACCTGTACTGTGTACAGTACAGGGGAGAGTGGGATGCATGATGGATAGTCAGATGTGTTCAAAAAACTCTCTCAGCCATGAAGCACAGCATCTTGATAATTTCACCCACTCTTAGCTAAGCTTGCCTTTGAAAATGTCCAAGATATACAGGAAAACATGAGAAGCTCTTCTATAGACCTGGACTAGGCATGTAGCAATCCAGCATGATCTAAATCACTGTATCAGGTACTGTTGCTTCCTTGGGCTCACCTGCAATTCTAGGCTGCATCCATAGGATTATAGTGTCTAGATCAAGAGAAGTAATAGTGCCACTCTATTCTGCTTTGGTCAGACCTCATCTGGAATACTATGCCCAGTTCTGGGCACTACAATTCAGGAAGGATATTGACAAGCTGGAATGTGTCCAGAGGAGGGAAGCCATGCCCTTTGAGGAGTGGCTTAGGGAGCTGAGTATGTTTAGCCTGGAGAAGAGAAGGTTAAGAGGTGACATGATAGCCATGTTTAAATATTTGAAGGGATGTCATACTGAGGATGGAGCATGCTTGTTTTCTGCTGCTCCAGAGACTAGGACATGGAGCAATAGACTTAACTACAGGAAAAGCGATACCACCTAAACATTAGGAAGAACTTCCTGACAGTAAGAACATATCAACAGTGGTATGCACTGTCTCGTACTGTGGTGGAGTCTCCCTCTTTGGAGGTTTTTAAACAGAGGCTGGATGGCCATCTGTCAGGAATGCTTTGTGTGTTCCTGCATGCCCGGGGGTTGGACTAGATGGCCCAGCTCTATGATTCTATGAAAAACCCTGGATTGGTTGGGAAATTGTCTATCAGAAACTGGCTCTATCTATAAAGGAGCTTTCTTCTCAGTGTTGTTGCACCAAGAACTACCAGGCTAAGACTGAGAGATATTATAGCAAAACCACTCTTCAACCCACCTCTAGAGGTAGAAGAGAAATTAGTTACAACTCATTGTTGACCCGAATTGGAACTATGTGCCTGTCTTAACAGGCTATTTACCCCATCTTGCCCCTGTCTTGGAGCTGTGCAATCCAAATGCCACAGGACGTTTGCTCCATTTCTCCCTTGGGCAGTCCTGAGAATGCCCAGGGCAAATAAGGGGGAAGCCAGGATAAACCCCATTAAACCGTTTTATTTTAACACACAGGAAAACCCACTTCAATTGAAAAAAATGGATCGGGCCCCATGGGAATGCAGGAGTCTATACCTGTATACTGGCCTGTACTGGTGGCTGCCTCCGCTGCAGTCTCCATTGCTCTTTCTGAAGCCAGGAAGGAGGCCCATAGCATATGATCAAGGCTTGCCACACACAGGGGGCCTTGATCATGTGCTGCCAGCCTCCTTCCTGGCTTCAGAGAGAGGGATGCAGACTGCAGTGGAGGTGGCTGGTACTGGCCAGCATGTCCATGTGGACTTCCGCCCATTTCATGTAGGTAATGTGTGTGTGTGTGTGGGGCTGATCTGGGACTAGAATATGCCAACAGGAAGGTCTGCTCTGGAAGGTCTAGACAAGCCTTATGTCTCCAGAGCCGGATTTTTAAAATATGCTCCCACTGTGCTGGTGATGCTGATAGACATCACCATCTTGGATCTGAGGTGAGAGAACACTGGGTTTCTAAATACCTCCATCTTCTTCAGGAGGGAATTACTAGGGAAATGGGATTCAGGCTGTCCTCTGGAGTTGCTGACTTCCTCTGCCCCCATTCACTGTTGTGAGTGTGAAGTAAGGCCTTGTTCCACATCTTTGAAGGAAAGTCTTTTGAGTTTCAGTGTCCAGGCACAGGTGACTCTGAACTATCAAACAAGGCAGTCACAAAGAGAGGGATAGAGAGAAAAGCTAGGAAGTGTTCCATGCTGGCTGGGAACTATGATCCACAAAAGTAAATTGAGGTCCACAAAAGTAATTTTTTCCAAGCTCCGATAAGTGTTCTAAAAATACTTCTGCATCACAATGCACTCTGCTGATGGTTCCAAACCTCAGTAAGCCAGGATTTTCCAAGTATAGCCTTTGTTTAGCTCAGGGCCTTCAAACTTTATCTTACATATAAAAATGAACATGCAGAAACCTCATTTTTGGAACAATATTCCAAAGGATTTTTGTAACTTGTCTCATAATATGATTAACGATTTTTGCCCTGGTAGAAATGCTTCTTTAATGTATTTTGAAGGCACAAATTGAAGTGATTAACCACCAAACCAGGAGTGTTATAAATAATAGGTTTAGATTAAAAATGAAATCAAATTGGTAGAAATCTTAATTTGGTGCCAGTGGAGTTCTGGGCAAAGCAAATGATACAAGTCCAATGGAAACGATATTGGTGACTATTTACAATGGTGAAATGAGCTAAGAGTTGAATTAAAACTATTTGTTCCAATTTGTATACCAGTTTGCTCCTTTCCCCTCCCCAAATGCTGTTAAACACCACAGCAAGCTGTGAAGATTCCCTGTTAATTATCACAGAAACCCTATAAAGACACTTAGGTAGAAAAATAAGCCCTCTTCTCACATTCTCCCTCATGCAATTACAATCATACAAAGTGGTACAATCCTCAAAAGGTGGTAGGCACTCCTTCCTCTGAGATTAAAGGACCTTCTGTCAGGGAGCTTTAGCTGTGCATTCCTGTATGTGCACAGGATTACGCTACATGGGATCCCTTGCAACTCTGGCCTACATCCTATTGTTAGTCCCAAGTAGTTCCATTGAATCAATGGAATCTACCTGCATGTTAACTCAGCATTCAGCAACTGATTCAATGGGCCTACTCTACTTGGATCTAACCAACTGAATTCAAGCCTATGATTTTATAATTCTAAGGAGGAATTGGGACTACACTCACCAGCTTCACATACTATTGAACCCCCACCATCCCCCTCCACTTGGAATGGGCAGATCTTTTAAGATCTTTCCTGCTTTTCCCATCTCCAAGGCCATCCAACTCCAGTTCCATGCAGACTTTTCTTTTAACACACACACACAAATCCATGCAGATTTTTCTGTGGTTCTTTTTTCCCAGATTGAATAGCAATAGCAATAACATTTATATTTCTATACCGCTTATAAGTGCAAAGCACTCCCTAAGCAGTTTACAATGTGTTCGCTAATTGCCCCCAACAAGCTGGGTATTCATTTTACCAGCTTACGGAAGGATGGAAGACTGAGTGAACCTTGGAGGCCTGGAGGATTGAACTCACAACATTGTAGCTGCAGTACAAGCATTTAACCACTGCACCACAGGGCTCTTTTTATTAAAGGTTACCTTAATGAAGGCATTTGACCATTGATCAAAACATGTTGGTGCACATTTTAGAGGGCAGAAAGGAAGTTTTCTGTGAATTGTTCTAAGGCTGCATTTGTGGTGAAATAGAGCCCAGAAATGTAGAGATTTCCAATCAAAAGTTACATCTCTTTCTGTGTTTAACCCGGGAGGTACAGCTTGGGTAATTTTTTTTAGGGTGGGGGATAGGTCTGCTTGCCTGTTTTACCATAGCATAGCTTTGAGGAGGGGATGGATTTGTTTACCCTTGAGAGGAAATGAAGCCAGAAGTTAGCAGAATATCATGGTGCAGACAGCTGCAGTGCAGGGTCAAGGATGTAGAGCTGAGACTTTAAAGGCTCTAACCCTCCCCCATGACCACCTCTTTCTCATTCTTCACTCAGTCCATCTTCCCACCCTCTTATGAAGTGCTTTCCTGGTCACTTTGGAACTGGGTAGGAATTCCCCCTCCCCTTGCCAACCCTTCACTATATCTTGGGAATTCTGGCACTGCCTTAGGCCTTACTTTAAGGCTACTGCCACACTGCAGAAATAATCCAGTTTGACACCACTTTAACTGCCTTGGCTCAATGCTATGGAATTCTGGGTTTTGTAGCTTTGTGAGATATTTAGCCTTCACTGTCAGAGAGATTCCATAGGATGGAGCCATGGTAGTTAAAGCAGTGTCAAACTGCATTATTTCTCCAGTGTGGCAGCAGCTAAGTCACGGGATTTGACGTGGGGGTGCTCTGATGGCTTTTCCTTCAATTTTGGGCAGGTTAGGTAGCAATCCAGTGACTTGGAGTGTGTTTGGAGCTCAAGCGCTCCAGTCTGGGACTGCCCCCCTGGCTCAGCAAAACCCGCACTGGGAGCTACTGCCTTTGTAGTTTGAGGTTAACATTACAGATTCAAATAGGTTAAACAGGTTAAAGTGCTCCTCTTCATTCCAGTTTTGTGTCTGGTCTCTTTCTTTCCAGAGTATGTCAGCAAATTAGAAAGAGAAAATTTCTTACCTGTCTCTAATCCTTTCCACTTCCCAAATCTTAGACAGTGAAGGCTTGGAGTCAACCCTATGTGTTGGGATTTTGGAGAGCTTCAGAGGTTACTTATAAAAAGTGATTAGCTCAAGTTTTACTTCTGAAGCCCTAAAGTAGTTATAGTTCCTTTTTGAGAGAGAGAAAAGCATACTGGATGTTTTCCATTTCTTAAAAATAACTAAATAGAATAGAAAATAGAAATGTGTAGTGATTTATTTATTTTTTAAGGAAGTCTGGATGCTGAAAATATTAAAAACCCACCAGACTATGGTACAAAACACACTCCCCTTCTGTCCACTTAGTCAGGAATTTGTTGCAGCCACAAAGACCTAGGCTTGTGACCAGCTCCCAGAGGGCTTTCTTGGCTGTCGCCCCCAAATTGTGGAACAGCCTGCCGGATGAGATCCGCCTATTGACATCGTTAGACAGCTTTAAAAAGGCTGTCAAGATGGATCTCTTCAGGCAGGCTTTTCCGGAATAGCTAATCCCGGCCTCAGGAACCCCCTTTGGAAGTTGATTCTGGAGCGCCTAACTGTTGCTGCTCGCTAGGAAGGGTTTTTTAATAACAATTGTATTATATGTTGATTTTAATTTGTATTGATTTAATAATGTTTTAAGGGGGGGAAGGGATTCTAAGTTGTTTTATATTATGTATTATTTTACTGTTGTAAGCTGCCCCAATTGTTCGCAGAGGGGCAGGATATAAATAAATATTATTATTATTATTATTATTATTATTACTGTACACCTGCAGTAGAGCATGTTGAGGTGAGCAACTTCCTTTAAGAGGAAGACTCAAGACAAACACAAATGCAATTGCAATTTTCTGTAATAATGATTGTGTTCACCTTGATCCTCTGCATTGCCATCAGCTTCACTCGCACCTGATGCTTTCATTGATGACGAATATAGTTCACATTTCAGTTTAACCTCTAAAGATGCTCTCCCTATCCTCAAGATAGGTTCAGCACCTTGGGCAGCTCCTGTAAACTTTCCATTGAAACCTGCAGCAGATTCCCCACCTCATTGCCAATGGAAGCCAGAAGGCCCCATGGCCTCTACTCTGCCTCTCCTTTCTCCTGCCAAGTCACTCAGTGAACTTTGTTGACAAAGCAGGAGCATAAGGCCAGAGCTCCACAATTCAAGGGCTCTCTGGCATCAATCCCTAAGATATTTGGGACCTCCCTTCTTTTGCTAGAAATTAATCACTATATATAGTGCTCAAGTCCGTTCAGCAGTTCACCTACCTGGGAAGCATCATCTCCTCAGATGCCAAGATTGACAAAGAGATCGATCACAGATTAGCAAAGGCATATAGTGCATTTGGAAGACTTCACAAAAGAGTCTGGAGCAATAAACACCTGAGGCAAAGCACAAAAATCAGTGTGTATAGAGCCATCGTACTGTCTATCCTCCTTTATGGATCTGAAACATGGGTCACCTATCGCCACCACCTACGACTCCTCGAGCGCTTTCATCAGCGCTGTCTACGCACAATCCTAAATATACACTGGACTGACTATGTGACGAATGTTGCTGTCCTTGAGCAAGCAGGGATCACCAGCATTGAGGCCATGATATTGAGAACACAGCTGCGCTGGGCAGGGCACGTTTCTAGGATGGAGGACCATCGCCTCCCAAAAATACTACTCTACGGTGAACTCGCCACGGGTCAGCGTAAGAGGGGCGCTCCAAAAAAGCGATACAAAGACTCCCTGAAACAACATCTCAGGCTTGGCCAAATTGATCACCAACAGTGGTCCGCCCTGGCCTCACATCGGGAGGCATGGAGACGCACTATCCACAATGCTGCAGCCTTATTTGAGAACTCACGACGAACAAGTCTTGAAGAGAAACGACAACGCAGAAAGAATCACAACCCAAAAACATCACCCAAGGAGACCTTCTGCTGTGCTTTTTGCAACCGGACTTGTTTATCTCGGATTGGCCTTTTTAGTCATCAGCGCGCTTGCAGAAAGCGCGGGATGAGTCCTTCCTGAATCTTCGTTTGCGAAGAAAAGCCAGAGAGAGAGAGATATAGGATTTACCTCCTTGGTCAGTGCAAAGGAGCACTTGCTATGTGGGCTGACTGTGCATACTTTGTCATTCTTTTACTATGTGAGGAGACATCATTTAAAATGGGATTGGAAGCTATTGCAATGGCAGTGCTGACCACATTTCTGAAAACAAACGATTTAAAGCCCCATTAAACCAGTATTTGTCATTCTTGGCATTAGATTGCAGGCCTACAATCTGCTCTTTGAAGCCTGATTTACAGCAGAGAGTCACAGACAGATATCAGCTGATTAGGACCATTGTAAAACACCAACCCTGTCTTAGACCTTTAATTTTTAAAATTTATCTTTCCACGGATAATAGGCAGAATAAATGTCTCCCAGGGTGGAGGTGTAGCTCACAAAGAAGACAGGCCTTGTCCAGACCTGCACCTAGAGATAATATGAGGGTGTCCCACATTATCATGTTACTAGAACCAGCACAAATGTGCCACAAAAATAAAAACAAAACAAAACAGGAAATAAGCAATAGCATATCTCACCTTAGGACTGCACATCAGAGCACAGTTGTATAGTGGATCCAGGGCTCTCATGATCAAAGCCCCAGACTTTTTAACTAGCAGGAACTATGATATCTTCTGTCACCGCTCCCTCAACTGTCCTCAGAGTTTTGCTAAAAACCCCACAAGAGCTGGAAGAGAAATGGATTTCCTATCAACAACATATTGCTAGCAGCTGTCCCTGGTATAATCAAAAATACTTTGGGTTGGCTAAGTCTTTAGTGGACAAGACCCATTAACTTTACAAAAGGCCTTGATGAATATTTTGTATATGCGTGAGGAATAAATAGAACTTGGTAATTCAATTAATAAGCAAAATGCTTCAGCTTCTGCCTTCCTCAGACTTCTAAAAAATATAAGTGAGCTTGTGGCCATGGTGGCAGTTTAGAATACTCCACCATTAAATTGCTACAGTGGATGATGTATTATCCTCTAGGTTGAGAGCATGTTCAACCATGAATGTGGTTGAGACCATGCATTATCCACTTACAAATGTTAACCATAGAGTGTTCTAAACTGTCACTTTGGCTGCAAACTGATATTTATTTTAAGCAACTGAGAAATGAACTCCATCTGTCCATCCATATATAGTGCACCTGTATTCTGTACTGGTCAGGCCTCATATGGAGTACTGTGTTCAGTTCTGGAGTCCTCATTTTTAAAAGGATATAGACAAGTTGAAGCAAGTTCAGAGAAAGGCAATGAGGATGGTAAGAGTGATGGAGAATGAAACATATGAGGACCGGTTGAAGGAGCTGTGCATGTTCATCTTGGTGAAGAGAAGGCTGAGGGGTGATATGATCTTTAAATACCCTGAAAATGGCCACAAAGAAGAGAGTGCAGTCTTGTTCACTGCAACTTCAGAGGGTAGAACTAGATCTAATGGTTTTAAACTATAGGAGAGGAGATTTCAACTGAGCATTAGAAGGAACCTCTTCACAATGAGAATGGTTTGGCAACAGAACCAGTTGCCTAGAGAAGTGATGAGGTCTCCTTCTCTGGATGTCTTTAGAAAGAAGCTGGACAGCTATTAGCTGGGGATGCTCTAGCTGGAGATCCTGCATGAGCAAAGGGCTGGACTTGATGACCCATAGGGCCCCTTCCAATTCTGATTATATGATTAATTCATTCATATCCTATCTTTCCTGCCAAGACTGGGACTCAAGATGGTTTATAAAATTTAAAACAAACAAAAAAGCATTTGTGGACCGAAGCCGGACCTCTTCCCGCACCCATATAAAATAAGATACATACACAATGTATCTTCACAAAATTGTATTGAGTACGTAATGAGTAACAGAGATAAACATACGATACATGGTAAGATATGTGAGGGATATAGATAGATACTATGGCAATACCTCTCCATTGACGCCCCCTTGTCATGGGAGAGAGGCTTGCGTACCCTAATGATGTTTTGAGCTATGCTGGCGGTGGCATAATAGCCACCGGTAGGGTCTCCCATGCCAGACAGGTCAAAACCGAGGGGTCTGACAAAGAGCGTCAAAGGGCAGGATGGGCTCTCTAGCCTTATGGCAACCGTCCTAGGAAAAGGAAAACTCTAATCCCAAACCCGGGCAGATGGTGCTCATCCAACCCTGTAAGGTCAACCATCTAAGAGAAGGAAACTCTAATCAAACCTACAGCCCGAGGACCTCACTGCTACCATCCATGCTTGTAAGGCCAGTAGATGAACCTTTGTTTTAAAGGGTGAGGCCAGTTCTGTGCATGCTGCACTCCACCAGAAAAACCCATTGCACAGGCTCGAAGGACAAATCCAATCCCCCCAAAAAGCCCTGTAGCGATAGGCGAGGGACAAAATGGCAGGTGTAAAGATGCACTGGAAGCCGCAGACCCAACCCTGCATGCGGGTGGTTCAGGACTTTGGTCGCTCGAGGCTGACCCGGGAGATAATAATAATAATAATAATAATAATAATAATAATAATATTTATTTATACCCCGCCCCTCTGTTAAAACAATCGGGGCGGCTTACAAAATTTAAAATACAATACAAATAAAATCCCTAAACACCCCCACTCCCACCCTCTCCCATAAAAAAAACATTAAACAAATATAAATTAAAAACAACTAATCTAAAATCACATTTAAAACTATAAATACAATAAAATATAATAAATGGCCAGCAGGCTAGAAGAGGCCAGGATCCCCTGAGGCTGGGATCTAATTAGGAAAGGCCTGCCGAAAGAGATCCATCTTTAGTGCTTTTTTAAAGCCACTCAGGCTTGTTATCTGATGGATCTCATTCGGCAGGTCATTCCACAATTTGGGGGCGATTACCGAAAAGGCCCTCTGGGAGGTTGCAGACAGCCTAGATTTTTGTGGCTGAAGCAAATTCCTCCCAGAGGACCGGAGTGTGTGGGGAGGATTGTATGGGAGGAGGCGGTTCCGGAGATAAGTTGGACCCAAGCCATTTAGGGCTTTAAAGGTAATAACCAACACCTTATACTGGGCCCGGAAACTGATTGGCAGCCAGTGGAGAGATTTTAATACTGGAGTTATATGGTCTCTCCGAGATGTTCCCGAGACCACTCTGGCTGCCATAATTTGTACCAACTGAAGTTTCCGGACCGAGCATGAGGGCAGCCCCATGTAGAGCGCATTGCAGAAATCTAGATGGGAGGTTACCAGTGCGTGCACCACAGTCTCGAGGTCCCTTACTTCCAGTAAATGGCGCAGCTGGCGTATCAGCCAAAGCTGATAACAGGCGCTCCTGACTGTCGCATTCACCTAACTCATCATCTGAAGCGATGAATCAAGGAGCACCCCCAGACTGCGAACACAGTCCTTAACGGAGAGCGTGACCCTGTCCAGGACTGGAGGTTGCAACCTAACTCCTGGTTTGGGGGCTGCTACCGTGAGCACCTCCGTTTTATCTGCATTTAATCTCAATCTGTTTTTCCTCATCCAGCCCATTACTGCTTTAAGACAATCATTAAGAGGAGAGACGCCATCGAAATTTGAGGCCGATGATCGGGGCAAGGAGAAATAGATCTGGGTGTCATCAGCGTACTGATAACACCCAGCCCCATAACTGCGATTAATCTCACCCAGCGGCTTCATATAAATGTTAAACAGCATCGGGGACAGGATGGCGCCCTGTGGAACACCACAAGTAAGCTCCTTTCTGCTGGAGCAGCTGTCCCCGAGCAACACCCTCTGGGACCTGCCCGAGAGGAAGGACCGGAACCACTGGAGTGCAGTGCCTCCGATTCCTAACCCCCTCAAGCGATCCAAGAGGATGCTATGATCTATCGTATCGAAAGCCGCTGAGATGTCTAAAAGCACCAACAGGGTCACACTACCCCTGTCAATGCTTAGACGCAGGTCGTCAGTCAAGGCAACCATGGCTGTCTCAACTCCAAATCCCGTCCTAAAGCCAGTTTGAAATGGGTCTAGATAAACGGTTTCATCCAAGACCACTTGGAGTTGAAGCGCAACTGCCCTCTCGATCACTTTGCTCAAGAATGGTAACATAGAAACCGGCCTATAGTTGTTCATGTCCAGGGGGTCAAGGGAAGATTTTTTCAGGAGCGGCCTAACGGCTGCTTCCTTTAAACAAGATGGAACACACCCTTCTCTGAGGGATGCATTGATGATGTCCTTAAGGAATATCATCAAGGCAGTCCCCCCCCTGGATGGCCAGCCATGAAGGGCAAGGATCGAGAGGGCAGGTCGTCTTCCTAACCCTACCAAGTAGCTTGTCCACGTCCTCAGTACTCACAGATTGAAATTGATCCAGTAAACTGACATCAACGGAGTTGCTGGACACCTCGTCAATTGTTTCTGCCAAATTACTGGTATCTAAGTCGGCTCTTATCTGAGAGATTTTATCTGCAAAGAAATTGTTAAACGCGTCACAGCAGGCCATCGTTGGGTTAAGCAACGGGTTCTGCACAGGAATAACCTGTGTCATCTCCCTTACCACCCTAAACAGCTCTGCTGGACGGGACTCTGCAGATGCAATACGTGCAGAGGAGAAGGATCGCTGTGCTGCATGTATTGCCTCTCGATAGGACCAAAGAAAGTTCCTATGACGAGTCCTGTCGGATAAGAGTCGAGTTTTCCGCCAGTTGCGCTCTAGTCGTTGTCCAACCTGCTTCATTTTCCTAAGCTCTGCTGTATACCATGGCTTATGGTTTGAAGCGGGTTGGAAAGGACGCTTGGGAGCGATCGTGTCGATAGCCTTGGTAAGATCGTTGTTCCAGGTATTAACCAAAGTTTCGACAGGGTCACCGGCGTTACCAACCTTTAAACCCTCCAAGGCTTTCTGGAATCCTCTTGGTTCCATTAGCCTTTGAGGGCGGACCATTCTAATAGGTCCACCACCCCCGGTGGGGCAGACAGTGGCTCTTAGCTCCATCTTGACCAGGATATAGAATCATAGAATCATAGAATCATAGAATTGCAGAGTTGGAAGAGACCACGAGGGCCATCCAGTCCAACCCCCTGCCACGCAGGAAATCACAATCAAAGCATCCCCGACAGATGGCCATCCAGCCTCTGTTTAAAGACCTCCAAGGAAGGAGACCCCACCACGCTCTGAGGGAGTGTGTTCCACTGCCGAACAGCTCTTACTGTCAAAAAGTTCCTCCTCATGTTGAGGTGGAATCTCTGTTCCTGGAGCTTGCACCCATTGCTCCGTGTTCCAGTCTCTGGAGCAGCAGAAAACAAGCCTGCTCCATCCTCAGCGTGACATCCCTTCAAATACTTAAACAGGGCTATCATATCGTCTCTAAACCGTCTTTTTTCCAGGCTAAACATACCCAGCTCCCTAAGTCTCTCCTCATAAGGCATTGTTTCCAGACCTTTCACCATTTTAGTTGCCCTTCTCTGGACACGCTCCAATTTGTCAATATCCTTTTTGAATTGTGGTGCCCAGAACTGGACACAGTATTCTAAGTGAGGTCTGACCAAGGCAGAATAGAGTGGCACTATTACTTCCCTTGATCTAGACACTATACTTCTATTGATACAGCCCAAAATTGCATTGGCCTTTTTAGCTGCCGCATCACACTGTTGGCTCATGTTCAACTTGTGGTCTACTAGGACTCCTAGATCCCTTTCGCACATAGTCTCATTCAGCCAGGTCTCTCCCATCCTATATTTATGCATTTCATTTTTCCGCCCTAAATGCAGTACTTTACATTTCTCCATATTGAATTTCATTTTGTTAGCTTTGGCCCAGCTCTCCAGTCTATCCAGGTCATTCTGAATTTTGATCCTGTCCTCTAGGGTATTAGCTACTCCTCCCAATTTGGTGTCATCTGCAAATTTGATAAGTATGCCCCTAATTCCCTCATCTAAGTCATTGATAAAGATGTTGAATAGCACTGGGCCCAGGACAGAACCCTGTGGCACCCCACTGGTCACATCTTTCCAAGACGAAGAGGAGCCACTGCTGAGCACCCTTTGGGTTCGGCCGGTCAACCAATTACAAATCCATTGAACAGTTAACTTGTCTAGCCCACATTCTACAAGCTTGTTTGCAAGAATGTCATGGGGAACCTTGTCAAAGGCCTTACTGAAATCAAGGTATGCAATGTCCACAGCATTCCCTTCATCTACCAAGCTGGTAACTTTATCAAAAAAAGAGATCAGATTAGTCTGGCATGACTTGTTTCTCTGAAACCCATGCTGACTTTTTGTGATTATGGCATTGCCTTCTAAATGTTCACAGACTCTCTGTTTAATGATCTGTTCTAGAATCTTCCCTGGTATTGATGTCAGACTAACTGGACGATAGTTGTTGGGATCCTCTTTTTTCCCCTTTTTGAAGATGGGAACAACGTTTGCCCTCCTCCAGTCTGCTGGGACTTCGCCTGTTCTCCAGGAGTTCTCACATATTATTGCCAATGGCTCTGAGATTATATTTGCCAGCTCTTTTAATACTCTTTGATGTAGTTCATCTGGTCCTGGAGATTTAAATTCATTTAGATTAAGAAGGTATTCCTGTACTACCTCTTTACTTATTTTCAGCTGGATTTCCCCTATTGTGTCCTCTGTTCCATTTTCCTCAGGTTGGTCCTCCTTTTCCTTTTCTGAAAACACTGAGGCAAAGAAGGTGTTGAGTAATTCTGCCTTTTCTCTGTCCCCTGTTAGCATTTTGCCATCTTCTCCACGTAGCGGCCCTATCATTTCCTTCTTCCTCCTTTTGCTGCGGACATACCCAAAAAAACCCTTTTTATTGTTCTTAACCTCCCTAGCAAGCCTGAGCTCATTCTGCACTTTAGCTTTTCTGACTTTACTCCTACACGTGTTCGCCATCTGTTTGAATTCTTCTTTGGTGATTTCCCCCCTTTTCCATTTCCTATACATGTTCCATTTAAAACTTAGCTCCATTGAAAGTTCTTTAGTCATCCATCCTGGTTTCTTGAGACACCTCCCATTTTTCTTCCTCAATGGTACTGTTTGAAATTGTGCCTTCAGTATCTCCCTTTTGAGAAAGTCCCATCCGTCTTGAGGTCCCTTCTCTTTTAGTATTCTTGACCATGGGATCATCCCCAGTATTTCCCTGAGTTTATTGAAATCAGCTCTCCTAAAGTCAAGAATGCGTGTCTGACTATGCCTGGCTTCTCCTTTCCATTGTATAACAAACTCCAGGAGAACATGATCACTCTCACCTAAGGATCCCACCACTTGCACCCCATTAACAAGGTCGTCTCTGTTGGTTAGGATCAGATCTAAAATAGCTGACCCCCTTGTTGCCTCTTCCACCTTTTGGACCATGAAATTGTCTTCCAGGCATGTAAGGAATTTGCTAGACCTTGTAGTTTTGGCTGAGTTAGATTGCCAGCAAATATCAGGATAGTTGAAGTCACCCATCACTACTACATCTCTCCTTTCTGCATGTATGTTCATCTGTTCTAGAAAGGCAACATCCAATTCCTCCGTCTGCTTTGGGGGTCTGTAGTAGAGTCCCACAATAACATCCCTGTTGTTTCCCTCCCCTTTAATTTTTATCCAGATGCTCTCCACCTGGCTTCCAGTATTGATGTCCTGGATCACTTCACTGGTGTAAATATCCCTGACATATAATGCTATTCCTCCTCCTTTCCTGTTTGGCCTGTTTCTCCTATAAAGGTTATACCCCTCTATTCCTACATTCCAATCATGAGACTCGTCCCACCAGGTTTCAGTAACGCCTATTATATCATATTTGTTTTGTAGTGCAAGGAGTTCAAGTTCATCTTGCTTATTTCCCATGCTCTGTGCATTAGTGTAGAGACATCTGAGACCATGTGTTCCCTTTACTTGCTCCCTGTGCAAGTTTTTTTGCCTCCCACTGTTGGGTCCTTGCGCTGTTTGCCTTGTTCCCTCTATGACAGTTTGACTATTTTCTCCAGCCCTTTTGCCTTCCACAATACTGTCTCCCTCCCCCATTTGACTCAGTTTAAAGCCCTCCTGATCAAATTCTTGAGACTGTTGGCAAAAATGTTTCTTCCAACTGTTGTAAGATGCACCCCATCTCTTGCCAGAAGTCCCCCTGCATGGAAGCGCAGTCCATGATCCAAGAATCCAATTTGTTCTCGGCGACACCATCTACGGAGCCAGTTGTTTACGTCGGCTATTTTCCTCTCCCTTCTTGGACCATGCCCTTCAACTGGCAGAAGAGACGAGATGACCACCTGTGCGTTCATTTCTTTCAGCTTCCTCCCCAGGGCCTCATAATCTCTTCTGATCTTGGGAAAGCTGTGCCTTGCAGTATCATTGGTTCCCACATGGACCAAAAGGAAGGGGTAATGATCCGTAGGCTTGACGAGTCTTGTCAGCCTCTCAGTCACATCACAGATCTTTGCCCCAGGGAGACAACACACCTCCCGAGTCATCTTGTCAGGCCCACATACCACTGCTTCTGTACCCCTCAGCAAGGAGTCCCCCCCCACCACCACACGCCTCCGCTGAGGCTTCGCAGCTGCTGTTCCTTGCGGTGGTCCTCTCAAGGTCCCCTGCTCTACCCCTGAAGTCTGTCCATGCTGTTCTTCCTCGTTGTCCTTGATAAGGGAAAGGGCTTCAAATCGATTCTGTAGCTGCAAGCTGCTGGAAGAATCCCTGGATTTTCTTGTTCTGTGTGTGACATTCCTCCAGCTGTCTACTTCCTGTGTCCGTGAAGTGACCCTCTCCTCCACAGCCACTTCCTCTGTGCGGTCCCCATCCAAGAGTGTTCGTTCTGTTCTGTCCAGAAAAACCTCTTGCTCCCGAATCTGTTGAAGTGTAGCTAGCCGTGTCTCCAGCTGCTGTACTTTCTCCTCCAAGAGGGCTACCAGCTTGCATTTGGTGCATGTGAAGTTCTCCACGTCTGTAGACAAGAATACAAACATCACACAAGTGTTGCAAGTGACTGCTGCAGTCCCCTCAGTGTCCATGATGAGAGCTTTTAGGTAATCTAAGAACTCTTAGTTAACGCTGAGAATGGTAAGCTGTACTTTTAGGTCTGCTGTATTTTTGTTTGGTTACTGAAATTCGGTGCGCGCCTCTGGCTCTTGAGGGTAAAAGGGGAAGTTCAGAAGTTCAAGCCCCTCAGCAACAAGCAGCCTCTCCCAACAGTTTTTTTAAAAAATTCAATCTCCCCAGTCAGAATGGCTGTCCAGAAGTTGCTTCCTTCTTCTCCCTGGCAGGAAACTGGCAGGAAACTTGCTGTCCAGAAGCTGCTCTCCTTCTCTCTGGCAGGAAACTGGCCTGGAAAGCCTCTGCAAGGACTTATATAGAGCTAGGCTCCCAGCTCCACCCCCTAATGACTCACAGGTGTGACTCACAGGTGTGACTCACAGGAAGGCCTCTGGCTCTTGAGGGTAAAAGGGGAAGTTCAGAAGTTCAAGCCCCTCAGCAACAAGCAGCCTCTCCCAACAGTTTTTTAAAAAAATATGATCCGTCCATGACAATGCGGTGGTTTTTATAACCTCCGCCCACGGATATTCCTGTTCCGTACTGAAGACCGCATCGAGGGTATGACCCGCACAATGTGTGGGCCCGATGACCATTTGGGATAGGCCCATGTTTGTCATGGTTTCCATGAACTCCCGAGCTGCACCAGTCAAATTTGTCAAGCTGTTCTCAAGTGGAATGTTGAAGTCCCCCAAAACTAAAAGTCTGGGAGACTCCAACAGCAACTCTGAGACCAGCTGTGTCAGCTCGGTTAGGGAGTCTGCTAGACAACGGGGTGGTCGGTATACTAGCAGAATCCCCAAACTATCCCTGGTCCTCAGGCTAAGGTACATACACTCAAAGTGGACTGTGTTTTGGACAGGTATCCTGGTCAAGGTCAGATTGTTCTTATAAACCAGAGCCACTCCACCCCCCCGCCCACTTCCCCTCACCTGCTCACTGACAGAATACCCGGCTGGGAGGGCCTGCGCCCACGTGACAGCACTATCCTCTCCCAGCCAGGTTTCTCTGAAGCACGCCAGGTCGGCATCCTCATCAAAGAGTAGATCGTAAATAATATGAGTTTTATTCTTAACCGACCTGGCATTGCAGAGGAGCAATGTAAGGTTCTGTGGAATGGTTGGTACGCTCTCCAATCCATTCCGGGAAACAGGGTGAACTGAAGGTGGGATAGCTAACAAACAGCGATCCCGCCTTCTTTTGTACCATCTGTTCACTCTGTTCTGACCATACCTCCCTTTCCCCAGCACAACTCCAATTTCCGCCCCCACTCCATCCCCGGCCTCAGCTGACGCCAATTGCAGGCTTGGAGTCCCTCTGGCTGCTGGCTGGTGTTCCTCCTGGCCATGCCCCCTCCCGCTGCTGCTCTGCTTCCAGAAGTCCTCAGGGCCCTCCACAGCCCTCTGGCCCGGTGGAATGGGGAGAAGAGGCTGCTTCAGGCTTGGAGTCCCTCTGGCTGCTGGCTGGTGTTCCTGAGGGGTGTGGAGTGGCTTAAAACGCCAGCCACTCCTGGCCACGCCCCCTCCCGCTGCTGCTCTGCTTCCAGAAGTCCTCAGGGCCCTCCACAGCCCTCTGGCCCAGTGGAATGGGGAGAAGAGGCTGCTTCAGGCTTGGAGTCCCTCTGGCTGCTGGCTGGTGATGACAGTCTTGTTCAGCAGCATCCTGAATAACCAAGCAGCATTTTTGAAGGAGAGCACTGCTTGCTCCATATGGAGAGGGGCCTAGAAAAGGTGGCCTAACGAAAGCTAATCCCCAACTACCTGGTTGGCTAGCCACGGCCAATGGGAATCTTCTCATGCGATCAAACCAAGGCAAAGAAACAAAGGCACACACCGGCCTCCAAAGGTGTAAATAAACTGACGCTTGCATGCTGGAACATCAGAACCATCCGAGACTGTGAAGATAGTGGACGGCCAGAGTGTCGTTCTCCCCTAATAGCCCATGAACTATCAAGACTTAATATTGACATCGCTGCTCTTAGTGAAGTTTGTTTCCACGAGGAAGGCAGCCTTAAAGAACAAGGCACCGGCTACACACTTTACTGGTCTGGCAAACCCAAAACAGAAAAACATCTTTCAGGAATAGGCTTCATGATTAAAAACTCCATTGCCTCCAAACTTGAAACCTTGCCAACAGGACACTCCGATTGCATTATTTCCTTACGCCTCCCACATGTTGTTCTCTTTGGTATATATGCCCCAATTATGCAATCCAACCCTGTAGAGAAAGACAAACACAGAACTACGCCACCTCATACAAAAGGTCCCTGTAGAAGATAAAATTATTATCCTTGGTGACTTCAATGCCAGAGTAGGAAAGAACTCTGAAGCCTGGAAAGGTGTCTTAGACAAACATGGTGTTGGAAATTGCAATGATAACGGATGCCTCCTGCTAGAGTTCTGTGCAGAACAACAGCTGACTATTACAAACACTATCTTTCAGCAGAAAGACAGCTTGAAGACAACTTGGATGCATCCCCGATCCAAACATTGGCACCTCATTGACTATGTTCTAGTCCGCCAGAGAAACATTTGTGATGTCTGTCGTACTCGAGTGATGGCCAGTGCAGAATGCTAGACAGATCATCCTCTTATCAGATGAAAGCTACATCTTCATCTTAAGTTCAAACCTAAGAGGGGTGGCATCTTAAAGAAGAGACTCCAAGTCAACAGTGTTCAACAAGCTACCATGAGAGACAACTTCCAGGCAAACCTGCAAAAAATCCTTGAAGACCATCCTATAGATCCTTCTCCTAAAGTGCTTTGCCAACATATCAAAAACAGTATCCTCCAGTCTGAGGAAGAATCCCTCGGGTTCTCCCACAAGAAAAATCAAGACTGGTTTGATGAAAACAACCAAGAGATCCAGGAGCTGTTGGCAAAGAAGAGAACTGCTCACCAGGCATACCTTACCCAGCCAACTTGCCATGTAAGAAAAGCAGCTTTCCATCTCACATGTAATAAACTTCAACAAAAACTTTGAGACATGCAGAACAAGTGGTGGATCAATATAGCAGAAAAGACAAAATGCTGTGCAGATCTGGGAGATTCTAGAGGATTTTATGAAGCTCTTAAGGCAGTGTTTGGACCTACTTATCAGGTCCAAAGCTCCTTATACAGTACAGATGGTCAAACACTAATTACTGATAAAGCCTCCATCCTGAATCGATGGGCTGAACACTTTTAAAGACTCTTTACTGCCAACCGAGTAGTCCAAGGCTCAGCTATCCAACATATGATACAAAAACCGATGATAAATGAATTGGACATAGCTCCCACTTTGGAAGAGACCCTTAAGGCCATACGGATGAAAAATGGCAAGGCAGCTGGGATTGATGGAATCCCACCTGAAGTTTGGAAACACAGAGATCATGTACTCCATGATAAATTCCGTGAACTCTCTTGTGAATTGCTGGGAAAAGAGGGAACTGCCATCAGATCTCTGAGATGCAGTCATCATCACCCTGTACAAGAAAAAAGGAGCAAAATCCGAATGCTCAAACTACCGAGGCATAACACTGCTCTCTATTGCTGGAAAAATCCTTGCAAGGATACTCTAGAACATATTAGTTCCTGCCATTGCAGAACAGCTTCTTCCTGAAAGCCAGTGTGGGTTCAGAGCCAATAGGAGTACTACAGATATGGTATTTGCACTTAGACAACTGCAAGAGAAATGTAGAGAGCAGAACAAGGGTCTCTATGTAACATTTGTTGACCTCACCAAAGCCTTCGACACCATGAGTAAGAAAGGTCTCTGGCAGATCCTGGAAAGACTAGGATGTCCCCCCAAATTCCTTAAAATGATTATCTTGCTACACGAGGGCCAGTGTGGTCAAGTCAGATATGGCGATGCTCTTTCAGAGCCCTTTCTAATAACTAATGGAGTGAAGCAAGGTTGTCTTCTTCTGCCAACTTTATTTACAATCTTCTTCAGCATGATGCTCCAAAGGGCTATGGCAGAGCTTGAAGAAGACTACGGCATCTATATACGTTACCGTACTGATGGTGGCTTGTTTAACTTAAGCCGTCTGAGGGCTCGCAGTAAGACTCTAAACTATCTAGTCCGTGAGCTGCTCTTCGCTGATGATGCTGCTCTTGTTGCCCACACAGAAGCAGCTCTGCAGCGCCTAACATCCTGCTTTACAACAGCTGCAGAGCTGTTTGGGCTGGAAGTCAACCTGAAGAAAATGGAAGTTCTTTACCAGCCTGCACCACAGGACGAACACCACCATCCCCACATTGCCGTCGGCAAATCTGTGCTTAAGTCCATTCAGCAGTTCACCTACCTGGGAAGCATCATCTCCTCAGATGCCAAGATTGACAAAGAGAGCGATCATAGATTAGCAAAGGCATATAGCGCATTTGGAAGACTTTACCAAAGAGTCTGGAGTAACAAACACCTGACGCGAAGCACAAAAATCAGTGTGTATAGAGCCATTGTACTGACTAGTCTCCTTTATGGGTCTGAAACATAAACCTATCGCCAACACTTACGACTACTTGAACGCTTCCATCAGTGCTGTTTACGCACAATCCTAAATATACACTGGACTGACCATGTGACAAATGTTGCTGTCCTTGAGCAAGCAGGGATCACCAGCATTGAGGCCATGATATTGAGAACTCAGCTGCGCTGGGCAGGACATGTTTCTAGGATGGAAGACCATCGCCTCCCCAAAATAGTGCTCTACAATGAACTCGCCATGGGTCAGCGTAGGAGGGGCGCTCCAAAAAAGCGATACAAGGACTCCCTGAAACAACATCTCAGGCTTGGCCAAATTATCACCAACAATGGTCCGCCCTGGCCTCACATCGGGAGGCATGGAGACGCACTATCCACAATGCTGCAGCCGTATTTGAGAACTCACGCCGAACAAGTCTTGAAGAGAAACAACAACGCAGAAAGAATCACAACGCGGAAACATCACCCAAAGAAACCTTCTGCTGTGCTTTCTGCAACCGGACTTGTCTATCTCAGATTGGCCTTTTTAGTCATCAGCGCACTTGCAGAAAACGCAGGATGGGTCCTTCCTGAATCTTCGTTTGCGAAGAAAAGTCAGAGAGAGAGAGAGAGAGAGAGATGGCAATAAAAAGGATAATTTTTGGCAATAAAAAGGATAACAGCTGTAAATGGTTGGCGCACATCACATGGGTCCAGATCCAACCCATGTGTTGGTCAATGGCACCTGTCGGTCACTATCGACACCATTTTGCATGGAGGGGAGGAGTACTAGCCAAGCTCCGCCTACTTGTTGACCCTCCCTTCCCCTGTGAAGAAAGCAAAACAATAAGGGAGACTCTGTGAACTTGAACTTGATCATGAGTTTGACCTTGGCTTGATGTTGAAGGAAACCCTTCCCCATGCCAACCACCTTCCTAAAGTTGTGACCAAGATAAAGATGTAAGCAAGTCATTGGATCCCCCACCACCCAAATAGACAATGGCAGCAAAGGGAGGGAGGGTGGGTCTTCAGCTCCGCATGAGCCAATGAGACTTACGTCGCCGGGTCTGGCTTATATACAGGCCCTGACACTGTAAAGCCACAGCTGTAAAGCTGTAAAAAATCATCGGCCATGCCAGCCGGAAGACCTGCCTCTTTTGCCTACCTGGTCAATCAAAGCAGGAAAGGCCCACTCCGATTGGCTGTCCACTTCATGCCCTTCTCCTGGCCCACAAGGCAGGCCGGGAAGAAGAGGCCAAACGTGGCAGCCCCCATGCTGGCTGCCAGGTGGCCACACTGGGTGGGTCAGGGGCCGCACGGGTGCCTGGAAGCTGGCTGGCCTGCAAACCAGCTGCAAGCTGAGCCCGGCAACTACCTTGTGGTTGTAGCGTACCTTCACATTGTTTCCAACTTATGTTGACCCTGACGCAAACCTATCTCAGGGTTTTCCTGGCAAGATTTGTTCAGTGCGGGTTTGCCTTTGCCTTCCTCTGAGGCTGAGAGAGTGTAACTTGCTCAAGGTAATCCAGCGGGTTTCCATGGCTGAGGGGGGGGGATTTGAATCCTTATCTCCAGAGTTGTAGTCCAAAACTCAAACCACTGCACCACACTCACTCTTTTTAAAATCATTTCCAAAGACATAAGTAAAAACATAAAAATATTGTCTGACAATCTATATACAGATATGTAACCTAGAGTTACAGCTGTACGGATCTGTAACAGCTCCATATTCAGTTGTACTGTCTATTCATGATTGTAGCACTATTGCCATGATCCTAAATCCCACCACCACCAAAGCCCACCTTAAATTCCAGGGAACTGCTCCAAGCAGTCTGTTCTGCTGGTGATCAGGGTGAAGCAGGATGGTGTCTCCAGCCCCCTCCCACCAGCATTCTGTGGAGCAGCCATCAGAAGCAGAACCCCTACCACAATTCCTTGTTGCACCACAGATCTCTGGTAGGAGTGGGGTGGAAAAGTCATCCTGCTGATCTCTAGCTATTTTGGTTCTTTGATTTATTATTCCTCAACTTTCAAAAGTATTAAATTAGTGGAGGGGTGGTGGTTTTCTTTTGGGTAAGCAGGTTTTGGGGAGGGAGGCAGGATAGTAAAAATTAAAATAAATCAGTAAAAATGTTAACAATCATCTGCAATCCAGAATCAGGCTCAGGCTGGCCAAGACTCTACCAGCAAGATGTATTGATTCATGAGAGATTATGGCCATATTTAACTAGAGCCATGCTTCGGTGCCTTACTGGATAAGGTCCATCAAGCTGAATGACATATTTCTGGTCCCCCCTAAGCAAAGAACAAATATCATTTTGTTCAAATGACATTAGGCCATTGCACATAAATTCTTCCTCCTTCTCTTGTCAGGTTTGCTCAGGTCACCAATCTTTCCCTCTCTTCCCCCCACCACCACATCCCGGGTCTTTGCGCTCAGCACGGCGGAGTTCAATTTAACTTATGAAAATCAACCTGTCTCTTCTGTTTCATTCATCATCATCAACAGAATTCATTCTGGAATCCAAACTTGTTTTCCTATTACTTTGTTTATATATATATATATATATATATATAGAGAGAGAGAGAGAGAGAGAGAGAGAGAGAGATGCAGGGGGAGGGAGGGATGATATATGGAGGAGAAAGCAGACAGTGGCAGTAATGTGGGACTTGGCTGTCCTTTACAAGTATACGTCTGCCAATACAGGAGAACCCAGGGGTTCGTGGCCATCACACTGATAACTCTTATAAAAATCTGTGTATAGTCAGTATAATGGAGAAGGTATTGATCTTTGCATTCAAAGTATAAGATTATTTTCTTAAGCCGTGTTGCATCACCAAACAGTTGCATTAGACTATTATCACATCTCAGGGATGGCTGAGTTCCAAGGGGATACTTTTTTGGACCACAAAAATTTTGGGACTTGTAGTCCACAGACTAAATTTTCCATGCTCGGGGCAGATAGAGGAACCTTGAAAAGTGTTCATGGTTGCACTTTCACACTCTTGAGCCTTGCTTCTCATAAGCTTCTGGGAGCTGCTGACAAAACATGACCAAACCAGGAGCCATTTTACTACATGAGACTCAAAATGGTGTTTCCCTCCTCTATTCCACATGCAGAGTGTAACTGGACTGGCTGTTGAGCTTCAGTATTAGCATTGGCATGGGAACTTGTGCCACACCCACAGGTAGTGGGCCAGTTTAAGAAGTGTGGCACACATTGAGCAGTCTTCTAAGAGAGGGGAATGGCTGTGGACTGGGAGGCTCAGGAGAAACTGTGTTGGAGGCACAGCTTCCTCTCCAGCATGTTCACACTATCATGGTTGTCTCTGTGAAGTCGAAGGCTTTCACAGCCAGCATCCATAGGTTTTCCATGGTTTTTTAATGGGCTGTGAGGCCGTGTTCTGGAAGAGTTTATTCCTGATGTTTTGCCTGCATCTGTGACTGGCATCTTCAGAGAATGATTGGGTAGGAGTATATGTGAGGTTTATATACTGTGAGCCCCTGCTGGAAAGGATATGTAAATTTGTGTATTTGAATAGATAGTTTCTGGGTGGAGATATGCAAGGAGGATTAGTGTCTGTTTGGCTAATGGTCTATTGTCTGCTGGAAATCTGCCTGTCCTTGGGTCGGGTTCATTGGCATGTGTTGAATTTTGATTTTAGTGTTTTTCAGGACTGGTAGCCAAATTTTGTTTACTTTTAGGGTTTCTTCTTTCCAGTTGAAGTTGTCCAGGTGTTTGTGGATTTCAATAGCTTCTTTATTCCATGCAGCTGTGGACAAGTTTACATAGGGACCACTAAACACAGTGTGCAAGCACGGATCAAGGAACATGAGAGACACTGCAGACTGGGCCAACCAGAAAAATCAGCAGTAGGAGAACATGTTATAATCCAACCTGGACAGAAAATGTTATTTAAAAACACCAAAATTCTGGACCAGGCCAACAACTATCATTTCAGAATGCATGGAGAAGCTATTGAAATCCACAAACACCTGGACAACTTCAACAGTAAAAAAGAAACCCTAAAAGTAAATAAAATGTGGCTATCAGTCCTGAAAAACACTAAAATTAAAACTTAGCACATGCAAATGAACCTGACCCAGGGACAGGGGGATTTCCAGCAGACAATGGGCCATTAACCAAACAGACACTAATCCTTATCTCCACCCAGAAACTAGCCATTCAAATACACAAATTTACATATCCTCTCCAACAGGGGCTCACAGTATATAACCCCCCCACACACACACACACTCCTACCCAACTGTTCTCTGAAGATGCCAGCCACAGATGCAGGTGAAACATCAGGAATAAATTCTTCCAGAACACGGCCTCACAGCCCATAAAAAATCCACAGAAGACCTATGGTTGCCTCTGTTTGTATGATGGTAGAGTTGGTCCAGCCGAAAGAGAATTGTGAAGCTTCTTAGAGGCTTATCACATGCTGAATTAAAGCGGCAGTGCAGCCGGAAAGTTCCAATTTCCTTGCTGCCCTACCGCATGACATCATTGTTTTTCCGGTGTTCTGCCATTCAGATTCCATGGGAGAATAAGGTAAAACCACATTTTTCTGCGGCAGCACGAAAGACAGAACCTTCCAGCTGCACTGCAACTTTAATTAGGCGTGTGATAAGCCTCTTTAGTTTTGACTTTTTAAGACCATGCTTATGGTTCTGCTTCCTGTGCCTTTGCAATTATGTATGTGGAATGAATGCACATATTAAATGCCACATTCGCTGCAAAAGAACTCAGGGAAATTCTTCTCCTCTTGGATGTGTGTGTGGGGGTGGAGGAACAGGATGAATTCTGCATAGTTTTTGGTTGTGGGTGAAAGTATGCATCTCTGACCTAATGGTGGGAAGGTCCCTCCCTCCCCCAATATTTTACACTAAAAAAAAAAAAAAACCACCAGGCAAGAGCAAGCTACAAGTGCAAAGCACACCAGACCTTCTTAAATATGTCACATTCATGTCCCATGTGCATTCTAGCCTGCTCCTGGAACAAAAAAGGTGTCAAGGTTCAGCAATTGCATTATAGCTATTTCAGACATCAACTGTTGTTCATGTTGTTTGTCTTCAAGTTGTTTCCAACTTGTGGCGATCCTAAGGTCAATCAGTCATGCAGTTTTCTTGGCAAGATTTGTTCTGAGCGGGTTCACCTTTGCCTCCCTCTATGGCTGAGAGTGTGTGACTTTCCCAAGGTCACCTGGTGGGTTTCTATGGCCGAGTGGGGATTTGAACCCTGGTATCAGAATCATACTCAAACGCTCAAACCACTATACCACACTGGCTCTAGCCAGACACCGGCACATGGCTTTTTTCTTTCTTTCAGGATTTCAAAGCAGGAAATTAAAATGCACCATCTCTTTCAGAAAGGCATGTCAAACTTTCACACACAAAGAGCACAAAAAACTTGTGGAATTCATCATAGTCCTCACTACATTGTGAGTGATTACTTTTCATGCCTCACCATCTTTAACAGGGATGTAAATCTTCATGAATTTCATTCTCCTAGGCAAGAATGAATAGTTTTACATTTTTTTTCTCCTTACTGTGAGATAACTGCAGTTTTGGAGGATTATTGATAGAATGGGGAGCCAAACATGGTATTTTTCCCCACAGAAAACAGCAGAAAATGTTCTTGTCTATGTAAAAAAAAACATGTTTTCTGCACCACCAACTCACATTTGTTTTTTATGAAGCTTAAGTTGTGAGCTGTGAACATTCTCATCCCTCCAGTATTCTCCTCCATTTTTTCATTTAACAATCAAACATATTTTGATATCCTCTTCATCTTCAGTCCTTAACTGTTGAAGCTGAGCTATTGAAAAAAGCTAGGTTCAAAATTTCACTGCAGAACTATTTATAGGAAGCCAGATGCTGCTACCTTGATGTCCCATCTTCCCCTCAATTGTGGCCTTCTGAAATAGCTGTGGATGAGATGGCTGAGAAGAAGGACAAGCTAAATAGAACTGTTTTCATGGCAGAGTTGACAGAAGCCTTGTTTAGCCATAACTCACCAGGCTTTCTTCAGCACAGGAGTAGGGATGCATATCTAACCCTACTTCCATCTGTTGTGAGTTTCCTTATGAGGAAAGCCATGGTTCTGAAGAGGTTCCTGCTCATGTGGAGGTTTTCCATACAAACATTAACCCTAGAAATAAGTTCATTAGAGCTCTAAGATCATCTGGAGAGCCCTTTCTCTCTGTCCCATTACCTTCTCTGGCTCTTTTGGTGGGAACTAGGAAGGGGGCCTTCTGCATGGCAGCTCCCAGACTTTGGAACTCCCTCCCTCAAGAGGCCAGGATATCCCATCCTTGCTCTCCTTCTGTCAGCAGGTCAAAGCAATTTTATGTCATCTGGCTTTTAATAAACTGACTAGGATTGGGATTCTCATGCTGTGTGCTGTTGTTTTTAAGGTTTGCATATACTGTAGTCTTTTAAGGAATTTTAATATTTTTAATATCTAATGTTTTAACTTTATAAAGTGTTATATTGCTTTTAAAATCTTATAATTTTTCTTTATTCATGCTTTTGAATGTAGTTTTAATTTGTATTGGTTTAAGTATCTTGTTAGCTGCCTTGAATCCCATTATTGGGATAAAGGTGGGATATAAATGAATACTACTCTCGCTCTCTCTGGCTTTTCTTTGCAAACGGAGATTCAGGAAGGACTCATCCCGCGCTTTCTGCAAGCGCGCTGATGACTAGAAAGGCCAATCCGAGATAAACAAGTCCGGTTGCAGAAAGCACAGCAGAAGGTCTCCTTGGGTGATGTTTCTGGGTTGTGATTCTTTCTGCGTTGTCGTTTCTCTTCAAGACTTGTTCGGCATGAGTTCTCAAATAAGGCTGCAGCATTGTGGATAGTGCATCTCCATGCCTCCCGATGTGAGGCCAGACGGACCATTGTTGGTGATCAATTTGGCCGAGCCTGAGATGTTGTTTCAGGGAGTCCTTGTATCGCTTTTTGGAGCGCCCCTCATACACTGACCCGTGGCGAGTTAATAATAATAATAGAAATCAGGGGTCTTGTTTACACAGAATGGGCTTTGAGTGCTCTTCAGAATCTCTCTTTGAATTTCTGTAGGTTCATCCATGTTTGTGTTGCTGAATTAGGGTTTCTGCCTCTTTTTATTTATTTAATATTCTGAGAGACTCCTCATCTTCCATAAATATACAGCAGGCAGCTTCAACATGATCATCTCCATGCTAGAAATAGCTGTAACTATTGAATTTGGCCAGCCCGAAGAAGTCAGGCTTTTGCTTTGGGTCTGATAAAGACTTGCTAAAATAGATTTTCCTTGGTTTTTTTCCGGGCTGTGAGGCCGTGTTCTGGAATAGTTTCTTTCTGACGTTTCGCCTGCATCTGTGGCTGGCATCCTCAGAGAATGGTTGGGTAGGTGTGTGTGTGGAGGTTATGTGCTGTGAACCCCTGTTGGGGAGGATATGTACATTTGTGTAATTGAATGGTTAGTTTCTGGGTATAGAAATGCAAGACTCATTAGTATCTGTTTGGCTAATGGTTTGTTGATGGGCAATTATCTGCTGGGAATCCCCCCTGTCCCTGGGTGGAATTCTTTTGTAAGTGTTGAGTTTTGATTCTATTGTATTTCAAAACTGGGAGCCAGATTTTGTTTACTTTTAAGGTTTCTTCTTTCCTGTTGAAGTTGTCCATATTCTCCCCAACAGGGGTCCACAGCATATAAACTTGACACACACACACACACACACACAACCATTCTCTGAAGATGCCAGCCACAGATGCAGGTGAAACGTCAGAAAGAAACTAGTCCAGAACACAGCCTCACAGCCCGGAAAAAACCAAGGAAAATCTATGGATGCCGGTCATGAAAGCCTTCGACTTCACACTTGCTAAAATGTTGCAATGTCTTTGTAAGTCCAGCAGGAAAACTTAAGACTTAACAAAAATGAAGAATGATAGAAAACACAACCAAGAGATTTGCCCATTCTTACAAGAAGACAATTGTGATGAACATTCATGTGTGAACTCATCTGTCATGCCAGGGGTGGGAATTGTGTGGCTTTTCAGCTATTGCTGGACTGTAACATTCAGTAGCCCAAGCCACCATATCTAAAGGCGAAGAATGCTGGGAGTTGTAGTTTAATATCATTTTGCCACACACTTCCCACTCCTATATTATGCCAATGAGATGTATTTATAACAGGAAAAGAACTACAGTTGTCCCTTCATATTTGCTGGGGTTTGGTTCCAGGACCCCCTGTGGATATCAAAATCAGTGAATACTCAAGTCCCATTACATGCGATGGCATAGCAAGATGGTGTCACTTATATAAGATGGCAAAATCAAGGTTTGCTTTTTGGATTATTATTTTTTAAAGAATATTTTCAAACCGTGAATACTTAAATCCATGGATACCAAATCCGTGGATTTGGAGGGACAACTGTATAAGATAAGTCTTTCCACCTTGGCACATTCAGAGTCCCACACTGGTTTGCACCAGCGGAGAGTGATCTTTTGGACTGGAGTGTGTGTATGTGTATAGAGAGGGGCAGAAGGGGAGGGCAATAATATCCAAGGAAGAGTCAAGATTGCAAACGGCAAAAGAAGAGAAAAATGCTGCTTCTCTTTGATATGCAAGTCTTATGCATAACAATAAGTCCTCATGGGTGTCATGTGCCACTTTTGACAAGTTGAGGTTGTCCCTCCAGAGAAACTTGGAAGTATGTGAGCATATGTTCTCTCAGGGTACTCTGCAAATGAGATTATTCAGCAGTCCTGAAACCCTTTTATTAAATAAAAATAAAAGGAATATAATGCAACTTTTGCAAATGCTTCATTAACATTTGTCTGTCTTGGGTGCAGCTTCAGATAATTGCTTAGTTTCACTTAGGTGCTAGCAGATAATCAGTTATAATTTAATGTGCAATTACTTTTGCTGTAACTTTGCTTCCATACAAATGAAGCTGGCCCTACCACATGCTTCTACTGGCTCTGGAATCACTCGGGTTCTTTGTTTGCAGATATGTTTGAACTAATGCAACTTTCCCTATTGCCTCAGAATTTCATCTGAACATCCATGGCAGCGGCCATAGAGTTAAAGGCACTGTCAAAAACTTTATTTTGATTACACATTCAGGGGTAGGCGTGTTGGCCATGCAGCAAAACCAAAACCAAAGAAAGGTGATACCTTTATTAAGCCAACCAAATGCAAGACACATGATGCAAGCTTTTGACTGGCTTCTTCATCAGGCAAAATATGTTTTAGAAAAGAAAGAAAGAAAAGTGACAGTGTTGGAGCCACAAGCCTACATGCTGTTTCAGATGTTACTTGTGCTGTTCAGGTGAGGTGTCTCAGGCAGGCAGAGGCCACTCCTACTTCCTGGCCATGTGGAGTTGAGACAAAAGAGAGTAAAATTTAAATCCCTTTGCAGCAGTGAGCAACTTCTCTGGTGTGATTAGTATTAACCTGTTGTCTCATGAATGTGCTCTCAGAGGTTCACATAGGTGGATCTCAAATGAGGTTTCTTTCCCAGAGCCAAAAGTGATTGCTACAGATGGAAAGGGGGGCTCAGGCAGCAAGGCGATGAAGGCTGGTAGAATTAGGATTAATGATGACTGCTGGTGGGGATCTTCTGAAGAGTACTATGTTCTGTTTGGAGCACCACAATTTAAACAGGGTATCAACAAGCTGCACATGTTCAAAAGAGGGTGGAAGCCAAGGAACTGGGAACAGATGACTTCATCAGATCACTCCCCCCAACCCAATCTTTCGCAAGGCATAACTTCTGATGGTTTAATGCTGCAAAAACCTCCCCATGTCACATTTACCTCCTATCCAGGCAAAAAGGCTTCCCCAGTAATGAATGAGGAGCCCTGTTTAAGTATTTAAAGGGGTGTCACATTGAGGATGGAGCAAGCTTGTTTTCTGCTGCTCCAGAGACTAGAACACGGAGCAATGGATGCAAGCTCCAGGAACAGAGATTCCACCTCAACATTAGGAGCAACTTTCTGACAGTAAGAGCTGTTCGGCAGTAGAACACATTCCCTCAGAGCATGGTAGGATCTCCTTCCTTGGAGGTCTTTAAACAGAGGCTGGATCGCCATCTGTTAGGAATGCTTTGATCGTGATTTCCTGCGTGGCAGGGGGTTGGACTGGATGGCCGTTGTGGTCTCTTCCAACTCTACAATTCTATGATTCTATGATTTTATGAACGGAGCTCCATTCACTTCCTCTATTGAAATCCCATGGATTCTCACGAGAATACATAGCATGGGAAATTCAAAAATACAAATAAAAACAACAAAGTAAAAGTTCACAAAAGCACATATACACACTATAAAAGTCCCAAGTAAACTGGGGAGGGTCATAAAAAGTGTGGCCTACCTGGATGTCGTGATCTCACCTGGAAGTGTTCTGGCCAGACTGGCCATCGACACTGCATTCACATGAGTACAATGGTGCACAGATTCAAACGCCAGCAATGTCGACACAAAAGTGCCACAGGGGATCAGTTGACAGCTTGGGGCATCAATAAAATAGGATGGGTTTTGGACTGGACATGATCGCGAAAGGGCGAAGTTGTTTGGTACACACAACCTTCCATGATCTTTAGGTGTCCTTATGACACCATTTGCATGGTCTGATAAAGTCCAAAGACAGTTGAAGAAGTTGTGTATGTTCAGCATGGAGAAAGGAAATTTGAAAAGTGATACCACAACCATCTTTAAATATCTGAAGGGATGTCAAGTGAAAGATGGGGTGAAATTGTTTTCTGCCGTTCCAAAGGATAGGACCCAAGCCAATGGGTTCAAATTACAAGAAAGGACACTCCATCTAAACATTAGGAAGAACTTCCTGATGGGAAGAGCTGTTCAGCCTTGGAATAGACAACTTCAAAAGGTGGAGGACGCTCCTTAGTTGTAAATTTTTAAACAGAGATTCGCTGGCACCTCTCAGAGAGGCTTTAGCTGTAGATTCCTGAACTGGACTACATTGTCCTTGTAGTGCTTTCTAACTCTATGATTCAATTATTCTGAGTTATCCAAGGAGTGATGTGAATACAAAGCAGGAAGTAGAGTCAGAGAAGAATTGTTCAAACAGTGTCCCATGCATTCAGTGACTCTATCACCCCGCAAAAATGACAGTTTCTGCACAGAGAACAGTTATTTTCTACACAGAAAGCCTTTCTGCACATAATACTTTAGAAAAAAAACTGTACAAAATAAAATCTTTGCAGGAAATCCAATTTTCTGTATACTCCCCCCATGCATTTATTTATGTGGAATAAGTCCTGGACTGTGAACATTCTCACGTATCTAATATTCTTCCTGGAAGTGTCACCACAATCAAGAAAACAATTTTTGACAATTTCTTCAAATATTTTGAAATATCTGCTCTAGGAATAGTATATTTTAACACATTCTATATGCAGAAACATATTGATTAGGCGGGGGGGGGGACACATTTGTATGTATTTTGCACAAAAACATTCCCCAAAATGCTTTCTGAAGCATGAATAGCAATAGAAGAATGCACAAAAATTGTCACAGTTTTCCACAGGAAGGAATTATTTATTCCTGCAAAAGTGAAAAATACCACAATTTATATTCTTACCTTGTATGTTACCACCACCATTTTACACTGGTGTAGTCACACAGGCTAACAGAATCATGGCCAATATGTTTTGCTTTGTTTCATCTAAGTGATCTTGGGAATCAAGGTATTTCAAGTCCTTCCATTATTTGCAGTACTCCTTGTTGCCATGGAACTATTAACACAATAAATATGTTGGATACATTTACCAGATAGGAAATAATTGTATCCCCCAGCTACCTGTCTAACATATCTCATCGTGACTGATAAAAATCATTCTTACAATCCATTTATCTCTGAGCATATGTTTGATTAAAGAATAACGGTGGTTTTCCAACTTTCTGCCTCCAGGGAAATCTCTCTGCATAGTCTTATCTGCAGAGGAACCCTTGCGTTTCAGTCACTGAACCCCCGTCCTGTCCATTGCAAAGAATTCCGTGACATATTTGTGGCACATGTTCAGTTCACACAGAGCTCTGGCTGTACTTACCAGGACTTATTCAAGAAATTCATTAGGTCTGCAGTTTTAAGTAAAACAATCTAATTAACACTCCCCAGACTAATAAGCAGAATGGAAAGAGGGAGGCGGGAGAAAATTGTTGAGTTTGGAGTTTAGTGTAGTATTTTAAATAATGTACATAACTGGACCAAAATGAACTTATGGTCACTGAATGAGAACCCAAACAAATTCCCCTTTCCAAGTTGGAACACAGTTATCGTTGGAAGGCACATTTCTCCAAATTTTGTATGCAGTTCTCAACTCAATGTTTACAGGCAAACATTTATATATTAGGGACAGTCACATTCACAACTGTGTATATCAGATGAATAGTCTGAAATATGTTAGGGAAAACTACTGATGAAAATAAATGTGAATTTTCATACAGTAGGAAAGCTTAACATTCTACAGGGTTTTTTGGTGGAATTTGTCGGGATTAACTTATTCCCTTCTGAAACATTTTCTTCACTCATTTCCCAGTCTGTACAATATATAGGTTGCCTTTCAACAGGAATAGTTATATCCCTCCCTCCATCACTTCACCCACTGTTATACGCATTTTTCTGTCCTGACCCTCCACAGTCTATTTTTTGGCAGAATTAACTTAGCTAAACTGCAGGAATGTGATGTTGGCTTCCATCTGCTCCTTTGCCTTCTCTTATTTTTTTCTACTGTTTTATTCTTAATCAAAGATGTGTATGTGTATATATGTATGTGTTTGTGTGTGTGTTCACACTTAGTAAGTGAAGCAAAAGAATTACTTTATTTGGAATTCCAGCCAAAAGCAATTCCCTGCCAAGTGGTATGGACAACTGCTGTGGAGATTGTTCCTTTAGCCTGGGGTGCAATGCAGCATTTTGAGATCCACGGTCTCACCTTGCAGGATGCTTGATATAGAAATGTGTAGCCCAGCAAGGAAGGAGATGATAGAATTGGGCTGGGTTGGTTTTCCGCTAGCTTACATATTGATTAGTCAAAAAATTTGTTGGTCTCTGGGCCTTAGACCTCTGAGCCATTTTACTTTATTTTGAAGAGTTATCCATATAGTACACTTTTCAATCAAATGGTTCTCAATGTGACTCATGAGCTATAGACTGTAATAATATAACCACCACCACCCCAACCTAGCATGGGCCGTGCATACATGCATACACATGTCAATACATAACAAGCTGTGGGCCTGGAACACAGATATGGGACCAGAGTAGGAATGGACAGTTATTTTAAAAAAATTAACACACCTGAGAAATGGCTGGAAACTGTGTTTCTTGGGCTTTGGGAAACACTGATGAAGAGAATCTTAGGAGATTTTCAGACAGCGTTTTAGAGAGCCTACCGCGGGATGAGGTCCCGGGAGAGGAACGGCGGTCTTGCACGGCAGGGGGTCGTTTTCAGACACCACCGTCCCTCTCCCGAAATCATCAGTGTCACTTCCGTGAAGCTTTGGAAGTGGCCGCGCCATATTTTAAGCACGGAAGTTGCCCGTGCTTAAAATATGGCTCTGCGGCTTCCGAAGCTTCACGGAAGTGACACTGATGATTTCGGGAGAGGGACGGCGGCATCCGAAAACGACCCCCTGCCGCGCAAGACCGCCGTTCCTCTCCCGGGACCTCATTCCGCGGTAGGCTCTCTAAAACGCTGTCTGAAAATCTCCTTAGACTGAGGAGGATCTTTGCAGTTTGGGACTTATTCTGCACAAATATGTATATTTTTGTGGAGAAAACATTTTCTGTGCAGAAATCAGCATTTTCCATGTTGAAAGTGATCTTTTCAGGGTGGGGGGAAAACCATGTGAATTTTACACAGAATAAGTCCCAACTTGTGAATAGACTTCAAAACTGCACAGTTTTTGAAGATTTTCCTGAAGCAGGAAGAAAATTGCTAAAAATTACTCATTGATTCAATTGAGAACAAAATTAGCAAAGGACTATATCCTTAACCCAGAGCCAGAATCAAAATCCTAATGAGAAATGAAGGAACAAAACAATCTACTAATGTAAGTACGTGGTATTTCATATATGATGGAGGCTGCCAACCCATTAATGGTACAGGCAATCCCCATATGTGACTGAGACACACCTCATGAGCAATCAGTGGCCATTGTGGTCATGGGGAGGACCTATGTCTTGGCATTGCTGGATTTCCAGAAAACCACTTGCAAATGGAGGTATTAGCCTTTTTAAATAAAAATACTTTTACCTGCCAGCAGAGGACCAGAGAGGAGGCTATCCTAGGGTTTGTATAAATGCTGAAAATACTCCTCATAGAATTGAAAGAGAATACCTTTTGTCCCAATGGTATCCTGCATCATTTCACCATATTCAGAAGGAAGGGTGCAAAAATGCCACATACCCCATGAGAAAAGCCTTCATGGCTTTTCCTGAAGTTTCTTTAAAAACTACAATGGAAATGTGCATTTCTGTTCCTTGGGACAACTGACTCACTTCGCTGTGCTTTCCCAAAAAGAGTGGAAGTGGAAAGCTAGATGGTCAGATATCTCTGGAGGTGGATTTTGCTGGCAAGGCAGCACCCAGACACACCATATTGGATTTTCGCCATAGCGATCATGCACTGAGGTGATGAAGCAGCCTCTTTTTTTCCTGTTTATTTAAGCGGAAGGTTGCACTTCTGCACCTTGGATTTGCTTTTTAAAAAATACTGTTCAGTGGTGGCAACTGGTGAGAATAAAAATGTGATTAATTCACTCCTGCCATCTTGATTTGCAAGCATGCCCATTTGAACATCAAACATGGATAGCTTTTTTGGGGGGAAACCCATGGAGACAAATGAAAGCTGCTGTGAATTCGAGTTACTGTGCACCAGTCCACATTTTATTCCTTTGTATAGACAAGCCCCTAGCCATCTGTGCAGGACCAGTTTAAGGAATTTTGCCCCCTCCAGCAATGGTTTATTTTGGGGGTCCCATATGTTTATCTCAGGTCAATGTAACCTAACTCAATCTAAGCTATTCATAGTACAGCGTATTCAGATTATTACTAATAATATTTTTGCAGGAGGAGGATTACTACACCCCCCCACATGATGGGCCCCCCTGAGGATGCTGACACCACTGGTGCCTTAAACCGGCCCTGCTCCTGTGGAAGAGAATTCTGTAGTCTGAGAACAGCTACTGATAAAGCCCTGTCACATGTCCTCGCAGTTGTGGGAACAAGCAAAGCCCTCTCCCCATGACTCAGATATGCTCAAACAGACAGTGTCCTTCAGATAGCCTGGATGGGGCTTTATAGGTCATTAACAACACTTTGAACTGTGTCCAGAAATGAACCAGTGACACACTTTCAATGAGGCAAGTTATATAGTCCCTATAATCAGCCCCAGTTCACACTGCACAGTAGTTTTCACACAGTTTTCAAAGTCAGTCCCATGTAGAGTTCATTGCAGTAATCCAAACAGAATATAATCAAGGCATGTATCATCATAGATAGATCTGACATCTCCAGTTATGGGTAATGCAGGCATACTAAAATTAATTGTGTAAATATATTCCTGACCACTGCTTAAGCCTAGCCATCCAGCCTTAAGACTGAGTCCAGCGATATGCCGAGCTGCAAACCTGAGATTTTAGAAGGAGTGTAACTCCACCCTGCACAGGCTGCATCCTTATTGTGAGACATGACCAGGACCATCTCTGTATCATCTGGATTAAACTTACTGCCACTGACCCCTGCACATAGAAGTCAATCATAGGATGTTAGCACATGAGACGGAAGTGGCAAGCTCTTGGCACCTGGGGCTTACCACTGCTGTCCCCTCCTGAAGATTGAGCATGTTGCATGCAGGAGGTTGTTGGAGGGAGCACAAGGGCAAAAGAATAGCCCTTGGGAAACGTGAGGTCAAAGGAAGATGGGAGGAAGATCTGTGAAATGGTAGGAATCCAAGCATAGTGTTTGATGGGAACCCATGCTTCCCTCCATTTCACAGATCCTCATGTCTCTCTTCAGCCTCATGTCTTTTGGGGTGTCTTTTGAGGTGTGCTCTGTCCAAACACCTCCTGTACACAACAGGCTCAAGCCTCAGGAGGGAGGAGGGGTAGCAGTGGAAAGCCCTGGGTGCCAGGCACTTGCTGCTTCCACCTTTCATGCCAGCATCCTGTGATTGAGTTCCATGTGTACAGGAGGGGGGCAGCAGCAGTATGACCCTGGCACTAGGTGTTTACCACTTCTGTCTCATGTGCCAGCATCATGTGATTGACTTCCATGTGCACTGGAGGGGGGAGGCAGAAGCAGTAGCAAATCCTGGGCACTAGGTGCACATCCTTCCTGCTTCCTGCTGAGAAGAATATTTCAAATTTGAAATAGAGACTTGAGCATCCAAATGTTTTGGTATCCACAGGGGTTCCTGGAACCAAACACCTGAGGATACCAAGGCCCACTGTACTGCAAACTGAGTTCAAATTTCAAAAGTAGTTTGTACTCAACAGGGAGCAAAATCATGCCCTCCACAGTAGTTCTAGGCAAAAGCAAACTGCTGCAGCATCTTCTAGCTCTTGTACTCCTCCTCATTAATACCTTTTCCCATCTTGACCACACTCTAATGTTGTTTGGCCACACACGCCCCAGTTTTAATCCAAGAAATGTTGAAGGGTATTGAACAGGGCCTCTTTCTACTCTGGGTGGTGGTGTAGCTTCTCCATCAGTGTCCTGATTTCATAAGGCTGTTAATGATGATTGCCTGTACACCTCAAAATAAACTACTACCACTCTGAATAAGAATATGGGTGGCCAGCTAAGGCCTTGGGAAAGCACAACAAGTTTTGTGATGGTGGTGGGTGGTGGGAAGGACTCCGCACACACATATAAACAGCTAACATTTTTGCCCTGTCATATTTTCAAAAACTTGTGAGGAAAATATGCACACACAAAAGGAGGGACAGGGGAGAACGAGATGGGAGGAGATGGGTGGACTGAAGAAGATAAATGAGAATTGTTTAAAGTGTCACAGCAGTTATATAGAACATAATATTGAGGAAAGTGTAGCTTATAAACCTGAACCAAGACTATTTCTGATATTTTCCAACCTCAAACATGCTCAGTTATCCACTTCTGTCTTCTCCAGGTATAGTTGTGTATTTAATTAAAAAGAACGGGAAAATGCCTTGTTTCATTGCTTTAGGGGAAGGAAATAAACCATTCTTACTTCTGCTGGAAAATTATACCAGATGTCTATGGCAATAAAGAGACAATTATACTCAGGATAACGTGAGGGTTTTCAGTGGGAAATCCTGACAAACCTGGATGTTTACTTAACAAAGGTAAAATCACTAAATAAATAACAAGCTGGATTTAGATTATGCATCACCACATGTGGAATTACACAGCTCCCCAGCTCATAATTCATAGCTATCCAGCATGGAACAACTGGAAGTTGAAGCTTCTTGCTTAGCCCTCACAAAACAAAGGAGGGAAAGGATCCCTTAAGGGCACCATTTTGAAATAAGATACAAGATACCATCATAGCTTCATGCAACCTCTGAAATATGTCTTTAAGATGTCCAGAAAAGGAAGCAAGAAGAGGTGTGTGAATGATCTAGTACATTATTGTTGCACTAATGTGAGGACTGGAACTTAGCTATCCACCAGATTTTGTGCATCTCCAAATGCTGAAGCATTGGATGTGTGTGTGTCTCAACCATGGGAAACTTGTAGTTTCAGTTACCTGCCTCCAAACAACTATGCTCTCTCTAGGCATTTTCTAGGTCCTCCAGCACGGTTCTATGGTATGCTTCCACCAGAAGGTGACCATAGACGTACTCTTGAGGGCCTAGAAAATGTTTAGAGAGGAATGCTCTCCTGGACTCTCTAGGTCCTCCAGTGTGACTCTATGGTATGCTTGAGCCAGAAGTCATTCTTTCCAATAGGGTTCACTATTATCCACAACTTTGTGTTTCCACGGTTAAGTCCAGAAATGCATCCCCCTTGGATGTGGGGGTCATACTGTATAGAATATGTCTGGCATTCTGTATTGCAGTTATAGATACATAACCTAGACTCATGAATCCATAACTGCTCTGTATTCACTAATGCCAAGTAATCACGATTGTGGTTCTATTGTCATGATCATAAACACCCTCCCCAAACCTACTTTACTAGGCAGCAGACCCACTGAGTGACAGACATCCATTCAGGTGGTGCTCAGGGTACAGAAGAAGGATGTTTTCACACACACACCTCACTAGTGAGCAAGTCCGAGCCATCAGAAGAACAACCCCTCTAGTTCTTTGTTGCAGCCTTGCTCATTGGTGAGAGAGCCATTCCCCTGGGCCCTAATCAGCAGCTGAACAGACCTCCATCTTTCAGTGTGGCTGCTGCCTGGTAAAGAAGGTTTGGGCAGGGGTGGAGCCAGGAGACATTCCTTATGAGTACATGTTCATAACAATATAGGTGAAGTAGAAAAATGTCCTACAATTTATATGAATCTCATACTGGGAGAAATGTGGGATATAAATCCATTAAGTATATAAACAAATAAATATGTTTCATATTTTACAGAATATAATTCTTCGAATGCTCCATATTCCAGACTGTATAATAGACTGAAATAGAAAAGTGCAAAATAAAAATAAAATAAGAACAAACGATGTCTAGGGATGCTTCTACACTGTAAAAATAATGTAGTTTGACATCACTTTAACTGAATCATAGAATCATAGAGTGGGAAGACCACAAGGGCTATCTAGTCCAGGCCCCTGCCCTGCAGGAATACACAATCAAAGCATGCCCAACAGATAGCCATCCAGCCTCTGTTTAAAAACCTCCAAAGAAGGAGACTCTGCCACACTTTGATGCAGCACATTCGATTGTTGAATAGCTATTACCATCAGGATGTTTTTCCTAATGTTTAGGTGGAATCTCTTTTCCTGTAGTTTTAGCCCATTGCTCCATGTTCTAGTCTCTGGAGCCACAGAAAACAAGGTTGCTCCATAACATCCCTTCAAATATTTAAACATGGCTGCCAGCTCATCTCTTAACTTTCTCTTCTACAGGCTAAACATACCCAGCTCCCTAGAATTGCAGTAATAAAAGCAAATGTTTTGCCAAGGCTTTTATTTCTCTTTCAAACAATCCCTATTATAAGAAATGGAAGACCTTTTGTGCAATGGGAGAAAGAAATTTCCAGATTTGTTTGACTGGAAAAGAAACCCAAAATAAAATTTGATGCCAAGGAAAGGGGCAGCTTGGGAGTCCCTAATGTCAAATTGTATAACAGGGCTATTATGTATGTTTTGTATGGCCGAAGGAATGAATATTGCTTAGAGATGTGTGACTCTTGGAACTTTGAGGTCATAATTTAGAATTTGGCTGGCATGGTTATCTCTAGTATGATACAGTTAAGGCACATGCTGAATTTTAAAAAATGTATTAGGAAGGCTGTTCTATGAGTTTGCTACAGTTAGCCCCCCATGGAGGATTGTTTCCAGGGGGGCCTGCAGATAATGAAATCCATGGATAATAGTGAATGCCCCCTTTGCCATTCCTCCCACGGGAGCGATCCTGGCAGGTGATCCCAGGGGCAAAGAGAGAAGGGAGGCGAGAACTACTACTCCCCTCCCTTTGCCCCTATGTCGCCATATCCACCATGGAAGTGATCCCCGGGGAGATCCCAGGGACATAGTGAGAAGGGAGGCAAGAACTACTACTCCCTTCCTTTGCTCCTGTGTCACAATTCCCACTACGGGAGCGAATCAGTAGATGTGGGGGTGCTACTGTATAAGTATAACCAGCGACTTTTTCCTAAGATCATGTTAGCCACTTCATCACAGGAAGGTTTTTTTTTTTTCCCTTAAAGGAAAGAATGGGTTAAAAATTAGAGGTGGTCGATTTATGATGATCTTTTGTATTTTGAACATGACAGCTGGAACCTTTAAACAGGAGAACTGATTCTTATGGAAGGCAAAGATCTTAATTGGTTTGCTTATATGCAACTTAAGGACAGATTTAATCAAGAGAAATGCAGCCATAGAAGTTAGAGAAAATGAGTCATATTTAGAGTTGTATAAAGATTATGAATAGTACATCAATTAAAATTTATATAAATGCCTTTTGAAACTAGAGATAGAAGATGAAACCTGTAAAAATGTACATGATAAGGTGAGCCCAAAATTTTGGGCATAATGTTCATATGCATGTAAGGGGGAAATGTGGTCCAAAGATATAAAATTTACTTTATGCAGTGACTTCAAAGAAATCCTGCATGACATGATATATAGATAACATTTAACCCTAAATAAGCTGTCAGAAATGTCCCAGAATGTTTCAAAGCAATACTGGGGATGTCAAGACATTTTTTTGTATGTGGTGGACTTGTAAGAAGGTGAAAAGTTACTAGTCTAAGATTTATATATTCATGTAAAAAACGTTAAAAGTAGATTATGTATTGTTACCAAAAATGTTTCTGTAGGTTATGGCCAAATTAATGTGGGTTCTAAAGGATAAACCAGTTGAAGACATTTTGAAACATCGGAAACCATGTATGGACTTTTTGAGCAATAAGAAATCTAATTATGTCATAATCTATAATTATGGTTATTAATAATTTTAGAAGGATTATTTAGTTAGATCTGTAACAGTAGAATATTTTTTTCCTTTTCCTTTTCATTACTGTCATGATTGGAGGTCTAGCCCTACTGTGTATTAGTTATATGTCTCTTCCCACACCTAATTTTTCTCTCCTCTCCATTTCTTGATTTTTTGAATGTATATTATTTTGACTATAGATTAAATTGTTAGAGTTAACAATAAACAAGCAAACGTCATTTATATTCATAGGCATTGTTTAAGTGATGCAACATTCAAAGAATCCCTTCCTTCTTTTTTTCCTTCTTTTCTTCCTTCTTTTCTTCCTTCCTTCCTTCCTTCCAACTTTCTGCTAAGTACCATTTCCCCATGCACCAACACCATTCCAATCTTTAAAAAACAGACTCAAAACAATACCATTTATGGATGGTGTTTATATGTATATGTGACATGAACTATTTACCCTCTGGGTGAATTGACAGAATGAGAAACAATCCATTTAACAAACCATCCCTGAATTATTAAATAATAGCTGAATTATTATTCTAATAGCTGGATCTAGCTAAATTATTTAAAAAATAGACTCCAGATGAATAGCCACTCTCCAGTTCCTTGGCTAGCATCCCTTGGATCAAGTGGGTATTTTTAATCTAAAGATGCACATCGAAAGGAAGAAAGGCTCTTTCCCTGGAACTTAAAAGCTTCCATGCTTTAATAAAATATTCAGGCTGTTGAGTGTTTTGTTCAGTCGACAACTTAATTCTTCATAAAATACAGCAGTATTTTATCTAGTATTTTTTAAAAAAATACCCTATACCATTGCTAAAGTTACTGTGACATAGATCGGGGTGGGAAAAGTGCAGTTCATAGGCTGCGTGTAGCCCCAAGCACTTGTTTGAGGGCCCTAAGGGTCCTTCATCTCCTGATATTTTGGGGGGGAAATGAACGTTTCAACTCAAAAAGGTGTGATGAGTTGATAGTTCCCTCTGCCTACAACTGAATTAAAAAAATAAGGAATACACCCACACCCACACCCTCACACCCTTTTCAACTTGCTCCCACCCTGAGATTCTTCTCCTCACCCTGAGGATAGGAGAAGGTATCACAGGTCCTAAGAACTGGCAACTGCATTAGCCATTGCTGGTGAACTCTTGGGCTTATCCTTCCTGACCTGTGATATACAGGGCTCATCTACAAGAGCCAGGATACACTGGATCTCCACCGGCATATCCTAGCTGTGGATCAGACCCATTTGTTCCCCTGTTACCACCTCCAAATGAACTGGAGTCCAGACAGGCATGCCAGCCTATCGCTGCAGCCAGAGCCGCCACCACATCCCTAGCTGTCTCGGAAGGCAGCCTGCAACATGGGACCAAGTCCCACTGCATGTGACCAGCCTTGGTCACATACTCTAGGACTCCTTCCTGCTTCTGAGAGCACCAAGGATACCAGAAGCAGCAGCAAGTTGCAGCCTGCTGGGATGGCCTCCTGTAGACACACAAGGCCCAATCCAAGCCTTCCTGGTGAAAATGGATTAAAGAGTTTTTTTTTTTTTAAGTGTAGTAAAGGGTCCTACCTTGTCTTAGCCCCATCTGAGCCCTGTGTCTGCCCCAGGAGAGCACTGCCCAGGGACAGAATGGGGCAACAGCCCTGCGTCATCAGGACTGCAGGGCTCTAAGATGGGGGTAACATGGGATATATTGCCCATCTAGTACAAGAACTTAGCTTCTATTCATGTGATTTTGAGCCATGGAGAGATGTGAACCTTTTGACTTTCCCTTTCAACTTCTTTTCTAACAGTGCCTCATTTTTGAGACATTTCCTCATTTTACAACAAATGTGTTGGGATTTCCTGGTGCTTTTTCTCTCACATACAAATTACACTTGATAGAACTATGGCCAATGTTTGCAATAGTAGGTTCAACCACACTCCTACCTCACCCTAGGTCTTGCGCAGTACCACTTAGGACCAAGTCAAGGGTCTTCTCCTCTGTAGTCAGATCCATGACCAACTGTTCTAGGGCACAACCATTTAGGAAATATAGATATTTTACCCCTTTGTTGTTTTACTCATTTACCCAATCAATATAAGATACTGCTTATAAGAACATTATATCTTTTAGATGCTTCCCTAATTTCATTCTCCATCTCAATATCCTCTTGAGCTATTGGTAAGGGGAATTATAGCATCATACTACTTTACTTCTGGGACTTAATAAAGTCTCCCACAGTGATTCTGTGGCCTAAGCTTTCTAGCTGACTCAATACTATACCCACCCTAATATAGAGAGCAGGGGTGGGCAAATGCTGTCCCAAAGCCACATGTGTTCCCTGGACTCCAATTCTGTGGCTCTTGAAGCACTGCACCAATCCCTCAATCTCATAGCTTTTTATAAACAAAATGGTGCAATTTTTTCCAGGCAATTTTTGCTTCCAAACCATGCAGAACTCCCTGCAAATGAGTGAAAACATACAAAATTATTCCCACCCCACCTCCATAAGCCCCTTAGAATCTCATATTATCTTTAAATGCCTCATTTTACTCTATATTCCTGCCCACAATGGCCACTGGACATAGCATGATTTCACTTCCTGCCACCATTTTGAGACAGAATGTAGAAGAAAATGGAGATATTTGGACTTGCTGAGGAGGGGCAACCTGTGAGGGGAGGGGTCAGGATCAAAGGTAAAATTGGTGACTATCCCCCACACAATTCCCCATCATTGGTATAGAACAATACCATCTCCCTATAATTCCTACAAAGTTTGTATCCAGAAACGATCTCCTCCTTCAGGCTCTCTCCATTCCACCAGGTGTTTCCCCCCCCCCCTTATGGACACTATACTTATGTTTTCTTTCTAAACTAGGTGATTGGCCTCTCCCATTTTGGCCTGGAGGCCTCTCACATCTGTTTGTTTGGCTTACAGATAAGCCTGACACTACTCGGGGTTACCAGGGCAGCCAGTATAAATGCAGTGGTTACAGTGTTGGATTGATGCCTGGGAGGACCAGGTTGAAATCCTCACAGAGTAATGCAACTCATTAGGAAGAACTTCCTGGTGGTAAGAGCACTTCGGCAGTGGAATATGGTGCCTCAGAATGTGGTGGAGTCTCCTTCTTTGGAGGTTTTTAATCAGAGGCTATATGGCCATGTGTCGAATGTGCTTTGATTGTTTATTCATGCATGGCAGGCAGTTGGACTGGTTGGCCCCTGTGGTTTCTTCCAACTCTATGATTCCATGATTCACTTGGTGACCTGAGATCAGTCGCTTCCATTCAGCTTGATGGATCTTGCAGGGTTGTTGTCAGGATTAAAAAAACAAAGGAGGAGGAGAACCATTTAGTTTGACCTGAGCTCATTGGCAGAATAGTGGGGTGCAAATGTAGCTAGTAAATAGTAAAATAACTAAAATTAAACAATTTCTATGATTCTATGATGTGAACTCCCTGCTCCATCCTCTCCATTTCTCACTAGCTATGCTTCATGTTCCAGTTTCTATCCAAGAATAGAAGTGCTTTGGAAAGCAACTAGTACAGCTTCAGATCAGCTGAGGAATGTGTTACATGAGGAAAATCATCCATGATTCTGTTAGCCGCAGGGAGGAATCGTACTACAGAAATGGTACAAAGGAGCTTTGATACATTAGAGGAATGGGGCCAATAAATAAAGGATCACAAAAGTGCCTCATCATATGCTCCCCCTAATAATGGTCTCCTTCTCTTCATATTGTTCTTCTATATGATGCTTGGCAGCTATGAATATGTGTAAGCAGCCTTACCCCCAGTGAATTCTCCACTCATCTCAGCAGCAGAGCACAAATTTTAGTTCTTCCAGAGATTTGTTGGGAAAAGTTGGATAAATGCAAATGCAGCATATGAATTTTAAAAGGGCTACCTGGAAACCACAGAAAGCACCATTTTTCAAAAGCTTATAGTCCTTCCTCCCTCTCCCCATGGATGGTTTGTACATTTAGAGGAAAACAGGGATGGCCCTAACATCAGGCAGAGAGTGGCACTCACCTCAGGTAGCAGATATTCAGAGGCAGCAGTAAGTTGTTGGACGAGAGAGCTGTGCACTGACAGGCCTACCTTTCACCTCCTTAAAGTAGCTTGCTGCTTTCAGGTATAGTAGAAGATGTTAACTCTTCACCCATGTGTAAAAAGGATTCAACCCCAGTTGGCTTTTGTAGGAGCCATCTTGTTCTTCTCCTCAGGCAACTAAATATCTTGGGCTGGCCCTGGAGGTAATGAATGTCAAAATGTTCTTATGTAGGTGCCCCATATACATTATGGCAGTGGAGTTGAAACTCCTGATCCATGGATTCCTCCTATGTAGCTGTTATAATATTTAAAGGCCTGATATCACATGAACAGGCCCAATAATTTCAAGCTTCTCCCTTGATCTCAGCTGCGCAATGCTCAAGTGGAAAGATGCACCTTTTGGATCTGCACAATCAGCCCTGGGTCAGGAATGAACCACAGATAACAATAAGAGAGGAGCTAGAAGTTTGGATAAGGGGTCAGAGCTCAGGGACTAAGACAAGGAACAATTTCAAGAGACAATACTAATTAGAGTGTTACCCAAATAGGTGGGGGTCCATGGGGAGTCCACTCATGATGCCAAATATCAATCATTATTTGCGAGAATTATTATAGTTCAGATAGATGGCTGCAAGAGGTCTGGTAACTTCCAGGATCTTTGCACCTATGTATACCGGTACTAACTGTGGAGATTCTGAGTTAATGTAAAATAAAATGGTTTTTATTGGAAAATAATATGGAAGCACTCACACATGCACACACACTCACAAGAATCACACAAGGCTAACAAAGAGTAAAGGAAGAAAGGTTGAATAGAAGAACAGTTTTGGGAGGTAGGGTGATCATTACCAGTCTGGAAGAAAAGAGAAGTGAAGAACTCAGATCTAAACCTGAGTGGGGCACTGGAGGTTCCAATCCAGAGGCACACGAACAGAGTATCCGGGTGTCATACACAGTGGCACAGCTTGCTATTGTCTGGGATAAATATTTATATTCTGTTTCATGTCCTGAAGGGGTGTTTTGAACTTAGAACAAAGTGTAGATGGGTTTCCCATTGTTGGAAACTGCAACTCTACTGATTGCTGTTAATGGCTGAGATATTGGAATTAACAGATTTATAACAACCTCCATATTGTGGGATAGGAAAGGTGCAAGGGTATATTTCCTGGGGATAATGGTTATTTTGGTCACTTGTTTCTTTGTGATATGACTCTTTGCTAAGAGTGCCCAAGACGGGATTAGCACATACCTTCAAAATGGTGTTGTATACTAGGGGCTTCTCTTAATCCTGTCTCGGGTGTGTTTGCTGGTAATTTTCCATGATGCCTTCTTTAGCTCCTGGTGACATCCATCTGACCCCACTTTTGGTCCACCCCAGTCTACTAGGCCCCATGAAGGGTCTACATATTGCCAATTCTGAAATATTATAGGGAGGGGTACAGGGCATGGTAACAAGAAGTGAGGGACACACAAACGTATGTTATTGCTTGTACTCATCAGGTAAGATTCAACTGAGGAGGAACCCTTCCAGAGCCATAAACACAAGCCCCTCTGGCAAATCATCTCAGCTTCTCATACCTAACATGCCATGTGAGGTTAATTCTTTAATTGGTGGGATGGAGAGCAATCACCTCATTGAATTCTGCTTTGAAGAGTACTCTGATTAAAGACAGACCAAAACCATTGTAAGGAGTGAAAAATATGAGAAAATATGGAGCCTCTCAGGAATCTGCTGGTTAACAGGCCTCATTATCAGTAATCATCTTGACTTCCAGTCTTATTTAGTTTTTTCCTTTCAAATGAAATAATAAAAAGACAAGGAAAATTATCTACATTTCTTATTGAAGGTTGGGTTTCGTCAGAAAACGTTTCGATATTGAAATGTAAGGGCTTGGGATTTCAATCAAGTGGAGGGGGTGAGAATGAATTCACGCTAGAAAACATACCATCTCTTCTTAATTATTTTTCCCTGTAGATATACTGCAATCCCTTTTCGGATGTGATCTAACATGGAGGTAGTTTAAGCCATGCACCATACCACTAAAATTGTTTTCTTATACCTTGCCTATTTGCTAATCTTTGTGCCTATTTAACTAACACAGCTTTAAAAACAATAACCTATACAAACCCAAATGGTTCAACACTGCTAGGATTCTGCAAAAATGCAGAGAAATATAACTTCCATACCTTTCCAGACAGCAATTTAATGGAGCATTTGGCAGGAGTTATGTGCTTAAATCCCACACAAGGCAGAAAAACGGAAGGGTTAGTTCCTGCTGCCTTTTCAGCAAGCCAACTAAATATGATCCATATAGGTAATATAATCCACAAAGCATTTCTCCATTTTTGAGGGAACAGAATAACTGTCGAGTCTTTGCTTAAAGCTAATACCTGTTGAGGAACAGATCAAGGTCCTGGCTAAAAATTATGATGGTTGGGATCAAAAAGGAGATGAAGTTGAAAATGGAAAGGGAAAGAGCTGGGGCTAGAAAGGCTGATGAAGTTGCAGCAAAATGATGTTATTCTTATGTGATTGAGAAGTATTTTGAAATGCTCACAGGGGGCATTTATATAACAGCCACACTGAAGTCAGCAAATAGTTTTCCTAATTTTGAAAGAAGGATGTACAGTATATGGAACTTTTCACTGCAGTAGAGAAAATGGTGGATAGGAGAAGGAAGAAGGGAAGATTTTGTAATCCTGAACTACTGCTTCAGCAGCATTTCATATTTTACCCCATCAAGGGATGCCAAGTCTCTATGCAGCTCCCATGTATGAACCACTGAACTCTAGGTGAACCACAACAAGGCAGATGATAGCCCTCTCAGTTAAGTATTTTTATACTTTGCAGTGACTCCACCCAGCTAAGTTCTTCATTATAGCCTCCTGGACTGATGGAATATAATGGTGCAATCTAGTAAGGATTGTGCAGAGGCCTCCTCTGTTGGCAGAAACACGCTTCTGTCTGCAGAATTCTCTTCTGCTGACTGATCCTAGAGTAGTCTACTGGTTGAACTGTTCTACTGGCTAAGATCTGTCTACAGAGCAGCCAGAAACTGGGATGGAGAGGGGCAGGCCTAGGGAGGAAGTGAGTTCCACTAGAACAAAACTAGATTTGGCCCAGGGACATATGCATAATGCCAGAAAAAAGTTAGGCCAGGGAGACATAGTCCTAAGTAATTTCAACATCCCTATTCTGGGAAGGTTTTGATTTAAGGGCAGCTTCAATTCACCTAAGGAGATTTTCACACGGGGAAAATATCTCCCGGAGAAATCGGGACAGAAATATTTCTCTCCTGGAAGCAGCGCTGCGGTTCGCACGCCCACTTCCCTCTCCCGATATTCCATCGTCCTCACGCTGTCTTTTTTCTTCTCTCTTCCATCATATTTTACTAACGGGAGTTCGTCGTCAATAAAATATGACGGAAGAGAGAAGAAAAAAGACAGCATGAGGACGACGGAATATTGGGAGAGGGAGGTGGGCATGCGAACCGTGGCGCTGCTTCCGGGACAGAAATATTTCTGTCCCGATTTCTCCGGGGGATATTTTCCCCGTGTGAAAATCTCCTAAGTGTCAGCGCAGCTGACCCTTGGTCATTTTAGCAATTTAAACCAAGTAACAGTAAGAGCTTCTATTCCCTTTGGGCCTTGCTTGAACAAGATACTTGAGCTCTGGCATAGTTCCTTGCTTGCTATTCAGCCCTGCCTTGTCTGTTCTCAGTATTGATTTTTTCCATTACTTCCACTGCTTGGATTATAGCTCACCTCAGCCTTTACCACAGCCCAAATCTGAAAGCTGTTTGGAGAAATTCTCTTACCCCACCTAGACCTCTTCCAGACCATTTGTAACCTTTACAGCACACAATGAAGGATTGGTTGCCAGTATGAGACATATGTCCTGTCCTCCTATTTCTTGTCATATTTCTTGTGACCATTTGTATGCTATGCATAGTGTTACCACGTATAAGGGCTAAATACTTTAAAGGTACCAGATCCTGTCTGATCTTGGAAGCTAAGCAGGGTCAACTCTGGTTAGTACTTGGATGAGAGACCACCAATGAATGCCAGGTGCTGAAGGCTATATTTCAGAAGAAGGACCTGATAAAACCACCTCTGAGTATTTCTTGCCTAAGAAAACCCTATAAAATTAATGAGGTCATCATAATTAAACAGGCAACTTGAAGTCACACACATACACACATGGCCTCAGAGCACATGAATGAACTCACACATGTCCTGAGTTCTGGTTGTGTGTCTTCAATTTGTTTCTGACTTATGCTGACCTTAAGGCAAACATATCATAGGGTTTTCTTGGCAAGTTTTGTCTGGGAGGCGGGGGATGCCTTTGCCTCTGTCTGGCACTGAGAGTGTGTGATCTGCCCAATGTTAGTCAGTGGGTTTCCATGACCAAGTAGGGATTTGAACCCTGGTCTCTGGAGTCATAGCCCAACACTCAAACCTCTACACCATTTTCAGACTATGAATAAGGGATCTTGTAACCTTAGCAATAGCATGTCTTAAGCAAATTAGAATCAGTAGCCCACACTTGCACAGAACTCTGTAAAAAGAGAATTTTATCAAACACACAGTAATTAAGATATACAGGGAAAAAAAGGTACTGGCTGCGCTTGCAAAAGATGGACCTCCATCTGTGGCCATTTGGTGCATACCTCAGAGCACTTCATGCACACAAAAATGACCTTGGACAAGGGTTCGTGTGAGCATAAGTGATTCCACTCTTCCTGCTCTGGTTGTACAGGCAACAGTGAAAGTAGCATGTTAGACAAACATATATAAGCCCTGCCTCAAGTATCACAAGAGGAGGACCTGTCAAGAGGGTTCTGGGTTCCCACAAGGCCTCAAATCTCTTGGAAGCCTGTAACTTTCATGAGACATCCTTCTCTTGGGAGACTTGAGATGAGCTTTATGCCTCACATGTACCACTCCGATTTGAGCTGGCTGGGTAAGAGTGTCCTGTACTGGTGACTGAAAAACCTGGCAAACCTAAATGAATTTTAACTATGACTGGTAGAACTTTTTGATACACCAGTGCAACGCAGAATCTTGGCCAAAATTCATAACTATTCTCTATATTGCTAGTCTCAATACATCAAGACAGCAGGCTGAGAAATCACCAGTCTCCTCAATATTTCTTGCCAGTGTGAGATCAGGATAAGGAGCAAGATGTTACCAAACTTCAGAATTACTTGGTTCAGAATATGAATTTGTTCAGCTCTTAATCCTTATGCACCAACTGTCATTTTCTCCAGAAGTTCTTCTCTAGCTCAGAATACAAAACACATTTCTCTACAGGTGGACTCAGCAGTCAAGTTTTTACAGTGCATGAGCAGATTTTTTTTTAAAAAAAAAGCCTTTATCTCAATTAAATTAGTCTTACACTCAGTTAAATTCTTCTTGACTACTGCAAACTATTTCACCCAGAATATCTGACCAACTCACCTTTTGAGGTAAAGATCTTATAGTTTGAGTCAATTATTTCTAATCTAGATGATGTCTTGGGAATGTTCTGCATGACTGTTGTCCCTTTTCTAGGGGCTTGTCTACACTGGCCAAATAAAATGCCCCCCCATCCCCACGGTGATCAATCCAGATGATGCAGGGCCCAGTTCCCAATTCTGGTGAGAACTAGCTTCACGACATCTGGCCAGTTCAGCACCGAACCTGTCCTAAACTACCCTTAAAATGGAGTAGAAAATCTCACCATTCACTCTGGAGTTTATAGGAAACCCCAGTGCACTATGCAGTGATACCGGTCAGATGTCTTCACATACTGTCCCCAGTTGCCTGCCACCACTGCCGCTAGTGTGTCACATCCTCTGAGGTCACAATGAGCCACCCAGCCATGTGATCAATACTGAGTACCTTGTTTCTGGCCTCAGGGGACACTAATGACCTCAGTGGTGGTGGCAGTGGGTGAAGACATCCACTCGGTGTCACGGCAGAGTGCACCAGTAACAGGGAGAATGCGGGGCAGCTCCAGGGTCAGAATACTCTGGGTTGCACCCAGATTATCTTGGCCAGTGTAGATGAGTGCAAAATAATAATAAAAAAGAACTCTCTCTTATTCTTATATAACAGGAATCTCTTTCACCTCCACTTCTATGGGGTAGACGCAGAGAAAGTGGAATCTACCAGTTGATGGGTACATGAAATAACTGAAAGCCAATGAGATGTAGTGGCTAGAATATGGGACTGGGGAGATCTAGTTTCTAGTTTCAACTGAGCCATCTGACGTTGGCAAGACATCTTTTTTGACCTGACCTACTTCATTGGTTTGCAGTGAGGATAAAACATGGAGAAGAGCCATATATATCACCTTAGGCTCAGCAGATGAAAAGAGAAACAACAACTGTCCTATGCAAATTGTTGCTAAATGCTCATCAGAAAGTCGCTGAGGTAAAATTCTCACTCATATCCCCATGAGTCCCTACCAAAACTATCATATTGTTAGGGGGTGGGTGGAGTAAGGGACCGACCTAGAATCCTCTTCCTGACCTGCAAATTTTGCGTTCATGACTGAAGTCACAGAGCGCATTTTAAGAAGCATTCCAATATTCAGCAGCTGCAGCAATTGATGTGGCACATGGAGCTTCTGTTCATCTGATTTAACACTTCCATTTTAAGTGGAAACATGTAGTCCTCCATTTCCATCACCCCCCACAAAAAGAGATGGGGTTCAGCCATGTAAATAATATCTGGAATAACAGCTATACACATTCTTCGATGCTTTCAGCACAGGCACTCTCGTTTTGACACTCATTAAATTGACTTCAAATTGGCACTGACCAGCGGGAAATTCGCAATGTAGAAAACCCTAAGAAGACCTCATACAGTTTTCTTTGGGTGACTTTTACCCTTTAAAGTTTGTTTTCCCCAGCCTCTTCTCTTCAAGAGCAGACTGTGCAAGCAACAGCTACGGGCAGAAAAAGACTTTACACTTTATCTTCTGTATCTTAGGGTGGGGGGAATAAAGTTGATTTTGATCAAGCGGTTATTTAAGATGTTTCCAGAGGCTCCTTTTGTGTGTATTGCCTTTTGGTGGAGACAAATCCCTATCAATAAGTGCTATTTTTTCCTCACTCTTTTCTTTTTCTTAAAAAGCATCTTTGTTCTGGTTTTTGCCTTGAGCAGAAAGATTCTATCTGCATATGAAAAAATAAAGACAGCCGAACAGAGGTGACATACCATGGAGTGGCAACATCAGGCACAGTTGTGTTCAAAAGCTTTATTATATTCAACCTTCTAGAGGTCTGCAGGACCACAAGCTCCCCACAACTCACACTTTTTTCTTTACGCTGAAAGTTAGCCCTATTACCAATGGTGTATATAAATTAAGGCAACAGCTGACCTTACTCCTGATCTGTGCCATTCATTTCAATGAAAGTAGCAACACTTCCTGCCCAACCCTCTAATAGTTTCACACATGTCTTGGAGCACATATGGTACTCTGCATCAGGGCATCTGTACTGCCCACTCATTGTGCCTTCCATATGTTACCATCTTCCACCTATCTTCTTCCATCTTGTTCTCTTTCATTGTTGTACTTGCACTGGCCAGGACTAGGCATGGTGTATGCAGAACATAAATGCTCTATGTATCTTCCATCCTCTGGCAGTTGCCATACCCCATGAGGCCACTGCATTAGGTGGCTATGGGGGAGGGGGAGCTAGGGAGAGAGGTGACCCAGCAGTGTGGGACTGACTTTCATCCCCACTGCAATTTGCTAGAGAGTGAAAGGAAGAGGAATGACTGGGAATGGCAGCCCCTACTGCTGGGTTGCTTTCCTCCCCACTCCATCATTGCTTGGGAGAGGATGGAGGGCCACAATGGGCTAGAGAACAACCCCTTGATCCTATTGAACATAAGGCATATGCCTGTGTGTGTAACAAACAGGATTCCAGCCATTGTCTATTTTCCTGTTTCTCAGGCTTAGATGCTTAATCTAACTTTATATTCATCTCTATTCCTTCTTTCCTCAGACTTAGACTTTCCTCAGTCTACACAGGCAATATAACCTGTCTTTCCCCTGTCTTAGAGCCCTGCAGTCCTGACAATGCAGGGCTTTTGCCTCATTCTGCTCCCAGGTAGTCCTCACCACCGCCAGGGCAAACAAGGGGTGAAGATGGGTGTAGGGCCTGACAAACCATTCTGAAATAATAAAGGTCCTGCAAACTAACTAACTAACTAACTAACTAAATAAATAAATTGATTGGTGCTCATGTATCCTCAGGAGCCTGTCCCAGAAGGCCAGCCCACCACTGCAGCTGTCAGTCTGCCTTGCTCTTTCTGATCCAGGCAGGAGTCCTGAAGCATGTGACTAAGACTGGTCACATGCAAGGGGCATTGGTTACATGTTGCAGGTCAGCTTCCTCACTTCTGGTAGAACAAGGGTGGTGGATGTGTCTGGACTCTGACCCATTTTGTAGAGGTAACAGAGGAGGGAGGAGAGAGGAGCCTGATCCATAGCTAGGATACACTGGCAGGGAGTGGGCATATCCTGGCTCATGTAGATGATGATGATGATGATGATGATGATATTTATTTCTATCTCGCCCCTCTGCAATGCAATTGGGGCGGCTTAAAGTATAAAAACTCCATAATTACCTCAATACCCTAACACATCCACCCCTTAAAATAATATTAAAAATATACAATAATTTTTTTAAAAACATACAGCAACTAATCACAGCAGCATAGAATAATTCAATGGCAGCTCAAAGGTGGGTGGGGAGAACTGTCAAATCTTCAGGCCGGGATAGCTATTCAGGAAAGGCCTGCTAGAAAAGATCTGTCTTGACAGCTTTTTTGAAGCTGTCTAGGGTGGTAATAAGACGGATCTCGTCTGGCAGGCCATCCCATAATCTGGGAGCTGTAGCAGAGAAGGCCCTCTGGGAGGTCAATGACCTTAGATGAGCCCTTAGATGCTTGATCTAACTTTGTATTTCTTCTTTCCCTTCTCATATCCTGTCTCTTTGGAATGCTGGTAATTTCCTGCTTCTCAGTATTTCTAAAAATCTATCTCATCCTTTGCCCAGTATGGATGAGATGCTGCTTCATTACTTTAATTCAGTGTTGGGTGAAATATGGCCCTCCAGATATAGTTGGACTGCAACTCCCACCAGGCAGTGGTGGGATGATGGGAACCAAAGTCAAACAACACCAACAGCCCATTCTTATCTAGATGAACTTTAGTAATGCATCCCAGACAAAACCAGACCACTGGTCTATCAGTTTTGCCTAGTATTGGCAACTCTGACTGGCAGTGGTTCTCAATGGTTTGCTTTAGAGGTTGTTTTCAGCCGTACACTGAAGATGGAACCACAGATCTCCAACATGCAAAACAGGTGTTCTACGGTGTTCTACCACTGAGCTACAGCCCACTCCCTAAATTTTCTGGGTTTCCTGGGACTTCACTTTTTATTATTCACCCTCTGTCGAAAAGTTAACCTTGAAACAGACTGGGGAGTTATTGCAAAGTAATTAATATTAAACAATTTCTTGTAGACCGTTAAGAGCAGCTACTTTTTTTAAAAAAATGAAAACTTGGGAAGAATTGGAAAAGATATTAAAATATGAAGCACCTTCAGTGTTTTGAAGGTGCTTTACATTTTACACTCCTGAAATCTTTGTCTTCCTGATCAGTGTTCATTTCTATGAAAATGTGTTTGAAAACACATGTACACTTGAACAGACACACGCACACAGAGGGAATTTGCATATAGTTCAGTAATCCACACAAGCATGCTTTAGTCAATGAATACAAGCATTTTATGAGGGCTATGCATGGAATGGCACACCAAAATATGAATTTATATGTGGGATAGAGGGGGGACTCTTGAGCCAGTGCAGAAGTGGGACAAAATGAACTTAGTGATATAAAAATGATGACTTCAATAGCACCCAATGAAATCATGCTGGATGGATTTGCCCATCCATATGGGAAATGCAGATCCATTGATTCCATCTAAATATAACAATCTGTCTTCTTTCACTGTAGTTTTAATTATGGGTTCCCCTAAACCACTAGGGATGGAAATAATATTTAAAATATTTTTTAATTCAGAAAATTGTTTTAAAAACACTATGCTTTTTTAGTATTGAGAAACCCAGACAAGAAGAATCTTGCAGTGATGAAAATGAGAGGAACAAGAGAGACACTGCAGATTGGGCCAGCCAGAAAAAGTAGCAGAACATGTTATAAACCAACCTGGACACAAAATGCTATTTGAAAACACAGAAAGTCTAGACCAGGCCAACAGCTATCATGTCAGAATGCACAGAGAAGCTATTGAAATCCACAAACACCTGGACAACTTCAACAGGGAAGATGAAACCTTAAAAGTAAACAAAATCTGGCTCCCAGTTTTGAAATACAATAGAATCAAAACTCAACACTTACAGAAGAATTCCACCCAGGGACAGGGGGATTCCCAACAGATAATGACCCATCTACCAACCATTAGCCAAACAGACACTAACAAGCCTTGCATTTCTATACCCAGAAACCAACCATTCAATTACAAAAATGTACATATCCTCCCCAACAGGGGGTCACAACACATAACCTCCACACACACACCTACCCAACCATTTTCTGAGGATGCCAACCACAGATGCAGGCAAAATGTCAGAAAGAAACTATTCCAGAACACGGCTTCACAGCCTGGAAAAAAAAGCAAGGAAAATCTTTGCAGTCTGGGACAAAATTTGCACATGGGTGTTTGGTCAAAAAGCAGCATTTCCTGTGCATAAAGCAATATTTCTACATAGAAATATTATTTCCTACACAGAAAAAGCTACAATTGGGTATTTATTCTGACCAAAATTTGCACTTGGTTGTTTTACACAGAAATTCCTGCACAGGAAACCAGCATTTTTCTAACAATATTTCTGTCATTATATTATTTTCTACACAGAAAATGATGTTTCCTATACATAACATGCTGTGCCAAAATGACACATGCAAATTTTGCACAAAATAACTCCTGAATTGCAAATAGGTTTTGAAAACTGTGTGGGGTTTTTTTTTAATACTGTTTTATTTTGTTTTGTTTTGGTAGCATGAAGAAATTTACTAAAATTATTCATTGCTTCCTTCAGGAAGAAACTTAGTGAAGAATGGTTTGTGTATCTTCAAGTCAAACATTGACTTACGGTGACCCTGTGAATTTCATTATCTTTTCTAAGGCAAGGAATGCTCTGAGGTGGTTTTGACAGTTCCTTCCTCTGAAACATAGCCTATAGCACCTGGTTTTCACTGGCCATCTCCCATCCAAGTACTAACCAGGGCTGACCCTGCTTAGCTTCCAACATCAGACAGGATCTGGTGCCTTTAGGGTATTTTACATTGCTATGAAACTATGCTATGAAAGCCTCATTTTAATGTTATTTTCAGTGGGCAGCATTAAAATCAACCCTCTTGTGTTGCAAATGGCATTTGGAAGAGCCTATTAAGATTTTTTTAACATTCTATGGTGTTTTTTGAACAGATTGCTTCAATGAGTTGATGAAACTTGAGCTAATTGCACTAATGTTGACAAATGCTCTGACACGATACATGCACACACATAGGCACAGGGGGGATGAAAGCAAATGTCATATTTTCACAAAAAAATTACACCTCTTCAAGAGATGCTAAATAAATTCAGTGCTTGGTGGGTGTAGGAGAGCTATTTTTCTGCAGGCAAATTTAGATAGGGGAAAATCATCCAAAAAAAGTTATTGACGTAAACATTTGACACATACAGACTCCACTGTGGTGGTCTTTAAGAGCACTTCAAAAATAATCACAGATGAAATTCCAATAGCTTATAATGATCCCTGTGGTGAATCAAGACAGCTTTTGACCCCAGGATTCACCAACAATTCTTTCTTTAGAAAGTTTATGTGGTAGAAATCCAAGCCCCCAACTCTGCTAAGAATTTCTTCCTTGCCTGCTTACCTAACTTTGTAGCACTGAGATTTTCCCTGGCTTGTGGGAAGATGGTCTTAAGTCCGCCAGTAAAAAACACACAAACAAACAACCCCATAATCTCTGTATTATTAGGACCAATGTACAAGGGTTCAAAGGACAATACAGTCAAACTGACTTCAAGACAATAACATTTTTAAAAGAAATTTAGACCACAATCCTGCGCCAAGAGACATGGATATGTCTCATCCATCCACCAACCCTCCAAAAGCTACCTGTTATCAGCTGCAGCCCTGTACATATTCACCTGGGTTCAAGTCTGGCTGAACTCAATGAGACTTATTTTTGATCAGAGATCCAGAAGGGTGCACTCTAAAATATTCTCATACATATACCATAATTCCTTCTAATATCATGTCTTACTATATCAGTTGTTGTTCTTGTTATGTGCCTTCAAGCTGGCTCCAACGTATGGCAACATTATTGCAGGGGTTTGATGGAATGATTTGTTCAGAGGGGGTTTGCCATTTTCTTCGTCTAACGCTGAGAGAGTGTGATTTGCCCAAGGTCACTCAGTGAGTTTCCATGGCTGAGCAAAGATTTGAACCCCGATCTCCCAGAATCCTAGTCCAACATTCAAACCACTACAAGACACTGGCCTTTACTGGATGAAGCCAAAATATTGTTGATGGCACTTCCACAATGAGAAACTGCTCAAAACTTTGCATTCAGTAAAATGGTGCGCCTCAAAGGCTGTTTCATCATATTAGTAATTCTAAGGTGGAACTTGCAGGACAGTGAAGTGTGGAAGCATGAAAGCTTAGCGGGGTACAATCACATGACTACACTTTGGGCTTAAGCAAGGCAGGCCTTCTTCTCTAGTCTTACTCTCTAAAAAATGCATGTGTGTCTTTGATGTTGCAAGAGCCACACAGAAGGAGAGGAACTCTGCAGCTGTACTTCTCCACTGAAGCCACAGAGCAGTGGAGGAATGGGCATACATCAAAGGATTTTACTTTGGAACACAGCACTTCAATGAGAATGTACCATGTGCACAGGGGCTAAGAGGTCTGCTCTGAAGGTGAGCTTGAAAGTTTAAAGATTGTCTGAAGCCATTAAGTTCAGAAGATGGGGATTCTACCTCTCATTGGAACTTGGAGGTGGGGGGCATATTGATATTCAACATTCTTGGACAGAGAAGTTTGTGTGGAATGTAGTGTTTGAGGATTGAAGATCAGACCCTACCTCAAACTATGTAAGGAATAAATGGATCTTTGGTATGAATATGCATGGTTCTGGTTGTTAAAGCAGTTACATAGTAAAGCTGTTATGCTTGAAACCTTACAAAATGAGTGGTTTTCTAGATGATGTGTTGATAAACCAGCTGGTGGTTGGTTCAGTCAACAAAAGGGAAGTTGAAGCAAGATGAAAATAAATGAAATAAAGCATTGCTAGGGGGAAATCATACAGGCCTTTGCCCTATTTCAGTATTTCTTTACCTGTGGTTTGGGGAACCCTGGGGGTCCACGATAATAATAATAATAATAATAATAATAATAATAATAATATTTATTTATACCCCACCCGTCTGTTAAAACAATTGGAGCGGCTTACAAAAATTAAAATACAATACAGATAAAAATCCTTAAACACCCCCACCCCCACCCTCCCCCATAAAAAAATTAAACAAATATAAATTAAAAAGCAATTGATCTAAAATCACATTTAAAAACAATAAATACAATAAATAGCCAGCGGACTAAACGAGGCCAGGATCCTCTGAGGCCGGGATCTAATTAGGAAAGGCCTGCCAAAAGAGATCCGTCTTTAGTGCTTTTTTAAAGCTACTCAGGCTTGTCATCTGACGGATCTCGTTCGGCAGGTCATTCCACACTTTGGGGGCGATTACCGAAAAAGCCTTCTGGGAGGTTGCAGACAGCCTAGATTTTTGTGGCTGAAGCAAATTCCTCCCAGAGGACCGGATTGTGCAGGGGAGGGATTGTATGGGAGGAGGCAGTTCTGGAGATAAGTTGGACCCAAGCCATTTAGGGCTTTAAAGGTAATAACCAACACCTTATACTGGGCCCGGAAACTGATAGGCAGCCAGTGGACTGGGGTTATATGGTCTCTCCGAGATGTTCCCGAGACCACTCTGGCTGCCATATTTTGTACCAACTGAAGTTTCCGGACCAAGCATGAGGGCAGCCCCACGTAGATCACATTGCAGAAATCTAGACGAGAGGTTACCAGCGCGTGCACCACAGTCTCGAGGTCCCTTACTTCCAGGAAGTGGCGCAGCTGGTGTATCAGCCGAGGCTGATAACAGCCACTCCTGACTGTCGCATTTACCTGACTAGTCATCTGAAGCGATGAATCAAGGAGCACCCCCAGACTGCGAACACAATCCTTAACAGAGAGCGTGACCCCATCCAGGACTGGAGGTTGCAACCCAACTCCTGGTTTTGGGGCCGCTACCGTGAGCACCTCCATTTTGTCTGGATTTAATCTCAATCTGTTTTTCCTCATCCAGCCCATTACTGCTTTAAGACAATCATTAAGAGGAGAGACGCCATTGGAATTCGAGGCCGATGCTCAGGACAAGGAGAAATAGATCTGGGTGTCATCAGCGTACTGATAACACCCAGCCCCATAACTCCGAATAATCTCACCCAGCAGCTTCATATAGATGTTAAACAGCATCGGGGACAGGATGGCACCCTGCGGAACACCACAAGTAAGCTCCTTTCTGCTGGAGCAGCTGTCCCCGAGCAACACCCTCTGGGACCTGCCCGAGAGGAAGAACCAGAACCACTGGTGTGCAGTGCCTCCAATTCCTAACCCACTCAAGCGATCCAAGAGGATGCTATGATCTATTGTATCAAAAGCCACTGAGAGGTCCAGAAGCACCAACAGGGACACATTACCCCTGTCGATGCTTAGACACAGGTCGTCGGTCAAGGCAACCATGGCAGTCTCAACTCCAAATCCCATCCTGAAGCCAGTTTGAAATGGGTCTAGATAATCAGTTTCATCCAAGACCACTTGGAGTTGAAGAGCAACTGCTCTCTCGATCACTTTGCTCAAGAATGGTAACATAGAAACCGGCCTATAGTTGTTCATGTCCAGGGGGTCTAGGGAAGGTTTTTTCAGGAGCGGCCTAACCACCGCTTCCTTTAAACAAGATGGAACACATCCTTCCCTGAGGGATGCATTGATGATGTCCTTAAGGAACACCATCAAGGCAGTCCCCCCCTGGATGGCCAGCCATGAAGGGCAAGGATCGAGAGGGCAGGTCATCTTCCTCACACTACCAAGTAGCTTGTCCATGTCCTCGGTACTCACGGATTGAAATTGATCCAGTAAACTTACATCAACAGAGTTGCTGGACACCTTGTCAATTGTTTCTGTCAAATTACTGGCATCTAAGTCGGCTCTTATCCGAGAGATTTTATCTGCAAAGAAATTGTTAAACGTGTCACAGCAGGCCGTCATTGGGTTAAGCAACGGGTTCTGTGCAGGAATAACCTGCGTCATCTCCCTTACCACCCTAAACAGCTCTGCTGGACGGGACTGTGCAGACACAATACGTGCAGAGGAGAAGGATCTCTGCGCTGCACGTATTGCCTCTCAATAGGACCAAAGAAAGTTCCTATGACGAGTCCTGTCGGATTAGAGCCAAGTTTTCTGCCAGTTGCGCTCTAGTCATTGTCCAACCCGCTTCATTTTCCTAAGCTCTGCTGTATACCATGGCTTACTGTTTGGAGCGGGTTGGAAAGGACACTTGGGAACGATCGTGTCGATAGCCTTGGTAAGGTCGGTGTTCAAGGTATTAACCAAAGCTTCAACAGGGTCACCGGCGTTACCAACCATTAACCCCTCCAAGGCTTTCTGGAATCCTCTTGGTTCCATTAGACTTCGGGGGCAGACAATGCTAATGGGTCCACCAACCCCGGTGGGGCGGGAAGAGACTCTTTGTTCAGTCTTGACCAGGAAACGATGTCCTCACAGGAGGTCCATGAAGGCTTGAAGGCTGCTTGGCCCACCTCCTCCCTGCAGTGGAGTAGTAGTTGCATGACAGGAGCCAAGGCAAAGACTGACTGGCTATCTTTGCTTCCCTTCCTATTGATTTTAGATTGGAAGCTTCTGAGAGGCAGAGGCACAACTGATTGTATTGTTGTTACTCATGCAACTTGACAAAATACCAAAAATATAATGCAGCTGCATTGTGAGTGCTAATGCTCATTGCTGTTGTCATTGTTGTGATGTACATCATCTAGCTCAGTTTGATGTTGGGATCCAACTCTCAGAATGAACCCAAAAAGCAGCAACTGCTTGTAGCAATGTCTTTTACGTATCCTAAAAGGGAAGAACACACATGTGCACACACAAACAAAAACCTCATAGAATATCTGCTGGCTCCCAAAAAGAGTGCACAAATCTTTAAAGATGCTGGATTAGCAGCAACAATCTCTAGTTTCATCTTCTCTTTCCCTTGCACTCCTTAAGAAGAGGTAGACAATTGAAAACACAAGAACAGCAGAGCTGAGTCAGACCAAACAACATGCTGTCCACACATTGGCTAATCAGTTGCCTTTGAAAAGTCCACCAGTAGGACATGAGTGGACCTTCCCTCTCAGGTTCCCCAGAAACAGAGGCATGCTGATTCTGACACTCAATGTGAAAGATAGCCATCCTGATCAGAAACCACTGATAAGCTTCATAACCTACCCTTATGGCCCCCATCTTGGAATATCTAAAAATTGGCTATAATTAATAATTTGGCTAAGTGTGGCCATCCATGTGGTTGCAGGTAAACCAGGAACCCCCAAACACCAAGGTGGGATTCATGTAAGACCAAGGGAGGGGGCTTTGGAAATTCCCCCCAAAACAAATAATCAGGTCAGAGAGTTAACACCTGGAGGTGAGTCATTCACTAATCCACTCAACGATAGCAGAGACTTTAATGCTTATAAAATTGGTCCTTCATGCCGTACTCCCCTCCAGAAAAAGGCCTAGCCTGTTCCTATTCAATTCCAAATGCATCAGCCATTAACAACTGTTAACTCTTCTGGAACACCCATTGTCTAGCTCTGGGAACCTTCAAGAAACATTGTATTCCACTCAGAATCCTATCCCTTCAGGGAAATTATATCATATAAATATCACCCCAAAACACCACCAAATTGTCCACAGTTCCTCCTCCCACATCCATGCTGCTGGTTTGCTATGAGACCCTCAGAATGCACTTCTGAGAACCCTCTGCTGCTCTGAAACGTATTGTATCACCCAAGAACCCCCTTGCTCTATCCTTCTATCCAAATGCTTCCGACAGCTTTTGATAGACTTGTGTGAGTGTCTGAAGCCTGAGTGTTTGTGCAACAGCTGTTGACATTAATTTCCAATAAAGATAACTTAATTGTACCTTTTGGCTTAGAGTCTCCTCCGTTATTACCAGTATAGAATTGTAGAGTTGGAAGAGACCACAAGGGCCATCCAGTCTAACCCCCTGCCATGCAGGAATATACAATCAAATCATTCCTGACAGATGGCCATCCGGCCTCTCCTTTAAAACCTGCAAAAAAGGAGACTCCACCACTCTCCCAGGCAGTACCATATTCCACTGCCCAGCTCTTACTGTCAGGAAGTTCTTCCTAATGTTTAGGTGGAATCTCTCTTCCTGTAGTTACATAGGTTAAAAGGTCCCGCCATTGCCCAGCCTCTCGCATGCCAAGTTGAGCTAATTAAACCCACCAATTAAATCCCCAGTATTAGGATATCAGAAAGTCCCCCTAGATCCCACACAATTTAGGTAAGAGCTTAACCTCCACAAATGTGTCCAGCCCCCCTTTAGAGCCGTCTGAGTTGTCAGCCATTAGCTTTCCTGCCTCTTTGTCCTGCCAAGGTAACTGGGGTGGTCCTTTGGGGACAGGGGAAAGACAGAGGCTGCAGTGGTGAGCAGTCAAGACGAAAGACAGATGAGTTATGGTCCTTACTTGATCTCAGCCTTACTTTCTCATGGGAAAACAAAGAGAGGAACTTGCACTTGTACAAAGCCTTCCATTCCTTGCAACGTCTCTAACCAATTGGAAGAGAAAAATGGCCCACGAGGGCCTATTTAAAAATCCCATCACTCTGCATTTACCCTGCTTCAAAGACAAAATGTGTTCTTTCTCTATTTCACCCCCTCCCCCTTGCTTTTCAGCTATGACAGGGTACTGAACAGGCACAAGGAAGAAGGAATGTGTTTCAGACAGTTGAAACTCTCCTATCCTTGTAGAAGTTGTTCTGTGTTGGTTGCACACTATGTTGTTACACCAAATGACTGGGCATAAATGCCTTTTCAGATGGTTCTTTAATGTTAAGTGACAAGGAAAAGAAATCGCTTAGAAGTATTTGACATTTATAAGCAACCAAAGGACTTTCTGTCATCTTCTATTTATGCATTCAATACAGTAGGAGAGCCATACTGCTTGCTCTGTTTCTTCCTTCACAGTCACAGCTGATGAGTCCCTGTCAAACGTCTGCTGCTTTTGTCTATGCTTCTCTGCATAAAGATCCACATCTCTTGTGGTCCTTGCCCATGTCCACTCTCTCTCTCTCTCTGTCTCTTACCAGTCTGTCTGTACCTGTTCAACGCAAGAGGTGCTAGCAGGGGGGAATCTGTCAGTTTTGATTTTATTCACATTCAACTTTTTCTAACCTCAAATTCTTTCAATACCAAAGATAAAGCTATGTATAGATTTCTACTGAGTCTTCAAAAACAACATTCACCCCTTATGCATGAGTCAGGTTCAACAGTTCCAGCATGATGATAATGTAAAACTTGACTACATTTCAGGGGTCTGTCTATACACGCACACCCCAAAATGGAGTGCCCTGCAGTAATAGCATTTCACAACACTTGCAATTTGTCTTGGTTTTTTTGGCCCCCAAAACATTGCATCCCTATCAATCAAGATGGCAGCCATGAGTAAATTACTTGTGTTTTTACCTAATATGTCACTGCCAAACTTTTTTCTTAAAAAAAATCTATCTCAGCAATGCTCTGGAATGATATTTTCCTTTTCCATAAAAGGAAAAAATTAACACGCTGTTTTCTCACCTTCAGCTTTCTCACTAAGGTGAAAAATCAACATGGCGATGCCAGGTGCTTGCCCTGTTAGCAAGCCCTGCCCTGTGCTCATCCTCTCCTATGGGAAAGTGCATCCTTTTCTATGGGAAAGCAATTCATATCAAATTGCTTGTCCCAACGAGGATGAATGCACATTCCCCCTGCATTTTTTTTTTAAAAAAACTAGGGAAATCCTCAAAGGCTTTTCCTGCATAGTTGTTTATGTTTTGGTCACTCCTCCTTCACAAAATGGCAAAATGACATGGCTTGCCATTTAGACAGGTAAAGTTCTTCTCACATTCCGTGAGGAGTGGTGTGTGTGTGTGTGTTTTGTGTGTGTGTTTTTTTTTTACTATTTATACCACCCCTAGGTTTCACAGATGAAGAGCATCTCTCAGGAAAAACAAGACCTGGTAACTCTCATTCAGTAGCCAGACTTTCCAAAGGTAAGGACTCCGTACCCTGAGGTTGGATGGCTGAATCTGTCAGTTTCAGCTTCTCCCATATTCAATTCTCTCCCCCCACCCCCGAACATCTCAAGTTCTTTTTATCACAAATATGAAGTAAACTAAATGAGGAATTTGTGAATGTTGGGGAAGTCTCATCAGAACAAATTCTTGCCCATCCCTAGCTATTAGAGCTGGATCATTCTGTCCCCATGACTGGTTGTGGTTATTACCTAATAAGAAGATGTCAGGATCATTCCTGGATGTGACCTTCTTCTGCCAAGTTCAGTTCTGTTGTTTTGTTCTATGGCTAATTATATTTGTATTCCTCTGTACCTGTTAACAAGTATGTAGACTGGGAGAAAGGGGGATACATTCTATGTCTGTAACTGTTTTGATTCAAGTTTGCACATGGTTTTCCATAGTTTTTTTCCAGGCTGGTGGACCATGTTCTGGAAGAGTTTATTCCTGACATTTCACCTGCATCTGTGACTGGTATCTTCAGAGAATGGCCTTTGCACATGGCCTTTGTCATGAGAAATATTGGAGGTACCCACTCTCTGTGAGAATGGGGATGATCGATAGCCAATGACTGTATGGCCACCAGATCTGTAGATTGTAAATATTTTTTAACCTAATGCTTTGTAAATAAGTTTCATTCTGAGCAACAAACTTGTAGGGATCACTCTTTAGATTACTGTACCAATAAATTTACTGCTTAATTCTCAAGGTGCTGGTTGCTGAGTCTGAAGAATCCAGTACATGACAGAAAATATTGTACATTGTCCATGGTTCATGTGGTGAAAACTTGCAATTACGCCTTCTCTGTGGCTGCAGTGAGTTGTGCAACTTGTTACCTTAAGAGAGCACCTGGTCTTTATTTTACAGTAGGTCTGGGCTGAGAATTTTGATGCACCTTTTCCCCATTTATTGAAGTATATTGAAATTTAATGGCTGGAATGCTAGATCCTCTACTTAGTTACACAAGTATCTCAGTTGGGTGGCTAGGTGGCATCTCCTGGCCTGACCCACCACCCATCCAGACTTACTGGGCAGCACTTGATGTGAGTGACAGGGATATGTTCTCCTGTTGATTGGAATGTGTCAGACAAATGTCCCCACCCTATTCCTCCAGTGATCTCTGGTATGACAGTTAGAAGCAGAATCCCTGTTGAAATTTCTCTGGAGATTGCTCATAAGAGGGCGGGAGGAACATGGAGTTCGCTTATCTCAATTGACAGCAGGCCTTTTTAGTCATCAGCGCGCTTGCAGAAAGCGCGGGATGAGTCCTTCCAGAATCTTCGTTTGCGAAGAAAAGCCAGAGAAATATGTAGGGATCATTATTATGAATGTTATGAATGCATGACTCCAGGTTACAAGTTTGTAACTGTGATTGTGTGATCATGAATTCTAGTCGATGACATAAATTGTATCAACACTCATATATTAATATTATGAGTCATAGAATCATAGAGTTGGAAGAGACTACAAATGCTATCCAGTCCAACCCCCTGCCATGCAGGAATACACAATCAAAGTGCTCCCAACAGATGGCCACCCAACCTCTGTTTAAATACCTCCAAAGAAGGAGACTTCACCACACTCCCAGGCAGTGTATTCCACTGTCGAACAGCTTCTTACCATCAGGAAGTTCTTCCTAATATTTAGGTGGAATCTCTTTTCCTACAGTTTCAGTCCATTACTCTATGTCCTAGTCTCTGGAGCAACAGAAAACAAGCTTACACCCTCTTCAATATGACATCCTTTCAAATATTTAAACATGGCAAGCATGTCACCACTTAACATTCTCTTCTACCAAGCTAAACATACCCAGCTCCTTAAATTGTTCCTCATAGGTCATGGTTTCCAGAACTTTACAATTTTGGTTGCCCTCCTCTAGACATGTTCCAGCTTGTCAATATCCTTTTTGAATTAGATACAGTGTTCCAAGTGAGGTATGACCAAAGCAGAATAGAATGGCACTATTACTTTCCTTGATCAAGACACTATACACCTATTGATGTAGTTGTGGATCTTATTGATTTTTTTAGCTGCTGCATCACACTGCTGACTCATGTTCAGCTTGTGGTCTACTAAGACTCCTAGATCCCTTTCATGTGTACTGTTGTCAAGCCAAGTGTCAACCATCCTACGTCTCTGCATTTCTTTTTTTTTTCTGCCTAAGTGGAGTACCTTACATTTCTCCTAGTCACTTCTCTCCAGGATGAAGAGGAGCCATTGGTGAGCACCCTTTGGGTTTAGTCAGTCAACCTATTACAAAAGCACCTAATAGCAGCATTGTCTAGCCCACATTTTACTAGCTTGTTTGTAAGAATATCATGGAAACCTTGTCAAAGGCCTTACAGAAGTCAAGATATGCTACATTCACAGCATTTCCTTCATCTACCAAGCTTGTTAACTCTAAAAAAGAAAAAGAAAAAAAAGAGAGAGAGAGAGAAGATTAGTCTGGCATGGCTTGTTTTGAGAAACCCATGTTGACTTTTAGTGGTCATGGCATTCCTTTCTAAGTGCTTACAGTCTTGGATGTAGTTCATATGGCTCTGGACATTTGAATTTATTTAGAGTAGCCACATATTGCCAAACTACCTCCTAACCTATTCTGTGCTGTATTTCCTCTACTGCATCATCTGCTCCATTTTCCTGAGGTTGAGCACTGTTTTCCTTTTGGGAGAAGACTGAGGCAAAGAAGGTGTTGAGTAGTTCTGCTTTTCTCTGTCCCCTGTTCACATTTCACCATTTTCTCTGTGCATTGGCCCAACTATTTCCTTGTTATTCCTTTTGCTATGGACATAACCAAAAAATATCTTTTTATCTTGTTTTTTATTCTCTCTAGCAAACCTGAGCACTTTCTGTACTTTAGCTTTTCTGACTTTCTACCTAAAGATGGTGGCTATTCATTTGAATTCCTCTTTGTTGATTTCTCACTTTTTCCATTTCTTGTACATATACCTTTTAAATCTTACCTCAGTTGAAAGTTCTTTAGACATCCATAATGGTTTCTTTAGACACCTCCTGTTCTTCTCCTCTTTGGAACGGTTTGAAACTATGACTTTAGTATCTCACTTTTAAGAAACTGCCATCCATCATGGACTCCCTTCTCTTTTAGTATTCTTAACCACTGGATCACACCCAATATTTCCCTAAGTCTACTGAAATAAGCTTTCTTAAAGTCTAGATTGCATGTCTGACCATGCTTGGCTTCCTCTTTCCACCATATAACAAATGCCAGGAGAAGACCTATGGGCCATCACTGTTGGACAGGATAGCTAATCCCTTTGTTGCCTCTTCCACCATCTAGAGAATGAAGTTCTCCGCAAGGCAGTTGAGGAATTTGTTGGACCTTATATTATTGATAGAGTTTGACTTCCAGAAAATAACCAGAATAGTTGAAATCTCCCATTACTACTACATCTCAGCTGTAGACTCACACAATGACATCATTGTTGTTTCTCTCCCTCTTAAATTTTACGCAGATGCTCTCAACCTGTCTTCCAGGATTTAAGTCATGGATCTCCTCACAGGTATAGACATCCTTGGCATATAATGCTACTACTACTCCTTTCCTCTTTGGTCTATTTCTATGAAATAGTCTATACCCCTCTATTATTACATTCCAATCATGAGAGCTCTTCACAGGGGTTTGTGTTTGGATACTCATAAGAAAAGCAAACTTTTCTGGTGGTCTTTGATGAAAATCATTTTGTGGCGTTTGCGACTATTTCATTCAAGCCTTAGTGTGACTGAGAAGATGCCCAAACTGGACTGTAGATTTGAGTATGGCATCTGATTAAAGAATGTTTAGTTGAAGAGACAACTGATCTTTCAACTGATTCATTAGTCAATTTGCTTGTTAATGTGTTTACATGTTGTCATGTCCCAAGTAAGCATGAGAGGCAGCTGGTACAGTTAGCACTCCTTACAAGATGAAGTCAGCAGTGGCCACCTGGGTAAACAAGAGTCCAGTCCATGATTCAGCTGTTTGATTCAACAAGCTAAGTCCATTTGAGCTCAATTGTACACATTTTTCTGCCTGAAAATTTGTATGTATCTTCATGCAGATGTTCTAATGCATTCGATAAAGTATGCATTAGTATACAAATTTTTCCGTAGGTGTGCATTTCTGCAAGCTGTTTCCCATTATGCAGTGCATTTTTACATGCCATTTCCACTAACATTTGTATTTTTATGTGCACATTCCCCTGATGTATACAGTTTTAGGCATTTTTAAAATTGAAGAACATCAAGGAAAGAGTGGATTTCATAGGAATGTAAGAAGTTGACTCACATAATATAAAATATCACATATTAGAGCCTTTCATCTTTATATCAAAACAGTCTTCCTCCCCTCTAATATTTCCAGCTGTCACCCAATTGCCCACAAAAAGAAAGTTAAATTTTACATCTTCCCATACTCCTCTCTCTTCGTAATATCTCTTCTAGTTGTCTAACCCACCCACCCCAGGCACATATGTAAATCAACCTTAATATCATTTTAAACATTTAAAAAAGTTTCTTATACTATTCTTCTACCATTCATTCTTCATTTTCTTCTATTAAACAAAGACTTAGCACATATAGAATTAATACTCCCCCCCCCCATAGTGACTCCTCAGATACAATGTTGCAATGACACAGCCTGGCTGTTTAGTTTCTCTTGTAATTCCAATTGCTTTCAATGAGTTACCTCTCCTATACAAAACAAATCTGCTCTCCCATAGCAAACTGGTCTCTTTTCTTAATTTGTTTTTACTTGCAGAACATTTGCAAAAATAATCACTACTCCAGATTTAACAACTTGCTTTCCAATTTTTAATGCTACTATACCCCTTGTCAATTTAATTTTGTTTTATAAGTCCCAATCTTGTTTCAAAACTAAGTCTTAGAGATCTTTAAAATAGCCCTTGGAATCTATCCTATTTGTATGGAAAGCAAGGAACTCACTGAGGTCTTTGGTTTCACCACCAAATTGAAGATCTCTTTAATTTAAATTCCAACAATTCCAAATATTCTTAAGAAGTAATCAAGAAAGTAAAGTTGCAGGCTAGGTGTCCTTTAAAGTTGTGCATATAGCAGCATGAGCTTGGTGGAACTCCTTTGATCCCTCTCCCACTTCGCTCATGTTCAATAGTGTGTGTGTGTGTGTGTGTGTGTGTGGTCTACTTGCAAGTTTCAAGGTGCCTGGATCCATGTGGGTGATCTCTGCACTCTTCCTTTCTCAGGGGAGAGATTCACCAGCTGGAACTTTTCTCTGCTCTGGTGATCATTGCCGCTGCAACTTTCCTTTCACAGAGCTCTGTGAAGGGACTTCAGCCTGCCATTGCCTCACCCAGAAGTTCCCGGGGCAACAACTCCATCTTTGATGCAGGTTCACTCCACCTGACTGCCTTCTTTGCATCTCTGAGTCTTGGTGATTTGAAGTCCAGATGGCACATGCACAGGTTCTTTCTAAATTGAGGTGGTAATGTGTAGCTCTCTAGTTGTGACTGAACTGCAACTCCCATTGACCTTCACAATTGACTATGCTAACTAGTGCTGATGAGAGTTGCAGTCCACTAGCTCCTGGAAGGCCAAATGTTCACCCAGTTCAATGATTGGAAGACACCACTCTGCCATTGACCTTGAACAAGAACCCTAGGAGCCAGTCTTCCTGCCACTATAAACACTGCCATTATCTCTATGGGTAGAGAAGTTCTCTCTGCCCTCTTGGAATTCTACTCGTGAACCCTCAGCAGAGCCAAAGTCTCCAAAGCCTGTCAAAGCCCATGTGAGTAGTATTGGAGGGGAAAGGAGCACAAAATCTGACAGCAGGGCTATATAAACTCAGGTGACCAAGAATCTACTCTAATCTGAGTGTGCTGCTTTAGGAAGTCTATGGACTTTATCAGACCAGGCAAATACAGCCTCATAAGGATGCCTAATGATTACAAAAGGGCACACATACCAGACAACATCACCCTTTCATGAGCATGTCAAGTCAATAAGCTGTTCTATTTTATTGACAGCTAAGCTGTCAATTGATCTCCTGTAGCAATGTGTTGTTGGTATTGCTGGTGTTTGAATCTGCACGCCATTGTACTCATGTGAATGCTGCGTCAATGGGCAAACACTTCCAGGTGAGATCATGACATCCAGATAGGGGACACTTTTTATGACCCCCCCCCCATACTTGGGACTTTATAAATGTGTTTTACTGCTTTGCAGTAATTCTCATGTGTTTTTTCTTTAATTTTTAAATTTCCCGCACGAGCGTCTTCTCGCAAGAATCGAGGAAATTTCAACCCCAGAAATAAATGGATCTCCATTTGTGCTCAATTACTGCCGGGGAAGTCTCATGGAAGTTGCTCGAGGTAAGTGTTGTGGTGGTGGGTTCTTTTGCCAGCATAAAAATGCCACAATTTATGTCGGCAAAAGAGCAGTAACATTTGATCAAGTCTCTCTCTGGCTTTTCTTCGCAAACGAAGATTCAGGAAGGACTCATCCCGCGCCTTCTGCAAGCGCGCTGATGACTAAAAAGGCCAATCCGAGATAAACAAGTCCGGTTGCAAAAAGTGCAGCAGAAGGTCTCCTTGGGTGATGTTTTTGGGTTGTGATTCTTTCTGCGTTGTCGTTTCTCTTCAAGACTTGTTCGTCGTGAGTTCTCAAATAAGGCTGCAGCATTGTGGATAGTGCGTCTCCATGCCTCCCGATGTGAGGCCAGGGCAGACCACCGTTGGTGATCAATCTGGCCAAGCCTGAGATGTTGTTTCAGGGAGTCCTTGTATCGCTTTTTTGGAGCGCCCCTCCCACGCTGACCCGTGGCGAGTTCACCGTAGAGTAGTATTTTTGGGAGGCGATGGTCCTCCATCCTAGAAACGTGCCCTGCCCAGCGCAGCTGTGTTCTCAATATCATGGCCTCAATGCTGGTGATCCCTGCTTGTTCAAGGACAGCAACATTCGTCACATAGTCAGTCCAGTGTATATTTAGGATTGTGCGTAGACAGCGCTGATGAAAGCGCTCGAGGAGTCGTAGGTGGTGGCGATAGGTAACCCATGTTTCAGATCCATAAAGGAGGATAGACAGTACGATGGCTCTATACACACTGATTTTTGTGCTTTGCCTCAGGTGTTTATTGCTCCAGACTCTTTTGTGAAGTCTTCCAAATGCACTATATGCCTTTGCTAATCTGTGATCGATCTCTTTGTCAATCTTGGCATCTGAGGAGATGATGCTTCCCAGGTAGGTGAACTGCTGAACGGACTTAAGCACTGATTTGCCGACGGCAATGTGGGGATGGTGGTGTTTGTCCTGTGGTGCAGGCTGGTAAAGAACTTCTGTTTTCTTCAGGTTGACTTCTAGCCCAAACAGCTCTGCAGCTGTTGCAAAGCAGGATGTTAGGCGCTGCAGAGCTGCTTCTGTGTGGGCAACAAGGGCAGCATCATCGGCGAAGAGCAGCTCACGGACTAGATAGTTTAGAGTCTTAGTGTGAGCCCTCAGACGGCTTAAGTTAAACAAGCTACCATCAGTACGGTAGCGTATATAGATGCCGTCGTCTTCTTCAAGCTCTGCCATAGCCCTTTGGAGCATCGTGCTAAAGAAGATTGTAAATAAAGTTGGTGCAAGAACACAACCTTGCTTCACTCCATTAGTTATTAGAAAGGGCTCTGAAAGAGCATCGCCATATCTGACTTGACCACGCTGGCCCTCGTGTAGCAAGATAATCATTTTAAGGAATTTGGGGGGACATCCTAGTTTTTCCAGGATCTGCCACAGACCTTTTCTACTTACAGTGTCAAAGGCTTTGGTGAGGTCGACAAATGTTACATAGAGACCCTTGTTCTGCTCCCTACATTTTTCTTGCAGTTGCCTAAGGGCAAATACCATGTCTGTAGTACTCCTATTGGCTCTGAAGCCACATTGGCTTTCAGGGAGAAGTTCTTCTGCAATAGCAGGAACTAATCTGTTCAGGAGTATCCTTGCAAGGATTTTTCCAGCAATAGAGAGCAGTGTTATGCCTCGATAGTTTGAGCAGTCGGATTTTGCTCCTTTTTTCTTGTACAGGGTGATGATGACTGCATCTCGGAGGTCTGATGGCAGTTCCCCTTTTTCCCAGCAATTCACAAGGAATTCGTGGAATTTTTCGTGGAGTGCATGACCTCCGTGTTTCCAAACTTCAGGTGGGATTCCATCAATCCCAGCTGCCTTGCCGTTTTTCATCTGCTGTATGGCCATAAGGGTCTCTTCCAAAGTGGGAGCTATGTCCAATTCATTTTTCATTGGTTTTTGTATCATATATTGGATAGCTGAGGCTTGGACTACTCGGTTGGCGCTAAAGAGACTTTGAAAATGTTCAGCCCAACGATTTAGGATGGAGGCTTTATCAGTAATTAATGTTTGACCATCTGTACTGTATAAGGAGCTTTGGACCTGATAAGTAGGTCCAAACACTGCTTTAAGAGCTTCATAAAATCCTCTATGATCACCCAGATCTGCACAGCGTTGTGTCTTTTCTGCTAAATTGATCCACCACTTGTTCTGCATGTCTCGGAGTTTTTGTTGTAGTTTGCTACATGTGAGGCGGAAAGCTGCTTTTCTTACATGACAGGTTGGCTGGGCGAGGTATGCCTGGTGAGCAGCTCTCTTCCTTGCCAACAGCTCCTGGATCTCTTGGTTGTTTTCATCAAACCAGTCTTGATTTTTCTTGTGGGAGAACCCGAGGGATTCTTCTGCAGACTGGAGGATACTGTTTTTGATATGTTGCCAAAGCACTGTAGGAGAAGGATCTGTAGGATGGTCTTCAAGTTTCGTTTGTAGGTTTGCCTGGAAGTTGTCTCTCATGGTAGCTTGTTGAAGATTGTTGACTTGGAGCCTCTTCTTTAAGATGCCACCCCTCTTAGGTTTGAACTTAAGATGAAGATTTAGTTTACATCTGACGAGGCGATGATCTGTTTGGCATTCTGCACTGGGCATCACTCGGGTATGACGGACATCACGAATGTCTCTCTGACGGACTAGAACGTAGTCAATGAGGTGCCAATGTTTGGATCGGGGATGCATCCAGGTTGTCTTCAAGCTATCTTTCTGCTGAAAGATTGTGTTTGTAATAGTCAGCTGTTGTTCTGCACAGAACTCTAGCAGGAGGCGTCCGTTATCATTGCAATTTCCAACACCATGCTTGCCTAAGACACCTTTCCAGGCTTCGGAATTCTTTCCTACTCTGGCATTGAAGTCACCAAGTATAATAATTTTATCTTCTACAGGGACTTTTTGTATGAGTTGGCGTAGGTCTGTGTAGAATTTGTCTTTCTCTACAGGGTCGGCTTGCATAGTTGGGGCATATACACTAAAGAGAACAACATGTGGGAGGCGTAAGGAAATAATGCGATCAGAGTGTCCTGTTGGCAAGGTTTCGAGTTTGGAGGCAATGGAGTTTTTAATCATGAAGCCTACTCCTGAAAGATGTTTTTCGGTTTTGGGTTTGCCAGACCAGTAAAGTGTGTAGCCGGCGCCATGTTCTTTAAGGCTGCCTTCCTCATGGAAGCGAACTTCACTAAGAGCAGCGATGTCAATATTAAGCCGTGATAGTTCAAGGGCTATTAGGGCAGAATGACGCTCAGGCCGTCCACTATCTTTAGAGTCTTGCATGGTTCTGATGTTCCAGCATGCAAGTGTCAGTTTATTTACACCTTTGGAGGCCGGTGTGTGCCTTTGTTTCTTTGCCTTGGTTTGACCGCATCAGAAGATTCCCGTTGGCCGCGGCTAGCCAACCAGGTAGTTGGGGATGAGCTTTCTTTAGGCCACCTTTTCTAGGCCCCTCTCCATATGGAGCAAGCAGTGCTCTCCTTAAAAAAGGCTGCTTGGTCGTTCAGAATGTTGCCGAACAAGACTGTCATCTCCCGGGTCAGGCTTGAGCGACCAATGTCCTGAACCGCCTGCATGCAGGGTTGGGGCTGCGGCTTCCAGTGCATTTTTACACCTGCCGGTTTCGTCCCTCGCCAGTCGCTACAGGGCTTTTTTGGAAATGGATTTGTCCTTCGAGCCTGTGCAATGGATTTTTCTGGTGGAGCGCAGCGTGCACAGAACTGGCCTCACCCTTTAAACCAGAGATTCATCTGCCGTGGCCTTGCAAGCATGGACGTGGCAGCGAGGTCCTCGGGCCGTAGGTTTGATTAGAGTTTCCTTCTCTTAGATGGTTGACCTTACAGGGTTGGACGAGCACCATCTGCCCGGGTTTGGGATTAGAGTTTTCCTTCTCCTAGGACGGTTGCCATAAGGCTAGAGAGCCCATCCTGCCCTTTGATGCTCTTTGTCAGACCCTTCGGTTTTGACCTGTCTGGCATGGGAGACCCTACCGGTGGCTATTATGCCACCGCCAGCATAGCTCAAAACGTCATTAGGGTACGCAAGCCTCTCTCCCACGACAAGGGGGTGTCAATGGAGAGTTGTAAGCTGTCTATGAGTTGGAGCTGTCTATGGTTTTATTTCCTTGTCTGGTCTCCTACCTTCTCAGTTCTTCCTGCAGAAGAACACCTAGAACAGAGGACTGGCAAAAATGCCATGAGCACCTTAGGATCTGAGCCATGTTACTACAATAACATTTTCCAATATTGGCACATTTTGGAGATTCTTAAGGATGTACATAATGAGAAAGAGTTTAATTAACAAAAGTGACCACTCACAGTTAATCAGAGACACCTTTAATATTTTCTTGTTGAATTCCTATTACTACAGAACATTACAGCTGCTGATTAAAGTTAGCTTTTACCAATGAAGCTGATAAGCTTTACTTGATTAAATTGCTGGTTAAGAATAACAAAGATTGCAGCTCCAACAAATGCTGCATATATGTTGATAAAGTTTATGTGCAGCTTTATATGAATTGTCCCAGAAAGAACCAAGGTTGAACTGCAGAGACCTCCCTCCACTAGTCACACTGCATTAATTCCAATGGCTACCCGGAGACATACATGACTCTGTAGGATTAGGAGAGATTTACAGCCTACTGATGTCTTACTCTGTATGTATCCATTTCTAGAAAGAAGATACATTATTCCAAGGGTATAAAGAACAGATCATATGTTTTGAGGGGAGACTTCAAGCAAAATCTCTTCATGTAAATTCCTTGATAAATGTTCTTTTACAGTCCCTTCATTTCATAGCCCTCTTCAAATATTTGCAACTGTAAATGCTATTGGATCTGTATGTTTATCAGGGGATGGGAGTGTCCACCCATTCTGTTCACTTTGTCAAACTGAATGAAGAAAAATGAATAGGCTGAGTTTTCAAAAAGGTAGACATTTGAAACTATCTGAAGCTCCCCAAGGCAAATTTGATTTTTGGAAATGTATTAACTTTCAACTGTTAATTTTGGAGGTGGGGGACAGAAACTGCTGCTTGCTCTCATGAAGATATCAAACATTGATATCACTTAGGGTGCATCTCTCTCTCTCTCTCTCTCTCTCTGGCTTTTCTTCGCAAATGAAGATTAAGGAAGGACTCATCTTGTGCTTTCTGCAAGCACGCTGATGACTAAAAAGGCCAATCTGAGATAAACAAGTCCGGTTGCAGAATGCACAGCAGAAGGTCTCCTTGGGTGACATTTCCGGGTTGTGATTCTTTCTGCATTGTCGTTTCTCTTCAAGACTTGCTCGTCGTGAGTTCTCAAATAAGGCTGCAGCATTGTGGATAGTGTGTCTCCATGCCTCCCAGTGTGAAGCCAGGGCGGATCATTGTTGGTGATCAATTTAGCCAAGCCTGAGATGTTGCTTCAGCGAGTCCTTGTATTGCTTTTTTGGTGCATCTACCCTGTAGAAATTATGCAGTTTGACACCACTTTAAGTGCTGTAGCTTAAGCCTATAGAATCCTGGAATTTGTAGTTTTACAAATTCCAGAGGAGTCTTTAGCCTCCTCTGGAAAAGAGTGCTAGTGCCTCACATAACTACAAATCCCAGGATTCTGTAAGATGGAGCCATGACAGTTAAAGTGATGTCAAACTGCATTATTTCTACAGTGTAGATGCTCCCTTAGATCTTTTAGAATCTAAGGGCTCTTCCAAACTGGCAACTAGTGCCAATTCAATGAGTTACATTTAATGTCACTTTGGACTGTTTCTTCCAGTTTCCATATCCACACCCTCTTTTTTAAAAAAGCATGATCTACTCTTTATTGATTATTGAGCTGAATGAAATCATAACCCGCAGCACACTCACAACAAGAGAGTTTTTTGGCACCATAAACTGAACAAGGAATCCTGACAATCTTGTTTGTCCATCCCCTTTTCCTCTCCTACCACCTCTCCACAACCCTCCACACACATAGGGCATTTTTGCAAAACAGTGGGGGCACATAAGGGTGGCCTCTTCTCTCATCCTCTTTTTCTCTCTCTTCCATTTGTGCCGGCATATGTGAGTGCACACACAAAGCACTGCAGGTCCAACTTTAAATGTGCAGGAGAGAGGTGAAGGGAATGAGAAGGAAAAGGCTGGCAGACTAGAAAATGTTGGCTGGAATGCTGTATGTCCTTCCACGCAAGGTAAATTTTGTGTGCCCTTAACTAAGTAGCAGAAGCTCTAAGAAACCCAGATACTGAAATGCAAAGATGAATAACCAATGTGCATTGGGGGTCCTGATGCCCACCAAACCCCTCTCATCAGTGTACTTTTGCAGGCTCTGTTACATAGTAGCAGCCCTCTACTGAATGCTGACATTGTGCGTCTTCACCATTCTATTTCCTGCACACATAAGTCTACTTATGAGCATACAATGCCACAACAGGATTCTGGCCATCATTTTAAAAAAAAACTGTGAAAAAAACTACTCTGCTGGTAGGAACAAAATGACTCAGGAAAGGAGGAATGAAATCCTGAAATGTTCTGGGATCATCTGGATCTTGGAAACCAAAGAAATAAATACATGAATAAAACCCATGATCTCCCAATAGGTTTGGCCAATCTGGATGAGGTCCAAGTTGATCAGTTAGAATGTATAATGAAAATCCCAAATGTCAGCTTCTGGTTTTTCACATACGTTCTGTTTCACTTCCACAGCATGGCTTATAAACACACAAATTTGTATCCCTTTTTACATTTATTTTAATATATGTATCCCATATATTGGGGGAAAGGCAGGATATAAATACAATATATATAAAAACAAACAAACAAAACAAATAAATATCTTTAAAAATATTTCTGCACAATTCACATATTTTTGGAGTATTTTCTATGTTGTAATGATTTTTAGTACTTTCCAGTCACAAATATGCACATTTTTAAAGTTGATTTCCCCCTAGTATACACATTTTGCTTTGGAGAAAAGTACTACAAAATTCACAAAAAGAATATATGTGTTCTGGTGTGCATTTTTATTTTGGAAGTGTGACTCTGGTACATTCATATCAAGGTGTGATCCAAGCAAAATTCTGCATCCTTCCATTGGGGTGATCTTTTAGCCAAAAGGGGCACTTTTTTTTTTTTTTTAGTATACACACACACACACACACACACACGAACAAATAAATAAGGGCCAACTAATGCCCTTGATTGGGGAACATGCAGAAAGATCTGGCATATCATTTATACTGAAGACATCAGCTATCGATGTTTAATTGAATCTTGGTAATGATTTCACTCTGGTATATGTTCAGTTTTTAGCTTTTGTTGGTGTTCTTTCATTTCCCTTTTTTTCCTGAGCATAATGGACACAAAGAAACAGTGGCTTTAACAATGAGTCACTACTGCTTACCCTCTGCTAGGAGTAAGTGAGACTCTTCCAATGCTTAGGTGATATTCAGGAGCTTTCCAGTTGTGGCTTGGAGAGGGCTGATTGAAAATCAGACCCAGGCATCTGTCTGGAGCATTCCAAGTTCGTCAGCTGTCTTGGAGTTAAGTGGAGTGGGCACTTGATTATCATGAAGGCTGGAATTGGATTGAAGGATCCTACTTCAGGGTGTAATAGAGCTACAAAAGTGCCAGACCTTGGAAGTACCTGGCCCTTGATTGTAGCAGCTTGAAGTGATTTTTAACAAGTACTTGAAGTGACAGAATCAAATGTTCGGTGTGATGAATGGGCTGTTCCAACGTGGCAAAATCATGTTGCTCTTTTTCAAGGAAAGATCACAAATAGGGAGCTCATGTTCCTATACGGAGTCAACACTGGGAGAACATCATATGCATGTGGATAGAAACTTACACCCTTACAAAAATGTTGAGTCTAAGTATAAATGTGTTTGTACCACTGTGTGCTTTGCCCCAGCATGCATCTCTTTCTACTCAAAATGTGGCCATAGGTCATAAAGAGGGGTACATACCTCTTCCACATGCTCAGAGATTATCACCTGACTGTAACAGCTATTAGCTCTTAGAAACATGAGGTTATATTTACCTAATTTTAAGACATGCGAAGGAGCAGATGACTGTTATTATATCCTCATATGTAAAACCATAAAATTCAACGAGGGTGTACTTTCTTTTTCACACAACTGTAAATGCAATTGTTAAGTGAGAACTAGAGTAGGGGCTTGCTCATACTACAGAGTGATAGTTCTATTATTCCACTGCATATACCATGGTTCCATCCTATGGAATCCTAGGACTGGCAGTTTAGGGATAAGCATTTAGAATTGTCTGCCAGAGAGTTCTAGTGTCTCACCAAGCTACAAACCCCAGGATTCCACAGGATGGAACCATGGCATTTAAAGTGGAATCATAGGACTTTTTCAGACGTTTAAAAAGCAATGCAAGCAGCCTCGTCAGCTTGTGAGGCTGCTGCGCTGCAAAGTGTCAGTTTCGGATGATGCTCCCCCCTGGCGGTACTGTTGCAGTACCGCGAGGAGAGTTGAGTGTCATATTTGCTTGATTTTTACTCACGATCAACTTTTGTGAGTAAAAATCAAGCAAATATGACACTCAACACTCCCCGCGGTACCGCAACAGTACCGCCAGGGGGCAACGTCATCCGAAACTGACACTTTGCAGCGCAGCTGCCTCGCAAGCTGACGAGGCTGCTTGCGTTGCTTTTTAAACGTCCAAAAATGTCCATAGTGCCATGATTGTGTAGTATGTACTATTGAATCAATAGAAACTTTGTAGATGAACAGATATGTAATGTCATATGTGCATAAATGAACAAATATGTAACAGACATCACATCACTCCTAGATACTTCTGGGGGCCATTCAGGTAAAGGAGTTTGCTGCTTTGGAGTATGTGTGTGTGTATGTGGGAGGATGAAATATGACTTTTTAGCATTCCAGAGCTGCTGAGACTGTTTGTTTCCCCCCCAGCAGATAAACATGTTTGTTTTCAGCCAAAAAAGATAAATAAAATATATGTGAGGGTTTGGCAGGGTCTGTGGAAATACCCTCAAGGGCTGCAGTGGATCGCTTTGACCTTAAGGTTGCATAAATCCTAGTTTACCTGCTATCTTCCTATATAAATCCAATGCATGCTCCAATGGACTCTCTAATGGCTCAAATGTGATTCTTCATTGGGTGTGGCCTATGTGACTAACAGGGGAAATAATAGAAGGAGCAGGAAGGGTACTGGTGCTGCAGAAGCCAAACAATCGGAGCGGGAGATGAATACAGTATTCCCAAAATCTACTTTTTCCAGAAAAAAAAGTACTCAACCAAAATGACTACTTTTGAGTCACCACTTCATTAAAATTCATACTGTGGGTGGTGGGGAATCAAACCATAAAATACTGTATTTAGCATAGCTCTAATGACAAGATATGGAAAGGCAGACAGGATGAATGTCCACTTACACTAAAGTAATCTTATTCACTGTGGAATGCATGCATGTAAAAGTTCATTCATTAGGAAGTTAAATTATAATGTTCCAAGGCTGTGTGTGTGTGTATGGGAAAAAAAAAACAGATTGGGAAAAAGCACATTTTAAAAACTTCATTCATATTTGCATAATGACATTAGATGTGAGCGCTAATGAAGAGGCAGTAATAAAGCTGGTTGAATTAGCATGATTGAGTGACTTAACATAGTACTTCTGATCCCAAAGTCAGGCATGGCTTAAAAATTCCACCAGACCTTTTTCTGTGATCTCTTGCAATTTTGCATTTCAAGTTGAACTTTTACTAATTAGAACATTTTTTTCCCATCTCGCGAGCTTGAAACCTCATTGACTGAAGTGTTTACATCAGGATGAATTTCTATTCTAAAATATTTGCACCTGACAAGATTGATAATGAAGAACGAGGGAAGATCATCACTAAAAGAGAGCACACAAAACATTATCATTTTATATTATTTAGACTTTCTTTTCAGATAACATCCAACATCCTATAATATGCTATTTAGCACTTACATAGCACTTTAAAGCATTCAAAGCACCACATATCCATTATTTGCTCAACAGTCTTTAGAAGAGCCCTATGAGATAGGTCAATATTATTGTATCTACAGTAGAGAGAAGGGAAGGAGTAATCGAGAACCAAACCACTGAAATGGAATGGAAATAATCAGAACACAATGCTTCTGTACTTGTAAAGAGATCAGTAATGAATATAGTGTTGTAGCTCAGAGTCTATATGCTTGGTAATAGCATCACTTTAGACTGGACTGAATGGCAATGTGTATCACATCACTTCAAAATGTAGCTGTAGGGATCTCTACTACATGGCCTAGGTCCAACCTACCTAAGGGATCGTCTCCTCCCATATAATCCGCCCCGCACCCTTAGATCTTCTGGGAGGGGTTTATTGCAACCAATGAGATCTAGATTAATTTCAACCTCCCAAAGATCTTTTTCTGTCACTGCTCCCAGACTATGGAATGCCCTGCTGGAGGAGATCCATCAAGCAACTAGCTTGGAGAATTTCAAAAAAGCCACCAAAACAGATCTCTTCCGGCAGGCCTTCCCTGACTAGAACAGACCATTTTAATGGATGCTTCTCTCTCTTTTTATGTTTTGATTCTATAGTCTTACAGTTTTAGGTAGTTATTTTATGTCTCTGGTGAATCTGCCAGTTATTTTAAATATATGCACTATTATATGTAATTTTAAGGGGGGTAAATTGATTTAAGTTTTTACTATTTTTATGGATTTGTTTTTATATCCAATTGTTGTGAGCTGCTTTGATTGCCTAATAGGCAAAAGGCGGTGTAGAAAAATAAAGTTATTATTATTACTACTATCATCATCATCATCATCATCTAGTTGTTTGACCTTTGCCACCAACACCTGTGATGATCTCTCATGTTAAATCTTTCTGCTATTCTACCATTTGTAGGAACCTTTCATAGAATCATAGAGTTGGAAGGGACCAACAAGGGCCATCCAGTCCAACCCCCTGCCATGCAGGAATACACAATCAAATAATTCCTGACAGATGGTCATTCAGCCTCTGTTTAAAAACCTCCAAAGAAGGAGACTCCACCACACTCCAAGGCACTGTATTCCACTTCCAAACAACTCTTACTGTCAAGACATTCTTCCTAATGTTTAGGTAGAATCTCTTTTCCTGTAGTTTTAACCCATTGCTCTGTGTCCTAGTCTCTGGGGCAGCAGAAAACAAGCTTGCTCCATCCTCAGTATGACATCCCTTCAAATATTTAAACATGGGTATCGCATCACCTCTCAACCTTTTCTTCTCCAGACTAAACATGCCTAGCTCCCTAATCCACTCCTCACAGGGCATGGCTTCCAGACCTCCCACCATCCTGATCACCCTCCTCTGGACACGTTCCAGCTTCTCAATATCTTTCTTGAACCGTGGTGCCCAGAACTGGACACAGTACTCCAGGTGAGGTCTGACTAAAGCAGAATAGAGTGGCACTATTACTTCCCTTGATCTAGACACTATACTCCTATTAATGCAGCCTAGAATCGCATTGGCTTTTTTAACTGCTGTATCACACTGCTGACTCATGTTCAGCTTGTGTTCCACTAAGACTCCTAGATCACTTTCACATGTACTGCCCTCAAGCCATGTGTCACCCATTCTATATCTGTGCATTTCATTTTTACTGCCAAAGTGTAGTATCCAAAATTTGTTTAACAGAAAAAGAAATAGTCCAGCATGACTTGTTTTGAGAAATCCATGTTGACTTTTAGTGATTATGGCATTCCTTTTTAAGTGCTTACAGACTGTTTAATGATCTGCTCTATAATCTTTCCCAGTATTGATGTCAGGCTGATTGGGCAGTAATTATTTGGGTTTTATTTTCCCCCCTTTTAAAAGATGGGGACAACATTTGCCCTCCTTCAGTCTGTTCCAGTTCTTGTGTAACTTCAAGTCATTTCTGACTTATGGTGACCCGAAGGCGAACCTATCATGTTGATTTCTTGGTAAGATTTGTTCAGAGGGGGATTGCCTTTGCTTTCCTCTGAGGCCAAGAGAGGATGACTTGCTCAAGGTCACCCAGTGAATTTCCACAGCTGAGTGGGCATTTGAACCCTGGTGGCCAGAGTCATAGTCCAATGCTTGAAGTACTACACCTTGCTGGCTCTGTATGTTTTCCTCACAGCAACCAATATACGATTACAAGATGTTTGCTTTTCCAGTGAGCCCCAATTAGCCTGGCTTCTTTTTTTAGTTTTAGTTTTATCAAACAAATTCCATCATGCTTTAAAAGATGCATATATAAATATGTACATACCAAAACAAATTCAATGTCTTCTTAGCTTAAGTTCTAAAAATAAAAAAATTAAATACAAATTAACTTTCTTACCCATCCATTACCTTAAAATTCATTCACTAATTTTCCTTTTGTTTCCTCTCCTTCTCTCCTATTCAAATTCCCTTTCAAACCTCTCCTCTCTTACTTTATACACTCTTCTACTTAGTCAAACCCTCCCACATGTTTTACAATGTTTGATCTATCAAACATCACACCTATACCAATCAATCACTTGACTTCCTTCCTAATAGTTCCAGTATATTATTGTCTTAACAAAAATGGTTTAATCTCTACTATGTGATTTACATTGGCACTTTCTACAGTTGATGTTTCAGTAACACCTAACACCAGCTATTCTTTCAATTAGCTTTGCTTCTGATACTAGGCCACTAGCTAGAGACCATCAGTGTGTGAACAGCAGTGGGGTCATCACATTCCCCATCATTGAGGGTGGAGAAGAGAGTCATTGCAGATAAGGACTTATGGTCCATCCCATCTTGCTTCTCCAGAAGCACCCTACAACCAAGACCAGCCCAAAAGAAGAATACGAGAATAGCCTTTTTCCAGTCATCATACTGATGCCAAGTTTTCTTCAACAATGATGATTAGACAGTATGCCTCACTATGCCTGATGGCAGCAGGGTCGTTTAGAGGGAGCAGGACAGGCTTGTGCATTCCTCTCCTCAAGCTCCTTGCTTTTGCCTCTCACATCTGCTGTTGAGGCCACTGCCTTGCTTTCCCTAATGGTAGACCCAGCCCTGCTTTGTACCATAATGGTCATTGGTAATGATGTGGTTCATTTATAGTACCATCATGTATTCTACTGCACACCCAACCCCCATTTTCTACTGTGGGAAATAATAAAAGGGGTCTTAGGCGGCTGCTACACTGCAAATATAATGCAGTTTGACACTGCTTTAACTATCATGGCTCCATCCTATGGAAACTTGGGAGTTATAGTTTGTAGTGGCACCAGAGCTCTCTGACAGAGAAGGATAAATCTCTCCTAAAACTACAAATTGCAGAATGTCACGGCCTTGAGCCATGGCAGTTAAAGCAGTGTCAAACTGCACTATTTTTGCAGTGTGGCAGCAGCCTTCTTTGCAAAAGCGTACAAGATCTTCCCTGGAGCTCCTGAGGTTAACCAGCCATCTATTTTGCTAATGTCACACAACAGGACCTCCAGAGATGTAACGTTAAACCCTGTGAGATCCATTTTTCTTCCTCTCTCAGTGTATATATCAGGATTGGTTGCAGTATTAGTGGCAGAGGTTATTTGTCCACATGCAAGTTCGGAGGTGAGCAAAAGTTACTTGGCTTCTTTTCTACTTTTTAAATAGGATGTGTGGCATTGTTGGGGCTTCTTCTTTTAGCCACCTCTCTATTGATCTTTCTGATCATGTACAGTGTCCTGTCAGACAAGACAGATAATGACTTGGACCACTGCAAATGGGACTATATGACATCACACTTTTGAGAGCAGACAACTTAGTAATCTTATCTGCCTTGACAGGTATAAAGGGCATTTCAAAAACTGATTGTATCTGCTGCGATTTTAAGAGGGCTGACGTGCGACAAGGAAAATCTTTACGAATCCCTTTTCCCCAGAGAATAAACTCTTCAAGGGGACAGTGCAATATCATCTCTTTTTTTTCAAGCGCTAAGGAGATTATACAATGCAAAATGTTATTAAGGATTAAGAAAGAGGGGAAAGGGAAATGCTATAAAACCAGGCAGAGGGGTGTCAGAAAATTTGCCTTTCACAAGTTCTAAGTAATTTCTAAACTGTGGCTAAAGATTATTATCTATATAAGCATCATTGTGGCAAGGTTGGGGGTGGCATGGTGATTTCCCACCCACCATCCCAACAAACATTTTCACTGGAATCTGGTTGGTGTTTTGCACATGTGTAAATTTCCTTACTGACGTGACTGGACATTTTTGTTGGATGCACAACCTCTGTATTCACTTCAAGGTCACAGAGGTGGAATGGCACACACACTACCATTGCATGTGTAGCTGAATATTCAGTTGTGTGTTCCATTGTGTGTAACACAATCAATGTGTAACTCCAATGTTGAAAGTTGTCAGAGATCCTGTTGGGTCTTACACATGCATAAATACTCCTACAGATGTGGTTGGACATTTTTGTCCAACTTACAACATCCTTATTCAGTTGAAAGTCACCAAAGCCTTGACAGGTTTTATACTATGTACCCCAATATAAGATTTTGGGCAATGACCCAAAAGCTCAAAACATTTCTACTTGGCTTCACGCAACCTAATACACAGCATACATTTGTGTATTTGTTGTTGTGGTGTGCCTTGAAGTCATTTCCAACTTATGGCAGGATTTTCTTGGCAAGATTTGTTTGCCTTTGCCTCCCTCTGAGGCTGAGAGAGTGTAGCTTGCCAGGGATCACCTACTGGGTTTCCATGGGTGAGTATGAATTTGAACCCTGGTCTTCAGAGTCATAGTCCAATGCTCAAACTACTGCATCTCCCTCTCCTCCCCCCCTCTCTCTCTCTCCAGGTAACCTAACAAACCTAACACTCCCTGAACCAGAATGTTCATTTTATGCTGAGGGAAATGAGCCATACTATCACATGTTGACAGATGTAATTTTTAGTTATTCTGTAAAGGCCTATAGCTAATAGAGGTAGATAACTGAAACCTTAGGGGAAGGCTGGGAAACACATGGCTCTCGAGATGTTGGTGGACCAACCTTCCTAAAAAATGACAAAGGTACCCTAGCACCTACACAATGACATTCTTGGATTTTTGCAATCTAACTTGTCTATACAAGGGGGGAAATGTGGATTGATGTGCACTAACACCAATTTGAAGCAGCTTCGATTTGTGTTAATTTTTTTTTATTTATTTTATTTTTTTTGCAAAATTGCAGGCATGCCAAGCTATCCACTTTTGCTGTCCCAACAGGCATGCCTCCGAAACAAGATGGTGGGCAAGAGTGATTTATTTGTCTTTTTATTTTCACCAATTGCTGCCACTGAACAGTATTTTTTAAAAAAGCATATCTAAGATGTGAAAGTGTGATATTTTGCCTAAACAATTTTTTTAAAAGAAAAAAAGCACATGATTGCTAAGTCAAAAATCCAATATGGTGGCTCTGGGCACCTGCTTTGTTAGCAAGCTCCACCCCCTGCACACATCGAACCAATCAGCTTTCTACTTCCACTTGCATTAGGAATGTGAATGAATGCATATCGGATTACCCAAATGAGTAGGAATGTGCATTCCCCATGGAGCTTTTTAAATACTTCAGGAAAAGCTGTGAAGGCTTTTCCTTCAGAGTTTTTGGTGGATTTGGCCCCCTTCCTTCCGAAGACTGTGGATTGATGCAGGATGGCATTTAGACAAATTGTATTCCCCTCAAATTCTATGAGGAGTATTTTCGCTTTTTAGACAACCCCTTAGTTGTACTCTCAGTGCCATTTTAAAGTTTCAGTATATTCATGTATTTCTCTGTATGGCTCTCAGAGCTATAGAAAGAGGCATTATGACTGCCTCTGTCTTACCCCAAATGAAGAAAAACAGGACATTAAATGTGTAAATCCTAGGAAGATAATTCTTTACTAATATTCTCCTTGAAGGAAGCAACAAGAAATTTTAGCTGTCCCCTCCCCCCTCTGAGAAAGTCTCCCAAAACCTCTCTGTTTTTGAAGCCTATTTGCAATTAGGTACTTATTCTGCACAAATAGCACATAGTGCTATGGCTCCCCATTGCACAACAGGACACTGTGCATGATGTCTTGGTTTGCATCATCCCAATTTACTAGAAAGGCTGTGTACCATGTCAGGGCCAGTGCTACATCATTAGATGACATAGCCTCTGATGAATGATCTCAACCAGTATTTTCTATTCAGAAATATTATTATCTGTACAGAAAATGCTATAGTTGGGGGACACTTATTCTGTTTAAAATTCACGCAGGGTTCTTCTGTGAAGAAAACAGCATTTTCTGTGCAGAGAAATAGCATTTTCTGCACAGAAAATAATAATTCTGTGTACCGTAGATGTATTATTTTCTGCACAGACTATACTGCTTCTTGCTGAGGACTTACTCTGCAGAAAAGTTGTGCATGGTTTTTTGTTTGTTTCTTTTTAATGCAGAAAACATTGTTTTCTGTGGAGGAAACAACATTTTATGTACAGAAAAAATATATTTCTACACAGAATTTTCTTTTCTTTGGAGTAAATGCTGCGTTGTGCACAGAAAATTCTGTTTTCTGCATAAAAATGCCACATGCTTTTTTTTTTTTTTCAGAATAACTCCTGAACTGCAAAATAGCTTTCTAAAACTGCATGGTTTTGAAAGACTTTCTTCCAGTGAGAAGAACATTTGCTAAAATTACTCTTTGCTTCCTTGAAGAAGTAAATTAACAAACAAACAAATTACACCCCTAACTCTGTACAACAGATCCTAAAAGCTTTGAAGGGTTGTATTCCATGTATCTCATGGGATTAAGATGTTGATGTTGATGATGATGATGATGATCCCACCCATTACCCAAAAGGCCACAACAGGATGCAGAATTCTATCTTCCCTTATTTTAACCTCACAGCCACATGTATTAGGTTAGGTTCATGGCTGGTAGGAGGGGCTACCCAGTCATGGTCTGACACTCTACCTACTATACCACTCTGACTCTTCTTTTGTTAAATGAGCATATAATTATACATATCACTGACCTTATGGGTTTTAATTGACCTACAAAGTATGATGGCTGTACTTTTTCAACTGAAGTGGGCATTGTTCTCTGAGCCAGAGAAGATGATTGGATGGCCATGGCAGATCCATTAATACTATGGCTGTTGCTAGTCTGATAGAAGTAAGAGAACGTTACTGCACAAAACATATTTGTCGTCATGCTTTCTGCTAAATTCTATTAACAACCTCCATGGAGAACATGTCTAGTGTGAATATAATTCATCCTGTCATACCCAGCAACTCATTGGTAGTGATTGCATGAAAGCTCATGTAGCGTTTTCACCTCTAGTTTCACCCTCTGTTATAGTACATCACAAACTCATTTAAATACTGATATTAATGTTTTTAGAGATCACTACAAATGTTCAGGAGCATCGTTGCTGTTAATGTCTCATGGGGGCTATACTGGAGAGTTTTATCGGCTCAAGGATGAGGTATTTGATGAAGTAATAACAAACTAGCTTTGAATTGTCTTTCATTACCCTTTATCTCTCCTGGGAAGAATATAATCTTATTCGAATTATAATTGCCTCGGTTATCAATGAGGTCTACTATTTATTTACCTGCACCCAGAAATGCAAATGTACATGCATTCTCCTGTTTTAATGTACCTGTAATGAAATTCCCTTTGCTATCAGACTCATGCATGACAACAAATTACAAACTAGTTACAGGGGAAGTGCTATTTGCTCAGCATTAAAAAGACAATGCAAACAAAATAGCAGGCCCCCAGACCTCAAATGTGAGTTGCTTCTCTCTCTCTTTTTCTTTCAAATGCAAGTGGATAGAAGAAGAAGAAGAGAGCAAAATCCAATCACTGTAAATAAATGTGGGTTTGTGGAGAGGATGAAAATGGCAATATACAGCAGGATGTTGTAGCAAAATTACAAAATGCAACACAACCAGAATGTATGTTCAATGGATTGTTCCCTGCCTGAAGGTGGTGAACATCCCAGTAGTAGTAGTAGTATCCCACTTTCCTCCCAAAATTGGGACTCAAGGTGGCTTATAGCTTAAAATCACTTAAAAACATACAGAAAGTGAACATGAAAATAGAATTACTGTAAACTAGTCCCAATATTAAAGCAATGACCTGAAGAAGCATTGGAGATTGATCAACAAATTCCCAGAAATTGATTTGAGGACACAGTAGAGGAGATGACCCTAACTAGATCCAGGTAAGGGGGGAGAAAAATGGTGGGAATTCTAAGAGATCATATTGTATCTCACAAGCAGGATAATTAGTATTCACAAGCAGAAGTTTAGTAATAACCTGTCTCACCCCCTCCCAGCACACAAAGTCTAACAGAGAAATAAAGGCTTGGACTTCTTTAGCAAAACTATATGACATACTACTTAACATACAAATGCTAAGGGCTTCATATTAACTCATGCTGAGAGGCTCTGTATCATGAGTTCTTCAGACACAAAGGAGAGAAAGAGAAAACTGAGAACTACAAAATGGAGGATGACCAAGCTCAGACTAACTGATACAGGAACAGAGGACAATGCGATTGAGAACAACAAACAGGAAATGCTATATATGTGATGCCTAAACTCTTAGAGAGAGATGTAAATGGGCAACTCTGAGTGCAGAAATGTTGCAGGACAATCTCTGTATTACCTAGAGCAGTGGTTCTCAACCTGTGGTCTAGGGACCCCCAGAGGTTTGCAATGTTCTCACAGGGCTTGAGGCTTGAAAGCTGCTTGGCCTACCTCCTCCCTGCAGTGGAATGGCCATGTGACAGGAGGCAAGGCAAAGGCTGGCTGGCTTGCTTGGCCTACACACTCCCATTCATTCCACTCCAGCCACAAACTTGCAGGAAGAAGCAGAAGAAAAATCTTCCCTCCCCCTCCAGTGCCTCTGATGGAAGGCTTAATGGATGGTGTAATTGTGTTGTTGTTACTAGGGTTTTACATCTTGAGTTAAGACTTGGGGGTCCATGACAACAAAAGATATTTAAAGGGGGTTCCTGGTAAAGAAAAGGTCAAGAGCCACTGACCTAGAGTAAAAATCTGGTTGACATGAGAAGGTTGTCAGTTCTAGATTTGTCAGGTGTAAGTAGAGTCAAAGACCAGATGAGAGAAGGACATACTTCTCTAACATCTCATTTCTGTTTTCTCCCTGGTTTAAGAACTCTTTTATTTTCCACAGGAAATCATCTCAGTATTCTTTTACTGAGAATCATCTATACATTATAAGGTGTCCAGATGCAGAAGAAGATAGTAGCACCTTTACTACTGTGTAAAAAGGAATTTCAGCTTATGAGATTTCATGCAAGTTATGTCTACTGAAATTCCCCCTTTGCAGAATTATTAATGGTACGAGGACATTGCCCTCTTTTTCACCTGACCATGCTGATATAGGACTTTATCAGATGTGGCAAATATGGCATCATAAGGATGCCTAATGATCGCAAAAGTGCGTGCATACCATACAACGCTGTCCTTTCGCAATCATGTGCTGTCGATAAGGCATACTTTTTATTGATGGGCCAAACTGTCCAGTGATCTCCTGTGGCACTTTTTTGCCAGCATTGCCAGCATTTGAACCTCCATGCCATTGTGCTCAGTGAATATAGCATCAATTGCCAGAACATTTCCAGGTGAGATCGGGACAGCCAGGTAGGGGATGCTTTTTTTTTTTAACTTCCCCAATGTACTTGGGACTTTGTGAGTGTGTTTCTGTGCTTGTGTGTACTTTTTGTTTTGTTTTTAAAATATATTTTTGAATTTGCCATGCTAGTGTCTTCTCACAAGAATCTGCAAGATTTGGAACCTGGAAGTAAATGGAGCTCTGTTTGGGCTCCATTACTGCTGGGGCTGCCTTTCTGATGTGACTCAAATTAAGTCGGGGGGGGGGTCTTTTGCTGGCATAAAACCCTTTCAAAATATGCTGGCAAAAGTACATTTATGGGGGGGGTATGATAAAGTCCATATATACAGGTCTTCTCTATGAGTAGCACAAAAATAACTTTTGTGTCTATCTTTAATTTAGTGTGGTTTGGGCCTGCCTGAGGCTGGATGAATGAGAAGCAATGAAGCATTCTACCTGGACTACCAGACTCGAATCAAAGACAGCCTAAAGGTCACAGAATCATAGAATCATAGAGTTAGAAGAGACCACAAGGGCCATCTAGTCCAACCCATTGAACAGTCCATTGAACAGTCTTTGGGAAGACACTCTAACAACTCTTGGGGTTCTTGTGAAGATAAAAGGAGCTTCCCATTTGCCCTATCGATGTTCCTCAGAGAAAGTACAGGATGAAAATACAGTTTGCATATTTCAGGGTACCTCATCACACAGAGATAAATATACACATGTAAAGTTGAACTCATTGGGGGTTTATGGAGGCCTTCATATACCATGCTCTCCAACTGTCCAGATTTGGCAGGGATAGTCCTGCTTAACCCTCGATCGCCTCATTTTTCCCAGCTGCTTTTAAAATATCCTAGTTTCAGTCTTCCCCTCTCACTTTTCCCCTTTATCCTCAACTTACCTCAATTGCTGCAAAATGAGTTCAAAGTGCCAAAGTAGTTTTCCCTCAGTAAGCTCCGCAGGGGGAAGAGGAGTGAGGGAGTGGAATGTGGACCTTCCCAGTAGTCTCAGGCAGAAGCAAACTGCTGCAGCCTCTCATAGCTTGTGTGTTCTTCCTCATTAATAACCTTTGCCATCTGGATCCCATTCTAGTATTGCTTGGACACATGTGTCCTTTTTCATATGTTGGAACGTATGTACATAGGCTGAGAAGGACCCAGAAAAGGAGTACAGTTTATCCCAGGTCCTAACATCTCTCTAAACAAAACACTTGGGTATGTTTCCTTTCCCAGTGTGCTAATTGGCCACTTAGGAAACATACCCAACCAATCCCCTCACTCCGCTCATTCCCTCAGCCAATCACCACCCACATGCAAATTCCCTCTCTACCTCACAATCCACTCCTGCCACTCAATCTGCATCTACACCCCCAGCCTCACAAGGGGCCCTCCCTCTTCTTGCTCCCTCAGCCACTCACCACCCACATGTATAACAATGTAATATTTTTTCCTAAAATAATAATGTGTAGCTGAACAACGTGAACCTTTCAAATCTACTATAACGGTGTATGTTACACTGGCTACAGATACTTTCCCAGAATTCCACTGGTAGTTTTTCTCAGGAGCTGATGTGCCGCTCGCCCCTATGGCGAGTCATTAAACTGCAAGTGCAATTTCTCCCTGAATAATCATTAGGCCCTGTCCTCACTCCAGCCACCCAGATGGTCCATTGGATCTTTTTGGATGGAAAGAAATATGTTTTAAAAGCTTCCTGTTCTGGTTGAGCTTTGCTTGATCAGCAAGTTTTTTGTGAAATTGTGTGTGTTCCTTTTTGTTTGGTCTTATGGCCCCTGATTCCTGGCTCCTGATTTCTGACACTCAACCCATCTCAGACTGCCACCTATGGCCCAGCCCTGTGGGAAAGAAAACCACACAGAGAAGCACCTCATATTCCATACTGAGGAATATCAATGGAATAAATGTTTAATAAAGAGCTTAAGGATCACTTTGAAAATGGCTGTTTTAGTCCAAAGGTTTGTCTTTCATTCCCAAACAGACATGTATGGTATTGATTATTAGCCTTGAACCAGTGATCCCATTGAAGTGGCTGCTGTCTCACACTGAAATGAAAATTAATTAGTGACAGCCTTTCCCACCCCTTCTAAAATTCCTCTAATATGTGAAACTCCTGTAATATGTGAATCATTGTTTTGATATAATTGACAGAGACATCCTTTTTTTCCCTTCATGAACTGAATTTCTAAGAGGTTTGTGAAAGTTGCCTTTTGGGTCACAAGGCTGGACTTTATTCACTTAATCAGTCATCCTTACTTGATTAATAGACTTTTTAAACAGAGTCATATATTAATAATGTAGGCTTTAACTGGGCACCTCGATCAAAGAGCAGATTTTAGCAGTTGATTGGTTTGTATCCTCTAGGCCTGTGATAAATGTCTAGAGATTTCTTATAGTCATTCCCCCCCACCCACACCCAGCCTGGTCCTCCCCCTCTACATTTCATTCTGATACTCATTTCACTCCTTGGAACTGTGATATGAATATTTAACTGAAGCAATAGTTCAGTACTTCTTCTCCAAGGCAGAGACAAGGAGAACAGCTTCTCATTCAGTGCAAAATTTCCTTTTTTACAATATTCAGTACAAGTGGCAAATGAAATGATATACAAGTAGGAGAGGCAAGAGACTAGGGTTTTGTTTTGGGGTGGGTTTTTTTTTAAGGCAACAACAGTGTTTTGCCACATCTAGATTGGAGAGGCAGAGACTGCACCAGTTCTGAAGTTCCCACTCTTGTCTGTTCACATTTTATGATTATCTATAAGAGTTGAGATGAGTGATTTGCTTTGTTTCTGCTCCATGCCAGAAACCATTCCTTATCTTTCCATGTAAACCATTCCTTATCTTTCCAGGTTGATATGTGTAATCCCCCCCAATAATAATAATTATTATAATAGCCACATATATTTACCATCATTGTGGATTATGTCATCATAGGGTTTTCATGGTAAAAGATAGTTAGAAGTGATTTACTGGTGCCTCCTTCTGTGCAGTACTAACAAGCAGCTGGAAAAATGAGGCAATAGAGGATTAAGCAGGACTATCCCTGCCAAATCTGGACAGTTGGAGATCATGGTATATGAAGGCCTCCATAAACCCCCAATGAGTTCAACTTTACATGTGTATATTTATCTCTGTGTGATGAGGTACCCTGAAATATGCAAACTGTATTTTCATCCTGTACTTTCTTCTGAGGAACATTGATAGGGTAAATGGGAAGTTCCTATTTATCTTCACAAGAACCCCAAGAGTTGTTAGAGTGTCTTCCCAAAGACTGTTCAATGGACTGTTCAATGGGTTGGACTAAATGGTCCTTGTGGTCTCTTCTAACGCTATGATTCTATGATTCTATGACCTTTAGGCTGTCTTTGATTTGAGTCTGGTAGTCCAGGTAGAATGCTTCATTGCTTCTCATTCATCCAGCCTCAGGCAGGCCCAAACCACACTAAATTAAAGAAAGACAAAAAAGTTATTTTTGTGCTAATCATAAAGAAGGCGTGTGTATATGGACTTTATCATACCTCCCCCATAAATGGACTTTTGATAGCATATTTAGCTATGGTGCCACTGACATCTCTGACAGATCTTCCACCAGAGCTACACACACACACACACACACACACACACACACCACTACTGCTGCTACCCAGTAGCTATTTAGCACATTTAGTTCGGTCCTCATCAAAACTATAGGAAAAGAGATTCTGCCAAAACATTAGGAAGAACTTCCTGATGATAAGAGGTGTTTGACAGTGAAATGCACTGCCTCAGAGTGAGGTGGAGTCTCCTTCTTAGGAGGTTATTAAACAGAGTCTTGGTGGCCATCTGTCAGGGACACTTTGATTGTGTATTCCTGCAAGGCAGGGGGTTGGATTAGATGGCCCTTGTGGTCTCTGTCTCTTTCAACTCTATGATTCTACGATTTTGTGATCCTATGAAACGCCTGTCTGACATGGGAAATCCTACCAACAGTAGTAACATCAGCATAGCCTCTTGCCTCACAGCAGCACACTATCCAACCATTAAGAAGACAAAGATAATGACCACAGATGATTTGCATAATTTTAAATTAGACAAGGAAGACATTGAAATAGTTAAAGATTTTCCCTACTGTAGTTCAGTCATTAATCAGAATGGAGACTGCAGTCAAGAAATCAGAAGATGAGAACTTGGAAGGGCAGCTGTGAAGGAACTAGACAAGATCCTGAAGTGTCAAAATATATCATTGCATACCAAAGTCAGGATTGTCCATGCCATTGTATCCATGTATGGTTGTGAAAGTTGGGCAGGGTGCAGGAAGCTGGTAGGAAGGGAATCAACTCATTTGAAATGTGGTGCTGGAGAAGAGACTTCCAAAACGACAGATAAATAGGTCTGTGAGCAAATCAAGTCTGAACTCTCCCTAGTAGCCAAGATTATTAAGCTGAGACAATCCTACTTTGGACATATGAGAAGACATGCCTCATTAGAAAAGACAATAATGCTTGGTAAGGTAGAAGGGATAGGAAAAGAGGAAGACAGCATTCCAGATGAATAGACTCAATCATAGAGGCCACAACCCTGAATTTGCAAGAATTTGCAACAGCAAGGCTGTTGATAATAACAGGCTGACTTGCAGGTCTCTCATTCATAGGGTCACCATAAATCAAAGTTGACTTGACAGCAATTAACAACAATTATTAACAACAATGTTCACAGAATTCAAAGACAAAGATGGCAAGTGTTCCTCAAGCTACAGTATTTTCTGTTAAAAAAACACATATTTGTAGGTATTTTTTCTCTCTCAAAATACACATTTTTAATGAATTCTGACATATTTTCTTGCATCAGAACATTTGGGAAGAAATGCTTCTGAAAGACCATGTTCAATCTGCATTTTGATCCAGGATGATCAGGTCAGTTTGAATTAGATTGGGTTTGACAAAATTTGGATTACAACATAATACAGATATCCTTGTGCTGCTATTATGAAGGGATGCATAAGGAATTCCAACTTTGTTAGTTGCATAACTAAGCCCATAGCTGGGCTTTTAAGTCTCATGTACTGGCATGGGAAATTGGTGTTCATTTTGGGAAATGCTAGCACAAAAGATTTAGGCTGCATGAGCACTTCAAAAATAATACAGTGTGACACTGCTTTAACTGCCATGGCTCCATCCTGTGGAATCCTGGGATTTGTAGTTTATTGTGACACCAGAGCTCTCTGACAGAGAAGGCTAAATCTCTCACAAAACTACAAATCCTAGAATTCCATAGCATTGAGCCATAGCAGTTAAAGCAGTGTCAAACTGGATTATTTCTGCAATGCAGATGCAGGCATAGTTACCATACTTTGGGCTCATCTACACTATACTGGCTGCAGATCAGGCCATTGTTCCCCTGTTCCCTCCACAATGTGGGAAGAAGTCCAGAGAGGCATGCCAGCCCACTGCTGCAGCCGCCAGAGTCTCCTTCACTCTCCTAGAAGCTAGTAAGCTGGCCTGCAACCTGTAACCAAGGCCCACTGTGTGCGGCTAACCATGGTCACATGCTGCAGGACTCCTTCCTGTCTTCTTGGAGAGCCAGGAAGACTGGCAGCAACAGCAAGGGCCGGTTTGCTGGATGGGCTCCTGTGGACATGTGGGGCCCAGGACTTTTTCAAATGGGGCCAAATGGTTCCTGCCCCGCAAGCCCCAATCCTGTTCCTGCGGTGGAATAAAGGGGCAATGTTCAAATAATAAACTTTATTCTGCGGCAGGAACGTCTTCCCTCTCCCCAAGCTGGCTGGCCATAAATGCAGTTGTCATAAGGCTGCCTTTACACCAGAAACTGAAATCCTGCTCATTTTCGTGAGAGAACAGTCGGGAGGGAAATTTAAAAATACCGCTCCAACATTAAAACAGTACACCAAGCACAAAAACACATACAAAAACATAAAAGCAACCCAGGGAGGGGGGGGAAGGGTGTCACTTACCTGTGTGTCCCGTTCCTGCCTGGAAGTGTCCAGAACAGACACCTCCCCCACGACTATCACAGAGGGAGAGGAACGAGACACCTTTCAGACCACCCATGATTCCATTGCTACAACGGAATGGGTGCCCCAAAAATGATGTTTCCCCATGATGAAAATATGATGGGGAAATCTGGAATGAGGATGGGGGAGACATGGAACAGGGTCGACGTCTTCTGAAAATAAGACTTTTTCCCGACCCTGTTCTGTGTCTCCCATGGATTAAATTGCCCATCTGAAAATCTCCCCAATCTGTTTCCTCCTGGCAGAAGTGGAGTAAAGAAGGTTTTTTTTAAAGGCATTGTATCATTCCTTACCCTGTCCCTCCCCCCAGTCTGAGCCCCTTATCTAGCCCAGGGGTGATGAGGACTGCCCAGGGGCAGAATGGGGCAAATGCCCTGCATCATATGGACTTCAGTGCTCTGAGATGGGGGCAAGATGGGGTATATTGCCCATCTATATAAGCCCTCTGTTATGCATATACTGAAAAATGTACATAGGATTCCCAGTCTGAAATGTGGAAGTGTAGCCATTTCAGGTTATTACAGAGGATCAAACTCTGCACAAACTGGGATCAAACTTTGCTGGCTGTGAAGGGCTGGGATGGAAAGTGTGCTTAACTTTTGCTTCACTAAATGGTACAGCATGGCATAATAACATCATTCATCTCAATTGAAATAGCAACTTGATGTGTGGTGCCTCCCATCTTATGCCCCGTCAGGCAAGGAAATATAGCTCCATTTGAATTTTCTATTGGAGGGTATCAAAAGGTCACCACTCTGTCTTTTCACATCTTGACCCTTTTGGAGTCCAAAGTGCCCTTTCTGAATTATTAGTTTGATATTTGCTTGATTCATTCATTACAAATTGCTGGTTAAGGAAAGGAAAGGAAAAGCTGACATTTCCACCATAGGTCACTGAAAGAACCCATCATCCTAACAACTTACTGTAGTTATATTAATGTCTTCCCATGGATCTCCATTGATGTTAACAAGGTTTTCCATTTACAGAATTGAGAGGCTCCTGGGGCAGTTATGTCTGCTAGCAAAAGTTTTAGTCACCTGTTCAAGAAGAAAATATTTCCAATACTATTAGTGGGAACAAGGCTCACTCATTACCTGGAAGTCTGCTATAAGCTTTCCATTGGCAGAGATTGTGTTCACAAAATGAGTTCACAGAGTTCGGTAAATCTGAAATAGCAAATACTGCAGTGGTGTCAGGACTGAGCCATGGGGAGTGATCCAAGATAGGAGAGGAACTAGTAGACATGAACATGAAAGAGCCAAGGGACATCCTGAACAGAAAGTCACAACCAAGAATGTAATCAAGAGACAGGGCCAAAGAGCACAACAAAATGCAAAGATGAAGAGCAATCAGTCCTCAAGAAGATCAAGGATTAGATCCACATGGCACAATTATAGCAGCCCGAAGCCACATAGCTCTGTCCTATGGAATCCTGGATTTTAGTTTGGTGGAGAGACTTGCATTCCCCTGAACTACTGCACTACAGTACTCTAGCGAATCAGTCTGAGCCCTTCATGAGACTACAAAATCCTAGGATTCCCTAGGATGGAAGCATGGCAGTTAAAGTGGCATGAAAGTGTTAAAACTGTGCAGTGTGGGCATACACTCCCAAGTTGTGCAGCAAGACTGAACTGGAACAGGAAGTCCTCTTATACTTTCTTCCTGTCCAATAGCTACCCTAATTGGATGGCATCAATCAGGGCTTGTGGTCTGGTCATAGCGAGTAATCCAGAGTAGTGGCTGCCCTTATGGCAGAGAGTAGACTTTATTTATTTGTTTGTTTATAATTTCTTCCCCACCTTTCTCCTGGCATGGGACCCATCTTTGATTTCTCTTACACTGTGCTGCCTGAGGCTGCAGAGAAAATCCACTCTGCTTGTGGATAGCATTCTATCAGTAAATTGACATAATTTTACCATCCACAAAACATAATTTTACCAGTTATGTCCATTCACTGATAGAATTTGTGAAGTGCACAGGTATTTTCCCTTGTAGCTCAGAGAGGTATGGTTATTGAGTGAGTGATCAATGGAGATGAAAGAAATAGAAATAATTAATTAATTTCTATTCAGTAACTGATTAATTGAATAACTAATTAACTTCTATTAACTAATTCATTTCTATTAGTAAATGAATGAATGAATTCTATTTTTTTATCTCCATTGATCACTTACTCAATAACCATACTTCTCCGGGTAAGCTACAGGGGAAAATACATCATGAATTTGTATGCCACCTTGGCATGGGGCAATGCTAATCTTCTCCCTTTCATTCCATTTTTAGAATATGTGCTGTCAAGAGAGAACTCCAAGCTTAGTGATTAATGTTAATTAAATTTTCTTCCATAGTGCCACAGTCTTTGGTCAATAGATACAAGATGATTTGGGGAGGGAGCAGGAAACCTTTTATGCTGCCTCCCTCTCCCCCTGCTTCATTCTATCCACCTCATGCAACCTTCTTCAGTTTTAGACTTGTCCATCTCTTTCTGTCTGTGGCAGATAAAAATCTTTCAGGTCAACAATATCAATAGTTTTTATTACAGAAAGCTGATGCTATCAGCATCCTATCTGTCTATTTAATTAGAATCCTAGAGGGATGTAGTATGTCGTCCCAGCTTTAGGCTCTAAGACAAATGGGCGGAGGGAGAAAACTCCATTTTGAAACAGAAATCTTAAAGGACAATGACATCTCTCTCCTTTTTTTAAAACAAGCAGTTCCCTTTTGCTATCCTCGGGAAAGAACCACTATTATGGTTATTGTGATTTGGGACAAATAAGAAACTCAGAATAGGTTGGATCCAGAGTATCTTTTCCATTTGCAGGAGGGACATAACACCTGTAGAAGTAATGCACGGAGAAAAGGGTTAACATTTCCCCTCGCCATTTTCTTTCCTTCTGTAGCTTCCCCTGACTCCAGTCCAGTTCCATGACACCACCCACACTGGTCTAGAAGGACTTCCAGCTCTCCCTAGCAGCTTTTCAGGGGGCATAGAGGGAAGGAGGAGTTTGAGAAAATGGCTTCCTTTCTCCTCCTGGAGAGGTCATAGCAGGAGTGGAATTCCCCTATGAGTCTAAGGTTCTATTTGACATTGGTGAGCAAAAAGGTCTGCCAGTGTACTTCCATGAAGGTCCAGGAGGGTGAAGGGCAGAGGTGTACCTATTGGAGGGGGGGTTAACTGAGGGCACTGTCCCCTCAAATAAAAATTCTTTTCTCCCAAATGAAATGTTCCCTCAGTTCCCAAATTCCTAGCATTTGCAGAGAGCGAGACAATGAAAATCAGTCACACACCTGGGACTATTATGTTTGCTGTGTTCACAGTCCCTTGTTTACTTCGCCTGCCATTTTTGTTTGCATGCCTGAACTGTATTTCTAAATGCTCAGCTGAAGTTTTAAGTTACTGCAATACTAGAAACTGTGAGCTGAAAAGCAAGGGATGTTGTCAGGAAGGAATGCAAAAAGGAAAAAAGACAAAAACAATGCAAAAATGCAAAAAGAAAAATGCCAAAAAGAATCAGAAGCCTCAATGGAAATCAGATGGAACTCTTCGAGCAGTTAAGGACAGATGAGAAGCAAAAGCAAAATGTAACAGAAATAGAGTCAAACCCTGAATCCAACTGTTCAATGACTTGTGTGCAGGGACAAGCAGAACTACTATAATAATCAATGCAGAGAAATAGAAGGTGACAACAAAAGAAGAACAAGAGACCTCTCCCACAAGCTCTGAGAAATCAGAAGAAAATTTAAATCAAGAGTGGGGATGCCATACAACCAGCAGGGAACACATTAAAAGAAATAAGATACAGTGGAAACAATACACCAAAAAAAGTATATAAATAATATGAAAGGATGACTAATTCATTAGAGGAAGAACCATATGAAGATGAGCCTCCCATTTTAGAAAGCAAAGTGGAAGCTGTACTCAAAGCACTTGGGAGAAATAAATCACCAGGAACAGGTGACATACCAATAGAACTGCTTCAGTCTGCAGAGACAGAATCTACTCTAGTTCTAACTAAATTATGTCAACAAATATGGAAAATGAAAGAATGGCCCAAGGTTGGAAATATTCAATATACATTCCAGTGCCCAAGAAAGGGGACACAAGGGATTGCTGTAACCATAGGACCAGTATATTAACTTTCCATGCAAGCAAAGTGGTGCCCTGTTAGCAAGCCCTGCCCCCATGCTCATTCAAGCCAATTAGCTTTGTGCTTCCTCTCCTATGGGAATGCAGGAAAGTGCAATCCCCTTACTGTTTTTTTAAAAAAACTCAGGGAAAAGTGAGCAAAATTTTTCATTATGGATCAATGCTCTCAGTTAACCCCTTCCTCCAATAGGTTCACGTGTGCCCTTCACCCTCCTGGGCCTCCATGGAAATTATTTCAGAGTTTTGGGCATTTTTCGCCTCCCTCCTTTCAAATACGGTGATATGGTGCAGGATGCCATTAAGACAGGTAGGGTTCTGCTTGCATTCCATGAGGAGTATTTTCACTCCCATGGTTTAGAGAGCACCATGGTTTACTTAGCCGAAGAGTGATCAGGAAATGTGTACCAGCATGTTGCCTTGTCCCCAGTAGCTCAAAATTCTTAAGAATGGTGGCAGATGTTTCCTCCTATGTACTAAGTCGGTGAATGCATTCTGGGTTTTAGTCTGAACATTAAAGGAACTATGCAAGGTACTGAATCTGTTTGGACAGATAGGCTTCAGTACCTTGGAGAGTTATTTAAACCCAAAGCAGATTCACCAACACATTGTCATGGAAGCCATCACTGCCATGCTCACCATCACTTCATAAGGGTGTGATCTAGTTAACTCAGCATTGAGTGTCTTCCCTCTAAATTTCTAAGCATGGATGAAATGAAGGGAACCTAAATGTCTTAATCTTTTGTGGATCACGCTCACTAACAAAACTTCTGAACCTTTCTGGTGCCCCCCCCCCTAGTCTTTGAAACTACCCTCCTGTTTTATGTGAAAAGCTCAGTTAGGTAAGACTCCCCCCCCCTGCATAATGTATCATGCTAGTTTTGAAAATATGGAAGTCTGCTTCTGGTTTCTGAATGAGCAAGTTTCACCTTCACTGAAGTACAGGGTACTTTGTACATATTTTAAATTGCTTTTCTCTCTATTGTTCATTGCCAGTTCCTCGAAGCTGGCTGTTAACTACAACATAAAGAATTCTTTGTTCATGTCTTCAGCTTGCTACCCCATCCATCATGTAAGCCCTTTGCATGTGACACTAATAAGTATCTCTGTGGCCTGCAAGATGGTGTAGAATTTTATTGCAGCAATGTAGGACGCAATGCAGCCAAAGTTAAGCACCTTTAACTCTCATTGGCTAGCATTCTGTTGGTGAGATAAGCATGCGTAATTCGTGCTATGCTTTGTAGGGGCAAATTATTCTCTGTAGATGACACATGTATTCCACAGAAAATGGCAGGGTTGGAAGTGGAGTTGCACATACAACAACATTGCACATTGTAATTATGTACTGCTCATTGTGCGCTGTGGTTGTGTGAATGCATTTCACAATGGCATCCAGCCTTTGACCTGTGTTGTGCAACGTTGTTATTTTGCATAGGGGTTGCACAGTACTGGTACAACATATTTCCGCCTGCAGATATTTATATTATGCTCACGGGGTGTTGGATGAGACATTGATTTCAGTGGATGGACGAATTCTCTCCCACTGAAATGCCTGAGTTTGGAAATGTTGAAAATCAGATGGGTTGTTGTCAAAGGGCATATCTGTACTGCCAACTTATTTTATATTGGCTAAATTCACTGTCATAGCTTTCCCTCAAACAATCATAGGGATTATTATTTGGTGAGTTTCCTTGTCCCCTTGAGAAAAATATAGTTATCTGTATTGGGGGTGCACAACAAGCTTAGAGAGATAAATCTTTTTTTTTTTAAGCTTCTAAAACACAGTTTAAGAAATTAACTATATAGTCTTAGCAAGGTAATAATGCATGCAGTCCCATATACCATAGAACCTTGCATGTGTCTTCTCTCATGACAGTTTCCTTGCTACTGATCAGATTTTGCTGGATTTAGGACTGTGTTTCACACTTCACCTGAATGATAATGAATCTTTAGCAAACAAGTATGTTTCTGGCTAAACGCCTTCTTCTGAACTGGTGAAAATTTCTAGAGAAGAAAATAAGAGAAATAAGGGAGTACAGTTCTTCTTGACAGATACCTCTGGGCTTCTGTCTGGTCAGTCTTGGGTGTTTTTTAATACAGTATTGTACAGGATGGAAGCTAAATTATTAATGACTCTTAGTTGTTTGACAGGTACTACTCATTCTGATGCTGCAAACCTTTCACAGCTTGGTAATGTCCACCGGGCAAACAGTACACATTTTATGCCAAAGAGTCAGGCAAGGAGGAAGAAGAAAAAGTGGACCAGCCTGCATTGTTTTGCTAAGGGAGCCTTGGCCAAGATATTATAGAAACATCTGGAAGAACCTCATCTGGTTTAACATTCAGGTCTTGTTCTCACTAAGAGGGGAAACCTGTGACTGGATTGTATCACTTCAGGTGAGAGCTTACATGACAGAATGCCCTTCCAAAGACCCTGCATCTAAAAAGCTGGTATATCAGGAAGTGGCATCTCTGGCATTTAGCCTTCTCTCTGATGAAACAGGCATGGTTCCACACCCTTCTCTCTTTATGTGAGGGGTTTGCAGGGTCCTTTGTCTGGAGTTCCCTCTAGTCTACCTGAAGATACAAACAACTAAAATGTCCAGTAGATGTTATAGTTCTTTTTAAAGCATTTATTAAGACAGATCATTTAAATAATATACACATCCTACACACTCCATTTGAGGAGGGATGATATAGATAACATAGACATCTTGTCTATACACATAGCATCCATTTTGTATCATCTGTTAAGGCATTATACAGAGATTTCACAAATGCTCTACATGTATGGAGGCATACACCTCACACATTCTCATCTATAGAGGAAGCAATACTTCTCACAATAGGCACCTGTTATCCTTTGTTAACAGGCATCCCTATGCATATACGGGCATATATACAGCTTCTTACCCAGAGACACAGAGAATTGAACTCCATCTTTTTTAACTCTTATATTTTATAATGGCATTTCAAACCCAAATATAATCTCACCCATCCTGGGGAGTAACTGAAAATGAATGGCTTCTCAGCTTCTTATCTTCTATATCTTATCTGAGTCTCATATTTGGCAAGGTCAGAGATCTGACCCAACAGAGGCATCCTCTCTTTATTTATAAAGCTCACAACCAGGTTGTTTACACTTTCTACCCAATGTGAGTACTGTCAGGGCCTCTGAAGATATGGCATCACCACCAATCAGCTAAGACTTTAAGTGATATCTTGTCCTCAGCCAATGAGACAAGAATGGTTATATTCTCTTTGTTCAAGGTCACTCATCATCCAACTCTAGATTTTACTGGTCTTTTCTACAAGGCCACTACTTGCACCATCACATGAGACATCATATGGTCACCATTATTCTGGCTACCTGCCATGAGGTGTTTGACTCATGTATGTCTCAGTGTAATGAAGTACTTTGCAACCATTAAGGACACCGTTTCTGTTTTCCTTTCTGTCTCTCAGACACACAGCTAAACTTTTATGTATTTATTTTATTCTAATTTATAATTTGTATTAGCTTGGTTAAACACCCGGAACCAGGTTGTGTAAGCCAATCCTTTTTTGTCTGATACATACACAGCCATTTGGCTTTTTACTCTATGAAGACAGCAGCCATACTTATTTCCAATTCTTCCTTCCAATATACAGGCTTCAGGGACTTAAACTGTGCAAAATTTGCACAAAATATAGCATCCAGATTATGAAAGTAGAATGATAGTGATGGTAGTAGTGGTGCTGATAATGATAACGAACATAGTGACTGATTAAGATAAATGAAGGAGCATATAAACATGTTGCTTGGTTTGCTACCCAGTGAGAATTATTTTTTTAAAAAAGTCTTAGGACTTTCTCAGACTAATGTCTAAAAATGCTGTAATTCCACTATTGAGGAAAGCAGATATATAGTTGTATGATTACAGTGATTATCATGCATCACTGTAATCATGGGATCCTACCACCACAGAATCATCACATGACCACAATTAGTTAAGAATGGGATTTTACTTCTGGGATTTTGTATGGTCAAGATTTTGGGTATTATTGTCAGAAGACGTGGCTTTGTTTAAACACACAAAAACACATAAAAAGCAACAAAAATTAACAAATAAACACTTAAAGAAACATGAAAACATACCAAGAAAAGGTAACTGTTCATTAAAAGAGAGCCCTGTGCATCCTGTGTTCTCATTGGGAAAGAGAAAGGGGAAAAAGGACTAACCATTCATGCTAATTGCTCAATTGCAGTGGGACATGATTTTGCACACTTGTCAATACTGCGGAAAGCACAATAATGAGGGCTATTCACAGATTTTCTCATCAATTAAAAGTGAGGAGCATTTAACAGGTGGAACACACATTGACCATGGGAGGCCAATAACATCATGTGATAACAGGAACCCATTTGTGGTACTGTTGTGCTGTAATTCTGTGATTACAGCCCCATCTGATAAAGTCCTTAGTCCCAACTTTTTTTCATATTATATTGTGAAACTTAAAAATTTCTTACTGAATTTGTTTTTGCATTCCCCCTCCTAATGTGGGTGATTTAATCTAAGGCTTTTCAGGGGTCTGTGAACTGGGTGTTCCCCCCCCCACTTTGATTCCCTTCATATTACTGAGAATTCTTTCTGTAACACCTAACTGTGAATTTTAAGATTTTTTAAATGTATTTTTCAGTCTAGATTAGTCTATGCAAAGGAAATCAATATCTAATGCAAGACAATACATTATATGCCAGATTTTACAAGTATATGTTTATGTGCATTTTGTGGGGAAGTGAGTTTCATCAGATTCTCAGAGGGATGCCTGGCTCAAAAATGCTTCAGAAGCACTATCCTTATATAAGCATTTTTGTATACATTTCCCTCAATGGATTTATTTTTGTATAAAAATTTCCTAGCGGCTAAAGAACATTTGTGAATACCTTGTGTCTAAAAGAGAATGAAACAGTGTATCACCAATGGAAACTATCTGGGGATGGAGTTTAATCAGTTGGTCACCAGTTCAGAGAAGGTCTGTTGTCAAAAGTATCAAAAACTGGGGATATATTTGTGTCATATTTGTTCATATTTTGTGCTGCAAGTCCATGAGAGTGGAATTACATTTTTTGCTTATATTCAACTTAAGGACAGATTTAATCAAGATAAGAGAAATGCAGCCATAGGGAGTTAGAGAAAATGATTTTTATTTAGAGTTAAGTGGTAAAGACGATCATGTAATATAAACTGTACAATATGTATAAACGGCTGTTGAAACCAGAGACAGAACATGAGGTGGTAAAAGAATACATGATAAGGTGGGCCCCAAATTTGGGGCATAATGTCCATGTGAATGTATGGGGCAAAATGTGGTCCAAAGAAATAAAATTTACTTTGTACACTTATTTTTTTAAGTCCCTGAATTTGTTAGTAGACCCTCCTAACACCTACCCCCAATGATATCTCATCATTGGAAATATTGGACACTTTGGGGGGTCAGTTCAGCTGGGGCAAACAAAAAAGGTCAGTTGGAAGTCACGATGACCTGGGATGTGTCTTAGAATATGTCTTATTATGGCAAGAAAATCCATATTAGGATTGTGTGGAAGCCCCTTGGTAAACACATTTGTTAAGGAGGTATGTGCTAATCCTTTCCTCCAGCCTTGGGCACCTCAGCAATGATTCGTTCTATCCAACAATTAAATGACCATTCCCAAACTTATTCCTACAGAAATCTTTCCTAAGCACCCTCCTGTCCAACCTTGTGAGGCTATCATAAACTTATCAGTTCCTACCTCCCAGCCATTAATGCAATCAGTTGAGTTTTGGTTTCTTTTGTCTATCCCATGGGAAAGCCATCCAGGCTTTCTCATAACCAGAGTACCCCTTCAAGATATGAAATAGGGTATAAATATTAGTCCCCCCAAAATAGAAAGGTGTGCCACATTGGACAAACCCAGCTAGCTTTTTTCTCAGCACACCCTGGATCAGAACCTCCTGTGCCACCCTCAACACCTGTCGGTGTATCTTCACTGCAAGAAATTCTACTCTTCAAAACTGGTAACTATAATGCTAAATCCCCAAATCTCTCCCTCTACCCAATCTGTCTGCCCTACTCCTCTATAGCCTTGTATGGTTCTTAGGAATGTGTGCTGTGTGTGTGAGTTCACTTTGGGTTATTTCCAATAAAAATACAATATTTCACTTTAAAGTGGAGTGCTCTCTACAGTTGGTACTGGAATATATAGGCAAAAAGATCCCTGAAGTTACCTACCTCATAGAATCATAGTATCATAGAATCATAGAGTTGGAAGAGACCTCAAGGATCATCCAGTCCAACCCTCTGCTGTGCAGGAATACACAATCAAATATTCCCGACAGATGGCCAGCCAGCCTATTTAAAAACCTCCAGAGAAGGAGACTCCACCACACTATGAGGCAGTGTATTCCACTTCCAAGCTACCTGTCAGAAAGTTCTTCCTAATGTTTAGGTGGAATCTATTTCCTGGAGTTTGAACCCATTGCTCTGTGTCCTAGTCTCTGGAGCAGAAAAAAACAAGTTTGCTCCATCCTCAGTATGACATCCCTTCAAATATTTAAACATGGTTATCATGTCCCCTCTCAACCTTCTCTTCTTCAGACTAAATATGCCCAGCTCCCTAAGCCGCTCCTCATAGGGCATGGCTTCCAGACCACCCACCATCCTGGTTGCCCTCCTCTGGACATGTTCCAGCTTGTCAATATCCCTCCTGAATTGTGGCGCCCAAAACTGGACACAGTATTCCAGGTGAGGTCTGACCAAAGCAGAATACTGTAGCACTATTACTTCCCTTGATCTACACACTATACTCCTATTAATGCAGCCTAGAATTGCATTGGCTTTTTTAGCTGCTGCATCACACTGCTGACTCATGTTCAGCTTGTGGTCCACTAAGACTCCTACATCCCTTTTGCATGTACTGCCCTCAAGCCAGGTGTCACCCATCCTATATCTGTGCATTTCATTTTTACTGCCCAAGTGTAGTATCCTACATTTCTCCCTGTTCAAATTCATTTTGTTAATATTGGCCCAGCTTTCTAATCTGTTGAGGTCATTTTGGATTCTGACTCTGTCCTCTGGGGTATTAGCTACCCCTCCTAATTTGGTGTCATCTGCCAACTTGATAAGCATACCCTCTATTCCCTCATCCAAGTCATTGATAAAGATGTTGAATACCACTGGGCCCAGGACTGAACCTGGTGGCACCCCACCGGTCACTTCTCTCCAGGATAAAGAGGAGCCATTGATGACTACCATTTGGGTTCGGTCAGTCAACTAACTACAAATCCACCTAATGGTTGTATTGTCTAGCCCGCATGTTACTAACTTTTTTGCAAGAATATCATGGGGGACCTTGTCAAAGGCCTTACTGAAATCAAGGTATGCGATATCCACAGCGTTGCCTTCATCTACCAAGCTGGTGATTTTATCAAAAAAAGAGATCAGATTAGTCTGGCATGACTTGTTTCTCTGAAACCCATGTTGACTTTTTGTGATTATGGCAGTGCCTTCTAAATGTTCACAGACTCGCTGTTTAATTATCTGCTCTAGAATCTTCCCTGGTATTGATGTCAGACTAACTGGATGATAATTGTTGGGATCCTCTTTTTTTTCCCCTTTTTGAAGATGGGGACAATGTTTGCCCTCCTCCAGTCTGCTGGGACTTCTCCTGTTCTCCAAAAGTTCTCAAAGTTTATTGTCAATGGCTCTGAGATTACATTTGCCAGCTCTTTTAATACCCTTGGATGTAATTTGTCTGGTCCTGGAGATTTAAATTCATTTAGATTAAGAAAGTATTCCTGTACTATCTCTTTACTTATTCAGTGCTGGATTTCCCCTATTGTGCCCTCTGTTCCATTATTCTCAGGTTGATCACCCTTTTGCTTTTCTGAAAACACTGAGGCAAAGAAGGTGTTGAGTAATTCTGCCTTTTCTCTGTCCCCTGTTAGCATTTTGCCATCTTCTCCACATAGTGGCCCTACCATTTCCTTCTTCTTCCTTTTGCTGTGGATATGCCCCCCAAAAAACCCTTTTTATTGTTCTTAACCTCTCTAGCAAGCCTGAGCTCATTCTGTGCTTTAGCTTTTCTGACTTTACTCCTACAAATGTTCGCTATCTGTTTGAATTCTTCTTTGGTGATTTCACTTTTTCCCATTTCCTATACATGTTCTGTTTAAAACTTAGCTCCGTTGAAAGTTCTTTAGCCATCCATCCTGGTTTCTTGAGACACCTCCCATTTTTCTTCCTCATTGGTACTGTTTGAAATTGTGCCTTCAGTATCTCCCTTTTGAGAAATTCCCATCTGTCTTGAAGTCCCTTCTCTTTTAGGATTCCTGACCATGGGATCATCCCCAGTATTTCCCTGAATTTATTGAAATCAGCTCTCCTAAAGTCTAGAATGCATGTCTGACTATGCCTGGCTTCTCCTTTCCATTGTATAACAAACTCCAGGAGAACATGATCACTCTCACCTAAAGATCCCACCACTAAGGATCCTTCATGAACTCCTTTATCTTTTAGTATTTCTGACCATGGGATCACCCCCATTAATTCCCTAAGTTTTCTGAAATCAGTTTTCTTAAAGTCTAGAATGAATGTCTGACTATGCTTGGCTTCCCCTTTCCTCTGTATAACAAACTCCAGGAGAACATGGTCACTCCCCCCTAAGGATCCCACCACTTCCACACCATTAACCAGATCATCCCCATTGGTTAGGATCAGATCTAAAATAGCTGATCCCCTTGTTGCCTCTTCCACCTTCTGGACAAGAAAGTGTCTGTGAGGCAAGTGAAGAATTTGTTGGACCATAAATTCTTGGCAGAGTTGGACTTCCAACAAATATCAGGATAGTTGAAATCCCCCATTACTACTACATCTCTCCTCTCTGAATGTGCTATCATCTGTTCCAGGAAGGCATCATCCAAGTCCTTGGTTTGGCTTGGAGGCCTGTAGTAGACCCCCACAATGACATCCTGCTGTTTCTCTCTCCCCTAATTTTTACCCAGATGCTCTCAACCTGGCTTCCAGGATTTAAGTCATGGATCTGTTCACAGGTGTACACATCCTTAACATATAATGCTACTCCACCACCCTTCCTGTTTGGTTTATTTTTCTGAAATAGACTATACCCCTCTATTAGTACATTCTAATCATGAGACTCATCCCACCAGGTTTCAGTGATGCCTATGATATCATATTTGTTTTGTTGTGCTGAGAGTTCAAGTTCATCCTGTGTATTTCTCATTCTCTGCGCATTCGTATAGAGACATCTGAGACCATGGGCCATTTCCCCTATCTTCCTTTTAAAGGATTTATTCCTCCCATTGTTGGGTTGTTGTGTTATTTGCCTTGTTCTCTGTATAATGTTTGGGCTATTATCTCTAGCAGTCGATGAACTCCTGCCTTCAAGAGTACTGTCTCCCTCCCCCATACAACTCAGTTTAAAGCCCTCCTGATGAGATCTTTCAGACTCTTCACAAAAACATTCCTACCAACTGTTGTGACGTGCAGCCCATCTCTTGTCAGAAGTCCACTTCCCTGAAACTGCATCCCATGGTTCAGGAAGCCAAATTGTTCCTGGCAGCGCCATCTGCGTAGCCAGTTGTTCACTTCCACTATTCTTCTCTCCCTTCCTGGTCCATGCCCTTCCACTGGAAGGACAGACGAAATGACTATCTGTGCATCCAGGTTCTTCAGCTTCCTACCCAAAGCCTCATAATCCCTTGTGATCTTCTGAAGACTATGCCTTGCAGTGTCATTGGTTCCCACATGGAAGGGATAACGGTCAGAAGGCTTGATGAGTCTTGTCAGCCTCTCTGTTACATCTTGAATTTTTGCCCCAGGTAGACAGCATACCTCCTGAGACATTTTGTCAGGCAGACTACTGCTTCTGTTCCTTGCAACAGGGAATCCCCTACCACCACCACCCTCCTCCTCCTTTGAGTGTTGGCAGAGGCCACTTCATGTGCTGGATATACCAAGGTTTCCTCTATGTTCCCTGAGGCCTGGCACTGCTGCTCTTCCTCTTCTTTGGAAAGAGAGAGAGCTTCAAATCAATTCTGTAGGTTCAAGCTGGTCGAAGGAACCCTGGCCTTTCTACTTCTGTGTCGCATTCCTCCAATGTTAATTTCCTGTGTATGGGTAATGGCCTCCTCTGTAGACACCTCCCTGTTGTGTTCCACTTCCAGGATGGTCTTCTCCACTCTTTCCAAGAAAACTTTTTGCTCCCTAATATTCAGAAGAGTAGATACCTTGTCCTCAAAATGCTTGACCTTCTCTTCCAGCAGGGCTACCAACTTGCAGCTTCCATTTGAGTTCACCCAGATAATAATAGAGATTTTGGCATCATTGGAGGGGCTCTAAAGCACTTCCCCTACCCCTTAGGGTAACGATGTATAGATGATATCTAACCCAAATAAGCTGTAAAACATATCTCAGAATGTTTCAAACCAAGGTTGGCAATGTCAAGATAAGGAGGGCTCCTTTCTTCATATGTGATGGATGAAAGAAGGTGAAAAGTTACTGGTCTAAGATTTGTATGTTAATCCAAAAAAAGAAAAGGAAAGGAAAGGGGGAAAAAAGGGGGGGGAGAAAAAGAAAAATTAAAGGCAGATTTTGTAATGTTACTAGAAATATTTTTGTTGGGCATTATGAATAAACAACTGGAGAGTAAATGTGGATTACTTCTTCAACATATGACAACAGCAGCAAGAATATTGTTCACTCAAACTTGGAAACAGACGGAAGTACCGCGGTGGAAGAATGGATTGTTAAAGTTCCATAGTTGGCCCAAATGTCCAAATTAATGTGAATTCTAAAGGATAATCCAATTGAAGACTTTTTGAAAGATTGGAAACCATTTATGGATTTTTTTTAGCAATAAGAAGTCTAACGATGTAATAATCTGTAGTTATGGTTATTACTAATTTTAGTAGGATTATTTAGTTAGATCTGTATTGGTAGGACAATATTTTTCTTTTTTACTTTTCTTTTCATTACTGTCAGGATTTGGGGATAAGAGCCTGACTGTGTATAAGTCTTTTTCTTTTTCTTCATTTTTTCCCTTTTCTCTATTTTTTTTCTTTATGTTTCTTTATTTTTGAATACAGTTGTCCCTTCATATTCACTGGGGTTTGGTTCCAGGACCCCCCGTGGATACCAAAATTCATGAATACTCAATTCCCATTGTATGCAATGGCATAGAAAAATGGTGTCCCTTGTATATGATGGCAAAATCAAAGTTTTACTTTTTGGAGTATTATTTTTTTAAAAAATATTTTCAAGCGGTGAACACTTCAGTCCATGGATACCAAATCTGTGGATATGGAGGGACAACTGTACATATTACTTTGATTGTATATTAGATGGTTCATGTAAAAAAAATTAAAAGAAAGTGGAATTACATCCTCTGAGAATATGTTGGAGATACATGACACTACTAGAGATAAAGTAGTAGGAAGTGGAAACTAGGGGGGCATCCACATTAGAAAAATAATCGAGATTGAAACTGGATTGTTTGCATGGCTCCTTCCTATGGAATACTGGGATTTGTAGTTTGATGAGTCATCAGCACTCTGTCAGAGAAGATTAAAGACTTTGTAAAACTACAAATCCCAGGATTCCATAGGAAGGAGCTCAGTTTCAAACTGGATTATTCATGTTGTGTGGATTCCCCCTAGGTCTTGGTGGGACCTAGAACCATGGCAATTATAAAATTATAGAGCTGGAAGGGGGACCGTAATGCCATCAAGTCCAATCCCCTGCTATGCAGGACCACACAACTAAAGTATGACCAAAAGATGTCCTTTCATCCTTCTTTTAATGACCACCAAAGAAGAAAAATCAACCAGACTCCAAGGCAGTTTATTCTACTGTTGTACAGCTCTTAGAGTCAATAAATTATTCTTATGTTTAGCTGGAATCTCTCTCTGTGTCTGGACTTTATCAGACAAGCCCCATAAAGCCTTGTTTTGCTGACATAGGGGGAAAAAAACAATTTCTATGCTGGCAAAAGAACACCCTGCACTGCACTTACCTCCTTTCTGGGCAAAAGGCTTCCCCAACAATAAAGAGGAAGTGAACAGAGCTTGTGAGAGTTCATTATGCAGGAAATTCAAAAATAAAACAAAAAATAAAACATTTAAAGTCACACCAAACACATACACACAGTAAAAAAAACTCCAAGTAACCCAGGGAGGGTCATAAAAAGTTTGTCACTTACCTGGATGTCATGATCTCACCTGGAAGTGTTGTACCCGGTCTGGCCATTCATGTTGTAATGACGTGATTTAAATGGCCCGAGGTTTCACACACCGGCAATGCCGGCAAAAAGGCAGCACAACCGATCTATTGACGGCTTAAGGCGTCAATTAAAAGTGACACCTTATTAGCAGCCAATTGACACACTGGCCACTGGAGCAGAGTGACGTCTGATACTGACAACCCATTCTGTCGAAATCATGTTTTTGGACATGATTTTTTCCTCGTTTGATAAAGTCCTCTCTCTCTCTTTCTCTCTCTCTGCCTTGTAATATGAATCCATTGGTTGTTGTAGTCTCTAGAGCAGTGAAAAACAATCTCCATCTTCTACATTGTATCCCTTCAAATATTTGAAGATGGCTATTATATCACTTCTCAATCTTCTCTTTACTAAGGTAAACACTCCCAGCTCCCTAAGCCATTCCTCAGAAGAATCATAGAATCATAGAATTGCAGAGTTGGAAGAGACCACGAGGGCCATCCAGTCCAACCCCCCTGCCACGCAGGAAATCTTGATCAAAGCATCCCCGACAGATGGCCATCCAGCCTCTGTTTAAAGACCTCCAAGAAAGGAGACCCCACCACACTCTGAGGGAGTGTGTTCCACTGCCGAACAGCTCTTACTGTCAAAAAGTTCCTCCTCATGTTGAGGAGGACTTTCCTCAACTTTCCAGAAACTAGTTGTCCTCCTCTGAACATTTTCTAACTTGTCAATATCCATCTCTAACTAGTTGTCCTCCTCTGAACATGTTCTAACTTGTCAATATCACATCTTTAACTGTGATGCCCAGAACTGGATACAGTATTTCAGGTGAGCCTGTGATCAAGGAAGAATAAAGTAAAAATCAAGATCTGGATCTGTACTAGGAGACAGTTGCAGTATTTCCATTGACCCTTCATCTATGTGGATGCTTAATGCACTGGATAGGTCTATGACAGCCACCTTGTTCTACTGTCAGGTAGCATGCATTTTAGACAAAAATATTTAACCTTGAAATTGTTTTCTATAGTAACACATTTGTGTTAACATTTCTGTCAGCCTTCAAAGTGCTAGAAAACTATGCTCAGGTGGGAACATCTTGATCTACACTGATGGTGACAGTCAGAGACACAAACATGAATAATCAATGATGCAGCAATTTCTGTAGGGAAACCTTTGTAAAAATAGAACACAACACACTCCTCATTGTTTCTAGATTTAGGAGAATCATTGCACTACTGAAGCCAAGAGCCATTTGGGATGCGAATATCACACTTATTTGTAATGAGTTCAATGTAACTTCATTTCCAGTGCTGTTTGAAACTGCTTTTGTGGACAATGGTGGCTGGGAATGTCCTTTGGGGTGGACCTGAGTCCATCCCAGGTGTTTGTCTGAACTTTAAAGGAGCTAACTATGATGCCGGAATTAGGATTCAGTATCTGGGATAGTTCCTTTGAAGTTCAGAGTAAAAGCCAGGGCTGATTCACCATCTCACTCACACTGAAACCACCAGTTGCCAGAGACATCATCTGACCTTCAAAATCATATTGGCATCAGGTGCAGGAATAAGAATAAGAAGAAAATTCAGTTGTATGATCCGACTGTTCCTCTGTCGTTGTTCACCAAAGGACAGCCAAAATGGGTCATGGAATGGAACAGGGGATGGATAAAGATTATTAGAACTCCAAAGTAGGAAGCAGAGCAGAATCAAAGATTGTAGGAAAAATTGGCCTAGGATGAAGCAGGAGACTGATTGATGGATTTCTATGAGTCCATCAGTTTGTTCATTGCAAGCACATTCTTCAAACAACCAAAGAAATGACATCAACAGATGGCCAATACAGAAATCAGATATATTACATAATTGGAAGTAGAGGATAGAGAAGCTCCACTCTCACTCCAAAAATAAGATGAGGAACAGATTGTGGCACAGGTCATAAACGATTAATATAAAAAATTAAAGTAAAACTGAAGAAGAATGCTAAGCCAAGCAACATACTGAAATACAAACTGAAAAACATCCCTGCAGAATTTAAAGATAATATGAAAAATAGATTTGAAGTGCTAAATTTAATTGACCAGGGACCGGAGGAGCTATAGACTGAAGCCAGGGATATAGTCAAGGAGGACTACAGAAAGGCATTATTTGTTGCAAAAAAGAAAGAGAAACCTCAACGGATGACAGATCAATCGCTTCAAGATGAGGATCAGATGAGGAGCAAAAGCAAAAGGGGACAAAAATATAGCCAGAACTTTGAATGCAACTGTTCAATGACTACTGCACAAGGACAAAGACAACTGCTTAAATAATCAATGCAGGGAAATAGAAGGTGACAACAACAAAAAAAGGAAGAACAAGAGATCTCTTCCACAAGATCCAAGAAATCAAAGGGAAATTTAAACCAAGAGTGTGGATGTTCTACAATCAGCAGGGGAACACAAATACAAGGGCAAGTAGGGGGGAAAAAGACACTGTAAATAGTACATGGAAGAACTATTTAAAAGGATAAAAGGATGAAAGATTCATTTGAAGAACAGCCATACAAAGATGAACCTCTAATTTTAGCAGCAAAGTTTTAAAAGCTTCACTCAGAGCACTGGGAAGGAATAAATCACCTGGAACAGATGGCATACCAATAGAACTGCTTCAGTCTAAAGAGACAGAATCTAGTCTATTTCTAACTAAAATCTGTCAACAAATATGGAAAATAAAATAATGGCCCAAGATTGGAAACACTGAATATGCATTCCAATCCACAAGAAAGGGGAAACCAGGGATTGCAGTAACCATAGAACCATTACATTAATCTCTCATGCAAGTGAAGTCATGGTCAAAATTCTACAGCAAAGACTTCTCTTCATATATGGAGTGAGAAATGCCAGATGTTCAACCTGTGCTTAGGAAAGGAAGAGGCACTAGGGATCACATTGCAAACATACCATTGGATAATGAGGCACACCAAAGAATTTGAAAAGAAAATCAGCATGTGCTTTATAGATTACAGCAAAGACTATGAAAAGCTATGGACTGTTCTTAAGGAAATGGGTGTGCCACAACATTTTATTGTCTTGATGTGTAACCTGTACTCAGGACAAGAGGCTACTGTTAGGACAGAATATGGAAAAATAGCAGAGTTTCTAATCAGCAATGGGGTCAGTCAAGGCTGCATTCTATCACCATATCTCCTCAACTTGTATGCCAAAAATATCATAGACAAAGCAAGATTAGACTTAGAGGAAGAAGGTGTGAAAACTGGGGGCAGGAACATCAATAGTTTAAGATATGCAGATGACACAATACTACTAGCAGAAAACAGCAAAGACTTGAAGAAAGTCAAGTGGGAAAGTGCTAAAGTAGATTTGATGGTGAACATTAAGAAAACAAAAATAACAACCATGGATGATTTATATAACATTTAAAGTTGACAATGAGGAAAGTGAAATACCTAAAGGTTTTCCATACCTTGGATCAGTAATTAAACAGGATGTAGACTGCAGTCAAGAAATCAGAAGGCTAGGATTTTGAAGGGCACCTATGGAAAAACTAGACAAGATCTTGAAGTGCAAAGATAGTTCGTGGATTACTAAAGTTGGGATTGTCCATGCCATTGTATTTCCCATCACTATGGATGGATGTGAGAGCTGGAGGGTGAAGAAAGCTGATGGGAAGAAAATCAACTCATTTGAGATGTGGTGCTGGAGAAGAGTTTTGTGGATGCCGTGGACTACTGAAAAAGACTAATAAATGGTTCCTAGAACAAATCAAACCTGAACTCTGGATAGAAGCCAAAATAACTAAACTGAGACTGTCATACTTTGATCATATCATAAGAAGGCATGACTCATTAGAAAAGCAATAATGCTAGTAAAGGTATAAGGCAGCAGAAAAAGAGGAAGACCACATTACAGGTGGATAGACTCAATCGAGGTGCCACCAACATGAGTCTACAAGACCTGAACAGGGCTGTTGAGGATAAGGTGTCTTGGAGATGTCTCATTCATAGGGTTGCCATAAGTCAAGGTTGACTAGAAGGAAGTTAACACTCACAATGATTATCAGACCATCATTATCCTTTTCCCCCATTATTTGAGAGGTATGGGGTGGCCTGGGAGGATCAAGGAGCAAAATTGCTGCCCTCTGCAGTTTTGACTTGCTTTTGTCAATGTTTTGTCTGAAAGAGTCCCCAAATTATTTTTAAACCATGAGACACTTTGTGCATTTTTAGAGGTGGTTGTTCTATGAACCTGTGTTTCTGTGAAAAGAGCTCATCAACATCATCTACCTTAAGAAAAAGGAAATTCTAATGTCAGGTGAGATGTTTGTTTATAAGAGGAAATGAGAAAAGAATTAGGCAGATTGAGGGGGATATGCTTTCATTCTAAAACATTTTCCTGGAGATGTACAGACAGTCTGAGAAAAAAGGGAGAGGGTTTTATTGTATGATATTAATACAATGAAGTGGATCTTATTAGCACATCAGACCTACTGCATTATTACACTAATTAGTCCCATTTCTGCTGTTAGTGCAGAATATGTTGTCTCCCCACCTGTCCCTGTTCTCCTCCTTCAAAGGCCTGTCGCAAGAATTCAGTCTCTGTTTTGGCAACTGAAAATTAAAAGCCAGATTTTGATCAAGCTAGGTTTAAAGTGAACATGATTACATAAAAAAAGGCTTGTAAATTCTAGGCCAGAGGAGAGGGGTTCTGCTACACTGCTTCTCAGCTGTTTTTAGAAGACATCTGTGAGGCAGCCTTCTGAATTTGCACTCATGTGTCCCAGCCGTTAACTGGCTGATATATATGGCTAGCCATGTCAATATATTTATGTTTCATATCAGTTTTGTTTTCCTTCATTCCTAAATCCATTCCATCATGTGTCCGTATCAACTTGAAATAGTATGACGTATAGGACACGTGATCAGCATAGGGCTGCCCTTTTACTCTGGAGATTATCAGACATGGGGGAACATGCCAAAAACTCATGATCCCAAATGTGCCAGAAGATCACTAGAAGAACAGAAAGGGCAATCTTACCAGATGCCCCCATCCTTCAGCCATTCTGGGGATGTAGCGCTGCTGCGGATGAGGCTCCATTTTCCTATTGATGGGGACAAGCTGCTAATAGAAAGGGACACTTTACTCACAGCCGCGCTACACTCCCAGAATGCTGGAGGATGTAATCTTCTGATAAGCTTGCCCCTTCCTATTCTCCTAGCGGTCTTTTGACACAGTTTTTGCCATGTCTGATCATCTCTGACACAACTAATAGTGTAGCAGGATACTCCAATCAACAATCAGAGGAGCTTTGTGAGTGTGGTGTTTACAGGGCCACTGAGGATCGAAGAAATCCACTATGGCTATGAGGTAGGTGTGGGGTTTCCTGCCCATGCAGTCAAGCCCCTGGTGGAATTCTAAGAAACACAACAAAAATACAATCCTGAGGCCCATCTAGCCATATCTCCTACCAATGCAGGAACCCACAACTAAAGTGTGCCTGAGAGGTGTCCAGCTAACCTTTAAAAACCTTGAGTGAAAGAGAGTCCACCACCTTCCAAAGTACTGCCTTCCACTATCAAACAGCTTTGATCGTCAGGAAATTCTTCCTAATGTTTAACTGGAATCTCCTTTCTTGTAACTGGACTATATTCACTGAGGTCTTGCTCTCTAGAGCAGCACAAAGGAAATGTGCTTCATCTTTCATTTGACAACTTTTCAGATATTTAAAGATGGCTGTCATATCACCTCTTAAAACTATTTTTCATACAGCTTGGTTTCTAGCTTCTTTACTATTTTGGTCATCCTCCTCTGGACCCATTCCAGCTTGTCAGTTCTGGGATTTGGGGAACTGTAGCTGAAACATACATTTCTCAGGTCTAGGTCAGTCAGTGGCTGTCTTTTTTACCAGGCTACAAAACTTTTACTGAAGTCATGGAAAGCAGTTGAAAAATTGAATAGTAAAGATTAATGAGCTGGGCCACATTTTCAATGATATCAATAGGAGTATAGTGTCTAGATCAAGGGAAGTAATAGTGCCACTCTATTCTGCTTTGGTCAGACCTCACCTGGAATACTGTGTCCAGTTCTGGGCACCACAGTTCAAGAAGGATCTTGAGAAGCTGGAACATGTCCAAAGGAGAGTAACCAAAATGGTGGGAAGTTTGGAAGCCATGCCCTATGAGGAGCAGCTTAGGGAGCTGGGTATGTTTAGCCTGGAGAAGAGAAGGTGAAGACGTGACATGATAGCAGTATTTAAATATTTGAAGGGATGTCATACTGAGGATGGAGCAAGCTTGTTTTCTGCTGCTCCAGAGATTAGGATGCAGAGCAATAGACACAGTAAAAGAGATCCACCTAAACATTAGGAAGAACTTCCTGGCAGTAAGAGCTGTTCGGCAGTGGAATGCATTCCACTGGTAGAATCTCCTTCTTTGGAGGTTTTTAAACAGAGACTGAATGGCCATCTGTCAGGAATGCTTTGATTTGGTATTCCTGCCAGGAAGGGGGTTGGTCTAGATGGCTCTTGTGGTCTATGATTCTATTATAGCTTCCAAAATGGTGGGAAGCACACCAAATTGGGATATTTCTGCCCATTTTTTTCAGGCAGTACATTTTAATTCTTGGCCTCAATAAGTCCCATTTTCAGCTCCCAGGTAACGCTTAACTGAAGTGCTGAGTTATTCTACTCTTTCCCCATGCTTCGAGCTAATGAAGCTGCTCAGTTTTTAAAGGGCTGCTTAATCTATGTTAATACAGTGAAGATGATTATGGAAGCAATAATAATCCCAGAGAAATTGGTAATGACTGAAAATCAATGTCTGGCTTGTTAATTATAAAGCTTTTACCATAAAAAGAAATAATTTAGAAACCAGTTAGGGATTTTTTTTTATTAGATACTATTTCAAGGAAATTGTAGTTTTTATTTATTTATTCATTTATGTTAATATCGTGGCTGGAAATGTAATTATTTTTACTGCACTTCTCTTTGAATGGAAATCTTCAGGTAAAGGTTTGGGTGGTTAATTTCTGTAATATTCAGACCATCTCTCATTACTTTTTTTAAAAAAAGCATTCATGCTCTAGGGATACCAGCACACAGTTCTCCAAATCCAGAGTTGGGAAGGATGAGAATTTCTTCTTTTCTGATAGGAACCTCCCCAAATTTATGTATCAATTACAGTATTTATTTGTTTAGAATATTTATACCCCACCATTCAGCCAAAAAGGCTCTCAGGGTGGCTTACAAATCATTAATTTCAGAGTTCCATCTTCTCAGGCTTGGAATCTAAATAAGACATGGCACATAAAGAAAAGGGAATGGCAGTGGGGAAGCAGCTTAAGTCCAGCAGGTGCTGGCTGTTCTTCTCTCCCTCAAAAGCCAGAGCAATGGCAGTTGGAATCTGGAGGGAGATCCTCTTACCAGCCTCTGGGTCCAGATACGATGGAGTTGTGCCTGTCTGGTCTTCTCTCCCCCACAAGCCAGAGTAATGGCAATTAGCACATGGAGTAAGGGATTCTTACCAGTTGCTGTGGTTAAGGCACAATGGGCAACATTTCTTCAATTCTTATATTTCTTTGAAATGTTATTGGTGCCTAGTGACTCAGATTTCAGTGGAATAGTAAATCTTCTCCTGGCTGTAGTCCAGACTTTAAAGGAACTATCCAAGATGCTCAACCCTATCCCCAAAATAGAACAAACAGCTTGGATAGTTCCTTTAGCGTTGGGCTAAAACCTGAAGCAAACTCCACCTGTGGGAGAACCCAAAACTGACAGATCAGTCAGTCCAGGCCTGGATTTGAGAATGCAACTCTTAAATCTGAAGTCTATTTTCAAATGCCTGGGGTCATCTGAACAGTGAAAATACTCCTCCTAGAATTCAAGGAGAAGAGGACATTTCTTAATGGGATTCTGCAGTGTTATGCTGTATTCGGAAGGAGAGGGGCCAAAAATTGCTGAAACTTGAGAGGAAAAAACCTTTGCAGCTTTCCCCTGAGTTTTTTTGCAGCTTTCCCCTGAGTTTTTTTTTTTTTTAAACAGTGGGGGAATGCAGATCCCCTGTCATTAGGACAGCACTTTGATATGAATAGCTGTCTGGTGGTACAAGAAGCGTGAACCTGATTGGCTGGACAAGTTCGGGTGTTACCCAAATTGCTCATGGAATTTCCATGCAAATATCAAGTTTCTAATACATTGGGGAAATTAGCAGCAACTCGACTTGGCAATACAAGAGGGACCAACAAAGAGGGATCTTACACCTATTTTTACCTCTACTAGCTCTGAACTGACACACACACACACACACACACACACACATGCACAAGATGGAGAGTTAACTCTATGATTCTGTGATTCTATATTTATTAAGGATTTAAAAATGATAACACCAAGCACATACACATTTATATGGTAAGACATTCACACAAGACTACTAGGAATGGAACAAGAAAGATTGACAGAGGGATACATAGATTTCTGGGGCATATACGATGCCTGTCCTGTAGTCTCAAGTTTCGAAGCAGACAAGCAGCGTGGATGGATGAAGCAGGAGTGGCTAACGCATAGTGATGGAGTGTCCCCAGGAAGAGACACTGTGCGCCTGTCTGACACAGAGGGATGTAGTGTCCCCAGGAATGGAATCTGTGTGCTATAAGGAATGATTTTGGGCTAGTATTTATAACAAAAATGTGCCCTCAGGCGATTGGATTTCTTGTGTTAAAACAATGGATTCCAGGTGTCTCTCAGAGATTGAACAATGGGTCTCAAGAAACTCCTGGTTTTGAACAATGGGTGTCTGATGATGTTAATGTGTTGCAACTATTCTTAATGTTCTGGTGACTAGTTATACAAAGCTTGAGCTGCCTCCTTAATAGCTGGGTTTGGGGATTTAGGGAAGAAGATACCTTCAGACAAAGGATTACTCCATTCACCGATGATGGGATCAATTGTCTGTCACTTAGGGTATGCGTACAGATGAATGTCCTCTTGACCTCATTATGTTTCCTCACAGTTTGGAATTTGTTGATAGTCCTTCCTTTGGGTGATACATGGCTTAGCACATGCCTTTGGGATCCTTACAGCAAGTCCCTGATATTTTACTGCTCTTCCCCACAGAAGGCTAATCAAATTATTAATAAGCCAATTTTTGGAGTTTCAGAAGGTGGGGCTCATTAGGGGCACTAACACAAGGGGCAGGGCTTGATAACAAGGCCCAGAGCTGCCATTTTTTCCCACCTTAGCGAGTGATCTCTAAAGTGATAAAATGAGGTGTTTCTAGTTTGTTTTCCTGCCCTGTTAAATCAGAAAAAACAATCTATGGTTGTAGTGTACCTTAGACATTAAGAAACAAAACAGTTTGGCGGCAGCTAAGTGCTAATGCAAGTAAATCACTCGTGGCTGCCATCTTGGATGTGAAGCTTCTGTGGGCTTCTGTAACAAAAACACCATTAAGATAAGTCTCAGCTGCTGCGACTTGCGGGGCACTATGGATTTTGAGGGCTCATATAGATGAGCCCCCTATGTAGTAAACATGTTTGAGGTGCTGAATTACAATTGTCACCTCTTTATTTCTGACTGGCTCTTCATTTTTATGTTATGTATGGTCTCAGTATTTTGTATATAGCTGTATGTTTTGAAGTCGGCCATGGGAAACAGGTATAATAAAATATATAGTTTACTTTTGAAGAATTTATTAGTATTAACAATTTTCTACATGTGCAGTATTGAAAGAACCAGGTTTCTGAAAAATCTGAGTGCCCGAGAAAGAGAAGTAGACAATTATTTGCATCTCTGCCTTCAATGTGATCAGTATATGGTCAAGTTCAGTGGGAACTTCTGAGAATGTGGTGGTGAATCCCTTAAAGGAGTTTGATCCCATCCCTAAAATTAATCCAGCATCTTGGATAACTCCTTTAAATGTTGGACTGAACCCCAGAGTAGGTTCACCACCTCGCTGGTGTCACAGTCACTGATACCTGATACTGGTAGGCATGTCCTCACAACAAACAAACAAAAAGGCCAATTTGCCAAAAACTATCAACCATCTTTAGAAGTCAAAGGTGATGGAGGCACTAGGTACCTTTTAGGGTAAGTTCATACAACAGTCACTGCCGACAGGCCTGGCTAGCTCAGCATATGACCTATGGGTGAATATTGGGGCTTCTCTATATGGTGAAAATACTCCTCATAGAATTTGAGGAGACTATGATTTGCCTAAATGGGATCCCACATCAATCCACTGTATTCGGAATGAGGGTGGTCAAAAACACCAGATACTCCACTGGAAAAGCCTTAGTGGTTTTTCCTGTATTTTGTTAAAAACTCCAAAGGAAATAAGTATTCCCACTCACTGGGCCAACGGAGCCACTTTGATGCACATTCGTGATGAAAGTGAAAGTGGAAAGCTGATTGGTTGGCCGCGTGCAGGGGGCAGAGCTTGCTGGCAAGGCAAGTGACCTGAATCACCATGTTGGATTTTCTCTGTAGTGACTGTGCACTGAGGTGATGAAACAGCCTTCCCCCCCCCGCCCTTTTCCTGTTTATTTAAGCAGAAGAGTGCTCCTTGGATATGCTTTTAAAAAAATACTGTTTGGCAGCAGCAACTGGTGATAATAAAAGCATGAGTAATTCACTCGCACCCACAGTCTTGATTTGCAGGCATGCCCGTTTGAACAACAAATGTCTATAGCTTCTCATGCCTGTGATCTTGAAAAAACATGGGGACAAATGAAAGCTTCTATGAATAAGCATTAATGTGCATCAATCCACATTTTTTATAGCCTCATATAGACAAGCTCTTGATGCATTGTTTCTTCCCAGTGAGCAAAGGTCCCATAGCAGACCTGAGGGGTTCCTTCACACAATGCATCTAGTTATCTGAGGTGAGGAACCAGCAATCAACCTCCCACACACACACAACACACCAGGGACCTACCCCATATATATGTCCCTTGGCTACAATTGTTTCTTTCTTTCCTAGAAATTCTTCACAGACCAGCATGCAATGACTCAGAGAGTGGCAGCAGTCCATGGACCACAACTTTGAGTATCGTTGTAGAAACGACAATGTGGAACACTTTTCTGAAGTCAGAAAGTTTGAAAACCAGTAGCCCAGGAAACAAGAAATCTCATGTCACAGGGAAGATGCAAAAAAGAGCAGGATTCATTTAAAAAACACACACACAAAAAAAAACCTTCCTTATTTTATCTAGGATTCCCAGGTAATTGAAGACTCTTTCTTCTGGACAAGATAATCATTTTAACATACCCAAGGGATACTTGTAAGGAATTGGGGTTTAAGTGTCAAAATTCAAGTTTTCTGATAAAGAAGTGAATGGGAGAATGTAGGAGATTCCTATAGAGAAAGAAATTGAATCATGGGTGTATGAGTCTGATTAAAAGAGTGAATGCTTATGGGGCATTTGCTTATCTGTTCAAGTTGGATGGAATGATTGCAGGGATCCTAGGAACTTCTTTCAAGATGTGTTTCAGCTGGAGGTTGATTGAAAACTTGAAATCCGCACCAGGGTGTCAAAAGGCTCATTGAAGCAGATCTGGAAAGAAAATGTTATACTGTAGTTTAAACACAATCAAATAAATAGGCACTGAGACTCCCCAAACACTATGCATGAGGTAGGAAAATATAAATATACTTACCCCGGCAAAAGCTGTGCCCTTCTTTGTACCCTCGGTAGTGCTCAAGAAGAGGGGAAAGTGCAAACCCAATAGAAATCAGTGTGGTATAGTGGTTGCAGTGCTGAACTTGGATTTAAGAGCTCTTCAATGGGCCCTGAAGTTTACTTGAATGACCTCAAGCCAGTCACTTCCTTTTAGCCTGGCCTGCCTCACATGGTTGTTAGGAGGACAAAAAGAGGAGGAGAGTCATTTACACGGTCTTGAGCTCATTAGAGGAGAGGATGGATTTTTTAAAAAAAATATTTAATAAACATAACAATAAACAACCCCTTTAGTTCTAGAAGTTATGTACTATAAGCTCTGTTCTAGACTTTTGCTTGGGATGAGAAGGGAGCTAATACAGGAGCTCATTTATTCTGTTCCCCACTTACTAATGAGGAAAAGGAGTGGAGGAGGAAAATATCCTACCATACACGCAAGGATCTCAGGGCAGTACACAATAAAATTAATTTAATTTTTTTTAAAATATTAAACTGAGTGAGAATAGATAATTCATAGTTTAAAACTAATCTATATAACAATCAAAAACATGTTAAAGCAGCTAAAGCCATGTATATGTACAAATGGGATCAAGGATTTTATCAGACATGGCAAATACAGTGTAATAATGACACCTAATGAACACAGAAGAACCCAATACCAGATGACGCCATGCTTTCGCGATCATGTATTGAAAATAAGGAGTACTTTTCTATTGTCGGGCCAAGCCGTCAATAGATTAGCCATGATGTGTTTTGTTTTGTTTTGTTTTGTTTTGTTTTGTTTTGCCATGATTGTGAGTGTGTGAAATCATGCCCCGTTCTGCTGGCATGATTCCAGCATCAATGGACAATCCTGACCAGAACGCTTCCGGGTGGGAATGGGAAAACTAGCCATGAGATGCTCTTTTTATGAATCTCCCCATGTTGCAGGCAAGTTTTTAAGTGTGTTTCAGTGCTTGTGTGTTTGTTTTATTTTTAAAATGTAGCTGTTTGTTTTTTACTTTTACTCACACTCATGTCTTCTTGTGAGAACCACCACGATGTCACCCACCTGTCAACATGGAAATACGGGGCTGCTTTTTCACACACTCATGGGAATGTTTGATATTTTGGGTTCTTTTGCTGGCATAAAAACAGTGTAAAATATGGTGCCAAAAGAACGTTTTTAGAGGCTTGTCTCATAAAGTCCAAAATCTTTTGTGTCCCATCCCCTCCACCCCTGCAAAAGCCATGTTTTAACTTGGCACCAGTATGAAGCCACAATTAGGTGTCTAAGGGGAGAGTATTCCATAACTGAGGTGCCAAAACAAAGAAGGCCCTTTGCTGTCTTATCAGCTGAGATATTTTATGCTGAAGCTGTCATTTCTTCAGGGGCATGGAGTTTGCACTTCAAAGATTTCCAAATGAACAGAATGCAACTTGCTTCCGAAATCCAAACTTTGTTATATTTGTCAGAAGAGGAGAGAAGTGCACATATAGTCTCTAACTGTCCCAGTTTGGCAGGGACAGCCACAGTTAACCCCCTGCTATCCTACTTTCTCAGCTGTTTTTAAAATGTCCCAGTTTCTCTCTCCTTCTCCCTCCCCTCTTTGTCCTCAGCTTACTTACAATTGCTGCAAGCTATGTTCAAAAATAAAGGTAGTTTACACTCAATTGGCGTAGCAAGAGAAATAAGAGGGAGGTGGAATCTTGTCCTTCCTAAACTCAGTATATAAATTCAAGGGCTTCTCTGCTTAAAATAGTAGTGTACTATGCTCTTTCTCATTAATAACTTTTGCCCTCTTGTTGCCTGCCCACACCCTATCGACCACCCTCTGATGTGGCTCAGCCATATGTGTCTTGGTTTTCATCTGTGAAATGTTGGAGGGCACATGTGCAAGAAATTCTGCATATATCTACAAAATGTGTATGGTATAAGTAAAATTGCATACAATTTTTAAAAAACCGTGTAGACACTTTAATCAATGGAGCAATGTATAGGGAAAAAAAAGATATGGAATAAGAAATGTCAAAAATACCAGAAGTGTGTACATTTTAAAAACATGTACTTAAAAAACCGAGGGAAGGCCTAAGTAACCCTAAAGGCATCAGTTTGATCATGGAAGCTAAGCAGGGTCAGCCCTGGTTAGTACTTGGATGGGAGACCTCCAATGAATACCAGGTGATATAGGCTGTATTTCAGAGGAAGGAACTGGCAAAACCACCTCTGAGTATTCCTTGCCTAAGAAAACCCTATGAAAATTCATGGGATCACCATAAATCAACAGGCAACTTGAAGGCACATATACACATACAAAAACCACATAGATTGCCGTGTGGGGAGAAATGTTCTCACAATCTGATGGAAGATGAAGACAAAATGAGAATACCAATGGGAAAACAACAAAGGAGAACAAAGCTGACAGATTGACACATCTGAAGAGAATTCAGTCTCAAGCATTCCAATCTCATGCTCTGCAAAAGAAAAAAAGAAAAAAGCCACGAGAGGATAATGCTTTTAGATTATTGGTTGATCTGGGTTTTCTGGGTTTGGTCCACTTAACTAGGCCTACTGATGGTTCAATTCTCCTTTCCCCCCTTAACTGATGGTGCCCATGATATGGGCTTAATGAGTCCTCTTAAATGGCTAATGTTCCTTTGCTAGCCCTCTAAACTGATCAAGGGCTGCTAACACACGGTAGAAATAATGCAATTTGATACCCCCTTAACTGCCATAGCTCAATGCTATAGAATTCTGGGATTTATAGTTTTGTGAGATATTTAGCCTTCTCTGTCAGAGAGCTCTTGTGTCACAACAAACGACAAATCCCAGGATTCCATATGATGGAGCCATGCTAATTAAAGTGGTGTCAAACTGGATTATTTACGTGGTGTGTCAGCAGCCAAGGGCAGCTTGACTAGGCCCCTCCATGACATGGATCCCAGTGTGGGGCATGCTCTGAGAGGGCTGCACAACCCAATATTCAGCTCCTCCGGCACTCTAGAGGACTGCAGCCATCCTTTTATATCTACCATTTCAGGCTACCAGAAGGGACATGCAACACTTTTGATCATGCTTCAAACTTTTCTAACGCAGTTGGGTGATTTGAGATGGAAAGTCCCTCAACATTAGCCCTGAAATGGGGATTTGCGTGCTAAAAATGGGGTGGGGTGGGGCGGGGCAGGGGAGTTGGTGGGGAAAAGTAGGGAGGCAGTGGAAGTCCAGAGAATTGTACTGGGCCAAAGGGCTGCACAATTCTTATAGCTGTTCTAATGAGAATGAGATCCAATATGCTGTTGCCAACATCATCAGTTGGACTCATTCACTCAAATGTGTGTGTCACGCCTTTGCCAAACCCTGTAGATTTAAAGAACAAGGCAAACGGATGTGAGCTCTACTTCTTTTCTAATCCATGAGTGGGAATCCAGGCTATTTCAAGGACCGTATCTTCCCATATGAGCCTGCCCAAGGTCTTGTCTGCATGGACAATATATCTTGTCTTTCTCCCATCTCAGAGACCTGCAGTAATAATGACAGAAGATATTTACCCTGTATCTTCCCCTGGGTGGTCCTCACCACCCCCAGGGCAGATACACTAATTATTTAAAGTCCACACATTGAGCACCATCCTTTCACCGAACTACAGTAGTTTTGTGCTGAAAATTAAAATTCTAAATTGTAAGAAGTCTTGCCACAAAAAAAGGCAATGTCTTGCTATCTCACCAGTGGGAAGAGAAATCCTATGTTTTCATGTTCTTGCATATGAGTATGAGACAAGAGAATTCGTGCATCCCTTTGGATGAGGCAGCTTCCTATATCACATCCACACATTGTATATAAAGAAGGTAACTAGCAGCTAAAATTAGGAAGCATTTTCTGAGAGATTGGATAGAGCTGGCAAAACTTTCAGAAGAGCACCCAAGCAACTCAGTCAGCCAAAGTTCACCGCATAGACCAAAGCGATAACAGTGTGTATCCCTGGAGCTCTCCTGAATAGGCCACTAACAGTGAGATCAAAAATAGATAGTGCATGCCTCCAGTTATGTGATGGAGGACTCCTCTGATAAGAAAAATATGGGAAGAAGGGAGGGAGATTGGTTCTTTTCATGAGGTGAAACAATGTCTCAGGGCCACAGACAGGGAGAAAGGACAAGAGAAGACAGAATGGGAAAAGAAACGGACTTCACTTTAGGCTGAGTGAAGAAGTCAAGTCATTAACCTTTCATGAAAAAATTATCCTCTAAATCAATGTGTCTATCTCCACCACCTAGTTCCTAACATCTGAAAATCTGGAAATTTATGTCTGCAGAATTTAGGAGTAAGGCATCAAATAGATCAAGATGAGGCTTCCAGCAAGGTGATATCTTCATTGTGAGCATGAACTAGCATATGAAATTTGTTTTCTTTGCTTTCCCTCCATAGAAATGGATGGTGCAGCCGTGCTTAGAACTAGAGCTTGGAAACTATACTTTTTCAGATTGCACCTTCCAGAATCCCCCAGTCATTGTGTCCACCTTTGCATGGAATGATATGCACATTTCTAACATTTCCATCCTGCATCTCCTAATATTTGAGTAGGGATATGTGATTTATAGAGTTTAAGAATAAAGCATCAAATGAATAAACACATTGGCCAGGATTCCATAACAACTGGTAGATAGTTTCCTAAATCCCAATTCTTTTGACAGGAAAAAAAATGTTTCCCTTTACTTTCTGCAACGCTGAGCTCTATCAACCAATTCTGCAGGGCTGGAAACTTTCCACAATGTAGGTTTTTGCTGCTACAGAGGGATGCACAAAAGGGGGGGAGGGCAAGAAGGTCCCATTGCCATTGGTCCGGAAATACACCATTGGATGGGGAAGCACAGCATAGATATGAAGCAAAACACTGAATCATGGTCAGTATCCAGAATTCCCAACAATGTTTCTTCGATGTGGGAGAGCCAGAATTTGAAATCAGTTCTCTTTGGGGTTGCCAAAGAATTCAAGGAGAATACCATTTGTCCCAAAGGGATCCCTTGGTGATTTGATGGATTTGGAAGGAGGGGGGGCACCAAATACTCCATGGGGAAAGCCTTCACAGCTTTTCCCAAACTTTTTTTAAAACTCCGAAGGAAATATGCATACCTGCTCATTGGGACAGCCAATGTGATTTGTTGTGCAGTCCAGAGAAGGTGAAACTGAACATCTCATTGGTCAGATGTGCACAGGGATGGGCTTGCTGTCAAGCACCCAGAAGCACTAGTGATCATGTGCTTTTTAAAACTTTTTTAAAACTGTCAGTTGGGTAAAAGGAACCCAGCAGCACCCAGAGACGACAAGGAGGGTGGCCACTGCCAGGAGGAAGAAGAGAGAGCTGCCCACCCTTTACGCATCCTGATGGTGGCAGCCTCTGATTCCGGCTACAATTAAAGGGACAGGAGGACCTGCCTGACAGACAGCTGGTTGCAGAAAAGGAAGCGGAGGGTGGCTCTTTGATGCTCTGGCTTCATCTCACCATCCCGGGCTGGGCTACTCCTTCTCTAATGCCTGCCCTGTGCCCTCCAAAGCCTGCTGATATTGAGCTCAGTGGACAGGCATGAGAGAAGGAGCAGTCCATCCTGGGAAGGCAAGATGAAGCTGGAACTTTTAAGAGCCACTCTCCTCTTCCTTCTCCACAACAGGTGGCTGGCCAAGCAGCTCCTCCCATCCCTTTATAAATCAGCCAGAATCAGAGGCTGCTGCTGCTGCCACTGCCAGGATAAATGAAGGATGGGTGGCTTGGTCTGTCCTGCTCTTCCTCATGGTGGCTGCCCTCCTTGTCATCTCCAGGTGATGCCAGGTTCTCAGCTTCCTGCAAGTGTCTCCCCTGATCACCCCACACCATGCCAAAAAAAAAAAAAAAAAAGGCACAGCTGCTATCTTGATTCACTGCTGTGTGAAAGTTGGAATGGAGAGCTTCCCAGTCTATCATTTTTGAAGAAAACACCATGGGAACAAAACAATGTTGCTGCAAATTGGCTATAATACATAGGTACGAGCATTATTTCTCCTCATCTAGACAAGCCCTGTGTTTTCCATCAGTTCAGATCAAGGGTGCAGCCATACCTGTACAGCTCCCACCCCATTGGGGGGGGGGAGACCCAATTATATTTCACAGCCGAGGAAAAGGGTGATCAAAATAACTTGAGAGATGGAACACTTCCCGTATGAGGAAATCTTCCAGAGAATAGGCATATGAGCTCTGCCACTAATGTCACAGGCTCAACAGGCCCGCCTTCTTAAATGTGTGTTTGACCCAGTGTCTGAAAACAGAGGTAGATCCAACTGACTGCCCCTTAGAGATCTGAAGAGTTACTTTCTTGGACTACTGTGCCCAGAACCTGGCAGAAGATTCTGCGATCAGTAATCAAGAAAGGTAACTTCGCTAAGGGCTTGTCTAGACAAGAGGATGTAATTCTGATTCTTGCACATTGTTGCAAATTCGCAGCAGCATTCATTTGTCTCCGAAGTATTTTGGCAAAATCAATAGTATGTGAAGCTATCTGCGTTTGATGTGCACATGGCTGTGAATCAAGATGGTGGCCGAGTAAATTAGCATGTTATTTTTCTTCACTCATTGTCACCGCTGCACAGTATTTAAAAAAAAAAAACTTTAAAGCAAGGTGCACAAGTCTGAGCTTCTGCTTAAAAATGCTATTTGGTCTGCTCAGAGAAGCAAAAAAGTGCATGATCGTCAACATGAAAATCCAAAATTGCACTCTGGGCATACATCCAACCATTCAGCTGTTCACTTCTGCTCCTCTCCAAGAATGTGCAGCTGCCTGAATCAATCATCCAAATGAGTGGTAATGTGCATTCCCACACATTATTTTTTAAAAAAATTTTTTGGAGTTTTTGCTCCCCTTCTGAATAAGGCAAATCACTGCAGGATCTCGTTGGGACAAAAAGTATTCTTTAATTCTATGAGGAGTATTTTTACCGTCTAGACAACCCCTAGGATTTGCTACACACCTAATCACCAGATGTTTGTACGTTTACCTTTTTCTAATGCTGCATTGAACATGTGGATGCTGAGATGGGGTTGTAGGCAGGGCCGGTTTAACCAGTCTGCCAAATCAGCATTGGCAGGGGGCCCCAAGGTCAAGGGGGCCCCCTGCTGACCTCCTTATCTGACAAAGGTTTTCTAGGAAGACTCTATGGTAGTTGTGCTGTTTTGTGTCCCATGGATAATGAATCCATGGATACAGGGGTCCTACTGTAATCTGAGCATCCTGTATTGTGAATAGGTTAGGTTACACTGACCTGAGATAAACATATGGGGCCCCCAAAATAAAGCATTGCAGGGGGCCCCAAAATTCCTTAAACCGGTCCTGGTTGTAGGCATGGTCTTTCTCCTCCCTGCCCATGTTTTTAATACACATGTGTGTAGATTTTATTTATTTATTTATTTTGGAAAGGACTTGTAGGTGAAGGACTTGGAGTAGTGTAAAACTGTGGCTGTCCAGATACTATTGGACTCCAGCTCCCATCAGTCTCAGCCATCCTGAGGTGTGGCTTCTTGGGATTACTAGTCTATCAACATCCCACCAGATCTGCTGTAAAGTAGGGATGTGCTGTGCTTAAGCCACTCAGTACTCACAAGGGAGAACAAATAATTTAATTAATTTTCTCCCTACTGCCAGACATCTTTGAAAACTATACAGTCTTTGAAGAGGTCTCTAGGGGGAAGTAAGTCTATGGGTTTCCCCCAGCCTGCACCTGTGCAACATTGGGAGGGTGGGATTGAAGCCAGGTGAGAACTGGGAGGCAATACCCTTAATGAATCCTCTCCTGGTTCCCCCCTGCCTACTCCTCCCATGAAAGTGTGGGTGGGGATGGGAAGCCAGGTGGAAATTGCTGAGGTTATAGCCTCCCCACCTGTGTTCTGATAGCTGTGTCACAACAATGCAGGTGTTGTCATTGGGCAACAGGTGTCACTGACGACCAGCCCATGATGATGATCCTCCTCATTGAGATCCACCAGGGTTCTCTGGAGGTCTCAACACTGTTGTAATCATTTCACATCTGGCTACAGCAACATAGCCAGATGCTTCTCTGATCCTGCCCTCTCCCCACAAGGCACAGAATGGTCATGCAGATAGGGGCTTCAGACTGTATGGCAAATATGAGAGAGAAAGGGAGCTTTGGACACTCTGGAGGAAGGGATGGAACACCAACCTCCACAACACCCAAAAAGGACATATCACATATAAGGGAAACATACACAATTGTATGCCATTAACAGGATGCCAGCCTATGTAAGCACGAGGTGGGATCTCAACCAGAATGCCTGAGGGGATTATTTTTTGGAGCCCATGAGATTCAAACTAAAAATCTACAGTTTGTGGATTGCACAGGAGAACGCACAGAGTAAGACCTGGACAAATTTCCTTCTCTGACTGAAGATCATTGTATTCCGTTTATTACTGAGGTGCTGCTATGTCTATGACAGGATACGCAGACCTCAGCATCAGTCAATAATCAGATGCAATCACTCGGTGCCCCACTAGAGGGTGTGAGTGATCTAAGCAATAAAAAGGACAAAAGTCCTGAGAGATCTTTTACTTTTCTGCAAATAAGCTAAACAGAAGCTTCTGACTTTGTTTGCAAAGAAAGGCTTTTATTTGTAAAACAGTCTGGGAAATTAACACAAAGAGAAAGCTTGTCAATCAGTCCCAATAGTTTTTAATGTAAGAGGGTAGGGGTGCACATGGAGATGGTTAAACTAACCACTGCTTTTTAAGACCTTAAGGGCCCTTTCTGATGGTTTTTGTGATGGGAGCATTATATTACTTTCTGTTTTCTGTCCACTGTGAACTCCATCTCCATCACATCAAAAAAGGGATAAGCAAATGTGCTGGTAGCCAATTTTATACCTCAAAACCTTCCAGGAGTAATGGGCTGCCAAAAATGCCCCCCCAAATGAAACAAAACCAAACCAGAAGTGTTCCCAAGTCCACTTCTGGTTTTTAATATTTAACAGTGTTGAAAGGGAGGATTTTGTGGTTGTTGTTAACTGCTGTCAGGTCAACTTTGCCTTTTTGGCAACCCTATGAATGAGAGACCTCCAGGTCATCATGTTATCAACAGCCGTGCTCAGGTCTTGCAAACTCAGGGCTGTGGCTTCCTTGACTGAGTCTATCCATCTGGAATGCAGTCTACCTCTTTTCCTACTGCCTTCTCCCTTACCAAACACTATCGTCTTTTCTAATGACTAATGGCTTTTCATGATATGGCCAAAGAATAGTGGTCTTGGTTTCTAGGGAGAGTTTAAGCTTGATTTGCAAGAGGACCCATTTATTTGTCTTTTTGATAGTCCATGGTATCTGCAGAACTCTCCTCCAGCACCACATTTCAAATGAGATTATTCTCTTCTTAACAGTTGTTTTCACTGTCCAGCTTTCACAACCATACATGGAAATCAGAAATACAATGGCATGGACAACCCTGACTTTGGTATTCAATTATGTTTCTTTACACTTCAGGATCTTGTGTAGTTCCTTAATAGTTACTTTTCCAAGTCCAAGGCTTCTACATGGGCCAGAATACACCGGCTTCCCACCAGTGTATTCTGGCTGCAGATCTGGCTTGTTCCTCCCCTGTTGCCAGCATGAAACAGGATGGAGTCCCAACCACCACACCAGCCTGTCCCGGCAGCCGCTGCCACCACCTACATCCCACTCTCCAAAGCCAGGAAGGCAGCACGTGAATAAGGCCCTGCATGTGACCAGCCTGATCACATGCTGTGGACCTGCTTCCTGGATCTGGAGAGTGCAACGCGGATGGCAGCTGGAGTGACAGACCAGCATGGCAGTAGGGCCTCCAGTGGTCCCACAGGGCCCGTTCCATTTCTTCCGGGCACAGTACAAGGTGTTGGTTTTAACCTTTAAAGCCCTACATGGCTTGGGTCCATCTTATCTCTGGGACCACCTCATCCCATATGATCCCCCCTGCGCACTTCGGTCCTCTGGGAGGAACCTGCTGCAGCCTATGAAAACTAGGCTGTTGCAGACCTCCCAGGTGGCCTTCTCTTCTACGGCTCCTAGACTTTGGAATGGCCTGCCGGATGAGATCCGTCTTATCACTACTCTTTATAGCTTCAAGAAAGCACTAAAGACGGATCTCTTCCGGCAGGCCTTCCCGGAATAACTTCCCGGCTCAAGTGGAGTTGATTGCCTACCAACCCTCCTGCCGCTACTGCCATTTTTTTATTATTTTATTTTTTTTGGTCGTAATTTGTATATTGTATTGTACTTTATGTTTGTTTTAACTCTCCACTAGTCTAATTTAGTTTTAAGGGGTGTGAGGGTTAGGATTGGGAAGGATTGTTTTAACTTGCTGTTGTTTTAATCCTGTTGTATGCCGCCCCGGTTGCCGAGCAGAGGGGCGGGTTAAAAATTAAAAAATTATTATTATTATTATCATTATTATTATTTTCCAAAGATAAATGTTTTTTTCAGGTATTTTAATATAATGGTTTATTGGGCTTTACCCTGTCTTAGCCCCAGCTTAGCCCTGGAAATTGTAAGGACTGTCCCAGGGCAAAATGGGGCAAAAGCCCTGCAACAGCCTTGTGTCACTAGGATGCAGGGCTCAAAGATGGGGTAAATAACCCATCAAGACAAGTTCCTAGTTTTCTTCTGATTTCTTTGCTAAAGTTTCCATTTTGATTGATGACTCAGCCAAAGTTGAGAAAATCTTTTACTATTTCAGTGTTTTCATTGTCTCCTTTAAAGTATGTAAATCTTCTATGATCATTATTTTTGTTGACTTAATGTTTAGTTGTAAACCTGCATTTTCACTTTATCCCTTAATTTTCTTTAATAGTTCTTCCAAGTCTTTGCTATTGTCTGCTAGTAGTGTAGCATTCTATGATTCTATGATTCTATGATCATGTGCATAGCTTAAATTGGTGTTTCTTCTTCCTATTGTCACTTCTCCTTCCTCAGAATCTAATCCAGTTTTACAGATTGTATGTTCAGCATACAAGTTAAATAGATAGGGTGAAAAAATGAAGCCTTGCCTCACCCCCTTGCCATTTGGAAATCATTCTGTTTCTCTGTATTCTGTCTGGAAAGTGGCCTCTTGCCCTGAGTCTAGAATACTCATTAGGAAAATCAAATGTTGCATTTCTTTAAAAGCAAACCACGTTTTTTCATGATCTACACAAAGGCTATAAAGCACAGAATTCTGTCTCTGTAGCTTGAAGCAGCTCTATTGGTATGCCACCTGTTCCTGGTGATTTATTTCTCCCAAGTCTATTAAGTGCAGCCTCCACTTCAATTTCTAAAATTGTGGGTTCATCTCCAAATCGTTCTTGTTTGAATGAATTTATCATCCTTTCATCTCTTTTATATAGTTCTGTGTATTGTTTCCATCACCTTTTTATTTCTTCTTGATCATACTGTGTGTTCCCTGGTCGTGCTGGTCAGACTCATTCCTCCCGTTACCGGCATGACACAGGATGGAGTCCAGACTGCCATGCCAGCCAGTCTCTGCAGCCACGGCTGCTGCCACCCATGTTGCTGTCTCTGAAGCTAGGAAGCTGGCCTGCAGCACTTGAGCAAGGCCCCCTGCATGTGACCAACCTTGGTCACATGTGTGGGACTCCTTCCTGGCTATGGAAGAGTGAGGCAGATGGCAGTTGCAGTGATGGGCTTGGATACCAGAATGGGCTCCTTTGGTCAGGTGGGGCCCCATCTGTTTTTTGCTGGCTGAAGCAGATTTTACCAGGTTTTTTTTAAAACAGTGCAATGGGGCTTGCCCCCATCTTGGCCCCTGGGGGTCATGAAGACTGCCCTAGAGCAAAACAATGCAAATGCTATGCGTTGTCTGGACTGCAGGCCTCCCAAACGGGGACAAGACAGGGTAAATAGCCCATTTAGACAAACCCATAGTTAAGTAGTTTCCATGATGGTGGAAGCTCCCTGCCCACCAGTATGGGAATGCCACCACCAAGTCCAAATCACCTCCAAAATTCAGACTCATGTTGAGTTTGATACCAGTCATTTCCCCCAATAGTCTGTTCTATCTTACTCAACCAAATTGACCATCATAAAAAGGGGGGAACAAGCAGTGACAAATTATTATGTGTAACAAGATGTATTTCATAAGCTTCACTCTGGATGGACTTGAGTATGCTTAAGAGTTTCATTTCATTCCAGTATCTTTGGGAGCTATAGTTCCTGCTGTCTCTTATCCAAATTTCCTCTGCCTCCTGTTGAACTGGGACGGATGGGAAATTAAATATCCCATGCTCCCTAAGAAGACTCCAGAACCTAATGATAAAAATGTAAGGCCTCTCCTGTCTGTGGTAACTGATCTTTCTCCTGTTCCCCAACTTCTAAGGATATTTAGCTATGGCAGAAGTTGTACAGAGGACTGTGGGCTAACTCCCAAGTCTTGGTTTTCCTAATCTTTCTCAGAAAAAGCTCAGAAGATCTGCATTTTTTTCCGGAGAACTCCGTGTGACAGCTCAGGGGTGGGGGGACGGAAAGATGAATTAATTATAAGGTGAGCTGGGGGAAGCTCATCCATTGCTGCCCTATGATTTATCTGTTTTAAAAAAATGTTCCTGTTCACCCCGCCACCCATTTCTATTTGGCATATTGCCTAATTCTCCTTGAATCCTGTAATTGTAGCCATGTTGCCTTGCCAGTAGGAAATGTATTTCCATGCTAAAATGAATTAGGGGGAAAAGACAGTTCTAAAAATTCAAAAAATCCACCTCTACTGCCATGATGAAAATAAAAAAGGAATGTTGCCTATGATTTAATGAAACTGTTTCCTGGTAGTTATGCTGTTTGACGCACTACATCAACACTTCTAGTGACCATGTTTAGAAATTTTTCCCTTCAGATTTAATGGCATTTTCAGTTCTGATATGATGTAGCTGAACACCACATCTGGAACATGTCAACTTCTATCTTGCATACTGCCATTCATATTCTAGTCAAACCCCTCTCCCCTTGCTAAAAAATCAAAGTAAGAAACTTGTACCAAGTTGCTATTTTGAACAAAATGTGGTCTTTCAGAAAGAAAGACACTTTCAGCCACCAGTGTACTGCATCTTTGATATTGTTTCTAACTAGGGTTGCCACATCAGGATCATCTCAGACACTGGCATTTCTGGGCTGAAACCTGAGACTTTAAACTTTATCAGATGGGGCTGTAATCGCAGAATTATAGTGTGACAGTGCCGCAAGTGGGTTCCCATTATCACATGATGTTGTCATCCTCCCATGGTCAATGCATGCTCCACCCGTTAATTGCTCATCACTTTTAACTGACAGGAAAATCCATGAATAGCCCTCAATATTACTGTTTTCGCAGTATTGATGAGCATACAAAATTGTGTCCCACTGTAATTGCACGATTACAGTTTGAATGGGCAGTCCTTCCCCCACCCCTCCCCTTTCCCAATGAGAACACAGGATGCACATGACACTCCTTTAATGAAGTGTCACCTTTTCTTGGTGCATTTTATGTTTGTTTACATGTTTATTTCTAAATTTCTTTATCTATTCATGTGTGTTTGGTGTCTTCTCGTGAGAACAGATGAAATCACGCCCATACAAAATCATGGAAGTAAAATCCCATTCTTAAACTGCTAGCGGTGGCCATGCAATGAATTCATGGTGGTAGTATCACGTGATTACAGCAATGTCCAATAATTACTGTAATCATGCCAATGTTTGCACTTTCCTCATTAGTGGAATTATAGCATTTTTAGACACTAGTCTGATAAAGTCCTTAGGAATTATCTCTGTTGATGTCATTAACATGTTACACATTGTCGTGGGGTCTGTACCCTCCATGGGAAGAGGTATATCAAATGCCCCCATCTGCATGGCCTCTCAAACACACCCAGAGTCTCTCAAGTAGGAATAAAGGATTTTATTCCAGTTCATCAAGTCCTCTGCCAAGTAAAAGGACTGCAGCACAGGTCCCACTAAGTATTTTCCAGATACTGGCATTGGCAAGACCCTGCTAAGTGGTTTCAGGATGAGGGGCCTACACTGGAATCATCAACTCTTGGTAGAGTCTCCAGGAACCAGCAAAAGAACCAGCAATTTAGTGCCAAGAATGCATCTCCATGAAACATGTTTCACTTCAGCTGCCCTCAGTCCACTATTCACCTGGCTCCTTGGTATGTCCTCTCATGGGTAGCAGGGCTTGTCCTCAGTCCCCTCTGTCTCTCTCTGGACTCCCAATTCACTCTTAACAGACCTCCCACCCAGGCGCCTATGAAAAACCTCAGTCCATTGGGTACTCACCCCTTTCCTTTGCCACACACTGCTACAGAGGCTTTAACTGAGGGCATCAGCTGGTTCTCCTTTCCTCCTGAGGTCAGGGAGCTAGGAACTGCTGAGGTAGTGCTACTGGCAAGTCCTCTTCTTCAACATGCATAAAGTACCAGCTACAGTTGCTCACAGTTGGTCATTTAAAGACGTAAAGAGAGAACATATTTTCATGTTTGGAAAGTAAGACAGAAGTCTTACTTGGGTCCCTTCTGGGAGAAAGGTGGCATATAAATTAAATAAATATATACATAAATAAGTCTTAGCAAAAGTCTAGGCTGTCCCCTGATCAAAGTGAAATGAGGGAATCATCCTTCTCGCCTACTTAGAGAGATGGAATAAAGAACACTTCCTCCTAACCAGAAGGCAGATGCAGAGCAGAGTGGAGGGTGAACCCTGGTGCCATAACAATTGGGAAGGAAGGGAGGAAGTTAACTAAATAAATACATAGACTCCTTGGAGAGTCTTTGCAAGTTGCAGCAACAAATCCATTAATCTTTGCAAACTGTAGCAAGCTAGTGCTCTACTAGATGCAAGAAGATGCTATTCTATTTCTTGTCCATGGCTGACCCCCAACAAACCTGGCAAATTTGCACCCTGCCATGAGATGACTCACACAAGATAGAGAGATTCAGGGCCAGGCCCTGAGATCTGGCAACCTTATTTCTAACCTCACAGAAGCTCCAAAGGGCTTGTCTAGATTGACAATATACCCCATATTACCACCATCTTAGAGCCCCGCAGTCCTGACAATGTCTGGCTTTTGCCCCATTCTTCTGTCAGGCAGTCTTCTCCAGCTAGCTTGCTCCATCCTCAGTATGACATCCCTTCAAATATTGAAACATGGCTATCATGTCACCTCTTAACCTCCTCTTCTCCAGGCTAAACATTCCCAGCCCCCTAAGCCACTCCTCATAGGGCATGGCTTCCAGACCTTTCACCATTTTGGTCTCTCTCCTTTGGCCATTTTCCAGCTTGTCAATATCCTTCTTGAATTGTGGTGCCCAGAAGTGGAAAGCAATGTGGTCTGACCAAAGCAGAATAGAGCGAAGCATCACCTCAGACAGCAGATGGTCAGTAGTGTGGTGCAGAGGAAAATGAGGTGGTGGAAACACTGTAGCAGTCTACTGGCTATTTTACTCCACTGAAGGATACAGCTGTGTGTTTAAGATGAAGAAAATATTTATTATTATTATTTTTATTTTATTTATTTATACCCCACTCTTCAGCCAGAAGGCTATCAGAGCGGCTTACAAATTATTTTAAGCAACAGCAATTTACACATCTACACTGCATTAAGCAGTTTCCAATGTGTGTTCGCTAATTGCCCCCACAAGCCGGGTACTCATTTTACCAACCTACAAAAGGATGGAAGGCTGAGTGAACCTTGGAGCCCGCTGGAATCGAACTTGCAACATGGTGACTTGCAGTACTGGCATTTAACCACTGCGCCACCAGGGCTCCATATGACAGCATATTTCCCACCATTTCACAAATTAAAACCAGGACATGTATGGCTGAACAACATCAGAATGGATTTAAAAGGCTGTTGCCAGGCAACAAGTTGGCTAAAGTTATTAATGAGGAAGAAAACACAAAACAACTTATTTTAAGCAGAAAAATCCTGGAATGGCATTTAGGAAAGTCTGAAGAAAAAGAAAAAAACAAATGAACCAACCATAAATGGTAAGACACTGCACACTCCTCTTTAATAATAATAATAGTAATAATAATAATAATTTTATTTCTTACCCACCTCTCCCCAAGCTCAAGGTGGTTTTCTCCCTTCTGCTGAATTAATTCAGTATAAACTAGTTTTGCACTTCGAATTCAATTTTGAGAAACTAAAATAAGCTGAGAAACTAAAATAAGCTGAGAACCAAGGAGGAGAAGTGGAGGAGGTGAAAGAAACTGGGACATTTTAAAAGCAGCTGAGAAAGTGGGACAGTAGAGGACTAACCAGGGCTGTTCCTGCCAAATAGCAATAGCATTGAAATTTATATACCACTTATCAGTGCCAAAGCACTCCCTAAGCGGTTTACATTTTTTAGCTAATTGCCCCCAATAAGCTGGGTACTCAATTTACCGACCTATGGAAGGCTGAGTGAACCTTGGAGCCCTCTGGAATTGAACTCATAACCTTGTGGCTTACAGTACTGGCATTTAACCACTGTGCCACCAGGGCTCCTTTAGGAGGTACAGGACAAATGCAGTGCTAAGGCTGGCTCTGTTATATGGCAGTTGCCTCCAATGGGAGACTACTTGACAGTGGGGAATAGTAGAAAGCTACTAGAAGACAGAGCTATGGGTACCCCATTGAATATTCTCTGATTGCTAAGCTTGTCTTCTGCCTTCAGTTGTGGTGGGGGAAACTTCCCCATCACTACTGTTAAAACATCATTCAGCTGCCAATCAACTTCTGTAGGTGAAATTGTAGTGGTGATGGAATCTTGTTCTCTGCTTCAGGCAGCAACTGGGCATGAAATAATGATAAAATCACAACAGAGCATTCCTTCTCTACTCCTGAAATTCCTGTTCAACATTTTTTAAAAATAAATTGGAGAAACATATATATATATATATATATATATATATATATATGACACCTGTTTCATTTGCACAGCAGCAACCAGTTCTCATCCCGGAGTCCAAGCGCACCTGTAATTATAGCCTATTCCAACCTCCAAATGCCTTTCATGTCAATATAAGAGATATCATCAGGCACTTTTGAAAGCAGCAACCTATTTATAAAGATACCATCAAAACCTGCCTGATGCAGCTGACTTATGAATCAATTATGTAGACTGGGCCAAATGATAGATCTGTTCTGAATTTTCGAGCCATATGTTGAAAGCAGCATCAAACCTAGATAGAGCTATTCAACATCCTGCCGTGGTTCTTATCTTTGTGTTGAAACTTGTCCAAAGGAAGGAAGAAGAGGAGAAATTAAATAAAATGAGGAGAACTTGCTTTTTTTCTTCCCCCACTCCCAAGCCTTCCCTCCCTTTTCAAAATCATGGCTATTGAGTTATTTGTAGCCTGAAGCATAAAGCAGAGATTAATCGGAGGCATACAAGGGATCAGTGTTGATGGCAAATAAGAAATTTAATTTGGCTGAAAGCTGATGACAACATTCCCTGGCAGATGACAACATTTTTCACCTTAAACATCTTGATTGTTTAAAGAGTTGCCACTGTGTGTGTGTGTGAGAGAGAGAGAGAGAGAGAGAGAGAGGGAGGGAGGGGTGGTGGAGAATCTCAAATCTCAGTTCTAATTCATGCCTTAAAAAGTCACTCATAACAAACAGAAGTAAATGTGATGCTAGACATGTGGCTGCCCCTGAAACAGTTGATTTCTCACAGTTGAACATTTCACAGATGAAAACTGGGGCACATGCAACCACACAACATTGGAGTGTGGTCAAGATGGCAAAGATATTAAGTCTACTGGGAAGGCAAGACTCTACCCCTTCCTCTGCTCTGCTCTTACCCTGCTGAACTACTTGAGTACCTACTATTTTTGCACTTTGAACTCATTTTGCAGGAACTGAAATAAGCTGAGGACTAATGGACAAGATGGGAGGAGGAACGATAAACTGGAACATTATAAAAGCAGCTGAAAAGTAGGACGACTTGGGACTGTCCTTGGCAAACTAAGAATGTTGTACAGTATGTTGTTTCTCCTGAAAGCCACCAAAAAATAGCAGTTCCCTTTTTAAATAACTTGTAGCCCTCCCTCTCTACAATGTTGAACACTGAAAACCAGAAGTAGACTTCTGGACATTTCTGGTTTGGTTTGGTTTATACTTCCTTGAGGGAAGCTTTTTTCCTTTTTTTTCTTTTCCAGCTCATATATCACCTAGAGGGTCATGTTGCTGCAACTGAAGTAAGCTGAGGGCAAAGGGGAGAAAGTGGAAGGAAGAGAATATTAATTAGCTCAAATACAGCAGTGAGCGGTTGGATAATGATGGGCTCTTTTAACTTAAATATACTGGTAGTAATGGAGGAGAATCTAAGCTGAAAGGTATAATTAAATTATCTTTATTGGAAATTAATATCAATAGCATGCACACAAACACTCGGGCTTCAGGCAATCACACAACACTATTGAAGAAAGTAGGAAATATTTGGATAGAGGACTAGAGTAAGAAGATTGTGGGTTATACTAAATGGATCCTGCAGAGCTGAGACTGTGCTGTAAACCAATAGTGAAGATGTCCAGATGATAGACTGGTGACACAAACTGACAAGAATTTGGAAAGCAGAGGATTTGTGCACACTTTGGTGGTGTTTTAGGATGATATTTATATGCGATAATTCCCCTGAAGGGATGGATTTTGAGTGGAATACAATATTTCTCAGAGATTCCCAGGGCTAGACAAAGGGTGGTCCAGAAGAATTAATTATTGTTAATGGTTGAGGTGTTTAGAATTGAATAGGAGCAGGCAAGGTTTACCCAGTTTGTGGGGGCAATTAGCTAACACACATTGGAAATTGCTCAGAAAGTGCCTAGCATGCTATAAAAGTGGTGCAGATGTGTAAGTGCTATTGCTTAACATATTGTAAACTGCTCTGAGAGTCTTTGTAGCTGAAGAGTGGGGTATAAATACCTAAAATAAATAAATAATAAAGAAGGTTTATTGTTCGAAGGGGACAAGGGAAGGAAGGACCTGTTTTACAAGCATCAAGGACTCTGCTATCATTGAATGATTAGTGCATGACTCACCTCTAGGTGTTAAGTTCTGACCTGAGTATTTATTTGGGGAATTTCCAAAGGCCACTCCTTTAGTCATACATGACTCCAACCTTGATATTTGAGGGTACCTGGTTTAATTGCTAACCACGTGGAAGGCCACATTAAGCCAAATTATTAGACATTGCCAGTTATTTGATATTCCAAGATGGGAGCTCTCTGGGTAGGTAACAGCTGTTCTTTCATTAAGAAAAAGCAGGGAAACCCCACAATCAAATATCATGCAATGGCTTCATAGCCAAGTAGGGAAGCTCCCAAAATTCTCATTGTCCATGTTTCTCTTTGGATTTCAGTGTTACACTGAAGTACTCAGTATTATGATACTTGGCCAAAATATTCAGCCTAGACTTCTTTGCTGGATCAGGGTGAGAGTGGGAGCAAAAATTTTCCTTGAAAAGAGACTGTCGACCAGAGAAAGGAATAGAAAAGAACAACCAAAATGGCCAAAGCTCTAGAAGAACTCCCCTATACGGAAATGGTGTTTTAGTGTAGAAAAAAGAATGGTGCTCAAAGTTGGGCACATCATAGGCGTGTGTGAAATTATTCATAGTGAAAACAGAAGGGCAACCAAGATGACCAAAATTCTGGAAAACAAACCTTGAGGAATGATTTAGGGAACTGTGTATATTTAGAGAAGAGAGGACTGACAGGTTATGTGATAACCATCTTCCAATATCTGAAGGGATGTCATGTAGAAGATGGAACCAGCTTGTTTTCTGCAGCTCCAGAAACTAGAAGATGAATTAATGGATTCAAATGGCGAGAAAATAGACTTTACCTAAACATTAGAAAGAACTTCTTTATTATGAGAGCTGTTTGTAAGACAGTGAAGTAGACTGTCTCAGTAGGTGATTGACTCTCCTTCTTTGGAGGTATTTAAACAGTGGTTGGATGGGCATCTTTTAAGGGGGCTTTAGCTGCACCCATTGCAGGGTTTGAACTAGATGGTCCTTAACCCCCTTCAGACTCTAGGATTCAATGATTCTACAGGTGGAGATGCTTTAGAGCCCCATACATGATGCTAAAGACTATATTAATACTTGGGGGAATTATTATTATTAGCTCAAATGGAAGGCTGCAAGAGGCATGGACTTTGGGATCTTTTCACCTATGTATACCAGTACAAACTGCAGAGGACTCCAGGTTAAAGTGAAATGAAATGTTTTATTGGAAATAATGCAAAAGCATTCACACTGCAACACATACAAGGCTATAGAAGATTTAAGGTGGAAAGGTTGGAAAGAGGAATAGATTCAGGAAATAGAATGATAGTTACCAGTCTCAAAGAGTAGTGAAGTACTCAGACTGAAACATGAGGGTGGCACTGGACGTTCCAATCCAGGGGCGCACCAACAGAGGAAGTGGCTGGGTCTTGTCTACAGGGGCACACTTTGCTATTGTTTAGGCTGGGATATTTATAACCCATTTTGTGCCTTGAAGGTGTGTTTTGGCTACAACAAATGCTTCTCCCACAGGAAGAACACAAGAACAAAACTCCACTGATTGTCTCAGATGGCTGGAAGATAGAAATTGATGGGTTTATGACAACCTCACATGGTTGGACTGGAGTGGGCTCTGAAGGATATTTCCTGGGGATTTGGGTTGTGTAGGTTACTTGATTGTTTAGAATGTGTGACTCACCATTGAGGAGCCCAAGAAGGAATTAGCACATACCTCCTTAATGTTTTTGTGTATTTAGAGGCATCCGCTCAATCCTAGCTTGGGTGTGCTTGCTAAAATATTTCTAAGACACCTTCCCAGGTCCTTGTGACCTCCATCTGATCTCACCTTTGGATTACCCTGGTCTACTTGACCCTTTTGAAGTGTCCAAATATTTCCAATTTTAAAAGATTATAAGGAGGGGGTAATGCAGCATGGTAACGGGGGTCCCTTTTTCTTAACACTGAAAAATAGGATAACTCAATAAAGATATTCCAGATAGAAAGGAAAAGACATCTGAATAGAAAGATGGAAGCAATTCTTCACCCAATTCACAGTTAACTATGAGATTTGCTACCATAAGATGTAGTGATGACCCAGGGATGTAGCTATATGTCGGGAAGGGGAAATGAGGGCACTGGCCTCCATAAAAGAATTCTGATGTCCAAATGAATTTTTCCTTCAATCCCCAGATTTAGTCTCCAAATGCAGTAAGTTGAAACTTTGGTTGAACATTTGGAAATGCATCTTGAGCATCCAAAGAAAAGGGGCAGGTAAAGTTTCCAAGGGAATGTGAAAACATACTAAAAGACTGTATCTTCCAATATGAACCTAAAAGAGTTCTAAGAACTACAAGTGAAGGCTTTCTCTCAGTTTTGCCACCATCACAAGCTTGCTTGGGGAGAACATGAAAGAGAGCCTTCTCAGTGGCTGCTCCCACCCTCTGGAACACCCTTCCTCAGGAGGCTAGGCTCCCCCACCTTCCTGTTTTCCTTTTGGTGGCAGGCAAAAACCATTTTGTTTAAGTAGGCTTTTAATACGTAACTATGCCTTGCATTCTACAAAAATAGGATTGCCTAAATAGCAGTGTGAAGAGCATGTGATGAGCGGCTGATAGAATGTTGATGAGCAAATGGGAAGAGAGCATGAAGGAGCCAATCCTGTGGCAGGAAACTGGTATGCGAAAGATCTCCTAGAGTGAAAAGAGGGGCATCACAGTTGAGAAAGGGGGAGATGACAGTTGAAAGAGGGAGTTGAAGATATGATGTGATGAGGAGAGGGCTGGAATGTGTGTATGTTAAATGGAATAGAGGCTGATTGGTATATAGAGTGAGAGGAAGGAAAAAACTGAACCACTTGTTATTGAGTCTGGCAGTTTCTGAAATTATATGGTCACCACAGAGTGGGACTAGCAACCAGTTTAAGTTAACCAAGTTGAAGACAAAGTTCAAAGCATTTCTGTTATTTTGTTCAACCAATAAATCAATCTTTATGTTTTGTTTATCAAATCTGGACTCATCCTGAATTATTTCCCTCACTAGTATTTTTCTGGCATGCTAACCCTGTAATTAAACACATACCAATACAAGTACTATCCAGGTTAGTAAAACCCCAATCCAAGGAAGGGATAAGGAGGAAGTTTAACATAAAGGTGGCAACTGTGGTCTCCAGAGATATTTATTTGGTGGCAGCATAAGTGACAAGGTGGCCAGGCTGAACAGTGATGTAAATTCAGCTAATGTGCCTGCATGTCAAACATTTGGTGGCAGTGGAAGGATTCGAAAGGCCCCTGCGTCACAAGCAGGAGCTTACCTGAGCCTATGCTGTTGAACAGAGACTGGAAACTATGTTCCTTACCACCCATCTCAACATTTTAGCCATTGCACTGCACTGCACTTTTGCAATTTATTGATGCAAAAAGGGAAGGTCCACTGGTTTGCCAGACTTGGTAGAACTGGTTGAAAGGTTGACAGGTATGGTGGAACTAGTCAAAAATGTTTGACACATTCATTCTTTTAGCTGCTGGGTTGACCAGAGCACTCTTACACATGAAAGCAGTTGAATGATCAACTGATTTTGTAAAAGGATGACTCCATGTGCAGAGCCCTGATAGTAGAATTCCAAGGACAGCCCAGTATATGCAGTCTCTGCTTGTATGTGTGCCCCCATATAAAAAGCCAGTGGGGTGTAATTGGTTTGAATGCTGGGCTGGAATCTGAAGATCCAGGATCAAATCCTCAGCCAGCCATGAAGCCCACTGCCCGATCTTGGTCCATTTGCTTTGATCAAGATTTCCTGCATGGCAGGGGGTTGGACTGGATGGCCCTTGTGGTCTCTTCCAACTCTGCAATTCTATGATTCTTACCTAATCTACCACATAGGGTTGTTGTGATGGTAAGAGGACCATATCTGTAGTCTTGAGATCTTTGAAGAAAACAAAGGATATAAATGTGAAGCATAAAATAAAATTCTCCTAAAGATTCTTCTATACTTATGGATCCTTACCAGATTGGAATATTGTTGTTGTTGTTGTTATTATTATTATTATTATTATTTCCTAAAAACAGTTCCTACATTCAGCTGAAACTTATGATGTCATGTAATAACTACTCATTTTGGAACAGTCTGGAACCTACCAATGGACTTCATGCATAGCTCTAAGGAATGTGGCTAAAATGATCCAAATATGTCAATATCTGAGTCCTTTCTCATGTGATTTATTAGGGGAAAATACACAGGCCATAAATTAAATCAGTCTCCACATCAAAGCCAATGGATGGTAAATTTGGATTTTTGTTTGATTCTTTGTATCATTAACATGTATATCTGTTAAAAATGGTTGTCAAGAAGCAATGCAGTGAACAAGAAAAGGACTGAGCACAGGTTAGTACACAGACTCATTATAAGAAGCACATGTTTTAATGGTGATAGTCTATTAAATTTTATAATCTGAAATCATTGACATTTGCCATAATAATTATTAATGGCCCAGGTTCTTGCCATTCATATTTAAAAGGGACTTTATGGCTTAACTAACTAAGATAATCAGTGGCAAATGTTGCATTACATTGGTCTAAATCATTGGTGAGTTGGATTTTGAAAGCATCTGTACTAGCTTTATAAACACCTTATTGTCACAGTTAATATGGTAAAAAGGAAGCATGTTTAAGGTCATAATTTCTCTTTGGGCCATGGATAAATGTTTCAATGGAAGCTCAATAGAACTGCATGATTTCATTGTTAAGCTACGGCTCTTTTAATATTTCCTTTGGCATTCTTCAAGTCGTAATCTAAGGTTAATTTAAGGCTTACTACAGTTCAGTAGTAAGACAAGGATGATCTTTTAAAGATATTGTTAGCTGCCTTAAATCCCATTGTTGGGAGAAAGGAGAGATATAAATTAATAATAATAATAATAATAATAATAATAATAATTTCCTATATTCTGCTGTTTTCATGTTCCATTAATATACTCTGTTCTAGATTCCCTTCCTATGAGTTCCAATTTAACACAGAAAATATATAAAACTAATTGTGGAACTGTAGCAGGCAGAGTTGGTCAGATTTTTTAAAAAAAGAAAATTAATGTGCATCTTTTTTCTTCTGTTTTACTGATGTACAGTGATAATATGCCTGAAAGGGAAATTATAGAATCATAGAGTTGGAAGAGACCTCAAAGGCTATCCAGTCCAAGCCCCTGCTATGCAGGAATACATGATCGAATCATTCCCGACAGATGGCCATCCCGCCTGTTAAAAACCTCCAAAGAAGGAGACTCCACCACACTATGAGGTAGTATATTCCACTTCCAAACAGCTCTTACTGTCAGGAAGCTCTTCCTAATGTTTAGGTGGAATCTCTTTTCCTGTAGTTTGAACCCACTGCTCCATGTTCTAGTCTCAGGAGCAGCAGAAAACAAGCCTGCTCCACCATCAGGATAACATCCCTTCAAATATTTAAACATGGTTATCATGTCCCCTCTCAGCCTTCTCTTCTCCAGGCTAAATATGCATAGCTCCCTAAACCACTCCTCATAGGACATGGCTTCCAGACCACCCACCATCCTGGTGGCCCTTCTCTGGACATGTTCCAGCTTATCAATATCCTTCCTGAATTGTGGTGCCCAGAACTGGACATAGTATTTCAGGTGAGGTCTGACCAAAGCAGAATACAGTGGCATTATTATTTCCCTTGATCTAGACACTGGACTTTTTCAATTGTACCTTAAATCCGGAAGGCGCCATCGGGAGAGAAATGCAGCTGCTCCGTGGCAGGGCAGTTTCTGACAATGCCATTCCTCTCGCGTTACCCTCCGTGTTCCTTCCGTGTCACTTGGAAGGAAAAGGTGCCACTTTTTATTCACGAATACATTAGTTTCACTTTGAAAACAAGACCAGGGAGAAAGGAAAAATGAGGGTTTTTTTAAATTATTTTTTTTTATTTTTATTTTTTGGTGGAAAAGTCTCTAGGCACCACTTGTTTTAAGAACTGGGAGCTATGTAATGGGGGAAGCATATGCCAAAGGAGATTATCAGACGTGGCAAAAACCATGTCAGAAGATTGCTAGGAGAATAGGAAGAGGCAACATTATCAGATGATGACATCCTCCAGCATTCTGGGGGCATAGCACAGCTGTGAGTAAGCTATCCCTTTTTATTGGTGGCTTGTCCCTTTCAATGAAAAAGGGAAGTCTCATCCACGGCAGTGCTATTCCCCAGGAACAGTTGAAGGACACAGCGTCTGATAACATATCCCTTTCTGTTCTCCGAGCAATCTTCTGACATGGTTGAGAATGTGGTTTTTTGACACATTCCCCCACACCTGATAATCTCCATAGTCAGGCATACAACAGCTTCCTAATTCTTGCAGTTCATCCATTTGATTTTGCTCCATCATGTAGTAAACACTAATAATTATAAACTGGTGAAGTAATTATGGTTCATCACTCCTATCTGTCACAGTCCAGGGTGTAGGAGGCAAGGTATTTTATCAGAGCCGCTGGGCCCAGGGCAGATGGAGCAGTGGAAAACCAAAAACCCCAAGGACCAGAGCCAAGGAGGGTCCTGGAAGTGGACACCAGGTCAGGAACATGGGAGACAGAGTCCAGGTAGAGCCAGTGGCAAACTGAAGTCTCCAGAAACAAGCCACGGTCGAAACACATACCAAAAATCCAAAGGGCCTGAGGCAAAGGTAGATCCAAGAAATAGCTGTTCCCTTGGCTGTTCCAGGTGTCCTGCATGAGTTCAACTGGTTGTGCCTGATAAGTTGGTCTTGGTCCCTCCACAACCAGGGCTTAGTTCTGCAAGAAGCTGATTTTACAGTCAGGGGCCTAGTCCTGCAGGAAGAGGCAGGTCCTGACACTATCTCTTTAATTTGAAGGACTGAGGGTCTTTGCCATTTATCAGCTAACCTGCATCTAGTCACCTTCTGGTTACCTGGGCTTCCAACTTGTGATGAATTGTATCATCCAGATAGGCAGATTAGCATCAACTATGCTAATCCCTTTAAATAATCTTAATTACTGGAATGTCAAGATATTTAACATGGAAGAATAATCAGGCAACTTGGTAGTCTTTCAGGAAATTTTATTAATAGAAATAAATCAATAATATGGATTCTCACCACCCTTGGGGAGAAACATAGACATTGCCTCTACAAAGTGAGACAGATGTGTCAGAACCGACTTGTTCAACTTGAGCACTGCCACACAGAAGAAATGATTGCTGATATTTTGACTAAACCTCTTCCCAGGGACAATTTCCAGAAACTACAAGAAGAAATAAAGCTTATCCACGGTGGTCAAGGGGAATGAGAAGGGGAATTGTTGGAGATATAATTTGTTTGTTTGTTTGTTTGTTTGTTTATACCCCTGCTCTTCAGCCTCAAAGTGATCAGAGCGGCTTACAAACTGTTTAAGCAATAGCAATTTACACATCCACACTGCATTAAGCAGTTTGCAATGTGTGTTAGCTAATTGCCCCCCACAAGCTGGGTACTCATTTTACCGACCTACGAAAGGATGGAAGGCTGAGTAAACCTTGGAGCCCTCTGGAATCCAACTTGCAAAGTGGTAACTTGCAGTACTGGCATTTAACCACTGTGCCACCAGGTCTCCTCCTGACCCCCCCCCCCCGCCTTACTAAGTTTACTATGCCGTCCCTCTGCTGAACCCCTCCGTGTCACTTCCATGACAGAATGGAGGAAACTGCATCAAATTTCATTTACGATTGTTGCCCATGAGTGAAATACTACGCGGTTTCCTCCATTCTGTCATGGAAGTGACATGGAGGGGTTCGGCAGAGGAACGGTGGCATCTGAAACTGCTCCCCTGCTGCGCAGCAGCAACGGAGCTGTTTTGGAATATATCCTGCCGAAAATCACATCTGAAAATCTCCGATGTTCCTACCCCTTTTCCTCAACCCATCTTAGTTTCTTTGTAGCTCATGGAAACTATATGATATGGGGTGACCTTTTAAGTCATCCATCACATGACATCCTGATTTAAATGTTTTGTTGGTCTTTGTGTTCTCTTTTTAGAGAAGCCTCAACACAAGGTTCATTCACTTCCACCATTTTTCCATCTCCATGCACCTCACTAAGCATGCATGAAGAAGATAGGTTAAGCTCTCTCTTGCCCAGATTCACCTTTTTCTGAAGAATAAAGAAATACAGATACTACTGCAAGTAATACTAGGGAATCCTGATTTGTTTATTATATCCTAACCTGAATCCCATTGGATTGGGTGAGTTTTACCCTTAAGTCCTTTAGTTAGTTAAATATGCTACTTTTGTCTTTTGAATATGTAGATTGCAAGACTTGTTAGTAAATGTATTGATATTCTCTTTAAAGCAAAGTTTTCCTTGTCTTTATTTTGTTGAGGGGCTTTGGTGACTGAGTGAATTAGAGTACTTACTAATGCTAATTGAGTCTGCTCTGCTTTGTGTCTCTGCTTAACTCTGCTTAGTAAACTCAGTAAACTTTGCCCAAAAAGATATTCCCAAAGGGCTTGCTACCTGGGATCTTTAATATTTTTTTAATTTTTATATTCATACACCCCAACACTTTTCATTGTCTAGGCACAAACTTAGGGATTATTTACACAAGCCAGGATGCACCAGCTCCCTGACAGTGTATCCTGGGTGCAGAGATGGTCTGTTTTGTCCCCATTATCTGGAAGAAATGGGCCAGAGACAAAGCAGAATGCCAGCCCATCACTATAGCTGGCACCACCACCATTTCCCTTGCTCTGCCAGGCCCAGGGAAGGCTAGCCACACCATGTGACAATCCCCCTGCATGTGACAAGCCTTGGTAACATGCTGTGGGACTGTTGCCTGGACAGGGAAGAATAAGGGGAACTGGTGGCCGCAGTGAGGGCTTACCTGCCAGGATGAGCTCCCATGGACACATGGGGCCTGAGCTTGTTTTGGCTGCCAGTCCCAGATTAAACTGGATATTATATTATAATGGTATATCGGGCCCTGTCCTGGCTTGCCCTCATCTCAGCCCTATATCTGACCTGGGGTTGGTGAGGACTGCCTAGGGCAGAATGGGGCAAATACCCTGCATCATATGGACTGCAGGGCTCTGAGATGGGGTCCATGTAGATAAGTCATAACTGCATTAGTAGAAGTGGTCAAAAGATAATTTCCCTTCTCCATTCTACCATCAGCTTATATAGTTTCCCAAGCCCCTGCTTATCTACACAACTGATTTTCTGATTTTTCTTCTTCTTCTCTCCTTTGCTAGACTCTCCTATATTTATCATATATTTTGATAAGTTGACTAAGTGCCCAGAACCAGACCATAAGCCTGTACTTTTTCTACTTTGTTGTCTGAAACATGGATATTTTACTGCTACTCTATGGAAACACCAGTCCTTAGAAATAACTGGTCTGTTCCTTTTTCCAATTTACTGGCTTCAAGGCCTTAATTTTTGCAAAATATACACAAAATATGACATCTAGCCTATAACACTGGGACATTTGCCACAGGGTGATGGTTTCAAAATTAATCCATAAAAACATCAGGTTGTAGATCCACCTAGTCCATGATGGTGATAATCACCCAGCAGTTTCATGTAGATGTTGAAAAGAAGGAGTATGTTATAGGTCAGTAGATATAGAATGGAGATAGGCCTGCCCAGAATTACTCCTCCAAGTTGGACTGGAACCACTATATCACCGTCCTTCATAAGGCCAACTCGGAAAGACAATTCAAAAAGATACCATGTTCAACAGCATTGTGTACCCCTGAAGAGACCAGGAGAATTAATAGGTCTGCACTCCTTTCCCCTAGCTAGTCCACGGTATAGTTCATTCAGCAAAATAAATTATTATTTCATCTTAAATTCAGGCTGAATCTAGACTGTAACTCATCTAATTAGAAATCACTCAAAACTCCTTGAATGGTTAATAACAAGAGAGATTCTAGTTTTGAAAATGGAAATTACATGTAGACTCTAGAGTTCTTTGCCAATGACAGAGTTTCCCTTCATGCTGGATTTATCTAATCCAGTTTTAAAGGCCTCTAATCCCTGAGATCTTACTCAACCTAGAAGCCAGATGTGCATAGGAACAGGCTTACCTTGTGCATGTCTCTAACTACATAAGACATACAAAATGGGTGCTAGGTAAGCTATTCACTAATCCAGTCTGAGGCCTGCACCCATGTATATATATATACCTATACTCACTTCATCAGTTATTTAGAATAAGAGACAAAGGGTTCATCAACATGAGCCAGGATAGGCCAGCTACAGTACCTGCTGGCATATCCTGGCTCCAGAGCTGGCCCATTCCGCCCCATTACCTTGACAAAATGGGCTGAATTCCAAACAGGAACTCCAGCCTGTTGCTGTAGCTGCCACCCACTGCCATTTTCCTTACTGACTCAGAGGCAGGCAGGAGGCCCCTTGCATGTGACTGAAGGCCCCCTGCATGTAACCAGCCTTGGTCACATGCTGCAGGACTCCTACCTGGCTTCCGGGAGAGCCAGGAAGATGGTGGTAGCAGTGTGCCAAATGGGCTCCTGCAGACATGCGGGGTCCAATCTGGGTTTTGGCCACCTGTAACAGAGTAAACTGGGTATTACACTATAATGCTTTAATGGGCCTTACCCCAGCTTGTCCCCATTTCAGCTTGTTCCCATATCTGCACCAGAGTTGGTGAGGACTGTCCAGGGGGTAGAATGGGGCAAATTCCTTGTGTTGTGTGGACTGCAGGGCAATGATATGGGGGTAAGATGGGGTATTTAGCCCATGTAGACAAGCCTAAAGAATTTTATGGTCCTGATATAAGCTATAACATGATGGCAGAGCACCTACAGAAGGTCCCAGGTTCAGCACACCCTCCAACTGTCTGATTTGGCAGGGACAATCCCAATTAATCTTCTGTTATCCCACTTTTTCAGCTATTTTTAAAACCTTCTCTCCGCCCTCCTACTTTCTCCCATTGTCCTCAGCTCACTTCAGTTGCTGCAAACTGAGTCGAAAGGGCAAAAGTAGCCTGTATTCCAATTATTCAACAGGGGGCAGAGGAAAGGCGGGGGCAAATCTTACCCTTCCCTGTCACGCTGAGGATGGAGCAGGCTTGTTTTCTGCTGCTCCAGAGACTGGAACACGGAGCAATGGGTGCAAGCTCCAGGAACAGAGATTCCACCTCAACATTAGGAGGAACTTTTTGACAGTAAGAGCTGTTCGGCAGTGGAACACACTCCCTCGGAGCGTGGTGGGGTCTCCTTCCTTGGAGGTCTTTAAACAGAGGCTGGATGGCCATCTGTCGGGGATGCTTTGATTGTGATTTCCTGCATGGCAGGGGGTTGGACTGGATGGCCCTCGTGGTCTCTTCCAACTCTGCAATTCTATGATTCTATGATTCTATGATGCAGCCTCTTTGATCTTTTGTTTTCTTCCTCTTTAATAATGTTTACCAGCTTAACCACACTCTGATGTTGCTTGAGCACACATGTCCTGGTTTTTATCTGTGAAATGTTGGAAAGTATGGGTCCAGATCCCCACCATCTCCAGCTAGGTCTGGAAAAGGCCCTAAAATCCATAAGAACCAGTGGCAAGACGTGTAGATCATACTGAGTTAGATGGTCTAATGGTAAGAATGAATATAAGAAAGCTTATATTTCTCCCAATTCCCCATCCCTGGAAAATATTGGAGCTATTATGGGTACCTGAATATATAGGAATATTTGTTGCAGAAACCAGATGTTTAAAGGATAGTAATGTATATTTACAAAGTGCAATATTGTGCATATATATTTACCAATTAACTTTCAAAATCATAATACTATCTTTCTTATAGTTTTGCCCTTAAGATAAAGTACCATTGAGTTACCCTTATAGCATTCTCAAATGAATGTTTCCTTTGTCATCTGCATAACAAAACAGGGAAACAGCTTGCAACAAGTGCTACCAAATGGTAAAATAAGGGAGAACTTAATTGAAATTCTCTCTCTGAAGCTACATTTGCTTATTCTGAGTGGTACCCACTGGCAGCACAAGAACATATCCATCTTCTCTTTTACTAGCCCCAGACCTTTACTAAGTCACTGGTGACTCTGTGCATTACTCCATCTTTAAGCGAGTTATAAAGGGCACCAGTAATTCATAGAGATAATGTATCCTCTGTCAGAGCACTGTAGCTCACATGTTTCCCAGGGTGTTCTGCTTCATCTGATATAATTTGGAAACTGTTCTCTTCCACTGTGGCTAAATGTAAAAGTGATTGGGGAAAAATTGACAACACCTTTAAAACTTTCTGTGGTATAAGCTGTTAAGGCCTGATTCACCTACCTTATGCATCATCAAAATGAGGGTTTTAGAAGATGTCTAGTGACTTTGGGGTCCATGTATTGTCATGACTGGCAGCTTTGTGGTATCTTTGCAAAATAATGAGCTTTGTGGACATGGGTGTAAAGGGGGAAAAGATATTTTTTAGAAGCAGAGTGAGGGTTGCTACTTATTGCTATGTTTTCTTTATAAAGAGACATGTCTCCATCTGGGCATGTCATTGTTCAGGTTACTTAAGTATCCCTGTACTATGCCCTCTAATTTGGGAGTGATGATGACTTTGCTCAAATGGATGTAACCTTCCATAACAGAATTCAGGATTTCTATGATGGTCCAAGAGATGGATGTTCAGGACAGTGGGGGGTGGGGATTCACTGTTGATCTTTTGCTGTGACCATCCCAAGGAATGATTGCAGGGTAGTGTTCCATGTTGGACTGGGATCTGAGAGGTTCAAATTCCCCAGTCATTAAGCTTTCTGGGTTCCCTCCCAACCATATTCATTTTGAATTCTATCACATTGTTCTCTTAATACAGGAGCCAATGCAGTTTACAATATAAGATAAAACAAAATATAGATAAAACAGTACAAAAGTTTTATAAAATTAAACAGTCAATACAATTGAAATCTTTGAAACAGTTAAAACACATTCCTAGCACAGTAAAGATAAGTACAGTTGTCCCTTCATATTCGCTGGGGTTTGGTTCCAGGACCCCCCGTGGATACCAAAATCCATGAATACTCAAATCCCATTATATGTAATGGCATAGCAAAATGGTGTCCCTTATATAAGATGGCAAAATCAAGGTTTGTTTTGGGGATTATTATTTTTTAAAGAATATTTTCAAGCCATGAATATCTGTGGATACCAAATCAGTGGATACAGAGGGACAACTATATAGGGCATCCCCCATCAAAAGCTTTTTCAGCCATCACCAATTCAAAGCTGAAGGCCTATTTTTAAAAACAATTTACACTTGTGAGTGATATAAGAAAGTAGAGGGAGGGGGCAAATAAGCTTCCTGATGAAAGGGAATTTCATAGGCTGAGATCAGCCCCTGAGAAGACTTCATCCAACATCCCTCTGAGGGTGGTGGGATCAAGAGAAAGTCCTTCCTTGAAGAGCATACGATTTGGCAGGCTCATATGAGGAGATATGATCTTTCAGGATAGTCTGGACCAAAGCCATATAGGGATTGATAGGTGATAAACAGCACTTTGCATTGTTCATAAAGCTCATAAAATTCCATCAAGTCTTACAATGAGGTCTTGTGTGGTGGAAATGCCAACCAGGCAACAACACAAGGGTACATGCCGTTTTACTCCTATAGCCATTGAGTGGCACAGTTGCACCAGTCTGACAGCTATTATGAAGCCTGCTCCCCACCCCACCCCCCAAAAAAATGCATGAGGAGGCACTAGATACCTTCTTACACAACAGTGGAGAAAATAGTTAGACTAACATAACACCCCAAGGGGATTCTGGGTTATGATTTTTTATTTCAGCTTCTGAATCTACTATAGCTTGCTGACACTAGGGCTAACATAATTTCTTATGGCTTGACGTAGAGGTTTTAGCTGTAGTAAGGCAAACCGAAGCTTCAATCAGCCTGTGAACACAAGTGGAGAAGAAACATCCACCTACATCCCCCCTAGGTGTTTTGCCTGCTCCAGGTCCTCTCATATATCTACTTACTATAATCCCATTTTGGAAGAAAGGCAGGGTATTAATCCAATAAATAAAGGAATGAATAAATAAAACACTAATCTAATGTTGCTGACTTGGCTGTACAGAGTATGTTTAGACAGTGATTTGCTAAGGATACCTATGGGATTCATGTATCCTGAGATAAAACTCTATGCATCAAAGTTTCCCTGTTTGGCCACATTATCCATCCAGATCTGTTGTGTTCTGTTCTCCATTTTCTTTTTTGTTTCCCATCTATCCAACATCTTTATCAATGAATTGGATGATAGAACAGAGGGCACGTTTATCAAATTTGCAGATGACACCAAATTAGGAAGGGTAGCTCAAACCCAGAGAACAGGCTCAGAATACAAAATGACCCAACAGATTAGGAAGCTGGGCCCAACCAAATTAACAAAAGGAATTTCAACAGGGAGAAATGTAAGGTACAACATTTAGGGGGGGAAATGAAATGCACAAATATAGGATGGGTAACACCTGGCTTGACAACAACATATGTGAAAGGGATCTAGGGTCTTAGTAGACCACCAGCTGAACATAAATGATCAGCGTGATGAGGCAGCTTAAAAAGCCAATGCGATCCTGGACTGAATCAATAGGAGCATAGTGTCTAGATTGAGGGATGCAATAGTACCACTATATTTGACCTTAGACAACTTCAAGAGAAATGTAGAGAGCAGAACAAGGGTCTCTATGTAACATTTGTTGACCTCACCAAAGCCTTCGACACCGTGAGTAGGAAAGGTCTCTGGCAGATCCTGGAAAGACTAGGATGTCCCCCCAAATTCCTTAAAATGATTATCTTGCTACACGAGGGCCAGCGTGGTCAAGTCAGATATGGTGATGCTCTTTCAGAGCCCTTTCTAATAACTAATGGAGTGAAGCAAGGTTGTGTTCTTGCTCCAACTTTATTTACAATCTTCTTCAGCATGATGCTCCAAAGAGCTATGGCAGAGCTTGAAGAAGACAACGGCATCTACGGTATATACTTTACCGTACTGATGGTAGCTTGTTTAACTTAAGCCAGCTGAGGGCTCGCAGTAAGACTCTAAACTATCTAGTCCGTAAGCTGCTCTTCACTGATGCTGCTGCCCTTGTTGCCCACACAGAAGCAGCTCTGCAGCACCTAACATCCTGTTTCGCAACAACTGCAGAGCTGTTTGGGCTGGAAGTCAACCTGGAGAAAACTGAAGTTCTTTACCAGCCTCCACCACAGGACAAACACCATCATCCCCACATTGCCATCGGCAAATCTATGCTCAAGTCCGTTCAGCAGGACTTGGGAAGCATCATCTCCTCAGATGCCAAGATTGACAAAGAGATTGATCACAGATTAGCAAAGGCATATAGCGCATTTGGAAGACTTTACAAAAGAGTCTGGAATAATAAACACCTGAGGCGAAGCACAAAAATCAGTGTGTATAGAGCCATTGTACTGTCTATTCTCCTTTATGGGTCTGAAACATGGGCCACCTATCGCCACCACTTACGACTCCTCGAATGCTTTCATCAGCACTGTTTACGCACAATCCTAAATATACACTGGACTGACTATGTGACGAATGTTGCTGTCCTTGAGCAAGCAGGGATCACCAGCATTGAGGCCATGATATAGAGAACACAGCTGCGCTGGGCAGGGCACGTTTCTAGGAGGGAGGACCATCGCCTCCCCAAAATAGTACTCTACGGTGAACTCGCTATGGGTCAGCATCAGAGGGCACTCCAACAAAGTGATTCAAGGACTCCCTGAAACAACATCTCAGGCTCGGCCAAATTGATCACCAACAATGATCCGCCCTGGCCTCATATTGGGAGGCATGGAGACACACTATCCACAATGCTGCAGCCCTGTTTGAGAGCTCACACCGAACAAGTCTTGAAGAGAAACGACAATGCAGAAAGAATCATAACCCGGAAACATCACCCAAGGAGACCCTCTGCTGTGCTTTCTGCAGCTGGACTTGTTTATCTCGGATTGGCCTTCTTAGTCATCAGCGTGCTTGCATTAGGCGCGGGATGAGTCCTTCCTGAATCTTCATTTGCGAAGAAAAGCCAGAGAGAAATTCTGCTTTGGGCAGACCTCTCCTGGAATATCCAGTTCTGGGCACTGCAGTTCTAGAAGGATATTGACAAGTTGGATCATATCCAGAAGAGGACAACCAAAATAGTGAAAGATCTGGAAGCCATGCCTTATGAGGAGTGGCTTAGGGAGCTGGGTATGTTTAGCCTGGAGAAAAGAAGGTTAAGAGGGGGCATAATAGTAATGTTTAAATGCTTGAAAGAATGTCATATTGAAGAGGATTCAAGATTGTTTTCTGCTCCACCAGAGATTAGGACACAGAGCAATGGATTCTAATTTCAGGAAAAGATATTTCACCTAAGTATTAGGAAGAACCTCCTGATGGTAAGAGCTGCTTGACAGTGCAATACAGTGCCTTGGAGTGTGGTGGAGTCTTCTGCTTTGGTGGTTTTTAAACAGAGGCTAGATGGCCATATGTTGGGAGTGCTTTGACTGTGTATTCCTACATGGCAGGGGGTTGGACTGGATGGCCCTTGTGGTGTCTTCCAGCTCTATGATTCTATTGTAACTCTACACGTGGGGTAAATTTAGCTCAAGTCAGTATTAATCCCTTTTCCTTGCTTCTGTGTTGAAGACCTGTGCATTCCCCATGGCTGGCACTGCAACCCTAAACTAGGGGTTTGCTTTTGTTTTTTATGTTGGTGGTGGATAACACTCCATCAGTAGTGGAGCTAGTGTTTCAACAGTGTGGGAGTAAGATCCAACTGCTAGTTGGGTTGACTTCCATACAAGGAATGGAGAGGAGTATCATTTCGTCAATTTTCTCAGGCAACAAAGTGTTTTAAGCGGGCCTTCACCCACAGAGAACTGTCTGGAAAATGATAGTTCTTAGTTTTATATAATCAAAACTGGGTGGTGTGGAGGGGGATCTTATCAAATTTGGGCTGGGATTAAGTCAGGACTATCCTGAGAATTCAGTGCCAAAAGCTGAGACTTAGGGGCGACCCTTTGTGTTACCACATAAGATGGGCCCTGGTGAAGTTACAAAGGTGATGTTATAAGAGGCAACTCTTTGGGGGTATCATCAAGAAGGATGTATTAAGCATCAGCTCCTTTGCACAGAGTTTCCCATTCAAATTGTAAAAGCACCAAGTCTCACAGATGAAGAACACACACACATTTTTCAGTATAGTGCTCTTGCCCTAAGAGTCTTCATCCAGAGGACTGGAGAAGGGGACCAGGCCCTGAAATATGAGAAGCAAAAAGGACTTGTAACACCCAATTAAGGGGGTGTAGAGAAAGACAAAATCTCAAGGTGTTGAAAAAGATGTTTTTGTTCTTGCAATTAGCCCAATGCTTTTCGGCCTAGTAATATTTAATAGCCTTCTTCAGGGACTGTTAAAAGATAAAAGAAAGAAAAGGAACAATTTATAAACAACAAAAGGTGCATTGTCCCTTTAATTTAATATGAATATTACTATTATTAGATATTAGATGACTGCAAAGAAATGAAATTAATACCATACCATCAGCAATTGTCTGTTTATGAAGAACTGGTGTCCTAACAGCAACAGTGGTAAATATATTATTGATCTAGGGTCAAGGTCTCATTTCCACTACACTTCAGAAATGTAGTCTTCTTTAAGTGGTGAAGTTTTTCTTTTCTTTTTTTTTCCCTTCACAATTGCAAGTGATGACAGATAAACTGCCTTTAGAATTCCTAATAGCTAAATTACGATTATTATGCAAAGCCCTACAATAGACAGCTATATGGCTTGTTAAATGACTTTGCCTTTTCCCCCCTCTTTCTTTCTTTTTTCTTTCTCTTTTTCTTTCTTTTTTTTGAAAAGCATAATCATTTTCCTTTATTAGCTGAAGGATTTCATAATTTAAGGAAGATGAGAACCTATAAGTCACACTTTCAAATAAGGAACATGGATATTGCAAACATTAAATTCTCCCATAAAAATGTTAAGGCATCATTAAACTAGGATCAGATTAATACAATCCAGTCAACTCTGGATAGATATCGCCTGTAATAGGATGAAACAATACCTAGTGATATAGGATGTATAAGATTTTACTACAACCAATTTATACACCTATAAAACATACAGGTATCACTCAAACCCATCATTAACTGTGCCTGCCTTGCATTAAATCAAGTGAGTTTGATAAAGAGAAGAAGAGGGGGAAACTTCGCTCCCTTCTTCTGTCTCTCATCTCTATTATCTGTCACCCAGCATCTCATTTCTAATTTGAGACAAATAAGCACTCCATTCTGGTAACAGTTGACCTGAGAACACTTGACTTATCAATCTGTTTAGATGTCTGGTGGATTTATGTGCGCATGCTAAGATCACAACTATACCTTATTACTTTCCCATAGAGCCACTGTAACTCAGCGGGGCTTCTCTTCTAATAGAGCTAAAGGGCGGAACTAGACTCTATCTCTGCAAATGACTATTCCTGAACCTGATTTGACATGATAAAGGGAATGTGGGAAGTGGGGCGCACTTAAAAGGGAGAATCAGCTGGTGGGAAGGAGGGGGCATGTAATTCCTCCCTCTTCTGTCTGTTTTGTCCTGCCAGTGGTTTTGGTAGCTAAATGGTTTTCTGGCCTCCTCTGCTTTGGGGAGATGGTATAATCAGGTATAAATGGGCAGTTGTAGATAGGTTAAGCTATTGGAGAATGCATTAAATTTTTACCTTTCGAGAGGACAATTCCAAGATTCCATGCTGGCTGTGGGAGATGGGATCTCTGAAGCAAAAAAGTAACTTTAAGCTTTAGGAAAGGCCTTTCTGATGTGGCCCTCAGATTATTGTATGCCACATTAGGTAAATTGCCATATGCCTGTGTCATTTTCTTTTTATTGCCAACTTTTTTAAAAAAACACCCTTTTTATTCACTGAATCCTTTTAGCAGTATTTAATCTTTGGTGGGGGGGGAGGAGAAATAGACTGTGGGTCCATCTACACAAGGGGGGAAAATCCAAACTACCTCATAGTATTGGCAACTTGCAGCAGCAGCAACATGTCTAAATGGTTTTCTGGCCTCAGAAGCCCCCAGAAGCCTCACATTCCTGATGGAGGCCACAAGCGATTTCCTTGTGTTAGTTCTTCACCACCACAGGTTGTTTTTTTTAAAGTCATCCCAAGGCGTGCTGGTGTAATAGAGTGATTCTCCAATTTTATAAGAAAGCAAAACAGAAAATATTGATCCTTTTTATCACTTTTGCGAGTGATCGCTAAGGCGAAAATCCAACATGGTGGTAGTGGGCACTTGACCTAGCAAGCTCTGCCCCGCTCTCAGCCAGCCAATCAGCTTTATGTTTCCCTTTGAGTTTATCATTGTTCTATAGACCAAAGAGCAAAAATGCACACCCACCTTGTGGTTTGTGAAAAAGTACAGGGAAATCTGCTAAAGCTTTTACCCCATTGTTTTTGCCGTTTTGCCCCCCCCCCTTCCAAATAGCATGGATTGGCACTGGATCCTGTTTAGACAGGCAGGATTCTCAGCAAATTCCATGAGGGGTATTTTCATCATTTAGACAAGCCCTGTGGGAATTTTTATTGAACTGCTTTGCAATATCTGCTGTTGCTGATATTGTTTCTGTTGTACTTTACCATTTTGTTTGGGACCTTTGCTTCTTGTCTTTAAAGAGGAATTTTTTCCGCCCTCTCTACAAGATTCACCCCATGCTTGGATCTACTCCTCAGTGGGAGGTAGGAAGTGCTCCATATTTTTTCTTTTCATTGAAAAGCCTATTCCAGGGGGAAGGTTCATTCCAGTAAAAGAGATTTTTCGAGTGTTCATTGTAAGTTTTGGAAACAGCTATCTAGAATTAATCAGAAGCCATTCGCTCTTGCTTGCTGCATGGAACTTGTTTCCTTAATCCACAAGCTTTGTAAATAAGATGCAAAATAATGAAACAATAACATTTGGGGGAATTCACAGATGACCCTATGGGCTACACATGTGTCCTGTAGGCTACACTTTACCCACCCCTGCCTATGTGTTTCACTTTTTCTTTTCAGTTCTAGGCCCAATGAGATTTTGTGAGAGATAGGACTGTCAAGAACACATTCAGGTTCCAATGATTTTTTTCCAATGATTCCCCCCCCCCCCCAGGAAGGCCTCCCTTGGCATATATACACACATACTCGTCCCTCAACTGTTCACTAGCGGCCGATCTTTGTGATGGGCAGAGGCTGCTGGTGGGCGAACACATGCCAGTCAGACAGTCAGGTAAGCACCTCTAGGCTAGGGTAGCAGTTTTGGACTGAGTTGGAAGAGGGCTCCTGGCTGTGCATGAAGGGGAGGGATCCAGAGGAGGAGCTCTGCTGTTGCTTCCCTCCCTCCCTCTAACCCTGAGTTCTTGCAGGCCAGCAAGAGACTCTCATGACCTACTACCAGGGGAGAACTTCTGCTTGGTACACCCATAGCATTCCTGGCAGCAACTAAAGTGGGTGGATTGATGGGGCTAGAGTGAGGCAGCTGTTTGGCATGATGGGTAGGTGAGTAGGAAACGGGGCACGTCCTCTCTCCAGGCTGGCCCTGCAGTTCCAAACCTTTGGGCTCATGTCACTCACCTTTCTCCCTTGCCCCTCAAGATCCCTTCCTGGATCTTGGCTCTCAAGGTGACCCCAATATGGACCAGTGGATGTGTTCTTAAGTGTTGTACCTTGAGAACTGTAGTTCAGCAGCATGCAGTAGAGATACTTAGGAGAGCTTTTAAAGTACCCCACTAAACAAATCCCAGGATTCCTTAGGATGGAGCTACAACATTTAAAGTAGTTTAAAACTGATATAACTGTGAAGCACAGAAACAATGGGCCAGTCATTCTTTCTCACCCTGACATATCTCACAGGATTGTTATGAAGTAAAGGTGTGGGGAGGCTTAAATACCCTAAAGGCACCAGATACTGTTGAACTTTACAAGGTAAGCAGGGTTACCCTGGATAGTCTCTGTCTCGGGCTTTTCTTTGCAAACAAAGATTCAGGAAGGATTCATCCCGCGCTTTCTGCAAGCGTGCTAATGGCTAAAAAGGCAAATCCAAGATAAACATGTCCGGTTGCAGAAAGCACAGCAGAAGGTCTCCTTGGGTGATGATTCTGGGTTGTTATTCTTTCTACGTTGTTGTTTCTCTTCAAGACTTGTTCGGCGTGAGCTCTCAAATAAGGCTGCAGCATTGTGGATAGTGTGTCTCCAAGCCTCCTGATGCAAGGCCAGGGTGGACCATTGTTGATGATCAATTTGGCCGAGCCTGAGATGTTGTTTCAGGGAGTCCTTGAATCACTTTTTTGGAGTGCCCCTCTGATGCTGACCCATAGCGAGTTCACCGTAGAGTAGTATTTTTGGGAGGCAATGGTCCTCCATCCTAGAAACGTGCCTTGCCCAGCGCAGCTGTGTTCACAATATCATGGCCTCAATGCTGGTGATCCCTGCTTGCTCAAGGACAGCAACATTCGTCACATAGTCAGTCCAGTGTGTATTTAGGATTGTGCATATACATCGCTGATGAAAGCGTTCGAGGAGTCGTAAGTGTTGGTGATGGGTGACCCATGTTTCAGACCCGTAAAGGAGAATAGACAGTACAATGGCTCTATACACATTGATTTTTGTGCTTCGCCTTAGGTGTTTGTTACTCCAGACTCTTTTGTAAAGTCTTCCAAATGCGCTATATGCCCTTGATAATCTGTGACCAATCTCTTTGTCAATCTTGGCATCTGAGGAGATGATGCTTCCCAGGTAGGTGAACTACTGAACGGAGCACAGATTTGCCAACGGCAATGTGGGGATGGTGGTGTTCATCCTGTGGTGCAGGCTGGTAGGGAACTTCCGTTTTCTTCAGGTTGACTTCCAGCCCAAACAGCTCTGCAGCTGTTGTGAAGCAGGATGTTAGGCGCTGCAGAGCTGCTTCTGTGTGGGCAACAAGGGCAGCATCATCAGCGAAGAGCAGCTCATGGACGAAATAGTTTAGAGTGTTAGTGTGAGCCCTCAGACGGCTTAAGTTAAACAAGCTACCATCAGTACGGTAACATATATAGATGCCGTCTTCTTCTTCAATCTCTGCCGTAACCCTTTGGAGCATCATGCTGAAGAAGATTGTAAATAAACTTTGAGCAGGAACACAATCTTGCTTCACTCCATTAGTTATTAGAAAGGGCTCTGAAAGAGCATCGCCATATATGGCTTGACTGTGATGGCCCTCATGTAGCAAGATAATCATTTTAAGGAATTTGGGGGGGGGGGCATCCTAGTCTTTCCAGGATCTGCCACAGATCTTTTCTACTCACAGTGTTGAAGGCTTTGGTGAGGTTGACAAATGTTACATAGAGACCCTTGTTCTGCTCTCTACATTTCTCTTGCAGTTGTCCAAGGGCAAATACCAATCTATAGTACTCCTATTGGCTCTGAAGCCACATTGGCTTTCAGGAAGAAGTTCTTCTGCAACAGCAGGGACTAATCTGTTCAGGAGTATCCTTGCAAGGATTTTCCCAGCAATAGAGAACAGTGTTATACCTCAATAATTTGAGATGTCAGATTTTGCTCCTTTTTTCTTGTACAAGGTGATGATGACTGCATCTTGGAGATCTGATGGCAGTTCCCCTTTTTCCCAGCAATTCACAAGGAATTCGTGGAATTTATCATGAAGTACATGACCTCCGTGTTTCCAAACTTCAGGTGGGATTCCATCAATCTCAGCTGCCTTGCCATTTTTCATCTATATGGCCTTAAGGGTCTCTTCCAAAGTGGGAGCTATGCCCAATTCATTTTTCATTGTTTTTTTGTATCATATGTTAGATAGATGAGCCTTGGACTACTCAGCTGGCACTGAAGAGACTTTGAAAATGTTCAGCCCATCGATTCAGGATGGAGGCTTTATCAGTAATTAGTGTTTGACCATTTGTACTGTATAAGGAGCTTTGGACCCAAACGCTGATTTAAGAGCTTCATAAAATCCTCTAAGATCACCCAGATCTACAAAGTGTTTTGACTTTTCTGCTATATTGATCCCCCACTTGTTCTGCATGTCTTGGAGTTTTTGTTGAAGTTTACTACATGTGAGACGGAAAGCTGCTTTTCTTACATGGCAAGTTGGCTGGGCAAGGTATGCCTGGTGAGCAGTTCTCTTCTTTGCCAACAGCTCCTGGATCTCTTGGTTGTTTTTATCAAACCAGTCTTGATTTTTTTTATGGGAGAACCCGAGGGCTTCTTCCGCAGATTGGAGGATACTGTTTTACGATGAAGATTTAGTTTACATCTTACGAGGTGATGATCTGTTTGGCATTCTACACTGGGCATCACTCGAGTATGACGGACATCGCAAATGTTTCTCTGGCGGACTAGAACATAATCAATGAGGTGCCAGTGTTTGGATCGGGGATGCATCCATGTTGTCTTCAAGCTGTCTTTCTTCTGAAAGATAGTGTTTGTAATAGTCAGCTGTTGTTTTGCACAGAACTCTAGCAAGAGGCAACCATTATCATTGCAACTTCCAACACCATGCTTGCCTAAAACACCTTTCCAGGCTTCAGAGTTCTTTCCCACTCTGGCAATGAAATCACCAAGGATAATAATTTTATCTTCTACAGGGACTTTTTGTATGAGGTGGCGTAGGTCTGTGTAGAATTTGTCTTTCTCTACAGGGTCGGCTTGCATAGTTGGGGCATATATACTGAAAAGAACAACATGTGGGAGGCGTAAGGAAATAATGTGATCAGAGTGGCCTGTTGGCAAGGTTTCGAGTTTGGAGGCAATGGAGTTTTTAATCTTAAAGCCTACTCCTGAAATATTTTTTTCAGTTTTAGTTTTGCCAGACCAGTAAAGTGTGTAGCTGGCACTGTGTTCTTTAAGGCTGCCTTCCTCATGGAGACAAACTTCACTAAGAGCAGCGATGTCAATATTAAGTTGTGATAGTTCATGGGCTATTAGAGAGGGGCCTAGAAAAGGTGGTCTAATGAAAGCTCATCTCCATCTACCTGGTTGACTAGCCGCAGCCAACAGGCATCTTCTGATGCGGTCAAACAAAGACACACACTGGCCCCCAAAGGTGTAAATAAACTGACGCTTGCATGCTGGAACATCAGAACCATCCGAGACTCTGCAGACAGTGGACAGCCTGAGCGTCATTCTGCTCTAATAGCCCATGAACTATCACAACTTAGAATAGAATATTCTCTGTCTGCAGAGTCTCAGATGGTTCTGATCTTCCAGCATGCAAGCGTCAGTTTATTTACACCTTTGGGGGCCAGTGTGTGTCTTTGTTTGACCGCATCAGAAGATGCCCGTTGGCTGCGGCTAGTCAGCCAGGTAGATGGAGATGAGCTTTCATTAGGCCACCTTTTCTAGGCCCCTCTCCATCTGGAGCAAGCATTGCTCTCCTTAACAAAAGCTGCTTGGTCATTCAGGATGCTACCGAACAAGACTATCATCTCCCGGGTCAGTCTCAAGCAACCGAAGTCCTGAACCACCTGCAGGGTTTGGTCTGCGGCTTCCAGTGCATCTTTACACCTGCCGTTTCATCACTCACCTATCGCTATAGGACTTTTTCGGGATTGGATTTATCCTTCGAGCCTGTGGAATGGATTATTCTGGTGGAGCGCAGCGTGCACAGAACTGGCCTCACCCTTTAAACTAAAGGTTCATCTGGTATAGCCTTGCAAGCATGGATGGTAGCAACGAGGTCCTCAGGTTGTAGGTTTGATTAGAGTTTCCTTCTCTTAGATGGTTGACCTTACAGGGTTCAACAGGCACCATCTGCCTGGGTTTGGAATTAGAGTTTTCCTTCTCCTAGGATTGTTGCCATAAGGCTAGAGAGCCCATTCTGCCCTTTGACACTCTTTGTCAGACCCTTCACTTATGACCTGTCTGGCATAGAAGGCCCTACCGGTGGCTATTATGCCACCGTCAGCATAGCTCAAAACTTCATTAGGGTACGCAAACCTCTCCCGCACGAGAACGGGGCATCAAAGGAAAGGCACCCTGGATAGTACTTGGATGAGAAACCACCAATGGATACCAGGTACTGCAGGCTATATTTCAGAGGAAGGAACTGTCAAAACCACCTCTGAGGGGCTTACTGCACGAGGGAAGAAAGTGGCAGTGCACCCCCATTACAGAGCTGCCCGGCTTGGCTTATCCCATGACATTGGTGTGTTTCAGCTGTTCTCCTGTTCTGGTTCCATGGGAGATGGTGGTAAACACAAGTCTTTTTGTCAAATGGAAAAATCTGTTAGCAAAAAGACCTGTCTTTACCACTGTCTCCCATTGAACTGGAACAGGAGTGCAGCTGAACATTGTGTGACAAGGCAAGGTGGGATGTGCTGTTATCCAGATTGATGGGAGGGCATGGGTAACCCACTCATGACACCAAATTTATGTTACTAATTGGGGGGATTACAGTAGCTCAAATGAATGGCTGCAAGAGGTTAGGTAACTTGCGGAACCTTTGCATGTATACATATTGGTACTAACTGCCGAGACTCTGAGTTAAAGTAAAATAAAATGTTTTTAATTAGAAAATTACACGGAAGCATTTGAACAGGAACACACACTCACAAAGACCACACAAGGTTAATAAGGAATTAAAGTTGGGATAGAGGAATCGATTTGGGAAGTATGGGTGATAATTACCAGTCCCGAAGAGTAGAGTTTCATGCAGTGGAGAAGACTCAGACTTGGAGCTGGGGATAGCACAGTGATCTGGCAGAGTGACAGTATCCAACTGTGGCACACTTGGGTATTGTTTGGGGCTAATATTTATACCCTGTTTCATATCCTGAAGATGTGATTTTAACTTAGAACAAAGCCTAGATAGGTTTCCCACCATTAAACAAAGGAAACGGTGACTTTGCTAATTGTCATTAATGGCTGCAATATTAGAATTGTTGAGTTTATGACAACCTCCATATTGTGAGATAGGAAAGGTGTGAGGAAAGGCTTTCTGGGGATAATGGATGTTTTGGTCACTGGTTTTGTTTGCCAATGCATCCAAGAGGGGATTAGCACATACATCAGTGATGGCGTTGTTTACTAGGGGCTTCGCTTAATCCTAACTTGGGCATGTCTGCTGGTAGTTCTCGATGAAATCCTGGTGACTTCCATCTGACCTCATTCTGGGCCCACCCCAGTCTACTAGACCTTGTGAACTGTCTAACTATTGCCAATTATGAAATATTATAGAGAGGGGGTGTAAGGCCAGGTAACAGCACTACTCTCAGGCTTTGCTTCCGCTTCCCTTCCTTCATGCAGAAAGCCCCTGAGTACAACCTATGAAATTCATGGGGCCTCTATAAGTCAACAGGTGACTTGAAGGCACACGCACACACACACACACACAAACACACACATACACACACGAGAGAGAGGAGAAGACCCATGTATACAGAAAGGTGGGGTATGAATTTAATTTATAAACAAGCAAAGATTTCCTGCCAGAAAAGGATATATTCTTTAAGCAACTTAGTCCTTGCTCTCCTCAGCAGGGGCAACTTTCTTACTCAATCTTTGTATTATTAACATTAATCAGACACTGAGAGAAAAGTGAGTGAGGGACACTGTGAACAGTAGGTTTGCATTTCAAAGGTACAAGCAGTAATAAGGGCAATTTAAGCCACTTATATTTTATCAGTATTTTTTTGTGTGTGTGTGTTTAGGAATGATAAATACCCTGATTTTTTTTTAAGTAACACCCATTTGGGGGAAATCCTCATGTTGATTTTTTTTTAAAAAAAAAAATCAGCTTTGATTTCTACAGCAAGGCAAATAACCAGTTCCTACAACATTCCCACATGATAATCAGAGTTTGCAAAAGAAAACATTAGACAGGCTGCAGAAGGCACATTTTGCCTTACTTTGATTGCAGTGCAATGTATTAAAGTAAGAGGCAATCGGTATCCAGTCTGTGTTCTCAATTTACAGAGGTGCAAGGCAACCTTGAAAGGAGGTTTATTCACCATGCAAAACATGAAGCTTGTGTTCCAAGAAAGTGGTGCAAGCTCAGAATGCAAAGCTGGCTGAAGCCCAGGATCTTACATGGACCTTGCAGTCAAGGGAGAGAAACATCTATTGGCAAGCTCGATTACAGGAGATGAAAAGGCAGGCTTTGTGGCCTCAAGAGTGCTTGAAAGAGAGCATTGACTGACACATTGAAAGCACAGAAGAACCAGGGCAATGGCAAGTGGGCAGGAGAGTGGGGAACAGGTTCTGCTCAAAACCTTTTGCTGTCTGACATTGAGAAGCAAATGTTGCCTCCTTCCTCAGCCCAAAGTTCAGAGTAGTGGTGACTGCTGGCTCCTAAATCAGTGTAGAGTAGGGATGGAAAGAATATTGGAAGGCTTGAATAATAATAATAATAATAATAATAATAATAATAATAAAAAAAAAACATGATAGGGTTTTTTGAGTATCAAATCACATATACTGAAAACAGGCTGTTGTCCCAGCAAAGAAAGAAATAGACAGAAGCACTGCCATCAGCTTAGCTTGCAACCATGAACCTGGGGCCCTTTCAGATTATACAGTTATACTGTTAAGATTTCACTTTAACTGCCATGGCTGCATCCTACAGAATTCTGGAATTTGCAGTTTAAGGAGCTTAGAATTCTCAGCTGGAGAAATCTAGTACCTCATCAATCTACAAACTCTAGGATTCTGTAGGATGGAATGATGGCAGTTAAAGTGGAATCATTGTGCTATAACTGTGTGATCTGAAAGTGCCCCTGCACTAAAGTGTTCAGTCCAAGCCTGTGTTATATCAGTGCTGCCTCTTGTCTTAAGATTGAGAGAACAGTGTGTACGTGTTTGCATACAACCTAATCCACAAGCAGCAATATTTGGGGGGTGGGCAGCTCCAAAGCATAAAATATATCATGCAAGCTTTTTAGGCTTCACTGGCTTCTTCATCAGGCAAAGATGTAAAAAATCGTTGTTGCTGCTGTTGTGTGCCTTCAAGTCGTTCCCAATTTATGGCAACCTATCACAGGGTTTACTTGACAAGATTGGTTCAGATGAGGTTTGCCTTTACCTTCCCCTGAGGCTAAGAGAGTGGGACCTGCCCAAGGTCACCCAATCGGTTTCCATGGCCAAGTGGGGATTCAAATCCCTGGTCTCCAGAGTCATAGCCGAACACTTAAACCACTACACCACACTGGGTCTCATTAAAAACCATACAGGAGAAAAATGGTGATGTTAAAGTCACAGGCCTTCATTCTGGTTAAAATGGTATTGAGGGATTTTAATACAGGCAGAGGCCAGTCCTATGATCGGCCTTGTGAGGACCTTGTATTTGCATGTTTACAGAAAAATAGCATTTGTCCTCACCTCCTGTTCTCAAGGGGGAGGTGGGGATGAGACCTCCCTCCCCTTCTTCCTCATTCCATTCAATCCCACAGAAGGTCAGATAAGTTATGACAAGGGGTTGGGATAGTTAGGAGCCAACCTGCTGCTTGCACTCTCCATAAACCTTGCTCCTTTCTTTCTTGCCTACTTGCTTGATTTAGGGCAGTGATAGCTGGAGGCTTCCATGTCAGTGTGGTGGGGATATGGTTCAGCCCTTTGGATAGATCTTTAAAGTTCAGACTAAAACTGAGAGCCAATTCCAGGTCTCAGCCTTCTGATTTCTTGAATGCAGCCTCCATCTTGATTAATGTTTAAGGACTTTATCACACCAGCTTTCTCTCTTGCTGCAATAACATTAATTCAGGGAATGGAAACAAACTGCTTTGGGAGCATTCCTTTCACAACCCCCTTGAATTATGCAGTTGCGCTGTTTTGATGGTCTATAGTTGCATGATCTGTCTTCCACACCGATGCCAGAACTCCACTTTTCTAACCTATGCTCCACCTATGTAGTGTCCCTTCTGGAATTTTTCCTTTTTCTTTTTTCCATAATAATTACCAAAATATGATGAGGAGAAAAAAATAAAAAGAAAAGAAATAGAAATAGAAAATAATAAGATAAAGAGCCTACTTTGGAGTAGCATGGGAGGGAGGAGAATCACACCCACTGATACCACCTGACTGCTGACATCTTGCTACTACAGTGGAGAGGACCTATTGCACAGAAGGATGCCATGGGAAGGTGGCAAGTCTGAGAGTCAGTGATAGGATTGTTAGCATGCCCTACTACCCCCTCCCCACAGTATCTCATAATTGGAAATATTGGACACTTTTCAGGGTCAGGTTGGCTGGGGCAAACCAAAGGTTAGTTGGAGGTCACAACGATCTGGGATGTGTCTTAGAAATATGATGGCAGGAAAGCCCAAATTAGGATTGTGTAGAACCTCCCTTAGTAAACACAGTCATTAAGGAGGTATATGCTAGTCCTTTTTTCCAGCCCTGAGCATCTTGACAATGATTCAATCAGACAGTTAAGTGACCATTCCCAAATCTATGCCTATGGAAATCTTTCTTATACTCCCCTCCTGTCCAACCTCGCAAGGTTGTCACAAACCAATAAATTTCTGTCTCCCAGCAATTAATGCAATCAGTTGAATTTTGGTTTCTATAAATGGGAAAGCCATCCAGGCTTTGGCATAACAAGAGTACCCCTTCGGGATATGAAATAGGGTGTAGATATTAGTCCCTCAGGAATTGCAAAGTGTGCCATGGTGGACAAGCCTATCCACTTTCTCGGTGCACCCCAGATTGGAACCTTCTGTGCCACCCTCAGGCACCCATGTGAGTATCTTCACTACAAGGAACTCTTCTCTCCAAGACTGGTAACTATCACCCTATATTTTGGAATCTTTCCCTCTGTCTTACTCTGCTACAGCCCTGTGTTGTTCTTAAGCATGTGTGTTGTGTGTGAGTTCACTTTGTGTTATTTCGAATAAAAATACTTTATTTCAGTTTAACTGGAGTGCTCTCTACAGTTAGTATTGGTATACACAGGTGAAAAGATCCCCGAAGTTGCCCTCCTCACACAGGCATTCATTTGAGCTAATAATGCCTCCAAATAATAATAGAGATTTGGGCATCACAGATGGAAATCTAAAGCACCCCCCACCTCTTAGCCGAACAGGTTTGCCCCATCAGTGAAAAGATGTGCTCCAGCAACAAGTTGAATACAAAATGGCAACAGGATGGAGACAATGACATGTGATAAGGTATGGCCATAGACATTCTTATACAGCTACAATCACACTGTCCTAGCCTCATTTGATAAAGTCCTAAGCCAAGGTACAGAAAATCTTTTAACTACTTCAGTGTCTTCATTTCCCAGTACTTTAAATCCACCACCCACATGAAAGGCAGTCAATGGTAAACTCTACTCCATCACAGCATTTAAAATAAATCAGTTTTCCTATCCACTTTCTTCAGTCTCCAGCTTTCACATCCATCCAAAAAAGGCCAATGCAATTTTGGGCTGCATCAATAGAAGTATTGTGTCCAGATCAAGGGAAGTAATAGTGCCACTCTATTCTGCCTTGGTCAGACCTCACCTAGAATACTGTGTCCAGTTCTTGGCACCACAATTCAAAAAGGATATGGACAAATTGGAGCGTGTGCAAAGAAGGGAGACTAAAATGGTGAAAGGTCTGGAAACGATGCCTTATGAGGAGAGACTTAGGGAGCTGGGTATGTTTAGCCTGGAAAAAAGATGGTTAAGAGGCGATATAATAGCCCTGTTTAAGTAGTTGAAGGGGTGTCACGTTGAGGATGGAGCAGGCTTGTTTTCTGCTGCTCCAGAGACTGGAACACGGAGCAATGGATGCAAGCTCCAGGAACAAAGATTCCACCTCAACATTAGGAGGAACTTTCTGACAGTCAGAGCTGTTCGGCAGTGGAACACGCTCCCTCGGAGCGTGGTGGGGTCTCCTTCCTTGGAGGTCTTTAAACAGAGGCTGGATGGCCATCTGTCAGGGATGCTTTGATCATGATTTCCTGCATGGCAGAGGGTTGGACTGGATGGCCCTTGTGGTCTCTTCCAACTCTGCAATTCTATGATTCTATGAAAATTGGATGTACCAGTCCTAACTTTGGTTTCCAGCAACACATCATTGTAATTTAAAAACTTTTCTAATTCCTTCATATGAGCTCTTCCTAAACATTGTCACATCTGATTTCTCAAATTCTGGTTTCTTCTGATTTATTTCTTTTCTTTTAACATCTCTTTAAAGCTGTTTGACACCCACACTCCTCTGTAAATCATATCAATGAGGAGCTACATGAGGAGCTGTGATTATGGACTTTATCAGACAATGTTAAGGAAAATGCAACATGGGACATACAGTGAAAGAAATAAAATATGTATGTGAAAGTCACAATGACTAAGCAAGAGAAATTATGAAGCTACACAGGTGAAACTGCTAATGTAATCTAGAAGCCTGAGAGCCAAGGACAGAGGTACTGAATGCAGATTGGAAACACCTGAGAATCATTAAGTGTACAAGGTGAAATGTTGAAATACATGGGTTGGTCTTAAGCATGGGTGGAACTACATGGACCAATCAGAATGGAAGTACACATCCACTGGGTGGAAACTAGCTAGTGGGTGGTGATAAACAATGGCTATAAAATTGCAATGTTTGCCAATGTATTGTGGTTGAGTAGAGGGGGAGTAGTTTGGAAATATTGTGGAGTAGAGGTGGTGTAGTGTGTAGAGATTGTGATTTGTTGACCATATAGTATATTTATATAGAAGAATAAAGTAGGTTTTATATAAAACTACTGAGTTGCCTGAGTGAATCCTGGAGACATTTTGGAGACACCTGGAGAAGAGTGAGAAGGCTTGGAGAGTTTGTCAGGATCTTCAGCCTATTCTCTGAAACTCTGCTGCTTTGGAGGAAAGCATTAACCACTGATCTATGCTGGTTGGCTCTGCTGCATAATAAGGTGGTGAGTTTGAGCCAGAGGTGAAGAGCTACAACTCCCATCATCCCTGACAAGGGTTATGGGCCCAGTTACTAGAGCACCCAGCATCCACAGAAGCTGAAATTTCCAGAAAGTGGAAGAAAGCTTTGTGGAGGACAGATCAGAGCAAGCTGTTTGTGCTGCACTGATAAGCCTCGTGAGTAAACCATTTTGTGTTTTGCTTGAGCCCAGACGGGTCGGCTGTGCATACTCAGAAGGACTGTGTCAAATTGAGTCACTGCACAATTCAAGATGGAATTTCTAAAGTTTAGTAAATTGAATAGAAACAACTACTCTACCTGGAAGATTTATGCCCAATCTCTACTAGTAAAGGAAGGTCTGTGGTCAACAGTTGAAACAGGGCTGGCAGCTGATGCTAATGAAGCCACTCAAGAGAGAGATAGTAAAGCAAAAGCCTGTCTTTATCTCATGCTTGAAGAAGACTTAATTAATGACGTCAGAGATAAAACGTCTGCCAAGGATGTGTGGGATACCTTGCAGAGATTACACACTCCTTCAACTGCTTTTGCAAAAATGCTATGGTCTAAACGAATATACAGGCAAAAGATGGCTAAAGGGCAGTGTGTGATAGAACATTTAAAAATAATGCAAGATTTGTTTGTGCAAGCTGAACTGAGGGGAGTGCAAATTAGCAAAGAGCAGCAATGCTACATTTTAATAGAATCGCTAGACTCTTCGTGGGACAACATAACGAACAGCCTGCAAAACCTGCCAGAAGCTGAGCTTAATAGAGATTTAATTGTGGCCAGAATACTGGAAGAGAACCAGAGAAGAATGTCTGAGCAGGGTGACTCAGCAAGCTTAAAGACTGTGCCAAAACAACAAACAACTCCTGTCTGGCGAATGCAGGAGGAAGCAGCCTCTACAAGGGAGCAACGGAGGTGCTTTTATTGTAAGAAGATTGGTCATCTGCAGAGACATTGTAAACATTTTGCAGCTGAGAGACGCAAGCAAGCAGAGAGCAGATGGCAGCCGCGGCAGTATCAAAAACAGCCCAGACCTCCATTTTTGAGGGACAGTGGTAATAAAAAGGGGGTTGCAACCATGATTAAGGAAAAACAAAATGCAAATTCTAAATGGCTAGTTGATTCAGGAGCCACATCTTTGATGTGTAATGATATAAATTTAATAAGTAATAGAAAATCAGCTAATGTAAATGCTGTAGTTTTGGCTGACGGGAAAGAGCTAAGTACTGTAAATCAAATGGGTACTGTGTACATTCCAGGGCTAAAAGAGAATTTTAATGATGTCTTACATGTAAAGGAGTTAGAAAATAATTTGTTATCAGTAAGCAGATTAACAGAAAGAGACTACACAGTCATCTTTGAAAAGAACATGTGTAAGATAAAACTGAATGGGGAATTGCGTGGCATAGGTTTGAAAAAGGACAAACTTTATTATTTGGAGGATAATATCGATAGCTACAGGGTTGAAGAAGCTAATAACATAGAAAATATTCCAATCCACAAAGACTGCATACATGAGCTTCACAGAAAATTCGGCCATGCGAGCTTCAAATGTTTAAAGAATTTAATCAGTATGTGTCCAGATTTAAAAGTTACTGAATGCAAAAACCACTTAGATTGTACAGTATGTCATCAGGTAAAGGTCAGAGCTTTTCCAGTAGCTAAGAAAACAAAAAGAATTGCTCAAAGACCATTTCAGTATGTACATGCAGATGTTGCCCAAGCTAACTGCTTGTCCTTAGGGGGAAGCAAGTATTTCCTAGTAATTGTTGATAGGTATACAAGATTTGCATTTGTGAGAATAATGAAAAACAAATCTGACGCTGGGCAAAGTTTAAAAGCATGGGTAAGAATGGTGGAAAGACAATTTGATAGCAGAGTAGGCACCATTATTACTGATAGAGGAGGAGAATTTTTAAATCATCAATTGTTTAACTGGTTTCAAAAGGTGGGGATAAGGCATGAAACTACAAACCCTGCTTGTCCTAGTGAGGATGGGTTAGCAGAGAAGAAAATACAAGATATAAAAAGAATTACTGCTTGTATGATGGCAGATGCAGGGGTGAAAGATAGTTTTTGGGCAGAAGCAACTTTGACTGCAATTCATATCAGTAACAGATTGTATCATTCAGAAATTGAAGACATTCCCTACAGGGTATTGTATGGGAGAATGCCAAATTACAAGTACTTAAGGGTTTTTGGACAATTTGCTCATGTTTACACACCTGCTTGTTTCAGGAGGAAAGGAGAACCCAAAAGCAAAAGGCTTAGGTTTTTGGGGTATTCTGGAAATAGCTACAAGTTTCATTTGGGAGGAAAACAAGTGCAGTATTCTAGGTCTGCAAATTTTGAGAGACATGCTGGTTGGGACAAACTGCATGCCAATAAGGAAGTGTTTTTGAGATTAGGGAGTTCAAATGAGCCAAAAGCACAAACTGAACCAACCTCAGGAAACGGAGGGGTTTCAGTTAAGCAGGAAGCATCACCTAGCAGCAGTGGTAGTTCTTCCGATGATGAGATAGCATCTAGGCCTACTACTACTCGAATGACTGAAGACAAGAGATTTAGTCATAGAACTACAACTCCCAGGAGAGAAAGTGAGGATGAAAGAGAAAGAACAGCAGATTTTATTCCCAGGCGTAGTCATAGAGTTAGAAAGCCTCCAGATAGGTTTGTTGTGACAAAGGCAAGAGCTTGTTTAGCAGTAGAGGAGCCTGAAAGTTTTGAAGAATTGGAAAGTTATTCTAGTGAAGAACAGGAAAGATGGTTTGATGCAATGGATAATGAGTTTGGTTGCCTGGTAAATAAAGATGTTTTTGAAATTGTTGACAGACCCAAAGACAAGAAAGTAATTGGTTGTAAATGGGTATACAAAAGGAAAGAAATGCCAGATGGAAGTATCAAATATAAAGCTAGGTTAGTGGCTAAGGGTTTTGCACAACAGCAGTATGAGAACTATGATAAGACATATTCTCCAACTGCAAAGCCAGAAAGTCTGAGAATGGTTCTAGCTGTAGCAGTAAAAAGGAATTTAGTTGTAGAACATTTTGATTTTGAGACAGCTTACTTGAATGCGGTTCTGAATGAAGAAATATTTATGGAACAGCCACAAGGTTTCGAAGAAAATGGTAGTCAGAGAGTATATAAATTAAAGAAAGCGTGGTATGGTTTAAAACAAAGTGCCAGAGCGTGGAATCTGTGCATCAATGATGAGCTAGTTAAGCTAGGTTACAAGAGGAGCATTGCAGATGCTTGTGTTTATACAAAAGGAGACATAGTATTAGTGATTTATGTAGATGATTTGTGCGTAGCAGCAAAGTCAAAACAGGAAATTGAGTCAGTAAAAAGAGAATTGTCTGAGAAGTTTGTTTTGAAGGACTTAGGTGTATTGAAGTCTTATTTAGGTATTTGCGTTGAATGGACAGAAGAAGGACATTGTTTGTTAAGTCAGAGAAATAAAATTGAAAGATTGATTGAAAAGTGTGGATTACAGAATGCAAAAATAGTAAGAGCTCCAATGACAACTGGGTTTGTGTCTGAGAAAACAACTAGAGCGTTTGAGGACAAGACTTTCTTCAGAAGTATAATAGGATCTTTACAATTCATAACTTGCCACACCAGACCAGACATTTCTTATGCTGTAAATGTATTGTCTAGAAGGGTTAATGATCCAAAAATTGAAGACTGGACAGCGGTAAAACATTTATTGAGATATTTGAAAGGAACCTTAGATAGGAAATTGATAATAAGAAACAATAGTTCAGATCTAGATTGTTATGTAGACAGTTCATTTGCATCAGAATTAGGAGACAAGAAGTCAGTTACAGGAATGATAATTAAATATAGTGAAAGTCCAATAGTTTGGAGAAGTAGAAAACAAACTAATGTAACGTTAAGCACAACGGAAGCAGAATTCGCTGCTTTGAATGAGATAGTAAATGAGGTACAGTGGATTAAGCAATTGCTAAATGATTTAAATGAAAGTTACAAGATACCAGTGGAAATTCTGGAAGATTCACAGTCATGCATAGCAATGGCTGAAACTGAAAGTTTGAAGAACAGAACAAAATATGTTGGTGTAAGATATCAAAATGTGCGAGACATGGTTCAGAAGGGTGAAATAGAATTGAGATATATAGAAACACAACACAACATAGCAGATTTGTTCACAAAAGCATTGACAGCAGAAAAACATGAAAGGCTGACACAAATGGTTGGAATGACATTGTAAGACACATACAATATTTTATTTCGGAGGGGATTGTTAAGGAAAATGCAACATGGGACATACAGTGAAAGAAATAAAATATGTATGTGAAAGTCACAATGACTAAGCAAGAGAAATTATGAAGCTACACAGGTGAAACTGCTAATGTAATCTAGAAGCCTGAGAGCCAAGGACAGAGGTACTGAATGCAGATTGGAAACACCTGAGAATCATTAAGTGTACAAGGTGAAATGTTGAAATACATGGGTTGGTCTTAAGCATGGGTGGAACTACATGGACCAATCAGAATGGAAGTACACATCCACTGGGTGGAAACTAGCTAGTGGGTGGTGATAAACAATGGCTATAAAATTGCAATGTTTGCCAATGTATTGTGGTTGAGTAGAGGGGGAGTAGTTTGGAAATATTGTGGAGTAGAGGTGGTGTAGTGTGTAGAGATTGTGATTTGTTGACCATATAGTATATTTATATAGAAGAATAAAGTAGGTTTTATATAAAACTACTGAGTTGCCTGAGTGAATCCTGGAGACATTTTGGAGACACCTGGAGAAGAGTGAGAAGGCTTGGAGAGTTTGTCAGGATCTTCAGCCTATTCTCTGAAACTCTGCTGCTTTGGAGGAAAGCATTAACCACTGATCTATGCTGGTTGGCTCTGCTGCATAATAAGGTGGTGAGTTTGAGCCAGAGGTGAAGAGCTACAACTCCCATCATCCCTGACAGACAAGCCCCTTTAAATGTTCTTTTGCGGGAATAAAAAAAATCAATTTTTATGCCAGCAAAAGAACGCTACCCACCACACTTACCTTGCTTTCCTGGCAAAGGCAGCTCCAGCAATGAAAGAGGAAGTGAATGGAGCCCTGTTCACTACCTCCTTTGAAATCCCACGAGATTTCATCGCATGGGAAATTTAAAAATAAAACAAAAAATAAAAGGTTTTCCATGGGTTTTTTTTTTTTCGGACTGTGAGGCCATGTTCTGGAAGAGTTTATTTCTGATGTTTCACCTGCATCTGTGGCTGGCATCTTCAGAGAATGCCTGTGGCAGAGATGCCAGCCACAGATGCAGGCAAAACATCAGAAATAAACTCTTCAAGAACACGGCCTCACAGCCCACACAAAACCCACCGAAAACCTATGGATGCTGGCTGTGAAAGCCTTCAACGTCACAAAAAATAAAGCATAAAAAGTTACATCAAGCACATACACACACTTTAAAACTTCCAGTTAACCTGGGAAGGGTCATAAAAAGTGTGTCACCTACCTGGATGTCATAATCTCACCTGGAAGTGGTCTGGCTGGTCCAGCCATTCATGAGGTTAGTACATGGGGGGGGGGGAAGACGTGAGGTTACATATGCCAGATATGCTGGCAAAAAACAAAACAAAACAGCATAGCTGATCTATTGATGCCTTCGGCCGTCAATAAAATAGATTGGCTTAAGGGCAAGACATAAACATGAAAGGGCGATGTCGTCTGGTATGCATGCCCTTTCACATTTATGTGGCATTGTTATGACACCGTATTTAGTACATCTGATAAAGTATTAAGATACACACAATGGCTCACTATAAGAAATGTAACTCCAAAGTATACAAATCATGTTAACTTCTATGTATCAAAATGGTGTTTAAAATGACAAGGAGATGAGAAACCATGTGTTGATGATGAGTCTGCAGAGGAAGAAAGGAGGGACAATATCATATGGAAGGGCAGCTGCTATAATTATTTTCCTTGCCCCATAGAACATAGCAGCAGAAACACTTTGATCTTGGCTCCAGCAATCACAGATCAGGAGCAATCAGGTCTCAGTGGGTGAGAGAAGCAAACACCAGCTAGGGACCATGAAATGAACCACAGAGCCTTTGAGATCCTGATTACATCCCAGATTTGAAGCTCTAGAGGTCACGAGTCCTCTATTTGGAGCCCAGAGGCTTTAAAGTTAAGTAGTGCATTGCCCAGAGCACACAGAAGTGAGCACTGCTAATTATGTTGCTGTTTGAAGCTTCAAGAAAAAGCTGTCAATTCTCTGCTTTAGGCTTGGACCGGGCTTTTTCCCTGCTGCAGTTCTAATATAGCCAGCAGTGGATGAGATGTTTTGACTGAAGCACTTTGAACAGGTAAACCACAGATTCATACCTCCAACTGTCGTGATTTGGCAGGGACAGTCCCAATTAGCCCTCTGTTGTCCCACCTTTTCAGCTGCTTTTCAAATGTCCCAGTTTCTCTCCCCTCCTCTCACTTTCCCTCTTTGTCCTCAGTTTACTTCAATTGCTATAAACTAGGGGGTTGTCTAGATGATGAGATATGTGGATTGCTGCACATTAACACAAATTCACAGCAGTGCTCATTTGTCTCCACATTTTTATTTTTATTTTATTTATTTATTTTTGCAAAATCTGTACTATGTGAGGCTATCTGCATTTGAAGTGCACACAGAGCCATGGCTGCAAATCAAGATGGTGGTAGAGTAAATTACAGTGTGCTATTATTCTACACATGTTGTTGCTGCTGCACAGTATTTTTTTTAACCATAAATCAAAGGTGCACAAGTGCAACCTTCTGCTTAAAAATATTTGGTCACCATAGTGCTGCAAAATAGCACATGATCAATAAAGCGAAAATCCAAAATGGTGCTTCCATCTGCTTCCTCTCTGGCAAGTCCGCCCCCCATGCAGACCTAACCAATCAGCTCATCACGTCTGCCTTCACCGAAATGTGCACTGTCCTAAATCAGATGTCTAAATGAGCAGTACAGTTATCTCTCCATATCCACTGATTTGGTATCCACAAATATTCATGGCTTGAAAATATTCTTTAAAAAAATAATAATCCCCAAAGCAAACCCTGATTTTGCCATCTTATGTAAGGGACACCATTTTGCTATGCCATTGCATATAATGGGACTTGAGTATTCATGGATTTTGGTATCCACAGGGGGTCCTGGAACCAAAACCCAGTGAATATGAAGGGACAACTGTAATATGCATTTTCACACATTATTTTTAAAACTTCAGGAAAAGTGGCAAAGGCTCTTCCCATGCAGTATATTGAGGTTTTGGGGGCCCCCTCCTTCCAAATACCGCAAATCTTGTTCACTTCTCATTGGGACAAAAGGTTTTCTCCTCACATTCTATGAGGGGTATTTTCACCGTCTAGACAAATCCTGAATTCAAGTTACTGTCATGTCCCTGGTGACATGGGGCTGGTTTACACGACAGGTTTTATTGCGTTAAGTTGCGCTTTAGCACTTTCCCGCATCAGTGGTGGGTAGTTTACACGGTATATGTTTACACAGCTATATTTTGTGGCTCTTTGATTTTTTTTCCGCTTTGAGGTTCACACAGCCAAAAGTGCTGGGGGCATGGCCAAGCATTGGAGAGGGAAAGGAATGCCATAGGAATGTCTGCCCTGGCCCGAACTCTGTGCTGAACAGCTTAGAGGCAGTCCCCCTCCCCCACACACAAATCAAATGGAAGGTTTGCCTCCTTGCTTAACAGCATTTTCTCCCAAATAGAGGAAAGCCAGAGAGAGAGGGGGGGGGAAATAGCAGTGCAGCTCTGATACAGCCCTTTGTGAAATGGTTTCTCTCCCTCCCCCAAGCACAGGATCACAGCTGACGAGATGAGCTTTGCATACTTGCAAAACAGCAGAGAGGATGAAAAGGAATGCTCCCTGACTGAAAATTGTTGTTAATCCTTTTTGTTTGCAAACTGGCTTGCAAAATAGCAGAGAGGATTTTTCAAAGTTTCCTCTAATCGCTACTGTCTTTCCCTCCCTCCCTGGCCCTCTTTTAAGCCCACCCCTGCATCATCAACCAATCACAATGCAGCTCTGTTGTATCCCTTAGCGGAATGGTTGTTTACATTGCCAATAATGTGCTACATTGCAAATATACCTGCCAAAGTAGTGACATCCCTTGCCACACTATATTTGGGTGTTTTACTTTCCCACTTCTGAATGAGGCGACGCTGTTCTGCGATCTGTGGGAATTATGAGCTATCTTAGCAGTATATTTAGAGGAATATTTGCCCGTGTAAACGACCCCATGGAGATATTTAGGTAGGTTTCACTTGCTGTATTAGGTAGTTTGTTAACATTGTTAGGCCTGGAATTACACCAGGAATGTGACATGAGCAGAGGGCATCATGGGAGACTGGGGAGATTGATACGTGCTGGTGGAAGCCTGCATAGCTCATCAAGGCCGTTTCTCTTGGGAAAGTTTAAGGAGACTCTAGGAGGTCCTCCAGCATGGCTTTATGGTCAACTTCTATTGGATGTTGACTGTAGAGTTGCACTAGATGCCTAGAGAGGCATCCTTTTTAAGCATTTTCTAGGTCCTCCAGCACAATTCTATGGTATTCTATGGCAGCTCACTATTATACACAGTTTTGTGCATCTGTGGTAAGTCTGGGAACATATGCCCATGGATATGAGGACTGTATTCCACAACACAACAAGGAATACTAGTCTTTAAAACAAACACAGATACAGACAGGCTGACCCCCGTATCCAATACCTTCCACGACCCCCCATGGATACCTGAAACCGTGGATAATAGGAAACCCTATTATTTTCAATGAGATGAGTGCTGGAAGTTGACCAAATAATCACATTGGAGGACCTAGAAATGCCTAGAGAGGACTTTTCTTTCTTTCTTTTTTTTTTTTTTTTTTTTTTTTTTTTTTGATGTGGATAAGTGAAATGGTGGATACCAAATCTGTAGATATGGATCATCCCTTCTCTTTCCAGTGTTTAGGTTGCGAATGTTGCCTTTCATGTAGCAAAATGCCACCACCTCATGCAAGAAGAAACATGCAAGAAGAAATATCAGTATGCTTGGAGGAACCCCAAGATTTGGACTACAATTTCTGAAAAATAAAAATGAGGCCAGATCCCAACAAGGTGACAGACAATGCTTAAAGGTTCTGGAATACTGGCTGACTAGAAACAGAACACCATTTGGGAGGTGGAATGGAATGGAGTGGCTAGAAACCTGAAAAGAAACCATCTACCGGTACTGCACACACACTGTTGCAGATCCTGCTTGCATTCCTGTTATTTTTTATCCATTGAGAATAGTTTTTCTTTTCATACCAGTGTTAGCAACAGGCCACAAGAGGGTGCTGGTGGAAGCAATAAACATGGAATGCTCCCCACCTCAAAGCAGAAACTGTATTATCTTTAAAAGGTGCCCTTCCCAGAAAGACAGCAGAAGAACTACAGTCTCCCTAAGTCTCTTCAAAGAAAAGATATGAATAATTTTGTACACACTCCAATGCAAATTCCTATCTAGTGATTTGAAAGGAGATATCAGTATGCATTTATCAGTCAACCAGATGTTCATAACAAAATATCTGTCATCGTGACAGACAGTGTAAGCGTGTGTGCATTTGTGTAGCATGGGCTTGAATACATGAAGGTTCTGTGAAGGATGCAGCACATGTCTCTGCATGTAAGACACCCTGCCGTGGAATTGTTAGCTATAAAATGTGGCCTTTTGGTGTTATTTGTGCAGGCCAGATTTTGTTCTTTCTTGGGATCAGCCCAAGATGTTTTGCTACTTGAAACAAAGGACAATATTGTTGCTATTCCTTGTAAAAAAGCTTATCAGACTGTAGGGTGGCCATTTCTGTTTTACAAAGACAACCCCATATCTGAAGGACTTGCAGAGGAGAACCCTCTATCTGAAGGGCTGTCAAAGGGCAGTCGAAAGAGAAAAGAAACTTTAAAAGGGAAAGAAGATTCTTGGAATTTGACCTGGGCCAAATACACACAACACAAATAATCCAGTTTGAAATTGGATTATTTGCCATTGCTCCTTCCTATGGAATCCTGGGATTTGTAGTTTGGTAAGGCAACAGCACACTTTGACAGGGAGGGCTAAAGACCTTGTAAAACTACAAATCCCAGGACTCCATAGGAAGGAGCCATGGCAAATAATTCCATTACAAACTGGATTATTTGTGTAGTGTGGATTTGGCCCTGGACAGCAGACCAATTAAAGACACAAGTCAGCTGGTTATAGAGTTCCACACAATTATTTGTGTTAAAGTTGTTGTCATCATCATCTTTATTCATATCCAATTTCCCCACCCCCCACCCCAAAACCAGTATTGAAGAAGGTTTACAAATTAAAACTAATACAATATGGCTAAAACATCCAAAAGCTTAACATTAAAATGTAATTAAACAGTCCATAGTAATAAAATAATTCATAATAATAGAAAACACTTTTAAAGGAGAACAGTTAAAAGCAGTGGATCATCCTCTTGAAGACCTTTCTTGAAAAACATGCAGTTCTCAAAAACCGGTTGGGAAAAAAAAAACTTTGCCTGCTGAAGGAAGGAGAGCAAGGAAGGGGCCATTTTGGCCTCCCTTGGATGGGACTTTCTGAGCATAGGGGAATCACCAAGACATATTGCATTTATATTTAAATTATACTAATTCTTACTAAACTGTATTTGTATAACATCTGCAAATGGTAATATTATGCACATCTCTGTCGTCTTTTGTCATCCTCTCTTTTTAAAAATTATACCAAGGAGGCCAACCTACCAGAATCTTCTCTCAACATAGTCATTCTAAAAACTACGGGGGAAATAGTTTGGCTAAGTGGAGAGAAAGTTAAGGTTGGATCTTGTGGACTTCATTAAGCCCCAACACCACATTTCCCTCCAAAATGTAAGTACCATGGCTGGTGAAAGGCATAATGGAGTTAATGGCTAGCATCCTGTTAGTGACATATACTGATATAGGATTCTGGCCAATAATAGCACAATTTTAATTAATTATCAGATGTCACATGAGCCATTAGAATAAATTAGACTACAATATATACTACCATGGAATTCCAGCCTCAGTGCTTAAACGTAGTACAGCACCAGCAAACTCCCTTTGCATGCCAGGGCTTGTTTCTAACATCAGCTCCAGGTTTCACAGGAAAGGTCTAATAACCTCACTGTGCCCCTTCAACTGGAGAAAGGAGGGCATGCAAATTGGATTTTTTTTCATGCTTTCAGATCTTGCATGATCCCTGCTAAGTGAGGCCTTTGAGAATTAGTGTTCATCAGCATAGACAGATAGTCTAGACTACCTGAACCAAAAGTCTGATACAGCCTGAGGCAGCTTCATGTTAATATAACTCCTGGTGGATGGATATTTGATTTTGTTTTTAACTTCAACTTATGGCGACCCCATGAATGGGAGACCTCCAAGTCACCCTATCATCAACAGCCCTGCTCAGATCTTCAGACTCAGGGCCATGGCTTCCTTGATGGAGTTTATCCATCTGGAATGTGGTCTTCCTCACTTTCTACTGTTTTACAAAGCATTATTGTCTTTTCTTGTGAGTCATGTCTTCTCAGGATATGGCCAAAGTATGACAGTCTCAGTTTAGTCATCTTGGCTTCGAGGGAGAGTTCAGGCTTAATTTGCTCTAGAAGCCACTGATTTGTCTTTTTAGTAGTCCATGGTATCCATAGAACTCTTCATCAGCACCACATTTCAAAGGAGCTGATTTTCATGGCAAATGGATTGACACAGAATCATAGAGTTGGAAGGGCCAGCCAGTCCAAGCCCCTGCCATGCAGGGATACACAATCAAAGCACTCCTGACAGATGGCCATCCAGTTTCTGTTTAAAAACCTCCAAAGGAGACTCCACCACGAACCATTTATGTATATTTGGAGTACTCTAGATCACAACTCATCTTTTTGTTACTGATATGAAAATATTCTTTGCTAAGCTATGCTGGGGGAAAAAAAAACATTGCATGTTTCCACAAATATAGATCACAGGCAATCCACCTGAAGCTTCAGTTTCAGTGGAGAAGCTTTGCGTATTTTGACAAGTGGTGAAAAGTGCAAGTTTCAAATGCATTCAACATCTTACTTTGGAAATATATAACATTTTGGAATTGTGTATTGTATGTAACACTTTGTAGCTATATACTGTACATCTTACTTCAGAAATATACAATGCTACCCAGAAGCATTGAAATACTCAAAGTCACGTGTGGATTTATTTTTCACTGCTTCTGAGAATATGCTAAACAACTCAATCCCTAAACAAGAAACCATTTGCAAGGCATTACACTTTTTCCTTGCATTTACTTTTGAGTATCTCATCAGTTTGGTAGTATTGGCCTGGATTACCAACAACTCCTGGATTCTACAATCAGACAGCTATGCAAAAGACACTAAAATATGCTATAAGGAAATAAAATATTGATGATAACTTAAAATACCTGGAAGTTTTAAATGGAATTGGCCAATATAGCTAATCTTGGCTTCGAGGGAGAGTTGCCCCATGTATCTTATAATCTACATAGCCAAAATTGGAGCGATTCATAGGAATAACTGCACTTAAATCCAGAAAGCAAGTTAAATTCAGAGCTCTGACAAACCCAAAGACCTAAATCCAACTAAGTTCCAGCTACAGTGGACCTACTGAATCAACTGAGTCTACATAAATTTTACCTTATCAAGTTCCCATTGATATAATGGGTCTGTTCTAGTTATGACTAACAATTGGACTTAGGGCTAAAGACTTAGAGTCACTGTGATCTAGTCACATCATAGAGTATCATTTTCAGCCTTGTTCACACATGCTGATCCTGATCCAACTAGAGCCAGTTGGGATTTGCTTTTAATGGGATTTTGTCATTTTAAAAATGGCTGGATTAAGGCAGCCATGCAGGAGTACCAAACCATACCTTGAACATCTGGATCTATCCTCAAGGATTAATCTTCAAAGATTAGTAAGAACAGACAAAACTTGCCTGTAGAATAAGTCAACGTGCTCCTGTGCAAGTCACCAACTGATAAGACCTCAAGGGATGAACCTGCATGCCAGGTGTGAACAATGGTATGGTTAGTACTCGGTATAGTTCTATAGCTTCCTATCAAACAGTGCCCCCCACACAAATACATTGGTAGGATCTCCATGTGGATTAGGAGACCTCTTTTTGATATGTCCTTCTGCACAGATTTTACCTGCTGAACCTTTCACTAAACAGACTTCCTTCTCTTCCCAAACATGTTGATCAGCTTGGCCATGGATTTTGACCCACTGGGTCGCCTCTTCTCTTTCCCTTTGGAATTAGAAGTGACATTCCTTAGAACTTTTGTGAACATGGCTGCCACTTCCTGACAATGTTCTGCTGCAGATAGTTCACAGAACTGACATTTGTAATCCAGGGCCAACTTTTGTCCTTCATCCCAACCAACTTCTCGCATGTGGCATAGATCTTGCTTGTTCCCAACCAATACAACTGTGGACTCTGAAGCTCTGAGGAGAAGTTGTGAAGAGGAAAAATTGGTAAACAGGATTTGTGGATTCATTTTATTCTTATTATCATGATTTATTTTAGAACTCTTCTATTACTATTATTGGCCTGAATCCTGTGGGTTGATCCTAACTAGAGTACACACATTGAATCAACTATTGACTGATGAGTCAACTCAGACTGATGATAGGTAAATCCCATTGATTAAATGGATCAACTCTAGTCAGGAGTAACGCTGGGATTCAGGCCATGACATTTCACAGATAGACTTTTAGACTTTTTTTTTAACATAACCATTAGTTGTACACTATTTTTAAAAAGTTGATATATGCTAACCTCTAATAATATCTTTGAAAAGAAGGCAGCATATAAATATATATGATTTTAAAATATCCAGCATACAAATCACAGGGTGAAACATAGATTAGTGGCTCATGTCTACATTACAAACCTTTACTGGTTTTGTCTCCTTTTGACTGTACTGACTTCCCCCTCAAGAACCTCAGGAGTTGCTTCTCGATGAAATGATAACATTTCTCTAATGCTAACCCTAACTATCCTCCCTCAGAGAAATCCAGGATGGCATCCTGTTAGTTATGATATTGTTAGATATAAGTTAGACTTAGGACTTTGTAGCTGCTTCGTATCTCTTATTTGCAATTGTGACACTTTTGCCAAGACAGCAAATGACCCTAAAATCCACTTTAAAAGCCAGTCAGCCACCTGGAGTGTCACCTGGCCTTATACCCCCCTCTAATAATTCATAATTTGGCAATATTGGACAGTTCATGAGGTCTAAGGTAGACCAGGGCCAACCAAAAAATGAATTTAAGTGAAGGTCACCTAAGACCTAATGGCGTTTTCTTGGAAATTCCCCAACAAACATGCCCAGGATGAGAGTAAATGAAACCCCCTAAGTCAGAGTTGTTAAGGTAGAATGTGCTAATCTTCCCTGGATGCATCTGGCAGTGAGTCATACTCCAAAACAAACAGTGACCAGAACACCCATTAGCCTGAAAACGTCTCCCTTCACACCTTTTCCTCTCCCCAATCCGTAGGCTGCCATAAACCATCGATCTTAATATCTCAGCCATTAGCTGCAACCAGCCAAGCTGGAGTTTCCTTGTTTATCTGTGGGAAACTCATTGAAGCATTGTTTCACACTCAAAACACCCCTTCAGGGTATGATATTGGGTATAAATATTACCCTCAAATAGTGTCCAGTGCTCATAGTTCTCCATACACCACCACTCTTCTAGTCTACTGTGAAATCCTCAGCTCCAAGTCTGAGTTCCTTCACTGCACAAATCTCTGATCTTCAGACAGATAATTATAGCCCATTTCCCTGAATCTATTCCTCTATCCTAGTCTTTCTGCCTAATTCTTTGTTTGCTTGTGAGCGTGAGTGCCTGTGTGAATGCTTCCATGATTATTTTCCAATAAAAAATGTTTTTGTTTCATGTTGGCTTGAAGACTTCTCAGTGAGTACTGGTAAACACAGGTGCAAAGGTCTCGCAAGTAACCCGACCTCTTGCATCCATACCTTTGAGCTAATTAAAATTCCCCAACTTAACATCATAATTGTAATGTAACGAGTGGGTCCCCATGGACCCCCAGCAATTCAGGTAAAACAGGAATGATGCTCTATTCTGCTGGCAGGCAAGTGGGCCGCTACAGGAGGATGTGATCAACCCATTCCATCCAGAGAGCAAGGCTGCAATGAAGAGTTGCAACAGGCCCCTTTTGGCTTCTGAAGCATCACTCACTAGTGGGAGGAGGCTGGTCACACCATTCTGCTGCACCCCAGATCACAAGCATAACAGACCTCTGTCACTCCAGATGGCTGACTGACTTTTAGGTGGGGTTCAGGGAGTTAAAGCATACCATGACATCGTGGCTACATGTTGTATGCAGAATATCAGCCCCAATACACACCATTTCCTGGTAAAGAAGGAAAAACTCTTAAATCAGAATAAAGATCTACAGTATAGCTAGATCCTTGAACTTTTCTTATCCAACAGGTTGTAAGTTACAAGAACAGGAATTCTCAATTAGGGTTAAGATGGAGACTTAGTCATAAGCTCCTAACACACTGCAGAAATAATGCAGCTTGACACTGCTTTATCTGCCATGCCACCATCCTATGGAATCCTGGGATTTGTAGTTTTTGTAGCACAAGAGCTCTCTGATGGAGAAGGCTTAATACCTCCCAAAACTACAAATCCCAGAATTCCGTAGCCTTGAGCCATGGCAGTTAAAGCAGTGCCAAACTGTATTATTTCTTCAGTGTAGCAGCAGCTCTAGTTAGAATAGGTCCATTGATATCAATTGGACTTAATTAAAATCTTCTGGATTTCAATGGGTCTTCTCTTACGTATGACCAGGTCTGGACCCAGCCCTATTTTCCCACAGAACACTGTGACCTGTTGAGCCTTCTAAAACATAGTCATTTGCCAACTTGCCTTTTGCAAGCTCCCACATGGCACTCTCGTATCCTGTAGAGCAATGCTTTTGCAAAAGCAAAAGAGGTTCGATCGCTGATGTCGTACACGATGACAAACCCGTCTGCCCAGTGAAGCTCATCTGTAAGGGACAGCTTCCCTTGTCGAGGCTGAAAAGCAACACAACAAATTGTATTGGACCCTTGGCATGAGACACTTTATTAAGATGGCTTTAAGAGAATCCCCCCCCCATAAAAAAATATTGGTGGTTCATTCTCTCAAATGAGATATTTTGGACAGTTCAGCTTGGAAATGCTCACCTTTATTTACTTAGTATTATATAAAGTATCCATTTTTAGGAGTGCCAGCTTGGTATAGTGGCTTGATTGTTGGAGGAGGGCTCAGGAAGACCAGAGTTCAAAACCCCATTTAGCCATGGAAGCCCAGGGGGTTGCCTTGGTCAAATCACACACTCTCAACCTGAGAGAAAGGCAATGGCAAACCTCCTCTGAATAAATCTTGCCAAGAAAGACCTCAGAAAGGGTCACCATAAGTCACAGTCAGTTTAAAGACACTGAACAACAGATTGCAGTTTTATCCCTATCTTTCTCCAAGGAACTCCAGGAACCATGCAGGGCTCCACCATTTTTATTCTCATGGCAACTTTGGAAGTAGGTTAAGCTGAAAGATGGAGAACAGGCCCTAGTGAGCCAATAATCTTTGTGGCTCTGCAGGGATTTGAAAATCAGCCTTCCCATTATATTGGGAATATAAAAGGATAATATTCCCAACCATAATATCAGGGCTGTGTGGATATACACAAAAATAATCTATGTTCTGTAACACAAAAAGTTGAATTCTTCAGAATTTATGCAGATTGAAATTCTATGATTCTGAATTCTTCTAATGAAATGTGTCTGAATTCTCTTCTTTCAATTTTTTTACCATATTAACATTTTGTATAATTAATTTTGATTTTGTAAGACATGAAGTGAAATGCAGATCTTTACAGTGCTCCAGATCAGTATTCATTGTATATAGTATATGGAGCCAGTGAGAAAGACCTGCTCTGTACCTGGAAATCACTCCATGCATTAAGGACATCTTGGATCCTAGTTACTGATTCTCAGCAGCCCCCAGCTATACCAGTATTTCAATTGCAAAGAGGAAAAATATGCATGTCACTCTAACAGACCATATTACTGCCATGATTTGGATCAAGAAGGAGTTAAACCTGGGGAATTCATCTTAACTAGAACTCAACTGAGAAGTCAAAATCACTCAAAATTTGGGAAAGTAAATTTTTCATCTATAACTGCCAGAATCCTTCAGCCACCATTACCATTCTGCTACAATTGTCGTAACTTTTCCAAGCTACGATTCCCAATATTTTCCTACAAACCTTTGGAACTGAATGAGCCTTTGGCTGTATTTCTCAACTTACTTGCGAACAGGGATCATATATTTCCAGATTAATTTGTTTTCCATCAAGACACATATGCTTTGTATAAATGCATTCTGTGGGAGGAAAAGAGAGAGAAACCAGCATTATCATAGGAGCAGCCACATAGAAATAATGAACTTGGCCATTAGAACCCATTCTAGTGTCCTTACTCTGGTTTGCTGTACAGCTAGGAAAAAAATGCTACCAAGTAGTCCAAGAGTAAACACCATGCAGCTTATTAGTTCTTCATGTGAACTCTCCAAGATGAGGATCTTTACATATATCATCTTTCTAAGAAATAGCTGCTTCCACACTGCAGAAACAATCCAGTTTGACACTGGTTTAACTGTCATGACTCAATACTATGGAATTCTGGGATTTGTAGTTTTGAGAGAGATTGAGCCTTCTCTATCAGAGAACTCTGGTGCCACAATGAACTACAAATCCCATGATTCCAGAGGATGGAGCCATGATAGTTAAAATGATGTCAAGTTGTAGTATTTCTGCAGTGTGGCAGCAGAATTCCTTTTACTTTAAACTCCAGGTGGGTTTAAATAATCTCTGTAGTTCTGAGAGGGACAGGTCTAGCTGAATCCCTGTAGCTCCCTTGGCCATCTTACTACACTCACTCACAGGCCTCACAAGGGGCCCAAGGGTTGGAAGGTGTAGATAAGGAATTGGTATAGTGTAAGCTAGAGACAATAGGGTTGTGCAAACATATCATGCAGCTGGCGCATGATCAGGCAGTGAAGCCTGTTCAGCAACATAAACCAGCCAATTAACAAGAGCTTAAGCAAGCTAACCTGCCCGGCAACTTAGATAAGAAAGTTCTGCATAGTAACATTTTTGAAGGCTAAAGACACGTAGACATAGATGCAAGCCTAAGCATTGTGATTGGTAGTTCAAGTAGCCATAGTAAGTGACCGAAGGAAATAAAACTCTGCTGAAACAAAGAGAGGCGCGGCAGTCTTCTTACCCGAGAGGGTGCTGTCCGCCCCAGCTGGTGAAAATAAAGAACCTCAACTTCTACCTCGGGACTCTGGCTCCGTTCCTTTCTTGCGCCGTCCTCAGACCCTATATGTTCGGGTTTCCTTTGGGATTCCCGTAACATTTTCTGGGGGCTCGTCCGGGATTCAAAGGGACGGATCGCAAGTGACGGAGTCCTAGTCTGACGATTGGTCTCACCGCATCTCCGTGCCTGCAGGATTCACCGAACCAGGTCATACGGCGAGAGGGATCCCGCATCAATTGACCGCTGGTGCCTCTTCGATGATGCCTGTTGGGCATTGAGACCGGTGCCGAACCTTGGTGGCTGATTGAGGTTCTTTGGGAGGACGTCCTGCGGCGCCTACTCTGTGACTCAGGCGAGTATTGTTGGTTAAATAAGAACACGTGGTGAATAGGTACCTGGGAAGTCGGGCTGGTGAGGGTGCCCCAAGATTCCAGTTCCGCACGATGGGGGGAGGTCAATCTAAGCAAGTAACCCCTCTAGATTGTATGTTACAAAATTGGTCAGAATTTAAGAGATATATAGATTCAGGAGGAAGGAGTAAAGGAAAATTAAGGACTCTTTGTCAATTAGAATGGCCAACCTTTCCCATTGAACCAAGGTGGCCAGGGATAGGAACTTTAGATCAGGGCATTGTGGACAAGGTGGCAAATTTTTGTGCCCAGTATCATCCAGACCAATATTACTATGCGTCTGCTTGGCAGACTATAGTCTATTTGAAACCCCGTCCGAGTTGGTTAGAAAAATGTAAATGTATGGTCCTCCAGACATCGCCACCTACTAATAATCCCTTTTTGCCTCTTCCGGATTCGGGTTCTCCGGAGGATGACCCTGGTAGTCCTACTGCCCCACCACCCTATGTACAGGCTGTGTACCCGAAACTGCCCACACCCAAGACACCCCCTGTGCCGTACCGAGACAAACTGCGGTCGGCAGATCAATCAAAACCCCAGGCCGAGGAAATGCCGCCCTTGGAGGGAGAAGAGGGAGATAAATTGTGTCCTCTGAGACTTGTCAATCAGATGTTTCCAAATCCTGAAGGAAAACAAAAACCAGAAATAATGGGGGTGTATCAGCATGTCCCATTTACTAGTAGTGACCTACTGAATTGGAAGGCTTCCCATCCTCCATGGACCCAAGATCCAACGGGGATGGCTCAGTTGTTAGAGGGGATATTTTTGACACATGACCCAACCTGGGCTGACGTGCAACAGCTCATGAACTGTTTGTTTACCACTGAAGAAAAGGCACAAATCATTAGTCAGGCAAGGGAAGCAGTAAAAGAGGACATACCCGCTCCCATGGAAAGAGAAGGGGAAACTCTTCTAAAGATGCAAGAAGCGGCTGTCCCATTACAGGATCCACAGTGGAATCCTAATCGGGAGGGACATAGGCGGGATTTGACTCAGTATCACCGATATCTTATTAAAGGGATGAGAAAAGGACCACCCCGCCCTATTAACTTGAAAAAGATATATGACATTCAACAGGAAAAAGATGAGTCCCCAGGGACGTTTTTAGAAAGAATAAAAGCTGCTTACCGGCAATATAGTCCATATGATATGGACGAGGAGGGAGAAGATACACAAGGCAAACAAGCCCTCAAGCAGAGCTTTTTGGCCCAATGTGCCCCAGACATAAGAAGAAAATTACAGAAACAACCTGGGCTTGCCCACATGACTTTGGCAAGGATGTTGGAGTTGGCGTCACAAGTGTATGTAGGTAGAGAGGATGAGGAAGGAAAGTTCAAAAGGAGAGCGGGAGTGATAGCAGCAGTTTTTGGAGTAAATACCCCTGAGGGAAGGGGTAGAGGAAGGGGCAGAGGAAGAGGAAGAATAGGAAGGAATCAGTGTGCGATTTGCAAAAAGGAGGGACATTGGAAGAATGAGTGTCCAGAAAAAGAAAAAGGTGCTGCACAGGCAGGGCAGAGAGGGCGAGGAAGAGGAGGTAGAGGAAGAAGTAGAGGACGTGGCTGGGGAAACCCACCGGGGTGGACGCCCCAAATGCAGGGAGCAGCGGCCACCATGACTATGGAAGCTATGAGTGAAGGATGCTCAGGAGGAGGACAGGAAGAGTGGGAACCTCCGTTTCAGGAATAGGACAGACCGGCTCCCAAAGAAAATCACAGTTGTAAAATAGTAATTCCTGGTTGCCAGGAGCCATTGGTCAAGGTTAAAATAGGCAACCAGGAGGCCTCCTTTTTGTTAGACTCTGGAGCTGCAAAGTCAGTGATCAATACCCCTATCGCCCCTAATGCCAAAACCACCACCCAGATAGTTGGAGCAACTGGAAAAAGGCAGAGTTGTTCCTATTTGCAAGCAAGGACATGTCAGTTGGGGAAACGTATGGTCACACATCAGTTTTTATACATACCTAGTTGTCCAGTACCCTTGCTGGGGAGAGATCTGCTGTGCAAACTTAGGGCACAGCTGACTTTTGAAGCAGATGGAACCATAGAGGCAAACTTTAGAGACCCTCCTACTTCTAAGTTAATGTTAACCTTGCCGGTTGAAGAGGAGTGGAGATTGTACCCTGTGTTGTTAGATAGAGCTGATTGGCAGACCTTTGATGTGCCTGGCGTCTGGGCAGAAGACAATCCCCCTGGATTAGCTAAGGATGTGGTTCCAGTGATAGTGGATGTAAAGCCTTTAGCTACTCCTGTAGCTATACCACAGTATCCCTTGTCGAGAGATGCAGTGAAGGGAATTGACGAACATTTACAAAGGCTTTACCAGTGGGGAATTGTAGTTGACTGTCAGTCCCCTTGGAATACACCGCTTTTGCCTGTCAAAAAGCCAGATGGTTCTTACCGTCCAGTGCAGGATTTGCGAGCAGTGAATCAACGAGTGGTTCACATACATCCAGTCGTCCCCAACCCATATACTCTGTTGAGTTTGTTGTCCCCAGAGTTGAAATGGTATTCAGTCATAGATCTCAAAGATGCGTTCTTTTGTGTCAGGTTGCACAAACATAGTCAGCCCATTTTTGCTTTCCAATGGGAGAATCCAGAGACAGGCCAGCGAAGACAGGTTACGTGGTCCCGTTTACCACAAGGTTTTTGTAATTCGCCCAGTCTCTTTGGTCAGGCATTGGCACAAGACTTGGTGCCATTGACACAGGGGGGAAACCCCTGGAACATATTGCAGTATGTAGATGATATTTTGCTGGCTACTGAAACCAGGAGTGAATGCCTAGAAGGAACAGGGAAGCTGTTACAATTCCTGTTTGAAAAGGGGTACAAGGTGTCCAAAAAGAAAGCTCAGTTGGTGCAACAACAAGTTAAATATCTAGGTTTTGAGATAGAAGGAGGGACCAGAAGGCTGGGAATAGAGCGAAAAGAAGTAGTCTGTGCCATCCCCACCCCCACCACACGAAGGCAAGTTAGGGAATTTTTGGGAGCTGCAGGTTTTTGCAGGCTTTGGATACCCAATTATGCTGTTCTAGCTAAGCCCCTTTATGAAGCTACAAAAGGAACAAATGCTGAACCATTTGTGTGGGGGGAGCAACAACAAGAATCATTTCAGAAGTTAAAAGAGGCTTTGATGAGTGCACCCGCCTTGGGGCTACCAGACATGGAGAAACCTTTTGTTTTATATGTAGGCGAAAGGGACGGTATTGCAATAGGAGTGTTAGCCCAGACTTTAGGGTCCTGGCCGCGACCGGTAGCCTACCTTTCCAAACAAATGGGCCCTGTTGTTAAGGGATGGCCACCCTGTCTGAGAGCAGTGGCTGCAGCAGCTCTTTTGGTAGAAGAAGCAAACAAGCTGACCTTGGGACAGCCTGTTATCTTAAAAACTCCTCATGCAGTAGTAACCTTGATGGAACACAGAGGCAGTCACTGGATGTCTAATGCCAAACTTTTAAAATATGAAAGTATTCTGGTAGATAACCCCAATGTTCAGATTCAAACTTGTACTACTTTAAATCCTGCCACCTTGTTCCCAATGTCTGAAGATGTGTTATTACAACATGACTGTGTTCAGACAATGAGTGAAGTTTATTCTAGCAGACCTGATCTTAAAGATAGCCCGTTATCAAACCCTGAGGTTGTCTATTTCACTGATGGTAGCAGCTTTGTAGAAAATGGGATTCGCAAGTCGGGATATGCTGTGGTTGATGGTCAGGGACATATAATAGCTGCCCAATCACTGGGCCCCACCGTGTCAGCACAAAAGGCAGAATTGATAGCCCTAACAAAGGCTTTGGAACTGGCACAAGGGAAAAGGGCTAACATTTATACTGACTCCAAATATGCTTTTCTGACCTTGCAAGCACATGGAGCCATGTATAGGGAAAGAGGACTTTTAACATCAGGAGGAAAAATGTTAAAACATACCACTGAGATTCTCCAATTGCTAGAGGCAGTGTGGAGGCCCAAAGAGATAGCAGTGATGCATTGTAGGGGTCATCAATTGGGCAATGACCCCATAGTTATGGGAAATCGAAAAGCTGATCAGGCCGCTAGGGAGGCGGCCAGGCAAGTAACAAGGTTACATGAAACTGATGAGGCTCTCTTGTCTTTACAATTAGCCAGCTTTCTCCCAGAAGAGGTAAAATACACAAAAGAGGAGGAGGTCTGGGCTATAGCTGAAGGTGCTAGAAAACAATGTGGGTTGTTTGTTTTCCCTGACAACAGAGTATATATCCCCAAAGCTGTGGCATGGCATGTGGTTCAAGAGGTCCATAAACAGTCACACATGGGAAGCACTGCTATGTCTAAGTTTTTAGAGAGACAAGCATACTTTGAGGGAATCCCTACGTTAGCTAGACAAGCTGCCTTGAGGTGTGAGGTATGTGCAAAGACCAACCCTAGAACTGGTCCCTTACAGCCCCCTGGTGTTCAGGCAGTAGGATTCACCCCATGGGAATCAATTGTTGTTGACTTTACTGAAATGCCACCATGTAAAAAGTTTAAATACTTGCTTGTTTTTGTCTGTACCTTTTCCAATTGGGTGGATGCATATCCTACCACTAATGAGCGGGCCGAACAGGTAGTCAAGGCCTTGCTACGGGACTTGGTGCCACGAAGCGGGGTCCCCCTATATATCGGGAGTGACAATGGCCCGTCTTTTGTACACAAGGTCACACAAGGTTTAGCCTCTGTATTAGGTATTACTTGGAAGTTACATTGTGCATATAGGCCTCAATCTTCTGGAAAAGTAGAAAGAATGAATAGAACCTTAAAAGGGACACTGTCCAAGATGTGCCAGGAAACGGGACTGGATTGGGTGACTGTTTTGCCAATGGCACTTCTCAAAATCAGATGTACTCCAGACAGTTTGTTGGGACTTTCTCCATACGAAATTGTTTTTGGCAGGCCCCCTCTTAATGTGCATAGGCTAGAGGGAGATGTTGAACAACTGGGGAAGTTAGAGATTGCAAAATCTGTCCAAACATTAGGCAAGTGTCTGAATCAGCTTCATCGATATGTCAAGACAATTAGATATCCGTTCCCTGTTACTGCACTTCACCCTTTTTCACCAGGTGATAGAGTATGGTTGAAGGACTGGAAATCTAATCCCTTGGGACCAAAGTGGAAGGGTCCTTATGAGATACTGCTGACTACCCCAACTGCAGCGAAGCTACAAGGAGTCAAGCCCTGGATCCACTACACCAGGCTGAAGAAAGATCATACCAAGGAGTGGCAAGTGGTACCTAGCGATTCCAATCCTCTGCGGCTTCGGATCAAGCGGTCCGGGGAAGACAGGGCAGCATCGCAACGTGAGCCCCCTGTCTGAGGTCAGGTGACCAAGCACCGCCTTGAAGCAAAGGAGCCTTGGCCAGCCGAGGGTCATGGCGAAAGAAACAATACTGATCCAGATGTCGGATGGGAGCTTCCGGTGGGAAGATGAAACAGAACAGTGCATGGAAGACAATACTCAAGAATGTCAGAGAAGGAATGCCCAGACTCAGACTGAGGAAAAGAGGGTTCCCCCACCCATTTGCCCCACAGTCATGCGCATGCCATGTATTACTTTGCAGACTTTAGTCTGGCTTTGGGTAATAGGTGTGTTGTTGTGGCTTTTATTGTTCCCTCTCCCATGCAAGGGGTTCTTAGAAAGCAATTCTCTAATAGTCTATTCCGCTCATATTGTTAAAGCTTTTAATATCAGTAAGTGCTGGGTCTGTCATCAAATGCCTACAGATTCTCATACTGGAATGTCCTTTGTAGTACACCAACTAAATGAAATAGAATATAATAGACCCTATAGGCCAGACAATAATACCGGGTACAACTGGACACATTTAGAACCCTCCACTGGAGGATATTATCGGGTTGGGAGACAAAAGGGAAGGTGGTGCTGGAGCTGTAATGAAACTAGTGGCCCTAGGGTAGGTTCTAGCACCTGTGAAATAGAAATAAGGATAAATGGCGCATATATAAATGGCACCTGGGAGAGTAATTATATTTTAGCCAACTTAATAGGCGATGGCTACTATAGCGCCTGGACAATGACACAGAGATGTAAGAAGCCTTTTTCTGCACTGAGGGGCCACTATTTTGTGTGTGGTAGACGAGCTTATGCTATTTTACCTGAAAACTGGAGCGGAAATTGTTATGTGGCCACTATTTTTCCAGCTATAACTATCCAAGACAACCTACCTGTGGGGAAAATAAGAAACTATAGGGATCTGGAAGAATCCAAACAAATTGTAAAAGACTATCAACCTTTGCGCCATTGGGGAGGGCACTGTAGTCTGCTGAATGCCATGTATAGGGTACAGGCTGTTATAGAAATAATGGCAAACGAGACAAGCGAGGCTCTCACCAGTTTGGCAAGGGAACAAGGACAGATTAGGCGAATGTTACTACAAAACCGGTTGGCATTAGACACCATGTTGGCAACTCAAGGTGGTGTATGTACACTTATCCACCAAGAATGTTGTATTTATGTCCCAGATAATGAACAAGATATAGAACAACACGCACAACAAATCATGCAAGTAGCACAGGTCCCACACATGGGAAAGGGTTGGAATTTGTGGGACTGGCTCACATCGTGGTTACCTAATTTCTCATGGTTAAAAGGATTGTTTGTATCTGGCTTGATAACCGTGTTAATTAGCATCTTACTATGTGCATGTATACCTTGTTTGTTTAGGTGCTTACGTACTAGGCTTGAGGCTATGCTTGCTCATGATAGAAAACTTCTGCTTGCTCGCTGCACATATCAGGAACTTAAGCAAACCAATGAACCCAACCACTATGTCTCTTAGCTTACAAGAAAAAGGGGGGAATGAGAGGGACAGGTCTAGCTGAATCCCTGTAGCTCCCTTGGCCATCTTACTACACTCACTCACAGGCCTCACAAGGGGCCCAAGGGTTGGAAGGTGTAGATAAGGAATTGGTATAGTGTAAGCTAGAGACAATAGGGTTGTGCAAACATATCATGCAGCTGGCGCATGATCAGGCAGTGAAGCCTGTTCAGCAACATAAACCAGCCAATTAACAAGAGCTTAAGCAAGCTAACCTGCCCGGCAACTTAGATAAGAAAGTTCTGCATAGTAACATTTTTGAAGGCTAAAGACACGTAGACATAGATGCAAGCCTAAGCATTGTGATTGGTAGTTCAAGTAGCCATAGTAAGTGACCGAAGGAAATAAAACTCTGCTGAAACAAAGAGAGGCGCGGCAGTCTTCTTACCCGAGAGGGTGCTGTCCGCCCCAGCTGGTGAAAATAAAGAACCTCAACTTCTACCTCGGGACTCTGGCTCCGTTCCTTTCTTGCGCCGTCCTCAGACCCTATATGTTCGGGTTTCCTTTGGGATTCCCGTAACAGTTCCTAAAATATTGGTCCAGATACATCTGATCCCGCCCCCCAATCAGGGCAACTCTGATATTTGGGTTCATTAGAAACCAATGAAAGGGGCAAGAAGCCATTGGTGCAATTGCTAACTGTGACATAGCTCATATTTAGGGGAAGGGTGTAGAACCTGCCTAGTTCTGCATTAACTTAAATGAAACCTGTCTGGGGTCCCGATTCCAAAGGTGGGTTTGGCCAAAGACAAAAGTGGGTGTGGACAGAGATGTGGGAAGAGGGTGGGGTTTCTCTGGTATGGAACAGGAAAGAGAAAAAGAGGGAAAACAGGTATGTGCATCCCAGTATTATCTTCACCAGTTTGTGTGAGGCTGTCTATATCAGTTTTGTAGCTAGAGGGCAAAGTTGTCAACAACTTGGAAGGGGGTTAGTGAAGCAGCATAACCTATGGAGCCAATAGAGAAGGATGATGGATGCTGTGGTCCAGCAACATCCAAAAAGCTACATATGGTCTTGAGGATTAGTGGGTTATTCTGAAGGAATGGAGGATTCTGGAATGTCTGACCTAAGCTACCATTGATAGGTTGCGTGCTTAGCAGATCATCTCTTGTGTAGATGCTGAAAGGACCAAGTAGAAGCAAATTTCCTAAGTTAACGAAGGCTTACCAGAGTCAGAGGCATATTCTCCAATGAAACGCTTGGTTAGGAATCGCACTGTAAGGGCTGCAAGGACAGAACAAATATTCAGCATGAGAAATGAATACCCTGTGGAGATGATGTGCAGAGCTTTCTGATCACACTTCAGGTCAGCTGTTCAAACCACATGCTTCATTCAAGGGTCCAGATTTGAATGTCCCAAGAAGAAGCAGGCAGCTTGATTGGCCAATGACCCAGTGTGTTTTGGATCCATCAGTACAAAGCATACCACTGAATGCTGCCCAAGTTTTGGGATAATAACAACAATTACTGAACAAATGAAACAGACTGCCTCCAAAGGTGGTGGACTGTCCTTCAATAGAGATTTTTAAACAGAGATTGGATAGACACCTCTCAGGGGAACTTTAGCAGTAGATTCTTGCACTGGCAGAGGTTGGACAAGACAGTCCATGGGGTCCCTTTCAGCTCTATGGTTCTACAGGTTGAGTATCCCTTATCCAAAGTGCTTGGATTTCAGTCCACACACCCCCAGATTTTGGAATATTGCATATACATAATGAGACATCTTAGAGATGGGAACCAAGTCTAAAGACAAAATTCATTTATGATTCATACATACCTTATGCACATAGCCTGAAGGTAATTTTATACACAACATTTTTAATAATTTTGTGGATGAAACAAAGTTTGTGTACACTGAACCATCACAAAGCAAAGGTGTCACTATCTCAGCCACCCATGTGGCCAAGAGGAAGTGGTTCCGGTCCTTCCTCTCAGGCAGGTCCCAGAGGGTGCTGCTCAGGGACAGTTGTTCAAGCAAAAGAGAGCTTACCTGGGGAGTTCCACAGGGAGCTATGCTGTCCCCGATGTTATTTAACATCTATATGAAGCTACTGGGTGAGATTATTCAGAGTTATGGAGCTGGGTGTTATCAGTATGCTGATAACACTCAGATCTATTTCTCCGTATCTCGTTCATCGGCCTCGAATTCCAATGACATCTCTTCTCTCAATGAATGTCTTTAGGCTGGATGAGGAAAAACAGATTGAAACTGAATCCGGACAAGATGGAGGTGCTCACGGTAGTGGCCGCAAAACCAAGAATTGGATTGCAACCTCCAGTCCTGGATGGGGTCATACTCTCCTCCAGTGACTGTGTTTGCAGTCTGGGGGTGCTCCTTGACTTGTTGCTCCTGATGATAAATCAGGTAAATACGACAGTCAGGAGTGCCTGTTATCAGCTTCAGCTGATACGCCAGCTGCACCCTTTTCTGGAAGCAAGGGACCTCAAGACCATCGTTCACACAGGTAACCTCATGCCTAGACTTCTGTAATGTGCTCTACATGGGGCTACCCTTGTGCTTGGTTCAGAAACTACAGTTAGTACAAAATATGGTAGCCAGGCTTGTTTCAGGAACATCTAGGAGGGACCACAGCACTCTGGTTTTGAGATCCCTCTGCTGGCTGCCTATTGGTTTCCGGGCCCAGTACAAAGTGTTGGTTATCACCTTTAAAGCCCTAAAGGCTTGGGTCCAAGCTATCTCAGGGACTACCTCCTCCCCTATAATCCTCCCCGCGCACTTCAGTCCTCTGGGAGGAATTTGCTGCAGCCTCAAAAGTTGAGGCTTTCGGCTATGTCCCAGAGGACTTTTTCTGTTGTCGCCCCCAGACTATAGAACGGCCTGCCGGATGAGATCTGTCAATTGACGTCTTTGGACAGCTTCAAAAAGGCTGTCAAGATGGATCTCTTCCAGCAGGCCTTTCCAGAATAGATTATCCCGGCCTTGGGAATGCCCCCCCCCCTCCTTCAGGAGAGTCCCCACAGCCTCCTTTGTTAATGGAACTGAATATCGCTGGGGATCTACTGCTATTGTTAAATGTATGTATGTGTTTTATTAAGTGTTTTTATTGTTGTTTTGATTTGTAATTTGATTTAATAAATGTTTAAGGGGGGAAGGGAGTATACTGTTTTACTTTGTATGGTGTTTTAATGTTAACCGCCCTGATTGGGTTACCAATGGGCAGTATATACATAATTATTATTATTATTATTATTATTATTATTATTATGGATTTTGGATTCCCAGATAAGGGATACTCAATCTGCATGATGCTATGATTCTATGATCTTTTAAGGAATACATGGCAAGCTTGCCATGCCTAAATACTTTGAAGGCACCAGGTCTTGTCTGATATTAAAAACTAAGCAGAGTCAGGCCTGACTAGTGCCTAAAGGGAAACCACCAGAGCATACCAACTGCTGTAGGCCATATTCAGAGGAACGAAATGACAATCCTCCTCTGAATAAATATCCCACCCTGCAAAAAAAACCCAAAAAAACCCAAACCAAAACAAAAAAACACATGATAGGGTCACTATAAGTCTGAGTCAAATGAAGGTACATAACAAGAACAATGGGAAAGTTTTGGCCTTCCAGAAATTTTGGATTTCATTTCCCAGAATGCCCTACCATTGGCCATGTTGGCTAGTGCTGATGGACTATACAGGTCATAAACCTGGAAGGTGTAATCTTCCCCACATTTCAAGGTGTGTTTGCAGGGACCTGTGTAAATATAACACTGGAATAAGTGGATGGAGTTCAATGCTGTGTCAGAAATCATTCCTCCAGTTATATTTGTATGTATGTTTTTTTAAAAAAATAAACTTTGGATTGCACCTTATTTTTCCTGTAAGCACTCACGGATTGATCCATAAAGTCAGCTGTGAGACAAAATGTGAAATCTCACCCACAGTTATCCCTGTGAGAACATCCTAAAGAACATGCAACTACGTATGAGTAGATATGCATAATATTACACTGCAACTTTCACTGTTAAAAGAAGTTAATTATGTAAAAAGAAGGTAGTTATGACGAACAAGTGCCATAGTTTCCAAAAAGTCATTACTAGAGTTTGGAAATTACAACATACAAGTAATACAGCTAGTTACTTTTTGGCAATGAAGGCATAGCGTGGTCACATTTCAAAAAACATTATGACAAGTGGGAATAAAGTTACTTGACTGGTATAACAAATAACCTTTCCCAGCTACTTTTAAAAGTTAGTTTTAAAGGACATTTTTATTATTTTAAGATGCATTTCACAGATCCCTCCCCCCACCAAAAAATTATGCTGTTCTCTTATCAGTACTTCCTTTTTTTAAATACTGGAAAATAATAGAAAAACAAAAAGGAATGCAATGGAGGCAACAAGTTAGCTGTTAAACAAGGCAAGAAGTAACAATACCAAAGTGCTTTGTAAATGTTATCACTTAAAAAAATATATTTTTAAGAGTCACTATCCAAATTTGGTTCTGTACCTGATTTGAGGCCACAGGATGCTATGAAGCTTCCAGTAGCAACTTGTGGCTTTCATGTCAGTGAAGTGGTGAACCCATTCCGGTTTCAATGGGAATGTTAATGGAGCTATCCAAGAGGCTGAGCCCTATCCCCCAAATAAGTTCAACTCTTAACATTCAGACTAAGGCTTCTGACACATTGCAGAAATCATGCAGTTTGATATTGCTTCATTATCATGGCTTGATCCTGTGGAATCCTGGGATTTGTAATTTGTTGTAGCACCACTGCTCTCTGACAGAGAAGGCTAAATATATCACAAAACTACAAATCCCAGAAATCCAGAGCATTGAGCCGTAGTAGTTAAAGTGGTGTGAAACTGCATTGTTTCTGCAGTGTGCCAGCAGTCTAAAACCCAGGGCAAATTCACTGCACCACTGAAGCCACCAGGTTTCCTCTCATCCGAGACAAAGAGGCAAGACCAGATCCACTGGCCACAAATTCCTCCTTAGTCAAAATGGCTCCTTTTGCAAGATAGGCTGACATTGGTCCTGAAGCTCTTTGTGTAGACTCAGCAGGAGAGACGGACGGAGAGGCAACAAAAGATGAACACTGACCTAGAGCCTCATGACTGAGCACAGAAAATACACACTTGTGTGTGTATGTGCCTTCTAGTAACCTGTTCTCTTATCATGACCCCTTCCTCTGAAATATAGCCTACAGCATTTGTTATTCATTGGTCATCTCCAATCCAAGTACAAAACAGAGCTGATGTTGCTTAGCCTGCAAGGTCACATGGGATCTGGTGCCCTTATGGTAGTGAATGTTATTAGTTGTGGGAGTGGGGTACTGTATTATGACAAATTTATTTGTAGAGGTTTGAATTCAGAGATGAGAAATTTACTTTCTGTTTACATCATTGGTATGGTATTGAAACTGTCAGCTAGAAAACTGAACAGATGATCAATTTTCTAGCCCACATTTGGAAGGTTGGTGAGTTTGCTTTTGCAACAGGTACCTGTGTACATTTAAATACATTAGTTTTTGTTCAAATAGTTTCAAATGCATTCAGAATTTAAAATATGTCAACATTTACTGTGCATTTTAAAAAATACCATTTAAAGTTGAAATTCAAATTGAAATTTTGAAATCCATCTTTCAAAATTTTAATAGTTTAAATTAACATTAATCCAGTAAGTTCACATTAGAATTTTGAAAGCAACTTCCCTTCTTGTTGCAGAATTCCCAAACTTAGATTTGAATCCTGAAATCTTGTCAGATCTATACTAGTTGTCACTCTGAACCCCTTTGCATAGAGGCTACATTGCTTTATTAGGGCCATCCTTATAAGTCAAGGTTGTCAACTTTTTTTACAGCTTCTGTCCTTGTGCCTGTAAAAGGATATGGCCTTCAGAATTTAACTAGACAAGACTTTCCTAGACACTAGGGCTGCAGGCTGCTGGGATATGCTTGAGTTACTAAACTGCTTAGGGTTAAAAGTTAGGTTAAAGACAAAGGAGCATGGCCTATAAAAAGCTGGCAACCTTAATTAGGCATTTGGAAATATATTTTTTAAAATGGGCTGAATTTTTATTTGTTGTTATTTTTTTTATATTTTATCTTTTATTAAAGGTTTTGTGAAAATCATACAAACATTAACATCAAAATGAAATAAACAGTAACTATGGGACATATTGAAAAAAAGAATGACGGACAGAGAATTACAGTTTGGGTATATTATTCTTTTTCAAGCATGTTTTCTTGAGGGAGAATATTCAGAGTGATTTTTTAAGTAGCATTTTTTTCTAAAAAATATTATACAGATATAGTTTCTAGATCTCTTTAGCGGTTGACTATATTTTGAAAGAAATAAAATTGCAAAACAGATAAACTTATAGTAAATAGCATGTTGGTGAAGAAGCAAATTAAAACTAATCACGGCTGTCAAAAAGAAAAAAAAGGGGGGAGATCTACCAGTTTCTGAGATGATGCTCTCAAAATAGGTGATGATCCAGTAGTCAGATTTGACAGTTTGGGTAGTCAGAGAAAGGATGTCCTTTCTCTGGAAATAATCCCTGCTCCACAGAAATCCACAGTTGCATCGGATTGCCTTACCGCAGTGGTTCTTAACCTGTGGTCCATGGTCCATGGACCCCCAGGAGTCTGCAATGTCCTCACAGGGGGTCGGTGAAGGCTTGAAGGCTGCTTGGCCTGCTTCCTCCCAGCAGTGGGACAGCCACATGACATGAGCCAAGGCAAATGCTGGCTTGGCCTGCACATTGCCATTCAATCCATTGAAGCCACAAACATGCAGGAAGGAGCAGGAGAAAAGTCTTCCCTCCCCCTCTGGTGAATCTGATGAAAGGTTTAATGGATGGTGTAATTGAATCATCATCATCATCATTCTTATCAAGTTTGCAGATGACACCAAATTAGGAGGGCTAGATCTGCCCAGAGGGCAGATACAGAATCCAAAATGTCCTTAACAGATTAGAAAGCTGGGCCAAAACTAACAAAACGTATTTCAACAGGGAGAAATGTAGAATACTACACTTAGGCAGAAAAAATGAAATGCACAGATATAGGATGGATAACACCTAGCTTGATGGCAGTACATGTGAAAGGGATGTAGGAGTCTTAGTGGACCACAAGCTGAACATGAGTCAGCAATGTGATGCAGCAGTCAGAAAAGCCAATGCGATTCTAGGCTGCATCAATAGGAGTATAGTATCTAGATCAAGGGGAGTAATAGTGCCATTATTCTGCTTTGGTCAGACCTCACCTGGAATACTGTGTCCAGTTCTGGGCTCCACAATTCAAGAATGATGTTGAGAAGTAGAAACCATGCCTTATGAAGAGAGGCTTAGGAAGCTGGGCATGTTTAGTTTGGAGAAGAGAAGGTTAAGTGGGGACATGATAGCCATGTTTAAATATTTGAAGGGATGTCATATTGAGGATGGAGCAAGCTTGTTTTCTGTGGCTCCAGAAACTAGGACACAGCAACGGGTTCAAACTACAGGAAAAGAGATTCCACCTAAACATTAGGAAGAACTTCCTGACCATAAGAGCTGTTCGGAAGTGGAATGCACTGCCTCAACATGTGGCGGAATCTCCTTCTTTGGAGGTTTTTAAACAGAGACTGGGTGGCCATCTGTCAGGAATGCTTTCACTGGGTATTCCGGCATAGCAGGGGGTTGGACTAGGTGTCCTTGTGGTCTCTTCCAACTCTATGATTCTATCATCATCATTATCATCATCAGGTATTACTATGATTATTATTAGGGATTTAAAATCTTGAGTTAAGTCTTGGGGTGTTTAAAATCTTGAGTTAAGTCTTGGGGGACCATGGCAACAAAAGATATTTAAAGGGGGTCCCTGGTAAAGAGAAAAAAGTTAAGAGCCTCTGCCTTACCCGATTTCCCAGTGCCTTCGCTGCCCAAAACAGCTACTTTCATCTCACTCATCCTGGAAGCTGCTCCAAGCACTTCAAGGGATGCCAAACTTGGCAACTTCCACGCGGGACGAACGGGGGTAGCAGAAACTCGTCTCCCCCTCTCCCTTTCTTCTTCCTCCCCTCTTCTTTCCACTTCAAGTCTTTGCACAGCTCCCCCAGAGAGCGAGCCTGAGCCGTTCTCCTCCAAGCTTGCCCCTTCTATACCCTCCACCCGGGAGAGAGGACTGGGCGCTGCGCCTTGGCAATGCAAACCCCCGAAGCCTCGCCCAATTTTAGGGTCTCTGCCCCGCCTCCCTACCTCCAAAGGAATTAGGAAGACTCCTCTTTGGCATCTCTCCTCCCAGCAGGGACCCCAGAACTGTCTTTAAGGCGGGAGGGGCTCAGTACTAGCAAATAAGCTGTGACTCATTTTTGCCCACTTGTGGGTACAGTTTGTTTTACAAAGCAAAAGAAACAAGGAAGCCCAGAATGTGTCAGCTTTGGAAATAAAAGGCTGCCACAAACTGAAGCTGGAAACAATCTAGCAAGAAAACAAGGGCAGAAGAATCAATGTATGTTACCAACTGGAGTAATTAAAAAGAAACACTATTGATACATCAAGGCATGAAAACATGTAAGAATCTGTTAAGTGAAGAGAGCCAGCCTGGTCTAGTGTAAGCTAAGATTGTAAAGCTGAGGGCAAGCAACTGTTTTGGCGTTCTTTTAATTGTAAAGCACCATGTACGGAGATGGTGCTATATAAATAAATAGATGATGATGATGACGATGACTACCATGGCCCCCATTGACAGTGCTCTAGCCTGGGGGTCTGGGGGCCCCGGGATTAGGAGGGGGCCCTAGCATGATATTATCGTAAATTATTATTATGTAAATCCATTTAGTTTTTTTTTAAAAAAAAATACAGTAGGACCCCCATATCCACTGATTCAGTTATCCACGGGACACAAAACAGCAAACCTACCATAGAGTCATCCTAGATCTCTAGATGTTTTCTAGGTCCTCCAAGGTAACTCTATGGTACTTTAAACTGGAAGTCCCATTATTTTCAATGGCATTCGCTGTTAGACACAGTTTTCAGTATCCACCAGGTGGGGGGAGCCAATCCCCTGCAGATACAGGGGTTCTATTGTAAATATAAATATTACTTTTGTGCCATCATTTAAATTGATTTATTTTATTTTTTATCCTAAATCCTAGAGCATCTGGCTGCCCTTAACCTTAGCAGTAGGTAAGGGGCCTGCCAAAGATGTTGGCCTGGGGGCCTGCTTCAGGATGTGGGGGCCATGATGACATCAACAGTTTGAGCATTAGACTATGATTCTGGAGGAACCCATTGGGTGACCTTGGCCATGTTACACCCTCTCAGCCTCGAAGGCAAAGGCAAACCCCTCTGAATAAATCTTGCCAGAAAAAGCCTGTGTTAGGTTGCCATAAGTCAGAAATGACTTGAAGGCGCGCAACAACAACAATGTTCAAGATGTTTAACTGTTCTGTTCAGAGCTTAGAAAAGTTATTTTTTGGACTACAGCTCCCAGATTCCACCACCAGCATGGCCTATAGCTAACATGGCTGGAGAGTTTTGGAAGCTGGGTTCAAAAAAAGCCCATAAAACTTTTCAATTGAATACTCTCTGTATGAGTGAAAGTTGAAGCCCTGTAGGATTGAATTTACAAGGCTGTGGCTGCAGTATTGACATTTAACCACTGCACCACCAGGGCTCCTTTGTAGTTTGTTGCAGCACCAGAGCTCTCTGGCAGAGAAGGCTAAATCGCTCATAAAACTACAAATCCCAGAATTTCATAGCATTGAACCACAGCAATTACAGTAGGACCCCCGTATCCGCAGGGGATTGGTTCCAGGAGGCCCTGCAGATAATGAAATCTGTGGATAACAGCAAACGCCCCCTGTCACCATTGCCACCATGGGAGCCATCCTGGGAGGTGAAGGAAGAAGAAAGGTGAAACCTCCCCCCTTTGCCCCCCCCCGTCTGTCACCATTGCCACCATGGGACCCATTCCAAGGGGTGAAGGGAGAAGGTAGGCAAGATCTCACCCCCCACATCGCCATTGCTGCCATGGGAGCCATCCCAGGGAGGCGAAGGGAGAAGGAAGGTGAGATCTCTCCTCCCCTCCCTCCCCCATCTACCCCCCCCCACTGTCACCAAATGTAGATAATTGAATCAGCAGATGGTTAATCAGGGGACATGGGGGTGTAAGCGGTGTCAAACTGCATTATTCTGCAAGGCAGATGCAGCCTGCCTGAGAGCTGTAATGCCTCACCAAACTAAGAACCCTAGAAATTCATAAGATGTTCTCATGACAGTTAAATTGGAATCATAGGGCTAAAATTAAATAATGTGCAAAGGCCACATGGATGTGTCCACACTACACAAGTATACTGCTTTAACTGTCATGGCTCCATCATATAGTAATCTGGACTTTGTAGTTTGGTACGGGTACTTAGAATTCTATACTAGAAACATCTAATGCTATAGCTCAGCCGAATGGGGACTAGAGTTCTCTCTCAGGGAATTCAAAGAACTTCATCAAAGTACGAATCCTAGGATGCTGTAGAATAAAGCCATCAAAACGCTCTCATTGTGCTCTCCTGATAATGGGGGATTGCAATTCCCAGGATTCATTGGTTATGCTGGCTAGGGCTGCTGGGCATTGCAGTCCAACATCTGGAAGGCCACATGATTCCTATCCCTTTGATCTGATCGAGCAAGGCTCTCCTGACATGATTATGTCTTACAATTGTTGGCATTAGAGCCACTCAGATTATAGTGTATCAAAAACCCTGAGAAATATAGACAGTACAAACACCTAGGTTACTAGGGGTGAGATGTCTGAGCTACAGTGAGCTACAAATACAAAGAGTGATATTTTGAATACAAAGTCTGTACTCAGGAATGGACATTCTAGAATATAAATGGAGACATTGTGGCACATATTGTTGCCACAGGATTTATTTTGGGAACAGAATGCTAACTCCCCCTTTTTTTCCTCTTTTTTTAGCTCCTGTGTTTATTTTGCCCTGTGAAAAGAGAGACCACAAACTGGGGGCACTGCCTGAAAATGCAACTTTTGCCCTTTGCTTTTGCAAGTTAAAACACTGCAATTCTCACTGCAAAGGAAGCATTTAATAAACTCTAAAAGAAAAGGGTACCTTGAAGAATGTGCTTAAGGATAGGAATTTTTTAAAAAAAGGTTTTGTTTAACATTGCAGCCATATTTTCTTTGCTTTTTTTTCTTCAAAAAGGGATATGCACCAAGCGTTCTTTAAAAATTCCACATGGCTGATTATTTCAGAAACACAAATCAGAAAATAAGGAGTCCTCAGGCCTAAATAAATAGAAAATAAATAAATAAAAACATATTTACTACAACAGGAGCTTTCATGGAGCATATGCCACATGCAGATTGACAGATGTGTAATCCAGGAAAGCACATGCAATAATAAATCTGTTATTTTTAAAGGTGAGCAGGACCATGCCTTTGGGGTCAGGGGCTAAAAGAGACTAATATGGTGACCCCTTTGGAAAATGCTACAAGTAGGACAATGCTCCTCATAGACAGCAAATGTGCTATTCCTAATGCCATTCAGTCATAATGGCAGGGACAGAAAGTCTCCAGTTTTTCAGACAAATCATTCCCAATGGTTGCTTTCATGCTTCAGCCTTTGGCACTCTTCTGGCTCTGTTCTTGCAGAATTCAAGATAGGTCTTTACATGGCACAATAGAAAATATCACATCTTTCATCTGTCCCAGTTTGGCATGTACATTCCCATTAATCCTCTGCTGTCCCACTTTTTCAACTGTTTTTAAAATGTCCCAGCTTCTTTCTCCCTCCCCTCCAGCTTGCCCCTTTGGTCCTCAGCTTACTTGAATTGCTCCAAACTGGTTTCAAAGTACAAAAGTAGTTTGTACTCAATCAGTTCAGGAGGCAGGAAAGGAAAGGAGAGGTGATATCTTGTCTCTTCTGCATGGTGCTAGGCTCGGGTAAAAATAAACTGCTGCAGCCTCTTTGAGCTTGTCTGTTCTTCCTCATTAATAACTTTTGCCATCTTGACTACATTCTAATGTTGCCTAGCCACATGTGTCCTGGATTTCAGCTGTGAAATGTTGGCAGATAAGGGCGCTATCACTGGCAGGCTCAGGGAAATGATCTCTGTTTGGAAGGGAAGGACTCAGTAAAGTTGGGGGTGGACTGAGAAAACATAAATGGGAGGACACAATGGGTGGTGAAGGAAATCCAGGCCACTTGTAATGTATGGAACCCTTACATGAAAGTGGAGACAAAAGGCCAAGCATGGCAATGTCACCCTGTTCATTACTATCCTCTTTGCTTTTCTTATTGGAGGATTGGAGTCTCAAACAGAGAGAGACTCCTCTGTCTGCAGTAGCTCCCAGAAAGACCATTGCCAGCCAGAGGAGATGTTCTTGGGTTAGAGTGGGGTATAAGATCTCCATGGAGCCACATGCAGGCCCTAAAAGCTGCTTCTGTTGCCCTCTAGACTGCCAAGACCACCCCTTTTTCTGCCCTCCCCAAAGGACCAATTGCCTCTCCTGGAATTCTATTCCCCAAATAGGCTTGGTTCCTTGGCTAGCTCCTTTAAAATTCAGACTAAAACCTGGAGTAGATGCCGTGTCCAACTGATATCAGAGCGAACAGCCTCTGTTGCAGCCTGGGCAATGTGTGTGCCGGGCTTGAAGGAGTGAATCTTAAACACTGATCTGAACTAATCAGCTCATCATTTCTCTGCAGGCTTCTAGGTATTTCCAAATGTCAAATCCATATGGATTTTCTTAGGAACATTTTGTCCTCCTGATAAAATAACCTTTCTTTGAACACTACATGGAGTCTGCGTGAGCCTGTGTGCATATGCATATATACACATATACAGTGCATAAACATATATTTGCAATTGTTTGTCACCTATCTTGCTCCTGTGCACCTTCTTTCTTGTCTTCAGGGAACAGTCTGTGTATGTTTGTGTAAATTTGTGGTTTTTTGTCTTATGCCTTCACAGCATTTTTGACATATGGAGACCCAAAGGTGGCCCCATCACAGTTTTTTCTTGGCAAGATTTCTTCAGAGGGGGGTTGCCTTTGCCTTCCTCTCAGGCTGAAAGAGTATGACTTGTCCAAGGTCACCCAATGGGGTTTCCATGGCCAAGTAGGGATTCAAACCCTGGTCTCCAGAGCCATAATCCAATGCTCAAGCCATGACACCATACTGGCTTTCTCCCCACACCCTCATGTGTACATGCAGGAGGCCATTTTCTGGTTTGCCTAGTGGCTGAGAGCCACATACCTAAACTGAGAAGGGCTTAAGAATACTTGAAAAGGAGCACAGCCATTGCTTAAAAATTACTGGAATTCAATAAAGAGATAGATAAGAATATATAAAGATATAATAATAAAAGCCCTGGCACCTTTCTTTTTATGATGGCCCTTATATTCAACACAAGTTTTTGCATTACTTCAAATTAACCACCAAACAACAATTATTTCTCCATTTGCCCCGTATTTTTCCTAAAGCATAAAACTATTTCATGTTATTATTTCATAAGTGCATTATCTCTCCAGAACCCACTTTAATTACCTTCCTTACTTTATATTTCCCCTACCTCAGTATTAAAAATATCATATTAATAGCATCTCATAAGTTCACTATCCCCCCAATTCACTCAGAAGCAGTTTTTTGTAATTACTTGTTTTTAGTTCATTAAAGATTAATTAATCATGATAAGCCCCATCATGAGCTTTAAAAATTCCCTTTCATTTGTTTTTATTTAATTTTAGAAAATTTTAAAATGAATTCAACCACTTCTGTTTTAAGGATAAGGGAATCTCTAACGACTAATTGAAGCAGCAGCAAAAGTAACTGAGTATCTGTAGGTAACTTGGAGTTTGTATTCAAGGGCCAACAAACCTTGAAGGTAAGATAATCTTCCTCTTCTCAGAAGTTGTACAGTCACATGTCACACACAGGAAAAGAAGTTCAGAAAGCAAAGGAGAATGCTCTAAAAATGCCCCCAAGTCGCACTGCGATTGAAGAAATAGTCACTGTGCATTCCCCATGGCAAAGTGGGACAGTAAGCAGCCCAGTGGTTGCACAATGACAGAAAGCAGCAGAAAGATGTAATGCAGCCACTGTACAACTATATCAGTGAAGTTTTACACTAGGTTAAGTGTGATGCAGTATCTCAGTATTAGTGAATTTTGGTTGTTTGCTACTGAATTTCTGCAACAAATCACATTGCCTATTTTGGAGGTGAAAACAGGGATTGTTAATTGATGGAGGGGGACACTGTGGGACCATGAAAAGGGGTTCAGCAAACCACATGTGCCCCATGGACAGCTCAATTCCCATCTCTGGAATTGGAATATATATAAATATCAGCACTGGTCCTTATCAATAGGCAGGATAAGGTAGACTAGGATCACAGCTGGACAAACAGCCATGTTGCAATGATGTGTGAGGGTCATCCCAAATGCTTCTTCTCAGTAATCAAATCTGATCTCAGTGTATATGCCAAAGAATCTGTCTGGTGTTCTAAATTTGCCATGTCAGCCTTGTGTTTAGAAAAAGCAGAGCTTCTGTTTCAGCTGTATACATCTTATGTCTGGCCCATTTTTTAAAAAAAGGGCCATATTAATATTTTTGACACATTGATGCATGATATTGTGCAGCTTAGTTGGACATAAATACCCTGGAACTGTTATCTGTGCATGTATCTTAAGGCAGGTCATTAACCAGAAAGTAAAGAGATATTTATGTATACAGACATGTCTGTATGTAGAAGGAACTGGCAAACCACCTCTAAGTATTCCTTGTCACCACAAGTAAACAGGCTACTTGAAGGTGCACGTGTACACACACACGTAATTGTGTGAACATGGTAAGTCAGCACACAGCAGTCTCTCCATCTTGAAGGCTTGGAGAAAATAGCCACAGTAAAAAGGTACAAACCAGCATAAGGTCATAGAATCATAGAATCACAGAGTTGGAAGAGACCACAAGGGCCATCCAGTCCAATCCCCTGCCATGCAGGAATAAACAATCAAAGCATTCCTGACAAATAGCTATCAAGCCTCTGCTTAAAAACCTCCAAAGAAGGAGGTTCATTCCACTCCAAGGCAGTGCATTTCACTGCTGAACAGCTCTTATGGTCAGGAAGTTCTTCCTAATTTTTAGATGGAATCTCTTTTCCTGTAGTTTGAGTCCATTGCTATGTGTCCTATTCTCTGGAGCTATAGAAAACAAGCTTGCTCCATCCTCAGTATGACATCCCTTCAAATATTTAAACACGGCTATCATGTCCCCTGTTAACCTTCTCTTCTCCATGCTAAACATACCCATCTCCCTAAGCCACTCCTCATAGGGCATGGCTTCCAGACCTCCTACCATTTTGGTTGCCCTCTTCTGGACATGCTCCAACTTGTCAACATCCTTGTTGAATTGTGGTGCCTGGAACTGGACACAGTATTCCAGGTGAGGTCTGACTAAAGCAGAATAGAGTGGCACAATTACTTCCCTTGATCTAGTCACTGTACTCCTATTGAAGCAGCTTAGAATTCAATTGTCATTAGAGATATGATGCTGTTTTATACCAAGTCAGAATGTTATTCCATCCAGCTCAATATTTATCTGCTTGAACTGGCCAAAACTGTCCAGAGTTTCAGATAAAGGGTTTAATCAGGCCTAGCTGTATGACAAAGGTGTGGAACGTCTTTCAGCTTGCTGGCCAAACTGAACTTCAGAGTTCTTCAGGAATGCCTAACAGTGGTGGGTAGTGCCAGATGCATTTCGGTACTGAGTGGGCCAAATGCCAACACATTTTGGCTTAAAGCTCTTACTGGGAACTGAGCCTCAATCATAAAAGCCATTTTAACATATTAGAGTGGGAAAGAAACCTGTATAAAACCTGGGAAATCATCAAATAATGGCATCATGGGTAAGCAGGAATGGTATCCAGGAGACCTGCAGTTCTCCATCTCTGCTATCTGGATTTTTTAAAATTGTACTTGCCAGGCAAGGAGTGAACCCGAGTCTTTTTCTGCACAAAATATGTGTATGTTGTAGCACTAGCATTAGGCTATAACCCCTCCTCGTGTTGACTGGGAACACGGGATACAACTCAACTTTGGGTGATTAATCTAATTTGGATTTCAGTCCAAATATCCAAAAAAACTATCAAAGTCACAGAACACTTGTTGGGGACAGGATGTGTAGCTCCTTTAAAGTTTGGCCTAAATTCTCTATTGGATTTCCTTTCCCCATACCCTCCAACATTTCATGGATAAAATCTGGGACAGCCACTTAAAAGTCTAAAAAAAAAACCCAAATTAACAAAGAAAGCGAACATACAGACACTGAAACACACTTAGAAACTTGTCAGAAAAACAGGGAGGTTCATAAAAAGGGCACCCCGACCTAGTTTTCACATTCTCACCCAGAACTGTTCTGGTGGGGACCGTCCATTAACACTGAAATTACCCCTGCAGAACAGGACGCAGTTTCTCACAGAAGCAATACCGTGAAAAAAATGTAGTGGGAGATCAATTGGTGGCTTTGTCCCACTAAATAAAAAATAACACCTTTTTGACAGGAGCAGAATGTGAGAGGATGACGTTGTGTGGTAGGGGACCCCTTTCACAGTATCCTGACATTGTTATCACACCATATTTGCTGTGTTTGATAATCTTCTAATCAGGGTCAAAGGGGGAAAGTGGGAGGCAGAGAGAGAAACTGGGACATTTTAAAAGCAGTTGAAAAAGTGGGATGACAGAGGATTAATTGGGACTGCCTCTGCCAGATTGGGACAGTTGGAGGGTATGCACCCCACACACTTAGAAGCCATCAGCCACTATTGGGCCCTCCCTAAATTTTATCAGCCCTGAGTCTCAAGAGCATTTGAGACAAGTTGTGCTTAGAGACACAAGAACCTGCCTTATAGCAAGTCAAACCACTGATCTACGTAAGCCAATGCTGTCAACTCTGACTGTCAGCAATGGCTTTCTCGGGTTTCTGGCAGAATTATTTCCTAGCACTACCCAGAGATCCCTACCATTCCCTGCTAGTCTTCTACTAATGAGGCCCAATCCTGATCTACTTCTGAAATCAGAGGAAATAGGCTGTGTTCAGAGTGGTATGGTTGTAATAAGATGGGAACTGACTCTAAATGATGGTCAAACTGGTGTTTTGCTCAGTGCAGGTCGGTAGTTCCTCAGGAATGGTTGTCTTGGTGCCCTTGTTCACTATATTTCCCATAATGCATCAGAGACTGATGTTATGGCAGGTGCTGTGGGTAAGAATTTTAAAAATGTGGGTAAGCCTGCTTGCCTCCCACCCTGCCAAAACAGCGATGGGGAGCATTAGGTCACTGTAACAAAGGGGGCATCTGACATGGGGTGCCCATGAGAGCCATATGCCAAGGGCCTCTTCAAATCACAGCCCAGGTCATCCTGTTTACATCCTCTGGTGACCAACCCTCAGTCCTTGGCCATGATAAAAGGCAGCCAAGAATCACAAGCAAAGTAGCATTAAGTTGTGTTTTAAACAATTCCCCCTGTACTGCTTTAAAAGACCCACTGATTCAAAGCTATCTTTCATAAGCAAGAAGCTTATCTCTGATTTAAGCATCCTCACAAAATGCCACACTTGTGGCATATTTTTGGCTCTTCCCAATAATCCTTCCAAGACACCCGTTTCATCATCCTACGTGCTGCAATTAACCCAGTTAATTTTGGCCATATTTTTTTTTTAATGCTGCAGAGCAACGATGCTAATATGGTTTCATACGCAGCCTGCCAAAATTCTCCATTTACGACCAGATCCTAGCCACACAAAGACACAGTTTATTACGGCAGTTAACAATAAAGATAAACGTTTTCAGCATCCTCCAGAAAGTGAGTTGAAATCTCAGAAGCGGGGGAGTGTTGATGGAACTCAAATGGCAGCACATCCTCTTTCTGCAACCTGCATGACTTGGTCTTTGTGTCAGGTTTTTTTTTTTTTTTTTGGTTAAGATAAAGAGAAGGGGAATGGAGGCAAATTCTACTTATAGAACAACTAACAAACAAAGCATGATAAATTGGATTTATATCTATTTCAGCCTCCTACATCAGAGGCAGCCCAACAGCCATGTAATGGTGGTTTTTCAAGGGCTTGACAAACTATTACAGTCTCTGAAATAATTATCTTCCATAATAGGAATAGAACCATGATAGAATATACTGTGGGAGACTAGATTTACTATGGGGGACCACATTTCTCTATATCCTGTACAATCTTCTGTGGGAAGAATGGGGTGTGAGCCTTGGCAGATGCTCAATGAAATACAGCCAGTATGTAGAGCACTCAGTGCCTGCAAGGAGTTAAGTTGATAGAAATTATCTCAGGAAACAGAAAGGATAGATCAGTTAGATTCCAGAAGAAGTGGTGTCAAGCACTTTCTTTTTGGTAAGTCAAGAACTTCCTCTGCTTTCTTGCTCTAGTTCTTGATCTTTTAGCTGTGAACAGAAAATTACATGGTTGATAAAGCCGAAATTCATACAGAGCACTTTGTGAATCCAGATCATTCTTTCTTCAGGAAGTTCTGAAAGCTACATCTACAAAGGTCAGAAAGTGAACCATATAGTCCTCAGGCCTTTCAAAGATCTGAAGGCTGAACCTACATAATGGCTAGAGTGTTTAGACAGATGTGGTTAGACTTTTGTGTCTTTGGGTATTTGAGAAACTTCTTTGCCAGCAGATGCATTTTCATTCCTAATAACTTTTAAGTAGAGCCAGTGTAGTGTAGTGGGTTGAGCATTGGACTAGGACTGTGGAGACCTGGGTTCAAATCCCTTCTTGACCATGGAAACCCACTGGTCACATTTCCTCAGCTTCAGAGGAAGGCAAAGGTAAGCCCCCTGCCCCAAACAAATCTTGCCAAGAATATCCACTGATAGGCTTGCCTTAGGGTGTCCATAAATAAAAAATGACTTGAAGGCCATCCAGAAATGCCCACCCCTGTCCTAGATGGAAGATTTTGCCATAGGAGTTCTGGGTGTACCACACCATTGGGAGTGGTAGCAGTGACTGGTTTAAGGGCAGGGAAATTCTTGGCCTTGAAGAAACATTAAATGACCAGGAAAGGCAGGGGGTGGGAGTTTTCATGGAGACCGAGCATCTCCACTCATAAAAGTACAGATGCAAGTTTGGAAATGATGACCATCGTTTAGAGAGAAACACAATCCATCTCACCATAGTGACCACAAGACCTATAGGCCTGCTTGGTTTGCTGTCCTATGGAAATTCAACCCCCCGGTGCCCCTGCACACTAAACAGTTATAGCACCATGATTCTACTTTAACTGCCATGGCTGTGTCCCATGGAATCCTGGAGCTTGTAGTCTGGATAGACACTAGAACTCTCTGCTTGAGAGTTCCAAATTTGTTGCTGTTGTGTGCAGACTGCTAGGAATCTATAGCTGCTGGTGACATTGGTTTCTCTGAGTCTGAGGAGCTGGAGACTGAGGAATAGGGGGCCCTACTCTCCAGCAAGAGGTTGCAGATGCTGAAGAGATCATCCCTTGCAGAGTGGTGAAGAGACAAGGAGAGAATATGCCTGTCTCTGCAGCTGTTGAGGGGGACAGTGACTAATTAGGCACCTGGTGTCTTGAGACAGCTGCCCATAAACCTCCCAGTAGCTCCCTGACAGATTTGTTGCTGACAACTGTTCTCTCTTGGTGACTGACAGTACTCTTCAGTGTTTGTGTTTTCTTGACCTTGGAATGGCTATAAATTATGACTGTTTTAGTCCTTGCTGGCTTTGTTTATCTGGACTACTGACTTGCTGTATGACTTCTGGACTAGCTGACAACAACCCTCTTGCTTCTCCCTTTATCCTGCTGGATGCGCTGCAACTCTCCCAGACTGGATTAATTACTCTGACTGCTCTTGCATTCCAACCACATGATTCTCGGGACACTTGCTGACTGGAGCATAGTACAATAACCTCCATTGCTCAAAAGCAGGCACTGCAAGGAGGGTTCAAGGGAGAGTACATTTGTCAAACAGCTCCAGCTTGGATAGCATCTGCACCTTCCCATAAGTGTTAACAAAAAGCCTTGCTTCTAATTAGAACAGTTAGCAGATCATTAAATATGGAAGGCTGTTTTGTGTGTCCTAACGGTGGTTTATAGCCTCTAAGTGGCTTTCCTTTTTCATTCTCAGCTATATCTCTGCAATTAACAAAATTGCCTAGACCAGTTTAAAAATCCACCCACCGCACCCCCTTTGTAGGCATTGTTTTGTGAAGAGCATTTGAAACGTCATTGACATTCAGTAATGTTGAGGTGCATTACTAATCATTCCCAGCATGAAAGCCTCCTGGTACTTATGATTTATTATGAATACTTATGATTTGATAATCATTCTTTTTCACATGCACACACACAAAAAAGAGTCTCCTTAGACAAAAGAGATTTATTGTTTTAAAGGCTGTCGAATACCCCACTGGTTTGGAAACAGTAGCTAATGCATACCACCTACTGGTACTAATTTTTTAAACCTCTTTTGGGGTATTAATACAGAAATGAAGTGGAGCCCTAATTCATACTCTTTATTGGTAGCTCCTGGCTCTTGGTTCAATACACTGATTGCTGTGTATATAATGATGCCTTAATAAATATGAATAGAGAAATCAGTGTAAGTTTATGACTTTACATCATTTTGTTTAGTCCGTTCAGCAGTTCACCTACCTGGGAAGCATAATCTCCTCAGATGCCAAGATTGACAAAGAGATCAATCACAGATTAGCAAAGGCATATAGCGCATTTGGAAGACTTTACAAAAGAGTCAGGAGTAATAAACACCTGAGGCGAAGCACAAAAATCAGTGCGTATAGAGCAATTGTACTGACTATTCTCCTTTATGGGTCTGAAAAATGGGTCACCTATCGCCAACACTTACGACTCCTCGAACACTTTCATCAGCATTGTATACGCACAATCCTAAATATACACTGGACTGACTATGTGACAAATGGTGCTGTCCTTGAGCAAGCAGGGATCACCAGCATTGAGGCCATGATATTCAGAACACAGCTGTGCTTGGAGGGTACATTTCTAGGATAGAGGACCATCGCCCGCCCCCCCAAATAGTACTCTATGGTGAACCCCCCATGGGTCTGCATAAGAGGGGTGCTCCAAAAAAGCGATACAAGGACTCCCTGAAACAACATCTCAGGCTCGGCCAAATTGATCACCAACAATGGTCCCCCCTGGCCTCACATTGGGAGGCATGGAGACGCACTATTCACAATACTGCAGCCTTATTTGAGAACTCACGCCAAACATGTCTTGAAGAGAAACGACAACACAGAAAGAATCACAACCCAGAAACATCACCCAAGGAGACCTGCTGTGCTTTCTACAACCGGACTTGTTTATCTCGGATTGGCCTTTTTAGTCATCAGCGGCTTGCAGAAAGCGCAGGATGAGTCCTTCCTGAATCTTCATTTGCTAAGAAAAGCCAGAGAGAGAGAGAGAGAGAGAGAGAGAGAATAACACATGGTGAAGTTAGGCAATTGCAGACTTTAAAATTAATAAGTCATATGTTACTTGAAACTAGTTACTTTTGGGTGGTAACAACAGTACATGTTGAAATAAATGTGATTAGTATGAAGACAGTTACTTTACCTCCTCAAAGTTACTTTAAAAGTTATTTTAAGTCATTTTAGAGGCAGATGAACCAGGGCCTTATCTACATGGGCTAAATATCCCAGCTTGCCCTAGCTCAGAGCCCTGCAGTCCATATGATACAGGGCATTTGCCACATTATGTCCCAAGATACGGGGCTGAGATAGGGGCAAAACAGGGTAGGGGCCGATACACTATAAGAAAATACCCTGTTTACTCTGTTATAGGTGGCCAAAATCTGGATTGGGCCCAACGAGTCTACAGGAGCCCGTCTGGCACACCACCCCTCGTTGCTGCCACCATCTCCCTGGCTCTCCAGGAAGCCAAGGCTGGTCACATGCAGGGGAGTTTTAGTCACATGTTGCGGGCCCCTTCCTAGCTTCTGAGAAAGCAGAGGAAATGGCAGTGGTGGCAGCTGAAGGGATGGGCTGGCATTACTGTGTGGACTCCAGACTGTTTTGTTGAGGTAACAGGAAGGACAGGCAAGCTGTTCTGCCAGGATACACTGGCTGGGAGCTGACATCATCATCATCATCATCATCATCATCATCATCATCATCGCTAGTGTAGATAAGCCCCAAAGAGGGGCAGAATCCTATTGTTTAGTCCCAACAAGAGTAAACCCATTGAATAAACTGTTGAATGATGAGTTAACACATTGGTAAATCTGGTTGGCTGAATGGGACTACTCTAGTCAAAACTAACAACAGGATTTAGACCAAGTTTTTTTTTTAATTATACCATTCTCTTATCTTATTTATAATTGTTTAATATTTTTTATGGGGGAGGGTGGGGTGGGGGTGTTTGGGGATTTTATCTGTATTGTATTTTAATTTTTGTAAGCTGCCCCAATTGTTTTAACAGAGGGGCAGGGTATAAATAAATAAATAAATAAATAAATAATAATAATTACAATTACTATTATTATTATTATCCATTTTAAGAGTTTTTTTCTCACACAAATCAAAATAAGGAGTAGTATTAGAACTAGGTAAGAAGATACTTTTAGCACTGTAAAGTGTAATGAGAACCGATTACTTTGGGAACGCTAAGGGCTGGTCCAGATGGTGAAATAAAGCCTCATAGAATCCAGGGGAAATCCCATGCACAGAGAAGCTATTGAAATCCACAAACACCTGGATAACTTCAACAGGAGTTAGAAGAAATCCTAAAAGTAAACAAAATCTGGCTCCCAGTCCTGAAGAACACTAAAATCAGAACTCAACACTTGCAAATGAACTCTACCAGGGACAGGGGGATTTCCAGCAGATAATGGACCATTAACCAACCATCAGCCAAACAGACACTAATCCTCCTTGCATATCTTCTCCCAGGAACTACCCATTTAAATACACAAATTTACATAACCTCTCCAACAGGGGCTCACAGTATATAAACCCCCAACACTCCTACCCAACCATTCTCTCAAGATGCCAGCCACAGATGCAGGCGAAACGTCAGAAAGAAACTCTTCCAGAACATGGCCTCACAGCCCAGAAAACAACCAAGGAAAATCTATGGATGCACTCCAGCTTGTTAGGACAACAAAATCATAGCACAGCACATTCCTGAAGACGATACCTGATTGGTCAGACATGTGTGGGGGGAGGATCTTACTAAGAAGGCAGTGCCCAGAACAGCCATGTTGGATTGTCGCTGTAGCAATTGTGTGCTAAGGTGATGAAACAGCCTTTCTTGTTTTCTTTTTTCTGTTCTTTAAGCAGAAGATTGCTCTTCCACACCTTGGATTTAGTTGTTTGGTTGGTAGGGGCAAGTTGGGGAGTATAGAGCCACAAGTAATTCACTCATGCCTACCATCTTGATTCAGTGGCATGCCTCCGTATGAACAGCAAACACGGATAGCTTCACACACCAGTGACCTTGCAAAAAGATCATTGAGACAGATGAAAACTGTTGTGAATTGGCATAGGTTCGCACCAATCCACATTTTATTCCCCCGTCTAGACTGGCCCTAAAATGAGAAACATCAACAGGAACTATGAAATTTCTTGGTAATTTTGGACTAAGAACTTCAAGGCTTTACATCCTTCTACATTTTTTTTGGCGGGAATGTGTGTTACTTACTATGACAAGTTAATTCTATTGGGTTTGAGAAGTACTCTTGATCATAATGGTGACTAGAGACTTAGATATTTGCTCCCAAGTCCTACCGTTCTGGCACAACTGGTAATGGGAAATGCCAATGCAACTACAGTTCAGATAATAACAGACTATATGCTGGGTGAATGATATTGTGAGACCACTTCCTCTGCTTGCCAGTTCCATTTGCACAAATGCATTAGACAACACATTGGAATAGCTCCCTTTGTCCTGCACATATAGATCCATCTCACACAATCTAAGATAACAGATTAGTCCTAAGAAGCTGGACCATAACACCCTTTTCTGATTGCATTCAATGTATATATGATCCTGGGAAGGCACACAGACTAAGGAGCATGATCATAACCATCTAAGGAAAGCAAGAAAAGAAAAGGCTAGGCTAAGGAGATTGTATCATCAGTTTCTAAACTTTCGAAGACAAAAATCCTAGAGGATCCCTAGGTGTCTCTTGTGGCTGAGGGCCCACACTTTACATACCCTGATTATAAAGGAATCAACAAAGGTCTGAGAATATTTACCTATTGCAGTGTGTTTATTTCATTTCATTCAGTGTATTAAACCATAATCCATGATGACAGCACTGACAGAAAGATGGTTTAGAAATACAGTAGACAAATCTATAGATAGATGGATGGGTAAGTGGGTGAATGCCCAGGCAGACAGACAAACAGATAAATAGGATACTTTATTTCTGGAAAAAACAACACATCTGAATAGAATCACTGAGTTAGGAATGAGGAGTTTACCTCCAGGTAGACCAATGTAACCTTTGCACCATCCCAGATCATGTGTCCATAGTGGACATCACCCTATGAGCTATTGTGGGATGTTACATTGTCCCAAAGAGTGCTTTGTGTATGGGAAATGGCCAGAAGACATTGTTACTAGTTCAGTTACCCTCCATGCCTCTCTAGGGTCAGTTAGGTGTATGGTCAGGTAAGTCTATGGGCTTAATGTGAAGTTGAAGGCTTTCACAGCTGGCATCCATAGATTTTCCTTGGGATTTTTCCGGGCTGTGAGGATGTGTTCTGGAAGAGTTTATTTCTGATGTTTCGCCTGCATCTGTGGCTGGCATCTTCAGAGAAGCAGGTGAAATGTCAGAAATAAACTCTTCCAGAACACAGCCTCACAGCCTGGGAAAAAACCAAGGAAAATCTATGGGCTTACTTCCCTGCTGTATTTATATTAAGCAGGATGGTATAACCCTGAGAATTTGGAATATCTGCCTAGGCAAGTAACTCGATCTTCCAGAATCTTTCTCCAAATCTCACTCATCTCACTCACACTGGTTTCAAACAAAAGCAGTTAAATCCTCTCCAGATTTCCTGGGCCTAAAGCTGTAATTGGTCAGTCCAGTCACATGGTGTTATGGTAATGATGTCCTCTCATTAGCTCTGTGAAGGTGGTGCTTTAGACCTTTCCCATTAACCCTTTTCTTACCTGATACTATGCTGGCAAGACAATCTGTTTACAGACAAAGGGAGTTATAGTTCTCTAGCAGAATGATGGGAGTTGCACCTTGTGGCAACATGATGGAACTCCATCATGACATGAGCTATAAAAGTTTTCATAAACTTTGGTAAGAGTGTGGAATCATACCTTCAAAGCACATGCTGTTAGGTAAGATTTTTGTGGAAACATGCGTGTAGGCCAAGGGTGGGCAAAGTATGACATGGGGATCTCATGCAGCCCCCAGTGTTCCCTCAGGGTGGTTCCCCAAAGGGTTCAAGTTTCTTGCTCCAAAATGTTCCCAAATAGGCTCTAGGGGGTGTGGGTGATACTTCTACCACATTTGGAAGCCTCCTGGTCTAATTCAGGTTCAGAAGAGGCCTTTTTTTGAAACAGGAAATGAATAGGTAGTGATTTCTGCTCATTTACTGTTGTTAAAGAAGGCCTCTCCTTGACCTAAAATGGCCCAGGAAGCCCCCCAAATATAGTGAAAATGCCTCCCATGCCCCCTTAATTAATTTGGAGGGAACAGGTGCAGTAGTGGGGTGCAGCCTCCACAATTTCCTGGGAGGCTAATGTGCCCCCCCCTAAGCTTCCGTAGTTCCCCACCCCTCATTTAGGCTGAGGAGTCTTTTTGTATAAGTATAGCCCTCCAGATTCTGTCTTCTGGGCTTCAACACAGATCTTGACTGCTGTGTGCCTGTTAATCAGTTGGGATCTTTCTATTGCTGTTGTTTGAAATTCCTGACAACAGAATGGAGACTGCATGGTCATTGCTTTTTATATCTTTCCCCCCACTTGACTGCTCTCTAAACAAACAAACAAAAACCCTTAAAACCTTTGTGTCACTTTTCCTTTGTATTCTAAGAACCTCTTGCTATTGGCTAAATACTTTGGTACAAAGCTCCTCCAAACATGGTCTCTGTGGCCTTCACATTTGATGCTTCCAAAGCTAAGTAAGATGACTGAAGACCAATAAAGGACATATGAAAAAGACCTATTCTGAAATTGACCTATCTAGTTCAGCATTCTGTTCACAAAGCAGACAACCTGAGCAATTAGACTGAAGGGTAGCTGCATGTCCTGAAACAGATCCAGTTTTCATATAGACCAAGTCCCTTTAGAGTTGAGTTGTTTTCGCTTCTTCCGTCCTGGACAGCCACGCTGAATCTGGAAACCCTGTCAAATCTAACACATTTTCACCACATTGCAGAGGGATATAACCAGTCCTTTGTAACTGAAAAGACAATGTCACAACCAATTGTACTTCTAAAGGAAGTTGAGGACATTTGGGAAGGAATCTCTCAATGAACAAACTTCAAATTCTTCTTTTTATGATTCTGGTTTATTGCTCCCTACATGATCCTCTCCTTTAAAAAAAAACTGGCTAACTGAATTCAGGGACAAAGCTTCAGTTCCCATTATAGTTGTCTAAGTCCTATATATTTGACGACAAGATGCAATGAAATGTGAGAGGAAGCTAAGTGAAGAAATAAAGGATATACTGAAGCATTCCTCCCAACCATGACACTCCTGGAACAAAGGAGGAAAAATAGTGTTATATATGTGACCTATATTTGCATACTTTAATTTGATAATGAGGAGATAAAGTCGGCCCTGGCTTAACCTTGAAAGTTGCTTCTTTCACACAGTTGAGTCCATAACTGGTATTTGATAATGTCACTCCATGAATTATCTCATGACTATGCACCAGGTTATATCCAGTTATGGTTTACTTTAGAATTTATCAGATGCAGGGAAATGTGGCAAAAATGGTTTCTCAAACCACATTAGAAGGCTGCTGTGATAACAGAAAGGGCAACATTATCAGGTGCCCACATCCTCACCCATTCCTGGGGCATAGCACTGGCACGGACAAGGTTTCACTTTTTTATTGATGGGGTTAAGCCATCAATAAAAAGGGACACCGTATTCACGCCCATGATACGCCCCCGGAACATTGAAGGACGTCATTGTCTGATAATGTCACCTGTTTCTGTTATTGTCATGTTCTTCTGCCATGTCTGATAATATCACTAAAGATGGCATGGCAGAGGATTATATGACATAGAGAGATCTCTAAGTATCTGGAAACCTCAAAGGCCAAAGACACAGAAAGTTGTCCCACGTCTGTTCTCTAATTCTCTGCAGTTGTTTGAGGTATTGGTCATTCACATAAGGAAAGCTGGCTGAGACAGATCTCTAAAGGATCAGACTTCCCTAGCCATGGAAAAACCTGAGATCTAGGCTGTCAGATACCTCTTGTTTTAAGTGATGTCCTTTATTTGAGGCTTGGAAAGCTTGTCTGTTATAGGACTGGCAGGTGTGCCTTCTTATAAGGGATGTCCCCCATTTGAGGGTTGGAAAATTTTCCCTTTTATACAGACTGAACAAGATGCCAAAAAAAACCAAAAAACCAAAATGGGACATGGGCCCTTCATAAAGATAGAAATATGTGCATCATGTAATTCATGAATGTGGAAAAGATGGTAATCGTTTGTTTCTACATAAAATTAACATGTTTTCCACATTCATAGATTACATAATGCAAACATTTCTATCTTTTTGAAGGGCTCACATCCAAAAATATGGGAGGGGTTTTTCATAGAATCATAGAATTATAGAATTGGAAGAGACCTCAAGGGACATCCAGTCCAACCCCCTGCCATGCAGGAATACACAATCAAATCATTCCCAACAGATGGCCATGCAGCCTTTAAAATCACCCAAAGAAAGAGACTTCACCACACTACGAGGCAGTGTATTCCACTTTCAAACTACCTGTCAGGAAGTTCTTCCTAATGTTTGGGTGGAATCTCCTTTCCTGTAGTTTGAACCCATTGCTCCATGTCCTAGTCTCCGGAGCAGCAGAAAATAAGCTTGCTCCATCCTCAGTACGACATCCCTTCAAATATTTAAACAGGGCTATCATGTCCCCTCTCAACCTTCTCTTCTCCAGACTAAACATGCCTAGCTCCCTAAGCCACTCCTCATAGAACATGTCCTCCAAACCTCCCACCATCCTGGCTGCCCTCCTCTGGACACATTCCAGCTTCTCAATAACCTTCCTGAATTGTGGTGCCCAGAACTGGACACAGTATCCCAGATGAGGTCTGACCAAAGCAGAATATAGTGGCACTATTACTTCCCTTGATCTAGACACTATACTCCTATTAATGCAGCCTAGAATTGCATTGGCTTTTTTAGCTGCTGCATCACATTGCTGACTCATGTTCAACTTGTGGTCCACTAAGACTCCTTGATCCTTTTGGCATGTACTGCCCTCAAGCCATGTGTCACCCATCCTATATCTATGCATTTCATTTTTACTGCCCAAGTGTAGTATCCTACATTTCTCCCTGTTGAAATTCATTTTGTTAGTATTGGCCCAGCTGTCTAATCTGTTGAGGTCATTTTGGATTCTGATCCTGTATTAGCTACCCCTCCCAATTTGGTGTCATCTGCAAACTTGATAAGCATACCCTCTATTCCCTCATCCAAGTCATTGATAAAGATGTTGAATAGCACTGGCCCCAGGACAGAACCCTGTGGCACCCCACTGGTCACTTCTCTCCAGGATGAGTGAGGAGCCATTGGTGACTATCCTTTGGGTTTGGTGAGTCAGCCAATTGCAAATCCACCTAACAGTTGCACTTTCTAGCCCACAGGTTACTAACTTTTTTGCAAGAATATCATGGGGGACCTTGTCAAAAGCCTTATTGAAATCAAGATACACTACACCACTGCATCCACTGCATTCCCTTCATCTATAAAGTTTGTAACTCTATTAAAAAAAGAGATAATATTAGTCTGACATGACTTGTTTTTGAGAAATCCATGTTGACTTTTTGTGATCATGACATTCCTTTCCAAGTGGTTACAGACTGTTTTGTTGCTGTTGTTTTGGCATCTAATCTATGCTTTCCAGTAACACTACTGAGAACAGAAGGTTTATTTCTCAATAAGAGATGAAAGGCCATTTCAGTTGGTGGTGACAGGGATTTTGTATGTTCCCTAGTTCCAAGGTGTCTTTAAATGTAATTTGTTTCCTATAACTTTGCAACTTCTTCAGCTATTGCCTGGAGAAGGACGCTGTAAGAAATGAAACATCTGATTTAATCCTTCTTACTTTAGATAAAACTTTATTTCTCTGTGTTAAAGCTCAGAATTCTTTTTCACAACTTGGCCCACGCAAGGTGCATTCTTCCTTATGGAGGAGAGGGAAGGTGATTTTTCTTTGATTTACTTATCACTCTATCTCCTGCCCGTGAAAGAGGGAGAAGAGGGTGCTGGGAAGTACATGGGTAGTGGGAAAGAGTAGGGAGCTCCTGGTTGGGATAGCCCTCCCTTCTTTGCTCAAGAGCATAGGGCAGAGAAAAAGCTAAGACCTGATGAATGAGCCAAAAATGGTTCACTGCTTTTTGATTCCATTTCACCTCATGCAGCTAAACTCATATTGGTTTTATCACTTCTTCTTAACTCCACTTGCCACATTTGGGGTTCATTCTTTGTTTCCATGTTTTGTCCATTATCAGAACCTGCATCTAGACAAACATTAACTTGCTGTTTTAAGCCACAACTTTTGATTTAAGCACAGCAGTTGCACATATCAGCTGAGATCCTGAAACATGGAGCATAGTGTAAAGGTTCTACAGGTGGACCTATGCTATGGCTCTCCTCCATTTAGCTGCTACAGCTACCATCACCCCAGCCATTCAAGAGCTGAAGAGGCCAGCCACAGATGCAGGCAAAACATCAAGAATAAACTCTTCCAGAACACAGCCTCACAGCCCAGAAAAAAACCCACGAAAAATCTATGGATGCCAGCCATGAAAGCTTTCGACTTCAGATTAGAGATAGTCCAACAGCTTTATTCATGGCCCAGCTTTCACAACTATACATGGAAACTGGAAATGCTACAGCCTGGATAATTCCAGTTTGGCATTTAATGATATTTCTTTACACTTGAAGATCCTACCTACCTCCTTCATGACTGACCCTGCTTATCTTCCAAGATCATACAGGATCTGGTGCCTTTAAGGTATTTAGGTCAGTAGGTTTACCTTTGGGATGTGGTAAATTGGAAGCAACTTGAAGGCAAACAAGAACAACAGGTGTCTGTTATACTAGATATCATACTCTCTGTAGCATTTCACATTGACATTACACCAGCCAGCAGCATCATAGCCTGAAAGTCTCCCCCCCCCCTTACTACTAAAAATACAGTTCCAGCCTTACAATGTCTTTTCTTTTCCAGCCATTAGCCTTGGAAGCTTTGTCAGTCTGTGTTGCAATAGGTTCATTCTTGGCTCTCCATTGCCCATATAGGGCCATTCAAAGCAGAAGCAAAATGGGGTCAACTTTCAAGCTAGCTTTAATATTCATTGGAAGCCAAGCAGCTCCCCCTGGTAAAGAAATAAAAAATCATGGGGGGGGGGAGGGTAGAAAACATGATAACAGACTCCAAGGATAGCTCCAGAGGATGGTAAAGGTAGAGAATTCTCTGATTATATGTAAAGCCAAGGTTTAGAAGCAAGAAAAGGACTCGCAAAAGGAAACAAGCCTGGCCCAATCTGACAGCCCCAGATGAGACACAGTCCTACAGTCAGCACTAATTGGATGATTATATCAAACTCAGGTATCAGACAGAAACTTTTCCTAGCCCTGCTTCAAGATGCAGGGATGGTAGAGCATGTGCTCTACCAGCAAATCTCTCCCCACCCCCCACCGTCAATTTTCTTTTTGGCTCAAGGCAAATTGAGCTACAGGCGATTTCTCACAACTCCTTTCAGCTTTCATGAGTGGTCCCCCAAACCATGCCCACTTCCTATTTCTCCTTGTTTTACTTCAAAACAGTTGTACCTTCCCAAGAAAGTGTCTAGGTTTCCAGGTAACCTTTGCCATGAGCCCATCTTACTACATCCTTGCCTACTGGTGTGTGTCAGTAAAACCAATGAACACTTCTCATGAGTGCATCAACTGCCATCCTTCTCCTACTCCCCCCAATGGGGTCTCATTCCCACTGCTGCCACACATTCTATGGATTCATTAACTAGGCAACTGTCAGGGGCTGGAGGAATGCACTGGCCCTATGTGGGACTCTGTAGGGCTGCCCCCCCCCCAAATGTTACCATGCCCCACACTCCCAGAAATGTGTTTCAATGTACTTTATAAATATGTTTTGGCCCCAAATGACCCACTTCCTGTTTGAAAATGGCCTTTCCAGGAGTAATGGCAGAATTGCTTCCATGCCCCTTTGGAGATGGAAGGCATTTTGAACCCAGTTTTTTTGGGGGGGGGGAGTTGAAAAAATTAAAGATTTTTCCACCACACGTTAACTTTTAGACGACACAAATTTTAGAAGAAGAAGAAGAAGAAGAAGAAGAAGAAGAAGAAGAAGAAGAAGATTTAAAGTATTTCTGTATCGCCTCCCAGCCGACAAGGGCTCCTGGTGCAATGGTCAATAAAAACTAATTAAAACAATACAAATATAAAAATATTTTTAAAAGACATTCTCTCTCTCTCTCTCTGGCTTTTCTTCGCAAACGAAGATTCAGGAAGGACTCATCTCGCACTTTCTGCAAGTGCGCTGATGACTAAAAAGGCCAATCCGGGATACACAAGTCCGGTTGCAGAAAGCACAGCAGAAAGTCTCCTTGGGTGATGTTTCCGGGTTGTGATTCTTTCTGCGTTGTCGTTTCTCTTCAAGACTTGTTTGGCGTGAGTTCTCAAATAAGGCTGCAGCATTGTGGATAGTGTGTCTCCATGCCTCCCAATGTGAGGCCAGGGCGGACCATTGTTGGTGATCAATTTGGCCAAGCCTAAGGTGTTGTTTCAGGGAGTCCTTGTATCGCTTTTTTTTGAGCACCCCTCTTACGCTGACCCGTGGCGAGTTCACCATAGAGTACTATTTTGGGGAGGCGATGGTACTCCATCCTAGAAACGTGCCCTGCCCAGCACAGCTGTGTTCTCAATATCATGGCCTCAATGCTGGTGTCCCTGCTTGCTCAAGGACAGCAACATTCGTCACATAGTCAGTCCAGTGTATATTTAGTATTGTGCATAAACAGCGCTGATGAAAGCGTTCGAGGAATTGTAAATGGTGGTGATAGGTGACCCATGTTTCAGATCCATAAAGGAGAATAGACAGTACAATGGATCTATACACACTGATTTTTGTGTTTTGCCTCAGGTGTTTATTACTCCAGACTCTTTGTAAAGTCTTCCAAATGCGCTACGTGCCTTTGCTAATCTGTGATCAATCTCTTTGTCAATCTTGGCATCTGAGGAGATGATGCTTCCCAGTTAGGTGAACTGCTGAATGGACTTAAGCACAGAGTTGCTGATGGCAATGTGGGGATGGTGGTGTTTGTCCTGTGCTGCAGGTGGTAAAGAACTTCCGTTTTCTTCAGGATGACTTCCAGCCGAAACAGCTCTGCAGCTGTTGTGAACCAGGATGTTAGGCGCTGCAGAACTGCTTCTGTGTGGGCAACAAGGGCAGCATCATCAGCGAAGAGCAGCTCACGGACTAGATAGTTTAGTGTCTTAGTGTGAGCCCTTAGACGGCTTAAGTTAAACAAGCTACCATCAGTACGGTAACGTATATAGATGCCGTCGTCTTCTTCGAGCTCTGCCGTAGCCCTTTGGAGCATCATGCTGAAGAAGATTGTAAATAAAGTTGGAGCAAGAACACAACCCTGCTTCACTCCATTAGTTATTAGAAAGGGCTCTAAAAGAGCATTGCCATATCTGACTTGACCGCGCTGGCCCTCGTGTAGCAAGATAATCATTTTAAGGAATTTGGGGGGACATCCTAGTCTTTCCAGGATCTGCCAGAGACCTTTCCTACTCACGGTGTCAAAGGCTTTGGTGAGGTCAACAAATGCTATATAGAGACCCTTGTTCTGCTCTCTACATTTCTCTTGCAGTTGTCTAAGGGCAAATACCATATCTGTAGTACTCCTATTGGCTCTGAAACCACATTGGCTTTCAGGAAGAATTTCTTCTGCAATAGCAGGAACTAATCTGTTCAGGAGTATCCTTGCAAGGATTTTTCCAGCAATAGAGAGCAGTGTTATGCCTCGATAGATAGAGCAATCAGATTTTGCTCCTTTTTTCTTGTACAGGGTGATGATGACTGCATCTCAGAGATCTGATGGCAGTTCCCCCTTTTCCCAGCAATTCACAAGGAGTTCGTGGAGTTTCTCATGGAGTACATGACCTCCGTGCTTTCAAACTTCAGGTGGGATTCCATCAGTCCCAGCTGCCTTGCCGTTTTTCATCTGCTGTATAGCCTTAAGGGTCTCTTCTAAAGTGGGAGCTATGTCCAATTCATTTTTCATCGGTTTTTGTATCATATGTTATATAGCTGAGCCTTGGACTACTCGGTTGGCACTAAAGAGAGTTTGAAAGTGTTCAGCCCATCGATTCATGATGGACGCTTTATCAGTAATTAATGTTTGACCATCTGTACTGTATAAGGAGCTTTGGACCTGATAAGTAGGTCCAAACATTGCCTTACGAGCTTCATAAAATCCTCTAGAAGCACCCAGATCTGCACAGCATTGTGTCTTTTCTGCTATATTGATCCACCATTTGTTCTGCATGTCTCAGTTTTTTTGTTGAAGTTTACTTACTACATGTGAGACAGAAAGCTGCTTTTCTTACATGGCAAGTTGGCTGGGCGAGGTATGCCTGGTGAGCAGTTCTCTTCTTTGCCAACAGCTCCTGGATCTCTTGGTTGTTTTCATCAAACCAGTCTTGATTTTTCTTGTGGGAGATCTCCTCGCCTCGTCTCGTAAAAGACATTAAAATACTCCTAGAGGTAGTTTAAAAACAATCCTAGAATAGAGTGTTGAAACAGTAAAAACAGCAATTTCAAACATTGAATGCCATGTGGAACAGCACTGTTTTTGCTGCCTCCTGTATGTCCAGAGGACGGCAACCAAAATGGTGAAAGATCTTGAAGCCATGCCCTTTGAGGAGCAGCTTAGGGGAGCTGGGTATATTTAGCCTGGAGAAGAGAAGGTTAAGAAGTAATATGAGAGCCATGTTTAAATATTTGAATGGATGTCATACTGAGGATTGTGCTAGCTTGTTTTCTGCTGCTCCAGAGACTAGGACACAGAGCAATGGACTCAAACTACAGGAAAAGAGATTCCACCTAAATTTTAGGAAGAGCTTCCTAACAGTAAGAGCCACATCTCTTACAAGACAGTGGGGCATGCTGCCTCAGAGTGTGGTGGAGTCTCCATCTTTTAAACAGAGACTGGATGGCCATCCGTCAGGCGTGCTTTGATTGTGTGTTCCTGAATGACAGAGGGTTGGACTAGATGGCCTTTGTGGTTTCTTGCAACTCTTTGATTCTATTCTGGAAGCCCAAAAGACATAGGGCCAGCCTAATGTCCTTGGTTAGGGATTTCCACAGTCAAAGACCTGCTACAGAGAAACCCCTGTTACACGTACCCACCAACTTAACTTCATGAGGTGTTGGGATACACAACAGGATCTCCTCTGAAGATTTCACATTTCTGGCAGGCTTTCAGATACCTTGGCCCCACGTTATTTAGGTCTTTGTAGGCTACACCAGTACCTTGAATTGAGCTCAGAAGCAAATTAGAAGCCAGGACCACAGGGCTCTACAACAGGGGCATATTGCCCGTGTAGATAAGCCCCAAGACTCTAGTAGACCAGGCCAGGCTTCAGATCCGCACTCAGCCATGGAAACCTACTGGGTGAAATTGGGCTAGTTATACTCTTTTCAGCCTCAGAGGAAGGCAACAGCAAACCGCCTCTGAACAAATCTTACCAAGAAAATCATAAGATAGGGTCACCTGAATGTTACCATAAGTGGGAAACAATGAAGACACACAACAAAGACAAAGTGTGATCCTTCCAAGTTCAGTCTCCCCATCATCATTGTTGTAGGCATCATCATCATTGTTCCAAGGCAGTTTTGTTCAACCTCTAGTCATCCATTTTCCTAATTATTCTTGTGTCACAAGACTATGCAGAACCCAACCAGCTTCCAAAAAGCTGGCATATAACCTGCAGCACGATTGTTCTGAAACCTTGGGCTTGTATACACTGGTCAGAATACACTGCCTTCTGGCTGACATAGTCTAACCCCATAGCTGGCCTGGACCCCCCCCCTCCATTACTGTAACAAAACAAAGGTCCACACACACATGCTGGCTTGTATCAGCAGGTGCCTCCTCCACTGTCACATGTCTCACTCTTGGAAGCCAGGAAGGAGGCCCTCAGCATGTGATCAAGGCTGGTCACATGCAGGGGGTCTTGATTGTTTGTGCTGGGGGCTTCCTTCCCAGTTGCAGTGTGACACTGGTGGCGGCGGTGGCTGTCGACGATGCAGCCCAGCAGGCAGGTAACCTTGCATTCCCACACCGGACCCATCCAGGTTTTCCTGCATAACGCTGGTTTTCCCTGGTGGTTTTAAAATAGGTTTTAAATGGGTTTACCCTGGCTCCCCCCACCCCACTTTGCCTTGGACATCATCATTCAGAGACAAATTGGAGCAGGAGCCCTGCATCATTTGAACTGCAGGGCTCCTAGGCAGAGGAAACCAGGGTAAATTGTCCATCTGAACAAGCCCCTTGTTATTTGCCCTTGAATTAAAAGAAAAACTTTATAAAGAAATTGAAAGCAAACCATTCAGAGGCTGGTTTGGGCAGCTTCTGATCTTAGTAGTCCTGTACTATTGGAAATCTAAGTTTGTCCCTGTTATCCCAGCTGAGGGATGTGGGAATATAACACAGCCCCACAATGATTTATATAAAAGCCATGGGCTGCTGCTTAGTGTTTATGGAGTACTATTTTTAAACTTTTAAAAATATTTAATTTGGATTTAAATGTGTTTTATTTTTGGTTTCATGTTGCTATTTTCCCCCTATAAACTGACTATGAAAGTGCAGTTCCCAAGAAATGGCTGGTGTCTTTGCAAACCAGTTCATGTATGGAAAATGGCTATAGTTCATAATTGGAAAGTTTCTGGAGCCATTGTCCAAAGAATTAATGAATGGATGAATTTTACCTACCCCAAAGGCCATGCTGTTTCACAGAGACAAAAAATAGATGTTTGAGACAATTATCTCCAGATAAAAGGAGACCTGGCAAGAGAGGCTATTTTGTTTGGCTTATTCCCTTGGAACTGTGAGCCAAGCCTAAAAGCAGCATTGTTTTGCCCAAATTCATCTTTCCTGGTTCTATCAATGAATATATTTAGCATTTATACTTGCAGAGTACTGTGGGCTAATGGTATGCACTTATGATCATTAAAGCTATTAACCAGGAAAACAGTCTCTGTTTTGTTATATTCTTGCCCCATCCTTTGTTCATAAAATATTGCGGGACTTTGGCCTGAATCCCATTGCTTTATCCTAACAAGAGTAGACCAACTGAATCAATTGTTGAATGGTGAGTCAACAAGTAGGTACATTCCACTGATAAAATGAGTCAACTCTATTTGAGACTAACAATAAGATCTAGGCTTTTGATTTTTCTACCACCATGTGCATTTTCTGTATACATTTGCCACTGTTTGCATTTTTGTATACATTTTCCTCACAGACTAAATCATGTTTCTGTGTATATTTTTTACATTGTACATGTATTAGCTGTTCGCATTTTAAAATATGTATGCCTGATTTTGTGCATATGAAATGCACTTGGAAATATGTAGATATCTGAGGCAAAGTCCTTTTTCTCTTGTGAATAGTCTTAAAAAGTATGGACAATTTCACCGAGAATTGAGAAACCACTGAAATTCTTTCCATCCCTAAAACTAGGGCAGGAGAATAGTTTAGGCAGCACATTTTCCCCTTGAAAGCCTTCGTCTCCATAATCTAAGTAAATAACCAAATAAGTAAGTCACCGTGACTCATGGAAATTCCATGCAACTGTCATTGTTCCACATCAGAGCCACGGGTCTGGATCCAAGGTCACAAGGGGAAGGGCTCTACAGGTTGGTACAAGCCAATGTGGGGGCAGAAGAGGTCTCACTGGTTCTCTCAGTAGCTTTTGATACCACCAGTCATTCACCAAGACCCAACATCACAATGGTGAATCATGTGATCTTCACCACTGTGAAGCATCTTTTAGTATACTTAAGGAAGGTGGCTCCAAAGGCTTCTTCCTCAGCCCAGCTGTTTCCCACAGTGTTCAACAACAGTTGAAGGGAAGGACTCTTTCCAGAAGCAGCTCCATCACACCAGTCACTGATTCCCTGGACGACTGTATCCAGGCTTGTTCTGGCTGCTTAGAGGGAAGAAGCTGCTTCTATCTGCAGTGTAAAGCCATTTCTTCTTATCTTGATGTTCAAGAGCAATTGGAACAAACCCCTGCAGCTAATGGATAGCTTGGGGATAGAACTGCACCTAGAACCACCAACACTTCTGCTGATCTTACAAGATGGTGTGGGGGCCATGAGGAAGGAGGTACTAGTTTCCCACTTTTCCAAGGCCCAAAAAAGTGCATATGTCCAGTTATGCCTATGTAAATCACCAACAGAATGGCGACTCTCCAACATGTCACAGATGAAAACTGGGAACCATGTAACCAAGCAACACCAGACTGTGGTTAGTTGGTAAACATAATAAATAAGGCAGAACAGGCAAGCTAAGAAAAGCTGCAGCAGTTTGCTTTTGCCCAAACTTACTGGGAAGGGCACGCTTCAGCCTTAAATTCTTCTTTCTCCTCTGTTGAATAAATTTAGTGCAAACTAGTTTGTACTTTGAATTCAGCTTGCAGCAACTGAAATAAGCTGAGGACAAAGGGGTGAAAGTAAGAGGGGAGAGAAACTGGGACATTCTAAAAGCAGCTGAAAAAGATGGAACAGCAGAGGATTCATTGAGACTGTCCCTGCCAAATTGGAATAGTTAGAGCTTATGAGCCAGTGTAACCTTTCAAAGTTATTTATATATTTAATCAATCAATTAATTTCCTCTTTCCTTTCTCCTGGCATGGGACCCAACAAAGTCAAACAAATTACAGTACAGCTAAAATCATATTAATACAAAATTATTAATGCCACTGTTTAAAAGCAATTAAATAAATAACTATATTAAAAGCAGAAAGTTTAAAAACAAAGTTAAAACATACAGAAAAAAAGCTAAAGGATAACACACTCCATTAAAAGACCTGTTTGCCGCATGAGTTACAAGCCAAGGCCTGCGTAAATATTGAGCATTTGCCTGCTGGCAGAAAGAATGCAGTGGCCAGGCTGTTCTAGACTGACTTCACTGATATACCCTCCAATTGTCCTGATTTAGTAAGAACAGCCTTGATTAATCCTCCATCATACCACATTTTCAACTGCTTTAAAACTGTCCCAGTGTCTCTTACTCTCTCCAGCTTTCCCCCATTTTCTTCAGTAGTTTTCATTCAATTAACTCAGTGGAGGGAGAGAAGAGGATGGGCAGAATCTTGCCCTCTTAGCCAGTGGGTTCTTCTTCCTAAATAACTTTTGCCATCTTGACCACGCTCTGCTGTTGCTTGGCCACATGCATTCCAGTTTTCATCTGTGAACTGTTGGAGGGTATGCACTGACTGCTCATAGATTTCCAGGCCCAGTTCCAAATACTGGTTCTACGTGCCCAAGTTTATACCTTTGGGGATCCTAAAACTTGATTGGTAACCCCTCCTGTCATGAAACAGCCTGTATCTTGGGAAATCAACATCTGAGGTTTTCCTTCAAGGAACTTTGTCTAAGGAGATGTCTAAACAGTGAAAATACTCCTCACAGAATGTGAGGAGAATCCTACCTGTCTTAATGGGATCCTGCATTGTTACAATGTATTTGGGAGGGGGGGCAAAAACATTAAAAACTCCAATGGAAAAGTCTTCATGGCTTTTCCTGTAGTTTTAAAAAAACAGCGAGGGGAATGTGCATTCCTGCTCGTTGGGACAAGCGATTCACTTTGAATCACTTTCCCATATGAGTGGAAGCACAAAGCTGATTGGCTGGACAAGCATGGGGGCAGGGCTTGCTAACAAGTGCCCACAGCTGCCATGATGAATTTTCACATTAGTGAAGAAACACTAAGGCAATAAAATGGGGTGGGTTTTTTTTGCTTTTTAATAAAGGTGAAATATAGCTCTATTGCACGTAGGAATTTTTAAAAAAGTTTGGTCAAGGCAAATTCAGGTACATTAAAACATAAGTAATTCGCTTGCGGCCACCATCTTGACTGGTGAGCATGCAAAGCTTTTGGGGGCCAAAAAAAACATTAAGACAAATCGGAGCTGCTGCGATTTGCCATTATTGCAGAGCAATCCAGGGTTTTTAGCCACGTATAGACAGGCCCGAAGAGAAGTTCAGAGAGTAGACAGATGTAAATATAGATCTATGTTTGGCATTACACAATTGAGTATCCTAATGATTTATTCTTTTAGGAGAATCTATTATTCTACACTGGAAAAAAAAAATATTGGCCAGAATCTTATTGGTTAGTTCCAAATCAAGTAGATCCACTAAATCACCTACTGAATAGGGAGTCCACACATAGGTAAATCTCATTGATCCAACTGGTCTCCTCTAGGCAGGACTGACAAAATTTAGGCCATTGTTTATTTTATTTATTAAAAAATTTATCTCACACCCTATATCAGGAGATCTCAGGGCATGTGTAAAATCAATATTAACAAAACTCTTGAAACAAATTTAAAAAATTAAACAGACTAAAAAGATATTCAACAGGCTCTCAAGCAAAGTAGAAGTTAAGAAGGTTAACACATTTTAAAACCAGTATACACTCACATAAATATAAATATTGCTGCATTGTGGCACAGAATTAGGTGACCCACCTTATCCACCAGCATATCCACAGTTTCTATCAATTTCCAAAGGACCCAACAGTGGTACATCATGGTAAAGAGCCAGGAGAGGAAAGCCATGATATTGTACAATAAGCCCAGGAAAAGACGGGACTTATTCAATTCAATTGTGGTATACCATGGTCATGTAATAAGCCACTAAGTATTATATGCCTCATTTTGATCAGTTCATCTCTCATCAGTCTACACTGAAATCCATAAACAATTTATTCTTCAAGCATATCTGTTTCATACTCCTTGGCTTATGTTTTTCTTAGCCAGTATTTTGCCTACATTGGATCTAGTGTGCTCCCTGGATGTAAGATCTTCCTATTTGACCTAGGTTTGGGCAGCAGACACTAAACTCTTTTGCCAGTATGCATATTTGTTACATCTCATTAATTTATAGGCAGCGCTGATTTATAATTGACTGTTTCAAAGCTGTCATTCAGAGCTGAAAATCTGCAAAAGCATTTATCTAGGTAAATGAAGTTGGGCCCTTTAATATTTTAAGAACAAACCTCCGTGTTTGGGATTTTCACTTTGCCCAAACTTTTAGGCCCAAGTTTGTACTCTTTTGAATTATTTACATTTCCATTAAAAGCATCTACACAGATGCGGGTTTTTCCATATTTTTTGCCTGCTCAGATGACCTGCTGTTACTCCCCAGTGTTCATGTCTGACTTAAAGATTAATTAAAATAAATATCAAGTGCTCCTGAAATTATTAATAAATTATACAATTTACATGCAATTGTAAGTGGAAGAATGCTTTCCACTTCCCTTTAAAAATACCAGCATGGTTCCAGCCAGGAAGGAAGTGTGCTAATTACATTTCCTTCATGAAGCTTCAGTGTTCATGACTGAGGAGCTGATCAGAAGATGCAAAGGAGGCAAAATAAGCATTTTAATTTTTTATACTTCAGCAGTTCCTTAATCCCAGAGCTAGCTATTAAAATACATACTCCAATGCGCCTGGCAAATTTTCTGACATTTTGATCATCCTTGATCATTTCCATATAGGGAAATTATGGGTAGTTAATGGTCAGATTCACTCCTGCAAACTTGGCTTAATAATTGCATAGCTCTGCTTATTGCACTGGAGTTACTGTCTACTCAGAGTAATTTTTTTTTGAAAGAACTGCTTCTGGAAGGAGTTTAAACGAGGGATTTTTAGAAGCAGTTCCTAGGTTCCTTGTGCACTACAAGCCAATTGATGTTTGCTGGAAAAGAGACACACCCAGGCTCTGTTGCTCTATAGCACCACCCCTGCAGGTGGCCAGAAGGTAATACTGCAACTATCCATCTCAGCAAGGATTAGGTACCACAAATATTATGTTACAAGTTGTAAATGTGAAGGCTACTGTTGTGATGGCTGTAAAAGGGGGATTAGGCAAAATTATGGAAAATACAGTTACTATTCATGATGGGGAACAAGGATATTCCAAAGGAAGACTAGAAAGAGAAACAGCTGAACTGAATTATATTCAGCAATTCCAATCCATTATCAGAGAGGTATGAACAAAGAGAATGGCTTCAGGACACACTCTATATATTAATACAAGAGTTCTCCCTACTGCACATATAACAAAAGGAATCTTCTCAGAAAGAGTTTTGAACTCAGGGAAACTTGAGTGTGGTTAAGATGGCAAATGTTATTAATGAGCAATAGCAGGCAAGGTAGGAGAGATTATAGCAATTTCCTTTTGCCTGATCCTACTGGGAAAGGCAAAATTCTGCACCCTCCTCTCCCCCCCCCACACACACACTGAGTTAATTTGATACAAACTCCTTTTGTATTTTGAACTCAGTTTGCAACAATGGAAGTAAGCTGATGACAAAGAGGGAAAGTAGGAGTAAGAGAGAAAAACTGGAACATTTTTAAAACAGCTGAAAAGGTGGAACAGCAGTGAAGCAAACAAGTTTTTTCCCTGCCAAATCGGGACAGTTGGAATCTCCCTTCCCCACCAGTACTTAACAGCAGCAATGGCTCTCCCAAGGTTTGACAGCTGCCAGGCAGTGGGAGGACAAGTGTGGGAGGGAAAGTACATGCAGATGAAGGATCTCAGCCACCACGTCTAGTGCATCTTTGATTAGAACTGGTATGACCAGCATGGGGTAGGAAGCAGGGGTAGGAGGAAAAGAGGAGGAGGAGATGGTTGTGGCAGTATGATGGAGGGGACTACACAGAATGTGAGGAGCATAGTGGGTGCAAGAGTTGTCACAGGGTACATGGTTACAAAGATAGGGAGAACAATGGTTCTTCTTCTTCCACCTCAAGTGTTGGAAGAACATGGCAACCACTACTTGGGGGGCATGATGAGAAGATAGATAGCAGCAGCATCAGAGAAAGGAGAGCATTGATGTCCCTCTCTACCCGCCCCCCACCACTTCCAAACTGAAGAAACAGTTTTGGGTGTGTTCTTGACCTGAAATCAAATAACGTGAGCTTTATCGTCTATCAACCCAGTAGAAGATTTCAGAGTGCTGTTGAGTATTTACAGAACATAAACCAGGGTGGGCAAAATCCAAGCATACAGCTCCAAGTCTGATTTCACCAGAGGTATTGCCCCTTTTAATGTTTAATCTCTACTTTGCTACTCATTGTTCAACATCAACAATTCCAGTTTTTCTAAACCAATAGTGGACTTCTGGCTTCTCTCTGGGTGGCATTTTGACAGTCCTTGTGCCCAGGTACAGAAAATTGATCTCCAGAGCTGCTAAAGCATCCCCCTCTTGAGCTGAGCAAAGATCAAAGCCAGGCTTCTGCCCCCCCCCCCCACCCAAGAAGCCTGCAATTAAAAATTAAGGGTTGGTCCAAGAGATTTTGCTGCCTGAGGGCAAGGAAAAATTAGCTCTGCCCTCAATTCCACATTTAGAAGCTGAATGGACTGGGAGTTAAGTCTTACTTCATCACTGGCAGTTGTGTTCCCCAACACATCTGAAGGCAGCAGGTTTGTTTAGGGAATGAGAACAGACTGTGTGGAAGTAGCCACAGGGCTTAGGAAGAATCAAGGAGGCAGTCTCATCACTGCCCCTCAGCATCAATAATTTAACACAGTTGTCTCATTGTATCTAATGATAGGACTGGCCTTGCTAAAATCTGACAGAGAAGAACACTGGCTGAAGGGGCAAAAGAGACAGGTGAAAAGAACCAAGGAATTAAGGCAAGCAAAGACAGATGTATCGACTCAGATTCCTTTCCTTTGCTAGCTTCTGAAATATACATATTCCCACCACTAGATGTTTTTATGGTGTTTATGTTCAAATTGGTTGAAAATTTCCTCCCAGATTTATGCCTCTTCTCTTGTCAGGAGCAGTATTTCTTCCCCATTCTTCAAATTTATGATGGTGTTATCTCTTGCTGCAGTTTTGGGAAACCACTGAAAGTTTTGTCAGGCAGCATATAAACACAAAGTAAAATGAACCACTCCAAAATACAGCTATAAGTAGGTTTTTTTTGGGGGGGGGGGTTGAGAGAGAGAGGATTAATCATGAGATCTTATTTTCTTCTTTATATTTACAACAACAAAATGGCTTTGGAGTGTGCCAGAATAAGCACTAGCTAGCTTTGGCTTCATGTTAGTTCCTTTAACTCCCCTTGTTTTGTTTTGAATTTCAAAGTATTAATTCTAATTCCAGAGAGCTTATTCAAAACCTTCAAAACTTATATTGATGGTGAGAGAGCATGGATTCCTAAACCATGTTGGAACTAAGCTAGTTCCACATTTAGATGGAATTGACCTTTCTCAGGCTCACGGTCCAGAGAGAAAGTAGTTGAGGGATGTTTCTGAAATGTAAACTAGCAAATAAGTCCCTGCTGAGATGAACTGACATCACCATTTCCTATCTCAACCAAGGTTGCTATTTAGACAACCTGACTCCTTCCCCCACCTCTGTTTATGCACTAGGGACATGCCTGCACAGGCAATTTACCCTGGCTTGGAGCCCTGCAGTCCAAACGATGCAAGACTCTTGCGCTGTTTCACCCCCAGGAGGTCCTGATGACCCCCAGGAAGTCCCCCGTGATGAAGACGGGGGAAGATGGAGTAAAGCTCATTCAGCTGTTTCAATTCAACACCCAGAAAAACCCACTTCAGGTGGGAAAACTCAGATCAGGATCCGCGGGAATGCAGGAGTCTATACCTGCATACCGGTCCATCTCTGCAGCCTCCCAAGCTGGTGTCTCTTGAAGCCAGGAAGGAGGCCCCCAGCATGTGATCAAGGCCCCTACATATGACTAGCCTTGATCACATGTTGAGGGCTTCCTTCCTAGCTTTAGAGAGATGGTGGCAGCAGTGGCGGTGGTGGCTGCAGATATGGGTCAGCATGCAGGTATGGGCTCCTGCCCATTTTGTGTAGCTAACGGGGTGGGATGGGGTAGGGGGACGGGCAAGATCTGGGGCCAGAGTATGCTAGCCAGAAGCCAGCGTATTCTGGCAGGGCTAGGCAAGTCCTTGGTCATACTAGTCAAGCAGCAAAGAAGAGTCTGCCTGTTTTGCTTCATGGAAAAAAAAATCCCTTGTCCTCCTTAAAATCCCTCTTGAAAGAGCATGTTAGACCGAATGCAATTAGAACAACACTGGCATTGAAAGAACTGCTTGGTTCAGGCCTAAACTATTTGCCAAGCTAAAAGGCAGGCCCGAAGCCATGTCCTGATAAAGTTTCCTGTTTTTGTTGTCTTCTTGGGTGCATGGTTTGCAATGATGTCCTCAAGGAAGGACTTTGAGGCGAAAGTATGAAGAGGAAGACCATCAAGAGCAGTAGCACTAGCTTCATACCCTCCAGGTGTCCTGATTTGGCAGGAACAGTCCCAATTAATCCTCTGTAGTCCCACATTTTCTGCTTCTTTAAAAATGTCCCAGTTTCTCTCTCCTACTCCCACTTTACTCCTTTGTCCTCAGTTTACTTCAGTTGCTGAAAACTGAGTTCAAAGTGGAAATGTAGTTTTCAATCAATTAGCTCAGCAAGGGTAAAGGAGAGAAAGTACAGAATCTTGCCCTTCCCAGTAGGATCAGGAAAAAGCAAACTGTTGCAGCCTCTCCTAGTTTGTTTGTTCTTCCCCTTTAATAACTGTTGCCATCTCAACCACACTCTGATGTTGCTTGGCCACATGTGTCTTGGTTTCCATCTGCAAAAATTTGGAGGGTATATGGTTTATCAGATTTTGAAAGGAATGAAACAATGCACATTGCCATGCAAGAGGGGGGGGATAAAATTATTAATTCCAGAGACTAAGGGGTTGTCTAGACAAGGCAAAAAGAAGTGGATTGCTCCTCGGTAAAGGCAAGTCACAGTAGCTATGATTTGTCTTAATGGTTTGTGGGTTTTTTTGCGGGAGGGGTAAGTAGATCACAGGTATGTGAAGCTATCTGCATTTGCTGTGCAAATAGGCATGCCTGCAAATCAAGATGGTGGCCTCAAGTGAATTACTCGTGTTTTTACTTACCAATTTGCCACCACCGGACAGTATTTTTTTTTAAAAAAAAAAAAAACGAATCCCAAGGTGCAATAGAATGATATTTCACCTTAACAGAAAAACTAAAAACTCACTACCGCCCCCATTTCATCGCATTAGCACTCACTCACTAAAGCCGGTTCTGGGCACTTGCCTTGTTAACAAGCCCTGCTCCCCATTGTAGTCCAGCCAATCAGCTTTCAGCTTCTGCTCCTTTGGGAAAGTGCATCAGTTCACGCCACTTGTCCCAACAAGCAGGAATGTGCATTCCCCTGCTATTTTAAAAAAAGTCCAGGAAAATCTTCAAAGGTTTTTTCTTTGGAGTATATGACATATTTAGCTCCTCCTTCTTCACAATATGACAAAATCACATGGAATGTCATTAAGACAGGCCGTATTCTCCCTGCATATTCTGTGAGGAGTATTGTTGTCATTTAGACAACACCTAAAATTACTTAAGGTCACCACAGGTGAATGGAGCATTTAGTAGGGCACAGTATATGAAGTGTGGGAGGGGGAAGAAGGTTCGAGTTCGTGGGGTACAAACATGACAGCACAAGAAGCATCCAGCTGAATCAAAGCATTGGGTCTACCTCTACCTAGTTGTTTCCCATTTCCAGCCACAGTCAGTCAGATGCTTTCAGACAGCCTTGTCCTGTTATTTGTCCCCTTAGTAATTATCATGTAAAGATATTTTGCTCCTGAAGCTGGAAGTTCCACTGTTGCTTCATCATGGGGAGAAGCCACCCTGATTTCTCCTGCGTGATGAAGAACAGCAAGTGCTTTGTCACCAGGGAGAAGATGCTCCCCCTCTCCCTGGCAAAGAAGCAGAGGAAATTCATCTACTTTCCCCTCCACAGGGCTGCAGATGAGCAGTGGGTAGTAAACTCTCTATTTTTGCTCTGAGTTCCAAAATAGAGTGTTTGCTATTACCCATAGTTTCATGTATCCACGTATCCCCCACAGATAAAGGGGTCATATTGTAAAACCATAATGGAAAAAAATCTTCAACTTTAGGGGGATTTATTGGACATTTGTGGCAAAAGTGCCCACCATTTTTGGGTCAGGGGGTTACAAGGAGTTACGAAACATTGTATGACCCCCACCCTGGGATCTTGTGGGTCTCCAATGCAGCCCGCCAACCTCTAGTGGTTGACCAACCCTGTCTCCCATGCTAAGAGAAGTCTCCTTCCTTGGAGGTCTTTAAACGGAGGCTGTATGGCCATCTGTCAGCGATGCTTTGATCGTGATTTCCTGCATGGCAGGGGGTTGGACTGGATGGCCCTCGTGGTCTCTTCCAACTCTGCAATTCTATGATTCTATGATTCTAAACTGTGCAGTCCTCATAGTTTCCTCACAAATAGAACGTTGCTTCCTGTATCATAACTAACCCTAGCTATTTGTTTGTCTTTTGACAGGATCAAATGTTCACCCTTTAATACAATAAGCTTATACAAATATGCCACAATTAAGCTTAGTTCCGCTGAACAAATATCAGGCTGAAAAACAAAGACATTTCTGGGGGAAATGGTAAAAAAATGTGTACAAGAAAGATATTCCTCTCAAATAAACTTTGCTTTATCTTAACAGTTCTAGGGGCTGGAAGTTTTGTTTATTGCCTTCTAAACCAGTTTTGTGTACATTCAACATACCGTAATTTTCCTGACATTGCTACTAAGGGCCACAATTGGCAAACTCTATATCCCACATAAATTGTTGTAGGGGAATCATAACTTACAGAAAGGGAGGAAGGGAAGACAGAAAGAGAGCAAGGAAGAGAAGAACAAGATTTTATTGCCTTATAATGCTGTGATAAGTACAAAACTTCACTATAGATTTGAACACCTATAATATCTATCTAGATTTCACACCAGCCTCCCAAATTCCATTGTTAGGAACAAAGAACATTCTGTAGATCAGACTATTTGTTAACCTAGTATGATACAGAAAGCAGTATAGATCAACAATTGTATCCACGGGGGATACATTCCAAGACATGCCGTGGATAGCTGAAACTGTGGATAATAGGGAACCCTATTATTTTCAATTAGATGAACTCTGGAAATTGACCATAGAATCATATTGGAGGACCTAGAAATGCCTAGAGAGACTATATTTTTTCAGGTGTGGATAAGTGAAACTGTGGATATTGAAACCATGGATACGGGAGTTGACCTATATTCCACAGTCTCTGGGAGATCTTTCCTATCACCCAGTACTGATCCTTTATTTTATGTGAGAAATTGAATCTGCATTCTTTTGCATGCGAAGTACATGGCTCTCAAGGAGGTTAAGATGCACAGCTCCATCAGTATGTTCATCATTTAAGCCTTTCATGTGGGGGCTACCATATATCATCAATAGAGGCTATATTTTCTGTGGTAATTTCATCCTGATGAGCGCCTTCCTAATAAAACCCCACAGGTAAGTTGAAAGTGAGTTTGATAGGAAATGGGAGAAATAGTACTGGATCTCTCAAAAATAGTAACCAAATGAAAAGGCAGAGCCTGAACAATGACTAGTCCCATGCCTACACACACACACACATGGTTCAGCAGAGAAAAGAAGAAACCATAGTCTTCTTTATAAAAATGTATAAAAGTAGGTTTATTTACTAAAGCTTGTGCATAATGAAATGCAGATTATTGTGGAGAGAGAGTACAGAGAAAATGGTTGTAAGTTAGAGTGATGCAAGAAGAGACTGGGTGTAACAAAGCAAAGAAACAAGTCTGCAAACATACAAACTATCAGTGAACTAAGTATAGACATGCAGAGTCTGCTAACTCTAGCACAATTTCCAAAGAAAAATATTAATCACCTTTTTATTCCAACAAACATTTAGCATTCATAGTTATTTGTTTCTACTCATTTAAAAAGTGTGCATGCATGTGTTTGTGTGAGTTAACATATACAATGATAGCAATGATTATGAGTGATACAAGAAACCAAAGTGGCCCAAACATTGTTATATGGAGGGAAACAGTTCTGGGGAGCATCAAGAAACAACAGACTGAAACATGACCAAGTAAGAACAGAATGAAATGTTCCCTAGTGGGGGGAAAACAGCAACTTTGTGTATGGATTGGAATACTCATTAGTTTTATACACTGAAGCATTCAAGCAAAATTATGCAGCTGTCAGCGTTCAACATAATTTGCTTACCCTGTCTGAGGAACAAAACAGAACAATAGCCCATGGACTGGAAAGGATAAATATACACTCCTATCACCCAAAAATGAGACACAAAAGATTGCATTAACTACTGAACCATTGCATTAATTTCCCATGCAAGCAAAGTCATGCTCAAAATTCTGCAGTGACTCCTACCATATATGGAGCAAGAAATTGCAGAGGTGCAAACTGGGTTCAGGAAAGGAAGAGGCACTAGGGGTCACATTGCAAACATATATTGGATAATGGTGCACACCAAGGAATTCCAAAAGAAAATCAGCATGTGCTTTAGGGACTACAGCAAAGCCTTTGACTGTATAGCTTATGAAAAACTATGGATTGCTCTTAAATAAATGGGTGTGTCACTACATTTGATTGTCCTGATGTGCAACTTGTACTCAGGACAAGAGGCTACTGTCAGAACAGAATACAGAGAAACAGAATGGTCCCCAATTGGAAAGGGGGTCAGACAAGGCTGCATTCTATCACCCTATTTGTTCAACTTGTATGCAGCAAATATCATATGCCGAGCAGGTTTAGACTCAAAGGGAGGAGTGAAGATCAGAGGAAGGAACACCAACAATGTAAAATATGCAGATGACACCATACTATTGATGGAAAATAACAAAGACTTGAAACAATTATGAAAGAAAGTCAAAGAAGAAAGTACTAAGGCAGGCTCGCTGTTGAACATTAAGAAAACAAATATAATGGCCACAGAGGGTTTACAAACATTCAAAGCAGATGATGAGAAAATCAAAATCATTAAAGACTTCCCATGCCTTGGCTCAGTCATTGATCAGAATGGAGACAGCAGTCAAGAAATCAGAAGAAAACTAGGGTTGCGTTTAAACGGGCAAATATTCCCCTAAATATACCGCAAAGATAGCTCATTGTTCCCACGGATCGCACCACACCATCGCCTCATTCAGAAGGGGGGAAGGTAAAACACCCAAATATAGTGTGACAGGGGATGTCGCTATTTTTGCCGAGTTATTTGCAAAGTAGCGCATTATTGCTAGTGTAAACAACCATTTCACTAAGGGCTGTGTGAATTACCAGCAATCTTCCAATACAGTTGCAGCAGAGCTGCACTGTGATTGATTGTTATGATGAAGGGGTGGGCTTAAAAGAGGTGGAGTGAGGGAGGGAGATTCTGTAGCGATTAGGAAATTTTGAAAAATCCTCTCTGCTATTTTGCAAGTCTGTGTGAATCAAGTTTGCCAAGGAAAAGGATTCCCAAGTCCTTTCAGCCAGGGAAGATCTATTCCCCCCCCCATCAAGCCCCTCCTCCTTCTCCTCAGCTGTGATTGCTGTCTCTGTTTGGGGGAGGGAGAGAGAGAGAGAGTCACTTTTCTCTGAGCTTCCCCCCTGCAATTTTGGCATTCTTTATTTGGCAAGAAAATGCAGGATTCCAATCCTTTCAGTCATGGAAGATCTATCCCCCCCCCATCAAGCGCCTCCTCTGCTTGGTCTCTGCTTGGGAGGCCATGCCCCCACACTTTTGCCATGTCTGAACCATAAAGTGGAATAGTAAACAAAAGTAACTGATGGGCACAGCTGCGAAAAAGCACTAAAGTGCAATTTTCTGCAATAAAATCTGCCGTGTAAATGCAACCCTAGGACTAGGAAGAGCAGCTATGAAAGAACTACACAAGATCTTGAAGAGCAAAGATATACAACTGGACACTAAAGTTAGGATTGTCCATGCAATTGTATTTCCTATCACTATGTATGGATGTGAGATCTGAATAGTAAAGAAAGCTGATAGAAAGAAAATCAATGGTTTTCAGATGTGGTGCCAGAGAAGAGTTCTGCAGATACCATGGACAGCTAAAAAAAAAAAACCAAATTGGTCCTAGAACAAATAAAGCCTGAACTCTCCCTAGAAGCAAAGATGACTAAACTGAGGCTGTCATACTTTGGCCACATCATCAGAAGACATGACTCACTAGAAAAGACAATAATGCTTGGAAAGACAGAAGGCAACAGGAAGAGAGGAAGCCCACATGCCAGATAGATAGTCTCAATCAAGGAGACCACGGTCCTGTGTTTGCAGGACCTGATCAGAGCTGTGGAGGAAATGAGACATCTTGGAGACGTCTCATTCACAGGGTCGCCATCAGTCGAGGTCAACTTGAGGGCAGACAACAACAACAACAACAACAACAATCTGTTGGATGCTACAGTTGCTGGGAGCCTTCATAACGTGCATCATAACATGATGCCTCCCTCCCCCTGGTCTTCTCACTCCATGTGTAGGGGGGGATGTCTCACAACAGCCAACAAGGTCAACTCCCCCCCCCCATATTCAAACTGTATCAACCATAAACCATGTACTGTCTGCCACCTAGTGACTGAGGCTGGTACTGCAGGCTTTTCAATCAATCATTATTCACAAGTATATTTAACTAACTAATTAAATAGACCCCAGGTACACATCCCTAAGTTACTTTAACATGCACATCAAGTTTTATGGTCTTGAAATGTGGCTCAGACAGACACATACCTCCTTTACTATTGTAAATTGCAAAGAAGTACATTGTTAATTAACACCCCATCATTTATAACAGAAATGGAAAATTTGCAGCCCCTACAATCCAACAACATCTGGATGACAATCCACAGAAGGATGGCCAGTGGTGAGGAATGCTGGAAACTACAGTTCAACAGCATCAAAAGTCTACAGAATCCATACCCTGATTTATAAAGTTTGTAGCAGCAAATCATACAGGGATTTATGATGACTGTTTCTTTGATATTTAATGAGTGTTGCTGGTTAGATCTGTACAAACTGTACTAAGTTTTGTTAAAAGGAAGGCAGGATAGACAGACAGACAGACAGACAGATAGACTTTGAGAGCCAACAGGGGATGGAGCCAAAAAGAAGCAAAAATGAATTCTGGCTGTTTGTTTCTAATGATAATTAATAGCACAGGAAAAACTGCAAGAACATGAAACCAATAAAGAAAAATGCTTCCTTCACTGAAGAGCAGGTCTGTTTCTATTCCCTGTGTACTTTTCTAACTCCTGCTAATTAATGTTAAAATGAATTAGCTCCTTGCATTGAGACTGAAATATGTAATAATTTTATTATTTGAAATATGACTAAACCTCCAAAAATATGGTAAACTATGCTAGATTAAATGTGAGGAAAACAAGCCACCCATTTAAAGAAATCACAAGTGCGCTGGCCCATAAAGGAGTAATTGAAATTCATTAGATTTTAGCTAGTGGAAATATTTCCCACCAGAAAGGATGTAAATTAAATGAAGCTTCATTCTGTTCTGGCTCAGATTAGGCTCCCATAGCCCAAAAGTTTATATCAGTGCAATCCAGCTCCCCTTAACAGTGTTACTTCTAATGGTTTCCAAAGACCTAGCCTGACCCTAAAGTGATCATGCTTCTAGTTATAAACTGGAAGAAACTAGTCACCTGGAAATTATTCCTTTTCCCCAGAACAAGGGTGTAACTGCATTACATTTTTTTTATTTTTTTTTATTTTTTTTTTATTTATTTTTTTTTGTGGTACTGTGGGAATCCTCAGACAGGTGAATTCTGCCAGCTGGTGCTATACCATTTAATTTCATTGCTTGACTGCTTTAGATTTTTTTTTTCTGCTTTAGATTTTTTGCCACTTCCTTTTCCAACTGTGAAAGGCACATTTCACATTTGGGGGGGTGCTTGTGTCATGGGTTTTGACTATATAAGTGGATGCTTCTGTTACAGTGATCAATCTTAGGAGATAGGAACAAAAAAAGTGCTCCTGTTCCAGAATCTCCAGTCCCGCCCCAGACCTGTCCCTGTCATGCCACAACCACCCTCCCCACCACACTTACCTCCTTCCCCATTGTTCCAACAGCCCAGGAGTGAACTGAGCTCTAACGGAGCTCCATTCACTTCCTGGATCGAAATCCCATGGATTCTCGTGAAAAGATATGAGTGTGGGAAATTCAAAAATAAAAATTAAAAAAAATGAAAAAAATTCATTTGTGCTCAGCAAGCACAAAAACACTCTTTAAAAGGTAGAAGTAACCTGGGAAAGGTCATAAAAACTGTGTCACTTACCTGGATATTTCGATCTCACCTGGAAGTGTTCTGGCAGGGATTTCCCATTGAGACTGGGATCTCGCCAACATAACGGGGCACCTTTTCGCTTTCAGGAAAATCCATAACAGAAATGGAATGGCGGATCTATTAACAGCTTATCCCATCAATAAAAGCAGTGCCGGTGGAACAGCAGCAGAATGGGTGCATAACAAGGGGGAATGACGTCGTCTGAAAAGGGAGCTCTTTTGCAATCTTCTGGCATTCATGTAATGCCACTTTTAACATGTCTGATAATCTCCTTAGCATGTCTATACTTAACACTTGCTAATTTGCATGTTTCTCGAAGAGATTAGGCATATCATGTGTGCATATCATCCACTCTTTGTTGGTTTTAGCCACATCCTCTCTTTTCCTGCATCAGTTTGTTGGAGTTGCTCATCCTCCATTCTGTATTCTGCGGTTCTCTTTTCTCCTCTGTGTTCAAGGAGCACAGAGCCTCTCACCATGAGATATTATGAAACCTTTAGTATTTGTAAATAAATGCTATGAAACCTTTAGTATTTGTAAGTAGATATACTTCATATCTTTTTACACAGAAGCATGTGAAAAGCCCTCCCTCCAACCCAACTGCCACTGCCCTGCCCTTGGAGGGAGAGAAGAAAAGGCAGGCAGAACTCCATCAGGCCTGGGCCCAAAAGCAGGTGAAAGGCCCTCTGTGATGTCCAGCCAGGAGTGTTTGAATCTCCCCTGCATTTTCCTTCATTTTAATTCAGGCCTTAGTATGTCTGAGCATATGAATATTTCATTGTATTAGAGTTGTGGGAGGAGCTGAAGAATTCCTCTGCATTTTTTCCGGTTTGGTTTGTCTCTTCCCAGCAAGCTCTGTTCTAGCTAGTAGTTTTTAGTTTTTGCTCAGTCTTTGCTGTGAGCTTGCAGGGAGCTGCTTTATTGGTGGCAAACAGGCCCAGACAGCCAGGAAGGGCATTTCTTACACCATTTAGCCAAATTAGTTACCAACAACAAATAAGTCAAAGGAATCAGGAGCTGAAAGACCCTGCACCAGCTCCATTGAGTGAGGAGATCAAACCAAGATCAGACCCAGAGAGATGACACCCTGAAGACTGCTGAAACTCAAACTGTAAAGTACCTTTTATTTCAAGCTTTTTAGAGCCGGGGAGGAGAAAGCCCTTTACTTTTGTTCTTTAAAATAAACTTCCTCCTTTTTTGAACTTTATATTCAGCATCAGAGCCTTTTTGGGTAAAAGAGTTTGATCTCACCAGGGTACTGGCGTTGCACACCCAAACCTGCCACCACCTTTAGTTGGGTGTATCTTCACACCCTCCCTCCATCCCAACTGCCACTGCCCTGCCCTTGAAGGGAAAGAAGAAAAGGCAGGCAGAACTCCATCAGGCCTGGGCCCAAAAGCATGTGAAAGGCCCTCCATCCATCCAACCCAACTGCCACCGCCCTGCCCTTGGAAGAAGAGAACCAGCAGTATCTGCTAGATTTAATCTCTATCCCCACTGCCATTCCCTTTTCCTCATGTGTCATGTTTTATTTAGATTGTAAGCCTGAGGGCAGGGAACTGTTAAATTAACCATTTGTAAGCCACTCTGATAGCCTTTGTGGCTGAAGAGCGGGGTATAAATACAATAATAAATAAATAAATAAATAAAATAATACTGTTTTATTTCTCTGCCAGAGCGTGGGAATGCCTAGTAGTAGTGTGGGACAGGTTGTGGCTTACTTTCTCTTTGCAAACACTAATTACTCTGCTTGTGAGATACAATACCATTTCTTATATTCCTCAACACTCAACCATCCCCTTATGATGTGTCTTTGCAATTTTTATTTATTTTTTAAAAATACTTCAGAAGAAAAATGTGATGCTTAATTTAATAAACGAAAGAATCCCCTGACAGCTTCTTCATCCTTCATAGGTGGAAGGGATCTCACCCAAGAAAAGCAGCAGCAGCGCTGGGTTCAAAAGAGAATGCTATCCAACCTCTTTCATCTCTTACCTCTCTGTCTGGAAGACCGAAGGGGGCACATAAAGGGATGCAAGGAGGAAGACCACTTTCTTTCAATAACAATTTCTTTCTAACATTATTTTTAAAAGAAACAAAATATAGGGAGACATTGTGGACAAGAAATGCTTTCAAATAAATGTGTATCACCCAGTGTTGTAGCTAAGCGGTGTGGGCAAAATGAATTCTCCCCTCCCCCTGAAATTTTCCTTCAGTGCACAAATTAGCAGTGTAGTAATTTAAAATTTCATTTGGGCATTTAAAAATACAGTCGTCCCTTCACATTCGCGGGGGTTACGTTCCACGGACCCCCGCGTATGTGAAAAAACCGCGAATACTGTTTGCCCCCCCCTTCCCTGCTATAGCGACCATGGGGCCTCCGGAGGCCCCATAGTCGCTTTCCCCCGCCTCCCCAGGGCCTTCGCGGGGCCTCCGGAGGCCCCGCGGAGGCCTTCCCTGCCCTCCCCACTCCCCCCCAGGGCCTTAGTGGGGCCTCCGGAGACCATCCGGAGGCCCCGCGGAGGCCTTCCTTGCCCTCCCCACTCCCCCCAAAGGGCCTTCGCAGGGACTCCGGAGGCCCCGCGGAGGCCTTCCCTGCCCTCCCCACTCCCCCCCAGGGCCTTAGCGGGGCCTCCGGAGGGTCTCCAGAGGCCCCGCGGAGGCCTTCCCTGCCCTCCCCACTCCCCCCACAGGGCCTTCGCGGGGCCTTCGGAGGGTCTCCGGAGGCCCCGCAGAGGCCTTCCCTGCCCTCCCCACTCCCCCACCAGGGCCTTCGCGGGGCCTCCGGAGGGTCTCCGGAGGCCCCGCGGAGGCCTTCCCTGCCCTCCCCACTCCCCTCACAGGGCCTTCGCGGGGCCTCCGGAGGCCCTCCGGAGGCCCCGCAGAGGCCTTCCCTGCCCTCCCCACTCCCCCCCAGGGCCTTAGCGGGGCCTCCGGAGACCCTCCGGAGGCCCCGCAGAGGCCTTCCCAGCCCTCCCCACTTCCCCACAGGGCCTTTGCGGGGCCTCCGGAGGGTCTCCGGAGGCCCCGCGGAGGCCTTCCCTGCCCTCCCCACTCCCCCCACAGGGCCTTCGCGGGGCCTTCGGAGGGTCTCCGGAGGCCCCGCGGAGGCCTTCCCTGCCCTCCCCACTCCCCCCACAGGGCCTTAGTGGGGCCTCCGGAGGCCCTCCGGAGGCCCCGCAGAGGCCTTCCCAGCCCTCCCCACTTCCCCCCAGGGCCTTTGCGGGGCCTCCAGAGGGTCTCCGGAGGCCCCGCGGAGGCCGTCCCTGCCCTCCCCACTTCCCCACAGGGCCTTTGCGGGGCCTCCGGAGGGTCTCCGGAGGCCCCGCGGAGGCCTTCCCTGCCCTCCCCACTCCCCCCACAGGGCCTTCGCGGGGCCTTTGGAGGGTCTCCGGAGGCCCCGCGGAGGCCTTCCCTGCCCTCCCCACTCCCCCCACAGGGCCTTCGCGGGGCCTCCGGAGGCCCTCCGGAGGCCCCGCGGAGGCCTTCCCTGCCCTCCCCACTCCCCCCCAGGGCCTTAGCGGGGCCTCCGGAGACCCTCCGGAGGCCCCGCGGAGGCCTTCCCAGCCCTCCCCACTTCCCCACAGGGCCTTTGCGGGGCCTCCGGAGGGTCTCCGGAGGCCCCGCGGAGGCCTTCCCTGCCCTCCCCACTCCCCCCACAGGGCCTTCGCGGGGCCTTCGGAGGGTCTCCGGAGGCCCCGCGGAGGCCTTCCCTGCCCTCCCCACTCCCCCCACAGGGCCTTAGCGGGTCCTTCGGAGGCCCTCCGGAGGCCCCGCGGAGGCCTTCCCTGCCCTCCCCACTCCCCCCACAGGGCCTTCGCAGGGCCTTCGGAGGGTCTCCGGAGGCCCCGCGGAGGCCTTCCCTGTCCTCCCCACTCCCCACACAGGGCCTTCGCGGGGCCTCCGGAGGCCCTCCGGAGGCCCCGCAGAGGCCTTCCCAGCCCTCCCCACTTCCCCACAGGGCCTTTGCGGGGCCTCCGGAGGGTCTCCGGAGGCCCCGCGGAGGCCTTCCCTGCCCTCCCCTCTCCCCCCACAGGGCCTTCGCGGGGCCTTCGGAGGGGCACCGGAGGCCCCGCGGAGGCCTTCCCTGCCCTCCCCACTCCCCCCACAGGGCCTTCGCAGGGCCTTCGCGGGGCCTCCGGAGGCCCTCCGGAGGCCCCGCGGAGGCCTTCCCTGCCCTCCCCACTCCCCCCCAGGGCCTTAGCGGGGCCTCCGGAGACCCTCCGGAGGCCCCGGGGAGGCCTTCCCTGCCCTCCCCACTCCCCCCCAGGGCCTTAGCGGGGCCTCCGGAGACCCTCCAGAGGCCCCGCAGAGGCCTTCCCAGCCCTCCCCACTTTCCCACAGGGCCTTTGCGGGGCCTCCGGAGGGTCTCAGGAGGCCCCGCGGAGGCCTTCCCTGCCCTCCCCACTCCCCCCCCAGGGCCTTAGCGGGGCCTCCGGAGACCCTCCGGAGGCCCCGCAGAGGCCTTCCCAGCCCTCCCCACTTCCCCACAGGGCCTTTGCGGGGCCTCCGGAGGGTCTCCGGAGGCCCCGCGGCGGCCTTCACTGCCCTCCCCACTCCCCCCACAGGGCCTTCGCGGGGCCTCCGGAGGCCTTCCGGAGGCCCCGCGGAGGCCTTCCCTGCCCTCCCCACTCCCCCACAGGGCCTTAGCGGGGCCTCCGGAGGGTCTCCGGAGGCCCCGCGGCGGCCTTCCCTGCCCTCCCCACTCCCCCCACAGGGCCTTCGCGGGGCCTCCGGAGGGTCTCCGGAGGCCCCGCGGAGGCCTTCCCTGCCCTCCCCACTCCCCCCACAGGGCCTTCGCGGGGCCTCCGGAGGGTCTCCAGAGGCCCCGCGGAGGCTTTCCCAGCCCTCCCAGGGCTTTCACGGGGCCTCTGGAGGCCCCGTGTCGCGGTTTTGGGGGGGCCCTGGGGGGCCCTCCCAAAACCGCGAATACTCGAAACCGCGAATGTCGAATTCGCGAATGTGGAGGGACAACTGTACTGGTTAGGCATCCAAAAAAAGGAGGGCAGGCAAAGTTACCAAGAGAATGTGAATGCAACAAATGTAAGAGCTCTAGGTCTGAATACCGTATATTCCGGCGTATAAGACGACTTTTGAGCACTCAAAAGTGCCCTCCAAAATTGACAGTCGTCTTATACACCGGATACACTTTGCTTCACCTGCCTGTCTATCTCCTGCCTCTTCTCAAACGGAGCGAAGAGGCAGGAGATCGGGCAGGGGGTGAAGCAAAGTGCTCCTCCCTGCACCCGCCCACCCCCTGCGCTTCCACCCCCCCTCCCGAAAGTCGTGGAACCGCGGCTTTGGGGGGGTGGCTAGGAAGCCCCCTCCTCCCTTACCCCCGCCCAATCCCCGTGCATCCACCCCCTCCCTGAAAGCAGCGGAACCGCGGCTTTCAGGGAGGGGGGGGCGGAGAAGCCCCCTCCTACCTTCCCCCTGCCCACCCCCCTGTGCATCCACCCCCCTCCCTGAAAGCAGCGGAACCGTGGCTTTCAGGGAGGGGGGTGGCGGAGAAGCCCCCTCCTCCCTTCCCCGCCCACCCCCCGCTCATCCACCCCCCTCCCTGAAAGCAGCGGAAACGCTGCTTTCAGGGAGGGGGGCGGAGAAGCCCCCTCCTCCCTTCCCCCGCCCACCCCCCGCTCATCCACCCCCCTCCCTGAAAGCAGCGGAAACGCTGCTTTCAGGGAGGGGGGGCGTGGAGAAGCCCCCTCCTCCCTTCCCCCCGCCCACCCCCCGCTCATCCACCCCCCTCCCTGAAAGCAGCAGAACCGCTGCTTTCAGGGAGGGGGGGCACGGAGAAGCCCCCTCCTCCCTTCCCCCTGCCCACCCCCCCGCTCATCCACCCCCCTCCTCCCTTCCCCCCGCCCACCTCCCGCTCATCCACCCCCCTCCCTGAAAGCAGCGGAACCGCTGCTTTCAGGGACGGGGGGGTGGAGAAGCCCCCTCCTCCCTTCCCCCCCGCCCACCCCCCGCCCACCCCCCACTCATCCACCCCCCTCCCTGAAAGCAGCGGAACCGCTGCTTTCAGGGAGGGGGCGCGGAGAAGCCCCCTCCTCCCTTCCCCCCGCCCACCCCCCCGCTCATCCACCCCCCTCCCTGAAAGCAGCGGAACCGCTGCTTTCAGGGAGGGGGGTGGCGGAGAAGCCCCCTCCTCCCTCCCCCCTGCCCACTCCCCATGCATCCACCCCCCTCCCTGAAAGCTGCAGAAACGCGCTTTCAGGGAGGGGGTGGCGGAGAAGCCCCCTCCTCCCTTCCCCCTGCCCACTCCCCATGCATCCACCCCCCCTCCCTGAAAGCTACAGAAACGCGCTTTCAGGGAGGGGGTTGGCGGAGAAGCCCCCTCCTCCCTTTCCCCCCACCCCCTGCGCATCCACCCCCCTCCCGAAATCCCCCTACTCCCTGCCACCCTCCCACCCTCCGCCCAGCCACCCCCCTTCCCCAAAGGCTCGCTTTGGAGAGGGGGTGGCTGCGAAGCCCCCTCCCCCCTGCCACCCTCCGCCCAGCCTCCCCCCTTCCCCAAAGCCCCGTTTGGCCACACAGCCTGCGGATCCCCCTCCTGCGCTCCCTCCTGGAAGGGAGCGCAGTAGGGGCATGCAGAGGCTGCGCGGCCAAACCGCAATTCGCCCCTTCTCCCCACCTTCCTGCGGCTTTGGTGGGGAGAAGGGGCGAACGTGCCCCTTTTGGGCGCACAGCCTCCGCATCCTCCTCCTGCGCTCCCTCCTGGTCCGCAGGAGGGGCATGCGGGGGCTATGCGTTGGAAGAGGGGGTCGTCTTATAGGGCGAATATATCACAAACTCTGCATTTTACCTTAAAAATTGGGGGGGTCGTCTTATACGCCGGTTCGTCTTATACGCCGGAATATGCGGTAGTTTTCAATTTCTCAGTCTCAGCTGTGCTAGAAATTTGTAGAATGAAGGAAAATTTCATGGGGAGGCAGATTTTTTTGAGGGGGGCAATGCCCTCCTTTTGGCCTCCCCCTTGTAGCTACACCCTTAGACTCATCACTCCTAGAGCCTTCAAGGAGAAGCAATTCATTAGCAATGCTGCCAGAGAAAGGGAAGTCTGGAAGAGCTTGGGGGTTGGAGGCCCCAAAACAACTTCAAGGCCTGCATGCAGAAACAACATTGCATTTTGCTCACGCTTGAACAAGGTGTTTGTGTCTCCATCCACTTCTACCTACCACCACACTCCAGCATGGATGAACCAGGTCTGAGTAAGGCACCTTCTTATGTCCATGTTTTCTGTTTTGTTGTCTTTCACATTTTTGTACTACTTAGAATAATGGAATAATAGAGTTGGAAGAAACCATGAGTGCCATCCCGTCTACTTCCCCTGCCATCCAGGAACACACAAAGCACTCCCAACAGATGGCCATCCAGCTTCCGTTTAAACAACTCCAAAGAAGGAGATTCCCCACACACCACAGCTTTTAAAGTCAAGAAGCTCTTCCTAATGTTTAGGTGGAATGTCTTTATCTTTTCCTGTACTTCTATCACATCCATGAGGAATTCTGTTTCAAGATGCAAACCACCACCACCAACTTCCATTAGAATAATATTTTTGGCATCTGTAAAATGATATTCTTGTAGGATCTTGATGAAATGCAATACAACACATCTCCTGTACCATTATCAATGTCCTGTGTATTTTCAAAATTGGTGTGTGTCAGATTTTGAAAACCTGTGTTTAGTTGTGAAGACAGGCAGGAGACAGACATGAGAAAAATGTCCCCTTTTCTCATGTTATATATAGAATGTGAAAGTGTTCACCTTAAGTTGAATGGATACATTACCATCCTCCGAACCACTAAAATGCAATGTTCAAAGGAGAAGAGAAGCTCCCTTCTGGAATGTGGGTTGAAGATGATTTCATGGAGGAGGAGGAGGAGGAATTAAAAAACAGATTTTTAATTAAAGAAAAATCTGCCATGAAAAATATGATCCTTCAGAAAGTCTGTGAGGAGTAATAGCTTGCAAAGATTGTAAGCTTGGTCAAAGGTGAAGAAGTTAACTACATGGTAGAATGAATGAGAACTGACATGAGAGAATCTGGGGCCTTTGCCTACAGTGAGCTTTGCAGTGTTTAACATTGTTTGATTTGGACTATGAGACAGAATTCACTTTGATGTGATCTGTTAAATCTCATCTCTCAAATTCAATCCCTGCACAGATAGGCCAAGGATGTCAAATCTCTGGTTAAAACATCAGTTCTGAAGGCTGACTACATCTCTTGTTGCCCACAATATAACTCACAGCCATATGCATTGTTACTTCAGTGCCAACCCTAATGGGGACACTTTGGGGGCTGTTGTCTCTGCCACCCTCCAATGGGAGTCAGGACTGTCACCCCAACTGGGGCAGGTCTAGATCCAGATAAAGCCATGGATTGCCCTACCCTATAGGTGAAGGCAAATTCCCCAATATGGGCATTGTCTACTATCATTCCACCTTTAATGTGTATAGAAAAAGGAGAGAGAACTACATGGGCCCCAACTATCTACAGCTGGACCCCTTGTTGGTTAGTCCCAACTGCAGTAGATCCATTGACTCAATTCTTAAATGGTAAGTCAACACACAGGAAAATCCAACTACAGTAATTCAATGGCTCTTCTCTAGTTAGGATGTAGTTCTATATGTGTTTTCTCAGCCAATAGATTTTGATGAGAAGCTGTAGCTTGTGGTGCAGCAAATACTTTGCATGCATCATATCCCAGGTTTGATCCACTGCATCTCCAAGTACTATTAAGAAAGACCTGTGCCTGAAGCCCTACAAAGTATGCTACACATTATGCAGCATAGAGAGTACTAATCAGTACTAAATATCTTTCAGGAGTGCTTTGGTTGTGTATACCTGCTACATATCTAGTCCTTGTGGTCCATTCCAGTTCATATGATTCTATGGTTCTATATGCCAATGATCTAACCTGGTTACTGGAAGGAGGGTTTTTTGCATTCTAAAATGTAAGAGAGGCTAATTGTGGACATTTTCTTTAGGAAGAATCTCACCCACTGAAAACTACCCCTGAGATCCCTAAAAGTGGGTTCACTATGTATCTGAAACATAGCTAATGACTGAGCCTTGCTTACAAAGCTGAGAAGAATCTTTTCATTAAGATGGCAGTTCCCCAAGACCGCTGTTTGTGGAAGGAGGAGTGCTTACGTTCAATCTGAAATGGACACTTTGCTTATTTGCAAATGCAAATCCCCTCTCTGCTTCTATCAGATTGTGTTTCAGGCTTCTTGAACATCCTATAAAAAGATCTCTCTGCCCACTAGGTTGTTTATGTGCTCTGCAATGTTTGGTGTTTCATTGCAGGGATAGAAAAAACAAATCTAAATGACACAACATCCGAAAAGCAATTAGTATATGAGTTAAAGGAAAATCTGGCCCTCAGAAGTAAAACCAAATAATATTACTATGACTGAAGTCCAGTAGCGTTATATTTAGCCATAATGATGGGTGAACCTCCACAATTCCACCTCTTTATTAATCTGGAGTATCTGTGTTAATTTTCTACATATTTTTAAGCATTTTGAGCATACAGAATTGGACTGAGGGACACTGGGACTATTTTCCATCATGTCCTAGGTCTCCAGCCATTGCAGCCAGAAAACTTACAAGGATTTTATCTCGGGCATTTGAAAAATGGACAATATGTTTGACAAGTAGAATAGATAGGTAGCCAGCAGAATGTGCTGGAGAGGATACATGAGGACATATGAACAAATTCCTATTCCTTATCCATTTGCCATTTCTAGAATTCTGCCCCTTCCTTTCTTTCCCAATTTTTCCCCCTACATGTTTGGAAAGTTTTTAAAACATCACACTATACCAGTTCTTAAAATAATCAAATTGTTTGGTCCTTTATATCATAGCTCCATCATTTTTAGAAGTATTAAGTACATACAAAAATACCTTTGATATTCACCCAAACTACTGCTCTTCTGTGAAGTGGGAATGGGGAATCATCCCAGCAATAGTTTGTACATATATTGGAAAAAGAGGAGAATCAGTGCGAAAGGAAGAATGTTGAATTCATTGGCCAAGATTCTTAACTGGAGATGTAGTTATGAATGTGGAACTACGTATCATGTCATGATAAACCTGTTCTCCTGGTTATTGGGGCAAAGTAGGATGATGTTTCCAGCCCCATCCCTCCAGAAATATGTGGGGCAATGAGGAGTTGTAACAGGGGTTCTGCTGCCACACCACAGATCACTGGTGAGAGGGGACTGAAAACATCATCCTGCTGCATGCCAATCATCAGCAGAACAGACCTCCATTGATCAGTGCAGCTGCTGGTTGTTAAGGTATGTTGAGGGGGAGGCATTTACAATTCTGACAATAGTGCTATGGTTGTAAACATGAATACTGAACAGTTATGAGTGTATAAGTCTAGCTTACACATGTATAACTGCTCAATAAGATCCAGCTACCATTCTTAAAACGAAGATAATGCCAAGACCATGAAATCTAGACCTCTAAATGTGGCATGGATACCAAGAAGACCAAGGATATCTCTTAGAGTTATTTTGTTTTTATAACGGATTAATAAATTTTAGTTAATTTAAATGTGTCTTTAGCCTACAACTCCATTTTCACTCACTAGGTGGCAGACTATTTTGACCAGAGGATTTCAAAAAGTTGAGTGTGAAAGAGAGAGAAGGTCCTTATCATGGGCCAGGGCGCAGACTCCAAGGATGAGGACAACCCTGTAGCTCACCCTATGAGATGGCATCCTCAGGAGACACAGAGCCAGGACTCACCTAACACTGATCCAGCATAGGCACCATTGGAGTAGCTAAGACAATCAGTGATGCAGCCCGTGAGCCCTCAGACCCTTGTGGCAGAGAAGAGAGCAGAACAAAGATGTTCTATGAGGCTCCTTGCCAAACAGCAGGAGAAACATTCTTAATCATGGGCAGCTGGCTGCAGCCAATTTGACTCCTGTTTCCTGCTAGAAACAACTGTCTGATTTCCAGTTCTGGCTTGGCTTGCCTATGCTACTGCTCTAGATTCCTGAGACCCTGACCTATGGACGGGCTGACAACCCTGCTTGCTCTCAAGCCTCAGACTGGCTGATGACCCTGCTTGACTCACAGAACTTTGGACTAGCTTGACATCTCTCCTGCATGTCTCCCTTGAAAACAGAAAGCTCTCAAAGACTTTTGTTGATTGACAGCTCCTGCCTTAGCTGTCATTATCTAGGAAAGCTCAGAGTGAATTTCTCCATCTCTAGCAATGGTTGGTGTGTGCGCCAAAACCTGAAACAGGACAGTCCTGTTGCCTGGTAAAGATTAGTGAAGACATTGACCAGTGGGGGAGGCTAGAGTACCAGAAAGGAGCAAAAGAAAGACAAGACAAAGCAAAAGTGGAGGAGGGTGGGGAGGAACAGCAGAGGGAAAGAGAAAGAGAATGGGAGGAAAGGGAATAAGTAGAGTAGCTGGGTGAATAAGGAAAGAGAGAGAAACCTGAATAGATAATAGGAGAGAAAGAGCATTTAGCTCAGTGGGAAAGAAACCACTGGTGTAAATTGTTGGAAAAAATTCCAGCATCCTCTCTCTATACACTCTCTGCTATTAGAGCAAGTAGGTCTTAAGTAGGACAGAATCTCCTGTGTGTTAAAAATCCTTCTCTTTCTCTCATTTAGAACTTGCTTGTTCTGCCTTTGAAGTGCATGGTTGTAAATAATTTGCAAGCAAACAAGACCATATAGGACACTTCCTTTGGTCTTGGTCATATAAAGATACCTCCCTTCTCAGCTCCCATACCCTTCACGCACCTTTGTTGTTCTTCTCACTGCCATGCTTGCCTTCTAATCCAAATGGTGAGTTCGGATGAAGCAATTATGGAGATTATCAGACACTCTAAATATGGCGTTATAACACCAGGAGATTGCTAAAGGGCTTCCTTTTCAGATAACATTGTTCCCCTCTCGTAATGCTCCCATTCTGCTGACGTTCCACTGGCACTGTTTTTTATTAATGGGCTAAGCAGTGAATGGATCCCCCATTCCATTTCTGTGATGGAATTGACAATGAGTGAAAAGGTGCCCATTTTGCTGCATCAATGGGAGGTCTGTGCCAGAGTGGTGAGATCAGGACACTTGTAAAAGTTTTAAATGTGTTTAGGTGCTTAGTTTTAACTTTTTGACATGTATTTTGCTTTTTATTTTTGAATTGTCTGCACTCTCGTCTTCTCGTGAGGACAGCTGGGATTTCAATCCAAGAAGTGAAAGGAGCTCCTTTAGAGCTCCATTCACTCCTGGGCAGCCCGAATAAGGTAGGTGTGAAAGTTTTTATTATTATTCCATGACAGGGATGGGAGAGGGGCGGGAGAGGAGATTGTGGGACAGGAAGGTTTTTGTTTCTGATAATCTCCTATCCCTTACCCAAACCTATTCCTTAGTTACTTAGGATGTAGGATCTCCATACATATGTAAATGCCTAGTAATTAATTAACTTGAAGCTGCCTGCCTCTTTTGTTTTGAGTTCAGGACAAAGTAATACACAATTGAGTCTTCCTTTTAAATTGCCACCCTGCTACAAGAAAGTTAACTCTTAACAGTTTTAACTTCATAGAGTTTCCCCAAAAAGGGCTAACACCCTGGGACACTCTAATTCCCTACATAAATGAATGGGTTGGGTGAGAGGAATACCTCCTCAGTGGGCTAGAATGGGGAGAGCAAAGGGACATAGGCAGATGGAAGTCAAGAGCTCCAGAATAGGCAGCAGGAACTTACTCGTGCAAAGCTGGGTAGTTCTGCTACTATATGACATTAAACATTCAGCCAAGATAACTTCACATATTAACCCTACCAATTTCTTACTGGGTAACTGTAAATTTTTTGTGCAAGGGGAGAACCTTTCTGTTCTTTTCTTCTTGCTTCCTGCCTTACACAAGGACAGTAAAGACCCTTGGATTACACAGAGCAAGATGTAGAAGTGTTTTTTATCTAATGGTTGCTCACTTGTCCTTGTTTGCAGGTGTTGTCAATGGCATTATTTTTTTTCTTACTTGCTTTTACTGTGGAAGGTGCTTTCCTAATGTATTTATTTTCCACCTGAGGCGAAGCACAAAAATCAGTGTGTATAGAGCCATTGTACTGTCTATTCTCCTCTACGGGTCTGAAGCATGGGTCACCTATCGCCACTACTTACAACTCTTCGAACGCTTTCATCAGTGCTGTATACGTACAATCCTAAATATGCACTGGACTGATTATGTAACAAATGTTGCTGTCCTTGAGCAAGCAGGGATCACCAGCATTGAGGCCATGATATTGAGAACACAGCTGCGCTGGGCAGGGCACATTTCTAGGATGGAGGACCATTGCCTCCTGAAAATAGTACTCTACAGTGAACTCGCCATGGGTCAGCATAAGAGGGGCGCTCCAAAAAAGCGATAGAAGGACTCTCTGAAACATCTCAGACATAGCCAAATTGATCACCAACAGTGGTCTGCCCTGACCTCACATCAGGAGGTTTGGAGATGCACTATTCACAATGTGGCAGTCTTATTTGAGAACTCACGCCAAACAAGTCTTGAAGAGAAACGACAACGCAGAAAGAATCACAACCTGGAAATATCACCCAAGGAGACCTTCTGCTGTGCTTTCTGCAACCAGAATTGTTTATACTGTATTGGATTGGCCTTTTTAGTCATCAGCGCACTTGCAGAAAGCACAGGATGAGTCCTTCCTGAATCTTCGTTTGCGAAGAAAAGCCAGAGATGTGAGTCTATCCTGGGCATTTTGAAAGGGCAAATGGCATTTTATAAGCTAAAAAATAGATGCACACATGATTCTTTGTTCTGTATTTTTTTAAAAAAGTATTTGGTCTGAAGCCTATCTCCAGATGGTATGCTGTGGGGGTGGATCATGTACTCACTAGCAACACATCAACCTCTCCTGGTTGCACTCTCCTAATAATATACAGCACTTATCCAGCTGGCTTGCATCCCATTACCATCAAGTAGCCATCAATCAGTGATGATAAAAACTTCATTTTAGCCCAGTTACCGGCTGGCTGGTTTAAAACTGGGTCTGAGCCAAAATCAACAAGGCCTTTTTGAACCCTGGAGAGTCCAAGTCCACTGCAATTTCATGAACATGGGAGGTTTTTTATTTTAAAATGTTTGGTTTATTAGATGATGGGAAACTATTTTGCTGTGATGCTGAAGCATTGGGAAGAGTGACAGCCACTGCAAGAGATGCATTCTTCCAGGTTTCCTTTCCTCATCCTCAAACAGCAATTCTGCTTTTAATGAAAAGTTTCCATATAGAGGATTAGAAAAATAGGTCCTAACTGGTCAAACCAGACCAGAAGTAATGGCTGGTGCCCTATTGGCACAGTGGTTAAATACTGGTACTGCAGCCACAGCGTTGTCATTTGTGAGTTCGATCCTGCAGGACGCCAAGGTTCACTCAGCCTTCCATTCTTTTGCAGGTCGGTAAAAGGAGTACTCAGCTTGTTGGGGGCAATCAGCTAACACAGTGTAAACTTAGAGAGTGTTTGTGCTATAAAGTGGTATAGAAATGTAAGTGCTATTGCTATCAATTTGTAAGCCACTCTGAGAGCCTTGGTGGCTGAAAAGCAGGGTATAAATACTCTAAATAAATATTTCAATGTATTTGTTTTAAAATGAACTGACTTGTCTTCCCCATCACATTAGTAATCTCAGATTTCTCCCAATTTGAAGTAAATTATAGTATATGAAGCTAGCAAAAGAGTGCTCAGTCAATAGGGTGTGACCTCTTGAGGACATACGGAGGAGACTGGGCTTCTTCTTTTGCTGTCTTCCATGCAGCTTGAAGCTTCCTGTTCTCTCTGGAACTGCTATTGCTCTGCTGGAGCCAGCTGATTCTCCTAAGAAGGCTTACATCAGGCTGTTGCTGTAGCATAGCAGAAGGTGATGTCTGTTCTGATGTTGAAGCCATCATTCCCGGTATTCAAAGTTGCTTGCCTTCTCCCTTCAGTATGTTAGCCAGCTTCTTCCCAGTTTCTGCTTTCTTGGCTGGTGTTGGCACTGGAGTGTCCACTGGGCTTTTGGTTGCTGTTGCCTGACTGGTTGAGCAGGTATGGTTTCAAAAAACATATCCCATATTAGACAAGATCCTTCATCAAGAGTGCAGCTGCATCTTTATAGCCAGTCTACCAATATTAACACCCCCCCAAAAAACCTATCTTTTCAGCCGGAAAACCTTGCCCAATGTGGCCATTTCCATGTTGTTGAAGAGTAGGGAGATGAGTGGAGATGCATCCAGCTCTCTTCCTGTATCTGGATGTGTTGCAATAGGCATCTACAAGGACTTGTCTGTTGAAATGTGTCCAACTACAGGAAATGGTTGTGTGTGATGACTGCAATGCTGAAAAAGTAGGTTGGGGGGGGCATTTGATCATTGCATGTACAACAAACATAGAAGTGAAAAGGGCAGCTTACAACATCTTAAATTACTGAACTTCCAGACGGCATTTTTAAACGGGCAAAATCAATTATACCTGTTGTTTATTCACATCATCTTATTAATTTATGTATTTAAATATTTGTATCTCACCCTATATCCAAATATTTCATGGCAGCTTACAATAAAATCAATTTAAAACCATAAACAATAATAATAATTTAAACATGCTAAAAAAATCATGATTTTGCAATAGTTCACATATTGGCCCCACTCCCGTTGGTTAGTCCCAACTAGAGTAGACCACTGAAGCAATTGTTGCAGGAAGTACAAAGTCAACATGTAGGTAAAACCAATTAATTTGATAGTTGTACTCTAATTGGGACTAACGATAGAATTTGGGACACAAGCTTTCCTTATCTATGTGTTACATAATTAGGTGGGAGGGTGCTGCTGCCCCCCCTCCTTAAAGTGCTCCCCACCATATCTGTCCCTCTACAGACACTGAAAACTAACCATTATTCCCCAGCAAGACCCTCCCACCTCTCCCACTGCCTCTCCTAAACTAAAATAGACCCCCTGCACCAGCCTTGTCTGAAGTTGTTACTAGTTTTATCCAGAGTCCACAAAATCCAAATGCTTGGGGCAAGAAAGTAGCTTCAGTTCTCATATTCCTAACAGGTGAAGCAAATCATCTTGTTTGTAGAAGTAATAAGATCTGGGAAAGTGAAGCTCTGGTAGGGCTGAGCAGTCACAGGAGAGTCCAAATGAGGAGAGGTGTAATAATGAAGTCTGAAATACTCCAACATTACTCATGGGAAACTAGGAGTCAAGCAGTACAAAGGCAAGGAAGTAGACCTTATAGTCAGTGTGACGAAATCACCAGCCAAGTTTACCTCAACACTCAGCCTGGTCGCCTGTCACTACCACCCCTTTAGAATTCCTTATCTGGACTGGGGACTGAGTGTTATGTGGATGAATTATGTATAAGTGTGATTTCTGTTGGTTAGCATAGCTATTCCGTGGTCTAGTGAGTGGAATAAAGCATGATGAATCTGGGATTTTTTAACAAAATGAACTGGTCAGTTTATTATATCCAAAGTTACAAACTTAGAATCATAGAATCATAGAGTTGGAAGAGTCTACAAGGGCCATCCAGTCCAACCCCCTGCTATGCAGGAATACACAATCAAATCATTCTTGACAGATGACCATCCAACCTCTGCTTAAAAACCTCCAAAAAAGGAGACTCCACCACATTGTCTAACAGCTTACTGTCACAAGGTTCTTCCTAATGTTTAGGTGGAATCTCTTTTTCTGTAGTTTGAGTCCATTGCTCTGTGTCCTAGTCTCTGGAGCTGTAGAAAACAAGCTTGCTCCATCCTCAGTATGACATTCCTTCACATATTTAAACATGGCTATCATGTCCCCTCTTAACCTTCTCTTCTCCAGACTAAACACACCCAGCTCCCTAAGCCACTCCTCATAGGGCATGGCTTCCAGACCTTCAACCGTTCAATCTTCTGCACATAACATTGTTTCTGATTCTTAACTCTTCCATTTGTTGCTTTTGTTGACAGACTATATATTGAACTATAACTTCAGTCTCTTGACTAATTCAACCAAATTTCCTTCATAAGTGACACTCTTATTATCTTCTACATAACAAACTCATCTACTCGCTCTCTCAACCATGCAGCCTCATCTCTCAACTTCAGCTGACTTCAACACCAACTGACTTCAGCTGACAGTTACTCAGTTCATATTCTTTGAAAACCCCATCACAGTTTCCTGCACTGGGATTGGCTCCCACATTCTCTCATCTCATTTGTTTACAGGCCCCTCCCATCACAGCTTCCTATGTTGGGATTGGTTCCCTCGCGGCCATGCATTCGAATTCTAGTTCTCCACAGTCAGTCCAAGAGGTCAGAAATTCAAGAAAGTCAAACACATGAGACAACTATCATGTCAGAATGCACAGAGAAGGTATTGAAATCCACAAACACCGGGATAACTTCAACAGGAAAGATGAAACCTAAAAGTAAACAAAATCTGGCTACCAGTCCTGAAAAACACTAAAATCAAAACTCAATGCGTGCAAATGAACTCCACCCAGAGACGGGGCATTTCCAGAAGACAATGGACCATTAGCCAAACACACACTAATCCTCTTTACATATTTCTACCCAGAAACTAATCATTCAAATACAGAAATTTACATATCCTCTCCAACAGGGGCTGACAGGATATAACCCTCACACACACACACACACACACACACACACTCCTATCCAACCATTCTCTGAAGATACCAGCCACAGATGCAGGTTAAACGTCAGAAATAAACTCTTCCAGAACACAGCCTCACAGCCCAGAAGAAACCCACAGAAAGCATATGAGATTTTGTCAACCAGTTGTCTACAATGGGGACTCACCATTGAGAGATTTATTGCTCTCTTACCCTGACAGCCAGGTGGCTAATTGCTTGCTGTCTGGTGTTTGAGCCTGTGCATGAGGCAGTGGGTTTGGCATGCTGTTGTTATACAAAGGAAAGAGGTCTCCCCTTGGCCTCCATCTCTTGTGTCTGAAGTGTGGGCTTCTTTTCCAAGGAGTCTGCATTGTCTATGTCTGTTCTTTGTTATTCAAGCACATAGAGACCTTGTCTTCTGGAGCTGTAGGTTCTTTCTGCTCTGACTTCTCTGCCTTGGGTTCCTCAGCTTCCACAGGATGAGTCATCACACAAATCATATAGGAGGAGGAGGAGGAGGAGGAGGAGGAGGAGGAGGAGGAGGAGATTATTTAAATATTGGCCTTTATCCTATTGGTTAGCCTTGACTGGAATAGACCCATTGAATCAATTGTTCAATAAGCAGTCAACACATAGGTACATCTCAATGCTTCCAATGGATGGGACTAACAATAGGAACCATTGCATTGATTTCCCCCCCATCTTAAATTACACAGGCATTGATTCTGTGCTGCATAAAATTTAGAATATACAGTTGTCCCTCTGTATTCATGGATTTGGTATTCACGGATTTAAGTATTCACGGCTTGAAAATATTCTTTAAAAAAACAATAATCCAAAAAGCAAACCTTGATTTTGCCATCTTATATAAGGGACACCATTTTGCTATGCCATTGCATATAATGGGACTTGAGTATTCATGGATTTTGGTATTCACAGGGGGGTCCTGGAACCAAACCCCAGCGAATATGAAGGGACAACTGTAATTATTGGGGGAGGCTGTTTGTTGAAGGGGGCATGAGATTTTTGCATTTATCAAAGTGGATGTAGGTTTTTAAAAGGTTAAAGATCCTGTACAAAGGAGTAGCTTTCTCTTCAAGTCAACCCTGCTAGTCAGAGAGCTGCAGTATTCTACAAAGCCTGCCTCATTTTCCCCTTAAAAGTCCTCAGTGTCATCCTTGCATAGCAAAATTTGGCTTCATTGCTATAGATTGCAGACCCTCCAAAGCAATGTGGTATCTCATGTTCAAGAAGCTCTTGGCCCTGCCTCTCATACTGCCTTTGCCCAGCATCCTCCTTCCCTGTACATCCAAATATGTTTGGAGCAAGCTGGCAAAATTGGGCCTTGCAGCAGTGTAATTGTTCACAGAGGTAGCTGGTGGCATCCATGTCAGTGGCTGCTAAATCTGCTCTGGGTCTCAACTTTAATCTGAATTTTAAAGGAAATGTCTAAGGTGCTAAACATTGTTCCTCAATTAGGTTCATCACCTTGGACAGCTCCTTTTAGGTTTGGACTACAATCCAGAGCAAATTCACTACCTCACTATCATGGTACTTTGAGGAAATGCTGCCACTGATGAAACTTTTGGGGAATGCTGACTCATCCCATGACAGCTCCAGAGCAGAGGCCAAAACTGTTGGCTATGAAGTTTACCCATATTAACCAACCTGTTATAGCTCTTTTCATCAGGAGCAAGCTATTTAATAATTGAGATTAATTGCCTATTCAAGACCAAGTTACTCCAAAATAGGAGAAGTAGCTAATACCCCAGAGGAGATCATCAGGATTCAAAATTATCTTTACAGATTGGAAAGCTGAGTCAAAACTAACAGAATGAATCTCAGCAGGAAGAAATGCAGTTTAGGCAGGAAAAAATAAATGCACAAATATAGGATGGCTGACACCTAACTTGACAACAATACATGTGAAAAGCATCTATGGGTCTAAGTAGACCAGAAGCTACACAAGTGTTGACAGTATAATGCTGCAACCAAAAAAGCCAATGCAATTCTAGGCTGCCTCATCAGGAGTATAGTTTCCAAACAGAAGGAAGTAATAGTACCACTCTATTCTGCTTTGGTTAGTCTTTACATGGAACATAGTGTACAGTTCTCAGCATCACATTTTAAAAAGGATATTGGCAAATTGGCAACCAAGATGGTAGAAAGTCTGGAAATTAAGTGCTATGAAGAAAAGCTTAGGAAACTAGGTAGGTAGCAACAGTGGCCATTGATACTAATTGTATTGTGCTTTTAAAATGTTGTACACCACCTTGGATCCTGTGTTGTAAGAAAGGTGGGATATAAAATAAATGAATACTCATACCCACTGAGTCCACAGAGTCAGAGTCACCAGAGATGGATCCAAGGGTCACCAGAGGCAGAGCCAACTTTATCTAGTGTGTAACCCTGGTAAAGTCTAGGTACACCTTGTATCCATTGTTCATTTGAAGGAGTTTTGGGAGGGCTAGGTGAGTGGTACCCCACCACATTAGCCACTCACTCTTATGGGCCTTTATGTCATTGCAGCAGTTTGTAGAGTTATGCTAGTAAGTCCTAAAAATCATAGAAGGATCCAAGGGGGGGGGAACCATTCTCCAAACTGCAATTAATAACAGAATAATCACTGATCAAGTCTAATTGCCATAAACAATCCCGTTATTGCAAGCAACATTGTGCTTTTGCATCTTCTCTAGGTGAGTGTATTGCTTAGTGACTTAAAAATAAATAGACTGATATATAAGCAAAGGAATCTCCCCAAAAGGTAATATTACTGACAGCTCTGCTATAACTTGCAACCACTTAGCATAAGGCTGCACTGCTAAATCTCTCAGGGTAAACTATGCAGAAATGCAAAAACCCACAAAGGTATTAAGAGTGATTTTGATATAAATTCCAATTTTATTTTATGACCATTTTACAGCTGCTGGTACATAGCGACTCCCATAAACTTCCACGGAGAAGGCAAATGTTACTTTTTTTCTGGAGGGTTTCAGTTAGTTAGTTTATTGTGACACGTTAGCAACATTTTCCCCGCACAGCAGATTCATAAGGGTTTTTTTTAATGTGACTTAAGCTAGCAGAAGACACATAAAAAGATGTGATTATGCTTTTTAAGTATTCATAAAATATGTTACATTCAATTTACACATCCACCTGGATTTCTGCCCATGACAGTCAGAACTCATAAGAGGGGATTGTGAAGTACAGTATGTGAACATCTGCCTAGGGACTGCACTGGGAATCGGATACAGTGATATGGTGTGACATACGAAGTGCTAGGGATGTGTGAGAAATTCACTCCATCATGGTTTTCTTTAATGGATTTACCCAGTCCACATCCCCCAGGCTGAATATAGAAACAGAAGCAATTTGCAATATGAAATCCATAAAGATACAACCACGAATGTGATGATGGCCACCATCTTGGAGAGCTTTAAAAGACAACTGGGTAAATTCATGGGGGATAAGGCTATTAAGAGTGACTAGGGAAGAGGAATTTCTTCCCTGAGTAAACCTAGGAAAAATTAGAAGGGCATGCTGGTGAATCAAGGATCCAACTTTCTTGAATGAAATTCATTTCTGACTCATACTCTAACAGCCAGGCTTCTGTACAGAATGAGATTATCAGACAAGCTTTTAAAAACATTCATTTCCCACTATATTTTAAAGTGTAAGTATCCTGGCATAATAATACTTCTTAACACACGATGCTGTAATCATGAGAAAGAGTTGCCCTAGAATTTTTAGAGCACAATTGCCAGCACTGTTTACTTCCGCATTTGTGGGGGTGCATGATCTCAGCGGTTTTTGCAAGAAGACGTGAGCATGCTTAAAAGTCTAAAAACACCTAAATAAACAAACAAAATGAGCACACAGGCACTGGAAACACACTTAAAAACTTACCTGCAAAACAGGGTCGTGTACCTAGTTTTCACATTCTCACCTGGAAGTGTTCTGGTGGGGACCACCCATTGATGCTGAAATCATGCCAACAGAATGAGACATGGTTTCACACACATGCAATACCATGAAAAAAAGCCACCATGGGAGATCAATTAGCAGCTTTCGCCTGCTTATAAAAAAGAATGGCTTCTTCATGGCAGCAGAACACAAGAGGATGATGTTATGTGGTAGGGAAACCCTTTTGCAGTTTCCTGACATCGTTATAATGGCATATTTGCCGTGCCTGATACTCTCCTGAGAGGCCTGAACAATCATTCATACACCCTAATATAGTTTCCAGAAAGTCTGAGAAACTCTCATACCTTGTGCATGTGCTGAGGCAATTTTTGACAAAACTATGCATTTCAGTCTGGTGTTTTGGTTATCTATTAGGCCAGGTGTTAGACTAACCATGTCTTCTTCTGTGTGAGCAACTTACCATATATAATCATATACAAGTAAAAAAAAAGTGACAAAAATTGACCCCAAAAACCTGGGTTGAGTTATACATGCATCAATGCTGGAATAAGGACCCAGTGCAAAGGCAGTAACAAGAGGCAGCTAGAAGCCCCTCTTGGTGTGATGGGGTGTGGAAGCAATGCTCCCACCCCATCACCCCTCCCTTGCCCAAACCAGAGAAAGAAAGGCAGCCCCCCTCCTTCCTCACCTTCTTTTGTGGCCCAATTTACATCCAGCAGAAACATGGAGGAGCCCAAAGGATAAGGCACACCCACCATTTTGGGTGCTTGAGGTGGACTGACATGAAGTCAGCTTATAAACAAGTATACTGTATATGCTATTCTGTCAGGAAGCCACTGTATTCCTCTGTTCCAGTGAAGAAAAAATATGGTGGATTATAGAATCATAGAGTTGGAAGAGACCACAAGGGCCATCCAGTCCAACCCCTTGCCATGCAGATATACCCAATCAAAACACTCCTGACAGATGGTCATCCAGCCTCTGTTTCAAAACCTCCAAATAAGGAGACTCCACCATACTCTGAGGCAGTGCTTCCACTGCCAAACAGCTCTTACTGTCCAGAAGATCTTCCTAATGTTTAGGTGGAATCTCTTTTTCCTGTAACTTGAGTCCATTGCTAGACGTCCTTGTCTCTGGAGCAGCAGAAAACAAACTTGCTCCATCATCAGTATGACACCCCTTCAGCTATTTAAACATGGCTACCACATCACCTCTCAATCTTCTCTTCCCCAGGCTAAACATACCCAGCTCTCCAAGCTGTTCCTCATAGGGCATAGCTCCTGGACCCCCCACCATTTTGGACACCCTCCTCTGGACACATTCCAGATGTAATCTTCACTTGCTAGTTTATCAGTTTCTGGTGGCATTCCCTATTAGCCATGACAAATATTATTACAATATGTTGAAGCCTATAGATAGCATCTTAACCCAAAGCCAAAACAAAGCCTCTTCACCAGCCATTATAGTTGTACTCTATTATCATAGGCTGTGTGCCTCTGAATACCAGTTCCTGGTAATGTGAGTGGGAGGGTTTTTACTGAATTCATGTCCTGTTTGGGAGCTTTCTATCAGCATCTGGTTGGTCAGTGTAGAAATAGAATGATGAACTAGATTGGCCTTTGTTCTGATTCCACATGGTTCTTCCTGTTCCTTTATAATATCCCCCCCCCCTCCACACACAGATTTTGGAACTCTGTTCTTCAGTTTTCAGAACTAGCTCAAAACATGCTCTAAAGCAGCACTTCCAGGGTCTGTTGTTCCATTGCTTCGAACAGGAGATGTAAAAGAGTATTAACTTGTTTTTTTTCATGCTCAATGAGAAAGGATATCTCAACAGGTTGAAACATCCCATTGAGGGGTGGAGGGATCCTGTCAACTGCAATGAGATTTTTCACCTCTGTGTGAGAACAGAAAAGGCCAACAATTTCTTTCAAAACTTTGTTTTGCTTTTGGTGTGCAAAAAAGTAGCGTTTTCTACAAAGTACAGTGATATTTGTGTGAAAAATTCTTTTACACAGAAAAAAGTCTATTCTGTACAGAAATGTTATTTTCTGCACAAATCTCTCTCTCTGGCTTTTCTTTGCAAACGAAGATTCAGGAAGGACTCATCCTGCACTTTCTGCAAGTACGCCGATGACTAAAAAGGCCTATCCGAGATAAACAAGTCTAGTTGCAGAAAGCACAGCAGAAGGTCTCCTTGGGTGATGTTTCCGGGTTGTGATTCTTTCTGCGTTGTGGTTTCTCTTCAAGACTTGTTTGGCGTGAGTTCTCAAATAAGGCTGCCACATTGTGGATAGTGTGTCTCCATGCCTCCCGATGTGAGGCCAGGGTGGACCATTGTTGGTGAGCAATTTGGCCAAGCCTGAGATGTTGTTTCAGGGAGTCCTTGTATCACTTTTTTGGAGCGCCCTCATACACTGACTCGTGGCAAGTTCATCGTAGAGTACTATTTTTGGGGAGGTGATGGTCCTCCATCCTAGAAACATGCCCTGCCCAGCACAGCTGTGTTCTCAATATCATGGCCTCAATGCTGGTGATCCCTGCTTGCTCAAGGGCAGCAACATTTGTCACATAGTCAGTCCAGTGTATATTTATGATTGTGCGTATACAGTGCTGATGAAAGTGTTCAAGGAGTCATAGGTGTTGCTGATAGGTGACCCATGTTTCACATAAATGATGTTTAAACAGCATTTTCTGTGCAGTAAACAGCATTTTTGGCACATTTGTGAATTTTTTGCAGAATAAATCCCAAACTGCCAGGAATTCTCAGTTCATGATTCTGCTCATCAGGGTTCACAACACCTGAGAAACATATTGTTGTTTACCATACTTTGAATGTTTTTGAATACTCTTTCTACCCTTAGTCTGTGAATATTTGGTACAGTCTTAGTATGACAGTCACAGGAGAGAAGCATTTCTCCTAATATAACAAAGGTTTTCACTTCAATAACTAGCAGATGCAGAGAAAAACAACATTGTAAGCATCATGTGTGAATAGGGGGAAATCATTAGATTAAGGGCATCTATCTGGTCTGCAGTCCTTTTTGGTGTCACCATTTACTGCTCTTTCCCACTTAAACTATTAAACTTTACAACACTACCTCTCATGCACTAGCAATTAATTACACCAACAATAACCTATAAAATTAAATTTTGTTATATGGAGCACACTGGAATGAAGATCTTGCAGTAACTGAAATGATGCGCTGACAATTAAAATGTTCCAGTCCCTCAGGAAATATTGCTGTGGAATAGGAATGTTTGGGGAGATAATAGGGAATAGTAAAGCCAGTGTTAAAAGAGTAATTTTTGAATAATCATCATATAAGACTATTACTTAGCCCTAATAGAGCACTTTTCCTCTTCAAAGTGCTTTACAAAAGCACAGTTGCTAATTAAATCTGCCAGCACTCCAGCAAGGATAGATAGGTAGGGGAATATTTTAAAAGGCTTCTGCCTCTTTTCCTCCCCAGAGGATAAAACTGTATCAAGGAGTGTAAAGCAGAGGAGATACAGATAACAGAACTAAACTCAGTATTACTGCATTCTATTCCAAGGATACAAAAGCATTAGGAGAAGAGAGCCAGCTGGTGTGGAGTGAGTAATTAGCTTATTTAGAATCTTAGATTCTTAGAGCTGGAAGAGAGCACAGGAGCCATCTAGTCCAACCTCCTGCCATGCAGGAAATCTCAACTACAGCACTCCTGAGAATGCCCATGTTTAAAGACCTCTAATTAAGGAGAATACACATACACACTCTCCCACTGTTGAATAGTTCTTACAGTAAATAAGTTCTTCCTAAAGTTTAGATGGAATCTCTTTTCTTGTAATTTGAATCCATTGGTTCATGTTCTATTCTCTGGAGCAGTAGAAAACAAGCTTGCTTCACCTTCTATAGGGCATACTTTCAGATATTTACAGAAGATTATTATGTCACCTCTCAGGGCTTGTCTATATGGGTAATATACCCCATCTTGCCCCTGTCTTAGAGACTTGCAGTCCTGACAATGCAGGGCTTTTGCGCCATTCTGTCCCTGAGCAGCCCTCACTACCCCTGGGGCAGATATGGGGCTCAGACAGGGGGAAGACTTGGTAGGGCTTGATGCACTGTTTGAAAATAATACCGTTTTACATAATTTCCTCCAGGAGGAAACAGATCAGGCCCTGCAAAACTGCAGGAACTCATCCTGGCAGGCTAGCCCTCACTGCAGCTGTTGGTCTGCCTCACTCTCCTGGAAGGAAGGGAGGAGTCCTGCAGCACATGACTGAGGCTGGTCACATGCAGGGGGGCCTAGTCACATGTTGCAGGCTTCCTTCTGAGACAGGGAGGGAGATAGTGGTGGCAGCCACAGTGATGGGCTGGCATGCCCATTAGGAATCTGGTCAATTTGCTGGTGGTAACTAGGAACAATGGGCCTCATTCATGGCCAGGATATATCAATGGGGAGCCAGCATATCCTGGCTCATGTAGATGAGTCCTGAGTCTTCCTTCTGCCTCCCTGAGTCATTCCTCATAAGGCTGAGTTTACAGACCTTTGATCTTCTTGATCACTCTTCTTTGGATATGTTCCAGCTTGTCAATATCCTTCTTGACTACCAGGTGCCCAGAACTGGATGCAATATACCAGGTGAGGTCTGACCAAAGCAAAAAATAACAGGACTACTATTTCCCTTGATCTGACCACTATGCTTCTGTTTATGCAGCCTAGAACTACATTGTATTGCCCTGATTTAACCTGGAGTAGAACACCAGCAAAGCAGGGGCTAGTGCCGATCGGCTTCCCAACCCCAAAGCCTTCCTTTGAAACAGACAGGAAGCCTTATTTCTACCACGGACTTTGAATCTCAGTATTTCCCTTATTTTTATGTCCTCCCCTTCCCTCTGAGTAGGAGACCCGTATCACAGTCACTCTTAACTCACCCACACTTTTCAAAAAGCTCAGACGCCATGTTCTTTATGCTCCATGTGCTTGCCACCCGATCCGCTGTCTCTGGAGCACTGGAAATCGCAGAGATCTCCCACACGCTCAAATTCCGGGCGCTTTTAACTCAGTTCGCAAAGCTCTAAAATTTAATGTTGCTTTGAAGCAAGAGAGCCTGAGGGATGAATCTGTAGATTGCCTCCCGTCACAATGGCTGCCACTGTCTTCTTGCTGAGAGCTTTCACCACATCGGGACCTCTGTCCCGGTGTGGCCGAAGCTCCTACAGCTGAGATCGCGCTGGCCCCACAGAGTTCAGATCTTCCTGATCTGAGCTGTCGCCCCAGGGGGAAACTTTCATTGTTTTCCCTCCTGGATTTGTGACGATCAGCGAAGTGTCCGGAGCTGGGGCACTCCAGACCTCCATCCCCTCTGCTCTCCCACCAGAAGAGAATATTAATGCTCTTTTGTTTTATGAAATACGATCTGTTATAATCATAACACAATTGCTCACAACTAAAAATAACAATAATACAGTAACAATAACAATATAAGAATAATAATTATACTGTTGTTGATTATTGCAAAAGGAAAATAATAATAATAATAATACTGAATACTGCTTTATGAAGACAATGCTGTAATATTAGTTGATGGTTTGACAAATAGATTATTGATTATCAAATGGGTTAAAGCCTACAAGCTGATAGAATATATTGTGTGCACTTGTATTTATATTGGGAATCTTTCATACTGTGATTATAACTGATATTGGGAGAAAACTTTACATAAGAAGGAGACTTTTGAACTTAATCAGATTTGAACTAGAGACTTAGACAAATTTTGCCGCGGGATAAAGAAGGCAAAAACATGGCAGTGAGCACAAGAGCCAGAGTAGCTGGGGCTCAAGCACAGACACAACTGCAATTTGTAAGAAGGAACTCATCAGAAAACCCAACTAAACAAAATGACAAACAAACAGATATTGCCTTACAAATATTGGATGAACTGAAAAATTTTAAAAGAGAGATGAGGGAGGAGCTTAAAACTGTAAAACGAGAAGTGAGGGCAAGCATGGAAAAACTAGAAAGTAAATTGGACAATTTATCTTTTGAAATGGCAAACCTCAAAACAAAAGTGAACGACATAGAAAATAGAACTGATAACTTGGGAAGACAGATGGATGAAACAAAAGAGGAACAAAGGAGAGAAAGAAATATGACCCTTACACAAGAACTGAGGTATCGGGAGAAATGTCTGAAATTGAGGGGAATAGCGGAAACCCTAAAAGAAGATTTATGGACAAAGATAATTCCTAGTCTGGCAAACTTTATTGAAATCAAAGAGGAAGAGGTTCAAATGGCTACAGATAAGATGTTCAGGGTGAATTCGGTAATAGCAAGGGAAAGAAAGACACCAAGAGATGTGATAATTTGCTTTAACCAAATGAAGATAAAAGAAAAAATAATTCAAACAAGCTACCAAAGAAATCTAAGCATTGAAGGAAACGAGATCAAACTGTTCAAGGATATACTAGCAGCAATCTTGAAAAGAAGACAAGACTACAGATTATTGATGCAGAAATTGAGAAGCATGGGTATCGCGTATAGATGGGAGCGTATTGGTTTTATGTATAACCAAAGAAGACAGAAAGTAAACATGGTAGAGAAGGCGAACCAATTTTGTAAGCTATTGGAAGCAGAGGAGAACAGACGAATTGAAACAAGAGGAGCGAGACAACAGAAAGAGGAGGAGAAATCAGTGCACAGAAACAATAATAAGAGAAAAATATCTAGCATGACACAAAAATACAGGCGAGAACAAGAGCAACATGAGAAAGAGAAGAGAAATGAGGCAGAAGAAGAAGAAAGAGCATTAAGTGAGGAGGAAGACGAAACTGGAGAGGACCTGGAAGAGAGAGAGGAACTACGTTGCAATGAGGAAGATGTAGATGAAGAATTAAGAAATACAGAGGAGGAAGAGGAAGAAATATAATAGACGAATAATAAAAACAAAAGAAGAAAATGACAATAAGAATCAGATCTTGGAATGTAAAAGGATTAAACAAACCTAAAAAGAGGAACCAAGTTTTCCATATATTAGAAAGAAGCAACCTGGATATTATCTGTCTGCAGGAAACTAAAATTAGAGAAAAAGACAATAAATTGTTGTGCAGAACTAAACTTGGACAAGGCTTTTACTCAAATGCAGCAAAAAGAAAAAAAGGGGTAGCTTTATACATCAAAAATAAATATGAAGCGACGGAAGTTTTAAATGATAAAGAAGGCCACTACATTGGAATTGATATAAACTTGATAAGTATGAAAGTGATTCTGATCGGCATCTATGCCCCATTAGAAAGAAAAGAAAAATTCTACAAAAAATTATATCACATAATTGAAGGTCTGAATAATCCAAATGTTATTATAATTGGAGATTTTAACAGAGTACTAGATGCAAAGAGAGACAGATCTTCAACTTTAAGTAAATAATCAAGAGGAGAAGTACCAAAAATAGGCAAAAATATTTTGAAAGACTTTAATCTGTTTGACGTATGGACTGCAAAATATGAGAAGAAAAGAGGATTCACCTTTCTCTCAGAGACATACAAAACAATGTCGAGAATAGATATGTGTTGGATGTCTGCAAATATGATTTCAAAAGTGAAATACATGGAAATTGTGGAACGGATATTATCAGACCATCACCCGATAGAAATTAAACTAGCTAATCCCAGGACGCAATATATTTGGAAACTGAAGGAAGGTATGTTGAAAGATGAAAGCTTTATAGACAAAGTTAAAAAGGAAATTCAAGATTTCTTTAAAAATAATAAAACTGAAGATGTTAATGCAAGAATAACATGGGACACTTTTAAAGCTACAATTAGAGGTACATTTCTTCAAAGAGGAGCAGAACTGAAAAGAATCAAGCAAGAGAAATCTGAAAAGTTAATAAAGGAATTAAAGGAAAAGGAAGAGAAATTAAGACTGAACCCAAAAAATACAAAATTACAAATGGAAATAAATCTAATTCAAGAAACATTAAAGGCAGAAATAACAGAAAAGATTGGAACTAACCTAAGAAGATTAAAACAAAAACACTTTGAGAAGGCTAACAAAGTGGGAAGATGGCTGTCATACCGTTTGAAAAAGGGCACAGAGAGGAAGGTAATCTCAGAAATAAAAGTGGAAGATGTAAGATACTTGACACAGAAAGAGATTAAAGCAGTTTTTGTTAATTATTATAAAACATTGTATAGAAAATCAGAAGACAAAGATATGAAGATAGATGAAAGAGATGAAATCAATTATATCAAGGGGAATTGGGATAAAATGATTTCAGAAGAGATGAAGGAGACATTGGAAAGACCCATAGAGGAAAAAGAGATTTGAGAGGCAATAAGACAGCTAAAACTGGGGAAATCGCCTGGCCAGGATGGTTTTATACCAGAATTCTATAAAATTTTTCAGGATGAATTGATTGCACCTCTGCTACAGATACTAAATAAAATTCCACTAGAAGGGATACCGGAATCATGGAAAGTGGCTAACATTATACTCATTCCAAAGGAAAACAAAGACAAAACAAATATGGCTAATAACCGACCAATATCCTTGCTAAATGTGGATTATAAACTATATACAACGATCATAACAAACAGATTAAACACCATAATTAAAGACCTAATTCATGATGACCAATGCGGGTTCATTAAAGGAAGACCGCTTTCGAACAATATTAGAATTATGATCTACGCCAACGAATATTATGATAAAGCTATTGACAAGAAAGCGGCATTCATATTTCTAGATGTGGAGAAAGCCTTCGATAAAGTCAAGTTGTCCTTCATTAAGTCTACATTGAAGTGCTTAAATTTTGGGGAAATATTTATAAAAAGGATACAAGCAGTATATGATACACAGAAAGCCTACTTAACAATAAACAACGAAAATACCGAAACATTTGATATTTGTCAAGGCACGCGACAAGGATGTCCATTATCTCCCATTCTCTTCATTTTAACATTGGAAAGCTTAAGCAGTCAAATAAGAAATAATGAGCAATTGCCAGGCTTGAAAATTAAAAATCAGGAGTACAAGATAAGGGCTTTTGCAAATGACATTGTTGTAATTTTGGAGAACCCAGTAGAAAATGTTGGAAATTTATTTGATCTGATTCAAAGGTACGGGAAATTAGCAGGATTAAAAATAAACCAAGAAAAAACGGCGATAATAACCAAAAATTTGACGGACAATGAGGAAAAGCAGTTAAAAGAAATAACAAAATGCAAGATTGAAAATAAAGTTAAATATCTAGGAGTATGGTTAAACAAAAGAAACATCAATCTTTATGAGGACAATTACAAAAGATTATGGGAAGGGATAAGAATGGACTTAAAAAGATGGAGTAATTTGGAATTATCCCTGTTTGGTAGGATTAATGCAATAAAAATGAACATCCTCCCGAAGTGCATCTTTATATTTCAGAACCTCCCAATATTACTTAATGAAAAACTACTACAGGAATGGACATTTGAACTAAACAAATGTATATGGGGTGGCAGGAAGGCAAGAATTAAATGGTCAACATTGATAAGAAATCATAAAGAAGGCAGAGCATCCCTACCTGACTCGAAAACATATTATATAGCGTGCGGATTTAATTGGTTACTGGATTGGATCAAATTAGAAAACAGGAGGATTCTGACAATTGAAGGTTACAATATGAGATTCGGATGGCACGCATACTTGGGATATGATAAGCAAAGAATAAACAAAGAATTCGAAAACCATATTGTTAGGAAATCCTTATTAAAATTTGGCATAAACTCAAAAATCAATTTTACTTCAAGTTGCCTATGCGGATCTCCCCGCAGGAGGCATTTTTCGGGAGATGGGAAAACTCCGAAACTTGGATAAGATATAAAGTCCTGATAAGTTATGAAAGCATCAAAAAAGAGGGAATAATTACTATGCGCACGAGGGAAAATTTGGAAGAAAAAGGTATGAATATGAGCTGGTTTAAATTTCTACAAATTAAAAATAAATTTCAAGAAGACAAATCAAAGTACGAATTCGAAACTTCTGAATCGGAATTGGATAAAATAACCTGGAAAGAAAAAGACAAATTAATATCAAAATGCTATAAACTCCTCTTGGACAGAATCACAGAAACAGACAGAATATCCGATGCTATGATAAGATGGACGCAGGACCTCCAAGAACCAATAACTATGGACGAATGGGAGAGGGCTTGGAGAGACACATACAACTTCACTGCATGTGTTTCCCTTAAAGAAAACCATTTTAAATTAGTAAATATTTATATTGTCGTTTTCAATATAGCACATACCAAAACACATACAAATACATATAAATACATACAAACTCCTTTTCTAATATAAACCCATACTTTGAATCTCTCACAACCTTCTACCCTCTAACACCTCTCTCTCTTCCACTCTACTCTCTCTTCTTCTTTCCCTTTCTCACACCATCATTCACATACTATCTCTTCTTTCTTCTTTCTCCTCACTCACTCTTATTTAACCTCCCTTGTACCCCCTCCTTTGAGCGAAACATCACAGATATATATAACTTAATCTCCCTTCCACCTCTACATTTACGTTCTTGTACCGTTATGTCTTGTTTCAACTATACATCCTTCCATATTATTTTGCTTTACACCTTCTTTATTCTCTTAGTCCTATTTTTATTCTTGCTTTTTATCCATCCACAACAGTGTTATTAGCTACATATTCTTAGATTATCAGATTCATGCTCCTGATTTCTACATTTGTCCTTGTCTATATCGCACCGGTCCCATCTGGGTTTTCCCACATAACATGGGTTTCCCCAGGGTTTAAAACCCCCCATTGTAAATGGGTTTAACCCAGCTTCCCCCCAGCTTTGTCTCAGATGTTGTCAGGACTGTCTCGAGGCAAAACGGGGCAAGAGCCCTGTGTCATTTGGACTGCAGGGCTACAAGATGGGGAGAAGCCAGGGTAAATTGCCCGTCTAGACAAGCCCTAAGTTATGCCCCAGTTAGTGTGAAAAGGAACTAATTACAAGTACTTCCCAATTCCAAAGCATGTTTATTAATCTCGTACAGTGCAAATTACAAAACACTGATAGAGTGGCCCCGATTCAGTCCCCATAAATCCAACCATCAGTTCTTTGCATCTGTTTTCAGGAAATCAAACTTGGTCCACATGAAAAGCCTATTCAATCCATTAGTCTCTCTCTCTCTCTCTCAGTGCGTGTGTGCATGTTTATACACAGTTGCACACAGAAATCTAGGTGTCAGGGAGAAGCTTACTCTACCCCTGCCATGCTAGTTTATGCAAGAAATTCTTCCATGTGGAGGATCAATCAAACATATGTGCCACCTCACTCTACCTGTGGTCTGAAATGGCTTTAACAGTTTTACTTAACAGTTTTTTTTTACTTAACAGTTTTTTTACTTAACAGTTTTTACATATTTAACAGTTTTACTTCCACAGGCCAATTTTAATTGATCGTTTTCATAGAAAGAGATCATAGAAAGAGATCAAGCATGTTCCAATTTCCACACAGAGCCTCAAAACGGTATAATTATTCTGAAACCTTTGTCTCCCTCTCTTTAAAAGTCACAAGTATATCAATGATTTTGTACTTGTAAATGTGGCTGATGAAACCTTTTATGTTAATTCTGTCATTTAGCTAATTTGTAGTATTACAATTTACAGGCAATACTTTAATCCCTTCTTCCTGAGTGATGCTTCATTGAATTGCCACTTACCCACGATCTAGTCTGTTGAAATAGGAAGAATATCTCTCTCTTTCACTGTCTCTCTCTGTCTCTGTCTCTGTCTCTCTCTGAAACACAAAACGAGTTCACCTGGGGTGAAATGTACAGGACTTAATTCCCAAGTTGGCAAAAAATCATTGTCTATGACTAAAAATATTGCCATAGAAATCATTTGCCAAGCAATGGAGTCTTCAAAGTTCAATTTACTCTGCAGGTCTGTTTAGATTTTGTAATATGATTCCTTGAGGGGGGAAATATTATATGGGAATAAAACCTAACAGTTGAATTACACAGCATTCAAAATGTTAAGATAAATGTACAAAGGAGATTTATTTGACATTAAATTATTAAAGGTATCCATTAGATGTGGGAGACAGCTACTAAACACGGTGTTCAGAATAACTCTCTCTCCTCTCTGGCTTTTCTTCACAAACGAAGATTCAGGAAGGACTCATCCCGCGCTTTCTGCAAGTGCGCTGATGACTAAAAAGGACAATCCGAGATAAACAAGTCCGGTTGCAGAAAGCACAGCAGAAGGTCTCCTTGGGTGATGTTTCTGGGTTGTTATTCTTTCTGCGTTGTCGTTTCTCTTCAAGACTTGTTCGGCGTGAGTTCTCAAATAAGGCTGCCACATTGTGGATAGTGCGTCTCCATGCCTCCCGATGTGAGGCCAGGGTGGACCATTGTTGGTGATCAATTTGGCTGAGTCTGAGATGTTGTTTCAGGGAGTCCTTGTATCGCTTTTTTTGGAGCGTCCCTCTTACGATGACCCGTGGCGAGTTCACCATAGAGTACTATTTTGGGGAGGCAATGGTCCTCCATCCTAGAAACGTGCCCTGCCCAGTGCAGCTGTGTTCTCAATATCTTGGCGTACACAGCTATAAATTAGGTCAGTTTTTAATGAACAAACTGCAACTTTCTTTGCACAAAAATTATATAAAAGAGCCTGACCAGAGTCATTCCAGGCCCCATTTTGGAGAAAACCAGTCACTCCTAAGTCTTACAAATTAGTTGAACATTAGCTTAAATCCCATTGATTTGGGTGGGGCTTAAGCATTGATTACTTTCTTTGGAATGAGTTCCAAAGACTAAGGTTAGATCAGTACAATTCATGCAACTGATTTCCCTCCTTTTATAACTGTAAATTCAATGAGAGGTGATTCAGTCCGGCTCCTTCCCATATCTCTCAGTAATGCTGAATGTTCTGTTCATGTCATGACTCCATCCCAAGTGGTATGGCTCTAGTTCCTAGGAGGGACAGAACAGGGCTCCTTCCACACAATGTGAAACTTCCTGTATTTCTGAGCAGAATGAGATATTCTAAACTGCAGCAACTTCCTCATCACAAAGATCAGATGGAACCCTAATTCTGCCCAATGTAAATTTTGAAGTTGTGTTTCCCAAACTGCTTTCCCTGGCATTCTCCATAGCAATCTAATTTTGAAAATGGGGGAAGTCTCATAGACAATTTTGACTGATGTGTGTGTTTGTGCGTGTGTGTGTTTTATCACAGTGAAGAGGAATTAGAAATCATTCTGAGCCATATACAAACTGTATAGTTTCCATCCATTTCACTCATATATTCTTACCCATAACTCCATTATGATCCATGTCTGCGTTAACTGCATGTTTTTAATGAAAGCTTCTCAAATACATATTTATATCATATTTGAATATGTGTGTTTTTTCTCATAAGTGTGAATTTTTCCTCACACACTTCTTACACATTTCATAGAATCATAGAATCATAGAGTTGGAAGAGACCACAAGGGCCATCCAGTCCATCCCCCTGCCATGCAGGAATACACAATCAAATCATTCCCAACAGATAGCGATCTAGCCTCTGTTTAAAAACCTCCAAAGAAGGAGACTCCACCACACTCCAAGGCAGTGCATTCCACTGCCGAACAGCTCTTACTCTCAGGAAATTCTTCCTAATGTTTAGATGGAGATGGAATCACTTTCTTTTTTATTTGCTAAGTATTTATTTTCTTTCAAAACACTGACTCAAATGCACTTTATTTTTATTTGTTTAATCTTCTGAGATTTGGAGAAATGTGAGATAGATTGCTGCATTTTGCAGCTGATAGATAGCTGCTCTCCATGTTAGACAGGGCAGTTCACCTGGACCTCTCAACCTAGTGTGTACATAGAATCCATCATCAGCCCTAGTTTTTCCATTAGAGAATCATAATGTTGAGGGGGACCTTGCAGGCCATGGACTCCAATTTCTTACTCAATACAAGAGAATCCAGAACTACAATCCTTAAAAGATAACTGTATAACTTCTGCTTGAATACCTCTAGCACGACAGTGGCAAGTCTGGAGATTACCAGACACTCTAAATGTGGTGTTATAATGATGCCAGGAGATCACTGAAGGGTTTCCTTTTCACATTATGCCGTTCCCCTCTCGTAATGCTCCCATTCAGCTGTTGTTACGTCAGCGCTGCTTTTTACTGATGGGCTAAACTGTCAATGGATCCCCCATTCTATTTTTGTCATGGAATGTCCTACGAGTGAAAAGGTTCCCATTTCACTGGTGCAATCCCATTGTCAATGGGAGGTCCATGCCAGAACACTTACGGGTGAGATCAGGACATCAAGGTAAGTGACACATTTTTTGTACCCTCCCTGGGTTACTGGTAATGTTTTAAGTGTGTTTTTGTGCTTGGTGTTACTTTTACTGTTGTACTTTTCTTTTACAGTTTGAATTTCCTGCAATCTCGTCTTCTCGCAAGAACGGCCAGGATTTGACTCCAGGAAGTGAAGGGAACTCCGTTAGAGCTCCATTCACTCCTGGGCTGCCAATTTGACATTGCAAAAGGTAGGTCTGAAAACTTCCATTGTTCTACCAGGACAGGGACTGGAATGCGGGGGGAGAGGAGATTGCAGGACAGGAACACTTTTTTTTTGTTCCCATCTGATAATCTCCTGTCACTCCTCTAGGGTTCCATTGTCGAACTGCTTTTTCCATCAAGACATATCTCCTAATGTTCAACCAAAATATACCATTGAGTATCATGGGCCATTAGAGCTTGTCTTGCCTTCTAGAAGAGCAAAGAATATTTGTGTATGAGACCCTTTCGGGTCTTTGAAGAAAGCTATCCTGTCTCCTCTCGGTCTTCTGTGTTCCATGCTAAATTTGGAGAAATGTATGAAAAATGTTCCTTTCCTTGACCATCAATCATGCCATCTTCTGAACCTGTTCAAACTGGGCTCTTGTAAAGCAGGATTTTGTGTGTTGCTGTGGCTGAATTGTTGGATCCAGGCTTGTCTAACTTGCTTGCAAAAGTTGTGAAGAACACAGAAACTCCTGCATACTTCTGCCAAGGTGAGAAAATGAGACAACTTACTTTTCATTCCCATCTCACAGCAGCTAGTTATATCGAGCATCTGTTTGCCATAAAATGGGGTATACCCTCAAGACACGCTCTCCATAAACACAGAACACCAGAAATACTGTTCATATTAAATTGGACCCCATGAATAATACAGAAGTCATGAATTTAAATTATTACTGGCATTTGGAGAAAATGCTAGCATTTCAGCCATTAAATAACAAGTTTGCTTTATTTCTGGAAACAGAAAGTTATTAAGTTGTAAATCAGATTGGTGCCTTGTCTCATGAGGTATTCTTAGCTCTTGTACCATTCAAAGGTACCTCAGAAGCTCTGTGCTGAACTATATATTTTTGCCTCTAGGGACTTGGTTCCTTCTCCTTTTTTGCCGGGTGTACGGAGAAAAGACAAATCCCCACATGTACCTTCTCGGCACTAATACAGTATTATGTAGTCTATCTGTGGCTTCCTTAATTGCAAAGTGATAAAACTTATGTCAGGTAAGATACATTATTCACCTGGACCTGATAAAGAACTAGGGTTGAGCCAAAACTACTTGTATTTTGTCTGTGAATTTTTTCAGCAGTTCTTCATGGTTCTTCAGCACCCCCTGAAATCATGTTGGCTGATAAGTTTAAATTGTCCTCGTTCTCAACTGCCCTCATTTGCCCTCCCTGATGTCATCACACGGCCAACCAAAGATAGCTTTGCCTATGTCATGTCATGTTTTTATCCTATTTGCTATGATATTCTGTGTAATTTAATCCAGGAGCGAGGAAGAGAGGGAAGGAGCAAGAAAGAAGAAGAGGAAAACCATGGTACCAAAGAAAAAACACCCAGGAAAAACAACTGAACAGGTTTATAAAAGTTGGATAGCAACTGGAGAAATAGGCTAAATAAATTTGACTTGAAAATATAAAGCACAGATATTTGGTGAACCCATTTAAGCTGTAGATTTAAACTGAATATTTCCCAGTGAACATGTTCAATACAAAAATGGACTTTCTGCAAAATATATTCTGCAGTCTCAGTCTATTTCCTTAAAGACACTGTTCTTCATGTCCAATGTTGGACGCTTACAATCTGCTCAACTGGTTACACACGGAGCTATAGCTGCTATGGTCAAAATTACCGAGTTGCCATTGTAGGCATGCATGTTCTTTTTAAAAAAAATTATCAGATTATCATTTTATTTATTTATATGCTTGTAGGCATGCTACTGTAAATTACACACACTATGTTATTTATTTTATTTAGATCCTGCCTTTCTCCCAGCACAGACCCACACATTACAACTCACCAACTATAGTTAAACATTAATGGTATTTATGTCAAGTATAAAAATAACTGCTGTGAACAGGGAACATAACAGAATGAAGAATACATGATAATGAAATAAACATGTACCTTATGGATAATGACAAATCAATATACAAAAGCACTTACAACAGTTACAACAATCAGAAATCAGAAAAAAATGGGACTTGTCCACATCCATGTCATCGTCACTTGCTCTGCTCTGCCGATGAAAATGAAGCCCTGTTTTTTTTTCTTTTATACTATTTACATGTGTGATGCTATCACAACATGTTACCCATGTTCAGTGGGAGTTAAGTTCCTACTACTTACCAAATTTGCAGATGACACCAAATTAGGAAGAGTAGCTAATACCCTGGAGGACAGGATCAAAATTCAAGATGACCTGGATAAACTGGAGAGCTGGGCCAAAGCTAACAAAATGAAATTCAATATGGAGAAATGTAAGGTACTGCACTTAGGGCGAAAAAAATGAAATGCATAGATATAGGATGGGGGAGACCTGGCTGAATGAGACTACTTGCGAAAGGGATCTAGGAGTCCTAGTAGACCACAAGTTGAACATGAGTCAAAAGTGTGATGCGGCAGCTAAAAAGGCCAATGCAATTTTGGGCTGCATCAATAGAAGTATAGTGTCCAGATCAAGGGAAGTAATAGTGCCACTCTATTCTGCCTTGGTCAGACCTCACCTAGAATACTGTGTCCAGTTCTGGGCACCACAATTCAAAAAGGATATTGACAAATTGAAGCGTGTCCAGAGGAGGGCGACTAAAATGGTGAAAGGTCTGGAAACCATGCCTTATGAGGAGAGACTTAGGGAGCTGGGTATGTTTAGCCTGGAGAAAAGACGGTTAAGAGGCAATATGATAGCCCTGTTTAAGTATTTGAAGGGGTGTCACGTTGAGGATGGAGCAAGCGTGTTTTCTGCTGCTCCAGAGATTGGAACACGGAGCAATGGATGCAAGCTCCAGGAACAGAGATTCCATCTCAACATTAGGAAGAACTTTTTGACAGTAAGAGCTGTTTGGCAGTGGAACACACTCCCTCGGAGCATCGTGGGGTCTCCTTCCTTGGAGGTCTTTAAACAGACGCTGGATGGCCATCTGTCGGGGATGCTTTGATCGTGATTTCCTTCATGGCAGGGGGTTGGACTGGATGGCCCACGTGGTCTCTTCCAACTCTGCAATTCTATGATTCTATGATTCTATGATACTGATTCTTACATGAGAGGGGCAACAATTAAATGACAGTGGTTGCTAATTGTTAGTGAGAAATGCACAATAATTGAAGTCTTTCTCCTTGAACATACCATGAAAAACAGGAACCGATAACTACTCACCAGTGGTCCACATTTAGACTGCCACTCTGGCCCATAGAAACTAGACCTGATGGGACCTCCATGCGTCTGAGGAAGTAGACCAAGTCTGCAAAAGCTTATGCTACAATTTCTTTTTCTCAGTCTCAAAGGTGCTACAAGATCCCCTTGCTTACTAATATTCCAGACTAACATAGCTATGTCTTTTAATTCTAGACCTGATGGGATGGGACTCCTGCTAACTCTATTGGGGGGACGTCTTCCTAGTAGTGTGATCTGTGAATCAGGTTGCTATCGTGACCTGCAGGATTTGCCTACTTCCTGGTGGGGAACTACAGACACAGATGTTGGGTTGTTGCTGTCAGCAGAACCTGTAAGAATACAAGTTAAAATTTCTTTACCCCCACCTTCCATTCAACTCACCCAACAGACCCACCCCTCCATAAAGCTCCTCTCACTCAGAAGGGAAAGTGACTAAGAGAGACTTTACTAGAGAAATGAACAAAGAAAAAAATCTCTCTACATAGTGAAGGTGAAGGACTGAAGCCATTCAGACTGAGACATCAGGCAGAGAAGCACCAGGCAGTGATTTGTCTGGGCAACCAATAACTTGAGGAATAGATTCTCATCCTCTGAACTCATGTGGCCCACTGAGGGGTCCAAGGATGGAGAAGCCCACCACTGATATAAATGTCACCCCAGTTGTGTATCAGCTAGTCACAAGTACAATGTCCCCATGTAGCTCAGGAAATATATTTGTTTGTGACTAAATAGTCACTCTTCTACTGGATTTATGCCATATAAAGTGGGTCATGAGGGAAGAACTTTTTCCTGTCCTTATTATGAATGAAACAATGAGTCAAGAAAAGGATATTATGCCCACTTCCAAAATGTAATGACTGAATTCATGCAGAATTTTTCCAGCTATGAAGCACAGCAGAGCTCATTTTCTGGAATCCATCTAAGGTAAAGAAATGTTTCCCACTCTGACTCTGATCTATAGGCTGGTGCATTTTTTACAGCCCCTCTGACCTCCATACATACTTTCATGAACATAATTCACGTTGGATACATTTTTTGCACACTTTTTCCTGAGCAGACTCACTTTGTTTGTATTCATTTCTGCATTGATTAATGTGTGTTTTGGTGCATTCTTTGTGTAGACACTTTTCTCTGTGCATGGTTTTCAAATGTATGTTTTTAAAAATCTCTTCATTTCATTCTAAAAATTGTACCACAAGCTTGGAAAGGTATGTATTCCCACTGAAATTTAGGTTTGTATCCATGATAGGTTCTATGTGGTGGTAATTAAATAATTTCATAGCAGTCAATTTCTCCTCTATCTTCATGGTCATACTTTGCTGTGTTACCATGGCACAAATTTCAGCAGTGGACAAAAGGTGCAGATCTTGCTAGACAAACACACACACACCCATTCTATTCTAAAATTTCACTTTATCAACTTCAATTTAGTGTGCATATATACACTTTTGTTGAGAGCGAGAGAGAGAGAGAGAAACTAAAAGAACTTATTAAGCGAACCATCCTTTTTAATGTCTCCTCTGGTTAAAGTATGAGACCTTGGATCCTGGAGATATAACTTTAATAGCCTACACACACACACACACACACACACACAAATAACTTATAAATTTGTTTAATATATTTTCATCTAGTTTAAACTAGTTTTTTGTTGGTGTGTGCCTTCAAATTATAGTGTACCAAAGGGACCCTAACAAGAGGCATTCTTGCCAAGATTTGTTGAGAGGGGTGTTGCCATTGCCTTCCTCTGAGGTTGAAAGAGTGTGACTTGTCCAAGATCATCCATGGCCTAGTGGGGGTTTGAACCCTGGTCTGCTAGAGCTCTAGGGCAACACTCAAACCACAACATCACATTGGCTCTTTTTAAACCTGGTATTGCTCAAATTGTTTATATCGTTTTATCTGCATACCACCCTAAAATGATAAATAGTGAGATATAAATACTTTAATATCAATCAATAAATAACCAAGTCCTTATTTTCACTGCCAACATGCCAGTTTTGTAGCAGGGCATCTGGTGTATATTTGTGAGTATCTAAAAATTGTCCTCTTCTGGCCCTATAAAATTCCCAGCTGAGGAGCTTGTGGTTTGAGAGAAACATGGTATGCTGCCTCCTCTGGATTCTTACCACTGCTAATATATGACTCTTTTTGTTTTTGGCCAAGCTCTTCAAGATACAACTGTTCTTGAGATTTGCAGGGTAGGATCACACTTTGGGTACACTGGGCATTAATCCAATGGACTGGCTAAGATGTCCTCAGCTATAAAAATAAACACCAGAAAAAAAAAACAAATAAAAACCCAGACACTCTTGGTTTTGTGGGTGCCGATGTATTTGAGCTAAGCAAAATCTGTATTCTTCTTGTATTAGTGCCTCTTACCATTTCAGGGAAAGACAAGATGTTTGCAATGCTGCTGAACTTGTGATTTTGGATTTTGTGCTGTTTAGACTTGTGATTTTAGAAGTCAAGCAGTTAAGATTAGACACACAGCCCAGGTAAGTAACAAACAAAGCCTCATAGATACTGTGGCACCAGCTCAGGGAGATGGAACTGTTTTTGAAACTCAGGAGAGATGGAGAAGGGAAAATCTTCAAAAGTGGCATAGGCAGAAAATAGACACTTCTGCCAGAAGCTGTGGAGATTATCAGACACATCAAAAATGGCATTATAACAACACCATGAGATCGCAAAAGGGCTTAATTATCAGACAACATTGTGCCCTATCATCTCCCAAGTGTTCCATTGCTGTTCTGAGGCCATTCTTTTTTTATTGACGGGGAGAAGCCGACAATTGATCTCTCATTCTGTTTTTGTTTCTGATTTGCCTGTGTGCGACAAAGTGCCGCATTTTGCTGGTGAGATTCCATCGTCAATGGGCGGTCCTGCCAGAACACTTCTGGGTGAGATCGGGACAACCAGGTAAGCTACTCTCATTTTTGTTCCCTCCCAGTTTTCCTGGGACCTTTAAAGTGTGTTTAGGAGCTTTGTGCAACTTTATATGTCTTTATTTTGTTTTTACCTTAAAATTTCCCACGTGACAAAGTCTCGTGGAGTTTCAACTGAGGAAGCGAATGGGGCTCCATTCACTTCCTCTTTATTGATGGGGAGCCCTTGTCAGGAGAGGAAGGTAATTGCAGGGGGAGCATTGTTTTGCCAGCATAGAAGTTATTTATTTTATGCTGGCAAAATAACATTTTAAAATGGGTCGTCTGATAATCTCCTCTGTTCTGGACAATTGCTCTTCAAAACCATAGCCCATTTGGACTGGCTTTGTAGCTCCTCTGTTGGCCAGAGCTTGGTGATAGCACATTAGCTGCATCCTTGTTTGAAATTTCTCTGGTGATTTAATGGCTGGCTCATTTCAAAGGAGTTATCCCAATTGCTGAAACACCTTTGTGAATACGATTTTGCACCTTGGTTAACTTCTTTACCATCTGGAATAAAACCCTAAAAAGATTAACTTTCTCACTGATGTAGAAGTCTCTATTTACCCTTAAAAAGTTACCCTAAACTCTATTTACCCTAAAAAGTTAAGAGGTGAGATCTCCAAGCCATCGTCCTTCAGTTTCCTGAAATCTTAGTCTTTTTCGTTGTTGTTGTTGCTGTTGTTGTGTGACCTCAAGGTATTTCTGACTTATGGCAACCCTAACCACAATTTTCTGAAGGCTGAGAGTGTGTGACTTGCCCACAAATCTGATAATTTCACTTTCACCTGCCTTCAAATTGTTTTATTTGCATAATCTTTCCATCAAATTTATGAAGGGACTTGTGAATTTTGTGAAGCTGTTATGAAAACACAAACCAAATCAAATGTTCACCCATCTGCTCTGGCCTAAGGACAAGAAATATTCAAAAATATTTGAAATTGGTCACAAACAGCATTCTTAAGTGTTGGGAAACACATGATGAGAACAATCCTAAATATGTGAGAATCTTCACAGTGTGAGATTTATTCTGTGTGCTAAATGCACATGTTGGGGGGCGGGGTGTCCAAGGAAAAATGACATTTTCTATGAAGAAATTAACATTTCTGAACAGAAAGCAAGCTTCCTGCACAAAAAAAGCTATATTCTTTGCAAGGAGCATTTGTGTGTGTGTGTAGGAGAGTTGTATTCTGCTCAGAACTGTTACTTAATTTTTTCTACTTTTTTAAATTGAAAGACATATAACTTAATTATAACAGCAACATTCAGCAGAACAAAATAAAATTTAAAGACTGTGTTCCTTAACTAAATTTGTAACAAACTCATATATATATATATATATATATATATATACACACACACACATTTTTTTTATATAGACTTCCAGATAAGATGTCATTCAAAGACTGACATGAGAACTGGGTGCATCTAGAATACCTATGTTTCTATTAATAAAATAAATAGATGGAAACCAATGCTATTTTCCATTCAACAAAGACACATGCATTTTATTTTTGTACAGAATAAGTTCTGAGCTGTGAATTGCCTTTGAAAACTGCAGTTTTTGTTGACATTTTCTCGGTGAGGGGAAAAATGGTATTCATTGTTACCTGTGAGAACATTTCATAGAATCAAAGAATTGTAGAGTTGGAAGAGACCACAAGGGCCATCCAGTCCAACCCCCTGCCATGAAGGAAATCACAATCAAAACATCTCTGACAGATTGCCATCCGGCGTCTGTTTAAAGACCTCCAAGGAAGGAGACCCCACCACACTCTGAGGCAGTGTATTCCACTTTTGAACAGCTCTTACTGTCAGAAGGTTCCTCCTAATGTTGAAGTGGAATCTCTGTTCCTGGAGTTTGCATCCATTGTTCCGTGTTCTAGTCTCGGGAGCAGCAGAGACTAGAACCATCCGCAATGTGACAACCCTTAAATGTGACAATACTTAAACAGGGCTATCATATCGCCCCTTCACTGTCTTTTTTCCATTCTAAACATACCCAGCTCCCTAAGTCTTTCCTCATAAGGCATGGTTTCCAGACCTTTCACCATTTTAGTCGCCCTCCTCTGAACACACTCCAATTTGTCCATATCCTTTTTGAATTGTGGTGCCCAAAACTGGACACAGTATTCTAGGTGAGGCCTGACCAAGGCAGAATAGAGTGGCACTATTACTTCCCTTGATACTTCTATTGATGCAGCCCAAAATTGCATTGGCCTTTTTAGCTGCTGCATCACACTGTTGACTCATGTTCAACTTGTGGTCTACTAGGACTCTTAGATCCCTTTCACATGTAGTCTCATTCAGCCAGGTCTCTCCTATCCTATATCTATGCATTTCATTTTTCTGCCCTAAGTGCAGTACCTTACATTTCTCTGTATTGAATTTCATTTTGTTAGCTTTGGCCCAGCTTTCTAGTCTATTCAGGTCATTTTGAATTTTGATCCTGTCCTCTAGGGTATTAGCTACTTCTCCTAATTTGGTGTCATCTGCAAATTTGGTAAGTATGCCCTCTATTCCCTCATTGAAGTCATTGATAAAGATGTTGAATAGCACTGGGCCCAGAACAGAACCCTGTGGACTCAGATCCTTTTCCTGGTAAAATTTAACAGGTGTAGTTACCCCTACCATGGGGAGATTTATTTTTTACTCACTTACAAAGTAGTGGTTAAAAATGTGGGCCCTATAAAAAAATGTTAACAGAAAGCCCTGATCCTCAACACTAGACTCAAAGCCCTCTGCCTGCCAAGACAAAGGTCTTGGTATTTCCCACATCCACAGTTCTTAAATTCTCAAGTTCTTTCTGTCAGTTTTATGAAGAAATCTGAACATTTTGGAAACTTTTTATCCAACAGCAAACAGAGCAAAATTCTTACCCTTTCCTCATCTTAGCAGGTTTGTGGCTTGACAAAAGTGAATGATCAGATCACTAGTTTCATGCACCCATAAAGTGATCCCCACTGGAGTTGTACTGAAGTGTCACTTTCTTATAGCTTGAGTCTGTTTGCCAGTGCTATGGAGATACTAAAGATTTTGTTGTCTTTATTTGAATTAAAGAAGAATGAACTCTTTGGGGAACCCAGAATCCTTGATTGTGCACTGAGATGAGATGTTACAATCAGTTTCGCTTAAAACAACAAGTCCTTCAGATAGTCTTATTGTGAATGGGTTTCTGCATTCCTGAGGAAGCCTTAAGAAGGATGAATAGAAGATGAATAATGACTGAGTTCTTCTTTTATCATTTTAATAATCTTCTCTTGGGCACATCAGTGATGCATTCCAAAGCCTCTCCCGCCCTCTTCCCCAAGCCCTTCAAATCAATGTATCCCATGCTGACTGGAGTAAGATATGAAGAGTGATTCTACAAAGAGACACAGAGATATATAAAGGTCCCACAGCCTTCTCTAAATATGTTAAAATAGTCAACAAAAACATGGTAATTTCAATGCTGGCTCATTTGATCTAATATTAAATTAGCTGCTCTTGGGATATTCACACTCCATTCAGTCAGAACATATTTGTATGCACATGTTTTTCTGCAGAGTTAATTACAAGTTACCTAACTTTTCTAAAGGCATTTCAAATAGAGTTTGACACAGGAACAAATTTGCTTTCAAAGCCATGTTGAACTCTGATCTTAGGAGGGTCTAGGGTGGGTGACCATACTTAGATTCACAATGTCAGCAATCAATTAGCGACTACATAATTGGGTGTTGCTGCTTTGTTGCTTTAACCATAGTATGTGTATGGGGTTGTCTATATGAGGCAATAAAATGTGGATTGGTGCTCAGTAAAGCCAATTTGCAGCAGCATCCATTTGTCGCTGTGGTTTTTTTGGTTTTGTTTTGTGTGTTTTTTTGCAACATCGCAGGTATGCAAATATACCCGTGGTTGATGTTCACACGGGCATGCCTTAGAATCAAGATGGTTTTCTTGCAAGTTTGTGGCTTGAGCAGATTGAATGGCAATATGCAGGCCAAGCTAGCCAGCCTTTGCCTTGGCTCCTGTCACATGGCCACTCCACTACAGGCAGGAGGTGGGCTGAGCAGCCTTCAATCCTTTGCAGACCCCCTGTTAGGTCATCACGGTCCCCTGGGGGTCCCCAGATCACAGGTTAAAAATCACCGCTCAAGACAGCCACGGGAAATTTTTGTCATGTTTTGAGCTGCATGGCCCTGGTCCTAAAAGGCAATTTTAGATCCATGAGAGGTCTTCTTTAAACACAGCAAGTGAACAAGAAGTGACCTCTGGGTCATTTCTTGTTGCAAAAAAGGCCTCTCATTTCCTGTTTATTTGTTGTATTTAAAAAAGGCTTCTTGTAGATCTAAAATGGCCTGGGGAGGGATATGCCTAAAATTCACCCATACCCTAAGAAGGCATTAGGGGGATTTATTTATTTTTTTACTCTGGGAGTTCCAGAAGCTGATCCTGGGGACCATACTTTGCCCACTCCTGGAGTATGGGATGGAGAAAAGCAAGACAAAATTTCTTCTGGATCCTAATCCTCATGGGCTTGAGCAAATCAATGTCTTCTCTCCAATTTGGTGTAAACCTACTTTCATAACCAGAGGGGATCACTATTTGAACCAGTGATGAGCCAGTAGCCATAACCAAAATCAGTACTGAAAAGTAGGTCAAAAACATTTGTGCTCTTTAGCCAGGCCTCACAGAGCCAGAGCAAATGTTAACAGGCCGTTCTGATGAGCAGGGACAATGACAATATCCATCATGCCCTGCCCCATGAGCATGTAAAAAAAAAATGATAGAAAAGTACGTTGCAGACCCATACAGTGGTTGTGCAAAGGAGGTTCTGCATGATGCACCAATCCTAAAAAAGCCTGCATAGGTAATCCATAGGATTCTGGCCTTTGTATTTTATGCAAAATACATGGGCTGAGATCCAAGATCAGTTACTTAGTTATGTATACTTAAATAAGTAGCATCTCCTGGCCTGACCTGCACATTATTGTTTTACCGGGCAGCAGCTGCTGTGTAAGATAGAGGTCTGTTATTCTGTCAGCCAGGGCACAGCATACTAGCCTTTCCACACTCCTTCCTCCAGCAATCTCTGGTGTGACAATCAGAAGTAGGATCCATGTCACAATTCCTCCTCACACCAGAGATCACTGGAAGGAAGGGTGGTGGGAACATCAGTATGCTGTGGCTCAATTGATAGAGAACAGACCTCTGTTGCTCACAGTGGCTGCTACCCAGTAAAGCAGGATTAGAGGATTTTTATGAACATGACAATAGTGCCATCATTGTGAATATGTAGGGATCATGAATACAACGAAACAGTTACATATAATAATATAATAGCAAATTTTAATAGCAAATTTCAGCTATTGTATTTCAAATGTGAACAAAACTCTCATAACTCTTACCCTACAGGGACAAAACTTTTTTTATTTTTATTTTTCATTTATACTCCCAGTAAACAAAGGTAAAGACTTGCATCCCTACTCAGGACCAATAAACAACTAAAGGATAGAAGAATGTGCAAGGAGAGCTTTTTGTTTGAATGAAGGTAAACTGATGTCAGAACGCCCATTTATGCTCTTTCCAGTCCTTTATAATGGCAAAGAGCAAAATCACAATAAGCTTCTTGATTTTTTTTTTCAGTCTAATGGGCAACATGGGTGGTGGAATTAATCCTAAAGGTATATCACAGTAAAGCAGCCACCAGGGGGTTGGATTAGATGTCCCATGACACCCCTTCCAACTCTAAGGACTTTATCAGACTCTGCCCTTAAAACGTTCTTTTGCCAGCCTTAAGAAACCCATGTTATGCCGGCAAGAGAATGCTTCCTCCTGCACTTACCTCCTTTCCTGGCAAAGGCAGCTCTGGTAATAAAGAGGAAGTGAACGAGCCCCATTCACTTCTTCACTCGAAATCCTGCGAGACTTCGTTGTGTGGGAAATTCAAAATTAAAACAAAAATAAAGCATTTAAAGTTGAAAAAAGCACACACACTTTAAAAGACCCAAGTAACCCAGGGAGGGTCATAAAAAGAGTGAAGCTTACCTAGGTGTCCCGATCTTGCCCAGAAGGTTTTGCACCAGACTGGCCATTGTCAGGGTAAATACAAGAGTTAAATAGCCCAAGGTTTCACATGCTGGCAATGCCAGCACAAAAGCGGCAGGGGGATCTATTGACAGCTTAAGCTGTCAATTAAAAGTTACAGGTTTGGGGCTGTTTTTAACCATGAAAGGATGACGTCATCTGATCCGTGCACCCTTTCATGGTTATGTGGTATCATTATGATGCTGTATTTTGAGCGTGTGATAAAGTTCTAAGATTCTATGAGTCTATGAAATGACTGTATCACATGGGGGCAGCTACAAACATATCTAGCAGCAATTGACACATGTAGATATTTAAATGAAATGATCCACTCCTGTTATGCTTCAACAACATAAGAATGTGGATGTAACCAAGAAAGTTCTGGATTCTGAAGAGCACAGGAGGAATTTAAAGCCATATATTCAAATCAATATCTTAAAATCCCATCAGATTAATAATGGACAAATGCCAGGGAAAATGGCAGCATTTTGAAGGGAGAAATGTTGGAAGGAAAGTGTTAACTCGGTGTGTTTCCATCCCCAATATTTCCAGTATTGTTTACATTTTATTTGCAGTTGGACTCTAATTCTTCTTATTAGAATAATGTCAATTGGACATATAGCCAAGTGTACATCTCGGATTGTAGCTTCCAGCTTTTTATTTCAAAAGACATAAACACATTTAGTTGGGAGCTGATGATCTCTCTCTCTCTCTCTCTCTCTCTCTGGCTTTTCTTCACAAACGAAAATTCAGGAAGGACTCATCCCACGCTTTCTGCAAGCACGCTGATGACTAAAAAGGCCAATCCGAGATAGACAAGTCTGGTTGCAGAAAGCACAGCAGAAGGTCTCCTTGGGTGATGTTTCCAGGTTGTGATTCTTTCTGCGTTGTTGTTTCTCTTCAAGACTTGTTCGGCGTGAGTTCTCAAGTAGGGCTACAGCATTGTGGATAGTGTGTCTCCATGCCTCCCAATGTGAGGCCAGGGCAGACCATTGTTGGTGATCAATTTAGCCGAGCCTGAGATGTTGTTTCAGGGAATCCTTGTATCGCTTTTTTGGAGCGCCTCTCTTACGCTGACCCGTGGCGAGTTCACCGTAGAGTACTATTTTGGGGAGGCGATGGTCCTTCATCCTAGAAACGTGCCCTGCCCAGCGCAGCTGTGTTCTCAATATCATGGCCTCAATGCTGGTGATCCCTGCTTGCTCAAGGACAGCAATATTTGTCACATAGTCAGTCCAGTGTATATTTAGGATTGTGCGTAGACAGTGCTGATGAAAGTGTTTGAGGAGTCGTAAGTGGTGGCAATAGGTGACCCATGTTTCAGACTCATAAAGGAGAATAGACATAAACACATTTTCTTGGGAGCTGGTGATACTGTTGCCTTAAACCATTCACCACAGAGACAATAAGATTTAACACCGAATGTGCATATCAAAGTTGGATTTCAAAAGTATAGCTTTGATGGATTAAAAACTAGAATTCTAAAATTTTGCCTATTTTTAAATGTGCTTGTTAGATTTTGCTTCAATAACCATCCTGCTGTTTTGCATAACAAGTTGGACACTACAAATCCTGGTTACAATAAACAGTGATATTTTAGCTCTTGAAGTGCAAATATCTGACACTTAGGGCTGCCTCTGCACTTTTTAAAAATTTTGTTATTTATGACAATGAACAATTACAAGAAATCAATACAAGCAGAAAAGAAGCAAAAATGAAAACAAGGAAAAACAAGAACAAAGACCGAAACCCCAGTCAACCGACTAGCATGAGCATTGATTTCAAATGTAATTCCATGCAACAATGATTACATTGAATCCCTTTAATAGAATAATCATCTTAAAGAGATGACACCCAAAACGTTCACTGATGTGACCAATAATGCTTGCTCAATTAGCAATGAAATGTATCCTTCCAAAGTCCCCCTCTGGCCAATCGAATAATATAAGTCAGTTTTTCTGCAAGAGCAACTCCTCATACATTGTCCAACCTTTGCAGAAATGAAAAATCTTTCAGTGTTTTCCATGTTCTTGACTCCTACGACTTCTTGTTTTGTCTCTGTCTTTAGATGAAATTGCCACTTTATCATTCCTCATTGAACTATTACTGCCCTGTAGATCTCTCACCAGCCATGTTGTATCACAGGAATAACCTTTGTGTTTATGCCAAAGAGCCTTATCCCCTCGTCAAAGACCATGGGGCAAAGAAACACCAGGAACATCTACATTCATAAACTCCATCCCAGACAGAGCCATAAAAGAAATCTTCCTAGGTTAGCTAGCAATCAGGATTCCCAAAGGAGTGTGTTTTCCCGAAACCAGGCTAGCCGAGATAAAACAAAATTGTCACATATCTTTGCTGAAGGTGTGGGAGGAAGCAAATCAAATCAAATAGCATTTACAACTACATGTAGTAACTTGAATTTAAAACAAGATATATATTATTCAACTCATTCTAAGTATGGCACAGTAAATTTTTCATGAAGGTTAAGGAAAAAAACTGACAGCAGTATCATTTAAACTGAGTGGGTTTGATGATGCACTTGAAAGTGAGGGATTAAACAGAAGTTTTCCTTTTTTTTAATAATATGACAAGGCTTAGATAACATCACATTTGGCAAGCAGCTTTATTGGTTTATGGATCAGGGTTTTCTTTCTTTTTTCTTTTTCTTTTAAATACATTTTCCCCTACAAACTAATAAAATTCATGTAGCTGTCAGCTTGGATTTGATCCCTGTTTTGTTTTGCCCTAACAACATAATCTCAGTCAATCAGAGTTATTAGAACACTGCAAGAAAGCAGAGTTATAAATGAAAAGTGCTTTCTCTTTCTGCCAAATGTTGGGATTGGGTGCCAAATTCGAAGGAACAATCCCTGGATTATCCAAATATTTTTAGGGGAAGCTTTCTGTCATGGTTTTTACATCCATGTGAGCCCTTTCTAATTTCTGTCAACAAGCAATAGAAGCCAACAAGACTATAAGGGTATGCTAGTATCACAGACCTATATCAGTTTTACAGCATTTGACTGGTCAGTGGCTGCCCAAGAGGAATCCTTCGAAATTGTAGATTGACAAAGGTGCTAAGATTTCAGTGGGAAAACTTTCTCTAAAGTTTACTGTAATCAAATACTAAATGAGAAGGGAAAGCATGGAAATGTTAATGAAAATGCATATAGGGTCACCTCCTATATCCACAGGGGATATATTCCTGGATTTACAATGTATAAGCAAAACTGAAGATAATAGCAAACCCTAAAAAAAAAAAAAAAAGGACTTCCTATACAAACATACCATAGAGTTGTGTTGGATGACCTAGCGATTGCTAGAGATAACATTTTCTAGGCATTTTCCAGCACAACTCCATGGTACATGTCCACTCTTTTGTGTCCCTTGGATAACTGAAACCATGGATATTGGTTATGTGGATACAGGGGGGGCTGTATCATATTAGCATTACTTGAAGGAGCACCTTTCCATTTATTTGCCTGCCCAAGGTTTAAGGAGCCCTCCTCTGTTCCATCAGTCAGGGCAATATTTTGTAACAGGACACAGAAGAAGGCCTTCTGTGTTGTCGCTCCCAGTTATGGAACGCCATCCCCTTGAGGCCTCAATTGGCACCAACATTGCTGTCATTCTGTAGCCAATTGAAGACGTGGTTGTTCACTGAGACTTTTGCCTACAGGTCGACCCCCATATCCACAGATTCACTCATCCACATCCAAAAAAATTATATTTTCTCTAGAATCTGTAATTCTATGGTCAACTTCCAGCATTCGTCTCATTGAAAATAATAGGGTTCCATATTATTCATGGTTTCAGGTTCATGTGGGGTCTTGGAACATATCCCCGGTGGTTATGAGTGTTGACTTGTAATTTGTTTTACACAAGCCCCTGCATGTACATAGTTTTAAACTGGTTTAAACTATTTTAAACTTTTAAAACCTGTTTTTTTAAAACTTTTTCAATAGTTTAATATGTTGTTTAGCCTTTTAAAATCATTTTTAGTATTTATACCATTTTAAATTTGTCAGGGTGGTTATATTGCACATGAGATCTCTGGATAGAGGGTAGAATATAAATATTTTAATAAATATATTAAAGTAGCTGGACCTGGCGTACCCTACGTCATTTAAAAACACCCCAAAACATGCCTGGTAGACCTCATGTCCAGTTGCCTGGGTCCTGTTGTAGCAGTAGCAGTGGTGTCCTGCCGCCAGCACCAGTTGACTGCCTGGGTCCTGTTGCAGTAGCAGCAGTGGCTTCTTGCCACTGCTGCTGCTGCCAGTTCACTGCCTGGGTCTTGTCACAGAGGCTAGTAACTATATCCAACACCGTAGCACATTGTTTGGTCACTCCCAGTATGCAGATATGGCCATGAGTGACAGCAGTAGATTGTGAGGTGGAGAGGGAATTTGCATGTGGGTGGTGATTTGCATGTAGGTAGTGATTGGCTGAGAGAGTGACAGCAGTAGCCAATCAGCACACTAAAAGAAGCAACATACCTAAACTCATTTTACATACCCAGGAGGCAACATACCTACATACCTAAGCCCATTGTGCATACCCAAAAGTTAGATAGATAGATAGATAGATAGATGCCCATTTTTTTAAGTTATAACATACCAATGCCTATCTCAAAATTGGAGATGATGTGTTAGTAATATATTTATAACATGACTGAAGTCCAGTTGGTTAGTCCCAACTAAAGTAGACACATTCAGTCAAACATTAAATAGTGAGTCAACATGTAAGTGAATAAAATTGACTCTGTGGCTCTGTGCCAGTAAGGACTAAGGGCCCTGTAATACTATTCAATTATAGCCCTATGATTCTCCTTTAACTGCTGTGGCTCTATCCTACAGAATGCTGGTATTTTGTAATTTGTTAATGTTCCAAAATTCTCTGGCAAAGAATTCTGAGTACCCCTCCCTAAACTACAAATCCCAGGATTCCATAGGATGTAGCCATGACAATTAACACTGAACCATAGTGTAGTGTGTAGTGTGATAGGGCCCAAACAATAAGATTTAGGCTGTTATTTTTGATGATTTGAAAGAAACTTTGCAAATAGAAAAAAATTGCCAAAATTACCTGTAAAACAACACCTCCTTCCCATAATGACCACAAAAATCAAAAATTAAACATTTTTAAAATAATGAATATATCAAAAACCATGAAGCAGGAGAATTAGTGTTAAAACAGAAAAGGGGTGTTGTTTCCCCTCATTACCCCCCCCCCAACATGTTAGCGTAACATTCTTACAATATGTAATTATTTTGAAGCTCTGGGGGATGGACATGTATTTACTTATTTAATTTATATTGCATCCAAGATAGCTCACAATACAAGTCAAAACCAAGTTAAATAAAAATCAAAGGACTAACCCATTTGGTGTAGGTATACACTAAGTCTACAAACAAACATATATAGCTTTATTAGTGAGTAAGTCTTGTTTATCTCACTTGGTTAATGGCATCCTGTACTAGAAACATACCCTCCAACTGTCCTGATTTGACAGGAACAATCCTCATTCATTCTCTGCTGTCCCACTTTTGCAGCTGCCTTTAAAATGTCCCAGTTTCTCTTCCCTCCATGTTTCCTCTTTGTCCTCAGCTTGCTTCAATTGCTGCAAACTTGAGTTCAGGGAGGAGAGGAGAAGAAGGGGTGGGATCTTGCCCTTCTCTGTAGGATCAGGTAAAAGCAAACTGCTGCAGCATCTCCTAGCTTGTACATTCTTCCTCCTTTATAACTTTTGCCATCTGGACCACACTCTGATGTTACTTGGCCATATGTGTACCAGCTTTCTCCTATGAAATGTTAGAGGGCATGCTGATGGGGTTTTGATCTGATGCAGCAATTCTTATATTCTTAATCAGGAAGGAGGTAGGGCCCCCTATTTCACCACTCACGAACAAAATGAAGAATTTATTTCAGAAGGTCATTTTCCACAGGGCTAATTGGAACACCCGATCTATTTCCACATCTTTAAACTCCTATATTGCCAGTGTTAAGCAACAGGTTCCTAGACATGATCTCTCTCTTATTTAGGTGCTGTATTGGGAGCCAGCCTTTCAATACCTTGTTTGATTTCACATTAGAGGTCCAGTTTCTTTTAATGCCACTGTGGAGAGTGGACTAGGCTTAAAAATTCAGGGCCATGCTGTGAGTGACATGGGACAATATTAGAAGGAATAGCTGGAAGAATGTATTTTCATTACAAGAAGCTGAAAGACTGAATTTTGAATAATATATGTCTAGATTTCTGAAGACTTAGCTTTATTCTGGATTGATTTCCTGAGGGCTCAAATTAATTCTTCCTAGGATTGTTGCTCAGGCTCAACTCCGTTTTCGTCAAGTGTTGAAGGAACTGCCATTGTACTCTTTTTGTTTCTCTTGAAAGCAGGATTTCTTCTGAAGTGAAGCAGGAAAGCCGTTGTGACCCCTTACACCTTGACCCATATAGCTGACAAGTTCTCTCAGGGGCCCCTTTGTGTAGAATAATGGTGGGACTTTTCTTGTGGTTCCTAAGGGTTGGGTGACTTGATAAAGATCCTCATCCCATTGAACTTATTTAGGCTGTGCTCATTAACGATCAGATTTGCTCTCTTTTAATATTTGATCCTTCACGTCAGCAATGTTTTCCTCTTCGGGCCCAGTGAGATGTTTTAAATATTCTTTTCCTCTCCTGGTTTGGCCTCAATACAGTGAGGGGAAAAAATATAGATACTTCTGTATCCCATCATCCCTTGTGAGGAGCAGGAGACATAGAAAATGTCATGCTTGAAATGGAGACTCAAGGGGACATCTGCAGAACGGAATGGTTGAGTACTCTTTCTCTTTTCCCAGGGAATTCTGCCTCTGCGGAGAGAGGGTAGGCATCTCTTGACACAATTTTCTCAGTGCCTCACCAAATTACAGTCATCTAGATACCATGGCAAAACAGCCATGACAGTTAAATTGCTGTTAAGAAAAGATGTATATTATAGTACAGATATACTCTCAAGTTTCCTAGGGACTACCTGGGCAGATCTGTAGAGGCGATGGCAGTGGATTATGATTCTTCTTGAATGAGATTATGATGAGAGCCATCATGAAAAAAAAGCTATCCCCTGCTGTAATACGAGCATCTCAATTCTTTTTGAATCAGAGTTGGCCCTACCCTCAGGCAGAGGGAGGCAGCTGCTTCAGGTACCATCTTTTGGATAATTATGAGGGGGAGGAGAGCAGGAAATTGTTGGTAAATGGTTTGAATCCTGTTGGTTAGTTCCAATTAGAAAAGACCCATTGAGTAAAATGTAGAATGGTGAGCCAATATGTAGGTAAATCTCATTGATGCAATGGGCTGACTCTAGGTAGGACCAAGAATAGCCTATTGATTTGTTATTTGGGGCCAGGATCACCTTGGAGTGTTATTCCCAAATAAATCTTGGTGATATTGGTGGTTGTACCATTAGACCTATTTTAGGAGATTATCAGACAGGAATGCAAAAAGTGTTCCTGTCCCACAATCTTCACTCCTGCCCCTGACCCACCCCTGTCCCTGAGCAATCACCCTGCGTACCGCACTTACCTCCTCTCCTGTCAACAGGGTAGCCCAGGAGTGAACGGAGCTCTAATGGAGCTCCATTCACTTCCTGGGGTGAATTCCTGTGGATTCTCGCGAGAAGACACGAGCGCGGGAAATTCAAAAATAAAAATAACACAAAAAAAGTAACACCAAGCACAAAAACACACTTTAAAATGTACAAGTAACCCAGGAAGGTTCATCAAAAGTGTGCCACTTACCTGGGTGTCCTGATCTCACCTGGAAGTACTCTGGCAGGGACTGCCCATTGATGCTGGGATCTCACCAGCAACATGGGGCACATTGTTGCACACATGGAAATCCGTGAAAGAAATGGAATGGGGGATCTATTGCCAGCTTCTCCCCATCAATAAAAAAAACAACAACACCCACAGAACGGGAGCAAAATGAGTGCATAACAATAGGAGATGATGTCATGTGACAAGGGAGCACTTTTGCAATTTTCTGGTGTTGTTGTAACACCACTTTTGACATGTCTGATAATCTCTGTAGAGACTTCGATACTCCCTTATGTAAGCCATTTCCCCATTTTTTTCACAGCACAAGATGTGGAGGTATCCTCACCACTCCATGACTGAAATGGTTCTCTGTGACACTCTAAGTACACAACAATCTAGGAGGCATATCAAGCGAATCAATTAAACTGGCAGTAGCCAACTGTTTCTGTTTCGAAAGCCACAAGGAGGTTTTTTTTAGAATTTGAGAATTTCCTTCTGTTTCTGTGAATATAGGTTATTCTGAGGTGCTACTTGTTTCATCTCAAAGAAGAAAGGCAAAGCAAAGACACAGTCACTTTGGCCACATCCATTGGCTTGCATCATGAAACATCAGGGGAAGGCTTTCTTTTCATCCTGCTACCATCATAGGCTCATTTGGTAAGGACACAAGAAAGAGTCTTCTCAGTGGCTGCTCCCACCCTCTGGAATTCCCTTCCATGGGAGGCAAGGCTGGCCCCCTCCCTACTTTCCTTTTGTTTTATTCAAGCAGACTTTTATTTTGTAGCTGCGCTCACAGAGGCTTTGTACTGGGGTGTGTTTTTTATTTTATTTTTTATTTGTATATGTTTTGTATAATTTTAAATAGTTGTGATTTTAATTGTTTTTAACTTTTAATTTGTCACATTTTTACTTGTACCTTGTATTTTATGTGTTGTGAGCCTCCTTGGGTCCCATTCTCGGAGAAAGGTGGCATATAAATCTAATAAATAAATAATAAATAAAACAAATATCTGTAGCTATTTTTGGCTCATGTATACTGACTGCTACTGCTCACACACACATATACACACACAGCTGTGCTAGAAAAGGACTGAAGCTCTGTTCTTGCAGCTGTAACAGGCAGATACAATTGCAGACCAAGAGCCCCATGTGATGTTACTTGTTGCTGGACTGTACCATTTTAGGGTGCAGGTGGGGAACAAAATGTAGAATACTCTTCCATACAAAATGTCCATGCATGCAGAAAACTAATGTGTTTGGAAGAAGTTTCTAGGCTAATGTTTCCCCTGTATATAAAGCTCATGTGATATGAATCAACATTCAAGGCACTGCCAGGATGTTGTCATGAAGTGATTCTGCTTGTTTTGTTTTGTTTTTAGTTTGGGAAATGAAATACAAGGAGCTGCCATATATTAGGTTAGTCCATATTTAGGTCAGTGGCTCTCCAAGGTGTCAGGGAGAGGCCTTTTCATTGCTTGCTGTCCGATCTTCTGGACTGGAGATGGCAGAAATTGAACCCATGTCCTTCTTCAGACATATGAAGCGCTGTACCATTAAGCTATTGCCACTTTTCTATCTTACATCAAAGTAGAAGGAGGTGGTCAACGTTACTTTACATTTTACCTACCTGTTCATCACACACATTTACCATCTTGAATAACCTGGTGGAGGACTAAATTTAAAGAACAATCATAGGAGAAGAAGAATTCTATTTCTTGGATGACTTTTTTCTGACAAAACATACACACATTTGAAAAAAAATGACCTGGATCCTATTGTTAGTCCCAACTCCAAATGACTCATTGAATCAGTGAAAATTACTTAAGTACTGATTGGTCACTGATTCAGAGGGTCTAACAAACTAAGGAAACTGTCTCCATCCTAAACCAGTAGCTGCCATCAGTAATGGACTGGATGAGGACAAATAAAATGAAACTTAATCTAGATAAGACAGAGGTGTTCCTAGTCAGCTGAAAGACAAATCAGGGTATACTGATTCAGCTTGTGTGTGGCTCCTGCATTCAACCCTGAACATGGAAGCTCAGGTTTTGGTGGTGGCCAAGAGTGCATTTGCACAGTTAAGGTTTGTACACCAGCTTTACCTGTTCAATTTCTATTTCACCTTTCCTCCAGTGAGCTGAAGGCGGTATATATGACTGTCCCCCTCCCCACTTATTCTCACAATAACCTTGTGAGGTAGGTCAGTGTGAGAGAGTGGGACACACAGTTATTTTCATGACTTAATGAAGACTTTAACCTGGTTCTCCCAAGTCCCAGTGCAAACCTATGAAGATTATAGAACACTGGCTGCCATACTGAATTTTGCCATTAGGGCAGTTGCTAGCACTGTTATTAGTGACTGCACCGAATATGTAGCTTTTTAAAGACTGCAACATCTTGTATGTGATCTGACATGACCTGCCTTGAGGGGGCATTGGCTACTTCCGGAGCATTAATCTTGGTGAAATGGTCCATAAGATCTGTTCAGCATGTGCATTACTTTGGGTCTAAAAACTGTCCTGTTTCATAAAGCTGGAGTTTAGAACCTTCCAACCCTTCCATTTAATTCTCTCTTTCTGCTGAAGATAAGTAAGATGAATTGCCTGTTCAGTAGCTGGTTTATTAGCTTCCCTGCTGACAAGATCCTTCATCATCTTGTTCTCCCAGTTCACCCATGCTTCGCAACTCAAAGGGAAATGGGAACTGCTTTTGGAAGCCATGAATGAAATTTCAGTACCCATTTCTTTTGAAGTCAAAACCCTTTGAACTTTTTTTTTTTTACCTTTACTTGCCTTTGTCTAAAAAGTGGAGCACTAGCTTTGGTTTCTACTCTTGCCAGATAAATTGTGAGATACCAGCCCACTGCCAGGTACAATTTTTTAAATGATGTTAGTAGCATTGCTAACATTTCCTGATCTTCCTTTGTGAGTGAAGTGGAGTGGGGGAAGCTAACTAATGTAGGCCTAGAGACTTATTATGGTCAAAATTCTTTATTTCATAGGATTGGGTAAAATCATGGACACACAGATGAATCCTAGATTTAAACTCCACTTCTGCTATATACTGTATGTGGAATCATTGGCAGCTTTTATCCCTTACTTCTCAGTTTGAAGTGATATTGGCTAACATCTAAGGATGCTGAAGGAATTAGCTGGACCTGAATTCCTGAATAACTCATTTGATACGCACCTCCTGGACTTCTCTTTATGTTTTATTTGCTTTATTTCCCTCCTCTTTTACCCCATTCTTTTGGAGAAAGACATGGTAGACATTACAGATGGGATGAATATTTGAAAGTGTTATAAAAATGGTTGAAAAACATTTTCTTGAGCACTGAAAGACCCTGATAGGAGAATCCTGGACTAATGAGAATCTTCACAGTTTGGGACTTATTCTATGAAAAATTTGCACATGGTTGTTTCAGAAGAAACAGATTTAAAAAACAACAACAAAAAACAACAACAGGAAATAGCATTTGATGACCAGACACAGAGAACTGGGTTAAACAAGGATCATTTATTTGATCTAAAGCCTATTTAAGCTGGGTTGAACCTGGAAAGGAACAAGAGGCTATTTAAGCTGGGTTGAACCTGGAAAGGAACAAGAGGGGAAGCAACCGAGTTCAGGATCAGCTGAGGCCAGGTACCACACCTTCACAACCTCCTTAGCCTTCTGTTGGGTGAAACGTGTGAGCCCAGAGAGCAATCCAATATCTGGGTTGCTCCCTGGATAGCCACCTATTGGAAGGCACATCTGAGGCACACACACACACCAGTCACAGGATTTAAAGTGAGAACAAAAACCCCAGGTCTACCTCAAGGGTAGATTCCTTCCTCATCCTCCGGATCACAGGACCTAAACAAGCAGTTTGAGAGTCCTGCCCTTCCCCAAAAGGGTACCAAGGTATACACTAAAACTCTTACTTAATCTTACCCTTCTCCCTGCCATGGAGAAGGAACAAGTGTCTGCTTAGTCCCTTTCCCCCACCAGGTTAGCCAATAAAGCACTCATCCCTGTTGCAGGTCCCCCAGAAACAACATGTTACCCACTTCAGATAAATGCATGCCATCAGCCCTATAGAGGTCTGACCACCAAAAAAAACTATAGTGTAATATGAAAGAAAGTGGCTCAACCTATTCAATGCATTCCGGATTTCCCTATTTACCCTTCTCTGGGCTAGGTCAATGGGCTGGGGGTTCTCCTCACATTGCCAGATTTAGTGTGGCAAAATAGCAGATCATACAAAGATTAAAGCTGTCCATCTACTCTGTTGTTACACTAACCACTGGTTTCCACGGAAATCTCCACTCATTTACTGTGCTTAGTTTTGGGGAATTAAGCAACTGAAATGGCATTACATAGAGGGCATAACAATTAGCAGGATCTGGACCCTATGTATACGGGAGGAGGTATGGAAAACACACAGGAGACTTATGTAAAAAAGAAATTAAATAAGTCTTTATTGGTATAATAGGGAACATTCACACACCCCACACATACGATTATCAATCAACAAGACTACTAAAGAGTGAGGCAAGAAATGGTTAGAAAGGATTCAGTTAAGGCATTTAAGGCAATACTACACCTGCTCCTGCAGCTAGGTCTCCTCGTGAGAAGCATCTTTACTCTTGAGTAACAGCAGTGGTTGATGAGGAAGAAACTTAAGGAAGGGTTGTTAGGATTTCAGCGAAGCCTATAAGTTAGTATAAGAGACAGGGAGAGAGGGGATTAGGGCAGAGAGAGTTCAGACACAAGGGTACAGGACTTCACGAGGACAAAGGAGAAGGGGGAGTGGAAGGCAAAGCATCATGGATTCAGTTAGACATTGAGGACTTTATCAGACACTCTTAAAAAACCCTGCAAAGGTAGGGAGGAGAAGGATGCTGTCCCACTTCCTGTGGCCAATACTTCACGTACCGTCCACCTCCCGTCCTTCCTCCATGCTGGAGGGACAGAAATGGTGCCACTTTTCATTGACTGAAGTTTCTGTCACGAAAAAGTGGTGCCTTTTCCATCACTCCAGCACAGAGGAAGGACAGAGGAAGGACGGGAGGAGGACAGGGCGTGCGGTACCAACCGCTGGAAGCGGGACATCAATGTCCTCCTCCCAATGTCTGGGTGTGTGTGTGTTAGAGAGTCTGATAAAGTCCTGAGACTGAACCCCCTGAACTTTCAGGGGGGTGGATAGGAAATTCTTCTTTGAAGTCCGTAACTTGAAAGAGATATTATGGCTTTAACAGTTCTCAAGTGTTTATACAAACTAGTTCAAAATAACCAAGTTTTGGGGGAAACTGGGGTGATTTAGTGTGGATCAATGCTTTGCAGAGCCCTACATTTCTCTCTGGGTTGTCATATGAAACCTATTTATACAAGTAACAGGAATCCCTTATCTATTTGCTGTCTGCTTCTCTCAGAGACAGATGCAAGAAAGATGTATTCAGTTCTGACCAAAATGCCTTCTCGGTCCTGGAGGTGTGATGCATGATCTTGGCTTGACCCTACAGAGAGTCTTTATGTCCTGCTTCACTCTTGGATGGCCCTAATTTTGATATCAAGGCACTGATTTAATCAAAAGAAATCAAAGTAGCTTTCACATTGCTTTGCATCTCATTACACTGTATGACCTGGATATCATTCAGAGCATGGGGAATAAGGGCCTTCCCCTTCAGCAAGCACAAATCCAAGTCATTCCCACCAAGGGAAATGACTAACATATGCAGAGGAAGCTCCGTGCACTCCTCAGATAAAAGAGGCAATGAACTATTTGAATGACAGTCTTTTCTCCCAAGCCACCTCACAGTGGCATACTCACTAAACCTCTGTTGAGCCCCAAAGTGGCAATCCAGTCTGGCACACTGTCCAGAACACCATACTATGGCCACGGACCAGGACCCGCCACCTCTTCAACACAACCAAGAATCTAGAAAAAACAACAGTATTAGTGAACAGCAGTGTGGTTAAAATCGAACAGGATTCACATACCTTTTGAATGCCAAGGATCTCCAATGTCCAATATGCTGGATAGACTGCAGGCCCTGGCCCATGGCAAAAGCTGTAGAGGCAGCCCCAAGCCTAAATGAATGGGTGCCCAATTTAACCCTTGGAGGCCTAAACACTGCAAGGCCTTAGAGGTGATAATCCAAAATAGATATCTGGTAAGAGGTGAAAAGTCAACATGACAAAGTAACAATCCCAGTCTGGTTCTCCTAGCTCATTTATACATCTGTAAAGCACATACAGGGCATAATGCAGGATCAACACATCATCCCAGTTGTGACTTTTGTCCTGACCTTCTGATCTGTTTTGGATGTTCAGATCTGAAGTACTGCTTGCTGCTCTGACAATGCTAAATCCCTCAGTTATAAAACTCTACTTGAACCATACCCCTTGGATGAGACTACAGTACTAATTTGCTAACTTAAAGTCCCCCAAAAGGATGTCAAAGTTGCAGTAAGAAATCCAAGACACAAATGCCCAACCATCCTTCTCTCAAATCCTGAGAACCTCAGGGAATAATGATTCCCCCCATCTAACACTCTGCCCTTCTCCCATGACATCCACTCTCTCCTGACCACCCCTCCAGAATCTTGCAAATTTGGAAAACCTCCATGTTGCAATACCCTTAAGCCTTGGAAGCAAAGGCCAACACAGACAGCCTAGCCCTGATGGACTGCATTTCCCCTCAAATGAGCACAACACTGCAGTGTTCTATTATTGCACTCTCTTGAACTACAGTATTAGAGCCTTCTAGCAGGGGGTTCTAAGACCTTTCCCAAAGTATCAATTTCAGGATTCTGTAGGATGGAGCCTTGGCAGTTAAAGTGGTATCAAAGTGCTATAATTGAAGAGTGTGGATATACTTAAAAACTTTGTTTTCAGTCCATTCTCTGGCTAGACCTCTGTACAGGTCTCCCGTTTTGCTCACCCAGAACTGTCTACTTGACAGTTGTGTTCACCTCAACTCCAAAAGTCTAAGAAGGAGTTTTGTTCAAAGTTGCACTGTATGCTTCCTAGCTGAGAGGGGATTTGAATATTATTCCCTTTGGCCTAATTCTGATACTCTGTCCACTAATTACACAGACTCTCAGGATATTTGCTACATAGCCCTCAAGAGACCCACTATACTACCCAGGCTTTCAGAAGGTATTAATAGGAAATCCATAGAGGGTTATGTGGTGAAAGGAGCAGTGGAAAGGAGCAAAGAGAACAAACAGAACAGAGGACTAAGCAAGATGATAATTAGAAGTGGTGGCATACTGGAAATGAAACAGAATGGAAAGGGAAGAAACATATGGGAGTGAGGAATGAGAGCAAATGTGGCAAAGAAACCAAGTGATCAATTATAGACACAGAATGTGAGAGAATGAGGGAAAGCAAAGGGATCAAGCCAATAAAAGAGAATGGGGAAAGACAGCAATCCACCACTGGGAATATGTTCATTTCCAATCAAAAGTTGCCTGGTTTTGTGGGAGGGTGAAGCCCTGAAAATTAAAAGTAAAATCTAAAGACTTAGTGTGGAAATCAAAATGTGCTACCTGCTTTAGGCTGTCTCTCAGCTAGTCAAAAAAAGTAGCTGAAATAACTTAACAATTATCCAGTTTGAGGGAACTTAACAATTGTCCAGTTTGAGGGAACTTGATTATCCACTTTGAGGGCTGCATTAGTCTCCCCCACCACCAAAAAAAAATCTGTTCTACAATGTCCTCAGTGCTATTGGTTGGTCCCTATGAGAGTAGTCCCATTGAACTCTGGTGGAACAGTGGTTAAACTCCGGTACTGCAGCCACAATGTTGTGAGTTCAGTCCTGCAGGACTCCAAGGTCGACTCAGCCTTCCATCCTTTCGTAGGTCAGTAAAATGAGTACCCAGCTTGTGGGGGCAATTACCTAACACATTATTACCAATGGTGTTTGCTATTATCCACAGTTTTTGGTATCCACAGGGCCCCCCAGAACCAATCCCCAGTGGATACAGGGATCCTACTGTAAGTGATAAATGTAATGCTCTTCTGGTAAGTTTGAAATCAATTGTTTCCCTTGTATGTCTGTTTTCTTATAATTTCTTTCTTGTAGGTATTTTGTAGCTTAGCTGGGGGAGGGGTAGTAGTTGGGGTTAAAAATTGTATTTTACCTTATATGTTTTATGCTATAAAAATGTAGTTGTTCTATGTGAATAAAGTTAATGATCCCCCTCAAAAAGATGAATCACTTTATAATAGCATGATTATAGTCCATGAAACCTCATGCTAGAAGAAATGCATTCATTTTTTAAGATTGTAATATTTATTTCTTTTCATCTATGCATTCCTCTTCCTTTTTATTCTGTTTTATATCTGGTATTTTCTAGAAAGAATATTAGAATCCTGTTCAAACAGACCGAAACCCCTTAAACATCCACTGTTCTGTTCCCATACTGGCAAACCTGATGACCATAAGTAGAATCTTAGGTGTTTGTCTAAATAGTGAAAATACTCCTCATGGAATGTGAGGAGAATCCTACCTGTCTTAATGAGATCCCGCATCGTTTTGCCATATTAAGAAGGAAGGGGGTCCAAAATGCCAAAAACTCCAAAAGAAAAGCCTTTGTGGCTTTCCCCAGAGTTTTAAAAAAACAGCAAGAGGAATGCACATTCCTGCTTGTTGGGACAAGCGATTTGGTTTGAATTGCTTTCCCATATGAGTGGAAGCACAAAGCTGATTAGCCAGACAAGCACAGGGGGGTGGGACTTCCTAACAAGGCAAGTGCCTGTAGCCATGTTGGATTTTCACCTTAGTGGGTGAGCGCTAAGGCGATAAAATTGGGTGTTGTTGTTGTTTTAATTTTTAGTAAAGGTGAAATATCTCTCTATCACATATAGGGTTTTTTAAAAAAAAAAAAGTTTGACGGTGACAATTCAGGTAAGTTAAACTATGAGTAATTCATTCCTGGCTGCCATCTTGATTCACAGGCATGTGATGCTTATGCCTGTAAAAAAAACCCATTAAAACAAATCGCAGCTGCTGCGATTTGCTATTACTGCAGAGCAATCTAAGCTTTTTTGCCTCATATAGGCGAGGCCTTAGAGTCTTTCACTGTAGCAGTTAGATCCCATATATTTGATACAGATACTAGTATAACTCTACCCGGCGTAACATACGCCATTATGTGCCCTGCTGGGGTTTCAGGCAGTGGTTTCGGTGTGGAGCTTGGAGTGGCAGCGTTCCTTTCGCACAGTTCAGCTACATGGTATTATTTTAGGGGAAAATATTGCATTGTTTTACATGTGGGTGGTGAGTGGCTGAGGGAGTGAGAGGAGATAGGGGACCTTGTGAGGCTGGGGGTGTAGATGCAGATTGAGTGACAGGAGTGGATTGTGAGGTGGAGAGGGAATTTGCATGTGGTTGGCTGAGGGAGTGAGGCAATCAGCACACTGAGAAAGGAAACACCCAAGTCTTATAGATAGATGATAGATAGATAGATAGATAGATAGATAGATAGATAGATTATGGGGAGGAAGGGGAGAGACCTAATGGCAGAGATGGGGGAGAAGGATCCATAGTTGTCTGCTACAATGCATGTGCAATGTTAGTCTTGTTGCCAGAAAACTCACCAGCTACATCTGCAACAAGTGTAAATTGGTGGGTATCTTGGAAGAGAGGGTCAGTACACTACAGCTATGTGCTGGATCCCTTCAATGCATCAGAGAACATGAGGAATTCCTAAATGGAACACAGGAAGGATTTGATCCTACAGAACCAACAGGAAGAAACAGGAGGAAAATGAAGAGGCCTGGAACAGTGAGGAAACACCCTGGAGATCACTGTCAGGAGCAGACCATGCAGAAGGTGTTCAGAACCTCTCCAAATGATCAATCACTTCCTACATCCTCATGGGGATAGCAGCAGTGAAGATGCTCAAAGAAGAAACCAGCAACAAGGGATATCACATGCCAAGGAAGGAGTCAAGGTAACTACTAACTGCAACAAGAAGAAAATAAAGGTGCTGCTGGTTGGGAACTTGTTGTTCAGGGGTATAGAGGCACCTGTATGCTAGCCTGTCAAGATGAAGTGGGAATTGTGCTATCTTCCTGGTAGATGTATCCAGGATGTCACTGACAACATGCCAAAACCCATCAAGAACACAGATCAGTACCCCATTCTCCTTATTCATGTGGGGACAAAAAACTCTGCCAAGAACACCTTTGAGCAGATCACCTCTGACTATGAAGTGTTGGGCAGGAAGCTGAAGAGGCTTGAGGCACAGGTGGTATTCTTGTCAGTTCTGGCCATGAAAGATATAGGACTGCCCAGGGACAGGAAGATACTAAAAGTGAATGATTGACTACATAGATGGCATAGACAGGAGAGGTTTGGCTTTGGGGACTACGGTCTTCACTTTTTAGAACTTTATCAAACTAGCCCCTTAGAATGTTCTTTTGATGGCATAAAAAAACCCATTTGTATGCTAGCAAAAGAACGCTCCCCTCCCCTGCACATATCTCCTTTCCCCACAAAGGCAGCTCGAAATCCTGTGAGAGTTCATTGCATGGGAAATTCAAAAATAAAAACACAAAGGAAGCAATTAAAGTTTTAAAAAGCACACACACACACACACTTTAAAAGTCCCAAGTAACCCAAGGAGGGTCATAAAAAGAGCAAAACTTACCTGGATGTCTCTATCTCACTGAAAGTGTCTGCACCACACTGGCCATTGTTGGGGTAAGTACAAGAGTTAAATGGCCAGAGGTTTCACATGCCGGCAATGCTGGCACCAAGGTAGCAGGGGGAATCTATTGATGGCTTTCCATCAATTAAAAGGTACGGGTTTGGGGCTGATTTTAACTGTGAAAGGGCAACGTCATCTGATCCTTGCACCCTTTTGCAGTTATGTGGCGTTATTATGATGCCGTATTTTAAGTGTCTGATAAAGTCCTTAGACAGAAGACTACCAGCTAGAGATGGGTGACTCCTCACAAAGACTTTGAAGAATGCCAAGTCTGATGGGGGGGGGGAGGTGTTGAAGGTGATAGATGAAACATCAGCCCAAAAGCAAGCTCTACATACAAGGATGTGAATTCCAGAGGAGAAGCTGAAGGAGAGAATGTGATCCATGGGAAAACTTTCAGTAAATTAATAGGTGAGAACAAACAAAGCTTCAAATGCCTATATACCAACACACAGGGTTTGGGAAGCAAAGAAAATGAGCTTGAAGTCCTAGTGCAGGAAAGTGAATATGACTTTATAGGCATAACAGAGACCTGGTGGGATGACTCCCATGATTGAAATATTACAACTGAAGGGTATAACCTATTCAAAATAAATAGATGTGGCAGAAAAGGAGGGGAGGTCAGACTATAACTCTGGAGACTAGGGTTTGAATCCCCACTCAGCCATGGAAACCCACTGGGTGACTTTGGGCAAGTCACACACTCTCAGCCCTCAGAAAACCCTGTGATAGATTCACCTTAGGGTTGCCATAAGTCGGAAACAACTTGAAGGCACACAAGAACAATAGCATTATATTTCAAAGATGAAATCACTTGTACAGAAATCCATAAGAGTGATCAGAGCAGACCAGTTAAGAACATTTGGGTAAAAACAAATGGAGAAAGATATTCATGCAGCTCTGTGGTAGAAATTTACTACAGGTACTCAAATGATGAAGTGGTGGTAGATGAGGTTTTTCAGAAACAAACTACAGAAATCTCAAAGATGTAAGAATTAGTAGTTATGGGGGACTTCAATTATCCTGATATCTGCTGGCAGACTAACTCTGCCAAGAATAGGATGTCTAACAAATTCCTGATGTGCCTAGCAGATAATTTCTTCTTTCAAAAGGCAGAGGAAGGAACAAGGGGATTGGCAGTCCTGGACTTGATCCTAACAAACAAAGAGGACTTGGTCACTGGAATCAAAGTACTGTAATTGGTACTTTAGGGGAAAGTGACCATATAATGCTAGAATTTACACTTATGGGACAAGGCAAAGAAGAGTGTAGTCAGACATGGACAGTGGATTTCAGGAAAGCTGATTTTTACAAGTTTAGGGAAATATTGGATGTAATCCCATGTCTAGATATGCTAAAAGAAAAAGACACTCAGCAACAGTGGACGTTCTTGAAGAAGGTGTTGCAAAAACCACAATCACAAACAAGCCCGTGGAAGAAGAAAAACTGAAAATATCTGAAAACGCCAATGTGGCTGCCCAGCAAACTTTAGGAGGAAGTGAAAAGGGTAAAAAAAAGAGTACGTATAAAGAATGGAAAGAAGAATGAATCTCCAAGGAAGTGTACAGATGTGTAGACCAAGCTTGCAGGAATAGTATAAAAAATAGTATAAAGAAAGAAGGGAGCCCTGGTGGCGCAGTGGTTAAAATGCCAGTACTGCAAGCCACCATGTTGCAAGTTCGATTCCAGCGGGCTCCAAGGTTCACTCAGCCTTCCATCCTTTCGTAGGTCAGTAAATTGAGTACCCAGCTTGTGGGGGCAATTAGCTAACACACATTGGAAACTGTTTAATGCAGTGTAGATGTGTAAATAGCTATTGCTTAAAACAATTTGTAAGCCGCTCTGATAGCCTTGTGGCTGAAGAGCGGGGAATAAATAAATAAATAAAATGAAAAAACACAGAATGAGCTGAGACTGGCTAGGCAAGCAACAGGCAATAAAAAGGGTCCCTCCCCCCCCCCTTACATTCAAGGCCAGAAAATGGCCAAGGAGACAGTGGTACAGCTGTTCAGTAAGTTGTTAAAATGTTAACAGATCACAATGAAAAGACAGAACTACTCAATACCTATTTTGTTTCATTTTGTTAAAATGTTAACAGATCACAATGAAAAGGCAGAACCTGTACTCAATACCTATTTTGTTTCAGTTTCCTTCCCTAAAGAGAACCGTGTGTTACCATGTAGCAGCAGAGACCATGGCAAGCGATCTGGATTGCAAATCAAGATTGATAGGCAATTAGTCAGGAATCACCAGGCTAACCTAAATGAGTTCAAGGAGATTATCAGATGCCCTTAATATGGTGTGGCAACGATGCCAGGAGATTGCAAAAGAGCTTGAGTTTCAGATGACGTTGTTCCCATCTTGTTATGCTCCCGTGCTGGTCCCATTCCACCATCATTCTTTAAATGTCAGGCTAAGCCGTGAATAGATCACCCATTCCATTTCTATGATGGAATGATGGACGAGTGAAAAGTGCCCTGTCATGCTGGCATGATGCCAGCGTCAGTGGGAGATCCATGCCAAACACGTCCGGGAACAATCACGACAACAAGGTAAGTGACACACTTTTTTGTACCCTCCTTGGTTACTTGTATTTTTAAAGTGTGTTTAGGTGCTTTAATTTTACTTTTGTGTATGTATTTTGCTTTTTAACTGAATTTCCTTTGCACTCGTCCTCTTGCGAGAACAGCCCAGGATTTCAACCAGGAAGTGAATGCAGAGCTGCATTCACTCCTGGGCTGCTGATGGGAGGGGGTGGATGTGGAAAAGGTAGGTCTGAAAACTTTTCATTACTGTTCCAGGATGAGGTTGGGAGGGGATCGGGAGAGGAGTTAGCAAAACAGGGATGTATTTTTGTCCCTGTCTGATAGTCCTGAAAGCAATGTACTACCTGGAAAAGGTGCACACCACAATGAAAAATTGGGGTTATTAGCCAATACCCTCCAATTGTCCTGATTTGGTAAGAACAGCCCCAATTAATCTTCTGTCACCCCACTTGTTCAGCTGCTTTTAAAATGTCCCAGTTTTTCTCTCCTCCTTCTACTTTCTCCTTTGTCCTAGCTTACGTCAGTTTCTGAAAACTGACTTCAAAGTGTAAAAGCAGTTCGCACTCCATTAATTCAGCAGTGAGAGGAGAGGAGAAGGGAGGTTGGAGTCTTGCCCTTTCCAGTAGGTTCAGGAAAAAGCAAACTGTTTCAGCCTCTCCTGGCTTGTGAGTAAGAACTGTCATTACTTTTGCCACCTTGACCATGCTCTGATGTTGTAAGCCACAGATGTCCTGGTTCTCATTTGTGAAATTTTGTAGGGTATGTTCACATGGTAATTGATGTTGTGGAGATCTGGTCTGCCAAGCCCAAACTGCTTCTCAACCCTGGTATTGACAGCACATTTTCTGTATTAACAGACTTATTGGAACCAAAATTATGTTATATTTTGGGACACAACTCTTCATTTGGACATGAACTTGAACTCCATGAGAGCTTAGTTTTCAATGAGATTGGCAGGAAAGATAGAAAATATGACCTTTCCTTTGAATGCCAAGAGTCATGTATGGAGCTGCGTTGGATTCCATACTGGAAGAAAGGTGATGTCCAGGTTGCTCCTTGTATCCGTGGGGTATACATTCCTGGACTTGCCATTAAAACTGAAACTGTTGATAACAGCAAACAACCATAGAATACCATAGAATTGTGCTGGGGGACCTAGAAAATGCCTGGAGATGGAATGGAAGCTGACCATAGAGTCATGTGGAGGATCTCCAGATCCCCAGAGAGACCTTTACCCCCCTGACTGTGGTTAAATGAAACCACAGTTGTTGATACCATGGATACAGGGTGGGGGGGGACCTGTATATGTTAAATAATTAAATAACTTCCAGTGAAACATGATAGACACAAAACAATTCCTCTACCTGTTTTTAATGGTGGGTTGGGAGAGAGCCAAAGCCTATACTGTCTTTAATGCTTGAACCAAGGCCTCTCAGAACATTGTGCTTTACTACTATTTCTTTTCACTGAAAATCTTCATGAGGAACATCCCAAGTCCTCTGAGTATCAAGGGTTAATGGGGAGTGGGATTTTCATGACAGTTGCCTGCTACGGCCTCCATTTAAACTTTAAAGAAGAGGTGAAAGCAGGGAGACTCAGAGTCCTGCTTCATGCATTGCAGAAATTGTTCCGTCTTGTGAAATTCTGACCTCTGTCATCCTGCCAAGCTAGCTGGCTGGGCCCAAGGGTACGCAGGCTGTTCAAGCACAAGGTTGCAAAACCATCAGCTGCCTGGGGACTACTTTAAAAGGACACTGTCAAGGTTGGCATAGCCCAAATATGACCTATTATTTCTTCTTCTTTTCCTCGTATAATCTATTTGAACAGCTCTAACTCTATTTGTTAGCACAGGTTTATTCTCAATTACTCTCTCACTAAATATGAGATGGTGTTAGTATTTCAACAGATCACTGATGACAAGGGCAATGCAAATGCCTCACCTTCCCTTTCCCAGACCTGTGAAAGTTACTTTTCAAAAGTAATTTATTACTGCTAGAGTGTTTGCAAAGCCATTCATTGTCATGACTTGTTGCAGCCTTTTTGAGAGTGACTCTATGCATTATTCCTCAAATGGCTCATTACTTTTGTGTTATTTTTAAATTATATTTCTGCAATTATAAATTATAAAATAATTTTTAAATTATATACCTGTAATGCAGGGGTCTAAATGAGGGTCAGGGTGTGGTTGGATCCTGCAGATTTATACACCATGGTTGGAAAGATAAATATTAATTGTCTTTTGTTCAGCAATCAGAAGATCATACTGGTTTAGCTAAGCAGAAATGTATATATTCATAGAATCATAGAACTGCAAGGGGCTGCAAAGGCCATCTAGCCCAAACCTCACAACTAAATCACACACACACCCCAAAAAAAGAGATGTGTTTAAGCTGTACATGAGCCAATTTGCTAACCCTAGGACCCTCTGCATACCTTCCAACATCTATTGTTATGTCACTGGGAATGATTTCTTCCATTATCTGCCTAAGTGGCTTTATATCCTTGTTCACATCTGGAGGGGTGTCACCAGCATCCCTCCTTCCTCCATGCTTACTTTGTTGCTTCACTTACTTGGGGGTCACAAGTTCTAGGCAGGCATGAACCTCTGTAGCTGTTCATACCTGCCTCAAGGGGGTAACCCCCAAGTAAGAGGCACAGCAAGTAAGCACAGCAGAGGGATGCTGTGATGGTTCCTTCCTCTCCCTGGACCAGGGGAGAGAAAGGAACTGCCACCATTGCACCCTCAGAGCGTGGTGGGGTCTCCTTCCTTGGAGGTCTTTAAAGAGAGGCTGGATTGCCATCTGTCGGGGATGCTTTGATCATGATTTCCTACGTGGCAGGGGATTGGACTGGATGGCCCTCGTGGTCTCTTCCAACTCAGCAATTCTATGATTCTATGATTCTATGCCTCCTCACCATGCTTAGTTTGCTGTGTGCTGCTGGCTCTGGGGTCACCCCTTCTAGGCAGGCACAAACCTCTGCAGTGGTTCATGCCTGCCTAGAGGAGACAATCTCCGAGTAAGCAGCACAGCGAGTAAGCATGGTGTGGGGAGGATACACAAAGGTGGACTGGGGAGAGAAAGGAGACACCACCATTGTGGCACACCTCCCTGCCGTGCTTACTTCACTATGCAACTTACACAGGAGGTCACCCCTTCTTGGCAGGCATGAACCTCCACAGTGGGTCATGTCTGCCTAGAAGGGATGGTCCCCAAGTAAGTGGCACAGTGAAGTAAACATGGCTGTGGGGGAGCACAGTGGTGGTGGGTGCAATGGTACTGGTTGCTTTCTCTCCCCTGGGCCAGGGAGAGAAAGGAATCACCACTGTTGTGGCACTCCCCCTCACCCCGCCATGCTTACTTCACAGTGCTGCTTACTCGGGAGGTCATCCCTTCTCAGCAGACATGAACCTCTTCAGCAGTTCATGCCTGCCTAGAAGGAGTGATCTCCAAGTAAGTGGCACAGTGAAATAGACATGGTGTGTGTGTGGGGGGGACAGAATGAAGGTGGTTGCTTTCTGTCCCCAGGGCTGGATAGAGAAAGGAGTCAGCACCATTGTGGCACTTCCCCCACCATGTTTACTTTGCTGTGCTGCTTACTTGGGGATCACTCCTTCTAGACAGGCATGAACCACCCAGCAGAGAGAAAGAAGCTACCACCATGCAACAGAAATATTTGGCTGACAATGGCCATCAACTTTGCCTGCCTGCCCGATTTTGTGTGATTTCTCATGGGATTTTCAGTCCCACAAGACTTCAAACGAAATCGGGCAGGCAGGCATATGAGGGCCTTCCCACAGTGGCAGTGGCAGGGAAAGCTTTTACTGGATGGCAGGTGGACCACTTTGGTGATTATGGCTGATTTATTTATTTATTTATTTATTTATTTTGTAGAAAGAGGAGGAGGTTAAAAAATTGTCCGCACCAGGTGTCATGAATACTAGGTCCGCCACTGGGGATTGGTAAAAATACGTTGAAGAGACATGTGCATTCCATGTTGTATGTTCTACACTTTCTATGTCAGACTAGAAACTACTGTCCAATCAAAAGTGTTGACCTATTGTTCATCTGTATGTTTGGCTAACTTCTGTACATGGAAAGGGAGAGGACTGCAATTTTGTCCTTTCCCCCAGACAGCAAAAGGTTTTGGGACAGTCCTGAAGGTAGGGAGTGGCCCTTGGCTTCTAGAAGTTTTGTCTCATCAAATGCTGCTGTAGAAATGGAGAAGAACAGTCAGGGACCCCTCAGATCACCTTTGTTTTGAGCAGGTGTTCAAAAGCATGGATCAGCATATCACTGGATCTGATGCCATGAGACAAGGGGGGGGATGGCCAACAGGAGACCTTTGGACACTTGAAGCAGCCTCCAACAGGGCCAAGATGCCCATACAGGTCACTCCCTGTATCTGCTGAACCAATATTCTCAGTTTCAATTATTTGAAGCTAAAAATAGAGACACAAACTATAGAGTCATCCTGGAAAATGCCTAGAGAGGTGTCCTCTCTAGGAACCACTAGGTCCTCCAATGCAACTCTGTGGCACAGTTGTACCAAAAGTCCTTTAATTTAATAAGGTTTGCTATTATCTGAAGTTTCATTTATAAATGGTAAGTCCAGGAAAGTGTCCCCCATGGATATGGGGGAGGGGGCGACCTGTATACAGCCCTTATTAGCTTGTTACACCACTTAATTGTTAACATTAATAAATTTGCTGACATTTTATCCTGAAGCTGTCATCTTTACTTAGGTAGGCAGGAGACAAAAACCCTCCCCTCCCGCCACACACACACACACACACACACACACACACACGCAAGCATGTACACATTGGGGAGTTGTAAAAGTTCTGTTTGGGTGATGAGATGAAGAAAAGCAAGAGCAGGAAATGCGAGACAGGATGTGGACACACCATGTTTCAGCTGTTCCTTTCTGAACACCTGTAGGACTGGGCAATGACCCTGGGAGAGGTGTTTTTCAGAGCTGCAAATTTCAAGGGTATTTCAAAGGTTACTGCACTTCTTATACATGATGCTAGCTAGGTACAAGAGGTGCAATGTTGCATATTTAAAATGAAAAGGGAGGGGTAGAAATAGCCTGGAACACATTTGTATAACAACTTGTTTACATTCCATCTCACCATTCCCACCTGGCTATAATTTCTTCATGTGCAGCCAAGGAAACGGGGAAACAGCAGCCCGGCTTGTGAAGTTCTTTGGAGGAAGACACCCTGCCAGCTGCCAACTTGGAAACTTAGCTGTATTATCTTTATTACAGTTTGTTTCAGCTAATTGTATAGTTATGGTAATAGTGCCCTCCAGAGGAATTTTCAAGGAATTTGCTTCTGAAGAGCTGCTTTACAAAAGGATGCTGTGAATGTTAAGTAAGACTGTCTGTTTTAAAGGGCATAGCCATTCAGTCTCTTCTGTTACTGTTGTCACAGGCCCAAGGAAGAAGATGGATTGAGCAGCGCTAACTTTTCACGAAACCTATGGAGAAAATTCTCCATTAAGTTATTGTCTTTCTTTATGGGCAGGATTTCTTTTTACCTCTGCAGAACAGATCTGAAGGGAAATGCCAACCATGTTAGGATGTGTTATCCATAGGCCTAGGTACGATTCTACATATCAGATCCAAGGGGCCTTTCACACTACATTTTTGCAGCACTATGATTCCACTTTAACTGCCATGGTGGTATCATACAGAACCCTGGGGCTTGTAGTTTGGTGAGACACTAGCATTCTAAGGACCACTCCCTGAACTACACTTCCCAGAATTCCATATAATGTTGCCATGGAAGTTAAAGGGGTATCATAGCACTATTATTATATACTGTGAAAGAGGCCCAAGAGAATTACTAGTTAACTCAAATTGTTATTTGATCATCATTATTATTATACAGCTGTTGTTGCTGTTATTGTTATACAGGGCCCGTCTACACGGTAAAAAAAATACGTACGCCGTTCAGAAGATCGCTCTTCTGTACACACGGCTGTTTGAATTCATATGTGTCATTCAGAAGGGGGGCTAGCGAATCCCCTGCAAACTACGTGGATTCGGCGTTCGGGAGGAGTAGCAGATCTCGGCATAAAATCCATACAGCCGTTCGAATGGCTGATGGTCTGTACACCCCGTTCACACACATACGAGCAGACAGTGTAATCTTATTGGCTGGCCAAGTAGAGGGGGCGGGCTAGCAAGGAGTGGAATTGGGAGCAGCCGCCATGTTGGATTCCCAGCTAAGTAAGAGTCTGGTAACTCTGTGAAATATATATATATATATATATATATATATATATATATATATTACATCGTAAATAGGGAAAACCGAATGTCCACAAAGCAGGCACCTTTTTAAATAATAATAAAAAAGCAATGGGAGATTTAAAACCGCCGCTTGGCTTTCTCGCTCCAGCCAGCTGGGGAAGGGGGTCATACAGAGTTTGGGGGGGGGGTAAAAATTGTGTAGACGGATCGTATACATACGAACGACTGCCTATTCATATTTTTTACCCCCCAAACAGATTTTTTTTTAAATCGTATAGATGGACCCACAGTATCCAGAAGAATTCCAAAACTATATCAGCACTGATTGCTAAAATCAATGACTGGTCACTATCACTCATGGCTTGCTAACATCCAGATCAGGTTATTGTATTGTATTGTTACCCTAAATGCTCGGGGGTCTTAAGAACCCTCCAAATATCAACATTAATTTGAGGAATTAATATACTGTACTCAACTTGGCAATGCAAGAGGAGGAAGCAGATAGCAGGACCTTTTGATCTATATATACTGGTAGTAGGGAGGAGACGTTAAGCTAGATAATACAATTATTTGATCTTTATTTGAGAAAACAGTAATAACAACATTCACACACACTCAGGCTTCAAGTATTCACGCAAGGCTAGTGAATGAAGTAGGAAGTACTGGGACAGAGGAATAGAGTGGAGGAAATTTGGGAGAAATACGATACCTGTTCTGTACAACAGAGATTCCTGCAGCAACAGTCTCAGATTTGTGCTCTGAGGGTCTATCAGCAAACTGGCAGCATGGATGTAGGAGGAGGAACTGAAGACAATTTGGAATTGTTTTGAAGGGGTTTATATAGTGAATAGTTCCCTTCAGATGAAAGACAATGCTTCTTGGAGTTGTTCCAGGAAAGACAATGAACACACCAGATATGCTAATAGTATTTAATGTGTAGATACAGTTGTCCCTTCATATTCACTGGAATTTGGTTCCAAGACCCCCCATGGATACCAAAATCCATGAATACTCAAGTCCCATTATATGCAATGGCATAGCAAAATGGTGTCCCTTATATAAGATGGCAAAATCAAGGTTTGCTTTTTGGACTTTTTTTTTTTTTAAAGAATATTTTCAAGCCATGAATACTTAAATCCATGGATACCAAATCCATGGATACGGAGGGACAACTGTACTTTTCAACTGAATAGAAGAAGCAACTTTCTTTGTTTGGGGAAGGGCAAAGGTATGAGGAATCTTTACAGGCTTGAGTATCTCAGCTTAGACTGATAGGATTAGCCAGGTGTTTAGACACTGTAAGTTATCATTTCTTTGGAATTTGGGTGAGATCATGATATCCAGGTAAGTAACACACTTTTTATGAGCCTCTTCAGGTTACGTGTAAGTTTTAAATGGCGTGCATGTGCTTTGTGTAACTTTTTGTGTGTTCTTTTGGTTTTTAAAAAAATTTCCTGTGTGATGAAGGAGATTTTCAGACAGGCAAAAATCGCTCTTTGCCACGCGAGCAGCCTCCCGAAACTGCTGCGTGGCAAGGGTCTTCTTCGGACGACGCTGTGCCTCTGGCGAAACCGTCCGTGTCACTTCCGTGAAGCTTGGGACGGCTCCGCGTCATATTTCAAGCACGGGCAGCCTCCGTGCTTGAAATATGACGCGGAGCCGTCCCAAGCTTCACGGAAGTGACACGGACGGTTTCGCCAGAGGCACAGCGTCGTCCGAAGAAGACCCTTGCCACGCAGCAGTTTCGGGAGGCTGCTCGCGCGGCAAAGAGCGATTTTTGCCTGTCTGAAAATCTCCGAAGTCTTGCGAGAATCCATGGGATTTTGAATGAGGAAGTGAACGGAGCTCCATTCACTTCCTCTTTCATTGCCAGGGAAGCCTTTGCTGGGACTAGAGGTAAGTGTGGTGGGGGGCATACTTTTGCTGGCATAAAATGGATTTTTATGCCAGCAAAAGAACATTTTAAGGGGCTCATCTGATAATGTCCCAGATGTGATATTAATTGGAGTAATTTGGGTAGAGCACCTGTTTGCATACTCTCTTGTCACTGCTGATTTATGGTACTTTTCTCCCTGCATTAGGAGAAAATGAACATTCCTCCACAGTATTCTCCTTGTATTAAAATGTCTTGAAATGTTTTGGAGGAATTATTTGTAATAGAAAAACGTGAAGGGGTGATGGGAGATTGTGCAAAAATCTATTTTCTATACAGAGAAGAAGCAGTTTCCTGCACAGAAAACAATGCTTCATGCTTGGTGATGGGTAGGCAAGAAATCCATTTTCTGCACAGGAAACGTTTTTTTCCATGCAAAACAAAAACACACACCACCCCATGTGCTTTTCTACACAGAAGGGGGTTGCCATGCTTAGCCAGTGGCCCATATGCAGCCCAGCTGGCTCCCAAGCACCCGGGCACCCCCACACACAGCCGCATGGTGGCTGGCATGGGGGCTGCCATGCTTCGCCTCTTATTCTCGGCCTGCTTTGCAGGCCAGGAGAAGGGCATGAAGTGGCCAACCAATCAGAGTGGGCCTCTTCTGCTCCAATTGGCCAGTCCAGCAGGGGAGGTGGGTCTTCCAGCCGGTGCGGCTGGATGCTGCTGCCTTTTATGACATTTTATGACAGCCGCTTTACAGCTATTGCTTTATGGCTCCGGGGCCAGTATAAAAGCTGGCCCTGCCATCGTAGGCTTCAGTGGCTCACTTGGAGCTGAAGACCCACCCTCCCTCCCTTTGTTGCTATTGCTTATTTGGGTGTTGGGAAACCAATGTCTTGTTTATGTCAATTTATCTTTTGTCACAACTTTAGGAGGGTGGTTGGCATGGATCCTGATCCAGGATAATCAGGCAGGGAGGGGTCAATTTCATGGTCAAGTTCAAGTTCACAGAGACCCTTTTTGTTTCCTTGCTTGTTTCACCGGGGAGGGGAAGGTCATCAAGCAAGATGAGCTTGGCCAGGACCTCTCCCCTCCATGCAGAGAGATGTTGGTGGTGACTGACAGGTGCCATTGACCAAACAGTGGGTTGCTTAAGGGATCCGGACCCATGTGATGTGTGCCAACCATTTACAGCCATTATCAAAGTTGTGGCCTTTTTATCACCAATAACATATTTTATCCAATGTCTACCTTATTATATATCTAATCATATATCATATACTCAATATAATTTTGTGAACATATATTGTGTCTGTGTTTTGTATTATGTGGGTGCAGGGGATCAGTCCAGTCTGGGTCTGCAATATTTCCTTTGCAAAGCTTCATGAAGCTTGAAAATGGGAGAATATTACACAAGATTCTCACTGATCTAGTATTCTTCCGAATGGGTTTTCCTGACTGTGTGGGATCCCATTTGACCTTGGAATGAATAATAACAAATATTTTTTCTCTTCCTAACAGATAAGGTTTTAACCAGGGGAAGTGTGTGCCTTCTGTTGTCCAGGTACAAACTGCTGATGGGATACCTCAAGGCCCTTGCTGACCCTAATTGCAGAATTATAGAGTTGCAAGATACCCCAAAGGATATCTAGTCCAGCCATCTGTCCGTGCAATAATACACCTATAAAGCACCCCTGAGAAGTTGGCATTCAACCTATATTCAGAAACTTCCAAAGAAAGAAACTCCACTACTTTCTATTCCACTATCAAACACCGGTTACATTTAGGACATTCCTTCTAATTAGTTCAAATTTCCTTTCTTGTAATTTGAATTCATTAGTTTGGATCCTATTCGCTGCAGCAGCAGGAAACAACCTTACACTGTCTTCTACATGAAAGATGTTTAAAGATGGTAATGATAACCCCTTTCAATCTCCTCTTATCCAGACTAAACATACCCAACTGTTTCAAAAATTCCTCATAGGACTTAGGCCTCCTCTACACTGGCCCTGGATTGATCATATTGGTGGACACACACACCAGGCCAATGGCACATTATTGTCCAGTGTGATGGCATATTGTTGTCCACATGGGCCAGCTGGGAGAATACCATATTGACCCCTCTGGCCTGTCCCCTGTCTTCAGAGCTGTCACTTTTGATGAGGTCAGAGCTGGGCTTCCAGACATGTGGGCAACAAGGAGGGTGTCACTCTATGCCCCTCCTTGTTGGTTGGACAGGCACCCTGTTCTGACCACAGCAGAAATGACAACACCAGTAGGCTCTAGCAGGAAGCTGCTTGGCTGGGGAAGTGCTGGCAGCTCTGATAGGAATCCATCCCCTTCCATGTGCTGCTCAGTGCAAGGTAAGGGAGATGGTGCTATGTTTGTGTGTGGACAACTGAATCGGGCCGAATCGAATCCAGTTCAGCTGTCCAGACAGCCAACAAACCCAAGGTCACTCTGGAGTTTCTAGGAAACCCCAGAGTTTTCCTCGATTTTGCTTAATTCAAATCATTGGGTTAAGGGGCAAAAAATGTGGTTCCTCCCCAGAACTACTTGTCTGGACTGTCAGCACCATACATTGTCTGGACTGCCAGCACCAGATTAGGGGTGAGTCCACGTTTCTTTTGTCAGCGTAGACAAGCCCTTAATTTCCAGATCCTTTAACATTTTGATCACCCTCCTCTGGAAACTTTCAAGCTTGCCAATACTCTTCTTGAATTGCAGTGCTTACTGGATGGTCCATCAGACAGAAAATGTCTTTGAATAGAAGTCTGTCTACTGACAGCTCCTCACATAGTGAAGAGGACATATAGTGATTGCATCATTTTCAGCTTCTGCCCCCAGTTCTGGATCAGCCTTCCTTAGTAAACCTGCCCAGCTCCATTTTACCTAAATTTTAGTAAAATGATTAAGACCAGGGAATCATGCAGCCCTTCAAATATTATCAAACTCAGGCTGCATCTGCATTGCAGAAATAGTCAGTTTGACACTGCTTTAACTATCATGGCTCCATCCTGTGGAATTCTGGGATTTGTAGTTAGTTATGGCACCAGAGCCCTCCTACAGAGAAGGCTAAATGTCTCCCAGAATTACAAATCCCAGAATGCCATAGCATTGAGCCAGGGCAGTTAAAGTGGTTTCAAATTTGATTATTTCTGGAGTACAGATGCAGCCTTAGACTTCTACAATTCCTCACCATTGTCTATGCTGGTTAGGACTGCTGGGACTTGCAGTCCAACCACATCTTAAGGTCTGCATGATTCCCACAATTGCTTTAGACCCAAAGTCCCTAAGTTTATGGGATGGATCATCCTGATTCCTCATAGCTTTCCACACTAAAGTCTTCTTAGCCTATTGTATTTCCTAACTGCATTACTTTTAATGTCATTCTTGCATTTAAAAAAAATATTGTTAGCCATCCCAAATGTGATCTTGGTAATGGAAAGGAAGGATAATTAATTAATGAATTAATTAATTAAAAAGGAAAGACATTTTTGATAGACATGTTTTGTCATAGAACCATATAGTCATATTATTGTCGTGTGTGTGCGTGTGTGCCTTCAAGGTGCTTGTCAACTTATGATGACCTCATGAATTTCATAGGGTTTTCTTAGGGAAGGAATACTGAGAGGTGGCTTTGCCAGTCCCTTCCTCTGAAATATAGGCTGCAGCACCTGGTATTCCTTGGTGGTCTCCCAGCTAAGTACTAACCAGGACTGACCCTGCTTAGTTTCCAAAATCAGATAGGATCTGTTGCTTTTAGGTTGTTTAGGCCATGTTCATATTATTGCATATTGGCTAAAAAAACAGTTGGTGTCTTCCTGGTATTTTTGCTGCTGTAGAAGCGGTAGTTGATTTAACAAAATATCATAGAATCATAGAATCATAGAGTTGGAAGAGACCTCAAGGGCCATCCACTCCAACCCCCTGCCATGCAGGAATACACAATCAAATCATTCCTAACAGATGGCCATCCAGCCTCTGTCCATCTTGGCTGGAGGTCCTGGGAGCTGTAGTCCCCCACAATAGCTTCCCTAAGCTCTGATGTCAACAAGAAACTGTTCCAGGTGCCTGTTTCTTTTAATTTGTTTATAAATTAACAAATTTATAAACAGCTTAATAAAAATGGTGTAACTCCCCCACCTCCCTATAAATATAAAGATTGCTATGTCCGATTGCTAGTCTCAACTAGAGTAGGGCCTTTGAATCAATATAATTTTCATAACTGTTGATCAGTGGTAATGCTCTACTTGGGTCTAATAATTGGAAATAGGCCCCCAAATTAAGTTATATATAACAATCTAAAACTGCAAGCTTCAGCGGGCCCCTGTTGGAACAGTAAAAGGTCCAGAGCCTTCCTTCTCATAAATGACTGGTTCAACTTTGTGTCTTGTGCTTTGCAGCTAGGAAATAGTGACACTGTTCATTGTCTGGAATCTTATTGGTCTCTTCTGCATGCAAAAGTTCCCAGCACAGAATGTCTGCACTCAGTTCAAAGTTGCAGAAGCCGAGTTGCACATGCAGTGCCATTGTGTAGCAGAGGCACATACAGTTGTCCATGTGCTTGTCCAACCACACTTGGTTCTCCATTCCATTGCACAATGTTGCCATTCAGCACAAGGGCTGTGTGTCACAATCTGTACCTATACATGTGGAGATTTAGCCTATTGCAGGATCTAGGTCTCCTGGGTCTTAGGAGAACTGAAGGGCAAAGGAAATGGATTGTAAAGGCATGAATGTTAAGGCCACAATTCTAAACACACCGGCCTGGAAATAAAAGGCATCACCTGAACACATGGAAGCTCTCTTTGTACATATGTACAGGAGGAGTCACTGAAGTGATTGTTAGCTGATGGACCAGCTGTTATGAAAACATGAAGATGGTCTATATGGTGTCAGTTACTGTTTCATCTAGCCCAATGTCATCTCCTCTGACTCATGGTAATATCTAATAAAGCAACTGGAGATTTTCTACATGGAAAGTAAGCCCTTAGACTATGGCCCTTCTCCAAACCAGAATTTGGAAGTGTCACTTTTTTTGGACTGCACCTCCCAGAATCCCAAACCCAAAGTTTCCAAGTTCTGGTTCAAAGACCAAAAAGTTGTGGTTAAGAATGGCACTGATTCAGGCTTCTTCTTTTTAGCTATGCCGTCTTGACAACCATCTCCAAAGGCCTTAAACACTAATATTCTTTAATGTACTGTATGTATTAAATTTATATTCCACCTTTCTCCCAATATGGGATCAAGGCCATCTCACAATTTTAGTTAAAACAAAATGCCATTAAAGCAATGGGTAATATATTTTTTTTTAAAAAAAATAACCAACAATGAAGCCATCATATTAAAAACATTAATTTAAAATCATTTAAAATGCCATTAATATGATAAAAATACAACACACCCCAGTTAAAAGACCTTATGCATCAGATAGTCAACACTCAAAGGCCAGAGTAAAGAAAGGTCTTTGCTTGCCAGAGGGAGGAGAACAGAGACAGGGCCAACCTAGCTTCTGATGGGAGGGAACTCCACAGTCTGGGAGCAGCCACCTGAAAAGCCTCTCCCATGTCCTGATCAAAGGAGTCTGGGAGACATGTTGGTGGGACTGAGATAAAGCACTTTAATTTTGCCAAGATCATGGCGGCTACCCACCAGCGTATCCTGGCCATGGATCAGGCCTATTTCTCTCCCATTACCTGGCCAAAATGGGCCGGAGTCCAGAGGGGTACACTGGCCCATCCCTGCAGCCACCACAGCCGCTGCCGGCATCCCACTCTTAATGGATCCAGGCAGGAGACCCACAGCATGTGAGCATGGCCCCCTGCATGTGACCACCCTGGTCACGTGCTGTAGGCCCCCTTCTTAGTTCCAGAAGAGCAAGACAACCAGCAGCTACAGGAATGGGCTGGTGTGCCAGAACGGGCTCTTGTGGTAATGGAGGGCCTGATCCAGTTATGTTTGTCTGGAATGCATTTTAACAGGTATTTTTTTCTAACATTTTATCAGGCTGTACCCCGTGTTCCCCCATCTTATCCCTGTCTTTGCTCTGGGTGTCACGAGGACTGCCTGGGAGCAAAATGGGGCAAAAGCCCTGCATTGTCAGGACTGCAGGGCTTCAAGACGAGGTAAATTGCCCATATAGATAAGCCCATTGTCCCACATATATGCTCTAATTTTTTTTCTTGATGTAGCACAGAAAAAAAATGTTTGCTATCAATCTCCAGATCTCTTGACAGGTTGTAGGGCTGTATATTGCTTTGTTTATTCCAGGCTAATAGCCTCATTAAAGTCATTTATGTGTAAAGCACACAGTGAACTGTTTTTACATGACATAATGCAGGGAAAGGATAATTAAAAAAGGAATACTAAACACTTGTTGGCATACAGAGATAGTTGATGTGAATCCAAATTAGGTTTAACTTCTATGCTTCATATTTTCTTCACTATGAAGCAGAGGAGCTTGTCCAGTTAGGCTGGCCCAAGCTGTTTTGGTATTTGAGATAAATGACAGGATGGTGTTCCTGCCTCCCTTCCATATAGAGAAGATGACTGGGCTTCCTGTTGAATCTTACTACAATACTGGGGATGGGATAGCCTATTCTACTCCTCCTGAAGACAGCAGCCCAGAAATCAGAATATTTTGTGTGATCCCCAGACAAATATGTCCTTCAACAGAGGGGAACAACAGGGAGGGAGGACCAGGAGGACCCACACACCACCCTGTGCATCTACTATCTGAGGTAATCGTCCCATATTCTCCTAATGGTAAAAGTAGTATTGTATACACAATGCTGCAGCCTTATTTGAGAACTCACGCCGCACAAGTCTTGAAGAGAAACAATAACACAGAAAGAATCACAACCCGGAAACATCATCCAAGGAGACCTTCTGCTGTCTTGCAGAAAGCGTGGGATGAGTCCTTCCTGAATCTTCGTTTGCAAAGAAAAGCCAGAGAGAGAGAGAGAATCTGAAAGCCTGTATCTCTCCATGTGAGCCTTCCCAAGTCTTACGATCTTCAGGTAAGGCTTTCTCTAAATCCCACCATGCTCCCAGATTTCCCTGATGAGGATACAGGAGAGAGAACCTTCTTGGTGGTTGCTCCCAGGCTTTGCATCCTCTCTGCTGCCTTTTTGCCAAAGAGGCCTTTAGCCTTAACTAGAGGGACATACAATTATGTGTACTATTTTTAATGTGTTTTAATTGTTTTTAAGCTGATAATTTAAAAGTAGTGTTTTAATTTGATTGATGATTTAATGCTTTTTTTAACTTTTGCACTTCATGTTGTTTTCGCTGTTTGGTTTTAAACTTATATTGTAGGCTGCTTTGAGTGTCTTGGGAGAAAGGTGGGATGATGATATTGTTATTACTGTTGTTGGCAGGCTGGTAGTTCTTAACCAAAGTCACTCCAAGATGACCAGAGATCCCAGAACTCAGGGTCTGGCCCCTCTTCCCCAGTCCTTGAGAGTGGGGAGGAATCTCAGGAGTGCTGTCTTGAAAAATGTGTACAGGTGGGTGCATGTATGTATTTTCCACATTTGCCAGACTTTGTGGTCTTTATTTGAATGTCATACTTAGTGCAGCTGTGGCTGATGCTTGAGGTAACATGCTTAATAGGATTGTCTGGGACTGCCCCTTCAATATCACTCTTGTAACATCACCCAGGGGCTGTCCCCCATGACATCACAAGGGGGTCATCCATAGGTCCCAGATTTGGACACAGGAATCTCAGGGCCTGGGCAGTCTTGATTTGACAACTCTAAATGACATCTGCACAACTCTGTCACCCAGTGGATCATGGCAGAAATGTAATGTGCAAACAGAACCACATTTCCTCACTCATCAGCTCTTGATGCAGTGTCAGTCTTAACCCAGATGCATCCCATACTCTAAAATGGGACAGAGATCTGAAGAGATGAACTGCATGAACAGAGACAGGCAATGGTGACAGGACAGTGGGGCAAATTTTTTAAGTCCAGTACCTGCTTGAAAAGACTGAGAAATATTTAAAAAAATAAAAATAAAGTGTGTGGGGAGAATTAAAAATGGAAAAAATCAGGCATTCACTTCTTTCTGGGCTTGTTGGGTGGGGGCTGGAGGAAGCAATGATCTACCCCAGTTTTTTTAAAAAAATAAATTATTCTGGAGGCCTCCAGGAGAAGATTTAATTATAGTTAAAAAATTAAAACTACCCTGGAGTGCATGTGGGGAGGCTTGGTGTAGACTTGAGAACCACACAAACAGCTGTAGAGGGTTGTGTGCTTTAAACTTTTGTTGTTTTTAGTACAATACTTCATTTTAATTAAGCTAAATTACATAACAAATTAATTAAATTTAATTGAGAGCCAGAGTGGTAGTGTGAATATTGAACGAGGATTCCAGGACCTAAATCCAATGGCTGATACTGACAAAAGTAGATCCATTGAAACAATGGGAATTACGTAAGTGCTTAAGCTTACTGTTTCACAATTGATTCAGTGGGTCTACTCTGGTTGGGGCTAGCAATCAGATTTAGGCTCAAAAGCCCAAGATTTAATTCCCCACTCAGCCATGGAAACCCATTGGGTGGCCTTGGGCAAGACACAATCTCTCAGCCTCAGAGGAAGGCGAGGGCAATCCCCCTCTGAAACATCTAAACTTGAGTTGCATAAGTCATAGTTGACTTGAAGACACATCTCAACAAAGTTTATTTTATTTGTTCTTTTAAAAATTTATTATAATGATTTTTTTAAGCTTTAATTTGTTTTAATCTATGCTGTGAGCTGCCTTGGGACCCATGTTGTAAGAAAGATGGGATGAACGTTAAATAAATAAATTAAATAAATGTGGCAGACAGGTTGGACTTTGCCAACTGCTGCTTTAGAAGGACAACAAGGGCCCAAATCCTTCCTGTTTAATTTCTTTATTTATGAGGTTGTTTATTCATGAAACTTTCATCTGAAAATATCAAAAAGAGGGTCAAAGAACAAACACTGCCAGAGGAACCTGAAGCCAGTTACAAGAGGAAAGATAACAGCAGAGATGCAGCAAGGGTGCCAAAGAGCAAGACAATGTAAACTAAGGAAACCATCACTTTCCATTTCCTCCCAAGTCTTGTTTTCTAAAAAGATCCCAAGCTTTTTCCATTGAGTTTTTGAAGATGTGTGTATTTTGGAAAGCATGTATCAGCAGCAAATGACAGGGGTTGGTGGTAGTGTTATAAAAATGAATAATCTATATTGAACGGGTGGTGGTGATGATGATGATGATGATGGGTGGTGAACTTGCTCAAACTTTTAGTCCAAACTTTAAAGGAGGGGAATTAGCACCTTGGACAACTTATTTAACAACAAATACCCAGAGTGAATGTTTTGCCCAACTGACACAGAAGCCAGTACTGCCTCTGGCTGTATCAAATTCATAAAAATCAAGGAAAAAGCAAGTTGAGATTAAACATCCATCTCTTCCACATCTCAAGCCCAAACCTAATAAAAAGTGGGCATGGGAAATCCTCCCCGTCACAGTAGGTGTAAAAACATGGCTTTGGAAAGGTGTATACATGGTGCTTTTTTAATCTGTTTTAACAGTATTAAGTCCTTTGCTATACAAGTAGATGTCTGCTTGCACCATAACTTTCCCAGTATGCTTCCCAAATATCTGGAGCATATGTTGGATACATTGATGGGGCTGGAGTGTGGAGGAGAAATTTCATCCTCCTGTGGTGCCCATTCTTTAGTGAGGAAACCTTTATTTGCAGATGCAAGTGAATGGCTGGCATCCTGTTCATGAATTACAAAGCCATAAGTCTGACTCATATAATTGCAATTCACCTTGAGGATCATTGTACAGGTTACAAGTATTTTCTGACCACTGAATGACTACATTTCCCTTCAGAACCTACGGTACCTTTTAAGCAGTATATTAAGCATCCCCCCAATGGCCATTTCAATGTTGTCAATGAGCAGGGGGCACATCTGGCTCTCTTCCTGTAGTTGAATGCACTGCAAGGACGTAATCTACAGGGACTTCCCAAGGATCCCCAGAGAACCCTGTGAATGCCTGTTGGAATATGTCCGGCTACAGGAAAAGAGCTGGACACATCCCCCCTCGTCCTCCTGCTCTCTGGCAACATGGAAATGGCCATATTGGAGAGGCTGCATTGCTTTAAAGGTAGGCTTTTGGAAGTAGCATTGGGAAACAGCTACAAAGACAATGGAGACATTGCTACATTGCCTGATGTAGGATCTCAATCATCGTATTTGTCTCCTTATGGCAGAAGCAGACTAAGTGTGGCCCTGCAAACATTAGAAGCCCAGAGTCTGTTTTTCCAGCCCTTGACCCAACGACACTACCCAGATTGCAATTTTTCAGCAGAAAAAAGAAGGAAAATTGCCTCTCTTACAAACCCCCAAGAGCAGCAATTCACCTTTTAAAGGTATTCACATACTGTGTACTATTTAACCTCAAAAATTACAAAATTTTCCAAATCAGACGTGGGGTTTTGGCCACTTTCAGGGTTTTTCATTTCATTTCATTTTTGGCAGTCTGTACACCCCTTGGAGGCTTCCCATAATCAGAAGATTGGCCCCCAAACCAGCTGCAGTTGCCTACCTTATGTGATATGCTGTTTAATAATTAATTCCTTCCTTCCACTGTAGTTTTATTCCTTTTTAAAGCAAGGCATTCCTCAGCTATCCTACAAGATGAATTAGGATGAGAGATATTACCGCTCTATTCTGCTTTGGTCAGACCACACCTGGAATACTGTGTCCAGTTCTGGGAACCACAATTCAAGAAGGCTATTGACAAGCTGGAACATATCCAGAGGAGGGTGACCAGGATGCTAAAAGGTCTGGAAGCCATGTCCTATGAGGAGTGGCTTAGGAAGCTGGGTATGTTTAGCCTGGAGAAGAGAAGGTTAAGAGGTGACATGATAGCCATGTTTAAATATTTGAAGGGATGTCACACTGAAGAGGGAGAAAACCTGTTTTCTGCTGCTCCACAGACTAGGACATGGAGAAATGGACTCAAATTACAGGAAAAGAGATTACAGCTAAGCATTAGGAAGAACGTCCTGACAGTAAGAGCTATTTGGCTCTGAGGGCTGGGCCAGTCAGGCTGGGGTGCAAAGCAGGGCTGGGTGTGAGCCACGGCTGGAAAAGGCACCTTGGAAAACACTGGAAAATGCTGCCTTGGAATTTGGTGGTGTCTCCTTTGGAGGTTTTTGAACAGAAGCTGAATGGCCATCTGTTGGGAGTGCTTTGATTATGTATTTATGCATGGCAGGGGATTGGACTAGTTGAAAGTGCAACAATGCTTAGCACTGGAGAGTCAACAATGCCTCAGGCTGGACAGCAGTATTAGGGTTAGATAGTTTGAGTGACTCACAGTCCTCCCTGCCTGTCTACCTCTCCTGTTCCCTCTGTGATGTAAACCAATACTGTTAGGAATTTCCCACCTCTTCTTCTCCCCTGAACTCTCTTAGCTGTCCCTAGAGATGCAGCTAGCTTAGATGAGCATGCTGAGTAACTTCCCTATCTTAGAATGGAGTTCCTATAATGAAGCCTTAGTTTATTTCTTTAAAGTCATTGGTGTCTTTGCTCCTTAAATCAGGATAGCAATAGCAGTAGCATTGCTATTTATATACTGCTTATCCATGCCAAAGCACTCCCTAAGCAGTTTACAACATGTTAGCTAATTGCCCCCAACAAGCTGGGTACTCATTTTACTGACCTACAGAAGGATGGAAGGCTGAGTCAACCTGGAGCCCTATAGGATTGAACTTGCAACATTGTGACTGCAATACTGGCATTTAACCACTGCACCAGCAGGGCTCCCTAATGGAGCTCTAACTGACTGCTGCACACACACTCTATCAGGACTAGATGGCCCTTTTAGTTTCATGATTCTATGACTCTACGGTACAGTTGTCCCTCCACATTCGCGAACTCAGCATTCGCGGTTTTAATTATTCGCGGGTTTGGGAGGGCCCCCCGGGCCCCCCCAAAACCGCGAAAAGGGGCCTCCGGAGGCCCCTTGAAAGCCCTGGGAAGGAGCGGGGAGGGCTGGGGAGGCGTTCACGGGGCCTTTGGAGACCCTCCAGAGGCCCCGTGAAGGCCTGGGGCGGGTGGGGAGAGGCCGCGGAGGCCTTCACGGAGCCTTGAAAGGCTCCGTGAAGGCCCCGGGGAGGGAGGGGGGAGGGTGGGGGGAGGGTGGGGGGAGGGTGGGGGGAGGCCTTCACGGAGCCTTCGAAGGCTCCGTGAAGGCCTGGGGAGGGTGGGGGGAGGCCGCGGGGGTCTTCACGGAGCCTTTGAAGGCTCCGTTAAGGCCCCGGGGAGGGAGGGGGGAGGGTGGGGAGAGGCCTTCACGGAGCCTTGGAAGGCTCCGTGAAGGCTTGGGGAGGGTGGGGGGAGGCCGCGGAGGCCTTCCCGGAGCCTTGAAAGGCTCCGTGAAGGCCCCGGGGAGGGTGGGGGGAGGATGGGGGGAGACCTTCACGGAGCCTTGGAAGGCTCCGTGAAGGCCTGGAGAGGGTGGGGGGAGGCCGCGGGGGCCTTCACGGAGCCTTGGAAGGCTCCGTTAAGGCCCCGGGGAGGGAGGGGGGAGGGTGGGGGAGGCCGCGGAGGCCTTCCCGGAGCCTTCAAAGGCTCCGTGAAGGCCCCAGGGAGGGTGGGGGGAGGATGGGGGGAGGCCTTCACGGAGCCTTGGAAGGCTCCGTGAAGGCCTGGGGAGGGTGGGGGGAGGCCGCAGGGGCCTTCACGGAGCCTTCGAAGGCTCCGTGAAGGCCCCAGGGAGGGTGGGGGGAGGATGGGGGGAGGCCTTCATGGAGCCTTGGAAGGCTCCGTGAAGGCCTGGGGAGGGTGGGGGGAGGGCGCGAAGGCCTTCACGGAGCCTTGAAAGGCTCCGTGAAGGCCCCGGGGAGGGAGGGGTGAGGATGGGGGGAGGCCTTCACGGAGCCTTGGAAGGCTCTGTGAAGGCCTGGGGAGGGTGGGGGGAGGCCGCGGGGACCTTCATGGAGCCTTCGAAGGCTTGGTGAAGGCCCCGGGGAGGGAGGGGGAGGGTTGCAGAGGCCTTCACGGAGCCTTGGAAGGCTCCGTGAAGGCCTGGGGAGGGTGGGGGGAGGGTGATCAATATTCGCGGTTTTTTGACATTCGCGGAAGTCCGTGGAACCTAACCCCCGCGAATGTCAAGGGACAACTGTACTATAAACACTTTTAAAACATAGCGGTTGAGATTTTACATCATGTATCATAGTCATAATTTATACTCATGTGGGTTACATGGTGGTTGTGCTACATCTCCCTTCTGCTGAATACTGACATTGTGCATCCTTCTCATATTGAAGATGGATCAGGCTTGTTTTCTGCTGCTCCAGAGACTAGGACATGGAGAAATGGACTCAAACTACACAAAAAGAGATTCCACCTAAATATTATAAAGAACTTTAAGAGCTGTTTGACAATGAAACGCGCTGCCTCAGAGTGTGGTGGAGTCTCATTCTTTAGAGGTTTTTAAACAAAGGCTGGATGGGCATCTGTCAGGTGTGTTTTGATTGTGTGTTCCTACATGGCAGGGGGTTGAACTAGTTGGCCCTTATGGTCTCTTCCAATTCTGTGATTCTATGATTGTGTACTGGCCAATATGCCTATTGTCCAGTGGGGAATGCACAGTGGAAGATTCTGCCATTCCAGTGGTGCATTGAAGGCAGTGACAAATGGTTACTCACCATCCAAGAATGTGCAACTATATGGCTGAAATACTATTGGCTATTCTCAACTAAAGTAAGACCCATTCAGTCAGTTGTTTAATGGCAAGCCAACACTTGGGTGAATCCAATTGATCCAAAGGCTCTGCTCTAATCAGAACTAACAATAGCAGCTGAGATCCTGTATCACAAGAGAAGTGATTGTTCTGTGTCTGGCTATAAGGACATAGCCAGCCACTTCTCTAATGCTCCCTGCTCTTTAATGGTCACTAAATGGCCAGAGGAGCTCCTGCAGCCAAAAGGACGGGTTTGGAGGGATATTGGTCATTACATTAGTTTATTAGAGAATTCTGACCTGCACAATGACCAAAAAAAAGTGACTGCAGATGCTCTAAATTAGACCTATGCCATTGTAAGTCACTAGGTGGATCCTGGTAATGATTTAAGTGCACATGAAATGGTTACACTTGTAGATCTCAATTTATGCATCCATAAACTGAATTTATCCAAAATGTCCAAAACATACAATTGCAAAGGGACTTGACATAAATAGGATTCCAGCCACTAAATACAGAGAACTCCTTTAAAAAAATACTTTTCTGATTTTTTAATCTAATGAAGTGGTCTGCAATTTACAAAAGCCTATGCCAAATAAAATATGTTAGTCTTTAAAGTGTTACCAAGGTTCTAGTTGTTTTTGCTGCAACTGAGCAACACATCTAATTCTGCCTCCCATACAAAAAACCCGGTCTCAATCTGGTACTTTTCAGATGTGTTGGAAAACAACTGCCCAGAATTATCAGAGATTTCAGCCAACATATATAGTGGGTTGGTTAAGACACTCTGAAAGCATTACACCCTTAAGAAACTTTGCCCATTTTTGATACCATTCAGATGAGTTGGGCAACTGTTTTAAGAATAGTTGAGAAACATGTTTTTCAAGAGTTGTGAAACCCTGATGAAAGGCATCCTGGTTGGATGAGAATTTTCACAGCTCATAACTTAATCTCTGCAAAATTTGCATGTTTTTGTTTTGTGCAGAAAACATTTCTGCATAGAAAATGACATTTCTATGTAGCAATATTATTTCCTGCACAGAAAATGCTGTTTTCTGTGCAAAACAGCAACATTCAGATTTTGTGCAGAATAAGGAATTTATCAGACCACCTCCCTAAACCCTGTTCTTTTACCAATATAACTTTGCCATTTTTGTGCGTACAAAAGAACTGCTCATGTCACACTTACCTGTAATCCTTGCAAAAGGCTTCCTGGCAATGAATGAGGAGTGAATGGAGCTCCATTCACTTCAAAATCCTGTGGATTCTTGTGAGAATACCTAGGATGGGAAATTCAAAAATAAAAACAAAAAGAACACTTTTTTTAAAAAAAAAAGCACACAAATACACTTAAAAACTTCCAAGTAAACTGGAGAGGTTGATAAAAAGTCTGTCACCTACCTGGATGTTGTGATCTCACCTGGACATGTTCTTGCCAGACTGGCCATTGATGCTGCATTCATGTGAGTACAATGGCACAAAGTTTCAAATGCCAGCAATGCTGGCATAAAAGCACCACGGGCATCAATTGACGGCTTGAGCTGTTAATAAAAAGATACTTTTTTTTAACAGGACATGATCGCGAAAGGGTGATGTTATGTGGTACATGTGCCCTTTCATGATCATTGGGTGTCCTGGGGTTGGACTGGATGGTCCTCGTGGTCTCTTCCAACTCTACAATTCTATGATTCTATGATTCTATGATGCCTTATTTGCCTTGTCTGATAAAGTCCTAAGTCCTGAATTGCAATAGCCTTCAAAAACTGCATGGTTTTTGAAGACTTTCTTGCAACAGGGAGCAAATCGCTAAAATTACTCACTCCTTCCATCAAGAAGAAACTTATGAAGAATTACATCCCTATGGACAAAACCCCTCTGGGATTATTGGAATTGGTAGGCAACCTATATGGAGAGAGGGTTGATCAAGTCAATCCTAAAGCATCAAGTCCTCAGATTCCATTTCCTCCTTCTAAGTTTTGGAAAAGGCTGACAATAGGTGGCGCCAAAGAACAGCAACAAGGCCCTCCCTGATCTGTTTAGGAATGAAGCAGCTGCCTTTCCATCAGCTTACAATTTTCCTGGGCTACTGCAGGCACCCAATACTGAAATGTACACTCTGGTGCGCTTCCTTTATTAACATTTTATGTGCTGACTGAGAGTCAGTTCCATTTGCAGATGTTCTGTTGGCTAAAAAGCTGAGGTTAAAAGAACACCATCTGTTAGCCAAGTGTTATGTGAAAGGACATATGGGTAGGAAGTGTATGTGTGTTCAGTGCATAGCTAAAGCCAGATAGTGATGTAGGAATCAAACAAAATCTGTCTGGCATGTGTTTCAGTGGGTCAGGTCCTCTCATCCACTCTGTCATCTGCAGAGTGATCTTTCTGAATTTTTAATTAGATGCTAGCAGATTTTGAGTGGAAAATACTGTAATATGAAAAATAATACAGATTTTTCTACAAGGCATGTAATACAGAGTCACACAAACATAGTTGTATATGGGGGGGTGAGCTTCTTCCCCCTTCCCTTGCATCTCTTTCCACATTATCCATTGCTTTCAAAAACTCATGCAGTATTTTCCACAGCTAGATAAGAAATATATGTAAATTTTAAGTCAGTGGCTCTCTGCCATGATGAAGAAGTTGTCCTTTCTGAACAGAGAAAATCCAGGATCACCAAATTCCATGGCAGCTTTCCCCAGCATCCTTAAAGCCAGACCTCTAGCAGCCACTAAGAGTTTATTAAGTAAGCCACCAGATGGGTGCACAACCTTTTTCACCCCAAGGGATACATGTGATGCTGGCTTGTGGTTTGGGAGTGTACTCATAACACACCCATCCCAGAAGCATCCTTCTTTCCTCTTCCAGGAAGGAATGCATTTTATTTATCAAAATATTTACACCCTGCCCAATATCACAAGATTTTAGATCTAAAGTGGTTCTGTGCAGGCTGGCATGCAAAATTACTTCTGCCATAGCCTCTTCTTCTATTAACTTTGGCTGGCAACCTATATTCATAACCTAGAGTTACAGATCTGTAACTCCTCCATGTTCTGTTAGACTACATATTCACAATCATGGCATTATTGCCATGGCCATAGATGCCCCCCATCCCACTTTAAACTCCAGGGAGTCACTGAAGCTCTGTTCTGCTGGTGATTGTGGAACAGCAGGATGACATTCCCATCCCCCTCCTGACATCAATCTCTGGTGCAATGAGGAATTGTGACAGGGGCCCTGCTTCTGATTGTTGCCGCCTTGATCACTGGTGGGAGGGGCCTGGAAACACCATCCCTTGCACCCCAATAACTAGGTGAACAGACCTCTATTGCTAGGAATGACTGGTAGGCAAAAAAATGGCTTTTAAGGCAGGTTTGCGGGGAATGGTTAGGAAACTATACTTAGTTACACATTCATAACTAAAATATGCAAGTCGTGAGTCACGTTGAGTCCAAGTTGAGTCATTGAAGGGAACGATTGTAACCAGCACTATTCCAGCCATGAAGTTGTGCATTGCCAGATAGTGTATAATTATTCTTCAGTGCCTTCTATGTTCCACTTGTTTCCCTGTGACTGCCGAAACAACCACTGTGCATTCCCCATTGCACAATGAAACACTAAACAGACACATCAGCATAGACATCATTGCTGGCACCATGCTGGTATTCAGGGGGGGAAAAGTGTTGTATCACAACTACCACATAATGACACTAAGGTAGATTTACACTATGCAAGCATGATAGAGAATCTCAGCCTCAGTTCAAGATTCTTCACACTGCTTAAGAAGGATCTGTCATGGACACCCTTAAAAAGTTATGTCTGTTTTCACCTTTAGTTTATCATATCTGTCCAACAAACCTGCATCTAGAAGTTGTGCTGAGCAACATATCATTCAGACCAAGAAGCCAGGCCAAGTTATCAGTTTTATAAACCTAAGCAAATACCTTGTTGTTGTTGTGTGCCTTCATGTTGACTCTAACTTATATTGACCCTGTCATAGGATTGTTGTTGTTGTTTTGTGGCAAGATTTAGTCAGAAGAGGTGCACCATTTCCATTGCTTTCATCTAAGGCTGAGAGAGTTGCCAAAGACCACCCAATGAGTTTCCATGGCAGTGCAGGAATTCAAATCCTCGTCTCCAAGTCCTAGTTCCACATTTAAATCACTCCACACTGGCTAGAGGGGAAACCCTATTGGCTCCTGGCGTCACCTTCTTTTTGCTGAATTGGTATCTCCATAAACTTGATGTAAAGAACTTTTTGCTAGACAATTCAAATGTAGGAGAAAAGAAAACTGATAGTCATGTCCGTCCCTAGGCTTGATACTCTAGGAATTTTTCACATTTATTGAGAAGCTTGTGAAATAACCAGCTGCTCTCAGTTAAGAACCCCCCACCTCATATTCCAGAATGGGTTTAATAAGCAAGAATCCTTCTGCCTTCTCCTTTAAAGTTGAGATTGTCAAACAATATGCTGGATTTCTCCCCTCCCCAAATGAAGTGCTATCAATCTCTCACCTTCATGATTTGAAATTTCCCTGTGGGAAGAAATTGGGAGTATGCTTGCATGTGTTGCACTTTATAAACATGCTTAGCTTATATCAAACTTTCCAAAGAAAGCTTTAGAAGAAAGCTTGATGGCTCCACAAAATGAATGCAGTGCAGCTCAGCTGAGTACATCTATAAAATTGCTCAGAAAGAAAGATTGCATTTTCTTCTTTTAACAAACAATCCTTTCCAGGCAGGGAAAGTGGCAAATACACACACTATTCATATGTCTGCATCAGCCCTTCCTTTGTAAAAGCACAAAAGGGATGTTAGCCATTCTCTCCCTCTGGGCAAGCTGTGGAAATCTCCATCTTGTAATCACTTGACCTAACAGTAAGACAAGCTCTTTGGGGCAGAGATAATATCTCAAAGTGATTTCTAAGTGGCTAGACCATGGTGGGAGGTACCATAATGTAGGTAGCAAATAAAAGTAATAAAAGGACTCAGTAAATCTCATACCTTTCAAAAAAAAAAAAACTAGTCAGTGGACTGAGTGCAAATGGTAATATAAAGCTTTGGGAAATAACTTTGGCCCCACATGTCTAAAATTCACTAAACAAACCAAATACTTCAGATTAAGATAGTGTGTTAAGGGCTTGGTTATATATGTATGTGTGTATGCATGTTATTTTAAATCCTGCCTTTCTCCCATGAATAGGACTCAAGGTGGCTTACAATAAAATAATACAAATGCTATTGAAACATTTAATGAATGAGAGCACTCAAAAATATTTTTTTAAAAAAAGTAAAGGAGGAACACATTACCTAGACTGTTGAAAGACCTTTTCATGGGCACCAGAGGCCTGCTCAAATGCGAAGATCTTTGCTCACTGACACAATATGAATAGGAAGGAAACCAGCCTAGTTTCCCTCGGTTAGATTTTCCATATTTATTCTGCCTCCAGAATGCTAGGAAACTGCATTTCACAAAGGCTATACAGACCCAAAGTCACCAGATCGCATTTGACTTTGGAAGCAAAGCAGGGCCAGCCCTAGTTAGTACTAGAAACCACCAATGAATTCCAGGTGCTAAAGGCTATATTTCAGAGGAAGGAGCTGGCAAAACCACCTCTGAGTATTCCTTGCCCAATAAAACCCAATGAAATTCATGGGGTTACCATAAATCAAGAGGTGACTTGAAGGCACATACACATCCAAAGGCTAAACCCTACATTGCTTAGGCAGTGTAGATATAGTACAGTGGTAGCTTACGTTGCAGTCAGTCCCAGTTTCATCAATACCTTGGAGCAGGATGAGTATCAGTGGCAGAGTGGTAGACCTAAGGCCCAAGCAGAGATCCTTCATGGAGAGATGAAGCATAAAGTTCCACCCAGGTGTTCTCCTTCACCTCCTGCAGAGCATACCTCCCAAAATAGCTGTTTAGCAGCTGGTGAGAGTGGGAGATAAAGTGGGAACATCCGGCTATGTCCTTATAGCTAGATGCACCATGATGATGGCATCCTCCTGACCTCCCAGGGGTCCCCTAGCAGTCCCAAAAGATGCTGTCCATGTTGTGCATCTGGCTATAGGGATATTGCAGGATGTTCCTCCTAGGACTTTTTCGGACAAAGGAAAAATAATGCTAGCAGCCTCACCAGGTTGCGAGGCTGCAGCGCTAGAGGGCGTCAGTTTCGCATGATGCCTCTTCCCAGTGGTACTGTTGCAGTACCGCTGGGAGATTTGACCGTCAGTTGACCGTCATATTTGGAAGATTTTTACTCACGATCAATGATCAACGATCGTGAGTAAAAATCTTCCAAATATGACGGTCAACTGACGGTCAAATCTCCCAGCGGTACTACAACAGTACCGCTGGGAAGAGGCGTCATGCGAAACTGACGCACTCTAGCGCTGCAGCCTCGCAACCTGGCGAGGCTGCTAGCATTATTTTTCCTTTGTCCGAAAAAGTCCCTACTCTCCAAAGACCACTAAATGGCTACATAAGGGTGGCCAGCAAATGGCCCCGGATCAATCACAATGGAGGCCACACACACTGGGCTGAATCCAGCACAACAATGCATCATTGTCCACATGGGATAGCCGGCTCGACACCATGTCTGCCCCGCTGGTCCACGCACTGTTTTTGGAGCCGTCACTGCCATTGCCTCCCCAGCCAAGCAGCTTCCTGAGAGAGCCTGGCCAGCATTGTTGCTTCTGCTGAGGTTAGAATGGGGCACCCAGAGGTTATTCTACCCCTCTCCACATTGATTGCACAGGCTGCCCATTCTGACCTCAGCAGAAGCAATCACATCAACCAGGCTTCTACAGGGAGCTGCTTGGCTAGTAAGGCAGCAGTGGTGGCTTCAGCAGGGATCCATCCCCTTTCCTGTGCTGCTCAATGCAGGGTAAAGGAGATGGCACCATGTTTGCATGTGGACAATTGGATTGGGCTAAAAAGAACCTATTCCAACTATCCAGACAGCAAACAAACCTGAGGTCACTTTGGAGCTTCCGGGAAACCTCAGAGTTTTCCCTGACTTTGCTTAGTTTGGAGCAAAGTCTGGTTAAGGGCAAAAAATATGTTGGATGGTGAGTCAACACATAGGTAATTCCTATTGATTCAATGGGTCTACTCTAGTCAGGATGAACAACAATATTTTGGCCCTGCTTAGTCTTTATTTTCCGATGACCCAAGCATGAAAAAAATCACACCAAACACAAAACATGTTGTAGAGGAAAATCATGTGCTGTGACTAAAACTCATCATTGCTTGAGAAAACACCTCTTCTAAAAATGTGCTAAACATATAATTCAGATTGGACCCTGAAGCTACCACCGAATGCAATTGAATCTACTATTCCATATCATAAGTAGCCAACTAGTCATCAGAAACCATCCACACAAATGGAAAAAACAATTATAATCTTTCTCTGTACCATAATTTTATAAACTATTTTTTTACTTCCCCCAGGAAGTAAAAAAGATTCAAATCATATTTTTTCCCTATTTGTTTAAAATGATTTAATCCTTCCTTATTTGATCACCCCATTCCAATGCTAGTACAATTGGCCTTCCGTATGCACCGGTTCTGCATGCATAGATTCAACCAACCATGCCTTGAAAATAGTCGGGAAAAAATATTCCAAAAAGCAAACCTTTATCTTCACCATTTCATATAAGGGACACCATTTTACTTTGCCATTGCATATAATGGGACTTGAGCATCCATGGATTTTGATATGGATTTTGGTTTGGGTCCTGGATCCAAAACCCAGAAGATACCAAGGGGCCACTGTACCATCCACAGTATTCCAAATCTGTCCCACCATCGCTTTAGATAAAATATGTAACTCATTCTGGGGAAAATAAGATAGTAACTATTTATTTACTGTATTTATTTATTTAATTAATTTATAACTAACTAACTATGATTTAAAACACAAATTAAAACATTAGTTAAATAGCATTAAAAGTATATAATGTGTTTATATACCTTTTAATACTATTTAACCTGTATTTTTAACTTGTGTTTTAAGTAGAAATTCTCTACAGCCCCTCTGCATTAAAAAGCTATCTGCCGTCACCAAATGCTTTCTTAAATAAAAATGCCAGTGGGAAGACAGGAGGGAATAACTGGATATCCCATGGAAGGGAATTCCACAGCCTGGAAGCAGCCACAGAAAAGACTGTCTGCTGAGTTCTCACCAATTGCACCTGCAAAGGTGTAACTAATCACAGCTGGAAGGGAGCTTCTGTCAATTTTGTCTCTAAAATTCTCCAATCCATTTTGAAAGACAAGAATTGGTGTCTCTGTCTTTTTCCGTCTCAACCTGCCCCCGAGTTTGGTTGCCCTTTCAAGCTTCAACTGTTCAGCCCATTCATGGATTGGATAAAAGAATCTGGGGACACAGGGGTTCAGTTCAGATAGTTACATTTCTGGCTTCAAAACCTGGCCTGATGAAAGGAAACTGGTAGGGACAAAAAGAATATTTGCAAAATGTATTATCCTTAATAGGAGAGGGTAGGAAAGGGACACCCCATCAGTGATAACTTGATGCGGGGGGGGGGGGAATTATCAACTTCTGAGTTAGAATGAAAAGACCAGTGCTTTCCCCACCCTTTCTCTTACTTGGCACAGAATATCCAATCTATCCCATAACCCCTGGGATATTTTCCCATAGTCTGTAGGATTGGAGCCTTAGTCAGAAAGCAAGAGTGATTACAGTGACTGGTTAGGAAAGCAAGAACTGGGGGGGAAAATCACGCAGTATCTTTACTAGGTCAAATCAGGATACAAAATTAAATGCTGTTGTATCTTATTTTACCTCCTCATGGTGGAGCTCGAAGGCAACGCTAGTTAGCATATGATGTTGTGACATTCATTTTCTCCACTCAAGGATGCAAGTAGTCATTATCTAAGAGGCTGCTCTTAATTTTTCTTCCTTATTATCGTTGGTTACAGCTGCTCATGCCACCCATGATTTAACTGAAGGCATCCTCTATCGCATCACTCAATATAATCAAATCCAGGGAATATGTTGAGGGTTTTGCTGATGAAGGAGAGAAGGAGAGAGAGAGATTAGGTATAAGACCTGGTATTCTAAATGTCAGTAATACAGAGAAGCACAAGAACACATCTAAATATATGAAAACTGAAATGAGGATGACCACAATAATAATTTGGGATCTTTTGGTGCTTGTGGATGCATTGCATTGCCCCTCAAGTAAAATGTTGGCTGGTGAAATTCAGGGAGACAGCTTCCCTGTAGAAGCAGTGAAATGCCTGCTTTCCTTTTTCTTCACTACTAACGATGATGGCATAAAGAGTAGCCCTTATTTCTCAGTCTTCCCAGCCTGATCACTCAGCAGTCCAAACACTGCCATTTTGTTCCAGGACACTAGGAGAGAAAAAATGGCTGACACCTAGGGTTGTCAGATAAGCACTATTCCATGTCCTGAGATTTCAGGGCTGAAATCTGAGATCTAAGGTTAAGGTCTGACTGGTGAAATCAGAGGCAGTGGGCTCAGGTAATGTTGCAAGAGTGGCATTATAAGGGGTGAGCCCTGATTAAGTCATTAAGCATGATACCTTCAGCATCATATTCAGTTTTTCAGAGTGTGTCATTCAGAGTATGTCATTTTAAAAAGTAACAAAAGAGAATACACACACACATCTTTCAAGGCAGTGTGCTCACCCTGAGATTCCTCCCTTGTCCTAAGAAACAGAGAAAAGGGGCCAAGCCCTAAGTCTTAGGGACAGGCCCTAAGATCTGGGAAGCCCACTGCCACCACAGCAAGATGGTGGCCTTGTGCCAGGAACTGTATTTCTCCAGAAAGTTCCAGAACAATGGGTTGGGTTGCAGGTAAAAAGAAGCTCCTTTTTACTGCCAACACCACAGGTGACAACAAACTGTGAAAAGGAAAGATCTCACCACCACTACTAGAAAGATCTCCCCACTACAACCACTCCCCTCTCCCCCCCCCAAAAAAACAAACAAACAAAAAAAAAACCACTGAGCCAATGGCTCCCTAAGTATGCCACCTACCACGGATGGTCCAAGACATGTTGCTTCCTGAGGCAAAGTACAAAATGGCTTCTCACCCCATTTCAGGTACAGAAGCTGACCCAAGCCCCTAAAATCAGCTGGCACAGAAAACTGTGAATCTGGGACTCCTACATCCAAATCAAATATTTTATTAGTCTTATTCAGTGCTGGTCCATGGACTAGTGCCAGTCCATGAGCCATTGGCTGCTTATCTGCAGCAAGTTTCCAGGAAAGCAAGAAACCGTTTTAGCCAGTGGGCATAAACATGGTGCTGCTTTCTGGCATGTTGGGAAGGAAAGCCCAGTGGAGGCACTAGAGGGGTACAGAGAGGCCGAACCACACCGGATGACACCATCAGGGGGAGGGGTGGCACTAACCGTAGTGGCTCCATAGGGAAAGTCTGCTGGTTAGCCACACTGGACAGCTTAAGAAGTGCTGCTCATAGCATTCTATCGACTAGCTTATCTAGTGAGAAGTCAGACAGAAGAAGATCAAGTTATAGCAGTCAAATTAAGCCTCTCTCTAAACAACAAAGATAGATTTAAAGAGATTGCTATTGGCAGGCTTGATGTTCTATAAAGCAGCTATAAAACTTGCTTCCAACAGGCAGTTAAGAATGTTTTATCACCACTTTGTATCAGTCACGGGAACCCAAAACTCACAAATGGATCAGGCCTGAAGTCTTTCTCTAGGCCATGTTCCCCATCTATCATAGCAATTTCATTTGTTTGCATTCCAGTCATTCTTTAAGAAGTCTTTAAATAGGAGATCTTATTCAATGAAACTGGCAATAAATTCTTTCAGGAAAAAGGACAGTTCTCATAACCAGTAAACAATCCACTTATGTCCTGCTGATATTATGGATATGCTCTCTTCCCATGGATATAACATCTGTCGAAAAATGAAATGGGAGTGATCCAACCTAATCTTTTTAAAAGACAGAACAAATAAACCTGGGCACACAATGCCATGACTGTAATGTTACACTTTGGGACTAAATATGTATTTAGCCAATTTGTCCTGGAACAAATACATATTTGGCAAATTAATAATTAATTAATTATCCTCCTTTTCTCCCAGTATGGGACCCCAGGGGATTTACCATATACACTAAAACAAAAGTGCAGCTAAAAATTATCATGAGAATTTTGAATAAGTTTTTAAAGAAACAGGACTTGTCTATACCAGTAAAAAAACAACTGTGGACTCACTCAGAATCTGGTGCTGGCAATTCAGATGTCATATGGCTACTTCCAGGGAGGAACCACTTCCTCCTCCCTTAACCTGACTTTGCTCCAACGTGAGCAAAGTTGGGGGGAAATTCCAGGGTTACCCGGAGTGACCTTGGGTTCTTTTGTTCTCTGGACAATTGGATCAGGTCTGATTCAGCCTGATCCAGTTGTCCACAGGAAAATGGAACACCATTTCCCTTACCTGCAGTGAGTAGTGCAAGGAAGGGGGTAGATCCCCATCGCAGCCTCCACCGTTATCACCGGCCAAGCAGCTCCTAACAAGAGCCTGGCCAACGTCATTGCTTCCACTGAGGTCAGAATGGGGTGCTCGTAAAATCAACAAGGAGAGGGTAGAGTGACCCCTCCCTCTTGATCACATGTCTGGGCACCTCTGACCTCAGCAGAAATTACCTCAGCAGAAATTACATTGCCAGCCAGGCTCTTGCAGAAAGCTGCTTGGTTGGCAAGGTGGCAGCGGTGGTTGCGTAAAAAGAGAATGAGCCAGTGGGTTGATGTGGTGGTGGCCTGGCTAGCCCATGTGGACAATGGTGACTGTCACACTGAATGTGGTGTGTGGCCACCATTGTGGTTGATCCAGGGCCAGTTCAGAGCATAATCTTCTGGACTGGCTCCACATTTAAGCAGCCATTGTAGACAAGTGCACAAATAAATTATCCTCTTAAAAACAACATTAATTTAAAGAGAGTTTAAAAGCATTTAATACATGACAATCGGAAGTATATCATCTCTATTGAAAGATCATCCTGCAAAGGGGGCCAAAATAAGCCACCTTGGGCCCTGGGCAACGAGAGAGATGAGACAGATGATAGATGGAGAGAGAGAGACAGAGAGAGATCCTCTAAACAAGAATTCTGCCCCCCCACCCATAAATTTTTATTTCAATGTTCCAGTTTCTAGCACTGCAGTAATTTAAAACTCCCATTGAGCATTTAGAAAAAGAGTTTAGGAATCCAAAGAAAAGGGGTAGGCAAAGTCATTAAGACAGTAAATATAGGAGTTCAAGGTATGAACAGTTTCCAGCATCCTGTTCTCTGCAATGTGAGAAATTTGGGAACTGAAGGTAAATTTCATTGAGGAGCAGAATTCTTATTTGAGATACAATGCTCTCATTTCCATTTCCTATAGCTACACTCCTGTTCATTGTAGCAACCAGACAATAGTCAAAGGCCACTCTAAATAAGAAGGTCTTTGGCTGCTAACAGAAGAAGAGCAAAGACGGGACCAGACTAGTCTCCCATAGGAGGGAATTCCACAGCCTGGAAGCAACCACCAAGAAGACGGGCTCATATGTTCTCATCAAGTATGCCTGTCACAGCAATAGGACCAAGAGAAAGCCCTTCCCAGAGGATTTCAAAATGTGGGCACGTTACATTCTTTCAGATAATCAGGACCTTAGCCATATAGAGCATTATTGGTTATGATCAGCACTTTGAAGGGCCAAAAGCCACTGAAGCTGTTGATAACAAAGGAGGTATGTGTTACCTTTAATCAGACCCAGTCAAAAGTTTGGATGAAGAACTTCTGATCTGCGGAAGTTTCTGCACAGTTTCTGAACAAATGCAACCTCACATAGAATGTAATGTAAATTGAATATAATTAAGGTATGTTTCAATGGCAATTCACATAAGAGGGCCTAATCTTCCTTATATCCTATTACTTTGTCCAAATCAACCAAGATTTGTCTGATTCAACATAACCAGCAGGTTAGGTTAGATGAAATATCTCCTTTTTTTCATCATATGATAGAGTGACAGACAACTCTACCTTCTAACCTGAGGGTAAATTTTATGACGTGCTCTCCAATCTTTGGGGCAGAGATAATTTTAATAGTTTCATCATCCTTCTTCCTGCCAGGCATTCACTGTTTAACAGATTTTTCATCAGTTTTCAACCATTTTAACCCTCCAACTCTTGCACTTATCTTTCTGATTCTGTTCAGCTTTCCAGCCTGTGAATATCTCTATGAGGTGTACAATTTCCATGCACATGGAGGAGGGGGATGAATTACTCTACCTTTTCCCAAAACTAAAACTCTTCTTCCTCATGAGCCATTGCGCCTACCCTCCTGAAACTCTGCAGGTTTGTTAATCGAAGAAATTTCTCAGCTATCAGTTTTTTCTCAAAGAAGTGCTCTTCAAGGAACATAATGAATTTCAGTGTTCTCTTTTGGGATATCTTCTAATGGGAAGGTGGCTCCAGACATTCCAGCACATATTTGAATAAATTTGGAAGACTTTGGTGTCCTCTGAAGAAATAATTAGCAAATGTCTTCCAAATTTTTTTTCAGGTTGCCATAATGCCTTGGCTTCAAGAACTCTCACAGCCAGGCACTACAAAAGTAGCTCTACATAGAGCTGGCCTGTGGTGGTCTTCCACATCCACTTGACCTTTGCTCATAGAGTCTGTGTATGGGGCTCAGAGAATATAATGGTGAAAGACTATATTGAGCATGGTCCCCTGTATGTCTTCTTAAGGGGGAAAAAAATCAAAGAACGGATAATTGGCAGCATGTATCAGAGATATAAGCAACCTCAGCACAGCCACTGACAAGTAGAGTTTTGGTGCCACATTGCTAGAAATATACTTTGATGCAGATGTGCCACTAAAAAAAATTCACCTCTTCTGAAAAAGAGTGTTTCTATGAGAAAGGGAAGGGGAAATGGCTTTCCAGAGCTGTCTTTCAAAGAACTTGCTACTTTAACCAGCCAGTGATTAAACTATGCTCCTGCAGAGTGGTCTTCCTTCCAGACTGTTTTATCCAGCTACAACCACATAAACCACTTGACAAAAAATTATGGAATCATAAAGTTGGAAGAGACCACAAGGGCCATCTAGTCCAATCCTCTGTTCTGCAGGAATACATAATCAAAGCATTCCCATCAGATGGCCATCCAGGCTCTGTTTAAAAACCTCCAAAGAAGGAGACTCTACCACACTACAAGGCAGTGTATTCCACTGTCAAACAGCTCTTGCTGTCAGGAGGTTCTTCCTAATGTTTAGGTAGAATCTTTTTTCCTGTAGTTTGAGTCCATTGCTCCGTGTACTAGAAGATTAAAAAAGCATTCCTGTCCCACAATCTCCAATCCTGCCCCTGTCCCAGCACAATAACCCTCCCCACCACACTTACTTTCTCTCCCATTGACAAGCAGCCCAGGAATGAACAAAGCTTTAATAGAGCTCTGTTCAGTTCTTGGACTGAAATCACGCCTGTTCTCGTGAGAAGACCTGAGCATAGGAAATTCAAAAATAAAAAGTTAAATAACAAAAAAAAAAAAAAAACCTTACACCAAGCACAAAAACACACTTTAAAACTTCCAAGTAAACAAGGGAAGTTTTAAAAAAGGGTGTCACTTACCTGGATGTCCCGATCTCATCTGGAAGTGTACTGGCAGGACCGCCCATTGATGCTACATTCACAGGAGTTAAATGGCCCAAGGTTTCACACACCGGCAATGCCGGCACCAAATTGCAGTGGGGGCTCTATTGATGGTTCAGCCCATCAATAAAAAGAAATGTCATAATGATGCCAGCAGAATGGAAAAGGATGATGTCGTCTGATATTGGCATCCTTTTGCGTTCCTCTGGCATCATTATAGTATGACATTAGCCATGTCTGGTAATCTCCCTAGACTCTGGAACAGCAGAAAACAAGCTTGCTCCATCCTCAGTATGACATCCATTCAAATATTTAAACATGGTTATCATGTCACATCTTAAACTTCTCTTCTCCAGGCTAAACATACCCACCTCCCTAAGCTGCTCCTCAACCTGAGGTTCCTATATCTGACCCATTGGCTCCCAGAAATACTGCCTGAAGAAGATCACTGAAATCAGGCTACCATCTGCAGCTGAAAAAAGAAACTGGAAATCCCAAAAACCCTCTACAATGAGAACATTATCACACACACACACACACACACATGTTATACACCTTATCATGGAGTATGCACCTTTGAGAAGCCTGAGGGATTACCTCCCTAGCACAATGTCAGCCTGACCCACATTCCCTACCAACAATTCATGCAGATCCCATGTGGTCTGGTCTGACTCCCATGTCAACAGAATTGACTAGACTGTGTATTAGCCTCAAAGGGAGCAGAGGTGTCTTTGCATTAATAAGATCTGAATGTTGTATGTACATGAATGACACCACACACACACACAATAGAGATCAATGTGGAGATTATAGAAAAAATAGCCCAAAAGGCCAAAAAGATTGTTACGAGCCACCCTGGAGAAAATTGGTTTGACTGGTTACCTGACTAGGGAAGTCTGGTGGGTGGTGCCATTAGAAATCTGATCAAATGTCTTATTATATGCTTAGTTGTTGCAGTGGTGCTATATGTGAATATTAATATGCCTTGGATGTGAAAAACGATGTGTAAAAATACTACAGAACAGTTAACCAAAAAAATCTTAAGGCAGCAAGCTTTTGATGATAACTGAAATGAATTAGCTAAGACAGAAATAGATTAGATTTGAGTTCTTTGAACTGAAATGGAGGAAATGAGAGGGGAATGAAAATGTCTTCTCATATGCTACCCCCAAATATTTGCATCACTGTTATTTGTGTATCCCAGTACTAGAGAAATTCTTCTAAAAGAAGAAGCTGACACTGTGAAGGTTACATAGCATATTTTGTTCCATAAGATGCCACAAAACTGGGGAACAGGTTATGTAGCCAGAACTAGAGAATGGCTGTTTGCCTTACACAAGTCAACTGATGCCTAGAAGTTTTGACATCTACTGAATTAATGGAATTTTCCCAGCATGTGCAGTTTGCAATAGTAACTTGGCAATCCTAATAAACTGTATTAGAATATAAAAGCTCAGGGCTCTCATTCTCTCCAAGTTTTGGTCTGTCACAATGAAAAACAGAAATGCAATTCTTTCCCTAGATAAACTTCGGTCCTTGATTCACCAAGCCTGATCTTCTAATTTCTCACAGAGTTACAGGGAAAAGAAAATCCCCTTCAGGAGGCATGAACCACATGACTACCTCTTCCTTTTCTGGCCATGGGGGTGAACCACTGTGATTGTCACAAGTGTTTGCTTCTAATGCTGTTCTTCCACTTGTAGAATAAGACTGTAGATACTTTGGTGTACAACAGGGGTCAGCTACAGCTATGGCAAAATGAGGGTATTGCCCTCCCAAATAAGAACCCCCCCATTTGTAATTTTACTTCAGTCCCAACATTTCTTGAAGTAACTAAAAACTTCAGTTGAATATTTTGAAATATAGTTGAGGCATTCAAGAAAAAGGGCAGACAATGTGGCCACAGTGAACAAAGCAAATATGAGAGGTTAGATATAAATGATTTTCAACATCTTACTCTCTGCAGTACTAGACATTTCTAGACTGAAGGAAATTTTCATTTAGAATTTCTATTGGGGGTGGTGGTGTAATGTCCTCATTTCTTCCCCTCCTCTGACTCATAGATACACCCCCAGTGCACTAGTGGTGGAGCTGTCAAATTTCCCATGTCACAGTCTGGTCCATCAGTGGTTTGAGAGTGTAGGATCCTTTCCTTCAGGTTTATAAAGCTGTGCATCACTACTTTGCAGAGGATAGTCCTCTACTTGAAGTTTCCCTCTCTTTGAAGGGCTACCCAGTCCAAGCCTGGGGTCAGGATAAAGAACCACAAGGAGGCAGAGCAGGGGCCTTCATGCCACCCAGCAACTCTTGGCACTTGGACAGCAGCCAATTTAGGAGGCCAAAGGTTCCCTAGCCAAAGTCTTCTGCATTATGGTGAGATATATTCCATTTCTGTATTTCTATTTGTTCTCAGTTCCCAGTTATACCTGTAAATTAGCATATGTACATTTTATGCAAACCTGGCTTTTCTTTCTTCTTTTTCTTTTTTAAACAGATGCATCTCCTCTTCACTGGCAATGCATAAGAGGCCACCCTAGGATTAGCTGGGATTATCTTGCAACTCCAGGCTGCTGCCATAGTATGCTTCACTACCAGGCTGAATGCAAAGAGAAGGGAAAAAAAGACTAAGTTGCTGCTTCCCAACTGACAATTCCCTTGGGTGCATCTCTCTGCTGCTCGAAGGCAGCCCTGCAGCTATATGTACCAGCTACACAGCTATAGATAGTGCTGACTGGATAGTACTTGTGCCCTTCTCTGGTTAAGTGATAGAGGCTCCAGGATAAGTGTGTTATCTTCATTGGTTGCTAATAACAGAGTATCTCAGATCTGTGCTTTTGCATGCCAGAGCCTGATGCAGTATTGTTTCCAAGGTCTCATTTTTAATTTCAGACCTAAAACAACCCTGGTGAGCATGGCAGCTGACGGTGCCAAGGGATGGCTTCAGTCAATATCGCCTTAGTCCAAGCCAAAGCCAGAGGTTTTTGTCCACTTTTGAAAAAACGCCCTCAATCACAGGCTGTTCAAATCTCTATATTTGCAGAATCCTGGCATGTCTCATTAGCAGTGAAACAAGGTCAATAGCATTCTCTGCCACTTGTGTTGCTCCTTCAGCATGGCCTGTACAAAAAGCAAAAACACTGACCTGCCATCTCACCCCTCAGTTGCTGTAGGCTATAATGCAATGCTGGGGTGCCCTTTCATCTGTTTCAGGCAGCATTTCAGTGGCAGCATAGAGAGTTCTCTAAATGTCCTTAACGAAGACACCTGAGGGCAAATCTACCCTTGGAATTATTTACTTGCAGCCTTGCTTCTCTGAGTAAGGATACTTCACACATAGTGGAAATAGCCTGCGGCTGAAAGTCATAATGAATGTAGGTTTCTTCTTAGGACTAAGCAAGGCATGATGATGGGGATGCTTACATCCAGATCTTCTCCACTCAGGTCTATCTGGCATGTGTGGGCACCTGCTAGGGCTCAATGCCAACAGATTGCCTGCTGGCACTTCTACTCCAGGTCCCTCCATACCACTCTTCAGCTGAATACTGACATTGTCCAATCAATCATGTACCTGCCAATGTGCCTGCTTATTGTCTCATTGAGAAGAGGGAAATGCACATTATTGGCTGCCTCTGTCACCTTAGGGAGTGTTACCCAAATTGTGTCGGGTCCGTGGAGACCCTCTGATGTCCTAATATTAAACTGGGGAATTTAATTAACTCAACTTGGCATGTGAGAGGCCAGGCAATGGCAGGGCCCTTTAACCTATGCATACCAGTAATAGTGGAGGAGATTCTTAGCCAAAAGGTACAATTAAATGGTCTTTACTGGAAATTGATGTAAACAGCATTCACGCAAACACTCAGGCTTCAAGCAATCACACGAGGCTAATGAACAAAGTAGGATGTATTTGGATAAATGAATAGATTGAGGGGATGATGGGTGATATGACCCCTGTCCCGAAGAGCAGAGATTCCTGCAGCAGAGGCTCAGTTGGGTTCTGAGGGTCACACAGCAAACCGGCAGCATGGATATAGGAGGAGGAACTGTGGACATTTTGGTGGTGTTTTAGGATGATATTTATATGAAATAATTCCCCTGAAAGGATGGGGTTTTAAGTGGAATATGTTTCTCAGAGGTTCCCAGAGCTAGACAATGGGTGCTCTGGAAGCATTAATGATTGTTAATGGGTGTTGAATTTGGAATTGAATAGGAAACTCAAGATCTTTTGTTGGAGGGTAGCAGGGGAGGATGGACCTATTTTACATGCATTAAGGTCTCTGGCTATTGTTGAGTGTATTAGTGAATGACTCACCTCCAGCTGTTAAATCCTGATCTTGAGTATTTGTTTTGGAGAATTTCCAAAGGTTCTTCCCTTAGTCTTGCATCAATCCCACCTTGCTATTTGAGGTCCCTAGTTTACCTGTAACCATGCAGATGGCCACCTTAAGCCAAATTATTAAATATAGCCAATTATTAGATATTCCAATATGGGCCTGACAGGGTATGTAACAGAAATAAAGTGGTACATTGAAAGCATTTACAAGCAACATCTAAGAAGGAATAAATGTGTGACGGAAATACAGTTAGTTAGTCCAAACTAGAATAGACCCATTCAATCAGTCCTGAAATGCTAAATCAATACATCAGTAAACCCGACTGATTCGCTGACTCTGCTTTAATTGGCAGACCAAGAATAGGATTTAGGCCAGGTGACAACATGGGGGCCAGGGACGAAATCCCTCCCCCTAACAAAGGCTGCATCCCCAAGAGCACTAAACTATCTCATGTTTTTTCTTCAGAATCCCACTCAAAATGATGACTGGAAGTGAAGTTGTATCACTCCCAGTCACCACTTTGAAAACAACTCCTACAAAACCAGAGATATTTGGGTGCTGAAATTTGGGTGAGGGGGGGAATGTGTTGTGGGTTTTCTGCATATTTGCTTATGTTTGGGGACTTTCTGTGTTACCTGCTCTGACACCCCTGTCCCATATCTATTTATAATAAATTGGCAATAGTTAGTTCATTTAAAACTGGGAAATTCACCAACTAAGAATCCCAAAGACAATCATTGCTCAGACAGATATGCACTTAAGGAGGGGCTGCCCAAATTCCAAAGAGATATTAATTTACAAGGGAATTGAAGGTCTAAACACCTGGCTAATCCTATCAGCCAAAGCTGGGATATTCAATAAACTATCCCTATACCTCTACCCATCCACAAACAAAGGAAGTTGCTTCCTCCATCCATTCACAAAGTATCCACACATTAAGATGTCCATATCCACATGCCATTAACATATCCAGAATGTCTCTTGTCTAACCCTCAGCAACTCCAAGGAACATTGTCTTTCACTCTAAATTTCATCCCCAGAAGGCAGTTATTGACTATAAAAACTATTCCAAATCCCAAATCAAGTGTGCACAGTTTCCCTGCCTCTGGACTCCATGTCAGACTGTATCACCATTCTGGCATCGGGACCCTCACTCTGCTGGTTTCTTCCGTGACCTCATCTCCTCAGATTGGTACAGTATCACCTGAAAACAAAAGAGATTATCAGACAGGGACAAAAATGGTGTCCCCATCTCGCTATCTCCTCTCCTGCTACCCCCCAACCCCGTCCTGGCACAATAACAAACTGTTTTGCACTTACCTTAATCATGTGTCCATCCGCTTCCCTCAGCAGCCATGGAGTGAATGAAGCTCGCACAGAGCTCCATTCATTTCCTGGTTGAAATCACGGGCCATTCTCATGAGAGGACGAACATGCAGGAACACGCAGGAAAGAATAAACACCAAAAATACATCCAAAAGTGACAGCAAGCAGAAAAACAGACTTAAAAAATACAAAGTAACCCAGGGAGAGTACAAAAAAGGGTGTCACTTACCTGGATCACACCCTGAAGTGTTCTGGAACAGACCTCCCACTGCAGCTGGCATCGCGCTACAGGGGCAACTTTTCGCTTGCCCGTCGTTCTGTGACAGGAACGGAATGGGCGATCTAGTCATGGCTTAAGCCATGAATAAGAAGAAACAAGGGCAAAATGGGGCCAGCACGGGAGCATAACAGGACGAGGACGATGTAGTCTGAAAGGGAAACCCTTTGGCACTCTCCTGGTGTTCCTGTAACACCGTATTAAGGGTGTCTGATAATCTCCAAAAACTCGCTACCTCATTCACTACCCTTATGTGAATGCTTGAAGTCAGAATGTGTGTGTGGACATTGTTATTATTATTTCCTTAATAAAGATCAAGTATTGTACTATACAGCTTAATGTTTCCTCCTAAGTACTGGTAAACACAGGTTATAACATCCTTCTATCTGTTGCCCCCTCTTGCATAGCCAAACTGAGGGTATTAATTACCCAAATTAATATAAATATTTTGAAAGTCCTTAAGACTCCCGAACATTTAGGGTAGCATCTCTATGGTGTTCCGTACTAGAGTGTTATATTAAAAAATTAATTGATTATTCTCACAATCATGGAAAATTCTTAGGTGTTCGTAGAAATACATTTTGTGGCCCTTGTGTTATCTACTTTTTGCCTCCTATCTCATAAAAGTCTGCAAACACTTGGTTACATGCACGGTTCTAGATTTACCCTTATCTTTTGTTTCTTCAGTGAAAATTAATAGTAGCCTCCACATCTCTGCTGTCTTTGGAAGCATATGTTGATTTATCAGAGTGTTTTGCCTTTGGTGTAACATTAATTTCTATTATCACATTCATATGTGGGAAACAGCACTACACACATATGCCTTTTACTAGCAATTATTTGTTTAAACATCCTGGAAATGGCTTTAATACCATCTGATTTAAAAGGAACATAAACCTTTGCAGAAATAGGCCCACAACTGGTCTAACCTCTGAGGAGCTCCTGACCCATATAGCTTCTGCCCCAAACTGCGAACATTGTCTTTTTCCTCCCACAAGGCCTACTAGCACTGAGTACCTCTGGACTTGGCCCTTAACACAACAAATGTTCTCTTTATTTTAGTCAATATTCCATGATGTGACTGTCATTCTTCTTCATATGTTGCACCATTAATTTTTATACCTGTTACTGATACAATCTTTTTTTTTAATGCAGGTATTGTGGGGTCAATAGTCAATGGCTGCAGAGAAGGACGTGGGTTAGTGGGAGTTAATACTTAAAAGCAGTGTCAGTTTGCGCAAGTGGCTGAGGGGATTTAGCAATGCAAGTCCTGCTTTTAGATTATTTCTTCTCACTCCCCCACGCTCAAGATTTCTCCTTTCCACCTGTCAGATATGTCTTTCCTCTTTTGTAGGGTGCCATATCTCCTGTTTCAGCCTCAGGGCATGGAACAATAGATTGAGGTAAGGAAAGTGGGAGCAATGCAGCTTTAAGTAACCCTCACTGAGTAGCAACACAAAGTAACTGTGATGAATTCACCAACACACACTCACTGAAGCAACTTCCATTCAAATAAAATGGTTTATTGATCAAGGTAGTGAAGTAGAAGGTATCATGCCAAAGCCAGCTCTAAGGATACCAGGCAAAACACACAGATACCAGACAAAACACTCAATTCATTTTCGGTTTACACACACACATCAGAGCATAATGTGTATACATTCCAATGTAGATGTTCTCACACCAGTAAGTGGAAACATGACCTTGGCTCTCAGGCACCAGGGGCACCAGACATAACAACTTGCCAGTGTCCAAAAGGTGGGCTGGAAGGGTTCCCAGCCAACTGCACTCTGTACCCAGCATGCCACAGACTCATGTCAAGGCCTAGCATGGTGGTTGGGCCCTTTAGGCCAACCCATAAGCTAACCAACTATAATACCCAGCATCCATGCCAGGATGTGACAGTAATCAAAGTTGGTTGGCTATGTAGACCTCTATGTCATCATCATCATTTTATTTATGGTCATAGACCAATATATATAATACACAGATAGACTAGAATTCATAAAACACACGCAAAAGCATACACTAAATACTAAATGCACTAAGTAGGCTGAATTTATATCTAAAGTTAAACTTAAATTATTCCTCATGGAAACAAGGTATTATTTTGTGGTTTTTCTCAGACTGTTTTATTAAAAAATGGAATTTACAAGGGCCAAATCAGATGTAAGGCACCGTATATGGGATACTGAACAGGAAAAGCATTGGAGTTCAATTAGAAGTATTCTAGTACTGGGTAGTATGGAGATTTCATTTGTTTATCCTGAATATCTTTTTAATCTAAGAGTGTCTAAATTTAGGTGTGCTTTTATTGCAGCACATAATGTGCTTCCATCAGCTGCTTTGGAAGGTAAATATTTTTTTAAAACAGTATGATAAGCATGCTTGCCCTTGTTCAAATGTAGCAATAGAGACTCTTGATTATGCTTTATTGTAATGTTCATTTTACCAAGGTATCCACTCTAACCTAATCACCCAATCTTACAAAAATTTCCGGGTAGATCAGAATTGACCTCTCCATCCTGCTTGCTGATTTGGACACAGAAATTACAGAGAAGGCCACTAGGTTTTGTGCCTCTGTCATTACTACCCATAGACAAATATTATGAAGGTAAACATAATTTTTTATACTCTTGGAATTTTTAAGGTGTATTAAATATCTATAAAATTGTATTAATTTCAGTTTTTCAATTCTGGGTTTTAGATATAAATTTAGTGTATTTAGTGCATATAGTATTTAGTGTACATTTTTGTGTATGTTTTATGAATTCTAGTAATATCTGTGTATTCTATGATGATAAATAAAATAAAATGATGACCTCTATGTGATCCCTGACTGGCTGGGACCACACACTGAAAAAGCCCTTTATGATTTGAAAAAAAAAATGGTCTTAAAACATGGGAGAAAACAATGCTGACAGAACAAGTGAGGGGAAAAAAACAATGTTTTGAATATGTGGCAAATAGTTCTTCCTCTCCATGGAAGTGCTACACATTTCTAAATGCTAATTTCCTCATCAAAAATCAGAACATCACAAAAATTTATCACAGCAGCGCGCTGTATACACAAAACAGATGGCTCAGCGGTCTCTATACACCCAACTTTACAGTGACTTCCTTTCAACAGCATATTGGAAGGTTTGGTTTGCCTCTCTTTGAGACACTATATTTCTTTTCGTTTAATAATCCATCTTGATTGTAGTACATTTTGTGTGATGCTGTGCCTCCTTCACAGATCAGCAGTCCAAGTAAACAGGAAAATTGAATGCAAAATATAAAAAGGCACATTCCCCAGCCTGTAATTGGCATTCACATATTTGCTGGTGACCTTATTGATGTCAATCTCTCTCTCTCTTTTTTTTTTTTCAGCCTTGTTAATCCCATTCTTGAACAATCAAGATGTAAATAGGAATTGGTTTTTACTCAAAACCAAAGTTTTCATCTGTTAATTACATACAGAAGAGGCCAAGCCTTATTTGTGTAGCCTGGGATCATTTGGGACTGTGCATCTTTTGCCTTGTCCATTGACCAAACCAAGCCAAACTGCCAGCTTGAACCAGTGGTTTATTTCAAAAGAAAATAACAACATCCAAAATAGCAGAGATGGAAAGTAACACATTCCAAGTAACACAACTCATTTAACTCATTTTTCTTTATGTAATGAAGATAATATTCCAAAACTGTAAGACCAGTAACTGTACTGGTGCAATAAATAATATTTAGTTACTTTTAAACTTATTTTTAAAGGAGATTTTTGGAGATATTTTGATAGGCATTTTTCTGGTTTTGGGCCAATTCTCTCATCAATCCTAAGATTTCACCACCACCTCCACCACAAAAAATTAGAAAAGAAACAAGCAGCAGAACATGTAATAGAAAGAGTTTCTTTTCCAGAATATAATAAATAATGGCAGTGGGTTACTTTTCAGATGTTATAATGTGTGAAGGGAACAACCTGAGATCTAAGGATGGCCTCTGATGATGTCATACAGTGTGGGGCCTGGTGAGGTCATTAAGCATGATATGTTAAGCATTTACCACAGTTACTCAGAAGAGCATCCCATTCAAGTAAAGAATAGAAAGTCTAACAACTTAGAAAATATTTCTCTGGTTGGAAATTCCAAGCTCTGCACTGAACAGGGAAAACAAACTTTTCTCAACTTTGTTTTTAACATCTTTCCAAGCACTGTTTGAAACAATACAAGTGAGTTGTAGTCCAGTCAAAGATTTCCAAGAAAAACAAATTTTCAAACTTTGCCTTTACAAGGTTGCTGCCTCCCACGAGCCACATTTTTTTTTCTTCAAATTTTGCAGTCGTGTTTTGGTACCCTCCTAAACTTGCCCCCTCCAAATAATCAGCACCCCTTGCTGGCCATCAAATAATAGTAATCATCAAATGTTTAGGAAACAGGGGGGTGATGAATATGATGATAACAATGACAATGATGATGATAATAATCCAATTGCATGTTTAAAAGCAAGCCATCCTGAGTTTAGCTTAACATATAACTTTAATATGCTGAGAATTTCTCTTATCAGGAACGCTGTTGGCGCAGTGGTTAAATGCCAGTACTGCAGCCACAATGTTGTGAGTTCAAAAAAGGAAAACAGGAGTGAGTTTGAGATGTGGGAAGAGGAAAGAGAGAGAGAGAGAGAGGCTACTTAGTCAAGACTTATATGCAGTGCAGGAGAGAAGAAAGAGGATGGGAGGAAGGCATTTAACTAAGGGCTTGTCTATATGAGGCATAATAATAATGTGGGTTGCTCTGCAGTAATGGCAATTCGTAACATTATTCTTGGCAGTTGGCAGGCATGCGAAGCTATCTGTGTTTGCTGTGCAAATGGACATGACTGTGAATCAAGATGGTGTCTGCAAGTGAATACTCACGTTTTTAGTTACTTACTTCAATTTGCTGCCACCAGACAGTCTTTTTAAAAATTCATATCCATGGTGCGAAAGAGAGACCTTTCACTTTAACAAAAAAGCAAACAGAAAAAATAAGCCATTTTATTGCCTTAGTGCTTATTCACTAATGCAAAAATCCAACATAGTGGCTCCGGGCGCTTGCCTTGTTAACAAGCTCTGCCTCCCACACATATCCTGGGTGCGGCTATACGATCATAAAAAAATCCGTATGGGGGGCAAAAAATACGAACAGCCTGTCATTCGTATGCATACGAACCGGCTATATGATTTTTTAAACCCCCTAAACTCCATATGACTCCCTCTTCCCGAAGCTGGCTGGAGCGAGCAAGCCAAGCAGCAGTTTTAAATCTCCCGCTGCTTTTTTTTTTTAAAAGGTTCCTGGTTTGCGGACATTCGGTTTTCCGTATTTACAATATAAAATAAAAATAAATAAACATATAAATTCACGGACTTACCGGACGCTCGCTAGCCGGGAAACCAACATGGCGGCCGCTCCCAATTCCCCTCCGTGCTATCCCTGCCCCCTCTACTCGGCCAGCCAATCAGATTACACAGCCTGTTCGTATGTGTGCGAACGGACTGTACAGACCCGTCGGCCATCCAAACGGTGTACGGATTTCTCTTCGCTATCCGCTTTCCCTCCCGAATGCCGCATGTGCATATTTCAGGGTGGAAAACCGGGGGGGCCCTCTTTTGCATTCGTGTGCATCCGAACGGCCGTTTGTACGGAAGTGCGAACTTTCGCATGCAGTACGTATTATTTAAATCGTGTAGATGGGACCATAGAATCATAGAATTGTAGAGCTAGAAGAGACCACAAGGGCCATCCAGTCCAACCTCCTGTCATGCAGGAAATCATGATATTAAGGACAATATTCTATAACCAAAAGGAATGAACAAAATAAAGAATAAAACTACAAGCAGTTCAAATGTTATCTAAGCTGCAGTCTGAACTGCTGTTGCTCTAAGAATGCCAGTTGATGGGCTTAACCAAACAAAAGAAGATACAGACCATGTTATTGTATTTTATGAGTTTTAAGATCTCTGGGAGAAAGCTTTCTTTCCGTCCCACCACCATCACAGGCATGTTTGGTGAGGACCCAGGAGGGAGCCTTTTTGGTGGCTGCTCCCAGATTGTGGAATTCCCTCCCACAGGAGGTTCGGTTGGCTCTCCTCTCCTTTCACTGGCAGGCTAATATCTTCTTATTCAGGCAGGCCTTTGGTTTAAAATCTATATAACAGAAACAGTTTGTGATGGGCTTGTGTTTTTTATTATGATCTGTGTTTTTGTACCGTTTTAATGTTCTGCTTTTAACTGACCTGATATTTAATTCTTTTTTAAACTTTTGGATAAATAATGTTTTAGCTGTATCTGCTTTTAAAATGCTGTAGGCTGCCTTGGATCCTGCATAGGGAGAAAGGCAGGACAGAAATCAATCAAACAAACAAACATGATTTCACACACATGTACATACGTACCCACACAAATATTACTCAAAGACTGGTTGCTAGTCACAGCGATGAGTTCCAGCACAGCCTCATCTGGTTAACATCTTTGAAATCATCTGTTCATGTTGGAAAAGTGAATCAATTTGGTTGGCTGCCCCTACAAACAAGAAGGCTCATTTCCTTCACTGTTTTTTTTTTAAAAAAAAAAAACTTCAGGAAAAGCCGCAAAGGGTTTTCCCACATACTTTTTGGCATTCCCCTCCCTCCTTCAAAGCACAGTGGAGTGATGTGGAGTTGAAGGTTTTCACAGCTGGCATCCATAGTTTTTCTGTGGTTTTTTTCCAGGCTGTGAGGCCTGCATCTGTGGCTGGCATCGTCACCAGCCACAGATGCAGACAAAATGTCAGAAATAAACTCTTCCAGAACACGGCCAAACAGCCCAGAAAAAAACCACGGAAAACTTACAGTGGAGTGATAATATAATAATAATAATAAAATTTTATTTCTATCCCACCCCTCTGCAACGCAATCGGGGCGGCTTGCAGAATCCCATTGAGACAGGTTGCATTCTCCTCCCATTCTGTGACAACTTCTAAGAGTTGAGGGGAGAGAAGGCGGGAAAGCGTCTACAGAACAAGAAGGAGGGGCTGTGGAATAATAGAGAAGATGAATGCAGGGATGAGTTGTTCAGGGAGAGGGAGGGAAAAGGGGAAGGAAGATAGAAAAGACATTTAGCCAGGAGGTTCAAACATGGTAAGAAAAAGGATGGGCGAGGGAGAAGTGAAATCAAGAATGAAAAGAGAAAGGAATCAAACAGCCAACAGAGCTAAGTAAGAGACATTTGTACTACATTTTTTGCTAACAAGGGTGCAACCCACATGCACCTCAGACCAAAAAAAGGCAATTGTGCTGCAAAAATTGGGAAGGTTAGCAACAAGACTCCAAAGTAGCAATCCTGTAGAATTTAGTGACTTCTAAGACAACAAACAGGTACTGAGGGAGTTCAGTATCCACCCCATTCCCTCTTCCTGCCCATTGAGTCCTGAGAAGAGGGGACGGTTGGAGAGGCAGCCCACCTGTAGAGTCTACAGCAGCCACTCTGGAGCAACCTGCAATAGCAGGGACCAGCAGCACTAAGTATTTTTCCCCCCAAGGCAGTACTCTTATTGTGGAATTCTTCCTTTTGCCTGGAGAAGAATCAAGAAATAGAGCAAGGCCTTAAGATCTGGGAGCCCTAATCCCTTGGTCTCAGTGAATGGGGAGGAGAAGTTTTAGCATCCCACTCCTATGCATTGAGGCAAAGCATAGGAGGACTACTTCTGTATATGAATATTAACAATGGAAAAATATTTCCAAATATTCAAAAGAAATGGTAAAAAAAAAACCAAACAACCAGGCTTCATGAGTGTCAGGAAATCCTGAGAAGGAGAATCCTAAATAGGCAAGAACCTTTGCGGTTATACATCTATAGTTCATGAGAAAAATGTACACTTTTTTGCACTGTAGAAAACAAGATTCCTGTGCAAAATACAACATTTGTTTCTCAGAAAATAACATTTCTGCTCAGAAAATAAAATTTCAATGCAGATTTTAAAAAAACACAGCATGTCTTTTTTGCACAGAATAAATCCTCTATGGCAAATAGTCTTTGAAAATTGCAGTTTTCAACTACTTTCTTGCAGCAAGGAGAAAAACGCTAAAATTATTTGTTCTTGCCTGAAAAAAGGGAAGATTTATATTCCTAATGTATATACATTAGTGCACATTTATGGGCATTAGTGTACCCTGGATGCTGTCCAGGGCATGAAAAGAGGTTGTACACTTATACAAAATAAAATGCTGAGACTTCCTTGTTTCATATGGCATTTAAACTGCTCAGCTGCCCAACATTTTTAAGCTGTTGAGTTTTACTTTGCAGTCATAAACACACACACACACACACACACACACACACTTACCTACAAGTAAGCTCCATTGAACTAATGGGGTTTTCTAGGATTGTGCTGCTAAATCTCCTGTTTCATATCTCAATTTATGTCTATCTGCTATTTTGTTTTGCTTTTATTATTAGAGATTGTGACTATTTTGTCTTGTCCACATTTTGAAATGACCTGACCTGATTCATGCCTGCCAGACTAATGTACAAATGTCAACACAGTTATCCTTTCCATTTTGTTCATCTTTGAATGTTCTGATGCAGTTCTTGGTTTAAAAAAAATATCTATAAGGATAAATCCATCATTTAATAAAAAAGGCATTTAGAAATGTTCATTGAGAGAAGAAACATATTTAAAATATGCAACTAAATACAATTTTAGTGCAGATTTTTTTAAAAAAAGAAGAAAATCACTAATTAATGCAGATATCAGATAGAATGCATTTATGAATAATCACATGTAAAACAGATATGGACCAGAAAGAGACTGAGCCACCCATCCCTAGTTATTGTGACATATCTGTGTTGTACTTTATTGTTTTATTTTAATTTTGTGTGCCCCTTGGAACATTTTGAGAGATTCCTGGAAAGATGGGATGCATCTATTAATATACGGTATCAGCTATGTTTATACCATGGCCTTAGCTGTGACTTGAAAAGATGCTGAAATCTTTTTGCCAGGATGGGAACACCCTCTAGATGTTTTTGGACGTGAACTCCCATGATCCCTAGCCAACAGAGTCAATGGTGGGGAATCACAATAGCAGCTGTCCAGCTGCATTTGATAGCCACACATTCCCCATTCTGCCCTGTTGAAGGTCTTTAGCTCAAACATCCCCAACCTATCGCACACTACCCAGTTATAGTACTATTATTCCACTTTAACTGCTATGGCTGCCTCCTGTGGAATTCTGGGGTTTGTAGTTTAATGAGGCCTCAGAGCTCTCTGGCTGAGAGTTTGAAATGCCCCTCCCTAAACTGCAAATCCCAGGATTCCAGAGGAGGCAGCCAGAGCAGTTACAGTGGAATAATAGCGCTATAACTATACGTAGTGTGATAATCTGTTCAAAGCCAATAATCCTTTGTCATTATGTGTGTTTGCTGGGCCTGATGGGAGTGGAGGCCCTAAATATCTTGTAGGCACTAACCTGGTGAAAGCTGCTGTAGTTATTCAGACTGAAATAACAATCCATTTCTCCTCCAGCAACCTTCTCCATAGCTGTCACCAAAAGCCACTCCTGCAATTATACCTTTTGTGTGCTGAAATGAAGGGTATGTGAATTAAATGAAAATCCCTGAGAAACAGGTGTAGAAATCATACCATTTGCAAATGCCCAGTTGCTCTGTGCTGAGTATATTTTATAACTAATTGCATGCATCTATGAATAGGGCTGTTCAATTATTTCAAATTAACCTTTCCTCTCTGTTTCAACCAGTCCCTTCCAATGCAAAAACCAAACTGGTTCTTCTCTTTGTTCTGTTTGCAGCTTAGGAAGAGCAGGCTCTAGTTGTTGTGTTGGATTCAGCAATGAAAATGAAATAGCATCTGAATTGTGATGTCTTTCAAATGCTTGTCTAATATCCACATTTTTACACTTCCATTTACATATGTGTGTGTGTACGTGTGAAAGTTTCTATGCATGCACAACAGTTCAGTAGAACAAAAGCAAAAGGAGAGATGGTTGGGTGCAAATCATAGACTGTATGTAGCACTTGAACAATCATAATGGTCCTCCCCCCACCCATTAGTTGTCACCTCACAGCAGTAGAAATTGTTCCATTTAGCTTCAGCAGAGAGGCAAATGGGAAGCAGTCAGAGCTTGGAAAAGTTAGGATAGAATCCTCAAGAGTCCACAAAAGTAAAACTTTCTGAACTCTGCTTGTATTTGAGATAAGTAGAAGCCTGCTGCAGATTTCCCCCTTCAATGTGGGAACTTCAGAGCCAATGGGAGCAGGACTGGCTGGCTAACATATATAGCCCTGTACTTCTTACATGTACCCTATTCACTTCTGATGCCTGAATTATGTACCCCATTCAGACATAATGCCTGAGGTGTACTATGCAGTTCCTGACAAAATTACAAACTCCATTCAGCTCCAGCTTCTCAGAAACCTCTATTCTTCATAAAGCTATGCTTATTTTTTTATTGTTACTCCTTTCAGCAAACTGGCAGAACAACAACAAGCACTCCTTGCTCTCTCAGCTATGTATGTGCTGCCAATCAAAACAGGCTGGTTTGCTTTCCTGAATCCACGTACATTAATGGTAGAAATATTTCCTGGGCCTACAGTCTCCTGAAAGTCTTATTTTGGTTAAGAGGATATCAACAGTGGTGGCCAGCAGGACAGGATGGCCAGTGGCAAATGAAGCCAAAGGCAACAGGACGCAGGGCTAACTGCTTCTGTTTTCATCCCCTTCTTTCTCCCATGCAAAGACGCTGCAGTACAAGGAACAGTCTCTAATAGTCCATAGGTGTTCTTTACTGTGACTGCAAGTGCCCAAAAATGCTGAAGAGTTCACTAAACAATCAGTTCAGGGTAGTAGCAATGAGCAGCAAGAATTACAAGGGTCTGTCATCATTTGAAGGAGCCAGCAAAGGAAGTTGCCAGTAAACAGATCAAGTTCAGATCACCAGGAAAGCATCCTGGGAGTTCATGATGCAGAGCAAGGAGCAGGCAAAAGACAAATCCAGGAAATGTACCAGGAGACTGAGAAGTCAAGGAAGCCCACCAATGGGAAAGCAGAAATGCTGAAAGCAGTCATTATGGCAGATAAAAATAGTCATTGATTGCAGTAACTTGCCATCTAAGAAGTATGTGTTTATATATTTCTTGGTGAGGGAATTCAGCTGTCGGTAATGAGGACAGATTCTACTGAGTAAAACTCTGTCATATTCTTGAATTTCCTTACAATTTAGGGATCATCTACACCAGTGCTGTCACCCAGGGCCAGTCAGGGGCATCATGTCATTTTGGGCTACATCAATAGAAGTATAGTGTCTAGATCAAGGGAAGTAATAGTGCCACTCTATTCTGCCTTGGTCAGGCCTACCTAGAATACTGTGTCCAGTTCTGGGCACCACAATTCAAAAAGGATATTGACAAATTGGAGCGTGTCCAAAGGAGGGTGACAAAAATGGTGAAAGGTCTGGAAACTATGCCTTATAAGGAAAGACTTAGGGAGCTGGGTATGTTTAGCCTGGAAAAAAGATGGTTAAGGGGCAATATGATAGCCCTGTTTAAGTATTTGAAGGGGTGTCACATTGAGGATGGAGCAAGCTTGTTTTCTGCTGCTCCAGAGACTAGAACACGGAGCAATGGATGCAAGCTCCAGGAACAGAGATTCTGCCTCAACATTAGGAAAAACTTTCTGACAGTAAGAGCTGCTCGGCAGTGGAACACACTCCCTCAGAGCATGGTGGGGTCTCCTTCCTTGGAGGTCTTTAAACAGAAGCTGGATGGCCATCTGTCAGGGATGCTTTGATTTGTGTATTCCTGCATGGCAGGGAGTTGGACTGGATGGCCCTTGTGGTCTCTTCCAACTCTACAATTCTATGATTCTATGCTCTAAAGTTGCCCCAGATTGACAGGATGTTGGCTCCATGTACCAGCGCAGATCCACACGGGATCTGCGCCGTAGTCCAGACAGGCTGACGAGCCAACACTGCATCGGCCCTGCTGGCCCATCCCCTCAGTACCACCACCACTGCTGCTGCCTCTCCCACCATCCAAGCAGCTCTTTTACTGCTGGTGAGGTCAGTACCGGGTGAGGTGGCCACAGCAGTGGCACCAAGGGGGATGGGCCAGTGGGGCCAATGCAGTGGGTATGTAGACATGTGGACAGCTGGGTTGCTCCTAATCCAGCCCAATCAAACTGTCCACACATCCCAAACACCCAGGCCACTCCGGAGTATCCTGGATTTAGCCAGATTAATGGCTAAAAAGAGCAGATTTGGTCTGTGAATCATGTGTACAAATCATACCAGATCCGTTTTATTCTTGGTGTAGACAAGCCAGGTGCCTCTTCTAACAGCCTCTCTCCCAGGGGCTTGGGGAATCGTTTCTGCCTCAGAGTCTGCCAGCTGCCAGCTGTTGTGGGGTAGAGAGATCCTCTTAGAGGTTCCAAACTCATCCTCAGCCTCTAATGGTCCCATGGCCCCTGACATCTTCTAGGCAAAGTATGAGAGCTGGCTTCCACACTGTCCTACTAGATACTCTTCTGGGGGAGATGTACCCCATCCCATGGGCTGGTTGTATGTAACAGGCAGGGGTGGGCTGGCTGGGTGTAAGAATGAGCTCAAGGGGGAAATGAGTGGGTATAGTGTTGTAAGTATGAGCTGAAAGCAGTGAGAGGGGACAAACACTGTTGATGAGAGGTAAAGGAACGGGGGAGAACCAGTCTGGTGCAGTGGTTTGAGCATTGGACTATGACTCTAGAGACCAGGGTTTGAATCCCTGCTTAGCAATGGAAGACCACTGAGTCACCTTGGGCAATTCATACTCTCTCAGCCTCAGAGGAGGGTAAAGGCAAGTCCCCTCTGAACAAATCTTGCCAAGAAAAAACTGTAAAGCCTTTATAAGTTGGAAATGCATTGAAGGCACACATCAGCAAGCAAAGGAATAGGGATAGGCAAGAATTTCATTTGATCCCTATTTTTAAGTTAACTAATTTAATTCATACTTCCTGAGCTAACTTCCTAAATTCAAGGCAGCTTGCAAATTAAAATAAATAGAACAGTGGTGGTTCTTAACCTGTGGCCCACAACCCCCCAGGAGTTTGCAATGTCCTCACAGGAGGTCCATGAAGGCTGGAAGGCTGCTCAGCCCACCTCCTCCCCTCAGTGGAACAGCCACGAGACAGGAGCCAAGGCAAAGAGTTGGCTGGCTTAGGCTGCACTTTGCCATTCAGTCCGCTCCAGCCACAGCTTGCAATAAGAAGCAGGACAAAAGTGCCTCTGAGAGAAAGTTTAATGGAGGGTATAATTGTATTATTATTGTTGTTATTGTTACTAGATATTGGGTTTTAAATCTTGAGTTAAGTCTTGGGGGCTCATGGCAACAAAAGATATTTAAAGGGGTCCCTTCTAAAGAAATGGTTAAGAGCCACTGAAATAGAACATTGGTACAACTTGAAAGGTTAACATGAAAATGCAATTAAACTGTCAATAGCACTAAATACCATTTAAAACCTATAATTAAAATAGTAAAAAAGCAGTTTAAAAGCAGTACAGTACCTTATTAGAAGCCTTTTTTTATAAATATGCAGCTCTCGAAAAAGGCAGTTCTTGGAATACAAAAAGTCTTTGCCTGCCAGAGAAAGGAGAGCAAAGAGAGTTTTCAGTCTAGCCTTCCCATGGGAAGGGAGTTCAAGAGTTCAGGAGCAGCCACTGAGAAGGACTTGTCTCATCAGATGGGCCTGTAAAGGTGGTGAGACTGAAAGAACTCCTGGGTATCCAAATGACCTGTCAGGGTAATACTGGAAGATCAAGATCTGTCAGATAGCCTGTACATAAGCTGTTTAAGATTTTATGGGTGATAACCAGCACTTCCAATTATACTTAGAAACAGGTGAGTACCAGTGGAGCTCCTGTAACAAATTAGTTGTGTATTTTCTTTTACCAGTCTTTTCTTGGCCATAGTTTTTTAAAGGTAGACCAATGTGAAAACTGGATATAAATGGCTTATGACTGAATGCATGCAAGACTCTCACAGACTGGAAATCGGATGGTTCATTTGTTCATGAAGAGAAATATAGGTTGCCATGTATCTGTAGGGCATATGCCCACAAACTTACTGTTATAAATGAAATTGTGGATAATAGCAAACCCTATTAGAATAAAGGATGTCTGGTACAAACATACCACAAAATTGCATTGGAAAGGATCTAGCAATTGCTAGAGAAGACACCTCTCTAGGCATTTTCCAGCACAACTCTATGGTATGCGTTGTTACCTGCCTTGATACCCCCACTCTTTCAATAATTCATCAATTGGCTATATTTCATAAATTTGTATATTATTGGCACTCCACGTGGTTGGTAGTAGACCAGGGCTTCCTAAATACAAGGACTCAAGGTATGCTCAGAAAACCTAAGGAAGTAGCCATCCCAAATTCCTAAAAGACTTACCTAGGTAGTAATAAAGTGAACCCCCTTGAACTGATGAGTTAGGGAGGAAATGGCCTAATTCTCCTGGACATGCATAGAAGTGAGTCATTCACTAATCCAGTCAAGGTAGCTGGACAGCCTTTGCCTTGCAAAACTGATTTTTCTTCACACCTGTCCTAAAACAATAGATAGTTGCTTGAGACCCAACAATTCCAATGTTTCAACCATTAGTAATCATTAACACATCCAGAGAATCCATTGTTTACACCTGGGAAACTCTGGCAGACAACTGTATTCCGCTCATAACACCCTTCAGGGGCAATATTGAGTATAAATATCACCCCACAATACAACCAAAGTGTGCACAGCACATCTCATCACTCTGTCAGTCTGTGTCACCACATTCACAGTTTCTCCTACCTCATAACTCTGCCAGTTTGCTGCACTGTTACCCAAAACGCTCCTTGGAAAATTCTAAGAAAATATCCAGTTTCTAATATGTTGGGGAAATTAGCAGCAACTCAACTTTAGCTATGCAAAAGGGGGTAACAAGGGGACCTTGAAAACCTTTGTCTACTAGTACTAGTCTGGATGGAATACACACACATGTGAAATTAAGTATGGTTTTTATTAAAGAGTTTAAAAAAATAACACCATACACACACACACATTCACCCAGAAAAAACATTCACACAAGGCTATAAAAAAGGCAGTAAGAAAACTTGGGATAGAAGGTAGCAAGAGGATTTGTTGTGGGGTGATACAACCTGTCCTGTAGTCAATCTGGCAGAGTGGATGGAGAAATCTGGGTGGCTAACACAGAATGATAGGGTTTCCCCTATAACTGGGACTGTGCACACTGACGCATATTTTGGGGGGTCATTTATACCTCCAAATACACCTGAGGGGATTTGATGTTTCAATGTGTTGAAACAATAGATTCCATGAGCCTTCATGGATTGCACAATGAGTTTCCTGGGCTTGACAAAAGGTGTGGAAGATGCTAATGTGTTTCTTAATGTCCATTGACTGGATTTTAAAAGCTTGAGCAACCTGTCTTAAGGTTTGGGATTAATGAAAAGAAGTTTCAAAATCAGCAAATACAAAGGTTTTATTTCATCCATTGTCTCCCTTTCCTGGAAAATGTGTCCTTTTTGGCTTTTAGCCTTAGGCTTCCCTAGGGTAAGGCAGGGTACTCAAATGACCTTTGTGAGACCATCCTGCCTTTTCCCTTGTGGAAGGCCACATTAATGAACCAAATTAATAATATGCCAGTTTATTAATACACAATTTCTGAGGTCTCTAGAAGTGGGGTGTAAGTCTCTGGAAGTGGGGTGTAAGCCATGCTTAACAGCACGACCCTCAAAGCTGAATTCTGAGTATCTTCTGCTACCTGAATTTCTGTCTTCAGATAGATACAGTATAGCCCATCATCCCAAACTCTATTGCTCTATCCCAATACTTCCTACTTTCTTTGAAAGCCTTGTATGAGTGCTTGAACCCTGAATGTATGAATGTGTGCATTCCTCTGATTATTTTTTTTCAATAAAAACCATTTTTATTTTATACCCTAGCTTGGAGTCTTGTCAGTGAGTATTGGTATACATAGGTCAAAAGATCCTGCCACTACCTGACTTCTCACAGCCACTATTTGATCTAATTAAAATTCCCCATAAAACTATTGATTTTTGGTAGACACATGTACAATTTCCATGGGGCTTAGTAATTTGGGTAACAGTGTCCCTATTTTTTTTCAGCTGTGGATATTGGTTCCATGGAAATGGGAGCCAACCTGTAATTTTGAAAAGACTGAAAGTGGTCCTAATTGGCTAAGATCACTACCATATATCCATTTTGGAGTGGGAAGAGGTGATGTCTCTTATATCAGCGTCATTTTTCTGCAGTGATCCTAGCACACAGCATAATGTGATTGGCTATGTAGGGCTATTACATCATTATTTGCATTTTCTATATTATACTTGTTTTGTTAGATAGAAAGGAAAGGCACCCTTTTCATAATATGGATGTCACCAAGCAAATGGATGCAGAGAGTTGGGAGGATTGGTAATAAATAGGAATGGAAAATCTAAGACGGTTTCTATTGTCCATATAGCTCTTATACAAGACTCGGGTAAGTCAGAATACACAGCTGCTACACAAATGGCAAGGCTACCTTGGATGGGACAAAGTCTATTGCAGAACTAATGGCTCCCAGAGTCCAAACCATATCCTCAACATCAGCGGGAGGTATTGATTGAAACCAATCCAACATAAACTGCATAAGGCAAAGTCTCTGATACCTCAGACTCAGAGTTTAAACCAGGTTGAGCTGAACATGAACAATTTTTTTTTATTATTATTTTTTTGCAAGTTGGGAAGCAAACTCATCACAGCAGGCTTGAGATAGTTCAGCTTTCTTAGCAAAGATAGTCCTGCACTCAGCAGCTCATTCACGATCTGAAAGTGCAGACAGAAAGCACTTGACAGGCATTATGATGGCAGGAGGAGATGAATTTTTCACGACTGTCAGTATCATCTCATGGGGGCATAGATGGTTTATGAAAGACTGGATTGGCTCCTGCAAGATTCAACAGCCATGTAGACTCTCACAATCTTCATCTTTTATCTCCCTACATGCTTCTTAGGCTTTTGTGAATCAGAAAGCCAGAATTTGAAGTTACCCCTAAGAAGTAATTTGTCACAGTTCTAGTGACACTTCCCCAGAAGTGATTGTAGTTTTAGGTTTTTTTAAAAAAAAAATCTAAACAGTTAATTTTTTGGTGAAGTAATTCTTGACTACTTTGTTTTTCACAATGTGCCACTTTTAGTCACTTTTAAATGCTCCAAGACCCTGTCCTGTGGTTTGAATGAGACTGTTCCCCATCTACTTTGCTGTCACCTCAACACCCACAACAAAGCAGGAGACAACAGTACAAAAAACAGCAAAAACTGACACCTCAACCATGTGATAGTCCTCCTCAACTATTTAGTGAAGCCACACAACCTAAATATATTGAAAAATCCCCCCCCCTCTCGCTCTCTCACTTTTCTTCGCAAACAAAGATTCAGGAAGGTCTCATCCCACGCTTTCTGCAAGCACGCTGATGACTGAAAAAGCCAATCCGAGATAAACAAGTCCGGTTCCAGAAAGCACAGCAGAAGGTCTCCTTGGGTGATGTTTCTGGGTTGTGATTTTTTCTGCATTGTCGTTTCTCTTCAAGACTTGTTCGGTGTGAGTTCTCAAATAAGGCTGTAGCATTGTGGATAGAGCATCTCCATGCCTCCCAATGTGAGGCCAGGGCGGACCATTTTGGTGATCAATTTGGCCGAGCCTGAGATGTTGTTTCAGGGAGTCCTTGTATCGGTTTTTTGGAGCACCCCTCTTACGCTGACCCATGGCGAGTTCACCGTAGAGTACTATTTTTGGGAAGCGATTGTCCTCCATCCTAGAAATGTGCTCTGCCCACCGCAGCTGTGTTCTCAATATCATGGCCTCAATGCTGGTGATCCCTGCTCGCTCAAGGACAGCAACATTCATCACATAGTCAGTCCAGTGTATATTTAGAATTGTGCATATACAGTGCTGATAAAAGTGTTTGAGGAGTCGTAGGTGGTGGTGATAGGTGACCCATGTTTCAGATCCATAAAGGAGAATAGACAGTACAATGGCTCCATACACACTGATTTTTGTGTTTCGCCTCAGGTGTTTATTACTCCAGACTCTTTTTTAAAGTCTTCCAAATGCACTATATGCCTTTGCTAATCTGTGATTGATCTCTTTGTCAATCTTGAGTTTAAAATATTGCAAAAATGGAATGAGTCAAGTCACATCATGTCACTATACTTTCATTACCGGGGAAATACATTATTTCTTTTTCTTTTTTCTTTTTTCTTTTTGATTATTATTGTTTTATTGTTTCACATACATCTACATTACAGATTCAAATAAGTGAAAGAACAAGCAAATTTCCTTCATTACTTTCTTCATCTGTTATGTACATAATAATTATATCAATCAATTTGAAATAAAAAAATAATTAAAAAGAAAAACCTGACTTCCTTTGTATAAACAACTCAAAGTGTTTATTTAGCTATATATATATTTGCTGTCTTCCTCTTATACAAGAGACTAAAGTGCGATCTTTCTGCTTCTGTCTTTTCTATACGTATATTTATTATCATTCCCTCTCATCCCTTCTATCTGCCTTTCATTCTTTAATTCTCTTCCTTCTCTTCATTGTTTCCTATCTCTTTACTCTGTTTCTCCTCATATTTTTCATAGATATACTTGTGTTGTTTTTCTGACCTACATCTCAATGTGTCTATCCGCATTCCACCTTTGCCTGCAGTAATTGATTACTGGTAGCCATTCTATCTCTGTTTTTTCCACCATGTCTTGATTTAATATTCGGGTTAGTTTATCATTTTCTTTCATTATTAGTATCTTATTCATCCAATTTTCTATCAATGGTTCTTCTTTGCTTTTCCATTGTGCTGTGATGATCATACGAGCCGCTGTACATAAGTATAGTAATACTCGCCAATATTTCTTCTCTTCATTTCTTGTTAATATTGAGGTGATATTTAGTAGATAAAGCTTCGGGTTTAATTCAAATTCAATATTAAATATTTTTTTAGTTATCTTGTGTACTTTCAGCCAGAATTTATGTATAATGGGACAGGTCCACCACATATGTTTAAGCGTTCCCGTATCTTTTGCACATTTCCAGCATCCTTTCTCCTGTTTGCCATACATTTTGCTTAATCTGGAAGGTGTTAAATACCATCTATTGCTTACTTTAAAGCAGTTTTCCTTCAAGTCCTGACATGCTGTAAACTTTTTTGTTTTTTTCCATGCCCCTTCCCATTCTTCCAGTTGAATGTCTTCTTCAACGTCCTTGGCCCATTTTATCATTGCCTCCCTTATCACTTCAGTTTCGAGTTGCCTAGATATGAAAATGTTATATAGTCTCACTATCTTCTTTCTCTTAGTGTCCCATATGATCTTTTCAAAATCCATCTCTTCTTTTACAAAGCCAAATTCCTCCATATCTTTTTTGAACCTGCTGTGCACTTGTTGATATGAGAGCCAGTTAAACTGCCATCCTTCATGTTGTAGCTCCTCCCTCGTTTTTATTCCTAAATTTCCATCTTCTTCTTTTTTACACAGTTCCTTATATGTAATCCATCTGTCTGGTCTACCTATTCGTCCCCATCTTCCAAAAAAGGCCTCAGCTGGGGATATCCATTCTGGTATCTTCCCAAAATACTGTTTTTGTACATTGTTCCAGCTCTGTAGCAGCGCTCCCCTTATGATATGGTTACTAAAGTCTTTATGTATTGGCGCCTTGTTATATCCTAAGTACACATGCCATCCTAACCGTAATCCCGCTCCTACTAATGTTAGTAACTTCTGATCTTCCAATTTGATCCATTCACTTATCCAAACAATGGTGCATGCTTTATGATAGGTTTGCAAATCCGGCAAGTCTAATCCTCCTCTTTCTGATCTTTCGATTAATGTTTGCCACTTTATCCTTGCTTTCCGACCCTTCCATATAAACTCATTCAAATCTCTCTTCCACTCTTTGAATGGTTTATCATTTGATATAATAGGCAGATTTTGAAATAGGAACATTACTTTCGGGAGGACCAACATTTTAATCGCCGCTATCTTCCCCATCATTGAAAGGTTTAATTTGGACCAAACTAATAAGTTCTCTTTTATCGTTTTCCAAGTTTTCTTGTAATTATTATCATATAGGTCTACATTCCTATTGGATATCCAAATCCCAAGATATCTTGCTTTCTGCTCCAGTTTACATTTGGACCTCTCTCTTAATATTTCTTGTTCCTCTTTGGATATGTTCTTGATTACAGTTTTTTTGTGCTTCTCCTCAGGTGTTTATCACTCCAGATTCTTTTGTAAAGTCTTCCAAATGCACCATATGCCTTTGCTAATCTGTGATCGATCTCTTTGTCAATCTTGAGTTTAAAATATTGAAAAATGGAATGAGTTAAGTCATTTCATGTCACTATACTTTCATTACCGGGGGAATACATTATTTCGTAGGATCACAGAGTTGGAAGAGACCACAAAGGCCATCCAGTTCAACCCCCTGTCATGCAATCAAAGCACTCCTAACAGATGGCCATCCAGCCTCTGTTTAAAAAACCTCCAAAGAAGGAGACACCACTACACTCTGAGGTACCATATTCCATTGCAAAACAGATCTTAAAGTCAGGAAGTTCTTCCTAATGTTTAGGTAAAATCTCTTCCCTTTAGTTTCAATCCATTTCTCCATGTCCTAGTCTCTGGAGCAGCAGAAAACAAGCTTGCTCCTTCTTCTATAGGACACCCTTTCAGATATTTAAACATGGCTATCATGTCACCTCTTAACCTTCTCTTCTCCAGATTAAACATACCTAGCTCACTATGCTGATCCTCAAAGGGCAAGACTTCCAGACTTTTTACCATTTTGTTTGCCATCCTCTGGACACATTACAGCTTGTCAATAGCCTTCTTGAATTGTGGTGCCCAGATCTGGACACATTATTCCTGGTGAGAGCTGACCAAAGCATTTATTGGTAATTAGTCATTTTAAACTAGTTACTTCTTATTTCTGAGGAAGATCTGTACTGACAGAAATACAGCTGCCACTGACATTTTGCTTGGACACTAGGAATTCAGCTCAGCATATTTGTTTGGTTTCAAAGATTTCCATAACCATTATCCACATATATTCATATTCAAGCATATATTTACAGTATTAAGGGACAGAAGCTTGTTTTTTTAAAAAATATATTTACTTTTAATTAAGTCACAATGTTTCAATATACAGTTGTCCCTTCACATTCATTGGGGTTTGCTTCCAAGACCCCCTGTGAATACCCAAATCCATGAATATTCAAGTCCCATTATATGCAATGGCATAGCAAAATGGTGTCTTTTATATAAGATGGCAAAATCAAGGTTTGCTTTTTGGATTATTATTTTTAAAGAATATTTTCAAGCCGTGAATACTTAATACTGTGAATGCCAAATCCATGAATGTGGAGGGACAACTGTAGTATATAATCATGCTTGCTTTTAAAGGAAGGAAGAAGGAAGGAAGGAAGGAAGGAAGGAAGGAAGGAAGGAAGGAAGATTGTTGTTGTTATTGTGTGCCTTTGTTTCCAACTTATGATGACCCTGGAACCTATCACAGGGTTTTTTGAGGGGTTAGAGTGTGTGACTTGCCCAAGGTCACCCAGTGATTTTTCTGGGCCAAGCAGGTATTTGAACCCTGGTCTCCAGAGTCATGGTCCAACATTCAAACCACTATGCTATGCTGGCTCTACTTGCCTGTTAGTATTTTATGTGCTTATACAATGTAACAAGCAGCATATGAACTACAGTTGTCCCTCTGTATCCACCAGTTTGGTATCCACAGATTTAAGTATTCATGGCTTGAAAATACTCTTAAAAAATAATAATTCAAAAAGCAAACCTTGATTTTGCCATCTTATGTAAGGGACACCATTTTGCTATGCCATTGCATATAATGGGACTTGAGTATTCATGGATTTTGGTATCCACGGGGGGTCCTGGAAGCAAATATGAAGGGGAATATGAAGGGACAACTGTATATCCAGTCATACTCATAGGCTGGATACTTTAGAGGATTTTTCTTATCTTGGCAGTAAAATCCTCAATACTCTCATATTAAATGAACTCTTGTTCAGGTCCTAGACTCACATAGTCTTGCAGTAGAAATGACTGATTATGGAACTTGGCCCATGTTTCAAAGATTGGATCATTTTATCCCATTTTCAAACAGAATCTAAGCAGTGTGGCCATTGCAGACAAAATGTTGTTGCACTAATGTTGAGATTATCCTCAATATTCACCATTCTTGTTTCCATAAAGCTGCCATTCACTGGTGGAGTTTGAATAGCCTAAATAACTGGGATTTTAAAGAAAGACAAATCTAGGTAAAATTGAGGGCTCTAAAAAGAGCAGGAAATGTGGACTGACATTTGAGCTCCAAATCACATGTCTCCATTCAGTGGTATGACCTTTCATCTGTTAAATTTTCTATGCTCTGAAAATTGCAAAGTATTTTGTGCCAAATCTTCCTGTACTTGACTTTCTAAAGGGTCAGGTTGCCTTTAGACCTCCCTGCAACCTTACAAAAAAGGAGACTGATTTGCACGCAAGTCTTGTAATAGTATGACAGTACATTCAACACCAGGCACCCTGCTATTGAAAAGAAGAACTGTCACTCAGAGGCAGAAATTTTAGCTGATGAATCATCAGGGATTTAGTTGATCAATTGATTGATTACTCATTTACTTTTTGCATCCATTTGCATAACATTTCTGATGAAAATTGATGCATCTTTGAGTGACCATATTTAGCATTATGACATACTCCCACGGTGAGATAAAGTGCTTTTAGCATTTGTATGGAAAGGATTAAACCCATATGCCAAACCAGTTTTCTCTCCTTTTACTGAATCAGGCCTGGAAAGAAGTCTGGACATGTATGCATACCCATGTGTGTGTTTACATGCCCCAGTACACCCATGCACTTGTCACATAGAGATTTGCCAGAGTTAAAGCCAGAAAACATTCACAAACCATTTGCCTTCTGGGCAAAGCTCCAAAGAAGCCATCACCTATCCCACTTAATTCTGAAGCACTTCTTTAACAAGTGGGCGTTTAGCAGTTGGATGCCTGCCAAAAGAAAAAAACACACACCAAATCATTGAGCTTTGGATCATTCTTTGAAGTGGTTATTTGTTGTTTTTATTATCAGCTTCATTTCTATCCTGCCTTTCCTCCAATTAACTGAAGACAAAGCTCTCCACTTTATCCTCACAAGAACCAGGCCCAGCCAGTGGATTTGTTATTGTGAGGTGGTGACTGCATTGTCAGTTTTCATGGCAGCCTTTTTCATAGCTCCACTAAGTGTTACAAGAGCCACTGATAGTTTCTGGATATCTCTTGTAACATCTCAAGGCACAACTAACAACTCAAGAGCTGTGGAGGAGGCTGCCATTAAAACTGAGAGTGGAGTCGCCATCCGACAATAATGCAGCTGCACCTGATAACCCTTTGAGGTAGCCCAAAGTTAATGAGTTTGTCTGGCTCATGTTCAACTACTGAATTTCATGTCTTAGCAAGGATTTGAACCTGGATGTCCCAAGACAAAGCCACTATGCCCAGTTTTGTAGTTGTTGTTGTTGTTGTTGTTGTTTATTTTAAAAGAATCACATGATGTTAGTATGCATTTTGTGTGCAGTTTCCCTGACTATACTGTATGTCTGTTTGCTCACATTTCCCCCCAATGCACCTATTTTTATATGTGTTTTGTAATCTTGAAGCCCAGAATTAAGAGAAGTGTGAAAACTGAAGGATAATAGCATTTCTGGTTCAAATATTAATTCCGTTAGTTTATGGGTTTGGTCAGTATATATGCATAAAATGACTTGAGCCACACCTCTTAAAATAATGTACATATAACAATTTAACCATCCCCCAGATTTTACAGTCCTCCAAACACTTTGATGCAGTTCCAGGAAGTTTAAATATATCAAAAGACATTCATAAATATGGCTGTTGAGACCAAAAACATTTAGGAATGCTTGTTTGGAGAGTTCACTTAAATAAATGTGTATATGTTTAAATGTGATTTTTTTTATTTTTATTTTTTGCTTTCTTTTAAGTTATACAGATTAATATAGAAGTGGCACACAACAAACTTATGGGTGAGCACTTGCAAAAGTAAAAGAAACTAGAAATAGAATACTCCATGGGTGTCTAGTAAGACTTTATCACAGTACACTGTTATAGTGCTATTATTCCACTTTAACGAATGTTGCTGTCCTTGAGCAAGCAGGGATCACCAGCACTGAGGCCAAGATATTAAGAACACAGCTGCGCTGGGCAGGGCACGTTTCTAGGATGGAGGACCATCGCCTCCCAAAAATAGTACTCTACGGTGTACTCGCCACGGGTCAGCGTAAGAGGGGTGCTCCAAAAAAAACGATACAAGGAATCCCTGAAACAACATCTCAGGCTAGGCCAAATTGCTCACCAAGAATGGTCCACCCTGGCCTCACATCGGGAGGTATGGAGACGCACTATCCACAATGCTGCAGCCTTATTTGAGAACTCACACCGAACAAGTCTTGAAGAGAAACGACAATGAAGAAAGAATCACAACCCAGAAACATCACCCAAGGAGACCTTCTGCTGTGCTTTCTGCAACCGGACTTGTTTATCTCGGATTGGCCTTTTCAGTCATCAGCGGCTTGCAGAAAGCGCGGGATGAGTCCTTCCTGAATCTTCGTTTGTGAAGAAAAGCCAGAGAGAGAGATTCCACTTTAACTAGTATGGCTGCCTCCTGTGGAATTCTGGAAGTTGTAGTTTAGTGAGGCCTGAGGGCTCTCTGGCTGAGAGTTTTAAATGCCCCTCCCTAAACTGCAAATCCCAGGATTCCATGGTTTCAGTTATCCACTGCTGAAAAAATAGGGACACATCCATAGAGTCAGGCTGGAAAATTCCTAGAGAGGTTTAGGAATCACTAGGTCCTCCAATGAAACTCTATGGTATGTTTGTACTGGAAGTCCTTTATTTTAATAGGATTTGCTAATATCCACAGTTTCCAGTATCCACGGTAAGCCCAGGAACCAAGCCCCTGCAGATATTGAGCGGGGAGGGGGGTTGGTCCTATATATGTGCAGTTAACAAAACCTTTCTCAGTGTTCTAATGGTGGCTAGGAAGTGGTATCAGTGGGACACTGAATCCATTCTAGCTTTTTCTGATCCTTAAAGGAGAGCTCCAAGGTGCTGAACTCTATCCCTAAGGCAAATTCAGCACCTTGGATGGCTCCTTTAAAGTTCTGGCTAAGACACACAGTGGGTTCACCATTCCTCAGGCATTAGAATCACCAGCCTTAGGGGTGTAGCAGGGGTGGGACAAAGTGGGGGAATTGCCCCTGAATAAGAATTTCCCTAATAAATGTCATTTAGGTCTCCATATTTCTCATATTGCAGTAACTTAATTTAGTTGAGCCTTTAGAGATGACAGTTCAGGACTCCAAAGAAAAGGGACAGGCAAAATTACTAAGGGAATGTGAACACAGCAAATATAAGAGTGTTAGGTGGGAACTATTTTCAATGTCTCACTCTTTACAGTGCTAGAAATTTGGAGACTGAAAGGAAATTTCATTGGAGGGGAATAATTCTTATTGGGAGCAATGTCCTCATTTCCCACTTTCCCTGTAGCTACACCCCAGCCAGCCTCTGCAAGTTCTCATCTTTCTTGCTAAAGGAAGAAAACACTATGCATTCCAAATCAGAAACCAAACAAGCACACAGTCTCTCCAGTTGCATTTTCCTTGGCAACTCTTGGCTGTCTTCCAGAAGCTAAGCAGCAGGGCAGCCATTTCCCAGTGGCTCCTGTCCTGGAATCTGTCCAGTCTATGATGCTCTGAGTACAAGGAAAAACAGAGAGAAGGTGGGTAAAGCTGCTGCTAGACATCAAGCACCATGTGTGTGCATTCCTGCTAACTTCCCCAGAGCAGCAGAGAAGGAAATCTATTATAATGTATTTGCTATATTAGGATGTCACAAGTATCTCTTAATTTCACTGGAACGTTATAAGAGCTGTGCAGATCCAAAACAAGGCCATAGGGTTACAGATAGGCCCTGCCTTAATAGAGGGGTTGTGTAGTGAAAAGTTCCCCCAGCATAACTATGCCATAGGTGTGCTATGCCCCCTGGATACTGGATTGCACTATTGAACAACCAGCCAGTATATGCCACCATTGTGCTACAGCTGATGGGCCCATGGTCAAAGTGTTCTAGGGGATGCACTTATTCAATACTTTGAAAAGTGCAACTCCATGGAACTCCGCTTCCCTCCACCATACTCAGGATACACTCTTGCACAACATTCTAAACCAGTGATGGCGAACCTATGACACGCGTGTCAGCACTGACACGCATAGCCATTTATGATAACACGCGGCCACATGCTGAGAAGGATGTTTCACACACACTCCACCCTCCCTAAAGTGGGATCGGGGCTTCAAAGCCCCGGTTGCCACTTTCGTCCCCACTCCCACCCTCCCTGAAGTGGTGATTAGGGCTCCGAAGCCCTGGTCGCTATTTTCCTCCACCCCCACCCTCCCTAAAGTGGTGATCGGGGCTTCAAAGCCCCTGTCACCACTTTCCTCCAGCCCCCCCCCCACTGCCTCCCTAAAGTTTTTTCCTCAAAGTTACACACCACCTGAGTTATGCTCAGTTTTTTGGCGAAGTTTGACACACCAAGCTCAAAAGGTTGCCCACCACTGTTCTAAACAATGCAATTGCTGGTGGAAGGTACGTAGGGTGCTCTATGTCACCAACTGGATTCAGCCCCTTGTATCAATGGATCTATGTGGGGTAATAAGAAAAGCAACAAATAATTGCATCACTGGTTCAAATGGACAAAAGGTATTTATTTTTCAAAATCAGAATTGAACTTCTGGCCATTTCTCTTTTGCTTTTTTATTTTGCATTTTTGGCAGCCCACGAGGCTGCTGGAGAGCCCCATGTGGCCCTCAGACCTGATGCAGTTGAGCACTCCTGCACTAAAACTTGTTTAAATTTTAGTTTTAAAGTACATCAATTATCTTGAAAAATCTGAAGAACACGTAGGCAATGGAAGGCTGTGAGGCCCTTCCCCAGCAAATTCTGTAGGTTCCCTGTTTCTGGCACCATCCTAGAACATAGGCGGGCAACTTTGTTTGGTCCAGAGGTGAATTTTCCTGCCATCATCTCAATAACCTACTTAAGCCAAAGATAGCTGCCTGAACTATTGCCTTCTTTAAAAAAAAAAAAAAAAAACCTTCCAGGAAACCAACATTAACATTGTTTGGGGTTTATTATCCATCCCTCTACTGTATACTCATGGGAGTATACAGTAGAGTTGGTTAGGTCAGTAAATAAGTTGCAAACATTAAAGGACTGTTTGCTGGAGGCAGTTAGAGACTAAGTGGAGATAGATTGTGTTGTTTTTCTTCTGTTTTTTTTTTTTAAAGAATAGAAGGGATCATACATAACTGATAACCTCTTAATTTTTTAAGCTAAAATAAAAATGAGGTGTAAAATACCTACAATGCACATTTAGAAACAAGGTAAAATAAAATACAGTCTGATGCCAAGTGCAAACCATCTTAATTCAAGAAACAGCAATGTTTAAGTTTTATACAATGAAAGTCAATGGTAATAGAATCTGGCCTTTCCAAATGCATTGCCTTTTCTCAACCAACAAATGCTCTTGTTAAGAGGAGTGCACTCAGTTTACTGGTGTGCGGGGGGGGGGGGGGGAAGCTCCTCCAGGCACTATCTAGCTCACCTCCTGCCAGCGCAGCTATGCCAAGGACGGAGCCGTCTTTGCCGGATGGGGGGAATAGGAGGCCAGCTGGAAGTGACATCATGGAGCATGCACCACCCTTTACCTCGGCCTCTTTGGATCAACATTGGAACACAAAGTGGCAGCTATAGCTCCAGCTCCAGAACAACAGGGATTACATTTTAAGTGTTACCATGTTAAGGGATTACTGGCACTGGGGGGTTGGGAGTAGAATCGTGTTGGGTTTGTTTCTGCAGCCTTCAGTGGCTCCCCACCTTTGGTTGTGCAGCTGGGGATATTCAACAGTCTAACTCACTGCCTTGGCTTTTCTTTTGCAGCCTTTGGCCACATCACCACCCCTTTGAGCCTTCAGGCACTCACTCCTTCAGGCCTTATGCCACCCCCCACCTCAGCTCTTGGCTGCTCTGCACCCTGCTGCAGGTCTCTGGCAGCCCACTGCCCCTCCCAGGCTCTCGCTGGCTCTGTGCCGCGCCGTGGGCTTTACAGGCTAAAGGTTTTAAAAATGGACAATTAACCAGAGTGACTCCAAGTAAAACTGAGGTAGAAGGGATGAAATCAGGTTGAGGACAAGCTAATTTTGCAGCAAAAACAATTATCTCTTTACTAAAAAGATAGCAGTAGAGACCAACAGAACAGTCTATAGTCAATATAAGCTGTTGATACCAGCTTCTCAATGGAAAAAGTGGGAACGATGGCATGGGTGTCAAAACCCTACTCCTGACCTACCTAAGGGGCTAGAGGAATGCAGCTAAGCTAAAAGGACTACAGGCTAAGACAGATACAGAATTTCTCCTCTGATGCAAAGAAGAAGCTGTGTGGCTGAAGATGAAGGGGACCATGTGGAGGGTTCAAAAGGAAGGAGATGCTCTGGAGAGAGCTTCTGGAGAGTGAGCTTCTAGAAAGGAGAGAGTCTCTCTCTCTCTTTCTCTCTGGCCTATATTTAGCCTTTTTCTAACTTGGGGGCTGTCACTTAGAGTGAAGGGACATCTCTTGGTGGGGCATGTTACTCTATTGTCCCAACACCTCTTGAAACTGCACAGTATAATGGGGGGGGGGTGTACCAGTCTGACCCAGTTTGGCAGGTCTCCATTCAGTGGAGGTAAACAAGGCATTTAAGCACTGGTTGCGCTCAATGAGACCATTTCCTTGCCAGCAGGAAGGAGGGAAATTCCAGCTTGTATTTTAAAATGAAGCCTGAATTCTCCAAGATGGACAGGGATCCAGGCTTTTCACTGCCCTACCCTTCCAATATGCCTCCTGACAATGTGTGCAGACCCTGGCAAGAGGAAGCCCCTTTCCTTAAGCATCAAAGTCTACTTGCAATTCATGTTTATCAAGCATAACTTGTAATACTCTATTTAATCCTGAAGGGTTTTTCTCCTCAGTCTTTGCTGAGGTGAGAGTATATATTTTGTATGTAATTCAGAATACAATTCCTGTTCCATGAACAAGTGACTTAGGCCTTCCACTGATGTCATATTATATAAGACTGTTTCCCCCAACTGGAGTAGAGTCATACACCTATGTGTTTACTCACCACTGAACAACTAATTAAACAGTTTTATGCTAGCTGGGACTGACCAACTGGATTACAGCCTGTATCTCCTGATATGAATCCGTCTGAATTTTGAAATCCTTGGGGGAGGGCTTTCTCTCAGTCCCAGCTGGTGGCCGTGATGGAGATCAAAGAAGTAAGAACCGAGTTAGCTGGCTTTCTTCCTGTGCTCATGGAGTGAGCTTCAGCCCACACTGCCATGCCCCTGGAAGAAGACAAATAGCTGGCTGGTAGACTGTATAAACAAGCCCTCTAACCAGCAACAGATGTATTTCAGACATTAGCAAGCGTTTTATTTTTGTCTTCAGGAATGCCTTTAAATTATGATTATTAAGTTACAGCAGGGATTTGGCTATAAAGGGTGGCATTTTGTTGTACCTTTCGGTGAATTATTGATCACCTCTTGATGATAATGGACATGAATGGAAGTGCCACTGTTCTCTGTGTGTCACAAATAATAGTGGAGGATATTAATATCCTTGGAGCTGGTCACAGGCAAAAACAAAAATGTCTTTGAGAGCTCCAGGGAGTTAAACATACTATTTTTCATGTACATAGCATTTATGTTTGCCACACCAGGGGCTAGAACAATCTTCAATAGACTAGAGTAAGATCCAGGTTATTGCTCTGTATGCTATGAAATCTATGGTGCTGAACACCATCCCAGTATGAAACAAAGGCAAACTTAAGTGTTCTATCAGGAAGTCCCCTTTCAAAAAAAGATACCCTCTCTCTCTCATACAGACGTGTCAGTATGAAGGCCAATAGCTTAAACTGGGGGAGGGGGAGGAGGTGGGTTTGGCTCTTATTTGCAGTTGGAAGGGATATTCATCACTGTTCCTTACCTGGCAGAATAATGAATTTCCCAACACTCAAGAAACCCTGAGAAGAATAGTGTAGTGACCATCAATTAATCGATTAATAATAATAATAATAATAATAATAATAGTAATAATAGTAATAATAGCAATAATAGCAATAATAATAATTTTTATAGCACCATCAATGTACATGACGCTTTACAAGAAAAAGAACAACAAAACAGTTCCCTGCCCTCAAGGTTACAATCTAATGATGACATGATACAAAAGGAAAGGGGGTGGCAGTAGGGGAAGAGATTAAGTCTAGGATTCTCTTCTCTCCCTCCTTAGCCAGGGCAAAGGCAGTTGGGATGGAGGGAGGGCCATTACAAGGAAAATACAAGGAAAACTACATAGAACTAAACATTTACAGAGTACTAACATTCTTCCCGCTTTGCAAAATCTTTCAGGGGATTATTCTGTGCCAAAATACTGGCCTAAATCCTATTATGACTCCCAACTGGAATGGAGCCATAGAATTAATTGGATTTACCTAACATGTGATTCACTGTTCAAGAGCTGATTCAATAGGTCTACTGTCGTGTGGGACTAACCAGCAGGATTACAGCCACTATCATCATCATCATCATCATCATCATCATCAATTATCAATGTCCTTTGCACTTGTAACAAAAATAGTAGCCCATCCCCCAAACAAAGAAATGGCAAAGTACGGTAGTTACATCGTTACATTTAAAAACTATGTGCTCATTCATAGAATCATAGAATCATAGAATTGCAGAGTTGGAAGAGACCATGAGGGCCATCCAGTCCAACACCCTGCCACACAGGAAATCTTGATCAAAGCATCCCCGACAGATGGCCATCCAGCCTCTGCTTAAAGACCTCCAAGGAAGGAGACCCCACCACGCTCCGAGGGAGTGTGTTCCACTGCCGAACAGCTCTTACTGTCAAAAAGTTCCTCCTCATGTTGAGGTGGAATCTCTGTTCCTGGAGCTTGCATCCATTGCTCTGTGTTATATACCCATGGGGCTTTCTGCCTGAAGTTTCCAGTGGGTGCCATTTGCTTGTCTGCCTTAGGCAGCAAAATATTTTGAGCTAGCTCTGTCAATGCCAGCCACTTGGACTATTTTGCAATGTCTTTAGACTTCAGATTTGTGAAGCCAAAGACTCACTATGAACTTTTCTAGATATTGAGTAGAAATGTAGTCCTAGATCTTCCTAACTGTTTCACATTGTGGTGCGTATTTGTTGTATTGTACGTTGTTATTGTTATTGAACTAGCTGATCTTTTCTTTACCTGCATTGTTAAATGTCAGTGAAGCTTTCTGTACAATTAGTATCCTTTGGAATCAAAACACTGTACATTGCAACTTAAGATAATAAAAACTTTAATAAAAAAGGTATAATGGAATGCACAAAAAAAAAAGAACAAATATAAAAAGTTCACCAAGAACCATTGGAAATGTCAATGTAATAGATGCAGAGGCCGCCCAAAGGTATTGTGGGCATGTTTAAAATCCAAACACCTTAGCAAATTAAAGTAAAATTTAATTACTTAACAGTCCCCTTCTACTTCCTATCTCTTTCCAGGAGTGAGTCTTCACCCATTCATTAGCAAATGAGTTTTATTTTCATATTCACTTTGGCTATTCTCCAGGGGAGTGAAGGTGACCTCCTTAGCCTGGCAACACAGCTTATTTTTTTTAATCTGCAATCCTCTCTTTCCATCCCTGGAACAATTTCATGTGGCAGTTATGACAGAACCATATAACACAATATGATGGGAGTTTCACAACACAATTGAGCAAAAGTGAATGTCAGCGTATTCACTTAGGATCTATGCAGTGGAAGAGGGTGAGGGAAGGCAGGCTCTCTCAAGATACGCACAATGCCCAGAATGCTGTAAGTATCATTTTCTTACACATGTGGTTGTACTTTTTGGGGTTTGTTAAACAGACATATTCTGTTCATGGTTGCATAAGCAGAGCCACAAGTATACTGATCTCAAAGGGCCTAATTCCTATTGTTAGGCCCAACTATAGTAGAGCCTTTGAATCAACAACTGATTCTAGGTGAGATTCACCAACAGGACTTCATCCATGCTAGTGTGCATTCATGGATCATGAATAACCATTCATCAGTGCCTCCAGTTTACCATTCATTCACTGGGGCTGGCATCCTCTTAGGCCGTTACAATGCCATAAGCTAGATGTAGACCCCATAACTGTTTTGTATTCACATTTTCAATCATGGCATCATTTCCATGAGCACAACTGCCCCTAAAACTCACCTTAAAAGCCAGGCAGCTGTACTGAGTGAAGGACTCTGCAGCACTCGTAAGCAGGACACTGAAGGGCCATATGTACATCCCCTCCTAGCAGCAAGCCGTGGTATAATGACCATAAGCAGAGACCCCTGAAAGTTCATTTTGGAAGTCCTCATTGTACCATAGCTCACTGGTGAGAGGGGATTGGACATGTCCAGTACTCCATTCACCAGCACCACAGAACTCTTTCATTCAGTATGACTGCCTGGCTTTTAGGGTGAGTTTTAGGGTGTCAGATCAGGAGATGAAGCATAGCTACAACATCATAGCTACGTGCCCCCTGCATCATATCTGCCTGGGATTGCAGAGACAAGCACAGTGCATTCCCTACTGTACAACGGGACAGTAAGTAGGCAGACTGGCAGATGCATAATCATTTGTTCTAAGTTGCTGTTCATCAAAAAAAAAGTGATGTAGTACCTTGTAACTATGCAAGTGTGGATTTACACTATGCAAGCATTATTTATTTGGCGCCTGAAAGCCATTGTTGCTTCTATACTGGGGGCCCCTTTGGTTTACAGATCTAACCCAGAATGCCCAGATGAGAACAAGGTACACAGAAGCTCTGGGTGTTCCTTCTCCCTTCCTCCACCAGGTCCCATCCAGTGATAACTGGTCACTTCCATGTCAGCAAAGCAGTGAATCTGCTCTATTTTCAGTCTGAATTTTAGCAAACTACACCCAATGTAGCTATAGGGCAGTGGGAGCAGAGGAGAGCTGTCTTTCCTGGAATAATGTCCCCTGTGGTTCCCTTTCCCTTTGAATGTGCATGGAGACTAGTGTGGTATGCCACCTTCACAAAAGGGATGGGAGAGAAGGATTAACACCCACTGATCACAGCAGTCATTGCTAAACCCAGCTGAGGACAGTTCTGTCTCAATGTGAAAGAGATGGAGAAGCAAATCCACTTTACTGGGTGGAAACAGTTACATACCAGCAATTTGTTATAATAATGCTGGGGAGTTCTGACCATGCTACCTGATGTCATTTGGCCCATGGTAGCTGTGAGCAGGGAGAGACTCTTTCTCTCACACCTCAAGTCACACTTCAACCCTAGTGGTGAGATAGTGTCTTCTGCCCTAACTGACAGCAGCAGGCCAGCTTAGGGAGCACAGGTCATGTTGGACATTATCAGATGCAGGAAAAAGCATGGGATTACAACACCAGGGCAGTGTGACTGGGCCCCACTGACACAATATAGTCCTCCTCCATGCGTTATTACCCTGTACTGCAGCTGTGAAAAAGGCATCCTTTCTCATTATGGAACAAGCTGTCACACTATTGACTGCATACAAAACCACATCCCATTGTAATTGCGAGATTACAGCATGAATGGGCAGTCCTCAGCAAGAAAATGTTTGGGTGAGAATGTGAAAATGAAGCACAGGACACCCTTTTTATGAACTGCCCCCTTTAGCTTGCACATTTTTAGGCTTGTTTCAGTGCTTGTGTGTTCATTTACTTATTTAATTAAGGGTTGTTTTTTTTTTTTAGTTTTAAGCATGCTCGTGTCTTCTCACGAGAACCACTGAAACCTCGCCCATGCCAAAACGTAGGAGTAAACTCCCATTCTTGAAGTGTTAGTAGTCTTCTTGCGATAATTCCGTGGTGTTACTTTTGCATCATCATAGCTACATGCAATAATACGTGCTATAATGTCACAATGTTCCCACTATCTAAATTTGCAGAATTACAGTATTTTAGCCACTAGTCTGATAATGTTCATTGTGTAGCATATGCAGCTCTATCCTTCAATAATAATAATAATAATAATAATTATGATTATTATTATTTATAACCCTCCCCTCTGCTACAAACAATCGGGGCGGCTTCCAACAATTAAAATGCTACAATGCTGACTAAAAGCACCACCCACCCCCACCCTCTCCCCCTAAAAAGACATTAAACAGTATAAAATTAAAACCACCTAACTAAAATCACATTTTAAAAAAATACAAACAAGACTTTAAAAAAAGGCCAGGAGACGCAGCTCCTGAGGCCGGGATCTAATCAGGAAAGGCCTGCCGAAAGAGATCCATCTTTAGTGCTTTTTTAAAGCTACTTAAGCTCATCATCTGATGGATCTCGTTTGGCAGGCCATTCCATAAATTGGGGGCGAGTACCAAAAACGCCCTCTGGGAGCTTGCAGACAGCCTAGATTTTTGTGGCTGAAGCAAGTTCCTCCTGGAGGACCGAAGTGCACAGGGAGGATTGTATGGGAGGAGGCGGTTCTGAAGATAAGTTGGACCCAAGCCATTTAGGGCTTTAAAGGTAATAACCAACACTTTATACTGGGCCCGGAAACTGATAGGCAGCCAGTGGAGAGATTTTAATACTGGAGTTATATGGGTCTCTCTGAGATGTTCCCGAGACTACTCTGGCTGCCATATTTTGTACCAACTGAAGTCTCCAGACCAAGCACAAGGGTAGCCCCATGTAGAGTGCATTGCAGAAATCTAGATGAGAGGTTACCAGCGCATGCACCACAGTCTCAAGGTCCCTTACTTCCAGGAAAGGGCACAGCTGGTGTATCAGCCGAAGCAGATAACAGGTGCTCCTGAACGTCGCAGGAGCAGGTGTAGAGTTGGAGCAAATGTAGAGTTGTCATGATGACCTGCCAGTCATCATGGAATCCTCATCACAAACTCATAATGAACAACATTGGAAACTTCTACTCCTTATTTGGAAATGGGAAGGGGGTGGGAGAACCTCATTGAATAAACATGACATCATATCACTTGATTAAGATAGCCATTCTGATTGGGAAAAGGCAGAGCCAATCAGATATCACCACAAAAGACTTTAAAAGTTCTAATCTTTCCTTTATTTGTCTGAGATGATTTTGAGCATATGGCCTGCTCTGAGCCCCATGGTCACGTGGCCTAGAAAGCCATGGATACCAAACTGTGATAACAAAAGGTTGGGGGGAGCCCATCTTGCCCAAAGGCCTAAAAAGGATCCAAAAGGACCCTGAATGAATGATACTGTATAAACCTTAAGTTGAACCTGGGAATGTTTTGCCTTCTCAAGTAACATAGACTCCTGGAATTGAATAAAGCCTTATGTTATTTTCTAACCTTCCTCGAATTGCCTGCTTCTGGTCAGCTATCAAAACCTTCTCTATATTAGAGAAAAGAGTTATTAGTGTTTCTTTAACCCAGCCTATCCAGTTCTCACTGCCTAGATATGGAAAGGGGAGATAGAGTCAGTGAGTGGTGGTGGCTACCCTTAGAGAAGGGATATCTAGACTAGAAATCCTTGTGAGTGTGTTTTTCAGGTTGTACAAATAAGCTGGAAGCCTTCCCTTCCTGCTGGAGAGAGGGCCAGCCTATGACAAGAGTGCAGGAAGAACAGCTGGGAGGCTGCTATTCCCAACCATCTGCCACATGAAGTGGTCACTTCACTATACCTAATGGTAGGGCCATGTTTGGCCAAAGGAAGACTAGCAGCAACAGAAGTACAAGGGAGGTAGGCTCATGTGGGACAGAGGACATAGAAGGACACTTTGACCAAGAATTTTCCACAAGCTCACAATGTAAGCTGGATTGGATAGAAGAATCACTTAAGGATACAGATCTGCATATCAGGTGTTATGCATGACTAGTTGACCACAGCTATCAGTAAATCATGGTCACTGTTTAATAAAGTTAAGGTGGGGACCCTGACTGAGGGACTGCGTGCTGCATAAATGAATATCCATAAATGCTCAAATAATAGTCACTGATGTACTTTTTGAACCACTTCCTTACGTGTGTGTTCTGAAAATAATCAAGTGGATTATTCAGGTTAAAGCCCATGACAGTTCTGCTGTGATTTATTGCTGTGATGGGGTAATAATACTGCAATTTATTTCTAAGATATTACCTGGCAAGAAATCATTGAACTCTTTTTTTTAAAAAAAAATGAAATGTGATTTCTGATGGCCCAGTATTATGAGATAATATGCTGAGTCAGTCACTTATCAGAAAAAAAATTACAACTCATTTTTGATACACCCAGAGGTCTGCCTCCACTGACATTTCTTTTTCCCAATGTGGCATATTTGGAATCAGTCTTATGGTGTGGGTCCAAGCTGTGGGTGGCTCTATTCTGATATTACATCTTATGTGCTTTATGGGGTTTTACTTCACAAGCCAAGATAAACTGAGTTATAAATATTAATAACTCTCAGTGCAACAGAAAACAAGACAGTAATGTTTCTTCCTGACTGTTCTTTCCTTTGTCCACCTCCACCCTTACCTGATATGCAGATAAAGAGATTTCTCCAGGTATGCCACACAATAAGAAAGTGGGTAGATGAAAAATCCGAGGGTGAAAGTTTGGGAGGGATATGGCCCCCCAGTCTTTGGCTAGATCAACAGATTTCAAGGCATGCTACTGGTGAATATGAAGTTCACAGAGGTGTTATCAATTATATTTCCCTCCAAACCAGTCTATCTGGCAGGCCACATCTCTCTGTATGAGCCTGCCTGGGCTCTGAGATCATCAGGAGAGGCCTTGCTTTCAGTTCCACCACCATCAGAAGTACAGTTAGTAGGGTCAAAAGATAAGGCCTTCTCAATGACTGCCCCAGACTCTGGAGCACCTTTCCTAGGAAGGCCTGAATGGTACCCTTCTTGTTCTCCTTCTGTCAACAGGCCAAGACCTTTATGGGCAAAGTATTAGAGCTTGTGGTGGCTTCTCAGCTCCAAGAGTTCCTGGCTTAGGTAGATTTTCTAGACTCATTTCAGTCTGGTTTTAGGCCTGGTTATGGGATGGAGATAGCTTTGGTGTCCTTGGTGGATGACTTATGCTAGGAATTAGACAGGAGAGTGTGTCCCTGTTGGTTCTGCTGTATCTCTCAGTGGCTTTCGATACCATCATCCATGGTATCCTTCTGGATCATCTCACTCCGATGGGACTTGAAGACATTTTGCTACAATAGCTTCTTTCTTTCCTGGAGGGGCGATTTCAGAGGGTTTGTTGGGGGATTTCTGTTTGACTCCTTGGCCATTGACCTGTGGAGTCCCTCAGGCTTCTGTTTTTTCTCCTATGCTATTTAACATATATATAAAATGGCTGGAACAGGTTGTTTGGAGTTTTGGGGTCAGGTGTCACCAGTATGCTGATAATGCCCAGCTCTATTACTCCTTTCCACCTAAATCCATTAAAGCTGTTCCTGTGCTAAACTGGTGCCTGGCAAATGTAATGGACTGGATGAGGGTCAACAAATTAAAACTTAATCTAGACAAAGCAGAGGTGCTCCTGGTTAGTCAAAAGACAGATCTGGGAATAGAGATTCAGCCTGTATTAGATGGGGTTCCACTCCCCATGAAAATACAGAATCACACTTTGGGGGTACTCCTGGATTCATCCCTGAACCTGGAGACCCAGTCTCCAAAGTTACCAAGAGTGTATTTGAACAGTTAAAGTTAGTGCACCAACTGTACCTATTTTTGGAGAATTCATATCTGGCCGTGGCAATACATGCCTTGGTTGCATCCTGCTTGTAATGTGCTTTGTGTAGGACCTCCTTTGAAAAGTGGTCAGAAATTTTAGTTGGCCCAAAGAACTTCAGCCAGATTGCCAACTTGGGTGGCTACAGGTAACACGTGACTATCTTGCTATAACAAGATAGCACTGGCCACCTCTCCACTTCTGGAAACAATTCAAAGTGCTGGTGATGACTTATAAAGGCTTGGATACTGACTATTTAAAGGACTGTATTTCCTTTCACAAGCCCATTAGAGCACCAAGACATCTGGAGAGGCCCTTCTCTCTGTCCCATACCTTCTGGGGCTCCTTTGGTGGGGGCAAGGGAGAAGACCTTCTCAGTGGACTGGTCCCTAGGGAGACCACTAGGCCTCATCCTTGCTCTCCTGTCAGTGAGTTAAACAATTTTTATGCCATCAGGCTTTTCAGAACCTGACTGGGGTGGGCTTTCAATGCTATGAAGAGCTGTTTTAATGGTTTTTATGTTGTCTTTTAATGAATGTTACTGTTTTAAATGTTTAATGTTTTTAAATAATTAATGATTTAAACATATTTTTATATTTATATTTTTAGTGGGAGGAGCATTCAGAAATCTCAGCCAGACAGCACATAGGCCTCACTAAACTACAAACCCCAGAATTCCACAGGATGGTGCTATGGCAGTTAAAGTGGAACATAGTGCTATAACACTGCAGTGTGATAAGGATCCAAGAACTTTTAGCTTGAGCACTTCACAGAGCTGTCCATGGTGCTATCCTTAGCTTTACTTTCCACCTTACCTCATTGCTTTAACTTACTTTGCTTTATCAGAACCAGGGCTTTGGCTTGGCTTGCCTGACCCTGTCCTGGCTTATTAATCCACACTTCAACCTGTTTCAGTTTGCCTGGCTGTTTTGCATTTTAGCCAGAGCTTTCATAATGTTGTGGCCATCATTTGAAGAAAAACTATGTTTTGTTTATGCCCTTACCAGAGATAGCTCATTGGCTGCTGTTAGGAGCAGAATGCTGGACTAGATAGACCAGTGGTCCAGAGAGCCAGCATGGTTAATGGTTTGAGCACTGGACTATAACTCTAGAGACCAGGGTTCAAATCCCTGCTTAGCCATGGAAACCCACTGTGTGACCTTGGGCAAGTCACACTCTCTCAGCCTCAGAGGAAGGTAAAGGCAAACCCTCTTTGAACAAATCTTGCAAAGAAAATCCTGTGATAGGTTCATCATAGGGTCACCATAAGTCAAAAACAACTTGAAGGCACACAACAAGAACAACAACAACAACAAGTCCAGTGGAGTTCTACTTGTCTCCTTTGTTCTTAAAACAGTAGTGTGTAAGAAAATTTAATAAATATTACCATTAAAAAAACACTAGTGTGATAAGTGGTAAAACACCTTGGATGCAGAAACTCCTGTTTTAATGCCTCTCCATGTAGAACTCCCAGTCTGTTCCAACAATATTGCATTAGATGGGCCAATGGTCTGACTTAATTTCCTATGTCTTTTGCAATATGTTATGAGCAGTAGCTAAGGCATCTGCAAAGATAAATTCTCCTTGCCCACCTGTTTGCCACATTGTTTTTATCAAAAATTCTCAATGAAATAAGTAAATATACTCTTCATGTTTGCAGACAACCCCCTATTTTTAATAGCAATATACTCCTCCATAAACTGCAAATCATGGCAGCATATGCTGCTACAGAGATAAAGTCCTTTGTATGGCTAATCCGCATGCAAAAAGCAGAACACACACACACACTGTAGGTTTGCAGGGAGAGAAAGAACCCTAATACAATCCTGGATATGTCGCTGTGAAAATTGTAACAAGCCTGTCAAGGCCTAACTGCTCCTGTCAGAATGCTTCTAAATATATACGCTGTATGGATAGCAGGGCAGAGGAGTTGTAGGGTCCGACAAGTGAATGGGAGAAATAGGAGGTAAAAAAGGATGTGGATTTTAAAAAAAAAATGCTGGGCTATCATCTTCACGTTAAATATAAAGCTGAACCACATGGTACCGTAATTTGGTTTCAGTGGTGTTAGAAAAGTGTAAGCAAAGGATCATGATGACTGCTTCACTTGCAGTAATAATCCTACTACATAACAAACTTCACTTTTTTTTAAAAAAAAAATGTATTAATCAGAGTAGTTAGAGATTCTAACATATGGTCCAGCATTGTTGTTGTTGTTGTTTTTGTTGTGTGTCTTCAAGTCATTTTTTACTTATGGTGACCCTAAGATGAACTTATCACAAGGTTTTCTCTGAAGATTTTGTTCAGAGAGGGTTTGCCTTTGCCTTCCTCTAAGGCTGAGAGAATGTGACTTGCCGAAGATCACCTTGAGAGTTTTCATGGCCGAGCAGGAATTTGAACCCTGGTCTCCAGTCATAGTCCAATACTCAAACCACAGCATCGTGCTGGTGTAGTAAAGTAGTTCCTTTACCCCAGATTCTACTGCTGGGGTATGCTTCCCCCTTCCACTCCTTGTACTTTAATTCCTTCTAGAACAGGGGTGGACATGCTCCAGAAACCAGACAGTCATACCATTTGTTTATAGGCACTCTGGAGTTCACCATTACCTTGCCATTTTGAGTGAGCATAAGTGACATTAAGCTATTTCCAGTTACCTTTTCAGATTGTTTGGGGTAGCTGCTGTTTGAGAGGAGGGGGACAAAACACCCTATTCAAGCATCCACAGCTCCTGGGACTGGTTTCCCCCCTCAGACAAATATGAGAATAATAATAATTATTATTATTATTATTGCAGGGGGAGGAAACATCTCTGATTCTAAAAGATGGATGGGCACTCTGTGGCCTTCCAGAAACTGTTGCACTGCAACTCCTAGCCCGTTTAACCATCATTGCTAATAGTAGGGAATGCTGGGAACTGCAGTCTAATATCTGGAGGGCCACATGAGTCCCATAATAAATACTTAAGTCCACAGTTAGTCCATAACAAGACAAAGAACGATGAATAACAGATCCATCCTAGTTCTGATTAAAATCCATTTTTTCCTTATTAATTCCAGCACTCAGTTCCAGAGAGATATTTTCTGACTATTCTAGTACCAGAAGCATGGATAGATTCCCCTCACCTTCCATTCTATACACTCCCTTTCTCAAACATGATATAGTACCTACCTTTCAAGCTTTCCAACAGTGCCCAACTTCTAATCTTCCATTCTGCTATATTGTGTTATTCTTTTACCTTCCACTTTTGAGCTGTCAATAACTTTTCAACTGACACCAAATACATATCACCCCCTGTAATTCCAACACTGATAGAAGCTATGGAATGTAATACAATGATGCCAGCTAAATGTAGTAGTAACAGAAGGATTAGGCCTTTTCTAGCAATCGCAGCAGAATCAGACACGGCTGTCCCACTTCTCATGAATGGGCTCACAATTTAGATGGTGATTGTATAAACTGCTGCTTGCGTTGCAAGAACTTAAGCCCATCCCATGAACTACTTTGCTCGTTTTGTGCCGGAAAATTCCATTCACCCTCAACATGTCCTTAATTCCTTCCTATCCTTTCTTCACTTGATCGAAGAGATAGAAGAATATATCCTAATAAACAGTTCCTTAGTATCCATCAAAAGCATTAGCCATCTCATTTCAGTTCAGTCATAGACTCCAGGCTTGGAAATATTAGTTCATCTTTGGGGCAGTTTTATTATATTTTCAGACACAGATATGGATGAGTAACGGGAGCAGGTTTTATCTGCAGGCAGACACAGTCGTTCAGCGTTCAGCGGGAAGGGAACCTTATCTATACAGAAGGAGCTGAGAATAATTGACAGGAAGGTTTCTGCCTGGTCAGGAAATGTATTTCAAGACTTTTAAAAAGAGAGAGAGAGAGAGAGAGAAGTGTTAACATTATGCAGGGATACTGTGGAAATTACTGAATAGAATTGTTTCATGGGGCATAGAAATGCACAGGATTTAAATAGGTTAATCATTGCTACTGTACAGCCTACATACAATCTGGGTTCCACTTAAATGCTTCTATTTGCCTCTGCTGAAACAGGAGCAGTCTGACAAACAATGTGATTTGGGTTGTTTTCAAATATGTAACCATGTTAATCTATCGCAATGTAAAAATGGAAGAGGAGAAAGAAAAAGAAATCTAGCAGCTTCTTGCTAACTGATTTTAGCACAAGCTTTCATGGATATCAGTCCACATCTTCAGAAGCAATACAGAGTGATCCTAAAGCCTCAGGGTATTAAACATAATTATAAAGTTGTGGGACTGGAACAGAATGTAATAGAATCCAGAAAGATGCAAATCATGACCGTCACCCTAATTCTCTCAAGAGCTGTGTGAATTGATACAGGTCTTTCAGATCATTACAGTGGTCCATTAGTGGGGTTTTCTTAATGGTGAAAAAACTCCTCATGGAATGCGAGGAGAACCCTACCTGTCTAAATGGCAAGCCACGTCATTTTGCTGTTTTGTGAAGGGCCCAAAACGTTTTTTAAAAACTACATGCGAAAAGCATTTGCAGCTTTTCCAGGAGTTTTTTAAAGACTGCACGGGAATGCACATTCTCCCTCATTGGGATAAGTGATTCGATATGAATCACGAAGAAGCACAAAGCTGATTGGCTGGACAAGCACAAGGGTGGGGCTTGCTAACAGGGCAAGCACCCAGCATTGCCATATTGATTTTTCATCTTAGTGAGTAAGTGAGAGCTAAGGTGAAAAAATGGGGTGATTGTTTGAGGTTTTTTGAAAGGCAAAATATTGTTCCAGCGCACAACTGAAATAGTTCTTATTCTTTAAAAAATCTTGGTGGCGGAAGATTGCAGTAGGAGAAAATGTGAGTAATTCACTCATGGCCACCATCTTTACTGGTAGGCATGTGAAGCTTTTGGGGGCCAACCCCCCCCCAATCAATACAAGTCGCAGCTGCTGTGAAATGTCATTCCTGCAGGACACTCCATGTTTTTGGGACTTGTATAGACGGGCCCAGTACTGACATGTGAAAGCAACACATCTGCTAACCAAAAGTCAGTTCTCTTGTGGTCAAAACCTTCTCAGAGGAGATTCCATTTGTTATATGCGCAGTTGCGAAGACTCATGTATTAATATCTGTAGTGCACCATGAAACTATTCTCTTTGTTCATACCTCTGCTAACAGATTGGAATTTGTGAATATAATTCCATATCAGCTATTTATCTTTCTAGGCTGCTGCCACACTCCAGAAATAATGATACAGCTTTAACTGCCATGGCTCAATGATATGGAATTCTGGGATTTGTAGTTTTGTGAGATATTTAGCCTTCTCTGTCAGAACGCTCTGGTGCCACAACAAACTACAAATCCCAGGATTCCATAGGATGGAGCCATGATAGTTAAAGCAGTGTCAAACTGCATTATTTTTGCAGTGTGTCAGCAGCCCTACTCTTCCTTTGTAATTTCCTTGCAATTGCCCAATGAGATTTGGAGCATTCACCATCAAAAGTTTTAAAAAGAATTTGCTTTATTATAGAGTCTGGCAGAAATTTACTCCACATGTCTGGTGAAATCCAGTCAAGATATATGTGGGCATTTTAAAAAAATATGTTGCACGATCATTTTAGTTCAATATTTGTATGTTGCTCAATAGCCAATTGGGTTACTCAACTTGGCTCTCAATAGCTTGCAGTAAAAACAAACAGAATAAAAGGCAATTATCTTCTATAAGAAAAAGAATACATAATGCAGCTTTTAAAAAATCCCAGCAGGAGAGAATAAAAACAACAAAAAGGAAACTCTACAGCAATACCAATAGTATTTCAAGCTGTTTTTACAACGGTTTAACATCTATTTCAGAGTGGTTTACAATAAAATAAAATACAACACTAAAATATAATCATCGCTGCTGTAAAACAACAAAAACAGCTATAAAAAGATGCGTCCAAAAAACATATTTCAAATGATTTTAAGAGAATTTTAAGTCTTTTATGAAAGAGGGAACAGAAATTACCCTCCCTGAGGAAAGGGCAATGTTTGGAAAGGTTACTTTTCTCTACAACTCTTAGAAACCATATCTGAGCTCTGGGACAAGAGTCCAAAAGGAATATGACACAGTTAAACAATGGCTATCCTCTCCCCATAGGGATAGATGAGAATTTCACTTTAGGTTTCTTATGAATTTGTCCAAATTCATACATTTTGAATGTGGGAGAAAGCAAAATGAATGGATTTGTCCATCCTTAATCTCTTATTGTCACCCATCTCACTTCAGAGAGCAGAGAAACTGATAGTGCTGATGACCTCAGCACAGAGGCAGGTTGGAATGGAAGTAGGCATTCAGTCAGGTACTTGAATCCATGTAAGCAGCTTGAATTTCACCAGAAACAGGACAGAAGCCAGTACAAATCAATTATCTGGTTCCAGGTGGGAACATCCCAGAAGCAAGATCAAGCAGGCCAAATTCACCACCACTGAAGCTTCACGCAGCCAGCAGACATGATCAGAGAGGGGAAAGCAAAAGCCAGACTCTTAGAAACAGAGCCCAGGTCACAACAAAGTTCTTCCATGAATCAGAAAAGCCAAGTGCAGAGGGCCAAAACCCAAAGCCCAATAACCATCCAGTGTCTATGAAGCATGCTACAATAGATTCTGTGAATGTCAGAATGCTGATAGCAAATAAGGATGATAAATTAACAGTCTCAGAAACCTCAGCACCTTCTGCAGCATCAGACTGACACTCTTACACAGGAGTGACCTCATCCAAGCCCAGCTGTGCTCTGTTAGCGATAGAAACATCCTTCTGAAAAGTACACTGCAGCATCTGAGCACTTCTTCTAAGTGTTGAATTCATTTCTTGTCTCTTGAGGAGGTGGCATTCTTGGGAGCTTGAAGGTAGCTCTTCCTGTGACTTGACTGCCAATCTCACAACTTCTTGAGGAGCCACTGAGGAGCACCCTTTGGGTTCGGCTGGTCAACAAATTACAAATACATTTAACAGTTAACTTGTCTAGCTCATCATCATCATCATCTTTTATTTCTACAGTGCCATCTAGAGACATGGCACTTTACAAGAAAAAGAACAACAGAACAGTTCTCTGCCCTCAAACTTACAATCTAAGGAAGACATGAGCGATTCTCCCTCTGCAGCCAGAGCAATGACAAAATTACTGAATGGCAACACTGCCCTGAAATGATGTGGCAATGATGTGTTCCCCTTATGCCAGAATCTAGGGTGCCCCACTGATATGTATGAATTGCTTGGAGGTCTATCACATGTGCCTTACTCCAGATTATGTTGTGCCCCTGCTGAACGAGATGAAGACTCAAATTCTTCCAACAGCAGGGTTTTTTTGTTTTGTTTTGTTTTGTTTTGTTTTTACATGAAGTGGAAGATCCTGTGTCCAGTTCTGGGCACCACAATTCAAAAAGGATATTGACGAATTGGAGTGTATCCAGAGAAGGGCGACTAAAATGGTGAAAGGTCTGGAACCATGCCTTATGAGGAAAGACTTAGGAAGCTGGGTATGTCTAGCCTGGAAAAAAGATGGTTAAGAGGTGATATGATAGCCCTGTTTAAGTATTTGAAGGGGTGTCACATTGAGGATGGAGCAAGCTTGTTTTCTGTTGCTCCAGAGTCTAGAACACGAAACAATGGATGCAAGCTCCAGGAACAGAGATTCCACCTCAACATTAAGAGGAACTTTCTGACAGTAAGAGCTGTTCAGCAGTTGAACACAGTCCCTTGGAGCATGGTGGGGTCTCCTTTTTTGGAGGTCTTTAAACAGAGGCTGGATGGCCATCTGTCAGGGATGCTTTGATCGTGATTTCCTGCATGCAGGGGGTTGGACTGGATGGCCCTTGTGGTCTCTTCCAACTCTACAATTCTATGATTCTATGATTCTATGATGAGGATAGAAACTGTCTCATTTGTGGTGATGATATGTGTGTGTGCCTCCAAATCACGTGTCTACCTCATAGAGTTTTCTTCGGTAAGAAATACTCAGAGTTGGTTTGCCATTGCCTTTCTCTGAATATAGCCTACCACACCAGATATTCCTCCAGGTGGTATTCCTGGCCCCTCCAGAAAGGAACAGAGCCACTATAAAACAGTGCTTCCAGTTCCCACCAGAGATAGGCAGCCTGGAAGAATACCATAGTCAATGGTATCAAAAGCCACAGAGAGGTCCACCAGAACAAATAGGAACATATTCCCTCTTTCCAGTTCCCTGTGAAGATCATCCACCAAGGTGACCAAAGCTGCCTCTAGTCCCTTATTAGAGCCTTCAGTACAAGCAGGGCTCATAAGCATAGTGAAATTTGCCCAGAAGCCAGGTAGAGCTAAAGACAAATTACCTTTAACCTGGGCTTCTTTTAGATGAAAACTCAACATTCTTATTGCCTTGGATACAAACAGGAATCCGAAGGGTAGGGAATATTGCCCAGAAGCCAGTGGAACTAACCAGGCTTATCTTTTGGGGCTAAAAGTTCAATTTCCTCCAGCATGTTCCCCTCTCTCTTTTGTAAGCAATTGATAAGTTTGCTTTGCCAAGCTTTCACTTTGTGGACTCAATATGATGATAGTAAGTTAGGAAAATGGGGGGGGGCAGCGGAGGCAAGCTTGCAAGACTGAGATGGATCCACATTAAACCAGTTCACAGAGGGCTTATCTACCCAGGCAATTTACCCCAGCTTTCCCCTGTTCCAGAGCCCTGTAGTCCAAATGATGCAGGGCATTTACCCCAATCTGCTCCTGCGCAATCCCCGGGGTAGATACAGGGATGGAACAGGGGCAGTCCAGGATAGGGCCCGATAAACAGTTCTAATATAACACCTGGTTTACCCCAGTTTATCAAGCAAAAATTGGATTGGGCCCCACATGTCCACAGGAGCACATCTTTGCTGCTGCCACCATCTGCCTAACTCTCCCAGAAGCCATGCAGGTGTCCCTCAGTATGTGACCGAGGCTGGTCAATGCAGGGGGACAGCAGTCACATGTTGTGGGACCCCTGCCCGGCTTCCACATTAGCAGGGAAAATGGTGGTGGTGGTGACTTCAGTGATGGGCTGCCATCCTGTTTGGACTCCAGCCCATTTTCTCCAGGCAATTGGGGACGGGGGGGGGGGGGCAGGCCAGCTCCGCAGCCAGGATATGCCAGTAGGGAGCCAGCGTATTCTGGCTAGTGTAGATGAGCCCATATATTCAAGTAAAGGTGCTAGAACATCTATAACATCCATATCCCCAGAAACCACACAGCTTAGTGGCCTAGCATGTCCTAAGATCTGCTGGAGAGGCCCTCCTCTGTGCCCTACTAGTGGGGGGGCAATATGAAGTAGGGGAACATGGGAAGGGCTCTCACCTGTGTAGCATTGCAATTGTGGAATGGCTTCCCCTTAGAGGTCTGACTGCTGCCAACATTGATTTGTTTCTAGCACCAAGCTTAACATGACTTTTTAGTAAAGCTTTTGGGGACAAATTTATTACAAGTACAGTCAGCCCTCTATATCCTCAGAATCTGTATCCATAGATTTGACCATCCACAGCATGAAAATATTCCCAAAAGAAAAAAAATCTAAAAAAAGTAAACCTTGATTTGGCCATTTTATATGAGGGACACTTTTTATTATGCCATTGTATATAATTGGACTTGAGCATCCACAAATCCAGGAACCAGACCACAGCGGATACCAAGGGCCCACTGTATACATGTAAATGGTTTTAAATTTTTTCACTTGTAAAGTGGTTTCAACTGTTGCTTTTAAGGTGGTTTTAATCATTACTGTATTTAGTTAAATATATATTAAACATATTTAATATGTTTTTATCATGTTCAAATTATTAATGCTTTTAATCAGGAAATGTTTTAAATTGTTAATACTGTACGCTTCCCTGAGATCCTGTGATAAAGCGTGGGATAGAAGTCTTTTAATAAATAAAAATAAAACAAAAAATCCAGTCCTGCATTAAATTGGGTATCAGCACCCTCCCCCCCCACCACCAAAAAAATTGAGGGTATTCACAATTTTTACTGTTTCAATGTTCATCCTTACTCAGAATCAAGGCAACAGGTGAGTCCCAAAGGTGACCCTTGAGCTCAATATAAACTTCCCAAAGATCTACAGTGAGTAGAAGTTTCCTGTCAGTGTGGTTTTTTTCCTAATAGTCTTTCAGGCTCACTAAGTAGAAGCAGAGAGCTGCCTCTTGAAGGCTCCCTTGGAAGACTGTCTCTGACCTTCATTGACCTGAGTTCTCTCCATGGAGAGGCAGCCCTGATTAACAACTGACTTCAAAAAAGGAAGGAAAAAACAGCAAACCCACTGCCTCCCCAGCACCACTTAAATGCACTGCTGAAGTCAGCTTCCAACATGCCTCTGCTGAAACAAACCTTGCCTCTTGCCCTCCCATCTCCATCCCCTTTTCTTAGACATTTCTTGGAAACAGAATTTTAGAGTAATCTTAATGAAAATGCCCTTTCTCTTGGAGGGGAAGCTTTCTGGCTTCCAACACTGACAATACTCCTCCTAAAACAGTGTGTCTGACAGGCTTTACATGGACTCTGAGTTCTAAGCCTGCTCTCTCTTTAACTGACAGATTCATATTTGTTGTTGTTTCATCAGCAGACGGGTGATGTAGTGCAACCATCATGTAACTATGTGTCTGAAGATTTACATCATGCAAATATTATGTAGGATCTTAGCCATTATCTTAATAAAGGATAGTGCAATCAAACAAGACCAGAGTCCTCAAGTGCATCCACACTGTAGAAATAATGCAGTCTGATACCACTTTAAGTGTTGTAGCTCCATCCTATGGAATCCTGGGGTTTGTAGTTTTACAAAGTCCTTAGCCTTCTCTGCCAAAGAGGGCTACTGCCTCACCAAACTACAACTCCCAGGAATCTGTAGGATGGTGCCATGGCAGTTAAAGTACATTATTTCTACAGTGTGAGACCAGGAAAGTATAGACCTAGAATTCTTATTATAGCCCCCTGGGATCAGGTCAGTATAGTCCCTAGGCCTAACTAGCAGTTTGGGAGGGCCACTGTGGATTTAGCTCCCACTAGTCTGGTCAGTAGTCCTTTAAGGGTCGTTAGCCCCCCCGCCCGCTCTGCAAAACTTGCCTGGCTGCTGGAATCCATCCTCAAGTTGGGGTTAAGTGTTGGACCAACGTAACTTCTGATGCCCTCCTGCTCTGAGACTTCCCTGGCCAGATGTCTTGATTGTGCTCCTACCACCCTGCATAGCAAATACCCTCCAACATTTCACAAATGAAAACGGGGAAACATGTGGTTACCGTTACATCACAGTGTGGTTAAGATGGCAAAAGTTATTAATGAGGAAGAACACATAAACTCAGAATCTACTGGGAAGGGCAAGATTCTATTCCCCTCCTCTCCTCCCCCCCCCCAGCTGAGTTAACTGAGTACAAACTACTTTGACACTTTGAACTTGGTTTGCAGCGACAGGGAAAGGGTGGCCATATCTCCAGAGCTGCAGCTGTGTCTCCACATCTTCACTGGTGGTTTTGCTGGCTAAAGCTGAGGGGTGAGGTATGCCAAAAAGAACAACAATAAACAAACTCTGGACAACCACCACTGCTTGATCCTCACCTAGGCAAAGGGTTTTAAGTGCTGAGTGCATTAGTTTGCTTTGAAACCTTTGTCTGTTCAACCCTCTTTGGCCAAAACACTACACAAATAATCCAATTTTATTATGGCTCCATCCTACAGAATCCTGGGATTTGAAGCCATAGCAAACAATCCAGTTTCAAACTGGATTATTTAGGTAGTGTGGATTTAGCCTTTGTGGTATGAGTCAGAGTTGCCATGACTTTTCTGACTGACTCTGGATGGCAAGTAGACACAACATTATCTGTTTGGTTTGGCCAGTGCAAATGGCTGAGAATTTCCTTTGTAAGAATTTCACAAACAATTATGAGAATTCATCAGAAATTTGAATGTGGAAGAAAATGGGCAGAGACGTTCCTTCCCTACAGCGTAGATTATCTACTGCAGTAATATAACACTGATACATGTGCAAAGCTGCCTTATGCCAAATCAGCCTAGCTAGCCTAGGGTTGCCTACTCTAACCCCCATTCCACATACCATTTCCAGGTGATTATCAGGTGAATTTTACTTCAAATGGGGTGACGTAACAGTGACTTCTTCCATTGTATCTGAGAGCACTGAGGCACCTGGGGTATAGGCGAAGCCACACATGATATACAATTTCTATTTTCTGGCATCTTTGATGGTCATAAGAACACCTGTTCCTGTTGTCAGCTACTGTGTGCGTGTGCTTCTGTGTGTGTGTATACCTTTGGAAAAGATTTGTTACCGCCTCACAGCTCTTCACTACCTCCCAATCCCATGTTTTCTCCTCCTAGCATTAATATGCCACTGCATTAGACTAATTAGTTGGATGATTTCATTCAACTGAGGTAATACCTTGCCATTTCTAAATGAATTCTTTCATGATAAAATGCAATATCCCTGATGAATGAAAAAGAAGATGTCAGGTTCTCTGTGTTAACAATAATTCTTTCCCCTTTTTTTGGGAAGTCCTGTAAGAGGTAAGGAGGGACAGAAGAAGAAGAAAAATTAGACACAGCTGCTGTAAATGAGAGTTGAATAGCACCATTTCCATTTGCATAATATTCATTTTTTACTTAATGTTAATGAATTTGCACTGTGTGAGCAGTGCGGATGTTTCTTCCCTAATTTGCAGAAATACATCAAGTTGTGTAACTAAATAATAATCCGAGCATTAAGAAAATGACATGTTGCTTACAAATAATTTGAAAAGCGGGGGATGGTGTTCCTCTAAAGTTTTATGCATATCAAGATCTATAGGCCTGATTCTGGCAGTGTCACTGAGCTAAGGTGGTGTCCATTGCACTCGCAGTAGTGACTTTCTAGAATAAACTGAAGGGAGGACTCCACCAGTTGTGCAACACATTGCATGTCTAAGCTGTCCCTTGTGCTACTGCTTGCAAACCATTAAATCTAGTGCACTTACGACAGTGGGGGATTTTCATTTCACTAGTGCTACATTGATTCTAGGGGCTCATCTATACTGGCCACATAATCTGGGGCCAGTCCAGAGCATTATGCTCTGGACTGGCCCTGGATCAACCATGATGGTGGCCACATGCATCAGATCAAACCTGGTGCAATGGCACATCATTATACACATAGGCCGGCTGGGCCAACACATCAGCCCCACTGGCCCATCCCCTGTTTTCGGAACCTCCATCAAAGCAGCTCCCTGTGAGACCCTGGCTGGCAGTGTCATTTCTGCTAAGATCAGAACAGGGTGTCCAGACCTGTGATCAACTAGGTGGTGGTTGCTCTACCTCCCTCCTCATTGATCACATGGGCATGCCATTCTGACCTCAGCAGAAGTGACAACACCAGCCAGGCTCTTTCAGGGAACTGCTTCACGAATGAGGCAGTGATGGTGGCAGCTTCAATGGGGATCCATCCCCTTCCTTGTACTACTCAGTGCAGGGTAAGGGAGATGGCACTGCATTTGTATGGGGACAACTGGATCAGACTGAATCAGACCTGACCCAGCTATCCAGACAGCAAAAGAACCTGAGGTCACTGGAGTTTCCAGGAAGCTCCAGGTTTTCCCTGACTATGCTTGGTTTGGAGCAAAATCCGGTTAAGGGCAACCCTCCCCCCCCCAAAAACCCCAAAAGCATGGTCCCTCCCCAAACACAGCTGTTTGTCATCTTGACTGCAAGCATTGGGTTGGGGATGAGTCCACTTTTTTTGCTAGTCTAGACAAGCCCATCCCTATTGCACAACATGTACACAAGAGTAGGAAAATTAATCCTTCATTATTTCATCTTTGCATGTATTTTAGTAATGGCAGTTTCTTCTCCCCACAGAAGAAAAAGAATATTTTCACACAGTTCTCTCCCTACGTTTGAGTGCCCTAAAGTGTTCTGGAGGGCTATTTCTGTGCAAAAGAACTTGTAGAGTATTTGTGCCAAAAATATATTTCCTATGCAACCTTCCCTCCCCAACATTTCCAGTACAAAAAAGTTTTCTACATAGAAAAGGTGTTTCTGTACAAAATGGTACATCTCTCACTAGCCTGAAAAATTCTCCAGAACATGTTGGAGCATTTGAATACCAGGAAAAAACTGTGTACAAGAAAGTCTTGCTGCTCTATTATTCTATTCAGCAGGCTTTACCTATTGTTGGGAAACCATTTTTTTTAATGAGAAACAAATAATAGAGAATATTCTTTCCATCCCATTTTTTCCATCCCAGGCAACATGCAACTATGTCTGGGGAGGCATTTGTGCACTGTCTGTCTGTCTGTCTATGTCTTTTCTCTAAAATGAAATTGGTGCTTAAATGAACTTGTTTTGAGTCAATTGATGCAGTAAAGAAGAAAATGGTAGATGTGTTGAAACATCTGACAGAAACTGATCTGCTCCATGCCTCCAACCAGTGGAAAAAGAGACTGCATCGTTGTGTGAGTGTGAACAGGGATTATATTGAAGGTGACAAACATTAGAATTGTAATATATATATAAATAAAGATGGGTTATTGTATCAGTCTCATTATTTAATAGACTGACCTCATATATTTGGATCATCTCTTACAACACTTTCTGTAGTCATAGAAAACCTAATGAGGTATATTACATGACAGGAGACATAAACGTAAATCTGGTTTTTAGTGTTAACTAGATTAGATCTACTGAATCAATGAAATGAATATAAAGGATATAAAAGTTGTCTTACCAAGTTCCCCTTGAATTAATAGGTTTACTCTGTTTGGGACTAACCAATGGATTTAGGCCATAGATATTATGTTTTTAAGGTAGGGGTTTTACCAGTTTGGCTTCAAATAATCTGAATTTACTTATTGTTCACCTTTTGTTTAATTTCATTCAATTAATATTTGAGTATATCATTTGTTAGAGAGCCAGCATGGTGTAACGGTTTGAGCGTTGGGCTACAACTCTGGAGACCAGGGTTCAAATCCCTGCTTGGCCATAGAAAACCACTACGTGACCTTGGGAAATCACATTTGCTTAGCCTCAGAGGAAGGCAAAGGCCCACCCCCTCTGAACAAATCATGCCAAGAAAACCCCATGATAGATTCACCTTAAGGTCGCCATAAGTCAGAAATGACTTGAAGGCACACAACACCATCCTTTATTGTTAATGCCAAGAATCTTGCAGTCATTTAAAACTATAAAACAATGCACTTTTTTGTAAAACACACACACATACACACATACCCCAAACAAACAACAAAAACCACTCTTACAAAAATAAAACAACAACAACAACAAAAACCCACCTGAATTAATGTTGTAATACTTTGGTTTAGGGGGCCCAGCTTCAGGATACTGAAATGTAACCCTACGCAACATAAGATCAACTACTGAGGTGAGATAGAATGTTTCTGAGCATTCCACCTGTGGAAATTTGTTATAACTCTGCAAGTTAAAACTGAAGAACAATCAAAAGCTGTATGCACACCAAACCTAGAGACCCGACCAGAGGAGAAATGGAGTTTGGAGCAGAAATAAAAATCGAACTGATTATGTGTGTAGCATGTATGACAGAGTAGTACATGAAATGGGGTTAACTAATGTGAATATTTTCATGTGGAGTATAGTCTCTAGATCTTGGGAAGTAATCTCTCTGTCTCTCTCTCTCTGGCTTTTCTTCGCAAACGAAGATTTAGGAAGGACTCATCCCACGCTTTCTGCAAGCGCGCTGATGACTAAAAAGACCAATCCGAGATAAACAAGTCCGATTGCAGAAAGCAGAGCAGAAGGTCTCCTTGGGTGATGTTTTTGGGTTGTGATTCTTTCTGCGTTGTCATTTCTCTTCAAGACTTGTTCGGCGTGAGTTCTCAAATAAGGCTGCAGCATTGTGGATAGTGCGTCTCCATGCCTCCCGATGTGAGGCCAGGGCGGACCACAGTTGGTGATCAATTTGGCTGAGCCTGAGATGTTGTTTCAGAGAGTCCTTGTATCATTTTTTTGGAGCGCCCCTCTTACGCTGACCCGTGGCGAGGTCACCGTAGAGTAGTATTTTTGGGAGACAGTGGTCCTCCATCCTAGAAACGTGCCCTGCCCAGCGCAGCTGTGTTCTCAATATCATAGCCTCAATACTGTTGATCCCTGCTTGCTCAAGGACAGCAACATTCGTCACATAGTCAGTCCAGTGTACATTTAGGATTGTGCGTAGACAGCGCTATTGGGAAGTAATAGTGCTACTCTATTTTGTTTTGGTCAGACCTCACCTGGAATACTGTGTCCAGTTCTGGGCACCACAATTCAAGAAGGATATTGACAAGGTGGAATGAGTCCAGAGGAGGACGACCAGAATGGTGGGAGATCTGGAAGCTATGCCCTATGAAGAGCGGCTTAGGAAGCTTGGTATGTTTAGCCTGGAAAAGAGAAGATTACGAGGTGACATGTTAGCCATGTTTAAATATTTGAAAGGATGTCATACTGAGGATGAAGCAAGCTTGTTTTATATTGCTCCAGAGACTAGGACATGGAGCAATGGGTTCAAACTACAGGAAAAGAGATTCCATCTAAACATTAGCAAGAATTTCCTGATGGTAAGAGCTGTTTGGCAGTGGAATACACTGCTTCAGAGTGTGGTGGAATCTCCTTCTTTTGAGGTTTTTAAACAGGGGTTGGATGGCCATCTGTTGGGAATGCTTTGATTGAGTATTCTGCATGGCAGGGGGTTGGACTGGCTGGCCCTTGTGGTCTCTTCGAACTCTTTGATTCTATGATTCCATGACATATGCTCTTGCAATAGAGGAAGTGGCAATTCTATTATCTATAGGTCGGTCTATCTACTCTATCTATCTATCAATCTATCTATCTACCTATCTGATCAGTTAGATAGCACTTTGAGTGCCCTTTGAGTAACTTTGATACCTTCAGGGCCTAGTAGGTAGATGCTAAACATGGTACATAACAGTGGTGATGAAGATGTACAGGACTTGCTGAAATGTTGGTCAAGAAAGAAATCACTCAAGGATTTTCCAACTACTGTGACACTCTAATACAAGACTGAAACATAAAGCATAAAGTCAAATCTTTTCTCCTGGCAGGTTTTTCAAATTTTTTTACAAAATATCTCTGTGAAAACCTAGTGCCTTTTCCCTTGATGAAGCTAAGCACAGAGACAGAGGGAAAGCAAAAATAAAAGGGAAAAGTGATTGATCATAAAGACAAACCATCCATTGCTACTACTTTACTTTTGTCCTGCTACATGGCTACAGGTACCACATTTTTCAGTTTTGCACATTTTGTAGAAATGTCCACAAAACAGTCTACAAAATTAGCAAATTAAATGCAAGACCAACAACAAGTACAAACCTCACCATCTAAACTTCAAGTCTTTCTCTTTCTCTGTGTTGTGTCATTTATTGCATGAGGACAAATCATAAGGCTTTAAACCCCTATGAAGGGTGAGTGTAAATAGCTTTATTATTTGTACTTAAGAGTAGGGAGACAGACATGTTTAAATTCTGTTTCTGTTTTCATCGTGTGCTTCCAAACATTTCTCAGAAGGAGTGGATGTCTCTTTTCATTCCATTTAACCATTCGAACAGTAGCCAGGTTGTACCTGGAGGGAACATGTGTACAGGAGTACAAAGGACATGTTTAACATCTATTCAACTGACATTATCTGCTACTACTGCCAGGAAGGAAGTTGTATGTTTAAAAAAAAATAAGTAAGAGGCAGAGTAGAATGGGTGGAAGGAAAGCATCCATTATCGAGCTGAGAAGATAAAAGCAGGTGGTCACATCACCCATGCAATAGGTTGTGTATTCATTGTCAAAGCTCTTTTCTTGATTCCAAAGGATCAGGGGCAGCTTTCAAAATTTTCACAAGCATTTCTTATTTGTCTTACACAATCCCAACATCCCTCAGTCCACATTTACCAGGCGACAGCTGCTGGGATTGATAGGCGTCTGTTCCTCATTGATCCGGAAGCAAATGACTGATGGTTCCAACCCTCCCTTGTGTGACTGATCTCCAGTGCAAGGGGGGAATTGCAACAAAAATTGCTTCTGCCACTCACACTGGAGATTGCTCAAGGGAGGGGGTGGAAATGTTATTCAGCTGCTTCCTGATCAATAGAGGAACAGACTCCCATTGATTGCAACAGCTGCTGCCTGGTAAGTGCAATTTTGGGACTTTCGTGTTCCCTAGGTATCTAGTATAGAATCATCGAATTGTAGAGCAGGAAGAGACCACACTAGGGGCTTCACTGGAATAACAAATACTCATAGTTTATTAATTCATAAATGCCCAACGGGATTCTAGTTAGTCATAATAGTTTTAAAATGCTATCATATTAAAACAGTGCTGTATTAAAATACATGTAAAGCATTAAGAACATAACAGGAGAAAAACATACAACACTCCCATTAAAATTAGTGCACAAATTTACTAGATACTTAGGGGTACATAGGTGGTCTATAGTCCTCATGCAGCCTCTGGTCAGCACTTTTATCACCCATGAAGCCCCCCTCCAGTCCCCAAGAGGCCCTCTAATATATTTTTTTTAATGGTACAATGTTTGGGTAAGCTTTTCCCCCAAATAATGGAGAACATATCACCCAAATGTGTGGGAAAACATACAAAGATACAAAAAGTTAAACAAACAAACACCCTGATACTTCCAGAAAAGGAGCAGTACTGTACTTCTCTGGCCCTCCTTGAAAGTGCTGTGAGAGAAGGTGGTTTATGCAAAGATGATGATCTTGTCCAGCAACTGTATTTCTGCCCACTCAGAGATTTTAAATGAAAAAGGAAATTTAAAGCAGAGATTTTAAAAGAAAGAAGAAATTAAAGTTGAGCAACTGGTCATTTATGGGGGTGCAGGAAGAGAGAACATTTTCTCTTAAGCCATCCACTGAGGCAGGGGAAGGCCTCCCCTAATAAAAACCAATCATAATGACATAAAGTACTAAGTTATGCCAATTAACCATCTGTAGGTTTCTTTCTAACTAATTAATTAACTACAGGTGTCCCCCCCCCGGGATTTACACGGGATATGTTTCCTGAACTTACCTCACATCGCCAGATTTCCCTTCTTCCTGCCTGATGAATGTAAAATTTGTAAAACCAGGGAGCTACCTGATAGCTTTCCAGAAAAAAAAGGATACAAAGTTAGAACCAATATTTTTGCACAGATCGGCTGCAAACAGACTTAAAATTATATACCTCTTTCCTCTGAAGGATGCATGCAATTAAAATGGAGCTCCTTGGAGCTGCCGAAATGGCAAAAACGTCCAGAGAATAAATATGTTCTTCTTGCCCCAAATTAGGGTGAATTAAGGTCCTGACATGAGAAATCTAATGTGTGCTGTCTTACCATGGTTGGTGGAATTTACATCTGTAAATCCCATCATTTGAAAGTGCTGTAAAAGGGAGCTGTTGGGTGAAGCACCAGAAAATAAACTACTACAGATGGCTAATTGGCGTGACTTAGTACTTTTTGTCATTCTAATTAGTTTTTATTGGGGAGGCCTTTCAAGCCTCAATGGATGGCTTAAGACAAAATGTGCTCTCTTCCTGTGCCCCCATAAATGACCCGTTGCTCAGCTTTACTTACTTCTTTCCTTTAAAATCTCAGTCTTATCTGAGAGGACAGAGAGACAGTTGCTGGCCAAGATCACTCTCTCTGGCTTTTCTTCGCAAACGAAGATTCAGGAAGGACTCATCCCGCGCTTTCTGCAAGCGCACTGATGACTAAAAAGGCCAATCTGAGATAAACAAGTCCGGTTGCAAAAAGCACAGCAGAAGGTCAAGATCATCACCTTAGGTAAATGACCTTCTCTCAGAGCACTTTCAAGGCATGCTACAGAAGTACTCCTCCTGTTGTAGAAGTGCCAGGGTGGATTTCCCCCCCACCCCAGATCATTGAGAAGAATAGCTGTGATCCAGATTAACCTGACCTCACTTCAGAACTCAGCATAGATATACTGTTTAGATATCACATAAACACAGTGGGCTCTAGTCAAAGCTGGGAATAGCAAAATCCATCATACACTGGGGACAATCTCTCCTACTATTGCACCGCTATGAGCACCCCCGAAAACTGGTCAAGAGCTGTTTTAAACTGTTGTTGGCAACAGTATAGGAGCCAGGGGCCACTTTCCCTCCCAGACTCCCCTTTGGTTACAAATCCAAATACCTTAGTTTTCTTCTATTGCCTCTCTCAAAATGGCAACAGAACATGATTTCTGGGGTACTTGTAGGGGTAAGATTGATGTATTTCTGTGCATGTTTTTCCACACATTTGAGGACTGTTCTTTCTTATATGGGGCAAAACTTAGGACTTTTTCGGACAATGTAAAAATAATGCTAGCAGCGTCTCCAGGTTGCGACGCTGCAGTGCAAGAGGGCGTCAGTTTTGTACAACGCTCCTTCCCAGCGGTACTGTTGCAGTACCGCTGGGACATTTCACCGCGAGTAAAATATGACGGTAGAAAGCAAAAATATTGCGGTCAAATGTCCCAGCAGTACTGCAAAAGTACCGCTGGGAAGGAGCGTTGTACGAAACTGACGCCCTCTTGCGCTGCAGCGTCGCAACCTGGCGACGCTGCTAGCATTATTTTTACATTGTCCAAAAAAATCCTTACCCGAACATTGCACCATTTTTAAAAAATATTGTAGGGGCTCTTGGTGACTGTTGGGGGGGCTTCATGGGTCAGAAAACTGAGGTCCAGAGGCTGCATGTGGTCTGCAGACCACCTATGCCCACCCCTGTTTTAACTTCACCAGGGCTTCTTTTCAGTGACTTATAGGGATCCAGCAGAGGGGAAGGGAAGAAAGTTCTGTCAGATGGGCTGGCATCACTTTGGACTTAGCCCAACAGCATGTCACATTCACAGTACTAGATGGCTGACATGCAGTATTATTTAAGAGCGTATGGCTTTGGATCCTATTATTAGTCCAAAACAGAGCAGAGCTGCTGAATGAAAGGGATTCACCTACATGTTATCATTTGACAATCCGCTCCTTAGGTCTACTTGATTTGGGACTCACTAATAGGATTCAGGTCTATATGCCATTGTTATATACCTTGAAGTCATCTCTGACTTGTGACAACCCTTAAGTTGAAGTTATCATGGGGTTTACTTGGCAAGATTTGTTCAGAGGGAGGTTTGTCTTTGCCTTCCTCTGAGGCTGTGAGAGTAGAACTTGCCAATTTCATCCAGTAGGTTTCCATGATCAAGCGGTGATTCATACCCTGGTCTCCAGAGTCCTATCCAATGCTTAAACCACTACACATGCTGCTCTTTCTACTGTATATGCCATACTCTTCATTTAATTATACATAGCATTTTAGTTTCATGCCTTTCTTTTCTCTTCTCTTTGTCTTCTGTTCTCATCCCAGTTTCTTTAATCATCTTCCTACCCATACACATGCCAAATTTTGAAAATCCAGCACAAGGAGGTAAATTCTATACATGCTTATTCTCAGATAAATCACACAGAATTCAAAGGGATGCACATCATGACAAGTTATGATTCCAGCCTTGCAGTGTGATCTGATACATGTCTACCCAGAAGTAATCCCAACTCTGTAATGTAGGGCATGCTCTCAGGTGAGAAGCAATGGATGTACAGATCGCAAATAAATGTGTTGAGTTTGCAGGAATATCTGCAACAGTGGGATGGGAATGAGGGCATTGCCTTCTCATACAGAAATCCTGCTCCCCACCATGAAATGTTTCCTTTCTCCACAAATGCAGTAATTTAAAATTCCATTTGAGTGTTTAGAAACAGAGTTTGGCCATCTAAAGAAAAGGGGCAGGCAACATTGCCAAGAGAATGCTAACACAACAAATATAAGAGTTCAAGGTGCAAATGTTTTTCAATGTTTCATGGTGCATCCACACTATACAAATAATCCAGTTTGAAACTGGATTATTTGCCATGACTCCTTCCTATGGAATCCTGGGATTTGTAGTTTGACAAGGTCTTTAGCCTTCTGTACCAGAGTGTGTTGGTCTCTCACCAAATTACAAATCCCAGGATTTCACAGAAAGGAGCAATGGAAAATAATCCACTTTCAAACCAGATTATTTGTGTAGTGTGAATCAGGGCACACTCTTAGAAATGGGTAGTGAGGGAAATTTTCATTGGAGGAGCAGAGTTCCTATTGAGGAGACAATTTCCCACATTTCCCACCACTCCCATAGCTACATCCCTGACCATTTCAATTGTCTCCATCAAGGAGATGAAGGACAGTTTATTTCAGAAATCTGTACATTACTGAGATTTGTACTTAATTTCAGCAAAGAAAAGAAAATGTGCAACCTCCCCATGCATACCTTTGAAAAACGTACATTGTATATTGGAGAATGTATACTCCAAACATACTTTAGTCAGTGGGAAAGCGTATGCAATGAGAAAAAGGCATGGAAAATGTTTAGATTTGGGAAAATCCATATCAAAGTATGCACAAATTTCTATGTAGGAATGTGGGGGGGGGGAGTCTTGCAACTCATTGTGAAACTGGGATGGAACAAAAAAGATTTGAAGAAATGGAAAAAAGAAGAAACTTGACAAGAGTTTCATATCCCTGTATCAACTGTTATTTCATCTCCATCCCTAAAGCTTTCTGGGGCCTGTACACCCTTGTAACAGACCTTTTCATAACTAGTGTCACACAAATCACAACACCCACAAATATAAAAGGAGGCACTCGTCCTTTAAAGTGTTACTTTTGAGAGTTCTGTGTAATTCTGAGCTCACTGCATCCAGTCTGTGTTTAAAGATAAAATCAGTTCAGGAAAGTGTTTGCATGCTTGCTACCCAGAAACTAAATTTGCGTTTATTTCCTTTTATATATATTAAAAAAAATCACACACAATCCCTGGCTTTCTGAAGTTTCAATTATTTCATGTTCATAAGCAAAAGCCGATGATCCAAGAAGGCTGACTCTAGATGTGTGAGGTTTTTTTAACACCATTCTTTCTAATGGGCAGCTTTGAATTACCAAAATGGTTTGTTACTTTATAATGAGTGGACATAAATATCTTTAAACATCTTGTTCCCTCAGTGCTTAACAGTTTCTCATGTCCAGCTCTGAGACTGAATGTCTCTGTAACTGTTGTGTCCCTTTTTTCAAATATAAAAAACCACACAAATCCTTTGTATTTATCTCCAATCTTCTTTCAAAAGAAAAAGCCAAAACAGTGAGCAATAGAAGATATACTAGGATTTGGCAGGTGTTGGTGCATCTTTTTCTTTCTTCTTATGCTAGGTAGGCTGGAGGCATTGGTGGCTTTTCTTCAGGGTGGAGAGGGGAATGTAAAAGCAGCAATGGCTCCAGCAAGCAGACGGATGTCTTGTATTCCTGCCACATCCTGATGGGGCCAGACCTACCATTAATCAGAATGAGGCTGCAGATGCCAGATGGTGACAGCCAGGTATGTGAGGAGAGAACCCTGTGCTAATCAGCCTTGTGCCTTCTGCTGTGGCATGGAATATTGTCCCATCACCAATGTTGAAGGAAAAATCACCTATCAATCCAGTTGGCTTTTCTACATGGAATGCGGGGAGAATTTCCTTGGGTTTTGGTGCAGGAAGGAAACTGTCCTCATATGAAGGATTAAAGGCAAGGCAAGGGCAATGGGCCTGAGACTGGTGAAAGTCAAAAGGGAAAGGTGTGGCCAAGGTGGTTTTGTTGGAAGTGAAAGACAGCATGTGCAGAAACAGAATGAAGGGTACAGAGAAGCAACCTCCAGGTTGGGGCTTAGCACCAGCTACAGAGGGATACAGAGAATAGCGAGGCCTATAGTAGCTCCCTAAATAGCCTTTAGGGAGCTCGGGAGAAGAACAGGGCTGTCGCACTTACAGCACCCCATTTCAGATGACACCGTCCTCCTCCGGACCTTCCCCCGTGCTACCACCATGCTGTGGGTGCTGCTTTTTATTGAGGAAGCACAGGGGAAGGTCAGGAGGAGGACGGAGTCGTCTGAAATGGGGTGTTGTAACCACAACAACCCTGTTCTTCCCCTGACCTCCTCAGGGTTTTTTCCCCCATTTGAAAAACTCCAAGGACTCCATAGCCTACCGGGAACAAATACCACTTGACTTCAAACATTCCCAGCCACAGTTCACCTGCAACTGAAATAGATTAAGAATAAAAGCTAGCCCAAGACATTTTGCTAACTGAATGAAAAACAAGATGACTATGTCCCATTCTAGGCACAAAGGGTCAACCATATTGACAGATGCAATTTCCTACAGCTCTTGTGATAGCATCCTCCACTACATCTGTAGCTGGCCAGGGCTGTTGATAACAGGGTGACTTGGAGATCTCTCATTCATAGAGTCATCATAAGTTGAAGTCAACTTGATGGCAATTAACAACAAAGTGACAGTATGCACATAGTGCTTCTGAGGGATTCTTCCTCAAGAAAGAGGGGTCAGGTGACATTCTGTGTATTGTAAAGTTAACTCAACAGTCTTAAGCTTTCTTGGAGAATTTTGAAGAAAACTTTGGTCTGTTGTGGGGGGTTTTCCTGAAAAAATTGGGAGGAAGCACCAAGGCTTTGCCTACATATCTTTCAGTTCTGAAATTACCAGACAAACACCTGAAAAAAAAAAGGGGGGGCAGCTGGTTGTAGTGTGATTATGCTCCCAGCATTTATTTGATACTCTGTTGGAGGACAGTACACTGAAGCCATCTTTTATTTGACAGCCTGGTCAAGTCTAAGGAATTTATCAGACCAGCCTCTGAAAAGATCTCTTTCCTGCTGTATTTTGAAGCATTTCCCCCCCATCACAATAACCCCCTTTTTTCACATACTGCTGTAATAGAGTTAAAAAGCAGCCCAAGCATTATCAGAGCATGAACACTAGTGCTGTCTACTTCCACGTTTGCCAGGGCACGTGACCACAGCAGTTCTCGTGAGAAGACGCAAGCTCCCTTAAATGTTAAAAAAAAACAAAACACACAGCTAAATTAAAACCCAAAACATACACACAAGCACAAAAAGACACTTACAAACATCCAAGTAAACTGAGGAGATTCATAAAAAGAGCATCCCTGTACCTGGTTTTCGCATTCTCACCTGGAAGTGTTCTGGCAGGGCCCACCCATTGACACTGGAATCACGAGAGCACAATGCCATGCAGTTTCAGATGCTGGCAAAACTGTGAAAAAACTGCCACAGCAGATCTATTGATGGCTTGGGCCATCAATAAAAAAGAACACCTTATTCATTATTTTAAAATGCCAAAGCATCACGTTGTGCAGTATAGACATCCTTTTGTGGTCATTAGGCGTTGTTATGACACCATATTTGCAGCATCTGATAAAGTCCTAAGAGACCGTGAAGTTCTCCATAAACAGCTAGCATTGGGGCAGCTGCAGACTGAGCAAGCAGGCAGGCAGATCACTTGGTCACATTCTTTTCCAGTATGTTTTCTCCATTCTGGAGAAGTATATTAGTTCAAACACCTTCATAAGGATGTCTGGTGGAAATAGATGAGAGAGCCTTCTTAGTGGCTACTCCCACACTTGGCAATTACCTCCTTAAGGAGGCTCAAAAAGCTCCCTCCTTGGCTGATGACACACTGCAGAAAGAATGCTGTTTGACAAACACTTTAATTATCATGGCTTCATCCTATGGAATCCTGGGATTTGTAGGTGTTGTCTATACAAGGGGGAAAATGTGGATTGACATGCAGTGATGCCAACCCATAGCAGCTTCAATTTGTCTTAACAGGTTTTGTTGTTGTTGTTGTTTGGCAAAATCAGAGCCATGTGAAGCTATCTGCTTCTTCTGTCCCAGTGTCATGCCTGCGAATCAAGAGTGAATTATCCCCATTTTTATTCTGACCAGTTTGCTACTTTGAACAGTATTTTTTAAAAAAGTATATCTAAGGTGCAAAAGTGCAATATTCCACCTAAATGAATTTAAAAAAGGGGGGGGGAAGGCTGTTTCATCACCGTCACATACAATTGCTAAGGCAAAAATCCAACATGGTGGTTCTGGGCACTTGCCATTTAGCAAGCTCAGCCCCCTGCACACATCCAACTAATCAGCTTTCCACTGTGGCTTTTATTGGGAATGCAAATGGATGCAAATCAGATTGTCCCAACAAGCGGGAATGCACATTCCCCATGGTGTTTTTTAAAAGCTTTGTAAAAAGCCATAAAGGCTTTTCCTTTGGAGCTTTTGGTGGATTTGGCCCTGCACCTTCCTAATACTGTGGCTTGATGTGGGATGGCATTTAGACAAATTGTATTCTCCTCGAATTCTGTGAGGGGTATTTTCGCCATTTAGACAACCCCATAGTTTGTTGTGGCACTGGAGCTCTCTGACAGAGAAGGCTAAATATTTCACAAAATTACAAATCCCAGAATTCCATAGCATTGAGCCATGGCCATTAAAGTGGTGTCAAACTGCATTCTTTCTGCAGTGTGGAAGCAGCCCTTGCTATCTGCCCATTAGTTTCCAGGGTACAAGGTGTTGGTTATCACCTTTAAAGCCCTAAATGGCTTGGGTCCAACCTATCTTCAGGACCGCCTCCTTCCATATAATCCTCCCCATGCGCTCTGGGAGGAATCTGTTGCAATCTTTAAAAACTAGGCTCTCGTCAACCTCCCAGAGGACCTTTTGGGCTATTGCTCCCAGATTATGGAACGGCCTGCCGGATGAGATCCGTCACATTACCACCTTAAATAAGCTTTTAAAAAGCTCTTAAGATGGTTCTCTTCTGGCAGGCCTTTTCTGAATAGATACCCAGCCATCTTAATTAATCCGATCCCATCCAGCTTTTAATTGTGTTGTTTTTACTATTTTTAGTATTTATTGTGTTTTAAATGTTTAATTATTAATTGTATTTTAAGGGGTGGGTGGGATGGAGGGGTTGTATGTAGATTTTAATGTTGTAAGCTGCCCCAATTGCATTTTGTAGAGGGGTGGGATATAAATAAATGTTGTTGTTGTTATTATCATCATCAGCTGGTGAAAACTTTCCTGTTCCCCAGGCTTTTAGGAACTGGCAGCAAGTGCTTTTAATAGAGTGTTGTTTTATCGAACTGTCTTGCCTATTCTTAAATGAGCTTTTAAATGGGTTTAATTCTACGGATAGCTGAATTGCATTTTGACATTAACTTTTGTATGTTCTTACATATATCTTCATATGCCATCGGCCCAACCATCATCGCAGGTACAGTGAGTGAGATCACAGGAAAAGAACCTTCTCAGGGGCTGCCCCCAGGCTATGGAACTCCCTTCCATGGGAGGCTCTTGCTCTATGAGCAAGCAAAACTTTCTCATTTAGCTAGGCCTTTGACTGTTAGCTGGCCACTGGGGGTCTTTTAACTGAGGTACTTTTTGAGGTATTATTCATTGTTTTAACTGTATTTGCTTCTAACATATTGTGAGCTGCCCTGGGTTTCGTATCGGGAGAAAGGGCAGGAAATAAGTAAGTAAATAAGTAAAAAAATAAATATTTCCCCTATTTATTAATTTAATTAATTTGTATCCTGCCATTTTCCCAGCACAAGATTCAAGATAGCTAGCTAGCTAAATAAATAAATAAATATTGGGTTTTAACTATATGAGTATTTGCTTTAATTTTGTATGCCAGTTTGAATCCTTGTTTTGGGGAAAAGGCAGGATTTAAATGAAATAGGTAGTATTAGTAGTAGAAGAAGAAATATATAATATATTTAATTCAGTAGCAGCACTAAGGGGGGTGCGGAGAGGCCAAACCACCCAGGTGACACTGTCAGAGTTAGTGGTGACACTGGCCTTAGTAATATCACAGATTTAATTCATAGTACAATTGTCCCTCCATATTCATGGTTTTCACATGCGCGGTTTTACATATTTGTGTTTTGTAGCTGCAGCTTAACTAGCTCAAACTCCAAGACCCCCACCCTCCACCCCTCTCCTCCTACCCTGGCAACAAAACAACTCCAGCATGCTTTCTTGCCTTGCACCAAAACATCACTACTCGTTACTTTAAACCTTACTGTTTTAAATAGGCAGCACTGTTTTGGTGCAAGGTAAAAAAGCAAACTGGGAGTAATGTGGTGGCAGGTATTGGCAGTCCTGATGGCAGGAGAGGAGTCTATATTACTGTAGTGTAGTATGCATTTTTGGGACAGGGCTTAACTTATTTGCAGTTTCTTTACTTCTGCGGTGGTGCTCCCCCTAACCCCAGTGAATGTGAAGGGGCAACTATTTCTAAATTTGCATTTACATATGAGCTGACTTCAGGATTCTGGAAACTGGAGTCTAAGAAAAGGAACTTCTTTATGCTCTCATCCGACCTCGGAGATTACTTCACAAAAATTGCATGTTTATATGCAACTGAAGAGTGTTCAGTTCATTGCCTGACATTCGCATGTGCTTTTTTAAAAAATCACTTTTGATTCTAAAATGATTTCAATTAACAGAGTGGCCTTTCAGTTCACCTTTTAATCAATCTCTCATCCTCCTGTTCTTGAGTAGCTGATCATTTGTACAGGCAACATTTTATATGCTTTAACTTGATGCAGTATGACCCCAGGTTAAATGTTGGCAACGCTTATAACGGTGTGGATAGCGTATTGAATGAACCTGTCAGATTCATTTTCCGTCAAAGAATTGCTCCTTTGCATTTGATTGCTTCACAAGGTGTACTATGTGGTACGTAGTGAAATGGAGTCTGAAATAACTTGCCCTGAAATGGAACAATGCAGGAGGGTTTTCCTCTCTCCTGTCCTGTTATTTGAAGGTACATTTTAGAACAAATAAGATCTATTTCCCCCTTCAAAACGTTGGGAAAAAATATCACAAAGATGAAAACATAAACAGAGTTCATCACAAGTGCATAAATACTTGCCAAGTATTGTTTCCTAGTTGCATTGGAGACAACCAAGTTACAGTAGTTATGGGGGAACAGAGGGATTAGTTGTTATAAGGTTGGTTTTTGTTTTTGTTTGATGACTGGTTTAATTTTATAGGCCAAAATCCTGTTGGTAATATAAGGTGGCAAAAGCTCCCATTAGGCCAGTTTATGGACTTTATCAGACCACCCCACTTTAATATTATTTTACCAGAATAAATTATGTCATTTTTATGCCAGCAAAAGAACCTTCCCCCCCCCCCCACATACCAGACCTTACCTTAATAGCATCAACGAGGCTTCCCCGGCATTAACAGAGCATGAACAGAGGTTCATTTACTTCCGGGATTGAGATCTTGTGGATTCTTGTGAGAAGATGCTAGCATGGGAAATTTAAAAATTAAAGGGGGGGGATACACAAAAAAGTACAGGAATGCACAAAAATACACATTTAAAGTCCCAAGTACATGGTGTGTGTGTGTGTCATAAAAAAGAGCACCCCCTACTTGGCTGTCCCAATTGCACCTGGACTGTTTGCCCACTGACACTTCATTCACATGAGTACAATGGCACACGGGTGCAAATACTGGCAATGCTAGCAGCAAAGCACCATGAAGGATCAATTGATGGCTTAGGCCATCAATAAAATAGGATGGCTTTTTAACAATACATGTTCATGAAAGGATGACATTGTCTGGTACACACACCCTTTTGCAATCGTTAGGCATCCTTATGATGCTGTATTTACCTGGTCTGATAAAGTCCTGTGTAAATTGCAAAAGTAGGTATCCATGTTCCTTCTTGCACAAGAATCCTCACCACCACCACCATGTGCAGCTGAAGGCAGACATTGATCAGAAGACCCTGATTGGCTATGGAGGGGTGTTCCAGTGCAATTGAACCTTCTGCTAGTATACTCCCCCAGAAGTTGAACTGGATGTAAGTTATAGATTACTAGGAAATGCTTATCATTTGATACATAGGATGTGAATGGTACAGACAATATCACCCCAGATGAGCCTGTCCAGGGTCTAAGATCAGCAAGAGAGGCCTTTCTCTCAATTCCATCACCTCTACAGCCATGACCAGGGGAGATCCGAGATAGGGCCTTATTGGTAGCTGTGTTCTGAAACTATGTTTTGAAATTCCCTTCCTACAGAAAACACTGTAAAGGTTAGAATGGGCCGTCTTTGCTGTCCTTCTGTCAACAAAAATTTATATATACAGTAGGACCCCATATCCACTGATTCATTATCCACTGATTCAGTTATCCACGGGACACAAAACAGCACATCTGCCATACAGTCTTCCTAGAAAATGCCTAGAGGGGCATCCTCTCTAGATGTTTTCTAGGTCCTCCAATGCAACTCTATGGTATTTTAAACCAGAAATCCTGTTATTTTCAATGACATTCACTGTTATCTGTGGTTTTCCATATCCATGAGGTGGGGGCTGGAACCAATCCCCTGTGGATATGGAGGTCCTACTGTATATACATATTCTAACAGGTTTTGAAGGATTCTACCTTGTTTTAATCACATTTTTTAAAATTGCCTTTTATCATTTTAATGTTATGATTTAAAGTGTTTTTAATGTTAAATTCTATATGTTTTAATCTTCAGTACTGGATTGGGGAACAGGTGGAATGAGGAGGAGGAGGAGTTGCTAATACACTAGATTACTATAGAGGCAAAAAAATATATAGAATTGACTGTTCTGTGAACAGTTTGACAATGACTGTGCTTTGAATTCCCTGCTGGAGAGTTCTGTTCCACTCCTTCCCAAATTATAGCACTAGAGCTTTCCAGAAGAGAATATTAAGCACTTCACCAAATGACAAATCCAAGGATTCCATAGATTGGAGCATGATATTTAAAGTGGTACGGAACTGCCATAAGAGAGTGGATACATCCATGGCTAACCCTCTTCCCTATACACCATTGCCGTAATCCCAGTCAGTTCTTATTTTTTAAGGAAAACAGCAGACACATTAAAGCACATTCACCATAGATCCCTAGAGATCCAGTTTAAATTGGTGATCCAGTTTAAATCAAGAAGCAGTTTTCTAAGTGTTTGCTACTGCAATGTCTGGGAAAAAAATCTGTTTGTCTCTTGGGTGGAATAGTTTAGAGAGCCAGACCTAATTAAGACATCTGAAATCTATCATTTGGTCCAATTGGGGAAATATAATGTTTCCCACAGTGCTCGTTGCTCTGAGTTCAGAGTGTCTAACAACACAATTTATTCTGAAGTGGCATTTCCAAGTTAGAGAGGCCAATCAACATATATAGATATATCTATATTCACTCAGTGAGCGTAGTGCCCCATGTGATTTCAGTAAGCTTGGTTGGTCCTGAATCATAAATACAGTGTGAATTCTCTATATTGTCTTCTGAAACAGTGAACCGTGGGGTTGCTGTAGTTATACCTTGGGAAATGAGAGCAGATAATCCAATTTGTAGGGACTCCCCTCTGTCAAAAAGAGAGTGCAAGAGCCATTGATTTTGGAGCAGTTACATTGCTGTGGCTTCTTCATAGGGTAACTTCATAAAATAACTTGTAAAAGCATAAGAGCCACTATTTAAGCAAATATGCTTCTTGTAAATCAATGTGTGCACGCACACACACACAAAAGTTTGGAAAGCTAGCAGATCACTTCAAAACACTGTAATTTGTCCAAACTTACCTGTGAGGTGGCAGGTAGGGACCTCAAAGAAAAGAGATTTACAGCATTGCTTGGAACACAGCACCCTAAATATTGATGGCTAAATTCTATGGTATTTGAACTTGGGTCTTGAGTCAGGAGAAAGGCCAGATGTCAATCAATCAATCAATCAGTCAGTCAGTCAACCAATTAGATTATTTTTAGTCCCAACAAAGCCTTATTGGTAGCTGCTGCCAGGCTATGGAATTCTCTTTCCCACGAGGTTAGGTTGCTCTCCTTCTCCTTTTGCCAGCAAGTAAAGAGATTCTTTTTAAATCAGGCTTTGGGTGATTCTTTTAATGAAGCTATGTGTACTGTATGTTGATTCACATCACTGTTTTTAAATGGTTTTATAGTGTTTTAAATGAATGGCTTTTTAATAGAATAGTTTATTTCCTTGGGGTTTTTTTTTGTTTTGTTTTTGATTTTATTATCATCTTTAAAAACAACAACAAACCTCTACTTTGTTTTAATCCATGCTGTGAATGGCCACGTGTCTTGTGGGAGTAGAAAGGTGAGATATAAATAAAATATAAATAAATTGCCAAATAAACAAGAGTAGACACATTCAATGAACTGGATAGGCATGCACAATTCAACAACTGATTCAAAAAATGGGACTAATCAATAGGATACAGGCCTGAGTGAGGTACTTTCATTATGGTGGGTCTCTACAAATGAAACACATGGATGTTAAATGTGTGTGTGTAAAAAATGAGAGAGAAATTCCACCAAATATTGTTCCAGTGTACAGCTGGACACTGTTACCTGAATTGTGTGAGGTCCGTGGAGACCCTCTGATGTCCTAATATTAGATTGGGAAATTTAGCAAACTCAGCTTGAAATGTAAGAGGTCGGGCAATGGTGAGACCTTTTAACTTATGTATACTGGCAACAATGGAGTAGACTCTAAGCCAAAAGGTACAATCAAGTGATCGTTATTTGAAATTAATGTCAACAGCAGTCACACAAACATTTGGCTTCAGACACTCACACAAGGCTACCAAAAATAGTTTGAAGTATTTGAATAGAGGAACAGAGAAAGGGGGTAGCAGGTTATATTGTACCAATCCTGCAGAGCTGAGATCATGAAGTGAACTGACAGCAAGCAGGTCTGGATGATAGACTGGTGACACAAACTGACATGAAGTCAGAAAGTAGGGGATTTGTGCACATTTGGGTGGTGTTTTGGGGTGATATTTATATGAAATAATTCCCATGAAGGGATGGAATCTTGAGTGGAATGGTTTTCAGAGGTTCCCAGGCCAAAACAAAGGGCACTCCTGAAGAGTTAATGATGGTTAATGGTTGATGCTTTTAGAACTGAATAGGAACAGTCAAGGTCTTTTGTTTGGAGGAGAGTAGAAAAGGAAGGACCCCTTTTACAAGCATTAAGGTCTCTTGCCATCATTGAGTGGATTAATGATTGACTCACCTCCAGGTGTTGAGTCGTGATCTGAGTATTTGTTTGGGGGAATTTCGAACAGCCCTTCCCTTGGTCTTGCATGAATCCCACCTTGGTATTTGGGGGTTTCATCCAGGTAACCACATGGATGACTACCTTAGCCAAATTATTAAATATAGCCAATTATTTGATATTCCAAGCTGGGGGCTATCAGGGTATGTAACAATACATTTTAGCTGGAATTCTGTTTGGGGCATTCTAACAAATAAGTTTCCCTTATGTATGCAGATGTCCTTTTTCAAAGTGCTGCAGGGATTGGTATTCCCTCCCTTCCTCTGCAGTACCCAGCCCTCCCTGCCTTCACAACTTACTGAGAAGCCCTTGAAGTCACCACATGCAGACATTCTGTGCTTCGCAGTGAGCAGGCAGGCTCAGACAAGTCTCTGGCTACATTCCCAAAGCCAGACATAAAATGGTCACAGCAGCACTGAAACTACTGGAGGACCCTGGTGAATCTCAGCACTGCTGTCCGAACTGCCATGTGGGATAGCTTCAGGGGTTTATCAGTAAACGGGGGGGGGGGATATGGCTCAGCCTAGGGTAAGCCTGCATGTCAATATTTACACTACACTGAGAATATGTAAGACTGAGACCCCTGTGGGAAAATAAAATGGGCAGTAGGAAATAGGTTTTTGTGGGACTAACTACCAACTGCTTCCTCTATGACCAAGGTGGATATATGGATATATGCATGTAGATATAAATGCTTTGGATCCAACTGTCTTGATGCAGACATTGTGAATTGAACCCAATGCTTCCTCTGTACCATAGCTGCAAGGTATTCACTAGTACTGAGAAAGTCTAGCTTTTCATCACCAGATTTTACAATACCTTGCACTGTTTATAAATCTTATCAATTCTGATTCAGTCCATAGTACCATCAGGAGCTGTGCCCTTGCCGATGTTATGGTGACTGTGATTTAGTCAATGCACAATAAGGCAAAACACCAGTATAGAGGAAATGCTTCTCCCCAGTTTGTCCTGCACCACATGTTCTTTTGAATCTAATACAAAGCAATGCACCATTGTGCATAATAACATATGGTACTGAGTGAATTAGGCAGAAGATAGTTGCCTTTTAGCTTCTTTGTGCACTGGACAGGGGGAAGCCTAGAATAAACCCTGGATTCCACCATTGCTCAGCTGGCTCATCATTTTCTAACTTATGTTGAGGACTCCTCTTTCTATGTTCCTGTCTCTGGCATTGAAATATTGGAAAGGGAATATATCTAAATTTTAATTCACAAAATCTTACAAAAGAAGTCTCTACAAAGGATTGGCTGTTACTACTCTGATCTGGAGCATTTCTACCATGAACTTCTCTCGTCTCTGCTTTTTTCACTAGTGCTTAACAGCCTTAATGGGTCTTTCAAGAACTTCCAATGGCCTTGCAGAGTATTGGAACAGTATTTGATCCTTGGTAAATCAACAGAATTCTCTAGTAGGCACTCTTGCTGTTGGGCTATGCAATGGTAAGCCAAAAGTCTAAACTCAGCATTAAAAAAACTCACAACTATTTTCATTGGAGACCTTATTTGGAATGCAACTCCTTGAGAAGACTGACTTGACTCCAGCACTCACTGAGTACTACTTCCACAACCACATGATCAGCGAGCCAAGGAATATAATCTGTGATCAATATGAAATACTGTATATCCTGGTGTCTCAGGTAAATTAATCATTAGTCCATTGATTTGCTTTTGGCCTTCATGACACTGAATGGGGAATTAGTGTCTTTTAAGGAGATGTAAGAGCCTTTTACTGTATTAGTCGTGCCCTAATCAGTCCACGGCTGTAACATCAACTATTGGGAGATGTGTGTGTGTGTCTGTCTGTCTGTTCTATCTATCATTCTCTTAGGTATGTTGCCATTTTCAGTGTGCTGATTGGCGGCTTAGGTGTCAGGATCTGCCTCTTCTTGCAGGACTAGGCCCCTGGCTGCAGCAGCTGGCACAGCCTCTTTGCAGACTCAGGCCCTGGCTGTGGGAGTCTTGGAAGAACCAGGGCCAAGCTGTCAGACGCAGCCGGCTGCAATCATGCAGCACATCTGAAGCAGCCAGGGGAACTGCTATTTAAGAGCAGCATTTGGCCATCAGTTTTGACTCCCACAACATGGTTTTCTGTGTTGACTGTAGCTGTTTCTTGCCCTTCTTTGGCTGTGAGGAAGCTTCCTTCCCTATTACACCGGGGTAAGGGCAGCTGAGGCAGCAGGGAGTTGGGGTGTGGCCAGGAGTGGCTGACCTTAAAAGTCACTCCACCATCCCCACCCCAGGAAGACATACCAGCCAGCCAGCCAGAAAGAAGACTCTGAAGGGCTGTGAGGAAGCTTCCTTCCCTATTACACCGGGGTAAGGGCAGCTGAGGCAGCAGGGAGTTGGGGTGTGGCCAGGAGTGGCTGGCCTTAAAAGTCACTCCACCATCCCCACCCCAGGAAGACCAGCCAGCCAGCCAGCCAGCCAGCCAGAAGACTCTGCAGGGCTGTGAGGAAGCTTCCTTCCCTATTACACTGGCGTAAAGGCAGCTGAGGCAGCAGGGAGTTGGGGTGTGGCCAGGAGTGGCTGGCCTTAAAAGTCACTCCACCATCCCCACCCCAGGAAGACCTACCAGCCAGCCAGCCAGCCAGCCAGCCAGCCAGCCAGAAGACTCTGCAGGGTGGTGAGGAAGCTTCCTTCCCCTTTACACCAGCGTAAGGGCAGCTGAGCAGGGAGTTGGGGTGTGGCCAGGAGTGGCTGGCCTTAAAAGTCACTCCACCGCCCCCACCCCAGGAAGACCTACCAGGGGCTGGGAATGATCTGGGAGCGGGAATTGAGGTTGTGTGGGGGAAGGGAAGGTATGGCGGCAACAGAGTGAAAAATTGTTACAAAAGAAGGCAGGATCGATGTTTAATACCTATCCTGCCTTCAGTTCACTCTGTTTCCCAGAATAAATTGGGGAGCGCACCAACCATTCCACAGACCCTTACTCTGCTCCTTTGCAATGCCAGGTCGGTTAAAAACAAGACACATATTATCCATGACCTTTTACTGGATGAGGCTGCCGACCTGGCATGCTTTACGGAGACCTGGCTGGGAGAGGCCAGTGCTGCGACTTGGGCGCAGGCACTCCCAGCTGGGTACTCAGTTAGTGAGCAGGTAAGGAAAAGTGGGCGGGGGGGGGGGCGGAGTGGCTCTGGTTCATAAAAACAATCTAACCTTGACCAGGAAGCCTATCCGGAACACAGTCCACATCGAGTGTATGTATCTAAGCCTGAGGACCAGGGATAGCTTAGGGATTCTGTTAGTATACCGGCCACCCCGTTGTCTAACAGACTCCCTAACCAAGCTAACACAGCTGGTCTCAGAGTTGCTGCTGGAGTCGCCCAGACTTTTAGTTCTTGGCGACTTCAACATCCCACTTGAGACCAGCTTGCTAAATCTAACTGGCGCAGCTCGGGAGTTCATGCAATCCATGACAAACATGGGCCTATCCCAATTGGTTGTCGGGCCTACTCACTGTGCAGGTCATACCCTCGATGCGGCCTTTAGTACGGAACAGGAATATCCGTGGGCAGAGGTGATTGAAACCTCCACATTGTCATGGACGGATCATTTCCTGGTCAAGATGGAGCTAAGAGCCACAGTCTGCCCCACCGGGGGTGGTGGACCCATTAGAATGATCCGCCCTCGAAGGCTAATGGAACCAATTGGAGTCCAGAAAGCCTTGGAGGGTTTAATGGTTGGTAACGCCGGTGATTCTGTTGAAGCTTTGATTAATATTTGGAACACCGACCTCACCAAGGCTATTGACACAATCGCTCCCAAGCGTCCTTTCCAGCCTGCTCCTAACCGTAAGCCCTGGTACTCAGAGGAGCTTAGGAAAATGAAGCAGGCTGGACAACGACTAGAGCGCACCTGGCGGAAGACTCGACTCTTAGCCGACAAGACTCGTCATAGGAATTTCTTTAATTCTTATTGTGAGGCGATATGTGCAGCGCAGAAGTCTTTCTCCGCTGCACGTATTGCATCTGCAGAGTCCCATCCAGCAGAACTGTTTAGGGTGGTGGGGGAGCTGACGCAGATTCCACCTGCGCAGAACCCCTTACTCAACCCGACAACGGCCTGCTGTGATGCATTTAACATCCACTTTGCAGATAAAATCTCTCGGATAAGAGCCGACTTAGATGCCAGTGTTATGACTGAATCTATAGACGAGGTATCCAGCAACTCCGTTGATGAAATTTTATTGGATCAGCTTCAATCTGTGAGTACCGATGACGTGGACAAGCTCCTTGGTAGAGTGAGGAAAACGACCTGTCCCCTCGATCCCTGTCCATCTTGGCTGGCCACCCAAGGGGGTGACGCATCGAGAGTACTCCTTAGGGATATTATCAATGCGTCCTTCAGGGAGGGGTCCCTTCCACCTTGTCTGAAGGAAGCGGTGGTTAAGCCGCTCCTGAAAAAGCCTTCCCTGGACCCCTTGGACAGGAAAAACTATAGGCCAGTCTCTTTGCTGCCTTTTCTAAGCAAAGTGATTGAGAGGGCGGTCGCTTCCCAACTCCAAGCTGTCTTGGATGAAACCGATTATCTAGATCCATTTCAAACTGGCTTTGGGACGGGTTATGGAGTGGAGACTGCCATGGTTGCTCTGGCTGATGACCTCCGCTTGGGGATCGACAGGGGTAGTGTGACCCTGTTGGTGCTCTTGGACCTCTCAGCGGCCTTTGATACAATAGACCATTCCATCCTCTTGGATCGCCTGAGGGAGTTAGGAATCGGAGGCACTGCCTTGCAGTGGTTCCGTTCCTTCCTCTCGGGCAGATCCCAGAGGGTGAGGCTCGGGGACAGTTGCTCTACTAGAATAGAGCTTAACTGTGGCGTTCCTCAGGGTGCCATCCTGTCCCCGATGCTATTTAACATCTATATGAAGCCGCTGGGAGAGGTCATTTGGAGGCATGGAATGCGGTGTCATCAGTATGCAGATGACACCCAGATATACTTCTCCATGTCTCGGTCATCGGCTTCGACTTCAGATGGCGTCTCTCCTCTGAATGATTGTCTTAAAGCAGTAATGGACTGGATGAAGAAAAACAAATTGAGACTGAATCCAGACAAAACGGAGGTACTAACAGTTACAGGCCCAAAACCAGGTCTGGGAATACAAACTCCAATCCTGGATGGAACTATACTCTCCTCCAAGGATTGTGTTCGCAGTCTGGGGGTGCTCCTGGACCCGTCGCTCCAGATGACTAATCAGGTTAATGCAACGGTCAGGAGTGCCTGTTATCAACTTCGGCTGGTACGCCAGCTGCGCCCTTTCCTGGAAACTAGGGACCTCGAAACTGTGGTACATGCACTGGTAACCTCCCGTCTGGATTTCTGTAATGCGCTCTACATGGGGCTACCCTTGTGCTTGACTCGGAAACTTCAACTAGTCCAGAACATGGCAGCCAGGTTGATTTCTGGCGTTTCCAGAAGAGAGCATATAACACCGGTGCTAAAAGCTCTCCACTGGCTGCCTATTAGTTTCCGGGCATAGTACAAGGTGTTGGTTATGACCTTTAAAGCCATACATGACTTGGGTCCAACTTACCTCCGGGACCGCCTCCTTCCGTATGACCCTCCCCGCACACTTCGGTCCTCTGGGAGGAATCTGTTACAGCCTGTGAAAACAAGGCTGGCAGTGACCTCCCAGAGGGCCTTCTCTGCTGCTGCTCCCAGATTATGGAATGGCCTGCCAGACGAGATCCGTCTTATTACCATCTTAGACAGCTTTAAAAAAGCTGTCAAGACGGATCTTTTCCAGCAGGCCTTTCCTGAATAATTATCCCGGCCCAAGACTCAGCTGCCCTTTCTAGGCTATGATTGTATGTTTTAAATTTTTTTTCTTCTAATTTATATATATTTTAATTAATGCATGTTTTTAATCCTTTGTAATTTAATATTATTTTAAGGGGTGGGTGGGCTAGGGTATTGTTAATATGGGGTTTTTATATTGTAAGCCGCCCCGATTGCATTGCAGAGGGGCGGGATATAAATAAAATTTTATTATTATTATTCTTATTATTATTCTTTGCTGTCTGTTGCTAGGGCCTTCTGCCTTCTTTGCTGTCTGTAGCTGAGGCTTTCTGCCTTCTGTGCTGTCTATAGCTGGGCCTTGATCTTGGGCCTTGGGCCCTGACCCTGGTTATGTGGTATGTGCTCTGACCTTGGACTGTTTTTGGACTTTGGCTTATCTTCGACTCTGCCTGGACTTTGGACTCTGTCTCTTCTGTTGCTGACCTGGCCCCAGCATCTCTGTTCCTAGAGCCTACTGCCAATGTCCCAGATCCTGACAGTAGGAAACTTCTCAACCAATCAAAGCTTCCCATTGGGCAGCCAATCAGCCCAATGGGGGTGGAAACATGTGGAAAGCTTCATGTCCTTTCTAAACATGGCAGTGGAGGGGCCCTAGTGTCCTGGTGCATGTGTGTGTACCATGTTGTGTGTAGCATGGCAGTGGTGGAGGGGCTCTTGCATCCTAGTGCACATGGTATGTGTGTGGTGGGCAGGTGTAGTGTGGTGTGTTTCTGTGATTGCCTGGTAATGGCAGAGGGGCTCTTGCATCCTGGCATGCATGGTGTGAGTGTGTAGCATGGTGTGTGTGTACACATGGTTGTATGGTGGCAGTGTCCTGGCGTGCATGGTGTGTGTAGTGTGGTGTGTGTGTAGTGTGGTGCGTATGTGTGATTGCATGGCAGTGTTGGAGGGGCTCTCATGTCCTGGCACACATGGTGTGTGTGTGTGTAGTGTTTTGTGTGCGTAGTGTTTTGTGTCTGTGTGTACATGTGGTTGCATGGTGGTGGCCGAGGGGGTCTTGGCATGAAACTAGCCATTATATTTGATTTGAAAAGTTACATATTAATGTGCCAAATGATCATACTCTTGATATGTTTCCTAAGTGGGCAGTCAGCAGAGTGGGAATGGAAACATGCCAAAGTGTTTTATATATGTAGATAACTGTGTGTGTTACACTGGGTATAGCTAGTGTGTGTGTATATATATATATAATCACTTCTCAATGATAAAGCAAGCCTCATTGATATTTTGAAACATTACTTGACATGATTGAGCTTTGGAAAATTATCCTTCTCTTATTGAGAGTAAATGGCCTGAATCTTACAGGTTAGTCCCAACTAGAATAGACCCAGTGAATCAGTTAACAGATGAATCAACATACAGTATAAATAAATCCTGTTGATTCAATGGATGCCTTCTAGTTGGAACCATAATAGGATACAGGTCAATGCCTGCAGTTGTGGGGGTATCTTATATACAGATAACAATTGCTTTTATTGTCTGGTCATATCAAATCGTTTACAATCCTCAGTGGGTCTTTTCCATGTTGATTTTTTTTCAATTGCAGTGAAGAGTGATTTGATCAGTTTTTGTAGGCCTTCACTTCAGGCTCTACTTTCAAAGTGGGACTAATACCTCAAGAAAGAGCACTCACAATAAACAGGAATAGTGCACAGTTGACAGTAAAATAATATTTTCAAAGCTTGATCTTTATTGTTTGTAAAGATACAGTCATTTAACAGTCTGCTAAACAAGAAAATGTGGACGCAGGTTGTGCTCTCTTTTTCTCTTAATTGCCTGAGAAAAGCAGTCACCTGCAAACTGTATTCCAAACAATTCTTTCTCAATTTGCACATATCTTGTTTCTGAACCTTTCATAGATTTATGCTACTGGTTCTCATCAGTCATCATATTTCTGCAGAATTACTGCTCCAAACCCAGGCTGTGATGCATGTATCAGATGAAAATTTGATGGCTCTACCTGCAGCATAAAACTTTAATATTTGCTCTTGAGCAACTGAAGTTTTACAGTGAACCCAATTTCTCCTGCTGTTCATCCCTCTACCACTCCTTATTTCTGAGATATTTCCTTGATAGAATTATCTTTATGTGCTGATATCAATTTAGAGATCAGCTTTCCTTATTTGGAGGCCACAACGTCTGTTCAACAGCCTCAACTTTTCACTTGTCAAGGTTAACCCTTGTAATTGACATACAAGTATCTTCCTAAAAGTCAGTTCAGTAATCCCAAATACAATTGTGTCTGTTCTGTTTAAGATTTGCATCTCTTGATATGGTGGACAATTTGGTGAGTATCCTTTTCTCCCATATTTATTTTTAAAAATGGAATCAGAAAGGTGGAAATTGGATGACCCCCCTCAATGCAAGGTCTCTGTCTGGAGCATCCACAGCAAGTAGCTGTCCAGGCTCTTTTGAAAGATGTCCAGAGAAGGAGAACCCACCAATTCTCTAGGCAACCGGTTCCATTGCCAAACCACTTTAACTGTTAAGAAGTTCCTTCTAAGGTTCAATCAAAATCTAGTCTCCTGTAACTTAAAACTATTAAATCCTTTGGGGCAGCAGTGAACAAACCTGCTTCCACCTCACTGTGACAGCCCTTTAGATATTTAGGAGATTTTCAGACTACACTGGTATAGTGTTACTATTCCACTTTAACTGCTCTGGCTTCCTGCTGTGGGATTCTGGGGTTTGTAGTTTAGTGAGGCCTAAGATCTCTCTGGCTGTGAGTTGTAAATGCCCCTCCCTAAACTGCAAATCCCAGGATTCAACAGGAGGCAGCCATAGCAAATAAAGTGGAATAGTAACACTATAACAGTGTTGTCTGAAAAACTAGTTAAAGCATGCAATCGTGTCACCCCTAAGTCTTCTCTTCACCAGGCTGAATGTGTGAATGTGCCCAGCTCCTTCAACATTTCCTCATATGTTTTGTTTTCCAGACCTCTTATCATCCTTATTGCCCATCTCTGCACCTGTTCCAACTTGGCTATATCTTTCTTAGAATTAGATGCCCAGAACTGAACACAGTACTCGAATTCTTTCCAACCTGTTTATGAAGAAATTTGCACAAAATTTTCATCCATCTATGCAAATTCAACAAGTACAGCTCCCCCAGATATGGAACATGTTGTACCTGCTGGTCATGTAATTTTTAAAGCAGAGGAGTATTTGGGGGGAGTGGAGGGAGACAGCCTTAATTTAACATCATAAACATGGCTGAGGAAGCATCTAACTTGTCAAATGCAAACTGAGTCAGTTTAGACCATTCAGCAGTCTGTTAAAACAATACTGGGTTGTGGGAGGAAATTCTTTCAAAATTCATATGAAACATTGTGAAGAATCATAGAGTTGGAAGAGACCACAAGGGCCATCTAGTCCAACCCCCTGCCATGCAGGAATACACAATCAAAGCAATCCCAACAGATGGCCATCCAGCCTCTGTTTAAAAACCTCTGAAGAAGGATGCTCCACCACACTCCAAGGCAGTGTATTCCATTTCCAAACAGCTCTTACTGTCAGGAAGTTCTTCCTAATGTTTAGAGGAAATCTCTTTTCCTGTAGTTTGAGTCCATTTCTTTGTATCCTGGTCTCTAGAGCATCAGAAAACAAGCTTGCTCCATCCTCACTATAACATCCCTTCAAATATTTAAACATGGCTATCATATCACCTCTTAACCTTCTCTTCTCCAGGGTAAGCTGCTTCTCATAGGGCATGGCTTCCAGACCTTTCACCATTTCGGCCACCCTTCTCTGGACATGTTCCAGCTTGTCAATATCTTTCTTGAATTTTATTTTTTTATTAATACCCCGCTCTTCAGACACAAGGCTATCAGAGCGGCTTACAGGTTGTTTTAAGCAATAGCTATTTACACATCTACACTGCATTAAACAGTTTCCAATGTGTGTTAGCTAATTTGTGATTAGCTTGAATTGTGATGCCCAGAATGGGACACGGGATTTCAGGTGAGGTCTGACAAAAGCAGAATAGAGTGGCACTATTACTTTCCTGGATCTAGACACTATACTCCTATTGATGCAGCCTAGAATCATATTGGGTTTTTTTAGCTGCTGCATCACACTGGATAGGCCTGCCAGAAGAGATTTTTCTTTAATACTCTTTTAAATTTAGACAGTATATGCAACTGTTGAGTCTCTTCTGGCAGGCTATTCCAAAGTTTAGGGGTGGTTGAAGAAAAATTCCTCTGGGTGACTGTTGCTAGCCTAGGCCTGGCTGACTGGAGTAAATGTCTCCCAGAGGACCTGAGTATATGGGGTGGGTTATATAGGAGGATGCAATCCCACAGGTAACCTGGAACCAAACCATGTAGGGCTTTAAAGGTAACAACCAACACTTTGTACCTTGCCCAGAAATAGCACTGGGCCCAGGACAGAACCCTGTGGCACCCCACTAGCCATTCCTGTCCAGGGTGAAGAGGAGCTATTGGTGACTACCATTTGGGTTCGATCAACATACAGTTTCCAAAAATTCGCAAAGTTTCAACATGGTGGTTGCACATCCATTCTAGGATTAAAGCTGAGATTCTAGACATGCTTTTTGGAGAGTACATCTCACTGAATTTAAGTGGGTGCCCTTCTTATGCATAGAGTTTTACTCCAAGTTTACAGTGTTTCCAATTAAATGTGGGCATTTCTAAACATAAAAAGAACTGTCTGCTTCTCAAATGCCAGGTTAACAAAGGCTAGGATAATTGATAGACAGCAAAAAGATAGGTCAGTTTTTTTGTTAATTCAGTTGTCTGACACTTATTTGGAAAATAAGTAAAGATCACAGATGTGATGGTTAGTGCCAATTATAGCATGGAGTTGTGACCAGAGCAAGATCATCCATGTTCAGCAAATGACTTAAGAGGAGATATTCATTTTGCAAAGGTCACCCAAGTAAATAACATGTGGGAATGCCATCCTGCCACTATTAATATGGGACAGAATTTATTCTCAACCTAGTGGTAAAGATGTATTCCTATTACTAGCTCACCAACTGTATCTTCTTGTTATGATTGGAAATAACTGTTTTATTTATTCTTATAACTGTGGCTGCCTGGAAAGAGAGGGGAGGAAATGCAAATCCTTAGATTTTTGATAATCACAAACCTAATCTTTATACTTTCATCACCAAATACCTGCTGAAATGGAAAATATAATAGGTTTCGGAATAATTCTGTCCTCTGAGCAGTGGCTACAAAGGTAATGCTGAAATAACTTCATTTGCATGGCAATTTTCTAAAGTTTGTTCTTCTCCACTGGATCTAGAGATCTTATGTAAATCAGCAGTTCTTTGTTTTGACATAAACCCTCTGAATTCCCAATTAATCTAACTTGCAAAATCCTGTGTAGTTTAAAGGCATGCTGAGATTTGTGTGCAAGAACATTATGGTAGGTCACGTCCAAAATATATGAAGATAATTTACAGAAATTTGTGGTGGAGCTTCATTTGTAAGACAAACAGATGGATATTAGGGCAAATCAAGCCTGAACTCTCCCTAGAAGTCAAGATGAATAAACAGAGACTGTCACTTTGGCCATGACTCACTAGAAGACATGACTCACTAGACAAGAAATTAATACTTGGTAAGGTAGAAAGCAGTAGGAAAAGAGGAAGACCACATTCCAGATGGATAGACTCAATCAAGGAAGCCACAGCCCTGAGTCTGCAAGATCTGAACAGGGTGGTTGAGGATAGGATGACTTGGAGGTCTCTCATTCATAGGGACACCATAAGTCAAAGTTGACTTAACAGCAGTTAACAAGAACTGCATTTATAAACCACCATAATACCCTGAACATGTCCAAAGGTGTTTTATTTCAGAAACTTACCAAGGCCAAGCCTTATTAATACTTGGATGGAATAGCATCAGGGTATATGGGTGCTGTATTGGTATAGAAACCTGGCTTGGTGGTAGAGTGCTTTGCATGGAGAAGATCCCAGGTTCAGCCTTCAGCATCTCCAGGTGCTGCTAGGAAAGAATGCTGCCTGAAACCCTGGAGAGCTGCTGCCAATCTGAGTTGACAATATTGGGTGGATGGAACAGTGGTCTCAGTATAAGCCAGCTTCCTCTGTGTCCTGTTTAAAGCCAGCAATTGCCCAGGTGAGCACATGTATAGTCCACCAAAACTGGCAGGGGGAAGCCAGTCCAGTCCCGTCCCGTCCCGTCCCGTCCCGTCCCAAGGGTTTGGCCCAGGGTTACAAACAGAAGTATGTTTAGGATCTGTTAGTTTGGGACATACGTGTGTGCGCCCATGTGTGTACATGTTTGTCCCTGTGTGTGCATGAGTGGAATCAAATGTGTGGTGCCATACAGATGTTTAAGTTACTTATACATGTGGTTGTACTCCCCCCCCCCCATTGTACAATGGGCATAGTCAGTTCATGGTTGCATAAGCAGGATTCCTGCTTATTTCACAAGGGACTGACCAGGAATGCAGCCACTGAATTGACTGGATTTACCTTTGTGTTCATTCCCCTTTCTACATTTAGGTAAACCCAATTGATTCATCCACAACTTCCAGTCATGCAACTGAGCAATTGTTACCCTAGGAGGTTAGGGGGGATGTTGGAGTCCCACCCACAGTGCCAGCATCTCCTTGAAATCTGGGGTAATTATCACTAAGAAGGAGGCCTGAGAGAAGAGGGTAACTTCAGGGATCTTTTCACCTCTGTATACCAGTACTAACTGTAGAGAGTACGCCAGTAAAACACAACATTTTATTTGAATTAACACAGGGGATATGCTAGCATACAAGGGGATATGCTAGCATACACTCTTAAGAACCATACAAGGCTTCTGGAAAGTAAGGCAGGAAAGGTTAGATAGAGAGAAGTCAGGGGTGGAAGGGTATAGTTGCAAGTCTCAGAGAAAGAGGTCCATACAGCTGAGGGACTCAAATACTGTCTGAGGATGGCACAGAGAAAGAGAATGGCTGGCCTGGTCTGTGCCACATGTGATTAGGGTCTGAGCTAGGATGTATATACCTTATTTAGTACCCTGGAGTATTAGTTATGATAGAGCCAGGATGGCTTTCCCACAGGTTGGACAGAAGAGTCCAAAACTGAGCTGATTGCCTTTATTTCAGAGAGACAAAACATTGATGGGATTTGCAACAACCTCTTAATGTTTGGTCAGGTAGAATGTATAAGGAAGATTTCTGTAGGGTATGGGTGAGGGATGGTCACTGATTGCATGAATGAAATGATTAGCATAAACCCATTAATGACAGGGCTTTCTGCATAATCCTATGTGGGTCTTCCCACTATTATGATACAACGTTTTAGAATAATACTTGTTTTAATCAGTTTCTGCCAGTAGAAAATGCATCGGGCCCTGTGAGACCGCAGGAGCCCAGCCCAGCAGCCCGGCCCTCACTGAAGCTGCCAGTGTGCCTTGCTCTTCTGAAAGGCAGGAAGGAGTCCCTCAGCAGGTGGTCACATGCAAGGGGCCTTGTTCACATGTTGTGGTCCCCCTTCCTGCCTTCTGAGATAGCAAGGGAAATGGTGGTGACAGCCTCTGCAGTAATGGGCTGAGGTGCCCATCAGGACTTCCTCCCATTCCATGAAGGGATCCACAGCCAGGATACACTGGTGGGAGCTGGGACATCCTGGGTCATGTAAATGGGCCCTCAGTTAACAAAGCCTTTGATAGAAAAGTTCCTTTTTACAAAGTCTTTTTATGCCTGTCTTGCCCTGCCTCACCCCACCCTCTATTTTTCTTCTTCTCTGTCTAGCTGAAAGGGTTTTTTTGTGTGTGTGTTTTTTTTGTGTGTGTGTTTTTTGTTTTGTTTTTTTAAATATACCAGCGTCAGTACTGGGACAATGCTGAAGGGGGAGTAACGCAAGACTTTTGGTGTTGAGTTGCAGCAGTGTGTCTACAGTGAACAATGCAATAAAAAAATTGGGTTGGGAAAGAGTGGGATTCTCTTCTAGCCAATGCTACTGTGCCTGTGTGTGCCTGCCTATAACAGGCAGGATCAACAGATGCTGCCTTCAGGGCCCGTTCCTGATCATGCATGAATGGCAAAATACAGAGAAATTGGGAGAGCAGAGAAGCCTGCCAAACAAGATCTCACAAGCATGGTTAAAAAGCCACCAAAATGTAAATCATAAGAAAAGCATAGGCTGGTGAAAGAAAAGGTCATCCCTGGATGAATTTTGGAAGAAGCCTTCAAGTGGTTTCTAAAAGGTTGAAAATGATTTTGTTTACTTGTGCCAGGTTTACCTGATGTGTTTGGTTTTCATTTCTTGTGTGCATTTTGTTAGTTTTGAATATAAAGCTTGCTGAAACGATACTGAACTGCTCTTCTTTTCATGTTATTTCTTTCTCAGATACAAACTTCCTGCTAAACATGTAATGCCCAACAACACATCTATTTCATTAACTGAGGTACACCTGTAAATGCATAGTGTAGATGTATCCGGGAGTTTAAATGATGGGAATAGTTTCATTAGTTGACAGCTCTGTCAATAATAACCATTATTTCTAACAGTGTCCTTTGGCCAAGCTACCTAAATGATTATCTATCCACAGATTTGTTAAGGTCACAGGAAAAGGCCTTGTTTAGAGTGACCTGCACCTTTTAAAGTGAGGCTTCGAGAGTGTTTTCAGTTTCTTCCAGTGTGGGCACCAAAATGTAACTTTTCAGAACTCTATTTCTTCCAGAATAAGCCTGATGATTTCACTCCTTATTGGGCTTTAAACCTCATTATTTAAGCAGACTCATTATTTAGTGCAGACGTTAAAGAATACAATGATTTGTTGTTTTATATAATTGATTGTTAGATGTCATGGCACGGACAGCTGGTTTTACTGTCATATTTTATTCTGTTCGAGACCCACTTGGAAATAGCCACTTGTAGTGAGAGGATCTATGTACTACATGTTTCAATTGGCCGCCAGATAAATGAAACTGTTCCAGATGTACCTGAACTGTTGTACCTTTCTCTGTCTATTGATAGCAACCAACCTTTTGAACTGGCTGGGCATGCTAACTAATAGAATCTAACTTTGAGCACTCTGTATTTTTACAAGTGCTGACACATGAAGAAGCATTGCTACAAGGTTTAAATTTCCTTCTATGAGGCAGAGATGACTGGAGACCTATATAGCTTTTCTGAGTTTTGTTTTATTTACTAGTACAGCTGGACCCCATATCTGGGGAACCAATATCTGCAGTTTCAGTTATCCATGGGACACAAAATAGGGGGCACATACCATAGAGTTGTGCTAGAAAATGCCTAGAGGGGTGTCCTCTGTAGGCAACGTCTAGGTCCTCCAGCACAACTGTATGGTACATAAGCGATGGTATAGCTTCTTTCAAGTCTGGTGTTGATTCAGCAATACACTGACATGGAAGCCACTAGACTCCAGGGACAACAACACAAACTCAAAACACCATCAGTCTCTTTCCATCATATTGATCTAAGGTTTTTGACTATGTTAGTAAGTTCTTACCATAAGCCAAGCAGTACAAAATTCACAACCATCTGTTTCCACCAAATTCAATGTCCACAAGAGATTCTATTCCAAGATGGAGGAGACAATAGAGCCTTTCACACTACACAGTGATAGCACTATAATTCCGCTTTAACTGCCATGGCAATATCATGGCTAAGCATTCAAAGCCCCTTGTCTGGATGAGTAAATCTGTTAGCATTGCTTTCTCACACATTCAATTTTGTTTAAATCTCAAGTTCTTTCCTTTGAATTCCATTGCAAATTTTGAAAAATTCTTATTGAAAAAATGAACTACATGAAATGCTCACCCATCTTAAATTCACATGCAACCAAGAGGCATTTGCTACTTCTTCCCATTCCCTTAACCTGCCCCCTGTTAGCTTCCAGGCCACCTACTCCTTTCCTATAGAAGCTTATACAGGAACTTTATTTAGTTATAGTGGGATAACAGAATCCACATATCATCCATCTTTCATCACTTCCAACCTAACTTTGCTTATATCTAGCTAAGCAGTCAATGGGTAGATCTACTGGAGAACCTTTGGCACCCATCTGTCTCTCAAGAAAGTTGGTCTACAGTTCTCATCTTCTCATTGGGGAATCCCTTTCAACCATCTGAGGTTCCCCAGGGTTCCCCATAACCCAGTTTGGATGCTAAAGAGCCTTTTAGTGTTACATTGTTTAGACCCTTAAGAGACAGAGTGTCTTTGGCAGGCTTTCCTTATAAGAGCAATTAGTTTGGAGAATGCAAGATTGTGTGTGATGTAAGTGCAGGATGTGAAACATCCACCCCTGGAAAATGTGTCCTTCTGTTGTAATTTTTATTCATATTCAGAAATTTCACTGACACAAATTGCTACTTGCTCCCTGACTCACAGCTGACTTTTCGGTTTCCACTTGATTCCTCCATGCCAGGGAATGACTTTCTAATTTATATTAAGCAGGCAAATAGCAATTAGCTGTGAGCAAAGCAACCAGCCCCAGAATAAGAATGCCTCTACTACTACAGGCAATTACCATGGGAGTGGGTCACAACAATAACTGACACTGCCTTGTAGTGTGGTGAGGTCTCCTCCTTTGTCTGGAATGATTTGATTGTGTATTCCTGCATGGTAGGGGGTTGGAGTGGATGGCCCTTGTGGTCTCTTCCAACTCTATGATTCTATGACATTTCAGTGTATGTATAACACAATTCTATATCTTTCTTATTGGAAACTTGGACGTGAATTGAGATGATAGGTAGGGGGAAATTCCCACTTAGGGACTGCAACTAATGCATTTGTTGTCAACTAGACTGGCCAGCTTTTCCTCTTATTCCTTTGTCAATACAAACACACCATACCCTCCAACAATACACAGATGAAAGCCATGCCACATGTGGCCAAGCAACATCAGAGAGTGGTCAAGATGGGCCAACTAATGATGAAAAACATACAAACTAGAAGAGACTGCAGAATCTTGCATTTACCTGAATGTTGTAGGAAAGGCAAGATTTCCCTATCTCCTAGCTGAACTAAATTGAGTGCAAACTACTCTTACATTTTGAACTCAAAGACATAGCCACATTAGTATGGGAACATCAGTAAGCAAGGGGATCTTGTAGCACCTTTGAGACTAACTGAGAGAAAGAATTGTAGCATAAGCTTTTGGAGAGACTTGGTCTACTTCCTCAGATGCATGGAGTGAACTGGTGCCTTGGAACAGACTTTATAAGTAGACTGTTGGTTGAATAGCCACAGAAATGCAAAACTAGTGGGTGTGGTGATGAGGTGTTAAAGTTCAGTTGAGGGAGAAAGGCATGACAAAAGATGTTGCCTAAGGCTAGGGCATGTGGATGACCATATAAATGGTGGACCGAGTTTGGGAAGTTAATGTGATGCTGGTTGGGAACTAAGAAGGAGAGATGATAAATTGGCTAAGAGTGCTCTTATGAGACTAGGGTGTTAACTAGTGTTATAATATGTGTACTATGCTAGGAAACTATTGTCTCTGTTTAATCTGCTATGGATAGGCTGGAATTTGTTGATATATCCCAATTCAGATGTTTTTCTTTCCAATGTTCCTTTGTAGTTGTTTTGTCCAAGTAGAGCTGTCCTGTGGTCAGAGATGGAATGTCCAAGAAGTGTTCTGCAACTGGTTTTTGTGTATTCCTATTCCTAATGTCTGATTTGTGTCCATTTATCATCTGGTGAAGAGATTGACTTTTTTGCCCTATGTAGAGTGCTGAAAGGCATTGTTGATAGATGATAGCATATATCACATTAGAGAATGAACAAGTGAAAGTACCGCTAATATTGTGGGCGATGTGATTAGGTCCTGTGAGGACATTTCCTGAGTAGATGTGTGGGCAGAGTTGGCACCTGGGTTTGTGGCAAGGTCTTGTCCCCATCTCCCCATCTGTGTTGTGCATCCTGCTGTAAGTTAGTAATTGTTTAAGTAGGCTTTATCATTAAAAACTCCATTGCTTCCAAACTCAAAACCTTGCCAACAGGACGCTCTGATTTGGAAGAATTTACAAAAGAGTCTGGAGTAATAAACACCTGAGGCGAAGCACAAAAATCAGTGTGTATAGAGCCATTATACTGTCTATTCACCTTTATGGGTCTGAAACATGGGTCACCTATTGCCACCACTTACGACTCCTCAAACGCTTTCATCAGCGCTGTATACGCACAATCCTAAATATACACTGGACTAACTATATGATGAATGTTGCTGTCCTTGAGCAAGCAGGGATCACCAACATTGAGGCCATGATATTGAGAACACAGCTGCACTGGGCAGGGCACATTTCTAGGATGGAGGACCATCGCCTCCCAAAATTAGTATTCTACAGTGAACTCGCCACGGGTCAGCATAAGAGGGGTTATCCAAAAAAGCGATACAAGGACTCTCTGAAGCAACATCTCAGGCTCAGTCAAATTGATCACCAACAATGGTCCACTTTGGCCTCACATCAGGAGGCATGGAGACGTACTATCCACAATGCTGCAGCCTTCTTTGAGAACTCATGCCGAACAAGTCTTGAAGAGAAATGACAACGCAGAAAGAATCACAACCCAGAAACATCACCCAAGGAGACCTTCTGCTGTGCTTTCTGCAACTAGACTTGTTTATCTAAGATTGGCCTTTTTAGTCATCAGTGCGCTTGCAGAAAGTGTGGAATGAGTCCTTCTTGAATCTTTGTTTGTGAAGAAAAGCCAGAGAGAGAGAGAGTTTAAGATTGGAAGGCAGTCTGTAGGCAAGTATAGGCCTTCCACCAAGAGCCTTTGAAAGGGCAGCATTATTACAGAAAATCCTGATCAGCTGTCACCTGCCTCACCTCCGAATATGGAAGTCTCTAGTAAAAAATCACCAAACACAGGGGTGGGCACAGTGTATACTGTGGACTGCGTGTGGCCCTTGGAACTTTTAGGTGCATTCCTTGAAGCTTCCAAAAGTGTCTAGAAATTCCCCAAGATAATTTTGGGGAGCTGACTTTCAGGTGATTTTTTTGCCACCAAACCAAAGACCACCAAAAGTTCCACAAAATGTAGTGGGTTGCTTCTCCACCCCTCCTCTAAACCTGCCTAACTGCCTCCCCCCACAAAAAAAAAAAAAAAAAAAAAAAAAAGAAATAAATGGCTGCCAGTTGGCCAAAATGGTGGCTGAAAACAATGTTGCATAGACAATCAATCATAGAATCAAAACTTGCAGCTTGTTGGATGGCCATGGCTTCTACACCTATGCAGTTACCCATTCTTGCCCCAAGTGATTTTAAATTACAGAGTTTTGAAAGGGAGAATACCAAATGCGGTAATTGGTGAACATCATTTTTGTTTTTTGTGAAAGGATTTCTTATTTCATTTGTCTCATGTTCTCCATGGTGTAGGCTTACTTGAAAAGCAACTATCCCCCCTGCCCATTTCAAGCTATATCACTTCTAGCAATACCATTGTGCATTTCAGTTGGGTAGCAAAGCAATCAACCCTAAGTAATGACACAATAAATCCATGCTATTATATCAGGACATCATGTTCTCCAAGTGGCATGCAACCATTTTAGTGTGGCTATTTGTATCAGGTTATTTGGGAAACAAGGGAAACAATTAGGCGGAATGTAGCTTTCGCAGCAGGGATATAAATAATAAGTGGAACGGAACATGTTGTATCATCTGCAAAGGGAAATTAGTAACTCTGGACACATTATATTTTCAAGTAGCTTTATTTACAACCAAAAATAACAATTACAGAGATAACCAGGGTGAAATTAATGCTATCATTGCTCATTTCTTGGCATTATAAAAGTCAGTTAGTTTTGCTTATTAATCCCTCTCCGTGGGACATAAAGTGCAAGAATAATGTAGGGTGGAAATAAGTCACTTTAAGCTTTCAAATGGCTCTATCAGGTGATGTAGAGTGGAGAGAGATTAGGTCTAGAGTACACTGTTGGAAAGGGGTGTATGTGTGTGTGAGAGAGAGTGTCTTTGTGTGTGTAACAACTGGTACCTGAAAAGAAGAGCACATGGGCTAAGATCCTACATCAAGGTTGCATAGCATAACTCTCCACATGCAGAATTACACATTAATTATATTGTTTTTGTGCAGAATGGTAATGCTGTGCAACTGAATCAAGTCACCACATGTACAACCAATGTAAATTGAATGCACATGCACATTTATGTTCAGTGAGCATCCATGTGCAGTACTCAACATGCATCCATGTCCATTGCACCATACATCCATGGGCAATGTGCATCTGCATGCACAATGGCACCACAAATGAAATTCCACTTCTGCATCTTTGGAGTGAATGTGAATATTCTGAATCAGAAAAAGGGCTCAACTGATTTCATAGAGGAACCTATGCATGCATAAGACTCCAATAGGATTCTGGCCATTGAGCAGTTGTAAGTCTGATCTGAACTACATATTTTCATCTCCAGAGCACATCTTTCCCTCTTCCCCCTCCCCCAATGTTAAGTAAAGCAAAATATGAGATGTAGTATAATTTTAGTATGCAACAAGGTAGTATTTAGCTACCTGTGTGCAAATAAGAAACATGCTAAAGTTAGACGAAATATTTTTGAGCAACAATTGAAATTTATGAGCAGCACTTGAGACTATTTAATCCAAACCGTTGTTTATTGGAGTGTATAGTTAACCCACTGGGGTGACCTTGGGCAAGTCCCACTCTCAGCCTCAAAGGAAGGCAATGACAAACCCCTTCTGAACCAAACTTGCCAAGAAAACCCCATGATAGGTTGGCCTTAGGGCCATAAATTGAAAATGACTTGAAGGCACAGAGCAACAACAATAGTAACATTAAAAGCTTGGAAATGTTACCCACCTTTTGGCGGGGGCGGGGGGTAGATCTTGTCATCAGCCATGCTGGGTGGGGATTTAGGGAAGTATGGCCCAAAATTGTAACTTTTAAACCACACTTAGCCACTTGCCATGGTGGGTGGGAAACTCTGCAATCTGTAATCCAGAAAAGTAATTTCTCCAAACATTGCTATTACCATACTCTTAACTGTCAGGACTCAGTGTTCTTTTTTTTTTTTCTTGGTATGCTCCAAAAGCTCAGAGTGGCATGACTAAAAGTCAGGCAAATGAAAAACATCTTACATTCTGTTATTATTATTTGCTTCCTACTTATACTGACTCTCTGTGTGTGTGTGTGTGTGTGTGCGCATGTGTGCGTGTGTATGTGTGTGTGGGCGTGCATGCGTGTTTTGACTTAAGATGACCTTATGAATTTCAAAGAGTTTTCTTAGGCAAGGAATACTCAGAGATGGCTTTGCCAGTTCCTTCAACCCATGGGCCTTTCTTAGCAGGATTTGTTCAGAGGAGGTTTGCCATTGCCTTCCTTTGAGACTGAGAGAATGTTACCCTGTAACGAGAGTGACTGCTCCATCCATTTTGATCCACGAGGCTGAAGAGAAAAACCCAGGTCAGGGCTAGAGCTCACTCAGTCCGCACGTACATGCCAAGGAAAGGCCATTTCATGTTCCACATTGTGTTTCACACCTTGGGTAAAGGTGAAGTGGAATATTTTTGAAGTTTGCCAAAATAATGCCATGTTTTCTTGAGAAGGTGCCAGGAGGATGCATCCTTCTGACCATTTCAAAAGTTAGCTGGAAATCTCATTGTTATGTGTGGACTTCTTCCTTATCGTTCTATCTGCATCCCAAAGAGAGAGCTAATTGTCATCCATCAGTTTGAAAATGATCCTTTTCCTACAGTGCTAGCACATCCAGAGTTTCCTTTGCCATAATGTTGGGAATCTTCCGATGGACAATGTGAAGTTGAAGGCTTTCATGGCCAGCATCAATAGATTTTCCTTGGGTTTTTTCCAGGCTGTGAGGCTGTGTTCTGGAAGTTTATTTCTGACGTTTTGCCTGCATCTGTGGCTGGCATCTTCAGAGAATAGTTAGGTAGGAGTGTTGGGGGGGGGGATATATACTGTGAAGCCCTATTGGAGAGGACATGTAAATTTGTGTATTTGAATGGCTAGTTTCTGGGTGGAGATATGCAAGGAGGATTAGTGTCTGTTTGGCTAATCGTTGGCTAATGGTCCATTGTCTGCCGGAAATCCCTGTCCCTGGGTGGAGTTCATTTGCAAGTGTTGATTTTTGATTTTAGTGTTTTTCAGGACTGGCAGCCAGATCTTGTTTACTTTTAGGGTTTCTTCGTTCCTGTTGAAGTTGTCCAGGTGTTTGTGGATTTCAATAGCTTCTCTGTGCATTCTGACATGATAGTTGTTGTCCTGGTCCAGAATGTCAGTGTTTTTAAATAACATTTTGTGTCCAGGTTGGTTTATAACATGTTCTGCTACTGCTGATTTTTCTGGTTGGCCCAGTCTGCAGTGTCTCTCATGTTCCTTGATTCATGTTTGCACACTGCGTTTTGTGGTCCCTATGTAAACTCAGTGTGCATGAGTTCAGTTTTACATCATTTCCAATCAGGTTTTCAAGGTTATTTGGTTTCTCTGGCTTGTTTCTCCCAGTTAGTACTAGTATACATAGGGTAAAAGATCCTGCAAAGTTATGTGGCCTCTCGCTTGCTAACCAAGTTGATTAAAATTCTCCACAGTAAGATCTTTACACGTGGATTTCCATGCACCCCAACAATTTGCATAACAACCCAGTGGGTTTCCATGGCTGAGCAGCGAATGAAACCCAATTTCTGCAAGTTGTAGTCCAACAATTCAACCACTACGGCATGCTAGTGCTTACCTTTACATGGTAGGAAATAATAACTTGAGAATGATCATTATGAATTTTAATGAAATCACTAATTAGTACTTATAGAGCACCAAGGTTTTCGGTTACTTGGTTTCAGCCAAAGTAGTTTTCAGAAGAAGCAAGTAAGTAGATAGTATCACTTTTTCATGTTGTCGTCTTTGCTTTTTATCCTCTTTGAACACCCTTTGGAGAAGGGGATGCCAACTTGGTTTGGGCTAAATTAATTACTGTCATATCAACCACGAACTCCACTCTATATCCAATTAACTTCTGTGACAACAACTAATTAGACTGGAGCTAAGTAACTTTCATTCTTCTCTTCTTTGCTTCCAATTAGCTCAGTTGACAGCAGGTGAGGCACCAGAGGAGCTTCTAAGACAAAGAGTTTCTCCATCCTTTCTCAGAGGATAGAAGTCCATTCCCCATATTATCCCCCGTCCTGCTTCTTCTCTCAAGATGGCACATTAGCCTTATTTTTCTGGCAGAGGAAATGTAGAGTGGAATCAGTGCTTTGTATGGATTTCCATGGCTGCATAGAGTGAAGGATGAGTGGAACAGGTTGGAGAAATTTTCAAACACCATGTATTGTATGAGAGCAGCAAGGTTGATGGGCCCAAGGAATAGGGCTTGACTGATGTGGCTTCCTTGGAACTCTTCTCTAGCTGAAACACATAATGCCTTGTCTTTGAAGATACAGAAACAAGACTCTCAAGACCTATTTGTTTACACCTACTTTTTTTTTTTTTTTTTTACTCAGCATCTTCTTGGACAGTTGAATATACCATGCCGCTGGAGTTTATAATTATCTGGTATTACTATTCTTGTAGTTCGTTGCTGTTGTTGTTGTTGTTGTTGTTGTGTGCTTTCAAGTTGTTTCCAACTTATGGCAACTATCATAGGGGTTTTCTTGGCAGGATATGTTCAGAGGGAGTTTGCCATTGTCTTCCTCTGGGGCTGAGAGTGTGTGACTTACCCAGTGGATTTCCATGGCCAAGGAGGGATTTGAACACTCCAGAGCTGTAGTTCAGTGCTCACACCACTATACCATACTGGGTCTCATTCTTATAGTATTAACCAAATCCTACTTCACCAAGTTCCATGGGGACAATAATGCTACAGCTCCTCTTCTCACCACTGCTGGGTCTCACTGTTTCACTGTGGTCGCCCTACCTCCATCGCCATTCAGTGTCCCCATAGCCTGATGCAGACCAGTTATATAGTACTCCAAGATCTGCTGGGTTCCTCTGGAGTTCTTGGTGGATGATGTAATCTTCTGGGAATATAGGCAGATGCTTTCCCAATCCTCCGAACTCTCCACCAGACACTGAATGCCCATGGAGTGGGGCCATTAAAGTGAAATGGTTAATCCTGGTCAGGGGGCTTTGGTCATTTCAGGGGAAGTTAGAAAATGCCCACTTCTGAAAAGGATAGAAGAAGACATGTTCAGGTGTACATTGAACTATGCTTTCATATGTTACCAACATGATGGCAGTTGGTATTTGTTATTACTATTGTGAAAGGAGGTAATTCTTTGCTAATCTCTCTCTCTCTCTCTCTCTCTCTCTCTCTGGCTTTTCTTCACAAACGGAGATTCAGGGAGGACTCATCCTGCACTTTCTGCAAGCGCACTGATGACTAAAAAGGCCAATCCAAGATAAACAAGTCTGGTTCCAGAAAGCACAGCAGAAGGTCTCCTTGGGTGATGTTTCTGGGTTGTGATTCTTTCTGTGTTGTTGTTTCTCTTCAAGACTTATTCGGCGTGAGTTCTCAAATAAAGCTGCAGCATTGTGGACAGTGTGTCTCCATGCCTCCCGATGTGAGGCCAGGGCAGACCATTGTTGGTGATCAATTTGGCCAAGCCTGAGATAAATAATAAACAATGGTAGCAATTTTCTTCCTGCAGGGGGAAAGTCTTCAAAAACTGCACAGTTTTTAAAGACTACCACAGGCTTTAAGAGACCACAGGTAAATCTTGTGCAGTACAGGCCCCAAATGCCTTCAAAGACTGCACAGTTTTTGAAGACTATAGTTTTTTTGTGGATTTTTTTCCTCGTCTGTGTGGCTGTGTTCTGGAAGAGTTTATTCCTGATGCTTTGCCTTCATCTGTGGCTAGCATCTTCAGAGAAGACTGTTTGCACTTGGGGCTTAATTCTGCACAAAAGATGGCTTGTGGCATTTTTGCACAGAAAAAACAGCATTTTGAGCACAGGGGAAAAAAAGCATTTTCTGAACAGAGAACTATTTACAGAAAATGCTGTTTCCTTAACTGGAAATACTACTTTCTGCACAAAAATACAACATATGAATTTTGTGTTGAATAAATCCCAAATGGTGAAGATTCTTGTCAGTCCAGTATTTTCCTCATTAGGGTCTCTTGACACTCAAACACATTTTTTCAAGCATTTTTAAAGAATATTTTGAAATATCCCTTTCATCCCTAGTATTATGGTCAGTTCTTGGTATTTTTTTATCAATGGCATTTTTTTTTTGTTGTTACATGACTTTAAGCTTGTATTGATTTAACATCTTATGTGATATAATAAACATTAATACATCTGTGTTAATGTAATATAAACTTATATTGATTTTAAAGTTATTCTGATTTATATGTTGGAGGCTGTGTTAGGAACAGTGGCAACCAGTAGTTTCCAAATCACCGGTGCAATAATTCCACACTGGGTTTTATTCCAGACTTTAAAAGAGTAATCTCATCCTCTGATAAATTCAGCCATTTGGTTAGTGCCATTAAATTCTGTAATAAAACAAAGAGCAGATTCACCACACCCCTGACATGCGAACCATTCTTTTGTGATTCTTTTGTCCTTATCTCTGATCAGGGATTGGTACTTGGAGATCAGGAACTATTTAAAACATGGGAAAGTTTTGCCATGAAATAAACTCTGGTTTGCAACCCTGGAAGGCTTTGCATGGCATGGGAGTTTATGTATGCAGAGTAGCAAGTTTCTGCATGGAACAGACATTCTAGTGGGCAGCCTGCTGATGGTTTCATTCAAAGTAGCAGGTAATGTAACAAAATGTAATGTTCTGGTTAACTCCATTTAGGCCAGCCCAAGCTCTCAACAGATTCAGAAGAACATTATTTAGCAGGCAGAGTTGATCACAGTACAAAGTTGTTGTCAGGACTGAAGGTTTTTCTAGTTACAAAGTATACTAAAAGCCCACACAGTTCAACCATTGCAAAAGCTTTCATCACATTTGTCAGCAACTCAAAACATTCCTTCTTCCCAGAACTTAACCCTCCTTCTTCCCCTGTACCAAATTTCCCACAAAATTGACCTTGGCCGCTCACACACATCTGTTCATTATCCCAGGGCATGGATGATACACAGATCTTTACCTACCCAACTGTATATCATGTCCCATCATCCTTCATTACCAAATATATGCCTAAGCATACATAACAAACATGGCAGGACTATGACTGGACCATGGTCCTGATATAAAATAAGAATCACACCAGCTACCCTTAAAAAGCAGATGCTTTCTTGAGCTTGATGACAATCAACAAAATTAATTAAGCTTTTTAAAAACTACTGATCAGATGCATTTAAAAAAGAGACTTGATCCCAAACCATTCCAGACCAGAAACATGCCCCCATACAGAGGAAAGGTGCATGGCAGCCTTCAAGCAGATGTCCTCAATGGTTTGAATGGGGGAGGGATTGCAAATGAAACCTTGGAACAAGAAGGGATGTAAGTTAATGTTCCTTTCTTTTGCCCTGGTGGTTTGAGCCCATCTGGTCTTTGGATAAAGCAGTTGAATCTTCCCAAATGTACTGCACAGTCAAGAAATATATGTTTCATGCTCTCCACCTTCACGTGGGATGTGTGATTTCATATTTCTCTATCAATGAAAGCATCCTCCTTTCTCTGCTTATGGAAAACACCTGTTGCATCTCCAGGATGCCTTAGAAATGTGCATAGCAACAAAAGACAGATGCAGTTCACAGCCTGCACAAGCAAGTGGGGGCCAATGACATTCACATTAAGGGAAACTGAGCAGAAATGCCAGAAAATAAATAAGCATACGCACAAAGTCCATGCTTATTGTGTGCTGATTGTAATTCAACATTTTGATTTGTTCAGCGTAATGCCAGGTTCTGCTTCACTGCCTGCCTGCTTTCAGCATTGCCTCCCTGTCAAAGGAAAGATGTAACTGGAACTCTTGCACTGACCTTGGTTGAATTCATTGGCTTCCATCCTTCATGGAGAAGGTGAGGGTAATGAGGAGGTGTATATCATTCCTATGCAAGTAACAGCTTATCACTCAGGCACTTAGCCCTTGCCTTGCTGTGGTGCTAAAAAAATGGAAAAGGGTCATTGTGAGTCTTGTTTTAACCACACAGAGGAAAGTGGCCTTGTTTTAACCACACAGAGGAAAGTGGCCTGTATGATATAAATGTCATATTTGGTTGTACCTTTTGGGCTGCTGTGCAATGGGCATATTCAATTCATGGTTGCATAAGCAGAGTACCAGAAACATGATCATTTCCCATGGGCCTAAACACCTATTGTTAGTTCAGTGAATCTGTGGATGCCAAATCCATGGATACAGCGGGCTGACTTTATACAGTGCCTTCAATATGCCACTAACTTCACTAGGAATGTGGAAAGCACCACTGTGCATTCCTCATTGTACAGTGAGACAACAAGCAGACACACTGGTGGATACGTAATTGGTCGCACTGCAGCAGGGCAAGACAAGGAGGCCAATAAAAGACCATTGACTAGCTTTGAAGAAGAAGGGTTGCAGGTGCCTCCTTTCGGCCTGAATTGCATGGGAATGAGGGGTGTAAACAAGAGCATGTGCTACAGCTTGGCTGAGGCCTTTCTTGGGCTGTTGCCACACTGCCCAAATAATTCAGTTTGACACCACTTTAACTGCCATGGCTCAATGCTATGGGATTCTGGGACCTGTAGTTTTGTGAGATCTTTAGCCTTCTCTGTCAGAGAGCTCTGGTGCCACAATAAACTACAAATCCCAAGATTCCATCAGATAGAGCCATGGTATTTAAAGCGGTGTCAAGCTGCATTATTTCTTCAATATGGCAGCAGCATTGGCTGCTTGAGTTGGGAGGACTCAAGACACCTGTAAACCAAGAATGGATGAGCCCCTCTTAAAAAAGGAAATGACAGCCAATTTGACAAGGTAAAGAGAGGACTACGTGTGGCTGATGTAAAGCACCCTTTCATGTCTTGGCAAATACCCTTTCCTTGTTGGTATATCTGTGCTTGCTTCTTCGGGCTCCACTCTCTTTCTTCCTGGGCTCCTCATCCTGCAACTACTTGCCAGGATCCTACCAAGGTCCATATCCTGAAACCACTTACCTATGTACCGTATATTTCTGCATACAAGACTACTTTTTAACACTTGAAAATCTCCTCAAAAGTGGGGGGGTGGTCTTATACCCCCAATAGACCTTTTCCCCTGCTGTGAGAATGATTGAAGTGTAAAATGGCCTGGGCAGTTTTCCCAGCAGATCCTTCCTCCTGCTGTGAGAATGACTGCTTTGCATTTGAAGAGTTAAATGGCCCTCTATTTAGCTCAGGAGAGTCAAAATGATGTTTCTTTTCAGGACAAGTTAGCCTAAAATTAGAATTTCTGGATTCAACTTCTCATTTTGCATCAAGTTTTGTCTATGGTGAAATTCTCTTGTCTGCCAATGTGGCTCTAAAACCATTAATGTGCTCATTCATTAATGTGCTCATTCAAAAATTTGGGATTTGATAGCTTCATATTAACCAACTTACAGTATTAATGCAACCTTACTTTCCAAAGATTGAACACCACAGAGATTTTTCAAAGTATCCCATGCTTTTTTAGCTGTTCTCAGTCCTTTAATTTCACAGACTATTCCATCATCTACAGCCACTGAGCTGGCTGGCTGGTGGGGGACAGGCTTTCCAGCCAGCTGGCTGGCTGGCTGGCTGGCTGGCTGGCTGGGGTGGGGGCAAATTCTATATTTTAACTTAAAAATTGGGGGGGTCGTCTTATGCGCCCAGTCGTCTTATACGCCGGAATATACGGTACCACTGAAGCTCATAGCGCAGCTACTTTTACTGGTGCACCATCCATTTTCCCTATCTGAGGACTCTCTAAATTTAGAATAAAGACTCTTGTCCTTCCATGAGTGGCTTTGGGTGTGACTGAGAAGTCATGCAAGCTGAAGGATTTGATTTATCCCTTTCCATGGAGGCTACAATCTCTGCAACATGTGCCTGCTTGTGTTCCTGGAGTACTGATCCACTCATGGTTCCATCAAGCCAGTTTTAAGGATAATCATGAAGAAACAAACCTACTTCTGTGAAAAAGCAACACAAAGGTTATTGGTTACAATTATGGAAAATGGCTGAAGACAGCGAACACTAAAAGAAAAAGAAAGCTTACAAAGCTTGGAGACACTGACCAAGCTCTGAAAACTCCAGTGCACAAACCCATTTAAAAAACAACAACAACCCCAAGACCAGAAAAACTCAATTACAAGTAGAACATCTGATTAAAACAAATCACAGAGGTTAAAATCGCCAAGCAAAAATAGGATTTAAAAACTTGCAGAAGCAAATGATGAAATTTAATAGCACCATTAATATCGCAAGGACTTTCCTGTGATAAATTAACATCCTTACAGTTTATATGCCAGCACTTTGTTAGTGACTAATGCATGCATAAGTGCAGCTTACTTGCATAAGTCCCTTTTAGTCCAGGATGCAGAGGGCTAGTCTCTTACTCTTGTGCTTTGCCCAAATTTCCCACCACCCAGCAGCTATCAAAGCCCATTAGGAGCTCCTGCTGCTGGTGCTTTCTGCTTACTGGTGGGGATGAGAGGGAGGAAGGAAGCAATTCTGGACATGAAGGGCTTGTCCATATAAGGTTATAAAATATAGATTGATATGCATTAATGCTAATTTGCAGCAGCTTTGATTTGTCTCAGTGTTTTTTCGCAAGATTGCAGGCATGCAAAGCTATCTGTGTTCATTGTTCAAATGGGCATGCCTGTGAATCAAGATGGCAGGTGGGAGTGAATTACTCACGTTTTTATTCCCACCAGTTTCTGCCACCAAACAGTATTTTTTAAAAAAGCATATCTAAGGTGCAAAAGTGCAATATTCTGCATAAATAAATAGGGGAGAAAGACTGTTTCATCACCTGAGTGCACAATGGCTACAGCAAAAATCCAACATGCCAGTTCAGGGCACTTGCCTTGCCAGCAAGCTCCATCCCCTGTGCAATCTGACCAATCAGCTTTCCGTTTCTGCTCTTACGAGGAATGAGCATCAAAGCAAATCTGTTGTCCCAACGAGTGGGAATGTGCATTTCCTTTGGAGTTTAAAAAAATGGGAAAAGCTGTGAAGGCTTTTCCAATGGAGTATTTGGTGGTTTCGTCTCCCTCTCCTTCTGAATATGGTGGATTGATGTGGGATCTCATTAAGACAAATCATATTCTTCTCAAATTCTACAAGGAATATTTTCTCCATATAGACAACCTCGAAGACCCAGCTGCTCTGGGCTCCTGAGGAAAGGAAAAGGTGAGTGCTTTCCATCCAAGAGTGCACATTCATTTCTACCCTTTCCCCAAGTTGAGACAAGTTGAAACAAGTTGTTCTTCCATTGACAGAATCTCCCTCTCCCTCCCTTCTGGTAAGCAACAACAGCAGGGGACCCTTCTTGGACTTTATAGCTGCCAGCTCATGGGAGGACACACAACTGTGCATGCAGAACTGTGCACAGATATAGCATATTGCCCATAGTGTAAGAGTTCCATATGTTGCTGCAGCTTCCACCCCATGTACCACAGGACTCAATGTTGAACTGAAATAGCCCCCAACCACACATACCCCATTTCATGCTGGTTGAGAGTGGGAGGGGGTGTTAGAGAAGCATCTGGCTTTGTACCCACAGCCAGACACAGACTGAGGACACCTTCCACCAAGAACTTCTGGGGTCTTCCAGAAGTCTCTTTGGATGATAACATTGGTCCACATCTGGCTACAGGAACATAGTCAGATGCTTCTCCCATTCCCTCTGCTCTTGACCAGCAATGGAATGGCCATACAGGGGCTATCAGAGTGCAGCAGTGAGTCATGGGGGGGGGGGTTGACATTGTGGAAGGGGTGGAAGAGAGTACCAACCTCTGCAACAACAAGATATGCAGGTGTAAAGTGGACTTACACCTGCATATGACACTAAAACAATGCCACCCATAGAGCTTTAAGCATTCTTCAGGTGGTTAAGTAGTATACATAGCCTGGAATCAGAATAATAAGATTGGAAAAGGCCTGAATTGTCTATCAGTGATTATACTTGTGATTACCTGTAGATATCTTTTTAATTCACCACCAGCTGATGCTGTGGTCCCCCAACAGGGAGCATGCCATGTGGAAATCAACTTGTCATGTCTAAGAGCTCAACCAAGCTTTCTCTGCAGTCTGGCATGATTAGCATTTTAACAAACACACCTTGTGTCCTTTGTATGCTGTTCCTTCTCTCCATCCTTTGACAAAGGTACCTCCATGGAGCTTAATAACCACCTCATCTTTTGTGCTCTCCAGGAGAGAGGAGGAGAGAGCTTTCATCAATTGAAAATGTATTCAAGCTACATTTCTCCGATAAACTGAGTTCAGTAGCAATCTTGCATCCAATCCCTGCATCATGTGTTTGACTTCTAAGCCCCTTTAACAGCCTTCATTTAAAAACCAATTTTGGAAACAATGAACCCTGAAGGATGGAGGGGTGGAGGATAATGGAAAAAGGACATTGCATATGAAATAAGATTTTGCATTCTTAGAGTTGTTTCTTCTCCCACCTCTCTGATTTCAGACATGATTGGGTAAATTCCACGGCTGAAGAAAATAACAATTTGTACAAAACAAAGGACAGAAAATTTGTTCCAGCCCCCTTCACCATGAAAATTGTAGTAGAGACTACCCAGCCATCAACATATTCCAAACTGGCTTCCCCCACTTATTCTCCCTGGATGGAAGCCGAGGTGTTTTCTCCGCAGGACAACAGTCAATAAATTACACAGCCACAGTTATTTACTAGACAAGCAGCCTTCTGCAGTGATGGGGAACAGCCAGATGTGATGTTGGAAATGCCTTAGAAACATGCTATCAACCAAACATAATAGCAAAGGTAGTTGACAGCAGTTGCTAAAGAGAATGTAAAATGTCAGGAGGTTCTCAGCTCCTCGCTGGCCACTTGGCAGGCTAAAACAGACTAAACTGTTCTGTGGAACTGAATTTGCTTTGCAGCCCTGGATACTTTCACATGAAGCTGTGCTATGCTTTGCAGCCCAGGAAGCGGTTATATGGAAATGCACTCTGTTTTGTAGCCCAGGATGCTGTTCCATGAAATTCAGCTGGAGCTTGCAGCCCAGGATGCTGTTGCATGGAACTGAACTGTGCTGAACTGTACAGAACCCAGGAACGGATAGAAATCCCCCCCTAAGGAGTCAATGATTGGAGGCTTAGTGGATTAAAGCAACAGTTTATTTAGAAAAACTGAGTGCCAGGTAGAGTACAAGAATGGCAGCCTGACCAGCAAATAGGCAGTTAAGGTAAATTTATGTAGCATTCTTGCAGAACTACACAACAATTATCCGATTGAAAGGTTATGACAGTAATGCAAGCCAACCAATAATGTGTGTATGTTATTTCATGTTGCCTGTCAACTTATGGGTGACCCTGTGAATTTCATAGACTTTCCTTAGGCAAGGAATACTCAGAAGTAGCTTTGCCAGTTCCTTCCCCTGAAATATAGCCTACAGCACCTGGTATTCCTTGGAGGTCTCCCATCCATGTACTAACCAGGGCTGACCCGCTTGAGTGGCTAATTCTGTATGTATTGCATATGCAAGTGATGTGTGCAATGCAGAAACAGGTTTTGGCATGCATAGTTTGGAATTAGTTATTGGTCATTAAGGCACTAGTTCCCATCTGATCTTTGATGGGAACTAGTGCCTTAATGACCAATAACTAATTCCAAACTATGCATGCCAAAACCTGTTTCTGCATTGCACACATCACTTGCATATGCAATACATACAGAATTAGCCACTCAAGCTGCTGGGCCATCTTATCTGAAGTAACAAAAGAAGATATCTAAAGGACCAGAACAGAAGGGAAACCCTTACTTTTCACTAGCTGGGTGTTTTTCTCAATTTCAAGATTTCAGTGGACATTTCCAACAACTTATAGACTAGGCCTGCTTTGTCACAAGAGCTTCCAGCCTGAGCAAGAACAGACTTACGGTGGCTTCTAGCTTTCCTTTCCTATCAAACCTGTTGCATGGACTTGAGATGTGCTTTGCTCCTGATTAGACATGTGTAGAAATAAGCTGTGCTTTGTATACTTAGTCAGAAACTGTCTTGGTAAGAAATATGTCTGATCCTGCCCACACTTTGCTTTGCCCATACCCTGTTCACTTTGCCCCACACTCTGTTGGAACATGGTCCCCAGAGCAATACCCAGTGTATTTCATGATGCCAAGATGCATTTTCTCAAATACCTGCTGCCTACAGTCAAATACATGTTATTGATCCCCTTAAAAACACTCAGCATCTGCTAGAATCACAAACATAATAGCCAAAAGTATTATTCTCTTGTGAAACCCAAGAGTTCTGTTTCCCATTTCAAGGAAAGAAGCATTTAACCCCATTGGTTCTGGCTCTTAGAACATTTCAGACAATGGATTTAATGGTCTTTATATGCTTACAATAAGTGGATTAATTCACTTCAAAATGCAGTAAGCCAGCCCTGTCACATCACAAAGCCTTCTTTCTCATACACTGAGTGGAGCCCTGGACATCTGCCTTAATGTCCTGCCCTAGCAGCACCACTTGAGTCAGAATTGGAAAATTATAGAGAGCCAACATTATTTACATGTATACAGCCCAAAGTGCCTAAAGACACCAGATCTTATCTGATCTTAAGCAAAGCAGGGTCAGCCCTGGTTAGTACTTGGATGGAAGACTGCCAACAAATACCAGGTGCTGTAGACTCTCTCTCTCTCTGGCTTTTCTTCGCAAACGAAGATTCAGGAAGGACTCATCCCGCGCTTTCTGCAAGCGCGCTGATGACTAAAAAGGCCAATCCGAGATAAACAAGTCCGGTTGCAAAAAGCACAGCAGAAAGTCTCCTTGGGTGATGTTTTTGGGTTGTGATTCTTTCTGCGTTGTCGTTTCTCTTCAAGACTTGTTCATCGTGAGTTCTCAAATAAGGCTGCAGCATTGTGGATAGTGCGTCTCCATGCCTCCCGATGTGAGGCCAGGGCGGACCACTGTTGGTGATCAATTTGGCCAAGCCTGAGATGTTGTTTCAGGGAGTCTTTGTATCGCTTTTTTGGAGCGCCCCTCTTACGCTGACCCGTGGCGAGTTCACCGTAGAGTAGTATTTTTGGGAGGCGATGGTCCTCTCCATTGACGCTGTAGACTATATTTTAGAAGAAGGAACTGGCCAAATCACCTCTGAGTATTCCTTGCCTAAGAAAACCCTGTGAAATTCATGGGGTCGCCATAAGTCTACATGCAACTTGAAGGCATGATGTTGGGAACAGGTCACTCCTGCCATTCAAACCACCATTTGATACACCCAAGGTAGCATTGCATCCCCTCTGCCTACTTCAGACTTGAAGTGCCTTCCTGAATTGCTCCCCTTTGTAATGGTAAAGGAATGAACAACTGGTATGGCTGGAAACAGGCCAAATGGTAAAGAATTCAAAATAACAAAGGGGGCGGGACGGGTAAGAAAAGGATTGTAAAAGGTTTAAACTGACCAATGGATGAAAGCCACACAAGGCTTGACTGTTCGTAAATACTTTATATATCTCTGTATTTCCTTTTGTTCTTCATTCCAAGCAACAATCTTGAATTAGTAACTCTATAGATACTCTGAAGCTGTTGCCTGTAGAGTCTATAGAAGACAGCTCATCTCTCTCTCTCTCTCACACACACACACACACAGGCATTCCAAAGGCGGGGGGGGGATTGAAAAACAAAAAGGACCTAAAACTGGTGGTTGCGGGTCATCTGGTGAATTTGCTTGGGGAACTGGACCCAACACATCCCTCCTCTATCCATAGCAAGAGTAGGATTTGGGCACAGAAGCAGAAAAAAAAAATATCCTTGTTGACTATACCATTTATTTTTCTGTCTTCAGCATACATATTCCCAGCGTTTAGAAGCAGCTAAGCAGCAAGGGAGATTTACAGTACAAAGAAACAATAAATCCACACTCTATTGTACTTGTGATTAAATGGTAACATCAACTACTGTATATGAGGATTTATGCATTTTTAGCAGTAGGCAACATGCAACAGTAAACAAGAGGCCGGTACAAATATTCTCCTGTAGAAGTTAATTGTCATAACATGATAGACTTTAGTGACAGTCTGAGCAACAAAACAAGAAGTGTGTGTTTATGTGTGTCTCTGTCTTTCTATCTATCTGGGAGAAGCAGCACTTACATTATGGCAATATTTACCTGTTCAGGTGGGACTATACCACACTCCTCCCAGATTATACCAGGCCCAGCTCTTTCATCAAGCAGGGTGATGCACTTGTCCCAGGTGGCAGAACACCTGTCCCAGGTGTACAGTAAATCTCTGTCATCTCACTTGAGCTACCCACCATCACTCTGGAAAGACTCATCAGTCAAAATGTCTGGCCCATGACTCTCAAGAGCTGGCCAGACCCCATATTCTTGGCTTTCAGAATTAGAAATGGTGGGCAGGGAGCACTGGGAGATTCCCTGTGCTATGGCATATGACATCTGCCAAGGCACCTAGCCTACAAAGTCTGTAAGGAACAACCCCTCAGGGCCAGGTATTTGAATTTGGACTTTTCTGAGGAGAGGAACACAATACCTACCTGTCTACAAAACCTATTTGCTATGAATAAGAGAGAAGTCAGGTAGTGATGGCAGTGTCAATGGGAGCTAGTAGTGAAATGGTCAGTAGTAAGGGTGGTGACACACTGAGATGGCTTGTTGCCTACCCTGATACCCCCCACCTTTTCAATAATTCATCAATTTGCAAAATTTAACATTGGCTTATTTATTGGCTTTCCACATGGTTGATAGTAGATCATGGCCTCCCAAATACAAGGACTCAAGGTATGTTAATAAAACCTAGAGGAAGAGGCCATCCCAAATTCCTAAAAGACACACACGGGTAGTAATTATATAGACACCCCCCCCTGTACTGATAATTAGGGTAGAAATGGGCTAATTCTCCTGGATATACCTGGAAATGAGTCATTCGCTACTTCAGTCAAAATGGCAAGACACTCTTTGCCTGCAAAACTGGTTTTTCATCACACACCTAGAACAATAGAAGGTTGCCTTGCACCCATCAGTCTCAATATTCCAGTCATTAGTGATCGTTGGCACAACTGGAGCTTCCATTGTATTCCACTCATGACACCCCTTCAGGAATGTAAATATCATCCCAAAACATTGCCAAAGTGTTTGCAGTTTCTCCCACCTTGCTACTCTGCCAGTTTGCTGTGTTCTGAGTATCTTCTGCTACACAAATCTCTGCTTGTCAGACAGGAATAGTATAGCCCATCACCCCGAACTCTATTCCTCTGCCCTAATACTGCCTACTGTCTTTACTAGCCTTGTGTGACTTCTTCAAGCCTGAGTGTGTGTGTGTTCCTGAGATCATTTTTCAATAAAAACCATTTTTATTTACCTCCTGGCTGTGAGTCTCATCGGTTAGTACCGGTATACATAGGTCAAAATATCCCACAGTTGCCTGGCCTCTTGCTGCCATATTGAGCTAATTAAAATTCCTCATAATACTATCTGGACACAAGTGGGTTACTCACAGACCCCGTGCAATTCAGGTAACAAGTCAGGAGCATGTCTCCTTCTACTTCATATGGTTGGAGAGCTCAGGCTCCCACTGCTTTGGCAACCCATTATCAAGCTTGTTAGGGTAACAAAGAAGGAGAAAGGAAGAGAAAAGTCTCCTCTGGTCCTCCACTGCATAATGTATGCAGTTTCACCTGCCAATGGCACTCCCTTTCCAAGTTGACTAAAGGGAAGAGGAAGTCTATGAGGCTAATCTGGAGAGCTTTTGGGGCTAATGAGAATGGGATGATAGGAAATGTAGAGCTGCCAGTGTTGAAGGACACTTTTCAGAGCTCTCTAGTTGGCTCAAAAATATTATCCAAGATATTTTAATTATGGGGAATGAAATCTCAGTACATCTGTTGGCAAGCTTGCCATTCTGTGGTGTTAAATGAGTGGATCACCCCTTAATTTTTGTTTTTAAAAAACATCCCCTATTAGGTATGTAAATCTTCATAAATTTTGCTTTCACAGACAAACAAGTTGTTGAAAATTGTGCTGTTTTTTGAAAACTACTTGAAGTTCAGGACTTATTCTGTGCAAAAATGCACCTTTTTTCTGTGTAAAAACACACATAGCATTTTCATTACAGAAAGCAAATTTCCTGCACAGAAAACAGCACATTCAGGGAACTTGTTTTCTACACAGAAAATGCTGTTTTATGGGGGGGGGGGTTGAGGGGGGCTTGGCAGAATAGATCCCCAACTGCAATGACTCTCACATCTAGGCTTCTCCTTTTCAGGGTTTCTTGACACTTGAGAAACCCATTTTTTTCCCATGATTAATATTTTATTCAATTTCCATTCTCGTAATACATCTCTCTTTAACATATTGCTTATACATTAAATTTTTGTTAAAACTGTTATTTCTGGTATTACATAACCACATATTAATAACCTTGATTACTTTCTTTGCATTTTACACATTAAATGTAGTAACCAAATAACCAGCACTATCTGACTTCCTATAAGTTAATGCTTTTGAAATCAACCTCTTGCTTATTCCAATCTTCTTACAGAAAACACTTGAGAAATGGAGTCCAGTACTAAAGTACTGGGAAACAAGAGGATTCTGTTACAACAAAGAGAATCTGTTATTAATGGGATAAAGAGAAGAAGGAAAAACAATATAAGGATTGGATTGTATTAGAAAAGGGAATACTGTAGAGATTGTTAATATAATTTAGAACCATGAGAAACCCATTTCTGACTATTTTTTCAAACATTTTTGAATATTCTTTCCTTCCTATCCCCAAGGTTCATAAGTACACAGAATTTTAATAGAGTTGCAGAGATTTTAACACTCAGTAAGGCTCTACCAGGAAAGTTTTACTAGATTCATTTTTATAAGATTATACTTTCTTGAAGCTCAAGAAGAATGAAAAGCAATGATTACAAAGGTGGAAAACAATTGTAGCATCCATTGTTGATGGAAAGAATCATAACTAACAGCAGTGGCTCTCCATGGGCATAAACATTCAAGAGAGAAGGTAGGTGTTTCCATAAGGATTTTACAAGTTGTCACTGAGTTAACAAGATTTTCCTGTTACAAACTCTCCTGCCATGATTCGCTCAACCTCCAAATGACCTTGATATTTACAGTGTTTACAAGCTGATGGTTTAGCAAACAAGAAAGAGAAATGAAACCAAACTCATTAAAAAAAAAGTTTGCAAGAGCCTTGTTTTCTGAAATGAGCTGATCTCAATCAATAGTTCTTCACTTATTACTGTGTCATGCAACCTGTTGCCAGGCTAAACAGAACTTTTAAAATAATATTGGGAATAGGGAGGGAAAGAAATCTTGTTGGATTCTACAGTCTTGATGAAAGTAGCATTTTTGTGCCTCTTTAGACTAGTTGGGAGAAAACGCACACTTCTCATTGAGCATTTGCACATCTTTGCAGTTCAACAATGCTCACTGTTTTAAAAAAACAGATGGCTAAAATGTGACCTAAAATGGCCCAGAGAGTGCCCAAAAATCATGGTGAAATTGCCCTGCAGAACCCCTAAAGGGTGTTTGGGTGAATTTGAGGGCAACACTTTTTTTCAGCCTTCCCCCCACAAGAACAGAGGGCACAAAAATGTCCCTAAGGGCTACATGAGGCATACGTACAGACTGCACTCCCTACCCTGGCATTAGTCATTTGGGGAGAAATGAACAAATTAAATAAATTGTACTAATCAATCCACAAATTCAAACAATGTGTATTAAAACTACAGATTTCAGTAAAGGGCACATACAACAAGACTTGCAAACCAAAATGACACAAAGAAAATGCAGGTGGGATTCAGAGGCACTCAATAAAATAAACTCAGAGTTTCATATGCCTGGCTGGGAAGGTGGTCATTGTGGTACTGAATGTTAAAGGTTCTAACTAGTGATAGAAATGAATTTTAGGATCAGTGTTGAAATTTACATGTTCATTCTCACTGCTAGCATACATTCTCACCATTCTCTCCACTTCCATTTTTTATATATATATAAATTTGAGTAAAACAAAGAAGATGCTGGAATGGAGGTGTCATCAGGGCTGACTAAAGACATTTTGTTGTTTGAGTTGCAGCAGGAGATACTACTCCTCACTCATCCAAGTCAAGTTGCATTGCAGAGTTTAGAAAAGTTTCCCTTTTGGAGCACAACTCCAGAATCCCCTAACCAGCATGGGTAGTGGTGTTACCCAAATTACTGGGGGTCTGTGAAGAACCCACCTATGTCCAGGTATTAATATGGGGAATTTTAATTAGCTCAATATGGCAGCAAGAGGCTGGGTAGCTACAGGATCTTTTGACCTATGTATACCAGTGCTAACTGATGAAACTCACAGCCAGTAAATAAAATAAAAATGGTTTTTATTGAAAAATAATCTCAGAAGCATTCACATCAACACTCAGACTTCAAGCAATCACACAAGACTAGTGAAGAATAGGAGGAAGTATTGGGATAGAGGAATAGATTTTGGGATGATGGGCTATACTGTATCTGTCTGAAGAGCAGAGATTCATGCAGAGAAGGAGTATGTCTATGCACGCCAGGTTACACAGCAAACCAACAGAGTGGCGGCCTCTGAGAAATTGAGCACACTTTAGCTGTATTTTGGGATGATATTTATATTTGATATTCCCCCTGAAGGGGTGTTATGAGTGAAATACAATGTTTGTTGGACAATGGAAGCTCCAGCTATGTTAACAATCAGTAACGGCTGAGACATTAAGACTGATGGGCATCAGGCAACCTTCTATTGTTGAGGTGAGAGTTGTGAAGGAAAACCAGTTTTGCAGCGTAATGAGTTTTCTGGCCACTTGATTGAATTAGTGAATGACTCACTTCCATGTACATCCAGAAGAATTAGAACATTTCCACTCTAAGTCATTGCCTGGGGAGGGGGGGTTTCCACATAATTACCACCAGGACATATCTTTTAGGCATTTGGGATGCTTCTTCCTTAGGCTTTCTGAGTAAACCTTCAGTCCTTTCAATAGGGAGGTCTTGGTCTACTACCAGCCATGTGGAATGCCAATAAATAAGCCAGTTTATGAGATATAGCCAATTGATGAATTATTGGAAGGGCAGGGCTGTCAGGGCAGGTAACAGTGGTGGGGAAGCTCAAGCTTATAACACCTAGGTTTACAACTCATTTTTTAGCTTGATGATGCTGTGAGATGACATAGACTTTATCTGGGCATTCAAAAAAACATGAAATGAACATCCAAGGGAGGAAGCACTCTAATTCTGCTCCCTCTGTTGTCACCTTGGCTATATGGAAAGTAATGCTCCTGAGGAGGAAAGCATCTTCAATGCATGGAGGATCCCCATATGAACAGGAAAATCAGAGTTCTCTTTCATTTTCCTTGTTTTCCTCTTCAAAACATCACTATAGTGTCACTGCCAATGAAGGTGATGCTTCCCATACTCAAACTAGGGAACCATAATATAAATACAGTACCAGTGGACCTAGGTGTATCCCAGCAATCACTTTTAATCCCAACTTAACTCCTCTGCATAATGCCCACTTAACTTGGCACTCTTCAGATAACTAACAAGGGTCATTTTATGGTTCGACACAGTAAACCTTCTCACTTCCAATCAGTCAATCAATCATTGTTTTATCTGAAAAAGGAGGCCTAATACCATTGCATTACAGGGGGAAGATTAAAAATTCTGGAAGGAGCGTATTTGGGGAAGATGGCCCAAGGTATTTTGCTGTCTAAGATGAAAAAGGAGTTGGTTCCTCTCTACTGTTACACATACAAATGCCAAATGGACTGGCTGTTTGACTTTTATTTCAGTATAGTGATGGAATTGTGTCCCAGGACAAGCCACTCCAGCTAGAGGGTATAGGCCGGTTTAGAGGAACAGGGTAAGCCATAGATCAACTGTAGTTCTTATCCTCCAAGAGAAAGAAACAGTATTGGGAACTCAGAAGGAATGTCAGGAGACTACTGCTGTTGCCACTCAATGGCTGCAATCCAGCATCCCTTCAATATACCACAGTGTAGGATGCAGAGACACACTACATGAATGCTACACAACCTCCATGCAGAATAGCAACGTTGTGCAACACATATTAATGATTAGGTTCTCAAGGTACTGATGGATTCTAGGACATGGAGCAATGGGTTCAAACTACAGGAAAAGAGATTCCACCTAAACATTAGGAAGAACTACCTGACAGTAAGAGCTGTTTGGAAGTGGAATACACTGCCTCGTAGTGTGGTGGAATCTCTTTCTTTGGAGGTTTTTAAACAGAGGCTGGATGGCCATCTGTTGGGAATGCTGTGATTGTGTATTCCTGGATTGTGGGGGATTGGACTAGATGGCCCTTGAAGTCTCTTCCAACCCTATGATTCTATGATTCAGGATGTATAATCAATGTGAATTTCATATTGTAAATAACTGCTGCCAGCAGGGGATAGTAGTGAGGGCCAGCAAGGCACAGCTGGTATTGAGAATGTACTGATGTTGACAATATCCTGTGTTAGAAGTGAAGTGTGGGATAATTGTTATCAATCTGGTAAAGGTTGGATAAACCATGTGTGTGGGAATGGGCAACTACATGGCCCATAAGTGTAATGTACACATGTACTACTATAATCCTTTGTCCTGTCCTCACTTCACTCAGTCTGTACCATTCTTCCATCCTAGCAGTACTGGATAGTGCTGCTGTGACTGCTGTGCTATGTAGTCTTTGTACTTAGAGTCTCTGACTCATTGTATATCTCTTTAGCTCAAGTCCGTTCAGCAGTTCACCTACCTGGGAAGCATCATCTCCTCAGATGCCAAGATTGACAAAAAGATCGATCACAGATTAGCAAAGGCATATAGCACATTTGGAAGATTTTACAAAAATGTCTGGAGTAATAAACACCTGAAGGAAAGCACAAAAATCAGTGTGTATAGAGCCATTGTACTGTCTATCCTCCTTTATGGATCTGAAACATGGGTCACCTATCACCACCACCTACTACTCCTCAAGCGCTTTCATCAGCGCTGTCTATGCACAATCCTAAATATACACTGGACTGACTATGTGATGGATGTTGCTGTCCTTGAGCAAGCAGGGATCACCAGTATTGAGGACATGATATTGAGAACGCAGCTGCACTGGGCAGGGCACATTTCTAGGATGGAGGACCATCGCCTCCCAAAAATACTACTCTACGGTGAACTCGCCACAGGTCAGCGTAAGACGGGCGCTCCAAAAAAGTTATACAAAGACTCCCTGAAACAACATCTCAGGTTCAGCCAAATTGATCACCAACAGTGGTCCGCCCTGGCCTCATATCGGGAGGCATGGAGACGCACTATCCACAATGCTGCAGCCTTATTTGAGAACTCACGCCGAACAAGTCTTGAAGAGAAACGACAACGCAGAAAGAATCACAACCCAAAAACATCACCCAAGGAGACCTTCTGCTGTGCTTTCTGCAACCGGACTTGTTTATCTCGGATTGGTCTTTTTAGTCATCAGCACACTTGCAGAAAGCGCAGGATGAGTCCTTCCTGAATCTTCATTAGTGAAGAAAAGCCAGAGAGAGATGTTCAAGTAGCGTTCAGTAGTTAAAGGAGATTTTCAGACAACACTGTTATAGTGTTATTATTCCACTTTATTTGCTATGGCTGCCTCCTGTTGAATCCTGGGATTTTCCGTTTAGGGAGGAGCATTTACAACTCCCGGCTAGAGAGCTCTTAGGCCTCACTAAACTACAAACCCCAGAATTCCACAGGAGGAAGCCAGAGCAGTTAAAGTGGAATAGTAACACTATAACAGTGTAGTCTGAAAATCTCCTTAGACACAATCCCTATGTCTGAGTGTTCATTTCACCAGCCTGATGTCTGCTGCATCTGCTAAAGGCATTATACATTGCCTGGTCCTCTTCACATGCTCAGAGGACCAATGCACACCCTGACATCTGCAATGCAAAGTACAGGATACACAATCACAACAAGTAGTGTATAATGCTCAATTTGCAAACACAAGGCACACATGAACATAATGTCTCTGCAATTCCACCTCTGCCACTATCAGCAGAATATGTCCATTGTGAAACGGTGACTTTTTGGCCAGTATGCATAGTGTGACTTAAGCATGCATTTGTCCCTAACAGAATTCTGACCATCATATGCTTCCTGAGGTAGTTGCTTTACTCTCAATAATAGTAGGGTTGGTCTTGCTGCTGTTCCACCACTCCAAGCCCAAGAAGGTGTAGCTCAACAAGACATTAATTGAGCATAGCTTTGGTGTATACATTTTAGTTCACCAGTTTAGCCTATTAGACATCACAGCAGTTGGAATTTCTCTAACTTTTCTAATAAAAAGAAAGATTCTTTCTTTCTTTCTTTCTTTCTTTCTTTCTTTCTTTCTTTCTTTCTTTCTTTCTCCTTCCCTCCCCCTCTTTCTTTCTTTTTGGTCTTGTCATTGTAAACGTTTCATGTTTTGCCTGCCAACCAAGATGAGCAGGCATTGCTGAGCACCTCATTTTTTGCTCCACTTGTTACCTGTACAAACAATATTTCACTCTCCACTAACCTGTTGGATGTAAAGAGAAGGGGAAAGGAGGCAAAGAGTCTCACATTAGTTACACACATTTGGCTCACAACACCTTGGAGGGATGGCAGAGCTCATTGAGTGGATGGCATAAAGGGGGACTGGGACATTTCATTCCATCTAGTCATCATTCAAGCACATTTTCTTCATGGCGGCCATCTGCAACTTAATCTGGCATTTCTGAATTCCTATTAGGTAAAAGCAGAAATTAAACCAATCCGCTGCTACAGATGAAAGCTAATTTCGGATCCAAATGTTAATTTATCTTTAAATGCTCCCTTCCACCTCATTTGGGTTTTTTCATGGCACTATGTAGGCAATTAAAATGGTATTATGATCATCAAAAAATGAAGGATAATGGCAGATGAAGTATTAGAACAAGCAGTGCAAACATTTTTAAAAAAAAAAGAATGAAGAACAATGCTTGTTCATTTCAGGCTATGCATTTCCCCCCAAAATCTGCTCCTATCTCAGCCAGTTTTTTAAAATGAATAAAAATGTAAGTTTGCATTTCCTAATATCCAATCCTTACAACAAAGAGAGCAAAAATGGAGGAGGTTTGCATAGATGTGATTACTGCAGTACTGAATAAACATTATCCAATTTTTTTTTAAAAAAAATCCCTCTCTCTCCCTTGGCTGTCAATTTCTTGTTTTAACACAATGGCAGCTAGTCGCTTCCATGTCAGTCTAGTAGTAAACCCTGTAAAGGTGCTATCTGAGGTGCTAAACCTAGTCTATGGAGAAGACTCTGCAATTCTATGATTCTATGATTCTATGATTCACTTCCCATGGAGACTAACAGCTACCACTGCTCTAACATATTTCATTAATCTTGGCACCTACTTGTTAGATGTTCTTAAGATTATTCATTTATAGAACATTATCAGGTCCTGTTTCCCCCACCCCACCCAGGGTGGTTTACAAAAATCAACCTATTCTTGAAGCATACTTGGCCATCCATTTTGCTGGCTTGCAAATTTAATTGTCACCTAAGGGGCTTGCTACAAATTCTGGGTACTGTCTGTAGCAATGTTACTGATAGCTGTCCAACTTTAAAAGTTTACTCACTAAGAACAACAGAGCTTGCCAGAGAAACACAGACATGGGAATGAGATCCTGTGACAGACCTAGATGCCAACTATGTCCCCATGTCTACCTTGGCAACACTATTACATAATGTCCTACATAGCTGCAGAGCTTCCTATACCAGCAAATCTTCCTGTGTTATTTTCCTACAATTCTGCTCTGCATTTTACATAGGACAAACAAGACATTCTCTATTTCAAAGTATAAATGGATACAAATCTGACATCCAAAACAACAATATTCAGATACCAGTGGGGGGCACTTCAGTCTCCAAAGATGCCCCATCTCTGACCCCAATGTGGACATCCTTTAAAAAAAAGGAATTCTCAAGAAAGATTCCAATGGGAAACAGCTGCATAACAATTCATCTAGATTAGAAGCTCAATTCTATCACCTTTGCTGATTTCATCCACATGTGTTAATCAGCTCATCAATGCAAGAATGTGTTACCATCCAAATAATGTTTGTTAATGGCCACTGTTAAGGTACCACCCTAATACTATCTTTTAATTACCATTCTTAAGATAATTATCATTATTTCTAATTTTGGCATTGTAATGTCCCCTGTTCTCCCTGATTACTTCACCCACTTACTAACTTGTGTGATTTTAAATAAAAATTAACACTTACTGAGACCAGAGAAAATCTTTTTCTAAGTGTTATTCATCAGTCTGGTTATTGGCAATAGATACTTTTCCCCAAAGTCCTAAATGGTTTGGGATTAGGATACTTAAAAGGACTGGTTTCTTCCATACCATCCTATCCACACTCTAAGATTTGATTGAGAAGCTCCTGTGCTTTTTAAATTGGGCTGATTCTAGATTGGTTGGGAAGCGTGAAAAAGCATTTGCTGTGGCCACTCAAAACACACTGATAGGGTTCTTTCCTGTGGGAGGTTCACCTGCCTCCTGTTTTTAACATCTGACCCCACAAGGAGGCCAAAGCAATTGAATTGCATTTTGCTTGTCTGCAAGGTATTACAATAGACCTTGCACCAAAGTATGTTTGCATAAAATTGAATACAAAAGCTTTATATGCTTATTAGGAAAATGCCCATGTTGGTAAGAATTATCTCTTTTAATACCACTTTGCTTTGTCTTTAACCTCACCTACTGCTGGAATGTGTTTTTTGAGTCCCTTCCAAATTGGAATTCAGCCCTTCAGCCAAATGTATATATATATATCTCCCATCATTTCTGCATATTAAACAGGGTAAGCTTGTGCCTTCTTTTTCAGTAGGGTGATGAATCTGTGCCAGGGGCCCTTTCACACTACATAATTATAGTGCTATATTGCACTTTAACTGCCAGGGCTATATGTTATGGAATCCTGAGGCTAGCGGTTAAAGAAAGCGGAGAGTTCTAGGGCTTCACCAAACTAGAAACTTCAGAATTCCATAGTGTTGTAATATAGTGGCAATCTAACATGCTGGTTTGTTTACTGTTACAAACAGATTGTATGTAACACAGAGAGTGAGATAATTTCCTGTTGTAATCTGAGATTTTTTATTTTTATTATTTATTATTATTATTATTATGTCTTCCGGAAGAAGGAGTTTCTTTAAGTTTTCTTTGCCTGGAAGACACAATGTGAGTCGCCATGATAAACTCCTTGAGGCAACATGCCTAGAAGCGGGGCTCCTACATATTTTTATCTTAGAGATATAGCAATCAATGTATATTTTGTTATTCCTGCCTATCTTCAAGTTTTTCTGCCTGTTTACTTTGGAAATGCACATGAAGTTCATGAGTAAAGCTGTTTTAATATACTTTTAAAGACTTGTGGAAATACTTTCTTTGTTTAAGCTAGACCCAGTGTGAAAAGGGGGGGCAATAGGGTTGGATGGCTGTTAATTGTCTGTGTGTCTGGAATCACTACACTTTGTTGTGTGTTTTTAAACAGAGACTCTGCTGATTTTGCTTATTGAGGGTAATATAGCCAACCGTTTTTTTGGTGCCAAGTTTAAAGTTTTTCCTAGTTTCTCCCTTACCTCTCTCTCTCTCTCTCTCTCTCTATCTATCTCTCTGGCTTTTCTTTGCAAACAAAGATTCAGGAAGGACTCATCCCACGCTTTCTGCAAGCGCGCTGATGACTGAAAAGGCCAATCCGAGATAAACAAGTCCTGTTGCAGAAAACACAGCAGAGGGTCTCTTTGGGTGATGTTTCTGGGTTGTGATTCTTTCTGCGAAGACTTATTCAGCATGAGTTCTCAAATAAAGCTGCAGTATTGTGGATAGTGCGTCTCCATGCCTCCTGATGTGAAGCCAGGGCGGACCATTGTTGGTGATCAATTTGGCCAAGCCTGAGATGTTGTTTCAGGGAATCCTTGTATTGCTTTTTTTTTTTCCTTCCCCCCCTTTTTTTTTTTAGGATGAAGCCATAGCAGTTAAAATGGAATCATGGTGCTATAATTGTTCAATGTGAAATGACACAGGTAGTAGCCCAAAATTAAGAGACACTATCCATGGTGCTGAATTCTATCTCTAAATCAAGTTTAGCACCTCGTACAACTCCTTCAAAATCCAAACTAAAACCCAGAATGGCTTCATTATCCCAATGTGATGGAAGCCACCAGCTATCACTGATATCAGGGGTCAGAATTGTTTGGCACATTGGCTACCTGCAACCCACCAAGACCCACGGTACAGCTCCATAACCTCCTGATACACCCCAGGGCCTCACACACAAAGCTTTCAACCTGAAAAAGATCAATCACATCCTGAGAACCCTACACAGGCAGCAACTGTTCCTTTAGTGGTCCAAAGGCTGTTTTGGGGATCCCCTGGGTCTGTTTTATGCCTGAATATCCTTCCTCCCCAAAAGAAGAACTATAAGCAACCTCTAGATTTGAAAAAAAGGGCAGGTGTGGCCTGCTAACATTAGGGATAACCAAAGGATAGGTATGTTCCCATAGGACTGTTGATAACTGTCTATCCCTACTGAATATGAATGAGGAAAAGATTCAACTTTTTCAAAAGTGCCCAAAGCAGCTATTTTCAAGTTGAAATGCTTATCTTGGTCAGTATTTGCTCATGACTGTGAGGAGGGATTCCAATATGATCATGCTTAGAAGAAATTCATCCAATTCTTCTCAGACTAGTTGATCTGCTCATACACATACCTCCAGTTTTTCTTCTCCCTGTACTTTTTCTTCCATAGTTATACACGGGGGATACTAATATTCACTTGTTTCATGTTCACATTTAATATGGAATAGTTTTTTAAAAAATATTTCCCCTGAGTGTGGTACAAGAGTTTTGTGTGGAGTTTTTAAAAAAGATTTTTTTATACTCAGGACTTTTTTGCAAAAATAAAAATAAAATGTTTTATTCAACCATTGAGTTAAAAAAAAAACTTGGGGGTTTTGTGCAGAAACCCAAACTACAGGAAAAGAGATTCCACTTAAACATTAGGAAGAATTTCCTGACAGTAAGAACAGTTTGGCAGTGGAATGCTCTGCCTCGGAGTTTTGTGGAGTCTCCTTCACTGGAGGTTTTTAAACAGAGGCTGGATGGCCATCTATTGAGAATGCTCTGATTGTGTATTCTTGCATGGCAGGGTGTTGGACTAGGTGGCCCTTGTGGTCTCATCCAATTCTATGATTCTATGAAAACAGTGGCCAATATCCTGTTTCCTTGTATTTCTGGCTGTACTTTTTTGGCAGTAGTACAATAGATTGCAGTTCCTGATTGCACAGATAGAGTTCCATAGTTGTACATATTTCACAGGGGCCTAAGTCCTATTGCTAGTGCCAGCTAGAGTAGAGCTAGTACACTGGATTTGTGTTGTCATGCCATTCAACAATTTTTTCAGTGGGTCTACTTTTCTTGGGACTAATAAACAGGATTCCAGTCATGTGGTTGTGCATTGTTGGATGGTGCATAACAAACATTTAACTATTTATTGGTGTCTTCATTGCACCACCTTTGTGTATTCCACAATGAAACAAAAAGCCGGTACACCATTGGTTGTAAGATGTTGGTATTCAGCAGAATGGTAGTCAGAGCAACCACTGTATGATTACATGAGTGTAGATTTACACTCTGCAAAGACAATGTAGGATCTCAGTCAGTATATTTTTCATAAAATAATGTTTTTTGCACAGACTTTTTTGGGGGGAGACAAAAAATTCCCCAGATGTAAAAACTCTTGTAAAAGCTTACCATTTTCTTGATGAGAAGCACTACTGAGACAAATTAATTGTCCTTCCTCTCTGAGAATGAAAAAAATGCATGTTGTTGTTGTTTACTTCCCTATCACACACAGAGCAACACACTCTGTCAGCAGTGACTCCCCACTTCCAGGCTCTAGGTTGCTTGTTTTCCCAGTTTTCTCCTTATCCTTGGGGGCACATTCTCCTCTGATTCTTCTTCTAATTCCATGAGTGCTGCATGTGGGATAAAATAATCTGTCAGAAGTCTCCCACCTCCTCCTCATGCTGTGCTTTTGAGCCACATGCAATCCCTTGTAATGGTGTATCATGCAAAGCACTCACCTCCTCACATGGGGATCATCGCATTTTCATCAGCTGAACATAAGACTGACCTTCACAGTTGTTCTTTGGCCTGCCTCAAGGCCAAAGAGCTGCCTCAAGGCCACCATTTGTTGCTGCAATGCCTTTATTTACTGCTAGTTCTGCTTCCTGAAGGCTTCCACTCACTGCTCCATTTGCTGCTAACTCTGCTGGAATATCAGCTTCATCTGTTTATGGTGAGTGGGGGATTGGACTTGATGGCCTATGGGCCTCTTTGAACTATGATTCTGTGCTTCAGAAATGTTGCTATTTCTCCATCCATTCTGGGACAGGCATACCATGTCTCTTAGCTGCTCTTCCAAGAAACATAGTCCCACATCTACCAACAATGTAATGTCTTGATACTCCCGTTTTGAATAACAAGAAATTTCAGGATCTGCAACACTTTCAGGGATTAAGGGTTCAGTTTCTTTAGAAGAGGGAATAATGAAGCCCTCCAGATAATGATTAACTGCAAATCCCAATTAGCTTCATCATTTGCTGAGCTAACTAGGACTAATGGGATTTGAACTCCAACAGCATCTGGAAAGTCACATGATTCCCACTCCTGACTTATTTTATCTTTGTCAACACTTTTTGGCATGTTTGTGAAATAGCATTTAATGCCAAATCTAAACTGAACATAGGATGACATTTCACAACAATTAGCTTTACAACAGATTTCAGCTACTGTTGTATATTTCTAGAGAAATTCATAGTGCCATATGGATTTCTTAGTAAGAACAAAACCAGATATGTCTCTCTTTTGGATCCAGTTCTAGCAGAGACTGACTTCCTGCTACACAGAGAAGACCTCAGTTTCTCCCCATGTCTAGTGGAGAAATAAAAAATGAATTATCTCCCACTATCACCTTTGCTTTCTTGCACCATCGTAGTTCACACTGAAATACATCACCAGAATGTTAATGTCTCATAACTGTCCTTTCTCATCCCTTAACAGAATTGCCTCAAGGCAACCACACTGATAGCTCTACTTACAGAAATTTGAGAGTCAAGAATTACAAAAGTGATCAGGATTCTGAATTTTTTGCAGTCCTAGGCACAATCTTTAGAAGGTCATACAGACCAGCTTCAACACACAGCAATAGTCTGAGGCCACATTTCCAACAAAAGGTCATGATGTTGCTTTTGAGTTACAAAACATTCATAATTATAACAGCAAATGCAGCAATGCAAAGAAAAGTCAAACTAACACATAGTGACTTTAACTCATCAACTTGCCTTACCTTTGCAAGCAAACTATCAGTGTGCATGGATATATGGAGTCTAGAACATTAAACAAGTGCATCTGCTAATATTTGCCTAATGCGGACTTTGTGTCATGCTACACATGTACTTACTTTTCCAAGGGTTGACACACACACACACCAATTCAATGTAAAGCAACCTGATTTGGCTTTAATCAATATGATTTGCATGTCCCAGCACTTACATTGATCTACAGACCTGACAATACAGAGAATTTCCCAAGAGACTACCTCATTATTCTGTCATAGGCCTCATATTAGATACAAGCAAGTATAGTACTCATGGATAGGAGATTCCATTTTAACATTTGGAAGAACTTCTTTACTGTAAGAGCTGTTCAACAGTGGAACAGACTGCATCAGAGGGTGGTGAAATCACCATCTTTAGAGGACTTTAAATAAAGATTTGATGGGTACCTTTCAGGCTTGCTTTAGTTCTATGTTCCTTCATGGCAGGATTAGACTATATTGACTTTGTGGTCTCTTCCAGCTCTATCATTCTACGATTCTATGGGTCTGACTGCTTTGTAATGTCAAAGGGAAATGTATGTATGTATGTGCCTTCAAGTTGTCTGTTGACTTATGGCAACCCCATGAATTTCATAGGGTTTTCTTAGGCAAGAAATACTCAGAGGTGGCTTTGCCAGTTCCTTCCTCTGAAATATAGTTTACAGCACCGGTTATTCATTGGTAGTCTCCCATCCAAGTTGGTGGTCTCCATTCAAATACTAACCAGTCCTAACCCTACTTAGTTTCCAAGATCAGGCAATCAGATGCCTTTATGGTATTTAGGCCATCAAGGGAGAAGGCTCTTTTTCACTGCCCCAATTCCCAATTGTCTTATGACCCTGAGGTGGACTTACTTTTCCTTTACACAACCTTACATCTCAGAGAAAGAATGTACAGTAGACACTGTGACCATAGCTTTCTTTCCTTTGTAATGTATATTACCATCTTTGCCTACAAAAGAAGCCTGTGAGCTAACATGATATATTTTTTGCCTTTTGGTTGGCCCAATAAAGCTGTTACCACAAGCTGGATTTGGGCTTATGTTCTATTGTTTTATAGATACCCCACAACTTTCATCTAGAGAAATAATTCTACCATACCTGCTGCCATGCTGTCTCTGTTGCTTAGGGAAGGTTAGGGAAGTCTGCCACCTGGTAATTAAAGATGATGCTACAAGCTACAGGCTAATAGATTTTAATTAACCAAAATTAATCAATCTGTTTTAAAAAAAAAAACAAATAGCTCTGATGTGCACAACACAGGGTCCCCTTAGTATCCTTGTCAATTTTCAGACACCCAGCTTTCCCATACTTGGAAGTAAGGCAGAGCTAGACACCACAGAGATATATTATCTTTATTATTACAAGTGTTATTTTCCTCCTGTTTGGTGGTAAAAGGCAACTCTTTTACCACAGGTGTATATATCAATATTTAAAAAACAAACAAACAAACAAAAAACAGCAACACACAAATTCCAGAAAAGAGATGGAGGTGAGGTGCTTACTCTTGTTGATCACTGTTACTCCTCTGTTGTGTTCTTCTTTCATCTATCTATCTAATCCTCAAGTTAGGGAAATAAACTGAATAAGACAAATAGAGAAGTACTTTTTAATAAGATCAGACTTCATGGCTAATTTGGAAAAGGGAAGGGGTCTGCCATGGATCAAATAATGCAATTTGTGGACACAACCACCAGTGTGGGAAAGAATCTATGTTCCTGAATTGATGAAAATACTGTAGAAGACAGGTTCTATAGCAGGGATTCAAAGATTCATACCTTGGTTGCATGGATTCTTTGTCCAACATTCAAATCACTACACCACATCAGCTCCTATCTGTTGTTTTGTTATTGTTGTTGTTGTATGCTCTCAAGTCATTTCTGACTTACGGCGACCCTAAGACGAACCTATCATGGGGTTTTCTTGGCAGAGGGTTTTTTCACTTGCTTTCCTCTGAGGCTGAGAGTGGACTTACATGACTGAACAGGGATCCAGAACCTGGTCTCCAAGGGTCCTACCATACTGCACTGTTATAACACTATTCTTCTACTTTAACTGCCATGTCAACTTCATACGGGATCCTGGGATTTGCAGATTGAGGGAGAGCATTTTGAATTCTCAACCAGAAAGCTCTTGGGCCTCACTAAACTGCAGACTCTAGAATTCCACAGGATGTTGTCATGGCAGTTAAAGTAGTATAATAGCACTATAACTGTGTAGTGTGATAGATCCCATAGTGTCCCAGTTCAGCACTCAAACCACTACACCATGCTGGCTCCCATCTTTGTCAGTACTTTCTGCATTTAATTTCCCTGTTCCATCACTGTCTACAGTCCTACTGATAAATATATGTTCTGCATATATATCCGAAATTCTGGATAACAACACACATCTGAGGAAGTGGACTGTAGGCTGTGAATGATTATGGCATAATAAACTTGTCAGTATTTTTTTTCAGGCATGGAGCTTTTTGCCAAAAGATAACACAACACTGGAAGACAGGCACAGCTCTTCCAACAGTGATACGTTTTCTTTTAATACATTGCCCCAAATTGTTCCATGTCTTTGAATATAGATTGCTGAGCACTTTTCCTTTTTCTCAATATGTCAAGTGGATGTCGCTTTTTCAGCATTTTTATGCCAACTGTTTTCTTTGCTGTTTAGCATCCTTGAAAAGTTCAGTGCTGCACAATACATCAGCTGCAGTTCAATAGATCTGATGACCTCATTTGGTTCACCCTAATTTTCCAGATCAGGAAGTTCCCTGAACCACCATCCTCCAAATTGAAAATCTTTTTAATGATGTATTGTTAGTATACCTCCCATAGCTTTCTCAGGTAACAGGGAAGAGGGAGTAATGGATTGCCAAGGAAGTCTCCTATTCAGGTCGATACCTTCATTAACTACATTTAATTCATCCAATTTGATTGATACATTAGTGGTAGAATGAGGTCAGAGTGAAGTCCAATCAGATGTTACAATGGTTCACTGAGCTCCATGGCAGTTCTATGGATTAGGGAGTGGAGCGGACTTCTCAGCATGGTTAATTGGATTTTTTGGCACCCCAAGAGAAAGCCTTTCATCTTGGAAAAATGTATAGTGTAGGTAATTGAAAACTGTGTCCAACGGGTCCAACACCTTGATTGTAAGCCTGATTACAGGAGTTGCTATGGAACAGTGGATATACAGTAAAGAGCTTGAGTTTTGCAGCTACAGAAATCTTAAATGAGCCCTAGAAAATTGGTTGGGAAGCTTCAGAATAGACAATGGGTTCAGAAAATATCTGTTGTTTTTCTCTATCATAGTAAAAGCTGCATATTTGCCATTGGCTCAATCCTACCGATAGCCCAGAGACTGTAAACCCATTTAATTTATTGATATTGAATCACAGAATCATCAAGTTGAAAGAGACTACAAGGGCCATCCACTCAAACCCCCTACCATGCAGGAATACCTAATCAAAGCACTCCTGACAGAGTGCTATCCAGCCTCTGCTTAAAAACCTCCAAACCTCTGTCACACTTCAAGGTAGTGTATTCCACTGTTGAACAGCTCTTACCATCAGGACACTCTTCCTAATATTTAGGTGGAATCTCTTTTCCTGTAGTTTGAATCCATTGCTCCATGTCTTCTTAGTCTCTGGAGCAGCAGAAAATATGTTGACTTACCATTCAACAATTAATCCAATTGGTCAACTATTCTAGATGAGGCTAACCAATAGGATTCAGGCCTATATTAATATTGCAAACCGTGGCTCCTGGTGGGTTTCTATTCAGTGGGTGGTGAATCTACTTTGTGTTTCAGTCCAAACATTAAAGAAATTATCCATGGTGCTGAACTCTATCCCCAAAGTATGTTCTGCACCTTAGATATTTCCTTTAAAATTCAGACTAAAATCTAGAGTAGATTTAGTGTCCCAGTGACATGGGAGCCATGAGTCACGACTGGTCCCAAATTAGGCAATATGTTTTCGAACAACGATTACAGAATAATGAGAAAGAATGGGGGGGGGGAGGTTGGTTGAAATTTTCATATGGTTCACATTCTGAAACTTTCCAATGAGTGCACATTTCTTCAGAATTTCAGTGGAAAGAATGTGAATGTTCCTTCATAAAATTGTATGTGGGAGAAAACAAAACAGAAAGATTCAGCCAACCAGCCAGAGGACGTTGACTGAGTGCTTAGCACTTTAAAATCTGGCTTTGACTCCTAATGTATTCAGTCATGTTCTTGGTCGTGATTAAAGCTGTCACCTCTTTTCAGAAAGGTTGCTCATCTTTAACAGCCACACATCTTGTAGGTAGAACACAATTCTCTTCATCCTGAATTTTGGCCAGTATAGATGGCTGAGAATCTTGTTGGATTCATTCCTGATAAGGTCTGGCCAACATTTGCTAATCTCTTCACAAATTTGAAAGAAACTACTGGAAGTTTTAAAAATCACAATGTGTAAAAATGACAGACTAATCTATCAGAGAGAGAGGGGTGACGTAGCTAGAGCTTTTGCCACCTGGGGTGGTCCCTGAGTTTGCTGCCTCTCTCAATACCCAGCAAAAAAATACTGCAAAAAGTCAGAATGACATATAGGGAAATTAATTAAATTAATTAAATAAATAAATGAGGAATAACAGGGATAAATAAATCCCTTTTAAAATATTAGTTTTTGTAGTCTGCACACATAAAAAACTGTGATATGCTAACTCACCTCAGAAAAACAAAGAACAATGTGAAAAAAATCACCAAGATATTACATGCACTTAACAAGATCAAATTATAACAGTCTAATGCTTAGTCACCCTCAACACTCGTCAGACTGGCGGGCATTTTTGCCGCTGCTCCCTGAGCACCATAAACACCTCAAACAATCAGCAGTATGAGAGATTTGTTTAAATCATCAAAAAATAAAATTGTGTCTCACATGAAAAGTGCCAACCAAAAAAAAAGCGGACCGTCCCTCTACCCCCTCCACCAGTGATGGCACTAAGAGGGAGAGAGTTGTGTAAATGAGTGAATTAATTGCACAGGAGCAGGAGGGAACAATTGTGAGACCTAATGAAAGCACAACAGCTTGCTCGTGTTTGGGCACTTTCACACTACATAACCACACTACGCAATTAAAATACTGTGATTCCATTTTAACTTGCATGGCAACTTCCCATGGAATCCTTTACAGTTTGTCGTCACTGTGGCACTAGAACTCTCTGGCTCAGAAGTCTAAATGCATCTCCTTACATGTTGAATCACAGGCTTCCATAGGATGTGACTAGGGTACTTAAAGTGGAATCCTACAGCTGCAATTGTGTAGGTGTGAAAGGGCTATTTGGATGGGGAACATGACGGACAGTATCATATTCATACTTTATAAAGCAGTGGTGAACAAAGGGTAGCTCTGAGGCTGCACTCAGCCTCCAAGGCTGTTGTAACAGTCTTAAAGTACTCAGAATTTGCCAGACTGTCCTTTCTCTCTCCCCTACACCAGTGGGTGAATTGCCTCTGCTAAAACCTCTGGGAGCAGTTATTAACCTCTTAAAGGGGTTCCAGCTCTCCCCCTTGCACTGTTTAATAATAAAAGAATACTTGTTCCTCAAAAACAAGAGTGGCTATCTGATGTGATGTATGCACATCTGTGTTAGGTTTCCATTTCAGACAATCTATGGGAGATGATCCCAGGGACAGAAAATTAGCTCCCAGACTTGATCCAGTTGTCCAGCATGTGTATAGCAGATGGTGTTGGAAATGAAGACGCATCAATGCTTGTTTACAGTAGTTGGGGACAGAAGGAAAGTCTAGAGTTGCATGCCTGTCCCTTTGTCTGTTCTCTGTATGTGTCACTGATCTGTGTTTTCAAGGTTTTACTTCCTACTTGCATGTAGAGGTCACTTCCTCCCTTGCTCCAAAAAGTTTTAGTGTTTTACACCTCTTTGGAGGTTATCAGACATGGCAAAAACTGCATCAAAAGATTGCTTGGAGAACAGGAAGGGGTGAAATTATCATATGATGATGTCCTCCAGCGTTCTGGGGGCATAGTGCAGGCATCAGTAAGGTGTCTCTTTTTATTAGCAGCTTGTCCCCATCATTGCAAAAGGGAAACCTAATCCATGGCAATGCCATTCCCCTGGAATGGCTGAAAGACATGGGCATCTGGTAAGATTTCCCTTTCTGCTCCTATAGTGAACTTTTTATGTGGTTGGGAATGTGTTTTTGTGTCGCATTCCCCCACATCTGATAATCTCCTTTGTCTCAGAAGCTAGAAGCCTAGAAGCCATTAGACATGAGCCACCTCTGCCTCAAGATGCCTTACACAAACTCATGAGATTCAGCCTTAGGTACTCTTCTACCCAAGTTAGATAACTATCTTCTAGCTAGCTATTTTTCCTATCTAAGGTGTATTTGCTGCCACAATAAATGTAAGATTATTTTTAACCTTACTGGAGCATCCTGCATGTTTCTATCCTGTTTTATACCAGAAGCTCATACTGCACTGGGGCTACACTGCATTCTGCTTAATATAAATACCAATAATTTCCTACAGATGGTAGATGCATAGCATGTGATGTGAGCTAGATGTGAGTATTGGGCATTCTCTCACTTGGTTTTGTGCCTGATAGCTGACCTCGGATGAGATATGGCATAGAATGGTGCTGTGTGATCCAGACTATATATGAAACAACAATCTAGAAAATATCTACCCTCACAAACGTTATGTATTTATTCAGCTTTTTCATTCACTGCTCATCTTTCGATATCAGCTGCTCCTTAAGAGAGGCTGGCACTCTAAACATGAGCACTTCTGCTTAGGTTGCACTGGAAGATTTTGTTGCAGCTTCCACTTGCAGGCTCATACATAAAACAGGAATGCAATCAAAGACTTGTGCGAGCATTTCTGTATTAACACATGTGATTTTCCATATTTTTTTAATAAAATACTGAAGCTGTTCAGATTGCATTAAAAATACACTTGAAGAGATTTCCTGAGTTTCAGCAGTGACATATTCCCAGAAGAGGGGGTAGCAGGTGGAGCAGATTATTTTTTGTATGGAGAACTCAGAAACTCTTCTGCATTCAGTGTTCCTCACAATGCTCTTTATATTCCATACCGTCCAACCTTTCACAGCTGAAAATAGAGTCAATTTATGTATTATATCTCTTATCCTCATTCCAAGGATCACTGCCTGAACCACACACACATTTTACTGCAACATAGCTTCGGGGTCCAGATGGGAGAGAATTTCATTCAGTTCTCATTTCAAAAAGGACTTGCAAAATACAGACTATTCCAATCAATATATGAAGCAAAACAGTTTATCCTTCAGTATCACCATTCACACTATTCAAAAGTTTGTAATACAATTCTTCAAACTGCAACAATTTATTTAGTTGTGAGGCATACAGAATAACATTATATTGAGGGAAAATGGCTTGGAAAACATGTGCAGAGAGCTTGTGAGATGTTTGAGTGTTTGACTAGGATGCCAGAAGACCTAGGTTTGAATTCCCGCTCAATTATGCAAACACACTAGGTGACCTTGAGCAAGTCACATTCTCTCAGCCTCAGAGGAAGGCAATGGCAAACCTTCTCTGAATGGATCTTGCCATGTAAACCCCATGATAGCTTCACCTTAGTGTCTCCTTAAGCTGAAAATGACTTGCAGGCACTCAATAAAAAAATGTATGCATTAGGCAAATGTGGTTACAGCAAAAATGTATATTCAAAAAAGAGAGAAAAGCAGACAAGAATGTATACATATTTTGTGTAGACTTTTTTTAAAAAAAGAAAAGCTCTCATAAAGAAATGGGCAGAAGAAATTAAAAATGAGAACTGAGAAACTGAAAAAAAATTGACAGATTTGTTCATCTTTTTATTTCATATTCACCTCATCTTTTGCAAGAACTTTGAAAGCAAGGTGTGACATTTTGGCTGTTTCTAAGAAAAGATTGGACCAACAATAGGTTGTGTAGGTTCCCCCCCCCCCCATGGCTGAATACAACTATCTTCGCTTTTCTATGTGTGCCTAGGTTAAGAGTCAAACTACAGAAAATGTTAAATACTTGGTGTAGAATCCTATTAGGTTTTATGTTAGCAAAACCTGGGGTTACAGTGTGACAGAATTACCTTTTCCATCTCAGAGGTATCCAGCATTTCCTTATGCAGTGATTTTCACTAGACAATGCAATGGCTGCCAGACATTTCTTGAGGTTAAACTCCACCTGTGACTCAAACAGACACTGATTGGCCACAAGAGTTCACCAGGAAAACTACACTATGCCATCGCCCGGCTGGCAACCCTCATCTTTCCCTGCCAGCGCCTTCACTACCACTTAAGTGGGACCTTATATTTGGTGGGACCTTATAATTGGTTGTCTTCAGATATGATCTATGCCATAGTGTGCAGCTGATATATTGTATTAATGTAATTATATGTAATCATGCATAGCCTTGACACAGATCAAGACCTGCCTGCATGAGTAAAAGAGGTCTAAACTTTTCCCTCCTCAACTGATTCCTCTTCTGACTCCTGCAGTTGGGACTAAAATGGGGGAAAAAATGAAACGGTCTCCTTGGGTGCCAATGGAGGCAATTCCCTCAACTTTTAGCCTCCACAGAGGACTCATTTCAGGAAACAAGCAGATTGGTAGGAGGTTTAAACCTTTACTACTTGCATACGGTGGTTCCAGTTAGAAACAGGGCCAGTTGCATGCTATGAATTTAAGAATTTAACTACTGCATTTAGTTCTGTGTGCCTCTTAAGAAGGATATAGAGAAGCTGGAGCAGATTCAGAGAAGGGCAACAAGGATGACAAGAGGTATGGAGAACAAAACATACAAGGAAAGTTTGAAGGAGTGGGCATGTTCAGCTTAGTGAATAGAAGACTGAGGGGTGCCATAACTGCACTCTTTGAATACTTCCAGGGCTGTCACAGAGAGGAGGGGGAAGGCCTGTTTTCTGCTTCCCCAGAGGGAAGAACCAGGTCTAATGATTTGAAATTATAGGAGGGTAGATTTTGATTGAACATTAGAAGGAACATCTTGACAGTAAGAGCAGATCAGCAATGGAACCAAATGCCTAGAGAGATGTTGAGAACTCCTTCTCTGGATGTCTTAAAAAAAAAAAAAAGAGGCTGGACATCTACCTGCTTGGGATGCTGTAGCTGGAGATCTTGCACTGAGGAAGGGGTTGGATTCAGTGGCCCATGGATCCCTTCCAACTCTAGGATTGTATGAGTCAATGATTCTATGAACATTTGGCTTGACCCAGGGAAGTTTGCCTTGTCCTTGCTTGCTCTTTGTTTTCCCTCTGTTGCCAAAACTTACTCTTACTGCTGTAGCTGTTTGAGCCCATTACATTGCCTGTGTTTGATTTTACCCCCTTGGAAAGTTACCATTAATAAGGTGCTAATAGCAAAAGTGCTGGCAATTAAATCACTCTGATGCATAGCATTGTGTGACTGGAGAAATACGATTCACAGCTACTTATTTTCCTATGAGAACTGGCTGTTTTGGAAAGGTTACAAGGAAATATATTTTAGCCACTCAAATGGGTAGCAGCTCTTTCTAGAGGGCCACATAAGATATGGCTAGTATTTATGTTTATTGTTAGAAGGAGGAAGCAATCGTAGCTTTGATAAAAAGGAAAGACTGGGAGGCTAAAAGTGCCTTGTCCTCTTCTTACCTGTCCAAATTTTTATTTCACAATAATCAGATAACAATTCAGAATTCTGACTTATGACTTCTCAGACTATTATCATTCAAAGGATGGTATCAATATGGCATTCGCTTATAAACCAAAAGGTGAAAGGCTGAATGATCTAAGGAAACAAGCATCTCATTTCAAATTTTATGTCTCTGTATGGCAGATTATCCAAAGCATATGACCTTTTGCAGTGTAGAAATACATGCCAGTACTTCATAAAGATGATGGGCCTGATGCTGAACATGATGGTTCTATAATCCTTTCCTATTTGTACATTCTCTCTGGCTTTTCTTCGCAAATGAAGATTTAGGAAGGACTCATCCCGCGCTTTCTGCAAGCGCGCTGATGACTAAAAAGGCCAATCCAAGATAAACAAGTCCGGTTGCAGAAAGCACAGCAGAAGGTCTCCTTGGGTGATGTTACTGGGTTGTGATTCTTTCTGCGTTGTCGTTTCTCTTCAAGACTTGTTTGGTGTGAGTTCTCAAATAAGGCTGCCACATTGTGGATAGTGCGTCTCCATGCCTCCTGATGTGAGGCCAAGGCGGACCATTGTTGGTGATCAATTTGGCTGAGCCTGAGATGTTGTTTCAGGGAGTCCTTGTATCGTTTTTTTGGAGCGCCCCTCTTACGCTGACTCGTGGCGAGTTCACCATAGAGTACTGTTTTGGGGAGGCGATGTGCCCTGCTGTGTTCTCAATATCATGGCCTCAATGCTGGTAATCCCTGCTTGCTCAAGGAAAGCAATATTCATCACATAGTCAGTCCAGTGTATATTTAGGATTGTGCGTATACAGTGCTGATAAAAGCGTTCGAGGAGTCGTAGGTGGTGGTGATAGGTGACCCATGTTTCAGGTACATTAATACTTTAGGAAAATGTATTTGATTAGAAAAGCTGATCAAATAACTGACATATCAGACACTGGTGGGTAGTTCTCCTAAAACATATATGCCTAAACCCATTGCTAGATGGAACTACAGCAGACCCATTGAATCCATGAACTTACATAAGTTAAATTACGCCTTTGATTCAGTTGGATGTAATGTAGTTGCCTTTGATCAGCTGGGTATAATCTAGTTGGGACTAACAACTGGATTTACTGTAGGTCACTAATTACTGCCAATTATGGAGATTATTAGGCACAGCAAAAACCACATCAAAAGATCACTAAGAGAACAGGAAGGGGTGAGATTATCAGATGACAATGTCCTCCAGCATCCCAGGGGCATCGCGCAGCCATGAGTAAGGTGTCCCTTTTTATTGGCGGCTTGTCTCCATCAATGAAAAAAGGAAACCTTGTCCTTAGCAGCACTACACCCTGAGAACGACTGAAGGACACTGAGCCTGATTCTTCTGTTTTGATTTTACCCCCTTGGAAAGTTACCATTAAAAACTGTTCTGTTTTTCTAGGGATCTTCTGACGCAGTTGGGAATGCGATTTTTTGGCGTGTTCCCCTGTGTCTGATAATCTCCTTCATGAGCAGGTTTTTTTTGAGTGTCAGATGGAAAACAAACTGACACATGTTTAAGGCTGTGATCTTATGCAAAATTGTTCATTTTGTGTGCCTTCAAGTCAATTCCAACTTATGGCAACCCTATCATAGAGTTTTCTTGGCAAAATATATTCAGAAGTGGCTTGCCATTGCCTTCCTCTAAGGCAGTGGTTCTCAACCTGTGGGTCCCCAGATGTTGTTGGACTATAGTTCCCAGGAGCCCTCTGAGATCTCACCTTGGCAGCCCGGTGATCTTCGCAGTCATTAGTGAGGCTGTGAGTTCAATCCTACAGCCTCAGTAATGACTGGGAGGATCACCTGGCTGTCAAGCTGAGACCTCAGAGGGCTCTTGGGAACTTTAGTCCAACAACATCTGGGGAACCACAGGTTGAGAACCACTGCTCTAAGGCCAAGAGATTGTGACTTGCCCAATGTTACCCAGTGGATCCAACAGTCAAACTGCTGTAACATACTGGGTTTATGAATGAATATTTCTGAGTAAGCCCTCTTCAACCCAGCGAGCCTTACTTTTAGGGCAAGAGGCCAAATTTTGCCCCTACAATGAGCCACAAAACTGCATTTGCAGCCAAAAATGTGTTCAAAATGTAACTCAAAAGAGATCAGAAGTCATGTCTGCTTTTCTTTTCCTGTTTTCTGGATCTGGTTTTTAGCCAATTTTCAGCAATAAAAGTATGTTTTAAGAGTTGGATGGGGAGATTTTAAAGGTGTCATCTCACTCCAGTAAGCATTGGGGGAGGGGATTTCTCACTCTTTTTTTAAAAAATTAGGGGGATCTGAAGGCTTTGCGTCTCTGGATGGGATGGGACAGGACTGTGGAAAAGATGAGGAGCCACACTTTCCTTCCCCATATTCTAAAGAAGTATGCCAAGAAATCAGCACTATCTCTCATTCATCTCACTAAGACAGAGCACAGCACATACCTGTAAATTCTCTCCTACAGTTCAGACTTAACTATGCTTACTCTGAAGAAATGAATCTCATTCAGCAAGGTGGGGAACATTCCAATCAGGCATGAATGAACAAGCCCTTGACTTTAGTTCTCTGTTTCTTTATCCACAGATGGATCTGCTTGTCAGCCAGCGTACTATCTTGGACTTCCATCTTCATATCAGTTTATTTTAAGGGACTTGTAAATCAGTTTTCACTCAAGTCTTCAGAAAGCAATTTTCAAAAATATGAAAACCAGAAAGAAACCTAGCTGCCTGAGCTGGTAACCTGCTGGCAGTGTGATGCAACTGCTTTTAAAAGCGGAAGCAATTATGAATGGCATTGACAAAGTGTGAGAAATAATAGTTCCATTTTAGGACTTTTTCGGATGGGGTTTTATAATGCTAGCAGCCTTGTTCCTGTTGCGAGGCTGCTGCGCTGCAGGGCGTCCCTTTCAGATGATGCTCTCCCCTGCTGATCCTCTGCCGATACTGTTGTGTAACCGCGGGGATGCTGCAGCGTTATATTTGGCAGTTTTCTAATCACGAAAGTTGATTGTGATTAGAAAACTGCCAAATATAACGTTGCAGCGTCCCCGCGGTTACGCAACAGTATCGGCAGGGGAGAGCGTCATCTGAAAGGGATGCCCTGCAGCGCAGCAGCCTCCCAACGGGGATGAGGCTGCTAGCGTTATAAAACCCCATCCGAAAAAGTCCTTAGTCTGAGCTGGAGTACATTGTCCATTGCTGGTTGCAACATTTTTAAAAGGACATTGACAAACTAGAGTGCAGCGTGGAAGAGTTCAATTGGACTAGTGCTCCCAAATCCTTCACCCACTAGGAATGTAGATCCTTGACTATTTCATGGTCACAAGAGAGAACAAATAAAATAGTTTTCTTCCAGCTGGGAGAGAAAATGAATATTCACTCACAATTTTCTTCTGGTATTTGATTTTCCAAAGTGTTGTGCAGGAATTATTGGAGATAAAAACAAGTTTTATGTCACATACACTCACACCCTTTTCTGTGCCGAAAACACGTTTCCCGTGTAGGAAACCCATTTCATGTGTTTTTCTCCATAGAATTATTTCTGCGCAACACTTTGGGATATCAAATACCAGGAAATTTTTGCTGGTCTATTACTCTTCCTGATAGGGATCCCAGGTTTTGACCTGGGAACAAATAATTGCAAACATTAGCCAGAATCCTGTATCAGCTACTTAGTTAAGTAAATGTAACTAAGTAACTCATCCAGGCCTGACAACCCCAAACCTGACAGAAACATCATTCAACCATGCTCCAATCACCAGCACAATGGCCATGCAGCTGATGCCCAGTAAAGTAGATGAGGGGGGATTATGGTCATGACAATAGTGTCACAAGTTATTTTGGATAGAGCTATACGCAAAATAACTTTAGCACCTTGGACAGAAATCCAGATTAGAGTAATCACTGCATTGATATGGAGCCACTAGTCTTCATTGTGTAATGGGGGGGGGAACTGTTGAACAGATGGATCTTGTGGGGGTTTTCCTACTGGGGAGTAGAGTACAGCCCCCCTATCCACAGGACCCATATCTGTGGATTCTCCTAACCACATCTGAAAAATGGTCTCTCTAGGCAACTTCTAGTTCCTTCAGCATGACACTATGGTATGGGGCAGAAGTAATTTATTTTAATAGGGTTTGCTATTATCCATGGTTTCCAGTATCCATGGTAAGTCCAGGAACATGGTTATGGGGATCGTACAGTATTTAAAATGAGGATCGAAGTGGGAGTAAGCATGAATCAAGGGTATGCTAGATGCAAGATGCCTACATTCATCAGAGGATTGGATCAGATGACCACTGAGACCCCTTCCAACTCCAGAATTTAACGATTCTCTTTAAAAAACACACACACCATACAGTGGGTCTTTGGTATCCTCTGGGGTTTGGTTCCAGGACCCCCCTTGGACACCAGAATCTGTGGATGTTCAAGTTCCATTATATAAAATGGCATAGTAAAATGGTGTCCCTTGTATAACATGGCAAAATCAAGGTTTGCAGATAGATAGATAGATAGATAGACACACACACATGTGTATATATATATATATATATATATATATATATATTCAAGCCGTGGATACAGTATCCGTGGGTACAGATGGCTGGAGGTATATAAATAGGCTAGCAAAACTATGCAGCCAGCCAGAATTTTCCTCTCTGCTTTGTACCCAAATGTCTTCTCTCCTTAGAGCAAGCTATTCCTTGAGTGGCTGTGTAGTCGTTCTTGAGTCAGAAAACTGCCACTTCAGCCAAAACACCAGGGACTCTTTCACACTCACAATAATAGTACCATGATTGCACTTTAACCAGTGAATTCCAGATTAACTGGCCTTAAACATGAACCTAGTAGTAGAACCTAGAACTTTCAGATCTCACACTAGGGCGTTATTTCTCCTCTTTCCAACCTCTCCCTCCAGGGTCTCTTTCATGAACAATTATGGCATTTTGATAACACTTTAACTACCATGGCGGCATCCTATGGAATTCTGGGGCTTGTAGTCAGGGGAGGCACTAGAGCTCTCAGATGAGAATTCTAAATGCCCCTCCCACAAAATTGAAATCCCAGGATTCCATAGCATGTTGCCACGCCAGCTAATGAGAATAACTGCATTCTGAGATTGCTCTCCAGTTTGAAGCAGATAAATCTACTTACAGCCAGAAATAAGAGGAAACACAATTTAAAGAAAATAGCTACAAGCCAAATTTAAGGCATTGATTGTGGAATTATATGACCCATTCCTAGGTTGACCTTTAAAACATGACACTCACTACAGCAGCTTTAGTTGTCATACCGCCTATTTTAGTAGCACTAATTTATGGTTTGGTCAACTAATAGTGTTGACTGTCAGTCTGTCACTGTCAAATTAGAGGTGTGTGTCACAACGACAATGAAAACTGCTAATTGTAGAGTCATAAAAAACAACACTTTCAAGCCAGCAGATTCATGCAATCAAATGCAATAGACTGGTGTTAACCTAACATTATCACAATCCAGATTTCATGCTTCTTTGTAATTATTTTTGATTCTATTTTTAATTTTTGTTTAAATTACTTTTTAGCACTGCGGTCACTCCTTTCATAATTTTGATTGCATTTTATTATTACATGTTGCAAAGTAAGAGCAACAATACTGATAGTGCTAATACTATGGATGAAAATAATGATAATATCAATAATATTTAAAAAAACACTAAGACAAATTGACATTAAATAGCAAATAGATGGTTCTTCAAATAGCGGCAGTTTTCTTTAAATGGAGAACAGATGGCAGCATCAAGATGGCATCAAAACAGTGATCTCATAGGCTCACTGCTGGAATATAGGATGTACATAAGTGGTGTTTGCAAAGACAAGGTATCATTGTACGGGAAATAATTTCATTTCAAAGTTGTTTCTCTTAAACATCAAGGAAATCTACCATGTCCAGCATCAACACCCATTCTGAAGTCGAAGGCTTTCACGGCCAGCATCCATAGATTTTCCTTGGGTTTTTTTCCGGGCTATAAGGCCGTATTCTGGAATAGTTTCTTTCTGACATTTCGCCTGCATCTGTGGCTGGCATCCTCAGAGATTCCAAAACACAGCCTCACAGCCTGGAAAAAAAACCAAGGCAAGCACCCATTCTGCTTGGGCAGCTCCTAGTAGTCCTAGGGCCTTACCACACTCCGAAGAAAAGCAGCAAAGCAGCAGAAACATTCCATCTTTCCTGTTCTCTTACCACATGGTGTCAGCATTCTTCCGGCATTCTTTTCTTCTGGTCCCGGGGGTGGGGGGGACAAAGGTAAAACCACATCTTTTTGCAAACAGATTTTTCTGGTTAGCAAAAATATGTGATTTTTACCTCAGTCCCCACAGAACTAGAATGAAAGAATGCCGACATCATGCGATAAGTCAGAAGGAAAGATGGATTATGCCTGCTGCTTTGGCGCATTTCTTTGGCATGCAGTAAAGTTCCTACTGTACTACCATGGCCTGCTGCCATTTCAGCTCCTTAATAGGGCATATAGAAGACCTGGCAATTTTGTAGCAGCCAGCTACCCTCTCTTAACACTCCCAAATGTTACTTGCCTGTACTATAGATCCCATATTCTCTCATGCCAGCATGCCCACTGGCCTTGCTGGCTGGGGAATTCTGGAGTTGTAGCCCTAAAATAACTTTTCTGAGATCTGCCTTCTCCATCTCTTTGGGCAGCAATATCCAGTTGTGAAAATGTAAAAGGTTGTGGGCCAACTGGGTATGTTTTTCCTCCCAACAGACCTAGTGTAAAATTGTCCACCTAGCACTTCTCAGGACTGAGTTTTTTATTATTTTTTTATTATTTATTATATTATTATTATGAGTGGTTGGTCAGCTCCCAACCCATTGCAGTACAAGTTGCTCCCCCTATCTGCGCAGGACAAGTTCCTGGATTTGCCATTTATAAGTGAAACTGTAGATAATAGCAAGCCCTATTATAATAAAGGACTTCCTGAACAAACATACCATAGAGTTGCATTCCTAGCTAGGCATTTCCCAGCATGACTCTATGATATGTGCCCTTCTTTTTTCAACCATGGATAACTAAAACCGCAGATGTTGGTTCCCTGGATATGTCGGTGGGTGGGGGAACCTGTGCTGCCACCAGGAAAGCCAACTAGGCTACCAATAGGAGAAAAGGCTATGGCAAAAGGTGACAGCAATGCTGGAGATTGGTGGTATTCTAGACTAGATGGTGTCTGCTTAGTGCTGCTGTGGGAATTATGAACCACCAAACAGAAGCATATAACAGGCAATGCTTATTTTAGCTGTAAATAGCTTTATGGTTTCCTTTTTGGAGAATGCTACACACTCACTAACACTCAAGCCACTCACTCTTTCATCCTATATTTGCTAAATAAGGGGAGCACGAACAACCTAGTAGGGCCTCTTGATTGCTTATTGTTATTTATTCTGATCATTTCTATGCTACTTTTTATTTTAAACATACAGAGTGGTTTACCATAAAAAACAAATACAGTAAAACTAGTGGAAAAGAACAAAACAACACAATAAAAAACATTTCTTTAAAAACCAGGGGTAACTGACAATGCTAACAATTAGGAAAATCATCTTGAAAATGACTGGGTAAACTGATGGGTCTTCACTTGGTGGCAGAAATATCCAACCCTTGGAATCCACCTAATGGGGGACCATTCCAAATGTTGGTGCCGCAACAGCTTGACTAGGCTGTATTACAGTAAGCAGAGTCATTACCCTTAAGAATGTAAAGAGCAGGATGTGTTGTCATCCCCACATTTGACATCTATCTAAAATGGCACTAGATGCATCCAACCTTTTCATACAGATATTAAATACAGAGACATTGGGGTGTCACCAGATTACCTTGGCAGGTGGTGGACTTGCCTTTGCTGGAGCTTTTTAAAGATTTGGATAGCCAAATCTTGGAGATGGATTCCTGCACTCATGGATTCCTGCACTATCAGGGGGTTGGACTAGATGGACATTGAGATCATTCCACCTGTATGATTCTATGATTTTGTAACTTGAGCCAACATCAACAAAGCAGCCAGTAGGCATAGTCACACCTTTTACTCACATGGCCCCCTCCCCCCAAAAATTCCCTTCGATGTGGAATTGCTTCTCCTAGCCCCACTGTGAAATGATAGTAGGCCATGCTGGCGAATCAAGGATCCAAATTGTACTACATACAATTTAAAGGAGATACAAGCATTTTTCAGCATTAGCCCATGGAAAGCCATGCTCGTTTTCCCTTCACTGTCATGGAAGATGTGAGTGGAAGGCCATTAGTTAAGTAATTGTGAGGAGCCCCGTTCTGTCATAGTAAGCATTTGTGTCTGATTTGGGGATATCAACAGAGCTTGAAAGTAACAGCAACAAAAAAATTAAATAAACGTCAATAACAGCATATACTTCAGCATCAACTTTGAACCATATGGCCCAGGAGAACTTGATACTGCATAAAAGAACTGACTATGCAAAACATCTCTGGAGATGTCATAATTTAATGATTTTCAGCAATGCAGCTGTTGCTAAATTTCCTTATTTAAATCCTGCAGACACCAGTGTTTATCCAGGCCAGAAAAGTTGTTAAAAAAAATATCAAAACGGAGGTGGTGTTCTTACTGAAGCATGACTATGGCCTAATTCTCACTCAGGTGGTAAATCTTTATTTCTGAGCTCTATTACTTCAGATGAGAGATGTTTCCCATGACTAACTCTGTATTCTTAAAAAAAAGAAGAAGAAGAAGAAGGAAGCAATGCATATAGCAACACACACACATGCAATCTGTTATGTATCGGGAACCTTGAGTTTGTATTTTCTCAAGTGCTGTGTTCATTTTTTTTCTTCCGTACCACTTGATAGCTCTGGTTAGAGAACTAGATGCAGTTCAACATGGGTGCTGTCACTATGGCTCAGTTCTAGGAACTTAGATATTCAGGTATTTCAGTCTTGAAAGGAAAACTGAATGATTTCAAACATTTTCCTGTCACTGAGCAATATTATGAGTTTTATCCCCCCCCCCCAGTTATTTATTTATTTATCAATGTTACCATAGTTTCCATAATGTCATAAAACCTGTCCATAATATCACAGAGTACAACATTTTCATCCTGAAACAATTTTCCTGTATAATAAAAAAAATAGATAACACTACACAGTCTCTTTCCATTCTTGTTACTGTTTCTAGTAACTTGAGTTAATTAGCATTTTTCCACTGCATATTCCCAAACTTCCCACCTAGTTTGTTGAGATATCTTAAAGATCTTCAACTGGATTTTTAATATTTTGCTTATGTTTATATTTATAACTAATTGTCCCTCTTATTCTCTATCAATAGTATTGGCTGAGATCTTAACCAAACTATCCATGCTTTACCTCCAGCTACCCATTTGTTTAATTTTGGTTTAGACTTCTAAATAATTAAAACATTCCCATTTCTTTTTTCAATGCCTTTAGACATTTTTTTTAGCAAAGTAATTATTTTTACAACACCTTTTTTTTTTGCAAAAGAAACACATTTTATATTGTTGTTGTGTGCCTTCAAATTGTTTCCTACTTATGGCAACCTTAAGGAAAACCTATCACAGGGTTTTCTTGGCAAGATTTGTTTAGAGGGGGCTCGCATTTGCCTTCCTCTGAGGCTGAGAGAGTGTGAGTTCTGCAAGGTCACCCAAGGGGTTTCCATGGCTGAATGGGTTTTTGAGCCCTGGTCTCCAGAGTCCTAATCCAATGCTCAAATCACTACACTATGTTTGATCACATTTTTATATATAGAACAGTATATTCTCTGACAGAGAATGCGCAAAACCACATTTTTTTGCAAATACACTTTCACCAAAAAGTTCCAAATTGCAAAAATAAAAATAAAAATCATAGCAGTTGTTCATTTTCTCAATGGATGTCTCGATGTGTTAGGACACTCTTTCTCAATGATGAGAAAACTTGCAAGGATTCCTTAGGCAGAATTTCCTGATTGTGAGAGTCAGATGATAGCCAAGAGCCAACTCCATGCCACTGTGGATGTTCCTTCTATTCAGCAAGCTGAGGCAGATGACTTTTTTCTCAGTATATTCGGAGATACAGTAGATTTATTTTGTAAAAAACTGAGATGTAGCAAACAGTCTGCACAGATCTGCAGCACTGTGAGCTAGCAGCAATTTGTAGAAGCTAGCTGGGTAAATGTATCAATATTTGCCTGGCTCAAAGCCTAGGAGTTGGGCTGTGCAGAGCTGAGTTAAGTTTGTTAGTTCTGTGTTGGATTCCACAAAGAGAAGATGTTTTTCCTCTGAATGCCGTATATATCTGTAAATATACTACATTATACTGTACTCAAGTAAAGAGAACTTTATTTTAGATACAAGCCTGTGTCTGTGCCTTTATTCTTATGCCTGAAGTAACAACACTTTTCTGTTTATTTTTGCTGCCTGGACCTGTTTAGGTACCCAGTGCATGCTATCACTTGACATTTTTAGACAACAGATTTTCAGTGTCATGTAAGTTATCTAATTCTTTTGTAATTTGTCTGGCTTTAGACATTACAGGTCGACCACTGTATCCATGTGGGATACATTATAAGACCTCCTATGGATAGCTGAAATGGAGGATAATAGGGAACCCTATTATTTTCAATGAGACAAAAACTGGAAGTTGACCATAGAATCACTTTGGAGGACCTAGACACACCTATAGAGAATTTTTTTTTAATGTGGATAAGTGAAACCATTTTTTTTAATTTTTATTTATTTATTTATACCCCGCTCTTCAGTCACAAGGCTATCAGAGCGGCTTACAAATTGTTTTAAGCAATAGCAATTTACACATCTACACTGCATTAAGCAGTTTCCAATGTGTGTTAGCTAATTTGGAAACAAAATGTCTGGAAGTACAACACCTTAGGGATGAGGACATTTTTAAAGAAATTGAAATCAATTGTTTCAGTTGCTACTAATGTTTTTCTTCAACAATGCAAATTAACAAACCATAGCTACTGAATCCACAGATACAGGGGTCAACCTGTATACACCTTTACTTTGGGGGGGATGAGAAGAACCATTTCTGATCCACCCCAGAGGAGATTAGACCAGAATGTAATTTGGGGATATGCCAACATAACTTTTTTTTTCCAGCATTGTATAGGAAGCATTCAGCAGTGTGTCCTTATACAACATTTTTGACAGGCTGCACACAGCTGCTAAGTGCAGCTCTGCTTCTGTAATTCCCTCACCTTCACTAGCCCTCTTCACTGGGGTCCATTCACCATCGACCTCCAGGATCCTTTGTGTAACTACACTTGCAGAACTTTATATTATGCACGTTTCTAATTGGCTCTCATCCATAATGTCTTTGGATGTCCTTGTTACGCGAAACACTCATGTCTGTGGGAAAATCCACTCATGAAAATGATCTTACAAAGGGGTATAGCCACTCAAATGGCAAAATGAGAGGTTGCATAATGTACAAGATCTTAAAAGCCTATGTATACAGGTGGAGCCAGGAAAGACTCAGGAGTCCGTTGTGCAAAAAATAACTGAAGAAACTTTATTGAATTAAATTTAAGCATTCACACATCACACTCACTCGGTATCAAGCAAACAAGACTACCAGAGTAAGACAAGAAATAGTTAGAAAGGGAATTAGGTAAATGCTCTTGGGGAAATACTGCACCCGATATTGTAGCTGGGTCTCCTCAGGAGAAATGGTGTTACTCTCCAGTAGCAGCAACAGAAAGTGGGGTGGGTGGTGCTTAGGAAGGGAAGGTTAGGATTAAGGGATCTGAGAACGAAGCACCTAACTTGGCACGAAGGCCGGTCAGGGGTCCAAGGTATGTTAGTGGAAGCAAAGGGCATTGGAGAGGGACGGAGAAGGAGCTGGGATAGAGAGATGTGGATTCAGGAGGATAAAGAAACCAAAACAAAGAACTTAAGTTTTCCAGGGTATTTATAAGGAAAAATCCTTTGAAGTTGTGCTATGGATCAAAAGAACATTCATCTTTGAATAACTCTCAGTTGCAAGAACAAAGGGTTTTACAACCAGTCATGAATTGGGAAAATGGGCGGGAGGGATTTGATATCAAGTGATTGTCAGGCACTTTCCCTTTGACTGAGGGATGTGGGGATGGGTCTCTGATTTGCAAGGCAATGAAATCTATCAACTCTGCAGATAGCTGTCAGTTAAGTTCTGCATGTTACAGGGAAGAGTCTCCTTGTTTCACAAAGGAATGTTGCATGATTGTCATAATGGTTGGAATGTTTGGATAATTTATCAGGCCCATTTCCTGCAGAGTGTGTGCATGAACTTCATTTGATTCTTGTGTCCCAGAGTACCTTTGTTTCTGTCAGCCTGTGGATGGCGCGGTTACTGCCCAAATTAATATCAAACCAATTAAACATTGATCCCGAATTAGGATGATGGGATCTGCAGTGGTTTTAAATCAATATCAGAATGATGGGATATGCAGTGGGGTTACAGCCTGGATGCTACTACTTACTCTGAATCTTGCAGAAATGATGTGGTCCTTCTGTCTGAATAAAGCTGATAATGGAAACCACCAGGTCATTTCTTCTACTCAGCTAACAGCCATCCCAGACCAGGTACTGACTGCCAGACAGATATATCTGAATGTTGGGAGGAGTGTTGTGGCTAGAACTAACAGCCACTGAAAACAATAATTGTACAAGACACATGATGTCTTCCAGGAGGATAGTTTTGGGGTCAGCTCACCTGCCTCATGATGTATGTTGTATTCTGCAAAGTTTCATTTATTTTGTCCATCCACTCACCAGTTAACTTCTTCCTCCAGCCCATCTTCAAGGAAAGGTCTTGTTTTCTAGTTTTGCACAGAATACCAGAGATAACCCACAGATTTATAGGAACTGAAATTCATTTTAAAAACACATTCAACCTTTGATAAAAACATACAAAAGAATTTGCAGTTTCATCCTCCACCTTCAATAGAGATGTGTAGATGATACCAGCTACCTTCTGCAATAAAGAAGCTTCTGTTAGAGGCATCAGTTCCAATGCTGCGACAGGGATGATCTGATCTTCCTTTGAAATAAGTACTTCTATCTTCTGTTGAGCTATGCTGAAAGGCTCAGTCTTTGTTATCACAGCAGGGTTACTGAGGTAGTGGTTTTATCAAAAGCATTATTTTGAAGGAGTGATTAAATGTTAGGGTTAAAAAAGGTGACTCCTGAATACCAGAAGGATATTTTCTGTCATTAATGATCTAGTAATGACAGTACAGAATCTTTGCATGAACAATTAATTTCTAAAATTCCATACAGACTATAGAATGAGTTTGTCCTGGTTTGTAAGGAATTCTACTGCTTCAGTAATAGTTAAGAAATGAGTTAATGGACTTGAATACTAGAATGCAGAGCCTGGAGGAAAGAATTATGTGATAGATCCCAGAATTTCCCCGCTAACATGACCAGTAGCGGAGTCTTCCAAAAAAGTAAGTTTCCAGGCTCCTCTAGAAAGTTCCCTACATAGACTGCTCATCAGACTTAGAATCATAGAATCATATGGGTTCTGTCCTGGACCCAGTGCTATTCAATATATTTATCAATGACTTGAATGAGGGAATAGAGGGCATGCTTATCAAGTTTGCAGATGACACCAAATTAGGAAGAGTAGCTAATACCCCAGAGGACAGGATCCAAATTCAAAATTGCCTTAATGTCCAGAGGAGGGCAAACAAAGTGCTAAAAAGCCTGGAAGTATGAGGAGCAACTTAGGAGCTGGGTATGTTTAGCCTTGAGAAGAGAAGGCTAAGAGGTGGTACGATAGGCATGTTTAAATATTTGAAGGGGTGTCATACTGAGGATGGAGCAAACTTGTTTTCTGCTGCTCCAGAGACTAGAACAAATAGCAATGAACTGAAACTACAGGAAAAGAGATTCCACCTAAACATTAAGAAGAACTTCCAGACAGTAAGAGCTGTTCAGCAGTGAAATCATAGAATTGCAGAGTTAGAAGAGACCATGAGGGCCATCCAGTCCAACCCCCTGCCACGCAGGAAATCACGATCAAAGCATCCCTGACAGATGGCCATCCAGCCTCTGTTTAAAGACCTCCAAGGAAGGAGACCCCACCACGCTCTGAGGGAGTGTGTTCCACTGCCTAACAGCTCTGACTGTCAAAAAGTTCCTCCTAATGTTGAGGTGGCATCTCTGTTCCTGGAGCTTGCATCCATTGCTCCGTGTTCCAGTCTCTGGAACAGCAGAAAACAAGCCTGCTCCATCCTCAATGTGACACCCCTTCAAATACTTAAACAGGGCTATCGTATCGCCTCTTAACCATCTTTTTTCCAGGCTAAACATACCCAGCTTCCTAAGTCTCTCCTCATAAGGCATCATTTCCAGACCTTTCACCATTTTAGTCGCCCTTCTTTGCACACAGTCCAATTCGTCAATATCCTTTTTGAATTGTGGTGCCCAGAACTGGACACAGTATTCTAGGTGAGGTCTGACCAAGGCAGAATAGAGCGGCACTATTACTTCCCTTGATCTAGATACTATACTTCTATTGATGCAGTCCAAAATCGCATTGGCCTTTTTAGCTGCCGCATCACACTGTTGACTCATGTTCAACTTGTGGTCTACTAGGACTCCTAGATCCCTTTTGTATGTAGTCTCATTCAGCCAGGTCTCCCCCATCCTATATCGATGCATTTCATTTTTTCACCCTAAGTGCAGTACCTTACACGTATCCGTATTGAATTTCATTTTGTTAGCTTTGGCCCAGCTCTCCAGTCTATCCAGGTCATTATGAATTTTGATCCTGTCCTCTAGGGTATTGGCTACTCCTCCCAACTTGGTGTCATCTGCAAATTTGATAAGTATGCCCCTAATTCCCTCATCCAAGTCATTGATAAAGATGTTGAATAGCACTAGGCCCAGGACCGAACCTTGTGGCACCCCACTGGTCACATCTTTCCAAGACGAAAAGCAGCCACTGCTGAGCACCCTTTGGGTATGGCCGGTCAACCAATGCACTGCTTTGGAGTGTGGTGGAGTCTCCTTCTTTGGAAGTTTTTTTTAAACAGAGGCTGGATGGCCATCTGTTGGGAGTGCTTTGATTGGGTATTCATGCATGGCAGGGTGTTGGACTAGATGGTCTTTGTGGTCTCTTCTAACTCTATTATCCTATGATTCTATAGCTCTCCAAGTGACCAAACTGGTCCTGGACCTTCCAGAAGCTTTATGAATATCTTCAAAAATTCACTAATTTAGTTTTACTTTTCTATACATGGGAAATGCCAGGTTGGGCAATGGGAGGAAGGAGGGCTGAGCGACTGACAAGTCTAATCTCTAATCACAAGGAACAGTTTTCCAGGGTTCTTCAATCACTGTGCTTTGGGAGAGAAACACCGTGTTCAAATCAGCTCTCTACTCTTTGTCAGTAAGAGCTTTTAAGATATTTTTTACAGTCAGAGAAGGCAGGCAACAGTTTTGTGTAGTATTATCCTCACTAATTTCATTCTTTATCAACACGAAAACTATCTTCACTTTCATCTTTATTCCCATCTATCCTTTTCTTTAATTTTTTTTCTCAGTTTCACACTGGTACTTCCTTGAGCAGTTAAAGTTCATGCATTGTAGCTGTTTGTTGGTATGGTGTGCCTTGTGAGCACTTACTATAAATTGTATAGGCTAGAAACTGGACTGCAAACCAGGGCAAGAATTTGTTTCAGATATGGAGAAGAATCTCATATCAAGGTGTACAGGATATACTTACCAGTTTCCAGTCCATTTCATATATCCCAAAGAAGTTCTTGCCTATAAAAGCACATGGCACAGTACATTAGTCAGGATTTCATTTTGATGGATCTTTCTCAGGGGAGATATTTAAACCAGAGGACCTGCTCCCCAAAGAGATGAGTCTATAACATCTCTCTCTGTCACTCTGTCTGGCAATTCTGTAAAGCTGTAACCACTCATGTAGAAACCAGTTTACAGTGTTGTGAAGGATAAATGGGGCTGAAATGAGTGGATCCATAAACAATTGTGTTAGTAAAACTAGGAGCAGAAAAAAAAGGGGGGGGGAATCCTCCCTTTTCAGATAATGGTAAAGCCAAGTACTTTAGAGACAATCCATGAAAATTGGAAACCAAATGGGGTCATTGAGGGAACAGAAAGCTAACGGCAAACAGAGAAGTAAATCATTAGCCTGAATGGGTCTCCCCATTTCTTTTCCTGAGCTCTGCTTTGATCTCTCATCTCATCAACTAAATCCCAGGAGGTCAGGAACAGCTGAGCAGCCTTTGCTGTAAACACCACAGGGACCCTACCCATCTTCCTCTATAACAATCTTGTTTTATAGTTTCCTTAGGCTCCACTCCCACCCCTTTGCCCGTGTATCAAGGTTTAAATCTAAGGAGATAAAAATCTTTCATGCCTTCTCAGAAGTATGTGTTTTTGTGTTACATTGAGCTTCTCCAGACACTTGTTCACTATCTCTGTAATAAGTGTTGCCTCAGGGCTTCCTTCTCTCACACTCACTCAGAATCTTGCAAGCAATGGCAGCTTCCGTGCCAGTGGGAAGGTGAATTCATTCTGGGTTTTAGTCCAAACATTAAATGAGCTAGCTGAGGTGTGGAATCCTTTCCTCAAAATAGATTCAGCACCTTGGATACATCATTTAAATGGCAAACTAACGCAGCACATTCACTGCCCCCATTGACATCAGAGCGAAAAGAAGGCAACACTGATTCATTGTTTGTCTTCATTATAGGGCACTTTTACTTTGGCTCTGACCAAGGGTGGGGGAATTGTGGCCATCCAGATGTTGCTGAATGGTAACTGAAACTTCCAGCGTTCCTCACTATTGACTATGCTGGCAAGGGCTGATGGGAACTTCAGTCCAACAACACTGCCCTAGACCAACAGTTATCTGTGTGCTACTGTCATATTGCCCAGGTCAATCACAAGTAAAGACGGCAAAAATCTCTCAACCACAATTTTGTTCTGTTTCTTTCATTCTTGTCTCATCTTTGCTATGTATGTATATATGGCATGTGTTTATCTCCTCTCAACCCAGCAGGGCCCCCAAGGCAATGCAGAATAGATTTTTTTTAAAAAAAAAACCCAATAAATACATGACTAAACATGTTTAAACACAAATTAGATTGGAGAGTGGGGCCAAAACCAATAAAATGAATTTCAACAGGAATAAATGTAAAGTACTACACTTAGGAGATTTTCACACGGTGCCAAAATGCCCCGTTACTGCCCCGCTACCTCCTCTCCCGTTCCTGCCATGGAATAACATAAATCTTTCACACACTCACCTTAATTCCACAGCAGGAACGGGCTCCCCCTCCCCTTGCTGGCCGGCCATAAATGCAGCTGTCGTAAGGCTGCTTTTACGACCGGCTGTCTGAAACGTTATCACGTTATCACGTGATAACGCCGGATAGTAAATTTAAAAAATAAAACTCCCCCAAACATAAAATCAGTTCACCAAGCACAAAAACACTCTTTAAATCACATAATCAAAACAGGGAGGGTAAAATAAAGGGTGTCACTTACCTGGATGTCCAGATCGTACCAGGAAGTGCTCGGAACGGACCTCCCCTCCACGGCTGTCATTTCGGAACAGGAACGGGGCTCCTGTTCGCACACCTGTGATTGTATTATAGCGACGGAACGGGAGGTCTATTCACGATGAAAAATCGTGATTACATTGTTCTGGAACAGTCACGGGAGTAGGATGGATGCAGGACAGAACGGGGTCAACGTCGTCCGAAAGGGAAAACCTTTCCCGACCCTGTTCTGTTCCTGCCACGGGATATATAGCTCGTGTGAAAATCTCCTTAGGCAAGAAAATGAAATGCACAGTTATAAGATGGGTGACGCTTGACTTGAAATCAGTACCAGCGAAAAGGATCTTGTGGTCTTAGTAGAACCACAAGCTAAACATGAGTCAACAAAGCAATGTTGTGGCCAAAAAGGCCAATTCAGTTCTAGACTGTATAGTGTCCTGATCGAGGAAAGTATTAGAGGCACTCTATTTTGCTTTAGTCAGACCTCACCTGGAATACTGTGTCCAGTTCTGGGCACCACAGTTCAAGAAGGATAATATTGATAAGCTGGAACGTATTCTGAGATGGGCAACCAAGATGATCAAAGATCTGGAAACCAAGCCTTATGATTTATGGAGCAGGGTATGTTTAGCTGGGAGAATAGAAGACTAAAAGGTGACATGATAGCCATCTTGAACTAACTGGACAGATGTTGTGTAGAAGATGGAGCAAGCTTGTTTTCTACCGCTCCAGAGACTAGGGACTTTTTCAGATGGTACTTACCGCGCTAGGAGGTCTTGCGAGAGGCACGGCGCTGTTGCACGGCAGGGGGTCTGTTTTGGATGCCACTGTCCCTCTTCTGAAATCATCTGTTTCACTTCCATGAAGGACTGGAAGTGGCCGCACCATATTTTAATCACGGGCAACTTCTGTGAATAAAATCTGGCAAAATATGGCACTGCCACTTCCAATCCTTCACGGAAGTGAAACAGATGATTTCGGAAGAGGGATGGCGGCATCTGAAATGGACACCCTGCTGCACAACACCGTTGTGCCTCTAGCAAGACCTCCTAGTGTGGTAAGTACTGTCTGAAATAGTCCTAGAACACAAACCAACGGATTCAAGTTACAAAAAAAAAAAAAAAAGAGAGAGAGAGAGAGAGAGAGAGAGAGAGAGATTCCACCTAAATATTAGGAAGAACTTGATGGCAAGAGCGGCTCGACAATAGAATAGACTATCTCTGAGGGGAATGGACTCTCCTTCTTTGGAGGTGTTTTAACAGAGGTTGGATGGCCACTTCTCAGAAGTGCTTTAATAATGTGTTAATAGATGACCCATGTGGTCCCTTCAAACTCTATGACTTTATGATTCCAAAACTCCTCTATACAAATAGTTCTAAGACCACAGAAAACTTTTTTTAAAAAAATTAAAAGCAGACGCACTAGTCACCACTAATTTAAGGAATGAATGAAACATAATATTTTATTTATTTCTTCTCAGACGAAATGTGTGCATATTTTTTCTGCATTAAAAAACTTTTATGGATTTTTGTATGCATTTTTAATATCTGCCTTTTTACATGTTTTTCCCCATTTCACATTGACTAAAGAGGTGGATTTCAATTGTACCTATTTTTTAGCTTCTAGTGTTTTTAAAATGTATGCATGCTTTTGTGCCTATTTTATCTCTGAAAGGTACCACAAGCCTTGCAAAAGTGGATATTTTGCCGGTAGATTATTCTTTGGCTACATCTGCACTGCAGGAATAATCTAGTTTGACACCGCTTTAACCACCATGGCTCAATGTTATGGAGTCCTGGGGTTTGTAGTTTGTTGTGGCACCAGAGCTCTCTGACAGAGAAAGCTAAATATCTCACAAAACGACAAATCCCAGAATTCCATAGCATTGAGCCGTGCCAGTTAAAGTGGCATCAAACTGCATTATATCTGCAGTGCAGATGCAGCTTTCATCTCATGAGTCTTGGGTTGCTGAGTATTTTGAAGCCTTTTCCATGCCCAATTGCAGAGGTTTTAAAAAGGCTTGATGCATGGGAAAGGGATACAAGTGGCTTTAACCTCTTACTTCCTGGAGAGCTGATGGTTAAATGTATAAAAGCCCATAGTTACATCGCTGCCCTGACCAGAAACTGCAAAAGCAATCAAATGTAGGACAGAAAAGAAAAGACAGAGGGCTATTTATGGGGTGCTGCTTTATTAGAAGTCAGATGATTAGTTCATTTAGCCCAGTATTGTCTTCTATAAGACAATACTGGTTCTTCCCCAGGATCTCAAGCAGAGAAAGATCTTTGACATAGGAATGAGTGAGTCAGTCTACACCCAGGGGCCAGTTACACAGCAGAATAAAGTGTGCAAAATTCTGGATTGCCGTCCTATCGCACCAGCACTGCATAGTTCACATGATTTATTGCTAAATTGGAAGATCCAGTGAGCTTTCACCTTTCTATGTTCACACAGACAAAGGTGGCGGGGCATGGCCTCCAGATCACTGTCATTAAAGCCAGGCAGGAGGCAAGGAGGAAGCAAGGAGGGGAGCAGTGCGAGGGGAAAAGAGCGTAGCTTTGTAACTTCATCTGAGCCAGAGAAAACCAGATAAAGCAACAAAAAAGAGGGAGACTGGGAGGGGGGTACTGTTCCCCTCTCCCTCTCCTTCCCTCTCTCTCTTGTGCACACACACACACACACACAAGAATGATTGAGCGATCAGCTGGTGGAGCAGATATCTCTCTCTCTCTCTCTCTCTCTCTCTCTCTCTCTCTCTCTCTCTCTCATACACAGAGAGAGGGGGGAGAGAGGAACAGTAATTATGCTAGAAAGCAAGCTGGCTGGATGGATCTTTTGGAGCCTCATCTCTTGCAAATCCACCCCCTCAGTCCAACCAATCACGGCTCAGCTCTGCTGTGGCTGTTTCGGGAAGACTGCTGGTAGTTCCCACTGCCGTAAGCGAAATGGTCGTTCACACAATCAAAAGTGCACTAACTTGTGCTACTTTTCAAAAAAGACGGAGAAAATAGTGAAAGCTGATACAGCATGACTTATGGGGTTTTTTGCCCCCCTCCTTTTGAATATGGTGACTTTGATCTGAAAGATGTGGGAACTATTAGGGCTCTTTGCAAATTCTTAGAGGTTTTATTTTGCCGTGTAAACGCCCCCCCAGTCCATGTCATTTTCAAATGGATTCATTCTTAAATCTCTTCCAGGCTGTTTCAGTATTAATCTGAGAGTTGTTGTTTTCAATTCTGGCTGCAAATTAACATTCAAATGTGTGTGCTAAATCCTATTATTACATTTACTTTATCTCCAAGTACACATCTCCAAATGTATTTTCTCTCGAAATATGCCTTTCAAAACACTATTTCCCTCAAATAGACTATTTTCCCTCAGGAGGCTCACCAGAAGTGACTTCAGGGATGCTCCTGAGGGGAATAGAGCTGTTCTATTTTTAAATATTACCAGTATATCTAAATAATATCTTTATGTAGATGACATTGATTATTGGCAGGGCACCAACTGGTTGCTGCTATTAGAAATTAAAACTAAATCATAAATTTGGGAGAACATTTTGTTGTAAAGCTCTTTTGAATTTGTAAATTGTTAAGTAACACTGTAAATATATTTAATTAACTCATATGTGTGGATGGGTAGAAGAGACTATTTTCCCTCAGAAAAGCTTGTCAGCTTGTTGTATTTCACTAATAAAAATATTTGCAATGAGAAAGTTTGTCAGCAGGGACTTTAGGGCTGCTCCTGAGCTGATCTGTTTTTTAAAAAAATATTACAGCCATTCCAGAGGATTATAGAAGACAGCAGCACTGTGGTAAGAACTATGAGATTCATCTCAATGACTTGTTCTTTGAATTTAATCATATTTATGTTAAAACATATGTTATATCATATTGTTAAATGCAGCCACTGGATTGCAGAAAGGCTTCACCATTGTTTAATATAATTTGAGTAAAACACACGAAGAAAATAATTAATTGTTAAGAATTATTTGTTTGAGTGAAGTACCGGTACATAGTTTTATGCAGGGAAATCCCAATGTAGTCAGGTGTGAAGGTCCACTGTGTCATCTGAATGAACCCCTTTTAGCTGTTAGTGAATAGTAGGTTCATAGAATCATAGAGTTGGAAGAGACCACATGGGCTGTCTAGTTCAACCCCCTGCCATGCAGGAATAGACATGGTAGCACAATGGTACCTCTGAGCATATCAAGAGGTCCAGGCAGCAAAGGTTGTTGTAGCAGAGTTGCATTCATCAGGTGAAAAAATGAGCACACGGACACAGGCTTGTGTCTAAACTATTTCTCTTTACAAAAACATATTATAGCAATATTTACAATGAATCTGAGATTCCTCTCTTATAGACTACAGATCAGTGCAGTCCTGTCACTGCAAAGTCCAGACAGAACTATATAGACACAAAGCAAAACTCAATAATACAGAGACAGTGGTTCCCATACATATTCTCTCACAGATATAATCTGGCCATGCCAGCTTCCCAGGTGTATTCAAGATATTCTAGCCAGCTGCATTTATCCTTCTCACTATTGGCTCCTGCAAGCTGTAACATGTCATACTTGCTCTTTACAGTATAAATTTCGGGGTTGCATGTCCCAGTACCCTTACAGGAATACACAATCAAAGCACTCCTTACAGATGGCTGTCCAGCCTCTGTTTAAAAACCTCCAAAGAAGGAGACTCTCTGAGGCACTGCGTTCCACTGTCTTAACAGTTCTTACTATTGGGAAGTTCTTCCTAATGTTTAGGTGGAATCTCTTCTCCTGTAGTTTGAGTCCATTGCTCCATTTCCTAGTCTCTGAAGCAGCAGAAAACAAGCTTGCTCCACCCTCAGTATGACATATATACTAGAGGGACAAGACGCGTCATCCCACGCACCCTACAGCTCAAAAGATTTAACCTCTGTGGACTTGGGTTGTAAGTCCAATGCCAGACAAGCAATACATCCAGCTACACAACCTGAGCAATGTTTCAATGAGACATCCCTCAAAATGCAACAGTAGGAACAGTGGTTTGCCATTAAAGGTACCAGAAAATGGGGCCATTCTTTATTTCCATTTGGAACACATGGAACCACTGGGCTTCATTGTTCTACTTCTGTCACTCACCCAGCATCATGAGGACCAGAAATATTAAAAGGAAATGACTGAAGACTATTAGAGCAAGCACATTAAATACATTGTTCAATGAGGAGTCAACATATGGATAAATCTCACTGAGCCAGTGGGATTCAGGTCTATCAGTTACAGTCCTCAAGAGTTCCAATTAAGAACAGTGTGGGGGAGAAACTTACAGGCCATGGTCACTAGGCTAGCTACCAATTATGGAACCTGATCCGGAGTACATCAGTTTGGAAATCAAAAGGAAAAAAAATCAAGGAAGACACCAGAAGCTTCCATTGTTTCCAGTGAGCTGCTGTTTAGGAAGCTAAATGTTTGAAAAAGGCCAGTCATTGAAGCATTATTGGGGGGGGGGTGATCAAAAGACCCTGCTAATCACTATTTTGGAAAAGCTACAAAAGATATGAGAGGAAGAGGAGGCATAAGACCACAGAATCAAGAAATGGAGTCGGGGAGGGTTGCAGATAAGAGCAACAAGGCTGTGCAAAGTGTAATTGCCTGTTCCTGTAGTCTGTCCCTGACAGGCATGAACTGATAAAGGCTGTCTCTCTGTGCCTCTCCTATTTAATTAGAAGAATAGATAGATATCATCTTCTTGGAGAGAAGCTGCACTGTAGCCAAGCGCACAAGGCAAACGGCTGTCTAAGGCAGTTTCTCCTTCAAAAGGGTTAGAATCAAGAAAGAATGAACATGCATTATTAAGGCTCCAGAGATTTCTCCACAGGAAGGCTGCACAATAGTATGTGTGTGGGGAACTGTGACTCATTCTCTCTGCTCTTCTCAGTCAGTACATTAGCTTGACTGCTAAGTACTTAAGAACCTTTATATGCACTTCATGGAATACTATGTGAGGATGGTTACTCCAAACATCTGCTCCTTTCAGCTCTGGACTACCATTAACTGCTTAGGTTGCCAGCATTTTAGGTTTTCTGTAGATTTCACCAGGATACTGCAGGGACAAAATAACACTGAAATTAAGCAGCTAAAAAAAAAAAAAAAAAAAACTCAAAGAAAGTGTTTTGAATCACACAACTTCACTACAGAATCAGCAGAGAAGAGGTAAATAATACAAGAATATGAGTGCAAAATCAATCTAAAGTATACCAACTTAACAAAAGTGCAACAGGCATAACGTAATTGCAAAATGAGAAAGAAGAATAAATGGCATGAAATAAATGAAATGACCAATGTGAAAATGAATGAGAACTGACATAAAATTTTGGCCATAAATGAAAACTTTTGCCCCAGCTGCAAGTTTGTACTCATTGCTTCTCTGTATTTCTCTTTTGTAATTGCATTAAATTTGTTTTACTTTTGTTAAATCTATATACAGTGGTTGCAGTCCTGTTGGTGTTATATACATGTTTAGGTTCCCTCATGCATGCAGTCATACTTTTTTGGCCTTTATGCACCAAACATATTCCGTTCTTGATTGTGTAACACATTCCATAAGTGTGATCAATTCACATGGGCCTAAATCCTATTGTTCAACTTGACTAGGGTAGAGCCATTGAATCAATTGGATTGCCCTATGTGTTAACTCATCATTCAACAATTTATTCAATGGATTTTCTCAAGGTGAAACTAACCAACAGGATTCCAGCCACGTGGTTTGTACTATTTGATTTCCTGGAATTGCAGAAACAGCCACTGTGCATTCCCCATTGCACAATGCGTCATAAGCAGGCATATTGGCAGATACACAGCCAGTTGCACAATGTTGGTATTCAGTGGAAGGGTGGTATGTTGCAACCACTGTATAAATAGGTGAATTACACTATGTAAGCATGATGTCTGTCTCAGCCAATAGACTGATTTTTCACTTACATTATCATATTATCTATATCCCCTTTATTGATCTAGCAATGCAAGGCCATGCTAATTGTGAAGCTGCTCACCAAAGTAGCCTTTGCCCCATTTCAAATGGAATGTGGAAGATGGTCAACAATCCCAGGGAAATCGGACTTATGTATTTGTGTGCACCATTTGAATCACAACACTCTTCCCAGAATCTCTTTCTCTCCCTGCCATGTCTATGCACAAAGGCACATACACATATTCATAGGTTTGCTCATGCCTAATCAAGTGGCATTATAATTTACAGAGTGAATGGATATCACGCTACAAAGCTGGGAGTTCTATTTCAGTGTGAGTGTTAACAAAGAATATAATAGAGTGAGCATGTTTTGGAAGAGCAATAAATGAATTACTTAATCCTTTTCCAGTGCTTATGATTTAGGACTTTATCACACAAGGCAATCATCTTGCATCAATCCCGTTTGGGAAGCAAGCAGAAATATAGCAATAAGGGAACAATAATTATCACACCTCCACTCCTGTATCAGTATGGTGGTGCACATTCCCTTCTGCACTGCCCACTTCTTCTCCGATATTGCCCTACAGGGGAGGGGGAAGAGAGGGGAAGAGGAGGAGAAACCCCCCCCTTGTGCCACGTGACAGCTGTCCCTTCCATTTCTGAAATGGAAGAGTTTACTGCACATGGGGGATAGCAGTGTTATTGGGAGTCATTGGACTTTTTCAGACGATCCTTGCAGCACAAGGATCGAGCGGGAGAGCTTTGTAGCTGCAGCGCGGCAGGGGGTCCATTTCGGATTATGCCGTCCCTGCGGCAAAATCGTCCATGTCTCTTCCATTTAGGATTGGAGCCTGCCGCACCATATTCAGCCAGATTTTATTCACGGAGGTTGTCCGTGAATAAAATCTGGCTGAATATGGCGTGGCAGGCTCCAATCCTAAATGGAAGAGACACGGACGATTTCACCGCAGGGACAGCATTGTCCAAAATGGACCCCCTGCCGCGCTGCAGCTACGAATCTCTCCTGCTCGATCCTTGCGCTGCAAGGATCATCTGAAAATATCCATAGACTGGTTTTCCCTGACAATGATAATCTTCGCTTCAGAAATGACTGAAACTCACACCAGCAATGGGATAAAACTGATGTCATGCAGTAAGTACTTCCCAATAATGCTACAATCCTGCCCTACTCCCACAATAAAAGCATTGTGTGATCGTCCTTAGTTCAACATTTTAAAGCCCCCAAAGTCAGCAGAGGTTGGCAGAAGATTAACTTTATTATTTTTTAAAGAAAACTTTAAACTCTTTCAGCTTTTACATGGTGCACCAGTGTTTTAAAGGGGAGCTAATCAGAAAATCTCTGCATCTTTTCCCAATAAATTTTGCCTCTGCATCTTTTCCCAATAAATTTTGATTGGACCCTCCTTCTACAACCAGGAATTATTTCTGTATCTTAAACATTTTTAAATATAACATCATACAGAAGTTCACCTTTCTGCAGGTTATGAAGCTAATAAAATTTATCTTTAAAAAAAATCATCTGGAATTATTGTAGCAGATACTCACAGAAATTGAATGCATGGATTGAATCATTTGAAAGGTATTACATTTCAGATGAAATGTATGTGTATTATTTTTGTCCCGCTCGGTCTCCAAGGAGAACAAAGTGGTGTACATGATTCTTCCAATTTTATTCTTACAAGAACACAGTGAGGTAGGTTAGACTAAGAGATATTTATTAATCTTAGCTCACTTTTGTCAACCTTACCATATCCAAGTGGGGATTTAAACCCAGATCTCCCTGGTCTTAGTCTAACACTAACTAATATACTAGCTATGAAAAGACAAGAATTGCATCTATGTTCTTATATTAGTGATAGTCAATTTACATACACTGATCACCATCTGAAAATATATATATTACAAAAATTAAAATGTTCATGGAAAATGAATGCAAATTTCAGTTTGGGGATCAAAAATGTAAGTCTCACAACCTGATATAATCCCTCAAGGATAGAATGAAAATGTAAGTGGGATTTGAAGAAATGCAGCACAATAGAGAGGCTTTTTTTTTTTTTTTTTTTTTACATTCCTACCTAAATATCCTAAAGGTACCAGATCCAGTCTGATCATGGAAGATAAGCAGATTCAGCCCTGGTTAGTACTTGTATGGGAGATCACTGATGAATACTAGGTGCTGTAGGTTATATTTATTTATTTATTTATTTATTTATTTATTTATACCCCGCTCTTCAGCCACAAGGCTATCAGAGCGGCTTACAAATTGTTTTTTAAGCAATAGCTATTTACACATCTACACTGCATTAAACAGTTTCCAATGTGTGTTAGCTAATTGCCCCCCGCAAGCTGGGTATTTCAGAGGAAGGAACTGGCAAAAATATTTCTGAATATTCTTTGCCTAAGAAAACCCTATAAAATCCAGGGACTCGCCATAAGTTGACAGGTGACTTGAAGGCATACATACACACATACCTGAAACTGGAGCCATCAAGCAATGAATCAATCATGTGTAAACAAGCAATATCTGGCATTTGTTTCTACAGTGCAGCAAAATTTGGCCCCTTTCAGACCTTCAGAGCCTAAATATAATCAACAGGCAGAGGCAAGCAAGATCACACACACCAGCCTAAATGCAATTGCTAGTCCCAGTTAGAATAGACCTGTTGAATCAAACATTGAATAGTGAATCAAAAAATGTCTAAATTCCATTAACCTAGTGGGTGTACTTTACTTGGGACTAGCAGTTGGATGTATCTCACTGTCCCTGCCTTAAACACATGAATTTGTTCTGCATGTACAGAGTTATATAGATACAGAGACCATATAATCAAGAACACTGAAAATGTTATTTTTTTTAAATAGAATTTGAATGTTTGTGTCCCTTGATTACATAGCACAGCAATGCTCAAGAATTTTCTTTGGACCATAATTTGCATCAAGCTAAACTGCTTTGTACTTTTCATACTAATGTGCAGATCATAATGCTTTAGGGAAGGGGACTTGCTGCAAGGCTTGGAATTGTATTTTCAATTTTTCCTTTTCAATAATGAAACCACAGGGTGCTAACACAAAATGGTATTATTTTATCAGTGACATTTAACTCCAGTGCAGCTACCGTAAGTTATATAAGCAGTTCTGTGAACCCTTATTGCTTGTGAGGATGTGGGGCATTGGGAAATTACATGCATATGTGGTGGTGGTGTGCTTGTGGTATTGCTGTGTTATGCAAAATGCTCGTGTCCATGGAAAATCCACTCATGAAACTGATCTTACAATGGGGAATTAATAGCAATTCAAATGGTAAGCGAAAGGCTGCATAACATTCGGAATCTTAAGTCCTATGTATATGGGTGAAGCTAGGAAAAAACACAGAATCAGGGGTCAAAATAACTGATGAAACTTTATTGAACTAAAGTAAAGCATTCACATATCACACACTTTCATCATCAAACAAACAAGACTATCACAGTAAGGCAAGAAATAGTTAGAACTGGGTTTAGTCCAAGGCTTTGGGGTAATACTGCACTGGAATCTGAAGATAAGTCTCCCTGCAAGTACTGGCATTACTGTCAAGTAGCAGCAGCAAACAGTTGAACCAAAAGTGGGGATGGATGATTTAGGAAGGGAGATTAGTTATTACCAGAGTGGGAAGGAGCACCTGGGTCTGCTGGAAGCCATCTAGAGGTCAGGGAAGCATTAGTGAGGACACAGAAGGAAGGAGAAGAGGGGGAAACAAGGGATGGAGTGATGTGGATTCAGAAGGAACTGGGATCTGAACCAAAGAATGGAGATTTTTGAAGGGTTTTTATAGGAAAATACCCTTTGAACATGCAATTAAAACAAAAGGAACATTTGGCTTCAAGTAGTTTCTAATGATTTTAACAAAGGAATTCCGGACTTGTCTGGAACTGGAAATGGGGGGCAACCTGGTATCGGGTGATTAACAAGCACCCTCCTTTGACATATGGATGTGTGAGTGATAGTTATGATTTGGAAAACAACGAATCTACAAACAATACAGATGGGTGTCTATTCTTTCTCAGACATGAAGCTTCTCCATTACAAAAAGAGATGTTGGTTGTCACATTGAGGTGTGAATTTTGGATAAATTATATGGCCTCTTTCCTGGCATAGTACATGCTAACCCTAGCTTGATCATATCTCTTCCCATCAGCATTTGAAAAGGCCTGAGTTGGCCAAATTGATATCAAAACACTGTTGCCAATTGAAGTGCACCAAGCTGGTGGATTATGAGCATTCCAGTAGAGGATGATGGTTAAAAGAACCAGCATGTATTACCAGGTGAGATATGGAGACTTGCACAGAGATAGATTTATTGTCTCTTTATTTGAGAGACACCAATAGGAGATAACAGTGGACTCCAATATAAAACATTGCTTTTCTTTAGGGAAGGGGACTTGCTGCAAGGCTTGGAATTTGTTTTGGCCAAGGGGGAAAAACATTTAAAAATCAATTGAACAATGAAGAAACAGGCTCTGGGATCTTGCATTGATGAAAAAATTGACAGAACAAGTTAAGGAGACAAGAAATGCTCAAAGCCACGAGGCCTTCCATGAAACATGACATCTCTTTATTGCATTTGTAAATGATAATGAACATGTATATGTTCCTCCAGCTCAATATGGATCCCTTAGGGGAGATATTGTTGGCTGATTGTGACAATATTTTTACGTGAGGGGCTTTACTTGATTGATAACCCTGCTTGTAATGTATTTCTATCAATTTGAACTGTGTTGATGCATTCAAAATGTAAACAAAAATTATTAAAATACATTTTAAAAAGAAATAACATTTCTTTTCTTGTGGTCCCCAGATTGATGCATCAATAAGACAGAATATATTAGTGAGTTAAAACAAGATAAAAGTAACACAGCATGGTAACAGACTGATCTATCCAACTCCACAGTTTCAGGCTTCAACTAGGAAGCATCACAAGATAAGAGTGAATCGCTTGTGTATGTTATCTACCAAAGCTGTGAGTTCTTTTTTCTTAAGGGCTGAACCAAATGTCATTTTTAAAAACATTTATCTAGAGTGGAGCAGGTTTCATGAAAGTGATTCCTCTCTCAAATACATAGACAAATGCACTCTTTGCTGCTGGTGGTGATTCCAGCTGACTGGCAGTACCAGATGTCATCGTCAAGCTGGCTGGAGTGAGGGAAACATTTTCTGTCCATACTCTGTGGACGAATGAGAAGAAAATAGCTATAGTCACCAGCTAGCAAGACTTTGGCAATGACCATCACTGCTTACAATAAATTCATATCTCCCACCTCCATGACTACTCAGGGCAGCTGGCAGCTCTTTTGCTACAGAAGTGGCAAATCCACTCTTGGTTTTATGGTTCTTCCTCCCACAGCCACTCCAGGTTGTACAGGAACCACCCAAGTACTAGACTAATAAAGGCTTGACTGTGGGACAGCTTCTGGAGCAATTACAGGAACAGAAGCTGTAAAACCATAAGTGGCAACTGGTTTACCAGCTACCCTTGTGACTACCTTACTTGCCAAAAGCTACCCCCACTGACTTCATGTAATGTGAAGATGGAGATGAAACACTGAATGGCTGGCATTTTTTAAGATCTATATCAAATAGTGTTACATGTCAACTCTCAAATGCTATCTAATGTTAAGTAGTGTAGATGGCAACCAATGACTTTTGCCCTTCATGAGGCAGAATGTGGTTCTAAAACTCTTCTGGGAATAACAAGTTCTTTTTCAGCTTATCCTGTTTCACTCCACAAGAAGAACATCTGATCCAAAGTTAATGAACTTCCACAGGGAAGTTTTAGGACAGAAGTGGGCAAAGTTTGGCCTGTAGGCTGTACAAGATTTCCCAAAGCTGTTTTTGTGGCTGCCTGTGCCTTCCCCACCCCATTTGTGCCCTAAAATGGCCAATACTGTTTCCAAAGTCTCTAGAGGGTGTTACTGGCTATTTCATTGCAAATGCAGGGTTGGGATATATTTTTAGGCCCAGACATGCCTTTTATTCAAATACAGAACTGGCAGGTGCTCACTTCCTGTTTTGAAATAAAAGGACAAAAAATATCTGAGTGGGGGCCCTAGGAATACGTGAAATCATGAGAAAATGGTGAATTACATCTCCTGGAAGCTTCAGGGATGCTAGTTGGACATTTGAGGGTAAATAATCCAAATAGTCATAGGTGGAGCATGCAGGAGAATGGTGAGGCAGCCCTAAAGGGTCCCCAGGAGGTGGGGGGCAACACAGATCCCAACTCACCCTCCCTGTTTTAGGAAGTCATACTCACCATTCCCTTGAATATTTTTTTGCTGCTGTTATAAATGCTGCATTGGCTTTGACAAAAAAAAAAAAAAGACAAAAACCTGCCTCATTTCTGTTGGTCAAAACAATCACATCATCTCCTGTGGGAATGGAAGACACCAAACCATAAGCCTTCATACTACAGTAGTTGCAAACCCCCTTAAGCAAACTGAAGCAATTTAAGGAAGAGATGGTAGGAGAGAAAACAAAACTCTTTCATCTCAGTTCTCCAGTTATATTTTCGTTCAATTGTAATTTCCCCATCCTCCGTTTCTTCAACCTCCACCAGCCCTGTTTGGCTACAGACATCTGGCAACAAGCTGTGTTATTACAGGTGTGGCATCAATGCCTGGAAGGAAACAAAGGAACCTATACCTATTGCAAGGTCCCATTGAAGGAATCTACCACACACAGTTTGGCAGGGAGCCATTACTCGCAGAAAGAAATTAACACAGCCAACAAATTGGGTGTTCCTTCTGTGCTTAATTGTACCAATTTGTTTAAGCATGCAGTAGATACAGATACAGTAGTAGCAGCAAACTCATTGTCTGAACACTGAAATTTATGATATTCAAATAGGATCATCCACACACAAGAGGGAAGTATCAATAGGCTTGGGGAAAACCTATGCTTGAAGAAATGCAGGAAATCTTTAGGCAAGAGAATGTTTCTTTTCATTATTATCCACCATACCCATCTTTTCAGTATGAATTACTAGCCTAATTAAATTGTACTCACATTCATAAAGCATCATCTTAGACACTTTAAGTTCTCTTGAAAGAACTCTCCATGAGTCAAGAAAAAGAAAAGTAAAACTGACAAAATGTAAGAGGACAAAGATGAGACACTCTCATAATCTTTGTAGATGAGCTAAAGTGTGGGTAAGCAAGTGTAGCACTAACCATTTTTGCAGGCTTTCTTCCCTCCAGATTTTCTGGACCACATTTTTCCTAGTTTAAAAAAGGTGTGTGTATATGAATTTTCTTTCCTGGAAGCCTTCAGAAGCAGCAATTCACCTTTTAAACAAGTTGCAGCTGTACCACCTACACTGTTTTAACATTAAAAAAACATTAAAAAAAACATATTTCCCAAAACTAAAAGTAGGTTTCTGTCTACTTCAGGATCCTTTCATATTTTCTGGCATTCTTGGAAGCCTATGCAGCCTTCATCATGTTTGGAAATTAAGATATAGTAAGTTTATGTTCTAACTAAAGAGGCAGAAGAAGAAGACTCGGAAAGATTCTATGCTGGAGTCCAGGCTGTGGCGTTACTAAGGCTGGCATCATCCCTCCCGCTGATGGTGTCACCTGGTGTGATTCGACCTCTCCGCACCCACCTAGTGCCGCAACTGGAGGAAACCGATTACATACCAAACCAGGATTTCTTGCTAATCATAGGTGATTGGAATGCAAAAGTATGAAACAGAACAGAATCAAAAATTGTAGAAAAATTTGGCCTAAGATCAAGCAATGAAGCAGAAGAATGACTGACTGGATTTTGCAAGGCCAACACTCTTCAAGCAGCCAGAGGGGTGAATGTATACATGAACATTACCTGATGGCCAATATAGAAATCAAATAGACTACATAATTGGAAGCAGAAGATGGAGAAGCTCCATTCTCTCTACAAAAAGAAGACCAGGAGCAAACTGTAGCACAGATCATGAACTGCTAATATCAAAAATGAGAGTAATGCTAAAGAACACTAAAATGAACATCCCTGCAGAATTTAAAGATAATGTAAACAGTTAGATAGTTAGTTAGTTAGTTAGTTATACCCCGCTCTTCAGCCACAAGGCTATCAGAGCAGCTTACAAATTGTTTTAAGCAATAGCAATTTAACCATCTACACTGCAAGAAGCAGCTTCCAATGTTTGTTAGCTAATTGGCCCACAAGCTGGATACTCATTTTACCGACCTACAAAAGGATGGAAGGCTGAGTGAAGCTTGGAGCCTTGGTGACTTCAGCTACCCTGATATTTGCTGGAAAGCTAACTCAACCAAAACTTCAAGGTCTAGCAAATTCCTTACTTGCCTGGAAAACAATTTCATTGTCCAAAAGGTGGAAGAGGCAAAAGGGGGTCAGCTATTTTAGATCTAATCCTAACCAACAGAGATGACCTGGTTAATGGGGTGCAAGTGGTGGGATCCTTAGGTGAGAGTGATCATGTTCTCCTGGAGTTTGTTATACAATGGAAAGGAGAAGCCAGGCATAGTCAGACACACATCCTAGACTTTAGGAGAGCTGATTTCAATAAACTCAAGGAGATACTGGGGGTGATCCCATGGTCAGGAATACTAAAAGAGAAGGGACTTCAAGATAGATGGGACATTCTCAAAAGGGAGATACTGAAGGCACAATTTCAAACAGTACCAATGAGGAAGAAAAATGGGAGGTGTCTCAAGAAACCAGGATGGATGACAAAAGAACTTTCAACGGAGCTAAGTTTTAAATGAATTTAATTCTCCAGGACCAGATGAACTACATCCAAGGGTATTAAAAGAGCTGGCAAATGTAATCTCAGAGCTATTAGAAATAATCTGTGAGAACTCCTGGAGAACAGGAGAAGTCCCAACAGACTGGAGGAGGGCAAACGTTGTCCCCATCTTCAAAACAGGGAAAAAAGAGGATCCCAACAATTATCGTCCAGTTAGTCTGACATCAATACCAGGGAAGATTCTGTAGCAGATCATTAAACAGAGAGTCTGTGAACATTTAGAAGGCACTGCCATAATCACAAAAAGTCAACATGGGTTTCAGCGAAACAAGTCATGCCAGACTAATCTGATCTCTTTTTTTGATAAAATTACCAGCTTGGTAGATGAAGGGAACGCTGTGGATATCGCATACCTTGATTTCAGTAAGGCCTTTGACAAGGTTCCCCACAAGATTCTTGCAAACAAGCCTGTAAAATGTGGGCTAGACAAATTAACTGTTAAGTGGATTTGTAATTGGTTGACTGGCGGAACCCAAAGGGTGCTCCTCAGTGGCTCCTCTTCATCTTGGAAAGATGTGACCAGTGGGGTGCCACAGGGTTCTGTCCTGGGCCCAGTTCTATTCAACATCTTTATCAATGACTTGGATGAGGGAATTAGGGGCATACTTATCAAATTTGCAGATGACACCAAATTAGGAGGAGTAGCTAATACCCTAGAGGACAGGATCAAAATTCAAAATGACCTGGATAGACTAGAGAGCTGGGCCAAATCTAACAAAATGAAATTCAATATGCAGAAATGTAAGGTACTGCACTTAGGGCGAAAAACCGAAATGCATAGATATAGGATGGGGGAGCCCTGGCTGAATGAGACTATGTGCGAAAGGGATCTAGGAGTCCTAGTAGACCACAAGTTGAACATGAGTCAACAGTGTGATGTGGCAGCTAAAAAGGCCAATGCAATTTTGGAATGCATCAATAGAAGTATTGTGTCTAGATCAAGGGAAGTAATAGTGCCACTCTATTCTGCCTTGGTCAGACCTCACCTAGAATACTGTGTCCAGTTCTGGGCACCACAATTCAAAAAGAATATTGACAAATTGGCACATGTCCAGGGAAGAGTGACTAAAATGGTGAAAGGTCTGGAAACCATGCCTTATGAGGAAAGACTTAGGGAGCTGGGTATGTTTAGCCTGGAAAAAAGATGGTTAAGGGGCGATGTGATAGACCTGTTTAAATAGTTGAAGGGGTGTCACATTGAGGATGGAGCAAGCTTGTTTTCTCCTGCTCCAGAGACTAGAACACGGAGCAATGGATGCAAGCTCCAGGAACAGAGATTCCACCTCAACATTAGGAGGAACTTTTTGACAGTGGGAGCTGTTCGGCAGTGGAACACACTCCCTCGGAGCATGGTGGGGTCTCCTTCCTTGGAGGTCTTTAAACAGAGGCTTGATGGCCAGGATGCTTTGATTGTGTATTCCTGCATGGCAGGGGATTAGACTGGATGTCCCTTGTGGTCTCTTCCAACTCTACAATTCTATGATTCTATGATTCTGGAATCGAACTTGCAACATGGTGACTTGCAGTACTGGGATTTATCCACTGCGCCACCAGGGCTCCCTTGCAATACAATTCAGAAAACATAAACATATGATAAATCATAATTATAAGAAAACACTAGAACATTATAATAAAGACCAACTAGAGGCAATGGCACCATGAAAAGAAATATACAATTGACAATACGAGTGAGTGCTACATGCATATGATAAACATGTCAACATATATCAGTTGTCACTCCAAGTCACCATACAAGGAGATCAGTTGATATATATCTTTATACCATTGTCTCTGATTAGTCATTATTGTAATGTTCTAGTGTTTTCTTATAATTGTGATTTATGATATGTTTATGATTAATTCTATATACAGTAGATTTTTAACTGCATTCTTATGTCTCATATATTTTCAATTATAATAGTTCCTTGATCTTTCTGGTGGTTTGTCATATCTATCTTGCTTGAGGGGTGAGTGCTAGGGAGTTACTCTGTGTGTTGTATTCACTAAAAAAGACAATAATGCTTGGTAAGGTAGAAGACAGTACAGAAAGAGGAAGAACACATTCCAGATGGATAGATTCAGTCAAGGAAGCCACATCCCTGAGTCTGCAAGACCTGAGCAGGGCTGTTAATGGCAGGGTGACTTGGACGTTTCTTATTCATTAGTTGAAATCGACTTGATGGCAGTTAAAAACAACAAACTCCATTTCAATCTGGTTTCAGGCCTGGTTATGGGACAGAGACGGCTTTGTTTGCCTTGGTGCACTTGTTTTACAGTGACTCCATTCCTTCCTGGAGGGGCAAACTCAGAAAGTGGTGCTGGGATTTCTGTTTGTGCTCTGTGGGACTCCTCATGGCTCTGTTCTATTCCCCCATGCTATTCAACAGGTACAAGTAAACAGGCCATCCTGAGGTTTGGGATTTGGTATTACCAGTATGCTGATGACACCCGACTCTGTTCCTCCTTTCCATCTAACTCCAAGAAAGCTGTTTCAGTCCTAAACAGGTGTGTGGAATCAGTAATGGATTGTATGAGGGCAAGCACATTGAAGCTCAATCTAGACAAGAAAGAGCTGCTCCTGGTCAATCAAAACACAGATCAGGGAACAGGAACACAGCCTGTGCTGGATGGGGTTATACACTCCCTGGAGATGCAGGTTAGCAGTGTGGCTGTACTCCTAGACTCAGCCTTCAACCAGGAGGCCTGGGTTTCTGATCTGGCCATGGTGACATGCCTTGGTTACATCCCATTTGGATTACTTTAGTGTTCTCTAATGTATACTAAATGCATCTATACTAATGCAGTTTTTACAGCACTCCATGGAAACACAACAGCCTGACCATGTACAACTCAAAGGGGGTTGGAAGGGAATACCACAAGGCTGGCTTTCTCTAGAGGAAATTGGCAGCGGTAAAAAAGAAGTACTAGGGCACAGATGGGTAACCTCTGGCCTACCAGAAACTTCCACTTACAAGTTCCATCAGCTCCACCCACCATGTGGAATTGGTAGTCCCAAAAATCTGAAAAGCCAAAGAGACACCCCTGTGATGGCAAAGTAAACATGACATGCCCCTTTCTCCACATGTTCTAGCTGCTAGTGCTGGTCTTATTTCACCGAGATAGTTCTTGGAAGCCATGAAGAAAGGGAGAATGGCAATGGTGGCTGTCTCCTTTTTTTCTACAGTAGATGACATTTAGGATGGGCAGAACTGGCCCAAAACATTTGGCCTGGGATAATGGAATAGATGGTGCACCCCTCCATTACCACCATTCTTCACCCCAGCATCTTGCTTCTGAGGCAGCCACCTCGGTCTGCCTTGTAAAGGTCTGGGCACATCATTTTAAGAAGGATATAAACAAGTTGGAGCATGTTCCGAGGTAGGTAATAGGGATAAGAGTTAGAAGAAAAAAAGGTTGAAGGATCTGGACATGTTCAGCTTGGTGAAGAGAAGACTAAGGGCTGTCACAGAGAGGATGGGGAAGTCTTGTTCTCTGCTGCCCCAGAGCTCAGAATTTGGTCTAATGGTTTTAAGTTGAAAGAGGATAGATTTCAACTAAACAATTAGAAGGAAGTTTTTGACAGCAAGAGCAGTTCAACAATGAAATACATTTCATAGAAGGGTGTTGGGGTCTCCTTCTCTGGATCTCTTCAAAGAGACTGGACAGCTACCTCCTGGGGATGCTTTAGCTGGAGATCCTGTGTTAATCAGTGGGTTGGACTCAATGGCCCATGAGGAGCATTCAATTTCTATAATTTTATAAAAGCCTAGGGATGCTACAGAATGTTGTTTTGTCTGAATTTTGAAAAGAACTGGCTGAATGTTTTATTTCCAGATTGATATGGGGATCCATATACAACAATGGAGAGCCTCTAGTTCATACAGTTTTCTGAATTGTATTGCAATCTTCATTTTTTTTTAAAAAAAAGGACAAAATGCATGTATTATTGGAATGTGTATACAAAAACATGTTGTACACCACATTTCTTGAAAAATACAGGTAAATTAAACAAAATTGCATAGAAAAATCAAAATGTTAGGAGAAGTGCATATGATAATTTTTACACATTTTTGCATTGACTTGAAAAAAAGTAAGAAACACATTTGGGAATGACATAAAAATTATTTAAGGATGAACAAATGAGAAACTCAGTAAAACTGAAAGTGATAGATTTGTCCTTCCCTAGTCAAGTGTCCGAAGCATTACAGCTAATATCCAAAGGCTTTGGTTTAAGGACAGAGTTCATACACAGGAACTACTCAGTTATTACCGGTCCAGCAAAGTCCAATAGGTTTAATTTTTCTGTATGCATCTACCATCTACCTGAACCCATCCAATGTTATCTCATGTCAGAAGCTAAGCAGGGTCAGGCCTAGATATCACTTGGATGGGAGACCACCAGGGATGCTCAGAGTCTTCAAGTAGGGTTTGCAAAGAATCCTGCCTGAAGTGCTGGAGAGTCACTACAGTATAAGTCGCTATAAATTATTTCCATATATTTCACATACATGCTTGAGGCTGTATAGCAAGAGCTTTCACTGTGCAAGGAGCACAGCTTTTGAGTCATCTTTGAACTGCAGCACATCCGTTCCTGTATAACAGCCATCAGTATGTGTGACTCGCCTGGTCTTGTCTTAGAAACATCATTCCTGATGTTTTCTTCCTTGGATGATTTCATAGGGCACAGCTTCCAGCCCCCTTCCTAAGATTATCTCATTGCAAAGTATAGTCACAGACAAATAGCTTGTGCAACAGCAAGGGCAAGAATTGTAACCATTTATTTGTCCATTTCTTGAGCAATATGCAGAATGTCAATGGCCAAAAAAAAGGAAAAAACTCTGGAGTGAGTCATCTCAATTAAAGGCTGACCCTAGGCATTCTCCCTTGCCTGCCTTCTTTTTTTACAAGAGGAAGAGGAATGTCAAGCTCAGTTAATCTCCATCATCTTGCAAATGAAGGGTGAAGGATGGTAGTTATGAGAACATCTTAGTGCACGGGAAGCAGTGCTTTTTGAACAGCAAATTGCATTCTATCTTGGGATGCTCAGAGTGTAAGCAGGGGCATGGCTCACCTCCCAGAGCCTTCTGGGCAGGAAGTACAAATGGCCCCTGAGTACAACCACTGCCTTCCTGTTGGTCAGGGCAGGTACTGGAGGTGAGGCAGGAAATGTCAGGACACTGCCAAAGAACCAGAGGCACAGAGGAAGCAGCCCTCTCAGTGTGATGGTAACCTACAGCTCTGAGTAGGAGATAGGGAGCTAGGAATAAGCTGAACGCAAAGATCTGTAGATGTATCATTTTTACCATACAGGAAATTACAGGATCTCTTTATTAAGGGAAGAACAGAGCTTGGAAATGACTTGTTAGCCCTCATTTTTAAGAATTTTCAAAAATAATTTTTACTTTTGTTATTTGAAGCATTAAATGCACATGGTGTTATTTTTGATCAATCATTCTCACTACTTTAAATTGCTACTGGCCATTTTAGTAATTTTAAATTAGGGATGGCCCAATGTGAAGAGGACAGGAGCTACACACACACACACACACACACTGGAAGCCTACACTGTCATTACCAGCATGACCAGAAGTGACAACATGTCACTTCTGATTCCAGGGCTCACCTGAAATAGGGCCAATGTTCATATTTTGGGGGATTGTAACTGTAGTAGGGGGCAAGGGGACACAACCTCTCACATTTTTGTGGCAGCTTGGTTGAGGATTTTGGTTGTTGTTGGTTTGTTTTTGTTTTTTTTATAAAACCTGGGCCATTCCTTTTCAAAACAAGGAGGGCTCGGTCTTTAAAGGTCTCTGTGGGAGTTGAGGGTGCAAAATGTAGTCCCAAGAGCCATATGCAACCTGCAAGCCATTTTTTTCTTTATTTACCCTTGCTCTAAATAATAAGTTTCAGGTTGCAAACCATAACTCAGTTCCATGCAGTTGCCTCCTGGACTGCATCTCAGAGCTCAGTTCCATGCGACAGGCCTTAAATAACCTCTTCTCTCTTTTCTCCATTCTTTGATTAGAAATAAAAGCAGACGAACTTGGCAGGCTCTGGCTGGAATTCCATTGGTCAGTCACAACCAGAGCAGACCCACTTAATCAACTGCTGAATGGTGAGTCAATACAGAGGTATATCCAACCATTTCAATGCCTTGGCTATAGTGAGGACTAAGGACATTTTCAGACAGTGTTTTTTGTGCCTACCGCAGAGGAGCTTCCGGGAGAGGGACGGCGCTCTTGCGCGGCAGGGGGTCATTTTTGGATGCCGCCGTCCCTCTTCCGAAATCATCTGTGACACTTCCGTGAAGCTTCGGAAGCCGCAGCGCCATATTTTATTCACGGGCAACCTCCATGATTAAAATATGGCTCTGCGGCTTTCGAAGCTTCACGGAAGTGACATGGATGATTTCGGGAGAGGGACGGTGGCGTCCAAAAACAACCCCCTGCCGCACAAGAGCGCCGTCCCTCTCCCGGAAGCTCCTCTGCAGTAGGCACAAAAAACGCTGTCTGAAAATGTCCTAACAATAGGATTTAGGCCTCTGTCTCCATACATGACACACACGATCTCATCTCCCTAAAACTTTATGGAGGCCTAAAACTCCCTAAAACTTTATGCTCCAGAATTCTCCAGCCACAGAAAAAGAAATGTTTAACTTGATTACAGTAGGACTCCCATATCCATGAAACAAATATTTGCCATTTCAGTTAGCTGTAGGACATAAAACAGAACACATACCATAGAGTTTTTCTAGAAAATGCCTAGAGAGACACATCCTCTCTAGACATTTTCTGGTCCTCCAAGGCAACTCTATGGTATTTTAAAGCAGAAGTCCCATTATTTTCAATGGCATTCACTGTTATTTATGATTTCCAGCACCCACGGTAAGTCTGGGAACTGAACCCCTGTGGATACGGGGGTCCAACTGTATTTCCAGATTATTTACCACCACTCCTGCTGCTGCCATACTCTATTTTTAATAGGGACTTATAAATCTTGCTTTATGTTCATAGTCTCTCTGCAAACCTCATGAGACTATGAGAAATAAGACTTGTAAGCTTGTAATTTATAATTGTTTAATATTTTTTTATGGGGGAGGGTGGGGGTGGGGGGTGTTTTGAGATTTTATCTGTATGGTATTTTAATTTTTGTAAGCCACCCCAATTGTTTTAACAGAGGGGCGGGGTATAAATACTGTAATTTTTATTATTATTATTATTATTATTATTAGTCCCTATTAAAAATGGGGTAGGGCAGCATCAGAGTTGCCAGAAAGCTCTGCCAGCTGCTTCCTTCTGCCTTGTGAAGGAACCCCACCACCTTGAAGGCAGAATCAGGTAGCTGGCATGCTCCCCACCATGGATTCAAATGTATTGTTTACTGTACATTTGAATCTGCAGTGGATGGAATTCACATATTGCATTTGTGTATATGTGTGAAATATGGGGGGGGGAATAGAGATATTCATGTTTTTTTCCACTTTTGTGGAGGTCCTGTGCTGCTAACAGACACAAATATGGAGGGATGACTGTATGTCAACAATTTTCAGTTCAGAAATTGACCATGAGAGCTTTGTTTCTAAAAAAAAAAAAATGAGAAGCCTATCTGGGATTCACCTCCTGCATCCTACTGTGCTGCAAATACATGGTCCTCTTTAGGTCACAATTTCAAAGGCTATTGGTGGCAGGCCTATTCTTGCCTACAGATAACCTCCCGATCTCAAACAGTTACTTACAGGAGGACACACAACACAGATGGGGAGACAGATACAAGGCCTTGACACAAACCCAAATGCCAACTGTGCCCTCACATCTACTCAGGTAATGTCATCACAGGACCTAATCACATTGTCAGTGCCCCTAATAAGCCCCACCCTCAAGAACTTCCAAAATTGGCTTATTAATAATTTGGCATATTAATTTAGTCATCAATGTGGGGGAATAGGAAACCCCAGGGACTTGCTGTAAGGATCCCAAAGGCACACACTAAGCCATGTATCAGCCAAAGGAAGGACTACTAACAAATTCCAAACTGAAAGGAAAGGTCAAGAGGACATTGCCTGCACACTTCCTAGTGACAGATAATTGATCCCATCATTGTTTATTGGAGTAATCCTTTGTCTGAAAGTATCACTCTTCCCTTAGTCCCCAGACCCAGACACTGAGGAGGCAGCTCATGCTTTGTAAAATTAATCACCAGAACATTAAAAGTAGTTGCAACACATTAACATCATTGGAAACCCATTGTTCAAACCCAGGAGTTTCTTGAGACTCATTGTTCAATCTCTGAGAAACACCTGGAATCCATTGTGTCGACACACAAAATCCAATCACCTGGGGGCATGTTTCTGGGTATAATTACTTCTCTCAAACCCTGCCTCATTGCACAGAGATTCATTTCCTGGGGATACTATGTCCCTCTGTGTAGCCAGGGTGCACAGAGTCTCTTCCTGGGTACACTCCATCACTCTGTGTTAGCCACTCCTGCTTCATCCACCCATGCTACCAGTCTGCCCTGAGCTTCAGACTATGAGGCAGGTGTTGTATTTCCCCTGAAAAACTCTCTAGCTATTCCTCTGGCAACCTCTCTTCTTCCATTCCTAGTGGTCTTGTGTAAATGCTTTATCATATGAATGTGTGTGTGATTGTTATTATTATTTTTAAGTCCTTAATGCATATCATTGTTAATTTGTCATTTTGTGTTTGTGTGTATGTCAGTTCAGAGCTAGTAGGGGTATACATAGGTGTAATATCCCTCTCTCTTGCCCCCTCTTGTATTGGCTAGTCAAATTGCTGCTAATTTCCCCAACATATTAGAAACTCAATATTTGTGTGGGATTCCACAAGCGATTTGGGTAACAACATTACCAACAATATTAGAGGTGCTTTCACTTAGTCATTTTCTAATATGATATATGCAATCCAGTGCCATCTTAATGCATGGGCATGCTGGGCAGTTGCACGGGGGGCCCAGGAGCATAGGGCCCCCATGCTAATCTTTGCACAGACCAGAATTTAACACTAATTTTCCAATCACCTGCATCAGCATTCAGATCTATCGCTAACTCGGTAGAAGGAGAAAAATTACAACTTGTAGCAGAGAGTAGGCATGTCTTCATTTACAAGAATAGGGAATGGGGAAGATAAAGAATGGGGAAGATAAACAGAAAAGAGAGTAGGAGGGATGGGCGAGGAGGAGGAGGGGCAGGAGTTTGAGGGGGAGTCCTGACAGTGGAACAAAGCAAACCACTGGGGAAACCCTGCCAGAAGAGTCAGAAAAGCCAAGCCAAGAAATTGAGGCTTGACCTGCCTCCTCAGCTCTGCCTGGAGAGGCTGCCTGTACAGCCATGAGCTGCCAAGCAACTCTTCCCCCCCCCTCTCTCACACACACAATCCAATAGCCCCACCAAGAGGGTACCTCCTTCCAGCCCACCACTCTGTGCTCTCTCCCTCTCCCAGAGGTGGAGGCTGCCCACCCATGCCCTGCCTATCTCTTCCCCTTCTTGCCATTTCCATTGGCCCAAGGCCAACTAGAAAGGAAGATTGAAAAGAGAAACATCTGAATTGGGATATATCCACAAATTCCAGTCCATTCATAGCAGATTGAACAGAGACAATTGTTTCCTGTTATACAACACATATTATAACACTAGTTAACACCATAGTCTCATGAGGGCACTCTTGGACAGTTTCTCCTTTCTGGTTTTCAACCAGCATCACACTACATTCCCAAACTCCTGGAATTCCCAAACTCCCTCCACCATTTATATGGTCATCTACCCACCCTGGCCTTAGGCAACATCTTACTTCCTTTTTTTGTCCCTCAACAACCATTGTTAAACTGAACTTGTTACCTCATCAACACACCCACTAGTTTTGCATTTCTATGGCTATTCAATAGCCTGCTTATAAAGTCTGTTCCTAAGCACCAATTCACTCCGTGTATCTGAGGAAGTTGACCAAGTCAGTCAAAGCTTATGCTACAATTTCTTTCTCTCAGTTAGTCTCAAAGGTGCTACAAAATCCCCTTGTTTACTGATATTCCAGACTAACACAGCCATGTCTTTGAATTAGGTCCCAATTGTAATTATTTGTTTATACTAGATGGGGATAAGAAGCATCTATCCAGATTCCTGTCAAGCCAGAGGATGACAGAGCCTAGTATCTCCTTTTCAAGCTGAGGCCTGGCCCACAGAATGCTGCAGAATATTTTCTGAAAGCCTCCAGCAGTTAGCAAAACATGTAACTTGGAATTTGTTTCTTTCCCTTTTATTGAAAAGGTCTGCTGGAAGCCAGAAGAAGATATTTGTTCTGTCTGGCAGCACCACTTCATTTGGGTGGTGGGGAAAAAATTAGGTGACTAATCCTGCATTCAATTACACACATTTACTACCTACTTGGTGAGATTTTTAAGCACATAGTCTGGTATAAAATAGAGGGTTTATATAAGGTAAGCCACAGAAAAAGAGAAACAGGTAGAGAAATGAAGGGGAAAGAGGCACTAATATGGCTTCACTTCAGCTATCTTAGGAAACTGTTGGCATTTTTTCTAGCATTGTGTTTCTTGCTTTCATTGACTTTTCCACCAGAAAAATAAGCAGACTGGGCTCCAATTACACTCTGCATATCTCTTCTTCCCCAGCACATAAGGCTTAAAGGCCTTCAGATAGCAAGGAGTCTGGAAGAATTCAGTGGGAGGTCAGTTTTGATGCTGAGCTTGGGAAGTTAACGTAAACATCTAGTCAAGAATGTTAGCTAAAAAGAAAGCTACCCTAGCACAGGCCTAATGTAAGTTGACCTTATTGCTGCTAAACTCACCCCCCCCCCCAATTCTGTTCAGATTCTGGTCTGTTAGACTGTGGGACAGAAATGCATTACTTTCACTAAAATTGGATCTTCGTATCACCAGCACGGCCTTCTAATTTCTCTTGGAATTACTGGGGAAGGAAATTCTCATTCTAAAGGAAAGTTACCATTTATGAATTTAAGGTTTGGGGGGACTCTGTGAATGCTGGGATGCAGTGGCATAAGTACTCTGTGCCTAACTCCAAATCAGGGAGGAGGTGGATGAGGAGAGCAGGAGGGAAGTGGAAGTGGTGGTGGAGTGGGGAGGCAGCAGGGAGGCAGGGGGGCAGATGGCCTCAGAGTGAGGTGGAGGCATCATGGTGCTGTTGGCAGGAAAGAAGATGGCCAGAACAAGGGTGAGGAGAAGGACAGTGACACTGTAGGAGATTTTTTGCTGCAGTGTCATCATCTTAGGAGGCAGAGGGGAAAGAGGCTTGGAGAACATTGTCAGAAATGACGGAGGTCTGATGGAGGCGGCCTAGGAGCAAAGCAGAGATCTTTGCAATAGGAAAGTCTATAGCATGCATGTTGGGTGTGTGTGTGTTAAAATATTGGCCTTTTCCCTTTTTCATGGGGATCCTGCACCCCTAACCCCCACAGTAGTTGAGGGCCAACTGTATTTTTTAAATGTAGCACTGACCTTCATTGAATCAGAATGGAAAGAATTCAGCTGAGATATTTTCAGGGAATAATTTATATTTTAATGGATTCCAAACTTTGGGAATTTAATTTACTCTTGAATTATCTTTCTCTTGCTCTCCATTTTTCCTATGTTCTTCCTTGCCTGTGGAAAATATGTAATACTTATATCACTTTCTGATTGCTCAAAGGCACTCCAACCAATTTTAGTAGCTTTTAGTTTTTCAAAAAGAGAGCAGAAAGCAAAGCAATCTCATGGTAACATTTGAAGCTTGGAAATGCCAATCTTCCTTTCTTTCCTTTTTAAAGCTTTTATATTAAATCTTTTCTTTCCTTCCTTTAGAACAGAAACTCTTCAAAATCCTCTGCCAGTCATCTAATTGTTGTTTTGTGAGATACACAGACATGTTTTGAAATAGTAAGATGGCAGAAAAAAATTAAGCACAATAAGATGTTTGCTTAATCTTCTGTGCTTATGTAGGCTGCAGGAGTAACAGAATCACCACTTACGACCGGCAAATGAAATTGCGTCCATTCTCGCAACAGAATGGGTGCGTGGCAAATGTAAAAATACCCCCTTCAAAAAGTCAAAACAGTACACCAAGCACAAAAACACAGAAAATAGAAAACAAGTAACCCGGCGAGTGGGGGGTGGGGAAACCTGGATGTCCAGATTGTGCCCCAAAGTGCTGGGAACAGACCTCCTCCCCCATGGCTGTCATCTCAGAACAGGAATGGGGCTCCTTTTCCCATATCCCTGATTCCATGACAGACACGGAATGGGTGGTCTGTTCATGGTGTTTCATTGTGAATAGAATATTCCGGGACCAGCACAGGGGCAAGGTGGGAGCAGGACAGAATGGGTTGACATCATCCAAACGGGAGACCCTTTCTCGACCCTCTTCAGTGCCTGCCATGGAATATTGACCCCATCTGAAAATCTACTAAATATACAAGTAAAATCTTACTGTTACCTTGGCATTACCTTTTATCTACAGGTTCCTGGGCATTACAAATGAGGAAAAATGAAATGAAATCTGTTGCCAGTTTGCAATTCTTAAATAGATTACTAAATTATAGATTCCCAGATTCTTTATGCCCAATTATAAATATCTTTAAAATAAAAGTGATACCAATGTTAACATTTGGTGCTGAAATGTAGGGCTTTGCAGTCTCTCAAAAATTGAAAATATTCAAGCTCGATTTCTGAGAATAATCTTAGGGGTTTCAAATTCTATTCCCGCTTATTTAATCAGAGCTGAACTGGATATGGATTAGATTACTGGATTAATATATGTTAGGATGGTAAACTCTTGGTGCAGAACAAATAATTTAACAGAAGAAAGGTTCCCTAAGATCTGTTTGGAGGAATAGAGGTCAATCCATAAAGGAAATTTTTGGTTTCACAAACTTTTAAAATTACTACCAAATTTTGGATTCTCTGCTGAGGCATTGAATCCAAGAACGATTAGAAAAACTAAAAAGATTTTTAAACAAAGAGTGTCTGATGTGGTGCACAAACTGACCTAACTGACCTATATTATATTTTTATTTTATTTTATTTATCTATTTATACCCCGCTCTTCAGCCACAAGGCTATCAGAGCGGCTTACAAATTGTTTTAGGCAATAGCAATTTACACATTTCCACTGCATTAAGCAGTTTCCAATGTGTGTTAGCTAATATTTGTAGGAACAGCAAAATGGTTTGCCAGTATGAAATGGGAGCATAAATGTGAAAAATACCTGACATTTCCCCTGCCAATGAAATTATGTAAAGCTTTTACACACGTAACGTTTTGAACAAAAGGATACGATGTTGAAATGGGGAAGATTCTATGGTATCCCAGTACAAAATAGGTTATGTATCTGTGGTGAGCTAGTTCTGGAAGATTTGGCTCATTATATATTTGAATGTCAGATACATACTGACATTAGAAAAAGTTATTTAGAGCCTTCCCTAAAGAAAATGAAATACTGGGGGGGGGGTTAAAAGAGAAACTTAGTTTTCTGTTACAACCAGCAAATCAATATGTGATTCGGAGGTCGCTGCATTTGTGGCAAAGGTTGCCAGATACAGAGAAAAAATTCTGGAGTCCATTTTGGCTAATTGTCATAGGAACCAGAAGATATGAGAGTATAAAATGCCTTTGTATGACACAAAAGGTTAAATTTTACTCTTCCTTTGTGACTGTAATATGATTTGATTTATAATATATGCTACTTACTGTGGCATTACTATGGCCATTGTTACCCCTTCCTCCAACAGTGTCACCTGGTGACATGCTACTTACTTCAAGTTTAGGTATATATTTTATTTAGTTAATTTTAATTATGGTGTTGTAATTGTATGAAAGCTTGAATGTTTGTACTATTTTATGCTATTTTTTTATTCTTTGCATTGGTCTTTGGACTAAGCAATAAACATTTTCCACTAAATATCAGTGTACAGTTGGCCCTCCATATTTGTGGGTTTCTCTTTCATGGATTTAATTATTCACAAGTTTATAGCTGCTGCTTAACTAGCTCCACCTTCCCACCACCCCACTTTTCTTCCTCCCAATCCCCCTCTCAATCATTTGTCCTTCCAACAGTGCCAGCCCATCACTCCTTCTCCCACCTTGCCACCATGATGCCTCAGCCAGATTTTAAACCCCTTCCCAGCCTATCAACCTCCCCACCCCACTCCTCTTCTTCCCAATACTCCTCTCAATCTCCTGTCCTTCCAGCAATACCAGCCCATCACTCCTTCTCCAACCATCCCTCCATGATGCCTCAGACAGATTTTAATCCCCCTACTAGCCCATCAACCTGCTCGCCCACTCCTCCTCTTCCCACTCCCTAGGAAAGTTCCAACAAAGCTGTGACACTTCACACCAAATGCCACCAACTGATATTATGTGAAGTCACAACACAAGGTGGTTGAGAGCAAACTTCAAAGCACCAGTCACACTTTACTTCAGGGTTCAGTCTGGCCACCTCTTTACCTTTTGTTCCTTCCACCCCGATTCCTATGGTTCCATTGGTTCCTTCTTTCTGAACCAGGAATATACCTTTTTCATTAAATGTATGGTTTGTGTTTTATGGTAGCCTGAGTTTTCTTATCTATAGTTTGAAGGACTGGACCAGAATCTGTAGTTGAACAAACAACATAGGGTAGCTTTATTAAAGGGAATAAAACATACAGTAACATGGAATCTTGTGCTTTAATAGTACTTAAATCTCTATAATATTCTCCCTTATCCCTCAGGCTCTTTCTCTCTTTGTGCAGTCAATCTCCTCATATAAACTGTTAACCTCTGCACACAAAATATCTTATCCAAACCTCACTTTTACACCACACACACCTGGAGCCCTCTGCACTAGTCACTGTTATCAACAGGACTGTCTCTCTCACTCATTTCTGGCTAACTGTCATGCAACCTGTAAACATACAGAAACCCCTCCCATTTCAGTTACCTGCCCTGGGATTGGTTCCTGACACACACTCCTCCCACTTGCTCACCTTACTGTCCATCACAAATGCCAATGCCTGGAGCTTCACGGGTGCCACCACCACTGGCCACACTGTTACTGCTATACTGCCACTGTCCCCTCTTTGCTGCTGCTGCTTTGCCATCCTTGTTGCCACCACTCCATCATCCTACTGCCACTGCTGCATCTCCTCTGATGCTGCTCCCAAACAGACCAAGGCTCTGGTGCCGGGATGTCTATTTAAATACTTGAGCACTGGACCTGAGTGAAAACTTACAGCAGCTTCCCTCAGGTCCTGCCTTCCAGTGAGTAGCTGAGACTCCATTGGCTGGCCACCTTATACAAAGCCAGGAAGGAGAGGCTCAGCTCTGCAACACTGTCAACCTGGTACTGATGTTCTGCCATGCCTCTGGTCTGTAAACTGCCTCCAGTAAGTCTGGAAGATTGTTTATTGTCCTATTGTGCAATGAAGAATGCACAGTGGCTGTTTCTGCACTCCCAGGGAATCTAGTGGTACATCAAAGGCACTGATGACTAGTTACACACTATACAAGAATGTACAACTGCATAGCTAAAATCCTGTTGGTTAGTCCTAACTAGAGCCAGCCCATTGAATCAATTGCTGAATGGTAAGTCAAAATGTAGCCACCTTAACCTACATTTTGGGTGGGTTCAAAGACACCTGATCTAATCTTATAAGCTAAGCAGGGCCAACTCTGGTTAGTACTTGGATGGGAAACGACCAATGAATACCAGGTGCTGTAGGCTATATTTCAGAGGAAGGAATTGGCAAAACCACCTCTGAGTTTTCCTTGTCTAAGAAAACCCTATGAAATTCATGGGGTCACCATAAGGCAACAGGCAATGAAGGTGCATTTACGTCATACACACACACACACACACACACACACACTGTCAAAACATGCTTATGTCCAAATGATTCAATGCTGCTATTCTAGTCAGGACTAAGACTAGAATATTTGTTGTTCATCTTATTTATTGTCAAGTCAACTTCAACTTATGTTGACCCTATTTGAATGAAAGACCTCCAAGACTCCAGTCATCAACTGCCCTGCTCAGGTCTTGAAAACTTAGGGCCATTTACTCCTTTATTCAATTAATCTGCCTGTAATGTAGTCTTCCCCTCTACTATTGCCTTCCACTTTACTGAGCATTATCATCTTTTCCAATGCGTCATGACATCTCATGATGAGTCCAAAGTACAGTAGCCTCAGTTTAGTCATTTTGGCTCCTAGCAAGAGTTCAGATTTGACTTGGTCGCAGATCTATGAAGTTGTGTTTTTGGTGCTGCATGCAGTGCAAGCAGTAGGGGGATGCGGAGATGCCAAACCACACCAGGTTACACTGTTGGAGGAAGGGGTAACAACGACCATAGTAATGCCACAGTCTCCATGGTATCTGCAGAACTCACCTTCAGCACCTCATTTCAAATGAATTGGTCTTCTTCCTGTCACCTTCTTTCATGGTCCAGCTTTCAAACTCATACGTTATATATTGGAAACACTATGTGATGGATGGTTTTGACTTTATATTTAATTATACATGTTAACATTTGAGGACCTTATTCAGTGACTTCATAGCTGTCCTTCCAAGATTTAGTCTTCTTCTGATTTCTTGACTACAGTGTGCATTTTGATTAGTGACTGATCCAAGATATAGAAGAACTTTTAACTATTTTTCTTTCTGAAAAAATAGTATTTTTAAATTATTTTATACACACATCCAACCACATAAAACAATCTAAACAATCACAATCTAACATATAACAAAACAAATCAGCAACAAACAATTACAATTACACACTCTACATCCTACAGTATAAACAATATACAATTAACATAAACTCATTACAATTAACACTTAAACTCATTACAATTAACACTTAAAATTTTAATTGCTGTAATTGGAAGAGAGCGCCAGTGTGATGTAGTGGATTGAGTGTTGGACTATGACTCTTAGGGTTCAGATCCCCACTCAGCCATGGGAACCCACTGGGTGACCTTGGGGAAGTCACACTCTCTCAGCCTCAAAGGAAGGCAAAGGCAAATCTCATCTGAACAAATCTTGCCAAGAAAACCCCATCATAGGTTCGCCTTAGGGTCACCATAAGTCGAATATGACTTGAAGGCACATAACAGCAACAAAAATTGGGAAGAAGCACAGAATAAGATTGGAAGGTTTGCTCTGGCTGTTGTAATGCCAATGCGATTTTGGGCTGTATCAATAGAAGTATAGGGTCTAGAGCAAGGGAAGTAAAAGAGCCGCTCTATCCTGCCTTGGTCAGACCTCACCTAGAATACTGTGTCCAGTTCTGGGCACCACAATTCAAAAAGGATATTGACAAATTGGAGCATGTCCAGAGAAGGGCGACTAAAATGCTGAAAGGTCTGGAAACCATGCCTTATGAGGAGAGACTTAGGGAGCTGGGTATGTTTAGCCTGGAAAAAAGACGCTTAAGAGGCGATATGATAGCCCTGTTTAAGTACTTGAAGGGATGTCACGCTGAGGATGGAGCAGGCTTGTTTTCTGCTGCTCCAGAGACTGGAACACAGAGCAATGGATGCAAGCTCTAGGAACAGAGATTCCATCTCAACATTAGGAGGAACTTTTTGACAGTGGGAGCTGTTTGGCAGTGGAACACACTCCCTTGGAGCGTGGTGGGGTCTCCTTCCTTGGAGGTCTTTAAACAGAGGCTGGATTGCCATCTGTCGGGCATGCTTTGATCAAGATTTCCTGCATGGCAGGGGGTTGGACTGGATGGCCCTCGTGGTCTCTTCCAACTCTACAATTCTATGATTCTATGATTCTATAATGGCTCTACATGACAAGGTGGTAAGATAGCAGATGTAGTGGTCACCAGCAAAAGAAAATGAATGAATGGGAATGATCTGTGAGTAGTGATTTCTACATTCCCAGAATGCCTTGCCCATGGAAACTGCTGTGTGGAAGCTTTACAGATATTACACATTGCTCAGAAGAGTCCTCCCAGACATAGATACATATGCTAAATGTAGCCCCTACAGATTACTGGCTTGGCCCAGCAGGTAGAAAAACTTTAAGTAGGACCATATATATGAGAACACAGGAGAGAAATACGCACTAATTGCCAAGGAGAAAGTACTTGGCCCTTCTCCCCTTCAATTAGATAACAGGTTTTTAATTTATCATTGTAGAATAGAGTGGAAAGCGAAATAACTTGTAGTGGTCTTATATATATATTCTTGTATTTTAAAGTTTAAGATATTTAGTTTCAAGAATAATTTGCCTCTATCTCTTAAACTTCTCTGCAAGCAAATCCTACCTTGGCTCCTTATCAGCTGCATGGAACTTTGGTAAACATGTAGATGTGCTTTATTGAGTTACAGTTGTCAGGCAGAGCTCCATCTTGCCTCAGCCCAGAAGCAGAAGAGCCCTCCCTGCATCCCAACTGCCATCACCCTGGCCAAGGAGGTAGAGAAGGAAAGTCAGGCACAACTCCATCTTGCCTTGGCCCAGAAGCAGAATGGCCCTCCCTCCATCCCAACTGCCATTGCCCTGGCCAAGGAGGGAGAGAAGGAAAGTCAGGCACAACTCCATCTTGCCTTGGCACAGAAGCAGAATGGCCCTCCCTCCATCCCAACTGCCATTGCCCTGGCCAAGGAGGGAAGGAAGGAAAGTTAGGCACAACTCCATCTTGCCTTGGCCCAGAAGTAGAACGGCCCTCCCTCCATCCCAACTGCCATTGCCCTGGCCAAGGAGGGAAGGAAGGAAAGTCAGGCACAACTCCATCTTGCCTTGGCCCAGAAGCAGAATGGCCCTCCCTCCATCCCAACTGCCATTGCCCTGGCCAAGGAGGGAGAGAAGGGAATGCTAGACTTAATCCCTTTCCCTACTGCCATCCCCTTTCCTTTTATATCATGTCCTCATTAGATTGTAAGCTTGAGGGCAGGGAACTGTTTTGTTGTTCTTTTTCTTGTAAAGCGCCATGTACATTGGTGGCACTATAAAAATAAAAGATGATGATGGTGATAATTAACAATACTGAATATGTTCTCTTATTGCTGGGCTGTTGCTCATTTAAACTTGCTGATCCTTTTAAAAATGTAACTGTGTTTACAATATTCATTTTTAAAGCAGCCCCATCCAACCCAACAGAGCAGTACACTAATTCATAATACTGAAATTGGATTGAGGTTTTGAGCAGATCTGAATCTTGGTTAGCCCTCCACACTTGGCTTAGTCCTTATTGAGATTCTGTTAACCTCAGGGGCAGCCTATTTGGTCTTATGGGGGGAGGATTACCAGGTAAGGACTATTCCAGGGCCTAGGATTTCAGGGCCCAAACCAGGGTACTAGGGACAGCTGGTGATGCCACAGGGGAGGGCCCTGGTGATATTACAAGAATCTTATTGCAAGGGGTAACCCCTGGTTATGCCATTAAGCCTGATCATTTAAGCCTCAACCATCATTTTTCAGAATATATTATTCAGATAAAAACAAAAAAACAAAAAACCACAGGTCTAACAAAAGGGAAAATAAACACACACACACACACATTTTCAAGGCAGTGCTCTCACCCTGAAATTCTTTCTTCTCTCTTTCTAAGGACTGTAAAGGGGCCAGACCCTGGAACCTAGGAATGCAAAGCAGCAGGATAATGCACCCACCTCCATTTTTAACCAGGAACTACTGGTGTGTAGCTTGAGAGTTGAACACAAAGGGAAAAAGTAAGGTACGTACACATTTTCTCCTCACTCCCTCTCTGCTAAAACATTCCTTGCAGGAATGAAATGGATGAGTGCAAGGGGAATGGGAAAGAAACAGGACTATGAAAAACAATAACAAATGGCAGGTCCCTATTGATTCTACACTTTTGAAATCTCATTAGTTATCAGATAGCTGTTGACTACAACCAATGAAGAAACAGCTTTCCTCTGCCCTCCCATTCTCTATGCTGTTGATCTGCCCAGAGTCAGCATATACAGATTAGATAGTGGTGTGCTTATTATTCTTCATAGGACTGCAGCATTTCTCTCCCCCCACTCACTCCCCCACTTTTTCAATTGCTTTTCAGATACAAGGATTTTGGCTTACATTTTCTTTTGTTTTTTGTTGGGTCCCCAACCACCACCAAACTACTTTTCCCCTCAGCCTTTTCCCTTTAGGCAGTTAAATGATGCTCAGATTGAAGCTCATTTCAAAACCTGCTCTCTGAAGCTGATGGCAGCTCTCCAATTTCTGTGCTGGGAAAAACCCTGAATGATGAATTTTCTACCACAGGGAGGAAAAACTGATCAAAATTCTTGGGAGGCCTGGCAGAATAAACCTGAGGCTGTCAGAAGCTTTAAAAGAAAGGTTTGTTGAGAAATACTTTTCTCCCTTGCTTTCCACCCACTAATTATCATTTGACTAATTTTTAATAGTACTGAGTCAAAACGGAATGGGAAAAGGAACATAAAAATAACAAACAAATCAACCACCTGACCTCCCTGCCCCATATACTCTCCATTTTAGTGATTTTTCAGGAAGTGTTGCAAAATAAGATTAATGTGAAGTCGAAGGCTTTCACAGCCAGCATTCATAGATTTTCCTTGGTTTTTTTCTGGGCTGTGAGGCCATGTTCTGGAATAGTTTCTTTCTGATGTTTCGCCTGCATCTGTGGCTGGCATCTTCAGAGAATGGTTGGGTAGGAGTGTATGTGGAGTTTATATGCTGTGAACCCCTGTTGGGGAGTATATGTAAATCTGTGTAATTGAATGGTTAGTTTCTGGGTATAGAAATGCAAGGCTCGTTAGTGTCTGTTTGGCTAATGGTTGCTTGATGGGCCATTATCTGCTGGAACTTCCCCTGTCCCTGGGTGGAATTCCTTTGTAAGTGTTGAGTTTTGATTCTATTTTTTGAAGTTTTGTGAAGAACAATAGAATCAAAACTCAACACTTAAAAAGGAATTCCACCCAGGGACAGGGGAAGTTCCAGCAGATAATGGTCCATCAAGCAACCATTAGCCAAACAGACACTAATGAGCCTTGCATTTCTAGACCCAGAAACTAACCATTCAATTACACTATTCCAGAACATGGCCTCACAGCCCAGAAAAAAAGCAAGGAAAATAAGATTAAATCTCTTTGCTCATCCAGTTTGAAGATAGGGAAGGCCACCCTGGTTCTAATCTGCCTCAGTGATGTCATCACATAAGCAGATCTGATTGCTTATTAGGCACTCTGCCATCCCACTGGCTCTGTGATCCCTGATTAGCTGGATCAGGCAAAACTTGGAAACATTTACCATGCTGTGGTTGGAGGATAGTAGGGGTTGTAGTCCCAAAGTCTAACCTTTCCAAGCTCTAAACATAGCAGCCCACAAAAAGAAACTACTTTTAAAACAAATACTGTCAGTTCTGTTGCTGGGAATAGCAGAATAGAAATGAAAACCTACATGAAAAAGAAAACTTTGGAGGATTTTTCAATACCGTATATTCCAGCGTATAAGACAGCTGGGTGTATAAGATGACCCCCTCCAATTTTAAAGTTAAAATATAGAGTTTGGTATATACTCGCCGTATAAGACTACCCCACTACCCCCCCAGCACCCGCCCTCCCCAAAGCTATGATCGGGCTCCCGATCGCGGCTTCGGGGAGGGTAGATGGTGGCTGTGAAGCCTCCCCCCTCCAGCCAGCCACCCTTCCACCCTCCCCGAAGCCATGATCGTGAGCCCACATGCTGGTTGGGGAATCGCAGGAGATGGATGACTGGCTGGGGAGATTCCCCAGTCCCACGATTCACCTGTCTCCCAGCCACCTCCCACACCTCCCCGGGAAGGACGGGAGCTGGCTAGGAATCTCCCCCCCCCCGAGTCAGCCACCTCTCTGAGGTGGCTAGGAAGCTTCCTAGCCAGCTCCCATCCTTTCCAAGCCCAAGATGGGGCTGCCCTTTGTGAAGGGAGCGAAGACGCAAGAGATCGGGCAGTGGGTGAGGCAAGCTGCTACATTTGCCCCTCTCTTCCACCTTCGCTTCCTCCCCAAAGGGGGCGAAGGCGGAGGAGAGGGGAGAATGTACATGCCTTGCCTCACTCCCCGCCCGATTTTCTGTCTTTGCTCCCTTTGTGAAGGAAGCAAAGACCAGGAGCTGAGGCAGCGGGTGAGGCAAACTGCTAAATCGCCCCTCTCCTCTGCCTTCGCTTCCTCCCCAAAGGGGGTGAAGGTGGAGGAGTGGTTTTGGGAAAGGCAGAGGGGTGGCTGGCTCGGGGGGGAGGCTTGCTAGCCACCTCCCATCCTTCCCGAGTCCGAGATGGGGCTGGCAGCCCCATCGTGGGTCCATATACCCGGCGTATAAGATGACCCCCCTACATTTGAGGAGATTTTTCTGGGTTAAAAAGTCATCTTATACACTGGAATATACGGTAATCTTTTGTGAATATATCTAGTAGGGATTAACAATTGGGTAACAGTAACAGGGGGACAGCATGGTATAGTGATTTGAGTGTTGGACTAGGACTCCAAGAGACCAGGGATTGAATCCCCATTCAGCCATGGATGCTCACTCAGTGACCTTGGGCAAGTCACACTCTTGCAGCCTATGAGACAGGCATTGGCAAACCTTCTTTGACTAAACCTTGCCAAGAATACTCTCAGGTCCCGTCTACACGATTTAAATAATACGCACGGCATGCGGAAGTTCGCGCTTCGGTACAAATGGCTGTTCGGATGCACACAAATGCAAAAGAGGGGGGGCGGTTTTCCACCCTGAAATACGCACACGCGGCATTCAGGAGGGAAAGCGGATCACGAAGAGAAATCCGTACGCCGTTTGGATGGCTGACGGGTCTGTACGGTCCGTTTGCACACATACGAACAGGCAGGGTAATCTGATTGGCTGGCCGAGTAGAGGGGGTGGGGCTAGCACGGAGGGGAATTGGGAGTGGCCACCATGTTGGTTTCCTGGCTAGCGAGTGTCCGGTAAGTCCATGAATTTATATGTTTATTTATTTTTATTTTATAATGTAAATACGGAAAACCGACTGTCCGCAAACCAGGAACCTTTAAAAAAAAAAAAGCGGCGGGAGATTTAAAATTGCCGCTTGGCTTGCTCGCTCCAGCCAGCTTCAGGAAGAGGGAGTCATACGGAGTTTAGGGGGGTTAAAAATCATATAGCCGGTTCGTATGCATACAAATGATAGGCTGTTCATATTTTTTGCCCCCCATACAGATTTTTTTATGATCATATAGCCGCACCCTCAGATTGGGCAGCCATAAGTCAGAGTTGACTTCGTGGCACATAAAAACAACATTAACAGAATGCTTAGTAAGGATGTGATCTTGGATTATTTCATTATTGCACATGGCAATGCAACTTTCTAAATTTCCCCCCTGCTGTGGCAAGATAATGAGAGGTGTTGAACATTTTTATTTTATTTTTTCACATTTCTTGACTGTTTTGTGAAAAAAATCATGAGGGGGGGTTGTACAAAAATATATTTTTTGAAAAATGTAATAAGAGAAAAGCAAAACCAATATTTTTTAAATAGATTTTCCTTGGGTTTTTTTCCAGGCTGTGAGGAAAACCCGAAGGAAAATCTATGGATGCCAGCCGTGAAAGCCTTCAACTTCACAATCTTTTTTGATCTTGTACAGGAGTGAAAATCTTCTTACATTTTTTTTCAAATTATTTGTTTTGTTTTTTGGGCATTTTATTTCAAAGTGGTTATAAACAAGTTGGAAAGTGTCCAGTGAAGGGCAATGAGGATTGTAAAGAGGCATGGGCTTGTTCTATGCTGCCTCAGAGGGTACAGCTAGGTCTAGTGGCTTGAAGTTACAGGAGCACAGATTTAACATTAGAAGGAACTTCTTGACAGTGAGAGCAGTTTGGCAATGGAACCAACTGTCTAGATGGGTGGTGGGTTCTCTTTTTCTGGATGTCTCAAAAAAAGAGGCAGAAGTGAAATGAATGTTGGAGTATGGATGGAATGATGGAAAGAGGGAAGAATTGTATAGACATGCAAGTGTTCAAGAGCTGAAAGAGTGAGAGAGAAGAAATGTAAGGCTTGTCTATAATAAGCCTGAAAATAACAGATTGCTCCACAGTAATAGCAATTTACAGCAGCTGGGACTTGTCCTAATGGTTTTACTGTGCCCATAAACTTTGCATGCCCTCTAGCCAAGATGGCAGCCGTGAGTGAATTATTCATGTTTTTAAATCTGTTGCCATCAAATCTTTTTCTTTTTAAAAAACTTTTTCCATGGTTCACAATATTTTACATTTACAAAAAGAGAGAGAGAGAGAGAGAGAGATAATACAAATTGCCATTTTATCACCTTAGTGATCACTCACGAAGGCAAAATTTCAACACAGCAACATTGGGTGCTTACCCTATTAGCAAGCCCTGCTCTACATGCTCATCCAGCCAATCAGCTTGTGCTTCTCACTTATGGGAAAGTGCTTAAAATCAAATCACTTGTCCCAATGAGCGGGAATGCAAGCTGGAACTGCCCCTGTAGGTGCTGCAAACTGAGGGGTGGGGAAAGTGACCTCCTTTGTTGCTAGCATGAGGGATAAACCCCTCCCTTAAATTTCTAGAAATTGGGGGAGGGACTTTGGGGTCGGCCTTCCTAATGCAGGCTGGCTGGGGAGCAACCCATCTTATGGGTTCTCCCTGGGGTTCAAGGTTTTTTTGTTTGTTTGTTTTTGTTTTGTACAAGGGAGGGTTGGGAGGGATTTTTGGTGCTGACCTCCTGCCCCAATTATTCCCACACTAGGTTGCTCCCCCATTGCAAGTGGCCCTTTATAACCCTGCTTATATGTGTGATCTCTTTATTGTGTCTGGTCTCCTTATTCCTGCATCTATTATCAAACATGGTGACAAGTGGTTTCTAGGACAGTTAGATGGTGAAACTGTTCTGGCTTTTGCTCCAAACTTTATAGGAAGTGTTTTCCAAGGTGCTGAACCTGTTTGGGGGATCAGATTCAGTACTTTGAAGACTAAAACTCAAAGCAGAATCACTGCCCCCACCCCTCATGAAAACCATGAGCCACCAGCAGAGAAGAACTGGAAATGACAGCACCATTTTCCTGAGTTGTCTTTTCCTCTGGATTGGTGTTGTAGGCTGGCACACCACCTCCACTTTAGGATACTTAAAGTGTCATCCACTATTCTAACTTGCTTGGAGTATCAACATTTACAAGCAAATACAACTTATTTCCAGTTAGTCTAATGAGGTTGGAGAAATAAGGATCAACATGAGAAGAGGGGCAAGTTGTTTAAAGACCCAGGAATGAGCCCACAAATACACCTTCTCCTTCATCTTCATGGGCTTAAAGCAGGGGTGCAGAGGACCACATACCCTTGCTGTCAATAATTTTACATCCTTTGGGGTGAGCTGTAAGAGGCCACATGTTGACAGTATAGGATGGGCACATGCAGGCACAGATTTGCATCACATTTGCCTATGCTAATTCTTATGTATAGGTGCACATTTAGAAATAATGAATACTGTTTAAATAGTAATGCCAGACATTTTACCATACAACAGAAGATTATCACCAGATGGCCTGCATAGGGATGTGAAGATTACTCAGTATTCCCTTCCTTGATGAAAAGAGAAGTGTATGTGGACACTCCAGACACCCCACTAAGAAAAAGGAGAAAAGCCACAAGAGTTTTTTCCACTCCAAAAAAATTGTGTGGACACTCCATATTCTTATGCAGAAGGGCGGGCGGGGGGAGCATTAGTGTGAAAAACTCAAAATGACTATTATGTTCATGTGGTAGGCAAATATTTATGCATCCCATGCTTAATTTGTTTAAAAGGGGCATGCCAAGAAATAAACCATCCCTCAAAATTCTATTCTATTCTAATTCTAAATCCATAAAGTCAGCATCTCATAAGAACTGTACAAGCCTAGAAAGAAAAAATAGACTGGATTTCCAGTTTAAAGAACTGTTTGTACCTCTCATGTTGATGGGCATACCATGGTACATGAAGTAGCTAGTGTATTAGTGCATCAGACTAGGATATGTAAGACCATAGCTCAGACTCCTATTTCGCAGTGAAGATTGCTGGGTTTCATAAAGCCAGTTACTCTGTTTGTATCCTAGCATAAACCACAGGATTGTTTTGGGGGTTAAATGTTAAATGGAAAGAATTAAAATGTTGCCGCTCCATAGAAAAATGATGGAATATGGATATAATGACTAAATAAAAAGCCACTGAATCAGGTACATTTTTAGTGAAGGGAATTGATTTTAGTGAAGGGAATTGCAGTTGGTGACTTTCATGTCAGCGGAGCAGTGAATCTATTCTACATTTTAATCTGAGTTTTAAAAGATCCTATCCCTCAAACAGTTCCAGCGCTTTGGATAGCTCCTTTAAAATCCAGATTAAATCCAAAGTGGATTCAGTGTGTCACTAGCATGCAAGTTCCCAGCCACCACTGAGATTCATTGCTCATGCTCTGTATTATCATTGCTATGGTTGCTTTAAAAGGAAATGTGGCTTTTAAACACACACACACACACACACACACACAGATATATTTTTGCTATAAGTACCATGCTGCCACCAAATTCCACCTGCCCTGGCAAGTTCACGGTGGTCCCTAACAGCCAGAAGCTGCCCTTCTTGCACATATAGTGTACACACTTATTTTCACATAGTCCCATCGAAGTTATTGGGGTTTACTTCTGAACAGACACGTATATTTGCTTTATTTATTTAATTTCTATCTTGCCTTTCTCCTAATAAGGGACCCAAGGTGGCTTACAGCAAATTAAAACAAAGGTATCTCCATCCTAATGTCTTCTAGGTGTATTGATCTACAACTCCCATCAGCCCTGGCAAGCACGACTATTGAGCTGCTAGATGATCATGACAGGAGTTGTAATCATCCTATCTGGAGGACACTTTTTGGGGGAAGTCTGGTGACAAGGATTACACTGCATACCATAATGAGAGAGGGACAAGTCTGCATGTGCCTCAGGTTGGTACATTCTCATCTGCATACAGAAAAAAGAAAGGACTTCTGAGCTAACCAAAGTTCACCAAGATGTCCAACTCAGGAAACAGTGGTTTGTTCTAAGTGTGGTTCACTGAAAAAATGAAACAAAACAAAAAAGATTGCTTGTGAATGCAGAGAAGCAGTGGCACACTTAGGGCAAGATCCAGGGGTATAACTCCACACACCCCACAGTAGGAGAGCTCACAAAGGCAGCACTCTGGCTTATTATATTTTGAAATATGTCAAGCAATACCCACAATCATCTAAAAGCCTTCCTATACTATTATCCAAAGAGTAGTTCAACATATGAGCATGAGTCCATGATCTTAAAATACCTGAGAGACACAGGAATCAAAAATACCTCCCTTCAGAAGTTAACCCCCACATCCTTGCATAGCTTCTGCTTTGGGTGTATCAACCCTCCAATCAGGTGGCCCATCTACATCAGTGGCTGATGCAGAAACACAGGAAGAGTGAGCTATTCTGAGGATGTATAATCCTTGTTCTCATTCCCTAATATGTGGTGGTCAACATATGGTCATATATAAGCCTTCATTTCCTGCCACTCTCAACATTGCTGTAACCACCCCATGAAACTTGTTACTGTAATTCTGCAGCATGGCAGTATCCAAAAAGTGGCTTTTTAATGTGCTTCTGCTTTAAAACTAGGTATGTAGGGAGCACACACATTGTTTTAAAGCAGGTTTGATCTCCTGAAAGCCTTCTAGAAGCACAAATAGGTTTTAAAACAAGGTGCATGCTATTGTATGCACCTTGTTTCAAAACAGAAGTGCTTTTAAAAGTAAGGGGCTGGTAAATTCATCAGTGCAGTGCAGCACCCTATAGGATCCAGATGAAAACTGGCCCCCATAGCTACAGAAGTTGCCTATTGCTGCCCTAGGAACATAGGAAGGTACATTAGGATAATCACTGGTCTGTGCAACCCAGTACTGTCTACAAATAGGCTGCATATCCCTTTACTTTTTATAGACAATGCCGGCTAGGGATTATGGGGGAGCCAACAACATATACTCCAACAACATCTGGAGACTCATACTTTGGGAAGGCTACTGTTTCTCTCTGGCTTTTCTTTGCAAATGAAGATTCAGGAAGGGACTCATCCCGCGCTTTCTGCAAGTGCGCTGATGACTAAAAAGGTCAATCTGAGATTTAAAAAAAGTCCAGTTGCAGAAAGCACAGCAGAAGATCTCCTTGGGTGATGTTTCCGGGTTGTGATTCTTTCTGCGCTGTCGTTTCTCTTCAAGACTTGTTCAGCGTGAGTTCTCAAATAAGGCTGCAGCATTGTGGATAGTGCATCTCCATGCCTCCTGATGTGAGGCCAGGGCAGACCATTGTTGGTGATCAGTTTGGCCAAGCCTGAGATGTTGTTTCAGGGAGTTCTTGTATCACTTTTTTGGAGCACCCCTCTTGCGCTGACCCATGGCAAGTTCACCATAGAGTACTATTTTTGGGAGGCGATGGTCCTCCATCCTAGAAACATGTCCTGCCCAGCGCAGCTGTGTTCTCAATATCATGGCCTCAATGCTGGTGATCCCTGCTTGCTCAAGGACAGCAACATTCGTCACATAGTCAGTCCAGTGTATATTTAGGATTGTGTGTATACAGCGTTGATGAAAGCGTTCAAGGAGTCGTAAGTGTTAGCGATAGGTGACCCATGTTTCAGACCTGTAAAGGAGAATAGACAGTACAATGGCTCTATACACATTGATTTTTGTGCTTCGCTTCAGATGTTTGTTACTCCAGACTCTTTTGTAAAGTCTTCCAAATGCGCTATATGCCTTTGCTAATCTGTGATCGATCTCTTTGTCAATCTTGGCATCTGAGGAGATGATGTTTCCAAGGTAGGTGAACTGCTGAATGGACTTGAGCACTGATTTGCCTACGGCAATGTGGGGATGATGGTGTTCATCCTGTGGTGCAGGCTGGTAGAGAACTTCCGTTTTCTTCAGGTTGGCTTCCAGCCCAAACAGCTCTGCAGCTGTTGCGAAGCAGGATGTTAGGTGCTGCAGAGCTGCTTCTGTGTGGGCAACAAGGGTAGCATCATCAGCGAAGAGCAGCTCATGGACTAGATAGTTTGGAGTCTTAGTGAGAGCCCTCAGACGGCTTAAGTTAAAAAAGCTACCATCAATATTGTAACATATATAGATGCCGTCTTCTTCTTTGATCTCTGCCGTAGCCCTTTGGAGCATCATGCTGAAGAAGATTGTAAATAAAGTTGGAGCAAGAACACAACTCTGCTTCACTCCATTAGTTATTAGAAAGGGCTCTGAAAGAGCATCACCATATCTGATTTGACCATGCTGTCCCTCATGTAGCAAGATAATCATTTTAAGGAATTTGGGGGGACATCCTAGTCCTTCTAGGATCTGACACAGACCTTTTCTACTCACAGTGTTGAAGGCTTTGGTAAGGTTCACAAATGTTACATAGAGACCCTTGTTCTGCTCTCTACATTTCTCTTGCAGTTGTTTAAGTGTAAATACCATACCTGTAGTACTCCTATTGGCTCTGAAGCCACATTGGCTTTCAGGAAGAAGTTCTTCTGCAATAGCAGGAACTAATCTGTTCAGGAGTATCCTTGCAAAGATTTTTCCAGCAATAGAGAACAGTGTTATGCCTTGATAGTTTGAGCAATCGGATTTTGCTCCTTTTTTTCATGTACAAGGTGATGATGACTGCATCTCGGAGATCTGGTTGCAGTTCCCCTTTTCCCCAGCAATTCACAAGGAGTTCGTGGAATTTATCGTGGAGTACATGACCTCCATGTTTCCAAACTTCAGGCGGGATTCCATCAATCCCAGCTGCCTTGCCGTTTTTCATCTGCTGTATGGCCTTAAGGGTCTCTTCCAAAGTGGGAGCTATGTCCAATTCATTTTTCATTGGTTTTTGTATCATATGTTGGATAGCTGAGCCTTGGACTACTCAGTTGGCACTAAAGAGACTTTGAAAATGTTCAGCCCATCGATTCAGGATGGAGGCTTTATCAGTAATTAATGTTTGACCATCTGTACTGTATAAGGAGCTTTGGACCTGATAAGTAGGTCCAAACACTACTTTAAGAGCTTCATAAAATCCTCTAAGATCACCCAGATCTGCACAGCATTGTGTATTTTCTGCTATACTGATCCACCACTTGTCTGCATGTCTCGGAGTTTTTGTTGAAGTTTACTACATGTGAGACGGAAAGCTGCTTTTCTTACATGGCAAGTTGGCTGGGCGAGGTATGCCCGGTGAGCAGTTCTCTTCTTTGCCAACAGCTCCTGGATCTCTTGGTTGTTTTCATCAAACCAGTCTTGATTTTTCGTGTGGGAGAACCTGAGGGATTCTTCTGCAGACTGGAGGATACTGTTTTTGATATGTTGCCAAAACACTGTAGGAGAAGGATCTGTAGGATGGTCTTTAAGTTTTGTTTGCAGGTTTGCCTGGCTACGGTAGACTAGTGATTTCCAATGTAATCACCCTTCAAATGTTTTGGATTACAACTTCCACAATGCTGGAGCACAGGCCATGATGTCTGGGGCTAATGAAAGCTGTAGCCAAAGATTCCTATAAGCCATCATGTTGGGGGAGGAAATGCTGAATGGGATTGAGCCATGGGAGCAATATGGAAGACCAAAGTCCACCACTGTGCTAGAGATTTAACCCATGGCAAGCAGTGGTCTACGCTGACTAGGAGCAACTGCCCAAGATCAGAAGCTGGAGTTTTTCCTGGCCTCCTCCAGCTATGCAAAGGATTAAGCTTTGGCCTCCTCTACGCATGCCTGTGCAGTATCACTTAGCTAAAAAAAGAATGATGCCTCCAGTTTTAATTCAGAGTAAAGTGTGTTCATTTCAGCTATCTGAGGTAAATGAGAACAGTATGAGATCTGGGAAGACTGCTATCTCTCACAGGCTCTGGAACTTCCGTCCATAGTAGGCCAAGCTGGCTTCCTCGTTGTTGTTCCTATGGGAGGTGAATACATTTTTATTCAGGGAAGAGGACACTAATGAGCCTTGCATTTCTGTACCCAGAAACTAACCATTCAATTACACAAATTTACATATACTCCCCAACAGGGGTTCACAGCATATAAACTCCACATACACTCCTACCCAACCATTCTCTGAAGATGCCAGCCACAGATGCAGGCGAAATGTCAGAAAGAAACTATTCCAGAACACGGCCTCACAAACTGGAAAAAAACCAAGGAAAATCTATGGAGTTGCATATGTTTAGCTTGGAGATGAGAAGACTGAGAAGTGACATGATAGCTATCTTTAAATATCTGAGAGGATGTTGGTTGATGGGCCAAACCCAAATGGTGCTCACCAATGACTCCCCTTCATCCTGGAGAGAAGTGACTAGTGGGGTTCCACAGGATTCTGTACTAGCCCCTAATCAAAATCTTTATCAATGACTTTGATAATGGAATAGAGGGCATGCTTATCAAATATGCAAATGACACCAAATTAGGAGGCGTAACTAATATTCCAGAGGACTAGATCAGAAATCAAAATAACTTTAACAGATTAGAGGGCTGAGCCAAAACTAACAAAATGAATTTCAACAGAGAAAAATGTATGGTATTCCACTTAGGCAGAAAAAATGAAATGCACAGATATAGGATGGGTGGCACCTGGCTTGACAACACTACGTGTGAAAGGAATCTATGTATCTAGTAGACCACATGCTGAATATGAGTCAACATGAAAATGAGTGTGATATGGCAGCTAAAAAAGTTAATGAGATTCTAGGCTGCATAAATAGGATTATAATGTCTACATCAAAGAAAGTAATAGTACCACTCTATTCTGCCTTGGTCAGACCTCACCTGGAATACTGTGCCCAGTTCTGCGCATCACAGTTCAAGAAGGATATTGACAAACTGGAATGTGTCAAGAGGAGGGTGACCAAAATTATAAAAGGCCTGGAAAGCATGCCCTATGAGGAACAGCTTAGGGAGCTGGGTGTGTTTAGCCTGGAGAAGAGAGGATTCTTAGGTGACATGAAAGCCATGTTTAAATACTTGAAAGGATACCATATTGAAGAAGGAGCAAGCTTGTTTTCTGCTGCTCCAGAAACTAGGACATGGAGCATGGACTCAAACTACAGGAAAAGAGATTCCACCTAAACATTAGCAAGAACTTCCTAATGGTAAGAGCTGTTCAACAGAGGAATACACTGCCTCAGAGCATGGTGGAGTCTCCATCTTTGGAGGTTTTCTAACCAGAGGCTGGATGGCCATCTGTCAGGAGTGCTTTAATTCTGTATTCTGGCATTGCGGGAGTTGTACTGGATGGCCCTTGTAGTCTCTTTCAACTTTATGTTTCTATGATTATATGATGTCATGTAGATAATGGTGTGAACATGTTCATCCACTGGCTAGAACAAGAACCAATGGATTTAAATGCCAAGAAAAGAGGATCCACCTAAATATAGGAAGAACTTCTTTACTGTAAGAACTATTCAAGTATGGAACAGGCCACCTTGCAGTGGGGGTGAACTCTCCTCCTTTGGAGGTCTTTAAACAGGGTTTGGATGGGCATCTCTCAGGAGTGTAGTTGAATATTCTTGCCTGGAAAGGGGTTGAACTAAATGGCTCTTATGATCTCTTCCAACTCTATGATTCTATAATTTCAAATAATTGTGTTCTAATAATACAGTCTTTATCTGTAGCTTTGTAGTTAATCTTGTCATCAACTGCCTTGCATCCCAGTTCTGGGAGGAAGGCAGGAGGTAAATCAAATAAAGAAATAAAAATCAAATAAAGGAGCAATGTTGCAGATCCCTCAGATCCCTCAGATTTGCTCCCAACCATTAGTGCTGACATGCCTTTCCCTCTTTAGATGTTTCTAGCTCCTTTACCTTTGGGTGTTCCATTTTGCTCTCTTGTCTTGCAATAGTTGAGAAGACAGCAGAACAGGATGGGGAGAAATGCTTTGAGGTTGTCATAGTGATTGATATTGCTCAGGAAGCACAAAGGATGAAAATCGACAGATTTGGGCTCCCCTCACCCAATTAAGTGGACGTAATTGACAGTTGCCCAGGAATACAGAGCCCAGGGAATAAGTGAAGCAATGAGTTAGTTAGGCTTTCCTCCCCCTACTTTAAAAAAAAAAAGCTTGAGTTTTATTGATTCATAGAAATGATGTTTTACCTGCAAACAAGACTGGTCTTGTCATTATACAGGGGGAAAGAAGCTGTTTTAGACTTTTGGATGCCTGTAAAGAGCATAAAACCTCAAATCATAACTCAATGCTGATCATGTACTCCAGACTCTCACCCCATGGTGTCCTGCCCTGGAAAGGGAATATGCTACTCTTGCTATTTAAAGTCCATGAGCCTACACACTAGGTTCTCCTTTACAAAATATTTCATTGGAGACTTCAGTCAGGTTTTCTTTACCACGGGTTGCAACATTGGGTCCTGACTAAGTTGGGCATCCCCAAAAGTACCATTTCATCACAGCCTTTTCCAAGACTCATCATTTAAGGGCCTGTCTACACTGCAGAAATACAGCAGTTTGACACCACTTCATCCAGCACAGGTCTATCCTATGGAATCTTGGTATTTGTTAGTTTGGTGAGGCACCAGAGTTCTCTAATAGAAAAGGCTAAATACCTTACAAACCTACAAACACCAGGATTCCATAAGACAGAACTATGGTGGATAAAGTACTGTGTTTCTGCAGTGCAGACTGGCTTTAAGTCAAAGAATCCCTCTGGAGAAACTTCTCTCAGGGTTCAAAAATTCCAGGCCTTTTAGAACCAGCTCCCTTCAGTAGCCAATTAAGCCTGTTACCTATGGACGCAGGGAAAGCACTTGGGTTCTTGTAATGGCTGGGCCATCCATCAGGCTGCCTGCAGCTGCTCTTAGCATAACATTCCCAGGAAGGATTGTTGGACATACACTCACTCAGTAGGATTTCCAGATGTCCCTTTAATGGTTGTATAGAAGCAGGGATTTCAGCAGGTGTTGCTTATCACAGACTGCTTTGTAAAGCCAAGCTGACTCCTTCTACATCCCCTGCTTCTTTCTCCCTTCTTTTTAATTTAGCCTCCTGACCATCTCTTCCAAGGTCACTACAGCCACACCCTTCCCCAGCTGCTGCAGATTACCCTGCTGAGGGAAACAGGCAGGTAGGTTGTGTTCTGTCTTTTTTTTGGCCTTGCTGGCTCTACTGGTCTTTCTTGATTGGCACAGAACATTTTCCTTTCTTTCAAATTTCCTTTGGGTGTACCAGCAAGATCTACCCAGTGAGTCCCTCTAACTTTTTATACTCCCTCATCCCATCCTCATAGGCCATGTTGGCTTAAGGTGATAATAGCTGTAGTGCAGCACATGTGGACCAGGTGGCAGGAAAACTGGAGAAGCCATTTCTGTCTACAACTTTTATTGAAGAGCAGTTTCATAATGGTTGCAAAAAAACAGCAGATTAGAAGCATAAGCCTTTTCTTAAAAAAAACAACAACAGTAGAACTGAATGTATTCTGCAGTTCTCTCTGGACAATGGCAGAAGTTATTACTAGATAGAAAGTTCAGATTTAGTTGTTTAATCCTGAAGATTTCAATTTTCATAATTCCCTCTACTTTTGATGTTCAGGCTGTGAATGTTCTTCTGTATCTAGCCAAAACAGCACCTCACAAGCACAAGATCCTAGGGCTTCAGGGAAACCTAAGGTTTTCAGAAATGCAAAACATTTTAGGATTAAAAATAGTGGAGGAGATGGAACTTTAAAAAAAAACAGCTAAAAAAGCAGTAAGCATATGCAATGAAAAACTGGGGTGTTTGTGAGTTTTGTTGTTGCTATGTCCCTTCAAGCTGACACCAAATTATGGTGATTGTCTTGAGGGTTTTCTTGGCAAGGCTTTTTCAGAACAGGTTCCTTTAGGCTAAGAGACGGTGACTTGTCCAGATTCATCCAGTAGATGTCCATGGTTCATTGGGGATTCAAACTCTGGTTTCCCAAGTCAAATGTCCAGTGCTCAAACCAGTACACCATGCTGGCTCAGTAGTGGATTAGAGTGGTTTAAATCCCATTTTGTTGCAGGTGCAATTTCTTTTTTTCTTTTTTTTTTTAAGCAGGGGCATAATCCAGCCCCAAACCAGGCATATCAGAAGAAAAGTTCAGAGACAAAGCTATGGTGATAATTGGCTTTCCATAGTGGAGATGAAAAGTTGCCACTCCCTGTCCCAACTCCACAGATAACTTGGGGTGCCCCATGCAGAGGCATAGAACTGCACATATATATCCCCCATTCATGTGATCCCTTCTCTCTTTTTAATGGGAAAAAAAATCAAGTGATGGTTCAGTAGGACATCTGTTTGGAGCACCCATATCATAGCTGCCACTTTGTCCATATGGAAGTGAAAAGGATACCTCAAGTTGTATGCCATGAAGAGAGAATCACCACACAAATAATTATCTGATCTAGAGGTAATGGTAGAAATGTAAATTCTTGACTGTTTCATCCTGGCATGCAAGTAAGAGTAACTATGGATTTTTCTCAGCTTCAGGAGAAAATCTATATTTTCCCCTTATATTCTCCTTGTATTTTCATATCCCAAAGTGTTACGGAGGAATTACTGTGTGGAGAAATGCATGTGGTTTTTGTGCAGAAGAAGTGTTTCTTATAACGAAAGTGTGTTTTCTCCTGCACATGAAATGTTTTCGTTTTTGTTTTTGTACAGGAAACCCAATTTTGTCACAGAAAACATGTTTCTTTCCCCTCATTGTAATAATTCATCTGAAACACTTTGGGATTTTCAAATAGTGTGGAAAAACTGTCCACAAATCTTACTGCTCTGTTATTCTTCTCAGTGGGGGATTGCTAGAATATCCTACTACCCCTCCCTAAAATATCTCATAATTGGAACTACTGGGCACTTCGAAGGGGTCAGGTTGACTGGAGTGATCCAAAAAGAGATCAGGTAGAGTTCACAAGATCCTGGGAAAGTGTATTAGAAATATTTTTAGTAAGCAGGCCCAAACTAGGATTGTGTGGAAGCCCCCAGTAAACAAAGAAATTAAGGAGGTATGTGCTAATTGGGCACCTCAGCAATGAGTCACCCAACCTAAACAATCAAGTGACCTTTCCAGCCCCAAACCCAAGGAAATATCCCCTCAGAACCCCTCTTGACCTGCAACATGAGGTTGTCATAAACCATCAATTCCAATCTTCCAGCCATTAACAGCAATCAGCTAAGTTTTGGTTTTCTTTGTTTACTGGTAGGAAACCCATCTAGGCTTTGTCCTAGCCAAAGTACCCCCTTCAGGATATGAAGCAAGGTATAAATATTAATCCAATCTGAAGAGAAACTGAAGTTCCCAAACAATAGAAAGGTGTGCCACTGTGTCCAAGCCCAGCCACTCTCTTTCTCAGCCTGCTTCTGGACCAAATCTTCCACTGCCACTCTCAGATTTCTGTCTGAGTATTTCAACACTCCACTCTTTAAGACTGGTAACTATCACCCTACCTTCCCGAATCTTTCCCTCTATCTAGGTTATTACTCCTCGATAGCCTTGTGTGGTTCTTGTAACCATGTGTTGCATGTGTGAATGCTTATTGTGTTGTTCCCAATAAAAACATTTTATTTTACTTCAACCTGAAGTTCTCTGCAGTTAGTACTAGTATACATTGGTGAAAAGGACCCTGCAATTACCCTCCTCTCATAGGCATACTGTTTGAGCTAATAATTCCATCTAGATTTTTGGTATCATGAATGGGTCTCAAAGTACCCTCACCTCTTAGGGTAACAGTATCTTGACTGTTTTTTGTTTTTTTAACCTGTGTGCCAATAATTGTAAATTTTCTCTCCATCCTTAGATAACAGTGTGATGCTATATGAGTCAACAGATTAACTCTTGCACTGATATGGATCAGACTTTACTGAGGCTTGGCTGAATCAGTCACAAAATATGTAGTATGCCATTTTATGAGGTTTAAGTATGCTAAATGTTGGGGGAACAGCTTTTATTTGACAACTACTGTTGTTTTAATCCTTCCCTCCCAAACTATGAGACCAATAAAATTCTCAGTGAGAGAGAAAAGATCTTTTCTGCTATGGCACCCAGGTTGTGGCATCCCCTCACCTTGGAGGCCCCAATGTTAGTTTCATTCTGTTGCCAGGTTAAAACTTGGCTATTAAAGACTTTTAGGAATAATGCTTTCATCCAAATCTGTACACATGCAGGGATTTACGCTCTTAACTTTTTTCAATTATTCATCTTTCAAATTATCCAATTGTTTAATATCCTTTTAAAATTTTAAAGTTATTTTTATTGTTCCAATTTGCCTAAACTGATTTTGTTTTAAGCAACACAGAGAGATCTTATGATATAGGGCAGGATATTTTTATAAATCTGAATAAATAATAAATAATAATAAATAATATGTATGCAGTCCCAGCAGACTGGAGGAGGGCAAACGCTGTCCCCATCCTCAAAAAGGGGGGAGGGGAAGAGGATCCCAACAATTATTGTCCAGTTAGCCTGACATCAATACCACGGAAGATTCTAGAGCAGATCATTAAACAGAGAGTGTCTGAACATTTAGAAGGCAATGCCATAATCACAAAAAGTCACTGGGTTTCAGAGAAACAAGTCATGCCAGATTAATCTGATCACATTGTTTGATAAAATTACCAGCTTGGTAGATGAAGGGAATGCCATGGATATCACATACCTTGATTGCAGTAAGGCCTTTGACAAGGTTCCCCATGACATTCTTGCAAACAAGCTTGTAAAATGTGGACTAGACAAGTTAACTGTTAAATGGATTTGTAATTGGTTGACCAGCCAAACCCAAAGGGTGCTCAGCAGTGGCTTCTCTACATCTTGGAAAAATGTGACCAGTGGGGTGCCACAGGGTTCTGTCCTGGGCCCAGTGCTATTCAACATCGTTATCAATGACTTGGATGAGGGAATTAGGGGCATACTTATCAAATTTGCAGATGACACCAAATAAGGAGGAGTAGCTAATATCCTAGAGGACAGGATCAAAATTCAAAATGACCTGAATAGACTAGAAAGCTGGGCCAAAGCTAACAAAATGAAATTCAATACAGAGAAATGTAAGGTACTGCACTTAGGGCAGAAAAATAAAATGCATAGATATAGGATGGGGGAGACCTGGCTAAATGAGACTACGTGCAAAAGGGATCTAGGAATCCTAGTAGACCACAAGATGGACATGAGTCAACAGTGTGATGCGGCAGCTGAAAAGGCCAATGCAATTTTGGACTGCATCAATAGAAGTATAGTGTCCAGATCAAGGGAAGTAATATTGCCACTCTATTCTGCCTGGGTCAGACCTCACCTAGAATACTGTGTCCAGTTCTGGGCACCACAATTCAAAAAGGATATTGACAAATTGGAGCGTGTCCAGAGAAGGGCAACTAAAATGGCGAAAGGTCTGGAAATCATGCCTTATGAGGAAAGACTTAGGGAGCTGGGTATGTTTAGCCTGGAAAAAATATGGTTAAGGGGTGATATGATAGCCCTGTTTAAGGATTTGAAGGGGTGTCACATTGAGGATGGAGCAAGCTTGTTTTCTGCTGCTCCAGAGACTAGAACACGGAGCAATGGATGCAAGCTCCAGGAACAGAGATTCCACCTCAACATTAGGAGGATCTTTCTGACAGTAAGAGCTGTTCGGCAGTAAAACACACTCCCTCAGAGCGTGGTGGGGTCTCCTTCCTTGGAGGTCTTTAAACAGAGGCTGGATGGCCATCTGTTGGGGATGCCTTGATCCTGATTTCCTGCATGGCAGGGGGTTGGACTGGATGACCCTTGTGGTCTTCTCCAACTCTACAATTCTATGATTCTATGATTCTATGACCCTCAGGTTGCCACCCTGCAGGCTGTGAGACAACCTCATCCGTTTTTACTATTGCTTTCTTGGGGAATCAGTGTACTGGGACAAATTTTACCACTGCATGGATGTAAAGGAAACAAAAGGCTGTCCTCAAGTTACCTAGGTAATGTGGAGGTGCAGCCCTCTGCTGTGCACTGTGGGAAGCGAGCGAGCATCCTTGGGTTGCCTAGGCAACAGGGTTACATTCACTTGCAAGTGGGGGAAGTGGATATAGCCCCATTGGCTAGACAACAGGCTTCACCTTGGGCACTCTGTTTTGCTCTTGGTGCATTTGAGGCCTGATAATTGTCAGAGGGAGGTAAAATAGAACATGAAGTCTGCATTGTGACAGGCCTCATTTTGGAATAACGGGAGTCACAGCAAGAAGACATATCTTAAGAGTATTATTTTTAGTTTGCCCTTTCTTTCCTTCTGCAAGCAACAATCAAGCCCAGATTCATGATAGTATTAAATGCACTAATAGCAAACAGGCCTTTGCTTTTTTTTTTTTTTTAAGCATGTCATTTACAGATGGGGGAAGGTGAATTGCCAGAACTTTGGTGTTCAAAGGGGGGAGACTTAACCTTTTTTCTCTCCCACTGAAATTCTGATGATCATCCCATACCTTCTAACATTTCATGGACAAAAAGTGAGGCTGCCATCCTCCTTCTTCTCCTAGGTATGGTGGCTGCCCTCAAAGCATCCACTTTTACATACTCTGATAACCCCCATCTTGGAATATCAAATAATTGGCTATATTTAATAATTTGGCTAAAGTGGCCATCTATGTGGTTACAGGTAAACCCAGGGCCCCCTAAATACAAGGGGTAAACCAGGGACCTCCTAAATACACCATGAGGAGGAAGGCAATGACTCAGTCCTTAGAAACATCTTTTGCCACCTTCTTCTTCATCTTTGCCACCTCTTCCTTGGGCACGAAAGGAAGGCCCTGTGGAAATTCCCCAAAGCAAACACTCTCAAATAAGACTCAAACACCTGGAGGTGAGTCAATCTATAATCCATTCAGCAATGATAGGAAATCTTATTGGTTGTAAAATGGGACCATTCCCTCCTGCCCCCTCCAACTAAAGATCTTGTGCTGTTTCCTATTCAGTTCCAAAGTATTGATCATTAACAATCATTAACTCTTCCAGAGCACCCACTGTTTTAACCTGGGAACCTCCGAAAAACATTGTATTCCACTCAAACTCCTTTCCCTTCCAGGGAAATATTTCATATAAATAGCACACAAAAATCTTGCCAAAGTGTGCATGAATCTCCAGCTTTCTGACTTCATATCAGATCATGTCACCATTCTGCTTTCTGGCCCTCCTCACTGTCAATGTACTCTGCAATCTCAGCTCTGCAGGATCGCTATAGTATAACCCACCATTTCCTCACTCTATTCCCCTATCAAAATACTTCCTACTATATTTACTAGCCTTGGGTGAGTGCTTGAAGCCTGAGTGTGTGCTTGAATGTTGTTGATATTATTTTCCAATAAAGATCATTTAATTGTACTATCTAGCTTGAAGTATCCTCTTTAGTACTGGTATACACAGGTCTAAAAGGTCTCGCCGTTACCCACCTCTCATATTGCCAAGTTCATTGTATTCTAACACACATTGGAAACTGTTTAACGCAGTGTAGATGTGTAAATAGCTATTGCTTAAAACAATTTGTAAGCCACTCTGATAGCCTTGTGGCTGAAGAGTGGGGTATAAATAAATAAAATAAAATATTTGCTAGAGCACCATGTTGGATGACGCCTCCTGAGTGAGGGTGTAGTCCCCCTGCTTTGCATGGTCAGTGATGGCTTTGCTTGGCCAGGTGAGAGGGAGAGTGATGACGACAGTGAAAACAAAGAGGAAGGGCTGACTTGGTCCTTCACCCAGCCTAGCCAAGACTTCAACAACTATGCTGAGTGGTGGAAGCCATGCCTTGCTGGGTAGGAGAAGCAGCAGTGGTGGTGGCAAAGATGAGGAGGAAGGCAATGACTCAGTCCTTAGAAACATCTTATACCATCTTCCTCCTCATCTTTGTCACCTCTTCCTTGGGCACAGTTGCTCAGATTATGTCACTGAAATTTTTAAGCACCATCTAACAAAAGAAAATACACACACAAATGCACACACACACATATTTTCAAGCAATATACTTGGAAAAAGCATATCTCCCAATACAAATCTGCCAGCACATTAAGATCATTAGGGATAGGCTTTCTCTCAGTCCCACCACCATCACAAGCTCACTTGGTGAAGACACAGGATAGAGCCTTCTCAGTGGTTGCTCCCACCTTCTGGAATTTCCTTCTGTGGAAGGCTGATTCCCTTCCCGCTGTCCTTTCACTGGCAGGCAAATACATTTTTATTCAAGCAGGCTTTTAACATCTAAGCAGGGGAGTTTGTTTATGGGGATATATTATCTATCTTTTTAAACCTGTGTCTGCTTTAAAATGTTTTTATACTCTTTTATCTGGATTTACTAGTTTTATTATTGTCTTTGGGAGCTGCCTTGGGTCTCATTCTGAAAGAAAGACAGCATACAAATGCAATAAAATAAATAAATACCCTGAGATTCCTCCCCCTTTCCCTGAGGACCAGAGGGGCTCTGAGAGTCAATGCCAGGCCCTGAGATGTAGGAACTGTCATGTGGTAGTGCGCACTGGGAACCTCTTCAAAAGGTCCAAGCAGCATAAGATGGTAGCAGAGTAAGGAGATTTTCACACGCCTAAAATACCCCCCCAAAGAAATCGGGACAGAAATATTTCTGTCCCGGAAGCAGCGCCGCGGTTCGCATGCCCAGTCCCCTCTCCTGATATGCCGTCGTCATCACACTGGGTTATTTCTTCCCTCTTCCAGAATATTTTATTAACGGCGAACTCCCATTAGTAAAATATTCCAGAAGAGGGAAGAAATAACCCAGCGTGACGACGACAGCATATCGGGAGAGGGGACTGGGTGTGCGAACCGTGGTGCTGCTTCCGGGACAGAAATATTTCTGTCCCGATTTCTTCAGGGGGGCATTTTAGGCGTGTGAAAATTTCCTAAATGCTCCTTCAGGCATCAGAACAAAGGCAAATATTCAGGCTTATGTCTAAAATCTTCCTGTTCTTTACTTGAACATAATAAAGACTACAGTTGTCCCTCCATATCCACGGATTTAAGTATTCATGGCTTGAAAATATTCTTTAAAAAATAATAATCCAAAAAGCAAACCTTGATTTTGCCATCTTATATAAGGGACACCATTTAGCTGTTTGGGCTAGAAGTCAACCTGAAGAAAACAGAAGTTCTTTACCAGCCTGCACCACAGGACGAACACCACCATCCCCACATTGCCATCTGCAAATCTGTGCTCAAGTCCGTTCAGCAGTTCACCTACCTGGGAAGCATCATCTCCTCAGACGCCAAGATTGACAAAGAGATCGATCACAGATTAGCAAAGGCATATAGTGCATTTGGAAGACTTCACAAAAGAGTCTGGAGCAATAAGCACCTGAGGCAAAGCACAAAAATCAGTGTGTATAGAGCCATCGTACTGTCTATCCTCCTTTATGGATCTGAAACATGGGTCACCTATCGCCACCACCTACGACTCCTCGAGCGCTTTCATCAGCGCTGTCTACGCACAATCCTAAATATACACTGGACTGACTATGTGACGAATGTTGCTGTCCTTGAGCAAGCAGGGATCACCAACATTGAGGCCATGATATTGAGAACACAGCTGCGCTGGGCAGGGCATGTTTCTAGGATGGAGGACCATCGCCTCCCAAAAATACTACTCTACGGTGAACTCGCCACGGGTCAGCGTAAGAGGGGTGCTCCAAAAAAGCGATACAAAGACTCCCTGAAACAACATCTCAGGCTTGGCCAAATTCATCACCAACAGTGGTCCGCCCTGGCCTCACATCGGGAGGCATGGAGACGCACTATCCACAATGCTGCAGCCTTATTTGAGAACTCACGACGAACAAGTCTTGAAGAGAAACGACAACGCAGAAAGAATCACAACCCAAAAACATCACCCAAGGAGACCTTCTGCTGTGCTTTTTGCAACCGGACTTGTTTATCTCGGATTGGCCTTTTTAGTCATCAGCGCGCTTGCAGAAAGCGCGGGATGAGTCCTTCCTGAATCTTCGTTTGCGAAGAAAAGCCAGAGAGAGAGGGCATATAATGGGACTTGAGTATGCATGGATTTTGGTATCCACGGGGGGTCCTGGAACCAAACCCCAGTGAATATGAAGGGACAACTGTATTTACAATATATTATGCTGTCCACAAAAGAAAAAAAAATCTTCACTCTTCAAGATTCAAACCAGAACTGCTCAGTTCAACTCTATAGGGCAAACTAAATACCCAGCTCTGCAGAGTTCCTAGCACCTCCACCAGTCAGCTCTGCACCAGAGCTAGAGTTCATCAATATTGTTACATTTGCTAGGTCCTGCAAACTGCCACTAGCTCGGAGCTCTGCAGCTATGTTTGCTACATCTCAGCTCTTTACATAATAAATCTACCGCAGGTCCCAATATCCTGACAGGAACCCCAACCTTTATTAAATCAATAGGGGCTTTCCTCCAGGGCTACTACCAGACTTGGAGCAGGTAATCATTGTTTTTTCCAATACTGCAGTAGGGAAGAAGGTGGGCCCACATGCTACAGTCCACCCCCCAAAAAAATCTGAGCCCCTTCTGCCTGTGGTTATTTTCTTTTAGGTATGAACGTGATAGATAACAATGGACTCCACATTATATCTAATTCAGTGCTTAAATGACAGTCTAGAGATGGATACCAACAATGTTCCTGAAAGCCAATCTGATCCCAACTACTGTAATAGGATGGGGCTGGGGTACAAAGTTAATCCTTTTTCTTAGCAGCTTGGATAATGGTCTCATAGAAAGTTGACTAAAAGTCTATTAAATGCATTTTGTATCTTATCCTGTCTTTCCATTTAAAAAAATCAAGAAGGCTAGCAGCATCACTGAACACACACACACACGTTAAACATTAAAAACAATACAATAATTACAATTTGTGCTTTAAATATGAGTTCTTGCACAGGCAGGGTGGTGGATAGATGCTTGGGTGTATGTTCTGACACAATAATTCTATGAATCTGATTCTGTGATCGGAATAATCAGTAAGCATATGTGTGAAGTGCCATCTTTAATTTAATCTATTAACTGCCTGGTAGCAGCCATCTTATATATAACAGTCACCAGCATAACATACATATTGATGTATTAAAGCAAAATGTCTCAGATTCTCTTTTCTTCAGCGGCTCTGATGTGAATCAAAGGGCACCATAGCTGAAACAGCAGTTAATATTTAATATTTCTGCTGTGTTAGTCACTGCAACAAATCTATGTTTTTAGGGATGAACTACATCCTTCTGGGATTCAGAGCAAACTTGTCTGGAGTGCTGTTTGATACTTAAAAATTGTGTTTCTCTGTGCACACATATGCCTGATGATTATCTATGTCCATAAATATCTGCATCACAGAACAGCATTTGGAAACCTCTGAAAGAAAACTAGCCATCTGAAAGGTAAACTCTGCAATTCACTACCATAAAATCTAGTGATAACCACAACCTGGATAGCTTTAAAGGGAATTAAATGAATTCATGGAGATTAGAGCCATGGCTACTAGCTAGGATGGCTGTGCATCACTTCTAGTATCAGAATACCAGTTCTAGGACAACACAAGTAGGAGGCAGGTATTGCTTTCATGTTCTGCTATTGGAGTTTCCGTAGGGAGCTGATTGGTCATTATCTGTGCAGAATGCTGGACAAGATAGGCCTTCAGTCTAATCCAGCATTGCTCTTCTTATGTTCTTAAGAGCCACCTTTCTTTTTTTTTCTTTTTCTTTTTTTATTGAATCGAGAAAGAGCTATCGATCTGTCAATCCTTTCCGTGTCCGGGCTGGGTGAGGTTTCCCGTGTTGAGTCAAATTAAGCCACAGGCTCCACTCCTGGTGGTGCCCTTCTGTCAATTCCTTTAAGTTTCAGCTTTGCAACCATACTCCCCCCCGGAACCCAAAGACTTTGGTTTCCCGGAAGCTGCCTGGTGGGTCATGGGAATAACGCCGCCGGATCGCTAATCGGCATCGTTTATGGTCGGAACTACGACGGTATCTGATCGTCTTCGAACCTCCGACTTTCGTTCTTGATTAATGAAAACATTCTTGGCAAATGCTTTCGCTCTGGTTCATCTTGCGCCGGTCCAAGAATTTCACCTCTAGCGGCACAATACGAATGCCCCCGGCCGTCCCTCTTAATCATGGCCCCAGTTCCGAAAACCAACAAAATAGAACTGGAGTCCTATTCCATTATTCCTAGCTGGAGTATTCCGGCGAGCGGCCTGCTTTGAACACTCTAATTTTTTCAAAGTAAACGCACTCGGGGGTCGCATAACTAGTTCTAAGTTCTCAACCTAGTGGTGAAAAGGGGGTCTGAAATGGCTGGCAGCTATAGTAATGAGACCTTGTGGCAGAATGCTATGTCACTGTCTTCTCAAAGTAGACTACAGCAAGATGACCAGAGATGTAGAGTTGTCTTCTTGATAAAAAGGAACATTTTAACCCAAAGTCTGAGTGTCTATATGATCTTTTTCAGATCCAGAATGCTGCTTTACCAAATATGAGTCATTGCTAGTGGGTGTTTACTGTGGCTCTCACAGAGAACACAATATTAGAAAAACACTACCGCACAAAGCTTCAAAAACTTATAGTTTGCAAGATGTTTCGACTAAAGCTGTTAGATCTTGCTAACGCACACAATCTTTGTAAGTTAAAATCCATGATCAGTTTAGTGACCACTTGCTGCACTAGTCTTTTAGATGTAATCAATATGTCCTCCTGGAGAGGAGCAGGAGAATAAAAGAGAGTATAAGTCTCAACAAATAATATCTTACACTTCGACTGAGAGCAAAGCTACTTGATCAGCAGAATCACATGGGGATACATTCCTACTCACCTGTAGCAATTTAGACTTCAGGTGGAGAAATTGTAAGTTGAATACTTCCCAATGTCAAATATGATTTGTCCATAAAGAGGGAGCTTATTTCTACATTGATCTTCCAGCACAGCTGTAGTTTATCTCACGTTTGGCATTCCATTGCTTCTTGGTGATGACAATTCTGTTAAATAGTTGGGTCTTAGAATGAAATTGGGTGCAAACATTCATGGTGTACTTCCAAGTTTGAACCAGGTAGCTGGGCCATCAGACTCAGGCTGTGCTTATTTAAAAAGAAATGCTATGATTACTGAGAGCGAGCATGAGTTTATCAAAAACAAGTCACAATCTTGATTCTCTTGATAGATCAGGAAAGTGCTGTGGATGTAGTATATCTTGATCTCAGTAAGGCTTTTGACGAGGTCCTTCATTATAGTTTTGCATGCAAGCTGATGAACTGTGGGCTAGACAGTGCTACAGTTATGCAGAATCATAATTGGTTGACTGAATGAACCCAAAGAATGCTCACCAATGGTTGTTCTTCATCCTGGAGAAAAATGACTAGTGGGATGCCTCAGAATTCTGTCCTGAGACCAATGTTGTTCAACATCTTGATAAATGATTTAGATGATGGAATAGAAGTCATGCTTATTAAATTTGCAAATGACACCAAATTGGGGTGGGGGAGAGGTAGCAAATAGTCCAGAGGTTGCATGGCTTCAAGTCATTTATGACATATGGTGACTCTATCTCCGGGGTTTCTTGGCAGAATTTGTTCAGAGGAGGTTTGTCCGTTCCTTCCTCTGGGGCTGAAAAATTGTTACTTGTCCAAGGTCATCCAGTGGGTTTCTGTGGCCAAATGGGGATTCAAACCTTGCTTTCCAGAATACAGGATCAGAATTCAAAATGACCTTGACCAATTGAAGAACTGAGCCAAAACTAATAGACTGGAGAGCTGGGCCAAGGCTAACAAAATGAAATTCAATATGGAGAAATGTAAAGTACAGCACTTAGGGCGGAAAAATGAAATGCATAGATATAGGATGGGAGAGACCTGGCTGAACGAGACTACGTATGAAAGGGATCTAGGAGTCCTAGTAGACCACAAGTTGAACATGAGTCAACAGTGTGATGCAGCAGCTAAAAAGGCCAATGCAATTTTGGGCTGTATCAATAGAATATAGTGTCTAGGTCAAGGGAAATAATAGTGCCACTCTATTCTGCCTTGGTCAGACCTCACTTAGAATACTGTGTCCAGTTCTGGGCACCACAATTCAAAAAGGATATTGACAAATTGGAGCATGTCCAGAGAAGGGCAACTAAAATGGTGAAAGGTCTGGAAACCATGCCTTATGAGGAGAGACTTAGGGAGCTGGGTATGTTTAGCTTGGAAAAAAAGATGGTTAAGAGGCGATATGATAGCCCTGTTTAAGTATTTGAAGGGATGTCACATTGAGAATGGAGCAGGCTTGTTTTCTGCTGCTCCAGAGACTGGAACATGGAGCAATGGATACAAGCTCCAGGAACAGAGATTCCACCTCAACATTAGGAGGAACTTTTTGACAGTAAGAACTGTTCGGCAGTGGAACACACTCCCTCAGAGTGTGGTGGGGTCTCCTTCCTTGGAGGTCTTTAAACAGAGGCTGGATTGCCATCTGTCGGGGATGCTTTGTTCAAGATTTCCTGTGTGGCAGGGGGTTGGACTGGTTGGCCCTCGTGGTCTCTTCCAACTCTACAATTCTATGATTCTATTAACAAAACAAATTTCAACAGGGATAAATGTTCTGGGCACCACAGTTCAAGAACGATATTGACAAGATGGAACATGTCCAGAGAAGGGCAATCAAGATGATCTAAGGTCTGGAAGCCAAGCCTTGGGAGGGGGAACATAGTGAACTGGGTATGTTTAGCTTGGAGAAAAGAAGACTAAGAGGAGACATGACAGCCGTCTTTAAATATCTGAAGGGATATCATGCAGAAGATAGAGTGAGCTTGTGTTCTGCTGCTCTAGACCAAAGGATTCCAATTACAAGAAAAGAGATTCCACCTAAACATTGGGGAAAACATTTTTACTATAATAATTGTTTAACAGTGGTATAGACTGCCTCAGAGGGTGGTGTATTCCCCTTCTTTGAATGACTTTAAACAGAGGTTGGATGGGCATCTTTCAGGAGTGCTTTAGTTGTGTACTCCTATGTGGGAGGATTTTGGATTAGATGGCCCTTGCAGCTCCTTGCAACTCTAAGATGCTATGATTTTTATGATACTATAGCATGTGAACATGCCTTTGCCCCTATAGCTGGTGAGAGCCCCTCTCTCAATATTCTAGCTGTTTTGCTCTGGCCTCTGAGGGGGAGAAGTGCAGCCAGACATGATGCCATCATGGCTTGGCCCCAGCACCTGGTGAGACCCCCACCCACTTCATATTCCAACTACCTTTGCTATGGCATTTGAAGAACAGCCAGAATCTGCTGGACTTACTCCCCTCCCCAATGCAATCCCCTTTTCCTTATGTGTCATCTCTTATTTAGGGCTTGTCCAGATGAGAGGATATAATGCTGATGGCTGCACAAAATCACAACAGTGTTTTTTTCTCTCCATGGTCCTTTGGCAAAATCGTTGGTATGTGGAGCTATCCATTTTTGAAGTCCATATGCGGCCATACCTATGGATCAAGTTGGTGGCCAGGAGTGAATCACTTGCACTATTATTCTCCACAAGCTGTCACCACTGCACAGGTTTTTAAACTGTAAATCTAAGGTGCACAAGTGCGACCTTCCACCTAAAAAAGATGTTTGATCACCTCAGTGAAATGAAAAAGTGCACAATCGATACCATGAAACTCCAAAATGGTGCTTCCAGCCACTTCATTGCCAGCAAGCCCACTCCCATGCATGTCCAACTAATCACTTCTGCCCTGCGCAGCAATGTGAACCATTTGTCCAAATGAGCGGTCATGTGCTTGTCCATGTATTTTTTTAAAAAAAAAAACCTCAGGAAAAGCTACAAAGGCTTTTCCCACATAGTTTTTCTGAGGGAGCTATCCAAGATTTGTAAGCTGCTCTGACAGCCTTTTTGGATGAAGGACAGGTTATAAATACAGTCAGACCCCTGTATCCATGGAACCAATATCCATGGTTTCAGTTATCTGCAGGATGCAAAATAGGGGACACATACCATAGAGTCATGCTGGAAAATGCCTAGAGAGCATCCTCTCTAGGTATCTTCTGGGTCCTCCAATGCAACTCTATGGTACGTTTTTACTGGAACTCCTTTATTTTAGTAGGGTTCGTTCTTATCCACGATTTCCAGTATCCATGGTAAGTTGGGGAACCAAAACCCTGCTGATATGGGAGTTCAACTGTACTAAAAAACAGAACTCACTGAGACACAAGAGGGAAGTAACAGCAATCAGTATTCATAAGCAGATGAATTGTGAGGCATGTAGCAGAACAGATGTCCTTAGAGGAAGAGAGGGAAATGAAGTGGACAAAACCACACAAAAAGCAATCCAGTGAGGACTGATCATTCTAAATAACCATGTAATGGGGCCTAACATTTTAAAAAAGAAAAACATGGGGAGGAAGAGTCAAATACTCTGCTAAAATGTATGCAACATAGAAGAACATCACTTCTTTGAAAAGGGAGAACACACTGTAATATTTTGTTGCAGTTGTCAAAATATATTCAACACCCTTTTCTACAGTGTAATTTCCAACTGCCTGAATAGCCTTTGCTTTGATCAATCCTGCACAGAATCCCTATAAAATTACTGTAGAGATTTCAGTTTGGAGAGGGGAGGGAGAAATGGAAAAGGAAGAAAAAAGAATCCAAATGAGGTAGGCAATCTCTTTTTCTCTCTCCCCTTTTTGGATTCAAAGTGAAAATCAGGCTTTAATGTACTAGCTTCACAGATTAAAGGGTGCGAGAGGGGACTGAGAGATGGTGTATGGCGGGATATGCTGGTTCTGCAAATAATTCAGCTGATTGACAGTATTTGGCTTGAAATGGGATGGGATATGCAAATGATCATAATAGGTGCTTATCTACAGTAAGAGGCCAAGGTCAGTATAGATTGGAAAAGGTGTGTGTATTACATTATTCATACCACATGTAATTGGAAATACATTGCAGACTTTGATTTTACCTTTCTCAGTATTTTTTTTTAAATGTATACATACTTTTTAAAAAAGAATCCCCTGAAGGACAGAATACGAGTTTAATGCTGATCAATACATCAACAGAGGTTGCAAAAACGGGGCACCCATGTCTGAATTAAGTGCTACCACCATGTCTAAATTAAGTTGGTACCACCATCACCAACTGCCTGTAGCACATTTACTTCCAGGACTAATTTAAGGTGCTGGTAGTGGCCTTCTAAAGCCCTGAATGGTTTAGAACCAGTCTATCTGTAGGATTGTGAAGTCGAAGGCTTTCACAGCTGGCAGCCATAGATTTTCCTTGGTTTTTTTCCAGGCTGTGAGGTCATGTTCTGGAATAGTTTACTTCTGACTTTCGCTTGCATCTGTGGCTGGCCAGCCACAGATGCAAGCAAAACATCAGAAGTAAACTCTTTCAGAACTCAGCCGCACAGCCCAGAAAAAAACCAAGGAAATATCTGTATCTACCTACAAATCTTTTAAGATCAACATCTTGGGCCCTGCTCTCTCACACTCTCCAAATGTCTGATTTGGCAGGGGGAAGTCCTGAAAAAATTCCCCATCATCCCAATGTTTAGCTGTTTTTACAATGCTCCAGTTTCTCTGTCCTCCTCCGACTTTCCCCTTTGTCCTCAGCTTATTTTAGATGCTGTAAACTGAATTCAAAGTGCAAAAGTAGTTTGTACTCAGTTAAGTCTGCAGGGGAGAGATTAGAGGAGAGCAGAGCAGAGGAGGGGGTAGAATCTTACCCTCCCAGAAGACTCAAGCAAAAGTAAAGTGCTGGAGCCCCTCCTGGTTTGTGTTTTCTTCCTCATTAACAACTTCTGCCAACTTCACCCCACGCGGATGTTGCTTGTCTACATGTTTTCATCTGTGAAATGGAGGATATGCTCTCTGGTCCCCCCCCCCCTGAAAAAGACCAGCAAATCAAAGTATCTCCTAAGAGTGGGCCAAAAATTTATTTGATTCCTTATCATCATGCTATGCTAATAAGGCAACATCTGTACCTACAAGCCTAGTGAAGGACATGCTGGAAGCTGTCTCTGTTTCTAAGGTCTACAAATAACGTCAGGTCCACTTTTGGTGGAAGGAGAAGGAAACAAGGGCAAATATGTTCTCAATGGTTCTTCCTTCTGGACTCCTCCTCCTATGTATAGTGCCCTGTATACTTACTCTGTTCTTCTGCACATGCCAAGTCAGGAGTGTCCCCAGCTCTGAGCTTTGGGACAGGAGGGAGCAAAACCTGACACCTAGGGATGACCCCTTGTTGTGTCACAGGGAGTGGATGCTGGTGATCTAACATTTCAGAGATGAAAACTGGGACACATGTGGCCATGCAAAATCATAGCACAGTCAAGATGACAAAAGTTATTATGAGGAAGAACACACAAGCTAGGAAAGGCTGCACCAGTTTGCTTTTGCCTGAATCTACAGGGACCGTCTTGCACTCTCCTCCCTTCTGAGTTAATTCTGTGCAAACTATTTTTCCACTTTGAATTCAGTTTGCACCAATGGAAGTAAGCTAAAGAAGGAAAGTGGAAGCAGGAGAGAAAAACTGGGATTATTTTAAAAGCAGCTGAAAAGTGGAATGACAGAGAATTAATTGAGGCTATCCCTGCCAAATCAGGAGAGTTGGAGGGTACAATGTTCCAATGGTGGTGTCACAAGGGGCAGCCCCTGATGACATCATTCGGTATGATATTCAAGCATTAATTACAGTTGCACAGAGTATGCTATTCAAATAAAAAGCAATAAGTCTAACAAATGAGAAAAACACACACACACATACACACCTTCTCAAAGCAGGTCCCCCCGCTCCAGCTGAGGACCAGAAAAGAAAAGCCAGACCCTAAAATCTGGGAAGGAACCCTAGTTGAGAGGGAGAGCACAAATCAAGATAATGCTCTGTCTTATTTATGGTACTGATTCCATGCTCAGAGAGGGCAGAATCATAGAATCACATAGTTCAAAGGGACTGCAAGAGCCATCTAGTCCAACCCAGAAAGAACAGACTTTATCAGACCTCCCCTCTAAAACCGTTCTTTTGCCAGCATAACTTCTGCTGTTTTTATGCTGGCAAAAGAACTCCCCATGCCACACTTACCTCCTATCTGCACGAAAAAGTTTCCCCAGTAATGAATGAGGAACAAATGGAGCTCCGTTCACTTCTATTGAAATCCTGTGGATTCTCGCTTGGCAAATTCAAAAATAAGAACAGAAATAACAAAGCAAAAGTTCACAAAAGTACATAAGCACACTATAGAAGTCCCAAGTAAAATGGGGAGGGTCATAAAAAGTGTGTCACATACCTGGATGTCATGATCTCACCTGGATGTGTTCTGGCCAGACCAGCCATTGACGTGAGTACAATGGTGCATGGATTCAAACACTGGCAATGCCAGCACAAAAGCACCATGGGGGATCAATTAACAGCTTGGGCTGTCAATAAAATAGGATGGGTTTTGGACTGGACATGATTGCAAAAGGGCAATGTTATCTGGTACATGCACCCTTTTGCGATCATTAGGTGTCCTTTATGACACTGTATTTGCATAGTCTGATAAAGTCCATAGTAACAGCAAACACAAGGAGAAACCTGGCTAGGAGGATTAATTGTTTGATTGTGCTCCCCTCTCCCCTGCAGGAGTGCCATTCTAGGGCTGTATTTTGTGGAAGACGTAATATTGCATAATATTGTCCCCTTTGCTAGACATCCAAGCAAAAGCTCCATTCAGAAGAACACAGGGACACAATGGAGAGAGCACACCTGTACTCAAAAAATATTACCTATGGATGGCTAAGGTATCTGTTGTGTAGGTTTTCTGTGGTTTTTTTCTGGGCTGTAAGGCCGTGTTCTGGAAGAGTTTATTCCTGACGTTTTGCCTGCATCTGTGGCTGGCAACTTCAGAGAATGGTGGTGCAGGGGTGTGTGGGGTTTACATACTGTGAGTCCCTGTTGTAGAAGATATGTAAATTTGTGTATTTGAATGGCTAGTTCCTAGGGTGGGAGGATATGCAAGGAGGATTTGTGTCTGTTTGGCTAATGGTCCATTGTATGCTGGAAATACCCCTGTTCCCCCTGTTCAGCATCATTTTGGAAATACGACCAAGTGGGTAATTCTAGGAGAATTCTAGGAGAAATGTGGATGGACACAGGGCCAGCACTAGCACATAGCATCCTTTAGCAAATGGCAAGTCTTGGGCAGCCTGACAGAGTCTACTACTTGTCTTGCTTTAATTACAGTTTTTCTGGCTGAGGACTCAATGCATTGTCAAGCAGTTGATCTAGCCACTGTTGTAATGTCTCACAGCTCTGACATTGTATCACTCTGGGGCATTTTAAGAAATGCAAAGTGTGGCTAGATACAAGACTCATCCAGATGGGGTCATTCTGGGCAATTTGTGCCACAACCATTCTCTGATGTTTAATGTCACTTTTCTCAGTTCTGGCTGCTTCCACCTTTGAAATGCTGCTACATTTTTCTCCACACCTGAAACAAAACAAACAAACAAACAAACAAAAAACTGCCATAAAGGTCCTCCCTGCCTCCACTGGCTCTTCATTAAAAAAAAAAAGCTCTTCATATTAATGCTACATCACTAAACTGAAATGTGAAATACTGAGGGACCCCACTGTCTTCAGCCTGTCCCCACCCCAACTGTATTTCTAATTCCTTGCATATTCCTACCATGGATTTCACTCTGGCTCTTTGTTTAAAAGAAACCCTGTCTCTTATAGCACTAGGGGTGCATATAAACTGTAGAAATGGTGCAGTTTAACACCACTTTGAGTGCTGTAGCTCCATCCTATGGAATGCTGGGATTTGTAGGTTTACAAGGTCTTGAGCCTTCTCTGCCAGAGTGCTGGTGCCTCACAAAACTACAAATCCCAGGATTCTGTGCGATGGAGCCATGGTGGTTAAAGTTGTGTCAAACTGCATTATTTCTACAGTGAAGATGCAGCCCAAATCACAAAAATAGATTGCCTCCTGTGCTCCTTCCCTTCTGTTGTGCTATTGCACCAGTTTTGCTTGGTGGTCTAGGTCCAATATGAAGATTTTATTGTTTTTTATAAATGAAGCACCATTAGAGAGGGAAACTCCATAGTAGCTTTGAGAGTGGGAGTGGGGTGGGGTGGGGAAACAGGCTGAAGCAGAGGTCTCCGAAGTCAGCTGCTTACTATGCTATCATGCGTTACCTGGAGGAGACCTCTTCAGATAAAGAAGGAGAAGAGGAGCACCAGGAGGATGAGCCCCACCTGGAATCAGAGGAGGCTAGCAGCCCTGTTGTGACAAAAGCAGAACCCAGTGCATCTCAGGAAGCACCTGCAAATTTAGAGAAGGAAACTGAGCCTATACACCCGGTCGTGTGTCAACAGCCCAAATGCAAGGAACAGCAGTGCCAGAAATGTTCTCCTTCACCTTGAGTAATTTATGCCAACTGGGCTAACCAGTTAGTGGGGCTAACTGGGCTGATTTACTTCTGGCTGTGGATTGGCTCAGCCAAGGCAATTCTGGTGCTGTGGACAATAGATCCAACACTCCCTTGTGAATAATCTTTGATCTTTGGCTTGCATTTAGACTACGGTAGTCTCTCTGGGAACTCCCATCTCAGTTTTGGACTTGGCTCAAGACTGTGTGCTTCCTTGGACTTCAGATTGTTTGGCTTTTGCTTCTATGGACTTGGGTATCACCTTGGGACTGGTCTGGCTTTCTCATGGTCACCCTTTGTGGACTGGAGGTATACAAACTTGGGTGCTTGCCCACTTTAAAGCAGGACATTTCTCTCGTTCCCACTGTGAGACTAATTCTCCCAAAGCTATGTGCTCCAGCAGGTGACAGATTGACTGCACATGTGTGGGGAAAGGAGGCACAGATATATTTGAAAGAGTTTTACACTTTTCCAAGCCAATGTAGGATTGTGGCCAGAGTGTGTATAACTCTCCTGGTGAGGATATCAATAAAATGCCTACATTCTGGGTCCATGGTGGATTCATTAATTGAATGCAATTTTGGGGACCTAAAACATCTTATCCCCTACACACTTTAGTCAACAGCAGAAAATGCACTCAAGCAATGTGTATGGCTCAAATCATATATACTGGCATCTGGAGATTTGGAGAGGGGGGGAAAGGAAGGAACAGTTTGTATTCCATGAAAAACAAACAAACAGATGAACAACAGATCCTCCAGGCACTAACTAGAAATACAAGTGAGAAAGAGGGAACATCTATGGATACACATTAATAGATGTGTACATCCCAGTCCTGTAGTTAAATCACAAGGGATTTTGCTGATAGAATTTGGATGCAAAACAATGATATTCCTCTAAGAGAAAGAAATTAAACCTGTAGGGAGATTTTAAAACAAGATGTAGTCAATACACATTGGTGATTGTAGTGAGAAAAAACCAAGAATGTCAGTTAAATCTTTGAAACTAAGTGGAAACAGGTAGAAATACTGATTGGTCCATCACTAGATTGGGAGTCCCTAGATTCCATCAGGGCTAATTAATTGTAAGGTAACTAAAGGTAAATTTACTAAGTGAACTGGTGTTTGTTCTTGTTGTTGTTGGTGTTTTCATACTATATTTTTTGTTTGATTAAAATGAATATAATGTTGAAATAGAATATGAAGCTTGAAATCCTGCTGGCTGGAGTAACCATGCTGTTATAGATAATGGCAGTGGCATATTGGTGGAAGGAGTAAAATGGCCATCAGTGTAATGGTGATACAGGGTGTGGAGGCAAAGAAAGCCATCATTGTCAGGAAGTAAAATTGTCCTGCTGCTTGGAAACAGGACAGCTTTGAAGCTGGCAAGGCAGGTCTCTCTACTGAAGGCAATGACTTTCACTATTGCCACTATGCACCTCTGGAAAAGATACACTGCATCAGTGTAAGGGACTATTACTGTTGGGAAGAGTGGGAGATAGTACTGGATCAAACTGGCAATGCAGAAGCTGAGCAATATCCAGTTCTCCCCAATCACCCCACAGTCTGAGAGAGAATGAAACAAACTTATTAACCTTATTTGCAGGGGGGAAATGTAAAAGTAGATTTACTTACGAAACCTGTCCATGATCTAATGGACAACAATATATGATCTAATGGAGGTGAGAGAGGAGGTAAAATGGCTGCAATTTGGAGAAGATGCATGAAGAGAGGGGGGCGGGGAGAAACTAACAGGAAGTCATCATAAGTATATTCTGTGCCTAAGCTCCTATAGAGTATTATCTGAACTAGAATTAGTGAGTAGAGGTAAGGAAAGTTTGCTAACTCTATCTGTTTCAGCTGTGTAAAGCACCAATAGGATTCTAGCCAAACTGGGCAAGATCCATAAATCAAGAAGATACAAGAAAGGGGAAGGGATGCCCACAGTGCTAGACCACTATAGCATCATCCACCAAAGCGGAACACAATTAAACAGTGGGATTCACTCCTACAAGATACAGCAAGGACTGCTGACTTGGATGACATTAAAAGAGGATTGGACAAATTAATGGAGGATGGATCAAGCAGCGGCCAGTAGTCATGAGAGTTATATATTGCCTTCAGTACTGATGGGAGAAGGCCATATATATCGGGTTCTTGGAATGATGAGCAAGAAGGTGTAATTGCACTTACTGTATTTCCTGTTTGTGGGCTTACAATGGGCAACTGGCTGGCCACCGTGTGTACAAAACTCTTGACTAGATAGGTATTTAGACTGATCAAGCACGCCAGTTCTTGCATGTGTGCTTACTGTTAAATAGACATAATGTTTTGTGGAAAACATTTAACTGTTTTAGTAGTTCATGGGTTGGATTATGTAAATTTAGAGCAAAGTTCAGTGGAGGGGGTTCTTTCTAAGAATGGCTAAGTCTGGTTTCAATCCAGTGAATATAAACCATCTTTCTGTAAGTAAATACTTCTCATGTCTTTCATTCTTTCCTCTGCCTTCTTTCACTTCTGCACCAGAAGCCAAGAACAGCATGGCTGCATATGGAAGTCACTTTGTCTCTGTCATGCCAGTTTCAAAATTATGTCAGAATTTTTAAAAGTTGTATTCTGTTCCCTGAATTGCTGGGGTCTGTGGAGACCCACTCGTGACACTAAAAATATGATATTAAGATGGGGAATCTGAATTAGCTCAAAGGTGTGGCTGCAAGAGGTTGGGTAACTTAACAGGACCTTTGCACCTGTATACACCAGTACTCTCTGACAAGACACCAAGCCAAAATGAAATAAAAATTGTTTTGATTGGAAAATAATCACAGAAGCATTCACGTGCACACACACACACACACAGAAGACAACCACTCAGGGCTAATGAAGAATTAAGGCAGAAAGACTTGGATAGAAGAGATAGATTTGGGGGAAATGGGCTATAATTGCCTATTCAGAGAGCAAAGGTTCATGCAGCGAAGAAAGACTCAGACTTGAACTTAAGGGCGGTACAGCAGTTCAGCAGAGTGACTGTGTCCAACTGTAGCACCACATGGCTACTATTTGAGGGTAATATTTATACCCAATATAATACCCTTAAGGGGTATTCTGAGTGTGAAACAATGCTTAGATGGGTTTCCCAAAGGAAACTTTGGCTTTGCTAGTTGCCACTAATGGTTGAGAAATTAAGTTTGGTGAGCTTATGGCAGCCTCCATATTGTTGGAGAGGAAAAGGTGCAAGGGAAAGACATTTTGTGGATAATGGGAATACCAGTCACTGTTGGTTTTTGGAGTTTAACTCACTGCCAGGTTCATCCAGGGGAGATTAGCACATTCCTCCTTACCTACTGTAAGGGGTTTAATTTAATCCCATTCTGGGTGTGTTTGTTGGGGCATTCCCAAGACAACATTAGGCCTTTGGGTAACCTTCACTTGAACCTAATTTTGGTTTAACTTGGTCTACCTCAGACCTCGTGAACTGTTCAATATTGCCAAATTATGAATTATTAGAGGGAGGGAGTGTAAGGCCAGATAACAATTCCTCATTCAAGTCAATACAGTCATAATTAAGCAGTTCGAATTCTTTTTGTTTCCATTCTCTCAGTCTTAGAATTGGGTCAGATCATCCATGGTTTACATATATCTAAGAAATGGAAGTTATAAATGGACGCTACTTACTTAGCTGGGAATAAGCATCATGGAACTCAAGGAGACATTTTCTTTCTTTCCAGCAGTATATAGTATTTCCTGCCTTGGTTTTTTGGGAGGGGAGTATCTTTTATATAAGTGAGAATGTTCTGAATTATTGTTTACACTTGTTTCAAACAACTTTGGAACTGCACGGATTTGTAGTAGAGAAATAAGCCAGAACAACCAGCTGAGGTCCTTCGGGAATATTTCATACCTGTGCTGTTTTTAATTTTTGGTTGTTTGGGGTTTCTTTTCCCTCCAGCAGATCATTTGAAGTCTAACCTGAGCCATGTCTCCTCAGAACTCAGTAACCTTTCCTGTTTACAAATGCCAGGTCTCGCCACTGGAAGCTGTGAAGTGATAATTAAAATATGTTCCAGAGGATATGGAAAGTAAAAATTCTTTATTTTTCATAGGACTGAGCCAAAGGGAGCTCCCATTTTGTTATATCTTGTCCGGATAGTAAAATTGGGGCATGTTAACAATGGGGTCAAATGTGAGGGTAATGGTGGTGCTGATAAGAAATCCCTGGTCACAATTTTCCCCTGTGGACATCTTCAGAAAAACAGGGTATGTCATTACATAGGATTTTCTCCAGCTGTCTTCTGGGTGGAGTGGGGGGGGGAGGCAACTGTCAGAAAGAGTTTTCCTTGCTAGAGGCGGAAGGGAAGTCCATTGGTATGCATTTTCCTACAAAAAAATATCCGTTATGCAGTTCCCAAGAACACCAGCAGGACAAACAACATCTTGCCCAGGAAATTTGTGCATTTCTGAGATTTGCACTGTGTTTCAGTGAAGAAAAATATGTACACAAAGCCATGTGTACATGTTGGAAATGTGCATAATTAAAAATGCATATATTTTAAAGGTGTTTATAAAAACATGCAGAGATAACTCCAGGTGTGTGCATGCTCCAGAGGTCCACGGGATATATTTTTTTTTAAGTTCTCAGGATATACCAGGTTACACCAGGAGATGAGGGCTCTCTTGGCTGGTTTAACACATCTCCTTTCCCAGCCAGCATCACAGTACATTCCAGTTCAAAGACATAGCCGTATTAGTCTGGAATTTTGGTAGGCTTTTGTAAATTTGATCTACTTCCTCCGATGCATGGATCCATGCATCAGAGGAAGTAGACTGAGGACTTTATCAGATGCTGGAAATATAGCATCATAACAATGCCTAATTAACGTGAAAGGGTGTGCATTTCAGATGACATTGTCCTTTCGTGATTTTGTAGTGTCCAAAAGCCATTCTATTTAAATTGATGGGCTAAGCCATCAATAGATCTCCCATGGTGCTTTTTTTGCTGGTATTACCGGTGTTTGAAACTTTGCACCATTGTGCTCATGTGAATATAGTGTCAATGGGCAGATCACCCCTGGGTGACAGCATGAAAATCAGGCGGGGTGCTCTTTTTATGAACCCCTCTGTTTCACTTTTAAGTTGTAAAGCATGTTTCTGTGCTTATGTGTACGTTTTGTGTCTTTGGTTTTTTTGTACCTTTAAAATTTACTGCGCTTGCATCTCTTCACGAGAATCAGTGAGATCATGAGCGCAGATGTGAACAGAGCTCCGTTTGTGTTCCATTCATGCTGAGGGGCTGCTTATTGATGCTGTGTAAGGTAGCTCTGGTAGAGGATTCTTTTGCCGGCAGAAAAATGCTTTAAAATATGCCAGCAAAAGAACTCTTGGAGAGGCTTGTCTGATAAAGTCCAAATTCCACAAAAGTTTATGCTACAACTTCTTTCTCTCAGTTAGTCTCAAAGGTGCTACAAGATCCCATTGCTTACTACATTCCAATAACTCCCTCCACCATTCATAGGGCTTTCTACTCACCTTGGCATTAGGCAACACCTTTCCTCCTGCCTTTGTCCCTCAATGGCCATCATTAAAACTGAACTTGTCATCACATCACCATGCCCCCAATTTGGCACTTCTATGGCTATTCACACATACAGCTTGCTTATAAGGTCTGTTCCTGGCCACCAGTTCACTCCATGCATCTAAGAAAGTAGACTTAAGTCTAAGAAAGTTTATGCTACCAATTTCTTTCTCTCAGTTAGTCTCAAAGGTGCTACAAGATCCTTTTACATATTGAGAAATCGGTGAGAGATATATGTGGGCAAAGAAGGAATATGAAAAGGGAACTCAGGCCTAACCCAAGGTGCTATAATATCACTGCATACTGATCTAGACTAACACGGTTGTTGTCTTTGAAAAAGGAACTCAGTAACACAGGTTTCAACTTTTTGAATCAAGGAGAAAATGTGGTGAACAGATTGGAGAATGGTTTTACTGGTGTACAGTAATTGAAGATGGATATTCCATCCTTTATCAAAGCAACTGAGGTCCCATCTATATGAGGGGGAAATATATACTGTAATCTCCTCCGAAGAAGAAGCCATTTGCAGCGCTGCAACCTGTCTTAACGGTCAAAAGAGTCCCCCTAAAGTTTGCAAGACCATCAGCCAAGAGGGCAGCCACAAGTGATTTACTTGCACTTTTAAATCTGCCAGCACCAAATTTTTTAAAAAAAACACAGTTTAACACATGTGATATGTAGTATTTACAAAAGGGGGGGGAGAGGAAAAGATAGACTTTTTATCTCCTTACTTAGCCGAAAATCCAACATGGTGGCAGTAGGTGCTTTCCCTGTATGCTAGCACCTCCCCCCATGTTTGTCCAGCCAATCAGATTACACTGCCTAGTCGCAGCAATGCAAACATGACTGTCTTAACGATCATATATTTGCATGCCCTGCAGAGTTTTTTAAAAACTCCGAGAAAAGCTCCAAAGGCTTCCATGAAAGAGTTTAAGGTGGATTTAGCTGCCCCCCCTTCTGAAGGAGACCTATTGATGCAAATGACCAATTGGACAGATCGCCTTCCGTGTGATTGCCATTTGGATTATTTTCACCATTTGGACGGCCCCAGAGTTTCAGCCTGGTTTAACAGTTAGAAAGAGCCAATATAGGGTAGTGGTCTGATTGCTAGATGAGAACTCTGGGAGAGCTGCTTAGCCACGTAAACCCATTGGGTGACCTTGGGCAAGTGTCACTCTCTCAGCATCAGAGGAGAACAATGGCAAACCTCCTCTGAATAAATCTTGCCTCTGCCATGCTGTTACAGGGTCACTGTAAGTCAGAGTTGACTTGAAGGCCCAGAACAACAGCAACATAATTGGAGATGATACTGAAGCTGAGGTAAAATTTATTCTCCTGAGAAAATGTCTGTGACTTTTCTTTTAGTCACTTTCTAGTACAAAGTCACTTTGCAGCATTTCTGCACACACACACACACACACACACACCTTTCTTGTGGTAGCTGCCATTCCTGTGTTTTGGAACACCATTTGATTTGGTGCATTTTGGAGAGGCAAAATGGTATCCAGGTTGTCAAAACAGTTGCTACTGAATTAGTACCTTTTTTTAAAAAAAAAAGGGTAAGCAGTGGGGAGGAGAATAGAATGTTTATTAGCACTGCTCACAGTGAGCCCCATGGCAGAGAACTATTGGAGAATTTCTCATCCCCCTGAAGTAATTCAGCTAAATGGTCCTCCCAAGCCCCCCCAAGCCCCAACACATAAAGTGGTACATTTCAAGAGGCCATTTCTGCACAGCTCCAGAGCTAACAGCGACAATTCATTTCCAGAATCTACACGTTGATAAAATTGTAACCTTTTTATAACCCAGAGTTTGTGCACCTCACCTCCTCATTCCTGTCTTGCTTTCAATGCAATTTTCAGTTTGGTACCACAACACCTACATAGATTCTCAAGGGTTTCCAGGGCTGGCAAAGTCTGAGATAAATTGAACACACAAGTGAGAAATGAATATAGCTGTATCAAAGTAAATCTACAACTGGCTGGACATGACCTGATCTGTCAACCATAGCAATGTTTTTAGAAGAAGTATTTGTTGCTTTGTAGGGAATGGAAAGTCACTTCCATTTTGCAACAGAGAAAGGAAAGGGGGAAAAAAAGAGAAAGGGAAAGGATTAGACTACGGCCCTTAGCAAGGCTTTCCTAATATGATGCACTCTCCCCAATATGGTGGTTTACAACTCCCATCCTCCTCCTCCTCTAGCATGACTAATGGGAATTCTAGTTTTAATCACATCTGGAGGACACTAGGTTGGGAAAGTGGCCACAGCAGAAGCCTTGAATATTCCAAACGTCCTGTTAAAATATAGTTATTACTAGGGGTTTTTTTTTCTTCTTTGAGGAAGGACAGATCCCTGGGGAGAAATCCATTCAGCTTCATCTTAAGTGTCAAGCAGCTGTTCAGATTACTCCCAACCATTTATCTTTCTTATGGCTTTTTAATGTTTAATTGCTCTCCCATAATTAGGACACAGGCTGTTCTTTTTAGGAATTACTCCAGGTATAGAGAAGAAGAAACTTTCTGTAAACCCAAGCCCTGTTTTCTTTGTAATTTAATTATCTCAAGAGTGGATATGAGGTATGGTCATTGTTACTGAGGAACTCATTAAACAACTTCCTCATCTCTCTCTTCAAAAATGTATCCTACTTCAGGTGGCTTCAGTGTAGCATTGGTGCAAATGAGGCAGGAAACAACAGGGGAAATGCCCAAAGACTTTCATTTTGCTGATATCTTGTTAGAATATAATCCGTTGCACTTGGCAGAGAAATTAACCAGCTATTTTTCTATGGCTAAAGGAGAAATAATGACACCCACTTTAATGTATTTTCGAGAAGTGAATGTTGAAGATGGACCTCCGACTACTCAATTGGATTTTTGGTACAGCAGTTATTAAGATATGAAAAAAATAGAATAGCCAACAGTTGTTATAAGCTGGAATCTTGTAGGTGCCTTATGCACATATATGTCCCCATATGGAACTGGTGGGACATGATGAGGAGGCAGCCATGTTCAGGTCAAGGGTATGGAAGGGAAGTTGCACATGTGGTGCTAATATGCATGGTTGTGTATTGTACATTGATGCACTGATATGCACATGTAATAATGGATGTGTGTGGTACATTGTACACAGATGCACTGGCACATTTGGCTATACAGTCAGTTTCATAATGTTGCAGAAATGTACAAATGTCACATAATGCCATGGCCAAAACATGACATGATGTTTCCCAATGTAGAATCTTGATGGGTTATTTATAAGTGACTTGATAGTGTATGTATGTGATATATTGGTATTGATATAATTCTATTGTTAATTTATTTGTCTCATTGATAGGTATTGTTGTGTTATTACTCAACTTTTAAAAAGAATTCTAAAAAGAATAACAATTTTTGAAGATGTGAAGTTGAATGCTTCCACAGCTGACATCCATAGGTTTTTTGTGGTTTTTTTCTGGGCTGTGAGGCTGTGTTCTAGAAGAGTTTATTCCTGACATTTCACCTGCATCTGTGGCTGGCATCTTCAGAGAATGGTGTTGTTGTGGGTGTGTGGAGTTTATATACTGTGAGTCCCTGTTGAAGAGAATTATTATGTAAATTTATGTATTCAGTTGTTGAATGTTCAGTTCTTAGGGTGGGAGAATATGCAAGGGGGATTACTATCTATTTAGCTCATAGTCCATTATCTGCTGGGAAGCCCCCTGTCCCTGGGGGAAGTTCATTTGCATGTATTGAGTTTTTATTTTGGTATTTTTCAGGATTGGTAGCCAAACTTTGTTTACTTTTAGCATTTCCTCTTTCCTGTTGAAGTAGTCCAGCTGTTTGTGGATTTCAATAGCTTCCCTATGCATTCTGACCTGATAGTTGTTAGCCTGGTCCAGAATTTTGGTGTTTTCAAATAATATCTTGTGCCCAGGTTGGTTCATAATGTGTTCTGCTACTGCTGATTTTTCTGGCTGGCCCAGTCTGCAGTGTCACTCATGTTCCTTGATTTGTGTTTGTACACTGTGTTTTGTGGCCTTATGTAGATGTGTCTGCAGCTACATGGTATACGGTTAACTCCTGCAGCTGTGAGAGGGTCTCTTTTGTCCTCTTCTGAGCACAGCATTTCTTGGATATTTTTTTTCTTGGTGGCCAGATCCAGGAAAAACCACAGGAGTGAAGAAAAACAAACATCCAAAGGGAAGGTATTTTTTACCATACATCAAAGGAGTCACAGACAGAATAGGAAAACTGATGAAGAAACACAACCTCCAAACGATCTACAGACCAGCCCCCCAAAAATCCATAATGAACCATGAACTAATTAGACACTAATCCCCCTTGCATATCATCCCACCCTAAGAACTGAACATTCAACAACTGAATATACAAATTTATATACTAATCCGCTTCAACAGGGACTCACAGTATATAAACACCACACACCCACAACACCACCATTCTCTGAAGATGCCAGCCACAGATGCAGGTGAAATGTCAGGAATAAACTCTTGTAGAACACTGCCTCACATCCCAGAAAAAAAACCCACAAAAAGGCCTAAATTTTGAATACTTTGCCCAAGATCCTACATCACAGATGCAGTTAGAAATGTATTGTTTCCTGACCAACTCCTTAAATGTACCTTAACAAACAGCAGCTTTTAGGAACTGAATGCAAGGGCCTTTTTTTTTTTAGCAGTATGTAGATTTACTGACATTATCTACTATCTTTTATGGATTTGTTTTAAATTGTTTAAACTCTATGGATAATTTAATTGCATTTTAACAAGACTTTTGAGCTTTAAGTTCATTTATTTAAGTGCTTTTAATTGTTTGTTTTAATTTTTCTAAACTGTGTTGAGCTCAGGAAAAAAGCTGGGATATAAATGAATTAGATGAGGATGAGGGTGATTAATATTGCATTTAACCTCCCCCCCCCTCCACTGACTTGAAAACACCTGGAGCCTGGTTCTTCTCCTCCCTACCACCCCCTATTGCAAGAGCAAATTTCTTTGCCCCAAATAAACATAATGGGAAGTTTACATGAAAGCAGAGGAAAGATTAGTTCTGTTCCTTGCTCTGTATGCTCTCCTTCCCAAATAAAGGAAAATAACAAGATATTCCTCTCACAGGATATACCTTTTTCTTTAGAGCGTGGGACCATAACAAAGAAAATGGAAATATTTGATGACCTTACAAACTTTGTTCTCATCTGCCTTCATATACTTCATAATAGTGTGGCCACAAACCCTGGGGATTTGGCTGATGTGTAGGGAAATAAGGCAATCCAATCTATGATGCAATTCTTTTGTCCATCCTCCCAGCTCCACTGTTTTTGCCTTGGTGTTCATTTGTACTCTGTCTTTTCCATTTAGCTAATATTTCCTTCCTCTCTTGCTTCCAACTGTGATGGCATCCAAACAATCTCTTGTACCAAAAGGGACAATGAAAAACATTTCCCTTCAAGTCTAGGATGTCTAATAGGAGTTTGTAGTTCATGGTTGTTTATTTTCCATGGTTCAGTACCTTCAGTTTCACATTACAGATAGCGCCATGAATAATTCCCAGGATGCCCCAAGATATGAGAAACACTGGCTATTGTTCTTGGTGTGGAATGTTGGGTTTCATACAGGGAACATTTGATTCCCTTGATGAAACAGCTATGTGGGTTTCTAGTTTGTTTCTGCATTAATAAGAGTACAGTTAGACCTCCATATACACAGATTCTCTATCCATGGATTCCACCATCCTCAGCTTCAAAATATCCCCCCCCAAAAAAAAAATCCAAGAAGCAAACCTTGATTTTGCCATTTTCTACAAGGGACACCATTTTACTATGGCACTGTATATAATGGGACTTGGGCATCCATGGATGTTGATATCCACGGGGGTTATGGAACCAAACCCCACCAGATACCAAGGGCCCCACTGTATAGCGTTTCAGTACGAGTACAGTGTCTAGATTAAGGGATGTAATAGTACCACTCTATACCCAAAAACATCACCCAAGGAGACCTTCTGCTGCACTTTTTGCAACCGGACTTGTTTATCTCGGATTGGCCTTTTTAGTCATCAGCGCGCTTGCAGAAGGCGCGGGATGAGTCCTTCCTGAATCTTCGTTTGCGAAGAAAAGCCAGAGAGAGGATTCTCCTTTGGTCAGATCCTGCCTGGAATACTATGTCCAGTTCTTGGCACCACAATTCAAGAAGGATATGGATATGGACAAGCTGGAACATGTCCAGAAGATGGTGACCAAAAGGTGAAAGGTCTGGAAGCCATGCCCTATGAGGGGCAGCTTAGGCAGCTGGGTATGTTTAGCCTGGGGAAGAGAAGGTTAAGAGGTGACATAATAGCCATGTTTAAATATTTGAAGGGATGGCATATTGAATATAGAGCAAGCTTGTTTTCTGCTGCTCCAGAAACTAGGACACAGAGCAATGGACTCAGACTACAGGAAAAGACATTCCACCTAAATATTACGAAGAACTTCCTTACAGCAAGAGCTGTTTGACAATGAATACACGGCCTCGGAGCATGGTGGAATCTCCTTCTTTGGAAGTGTTTAAACAGAGGCCGGATGGCCATCTGCCAGGAGTGCTTTGATTGTATATCTCTGCATGGCAGGGGATTGGACTGGATGGATCTCTTGGTCTCTTCCAACTCTATGATTCTATGAACACAATTCAAATTGCAATTGATAACCTTCAGAAACTAATCACAGAGGACTGCTATGCCTGAAGAACTTGCCTTCTTCAGTACAAAAACATCACCTATTGAAATCATCATTGGAGGTCAAAACTCATTTTAGACATGGGGTGGTCCAGTCCACTTCATTGGCAGGGATCCCAGATGAGTGTGTTATGTGTCTCCTACATAAAGCATGCAAATGTATTGTGACCACAAGGGTGCTTTCGATATACATGCTCTACAAACACAGACTTGTGCACCACAGTACTGATAAATGGGCATTTTTCTGCTTCAACAAAAAACAAATTGCTATACAAGCACATGACTGCAAAAGACTTATGAAGCAAAATATTTGTTGTTGTTTTTTGGGGGGGTGCAAAACTGCTGGTATGCAAAGCTATCCATTTTTGAAGTTCAAATGCTGGCATGCCTGTGAATCAAGATGGTGGCCACAAGTGAATTACTCATGTTATTATTCTCCACAAGTTGCTGCTGCTGCACAGTATAATTTTTTTTACTGTAAATCTAAAGTCTTTAAGTGCAACTTTGTGCTTAAAAAAGCTGTATGGTCACCTCAGCACAGCGAAAAAGTGCACGATTGCTATGGTGAAACTAAAAAAATGGCACTTCTGGTCACTTGCTGTCATGTCCAACCAATCAGATTTCTCCTTCCACTCCTTTCCAAGAATGCATTGCAATTCAAATTGGTTATCTTAACAAGCCGTAATGCTAATTTCTACACATCATTTTAAGAACTTTGGGGAAAGCTGCAACGGTTTTTCCCATATAGTTTTTTGAGTGCCCCTCCCCAACTCCTTCTGAATATGCTGAGTCACTGCAGGATCTCATTGGGACAAAAGGTATTCCCTGTGAATTCTATGAGAAGTATTTTCACCATCTAGACAACCCCCTAATCAAATACAGGAACAGTACAGTACTATACTCAAAGTTGACACAGCAACTTTGGAGATTATCAGACGTGTACAATATCCCAGGACAGGGATGACAGGAAATTGCTAAAAGGCTTACCTTTTAGATGACAACGTCCCTGTCCTGGGATGTTCCCGTTCTGCTCCTGTTCCTCCCCGGTTTCCTCTTATTCATGGACAAATCCGTGAATAAGAGGCCCATTCCATTATTATAATGGAACGATGGTGAGTGAAAACAGGAGCCCCGTTGTGCTTCTGGGATGACAACTGGATGTGACATCACTGGGAGGTCCCTGCTGGACACTTCCGGGTGCAATCGGGATGAAAAGGTAAGTAAAAAAAAAAAATCCCTCCCCAGGTAGCTTTTTCTTCTTTAAATGTGTTTTGGTGCTTGTTTGTTTGTTTGTTGACAGCTGGGGGGCGGGTCTTTTTAAATTTCCTTCCCAGCCATTCTCTTGTGAGAATGGCCAGGATTTGAGTTCCTGGTCATAAAAGCAGTCTTGCAACAGCTGCATTTATGGCCGGGCAGCGAAGGGAGGGGGAGCCCGTTCCTGTTGCGGAATAAAGGTAGGTGTGTGAAACTTTTTTTTTATTCTGCAGCAGAAATGGGAGAGGGGTGGGGGTAGCAGGACAGAAATGGAACCCAAGTGTCCATCTGATAATCTCCTTTGTGTCAAATGAGGTTAAGATGCAGGAGAAATAAACAGGACTTCTAGATATTATCCTGTTTTGAAAATTCTTCATCAGTACTGGCACTGTTTTGAAAGAAATTATTCCAGTGAAAAGTCAAAAGTGCACAAACCCAGTAACAAAAACAATCAAGTAGCTCAAATGATAACTTGTTAACAAACATAAAGAACCATTCCAAACTGTTTTAAAATACATGCCATAATATGAGATAGCACCTGCAAATGATGAGAAAAAACCCTTTCAAACTGCCTCAAAGCAGAATGAATGAAGGGTCAGAAAGAAATTTTATTGACTAAAGGCCCCTTTCCCACTGCACAGTTACAATGCTTTGATACTACTTTAACTGCCATGGATGCATCCTATGGAATGCTAGGATCTGTAATTTAATGAGGTATTAGAATTATCTGGTAGAGAATTACTTAACTGGTAGAGATAAGCATCTCATGAAACTACAAATTCCAAGATTCCACAGCATGAAGCCATGGTAGTTAAAATGGTGCCAAAATGCATGACGTGTGCAATGTGAAAGGAGCCAAGAGTTAATTAGTTGAATCATGAGAGATATTGCATAAGAAGACACTGCAGACAGAATATCCTGGAAGCAGCAAGTACCAAGTTTCCCAGCTGTTCCTGCAGAATTCCTGGCTATTCCCCTCTATTGGTGGGCAGATTTGTGTTTGCTACACAGCCTGACTTGTCTTCCCCAACTAGTCTCCTGCCTCCATCATGATGCCAGTTTTGAAGTAAGAAGGCACAGGCCCTAATCAAGTTGGCTTTTCTACATGGGATGAGGAAAGGATGCCGTTATGTCCTTTCCTTCAAGAAACAAAATGTCATGGTTCAACCACTGAAATGCTAAACAGCTGCCAGGTTAGAAGTGAGCCCCATTCAACCCACCAGGACTTCATTCCAAGTAAAGATAGATAGGCTAGCTTTATGGAGCAAGGGATAAGTTTTAACAAGACAAACTCAAAGATCTCTGGCCATTTTGAATGAGTCACAAGAGAGAAATAAGTTAGAGTTCTCTCTGACTTTTATTATTATTTTGTAACTAGATTAGGCTTCCTAAGTGAGCCATTACCTTGATTAAATACTAGCAGAAACCGACATTCAAAATTGGCTGATTAAAGAGAAAAGTGCATCGTCATGGGAAATGAAAATACCAAGGTTTAAATGTTATCAGAGCAAAATCAATTTGCTGCCTCATATTTCTCAGATGAATCTAAACAGATAGGTGCAGAATCACTTAAAGGTGATTGAGGAGGATCCATTGGAATAACCTGCGGTTCTTTGAAGCTTCACCTCAGGCTGCATCCCCTTGTATCTCTCTGGTACAGTTGATATATTGTAGCCTCCTCGTACTTGGTGCTCTTCAGATGTGCCAAACCACCACTCCATCATCCTGAGCCAACATGAGATTAAACCTCCTGATTAATATAAGGAAACCAGGGACCCAGTGGAGGCACATGGGCAAGTTGGTGGGCATGCATCTAGGGATGTGTGAGAAATTCACTGTTGAGAGTTTTGTCTGCCTGCTTGTAGGACAATATCACACTACACTGTTATAGTGCTTATTCCACTTTAACTGCTCTGGCTGCCTTCTGTGGAATCCTGGGATTTGGAGTTTAGGGAGGGGCATTTAGAATTATCAGTTAGAGAGCTCATAGGCCTCATTAAACTACAAACTCCAGAATTCCACAGGAGGCAGCCAGTGAAGTTAAAGTGGAATAATAGCACTATAATGGTGTAGTGTGATAAAGTCTGTAGATTCAGATAACTTCACCTTCCTGGGCTAAACAAGGAGTCAGCTGCAATATGCATTTGGAAAATGGTACGTTTATGTGCTTGCCATGGAGCCAAGGTTTACTGAGGTGCAACTGCAAACAGTTCCAGGCCTCCACAAGGCTTTGTTTGATGCCCCAGATTGATACACTTCACTGCTATAAGATAAGCTTTGTTGATGGTAAATTAATGCAGCGGGAGCTCATTCAAACTACATAAATATAGCACTATTATTCCACTTTAGGGACTTATCAGATGCGGCAAATATGGCATCATAATGATGCCTAATTAATACGAAACAGCACGCATATCAGATGATGTCCTTTCATGATTCTGTAGTGTTCAAAAGCTGTTCTATTTTATTGATGGGCCAAGCCATTAATAAATCTCCTGTGGTGCTTTTTTGCTGGTATTGCCAGAGTTTGAAACCGTGTGCTATTGTGCTCACATGAATGTAGTGTCAATGGACAGAACTCTTCCGGGTGAGATTGCGAAAACCAGGTAGGGGACACTCTTTTTATGAACCTCCCCAGTTCAATTTGAACTTTTTATGTGTGTTTTTATGCACATTTTGTAACTTTGCCTATCTTTTTTTAAAAAAACTTACCACGCTCGTGTCTTCTCATGAGAATCAGCGAGATCACGAGCGCGGAAGTGAATGGAGCTCCATTCGTGCTCTGTCAGTGTCGGGGATGCTGCTACTAAAGGTAAGGTGGCGGCAGGAAAATGGTTTAAAATATGCCAGCAAAAGAATGTTTATAGAGGCTTGTCTGATGAAGTCCTAAGTGCCATGGCTCTATCGTATCAGTCCCTAGGGCTTGTAGGTTGGTGACACACTGGGGTGCTCTGGCTGAGGACTCTACATGCCACTCCCTAAACAACCAATCCCAGGATTCCATGGGATGTTCCCATAGTAGTCAAAGTGGAATTATAACACTATAAATAAATGTGTAGTGTGAATGGGCCCCAGGTGGTCTACAGCAGAGGAAAGTATCACAGCCTTTCTCTTTCATATTCCAGAAAACCCTCACAGCATCCCCTAAAAACTGAATCCTGACCAGACCATCCAAGGTCCAACATTGGGGATCCCCATGTCTGGATAATGGGTCCCCTGGACTGGGGTGCAGCCCCCAGCCCCAGCAAAACAACTGGATGGTGAATCTTGAAGGTCATACTGTATAAGGCAGAACCAAACAAAGGAAACTGAACACTTAAGACATGACCCATCTCCCATCCTAAATGATATGAAAGTAGCATAAGCAAGTTGTTAACAGGAATTTTTTACTTCCCCAATCTGCTCCTGCTGTTGCTGTCATGTGCCTTCAAGTCATTTCTGACTTATGGCGACCCTAAGGTGACCCTATCATGGGGTTTTCTGAGGCTAAGAGTGTGTGACTTGCCCAGTGAGTTTTCATGGTCAAGAAGGGATTCAAAGCCTGGTCTCCAGAGCCATAGTCCAACACTCAACCCACTACACCACACTGGCTCCTTCCTACCTCTGTATCCTTGAACTACCAGGGTAAAGCTTAAGCTATCTAGTTGGGCATGCTGACTACACAATAACCCATTGCATGCCACAGGAGAGCTGTTAGTGTTTGGCCATGCTGCTGCTAAGGAGTCTAGACCTCAGCTGCATGGTGACAAGGAGCCACATCCACTACACCATGAAAGAAAGAAAAATCCATGCCACAATAGGCACGTATGTGAAAAATTCACAAAACACTGCATATATTTCTAAAATCTGAACAAATGTGCTTTAATTAAGAGGACCATACACTAATTATATATGTGTATATATTGGAAGAAGTGCATAAAAATATGTGCATTTTTTAAAAAAGAATCTGCATGGAACAGAACAGATTTTATGGCGGGAAAGGGATGAAGTCCATGGAGACTGATTTGACAAATCTGCCCATCCTTACTAATGTCCCTTCCCTCTTGTATGTGAAGGAGATGAAATGCCTTCACAGGTTCTCTTTGTCTGTCTCTGATGATGACTTCCAACTGATGTACTCAGTCATGTTATGTGCAGCACTCTAGATCTGTTTAACAATTTCATTAAAAGGATGCTCAGCACAAGTACCACTTCAGATGGAGCTGTGGGATGCTACTCATTTTCTGCATCTTTAGCAATGTGAAAATCTTGTCTTCTGTTTTCATTCCATTTTTCCCCGAATTCCACTGGTATTCTCATCCCACTTCCAATGGTTGTCTAAATAAGAAGATATAATGTGGATTGCTGCACATTAATGCAAATTCACAGCAGCATTCATTTGTCTCCACGGTCCTTTGGCAAAATTGCTGGTATGCAAAGGTATTCATGTTTGAAGTGCTCACGCAGCCATGCCTGCAAATCAAGATGGTGGCCGGGAGTGAATTACTAGCGTTATTATTCTCCACAAGTTGTCGCCGCTGCACAGTAATTTTTGTAACTGTAAATCAAAGGTGCACAAGTGCAACCTTCCACTTGAAAAAGCTGCTTGATCGCCTCAGCACAGCAAAATAAAATAAAATATTATTAAAAAAAAACATGATTGATAATGCGGAACTCCAAAATGGTACTTCTGCCCACTTCATTGCTGGCAAACCCACTCCCCACACACGTCCAATCAATCAGCTTTCCTCTTCAGCCCTTGCTGAAAATGTGGTGTGATACAAATCGGATGTCCAAACGAGCAGGAATGCGCATTTCCACAAATTATTTTAAAACCCTCAGGAAAAGTCGCAAAGGCTTTTCCCTTGTAGTTTTTGCCCCCCCCCCTCCTTCTGAATAGGGTGAATCTCGGTCAGATCTCCTGGGGGGACGGGAGGTATACTCTGCAAATTCTATTAGGATTATTTTCAACATCTAACAACCCCCATACTGGATTTTTAAGACCTTTGAAAAACTTTCCTTCATTGAAATTCATGTGTAATTTTAAAAAAATAATACATGGATTTTGGGTATATATTTGACGCATTTCTCCATTGATTAAAATATGTTTATGTGCATTTCTGCCCAAATATATACATTTTTAATCGTGGTCAGTTTTGAAATAGACAAATGATTTTGTGTGCTTGTGTAGCTGTTATCTTCGGTAATGCATCAGAAGCTTGGGAAATGTACAGAATTAAAAATCAAAGGTGTGATTTTTACCTCATTGCTAATGTTGGGAGGTGCAAATGGATATTTTCATAAGGAAATGAAAATCCAGTGAACCACTATTTTCTATAAGGTGCAATGAATAAGAGACTTCTCTCCATCGAAGTACTTTGGTTTCTTTTTAACTTTCAGGCTAAGGTTGGCTCTTAATGTTCAGCCAAGAAACTGTAGCTGTGAACCCATAAAGGATGAATTATAGTCCCCAAGGGCAGGGGAGCCTTCTAGAATCAATAATGGGCACCATTTAATAACATAAGATGTATAGAGAAAGTCAGAACAAAACCATATTTTTGAAAAAATAAAAGATAGCAGGGAGAGCGTTAAGACCTTGAACTTAATCATAATAACTCAATTCATAAAAAGATGTTATGGGATTGGAGTAAAGTGAGTGAAATTCCCTGACTCAACACTCAAGGTATTTTTGGATTTTCAAAGAAAAAATAAAATAAAGTCTTTTCTAAGGTGTGCAGTTCATGCTAGTATAAAGTTTCTAAAAGCTTAGATAGGGTGAATTCTAGATGTGAGACTATGTGAAATGAAAATGGTATAGAAAAGCCTCCCTTAACCTGGCATCCTGCAGATCTGTTGAACTATTATACCCACTATTTCCAGGCAGCAGAGTCATTGGGCAGGAGCACTAAAGATGATGGGAAATGTAGTCCAACACATCAGGGGCTCTAGGCTGAAGAAGGCTGTATAGAGTCACTGCAATAGAAGGCCACCAAGTCCACCCTTTGATGGGAGATGCATCCATCCAGTCATCAGCCTGTCACAGATCAACCAATGACACTGTACCCATAAGGATCATAAAATGAGGAAGGGGCCTCATGGACCATTGAGTCCAACCCACTGCTCAGTACAGGTTCTCCTGCTAAAGTATCCTCACCAGGTAGCTGTCTAGCTTCCTTTTGAAGACATCTGAAGGAGACCCCAACACCTCTCCAAGCACATCACAGAGTTCCATTGCTGAGGAGCCACTCTTACTGTCAAGAAGTTCCTTCTAATGTTCAATCAAAATCTACTCACCTGTTACTTCAAGCCATTAGACCTGGTTCTAACCTCTGGGGAATCAGAGAACAGGCCTTCCCCCTCCTCTCTGTGACACCCCTTGAAGTATTCAAAGAGTGCAGTTATGTCACCCCTCAGTCTTCTATTCACTAAGCTGAACATGCCCACTCCTTCAAACTTTCCTCGTATGTTTTGTTCTCCATACCTCTTATCGTCCTTGTTGCCCTCCTCTGAACCTTCCCCAACTTGTCTATATCCTTCTTAAAATAAGGCCCCCAGAACTGAATGCAGTACTCCAGATGAAGCCTGACCAGCACAGAATATAGTGGGACTATTACTTCCCTTGACATGGAAATTATGCTTCTATTACTGAAGCCTAAAATATCATTCATCTTCTTTGCTGCAGTATCACACTTCTGGCTCATGTTCAACTTAAGTTGAGGTTTCCCCTTCTCATACACAAGGGCGAGACCCACCAGTATTTATCTCCCTGTTGTGTGCTGCTACATTCATATCCTCCAACATTTCACAGATTTGGGGCTTATGTGGCCAAGCAACATCAGAGTGTGGTCAACATGGCAAACATTATTAATAATGGAAGGGACACATAAACTAGGAGATGCTACAACAGTTTGCTTTTGCCCAAGCCTACTGGGAGGGCAAGATTCCAATGCCCTCCCACATCGCAGAGTTAATTGAGTGCAAACTACATTTGCATTTTGAAATCCATTTGTGACAAATGAAGTAAGCAGAAAGACAATGGGAAAAGTGGGAGGAAGAAAGAGATGTGGACATTTTAAAAGTAGCTGAAAAAGTGGGATGATTGAGGGTTAATTAGGACTTTCCCTCCCAAATCAGAACAGTTGAAGTGTATGTACATTTTGTGCATGAGCAATTAGTTGTGCATGAGCAAACAGAGCTTGGCAATTTTTGAACTGCAACTACCATAATCCCCAGGCAGCCTGGATCCTATTAGCTATAGACCAAAACAAATACAGTGGGCCCTTGGTATCCACTGGGATTTAGTTACAAGATCCACCCCCATGGATACCAAAATCCATGGATACTCAAGTTCCATTATTTAAATGGTAGAGTAAAATGGCATCCCTTAAATAAAATGGCAAAATCGAGGTTTGCTTTTTGGATTTTTATTTTTTTTATTATTTTTTTTATTTTTTTGGAATATTTTCAAGCCCAGGTTGGTTGAATCTGTGGATGCAGAATCCTTAGATACAGAGGACCGATTAACTTTTTGAAGCACTGGGATTTCAACTAAATCAGGAGAGGGGAACCTCCACCCTGCAGGCCTAATCAGTCCCCATCTTTCCTCTAAGCTCTGTCCCAGGAGCTATCCTGGAGGAAAAAAACCAATATCTGCCTAAAGACATAGGTAGAAAAGCTACAACCATATCATGCACTGGGGACTGGGGACATCATTGGGTGTTGCCAGGCCTGTGTACCCTCTCCTTGGATTTTGTATGGCCACCTATGATGTTCTAGACTTCTGTGAATAGGTTCTTGAGGATGCAGGTCACACACACACACACCCCGTATCCATGGAACCAATACTCGCAGTTTCAGTTATCCACGGCTGAAAAAAAGAGGGACAGATAACATAGAGTCATGCTGTGAAATGCCTAGAGAGGCATCCTCTCTAGGTATTGCTAATTCCTCCAACACAACTCTGGTATGTTTATTTTAGGGTTTGCTATTATTTGCAGATTCACTTATAAAAGGTAAGTCCAGGGATGTATTCCCTGTGGATATGAGGGGTGGGGGCAACCTGTGTATTACAATGTATCATATTGGAAGAATATATAATAATAGTTAAAGTATTCTTAAATATTCTGTGTACAGGTGTATTAGAGAGATTAAAGGAAGTGGTCTGTTAGGAGGAGGTGAGATCATGGATTGCTAAAAATCTTTTTGAGACTGTCAGGAAGGGGTATCCAGCATGTCACAGATGAAAATTGGGGGGGGGGTCAGCTACACGGGAGAATTTTACCTCCCTTTCACTGTAGTGCCCATTTGTGCCCATGGTTGATTAGCAAGCTTGGAGCAGAATAATTAGCATTTTCATCCCAAAACAGAAAAAGGTGACCACTGGTGAATTGAGTCCAGAAAATCTCCCTCCCTTCCCCTCCCCTTTTTTTTCTCTTAAAGAGGCAGATGCAGAAGAGCTGTTTCCCATTTTTAAAAAAGCTCATACTTTTGCTGTGCTGCTTTACCAGGTAAACGATCATGCCTGTAAAAACCAAAACAATAGTGGCTCGTCATTCCAAGCTCTTGCTTGCAAGCCCAACCCCTCTGAGGTCTGACCAATCAGCTTTCAGCTCTGCTTTGTTCCCTTTTGTGAATTGGTTGTACAGATGACCTATTGTGCACTTTTTCACACACTTTTTTAAAAAGATCGCAAGAAACAGCAAAAGCTGTTATTGAAGATTATATGGAGTTTTCAGCCCCCCTCCTTCTTGATATGGCAAATCCTGGTGGGAGGTCATGTAAACAAAAGGTAATCTGCCTGCATTCTTGCCAGATTTTTTTCATCTTGTAGTCAAGCCCTGGGATACACGTGGCCATGATGGCAATGTTTCTTAATAAGGAAGAACACACAAGCTAGGAGATGCTACGTCAGTTTGTTTTCACCTGATCCTACTGAGGGGGCATCCTCCACCCGCTCTTCTTGTCTCCCTCCTGCTGAATTAACTGAGCACAAACTGTTGTTGTGTATCTTCAAGTCATTTTCAACTTATGGCGAACCTAACTTGTGCAAGGTTACCTAGTAGGTTTTCATGGCCAAGCTGGGATTCAAACCTTGAACTCCAGAATCATAGGACTTTATCAGATGTGGCAAAAATTGCACAATTATGACATCACAGTAGCGCGAATGATTCCTGCTATCGCATGGCGTTGTCATGTTCTCGTGGTCAAACTGTGCTCCAGCCGCAAATAAGGCATTGCTTTTAATTGATGGAACAAGCTGTCAATAGCTCTCAGTATCACTTTTTTTCATAGTATTGAGTGTTTGGAAACACATATCACTGTAATCACAAGATTACAGAGTGAATGGGTGGTCCTCTTCCCCCCACCTCCATTCTGGCGAAAAAACATCTGGATGAGAATCTGAAAACTATCCACAGGACACCCTTTTCATGAACTGTCCTGGTTTGTTTGCAAGTTTTTAGGTGTTTTTTTTAAGTGTCTGTGTGTTTGTTTACTTTGAAAATTGGGTTTAGTGTTTTTAAGCATGTTTGTGTCTTCTTGTGAGAACCACCAAAATCTCACCCATGCTAAATCATGGAAGTAAAGTCCTGTTCTTAAAGCACTAGTGGTTATGTGATAATTCCATGGTGAATTCTTCAATGCAATTACAGAAATGTGCAATAATAAGTGTAATAATGCCACTATGTTTTGGCTTTCCTCATTCACAGAATTACAGAGTTTTTAGATGCTAGTCTGATAAAGTCCATAGTGCAACATTCAAACCACTATCCCATGCTGGCTCCAACTACTTTTGCACTTTTAACTCAGTTTGCATCAATGGAAGAACACAGAGGAGAAAGGCGGAAAGGAGGAGGAGGAGAGAGAAACTAGGTCATTTTAAAAAGCAGCTGAAAAAGTGAGATGACAGAGGATTAATTTTGAAGATTATCAGACACCTTAATATGGCATTACATGAACCCCAGGAGATTGCCATCCTGTCCTGGCCCCTTTTTGCCATCATTTTTTCCTATTCACGGCTTAAGCCACGAATAGATCACCCATTCCGTTCCTGTCACGGAATGATGGGTGAGCGATAAGGAGCCCCTTTCTGCTGGCGCAATGCCAGCTGCAAGTGGGAGATCTGTGCCGAACAATTCCGGGTGCAATTGGGATGAGGAAGTGAGTGACAGCCTTTTTTTCCCCCTCCCTGGGTTACTTTGAATTTTTTAGTGTGTTTTTCTGATTGCTATCATTTTAAAATGTGTATTTTGCTTTTTATTTTCAAATTTCCCATGCAGTTGTTCATTCACAAGAATGACCAGGCTCCTGTTCGAGCTCCATTCACTCCTGCCTGTTAAGAGGTGTGGACGGATGCACGATTAAGGTAAGTGCAAAACAGGGGGTTATTGTTCCGGGATAGGGACTGGAGGGGGTGGGATAGAATATAGCGAGAAGGGGACCCTATTTGGTCTCTGTCTGATAATCTCCCAGTACTGTCATTGCATCAGGACAGTTGGGAAATATGGTCAATCTCAGTGCCTCACAGAAAAATTCTTTTTTGCATGCTATCTTGTATAGTCATTGAACACAAACTGAGTCAGGATCTAAATCCTTACTCCTGGGTCCCCCTGTTCAGGGAACAACAGGAGTAGAGCCTAACTCAATATTCAACTAAATATTCAGTGGTGATAAGCAGCAAGATGGTAAAGATTGTAACAGTGACAGAAGGATGCTCAATGAAAAAGAAGATTCCATTGACATCTTTGGCCTGAACTCCAACTTAACATTCAGTGTGATTAAGCCCGTTGACTTCAGTGGGCTTAACTCCATGACTCTTGTTTGCTGCTTTTCTAAAACATGTGCAGCTGCAGAGTTATGTGTTCCTCCAGGGTTTTAGCATCTTGTTTGACAAGGCTGCTTACAATCAGACTTTTGTTGCTTGCGAAATGAAACATGTGATTATGTATCCAGGAGAAGAAGCCATTAAGAAAACAGCTATTCCCCTGTTTGATGCATGGCTGTTAAGTCACTAAGTAACTCTCATTAATATTAATGTGAGTTATGTGCTGCATTAACAGAGAGTAAACATAAAGCTCTGGATTGGGAATACTTCAAGGAGTGTGTGCACTGAGGCAGGGTGGGGAAGGTGAAGAGGGAGGAAGTATATGACAAATCAAAAAGATCTAAGAGTATTTTAAGTCTGGAAGCTCCAAAATTATAGGCTTATGTTGAAAATGTATAATCAGTGGACAATAGGAGAACGACAGGGATCTGCAGAGGCTAAAATGAGGAGGACTCTGCTTACCAGCTGGAGAACAAGCTTTTCTCCTCCAAAGGTAATCAATCAGGCAGAAGACAGATAAAAAATTTTGAGAGCATTGAAGGCAGTACAATCAAATTACCTATCACCATTCCAATTTCTTTTCCTTTGGAATTGTCTGTGATCCAACAGATGTTGCAGGTTTTTGAAATATGCAGCCCCTAATCTGAACAAACTGTTTAATCAGAGATGGTATCAAGATGAGTGTACACATGTAAAAACCCCACCACCCACTGCTGAACTACCCATCATCCACCAACTTGGTGCACTTCAATTGACAACAGTGTCTTAATATCAGTTTGGCCAACTCAGGCCTTTTTAAGAGCTGATGGGAAACAGAGAAGGTCAAACTAGGTTTAACACATACTGAGCCAGGAAAGAGGCCATATAAATTATCCAATATTTACACCAACAACCGACAACCAAAAGGAGGGTGCCTGTCAATCACTCAATACCAAATCATGACTACTCTGGGATTCCTTTGTTTAAATCATTGGAAACTACTTGAAGACAAATGTTCCTTTTGTTTTAATTGCACCTTCAGAGGGGTATTTTCCTATAAAAACCCTTCAAAAATTTTAGATCTTTGGTTCAGATCCCAGTTCTTCCTGAATCCATGTCGTTCCATCTCTTGATTCTCCCACTTCCTTCCGAATCCCTGCTAATGCTTCCTCAAACCCTGGCTAGCTTCCAGCTGACTCAGGTGCTCCTTTCCCTGCTCCATGAATTCTAACTTCCCTTCCTAAATCCACCCTCCCCACTTGTACTGCAACTGCTCACTGCTGCTACTCAAGAGTAATTGCACTACTCACAAGTGACGTAACTTCAGGACCAAAAGTGTCAGGCTAAACCCACTTCTAACTATTTTTTGTCTTACTCTGATAGTCTTGTTTCTTGATGATAAATATTTGTGATGTGTGGATGCTTTAATTTAGTTCAATAGTTTCATGAATTGTGAGACTTGTGTTTTTTTTTCTTCCCAAAGTGAAACTGCTTTGTATTTTCCATGCATTTTTGTAATTTATGTATTGCTGTGTTGATTCTTATCTTCTGTTAAAAAGCATTTGTGCATATATATTTTTCATTGTAAAAAAAGGGAGTGTTTTTTTCAACCCCACCCCCAATTGCATGTATTTTAGCTGTATCCATGTGGGGTTTTGTGCTCATACTGCTTCTCCAATATGGGAAATATGTGGATTTGTATGGCAAGTTGTATTTTGTCTTGCAGCAAGCCTTGTGGGGCAATCCAAAGAATTTAACCAAGAATCTGGACTCCAGCAAAATTCTTATTCATCCCTACAAGTCTGGAATATACCAGTAGTAGCAAGTTTCTGAATGTGCAGAAGTACAACAGATCAGCAGCAGTGTAATCCAGGGGCGTAGCTATGAAGGGGAGATGAAGGCATTGCCCTTCTCAAATAATACTTCTGCTCCCTCAATGAAATTCTCTGTCAGTTCCCATGTGATTCCCCCCTGAGGGGATGGAGTTATCTTTCCAAATACATTCTGAGTTGTAATGGCTACCTGATCATTTAAAAGTAATACTTAAATTACTTTTAAGCATTTCAAGACCTTACCTCATCAGCACACCTAGAAAGCTTCCTCTGGAAAAGAGGTGTTGGGCTCTTTAAAGCAGTGTTTCCCAAAGTTTGGTCCTCCAGATGTTTTGGATTTCATCTCCCAGAGTTCCTGACTGTTGGCCAAGCTGGCTAGGGCTTCTGGGAGTTGAAGACCAAAACACCTGGAAGACCAAAGTTTGGGAAACACTGCTTTAAAGTCACCCTCCCAAGCAAACTGGGGACCTGCAAGAACCCAGTGCTTTCTTCAATCAGCTTGAAATGCTAAGGACTTTATCAGATGAGCCCCTTAAAGCATTCTTTTGCTGGCATTTAAAAAATCAATTTTTATGCCAGCAAAAGAACGCCTCCCCCTCCACTGCACTTACCTTGCTTTCCTGGCAAAGGCTTCCCAGCAATGAAAGACAAAGTGAATGGAGCTCCTTCCTTTGAAATCCCGTGGATTGTTGCAAGACTTCATTGCACGGGAAATTAAAAAAACAAAACAAAAATAACACTAAAAAAACAAAACAAAAATAACACTAAAAAAGTTAAAGAAAGCACAGGAACAGACTTTAAAAGTTCCAAGTAACCCAGGGAGGGTCATAAAAAGTGTGTCACTTATCTGGATGTCATGATCTCACCCAGATGTGTTTGTGCCAGACCGACCATTGACGGGGTAAGTACAGCGGGGGGAGACGCGAGGTTTCACATGCTGGCAATGCTGGCACAAAAGCGCCATAGGGATCTATTGATGGCTTCAGTTGTTAATTTAAAAGTACAGATTTTGGTGGGGACATCAACGCAAAAGGGTGACGTTGTGTGGTACGTGTGCCCTTTTGCATTTAAGTGGCATCATTATGATGCCATATTCTGTGTGTCTGATAAAATCCTAAGTCTCTTGGATATCTTGCCTGCTTCCCTTCCCTTCATCTGTGATAGTCTGTTCATGCTGGACCCTGCCACAACCTCTGACTCTTCACCTTCACCCCTCAAGTCTTAAGAGTGATGGTGGGAGAGGACTGGGTGGGAAGCCTGGATTTGGCATAGGCTGGACTGGCACAAGATGGCTAGAATCCTATTGGTGTCTTCTACACATGTAAGTTCACCTATGCAAATGGTTGGATATTTTTGTCTAAGGCAGAGTGGCACATGCAAGGCACAGTGCATATCATGGTGTGCACTGCACATCCAAATTGCATATGCACATTTGGTTGCACAACTGTGCAATTCTCTTACAAGGTGGCACTGCGCTTCTGCAGCATAAAGTTATGCTCCATTCCCTTAATACTGGATCTCAGTCAATGTTTCATCTCAAATACTATAAATACATGTTGGAAAAACCTGCACCCCACCCCCACTTGCAGGCTATTAGTATAAGCAAGTACCAGAAAGTTTTATGGACCTCCTGCATGTTAAAAGAGTTCTTTCCCTTTCTCCTCACACTATCCTTAGTGGCCTTGGCTTGTATCTGTCACAGCCAAGCTGGATGATCATCATGTCATCATGTGACTCTACTGACCTCATGGTCCAAGATTACTTTATGACTCTTTCTCTACTCTCTGAAAAAGAAGCATGTTCTTCCCTGCATGTATGTAGGGAAGGCTGTCTTCCCTTCCCTAGGCTGCCTTTTAACTTTTTTCTGGTCTCACTGAATGGTGAGTCAGACTTCTATCCTATCCTAAATCCATTAGTTAGTTAGGATGTAGCTTCCCATGCATATGTAGATTGAAAAACCATTAGTAAATGCTTAAGTGTTCTTTGAAGAAGAAGTTGTTTGTTTTTCTTTTGTTCTTAAGTGGCTTGAGTCCTGAGTGCTTTACTAATTGAGTCCTGTCTGCTTTCCTGTCTCTGCCACTCTGCTATACTAGAAGTTAATTCTTAACCATTTTAACTTTGAAGAAAACTTCCCGAAGGGCTTGCACCCTGGGATCTTTAATGAATTTTCATTTTTTTAAGCTCATACACCCCTAAAATACAAAACTGAAAAATTAAATAATTTGCTGCCCTATCATAACACCCCAACCTGCTGCCTGAAGCAGTTGCCTTACTGTGCAGACAGGGCTCTAGCTTGGGGACCCGGTCACCCAGGATTAGGTGTGATATTATTGTAAGTTTTTATTATGTAAATCCATTTATGTTTTTTTAAAAAATAAATATAAATTTTACTTTGATGCCATTATTTAAGCTGATTTATTTTAACTTTTATTCTAAATCCTGTAGGGCATCTCGCTGTCCTTAACCTTAGCAGCAGGTAGGGGCCCCACCAAAGATCCTGGCTTGGGGGCCCACTGCAGAATGTGGTGGGGGCATGACGGTGTCCAATGAAAAGGGGAAGCCTGAGTGCAGTAGCTCACATTTAGCTACCAGCAAGCTCAGAGAGCCAGTGTGGTGTAGTTGTTTGAGTGTTGGATTAGAAGACTGGGAGACCAGGGTTGAAATTCCCACTCAGCCATGGAAACTCAGTGGGTGACCTTGGGCAAGTCACACTCTCTCAGCCCCAGCGGAAGGCAAGAGCAAACCCCCACTGAACAAATTCTGCCAAGAAAACCCCATGATAGGTTCACGTTAGGGTTGCCATAAGAGAGAAATGACTTGTAAGCATACAAGAAGGCTCAATCATCAGAGAACCCCTCAGGAGGAACTATCTATTGAGAAGCAGGGAGAGGTTAGCTGTGAACAATTGCCTATGAAAGGGGAATTGCTTATTAAAAGAATCCAACTGGACCTCAAGAAGATTGTGTATTCCCTATGATTCACACATTTTTCCTCCCACAAGGGAGAAATGTGCTTTAGCAATAAATTTTGTAAATTAAGCCCATGTTCACTTTGCCTTATGGACATTCACAAAACCAAGCATGACAAATGCAAGACATGGGCATGAGGACAATCACGTGGCATAATAAACAGATGTCTTTCACGACTCTGGAAAATACCTCTTCTGAAAACAGACTAAATGTTTAATGTCCTTTGTCCTTTGGTCTCTTCTAGGTTCTTATTGGGATAATAGCTGCAGCCCCAGCATGAGAAGTTTATCACGGACTGAGTGAAAAACTGTTCCTTAAGAAGGTGGATAACCCTATCCCAAACAGGCAGTTCTTCAACTGTCTGGTTTACTGACACTCCCCCTATTAACCTCTTTACTAATCTGGGTGTCAGTTACACAGCAATTTTTGTAGCGGGCCGTACCGTGACTTCCTGATCCCGTATTCGTCCCGCGCTGTTTAGACAATTTTTGTCACTCTTTAGGAAATCCCAGAAGATCCCGTGATTGATATTTACACGACAAAAGTTCCATTTCTTTTTATTGGTCTCACACTGTTATATCCTGTGTTTTTCTTGTTTACACATGTTTAGCATACCGGGATATATATATATATATATATATATATATATATATATATTCAAGGTAACATATATTTGGCTGTCAATCAAGGATGTGATTACTCATGTTTTCACAACCTCGGTGACGTACTTCCTTTAGAGTTCCGTGCCACGAGCGATGCTATTGGCTGGCTGTGGTGGGGAGAGAGATTAGGGGGCAGAGGCTTGTGTTTGTCCTGTCTCTTTAAAATGTTAACCCTTTAAGCAGGGGCAGCTATGGAGTGAGGTTTCAAGCCAGTGACACACAAGGCATTTTGAAAGACCCAGACGCTGGCAGTTTTTAATTTTTTTACTGTGCCTTGAGGGAAGGGGATGAACAAATGTGTGATCTTTTGCTCAGACGCTGGCATATTTTACACAAATCATCGTGCAGCTGGAAGGAGGCAGGAACAATAAGGTTTAATCCCTGTGCTTTCCTTTTGAAATCAAGCCGAGTGCGGGGGGCAGGGGGAAGAGGCTTACGATTGCCCTTGTCTCTTTAAAATGTTAACCCTTAAAGCAGAGGCAGCTATGGAGTGAAAGTTTCAAGCCAGTGAAATACAAGGCATTTTGAAAGACCCAGACGCTGGCATTTTATACTGTGCCTTGAGGGAGGGGGATGAATGAATGTGTGATCATCCGATCAGACGCTGGCATATTTTACTGTGCCGGGGGGGGGGGTGATGAATGTTTGATTATCCGTTCAGATCCAGGGAGGTGATCAAGGGAGGTGGTGGGCGTCCCTCTGCCCAAAACAATCTCTTTGTAACATGCAGTTGAGGAAGAGGTCAAAGCTGAAGGGTTTGCAGTGTAGAAATCCATTTAAAAAGGTGATTTAGTACACACGCACACACACACACATAAACCTTCGTGCAGCTGGAAGGGATGCCTTGGTTTTCAGCTGGTGAGGCTGAATCTGTTGAACGGGTGACTGACCCCTCCTTTTCTGGACGCTGATCTCTAAGCCTGCCCCCAGTCACCATTTCCGGTCATCCCCTAGTACCGAGATAGCTTGTCCCAGGCTGTTTACATTTCCGATTTTCCGAATCCTCCAGTGACTTTTTTAAAAACCGGCACAAACCGCGGGACTAGAAGTCCTGCAGGTTGAGGGATAAAAGGTGGCCCCCCTTCCAAAAATCACGTGCCCGACCTGATGTACATGTAAACAACCAGAGTTCGACATGAATTCTTCCCACTACATTTTCATTGTGTAAACGGCAGCCTGGATTTTTAATCCTTATTCGGCTTCATTAAGCACAATTCAAGGTACCAGTCTTAAACCACTAAAGCTTGAAGCAGTTTAGGAGCTGGCTAAATCAAGGAGTAACTTCACTCAATGAACTTGCCTGAGTATTAATACTTTCCTCAGAGCCTGTCCAAACCTTCAATAGGAGGAAGGGTACTGCCAAGGAAAGTTGTAGCAACCTGCTTTTAGGTTAGGATTAGGATTAGTGTGGAATTTCTTTACAGCACTGTACACATTGCACCAAAGCCAGTTTCCCCCTCATTTCCAAGGGCTTTGTAATCTTCCAATCTGCTATTCATAAACCTTCATTTTCAAAACCTGAATTTGCTGCTACTGCCCAGTGTTTCTTCCTCTTTGTTTATTGTGCTTGCTTTATTTGTTTACTCTGTTTCAAAGCTCCTATGTAAGTCATTCTTGAAATCCCTATGGGGACTTAAGAGCAGGTCCTAAATATTCAAACAAACAAACAACAAAGCTGTATCTAACTGAGACCACATTCAATCCAGGGGGTTATTGACAGGGCAGTGTGTGGAACAAAGGAAGAACTCTGGTTTCTTCTCTGTCCCCTTGTCTGTGCTATTATCTCTTCCCTTCCTACCTCCATGAGGCTTAAATCAACTAAATTAAGGTAAATTGGGGCTTAAAACAAGTGCCAAGTTTGAGAAAACTACTTTTTTTTAGTAAAGTCCTCCAAATTCTCCAGCCAGCTGTTCCTACAGCTCTCTGAGCTGTAATTCTCCCCCTCCTCAAAAAAAAAAAAAAAAAATGTTTCCAAAGCTCTGAATAAAGGTATTTGCAGGAGTCACTTATTAGGAGTGGCCAAAGTGCAGCCCATGGGCTGATGTGGCCTCCCAGGGCCATTTTTGTGCCCCCCTGGAGTTCAAATAATGTACCCCCCAAATCCTCATACACTCTCTAGGGGAAGTGGTGTCATGTTTTGCCATGTTTTGAAGCCCCCAGGAGAGGCATTTTTAAAAACAGGTAGTGAACTGGAAGTAACCTGTTGTAAAAAGCTCTCTCATGAGCCTACAACAGCCCAGAGGGTGTTTTGGGGCATTTCAGTGAAAAAAATGCTTGTAGATGCAAACTTTTGAATTATTTTGCAGAGAAATACAGCAGATAGGTGTACCCCCCCCCCCCGCTCTACTGGGGGGCAATGCATCCCCCCTCACCCCCATGAGAGTTGCCCACGTTCATGGGACAAAGCTAACTCTAGACAGTAACTCCTACACTAGACAAATGAGGGCTTCTCTTAATGCCCATAGATTCACTTGCCATGTCTCCTTTTGCCTGGGACAAGTGGTGGATAGTGTGAACCAACTTGATTTAGCTCTGACCAGCCATCCCCATTGTTTACCGGCAGTCTTGTCCATATACACAACAGCTATACTAAGTATGTGCTGTAGAAACTGGATGAACTATATTTTTAAAATTCCCTATAGCAGATGACTCAACTGGCATGAAGACATTCATCCTTTGCCAGGGAATTGCACATGGGCATTTTCTGTTCCAAGCCCAAGGAAACACAGTGACATCTCAAATATAATTTTAGTTGGTAGCTGCTGGCAAATAGGAGAGAGGGGAGGGAGAAGGATTCTAGCTCCCACTGTGTTAAACACACACACACACACATCTAAGTTGAGTTACTCCTCAAAAACAATCCCAATTGTTCAAATAGTTCACACCACTAAAATTGTTGGCAGCCTTGCTGTTGGAAATTTGGCTTCATTGTCTAACAGAGAACGTAATACAATGATATAACAAAAGTTGCAAGCGTTTCCAATGGAACATTTGATAGATAAAAATTGGCCGGTATGCATACATGGCTTCAAGAGACCATCTGTCTGGGACTGATTAATATCTATAGGTTCTGTTACTGAAGACTGTCAAAGGTAAGAGGGTCTAATTGGCACTCATAAAAGCCAGATGCTGACACCTTAACACTTAACATTTCTAGAGCTGTATTTCTGCCCTAAGAGTGAAATCTGTTCCTCAATACCACCATCTCATTCAGGAATGGAGCCCCCATAGCCCACTACATATTGCTGGACTACACTTAGGATTGCCAGGTTAGTCCTAGCTGAACCCCTGGGATTTCAGGGCTAACGTGAGACCCAAGAATAGGCCCTGGTGATGTCACATGATGTGGCCCCTTCAGCAATGATACAAGAGGTGGGCTTTAGTAATGTCACAAGGCACGGATCCTGGTGTTTTCAATAAGCATGATAGACTAAATTCCAACCAATGTTGTTCAGAATATGTAATTTAAATAATTTTAAAAACCCAAAGTCTAATAAAGAAGAATACACACACACACTTTTCAAAACCGTGCTCTTGCCCTGAGATCTGCTTTGAGGACCAGAGAAGAGTGTCCAGACCCTAAGACCTAGGCCAGGCCTGGCAAACATATTGTCCCATCATCTCTAAATGAGGCCACACTGGCTAGGGCAGGTCCATCTTTTAAGATAGATACATTTGAAGAATGAACTGGCAAAATGTCCTCTGAGGATCCCTTGCCTAAGAAAACTCTGTGAAGGTCACCACAAGTCGACAGGCAATATACACATAGCAACTGCAGCAGCAAAAACAAAGGCTACCAAGCAGGCAATTCTAGAACCCTCTATTGAATTCTCTCACAACACCCTGGGGCTCTGGCAAGCAGCACAGTATCCGAGTTCCAGAGACACTGTGAAGAAATTAAGATGGTGGGCAGCAACAACAGCACTTCCCTGATATTCTGGCTTGATGTTGCTGGCACACACTTTCCTCAGGGGGCACATGATCCTAACAGGTGAGAGGGAGCATACTCTATCATTTCAAGGAAAGACTTGATCCTCTGCTCAGATCTCAGGGTGCCTTGTTTCAAGGGTGGGGAAGATGAGGACATGTAAAGGGAGAGGGAGTGAGCAGGGTTGTCTCCACCCAGGAAGGAATATGCAGTGCCTCCTTCACCACCACCACCCAGCAAAGGAGGTTTGCTCACTCTGCCTTCTCCTTCAACATTAGAGAAGAGGACACCATGCCTACCCATACTGTACTGTGTGACTTGATCACTGTTCCCATCATGCAGGAACATTGTCACCAGAACTTGGAAAGTCATTGGAGGGGCATAAATCACAGAACCCACCTCCCAGCTAGCATGGGGAATCTGGGAGTTGTAGTATTTCAAGCTCACACCACCACCACCGAGGGACCCAAAAACAAACTACTGAGGATTCTGCCATGCTAACTCTGTAACTTGGCCATGTACAACTTCAGTCTCAGTTATTGATCTGAACAACTCATCTCACTCAAAGGTTATTTGATTTATTCCCTGTTCCCTGTCCTCATCCACACACATTACAGTTTACAAAACATTTACCTCCTGCCCGCCTTGGCTAACACTGCCTCTCTGAGCTTTTGTTGCTGCTTTGTCCAACTTGACCTCTGCCTGTCCCATACTATGTTGGTTTTTTCTGCCTGACAGATGGTATACACCACTGCAGAAGACCCCAGGTTGACTTCCCCATTTGATTGTGAAAAGTGAGAGTTAAACAGAACAATCAAGGAAGGTCCTTCCTCTCCTTTGACTCTAATGTTTGTTCTTTATGAGACAGATTAATTGGCAATGACTTCTCCCTTTGTTCTGCTGTTTTCTTTGGCCTGGCCTATTCCTGGCTGATGGGAAAATGATCTAGGTGCTCTAAATTTTGAAAGCTGGGATGTATTATCTGTGTTTAGGAACTGATACAGCTTTGATGCTTGACTTAATACCACAAGACTGAATGTATCAATCACAACTGCTTGTCCTCCCACACACACACACACACACACACACTCTTTCCAGCAAGTTTCCACACGCATCAGCTGTGCTTCGCTGACATTAGTATAGCTAACCACTTGTTTTTCACATCACTGTTTGGAAGGATCCACATTCTGAGCCACTGTGACATTTGAGAGGGTTTGGGTGGTGCACTACATTTATTCATCATAGCCTTGATGGTATATCTTAGGGAACTTTCATGCTACACAACGATAGCACTATGATTCTACTTTAATTGCCATGGTTTCATCCTATGGAATCCTGGGATTTGCAATTTAGGAAAGAGGCATTGAGAATTCTCAGCCAGAGAGTCATAGTGCCCCACCAGACTACAAACTCCAGGATTCCATAGGATGTTGCCATGACAGTTATAGTGTGTATAATTGTATAATGTGAAAGGGACCCTGTTACATCAAGCATCTCTGCACTTTTTTTCCAGTCATTTGTGGGAAGAGCTATAGCTCACTGGTAGACCATGTCACTGGCATTCAGAAGGTCCCAGGTTCAATCTGAAGCATCTCCAGTTAGGGCTGAGAAAAACTCGTACCTAAAATCCTAAAGGACTGCTGACAATCACTGTTGGCAGTACTAAACTAGATTGACCAGTGGTCTTATGCATGCACTACATAGTATAAGGCAGTTTCTCCTGTACTGTCTTGCCTGGGTTTCCAGTGCTGAGCTATCCCATATGATCATGACATTCCTCCTAATGATTAAAAAAAAAAAAACACCCTCAACTCTACCTTGCTATATTTTAAAAGTGTTTCCTTGCCAGGGTGAATTCCTGCCTGTCATGTAGCTGTTATAGGCATAAAGAGAGGTGGTAACCTTCTTCAGAAGGTTGGGAGCACTGGAGAGGTTTAATGGACCCATTGAAAGAACAGCAAGCCATTAGTTAAACAGATAAATTCCAGACATTTATGAGAGCTGGATATCAGCCAAGAAGGCTGAGTTAAGAGCTGCCTGGCCTAACACAGGAAACAGAAGGATCGTCTCTGTATTACTTTTAAAATTTACTCATTTTGGCTATAATCCTACACCCACTTGTTTGGATGTAAGTGCCACTGAATTCAATTACACTTACATCTGAATAGACCTACATAGGGTTGCACTGTAAGTGAGGGTGCAAAGAATACTTATAATTTTCTCATCCTTGATTTTGAAACAGGCCTTTTGAAAACTTCAAGACACCTCTCAAGAGAACTTGAGAGTGCTATAAGATTTTTCACATTGCAGGGAAAATTTTTTCAAAAATTGGATGGGATGGTTGCTCAGGAAAAAAAATAATGTTTTGCACAAAAATTCTTCATGGAACAGAATTATACTTACTGGAAAATATAGGCTGGAATCCTGTTGATTCATCCCAACTAGAACAGATCTATTCAATCAGTCACTTAATGGTGAGTCAGTTGGTTCAATGGCTCAGTTCTACTTGGGACTAACAATAGGAGCTAGGTCACCTTTTTATACACAAAACCAATGTGGGGTTTTTGGTTTTTTCCCTGAAACAAAAATAAAAACATTATGCAAAAAAAAAAATCCAAAGAAATTTTACTGAAAATTATGCAAAAATTATTGTAATCTCACCCATGAAGGAATAAAACTTTTGATTTGTTAATACTGGTGATTACATGCTAGAGAGGAAAGACGAAATTCAGCACTGGAGGATAATGTTATATATTGTAACGGCTGCTAGGATCATAATTGCACAAAAATGGAAAGAGAAAGAACCACCTGAAATCAAAGATTGGCTAAATAAACTGATAGATATGATAGAACTGGATAGTTTAACAACAAGACTGAGAAATGCTTCAAATACGAAATGTTTAAATACCTGGATGCCTATGATAAAATACTGGGAATTCAACCAAGAAGGTGATGAGACTGGGAACATAATACTACTATAAGAAACAAGGAGGCAGCGAAATTGGATGATAACAGTAATAATAGGTAACCATTTGAAAGGATGTAGGGTTACAAAGAATAGGTATAGAGATTAAGAAATGGACAGAGAAAAAGACAGGTGTGGGGAAGTAATAAGAAGTTCACTATTCCGGATTGATTGATTAACCTGGTTACATTTGGGATTCATTTTAAGGAAATGAAAATACAAGGAACATAAAAGAATGTGAATGTTGGTTGTATCTTTGTTTAGATTTTTGTTTATATTATGTTTGGTTGTGTCTTGTGTAAATTTGATATGCAATTTGGATATGTAAAAGTCCAATAAAATATATATATATATATATATATATATATATACTGGTGGTGGTGGTGGTTTTGCTGACAAGAATGTATTAAGTGAAAATTTGCATAGATAATTGTAAGGCATACCCCTCAATATTTCACAGATGAAAACCAGGACCTATATGGCCAAACAACATCAGAGCATGGTCAAGAGGGCAAAGGTTATTAATCAGGAAGAACACATATGCTAAAAGATGCTGCAGCAGTTTGCTTTTATCTGAGCCTACAGGGAACTGCAAGATTCCTCCCTCTCCTCTCCACCCATCTGATAATGGTTTTTACCAACAGCCATCGGAGGCGAAGGGTGCTTGGGAGGTATCTCTTGAGTACCTGAGGAACCTCTTTGCTAAGCTAACTTCTCATTTTGGTTTTTGTCAACTGCCATCGGAGGCAAAGGGTGCTTGGGAGGCAAATCTCAAGTACCTGAAGAACCTCTTTGCTAAGCCAACTTCTCATTATGGTTTTTGTCAACGGCCATCAGAGGCGAAGGGTGATTGGGAGGCATCTCTTGAGTACCCGAGGAACCTCTTTGCTAAGCTAACTTCTCATTATGGTTTTTGTCAACTGCCATCGGAGGCAAAGGGTGCTTGGGAGGCAAATCTCAAGTACCTGAAGAACCTCTTTGCTAAGCTAACTTCTCATTATGGTTTTTGTCAACGGCCATCAGAGGCGAAGGGTGATTGGGAGGCATCTCTTGAGTACCCGAGGAACCTCTTTGCTAAGCTAACTTCTCATTATGGTTTTTGTCAACTACCATCGGAGGCGAAGGGTGCTTCAGAGGCATCTCTTGAGCACCTGAAGAATCTCTTGGATGAGACAACTTCTCATTCTAAGCATTTTCACAAACAGCCATTGCAAGCCAAGGGTGCTTGGGAGAAAAATCTCCAATATTTGAAGGAAGATTTTGCTAAGCCAACGTCTCATAAAAAGCATTTTTGCAAACAGCCATTGTGGGCAAATGTTTCGGACTTAATGCCACAGGAATTAGATCAACCATTGGGTAAAAAGCAACGTGACTCTAGTCATTCCTTCAACTCTCACATGTGGCACCTTATTTCCGTCATGCTAAACTCATCAGTGTACCTACGTACTTCGTTTCCTCTGTTCCTATTCTGCATTGCATTAATGAAGGTGAGATTCATACGGATGCATGATGGAATAGAGAGGGATGGTCTGTCCATTGCTTATTTGAATGTCTAACAGGTTTTATTTTATTTTTTTGCCTTGGATCACAAGTTAAGAACCACTAGATTAGATGATGAAACTGTATGATCTTGCAAAGATGGATAAATTGACTAGCTTGATCAGAGAAAAGTCATTGAAGTACTGTAGTTTTAACAAAGATTGAGAATTAATAATTGCTTTTCTGAGAGATTAATGGGGAAGTTTATCAGTAGTAGGATCAAATATTATGTGTTTATTAAGCTATTGATTTTAAAAAGTGGGTTAAATGGAAGTCATTTGTTATTTCCATTTTCAATTTAGTTACTGTATTCGTATTTTATTTTTGTTGTGGTTTTTTCCCCTATACATTGCTTTATATTAGAAAAACATTCTATTAATAACATTTTTTTAAAAAAATAAGCATCTTATAGTTGCAATGGACTGCAAGGGCCATCTAGTCCATCCACATTTTTGCCACGCAGGAATCCACAACGACAGCATTCCTGTAAAAGTCCCGTGCAGCCTCCGTTTGAAGACCTCCTAAGAAGGAGGATCCTCCTCCCCAGGCTCTCCTTTCAGGGTCTGCCATATGACCCAGAGAATGAGATACAGGGGGACAGCGGGCACACCTGAGGTCAGCATGACCAGACCCTCCCAACCTAGTCACTTTTCTTCCTAGGGTTGCCCATTCAGGATCCTGCCAGGTCCTGCGGCTCCTGGGCCAAACCCTGAGGAGGAAGAGGAGGAGGAGGAGGAGGCAGGTGAGGAGCAGCTCCTATCCATGCCCTTCGCTGTGTTATGTGTCAAGTACCTGTCACGGTTCCTCACAGCTTATCATTCAAGCACACACACTCACAGAGGCAGAAGATAACTTTCCTATCTGAGAATGAAGACTCCATTATTTAGGGAGATGAGATAAACAACATTTAACCTAGCCTGCTTGTTTAAAACCCGCATTTTAAAAAGGAGATTTCCAAGGTGCTGAACCTGTTGCAGGAGGGGGGGTGGCGGATGCAAGTCAGCACCTTGGAAGAGGAGATCCTTAAACATTGGGAGTAATGCCAAACATGGATTCAAGGTGCGACCCACTGGCAGGGTCACCAGCCTCCACGCCTCACATGACGCAATGGGTGCCCATAGAAAAAATAGAGCCAAACCAGGGCCGCTCAAAGGGAAACATTCAAAGGTGCCAGGATACCTGAATCTTTACCAATGACAGGGACAGAAAGGGAAAACAAAACCTTGTTTTAAATCTAACAGGACAATGTCCTCTCTGCAAAAACTTAATAGAGGTTATAAGAACGGGAAGACCTACCATTTCCACTTTATGCCTGCCATGCTTTTCTATGCAATGAAGGAAAAAATGTGACTTTGGTTTAATTCCTCAAAAATAAATTGAAGTGAAATTCTGCTCCACTTTGACTGGGAATTCTAAGTACCACTCCCTAAACTGCAAATCCTAGGAGTCCATAAGATGGAATCAAGGCTGTTTAACTGGAATAATATATATCTATATCTATCTATCTATCTATCTATCTATCTATCTATCTAATTATCTTGGGAATTTTGCCATTCCCAGTGTGCTGATTGACTGCGTAGGAAACACACCCAACCAATCTTAGTGCTCCGTTAGTTGGCCAGTCTGCAGCTTGAGGGTGTTTTTCAGCACCACCTCCTTGGCCTACAGCCACGTCATTGCCTGTTGAGCTGCAGTAACTAAATACTCAGCCAGTTCCCCTTGCTATTTTCATATGCATGCATGGGGGGGGAAATGTTGCTTTCCATGTGTCCCCAACCTCTTTCTTCTTTTCCCTCCTGTCCTACCTTGCAGGGTAGGTTTTTCCCCTTCCTCTGCTCTTCACCACTTCTGCACCCCCCAAAATGAGGGCTTTCCCCTTCCTTCTGTCAGGGTAATACTGCTTTAAGTGTAAAGGGAAAATGTTGGAGCAACAGGCCACAGACTAGCACAGCTGAAGTGGCTTTGTTCACATCTGTGGCTAGGCAGAGGGATGACTAGCAAACCCTCCTATATAGCCAAAGCACAGGATGCATTGTGTGTGGGTTGGTGTTTTGGAGAAAGAGGAGTGTTGCTGTTAAATGTTGAAATTGTTAAGGAGGTTTGCTGTGTATATACTGCATTTGTTTATACTGAAACTGAAGATAAAGACCCCCATATATTTTTGGATGAACTTCACTATCTGTAATTTGTGTGTGTGTGTGTGGAAGTGGTTCAGAGCTATGAAACAGATGCTACCGGAAGCCTTTGTTTTTGTGCCCTTTCTGCTGCACAGTTCTGCTGTTTTGGCTCCTCCTGGGTTAGTTTGTCCCCAGGCTGTGCCAGGTGCCTCTCAGTGAGCCTATGCTGAGCGGACACCTTCTGCCCTGAGGAACTTACAGGCTGCAAAACAAAACGAACCCTGGAAAAGGGTGGGGAGGAGGTGGGAAGCTGCCCTGGGTTTCCAGGCCCTCTTTTTCCTCCTTGGGGGACCGTTCAGGGTCCTCTGGCTGCCCCTGGCTCTGCTTCCATGGGGAGAAAGGCTCTCTTTGCAAACGCTGCACCAGATGGACTGCTGCCTGATTAAAAGAACCTCCAGGCAGTGGGAGGAGCCAAAGCTGGCAAGGGAGGGGAACTAGAACAGAGCAAAGGGGGCTCTCATTGGTCACCATGGGAATGCAGCATGCTGCCCTCAAAGGGCAGGTGCTGTCGGAGCAGAAGACTGAGGCTCTGGAGTCTGTGGGTTGGGCAAAGGCGAGCCCAAAGACTCATGAAAAAGTTAAGGGTGACCATTCCACCCCCTGCTGGAGGGACTCCTTGGCTTCCTTTTTTATTCATTTCTATTTTTAGCAAGTGGTAGACAAGGGTCCCTGGACCCCCTCTTCTCTAAATGAGGCGGACCAATTGCATGCTACTTCTGCCAAGTATCTAGAGCAGTGGTTCTTAACTTGGGGTCTGGGGACCCCCAGGGGTCCTCGATGTCCTCACAGGGGGTCTTTGAAGACTTGAATGATGCTCAGACTACCTCCTGCTTGCACTGGAGTGGCCAAGTGACAGGAACCAAGGCAAAGACTGGCTGGCTGGCTGGCTAGCTTGGCTTGGCTTGCATCTTGCAATTCAACCCATGGCAGCCACAGACTTGTAGGAAGGAGCAGGAAAAAGGTTTTCCCTCCCACCATAGTGCCTCTGAGGGAAGATTTCATGGATGGAGTAATTCTATTATTAGAATTCGTATTAGTGTTACTATTAGTATTAGTATTAGTATTAGTATTGGTTTGCATCTAAAGTTTTGCGGGGGGGGGGTCCATGGCAATAAAAGATATTTAAAGGAGCCACTGGTAAAGAAAAAGTTAAGAAGCATTGTTGTAGTAGCATTATCATTTTTGTTACCCGGTATTCTTGTTAAATCTTGTTTGGGTTTTAAATCTTGACTTAAATCTTAGGGGCCCATGGCAACAAAGGATATTTAAAGTGGGTCCCTGGTTTTAAAAAAAAAAAGGTGAAGAGTTACTGGTGTAATTGTGTTGTTTTTCTTGTTAGAGTTTTAAATCTTGAGTTAAGTCTTGTTGGCCCATGGGAACAAAATATATTTAAAGGGGGTCACTGGTAAAGGAAAGGTTAAGAGCCACTGGCATAATTGCATTCGTTATTAGTATTAGTATAAGTGTGCCTGGTGTAACATACACTGTTTTGTTCCATGCTATCGTTTCAAGCGGTGGTTGGAGCATGGAGCTTGCCCTGGCAGTGTTCCTTTCACACAGTTCAGCTACATGGTATTTGGATTTCAGGGTAGGGTGTGACCTTTCCCCAAGCTCCTCTTGGTATCTCCAACCATTAGGAACAGATTCCAGACCTGTTGGCTCTTTTTCATGGGAATAATGGGTCTATTAATATGCCATGTGTTGGCCATATTTGATGTGTGGACTTGTTTTTCAGGGTAAGTGTGACCCCTCTCTAAGCTTGTCTCAGGAACCCCGATAGAGAGGGATAGGTTTCCATACCATCAGAACTACACAGAACATGGGGGGAAGGTTCTTAACTTTTCACTGGCACATTGGGGTCTGAGCTTTGTGGGCCTGTGGTGCAGGGGTGATATCATCTTTCCCTTACTGTAGAGGCAAGTTTTTAAAATGCCGCAGATTGGTCTGGTTTCCCCCACCCCTCCGGTCCATCCTATGAACGCCTGTGAGGTGTCTGACTCTCCCCACGGCCTCTGCTCTCCCCCAGATATGTTGCATCTCCCCATTTCCCCTCGGCAACCAGGGCCCTCCCTGTTGTCTGTTCCTGCATAAAATCACCCCATTTGTTTGGTCCCCCATAGAGTGGACCTGTTTTATGGAAATGTTCATTTTGGTGTAAAGTGTGACCAATCTCCTTGATTATCCAAACCCTTTTGAGGACCAGTAACATATTGCCAAGCCCCTGGATGCTGCACCATGCAGATGGCAGCCATTTTTACAAGTGAGAATCACCACCTCCTTTTTTGCACAAATTTGTATTGGGTGGGTTAGGTGTACCAACCCGTGTGGCCAAAAGGAACGGCTTTCCGTGCTGCCATGGCAGAATTTATTTAATGTTGGGAAATGGCAGCTCTCCTCACAGCACACTTTGAACCTCTCGTGATTGCCCTTCACAGAGCCACCACATTTCCTCCCAGCTGTGGGAAGAGAAAATGATCCATGCCACAGTCCTCACCCCTCTCCCATTTACACCTCTGATTAAAGCTGATTAATAGTTGTGGTTAAAATAAAGCTAAACAATCCATAGAAAAAATATCCTTTAAACCTAATCTATTTGAAAACAAAAAATAAAATATGTTTTATTTATACAACTTATTCACTTATACCTATTAGAATTGGCCCCAAGGAAAGGGAGTTTTATACAGGGACTAGAGGTGGGGAATAACGGGGGGGGGAGGGACAGAGATGTCAAGCTTTTCTGTGTTGCTCAATTTTTCTCACGAGAGTTGGAAATTTGGGTTAAAAAAAGAAAAGAAAAAACTAAATGGTGTCCCAAGTAGCTGGTTCATTCTGTGCCAACTTGTGTGTTGTTAAGTATTTATGGCCCTGGGAGAAAAGGGAACAAGGACAGGTAGGACTGCTGAGTGGAGAATCAGGGCTGTTTAATAGTTCAACATGGGATGGAGAAAAATGTGAGAATCCTTGGTGTGCAACTGAGGAGAGAAGGCAGCATGAATGGAGCAGGGCTGGGCACTTGCTGGCCAATGGGCTAAAGGCGGCCCACGGGGCCCCCATTGGCCCTGCCAGCTTCACCCTTAAGTCCTGCCCTTCCTTCCACGAGGATGAGAGGAAACATCTTCTCTCCAACTTACTGGTGGCTGGAGAGCAGACATTTTCACTCTACCAAATGCTGAGAGCTTCTTTTCTCAGCGCTTAGTGGGAGATAAAGTCTTCTGACCTGTATAATGAGAAGGGGAGTATGGATGTTGGGGAATAGTGCGAGAGAGAGAGAGAGATGGAGGTTTGCCCTTATTCCCTTCCCAAGAGGCTCTGGAAAAAGCAAACTGCTGCAGCCTCTCCTTCCTTGTGTGCTCTTCCCCTTTCAGAACTTTGGCCATCCTGACCACTCTCTAGACTTGCTTGGCCATACGTCTCCTGGTTTTCGTCTCTGGAAAGTTGGAGGGGCTGCAATGAATCCCTCAGGCTGAAAAAACAAAAGCCCCCTGCTCCCCGTTGGCCCTGGCCCAGAGGCATTTGCCCCCCCCCACCATGGCTGCTGGAAGGGCCCAGAGCAGAGCCCCATCCCCATCCCACTCACCCTCCACCCCATTCTGTAATTTGCTCCAAAGCCAAGCATTTTCTCATTCTTTTTTTTTCTTTGCACAAGGTTCGTTGGCAAAGAAGATACCAGAAGCGGAAGAGGGCAAGCTTCTTCTTCTTCAGAAGACCCCTCTGTCTTCTTGGCTACAAACCTCTATGGAACAGCACCTCACCTGGTAAGTTTCCCAAATATTTCTCCCCCCAAGAAAATGATTATCAGCAGGCTTAGGGTTCGCCAGGGCTATTTTAGGCCTTTGTGTACCACAAGAAATGAAGCAGGTGATCACTTCCATGCCATTTCCTGTTAATGGAACACAGCTCTCTTGGGCCTAAAGTGGACCCGGGGGCAGAACAGGGCCTTCCTCCCCCCCCCAGTGTGTGTGTGTGTGTATGTTAGGAATAATTTATATTTGGGGGAATATATTATTTCTCCCAGAAGCTGTATGCAAGGCAGTTTAAAACCCATTTCCAGATAAAGCCAACAATTAGTTATTAAAATGCCAGCAACCATTTAAAAAGTTAGCAGAGAGGCAACATTTCGTTAAAAGCTGAGTGGAATAAAACTGCGTTTGTCACGAGGCAGGGAGCCCAGATATTGCCTCCAGCCTCTGGAAATGGCTTCAAAGTGCCTTAGGGTTGTGGCAAGGGACTCTGGGAGTTGTAGTCTCAATAAAAAGACACAATCCCAGGTTCCTAAGGACTCTACACACTTTATTAACATGTAAGTGAGCAGGCTTGCTTAGTAACCTTGGATGTTCAGTCATTGTATACTAGTATTCTTCATGAAGAAGGCTGTAATATATGTATCTATCTAATTATCTTGGGTATTTTGCCATTCCCAGTGTGCTGATTGACTGCGTAGGAAACACACCCAACCAATCTTAGTGCTCCGTTAGTTGGCCAGTCTGCAGCTTGAGGGTGTTTTTCAGCACCACCTCCTTGGCCTACAGCCACGTCATTGCCTGTTGAGCTGCAGTAACTAAATACTCAGCCAGTTCCCCATGCTATTTTCATATGCATGCATGGGGGGGAAATGTTGCTTTCCATGTGTCCCCAACCTCTTTCTTCTTTTCCCTCCTGTCCTACCTTGCAGGGTAGGTTTTTCCCCTTCCTCTGCTCTTCACCACTTCTGCACCCCCCAAAATGAGGGCTTTCCCCTTCCTTCTGTCAGGGTAATACTGCTTTAAGTGTAAAGGAAAAATGTTGGAGCAACAGGCCACAGACTAGCACAGCTGAAGTGGCTTTGTTCACATCTGTGGCTAGGCAGAGGGATGACTAGCAAACCCTCCTATATAGCCAAAGCACAGAATGCATTGTGTGTGGGTTGGTGTTTTGAAGAAAGAGGAGTGTTGCTGTTAAATGTTGAGATTGTTAAGGAGGTTTGCTGTGTATACACTGCATTTGTTTATACTGAAATTGAAGATAAAGACCCCCATAAATTTTTGGATGAACCTCACAATCTGTAATTTGTGTGTGTGTGTAAGTGGTTCAGAGCTGTGGAACAACTGCTACCGGAAGCCTTTGTTTTTGTGCCCTTTCTGCTGCACAGTTCTGCTGTTTTGGCTCCTCCTGGGTTAGTTTGTCCCCAGGCTGTGCCAGGTGCCTCTCAGTGAGCCTATGCTGAGTGGACACCTTCTGCCCTGAGGAACTTACAGGCTGCAAAACAAAACGAACCCTGGAAAAGGGTGGGGAGGAGGTGGGAAGCTGCCCTGGGGTTCAGGCCCTCTTTTTCCTCCTTGGGGGACCGTTTGGGGTCCTCTGGCTGCCCCTGGCTCTGCTTCCATGGGGAGAAAGGCTCTCTTTGCAAATGCTGCACTGGATGGACTGCTGCCTGATTAAAAAAACCTCCAGCCAGTGGGAGGAACCAAAGCCAGCGAGGGAGGGGGACTAGAACAGAGCAAAGGGGGCTCTCATTGGTCACCATGGGAACGCAGCATCCATTACATGGATGGTGTAATTGGATAATTAGTATTAGTATTGGTTTGCATCTAAAGTCTTGGGGGGTCCATGACAATAAAAGATATTTAAAGGAGCCACTGGTAAAGAAAAAGTTAAGAGGCATTGTTGTAGTAGTATTATCATTTTTGTTACCAGGTATTCTTGTTAAATCTTGTTTGGGTTTTAAATCTTGACTTAAATCTTAGGGGCCCATGGCAACAAAGGATATTTATAGTGGGTCCCTGGTTAAAAAAAAAAAGGTGAAGAGCCACTGGTGTAATTGTGTTGTTTTTCTTGTAAGAGTTTTAAATCTTGAGTTAAGTCTTGTTCGCCCATGGGAACAAAATACATTTAAAGGGGGTCACTGGTAAAGGAAAGGTTAAGAGCCACTGGCATAATTTCATTCGTTATGAGTATTAGTATAGGTGTGCCTGGCGTAACGTACAGTTTTGTTCCATGCTGTCGTTTCAAGCGGTGGTTGGAGCATGGAGCTTGCACTGGCAGTGTTCCTTTCACACAGTTCAGCTACGTGGTATTATTTTAGGGGGGGAAGTATTGCATTTTTTTTACATGTGGGTGGTGAGTGGCTGAGGAGTGCGAGGAGGGAGGGGACCTTGTGAGTCTCGGGTTGTAGATGCAGATTGAGTGGCAGGAGTGGATTGTGAGGTGGAGAGGGAATTCACATGTGGTGGATGTGTTATAGGATTTGACCAGCTTTTGATATGCATTTTGGTATTACCTAGTGGGCCACATCATCAACCCATGACCCCTGCTGCCACTGCGACAGGACCCAGGCAGTTAACTGGGTCAGGGCAACAGAACAATTCACCCTTAATGCAGCTCTGGCGTATGTTACATCGGGTACAGCTAGTAGAATTTAATGTCCTAGAATCTTGGTCCATTAAGTCCCCAGTCATGCATTTTCTCACAGATCTATTAGATGTTATTTTGGGAAAGAACTACTTTAGATCTCAATCCCAATTCTATTTCGAAATTCAAGGAGTGGCCATGAACAGTCCAGCTGCCCCTCAAGTGTAACAAATATATATATATATATATATATATATATATATATGGTAGAACTGGAGATAAAAATTATTCTAAATGCTGATGTTAATCCATATAGATCCTTTTTACAGGTTTACAAAAGAAATATTGATGAAATTTTTATATTTTTTGAGAAAGTCTCACAAGTAGAACATTTTTTTTCAAATTGTTTAATAAGATAAGCACATTCATTAAATTTTCTAGGTATTATAATTTACAATCACTTCCTTTTTGGAGCTTAATTTTTCTATTCATAATCATAGAATCATAGAATCATAGAATTGCAGAGTTGGAAGAGACCTCGAGGGCCATCCAGTCCAACTCCCTGCCACGCAGGAAATCACGATCAAAGCATCCCCGACAGATGGCAATCCAGCCTCTGTTTAAAGACCTCCAAGGAAGGAGACCCCACCACAATCCGAGGGAGTGTGTTCCACTGCCGAACAGCTCTGACTGTCAAAAAGTTCCTCCTAATGTTGAGGTGGAATCTCTGTTCCTGGAGCTTGCATCCATTGCTCCGTGTTCCAGTCTCTGGAGTAGCAGAAAACAAGCCTGCTCCATCCTCAATGTGACACCCCTTCAAATACTTAAACAGGGCTATCATATCGCCTCTTAACCGTCTTTTTTCCAGGCTAAACATACCCAGCTCCCTAAGTCTCTCCTCATAAGGCATCGTTTCCAGACCTTTCATCATTTTAGTTGCCCTTCTCTCGACACGCTCCAATTTGTCAATATCCTTTTTGAATTGTGGTGCCCAGAACTGGACACAGTATTCTAAGTGAGGTCTGACCAAGGCAGAATAGAGCGGCACTATTACTTTCCTTGATCTAGACACAATACTTCTATTGATGCAGCCCAAAATCGCATTGGCCTTTTTAGCTGCTGCATCACACTGTTGACTCATGTTCAACTTGTGGTCTACTAGGACTCCTAGATCTCTTTCACATGTAGTCTCATTCAACCACGTCTCCCCCATCCTATATCTATGCATTTCATTTTTTCGCCCTAAGTGCAGTACCTTACACTTCTCCGTATTGAATTTCATTTTGTTAGCTTTGGCCCAGCTCTCCAGTCTATCCAAGGCATTTTGAATTTTGATCCTGTCCTCTAGGGTATTAGCTACTCCTCCCAATTTGGTGTCATCTGCAAATTTGATAAGTACGCCCCTAATTCCCTCATCCAAGTCATTGATAAAGATGTTGAATAGCACTGGGCCCAGGACCGAACCTTGTGGCACTCCACTGGTCACATCTTTCCAAGACGAAGAGGAGCCACTGCTGAGCACCCTTTGGGTTCGGCCGGTCAACCAATTACAATCCCATTGAACAGTTAACTTGTCTAGTCCACATTTTACAAGTTTGTTTGCAAGAATGTCATGGGGAACCTTGTCAAAGGCCTTACTGAAATCAAGGTATACGATACCCACAGTGTTCCCTTCATCTACCAAGCTGGTAATTTTATCAAAAAAAGAGATCAGATTAGTCTGGCATGACTTGTTTCACTGAAACCCATGTTGACTTTTTGTGATTATGGCATTGCCTTCTAAATGTTCACAGACTCTCTGTTTAATGATCTGCTCTAGAATCACACAATAATTGTAGCCAGCTATAAATAACCTACAGATAAAAATGCTTTTTTTACACTAATGGAGCTGTCATTCACACACATTATTAAAAGCCAATCTGCCATTCTCACAGGGCCATCCAGTCCAACCCCTTTTTGCCCTGCAGGACATTTACACTATCAAAGCCTTCCTGAGAGATGACCATCCAGCCTGTGTATAAAAACCTCCAAAGATGGAGATTCCACCACACTCCTAGGCAGCAGTGAAATCTCTTTTCCTGGAGTTTGAACCCATTGCTCCGTGTTCTATTAGTCTCTAGAGTAGCAGAAAGCAAGCTTGCCTATCCTCAGCGTGACATCCCTACAAATATTTAAACATGGCTATCATGTCCCCTCTTCACCTTCTCTTCTCAAGCTAAACATGACCAGCTCCCTAAGCCGCTCCTCATAGGCCATAATGGCTTCCAGACCTTTTCCTATTTTGGTCACCCTCTTCTGGACATGTTCCAGCTTCTCAATATTCTTCCTGAATTGTGCTGCCCAGAACTAAACACAGTATTCCAGATGAGGTCTGACTAAAGCAGAATAGAGTGTCACCATTACTCCCCTTGATCTAGACACTTTATTCCTATTAATTCAGCCTAGAATTGCATTGGCTTTTTTAGCTGGTGCATCACACTGCTGACTCATGTTCAGCTTCTGATCTACTAAGACACTCAGATCCCTTTCGCATGTATTGCCATCAAGCCAGGTGTCACCCATCCTATATCTGTGCATTTCATTTTTACTGGCCGAGTGTAGTATCCTACATTTCTCCCTTTTGAAATTGATTTTGTTAATTTTTTGGCTCAACTTTCTAATCTCTTAAGGGGGTTATTTTGAATTCTGATCCTTTCCTCTGGCACAGATACTCCTAACTTTAGTACAGTAACACACCCCACTTATCCACTTCACTTACCAGTGTCCCAAAAATATTCCACCCAGGAAGTGTTTGTGGGTTTCTTTATGGCCTCAGATTGTAGCATAACAGCAGCCATCAAACAAGCCAAAAGTGGGGCATTAGTCTGGCTGTGTTCATAACCTCTGCACTCTCCTTTCTTTGTAGCAAGACCAGTTGTCGAGGAGGAGGGGGAACCTCGTGAAGGAATGAAAACACCAGAGGAGCAGCCTCCAGTGCCTCTGAGTAATATGGAGCCACTGGAAGTGTCAGCAACTAGGGTGAGTCCAACATCCCCTGTTCAGTCTCTGGAAGATGCTGACTGAAGCCCACAGTGTCCAGTGAGCTCCATCCTTCAAGCCCTGCACCATTCCACCCTCCCGCCCCCTTCTATTTGCTCCATGTCCAGACATTTTATCACTCTGTTCTTTCTTTGTACCAGGTTAATGGGAGAAAAAGATACCAGCAGCGGAAGAGGTCAGCCCGCAGAAGAAGAAGTAACTGTCTTCCTGGCCCCACAGCTCTAGGCGATGGTTCCTCATCCGCTCATTTTCCCAATATTTCCCTCCACAAGAAAAGGTTATCAGCAGGCTTAGGGGTCACCAGGGCTATTTTAGGCCTTTGTGTACCACAAGAAATGAAGCAGGAGGAAGGGGAGCCTCATGAAGGGATGGAAACCCCACACCAGGAGCCTCCATTCTCACTGGAAGTGTCAGTAAATAGGGAGAGTTCAGCATCCCATATTCAGCCTCTGGAAGATACTGCACGAACCCCAGAGCATCTAGTGAGCTCCTTCCCACAAGTGGAGGAAACCTGCAGTGGTCAGATGGAGGAAGCCAAAGTGGTTGTCGAGGAGGAGGTGGGAACTCAAGAAGGGATGTTATCCCCAGAGCAGCAGCCTCCTCTGAGTAATATGCAACCACTGGAAGTGTCAGCAAAAAGTGAGAGTCCAGCATTCTTGGTTCAATCTCTGGAAGATGCTGACAGAAGCCGAGACTGTCCAGTGAGCTCCATCCCACAACTGGCATACAGCTCCAGTGAAGAGATGGAGGAAGCCGGAGCAGTTGTCAAGGGGGAGGGGGAACCCCAAGAAGGCATGAAAACCCCAGAACAACAGCCTCCATTGCCACTGGAAGTGTCAGCAAAAAGGGAGAGTCCATCATCCCCTTTTCAATCAATGGAAGATGCTGACCCACAGCATCCAGTGAGGTCCACCCCACAACTGGAGGACAATGCCAGTACAGAAATGGAGGAAGCCAGAGCGGGTCCCTCAGGTACGAGACATTTACTGTAGATAACAGCATGGATGTCAAATGCTGAGAAATCTATTATTTAAACATGTACTAGTTGTATTCCCACTAGTTCCCCACTGTCTCCCTTTTTGCTGCGTTGTTATCAGAGGAAACCCCATGGCAGGAATGCAATGATGTGAACAACTGGACAATGATAATTCACAATGGTTCTGTATTTTTCAAATATTGCATTTGACGTATCTATCTCAAGAAAAGGAGCAAACAACACACACTTTAAACCCCATTTTAAGAACTGCTTATGTCTGTTTCAGAGACACCTAACGGTTGAGCATCCAGAGTATTTAGAAAGATCTGTTGTCTCATCCTTCTCCTGAGAAAAATTAGAGCCTAAAATTACATGGCAAAAATGACCTTAACATCCAAATGTCTAATGGAAACAATGGCCAAGCCAAACACAGGGATACCATTGTGGCCTGTGATTCATCTGACTCTTCCTTATAAATGTGTGTGTGTGTGTGTATAATGAAATACACTAAAGAGGTTTTCCAGCTTTGAACTTATTTTCTGTAAGCTTTCTGTGTTGCTGTAGAACTCAGAAGAAAAATACAGGCATTCCTCAGTTGAGAAAGTAGATGGGTTCCTGGGCATTACATTTGTAACAGAAAACCTGGTACTAGAGGCAGAAATAACATGGGAAGAATAGAATCATGGAATTGGAATAGACTCCAAAGGCCATCCAGTCCAACCCCCTCTGCTCTGCAGGTATACAGAATGAAAGCACTCCTGACAGATGGCCATCTAGCCTCTGTTTAAAAACCTCCAGAGAAAGACATTCCACCACACTTCCAGGCAGCAGCGGATTCCACTTCTGAGCAGTTCTTACTGTCTGAAAGGTCTTCCTTATGTTTAGGTGGAATTTCTTTTCCTGGAGTTTGAACCCATTGCTCCGTGTTCTATTAGTCTCAGGAGCAGCAGAAAACAAGTTTGCTCCATCCTCAGTATGACATCCCTTCAAATATTTAAACATGGTCATCATGTCCCTGTGGTGACCTGTACACGGTCAACCCACCACCTTAACACTCTGGCTTTAGGATGGCAGTCCTGTGGGTTCTCTTGAATCCATCCCACTACTGCCCCCAAAAGAATGTGTGAAGCACCAACCACTTTCTATTGGGACAGCCCTTTGTGTCCCTAATATCAGGTAGTGTGGTTTAAATTAAACGGAGGCCAAGCAGCTTTAAACTCTAATGAAAGTTTATTGAAAAATATAAAACAGATAAACTGTTGTTGAGTATTAAAGTTGTTAATCTTCTTAAGGCTTAGTTACATCAGATTCCTTTTAAAATAATAACATCAATCTAGACGCACCAGCACTACTAACTCAGGCACAAAGTCCTAAATCCCTTTTATATACTTGCTCTGAGCTTCTCCCTACTAGACTCTCCAAGTCTATTCAGTCCCTCTCTGGACCCTCAAGACCCTTCTGTGATCATCAGACAGAAAAGTTCCCTCAGGAACACTATGAGCACACCCTCCCTTTGGTGTAAGTCCTCCTTTCCAGTCAAACCTCCAAACAACTAACCCCCCTCACTCTCTGTCAGGCCCCTTTTATAGCTGTGCCCAGCTGCCTTCCTATTGGCTGGGCACCTGCTGCTCTGAGATTAGCTAAAAGAGCAGCCTTTTCATCACTTTTCCTAGAGTTTGGACCCATTGCTCCGTGTTATATTAGTCTCAGGAGCAGCAGAAAACAAGTTTGCTCCTTCCTCAGTATGACATCCCTTCAAATATTTAAACATGGTCATCATGTCCCATCTTAACCTTCTCGTCTCCAGGCTAAACATGCCCAGCTCCCTAAGCCGCTCCTCATAGGCCAGAATGGCTTCCAGACCTTTTTTATTATGGTCACCCTGGACATGTTCCAGCTTCTTTTTTAAAAAAGCATTGTATTTTAAATTTATTGAATACACATAACATACAATATACAATATACAAAAAACAAAACAAAAAAACAGAAACATATACAAAAAAAGACACCCAACACATACAAAACACCTAATTTAACCTTGTGTTCACACAACACCTAGACAATTAAAAGACTTCCCACATAATCTTGTTTGACTCTACTACACATTTTGAAATTGCCCTCCTATTCAAGTTATTATATCCTTAATATCACGATTTTTTTACTTATAGATCTGAATACCTACATTATCTTTCTTCTTCAATTGTTTTTTCCACTGTAATTTATCATTTATTCCTAAAACAAATATTTTATTAAATAATAACCTTATCTTATAACCATTCTTCTTCCATTGTATATTCCTTCAATATACCTCCTTAGCTCCAAGTATCACAGTGTAAAAAAGAAAAAAAAAATCATTATATATACATGATATCTGTCTAATTATAAAAGCCCAAAGTGGTTATATTTCCTTCTTTTTGTTTACAATACTTTATAAATGATTCCCATATCTTTATATATTCTTCTGTTGTTTTTTTCCTCATCCAATTTGTCAGTTTATCCAATTTAGCTAATTCAACTACTTTTCCCAACCATTCTGATTTTAAAGGGACTTCTTCATTCCTCCAATTTTTTGCTAAAACTATTCTTGCTGCTGTGACCAAATAAAGTATCAGGGATCTATGTTCCTTCTCTTTTGGATTTTCTATATTAATCATATTTAATAAATACATTTTGGGTCTTAGACCTAAATTAATTCCTATAATTTTCTCTATTTCTTTATTAATTTTTACCCAATATCTTCTTATTGTATTATAATCCCACCACATGTGGTATAAGGAGCCGGGACAGTCCTTACATCTCCAACAAAGTGGAGATATGCCCTTCTTCATTTTTGCTAATTTAAGCAGCGTCATGTACCACCTATACATTAGTTTATAGAAATTTTCCTTCAAGTTATAACAACAGGTGAAATTCAGATCCCTTTTCCAAATAGCCTCCCATTGTTCCAATTGAATATTTTGCCCTATATCCCTGGTCCATTTCACCATACAGTTCTTTACTTGTTCATCTTCCGTATACCATCTCAATAACTTTCTATAGAGTTTACTAATTAAATTTTTATTATCTGATGTCAATAAATTTTCAAATTCTGAGGTTTCATCTTCCTATTGTCTTTCTTTTAAATCATCTTTTATTCTAGATCGAATCTGATAATAACTTAGCCATTGTAATTGATATCCTTCTGTCACTAAATCCTGCCAGTCTTTGATTTCCCATTTATTTCCTTTTTTTCCTCATGATTTCTCTCGATAAGTTATCCAATTATAGTCCCTTAATTCGTTTTTGCAAAATGCTTCCTGAGGTGATAGCCATCCTGGGATCTTTGGACATATCCTAGCTTTATATTTTTCCCAAATTCTAATCAGTGATCTTCTTCTTATATGATTTTTAAAATCTTTAATAGTTTTGGTCTTTGTTATATCCCAAGTATCCGTGCCAGCCTAATTTTAAATCAAATCCCTCTAACTCTAAATCTCTTTTGTTCTCCAATAATACCCATGTTTTAACCAAGAGAGACATGTTGCTTCAAAATAGATCCTCAAATCTGGTAAGCCCAGTCCACCTCTTTCTCTGTCATCTATTAAAGGTTTCCTTTTAATTCTGGGTTTCCTCCCTGCCATAAGAATTTATTTATATCTGTCTGCCAAATTCTAAACATTTTATTTGTAATAATTATTGGAATTGTTTGAAAAAGGAACATTAATTTTGGTAATACATTCATTTTAATAGACGCTATTCTATGTAATAATGATAAATTCAATCCTTGCCATCTATTCAGATCATTTTAAATATTTTTCCAAGTTACCTCATAGTTATTCTGGAATAGTTGCTGGTTATTGGTTGACAAATTAATTCCTAAATATCTTACTTGTTTTACTATCTCACATTCTGATATCTTTTCTGATTCTTGTTTTTCCTCCTCATCTAAATTCTTAGTAATTTTTTTTTGTTTTTCTTTGTTAACTATAAATCCTGCTACTTTCCCAAATCCTTCTATTTTTCTGATTAATTTATCTGCTCCCATTATTGGATTCTCTAAGATAATTACCAAATCATCAGCAAATGCTTTAACTTTGTATTCTTCTTTCTTTACCCTGATACCCTTAATTCCTTTATCTTTTCTTATTTCATTTCTAATGTCAAAATGAACAATAACGGAGATAATGGGCATCCCTGCCTGGTGCCTTTCTCAATCCTTAATTCATTAGTTAATTTCCCATTTATTATTAATCTAGCTTTTTTCCCCAATAAATAATTTGGATCCATTTACAATTTTTTTTTGCCAAATTCCATTTCTTTTAATACTTTTATCATAAAAGACCAATTTAAATTATCAAACGCTTTTTCTGCGTCCAGAAAGAATAGAGCTCCTTTAGTTTCATTATGATAATGTAAGTACTCTAATATATTGATTATTGATCTGATATTATCTTTTATTTGCCTTTTGGGAAGAAATCCATTTTGGTCACTTTGTATATAATCTTGTAGGATTTTTTTTTGTGTCTATTTGCCAGTAATGCTGTAAAAATTTTGTAGTCCTCATTTAACAATGAAATGGGATGATAATTTTTTAATTGTAATTGGTCCTTTCCTTCTTTTGGGATTAGTACTATGTTTGCCTCTTTCCAACTGTTAGGAATTTCATTCTTTTTTAATATATCTTGCAGTACCATCGAAAAAGGTGTAATTAATTCTGCTTGGAATATTTTATAGTATTCTGCTGGCAGACCATCTGGTCCTGGTGTCTTCTTTGATTTCATATTCCTTATTATAGCTGTAATTTCTTCTATTGTTATATCTTAATTCAGTTCTGTTTTTTGAGTATCCGTTACTTTACTAATATTATATTTTTTAATATATTCATCCATCTTTGCTAGGGGCACTTCTTTTTTTTGATATATTGTCTTAAAGTAATTATGAAATATTTTCTGAATTTGCGTTTCATCAGTAATTTCTTTATCTCCCGTTTTAATTTTCGTTATTAATCTTTTGGCTCTTTTTTTCCTCAATCTATAGGCCAACCATCTGCCCAGTTTATTACCAAATTCAAAGTCTTTTTGTTTTAGGAAGTCTGATTTTTTTCTTCATTTCCTCTGTCATAATCATGGCTAACTGTTTTTGCAATATTTTAATCTGTTTCTTAATTTTCTTATTATGCGGATTCTTCATCAGTTCCTGTTCACATGTTTTTATTTCATCCAATAGTATTTTCCGCCCTGCTTGTTTCCTTCTATTAATTATTACATTCCAATTTTTAAAGACACCCCTCATTATTGCCTCCCCAGCATCCCAAACCACACTGTTATTTACCTCACTGTTTAGGTTCAATTCAAAATATTCTTTCAACATTTTCTTACTGTCTTCAATAACTTCTTTTTTTAATAACAATGCTTCATTTATTCTCCAATTAGTCATACCTTTACTACCTTTCATTGTCATTTGGACCGGGTTATGATCTGATAGTGGTTTGGGTAAAATATCAATTTTTAAACCCTATTTACTAAGTTTATACTGATCCAAATCATATCAGTCCTTGAGAATGAACAATGTACATCTGAATAGTAAGTATAATTTTTAGCTTCTCCTTATTTGAATCTCCAGATATCTGCTAATTGCAGCTCTTCTATTGCATCAAAAAAATCTTTGGTTAATTTTGCTTGGTACTTTTTTTTTTTGGTTTTATTACCAATTATTGTAATTTAATTGCCCAATTCTATTTTTTAATTCTCCAAAGAAACTAAATTTCTCTTCTATAGGAACATAGATACCAATTATTAATATTTTAATTTTATCCAAAATTATTTCCACCATTATAAATCTTCCTTTCTCATTGGCTAGAATCAAGGTTGGTTTTAGCTGTGGGTTTACATATAGTACCACACCTTTTTTCTTTTTTACATTTGATGATACAAAAACTTCCTAAGAAGTTTTGTTTTAACAAGTATTCATGCTTTTTTTAATCTTAGTCTCCTGTAGACAAATAACATCAGTTTTATTTTTCTTAAGATAATGAAATACTGATTTTCTTTTCTTTTCAGCATTTAGTCCCTTAACATTCCAAGTCAAAAATTTTGTTTCCACCATCAGTTTTGTATAAATTCTTAACTTAAAAACATAGCAGTAGTAGTAATGGTATCAATAAAAGTTTTATCAGGAGAATAGAAAAGAAAACACTAAAGAATCATTTTTATGGGACACCTTGAAGGCGGTCATACGTGGTTTATTGATTCAGGAGGGAGCAAATAAAATTAACTCAAGATCATAAATCTAATCAAAGTGACCAAACGTTAAACCAATTAATGAAAAATATCAGAAGTAGAGGAATTAGATTTTAAAAAAATACAAATAGTCAAATAGCCATACAATACACAAAAGCATTTTATTACCAACATGGAAATAAAAATTCAAAGTTAGTAGCATGACTGGTTTTAAAAAAAAAAGCAGAAAGAAGATTTAGTCCACAAATTAAATCCCAAGATGGCAAAACCATACCAAAACCAATGAAATATTACCAAAAAATTGTAAATTTTACCAGGATTTCTATAAAACAGAACAATCCCCACCTTTAAATCTTGCACATTTTTTTAAAACTCTTAAAATATCCAAAATAAAAGAACAACACAAAAATGCCTTGAACTCTCCTATTACACCACAAAAGATTGATCACACCATCACCCAACTAAAACTTGAAAATCACCAGGCCCTGATGGCTATACAACTGAATTTTATAAACAACTTAAAATTGATTTAATCCCACATTTACATAATCTTTATAATGAACTTCTAAAAAATGCTCCACACCCATACAGTTGGAAGAGATCCCAAATCATTCCAATACTAAAGACAGAAGACAACATATCCCCAGTATCAGCATTTAGACCAATGGCCCTGATTAAACAATGATATCAAAATAATGACATCTATATTTTTAAATGACTTAATACTTTTATTACTGAATATATATATTAACCAAAAAGGATTTATGACAGGCTGACACCTAGCAGATGCTATTAGAAGAACACTTAACATCATTTATCACTACAACAAAAACCACACACCACTAGTCGTAATTTCACTGGGTGAATTTAAAGCATTTGACCGTGTGGAATGGCCATATCTTTTTATTTAATTTGAATGAATATATGTATTTTTATTATGAACTGTTAATAAAAGGGATTACGTGTTAAAAAAAGAAATAGGGGTTTTATATCATTTCGTATATACACCGACATATTGTCAAATTTACATGTGTGCATGCTTGGTTTTTGTTGGAGAGATTGTACTTTATAAGTTGTCAGAGTTAATTTATGAAATATCTATTTACTGTATGATACAAAGGACACGTACTCCATGGCCTTTCTTTAAGAAACTTCCAGCAATTAAAAAAAAACTAGTCAGGAACTTGTTCAATGGTAGGTTTACCAGCAATTCTGTTTAAAAAAATGATCTGTATGTTGATATATGGAGATGCATGTAAATATGTAAAAAAATTCCTTATGAAACCTGCAAAAGGTCATACAGATAAATTTATTTTGCTAAATGTTGTATGCTTCTTTTCACACACACACACACACACACACACACACACACATATATATATATATACACATACATATACATGCATACATATATACATATATGTAAACATAGCGCACGTGCATTAAGGGGAAAGGGTAAAAGAAAGCAACATAGCATTATTAGAAACAGCAGAAGCGAAGAACCAATATAAGTGTATGCAACAATCATGAACTACATTCTACCTAATGGTTCTGCTTAGACAGAGAGAAACAGACAAACAAATAAACAGCATGGTGTAATTTTAAAGGTATGCAAAGGTACCCAGAAGGTCAGAAGACCTAACGGAAGCATCTAGGATGTCACTGCACAGTGGAATTACACGTGCCTCCCATGGGGAGGCATTACTCTGGTGGACCATCTGCTCTTTAAGCAATTGCACGATTAGACATATAGACAAAGCAGAAACATGAAGTACCGGTAACTATTTTACTTTTCAAACAGTTAAACAACAACAGTCAACTGGTAGGAGTCTAGCAAAAAATAGTATGTGGTTTCAAACACATACTGGGAGAAAGTAAGGCACAAATACACAAAGAAGTATTCAACAAGGGGTTATGAAATACCATACAACCAGTGACCACACTATATAGCAATCCTAAAGCAATTATGACAAGTTGTGGCATTGAAGCAGAGATAACTAGAAAGAGCACTTAGATCAATTTAAGGCACTATAGGAAACACAGAATATATGGTAGGTGACTTTTCCCTAAGGGCTATAGCATGGTGGCTTTTTTCACATTCTGCTTCTTTCTCCACCCATGATCTCAGATGGGCAGGAGACAGAAATAAGACAAGATAGTGATGAACTACTCATAGAATCATAACGTCATAGAATTGGAAGAGACCTCAAGGGCCATCCAGTCCAATTTCCTGCCATGCAGGAATACACAATCAAATCATTCCCGACAGATGGCCATCCAGCCTCTGTTTAAAAACCTCCAAAGAAGCAGAATCCACCACACTATGAGGCACTGTATTCCACTTCCAAACAGCTCTTACTGTCAGAAAGTTCTTCCTAATGTTTAGGGGGAATCTTTTTTCCTGTAGTTTGAATCCATTGCTCCATACCCTAGTCTCTGAAGCAGCAGAAAATAAGCTTGCTCCATCCTCAGTATGACATCCCTTCAAATATTTAAACATGGTTATCATGTCCCCTCTCAACCTTCTCTACTCATTCATGAAATGTTTTATAGATGGCATCTATCCCCACAAAAGTTGGCAACAATTTATCAGGGCTTAAGGAGCAACTGTTGGAAGTACAATCAAGTACAAGGTACATACTTCCACATGTGGTGGACTTGTGGCAAAGCAAAAAAAATAATGGAAAGACATTCACAAAGTTATGACAGAAATGCTACAAGTCAATATTCCACTTAAGCCAGAGACACTTTTATTAGTCATGATAGATAAATCAATAGAACAAGAACATGGAACGATAATATTCTACTTACTATCAGCAGCAAGAATATCATACGTAAGCCCGTGGGAAAATCCTTTGACATCAACAATAGCGGATTGGTTAATCAGAGTATATGAAATTATAAACTTACCTGCTTAATGAAAGGGAAAAGCATAGAGAAATTTCAACGAGATTGGGAAAAGTGGTCAGACTATTTGGAAAAAAACATGGGATGACTTTGCGACAACTGGGTTGAGAAATTAAGAATTGATGAAGAAAAGAGGAGAAGAAGATAGAAGATAGCAAATTAACATTTTGCTTATAAGGGGGGAAATGGGGTGAGACAGATGTTGGTTGAAGAAGAGTAAGAATATATGAAATATAGCTCCTTTCACCTTTTTACATTGTTTTGGAAGTAATATAAGAGATATATGTCTTAAGTTATATAAGGTTTAAAGTAAATGGGAGAATGGTATAAATGACAACTTGACTAAGAGGGAAATTATATGCTAAACAATGCCTAAAGATTTATGGAAGTTGAGTGATGAAATTGATTATGGATGTAGATAAAATATGTTAATACTGAAAAAGATTGACACTGTGGCCGCAGATGTCTCTATACTAATGCACAGGGCATGGGAAATAAACAGGATGAACTTGAACTCTTAGCACAGCAAAACAAATATGATTTAATAGGTATCACTGAAACCTGGTAGGATGTGTCTCATGATTGGAATGTACTAATAGAGGGGTATAACCTATTTCAGAAAAATAGACCAAACAAGAAGAGAGGTGGACCAGCATTATACATTAAGGATGTGTACACCTGTGAAAAGATCCATGACTCAAATCCTGGGAGCCAGGTTGCAAGTATCTGGGTAAAAATCAAGGGGGAGATAAACAGCAGGGATGTTGTTGTGTGGATCTACTACAGACCTACAAGCCAAACCGAGGACTTGGATGATGCCTTCCTAGAACACATGATCTGTCATATCCCGTGAATCTGATGAAGGTATGGAATCAGAGGAGGAAGAGGACATGGAGGGAACAGCCTTATGGACCCTGGCACAGGTTTATCTATAGCTGTGCCAGCAGGGAACCCTGCCAACCTAGAGGCTCAAGCAGAGGAAGAACCTGGCCCTAGTGGATTGGCACCAGTCCCAGCAGAGAGCCCTGCCAATTCAGATAAGGATGAAGAAGAAATAAACTTACCTCCACCATCACACAGCCAACAGTGATCTCAAAAGGAAGCTTGGAGGTCACTGAGACTTTATGAGAAGCACTTGCTCATCAAGAAGCATCTGGCAAAGCCCTGATTGCTATATATAAGCTATGGGGAACTGTGGAGGCTTTGTCAGAGATCAACTGATCTTTCTGGAGAAAGCTTCGTGTCTGATATCTCTGACTCCATGTTCCTGTTACCTTGATTCTTGTTGTCTTGACTTGTGTTTAGACCTTGGACTGTTACTGACCACACTGCTGCCTGATCCTGCTGACCCACAGACTTGTTTGGACCCATGCTGAATTCTGTAAGCCCCAACTCTTTGTTTTGCTGGACTAATATTTGCAAGGCTGTGTTTCAATTCCTTGGTGCTAATTACCAGTTGGCTACCTTCCCTGATTCTTGCTGTTTGTATATACTTTGCTGTCCGGTATCTAGCTTTCTTGGACATAACCACACATTCAAAAAGGAAAGATGGGGGTTTCAACTATCCTGATATTTGTTGGAAGTCCAACTCTACCAAGAACGCAATGTCCAACAAATTCCTCACTTGCCTTGCAGACAATTTCATAGCCCGGAAGGTGGAAGAGGAAACAAGGATGTCAATTATTTTAGATTTGACCCTAACCAATGGGGTAGCCTGGTTAATGGTATGGAAGTGGCAGGATCCCTAGGGGGGAGTGACCATGTTCTGCTGGAGTTTGTTATAGAGAGGAAAGAGGAAGCCAAGTGTAGTCAGCCATGCCATCTAGACTTTAAGAAAGCTAATTTCAGAAAACCTAGGGAATTACTGGGGGTGATCCCATGGCCAGAAATATTAAAAGATAAATGAGTTCATGATGGATGGGAGTTTCTTAAAAGTGGGATATTGGAGGCACAACTTCAAAACGTTCCAATGAGGAGGAAAAAGGGGAGGTGTCTAAAGAAATACAGATGCTGAAAGAACTTTCAACTGAGCTAAAACTTTAAAAGGACATGTACTATACAAGAAATGAAAAAAGGGAGAAATTACCAAAGAAGCATTCAAACAAATAGCCAGCTCATGTAATGGGAAAGTCAGAAAAGCTGAAGCACAGATGGAGCTCAATAATAAAAGGGGCTTTTGTGGTTATGTCCATAGCAAAACGAAGAACAAGGAAATGGTAGGGCTGCTGCATGGAGAAAATGGCAAAAGGCTAACGGGACAGAGAAAAGGCAGAAAGAAGGTTTAAATTTCTTTGCCTTGGTCTTTTCCCAAAAGAAGAAAAGTGTTCACCTGGAGAAAATGGAGCAGATGTTGCACTAGGGGAAATGCAGCACAGAATTGGTAAAGAGGTAGTTCAAGAATACTTGGCCAGTATAAATGAGTTCAAGTCTCCAGGATCAGGTGAACGTCATTCAAGGGTACTAAAAGAACTAGCAGAAGTAATCTCAGAAATGCTGTCAATAATCTTTGAGAATTTCTAGAAAACATGAGAGGTCCCAGCAGACTGGAGGAAGGCAAATGTTGTCCGCATCTTTAAAAAGGCGGGAAAGGAGGCCCAAATAATTACTGCCCAGTCAGCCTGACATCAACACTAGGAAAGATTCTAGAGCAGATCATTAAACAGTCTGTAAGCACTTAGAAAGGAATGCCGTGATCACTAAAAGTCAACATAGATTTCTCAAAAACAAGTCATGCCAGACTAACCTGATATTCTTGCAAAAAAGGTAGTAACCTGTGGGCTAGAGAATGCAACTGTTAGGTGAATTTGTAATTAGTTGACTGACTGAACCCAAAGGGTGGTCACTATTGGCTCCTCTTTATCCTGGAGAGAAGTGACCAGTGGGGTGCAACAGGGATATGTCCTGTGCACAGTGCTATTCAACATCTTTATCAATGCCTTTGATAAGGGAATAGAGGGCATGCAAATTTGCAGATGACACCAAATTTAGGAAGGGTAGGTAATGACCCAGAATACAGGATCAGAATCCTAAATGTGCTCAACAGATTAGAAAGCTGGGCCAAAACTAACAAAATGAATTTCAACAAGGAGAAATGTCAAATACTACACTTGGGCAGTAAAAATGAAAACCACAGATATAGGATGGGTGACACCTGGCTTGATGGCAGTACATGTGAAAGGGATCTAGGAGTGGAGTTGAAGGCTTTCACAGCTGGCATCCATAGGTTTTCTGTGTGTTTTTTCCAGGCTGTGAGGCCGTGTTCAGCCACAGATGCAGGCAAAACGTCAGGAATAAACTCTTCCAGAAAAACAGCCTCACAGCTCAGAAAAAAACCACAGAAAACCTATGGATCTAGCAGTCTTGGTGGACCACAAGCTGAACATAAGTCAGCAGTGTGATGCAGCAGCTAAAAAAGCCAGTGCAATTCTAGGCTGCATTAACAGGAGTATAGTGCCTAGATCAAGGGAAGTAATAATGCCATTCTATTCTGCTTTGGTCAGACCTCACCTGGAATACTGTGTCCAGCTCTGGGCACCACAGTTCAGGAAGGATATTGAGAAGCTGGGACATGTCCAAAGGAGGGCAACCAGGATGGTGGGAGGTATGCAAGCCATTATGCCCTATGAGGATTAGCTTAGGGAGCTGGGCATGTTTAGTTTAGAGAAAAGAAGGTTGTGAGGGGACATGATAGCCATGTTTAACGATTTGAAAGGATGTCATACTGAAGATGGAGAAAGCTTGTTTTCTGCTGCTTCAGAGACCAGGACACGGAGCAATGGTATTACTGCAGGGCAGAATTGGGATTGGACTAGATGGCCCTTGTGGTCTTTTCCAACTCTATGATTCTATAAGTAATATATATCAAATGGGCATTTATATTGCACTCTTAGATGCATCATAAACACAGTCTGTTTCACTTCAATTTCCTCCTTCCATCCTTCTCCTGTTCCATCTTCTTCATCAGTGATTCCCAAAGTGGGCGCTACTGCCTCCTGCTGGGCACTGCAGCGATCCAGGGGGCGGTGATGGCCACAGGTGCATTTGGGGACGATGAATAACTGTAAGGGGGAGGTGAAAGCATAAAAGAAAGAAGAGAAGATTTAGAAAAATTGATTTATGTATTCTGCTCATAACGCTTAATTTTTCTTTGAACAACATACTGGACGTTGGCTTGGCTCCCGCATACTCCCTCACTTGCATTGAGGTATGTGTAATCACGCAGTGCTACTGTTCATGTGGTGCCACTGAATTGCCATTCCAAAACACGTGAGCATTGCTGTGGGCAACTGCCACTAGTGTGATTGGTCGATCGCAAGGCCAAAGCCTAGAACGGCAGCGGCAGTACTGGCTACTGGCAGTACTACCAGCAGATTTTGGAGCACGCTATGAATCAGGAGATTTCCTGTAATTATTGTGGGAAAATTTTGGCATAATATAACTCTGAGGACTTTTTCAGACAGAGAAATACACCGTAAGAAGGGTCATCCCTCTTGTGACGCTGCTGCGTGGCGGGGGGGGGGGCGTTTCATATGACGCCATCCCCCTGCCAATTCTGTTCTGGTACAGATCGCAGCTCCAGCATCATATTTGGCTGTTTCTTAATCACAGAAGTTGACCGTGATTAAGAAATGGCCAAATATGATGCTGGAGCTGCAATCTGTACCGGAACACAATCGGCAGGGGGATGGCGTCATACGAAATGCCCCCCCCCTGCCGCGCAGCAGCGTTGCAAGAGGGACAACCCTTCTTGCAGTGTATTTCTCCATCCGAAAAAGTCCTAAGTTAGATTGTTGTGATATTGTGACAAGTTAAAGTTAACTAACAAATAGTGTGACTATAATTGGTGAGTATTATTTATTTATTTTGTAATAATTATATGTGCTTTACAATTAATAATATCATATTTATTTCATTAGTATTTATTTTAGTTTGTTTTTACAAAAATATTTCAAAAAATTACAAAAAATTAATTAAAATACCTCCATTTAAAAAATATTTTTTCTACAGATAATAATGGCTCAACCAAAGAAAAAATGTAGACAATATAATATCGAATATTTGAAATATGGCTTTATTGAGTCGCCTGTAAACAATACATTACCAATGTGCCTGATTTGCCAGAACGTTTTATCAAATGAAGCTATGAAGCCTTCCAGACTACAACAACATTTGACTAAAATTCGTGGTAATAAAAAAGATAAGGATTTATCTTATTTTCAAACACTAAAAGAAAAATTTATCAAACAACCGACACTGTCAAAACAATTTTCAACCGCAACCACACAAGATGGCGACGGCTTGCTTGCTTCTTACAATATTTCATTAATGATTGCCAAATCGGGAAAACCTCATACTATTGGTGAAGAACTAATTATACCGGCTATAAGTGAAGTAGTACGTACTGTGCTGCACAAGCCAGCATCTGATATTATCAAGAAAATTTCATTGAGCAATAATACAGTGCAAAGAAGAATGGATGAAATGGCTCAAGATGTTGAAGATTCATTGTGTGGCTATTTAAAACATCTTGGTTTTCTATTCAACTTGATGAGTCAACTTTGTTAGGAAATGAAGCTTTACTTTTAGCATACGTGCGGTTCACAAAGGAAGAACATATTTGCCAAGAATTATTATTTGTTAAATATTTGCAAACTGATACTAAAGGAGAATCAATATTTTATGCATTGGATGAGTTTTTTAAAGAAAAAGAAATACCTCTGAATAATATCTTATCAGTAACCACAGATGGTGCTCCAGCGATGGTAGGGCGCTACAGGGGTTTTCTTGCATATTTAAAAAAGGAGGTGCTGAATGTATTTACAGTACACTGTGTCATTCATCATCAACATCTAGTTGCCAAAAATTTAAGTGCATGCCTACATAATTCATTACAATATGTAATTAAGCTATCAACACAATCAGAAGCAAATCATTGAATTACAGATTATTTAAATAGCTTTGTATTGAAAACGATGAATAATTTAATTGTTTAGCTGGTTCATACAGAAGTGTGTTGGTTGTCAAAGGGTGCCTGTTTAGATAGGTTTTATAAGCTGTTTAACTCAGCGCTGGAGTTCTTGAAAGATAAAAATGATGCTTTATGATCCAGCTTAATTCAGTCCAAAAGTGACATCGCTTACTTGATCGACGTGTTTCAAAAATTTAATGAAAGCAATCTTCAGCTTCAAGGTGATGAACTGAATTTAATAAAAACAAAATCTGTTATTTCTGCATTTGTGACAAAACTTCTTCTGTACAAATGAAATTTGGGAAGAGGGGAATTCAGCCAGTTCCCAAATTTATCAGGAGCAGGGAAAAAAGATGAAGACATACTTTCTTATTGTGAGCACTTGGATGCTCTCCATTCAGATTTTAATCAACAATTTGATGATATTTTGAAAATGAACATACCTGATTGGATTTTGGATCCTTTTACAAGTGCAAACACAGAAGAATCTCCACAGATACAAGAAGAACTGATGGAAGTAACTACAAATGATGAATTGAAATTTAAATTCAAAAGCACTACTAACAATTCTGGCTGCAAAAGGAGATCCCTACGGCTTCTCCTGAAATATGGGCTGTAATTCAAAAGTTCTTAATTGCATTTCCTTCATCATATTTAGTGGAACGTGGATACAGTGCGGTAACCAATTTATTAACAAAGAAACAAAAAAAAACTGCTTGCAAATAGTCAATCGGGGTGATTTAAGATTACTGCTGACAAAAATAGAGGTTTACTAAATTGGTAGCAGCATGCCAGGTTCATCTTTCTCATTAAGATGATTTTGAATGTTTTAACTTTTTTTGTATTACCTTTCTATTCTGAGTTCAACAAATAGTTTCATAATTTCAAACTTCAATGTTTCTAATTTACACCTTTCTTTACTATATTTTACGAAGAAAGGTAGAAACATTAATACATATATCCTATCCTTCTGTTTAATTGCTATTAAAATTTTAAAAAAATTAATTTCCAGGGGGCACTGAGTAATATTTTTTCTGGAAAGGGGGCGGTAGGCCAAATAAGTTTGGGAACCACTGTTCTTCATCATAAATTTCACCTTCCCTTCACCTCCTTAGTCTCCTTCTTCACATTCTCAAAGTCTTTCCTTTCCTTGCTCTCTGGTATTTTATTACATTTATGTCTTCCTATTTGTAATTCCGGTTCTTAAAGGGCAATTTACTACTTATATAACCTTCTTGGTATATCCTGAAAATTTTCATAACAAATGTTTTGAGCCCAGATTATTCATATTTTCCTTCATTAAACATCAAGTGGTACTGTCTCATAATTTAATACCCTTAGTACATAGAATCATAGAATTGCAGAGTTGGAAGAGACCACAAGGGCCATCGAGTCCAACCCCCTGCCACACAAGAAATCACGATCAAAGCATCCCCGACAGATGGCCATCTAGCCTCTGTTTGAAGACCTCCAAGGAAGGAGACCCCACCATGCTCCGAGGGAGTGTGTTCCACTGCCGAACAGCTCTTACTGTCAAAAAGTTCCTCCTAATGTTGAGGTGGAATCTCTGTTCCTGGAGCTTGCATCCATTGCTCTGTGTTCCAGTCTCTGGAACAGCAGAAAACAAGTCTACTCCATCCCCAATGTGACACCCCTTCAAATACTAAATACATGTATTTAGCTGTCCAGACTCTGCCTGGTGGCTTCCTGCATCCTGGTCCCATTGTTCTATTTGAGATCAGCTGTTTGATCCCACCTAGGTCCAGTCCTTGGCAGGGCAGGAAGAAATTCTTCGCCTCAGGCCTGGGGGGGGGGCACCAGAGAAAGAGGCTGAATAGGTGGTTACACTTCCCTCTCGATTGCCTGATACATCTTCTTACTGGCTGGGCCTACTCATTATCCCCAAAACATAGGGATAACCGACGCCTCCCCAACTTCCTCCAAAAGTTTCTATTGACCTCTGGGGAACCCAACGGGCTTCTTGCCCCTGTGCCTCATGATGCAAACCACCTGCTCCCCATGCCAACGTCCTGCCAAGACCCTCTCCCCCAGGGGCCATGGGGGTGCCAGGCCAGCGGAGACCCGGGAGCTGAGACCCAGGAGCCTCCTCTATGGAGATTTTCACACAGGGCCAAAATGCCCCATTACTGCCCCACCACATCCTCTCCCGTTCCTGCCATGGAATAATGTAAATCTTTCACACACTTACCTTAAATCTACGGCAGGAACGGGCTCCCCCTCACTGGCTGGCCATAAATGCAGCTGTCATAAGACTGATTTTACGACTGGCTGTCTGAAACGTTACCACGTTATCACGTGATAACGGCCGGGCGGTAAATTTAAAAAATAAAACTACCCCAAACATAAAATCAGTTCACCAAGCACAAAAACACACTTTAAATCACACAATCAAAACAGGGAGGGTAAAACAAAGGGTGCCACTAACCTAGATGTCCAGATCGTACCAGGAAGTGCTCAGAATGGACCTCCCCTCTGCGGCTGTCATTTCGGAACAGGAACGGGGCTCCTGTTCACACACCCGTGATTGCGTGATAATGACGGAATGGGAGGCCTATTCACGATGAAAAATCATGATTACATTATTCCAGAACAGTCACGGGAGCAGGATGGATGCAGGACAGAATGGGGTCAACGTCGTCCGAAAGGGAAAACCTTTCCCGACCCTGTTCTGTTCCTACCACGGGATATATAGCCTGTGTGAAAATCTCCTATGTCACATCTCCATAGGCCTCCACATTCAGCACAGGCCTCCTCCTCCTCCATTGGATCCCCATATCCATTTGAGCCCAGGGTCCCTCACAGTCTGTCCATGGAACTGGGACTCTGCACCCCTTGCCCCGTGGTTCCAGCATTCCTCCCCTGTCGCTCCTCAGGCGCTTTTGTGACTATGAGTCCAGGACAGATTCTCAGCACTCCCTCCCTCCCTCCCTCCCAACCTCAAAAACGTTGCCAGCATGGAGGCCCCACTTTAGCAGAAATGGGCAGTGGTGCTGGCTAATTAGCTCACCCATGCTTTGGCCAATCAACCAACTGCAAGCTAAGCTCTATCCCAGAGGAGCCTAAACATCCAGCAGGAATACACCATTATATTGTTACCTAATATCCAATTGTATATATTTTGAAACTATTATCAATGTTATAATAGACTCCTGAAATGTATTATATTGTTTCAAAATATTTATTCTAAGTATATTTATTATAATAAAATTCAATTAAACACAAATAACTATTTGTCCATGTTCTTCTTTTACTACATAGAGTACAAAGGGGCAGGGCATGTTTCTAGGATGGAGGACCATCGCCTCCCAAAAGAGAGAAAATAGTACTCTACCATGAACTTGCCATGGGTCAGTGTAAGAGGAGTGCTCCAATAAAGCGATACAAGGACTCCCTGAAACAACATCTCACACTCGGCCAAATTGATCACCAACAATGGTCCGCTCTGGCCTCACATCAGGAGGCTTGAAGACACACTATCCACAATGCTACAGCCTTATTTGCGAACTCACGCCAAACAAGTCTGGAAGGGAAACAACAACGCAGAAAGAATCACAACCCGGAAACATCACCCAAAGAGACCTTCTGCTGTGCTTTCTGCAACCAGACTTGTTTATCTCAGACTGCCCTTTTTAGTCATCAGCACGCTTGCAGAAAGCGCAGGATGAGTCCTTCCTGAATCTTCGTTTGCGAAGAAAAGCCAGAGAGAGAGAGAGAGAGAGAAAGGAAATAACAAAAATCAATATACAGTCTATGGAGATAAACTCATCAATTATATAAGATTTGTTATACAATATGAAATATTATAGCACATCTCTCTCTCTCCCTGGCTTTTCTTCTCAGATAAAGCATTAGGAAATACAAGTGACCAATAAGTGATAAAAAAGAGAATAAGTGAAACATCAAGGGAAGATAAAAATGAGTTTAAAAATTTGTTCATGGAATGTGAAAGGATTAAATACAGCTTATAAAAGAAGAAACGTATTCCATTATCTCAAGAAGAAAACATCTGACAATGTTTGCCTACAAGAAACCAGGATAAAAAGCAAAGATAATAACTATTTGAGAACACACCATCTAACAACAGATCTCTGTGTTATCATCAGCTATCTCCTCTAATAACAAACAGACAAGTTCCACTCGGTTTTTGACATGGAATATAGTCAGATGGAAAAATAGAATGTCAGATGGAGATTTGCTGGAATTCCTTTTTAAATTTGACATCATAGCACTCCAAGAGACTTGGCTAACTATTGATGATGAAGAAGCTTTCTTACCAGGATTTAGATCCTGGTCCATCCCAACTCATACGTTCAAGTCAAAAGGGCGGGCTTCAGAAGGATTATGTGTATTTGCCAGGGTTGATTGGGATTGCCAAGGGAAGCAATTGGTTTTTGGGGAATATATTTTCTATCTTTTGGTTACTCAATTTAAGTATAAGTCAATTGAAGTTATGCTGTTAAATGTATATTTATCCCCATAGTCCTCTCCCTGCTACTCGCCAGATATCTGGGTACAATTAGAAAAGACAGTCCTAGAGATAAAGATAAAACACCCTAAAGCAACTATGATTTTACTGGGGGACTTTAACGCTAGGGTGGTGGCCTCTTTGCATGGTTACGTACATTTTGGTATCAAACCTGAGGAATATCTACAAAACAATCCACACTGGCACTCTAGAGACTCCAAAAGGAATATGGCAAGCACCAAATTGATCACCCTGTAATATACATGTAATCTCCATATCTTAGGAGACAAAGACAGCTGCTTCATATATCCTTTTACCTTCCATGCAGGGAATGCCAGCAGGGTCTGGATTTTATATGTGTCTCAATAGACAACATCAATCTATTTTCAGATATTCATGTCTGTGTGAGAGAAAAGAGTGACCATCAACCAGTAGCAGCCAACTTTTATAGCAGCTCAGATTTAAGACCATCTACATCACAAGATAAGAGGCTACAAGGAGTAGCTAATACCCTAGAGGACAGGATCAAAATTCAGAATGACCTGGATAGACTGGAGAGCTGGGCCAAAGCTAACAAAATGAAATTCAATACGGAGAAATGTAAAGTACTGCATTTAGGGCGGAAAAATGAAATGCATAAATATAGGATGGGAGAGACCTGGCTGAATGAGACTACGTGCGAAAGGGATCTAGGAGTCCTAGTAGACCACAAGTTGAACATGAGCCAACAGTGTGATGCGGCAGCTAAAAAGGCCAATGCGATTTTGGGCTGTATCAATAGAAGTATAGTGTCTAGATCAAGGGAAGTAATAGTGCCACTCTATTCTGCCTTGGTCAGACCTCACTTAGAATACTGTGTCCAGTTCTGGGCACCACAATTCAGAAAGGATATTGACAAATTGGAGCGTGTCCAGAGAAGGGCAACTAAAATGGTGAAAGGTCTGGAAACGATGCCTTATGAGGTGAGACTTAGGGAGCTGGGTATGTTTAGCCTGGAAAAAAGACGGTTAAGAGGCGATATGATAGCCCTGTTTAAGTATTTGAAGGGATGTCACGCTGAGGATGGAGCAGGCTTGTTTTCTGCTGCTCCAGAGACTGGAACACGGAGCAATGGGTGCAAGCTCCAGGAACAGAGATTCCACCTCAACATGAGGAGGAACTTTTTGACAGTAAGAGCTGTTTGGCAGTGGAACCCACTCCCTCGGAGTGTGGTGGGGTCTCCTTCCTTGGAGGTCTTTAAACAGAGGCTGGATGGCCATCTGTCGGGGATGCTTTGATCAAGATTTCCTGCGTTGCAGGGGGTTGGACTGGATGGCCCTCGTGGTCTCTTCCAACTCTGCAATTCTATGATTCTATGATTCTATGATTCTAAGGTAATCTTGAAGTAAGGCAAAACAGGAGGATCAAATGGTCCAAAGTGGACATTAATGCAATTCATAGCTTGTCTTGGGTGAAAATGGTTGATGCAGCCACACAAGACCCAAATGGTATTCTTATTGGGTATGCCAACCTGTGTTGCACATTAAAAAATCTTAACAGAACAACTTCCAGCCAAGAACTGTCAGCAGCACACATGGTCCAAGTGGTTCGATCTCGATTGCTCTTGCTCAAAAAAGACCTTAAAAGCAACTATGTGCTTAACTCAAAGAAATCCTACACCAGCCAATCATGCCAAGATGCTAGAACTGAGATGCAATTATAAAAAGTTAATAGCCACAAAGAAGGCTCAGTACACAGGTACAGTTATGTCTGAGCTAGAAAAGTCAGCAAAACAGTCGAACTCAGTCTTTTTCTGGAATACTGTATCTGGCATGCCAAAAGAGTGTAAGCTACAACTTGATATCCCCACCTCAGCTTCAGTTTGGGAGGATTTTTATATTACTTTGTTTACCAATCCTAAGCAGGATCTTATACGAAAGAAGACAAATGCTGCAAATACACCCTTTGCTAATTTCCCTTCTTGGCAACTAGTGTCAGTGTCAGAAATGAAACACATTATTCAGTCCTTAAAATCTAATAAGGCACCTGGGGAAGATTTCCTGCTTCCAGAACTGCTTAAGGTTCATATTGATTGGTGGGCTGCACTGCTAGCAGGGTTGTTCACATACACAGACAATACTGACCACATTCCTGCAGATGAGAACTTTCCATCATAGTCCCCATAGATAAAAAAAGGAGATAAGGAAGACCCCAGAAATTACAGACCCACAAGTCTCATCAATATAACAGCTAAGACATATGCAAAACACCTTCTGTGTAAAACAGAGGACTGGGCAACTGATAAAAATATACTAGTAGAAGAACAGGCAGGATTCAGAACTGGGTACTCCACAATTGGCAATTGTTTCATTCTACATCAGCTTATTACCAAATCTGCAACACATGGCAAGTATTTGTTTACATCTTTTATAGATTTCAGTGCAGCATTTGACTCCATAAAGAGACATTCTATGGAGGGAACTGGCTACGTGAAATATGGAACCTAGAATTTTGCACCTGATAAAAGCCCTTTATACAAACACATGCTTGAAGGTCCACACTGGAGTCAACGGCTCTCTCACACAGAATATACCCACCCATAGAGGTGTTAGGCAAGGATGATCTTGGCTCAGATGCTATTAAATTTCTATGTTAATGAATATCAGTAAGTCCAAATCCAAAGTGGTGGCTTTTGGGAAAAGACGGACCAAATACAACTGGCACGTCTGGTGAGGATGTGAGACAGGGCCTTCTCACTGGCTGCTCCCACATCTGGGGCGCCTTCACTTCAGATGGTAGGCTGGCCTCTAATATAGCATCTTTCCAGTAGAAGGTGAAGATTTCTTCTTTATTTCTTTTTAAAAACAAAGAGGCCTTTGGGGACTGACTCTTTACAGGAAAAAGTTTTTAATAATTCTGCCATACCGTCCTTATTTCTTGCTTTTTAATGGCTACGTTTTAAAATTTCTTCTAATGCTATTGAGGGTTTAATCATACAGGTTGAGTATCTCTGATCTGCAATTCCAAAATCTGAAATACTCCAAAATCCAAAACATTTTGATTTTTAATGCCTGTACTGCATTTGCAAGACTGAAGAGAGGCGCAGCTGGAGAGAAACACAAGGATCTATGAAATGGCAGGAGGAGTGGATTTGCACCAAGCACTAAGCATGGAGAGATCCTGAATCTCTCTTCAGCCTCATTATGGCTCATTATGTATATGCAAATACAGGTGTTCCAAAACCCAAAATACAGAACAATTCTGATCCCAAGCATTTTGGATAAGGGATACTCAACCTGTATTTTAACTATTTGCATATATATTTTTTAAATGATGTGAACTTTTATCACCATCTGTTCTCATTTTTGTAAGCTGCTCTGAGTCTCTGAGCTGGGAAAAAGATGGCATATAAATAAACGAAATAATGACAATTTCATTATAAATATGAGACTGAGAAAGGCTGATGCTCAGAGACAATCTGGGTTGGTTTTTGTGCGCATAAGAGTGCTAGTCAGATTGTTTTGGGAATCAATAGGTGGAGTTACAACTGGGTAAGAATCGGGTAGATTTATCCATTCAGGCCTAGGACTTTTTACTCTCAATGCTTAAAAATTTGGGCTGAATGATGAATTCAAGTTGTGAAGGAGAATTTCCTTCCCTAGTAATTCCAGGAGAAATTAGAATTTGCTGGCTTAATAATAATAATAAAAATTTATATTTCTTCCCTCTACAAAACGCAATCGGGGTGGCTTAAAACATTTAACAATATACATTTAAGACCCTCCATCCCACCTCCCCTTAAAATACAATTAAATAATCCAAAAAATTAAAACATACTTAATAAATACTAAAAATGAGAATAAACAGTAAACAATAAACAGTGGCAGTTCGGGATTGGGCTAAATTAGATTTTTCTTTCTGATGACCAGTTATCTATTCAGGGGAGGCCCGCTGGAAGAGATCCGTCTTAAGAGCTTCTTTAAAGCTATTTAGGATGATGGATGACAGACCTCATCCAGCAGGCCGTTCCATAATCTGGGAGCAATACCCAAAAAGGTCCTCTGGGAGGTCGAGGAGAGCCTAGTTTTTAAAGGTTGTAACAAATTCCTCCCAGAGGACCGGAGTGCATGGGGAGGATTATGTGGAAGGAGGCGGTCCCAAAGATAGGTTGGACCCAAGCCATTTAGGGCTTTAAAGGTGATAAAGTGTGACCCCATCCAGGACTGGAAGTTGTATCCTAATACCTGTGTTCGGGGCTACTACCGTGAGAACCTCCGTTTTGTCTGGATTCAGCTTCAATTTGTTTTCCCTCATCCAGTCCATTGCTGCCCTAAGACAATCATTGAGAGAAGAGACACCATCTGAAGTCAGAGCCGAAGACCGAGACATGGAGCAATATATCTGGGTGTCATCAGCGTACTGATAGCATCCCACCCCATGCTTCTGGATGATCTCCCCCAGTGGCTTCATATATATATTGAATAGCATCGGGGACAGGATGGTGCCTTGTGAGATGCCACAATTAAGCTCTTTCCTTGCAGATCAACTGTCCCAGAGCATCACCCTCTGGAATCTACCCGAGAGGAAGGAGCGGAACCAATACAATGCAGTGCCTCCAATTTGTAACCTTCTCAGGTGATTCAAGAGGATGTCATGATCTATTGTGTCAAAAACCACTTAGAGATCCAGTAGCACCAACAGGGTCACACTACTCCTGTCGATGCTCAGGCAAAAGTCATCAGCTAAGGCAACCGTGGCAGTCTCAACTTCAAATCCCATCCTAAAGCCAGTTTGAAATGGTTTCTTCCAAGACAGCTTGGAGTTGAAGAGCAACTGCCCTCTTGATCACCTTGCTCAAAAAAGGTAATAAAGAGACTGACCTGTAGTTCTTCATATCCAGAGGGTCAAGGGAAGGTCTTTTTAGGAGCAGTCTAACTGCCGCTTCCTTCAAGCAAGATGGAACATGACCTTCCCTAAGGGATGCATTGATAATTTCCGTAAGGAACATCCTCAAGGCATCACTCCCCTAGACGACCAGCCATGAAGGGCAAGGGTCAAGAGAGCAGGTAGTCTTCCCCACTCTACCAAGGAGCTTGGTGAATCAAGGATCCAACTTTATTGAAAGAACTGCATTTCTGCCCACATCCTGACAGACTAGAATCTGAGCAGAATGGGGTCTGTGAGCTCAGTGCATAGTATCTTAAAAGTTGCCAGGGAAACTTTCCACTCAGCCAACATTACTAGCAGATGTTTTCAGGCCAGGTGTAAATTGGCCTTCTAAAGACTCCTTCCATGTAAACAATGCTATCAGAAAGCCCTTTTAACATGTTGTGTGTCAAAGGGACCCAGATGTCCTTCTGTTGTGTCAGCCAGATTTACTGTTCAGGGTGGGGTGGGGTCCAGGAAGCTAAGGCATACAATTCTATGGAGATCCAAGCAATTTTCTAAGGTCTTGTCTGCATGGGCCAAATGAAATGTCCCCCCATTTCCATGCCAGGCTGTCCAGATAATGCAGGGCTTTGTCCCTGTTTCTTGTCCAAACTGTCTGGACAGTGTCCTGGCACTTCTGACAAGAATTTGATGGCAAATATCCATTAAAATGGAGTAGAAACATGTTTACAAAACCCTCACTCTTTGCTGAAGATCTTCTGGAGAAAACACTGAGTTCCATTGCCACAATATGTGTGCGCGCATATCTGTGTGTCCATATGTGCGGCCCATGCAGTGCCTGGTGCAGCCATTTCCCAGGTGGGCCGCATGTGTCATGTTTGCTGAAATCACCACGAGGTGTCCAGCCATGTGATCATGGCTGGGTGCCTTGTTCCTGGCCTTGGAAGACATAACTGGTACAGGGAAGAGAACGGGCTACAGGTGTATGGGCACCCCTCTGTTGCCACAATGGAAGGGCAGGTAATGAAGGGAAATGCCATAGGCCCAGGGATCAAGTACTCTGGCCAGAATGTGGAGTTTTCTGGGCAGTGCAGAGAAGACCTAAGTTAGCTCAAACAAAATCATATTAGCCTTTTCCTTCAGTTGCCACTCCTGCCCCACCCAATGGTCTTCTGATATTTCACAGCTGAATGCCAAGCAGTAAAATATAGGACTTATATCAGACGTGGCAAATACAGCATCATAACAACGCCTAATGAATGTAAAAGGGCACGCACATCAGACTACTTCATTCTTTCATGATTATGTCTAGGGAATAAGGTGTTCTTTTTTATTGATGGGCCAAGCTGTCAATAGATCTCCTGTGGCACTTTTTTGTTGATATTGCCAGCATTTGAAACTGCACACCATTGTCCTCTCATGATTACAGCATCAATGGGCAGAATACTTTCAATTGAGATCGAGAAATCCAGGTAGCAGACACTCTTTTTATGAACCACCCTGGTTTACTTGGGATTTTGTGAGTGTGTTTCTGTGCTTGAGTGTACTTTGTGTGTGGGGTGGGGTTGGCTGTATTTTTAAATTAACCCACGCTCACATGTTCTCGCAAGAACTGATGAGATCATGAAGTAAACAAAACTCCATTCATGCTCCGGTAATGATGGGCTGCCTGTTCCTGATCTGGCCCCAGCATCTCTACTTCTAGACCCTGCTGCCCATGCCCTGGACCCGGACAGTAGGAAACCTCTCAACCCTTCAAAGCTTCCCATTGGGCAGCCAATCAGCACACTGGAGATAGACATATGTAGAAAGCTTCAAGTCCTTTCTAAACATGGTGGCAGTGGCAGTGGAGCTCTTGCATCGTGGTGTGTCTGTGTAGTGTGTAGCATGAGTGTAGTCTATATAGGGTGTGTGTATATGCATGATTGCATGGTGGTGGCAGAGGAGTGCTTATGTTGTGGCTGCATGGTCTGTGTGTGTTTGTGTGTATGTGTGATTGCATGGTGGTGGTGGAGATGCTCTCACTTCATGGTGTGCGTGGTGTGTGTATATGCATGGTTCTATGGCAGTGGCAGAGGGGCTGTCACATTTTGCCATGTTGTGTGTGTATGCATGGTTGCATGGTGGTGGGGGGGTTCTCGCATTGTGGTGTGTGGGTATACACAGTTGCATGGCAGTGGTGGAGGGGCTCTCACATCCTGGCATGTGTAGTGTGTATGTAGCATACTGTGTGTGTGTGTGTGTGTGTGTGTGGTTGCGTGGTGGTGGCAGAGGGTCTTTCACCTCCTGCCACATGGTGTGTGTAGTGTAGTGTAGTGTGTGTGTACATGCAGTTGCATGGCAGCAGTGGAGGGGCCCTCACATCCTGGCACATGTCATGTGTGCATGTAGCATGGTGTGTGTGTGCATGTGCAGTTGCATGTTGGCAGTGGAGGGACTCTTGCATTCTGTTGCATGTTGCATGTATGTAGTGTGGGATGTGTGTGTAGCATGGTGTGTGTGTAGAGTGGTATGTGTGTACACACAGTTGCATGGTGGTGGAGGAGGGGCTCTCGCAGCCTGGCACACATGGTGTGTGTGTCTGTCTAGCGGGGTTGCATGGCAGCGGCAGAGGGGCTATTGGTATGAAACTAGCTGTACCTGGTATAACATACACTATTATAGTTGATTTGAAAAATATATATTAATGCATCAAATGATCACACTCTTGACATGTTTCCTAAGCAGCCAATCAGCAGAGTGGGAACAGAAACATACAGAAGCATTTTATATATGAAGATAACAGTGTATGTTATGCCGGGTGTAACTAGTTTACTAGAAAGTACAAGGATTGCCAGCCAGTCTCCTAATTGTAGTCAATGGAGCTGTTTTGTATTAAATCCTCATTTAAGCCAATTAGAATATATATAAATTTCCAATTTTCTTTCAAAGGATATAAATTAATACATACAAAAGAGTTTTCATCCTCCTATCACAAAACAATAATAATACAGACTTATGTTACAGACTGTAGACTAAAGCATCAATAATATAAAAGCAACAGATTGGCTCCCTCTCTGCAATTTTGGGGGAGATTAGAAATTGTATATGTGTTACTTGATCCATGATGTTCTGGCAAAAGTATGTAACAGGCTGTTGAATTCATCGTTAGAGAATTACAGAAATAAGCCCAAATCCCCTTGGTCTGAAAGTGGCAAAAATGTGTGTGAGAGAGTTTTTTTCTTTTTTCAACAAAATGTACTGGTACCAGTGTGCTGAAACCAAGGCGAGTTGTAATTGCTTTTTATTAGCTTTTTCATAAAGCATTCTACCTCAGAATACCCCTTCTCTAATGTGGTTAACACGGTTCCGTTCATTCTGCATTTGTTAAGACTAACAGGGGAAAAGAAAGAACAGGTTATTGCTCAAGAACCTTTTTGGAAATTTTTCATTCTGAGCTGGTGGCATTTGAATGTCAGATGCATTTTAAAAAAAAAAAACAGGCCATGAAATATGATGTCACTCTTATCACCAGAGCTTGCTGAGTGTTACATTTTTAAGTTGCTTCAACTTGACATAATATGGGCGAGTATTAAAGGCAAAACAGAAAGCTTGGGTAAGTATAAGAAGCTGTCAAACTCTTAATTCTTACATTGAGTTATTTATGTCTCTTGTCCAGCAAGCAGAGAGAGAGAGAGATTTTTATCTTATGTTTTAACTGCTTTAAGTTAATAGCCAAGATCCTGCATCACCAGATGTAGCTATGACAGTTCTATTGCCATGACTCTACCAGTGCTATCCCCTGCCCCCAAGTGCTTAAGCCTGGCAGTGCCTTATTCAAAAGGTTGTTGGGAAATGATGACTGCGGTGTTCTTCTTGTTGCAGAGAACAATGAGATGGTAAGTTGCCACACTGCTTGTCTCAATGTACCTTGTGACTGGGTGGGTACTGCTGTCATCATTTAAAAGTGTCCAAATCTCAGAAATTCTTTAGCTAGGGCAGTTGTGCCTGGCTTAAGAAGGAGATTTGGGGACAAAGCTCCATCATAAATACGAAAGCCCAAAGTTATAAGATCATAAGATGGGCTTCCAATCTCATAAATACCAAACAGGTCGCCAGCCAATGTTTCAGATATGGTTGTTTACTTGCTTTTAAAAAATAGTACTATTCATTGTTTTAACTATATTTCATTGTAATTTATATTGTGAGCCACCTTGGGTCCCAAACCAGGAGAAAGGTGAGATATAAATTCCACAGTTCAAAAAGGATATTGACAAGCTGGAGCACATCCAAAGGAGGGCAACCAAAATGGTGAAAGGTTGGGAAACCATGAGGAGCAGCTTAGGGATCTGGGTATGTTTAGCCTGGAAAAGAGAAGTCTAACAGGGGACATGATAACCATGTTTAAATATTTGAAGGAATGTTGTACTGAAGATGGAGCAAGCTTATTTTCTGCTGCTTCAGAGACTAGGGCATGAAGCAATGGATTCAAACTACAGGAAAGTTTCCCCCTAAACATTAGGAAGAACTTCCTGATGGTAAGAGCTGTTCAGCAGTAGAATGCCCTGTCTGGGAATGTGGTGGAGTCTCTTTCTTTGGAGGTTTTTAAACAGAGTGTGGATGGCCAGCTCTTGGGAGTGCTTTGATTGTGTATTCCTGCAGGGCAGGGCGTTGGACTGGATGGCCCTTGTGGTCTCTTCCAACTCTATGGTTCTATGAAATTAAATGATCAATTAAAAATAATTTTGGAGGGGCTACAGTAAGCTGTGGAGAAAAGCGAGAATGACCTAAAATTGCTTCTCTCCTTATGTTCAACAGATCCTTGACCTCTCCCTACCAGTGGTCTTGAGCTACAACTCCCATAACCCTTTACCATTGGCTGTGCTGGCTGAGGATTTGGGGAGTTGCAGTTCAAAACATCTACCAGGCCAAAGGTTTGATGCCTGCTTTCTACCGTATGTTTGATTATTGTGGAGCACAACTTTGAAATAAAAGTTGATAAATATTTGTAAATAATAAAACTTCACAATGGTCAAGGATCTAGAGAGGGAGAGACTGAGAGAGGTGAGACCACTTGTTATACAGAAAGGAAACCCAGTCTCTGAGGTGTCCTTATTTGCTTTGTTAGCATAAGCCCCCTTGAAGGTGGGTAAGGAAAAAGCTGAAGGAGTTTGAAGGAGTATGTTTCTAGCAGAGTTGGCTTCATTTCACAGCCTGAAAAGCATACAAAGAAATAAAAAATAATCATCCCACTTCTAAGAGTATGAAAGGAAACCCATGGATACGTGACACAGAGGAGGTTAGAAAGAAAGGTTAGAAAGAAGTACCCAGAGCGTTATACTTGAAAGGGGAGGAAGTGTATTTTACACCAAGCGATTCTGATTTCTCCACTTCTCTCCTTCTTTTCAGTTGCTCAGTAATAGGTAGGTTGGTTGAGATCTACTTAATGGGGGGTTAGCTCAGGTTACCATGGCTGCAACGTCTACCAAATTGTTTGCAGGGGAAACATCTCTCATAAATGCCAACAGAGCTACTTGGTGAGACGTGTGTGTGTGTCTGTGTGGTATTGTACAATAACATTTTAAAAACAGCAATAAGAAGAGGGAAAATGGGCATATCCCTCTTTGAAATGTTTCTGTTGATAATAGTGGCAGAAGCATTTTTTCCCTGTGCATTTTGAAAGGTTTTAAAAATAATCATTGTAGAACCAAATGGACGTATTTCAACCTTTTTCATAATAGCTGCATAAACAGTTCTGCCCTCTGTGTTTGTGGAGGTTGAAAATACTGGCATGAACCCTGTTCTCTTATCTCTACAACAGTTTTTTTACCCCTATGGAAACCACAAAGACTGTTTGAAGAAGGGGAAGAAAGAAAAACTGAACCACCCCCTTCCAACAAGTACCAACTCCTCAAAGAGTTAGCTCCTCAAAGAAAAATAAAGTCTGGGCTTCTCCAGTTTAGAGTCACAGATCAGCATTCTCCTTACATGTATAGGTCCATATTTGTCACAACAAGACATGCACAAACATTGATGTGTTGTTGGGAAGGAACTATTGAATTATTGTCTTGTGTATACGTGAATATGTACACAGATCTCAAAAGTACCCCAAGAGGTCCCATTGGCCTTCTTGTTGTTTTTTTCTGCTGGCAGATACCTCCCCATTCCTTTTAGAGAGGCATTTGGTTTTTAAAATGTTGGGGCATATGGATCTTTTAAGGGTGTGTGTGTGTGCTATGTTTAAAATGTGCTTTTAAAATTGCTTTTAACTTGTATTTTTAAAACTTTTTAAAAATAGAAACTCAGGTTTAATTGTGTTTTAAACTTTTGTATTGATAGTTTTTTAGTTGTACTGTGTTGTACTAGAGTAGCTGTGAGAGGCCTTACGTCCTGTGCTGGGAGGAAGGAGGAATATAAATTGAATTAATAAATAAGCATGGATCAGAGTTCGGCTAAAATTAGGGTTAGGTCAGCATAAGGGTTAGGGCTCAGAGATCAACATAATCCTGTACCTGCTGGAAGCCATGCTTCAGCAAGGGGCCTGTCATGTGTGTGCTTCTTCATCAATGGATGTACCATTGGGTTCAGGGTTAAACAGTAAACTTTATTGACATAGAAAAACTAAAGTGTCAAGACTACAAAATTGTTGCTTCATATCAATCTCATAGGAAATACAGTAAAATAAAAAGCATTCATAATCAGTTAAAATCTGGCAGGCACTTGAGCCATTGTTGTCCATTGAGCATGGTTGTCCATCATCCATGCGCCCCATTCTCACTCAGTTGTAACTCCACCTATTGATTCCCAAAACAATCAGCAGGTGCAAGTCCACTTTCCCTGTTACCTGTATATTCCTATGGCTATTCTCAGCCACCAAATTGTTTCATTTACAAAGAATGTGAAAACAGCAGACAGTTCAGACATGAAAGATGAAAAGTAACTTGCTACATTTTAAAAATGGTTGGCAGGAGGGTCACTTTTACAGACCATTATGACAGGACCCATGACTGGTGAATTGGTATGTGTTGCTGTTCATTCATGCTACTGTCGGCATGAGCAAAAATGAGTTTTTCAGATGGTGTCACGCTGTAGCCCACATCATCCATCACCAGCCAATGGTAAGGTATGCTGGGAATGGCAGGCCAACAGAGTCTGCAGGGCCACCACCCAGTCTATTGTCACCTGTGAATCTACTAGTGTGATCCAGAAGGGAGAACATGAACAAGCAAGTATTAAGGGAAACGATTGGTAACTCTTGTTTCCTGTTCACTTGCCTACTCTTTCCCTCTGGGTAGCAGTGTGGATTTAGAGTACAGGAGAAGAGGAGAATGAGACTGCTGACACACTGCAGAAATAATGCAGTTTGATACCACTTGAACTATCATGGCTCTATCCTATAGAATCCTGGGATTTATAGTTTGTTATGGCACCAGAGCTCTGACAGAGAAGGTTAAATATCTCACAAAACTACAAATCCCAGAATTCCATAGCATTGAACCATGGCAGCTAAAGCAGTGTCAAACTGCATTATTTCTGAGTGGGCAATAATGATGAGGACGATGTGAAGGGAGAGTCTCCTAAGGGAATTCTGCTAGAGTAGCCCCTCCCCCTCAAAAAACCATGTAGCTAACACTGCATGAGATGTTAGGACTCTTTTAGAAGTGGAGCTAAGAAAATGTAAAGGCCTGCAAACAGTAGCTGAAAATACTTCATTGTCTCTGAAAGTCTATATCCGTTTGCTTGGATATATATGAGCATAGTGTGCTTCTGAAAGATGGACAAAGGGGAGTTTCTCTAGATTTTCAAGAGAAGATGCACCAGGATCTGGAGAACACTGCGTGTAGCTCTGCTAGCTCCAATTTATACTTGGGATTTTATAACACAAGGCTGAAATAGCAGAATTACAATGGGATAGTAGCAGGAATGGCTTCCCATTATCACATGAAGTCCTCCTCCTCCTGTAGTCCATCCACACTCCATCCATTAATTGCACGTAACTTTTCATTCATGGATAGAAACCCATGAATAGCTGTCAATAGCATTCTTTTTACAGTATTGTAAAAAGCCCTGGTGGCGCAGTGGTTAAATGCCAATACTGCAAGCCACCACGTTGCAAGTTTGATTCCAGCAGGCTCCAAGGTTCACTCAGCCTTCCATCCTTTCATAGGTCGGTAAATTGAGTACCCAGCTTGTGGGGGGCAATTAGCTAACACACATTGGAAACTGCTTAATGCAGTGTAGATGTGTAAATAGCTATTGCTTAAAACAATTTGTAAGCCGCTCTGATAGCCTTGTGGCTGAAGAGTGGGGTATAAATAGCTAAAAAAATAATATATATATTGATGAGTGTGTGATCCTGCTATAGTCCTGAAGTTACAGCATTAGTGGGTGGTCCTCCTGCTTTTCCCCTCTCCATTCCCAACAAGAACACATAATTAAGCTTCCATTGGAGAGCATACCTCCAGGACATTCTTTTAATGAACGGTCACCTTTTCTCAGAACATTTTATTCATTTGTTTAATTGTGCAGTTGTTAATTTGTTTTTGGTCTGTTTAATCAAAGTTGCGTCTTCTAGTGAGAATAGCTGAAATCTTGCTCTTGCAAACTCATGGAAACAGGAGAATTTTTTTAAAGTCACATGCGGGGTCCATCACAAAGTGCAAACACTCTGTCATTACTATGCAATGTGAAACCTAGTGTTACTATAGCACAAGCCTGAATCCTGTTCTTAAAACACTAGTAGGTTGTTGTGCAGTGAGGTACAGTGGGTAAGGCAAATGCTTGCAGATCTTGGGGAGCTGTGCCAAATGCCTGTTGAGGTACACGAGGACTCTGAAGCCTGCATAGCTATGGCAGAAGCAGAAAACCTGAAATGTAGGACAAAATACATTGCCGTACGCTACCAAAACATGAGGCAGTTAATACAAGAAGGTGTCTTCTGTCTGCGTTACTGTCCATCTGAGGACAACGTTGCAGACCTGCTCACAAAAGCCCGTCCAGCAGGAAGCCATGATGAGTTGGCAAAGAGGCTGGGCCTTGTCACTAGTGTGTAAAGTGAAAGGTGTCAAAAGGGAAGGTCAACTGACCGATGAATGATGTCTAACAATGTATGTTGATGATGTTATGGTGTGATGATAACATGTGTCCTGCATAGTAGTTTGACCATTTTGGAGGGCATTGTCAGGAGTCAGAGATTGAACTCCAGAGAAAATGGCCAAACAACTTGCAGAGTCATGCTGAGTCATGATGGCTGAAGCCAAGGAACTGCCAAGTCATGCCATAGCTGCTAAAGAGGGTTACTAGAGGGCATAGCTTCTGGAGTGCAAGATCTGATGTAATGCACCCATGTGGTTGAGTAAGCCAATGTCTGTAAGTGTGTATAAACGAGAGCTCAGATCAGAGCTCATTCTCTTTTCGTGAATGCTGATGTCTGGCAAAGCAGTTTGTTCTTCAGTTGTAAATATTTGTACATATTGCAACTGCTTGACTTTGAAGATAAAAGTGCCTCCTGTTTATTTGGACGTCAAACACTCTGTGTGTGTATATTCTTGGGAACAGATTGCTACTGAGGAGATTTTCACACGGGCTATATATCCCGTGCCAGGAACAGAGCAGGGTTGGGAAAGGTTTTCCCTTTCAGACAACGTTGACCCCGTTTTGTCCTGCATCCATCCTACTCCGTGACTGTTCCAGAACAATGTAATCACGATTTTTCAGCGTGAATAGACCTCCCGTTCCATCGCAATCACAGGTGTGCGAACAGGAGCCCCGTTCCTGTTCTGAAATGATAGTCGTGGAGGGGAGGTCCGTTCCAAGCACTTCCTGGTACAATCTGGACAGCCAGGTAAGTGGTACCCTTTATTTTACCCTCCCTGTTTTGATTATGTGATTTAAAGTGTGTTTTTGTGCTTGGTGAACTGATTTTATGTTTGGGGGAGTTCTATTTTTTAAATTTACCTTCTGGCCGTTATCACGTGATAACGTGATAATGTTTCAGATGGCCGGTCGTAAAAGCAGCCTTACGACAGCTGCATTTACGGCTGGCCAGCGAGGGGAGGGGGAGCCTGTTCTTGCTGCAGAATTAAGGTAAGTGTGTGAAAGATGTATGTTGTTCCCTGGCAGGAACGGGAGAGGAGGTGGCGGGGCAGTAATGGGACATTTTGGCCCCGTGTGAAAATCTCCTAAGTCTGCTGAGATAGTTTTTGGCTTCTGTCAGGGACTGAGTGTCCTGTCATCCCCTGACAGTATTGTTGTGTGATTATGGCAACGTGTGATAATTAATGTATTAGTACCACTATAATTCCGCTTTCCTCAGTTGTGGAATTACAGCATTTTCAGATGTTCATGTGATAAAGTCCTTGGAAGGTGGAGAACCTTGAAACAAGAACAGTGTGGAGTCAGGCACTGAAAAGCAGATGGTGGGCAGGAGGTCATAACCTATTGACAAGTCAGAAGCAGAACCCTAACATAGGCGAATCAAGCCAACTGACTGAGATCCTACATCATATTTGCATAGTGTAAATCTACACAAGTGTAATTCCACAGTAGTTATGCCACACCAACTTTCTGCTGAATATCAACATTATACAACTGATTGTATATCTGCTATGTCCCTGCATATTGTCTCATTGTGCAATGGAGAATGCACAGTGGTTATCTCTGCCATTCTAGTGAATAAAGCAGTACATTGAAGGTACTGAGGAATAATTATGCACCATCCAAGAATGTGCAACTGCATAGCTAGAATCCTGTTGGTCAGTCCCAACTAGAGTAGACCCATTCAATCAATTGGTAGGTAAAGCCAATTGATTTGGCTCTGCTCTAGTCAGGACTGAAAATAGGATTTTGGCTCATGTAAAATCACCACTTGTAGAAGTCAACCATGAATTTAATATGTCCCCTGCACAATGTGCCAAAAACTACAACTACATGTGTAAGGGAACAGGATTCCAGTGTATGTGTCTGGTGTAGAAACAGGTGATGTCCATCTTTTCTGTGCCATCCTGAAGAGAATTCTGTAGCTTGGCCATGGAAATCCCATGTAGCTGACCAAGTCAGGTCCTAGATTCAGACCATGACATCTCTAATCTCTGACAAATGCCTTTCTATAATATGATCCTAAACTATGGGTTGCATCCTGTTAAGAAGTTACAATATCATAAGCTTAGCTTACAACCTCATAAGTATTTGGTATTCACATTTACAATTGTGGCACAGTTGCTCACTGAAAATCAAGGAAAACCTACACAGTGACAGAGTTCTGTGGTGCTGGTGAGTGGGGTGCAGAAGGATGATGTGTTCAGCCCCCTCCTGCCAGTAAGCTGCAGTGTTATGAGGAGTTGTGACAGAACCCATGGGAGTCATTGTTTCTGCTTCTTTCATGTGGCTCACTGGTGGGATAGTGTTCTGCTCATCAGTGCCTCAGAACTCCATCTCTTGATATGGCTGCCTGGATTTTGAGGTGGGCTTGGGGGGATGGATTGGGTAACGGAGTATAGCCATGGCATCATAGCTGCATGTTCACTGCATGGTCTTAGCCTATCTGTTAGTTCATTTGTTGTACTACAGTACTTGATTTCCTGGGATTGCAGAAACAGCAACTGTGTATTTCCTGCTGCAAAATGAGACACCTAATCAGTTGTACAATGTTGGTGGTGTAGCAGAAGGGTAGTGTTAGCACAAACTTTGTATAACTATTTATACTTTACAAGCACAGTGTAGGAATCCCACTAAAGTTTTCTCTGACAGGCCTATGGTTTCCACTGATACTAATATTAATGAATGGTACAAGGGCAACTTAACGTATTATTGTTTTTCCCATCCAATGTTAAAATAAATGGATTAGATTTCAAAGCTCATTAACTGTTAATGAAATATATTAGACCTTTTCTCCTAATGTTTCAATCTCTGACAACAGCTTCCTGGGCTTTAAATAGTCTCAGTTTTGATCTTCAATCACTGATCAGAGATAACAGCAAAATAGCTTGAAAATGAGAAGCTACAGATTGGTAGTTCTCTATCTCTACTTGAAGGAATTCTGGAGATAAGCCCCTGCAGTTGCATATAGTTCAGTCTTGGCTACTGTGTGACACTGTGATTTTAAAAGAAATGCTTTTGTTGAATATATAGGGTTTCCTTCCTGTGGGAATCATACAGCAACTCTCAACATTCTCACAGGGGCTTCCAAGAAAGATGGAGACTCACCAGACTCTAAAGGTGCTTTCACACTACATAGTCATAACACTATGATTCCATTTTAGTTGCCATGGCTCCAATCTATAGAATCCTGGGATTTGCAGTGTAGATAAGTACTTAGAATTCACAGAGAGGTCTAGTACCTCACCAAACTACAAACCATGGGTTTCCATAGCCATGGCAGTTAAAGTGGAATTAAAGTGCTATAACTGTGCACTGTGAAAAGGCAGCCAGAGCATCTTTCCAAAGTGTCTTGGTACAGGCCAATGCTGACTTGTTTGACAACTTTGAGGCAGGAAAATGTAAATGATAGAGTGTTTATAACATGCAAAGTATATGTCATGAACTGTGAGCTGTTCCTGACAGTATAACATATAAAGTATAACATATAAAGCAGAAAGCTCTTTGTATTTTAGAATGTGTGCATGTCACTGAGACTGCTTAGTTCCAGGCAGAACACCAGCATAACCATCAGCTTTGAGATGCTACTATAAACAATGTCCTGATCAATACTGAATTCAAAGCAGGTGCTGCATTTAAGGAAACATTTGATGCAATCAGCTGTCTGATGTAATCTGATGGAAGTTAAGTACACATAGTGTGTCTCTGTTATCTCCAAGAATCTGATTGGAGGAGAAAATAATATTTATATAAATGAGGACCAGTTATCTCATTGGACCAGATATGTCAGCTGATAAGGCTAGAAAAGATATAAAACAAGCCAAGTCAGAGTGAAATCAGCGACTGAGGTCTGCCTCCCTCATATGAGCTGTAAGAGAGAGAGAGAATCTCTGCTCTCAGCTAGGCTAGGCTAACTTAATATATTTCCCATTCTGATAGAAACAGTAATGGATGTTGCAAGATATAGCAAATTTCAGGGATATTAATCCCTGGAAACTTGTAGGATCACAGATGCCTGTTTTGACATGTATAGTTCCTCAAAAGAAAACAGCGTATTCCTTAATGGATAAATGACTAAATGATATTGTTTAAGACAGTAATGTTGCTCTATGTGTTAACTACAGAGAGGTTTGCTAAAGGGATGCAAATTATATCGAGGTTCTGTTACCCAAATTGCTCATGGAAATCCCATGCAAATATCGAGTTTCTAATATGTTTGGAGAAATTAGCAGCAACTTGACTTAGCAGTGCAAGAGTGGGCAACAGGGAGGATCTTTACACCTGTTTTTACCCGTACTAATTCTGAACTGACATACACACAAACGCAAGATGAAAAGTTAACAATGATATTTATTGAGGACTTAAAAATAACACCACTCACACACACATTCATACAATAAAGCATTCACACAAGATCACTAGGAAATGGAAGAAGAGAAGTTGATAGAGGAATAGATAGGAAGACTTCCAGGGGTTCTACGACACCTGTCTCGTAGTCTAAGGTTTTCAGAGCAGACTGGCAGTGTGGCTAGATGAAGCAGGAATGGCTAACACAGAGGGACATAGTGTCCCCAAGAATGGGATCTGGGCACCTTGGCTACACAGAGGGATGTAGCATCCCCAGGAGTGGAATCTGTGTGCATGGCTGACACAGAAGGATGTGGGATCCTCGGGAGTGTAATCTATGCACAATGAGGCAGGATTTGGGGCCAGTAGTTATACCCAAAAACATACCCCCAGGTGATGGGATTCTGTGCATTGAAACAATGGATTCCAGGTATCTCCTGAGATTGAACAACAAGTTTCCTGAGTTTGAACAATGGGTTTCTGAAGATGCTAATGTGTTGTAACTGCCCTAAATGTTCTGGTGATTAAATTTACAAAGCACGAGCTGCCTCCTTGATGGGCTAGATCTGAGGATTAAGGGAAGAGTGATAACTTCAGACAAAGGATTACTCCAACCACAGATGATGGGATCAATTGTTTGTCACTAGGTGTGTGCAGGCAATGTCCTCTTGACCTCATTATGTTTCCTTCAGTTTGGAATTTGTCAATAGTCCTTCCCTTGGGCAACACATGGCTTAGTACTTGCCTTTGGGATCCTTACAGTGAGTCCCTGGAATTTCCTGTTCTCCCATGTGGATGACTACATTAATATGCCAAATTATTAATAAGCCAATTTTGGGGTTCCTGAGGGTGGGGCTCATCAGGGGCGCTAACAGTTCAGTACTTATGAAAGTATAACATCTTACCTGCCATGTATTGCAATGTAATAAATGTATGATGCCTTACATACAATGTGATGTAATGAAAGCAATATGCCTAGACATGGCAATGCCATTTTTTCTCCCCAAGGGGCGCATATATGTATGAGTATCAATGATTGCCTTAATAGAGAGCTTAAATGACTAACAGAGAACTTACTAATTCTCCCACAAAAAATATCATGAGATTCCAATACTTAAGAATGCTTAAGTGGATAGTTGTTGTGGATGTTCAGGCAGCCAGAAGGTGATAAAGGGGACTCCAAACAGATAGAGATTTGCTGATGAATGGCAAAGGAGCCTTAATTCTTCACACCAGAAGAATTGTTAGACTGTAAGTACTGATAGATAAGGGTGGGGAATCATAGCTGTTTCAGCCTGCTCAAATACGGACATGCAGGTAAATGTGTGCACATGAATATTGAGGGGTTATGTAGTATACAGCCTCAAGTTTGGAAAAGTTACTTTTTTGAATTACAGCTCCCAGAATCCTCCAGCCAGCATGGCCATGGGAGTCGTAGTTCAAGAAAGGAACTTTTTCAGCTGTTGATACAGCTTGCCATTTTGCACCCTTGTAGCTACCGAGACATCTTTCAGATTGCTGCTAATAATGCAATGATATTTTCCAAGTGTATTGTTAATCAAAAAGACTGTTGCCCTATGGGCTTTTAAATCACCACAAGACTAGCAATTGCACAATTGCAGAGAAACTGAACAAAATACACAGGCTGTAAAGATATGGCTTTAGCCATACGTAACAGTAGAGAAAGGGCAAGACTCTCAAACTGATCCCGATTCCCTGGGATACAGATTGAGGGGTTATATGCAGGTCCTTATTTCCATCTGTGACATGTTCAAAAGTGCACAATTTTAATCCATGATGTATCAGGAAATAATAAATTCTTTGCAAGGGCTAATTGCCTCATCTTGTACAGTTTAGCAGGTCCTTATAGCTTCTGTTTCTTCTATTAACAAGCTAGAATTCATAGTTCTAGAAAATACAATTAGATTTCAGTAAGACAATGTGTCTTCTTTTTCTTCTTCTAAACTGAGAATTTGATTTACACTGAGAATGTGTCATTTTATCAGTCTTCTGTTCCAAACCTTCAATTTATTGTTCTGCCGCTTTCCATCTGTGATTTGGATTGCTTTGGCACAATGTGACACCGCTCAGTTCTTTTGTTATTTAATGAAGCAAAGCTATAGGAGTACAAACTGCTCCAAATGTGTTAGTGGGGTTTATCCCTGGTTGCAGGCTGATATGAACAACTCCATTACAGAACCATAGCTTCCTCGATCATGCTGTAAACAACGCAAAGTGACAGGCCTTATCACACATGTGATAACTGATTTCACAGAAGCAAAGTTCTCCCTCCAGCTTCACTCATTCCTCTTTGTAACAAACTTTTAAGAGCTGGTGCTTTGCCACTTCTCATCCAAAGTTCACATAATGTGCAAGCGTTTGTTTACAGATTATCATCTTGTTTTGCCTTTTAAGAACTGAAGGCAGTTATGGTCAGAAGGTTGTTTTTTTAATGAAATTGTTCTACAAAGCTGGAAAGTCTGACCAGGAAAATAAATGTATTTATTTATTGAATTTATATCCTGCCATTCTCCCAAGATGGGATTCAAGATAGCTTACAAATAAGAAGCCACCTCATCTTGGGGCAGTCTGTCTGTCCAGGTAGGTGATTAAAGTAGCATTCTCTGGGGACTCAAGAAGAGAATTTTTCTATCACCCTCTACCTGATCATTTTAGCCCTCTTGCAACTGGATAAAAGTGCTTACATTCTTAGACTTGTTGGGTATTATTTGGTCCCAACGAGATTTCCCAAGTATTCTGCAGCATAAAATGTCCCATGTCCAAAAAAGCATTCATGTACTGTATACAGAAGCAGGTGTGACACAGAAAACACAAGGTCAGATAAAATAATAAAATAAAATGTATACTTCTTGCATTGGGGATTGTTTCTTGACCCCAGCAAAAGCTAATGTCTCCACAATGGAAGGCATTTTCGTTTCCCACAGATGGGGCAAACCTGCTGAAAACCAGAGCATATCACTTCTGTTTTGTTTGATCAAAGTTCACTGAAAAACATGAAATTTTTGGTCCCATTGGCTGGGATCAAGTACCCTCAAAACAAAGGTCAATTGGTTTGTTGGGACATTTTGGTTGAAATCCTCATTGGTATCTTAACATATATGCAAGTGCCCCTATGGAAGGGGTAGGACATTTTCATCCAATGTGCAGCATCCACATTACACTGAAGGTGGCGGAAGAAGAGTTTGCACATGAAGTATTGCTGCTCAATCAAATGCACATTCACATTTGATGCATGTTGGTCTGCTGAAAGTGAAAGTGATCCAGCCTCTGTCTAAAAACCTCCAAAGAAGGAGACTCCACCACACTCTGAGGCAGCGCATTCCACTTCCGAACAGCTCTTAGTGTCAGGAAATTCTTCCTAATGTTTAGGTGGAATCTCTTTTCTTGTAGTTTGAGTCCATTGCTCCGTGTCCTAGTATCTGGAGCAGTAGAAAACAAGCTTCTACTGCTCCACCCTCACTACGTCATTCCATATTTAAACATGGCTATCATTTGACTTCTTAACCTGTACTTCTTAAGGTGTACATGATTTTAACTGTTTTAGCCTTTTATGTTGTTTTTGCTGGTGATTTATTTACTACTGTTGTTGGGTGCCTTCAAGTCATTTCTGATTTATGGCAACCCTAAGGCCACATTATCACAGAGTTTCCTTGGCATGGTTTGTTCAGGGGCGGTTTGCCTTTGCTTTCCTCTGAGGCTGAGAGAATGTGACTTGCCCAAGGTCACCCAGTGGTCACCCAGGAATTCAAACCCTGGTCTCCACAGTCATAATCCAACATTCAAATCACTACACCACACTGACACTTTATTCTATCGATTCTCTCTGGAATTGTTTTAAACTTTTAATATTGTTTTAAGGTATGTTGCCCTGGAATCTCATGACAGAGGGTAGATAGAAATATTTAAAGAAATAGATAGAGAGATAGGAAAAAGAGAATTGTAGCAGGGGTCACCTGCAAGGGGCTAGATAATGCCCATCTATTATAAACCAGACTTTCATATGTTTAGGATGATAGAGAGTACATGCATGCAGTGGTTAGCTATTGTGACCAAGGACCATTGAGATAAATGGATATAGAAAATAAAGTAAACTTTTATCATAATAACTCCATTAGAGATAGGAAAGATCTAGAAGGGCATTAGGCTAAGCTAAACTAGAACACAAAGAGGACTTTTATCTTTGGATCAGTGAAAGAGAAAAAAGTGGAGAGAAAAGATAGAGTGATCCCTAAGAACACTAATCTAAGGCGCAAGTTAGATGACATTAATGATCATGGGGAGAACCGGGATTTCCCAATCCTGAGTTCATCCCTTGCTATTTACACGATTTACCATGGTTACCTGGATATCCTGGGATCATTGTTTACACTGCAGTATGTCGTGAGATTTGATGGTTTTCCGGAGGTAATGTTTCCTGTGACTTTTTTGTTTACACGTCTTTAAGTTCCCGAGATTTTTTATTTTTTTTTTGCTGTCAGTCAAGGATGCAATTACTTGTTTTTTTACAAAGCTGCTGACATGTTTCCAGTGCTCTTTCCCAACATGGATGCAGTGATTGGCTATTTCTGGGGCCATACAGATTAACTACATTGGTCTGTGACTCTCTCTCTCTCTCTGGCTTTTCTTCGCAAACGAAGATTCAGGAAGGACTCATCCCGCGCTTTCTGCAAGCGCGGTGATGACTAAAAAGGCCAATCCGAGATGAACAAGTCCAGTTGCAGAAAGCACAGCAGAAGGTCTCCTTGGGTGATGTTTTTGGGTTGTGATTCTTTCTGCGTTGTTGTTTCTCTTCAAGACTTGTTCGGTGTGAATTCTCAAATAAGGCTGCAGCATTGTGGATAGTGTGTCTCCATGCCTCCCGATGAGAGGCCAGGGCGGACCGTTGTTGGTGATCAATTTGGCCAAGCCTGAGATGTTGTTTCAGGGAGTCTTTGTATCGCTTTTTTGGAGCACCCCTCTTATGCTGACCCATGGCGAGTTCACCATAGAGTACTATTTTTGGGAGGCGATGGTCCTCCATCCTAGAAACGTGCCCTGCCCAGCACAGCTGCATTCTCAATATCATGGCCTCAATACTGGTGATCCCTGCTTGCTCAAGGACAGCAACATTCATCAGGTAGTCAGTCCAGTGTATATTTAGGATTGTGCGGAGACAGCACTGATGAAAGCGCTCGAGGAGTCGTAGGTGGTGGCGATAGATGACCCATGTTTTAGATCCATAAAGGAGAATAGATAGCACAATGGCTCTATACACACTGATTTTTGTGCTTCGCCTCAGGTGTTCATTACTCCAGACTCTTTTGTAACGTCTTCCAAATGCGCTATATGCCTTTGCTAATCTGTGATCGATCTCTTTGTCAATCTTGGCATCTGAGGAGATGATGCTTCCCAGGTAGGTGAACTGCTGAATGGACTTGAGCACAGATTTGCCGATGGCAATGTGGGGATGGTGGTGTTCGTCCTGTGGTGCAGGCTGGTAAAGAGCTTCTGTTTACTTCAGGCTGACTTCCAGCCCAAACAGCTCTGCAGCTGTTGCAAAGCAGGATGTTAGGCACTGCACAGCTGCTTCTGTGTGGGCAACAAGGGCAGCATCATCGGCGAAGAGCAGCTCACGGACTAGATAGTTTAGAGTCTTCGTGTGAGCCCTCAGACGTCTTAAGTTAAACAAGCTACCATCAGTACGGTAACGTAACAGATACCATAATAAGGTGTGTTCTATAGTGGAGAGGTGTTTCGGCCATCTCAAAGAATGCTGGAGAGCATTAAGATATAGTATTGAAGTGGCTGAGGAAAATGTTGGTTCTGTGATAAGTGCATGTGTAATATGTGAAAACAAACGAAAAATTCTAGAAGATCCAAACAGAAGGGTTCAGAGGTTTGTGCTTGACACTCTAGGAGCACCTTTGGTAAATGACGACGTACATAAAAAAGCTGAGGGGGAGGCTGTTTGTGACACATTAAAGGAGTACTTTTGGCAACGGCAGCATCAGAACAGAGAATAAGTGTGCATGTAATACTGTTTAAAAATAAATTTTAGTTGTACAAAACAGAGAAAAGCCTTTCCAATAAAGTCCATGGAATGCAGTATTGCTTTCTGTTGTGAATAACTCCATAACTATTTTAAAAGTTAGAAAAAAGTTGCACATAAATATATCCAGGGCATCAATGTAAATATATTTTCCCTGGTGCAGTATAACTACCTGCATTACAGTCTTCCCTTCCCTGTGCAAGCTGTAAATGATACGTTTAACAATGACCCATCAGTGATACTTTGTTTCAATACTGGCGGATTTGGGGAATTGGCGCCTTTTGCAGGGAGTAGCCTTTTTTAAAAAGGTTCCAGGCACAGCCAAACTCCTACATGGAGGAACCTTCACTAATTAGCCAATTGTTTAACGCAAATGGTGTTCAAAGTTCAGAAAGAAAAAGTCTCATAATTCAATACGCTAGTTTCAAAACAGAACGGTCTTTCCACAAAGTTATAAACTCGAGTCCTCGCATCCTGCCACATGGTGTTACGATGGCTGAGGTGGGTAGAGGATGTGTTCAGGCGGGTCAGCACATCGCCTACTGGGGCACCAGGGAGACCAACTTGCTGTTGGAATCCCTGTCCCAGCAGGCCGGCTCTAACTGGAGGAACCACAACTTCTTTGTAGAGGCACCGTGGTTCCTCCGGGAGTGGGGCTTCCAGAGAACGGGTCTCCAGTGCAACTCCAAATTTAAAAATCTTAAGGGGTGATTTTTTGCAGCACTGGAGGCCAACAATGGGAGCTCCCCCATGAAGGTGGCCACCATTTTATGCCGTCCTGCACAACCTTTGGGTTCGTGCAGGATGGCACAGCTGGAGAGACAGGCTGCCCAGAGGTAAGTGAATTGACTGTTTTGTTTTGTTTTTGTTATTGAAGGAGGGGTGGGTGGGTTGATAAATATATTTCATTACATGTCTTTTTTTAATGTATCCTTAGCGGTCTGGATCCAGAGGAGAGCTGCCGGGCAGCCTGTTTCAGAGCCCTCCTCTGATGAGGATAGGGGACATGAGCCAGCCCCAGCTGCCCCCCCCACCAGGTATGCTATTTTTATTACTCCCCCCCACAAATACACACTAATTCTTACAGTCATATAGGTATTCCAACAGTAAATCTATTTTTTTCTTAAATTTCTTAGAAACAGATAATGCATGTGAGGCAGCTGCTCAGCTAGCCGGGCTCAATATCATAGCCCACATAGAGGATTTTGGTAATTTTTTAAATTAGTCAGGGGGGGAGCCTATTATTTTCATTAGGTGCATACTAAAACCCTTTTTCTTTCCTTTTAATCTTGTTCTATACAGGAAGCAATGGGAGGGTGGGAAATATTGAGAGACATTTGGGTTTATATTTTTTTTATTTTTAATGGAATCAGTATCTATATGTAACTATGTATGTATGTGTTATGTTTTCTACTTATACTAATTTTAATTTGTTATTATATTGTTATTTATGTTTACATCTCTGTTTTTATTCATGCTTCTTGATATATGTTGTTTTAATGATATTATTTTGTGCCTTTTCCTTATGTATTTTAAATTGATTAAATTTTGGGGTATTTAAAAAATATAAATATGTAAATAGAAAAAAAAGTAATAAACTTTATATTTTTAATTTTTAATTTATGGTGTTAATGTTTCTGCAAAAGAGTAATGTTTCTATTTCTATTAGGTTACATTCAAGTTACAGTAACACATGTTAATCAGGACAAGAAAATATTCAGTAGAAACATATATTATGGTATAGTCAGTAAACAAAGGTAGAATTTTCACAAATCATCTACATATTTAATTACAGGTAGAATGACATATTATTACCTATACCTTTCTGAGAGTGTACATATAAACAAAAGGTAAAGGTAACTCTACATATGTTTGTTAGCTATGAAAGGCCAATTTGAAAAAAATACATCTAAAACTACATTTTTTTCAAATACAGCTTTTGGAAGTTTTATTTTTAATAAAATATTGTTTTATAAAGTAAGAGGAATAGGGTTTCCCCCCCCTAACTGGTCTGTTTAATCCCAACCTTCCAGCAGCTATACTTGTACAAGGCAGCTGATTTTCTTGTGGCAGGGAGTTCTCCTTTTCAGAGTCCCCAGGAAGGTTTTTATTTTTTCCTCTCTTCACAACAACCCTTCTAGGGTTGTTTTCAGGGGATTTAATGTGGGCTATGAGTTCACCTAGCATGTCATTTTGTCTATCTATTGCAGCCAACATTTTTGCACTGTCTTCTATTTCATGCTGGTAGAAATTTTCAAGGTATTCCTGCAGACATTTTGACCTCTGGTCTATCCTCTCAGCGTTATTATTCATATCTGCAATAAATTGTCTCATCATTGTTCTGGAGTTAGCAATAATTTCTGCAGTCTCAGTGGATCGCCGTTTCCTGCGGTTCAACTGGAGTGTTTCAGCTGGGGAAAGTGAAGCAACAGGATTGCTAAGCGAAGCAACTACAAGTGAGCTGCCGGACTTACCGGCAGCCCCCCTTTTGCGGCCGGAGGCGCTCCCCTTGGCCCCGGACCGCTGCCGCGTGGCCAGCATGGTCACCGCCATGCTGGCCTCTGGAGTCTCCCAGCATGCCTCGGCACGCTGGGAGAGGGATACTGGATGGGCCAATCAGGGCTCGGCCTCCGAGCCCTGATTGGCCAGTCGCGCTTTCAGGCGACTAATCAGGACAGCCGCTCTGCGCGGCTCCTGATTGGTCAGGAGGCGGGGCCTGTCTTCTACAGGGTCCGGAGGCCGGGTATTTATTCCCGGCCAGCTCCCGGACCCTGCCAGTTGGCTCTGAGGAGCCGAAGCCCCAACCCACCCACCCTTTAGGTAGAACATCTTTGTATTAGTTAGTGCATGCTTTAATTCTTCTTTGTATTCCTGTCACAACTTTCTTGGAGGGCATGGGTTTGGGTATCACCCGGGGGAGGACTGGGGTCCCTCTGGTCAGCCAGGATAGCCAGTCAGGGCCTTGCTCTTCCAGAGGGACTCCACCCTTGGGTGAGGAAATGGTCACATGCAGGTGGCCACGTGATCCCTCACATGTCCTGGCAGGCACCTTTTCGGGAATGGTCACGTGATCTATCACGTGATTCAGTCATGCGGCTGGTCATGTGATGGGTCACGTGCCTGGGTTGTCACATGACCTGGCACCGGTTTACGCCAGCCGGCTGGCTGACGGAACTGGCCTGTTGAGCAGGGGTCCGGCTGGCTCCTGTTCGTCCTCAACCCATGCCCAGACCAACCACTGCAACTATCACCAAATCAGAAAGTTGTGGCCTTTCTTCTGCCATTATTATTCTCTTATATTAAATTCTTGTTGGTTCTGTATAACTTGTGTCCTCATTGTGTTTGGCGGGATCGGGGACCAGGGAGGAGGTCTGCCTCTCGGACCGCAAAAGGGAATTTTTTAAAAAACAACAACAATATTTATAATCTCGGAAGCAGTGGACCCCACAGCAAACCCCTAGTGTCAAGTAGCAAATATATTACTGTTTTGGAAAAGTAGGGTAGTCCAGACAGCATCTATTTCAGCATCTATGACTTCAGAGAGGTCGTTTATCTGGGTGACACTGAAGCTGGAATTGTTATCCTTGCTGTAAGTGTTAGAGTCACAGTAGTGTCATCTGAATCCTGTGTTAAATTTCCCTCTGTGTATTTGAAAAAAATATATACAAGAAGTAAGTCATATAAGCACTTAAAAGTTCACTATTTTGTTTTCACATGTTCCACTCATTCACACTACTTTTTTTAACTTTGTGGGATCTAGGGATTACTGTATATGACTGTGTCCATCTCCAGGGTGTGAGGACACACATAACATATTGTGACCGCTCATCCCAGAAACAGGATTCCCCCATTGATTTAACTGCCCACATTAGCATACCAAAGCATCATGGAGCCATGGCTCATAAACAGGATGAAGATTTACTGCAATTGGCTGGCAGTAAACTTGTTATAAGCGGGCCATAGTAAGGCAATTTTTTTTATATACTAGGTGTCATGGTCAGCCAGGACTCTGAGGACTCAGAAGGCGAGGAGGCTGAGCCAGTAGCAGAAGATCTGGCTAAGTCTGAGTCTAGCCCTGAAGAACCCAGGGCTCAGCAGCCTAGCCCTCCCCCAGCACAGGGTCCAAGCCTGGGAGACATAGTAGAGCAAGAGGTAGAAGAGCAGGTACCTACCTTTAGCCAAAGGAGAGCAGAGAGAGCGTGGCTTAATGTCGTTCCCGGACATTAAGAGACAGAAGCTCATCAATCACCCCGCAGCTGGGAGTGGGAGCTGGGCCAACATAAGCAGCTGGGGGATGCTGAGTTCCTTGTTTCAAGCAGTCTGCGTTTCCTGGAGGAAGCCTCTGCCTGTGACTCTCCTGCTTCTTGGAACCTTGCTATCTTAAGACTTCAGATATCTTGACCTTGGACTGCCTTCGTTGACCCACCTGCTGGAATCCTTTTGACCTCGGACTGCCTCTTCGTTCTTTGCTCTCTCTCTCTCTCTCTCTGTGTGTGTACTTCTGACCCTATAGGACTGCTACTGACAACACCAGGTACTGTGCTTTTCAACTGAGTTGTTGCCAAGCTGGGCAATCTTATCAGCTATTTAAGTTGGCTTCCCGACACTAGGTTTTACATTGGTTAATGATAAGTTAAATTTACGATCTTTCACATCATGATCTAAAGTAATAAAAATGGTTATGCAAGCGACTGCAATGTATGAACATTAAAAGTTTAAGGTATAACATTTTTCCAAACAAAAAATCAAAATTACATGGTGGTATCCCGGTACTTTATGAGAATTAAGTGGAAAAGTATTTATTCGAGTCCAGAATCCATTTTTTAAAAAGAAAAATTTGGCTTACTAGATGGGGTTGAAAACAGTTCCTCCAAGTACCCCTCCATGTACTCTTGGGAAGATGGAGGCATCACTGGTTCCTCTTCAGGGGTAGGATCGTGATGGGGAGTCACTGACCCACGGGGTACCCGAACTATGTTGGTGGTTTTAGCCAGGCACTTTGGATGGTAGTTGGCATCGGCAGCTAGAATTTCATGGAGCTCTTTAAAGAGCATCCTGGCCGCATCATTCCCACTTTTAGCATTGTGATTGATTACCTGGCGATAATTTTTTTGCATAAGTTTCATTTTCGTCCTACGCTCTTCTGCGTTGCCATCATGCCCTTTGCATTTCATCTTAGCAGCAATTTTTTCAAAAAATTCAATATTCCTATGGCATTCCTTGAGCTGTTCCTGCACCTTCTGCACACCCCATATTGCTAGCAAGTCTATGGTCTCTGTGTAGGACCAGGAGATCCCGCAGCCACCTTTCCTGGATTGGGTACTGCTTTTGGCATCCATCCCGATGACCACTCAGGTGACGGGCAGGAGAACAATGGAGGATTACCTCGTCAACTTAAAAATCAGTTTGAAAGGGGGCACTGACCCCTCCCTCTATGGGCTAATTGCCCACCCATGCCCACCTCAATTTCTGGGCATCTCCTAGTCCCATGATAGCTTGTCCCGGTCTGTCCACATTTCCGAGTTTCCGCATCCTCCCTTGACTTTTTTAAAAACACGGGACAAGCCGCGAGATGGGAAGTCCCACAGGTTGAGGGATAAAAGGTGCCCCCCTTCCAAAAAGCTCGAGACCATCACGCAGGACATGTGAACTCTACCAGAGATTGACATGAATTCATCCCACTACATTTTCATCATGTAAACGGCACCTAAGAGAGGTGGATAAGGGAGATTTTCAGTCACTGAAACACTCACTAACCCTATCACTTGTAATGAGACCAGTTATCCCCTAAAACAGATCTCATCATCCCCCTTGGTTCACTTACAATTGGCAATACTTTGGTATTAATTTTGCTAAGTTGGGCTTTTCAAGGGCTGACGGGAAAAACATTGGCCAGGGGAGCACATATTAGCCAGGAAGGAGCCTAGTAAATTTTCCAATATTCACACCTTTTGGTATTAATGGGATGGGGGACAGCTCTTTGAAGTAGGAAAAGGTTCTTCCTGCCTCATCTCTGGTAAGGAAAGAGCATACCTGTAGTTGGGAGTTCCCATTATCATGCTAAATCTGTTCCTTCATCTGCATATCTGCAACTCAAAAGGGAGATTGTCTGTCAATCACCAGATCTTAAGATACACCTATCTACCAGTTCATGGCTTTTCTGGGATTCTTTTGTTTCAATTGTTGGGAACCATCTGAAGACAAATGTTTCTTTCATCTAGATTGCACCTTCAAAGGGTTTTCCCATAAAAAAACCCTGGAAAATTCAGTTCAGCATTCAGACCCCTTTGCTGTATTCTCCATGCCAGTCTCATCCATCACCACCCCTTTCACCCTTTCTCTCTTCCCAAATCCCTTAACACTCCTTCAACCCCTGGCTGGCATGTTGCCAATACAGGTGCTTCCTCCCCACTTCTGTAACCTTAACTCCACACTCTAGTTCCACCTGTCCCACTTTTGCTGCATCAGCTTGCTGTTACTCTGGAGGAATCTTCCTCTTCAGGACCAAGTGCAGTATAGCCCTGAAGTCTCAATCTAATCCACTTCTATTTCCTGCTTTACTTCAATAGTCTTGTGTGTGTGCTAGATGATTGCTTGTGTGTGTGTGAAAGCAGTTTAAACAGTTCAATAAATTTTCTTCAGGTTATTTTTGGTCTCTTGTTCAATGTCTTTCCTCAGCCCTACTAGTATACATAGATTAAAAAGATCTCATATGTTACACAGCCTCTCAAATTGCTAAATACTCGCTATAATTCCCCATTGTAAGACAAGTAGATGCATGGATCTTTCCACGGACATGAAGATTTGCGTAACACACTGCTGCTCTCTATAAGGTATAATCAACTCTCTATAAACACTGAGCATTGTTGGAGTTCCAACACAAGACTAGTGTTATACTGCTGTCATGATGCCAGCAAAGTGCACATATATAAGTCATCATGGGCTTCTCAGTAACACAAGACTAGATTAGCCATTAAGCTAATTATGCTGTGGAGCAGGAAAAAGAGCTGGATCATACTATTTCATTTTTTTTAAGACCACAACAATTTAAAAAGAAGCACAAAACATATTTTCAAAAACTCCAAAACTACAACTTCATAACCAGTAAAGGTATTTTTCCCCCTTAGGTTCTTTTTGAAAGGGCTACTATATATATATATATATATATATATATATATATATATATGAAAGTTTTGAGGGAGGAAAGAGCATATAATTTTGATTAGCAAAAACAAAAATTGTTTTAAGCAGCATGTGAGCAGAACATCCTGTGATCTGTAGCTGTGTTAAAAAGAAATAAAACTGCTATCCATTTCTGAGCTTGCAATAGTCTACAGACTATTGGTGGATTAACAAATCCACTAAATAATAGCTGGGCAATAATAATTCTTTAAATAGAGGCCACTATGTTCCTATTATTCCGCTCACTTTAAATGGCCCACTGGCTCGCATATGCAGCTTAACTGGGACACTTTATACACTGTTAAAGAAAGGAAAAGAAAGGAAAGGAAAAGGAAAAAGGTGGTCAAAGTGAAGCTGTGGGCTGTATGCATCCCTCAAAGGGCCTCATCCTCCACCTGCTACAATTTGGGGGATGGAAAAATATGTTTTGTCCCCAGGTGGCAAATAGCAGTCTTCAAAGGTCTGGAGACCACTATGAATTTTACATTTGGAGTTGTTGGGGGGTACCCTCACCTTTTACTAGGCCTTTAGGAGCCTTGCTTTGTTCTACAAATCAAATGAGTAGACATCCTTTCACAACCACTTCCTGTACTGAAAGAAAAGGCTTGTAGGGGTTGAAGGAAGGCTTCTAATGACCCCTAAATATCCCATAATGTGATGAAATAGTGACTTTCTCTTCCTCAAAGGTTTGGGGTACTATTATTTTTTTGGGGGGGAACATTTTGCTCCTCATGAATTTGTGGGTGGGAGTGCAGCCCCCAATCCCTAGCAGTTGCTCACTTGGTTGAAACTAATAATGGGGAAAAAACACTATGGTCTTTGGAAGCTACATGCTTAGGTGATGACATACTCATACCCTCCAAGGTTTCACAGAGGAAAACCAGGACATGTGTGGTCAAACAATATCAGAGTGGTGTCAGCATGGCAAAAGTTACTAAATGAAGAATGCACAAGCTAAGAGTGACGGTGGCAGTTTGCTTTTGCCTGATCCTACTGGATCCTACCCTTCCTGACTTCTCACCCTTGCTGACTTAACTGAGTTGAAACTACTTTTACACTTTGAACTCAGGGCTTGTCTAGATGGGCAATATGCCCATCTTCCCCCATATTAGAGCCCTGCAGTCTTGATGACTGTTCTTCCCCCAGGCAGTCCTCACCACCCCTGGGGCAGATATGGGCTCAGATGGAGTTAAGATGGGGGGAGAGCCTCTTTTAACCCATTCCCAATGGGTAGGAATGGATTAGGCCTTGCAAGACTGCAGGAGACCATTCCAGCAGGCTAGCTGTCACTGCTGTTGCCGGTCTGCCTTGCTCTCCCAGAAGGCAAGAAAGTGTCTCACAGCTTGTGACCAAGGCTGGTCACATGCAGGGGACCTTGTTTTCTAGCCCCTTTTTGCAACACAGATTTTTTTTTTTTTTTTTTTTTTTGGCAACACAGGCAAACAAATATCTCTATGATGCCCATATGCAGTACATAAGCACAGTATACCCCTCTCATTCACGCACCCCTTAACTAATGTTCAAGGTGAAATTACCCTTGCTTCTGGAGGCAATATCTAGCCATCCTGACTATTGACCCCCCCATCCTCCCTGAACCTGTGTCATCCCATTCTAAAACTGTTCAAGTTGCCAGTCAGCACTACATCTTGTGGCAGTGAATCACACACTTTAGCAGTGTGGTATGAAGAAGCATTTTCTTTTAACTGTTCTATTTCTCTCTCCATTCAGTTTTGATGAAAGATGCAGGTAATGTGGGTTTTCTGGAAATTTTTGACAGTGCTCTAAACAAAGTTATCTCTTCACATACTTGGTTTAAACATTGTATTCAAATATATTCAAAATGTCACAAGGAAATTATTATTATTGCAGTATCTGTTATAATGTAAAGAGAAGAGCATATACTTCTCATCTATAAAACAAAAAAACTATACCTTAAAGAATACTATTTTGTTTAGGACACATGCCTAAAGAGAGATATACTCAATGTATATCATATCAACAGTTTAACTTTCTTTTGCTCAGGTATCATTTTAACTTATCTCACTCACTCTCTGCACTACTTATCAGTTCCATTTCAAGTTGAGAAAAATCTGACTCAGTACAAATAGCTGAACATTCTGTTACACTAAAGGATGGACGTGAGTCTGTGGCCACAGGCAACTTATCACATTTTTCCTTCACTACTTGTACTTGTGACTGATTGAGAAGAGGAAAAAAAAAACAGAAACAGGCTTAGCAGTGGATTAATTTGTTAGCCTATTCCTCTGGGCACTAGGATCTGTCAATGCTTGCTCCTCAGAAGAATAACTAGAAGTTCAGATCCTATACTTAGCCCATTTAACATGACTGAATATAGTACAACAGCCCAGGAAACTATGGAAACACACGCACATGCATGTGTGCGTTCGCACACACAGTGTGATCCTTTACTAAGTCCCTTTGTCTGGATTTTCTATAAAGCTCCATACAACATGCAAATGTGCGATCATTTGGACAGTCACGTTCACGCAGATATGAACAGGCAGTGCAATCTGATTGGCTAGATGAGATTGGGGGTGGGGCTAGCAAACAGGGAAAGTGGCTGCTACCGCCATGTTAGATTTTCGGCAAAGTGAGGGTCCAGTAAATTGATCAAATGGTGACCTTACACTCTCTTTTTTCTTTTCTTTCTTCTTTATTGGATAAAAAGAAATCTTTGACACAGTGGTGTCATTAATGTCCAGGTGAGTTTGCTGCCTTTTGAATAATGGAAGAGATCTTGAGGATTATTTTTTGAGAAGTTTTAAGACTGAAATTAGATTGAAATCAGATTGTGATTAGGAAATCTAATAAAATTGTTTGGAAAAGGAAAAAAAAAGTTTCTTTGTGGACAAAGGATATAGTAACATGAAATGATGAACTAAATCTTTAAAGCTGGAAGATTAAATGCTTTTGTAAACACTTTGCAAGTGAAATGCAGTAAAAGAGGCAAATTCTTTGTTTGGAGAAAACAGAATTGTTTGGGCTGGGAGAGGTAGCTAATTGAAAGCAATCTGAACAAAAAGATAGGCAGGACATCAGGCTGCACCATTGTTTCATAGGATTGAAGAAGTCACTGTGGAGAGAGAAAAGCTAACTCTTTACATGCCTTAGAACAAGGGCAAAGATCAAACCCTGGAAGAGGAGTGTGTCTCAGCAAGATGGCAAGAGATACTGGAGGAATAAAGAGATGAAACACAAATTTAAGAATTTTACAGTGAAATTTAGATTGAAGTTTGGACTGAGGGATGTTATAATGGAAGCAGGGGAATTGGAGGACACAAAAGGGGAAATGGAGAGAGTAATGGGACCTGAAATGGAAGATCAGGACTGAGGAGTCAGCTTGGAGTGCAAAGAGAACATCATGGACAGAGGTGTGCAGTCAGAATGAGAGGCTTTTGGACACTTGGAGGCAATCCCAGAAGAGCTGGGGGAGAATGCTGGCAACATAGGAGACAAGGTAGAATGGAGGAACAGCATTGAGTGTGGAGAGATTGGAGAGATGTGGAGAAGGGCTTGGGAGGGATGATCAGGCTATTTAGTTTTCATTTGGTTCTCTGGAAGCAGAGAAAAATGAGGATAAAATATCCAGGATTAACAGGAATTTTTTAAGTAGAAGGATGCCCCCCAGGGCTTTTGCAAGGTGTCCATTCTGTCCAACTGCAAAAATTTGGTAAAATGACAAATGTTAAGTTTAAGTAGGAAAGAGTAAAAAAGTAAGGATGAGCTCTTCTGGATTTAAGATGTTAATATGGATCTCGTTATCTGATATTGATTTAATGTAAAGGAATGGGTGTTTAGACTTACAAATGTTGATTTAAAATAAAGGAATGGGGTATAAAATAAAGTACATTGACTTAAGAAATAATCTAGGAAGGTTATTAAGATTGATTTATAGGAATTTTGATGGTTTCAGCTTCTAAAAGGGATATGACTTTGAGTGGTATAAAAAAAAATCCTGTTAATCCTAGATATTTTATCCTCATTTTTCTCTGCTTCCAGAGAACTAAATGAAAACCAAATAACCTGATCATCCCTCCCAAGCCCTCCTTCACGTTCTCCAATCTCTCCACACTCAATGCTGCTCCTCCATTCTACCTTGTCTCCTGTGTTGCCAGCATTCTCCCCCAGCTCTTCTGAGATTGCCTCCAGGTGTTCAAAGGCCTCCCATTCTGACTGCACACCTCTGCCCATGATTTTCTCTTCGTCCCCAAGCTGACTCCTCAGTCCTGATCTTCCATTTCAGGTCCCATTACTCTTTCTGTTTCCCCCTTTGTGTCCTCCAATCCCCCCTGTTTTGATTGTAACATCCCTCAATCCAAAATTCAATCTAAATTTCACTCTAAAAATCTTAAAGTTGTGTCTCATCCGTTTATTCCTCCACTATCTCTTGCAATCTTGCGGAGACACATTCACACCACTTTGTGTTGTTTTAAGTGGAATAAAGAAATGCCCACATACAAAAGTCCCCCTTCTAGGCAGCATTGCTCTCCCACCTCCCCATCTTTGGGATGAGTTTTGCTCCTCCCCACTCACTGCCAAAAAGTTCTGCTGGGGGGGATGTTTTGATCAGCTGTTCCATTAACCTTGGCAGTGCTAGCTTTGCTTTCAGGATGTCATCTGTTTGTATGATGTTCTCTAGGGATAGGCTTGTGTATGATATAACTGGGTGTATGGTTTGCTAATATCACAGCAAGCTGGCTGCCTTAATGGCATGTTTTGTGTCTCCTTGTTGAGAGGATTTGGTTTCCAATTTGGTTCCATTTAGTTTCTTACTAGTGTTCTGGGGACTTGGAAACAATGGTTCATTTGCATTCTATTTCATTTCAATGCAGCCATGTTTATCTAAAGGTCTCTGAAGGCTCCAAGTGAGCTGGAAACAAACACAGCTGATGCTGAATGTGGGAAAGCCAGCCAGCTGTTTAATGCACTCAAAAGCCACCTGGATGACCTTTGGAAATATTGATGGTCACAATCCTTTTTTTTTTTTTTTTGCACAGATTGTTCCCACTTCCAGAGCTGAGTCAGGAGGAGCTGCCTTAACAGCTAATTGAAAAGCACATCACTTAATGTTGGGCTGAGCTCAAAGCTGGCAGGATGGAGGAAAGGGACATGGATTATCGTTACAGATATCACTATAGCTGGGAAGTGAGGGGCAATTTGCTGGAGGACAGAGGTATATGTGGGTACTAGGGATGTAAAGAGAAAAGGGCCCCCACACCTACAATGAGAATCCCTTCAAGCCTCTTTCTTGGCTTTCCCCCAAGTCGTTGAATAGACTTGAGGAATATTTCCACCACCATCCAAGGCTCACCTATTTCCTGCCCCCCTCCCTGCCCATGCCAGCAAAGAGGATTGGCATTGCAGGCTGTGCTCTGATAGCTGGTATACAATGACAATGTCTGCATCGTTGTGAACCAGCTAACAGAACACAGGTGTGATCCTTGCTTGGCTCCTCCTCATTTTCCTGATATCATGAGGGAAGAAGCAGGGGGCAGCAAAGAGAGGATCCTGAAAGGCTGTAGCCTCACGATCTTTGCAAGGCTCCCCCACCTTTCCAATGTCAAATGGGGGCAGGTGAGTGAGGAGCCAGGAAAGGACCCAGAAAGGTTATAGCCTTGCAAACCTCTCCTGGCTTCACTCCATGCTCTTGAGATCACATGGAGGTGGGCTGGGCGGGATCTTCCCCTGCCTGGTTGCTGGTGACTTTCTATCCCAATTACACTTTTTCAAAAACTGCATAGTTTATGAAGATGTTTGGCAGCGGGGAGAACATTGAGTAAATTATTTGTTCTCCCTTGCAAGAATGAACACTTTAACACAGCAAATCCCTAATGAGTGTCACATTGCTTGGCTTTGGCCCCTTAACCTAGCCTGTTGGCCTCAGGTGTGCAAGAAAGCAAGACTGAAATAAGATCCATTTATTCATTTTAATTAATTAATTAATTAATTAAGTTAGTTAGTTAGTTATAGCCTGATCTTCAGCCACAAAGGCTCTCTGAGCAGCTTACAAATTGTTTAAGCAATAGCAATGTACATATCTACACTGCATTAAACATTTTCCAATGTGTGTTAGCTAATTGCCCCCACAAGCCGGGTACTCATTTTACCGACCTGTGGATGGAAGGCTGAGTGAACTTTGGAGCCCTTGGGACTGAACTTGCAACATGGTGGCTTGCAATACTGGCATTTAAGCACTGCAGCACCCAGATTCAACTACCAGGATAGTTAACTTCTGTACATTGAATGGGAGTGGGCACCTTTGTCTCAAGCCAGTGGTGCTTCATGGGCTGAGTGGTGTGGGCTCCTGAGATTGTGGGAGGAAAGCTGTTCATGCCTTAGGCACTGAAATTTCTTGGCTAGCCTTGACAGAGTGTCCCTCGGGATTTGTTTTGGTGCAAAAGATTGTTCATCCATGATGGGAAATAATGATGGCAGACACTCCTGAACAGGCAGCAAGTGTATTTCTTTCACCACTGCCTAAACCTAGTGAGCCTACACACGTTTGTGATTTGTGGCCCTTTGGCTGGAACAAATGCTTCCTTGCTAGCTTGAGGGCCAGTTCCTCACTCCGCTTAGAATTAATCAATGCTGGCAACACAGAAAGAGCAAGGGGAGTTCAAATATTGAAAGAGCATCAGCCTTCTGGAATGCGGAACAGTCACCCCAACCCAGCACACTCCAGACACTTTGGGCTACAACACCCATCAGCCCCAAGCAGCATGGTTCATGGGAAATGTCATCCAAAACATCTGGAGAGCACCAGGAAGGAAGCTGGTGGAGGATAAACTTATCATATTCTATTACAAATGAGCCTTCCTCATTTGCTGCTGCACTTTCTTTTGGACACTTTAATTACCTGGTGATTTATTTTACCACAATCAGGCAGTGGCTGTCTATTTAATGGTGGCCTGCTAATAGCTTGGCTGGTTATTCCATCCTCTGCACAGACTTATGGCTCATGGCACCTCTGCAGAAAAAACCACCTTGTCAATGTCACAGAAGCACACTTGATGCAGCAGAGAGAATATATGAAAACTGAAGACACAGTCATTTAAGGTTACACAAAAAGAAGTTTGAGGGTAGGACAGAATATGCATGGAGCCATCCTGCCTCCCTTCCCACCCCTCCCGCCTGTCCTACAAGCATCTGAGAAAGAATAAGACAACATTTCAGAAAACACAACTATTCGGTTATTTTAGGGGAAAGGAACTTATTCCTTCACACAAAGCAGTCTTCATTAATGGATTCACCATTTCACAAGAGCCCTTAAGTGGGGATTAAGGAGATCTGCAGTTGTAGAGACATCGATCAAGTGTAGGGCTGTGAATCTCATTCACAAACCTAATCATCTCAGCCTGGAGAAACAGTACTGTGAACATAGATTTTGCTTGGTTTTTTTCTGGGCTGTGAGGCTGTGTTCTGGAAGAGTTTATTTCTGATGTTTCACATTCATCTGTAGCTGGCATCTTCAGAGAATGGTTGGGTAGGAGTATGTGTTGGCTTGGAATACTAATATTCGTTTCACAAGAAGTTATTCATTGAAAGAAAATTTCTATAAAATGATAAATATGTGGCACTTCACCCTGGAAAGAATGGCAAAGATTTATAAAAATACATCCAACACATGTTGGAAATGTGGGAAAGCTAAAGACATGTGCATGCACACATAGTAGAACTATAAGAAGACTAAAAGGTTTTGGACAAAAATACATAATCTAATTGTCAAGACATTAAAAATAGATATTTTAAAAAATCTGGAATTATATATATTATATATGCTTCATAAGTTGTATCCAACTATACAAAAGAAATATGGGAGAGTTTTATTATATGCAGCAACTGTGGCGAGATTGATATTTGCCCAGAATTGGAACAAATCCCCTCAATTTATGATTGGATAAGGAAAATGAAAGAGTTTTATGAAATGGAAAGATTGTCAATAATGATAGATGATAGGGGGACATGGAAAGACCTGGAAGGTTGGCAGGATATAATCAATTTAAAGGAAAACCTAGAGGATAATTAGATTAACAATAAACGAGGGGAATTTATCTTATCAGATGATATGTTATAAAAAGAGAAACTAGGTTAAACAAAAGAATAAATAGTAGAAAAGAGGGAATAATTATAGAAGACTATGGACTTTTTCAGACGCCTTAAAATCCATGAGGAGAGTGCGGGAGAGGTATGAGGCTATCGCACGGCAGGGGATCTGTTTTGGACGATGACATCCCTCTCCTATCATCATCCATGTTGCTTCCGTGTTCAATTGAAGGCAACCGCACCATTTTTTACTCACAGAATCCAGAGGTCATCTGTAGTGTGGTGGAGTCTCCTTCTTTGGAGGTTTTTAAACAGAGGTTGGATGGCCATCTGTCAGGAATGATTTGACTATGTATTCCTGCATGGCAGGTGATTGGACTGGATAGCCCTTGAAGTCTCTTCCAATTCTATGATTTTATGATTCTATGAGTAGTTCATCACTATCTTGTCTTTTTTCTGTCTCCTGCCCATCCAAGATCATGGGTGGAGTTATCTCTGCTTCAATGCCACAACTTGTCATAATTGCTTTAGGATTGCTATATAGCATGGTCACTGGTTGTATGGTATTTTGTAACCCCTTGTTGAATACTTCTTTGTGTATTTGTGCCTTACTTTCTCCCAGTATGTGTTTGAAACCACATACCATTTTTTGCTAGACCCCTACCAGTTGTTGTTGTTTAACTGTTTGAAAAGTAAAATAGTTACCGGTACTTAATGTTTCTGCTTTGTCTATATGGCTAATCATGCAATTGCTTAAAGAGCAGATGGTCCACCAGAGTAATGCTTCCCCATCTACATGTAATTCCACTGCGCAGTGACATCCTAGATGCTTCCGTTAGGTCTTCTGACCTTCTGGGTACCTTTGCATACCTTTAAAATTACACTATGTAATTTATTTGTTTGTCTGCTGCTCCAGAGACTAGGGACATTTTCAGACGGCCCTTACTGCACAAGCAGCCTCCAGAGCAGTAACGAGGCTGCTGCGCAGCACAGTGTTGTTTTCGGATGCCGCCGTCCCTTTTCCGTGACCATTTGTGGCACGTACGTGAAGCTTTGGAAGCGGCCGTGTCATATTTCAATCATGGAAGTTGCCCGTGATTGAAATATGATGTGGACGCTTCCAAAGCTTCACGTATGTGCCACGAATGGTCACATAAGAGGAACAGCGGCGTCCAAAAAGGACCCCCTGCCCCGCAGCAGACTCGTTACTGCTCCAGAGGCTGCTTGCACAGTAAGGGCCATTTGAAAATGTCCTAGGACATGGAGCAATGGGTTCAAAGTGCAGGAAAACAGGATTCTACTTAAACATTAGGAAGAACTTCCGGACAATAAGAGCTGTTCAGAAGTGGAATCTGCTGCTGCCTGGGAGTGTGATGGAGTCTCCTTCTTTGGAGGTTTTTAAAGAGAGTCTGGGTGGCCATCTGTCAGGAGTGCTTTGATTGTGTATTCCTGCAGGGCAGAAGGGGGTTGGACTGGATAGCCTTTGGAGTCTATATTAAATGCTTTCTGATGCGAGAGTGTGGATAGGGGATAATTTACTATTATACTTAGTAATCTGTTAAAGAAAACATATATTAAGCCAAATGAAGCATCAACTCCTCCAGGCCCCTCTCTCCTTTCCCTGCCTGTGAATGGACACAGTGACCAGAGTGGGAAGGTCCTCTTCTTGTTCTGGTTGATGACACCAGGTTCAAACATCCACAGGGGGCTACAAAAATACAGCCACCAAAATATCACAAAGATGTGCCACGAATCATGGCCAAAACGACTTATAAGAATGTCAGAAGTATGAATAGAAACATACACGTTTCCTTCGATATGTTATCCATTTGCTCCATACACAAACCCTGAAAGAACATCATTCAAACCCCTGGAAAATCAAATGAAATTCTGGTACAATCCATTTTAATTCTTCAGTCATCAACAGTTCAATGCCCGGACAACATATGTAGGACGTTTTGATTATGCATTATGGTGCTGATCCTGTTTTTGAGTCTGATCTTAAGTTGTTCAGTTTTTGTTCTTTGCTGTACTTCTTCCTTTCTGAGTTGCAAAATGGTACTTATAATTGATTAAAAAGCCATATTTAAACAATCTGAACACCTCTGAGTATTCCTTGTCTAAGAAAACCCTGTGAAATTCATGGTGGTGCCATAAGTTGACAGGTGACCTGTAGGGACAGAAAAAACACCAAAAAAAATCCAATGGCCTTGAATCAGAGAGTGTGCACCCGCTGGCTTGTCGGTTAAAGCCCCTGAACCATTTCATGTTTGTTTTCTGATCTGCATTGGAAGGGGGAAACCATTTTCTCTCTCGAAGACCCTCTTCCTTGGTGTCAAAAACAAGGCCTCCTTCCCCCTCCGCTCACCCCCGAGGGCATTACCTGAGGTAGGTGGGGGGCTCCATGCTGATGGAAATGGTCCTGTACTTCTTATCATTCCAGTCCAAGATCTCTTCCACTTTGGAGGACTTCCGGAGGGTGATGCTTGTGGCCAGGGTGGTGTAGTGAGGTCTGCAGGAAAGAAGGGGAGCAAAATAGAAGCACTCTGGGCTATGCAAGGAGGGTGAGACAGCAGGGCTGGTCTCCTTCCCAGAAAAGGGGGGTGCTCTTGAGACCCCCATCTGTTCCTTATTCACTCTCAACCAGCTGGGATTGGGCTAGAAAGCCAGGCTATGAGTTTGCCCACCCCAGCCGGCCTCAGAGAGCAAGGGGAGGACAGCCCCTGAGTGGAACAGAGCTGGGGGAGGGGCACTCCCTCCATAGAAAGCAAAGGCTGCCTTGGCTGCGTTCTTGGGGGGGGGAGTCCCTGAAGAAAGGCCAGCTGCTACCCTTGGCCAGAGCCATGGAGGAGGAGGAAGAGGCCAGTGGGACTTACATCTCCAGGGTCTGTGGCTCTGCTGGGACTCTGCAGAGGGGAGGGGAGGAGGGAGGGAAGCAGAAGAAGAGCCCCTAAAGAAGCCGGGCAGGGAATAGGGGACCCCCAAAGGGCCCCACCACCACCTGCCCACTGAGCCTCGCCCCCACCTCCCTCCCCACAGCAGGGTCCCCCCACCTCCTCGGCATCGCCCGCCTTGGGAAGAGGCCACGATCTTCTTGTGCTCCTCGATGATGGCCAGGCACCTCCAGTGGGATGGGTAGCACTTGTAGAGGGACCCCTGGAACATCCACAGGTACTTGCGGGGGGGGGAGGGAGGGAAATGGAAGGAAATAAAGGGGTCAGTGAGGGGAAGAGACCCAAGCCAGTCAACCTGTCCCTCCTGGGAAGTGACCAAAGGAGGGGGGAGAGAGAGAGACCCCACTCTTGGTCTACCCCCCTCCATCCCTCCATCCCGACCCCCTTGCTCCTGGGGTCCTGAGAGAAACCCCCCACCTCCTTTCTCCTCTCCCTCCTTCCCTCTCGCCTTTGCCACCTGCCTCTCTGGCCACCCATTTGCCCTCCCCTCCTCTCTTGGGGGCACCCATCTTTCCCCCTCCCTCCCTCCCTTCCTCCCTCATTTTCCTTTCCCTCCTTCCTTGCTTTCCCTCCCTACCGCTGCCAGCCCTCATTCTTTCTCCCCCTCCCCTCCCTCTGGCCCCCCATTCCTTGCCCTCCCCTCACCCAGCCCCCTATTTCTTCCCCCTCCCTCCAGTCCCCCATTTACTTCCTGTTCTCCCCCTCCCTTCACCCCCCCTTTCCTGTCAGGAGTTGTTGACTGAACCTCAGTTTTAAAATGGCCAAACAACTGCAGAAATCATGCTAAGTCATGATGGCTGACTTCATAACTCCATGAACTGCCTAGTCACGCCTAATCATGCCACAGCTGCATAAGGAGAAGGGTTTCTGGAGTGCAAAGCCATGTAGTAGGAAATCTGATGCAATGTAACCATGTGGTTGAATAAGCCAATACTATACTGATGTGTATATAAGTGGGCTAGAACAGAGATCATTCTCTTCCTGTGATTCTGTAATGCCTGGCATAGCACTTTGACTTATGACTGTACATCAGCCCTGGTGGCACAGTGGTTAAATGCCAGTACTGCAAGTCACCACATTGCAAGTTCGATTCCAGTGGGCTCCAAGGTTCACTCAGCCTTCCATCCTTTCATAGGTCAGTAAAATGAGTACCCGGCTTGTGGGGGCAATTAGCTAACACACATTGGAAACTGCTTAATGCAGCATAGATGTGTAAACTGCTATTGCTTAAAACAATTTGCAAGCTGCGCTTGCGAGCCTTGTGGCTGAAGAGCGGGGTATAAATAAATAAATATTAAAAAATAAAAAATATTGTGAATAGCTGAAACTACTTTGAAGATTAGAGCACCTCCTGTATTCTAGACACCAAACATTCTCTGTGTGAGTATTCTTGGGAAAGGGTTGCTACCAAGTCTGCTGAGACAGTTTTTTGGCTTCTGCCAGGGATTGAATGTCCTGTCATCCCCTGACATTTCCTTCCCCTGTCCAGCTCCCCATTCCTACCCCTTGTCCTCCTCCTAGAACCCCACTACATCCCACCTCCTCCCTGCCCTCCCAATTTCCTTCCAGCACCCCACTTTCCTGCCCCCGGACATTGCATCTGATCATGAAGAACTCTCCGTCCTCCTCCAGCTGGAACTTGACAAACTTCTCCTCGAAGGTCTTGCTCAGCACCATCATCATCATCCTCAGAGGAAGGAGAGGAAGTGGAAGGAGAGGAAGGCAGAGGAGCCCAGAGCAACAAGCGGAACAGGAGCAGGAGGGGGCCCAAGCAGAGGGAGTGAGTGCACCTGCGCAGAGGGGGAGGAAGACGCTGCACCCCCTTTGCCCTGGACGTGGTGAGAAAGCCACACTCCCTTCGCTCCTTCCACAACTCAGGATGTGCCCACTCTAGGCATCGCCTGAGGAGTAGAGATGCGGAAGTCCTCCTGGCTCTCAAGTAACCCCTCAAAAACTGCCTCCACGAAGAAGACCATTCTTCCCCCCGAAGGTTCCCCTCCCCCTCCCCTTCCTCTCGCCAAAGGAAGGACTTCCGGGGAGCCTGAGCTGGTTTCCCCACAGTGCACTCTCCCTTCTCTTCCCCCTCTCTGGTCCTCCTTTGAGCCCTGCAAAGTTGGGGCCAGTGCCACATGTGGAATAAATAGAAATAAATAGACGGAGAGTGAAAATAAAGTGAAAAATGATAAACCAAATGACTTTGTTTATTCCTTAGGGAGAGAAATCGGGAGGGGGGGTTCCCTCCCTCCCTCCCTCCACAGGACAACAAAACAAAACAAAGCACACACACACCAAATCTCCCAGCCTTTGCAGAAATCCTTAAAAGTCCAGGGAAGGGAAAAGAGGAGAAAGGCCTCATCCCACCCCCGCCAACCCCAGCCCTTCCCCCCCTCCTCCATCTTTTTGAGAAGAATGTGATTTTCTTGGCAATTTCTCCGAACACTGGAAAAACACCTGGAAGGACATGGTTTTAGAGTTGGGATGGACCCCCAGGGGAGATCTAGTCCAACCCCAACCTGCCATGTAGGAATAGGCAGCTTGTAGAGATGGCCACAATCCAGGCTGTAGTGTGTCAAGGCCTCCAGAGGAGGAGGAGGAGAGTCCTCCGTTAGCCAGCCTCTTCTCTCCTTCCAGGCAAGGTTATTCCTGAAAGTTGAGGCCCACGGGATCTCTTCTCTTTGCCCTTTGAATGCAGCACTTCGTGTCTTGGGAGCAACAGAAGACAAGCTCCCTCCCTCTTCCACACGGATCCATTGAGCTGGAAGGATACCCCAGGGGTCATCTAGTCCAACCCGATCCTGCCATGCAGGAAATCCACAAGTAAACCACTAACCGGAGCTGCCCGCCTCCAACCTCTGCTTGGTTGTGCCAGCCAACCTTAGTTACCAGCCTTGGTCACATTCTACAGGCCTGCTTCCTATCTGCAGAAAGAGTGGCATGTATGACAGCTGAAGCAACAGGCCAGCATGGTGGTATGGCCTCCTGTGGTCATGTGGGCCCCGATCCATTTTATTCTGTCTAAAGCAGGTGTTTTGTTTTGTTTTGTTTTGCTGCAGCATTTATAATAAAATGGTGCAATAGTCTTTACTTTTTCCTCCCACCCATCTTAGCCCCGTGCATTGTGAAGACTGCCCAGGGGCAAAACAGGGCAAATGCCTTGTGTTGCATGAACTGTAGGCTTCTAAGATGGGGTAAATGACCTGTCTAGACAAGGCCATAAGCTCTCTGAAAGGACAAAGATGAGAATCGGTCCACACAGGAAGATTTTTAGGATGCTGGGTTTTTGTGTACTTTGTACATGTTGGAAAAGATTGAAACATTCTCTTTTCCCCACTCTCTTGTTTTTAGAGCAACCTCTGTTGGTCTTGCTTGTCCTTTCTCATCCTCTGTAGTTAGCAGGCTTCTGTCTGTCCTGCCTGCTTTTTCTTGGGCAGCCATCTCCTTCTCTTTTCCTAAGCTGGTGAGTCATGGATGACTCTTTCTCCTCTACCTCATTAAGTTAAGTTTCTTGAGTTAATTTAAATTAAAGCTGCATGCCCCTTTGTATTATATGTAGTTCAAGGGCAAAACAATACATTTGAGTCACGCTTCTAAACTTATACTCTGCTTGGAGGGAAGTTTTTTTTAAAAAAAGAATTTAACTTTTAGAGTTCCCAACACAGGGCAACTCTGATTCCTCCATGGTACACACATATGCACAATACGGACCCTAGTTTTGGAATTTCTCCAGGGTTCCAACCACCTTCATCTGGCTTGCAGGATGCTATTTTTCCCATGATGGATGCAAGAATTGCAGGATCATAACTTCACAGCATATGTGTCTCTACTTTCCAACTGCTCTTCTAATCAGACCAGTTGCCTACCACAATGGTAGCTTGTGGCTTGTATATCTGCAGGCCAGTGAATCCATTGTGAATTTTAGTCTGAATTTTATAGGAGCTATACAAATTATTATTCTTATTATTACCATTACCATTATCATCATCATCTTTATTTATACTCTGTCTTTCTTCCAGATTGGGATTTTATCTATCTATCTCACCAATATTTGGAGCATACAGAAAGTACCTGCTTATCCAACATGTTAGGGGCTGCAGCTGTGACAGAAACTGCAATTGGCTGAAAAGCAGAACCGATGAGGGAATTACAGTGGCTCATTGGGGACTGCTTGTGTGCACCAGTGGGTGCATGCACCTGTTGTCACACTGCCTGTAAAATCTCTCAGTCGGCTTGGTGAATTCCACACACCCCCAACTCAGCTCACTTTGCAAGCAGTACATGGATGTGCGGTTAATCCCAAGCAAACCTCCATGAGCAAGAATTGTCAAAAGAGTGGATTCCTCATCAAATGAATGGGATTTTTCCTTAATTTGCAAGCATCAAAAAAGTCATCAGATATCAAGCCGTTGAAAGGTGGGGGCTTCCTGTATGAATAGCAATTCATTCTTCCAGGCAATTCTGAAAATTGGCTGGGAGGAAGGAGAGGCAGCAGCTAATATTTCTAGCTGATTTCTGAAAGTATTTCATTGAAATTCCCCACAGCCCAATTCCCAAGGGTTAAAAGAACAGAAATCTAATAAGCTTGAAGTCAAGCTATGTGGATAGACAGTTTGATGCTTACTTTATATCTATGGACCAAACATCCGAAATGCAATCTGTGAGTATTGGCTACTGCTTAAACATAATAAGAATTGTATTAACCTTGTCTTCTAGCTTATGTTTCACATGTTGCATGGGAAATGCAGCTATGATCCATCTCCTGATCCAGTCTCCTAAGGCCCACCTCAAAAGCCAGTCAGCTGCACCAACCAAAGGAGTTCTGCAGCACGGGTGAGCAGGGCACTAAGGATGACACATCTAGGCCCTCCCTCCAGCAAGCCATACTGTGTCATGTTGTTATAAAAGGTTCCTGTAGTAGTCCCTGCTGCTACTTGTCACATCATGGGTTGTTGGTGGGAGAGCATTCGACACATCATCCTTCGGCACCTCACTCACTAGCACTGGAGAACTCCTTTAGCTGGTGTGGCTGCCTAGCTTTTAAGGCAGATTTTAGGGGGCAATTGCAATAGTGGCAATGGTGCAATTATTGTAAAGTTGAATAACAAAATGTATTCAGTCGTAAGTCTAGCTTACAGCATCGTAAATACTGAACAGGATCTCAGCCAATGAGAATAACCCTTGTTATGTGAGGGTGAGGAATCTTTGGCCCTCAAGGAGTTTGTTTGTTTGTTTGTTGCACTTATATTCTGCCTCTCCTCAAAAATGGGGTGTTACTTGAATGAGTAGTGGTCTGTGGGAAGCCCACTCATGACAATAAATGTATTAATTGGGGAATTATTATAGCTCAAACGGATGGCTATGAGAGGTTGGGTAGCATACGGGAACTTAGCACCTGTGTCTACCGTAGTAACTGCAGAAATGCTATGGGGTTTTCTAAATGGCAGAAATACTCCTCATAGAATGCGAGGAGAATATGGGATTTCTTAATGACATCCCACATCATTTCAGCATTTTCAGAAGGAGGCAGGCCAGAAACATCATAAACTGTGAAGGGAAAGCCTTAAAAAAAATTCTGAAGGAAATGCACATTCCTGTTCATTCGGACAAGCGATTTGATTTGAATCACTATCCCATAGGAGGGGAAGCACAAGCTGATTGGCTGGATGAGCACAGGGGCAGGGCTTGCTAGCAGGGCACGAGCGCACTGACACCATGTTGGATTTTTGCCTTAGCGAGCAATCACCAAGGTGATAAAATGACATGTTGTTTTTTTTCTTTGTGTGCATGTAAAGGTGACATGCTGCTTACGCACAGTGTGGAAATAGGGTTTAAAAAAAAACTTTCAGCAGCAGCAGATTTAAAAATGTGAGTAATTCACTCGCAGCCACCATCTTGGCTAGAGGACATGCAAACTTTATGGGGGCTATAAGACCATTAAGACAAGTAACATCTGTGTTTTTTTGGGCTCATATAGACGACTCCTGAGAAAAGTGAAATAAAATTATTTTTATTGGAAAATAACACTGAAGAATTTACACATGCACTCACACTCTCAAAAACCACACAAGGCTAACAAAGAGCCAAGGAGGAAGGGTTAGATAGAGGAACAGAGGAAGGGTTAGATAGAGGATAGAGGAATAGAGGATAGAGGAATAGTTTCGGGAGGAAGGGTAATAATGAGCAGTCTTGAAGAAAGAGAAGCAAAGAACTCAAACCTAAATCTGAGGGTGGCACTGGAGTTTCCTATCCAGAGGGGTACCAATAGAGTGTCTGCATGGAATTACAGTGGTTCACTGACATACTGTGCTATTGTTTGGAACTAATATTTATACCAAATTTCATGTCCTGAAGGGTGTTTGAACTTAGATCAAAGCTAAGATGGGTTTAACACTGTTAAACAAAGGAAACCGCAATTCCGCTAATTATCATTAATGGCTGCAACATTAGAATTGATGGTTTTATGACCACCTCCATATTGTGGGATAGGAAAGGTGTGAGGAAAGGCTTTCTGGGGATAATGGTTGTTTTGGTCACTGGTTCGTTTATGATGGCTGACTCATTGCCAATGCATTCAAAAGGGGATTAGCGCATACCTCCATGATTGTTTACTAGGGGATTTGCTTAATCCTATCTGCCAGTAGTTTTCCATGACACCTTTTAGGTCCTGGTGACCTCCATCTGACCTCACTTTTGGTCCACCCTGCTCAACTAGACCCTGTGAAGTGTCTCCATATTGCCAAATTATAAATATTATAGTGAGGGTGTGTGTGTAAGAATTGGTAACAGGGATTCAAGATGGCTTACAGTACTTTTTAAAAAAGCTAAAACAATTGATTACAGAAATTAAAAGAAAATTAAATATCAGTATTATTTTAGAAAATGGTTAAAAACACTTAAAACATATTTACAACATAATTTCATTAAAAGGTTTTTTTTAAAAAAAAAATTAAAACTTCAACTTCAGACCTCAGCTCTCCAAAGCCCCAGCCAGCATGACCAAATGTGAAGAACCGTAGGGGTTGTACTGTTTGTTCCACAGACCTGCATTTTTGGACATGCGCTAATCCCCCGCCCCCTCACAAAAACAAAAACAGGAAGGCAGGAAAGCTTCAGCTAGTTTAAATGTGCCTTATCCTCCATCAAAAAAAAAATCTCCCATATCCATTTAAAGTAATAAAACTGTGGCAGTCTTTAGGAATCATGGCAGTTACTTGGTTTCCCATGAGTTTCTTGAGAGGGCAAAGTGAGGGCAGAAGAGAGCTTTGGATCAAACATCCTGGAGACAGGGAGAGGGCAAAGGTTTAGCTTTGCTGTCTGCAAAGGCAGGCTGGATGAAGGAGCATCGAATGGCAGTGGCTAAAGGCAAAGTCACTACTGACTCATCCTGCATCTTTGCAATGCTCAAATGATTCAAAGGGTAAGATGAATCACATCCTTTTGCTGCTAGACTAGAAGTAGACACAGCAAGGGGTGGCACTTTCACCTGCAGTGGAACCAATTTTCTATACACAATAAAATTATAGATCCCTGCTTTGTGTGAACATGTGTGTGGTGGTGGTTTTTAGACAACCTTTAACCACTCTTCCTCTGAGGCTAGATTCAGGTAATGCTAGGGATTATGCTAGCAGTTGGTGAGAATTTAGTCAAAACAGGTGATTTTGTATGTTATTTTATTCATAGCCCATTTTCCCCCAGAGCTCAAGGTAGCTTACAAGATTACAAGAAAGAGAAGTAAAACACATGTAGGCCAAGATCCTGCATTGGGACATGGGGTTGTACATTGTGTAACTTAAAATGGTGGGAAATCTGGAAGCCATGCCCTATGAGGAGCAGCTTAGGGAGCTGGGTATGTCTAGCCTGGAGGAGAGAAGGTTAAGAGGTGACATGATAGCTTTGTTTAAATATTTGAAGGGATGTCATACTGAGGATGGAACAAGCTTGTTTTCTACTGCTCCAGAGACTAGGACATGGAGCAATGGACTCAAATGATAGGAAAAGAGATTCCACCTGAACATTAGGAAGAACTTCCTGACAGTAAGAGCTATTTGGCAATGGAATACACTGCCTCGGAGTGTGGTGGAGTCTCCTTTGGGTTTTTTTAAAGGGAGGCTGGATGGCCATCTGTCAGGAATGCTTTGATTGGGTATTCCTTCATGGTAGGGGATTGGACTAGATGGCTCTTGTGGTCTCTTCCAACTCTATGATTTTTAAATTTCTGTGGCTGCATCTCCCAATGCTACCCCCCAAAGTTCACCTTGTAAGCAATGCAGTCCCCAAGCGCTGCCATTTCCATGCTGTCAAAAAACAGAGGGATCAGCAGGGAGATGTTCAGCTATTTTCCTTTACCTGGACACACTTTGAAAAGCATCCACAGGAAGTTCTGGATGTCCTTGGGATGTCCCTGCAGATGTTCTTTCAGCACATCCAGCTGCCAGAAAATAGCTAGACACAACACCCCTACCCCCACTGTTCAACAAAACTGAAACTGGAAATTTCGGTCAGTTCTGACTTATCTACATAGCAACTTCTATACAACATTGGAAGGATTCTTATATCCTCTGGAGATGAAAAAGGAATTTGTTGGATGAACATTTCCCTATGAAAATATCCTTTTCATGCCTCCTATGGCTAGCAGTGGGATAAAGAACCAGATTCCTCAAATATCTGTACATTTCCAAGGCTTGTGATACATCTTGGTGCAGAAAAAGTATGCACAAAGCATGCACACATTGTAAAATGTGCATGAGAAAAATGTATGTACAGTGGATCCTTGGTATCCTCTGGGGTTTGGTTCCAGGACCCCCAGTGGATACCAAAATATGTGGATACCTAAGTGCCATTATATACAATGGTGTAGTAAAATGGCACCCTTTATATAAAATGACAAAATCAAAGTTTCTTGTGGTGGGGATTGGAATATTTTTGAACCGTGGTTAGTTGAATCTGTGGGTACAGAATCTGTGAATATGGAGGGCCGGCTGTATTTGCGGGGGAAAGAGTCAATGGAGAAAATGCATTAAAATGCATACTGTACTTTGAGAAAAATGCATACTGAAATACACATGCATTTGTAGGCAAGCAGAGAGGAAATTGCATGGTGCAGTGCAGAATGGGGATATGACTAAAGCATGCCAGTGTGATTTTGACCAACACAATGAAAGCAAAGCTAACAGGTTTTCACATCCCCGAGGAAAAAGTAAAAAGTCAATTGAGCTGTTTCATGGCATCACCATCTGGTATGTTTAGTTGTTAAGTAGTATTTGTTGAGCAGTGGAACTGACCTAGAAGCATCTTTATTGTGGTCAAGACAAATAGACTCATCTCATCTTTCCCAAGGGTGATTTTTCAAACAAAATGGTATGCTGACAGACTTGTTTCCTATGATATCATTTAGAATCTGAGATGTCATCTTGAAACTTCTCTCCAGCACCAGTGTAGTTCTGCTTCCGAAAGCTCCTTCTTCAGTTTCAGGTAATATAGGATAATTGAGCAGCTGGGTAAACACTTGTGTGCTTTGGTTGCACTTTTAAATCTTAAAAGTAGTTTGAAACATGGAAGAGGAGCAAGACCACCAAATGAGTGTTCAATTCACCTGTGGTATAAATTCATCCATTTATTTAAAACTTTCCCTCTGCCTTGCCTGAGCTGCTTAATCACAAAGGAGATTATCAGACATAGGGGAATGCGTAAAAAAACTGCATTCCCAATTGCGTCAGAAGATTGCTACAAGAACAGAAAGGGCAACCTTGCCAGACGGCCACATCCTTCTGCCATTCTGGGGGTGCAACACTGCCACGGACATGGCTTCCCTTTTGCATTGGCAGGAAGAAGCTACTAATCAAAAGAGATGCCTTACTGATGCCTGCGCTACACCCCCAGAATGCTGGAGGACAACGTCATCTGGTAAGGTCGCCCAGGTTAAGAGGGAGTATTATAGCCAAGCTTAAATGTTAAATGAAGGGATGTCATACTGAGGATGGAGCAAGTTTGCTTTTTGCTGTTCCAGAGACTAGTACATGGAGCAATGGGTTTAACCGACAGGAAAAGAGATTCCATCTAAACATTAGGAAGAACTTCCTGACAGTAAGAGCTGTTCGAGAATGGAATGTACAGCCTCAGAGTGTGGTGGAGTCTCCTTCTTTGGAGTTTTTAAAACAGAGTGTGGATGGCCAACTCTTGGGAGTGCTTTGATTGTGTATCCCTGCAGGGCAGGGGGTTGGACTAGATGGTCCTTGTGGTCTCTTCCAACTCTATGATTCTATATATGTTCCTTAATTTTCCTGTATTCAATATTTTTGCAGAAAAATGACTTGATAATTTCTTTATTAGGCCTTAATCATGAGTATACACCTTTCTTTGGGATGAGCACAAAACAAATCCATCACCCAATGGGGAGGATCTTCCGGTTGTTGGTTAATACGGTATTTTCTAATTACTTTCAGTTTTAATTTTCCAGCACTACAGGTAATTACACTTATTAAAATTAAAATGCATGAATTTATACTCCTAGTTGTGAAGGGTTTAACAAAAAACACTACCAGTGTCAAATTAAGTTTGACATGAACAGCAATCCTGTACTCCCTTTGGGGTATATTCTGAAATATGCAGAAGGTTGTCAGCATCTTGCTTAGTGGGTTGGGCTGTTATAAGACTGAGCAGCAGTGCACATGTATGATACGTTTCATAAGCTATTTCTGGATCCAGTCTGAAGCAAAATGAATTTGGACTCCCTCTTGCCAAACATTTTGCTATTAAATCAATTTGTTGTTGTTGTTGTGGCTGTGTCATGTGATAAGAAATCAAGACACATGCCTAGCAACAGAGCTACAAGATTATGACCAAGGCATTTCCATGTATTGCCACATTTACAAGTCATTACATTCATTAACTTTGTTGGGTTCATTTTTAAAAAGGCAAACTAGTCAAACGGATGGCTGTATGATCTGCTCACAGCCGCAGCCCCAAAACATCAATTCCCTACACATTTACATTTCCCATAATTAATTTCTTGTTCCACTCCCAACATCCATGGCCCAGCAATTTCCATCCATTCTATCTTCCCCTTGCTTCCCTGCACCAAAGCAGAGGGGGAGAAAACCTCATGGTTGCATCTGAAGAATTCAGTCCATGAAAGTTTCTGCTAAATGATTAGTTTTCCTCAGTGTTTCAAAACAAAATTTTTCCCCCACTCCTTCCCTCTTTATATTCAGTTTCTCATTCAATTCTGCAGGACTTTCATTTTACACAATGTTTTACACAATGTGGCTTTAAATAATCTAAACAATTTCAACTGATTTTAATTTGTCTTTTTAACTTATTAAATTGTTTCATATGTTTTTAAAATCATTTTTATTATTTACACTGTTTTAGGTTTGTCAGTTTCATTTTATTGTACATCGCCCTGAGATCTTGGGATAGAAGGCAGAATATTTATTTAATAATAAGTAATTTAATAAATAAATATCCCCCCCAAAAAATCTGTGGCCAGCCCTTCCAGAAAAACCACTGTACATATCCTTCCTAAGCAAATGGTTGTAAGAGTGTAACCTAAGAGACCTTCCCTGCCCCCTCCCCATGGTGCTGTATTTTGTTTATGGAAGTTTAGTGAATTTTCCTTATCCAATTATCTTCCTAAATATGGAGATTCCAAGTTAGCTGATATTCTTTGTAGAACAGTATTTATAAGGTACTGTTCTTCAATGTAATATTTCAAAAATTTTCAGGCCACTGTGCATGCTGTATATGCTATATATTTTTTTCAGTTCACAGAAGTTACTAAAGTGTATGAGTTCATTAAAACACAATGTAAAAAAAGGATCTTGATGCTACATGCTGTTACATCGGGATTCCTTTTTTCACTGAGATTCAGTGAGAGTTGATTAAAAAAAATCAATGGCTGGCATTCTAGATCAGCTACTTAGCTACATAACTACCATAGTTACACTACTAAGTAGCTTCTCCCAGACCGACCCCTCCACACACCCTGACTTATCAGGCAGCAGCAACTGCAAACAACAGGGGTTTGGTCTCCTTTCAATCAGAATGCAGAAGACTGATGTTCCCTTCCCCTCCCCTGCAAGGGGAGACTATGTAGGGATCATTAGTATGTATCAGTTATGAATGCCCAACTCTAGGTTACACATTTGTAAATGCAATCATGAATTCCAGCCAATATTTAAAGAATAAGAATGGAGGTTTTTTCAACATTTAAATGAGTTTTTTAATTATTATTATTATTTAAACCATCTAACAATATTTTCTTAAAACAGTTAGTTTTTAAAAAGAGCCTAGGCCAAAGACATCATAACAAATAGTAATTATAAAAACACTAATTATATTTTATGAATGTGTTAATAGCAAATTATAAGATAGGCAATAACACAAGCAATCCTATTCTGCAAGTGATGAAGCAGTCTCTCTCTCTCTCTCTGTGTGTGTGTGTGTGTGTGTCCCTGAGCTTTGCTTTTCTTTAAGTGCGAAAACAGAGAATTTCAGGTGCTGGAGGAGATCTGAACAAGGAGGAGCAGGAAGAGTGGATTAAATATAAGGGATCATGGTTTCTGAAGAGACAATTAATCTGAAATCAATTGAGGATATGTATTAAGGGTATGTAAGCTGGAGGGTGAGGAGAACAGGTAGGCACAGCTTCATCATGCCTAGGCCCAGAAGCTGATGAAGGGCCCTCTATCCATTGCAACTGCCACTGTCTTGACCGCAGAGGGAGAGAAGAAGAGGCATGCACAGCTCCATCACACCTTGGTCCATAAGCTGATGAAAGCCTGTTACTTACCCTGATAGCCCCCATCTTAGAATATCAAATAATTGGCAATAATTAATAATTTGGCTTAATGTGGCCTTCCACATGATTAGCAAGTAAACCAGGGACCCCCAAATACCAAGGTTGGACCTTGTCATGTATGACCAAAGGAGGGGCCTTTGGAAATTCCCCAAACAAATAATAATGTAAAACAAATAAGTTAAGTCAGAACTTAACACCTGGAGGTGAGTCATTCACTAATCCACTCGATAGCAGAATCCATGATGCATGTAAAATGGGTTCTTTCTTCCTCTCCTCTCCTCTCCAACAAAAGACCTTGCCTACTCCTATTCAGTTCCAAATATAGCACCCATTAATTATCATTAACTCTTTGGGAGCACCCATTGTCTAGTCCTGGGAACCTCCAAGAAACATTGTATTCCACTCAAACCCCCATCCATTCAGGGAAATTATCAGATATAAAGAGCACCCTAAAACACCACCAAACTGTGCAGAGTTCTACTTCCTCTCAACTTCACGTCAGACTGTGTAGCCCTCCTGTCTTCCAGACCTCCTTGTTGTTGGTTTACTTCACGATCTCAGCTCTGCAGGATTGGTACAGTATATCCCCTTACTCTATTTCTCTATCCAAAGACTTCCTACTATCTTCAATAGCCTTGTGTGATTGCCTGAAGCTTGCGTGTGTGTGCGTGAATGCTTTTACTGTTAATTTCCAATAAAGATAATTTAATTGGATGTTTTGATTTAAGAGATTATCAGATGGGAACAAAAAAAGTGTTTCCATCCCGCAATCTCCTCTCCCGCCCCTCTCCTGTCTCTGTCCCGGCCAGGAACCATACTTTTCAGACCTACCTTATTGCCATCTTCATGGCTGCCCAGGAGTGAAAGGAACACTAACGGATTGAAATCCTGGATTGAAATCCCTGGTGTTTTCGCAAGAAGATGAGAGCGCGGGAAATTCAAAAAGAAAAAGAAACCCCAAAAAGTAACACCAAAAACACACTTAAAACATTACAAGTAACCTGGGGAGGGTATACAAAAGTGTGTCACTTACCTGGATGTCCCAATCTCACCAGGACGTGTTCTGGCAAAGACCTCCCATTGATGATGGGATCGCACCAGTGAAATGGGCCCCTTTTCACTCATTGTCAATTCCATGACAGAAACGGAATGGGGGATCCATTGACAGTTTAGCCCATCAATAAAAAGCAGCACCAGTGTAATGACAGCCAAATGGGAGCATTACGAGAGGGGAAGAATGTTGTCTGAAAGGGAAGTCCTTTAGTGATCTCCTGGCATTGTGATAACGCCATATTTAGAGCATCTGATAATATCCTTAGGGTCTCCTCCGTTACTACCAGTATACACAGATTAAAAGATCCTGCCATTACTCAACTTCTTGCTGCCATAATTGAGCTAATTAATATTCCCCATAATAATTTTGGACACTAGTGGTATCCTCAGGGACCCCATGCAATTCAGGTAACAAGGTTCTCCCTCTATCCCAACCGCCATTGCTTTGGCCTCTGAGGGAGAGAAAGACAGGCAATATCTGCTGGAATTAATCCCCTCCCTCACTGCAGTCCCCTTTTCCTTTAGTCATCAGTGCGCTTGCAGAAAGCGCGGGATGAGTCCTTCCTGAATCTTCGTTTGCGAAGAAAAGCCAGAGAGGTGTCTTATTTAGATTGTAAGCCTGAGGGCAGGGAACTGTCAAGTGAACAATTTGTAAGATGCTCTTGGAGACTTGTTGGCTGAAGGGCGGGGTATAAATACGATAGATAGATAGATAGATAGATAGATAGATAGATAGATAGATAGAGTAATGTACTTCTAAAAATGGCAATCTAATAGACTACTTCACACTAGCATTTTAAACTATGATTTAAATCATTACAACTATGTCAGAGAATCTTCATTTGCGAAGAAAAGCCAGAGAGAGATGTCAGAGAAGGAAATTAAACCATGATTTAAATCCATTTGATTTACTTTTAATTCATTTGATTTACACTGGGTTACATCAAATCAACTCTGGGTTTGATCAATAGACACAAGTGCACATACGTACATATGTGTGCATTGGATACCTGGCTCTCTTTTCTTTTTTAAGATACCAGCTGAAAAGCACAGTAGCCTTTGCAGATCATATAAGCCAATTCTGAGACTTCAACATTCTTCAGGGAAACCTGGAACTCAGGTAGAGTTAGAAGGTGGAGAGGAGGAGCCAAACCATGGAATAGCACTAAAGCAGAGCGGGGGACATCCAGTTACTCATCCCAAGTCCTGCAGAACTTTCCCTGAGACTGACAGTTAATACCTTCATGATTATTCTGCCCAGGAGCAAAATACCTTTGACAGGGATGCAAAGAGAAGTATTCATCATGGCTGATCCAGTGTTATGGAAATCCATTCCTCTGAAGGCTCTGAAATGTGAGTATTGAAGCTAGATGGCAGTAGGTTTGGAGAAATTGGGAATGGCATACATCAAGACTGAAAGGAGCAGAAAATGAATAGGAGAGACAAGCTGCTGGGAGGGGGAGAATTCTCCTTCCCCCTAATCCCTGCATTGAGCCATTTTCAGAATTTTCAGGCCTAAATCTCTATGCAGATTCAATCAATATATTTTCTGCATCAGAAGGAAAAACCCACTGTGTAGACATACTTGGAGAAATGTATATTTCCACTCTAACTCCATTCTGATTAGCTTTAAATAAGTTTTCCAAAAGTAATAATTTGACAGTCAGCTGTTGCAAGCCAGAAATAGGCCAGGAGGAAGCTTATATAGCAGTCATTCCAGCTGGGTCATAGGGGTGGGGTGGGGGGTTTAGTGGAATACGCAGGCATTTTTTTTCTATTTTTAACAAAAGGTCTTTTGGAAAAAGAGATGACTATGCAAATTATTGCAGCAAGAAAAGTACAGCCTCCTTGCGATTCCAGCTATTCTGGACTTACTATCCCTTTATCAGCAGCTTAGGCTGCCTTTGTACTTAACACTTGAAATCAATATACCTAAATATAGCCATCAATATGGGACAGAGCTCCCTTTCCTTTCTGAGTGGAACAAAAAGAGATTTTAGCAGGCGCAGATCAGTGGTGGCTGGTGGCTACAGGGTCTGTGGGACAGTGAATCTGTGCTGGGTTTTAATCCAAACTTTAAAGGAGCTAACCAAGATGTAGCTAACCCTATCTCCCAAAGAGTTTCAGCATCTGGGGTAGTAGTTCCTTTAAAGTTCTGAGAAAAACTCGGAGTGTTTTTCACTGCCCCACTGACACTGAAATCACCAGCCATCGTGGGTGCCATAGTGACAGAAGCAGTTAGTAGTGGATTGAACAGCAATGCAATGTGTTGGAGGGGTTGTCCTGAGAAAGGCACATATTTACATATGTGGATTTCTTGTTAACATGTTTGCAGTTATTGGAGGACCATACTTTATATTATCTGTGTCATTACATCCCAAAATATTACATTCTGTCCAGCCCTATTATTGTTATCAATCTTTATGGAGGACAATCCAAATGATAAAGAATTTATTTGCTCCCTTTTGTCTAATACAAGATTAGAAATAGCTCAAAACTGGAAAGCAGGACAATGGACCATAGTCAAATCATAGAATCACAGAGTTGGAAGAGACCACAAGGGCCATCCAGTTTAACCCCCTGCCATGCAGGAATAAACAATCAAAGCACTCCTGACTTTATAGCCATCCAGCCTCTGTTTAAAAACCTCCAAAGAATGAAACTCCAACACACTCCCAGGCAGTGCATTCCACTGTCGAACAGCTCTTAACATCAGGAAGTTCTTCCTAATGTTTAGGTGGAATATCTTGCCCTGTAGTTTGAGTCCATTGCTCTGTGTCCTAGTTTCTGGAGCTGCAGAAAACTAGCTTGCTCCATCCTCAGTATGACATCTCTCCAAATATTTAAACATGGCTGTCATGTCACCTCTTAACTTTCTCTTCCCCAGGCTAAACTTACCCAGCTCCCTAAGCCGCTCCTTAAAGGACATGGCTTCCAGACCTCCCAACATTTTGGTTACCCTCCTCTTGACACATGGAATCATGGTGGAATCATTTGTGGAACACTTTATTAATGGAAAAATTGACAATGAAAATGAATACATTACAGACCTTAGGCAGATCGTTTAGGGAAAAGTGCCTTCCACTTTTAAATTATGTTAATAATTTATCCCAAACAACATCACCACCTTTGAATCATCATCTTGTTTTTGTTTTTGTTTTTTTGAAAGATGTACTTAATGTGAATTAGAAACTTTTTAGGTTGACATTTGATTACTTTAACACTTATTCAATAACGCCCTGATATTCTGTAAGAGTATTTTGCTGTAATGGTCCGATCTGATTAGTTGCTCTCTCCTGTTGTTCATCTCTTCTGATTTTATAATTGTAATTGTTTTTTTTTAATATATATATATTTAAAAAACAATACACAAGCCCAGCCAACCCTGCCTTTGCCTTGACTCCTGTCACATGGCTGGTTCACTGCAAGAAAGAGGCAGGCTAAGCTGCTGAGCAACAGCAATGCTGAGAGCCAGCCAGCCTATTTGCCATTGCCCCCCTCTATCTCTCCCTCCCCTCCTTTCCAGCCCAGTCTCCCATCAGAAAGGCTTCAGCCCCAGAGGAGGCAGGCTGAGAAGCTGAATGACAGAGGAACCAACTAGCCAGCCTTTGCCCTTCTCTCCCTCCCTTCATTTCCAGCCAAGAGTAGTTCAGTATCCCATCAGAAACACATCAACACCAGCTCAGCAGTTCAGTCCACTTCCTAACTGTAGCAGAGCAGCCATGTGAGTCCCACAAGCCAGCCAGCCAGCCTTTGCCTTGGTTCCTGTCACATGTCCACTCCACTGCAGGTAGGAGGTGAGCTAAGCAGCCTTCAAACCTTTGTTGCCCCCCTATGGGGACATCGCAGCCCTCCCAGGGGTCCATGGATTTCCTGCTTTGGGGCACTGCAGGAAATTTAAAATGGTGATTTCACAGCTTCCCAGGGTAGTGATGGCTCATAGAATGAGATGGGGGACACCTCTCCCCAAAATAGTTGAGGGAGAGTCATCATTCAAAATCCAACAGATTCTTGCAAGACTTCATCATGTGGGAAATTCAAAAATAAAACAAAAAATAACACACAAAAAGTAACACACACACACATACACACACTTAAAAACTTTCAAGTAACCTGGGGAGGGTCATAGAAAGTGTGTCACTTACCTGGATGTCATGATTTCACCCAGAAGTGTTTGCACTGGACTGGCGCTAAATGGCGTGAGGTTTCTACATTGGCAATGCTGGCACTAAAGCGCCATGGTGGATCAATTGATGGCTTCTGATGTCATCTGATATGTGTGCCCTTTCATGTTTATGTGGTGTAGTTATGATGCCGTATTTAGATAAAGTCTTTTAAGTGGAGTGTTGATGCTAAATCAACCTGCTTGTCTACATGTTGATCACAAGATGGGAGCCTAGGTGACCAGATGGTATCAAAAGGGACCTCCAAACAGATAAGTTTAACTAATAAATGTCAAAGAACATTCAGTCTAAGGAGATAAGGGTGGGGAACCGCACTTGTTTCAAGGGGTCCCTTAACCTAGGAAATATTCCTAATAAGAACTGTATGGAGAAATCTGGTGGTGGAGGGACTGAAACTGAGAAATCCTGTTCTGACAACCTTTGAAATACCATCCATGGTTGACATCAACATTTTTAATTCTTAGATATACATAGGCAGCAAAATCTCTCTGCCATAACTGGTTGCTATATTTAGATTACTGACAGCTTAATCGTAACTTTCCTGTTGACACTGAGGCTGATGAAGAGTGGAAATTTAAAACTCATACAGGAGGAAAGCTTTTAATATGTAGTGAAAGAGAGATCAGCAGCCTTTCACTGTAAATGACTGAACTGTGCTGCCTCTAATATATTCTGATTTATGGCTGTGGCCAAGCAGTACCTCATTCTGTGTAGTGTACAAATTCAGGTGTATACTGAGTCTGTGTTCATTACTAGGATTTACACTTCTCACAAGCTGCAGATGAAATGGTAAGCCTATTTTTCAGCTGTCCACTTTAGGCTTCAGGTAAGGCTTCACATGATTGTTTTTCTACATGAAACTTCCCTGCCCATAGAAAATTAGGAAGGCCAGTCTGGTTTTCTACATGCATGGAATCATTTTGTATAAAGTCACATTTTATAATCCACTCTGACTGAAGTGGTACAGTCTGTATACAGATATAACGTTTCATCTGCTGACTTATGCAAATAAACCAACAAAAGTCCCTACAACCAGAAAACCCAAGACATATGATTAAAAAAACCAAACTGAAGGGTTCTGCCAAAAAATAACCAGGATAAATTAATCCCACTTCCAATTATAAAAAGGCAACAATATGAAGAAATAAAAGGATGACTAGACCCTGGAGCAGAGAATCCAATAAAATTAAATTACTAAAAGGGTAAAAATACCCCACTGGAAAGTATGCAAATGCTACAAATAAGTATCTTATGATAATACCAAAAATCAAGGCCCAAAAAACTCCGACCCCTGAAGTTAATAAGTCAGTAAAATTACTAAAAGGGTAACAATACTCCACTGAAAAATGTGCAAATGCTAAAAATAAAATATTATAATAATAGTGAATAATAAAAACCCAAGGCCAGATGTGTTTCGACAACAGTCTTCCTCTGTGGCCTACAAGCATTCAAAATGTATATATGTATAACAACTCCTCAGCTCACACAATGTGACTCTGCTCAATTCAAAAGCAACACTTCTCACAAGCTGCAGATGAAATGGTAAGCCTATTTTTCAGCTGTCCACTTTAGGCTTCAGGTAAGGCTTCACATGATTGTTTTTCCACATGAAACTTCCCTGCCCATAGAAAATTAGGAAGGCCAGTCTGGGAAGTAATAGTCCCCCTATGTTCTGCACTGGTCAGGACTCACCTGGAGTATTGTGTTCAGTTCTGGCCACCTCATTTTGAGAAGAATATAGACAAGTTGGAGTGAGTTCAGAGAACGGCAATGAGGATGATAAGAAGTATGAAGAAAAACTTATGTGGAGAGGTTGAAGGAGCTGGGTGTGTTCAGCTGGGGAAGAAAGGATTAAGGAATGACATGCTCACACTCTTTAAATATCTCAAGGGCTGCCACAAAGAGGAGGCTGCAAGCTTGTTCTCTGCTACCTTGGAGGGTAGAAGTAGGTCTAATGGATTTAAGTTATAGGAGGGTAGACTTTGACCGTGGGAGTGGTTCTGCAATGGAACCAATTGCCTAGAGAGGTGGTGGGGTCTCCTTCTCTGGACATCTTTAAAAAGAGCCCGGACAGCTGCCTGCTGGGGATGCTCTAACTAGAGATCCTGCACTGAACAGAGAGTTGGACCTTGGGGTCAGAAAAAGAGCCTGGACAGCTGCCTGCTGGGGAAGCTCTAACTGGAGATACTGCATTGAGCAAAGGGTTGGACCTGGTGGCCCACAGGACCCCTTCCAACTCTCTGATTCTATGATTCCATTAGATTTCTCACTCTCAGGTGGGGGAGTGGAGAAGAGTGTCCATGCCCTGAGATTCAGGGCTACGCCATGAGATCAGCAAACACTGTCTGCTACAAATTCACCAACCTCTAAGAGCCATGAGCCTTGGATATGACACACAGCCTCAGATTATCATCTGTAAAACAGGAATATTCAATATCTATCTCTTAAGATTTAAGGGAAGGAAAATTTTTGGTACTTTTGCACATAGGGTTGACATGCATTATAGTTTAAAGAGGAGAGCCCACAATTTGAATGACCACAGAAGGCAGACCTCTGTTTAATGGTATCCCCTACTTTGGAGTAGGGAGTAGTGTCTTGGATAGTTCCTTTGAAATTTGAACTAAATCATGGAGGAGATTCACTGCCCCAAGGGGATGGAAGTCACCAACTGCCATTGCCTTCCATACCCTCCAACACATCACAGATGAAATTTGGAACACATAAAGCCAAGCAACATCAGAGTGTGGTCAAGATGGCAAACATTATTAATGAGGGAGAAAAGACAAGCTATGACAGGCCCCAGCAGTTTGCCTTTCCCTGGGTCTACAGGGAAGAGCAAAATTCTTCCCTCTCCTGTCTTTCCCATGTTGAGTTAATTGAGTGCAAACTTATGTTGACCTCAGTTTGCAGCAAGTGAAGCAAGCCAAGGATGAAGAGGGAAAGTTGGAAACAAAGGGAAGAACTGGGGCATTTTAAAAGCAGCTGAAATAGTGGGATGACAGAGGATTAATCAGGACTGTCCCTACCAAATCATGACCTTGGAAGGTATGGCCCAAGTTCTGCCAACTCCTTTCCTCCTCAGAGTGTGGTTTACTCACTAGCTATGATAGGTCAGCTAAGCAGGACTCCCCTGCCACATTGAGACACTTGGAATGTATGGGCACCTGGATGTCTCTACGCTTCTTGCTCTGACAGCCTTGAAGATCAGTACTGATACTTTAAAACAAAGAGCTAGGTTAAGCCTTGCATAAAATCACTCATAAAAGCCAGCATGGATGAGTTTCACAGTAACAACTGTGTTTGAAAATCAACCCTGAAAGTCTGTATTTCAGGATTGCCCTTCTCATATTATAAAGATTTTTTCCCCTGAACTGTGCAGAGTGGTTTATTTTTCAGGGATGGTCCTTCTGTTACTTCATCTGGGTTTATACCCTATCACTGGGTATAACTGCTGAGTTCAGCTGAAATGTGAAGCTTTTTTAAAAAAATAATACTAATAATAATAATGAAAGACAGAAACCACACATTTGATTCTCAACATTCCTGACATGTCCTCCCTCAGAGGCCAAGCAACACAAATCACTACAGCTTACTGCAGTCATGCACTATCATCTTGAGCATCAAAGTGGGATGTGATCTCTACTAAACAGACCAACCATGAAAACCCAAAAAGAAAAAGGGTCAGAACAAGGCTGTTTGAAATACGTGCAGCTTCCACATCCCCCATTCTCCAGGGTCTGAGAGTGCTTCCAATTTGCAATTTAATGTATGCATTTTGATCTACGATGCCAGGTAATATGATTAGGTCTGGAGAGAGACACGTCTTTCTTTCCTGATACATCATCTTGACAGCTGAGATCATTTGGGATGTGCCAGCTGACAGATCCTACTTTGGGAGTTGAGTTCTATAGTTTGGAGCTTTCAATAATTTCTTAGTTTTAGAGTTTATGGTCCATTTGCAAACCTAGCTCATCAGCTTCTTCTGCTCCTGCCAACAAATGCTATGCAAAATTGTCCATGCAGTTGAGGACATCTGTTCTAGTTATCTTTTCCTTGTATTGTTCAGATTAGGGATAGGAAAATCTGTCAATTTCCCTTTCTTTCATATTCAAATTTTGTAAACCTCACATCTTTCTCATCCTGGACCTAAATTCTACTAGTTTCCTTTGGCCAAATGTAGGGGTGCAGCTGTTTTTCACATACGATGGTCCAGTTGTGATTGCCTGCTCTATAGGCAAGGCTGGATTGAGGTTTCAAAACCAGGGGGTCTTTTCTGCATATGTGTGAGCTAGACTATGTGTTGTGACATAGAAATTAAAGAAATAAATGACTAAATTATAAATAATTGCAAAGTTCAATAAGGAACCCAGTAGCATCTTTGAACTTAAGTGGGAAAAAGAAATTTCTAGCATAAAATTTCATGGATTACAGTCTGTTTCATCAGATGCATGGATTAGGACCTCTGTGGACAGACATATATTAGGGATGGGAAGAATATTTAAAAATATTCAAAAACATGGTTGAAAAACTTTCAAGAAACCCTGACAAGAAGAATACTGGACTGACAAGAATCTTCACAGTTCAGGACTTATTGTACACAAAATTCACATGTGGTTTTTTTCCTTGTTTTTTTTTCCAGGCTGTGAGGCCGTGTTCTGGAATAGTTTCTTTCTGATGTTTCGCCTGCATCTGTGGCTGGCATGTTCAGATTTCCTTGGGTTTTTCCTTGGTTTTTTTCTGGGTGGTGAGGCTGTGTTCTGGAATAGTTTCTTTCTGACATTTCACCTGCATCTGTGGCTGGCATCTTCTCTGCAGATGCAGCTGAAATGTCAGAAAGAAACTATTCCAGAACACGGCCTCACAGCCTGGAAAAAAACCAAGGAAAATCTATGGATGCTGGCTGTGAAAGCCTTTGACTTCACACATGTGGTTTGTTTTGCACAGAAAGCAGCATTTTCCATGCAGAAACAACATATTTTGCATAGAAGTATTATTTGTTGCACAGAAAATGCTGTTTTCTATGTAAAAATGTCTCATACAATTTTTTCACAGAACAAGTCCCAAACCGTACAATTTTTGAAGGTTTTCTCAGAGGGCTTGTCTACACTAGCCAAATAAAACATCCTAGTCCTGTCCTCACAGCGATCTTTCCAGATGATGCAAGCCCAGTTCCCCAATTCTGCTGCAAACTGTCCACAAGATATCCAGCCATTTCAGCACCAAACCCGCACTAAACCACCCTTAAAACAGAGTAAAATAAGTCACCTTTTACTCTGGAGTTCTCTGGAAAATGTGGTGTTTGGTGGCTGTTGCTGTGTGGGTACATCTGGATCAGGTGTGCCCTCAGGAGAAGCAATGGTGCATCAGGGAAACTTTCCATGGAGCTACTTAGCCAGTGAGGAAGAAGCCGCAGCAACTCTGACAAAGATCCATTCCCCTTACCTGCACTCTCAGTGCACCGTCACTTCTTCTAAGGGCAGAAATGCGGCACCTGTGTGAGCCCCCCCCTTCCTTGTTGGTCAACTGTCCAGGCACCCGTTTCTCTCCTCAGCAGAAGTGATGGCATGCCAGGCAGGCTTTCCACAGAGCGCCTAGGCTGGCAAGGAAGCGGCAGCTCCGAAAACAGGAGATGGGCCAGCAGGTCCAATGAGGTGTCAGCCCAGCTGGCCCATGTGGACAATGATGCACCATCACATCAGATTCAGCCTGGTGCATGTGGTCACCATCATGGTCGATAGGGGACAGTCTAGAGCATAATGACCCAGAGTGGCCCTGGATTAAGCAGCCAGTGTAGATGAGCCCACGGTGAGAAGACCATTGCTAAAATTTATTTATTTATACTTTATATCCTGCCTTTCTCCTTCCACCGGACCCAATGTAGCTCATTTATACACTGCTTCTTTCTAGAAGAAAATTAGTGAAGAATTCAATCCCTAACATATATGCAAATAGGAGAGGGGGTGTGAAATGTAATGGAAATGCAAAACATGTTGGTGGGGTGATATGTACAGTATCAATTTAACAATGATTATAGAGAATAATTAAAAGGACAATGATGGGAGGCAGGTGTTTGCACACAAGCATAGATAAGCAGGTAAATGTAAGTATAGCAGGGGGGATCTATATGTAGTCCATAGGTATGGAAGTTCTTTGCATTTCCATTACATTTCACACTCTCCCCCACATTTGTATATACTGTATCTTGACAGAGGCTCCACTTCATGCATTTGATGAAGAGGACTAAAAAAGTCCACAAAAAATTATACTAGAAATTTCTTCTTTCCCACTAATCTCAACTGGATTTCTTTATGGTTATTTATGCTATAACAGGCCAACATTCCACTTTGATGCTCAAGATGACAGTGAATGATTGCAGTAAGCTGTAGTGATTTGTGGGCCCCTACATGTTACCAGCCTTGATCACATGCTGCAGGCCTACTTCTTGGTTTCAGAGGGAGCAACACAGATGGCAGAGGAGGTGGCTACAGATATAGGCCATCATGCCATTATGTACTCCTGTGTTTCCATGGGGCCTGATTTTTTTTTTCTTCCTGAATGAGACAGTTCTTCCTCGGTGTTAAACTATAACAATTGAATGGGCGTTACTCTGTCTTCCCCCATAATGGGCTTTACCTCATCCAACTGCCTGGGAGCAAAATGGGGCAAACGCTCTGTGTTGTTTGGACTGCAAGGTTCTAAGATGGGGGAAAGAGGGGGGAAATAGGCCATCTTGCAAACCCTTTGACTTTGGAGGCGACAACAGCAGGCATAAAGTGAGGGGGATGAGCGAATGTTCTTTCTATCCTGGTTTTGACCTGTGAAATATTGAAAGCTGTACACTTTAAGAAGTCTTTCAAGAAATTCTCAAACAGACATGTGTCTAGTTTTTCTACACAAAAACATGATTTTTGTGTAGGAAATAACATTTTCTGTACAAAACACACTGTTTCCTTCATAGGCAACAGGCTACTTTCCCTAAAGACTGTGCAAACAGTGATAAATGTTTATCATTGCTCTGTGTTTCTCACAAGGGGTTTCTTGAGTGTTCGGAAACCCATTCTTATGCAGGGAAATGAACAGAAGCAAATATTCTTCCCGTCTCTAATGATAACAGAAACATCAGGAAATTCAGGAAGTGACTTGGGAAGAAGGGGAAGCATTACTACCGGTTTTCTTTCAGCACCTGGCCCCTAGCCAGTGAAGGGTCTTGAGCAACCATACCTATTAAACCACTGATAATCCACTCCTGCCTATACCTGTTAACAGATGAGGAGCCTCTCATGAGGAAAAGAGGTGACAAATTAATCCAGCATTTCTCCACAGTGCACACACACACAGTAAAATATAATGCTGTCTTTTCCCAATAGCTGACATCCAGTTTGTTGTTGCTATATGCCTTCAAGTCAACTCCAACTGATAGCAAAGCTGTCATGGGGGTGGAGAGGGGGAGGTTGGCAAGATTTATTCAAGGGAGGTTTGCTACTGCCTTTCTCTTTGGATGAGACAGCCACTTGCCCAAGATCACCCAGCAGGTTTTCATGGCTGAGTGGGGGTTTCATACCTTGGTCTCCCAGATTCCTTGTCCAACACACTTATCATGACACCATGCTTACATTGAGGGTGTCATGCCCTGCTTCCAAAACCTGGAAGTGGACTCTGACTCAGAGACTGAAGCAGGGGACATGCCAGGACCTGGTGAATCACAGCAGAAGATGTTTCAGAGCCACAGGCCTCACACACAAACAGTAGTGCAGTACCATCTCTGGCAGAGGGTCCTGCCTTTTCAGATACAGAGGACAGCTTACCTATACCCACCTTCTCAGCATGGAGACAACAAAAGGAGGGTTTGAGGCAGTCTCTGGTCCTGTCTACAGGTCCTGTCAAATAAATACATGTCATTCAAAGGGGGCATGGCAAAACTCACCTTTTACTCCATGTCCAGTGGATCCAGGGCTTGAACAAGATCTCAAGGATTAATCTGTGTGGCTTCCAAATGATTGGCCATTTGTACACTCCTGTTTGCACAGATACAAACAGGAGTACAATCTGATTGGCTGGCTATGTAGAGGGGGCGGGACTAGGAAAGAGGGAAAGCGGCTGCGGCCACCATGTTAGATTCCTAGCTTGATGAGGGTCCATTAAGTCCATGCTACAATTTTTCGTGTTTATATTTAAATATTAAAATGTAATCATGACTGTCCGGATCACAGGCACCTTTTAAAATAAATTAAAAAAAAAAAGCAGCGGAGATTTAAAACTGCCGCTTACACCGCTCGCTCCGGCCAGCTGAGCAAGGGTGGGGGGGTCATATGGACTTTAGGGGAGGTAAAAATCATGTAGGCAGATTGTACGTGTTCAAATGGCTGCCTTTTTGAATTTTTTACCCCAAAACGGATTTTTTTTCCATTGTGTAGACAGGACCTCAGAATGTGCAGTCGAAGGCTTTCACGGTCGCCATCCATAGATTTTCCTGGGGGGTTTTCCAGGCTGTGAGAGCGTGTTCTGGAATAGTTTATTTCTGACGTTTCGCCTGCATCTGAAGATGTCAGCCACAGATACAGGCGAAACGTCAGAAAGAAAGTATTCCAGAACACACTCTCACAGCCCAGAAAAAAAAACACCAAGAAAATCTAAGGACCTCAGAATATTTATAGCAAGCAGCAGCTGTGTTAGCTTCTGAGCTATACATATGTAGCCCTGCCCTCCAAAAGTTGTCAGAGATTACCTGACCTACCTGGTGACCTGTTTTGTTCCTGCTCGCTGTGTTTGACCCAGACTGTGTTTGTTACTCTGGACTCTGTTTGCCTAACCTGAATTCTGCTGGACTACCCTGCACTCTCTTTGCCAGACCTACACCATGTTACTTGGATTTTTCTTATGAACTTGTCTCTCTCTCTCTCTGGCTTTTCTTCGCAAACGAAGATTCAGGAAGGACTCATCCCGCGCCTTCTGCAAGCGCGCTGATGACTAAAAAGGCCAATCCGAGATAAACAAGTCCGGTTGCAAAAAGCGCAGCAGAAGGACTCCTTGGGTGATGTTTTTGGGTTGTGATTCTTTCTGCGTTGTCGTTTCTCTTCAAGACTTGTTCGTCGTGAGTTCTCAAATAAGGCTGCAGCATTGTGGATATTGCGTCTCCATGCCTCCCGATGTGAGGCCAGGGCGGACCACTGTTGGTGATCAATTTGGCCAAGCCTGAGATGTTGTTTCAGGGAGGCCTTGTATCGCTTTTTTGGAGCGCCCCTCTTACGCTGACCCGTGGCGAGTTCACCGTAGAGTAGTATTTTTGGGAGGCGATGGTCCTCCATCCTAGAAACGTGACCTGCCCAGCGCAGCTGTGTTCTCAATATCATGGCCTCAATGCTGGTGCTCCCTGCTTGTTCAAGGACAGCAACATTCGTCACATAGTCAGTCCAGTGTATATTTAGGATTGTGCATAGACAGCGCTGATGAAAGCGCTCGAGGAGTCGTAGGTGGTGGCGATAGGTGACCCATGTTTCAGATCCATAAAGGAGGATAGACAGTACGATGGCTCTATACACACTGATTTTTGTGCTTTGCCTCAGGTGTTTATTGCTCCAGACTCTTTTGCTTGCTAATAATGCAAGTGTCTGACTTCACACTGCCTTGATTATTTTGCCTATCATTAACTTGATTTTGCTGTGACTCTGCTATCAGCTGTGTAGTAATCAGCCTTTGGCTGGTTGCCCAGACAGTGTTTGAAAGATGGCTAATATGGCTGCTAATTGTTGAAATGCTTATCTTCTATATGCATCTATATAATCCTTTCTTAAATCCTTTGCCACTAGTGCCCCTCACCACCATGACCATCTACCATGACATCAAATTTTGTCATGCATTGTGTGACAAATGATTTGCTGTTCACCCTGACTCAAAGTCCTAGTGTTCCCTTACCACGATCAGCCACGAGACTCAATTTACCTACAATGACCCACCTATGCCAGGTGTTTTTCAGTAAGTGAAAGAAAGAACTACGAACTTTCACTGTTGGTGCACTTAAAAAAAAAGAAAAAGAGAGAGAGAGAGATGAGAGCATATTGGAAATTATACCAAGGCAATATCTTATTCATGACATATTACAGCCATTTCAGGTATATTCAGTCACTGTCAGCATATCCTAATTAAAATAATTTTTTAGAGATCCGTCTTGGCAGAAACTGCTTTGCCATCTCCTTTTTTCATAATTTATAGTAAATTATTTTTGCAGCGCAATCCTCCAACATTGTAATTCACCTCTTGCAATAGCTCAGACAATATTGTGGGTGCTAAAATTGTTGTAATGGAACAGACTTCTCTCTCTCTCTCTCTCTCTCAGCTTGACTCCTAACACTATCATGGTTCTTTAGACAATTGATTATTTTGATGACAATATTCTTATTAATTTCCATTTGTAACCAGTTATTATTAAACCATTTCAAGCAACAACATAAGTTGCTAAAACAAAAGAGAAAAAAAAGAAAAAAAAGTGATCAATTGTAGCAGAGAGATCTTTTAGCAACTGGTGGAACATTGTTTTGAAAGCTGTTTCTATTTAGGGCTGGCATGAAAAGTGACTTTCCAAATCCATGAATCAAATCTAATTTCTAATCTTCCCTTAATATCCTAATCTGAAAGCCTTGGATCACAGAACTGTATTTGGTCTTTTCAACTATTTCAAGTGACTTGTCTGTGAATAGTAACACATATTTGAACATGCTGTGTTTGATGTGATATAGAAGCATATTGTAGCAAGTCAGTCCTCTTAATCTATGGTAGGGATGGGAATAATATTCAAAAACAACAACTGAAGCCAGGCAGGGGTCCCTCAGCATGTGGCCAAGGGTGGTCACATGCAGGAGCCTGCAATCACAAGTTGTGAGGCCCTTTCCTAGCTTCTGAGTCAACAGGGCAAATAGATGTGGGTGCAAGCTGCAGTGACAGGCCAGTGTTCTGTTTAGATGCTGGCCTGTTTTCTCCAGGTAACAGGGGTGGAACAGCCCAGATCTGGATCCAGGATATGCCAGTGGGGAGCCAGTGTACCTTGGCCAGATTAGATAAGCCATCATCACACGATGCACCTTATATCATCACAAGGCCCTGCCTCCTATGACTTCACAAAAGTTTGGTTCCCCCAACAATAGAAAAGTGTGCCACAGCAAATGAACCTTCTGCCGTGCGCCGCCAGATTGGAACCTCTTGTGCAACCCTCAGGCACCTAGCTCAGTATCTTTGCTGCACGAAACTCTGCTCTTCAAGGACATTATCAGACATGGCAAAAATTGTGGGATTATAATGTCATTCTAGTGCAAACAGGCCCCACAACCCTATGACATTGTCATCTTAGCGTGGTTACTCCATGCTCTAGCTGCCGTTGAAGCCAAATGAATATTTCTTGCCATTTTCTACCCCATTTTTCTCACCTAAACCAACAACACCATCAGAAAATTAATCAGAGAAAACGTTGGCATAATGCTGAATCAAGACTCAGCACAAGGAGTGTAGCAGTTGTATATTCCTGCATGGCAGGGGGCTGGACTAGATGGCCCATGCAACCCCTTCCAACTCTAAAGACATTATTAGATGCAGCAAAAATTGCAGGATTACAACATCAGGGTAGTGCAAATGGGCCCTGCTATTGCATGACATCATTCTCCTCACCTTATTCCTCCATGCGCCAGCTGTGAAAGATGTGTTCTTTCTAATTCATGGGACAAGCCATGAATAGATCGTCAATAGCACTTTTCCCACAGTATTGCTGGTATGCGAAACCACATCCCATCACAAGATTAGAGTGTGAATGGGTGATCCTCAGTGAGAAAACTTCTGGGTGAGAACGTGAAAATGAAGAACAGGATGTTCTTTTTATGAAGTGTCTCTTTTAGTTTTAACATTTTTATGTTTGTTTCAGTGTTTGTGTGTTCATTTACTTTGTTAATTTAGGTGTTTTTGGAGTTTTAAGAGCGCTCACATCTTCTTGCAAAAGCCATTGAAATCTCGCCAATGGTAAATTGTGGAAGTAAACTACCATTCTTAAAGCACTAGTGGACATTGTGTGATAATTCTGTGGCGGTCCTTTCACATGATTACAGTGACGTGTGATAAAAGTGTTATAATGCCACGATGTTTCTGCTATCCTCATTCATGGAATTGCAATGTTTTTAAACGCTCACCTGATAATGTCCCAAGTCTGGTAACTGTTGCCCTATTTTCCTGAATCTCTCCGTCTATCCAATTTTTCTGCCTTACTCTTCTATAGTCTTATTTGGTTCTTAGGAACATGTGTTGTGTGTGTGAATGCATTTTGTGTTATTTCCAATAAAAAATACTTTATGTCACGTTATAGATGGTGTGCTCTCTGCAGTTAGTACTGGTATACATAGGTGAAAAGATCCCCACAGTTACCCTCCTCTCACAGGTGTCTGAGCAAATAATTCCTGCAGATAAATTTTGGCATCACAGTTGGGGTCTCCAAGGCACCCAAAACCTCTTAGGGTAACAAGGTGTTTATGTATATGAAAAGAAGTGAATATGGGATGTCTCCATCTCCACCTACTTCTGGCATGCTTCTCCTCACAGCTTTTCATTTAAGGGAATGTGACCTTTTGGATACAGATGGTTTCCCAACTATGAGGTATAGTTTTGGCTTCAGAAGCAACCTATCCCTTTTCTTTTTCCCTTCTCTTTTCAAGCTAATCTGCTAGCAGTTGGCCCGTCTTCCCCTAACATATGCCATTACTCTCGCCCACTCAGCCAAGCCATTCTTGAGGTTCCAAAAGTGCTGAGTTAAATGTTTCCCATTATTTTTGCCTCTAAAGCAGACCTCCCCCTCCCTTTCTTTCTTTATTTATTTTTCCTGTTTTGGCTCAAAGCAAGAGCACAAACATTGGGTCAATGCTGACTTGGCTGGCAGGAAGGAGGACGGCCATCATTCTTGATTTTCCTCCTCTCCTGTCCTGGTTTTCCCTTGGAAAGGTGACAATAAAGAGCTGAGTCTGCACAAGAGTAAGAAAATGTTTGGCCTCTTTGTGAAAGCCAGCCAGTACCAAGCTGGGCCTGTCACAACTCACCAAGAAACCAAACCATGTGGAGGAAAGGAGTATCAGAAACAGTCCCTGCTGTTACCTGTTCCTGTCATGTGCAGTATTTTTCATGTAACCTTGCTGTTAATTATGTTTTTTCATTTCTCGGTGCTTGCTAACAAGCATATGCTGAGAAGTATAGAATCATGGAGTTGGAAGAGACCACAAGGGCCATATAGTCTAACCCCCTGTCCTACAGGGAAACACAAACAAAACATCTCGGACAGATTGCCATCCAGCCTCTGTTTAAAAACCTCCAAAGAAGGAGACTCCACCAAACTCTGAGGCAGTGCATTCCATTGCCAAACAGCTCTTACTGTCAGGAAGTTCTTCCTAATGTTTAGGTGGAATCTCTTTTCTTGCAGTTTGAACCCACTGCGCTGTGTCCTAGGAGATTATCAGATGCAGGCAAAAAGCTTGCAAGTATGACATCACTGTACTGCTTGGTTTTGCTTGTGTAGTCATCCTCATGTGCTGCCTCCATACAAACTCTGTGCTGCAGCAGAGAGTAAGCCATCATTTTTCATTGGTGGAGGTTGCAAGCTTGATGATATTGTGTGAAACTGGGACCCATTCCTGGTACAGTGACAATATCTTGCATGCTCCTGTTGGGCTTTTTGCAGCATTTGATGTTCTCCTTAGTCTTTGGAGGAGCAGAAAACAAGCTTGCTCCATCCTCAGTATGACATCCCTTCAAATATTTAAACACGGCTATCATGTCCCCTCTCAACCTTCTCTTCTCCAGGCTAAACATACCCAGCTTCCTAAGTCTCTCCTCATAGAGCATGGCTCCCATACCTCCCACCGTTTTGGTCGCCCTCCTCTGGACATGTTTCAGCTTCTCAATATCCTTCTGGAATTGTGGTGCCCAGAACTGGACACAATATTCCAGGTGAGGTCTGAGCAAAGCATAGTTTGAGTCCATTGCTCCATGTCCTAGTCTCTGGAGCAACAGAAAACAGTAGTTTGAGTCCATTGCTCCCACTTCAATATAACATCCCTTCAGATATTTAAACATGGCTATCATGTCACCTCTTAACCTTCTCTTCTCTGAGGAGTGGCTTCGGGATCTGGGCATGTTTAGTCTGGAGAAGAGAAGGTTGAGAGGGGACATGATAGCCATGTTTAAATATTTGAAGGGACGTCATACTGAGGATGGGGGTGAGATTGTTTTCTATCACTTCAAAGACTAGGACATGGATCAATGGGTTCAAACTACAGGAAAAGAGATTCCACTTAAACATTAGGAAGAACTTCCTGGCAGTAAGAGCTGTTCAGAAGTGGACTACACTGCCTCGAGTGTAGTGGAGTCTCCTACGTTCGAGGTTTTTACATAGAGGCTGGATGGCTATCAGTCTGGAATGATTTGATTGTGTATTCCTGCATGGCAGGGGCTTGGACTGGATGGCCCTTGTGGTCTCTTCCAGCTCTATGATTCTATGAGTGTATGATTCTATTCTATGCAGTGGCCATACCATTTCCTTGTTCTTCCTTTTGCTATGGAGATAACAACAACAACAACAAAAAGGCCCTTTTATTGTTTCGAACCACTCTAGCAAGCCTGCTCTCATTTTGTGCTTTAGTTTTTCTGAATTTCTCCCCACATGTGCTAGCTATTCGTTTGAATTTATCTTTGGTGATTTTCCCCTCTTCCATTTCTTATACATGCCTCTTTTAAATCATACTTCAGTTGAAAGCTTTTTAGACATCCACCCTGGTTTCTTTAGACACGTCCCATTTTAACTCCTCATTGGAGATATTAGCATAGATCCTATAGCAAGCAGATAGAGTGTAACACTCCACCCCCATGGTTCCATGTGCTCCTTTGACCCCCAGAAGCTGTCAAGCCCCAAGAGGGCCTATTGTGTCTACTTAGTGGAGAGTGGAAAGTGTGGAGAGAAGCAATACAGATAAGGTCAAATCAGCTGCTCTCAACCTGGAAAGAAAAACAGACGAGGGTGCTCTCACAGTATTCACAGTATTCCTCTCACAGCCACAGGAGTTTACTGCATACCATGCAGCTGTGGACAAGTTTGCATAGGGACCACTAAACGCAGTATGCAAACACGAATCAAGGAACATGAGAGACACTGCAGACTGGGCCAGCCAGAAAAATCAGCAGTAGCAGAACATATTATAAACCAACCTGGACACAAAATGTTATTTAAAAACACAGAAATTCTGGACCAGGCTAACAACTATCATGTCAGAACGCACAGAGAAGCTATTGAAATCAACAAACACCTGGACAACTTCAACAGGAAAGAAGAAACCCTAAAAGCAAACAAAATCTGGCTACCAGTCTTGAAAAACACTAAAATCAAAACTCAGCACATGCAAATGAACTCCGCCCAGGGACAGGAGGATTTCCAGCAGACAATGGACCATCAGCCAAACAGACAGTAATTCTCCTTGCATATCTCCACCCAGAAACTAGCCATTCAAATACACAAATTTACATATCCTCTCCAACAGGGGCTCACAGCATATAAGCCCCACACCCATTCCTACCCAACCATTCTCTGAAGATGCCAGCCACAGATGCAGGCGAAACATCAGGAATAAACTCTTCCAGAACACGGCCTCACAGCCTGGGGGAAAAAAAACATGGAAAACCTATGGATGCCAGCCGTGAAAGCCTTCAGCTTCACAAGATCAGGGTGCACTAACAGATAGGATAAAGCCTGCTTTTTCCTGCTGCTGGGAGCCCAGACCAGCTGCATTTTCATCATTTGAATTACCTCCTCCCTCTCTTCCCTTGCTGCTGCTAAGTAGAAATACCAGCAGCCCCTCCGGAGGCCTGACAGCTGCCAGGGGAAAGCTTTGGATGGGGCACAAATGGTGAGGAAATAGCCTCTTGTGCCTTGCCCAGAAAGAGTCATGCATGCACTAAGCCACATGTAGGGCCGGTCCAGATGGTGAAATAAATTCTCATAGAATCCAGGAGAATCCCATGTGTCCAAATGGCATCCCACAGTTTTCTGTTGTTTTCAGGGGGGAGGGACCAAAATTTGGGAAAACTACAGTTTTTAAAAAACTGTGGGGGAAATGTGCACTCCCACTCATTAAGTCAACCAAATCACAGTGCAGCGCATTCCTGAAAAGGATTGCTGATTGGTCAGATGTGTGCAGGGTTGGAGCAAGCTAACAAGGCGGCACTCAGAACTGCCATGTTGGATTGTCACCATAGTGATTATGCACTGAGGTGACGAAACAGCCTTCCTTCCCCCCCCCCCTATTTTTCTGCATTATTTAAGAGGAAGATCATTCTTCTGCACCTTGGATTTTGTTTTTTAAAAATACTGGGGGCAAGTTGGGGAGTATAAGCCATAATTCACTTGTGCCCACCATCTTGATTTGCTGGCATGCCTATGTGTGAACAGCAAATATGGATAGCTTCACACACCAGCGACCTTGCAAAAATTTCATTGAGACAGATGAAAGCTGCTGCAAATTTCATAGGTTCGCACCAATCTACATTTTATTCCCTCATCTAGACTGGCCCCTAGATGTCTGGACATCATTAATAGAATGCCACCCTCTGGAAGCTGAAGTTCAAAGGAGCAACTTTTTAAGGCTTTGTGTAAGTGCCCCTCACAGTTCAGTGTTTCCATGTTAAAGTCATATTTACAATTCTATAGGAATGTGGAACCCCAGTAATAGCTGTCCTGGTGAAAATTGCAAAGTTTATCAATTTCAGTGACACTTTTCTGTAGGAATGTCCTCATTAGGAGCACTCATAAAAAATAATTTTGAGATTGCCAGTTCTTTCAGGACATGGCTGTAGAGTTAGGGAGATTGATAGCTTTTAAAAAAGAGTATTAAAAACCCTACAATATTTGGATACTAGCCATTTTACATAATAAACTTAAATCAGTTCTGAATTTAGGATCTAAGTCTTAGTGACAAATGTGATGTAAAATATTGATGCCCCATTTGTATTGTATTTCTCTCTTGTTCAAAGCAGGAAAAAGCGGGAAACTGATTATGAATTCCGTGCATTCCTGACCAAGCTGTCGTACTCTTGTTAGCTCTCTAAAGATTTTTAAATTTGGGAATACAGAGCTAACATTTCATAATTAACCCTAGTTACGTTCTTCAAACACCAAAAGTTATTTCAAGGAGAAAGCAAAAACTGCCAGTTAGCAGATTTCATGATTGTAGTGGGCTACAGAGGTAGGTTTCCTACTGGGAGTATTTGACACTTGTACATAAAAGTGCATGCATATATGTGCTATCTCTCTCTCTCTCTCTCTCTCACACACACACACACACACACACACACACAATATTGTAGCAAACTAGATCTAATTATGTGTTTCAAGCTTGAAACTTGAACTATTCCCCTTGACCCCACCATTTGACTATTGCATACCCTCCAGCTATCCCAATTTGACAGGGAGAGTTCCAATTACGTAGTCCTCTGTCATCTCACTTTTTCAGCTGCTTTTAAAATGTCTGTTTCTCTTTCCTCCTCCCACTTCTGCCCTTTGTCCTCAGCTTATTTCAACAACTGCATACTGAGTGCAACGTGTTAATTGCTCTCAATTAATCCAGCAGGAGGAAGAAAAGGTGAGGAGGTGAAATCTTGCACTTCCCAGTAGGCTCAGACAAAAGGAAACTGCTGCAGCTAATCCTAGCTTGCTCGTTTTTCCTCTTTAATACCTTTTGCCATCTTGACCACACTCTGATGTTGCTTGGCTGCACATGGCTCACTTTTCACCTGTGAAATATAGGATGGTATTGTAGTATTTGTATTAGGACCATTAAAACAATGCGGATAATGGACTTTTTCAAAGAGCTGAAAAAACCCATGAGGAGCTGAGGAGAAGAACGGGGCTGTTGTGCTTACACAGCCCCATTTCAGATGACACAGCCCTCCTCCATCCTCCTGTTAACCTCCTCCTGACCTTCCCCCATGCTGCCTGTGCCGCTTTTTATTCACGGAGGTTCTCCATCAGTAAAAAGCGGTGCGAGCAGCACAGGGGAAGGTTGGAAGGAGCATGGAGAAGGACCGCGTAGTCTGAAAAGGGGCTGTGTAAGCATGACAGCCCCATTCTTCTTCCAACCACCTTGTGGTTTGTTTGTTTTTTAAACTGTTTGAGAAAGTCCATAGTTAGCTCTTTGGTTCTTCAGATCTCTTTTTTTCAGGCGGATAAGTACAAAATATGGCAAGACAAGCAAAGTCCCCAAATCTCACCCAATCTAGTGACCATTATCTCTTCAAGTGGACTGATTTTCAGAGAGGCTGACATCTGCCTGCTACATTGACAGAGGCCCAGTGGCCACTACGTTGGCTAAGAGCAGATTCTTTGTCTACAAAAAAGAGAGCTATGCCCATGGATATTTGGGTACTTCTTTCCCCTACAAATTTATTGCAATCTCCATCTTGGAAAGACAATGTAAAGAAAAGTGCTTGGAAGTCAAACTTCACCACTATAGCATTGAGTGCAATCTTCTTAGGCTGGTGCAAATATTGTAAAGGCCATGATTCCTCCCTTTACACCAGTCTGCTAAAGGGTGCTTTTCTCTGCGTGTATGTGCCTTGACGTTGCATGTCAACTTATAGCAACCCCATGAATTTCATGGATTTCTTTAGGGCACTCAGAGGCGGTTTTGCCAGTTCCTTCCTTTGAAATATAGCCTACAGCATTGGTGGTCTGCCGTTCAAGTACTAACCAGGGATGATCCTGCTTAGCTTCCAAGATCAGACAGGGACTGTTGCCTTTAGGGTATTCTGTCACTACAGAAAAAAATCTCAGTTTTGGGAGTAGAGAGACAGATTTATAAAGGCTTTATTTCTATCCATATGTGACATAGCTGTCTGAGCAGCAAATAAAGGACACTTTAAGAGAAATCTGACTATCCTGGTACCTAGTCCAACAACTACTTCTGTTTATTAATAATCTCGGAGTCAATAAATTCAAATTATGAGAACAAAAATACAAGAAACTAGGAAAACAGTGCAAACACACACACACAAATTAACCATTCCTTTGTATTGCGTATGTGTCAAGCTCAACAAATTACAATCCCCAGGATTCTTTGAGGGAAACTGCAATATCAGATCTAGTATAAAACTGGATGCTTGCCTTCGAAATCATCAGCAAAGACTGCCTGGAGTGAAGAGAAATTTTATTACAGTGATCTGCATATCTCGGGAGGGCAACCGTGGTGGTTTGAGCATTGGACTATGGACTTTATCAGATGCGGCAAATAATAACAATGCCGAATTAATGTGAAAAGGCACACATATCAGATGATGTCATCCTTTCGAGATTTTGTCTTGTCAAAGAGCCGTTCCTTTTTATTGACAGGCCAAGCCATCAATAGATCTCCCATGGCACTTTTTTGCCAGTATTGCCAGCGTTTGAAACCTCGCACCATTGTGCTCATGTGAATACAGCGTCAATGACAGAACACTTCCAGGTGAGATTGTGACAGCCAGGTAGGGGATGCTCTTTTTATGAACCTCCCCTGTTCACTTTTAAGTTGTAAAGTGTGTTTCTGTGCTTGTGTGTACTTTCTGTGTCTTTGTTTTGATGTATTTTTCAGATTTACAGTGCTTGCATCTTCTCAGGAGAATCGGGGAGATCACGAGTGTGGAAGTGAACAGAGCTCCGTTTGCTCTCCATCAGTGCTGACACTGCCTTTTGACGCGACTCAAGATAAGGTCTGATAGGAAGGGTTCTTTTGCCAGCAGAAAAGTGGATCTAAATATGCCAGCAAAAGAACATTTGTAGAGGATTGTCTGATAAAGACCTGTGACTCTGAAGATCAGGATTTGAATCCTCACTCAGCTATGGAAACCCACTGGATGATCTTGGGCAAGTCATACTGTCTCAATGACAAAGCTACTCTGAAGAAATCTTGCCAAGAAAGCCCTAGGACAGGGTTGACTTAAGAGCTGACTTGAAGCCAAATAAGAACAGCAGCAACAGCAAGTACTACAACAACAAAAATCTAGAAGAGAAAAAACATGGTCTCTGCTGCGAGTGGTTAAAGTGTGTGTGTGTGAGAGAGAGAGAGAGAGAAAGATAAGAATGCAACAGAGCAGACAATAGCATACCATCAAACTAGAGTAGGACACCCATATCCACTGATTCAGTTAGCTACAGTTTTAGTTTCAGCACAGCTACCATAGAGTCTTCCTAGAAAATGCATCCTCTCTAGCCATTTTCTAGGTCCTCCAAGGCAACTCCATATTTTAAACTGGAAGTCCCATTAATTTCAATGGCGTTTGCTATTATCCATGGACTTCATTATCCACGGTGGGGCCCGGAACCAATCCCTAGCAGATATGGGGGTCCTACTATATTCTGATTTGACAAGGACAGTCCCAATTAACCTACTGTTGTCCCACATTATCAGGGGCTTTTAAAATGTCGCACTTTCTCTCTCCTCCTTCCATTTTTCTCCTTGGTCTTCAGTTGCTGCAAATTGAGTTAAGAGTGCAATTCAAAGTCATTTGCACCCAACTCAGTTGAGGGGAAAGGAAAGTAGGAGGCAGAATCTTGCCCTTCCCAGTATGCTCGGGCAAAAGCAAACTGTTGTAGCTTTTCCTAGTTTACCTGTTCTTCCTCATTAATAACTTTTCCCACCTTGACCACACTCTGATGTTGTTTGGCTACATGTGTCCCAGTTTTCATCTGTGAAATATCAGAGGGTATGCATTACTACTTATCCCTACCTCTGTTGCCCCCAGCATTACATAGATCTGAAGGATGGTTGTTTATTCCTCCACTTTCAACAACAACAACAACAACAACAAAACAATTGTAGTGTAGATCTGCACATGGGGTGGGCAGAAAGAGAAAGAAAGAGAGAAAAACAGAGAGCACATGCAAGCAAGCTTGCTTACAGATGCCACCATGGTGTACCTTGACTGTGGGCTTTCTCAGCAAGGTAGAATGTTTTATCTTGGGCTGCTAAGAAAAACAATTAAAGCTTCCTTGGTGCAGAATTTAGTCAGAAATGTGAAAAGCACTCCACAGTTATTTTGCCCTGAGGTTGTGTGATGTGCAGAGGTGAAATACAACACAATAATGTAAATTTGCTTCGCATAGTTTTAGAGCACCACTGTGATGCATTAACACAAGCATAAAACATGAGTGGGAAATGGGAGGAAAATGCTCCTTCAGCAGTTCTTCCCCATGAACCTTTTCAAATGGAAATGCTGTTTTCTTTGCATTAAGATTCTATGATTATTTTGAATACCATATTGGATTTTTCTGGGTTGGGGCAGGGATTGTGAGCATTCTGCAACCAGACAAAACAGCACCCTCATTCGCACAACCACAATTCCAGCACAAATTCTACAAGCAGGAAATGCACATAATTTATTGCCCATCCAGCTCCAGAAAGAAGAAAACAACTCACCAAAGTTGAATTGTTATAGCAGGAAATGAGGAAATGGGGAGAGAGACTGTTACAAAGGAGAATCCCTTGGGAAGCACCATCAGTGGTATAATGGAGCCAACAAGCAAAATATTCAAACACTGGCACTTTTTAATTAGGAATGTTTATCTGTTACCCCTAGTCTCTGCTGTTCTCTCTGAGCTTAGTTGCAGTCCTTACTGCTCTCTTCTCTTTCTCAGTCTCTCATTTTGTAGGGGTGTCATGATAAATTCTGAAGTGAAGGGGGTTCAATATTACTTTAACTGCCATGGCTCCCTCCTTAGATTCCTGGGATTTGTAGTTTGGGGAGGGACTAAGCATTCTCTGCTAGAGAGCTATAGTGCTGTAATTCAGAAGAATGTACTGGATCTCTCTAGCAGAGAATTCTAAGGGCTCATCTACATGAGCCAGAATGTGCCCGCTCCCCATTGGCATATCCTTTCCATGATCAGGCCTGTTCCTCCTTCATTACCTCTATGAAACAGAGTCCAAAAAGGCATGCTGGCCAGTTATTTCAGCCACCGTCGCAGTCTCCTTCGCTTTCCTGGAAGCTAGGAAGCCAGCCCGCAATCTGTGACCAAGGTCCCCCGCAGGTTCCGGAAGACATGTGGGGCCTGATCTGGTTTTTTGCTGGTGGGAAATGGATTTTCCCATGTATTATTTTACAGTTTTATTGGACCCTACTCCCCTTCTTCCCCCCCCCCCCGTCTTTGCCCTAGGGGTCATGAAGACTGCCTGGAGGCAGAACAGGGCAAAGCTCTGCATCGTCAGGACTGCAAAGCTCTAAGATGGGGGTAAGTTGGGGTATATTGCCCATGTAGACTTGCCCTAAGTACCACAGAAGGCTACAAATCCCCAAAGTGCAGAAATACCAGACTGCTATAATTCTGCCATGTGATTGTACAAACTTGTTTGTGTGTGTGTGTGTGTGTGTGTGTGTAATGATGATGATAATATTTATTTATAATGCCCTTTCCCCATATACAATCAAAGAAAAAGACAATAAAACATAACACTATGAATATACATAAAACCCCCCAAATCCCATCAGCAACTTCAGGCACAATTTAGCAGTTTAATCTGGCAAATGAAGAGAAACATCTGCAACTCCTTATGAACATGGACCTCTAGCCAGAGGTCCAAAGGAAGACCATTCCACAGATATGGAGCCAGGTCTTGAAAAATTTTGGTTTGAAATGGGCCCTGGCGCAAACTGGTAGCCAGGGTACAAGTAACTAAACTGGTAGCCAGTTTGAAATGGGCCTGGGCCTGAACTGGTAGCCAGTGAAAGGATCTATGTGAGGAAGAAACATGTGAATATTTAGGGAGGTTTAAAACAACCTGGATGGCACTGTTCTGAATTAAAGACAAAGGAAGAAGAGAACAAGAAGACAGACCTGCCAGTAGGCTATTACAATAATCCTGGCATGACAAAATCAAAGCCTAGACAAGCAGATGGGTAGTGTCAACAGTAAAGAACTTATAGTTACTACACATACTCAAGACATGGAAATTACATGTGTTTGCTGTCTCCCCAATAAAGAGGTGTGGGGACAAATGGACATCCAACAGGACTCTGAGGTTCCTGGCAGCTGAAACAGGAACCACTGTGCTACCCTGTAAACACAATGGAGAGCATGAAAGAGGGGCTACTGGACAGTGAGGCTGAAACACCAAGATCTCTGTTTTACCCATATTCAGCTTAAGACAGTGGTGATCATCCATAAAGAAAGACTTGACTAGCCGCCCATCATGGATTTCAAGACAGAAGCATCAATTAATTTAAAACACTGGGAAATCTGAGTGTTAGCTGCATAAATGTGATACTGAAAACCCAGTACCTGAAATAAGAAATCTGAGAAGGAGAGTATATAATGAAAAAAGAAGAGGACCCCAAACTGATCTTTGTGGCACCCCTACAGTTACAGGAAAAGCTTTTGACATGAATCCCCAAAATGAAACAAAGGAGGAATGATCAGACAGAAAAGATTCAAACCAGGACAGTGTTCCCCTGGAACACGGAGCAATGGATGCAAGCTCCAGGAACAGAGAAACTTTTTGACAGTAAGAGCTGTTCGGCAGTGGAACACACTCCCTCGGAGTGTGGTGGGGTCTCCTTCCTTGGAGGTCTTTAAACAGAGGCTGGATTGCCATCTGTCGGGAATGCTTTAATCAAGATTTCCTGCGTGGCAGGGGGGTTGGACTGGATGGCCCTCGTGGTCTCTTCCAACTCTGCAATTCTATGATTCTATGATTCTATGTCAAACATAATAGCAAAATCTGATGGTCCAAAGTATCAAAGACTGCAGAAGTGTGTGTTTTCTAAGCAAGGAGGTAATTTTGAGAGCTATCCTTATCGCAATGAAATGAATGATAATTTGTGCAATCATGGCAAAATTAAAAAAAAAAGGCATGCATGCGCTAGGTAGGGCACACAAGGGTAGGAAGGCAGGCTTAGCGAGGTGGTGCAGAAGAGTGAGCATGGGACCATGGATCACCAAAGAAGCACAATTTCATGATTGCAGAGAAGTGTGATAGTGATTGCTTTCAAACAGGTATGTTCCTGATTGCTTCAACAAAGTGATTGCTGTGAGATGACAGGCTGGTGTGATAAAATCCTTAGAAGTACGTACTGGCTGGAGAGGTTTGGGGAGTTGTATTCCAGAAGAAAAAAACTTTTCCAGTCTCTGACTGTATTATAACTTGGTTATGTTTTAGGACTTTATCGGACGTGTGTCATTAGGTTGCGACAATAACACAAAGGGCTGAAATTATCAGACAACATCATTGCTTACCCATTCCTGCTGCATCGTGCTGGCATGAATAAGGCATCACTTTTTACTGATGGCTTAGCCTGTCAATAAAAAGTGATGCCTCATTTGTGCCAGCGCAATGCAGTGTAGATTGGGCTTGTCTGATAAAGTCCTTAGTTACTGAAAAATAAAAGAATTAATTACAAGTAACTTGTTGTGATTGGTTACTTCCAAGACATGGTTCATCTAACTCAGACTTTGGAAGCCTTAGAGAGGCCAAGATGGCCCTGCCCTTGCTCTCCTTCTGTCAGCAAGTCAAAACATTTTTATGTTGGCAGGATTTTAGAAGATGACTGGGGTAGGCTTGTAATGTTGTGCAATGCTGTTTTTAAGGTTTGTATACAGTCTTTTAATGGATTTTAATGTTTAATGTTTTAACTTTATAAATTGTTTAATCACTTTTTAAATAACTCTTATATTTTTACTTTTATTAATGACTTTGTAGAGTCTTTAATTTGTATTGTTTTAAAATGTGTTGCTAGCCACCATGACTCCCATTATTGGAAGGAAGATGAGATATAAATTAACAACAACAATAACAGCAGCAACAATAATTTCTATAATTTACGGTGGGAAGAGTGTGATGTAAGAAACTTGAGCTGGTCTCCCACTGTTTTATTTCCAAACCTAACAAGAAAGTTTCCTGATGGGGGTGGGGAAAAAATTAAAATAAAGAAAGAAGCAAAAAGCCAAGCCAACAGAAAGTTCACACTAAAATAATAACTGAGGCCATGGACACACTGCAGAAATAATGCAGTTTGACACCATTTTAACTGCCATGGCCCAATGCTATGGAATTCTGGGGTTTGTAGTTTTGTGAGATATTTAGCCGTTCCTGTCAGAGAGCTCTGGTGCCACAGAAAACTACAAATCCCAGGATTCCTTAGGATGGAGCCATGATAGTTAAACCAGTGTCAAACTGCATTATTTCTGCAATGTGGCATCAACGTATGAGTGCCAGGACTTTCTCCAATGCAGCAATTCCCTTCCCTGCAAACTTCAGTCTCACTACTGAAAGAGAAGGCAAAGAAACATTAGAATTGAAATGCTGCAATTTCTTACTTTTGTTTCCTTGTGGGTAGGTGCGGGGTAAGACTTACTTGCTTCAGGCAGTTACAGAAAGCGAAGAGTATAAGAATGAAAACCCAAATACCCAGGAGAAGCCAGTTTCTGCAGTTTTTCTCAGGGTCGGCTACTGAGAACTAAATTAAAAAATAAATAGCTTCCTTCTAGCTTTGCTTTTGTATCCTAAAAAAAAGCAGAAAAGAATGAAAACACAACCAATGAACTCTTATAGTAAGAGCTATGCCATGGTGTTGTGGGGAGGAGTCTGTTTTTCAGAAGTATTAAGCTTACATATATAGCCATCTTATTGATGGCTACTCAAAGTTAAGCTTGGTAAATGGGTTCATGGCTGCAACCTTACAGTCCTCTACTCCACAGGTAGGATTTGAACAGCTTTCAAATGCTAAACTGTAATTCCCAGCATTCTGCACTACTGACTATGATGGTGAGGGCTGCTGGGAGTTGCAATTCAACAACTTTTGGAAGGCTGTACAGTTCGCAACCCTGATCTACTTACTCACCAAGCAGTTACTCCCACTGAGCTCAAAGGGTCTTACTTTTGAGTAGACATGTGCAAGATGGCACTGTTCATCACAAGTAAACCTTCTACTCATGCTTGGTTTCCTCTGTTGCTATGGGGTTTACACCAATGTGACCACCTTTTCTTGAGCATCTCATACACAGGCACTGAAAATGAACACTAAATTGATCTGCTTGAGAATAAGAGGGGGAAAGTGAGGCTCCAGATCTGATCTGTGGAGGGTCCCCATCCAACCTGTGGAGGCTCCTGAGGAAGCCCATTTCCAAACAACAGGAAACAAGGGATGGTTTCCAAACAAATAAAATACTAACAAGGAATAAGCAGGGGGAGGGTGCTCCAAACATATAATTTAAAAAATGTTAAGATGACAGTAAATAATACTGTGAGAGAAACATAAAGGACACAGAACAGCAGAAGCCTATAGAGGATGCAATACAACTGAATTGGAATGCAATGTAATACCAATGTGTACAGCCCCCCCCTGGTTTATGCTGGAAGTTGACCATAGAGTCCCACCAGATGCCTAGAGAGGCCTCCTCTCTAGGCATTTTCTAGGTCCTCCAGTTTGATTCTGTGGCGATTTGCTATTATATGTGGTTTTGTGTATCTGCTGTAAATCTGGGAACGTATCTCCCACAAATACGGGGGGGGGGGCGACCTATATATGAAACAAGTGCAGTTTCAATATTGAAAAATAGTTCAAAACCAAATATTGAGTTCCATAATTAACGATGGAGTCATGTAAATAGCCAAGTCCATTCAGGCCTATTTGGGACTAGGGCAACAAAGTATAGTCCAAGAGCTGTGTAACATTGAAAAGCTGAAATGAAGAGCTACAAATTACTCCCAGGGATGTGGAGCCATTTCAATGAATCTTCTTTAGTAATTTGATTTGAATGATGTGCTGAACTTAACTTTCAATAAAGCTTTCTTGGATTCAGCCTGAAGCCTCCTCATTGAATTAGGTAAAGACAGGGCATTACAGTTGGATTATGACTCTTGACATAAAGGTTCAAATCCCTTCTCTGCCATGGAAAACCCCTGAGTGACCTTGGGTAAGTCACACTCTCTTGGCCTCAGAGGAGGGCAAAAGCAAACCCTTCCTGAACAAATTGTGCCATGAAAACCTTGTGAAAAGTTTGCCTTAGGTCACCATAAATTGGAAATTACTTAAAGGCACATAGCAATGACAACAAGAACATGCACAGGGAATGCTTCACTTGTCTCTGCTCACAGGGAGCATAGGAGATAATAACAAGATCCTCCCACCCATGAGAATCCCCCCACCCTGGTGCTGTTGGCCCTCCTAATTGGTGGGATCAGAGAAGGAATCTGTTCTCCACTCATTCTCCATCTCTTCTCCACTCATTGCCCCAATTGGTATGGTGAGACACATCCTACACAGTACCTCTGTTATCTTCCATCGGTGAGCACATAAATGACCTCAGCTTAGCTAGGAACCAGCCATCTGCCTTGTATTTGAGTCAGAATACATGTGCGTGGTGACTAGCAATTCTAACAAAGGAGTGAAGACATCAATCCTTTAGCCCATGGCTGAAGAAACAAATAAAGCCTTTACTGTATGAACTCCATTAAAGATAGAAAGCTATGTAACGGTGCTAAGCTAACTCAGAGGTAAGCTAATTTCAATTTTAGTAGAAGAGAGGGAATAAAGGCCAGGAAGAGAGGAGGTAGAAAGATCTATATGAGTCCATTTAGTACATCTCAGAGATGTGGATGAGAGATAAGAGAGGAAGACACTCCATGTCACTGGAAATTACTTAAACCTAACACTGTTGCTTTCTCTTGTCTGTCCAATCAGCCAGGGCAACACTGAGGGAGGACGTAGGAGAAGGTCTACTTTGCTGTGGCAACACACCCCTTGGAGGTCCGATTGGCCCCAACATTGCCATTGTTCTGGCACCAAGTGAAAACATGGCTGTTCACTAAGGACTTTGGGGGCCTAACTGGTTTTACACAAACCCTCATGTGTACATAGTTTTAAACAATTTAACCAGTTTTAATCTGTCTTTTAAACTTACTAAATTATTTAATATGTTTTTAGCTTTTCCCAATCTTATTTATCAGATTGGTTTTATTGTATGCTGCCCTAAGATCTTTAAATAGAAGGTGATATATGGATATTAAAATCATTAAATTAATTTTAACTCTTGAAGTACTGATCACCCTCTCATCATGAGACATGAATTTTACAAGAATTATATAGAATTATGAAGGAGAGAAAGCCAGCATGGTGTACATGATGTAGTGGTTTGTAGCGTTAGAGAGACCAAGGTTCAAAACCTCTCTCAGCCATGGAAACCCATAGGGTGACCTTGGGCAAGTCACATTCTCTCAGCCTCAGAGGAAGGCAATGGCAAACCCGCTCTCAACAAACCTTGTTTTAGAGGTTTGCCTCAGGGTTTCCCTAAATCAGAAGTGCCTTCAAGGCACACAAAAACAACAACAGTTATGAGGGAGGGGATGAGATTGGCATTGACTTTCCTAAGGTTCCTCCAAGGCTCAGGGGAGTGAAGAGTTTCTGAATGATATGCCTTCTCGTGAACACAACAAAAGGGCCTGAGTTGAAATGAAGTTAAATTGTAGTACTGTGGCAGGACATGGAAGGGAGGTCCCTTTGGCCTGAATTCCCTTTTGCTTCATCTGGGAGCTGGGGGGGGGGGCACATTGCCACATGAAACCCATAGAGTATGTATTGTGCCCTCCTTCAGTGCTGCTGCCCTATTTTAATATGGCAGCCAAGCAGTGAAATTTCCAATTAAAAACAAGCACATTTGATTTAAAACAAGGTGTGTGGTAAGGATTGCCCAGTTTTGAAGCCAACTCGTGCTTCTTGCATCATATTTAGAGCAAGCAAAGTTATCTTTTGGCCACCACTACCATGGTGCAGTGGTGATGACCCCTGTGCTACAAAGATATCTGTGGGGGGGAGCTGCACATGGTCCACAGAAGGGAGTATTTAACCTGTGGAATGGGGGATGGTCACACCTGCCCTGCCCTCAGCAGCAAAATATTACACTACGTAGTTTGATGGCACACCAACTGTAAAGCAGAAACTAATCATCCATAAACTCAATTTCAGAACTCTCCTCATTGCTAAACTTAAATCCCTTCTAAAATATATGTTGTCAATCTATGCATTTAAACCACACTTTGAATTTTCCAAAGCAAACGGAAAGCAAAACTTCAATAAAAGCTATTTACTTCAGCAGCTTAAATAGCTAGGAGTTGATCCTCTGTTATCTTTGGCACCAGAAGCCAATGGGAACAAGCTAGGCTTTCTATGTTTATTTCAACACTTTTAGAAATTAAAATTACGTCAGAATTACAACAATCCAAACTGACCTTTTGAGATGTGTCTCTGTGTAATAAAATCTTAAAAAGCAAAAGCATATTCATCTTGCTTGCAAAATTTGTCTTTCATTTTAACAGGATCTCCTGATATTACACATTCGCAGAAAATGCATTAAAAATGTTTCCTTTTGCAGGAATGGGGAAGCAGGGTAAAGATTGTTCACTCCAGTTAAGACTCATGAAAATGAGTACAGTTCTAAAATAGTAATTACTGGTCTCTCTTCCTTTCTCTTTTTCTGATTTTGTCCATCTAGGAAAATTTGGTATTAATACTGGTAGAGAGGAACATGGTAGTGCTGTGACCCTACAGATACAAAAGGAGTCAATATGTTGGAAACTTGTTGTTCGGTGAATGTAAACAACAACAACAAAACTCTTCCATTTATTGTTGCAACAAATCCATTCAAAAAGTTCCCTGCCCCTAAATCCCCTAAAGCTGGCTTCCATGTGGTTAATCTGCTCAGGAAGCCATCACTGATGTTCCATATGCTGCCTTCCTCTTTCTAACTGCAAGAAGAAGAAAGAAGCAAGAACTTGACTCAGAGAAAGGAGGAAGGAAGTCAGGGGTATAGCTCTGGGGGTTGGAATGAAGGCAGAAAACAGCCAAAATGGTCAGTAAAATGGAACAATGGACCCATGTCATCCTAATCCTCCTTATACAATTTTCTTCCAATGTATTGTCACTATGGTTTCATGGCAATAATGACAGCTTTCTCCTTTTCTTAAGACTTTATCAAATTAACATGTAAAAATGCTGTAATCCCACGAGTGAGGAAAGTGGAAACATAGTGGCATTATAACACTTATTGAAAACAAAGGATCTGACTCAATTTAAGGTAGCTTTTTATGTTCCTCTGAGGCCTTTCATTTGATTTTTGTACTTACTTGGATTTTGTAAACTGTCCTAGAATCTCTGATCAAAGGTGGCATGTGAATCTATAAATAAAAATGAAATATATCCTCCCCCCATCCACTTATAAAAAGCCAATGGAAAGATACACCACAGTGAAACATCTTAAAGGGGAAAGTAGAATAGAATCAATGAATTTTTTTTTTAAAGACTGGATAGGAGATGTTTCCCCTCCTATCTTGCCTCAGGCAAATTCAGATTCCAAATGCCTCACACACATGTGTGTATGAGCTGGAACCACCTTTTACATTATTGACATGGAGGCACTTGGTAAGTCCAGTTTTATGCAGCAGACTCAAGAACTTGGAAATGGTACCTTTTTGTACTACAAATCCCATGGGCCACCATCCAGTCATGCCCACTGAGGTTCTAGTTCAAAAAAGCAACACGTTCAAACATATCCTCCAACATTTCACAGATGAAACCCGGGATATGAGTGGCCAAGTAACATCGGCATGTGGTCAGGATGGCAAAAGTTATTAATGAGGAAGAACACACAAGCCAGGAGAGGCTGCAGCAGTTTGCTGTTACCTGAGCCTGCTGGGAAGAGAAAGCCTCCGCTCCTTCCTCCCCTCTCCCCCATGCTCAGTTAACCATGTGTGAACTACTTTGCACTTTGAACTCAGTTTGCAGGAATTGAAATAAGCTGAGGACAAAGGAGGAAAGTGGGGGAGGGGAGAAGAGAGAAACTGGGACATTTTAAAAGCAGCTGAAAAGGTGGGATGACAGGGTTAATCCGGACTGTCCCTGCTACATCAGGACAATTGGAGGGTATGGTCCAAAGTTCTGCTTGCTCCTTCTCATGTACTGGCATTCCCAGATGCAGTGACCAGCAGTTTCAGCAGTAAAACAGAACATTTCATTGGCACAGTAATCCTGAAAGTGATCCATACAGGGTTGCTGCTATGAATGAGGTTTAACAGGAACACACTATACTAAAAGCACATTACAATCAGTCAAATCTGGCAGGCTTCAAAATCATTGGTTAAGCACATAAACATTCTTTTCTTTGTCTCTGCCTCCTATGCTCACAGAGAGAAACAAAACTATGGCCACATCTGCAGCCTTATCTCAGACCTCATACTCCCTTCTCTAGTTTGACAAGATCCCCACTTTGTTTAATTTTTACATACATTCTTTGGTTACAAACCTAGCAGAGGTACGTTCTTACCATCCTAGTTTGTCTAATAGGTGTTCGTCAATCTTACTTTATGCTGATATTGCAGTTCTATTATCATTAACAAGTGCTGGATTGAAACATCTACTGAGGGCCCTAGATAATTACTGTAAAAATGAACTATTGCAATCTAACTATGACAAAAGCAAGGTAGTAGTGTTCTCTAAGAAGAGGCTGAAGCATAATTGGCAAATAAATAACCACAAAATTGAACAAGTGAATGGTTATAGGTATTTAGGAATAATATTCCACTCACTAGGAACATGGAGGCCACAGCAAAAAAAATGCTATTGCAAAAGTACAGCGAAGCACAAATGCGCTTCTCTCCTTTTTTTTTTTTTTTTTTTTTTTACAACAAAGGAGGACAATACATCCCTCAGTTATTCAAGTTTTTGTTGCCAAGGTGCTAGCTCAGTTGTATGGCTCAGAAGTGTGTTCATTTGAAAGTCCTGTTTCATTGGAGGTGAATGCAAACTAAATTCCTGAGAATAATATTCGGTATTCTCGGTTGTGTTCCTAATGTAGTCTTACGATTAGAGGCTGGTCAAATGTCAATAGAGGCCCGTATATGGCAACGCAAATTCAACCTCTGGTTGAAAATGTTGTTTATGCCAGTAGGATTGGCTTTGCTAATACTAACTGATTCCTTCCAATCAAAATGGGAAAAGTTACTAAATATGAAACTTTTAACCTTAGGTTTCTCATCAGTGGCTATCCTAACTTTAGGATATGCCAAAGCAAAGAAAGCTATTTTCCAATACATTAGAGACACTGAATTTCAAAATCATTTAAACCAAGCAGCTTTGCACCCTGATTTTAGGAATAAAGGAGGATCATTTGAACCTGCCAACTGTCTAATAAATTTGACTTTTCCTAAATTCAGAAGAGCACTTACATTAGCTAAACTAAATGTCCTGCCTTCCACTTTGCTGGAGGGTAGATTTAAAAAGATACTATATGCTAAGCAGATTTGCCCACGTGGACTAGGAGAAGTAGAGACAGTGGGCCATGTGTTACTTTACTGTACCTTTTATCGAGATCTCCGAGCCTCTCGTATAACACCACTTATACAAAAAATTCCAGGTAGACAGGACAAGTGTTAATTAGACTACCTCCCATCAGCCCTAAATGCTCAGGTTACAGCTAAAGTGGCTAGTTTTTGTGCAGCAGCCATAAATTGTCACAGATGTGTGGAAAAGTAATTTGTTATGCATTTAGCTAATGGTTTCTCCATATTTTTTCTTCCATTGTTATTGACATGGTTTTAATTACATGAAATTTATGTATGCATTTATGTAAATGTAATTGCAATCTTTCTATTTTTATTTTATATTTTGTTCTGCTGGCTACTTGCCATAATAATGAAGTCTGGTTGGACAAGGTCCCCCATGATATTCTTGCAAAAAAGTTAGTAACCTGTGGGCTAAACAATATGACTGTTGGGTGGATTTGTAATTGGTTGACTGACCGAACCCAAAGGGTAGTCACCAATGGCTCCTCTTCATCCTGGAGAGAAGTGACTAGGGGGGTGCCACAGGGTTCTGTCCTGGGCCCAGTGCAGTTCAACATTTTTATCAATGGCTTGGATGAGGGAATACAGGTCATGCTTATCAAGTTTGCAGGTGACACCAAATTAGGAGGGGTAGCTAATACCCCGGATCAGAATTCAAAATGACCTTAACAGATTAGAAAGCTGGGCCAGAACTAACAAAACGAATTTCATCAGGGAGAAATGTAGGATACTACACTTGGACAGTAAAAATGAAATACACAGATATAGGATGAGTGACACCTGGCTTGACAAGAGTACATGCAAAAGGGATCTAGGAGTCTTAGTGGACCACAAGTTGAACATGGTTCCAGGGCAGGTTTAAGGAATGTTTGGGCCCCCTGCAATGCTTTATTTTTTTTGGGGGGGGCAAATTTTTTATCTCAGGTCACAGTACAGGATGTTCAGATTACAGTAGGACCCCGTATCCACAGATTCATTATCCATGGGACACAAAACAGCACACCTACCATAGAGTCTCCCTAGAAAATGTGTCTTCCCTAGCCATTTTCTAGGCCCTCCAAGGCAACTCTGTGGTATTTTAAACCAGAAGTCCCATTATTTTCAATGGCGTTATTATCCACGGTTTTCAGAATCCACGCCCCCCTGAACCAATCCATATTACATAATATGCCACCAGTAATTTAGTTTAAAAACTATATTATAGGCACGGACATAATATTTTTTTATTAGCAATTAACGTAATGGTGTAGATTTCCTCAAAGAAAAGAAAGAGTGGACTACAAGCTGAACATGAGTTAGCAGTGTGATGCAGCAGCAAAAAAATGCCAATGCGATTCTAGACTGCATTAATAGGAGTAGAGTGTCTAGATCAAGGGAAGTAATAGTACCAGTCCATTCTGCTATGGTCAGACCTCACCTGGAATACTGTTTCCAGTTCTGGGCACAATCATTCAAGAAAAATACTGAGAAGGATGGTGGGAGGTCTGGAAGCCATTACGCTCTATGAGGAACGGCTTAGGGAGCTGGGTATGCTTAGCCTGGAAAAGAGAAGGTTGAGAGGTGACATGATAGCCATGTTTAAATATTTGAAGGGATGCCATACTGAGGATAGAGCAAGCTTGGTTTCTGCTGCTCCAGAGACTAGGACACAGAGCAGTGGATTCAAACTACAGGAAAAGAGATTCCACCTAAACATTAGGAAGAACTTCCTGGCAGTAAGAGCTGTTTGGCAGTGGAATGCGCTGCTTTTTTGGAGTGTTGTGGAGTCTCCTTCTTTGGAGGTTTATAAGCAGAGGCTGGATGGCCATCTGTCCTGAGGATTTTGATTGTGTGTTCCTGCAGGTAGAAGCCGATTGGATGGGATGGCTGTTGGGGTCCTTCCAGCCCTATGATTCTATGATTCTAGGCTGCATTCAGAGCCTGGGAAAGTTACTTTTGGATTACACCTCCCACAATTCTCCTGCCAGCATCCTTCTCAAGGTCTGGTTGCATTTTTCCTTTTCCAGCACTCTGTACACAGTGTTTCTTAACATGGGGTCCACGATGTCCTTACAGGGGGTACAGAAAGGCTTGAAGGTTTCTTGGCCCACCTCCTCCCTGTAGTAGAGCAGCCACGTGACAGGAACCAAGGCAAAGGGTGGCTGGCTGGCTTGGCCTGCACATTGCCATTCAATCCACTCCAGCCACAACCTTGCAGGAAGAAGCAAGAGTGCCTCTGAGGGAAAGTTTAATGGATGCTATAATTGTATTGTTGTTGTTAGCTATTATTATTAGCTATTATTATTGGGTTTTAAATCTTAAGTTAAGTTAAGTCTTGGGGCAACAAAAGATATTTAAAGGGGGTCCCTGGTGTTAAGAACCACTGCTGTAGCCCAAACGCTCTCACATAACACTGGTGTTTTAGTACAACAAAAAATCATTGTTCCCAGTAATATTACTTCAAATTTTTATTTATATTTTTAATATTCTTCTGTTAAAAGAGCCAGTGTGTTGTAGAAGTTTCAGCATTGCACTATGACTGTGGAGACCAGGGTTTGAATCCTTACTCAGCCATGAATACCCACTGGCTGACCTTGGGCAAGTCACACTCTCTCAGCCTCAAAGGAAGTCAAAGACACACCCCCTTTGAATAAACCTTGCCTAGAAAACCCCATGGTAGGTTCACCTTAGTCACAAATGACTTGAAGGCACATAGGCAGATACACACACATTCCTTTTGCAGGTTGAACTCAGTTGGCAGCAAGGGGAGGAAGCTGAGGTGAAAGGGGGAAAGGGAGGGAGGGGAGAGAAACCAGGACATGTTAAGAGCAGCTGGAAAGATGGACTGGAGAGGATCTGTGGAAGAAAGAAAGAAAGAAAGAAAGAAAGAAAGAAAGAAAGAAAGAAAGAAAGAAAGAAAGAAAGAAGCTTTTTCTGAAGAGAGCAGAGGAGAAAGAGGGAAAGAGGACCCTCACACTTCCCCCCCCCGTCTCTGTCTCTCTCACACACACACCCCTCTCCAACACACACCTGTCTGGCTTGCCTTTTGATGATCCTGGGAGGAGAGGGAGAGGGAGCAGCGAACTCCCTCCAGCTTCAGCGACAGGGAGGGCAGCTTTCTCTTTCTCTTTCTCCTTCTCTTTCTCCTTATCTTTCTAGTTTGGGAGAAGCTATTGGGGATTTTTTAAGCCAGCAGGAAGTTTTGGGAGGAGGAGGGTTAGGACGAGGGTGCCCCCCCCAGCTGTGAGCCCCCCTGGCTGTGAGCCCCCCTGCAGATGTTGACTTGGCGGTATGGTTAAGCCGGCCCTGCATGGTTCAGCAGTGTGATGTGGCAGCTAAAAAAGCCAATGTGATCCTAGACTGCATAACTAAGAACATAGTGTCTAGACTGAGGGAAATACTAGTGCCACTCTATTATTATTCACACCTGGAATACTGTGTCCAGTTCTGGGCACCACAATTCCAGAAGGATAGTGAGAAGCTGGGAAATGCCCAGAGGAGGGTGACCAAAATGGTGGGAGGTCTGGAAGCCATGCTCTATGAGGAGCAGCTTAGGGAGCTGGGTATGTTTAGCCTGGAGAAGAGAAGGTGAAGAGGGGACATGATAGCCATGTTTAAATATTTGAAGGGATGTCATATTGAGGATGGAACAAGCTTGTTTTCTGTTGCTCCAGAGACCAGGACATGGAGCAATGGGTTCAAACTACAGGAAAAGAGATTCCACCTAAACATTAGGAAGACCCTCCTGACAGGAAGAGCTGTTCAGAAATGGAATACACTGCCTTGATGGTGGTGAAGTCTCCTTCTTTGGAGGTTTTCAAACAGAGGCTGAATGGCCATCTGTCAGGAATGATTTGATTGTGTATTCCTGCATGGCAGGGGATTGGACTTGATGGCCCTTGTGGTCTCTTCCAACTCTATGATTCTCTGATTCTGTGAATTTAGCAGCAGCAATAGCAGCAGCTACATATAAGGTTTGCAGAATCAGTCAGTACCTACAAAGCAGGCAGTCTCCAGCAAAGAATCCATAGCAATGCTGATATCTCCATAGTTGCCCATCTGCTTACCAATGCAATCCAAAAATGGCCAAGATCCTACACAAGAGTTGTGTAACATAAATCTCCACATGTGGAATTACACATTGATTGTGCTTTGCAACCCTTGTAGTGAATAGTAGTGTTGCACAACGAAATGCTTAACTGAGTGTGCTACCGAATCTCCAACCAAATGTGCATCCAAAGGAGTACTAGCACCCACTTCAGCAGAAGCACATGAGTATATATTGTTACCCAAAGAGGTCTTGAAAATTCCAAGAAAATATCGCATTTCTAATATGTTGCAGAAATTAGCAGCAACTCGACCTTGGCAGTGCAAAAGGGGGCAACAGAGAAGGAATCTTTACACCTTTGTATACCCCAACTAACTCTGAACAGACACACAAACGCAAAGTGAAAAATTAACAATGATATTTATTAAAGACATAAAATTAATAACACCAAGCACACACACATTCATAGAAAAAGCATTCACACAAGACCACTAGGAATGGAAGAAGAGGTTGCCAAAGGGGTAGATGTGGAGATTTCTGGGGTGATAACAACACCTATCTTGTAGTCCTGAAGTTGTAGAGCAAACCGACAGCATGGATGGATGTATCTGGAGTAGCTAATACAGAGTGATGTAGTGTCACCAGGAAGAAGCTCTGTATGCAATGAGGCATGATTTTTGGCCAATATATATACCAAAAATATGCCCTGAGGTGAAGTTTCATGAGTTGAAACAATCAATTCTAGGAGGCACAATGAGTTCCAGGAAAGCTCCTGGTCTTGATAATAGGTGTCTGAGGATGCTAATGTGTTGCAAGCTGCCTTAAATGTCTGATGATTGGATTCACAAAGCTTGAGCTGCCTCTTTTGATGGTTAGGTGATCAGGGAAGGGAAGCTCAAAACCTTCAAACAAAGTAATACTCCATCTGCTTAATGGCATCATTGTCTGTCACATGGGTGTGTGGTGGTGGCAATGTCCTTTTGACCTCAAATTTCCTCATAGTTTGGAATTTGTCAGTAATTCTTCCTTTGAGCAATGCATGGTTTTCAGCACGTCTCGGAAACCTTACTGCTCTTCCCAGTGGAAGACCACATTAATAAGCCAGATTATTAATAAGCTGATTTGGGGGTTTCTGGAGGTGGGGGCTCATTAGGGGTGCTAACAACGTTGCCTGACACTGCACATCTGCATGCATAACAGCAACTGAAGTAAAACCTTTCCCAAGCTATCGAAGGGATTATGGGATGAGAAAGTGTCAACTGCCCCATCTGGGTAGTGAGCCATTCAACTAAAGGTGGCAACTTTTCAGAGCAACCGCCATTGGATCATCTTAAACAGAATGGAGTATTAGAGGACTCCTATTTCACATGAGCTCTGCTTGAGTAGTAAGGGGCTTGTTTAGATGGGCAGTTTACCCCAGCTTCCCCCTATTGTCATGAACCCTCTTGCTGAGGAGGAGGAGGAGGAGGAGGAGGCGGAGGCAGATGAGACAGCAAGGGAAAGCATAGCTTAGCTTGAAGAAGCAGAAAGAGAAAGTGTGGCTCAGCCTGCAGAAACTGCCTAGGCACCCTCTAAGAGGGCAGCCAAAACAGATAAGAAAAACATACCTCACTCTGAATAAAAGTCTGTTAGGCAGTTATAGATGATCCAGACTCCATGTCGCTCCCCTTCTCTGAATCCTGAAAACAGAAATGCCATGCCCAACACCATTTAAATACCAAATGCTAAACTACTTCCTAGCTAATGAGCTCCACCTGGTCTAGAAATTTTGGTTATAATTCTGGCAGCAGTTTTCCTTTGAGTTGCAGTGCAGACAACTGCTATTGTTAGCTGCCACACTCCTCCTGTGTTGCTGGTTGCCTTGACTTTGGACAGACTTCCGGACTGTTGCAGTCATTCCTTGCTGACTATGGACTTGGACCTTGGACCTGCCTCTACTGAGCTCTGGACTGACTATTGGTTTCCTTGATATCTGGTATGGACACTTGGTAACTGAACTCTGGACTGGCTTTTGACTACTCTTGCATATTGTATGGACTGTTGGTGACTGACTTGTGGACTGGCTCTTGACTTCTCTTGCTTTGATTGTAGACATTTGGCAACAGGCTAGCCCTGCACTCCTCCCCTTTTGCTCATCAGGCACTTTCCACTGTGAGTTCAGGACAGCTATCTTGGTTCCCTGAAATCCAAATGAAGCTGGGCTCTTGCCCCATTTCACCTCTAGACAGTCCTGACAATGTCCAAGGCAAAGCTGAGGGGAAGCTGCAGTAGACCCATTTAAAACATTTTAAATTAACACCTGGGGAAACCTGAGTTATGCAGGAAAACTCAGATAGCTCCAGCATGGAAACACAGGGTCAGTACCTGTATGCTGGCCTGTGTAGCGAGCCAGACAGACACCACTACTGCTGGAGTCATTCTGCAGCTGGGAAGGATGACCTCAGAACATGATCAAACCCCCCTGCATGTGGCCAGCCTTGATCACATGCTGAGGGCCTCCTTCCTGGCTTCAGAGAGTGCAACACGTGACACTGGGGAGGGGTGCCTGCCAATATCAGCAAGAAAGTGTATGTGGTGCTTGACGTGTGTGTGCAAACACCTTCTCATTTTGTCATGGTAACAGGGGGGATATGGGCCAGCTTTGGTGATAGGATATACTGACCAGACGCATCATATTCTGTCCAGTCCAGACAAACCCAAGGTCTTCCTGGGCTCTGGTGTATTCCTATACCCTCTACCTATCCTTCTGTCCTGATCTCTGGCTCCATTCTTTGACCTTGCCTCATCATTTATCCTTTAGTTTTGGCTGAAGTCCCAATTGCTGGGTTTGTCACTTTGTTCCTGGTACCTGGATGCTGGTTACCTCAGGCTGCTGCCCAGCCCTGACAGAAAGTCATTAAAAACACAAAGTTGCAGTGGTAGTGGTGGTGGTCATGGAACAAGAGAAGAAAGGAGGAGGAGCAAGCAACAATGCTTGTTGAAGCAAGGATTTGAAAACTTTGGCCCTCCAGATGTTTTTAATACAATTCCCATGATCCCCTGTAGTGCCTGAGATGCCTGTAATGTGGTGTTCAAAACCACTAAAAGGCCAATATTTCTACACCTCTGGATTGGAAGTACCTCAGTTTCCTGTTCTGCCCTTCTGACTGCACATGTTGCATGTTTAGACTCTAAGGACTGTGTTCGCAGTCTGGGGGTACTCCTGGGTTCATCGCTTCACATGACTAGTCAGGTGAATGCGATGGCCAGAAGTGCCTGTTATCAGCTTCGGCTGATACGCCAACTGCGCCCTTACCTGGATACAAGGGATCTGGAAACTGTGGTACATGCTTTGGTAACCTCACATTTGGATTACTGTAATGCACTCTACATGGGGCTACCCTTGTGCCTAACCCGGAAACTTCAACTGGTACAAAATATGGCAGCCAGGTTAATTACGGGTACATCTAGGAGAGAGCATATAACACCTGTGCTTAAATCTCTCCATTGGCTGCCGATTAGTTTCCGGGCGCAGTACAAGGTATTGGTTTTAACCTTTAAAGCCCTACATGGCTTGGGTCCATCTTATCTCCGGGACCGCCTCATCCCATATGATCCCCCCCACGCACTTCGGTCCTCTGGGAGGAACCTGCTGCAACCTATGAAAACTAGGCTGTCGCAGACCTCCCAGAGGACCTTCTCTTCTATGGCTCCCAGACTTTGGAATGGCCTGCCGGATGAGATCCGTCTTATCACTACTCTTGATAGCTTCAAGAAAGTGCTAAAGACGGATCTCTTCTGGCAGGCCTTCCCGGAATAACTTCACGGTTCCAGTGGACTGATTGCTACCCACCCCCTTGCCATCGTTGCCGTTATTTATTTATTTATTTATCTTATTTTATTCTTGTTTTAACTCTTCATTAGTTTAATTTAGTTTTAAGGGGTGGGAGGGTTAGGATGGGGAGGGATTGTTTTAACTTGATGTTTTAATCTTGTTGTACGCCGCCCCGGTTGCTGAGCAGAGGGGCGGGTTAAAAATAAAAATTTATTATTATTATTATTAGATTAGAGATTTGGTGTGGTGGGCAGAGGAGTACGCTGGCTGTGGATTGTGGACCTCATAAGCTATAATTTTTTCCCATTTGCCAGCAATCACAAATAATGCTGAATACAAACCAACTCACAGACATCCCCAGGATTGTCTGCATTCTTTTTCTCTATTACCCTGCTCTGACCTTCTCATAAAAAATATTTCAAGTCTCCTGGACCACAACTCTTCAGTATTTGAAATTCAGACCAATAATCCTTAACATTTTCCTGTTAAGCCCCAGGGCTGACCTATGGGGAGAAGGAGGTGCAATTGGTAAATGTTGGGTCAGGCTGGGTCAGATGGACTTGACCGAGAATTGAGACTAGATCAAACACAATATGCTTGGCCCACCTTTAGCATCTTATGACTTTTACAGGAAAGGAAGAGACTTGAAAGAATGTGCTAAAAAGGTCCCATATGTTGCAAGATGTCTGGTCTGGCTATTGCTTCCTTGTCTTTTGTCCATCCCATGGTATCTAATACAATATGTGTATATAAAGACATAGAGATAAAGATACAGGAGTGAAAGGAAGGAGAATGAGACCTTGTTAAATAAACCAGTGTGCATCTTCTTCTGTAGTTTTTTTCTTTTTCACTAAGAAGAACTGAGTAAAGGTCCATATCATTAAATCATAGGAATGAAATGAATATTCATATTTTTTAATTTCCTGTGGAAGGAGCAATGTATCTTGTGCAGAAAACACTGAGTTTTTTAGAACTGGAAAGAATATTCATAATGATTTGTTCCCAGGTCAAAAAAATTGGTCAGCTGACAATTGGGAAACCCCATTGGAAAGAATAACATATCTGCAAAATTTTGTGCAGTTTTTTCCTGCTATTCGACATCCCAAGGTGTGGCAGAAGAATTAATCTGCAGAGAAAAATGTGAAGTTTTTATGTTTTTTTTTTTTTTTAAAAAAACACCACTGGGTTCTTCTTGGAAAATTGTTTTTCTGTACAGATTTGTTTTTAACAAGAAACCATTTTCTCTGCAGAATAATTCCTCCGCTACAGTTCAGGATAGTGAAATACAGTGAATATTGCAGATGGATATTCATTTTCTTCCATAGCAGGGAGAAAAGTACAGTCAGCCCTCCATGTCCACAGATTCTATATCCACAGATTCCACTGTCCACAGGTTGAAAATACTTTTTTTTTTAATTTCCAAAAAGCAAACCTTGCTGTTTGCCATTTTATATAAAGGATACCATTTTACTGTGCCATTATATGTAACGGGACTTGAGCATCCATGGATTTTGCTACCCACGGGGGTCTTGGAGCCAAACCCCAGCAGATACCAAGGGCCCACTGTACCATGATTATTCATCCTCAGAGCTGAAAATGAAATATTCCAGGATTTACATCTCAGGTGTTTTGACCACAGGTATTTCTGGGATTCTGAAGCACAAACAACACTCAAAGGATACACAAAAATCTTCTTCTTGCACAGGGAAGAATAGTGAGGGAATTATTCCTTCCTGATTGAGAAGATGAAATTATACCAGACAATTTCAATTGGGCTGGAGTCCAAGCCATGACCCCAAACTTAGAAGTTTCTTCATGCAGCAATGTCCAGCATAGCCAGGATACTCCCCCCCCCCCAATAATTGCAGAGGCCAAAATCTTGTTGATGCCATGCACATGAGGCTGTACTTGTTTGGCCTTTGCTCAATAGACATATTCAATTAATAGTCACTTACGCAGAGTTCCATAAGTGTAAACAATTCACATGGGCCTTAAACCCTGTTGTTACTCCAGATTAGAGTAGTGCCATTGCATCAATTGAATTTACTTATGTATTGATTCACCATTCAACCATTGATTCAATGGGTCTTCTCATGCAATCATAGAGTTGGAAGAGACCACAAGGGTCATCCAGTCCAACTCCCTGCCATGCAGGAATACACGATCAAAGCACTCCCGACAGATAGCCATCCAGCCTCTGTTTAAAAACTTCCAAAGAAGGAGACTTGACCACACTCCCAGGCAGTGCATTCCACTGTCAAACAGCTCTTAACATCAGGAAGTTCTTAATGTTTAAATAGAATCTTTTTTCCTGGAATTTGAATCCATTGGTCCATGTCCTAGTCTCTGGAACAGTAGAAAGCAAGTTTGCTCCTCCTTCAACAGGACATCCTTTCAAATATTTAAACATGGATATCATGTCCCCTTTTAACCTTCTCTTCTCCAGGCTAAACATACCCAGCTCCTTAAGCCACTCCTCATAGGGCATGGTCTCCAGATCTTTTACCATTTTGGTTGCCCTCCTCTGGACATGTTCCAGCTTCTCAATATCCTTATTGACCTTGCCACAGTATTCTAGGTGAGGTTAGTTATTACTAACCAACAGGATTTCAGCCATTCACTTAGGGTTTTTGCACAGAAAACTGTTTCCTGAGACACATGTGAGTTTTGGGTGGCATCCTGTCCATGACATTTGCAAGTGTAAGTCCAATGTATGCCTGTGTATCTCTTTGGTTCTTTCAGAGGCTGGTATTCTCTTCCTCCTTCTGTAAGAACAAAAGCCACTCCCTTGATTCATTATTTAGCTGTCGCAGCCCCCTACATGGCCATTCAGTGGCTGGTAGAGAGCAGGGAGGATCAGGAAAGCATCTGGTTATGACCCTATAGCCACATCCAGAATGATAACATCATTTGCTGAGACCTCTAGAGGATCCTGGCAGATCTTGTGGATGATGTAATTGCCCTGGGTCTATCTTTGGGGGTATAGCCAAATGCTTGTCCAATGGCCCCATGCTCTCTATCAGCCACTGAATGGCTCAGGGCAAGGGGTGTTACAGCAGCTAAATGATTAGATGAAGGATGATAGGGAAGCTGTAGTGCAGTTCCACCTGAGTACCATTTATAATATTCTGCATTATGGTATCATTACCATAGATAGATAGGAAATGGACAATGGAAGTCTTTTGCTTCAACATCAAAAAGCATGCCCCTTCTGGTTTTGGAGACTTTTGCCATTTGTGCCCCAATGTTTCCCTAATTCCATAAGGGCCAGAAACCTAGTTCTGATGTAAATGAGATTTTTAGAAGGCTATCCACATCATTAGGTTCTACAGAAGAAACAGCTGCACTTGAGGACCCTGGTCATGTATGCGCTTGGTATACAAAGATGAAACTTTCTTTTATTAGTAAGATTAGATATCTTTTTGTGCTTTCCAGCATTCATTAAAGATCATGTTTGGAAACTGTATGTGTTCCAGTCCACAAGCTCCAAGGATCTGCTCTGCCTTTGATTATGAAAATCAAAAAGATTTGGATGGCAGTGGTGATGCTATTATCATTCAGCTAAACAATGTCCAGTTAGATGCAGGAGAGCCCTGTCCATTGGGGAATGGTGTGATTTGAGCATTGTCATAGTCAATTGAATTATTTGTGAATTAAAACATCTCCTCTTTTTTTCTTCCTCGTGAGATTTTCTGCTACATTAACTGAAGCATTTCTCTTTGAGAATATAAGCATACAGGAGGCTAGTAATCGCACATAGCAAGCTGCTAATCACGAGGAAATTATAATGTGTTTTTTTTCATGGTTCATTGTCATTTAGTTATCTTCAGGGAATTACTACCCCCATTTGCAGAATGTTCCCATTAGTATTTTATGGGTGCATAAAAGGCCTAGGTCATGTACATATTCTGTAGTGTGCAATTGCAGAGGAGGTGAAGGGTCACATACAGATTACAAGTTCATGGCTGAAATTCTACATATGCTGCTTAGTTACTTAACTACCTTATTTGGATAGCTAAATGGTATCTCCGACCCCAAACTCCCCATCCCCATCCTGGCTTACTGGGCAGCAGCCACTGTGAGCAATGGGGGTATGTTCTCCAGTAAATCAGGACACAGCTAACTGATGTTTCTATCCCCATATGCGATCTCCACTGAGATAGTCAGAAGCAGGATCCCTGTTGTAATTTCTCCTCACAGCAGAGATCACTCTTGGCAGGATGGTGGAAATGTCAGCCTGCTGCAAACTGATCAACAGGAGAATAGACTCCTGTCATTTGCAGTGGCTGCTTCCTGGTATATCAGGATTGGGGGACTTTTATGATCCATACATATTCCCTACACCAGTGGCTCTTAACCTTTCCTTTACCAGGGACCCCCTCTAAATATCTTTTGTTGCTGCAGACACCCAAGATTTAACTCAAGATTTAAAACAACAACAACAACAACAATACAGTAGCATTCTCGTATCCATGGGTGATTGGTTCCGGGACCTCCCGCGGATGGTGAATTCTGCAGATAATAGCAAATGCTTTCCTGGGGGGGGGATCGTCCCAGGGGAAAGGGGGGTAGACAAGTTTGCTCCTCCCCCACCCTTCCCCCTTCCCCCCTGCCATGGCCCTGCCACAGTGGGAATCACAGAGGTGTAGGGGGAATGGGGGGAGAGATCACTCCATCCCTTCCCCTGGGAGGGCTCCTGTTGCCATGGCGGTGATTGCAGAGGGGAAGGGGGTGGAAAGGCAATCTCACCCCCCTTCCCTCTTCACCCCCACAATCGCCACCACAAGGGAGAAGGGGGGAGAGATCACTTCTCCACCCTTTTCACCCTTCACCCCCATGATTGTTGCGGCAGCGACAGGAGCCCTCCCAGGAGAAGGGACAGGGGAGGTGAGATCCCTCTTCCCCCTCCCTTCCCCTGCCATCACCAACCATGGATAATTGAATCCATGTTTGGCGAATCACCGGATACAGGGGTGCTACTGTAATACAATTACACCATCCGTTAACCCTAAAAGTGCACATAGTGCAGAACTAAATTGCACAAACAACATGGCAAAGGGTTTGACATTGTACCGTCAGCCTTTGCCAGTTTGATAGTTGGGCAACCCACATGTTACACAGCAGGAAAAGAAACTCAGGCCAAGTTAAGCTGCAACCACCTGTGGTTTTGTTATGCAGCCTTACTGGTTTTGAGATTAAAAAACCAGCAAATTTGCACAAAGCGTACACATGAATTCATGGAAACATTCTTATTTTTTGCACAAACTCCATAATTTGAATGTTGCAAATTTTCTTTCATTATCAAAAGCTGCACAGCTTTCAAGGAAGGCTGTACACTTCTCCGGAGAAGCTATGTTCCTTCCAAAAACTACTTGCTTGGTACAGTACATAACTTTCATGGAAAAGCTGCACAGTTTCCCATCATTGTCAGACGGGGAAACCCCACGTTCCAGGATGAAAAATGGTTTTATTGTCCACAACATCCATCAGGACTTGGAAAAATCACTAGTGTACACCAGTGTAAGTATCCTTACACAGCACTTGACTTTTTAGAATATTGTGCTGGGGTTATATCCTGATCATAGTTGCAGAAATAGAGTTCCTCCAGTGTAGCCATTGCACAAGTGGTTGCAATTCTTAAGGCATTGCATTAATGTGTCCCCTTCTACTTTAACTGGAAGTTGAATGCCTACTGCACAACAGAAATGCACAACTGAGTGATGCAATTTGCACAAGTGGTTACATAGTGTTTCAATCCAGTATAACAGCAATGTAGCATACCCACAATGTAGCTATGTAGACCTAACTTTTCCCAGCACAGCCCCTCTGCTGCATTGGTCTAAGAGGATGCCTAACATGAACATAGCTTAACTATCTTCCACACGAAGCACATGAGAACGTGAGAAAGTTTCTGTTTGAACTATGGTTCCCAAAATCCCCCCTGTGCCCATGGTGGTGGTGGGATTCTGGGCACTGTAGTGCAAAGAATACCGAATCCAAACTCTGTGCATGAGGAGGGCTTCCACTCATCCTGTCTTATGGGTGAGCTTTGCACAGAAATGATGGATATTTGTCATGAAGGATAATTCCTTATTATCCTATCATCATCATCATTGATAATATCCTTGTCATAAAGAATAATTTTTAAAACCTGCTTTTTAAAACCACAAACAAACTCAATACAAATTAATACATGCATTTTCCTAGACTTAGAAAGCTGCAGAAATCTTATCTCATGTATGAGTGTCCTTCTACAATCAATCCCAGACCGTTAAAGTTTGCTATGAAATGGCTGACTTTTGGGGACTACCTAGAGAACTGATAAGAGGTCAATGTCTTAAGACACATAAATACAACTCTGTTGGGTTGCACAGTGCAAAGCTGGAGGCATTGTGAGATAAAACATGGTTTAGGACAAGAAACAGAAAATCAGATCAAGCTGAGTTCTTTGCATTGACAGAATAACTGGCATTCTCTACCTCCTTGGCCGAGTCTGGAGGGCAAAGCTACCATATAGCCAGGGGAAATTAACCTCTCAGTCAGTGACGGAAGTAATAAGGAGCTGCTTGAGCAAAAAGCCTTCATATGCCTCCACAGTTCTGAGAACACCATGCCATCTTTGTGATTTTAATTTTTTTTTTTTTAATATCTTGGCTGTAAAAATGCACACATGGAGAATAAGATTATCAGGGCCAAAATGTTGATTATGGGTTTGGGAGGCTGCAAAAAAGCAAATTACTTTTCCCCTCTTAAAAATAAAGTGCACTTGGCACCCCATTTTGGCTGTTTTCCAAACTTCCTGTCCTTAATGCTCAATAAATATTGATTTTGGATGCTTCTCTGTATACTCAGTGCTTTTTCTCTTTAAATTGTTGTGTTAATGTTTACTGGAGATAAATGTAGACATTTGCTTTCTAATAGTGCTGTGACCCACCACAGTTTTGTGGTGTTAATGCTCTGTGAGAATGAATGACTATTTCAAACCAAGAATAAAATAATCAAATAAATAAAATGCAGCGATTTTTTTTCCTATCAGGCAAGGAGATAAAGTGCTCAAATATATTGCACCTGTAAATGTGCTGCTGTATACATGGTAAATCACTCCTCTTTCCTTTCGTATAATAGCTTAAAATGTAATTGAATTACCATCTCTATCTTATATGGATCAACTCTAAGGAAAACTAAGTTTGGCTTTAAGTCAATCTTTGAACAATCAAAGAAAAATACATATCAGATGTATGTACTGCATACAGCTCTTATCCATCATGATGAATGGATATCATGAATCCTATTTGTTAGTCCCAGCAAGAGTAGACCCATTCAATTAACAGTTGTGAGTCAACACATAAGTAAATCCCATTCAGTTAATGAGTCTACTCTAGTTTGGAGTTAGAATAGGATTCAGGCCATTGTTTCCCTTATTTTTTTTTTAACTTTTATTAAAAGTAATATAAGTTTACAAAATTCAACAGAACAAAAAAAAAAGAAATTACAAGCTGACAGTATTCCTTAGGAAAACATGCAATGCATGCATAAACACACACACTTGTTTTTCTGTCCTTCAAGTTAAGATGTCCTTCCAAAACCCAACAGGATAACCAGGTGGCTCAAGATTATCTGTTTCTGTTAATTAAAGTAATAAATGAAACTAATCCATAATAAAGAAGTCATCATGCAGTTCATTTCCTGAGTTGCAAACAGATTGTCCGTCTTTCCTCCACAGTTAGGGACTGAAACCAAAAGCCTGGTACCCCCAATCCCCATGCATCATTATAATTGGTGATATTTAATAATTTGGGATTAATGTGGCCTTCCATGGAAGCTGCAGTACCAGCGACTCCTGAAAAATCCCAAGGAGACACTGTGGCTGGAAAAAAACTATGCATTGCTTTAAGGACAGACCATGGAAAATTCCAAATAAGGTGATTTCAGGGTCAAATGCTTGATCCAAGGAAATGTTCTCTGGGCACACCAGATGGGCAACAATAAAGTCCATCAACTGTAATTGAGATATCCTTTGTCTGTAGGCAACATCTTTCCTGGTTCCCAGACCTAGCTATAGAAAAAGGTAGTCAATGCTTTCAATTTCAAAGCAACCGCTCATCAGCGAGTACTTGACATCTCCAGAGATCCATTGTCAATCATAAAAATCTCCTGAAATGCTTTGTTCTCACTCCAAATCCTAGCACCTCGGGACATGTTTGTGGGTATAAATAGTAGCCTGAAACTTCACTTCAGAGTGCACAATTTCATTTCCTGGGAACAGTCTGTCTCTCTGTGTAGCCACTCATGCCTCATCTATCCACGCTGCCAGCCTGTTTTGAGACTTCGGACTACAGGTCAGGTTGTATAACCCACAAAAATCCTTCTTCTATTCCCTCTGTCCAAACATCTTCCATCTTTCTTTCATTAGCCTTGTGTGAATGATTCTCTGTATGAATGTATGCATGACTGGTGTTATCATTTTTGAAACTTTAATAGAGATAATTGTAAACTCATCATCTTATGTGTGTGTGTTTAGAGTTAGTAAGGGGGTAAACGTAGGTGTAAAGTTCTCATAACAGCCAGTGATCCCCTACCCACCCAGTGTGCCATTGCTTCTGCTTCTGCTGAAGGCAGAAACAGGGCACCCATGCAATCAAAGAGGAAGGGGTAGAGCATTCCCCTCTTTTGATCACATGTCTGGGCACCCTTAGCAGAAGTGACAGTACACCAGGCAAGAGGGGGAATGAGATCACTGGCTCTGAGGTCTGCAAGAGGCACCCAGCCATGCAATCTAGGAGGAGGGGGTAACTCTATCCCCCTCCTCATTGATCACATGTGCACCTCGTTCTGCCCTCAGCAGAAGTGACGGCATGCCGGGTAGGCTTTCCATGGAGCTGTTTGGCCAGCAAGGTGGCAGTGGCACCTCCAATGAGGATCCATCCCCTTCTCTGTGCTGGGTAAGAGGGACGGTGCTGCTTTTACCAAGCGGACAACTAGATTGCCCAAATCCGACCCAATCCAGCTGTCCACACACCAACAGACCTGAAGACTCTCCGAAGTTTCTGGGAAACCCTAGAGTTTTACCCAACCTCGCTTAGTGCGGGGCAAAGTAAGGCTAAGGGCCAAAATCTGTGGATCCTCCCCGGAAGTATCCGTACATCTTCTGGACTGCAAACACCACATTTGGAGTGAGTATGGATTTTGGAGGATGATGACGATGATGATGATTTCTTACATGTCTCTTCCTGTGGAATGAGGCAGAGAACAACTAAAAAGATTATATATATATATATATATATATATATATATATATTATAATATAAATTTAAAAGCATATGAAGCCAATGCATATTAAAATATATCAATAAATACTTTAGAAACATAATTTTAAAATAACCTGGATAGGCTTGCTGGAAGAGACTGGTCTTTACTGCTGATTTAAACTCAGACAGCATTTTGAGCGAATGAATTTCTTCCAGCAGGTCTTTCCACAATCTGGGGGAGGCTGAAGAAAATGTCCTCTGGGTAACAGTCAACCTGGTTGTGGCTGGCTGACAAGCATTCTAAATAGTGAAATTTCTTTTCTACGTCTTTGAAGTCATTCTAAGTCATTTTTGGTCCCGCCCTTCTGCACTGATTCTCCCTCCACTGAATGTGGCTCCCAAGAACTTCTCTTCAATTGAGTTTGGCACAGAAGCTGAAAGGGATTCTTCAACTACAGTACATTGAAGGAACTTCTGGCTGGCTGCTTGGAACCCAAAAGAGGAGCACTCACATTATAGAGTGTGAGGCTATCCCACAACTTGTTCTCACTACCCCTTGTAAAAATGAAATAGAAAACAGCAGTCACCACACTTTGTGTGTGTGTGTGTGTGTTTGTCCTTCAAGTCACTTATCGACTTATGGCAACCCCATGAATTCCATGGGTTTTCTTAGGCAAGGAATACTCAGAAGTGGTTTAGTCAGTTCCTTCCTCTGAAATATAGCCTACAGCACCTGGTATTCATTGGTGGTTTCCCAGCCAAGTACTAAGCAGGACTGACCCTGCTTAGCTTTCAAGATCAGACAGGATCTGGTGCCTTTAGGGTATTTAGGCCCTCACCAATCTTTACGGTGTTATTACACTGAGAACTAGAGAAGGTGTTTTCTTTGAAGGCTAGAGGATGGAATCCTGCAAATAAGCTCCAAATATTGAAGCAGCCAGTGGGGTGGGGGGTTGGGGGCATGAACACAGTGGTCTGCAAAAACCTTCCTTCATTCTTCACAATATTTGTTTATGATTACATAAGATAAAGGTTGGCACCCATATTGTTATTATTCAAGTCCACTCCAAATTATAGCAACCCTGTTCTAGGCTTACTTAGCTAGATTTGTTCAGAGGAAGTTTGCCATTGTTTTCCTTTGAGGCTGAAGGAGTGTGACTTAGCCAAGATCACTCAATGGGTTTCCATGACTTAGCAGGGATTCGAACCCTGGTCTCCCAGAGTCCTAATCCAAAACTCAAATCACTACACCTTACTGGACCCCATATACTTTGTACAACTCAATAAATCATGCAAGCCATCCCATTAACTACTGTGAAATTGTACAAACATTTAGTCCTTCTGGGAGGAAATATTTCAGTCTCTCTTCTGCTTTGAACATGGTTGCTTTATTGAAACATACAGCTGGGGGTAGCGGCAGTGACATTACTGTTGAATGTACCAGATGTACACAAAGAGTGAGGCGGGCTTGAGGGAGACCCCGAGTTTGGAGACTAGTGGAACATGGCGATAACCTGGAAGCAAATCAACAGGAGAGCAAAATTTAAAGTGAATTGAATGTAACAGCATAAACAGGGGTAGGCAGAATGTGGATTGGGATCAGAGGGTTGAAAAGTTATATTTTGGGGAGTATAACTCCCAGAATTCCCAAGTCAGTATGGTCACTGGGAGTTATAGTACAAACAAAAATATTTTCCCAAGCTCTGCCCAGCATTTATAGTTAGATTTTGGGAGTGATCCGCAGATTTGTAGCCAATCTTTGGTCCAGACAACAAACTGTGTTTGAAGCCACTACTCATAGGACTTTATCAGACGCACTGAATACGGTGTCATAACAATGCCACATAAATGCAAAAGGGCACACATACCAGATGACATTGCCCTTTCACATTTCTGTATTGGCAATAAGCAATTCTATTTTATTGATGGGACAAGCTATCAATAGATTAGATGTGGTGATTTTTTGCCAGCATTGCCGACGTTTGAAACCTCATGCCTCCCCCCACCCCAAAATACATTGTGAATGGCCAGTCCGGCAAGAACACTTCTAGGTAAGATTGCAACATCCAGGTAGGTGACACTCTTTTTATGAACCTCCCCTGTTACTTGGAATGTTTGAAGTGTGTTTATGCACTTTTTGTAAACTTCTGTGTTATTATTGCTTTTATTTTTGAATTTCTCACACTCCTGTCTTCTCGTGAGAATCCACGGTATTTTTTTCAAGGAAGTGAACAGAGCTCTGTTCACTCCTTCATTATTGCCAGGGCTACCTTTGGACAGGATACAAGGTAAGTGTGGTAAAGGGAGTTCTTTTGCCGGCATAAAAATATCACAAATTATGCTGGCAAAAGAACAGAAAAGAGTGGTGGTTTGATAAAGTCCATAGTGTAGCTACAGAGTTAACAGCAATTTGATTCCATTTTAAGGGCTCATCTATGTGGGCCAGGATACACCAACTCCCCACTGACATATTCTGCCCATGGATCTGGTTCATTGCTCCCCTGTTACCTGAATGGAACAGTACTGAGTCCAGACTGGCATGCTGGCTGGTCTCTGCAGCTGCCGCTGCCACCACCATCCATGTCCCACTCTCCATAGCCAGGAAGCCAGCCTGCAGCATGAGAACAAGGCCTCTTCATGTGACCAGACTTGGTCACATACTGTGGGACTCTTCCTTGGCTATGGAAGAATAAGGCAGATGGCACCTGCAGTGGTGGGGCAGCTTGGTGATCTGGGCTCCTGTGTTCACACAGGGCCTGATCCATTTTATTTTGGCCAAAGTGGATTTTCCAGATATTTTTTAAAATGGTGTAACAGGCCTTACCCCCATCTTCCCCTGTCTTGGGCCTGTCTTGGCCCCAGAGGTCAGGATTCAAGACAGGGGCAAGATGGGATAAATTGCCTGTCTAGACAAGCCCTTAGTCTCATGACTTCCCTCAGCAAGTTCTGGCATTTATATTTTGATGATTCCATTACCATTCTCTGCTAGAGAGTTCTAGTACTATACTTACCAGGGAGTAGACTAGAACTCACTAGAAATGAATTCTATGTACCTCACCAAACTCCGAATGCCAGGATGTCATAGCATGGAGCCATGGCAGTTCAGAGGAGTATAAAAGTGCTATAATGGTGTAACTTAGATACATTCACAAAACCAACTTTGTCACAGGCACAGAATGGTGACAGAAGTAATAACAGTTCTTGTTAAAAAAAAAATATAGGCCAGAATCCTGTATCAGTTATCTAGTTAAGAATAATTAACTAAGTAACCTCCCCTGACCTGACACACACACACACGCAAACCAAAAACAGCATCCGCCCATGCTCCAATCACTTTCAGAACAGGCCTCCTTCTTCCCATGCAGTTGATGCTCAGTAAAGTAGGTTGGGGAGAGGAGTTACGATTGTGCCAATAGTACCACAATCATGACTAAGTTGTGATCATGAATATGAAACAGTTATAGATTAGTTAATCTAGGTCATATTCACAATCACTATTTAGGGCTTGTCTACATGGACAAGTGATCCCATCTTTCCCCCATCTTGGAGCCCTGCAGTCCTGATAATGCAGTGCTTTTGCCCCATTTTGCCTCCAGGCAGTCCTCAGGCCCACCGGAGCAAAGACAGGGCTAAAATGGGGGAGGGGAGAGAGAGAGAGACGGGCTCGGGTCCATTACAGCATTTTAAAATAATACCTGGTAAAATCTGTTCCAGCTGGCAAAAAATAGACCAGGCCCTGTGTGACATCAGGATCCTGTTCCAGTATGCTAGTTGCTGTTGGCCTCACTCTTCTGTAGCCAGGAAGGGCCCCCGCAGCATGTGTCCAAGGCTGGTCACATGCAGAGGGCATTGCTCACATGCAGCAGGCCTGCTTCCCGATGTCAGAGAATGCAACACTGAGGGCAACAGCTGCAGGGATGGACCAATGTGCTTATCTGGACTCCATCCCATTTAGTGGGAGAGGAATAGGCCAGTCCATGGTTGGACTATACCAGCAGGGAGCCAACGTATTCTGGCCCATGTAGATAAGCCTTTAGTCATGATTGTGAGACTATTGCCCGATCATAGCTCCCCCCTCCCAACCTACTTTACGGGACAACAGCTGCATGGGGAGAAGGAGGTTCATTCTGGTAGCAATCAGAGCAAGGTTGAATAAAGTTTCCATCAGGATTGGGGAGGGCCAGGCCAGGAGAAGTTACTTAGTTAAGTATATTTAAGCTGATACGGGTTTCCAGCCATAAATCCAAAGTGCTAGCAAAGATCTTATATAGCCATGTGCAAATCTCTGCCTTGATTTTGTTGAGTTTCTCTAAATCCCAAATGCATTTCCTTCCTGTCCTTGTTTTGTGTCAGATTACAAGACATTTTCTCTTCCTGCACTGAAATTTATATATATATATTTTAAAATACTTTCCCGCCAACTTGCACCTTTATTTACCCAGGGCTCAGTTACATGACAGTTTTTATCACGGGGAGAAGTGAGATTTCTTGTCTATACTAGCAATAAAATCCAAATCCCCCCCGAATCTAGCCCAATAATGTCACATGACATGTGGCATTATCCCTGAATTTGATACAATAGTGTCACACGAGGAACAGCCCTGTCTGCACCAGATTCAGGGTATACCACCAAAAGCCTGGTTTTGGAAGACTCGGTTTTCTCCAGTTTGCCACTATTTTTTCACCTCTATTTCACCCCCCCCATGCCGACACTGCTTCCTCTGTCTTCCCAGTGCATAATCACAGAATCATAGAGTTGGAAGAGACCACAAGGGCCATCCAGTCCAACCCCCTGCTATGCAGTAATACACAATCAAATCATTCCCAACAGATAGCCATCTAGCCTCTGCTTAAAAACCTCCAATGGAGGATACTCCACCACATTCTGAGGCAGTGTATTCTACTTACGAACAGCTCTTACTGTCAGGAAGTTCTTCCTAATTTTTAAGTGGAATCCAAACTCATTCACAATGCGCTAGGAAGGCAGAGGCAGCAGCAGTGGCACCAATGAGGGGAGAAAATGGTGATGCCAGTTGTTCTGTGCTGGGCAGAGTCTCTAGATCTGACCCTGAGAAGGAGTGGTTATACACTGGAGGTCTGCCCTTCTGGCATACAGACACTTGTTCTGAGGTGAGAGGTAGTAACTGCATCAAGCAGAGTTGCTCGCTCTGACCCAAAGAAGGAACGGCTATATGCAAGTGGTCTGCTTTTGTGGTGTATGGCTGCTCATTCTGAGGTCAGAGGGAGCAATCACACACTGGGGGTCTGCCTTGTTGAAGAGTATGCATGAAGTTCTTTAGGAAGATGTGCCTGGCTAGTCTGTGGCAGCAGAGCTGCAGCAGGGGGTAAAAATCTGGTGAGGAGATTCAGGCTTTTTGGCCAGGTACGTGTGGTGCTTAAATCCAGACCAGAGTAGTCTGAATATTGTGTGGGGAAGAGCCAGCACAGCTCTGGCCCAAAAAAGTCCAATTTTCAATTGGATTTTAAACCCCCCCCTCCACATGTACTCACACCCAGAGAGAGAGAGAATGTTAAGAGAGAAAGGATAAGCGAACAAGGACAACAACTTTTCAATTACCCAAGGTGGCAATTAAGAAGCCTGACTACACTTTCCTTGCCTGGGGATAGCAAGGGGGAGGGGGGGCAGAATCATACCCATTCAGACCATGTGATTGCCTGAGAAGCAGAATGGCAGCAGGAGGCACTTATTGCGTGGGAATCTTTGATGGAAAAGCAGCATGATTGGAAGGAAAAGGAGAGCTTCAGGAACAGGTGGAAATGCAAAGCAGCTATGGGATAGACATGGCATTGTGTGGTAAGTAAAGGCCAAACACGCCATTGTCCCATGGGAATAGTGCTTTACCATCCTCATGTGATAAGGTTCTAAACCTTATTTAGTCCCAGGTATGGGTGTTGTTGTTATGTGCCTTCAAATTGAATTTTATTTATGTAAGCCCACTCTTTGGGTTTTCTTGACAAGATTTCTTCAGAGGAGTTTGCCATTCCTTTATGTCTAAGGCTGAGAGAGCATGACTTGCCCAAGGTCACCTAATGGGCTAAGTGGAAATTCAAATCCTTGTTTCCTAGAGTTCTAGTCACCACTCAAACCACTAGGGCTAGAGCACACCCAATGAATCAGTGGAATTTACCTCTGTTCTAACTCACAATTCAACAATAAATAGGTCTACTCTAACCAATAGACTTCAGCTCACTGTATGCCATAAGCAGAGTTTGGGAAATTTAGGTGTTTTTTTTTTTTACTACAATTCCCAAACATTGCATGGACAGTGGTCATGGAGCAGAAGCATCTGGGAGCTATAGTGCGGGGCAGGGGGGGGGGAGAACCCAAGTCTTTCCAAGCTGTGGCTGTAGATCAGAAGTTACTCTGAGAAAATTTCAGAACAATAAACTGAGAAGAACAGACGGCGCAAATGAGAGTGGCAAGAATACCAGAAAAGCAGAGGAAATTGCTGTGAAAATGCTTAGCTCATTTTGATTCTCTGAACAAAAAGTCAGGGATGCAAAGGGACACTAAGTTGACAATCTTCATAAAGCACCCTTAGAATGGAGTGGTGATTCTAATTTAGATTAGCGGTGGAGGTATTCCTCATGCATTAAAAAGCTGTGGTGTTCAGAACACCTATGACAAATTGTGCTATAGAAAATGGCTCATTCTCATAAAAGAAGAATGAAATGCCTTTAAAGGCCTCAACTAAACCCTGCACATAATTGCACGGAACAGTGGCCCTTAAGGCCTTTGTAAATGAGGAGAGGCTGCTTCATTGGAAGCAAGTGGGAGCAGAAACATGGAGAGAAGGGAAGGTCTTAACCCTTAACCTATCCAAATCAAGTCTTTCCCCACCCCACCATGGCCTGGCCTGTGATTTTTACATGATTCTGTGGGATTTCAGCTTTTAAAAACAGGTCAAAACTTGAAAAAGTCACTTTGGATGCTACAGTTCATAGAATGTTCCTGTCAGCCTGACCAGATTGTCTGGGAGATTTCAAGATATGTAATCAAAAAGTAACTTTTCCAAACTCTGAGACAGAATGGTGCACAATACAGGAAGCCCACACTTATCTGACTGGTTACAGATTGCAGCAACGTCAGAAACCGGAATTGGTTAAAAAGCAGAACCCACGTAGGGACCATGGGGGAATTACAGTGGCTCACTTGGGACTGCCTCCTCATGCCTACGGGTGCCCCCCCTCCAATGCACTGCTTACAGCCTCTCAGTCAGCTTGTTGACATTTCCCCCCTCTCAACTCACTTTGCTAGTATCTCATGCATGTGTGATCCATCCCAAGCCAGCCTCCATAGTCAAAAGAGTGGATTCCTCATCAAATGAACTGAACTTCTTAATTTGCAAACATCGAAAGAGGGAGTTGACACATAACAAGCTGTCAAAAGATGGAGGCTTCCTATATGTTCATTTGGAACAACTGCTTTGCCAGTACCTTCATAGGGAATTTTTGGCACTGTAATCATGTTCTTACCTACTATGGTACAATGCAGCATATTAGCTCTCTGGGAGCCCTTTTATACTGCACAATTACAGCACTATGATTTCACTTTAAACTGCCCCATCCTATGGAATCTTGGGATTTGCAGTTCAGCCAGAGAGTGCTGGTGCCTCCACAAACTACAAACCCCAGAATTCCACCAGATGCTGCCATGGCAGTTGAAGTAGAATCATAGTCCTATAATTGTGTAGTGGGAAAGAGCCTTAGGCTTCGTGTATGACACAGTTCTGTTTTGTTTATGCCAGAATAATACACAGGCAAAGAGCAATGGGAAGGATTCTCCCTGGTACCTTTAGATGGGGGATGGCTGACAGGGGCACAGAAGCTTTCACAAAGAAACATGGTGAACAGAAAAAAAGAAAATGTGCCACTTAAGCTAAAACATACCCTCCAACATTTCATAGATGTAAACCAGAACATGTGTGGCCAAGCAACGTCACAGTATGCTCAAGATGGCAAAAGTTATTAATGAAGAACATACAAGCTAGGAGAGGTTGCAGCAATTTGCTTTTGCCTGAGCCTACTGAAAAGCCTTTTTGCCTGAGCCTCTCAGTTTGCAGCAGTTGAATTAAGATGAGAGCAAAGGGGAAAAGTGGGAGAAGGAAAGAAAAACTGGGACATTTTAAAAGCAGTTGATGGCAGATGATTAATTGAGACCGTCCCTACCAAACCTAGACAGTCAGAGGGTATGCTAAAGCCAACTTACTCTGGAAAACCCCAGACTTAGAATAAAAGGATTGGTCCTCCCAGAGTTGGCCCAAGACCTTTTGCTGCCTGGGAAAAGAGGGCACCCGCTCTTCCCAATCCACATCCACAAAACACTGGCAATAGGGCAGTGACCAAGACACTTCTCACCCACCAGGCTGGATTAGAGGAGCCAAGATAGATTGCATGGCATACACAGGAGGAAAAGCAGAAGTCTTTCACCTCTGCCCACTAGCATCTGGTGCATGTGGTGGTTGCCTCACCCTAGCTGGGAGCCAGTGTGGTGTAATGGTTTGAGCATTGGACTAGGACTCCAGGATCCAAGTCTGATTCCCCACTCAGCTGTGGAAGTGCATTGGATTACCTTGAGCAAGTCACACTCTCTCAGCCTTAGACGTAAGAGAACGGCAAACTCCTCTGAACAAATCTTACCAAGAAAACCAAAGAAGAGGGCTGCCATAAGTCAAATTCTTTTATCTTCTTTTTATGGAAACACACCTCTGTTGTGCATACGATTTACTGCAACTATTTGCTGGTATAGTAAAGTGAAATTCCTTGTATTCAATGGAACCGACAATAAGTCAAATTCAATTTGAAGGTACATCACCACCACCACAGCAGGGCCTAATGGTAGTGACAGTTCTGTCTCATCCCCATCAAAGTAATGGTACAATTCAGGGGTGGGCACAGTGTGGTCCATGGGACAAAAAAAAAAATCCTGAACCCCATTTTTGTGGCTATGGAAGCTCTCCACCAGTCCTGCAAAGCTCCTTAACTCACCAATTTTTTTAAAGTAAGTTTTTGGACAATTTTTGCACCAAACCCGCAAAGAAAACCCCCAAAATGTGTGAAAACACACAAAATATTCCCACCTCACTCCATGAGTACTCCAGAATCTTCTGCATTATACCCAGTTCCTCTATTTTCATTTAGAATCCTTCTCTAAACAGTGACAGTCCATTTTGAGAAGAACTATAGATTGAGGAAAACAGAGATATCTGGGCTTGCTATGGGAGGTGCAGCCCTTGGGAGGTCTGGTGGAGAAAAAAATGCCCCCTGGCCCCTACACAGTTGCCACCCTGGTGTATCTGATGGGGATTTTTCATAAGAATAAGGCTGCCACTCTGCTTAAGTGAATGGGTTGCATTCTGTGGTCATACTCCAACACAAATGTAAGCACACTTAACACCAGTTGCAATTGATGGACTCAAAGATTATTCAAGTCTCTGCTGGATTGTGGTGTATGTGTGCATTGAAGCACATATAGGGCATTCTATAGAAGCAGTAGCAGCTGGTGGCTTCCAGCTCAGTGGACCAGTGAATCCATTCTGAGTTTTAATCCAGACTTTAAAGGAGCTATCCATAGTGTTAGATCTATTCTTGGGATTATGGTTCAGCCCCATGGATAGTGTTGCTAAAGTTCAGACTACAATACCGAATGGATTCACTGGTCCATTGATATGAAAGGCAATAGATGAGAGTTCATAGAAGCAACATTTGATTTAGATGTGCATAATAAGTAGAAACTTTTTGTTTCTTTTTGTGCTATGACAAACAGAGGAGTGATTAAATTGATTTAGCCCTTCTGGAAAATCATGCTTGCCAGCCATTTAGTTGGATTGCTAACTTCCTACTGGTAGATTTGAATGTCTTTTTATTTGTGGCTGTGCAGATATTGATGAATAGGGAGCTTTCCCTTCCATAATAACATTGCCAGATGTAGTACAACAGCACATAGGCTTTCCCGTCTCATTACAGCCTAAATATTTCATAATGGTTCATGTGGTGTGAAATACAACTTAATAAATTCTATGGATATTTTATTGTATTGTGTATGTAATATTAAACTCATAGTAATATTTTATAAGCTGAGTTTTATGCCTTTGTAAGTTTATAACGGCACACACAAACATACACTATTTGAGTGATTTCTTTCACATAAGCTCTTGCAGTCTCCCAAAATTAATCTTATTAGTTAAAATGCTTCTTTTGTCTAACTCTAATCTAACTTTTTGGCCATTCTAATTCCTCTAAACAATCAAAGTATTTGTTATAGGAACATAAGAAAATTGCTTTGCACTGGACGCTTGGATTCTGACCACAAATACTTGAATATGGGGTTTGTTGTTTTTTTGTTTTTGGCCTTTGTAGAGGTGGGTATTCTTTTTTTCTCCTGCACAATATCAACAAGACTCCCAAGACTCACCAGTTCACTGTGAATGCCCCCACCACCATTCCATTACTGGTAGAGAGTGACATGGGAAAGGAGAAGGGTCCAGCTATGTTCCCATAGCCAGACAAAAACCAATGACACCACCTGTTGAGACTTTAGGAGGCCTTTGTGGATCTCAGAGGAAGATGTCCTCAGGAACATAGCCAGATGCTTCTCCAATCCCCTCTGCTCTCCATAAGCAATAGAATGGCTCCCATGGGAGGGGACAAAAAGTGAGTCCTGGAGGTGATGACAGTTGAGCCATAGCATAGTTCCATATGTGGAACTCATGCTACACTCGACAATGTGGGATATTGGCCACTGAGTCCAATTGCAGCCTAATATTGTCAACCCTTGTTTCCCAATATTGTCAACTCTGACTGGCAGTGCCTCTCCAGAATTTCAGGCAGAAATATTTCCTATCCCTCCCTAGATATGCATTTTATATTCAATTACTAACCCAGCCCAACCAGCTTAGCTTTCAAAAGCAGACAGGATTGGGTGGGTTCAGGGCAATATGGTGCGCTCTAGTTAACATTCAGCCCAGGACAATGTTGCTTTTGGGGACTGTGTATATTTTTCTTTTTCTTTTGAATTTCCCATGCTCGCATCTTCTTGCGAGAACAGGTGGGATTTCAGTCCAGGAAGAGCTCCGTTCATTCCTGGGCTGCCTTTGGATGCAAGAGAAGGTAACTCTGATGGGGAGAGTTATTGTGTTGGGACAGGGATGGGTCTGGAGATTGTGGGACAGGGGTGCTTTTTATGTTCCTGTCTGATCATCTCCGTAATATCGGAACCACTGCAAATAATATTTGGGAATTCTTGGATGGTGGGGGAGGGTTTCCAGCAGACTGGAGGAGGAAAAAGTTGTTCAGATCTTCAAAAAGGGTGGGGGAGGGGACCCAAAAAACTACCATCTCGTAAACCTGATGTCAATGTTGGGAAAGATTCTAGAATATTTAATTAAATAGACAGTCTGTAAGCACTTAGAAAGGAATGCTGTCATTACTAACAACAGAACCGGCAATAGACGTAACATCTGAGCCAAAATGTAGGCCTGTGACTCTAATATCATCACTCTTCTTCTGTATGATTTTTAACATCTTTATCTGATGAAGAAGCCAGTGAAGCTTCAAACACTTGCATGATGTACTTTGTGCATTTTAGTTGGCCCAATAAAGGTATCACTGCTTGTGGATTCTGGATTTTGTTGTATTTTTCTGCATGGCCACCACAGCTACCCCTGAACATGACTTTACTCAAAGTCAGCATGAGTTTCTCAAAAACAAGTCATGCCAGACTAATCTTAACTCTCACACACACACACACACATATATATATATATATATAGAGAGAGAGAGAGAGAGAGAGAGAGAATTACAAGCTTGGTTGATCAAGGGAATGCTGTCAGTGTAGTGTATCTTGATTTCAGAAAAGCTTTTGACAAGTTCCCCCATGATATTCTTAGAGACAAGCTGGTCAAATGTTGGCTAGACAGTGCTACTGTTAGGTGGATTTGTAACTGATTGAAGGACCAATGAAGAGTACCCGTCAATGGTTCCTCTTCATCCTGAAGAAAGATGACTAGTGGGGTGCCACAGGGCTCGGTCCTGGGCCATTGTTGTTTAACATATTTATTAATTACTTGGATGACTGAATAGAGGGCATACTTATTACATTTTGAGATGATATCAAATTACTGTAGAAGGGATAGCTCTAGCGGGCAGGATCAGAATTCAAAACAACCTTAATAGGTTGGAGAGCTGAAGGAATTTCAGCAAGGACAAATGTAAGGTATTGTATTACACTTAGTCAGAAAAAATGAAATGCACAAATATAGGATGGGTGGCACCTGGCTTGACAACAGTACATGTGAAAAGGATGTAGGAGTCTTAGTAGACCACAAGCTTAACGTGAGTCAACAATGCAATGTGCTGTCCAAAAGATCAATGCAATTATGGGCTGCACTAACAGGACTATAGTGTCCACATCAAGGGGTGTAATAATAGTACTCTATTAATTTTGGTCAGACCTCACTTGGAGTACTGTGTCCAGGTCTGGGCACCACAGTTCAAAAAGGATGCTGACCAGCTTGAATGTGTTCAGAGGAGGGCAACTTAGATGGTAAAGGATCTGGAAACCATGCCCTATGAGAAACAGCTTAGGAACTGGGAATGTTTAGCTTGGAGAAGAGAAGACTGAGGGATGATATTATAGCCATTTTCAAATATTTGAAGTGGTATCTTCTTTAAGATGGAGCAAGCTTGTTTTCAGTTGCTCTGGAGCAGCCTTTCTCAATCTTTTTATCCTGGAGGAACCCTTGAAATAATTTTCAGGTCTCAGGGAACCCCTGCATAAACATTATTCTATATACTGCTATTGCTTCTCCCCCACCACCACCACACACACACAATCACAATCTCTTGAGGAACCCCTGGCAACATCTTGGGGAACCCTAGGGAACCAGGGAACACTGGTTGAGAAACCCTGCTCTGGAGTCTAGAACACAAACCAATGGATTCAAACTGCAAGAAAGAGAGGGTGCCTAAACATTAGGAAGAACTTCCTGACAGTAAGAACTGTTCCATAGTGGAACCTCCTTAAACAGAAGCTGGATCACTATCTCTCAGGAGTACTTTGAAAGTATGCATGCACAGTGGAGGTTGGACTGGATGGCCCTTCCAATCCTGTGATTCTGTAATTCTATGTGCAAAACTGTCACCAACCCCAGGCAGGAGTAATATAAATACAGTTGTTTCTTTATATTTCATCTTACTTGCATTGAACTCAGGAGAGCTTATATAGTGTTCCAAGGGGAATGGGTTTCCCATTCAAGCACTGACAGTGACAGCTATCCATAGTGCTGCATCCTTTATCTACAAGAATTTCAGCACCTCAACAAGCTCCTTTAAAGTTCAGACTGAAACCTGGAAGGGATCCGCTGCCCTACAAAGATGGAGGGCACCAGCCACCGCTGGACATTGCCACAATTCAGACATACTTCAATTCATCATGTGCCTTCAACATGCAGTCCGTTCTAAGGGTTGGAACCATGATTGTTGCTCAAAGCTTTCTTTTTCATTTTTCCCAATAGAAATAAATTTAGCTGTGGTCCTCAGTCATTTGCCCTACAGATGTTTTAGACTTTATCTCCCAGAACCTCAACCAATATGGTCAATGGCCAGGGATTCAGGGAGTTAAAGTCCCACACATCTGGGGGACCAATGGTTGAGCACTACTGAACTGGAATAGCAGCTGCCTTAGAGGACATCTAACATCTTTTTATTTACTGAATATTTGGCACATAAAAGTGCTACCTAATACACTGAATGACAGAAGGTCCGTCAATAGTTCTTAGCAAATCTTCCATTGTATGTGCATTTATGCTGTGTATTCATGGGGTACTTTTATGCTACACAGTTACAGCACTTTGATTCCAGTTTAGCTGTCATGACTCCATCCTATGAAATCCTAGGATTTGTAGTTTGGTGAGGTGCTAGAGCCCTTGGACAGAGAATTCTAAGTGTCTCTCCCTAAACTACAATTCCCATTGTATTGTATCCATGACAGTCAAGTGGATACAACTATAATTGTGTAGCATAAATGGGCCCATGATGTGTACATGTGATCATACTGAAAGCATACACCTGAATATAGCACTCTTTTGATGACATTAGCATGATGAGTGAATGAGTGAATGTATGATGAGGCAAGATCAAAATCCTATCCTCACAGCCCCCCCCTTCACAATGCAGCTGAAAGCCGAACAAGTATAATTAAATTCTTATAGGTTCCTTACAGTCACACAGTTGAATGTGCATACACTTCATTCCCTCACCACCCTTAAAAGACATTGGAAGAGTCTTTCATGCACTGTTTATACAGCTGAATACAGAGTTAAATACATAGCCAAGTTGCCTTCCAAACCAGGAGTCCCAGTGCAATTTGTCTTCCCCCATATAGCTTATTGATCACTAGTCTTTTATGGAATCTCCTGCATGCCTATTTCCTACTTCATTCCTGTTGAGATACCAATAGGGATACCATCTGGGCACTTATTTACATCAGCATGCATAATTAGATGATCTAAACTGCAAACAGATCGAAGGAACACATTAAACTTAACAGTGGGAATCAGCCAATGCACATGCAAATAAACAAACACTGTGCACTGGTTGCACACAAGCATATTTATAACATAAGCAGGGCTTATGACTCCCTCTTACTCTTCCAGAAGACTCATCTATGGTCCTGTGATGTGCCGGATTTGTAAATATGCTATAGAAATATGTGGTAGGTAGAATTACGTAGTCCATGGAAGAAACTACATGGTAGCAAAGCAAGCATTAGAAGCCAGCAGTCAATGAGCTTCCACTAATGCCAGAATTAGGACTAGTGGGTTACATAGGACCAGTGGGTCTCCTGTTATGCAGGACTGGGTCCATTTCTTTCTATTCACTGTCTAGACTGAACATATAATTGGCAACATTACAACAGCCCATTTCTAAATGTACAGTAGCACCCCCACATTCACGGGGGATTGATTTGGGTCCCCACCATGGACAGTGAAATACGTGGATAATAGCAAATGCCCTCTCTACTGCCACCGGACACACACACACCCCTGGAGAGAAGGGAGAAAGGAGAAAGGAGGTGGGTTCCCTCCTCCCTCCCTCCCTTCCCCACTCACCCACCCCCTGCCAGCTCCACCGGCCACTGGAACCATCCAGGGGAAGGGAGGGGGGGAAGAGAGTTTGCCTCCTTCCTTCCTCCCTCCCTCCCCACCACCTCCACTGAACCACCAAGCCCCCTCCCATGGAGAAGGGAGAAAAGAGGCGAGCTTGCCTCATCCCTCTCTCCCACCCTACCCCTGGTGTCACCATTCACAGATAACTGAATCAGTGGATGGCGGATAAGCGGATGTGGGGGTGCTACAGTACTGCAAGACATAGGTTATGATCTCTCTCTGTGTCTTAGAAATATGCAAATATTAGCAAGGGAGCCTGGATCCTTTACCAGGAGCATACCCTCCAATTGTCCTGATTTGGCAGGGACGTCCCACTTAATCCTCTTTCATCCCATTTTTTCATCTGCTTTTAAAATGTCCCAGTTTCTCCCTCTTCTTCTCACTTCCTCCCTTTCTCCTCAGCTTACTTAAGGTGCTCCAAAATGAGCTCAAAGTGCAAAAGTAGTTTGCACTCAATTAACTCAGCAGGAAGGAGAGGAGAGGAGAGGAGAGGAGAGGAGAGGAGAGGAGAGGAGAGGAGAGGAGAGGAGAGGAGGGAGTACAGCCTCTCCTAGCTTATGAAATTCTTCCTCATGTATAACTTTTTTCATCTTGACCATACTCCTGGTGTGTCCCAGCTTTCATCTGTGAAATGCTGAAGAAGATCATAGAATCATAGAATCATAGAATTGTAGAGTTGGAAGAGACCACGAGGGCCATCCAGTCCAACCCCCTGCCACGCAGGAAATCTTGATCAAAGCATCCCCGACAGATGGCAATCCAGCCTCTGTTTAAAGACCTCCAAGGAAGGAGACCCCACCACGTGATAGATAGATGATAGAGAGATGGATGGATAGATATTTAAAGATATTTTCATAATTTCCTTTTAATTTCTTGTTTCCACCTAACCATGAATAAGAGCATGTGACAATGCAAAGCCATGGAAGTCCTGGTCAGTCCCCTTCTTGCTTCTAAGACATTATTAGACAATCCCCTGCAGTAGAAGGCTACAGCTCAAGAACTACCCAGTGTGAATTTCATCCACATTGCCTCTGTTGCTTCTTTTCCCCTTGGGGCTGCCAAGTCATAATGATGTGATAGCAGAGAAATGACAAATGGAAGAATTCCCTTGTAAGGGTGTAGAGACTAGAAACTTGGCCATCCTGTGCCATTTTGGTTCTGTCCCTTGCCTGCTCTTTTCCTGGCTGTGGGCCAGCAGTTTTAGACCTAGGCCTACACAGTTCCAGAGAGCTGCTCACTTGTTCCGATTCATACCAAGCGGTTCCCAGCAACATCCAGTTTCTAGAATTCGTGGCTGTATTCACCATGCACAATTATGGCAGTTTGTTACCAATCTAATTGCCACGGCTCCATCCTATAGAATCCTGGGATTTAATGATATTTGCCTGCTAGAAAGCTCTTGGTCTGTAGTTTAAAATGGAGGGAATTCTCTAGCAGAGAGAATGCTAACTATCTCACCCAGCTACAAATTCCAGGATTCCAAAGAATGAAGTCATGTCAGTTACAGTGATATCAAACTGCTGTAATTGTGCAGTGTGAATAAATCCTGTGTTTATTTGAAAAACACTTGGGAATGAATAAGATACAGAAGTTAAGGAATATCTTCCAAGTCAAACTTTGCTTTTCCGAAAAGAGGTCCCCTGTTGTCACTCTAGATAAAGAGTCTGCAAATGCTAGAGCTTTCACTGTATAACATGTGTCCCTGAGCAGCAATTAATATTTTCAGAGAAACAATATGAAAAGACATGAAGAAGGAGCAGAAGGGCAAGTCCTCTACTCATAATCCATCAGGTGCCAAATTTGGTTTTTCCAGATACTAATCCTCTTCCTGCCTTCTCTGTTTTTTCAATAGCAACCATGGGGGCAGGCTTGGGCCCTAGAGTTGCTAACTCCTACTGTATACAGTTGCTGCAATATTCCTCTTACCTTTATTCATGCTTAGAAGTGGCAAAGTAAATTGACCAAGGAAGTCATTGGCAGTTAATGCCATCTGATCTTCTACGATAAAGCGTACTAAGGCAAGATCGGGTACCTGGACGGTAAATGTGAATGTTTCATTCCATCTAGGATTCAAAGCTGCAATAGAAAGGAGAGAAACACTTGTCTGACATATATTTTAAACACATCTTTAAATGTGCCCATGAGTAGCATTTCAGATTCTCTCTCACACGCACACACTGGGGGCTTGCACCCTATTAGTAGCGTATGCAGGTGTAAGTCCACCTAAATCCACCCATATGTGTCTCTTTCTAAATGATGCAGAGGTTTGATGTTTCCTTCCTCCTTCCACACTGACCAAAGGCCTTTTCTCAGACCTACTGCAGTTGCTACACTGCACACACACCTGGCGGTTCTGTGTGTACTGAGAGCAGTGGCCATCAGAGAAGCTTCTGGCTATGTTCTGTAGCCAGACACAAAATGGTTACACCATGTGCTGAATCACAGAATCATAGAGTTGGAAGAGCCCAGAAGGACCATCTAGTCCAACCCCCTGCTATGCAGGAATGCCCAATCAAAGCATTCCCGACAGATGGTCACCCAGCCTCTGTTTAAAAACCTCCAAAGAAGGCATTCCACTGCCAAACAGCTCTTACTGTCAAAAAGTAAGAGACTGCTGAGACCTGCTGAGACCTCCAGAGGACTCCAACAGACCTCAGTGAAGGATGTAATCATTTTATGTTTCACTACTGGGACATAGCCAGATACTTCTCCAATCCCCAAACACTGTCACCAGGAATGGAATGAGGAAGGGGATTGCAGAGACTCTACAGTAGGTTGAGAGTGAGTGAATGTCAAGCTATAGCATAATTCAACACTTAGAACAACTATGCTATGCTGGACCATACAGGATTGTAGCAATGGACTTCTCCTTTTCCACTACACAACAGAAGCTCACCAGTCATTTCAGAACTTTCATGACTGAAGAGATTTTCACAATAGCTGACAGCATTAAAAAAAAAAAGGAGGGTGAAGCAGCTTGAGTGGCACTTCAGGGAGAAGTGTTGAAGTAAGTCTGTGTGTGTGCGTGTCACATAGTTGTAATAGATTTTCACCACATCTTGAAAAATGCATGCTTTTTGCATGGAAGATGGTATTTTCTATACAGAAAATAGCATTTCTCTGTAGAAAACAAGTTTCCAGCACAGAAAACAGCATTTTCTGTACAGAAAATGCTGTTTTCTTTGCAGGAATGCCAGAGTAAAAGAATATTACTGTCTAAACAAAACAGCCACATGAATTTCTGTGAGCAGAATAAGTCCCAAGCTGCAAATAGTCTTCAAAAACTGTGCAATTTTCAATGACTTTTTTTCATCAAGGAGCAAAATGTAAAATTATTCATTCTTGCCTGAGAGAATGAAATTTATGAAGATTTGCACCCCTAATTACTAAATGAGGACATGCAAAAATTGGTTTCTATCTATTTTTATGGAGTGTTTCTCCACCCAGAATCTTATTCTTTAAAAATGTCACTCAAGAAGAGCAGAAGCATTCCTGGTATGATCATACACAGTGTGCATAATCCTGCAAGAAATTCTCACGTACAAGTGTCTTGTGTTCCAATGAGGATTCCGCAGAACAGCCTCCTCCTGAACTTGTCTAAGTGAACTCAAGCTATAAAGAAGGTCTTAAAAATCAAATTTCATATGATGGAGTCTCCAGTGATGCTTCTGTTTAACAAGTTTCCAGAGGAGAAAGTCAACATATTTGAAAGTCTCCACTGTTTTCTTCTTTATTTCCAAAACGTTATGTTAATGTACCAATGCAAAATAAAAGAACATTGGGTTTTAAACATTTATGTTTGCATCAAGATTACTTTTTGTCTCCAATTTTACCAGCATCTGTAGAATGTGGCACAGAATCTTACTGCAATCACAAACTACTTTGGGGGGCATTGTTTTTTTTATTGCACATATACACACTGATTAAAAAGAGATGCAAATTAATTTAAGGAGGCAGTTTCTGTGTGCTCCAATTCAGGAACCAAATTTAGAATTTGTTCTGATTGAAACAGAATATAGGAGGACAGTAAGGGTTTGTCTAGACGGGATGGTTTACTGCGAGTGAGTACATACGAGTTTCACTCATTTGCAGCAAAGTTATTTTGTCTTCACAGTTGTGCACATACTCATCCATTCACATTCATTAGAATTGATTGTCCACATATGCTCATAAAGGGCAATGGGGCAAAAATGAGCAGCAATGCGAATTTTGATGTTCACACGTCCGAAAATGTGCATCTGCATGCATTTTGTGGATTTTTTTGGGGGGGGGGAACCACAAATCCTTTTACTGTGCCATTTGTGGAGTTTTTGGTCCCCCCCCCTCCTTCCAAATACTGCAAATCTCATTCAGATCTTGTTGGGACAGATCATATTTGCTGTGAATTCTACAAGGAGGATTTTCACCATCAAGACAACCCCCAATATAGCCTAGAATGAACCAGAGGATTAAAAGAGAGAGAGAGTGATGGGAAGTATCCTTTTGTCCCTAACTAGCAGTATTAGGGAAGAACAAATCTATTGAGCTCAATATTGCTCTGGTTCTAATGTTTTCCATTGTTAAGTTTATTCTGTCCCATTTCTACACTGGCTTGTGAATGATTGAGGAGGGGAATGTTGGTCTATTTAAAGTTCATAATACAGTCATGCATTTTTTTTTTCAAAATACAGATTTGGGTACACATTTTTGATCTATACTTTTTGAGCTCTCTCCCCCACCCAAATGTATCCATTTTTGCACACATATTTTCTCCATTGCAAAATTCAGAAAAGTATAGATTTCAAGTTGTTAAATGTTTTCTGGTTCATGCTGAGATTCAACAAGTATGAAATTTGTAAGATCACACTGTAGTGTGAATTGAATGGATTTCTAGCCATTCCTAGGCAATATAAAGAAACTTGCATAGTCCAGCTTATTGTTTTGTTATCCGTTCAGATTCTGTGATTTCTTGGTGTGACATACATCCAACAATGTGCATACATACTTACATACATACAACAAGGGGTCAACTGTGATAGGATTTGTAAATCAAAGTGAATCATTGAGCATCTCACCCAAGTTTATGGAGTTATTGAATCATTTTTCCAGTTGGGCTTACCGTTGTTCTTAATAACAGAGGTCTGCTGTTTGGCCATATCTGCAGGAACACCATGAATTTCAATTTTGACTACAGGATCAGCCTTATTACTCTTGGAGAGGTTACTTGGAGGCAGCTGACAACCACTAATAATCTGCATAAAGAAAACCATATATCACGATGAATTGACTGCTCATACTTATGAAAGTCGACATCTCATTTCCACTTTTATATAATACAGCAAATGAGCTCAGCCCAGTTTTTTCTCCCTCTTTTTTTTTAATGCTGCATATAACACAGTGCTCTGTGGTGCTGTAATCTTTAAATCTCCTAATAGTTTCAGCATTATAACCATTAGCTTTACTAAGAAGATTGCTAGAACATTAACTCCTATAGAGTTCAGTCTCACTCTCAATGGGAACAACAGGAGTTCTCCATTAACTGCCATAGAAAGAGCAAAGCTATCTGAAATGATATATGATTCATATATGCTTTTAAAAACATTTCACTTTGCCACAACCATAAAAACTGAAATGATATAAAACCAACGCAATATGGTGCAGGGTCAAATGAGATATCGGTCCTACCACAATGTTTCCAGGTATTAGCGCAGAGCTGGGATGGAGCCCTGAACCTAATCAGGAAAGGAAATAGACACACACGTTTCTTGGTTCAAAGGGGCCACCTTTCCAATTTTCTGTCAGCATAGCTGATTCCCAGGTGTTGGTGAGGATGGACTAACTTTATTAGAAGACTTAGCATTTTATACTTTTCCAGCAGTTACATAAAACAAAAAGGGAAGTGCGCATGAGCAAAGTGTCAGATATGTTGCAAGGTCTTATCCATAAGGGATAGGCTCTACATGGCCATTGCAATATTTGTTCGGTAAATAACAGGATGTTCTCAGGTTTCACAAATATTCTTACTTCCTTATTTATGTACATTCCTGACCCTGGGCATAATTATTGCAGTTACAGCTATTCTAAGTTAGCTGAATACAACATGGAACCCGACTAAGGCTTCTTACAAAATGGCTCCACTTTAGCCAAGTCAGAAAGCAGAAGAAGCAAGGCTAATTTTATTTTCCTCCCAACAAAGGGGGGCAGCTAAGATCAACAATATTTGGGGCAAAATGGATAAATGTGAAACCGCATTTGAAACCATAGTGACTGGATTACATCTGCTACCCAAAGATGATATCACAGAGCTTGGAAAAGTTACTTGTTTGACTAAAATCCTCTGTCTGGGGTATTCTGTGAGCTACACAAAAAAGGAGGGCTTTTCTGAGCTCTGAGCTCTGAGCTCTTTGTCATTGCTGAAATTGTGCTATATAATTAAGTCCTTCCTCTTGAAAAAAAGCCCCACAGGAGCTCACTAGGACGACATCACTGTACCAGAAATGGGTTGCTGTTTTGCACATGTCATCATCCCAGTGTGCTGGTTCCATTCTGACTCCATGCTGGAGCAAAGAAAAAAACATTGCTTTTAATTGGGGGGAATTTCTGCTAATGAAAAGCAACAACTTTTTTGTCACATCAGCACAGAGGCAGCACGTGAGGATGATGATGTCGTGCAAAACTCGGACCCGTTTCTGGTACAGTGACATTGTCCTCGCATGCTCCTGTTGGGCTTTTCCAAGTGTCTGATAATCTCCATTGAATCAATAGACCTTACATAAATGTTGTCTTACCAGGTCTCCATTAATTCAGTGTGTCTACAGTAGTTGGGACTAACAAGTGGATTTAGGCTTTAGGTCGCAGAGATTTCAATGATTTTATACTGATTAAATCTAGACCCAATTCATTAGGGATCAGAACAACTCTTCTGGATCAAACCTGGGATCCAACTAAAGTAGCATCCAAACACTGTCAATTGGACAACTCTAGGAAGCTTACAAGTAGAACATGAAGACACCAGTTTTCTAGTCCTTAGTGTCCCCTATATAAGCAGTATACTGCGTCCAATCAGGTAGGTTCTTTTTGGGGAATACCCACTGAGAGAGCAACTCTTCTTGAACTAATCTAATCCCCTTTCAGAGTTATCTTAAGTAGGGTTTATCATCACATCTTATGGAACTGAATTCTCACTGAGTTTACTGAGAGTCAGTGTGGGGTATTGGGACAAGATTCTTGTCCTCATTGAGACTTGAAACTATGGGTGTGGTCTTGGGCCAATTTTCTCTCATTTTCTCATTTTTCTCATTTCATCCATTTTCTTTCAGCCTGAGCTATCTTCCAGGGTTTTTGTGAAGCTGAAATGATGCAGGGGAGGAGAGCCATAAGGTTGCAGAGGAAAGGGCTATAAAAGATGGGCGGGATTCTGTATCATGGTCTATGTTTTGTAATTTTACAAATCCATAGCTATGTTGCAGAAATGCAATGAAATCCTGTTAGTGAATTGTAAAAATAAACATTTGGGCACCAGCAAGAGTGTTCTGGTGAGCACTGGATGCTTCCAATGTGCATCAGATGCTCCAGATAAGTATCATGCATTTCCAATGTGCCATGGGCGGTTCTGATGTGTGCTGGCACTCCTGGTGTATATTGGGCACTCCTGTTGCACTCCAGCACTGCCTAATTGGTTTTTGGATTTACACTGAGTATGTCCCAATGCGCATCAATGCACATCAGGGCCATGGCACATCAATCACTCCACTGGCTATCATTGCACCATGAATGTCCATATATTGTAATGTCATGGTGGCACCTAGATGAATGCAGGCATTGAAAAACTACTGCGTTCTTTTTCCAGCACATGCAAGTCCAGTTACAAAGACACAAGTCCCAATATGAATCCCAGTATGAATGTCTCTAATAAATACATTTTTAAATGTACTGAATGAAGCCATATTTCTTTTTCTCTGTCTCAGATCAATGACTGCCTATCAGTCTCAGTGGGCAAACCCCAAATCGTAGAGTTATTAAAGATTAAGCATGTGGGGAGGGGAGGGGAGGGGGCCCTCTAGCTTTGTTTAATAGCACTTAACAAAATGGTGAGCAAAATCTTTGTTAGGAGGTTGGTACCTGTATCAGGAGAGAATGCTGATTTTGTTACTAGACCAAAAGGGAAAAGAGCAAAATAGAAAACATCCAAAACACCCCACTGTATAGTACTTCTATTTAATAACCTGTCAAATGTCTTTGATAACTATTTGCAGCTAGCTAGCCATAGAATTTATAGTATTCAAGGTATTTTTCAACAGCAAGCATAGGAAACAACTCAGAAATATTACAGATAATAAATCAAAGCTGTTTGATTTATTTTTGTTCTAACAGGCAATTTTCCATGACCATCTCTGTATATGAACATCACAGTTTGCCCTGAAAGGTTTAATTCAATTTGCCATTCTTTTTACATGCTCAGAGTAAACGTTCCAAATTGAGGCTGAAGAATGACCGAGGTGTGCTGAGAATGAGATCCACGTAAATAGCAGCATTCAGTGAAACTGGCTGTCTCATACATGAGAAGTTTGGAAAGTTCAGGTTAGCTCTCAGATGTTTCATACTAGAATTCATCCCAAACCAGCAATATCCTACAGATTGGCTGGTGGTGAAGAATGACAATTTGGAAAGTTATTTTTTTGAAAAGAATGGAGATAATGACATACTAATGCAATCCATAATTAAACAAGGCTAGGGTGATGTGCTGGTCCCCTGAGCATCATCACCACTCAAGATGAAAAAATATTCATTTGTTGGGGTGGATCAGAAAATAGTAAGCAGGGAAGAGAATTGAAATATGTAATGCTTTTTTTTTCCTCTATAAAAACCCACTTTATTGCTGTAGTAACATAAAATGCTTCATATATAACATATAAAATTGAATGATTTGACATGTTTATGAAATTTAAAAATATAAACATCTTAATTCTGGACAAGCAGAATTGTAAATGTACCCTATATTCTATATTTCAAGTTCTGCAGCACTGCACAGAGCTTGCAATTAACTTGCTAATTAACTAGTTATTTATTATTCTGCTAGATTTTTCTAGAGATGTCCCCTAATACTAGGTTTCCCCTATTAATGATGAAGTTGAAAATATGCTTTAGTAAATTAGAATTCAATGGGAGGAGTGACCTCCCTCTTTCACATTCAGGAAAACAGAAAGGTCTGTTGCCTCAGGTGAAGAAGTATTAAGAGTGGAAGAAATGCATTATGGCTCTGTTGTTAGGCAGACTGATCTGTGTGATTTCTTTGGGGAAATAGTAGGGGGAGAGAGGGAACTTTATGAAGCCCAGAGCAGAGCAGAAAACCTTGGTTTGTGGACCAGAAGAATGGTTAAAAAGAGAGAGAGAGAGAGAGAGAGATTTAGTAATGTAATTCAACAGGGGTGGGGGAAGTGATTTATTTAGCAAGATATCATAGCCCTTTCAGAATGTCAGGCTTTTTAGTGCCAAAATGCAATTCTCTCCTCCTACACACACATGCCCATAACCCTGCATGGAAGGAGGGTGTTTAATGTCTTTCTGGTGGCAGAGTATATGTTCATACTCTCTTTGTTAACTTCTCCTTCATTGTTTATATCCTGGACTAGTTTCTTGTGTATATTTTTTTTAGACTACACAGTCTTGTATAATACTATTTGGGGTGAACTATAATGAATGATCTTGCTAACACAGTACTATAATTAATGGAAATAATTTCCTTAAACCCCTCCCTCATTTCTTTCTCTCTAGTCTTCTCCCTCTGTCTCTCCCTCTCTCTTCCCAAATTTCACATTCTGCTTTTTCACCTATCCTCCTCTTCCTTCCTCTTTTTACACACCCTCTTTTAATTATACACTTAAGTAAAGATAGTGAATAATGGAATTATTAGCTACCAGATTATTAAAAATGAAGCCACAGATTTAATGGGATCCCTAGCTGCAGCATGTAAAACATGTGGTCTACTACTGATTTTTGTAGATCACGCTTCTTGATAGGGAGTAAGGAAGTACAAAGGATGAAGTGATTCAGAAATATTCTGTATGTGCTCAGAGACTCAAAAAAAATCATAGAATCATAGAATCATAGAATTGCAGAGTTGGAAGAGACCACGAGGGCCATCCAGTCCAACCCCCTGCCATGCAGGAAATCACGATCAAAGCATCCCCGACAGATGGCCATCCAGCCTCTGTTTAAAGACCTCCAAGGAAGGAGACCCCACCACACTCCAAGGGAGTGTGTTCCACTGCCAAACAGCTCTTACTGTCCAAAAGTTCCTCCTAATATTGAGGTGGAATCTCTGTTCCTGGAGCTTGCATCCATTGCTCCGTGTTCCAATCTCTGGAGCAGCAGAAAACAAGCTTGCTCCATCCTCAACGTGACACTCCTTCAAATATTTAAACAGGACTATCATATCGCCTCCTAACCGTCTTTTTTCCAGGCTAAACATATCCAGCTCACTAAGTCTCTCCTCATAAGGCATGGTTTCCAGACCTTTCACCATTTTAGTCGCCCTCCTCTGGACACGCTCCAATTTGTCAATATCCTTTTTGAATTGTGGTGCCCAGAACTGGACACAGTATTCTAGGTGAGGTCTGACATCTGGCCCAGCACCAGTTTTCATCAGTGAATAAATTAACAATAATGCAACCAAGTAAGTAAACAATTGACATTATTATGGTTAATACTGGTGAATTAAATTTCCAGTTTCTAACATTTATAATAATTTAATTAATTTTCAAATCTTACACTCCAAGCTTGGGCATAGCATGCTACCTAACCACGTGTACAGTCGGCCCAGTTTATCCATGGGTTTTGTAACCATGGATTCAACCAACCATGGCTAAAAAATATTCAGGGGGGAAATTCCAAAAAGCAAACGTTTCTGTTCACCATTATATATAAGGAATGTCATTTTATTACACCATTGTATATAATGGGACTTGAGCATCCACAGATTTTGGTATCCATGGGGAGTCCTGGAAGCAAACCTCAGCAGATACTGAGGGCCAATGTACTTTAGTGTTTGCTATATGAAAAGTAAGGGGAGGGGGAGGATATTGAAAATGAAAATGATCAATTTTGTGCTAGAATAAAGTTTCTTACTTGGACAGGTAGTCATGGTTTTAACAGCTAGGCTAGCAAAATGTGTTTTGATATAAAATTTAACTCAGTGTTGAAAATACTGAACTCTTCAGAGGTCTCTTACTATAGGCAATGAAGCTCCCCTTGTATGCTCCTTCTGATGAAGACGGCAGCACCCATTAGGTACCGAAATGCATCTTGTATTTGTGTCTATTGTATGTGCAGGAAAGAATATTCTCTAATAGTGTATTACCCACAATTTTTCATAGTATACAGCTCCAGGCATTTTGAGTGTGTCAAACCTTGTCTTAAAAAGCATATCACTACAGTAATTCCAAAATACCCAGCAATTCCAAAATACCCAGCAATTAGCTAACACAGATTGGAAACTGCTTAATGCAGTGTAGATGTGTAAATGGCTATTGTTTAAAACAATTTGTAAGCCACTCTGATAGCCTTGTGGCTGAAGAGTGGGGTATAAATAAATAAAAAAATAAAAAACAAAACAAAACAGAAAATATTTTTATTGGAAGGTCCCCTACCACCACTCTTCAAATGTCTCTGCATTGGTGCCTTATTGGTGCATGGAATTTGTGGAATACAAATACAAAACCCAGGTTTGGGTATATTGTTTTTGTTGTTCTTTTTATTTCTTTTAAAGTCAAAATACTTCCAAAATACATGACTGGGTTTCCAATATTAATTTCAAAAGTTAGCCATATAGAACTCAAAAGAGCAGTTCCAAAGCACATAGATTTACTCCATAGGAAAGGGACCCTGATTGTGCTAGGATTCCCCCTCATGTGGGAATGCTCTACTTAACTGCAGTAGTACACACATAGAACCCCTTTACACACTGTTCAAAGTGTGGGCATTGGGGGGAATGGGGGTATCAGAACTCAGCAAGGGAAAGGACCAGGCTGAGACCCTTGCAAGGGGAACCCTTTGCAGGCTCAGTTCACCCCACACACATTTTCTTTTAATACTAACTGGACCTGGCATACCATACGTTGGTTAAAAAAAAAAAAACTCTCTCAAACACACCCTGTAAAGTAGGCTGGTGGATTAAAATTCCTTCTCCTCCTTCTCAGCATTCCACACTTTTCCTGGAATTGCTGAGAGTGACTCGTTCTGTTGCCCAGTTAACTCTCACCAATTGACTGACTGGGTCCCATCACAGTTCGTGAGTGGTGAGTAGCTGAGGGAGTGAGAGGAGGGAGGGGCCCTTGTGAGGCTGAGGGTGTAGATGCAGATTGAATGGATTGTGAGGTGGAGAGGGACTTTGCATGTGGGTGGTGATTGGTTGGGTGTGTTTCCTGAGCAGCCAATCAGCACACTGGGAGAGGAAACATACCCAAGAGTTGGAAACATACCCAGGTCTATTGTACATACTCAAGCCTTTTAGATTGATAGATAGCTGCAGAGAGGGCATTTGATTCATGCACATACATACTGAAACAGTGGCTCTGCAGTCCATTAAGCTTCTCCTGGAAGCCACCATTTTGTTTTTCCCAAGGTGCTCTGTGGAAAACAGCAGGCACCAACCGTTGATGGCATTCGGCAGTGGAGGTTCCTATTTTTGCTTTTCTAAGAATGGCACAAATAATGGGGAACATCTGGGACTGTGGGGGGGGGAGGAAAGAAAATGGAAACCACCAGGGAGTGCTGACCCTACCAGTAGGCAGGGTGAGGGGGTCACCTCAGGCAACTGATTTTGTGTGTCATGAAAGAGCAGCAAATTTTCAGTTCTTTATTGTTTTACTGCTCAGGATGGGGAGAGGTATCTGTGGGATGCTGCGCCATCTATGCCAAAAATAATGTGGCTGGCTTCAATACTGTGCCTCTTGACTTAAGGGGGAGAGGGGAGTGCCATTTGCCGCTCTGCCTCAGGTAGCAAAATGCCTTGCCTTGGCATGACCAGCAGATATGGGTATTGAAATCAGCTCTGCTAAACTCTGAGGCCAGAAATGGCAGCAAAACTATTGTGATAATAAAAGAAAGAGCTGCTGCTGTTATTAGAGAAAGGTGACTTTCCTCACCCTCCAATGAAAATGAAGGGAAACATTGAAATAAATGTGGGTGTAATGAACTGTAACTAAACAAATGTGACCTTTATAATGCACACATAACAAATGAAGAGGGTTTTTTTTCCCTAATGGAACAAGCAAACTATATTTCTTGTGAAACCTTCCTTGTGAGGCTTTGTCAAGAATCTACTTTTGTCATTTGTCTGGGAGGCAAGCAGTTAAGAGGTCAGGAGAACACCCCAAGAAAAGTGCAGATGAAATCTCTTCTGTTTCTCCAGGCCAAGAGCTCTGTGGTTGTCCTGGAAACAGTGGCACCATCTTGGCGGAAAGTAACCAAGCTGGGTAGATATGGGGTGGGAAGGAATGGATAGCACCATTCCTGGAATGGCAACTGGAAGACTACCATCCACAGGTTAGGTTCATGGTAATTGGGGCATGGCTAAAAATGAAGTTGTTGTTGCTGCTGCTGTTGTTATATTTATATCCTGCCTTTTTCCCAGTCTGGGACTCTAGGCAGCTTACCACAGTTAAAACAGATGCAGCTAAAACATTTACATCATACAAAAGTTAAAGATATAGTTAAATTGCCAGTAAAATTAAAAGCAGTTAAAAGTGTAACTTTTAAAAAGAAGAGCAACAAATAAAAACAACACAGCACATGAATGGTCCTTTCCACTTGAGGATTTAGCCCACAAAGCCTGCTGAAACAAAAAGGTCTTCACTTGTCTATGGAAAGATAGCAAGGAAGACACCAGTCTGACTTTTCTACAAAAGAAGTTCTAAAGCCTGAGAGCAGCCCCTGAGTAGGCCTTCTCCTGTGTTCCCACCAGATGTACCTGTAATGACGGTGGAACAGAGAGAAGCCCCTCCCCAAAGATCTCAAGACACAGGCAGGTTCATATATGGAGATACAGTCCTTCCAAAAATCTGGATCTGAGCCTAAAGTTCCTTCCCATGGGCTGCTTAAAAAGCTTCCAATTTAATAGACCAGCTAGGTGGGTCAGCCAAGGCTGGAACCTGGTTTGTTACTCCCAACTGGACTAGTCCCATTGAAGCAATTGTTTAATGGTGAGTCAACACAAGGGGAAATCCAATTGATTCTATGGCTGTAGTCAGAATTAACAACAGGATTTAGGGCCATGACTCCTTGCTCTTGGCACTGGGAGAGACAGGGCAAGTGTGAAAGAGTGGGGAAGTACTGTGGGTGCTTCAACCCCTTTCTGCCTCAGAATGAGGCCACAGGAAGGCAGGACAATTGGGATTAAATAGAGAACAGGACTAAGGTTACGTGCAGGTGTAAGGTTCCCATCCACCGCAGGCGTGCAAATGAATGACATCTGGAATATTTAATCTAGAATGAATTTGGGACATTTAACCTGGGAAAGGGAGGCATGTAAAAACTGCTTATGAGAATTGAAGGGTTTTGATCCATTAAGTATTGCATTAGGGCTCTGGGAGAATTAGGTAAACAGCCCCACTTGGCCATGGAAACCCATTGGGTGACTTTGGGCAAATCCTGCTCTCTCAGCCTCAGAGGAATGCAATGGAAATTTTTCTCTGAATAAATCTTGCCAAAAAACCCCTAGGATATGGTTTCCACAAGTTGATGTCAGCTTGGAGTGTAACAAAACAAAAACAAGTCATAATAATAGTTCCATAGATGACCAGTAAAACATTCAACAAAATCATCTTACCTTTATTGTCAGTGTAATTGGATTATATCTTCCAGTTACATTGAATGGATCGTAACATGTGTCTCTCCTTCTCATGAATTCTGGCTTTAAGATATAACCAGAGCCACCATTATCCAAAAACTTCCCAAGTAGCAGGTCCATTTGTACTCCAGGTGTCTGGAAATTCAAGGCCACTGGAGGGTGGGGTGGTGGGAGAAACAACATATTTTCAGTTACAGACTTGAAGAGGAGTTTTTGAAATGGGCAGGGGAAGCAGCATGCAACAGGCATAATGGCTGATTCTCTCTGTCCTACCTCCCCAACCCACTCCACTTCTTTTCCCTTGTAGGTCTTTCTGGTTTGTACATTTGATGACAATCGCCGTGTCTCTTTTTCATCAGTTATAGCATTTGCAGGGGAAAGAATAAATTTCTGAAACATGCAATAAAAAGACAGTCTCCCATATCTATCAGGGATACATTCCTGGACATACCATTTATAAGTGAACCCAAGGATAATAGAAAACACTATTAAAATAAAGGACTTCCCATACAAACATACCATAGAGTTGCATTGGAGGACCTAGCAATTCCTAGAGAGTACACCTCTCTAGGCATTTTCCAGCATGATTCTATGGTATGTGTCCCTCTTTTTTTCAGCTGTGGATAATTGAAACTGGATGATAGTTCCACAGATACGGGGGAGGAGGGAAACCCGCAGATGTAAACCAACTATTGTTTTCAGAACTCTCTCCTCACCATGGGCACTCCAAATCCCTCCCTACACATGTGTTGAAAGAACAATGTTAGGGGGGAACACAGAAGTGTATGACCCACCACCATTGAAAGGTACAGTGATGCCACCCTGGAGCCTGGAAATCTTACCTTTTGGGACAACCGCTCCCAGAATTCTGGGAGTTCCAGTCTGAAAAATTAGCATTCCCAAGCTTTACCCCATCCTTTACAATATGCATGTCCAGACGACATTTGAAAAGGTGCAATAAAACCAACAATATCTGATACAGAGCTCCTTCACGTGAAGGCAGGCCCCTGATAGATCCAGAGTTCCTCTTCTTTGAGAAGATATCCACCTGCACACATCAGTGTACATGTATCACACCTTTACACTCTAGCTAAATGTGTGGACGATAGAGGCATAGCTGCTGAGCAAGAGGGGGTGTCAAATTGACCCATTCAGCCCTTTGATCCCCCATGCATTCTTTCACTGTCCAGTGGAGTTGTCAGAACTCTATCTTTTAACTTAAAATGAGTCTTTAAAACCAAGAGGCCTTTTGTTTGCTATCTTCCCTTTGCTAGTATGCTTGAGTTCTATGCTTAAACTATATCTAAAATTATTAAAATCTAGTTTGTAAAGCTTCTGGTTGGTCAGGCTGGTGGGCACGGCAGAGAGAACATTCTCATAAGGGTCCCTAAATTGTGCAGACAGCTGCCTGCCAAATTTGGGCCCAGCAAGGTGCTAACAGACTTGAAACAGTGGCAGCTGTTCATACATGACACTCGCATTATCTCTCAGACAACAGACTCATCCACACTTTCTCTCACAACTCTCAACTTCAACTGTCACCCTCTTAACTCCAACTAACTCTCTTAACTGACATTCACTCAGGTCATACTATCAGCAACCCCACCCATCACAGTTTCCTGCACTGGGATTGGCTCCCACATTCTCTCATCTCATTCGCACAGAGACCCTTCCCATCACACCTCCCTGTGATGCCTTCTTTTACATACTTTTCAGCTCTAGTTCTCCACAACTTGGGTCCCAATATTGGGGAACGATCAAAATATAAATGACATCATCATCGTCGTCATCGTCAAATTGCATCATGGTGCTTTGTGGCTACCATGGCAATATGGCAAATGAATCCACTCCAAGTTTTTAGTCTGAACCATTATCACAACCATAAAGTAGCTATCCAAGGTATCCAGCCTATTTTGGGAGTAGGTTTCAACTTGGGTGGCTCCTGGCAAGTTCAAACGAAAACCCAGAGTGGATTCACCACTCTGCAGCCATAGAAGCCAACAGCCACCACTGAGTTGCATGAGGGAGAGAAGACATCTTTAATCACTTCGAAGAAGAAGCTCTCTTATAGTTCCTATAAGACAAGTTCAGGAACTGACAACATGAAGAGAGCCTTAGCTATTTATATCTCAAAAGAAAAGACTCTCCGGCTCAGAACCCTTTAAAAAAAATCATAGAAATAAAGTTACTGCTTCCACACGTCACCCATTCAGTTCTGGCTCCTGTAGTGACATTTATAAAGCATCCAATTTTCTGCCATGAAGGCTGCATGAGCCCAGAGTGGCACTCAATTAATGAACCTTTCATTCCAGGGAGATGTCCACTGCCAACAATGCATCCAGTCAAAGCTTGGTGGTGCCAAGAAGTTAATATCATAAAATAGATCAATTTGTCTTTTGTTATACGTTATGCAGATGCTTTTATGGGAGACTGAATATAAAAGCACTGATTGTTGCACATAGCAGGAAGAGTGCACAATTATTTTTCCTCTTCTATACTCTCCTTCCCCCTCAACACACCTCCAGCCTCGCTTCTGGATGATGAAAGAACTTATATGATTTCATGTACATTGTTTGTTGCTATCTTTCCTACTGCTGTGAGCACCAGCCGAGGAATATACTATTAGGTTAAGTGTAAAAGAAAGAGGACTAGAAATCTCTTTGAGATGCAGCGCAGTGGGGATTTTTTATTTTTATTTTTATTTTTTGAATGAGAGATTGCTCTCCCCCATCAGCTGTATATTTAGTGTCCTCAAGGCACCAACTACAGCAAAAGGGGACAGGGGCTAATTTTTCCCCACAGGAAGTGAAGAGATGTCACTTCCTGTCACCATTTTGAGAGGGACTGCAGTGAGAAATGAAGGTATTTGGAAGTAGTATAGGATTCTAGGATCCTTGTGGAGTAGTAGGGTACTTTTGTGTATTTTTCCATATTTGAAGGACTTTCTGCATGGCTTTCCCTGGTTTGTTTTCCTTAGTAACAGTATTTCAGGTATACCTCAGTTAACAAAGTATATGTGTTCCTGGGAGTGACTTTAACAGAAAATGTGGTACCAGAGGCAGAAATAGCATAGAAAAAAAAACAGTTTCCTGCACCACAAAAGGAAGACCACTTAAACATGTTTCGATATTTTTAAAAATCCAAAACTAACAATGTGCTCATGTGAAATGAAACAACCAGATCAAATAAGCCTTGAACAAGGAACCATATACTATGTGTGTGTGTGTGTGTGTGTGTGTGTGTGTGTATATATATATATATATATATATATGAGCCTTCTACAGACCATGTGAAGGTTTCTTCTAAAATTCATCCAAGGATGACTTTTTTTTTTCTTATCAGCCTAAACTTTTATTATGATTCCCATTTGGTGGTCAAATGTATAGATTTATGCAGCTTTTGGGTAGAGATGATGAGTATTTGCTGATACAAATGTTGAGGGCAACTCATGCAGCTATAGCTTTTGGATGGAAAACAGAACAAAAATAGAGTGTGAGTAAATGTCAATATTATGTTTCAGGATATATAATGCTTGATTTTATATTAGAAAGAAGAATGGGGTATATGGGACAATTGAAAGCAGGAGAGTGGCTAAGGAAATGGACTAAAATAATAGAAATAAAGAAGAGGAGAGGTACAAAATTACAAAAGATACAATTAATACAATTCTCCACATCAAAGGAAAGGGATTTTGAATAAATAACAACTTTTTCCCTTGAGGAGAGGGAGTGGGAGGGAAGGAAGGGCTATAATGGAAAAAATATTAATATTTGGCTTATTGGGATAATCGACTTGATAGATATCTGTTACCACTAATGGTTTCGTGTTAAATTTGGGATATATCATACATATGTATGTATGTAAAAATTATGTTTGTTAACAATCCCAAAAATTCAATAAAAATTTTAAAAGTTAAAAAAAATACATATGCTGTTTTAACACTTTGGTGGGGGGGCATTAACATACCCCAGCAGTTTTTAAAAAATGTCCAGCTAGATAAAGGATGAGGTGAAAAAGGGACGTTGGGCAGCATCAAAAGAATTTGTAAAAGGGGGCTTATTTGTCAGAGACTTTGTTAACTGAGGTATACCTGTAATACTGTATCTTCTAGTGTCAGAGCAAAATTGACATCTAAGGATCATAGAATCATAGAATCATAGAATTGCAGAGTTGGAAGAGACCATGAGTTCTTGCCAGTCCAACCCCCTGCCACGCAGGAAATCACGATCAAAGCATCCCCGGCAGATGGCCATCCAGCCTCTGTTTAAAGACCTCCAAGGAAGGAGAACCCACAACGCTCCGAGGGAGTGTGTTCTACTGCCGAACAGCTCTTACTGTCAAAAAGTTCCTCCTAATATTGAGGTGGAATCTCTGTTCCTGGAGCTTGCATCCATTGCTCCGTGTTCCAGTCTCTGGAGCAGCAGAAAACAAGCCTGCTCCATCCTCAATGAGACACCCCTTCAAATACTTAAACAGGACTATCATATCGCCTCTTAACCGTCTTTTTTCCAGGCTAAACATACCCAGCTCCCTAAGTCTCTCCTCATAAGGCATCGTTTCCAGATCTTTCACCATTTTAGTTGCCCTTCTTTGGACACACTCCAATTTGTCCATATCCTTTTTGAATTGTGGTGCCCAGAACTGGACACAGTATTCTAGGTGAGGTCTGACCAAGGATATCATGAGGCAAACCCTTCACTACTGTAGTTCAACATATACATGGTATTTCTAGAACTAATTTTTATCTGTAGATCCCATGTGAGAAGTTATTTAATCTAAACCAGGAACTGCTATATATATGCAAACACAGGATACAATATCATATGAAAGAGGCCTACCCAGTTGGCACCCAACATTCCAGAATTCTTGTGGGTCGTAATTTGAAGAGTCTGTCCTGGTTCCTTTGGGGTAGATTCTTGTGAGGAAGTGAACAGTGTGCAAGACAAAGTCAGGGGCTGAAAAGAGACATTTTAAAATTATTATTGTTATTGTTATTGTTATTATTTCTATCCTGCCTTTCTCCTTCCAATGGGACCCAAGGCAGCTAACAACGTATTTAAAACAATACAAGCTAAAAATGGTACAAAGTTAAAATTACATTATAAATATATTTTTTTAAAAAAATAATTAAACAATTTACTGTATAAGTTAAAATCATTACACTGTAAAAAATATTAAAATGCCTTAAAAAGGCCCTATTTTTTTTTTTAATGGAGCTCTGGTGGTGCGGTGGTTAAATGCCAGTACTGCAAGGCACAAGATTGAGCTTGGTTCTAGAGGGCTCCAAGGTGGACTCAGCCTTCCATCCTTCTGTAGGTCAGTAAAATGAGTACCCAGCTTGCTGGGGAAAATTAAACAAAAAAAAAAAAATTGGAAACCACTTAGGGAGTGCTTTGGCACTGATAAGCAGCATATAAATATCAATGCTATTGCTATTGCTATTAAAATGCACCACACAGCCTTACAAGCCCAGCCCTTGTTAATTCATAAAAACCTGGTGGCATAAAAATGTCTTAACCTGCCACCAGAAGGAGAGCAAGGATGGGGCCATCCTGGCCTCCCTGGGGAGGGAGTTCCAAAGTCTGGGAGCAGCCACCGAAAAGGCCCTCTCCCTTGTTCCCATCAAATGAGCCTGAGAATCATAGAATCATAGACTTGCAGAGTTGGAAGAGACCACGAGGGCCATCCAGTCCAACCCCCTGCCATGCAGGAAATCACGATCAAAGCATCCCCGACAGATGGCCAAGGTGGTGGAACAGAGAGAAGGGCTTCTCCAGATGATCTTAAAGCTTTACTGGGGTCAGAGCAGAGAGGGAAGCATGGTAACAGTGCACATAATAAGTTATTAATATTCTCTAAAAATGAGATAAATTCTGTGTGTATTTGTGACAGGGACAGCCTCACTGTGAGTCAGAGTGAAGCAGTTGTGCCAAATGGCATATACAAGGGAATCGGGCATAGGCAGCACTGTTTTGTTCTGTGCCCCATAAACTAGACGGTTACCTCCCAGTTGAAGATGTTATTTTTTTCCCACTAATGTTGGAGTGATAGTCAAAAGACAGTCTGGTTGGCTTTCTCCATGGAAAGCAGGGAGTTATGATCTTGAAAATCATACAGGAGAAGAAAAATGACAACCCTCTATGGTTTTTAACATCTTTGCCTGATGAAGAAACGAGTGAAGCTTTGAAACCTTGCATGATGTATTTTATTGAATTTTGGTTGGCCAATAACAGTATCACAGTTTTTGTGGATTCTGTTGTATTTTGTTACATGACCAACATGGCTCCCCCTCAATATGATTGTAAAGTTAAAACTGTCTACACCTCACTGGTTTCAGCGGGAAAGTTAAATATGCACTTAACTCTTTCCCACTGAAAGAAACAACTGCAGAATTTGCAGGATTTACAGTGTCTGCCCAAAAGTAGACATATACAGTTCTGGTTGAACAATACAAACACAGATATTATGCTTACTGAGAATATCTCCAGAGCTCTCTTTCCCTCACTTTTTATAACCATTCTATGGGTGAAGATGGGCAAAGGTTGGCATGGCCATTAGGCAGAGTGATGCAACTGTGTTGGAGGAGAAAGATGTCTGCCTTCAGGTGCAGTTGTGATTCTACTGGCAGTTCAGTAGGATGATGCTTAAGATGTCATGTTCATTGACCTCACCAGGGCCTACCCCATGGCATAACAGGGAGGAGCATTCATCCCTAGGTTTCAGGTTTGGACCTTGGAAGCTGAAACTCCTGACCTGAAAATGCTTAGGTAGCAAAAGCTCTTGGGCAAGGTCTGTACACACATGGATTGACAATAAGTTTAATATATGTTCAAATCATGGCCAATGTGAGCTTACTCCCTCACAAAGCCATAGACTTCTGGGGCCAAGCTCAAATGATCAGATTTTCTGATACACAATAATAACTCCAGATGTATATCAGAAGAGATTAAATGGTTTAAATTACCTTTCTTTTTTATGAGCTTTTGGCCTTTCACCTCTCCAATGGAATTGTTTTGGTAAAATTTCTGTTTCTCCCTTGAGTCTTCAAAGCTGGCAAACTTCCGAGAAGCGGTGAAAATGACAAGTTCCGACAGCAACATGGCCACTTTAACCTTATGGCCCTGTGAACAAAGGTGAATAAGTTACCGTCCTGCAAAGGGAAGAAGGCAAGGGGACCCTTCCCACCCCCAGCCTTTTGTATAACAGAATAAGCTAAAGATGTTTGCTCCTGGGACACTAACCAAAGGCTTCCCCACTCCTGCATTAAGAGTGTTAAAATAAACTGGGATCCTCGGGGGAAGTCCTTCTCTACACCCCACCACCCTCACAGCTGGAAGCACAAGAGAGGGCCTTTTCAGTGGCTGCCCCCAAGCTGTGGAATTCCCTTCTGAGAGAGGCTAGGCTGTTCCCCTTTGCAGTGTCCATCTGACAGCTGGTGATGATCATATTTGCCCTGACAGGCCTTTGGGAACTTTTTTTTTTTTTAGGGCTTTTAATAATGTGCTGCATTATGCATATCTTTTGCTTTTTAAGGATCTTGCTTTTAAATGCTTTTTTTAAATTGATAGCTCAATTATATTTTACGATGTGTACCTTTTTAGTACTATGAAAAACATTTCTGTATCTGTTTTTATTTTTGGAAGCCACCTTGAGTCCTACAGCTGACAAAAAGGTGGGATACTAATACTAACAACAACAACTGTTGAAAGGATTCACTATTCTGGTTTTATACACACACACACACACACATAAGAACACATTGCATTCAAGAGGAAACAATGCAAAGTAGTAGGATTCTTGCTCTTACAAACAGGTGATGCTTTGGAGCTCTGCTTACCTTTTCCTTCTTGCTCTTTTTGGGGGCTGCTGCCTTTTGAGGAATTTTCTTTAGCAAAAGCCCAGTTGCATCCTCGTCCTCCTCGTCTGATACCTCAGTATCCTCCGTTTCTCCCGTCTGACCCCGCCACCTCTGGCCCCTCCGTTGAAGGGTTTCTTCCAGGGTGCCGACTTTCTTATTCTTGATCAAGATCTTGAATTTCAGTTCCTGTATAAATAAAGAAATGTGAGAACCATGCTGAACCATAGGCCAACCCCTCCCCACCCCAAGTCGTTGAATTCACCTTCAACCTCAGCAAAGTTTTGTTACATGCAAACTATACCAGTATACTCCATTATAAGGAGACAATGGATATTACAACCTGAAACCTGTTGATTACTCTCAAGGGGATCAATAGCTGGATGAATCAACACATAAATAAATCCAACTAATTCAGTGGGTCTACTGTAGTCAGGAGTAACAATAGGGTTTAGGTCTATGGTGTTGTCTGTACTGGCCAGAATACTCCACATTCTGACTGGAGAATTCTGGCCATGGAACTGCCCCAGATTCCCTGATGGGAATGTGCAGCTGTCTGCTTGCATGCGCTCCACTATTATTGGCGGGTGCTATCACCGCTGCCACTGGTGTTGTATGTCGCACTCTCTGAGGCCAGAAATGAGGCGCCTAGACTTGATCACATGCTGGGGGCCTATTTGTGACCTTAAAGAGTGCAACAGCAGCAGCATGAGTGTGCATACAGCTGCATGTTCCCACCATGGAACACTCCGTTTCTTTGCAGAAGCCAATATTCCCAGCTATTTTCAAAGTCATTTTAAGGGGGATTTGCTCCAGTTTCTAATCAGAACTGCCCAGCTGTCATCCAGACAGTTCAGACTAGAATCGGGGCCAAACCCCTGCATTGTCTGAACATCTGGTGCAGAAAAGAGGGAAGGCTTTTTTACTCGGCCTGTGCAGACAAGGCCTCTATCTCCTCTTTCATACTCCAAAGACCATTCAGCTATCAACATCCAAGCAACTGACTGCTTTTATGTCACCAAGCATTGACCATGCATGTATAAGAAAGAAGGGAACCCTTCTTGTCAGTGTGATACAGGCTCCAGAGAGTTCCTCTACCAGATCAGATATAACAGGGTATTTGAAGGAATTTACCCTAAAGGCACCAGATCCCACCTGATTTTGGAAGGGAAGTAGGTTTGGCCCTGATTAATACTTGGATGGGAGATCACCAATGAACACCAGATCCTGTAGGCTACATTTCAAATGAAGGCAATGGCAAATTACCTCTGAGTATTTCTTGCCTAAGAAAACTCTATTTAATATAAATATCACCCCAAAACACCACCAAATCACACACAGTTCCACTTCCTTTCGACTCCATGTCACACTTTGTAGACAGACCATTGTCCAGACCTCCTCGCTGTCGGTTTACTTCACAACCTTCACTCTGCAGGATCGGTACAATATAACTCGCTACTCCCTTGCTCTATTCCTCATCCAAATACTTCCTATTACTTTTGTTAGCCTTGTGTGAGTGTCTGAGGCCTGAGTGTTTGCATGAATGCTGTTGATATTAATTTTCAATAAAGATCACTTAATTGTACCTTTTGGCTTAGAGTCTCCTTCTTAGTACCAGTATATATAGGTTAAAAGGTCCCGCTGTTGCCCATCCTCTCACTGCCGTAATTGAGCTAATTAAATATTCCCGACTTTAATATTCAGACATTAGAGGATCACCACGGACCCCACACAATTCAGGTAACACTACTTCATTTCCCCACTAACTTCATATTATAGGATCCAAGGTTAAACTTAAAGGATAGAGCGTTAGCAAGAGGAAGGGATGCGGGAGGCCAAGATGGGTTTGAAAAACCCTTAAATTGATCAGAAGTAGAATGAGTGTCATATTCCTTTACCCTTCCACCAACCCAATTTGTAGAACAAAGACATTCCAAGCACTAACCACTACCCATAAAAATTACTTGGAACTGTCCCCCCACCCACATCATTTGTCCCAAGAAAAGGGTAGAAAGTACCTCTGGGGAGGGTAGCTGAGATGGCATAGAATCATCAAGTGTTGAAACGCAGAGTGTATCTCTGAAGATGTCTAGCATATGAGCTGCCATTCTCTCCTGCTGGGTAGGACTACAGTGGTTCTCCAAAGATAAAATAATAGGATAATCTGATGCCTGAAATTTAAAATATAAAGAACACTGGCACCCTCTCTGTTGCATACATACACCTACGTGTGACACCACCCATTTGAAAAACTGCACAGTTGTCATTGGATTTTTATTTGTTTGATACCATGTAGTGAACAGTACTGAAAACTCTTTTTAGAGAGAGATCTATAAACTGCATGAATAAATAAGTAAACAAGCAAATATGGATTTGGTAGTGAGGACTTAAAGGGTGTTGTTTTTAACCCTTTAAGGTTCATGAATGGAGTCTGATAGTAGCTTGAACTCAATATCTTATTTAACAACACACTGCTGGATGGATTCTGGATGGTAGCCTGGAGTTCAGTCTGACTAAGCAATTAAACCAACTTTATATGGAATTCTTACAAAAATGTGCAGGGGCAGCAACTGAACAACAAAAGGCTATGACATACATACAACCTCACTAATAAAGAGCAAGCATTATTTCCAAAGCATATATGTCAGACTTGTTCTCTGTATCTTATTCTGGTGTTCTAGCTGTTATCTTATTAGCAGAACATGTCAAGATGTTTTGGAACAAGACTCAGAATGTTATGTACATTTAAATTAACTTGAAATCTCTAGGGACTCACTACATTTTCTGTGTCTCAGCAAACTGTTTTCTTCAATGTGGCTATACATCACTTAGGCCTTATGGTCACTTTCTGGCTTTGCCCCTTTAGGCCCTACTTTTGATTTGTAAAAAGCCATGTAACATCCCAAGATCAACAACAACAACAAAAAGCAACTATATATTATTAACCCAAGGTCAAATAAAAAGGGAGCTTATACTGTTAACTATCACAAGACTTAAGACTCACGGTCAGTTCAGACATGACAGGGAATTCTGTTTTCTTGTGAAAAGAATGGGCCTTGGCAAGACTGGGACTTGCTTGCTTGCTTGCTTTTCCCTTTTTCTGCCCTGTTCTGCACAAAGGGGGGTAGTTCAAAGCTTCTGTTTGTGGCTTGGAACAAATAGTTTCCCATTGTGTACAAATGCATGAAACTGTTGCTTGTTCAGACCTCTGTTAATTAGGACAAAGCAAGATTGGACCATGGTTTCATGGGTGAAGGGATGGTATGAGCCGGGTTCATCAGCATATATGAAGTTATTCTCAGATACAACCTTATTTTCTCTTTAGGCTAGTGGAGGGCCATGGAGCCTCTGAATAGCAGAGAGTCTCAGGGCTTGTCTACACCAGTCATATATCCCAGCTTGCCCATGTTCCAGAGCCCTGCAGTCCAAACAACGCAGGGCATTAACCCCAATCTGCCCCCGGGCAGTCGAAACAAGCCCTGGGGCAGATACGGGGCTGGAACAGGGATATAGCCCTTTACAGAGTTGTAAAAGTATACTTGGTTTAATCTGGTATTGCGGGATTGGGCCCCAGGTGTCTGCCGGGAGCCCGTTCCAGAATGCCTTTCCTTGCTGTCACTGCATCTTCCTTGGCTCTGCCGGAAGCCAGACAGGAGTCCTGCAGCATTTGACTGAGGCTAGTCCTATGCAGGAGTCCTGTAGTCACACATTGCAGGACCACTGCCTGGCTTCCGTGTTAGTGAGAAAATGGCAGCTATGGTGGCTTCGGCAGGGAGCCAGCATCCTATTTGGACTGGCCTGTTTTCTGCACGTAACGGGAGGGAAGTAGGCCACCTCTACAGCCAGGATGTGCCAATGGAAGCCAGTGTATCCTGCCTGGTGTAGATGAGCCCTCAGAATGGTTAGATAGCACTGGCTTCTCCTTCTACCTTCTATGTCTTCTACCTTTCTACTGAAGATTTAAACCCAGCATTCAGAGTTGGCATTGCTGAATGGGCCAAAACAGTTTTTGCACAGGAATTATTTTCCTATGATCCCTTTTATCTGGGCTTGCCTGACTCTATGACATATCCTCCAACACTTCCCAGATGAAAACTGGGATGCAATGTGGACAAGCAGTATCAGAGTGTGGTCAAGTTGGCAAAAATTATTAGTGAAGAATATTGCACAGAGTAGGAGAGGCTGCAGCAGTTTTCTTTTGCCTGAGCCTACTGAGAAGGGTAAAATTCTGTTCCCTCCTGTTTTCTCCCCCACCCCCTGCTGAATTAATTGAATGGAAATTACTTTGGCTTTTTCAACTCAGTTTTCAGCAATTGTAGTAATGCTAGAGTCATATCCAAAGACTGACTGCTTGATATTTATGTAGGTCAGCCAAGCCCGTCCTTTAAAGATCTCGAAGATCAGTTGACTACCTGATACTTCTGTGTGACATGAAAACATCCAGTTGACCGCATCACATTGTGTCATGCCGACATTCTCCACAGCTTTTAACAACTGCAAGGACCTACTTCATAATGGTGATGGTGGTGGTGATGGTAAAGTTTATGGCTGTTTGATGAAATGATTGAATGACTGATTTGCTTGTTAAATGTGCACCCTGCCTTTCCAAAAAGTCCTCGAACGTGCTTACACCTACCTCAAAGGCATGCTTGTGAACCACATCAATGACATTCTTGAAGGTGATTTTGCTTGTCAAAGTATGCCCATGATAAACAACGGGCTCACCATTTGGCCCATCCCAGCAGTCAATTTCTACACAGCGGCATCCCTTCTTCAGAGAACTTACAAAAGGGGAAAAAGGAATTTACTACTACTGCTACTGTTACTGCTACTACTACTTTAATTTTAAAAAGAGTTCTGAGTTCTTTTTATTAGCACCAGAGCTTTCTGTAAAGTGGTCATACGGGCTAGGGGATTCTAGGCAATGTAGACCAAAAAGTGAATTTTCAAAGCTGTGATATTGCTTTCTGGTTTCCAAGTAGCCTTTGGTTGGATACATAGGCCAATCTATTGCATGAATGTCACATTTGGAGTTGCACACTGATAGTGCAATGCAGCCCTTCTGCTGAGTGCCAATATTACACAAGTGAATGCACAACCAAGCACAAAATGAAATGTGCAACCAAAGGAAATCACATGCATAATGATACTGCATGCATAACTCTGTTTTTGTAACCTTGAACTAAATAAGTGGTTCTACATCGGAGAAAAATGTCCAATCTCGTCTGTAGGGGAACTGACACATGTAAGACACCAACAGGATTCCAGCCAGAGTCTGTACCCTATCAGGGGCTCAGAGAAGGTATTGTAATAATTTGGTGGGGGTGGAGACTTAATCTCTGTTTTAAAAGAGCTTCTGCTGCCCCAGGGGAACCAACTGTAACCTCCAGTATTAAATTGGAAGCCACCATTGGTCAAAATTCTCTATGTGTGCAACATATCCTCCAACATTGCACAGATGAAAACTTGAACACATGTGGCCAATTAACATCATAGTGTGGTCAAGATGGAAAAAGTTATTAATGAGTAAGAACACACAAGCTAAGAGAGGCTGTTGCAGTTTGTGGCCTCATCTACATGGACAGAATACACGGGCTTCCCAGGGGTGTATTCCAACCCTGGATCAAGCCTGTTGTTGCCTCATTACTGGCACCAAATGGGATGGAATACAGATTACTAGACCTGATTGTTTCTGCAGCTGCTGCCACCTGCATCACATTCTCTGAAGCCAGGAAGCTGGCCCACAGCAGATGATCAAGGCCCCTGCATGTGACCAACCTTGGTCTCATGCTGTGGGACTGCTTCCTGGCTGCAGAGAGTGCAACATGGATGGCAGCTGCAGTGATGGGGCAATGTGGTAGTATGACCTCCTGCGGTCCCACAGGGCCCAAGTTTCTTCCCCAATGAAGCGGGTATTTTTGTGGTTATTTTGCTATAATGGTTTATCAGGATTTACCCCATCTTAGCCCCAACCTAGCCTTGTCTTTGCCCTGGGGGTTATCAGGACTGCCCAGGGGCAAAACGGGGCAAAAGTCCTGTGTCATTTGGAATGCAGGGGTCTAAGATGGGGGCAAGATGGGGTAAATTGTTTGTGTAGACAAGGCCTGCTTTTGCCTGAGTCTACTGGGAAGGGCAAGATTTTGTCCTCTCCTTTCCTCCCCTCCCTGCTGTGTCAATTGAGTGCAAACTACTTTTGCACTTCGAACTCAGTTTGCAGCAACTGAAGTAAGCTGAGAACAAAGGTGAAAAGTGGGAGGAGGGGAGAGAAACTGGGACATTTTAAAACAATCTTAAAAAGTGGGAAACCGGGGATTGATTAGGACCACCCCTGCCAAATTAGGACAGTTGGAGGATATGATTCAAACTAGCAACCTTTTTTACCCTGCCAGTCCCATCTACCTGCCATTGACAATTTCCAGCAATTTGGTTTTACATTCAAAATACTAAGCAAGATTGTGTTGGGACTGTACCCATTTGTGAGCTAGATTGATCTTCTGTATCACTGGACAGCCCACCTTATATCTGAGCAGTTCACAGCAATATGGAAAATCCAATTTTATCCCTCACGAGACTCAAAGCCACATTACAGCTGAGCAAGGATTTGAATAGTACATGGTGCATCATCAATGCAGAGCACTGTACCTAATTTCAGTTGAGCCCATCATATTTCAGAAAGGATTCTTTCTTCAGGGGTTGATAAATTATGATTTGATCAATCTCAATACTGGCTTCTTAACTCTAAGCCTTCCTAAGCAAAATGTCAAGAAGCCAATAGGAAATATCCAACAGACCAAGAAAAATTAAAACATTTAAGACAAATTACAGACTGAGTATCCCTTATCTGGAAATATGAAATCCAAAATACTCCATAATCCAAAATATTCAAATATTTAATAAAAAAATTAAAGCTATTAAAGTTTTTTTTTTAGAAAATAAAATATTGCATAAAATTACATTCAGGCTATGTGTATAAGATGTTTATGAAACATAAATAATTTTTATGTTTATACTCCCAAATATCTCATTAAGTATATGCAAATACAATATGACCCTCATATTCAAAGGGAGATATGTTCCTGGACTTACCGTAGAAACACAAAACTGCAAATAATAGTAAACCCTATTGAAATGAATGACTTCCAGTCCAAGCATACCACAGAGTTGTGCTGGAGAACCTAGAGATTTCTAGAGAGAACGCCTCTCTAGGCTTTTCCTCATTCCTCCAGCATGACTCTATGGTCAACGTCCGGTGGAAGCATACCATAGAATTGCACTGGAGGACCTAGAAAATACCTAGAGATAACTTTTTTTTCAGAAGCAAATAAGTGAAGCCATGGGTATAGGTCCTGTGGATACGGGGGTCATACTTCAAAATCTGGGGTGGGGGTCAAAATCCAAAACACTTCTGGTCCTAAGCATTTCATATAAGGGATACTCAATCTGTATAAAGGGCTGGATCCAGACTCAATGGCATGGTTCCTCTAACATTGGGACTGCCTTCCTGTCTTCCTCTTGCCTACAGTGCCCAACCAGCTTCTGCCAGTAAAAGCATCCTACTGAATTGTGCCTTGAGTTAGTTTTGAGTAATGTCTCCCATTGATTCCAATGGGATTAAAGCATGGCTTAACTTTTCTTGATCCAGCCCTATAGAACTGAAGCACCCATTACACATTCATAAGCAACAAAAATGTATCATTCACAGTGGGAGCTTGAGAACATTGTTACTATTTCAGACTTCAAGTCTCATAATTCTGCAACCAAAATGTCCACTGGCCATAGTGACTCGGGATTTCTGGGTGCTGTTAATCCTCCCAAATTAATTTTTCCAGTTTTATTGACAACCAGGAAGATTATAACAGAAATGAGTTATAAATTTAAGGAGATGTAAGGAAGGAACCCCATCACAGAAATTCATATTTCAGATCTGATTTATCTATTGCTTTTGAGTAGATACTGATTTGCTCTTAATAGCTCAAAACATTTGTTTTTGTTTTTTTAAAAAAATAAATAGGAAAAAACAACAGAAGCCACTTTGTACTGTCTGCCCTATCCCACACTCTGAAGAGGTATACATACTTGGCATAGCCCCAAAGGTGACTTGGCCCTATTAGCTGGTCTTGTATCAAATAGGTATTGTGTGATGATGATATGAAATAATCACACAGTGGGTAGCTCATATCTTGGTAGATAGTTTTGTGCTCTAGTTTGAATATGCTGCACTCTTCTGAAAGCATGTATCGTATGAAGCCTTCAAAAGTCATCTCCTTTCTTCTTCTCGCTAAAACAAGGAAATTTTAAAAGAGGGTTACAGCACTCTACTTTTGAGATAAACTATTTTCTATCTTTTTGGAAGGAGGCTTTAATTAAAGATTTTAGAAATACTCCACTACAAATTATTTGTCATTAACTTCACTTCAGCTTTGGTCTATATTCCTCAACTAGACATCCTCAAAGATAAATATAATGCACAATAGCCAGAAACCAAATTTTAACAATATTATCTCATGCGCTCATACTACATCCTAAAGGAGTAGTTTTCATTCTGTGGTTCCTCAGAACCTTGCTACTAGACTTCCCATTGAGAAAGTCAGCAGTGGTAGACAACCTCTTCTCCTTCCAAAACAGCTTCTCCACCAATGGTCAACATTCAATGTGGAGCCACCTAGATATATTGCTGTATGTTCTATAGGGATGCAATTATTCACAGAGGACTTTATCGGACTCAGCAAAAACTGTGTCATTAGGATGTGATAATAGCACAAAGGGCAAAATTATCAGACGTCCTCGTCGTTCATCCATTCCCACTGTGTTGTGCTGGCATGAACGACGCATTACTTTTTATTGACAGCTTTGCCTGTCAATAAAAAAGTAATGCCTCATTTGCACCAGTTTGACAGCGGGAACGGGTGAATGAGGATGTCTGATAATTTTGCCCTTCGTGCTATCATCGCATCCTAAATGATATGGGGTTTTGGTGATATTTGCCTCATCTGATAAAGTCCTAAGTTTCTTCTCGAAGCTAGCAATGAGTAATTTCACGGATTTTCTTCATGCTGCAAGAAAGTCTTTGAAAACAATGCAGTTTTTGAAGGCTGTTCAAAATTTGGGACTTATTCTGCAAAAAAATCACATGTGGTTGTTTTACAAAGAAAACAGCATTTTTTAAATGCAGAAAATAGCTTTTTTGTGTGTGGAAAATAATATTTTGATGCAGAAATGTTACTTCCTGCCCAGAAAACAACATTTTCTGTGCAGGAAAAAAACTGTAGTTGGGGGATTTGTTCTGCATAAAATTCACACATGGTCGATTTGCATAGACAACATCATTTTCTGTACAGGAAACAGCACTTTATATATGGAAAATAATGTTTCAACACAGAAGTAGTATTTCCCATGTGGAAAAAAATGCTAATTGCTATGCAGAACAAATTCCCATTTACAGATTTTTTTAAAAAAAATTCTGAGCAGACAACATTTTATGCACAGGAATTAATATTTCTTCACTGAAATATTATTTTCCATGCACAAAATGCTTCCATGCTTCCTTCTCAGAAAATGCTGTTTTCTGCACAGAACAACCTACATGCAAATTTTGCATTGAATCAATCCCAAATTGCGAAGATTCTTATCTGCCCAGGATTCTTCTTGTCATGGTTTCTTGACACTTGAAAAATATGCATCTGTCTATCTATCTATCTATCTATCTATCATCAATCTATTTATCATGATGCAGGGACTTCTTGACAAACCAAATGTGACAAAATTGATAAAGCAGAACATCTGAAAACCACTGCTCTTGTAAAGTAAACTTTGAAGATTCTCACCAGATTATTTCTCTTGCCATATCATTGTTGTGTTCTCCTTTTCAGTATTACTGTTTCCTCCCCATTTCTGTTCTATTTCCAGAGCAAAAAAATATATGATTCTTTGGTGATTAATATTTGGCTTTCAAGTCCAGTATCAGCACTGGGGAGTGCAGAGAGGCTGAACTGTGCCAGATAACACCATCAGAAGGAGGAGTGACGGCAGCCTTAGTAGTGCCACAGTTCAGGTCTCTATAATTTCCACCATAAAATGGATGATCATTATTCTATAAGGTGCCACCTTGAATGAATGGCATAGTAGCAAGAACTTTATAATACAACACTATTATTCTTTTACCTATCCAATTAATAACTGCTCCTGTTGAGTTCCTTTTCTCTAAAGCTCTCTTTCCAAAAAATTCAGTTTAGTCCACATTAAAAAAAAAAAATCCATACTTACTTTTAAGTCTCTCGATAAATTTTGACTCTTCTTTTTATGTTCCTGATGATATCTTGTTATGTTCCAGTCCTTCCATTATTTGCCTCTCTTCTCTACCTATATCTAGCTACAGCATATCTAAGAGCTTTTGTTCTATTAGACATTGTCACCTTTTGCTCTTTACCTTGCTGAAACTATTGGCACTTCTCCTTCCTTTATTGAGACATGTCTCAGAATTTATTATTTTGCATCCTGATTCCCATGAAAATGTGATTAGGATTGGCCAATGGCAGCACTAGGGAGGTGCAGAGAGACTGAACTGCACTAGGTGAAACTGTCAGGGGGATGGGTGACACCAGCCATAGGAGATTGTCAGACACAGGGGGAAAGCCCACAAAGAGCCTGCAAGGATGACATCACTGTACAGCACAGTTTCGCATGTGCCATCATCCTCGCATACTGCCTCCATGCAGACTCTGTGCTTCAGCAGAGAACAAGCCGTCACTTTTCATTGGTGGAAACTTCCTTCAATGAAAAGCGATGGCTTATTCTCTACTGCAGCACAGAGTCTGCACAGAAGCAACACACAAGGCTAACAACATAGTGAGGAACCAGGACCCGTTCCCAGTACAGTGACATCATCCTTGTGTGCTCCTGTTGGGCTTTTTGAAGCGTCTGATAATTTCTTTAGTAACACTACAGAGATTGGGTTGTACACCTCACTGAGATAAGAAGGACTCATTTTCAAGGAAAATTCCATAGGCTGCATTCTTGAACATACGTAATCCTCACTGAAATGGGGTATACCTGTACTCTGTTCCTGAGCATCATTTTGTTAACAGAAAATTTAGTACCAGAGGCAGAAATATCATGGAAAAATTGGAAAAAGTTCCTGCACCACAAAAAATAATCATATTATCAGCAAACTTTTTATCCAAAACTAACAAGATGTGTGTGTGAAATGAAACAACCCAGTTGGGTAAGTGTGACATAAGTAATCAAAAACACTTTGAACCTTCAAGAGATCACCTGAAAGCTTCTTCCAAAAGGCATCAAGGGATGGGTTTTTTTCAGCCTCCATGTTTCTTATGATTTTCATTTTGGAGTCCTGACTTATATATCTGTGCTTTTTTTTTTTTAACATGTTAGGAATAGCTGGTGAAACAGGTTTATCTGCCCTCCCCTTGATCACACATGGCCAGTAAGAGATTCTAGACACCAGCTGCTGTTGACTTTGTCTGTTGTAGGCAGGTGCACACAGGTACAGAAGCTTGAATAAAATACTATCTCACTCTTTCCCAGCTCAAGTTTTTATTGCATTGTTTACTGCAGGCACATTGCTTTAACCAGATGACAACATTCTGCGTTTCTCCAGCCTTCCTTCATTATCCAATGCTGATACTGCTAAAAGCATCCAGCTAGAAAGAGGACAAGGAGGAAGGGGCTGGAAAGATGCAAAAATACTTTTTTAAAAGGAACTTCTTTGTCTGAGGCTTTTTTAACTGGGGTATGCTTGTATTTATCTGTAACAGTTGCAATCCATATATTCCACTTAATTGGGACTAATTCCCATATAAGTCTGCATATGTGGTGTAAGTTAACATCCATAACATTGCTGTCTAAATCCATAGACTCGCTGTGTTCTATATAAGTAGAGTTTGGATTGGCAAGTTCACCTATGTAAGTATACCTATATTACTTTTTATTGCTTCCTTGTATTGTGAAGCTTCATCGCCAAATTACTGATGTATCACCACCACCACCATTTTAGATCAGAGTATGCTATTATTTGCATGGATTTCCACCTCTACCCACACTTCCTTTTGATTCATGTCTGTATAAGTTGCTTTAGACAGAAACCTGTTTATCTGACCCTTTTGTAAAGAGCTTAATATATCTGTGCTGCTGTATACAGTAAATACGTGGTAATAGTAATACCATATGTCATATTGAACGCTCAGCCATTCAAGACTATTATCCAAGGTTCCATCCATTATAGCAATTGCAATGATTTGTTTAATCTATAAATATCATTCAAGCACTGAGAAAACAATATTGCTTCCAACATAATTAGCCACTTGGAAAGCAATACCTAGAGCTTGGAATGCATGCTGAGACCAGGATACAAAATGTTGATGTAGACATACCCAGGCACTTAGAAGCACTCAATGGGACTCCCCTCCCCTTTGAAGTGTACATCTATTGATCCTACTATGTATCAAACAGCACTGTCTTGCGGGGGGCAAGGTGTTCAAGGAATATACTTGCAACATTATACACTTATATGACCATAATCTCCCTTACAAACCTGGCCATATTTTAGATCTGTCAAGGCGACCCTTGTCTCTGTTCCACCATCCTCACAGGTACATCTGTGGGGAGCATGGGAGAGATCCTGCTCAATGGCTGCTTCATGCTCTGGAACTCCCTTCCCAAAGAGGTTAGATTGGCCTCTTCCCTACTCTCTTTCCATAAACAGGTGGAGTCCTTTCTGGTTTGATAGGCTTTTGAGACTGATTGTTTAGGCCTGGTACAATGTACTGGATTTTCTACTTGCTATTTTTCTTGTGCTATTGTGGAGTTGTTGGTTGTTGTTGGTTTTTTGGGGGTTTTTTGTTTGTTTGTTTGTTTATGCTTTTAACTGGTTTAAATGTATAGCTGGACCTCTGTATCTGCGGGGGTTCAGTTCCTGGACTTAGCACAGATATGGGAAACCACAGATAACAGCAAACACCATTGAAATAATGGGACTTCCAGTTATAAATACCATAGAGTTGTCTTGGAGGACCTAGAAAATGTCTAGAGAGGACACCTCTCCAGGCATTCTCTAGAGAGACTCTATCATAGGTGTGTTGTTTTGTGTCCCATGGATAACTGAAACCACAGATATTGGTTCCATAGATATGGAGGTTTAGGTACATTTTAACTTTTGTATTTTTGTGAATTTTAACTGTTTTTTTTTTAATCCATTGTAAGCCGTCCTGAGTCCCCAACTGGGGAAAAGGCAGGAACAGGAGGAGGAAGAAGAGGAGGAGGAGGGTACGTTACAGCTGAGATCCTACATCTAGGTTATATAGTAAAAATGTCTGCAGGTGGAGTTTTGCATTCATTGTGCTATGAAGCCTTTGTGTTGAACAGCAACATAAAATGACTTAATGCACACATGAATATGCAACAGAATGTACAGCCATATGCACGTTTCATGCACACATGCACAACTCGTGCATTTCTCTGCACAGTGGCACCACCACTCCAGTTCTGCAACCTAGAATGGACGGTACATGCTGTGCATTGAACAAAAATGTCCAATTACTTTCATAGGGAACTTAACACATATGTCAGACACCTATGTTTATTTGAATCTAGTCTTATTCACAAAGCTTTCACATGTAACATGTCACAGTTCTAAACTTGAGGAAGTCCTGCTGGGTTTACATTTTCCAATGATTTAAATTTTCAACTGGTTACTTCCCATCTTCCTCTAGTGGTGGGCTTTCATGATGGAAAACAGCAGTATTCTGAACTTCTTGAACTGGGCACCGTTTAAAATCCACCCCCAAATTATTTTATTTATTAAAATATTTATAACCCATCTTATATGAAAAGGTCTCATGGTGGCATGAAATAAATTTAATTAATGGTGTTGCATGTCCTGGAGCCTGGAGGCAAACCTATCATGGGGTTTTCTTGGCAAGATTTATTCAGAGGGCTTTTGGCATTGTCATTCTCTGAGCCTGAGGGAGTTGAGTTGTCTAAGGTCACCCAGTGTATCTCCATAGCTGAGTAGAGATTTGAAGCCTAGTCTTCCAGAATCCTAGTCCAACCCTCAAGCGACTATATAATACTGGCTCCCCCTAATTCTCAATTTGAATAATTTAAAACAATTTAAAATGTCAAAATAGTAGAAGGTAATTTAACCAACCCCAAAATAAATTAAATTTGACTTATGAGTTGGATAAAATCATTAGACCCCAAAGGCTTTGATTTTTTTTTTAAAAAAATGTTTTCGTTAGTGCCAGGATAGAGCCAGAATCCAGACTAATAAGACCTCAGAGGGGAGAGATTTCCACAACTGGGGTGTCACGGCAGAGGAGGCCTTCTTTGACATCCCCACATGGTGTATTGCTCCCTATACAATGTAGACAGAAGACCCCTCCAGCAAACCTTAACCCTCGGGCAGACCTATATAGAGCAAAGTGTTTCTTCAAATATTGATACCCCAAGCCATTTAGGGCTTTGAATATCACAAACACTTTGAATTCAGACAAGATAATGTCACTGATAAAGGGAGGATCCTATTGTTTGGGGTGGGGCATTGTGGGAAATTAAAGAGGCAGCTAGACACTAACACCTATTGGTCAATCAATAAAACATCAGAAAATTCCTCTCCATCATAATGAAATCATTGGATACTACGTTAGCAGTAAATGGACAAGAACTCAGTAGAGTCAACATTATGTGAAGAATTTCCTAGTGTGACTCCCTCTTTCCTTTATTATTTATTATTGTAATAATACAGTTTACAGTAATTCTGAAGAAAACAAATCAAGGATACAAAATATTGAAACAAGCTGGAAAAGTAAACAAGTCATCTTATATGAATGATTTAAAATTACAGGGAAAGTCACCAGCAGAAATGGAATCCATATTTGAACACTAAGAATATTTAGTCAAGACATTCCAGTGGAATTTGGAATTGACAAATGGGCTATACTAGCAATCAACAGAGGGAAAAAATGCTCATTCAGAAAGTACCAAGCTTCTGGATGGGTATATCATCATCATCATCATCATCATCATCATCTATACCCTCCTTTCTTTCAGATTGGGACTTGAAGGGGCTTACAAATTAAAATTCTTACAATGTAGTTAAAAACATACAAAAATCAACATTAAAACAGAATTAAACTATTAAACTATGTAAACAATTTAAAATGTGCACTTAAAAACAATGAAAAGAAGTTTAAAACAGTGCAATGTTTTATTGGGTTCCTTTCAACTAAGTTAGTCAACTTGTCTAATTCCACCAAATCACCTTCTCCAGCCATTCCATATAATTATTTTATTTTATTTTATTAATCTTCTAATAGGCAATTGTATTAATCTTCTAATAGAGATTTTTTTTAAAAAAAAAGTAAACCTTTTACACATTATATATAGCAAAAAGCAGGGGATACCAGTATTGTAGGGTTTGAGATGTAAGACTTTATCAGACAAGGCAAACCCCAAGTCATTAGGATGCAGTGATAGCACAAAGGGCTGAAATTATCAGATGTCATTGTCATTTACCCATTCCCGCTGTGTCGCACTGGTGTGAATGAAGCATCACTTTTTACTGACAGCTTTGCCCACCAATAAAAAAGCAATTCCTCATTGGCACCAGCGCGACACAGCAGGAACGGGTGAATGATGAGGATGTCTGATAATTTTGCCCTTTGTGCTATCGTCACATCCTAAATTACACTTTTTTTGGCAATATTTGCCTTGTCTGATAAAGTCAATAGAAACGAAAGTATTTATATATATATATTTGGAAAGAAACATTGATTAAAAGTAGAAAAATTAGATAAGAAAAATAATAAATAGCAGCAAATAGAAGGTGAGATTAAGTTAATTGGTTAGGGTACAGTTAGAGAAAAGTGGGAAGTCATTTTAAAAGGGGAGAGTGGAAAAGGGAGTTTATCGTTGTAGTTGTTTTGTGTTTGCATTTATGTGTGTGTATGTATGTGCTAATTTTAAATGGTTCTGAATAAAATATATATCCAATTAAAACAGTGCATTTTTTTTAACAAATACAACACCTTCTTAAAAGCCCTTTCTTCAAAAACCTTTAGTTTTGGCAGTCTGTCAAAATGAAAAGGTCTTCATCTGCTGACAGAAGAACAGCAAGGATGGTGCTGTTCTAGTCTCCCTGGGAGGTTAGTTCCAGAGCTTAGGAGTGGCTATTCAGAAGGTCCTACCCACCAACTGTAACAGTGATGGTGGAGGGGGGGGGGAGCTGAAAGCAGGGACTCATTGTCTGAGCAGGCTGACATGGGCAGTAATGTCATTCCAAATAATAAACAACCAGTGCCCATCCCTGGCTCTCTGCCATAGGTCCAGAGGATCCAATCTTCCCTTCCCTCTTACTCTCTGTCCTCCTTGTCCACTCCAGTCTCTTCCTCCTCCAATACTTCACTTGGCTTCCCTTTTAACCTCTCCTGCCTCTGAGTCTTTTAACAATTTTAACAACTGGTCCAGGTAGACCGAGGCAAACTGGCTGAATGACACCACTGCATATGGGGAGATGTAGTTAGCCAGATATTTATTTATTTATGCAATTTCTATACTGCCTTTCTCCCAAAGTGGGACCCAAGGCAGCTCACAGAACAATTAAAATCACAATTAAAAACAATTAAAACAACGTAAAAGTATACAAGTAAAACACAGATAAAAACAACATAAAAACACATCCTGATAAAAGCCACAATTATATGTCAAAGGTCTGCTTAAACAGGAATGTTTTTGCCTGCTTGAGAAATAATAACAGGGAGGGGGCCAGCCAAGCCTCCCATGGGAAGGAGTTCCAAAGTGTGGGAGCAGCCAGAGAGAAGGCTCTCTTGTCCTCACTGAGGGAGCCTGTGATGGAGGTGGGACCAAGAGAAAGCCTTCTCCTGAAGATCTTAAAATCCTTGCAGGTTCATAGAGGAAGATACGATCTTTCAGATAGTCTGGACTTAAGCCATGTAGGGTTTTATAGGTCAAGACCAGCATTTTGAATTGTGCCCAGAAACAACCCAGCAGCAAGTGGAGCTGTTGGAACTGAAGGGTTGTATGATCCCTATAACCAGCCCTAGTTAACATTCTTAACTGGGATGAAAATTACAATTTTTTGGGAACACTGCAAGCTTAGGATATTCATCTTCAGAAAATGAAAGAGGATAGTAGTACTGAGTATATAAAGAGAGTACTTGAAGTTTTAAATTGAAAACTTAAATGTAGAAATATAATCGGGGCTAAAAATTCCTAGGCCATGCCAATTGTTCAATATAGTGCTGGAACTGTTGGATGGACTAAAGCAAGAACAGATGCACTAGAGAGACAAAAAACTGAAAATTATGACAGTAAACCATGCTCTGCATCCTTAAAGTGATATTGATGGGCTGTATCTACCACATAATGTTGGTGGCCAAGATTATTACAAGTGAAACTAACTTTCTGTGGAAGATGACATTCTTGAGTGAATATATCAACACATTAAAAGATAAAATGCTAATAAATGTACACAGAGAGAATCTACTGGACATCAAAGAAACATAAAATGCCTATAGTAAGAACATTATGAAAAATCACCTTGAAGCCTGGCAAAATAAACCATGACATGGGACTCATCTACATGAGCCAGGATATGCCAGAACCCCAGATCAGGTCTGTTCTCCTGTTCCTTCTACGAAATGGAAGTCCTGACAGACGCTCTGATCCATCGCTGCAGTCACTGCTGCCATCCCCCTTGCTCTCCCAGAAGCTAGGAAGCCAGCCCGCCACATGGAACCAAGGGCCCCTGCATGTGATCAACCTTGATCACATGTTGCAGGACTCCTTCCTACCTCAGAGAGAGCAAGGCAGACTAGCAGCTGAAGCGACAGGCCATCCTGCCAGGACAGGCTCCTGCAGATGTGCGATGCCCACTCCATTGCTTTCCAGTGGGATTGGATTAAAGCAGGTATTATTTTAGAATGTGATAAAGGACACTAGCCTGTCTGAGCCCTGTATCTGCCCCAGGGGTGGTGAGGACTGCCTGGGGGCAGAAAAGGGCAAAAACCCTGCACCATCAGGACTGCAGGACTCTAAGACGGGGGCAAGACAGGGTATATTGCCCATGTAGACAAGCCCATAGTCAATGGGCTATGAAAAGCATAGAAGGAAAGACTAAAAAGGGGAATATCTGGAGATGGTTATAGAAATATTTGAGGGGCAGAAGAAAAAAAAAACCTTGCTGTTCATCATTTTATATAAGGGATGCCATTTTACTATGCCGTTGTATATAATGGGACTTGAGCAACCAGGGATTTTGGTATCCATGGGGGGGTCCTGGAACCATACTCCAGTGGACACTGAGGGCCCACTGTCCTATTAGATCAGGCTAAATGTAAACTACAACTTTTGTATAGTGGTTTTAATGTTGGACTAGGATTCTGCTAGGTCTGGGTTTGAATCCCCACTCTGCCACAAAAACCTGCTGGTGACCCTGGGCAAGTCACACTCTCTAGCCTAAGAGGAAGGCAATGGCTAACCTCCTCTGGATATATTTTTTTTCCAATAGAACCCCATAAGTTTGCCTTAGAGTTTCTATAAGTCAGAGACTACAGTACTTGACTCTACCAACACCAAAATTCACAGAAACCATCCAGCAAGTGGCCATACTGGGTAAGGGATTCTGCAAGTTTTAGTCCAATAAGGCAACTTTCTCATGTTCTGGAATTTTATTCACCTTTGTTTTTTTGACTGGCTTTAAACTGATTTGAAAGGGAACTACTATATAGTTAACTCATTATGTCTCTTAGTGGCTACTAGCTATTGCAACTAAAAGAAACTTCTATGCCCAGAGATATTGTGCTACTGGAAAATGAGACTGGGGATAAATTTTTTTCAGTCCATGACTGAAAAGAATTTATCACAATTGGCAATTTCTTTATATTCAGAATGGGAAATTATGAGGGTTTTTTTTAAATCAGCTGTGAGAGAAACAATAATTGACAGATGTATCCATCAAGACCCAGAGCTTTAAGTGAATAACTCTTAAAAGTCTGGCTTTGAATCTCTATTTATTCATCCATAGTGCTGAATTAGTGTTGCTACTTTTATTTCCCCAAGAAAGGCTCATCTTTAAATTCTTTAAATCATAGGAAAGTGCAATATATTTTGCTCCATGGTGGAAAAGGCTATACATTTTCAAATGGCCAGCACAAAGGGAGAAGAATTCCATTTGCAGTCCAGTTTAGCTGAAGAATTTACTATGATTTACAGATTTCTTCACATTTGTAAAAGAACAACTAGAGGTTTAAAATAATTTTAATCCAGAAGAAAACCAAACTTAAAGGTTTCTTCATTCTTAGGGTATAGTACCTTTTGCTGGTGGCCAGCAGCTGGCCTGAGTATTTCCTTGAAACCCTACCAGTTTCCTTGAAACACAGTGTTGACCCCTGTCAAAAATAGGATGGCTCAAACATTTGGTCCGGTCTAAGATGCTTTTGTTACAGTGCTCAATGTATTTATTTATGTTATTTACTTTTCCTAGTCCTGCCACTTTCTGGGGTATATTTGATGGGAATGCAAGAGAGGACCTTCTCAGTAGTTGCTCCCAGCCTTTGGAACTCCCTCTATAGGGAGGCTAAGATGGCACCTTCCTTTCTGCCTTTCCATCAGTGAGTAAAAAAAAAAAAAATCCGTTTCAACAGGCTTTAGTAATAGACTTCACTGGGCTTTTAATGGTGTGCTGTTTTCTTGATTTTGATCTTCTATCTTTCAGTTTTTCACACATGGCTTCTCTATTTCAGGCTTTATTTTTGTTGAATAAATCATAACATGGTATAATATGCCATGTGTTGTTGTTCATCTGAGGTTGTATTTACCTAATTTTAAGACCTGCTAAGGAACAGATGATTGTTATTATGTCCTGATATGTAAAACCATAGAATTCAAAAGAGGGTGTACTTTCTTTTTCACACAATTGTACATGTTTTGTCCGTTTGTTTAGAATTTGTTTGTGCAGCAAGATGGCACAGGCTGAATATAAGAAATGCCATGATAAAGTGGCTACAATGATGCATTAGAATTTATGTTTTAAAAAATATGATTTGCCATCTGCAAAGAACTAGTGGGAACATAAGCCTCAAAAAGTTGTTGAAAATGGTGAAGTAGAAATCTTATGAGACTCTGAGATTTCAAACCAACCAACAACTAGAATTTAAAGTACTAGACATAACTGTGGTTGAGAAGAAGAAAGTTGGATTATAAATTTGGCATTCCCAAGGGACAGCAGAATTGAACACTAATAGAGGGGGAAAGATTTTAAAGTATTGAGACTTACAGATGTTATTGTTACTGATTTGCAATGTGAACACTCTTCCCAAACTTAAACAGATGCATAAAACCACATAAAAACAGTAAAATAAAGTATGCTTGAATCCCACTCCCAGTGTTTTTGGATCCACGTTACTCCTGGCTATTAAAAGCTGCTATAGAATTGGATTGTGTGTATCAGGCATGCAGAATGTGTGGCTCTCCAGATGTACATAGATTGTAATTCATAGTATCTCCTACCATTCTGTAGAGATGATGGAAACTGCAGTTCAAAAAGATCTAGAGTGCCCAACATTCCCTCCCCCTGGTCTATAAGGATTTTGAGGACTGCATTTCATATGTCTACTGGTGAAACAGTGGTTTTCTACGGATGTTTCCCACAGGAATGTTAATGTGGGGAGCTACCCCTAGGCCAATGTGCACTGTACTGTACATACAAATATTTGTATCTCCAGGATTCCATTTGCTCCTTCTTTGCTCTACAGTTATCTTTGAGAGGACACCTCACAGCCTCAAGTAGGACATTCCAACATTTTTAATGTAAATGGCATTCCAAAAGAATGTCAGTTACAGAGGATGTGGGAGAGGAAAATAGAGCATGATTTTATTACCACCACTACCACCACACACACACATTGTAGCCAAATCTGAGCACATGTAACTGGAATAATTACATATATACTTTCCTGGTAACCATCAGCCCATTTCTCTCGCTTTACTCAGTAAACACTGTGGCACAGGGTTCTGTCTTCTTGTACTCTTAAAAGTGCCATGTGCAAGAAGAGGAAAATGGAAAGTTGGGGAGGAAAGAGAAGTTGTTCTTGAACTGTGTTTTCAAGTTTGGCAGCATGGAAGATAATAAAAGTTCCACAGTTTTTATTACTAGCAGTAGTAAACACTATGGCCCTTTATTACTCTACATGCTGAGAAATCTCAAAAACATCAATGCAGCTCCCCAGAAGATATCAAATGTTAAAAAGAGCCCAATAGATATTCTGTTAAGGGGAGGAAAAAAGACTGTCCAAGTCAATCTCATTAGGCTTTTTGAACATTTGAGGTCAGCAGCCTATGAATTCCACATAGGCTTCCTGGCACTGTATAGAGATATTTTTACCCTTTGGTGTGTCTGTTATCCAACTGATGTTGCGACAGGAGAAATAACTGCCTTTAAACATAGGGTGAAAAGTAGTTCTCTTAATCCTTAAGGTAATAATGATTCTAACCTCTGAACTTGCAGTATCACTCATGCAACCTTCCCGCAAAAAAGGTGATTTTTTTATTGCTAAAGAGGGAAAGTTTTGAACATTGTGCTAATATGATCTAGATGGGACATTAGCACCAAGTATTTCTGCTTCCCTTTTAAGCAACTTCATTGTTTTTCTCTCTATTAAATTGGATCAGTAATATCGCTAGCTAGACTCATAAATAACATCTGTCCCCTTTTCTACCTGCGTTGGAGGGGGGGACATAATTTTGAACTTGAACCACAGAGTGGTTTAGACATATTTGGACAGAACTAGTCACAATTTCAAGTGAATATTAACAGAGTGTTTTAAGACCACAGATTGGGACTCTATACAAGCTTCTTACAGTCTAGTGCTACATTTTGTGGGGCTGTAAATATATATACAGTTGCAACCTAAGGCTACAATCCATATACACTCACCTTGCCATAAATTTTGTTAAATTCAGTGAGATTAATCTCTGAGTAAAACGCCTTAGGATAATGCTGTACACAAATCACAATTTCTTATTGAACATCATGGGATGGGTTTCCAAGTAATTAAGCTTAAGATTGTGCTGTCAATCCTATTTTAGGCTGCAGCCCTATGCACACTAACATAGGTTGTGCATACTGTATCCCTTTGGAATACAGTAAGACTTACATTAGAGTAACATGAATAAGGGTGTATTGCATGAATATGAATGACAGCAAGATTGGAACCAGCATTCTATAGAAATGGGGCTGTTGACTTTTTTTGGGGGGGGTGTTAGTAACATTTATTTTCTTGTAGGTGTCTATATGTATGTAATGTGCCTATATGTATCCAAGGTTGTATGTTGATGAAAGATTAGAAAATTATATTTGGCCCCCTGAGAAGAAAAGTTGTTTACATACAGTTTCATAATGATCCAAGTATATTCAAACTAAATCTGAGACATCAAGGTGAGTATAACACCATACAAAACAGACTGAATCCTTGTCCTCTTACGTTTTTTGACTGATTAGAAGCATCTCTGGCTTGTCTGCATTAAGCATCAATTTGTCCACCTTCACCCACTCCACAGTTAGTTACAGACTGCTGTTACAGATTAGTGAATAACACCATGTGTAATTGCAATGTACCCCATAATCAGCAGGGGAGTGTTTATTTCAGCAGCTGTACATCAACTGTACACTGTGATTGCTGCCTGGTACTTGGAGCATTACACAAGGTGTAAATGCAAGAAAATAAATGTAGCAATCTTCTAAGCCATAGGTTACAATGTATACCTCTAAAATCTGTGGTACGGCTCTAAATTTGACTTTGAACACCTTGTATCAGGTGGTCTAATAGGACTCTAAGACATACTTTGAATCACAGCATGGAACTATGGCAGTAATAAGTAGTACTTGACCATTGCTTTCTTTTAACTGACAGTAGATCCTGAAGGTATAGTATTTAATATCTACAGAAAGCTGCTCATTTGAGTAGCAGACAGTTTGAGAATTGAAAGTTGGTCACTGAGGTAAAGTCAGAAGTAAATATACGAGAGAACAGATTTTATCATAAGCCATCTGGCCCCAACACTGTTCCTGTGATGATTTGCAGTAGATCAGAAATTTAAGTCTCACATCCATTGTTTTAACAAATGTTGGATACAAACACTTACAGCATACCTGGAAGGTAGTGATGTGCATGTGCTAAATCACAAAAGACTGACAGAACATTTATCATTGGTGTTCATGTATCAATAATTAAAAAATGGAATTTCATATCTCAAACTGGGGTTGGAACATAAAGCTTTTTTTTTTTTTAAAGGAAAGTCGTCCCCCCCCCACCGCGAATAACAGATACACTGAGTAATATTCAGTGCAGAACCTGTTAGGGCTGTTTTGCAAAAATGAACATGCCCACCATTTCTCAAAGTGCTGAAGAAGCACAAATGTCATTCAAAATAATGTTGAGGAAATCAAAGCATTAAAACATTATATCTTCGTGTATACTTTGTTTTTTTTAAAAAAAAACAATATCTGATTATGCACGATGAAAATGATGTGAATTGCTACAGAAAAATAATTTAACTTACTCTTTGTTATTTAAGACATAAATTGTACTTCATACAGGATAACAGGAATGTTCAGTTACTATACAGCACAATCCTATACATGTTCAGTCAGTGTTATTTCCCAATAAGTTCAATAGACTGGCATATGACTGTTGTTAATCACCATACAGGTGCTCTGTGTTTTTGCTTACAATGTTATATCAATCCACAGTCTAAATAGTTAACATCAGTCAGCATTCAGCAGTTTGATACAGAAAAACACTTCAAGTAAGCTTACCATCATTTATTATTACTTGAAACATCCATACATGGTTTCATTTGCTATCTAAATTGAACATTTCCTTATGTGATCCATACAAATTATTATTTGGCCACAAATGTGTTTATACAATTTATAACATTTTTTAATTTTATAATAGCCAAAGAGTTGATTAAAAGGTAAAAGCAAACCAACAAATACAAAGCTTAATGCATTCAAAGAAAGAGAAGTTATTTATACTATTATACAGTTCTGTCTTAACCTGTACAAATTGCAATAATCTTTCAATAAAGAAATATAAAACACATTTTCCTATTTATTTTTGTAGCTGGTACATTCCTTAAACGTTAAAAAATAAGTTGATGAATTGATGCAATTTGATTTTATACAGACATGCATAATACATATTACAAAGTAGGTGCTGGTTCAAAATTACAAAAATGTTTTAGTGTTCACATATGGTAGCCTCAATTCACAGAATCAAACACACAGCAAGTAGCTCTGTGCTCATGAAGTCCCCACCAGTTTCATTTATGGTGTAATCAGTACTAAACAGCATTGACCACTTAATTGTGGAGGAAGGGTCCTCAAAGTCCAGCAACTTTTCTCCCTTTCCTCCGACAGTAGGGGAGTGATTGCAGAAACATACCGGTAATATAGGTATCAATGCAATATGCTTTTTGATGATAGTGCTGGTCTTCTATTAGATGTGTTCGTGTGATACCAGACATACACATCTGAGTACTGAATGCAAGGCATTTTTTCCTTTCATTCTCACTGGATCAGGTTGAATGTCCATAACCAAGCACAAATTTAGAAAATTTATAATCTTGTTTTATACAATATAACATTAGTCTTTCAAAGCACCATTACATTACAACTACCTATAGGTTAAGTACAATTCACAATTCATTATTCATTATTTCAATGAAAATACAAAGTTAGGGTACCAAATTAATTAAATTACAGTATAACCTTAAAGCATCAGTGTACCTTCTTCAATCGGTTCATATCTATTAATGAGAGAAACAGCTCTTCGTTCATCAGCCCCAAGTTCAAACTGTTCCTTTTTCAGAAAGTCAGCTAGATTTGCTGCTGAAAGAATTTTTTTGTTTGGAGAGTAGCTGCTGAAGAGTTCTAAAAGTTCAGGTCTGTGTAATAGCGTTCGATAAATTGCCCTAAAATCTTCCATGGTGATGACTCCCGACTTCTGTTTGTCATTTTTCTAAATTGAAGAAAAAGTATTCTCAGTAAGTCAAAATAAAAGGTATATGACAGTATGAATAACATCATGAACCCTCACTTCAATAGGGTTCCTGAGTAGCTTCGTTTTCATTAGAAAGTAAGTTGCAAGCTGATTGTTAGAACAAGCTTAAAATGTAGAAAAAGCTGTGCTTACAGCAAGTGAATAGGGGAGAAGGGACGTAGCTGGGATAAGACTGCAACTCAGACTTGCTGCCTGAGATGATGCTCTGTTCCTTTTATATAGCTGACTTAGAACGTAGAACCAGCAGCACAAATAATCAGACTGTGCCTTGCCTCTCACCTTCCCCACTAAGTAAATTAACAGCTGTAACTAATGGAAGCATATATTCTCTTTAAGTATGACAGGGCTGGGAAGAAAACCTGCCTTGCAAGACCTGCTATCTGACTAAACCTCTTTCTGGTCAACTCTCTACTGCTTGCTTGCGCTCGCATGACCAGAACCATATCCATCTGAATAGGAAAGCAGTCTGCAATCAGCAGAAAACAAAACTATGTGTTTTGGAAGCTTTCAGAAATCTCAATTTCTAAGAGGAAAATGGCTTTGGGATGGGATATTACAGCTGGCCCTCCATATTGGCTGGAGCACAGGACCCCTGCAAAAGTAGAAAAAACAATAAAAATCTCTGCCACCACCATTCAAAACCGTATTTAACACACAAAAACCTACAATACACAGATTCAACCCACCATGGATGCCTTTGAGGCGACAGGATTCCTTCGCAAGGCAGAAGCAGGTGGCTGGCGAGGCGTGCCTCCACTTCTGCCGCTACCCTGTGCCATTTGACTTACAAGCCTCACTAGACATTCATAGTCTCTCTGTGTCTCATGAAGCTTTCAGTCCCTATTAAAAATGGCATAGGGTAGCAGTGGGCGGCAGCAAATAACCCATGAATAATCAAACCGGCAAAAGTTAAATTCGCAAATGCGGACAGTCGACTATAGTACCAAAGTTTTTGAATCACTTCCTTCTGTCAAAGATCTGCTGATTACTAACCCATCCCAAGCTACTACCTCATTCCAAACCAACAAGAAGTTGCTCCTGAGAAAAAACAACAACACAAAGGTATCCTTGTGGATAAAATATAGAAATTGAATGAACAGTAATGGGGCAATTTGCTTATAAGCAGTAATCCCCAAACTTCACTTACTAAGAGTTCCTTTTGCAACCCTGCAGGTGTGGAACCAGTGGTGGGGAGCATGCTACTGCAGGCATCCTCCTCCTCCATGAGTTTCTGGAGCAGGCACACAGAAGTCTTAAAGTTCTGGTTCTCTGCTGTCCTGTACCTTGGCTTGCAGTAGGGGTGGGTTTTGGCTAGTGGATATGGAAGCTAAAGACTTCACTCATGTCTGTCCCCCATGCATAAAGGGAAGATGTTTGAGTGCCCAGCCTTGCTTTAGTGTTGGACTTACCCACCCACTGCATCCTTGTTTGTTTAGAGTATTTATAATACATCTTTTTTAGTCAAAAAGGCTCCCAGGGCAGCATATAAATCATTAATTTGGCAGTTCCATTTCCTTGGTCTTACAATCTAAATAAGACATGATACACATGGAAAAGGGATAGGTAGTCAGGGAGGAGATTAAGTCCAGCAGATGCTGGCTGCTCTTCTCCCCTAGAGACCAAAGCAATGACTGATACAATATAGGGTCTCTTGTCAACCACTGGGCCAAGGCACAATGTAGGTTTGCCTGCCTGCTCTCCCTCAGACACTAGAGCAATGGCAGTTGGATTGGAGGGAGAACCTCTCACCATCTGCTGGGACACGCAATGATGGAGATGTGTCTGGATTTGTTGGGGTGTTTGTGGCATTGCCATGACAGTTGCTAGGCATCAGCTGCTGGGTCTGGGAAGAAATTTTACCCATGGCCAATTCTCCTCTTTGTTCATTGGGTTTTGACTCCTTTAGGACATTAGCCTTCTTTACTGAATTGTTGTTAAGACCTACATCTACCATTTACAACTTTATTTGTGGCCGTATTTGACATTAGGTCAAATCTCCTTGTTGGGGAACAGGGAGGCTTACCTACCTCCAAGTAGGGAGGCTCCTTCCAAAGGGTCCTTTGGGTGGTACCACAGTTCACATACCCAGGTGGTGCTGGGAAACCACACAGCAATTCATGGGGTGGGAAAGTTGGGCAGCATATGGGTTGACTAGTGGGTCGATCAGTGGTTTGGATCTGTGCCCCATGTGAAACCAAAATTCTTTTGGACCTAAAACCAATAAAGTTATGGCCTCTTTCCTCCATAACCATGTGTGTTGTATTTTTCCCCTCTCCTCCCTCTTGGTTATGCATTTTTGCTGCTGGGACCCAAGAACCGAAAAGGATTACTCCCGAGGTCCTATATATTTGACATGCTGTAAATTTGTCAATTACAGATTCTACTCCATATTTGGAAGAAATAAAAGTACTTTCTCTCACCTTAAACACTTTTTTCACATGAACATAGTCATAGCAGATTTCAAACTTATTGAACAGTTTCAAGGTCTTATCTATGTTTATCTTGCCATCCCTAAATTCATCAAAGATTATGTCCATGAACCACGTACAGAAAAGCAAATTAAGGAAAGAACCTTCAAGACATAGTGGCAGTCTTCTTAATTTAGAAAGCATTTGACATAAGAGGCAATCCCATTAATAAAGTTTTTTTTTCTCCATCAAGTGGCCATATTGTCTTGGAATATTGTTACAAACAGAAGTCTCTCTGTAACAGAGAACTGCGTTGTAATGAAAGGGGAGTGATGAGGATTTATGAACGAAAGCTATATTTTGGGAAGGGGGCTTCCTGTCCACTCATGAAAGGGAGGATGTTTAAACCAAAGTATTTCACTGAATTAATTTATCAATGAGATAGTGAAGATATCTACAGAGGGGCAATGCTCTAAGTGTAGGGGCAGTGCAAGAGAGATTATGGAGGGATAAGTAATTTCCCTCCCCAGTATGAGCATTTCTAGATGCACTAGCAGTTGCTGTGTTTCAACAAAATTGGAGGTGCAGTCGGACCCCTGTATCCACTGGGGATTGGTTCTCCCCCCCCCCCGGGAATATCGAAAACCATGAATAGCAAACACCATGGAAAATAATGGGACTTCTGGTTTAAAATACCATGGAGTTGCCTTGGAGGACCTAGAAAATGGCTAGAGAGGACATATTTTCTATGGTAGGTGTGCTGTTTTGTGTCCCATGGATAACTGAATCAGTGGATAATGAATCAGTGGATATGGGGGTCCTACTGTACACTAAAAGAACTTTTCCCTAGACTAAAAAAGGCACATTTCTTCAGGGAAATACTGGGGATGATCCCATGGTCAAGAATACTAAAAGAGAAGGGACCTCAAGACGGATGGGACTTTCTCAAAAGGGAGATACTGAAGGCACAATTTCAAACAGTACCATTGAGGAAGAAAAATGGGAGGTGTCTCAAGAAACCAGGATGGATGACTAAAGAACTTTCAATGGAGCTAAGTTTTAAACGGAACATGTATAGGAAATGGAAAAGGGAGGAAATCACCAAAGAAGAATTCAAACAGATAGCGAACACGTGTAGGAGTAAAGTCAGAAAAGCTAAAGCGCAGAATGAGCTCAGGCTTGCTAGGGAGGTTAAGAACAATAAAAAGGGTTTTTTGGGGTATGTCCGCAGCAAAAGGAGGAAGCAGGAAATGATAGGGCCACTATGTGGAGAAGATGGCAAAATGCTAACAGGGGACAGAGAAAAGGCAGAATTACTCAACACCTTCTTTGCCTCAGTGTTTTCAGAAAAGGAAAAGGAGGACCAACCTGAGGAAAATGGAACAGAGGACACAATAGGGGAAATCCAGCTGAAAATAAGTAAAGAGGTGGTACAGGAATACCTTCTTAATCTAAATGAATTTAAATCTCCAGGACCAGATGAACTACATCCAAGAGTATTAAAAGAGCTGGCAAATATAATCTCAGAGCCATTGGCAATAATATTTGAGAACTCCTGGAGAACAGGAGAAGTCCCAGCAGACTGGAGGAGGGCAAACGTTGTTCCCATCTTCAAAAAGGGGAAAAAAGAGGATCCCAACAACTATCGTCCAGTTAGTCTGACATCAATACCAGGGAAGATTCTAGAACAGATCATTAAACAGAGAGTCTGTGAACATTTAGAAGGCAATGCCATAATCACAAAAAGTCAGCATGGGTTTCAGAGAAACAAGTCATGCCAGACTAATCTGATCTCTTTTTTTGATAAAGTTACCAGCTTGGTAGATGAAGGGAATGCTGTGGACATTGCATACCTTGATTTCAGTAAGGCCTTTGACAAGGTTCCCCATGACATTCTTGCAAACAAGCTTGTTGAATGTGGGCTAGACAAGTTAACTGTTCAATGGATTTGTAATTGGTTGACCGGCCGAACCCAAAGGGTGCTCAGCAGTGGCTCCTCTTCGTCTTGGAAAGATGTGACCAGTGGGGTGCCACAGGGTTCTGTCCTGGGCCCAGTGCTATTCAACATCTTTATCAATGACTTAGATGAGGGAATTAGGGGCATACTTATCAAATTTGCAGATGACACCAAATTGGGAGGAGTAGCTAATACCCTAGAGGACAGGATCAAAATTCAGAATGACCTGGATAGACTGGAGAGCTGGGCCAAAGCTAACAAAATGAAATTCAATACGGAGAAATGTAAAGTACTGCATTTAGGGCGGAAAAATGAAATGCATAAATATAGGATGGGAGAGACCTGGCTGAATGAGACTATGTGCGAAAGGGATCTAGGAGTCCTAGTAGACCACAAGTTGAACATGAGCCAACAGTGTGATGCGGCAGCTAAAAAGGCCAATGCAATTTTGGGCTGTATCAATAGAAGTATAGTGTCTAGATCAAGGGAAGTAATAGTGCCACTCTATTCTGCCTTGGTCAGACCTCACTTAGAATACTGTGTCCAGTTCTGGGCACCACAATTCAGAAAGGATATTGACAAATTGGAGCGTGTCCAGAGAAGGGCAACTAAAATGGTGAAAGGTCTGGAAACAATGCCTTATGAGGAGAGACTTAGGGAGCTGGGTATGTTTAGCCTGGAAAAAAGACGGTTTAGAGGCGATATGATAGCCCTGTTTAAGTATTTGAAGGGATGTCACGCTGAGGATGGAGCAGGCTTGTTTTCTGCTGCTCCAGAGACTGGAACACGGAGCAATGGGTGCAAGCTCCAGGAACAGAGATTCCACCTCAACATGAGGAGGAACTTTTTGACAGTCAGAGCTGTTCGGCAGTGGAACACACTCCCTCGGAGCGTGGTGGGGTCTCCTTCCTTGGAGGTCTTTAAACAGAGGCTGGATGGCCATCTGTCGGGGATGCTTTGATTGTGATTTCCTGCGTGGCAGGGGGTTGGACTGGATGGCCCTCGTGGTCTCTTCCAACTCTGCAATTCTATGATTCTATGATTCTATGATTCAGAGGTAGATAGCTTCCTTTTTTGCAAAAGAGGGAGGACTGCTGTGGTAGCAAGTTGATTACAAAAGTTAATACAATCTTCATTTCGTATTACCCTTTTGTTCTATGTACATATCTACGCACTGGAAAGAGAGAGAGAGAAAGAGAGAGAGAGATGCCTTTCTAATTGCCACAAACAGAGAGAGCAACATTGTCTCCTTTGGGTTCAAAATGAGGGGAGGGCAAAATTTATGCTAGGAGGCTACATTTTGAGGTTTCCTTTCTATTTGGGAAGTGTAGATTTTTTGAGGGAACCAGAATGGTACAGTGGTTTAAGCATTGGACTACAACTCTGGAGAGCACGGTTTGGTTCTCTGCTGACAATGGAAACCCACTGGGTGACCTTAAACAAATCACACTGGTCTCTCAGCCTCAGAGAAAGGTAAAGGCAAATCCCCTCTGAATAGATCTTGCCAGGAAAACCCTGCTATAGGTTTGCTTTAGGTCACCATAAATCAGGAATGACTTGAAGGCACACAAAAACAACAGATTCTTGGTGGGGGGCAACAAAAAGCAGCCATCTCCTTTAGTGGAGGGCAGGGAAGAGTCCCATTCTCTAAGCTTTCAACCAAAGTATGTGTTTTGCAGGGTGGGAGGTTAAAATGTTAAAAATAAAAGTTACTTTTACATTGACCGGGTTGTTTTGTTTTTTTAAAAAAAGACCTATTGCATTTTGGTGTGTGTGTGCATGTGCCTTCAAGTTGCCTGTCAATTTATGGCAACCCCATTAATTTCATAGGGGCAAGGAATACTCACAGGTGGTTTTGCCTGCTCCTCCTCCTGAAATATACCCTACAGCAGTGTCTCTTGGCCTTTTCTTTACCAGAGACCCCCTTTAAATATATTTTCTTGCTGTGGACCCCCAAAGACTTAACTCAAGATTTAAAACCCTAATAACGATAATACCTGATGATAATAAAGGATTACACCATCCATTAAACCTTCCCTCACAGGCACTGTGGAGGGGGAGGGAAGACTTTTCTCCTGCTTCTTCCTGCAAGGTCGTGGCTGGAGTGGATTGAATGGCAACGCACAGGCCAAACCAGCCAGCCATCCTTTGCCTTGGCTCCTGTCACATGGCCACTCCACTCCCGGGAAGAGCCTTCAAGGCTTTGCAGACTCCCTGTGCAGACATAGCAGACCCCTGGGGGTCTGTGGACCCCAGGTGAAGAACCACTCCCCTACAGCACTTGGTTTTCATGGATGGTCTCCCATCCAAGTACCAACCAGGGTGCACCCTGCTTAGCTTCCAAGATCAGACAGGATCTGGTGTATTTAGGGTATTTTGGCCCATTGCATTTCGTTATTGATACATTTCTAAGGTGCTTCAAGAGAACACCTCCTCCCACAGGAAGCAGGATATACGCTTGTTTGATTTTGATAATGATGCTTTTCAAGAGGAGTGATCTCTGGCCAGAAAATGCCTTCCCTTCCTCTATGACTATGAGGGCCCCTCATGCAAGGGGCGTTTGGGGCAGGGATGTAGGGGGAGTCCATCACCCTCCCGTCCCCCCACCCTCCTCGGAAATAAGGATATTTATTCTCCATGTTGTCCTCGTCGTTGTCTCCTCCGCGTGTTCCTTACTGCGATGGTCTCAGCAGCTCCCACAGCGGCATAGCCCACCTCCTCTCCCGCCCCCCAGGTCTCCCCCGGCTGCTTCCCCCCTTCCCTGCCTCCTTTCCCCCTTCCCCTTCCCTTCCCCTCCCTTCCCCGCCCCGCAGGTGCGACCGCCCTCGCCGGTGTCCGCGAGGCGAGAGGCCAAAGGCACGCGGGGGGCTTGGCGCCTCTCGCCCGAGCGCGCGGGGGGGGGCTGACGTCATAACCGCCTCGCGGGGAGGGGGAAGGAGGCAGCTGGCTCGCCTGGTCCGAGAGCATCCTTGGCGCCATCAAAGGCAACCTTGTTGCCAAGGCAACCCTCCGCGGCCCCATTGGCCTTCCCACGCCTCCTCTCAGGCTCCAGCCAGTGCGGCTGCTACTGCTGCTTGCTGATAATAATAATAACAACAACAACAACAATAACAACAACAATACCCTTTCCCCTTTCTAAACCTAAGCCTGTCAGGTTTAAAAGGAAACGGAACGCACAAAATAAACTAAAAAACAAAAACCCACACACTTTTCATTGGCTTTAACTCTTTGGGTTGCAGAGATTTTTTTTTCTTTTTACCCAAATGCATTTATTTTTATTTTAGGGTAATAATAATAATAATAATAATAAAAACAGTAATAATAACAACAATACCCTCTCCCCTTTCTAAAACTAAGCCTGTCAGGTTTAAAAGGAAACGGAACGCACCAAAAAAACCCTAAAAAACAAAAACCCACACACTTTTCATTGGCTTTAACTCTTTGGGTTGCAGACATTTTTTTTTCTTTTTACCCTAATGCATTTATTTTTGTTTTAGGGTAAGAATAATAGTAATAACAACAACAACAATAACAACAACAATAATACCCTCTCCCCTTTCTTAAACTAAGCCTGTCAGGTTTAAAAGGAAACGGAACGCACAAAATAAACTAAAAAACAAAAACCCACACCCTTTTCATTGGCTTTAACTCTTTGGGTTGCAGAGATATTTTTTTTCTTTTTACCCAAATGCATTTATTTTTATTTTAGGGTAATAATAACAATAACAATAATAATAATAACAATAATAATAACAACAACAACAATACCCTCTCCCCTTTCTAAAACTAAGCCTGTCAGGTTGAAAAGGAAACAGAACGCACAAAATAAACTAAAAAAACAAAAACCCACACACTTTCCATTGGCTTTAACTCTTTGGGTTGAAGAGATTTTTTTTTCTTTTTATCCAAATGCATTGATTTTTATTTTAGTTTATTTATTTAAATTTATAATTTGTAACTGTGAATACATTTATAATTACAGTTGTCCCTCCACATTCACGGATTTGGCATTCACGGTTTTAAGTATTCAAGGCTTGAAAATATTCTTTAAAATAATAATAATCCAAAGAGCAAACCTTGATTTTGCCATCTTATATAAGGGACACCATTTTGCTATGTCATTGAATATAATAGGACTTGAGTATTCACGGATTTGGGTATTCACGGAGGGTCCTGGAACAAACCCCCAGTGAATGTGAAGGGACAACTGAATAATTTATGCAGTTGTCCCTTCATATTCGCTGGGATTTGGTTGCAGGATCCCACCTGTGGATACCAAACTCCGTGAATACTCAAGTCCTATTATATGCAATGGCATAGCAAAATGATGTCCCTTATATAAGATGGCAAAATCAAGGTTTGCTTTTTGAATTTTTATTTTTTTAAAAGAATATTTTCATGCCATGAATACTTAAATCTGTGGATACCAAATCCGTGGATATGGAGGGACAACTAATATTTTTTTTAAATATATATATTTATTTAATTCATTTAATTTATTTACTTTTTTTACTTGTACTGCCATCCAAAACCTGGGGAGTGTCTACCTGGCCTACCTTGCAGGGTTAACTGGGAGGGTAAAAGTGAGGAAGGGGAAAGCCATGGACATGAGCTTGAACTCATTGGAGGAAACGGGGGTTATAAATGTAATTAATCTGGGTGCTTCTGAGCACATGCAGAATGTTTTCCCACTCCAGTGAAGGTTTTTTTTAAAAAAAACTATCTTAATATTTTGTTCACTGCTTTGGAGGTTCTTGAATATTCTTTCACTTCCAGTGGACTGAATCTGAGTTTATTGTTATTTGCCATCAAGATGACTTACGACTTTATCAGATGAGGCAAATAGCAACAAAAATGCATCATTTAGGACACAATGATAGCAGAAAAGGGGAAATTATCAGACATCCTCGTTGCTTATCCATTCCTGCTGCATCGTGCTGGCATGAATAAGGCATCACTTTTTATTGACGAGCTAAGCTGTCAATAAAGTAACCCCTTATTCATACCAGCACGATGCAGCTGGAACAGGTAAGTGACAACGATGTCTAATAATTTCAGCCCTTTCTGCTATTGCCACATCCTAATGCCATGGTTTTTGCCACATGTGATAAAGTCCTATGACTTCTGGTAACCACCAAGATCCCTGGTCATCAATTGCTCTGCATAGGTCTTGCAGACTCAGAGCTGTGGTTTCCTTGGTTGAAACTTGATTGAAACTGAGTAATGAACCCTCATTCTTCTGAGCAGATGGAGACGTTGCAGATAAAGAGAATGGACATCTTGAGAGTCCAGACTCCAACTCACAGCACTGAAAGAAATCACAAGGATCACTTGTTCTGAAGCCCAACATTTGTCACTTGAAACAACTCAAAGCATTGTTATTCACTTGTATGAAATCGTCCCCACTGGATGTGACAGAATGCATCTGACCCAACATCATGCTACAGTCAGGTTACACTTCGAAGCCCATAAATCAGGCATGATGCCTTGCCTGCTGTTCACTTCTGCCATCTAACTTGAAGAGTTTGGAAAAAGTTAGAATGAACTCCCAGAATTCCCTAGGCAACATGGCCAATGAGCCAAACTTATTTTTTCCAAGGGTACAGTTGCTTTGGGCTTACTTTGATGTTGTTTTAATACACTCTTTTCTGTATGTCTTTTTGTAACCAGAAGGTTGGTTACCTGGTGACGAAGGAGATTTTCAGATGGGGTCTATATTCTGTGGCAGGCACGGAACAGGGTCGAGAAAGGGTCTCCCTTTCGGACAACGTCAACCAGTTCTGCTCCCATCCTGCTCTCGGAATATTCTATTCACGATGAAACATTGTGAACAGACCACCCATTCCGTGTCTGTCACAGAATTAGGGGTGTGTGAACAGGAGCCCTGTTCCTGTTCCAAGATGACAGCCTCAGGGGAAGAGGTCCGTTCCCAGCACTTCCAGGCATGATTGGGACATCCAAGTAAGTGGCACCCTCCCCCCTGGGTTACTTGTAATTTTTTCCTGTGTTTTTGTGCTTTGTTTTTAATTTTGACAGTTGGGGGGGGTATTTTTAAATTTGCCGTGCACCCATTCTCTCGTGAGAACAGGCACAATTTCATTTGCTGGTCTTAAATGCAGCCTTACGACAGTTGCATTTACGAGCAGCCAGTGAGGGGAGGGGGAGGATGTTCCTGTCATGGAATGAAGGTAAGTGTGCAAATATTTTTCTTCTATTCCATGTCAGGAACAGGAATGGAGATGGCGGGGCAGGAATGGGGTATTTGGCCCCATCTGAAAATGTCCAAACTGTCCACAGCTATTTATTTATTTAATTTATATGCAGCGCCTAACATCCTGCTTCACAACAGCTGCAGAGCTGTTTGGGCTAGAAGTCAACCTGAAGAAAACAGAAGTTCTTTACCAGCCTGCACCACAGGACAAACACCACCATCCCCACATTGCCGTCGGCAAATCTGTGATTAAGTCCGTTCAGCAGTTCACCTACCTGGGAAGCATCATCTCCTCAGATGCCAAGATTGAAAAAGAGATCGATCACTGATTAGCAAAGGCATATAGCGCATTTGGAAGACTTTACAAAAGAGTCTGGAGTAATAAACACCTGTGGCGAAGCACAAAACTCAGTGTGTATAGAGCCATTGTACTGTCTATTCTCCTTTACGGGTCTGAAAAATGGGTCACCTATCACCACCACTTACGACTACTCGAACACTTTCATCAGCGCTGTATACGTGCAATCCTAAATACACACACACACATATATATATATGCATATATTGAGAACACAGCTGCACTGGGCAGGGCAAGTTTCTAGGATGGAGAACCATTGCCTCCCAAAAATAGTACTCTGTGGTGAACTCGCCATGGGTCAGTGTAAGAGGGGTGCTCCAAAAAAGCAATACAAGGACTCCCTGAAGCAATATCTCAGGCTCAGCCAAATTGATCACAAACAATGGTCTGCCCTGGCCTCACATCGGGAGGCATGGAGACGCCCTACCCACAATGCTGCAGCCTTATTTGAGAACTCACGCTGAACAGGTCTTGAAGAGAATCGACAGCGAAGAAAGAATCACAACCCAGAAACATCACCCAAAGAGACCATCTTCTGTGCTTTTTGCAACCGGACTTGTTTATCTTGATTGACCTGTTTAGTCATCAGCGTGTTTGCAGAAAATGTGGGATGAGTCCTTCCAGAATCTTCATTTGCAAAGAAAAGCCAGAGAGAGAGAGAGATGCCACCTTTCTCCCGATGTGGGACCCACCTCTCTATGAAAACAATGGAAGTACAAAATAATTGTGATCTGCAACAGTGGAAGGGCCAGTGGTGTAGAAATCAAAGATCTTCAGGGTATTTATTAAGACATTTTATCATGTAAAGTTTCATCCTGTGAATTACCTTGGGGAAGCTTTGCCTTGAAAATTGGTATATTTTTTTTAAAAAAAAATACATATTGCCATGTTTGATAAAACTACTCCACTCATTTGTCTAATGCCCTTTCAAAGCCATTTTAGATTGTGCTTATCACCTACATCTTTTGACAGTAAATTCCTTAAGTTAATTATCCCTAGTGTAAATAGATCCTTTATTTTGTCTGCTGTAAATTTACAATCAACTTTGTGCAGTAACTCTAGTGCTATGGGGCAGTCCACCCTCTCAAACCATGCACAGCTTAATTAATCTGCATCATGTCTTCATACTGTTGTCAAATTTTCCAAGCTCAAAGTCTCAGATGATAAATTGCTGTCTGCTGGTATTTTAATAATGTTATAGGATGGGGTTATTTTAAAACAGTTGCTGTTTATTTGCTTCATTGTTTAGGATTATTTGCAATTTGTTGAGACATGTGTGTGAGGTGTCTTGAATATGATTTATTCTAGAAAGGTGTGCAATAGGTTTATAGAGTCATAGAGTTGGAAGCAGCCCTATCAGCCATCAAGTCTAACCCTCTGCTCAGTGCAGGATCTCCAGCTAAAGCATCCCTGGAAGATAGCTGTCCAGCTGCTTTTGGAAGATGTCCAGAGAAGGAGACCTCACCACCTTTCTAGGCAATTGATTCAATTGCTGAGCCACTCTTACTGTCAAGGAAATAAAGAGGGTACTTCCAATACCATTCCACTATTTTCCCATTTATTTATTTATTTATTTATTTATATAAAATAGGATGTTTAAATACAGCAATATCACTGAGATCTGTAGTGAAAGTCATAATGAGCCCTGCTTGTTAAACTGTAAGAATATTACAATTATCACATATATAGAATAGTTTGAGGCAAGATTAAGAAGCTGGTGTTGGTAACAACAATTATTATTCCTTTATTGTTCTTATTGCATTTTTCTCAACATAGTGCAAAGGTTATTGTTTCTAGGTGATGGGTCCACCTGCAAGTAGTTTGCTCAAGACAAAATAATGTCCATGGATAAAGATTTCAATTCAGCTATAAAAAGAAATTAATAGGCCAAAAACACTATGCTGCTCTCCTGCAAAGAGCCTGGTTGTTTTTATATGATGTAGTGAGTCTGTCTTCCTTTGTGACCTCTTTGTTCCTGACATCACAAAAAAGGTGAGCAGATTTTCATTTCAGAGTCAGGCTCAACTGATAGCTGCAGAGGACCCAGACCAAGGCAAAAAAGTAATATTTGCAAACTCAATAATCTCCAAAGCCTAAATCCAAGTAGTAGTCTGAATAGAGTAGACTCGAGAGGATTTACATAGGCATTGATAAATTGACTCATGAATTGACTCAAAGGGCCTTGTCTGCTTGGGCCAAGCAGCTGGATCTAGGCCTAAGAGTTTACCATTTTGTCTGCTGTCCAAAGGCAATGTCTGTATACCATTAACAGTGTTTCCAATCCTGTAATACTGAGGAAGGCAGAAGGTAGACCACAGTGCAAAAGTCAGCCACTGGCCAAATTAGCAGCTTGCAATCTTCAAAGAATATTAGACTAAGCAGACCCTACTGAATCATCCTTACTGTGATCCAAGAAGTGGGACCTGAAAGAAAATGTTGCAGTGTGTTAAGTTTCTATTTCATGATTCAGTCATGTCTTCTATTCCATTCCTCACACCAGATTTCCATTTCTCTCTTCCAGCCAAGAATCAACAAGCATTCCATAGTTCTTGAACTTAGTCTTCAAAGTGCTTGTGAGATGATTTAACCTCTTTGCAATTTATTTTCTAAATTTTCTTTCTGCAAATCTTGGGGGTTCCTTCAAGCCTGCAGATATCTACTTCTTTTTTCCTCAACACCCAATTTTGTCTGCATTGTCATAATGTAACACCAGAGTTTGCTGTCAGTATGTATTGATAAGACATTTCTGTTCTGAAGAAGGAATTAACATCCAAATGTCTGCTAAGTGATCCTGAGCATAAGTTCTCACTTTGTAAATCTTAAACAAGTCAGGGAATAAGAATTCTAGTTTTAGAAAGGTCAGGGTCAATGCAGCCCAATCAATTTCCAAGTGCACTCAGTATTTTGGCCTAAAGAATTCACTATGAATTCAGCTAGTCAAAGGTCTGATAACTGACAATCATCTGCTTACAGACAATCATCTGTCCCCACTGAAGCTGCATGTTCACTATTAACTGATTTATAACTGGCAAAATATGCTTAATGCCATTCTACCCAACACTATTGCAACAAAGTGGAATTGTGTCACTATACTGGGATGACATTGTGTCTACATGCACCCTTGCCTAAGCTCTAATAAAAGAGAGAATCGGGGAAACCAAGAGTATAACTTTTGATGAATCCAAGTGTGTGTGTGCATGTGAATGAGAGAGAGGGGAGGAGCATACATAAAGGTAAAATGGGGTAGAACTAGAAATGGTGTCTTTAAATCAGAACTTTACACTTAAGCCGTCAAATACAAGATATATTAAAATCCCATTCAGCCTCAATCAAATATAACTTCCACTTAAAATATGAGTCAATCCCTTTCAAATATATTTTGTATGCATTATTTCCATTGCTGTACTCAAAGTTCTTTAATATGAGTGGAAATTATTGCCTACCTATATCTTTTTACAAATTAAAGTGTTAACACTGCACTACTTTGCTTGGTTAGTTGGAAGTGTTTGACTCTGAATTAAATAGAACCTACTTCTGACTATATGAGCAGGCTTAGATTTATCCTACAACATTATCCCTAGTGCCTGATGGACACTGAACAACTGATTGATTGTTATACCATCACTTTTTAACATTCTGGCAATTGGCTCAAGTCTCCTCCCTTTTTTCATGGTCATATTTGATGTTAAGAAGAAACTGTGTTGAATTTTTTGAGGTTTCTGATTTTTTTTTAAAGAGTGAACATTCTGGATTTAGCTAAATTTTTAGATTAGCTGTTAGATTGTCTAGATTTGCTTTTGCTTTAGAAGATTCCAGATTAATCTTGAGATGTAAAGGTTATAAAAAGGGAAAGGTAAGGAAATGTGGAGAGTTATTTTGAAAGTGATAAAAGAACAAGCAATTCACATATATTTAAAATGTGATTTTTTAAAAGTAGTTTTTATTCCATTTTTATCTTCAGTATTTGAAAGACAGAACAGGATGTCTGAAGAAGATGAGTTATCTAAGGAAGAAAAGATAAATTTACTCTGCAGTTTGCTACTACAGGCTCCCCCAGGGGAATTTAGAAATGTATTTGAAGACCTCCGTATCCTGATTTGTGATGATCAACTCATGAGGCATGAGGCTGCTCAGGTATGTGCAAATCACACCAGGAACAACTTCACACCTGTGAACATAAGGGGGGACAATTCTCTAGTGACTCGACACAATGATCTGGGAGGGAATCGTTTCTTTGATCCACAGATCAAGCTTTCTTTCAGATATGATCACTTGAGCAGAAGAGCTGATAAAATCCTGCTCTATCATGGTGTCAGAAGTGATAGTGCAGAGTTATGGAGAGAAACCCTTAATGTGATGTTAGAGTCCTATGTGAAGACACATTTCCTTTCAGGAACATGTCGTGTTTACCGGAAAACACTCAGAGGCAGCCCATTCTTTGTGGTCTGCATTGAAGGTCATCAGTATAAGAATTTCTGGAATGCTCTGTGGAAATCAGAGTGGATTCTTCCTATTACTCCCCCCAGTACACAGGTCACAGGAAGTATTGCTGTACAGATACACTATTTCAAAAAAGCTAACCTCCACTTTACAGCAACCAATGCTACTGTGGATTCCATGTATTTAATTAACCGTGGTCAGTTTGCCTTGGATTTTGAGAAATTAATTGAAGGTGAACATAACAAATTTCAGAATGGTTTGGTTAAAAGCCTCCAAGTCTTATCAGATGAAGTATGGAGAACATTTCGTAGACAGCTCCCAGTCACTCGTACTTCAATCCACTGGAATAAACTGCTGACTTATTAGAGAAGAGAGGTGAAGGTGTCTGGAAGTGATGTACCATTAAGCTTGCTGAAGTGCCTTCTGTGGATGAAATATCGGCCAAATAAAACAACAATCCCGAGTACATTCACATTGATTCCCTTGATTTATTGTCTGATGTTTCATGGGAAAGTGAAGCCCTTCAGCACAATGAATAGTATGCAGGTCAGTAGTGTCTAGGCCAGAGTCTATTTTTCATTTTATTTCATTCTTTGCATAAAGAGCAAAATACTAGAACTGTTTGAAAAAGGAAAGAGCTTATTCCTTTAATGTGGTAATAAAAATAAAAAGGATTGCACCTTTCTGCCACAATGAAATGGAAGAAAGCCCCAAACATGCATATAAATATTTTTAAATACAATTTCTCTTAAAACATATACTTTTCAAGGCTCATCTTTAAGCCATTTTAAATCTTTCTACATGAATAGATTTTCCTTATTCTTAGACTTCAGCCATGCATGAATCACCACTTATCATGGGCAGTTTCTATCTTCTTCTTTTTTTGGAATGGAAAAGAATTCAATTGATTTGCTTTATTGTACAGAATCTGTGTCCACTTTGTACTTCTTGAGAATGTCAGTGAAATGTAACACATCTCCCTGGGAATGTGTTTCGAAGTGATGGTAGGGGGATGTGCACAAAATGATGGCCAGCAGGTTCCTTGTGCTGGCATAGCCTCCAGTTATGCCAGCATGAGTACTTTAAAATTATTGCAGAAGGTGGCATTATGCAATTGTTGGCATAATGCATGTTCCCATGGGTGTTCAAAGGTAGCCGGAGGCTGCATCCTCCCTAGTCATTAATTGGCTACAGAGGTGTGTCCAGGGGCCATCCACTGCCCCTATGTACCTGGAACCAAAGAAGCTGCTTCCACTCATGTCTGGGGGTGGGACAGGTGAAACTTCTTCTCCTCCCCCACTGTGCAAGGACAAGTGTATGGTTCATGCCATAGCCAATCAGTGGCAAGGGAGAAAGAGCTGCACCTGAGATGCTCCAGCTGACTCTGTATATCTGATGGGAAAGAGAAGCGATAACTTCCAGGACCACCAACATAGCTATGCTGGCAAAGAGTTACATTCTGCAGTGTAACTATTGGATTTCGGCCCATATATACATTTCAAAACGTATATGCCTAAGAACACATTGGAAAAGTTCAAATATCCATGGCTTAATCAATATAAAAATGCATACATTAGAAAAAAGAGGGGGGGAATCTTCTCTCAGAAACCCATATGGATTAGGAGATGGAATGAGAATGGTGTTAGGAAAGTGAGAAACTGAATGAGAATAAATCTAAAGAATGTTCATATCACTGCCCCTGCTGCATATGATAATTTACCTGTATTTTCTGGATGTAGCATTAGTTGTGCCCTGTCTCTGGAACTGTGTGCTTTGCTAGCTCATACCTATATACTCCAAAGTATAACTTTTAAAAATTATGTGAATTTTAAAAATTGGAGCAGTTCTGGATGATCTTGACTTGCTGCAAGGATGCCAGATAAGCTTGTTAACAGTCTCTCTGGAATGCATGCAGAGACAAAACATACATGTACACTGAATGCATACTGCATACTCACTCAAATATGGTACTACTTAGTATTCGTTTTGGACACACTTGGTGGAATCTTTCCATCAATGAATTAGATGCATCTGATGAAGCTAACCTGAGTCTATGAAAGCTTATGCTACCTACTTCTTTCAGTTAGTCTCAAAGGGGCTACAAGATTCTTTTGCATATTGATCCAGAATAACACATCTTTGATATTTGGAGGCAATAATTCCTGTTGATTTAATGATCTTTTGGCTCTATATCTCCATGGTTCTGAAATATGAGGTCTGATAACAATCTAATCCAGAAGGTTGAAAAAGGCCTCTGTTGACAATTTCACTTGGGGCTCATCTAAACAAGAAAAAATAATCCTCTTACCTGCACAGTGTTCCCAACTTGCAGCAGCATCAGTATGTCCCCACAATGTTTTGCAAATGGGGCAATTGGAGGAGACACTGAAGGTGAAAACCCAGCAGCGCCCTGAGACAACAGGTGGCCATGGCAAGGAAGAGAAGGAGAGAGCTGTTAGCCCTTTGCCCATCCCGGTGGTGGCCTCCGATTCCAGCTGCAAGGATGGAACAAACTGCCCTCCTCTTCCTTCTCCCACTGCCACATTTTGCCCTACTGCACAAAACCTTGTTGTCTCCAGGTGCTGCCTTTTTTGACATTTTTTAAAAAACCAAGTTAAAAAGTGCACAATCCAAGCCCATCCCACACATGTCCAACTAATCACATTGCTTGTCCCAATAAGCAGGAATGCACATTTCCTGCGGGGTATTTTAAAAAGTTCAGGGAAAGCTGCAAAGGTTTTCCCCACAGAGTATTAGGTGGCTTTTGCCTCCCTCCTTTTGAATATGTTGATTTGCTCTGGGATCTCATTGGGACAAAAGGTATTCCCCTCACATTCAATGAGCATTTTTTTCATCATGTGGCCCAAGGCCTCTTAAACTTTTTCCACTTGTGACCCCTTTCCACCTGAGAAATGTTTACATGACCCTGGGTATACAGGTATATAAATTGGTATACAAACCATACTGGTGCCAAATTTTTCATGACCCCACATTCAGTTACGCAGCCCCATATAGGATCGCAACCCTCAATTTAAGCAGCTTTGGTCTAGACAACCTCTTGGACTTGGTGGGGTAAAAGGCAGTTCAAAGGGAGTCTAAACAATGATCCTAAACTTTGAGGTTTAAGGCCAGCAATAGGCAGGTTTGTTTATAAATGCTGATGACGTAGGTCTAGTTTTCACTGAGGTGATAAATCTATATCTGGGTGGTTTCACTTAAGACAGAGGTAGGAACCATACAGCCCTCCAGATGACGTTGGACTCCAATCCCAGCGCTCTTCACCACAGGTTTTGCTGACTAGAGCTGTTGGGAGTTGCAGTCCCACATAATCTCAAGGGGCAACATGAGTCCCACCCTGAATTAGAACCAATTATGTGGGCATAAAAATGAGTGAATACTACACCATACAAAAATAAAAGAAATAGAAAAGAAGTTCCTCTATAGAGCAAGCTGCTGGCATAGATGTCAGGAATAATGCTTCTATCTCAGCAATTTCTCCCTGAAATGCTAGTTTTCTGTGCACAGAGATTTATTTTTTATTTAAAAGAGCAAAAGCTCCCACTTGTAATCATATATGGTATATACAGTATAGTCCAGGCTCAGGTTCACGGCCTTGGTGAGAGTTGGACCATTGTCATAAAGTATTAGAGCACATGTCTTACAGCTTTTCATAAAAAGCAGAGGAACGATTGTGGGAGCCATTAACATTCAACTGAACAATGTCCAGTTAGACAAAGAATAGCGATGCCCATAGGGGAACTGTAATATGAACATTATCTTAGACAATTGAATTATTTATTCATTAAGATTCCTTTTCCCCTTTCCCCACTGGTACTTCTGCTACTTTTGCTGAAGTGTTTGCCTTAGAGAATATGTGCATAGGGGAAGCCACTAAGTGCACAGAGCAGGCCACTAATCACAAGGATATTATAATGAGTTTTTCATGGTCCATTGTCATTTAGTTATCTTCATGGAATTACAACCTTCTATTTGCAAATGGTTCCCATTACTGCGAACATTTAAAAGATGTATGTATATATTTTGCAGTATGCAATTTCAAAAGTGGTAACACTGCTTGTATAATAGGTGGTGTTTCTTTCTGCAGAAGGGTGGGATTTAGAATCAAAGCCCATCACCAGGTATAAGACACCACATCAGGCTAAAGTACAGTGGGCCCTTGGTATCCACTGTGAGTTGGTTCCAGGACTCCCCATGGATACTAACATCCATGGATGCTCAAGTCTCATTATATACAATGTTGTAGTAAAATGGTGTCCCTTATAAGACTGCCCTTCCAAAAGAAGGAGCCATGTATGCTCTGGAATTAAGGCAATAGTGTCTTATGAAGGTATGGGGCTATACCCCTACACAAGTGAGAACTGGATATGCCTTTGGACCAAGCTGAAGATGCTGTCACTGTTTTAGTGGAGTTATTTATTTATTTATTTCCCGAGTCTTTTCCCAGGAGGTAACCCAAAGCAGAATGACATTGAAGAGACAGATGTTCTGGTTGTTTAGCCAGTTGATAAGCTAATACTTTGAACCATACATTTAGCCAGTTGCTGCAAGGACACCAAATGGCCCTTCTTCAGTCTGCAGTAACACCTGAACAGACCAAAATGATGTCCTGAAAGGTGACCTTTGTATGTAGAAAGATAAATCCAACCTAACATCTGAGCAGTAAAGAGATGTCTCTAAGGGCATGGACAGATTCTGATATAATATAGGTAAGACAATGTTGATTCAGATGGGAGTCAGGCAGCACTTTAGGTAGAAAAGATACCCTGTCTTTGTGAAAGACTAAGTATGGCTGATCAGAATAAAGGACACACAACTCATGAGATCTTCTTACTGATGTGACCACTGTCAGAAATACTGTTTTAAGGAAAGGAATCGAATGTCCACAAAAGCTAACAGCTTGAAAGGCTTTGCCATCAACTGAGACAATACCAAGAACAGAGGCCATGCTGGGACAGGTTCCTGAATGATGGATAGAGATGTGAAAGACCCTTTAAAAATGTCTTAACTGTGGTATTATTTGAGAATAAGATAGTGAGTTGGTCTAAAGGTTGTTTCAATGATATACAGTAGGTGCATAATATAGGTGAAAGGTAGACCTTAACAGATGAAATTAAAAGTCCTTTCTACTTAAGGTGTATTATAACCTTAGCAGACTCCTTTCATCTGTAGGAATAGATGGACTATTAAGACTGTTTGAATAGGTCAAAAAACTCACCATTTATAATCACAGAAGTTAATTAAGGATGGTTTTCTTGAGGCTTGTAAAATAAGACTGAATGCATTCATCTAGGTGGGCCTGATTCTCCATGCAGTGAGATGGAAGAAGTAGAGTGGGGTGGTTCACCTTGCCTTGAAGGTGTGTTAGGAGTAATGATATCAGAAGAAAGTGCATGTATTTCCCTCTCAATAACTGGAAAAGTATGGTGGACCAAGCCTGCCTGATCACCATGGGGCTACCAGAATGCAGTTGGTACATCTTCCTGAATCTTTACTGGGACCTTGGTTATTAATAGGATAGAAGAGAAGTAAAGTAGGGGACCTGAACATTCCTCAAAGAAGGCATTTACCCGCAATCTCTGACCCACTTCTGCCCAGCCCTGCTGCAATATGTGATACATTTCAGGTTGGCGGGTAAAGTGAACACTTCTATGTACATTCTTCCTCATTTGTCCACTACAGCTCAGAAAGCACCTTGAGACTGGAACATTCATGCATGAGGGTCCGAGTCCAGCTGAGTCAGTCCATCAGATAATTCTCTGAGCCTGCTATCTGCAATGGCATGGGAAAAACTTCCCTTGGAATGCTCAATTCCTACAAAGCCATTGTTATTGAAATCAAAGTTCTCCCTTGCTTGATTATACAGTATGACCCCTGTGTCTGTGCAGGATACATTTCTGGACTTATCATGAAAACATGAAAACATGGATAATAGCAAACCCTATTGAAATGAATGACTTCCAGTCCAAATTCTAGCAGAAGCATACCACAGAATCATGCTGGAGGACCTAGAAAATGCCTGCAGATAATTTTTTTTTCCGAATGCAAATAAGTGAAACTGCAGATATGGGTCTTTTGGATACAGTCGTTCTGTATACAGTTGTCCCTCCACATTCATGGATTTGGCATTCATGGTTTTAAGTATTCACGGCTTGAAAATATTGTTTAAAAAATAATAATCCAAAAAGCAAACCTTGATTTTGCCATCTTATATAAGGGACACCATTTTGCTATGCCATTGCATATAATGGGACATGAGTATCCACGGATTTGGGTATTCACGGGGGATCCTGGAACCAAACCCCAGTGAATGTGAAGGGACAACTGTAATAAACTGTGGTTAAGTTGTCTGAGGCCACATGTATTACCCTTCAATGTATTTGCAACTTGAAGGCCCATAGAGATTTTATTACTGCTAGGAGCTCCAGAGTGTCAATGTGCAAACCCTTCCCCCTCTCAGGCAAGTGTCCTCAATCAGTGAACAAGTTCCCAATCACTTTAGAACACATCTGTGATCAGAGTAATTGATGGTTGTGGTGGACAGAATGACTGATATTCCTTTTTTAAAAAGTGAGCCAGCTATGTTCACCAGTGTAGTGTTCTGCATACAGATTTGTTGTTAACTGTCATCAAGCTGACTTTGACTTATAGCAACTCTATGCGTGAGAGACCTCCACGTATCCTGTCCTCAACAACGCCTCCTCTCACCTTGCAGATTCAGAGATGTAGCTTCCTTGGTTGTATCTATTCATCTGGAATGAGGTCTTCCTCTTTCCCTACTGCCTTCTGCTTCCCAAACATTATTGTCTTTTCTATTGAGTCACATCTTCTCATGATATGGCCAAAGTACAACAGTCTCAGTTTAGTCATCTTGGTTTCTAGGGAGAGTTCAGGCTTGATTTGCTCTAGGACTCATTTATTTGTGTTTTTAGCAATCCACAGCATCCATAGAACTCTTCTCCAACACCACATTTCAAATGAGGTAATTTTCTTTTTATCAGCTTTCTTCACTATCCAGGTTCCTCATCAGCTTTCTTCACTGTACCAGCCTTAAATAAGTGATCCATTGCAGATCAGTCTTGCAGCTAAACAGAGCCTTCGCCCTCAAATGGAAGGGTTTCAGTCCTTGACCTTCTGTCCTCTAATTGCCTTACAGACCTCAACCAAGCATAGTGTGAGAGTCAACATTATCTTGACCATGCAGCTGGTCCTGTGCCAAGCCATCCTGATCTGTTTCTATGCTGACAACCTTTGTGTCTCTTACTGGAACAACAGGAGTAATGGTATGAAGAACAGCATTTTCTCCAAAAGGAAGTGCTGATAACCTGCCATACAGGTTTGGTAATTCTGCATCCTGATGGCCAAGGCTGCTGAAGAGCAGAAATGTCACCCCAGTAGGTACAGACAGTGGTCCTCCCAATTTGGAGGAGTAGAACGTTATTTCCTGGTATCTTTTGATTTGGAGGCCTCAACCACTATTGAATTGGATATGTAAAGAGGAACATTGCACCCTCCTGCTTTACTGTATACAAACTTTCTAACCTTCTTGAAGCTGGTGGCAGTGACGATGACCTTCTCCATGGCTGTTTTACAAGAAGGGAGGAGAGGAAGAGTGACTAGTGTTACATTCTATGGATGTCATGAACAGGCATGAACAGACTTACCTTGACAAATCCAACCCCCTTTCAAAACCATCAAAGTTTGTAGCCATCACTGCATCCCATGTGATAGATAACTGCACAATGCACCATATGAACTTATTCATTATACAGTTGTCCTTCCACATTCATGGATTTGGCATTCACGGATTTAAGTATTCATGGCTTGAATATATTCTTTAAAAAATAATAATCCAAAAAGCAAACCTTGATTTTGCCATCTTATATAAGGGACACCATTTTGGTGGGACTTGAGCATTCATGGATTTGGGTATTCACGGGGGTCCCGGAACTAAACCCCAGCGAATGTGAAGGAACAACTGTGTGTGTGTATATATCTATCTATCTATATATAGATAGATAGACAGATAGATAGATAGATATAAAACATATGATATTTTATGTATTATATATGTATCAACTGTTTACATCTGAAGCAATCAAAGTAGTTAACAATAATAAAAATACAATATTAAATGATTAGCAAGATATAAATCCAAACAGACAGCTATATTAATAGGCCCAACACAGAGGGTCTCCAATTTTGTTTCATTAACAGAGCATTCATATTCTATAATCTAAATCTATGTGAATTAAGATATCTGTTCCACATGAGTGACAGTCAGGTAAGTTGCATGACCAAAAACATTTAGATAAGCAGCATCTAAAATACTATTTTAATCATAACCAATGATTTTTACATTCCTGGTAGCATTTTCAATTCCACTTTCCTCCCACATTTGAGAAATAGGCCCAACACCATTTTACAAGCAGCTTTTCAACAGTCAGATGTCATGTGACATCTGAAGTAGCTGTTGAGAAACACAATTCTGAATTCCCATAAGCCCAAGAAACCTAGTCATGGACGGACGTCTTTGGATTGTTGAACACAATGCAATATTATAACATTGAATTTTGACTTCTAGATATATTTTTTTATTCTGTGGATACAAAACCATAACTTAATCTGGGACACAGAACAGAAGATTGCCTTTTTCAACAAGCCAAAATGCAATTGTTTCAAGATGCACACATCAGACTTAAGGAGCTTATTGCTTAGAAAGCTGTTGAAGCTGAGGCATAATTGTAAGGTAGGAAGAGAAACAGAATTCAGATAACGTACAATATACTTTGCAGTGCCAAAAATGACTGGCAGCTTTTGCCATTTTGGTCCATGCTTGGAACAGAGCCATACATTGCCTGTGGAATCTGTACTCTCCTTGAGGAAGAAAGAGAAAACCTTCTTGAGCAAAGACATTAATATGCTTCCACAGTGCTGAAAAAGAAAACTGTCTTCAAACAAAAACCATAAACAGGACAATAATGTTTTACTGGAAGCTGCCTGGGCTGAAGCTGAAACAAATTAATATTTCCTTTCCAAAAAAGGGCGGGGGCACTGTATCTTTGCATCCCTCAAAATTAGCAGAGATTTACACAGCCAAATTGTGTTTCCAGTTTCTATGTATGGTTGTGAAAACTGGACAGCAAAGAAAACCAATATGAAAAGAATCAACTCAGTTGAAATGTGGTGCTGGCAGAGAGTTCTGCAGATACTCTGGACTGCCAAAAGAACAAATGAATGGGTTCTAGATCAAATCAGACCTGAGCTTTCCTTGGAAGCCAAGATGACTAAACTGAGATGTCGTACTTTGGACATATCATAAGAAAAGTCTCACTAGAAAAGGCAGTAATCCCCTTTGGCAAGGTGGAAGGCAATAGGAAAAGAGGAAGACTGCGTTGCAGATGGATAGGTTCAGTAAGGAAGCCACAGCTCTGACTTTGCAAGACCTGAGTGGGGCTGTTCATGACAGGATGACTTGGAGATCTTGCATTTATAGGGTCAACTTGACAGCAGTTAACAAGAACACAAAAATATTCTTTCCAAAAAAAGGGGGGGTGTCCTTTGTTCCTATCATGGTGGGACACAGGTTCTTTGACAGAGTGATTGGTGGGGATAAAAGACAGGAAAGATTGAAAACCACTGCTCTAGCCTACTAAACCAATAAACAGAAGATTTGAATGGAGTAGTATACAATCTAGGATCAAACAGTGGATCCATCACAACATAAATGCAACGGACGCACAGCACCTATCTTTGGGTTATTATCAAATTTCTTATTCTTGCAGTTCAATAAATATTGACTGTAGATGCTTCTCAATGACAATAAACACTTTCCTCACTGTCTTCTATTGTAAAAGCAGACATTTCCCCCCCAAGGCATTGTGTTTTGTGAAAATTTCAAACCCTTATCGCTGCAATGAAAGAGACTTTTAATTTCAAGCCACACAGAAATACAATTGTATGCATGAGAAAGGTATTAAATAGAAAAGACTAAATGACAAGGGAGTAATTTGCTGAAAATAATCAACCACACCAGATACACCATACCATTTTAAAATGTGCCTAAAATGTCACTGCAACCTAACACTCTCCTTATTGGGAAGTCGAAGGCTTTCACAGCCAGCATCCATAGATTTTCTTTGGTTTTTTTTCTGGGCTGTGAGGCCGTGTTCTGGAATAGTTTCTTTCTGACGTTTCACCTGCATCTGTAGCTGGCATCTTCAGAGAATGGTTGAGTAGGAATGTGGGAGGGGGGGTTATATACTGTGAGCCCCTGTTGGGGAAGATATGTACATTTGTGTATTTGAATGGCTTGTTTCTGGATGGAGATATGCAAGGAGGATTAGTGTCTGTTTGGCTAATGGTTGGTTGATGGCCCATTATCTGCTGGAAATCCCCTTGTCCCTGGGTGGAAGTGTTGAGTTTTGAGATCTCTGGCCCTTTTTGGTGGAGAAGTGGTAAGGAAGTCACGACTATATCATGGGGCAGAGAGAGGCACAGAAAATTTTTCCCTCCCAGCCCCCTCAGTGGGAATTGAGGATCTTGCCAACAAGAAAGAAAAAGAGTCATCTTGCTTGGAAAAGCAGAGAGAAGGAGGGAGCAGCTTGCTGGGCAGCTGGAGGGAGGTGGTGTTTTGACAGCCTTCTACTGGGGAAACTGTGGTGATTCATGGTTGGCTTGGGTGAGGCGCTCTGGTGCCACGCCATGCCAGGAGGGGGACAGAGGGCCCAGAGAGTAGGTATTGCCTGGAATTGTGTGTCCCCCCCCCCATCCCAATTTAGGCAGCCCCATTGAGATGAACAAGGTAAGCAGGTCGAGCCAGACTTTTCTCAGCTCTGGTGCATGTGTTTAAAAGTGGACACATGCAAACAAATTCTCTCCACTTCAAAGCTGTTTTCTGTTACCCATTTTCTTTGTTTTCTTTTCTTTTTTTTTTAAGAACAATTTACCAAATAAGAGTGAAAATAACCAGTAATTCCACAAAGGGAAAATTCTCCCTCTGCACTACCCTTCCACCACAGCCTCCCAGGAGGCGCCGTCCACTCCTCACCTTCTCATGCAGACTCTTCACTTGCCCCTCAGAGAGGTCATTCAGCTGCTCCCACCCACTGGTTGAGCTCCTTCATGAAGTGAAGACTTTCTCCTCTATGCTTGCCACTCACCCAGCCACTGCTGCTCTTTCTTTCCTTCCTTCCATCCCACCATTTCTGGCACCCACCAGACTAGACCAGCCCCTGGCCCCACTCTTCCTCAAAGATTGAACTTGGAGAAGGTGCCACTCGCCAGGATGGGAAAAAAGGAGAGGGCTGGCCGGAAGAAAGAGAGAGACGGCAATAGCGGGATCTGTCCTGCCATGACCACAATGAAGAGGAAGGGGTGACAGTGACTCCTCTCATGCTCCCTCATTCAGACGTACCTCCTGGGAAAGATTTGCACATGCATAGAGGCCCCTCCTGATATCGTAGCAAGCGTGTGGTGCCGTATGAGAAACCTGATGTTGGCTCCAGTACATGCATGCATGCCAACTTTGGGTGCAGTCCCATATCCCTCTTTGCCAGTGTAGAGTCTTGCACCCTCTACATTTTTCGTGGGCTGCATGAAATCCTTTGGCAGGCCACATGTGGCCCACGGGCCATATGTTGTGCAAGCCTGTTCTAACCCTTGAAAAGCCTGATATTTTCACTAATGATTAAAATAAAATGGCAATTAAAAACAGGTCATTACTGCCCAGTGGTCATTTATACACATGACTGTCTTACTCAGAAACAGGGGTATCATTCAGCTGGATTGCACCCATTTGCCCAAACTGGTTGTTAACATTTCTCTGGGTTACTGAACTGTTGTGGTGACTGGCACCCACTTTGATTCCTTCCCAGCTGTCTCTGTGGTGGCAGCGGCAGCAAATCAAAAGCTTTCCTGGCTGGACCCAGCTCTGCCACAGCAGCATGAACCTGCTGGGGAAGACTAAGGAAGAGGAGAAAAGGGAGTTGATCACTGCCTCACAGGTAGCTCCCATAAGGAAAGGAATGGCAGACAGGAAAGAATAAAGGCAGGAAGGAAAGAAAAAAAGGGGGAGAGCAAGGGAGGGAAGGAGGGAGGGAGGGTCATCTGAAGAGTAGGTGGCCCTAACAGCTTCTCTTCCACCTGCTGCAGGAAAGCACACATATTTGTTCAGAACTTTTCTTTCTATAAAGATGCGTAAAAGATTAAGTCAATTCTATCATTGGTCCAAACTACAGTAAACCTCCTTCCTACCAATGGAATTTGTTTATGTATTAGCTACCTATTCAGCAACTGATTCAATTAATCTACTGTACTTTAGTTGGAACTAACCCATAGGATTCTGCCTATAATGTTTACTATGTAGCCAACACTAGGGACTTTAGGTTTTTTGTGTCTTTTTTCTGGGCTGTGAGGCCGTGTTCTGGAAGAGTTTCTTTATTCCAGAACATGGCCTCACAGCCTGGAAAAAAACCCACAAAAAACCTATGGATGCCAGCTGTGAAAGACTTCGAATTCACATTAGGGACTTTATCAAAAAAATCTCTAAAAATGTTCTCTTGGCACCATATTTGACACCATTTTTGTGCCAGCAAAAGAACACTTTATATCCTCTCTCTCTCTGGCTTTTCTTCACAAACGAAGATTCAGGAAGGACTCATCCCGCACTTTCTGCAAGCGTGCTGATGACTAAAAAGGATTGCCATGATTGTGTGAAAAAACAGACTTGTACTTCTGTGTTTGCTGCCGAGAGTGATCTCAGTAGTTCTCATGAGAAGATCTCTCTCTCTCTCTCTCTCTGGCTTTTCTTTGCAAACAAAGATTCAGGAAGGACTCATCCCACGCTTTCTGCAAGCGCACTGATGACTAAAAAGGCCAATCCGAGATAAACAAGTCTGGGTGCAGAAAGCACAGCAGAAGGTCTCCTTGGGTGATGTTTCTGGGTTGTGACTCTTTCTGCATTGTCATTTCTCTTCAAGACTTGTTCAGCGTGAGTTCTCAAATAAGGCTGCAGCATTGTGGATAGCGCGTCTGATCACCAACAATGGTCATGAGAAGATACAAGTGTGCTTAAAAGTTTTTAAAAAACAGCTAAGTTAAAAAACAAAATGAACACACAAGCACTGAAACACACTTAAAAACTGCCTGCAACATGGGGAGGTTCATAAAAACAGCATCCCATGGCTAGTTTTTGTGTTCCCGTGTGGAAGTGTTTTGGCGGGGACAGCCCACTGATGCTGGAATCATGCCAGCAGAACGGGGCACTATTTCACACACTCACAATCACAACAAAAAAACCCACAGCTGATCTATTGATGTCTTGGCTTGTCAATAAAAAAGAACACCTCATTTTCAGCATATAATCACAAAAGCACAAGTTGTGTATTATTGGCACCCTTTTGCATTCATTAGGCATCATTATGATGCTGTATTTGCTACATCTGATAAAGTCCTAGGACTCTGCAAGGAATTTATATTTGCAAGTCTGGTTATAAGCTTTCAAAAAAAATGTTTAGGGCTCCTTAAACATAAGTCACAAAACTAGAAATGGATGGCAACCATTCAACCATTCAACCTACATTCAAAAAGTTAATGAAAAGGGTATAACTTACTTCTCTGTTCAGAGGTGAGTTGTTTGTTTATTTACAGTACTTGTTTATTTACAGTGCTCTTGAAGTCTGATGTGCATACTAGAATACTGACACAGAAGATCTGGGAGAAATCATAAAAATTATGTTTTGTTTTGTTTTGTTTTTTAAGTAAGTAGTAATGCCTTCATGTTCTTAATACCATCTAGAGGCTGAGCTTCCCTTTGTTAAGGATTCCAAAGATTACAGTGAATGATATTTACATATTCATTCCTGTTGTACAAAGGGCTGCTTATTAAATATATGACTGCATATGATTTCAGATTTTGGAGGGTACATTTGGGAAGCTTAGCCTACACAGCTAGAAAATATCTGAGAGAAATATAGTAACAGTTGGTTGGATTCTGTTTTTAAAAAAGCTGAGAAAAAACACCTACCTTGTTATTTTATATGTTGTCAACATTAGGGTTGAGATCTAGATATTTAGATTTACCAATCCGGAAAGGGCTTCCTGCTGTGCCTTGTTGCCAATCTGACTTAGCTCTTACATGTAGTTCATTGTCCCTGCTGCCCACTACAAACTTCCCATGTATCCTCTGATTTTACCATATGGCCAACTTCTCAGTTTAATGTATTTAAAAAATTCCACAGAGCACTATATTTTAAATGCTTATAACTTCAGGATAAAGGCAGGGCAAACATTTTTTTTTTTACTACAGTGCAATAAGATAGCAGAACCAGGAATATACACAGAAGTGGACATAAACATCCAGATGATTGGCCAAGTTCCTAAACGGTGATTGTGTAGTGTAAATCTACACTCATGTAGTCACATGGTAGTTGTATTACAGCCCCTTCTGTTGAATAATAATACTGTGTAATTGGTTGTTTAGCTATCAGTATGTCTGCCTATTGTAGCAAATCAAATGATACACTAAAGGCACTGAGAAAAATCCAAGAATGTGTAACTGTATGGCCAGAATCAATACAGCTAGTTGGTCAGTTCCAACTTAGTTGGTCAGTTCCAACTAAAATACACACATTTAATTAAGTGGTGAATGATGAGTCAATATGTAAATCAATCCAGTTGATTCAATGATTCTACTCTAATTGGGATTTATAATAGGATTTGGGAACATGTGAAATGGTTACACTTCTGGAAGTCAGAGTACAAAACCATGAAGTGAATATAGCCATTATATCATGGCCGAAAAGGTACATCAACAGGATTTCTGCCATATATGTCTAGATGTTTAGAAGACTTAGATACAAATTACATGCATATGCTAAGTTGCAACAAATTTGTCCCTGATGTTCACTGTTGCATGGAGGCTGCAAACTATAGGGAAAATTGTACAAGGAAAAGCAGGAGAAGGTAGCAAGTCTAAACTTTCCAAGCAAAGGGAGATGGTTAAGAACCTCTATCTCCAGTAGCACAAAGTTCCCTGCTCAAAGCACAATCCTAATTGGCTAAGAAGCCAGATGAGCTTATACTAGGAAGCTATCCTATATCCAAACTTTCCTATCTTTAGGGGTGTTTACTTAACAATACTATTATACTGTGATAGGAAAGGTTTCAAACTGATATCACTCAGCTCCTCCCTTGCCTCTTTTCTGTCCCCCCCCTCCCTAATATCAACACCATTGTCTCTTCTGCCAGATTATAGCAAGCAGAGCAGTTTCGGAAGGAGATCACTCTGTCAGCAGAGATCTGATGTCTCAAGCAGTTCAAAGTTGTTTATGTCTTGGTACAAGAGAAGAGAATGTGGATTACTCAATAGCTTCTTTTGAATAATCTAATCAGCATTGGAGGGGCAGGTCTAGAAGGGGGATTCCTGTTCCCTCTTGGTATTTACAATATATAAGCCACTGGGAGAGGTAGTTTGGAGTTTTGGAGTCCAATAACACCCAACTCTATTTCTTCTTTCCACTTAAACACAAGGAAGTGGTTATTATTCTAAACCAGTGTCTGTCAACATGGTATCTCTGGTATGCTAAAGTCAAGGTACATGTTGGTTTTAAAAATCATGCTTTCAGAAAGTCTCACCAGGTTTGGTACAAATACAAGCAAAGACTTTTTCCTAATATTTTACTAGTTACCTCACTGCAGGAAGCTTTTTTTTTTTTTAAAGAGACAATGGGCTAAAGAGCAGACATGGTATAAAGATCTTTTGTATCAAGATAATTGGGAGCTTAAGTCAAGAGAGTCACTTCTTAAGGACAGTATAGATCTTGACTGATTTTCCTATCCACAACTTATGGTCTTTGAGATGGTCTGTGGACTAAGCAATAAACATTTTCGAGTACAACTTATGGAGAGATTTAAGCATGATAAGAAAGAATTGGTTAAAGAGTCTGAAGAAAATTAATTTTATTTAGAACTGTGTAAGAGTGATGATCATGTAATTTAAAAAGTATCCAAATATATATTGAAGTTGGAGATAGAAGATGAATCTATTAAAAGAATACATGATAAGGTGGGCACAAAATTTTGGTCATAATATGCAAATGGATGTATGGGAAAAAATGTGGACCAAAGTCATAAAATTTACTCTGGGCAATAACCCAAAAGAAAATATACGTAAGATGATGTATGGTACTTAACCCCAAATAAATTGTCAAAAATATCTACAAGTGTTTCAAATCATTATTGGACTTGTCAGGACAAAGAAGGATCTTTCCTTCATACATGGTGGACTTCTAGGAAGGCAAAAAGCTAGTGGTTTAAGATTTATATGTTAATTCAACACATTCTAAAGGTAAAGTTTGTAACATCACCAGAAATGTTTCTGTTGGGTAATATGGATAAGGAACTGGACAACAAACATATACTACTTCTTAAATATATGACAACAGTGGCAAGAATATTATTTGCTCAAGCATAGAAATGGACCAAAGCACCAAGAATGGATGAAACGGGTGGCCAAGACTGTAGCCCAAATTGCTAAACTGACATCGACTTTAGAGGACTGTCTGAAAGACTGGAAACCATTTATGGATTTTTTGAGCAATAAGACAACTAGTGATGTAATAATTTGCGGTTTTGATTATTAGTAACTCTAGCAAGATGATTAAGTAAAATCTGTAATAAAATACTATATTTTCCATAATTAGGTTTTCTTCCTTCACATTATAGGGTAGGTTTTTTTGGGAGGGGGGGGTTAAAGTTCTTTTGCATTTTAGTTAGTTTAAGTTAGCTTGTAATTAGGTTGTACATATGGTGTTAGATTTGTGTAAGTCTAGTTCTATTTCTATATAAGCATTATGGATGTATAGAATGTTTTTCTTTTCTTCTTTGGCTTTTCTTTCTTTCTTTGTTTTGTTCATGTATGTTGTCTAATTGTTATGATTTGATGTAGCAAATGTCTTTGTATGTTTTAAAATCCAATAAATATAAATTTAAAAGACAGGGGAAAACAGTAGTGGATTGGATGAAGGCAAACAAATTGAAGAACAAGACTAGAGGCATTCCTGTTAGCTGAAAAATAGGGATTCAACCTGTGCTGGATGGGTTTACTCTCCCACTAAAACCATCATCACAGTTTGGGTGTACTCCTAGATTCAGTCCTAAATGCCCTAGCTTCTGTTATGACCAGACAATTAAAGCTACTGTGCTAGTTTCAGATATTCCTAGAGATGTCTCATCTGGTTATGGTGACACATGTCTTAGTTACATCCTGTTTAGATTAGAATAACATGTTTAATATGGCACTGCCTTTGGAAAGTGTGCAAAAACTTTGGTTGGACCAACAGGCAGACTGTTGACCAAGGCTGGATATAGAAACATGCAACTCCCTTGTTAGAAAAACTCCACCGGCTACCAGACTATTTTCAGGCACAGTTCACAAAGCTGGTTATAACATATAGTTTGGATCCAGGCTATCCGAAGAACCATTTCCCTCTATATGAGCCTGGCCAGTCTTTGAGCTCTTTGAGGAAAGTCTTTCTTTCATTCCTTCCCCCTTCAAAGCCATGTTTAATGAGAATGCAGAAGAGGGTCTTCCCAGTGGCAGCTCCCAGCTTGTTGTCCTTCTGCAGGATAATAAAGATTTGTTTACTCCAAGGCTTGTCATGACGTATTGCCAACCAGGCTGTCCTCAACACTCAGTGCTGGCTGCCTGTTACTGCCACCCTACTCCAGGCCCCCCTTCAGATATTCCTTTTCTGGACTGAGTCTCCAGGTGACCCTCTTAGTGGATAGAATTACTTACTAGTGTGTACGCTTTTGGTTAGCATGACACACACCTTTATTATGAGGGAAATAATGCAAGATGAGTCAGTGGAACAGTTGACAAACAAACTTACTTGGTTTATTATATCAATGAGGTTACAAATACAAAGACTGTATGCTAACTATGTAAATAATGAAAGGTTCTTTCCTTTAGCTTTCCTTTAGTGTTCTTCTAGTGGCAGACCTACTTATATTTAAACATCCACTTTCTCTCTTTGTTCTCTCAACTGTTTCACATGCCTTTCTCTCATTAACAGTTCACTTCCAACCTCTCTCACACACCTGACTCATCCAACTGCTTTTTCTCAACTCCCTCTTTCAACTGACACTCTCAACTGACATTCTCTCATCTCACTCTCACAGAGGCCCCTCCCATCACAGCTTCCTGTGATGGGATTGGTTCCCTCTCATGCATGCTATCAGACCTAGCTCTTCACACTTGTACTGTACAGTTTTTATTTCTTGCCTTTCTAAGGGATATGTTTTACATGGTTTTTCTAAATGCTATAGTTAATTACTTTTTAACAGTAGCTTCTTTGTGTGTTTTTACCATTATGTGTTTTTTAAATCATTCTGTTTTAAAAACTGTGAGCCATATTGAGCCCTGTTTCTGGGGGGAAAGGATATAAAATCATCATCGTCTTTATCATCACTGCTTCCACCTGGCTCTCCCCAAACCTCCTAACATCTTTGAGTTAGGATAGTACTGCCCATTTGCAGCCTCTGTGACAGGACTTTGATCTTTTTTCCAAAAATGAAAACAAGCTATACATGACTGAACACTGTACCGTTTGACCTTGGGCCTATCTGTAATAGCTATAAACTGAAAATGATTTTCTTAAGGAATTGCTTTCTTTTACTAGCTTTGGAAAGTCTCCCACAGAGGCTATGTACAAACAGCTTCTTGTAAAACAAAAAAAAATCTGGTAGCCATTTGCCTTAGATGGCACAGATTATACCCAATGTCAATTGCACAACAAGAATAATGTATACAGAAAATACACGAGTTGCACATTGTTGTAGGCTAGATGCTGTATTTTGTGTATAGTTTGCAAAATTTAAGTCCCTGAAACCTGTATATTGAAAGATGAAAAAGATATAAGCATAACTGGTGTCTTCATAGGGTAAGAAGTAAAATGTCTGTGTGTCAGACAGCAAACTACTAACAGTACAGACTTAGGAGCTGGCTATGGGCCTTCAGCCAATTGACCCAAAATGTAAGATAAAATATGTGTAAATATAAGATAAAGAAAGGTAGACTCTACACATGTGAAAAAAAAACCATGGTAAATCTGAAAAGTGTATTCCACTGATATGATAGTGTTTAATCCTGCTGAATTATACATGATGCAAATATCCAATGGCAGGGACCCAGAATAACAGTGGCCAGTAACAGTGGTTAGTGACACTTGTATGTGATTGGCTTCTTTGTGGCCTTGCATAGATGGCCAGTAATATCTCATTTCCTATTCAATGAGAAAGTCTTTGCTGACAATTAACAGAGAAAAGTTAGACTCATCTCTGTTAGACAGACAGAAGTTAGACAGACAGATGATACTCCTGAAAGACAAAAGTTAGGCTGTTTATTACAGCATTCAGTGAGGGCTAATCAAGCAGTCTCTCGCAGTCTTTTGGCTGCTGAGACTGTTCCTGGCTGGTAAATACCCTTAAAATGCTGGTAAGAGAGAAGGAGACCTCTTCTCCAAATATTAAATAGGCTCTATTAAATATGTACTTATTACTTAGTTAGATAAATTCCTACTAGAGAAGTACAGTAGTACCCCCTCGTATCCACTGATTCATTATCCACTGATTCAATTATCCACAGGACACAAAACAGCACACCTTCGATAGTCTTCCAAGAAACTGTGTCCTCTGGCCATTTTCTAGGTCCTCCAAGGCAACTCTGTGGTATTTTAAACTGGAAGTCTTATTATTTTAAATAGTGTTCACTATTATCCACGGTTTTTGGTATCCACCCCCCAAAAAAACCAATCCCCAGTGGATGTGAGGGTCCTACTGTACATAACAGATACTGCAATGTATTGCAATGCCTGTTAATGATACATTGTTTCATTCACAGATGGTATACCGTATAGATGTTTCAGTTTCCCTACAAATTAATGCCTGCTAGAGGTAAAGCAGATGAAGACTATGAGGTGAAATGACTGATGCCTTACAAGAAATGTTAATGATATGTGCCTAAACAATGTTCCTCCCCAAGGGGAGTGTGTATGATAGTTTATTTATGTTAATAATATAGCCTAAAAGATTACAAAGTTTCTAGCTCATTATCTCATGGTAAGTATCCTGAAATTCTAATATCGAAGAGGGCTTAAGGGAAATGTTGATGCTGCCTGTTTGGAGTATACCATTGATCACAAGTTGTGAGCCTAAGTAACCAGGTGATAAGAGGGACTTCAAAGTATATATGGGTTAGCTGACAAATAACAAAGAGCCTTCACTCCCTCTTTCTTAAAGTGATGAGGGTGGGGATATCACACCTGTCCCAATATTTCCCAAATTATACATATCTCATTCTGAAGGACACCAAAAATTTGTTCTCATGTTAAACTGCATCTTATCTGTTTGCATGCTGTCTGCCTCTGAGCAAGTTGGCATAACTTTGAAAACAGGACAGGTCTGGGCTGTTTGAAGGACAACAGACTTAACATTTTGTGCAACATTAAAAAAAATGTAATTAACAGATAGAATTGTGAAGTCGAAGGCTTTCACAGCCGGCATCCATAGATTTTCCTTGGGTTTTTTTCTGGGCTGTGAGGCCTATGAGGCTGTGAGAAATAAACTCTTCCAGAACATGGCCTCACAGCCTGGAAAAAAAAACCAAGGAAAATCAACAGACAGAATTCACTGCCGCAATATGTAAAGATGGTCATTGGCTTGCATACTTTGAAATCTGTATAGACCTACCAGCAGTTATTTGGAATGGCAGCTAAACAACATTTGAGAATGCTGCCACCTTCATGAACCATGTTTGTGAGTTCTGAGGCATCTTTCTGGCAGTTACTGGAAACAGAATGGATACATTGTATTATTTAGCAATGCCTTATATTGCCTCTATATTTACCAAATAGTATTGAGATGTATAACTAAAACCATTTATAACACTAAAAGATGAGTACTATTCCATCATGGTTTTTATTGAGGAAACCAGCAGCTGGGGGAACACTGTTAACAATTGTTATTGGTTAAAATACCAGACATGTACAAAGAGAGAAGCCGGACGCAGACTGACACCAAGTTTGGAAAGCAGCGGAACCTGCCGATAACCTATAATTACAATAGCAATGAATGAGTCTATTGCAAGCAAAGAGTTTCATGCAAATCAAGGTATACAAAACCCAGTTCTCTATGCTTCATCACTTTATATTCTTTAAGAAATGGAATTCAGGAATTTTCAGTCCTCAGGGTGCAATTGGCAAGAGTATTGTGGAAAATATCAACAGCCAGTATGGTGTAGTGGTTTGAGCACCAGACTAGGAATCTGGCAGACGAGCCAGAGAAACCCACTGGGTGACCTTGGGCCAGTCACACTTTCTCAGCCTCAGAGGAAGGCAATGGCGCATGCACGCACACACACACACACGAACAAATCTTGCCAAGAAAACCCTGTGATAGGTTCACCTTAGGGTCAGGTCATCATAAGTTGGAAACAATTTGAAGGCACAAAATAACAACAACAACAACAATAACAATTATGGCACTGCCAAACCTGTATCTCAAAAGATGTTGTGGCTAGGAGGTAGGTTAAGACTCATCTTAGTTGTAAGCTTGACTGGGCAAAGTGGAACACTTCGGCACAAAATCTTGATGGGGCAAAATTTGCTCCCATCCTTGGCACTGTCAAGTCTAGGCTCCACCAAGAGGATTGTCTCCAGGGAGAGCGGGAAGTCCTCACACAGTCACTTTATGCCTTATCAAAGGTTCTTGCAAATACACTGGGAATCTTTCCCATTCCGATCCATCGCAATCATGGACATTTTGACAGTAACATAATATAACTTAATAGTCTTGAATTCTGTAAAAGTGTACACTGCATACATTACCTCTAATTGGGCAGTTGTGTTATATAATATTAAACAAAAACTCCTTTAATTAATATTTCCCCCCAAACAAGCACACACATAAAGCATCTGAGTATTTATTGCCTATTTAGCTTTGCTGTGTGAATTTTTCTTCTCAGGGGAAAAAAAATTCTAGGACAATACACTTAACGTCTAGCAACATATTTTTTGTGGTGGGGGGATGGATATCTAGACACAATGGCAGTTGATGAATTAGGGGAAAGGTTGCAGTTAAGCAGTAAAGTACTATGCTTTGCATGCAAAAAAGCCCAGGTTTATTATCTTTCATCTCAGTGAAGTGCTGGGAAAGATTTGTGTCTGAATCCCCAGAGAGCTGCTGCCAGTCAGTGTAGATAATATTGAGCTAGACGGACTAATGACCTGACCCAGTTAAAGAGCAGCTTCCTGTTGTTTTAATTAAGCAGCATATTAACTGTCTTCTTCCCATACAACTCTATCTGATCTTCAAACTCTTGGCTTAGAGTTACCATTTTGAATTTTCTCTTCTGAACCTGCAACTTATATCCTCTTATGCATAATTACACAGAATATTCAACCCCTAATAACTTTACAGCCTAAATCCCCTAAAGGAGGATCAGATCCTGTCTGATCTTGGAAGCTAAGCAGAGTCAACCCTGGTTGGTATATGGATGGGAGACCACCAATGAATACCAGGTGCTGTAGGCCAGTGGTTCTTAATGTGTGGTCTGGGGACCCCCATGGGTTCATGATGTCCTCATAGGGGGACCATGAATGCTTGGAGTGGCCATGTGACAGGAGCCAAGGCAAAGGATGGCTGGCTGGTTTGGCCTGTGCATTGCCATTCAATCCACTCCAGTCACAAACTTGCAGGAGAAAAGTCTTCCCTCCCCCTCCAAAGTGCCTCTGAGGGAAGGTTTAATGGATGAGGTAATTGTATCATCATCATCATGTGTTGTTGTTGTTTAAAATCTTGAGTTAAGTCTTCGGGGTCTACAAAAGCAACAAAAAATATTTAAAGAGGGTCCCTGGTACAGAAAAGGTTAAGAGCCACTGCTCTAGGCTATATTTCAGAGGAAGGAACTGGCAAAACTACCTCTGAGTATTCCTTACCTCTCTCTCTCTGGCTTTTCTTCGCAAACGATTACCTAAGAAATATGAAATTCATGCCCCCTCCCGCAAGTGTCAACAGGCAACTCGAAGGCACGTGTGCACACACAATCACTTTAAGGGAGTCCTTACACAAAGGTTACCAATATCTGCCTGCCTCCTGCTGAGTCCTTCATATTCTTTTGTGCCCTTAAGGTCTTGAGATACAAAATCATGCAAACAAAGTTGCTGTTGGAAAAGAACATTTCCTTCCATCTTACACTGCAGCAAAATTACTCCTTCCTATAAAGTGCTGCCCTGGCCAGAACTATAACCAGTTCAAACAAACAGCAACTCCGAAGCATACATGGCAATCATTAAGTTTACAAAAGTAGCCACTGCTATCATGGGAATCAGAGTGACTACAAATAAACCACCACAAATTGTACTTCCAAACAGATTGTAAGCACTAGTGTATGCTCCTAGTACAATTGCCTGTGACCGAACAGATGCACGGGATGAGTCCTAAACACTTTTAGTAGAACTATAAGCAACATGAGGATGTGTTTAATAAAATTCCTACAGATAAAATAAATTGAATAGCTTGTAAATATCTGCATAAGGATGCACATTAAAATATACTGATTTGTTTACGGAGCAGGGGGAGCTCAAATATTTAAAAACGGAAAATTCAACAAGTAGTGCAATTCATAATCCTCTGCTACAAAATTAATGCTTAGCCACTAAAGCTGGATTTGTAAAGGAAAACTGGACGTGAAGAGGGAGAGTGCCAACACTGGAATCTCCAAGATGTCCAAAGCCTTACCAGGCTCTTGCTAAATGGGTAAAAGACTCAAGGAGATCATTTTTGGCTCTCTTCCTCCTGCACAGGGCTTAAGTCTACAGTTGGCCCTCCATATTTGCAGGTTTGACTTTTGAGGATTTGATTATTCACAGATTATTTTCTGCCACCTTCGCTGCTGCCCTATGACATTTTTAATAGGGACTGTAAGCCTTGCAAAACTGAGAGACTGCAAACATGCAGCAAGGCTTGTAAATCCCTATTAAAAATGGTGTAGGACATCAGCAGAGGCAGCAGCAAATCCTGCCAGCTGCTCACTTCTGCCTTGCGAAGGAACCCCATCACCCTGAAGGCACCCGCAATGGGTTGAATATGTAGTTCCTACTGTTTTTGTGTGTTAAATATGGTTTGGTGGGGGAATAGAGCTATTCACCATTTTTGCAGGGGTTCTGCATCCCAAACACCAGAGAATGTGGAGGGCTGACTGTAATCTTTACTAGGAAAAAAGCCCATCCTTGCTTTCAATAGGAAGGAATTAGTTAAGAAAGGCTATGAGGCATCAACATTTATCTTTGTGAGCACCTCTTTTCTTTTCTTTTGTCTTTTTTTAAGGATCATCAAAGACCCACTTCTTCTTCTTTGGACACACTGGAGTGGCTTTACCCAAATATCTCCCAGCATGTAGAGTTTCACCCTAACAGGACTATAAAAATATTACCACATTAGAAGAGTTCTGATGTTGGTAATGACAGTAACCATATCACTATGCCAACTCTTCCCAACCTGATGCCCTGCATCGATATTTTAGACTACAACTAAAGGTTGTATACCTTTGCTGCATGTATGTTAAAGCTTTGTTGCCTTAACCTTCCCACGCTTCCCCATAAGAGGAACAATACATTGACAGAGATAGGGGGTTTGTGCTTTTAAAACTTCTAATTAATACCTTTACTCATGCTCAAAAGTGGCAAAGTATACTGGCCAAGGAAGTCATTGGAAGTGAGAGAAAGCTGATCTTCTACAACAAATCGTACTAAGGCAAGTTCTGGAACGTGCACATTAAATGTGAATGTTTCATTCCACCTAGGACACAAAGCTAAAATAAAGAAAGCAATGTAAGAGAGAAGCGACAATCTCTTCAATGAGTTTCACCTTGCTTGTTAACTTCAGAAGTACAGGGCTGAAATGCTCACACACATGCAAGAGAAATGCTAGGTAAGCAGGAACTCTCATTCTATATATTTATTTTTTAAAAAAATAATTGGCTTTGCTTACGATACAGGCTAGAATACAACCTCCCTTGTTTCTTCCTCTTCAAATGTCTTGGTTATTTTTTATATGTAGGTCTTAAGTTGATCATCTCAGAATCCATCAGCTGTTGCATTCTGCTGAAAATCTGACACTGCAGCTATAGAGTGCAAGGATGCTGATAGAAAGATCAACTGTATGTGCTATATTCTGACAGATAATGGCTGCATCCTTTTAGTTCCAACTAGAGCAGACCTATTCATTCAATTGTTGAATGGTGCATCAACCGGTAGGTAAATCCCACTGATTCATATTCTACCCTAAAATAGAATGGGTCTACTCTAGTCAGGACTAACGGGATATAAGTTGATTTCATGAAGAGCAGACATCCACAATTGCATTGACACGTCTGCTCTAACCTACTCTTACTACAGTACACAATCCTCTGATGAAAAACTCAAGTGCTCAGATTCAATTTTCCCTCAGATTTGTTGCTAGTCTGTATGAATTACACAGGGGGAAAACAAAAGAAAGAGTGGCCAGGTGGGATCTCTAGTGATCACAGAATGAGACCTGTACACACAGCACAGCTCCCAGATCTCCCTGTAGTCCTACAACACATTTCACAAGTTCTTTTTCATGTGATACATTTGAAAAAATTGCTTCTGTCATGTCTGATTAGAGCTCTGTTTCTGAGTTCTGCCAGGGCAAAGGGGCATTAGGCTCTGAAAGGCTGCAGGCTGAAGAACAGAGGAGAAATTCTTAAAGTAAACAAACATAAATAAAATGCAAAATGCTAAATTACTTATGTGCATTCATCTCATCTGTAAGTCGTCACTTCTTGCTATCACAGCTATGATGCTTCCAGAGAGACAGCTCTTAAGACTAATCGAAAGGCAATGTGAAGCTATTCCATATTTTTCCCCTTAAATGAATACTTTATGGAAAGAAAAAAGTCAAAAGAAGCAGTAGAAAAACATGTAAGGGCTAAAAAGATAGAAGATGTCAATGTCTGGTGCTTGGAAAAAAATGTGTGTCTGAGGACCATTGTACAACAAAACCCTCATCTGGAAGCAGCCATATCCATTGCATTACAGTTCAAGCCCATAATAGCATAAATTAACAGGAGGTGAAGAAGCCCTGAACTTAATTTAGATCAGGGTGAGCACGCATGAAAGGTCAGAGGACCATTTTCTGGTTCTCTCATCCCACGTAACATTGGAGACAATGGTGCCAAACCCAGCCGCATTAGAGTTTTTCAGCTGAAAAACATTTTTTGCCAGGTTTTTTAAAATTGAGGGTTTGTAGCAAGTGCTGCACAAGAGCCTCTGTGGACTGAATGTGGCATGTGAACCACAGAATTTCCACCTCTGATTAAAGGGTTGTCTATATCACGAAAATATTCCTCATAGAATTCAAGGAGAATACGATTTGTCTTAATGAGATCCCGCATCAATTTGCTATATTTGGAAGGAGGGGGGGGGCAAAACCGCCAAATACTCCATAGGGAAACACCTTTACAGCTTTTCCTGTATTTTTTTAAAAAAATCTGAAGGAAATGCGCATTCTTGCTTATTGGGACAACCAATTTGTTTTGCTGTGCATTCCCAGTAAGAGCAGAAGTAAAAAGCCAGATGTGCGCAGAGGCAGATCTTGCTGGCAAGGCAAGTGCCTGGAACCACCATGTTGGATTTTCACCATAGTGAACATGTGCTGAGGTGACAAAATTGCCTTTTTATTCTTTTTTTTTCCTATTTATTTAAGCAGAATATCACACTTCCACACCTTAGATATGCTTTTTTAAAAAATACTGCTTGGCGGCGGCAACTGGTGGGAATAAAAATGCGAGTAATTAACTTGTGCCCACCATCTTGATTCACAGGCATGCCTGTTTGAACAATGATCACAGATAGCTTTGCATGCCTTCAATCTTGCCAAAAAATCATTGAGAAAAATAAAGGGGGTGCTAATCGGCACTAGTGAGCATCAATCAACATTTTATAGTCTCGTATAGACAGCCCCTTTGTTAAGGAGGAGTTTTTCATACAACCAAAGTTCAGTTAATGGGATTTCTATGAAATGGCAGTATATTAGCACCTGGACTTCAAGTTTACAACCCACTGGTGCAAGGGTTGTATTAATAATTCTCTCTGATTACTGAGTTTGAAGCACCATCATTCACATCACTTGTCCTTTATTGTGTTCTTCTTTCCACTCTTCCCCTTTTTATCCTTTCTGGTTGCGTTATATCTGTTCTTAAATGTGGGTATGGATTATATGTCCTGTGATGGGAGACTATATAATATATAACGTAGAAATGCAGAAATACGTATGGAGATATGGATGCCAAAGGGAGGGTTAAAGTGTTTAAACTAGGGACTTTTTCAGACAAACCTAAAATCTGGAAAAAGCCGTCGGGAGAGGAACGCAGCTGCTCCATGGCAGGGGGCAGTTTCTGTCCCTCTCGTGTTACCCTCCGTGTTCCTTCTGTGTCGCATGGAAGGAAAAGGCACCAGTTTTTATTCATGAAGAACTTCCGTGAATAAAAAGTGGCGCCTTTTCCTTCCATGCGACACAGAAGGAACACGGAGGCTAACATGAGGGGTGCATCATCGTCAGAAACTGCCCCTGCTGCAGAGCAGCTGCATTCATCTCCCAACGGCTTCTTCTGGATTTTAGGTTTGTCTGAAAAAGTCCAAAGTCTGAAGAAACTTAATACACTCCAAATATATAAAAAAAGTAACATTACTTTTTCTGTGCCATTTCTGCTTTTCTAATTGATGTTTTTACATTGCTGTCTCTCTGTAAAACATGCATTGCTGTTTCTTTATACTGTTCGAACTGCTCAATAAAAAACTTTGATAACCTATGAAAGTTAATGAGCTGAATTCTTAATTATTGAGACTTTAAACAATCTAATATTCTGTTGTACTTACCATTGCCTTTAACTACACAACTGTGTTGTTTTGTCTGGTCTTCTGGAACTCCATAAATTTCTATTACAACTAGGGGGTTGGCTTTATTACTCCTTGAGAGACTGCTAGGTGGTAACTGATGACCACTTATAAGCTGCACAAACAAACATAACACATGAGATTTAACCAATGTAGCAAACATAGCTGGCTGTTATTTTGGCATCAGCTGAAAAAATGGTCATGGAAGCCTATGTACTGTTAAAAAAAATTACATAAGTCTATACTGTGAAGGGAAAACCTTCAAAGGTTACCTCATTATGGAGGTGACTGTGGGCTTTTGATGGCTGGAGTGCAAGCCCTGGCAGGTTCTATTACACTAGTAAGGCTTCAAGTATGGCCCTGATGATGCACTGATGTGTTCTGTCCAAGGACCAATCTAAGTAAGAATGGAGAGGTAGTCAGAAGAAGGTTGGTCACCCTGTGACAAATTGGCTTTGAAACTAGAAAGGTGTGAAATAACTGTGATCTCCATTGGTAGAGGGACTTCAGAATATGAAAAGGGGAGATCAATGCATTTAACTCAATAAATTACTCTTTCATGCTGCAAAGGACACTGCATTGAACACTTACAATTGACTTAACATGAATAGGATCAGATCTCCATATACATTAGCAAGCTTCTTTGAAATGACAACAAAAGAGCTTTCAGTTTAGTTTTATTCAGGGCTAAATTAGACATTACAGAGCAGACATGTGAAAGGCATCTATTTTTTTTTTTTTTTAATTAAAACAGTTGTGAATAGGAATGGTCTGCTATTGGGGCAAGAGGAAGAAGCAGTTTCTTTTCTCTCTTTTCCTTCAGTACTGAGTGGCCCAAACTTCTTTTCCATCTTCATCCCTATACTATTTTACTGTACATGGAAAAGCAACTGGGACAGGAAGTTTTGAGTGCAGGGGGGATAGCTAGAAGGGAAAGAAGCAAACATGTGTTCACTCATCATTGCTCCACTCCAGACCATAGCTCTCATTACTACTTTTCGTTTAAAAAATTAACTTTTGTCTGGTTTGGTTCTCAGTTGTCTTTTTAATTTACATGGGACCTTTATTATATTCTGAATTCCAGTGACAAAGCTGAGTTGCAGTCTTCATCCTCTACTGAACGCAAGTCAAAATTTGGTCCTCCCTTCTATCTCTGTTCTGCCCAAACATTGGCCATAAGCTGTTAAGAGAATGACTTCTCCTTCTGCTTTTTGCTGTTATTGTTTTATTGTTTTATTTTTTATTTTATAAATTGCATTGTCAGCATCTTTTCCACAGGTAGCCCATGTCTGCAATAAGATTGTTTTATAATTTTAGTTCTGCTGTTATTTTAAATGTTTTATGCTGCTGTATTAGTCAGTTACATTTTATTATTTTTAAAAAATAGCTTATAAGTTGCCTTAATGTTTGCAGCTTCATTTACAAAAAATAATAAACCAACAGCATATATTTACAAATCCTGTCACAGAAAATATTAGGTATACCTCATACAGTAGTTTGTAGCTCATTCTATAGTCTATTCTGAACACTGCATCTGCATTTTTCAGCATGGAAGGTCCTCACAGAATAGCACAATACCATTTATATTCCATATATAATGATATACAGCATTGTAAAACAGTACTTCTCTCAGCAATTGTCCTAACCCCATTTCTTTATCATTAGGAGTCTTCTGGTAAATACTGTATACACAAAAGAATATAAGATGATCCCTTCAAGGCCTAGACCTATCTAGTCCAACATTCTGTTTCCACAATAGCCAGCCAGATGTCAATGGGATGTTTTCTAGTGGAATCTGGTGGACCTAGGAGAGGGTGTCCTTGTGTCTCACTGAGCCCCCAAAAACCAACTCTGGAAAGCTGGGGAACCCTCCACAGTTGGTTTTCAAGTGATTCAGAGAGCTGCAGGGTAGAGGGGAAGCTTCATTGCAACTCCCAGTGCAACATTGGGGTTAGTTCACTCTATAGCCATAAAGGCTAGTAGCTACGTAAAGACTTATCTTCAACCAATCCATGCTTCACTGCATGCTTTTCCCTTTGTTTTGTTTCTCTTCTTCTGACCTTGCACAACTCCCAAATACTCAAAATCCCACAGACATTTTATGGTGCTTCCAAAACTTTTGCTTGGAGGAAAAAAAATATGTCATTCAAGCAAAGCTTTTTATTTATTAAAATATTTATCATCAACAACATGTTTTTATAAAGTACTCATATCCCACCCTGTATCCAACAATCTCAGCTATTGGTTTCTGAAGAGGTATGCAGTGAATATTACTCTCATTTTCAAATCTAAGACCAACCTTAAAAAGAAGTAGAATGAAGTTTGGGCCGATAAAAATCAAACAGGAGGAAAAATTAAGCCAAAAGGTAAGACCTACAAGAAAGAGATACTAATGTGGCAATCCCATGGAAAAGATAGTACACTTTGAGGCCCACCTTATTACAAAGCAGTAGCCATAATAATACTTAGTATCTAGATAGGGCTTAGACCAGTGATGGGCAACCTTTTGAGCTCGGTGTGTCAAACGTTGCCAAAAAACTAAGCATAACTTGGATGATGTGTCACTTTGAGGAAAAAACATTATTTCACAATAATATTTATTGTTTAATCAATAATATTATTAATTGTTTATTAATAATTAATGAGTTGTCACAACTCATGTGACAACTGAGTAATGAAAATGTACAGTCGTCCCCGCCCGCCACTTTCCTCCACCCTCCCTAAAGTGAGGCTTTGAAGCCCAGATCGCCACTTTAGGGAAGGTGGTGAGGTTGCAGGCGAGGATGCGGGGGGGGGGGAGGAGGCTTACGGCCGTGTGTCAACACAAATGGCTACGCGTGTCAGTGCTGACACGCATGTCATAGGTTCGCCATCACTGGCTTAGACTATTCCATACCTTTGATGTCAGTAAACCTTCAACAAGCCATGACCAACCCTACCATTTGGCAGAGTGCTGCAGTCACCTCAGGCAGCTGATAAGGGTTGTTATGAAAAGATAATATTATTTAATGGTGCAGGAGGAGGAAGGTGAGGTGCCTGTCAGATTTTCCGCTTTAGGTAGCAAACTAATTTGGCGTGCCTTTAATACAGTCAGCCCTCCGTATCCACAGATTTGGCATCCACATATTCCACCATCTATGGCTTGAAAATATATATTTTTAAAAATCCAAGAAGGAAACCTTGATTTTGCTATTTTCTATAAGGGACACCATTTTACTGTGCCATTGTATATAATGGGACTTGAGCAGCCACAGATTTTGGTATCCACAGGGGGTCCTGGAATAAAACCCCAGCGGATACCAAGGGCCCACTGTACTGGGTATTTCAACGTGTTGAAAATGTCTTGGGTTAGTTCTGCAACAACCTTGCAAAACAGGTAAATATTATTAGACCTGCAGTGCGGATGTGGCACTGTGCCTGAAAGAATATTGCTTTGCTTAAGGCAACTTAGTATGTTTATTACAGAAGTAACAATTGAACCAAGAACTTGTCAGTTTGCATACTTCACTACTGCATTAACCAGTTGCTCTAAAATAAGGAGTTTGAAGTCAGGTAAATGTAACAAGGTTAGTGTTTACTAACTTTTAACATCTATTTTGTATTATCTTTCCCTGAATCAGACAAATCAGGAGTGATGGATCAGACCAGAGAAACCATGCTTGCATAGATGAAAAGTATTCTTAATAAAAAAAAAACACGAAGTAAAATTATTTTCAAAATTATTTCAATCACTTTTGAATTAAATAGGGAGGGATAAACTTTTGTAATTTAATCAATACACAAAGCTATCTAATTGTCACATGTTTTCAAACACAGGGCAAAGTGTACATTGTGTAACCAGACATGAAACAACAGGAATTGTATTTAATAATCTGTCAAATATCTGTGATGACTAAATATCATTTGCAGGAAGCTAATCTTAGCATTTGTGGTACTCAAAGCATTTTTTTTCCAACGCCAGGCAGAAGAAAGTGCAAGGATATATTGCAGATAATAAATCAAGCAGGTGTGATTTATTTTAGTTCTGACTGGCAATTTTTCAGTACCCCTGCTATATTTGAGCATTGTAACTTGAACTAAAAGGTCTAATTCACCAGGATTTAGCATATAAATAACATTTACAGGTTATAGCTGAAAAATAAGCTAGTTGATCTTGGCATCAAGAAAACAATAACTGATAAGATAAACCACCTTGCCTCCTGAAAAATATGATGCAGGATGTAGACCTCATTATTAAATTGAATACAAACTCTTGACTGAAGGAATAGAGGCAGGGAGGGTTTATGAGAGGGCACAGATGACCAGCTGAAGAACCAGTTACAGGTAAGCAATCTGTTCTTCTTTGTGGTCTCTGTTCCTCACACAATTGGATGGCTGTGAAGCTTACCAGAGGCTGATGGGTGACATCACCAAAGAACACCAGAAAGCCTAGCACGTCCAAACCATGCATCTGCCCTAGCTCTACAATCTATTCTGTAGTATTGGATAAGCAAGGACAGCTGCATGGACCATGTAGTGGCTTTACACATTTTGGGCAGGCAAATGCCATTAAGCAAAGCGGATGAAGAAGTCACTGCCCTCAGCCCAACTGGAGCAGCATGTCTGGCCAGCTTGTAGACAAAGCTAATAGTCTGTACATCCCATTTGGAGAGTCATTGTGAAGAAACATGCTGCCCCTTCTTATGTCCACCATAGCCTGTTGGAATGACAAAATACCACTGTATGCTGAATGTTAAAGGCCAGCACCCATTGCACATCCAGACAATGCAGGGATCTTTCCAGAGGCGAAGTTGGTTGTGGATAGAAAGTAGAAAGAATGATGTCCTGGCTCAGAAGGAACTGTGAGACTACCTTGGGAAGAAAGACAATATCTGGATACAGGACCACTTTATCCCGATAAAAGATAAGAAATGGTTCATCAGAATAAAGAACTGTGAGCTCACTCAACCTCCTCATACAGGTGACAGCCACAAGGAACACCATCTTTAAAATAAGTACCCTCTCATCAATCAATGCATGTGGCTTAAAGAGCCTGTACATAAGCTGCAAAAGGACCAAGGAGAGAGACCAAGGTGGAGTCAAAGGAGCAATCAGTGGAGAAAGGTGCACTAAGCCCTTCAAAAACTTTTTAACCACAGGATTCAAGAAAAGAATGGCCAAAGTTTGAAAGGTTGGCTGTTGGGCTACAACAGCAGCCAGATAGACCTTTAAAGAAGAAAAATCCAAAGGCTGCTCCCCAAAGATGCAGCAGGAAATGGAGAACAGTGGAGATCACCATAGGTAAAGGAGGCTCAGACCAGGATGACACAAAGGAGCTGAAGCACTTCCACTTGTATTGGTATGACCTCCTTCCTGTTTGCAGATAAGACCACCTTTGGCCCAAGGAATGTTGTGGTGTTATCTTCTGTACTGAAAGCTACAGCATTTTGAGATCGGGATGGAGGACTTGCCCCTGGGAGTATGCCAACAGGTCTGGCACCCAAGGAAGAGACACGACGCGGGCCCTGGAGAGATGGAAAAGTGCCCCTCCTGCAGCCAGAAAGTTTCCCTTTCTGATGGACATTCTGGGTGTCTTTTTTGTTTGGGGGAAGGACACATTGTTGAAAAGTGGGTCATTTGCAAGGGCTTCACTGCTCAAGCCCTGAAGAATGGGCCTCAGAAGTTAAAGCTCCATTGTTGGAAGAAATCTCTCCAGGTACCATCACAGAGGGATTTGAACCAGACTTTCCAGATCCAAATCCAATACTCTAACCACTGCAGTTCCTCGGTGCATATCTCTGAGGGTGGGATAGCTGGGTCTCTAACACCATCTTGTGGGATAAGAAAAAGGGAGGAATCAAAATGGCTTCTGTGACTACCCAAGGCCAAGTACAGCCAGCCTATGTGTGCATGCATGCACACACACACATGTACACACACACACACACACACATATATTATCCTCATTATGCTCCGAATATGATGAAAGGCTTTAACTCTGATCCCACAAATCTATATCCAGGTGGAGTCAGAGTATGGAAGCTATGCTGATATCCCTGAGAGTCAAATTTATTGAATTACTTATTTGGTTCCTTCCTTTGTTATTTAAAATACTCATATTCTACCTACATCACATGATATAGGTCTCAAAGCTGGAAAAAATATGATTTTAAAAATCCATCAAAACTATTAAAATAATTACACACGTAAAACAAAGGGCAGCCGGGCAGTAGCACAGTGGCTTGAGTGCTAGACTATGACTCTGGAGACCAGGGTTTGAATCATGGAAACCCACTGGGTGACCTTGGGCAAGTCACACACTCTCAGCCTCAAAGGAAGGCAATGGTAAACCCTCTCTGAACAAATCTTGCCAAGAAAACCCCATGATAGGTTCACCTTAGGGCCACCATAGGACGGAAATTACTTGAAGGCATGCAACAACAGTCAATTCAAATGCTGCAAGATGCTTGGAAAAAATAAACATTTCTAATTCACTCCTAAAAATTAATAATGTAGGCATATCTTTTCACAATCAACTCATCATTTGCCTCAGTACCTTCCCAAACATATGCTTAGTTGGCAAATTAAAAAACTGTTTATCCTAATGCAATGTCAATGTATTCATCAGGATTATGGCTAAGTATATCAAATAGTCTTCTATATTTCATAGATGAACTTATAAAGGTGAATCAGATCATGTTTACAACTCAGAAAGTTACTAACAGTTATTACACATCTATACAAATCTACCCTCAAAAAGTTGGCAATCATACATACCATAGGATCCCCCATATCTGTTGGGGATTGGTTCTTGGGGGGCTGAATCTGAAAACCGTAGATAATAGCAAACACCATTGAAAATAATGGGACTTCCTGTTTAAAATACCATAGCGTTGGACCTAGAAAATGGCTAAAGAGGACACATTTTTTTAGGAAGACTCTATGGTAGGTGTGTTGTTTTGTGTCCTGTGGATAATTGAATCAGTGGATAATGAATCAGTGGATATAGGGGTTCTACTGTAAATACAGTAATAACATAGTTACCCTACTGGTACAAATTATACCAGTAAGTTATCAGGTGACTTGAAGTGCTTTGGAAAACACTAGGAATGTAAACACTAAGAAAGTATGTGTAATAAATATTTGTAAAAAGCAAATGTTTTCACGAATTAGCCAAAAGAGCATTACCAACAAAATGAACTGACCTTTATTGTAAGAAGAACTGGTAGATGGTTTGCAGTAAGATTATATGGTGAAAATTGTGTGTTTCTGCTTCTGAGAAACTGTGGTTTTAGGATATATCCAGACCCACCATTATCCAAAAATTTCCCAGTTTGAAGATCCATTTGTACTCCAGATGTTTGGAAATTTAAGGCCACTGTTTGAAAAAGCAATATATGTAAATTTAAAAAATAATAGTATGAAATTACAATGTACATTATCCAACCTACAAGTTGCTTTTTTATATACACAGTAAAATCCTCAGGTTTTAATAAAGGTGATATACACTCAAGTGGCCTGTAAGACTTTTAAAAATAGGATTTCCAATTTTTAATGAAGCGAATTATGGACAAACCAACCAGTTTTGCATTGGAGCAAATTTAGTATGACATCACAATGAGCTGACTTAAACAGGCAACAGGGTTCCCCCCCCCCTACCTTATAGTTTTCTACCTTTCTAGTTAAAATTAGTTTGAAAGATAGACCTATGACTGCTTCTGATAAATAGGTTTTAGTAAGTTAATCCATTATTTTGAAAACCTGTAAAACTTCTTTAGCCAGTGGCAATACTGAGACAATGCAGGGATGTGGATAGATCTCCTGATCTGATTAGGAGTCCAGTTCAGTGAATCAGATCTGGGCCTGATTCAAGCTGTGTCAGTTCAAACCCAAACCATTCCCAGCCACACTCCAAACTGCAAATTTAGATTTGGGAAGCTGGATCACCCACCAGTCCTTCCCTGGTGGTTTGCCCTGGGAAACAAAAAAAATGGCTTTTCTAATTTTTCATATATCTCCATAAAACCTGAAGATATGATAGACCAAAAAGAGAGACAATGTCTGCTGATGCACTACAGAAATAATGCAGTTTGACAAAGCTTTAACTATCATGGCTCCATCCTAGGAAATCTTGGGATTTGTAGTTTGCTGTGGCACCAGAGCTCTCTGAAAGAGGAGGCTAAATATCTTACAAGACTACAGTTCCCAGAATTCCACAGCATTAAGCCATGGCTGTTAAAGCAGTGTCAAACTGGATTAGTTCTGCAGTGTTTCAGCAGCCAATGTCAAGCAAGGAACTCCAGCAGTCATCTCTCAGTTTAGCCATTTAAAAAAAACGCTTCTTAAAAGTTTTTTGTGAACTGATCATCCTGACAGTTCATTTCATGCTGTTTTTGTTCTAGTACTGTGTCTCCCCACAGCATTGATCAGCTAAAGTTTAACTATGATACATGATAATGGTAATGGTAATAAAATGACACTGTATTTGAAGAGTGGCTTCTTTCATCAGATGCGTTTTTGGAAGAATAAAACAAAAAAACAACTGTAATAAACCACAGTTTATTACAGCAGTCCAATGGATGAAATCCCCGATGACTCCCTGATCTTTCTCAAGGCATATGGTGATTTGTGCTGCCACCGGAAACCTCTCTCTCCACCCATATATATAATTGATTATAGAAATTTAGTGACCTTACATAATCCTGTCAATAAAGAAGATTGACTGGAGTGTGCTCCTAAGATTGTTAGCCCAAATTCCACAATACAGCTGTAGCGAGCAAAGCCTAGCTCCCAGATTTTCCACTCTGCATTACATGACCTTGGTGTCTATCTTATATAATCATGTTGGAAACATTCTGTCTTTTTCTCACTCATTTTATTTTTCCCCCACTTATCTCTGGATCTGTCCAAAGAAGTTTGTGTGCATGTTCTGCTCTTGAATGGAACTGAGCCAATGCATTCTGATCCACAGTTCATACAAATCAGTCTGAGTCAGCCCAATCCACTTAGTTATTTGGGATCTGGTCCAAGAAGTTGCACAACTTAGACAAAAGTAATACACAGTGTAATATGTACACTGTGGAAAGCAAACTATTTTCAGCTCCCTTCAACTCCTCTTGTGGTCTCTGGCCTTACTGTCATACTTGTGTAAAAATGCTGGATAACTAATCAGAAGAGGAGGCTAATAATTTCTCAAGTGCCACTAGGTCATAATACACACAACATGAAAGTACCTATTCATAATTAATTTGGATTGCTTTGGTTTCTGAAGTATTGTGTGAAATTCCTAATAAAGTTTTGAATTAAATACAAAGAGCTGACTGATTCTAAAATGGTAAATTTGAAGACTGAGCTACTTGTGCAGTTTAAGCATAAGTAGTATAATCAAGTGATATTAAAAATGTGACTTAGGACTTTTTCGGATGCATGAAATATAACGCAAGCAGCCTTGTCGCATTGCGAGGCTACTGCGCTGCAGAGCTTCGGTTTTGGATTACGCTCGCCCCTGCCGGTAATGTTGCGGTACCGCAGGGAGAGTTGAGTGTCATATCTCATCGATTTTTAAGCACAATCAACTTTCGTGCTTAAAAATCAATGAAATATGACGTTCAACTCTCCCCGTGGTACCGCAACAGTACCGGCAGGGGCGGGAGTCATCCGAAACTGATGCTCTGCAGTGCAGCAGCCTCGCAACGCGACGAGGCTGCTTGCGTTATATTTCATGCATCCAAAAAAGTCCTTAAAATGTGCATGAGGTTTTAGGTAAGTTGTGTGGAAATGCATCATTCTGTTCACTAAACATTTCCAAATTGTTATACAAGTCTTCCTTCAAATTTAATCATGAAGTACTGGTCTTTATCTTGAAGACAAAACTATCAGAATTTCCTGTTCTCAAAAGCTCAGAATACTTCCTGTTGTTTTGCTGCTACAATGTTCTGGAAATAAAACAGCATGCTGCCTGGAAGAGGATATTATAATTCATGAGAAAAGACAGCCCTGTAATCATTCCTGTGAAGTAAAATCTTTCTACATCTAGGCCTCTGATAGTTCTTGCACTCAAAATCCACCAGTTAGCCCAGTAAAGCACAAACATGACATGTACGGTATAAATAAGGCAATATTTTTTAAAAAGCTAACGTATTTGGTAGTTTGCAAGAGAGGAATGTAGGTCTGTTGTGTTCAACAGTAATTCAGAAGAGCTTGTATTCTCTCTTCATGTAAGATAAATGGAGGTTTACTGACTGAATATGCAGCCCAACCTCACATTTTATATGTGAAGGGGAAAGATGTGATTTTTAGAGTCATTGGTTTGTTATGGAAGAAAACAAAACACCTTCATTTGATTTCATCACTGGAGTTCTAAATTCTGAACTGACTGTCCCTATTCACTGATGTCCAACTGATTTGTCAGGACCCACAGGCAGGTTAGTGCAAGTATCTTTATTTGCTTAGCTTTTTAAAGAGAGAAATACAAGGAAAGTGTAATCAGATACAAATAATAGCTTTTCCTATATCATTAATTGTACTGCCAAATGAGGAACTTCAGCAGGTGCATGACCAGCTGCAGTCACTGAAATTAAATCCTCTGTGAAAAAAGGTTTGGACAAATCCAAGAATAGATAAAGCCACTAGTATAAAAAGAATGTCATTGGTAATCAATGGAAGCAAAAGTGTTTCATGGCAAAGAAAGTTCATCCTCACTCTTTCTAATGTCCAGGATGCCAAGCCCACACAAGGACAGGATGCTTGCCTGTAACTGTAGTTCTTCAAGTGGCCATCTGTGAACTCACATAAATGGGGTTATCTGCACCTGTACAGTGCATCTTTTGGAACCTTCTAGACCTGTTGCATTATCTTTTAGTGGTAACCCCACCCACTTGCACACACCACACCAGTCTGCCTAAACCCTCAGTTCTCTGGATGCTGAAGCAGCAGCCAAGTATCTAAAGAAAGGCAGGGCATGACAAGGGGAGGATGGGTGGGTTGTGTGAGTTCACAGATGACCACTCGAAGGACTACAGTTATAGGTAACCAGCCTATCATACTTCTTCATGGTCTCTGTGACTCACACATATGGGAGAGTAGCATGCTAATAACCATAGGAGGAGGGAATGTCATGCAACACAGAATAAAAGTACAGCCCTCCAGAAAGCAGCCTCTGCCTGAGATCTCATGTCCAGTCTGCAGTAAAAAATGAAAGTTCTAAACTGAGACCATGTGGCAGCTTTACAAATGCTGTGCAGAGAGACCCCTCTCAGGAAGGCCACCAATGCTGCCACTGCCCTGGTCGAATGACTTGTCACTTTGGCAGGAGGCTGTTTGCCTGCAAGTTCATCAGCCAGATGAATGGTAGCTGCAATCTATTTGTAAAGCCTTTGTGGTGAAACTGCAAGTCCTTTTTTTGCTAGGTGTGTAGCAAAGTCTCAGAGGTTGTCTAGATGGTGAAAAAAGGCTCCTCGTAGAATGTGAGGAGGATACTTTTTGTCCCAATGGGATCCTGCGGCAATTAGGTGAATGGGGAAGGAAAGGGGACAAAAACTCCAAATATTCTGTGGGGAAAACCTTCGCGGTTTTCCCCGGATTTTTTTTTAAACTCCAAAGGAAATGCACATTCCTGCTCATTTGGACAACTAATGCAATTTGTTGCACAGTCCAGAGAGAGTGGAACTCTACATCTGATTGATCGGATATGCGCAAGGATGGGCTTGCTGTCAAGCTAGCGATTGTGCTCTTTTTTAAGCTTTTATTTTTTAAAAACTGTTGAAAGGGAATTGCAGCACCCCAAGATAATGAGGAGGGCAGCCACAATGAGGAAGAGGAGGAGGAGAGACCAAGCTGCCCACCCTTTACCCATCCTGGTGGTGCTGGCCTCCAATTCTGGCTGCAATTAAAGGGATGGGCGGAACCACCTGGCCAGCCACTGGTTGCGGAGGAGGAAAAGGAGGGCAGCTCTTTGCCACTTCAGCTTCATCTTGCCTTCCCCACCTGGGCTGCTCCTTCTCTCATGCCTGTCCCACACTCTCCAAAGCCCAATGACATCAAGCTCAGTGGACAGGCATGAGAAAAGGAGCAGCCCAGCTAGAGAAGGCAAGATGAAGCTGGAGTGGTGAGGAGCTGCCCTCCTCTTCCTTCTCTGCAACCAGTGGCTGGCCTAGCAGCTCCTCCCATCCCTTTGCAGCCAGAATTGGAGGCTGCCACCACCATCGAGATGTGTGAAGGGTGGATGGCTCTCCTCCTCTTCCTCGCAGTGGCCACCCTCCTTGTTGTCTCCAGGCACTGCTGGGTTTTCTTTGCTTTCTGCACCCCCCACTGCATAAAACAATAACACAGACACCACCTTGATTCATGGCCATGTGAACATCATGGTGGAGAGCTTTGCATACTATCGTTTTTGCCAAAACACTGTGGAGGCAAAAGAACACTGCTGTGAATTGCCTATAATACATAAGTATGTACGTTATTTCTTCTTATATAGACAAGCCTCTGAGTTTTTCAGAATGAAGCTGAACAATCAACATAGAAGACTAAGGCCCAACAGATGTCTAAAGAGTGGAGGGAGCATTCAACATCAGTGGTAGGGTTCTTTAAAAATGCCAGAAGGACGATGTCTTGGTTTAGAAGGAAAACAGACACCACCTTCAGAAGAATAGAGATGTCTGGCGTGAGGACCACTTTGACTCTATGGAAACAGAGGTAAGGTTGATCAACCCACAGAGCACACAGTTTGCTAACTCTTTTAGCAAATGTGACCACCACAAGAAATACCATCTTCCAGATGAGTAATCTTAAGTCACAGGAAGCCATAGGCTCAAATGGTTTCATAGTCAATTAAGAAAAGACCAGTTCTAAGTTCCATTGAGGAATGGGATCAAGCACAGGTGCATGACAGTTTTTATATCCCTTCAGGTTTTAACTAGAGGATCTTGGAAACAAGATGATTTGCCTGGCATTGGAAATGCCACAAGATAGCTGATAAGTAACACTTGATGGAAGACAGTGACAAACCCTTGTCTGACAAGACTACTAAAAATCCAAGACATGAGCATTCCATGCATCTTGCAAAGAAAGCCATTTAAGTTGAAGGAACTCAAGAAACTTAAACCATTTATAAGTATAAGAATCCTGGATAGATGGTTTATGCACTGCACCTATAATGAGCTTAATGGAGTCAGAGAGGAGAATTACTCTCCACACCATGGGTTTTATAGTCTGAGAAGATCTGGATGCAATGGCAGCTTCTGGTGCTGACCTTTGGACAGACGCAGAAGAAGGGCAAACCATGACTGCCAAGGCCAGCACAGAGTTATCAATATGCACCTACCCCTGTCCTGTATGATCTCCTCAATCACCCTGGTGATCAAGGGGAATGAAGGGAAAGCATATACAACAGTTCATCTTCTGTCGTACAGGAATGCATTGCAGAGAGAGCCCATCCCTCTGTGGGCACTTGAGCAGAAGGTCTTGAAGAAGGTGGTGACAACAACTGTGGGATGCGGAAGAAGAGACAGCATTCCTGTTTGAACATGTCTTGTATCCATCCACCAGCACAGGGATTCATGTATACTCTGCAGCATGGTGAGTCTCTTCATGAAAAGTCTGTCCAATGGACAAAGCAGGAGAGAAGCCAGGATTGAAGAGGTCTGATATACACTCTGGCAAATAGCATGATGGATGCAGGAGACCATGAACATGAGAACTACTTTGACCTCCTGTGCGTTACATACCAATTACAAAGACAATGAAGGGAGGCCCTCTGAAGAACACTGTAGCTGTCGTCTGGAAGAAGAGCAGCCTGGGCCTGAGAGTCTAACATGCCACTGATGAATTTTATTATCTGAGATGGCTGAAGATGTGACTTGTCATAATCACTATGAAGCCCAGGTTGTCTAGTAAACACAAAATCAGGCAAATATCAGCAAGAGAGTGCTCTTGTGTGTGCACCACTATCAACCAGTCATCTATATCTGGAAAGAGAACGATGCCTTGTTGTCAAAGCAATGCTACCACTACACCCATGCATTTGGTGAACCCACAAGAGGCAGCACACAGGCCAAAGGGAAGGACACAGAAATGGCACACATGTCTTCCCACCATGAAGCAGGGGACGTGTCTGTGGGACAGCCTGATCACAATGTGAAAATATGTATTCTTTTGATCCATCATAGCAAGCCAATCACCCTTCTGCATCGGGGAAGAACGGAAGCAAGTGTAACCATTCTGAACTGTCTTGGCTGCATGTAGAAGATCCAAGATGGGATGCAAACCTCTGTCCTTTTTAGATACAAGGAAGTAATGGGGGGACCCCAATGCAGATGAGAGATAGGGACAGGCTCTATAGCTCCTTTGTGTAGCAGGGACTCTACCTCCTGTTCCAGTGTGGTGGTCGAAGGCATAGAATGACAAACACCTGTTAGGTGGGGTTTCCAGAATTCAATGTTATATCATCTGGCTACGATGTCTAGAATCCATGAGTCTGAGGTGATGGAGACCAGGCATGATGGTACTTCTGGTGCCTGTCATGAAAAGGTGGAACATATGGTAGAAGTAGGGCAACAGAAAAGACATTGTTCTCAAGGAAGTCAAAGGGGTTAGCTACACGGGATAATTAAATACGGGAAATGTCATGTTACCACCATTTCAGTCCTGTCCCAAGTTGTGCCCACGATTCATTCACATATTTGGTAAGGGGGGGGAACCCGAGTTTATAGTCCACATGGAGCATAAACCCCAGGGAATAGGTGGTGGCCGCGACTGAATGTTTTCCAGAGATTGCCAACATCTGAATGGCCCTGCGGCTGCTCAACAGACCACCTATGGAGACGGGGGGAAGTTGCGGCTGAAGGGTGGCTGAAGACAGTGGCTGAAGGCCTAATGCCCCATGGGGGTGTCCGGCGTGTGGTGGGTGGATGGAAGTCTGGTGCGGGTGGTCAACCAGAGGCCCCCTAGGCCTGAAGTCTGGACAAATGCTTAGTGATCTCTCGGCCGCCAGGCCGCCAAATGCCCTTGTAGGTCCCGTGGCCCTGATCCTGAGGAGGGAAGGACTGGTGACAGCGAGCAAGCGAGGGCGCAGCCAGGCCCCCCGGCACATGGGTCCACCTGCCCATCTGTCAGGCAGTCATGAAGGGCGGGTGCTGGGCGGGATGGGCGAGGGCTGAACGGGGCAGACCTGACATGCACCACACGGACCACCCACCCCAGGAAGCTTCCGCTGCCACTACCACTGGGGATATGGAGGGATTGGTGGAGCCACCACCTTTGCTAAAGGACAGCTGAAGGGCCACTGCTGAAGGCTCACCCCCCCCCAAGCCCTGGCCGGCATGCAGCCGCTGGCCCATCTTTGAGCCAAAGGGCCGGGCCGAAGGAGGGGGGGAGTGAGCAAGTGCCTTCATGACTGCACTTGACAGATGGGTGGGCAGGCAGGCAGTCACAAAGGCCCTCACTCATTCACTCCCTCCGCCTGGCCTTTGGCTCAGGAACAGGGCAGCGGCTGCCTGTCGGCCAGGGCTCACAGGTGAGCCCTTCTGCAGTGGCCCTTCAGCTACCCTTTAGCAGGGGCGGCAGCTCCACCCAGCCTTCCATGTCTTCAATAGCAGAACATGTCTACATGGACAGCCCAAAAGAACATAACCACAAGTGCCTTCAAAATGCAACTGCACCAACTAAACCCTCCCACTGCAATCTGCAGCATGTCTGGAGGTGGTAAACTGCAGCACAGCCAACTGTTGAGCTCTTGCCTGCAGGACAGTTGTAAACTTGAGATTTTGTTCTTGGAGCTTATTAAGGTATGAGGTCATCTTCCCCCACAGCAGTTGCTGATATGCAGCATAACTGGAGATCTTGCACATCAAGGCTGCTGAAGAGTAAAATTTTCTGCCCATAGCATCCAATTTTTTTACCCTCTTTATTAGCAAGCATACAATGGAACTTTTGAGATGCCTTTGATTGGGCAGTGTCAACAATAATTGTATTAGGTTTGGGATGCTGCCGGGAGGCGAGGTGAGTGAGGGGGGAACATTCTTTTGCTGGCATATTTTTTTTTTTATGCCAGCAAAAGAACATTTAAAACAGTGTGTCTGATAAAGTCCTATGTCAAACCATCAACAATCAAGTCAAAAATGAGGAGCCAAAAAGAGTAATCCGAAGTAAACAAAGCCAGTCAAAACCAGACACAAAATCAGAAAGTAAGTGATAGCTCTAGAGAACGTCCTCTCTGCTGCTGCCGCCGCTGCAAACAAAAAGGAACTGAAGGTTTAGCTGGGAAGTGTGCTGTTGTGGCATGTGGAAAGTGGGTGGGGTTACCACCAAAAAGCTTATGTAACAACTCCAGAAGGTTCCGTATGATGCACTGCGCAGGCGCAGGTAACCCCATTTGTGTGATTCACAGAGACTATGAAGAAGAATGTGCTCGTAGGACTTTTTCAGACACCCCTTACCATGCAAAAAGCCTCCGTAACAGTAACAAAGCTGCTGCGTGGCAGGGGGTCCGTTTCGGATGTGGCTGTCCCTCTCTTGGCATCGTCCGTGACTGTTCCGGGTAGGATTGAGGGCGGCCGTGCCATTTTTTACTTACAGAAGTTGTCCGTGAATAAAAAATGGCACGGCCATCCCCAATCCTACCTGGAACAGTCACAGACGATGCCGAGAGAGGGACGGCGTCGTCCGAAATGGACCCCTTGCCGTGCAGCATCTTCGTTACTGTTACGGAGGCTTCTTGTGCGGTAAGGGGTGTCTGAAAAAGTCCTGAGTCTACCATGTCCCCCAAACATGTGTCTACATCCCAACCTTAGGACAAAGTCAAAGAAATGACAAAGGAAATATGTTCAGAAGTAGCTACAGCAAGAAGTCGGGGAAAGAATTTTTTTATTATTTATTTATTTATTTATACCCCGCTCTTCAGCCACAAGGCTATCAGAGCGGCTTACAAATTGTTTTAAGCAATAGCAATTTACACATCTACACTGCATTAAGCAGTTTCCAATGTGTGTTAGCTAATTGCCCCCACAAGCCAGGTACTCATTTTACCAACCAACGAAAGGATGGAAGGCTGAGTGAACCTTGGAGCCCTCTGGAATTGAACTTGCAACGTGGTGACTTGCAGTACTGGCATTTAACCATTGCGCCACCAGGGCTCATTTATACTGTGCCAAGATAAATAGGTCAGCCAAGGCTATCTACACTGTTAGCTACTTTATGTTCAAAATAACCTCTTCCTTTTTCCCCCCTTCCCTGTTTTAGGCTCTGCAAAGTTGTATAGGCACTCATGATAATCCCCTCTAGTGACGACTCTCACATCCAGTAGAACTAGAAAAACCTCTCCACTGCAAAAGCATTTTTTAATTATTATAAATCATTCATTGCCCATTACCCAATTACCATTACCTAAAAATAATTTTTCATGAGGATAATGTTGCAGGAGATGGAGGGAGGTGGGTGGGAGGAATTCTGTTGAACAATTATATATAAAAGAAATCTTAACTGGAGTTTTACTAAAATGGGCACATCAATTTGATATTCACACGTCTACCGAAAAGAACAGCCTGAAAGAGACTAGGGAAATGTTTTTAATATAATCTGTGATGCATTGTGTTTTTGACAGCACAATGCCTTTAGTCAGCTTCATTATTCTCTGTTGCTAAAATAGGCCTTTACTACATTAATTACAGAAATACGATAGTAAAATCCTTAAACCTGTCAGGAAGGCTCCGGGGATGGTTTTATACCTGAAATCTTTTTGGCTCATTATTAATGACCTAAACTGAATTTGAAGATCATTGTTTTCCTCTAAAAATCAATGTCCATAGATCTAGTGACTTTATTTTAAAAAATAATAACCCACTAGAAAACACTGATCAAATATTCTGGGTTTCTTGGCAATTTGCTGAAGATTAAAAAAGTATTTCCTCCTCTTACTGGATATGGAGAAACAGGTTCTCTTCTGTAATTTTACCATATAACTGCCTGTAAATATGGCTGTGGATGCCTCAGGCCAAGGTGACTGGGGAAATTTTTGGCATCCAATTAAACACTAACTTCACCATGTTATGGGCCTAGGTCTTGTTGGAAAACATTTTAAGAGCTTCCTTTTCATTAAGTATCATCAATTAAGTATAATACTTAATAAGTATTATAATTAAGTATAATTAATTATAAATAATAAAGTACGATACTTCATTTTCATTAAGTATCAAGTGGAACGCACTCCCTCGGAGTGTGGTGGGGTCTCCTTCCTTGGAGGTCTTTAAACAGAGGCTGGATGGCCATCTGTCGGGGATGCTTTCATCGTGATTTCCTGCATGGCAGGGGGTTGGACTGGATGTCCCTCGTGGTCTCTTCCAACTCTGCAATTCTATGATGCTATAAGCTGACCTCATTTCTCAGAGGTGAAGTGGTTTTGTAAGCTCAGTATGAGGGCTTTAAATATTTGAATGGATATGCAGTTAAGAATGAATTAGGATCCCATTTGGTAATAAGAGTTTCTTCACCTTCACATTGAAAGGGAACCTCCTATAATGATTCTATAGTCAAGTACAATATGTATTTCAAAGTTTTCATATATGTGTTAGTTGAAAAATGGTTGTAGAGACTGAGTAATACGTAGGGCTCATCTACACCAGCCATGATATGCCAGTTCCCCACCAGCATATCCTGGCTGAGGAGGTGGCCTGTTCTGCCCCCATTTCTTGAAGAAAATGGGCTGTAGTCCACAAAAGCAACACTGGCTCATTGCTGCAGCTGCCACCGCCACCACTATAATTTTTCCTGCTCTGCCAGGTCCGGGCAGCCAGCTGGACCATTTGGCAAACCCCCTGCATGTGACCAGCCTGGGTCACATGTTGCAGGCCTTCTGCCTGGACCCAGCAGAGGCAGGGTAACCACCACCACCAGCAGCAGCAGCAGCAGCAAAAGCCAGCTTGCTGGAACAGGCTCCTGTGGACATGCAGGGCCAGATCCATCCCAGTGGGAATGCATTAAACTGGGTATTTAAAAAAACAGTAAAGGACCCTATCCCAGCTTTCTCCCATTCCAGCCCTGTATTTTCCCTCAGGGGTGGTGAGGACTGCCAGGGGCCAAATGGGGCAAAAGCCCTGCATCACCTGGACTGCAGGGCTCTGGCACAAAGGCAACCAAGGGTATTTGGCCAGTGTAGACAAGCCTTTAGAGTAGAATTGTATTTAGAGTAAAACCATTGAAATCACTGAGACTTGAATATCAGAAATACCATTCATTTCAATGAGTGTATTCTCAGTATGCTTAGGTCTGTATACAACCTACAATATCAAAACTAGTAATACTTTCAATATATAATTTTTACTAAAATGTATTTAATACTGATAATTATACAAAAATAATATTACTGTCCTAAAGCCTCATTTGGGAGAGAGAAAAACCCTGACCAAACTGCAAGCAATAGTGTGAATATCTTTAGTTCCCATTCTTTAATTCATCCTTTGCCTGGGAAAACAGCAGCAACATCATGTAAACAATCAAACACCAGTTTAATCCATTTACATGCATGGTTTTGACATTTTAGTCCTGGAAAGGGGACATGAACTTTTGTTTTCCCAGGCTCAAATCTTTTAGGAATCTTCAAATTTTGTGTGGTTCCCCTCCCCCCCCCACCACTGGAAGTAAACATATACTTAAAGAAACTGTGAAGCATAACTTGGTCATGAAAAATAGTAAAATTGATTCATTGCCCTCTATGCATAAAAGGAAACATGGGGGGGGGGCTTGAAAACTGTCTTATTGGCTACATGTCACTTCCCCTTAAATGTTCTGCTGCAAAGTGAAACAAACGGGATTTCACACCGCCAATTTCAAGTTGTCCTTTGAGGCAGTATGTCTTTAGTGTTAGAGCAAAGTAGGACATGAGTGGGAGATCTGTGACTGGGTTCTCCCAAGGGTTGTGGGCAATCAGGCAATCAGAGTGAAGTGGCTGAAGGGTTAATGCTGGAATACTGTACTGTGGGAAAGTTGGGTAATTCTTTTCCCAGGCACCATTTCCCAGTTAAACCCACCTGTCTCTTCCAATGCATCTATTTGCTTAGAGAGATAATTTACAGATAGCATATGGGTACCTGTATGTGGTACCAGTAACAACTGAAAAGAAAGAATTTTAATTGGATAAATGAAGAAAAGGAAAAGAGTCAGTCTCTCCTCCTTCAGCACAGCATACCCAGTCAAGTTTAGCTGCCCTCATGAGTGCTTAAAAAAAATAATATCCATATTGCATTTAGACCAGTGCCTCAATATTTCCTTTCCACCAAGGCTTCCCTTCTGACTACATGAAACAGATTTGTTAAATAAGACATATATACAATCATCGAGTAAAGCCAGGAGCTAGAAGATGGCTTAAAGTGAAATAGATGTAAGTAGAACTGTGTAGCTTCTTTTTTGTGATGGATCGAACAATGTAAATTGTGTAAATAATCAGACACAGATGTTTAGTATATGGATTGATTGCTTTTTCTTTTCTTAATTTTATTAAAACTACTTGTACTTCTCAGACTTAGAATCATAGAATCATAGAATCATAGAATTGCAGAGTTGGAAGAGACCACGAGGGCCATCCAGTCCAACCCCCCTGCCACGCAGGAAATCACAATCAAAGCATCCCCGACAGATGGCCATCCAGCCTCTGTTTAAAGACCTCCAAGGAAGGAGACCCCACCACGCTCCGAGGGAGTGTGTTCCACTGCCGAACAGCTCTTACTGTCAAAAAGTTCCTCCTCATGTTGAGGTGGAATCTCTGTTCCTGGAGCTTGCACCCATTGCTCCGTGTTCCAGTCTCTGGAGCAGCAGAAAACAAGCCTGCTCCATCCTCAGCGTGACATCCCTTCAAATACTTAAACAGGGCTATCATATCGCCTCTAAACCGTCTTTTTTCCAGGCTAAACATACCCAGCTCCCTAAGTCTCTCCTCATAAGGCATTGTTTCCAGACCTTTCACCATTTTAGTTGCCCTTCTCTGGACACGCTCCAATTTGTCAATATCCTTTCTGAATTGTGGTGCCCAGAACTGGACACAGTATTCTAAGTGAGGTCTGACCAAGGCAGAATAGAGTGGCACTATTACTTCCCTTGATCTAGACACTATACTTCTATTGATACAGCCCAAAATTGCATTGGCCTTTTTAGCTGCCGCATCACACTGTTGGCTCATGTTCAACTTGTGGTCTACTAGGACTCCTAGATCCCTTTCGCACGTAGTCTCATTCAGCCAGGTCTCTCCCATCCTATATTTATGCATTTCATTTTTCCGCCCTAAATGCAGTACTTTACATTTCTCCGTATTGAATTTCATTTTGTTAACATGTAAATGGAAGAGTGAAGTACAGGAAAGCATCCTGCGGGCAAGTGGAAAAGCAATTCTAAGTATTTGCTGGCACAGGGGGTCACAGGGTCAAACCTTAAGCTTGACCTCAAAACAGGCCCCATCAGCAAATATTTATTTCCAGTCATATTAGAAAGCAAGTAAGGTATTTTACCTGTAAATGTTTTTCTTTGAGTTATTTTGAGCATGATCAGTAATCATACATATGGGACTCTGCACAACACAAAGCCTTCTAGACTCAGATAGGTGCAAACTGTCCCCAGAGGTGCCATGTTGGATTTTTGCCTTAGTGCACTCTTTGTTTGCTTTTTTTGTTAAAGCAAAAGATTGCTCTTTCACACCTTGAATATGGTTTTAAAAAATATTGTCCTGAGGCAGCAAATTGAGGTAAGTAAAAACATGAGTCATTCACTTGTGGCCACCATCTTGATTTGCAGGCATGCCCATTTGCACAGTAAACACAGATACCTTTGCATGCCTGTGATCTGCCAAAAAAGCATTGACAAATAGCAGCTGCTGCAAACTGCAATACTGTGGAACAATCCACATTTTTTTGCTTTGTATAGACCAGCCCAATGTGTTAACTCCATTAGCGGTAAAGTTATGAGGTAACTTCAAGAATGTGTACTCCCAACAATATCTGGGGAAAAATTTCTCTAACTGCAGTAAAGCATTTTGACAAGATGGACATCTTGAACTGCAGTTAAGGTTAACCAGAGATTTGCTTTAACAAAAATCTGAAAATGGTATGAAGTGGGTTTCAGGTTCAGAAGTGTAGTTTTTTTAAAACAACAACAACAACAGCAACACATGATTGATGTCAGTGTTGATTAGGGAAGTGCATCTTTGCTTATTTTCTTGTCACATAAAATTTCAAGTTTTCTCTGTGCTGGAAAAAATTACAAGAGATTTTAATTTTGTTTTTTATTTATCGTACTTTGGGACTTTTTGGCAAAAAAATCACAAAAAAATTGCACAAAAATACCAAGAAAAAGAGAAAATTTGTGACTATTCTTTACATTCTTTGTTTTCATGAACTCCTTTGTTATGGTTCGAATAGACAGAAAATTTGCTTCTGGGAGTATATGGAACGCAAAGAGGGTACATGTGCTATGCCTGAGACCAGTTTGTGACTTGTTAATTGCAGGATATCAGTGCAATAGACAATCACTGGGCTTATATGGTATAGCAGAGAATACTGTTTTTCTTCACGTCATCCCACATATGGGGTAGATAACTCCCCTCAAAAAAACTATGTTGCAGCACTCCACAACCCACGTCCCATCTCACTGATGTCAGAGATTCAGCTGAATGTCATACTATATAATCTGTTCATGCTTAATCCCTTATGCATGACAGCACATGGAATACCCAAAGAAAAAGAGGTACAGGAAAATTCCACTACCATCAATCCACTGTTCAATTCTTTCTCTTCAACAATCATTCAACATTTTATGGCAAATGGGCATGCTCAGTGCTCACTGGATGACTGTGTAGCCCCCTCCCAGGGAGGTACACAGTTGCTGTTGTTGTTTTCTATATTTCTATAAACCTCCTTATAATTCCCTCTTGTTTGTGGGTTGCACTATTTGACTACATAAACAATAAGGCTTACAGCCTGAGCAATGAAACAGCTAGGACCATAGGTAATGTTTTGGGGAGATCTTGAGGAAGCAAAGCAGTAATTCCATGTGACATTTGACCTTCCATATGAGCAAGCAGTCTCTGAATAAATTGTTCTATATTTCTGTATAAACATTTGGGGTATGTAGGACTGTATGTATGTGTGTCTGTGTGTGTGTGTGTGTGTGTGTGTGTGTAGCAACATGCACACGCTCACGCGCACACACACACGGATACCTCCCTCAAATACATCCCTGATTTTAGAAGAACATTCTAGGATGCTATGCTATGGGAGTTAAGAGTTTCTGTTTCATTCTGTTCAGGCAGTATCTAAAAAAATTATTTTGAATTCTCTTACCTTTACTGTATTTTTAAAATTATGTCAAGAAATTTAATGCAGACAATAACACTTTTATTTAAGTAATCATCTTGAATGTTCCTTTTGTGTATAAATTGCTGCTTTTATTTTTACTCCATAAATAAAAGAATTCTATGACTGTACTAATCTAGTTGTTTCCAACCAATACTGCAGTTGCATGTGGGAGGCATACTAATTTCTGCTAAGTTTAAGGTTGTATTGTATATGTTTTCCTACTTCAGGAAAGTTATCTTTCCTGGGCTTTCAAATTTAACAAGTGTATTTTAATTTTATAATTCATCCATTCCAATCTCCTTGCGATATTTGCTGTTCTTATGGTTATGGACATGAAATAGTGGATCTGAGGTAACTTTTTATCTATCTATCTATTTTTTTTCTATTTATTTATTTATATCCCGCTCTTCAGCCAGAAGCCTATCAGAGCGGCTTACAAATTGTTTTAAGGAATAGCAACTTACACATCTACACTGCATTAAGCAGTTTCTCATGTGTGTTAGCTAATTGCCCCCACAAGCCGGGTACTCATTTTACCGACCTATGAAAGGATGGAAGGCTGAGTGAACCTTGGAGCCCTCTGGAATCAAACTTGCAACATGGTGACTTGCAGTACTGGCATTTAACCACTGCGCCACCAGGGCTCCTTTTTATAATTTTATAATTCATGCATTCCAATCTCTTCAGGATATTTGCTTTTCTTATGTTTGTCCATATGAAATACTGGGTCTGAGGTAACTTTCTGTGATCTTTCTCAGTATCCTCAGCACATCTTCAGCCATTTCACATCATTATTCTAAGATGTTTTGACAGAATAGCTATTGGTGCATCCTGTCCCAGTCCACTATGAAATTATTCATCTAGATCCATATACAACTGTTGAATATATGTAATGAAGAATTAAAGGGGAAAATTAAAATATGAGTTACTACCACAAAACACAGACACACCCAAAAGTTTAAAAACATAGAGCTGTAAAATAGCTGAAAATATAACATTTAATTAGGAAGAGCAGCTAAATAAATGCATAGTTCTATCCACAATGACTACAGAATGTTCTACTGAACTAAGTCAGACTTGGTTTCACAGTAAATATACTTAGGTTCATGCTTTAAGAAAGAACACAAACATGTGAATCTTCAACTGACAGCTTGTCTAGACAAGAAGATATAATGTGGATTGTTGCTCATTAATGCAAATTCACAGCAACATTCATTTGTTTCCACTTTTTTTGGCAAAATTGCTGTTATGAGAAGCTATTTGTGTTTGAGGTTCACATGGAGCCATGCCTGTGAATCAACATGGTGTCCAGGAGTGAATTGCTCACATTATTATTCTCAACAAGTTGCCACTGCTGCACAGTCTTGTTATTATTTTTTTTACTGTAAATCTAAGATGTGCACGTGAGATCCTCCATTTAAAAAGCTGTTTGGTTGCCTCAGCACAGCAAAAAAGCACACAATCACTACTACAAAACTCCAAAATGGCACTTACTGCCACTTCGTTGCCAGCAAGCCCACCCCCCCCACACACACATTCAACCAACTGGTTTCCACTTACGTTCTTCTCTGTGAATGTGCAGCGATGAGATTTGGTTGTCCTATTGAGCAGAAGTATGTATTTCCCCCGTATATTTTTTTTTAAAAAAGGAAAAGCTGCAAAGTTTTCCTGCATAAGTTTTTTTGTGTTTTTGCCTCCCCCGTTTCCAAATATGGCAAATTGCGGCAGGATCTCATTATTTGTAAAGCACCATGTACAGAGATGGTGCTATATAAATAAATGATAATAACAATGGGGTTGTCTAAATGGTAAAAATACTCCTCATAGAATTTGAGGAGAATACAATTTGTCTAAATGTCACCCTGAATCCATCTGCAGCATTTGGAAGAAGAGGGGGACTAATACACCAAAACCACTGAAGGAAAAGCCTTCATGACTTTTCCTGAGGTTTTTAAAAAACTCTGTGGGGAATGTGCATTCCCGCTCATTGGTACAATCTGATTCACATTCATTCACATTTCTGATAAAAGCAAAAGTGGAAAGCTGATTGGTTAGATGTCCACAGGGGGTGGAGCTTGCTAACCAGGCAAGCACCCGGAACAACCATGTTGGATTTTCCCCTTAGCAATCATGTGCTGAGTCAATAAAACAGCCTTTTTTCTTTTAAAAAAATTATTTAGGTGGGATATTGCACTTTTGCACCTTAGACGTGCTTTTTTTTAAAAAAAAAATGTTTGACAGCAGCAACTGGCAACAATAAAAACACAAGTTTTTATCCCTGCTCCTCGCTCCGGGACTGCTGCTGCGGCTCTTGTTGTTTCCCGGAAGGGCCGCAATTGCGCTCCGGTCCAGGAGTTGGAGGGAACAGCTGGTTGCCATCCACCGCTTGTCATCCAGCAAATCCGCTGGAGCCGTCACCACCTGGGAGAAGAGAGGGAGGAGCACCCCTGTGGCAGAGGGGTGTTAAAGGGCCGGACTTCCGACGTCCTCCTCATCCCTGCTCCTCACTCCAGGACTGCTGCTGCGGCTCTTGTTGTTTCCCAGAAGGGCCGCAATTGCGCTCCGGTCCAGGAGTTGGAGGGAACAGCTGGTTGCCATCCGCCGCTTTGCCAAAGTTAGGCAGAGGACGATTTTGTTGTATTTCTCCCCTGCCTTGTTATTGTTGTGTTGGGGGAGTCGGGGGATGGTGGGGAGGGGGAGGTGGGAGTGGTGGTGGTTCGGGAGGCCTCTAATGGCTTGAATGGAGCTCCAATTAGAGTAGTGCAGGGCAGAGGGAGGTATGACGGTAGGAGAGTGGGCAAGCGTTCTAGGGGAAGGCAGGATAGAGGCGTAGTACCTATCTTGCCTTCCGGCCCCTCTCCTAGCCAAAGTGACCTGAGGGTCTCTCCAACCGTACCACAAACCCTGTCTCTGCTCCTATGCAATGCCAGGTCGATCAAGAACAAGACCCACATTCTAAAAGACCTGCTGGAAGATTCCAACTGCGACCTGGCTTGCATTACTGAGACCTGGCTGGGGTCTGAGGGGGAAGCTGTGTGGGCCCAGACCCTTTCTGCCGGGTTTTCAGTTCAGGACCAGAACAGGTTAGGTGGACGGGGGGGGGGGAGTAGCCTTGGTTCATAGGAACACCTTTCTTTTATCTAGGAACCATGTCAGACAGACTGCTTATTTCGAGTGTATTTACCTGACCCTGAAGGCCAGAGACAGTTTAGGGATTCTATTGGTGTACAGGCCACCCTGTGCGCTAGTGGACTCCCTTTCCGAGCTAGCACTATTGGTCTCAGTGCTGCTGCTGGAGTCTCCCAGGCTTTTAGTCCTGGGGGACTTCAACATCCCTCTGACGGCCAATAATATTCCATCTGGTGTGACTCGAGAGTTCATGGAGACCATGGCAGCCATGGGCCTGTCTCAGTTGGTCTCAGGGCCTACACATTGTGGGGGTAATACGCTCGATTTAGTTTTCTGTTCTGACATGGAGAATCCGTGGGCGGAGGTAACTAATACCTCCGCTGTGTCATGGACGGATCACTTCCTGATAGAGGTAAGAATCAAGGCTTCTATCCAGATCCCCCCCCCCCGAGGGTGGCGGACCTATTCGAAAGGTCCACCCTCGAAGGCTGATGGAACCCAAAAGGTTCCAAGAAGCCCTAGAGGGGAATATGGTTGGAGTGGACGGCGATTCTGTTGATGCCCTGACCGACATCTGGGATGACGGTCTTTCAAGGGCTATACACAGCATCGCTCCCAAGCGGCCTCTCAAGCCTGCTTCCAAAAAGCAGCCCTGGTATAATGAAGATCTCTGGGCGCGGAAGCGGGTTTTGAGACGTCTAGAACGCGCCTGGCAAAAACACCATCACTTATCCGACAAGACTCTCCTAGACCGCCTTTGTGAGGACTATGGAGAGGCGATAGATGCAGCAAAGAATTCATTCTATACTGCACGTATCGCGTCCACAGAGTCGCGTCCAGCAGAGCTGTTCAGGGTAGTGAGGGAGCTGACTCAGCTCCCTCCTGCCCCGAACCCTTTGTTAGCTCCAACTAAAGCCTGCTGTGACCTTTTTAATGACTTTTTTGTGGATAAAACCTCTCGCATAAGTGCTGATCTGGATACTGGGATTGTAGCAGAAGCTAGAATAGAAGCTTCCAGGGACCCCGCTATTCCAGTTGTTCTGGATCATTTTGAGTCTGTGAGTCCCGAGGATGTGGACAAGATCCTCCGAAACGTTAGGAAAACGACCTGCTCTCTCGATCCCTGTCCCTCATGGCTAGCAGCCCAGGGAGGAACGGTTGTAACAATCTTGTTGCACCGCATTATTAACACCTCACTGAGGGATGGGCAGTTTCCATCGAGCCTGAAATTGGCCATTGTAAAACCGCTCTTAAAAAAGCCCTCCCTCAACCCCCTGGAGTATAATAATTATCGGCCTGTATCTCTGCTGCCATTTTTAGGGAAGGTGATTGAGAGGGCGGTCGTGATTCAGCTTCAGTCGATCTTGGACGAAACGGATTTTCTAGATCCATTTCAAACCGGCTTCCGGGCAGGCTACGGGGTGGAGACGGCCATGGTCTCCTTGGTCGATGATCTCCGTCTGGGCATTGACAGGGGCGATGTGTCCCTGTTGGTGCTTCTGGACATCTCAGCGGCTTTCGATACCGTTGATCATGGTATCCTTCTGGAACGCCTGGGAGAGTTGGGTATCGGGGGCACTGCGCTCCAGTGGTTCCGATCCTACCTCTCAGGAAGATCCCAGATGGTGCAGCTGGGGGAGGAACGCTCCGATAGGAGGACCCTGACTTCCGGGGTCCCCCAGGGAGCCATTCTTTCCCCCATGCTTTTTAACATCTACATGAAACCGCTGGGAGAGATCATCCGCAGACATGGGGCGCGGGGTTATCAGTACGCTGATGACACCCAAATTATTTTCTCTATGCCTGCGGCTGTTTCAGTGACCAAGGATGGCATCTCCCCCCTTGTGGCTTGCCTGGAGTCGGTAATGGACTGGATGAGGAAAAACAGACTCAGCCTGAATCCATGGAAAACGGAAGTACTGGTGATAGGTTCGCCCGGCCCAGGGAAGGTGGTGACTCCTCCGGTCTTGAATGGGATTACCCTTCCCGTGAAAGACTCGGCTCGCAGTTTGGGGGTGCTCCTTGACTCGTCGCTCCAGCTTACACAACAGATGGATGCGACAGTCAGGAGCGCCTGTTATCAGCTTCGGCTGATTCGCCAGCTGCGTCCCTACCTGAGCCGGAAGGACCTTGAAACCGTGATACATGCCCTGGTAACTTCTCGGTTAGACTTCTGCAATGCGCTCTACATGGGGCAACCCTTATACCAAACTTGGAAACTGGAATTGGTGCAGAATATGGCAGCCAGACTGGTCACTGGGACGTCCAGGACCAGCCATATAACACCGGTCTTAAAAGACCTCCACTGGCTGCCTATCCGTTTCCGAGCACAGTATAAGGTGTTGGTTATTACCTATAAAGCCCTAAATGGCTTGGGCCCAGGACACCTGAAGGACCGTCTCTCCCTGTACAATCCGCCCCGCACTCTCAGATCATCTGGGAGCTTTTTGCTAGATGTTCCAGAGACGAGACTTGCTACTACATCGCACAGGGCATTTTCCACCCAGGCCCCCCGTCTCTGGAACTCTCTCCCGTTTGAGCTCCGCTCCACCCCAACATTGAACCAATTTAAAAAAGATCTCAAAACCTGGGCATTCTGGCAGGCATACCCTTAACCTCACCCTTTAGCCTGCATATCTCGCCCCTCACCAGCATTGGGCACTGGCTTTTTTGTTATTGTTGTACTCTTGTATTTTAATGCAATTTTAATGTAATTTGTATTATGTTGTGATTTTTGTTATGTTGGAAACCGCCTCGTTATAAGAGAGGCGGTATAGAAATAAAATTTTATTATTATTATTATTAAGTAATTCACTCACTCCCACCATCTTGCTTCATAGGCATACCCATTGGGACAGCAAAAGTGGATAGCTTCACATGCCTGAGATTTTGCAAAAAAAACATTAAGACAAATTGAAGCTGCATCAATCCACATTTCCCCCCTCATATAGACAACACTAATGATAATGAAATGTTTTTCCATACGAGGTGAGAGCCATACTCTTTTGATGTCTCCTATCAAGCAGGCAACTGTGACAATTATTCCTTTCACCTGTGGAAAACCCTATTAGTGTCTATGATATAAAAGCTTACATATTTTCTTGTCCGTAATGTATGAAAGTTCCCTGAAATAAATCTTTGTAAACTACACTTTGCACAGAATACTTACATTGATATGAAAGGAATTGCTAATAGCTCACAGAGAGGGAACTGCTTCTACAATTTGAGGAAGTTCTGTGTCATTATTAATCCAATGAACTGGCATGATTCAGGAGTGACATAAGAAGCCTCCTTATATTGACTCAAACAAGAAGCCTGATAAAAAGTACTCATTGCAAGCATTCTGTCCTCACAAAAGGTAATCACCATGCCACAGCAGACAGCACTGTATGTTTACATGATAGTGGCGGGGAATTCTCATAAACGGTTCACCAATGTTGTCAAAAGTGGGGAGAAAGCACCAGTTATTTTGTTTCAAAACACAATAATACAGATGCAGGCTGTCCTTTCCATGGATGTCACAGAACTACTGTTTCTTAATTGTAAAAATGCAGTAAGACAAAAGAGATATTGAGGAACGCAAAGGTATCTGGGGCCCAAACAGAAGAGAAGGCTTGATGGAGGAAAAGTGTTTTCCTTTTCATGCTTCACGGATAGCTAGCTAAGGAAAAAATAAATTATAGTGCAGAGGTAAGCAAAGATACCCTTATTTAGGAAACATGGGCACTCTTATACTGGAGCCTCAGGGATCAAGCCTCTGATGATGATATTATTATTCTTGTTTATTTATATCGTGCCATCAGTGTACATTGATGATCAAGATAATAAGTAATTGCTGATGAATAATTGGGAGACTTATCTGGAGTCTAGTCATTTAGGCAACAATTTACAGTCCAAAGAAACAGAAATCAACAGAATCCCCACTAACTTCAATGGCAATCATAAGCCGTTGATATGGTCTGCTAGAAGGCATTAGAATTTATCAGAGGTGCCTCTTCTAGTGGTGGGGAACTCTACTAATGGGGGTGGAGGCATTGGAAAGGTCCCCATTGTATCCATGTGTGGTAAAGCCTCTTGTCTCTGTGTGCACGCATGCACACGGCTGCGAGGCAAGGCTGCCTTTGTGATACCGACGTAAGAGTTCTTCTAGCTTGAGAACTCCTAAGCTGCTCCCTCTAAGACACACTCTCAGGATTCCTCTAGCCTGGAAATCCCTCCGAGCTGTGCCTCTTCGGTATGCCACAACCATCTCTTGAATTGCACACTCCCTTACATGTGGTCCAAGAGGAGACCACGGGGAGCTTGGGAACCCTCTGCCACTTCATAAAATCATAGTATCATAGAGTTGGAAGAGACCTCAAGGGCCATCCAGTCCAGCCATGCAGGAACACACAATCAAATCATTCCCGACAGATGGCCATCCAGCCTCTGTTTAAAAACCTCCAAAGAAGGAGACCCCACCACACTATGAGGCAGTGTATTCCACTTCCGAACAGCTTTTACTGTCAGGAAGTTCTTCCTAATGTTTAGGTGGAATCTCTCTTCCTGTAATTTGAACCCATTGCTCCGTGCCCTAGTCTCTGGAGCAGAAGAAAACAAGCTTGCCCCATTCTCAGTATGACATCCCTTCAAATACTGTATTTAAACATGGCTATCATGTCCCATCTCAACCTTCTCTTCTCCAGACTAAACATGCCCAGCTCCCTAAGCCACTCCTTTTAGGGCATGGCTTCCAGACCACCCACCATCCTGATCGCCCTCCTCTGGACATGTTCCAGCTTCTTAATATCCTTCCTGAATTGTGGTGCCCAGAACTGGACACCGTATTCCAGGTGAGGTCTGACCAAAGCAGAATACATTGGCACTATTACTTCCCTTGATCTAGACACTATACTCCCAGCTTTGGATCCATTCTCCTGGTATTTGTGTAGCTCATCCCCATTCACCATCTGTTTTCAGTGTGGGAAGGCATTTAAACTGATTTACCATGCTGAGAAGCCCAGGAAAAACAACACCCACTCCTTATATTTTGACCAACAGAAGCTGAAAGGGCTTTTAATGTCCTGGTATTTTCACCAAGTTACTCTCCTGAGCCCTATGTAGGATTGCTCTCTGTGTTCACTTTTTTTTTGTATCATCATCAATAAGTTTGTTGTGCTAGCCAAAGACCATGACAAATAGCTTAAAAATATACAATGCATACAAGAGACAAAATATATAAATGCCATCCAATGATCTGTCGGGGATGCTTTGATTGTGATTTCCTGCGTGACAGGGAGTTGGACTGGATGGCCCTCGTGGTCTCTTCCAACTCTGCAATTCTATGATTCTATGATTCTATGATTTTTTGAACAGTAACACAAGTTGTTTCCAAACTAGTATAAAGGCTATCCACAATTCAAAACTATAGGTGAATTTCTAAGTTGTCAGGGAGAAAATCAAATTAATACTTTGAATCTCCATAAACATTTGTGGCAATTTTATCTAACTCTCACTTCCTAATGTATTTTGCAGCCAAAGCAAAAAGGGCCACTTTATGTGTTGCATAGCCACTGATACACTCAACAGAAATTGAACCAGTTCTACAAGAGATTTCCCATTCCATATGTTATCAAGGTTTTCAAAAATATATCTCTTGGGTCACTATACAAGGGACATTTAGCATGTAATGGGCAATGTCTTCTACCCAATATTGGCCAGAAATACACAATCTGTTTTTAAATAGCACCTTATTATAGCATCCATCTAAAACTACAGTTGGCAGTACTTGAAACTACAGTTTGGTTGCTTTATTCTGAGTTGATTACAGTTGTGCAAGAACTGAAAAGACTGTCTTCAGCAAATCGTTTACACAATTGAAAACAGATTTAACAACATTTAAAGCACTGTGCAATACATTAGCAAAAAATGTCATGTTCTAAACAACAACAACAAGCATAAATCACTTACCCAACTGACACCCAACATTCCAGAATTCCTGAGGATTATAATTGGAGGAGTTAGTTCGTGTTCCTTTAGGGTATATTCTTGTAATAAATCGGACTGTATGTTGAACAAATTCATTAGCTACAAAGAGACATTTTCAAATCATGTTACTGATAGGACTTTATCAGACGCACTAAATATGGTGTCATAACAAAGCCACGTAGCTGCAAAAGGGTGTGCATATCAGATGAGGTTGCCCTTTCATGGTTATGTCTTAACCAAAACCCATAGTTTTTTATTGACAGCTGAAGCTGTCAATAGATCTCCCATGGTGCTTTTGTGCTGGCATTCCCAGCTTGTGAAACTTTGTCCCATCGTACTTATGTCAATGCAGCGTCAATGGCCGGTCTGGGGAACACTTCTAGGTGAGACTGCAACACCCAGGTAAGTGATGCACTTTTTATGACCCTCCCTGGGTTACTTGGAAGTTTTTAGTGTGTTTAGGTGCTTGGTGTAACTTTTGTAGTGTTATTTTTTGTTTTATTTTTGAATTTCCTGTGCTATGTATTCTCGTGAGAATACACGTTATTCTCGTGAGAATACACGTTATTCTTCCTCTTTCATTGCCAGGGAAGCCTTTGCTGGGATTAAAGCTAAGTGCAGTGGGGAACATTCTTTTCCTGGCATAAACATGGATTTTTTTATGCCAGCAAAAGAACGCTTTTAAGAACGCTTTTATCGTCTCATAAAGTCCATAGTTGCTGTTATGTGCCTTGAAGTGACCCTAAGGGTTTTTTTTAGCAAGATTTATTCAGAGGTTTGACACTGCTTTCCTCTGAGGTTGAGAGAGCATGATTTGCCCAAGGTCATCCCAGTGGGTTTTCATGGCTGAGTGGGGATTTGAATCTTGCTTTTCTGGAGTCATAGTCCAACACTCAAACCACTACACCATTCTGGCTCTGCAATTATGTTGTTGATACAAGTATGAAAATAAGGCATCTGATTGAGGACAAGGGGTTTTTTTAATGTCTAAGTGCATGCACTTTGTTTTAAATATTCTGATGCCTTTTAGTAACAAATTCAAGAAAACATATTTGTGTCGTGCCTCTGAAACAGTGGAAATAGGGTATATTGATCAAAACCAGGCTACAGGATCATAAGCATTCTTTTAATCTACACTCCATCCCCTCTACTCTGGTTTGGTGCTTTTTGTGATCAAAGTTAACCCTGATAAACTGTACTTTGTAGGGTTCCCTCCTGAACTCATTTTGAAAACCATGACTGAAATATGATTTCTCAATAGCAATTAGAAACATACTTAAGTTGTTTTAGCCCAGATTAGTAATGGACAGACTATGCCAAAACATATTCGATGGATGAAAAGTAGTTGTGGGGAGCAGAAAGGGAAGCTCAATTTCATAGTCTGACCTAATTTTAGCTGTATTTAAACTGGGCCCAAGGGTGAAGCAAAGTTAGTTACTTATTTAAGGTTCTTGTTTTTGTCTTAAGGCAAACTTCCCTATATTTACTTTTCACATTTCCTATACTATTTCAGTATATGTAAAAGATACTCACTATCAACCAATTAACACAAACCTTTAGCCACAGAACTCATGATGAGTGCTGAATCAACACCTGAAACATTCACCACCTGCCAGCCCATGACAAGCTGCCTCATAAAGTTTATTGACAGTTCTGATGGCTCAAGCAAGAGAAAACAGCAACATGATCTGCTTTATCAGACTAAATTCTAAGAATTACCTTTCAGTTTTGCCAGCTTTCGGGCTTTTCCCTCTCCAATTGAATTATTTTCATAAAAAAGTTGATTTTCTTGGGAGTCTTCAAAGCTTACAAACTTTCGAGATTTTGCATAAATCACAAGGTCTGACAGTGCCAGAGCAACCTTTATTTTCTTCATCTAGAAATAATATGAAAGACAAGTGAAGGTATTCTGAATTATCTTTTCAATATTCCATCAATATTTATACCAGACTGCCAGATAATTTCTATATAAAGTACTTGGAGTAGAAAATTAATGTAAATACTTACTTTCAGGGCTGGTTTAAGGAATTTGGGGGGGCTGCATCCCTTTATTTTGGGGGGCCCATATGTTTATCTCAGGTCAGTGAAACCTAACCTAACCTATTTGCAGTATAAGATATTCAGATTATTACTAATAATGTTTTTGTAGGAGGAGGGTTATGACAGCCCCCCTCATAATGATGCAGGCGGCTGCAGGTGCTGCAGGGCCCTTAAACCGGCCCTGCTTACATTTATATCCCACTTTTCTCCCAGAGAGCTCAAGGCAATAACCCACTCCTACCACTTATTGTTACAAAAGCCCTAAGAGGTACATTAGGCTAACAGACAGAGACTGGTCCATAGGGCTTCATAAATTCATGGGGATTTGAACCTGGCTGTCAACAGTCCTAATCTGATTCACAGTCCTACTCTGCCACTATTACACACTAACTCTTAATAATTATATACAGAAATATGGATCCCTTTACAGCACTATTTCATAGTCGAACTACCCAGTGTAGAATGTAGTGGTTTAATGCTAGATATAGAAATACAGATGCTGGGTTATAGTGTTTATCAGGTTATAGAACTGGACCTAAGCACAATGGAAGGGCTTTTGCTTCCTCCAACTGTAATGGCTGCAGCAGAGCCTCATTTGTAGGTATGGGGGAGAGAGACTTGACTTCTGCTTCTTTTACAGTGGACCCTTGGTATCTACTGGGGTTTGGTTCCAGGACCCCCTGTGGATACCAAAATCCGTGGATGCTCAAGTCCCATTATACACAATGGCATTGTAAAATGGTGTCCCTTATATAAAATGGCAAAATCAAGGTTTGCTTTTTGGAATTCTTTTTTTGGGGGGGATGAATATTTTCAAACTGTGGAAGGTGGAATCCGTGGATACAGAATCTGTGGATATGGAGGGCCAACTGTATTTTCAAGTAGAAGACACGGGAAAGCTGAAGTAATATCTTAGTTGAACATTAATTTCTAGTTCTCATGACCATGAACAAGAAAAAAACCCTGAATTATTCACCAACAGTTGCTAATTGTATTAAGAGAAGCAGAGCTAAGTCTTGCTCAGAGTTGTAAGAAGCAAATACAGAAACTACGGTGAATAATATGAAGATCTTGAATCAACTACAGTTTTTAAATCACATGTTGTATCTTTCCTTTACTTCAAATACCCCACAATAATAGGCATGTGCCTCCCCCATTTTATGCTTAAAAGTTCCATGGCTCAAGAGAGAGATCAATAGCGAGATGAGATGTACCAAAGGCAGTCAAGGGATATAATGCAAAATCTGACCAAATAATATCACTAAGACTTCAGGGAAAACCCATCAACATAACCATAATCCAAGTTTATGCTCCAACTACAGAAGCAAAAGAAGAGGAAATTGAAAGATTCTTTACTAGAGTCCAAGAGGAAATTGACCATACACCAAAACAGGATATGTTAATAATCATAGGTGACTGTAATGCAAAAGTAGGAAACAGAACAGAACCAAACACTGTAGAAGAATTTGGCCTAGGATCAAGAAATGAAGCAGGAGAACGACTGACTGAATTCTGTGAAACCAACAGTTTATTCACTGCAAACACATTCTTCAGATAACCAAAGAGGTGACTGCATACATGGACATAATCTGATGGCCAATATAGAAATCAAATAGACTCCATAATTGGAAGCAGAAGATGGAGAAGCTCCATTCTCTCTGCAAAAACAAGACCAGGAGCAGATTGTGGCACAGAAGATGAACTCCTAATATCAAAAATTAGAGTAAAGCTAAAGAAGAACACTATATCAATGATTGTGCCAAAATACAAGCTGAAGAACATCCCTTTAGAATTTAAAGATAATGTAAAAAAATAGATTTGCACTATTAAGCCAATTGGCCAGAGCCAGAAGTACTCTGGACTGAAGCCAGGGATATTATGAGGGAAGCATGCAGAAAGACAGTATCTGCAGCCAAAAAGTAAGAAAAGTCTTTCTTTCTTTTGGACAACAGATGTAACTCTTCAACCAGTTAAGGACAGATGCGAAGCAAAAGTAGAAAGGCTGAGAAATAAGGCCAAAACCCTGAATGCAACTGTTCAATGACTTGTGCTCAGGAACAAAGAGAACTACTATAACATTCAATGCAGAGAAATAGAAGACCACTATTTAGAAAGGTAGAACAAGAGACCTCTTCCATAACATCCAAGAAATCAAAGGAAAATTTAAACCAAGAGTGGTGGCGCTCTATGCCACACAGGGAACACACTGCATAAGACTGGCAGAAGATTGGCTTTAAGACCCACCATAGTTGCCCACCCTGAAATAAATCAACAATGAGAACTGAAGTATTTTCCACTGAGGAAGACTGTTGAGGATCGGAAAGATCTTCTTCAAAGATGAACTGTTACTAGCAAAACAACACACAGTTATATGAGGCTCAGAATGGTAGATTATCATACTGGACTTCTAATATACAGCAATAGTGTTTGTGAAGCAAATGGAAAGAGTCCTGATTGCACCTCCACTTCAATAACAGTATGTTTCCATTTGCTTCACTAAGAGGATTGCTGTGTAATACTGGTGGGGGGGGAGGGACAGATGGGATGGGGAGGAGTAGATCGGGCAGGCAAGGAGGTGGGAAATAGATCAGGCAGCAAAAGGGAGGAGGAAAAGAAACAGATGGGGGTGGGAAATAGATCAGGCAGTGAAAAGGTGTGGGGGAAGAAAAGAGTCAGATGGAGTTGGGGGGGAATAGATTGGGCAGGAAAGGGGTGGGAAATAGACTGGACAGGCAAGTGAGGGGGGATAGTCAGATTGGGCAGCAAAAAGATGAGGGGAAGAAAAAAGACAGATGAGGGGGGAATAGATCAGGCAGTCAAGGAGGTGGCAGAAATAGTCAGATCAGGCAAGCAGAAGGGTGAGGAAACAAGGGAAAGAGAGAGAGAAAAGGAAAAACACACCTACTCACCCCACATAACTGCTGCTATGGGAACTGAAGTGGAAGAGGATTTATCACACAGAGGCAATAATGAAAAGGCTGTGCTATTTAGGGCCTATTGATAGGTTTCTCTGGTCAATGAAAAGGTGCCCTCCAGCAATGGTTTGAATGCAGATTGCCAACAATTCAGACACAACGTCATTTGATAAGGAATGGCCACATATGCTATTATCCTGCTCTAATACTGCTGGTAAAGCCTGGTGTGATAATCTCCTTAACTTCACATCACCATACTTGTTGTTGTTGTTGTGTGCCTTCAAGTCATTTCCAAATTATGGCAATCCCAAGGTGAACCATGGGGTTTTCTGAGGCTGAGAGTGTATGACTTGCCCAAGGTCACCCAGTGGGGTTTCATGGCTGAGCAGGCATTTTAATCCTAGTCTCCAGAATCATAATCCAAGACTCAAACCAATAGGCAGGGTTTCTCAGCCAGCGTTCCCTGGAACCCAAGGATTCCACAAGAGGTTGCTAGGGATTGCACAGATATTGTGACTGAAAAAAAAATAAACTTTTTTTTTTTTTAGCTGTAAATGCAATATTTTTTTTTAAGGCAGGGGTTCCCTGAGACCTGAAAATTATTTTAAGGTTTCCCCCCGGGGTCAAAGGGTTGAGAAAGGCTGAACTATACCACACCAGCTCCGTATCATCATACTTACTCGTTGCTTTTTTCGAGGTGGGGCTGAACCTTTCCAACGTGCTCGTCTCTTCTTAAGCAGAGGTTGCTTAGGGTGTGAAGGAGCATCATCTTGCTCCTCATCACTTGATTCCTCCTCTTCAAATTCTCCTGTCTGACCATGGATGTCTGTGCCCCTTCTTCCAAGTGTTTCTGCAAGTGTTCCAAGTTTCTTATTTTTTATCACTATTTTGAATTTCAGTGCCTTGAGAAAGAAATTTGGTAGTATTAAGTATCATAAATCACATAAACTATAAGGTGGAAGATTACCTCAAGGGCAGCAAAACCAAAACACTAAACAGCACAGGGACATCAAATCTTCAGCAGAATTATTCTGCGTCAGGGTCACTCTGTCTTGTCTTTGTTTGCCTTCAATTCAGACTTATGGCAACCCTATGGCAAACCTATCATGGGGTTTTCTCAGGCTGAGAGTGAGTGACTTGCCCAAGGTCATTCTGTGGGTTTTCATAGCCAAGTGGGGTTTCAAACACTGGTCTCCAGAGTCATAGTCCAATACTCAAACCACTGCACCAAACCGTTCCAGTAGAATTATTCTATGCTAGGGTTACTCTGTCTACCAGAGCAAACTTCTATAGAACATTACAGTTACCCCTCCACATTCGTGGCTTTCAGTCTTGTGGTTTTTATTATTCGTGGTATGCGCAGCAAGCACCCCATTTAAATCAGCTTCTCTTCCTCGCACATTTGGGGTGGAGAGCCAAGCCCCAGGAGAGCAGGGAGTTGGTGGGAAAGGTGCTTTTTAGCCCCCCTGCCCTTCCCAAAGCTGCGATTGAGCTTTCCAAGCCTTGTTGCGGCTTTGGGACGGTGGGGTGGCTGAAAAGCCTCTCCGCTGTGCTCCTTCGACCCCTCCCAGCCTTCCCAAAGTGGCTATGGGGCTGTCAATCACCAGAGCCCCCTCGGGAAGGCCGGGGAAAGGCTGGCCAGCCACCCTCCCGCTTGCCACCTGCTCTGACCTTCCCAAGGTGGCTCCAGGGTTTCAAAGCCCTGGAGCCCCCTCAGGAAGGCCAAGGAGAGGCCAGCCGGACAGCCAACCGCCCACCCGCCACCCTCTCCGGCGTTCCTGAGGTGGCTCTGGGATTTCAAAGACCCAGAGACCCCTCAGGAAGGCTGGGGAGAGGCTGGCCAGCCACCCGAGGTGGCTCCGGGGTTTCAACGCCCCAGAGCCTCTTCAAGAAGGCTGGGGGGAGGCTGGCCAACCTCCCGGCCACCACCACCCTGACCTTCCCAAAGCGGGTATGGGGCTCGAGAGCCCCATAGCCACTTCAGGAAGTGTGGCAGGCAGTGGCAGCCAGGCAGCCAGGCAGACGGAGGCCTTTGAGAGGGCGGTGGGTTGCAGGCGGGTGAGGGAGGACCTTTTTTATTCGCATTTTTTTCACATTCGCAGGGGTCTCGAGACCCTAACCCCCACGAATGTGGAGGGACTACTGTACTTGTTCATTTTGGAGCGTAGAAAGACGCACTGTGTCCACCACAACCACCTGCAGAGTTGTTCCACGTCGACAGGACACCAAGGAGAAGGTTTCTGGAGAGACTTCTGCAAAAGACTTCAGGCTGAGAAGGAAAAATTCCTTCACCCCAGCACACTGCCTTGAGCTCTGGCTTGCCAAATAAAGACAGCAACAAGGCCAGCCTTCACTCAACTTGAGGGCTTTAATCTTTGTTTGCAGTATATTTACAATATATATACAGAGTATAGGACAGCCGTCTCTAATACTCATAAATCTCTCTCAAACCAACAAACTGTTTTGTCAACCACTATCCACAACAAACCCACACTGGAGATAATTCCCATCTCCTTTTTATAGGCAGTTAAACAATGCCTGTTACATCAGGCATCTCAGATGTGCATACTCCCAAGTGCTGCCTCACACACACACCTGCCATTGGAGCTTAACTACTTTCATTACTAAGCTTACAGCTCCATCTTGTGGTCACATCCATGTCATTTCCTGACAGTTCATCCCTGCATCAAGAGACTGATAATGATATCCAGTTAGTAGTTTCCTATATTAGTGAACTATGTCCCTTAGTTACATAAACATCTCTTGAATTAATAGTTTTCCCAGTTCAGTGGCATAAATCCATATGTGCAAAGAGGTTTACACACATGGATCCATTCACCTGGCACATAAATGCCTGCTGCATAAGAGACAGAGACAGAGATAGATATGACTTCCAATTCAGGGATATTTATTATTTATCATTATTTATTTTATTGATGAGCTGTAATCATTCCACACTTATAAAACAAAATATCTAGCTTTCTAGAATTAAAACTGTGATACAATACAGTACAAAGATCTAAAAACAAAATGGTAAACCCATCATCATAACAATACAATACAATACAAAGCCAACTCAAAAGAGTACAACCATCCCTTCACATTCACAGCTTTGACTTTCACGATTTTATGTATTCATGGAAATTCCCCAGGGAATACATGGCTTTCCTCAGCCTTCATTCTCTGGCAGAGGGGGGAGCCGAAGCCCGAACAAGTCACTGTGATCACCAAAAACCCACTGAGGGTTTTTAAGGCCTCCGTTCAACCCCCCCACACAGGGAATGTGTGGCTTTCTTCCACCTTCGTCCCCTGGGGTGGGGGGGGGAACTGAAGCCCAAGCAAGCCACCACGATTGCTGAAAAGCCACTGAGGGTTTCAAGGCCTTCAACTTTCCCCCGTGCCACAGGGAACCGGTGGCTTTGCGACCAGCACCAGAGGTTTCCTCTGCCTAGTTCCCTGTGGTGGGGGAGATGAAGCCAGAACAAACCCAAGCCCACGTTGGTTACAAAGCCGGTGAGGGTTTGTTCGGGCTTCGGCTTTCCCCCCTCCCCCACCACACGGAACGAGGTGGAGGAAACCTCCAGCACTGGATGCAAAGCCAGCCATACCCTATGGCATGGGGGAGAAGCCGAAGCCTGAGTAAACCTCGGCGTCTTTGTGGCCAGTGCAGCTTTGGGTTTGTTTGGGCTTCAGCTCCCCCCCCACCCGCCACAGGGAATGAGATGGAGGAAACCTCTGGTGCTGGCCGCAAAGCCACCCATTCCCTGTGGCATGGGGGGGAGCCAAAGGCCTTGAGACCCTCAACAGCTTTTCGGCAATCACAGTGGCTTGTTCGGGCTTCAGCTCCCCCTCTGCTCCACCAGGGAACAAAGACTGAGCAAACCCTGGGGGGAAGGGGGAGAGTTTATTCACAGTTTTTTCCACTTTCACGGGGGTCTTGCGCCCCTAACTCCCGCAAATGTGAAGGGACGACTGTACTGTAAAAATAGGGAGCTAAAAGCAGGCAAGAAATAAGACAAGCATTATAAGCATAAACATACAACAGGGATTAAAATAGAAAAGATTTTAAAGTCCTGGGAGAACTGGGGGGGGGAGTCGTAAACTAGTGTTTGAAAGAAAATTACATTGATATGAGACAAATTTCCTTGGGAAAGTGAGGCCATCACCAGTAAGGTCCTTTCTCTATCAGCCACCCTTCAGGCTTCAGAATGACTAAACACAAATCACTAAACAAGAAATTCAACCCTCCCCCATGCTACTACTACTATCACTCTTTTTGGGACCCAATGAATCTTTGAAAAATAAAGGTTTGATAACCTTCCTACTAGCTATCACTAGAAATTAAATAGTGAGGAATTGGAAGACAGGGAATTTAATGCTATCCAGTTGGTGATTTTGGAACACTTGGCTTATGGAAAAGCTAGCTGATAATAATAGACACCTTTCATATTATGCAGCCTCAGTTCCTTTTGTGGAAAAATGGTTCCCAATCATCACTTATGTGAATAACGCCACCCAGAACCTCCTCCCACCTCCAAAGCATGGAATGTTCTGGAAATGACTCTTGGAATAAGAGGCTTCCTTCAAAAGCACTCATACCTCATTTGTAGATAATGATTCTTTCTTCCATCTCCCTAGCATACGACTGTACCCCAGATATTTACTCAAGAAACAAGACATGTTCATGTTTGGAACTTATTTTTTATTATTATTTGTTTTATTGTTCACTCTGTTATGTTTACAAGGCTTATTACACTGTACATGATATTTCACTGCACAGATGTATTAAGCTTGAACTGTAACAGTTGTAAAACCTTAATACTGTAAACACTTAATGATTTTTTAAAAAGAAAAAAATGACAGAGCATTCTGAACAGCATCTTCATAGATGACCTTAGGAAGACCCCGGGTATACGCAATGCTCAACTGCAACAGTTTAACGATTTTAATTGTCATGGCTTCACCCTTCAGGATCCTGGGATACATAGTTTGGTGAGGTACTTGGAATTTTTTGCAAGAGGGCTCAAGTTTATACTCTGTGGAACAGTAGCACAAGAGGAGCTCTTGAGTAGAGAATTCTAAGTATCCACTGAAGACAACTGCTTATTTATGCCAACAGGATCAGCACTCTGCACAAAGAGTTTAAACATGCAAGTTTGGCAGTTTTATTTATATGGGTTAAAAGAACCATTTCTTTCAGCTGCTGTGTACCATTAAAATCTACACAGGAGTACAATGTAGGAATTTTTATGAAGAGAATTTAATCATACAGATGCTCGGCATACTGTTTTTAATTGCAAAAGGAGAACAAATGGAAGAGTAGAGAATTATAGATATAAAATTGAGCTCCTGGGAAATAATGCCATCTTGCATGTACTGCTCAAGTTTCTTGAGACCAGGTGAAAAGAAATATGTGTAACTTTAAATGCACTGTATTACTCAAGACATTCATTGTAAATTGATTTACTATGTATGACGACCTGGGAAGGAGGGAATTCCAGTCATTGTAGATTAAAGTATCTGCCCCCTGTCTTGTCTTCCTACTTCTCCTTGGATACAGGAACAGAAACTGTGTTTTTCTCTTCATGCTTCTTATTTCATACCTCATTGAAAACAAAATTTTGTCAGGGGTATGACAAAAATTTTGTCAAAGATGTACGTCAATATGATTAATCTGAATTAGACTTATCTGTATGTTTAAACTCAAAATCTAGCACTAGCCTCTGGCACTTAAACTTTTCATGTGAAAAAAGTGCAGCAAACAGGCTTTCCCAAGTTAAAACCTTTATCAGGCAAGCCTACAATTAATGTGGGTGGCAACACAATGCTTTGTGACTAGTTGGTGCATCAAATTCAAAGTAAAGTACATGCTTAAACAGTGCAGCCTATCCAGTGATGCTTTCAACATTCTCATATATTTGGATACTCAAGCTCTACATGAAGTAAATTGTCTTATAGGAGAAATACATGTTTACAGTTATCCCAGATACATTCCTGGACTTACTGTTTAAAAGTGAAACCATGGATAATAGCAAACCCTATTAAAACAAAGCACTTCCAGCACAAACATGCCATAGAGCTGCATTGGAAGACCTCTCTAGGCACCTTCCAGCGCAAATCTATGGTATGTGTCCCTATTTTTTCAGCAGTGGTTAACTGAAACAGCAGATATTGGTTCCACAAATATGGGGGGCAATCTGTATTCTTGAGATTGGGGGTCACTTCATAGCTGCAGAAATGGTGACAGTTCTCTTTTGCAGCTTTGAAGTAATCCTAATGTAGGGTCATTGTATAGGGTAACTTCCTTACATGTCATTTTCTTTACATGAATAAGAGTAAACATGAGCTTTGGGAAATATGAAAACCAGGACACATGAGATGTGGCCAAGCAATATCAGAGTGTGGTCAAGATTGCAAAGCTTATTAATGTGGAAGAACATACAAGCTAGGAGAGGCTGGAGCTGTTTGCCTTTTGCCTGAGCCTACTGGGAAAAACAAAACTCCAACCTCTCCTCTCCTGCTTGCTGAGTTAACTGAGAGCAAATTACTTTTACATTTTGAACTCAGTTTGCAGCCATTGAAGTAAGCTGAGGCCGTAGGAAGAAAATGGGAGGATGAGACAGAAACCAGGACAATTTTAAAGCAGCTGAGAAAGTGGGACAGAAGTGTATTAATCAATACTGTTCCTACTAAACTGGGAAAGTTGGAAAGTATATATTTTCTGGAGTAGCAATTCTGGAGTAGAAACAAAGGATAAAAATAGCATGTGTGCACTCCCAAATTTCATAATCTTTTGAAAACTAACTATGGGTTAGGAACTGAGATCTTGTGAAACTCTGAAACATTTCAGAGAGGTTTTCTTTCTACACAAGTATCTTTCTGATGTTTTGTAGACTGTTTTTAACAGCAGCAAGGCACTAAGTAAAATTGTGAAACAAATAAATATAAGGTTTTAATATGTTCTCATCCACAGAGTAAAGACAAATCACAATATAAATATTGCAAGACTCAAGCATTATATTGTCAGGTTTATAGTATATTGTATAACTGGATATTGTAAAATATTATTTTGCTTTAGACTTTTTACACATACATTTCCTTCTTAGGGACGTACTGGTTTGTTGTATAACAACTCTAAATTGAAAAGAATGCATACCACATATACTGTAATGTGTGTATATTGAGGGGGATCATAAATGTCTAAGGAAATAACAATGCCAACCACTACCATTTCTTCCCAATTATCTTTTACAAGAAAGAACCTTACTTTTTTTTACCTCAGGAGAGGGCAATTCAGTTGGCATCTTATCATCAATTGTAGATGTAACCAACTTGTCACCCAGGATACTTGTCAGATAATCTGCGATTACTTCCTGCTGTTTAGGGCTACAGTGATTATCCAAAGACAGTACCAGAGGATAATTAGAGACCTGAAATTATAATTCAAGGCAATTGTAATTCCTCATTTCACAAGTAAGAAATACAGGTATACTGTAGAAAACTAGAATAAGGAGTATTTCAAGAGATATGCAAAGTTATCTACAGTAAAGCTACAAAATAACACTGTAGCATCTTAGAATGCTTCTGGACAGGCAGGTCACAATGCTCCTGAATCCCTGTTTTTCTGCTATAAGGCAAAATGTAAACTAGCAATACACTTTCCAAACTACACGGGGCTGCAGTTAGTACAGAAGACTGCTGCCCAGCTGGTGACAGGTGCAACATGGACAAAACACTAGAATTACCAGATCTTAGGGCCTAGCCCTGAGTCTCTAGTTTTCATAGGTCATATCCAGGCAAGAAACAAGAGTGCAAAATCTCCCGTTTCAGTGGTCTCCATTCAATGCAAGACTCTGTGCAAATCTTCAGCTCACCTAGTAGAGCAAAAACTTGCTGTAATTTGCAAGGATTGATTTGTTGCTGCAACTTGCAAAGAGTCTCCAGGGAGTCTATGGGCTTATCTACACTAGCCGGGATACACTGACTTCCTAACAGTGTATCCTGGCTCTGGCCCATTTCCCCCACACACACCTTACCAGGAGAAAATGGGCCAGCATCCAAACAAAATGCCAGCTTGTCACTGCGGCCACCGCCATTTTCCCTACTGATGTGGAAGCCAGGAATTGGATCTGCAACAGGTGACTGCAGGCCCCCTACATGTGACCAACCTTGGTCACATGTTGAGGGACCCCTGCCTCCAAACCTCTAAAGGAAAGCCTGATCCAGTGACATTCCATCTGTGATATAAAATTAGCCAGGGAAATTCAGATGGTGGTACACTGGAACAATTTAGCCTTGAGGGCTACAATAAATGAGAGGGCTTTCTCTGGCTGGTTTAAAAATTCAGTCCCAGGGTCTTCCTGTTACATTCAACTGAAGAGGACTGAAATAGCACAAAATATTTAGCTTTCTGTCACATAGACCCTTCTTCTAAGCTCTACTCTCACAGAATGCTAGGGAAAGGGGAGAGGATGAAGTGCCCATGAAACCAAAAGTACACATCGAGCAATGGAGCAAAGCAGGGGATCTCCAGCAAATCATACTTGCCTCACAGAGCATCTTTCCAACCAGATTCCTCAGCTTCATACATAGGCAAAGAGATTGCACTGCTATTCCATTCCTTTCCTGATCTTTTTTTTGGCAAAAAACAAAGTTGCAAATAGCACAGGGAACATATAGGGTGATTTAATGATGACATTGGGTGCATGCTCTATGAAAAGTAAGTGATTGCATCAAGGCCATCCCAAAGTAAACCCCTAGCATTGAAGCAGCCTTACAGACCAAGAGTGTTTTCTATTGAAACTTCTGCTGTTCAAATGCCCTGCTTCAAACATGGCACTTTACAAGGGATCCAGTCAATATCATCTTCCAATTGCAATCAGCCTGTATTTTCTTATCACTCCTATCTTTCTTACCACAAAAATCCACTCAAAAGAGAAAGCCTGAATAGTTGCACAATTCCTGTAGTCATGGTTTGGACCCATCCAAGGAATAAGCAGCCACTCTCAAAAAATGCTATGTCTTTTTCTTGCTACAGAATACTATGGTTGCTCTTCTGGAAACAGCATATATACATTTTACCTTTTCAGGGTGCCCAGTGGGATATGCTGGCTTTCCCCACCTTAAGCAGCAAGCCTTGTGCTTTACTACAAACAGCCCTGACAAGAAAAATTCTGTTTCTATAACAGTTTCCTACAAAGCACGGAAAATGCTATTTAAGAAGCATGAGTTCAAAGTCCCTTAAGGATTAGCTGTTCTTCTTTGGATCCTGGCCGCAGTATTTTTTTTTTTTTTCCTGCACACAACACCCTTTCAAGTATCAACAGAAATAAATAAACTCATGTGGGAATTTGTTTTATGAACCAGGATTGTCATGGCCACTGATTACAGTCATGCTGGCAATACAGTGCTCAACTCCAAGGTAACAGGAACTGACCAAAAAAAAAAAAAAGTACTGTAGAAAACTCAATGCCTAAGAGGCATCTTGGGAAACTGCATTGTGGGGAATTGTTTGGCATGCAAAGATCTGAAAAGGTATGCATGTATGGCTGACATCATGTTAGTTACTTTACGCATGCATAAGTGCAGTTTATCATGAGCATAATTCCCATTTTGGATGGGCCACAGAAGATTATTCACCAGCACTTTCACTCCATCCCCCAAACCTCCTACCATTGGGCAGCTATCAAGCCTCTGGAAAGACCCCTGGCTGCTGTCACATACTGGTGGGGAGGGGAGGGCAGAGATTATCTGGACAATGAATATCTTGTCAGGGCACGCACTGGTTCCTCTGAGCATGTAAAGAGGACCAGGCAGCGTATAACACCATTGGCAGGTGCAAAAGACATCAGGCTGACTAAATGAGCACACAGACCCATTGATTGTGTCTAAAACTATTGTTCTTTACTTAAACATAATAAAGATGTAATTACAGAGAGTCAGAGACTAAGTAAAGAGACTACATAGTACAGCAGTCACAGCAGCACTGTCCAGTACTGCAAGGAAGGAGGAATGGTACAAACTGAGAGAAGAGAGGGTGGGACAAATGGTTATACTTTTACATGTGTACATTACACTTCTGGACTATGTAGTTGCCCATTCTTACACATATGGTTTATCCAAACTTTTCCCATAGAGATAGCAGCTATATCTCTTTCCCATGCTCCTCACACAGTACGTTGTCAAGAACAGCTGGGTCTTGCTGGCCCTCACTACTGGCCCCTGCTGGTAACAGCTCTTTACAATATAAAATTCACATTGATTATATATCCTAAATCAATCAATCACTTGACAGATCTGGCTGCTATGACCTTCCATGGGAACAACAGGAAGATGCACTCCATTTGAGAGCACACCCTTGTTTCTTCCCCACAACCAAGCTTAGAGCAGCTGCTTCTTTGTGGCCTGGACCACTTGGCCCTTGCATGCACACATGGTCACATGCACTCACTTAGTTTAAGTTTTTATTTGTTCAGAGGTATACTTGAATAGGACTCTTAACATTCCTTGTCCAGAACCAAAAAGTGTCCATTGCCATATGCTGATCTTGCCTTGCAGCACGTTCTCTGCCTTGTCTCTCCTTTCTGACCACTACAACTGGTTTAATCTGCATGTAGGCAGTCTTTCCAGTGGTTGCGATTTGGTTATCTGCTACTTATCTGCATTATTTTTAAACAGCTAACCCAGAATTACACATTATTTATTTAAGATAAACCTGTCTCTCAGTTTTGAAGACAATGCCCAAAGCAACTTGCAATTAAATCTCAAAAGAAAACATCATTAATACATTTAAGGTGAATAGTACAATACAACTAGGGAGTAAAAAGCAAAAGACTAATATGCAAGGAATATTCAGAAGCACAAATAAAATGATTAGCATCTAAGTATATATTCTTCAGCAGATATAAACATTTTGTTGTTAATTGCTATCAACTTAGGCTTGACTTATGGCAACTCTATGAACGAGAGCTCTCCAAGACACCAGACAAGTGCCCTGGAGAATGTTGCAAAACTGAGGCAGCACCACGGAAAAAGGCATATCCCCAGTCACTTGCAACTAACCTCTGAAGGCACCTGGAGAATGATATTTAAATAAATATATAACTGTTTTTCATGTCTAGTTGCTTCCACATTTGTAACATATATACCTACCAAAAAGGCATACTTATCGATCACCTGGATGACAGTCTTAAAGCTAATTTTACTTGTTAATGTGTGTCCATGATAAACAACAGGATCATTGCATGGTCCATCCCAGCAGTCAATTTCCAAGCAGCGACATCCTTTCATCAGAGCACTTTAAAAAATAAATGTGAGTGGGGAAAGAGAAATCAGCTGCTGAGAACCTTAAGACCGCCAAATATGTATTTCTTAGCATTCTAGAAGATGCTCAAACATGGAAGTACAAATATTGTACAATTCACACAGACAATTGTACTGGGTAGGGAAGAGGGAATATGAAATTGTTCCCACTTCAAGCATGTGGGCAAAGCTTACATGGTTAGGTGGCTTGGCTATGAGTTCCCTCATAGAAAAATTTCCCGACAGATGGTCATCCAGCCTCTGCTTAAAAACCTCCAAAGAAGGAGACTCCACCACACTCTGAGGCAGTGCATTCCACTGTCAAACAGCTCTTACTGTCAGGAAGTTCCTTCTAAAGTTTAGGTGGAATCTCTTTTCCTGTAGTTTGAGTCAATTGCTCCATGTCCTAGTGTCTAGAGCAGCAGAAAACAAGCTTGCTCCATCCTCAGTATGATATCCCTTCAAATATTTAAACATAGCTATCATATCACCTCTCAACCTTTTCTTCTCCAAGCTAAGCATACCAAGGTCTCTAAGATGCTCCTCATAGGGCATGGCTTCCAGACCTCCCACCATTTTGGTCACCCTCCTCTGGACACCTTCCAACTTGTCAATAACCTTCTTGAATTGTGGTGCCCAGAAATGGACACAGAATTCCAGGTGAGTTCTGACCAAGCAGAATAGAGTGGTACTATTATTTCCATTGATCTAGACACTATACTCACACTATACTCCTAAATTAATATCCTACCCCATACTACAAAAACATGACAATACTACACTACTACAGTATAGTGTGGTGCAGTATGGAGCAAGACAGTGTTCCACACTGTATCATAGATATACCCATTTGGGTATTTCTTTATTGTTCTCTTCTTGGAGATATTCATAATAGAGTTAACACAAATAGTGAAGAAAAATGCTTTGACCTGTTAAAAAACAAAGTAATTTTAGACAAGCTTTTATCATAAGATCACTTTGCCTTGTTCACGGAATTTAACATGTGCTTTCAGTGATGTTGTCCTCTCTGGTTTTAATATTGATTCAGCTATCTTTTTTTGTACCATGGAAAATCCGTTAAGAAAAAGAAGGAAAAGCATCCAAAGCAAAGAGGAGGATTGGGTTTACCAGATTTGAAATTGTGTTTTGCTGCTTGTTATATGGTTTGGTTAAAAGAATGGATGGTGCTGAGAGATAAAAGTTTATAGAATCAGAAGGGCACAAATAGAAATTTGGGTGGCATGGATTTTATGGTACAATAAAGTTAAATGTATGTAGATTTTAATAACCATTTTGTGAGACATGCCTTACTAAGAATACAGAATAGATATAAACCCAGGTTGTGCCTAAAAATGCCTTTATGGGTCTCAGCAAAAGAAGATGCTTTGGGACTGTCCAAAGTCTCTGGGGAGACTAATTCGCCCCCCTAACCTCCCAGTTGCCTACCATTTGATGTGCAGAAACATATAATTGAAAATAAAAGGCTGGGGCAGTTCAGTCCAAATGATGTCACTGATATGGTGGGCACCCATATTTGCTGAAGCCTCTGGCAAACAAAATGGAACCCTACCTTCATTTTGCAAGAAGTGTGAAATTCTAAAGGAAGTCAAGGGGTGAGAAGTATAAATATTCCTACTCCAAAATGAATGCAACATGGAAATAAGTCTCACTCATTCCAGTAAGACCTAAGAGCTTGATACAGTAGGACCTCCATATTCACTGATTCATTATCCACTGGTTCAATTATCCATGGGACACAAAACAGGACATCTACCATAGAGTCTTCTTAGAAAATGTGTCCTCTCTAACCATTTTCTAGGTCCTCCAAGGCAACTCTATGGTATTTTAAACTGGAAGTCCCATTATTTTCAATAGTGTTCGCTACTATCCACAGTTTTTGGTATCCACGTCCCCCCCAAACCAATCCCCAGCAGATACAGGGGTCCTACTGTATTCCCTTTGTTTAAACTCTATTGAGAAGGAAAGGACATCAGGGGGATTAGGCTAAAATGCCTCTGTCTGATAATGTACCTTTTTGTTGGTGGGAAGGTTGTCTATATCAGGAAATGTTTGAATTTGTAATTCCTCCACCTACACTAATGGTATGGTATCAAAGCCCTGGGCACAGACCCCTGTGACAGAGAATACCTGCCTTGCTAAGGGACTCCTGCAGGAGAAAAGTCTAAGAAACTAGTTCTGCTTCTATCTGTTTTGCCCAAGGAGTTCGAATTGTCCTTCACCTCCTTAGAAAATACCACAATGAAGGAAGATAGCTCACTGCTATCATCCTACAGCCAGTAGTACCACAAGGCTCCCCACCCAATGAAAACCAACATTTGAAGGACAGGGCATGGTCAATTTAAGTCATAACAGCTGACGCCTCTGGTGCCTTCAACCAGCCCTACTTCCTTCCTTATGCAGTATGTACTGATAACGAGGCTGTCAGGGAAAATAGATATTGTAATTAGAAGTTTATATCCACTTGGAATTTTTTTCCATCAGAGCACAACATCAGCGCCAGCTTGTCTATCAGAAGCTCATAAATCTGTCTATTCATGTTATTTTGTTCTTTGGGAGTTAAGAGTCAGAATCGAAACTCACAGTTAAGTTCTTCTTTCGTTTCTCAGAAAGACTGAATGTTGAAAAGCTATATAACTGGGAGGGGTTCTTGGAACTAGTTTAAGTTTCTAGCCTGTGTGTTTCTCTTGCTTTTGGGGAGCTCCTTGCCTTAGCTCCAGAAGAATCTTGGAGCATAATAGAAGCATGGGTGAATGTCTTCTGTTGTTTATTTTATTCTTATTTGTTTATTAATAAAAAGCCATAAAGGATTTTGATATGCCTTTTTTCTTTGCACCAGAGGAGTACTTGTTTTGCTCAAAAGGCTCATGCTATTTTGCTGCATGTATCTCTGTTCGGATGAACAGAGAATGACCGCACTCTGCATACTTTTATGACAGAGGCATGGCAATACGATACAGTTTGACCCCTGTATCCGCAGGGGATACATTCCAAGACCCCCTGTGGATATTATTTTCAATGAGATGAATGCTGGAAATTTGCCACCTTCAGGATTCTTTACACTTCTAAAGATTTTTTAGTTATTGGTATTCATGCAGTAGCTGGTGTCTATTCTGGTTGGTGGGGAAAAAGACATAAAACAGCCAATGGTGAGCAGAGCCAGGATGATAGGTAAAACCAGGGCCATGGAGTATTCATAATGGGAATGGTAAATCTTGATTTTTTTCCCCCAAGTCCCAACAGATGTCAAGAACAATGAAACAGTTTTTCATCCCATAGCTTCAGGACACTATGCAGTTTTTAATTTTATTTATTTATTTATTTATTTATTTATTTTGCACAGTGATGAGAAACTGTGCCAATTTTCCATGAAAAACTGTATACCTTTTCCATGGACGCTGCACAGATTGTCCAGAAAACTGTGCGGTTTTTCAGAAACCACACAACTTCTCCTAAAAACTGCACATCTTTCAGCACGGAAAGGAAATTTCACAACATTCAAATCATGGGGTTTGTGCAAAAAAAAAAAATGCAGCCAGGTAAAAAAACAAATTGGTGGCTTTTTTAGTAGAAAACAGCAATTTTGCACAACAAAATGTTATGCAAAATCCAGCAATCTTGTACAAAAAATAGGCACGTGGTTTTGTTGTGCACGGCTGCTGTTTTCTGCACAAGGGCCTTTTGTGTAAGATTTTTGTTGTGCCACTTTGTTTTCTACATAAAAACAGACACGTTGCACAAAATCTAACAATCTTGTACAACAAAATACTTTTTCTGCAAGATTCCTGGATTTTGAGTAGTATTTTGTGTGATATTGTAAATGTTGCTGTTTTCTATGTAAAAACACCAATAATGAACAACAGAAATGTTGTGCATAATCCAGCAATCTTGCACAACAGAACCATGTGCCTACCTTTATTTTAGAAAGTTCCATTTTATTTTTGCTGCATATATAATTTCCATAATAATAAAAGATTTGTTGTATTCAAAATGTGCACAATCCAAAGCAATAGGTAATTGAAGCCTAGATAAAACACAAGGCCAACTTATTACTTTTAGCACAAATGCTTTATAATTAGCTATACAGTACAGTTATCCCTCTGTATTCACAGATTTGGTATTCACGGATTTAAGTATTCATGGCTTGAAAATATTCTTTAAAAAATAATAATCCAAGAAGTAAACCTTGATTTTGCCATCTTATATAAGGGACACCATTTTGCTATGCCATTGCATATAATGGGACTTGAGTATGCATGGATTGTGGTATCCACGGGGGGTCCTGGAACCAACCCCCAGTGAATGTGAAGGGACAACTACTGTATACACCTTTGTGGAAAACTGCTGGATTTTGAGCAATATTGCTGTTGTGCAACATTGTTGCTTTTACACAGAAAATAGCAATGCTGTACTGTACTTTAAAAAAAGGTGTCACTGGAGCTTCAGTCAGCCCAAGTTTCTTTTTCTGTTGTGTAAAACTTGGGTTGTGCAGCTTTCAAACCAGCAAAGGCTGCACATTGCTTGCACAGGGGTATAGTATGCAATTTAATTTTGTATTCTGTGCATTTTCCCAAAGTACATAGCAAAGACCAATGGAAGCAGGTGGTTGTTTTTGTTTGTTTTTTACCAGAAAGCTTCACATTTTTCTGTGCAGTGAAAAGAATGAGTGAAGGGTTTTATTGCAAAGCTTTGTAGTTTCTCAAACCCTTGCTCACTCCTCAAAAACTGTTCAGTTTATGTTGTGCTGAGAACAGAAGGAAGAAAAGTCCCCACAATTTGTGGGAACTTTTAGTGTGCCTTTTTTTCTTCCTGTGTAAGTTTCTGAAGTGTTTGGGAACTCCAAATTCAACCCATCAAGAAACTGACAAATATCTGTTCCATCCCTAATTCATGCATGCATGCATAAACAACAGAAAGAGGCGGGCAAGAATTCACAGAAAAAGACAGGCACAAGTAGGTAGGCAATTTACTTGAATAGAAGTTTGCCGGGGGGGGGGGGTAGCAGCAAATTAATACATTCTTGTCTAAACTATTGCTGAGAAACATTTGGCCTTCCAAAAGTTTTGGACTACAACTCCCATAACCCCTTTTCATTGGCCATGCTAGCTAAGGCTTCTGAAAATTAATATTCAAAACATCTGGTGGGCAAAATGTTTCCCATTCTTACTCTAAGCTCTCCAAAAAGTATATCAGGATGGGAGGGGGGACTGTAGAGAGGAAATGGCTTTTTGACGGGCAACCCCAACTTCTTATCACACTGAGATTTTACAGGCATGTTCAATCACAGTACTTTGTGGGAGAGCCACTGAAATAATGTACCACAGGATTGTTTCAGTGTTCAGTATTTTTAGTTTATCTCTCTAACAGAAGCATATTTTTTTTAAAATGTGAGACCTGGGAGATTATACCACTGGGTGCTTGCTTGGGAAATATTGTGTGTTGAAGTCATTTGCCACTATATACCCTACATCCACTATCCACTCCTGTTCTGTTGTACTTCATGTGACTTTGGTAATGACTGAACAGAAAGCAAAAATCTTAAACTCTTTTTCATTCCTTATAACTTTCTAGCCTCTGCATCTATTGTTCTAAAATTTTACATATTTCTTGCCTAATGCCACCTCTCATATGCACACCATTTTTATGCATTTGTGAAAACGTTTACTGAGATGAAGGGGGAGGGAACTAACATTCTCTCTCTCTCTCTCTCTCTCTCACACACACACACACACACATCTGAACACTTATGCTGCACATAAGCTTCTGAAATTTAACTAGGGTCACTTCTGTGTTACATGTAATTTCTATAACTACTGTCCCTTTTTTAAAAAAAAATCTAAGCACATATTTGGACACCCTGAAACTGTAAATACTTCTATACACTTCCTACACTTTTTCTGAAAATTGATGATAGATTTGCTCCTTTGAGAATGTCATATAGGGAGGAAAACGGCCTATTTCTAAGTTCTATAGTTTCCTGTAAAAGTACTTTCTTGGCATGCAATTCAGTTTTCAAAATGTTGCTTTTTCTAACTCTAACAAATCTTACAAGATGTGATCATCCTATAGCAAGACAAAGTTTAAGAAAAAAACAAGTTTACTTCAACATCTCAAAGCATGATATACAAAATATAGTGTCCCCTCCCATTTTAGGGCACTATCTATGCATGCATCCATTGCTGAATTTATAATAATCCAAGGTATTATTTATTATACCTACACATATCCTCCCCTTCAGAGCTAAACCCAGATTCAAATACAATATTTGTCAGGCTGAATTACACTCTCTGTCTTCTGCTTCTGTTTATAAGAGTGTCATATTTTCTTCTTATGTTTCAAAATATGCCTGTGTAAATGAGGTACAGAGAAGCAAGGGAAACTGTGTCACTGAACTATTTAATCTACTTAGCTACTTAATAAATCATTCTTTTAAAAATCAATGCAAATACCTTGCATAGCCCCATAGATGGCTTGGCCCTATTAGCTGATCAGATATGAGGTAGGTGTTGTGCGAGGATGAAATAAAGTATTCACATAACGGACGGGACATATCCTGGTAAACAGTTCGGTGCTCAGTTTTAAATATCATGCAGTCCTCAGAAGTCATGTATCTCAGAAATCCTTCAAATGTCATCTCTCCATTTCTCTTTGCTGAAAGCCAAAACGTTATGGAAAAAATTACATTTCCAGCATGAATACATACACAATTTAGTAAAATTTTAAAATATTCTAAGCAGGTCAGAATCCTGTTGGTACATTACACCTGGTTAAATACTTCAGCAGTGGAAATAGGAAGAAAAGGCTTATGGGTGTTACAAAAGAGAACAAGGTAAGGAACTGAAGAAATAGGTTGATTGGAGCTGGCAGATTTTTTTTCCTGCTTTTTCCCTTGCCACCATGGCACAATCCCAGAAAAAGTGAAAACTAATAATATGGTGTTATATGCCCTAACACTCCCTCCCCTTTCCATATTTCACTAATTGGCTATAATTCATAATTTGGCTTATATCGACACTTCATGTGGTCAGCAGTAGACCAGGACTGCCCAAATACAGGGACTAGAAAAGGTTTGCTCAAAACCTGAGAAGAGGTCTTGGAAATGTCCAATAACAGACACGCCTAGGAAGTAATTATGCCGACCTCCCTTGAACAGTAGTTAGGGTGGAATGTGCTAATTCTCCAGGATGCATGTGGCAGTGAGTCATACGCTAAAACAATCAAGTGGCCAGAACATCCAAGACACTGCAAATGGTTTGTCTTCACACCTCTCTCTCTCTCTTTCTCTCTCTCTCTCTCTCTCTCTCTCACACACACACACACAAAATAGTAGGTTGCCTGAAAACCCATCAGTCTTACTGTTTCAGCCATTGACATCCGTTAATGAAGCTGGAGCTTCCATTGTCTAACTGTGGGAAACTCACTCAAACATTGTTTTCTACTCATAAGACCACTTAAGGGTAAATATCAAGTATAAATATTACCCCAAAACACAGCCAAGGTGTGCACAGCTCCTCCCACCTCGTCATTCTGCTGATTTGCTATGTGACCAACATCTGAATCCTTCTCTGCTACATTAACCTCTGCTCATCCAAAAGGTATAATATAGCCCATCATTCTTGAACTCTATTCCTTTATCCCAATACTTCCTACTTTCTTTGATAGCCTTGTGTGATTGCTTGAAGCATGAGTGTATGTGTGAGGGGTTCCATGATTATTTTTTAACAAAAAACATTCTATTTTACTTCCTAGCTTGGAGTCTTGTCAACAAGTACCAGTAAACATAGGTCAAAAGGTCCCATAGTTACCCAGCCTGCCCCTGCCATATTTGAGCTAATTAAAATTCCCCATATTATTATCTGGACATGAGTGGGTTCCTCACAGGCCCCACATAATTCAGGTAACAATAGTGTATCTTCAGGATTCCAACTTCAATATATCCATGCAACATGGAATTTATGTGGATGCTTAGCTAAGAGTTTCTGGAGTTGTAGTCCAAAGGATAACTTTTCTAAGCATTGCTCACAATATCATCCCATGTTCACCTCAACCCAGTAATTGTAATAGTGCCTTTTACAACCTTTGGGTGTTGTGTTAGACACAGCTCTTTTCCAGCCATGATTATTCAAGCTAGACTTCAATTGTTGTTTCGTGCCTTCAAGTGGTTTCTAACTTATGGCAGCCCTAAGGTTGTGGTTTTCCTGGTAAGATTTGTTCATAGTGGGGGCGGGATGCATTTGCCTCCCTCTGAGCTGAGTGTAACTTGCCTAAGGTCACCCAGTAGGTTTCCATGGTGAACGGTGATTTGAACCCTGGTCTCCAGAGTCCTAGTCCAATATGTTATACATGGGTATGTCTTTGAGGAGCATTTGGCAATTCAAACCAGTACAGAATTCAGGGATGAGATTGCTAACTGAAGCTGACTACAAAGAACATATGGCACGTATATTTGCATGCATTTAATATAGAAACAAACACTACCATAATATGTTCTTTGCATAATACGTTCATGGCTGTGTTGAAAGAGCAAGGGAGTTAAACAAATTCACAGGGGACAATGGACATATACAACCTCTACATACAAAACTTTGACAACCAGTTGCTGGGAAGAAATTCTGAAGAGTGTATTTGACTTCAAGTCCTGCTTGCTGGATATCAAGAAGCAACAATTTCCTCTTTTTTAAAATACCAGTATATGTTTTTATTATCTTTCTATTTTTCCCCCTTTTCTAAGATCCCAATGAATGAGGGATCAAGCAAGGCCGTTTGAGGATTTTCTAAGAAGTGTGGTGGGCTATAAGAAATTTTTCTCTTCATTATATTTAGTATTCATAGTTGCATGTGGGGCTGAGAATACTGTGAAGGAGGAGACAGAACCTTTAAAGAGGAGCAAAAGGGTGGGAGACCATTGTGTTCACAGAGTTGTGAACTGCTTAGCCGTCTTTATTTCTACACAAAACACATTTTATCTTTACTTCTGTTCTCTCCTTTGATCCCAATTACGTCTAAGCCTCACGTTCTTCGACTGCAAGCCCTTTGGGAAGAGAGAAACTGTATTTTTCAAGGAGAAACACTGTTCTGCCTTTGAGCCCCTGGGATAGACAGGCTGTAGCTAATTAAATAACCCAATTCTCTGCTTTACTGCAAAGTGGCAGGAGAGCATAGGATTGAGGTGCTAAGCTCTGAGAGACAAAATAACGTAACAGTATGTCCCCTTACTCCAGTGCTGCAAGCAGAAAATGAATCCAAATGCCTGTTCTACTTGTATAGGGGAAAAGTCCTACTCGGCAATATTGTGTGATAAAGAGTTTGGTGTGGTTTTAAAGTGTTCATGTGGCTGACGGTGTTGTTTTCATATGTACAGTAAAAGCAAAGGAGATGGCTTGGGGGTTGTCTAGACGGTGAAAAAACACCTCAAAGGATTTAAGAATACATTTTGTCCCAATGGGATCCCACATCAGTTTGCCATATTCAGAAGGGAGGGTATCAAAAACTCCAAATAATCTGCAGGAAAAGCCTTTGCAGGTTTTTCCCAACTTTTAAAAAATATTGTGATGAAAATGTGCATTCCTGCTCATTGGGACAATGGATTCGCTTTGCTTCACTTTAGCAATAAGAGCAGTAGAAAGCTGATTGGTTGGACATGCACAGGGGGCAAAGCTTGCTGCAAGGCAAGCACCTGGAACCACCATGCTGGATTTTCACCATAGTGATTGTGTGCTGAGGTGATGAAACAGCCTCCTGGGGGGGGCGGTTCTGTTTATTTAAGTGGAAGATTACACTCCTGCACCTTGTATTATTTTTTTAAAAAAATAGTTCAGCAGTGGCAACTGGTGACAATAAAAATGTGAGTACTGTAATTCACTCGTGCCCACCATCTTGATTTGCAGGCATGCCTGTTTGAACATCAAATATAGTGCTTTGCATGCCTGCAATCTTGACAAAAAAAGTGGAGACAAATGAAAGCTGCTATGAATTGGCATTACTGTGCATCAATCCACATTTTATTGCCTCATATAGACAAGCCCTTGGTCTCGCAATCACCAGTTGAGTACTATAGTACAGTGATGTAATATCACAATTATGAAGTGAGGTCTCAAGAAGGATAGTGCTGAATGATTCTGCCTCAGCAAGACAAGCACGAGAAACACTTTTTAAAAAATTGGTCATTCTAGTACTACAATTCTACACTAACAGTATAGACAAAATAAAGAGAAATGGGAAAAGGGAAATTGGTTTATTAGGTACACAAATGGGATGTTTTCTGACATAAAACTCAAGTATTCTAGCATGAGATCCTTTTGTTTTACATTTTCAGGCATTTCTAACGCTATAGCACTAAAAAAAAAATACTATAGAAAAAAGAAATGGGGGTTGGTTCCAGCAGGTGGGAAACTGTAAATTTATTTTTATTTTATTTGTTATTATCAAATGTAACACAAAAGCATAAAAAGTTAAAAGACACTACCTAAGTCATTGCACACAGAAGACAAAGCAACAAAACAGAATTAATTGGAACAATAGGTACACACATAGATTGGGAATTCAAACTCTACCAAGACAGGAAAAAATACAGTAGTGCATTCAGGTAAGGAGTAAAAAAATTGTCATAACTGATAGCAATTATTGGGGATACACTGAGGGCTCATCTACATGGGGTAGAAAACGCCAGCTCCCAGCGGTGTACTCTGGCCATGGATCTGGCCTGTTCCTCCCCTGTTACTGAACGAAATGGGATGGTGTCCAGACCACCACGCCAGCCTGTCTCTGCAGCCGCTGCTGCTGTCCTCTGTGTCCCTCTCTTTGAAGCCAGACTGCAGCACATGATCAAGGATCCCAACATGTGACAAGCCTTGGTCACATGCTGCAGGACTCCCTCCTGGGTTTAGACAGAGTAACGTGGATGGCACTGCAGCGACAGGCTGGTGTGTCGGTATAGGCTTCTGCAGTCACACAGGGCCTGATCCATTTCTTTCCCACTGAAGCAGACTTTCGTGGGTGTTATAATAAAGTGGCATAATGAGCTTTACCCCACCTTTGCCCCATCTTTGCCCAAGGATTATGAGGATTGCCCAGGGGAAAACAGGGCAAAAGCATTGCATTGTTAGGCATGCAGGGCTCCAAGACTGGAGCAAGACAGAGTAAATAGCCTGTCTAGACAAGGTCCAATATAAGAGAATCATCATTTCTCTCAGAAATACATGCTGTAGTGCAGCAGTGAAAGCTACAATACCCTGACACATCTGGCCAGTCTGTACAGTATTTCAAATGTCTGTACAGTAGTACCCCCATACCCATGGGGAATTGGTTCCAGGGGGCACTGCGGATAATGAATTCCGCAGATAATAGTGAACACACACACCCATCGCCATTGCTGCCATGGAAGCCATCCATGGGGTGAAGGGAGAAGGAAGGTGAGACCTCCCCTCCCTTCACCTCCTGTCTCCATTGCAATCACTAGAGCCATCCCGCTGGGAGAAGGGAAGTGAGAATTCCCCTGCACTCGCCCAACCCCCCATCGCCATTGCACCCACTAGAGCCATCCCGTGGGGCGAGGAAAGAAGGGAGGCGAGACCTCTCCTCCCCTCCCTTCGCCCCCCATCGCCATTGCCACCACTGGAGCCATCTGGAAGCCTCCTCCCCTCCCTCCCCCACTCCCCAATGTCACCAACCACAGATAATCGAATCAGCATTTGGTGAATCAGTGGATACAGGGTGCTACTGTACATGTAAATATTCGTATTTTGTCAAAATAGCTAAAAATATGTATGAATGTTCAAATCTATCCTGGTGTTTGTACTGACTCTCTTCCTTTCTTAAAAAAAATACTGTGTGTTAATAGCATTTGAAAGTTTAAAAAAAAAAAGATTTTTACCTAGTTTAGGCATGTTGTCAAAGGAGTAACATAACATTAGTGTTTCCAAAGTTCCTCCAAAAGTCTCCCCTACATAGAGACTAATACAAACATTTTAAATATTTTTCCCAATCTTGGATGATAGCAATGAAGGGAAAAGACAAATCTCCACCAGGAGGGAGTTCTGCAGCTAGAAGGCCACCTCTAAAAAGGCCCAGGTAATGCACTGTTCCTCTCTTGGGTAGCAGAGCCATAGTTAAGACAACGCTCCTGGAAAATGCAGGCTTCCAAAACATGAGCCCCAAGCTGATTAGGGCTTTCCACACTAATATCAACACTGAAGTGATGACCATAAGCATTTGTTATGAGTCAGGCCACTTATTCATTAGGGCATTCCTAGGCTACCTACCTACTCTATCAATGAAGTGCTACCTCATCCAGATATGGCTTCTGTCGAATACACAATTCCTAAACTATCTATACAGAGACTTTCCATCTTATGAGGATCAATTTGCAATGTACTGGCCCTGATCCAGCCCACCACTGCTTCCAAAAAGTAGTATTTGATCCACATGCACCCCACTCCTAATCTGAACCTCTGGCATTTTTGGTGTGCTTTTAGTTTTCTAGATAAAGTTAAAATTCTGTTACAGGATATGTACAGAAGGTGGCTAGATGAGCCTTGCACTATCTTATCCCACTTACTGGGGGGGGGGTAGGAGGGGTTGCATAAAAGCACCCCTCCGTCTCATGTTTCAGATCGGCTGCAGAAATGAGGCCACAACCATTATTTTTCTTTCTGTCCTCTCTGACTTCTGTGAATAATTCATCTCTGTCTTGCACTACTTCCATGTAATATCCAAAAATGTATTGGTAGTCAGCTTTTTCCCCTGCTGTGTTTTCCTTGGGCTGTTCTGACCTGTTCTTACAAAATGTACCTTCTATCATTTAAAAATCCCTTTATGCACCCTGAACGTTTCCCAAACTAGACTTCTTAAAATGCAATTTCCACAACTAAATAAATACTACAAAATGCACTGTAAACTGGATCAAAAGAATTTAACTTTTCACATAAAGGGAACAAAATCATTCTTGGAATAACAAATTAACTGAATAGAATAGCAAATATTATCTACAGCAAGTTACATAAATGATCCAGCTGGCCAACTATGCTGTGATCCACATACTAGGAAAAGTATGAATGAAGGCATTGAGCTAGTATTCCAATTCCCTTTGCTAATCTAACAGTTCAGGATACCAGGCAATCCATTTTTTAAGACAGATGCCTTAATCGTCTTAATTAACTTCTACTGAGTCATCCCAGCCTTTCTTGAACATAAAGAGTTTTGTTCATTATTTCTGAGAGCACAGTTGCATATTTCCAAAAATACGGCTGCAATTCTATAAGTAAACTCAATGTATCTTATTTCTGAGCAGCTATTTACAGGATTGCACCATGTCTCCTTTTCTTATATTATCTGTCTTTCTGATACTGAAATGGTCTAATTCTTTTATTTATTTATTATTTAATTTATATGTCACCTTTCTTCCAAAATGGGACCCTAGTTGATGTACAGAAGTAGTGCATTAAAAACAATTACAATAAAATTTAAAACATTTAAAATCACAGATAAAACACTTTAAAATCATTTTAACAATGAACAGAAGTTTAAAAAGGAATAAAGCACCCAAGAATACACGCCCCACTTATACATTAAAAGAGACGGCTTCCCTTCCCCCCCAGCCAATGATTGGTTTTTTAGATTTGAGCATGACACTCATTTCTGATTGGCTGCCCAGTGCAAACTCCAGCCAATCAGAACCAGCCATGCTGTGTCCTGATTGGCTGCCATTCTGTCATCCTCCTAGCAAGACACACTGCCTGCTGGGGACGGCCATGTCATGCTGGCGGGGGAGACAGCACATGCCGGGACTGCTAACAGCCACCGGGTGAGTCCAGCAGCCTGATTTTACACACTAGGTGCCTAAAAGTCTGTTATGTTTTCTGATACTTTTCTCTGAACCTATAATTGACAGTGAACTTTTTGAGGTAGTTTTATTATATGCTGCTGTTTTATCTTTCTTTTAATATTGTTATTTGAGATTCTGTACTACTTTCCTGTTATTAACCACTGTCCTTATAAATGTAACAACTTGTGGACTTTTGGAGTAGAAAAACAGAATATTAATCTTCAAAATAAATAAACAAATTACTCAGACTATGAAGAGTATCAAAACTTTAGGCACAGCACATATAGTATTTCTTAAAATTTGTTCAGAATCCTGTTAGAGACATATTGCAGGTTTAATGTCATATTGCACTTGCATTATGTCTTCTATGGCAGTTGCAAAGGTATTCGGCATCCCTCTCTGCAACGATGCCCTCCCCGCACAATCTACGTTCCTGCCTCTCAGGAACACTCCCACAGCCATTTAGTGACCAAGGGAGTACAGAATGCAACCAGGCAGCATCCAGATGTGTTCCTCACGTTAGATACATGAAACAAAAAGGCATTATTCTGGTCTTCCAGAGGTCTGAGAGGATGACAGTGTAATTGTGAATTGTCCACTAAATGACCGTGGGGGGTACCCAGGATGAGACTGTGTGCACGGGAAGGGGAGATGATATGGTGCTACATCTATAGCACTAACATTTTCATTAACGATTCCAGAGACTCTGTCTTGATAGCTAATCAATATTAAGTGTAACTGGAGCTAGTTTTCAGTCCACATCATTTCAGATTTACCAACACTGAATTTGATCTACCATTTCACTGACAATCTTCTTCAAGTTTTCACAGACTACTGTCTACAGCTACAGCCATAAAGGGATGCCACCCCCTTTCTTCATTTAATGTGGCTTACAGCTTGGGCCTAGTACTGAGAAAGCACCCATGGTGTTGATCTGCATCAGGGATGAGCATGCTCCAGCACTTGAAAGGCAATTCTTGACTGCTCTGAGACACAGAGAGCTACACCACATTGCTGCAGCCACCATTTTTGGTAACTGAGAGTGTTGTTTTGTCACTCCTGGTCACTTTCAGAGGTATCTGGAGCCTTACTCTTTCTGTTTCAAAGTGGTCAATCTTCTGCTTTTGGAAGCCATAAAATTTGGGGAAGGAGCATGGGGGTCTAGAGGGCTTAAGGGCTACACTGAACTCCCCAAAGGGCACCATACAGCCTTCACATTGCACAATTCTCACACTGTGCAATTCTCACAGTTCTCTAATTAGTGAGAAATTATTACTCTGTGTTTTCTCTAAATCTACCCTAATGAATTTCATAGGCTGTTCTAACTATCTGTGAGGCTAGAGGGTGAGGTTGTAGGGTATTAATAGTTTTTGATCATGCAAGTATACCTCTCCTTTGGTCCAACACAATCATATTGTTGGTAATTATCCAGTGTCTTAACAGGAAAACAAATAACCCAAATAAATCTGTGCTAGTCAGCTGAGGCTGAATCCAAACAAGATTGGTAATTCATTGCTGTCTCATTCTCATTACCTAAACAGGACATTAACTGATGAAGCCCATTTCATTGAACAACACAGATTCATCTCTTTGGGTGTTTCTGGATTCATCCACGTTCCAGTGGCCAAGGATGGAAGCACCATTTCTGAGACCATGGCTGCTGACATACTACAGAAATAATGCAGTTTGACACTGCTTTAAGTATCATTCCATCCTATGGAATCCTAGGACTTGTGGTTTGTTGTGGCACCAGAGCTCTGTGACAGAGAAGGCGAAATATCTCACAAAACTACAAATCCCAGGATTCAATAGCATTGAGCCATGGCAGTTAAATTGGTGTCAAACTGCATTATTTCTGCATTGTGTCAGCAGCCTAGGAGTCTTTTTAGCAGGTCTAGTGTCTATTATTCATGACTTCATAACCTTAAAGCTAAACTAAAGTGGACTCTTCTTGATAACTATTCAAAATTTCAGCTGGTACAAAATACATCAGCCAATCTTCAAAGCTGGATGGACTGCAAAGATCTTATTTCAGCCTTCCAGGTCCACACTGGCTTTATGTTTTCCTGACACAATTCAACACGCTTGTTGTGGCTCATACATGTTGCCTTCAAGTCATTTCCAACTTATGGTGACCCTAAGGCTATCACAGGGTTTTCTTGGCAAGATTTGTTCAGAGGGGTTTTTGCCTTTGCCTTCTTCTTAGGATGAGAGACTGACTTGCCCATGGTCACCCAATGAGTTTCCATGGCCAAGGGGGGTCCAACCCTATTTTCCAGAGTTGTAGTCCAACACTCAAACCACTACTCCACGCTGGCTCTCTACTTACCCAAAAATGGCAAAATATACAAGATTTCAGCTCTGATGTGCTCCAACCTAGATCAAACACTTTGTAATAACATTAATAGATTGTTATAGATACTTTCTAATGTTTTGCATGTATATGTACTCAAAACTGTAAATGCACCTACTCCGTGCTTTCCTTTCCATTATCTTTTATTGGAATCTCAAAGCTCAGAGCTGTCAAGAATGTCTTTTTATCTGTCTAGGTCTGGATGAAATAACAACACTGGGAAAAACTGAGTTGTAAGCTTTAGTAGTATCAGTTTTATAACTATTAACCTGACTATTTTATATATTTACATAGATAGATAGATAGATAGATAGATAGAGATTGCTAATAACTGTCAAATGGTTGTTATTCACTCCAAAGGTTGGTCTGTGATTAGGCATGATAAAATCATCCTCCACTTATGACTGTTTTGTTATTATTCCATATCAGATATTCAAAACTGAAATATAAATCGGAGGGGGTGCTAATTATCTAGAGATACTTTTATTCAGAAATCTTTTTCTTTAGCTTCTCATATTACACTTTAAAGGTATAAAAATTCAGAGGTTTAAATAAAGAAGTTTTCCAACATAATACAGAATTCATACATTTTTGTATATGCATCTCTCAGTTGCCTCTCCACATTTGCGAACTTAACATTCGCGGTTTCAAATATTCGCGGGTTTTTGGAGGGCCCCCAGCCTCCCAAAAGCAGTGACACAGGGCCTCCGGAGGCCCCATGAATGCCTTGGGCGGGAGGAGGGAGTACCGGGGAGGCCTCCATGGGGCCTCCGGAGACACTCCGGAGGCCCCAATGAAGGCCTTTGTGGAAGGGGGGAGGGCCGGGAAGGCCTCCATGGGGTCCCCGGAGACACTCCAGAGGCCCCAATGAAGGCCTTGGGTGGAAGGGGGGAGGGCCGGGGAGGCCTCCATGGGGTCCCCAGAGATGCTCCAGAGGCCCCATGAAGGCCTTGGGCGGGAGGGCGGAGGGCCGGGGAGGCCTCCATGGGGTCCCCGGAGATGCTCCGGAGGCCCCATGAAGGCCTTGGGCGGGAGGGGGGAGGGCAAGCGCGCTGATGACTAAAAAGGCCAATCCGAGATAAACAAGTCCGGTTGCAAAAAGCACAGCAGAAGATCTCCTTGGGTGATGTTTTTGGGTTGTGATTCTTTCTGCGTTGTCGTTTTTCTTCAAGACTTGTTCGTCGTGAGTTCTCAAATAAGGCTGCAGCACTGTGGATAGTGCGTCTCCATGCCTCTCGATGTGAGGCCAGTGCGGACCACTGTTGGTGATCAATTTGGCCAAGCCTGAGATGTTGTTTCAGGGAGTCTTTGTATCGCTTTTTTGGAGCGCCCCTCTTACGCTGACCCGTGGTGAGTTCACCGTAGAGTAGTATTTTTGGGAGGCGATGGTCCTCCATCCTAGAAACGTGCCCTGCCCAGCGCAGCTGTGTTCTCAATATCATGGCCTCAATGCTGGTGATCCCTGCTTGCTCAAGGACAGCAACATTCGTCACATAGTCAGTCCAGTGTATATTTAGGATTGTGCGTAGACAGCGCTGATGAAAGCGCTCGAGGAGTCGTAGGTGGTGGCGATAGGTGACCCATGTTTCAGATCCATAAAGGAGGATAGACAGTACGATGGCTCTATACACACTGATTTTTGTGCTTTGCCTCAGGTGTTTATTGCTCCAGACGCTTTTGTGAAGTCTTCCAAATGCACTATATGCCTTTGCTAATCTGTGATCGATCTCTTTGTCAATCTTGGCATCTGAGGAGATGATGCTTCCCAGGTAGGTGAACTGCTGAACGGACTTGAGCACTGATTTGCCGACGGCAATGTGGGGATGGTGGTGTTCGTCCTGTGGTGCAGGCTGGTAAAGAACTTCTGTTTTCTTCAGGTTGACTTCTAGCCCAAACACCTCTGCAGCTGTTGCAAAGCAGGATGTTAGGCGCTGCAGAGCTGCTTCTGTGTGGGCAACAAGGGCAGCATCATCAGCGAAGAGCAGCTCACGGACTAGATAGTTTAGAGTCTTAGTGTGAGCCCTCAGACGGCTTAAGTTAAACAAGCTACCATCAGTACGGTAGCGTATATAGATGCCGTCGTCTTCTTCAAGCTCTGCCATAGCCCTTTGGAGCATCGTGCTAAAGAAGATTGTAAATAAAGTTGGTGCAAGAACACAACCTTGCTTCACTCCATTAGTTATTAGAAAGGGCTCTGAAAGAGCATCGCCATATCTGACTTGACCACGCTGTCCCTCGTGTAGCAAGATAATCATTTTAAGGAATTTGGGGGGACATCCTGGTCTTTCCAGCATCCTACTGCTAAAAACAGTACATACTAAATGTGGCTTGAAGAAGCATTTTATTACCATAGATCTTAATGCCTTCCATATGAAACGTTACTTATTTTCTGTACAAATGAAACCTATGTGAAGCTACTTTAAAGTTACATTTCCACACACATTTACAGTACTTGAAAAAGTCCCACTGAATTTACAAAGGTTTATTTTGAAACAAATATGTTTAGGATTAGACTGTACATTTTCAAAGACAAAAACAGCTACCAATAAATAGTTAATACTGTTAACATAACATTCTGTAAGAAAAGTTATGGAATTAGAAAAATCAAAGGCCTAGTTACCTTCTTCAATGGGCTCAAATTTTGCAATGAGTTGAGAAGCGGTTGTTTCATCAGCTTCAGGCTGAAATTGTTCATTTCTCAGAAATTCAACTAGATTTGATAGCAGGAGAATTTTGTGATTTGGAGAATGAGTTTTGAAGAGTTCATGAATTTCACTTCTGTGTGCTATAGCCCGATAAATTCCTCTAAAATCCTCTAAATTAATAGTTCCAGACTTCAGTGAATTACTTGCCTACATGAAAAGGGAAAAAAATGGTACAAATAAGTGTGTAAAAATGTATACAGCATATGATAATATTAAGATAAAAAGAAAAACCAAGGATAGAAGATTTTATTTAAACCTGTAGCACTTCTTAGAAAACTGTATTTTCTCAAAAAAGAGTATCAAAATAACATTTGAAGCATCCAAAAAAGAGATACAAGGACTCCCTGAAACAACATCTCAGGCTCGGCCAAATTGATCACCAACAATGGTCTGCCCTGGCCTCACATCGGGAGGCATGGAGACACACTATCCACAATGCTGCAGCCTTATTTGAGAACTCACGCCGAACAAGTCTTGAAGAGAACGACAACGCAGAAAGAATCACAACCCAAAAACATCACCCAAGGAGACCTTCTGCTGTGCTTTCTGCAACTAGACTTGTTTATCTCAGATTGGCTTTTTTAGTCATCAGCGCGCTTGCAGAAAGTATAGGATGAGTCCTTCCTGAATCTTCATTTCCGAAGAACAGCCAGAGAGAGAGAGATACATAAGAAAACCTGGATGACACCAAAGGTCCATCTAGTCCAACATTGTTGTTTCAGTTGTGGACAGCCAGCTGCCTCCAAGAAGACAACTGCATACTCTCCAACATTTCACACGTGACAACCAGGACACATGTGGCCAAGCAACATAAGACTGTGGTCAAGATGGCAAAAGTTATTAATGAGGAAGAATACACAAGCCAGAAGAGGCTGTAAGAGTTCACTTTTGCCTGAAACTACTGGGAAGGGGAAGATTCCACCACCTCCTTCCCCCAACACTGAGTTAATTGGGTGCAAACTACTTTTGCCCTTTGGACTCAGTTTGCAGCAATTGAAGTAATCTGAGGACAAAGGGGGGGGGGAGTTGGAAGAAAAGGATCAAACAGAAAAAAGGCCCGTGTAAGGCACAGAATATTCTGTTAATCTCTCAATCAAAATGGTTCGATCAAATCAACTAAATGCAAGACACTGTGTGATATTTTTATTTGGGCTGTGATAAAGCAGATTTACAGTTTCTGAGGCAGCCACACATGGAACTTTTACTAAAATTTACTTCAGGCCACTAATTACTAACATAGGTATGTGTGAAGTTTACTAGTTATTTTCACTTACAAGGCAGTGGCAAGGTTTTCCTTTCTAGCCATTTGCCAATTATAAAGGTTCAAAGTGCTTTGAGATAGCCTGTGTTATATTGTGCCTGTTACAATTTTTGGACCCAGCCATTAGCAGAAAGAAATATTATATGCTCTTGTGGGTACATGCTATTAATTTAAAACACTCCTTGAAATCCACAAACAAAACTGAGTTGTGCTATATTTAATTAATGGCAGAATAACCAATTTGGTTGAAAATATAATCAACTCATAGGGTTGGATCCAGATTGTTAATTTCACTTGGTTCCAAAGATACAGATGTGAAAACTTAGGGCTGGTTTACACAGATTTATTGCAGCAACTTGCACTTTAATTCTTTTCCGCATCTGTGCCAGTCAGGTTTTTTTTTCTAATTATGCCACTTTTTCGTTCAGACTTGAAAAAGTGGGGGGGGGGGGTGGCCTCCCAAGCAGACAAAGGCTGTATGGGGAAGGGCATAGACCCTCCTTTGAAGCCTTGCATTTCCGAGCTAAAGACTCACAGTAATCTCTCTGCAGAAAGACCTTGCTGCCATGCCGTGGATCCTAAGGTGAACCTATCACAAGTTTTTCCAGCACGATTTGTTTAGTCAGGGTTCACAGACTTGAAAAATAGCAGAGGATTTTTGACTCTCCCTCCCTCAGTCCCCCCCTCCCCACCTTTCTCTCTCTCTCGCTCGCTCGCTCTCTCTCCCTCCCCCAAGCATAGCTGACAGATGGGAACTTTATGACTGAAAGGTCTTAGGAATCCTTTTTCTTGGCAGACCTTCTGCAAAATAGCAGAGAGGATTTTTCAAAGTTTCCTGAATGCTACTGAACTCAGTCCCCCTCTTTTAAGCCCGCCCCTGCATCATAGCAACCAATCACAATGCAGATCTGCTGCAGCCCTTAACGGAATGGTAGTTTACACTGCCAATAATGCGCTACATTGCAAATATACCGGCAAAAGTAGCGACATCCCTTGCCACGCTATATTTGGGTGTTTTACCTTGCCCCCTTCTGAATGAGGCGATGCTGTGCTGCGATCCATGGGAACTATGAGCTATCTTAGCGGTATATTTAGAGGAATATTTGCCCGTGTAAATGACCCCTTAGTCATGAATTAAATCACAAGAATTAAAATAACAGACCAACAGATCTTGTGTATGTTTCCTCAGAAATAAGTCTCATTATATTCAGTGGTGCATACTCCTAGATAAGTATGCAACTGATACATTAAGTGTGAACACTTCACAATTTTTAAAGGTTCAAGACATACAAAATTTGTATTGGCAACTAAGAAATGGGATACCTGGAAAGTCTTACTCTGTTCCAACACATACAAGGGAGCAAATCCTTTGCTAGCCTTTTTCACAAAAGTTGGCATGTGGCTTCCTTGTACACTCGAGTGCCAAACACAGTAAGCCTTTTGTAGGGGGTTGTGAAAATACTCCTCATAGAATTTGCTCAGAAAATGAGCTGTCTTAATGGGATCCTGCATTGTCTCATCGTATTGTGAAGGAGGGGGGCCCAAAAGAGGAAAAACTACATGAGAAAAGCCTTCACAGCTTTTCATGACATTTAAAAAATTACTCCAGAGATATGCACATTTTTGGTCGAGACAAGCAATTTGACATGAATTGCTTCCCTATGCACAACACAGTGCAAACCTGATTGGGTGGATGAGCACAGGAGGAGGGGCTAGTTTACAGCCAAGTGCCCACTGCCGCCATGTTGGATTTTCACTTTAGCGAGTGATCACTAAGGCAATACATGGAGGTTTGTGCTATCGTTTTTCTCTTTCTTTTATGAGAAAGGTGAAATATCACTTGTGCACACCATAGAAATAGGTTTTTAAAAAAGTTTGGCGGCAGCTGATTTAAAAATGCAAGTAATCCACTCGCGGCCTTTGTCTCAGCTACAGGCATGCAAAGTTTATGGGGGATGTAAAACCATTAAGACTGGTCACAGCTGCTGTGACTTGATATTACTGTGGAGCAGCCTGGGGTTTTTTCCTTTGTGTAGACAAGCCCTAAGTCTCTTGGCAACTACTGGGTGGCGGCATTCAAGGAGCTTCCATCAGGGACCTGCAGAAAAGGCTGGGTGGACCTGCCTTAGGGGGCGAGAAAGCTGATGATCACAAGTTAGGCCAACAAAACTTGTACAGTATAGCTGGGAGAGCAGTTCTAGAGCACTCAGCACTGCAGCCCTGATTCAAATAGGACCTCATAACAGTTTTTACAAAGGAAGAAAGAAAGGCTGTTCCAAATTAAATGTAATTTGATTGCACTAAACTAGACTGGTGTTGAAAGTGTAAGCCCCATGCAGCTAATTAAACAAAATCTAATAGCAATATTCCAGAAGCACAGACCACTATGCAGACTGCTAAGGCAAGAATATGCCAACTCTTTGATAGTTTTCACATTATCTGCCTGCTGCTGTTTCTGGTATTGAATAATCTTAACACAAGCCTTATATAAGTCACTGTATTTGTTGTTATGTGCCTTCAGGTCAATTCTGACTTCTGGCAACTCTATCATAGGGTTTTCTTGGCCAGATTTATTCAGAGGAGCTTTGCCTTTCCTTCCTCTTAGCCTGAAAGGATATGACTTGCTCAAGGTCACCCACTGAGTTTCCATAGCTGAACTGGAATTCAAACCCTGGTCTCTGGAGTCCTAGTCCCACACCTAAACCCCTACAATGTATTGAGATCAGTCATGACCCAGTGCAGGAGAAAGGTTGTGTAAGCAGCCTCAGATAACATCTGAAGTCAATGAAAAGGTGATAAACAAATCAGCGCTTGTCATATCATAAATTCATCTTTAAACCATTCTTCAAAAATAATAACTTGCAGATGAATAGTACTTATAAGCTTATTCAATTATACAAATTTTCTCACCTTAAAAATGTATTTCACATGTATATAATCAAAAGGGATGTCAAATTTACTAAGCAATTCCAAGGTGCTTTCAAAATTAATCTTTCCTTTTTGAAACTTGTCATGGATGACATTTAAAAACCATGTGAATGCAAAGCTAATTAAGGAAATCGACAATCTATATAAATAACCATCCTCAATTCTTTCCCATGCCAAACTGCACTTGATAATATATTTATCATATTCTTTCTCACTCTCTTTTCCTTCTACTCGCACACATCCAAGATGCTTAGAATATAAATGTCTACAGGAAGATAGCTAAGAATATTGTTTTATTAACTAAATTAGTATTTAATATCTTATTTCAATATTGCTTTACAGAGGGGATGGGAAAGGAGAAAGCAAAAGTAAAAGAATTTTATTGCACAATATAATTATTTTTCCATTGCAGGCTGACATACACAAAGATCCATGCGAAATGCATGCGAGATGCATTTTAATTGATATTGTTTTGTGTGGATGTATTGTTCCCTGCCCCGATCCATGGGGAGAGGTGGGTAAAAAAAAAATGTTGTTGTTGTTGTTGTACACATTACAGTAAAAGAAAAAACACTCAAAAGTGATAAGAGCCCTTTGAGGCATTTTTTTTTCCAGAGAGATTGGCCATCATGGAGTATAATAAATTTCTCTTCTCAGACTTTAGACTGCAAGCATCCTGTTATAGAGAACTCTTTGGCCAGTTTCCCCTTGGGGTGGCAAGCATATGCTGTAATTACATTGATGGTACTGTTTATCAATCTGTAACCATGTTTTTCAAATACACTGGAATCATGCATTTCCAAAAAAAAGCAGCTCTGTGCTTCATAGCTGAAATAATCCCCCTAACTTCAATATCCACTATTTAGTCATGACCCTAAATCTGTAGTAAGGATACTTAAATACTACTAGAGCGAGAGGAAAGCTATCTCCTAAAGCAGTGGTTTCCAAACTTTGGTCCTCCAGGGTTTGTTGGTTTGTTTTTTTTACTTCATCTCCCAGAATCCCCAGCCAGCTTGTCCAATGGTCAGGAATTCTGGGAGCTGAAGTCCAAAACACTTAGAGGACCAAAGTTTGGAAACTCATTTCCTAAAGGGTGGACAGAAAGCGGGGAGGGGGTTATATTTCTAAGACGTTAAGAAGAGTTTAGAAGTCCCATTCTGGGGAGCGGGGGCGTCCATTCCACCTGCCCCAAGGATGATTTCTTTTTGAAGCTCCGGGGGCTATTTTAAGGCATCGGATTCCTTTGGCCTTTTGCGCATTTTGGCGCGAGGCTGCCCTCACGCCCCTCACTCACTCCCCGCGTGTGGTATCTGTGCAACGCCTGAGGGGACATGGCGAGCGAAGTGTGTGGCTCAGTCAGCCATTCTTTCTCTCAGCACTACTATTTCCCGGCGCCGTGGGGGTGGGGGAAGCGAAAGACGAAAGGAAGGGAGGAAGGATATTTGACTTCCATGGCGGCGTTTCCTCACAGCCTTTTGCGCCCAGGCTCCTCGCTTGCGGCGTCCTGCGCGGCATACTTCTTCCCCTGGGCCAGCCAGGGGGCAACGGGGGCGTCCACACCCCCGACACACACGGTTACTTTTTCCTGCTCCCCCACCTTCCTTTCACAAATGCCACCGTGCGAGGAAGAGAACAAGAAAGGCGAGATGGAAGAAGAGCAGTGCGGGAAATGGTCGCCAAAGCGAATGCGGGCTCTGTGGCGTCATGAGCATCCCTTCCTCGCCAACGGTTCTCCCGCCAGCTCTGTCAACGGTAGTCCTCCCGCCCGCCCTTTCCTCCCCATCCCCATCACTCAGGGGTCCTTCATCTCTCATTACTAGTCAACCCCTCTTTCTCTTCCTCCTTGGTTGGTTGGTTTTCTTTCTCAGAGCTTTTCTCTCTCACACACACACGGTGGAGACAGTGGTACAAAGATGTTGGTGGTAAAGACTTAAGTCCTGTCACTCGCCCCAAATGGAGCAGACCAGTGGCTCTTAACTTTTCCTTTACCAGGGAACCCTCTTTAAATACCTTTTTTTGCTGCGGACCCCCAAAACTTAACTCAATATTTAAAACAACAACAATAATGACAATTAATAATAATGTGGTGGGGTGCCACAGAGTTCTGTCCTGAGCCCAATGCTATTCAACATCTTTATCAATGACTTGGATGAGGGAAGAGAGGGTATGCTTATCAAAATTGCAGATGACACCAAATTAGGAGGGGGAGCTAATACCCCAGAGGACAGGATCAAAATTCAGAATGACCTGAATAGACTAGAAAGCTGGGCCAATATTAACACAATGAATGTCAAGGGGGAGAAATGTAGGATACTACACTTGGGCAGTAAAATGGAAATCCACAGATATAGGATGGGTGACACATGGTTTGATGGTACTACATGCGAAAAGAGTCTAGGAGTCTTAGTGGACCACAAGCTGAACATGAGTCAGTAGTGTGAGGCGGCAGCTAAAAAAGCCAATGCGATTCTAGGCTGCATCAATAGGATTATAGTGTCTAGATCAAGGGAAGTAATGGTGCCATTCTATACTGCTTTAGTCAGACCTCACCTGAAATACTTTGTCCAGTTCTTGGCACCACAGTTCCTGAAGAATATGGACAAGCTGGAACGTGTCCAGAGGAAGGCGACGAAAATGCTGGGAGGTCTGGAAGCCATGCCCTATGAGGAGCAGCTTAGGGAGCTAGGTATGTTTAGCCTTTAGAAGAAAAGGTTAAGCAGTGTCATGATAGCCATGTTTAAATATTTGAAAGGCTGTCATATTGAGGATGGAGCAAGCTTGTTTTCTGCAGCTCCAGAAACTAGGACATGGAGCAATGGACTCAAACTACAGGAAAAGAGATTCTACCTAAACGTTAGGAAGAACTTCCTGACAGTAAGAGCTGTTCAATGGTGGAATGCACTGCCTCAGAGTGTGGTGGAGTCTCCTTCTTTGGAGGTTTTTAAACTGAGGCTGGATGGCTGTCTGTCGGGAATGCTTTGATTGTTTATTCCTGCATGGCAGGGGGTTGGACTGGATGGCCCTTATGGTCTCTTCCAACTTTATGATTCTATGATACTACTACTACTAATAGTAATGATAATACCTGATAATAATAATACAATCATACCATGCTTTAAAATTTCCCTCAGAGGCACTGGAGGGGGAAGGGAAGACTTTTCTCCTGCTTCTTCCTGCAAGTTTGTGGCTGGAGCCGATTGAATGACAATGTGCAGGCCAAGCCAGCTTTTGCCTTGGCTGCTGTCACATGGCCACACCACTGCAGGGAGGAGGTGGGCTAAGCAGCCTTCAAGCCTTCGCAGACCCTCTGTGAGGACATCACAGACCCGTGCGGGTCCCCAGACCCCAGGTTAAGAGCCACTGGAGGAGACGATGCTCAGGTGAAAACTGGAGAGGCCTCCTGTACTTTTCAATGGTTGTATAGAAGAGGGGAATTTTAGCAGGGCTTGCTTTGTTTAGCTGGCTACATGACCAGGTGAAATTCCCGCTTCTACATAACCATTAAAGATCATAGAATCATAGAGTTGGAAGAGCCCCCAAGGGCCATCCAGTCTAACCCCCTGCCATTTAGGGACACACAATCAAAGCACACCCCAGATACAGGATACAGATACAGAAGCGGTCTCCAGCTTTCACTCTGGGAACCATAGATGCTTTGAACCCATGCATATCCTCCAATACTTCACAGATGAAAAGCGTGACACTTGTGTTCAAGCAGCATCTGAGTATGGTAAGATGGCACAAGGTATTAATGGGGAATAACACACACGCTAGGAAGAGGTTGCTGCAGTTGGCTTTTGCAAAAAGGGGCAAGATTCTGCCCCTTCCTCTCCTCTCTCCCTCTGCTGAGTTAACTGAGTACAAACTACTTTTGTATTTCAAACTCAGCATGCAGCAGTTGAAGTAAGCTGAGGGCAACAGGGGAAGTAAGCAGAGTAGAAAGGAGCTGGGTTATTTTAAAAGCAGCTGAAAAAGATGGGAGGACAGGGGAGTGGTTGTATTTGTTCCTGCCAAATCTGGACAGTTCGAGGTTACATCAATGGGACATACCTATGGGTTGACTCACCATTCAATTATTGACTTAGGACATTTTCAGACGACCCTTACCGCGCAAGCAGCCTCTGGAGCAGTAACGAGGCTGCTGCGCAGCAGGGGTCCTTTTCGGACGCCGCTGTCCCTCTTCCGTGACCATTCGTGGCACGTATGTGAAGCTTTGGAAGTGGCCGCGTCATATTTCAATCATGGGCAACTTCCTGCCACTCAGCAGCCTCGTTACTGCTCCAGAGGCTGCTTGCGCAGTAAGGGCCGTCTGAAAATGTCCTTAATGGGTCTATTTATTTGGGAATAATTAGTAGGCTTTGAAGAAATGTCACAATGTGCTCCAAGTGTAAAATATCTCAGGTTATCCCACAACCCATGCTGGGATGAAAAAGCAATGGCTGTCGCTGTAGTTTTTAAAAGAATAAAATATACTTCAAAGTATTAGAAACTTTTTAAAAAAAGAAATAATGCTTTTAAAAACAGTTCAATAAAACCATACAGCATCCCCTATCCTGTTCTTTAAAAACTGTCTGTTTTAAAAGCCTGCTTGAGGAGGGAGATCCAGAGTCTAAGGGCAACCACTGAAAAGGCCCTCTCTTGCATCCCCACCCTATTCTGCCTTACCTTCCTAATTGGGATTTTTGTGTTAAGAAAAAAGATGGAGGCATCAATCAGAAGATACAGGAGATTACAAATCAAAGAAAATGATATCTGGACTCCTTATAAACTGCTGTATAATAAATAAAATCTCTTCAGACACCTTCAGGTTGGGTTCCCACAGTGTGTTTGGCAGCTAGGAGGAAAAAACATGACACCAAGTCTACTGTGATCAGGAGCTATAAATTGTCATGATATTTTAGTTCCTGTCCGTGTTCCCTTTTTTGTGAAAAGGAGAAAAACCCTATGCATCAATTCTTGTGTGAGTTTCTGGTGCTTATGTTAACATATTGCTCATTTTTCATCAGCCATGGGCTTTCCATCAATATTAGCACATTTCCTTGAGGAGATATTGCTAAAAGGAAAGCACAGACATCAGAGCAGAAGATGACTTTGCAAGACCTTCCTTTAAATATCTGCTCAGTAGGATTGCATGTAATAAGAAACATAATGAAATGTTTATACACACTGGGATTCTATGGGCTATTGTGTTGTGTGCCCAAACGAGCACATATTTTCACAGCTGCTAACTAAATATAGGAAATAAAATTGATGGAAGGAAGCAGATTAACATCAAAATTGCAGAATCTGATTCCATTCTTCACAAGATCACATTTAGCCTAACCTGAATACTGGAGCTGAAGTACCAAAAAACAAGGGGGGGGACCCACAGAAACAGAAAAACACTTATTGTGAGCATGAAATACCCTCTTTTTAAAAATTAATTCCCAAAGCCAACATGAAAGTCTCTTAAACTATAATACCGCTTACCCTGAAGTAAAACTCACTGAAAACAGTGGATTTTCCTCTGAGCAATCAGGCACAAGATTGCAAATACTGAGTGGATATGTATGTCTGATGACTATATTTGTTCCTTTTAGCAAAAATACTTGTAGTATAATTAAAATATCTATTAATAAGGTACTAGACTAATCATGGCTCTCAATATAGATTTCCATTGTTGTAAGCATTGCCTTCTCTTCTAGGAGACCTCATTAGAGGGTTAAAGAGCTAGGTCAGACACTCAGCGGAGTCCAGTTCTGTGTACTTAACAATTATTTTTGTCAAGAAACCAGCATCAGAGTCCAAGAGCGATTCTCTGTCATACTATGGAAAAAAACCTTGTTATTTTGAAGGAAAAAAAAAGAGGATTGATTGGTGCCCTTTGGCTTTTGTCTAAGCAATTTTCATTTTTGATTGGTTTGTATGAGTATCTATAACCATTAGCCAGACATCGCAGTATATGTGTATATGTTCATTATATACAGGTGAAGGAGAAGACTGTTCTTTTTCATTGTTCCTAATTACATTCATTTTCCTAGTCCCATTATAGTCTTCCCAGTAGTGTTATTGGCCATATCAGATAACAAGCAGTTTCTGATTTAGCACATGGAAGTCACAAAAACTTTTAAAATAGGGATGATTGTGGGGGCTATTTGCAGGAGGGGAAAAAATAGCCTTGTAATATGGGGGTAGGTTTTAAAACCCAAAGACTCAGAAGGCATGAGATCCTGTTTGATCATGGAAGCTAAGCAGTGTTGACTATACTAACCTCGCCATGCCACCTGCTCACATATCTTTGGCTGAGGCACAAAGTAGGCAGTAGAACTTGCAAGCTTTTCTCCACTGAAACCCTCAAATACTTTTGACATGAGCCCACCTGCCTGTCTCCTCTTCCTAGATAGGCTTGATTCCAGAATTTGTATATGTTTGCTTATTTAAAGCCTTTATACACTATCCTTTAGCCAAAAAAGGACCAGGTCTAATGGTTTTCGGTTACAGGAGGGTAGATTTCAATTGATCATTAGAAGGAATTTCTTGTCAGTAAGAGAGGTTCAGCAATGGAACCAATTGCCCTAGAGAGGTGGTGGAGTCTCCTCCAGATGTCTGCAAAAAGAGGCTGGACAGCTACCTGCGGGGATACTCTAGCTGGAGATCCTTCACTGAGCAAGGGGTTGAACTTGGTGGCCCATCTGGCCCCTTCCAACTCTATATTATGATGCTATGAAAGAGGCTCCCTGGGTGGCTTACAAGACAAGTACAGATTTGACTCAGTTAGCAAAGTAGATGTGTTCTTTGGCATTATTCTTTTAAAAGAAATTTGGCACCAGAGGAAGAAATCATGGGGAAATAGGGGTAGGTTCCTATACCACCAAAAAGAAAAGCTGTTCAACATATTTCAGAAACTTTTAATTCAAAAGTAACAATATGCATAAATGAAATGGGAATAGCTGACCCAGCATAACATACGCCATTATAGTAGATTTGAAAGGTTCACACAGTTCAGCTACGTGCTATTATTTTAGCTCCCCAAAACACACTTCGCAGAAGTATACCACCTACATTTGACTGTATTTCCCACTGGGGACTACTTTTATGGTTTATCATCTTTCTAAATTTCTCAAATATTGCATTGTTTTACATATAGGTGGTGAGTGGCTGAGGGTGTGAGAGGATGGAAGGAGGGGCCCTTGTGAGGCTAGGGGTGTAGATGCAGATTGAGTGGCAGGAGTGGATTGTGTGGTGGAGAGGGAATTTGCATGTGGGTTGTGATTGGCTGGGTTGTGATTGGCTGAGGAAGTGAGGGGAGGGAGGGGATTGGTTAGGTAAGCAGCCAATCAGCACACTAGGAAAGGAAACACACCCAAGCCATGTGTGTGTGTGTGAGAGAGAGAGATCAGATCAGGTAAGCCTTAGATAAGTAAACAAGAACATTTTGAATCTTCTTGAGACCACTTGAAGGCTTCTTCCAAAATGCATCCAGTAATAAGTTTTGCTTCAACCAGTATCCACTTTTCTTATGATTTCTGTTTTGGTAGCCAAACTTACAGATCTATGCTTCTTTAACATGCTTAGGTGAGCTGTTGGCAAGGCTTATCTGCACTTCCCTTTCCTCTTCATTTTGTTGTTCATGCATGTCTAGTAAGGAATTCTGGAGAGAGCTACAACAGACTTTGCCTGTTGTTGGCTACAGTAGTATTGGATAGAATGCAATCCCACTCTTTTCCAGCATAGGCTTTATTGTATTGTTTACTGCAGACATGCTGCCACAACCCCAACACTGTGTTTCTCCAGCCTTCCTTTACCCTCCAGTGCCAATGCTGCTAAAGACAGAACTGAGAAGGTGGAGAGGGGCATGAAAGGGCTTTTTTAAAAGGCTTTTTTAAAAGGAGCTTCTTTGTCTGAGTTATGCCTGTAGCATGACAGTCCCTACCATCAATGTTAAATGTAAAATTTAGGGCACAACACACAAGGAATAAGGGATGGGAGGGGAAAGGGAGAAAATTAATCTCAGGGCTATAATGGTCCAGCTGAATGGTTGAGGCAGCTTGGTGGAACAGCTGCTGCTAGTTTAATTTTCTAGTTTTTCTGATCACCCTGAAGGGGGGAAAACCATTTTTCCTTACTAGGTTTCTCCCAGCAACCTGATGGGATTCCCCCCCCATGAAATCTATCATCAGCACCCACAGGTGATTGACAGGTAGGAAAAACATGTGAATATTTGTCTCAGTGGCAATCAACCACCCTGAATGAATTACACCTTACACCTCCCCTTGCTTTGTCTATAAGAAAGGTAAGAGCAAATATTTCTGTGGAGGCAGAGTGAGAAATTCAAATTGCCCAATACTATTCTTTTCCATTATTGTACAAGCCTGGGGTCTTGTGTATCCTGGACATAAAATTTATTAAAGGGAGAGTGTTGGTTGTGCTACATCTGAGTAATATAGTAGGCAAAGGGTGACTTGCAGCTTGTCCTACTTCAAAGAGTTGAAAGTGCAGACACATCAGTTTGTCACAGCATACTATTCTGGCATTTTTTGTGAAGTGACAGGGATCTCTAGAGATTTAAGAGCAGGAAGAGTTCTTCTGGAGATGTCCTCAAATGTTAGTATGTATGACCCTGTGTAAGATCTTATGATGCAACAAACTTTTTCTGAAAAAAGCACCCTCCCCCACTCAATGGAGGTGATTCTCTCCCCCACACACATACACAAACACACACACACACACACACGGCAAAAAACTGCATTCCCAACTGTGTCAGAAGAATGGGGGGAGAACAGAAAGGGTAGATGCCCGCATCCTTCAGCTGTTCCAGGGGTGTAGCGCTGCTGCAGATGAGGCTTCCCTTTCGTATTGATGAAGACAAGCTGCTAATAAAAAGGACACTTTACTCATAGCCATGCTACAACCCAGGGGTGCTGGAGGACGTTGTTGTCAGATAATCTCGCCCCTTCCTGTTCTTCTCGCAATCTTCTGACATGGTTTTTGCCACACCTAATAATCTCCACACTCACACACATTTGTTTACTAGGTTATTATTAACTACATGTAAGCCTCTCAATGCTAAAATAAATACTTTTTGATTCTCATTTTATTTTAATTTTATTTTTAAAAAATAACATTTTTATCTAGGTCCTGTGAGTAAAACAAATCTCCACTGCCTTCTAAAACAGAAATTACAAATCCATGAAAGTATCTGCGCATAAAAGATAAGTGAAAGAGCTGGAAGGTCTTCAGTAATTTTGCTGAAGCTGTAACTAACTTTTCTTGTTAAGAGGTCAGAGATAGCCTCAGGAGCCTTGGCTTTCATTTATCCATCCACTACTAACAGTTCATGAGAGGTAAACAAGATACTTTCCATTTGACTGGTCAAAGCATGTATGCTCTTTGAAAGCTAGCAGATTCCCCTGAACCAGAAAAAGCTGATCTAATCAAACCATGGCTTGGACAGTTAATATTTTGGACAACAATTCCCAGAATCCCTCAGCTAACATTGGGCATTGGGATTTGGGGAGTTACTGTCCAAAAATAATAATAATAATAACTGTTTCAAGATGCGAACTAAATATGTCATCTTGCACTTGTAGTATGTCTTATCTCACATTCAGGTGGTTTTTTGACACTGCAAGATCAAGTAGTTTCAATTTCTCCTACCTGCCTCAGGCTTTTAAACTGGGAGTAGGGGGAATCAATGATTAAGAACCATCTCTAAAGCAGTGAGTGACAGTTTTATAAACTTTGGGGATTTTTTTCCCCCACCAGCCTTTACATTCTCATCTCTTTAGAAAGTGAGAGGATGAGCTGACCATGATATCTTTAGTTTTTATACTTGCGCATTTTCATTCATATTTGTTATAGTCTTTTATCAAGTGATAGCATCTGTCTCTGGCATACACACATGCCCTCTGAGACTACTTCAGCTGGAACTGGCATCAACTGTACAGTGATGGATGTCTCAACTGCTCTGTACTGCTAAGATCACAAGGCAAAATTCAGATGTCAAAACAAACACATTTGAAGGAAGAAAGGACAATATTTCAGAATCCTGTGTGAGAGGATAGTTTTCTCTGAAAGGCTGAAAGGCCCATATAAAGTTAGTTAGTCAGGATTAATATTTAAAAATAAATGGATATTTTAAGGAAATACACTGGGGTTACATTGTTATGTCTTCTAAAAACGTTTATTGTAGAAGAAAACCATATCCATCCCTGCTTCAAAAGAAAGTAGAAGTAGCTTACAAAATAAAAATCATACAATAAAAAAATGATAATTACAGATAATAAAAACGGTTGCACAAAGCCCAGCAGTAGAAAGCATAAAAATAAACAACTTTATCATAAAAACTGTGGCAACAGCCCATCAGGAAGGAGGGAAGCAATTTCAATGCAAAGAATAGATGAGAAAATGGAACAGCTCAGATAGCCTTCAGCAGATGCGAAAGAAAACTCTGGAAGTCAAATTGTATATCAGCGTGTAAAGGTATATAGAGTTGAAACTAGGTGGGCCTTTCTAGAGAAGGCATAAGTATGATGTTCCTTATACAGCAGATATCTGCCAGTCTTCAGCTGACAAAGAAGTCAAAAGCAGAGCCTCAAAGCTGAAGGGGATAAAGCACTTGGAAAGGAACACATGGGAGAAGGCAGACGTACAGTCCAACCCCAAATTGTTCAGGGCTTTACAGGCAAGAACCAGCAGTTTTTCCCAGACCAGGAAATGAATAGACAGTGAAATAAATCCTCTTAGAATTTGGGGGGAATCCCATGTGTCCAATGGGATCCCGTGGCATTCCATCATTTTTGGTGGGAGGGGAGCAAAATTCCAAAAAATTACTCAGGAAAACCCTGAGTTCTTAAAAACCTGTGGGGAAAATGCCCACTCCCACTTGTTAGGACAACGAAATTTCATCGCCACACATTCCTGAAGTGGATTGCTGATTGGTCAGATGTACACAGGGGTGGAGCTTGTTAACAAGGCAGCACCCAGAACCGCCATGTTGGATTTTTACAGTAGCACTCGTGCGCTGAAATGACAAAACAGCCTTTTCCTCTTTTTATTATTTAAGCGAAAGATCACTCTTCTGCACCTTGGATTTAGGGTTTGTTTGTTTTTTTTAAATACTGTTTGGCGGGGGCAAGTTTGGAAGAATAAAACCACGAGTAATTCACTCGTGCCCATATAAAGGCCCACCTTTTAATGTTTTTCACATGCAAACCTGTACACAACTTCATGTAACTGTGGATTCATTCACACTACACGATTATAGTGTTGTTATTCCACTCTAACTGCCATGGTTCTGGCCTATGGAATCCTGGCATTGGCAGTTTAGGGGGGAAAGTGCATTTAGAATTCACAGCCAGAGGACTCCAGTGCCTCACCATGACAATTAAATAACATTTAATTAATTTAATTTAATATAAATAACCATGACAATTAAATAACAGAGCTAAAAATATGTAGTGTAAATGGGCTCTTATCATTCAGCATTTTTGAACTGGTGAGCTAGCCAAAGCTCTAAGAGCTTCACAGGAATGATCCCCTATGGTCTTAGATATCCTTCTTTCCCATCCTAAATGCTATCCTGTAGACCAGAGAAACAGAGAGCCAGCATGGTGTAGTGGTTTGAGCATTGGACTATGACTCTGGCGACCAGATTTTGAATCCTTGCTCAGCTATGGAAACCCACGGGGTGACCTTGGGCAAGTCACAGTCTCTCAGCTTCAGAGGAAAGCAAGGGAAAACCTCCCCTGAACAAATCTTGCCCCCAAAAAAACCCTTAGGGTTGCCGTAAGTCAGAAACAACTTGAAGGAACACAACAACAAGAAAGGTCAGAGAAATGCTGGAAAACCTGGAAGCTGCATATATGCAAATGCACACAAATAGAATTATTACCAGTTGGGACATTTTGTCACTAAGTATACAAAGTGCACCTCAGTTCTGTGCATGTGAACTCAGAAGTAAGCCCTCTTGCAGCAACTTTAAAACACACGTACCCAGTTTCCACATTCTCTCCTTGCATCATTGCTTTAAATAACTTGATCTTTAAATGCCTCAGAAAGATGTTTAAATAGCTTTAAAAGTCCCTGCAGTCACTGTTTGGAGATAAGATGGGGTTTTTCTGCATACTGTTAAAGACTCAGCAGGCTGTGCTGTGCATCCCTCTAGTAAGAAAACTGGGAGTCTTAGATGCATAACAGTTTAGTTGACATATGAGGTCTGTCTATTAAATAATGAGACTGTGTTCTACCTTTCAGATAAATCAAGGAAAACTAATTGTGAACGCTTGAGTGGTGACCTTGAACGTGTCGGAGCCTGCATGACAAACATCAACACTCTCGGTCATTCATTTAATTGTCAGATGTCATTTAAACCAGCTGTGTTGTTTGTAATGTACCAGGAAAATGGTAAGTTTAAAAGTCGAGCAACATGACATTCTGCAGCAATTTGAAACGGTCCTTAACCTTTTCCATAAATACTTAATAATAATAACAATAATAATAATAATTAGTTATGTATTACCTGCCCCTCCCCTCAGGATCGGGGTGGGGTACAACATCACACAGTATACAATACAATGCATCACAATACATCACTATGCAGTACAATTCAATACAGTACAATTTAATGCAATACAATTCAGTACAGTTTTTAGTACAATACAGTTCAAAGCACATTCAATACAGACAATACAGACAATTGTACAATGTGAATGCCAGTAGATGGCGCTGCTGAAATGCAAACGATGCTGCAAGAGTGACACTGCAGAATGCATTGTACACTAATAACGACTGCTGCTTTCTTGGAAACTTAATTAACAGTTTCCACAGCATGTTGTCCCAGCTCTTTATTATGCTGGTACGCATTTTACTGACTTACGGAAGGCTGTGTCAACCTGGGGGGCCCTTGGATCAAACTTACAAACTCAAGATCTACATGAGTTTTGGCTGCATTAGCTTACTGTGCCACCAGAGCAACGTGACATTCTGCAGCAATGTAAGGTGGACCCAAACTTTTCTTTTCAAAAAATCATCACTTGTGATGAAACCTGGTTCTTCCAGTATGATCCTGAGATAAAACGAAGTCATTGCACTGGAAAACATCATCACCAAGAATGAAAAATGCACATCAAAGCAAGTCCACATTCAAAGTCATGCTCATTGTCTTTTTCTTTTTTTTACATCAAGAGTATAATTTTGGCAGAATTGATTTCAGAAGGCAGAACAGTGAACCAACAGTGAACCAACTGACATTATTTGTCAGTTTTGACAAAGCTGAGAGAAAGAGTCAGAAGAAAAAGTCCAGACCTGTGGGAAAATGATTTCATTCTTCATCAAGACAATGTGCCTGCTCACACAACACTTTCTGTGAAGCAGTTTTTGGCCGATAAACACATTACTACACTTGAACATCCTCCATATTCACCAGATTTGGCACCATGCGACTTTTTTCTTTTCCCTAAAGTGAAATCAGTGCTTAATGGAAGATATTTTTAGTCAATTGATGCAGTATGAAAAAAACGGCAGATGTGTTGACACAGCTGACAGAAACTGATCTGCTCCACATCTTCAAACAGTGGAAAATAAGACTGCATTGTTGTGTGAGTGTGAATAGGGAGTATACTGAAGGGGACCAGCATTAGAATTGTAGTACATATAAATAAAGATGGGTTATTGTATCAGTATCATTATTGAATAGACAGACCTCGAATAAGTGTATAACAGTGTATAATGTGTATAACAGAGGATCCCCCTGCACACAAAGTATATCTACCAGAGATGAGAACACAAATGGCTTATGATCTTAAGACAGATGGCTCACGTTGAAGACTGGATTAGCATGAGTGAGATACCTGAAGCTAACTCTGACATTACTAAAATGGGGAAGCTGAAATTAGAGTAGCAAAAATTGAAAGCACATCTGAAAACAATTTTTTTTAACAATGTGGAGAATATGGCCTTTACAATTTAACACACTTAGGACTTTTTCAGATGGTACTTACTGTGCTAGGAGGTCTTGCGAGAGGCACGGCACTGTCGTGCGGCAGGGGGTCCGTATCGGACACCATTGTCCCTCTTCTGAAATCCTCTGTTTCACTTCCGTGGAGGATTGGAAGTGGCCGCACTATATTTTAATCATGGGCAACTTCCGTGAATAAAATCTGGCGAAATATGGCACGGCCACTTCCAATCCTTCATGGAAGTGAAACAGATGATTTCGGAAGAGGGACGGCGGCATCCGAAATGGACACCCTGCTGCGCAACAGCGCTGTGCCTCTTGCAAGACCTCCTAGTGCGGTAAGTACCATCTGAAAAAGTCCTTAAACAGGGGTGGATAAAAGAGCAATTGGTTGACCACTGAGCAATTTCCAGAGGACTACTTGCTGATTGCTTGGATTTTTGCAAATAATGAGTAATTTTTTCTTGACTTAATATAGCAGTCCTTTTATATTCTTAAGTAATAGTGCATGCTTGAGATAATTTAATCTAAAATACTTACTACATCATTGTTAAGAAATCCCAAGGTTGCTGTTTTGCTTTACAATTTGAAATATATCTGCAGACTGTGGTGGCTTCTAATGAAATCATCCTCATCCTCCTCATCATACAAGACCAGTGAAAGTATTAAAGAATTCCCATCAACCAAAACTTGACAGTTCAGTGTTCAAATGACTGGTTTTGTGAAGGTCTGGTTCCCTTATCTTTTTCCCTTATCTTCCTGGATCACTTTACTATTCTTTTAAAGGATTCTGGATGGGGATAATTTGACTAAAATGTGTTATCTGGATTTGTACATTTCATTAAGAGACCCTACTTTTTCCTCAGTAGGTTAAGTACTCTGCCTTTCCTAATCAACTCTGTGCCTCTCTTGCCATTCTGTGTCAAGTGTATTAGTAGATTTCTTTTTGATTTAAAACATCCACCATTTTGAAATGCTGTCTTCTCCACCACCACTTTATCAGGCATTTGGATAAATGGAGGGACATATGTTACATATATTTTCTGTCTTGTTAAAGAGATGTCATGGATGGGTAGGGAGAATAACCATTTAAATTCAAAATTTATTTTTTGTGTATGCATGACTTTCATTTATGTTCATAAAACTACTGCCTAGGAATCACAGCAGGCACATTCATTCTTCTTGAAAATTACGGATTTTGAAATGTGAACATATGGTAGAAATGGGATAGTTTCCTAAAATACAACTTAATCTCCCTTGGAAGCTGTCTTCAACAAATGCTGTGATGTTGCTGGCCAAGTAAAATAAGTAATCGTCTCCATCACTTCTGAGGTACTCACTCTCACACAGTGTGTTCACAACTTACCACTTGAGATCCCATACTCCACAGGGACATATCAATTCAACGATTAAGATTGCAATCTTGTATACAATATACACATGCAAGTAAACATAAGGGGTTTAATTCCAAGAAAACCCACACATTATGATGCCATAATTCCCATTTGCAATTCTGATTTCTTTATATTTGCTAATTTGTTTAAGGTGATAGCCGGCCAACCATGCCTTCCACTAGAATAAGTTGTTAAAGAGTGATAAATAGACATGTCTCCCTCCTTCCAGGATGAATTGTTAAAGATTGGGGAAGGCGATTCCTTCCCCACCTAAGTTTTTGGGATTTTCTTTTCTTTTCCGTTTACACACAACATACTCCTACAGCCTTTCATACTACACAGTTGTAGCATAATCATTAGACTAACTGCTATGACAACATCCCATGGAATCTTGGGATTTGCAACTAGATGGTTCATGAAATTACAATCCCAGGACTCCATAGTGTGTTTGCCATGGCAGTTAAACTGGTACTATAACTGTGTGGCATTAAAATGTCAGTGGATGGTTGTTGTTTTTTTTCATACACCCCCCCCCAACACACACCTGGCACCCCTCTTGGATAATTGTGCCTATTTAAAATGTATGCACTTCTCTCAGGCACATAGCTAGGCTGCTGGGGGATGAAGATCCTGGGGTGCGAGCCAGTCAGGGCTACCAAACAAGCCCTGTTCAACTCCTCAATTCTGTGCCATGGAAGGAGGAAGAGGAAAGAATGAGGACGATGGCAGTTGTAGCCTAGCAGTGTTCACACATTCCAGAGATTATCAGACGGGGGGTGGGGGAAGTGTTCCTGTCCGACAATCTCCTATCCTGCCCCTGTCCCATCCCTGACCTGCCATAATCACCTTCACCATCACACTCTCCTGTCGTTCTGGCAGCCCAGGAGTGAAATGAGCTCTAACAGAGCTCCGTTTACTTCCTGGATCAAAATCCCATGGATTCTCATAAGAAGAAGCGAGCACAGGAAATTTAAAAGTAAAAACAAGAACACACACACAAAAGTGACACCAAGCACCTAAACACACTTAAAACTTTACAAGTAACCTGGGGAGGATACAAAAAAGATGGTAGCTTACCTGAATGTCCTGATCTTACCCGGAAGTGTTCTGGCAGGGACCTCCCATTGATGCTGGGATCTCACCAGCATAACAAGACACCCTGTCACATACAGGCAAATCCAGAACACAAATGGAATGGGGGGTCTATTGACAGTTTCTCCCATCAATAAAAAGCAGTGTCGGCAGAATGGCAGCAGAACGAGGGGGAAAGAACATTGTCTGATAAGGGAACCCTTTTGCGATCTCCTGGCATTCATATAACGCCACTTTTAATGTGTCTGATAATCTCTGAGAGAAGGACTTTTTCATTCTTTCGTAGCACACTGGATGAGGGCCAACAAGCAACAGCTGCTGAAATTCCCTCTTCTACATAACCATTACATACAGCAGCCATCTCCAGTTTTCACTCTGGCAACCCTAAGGGCACCAATTTACTGAACAGAGTCATTTATTTTCTGAAACAATTGTTTCTTTTCAGAATTATAGTCACTTTTTTTTTTTTGCTTTCTTCTCAAGTTCAGTATCATTTTCATCACTAATACTTCCACATTTATGACATGATAACTTTTGAAGTATTGTTGTTTTTGTGGTGGTGGTGGTGTGACTTCAGGGTCCAACTTATGGTGACCCTAAGGAGAACCTATCATGGGGTTTTCTTGGCAAGATTTGTTCAGAGGGGGGGTTGCCTTTGCCTTTATCTGAGGTTGAGAGAGTGTGACTTGCCCAAGGTCACGCAGTGGGTTTCCATGGCTGAGTGGAGGTTTGAACTCTGGTCTGAGTTATAGTCCAATGCCCAAACCACCACACCATGTACTATAATTGCATTCCCCACCACCCGGAAACCTAATTCTTTCCATGACATCATGACTACAGCCCAACAGCGTCTCACATTAATAAAGTTCTGCAGGCACAATCACAATCATTTCACTAAAATGAAAACAAAGCTATACATTATTAGGAAGTAACTAATTCAGGGCAAGAGACAGTAAGAACAAGGCCTTAAATATTTAAAGTACCTAGTCAAAATATGATGGAATAAAGCACCATGCAATAAAGAAAACACCATTAAAACTCCCCCCTCCCATTTCACCGTCAACAAAAATTATGAAGTGAATTTTTAAAGAGACCTTAAATTTACATCTTATGCTTAATTATTTTCTCATTAGAGAATGGATATGAAAGGCACAGCTAATTTCCATTATATATTATTCACTGTTGGATTGTTAATGATTTAATGCCTAAAGTACATCCATACTAAAAAAGTAAACTACTTGTTGTTCATTAGTTCTTCTGAATGGCTTCAAAATGCACATGATAGCTTGAGGTGCCCCATGAATTTGGTGCCAGTGTTTTGTCTTCTGTAATATTTGCATACAAATGGTGCCTGTTGTTCTCTCTTGAATAATTAACTTCATCTCCTAAAATATTCCTGACAGAGCCTCACCACTTAAGTTCTTTGCAACCCAGTCATATCTATCTCCACAATTCTTCCTTCACTTTCTCATAAATGTCATTTTGAGGTGTCTGTCAACACTATACTTCTACAGCCCCTAAACTACTGAAAGAATATACTGTTATTTCACACATACCTCCACACCATAATCCCATATGTCTAATGCAAGATCTTAATCTAGTCAATCATTAATTCCCAGACTATGTGCTGGAACACACTCAGGGGAGTCAGGAAAAGCAGTTTTATACCATAAGACAAGGTTACAATTCAGCACTTCTCCAGACATTGTTGAACCACAATTCCCATCAAACCTCACCAGCACAGCCAATGATGTATAATGCTGGGAGCTGCATTCCAAAAACATCTCGAGGGATACATGGCTCCCACCCCTGCCAGAAGAAATAAATTAGACCAGTGAGACCTGCAATGAAATGTCACAGCAAGGAATGCCTCTAGAAAGGTTAGTTTAGCTAGCTTGTTCTTTCCTTCTGATGTTGCAGGCTACAGCCCATGACAAGTGAATGAGGAAAAAAATGAGGACTTCAGTTTTACTACTGTTTATGACAGATCTGTGTACCAAATGGGCAGTTTCATACTATACAGTTATAGTGATATGATTCCACTTTAACAGCCATGGCAACTTCCTGAGGAATCTTGGGATTTGTAGTTTATGGAGGGGAATTTAGAATTCTCAGCCAGAGAGCTCTAGTACCTCACCAAACTACAAAACTCAGGATTTCATGGGAGGTAGGTGTGACAGCTAGAGTACAATGCAGCACTGTAATTGTGTAGTGTGAAAAAGCACGAAGTCAGAACTACAAAGCGAATTTAGAAGATGTTAGATACCTCTTTCCTTTTCTTTGACAAAGATCTCACTTCACGGGGCTTGTCTATATGAGAAGAAATAATGCAGCAGTGTTATTTTGTCTCCACAGTGTTTTGGCAAAAACGATAGTATGCAAAGCTCTCTGCCATGATGTTCACATGACCGTGAATCAAGATGGCGGCCATGTTATTGTTTTGCGTGATGTGAGGAAAGGAAGGCGAAGGGAACCTGGCAGCACCGAGACAATTAAGAGGGTGGCCACGATAAGGGAGAGGAGGAGAGCCGCCTGCCCTTCATCTATCCCTGTGGTGGCAGCAGCCTCTGATTCCAGCTGCAGTTAAAGGGACAAAAGGACCACCTGGCCAGTTGCTGGTTGTGGACAAGGAAGAGGAGGTCGGCTCTTCGCCGCTCTGGAGTCATCTCACCTTCCCCAACTGGGCTATTCCTTCTCTCATGCCTGTGTCCCAAGCTTGATGTCAGCAGGCTTTGGAGGGTGTGGAACAGGCATGAGAGAAGGAGCAGCCTACCCAGGGAAGGCGAGATGAAGCTGGAGCAGCAAAGTGCTACCCTCCTCTTTCTTCTCTGCAACCAGCAGCTGGCCAGGCGGCTCCTCCCCTCCCTTTCATTGTAGCCAGAATCGGAGACCACTGCCAGGGCTGGTTTAAGGAATTTTGGGACCCCCTGCAATACGTTATTTTAGGCCCCCCATATGTTTATCTCAGGTCAATGTAACCTAATCTATTCACAGTACAGGATGTTCAGATTATTATATTAATTATTACAGTAATACAACAACATGAGGAGAGCTGCACAGATCCCATCCATTTTGTACCCTTAGTCTGGTTTTGCACACCCAAACAAAGATTTCAACAGTTTCAATATTTTCCTTTTTCTGGCGTAAACCCAACCTGAGCAGACCTGTGGAATCGACTGCTGAACAGGAATTCAACACTTAGAATCATAGAGTTGGAAGAGATCTCAAGGGCCATCCAGTCCAATCCCCTGCCATGCAGGAATACACAATCAAATCATTCCCAACAGATGGCCATCCAGCCTCTGTTTAAAAACCTCCAAAGAAGGAGACTCCACCACACCACACACTTACATAAACTTCATTGCTTCAAGGAGTCTACTCTAGTTAGGATGGCACACTGAGGCCTCTGGTTCTTCCCCTACTCCCATCTGGCTAGTTAATAAACAGTCACAGGTTCGCACTTGCTGCCTCTTTCCACTTTCAGGCCAAACCTTCCATTCCCTTGCAGAAGCACATAACTGGGATTCCGGGGTACCCAAAGGACATCTAGTCCAACCCCCTGGCCGGGCAGGAAACCCACAGCTAGGTCACCACAGACAGGTTCCCCCTCCAACCTCTGTTGAAAAGCCCCCAACTCTTTCCCCCCCAACTCCAAGGGTCCCTCACGCAGGTAGGTACAGAAACTGCCCCAACCACAAGGCTGCACTCTTCACATCCTTGCTTGCTGTCTTCCCCAAATTTAGCTCCTGCTGGGCCGGAAAATAGCAGAGCTCCTGCACCCTCCCCATGTGGCCCACACCCTCCTTGAAAATGCATGGGGGGGAAAGGCTCTCATGCATCTTGCTCCAGTTCCTCCGCCACCCCCCCCCACAAAAAAAACCCCAGGGTATAACAGGCATGGCCACCAAAGGCTCCCTTCTCTGCTACAAAGCTTGTTTGCAAGACCAGCCTCAGGTTGTTTTTTCTACATGGACCCAGTGGCATGTACCACGAGCCTCTGGCTGGGTGCAGTGCACCCTGCAGGTTCCTCCACTGCCAAGGCCACATACACCCCTCCCTGGCCAGGCCACGCCCACTCACAGGCCTGCACCAGTGCCTGGAAAAGCACCTGCTGTTCCTGGTCATGCTGCTTCAACTGCTGGATAGAATCATAGAATCATAGAATTGCAGAGTTGGAAGAGACCACGAGGGCCATCCAGTCCAACCCCCCTGCCACGCAGGAAATCACAATCAAAGCATCCCCGACAGATGGCCATCTAGCCTCTGTTTAAAGACCTCCAAGGAAGGAGACCCCACCACGCTCCGAGGGAGTGTGTTCCACTGCCGAACAGCTCTTACTGTCAAAAAGTTCCTCCTAATGTTGAGGTGGAATCTCTGTTCCTGGAGCTTGCACCCATTGCTCCGTGTTCCAGTCTCTGGAGCAGCAGAAAACAAGCCTGCTCCATCCTCAGCGTGATGTGACCCTTCCAACGGGAGCCGCTGCCATCACCTCCCTGTTGTTGCTGCTGCTGCCTCTCCTCAGCCGTGATGGTTCCCTGCAGGTAGGAGCTGAGCAGCAGATGACAAAGGGTGTGGGGAGCCAAAGGAGGAGGGAGTTCCCTGTGATGTCAGCGTGGGGATCCCCAACCCCGCAGAGGCCATACCTTCACTTCATCCTGCCACCAGGGACAGAGAACTGGGCCAGCAGGGGATGCTGAGGATGATTATATTTTTATATTTATATTTCCTGCAGGGCAGGGGGTTGGACTTGTTATGATGGGGCCCCCTGCAGCTGTGGGTGTTGCGGGGCCCTTAAACTGGCCCTGGCTGCTGCTGGCGGGATAGGTAAAGGGTGGGTGGCTCAGTCTCTCTTCATCTTCCTCATGGTGGCCTCCATCCTCATCGTCTCCGGGCACTGTGGTTCCCTTTCGACAGTTTGAAAAAAAACTGTAAAAAAAGCACATGATCACTAGCATGTCTGGGCACTTGACGGAAAGTCCGCACCTGCACACATCCGACCAATCATATGTAGAGTTCTGCCCTCTTTGGACTGCACAACAAATCACATCAGTTGTCCAAACAAGCAGGAATGTGTGTTTCCTTCTGGGCTTTTAAAAATTATGGGGAAAGCCACTAAGGCTTTTTCCGTGGAGTATTTGGAGTTTCGGGGCCCTCTCCTTTCCAATACGTCAAATCACTGCAGATTTCCATTGGGACAAAAGGTATTCTCCATGCATTCTATGAGGAGTTTTTTCACCATCAAGACAACCCCACACTATCACTTTAGGAATTAACTCTTCTTTGCATTAAAGTTTAATTTGTTTTATAAGTCTAACATTTATCTTATTTTTATTATTACAGTATTTATACCCCACTCTTCAGCAACAAAGCCTCTCAGAGCAGCTTACAAATTGTTAAGCAATAGCACTCACACATCTACACCACTTTATAGCACACTAGGCACTTTCTAAGTGGTTTCAAGTGTCTGTTAGCTAATTGCCCCCACAAGCTGAGTACCCATTTTACTGACCTATGAAAAGATGGAAGGCTGAGTGAACCTTGGAGCTCGTGGGATCAAACTCACAACATTGTGGCTGCAGTACTGGCATTTAGCCACTGCACCACCAGGGCTCCCCTGTGCAGTCATTAGTAAGAATAAACTCTCCAATTGTCCGAAATCAACAGGGACAGTTCTGATTAATCCTCTGTCTTCTCACTTGTTCACCTGCTTTTAAAATGTCCCAGTTTCTCTGTTCTCCTTATACTTTCCCCCTTTGTCCTTTGCCTACTGCAGTTGCTGCAAACTGAGTTCAGAGTGCAAAAGTGGGAGAGGAAAGAGGGGGAGATGATAGAGTATTGCCCTTCCCAGTAGGCTCAGGGGAAAGTGAACTGCTGCGACTTCTTATTGTGTGAGTCTTCTTCCTTATTAATAACTTTTGCCATCCTGATCACACTCTTATGTTGTCTGGCCACAGGTGTCACAGTTATCATCTGTGAAATGTTGGAGGGTATGCTAAGCAATTAGTGGGCCTTACTATCAGCTAAGTATGCATAGGATTGTAGTCATGCCCCATTAACTTTTCAAAACATACACTTCTTTGTAAGCATTTTCAAATGCATTTTTAGTCAGGCACAATTTTGAACTACTGTATATGCATGATTTTGTTCACATTTTCAGTCTCTGAAATGTATTGCAAGGTTTGCGAATGTATGGATTTCTCTTGCCAGTTTGAGAGAAATGTGAAAAGAATATTTTCCTGAAGAAGTGCAAACCCTCACAAAATGATTTTCCATCTCTAGGCCCAAAAGATAGATCTGGATTTCTTCCAAATTGGAGCCCCTTAGCAATATTAGAGAATTGCTGTTCTGCAATTAGGTGAATGCCAAATTAAAATGGAGTCTTGACAAAGTACTTGATGTAGCTTTACATTGTCCAACAATCTTCTTCATGGCCAAAAGACTTCTATAATGTCTTCTATAATGTTTATTCTCAGATAAGTCCCCAGTAATATTCATTGAAAGTTTCCTCCTATCTCATAGCACAGGGAGAACAGTAATGAATTGCTTCTAACTAGGCAACTTATCTTTGGAGGTGCTTAATTACTGATTTCTTTCCACTAATTTTTGAAGTTTCTGATATAGTGAAACCTACCCTCCAACACTTCACAGGTGAAGACTGGGCTGCATGTGGCTAGAGGGCGATGATGATCCCCCCCCCCATTATTTATGTGTTTTGGGTGTTTTTAACTGAAGTTGTGTCTTCTTGCAAGAACAGCCAAAATCTCGCCCATGCAAAATCACAGAAGTAAGAAAAAAATTATGCTTGGTGCACCCACAGGCCAGCACAAAGTGCTAATAAGCTGTCATTAGAAGGCAATGTGAAGAGAAGTGTTACTATAGTGCAAGCTTCAATCCCATTCTTAAACCACTAATGGTGGTCATGCAATAAATCCATGGTGCTGGTATCGCATGATTACAGTGACGTGCGATACTTACTGTAACCATGCCACTACGTTTCTGCTTTCCTCAATGGTGGAATTACAGCGTTTTAGACACTTGTCTGATAGTCTTAAGTCTTCTTTGTAAACTATATAAAAGTAGTTTACTCACAAAATATGTGTGCATAATCAACACAGGCTCATCTTGAGGAAAGTAAGAAAAGAGTGAGTATCACATGATATCAGGAAAGTTGGAGCATCTCACTCGGAGAGGCTGTTATCCACACATGCTGCATGGAGGGCAGGCAGGGAGAGAAAGATATAGAGAGAGCACATGGGACCCCAGAGAGCAAAGAAATGCCTACATGACCAGGAAGAGAGTGAGTGTGAACAAACAAACAGGAAGTTACCATAAATGTGTTTGTGCCTAAACTCCTAGAGAGACACATTCAATCTAACTACCAGTGCCTACAGCATACAAAGACTGCATATTCTGACACTTTCTCCTCTCCCGAATTAAAACATCAGACACATGGCAGACACTGGCAAAGGGGTTGATTTGTAACTAACCCATGCTCAGTGAGAAGTAAAATGGTCTGGACGTTAAAACAGGAAATGCTTAATTGAAGGCACAATATCCTTGAAAGAAGTGACTATATATACAGACACCACTTGATGGCCAAAATAGAAATCAAATACACTACATAATAGAAAGCAGAAGATGGAGAAGCTCCATTCTGACTAAAAAAACAAAACCAGGAGCAGATTGTGGCACAGAGCAAGAACTACTAATATCAAAAATTAGAGTAAAGCTAAAGAATAACACTAAGTCAACTATCATGCTGAAATACAATCGGCAGAACATCCCCATAGAATTTAAAGATAATGGGAAAAACAGATTTGTACTATTAAGTCTAATTGACTGAGTGCCAGAAGAACTCTGGACGGAACCCAGGGACCTTATCAGGAAAGAATGCAAAAAAGTACTATCTTTAGCCAAAAAGAGAGAGAAGCTTTCATGGATGACATGAAATTCTGCAAGTAGTTAAGGACAGATGAGAAGCAAAACTAAAAGGTGACAAAAATAGTCAAAACCCTGAATGCAACTGTTCAATGACTTGTGTTCAGGGACAAGGAGAACTAGTATAATTATCAATCCAGAGAAGTAGAAGGTGTCAACAAAAAAGGAAGAACAAGAGACCACTTCCACAAGATCTGAGAAATCAGGGAAATTTAAACCAAGAGTGAGGATGATCTTATGACCAGCAGGAGAACACATTTCATGGCCGAGTAGAAATAAAAAGATGGGGGAAACAATAAATGGAAGAACTATGTAAAAGAGATGAAAGGATGACAGATTCAATGTGAAGTTGAAGGCTTTCATGGCCGGCATCCATAGATTTTCCTTGGGGAATCCTCCTTGCATATCTCCAACCAGAAACTAGCCATTCAAATACACAAATGTACATATCTTCTCCAACAGGGGTTCACAGTATATAAACCCCACACATACTCCTACCTGCAGGTGAAACATCAGAAATAAACTCGTACAGAACACGGCCTCACAGCCTGGAAAAAAAAACAAGGAAAACGATGACAGATTCATTGAAGGAAGAACCATATGAAGATAAACCTCCAATTTTAGAAAGTGAAGTGGAAGCAGCACTCTGAGCCCTTGGGAGAAATCAATCACCAGGAATAGATGGCATACCAATAGAGCTACTTCAGTCTACAGAGACAGAATCTACTCTAGTTCTAACTAAAATCTGTCAACAAATAAAGAAAATAAAACAATGGCTTATAGATTGGAAACAGTGAATATACATTCCAGCCCCGAACAGAGGAGACACCAGGGATTGCAGTAACCATAGGACCATTGCATTAATTTCTCATGCAAGCAAAGTGATGCTTAAAATTCTACAACAAAGACTTTTGCCATATATGAAGTGAGAAATGCCAGATGTTCAAGATGGGTTAAGAGGTATTAGGGATCAAATTGCAAACATAAGTTGGATAATGGAGCACACCAAAGAATTTCAGAAGAAAATCAGCCTGTGCTTTGTAGATTATAGCAATGCCTTTGATTGCACAGATCATGAAAAACTATGGGTTGTTCTTAAAGAAATGAGAGTGCCACAATATTTGATTGACCTGATGTATAGTCTGTACTCAGGACAAAAGGCTACCTTTAGGACAGAATATGGAGAAATGGAATGGTTTCCAATTGGCAAGAGAGTCAGACAGGGTTCATTATGTCACCCTATCTGTTTAACCTGTATGCTGAACATATATGTAGAGGAGGATTAGACTCGAAGGAGGCATGAAAACTGGAGGAAGGAACATCAACAACTTAATATATGCAGATGAGACCATACTACTAGCAGAAAATAGTAAAGACTTGGAACGTTTATGAAAGAAAGTCAAGGAAGAAAGTGCATTAGCAGGTTTACAGCTGAATGTTAAGAAAACAAAAATAATGTCCATAGATGATTTATATAACTTTAAAGTAGATGAGGAAGATGTTGAAATAGTTAAAAACTGACCATAACTTAGCTGAATCATTAATCAGAATGGAGACTGCAGTCAAGAAATCAGAAGAAGACTAGGACTTGGAAGGGCAGCTACAAAGGAACTAGACAAGATCCTGGAGTGTAAAGGTATATCATTGAATACCTAAATCAGGATTATCCATGCTATCATATTTCCCATTTCTATGTATTGTTGTGAAAGCTGGACAGTGAAGAAAGCTGATAGGAAGAAAACCAACTTTTGAAATTTGGTCCTGGAGTTCTACATATACCGTGGACTGCCAGTAAGCAAGGGGATCTTGTAGCACCTTTGAGTCAAGCTCCCCTTGCTTACTGATATTCCAGACTAACTCTGCCATTTCTTTGAATTCTACCCCTGTGGACTGCCAGAAAGAGAAATCAATGGGTCCTAGAACTCAAATCACTCCTGAACTCTCCCTAAAAGCCAAGATAACTAAATTGAGATTGTTGTACTTTGGCCATATCATGAGAAGACATAGCTCACTAGAAAAGACAATAATGCTTGGTAAGGTAGAAAGCAGCAGGAAAAGAGGAAGGCTGCATTCCTGATAGATAGACTCAATAAACAAAGCCATGCCCCAGAGTCTGCAAGACTTGAACAAGGCTATGGATGACAAGGTGATCTGGAGGTCTCTCATTCATGGGGACGCCATAAATCAAAATTGACTTGATAGGAGTTAACAACAACAATGCCTCCGAAGCATCCATGGTGCTTTTCCTATTCACGCAGGGCAGCTTTGTTGTGCAATTGTGCTAACAGTCACAATCTCAAATCAGGTTTGGAAAAGCAAAACAGGAATGATGAGCTGGAATACTACAGTGACATCATGTGGATTCTCAATAAAAAAAGAATGAACAAAGTGTGGTAATTCCAGAGAAAATAGCTAGTATGAAAACAACCTGGAATGTCTTAGTCCTGACATGTAAAATAAACTTCGGATCATGTAGACTTAGTCAAAATTGTTAAACATAGTTTTGTTTCTTGTGATGCCTGTTTTTAAAGTAATTAGTGAAACCAAAATGAATCTCTACCAGATAATTGTATTCCTGTGAGCCTCTGGTAATTAGGACAAATGCTCCATTGCTACATTTCCTCTTCTACCAATTAGAACAAGCCAATTAATTCTGATTTGCAGAGAGTTTTGGAAAGACTCTCTTTTGTTGGGGAGAATGCTGAAAGTTGGAGAGCAACAAGGTCAATGAGGAACCTTATATTGGGCTGAAATGAAAACATTCCCATGTCCTAGAGTTGTAAATCAAAGAAATCTCTATGTATGGATATTTAAAACAAAGGTTGGCAACTGCCAGTGGTAGGAGACTGTTTTGATCTGTTAGGAGATTTGCTGTAGCCCCTTGCCCTTGATTCTTTTTTTAATTTTTTTTTTTTTTTTTGCCAAACACGATCCCTCAATGCCTCCTAGGCAATATGGGGAGTAATTTGCCACATGGGAGATGACCATGATAAATTAAATTCTGGTTTGGATAGAAAAAGGGCTATCCTGGGTATAAAATGACCCAGAGGGGATACAGTGAAATTGCCCTCTGCTCTTACCTCACCTGGAATACTGTGTCCAGTTCTGAGCACCACAATTCAGGAAGGATATTGAGAAGCTGGAATGTGTCTAGAGGAGGACAACCAAAATGGTGGGAGGTCTGGAAGCCATGCTCTATGTGGAGCAGCTTAGGGAGCTGGGTATGTTTAGCTTGGAGAAAAGAAGGTTAAGAGGTGACATGGTAGCCATGTTTAAATATTTGAAGGCATGTCATACTGAGGATGGAGCAAGCTTATTTTCTGCTGCTCCAGAGAATAGGACATGGAGCAATGGGTTCAAATTACAGGAAAAGAAATTCCACCTAAACATTAGGAAGATTTTCCTGACAGTAAGAGCTTTTCGGAAGTGCAATACACTGCCTCGTGGTGTGGTGGAGTCTCCTTCTTTGGAGGTTTTTAAACAGAGGCTGGATGGCCATCTGTCAGAAATGCTTTGATTATTTATTCTTGCATGGCAAGGGGTTGGACTAGATGGCCCTTGTGGTCTCTTCCAACTCTATGATTCTATCATTCATTTCCTCCTCTCTCTGCCATCACCTTTTACAGGCATTTTTTAAAAAGCAGACATATGAGAGGCTTCAAGTAGACATAAGAGGGACCACAAACTGTCAATTCCCACTAAGTGAGGAGGTCTATTATGAGAGCACTCACTTCTTTCTTCCAGTTTGGAAGAGCCCATGCAAAATAATGATGTACTGAATCTTTTCCATATGCCCTCCACCTGCCTTGTAATAAATAATTTTTCTCAACCCTATTTGGGATATTTGAAAGCATTTGGAACATGTCACGGGTTTAAACAGGAGTGGCAAAAAAAAAAAAAACCTGTGGAGAGAATACTCTCAATGAGTTCTGTAGCTTCTTTGTGTTAATAATTGGTAAATTATTATCATTTAATAAGGTAAGATGAAACACCTCGAAAATAGTGTGTGAACTATTCTCTCTGGGGAAAAAGAAACACATTCTGAGCTAATTCTCATTAGTGTCCCACTACTTATGCTAGCACTGTTCACAAAAGAAGAGATGAGCATGGTGTCAAGAGCTTTTCCTCCCCTATGCCCTTGTGGGTCAAGGGCAGGTTGTGATACCATGCTCTCACACCACTGTGCATATGTGTGCATTTCCTCTGCCGATAGCACTAGTATATGCAGTGGAGCACTGTACTTAGCCATCTGCACAGTTCTCTCCCTCCACACTTACACACAGAGGCACAGATTTTATACCTATACACCTGTAGGATGTACAGGTGGTTGAGCAAATGTGCATGTTTAGTGCTATTGCCTTACAGCTGTTGGTGTAATGCATGCAGGGAGCTGTGTGAAAGCTAATAGCCCATAAAGGACTCAGTGCCCTGTTGTAAGGAGTTCCTGGAGCATGAATTTACAGCTCTGTGCAAAGCCACCTGATTCTAGGTAGAAAGAATTGGAGCATCATCCAAAGCAGTGAAGGATTTCCAGATATTAAAATGTCTCTCCCTATCCCAACTGGCCACTGGCTGTCTTCCACAAAAAGGGTTACCAAGGCTTCCTGTTCATATGGGAATTCTGCCTGGGCAACCATTTTTACTGGCTCTGATTTCTGGCTTGATTCCTGTCTCCAGTGTCTTATCTCTTGCTCAAAAGCTGCCTGTTGCTTGACTCTGATAACATTGGCTTTAAGCACACTTTTGAGATTCCAGTTAGCTGATCTAAAAATAATGTCAATGTTAGAAGAGACCTGTGAGAGCCAACATCCAGTGGCAGCTGGTGGCTCTAATGGTGAACTATCCAAGTTGCTGAGCACTACCTCCAAAATAGGGTCTGTACCTTGGATAACTCTTTTTATGTTTAGACTAAAACATGAAGCAGATTCCTAGACCTTACTGATATCAGAGCCTCCCACCACTATGTAGCTATTGGGAAGTCACATCTATGATCAGATAGGCAGGTGGTCCAGAGAAGAGCCTAGAATGCTGGTGAGAAGGGAGATTTCTAAGGCAGCCAGATCCTGGGTGGCAAAGATAGCTTTTGGCTTCAGGTACATACAAAGGGCAAGGCAGATTGTGGACCCATGACCAGAATCTACAGAATAACACTGATCACACAAGATTTTCAGACAACAGTGTTATACTGTTACTATTCCACTTTATTTGCTATGGCTGCCTCCTCTTAAATCCTGGGATTTGCAGTTTAGGGAGGGGTATTTACAACTCTCAGCCAGAGAGATCTTAGGCCTCACTAAACTACAAATCCCAGAATTCCACAGGAGGAAGCCAGAGCAGTTAAAGTGGAATAGTAACAGTATAACACTATAACAGTGTAATCTGAAAATCTCCTGTAGTTTACAGTAGGGGTAGCAAGCAGTAAAGAGTCCAGGGGTTGCCCTGACTCCATTTCCAATCCTCTGTATACCCCTCTCCCAGGCTGCACCTTTTTTTTTTTCCAAAAAGCAGAAGGAGCCAGGCAGTCACTTCCAGTTTTGGCACAAAAGGCTGTTGAGAGTCCAAAATAGAAGTTCCTTTCCCCCAGATGGAAAGGAAATGGAGACCTGTGGCCCTTGGGGGCTTCTGCAGATGGGATTCTACTTTTAGAGTACTAGGTATTTTTTTTTCCAGCAATGGGGTGACCTAGTGGTAGGCCTGAAAGCCACAGTGAAGCCTTGGTGCAGCCATACAGTTTCTACCTCTGGCTTACAGGAGGATGACAGATCACTGGGAGAGCAATTTAGAATCATAGAATCATGGAGTTGGAAGGGTCTCATGGGCCATCAAGTCCAACCCCCTGCTCAGTGCAGGGTCTCCAGCTAAAGCATCCCCAGAAGGTAGCTGTTCAGACTCTTTTTTGCTTAAAAGAAGCCCAGTTCAGGCATTTACTAAAACTCATGAGGACTCAATGTGGGCTCTATATGCCAGCCCTATCCCAGATATGTCAGCACCTGCATGCTCCCTTAGTCCCCAACCTCCCTACCTGAAGTAAGGCGGTCTGAAAGTGCAATCTGCTCATGTTTTGTTGAACATTAAGAAAATGCTGCACATAATAGGGGATCCTCATAAAGCCAACAACCCTAGAGAAGAGCACTTCTGTTGCTTTCTTGCTTGGTACACCAGGGTTTGAATACCCACTCAGCTATGGACATGCACTGGGTGACCTTGAGAAAGTCATATTCTCTCAGCCTAAGAGGAAGGCAATGGCCAACCTTCTCTGAATAAATCTTGCCAAGGATGCTCTATGATAGAGTCATCATAAATGTTCATAAACCTGAAGGCACATGACAACCAACAACAATAAACACTCCTGAACTGGTAAGCAGGTCCAGGGAAGAGGGAAGCATCTAATATAGTGGGACTCAATTCCTGGTGAGAGTCAGATTCAGAAGGTGATAGCCCTTCTGGACTAAAACTGCCAGCAGCCTCCAGCCAGTATGGCCATTGTCCAATGCTGTTTCAAGTCTTGATCCTCTGTTGGCAGTATGGGTGATGCCATGACAGCCATTGGCCTTGGGGAATAAAGAGTAACTGTTCCACATATGGCACACTACATGCTGGAACTCAGCAGGATGGAAATATTTGTGAGAACTAGACCCCAAATTTGGCCTATACCAAGCCAGATGAAAATACTGCCATACAACAACCAGCACCTTTATATGAGATGCATCATGTTCAAAGCTTCATATACATTGATCATTCAGGTAAACCATTTTCAAACATAGGAATAACTTGCAAGTATTCCTGAGTTTTCTGAAAGTCATAAATAAAGAAGCACCCTGCAAGCTTGATAAAAGGAGTTACTCTGTTCCTTACAGGTGACATATTTCAGATACTGAACATATTTCTATAACTGGTAAACTCTGAAATCCCTGAAGGTCATATTTGGGAGGGAGGGATCTTAAAGAGCAGACTTGAATACTGAAAACCTTTTTAAAACACACACTCACGTGTGACTGTGCATCCCAGGAGGAAGTAGATGTGTGCAGCTACCAAAAGGATGGGGAAAGAAAAAGGAAATGTTTCTTAGTATTTCATTTCAAGGTCTGTCCTCTTTTTATGTTGGCAAAATAGACATAGGCTCAAGAGAGTCTAAGAGATTAAAAGAAGAAGAAGATCTTGCAAAATTATAGCCCAGCACAGGGAAAAAGAAAAAGAAACCTATTTATGATTGCTGTCCAATACAGAGGCACCCCACATTAGTGGGGCAATGAATTTGCTCTGGGTTTTCAGTTAATGATGTTATTAAATTATAACTCCGTAGGAAAATTTGGAGAGGAGTAGAATTGTCTCTTACCATTATGGAAAGGAAAATGGGGGACCTTGGTGGTAGTGAGCTTTTGAAGGACTGATTAATAATTATAATTTGATATTATGCTTTTTGCAATTTATTTGATAAGGGGTGTTTAATAATTCCTGTTACTTTAATCAAAATAACAACTGCAAATATCCAGTAGACATTATTGTATTGGAAATTTGTAATGATTAGAGGTCATTATGCTTCTATATAGAGTGAGGATTTTTTCGGACAATCCAAAAATAACGCTAGCAGCGTCGCCAGGTTGCGACGCTGCAGCGCTAGAGGGTGTCAGTTTCGCATGATGCTCCTTCCCAGCAGTACTGTTGCAGTACCGCTGGGACATTTGACCGTGATATTTTTGCTTTAGGTAAAAGCAAAAATATCATGGTCAAATGTCCCAGCGGTACTGCAACAGTACCGCTGGGAAGGAGCGTCATGCGAAACTGATGCCTTCTAGCACTGCAGCGTCGCAACCTGGCGACACTGCTAGCGTTATTTTTGGATTGTCCGAAAAAGTCCTGAGATTCAATTTACGGAACTACTGGATACAGGAAGATATAACACAGATATTATTGAGTTTTGAAGATTATAAGAAAATATGTTAATTATAATCAAAATTTATGATATTTGTATTAGTTTGAAGTTATGTATTAACTATATCCAATGTAATTTTTGATGTGATATAAATTTTGAATAAAAATATTCTTAGAAAAGAATTTGCTCTGGGTTTTCATCTGGTTTTAAAGGAACTATCCAACATGTTCTAATATTGCATTTTTGGGCGAGGTTCTGGAGCATGTGGTTGTATCCCAGCTCCAGGGATTTCTGGATGAAACAGATTATCTAAATCCATTTCAAACTGGCTTCCAGCCTGGTTATAGGATGGAGACAGCTTTGGTCACCTTGATGGATGACCTATGCAGAGAACTGGACAGGGGGAGTGTGCCCCTGTTGGTTCTGCTGGACCTCTCAGCAGCTTTCGATACCATTGACCATGGTATCCTTCTGGTCGATGGTATCGAAAACTGCTGAGAGGTCCAGCAGACCCAACAGGGTGACGTCTCTGGGATGGACTTGGGGACACTGTTATGCCATGGTTCTATTCTTTCTTGGAGGGGCAAATTCAGAAGGTGGTGCTGGGGGACTTCTGTTCAAGGCCTTGGTCGTTGGCCTGTGGGGTCCCTCAGGGTTTTGTTTTGTCCCCCAGGCTGTTTAACATCTAGGTGAAACCACTGGGAGGGGTCATCCAGAGTTTTCTGTATGCTGATGACACCCAACTCTATCTCTCTTTCCCATCAGATTCCAAGGAATCTGTCTCAGTACTGAACTGGATGAGAACAAACAAATTGAAACTTAATCCAGACAAGACAGAGGTGTTCCTGTCAGCTGAAAGGCAGAGCAGGGAATAGGGACCCCACCTGTGCTGAAGAAGATTGCACTCCCCTTGAAATCTCAGGCACTTAGTTTAGGTTTTCTCCTGAACTCTACTCTGAATCTGGATGACCAGGTTTCAGCAGTGGCCAGGAGTGCATGTGCACAGCTAGAACTAGTGCACCAGCTGCACCTGTTCCTTGAGACATCAGATCTGACCACAGAGACACATGTTTTGATGACATCCTGTTTGGGCTACTATAACACATTCTGTGTGGGACTGCCTTTGGAAACTGTTCAGAAACTTAAATGGGTCCAAAATGCTGTGGTCAGAATGCTGACCAGGGGCAGTTATAGGGAGCATAAAACTCCCTTGTTAAAACAGCTCCACTGGCTGGTTCATTTCCACACACAATTCACACAAAGAAGTGGCTCCTCTTCATCTTGGAAAGATGTGACCAGTGGGGTGCCACAGGGTTCTGTCCTGGGCCCGGTGCTATTCAACATCTTTATCAATGACTTCGATGACAGAATTAGGGGCATACTTATCAAATTTGCAGATGACACCAAATTAGGAGGAGTAGCTAATACCCTAGAGGACAGGATCAAAATTCAAAATGACCTGGATAGACTGGAGAGCTGGGCCAAAGCTAACAAAATGAAATTCAATACGGAGAAATGTAAGGAACTGCACTTTGGGCGGACAAATGAAATGCATAGATATAGGATGGGGGAGACCTGGCTGAATGAGACTACGTGCGAAAGGGATCTAGGAGTCCTAGTAGACCACAAGTTGAACATGAGTCAACAGTGTGATGCAGCAGCTAAAAAGGCCAATGCAATTTTGGGCTGCATCAATAGAAGTATAGTGTCTAGATCAAGGGAAATAATAGTGCCACTCTATTCTGCCTTGGTCAGGGCTCACCTAGAATACCGTGTCCAGTTCTGGGCACCATAATTCAAAAAGGATATGAACAAATTGAAGCATGTCCAGAGAAGGGCAACTAAAATTGTGAAAGGTCTGGAAAGGATGCCTTATGAGGAGAGACTTAAGGGAGCTGGGTATGTTTAGCCTGGAAAAAAGATGGTTAAGAGGCGATATGATAGCCCTGTTTAAGTATTTGAAGGGGTGTCACATTGAGGATGGAGCAGGCTTGTTTTCTGCTGCTCCAGAGACTGGAACACAGAGCAATGGATGCAAGCTCCAGGAACAGAGATTCCACCTCAACATTAGGAGGAACTTTTTGACAGTAAGAGCTGTTCGGCAGTGGAACACACTCCCTCAGAGCATGGTGGGGTCTCCTTCCTTGGAGGTCTTTAAATAGAGGCTGGATGGCCATCTGTCACGGATGCTTTGATCATGATTTCCTGCGTGGCAGTGGGTTGGACTGGATGGCCCTCGTTGTCTCTTCCAACTCTGCAATTCTATGATTCTATGAAACTGCTGGTCATGACCTATAAAGCCCTATATGGCTTGGGTCCAAACTATTTGAAAGACAATAGCTCCCAATACAAACCTGCCAGAACTTTGAGCTCATCAGAGGAAGGCTTTCTCTCAGTGGACTTTTTCAGACGAACTTAAAATCCAGAAGAAGACGTGGGAACAGCCATGGAGAAAGCTCTCTCTCTCATGTCCTCACCAAGCAAGCCTGTGATGGTGGTGAGACTGAACTTTTTCAGACAACCCTAAAATCTAGAAGAAGCCTTTGGGAGAGGAATGCAGCTGCTCCGCAGCAAGGGGCGGTTTCTGACGATGCCATCCCTCTTGCGTTACCCTCCGTGTTCCTTCCGTGTCACATGGAAGGAAAAGACGCCACTTTTTATTCATAGAAGTAAATAAATGCAGTAAATAAATAAATAAATAAATAAATAAATATTGAGCTCTGCCCCCCTCCCAATTGGTTAACCATCTCGGATGGGTCTTTTAAAACTGAGACTAAAACAAGAGTAGATTTACCACTTGAATGACACAGAAGGCACTGATCCAAGCTTTTAAATACATATGAGGGCAGCTAGTCTGTCCCATCAAATATGAAGCAATAGATCAAGAAAAGCAATTAGATCAATTCTTAGAGCAAAGGGGGTAAACAGGGGTGCTAAATTCCTGCCTTTTCTAGACTTCCTTTCAGGAACTTTTCTCATCAGGTAAAATCATACTAGAAGTCATTTCAAGTAGCTAAAAAGAACTAAACCCAGGAATTGAATGGATCCATGGCTCACTGGGTTGGGAGAAAAAAGCACCAGGAATTTTGGATTAACAGGAACAATGATACTTGCTATCTGCCATTGCACTTGGACTTTGTTGTTTCCTTTGACTTTGGACTTTATCAGACCAGGCAAATATGGCATCATAACAATGCCTATTTAATGAGAAAGGGCACGCATATCAAATGACATTGTCCTTTCAAGATAATATCTTGTCAATAAGGTGTACTTTTATATTTCTGGGCCAAGCCATCAATAGATCAGCCTTGGTGCTTTTTTGCTGGTATTGCTGGTGTTTGAAACCTCACCCCATTGTACTAAGTGAATGCAGAGTCAATTGTCAAAACACTTCCAGGTGTGATCAGAACAGCCAGGTAGGGGACACTCTTTTCTTTTTACCTACCCAGTTTACTTGTAATTTTTAAAGTGTGTTTCTTGCTTATGCATACCTTTTGTGTGGTTTTTTCCTTTGTTTTTTGAATTTGCCACGCTCATGACTTCTCATGAGAATTGGTGAGATCTGGAAGGAGGAAGTGAATGAAGCTCCATTCCTGCTACATTACTGCTGAGGATGTCCTTGAACGTGAGTAAGGTAAAGTCGAGTGGGGGGGTTCTTTTGCCTGCATAAAATTGCCACAAATATGCCAACAAAATTACATTAATGGAGGGTGTTCTGATGAAGTCCTTTGGCTGCAAGCCTCTTAATAACTGGATGGAGGTATTCAGACCCCTCCCCCAAAACAAAGCATTGTTATGAGTTAACACTGCTGCAAAGCACTTTATTTTAGAAGGTAGTTTGGTCTTGAACAGACAATTAACTCGTGTTAGATTTACAAAAGAACTGTTCCTGGTAGAGTTGAACACTGCTATCATTGCTTTCGTTTATGAATCAAGATATGGCGATACTCTTTCAGAGCCCTTTCTAATAACTAATGGAGTGAAGCAAGGTTGTGTTCTTGCACCAACTTTATTTACAATCTTCTTCAGCATGATGCTCCAAAGTGCTATGGCAGAGCTTGAAGAAGACAGCGGCATCTATATATGTTACCGTACTGATGGTAGCTTGTTTAACTTAAGCCGTCTGAGGGCTCACACTAAGACTCTAAACTATCTAGTCTGTGAGCTACTCTTTGCTGATGATGCTGCCCTTGTTGTCCACACAGAAGCAGCTCTGCAGTGCCTAACATCCTGCTTCGCAACAGCTGCAGAGCTGTTTGGGCTGGAAGTCAACCTGAAGAAAACAGAAGTTCTTTACCAGCCTGCACCACAGGACGAACACCACCATCCCCACATTGCTGTAGGGAAATCTATGGTCAAGTCCGTTCAGCAGTTCACCTGCCTGGGAAGCATCATCTCCTCAGATGCCAGGATTGAGAAAGAGATCGATCACAGATTAGCAAAGGCATATAGCGCATTTAGAAGACGTTACAAAAGAGTCTGGAGTAATAAACACCTGAGGCAAAGCACAAGAATCAGTGTGTATAGAGCCATTGTACTGTCTATTCTCCTTTATGGAACTGAAACATGTGTCACCTATCACCACCATCTACGACTCCTCGAACGCTTTCATCAGCGCTGTATACGCACAATCCTAAATATACATTGGACTGACTATGTGACAAATGTTGCTGTCCTTGAGCAAGAAGGGATCACCAGCATTGAGGCCATGATATTGAGAACACAGCTACGGTGGGCAGGGCATGTTTCTAGGATGGAGGACCATCGCCTGCCAAAAATAGTACTCTACGGTGAACTCGCCATGGGTCAGCGTAAGAGGGGCACTCCAAAAAAATGATACAAGGACTCCCTGAAACAACATCTCAGGCTTGGCCAAACTGATCACCAACAATGGTCCGCCTTGGCCTCACATCGGGAGGCATAGAGACACACTATCCACAATGCTGCAGCCTTATTTAAGAACTCACGCCAAACAAGTCTTGAAGAGAAACGACAACGCAGAAAGAATCACAACCCGGAAACATCACCCAAGGAGACCTTCTGCTGTGCTTTCTGCAACCGGTCGTGTTTATCTCAGATGGCCTTTTTAGTCATCAGCGTGCTTTCAGAAAGCGTGAGATGAGTCCTTCCTGAATCTTCGTTTGCGAAGAAAAGCCAGAGAGATGATGATGATGATGATGCACTTCAGCCAGCACAAAAGGCTTCTGCCTATTTTTAACCCACCTACAGCCAGCACATCTTTGAGTGAGGACTGAGCCACTTCATGAATACAAAATGGAACTCATCCCTTTCCACACACTGAAGATAGCTGGAAGGAGAGCCAAATTTTACTTCAAAATGGCAATGGGACAGCATCCTTCATCTCACCTCAGAGTACCAAGCTAGCTTAGGTAGCATAAGGAAGGCCATCCAGTATACATAGTTGTGTTCTCAAAATATCAGTCCCAGCTCCTTACTTCCCAGCATTTGCTCCCTGAAGCAGTCTAGTTTGTCTAATGATGGCAGAGATCCACCCTGACAAAAACAAAACATGATGAATATAGTAAACATAATCTGGTGAGGTTTTCTGGTAACTGTATATGTCTGGACCTGTTCACCTTTTATTTTTGGCCAGAGGTGTGTGATTGTAACTCTTCAGATGATTTTGGCCTACAGTTCCCAGTAGCCCTTGCCAGCATAGCCAATGGTGAGGGATCATGGGAGCTGTAGTCCAGAAATATCTTGAAGGCCCCAACCACCCACCTTTGCATTAGGCCAAAGTAAACAGCAGACACAACTGTTGCCACTCAACTTTTGCAAAGTGCCCAGAGGGACAGTGCCTTTTCCCAAAGAAAAACTTAGAGAAAGGATATTCAACCTACTCTCCCCACCACACTTCAGCTACTACAATGGGCCCTTGGTATCCACTGGGGGTTAGTTCCAGGACACCCCATGGACACAAAAAAATCTGTGGATGCTCAAGCCCCATTATATACACCCCCTCTGGCTTTTCTTCGCAAACGAAGATTCAGGAAGGACTCATCCTGCGCCTTCTGCAAGCGCGCTGATGACTAAAAAGGCCAATCCGAGATAAACAAGTCCGGTTGCAAAAAGCGCAGCAGAAGGTCTCCTTGGGTGATGTTTTTGGGTTGTGATTCTTTCTGCGTTGTCGTTTCTCTTCAAGACTTGTTCGTCGTGAGTTCTCAAATAAGGCTGCAGCATTGTGGATATTGCGTCTCCATGCCTCCCGATGTGAGGCCAGGGCGGACCACTGTTGGTGATCAATTTGGCCAAGCCTGAGATGTTGTTTCAGGGAGTCTTTGTATCGCTTTTTTGGAGCACCCCTCTTACGCTGACCCGTGGCGAGTTCACCGTAGAGTAGTATTTTTGGGAGGCGATGGTCCTCCATCCTAGAAACGTGCCCTGCCCAGCGCAGCTGTGTTCTCAATATCATGGCCTCAATGCTGGTGCTCCCTGCTTGTTCAAGGACAGCAACATTTGTCACATAGTCAGTCCAGTGTATATTTAGGATTGTGCGTAGACAGCGCTGATGAAAGCGCTCGAGGAGTCGTAGGTGGTGGCGATAGGTAACCCATGTTTCAGATCCATAAAGGAGGATAGACAGTACGATGGCTCTATACACACTGATTTTTGTGCTTTGCCTCAGGTGTTTATTGCTCCAGACTCTTTTGTGAAGTCTTCCAAATGCACTATATGCCTTTGCTAATCTGTGATCGATCTCTTTGTCAATCTTGGCATCTGAGGAGATGATGCTTCCCAGGTAGGTGAACTGCTGAACGGACTTGAGCACTGATTTGCCGACGGCAATGTGGGGATGGTGGTGTTCGTCCTGTGGTGCAGGCTGGTAAAGAACTTCTGTTTTCTTCAGGTTGACTTCTAGCCCAAACAGCTCTGCAGCTGTTGCAAAGCAGGACGTTAGGCGCTGCAGAGCTGCTTCTGTGTGGGCAACAAGGGCAGCATCATCGGCGAAGAGCAGCTCACGGACTAGATAGTTTAGAGTCTTAGTGTGAGCCCTCAGACGGCTTAAGTTAAACAAGCTACCATCAGTACGGTAGCGTATATAGATGCCGTCGTCTTCTTCAAGCTCTGCCATAGCCCTTTGGAGCATCGTGCTAAAGAAGATAGTAAATAAAGTTGGTGCAAGAACACAACCTTGCTTCACTCCATTAGTTATTAGAAAGGGCTCTGAAAGAGCATCGCCATATCTGACTTGACCACGCTGGCCCTCATGTAGCAAGATAATCATTTTAAGGAATTTGGGGGGACATCCTAGTTTTTCCAGGATCTGCCACAGACCTTTTCTACTTACAGTGTCAAAGGCTTTGGTGAGGTCGACAAATGTTACATAGAGACCCTTGTTCTGCTCCCTACATTTTTCTTGCAGTTGCCTAAGGGCAAATACCATGTCTGTAGTACTCCTATTGGCTCTGAAGCCACATTGGCTTTCAGGGAGAAGTTCTTCTGCAATAGCAGGAACTAATCTGTTCAGGAGTATCCTTGCAAGGATTTTTCCAGCAATAGAGAGCAGTGTTATGCCTCGATAGTTTGAGCAGTCGGATTTTGCTCCTTTTTTCTTGTACAGGGTGATGATGACTGCATCTCGGAGGTCTGATGGCAGTTCCCCTTTTTCCCAGCAATTCACAAGGAATTCGTGGAATTTTTCGTGGAGTGCATGACCTCCGTGTTTCCAAACTTCAGGTGGGATTCCATCAATCCCAGCTGCCTTGCCGTTTTTCATCTGCTGTATGGCCATAAGGGTCTCTTCCAAAGTGGGAGCTATGTCCAATTCATTTTTCATTGGTTTTTGTATCATATATTGGATAGCTGAGGCTTGGACTACTCGGTTGGCGCTAAAGAGACTTTGAAAATGTTCAGCCCAACGATTTAGGATGGAGGCTTTATCAGTAATTAATGTTTGACCATCTGTACTGTATAAGGAGCTTTGGACCTGATAAGTAGGTCCAAACACTGCTTTAAGAGCTTCATAAAATCCTCTATGATCACCCAGATCTGCACAGCGTTGTGTCTTTTCTGCTAAATTGATCCACCACTTGTTCTGCATGTCTCGGAGTTTTTGTTGTAGTTTGCTACATGTGAGGCGGAAAGCTGCTTTTCTTACATGACAGGTTGGCTGGGCGAGGTATGCCTGGTGAGCAGCTCTCTTTCTTGCCAACAGCTCCTGGATCTCTTGGTTGTTTTCATCAAACCAGTCTTGATTTTTCTTGTGGGAGAACCCGAGGGATTCTTCTGCAGACTGGAGGATACTGTTTTTGATATGTTGCCAAAGCACTGTAGGAGAAGGATCTGTAGGATGGTCTTCAAGTTTCGTTTGTAGGTTTGCCTGGAAGTTGTCTCTCATGGTAGCTTGTTGAAGATTGTTGACTTGGAGCCTCTTCTTTAAGATGCCACCCCTCTTAGGTTTGAACTTAAGATGAAGATTTAGTTTACATCTGACGAGGCGATGATCTGTTTGGCATTCTGCACTGGGCATCACTCGGGTATGACGGACATCACGAATGTCTCTCTGACGGACTAGAACGTAGTCAATGAGGTGCCAATGTTTGGATCGGGGATGCATCCAGGTTGTCTTCAAGCTATCTTTCTGCTGAAAGATTGTGTTTGTAATAGTCAGCTGTTGTTCTGCACAGAACTCTAGCAGGAGGCGTCCGTTATCATTGCAATTTCCAACACCATGCTTGCCTAAGACACCTTTCCAGGCTTCGGAATTCTTTCCTACTCTGGCATTGAAGTCACCAAGTATAATAATTTTATCTTCTACAGGGACTTTTTGTATGAGTTGGCGTAGGTCTGTGTAGAATTTGTCTTTCTCTACAGGGTCGGCTTGCATAGTTGGGGCATATACACTAAAGAGAATGGCATAGTAAAATGGTGTCCCTTATATAAAATGGCGAACAGCAAGGTTTGCTTTTTTGGAATACCTTTTTTTGGGGGGGGGATTTTTAAGCCACAGTTGATTAAATCTGTGGTTAAAGAATCCATGGATACAGAGGTTCGACTGTATTCATCATGCAAATGCAGATTCCATAAACCAAGCTAAAATAAAGTGTTGTGAGACATTATATGAATGAAGTGATATGTGATGAAGGGTTGAGTCATCCTCCCCACCTGTTTTAAATTGAGCTATCTTCTCCTTCTGCTTAGCCCACTTACACAGGTCATTCATCAGTGATACACATAAATTCATATCCCTTCCAAGCTGCTTACGGACAAAACAAATACCAGGGCGGTATAGCAAAAATTCAAGGAAATATTCTTTGTCTTCCCCCCGCCCCTTGTCTTAATAGGAACATTTTTCCCTCTCTTCTCCAGAGCATCTATGCTTGGAACAAGTGATCCTAAAGCTTATTTAAAGCTATTTTTAATATCATCATCCAGCAAAATATATCTATGCATGCATATATTTAGATATGTACACACACATATATTTCCCTGGGAGAAATATATAGACATATGTATTTCTCAGGTTTCCAATGAAATACAAGGCTAATGAGGTTGTTTCTAAAGCTTCCCATAAGCACAAAATCCCTTGGTTTCAGATCCTGCATTACAGCTCCACTCTTTCATTTGCTTATGTAAAGACCAAAATTATGAACAATCATTGTTATGTTATTAAAAAAATATCTAATCTGAAAACATCAGGATGTGCAAAGCAGAAAGGAAATCACCAGGGGCTTTCAGTTCTAGGTCAAAGGAGCGTAGCTTGTCGCTTATTAGCATGATGGAGTGAAGTCTGAGATTACATTAGAAGTTTGGTTAAGGCATAATTAGTAGGAAGCCTATGCATTTGCAACTAATTCACACAGAGCAACACAATCAAACTGCAGTCTCCTATGATCCATGGAGAAAATGTTTCCTCTGATACAGATCTCTGACTCTCATATAAATAGACAAATAAGCTGGAAGCTTGTTGAGTTTGTATTTTTTCCAAAACATTTATAAAGCTCTTCTGCTTTGATGGCTATAAGATCCTTGGCCAGACCCACTGTGAGGTGGCATTATTGTAAAACTGGTCTCAGCAGGTTTGCTTGTTGGTATTTTTTTTTACTTTCTGGGTATGGGAAAACCTCTTAAAGGTAGTTAAATGGGGGGATGAATAGGGGGAGATTTTCATGTGTTGCATAATACATGATGTTCAAACTTAAAGCCTGTAGTGTGTGAGAACATCAGGCAGAGATTCAGCTAGGGTTGTAGCTATGGGAGAGGGAGAAAAATGAAGGTATTGCTCCCCACAAGGATTGTGCTCCCCGGAGGAAATTCTGCTCCCCAAACTCCCCAATCCTCTAGCATTACACTAACTTAAAACTTCAGTTGAGCATTTAGAAATACAGTTTAGGCAGCCAAAGGAAAGAGATAGACAAATGTCTTTATCACACAATGCAGTAAACCTCAATTGGAGTTGGGTAATTGTATTTTTGGCTGGGGCTTATCAGATGATATGTCCCCACCCCCGCCCCTGTTGCTGACTTGCATTGGAATCGATGGAGTGCAGCTTTTCATCGACAGGGAAATCCCATCAACTGCTGCCAATATCACTGCTATTCATCCCATGGGATAGGTCTCTTTTGGTGCAGCTATTCATCCCATGGGATAGGTCTCTTTTGGTGCAGTTCTGATATTGGCAGTCATGTGCGTGGCTGTGTTTCTCCCTTCTCCCCTTCCCTCCCCCCCTTACTATTCCCAAGCAGGCTGACGTAACATTTACTTGGTTTTTTTTTTTTTTTACTATTTATTTTCTTTTTAAAACATTATTATTTTACCCTGCACTGGGGAGGGCATACACAAGGAGGAATGCATGGCTAGAGAGGTAATGCAGAAGGGGACCATGGATCACCAAAGCAGAATAATCGCAGGATTGCAGAAGAAGTGTGATAGGGGGTGTTATCAAGGTGGTATGTTCCCCTTTGCTTCCAGAATGTGATTACTCCAATATCACATGCTGGTGTGATAAAGTCCATATTTATTAAAGGAAAGCAAACACAGGTATTCTAGATATGAATGATTTTTGGCGTCTCACTCTGCAATGCTAGAAATTTGGAGACTGAAGCAAAATTTAATGGGGGGGGCAGAATTCTCATTTTCAGGGGAAATGCCCTTATTCCCACCCACCCCCAGTCCTGCACCTGGATTCAGGCTTTGATTACTCAGCTCTGGCCAGGAGATTGCAGGATGAGCAATCACAACAGTAAGGGAGCCTGTTCATGCTAGAAGGGCCGAGAAGTTCCTTTGCCTCCAACAGCTAAAAGCCTTGGATTGATTCTGAAGTAGCAACTTGCAATGCATCCTGTATGCTCTGTCCTTTGCATGTGTTACCAGAATCAGCCACACAAAAGTAGCAAGTAAAGCACAAACATAATGTATAAACTGAACCTGGATGTGCTTTCTAATTTGTTCCTGTTGTTTCGGTTCATCCTAAACTCCACATCATGCCCCACCATTACTTCTACATGGTCTTTAATTTCAGCCTTCTTTGCACTGCAATTGACCCCTCCAACTGGAAAGGTGACAAGGAAACACACTGTGATTTCAAACAGATGAGGTCTGGTTAATAAGCACATGGGTTTTCTATGGTCTCTTTTCCTTAATTCTTTTGCCTGGGAGACTCTGAGAAGATGGAAATTTCACAGATTGATGGATGACAGACATTAACATCTTAGTGTTTTCACCCTCTGAGGAAGAAGCAAGAATGAAACTCTTTACCTACTTAACTCAAAATACAAGGGAAATGGTATTTCACAGTCTTGCAAAAGCCCAGCTTCCAATGCTGAGGGAGATCCCAACCCAATCTCTTTGGTATTTTTATCCTGAAATGAAAGCCCAACAGTACCCTTGTTCACTGGATGTAGAAAGAAAAAAACAAAGGCTAGAAGCACAAAAACAACTTCTGTTCTGAAATTTGTTCTCCAAAATAATCTCTTCTTTGTCAATCCCTTCACTGAAAGGTTTGATGAAAGAATAATCAGAATATCACTCCTGATACAGTAGAACCCCTGTATCCACTGGAGATTGGTTCTGGGGGAAGCGTGGATACCAAAAACTGTGGATAATAGTGAACACCATTGAAAATAGTGGGACCTCTGGTTTAAAATACCATAGAGAGGCCTTGGAAGACCTAGAAAATGGGTAGGGAGGACACATTTTCTGGGAAGACTCTATGGTAGCTGTGCTGTTTTGTGTCCCGTGGATAATTGAATCAGTGGACAATGAATCAGTAGATATAGGACTCCTATTGTATTTGTTTCCCCTGTTCACAGGGGAGAAATTCTTCCAGAAGAACTCTCAGTAGCATGGTAGGGTTTCTTCACATTTGCCATAATGGCAGCAGAACCAGTCTTTTGTATTTACACCCTGGAGCTTGGTGAACAGCTAAGGCCAACAGGTGTTTTGTGGAGCTGTTTAGCAGGGGAGTTTTGATGGGGAGGCCTGGAGTTCTATTTCAGTGCCTACTTAAGACTACTGAAAATGGATGGTGAGAGAGCTGCTTCAGTCACATGCAACAGCTGTGATATGTTTGTTTGTGTTCTTGCTGAAGGATGTGGGTAGCCGTACCTATAGCAAGTGCAAGTTGGTTGTCCTGTTGGAAGAGGAGGTCCAGCAATAGAGGCCCATGTATCTACTCATCTACCTATTAGATAGCATGAAGTTTTGTTGGACAAAGCAGAGCCGATGTTTGGTGGTGGCAAATTGATGTAAGTACAAATGCAAGTAAATCACTCATGGCCCCCATCTTGCATGCAAAACTTATGTGGGCAAAAACACCATTAAGACAAGTCATCGCTGCTGCAAAATGCCATTACTGCGAGGCATGTAGCTTATGTGTATATGTGCCATAATTATTAATCCAACCCCCTGCCATGCAAGGATACACAATGAAAGCACTCCTGACAGATGGCCATCCAGCCTCTGTTTAAAAACCTCCGAAGAAGGAGACTCCACCACACTCCGAGGCAGTGCATTCCACTGTCAAACTGTTTGACCATTTCCCACCACTTGAGAACCTTTTTGCAAAAACAAAAACAAAAAAAGAAAGAAACCAAAACCTGGGGGGGGGAGGTGGGAGGACCAAGCATTTTACACAAAACATTGATTTCTGCACAAAGCATACTGTTTCTGCATAGAAACATTAGGATTTGATGGCCATTTCCTCAATAGAGCTGACCATTTTCTTAACAGTTGACCATTGACCTTTCCCCCCCTCAACACTTGGTCATTTTCTCAGCGGGGCATCTTGACATATTTCAACGCTCTTTCTCATCTAAGATGAGAAAATGTGCAAGCATTCTTTACATCCCTAGCTAGAGTGGCAGTTAACTTGACAGTTTCATGTCCCTTCAAACACAGAAGGTCTATACAGGAAGTTCTAAAGATCACCATATGCTTCAAGATACAAGTTAGAATGGTGAGGATGATCGGAAAATGTTCAAGGCTTGATTTGCGTGTACCTTGCAAGACACAAATGCCAGTCCTTTGTGCTTTGGTCCCTCATGATACTGGTGCAAAGAGAAACAATCACGGGGAGAGACTGGTTTTATGAGTGGTTACTATCAGATTAGTATCCCTCCCTTCTGACAGAGTACTAAACAGGTAGGAGAGAGACCTATGCAATGACTCAGGGCTTGTCTAGATGAGAAGATATAATGTGGATTGCTACACATTAATGCAAATTCACAGCAGCGTTCATTTGTCTCCATGATCTTTTGGCAAAATAGCTGGTATATTAAACTGTCCACATTTGAAGTGCACACACAGCCATGCCTGTGATTCAAGATGGCCACCAAGAGTGAATTACTCATGTTATTATTATTCTCCACAAGTTATCACTGCTGCACAGTATTTTTTTTAACTGTAAATCAAAGGTACGCAAGTGTGATCTGCTTCGAAAAAGCTGTTTGGTCACCTCAGCACAGCAAAAAACTGCACAATCAATAATAACGTGAAACTCCAAAATAGCACTTCTGGCCACTTCATTGCCAGCAGGCCCACCCCCTGTGTATGTCTGACCAATCAGCTTTCCACTTCTGCCCTGGCAAACCGGAAGTCTAAATGAGCGGTAATGCGCATAGAATCATAGAATTGCAGAGTTGGAAGAGACCATGAGGGCCATCCAGTCCAACCCCCCTGCCAAGCAGGAAATCTTGATCAAAGCATCCCCGACAGCATTTTCACACATTATTCAAAAAACCTTGGGAAAAGCTGCAAAGGCTTTCCCCATGCAGTAAACAGAGTTTTTGTCCCCCCCCCTCCTTCCAAAAACCACAAATTTTGGTTGGATATCATTGGGACAAAAAGTATTTTCTGCAAATTCTATTAGGATTTATGAAGTCAAAGGCTTTCATGGCCGGCATCCATAGATTTTCCTTGGTTTTTTCTGGGCTGTGAGGCCGTGTTCTCCTCTAACGCTTTCATCAGCGCTGTCTATGCACAATCCTAAATATACACTGGACTGACTATGTAGTGAATGTTGCTGTCCTTGAGCAAGCAGGGATCACCAGCATTGAGGCCATGATATTGAGAACACAGCTGCGCTGGGCAGGGCACATTTCTAGGATGGAGGACCATCGCCTCCCCAAAATAGTACTCTGCGGTAAACTCGCCACGAGTCAGCGTAAGAGGGGCGCTCCAAAAAAAAAACCAATACAAGGACTCCCTGAAACAACATCTCAGGCTTGGCCAAATTGATCACCTACAATGGTCCACCCTGGTCTCACATCGGGAGGCATGGAGATGCACTATCCACAATGCTGCAACCTCCCAGAGGGCCTTTTCGGTAATCGCCCCCAAGTTGTGGAATGACCTGCCGAATGAGATCCGTCAGATAACAAGCCTGAGTGGCTTTAAAAAAGCACTAAAGACGGATCTCTTTCGGCAGGCCTTTCCTAATTAGATCCCGGCCTCAGGGGATCCTGGCCTCTTCTAGGCTGCTAGCCATTTATTATATTTATTGTATTTATAGTTTTAAAAGTGATTTTAGATTAGTTGTTTTAATTTATATTTGTTTAATGTTTTTTTATGGGGGAGGGTGGGAGTGGGGGTGTTTAGGGATTTTATTTGTATTGTATTTTAAATTTTGTAAGCCGCCCCGATTGTTTTAACAGAGGGGCGGGGTATAAATAAATTTTATTATTATTATTATTATTATTATTTGAGAACTCATGCTAAACAAGTCTTGAAGAGAAACGGCAACGCAGAAAGAATCGCAACACGGAAACATGACCCAAGGAGACCTTCTGCTGTGCTTTCTGCAACCGGACTTGTTTATCTCAGATTGGCCTTTTCAGTCATCAGCGCACTTGCAGAGAGCGTGGGATGAGTCCTTCCTGAATCTTCGTTTGCAAAGAAAAGCCAGAGATGCCGTGAACCCCTGTTGGGGAGTATATGTAACTTTGTATAATTGAATGGTTAGTTTCTGGGTATAGAAATGCAAGGCTCCTCAGTGTCTGTTGGCATAATGGTTGGTTGATGAGCCATTAATTGCTGGGAATCCCCATGTCCCTGGGTGGAATTCCTTTGTAAGTGTTGAGTTTCAATTCTATTGTGTTTCAAAACGGGGAGCCAGATTTTGTTTACTCTTAAGGTTTCTTCTTTCCTGTTGAGGTTGTCCAGGTGTTTGTGGATTTCAATAGCTTCTCTGTGCATTCTGACATTATAGTTGTTGGCCTGGTCCAGAATTTCTGTGTTTTTAAAAAACATTTTTGGTCCAGGTTGGCATTGAGGCCATGATATTGAGAACACAGCTGCGCTGGGCAGGGCATGTTTCTAGGATGGAGGACCATCACCTCCCAAAAATAGTACTCTAAGGTGAACTCGCCATGGGTCAGCGTAAGAAGGGTGCTCCAAAAAAGCGATACATTCTTACAAGTATAGAAACAACATCTAAGGCTTGGTCAAATTGATCACCAACAATGGTCCATCCTGACTTCACATCAGGAGGCATGGAGACGTACTATCCACAATGCTGCAGCTTTATTTGAGAACTCACGCCGAACAAGTCTTGAAGAGAAACGACAACGCAGAAAGAATCACAACCCGGAAACATCACCCAAGGAGACCCTCTACTGTGCTTTCTGCAATCGGACTTGTTTATCTCAGATTGGCCTTTTCAGTCATCAGCGCACTTGCAGAAAGTGCGGGATGAGTCCTTCCTGAATCTTCGTTTGCGAAGAAAAACGAGAAAGAGGCTACTGCTGATTTTTCTGGTTGGTCCAGTCTGCAGTGTCTCTCATGTTCCTTGATTCGTGTTTGCACACTGCGTTTTGTGGTCCCTATGTAAACTTGTCCACAGCTGCATGGTATGTTATTTAAAAACACAGAAATTCTGGACCATGCCAACAACTATCACGTCAGAATGCCCAGAGAAGCTATTGAAATCCTCAAACACCTGGACAACTTCAACATGAAAGAAGAAACCTTAAAAGTAAACAAAATCTGGCTCCCAGTTTTGAAATGCAATAGAATAAAAACTCAACACTTACAAAAGAATTCCACCCAGGGACAGGGGGATTCCCAGCAGATAATGGCCCATCAACCAACCATCAGCCAAACAGACACTAACAAGCCTTGCATTTCTATACCCAGAAACTAACCATTCAATTACACAAATTTACATATACTCCCCAACAGGGGTTCACAGCATATAAACCCCAGACACACTCCTACCCAACCATTCTCTGAAGATGCCAACCACAGATGCAGGTGAAACGTCAGAAAGAAACTATTCCAGAACACAGCCTCACAGCCTGGAAAAATACCAAGGAAAATCTATTAGGATTATTTTCACCATCTAGACAGCCCCTCAGTTCTTGTGGTATTCACCAACCTACCCACAAACTTTGCAAGTTGTGGGGAATCAGGTCCCAGGCAGGAGTGTGTATGTGAAAGTGGGGGGTTGAATGAAAACCTTCAAAAGAAACTCTGGCAATGAATCAATATGTAAGAAAATTGTGGAGCAGTTCCTCACCTTGCTAGAGGCGTTCATCCGTATGCATTACACAATCTAGTTAGTGCCTTCACTTTTTAATGCTGCCTTGGTGAAGATTTTTCTCATGCTGATTTCAAGCCCTCCTTCTGAGAATGAGAAAGCACCAGAGAATATAATTTTGGAAGGAGTGGAAAACATTTTTATTTCACATTTGCTTTTGACAATAATATAATACTCTAATTATATTCATTGGTTAATTCCTTTTAATTTTATTTTCCCTTTCTGTGTGCCAAAAAGATCAGCAGGCACTCAAAGCAACCCATTACTCTACATACTGTATTTATTATCATTATAAAACATTCAGCTTTTTTTCATCTGGCCGACAGGGCACTTGTAAGAATGGGTGTGCGGTATTTGCCTTCAAGTCACCTGTCGACTAATGGTGACCACATTAATTTCATAGAGTTTTTTAAAGCAAGGAATACTCAGTGGTGGTTTTGCCATTTCCTTCCTCTGAAATATAGCCGACAGCCCCTGGTATTACTTGGCGGTCTCCCATTCAAATACTAACCCAGACCAACCCTGCTTAGCTTCCAAGATCAAATGGGATCTGCTGCTTTCAAAGTAGTTAGGCTTATACTTGTAAGAATAGAGAGACTTAAATTTCAGAGTGTTGCAAAGCCAGAGCAGTCCCAAGAGGTACTCCTGGTGTCGCTGCATTAAACTAGGGACAGATTAGTGACCCCATCGTATTCAAATTTATATTCTACCAGTTTAGTGGCAGGATTTACAGGCAAGCTGGATAATATTTCAATATGTTTCTGCATTTAGCATCCCCAGTTTTAAAAAAATACAAGTAGCAGTGGGGGAGGGGATAATTGTCAGAATTTCAGCAGGGAGAGAAATTGAACTCTTTCCTCCCCTACTGCATTCCTGACCCCCTCCCCAATCCTCAGTAATTGCTGTTTGCTGAAGGAGGAGATTCCCCTGTTTCCTCCTATTGGAGATTTTTTTTCCCCAATGCAAACAGTAGTTTGAGAAGAACAATTGCTGCAATGAGAGAGGAAAGACAGAGCTTGGGAAAGTTACTTTTTGGACTATAATTCCCAAAATGATCATAGCTCCCAAAATGAGCATAGATCAGTTGGCTGGTAGATTCTGGGAGGTATAATCTCAAAAAGTAAATTTTTCAAGCTCTACAAAAGGAGTTTACTGATCCCATCTGCTGAGATCTTGATAATTATGGCACATCTACACATAGGGCCGATCTATACAGGAGGGGGAATGGAGTGCCTCGCAGTAATGGCATTTTGCAGCATCAGCGACTTGGTGTTTTTGTCCCTATTAACCCCCATAAGCTTCACATGCAAGATGGCAGCTATGAGTGATTTACTCATGTTTGTACTTACATCAATTTGCCACCACTGAACTTTTTAAAAAACACAATGTCTAAGGTGCACTAAGAAACATACACCCTGTTTCATTGCCTTAGCAATCACTCACTAAGGCAAAAATCCAACATGGCAGCAGTGGGCATTTGCCATGTTATCAAGCTCTGCACCCCATGCTTGCCTGGCCAATCAGCTTTGCGCGTCCTTTCCTATGAGGAAGGAATTAAAAGGAAATCACTTGTCCCAACAAGCAGGAATGTGCACCCCCTTACTGTTTTTAAAACAATACAGGAAAAGTGCTTCTGCATTTGGGGGCCCCCTCCTTCCAAATACAGTGGATTGATGCAGGATCCCATTTAGACAAGTTGTATTCCCAGTGAATTCCATGAGGGTTATTTTCACTTTTGTGAATTGTGATTTTTTTTGAAAGAAAACTGTACATTAAATGCAAAGGCACATTTAATGCCCAATCTAGATTGACTTTAAAAACTAAGTGAACCCTGTGGTTAGCTTTTACACTTGGAAAGAGCAATAGCTTTGCCATTGATCAACAGCCATCAATATCTCCAAGTTCCAGGTTCAAAAGAGAACAGAGTCACATAGAATCATAGAATCATAGAATCATAGAATTGCAGAGTTGGAAGAGACCACGAGGGCCATCCAGTCCAACCCCCTGCCATGCAGGAAATCACGATCAAAGCATCCCTGACAGATGGCCATCCAGCCTCTGTTTAAAGACCTCCAAGGAAGGAGACCCCACCACACTCCGAGGGTGTGCGTTCCACTGCCGAACAGCTCTTACTGTCAAAAAGTTCCTCCTCATGTTGAGGTGGAATCTCTGTTCCTGGAGCTTGCACCCATTGCTCCATGTTCCAGTCTCTGGAGCAGCAGAAAACAAGCCTGCTCCATCCTCAGCGTGACATCCCTTCAAATAGTTAAACAGGTCTATCATATCGCCTCTTAACCGTCTTTTTTCCAGGCTAAACATACCCAGCTCCCTAAGTCTCTCCTCATAAGGCATCGTTTCCAGACCTTTCACCATTTTAGTTGCCCTTCTCTGGACACGCTCCAATTTGTCAATATCCTTTCTGAATTGTGGTGCCCAGAACTGGACACAGTATTCTAAGTGAGGTCTGACCAAGGCAGAATAGAGTGGCACTATTACTTCCCTTGATCTAGACACTATACTTCTATTGATGCAGCCCAAAATCGCATTGGCCTTTTTAGCTGCCGCATCACACTGTTGGCTCATGTTCAACTTGTGGTCTACTAGGACTCCTAGATCCCTTTCGCATGTAGTCTCATTCAGCCAGGTCTCTCCCATCCTATATTTATGCATTTCATTTTTCCGCCCTAAATGCAGTACTTTACATTTCTCCGTATTGAATTTCATTTTGTTAGCTTTGGCCCAGCTCTCCAGTCTATCCAGGTCATTCTGAATTTTGATCCTGTCCTCTAGGGTATTAGCTACTCCTCCCAATTTGGTGTCATCTGCAAATTTGATAAGTATGCCCCTAATTCCGTCATTGAAGTCATTGATAAAGATGTTGAATAGCATCACGATCCAGTTCTGTTTGAACTGCTTAGCTAAAGCCACAGAGCAATGCTCCCATGTTTCAAAAGTCTTGATGGCACCTGTGATTTGGCTGTGATCTCTCCACATTTTGTCTGAATTAAGTACTTTTCTTTTTTCTCCCCAGCTTTACCCCTATTGAGTGATCTTGAGATGAGATCCAAATGTTGTTCATGGTTTATTTCCAGCTTGAGCCTGGTTTGCTGAGATTAAGAGTGACGAAAGATGCAACTTTTTTTTTCTAGCAGCACGTCCCATTTCAAAGCAATTGAAAGAGATTTTTTGGTATGTGGGAAGTCTGAACAGCAAAAATAATACTTTAAAGATAAGTAAGTAAGTTTTGAAATTAACAAATAGTAGAATCAAAACTGCAAATCATGGCCTGAATCGTATTGTTAGTCCCAATCAGAGTAGACTCACTGTATCAATGGGATTTACCTACTTCTTGATTTACTATTTAATTCAGTGGTTCAGTTCTAGCTGGAATTGACCAATAAGATTCACTCTTATGTCTACCAGTTGACAAAAATAATGTCAACAATGTCCCATCCATATGTAATGGGACACCATGGTTTCCAGCCCTCTTTTGCAGGTGAGAGAGGAATACTGAAAGCTTCTGTTTCCAAAATGTAAATTAATCACAGGACTTGTTCACAGAGATGGAAAAAAAATGTACTCCCATCATACCAGGAGCTGAGGGACGTTCCTGAGGATTCAAACTGAATACAGTTCTTTATGGTGCCTGAGGACTCAGATCCAGTTTTTAAAATACTACCTTATACACTGCACTTTTGTGGAAAAAAATTGGTTTATTGTACATGTGGCCTCCTCTGAGTTGGCTTTGATGTGGAGCTGGGGTGTGTGTGAGGTTTTGGGCCACCTGATCATTCCCACCAAGAAAGTCTATTTTCCTCTGTTTGTATTTATGTTTTGTCAGTGTGTGGTTACTATTCGTTTTTTGAAGGTGCATTTGGGTGGATACTTATATATCATTATTAATGCACCTCTTCCTATTTGCATGTTTGCATATTCACATGCATGATGGGAAGAAAAAAAGCAGAGAGGCCACAGCTGTGTGGCCAAAAATAATGTTAAGTATAGGACATGTGATCATAGCAGAACCACTTTTTATACTGAAGTGAGCCCATGTAGGGGAAATTGTGGCTGGTAATGCCATTTGCTTTACCAAGATATGTGTGGTGTTAACAAGATGTGTGTGGAGTATTACATACTCTCACAGTCCCCATCTTGAAATATAAAATAATTGTCTATATTTAATAATTTGGCTAAAACTGCCATCCACATTATTACAGGTGTATCAGGGACCCCCTAATAATAAAGTGGGATTCATGTATGCACCAAAGGAGGAGCCTGAGAAAATTTCCAAAAACAGACACTATCAAGTGAAACCTTAACACCTGTAGGTCAGTCATCATTAATCCACTCAATGACAGCGGAGACCCTTAAGGTTTGTAAAAGGAATTTTCCTCTCCTTTTCCTCCAACAAAAGACCTTGCCTGTTTCCTATTCAGTTCCAAAGTATTGATCATTAGCAACCATAAACTCTTCAAGAGCTCCCTTTGTTCTGGTCTGGAAATCTCTGAGAACCATTGTATTTCACCTACAACTCCCATTCCTATAAGGGAATTATTTCATAGAAATATAACCCCCAAACACCACCAAAATTGTCTGCAGCCCCTATTCCTACATTCATGCTGCTGGTTTGCTGCTAGACCCTCAGAACACAATTCTGGGACCCCATTGCTGCAGGAATCTCTGCTCTACAGGACAGGTGCTGTATCACCCATCATGCCCTCACTCTGTTCCTCTATCCAAATCCTTCCTACTTTATTTGTTAGCCTTGTGTGAGTACTTGAAGCCTGAGTACTTGCATGAGTGTTGTGATATTCTTTTCCAATAAAGATCATTCAATTGTACCTTTTGGCGTAGCATCTCCTCCTTGGTACAAGTATACATTGGTCTAAAAGGTCCTGCCATTACCCACCTCTCGCATTGCATAGTTGAGTTTATTAATACACCATCTTAATATTAGTGTGTTAGAGGGTCCTCCAGGACCCCCAGCATTTTGGGTAACAGGGATCACTGCAAACCAGGTAAATGCAAACTAACTAACTAAAAAAAATGTGATTTGAAGCAGATTTTTTTTCCACATGTGTAGACAAGCCTATAGTCAATCCCAGAAAACTATGGTTTATTTCAACCCTGATTTAAAATAAGCCAATATCTAAACTCATTCCTTTGACTCAGACTTGTTCTCAGGAATCATAGTCCTAGCCTGCCAACATGGAAAGAAAGTCTGAAGCCCATTCTGCTTTGCTCTCATATTGGGAGAAACATGTTTTCCAGATTCTTGCCAACTGAATCATATATAGACATTATGGTTTTTGACCACATGTAAGTGGGATAGTATCAGTGAATCCTCTCTGGGAGTGTTTATGTGTGTTGTTATTGATTTTTAACTCTAAAAGAGCTATTCAAAATCCTGAACCTATTTGGGGGATAGGGGTCAGCACTAAAGTTCAGACTAAAACCCAGGACAGATTCCTTGTCCCAATGACATAGGAGACACAAACTGTCACTAAATATAGACAATGTTTGCTAGGGTGACAACTTTTGCAACTCTGAGAGCTCTGTCTGATATTGTCTTGGGTACACAGGTGTATGCAGTACACGTATAGGTATGCATGCACATACACCTCTTTTGCTTCACCACCACTACATCCTGCTGAAAATTGCAAGCAGGGGAGAGGCTTTAACTTCCCCCAGCCTACATATCAATCTTAGTCAACATTGTTTGAAAGACTTCACCACCCCAACAATCTTCAGCAGGATCAGTTGGGATGTCAGTGACCTTTAAAGCCCTCTTGCCAATGACCTGGATCAATACTACTGGGATAGAGGCAGGTTAAATTCTGCATCCTAGCCATCTTGCTGAACTTCATTGCGAGGAGGGAAAAGCTGATCTTCTCCAGGAAATAATGCATGTTTGAATGACACTCCCTGTGGTTCTGTTGGAAAACTGGCTGGCTGGCTGGAGCCAATGCCCTTCAACCTATTGGTCAGGGTGGAAACTGTGCAGCACTCCAGATTTTCTCGGACTGCAACCCCTAGCATACCAAAACAACTAGGCAATGATAAGGTATGCTGGAAGTTGCAGTGCATTTTCATTTGGAGGGCTGCATGATGCTCAGCTCTGATGTTGGTATCCCAGATACAATAAACCTTCTGAATCAATTGCTGAAAGGTGAGTCAATACATTTATGACACTTCCATGAATCTATCCTACTTAGAACTAGAATTCAAGCCTTATGCTACGGAGAAATGATAAGTGTGGAGATAACTCCACATACTCCAACATTGCACAGATGGAAACAAGATTCTGTGGTCATGTAACATCAGAACATGGTTAAAATGGCAAAAAGAAAAAAAAAAGATAAAAAACAAGCTAGGAGAGGCTGCAGCAGTTTGCTTTTGTCTAAGCCTACTGCGAAAGGGCAAGATTTCCCCACCTCTTTTCTCCCCTTTGCTGAGTTAACTGAGAACAAACTACTTCTGTGCTTTGAACTCAGTTTGCAGCAACTGAAATAAGCTGAGGATAAAGAGGGAAAGTGCAAGGAGGAGAGAGAATCTGGGACATTTTAAAATCAGTTGAAAATGTGGGGTGACAGAGGATTGATTGAGACTGTGCCTGCTGAATCAGGAAAGTTGGAGGCTCTATAAGTCTTCCCTTGTACACAGGGTGGCGGCTGCAATGGTGATGGTGGCAACGGCAGGGGCAGGAATTTGGGCCAATGTAACTCTGAGTTAACAGGCTGAAAATAAATGTTCCTAGTTTCAATCATAATGATGTTGCAACAATAAAATATTTTGCCTAAATTCTTATTTCTCTGTTAGACATGATATCGTAGTATGGTATTTTGCTGAAGTTCTTCTTATTATTTTTTCCCCTCTAAAAATCTCAGAGCAAAGACTAAATTCAGTCCAATTTCCTGCTGCATCATTCTGTTCTGGGTAATCAAAGCACCAAGAGTTAAGTTGGGAATCTAGCAACAGAAGACCCATTATACAGGTCTGGCAGTGCTGAGGCCAGGACTGCTAAGTATTATCAGTTTACAGTTTTGACAACAAAAGTCTGGGTGGTGGGAAAGAACTTGTGTTAATTTGAGTTGGATGCTAGAACAGTAAGATATAGCTGTACACTTACAGAGAAGGAATTGTGGACAGAAAGAGGACAGGACAATGATGAATGGAATTTCATTTTTAATGTCATGATAAAAATGTCGGCTATACTTACAAAGAACTTATCACCTCACTAGTACACAGTCTATATTTCCATAAAGCTTTTATTTTTTATTTTATTTTTATGTAACAACCACAACCAAATTTACACTCCTAGGAGATTTTCAAATGGTGCCAAAATGCCCCGTTGCTGCCCCGCCACCTCCTCTCCTGTTCCTGCAACAGAATGGAGGTAAATGTTCAAACACTTACTTCCATTCCACTCCAGGAATGGGCATCCTCCTCCTTTCCAGCCGGCCGTAAATGCAGCCATCGTTAGATTGCAAAAAGAATATCCAAGTGATTAATCTCTTCTGGCATGTCGTTCCACAATCTAGGGGTGGCTATCCTGAGGACTAATCTAGAACCTGCATTAAAGAGTGTATACTTAATACAGCTGTACCTCACTACCTGTCTTACTTCCAAGTAACCATAGGAGTTAAGCCATTTTCCTTATGTCATGTAGACTTTCCTGATGTTGTGTCATTTAGCTGCATCTGTAGCTGTTGGGGTTTGAATTGGCAGGCTTTGGTTTTGTGGACCTCGTACGGTGACTCACTGGATGCTGTAGTCTCTGCACTAGCAGTTTTGCATCCTCAGACCCTGGACTTATCCTACCCATCCAGGCTATCTATTGGATGCTCCCAGACAGGATGATACATAAGAGGTGTTCCTAAACTCATATTTGCATATTACTTTAATTTTGCCTTCTAACTCTTGGGTCCTTCCTCAGTTCTATACCCTTGATTATCATCTGGTTGTGTGAATTGTTCCCCACTCCTGGGTACTGGCTTGCCCCATTTTTCTGGTCCAAGATCATGGGGATATCATGGTTGATTGTGGGCTCCCTGTTCATACAGATAGACATTTTCTGTGATAAGATGATTTCTAAGCATTGAGACTATGTTTGTCATTAAAGAAAAGGAAAGCGGAGTTTGGACATAGGAGATTATCAGATGTGCCAAATAAAGCGGAACAGGGACTCCAGAATATTGGGAAAGGCTTTCCTTTTCACACGACATTCTCCCTGTCCGTTCTGTTCTTGTTCTGCTCCAGTGCTGCTCCCGTGTTTTTTTTTATTCATGGCTTAAGCTGTCAATAGATCCCTCATTGCGTTTCTGTAACGGAATGGGGGGAATGTGAAAAGGTGCCCATTATGCTGGCGGGATGGCAGCATTAGTGGGAGGTGTGGAGTGTCAAAACACTTTTGGATGACTCCCTTATGACAGGCCCCTGCTGCTGCCCCCCAGATCACCCCTCCCTGCACCCCGATCGCCAGCCCATCACCCCCCAATCGCCAGCCCTTCAGCCCTCGATCGCCAGCCCATCACTCCCCGATCACCAGCCCATCACCCCCCCAATCACAAGCCCTCCACCACCACCCCCATCATCAGCCTGTCCCTTTAAATCCTGGCTCTCCTCTTCTCATGAGAGCAGCAGCTCTAGAGCTCCTTTCACTTCCTGGGCTTCCCAGCACAAGAACGATTCAGGTAAGTGTGAAAGTTTTCATTCTTGTGCTGGGACAGGGGTGGGAGAGGGGCGGGAAAGGAGACTATGGGACAGGAACACTTTTTTTGTTCCTGTCTGATAACCTCCATAATTAATTACTTCTTATGAGTTACACATAACAAATGCCTTGTATGTGCTATAGTATGCCTTGTAAATGCTATAGTATAATTATGTTACATTATTTAACTTAAGAAGAGATAATTTCACTCCTTTTGTGGCTGCTGCTGCTCTGCCCAATGGTAGAGCCATCTCTGCACTTGACTATACTCTGGAAGACAATGGCTGGCCTGGACAATGATAATAATGCTGGCCTACCTTCTAGGATTACTGTAACTGATGCAGAGAAGATGGCTGTGTTCTGTTTTCAACACATATGACAGATGGTCAGACGTTATATTAAAATTATTAATTGCAAAAAAGCACAAAATAGCTGAAGAGAATTTTGACTTTTACGTGGTGCCTTCTGACTAAGGTGATCCATACTGGCCTGAGCTTAAGGACTAAATAGAAACACCTTGACGTATTTTTTGAAGGTCGCTGGCAGCCAGCTCGAGCTAATATGCAAGTCCCTTAAAGCTCTGAAAATATCGTTGACAACATCACCTGCATAATAAATACATGCATTAGTAAAACTTGCCCCTACCAACTCTGATTTAAAAAAAAAACAAAACCAATTTTGTTGGAAGTACTGGCAAGAGCACTCATCTGTTAGGAAACTTAGCCAGATATTAGAGATGTTGAACGATTATTTTTCTACTTCACAATTGGCAGTACTGTATATTTCTTTCTTTGATGCATCAGAGGTGAGTACATATGTTGACAAGGGACCGGAGAGGTTGGAGTGGGGTTAAAAACCTTTGAAACTGTATTTTTCAGGAAAGCTGACAGGCAGATTCTTTTTCTTTTCTCTTTCTTTCTTTCTTTCTTTCTTTCTTTCTTTCTTTTTTTTTTTTTTAGATTTGAGACAGATAAGCACAGAAGATTTCAACTAATTTAATAGGTATTCTTTCTTCTCAGGATACTCTAGGAACTGTGAGGAAAGAAAACGTTTTAAAAAAATCTTTAACATGAGGATGAGGAATGTTTGGCCCTCCAGATGTGTTGGGCTATTACTCTCATCATACTCTTCATTGGCAACACTGGCTACAGTTGATGGGAGATTCAATCCATCAAAATCTGGAGGTCCACAAGCTGCCCATCTTTTCTCTAACAGAATTCTCAGCACCAGACTACAGTTCCCAAAATTCTTTGGAAGAAGTGATTGGGGGTGGGTGGGACAATCAAAGCATATCTTACACTAGACTAGGGACATTATAAACATGGCAAAAATCGCACTATTACAATGTCATGGTAGTGTGAATGGGCCCCACCATTGCATGACGTCATCGTCTTCGTGTGGTTACTGTGTGCTCCAGTTGCAAAAAAGGCATTGCTCCTAATTGACAGGACAAGCCATCATTAGCTCTTCAATATCACTTCTTTTGCAGTATTGATGCCGTGCAACATCCCATTGTAGCTGTGAGAATACAGCATGAATGAGCAGTCCTCAGTAAGAAAACTTCCAGGTGAGAATGTGAAAACGAAGCATAGGATGCTCTTTTTATGAACTGTTCCATTTAGTTTTGACATTTTTATGTTTGTTTCACTGCTTGTGTGTTCATTTACTTTGTTAATTAAGGTGTTTTTGGAGTTTTAAGCACACTCGTGTCTTTTCGTAAGAACCACTGAAATCTCACCCATGCTAAATCACAGAAGTAAACTCCCATGCTTAAAGCACTAGTGGTTGTTGTGCAATAATTCCATGATGGTTCTTTTGCGTGATTACAGCAATGTGAAATAGCAAGTTATAATGCCATGATGCTTTCACTATCCTCCTTCGCAGAATTGCAGCTTTTGTAGACGCACGTCTGATAATGTCTTACAACCTGGAAAGACAGCCATGAAGATTCTCAAGTGGAAAGATATAACACTGAATTCTAAAGTCAGGATTGTCCATGCCATCATATTTCCAATTTCTATGTGTAGTTGGACAGGGAAAGCCAGACAGTAAAGAAAACTGATAGGAAGAAAATTAAATCATTTGATTGATATGGTGCTGGAGGAGAGATCTGCAGGTACTATGGAGTGCTAAAAAGACAAATAAATGGTTCAAAGAGCAAATCAAGCCTGAACTCTCCCTAGAAGCCAAGATGACTAAACTGAGACTGTCATACTTTGGCCATATCCAGAGAAGACATGACTCATTAGAAAAGGCAATAATGCTTGGTAAGGTAGGAGGCAGGAGGAAAAGAGGAAGACTTCATTCCAGATGGATAGACTCAATCAAGGAAGCCATGACCCTGAACAGGGCTGTTGATAACAGGGTGACTTGGAGGTCTCTCATTTATAGGGTTGCCATAAAACCCAGGCCTAATCCACATTACACATATAATGCAGTTTGAAACTGGATTATTTGCCATGGCTCCTTCCTATGGAATTATGGGATCTGTAGTTTTACAAGGCATTTAACCTTCTCTGCCAAAGTGTGCTGGTGCCTCACCAAACTACAAATCCCAAGATTTCACAGGAAGGAGCCATGGCAAATAATCCAACTTCAAACTGGATTATTTATGCAGTGTTGATGGACCTGAAGTGAAGATTTTGTCAATCAACAACAACAAAGATAGAGTTTTAGAAGGGTTCCAGACAGAGGGTTCCTGGCACTGTCAACCCAAATGCATGTTGCAACTGTTCCATCCTTCTTTTCTTACATTTTTATGGTATGAAAATAATGAAGTGTTGAGGGGGAAAATGAGGGGGTTACTATGGCTCCTTTCCCACTGCACAATTACAGTCCTCTACTGCCATGGCAACATCCTATGGGATCCTGAGATTTTCGGTTTGGTTGGGTAATTAGAATTCTCAGCCAGAGAGCTCACCAAATTACAAACCCCAGGATTCCAGATAAGGTAGCCATGGCAGTTAAAATGGAATGAAAGCGCTATAATTGTTTTGTATGAAAGAGCCTAACACCATTTGCTGTCATCTCAATGAAACACATACACACACTCCAGTTCTGACAATGAGCCAGGATGATTGCAGGCAGCGGGGTGGGGGGTGGCATGTGGAAAGCTTTCAAACTGGGCTTTTTCTGCAGTGGTTGTTTTTCCTGATACCTCCCAAAATGTACTGTAAAACAAGAATACAGTTGGCACACAAGTCCAGATGCTATTCCTGATTATGGCTGCACTTCCGGGTTTCACAGTGGGAAGAGTAATATTAAGTTGCAGATTCAGTTCCTGCATTTACATATCTTAGAATCTCAGTTAGCAGAACGAAGACTGTTGCCTGAGACATAGGAGAACTTTTCATAGAATCATAGAATCATAGCGTTGGAAGAGACTACAAGGGCCATCCAGTCCAACCCCCTGCTATGCAGGAATACACAATCAAATCATTTCCCGACAAATGGCCATCCAGCCTCTGTTTTAAAAACTCCAAAGGAGGAGACCCCACCACACTACAATGCAGTGTATTCCACTTCCGAACAGCTCTTACTGTCAGGAAGTTCTTCCTAATGTTTAGTTGGAAATAACAGCACACCAAGGATAACTCAGGATATCTTCTTAGACGTTTATGTGTGATAAAAGAGATGTATACTCGCCAGAAAGTGTGAGCAAGCCTGTGGTAGAGATGGAAGGAAATTTTGTTGCTTGCTTGATGAAAGAAACATGTTCATACTTCTCACAACTTGTTACAAGAAAATGTGTTCCTTGCCTCCAGCATTCACACATTTGCAAGAGTTACAGAACATTTCTGAGAAATAAAGTGTGCACAAAAGAGTTTTAAACTGTGAATGGCTAATGTGCATTTTTTTAAAATACACAGAACTCAGTTTAGTCAATGGGGGAAAGTTGTATAAATTAGGAAAATTGATCCATTACATGCACAAAGTATGATGTATGTAAAAGTGGTAGAAATTTCCATGTAGGAAGAAATGCATAATCTCATAGTCTGATAGGAAACAGAAAGAAATCCTGGTGGTATTAAAAAAAATGCAACAAAATCAAGACGGAGTGCTTGTCTAGACAGGCAATTTACCCTGACTTCCCCCCATCTTGGAGCCCTGCAGTCCAAATGGTGCAGGGCTCTTGCCCCAATCTGCCTCCGTATAGTCCTGATGATGTCCAAGGAAAAGCCAGTGGGAAGCTGGGGTAAACCCATTTAAAACATTCCCCCCCCCCAAAAAAAATTGGGAAAACCCATGTTATGCAGGAAAACCCAGATGGATCCAGGATGGAAACGCAAGTTCTGTACTTGCAGAAGCACCACCAATATCACTCTACAGCCAGGAAGGAGGTCCCTAGCACGTGATCAAGGCCACCTGTATGTGACCAGCCTTGATCACATGCTGAGGGCCTCCTTCCTGGCTTAAGAGAATGCAACACACAACAGCGGGGGAGGTACCCACTGATATCAGTCAGTGTTTGCATGCAGACTTCTGCCCATTTCATCATGATAATGGGGGACAGAATACACCAGCCAGAAGGCAGCATATTCTGGCCAGTGTAGACAAGCCCTAAGAGATTTTCACCTATCTAGTCTATAGGCTTTCATGCAGGTTCTTTATAGAAAGGGCTATCAGTGTAGTGACAGATCAGGGTCCTTCCATCTCAACAATAAAGCACTTCTTTTTTGTTTATTTTACTGAATTTTTTTCCAGATGTTTACAGACATACGATCTTACATACAGTCTTACATAAATCTCCATACATTCTTCTTTTCTGGTTTTCCTTTTCCCTTTACCCTAAATCCTTAAAATCTGCTTGTTTACATCCATTTAATTCTTGAATCTTCTTTTCTATTTTTATGTTCATCCGGTCTCATAGGATATTTTTTTCTCCTTGTGGACATGACAATGTTAATAACATTCATATTCTTGTTCACTACACCATTCTTTCTAAATGTTTCCTTTGTTTAGCTAAGTTCTTACTGTCTCATTTGGTTTTGAACATTTCTGTCCAAATCATCATTATTTGAATGTCCTTCCTTGTATTTGAGCACTTTCTCTCTAACATAGATTCAGCTCCATAAAGAATGTAATTAGTACCCCCATCTATCTTTCCAATATTTCATTACCAGCTGCCACTCTTTATCTACCTAAGAGCACTTTTTCAATTTACTTTTTGGTAAAATTTATTTGTGAAAAGTCATGGCACTACTGTATGCTCCTTCAGGAGCTGTTCAAATATTATGAGGAACATTGTGAGAAGGTTAGTATGCTACCCTTCCCACCACAATATATTATAGTACAGCACACACAGAGTGATTAAGCAAACATTACAAGACTACAACTATTAAACTGGGATTGGTACTATGCAAAATGAAGTATTTACTATGGAATCTAGTGAACCTATTATACGGATTCACTTTTTTCCCCATTTGAAACATAATTAAGTTTCATTATTGCATCTTCCAGTGGTGGGATGATAATCGTACAAGGAGCTCTTCTAACAAGGGGGACATCTCATAAACTTATCATAAGTTGGATTGTTGAATGTGCTAATACTTCACCAGTGTGTAGCTGCAAGTATTGCTTGCTTAATTCTTTGTTAATGATTAGCAGACAGTTATAAGCTGAGATGCAGTTTTTATCTACTTCTGATATAAATAATGAGACTACCATAAGAAATTAGTTTTCTCCAGAACCATATGGGCTAGAAATGTACAGATTTAAAAAGAATATAGAAGTTGCAATATTTAAATTGGCTAGTATTGTTGCCAATTAAAATATATAATATGACATACCATTAATATATTATTATTATTATTATTATTATATTATATAATGAGATTCAAGGAGATTTTCCTTGGGTTTTTTTCCAGGCTGTGAGGCTGTGTTCTGGAATAGTTTCTTTCTGACGTTTCACCTGCATCTGTGGCTGGCATCTTCAGAGAATGGTTGGGTACCTTAAAAGTAAACGAAATCTGGCTCCCAGTTTTGAAGAACAATAGAATAAAAACTCAACACTTACAAAGGAATTCCACCCAGGGACAGGAGGAGTTCCAGCAGATAATGGTCCATCAACCAACTATTAGCCAAACTGACACTAACAAGCCTTGCATTTCTATACCCAGAAACTAACCTTTCAATTACACAAATTTACATATACTCCCCAACAGGGGTTCACAGCATATAAACTCCATATACACTCCTATCCAACCATTCTCTGAAGATGCCAGCCACAGATGGAGGCGAAATGTCAGAAAGAAACTATTCCAAAACACGGCCTCACAGCCAAGAAAAAAACCAAGGGAAATCTATGGATGCCAGCCGTGAAAGGCTTCGACTTCACACAGATTCAAGGAGGCTGGCAAAATATTTAAAAAACAATACAGATTCAAAACCATACAAGAGCTTCAATAAAAGTATAACTATAAAAGCTATTTTAAAACAATTAAACAATTTATGAAGTTAAAACCATTACAATTCATTAAAATACTGTATACAAACCATTAAAAAGCACCGGAAACCATAAAAATCCCATTCTATGCAGTTTTGAAAAGCCTGATGGTACAAGAATATTTTTACTTGTTGGCGGAAGGAGAGAGAAGAAGCCATCCTACCCCCCCTCCACAGGAGAGAGTTCCAACATGTGGGAGCAACCACCAAGAAGACCCTTCTCTTGCCAAATGAGTCTGAGAAGATGGCAGAGCAGAGAGAAGGGCCTCTCCTGAAGATCTTAGGGCTCTAATAAGCTCATAAAGAGAGACTGTTGTTGTTGTGTGCCTTCAAGTCATTTCCATCTTATGGTGACCCTAAGGTCTATCACAGGGTTTTCTTGGCAAGAGGAGGTTTGCCTTTGCCTTCTTCTGAGTCTGAGAGACTGTGACTTGCCGAAGGTCACCCAGTGGGTTCCCATGGCTGAACTGGGATTCAAATCCTGGTCCCTGGAGTCATAGTCCAATGTTCAAGCCACTAAACCACACTGGCTCACCATAAAGGGTGATACAGTCCTTCAAATTACCTGGGCCCATATAAAGGCTTTATAGATCACCACCAGCACTTCAAATTGTGCCCGGAAACAGACTGGCAGCCAGTGGAGCTGTTGCAACAAGGGAGTTATGTTGCCTTCACTAAGTTGTCTCAATATTTTCCAGCACTGATCTGGGTCTGTAACGAAATGTTGCAGTATCAAGAGGGTATGTTTCTTTTCTCACTGTAGCTTCACAGCTATACCTTCACAGTGATTTACCTATGTCTCAATGCTTGTGAGCTTACTTTTTCTTTTCTTTTTTGTTTGCATTGTAAGGCTGAAGCTGTTCCTCAGCTCCATCTTGCCTGTTGAAATGCCAGGGATGATTTAACACATTTCATGCATGCAGCAAGCCTCTTTTTCAGCTCAAATGACAGCTAAGCTACAGATTTATCTGTCAACTCATTCACTTCCAAGTGGCATACCCAGAGCCTGATATAAGCATCTGCCACTTTCTCTTGCCAGAGGTGTATACATTTCACAGGCAGGTGAAATCAGAACTTTACCGCTGCAAGTAAGCAAGACAAATAATGAAACTGGGAAACACATAGGAGGACTGCCATTCTTCATACTAAATAAAAATTATTGTTCCACTCAAAACAATGTCCAAGCATCTAATTATCAATTACCATTATTTACTAAGGGGCATCTGCTTGCTAAAATATTTCTAAGACACCTTCCCACGTCCTTGTGACCTCCATCTGACCTCACTTTGGATCAGCCCAGTCTACTTGACCCGTTCAAAGTGTCCAGCACTTCCAATTATGAGATATTATAGGGAGTGGGTAGTGGGGCATGCTAACATTGGGGACTCTAAACCCCATCAGGTAGTGAGATTTCCTCACACAAACAGGCCCAGCACAATCAACCAGGTCCAAAGTGTGACCTGCATTATTACTGCGGCCAGATACTATTCAGGATGGTTGTGATGGATGCCACAAAATCTCTGGGCGCTCTGACAGTGAGCATAGGGTTGCCAGTGTAAAAATTGGACAGAGCCCTTGGACCTTTAATGGATGTGCCAGAGAGGGAATTCCAGCTAACAAGCGACACTTGTTGAAAGTCCTTCTTTTATACTACTGTTAAAAGTACAGGAGCCTTCTCCAGTTTTCACTTTGGTAATGCTATGAGGCCACAATGTGGATACCGAAGGCCCATAGCAGAATAAACTGAGGAGACTCCTGTACCACTTTTAGATCACCTTAGCAAGCTCAAAAAGGAATGCTGTTTAGCAGCAGAAGGGTGGCACATCAACTAAATCGCTTTTCTGTTCTGACTGTCTACCCTTATATGTTGTTGTTGCTGGTGCTGTGTGCCTTCAAGTTGTTTCTGACTTATGGCAACCCTAAAGTGAACCTATAATGGGGTTTTTTTTGAGGTTGAGAGTATGTGATTTGCCCAAGGTCACCCAGTGAGTTTCCATGGCTGAAAGGAGATTCGAACTCTGATCTCCAGAGTCATAGCCCAATGCTCAAACCACTACAACACCAAAAGTGGTTTTTCTGGTGTGATTATCCAGGATCAAGTCCTGTCCTGGATGACTGTTGTTTGCCCATTCACTGACATGACATTCAAAAGTAGTATTTTCAACTCATGGTTTCTATCCAAGCTGTCCACATTTTTTGGGGGGGGGGGGGAATGCGTTGCTAAGGACGTATGTGTTAATTCCTTCTTGGCCCCCTCATATAACCTAAACAATCAAGTGACTGTTCCATCCCAAATCCCCAGGAAATATCCCTTGGAACTCCCTCCTGTCTTGCAATGCAAGGTTGTCATAAACCAATAAATTCCTATCTCTCAGCCATTAACAATAATCAGCCAAGTTTTGGTTTCCATTGTTTATTTGGTGGGAAACTCATCTAAGCTTTGTCCTAAGCCGAAGTACTCCTTTAAGGATACGAAGCAGGGCATAAATATTAGCCCCTAACAATATAAAGTTTTGCCACTGTGGTTGAGACCAGCCACTCTCTTTCTCAGCACACCCCTAGATTGGAATTTCTAGTGCCACCCTCAGACTTCTGTCAGAATACTTCAAAACTCCACTCTTCAGGATGGGTAGCTATCACCCTATTCCCCAAATCTGTTCCTCTATCCAACCTTTCTGCCTTAACTCATTGGATAGCCTTGTGTGATTCTTGTGAGCGTGTTGCATGTGTGAATGCTTTTTATGTTGTTTCCAATAAAAAACATTAATTTCACTTTAACCTGGGGTCTTTAGCAGTTAGGATTGGTATACATAGGTGAAAAGATCCCAAAGTTACCTGCCTCTCACAGCCTTCCATTTGAGCTAATAATAATAATTCCCCAAATATTAATATAGTCTTTGGCATCATGAGTGGGATTCTAAAGCACCCACACCTCTTTGGGTAATACTAGTTCTTCATCATGGTATCTGTGAATCACACAATAGGGTTTTGCGCATGCACAGAAACAGCATTCAGGACATTCCAGAACAGTTAGAAGCTTTTAGCAGTAGCCCCGCCCACCATCCCTAGGGTATAAATAGCCAGTGCCCACCAAAAGTACCTCAGTTCTTTTCCATCCACCACAACAACAGCAATGAAAGTTCTTTGGTAGCAGTTAGCAGCTTGTTCTATGATCTTCAAGATTCTCTTCCATGTCAACTATGCACTTCAAGCAATGTTTCGTGTGTAGAGCCAAGATCCCAAGCACAGATGGACACTCAAAATGCCTTCTCTGACTTGATGAGTCCCACAATCCTTTGCCGTGAGTACACTGTAAAGCCTTGACTCCTTAGGCTCAAAAGACTCATCAATCTCATCTGAAGGCATTATTTTATGAATCTCTTCAGCCAACCCAGTCATCCTTGAAAGCCCATCTGAGATGGGTGATGGATCCAGATGGTTTCCTGATGGCTCTTAAGGATTTTCCTGTTGCCTTGGCAAGTGAGTCTGTCAAAGCCCTGATCTCTAGAATGGTGAAAACATGCAGACCATCAGAAAGTGAATCCAACCACTCCTTTGCATCTCCTTCCACTGAGTGGAGTCTACCTAGACTCTCTCCCCATTTTCAAGGGAGCTGGTGGTAATGAAACATGTGGGACATTGACTAGAGTGACACTGGGGGGGGGGGACAGACACTGGGGGGTGGGAGACAGACAGACAGTCTGAGGAAACATGGGTTGTAGAGCATCAAAAGGCCTGCTCCATGGCAGCACTGGCAGTGAAGAAATTCATCTCCTGCATCACCACCACCATATATCCACAGACTTGACCAGTGGAGCTATTTTCAGTGGTCAAGGGCCTATTACACTCTAGTCCATGAGAGCACAATGTAGATCAATAGAATGTGTGAGCAATCTGAATGACACTTCATAGTGTTTTATGAGAAATGAATTGTCTAAGCATAAAAAGCATGAAAAAGGCTCTTTTAACTGCAGATGGCAGATGCTGAACACAGAACACTTTGAGGGCAAACATGACATCTACACCTGAGCTATGGCCTTTCCGGTTTGGTGTGAAGTTGAAGGCTTTCGTGGCTGGCATCCATAGATTTTCCTTGGTTTTTTTCCGGGCTGTGAGGCCATGTTCTGGAAGAGTTTCTTTCTGACGTTTTGCCTGCATCTGTGGCTGGCATCTTCAGAGAATGGTTGTGTGGTGCACCAGGTAATGCACACACTGAATCAACACAAATGTAGCAGCAGCATGGTTTATTCATCAAGGATATGCATATGGTTTCATTCCAAAGCCAGTTCTGACTGGCCCCAGGTCAAAGCAGACAGATAAGATCATCATTGGGTTTCGATTCCCTGTAGGCCTGGGAACACTTAGGGAAGGTGAGGGAGGCAAAAGAAGATATATTCCAGACTCTCGAAGCCGACCTTGGCTGCCAGGAGGAGCGGTTTGTAAAGTTTAAGGTGGGCTGGCCTGACTCCAGAAGTTGAGGTGTTCTGGGAATGTTCCTGAGAGAACCAACCCTGTCAGGGCCTATCTAAACCATGCCGGGGCCTACTCTGGATTACTGCAAATCCCAGTATCCAGAATAGGGCATGACAGGTTGGGTAGGCATGTGGGGGGTTATATACTGTGAACCCCTGTTGGGGAAGATATGTAAATTTGTGTATTTGAATGGCTAGTTTCTGGGTGGAGATACGCAAGGAAGATTAGTGTCTGTTTGGCTAATGGATGGTTAATGGGTCCATTATCTGCTGGAAGTCCCCCTGCCTCAGGTGGAGTTACTTTGCAAGTGTTGAGTTCTGATTTTAGTGTTTTTCAGGACTGGCAACCAGATTTTGTTTACTTTTAGGATTTCTTCTTTCTTGTTGAAGTTGTCCAGGTGTTTGTGGATTTCAATAGCTTCTCTGTGAATTCTGGCATGATAGTTGTTGGCCTGGTCCAGAATTTCGGTGTCCAGAAGTTTTGGTCCAGAAACTAGCCATTCAAATACACAAATTTACATGGCCTCCCCAACAGGGGTTCACAGTATATAACCCCCCACACACACACACTCCTACCCAACCATTCTCTGAAGATGCCAGCCACAGATGCAGGCAAAACGTCAGAAATAAACTGGTCCTGTTTGCCTTTTTTTCATACTGCTGGGGATGGGATTCCACAGTCCTGGCTGCCCACTGCAATTAAAGACTGCCTCTCAGCCAGCACTCACTTGGTGTTTCATTCCAGTTATGCCCATTTCCTGTTTCCCTCCCAAATCTTTCCCAGATGTTGCCCCCTTAGGTGAAATCAGGGGAAAGATCTCTATTTCCTGGTAACAAGTCTGGCATAGCTTTCTTAGCCTTAACTCCCCAGTCATGACCCTTGCTCAACAGTTAGCAAAGACACTATCATATTGTATATGGTCAGTAAGTCAAAGCACTTTGAAAAGTCAGGCATTCAGCAAAGACATAATGAGCAGAAACAGTTCGATCAAAGAAGGGGAACAAAGAAATATGTTTCTATATAATCATAAATTTGTTCAATTGCAGTAATAATCACTGCTATGAATCAGTGATCTCCCTCAGCTTTTTTACTTAGATTTTATTTAGTTCCTAGTAGTTATTAACCTCATAAACAGAAAGATATGTCAGGTTATTTTTAAGGATACACTGAATGCATAAACCACATACACACATGCTCACAATCTTTCTAGCATCCCATTAGATATGTCTCTTCGCTTTATTTCTCACTGTAAAACATGGCAATTGAAGAGTGTAGATAATTGAAAACGCATATTCCACAACTATCTGGAGTACAATGCTATACATTTCAAATGAAAAAGGCCAGATCCATTCTTTCCTGGTTCCTACATCATTTTCTGGAGTAGTGCTTTCTCAGTAACTACCTGTCCCTCAACACAGGACAGCAGTGCTGCCCTATCATTTGGCAGATGGAGGCAGCCTACTCTAACCAGCAAATTTGGTATGGAATAGAAGGGCAGCAAATTGTTAATTATTTGAATTGTTCGTTCTGTATTTTTTTACTGTTAGGGTTGGAAGGGACAGGGTTTTTTTTGAGATATTCTGTCTCGTGGGTCAAGATAACTTAGTTGGCTTTGTATGTTAGACATTTTACCTTCACATATATCTAGCATCTGCTCCCTGAGGCATTCTGCTCAGAGGAAAGCCCCATGTAATTAGTTTTAAAATATTTTTATTTCTATTCAAAAGGGTTGCCAGTTACATACAATATTGTTCCAGTAAAACAAAAGCAGGAAAAGAAAAACAGAAAAGGAAGAAAAGGAAGTCCTAAGTTTCTATAAAAGCTGACTCAATGTCCAAATAGAAACCCATTTTTAAAATTCCTCTATACATTGCCTCTTTCAAATGTTGCAAGAGTTGTTAGATCTTCTATCCATTGGATCAAAGATGGAGGGAAATTGTCTTACCAGTAATAAAGTATCAATCTTTTAACACTCAAAAGGACATGAAGAATCCACTTCCTTTGGCCATTTGTTAATTTCCAAGAAACAGGTAAATAATTCAAAAGAACATGCATGTCCCTGAATATCAAGGAACTTTCCAATACCAAATTTACTCATGATTATTTCCTCTGAGCCCCTTATAATTCAATGCGACTTACTTCAAACATGCTTAGGATAGGGCTATCCAAGAACATACTTAACATTACTGATGAAACCACTGTAGAGAAAACCCTGTCTAATTTTAGAGCCCTGTGTAGGAATATGAACTACATCATTTTTTATTCCCAAAGTGATGGTTATCATGAACTTTTCAGCATGGCATTTTCATATGTTAACAATCCCAAAGATCACCAATGTCTTGAAAAAATGGCTCTGTAGGGAGTTTTCTCTTTCAATATTGCATAGCAAATTGGTTAGGGGAAACACCTTTGGACTTTATTGGCAACAAACTCACTATTATTAGTCTGTCTTGCTAAGGCTGCCAAAAATTACACGATTAAAATGAATGCTTATAGATGATTTAGGCTGGTACCTAGAAAACTTACAGCACAAGCTATATATTTAGAATATTTACTGAATAGCTAATAATTGTGATATATGTTTTATGTATCCTGGTTTGACAGCATAATTTTTTCACTCCTGAGTTTCAGAAAAACTACCTCAAGAGACAGGAGTATGAAAAAAATGTTTAAAAAAAATACCTTGAGTTGTAAAATGAACTCCAGTTACTATAAAACACAGGCGGGCAATAAATATCTTAGCAAAAGTGTTACTTTTTCCCTCAATTGTTTTTCTCAATGAAAAAGAAAAGTGTGAACTGGAGATCGTGAAGCTGGGTTTGCATGGGTCTTTATACAGGTCCTTCTCAAAGTGACCACCAGCAAAGCTAGGATCCAGATCTAGCAATCTTCTAAGCCCTGTGGACCTTCAGATGTTTCTGCCTTACAACTTTAATGCCCTCTAGCCTGCACAGCCAATGGTGAGAATTAAGGGAATTGCAGTCCCAAAGTATCTGGAGGGCCACTCTTGCCCACCCCTTCCCTCAGAGGCCATGTAATACTAGTGGCCAACCCTAACTCTCATCTAACCCTGTATCTAACCTTAACTAACCATGAACCATTAGTAGTTCTCCTCCAGACAAAGGTGGGAGGAACAAAGGATGCCTTATTCCCATTGTGACTATTTGTTCATCTAGGAAGTATTCAACGGAATGCAAGAATCATATTGTTAAAGGCTAGCAGTTTTACATTATCAAGGATAATGATATCATCCACTCCACATACACACCAAATGTTCCCTCTGAGATTAGCTATAAATCTTCACTGTAGTAAGGATGAATAGGAATGGATCCTATTCATCCATTCCTATTCATCCTTACTACAGTGAAGATCAACTCTTATATTTTTGCATTCTATCCCTGTTGTAATGCAGGGATAGTATTGGAGGTTTGGGTTGGTCTTTTAGGAAATTAAGAGTCATTAGCCTTAGGAAAGACCTGGTATTTGTGTAGGCGAATTAGGTACAACTTCTTTGTTCATACTGATCAATACAGCTTCCTGCACTGCAGAATTTATTACTATACCACTACATGTAGGGCAGTATTGTCTACTCTGACTGAAAGCAGCTATCAAGGATTTCAAGAAGAGTCTTTTAATAGCACTTGCTACTTGATCCTTTTAACTGGAGATACTTTGCGCTGAACCTAGGATTTTCTACTTGCAAAGCATGCAAGGAAAATTATTGTTATCTGCTATCAAGTCAACTTTGACTTATGACACCTCTATGAACGAGACACCTCCAAGACCCATGTTCATCAACAGCCCTACTCAGGTTTTGTAAACTCATGGTTGTGGTTTCCTTGACTGATCAATCTACCTGTAATATGGTCTTCCTCTGTTCCTATTGCTTTCCACTTTATCAAGCATTATTCTCTTGTCTAGTGAGTCACCTCATCTTATGATATGGCCAGAGTATGATAACCACAGTTTAGTTGTTTTGGCCTCTAGTGAGATTTCAGGCTTGAATTGTTCTAGGACCCATTCATTTTGTCTTTTTAGCAGTCCATGGTATCCACAGAAAATTCCTCCAGTACCACATTTTAAATGAGCTGATTTCATTCAGCTTTCTTCACTGTCAACTTTTCACAACCATGTACAGACACAGGAATGCTATGACATGGGCAATTCTGACTTTGGTATTTAATTTTATATATTTACACTTGGTGATCTTATCTACTTCATTCATAGCTACCCTTCAAAACCTTAGCTTTCTGATTTCATGACTACAGTCTAAATTTTGATTGGTGACTGAGCCAAGGTATAGAAAAATTTCAACTATTTATATCTTCATCATCTGCTTTCTCTCTCTGGCTTTTCTTCGCAAACGAAGATTCAGGAAGGACTCATCCCGCGCTTTCTGCAAGCGCGCTGATGACTAAAAAGGCCAATCCGAGATAAACAGATCTGGTTGCAGAAAGCACAGCAGAAGGTCTCCTTGGGTGATGTTTCTGTGTTGCTATTCTTTCTGCGTTGTCGTTTCTCTTCAAGACTTGTTCGGCGTGAGTTCTCAAATAAGGCTGCAGCATTGTGGATAGTGCGTCTCCATGCCTCCCGATGTGAGGCCAGGGCGGACCAATGTTGGTGATCAATTTGGCCGAGTCTGAGATATTGTTTCAGGGAGTCCTTGTATCGTTTTTTTGGAGTGCCCCTCTTACACTGACCCATGGTGAGTTCACCGTAGAGTAGTATTTTTGGGAGGCAATGGTCCTCCATCCTAGAAACGTGCCCTGCCCAGTGCAGCTGTGTTCTCAATATCATGGCCTCAATGCTGGTGATCCCTGCTTGCTCAAGGACAGCAACATTCATCACATAGTCAGTCCAATGTATATTTAGGATTGTGCGTAGACAGCACTGATGAAAGCATTTGAGGAGTCGTAGGTGGTGGCGATAGGTGACCCATGTTTCAGATCCATAAAGGAGAATAGACAGTACAATGGCTCTATACACACTGATTTTTGTGCTTCGCCTCAGGTGTTTATTACTCCAGACTCTTTTGTGAAGTCTTCCAAATGCGCTATGTGCCTTTGCTAATCTGTGATCGATCTCTTTGTCAATCTTGGCATCTGAGGAGATGACACTTCCCAGGTAGGTGAACTGCTGAATGGACTTGAGCACAGATTTGCCGACGGCAATGTGGGGATGGTGGTGTTCGTCCTGTGGTGCAGGCTGGTAGAGAACTTCCGTTTTCTTCAGGTTTACTTCCAGCCCAAACAGCTCCTGAACAGAGTAGTTCCTGCTATTGCAGAAGAACTTCTCATCTGCTTTAAAGTTATAAAAATCATCTGTGGTTATTTTTGTTTTCTTCATATTCAACTGTAACCCTACTTTTGACTATATTCTTACTTTTCTGCAGTACTGGTTCTCACTCTTCCATTTTCTGCTAGTAACTAGAAGTAAAACTAATTGCTTTTGAAAATTAACTTTCCCTGCACTAAATTGTCATTTCTCCTCAGCTACTGTTTGCATTCTGCTAAGTCATTTTACCATTCTAAGAGCCTTCTGTGTCAGAATAAATGTGTGGGTCTTCATGGGGAATTTTAATTAGCTCAATATGGCAGTGAGAGGCCAGATAACTGCAGGACTTTTTGACCTATGTATACTGGTACTAACTGATGAGGCTCCCATCCAGGAAATAAAATAAAATGGTTTTTTTATTGAAAAATAATCTCAGAAGCATTTACACCAACACTCAGGCTTCAAGCAATCACTCAAGAATATTGAACAAAGTAGGGGGTACTGGGATAGAGGAATAGAGTTTGGGGTGATGGGCTATACTAAACCTGTCCAAAGAGCAAAGATTCACATAGCAGGAGATACTCAGATACTCTGAGGATACTCTGAGGATCACACAGCAGATAGACAAAATGACAGGCTGCAGGAAGCTTTGAACACTTTGACTGTGTTTTGGGGTGATATTTATACCCAATATTTACCCTTAAGGGGTGTTATGAGTGGAATACAATGTTAGGTGGAGTTTCCCACAGTTAGACAATGGAGCTCCAGCTACGTTAACAATCTCTAATGGCTGAGGCATTAAGATTGATGGGTGTCAGGCAACCTTGTATTGTCGAGGAGAGGGGTGCAAAGGAAAACCACTTTGCCGAGAAATGAGTGTTCTGGCCACTTGATTGGATTAGTGAATGACTCCATTCCAGGTGTGTCCAGGAGAATTAGCACATTTCACCCCAACTACCCATCCAAGGGGGAAACTGCATAATTACTACCTGGGTGTGTCTTTAGGGGAATTTGGAAAGACCTCTTCTTTAGATTTTGAGCAAACCTTTGCTCATTCCCTATTTTGGGGGAAGTCTGGGTCCATTGCTAACCTCATGAAACATCAATAAATAAGCCAACTTATGAAATATAACAAAATGAATGATGAAATATTGGAAGGGTGGGGATGTCAGAGCAGGTAATAGTGCCTCCTTTGTCACTTTGTGGCAACTGTCTAATGAGTTTAACTTCTCCTGGGACCCTTTCACACTGCACAATTATAACACTAGGGTTCTGCTCTACCTACCATTCTGTCTCGTGGAATCCTAGGATCTCCCATCTAGGGAGGGGTATTGCGAACTTTCCTCCAGTGAGCTCTAGTGCCTCTCCAAATTACAAACCCCAGGATTCCATAGAATGTTGCCATGGCAGTTAAAGTGGAATCATGGTGCTACAATTGCATAGTGTGAAAGGGCCCCCATACCTTCCAAAATTTCACAGATGAAAACTAGGACATGTGTAGCCAAACAACCTCAGATTGTGGTTAAGACAACAGAAGTTATTAATGAGGACAAGGTGGAAGAGGCTGCAGCATTTTGCTTTTACCTGAGCCTACAGAGAAGGGCAAGATGCTCCTCTCCTTCCACCCCCTGCTAAACTACTTGACTTCACACTTGGAACTCAGTTTACAGCAACTGAAGTAAGCTGCGGATTAAGGGGGAAAGTGAGAGCAGGAAAAAGAAACTGGGACAGTTTTAAAGCAGTTGAAAAAGTGGGATGACAGCAGATTAATTGGGATTGTCCTGGCCAAATCAGGACAGTCAGAAGGCATAGGCCCCAGCTCTTCTCCAATGTATAATAAAAGACTAATATGTGGCAAAGAGTTTTGTCCATGGCACTTGCTCAGTATAGGAACGGCATATACCAGTGGCTTCTCTGAAGAATGGTACATGTGTGAAGAGACTTAAAAGAAGGGGCCTGTCAGCACCTAAGGCAGAATATGACTAGCAGAGGACAATTTTATTCTCCCCGTAGCTGATGACGGCAGCATGTCAGTAAATTTTGGTAACACTCTGTTTTCCTACTGAACCATGTCCTTCCCGGGAGCAAGGAAGCTCTCCCTCTTGCCTCCTGCTAAACATGTCAACATAAAGGCCTCAGTAGCTTATTGTTACTGATTCCAGGCCTGTTTCATAATCTTCTGTACTAAGATAAGATTCTGTGCTAGCCTGGCATTATGAATCTCAGCAAGTTTATTCAAGTACCATATAAGATTGGTGGGGAAGGTGGAGGCAGGGAGGTGAGAGAGAAAGAAAAGTGAACCTGATTGCATTGCAAACTAGGCCATGCTTGGCACTAACAGAACTTATTTCAAGAGAGTTGCATACAGTGGCAATGTAATTAAGATTCCTGTCGGAAATAATGAACATTATTTGCCTACTTTGAGATTGTTCCTGCAGCGGGGAAGCGTGGTTTAAGGATGATGCTAGGAATTTCAGTCTGCCAAAAATTAAATGGCAGGATTATATGCTCTGGGCAGAATCAGCAACAGTAACTGAGGGAAGCTGTGACTTGCACCCAGTAATTGAATCCACTTTAGTTTTTAGTCTGCCCTTTAAAGGAACTATCCAAGGAGCTATTTTGGGGATAAGTTCAGCACTTTGGATAACTCCTTTAAAGTTCATACTATGATGTGGAATGGATATACAGTATTGCCCCCCCCCCTGCATTGATGCCACTAGGAACTTGTCTAAATCAGAAAAAAAAAAAGTGGACTCACTCTGAATCTGGTGTTGGAAGTCTAGATGACATACAGCTACTTCCAGGGAGGATATATATATATTGCTCTTAACTCAGCTTTGCTCTGAAATAAGCAATATTGGAGAAAACTTTCCTGAAAACTCCAGAGTGACCTCAAGTTCTTTGGCTGTCTGGACAGCTGGACTGGGTTTGATTCAGCTCAGTGCAGTTATCCATGTGCAAACACAGTTCCATCTCCCTTACCCTGCACTGAGTAGTGCAGGTAAAGGATAGCTTCCCATCAGAGCCATCACTGCCTTGCCAGCCAGGCTCTCAAAGGAAACGGTTTGACAGGCAAGGCAGCAGCAGTGACTCTGAAAACAGGGAACAGGCCAGAAAGGCTGATGTGGGGTCAGCTACCATCATGGTCGATCCAGGACCAGTCCAGAGAATAATGCTCCAGACATGTCCTGGATTAAGTGGCCAGTGTAGAGGAGCCCGAGAAGCCATTGCTTACACTCCATTTTCAGTTGCTGTCATGGCCACACTGGAGGAACCCTCTTTGGAGGAAAATCTAGAGCTCTCTGGGCCAGACAGCTTGAGGGAGAAGGTTGCTCTGCTGACTGGTAATCTACTCCAGACTTGAAGTACAGGCACACCTCAGTTAACAAAGCCTGCTGGCAAAAGAAGCACCTTTTTACAAAGACTTTTTACACCCATTCAGACACTACTTTTACTCCTTGTCCTCTCTCTAGTGGAGTCACCTTTAGCAGCACAGGTATTGAGAGGATGGTGAAGGAGAGCTAGAGAAACACAGACTTTGGGTGCCAGGTTACAGCAGCATGTCTGCAATAAACAATACAATAAAACTTGAGCTGGGAAATAACCGGATTTTACTCTACCCAATAGTACTATTGTTATGTGTGTCTGCAACTGGCAAGGTAAACAGCAGCTGCCTCCAGAATTTCTTGCTGAGCATGCATGAAAGCAGAACAAAGAGGAAAGTGACAGGCCAGGTTCATCAAGTATGTTTTAAAAATGGACATATCTCTAAGTTTAGCCACCAAAATGGAAATCATAATAAAGTGGAGGCTGGAAAAGGAAAAATCAACCCTGGAAGCCTTCAAGTTAATTCTGCCTTATGACCTATCATGGGGATTCTTGGCAAGATTCATTCAGAGGAGGTTTGCCATTGCCTTCTTCTGAGGCAAAGAACATGACTTGCCCAAGGTCTTCCAATGGGTTTCTATGGCCAAGCAGGGATTGAAACCCTGGTCTCCCAAAATCATAGTCCAACACTCAAACCACTACACCACTCCCCTAAAAAAAACCAGGCCTGTTCACAATAACATTAATGAGGCCCAAATAAAAGTTAGCTAAACATATAGAGTGCAGGCAGTGCATATGTCCAACAAAAGTGTCAAAGTGCAAATGATGGGTATGAGAGACATATTCAAATGCAGATAAGGCAGGGAGCTCTTCAGATCAGTGAGTGAGAAGTGCTGGATGTTATCTTCTCAGCCGTGAGATATAAATCTCTTCACAAATGTAAAAGGTCAGATTTACCCCAAGGTGGGAATAACATAGTCCTCCAGATGTTGTTGGGCTATAAATTCCAGGACCTAATCAGCATATTCAATGGTGAGGACTGCTGGGAGCTGCAATCCCATAACATCTAGAGGGCCATATGATTCCCACCAATGTTTTACATTGGCCATCTGTTATACTCCACTTCACAGGAATATAATTTTGCAATCTTTTTTTTTCCCCATTCTTTGTTTCTGTTTTCCCTCCCCCCCCCCTTTGTTATTTGCACCAAAAACAAAAACAAAAACAAAACCACATTTTTCTGAAGATGCCAGCCACAGATCCAGGCAAAACGTCAGGAATAAACTCTTCCAGAACACAGTCTCACAGCCTGGAAAAAAAACACCACAGAACACCTATAAAACCACATAGACCAGGGCACCTGGCAACCATTCAATCTGTCCATACAGCTAACTAGGAGGGAAGGAGGCAGAGACCCCTGAAAAGGAAACAATCAAACTTTAATTCCATCATCACACAGCTTTGCTGACTTTCACTTCTGGGCCTTTTAAAAAAAAAGTGATGTATAGCTATATACCATGACATACACTTCCCTTTCTTGCTGTGCAATAATAAATCAGTGTGATATGTAAAATTCATCCCTCCTACCCCCTCTTTTTTGTACATCCTTCACTTCACATTGCCTGCTAAAAATGATCCCCATTAAAGTTGGTGACTGTTTTATGGACTTAAGACTCTTAACACCAGTAGCAAGCAAAACATGGAATTCTTTTGGACATAGAGCTGCATTTCCCTATGACGCCTGCTTCCAAAGGACTAGGAGTTAAAGACTAGTCTCTTTCGGCAGGCCTATCCAGATGATTTAAAATTGTGAATTTTAAACTGTGTACTGATTGTTTTAAAATGTGTTAGTCTTACTTGTTTTTTAAATTGATGAGTTTTAACTGACATGTGTTTTTAATATTATATGTATATGTTAATGTGTTGTTACCCACCCCGATCCACAGGAGAGGTGGGTAAGAAATAAATAAATATAATAATAGTAGTAGTAGTAGTAGTGATGATGATGATGATGATAATGGGTATCCTTTTTCTCTGTCCCACTATCCCTACTTTTGCCTTTGGGAGATGCCTGGTTAATAGGGACAACCAAAGATACTTAGCTGCAGGAGACAAAGGACAAGATGGCAGCAGCCCTGTTTCACTTCCCCCATTTCCATGCATAGAATCCAACCCCACTGGCTGTCTTACTTCTGCAATAGCACTTGAGCATTTCAAACCTGCAAGCTAGTTTAGGGGTTCCAGAGCAAGCTGAGACACACACAGTTGGGTTCACTGTCACTTCTCCTCTACCACTGTCCACCAGCATATGCCACCAAAGGCAGCCACCTCACTCTGTTTAACAGTAGGGCCAGTCCTGTTTTTTTAAATACATACATACATACATAAAATGTGTTTCAATCATTTGCTAGCTTTGGCATTCTTCAGGGTTCAGCATCCCTTCCTGGGTTCCCAGTTGGTGGGAGTAGGAAGGCAATGCATGTCATTTCTCACATTCACATAGGTAAAAACCTGTGCATGAGCACTACAATCTGGTGCAACATATTGCCTGCCATTTAACATGCTACAGCTCATGGCATTTATTTATTGAATTGTTGATCACTGTGTGCCAGTCACTCATCTGTCTCTAGAGTTTCTCTTTAGCCCAAAGAATAAATGTATACATAGCAGCACACACGCAATGTGTATCAGAGCTCAAACAGTTACTTTGGTACACTACAACTCCCCAGATCCCCTAGCAAGTTTGGAGGCATTACTTTTGTGGCTAGAATGACTAAATTGAGGCTGTCATATTTCGGCCACATCATGAGAAGGCATGACTCACTAGAAAAGACAATAATGCCAGGAAAGGAGGAGGGCAGTAGAAAGAGAGGGAAGGGAGAATCCACATGACACAAATAATCTAGATTGAAACTGGATTATTTGCATGGCTCCTTCCTATGGAACCCTGGGATTTGTAGTTTTACAAGGTTTTTAGCCTTCTCTGAGGAAGAGGACTGGTGCCTCACCAAACAACAAATCCCAGAATTCCATAGGAAGGAGCCATGGCAAATAATCCAGTTTCAACCTGGATTATTTCTCTAGTGTGGATGCCCCCAAAGACTGCATACCATATGGACAGACTCAATCAAGGAGGCCACGACCCTGAGCCTGCAGGACCTGAGCAGAGCAGTTGAGGACAGGGGATCTTGGAAGTGTCTCATTCATGGGGTCACCATGAGTCAAAGTTGACTCAAAGGCAGTTAACAACAAACACAAAAATAAGTTTCCCAAGCTTTCAGCATGCACTCGCACACACATACAAACACACATCATACCTTCCAATTTTCCCAGTTTGGCAGGGACAGCCCAACACATCCTCTGCCATCCCTCTTTCTCAGCTGCTTTTAAAATGTCCCAGGTTCTCTCCCCTCCTCCTATTTCCCCCTTCATCCTCAGCCTACTTCCATTACTTTAAATTGAGTTCAAAATGCAAAAGTAGTTTGCAATGAATTATTCCAGCAGGGGGGAGAGGAGAGGAGGGGCAGAATCTAGCCCTTCCCAGTAGACCCAGGCAAAAGCAAACTGCTTCAGCCTCTCCTAGCTTGTGTGTTCTTCCTCCTTAATAACTTTTTCCATCTTGACTGCATTCTGATGTTGCTTAGCCACACTTGTTCCAGTTTTCATCTGTGAAATGTCGATACATATAGACATACAAGCCCTTTCTAAGGCAAAATAAGATCAGAATATTTTAAGGGTCAGCTGAGATTTAAATATTGGGAAGGGGGGGCAAGCGCAGACCTATCTTTTATATGCAGAAGGTCCCAGCTTCAGTCTGTAACAAAAAAGATTTAATAGCAGCCAAGTGTCTGGAAAGGACCTCAGCCTGAGAGCCTGGAGAGCTGTCGCTAGACAAGGCTGATATACCATACTTAGCAAGCTGGACAAACAGTCTGATGTGATGAGACCTTTCTATGTGCTCCTATGTGCTTAACCAGAACCCATTTGAGCTGTACGGTGACATCTCCTTTTCAGGAGCCACTGAAGACTTCAAAGTAAGGAAAGAAGGCCCTAGCTTTCCTACATCTCCTGAAGCAGACTGCTGGTTTTTTTTCCTTGCCTGGCTATTTGTTCTGCCAGTTATCTCAAGATGTGAGCTTATTCTCCAACTGTCCCAGTTTGGCTAAGATTAATTAATTAATCCTAATTAATTCTCTTTTATCCCACTTTCTTTGTTGCTTTTTAAATGTCTGGGTTTCTCTCTCCTCCTCCAACTTCCCCCCTTGTCCTTGGGTTACTTCAGCTGCTGAAACTGAGCTGAAAGTGCAAAAGTAGTTTGTACTCAACACAGAGTAGGGAGAGGAGGGGTGGAATTATGCCCTTCCCAGTAGGCTCAGGCAAAAGCAAACTGCTGTAGCCTCTCCTAGGACATTATCAGACTAGTCTAGTGTCTAAAAACGCTGTAATTCCACAAATGAAGATAGTGGAAACATCATGGCAGTATAACACTTATGATCGCACGTAGCTGTAATCACATGAAAGAAATGCCACAGAATTATTGCACAAAGACCACTAGCACTTTAAGAACAGTTCCCTGCCAGGGAGAAGAAGGAGAGCAGCTTCTGGACAACCACTTTGAGTGGGTGAGTTTGAATTTTTTTAAACTGTTGGGAGAGGGTGCTTGTTGCTGAGTGGGGTGGAGCTTCTGTGAGTTTGAATTTTTTTTAACTGTTGGCAGAGGCTGCTTGTTGCTGAGGGGGTGGAGCTTCTGTGAGTTTGAATTTTTTTTAACTGTTGGGAGAGGCTGCTTGTTGCTGAGGGGGGTGGAGCTTCTGTGAGTCACATCTGTGAGTCTATCTATATAACTCCCTGCAGAGGATTTCCAGGCCAGTTTCCTGCCAGGGAGAAGAAGGAGAGCACCTTCTGGACAGCCACTTTGAGTGGGTGAGTTTGAATTTTTTAAAACGGTTGGGAGAGGCTGCTTGTTGCTGAGGCGCACGCTGTACAGCATAGAGTTCTCAGCATTAACTAAGAGTTTTTAGATTACCTAAAAGCTCTCACCGTGGACACTGAGGGGACTGCTGCAGTCACCTGCAACACTTGTGGGATGTTTGTCTTCTTGTCTACAGACGTGGGGAACTTCACATGCACCAGGTACAAGTTGGTAGCCCTCTTGGAGGAGAAAGTCCAGCAGCTGGAGACACGGGTAGCTACACTTCAAAAGATTCGTGAGCAAGAGATTTGCCTGGACAGAACAGAACGAACAATCTTGGACGGAGCACACACAGAAGAACTGGTTGGGGAGGAGAGGGTCACTTCACAGACACAGGAGGTAGACAGCTGGAGGAATGTCACACACAGAACAAGAAAAACCAGAGATTCTTTGAGCAGCTTGCAGCTACAGAATTGATTCGACGCCCTCTCCCTTATCGAGGACAACGAGGAAGAACAGCATGGACAAACTTCAGGGGCAGAGCAGGGGACCCCTGAGAGGACTGCCGCAAGGAACAGCAGCTGCAAAGCCTCAGGGGAGGCATGTGGTGGGGGGGACTCCTTGCTGCGGGGTAGAGAAGCAGTGGTTTGTGGGCCTGACAAGATGTCTCAGGAGGTGTGTTGTCTCCCTCAGGCAAAGATCCGTGATGTGACCAAGAGGCTGACAAGACTCATCAAGTCTATGGATTATTACCCCTTCCTTCTGGTCCATGTGGGAACCAATGATACTGCAAGGCACAGCTTTCCGAAGATCAGAAGAGATTATGAGGCTCTGGGGAGGAAGGTGAAAGAAATGGATGCACAGGTTGTCATCTCGTCTCTTCTGCCAGTTGAAGGGCATGGTCCAGGAAGGGAGAGGAAAATAGCCAATGTAAACAACTGGCTCCATAGATGGTGTCGCCGAGAACGATTTGGAATCTTGGATCACGGGCTGTGATTCCATGAGGGGGGACTTCTGGCAAGAGATGGGGTGCATCTCATGACAGTTGGCAGAAACATTTTTGCCTACAGTCTCAAGAATTTGATCAGGAGGGCTTTAAACTGAGTCATATGTGGGAGGGACATAGTATTCTGGAAGGCAAAAGGGCTGGAGAAAATAGTCAAACTGTCATAGAGGGAACAAGGCAAACAGTGCAAGGACCCAACAGTGGGAGGCAAAAAAACTTGCACAGGCAGCAAGTAAAGGGAACACATGGTCTTAGATGTCTCTACACTAATGCACAGAGCATGGGAAATAACCAAGATGAACTCGAACTCCTAGCATTACAAAACAAATATGATATAATAGGCATTACTGAAACCTGGTGGGATGAGTTGCATGATTGGAATGTAAGAATAGAGGGGTATAACCTTTATAAGAGAAACAGGCCAAACAGGAAAGAGGGAGGAATAGCATTATATGTCAGGGATATTTATACCACTGAAGAGATCTATGACATCAATACAGGAAGCCAGGTGGAGAGCATCTGGATAAAAATTAAAGGGGAGGGAAACAACAGGGATGTTATTGTGGGACTCTACTACAGACCCCCAAGTCAGACGGAGGAATTGGATGATGCCTTTCTAGAACAGATGACCACACACGCAGAAAGAAGAGATGTAGTAGTGATGGGTGACTTCAACTATCCTGATATTTGCTGGCAATCTAACTCAACCAAAACTTCAAGGTCTAGCAAATTCCTTACTTGCCTTGAAGACAATTTCATGGTCCAAAAGGTGGAAGAGGCAACAAGGGGGTCAGCTATTTTAGATCTGATCATAACCAACAGGGATGACCTGGTTAATGGGGTACAAGTGGTGGGATCCTTAGGTGAGAGTGATCATGTTCTCCTGGAGTTTGTTATACAATGGAAAGGAGAAGCCAGGCATAGCCAGGCACGCAGTCTCAATTTTAGGAGAGCTGATAGGGAAATACTGGGGGTGATCCCACGGTCAGGAATATTAAAAGAGAAGAGACCTCAAGATGGATGGGACTTTCTCAAAAGGGAGATACTGAAGGCACAATTTCAAACAGTACCATTGAGGAAGAAAAAAGTTAGGTGTCTCAAAAAACCAGGATGGATGACTAAAGAACTTTCAATGGAGCTAAGTTTAAATGGAACATGTATAGGAAATGGAAAAAGGGGGAAATCTCCAAAGAAGAATTCAAACAGATAGTGAACACATGTAGGAATAAAGTCAGAAAAGCTAAAGTGCAGAATGAGCTCAGGCTTCCTAGAGAGGTTAAGAACAATAAAAAGTGGGGGTTTTTTGTTTTTGTTTTTTTGTATATCCACAGCAAAAGGAGGAAGAAGGAAATGATAGGGCCACTACGTGGAGAAGATGGCAAAATGCTAACAGGGGACTGAGAAAAGGCAGAATTACTCAACACCTCCTTTCCCTCAGTGTTTTCAGAAAAGGAAAAGGGTGACCAACCTGAGGATAAAGGAACAGAGGACACAATAGGGGAAATCCAGCACAGAATAAGCAAAGAGGTAGTATAGGAATACCTTCTTAATCTAAATGAATTTAAATCTCCAGGACCAGATGAACTACATCCAAGAGTATTAACAGAGCTGACAAATGTGATCTCAGAGCCATTGGCAATAATCTTTGAGAACTCTTGGAGAACAGGAGAAGTCCCAGCAGACTGGAGGAGGGCAAACATTGTCCCCATTTTCAAAAAGGGGAAAAAGGAGGATCCCAACAATTATTGTCCAGTTAGTCTGACATCAATACCAGGGAAGATTCTAGAGCAGATCATTAAACAGAGAGTCTGTGAACATTTTGAAGGTAATGCCATAATCACAAAAAGTCAACATGGGTTTCAGAGAAACAAGTCATGCCAGACTAATCTGATCTCTTTTTTTGATAAAATTACCAGCTTGGTAGATGAAAGGTATGCTGTGGATATCGCATACCTTGATTTCAGTAAGGCGTTTGACAAGGTTCCCCATGACATTCTTGCAAACAAGCTTGTAAAATGTGGGCTAGACAAGTTAACTGTTCAATGGATTTGTAATTGTTTGACCGATCGAACCCAAAGGGTACTCAGCAGTGGCCCCTCTTCATCTTGGAAAGATGTGACCAGTGGGGTGCCACAGGGTTCTGTCCTGGGCCCAGTGCTATTCAACATCTTTATCAATGACTTGGATGACAGAATTAGGGGCATACTTAAATTTGCAGATGACACCAAATTAGGAGGAGTAGCTAATACCCTAGAGGACAGAATCAACATTCAAGATGACCTGGATAAACTGGAGAGCTGGGCCAAAGCGAACAAAATGAAATTCAATACAGAGAAATGTAAGGTACTGCACTTAGGGCAAACAAATGAAATGCATAGATATAGGATGGGGGAGACCTGGCTGAATGAGACTACATGCGAAAGGGATCTAGGAGTCCTAGTAGACCACAAGTTGAACATGAGTCAACAGTGTGATGCGGCAGCTAAAAAGGCCAATGTGGTTTTGGGCTGCATCAATAGAAGTATCGTGTCTAGATCAAGGGAAGTAATAGTGCTGCTCTATTCTGCCTTGGTCAGACCTCACCTGGAATACTGTGTCCAGTACTCTCTACATTTCTCTTGCAGTTGTCTAAGGACAAGTACCATAATCTGTAGTACTCGTATTGGCTCTGAAGCCACATTGGCTTTCAGGAAGAAGTTCTTCTGCAATAGAAGGAACTAATCTGTTCAGGAGTATCGTTGCAAGGATTTTTCCAGCAACCGAGAGTAGTGTTATGCCTCGATAGTTTGAGCAATCGGATTTTGCTCCTTTTTTCTTGTACAGGGTGATGATGACTGCCTCTCGGAGATCTGATGGCAGTTCCCCTTTTTTCCCAGTAATTCACAAGGAGTTTGTGGAATTTATCATGGAGTTCATGACCTCCGTGTTTCCAAACTTCAGGTGGGATTCCATCAATCCCAGCTGCCTTGCCATTTTTCATCTGCTGTATGGCCTTAAGGGTCTCTTCCAAAGTGGGAGCTATGTCCAGTTCATTTTTCATTGGTTTCTGTATCATATGTTGGATAGCCTTGGTTGGCACTAAAGAGACTTTGAAAATGTTCAGCCCATTGATTCATTCACACTGTAATCTTACAATTACAACAGGATGTGGTTTCACACACAGTCAATAACATAAAAAGAGCGCTATTGACGATCTATTGATGGCTTGTCCCTTTAATGAGAAAAAATTCCTTTTTCGCAGCTAGATCACAGAGTAATTACTTGAAGGGGATGTCATGTGATAGCGGGGCCCATTCAGACTATCCTGATATTGTAATCCTGCAATTTTTGCCGCATCTGATAATGTCCCTAGTTTGTGTGTTCTTCCTCACTAATATCTTGACCAAACTCTGATGTTGTTTGTCCTCACATGACACAGTTTTCATCCATGAAATGCTGGAAGGTATGCAGAAGCCAATCCACTATTTGTTGACTTGAAGATCCTACTCAAGCGCCATTGAAAGAAAGACATCACAGGGTGACTTACAGTGAAAGAAGATATGCAAATTTAGGTCCTTCCCCTTATTCTGGGAAGTAAATGGAGGTTCCAACCCACCTGAGCCCCCTGCTTCCACTGCAGCTGGTGAAGCCATCAAAGAGCCTCCAAAGATTAATTGAAGGCAGGTGGAGAAACAAATGCAGTCAGTAGCAAGACCAGTGTCCTGATTAAGCCCAGAGAACACAGAGATCAGACTTGGATGTTGAAGTCTTTTGACACAACTGCATACCCTCCAACTCTCCCAACCTGACAGGGATTGATCCTCTGCCATTTGATTTTCTCAGCTGCTTTTAAAATGCCCCAGTTTCTCTTTTGTCCTCCCACTTCCCCCCTTTGGCCTCACTTTATGTCAGCTGCTGCAAACTGAATTCAAAGTGCAAAAGTAGGGGCCATCCAAATAATGAAAATAATCCTAATGGAATTTGAATGGAAGGTGATCTGTCTATAGGGAGATTCACATCAATACATCTCATTCAGAAGGGGGACAGTCAAATCTACCTTAAACTCCAACAGGGAAGCCTTTGAGGCTTTTCTCAAGGTTTTTAAAAAGCTCCATAAGGGATGCCAATGTGTAGTTGTTAAGACAGTTGCATTCATGTTGCTGGGCTGAAGCAGCACAAGCTGATTGGTCAGACGAGCATGGGGGCGGGGCTTGCAAACAGGGCAAGCGCGTGCTGCCGCCATGTTGGATTTTCAGCTATGTGAGAGGTTGGTAAATTGATCAAATGGCAATATTTTACTCTCATTTATATATATACATATATATATTTGTAAATATGAAGTATAGTTTGTGTGCACCATGGTGAACTTTTTTAAAAAAAAAAATCAGTGGTGGCAGATTTAAAAGCATGAATAATTCATTCGCTGCTGCCATTTTGGGTAGTGGGCATGCGAAGTTTAGGAGGGGTCTATCAACCATTAAGACTGGTCCCAGGGCTGAAAATTGCTATTTCTTCAGAGGAGATCGTATTTTCTCCCCTCATATAGATGGGGCCGTAGTTCAAACTCAGTTAACTCAACATGGAGCAGAGGAAAGGAGAGGCAGAGCCTTGTCCTTCCCAGATAAAAGTAAACAGCTGCATCCTCTCCTAGCTTACGTGTTCTTCTTCACTTGTAACATTTGCTATCTTGGCTACCCTCTGAGTTTGCTTGGCTACACATGTCCTGGTTTTCATCTGTGAAATGTTGGAGCATATGTAACTGCGGAGCAACCCGAGAACCACCGTACGCGTATCCAAGGCCCAATAAAGTCAACATGGAGCAGGAAAAGGTAAGGATGGTAAAACAGTGCTTCCCAGTCTTCAGTTTTCTGGTGCTGCTGGATGTCAGAAGCCCTTTGGCCAATGGTTTGGGATTCTGGGAGTTGTAGTCCAATGACATACAGAGACCCAAAGTTGGGAAACTCTGCCATGAAGGACACATTGGTTTATTTAAAAAAAATATATTGTAAAATTGCATGTCACACAAAAGATGAACACATTAGGATACAATCAGATATTCAGGAGATTATCAGATGTGTTAAAAGTGCCATTACACAAACGTCAGTAGATGGCTAGAGGGCTCCCTTTTCAGATGATGTCGTTCCCCCCTCGTTATGCACCCGTTCTGCTACCGTTCCACCAGTGCTGCTTTTTATTGATGGGAGAAGCCGTCAATAGATACCCTGTTCCATTTCTGCCATGGATGTTCCTGTGTGTGACAAGGTGCCCCGTTATGCTGGCAAGATCCCAGTGTCAATGGGAGGTCCCTGCCAGAACACTTCCAGGTGAGATCGGGACATCATGGTAAGTGACACACTTTTTAAAAACTTCCCTGGTTTACTTGGAAGTTTTAAAGTGTGTTTTTGTGTTTGTTGTCACTTTTTCTTACATATTTTTTCTTTTTCTTTTTGAATTTCCCACACTCGTGTCTTCTTGCAAGAATCCGTGGGATTTCACTCCTGGGCTACCCTGTCAAAGCTACTCAAGGTAGGTCTGAAATTTTTAGTTATTGTGCTGGGATTGGGAGGGAGTGAAGATTCTGGGACAGGAACACTTTTTTCGTACCTATTTGAAAATCTCCTCAGACTGACAGACATGGCATAACATGGGGATTTTTCTTCTATAAAAGGAGTGTCTTCATCAAGATTCTGGGAGGTCTCTATGAGGTGTATATGAATTTTTATTAGGGACACATTTATTTATTTATGTTATTTCTTACATGTATATCCCGTAAATCCTCCAAGGAGCACAAAACAGATGCTTCTCTGCACCTCTATTTTATCTTCACAATTTGCAAAATAAGGGGTTGTCTAGATGGTGAAAAGACTCACCATCGAATTCGACTAGAATACTTTTTGTCCCAACATGCTGCAAACAAGATTTGTGGTATTCAGAGGGAGGGGAGCCATAAACTCCATCTACTGTGGGCGGGAGGGGGGAGCCGTCATGGATTTCCCTGAGGTTTTCCAAATAATGTGCAGGCTTGCACATTATCACATGTTTGGACATCCAATTCGGGACGCTGCACATTTTCAGCAAGGGCGTAAGTGGAGAGTGGATTGGTCCACCTTACATGGGCTTCCTGACAAGGAAGTGGCGGAAGTGGCATTTTTTATTTTCATGTTATCGAGTGTACACTTTTTTGCTGCACGGAGGCAACCAAAGAGCTTTTTATAAGCAGAAGGCTGCACTTGCACACCTTTGATTTACAAGTACAAGAAAATAAATACTGTGCAGCAGCTACAACACATGTGGAGAATAACAACATGCTGTACTCTCAGCCACCATCTTGATTCACAGGCATGGCTGTGTGCGCACTTCAAAGATTTGCCAAAAGACCGTGGAGACAAATGAGCGCTGCTGTGAATTTGCAATCATGTGCATCAATCTGCATAATGGAGATTATCAGATATGGTGAAACATGGCCAAAAAACCCCACATCCCAAACCACATCAGAAGAATGTGATGAAAACAGAAAAGGTGACATTATCAGATGTCTGTGTCCTCAGCCATTCCCAGGGCATAGTGCCGGCATGCACGAGGCTTCACTTTTGTATTGATGGGGACAAGCTGCCAATAAAAAGGGACCCCTTCTTCACACCCACACTACGCTGCCAGAATGCTGAAAGACTATGTTGCCTGGTAATGTCACCCATTTCTATTCTCATCATGATCTTATGACATGGTTTTTTTGCCGTGTCTGATAATCTCCTATATCTTCTCATCTAGACAAGCCCTTAGTCAAGCTGAGAAACAGTGAAAGAATGATTGTCACATCATGCTCCATGGTTCAATAGGGGCTTGAACCTGGATCACCTGACTCCCAGTCCAATATATAATGCGTATTTATTTAAGGCAGCAAATCTTACCCATGCCCCATTCCAGCCTCTTTTCTCAATTATTCCGAACTAGTCCTGCCAGATTTGGGTGACCTTATGGACCCACATCCTATACCAAAGCCTTTAGGGAAGGCATCTGTACAGGATAACAACCTCCCTGGGATAACAATGCCACAAAAAAGTTTATGTATCTTGATAGTGTAAACAAGCTTGGAGAGAAGTCTATCTGAGAGGAGCAAATAAACTGGAAATGGTTGCCAAGCTCACCAATGTTTATATGAGCTTTTGGAGAACACACAGAGCTACCTTATCAGTCTGCATGGCCCAGGGTCACTTTTATTATGAGAAGTGACCTTTTGCTTATGAAGCTAAACAATGTCTTGGCAGAACGTTCAGTGACCACTCACATCTACTTCAGGCTTGCCAGTTTCTTTGTATGGGATTAGGCAATAAAGATTCTTAATTTTGACAACCCGGTGTTGACGTTTTCTTCTTTGAAATCGAGTGAAAGCTGCTGGTGCTGTTCCTGTTATTCTTGTGTGTTTAATGCGGTGTTTCATTAGCTGAAGTCAAAGAAACCCCAGATGAGAATAATATTGTTACAGCCGACTGTCGGATGCACAGTGGGTTTTGCTCCATTTTCTGATGCTACCGATAGCAACCAAAGGAGCCTGTTGCAAAGTGAATGCCTTTGCTGTTTCTTTGCCACCCTCCGAGGCCCATCATTTAAAGATAATAGTGTTTGATTTAAATACTGATGTACAAATGTGTCAGAACTGCTGGGAGACTGTGCTGTGCAGTCTCTGGTACAAAGAGACTGCACTTTAGAAAATGTAGCTCTTCTTAAAATTTCTTGACAAGCAGCAACCCTGTGGCTTTCCTTCCTCCCCCTACCTTGATAACATCTCTCTGATAACAACAAAACAGGCTCAGGTCAGGGTTATTTGAAGGATCATGTTCTCCTTTAAGAACCTGCCAGTGTTTGGGAATCTGGTGGGGAGGCACTTCCTTCTTACCCACCACCCTCAAATGTACAGCTGGTGGGAACATGGGAGAGAGCCTTTTGAGTGGCTGCCCCTAGAACTCCTTCCCAGAGAGGTTAGACTGGCCCCTTCCCTACTCTCTTTCTGTAAACTGGTGAAGACCTTTCTGTTTTGACAGGTCTTTGACAACTGATCATCTAGGCAGGATGGGCTTAATTTCACAATGTGCTTAATTTTTTCCAGTTGGCTCTGTATCCACAGATTTGGTATCCACAGACTCCACCATCCACAGCTTGAAAATATTCCCAAAAGATAAAGTCCAAGAAGCAAACCTTGATTGTGCCATTTTATATAAGAAACACCATTTTACTATGCCATTGTATACAATGGAACTTGAGTATCCATGGATTTGGGTATCCACTGGGGGTGCTGAAACCAAACCCCAGAAGATACCTAGAGCCTCAAATTCAACTTATGGTGATCCCATAAACGAAAGACTTCTAAGAGCCCTAGTCATCAACTTCCCTGCTCAGGTCTTGGTTTCCTTGGTTAATGTATCCACCTGTAATATGGTCTTCTCCCCTTTCCTTTTGCCTTCCACTTTACCAAGCATTATAATATTTTCCAGTGAGTCACATCATCTCATGACATGTCCAAAGTACAACAGCCTCAGTTTAGTCATCTTTGTTTCTAGCAAGAATTCAGGCTTCATTTGCTCTAAGGCCTATTCATTTGTCTTTTTTAAGCAATCTGTGGAACTCTTCTCCAGCACCCCATTTCAAATTTTTTTTCCTATCTAGTTACTAAATTAGTGCACCTTTATTTTAAAACTTTTCAATACACCTACCTGTGGGTGAGTGTGGCTGTCCTTTTCCAACAGAAGTTTCTATATCATTAACTACTGTGCAATGTCCTGTCCTCCTGGTATCTCAGGAGTTATGGGAACCGGCCTCCTTTAGCTTTTGTGAGTTGAAGGTGAAAGTAATCTATCACCACATAACTGACAGTAGCTGTAATTTGGGATGTATGAGTAAATACCGCAAAATGTAATTAAGAAAAAGTCTTTGACATTTGTGGTGATACAATCCTAACATAGGAAGGAAAGCTGTAGGAGCTAAAAGGGCAATGCCTGAAACCAAGAGACCTTTGTTCATATCTCTGATCAGCTGTAAAAGTTTACTCAGTTGCCTTGGGCAACTCACTGGTGGAAGGATGAAATGCAAAGGTAAGTAAAGAAGTTTACAATGTTGGCATGCCTGGAGCCTGTACATTAGCTCATTGTCTTATGAAACATTCCATCATGGTCCACATGTTTAATAGGTCTGGACAGATCGCTCTACATTTCCCCTGCATCAGTTTTGCATGGGTTCATTCACACATCTGTTCCTTCTCATTTTCATGTTAATCTGTGTCAGTGTTTTTTTTTTTTAATCATTTAAATTGTTCAAAAATCATGTAAAAATACTTTTATTTTATTCAGGCAGGCCTCTGAATTTTAATTATGGAGCTGTAAAGTGCTGTGTTTAAAGTACTGCATTATATGTTTTAATTTTTTACTGGAAATTATGTTTTAAATACATTTTAAGTGTTTTTAACTGTTTTTAATCATGCTTTTAAATAATATTATTTAATTCAAGTTTGCAGATGACACCAAATTAGGAGGAGTAGCTAATATCCCAGAAGACAGGATCAGAATTCAAAATGACCTGAACAGATTAGAAATTTGGGCCAAAAATAACAAAATGAATTTCATCAGGGAGAAGTGTAGGATACTACACTTGAGCAGTAAAAATGCAATGCACAGATATACGATGGGTGGCACCTGGCTTGATGGCAGTAGAAAGGGATGTAGGAGTGAAGTTGAAGGCTTTCACGGCTGGCATCCATAGGTTTTTCATGGGTTTTTTCAGGGCTGTGAGGCCATGTTCTAGAAGAGTTTATTCCTGACATTTCAACTGAATCTGTGTCTCGCATCTTTTTTACAGTAATGATCGTATGCTGAGGCAATGAAACAGCTTTTTTTTCAAGCTAAATTAAGAAGAAGGTTGCACTTCTGCACCTTAGATTTCCTGTAAAAAAAAAAATTGTTTGGCAGTGGCAACTTGTGGAGAATAAAAACGTAATTCACTTGTGGCCACCATCTTGATTCACTGGCATTCCCATGTTAACATCAAAGACAGATAGCTTTGCATACCAGCAATCTTGCCAAAAGCACATGGAGACAAATGAACACAGCTGCGAAATGGCATTACTGCACACCAATCCACATTATATTGCCTCGTCTAGACAAGCCTGGAAATTGTGAGTTTTAAAATGCAGGTTAAGTTGGTATACCCCAAGTTTGGTGCAGATAGGGCTGTATGGCCAAATTCAGAGAAAAGGCTGCACTTAGTGTGTCTTATCAGGCCAGATTCAGGGGGAGTTTGAGTTTTTTCAATAGTGTAGGCAAGCCCATGCTCTGTAGTACACTCTGTTACAGGCCAGATGTATTTCAGTTTGCAGTTTTTCAGCCTGCTTATATAATATTTTAAAAGGGTGTATAATGTGGGATCATCTATAGATTGTAGAATATAGAGCATAAGATCTGTGATAGTGTCTGCCCAATTGGGGGTATTTAAGCCAAGAACTGCATCATAAAATTAGGACAATATGAAAACTGAAGGATAACAACATTCTGATGTGCCCATTACTCTGTGCTGAGAGAGAGATCAGTCAGTTCACTTTTAAATGTGATCCAGATGAAATCTCAGAAAAGAAGACTGAGGGGTGACTTGAGATCTGTATTCAGATATCTGAAGGGATGTCATGTAAAAGTTGAGATACACTTGTTTTTGGCTACTCCGGAGACTAGAACGTAAACCAGTGGATTCAAATTACAAGAAAAGAGATTCCACTTAAACATTAGAAAGAATTTCTTTACTATAACAGCTGTTCAACAATGGAACAGACTGCCTCAGAGGGTGATGAATACTCCATATTTGGAGGTCTTTGGAGGTCATATTTGGAGGGATCTTTCAGGAGTTCTTTAGTTGCATATTCCTGCATGACAGTGGGTTGGACTAGATGGCCCTTGTGGTCCCTCCCATCTCTAAGATTCTATTATTCTATCCCTGGTAGCTTATATCCTGAACCGCAACCCTTGGAGTTTATGCAATGCTCTTGTTTTGGCTGCTATTTTATCTCCCCAGATTCAGTTTAAAGTCCAAAAGGTCACAGCTGATATCATCATCATCACCATCACCACCATCATCATATCAGCAATGTACATTGCATTTATAAAGAGCAGCCTCCAAGAATTAATATTGCCTGGTACCATGAATACAGCAGCTATATGGAGGAAGCATTGCTCAGACTTGTTCTAGTTTTTTTATTTAACCTCCATACATTTCAGAATGCAATGAGTGGCACATGTTAATGTAACAGCAACCTCTTCAAGGAATATATCATGCTATGCCCATAAAATTGTGGTCTACTCCTTTTCACTTTCAAAGCTCAGACATGTATATAAATTTGGAACCATAAATCTGCCACATGCTGCAATATATGATCTTTTCCTCCTGTAAGTCTATTATGTCACCCTCTCTTCCATGGTGAGCCAATTACACACCTTTGGAACTTGACAAAGCCATTTCCAACCAAACCAATAATAATATTTTTAAAAAACCTATTCGGTATCACTTTGGTTTCTTTCCCCATATTTTTTCCGAGTAGCCTATTGAGGCCACAATCCAAGAAAGCTGTGTGCACAAATGAAGCAGAGGCACACTAGACATTCTTGCTGAAGCTGCTTGTTCGACTACAGCAGCAGTGAGCTGGTTTTAAACTGCAAAGTGGCTTCTCCTTTCAGCTGGGTGAGAATGACAGAATCATAGGCCAAGATCCTATATCCAACTTGCATGGTGCATACTCTCACATACTTACACAGAGTACAGTAACTTTTGTTGGATACTAGCGCTGGGCCACCAATTGTGCATCTGCCAATGTACCTGCTTACAGTTGCACTGGGCAATGAAGAATGCACAATAGCTGTTTTTGCAGTCCCAGTGAATCAAAATGTATGCATTGAAGGCACTAATGAATAGTTATTCACCATTAAAGAATGCACAGCTGCATGGCTGGAATCCTGTTGGTTAGTCCCAACTAGAGTAGATCATTCCAATCAGTTGTTGAATGATGAATCAATACAACTGATTCCATGGCTATATTTGAGTTGCCAGCTCAGAATCATCCCAGGCTCTGATGTTTCTGGGCCAGAACGTGACACTTAGGGATAGCTCCTGGTGATGTCATTAAACATTAGGTGTTAAGTACAGTAGGTCCCCCGTATCTGTGGGGGATTGGTTCCAGGCCCCACCATGGATAACAAAATCCGCAGATAATAGCAAATGCCAGACTTCTCTTGCTGCTGGCACTGGAACACTCCCCCACACACAGAGAGAAGGGACAAAGGAGGTGAGCTTGCCTCCTCCTGTTCCTCCCCGTCCAACCTCCTGCCAGGTTCTTGCACTACCAGAACCATCCTGGGGGAAGGGAGGGGGTAGGTGAGCTTGCCTCCTCCCTCCCTCCCCATCCAAACCCTCACCAGCTCCACTGCATCATCAGAACCTGCCCTGGGGAAGGGAGGGGGTGCAAGCTCACCTCCTCCCTCCCTCCCTCCCTCCCTCCCCATCCAACCCCCCCGTCAGCTCCGCTGCGCTGCTGGAAGCCCCACGGAGAATGGAGGGGGAGGCAACTTCTTCTCCTTCCCTCCCTTCTCCATCCACCCCCCTGCCATTGCCATCCGTGGATAATTGAACCAGCGGATGGCAGATCAGCAGATACGGGGGTGCTACTGTACCAGCCACCATTGCTCAAAACTTGTCATTCAAAAACACACAGACACAGAGGAAATATCTTTCTGTTTTAAAATTAAGACAGAAATATTAGCTAGTGGAGCTTTTTCCAGATAAAAGTGAAATAAGGGGTTTATTATTTTTTACTTACTTAGGGAGACAAAATAAGATTTATCTAGCCTACTTGCTTCTAGCCAGAAAGTGGGTACAGAGCAATGCGGAGTGTAAACCCTGGTGCCACTGTTACCCAAATTGCTAGTGTTGTGGAAATTCCACGCAAGATCAATTTTTTAATTAATTGGGGAAATTAGCTGCAACTCAATTAGGAATGCAAGAGGGGGCAACAATGGGATCTTTACGCCTATATTTACCCCTACTAAACCCTAAACAGACACACACAATATGATGAGTTTACAATGATCTTTATTGAAGTTTCAAAAATGGTAACACCAATCATGCACACATTTGTACAGAGAAGCATTCACACAAGGCTAATGAAAGAAAGATGGAAGGTGTTTGGATAGAGGGAACAGAAGAAGGATTTTTGTGGGTTATACAACCTGCCCTGTAGTCCAAAGTCTCAAAGAAGGCTGGCAGCATGGGTAGATGAGGTAGGAGTGGCTACACAGTGTCCCTAAGCAATCGATCTGTGCACACTGAAGTGAAGTTTCAAGCTACTATTTTTACTCCAAAACTTACCCTGAGGTGGTTGGATTTTGAGCAAGAAAAAGCAGTTCAGGAGATTTTTAAGACTGACAGTGGCTCTCCGGAGATGTCAAGCACTCGCTGATGAGTGGCTGCTTTGAAATTGAAAGCAGTGACTACCTTTTTCTATAGCTAGGTCTGGGAACCAGGAAAGATGTTGCCTACAAATCATATCTCAACTACAGTTGATGGGCTTTATTGTTGGCTATCTGGTGTGCCCAGAACTGTCATTGCAAAACAGATTCCTTCCTTCCCAAAGGGGTTCCTCGTTGCTGTGCTTCACACCGATTATAACATTATAGCCTTACCTGTGAGCAAACTTCTGTGAAAGTAATGGGATTCCCTTCAGAGTAGACACAGAGTAGACACACCTTGTCTTGTGCTGTCAGTAGAGGTTCTTTGTTTGTGATTCTCCTTGAATGCTGTGTCATTAATAATACAAATACAGAGGGTTGATCCCAAGACAGCTTCCACAGTGGGTTAGAAAGATAATGGTTGCTGTTCTCTTTGGTGTTTGCATAGTTGTTTACATTGAGTTCTAAAGAAACAGACATCAAAACCTCCCTTGTGTTTCTTGGAATACCTTAATCCATCCATCATGTTAGGAGCAGCAACATTAAAACAGAAACATGGAGCCTACACTATGTAGGCCTCAAAAATGTATGCAGATGGTCTATTTTACAGAGGTATGTTTCTGGAGAAGCATCAGGGTGGGGAGAGACGTCATGTCATAGTTTCTTAATCTCGGGAACAATGTTATTCTGAAACCCTCAACTCATCCTAAAAGATACAAGAGATAACCAGGGATGAATCTCAGAAAAACTCCCCATGTCAAACCATAACATTGTTCACATCAGAACTTTTTGGGATTGCATCTGCACATTTTTTTTTCTTGGCTGGAAGATTCTGGTTTCTATGATGAATGTAGAGTAAAGAATTTCTTTGGGGCCACTTGCTCAGAACCAGTGGCTAGCAAATGGCAACTGTGGAGCAAACTCTAGGCCACAAATGACTACTATATTCACATACCCGCCATCATTTCACAGATGAAAACCAGGACACATGAGGCCAAGCAATATCAGAATTTGGTATTCTGTGGTCAGGATGGCTAAAGTTATTAATGAGGAACAATGAGCAAGCAAGGAGAGGCTGCAGCTGTTTGCTTTTACCTGGACCTACTGGGAAGGGCAAGATTCCACGCCCTACTCTGCTCTCCCCACTGCTGACTTAACTAAGTGTGAACTACTTTTGCACTTTGAACTCAGTTTGCACCAGTATGAAGAAAGCTGATCGGGGAGTGGTAGTACAAGAGAGAAATTGGGACATTAACCTTGTTGTATGCCGCCCCGGTTGCTGAGCAGAGGGGTGGGTTAAAAATAAAAAAATATTATTATTATTATTATTATTATTATTATTATTATTATTTTAAAAGCACCAGAAAAAGTGGGATGACAGAGGATTAACTGGGACTGGACCTGTCAAATCAGGATAGTTGGAGGGTATTATTCACCTGAAATTTCCAAAATGAAAATGCTTGACATGTCTAAACACTCTGAACACATTGTTTTAAGATGTAGAAAAAGAGAAGAAATGAACTGGATACCAGCTGATGGGCCAACTTGCCACATGGAAGGGGGTGGACGTGCCAGGCACAGGCAGACTGTGATACTAGCAAGGGGGCAACTCAATCTGAAATTTTGGAGTAATATGCCTACCCTGCTCAGACCACTATACTTCACTCGCCTCATGTGGGGAGTGGTTTTCTGAAGAGGTCAGTTTCTATCTGTGGAGGATTTCTACATGACTAAGAATGCTGTTTTCCAGACATTAAGCTGGAAATGCTGAGCACTTCTATGAATAGAGGAGACTCCCCTCTTCAGAAAATCACTTTCCATGTGTACAGGGCAACAGAAATGATGCCTAGAGGGGTGATCTAGAACTCTCCCAATGCTCACGATTTGTTGATTGAACTGAGCTCAGTGGGTGTTACTTCTCCTAGTGGGGTATAGCAGTCTTCCTCTGGAGCCACACTATTAAGAACCCAGAGCAAAACACTGGATACCACCTTGTGCAACACACAAGAAATTATTTGTACTGATACGATCAGTATATAATCGGCATATGCCACCAATAGGACTCTGGCCTTATACTACAGCTCCTACCATCCCCAATCATCATGGCCAAAGGTGAAAGATTATGGGGGGTTGTAGTCCAAAATATTTGGGGCTGTAGCATACAGGGGAAAGCTATTGGATAGGCTTACAACTCTCTTTCCCACTGACCTTTGTATTAGGGTGCAGCTAGACAGGAGAATTAATAGCGAAAAATAGTGCCTTACTTCCAGATCATAGCAGTGTTCATTTGTGCCCACGACTCATTCCAAGATTGCTGGCATGGAAACTTGGCCGAATTTGAGGTTTACACGGAGCATGCCCCCCAAAAAGATGGCAGCTGTGAGTGAATTGCCTGCTGAAAATCTCCCTCCATTCCCCCTTCCCCATTTTGTTAAATGACAGATACGGAAGAGCTATTTTCCGCTTTAAAAAAACTTTTTTTTTTTTTGCTCTGTTGTTGAATGATCGTGCACACGCTAATTCACCCGGGGGGAAAAATTCAATGGCGGCTCTAGCCACTTTGTCCCTTGTAAGACGACCCCCGCTGAGGTCCGACCAATCACATTTGAGTTCTTCTATGTGCCCCTATTTGAATTGGTTATTCAGATGGCCTGTTATGCACATTTTTGCGCAATTTTTTAAAAAAAGATCACAAGAAACAGTGAATGCTGTTATCATGATCTATTTGGAGTTTTCAGCCCCCCTCATTCCCAAGATGGCGAATCCCGGCAGGAGCTCATCTAAACAAAAGGCATTCTGCCCGCATTCTTTGTGGATTTTTTGTTGTTGTTGTTGTTGTTGTCTAAACAATCCCTTCGATTTAGCTATCAATGCCCTGGTAAGGGCACATGGCCAGCTCTTCTCCATAGCCCATTTTTCCTTCTTAAATCTCATTCCAGAGGCTTAAAACCCCATTTGTGCTAATGAAGGTGTTTTTCTTTTCTCTATTGTAGCCTGAAAGGAAGGGAAATAGTTGGGGGAAGAAGTTTAATCCTTCCCTGTCTGTGTGCAATGGCCCCAGTCCGGATTTGGTCTGTGCATCCATAATTTGGAGTGCAAGAGAAAATGTATTCATTCCTCCCAACTGTCTCAATTTACCAAGGGCCCTCCCAGTTAATCCTCTGCTGTCTCACTTTTTCAGCAGCTTTTAAAATGTCCCAGTTTCTTTCTCCTCTTTCCACGATCTCCTTTTGCATTCAGCTTACGTGGTCTATCTATTAAATAATGAGACTGTGTTTCTACATTTCAGACAAATCAGGGAGAACTTATTGTGAACTTTGAACATGTCTGAACCTGCATGACAAACATCAACACTCTCGACCACTCAGTTAATTGTCAGTTGTCATTTAAAGCAGCTGTGTTTTCTGTTGTGTCCCAGAAAAATGCTAAGTTCAAAAGTCGAGCAACGTGTCAATTTGACATTTTTAGTAAAACTGAACAAAACAACAATGGAATCTTTTCAAATGATTACTGAAGTCTATGGGGAAGACTGCATGTCTCGTGCATGTGTGTCTGAGTGGCACAAAGGATTCAGAGAAGGAAGTGAGAATGTGGAAGATGATGCACACCCTGGACAACCTTCCACTTTAAGAAACAAAGAAATTGTGGGGAAAAATCAGCCAGATTGTTTGAGGAGACTCCAGCTCAGTGTCTAAATACTAGCCATGAACATTGACAAAGGCACTGCATGGAAAATTTTGAATGAGGATATCAACATTAGAAAAGTTTGTGCCAAGATGGTCCCTAGGGTTCTCACACCAGAGCAAAAAGAGTGCTGCAAGGACATGTGCACTGACATTCTGCAGCAACTTGAGGTGTATCTAAACCTTTTTCAAAAAAGCATCACTTGTTATGAAAGCTGGATCTTCCAGTATGATCCTTAGACAAAACGACAGTCAATGCACTGGAAAACACCATCATCACCAAGAATGAAAAAAGCACATCAAAGTAAGTCCACATTCAAAGCCACGTTCATTTGGGTTTTTTTCGGGGGGGGGTATGACATCAAGGGTGTAATTTTGGCAGAATGGGTTCCAGAAGCAGAACAGTGAACCAGCATTATATAACGAAATTTTGACAATGCTGAGAGAAAGAGTCAGGGGGGAAAGGGCCAGTAGTTTTGTGAGATATTTAGCCACCTCTGTCAGAGCATTCTGGTGCCACAACAAACTACAAATCCCAGGATTCCATAGGATGGAGCCATGATCATCAAAGCGGTGTCAAACTGCATTATTTCTGCTGTCTGTCAGCAACCTGATAAGGAGAGGAAAGAGGAGGAGGAGGAGTAAGAGACCACCATCATTACCAGCATGGTCTGGCATTGGGAGTAATCGCCCTGCAAAATAGAAACACCCATTTAACACAAATTGAAATCACTTTTATTCCACTCATTCCATCAAGTTTAAGCAATAAAATGCAAAATTAAATGAATCAGGTCAAAGTTTAAAGGAACAATGTTTAATGGAGAGCAAACGAGTTCACTGCCCTTCAACATTTTCACTGAGCTCATTTCTCACTAAAAGGAGGAGGGAGGGAGATGTTCCTGAACAGGAGTATAAGAAGTAGCCATATTCCTGGAAATGGAGCAGGGAAGGTCATAAACTCAAATCTTTGAACAATACATGACCAGATCATCCACATGTGGCTCTGTTCATCTGCTAGTCACTTTCTTATCCTCTCATAGGGCACTTGGCCAGTAGGCCAGAATGAAGGCAGAGGAGAATTGGGATAGGGAAGAGTTTGAAAAAGTTACTTTTTTGGACATGAACACCCTGAATCTCCCTAGCACCATGTCACTAATAAGTTCTATACAGGTGAAACGTTCTAGAACAAATAGCTTGCCAGGTCAGCATCATCTCAGGCACTGAGGTTTATGAGCCAAAATCTGACCTACGGATGGCCTCTGATGATGTCATTAAGCATATGTCATTAAGCATATTAAGTACCAATTACAGTTGCTCATAGCTTGTCATTCATATACACACACACAAACAAAAGCAAACATATGGGTCTGTCTGGAAATTAAGACGCAAGTTTTAGCTACAGTCTGTGTTGTACCCAAATTGAGGTGAAATTAGGAGATTATTCTTTCTCATATACTTGGGGATAAGGAACACTGTGGTCTTTATATGGGTGTTGAAATACAAACACATCCAAAAAAACAAGCATTCAAAACAATGCTGTGAGCCCTCCATTACAGATTACAGGGAGGGGTTACATACACAGGAGACCTAGTCCCTCCCATTTGCCTGTTTGCAACTGTTTCCAGTTCATTAAGCATGGGGTGACATGGTGCAATATGATGATTGGTCTCACTAGATATGGGGTGACATGGTGTGATATGATAAAATGATCCCCGATTGGTGTAAAAAGTTACAAGTGGGTGTGTCCACACTGTCTGACAAGGATAAAAGGGCCTTCCTCAGCCCCATTTCTCTGTTCTGAACCTCTCGGCACCCTGCTGCAGCAGTTCTCTTTTGAAATCACTATTGTTGCTGAAATCACAATAAAATTGGCTTTAGCCTTGAACCAAGAAATGGCTGGTCACTTTTCCTGTTTCCCTGGAGCAAAGCTGGCCTTCTCAAGGGCGCGAAGGTCACAGTGCAACCTGTCTTCATGGGCAAAAGAGCCCCCCTAAACTCCACATGACCCTTAGCCAGGATGGCAGCTGCGAGTGAAAGAAAGAAAGAAAGAAAGAAAGAAAGAAAGAAAGAAAGAAAGAATATAAGATTGCCATGTTATTGACTTACCAGACCCTCACTTAGCCAAAAATCCAACATGGTGGCCACAGGCGCTTTCCCTGTTTGCTAGCCTTGCCCCCATGCTCATCCAGCCAATCAGATTATGCTGCCTGTTTGTATCTGTGTGAATGTTCAAACGATCACACATTCACATGTCGTACAGAACTTTTTAAAATATCCGGACGAAGCCCCAGACGCGACGCACACAGACTTTGCGGTGGATTTGGCTGCCCCCCTTCCAAATGACATGTATTTACGTGCATGTCTGTATTTTGGCCTTATAGACAAGATTTAGCCCACTTGCTTCTAGCCAGAAGTGGGACACAGAGCGGAGGGTGAACCCTGGTGCCACAACAACTGGGAAAGGAGGAGGAAGCTGTTTGAATGTGAAGATCACCTCTCTCAGAGAGTCTTTGCACTTTGCTGCAATAATCAATTAAGCCTTGCAAGGTGTAGCAAGGTATCGCTTTACTCATTGTACTGTACTAGAGATTTGTAGCTAGCCCTTCCCTCTTGCCCAGAGCTGGGCACACCATAAATAGGCCCACCAAGCCTTTAGGGCCAATATAAAGAAGATATACTAGTCAGCACTGATATGGAATATTTGTATTAATGCTGTTCCACTGATTATTATTTTTTAACTATTGCTTTCTTGCCGTATTGTTCCATTTCAGTTTTGGTCTCTGATGAGGTGTCAGGAAGGCTAAAAATACAATTTAAAAATGTTGAGGCCATCCAGCTACAAAAAATTGTCCATATAATTTTTATTTCATTTTTTATTATTTTCAGAGGAATCAAGATCCTTCAAAGATACTTCTCGAATCTGCATGTAGCAACTAGTCACTTACTCACCCCCAAAAGCCAAGGTAATCCCTAATTAGAGCCTAGAATTCAGCTGAAGCAAAACCATTTGAAAATTCAAAGTAGAATTAATGGGGAAATGGTGTGCAATGTTTTCCCAGCTGTGGGCATCTCATAAAAACTCTGTGTGCTATAATATGCTCCCTGAACGAATCAGCTAAATTGAGCTTTAAATACAGGCTCCATTCATCTGAATTTTCATTGAGTTATACACCAGCTTCTTCAAGATGTCTCCAACCAGGCTCACTGTACAATGTTTGCAAAGCTCACCGCTCCCTCCTCTCTCTCTCTCTCTCTCTCTCTCTCTCTCTCTCTCTGTGTGTGTAGATGCAATTGGCAGCTTGCAATAAAATCCAGAGCACAGCAAGTTTAAAGTGTTTTGAGAGATTTAAAACAGGAAAACTTTGCAAAGCTGTTGATGGGGGATTGCATTGGCTTGCATCTTGACTGTTGATTTTAAAAACATAGGCATTTTCAACAAGGAATACTGAACCCTACTGGAACGAGAGCCAGTAGGTGATGGAAAAGGAGAGGAAGAGGGGAAAAGAGAGAGTCGGAGCTTGGAAATTAACTACAGAAATTAATTGCAGGTAACTAGTACAGTTAACTTTTCTAACAGCAAAAGTCTCGTTCATTTACTTATATGCTGCTTTCCCCCCCAAAAAAGCTGTGAATCAAGGTGACTTACAAAAATTAAAACAAATACAGAAAAAAACTATGTACAAAAACATAAGTAAAAACATACAAAAATGTATTGTTAAAATACAATTTAACTATCTATAAAATTAAAACATATTAAAACAAATCTATTAAAAGACAAAAGAGAAAAGTTAGAAAAATAACCCACTATTAAAAGCTTTTTCAGTCCGCTCCTAAAGGCCTGTCAGAACAGAAAAGTTTCTACATGGCAAGGGAAGGACAGTAAAGGAAAAGGAAAAGGATTCCAAAGCCTGGGAGCAGCCACCAAGAATGCCTTTTCCTGCATTCCCACTAAATGCACCTGTCAGATGGTGGCAATGAAAAAAACATGACAACGTAGAACTACATTACATTAGAACTGTAAGAGCTGCTTGACAGTGGAATGCGCTACCTTGGGGTGTGGTGGACTCTCCTTCTTTGGAGGTTTTTAAATGAGGCTGGATGGCCATCTGTCAGAATTGTGTATTCCTGCATGGCAGGTGGTTGGACTGGATGGCCCTTGTGGTCTCTTCCAGCTCTATGATTCTATCTAACTTATTGAGGAATAATTCCACACTTTCTGTGGTGAAATTCTCACTTGTTACCATAGGACATGGGGGTGCTTCAGAGACCCACCTGTGATGACAAAATCTATCTGGGGAAATTATTAGCTCAAACGGAAGCCTGCGAGAGGCAAGTAACTTTGGGGATCTTTTCACCTATGCATACCAGTACTAACTGTAGAGAACACTCCAGTTTAAAGGGTGTTTCTCAGTGGCTCCTCTTCGTCTTGGAAAGATGTGACCAGTGGGGTGCCACAGGGTTCTGTCCTGGGCCCACTGCTATTCAACATCTTTATCAATGACTTGGATGATGGAATTAGGGGCATACTTACCAAATTTGCAGATGACACCAAATTAGGAGGAGTAGCTAATATCCTAGAGGACAGGATCAACATTCAAAATGACCTGGATAGACTGCAGAGCTGGGCCAAAGCTAACAAAATGAAAATCAATACGGACAAATGTAAAGTACTGCACTTAGGGCGGAAAAATGAAATGCATGGATATAGGATGGGAGAGACCTGGCTGAATGAGACTACGTGCGAAAGGGATCTAGGAGGCCTAGTAGACTACAAGTTGAACATGAGTCAACAGTGTGATGCAGCAGCTAAAAAGGCCAATGCAGTTTTGGACTGCATCAATGGAAGTATAGTGTCTAGATCAAGGGAAGTAATAGTGCCGTTCTATTCTGCCTTGGTCAGGCCTCACCTAGAATACTGTGTCCAGTTCTGGGCACCACAATTCAAAAAGGGTATTGACAAATTGGAGTGTGTCCAGAGGAGGGTGACTAAAATGGTGAAAGGTCTGGAAACCATGCCTTATGAGGAAAGACTTAGGGAGCTGGGTATGTTTAGCCTGGAAAAAAGATGGTTAAGGGGCAATATGATAGCCCTGCTTAAGTATTTGAAGGGGTGTCACATTGAGGATGGAGCAAGCTTGTTTTCTGCTGCTCCAGAGACTAGAACACGGAGCAATGGATGCAACCTCCAGGAACAGAGATTCCACTTCAACATTAGGGGGAACTTTTTGACAGTAAGAGCTGTTTGGCAGTGGAACCCACTCCCTCGGAGTGTGGTGGGATCTCCTTCCTTGGAGGTCTTTAAACAGAGGCTGGATGGCCATCTGTCAGGGATGCTTTGATTGTGATTTCCTGCGTGGCAGTGGGTTGGACTGGATGGCCCTTGTGGTCTCTTCCAACTCTACAATTCTATGATTCTATGAAATAAAGTATTTTTATTGTTAATGAAACAAAGCGAACTGACACATGCAACACACATTTCTAAGAACTATACAAGGCTATCAAGGAGTAAGATAAAAAGATTGGATAGAAGGAGAGATTCAGGATATAGGGTGATAGTTACAAGCCTTGAAAAGTAGAGTTTCTTGCAGCAAAGATACTTAGACATTTGAGGGTGGCACAGGAGGTTCCGATCAAGGATGTGCTGAGAAAGAGAGTGGCCAAGTTCGTCCACCGTGACACACTTTTCTGTTTTGGTGGGACTAATATTTATACCCTGTTTCATATCCTGAATGGGTACTCTGGTTAGGACAAAGCCTGGATGGCTTCCCACAGATAGACAAAGGAAACCAAAACTCAACTGATTACGTTAATGGCTGGGAGATAGGAATTGATTGGTTTACAACAACCCTATAAGGTTGGACAGGAGGGGTATAAGGAAGTGACTTCTGTAGGAATAGATTTGGGAATGGTCACTTAATTGTTTGGGTGAATGAATCATTACTGAGGCACCCAAGGCTGGAAGAAAGGATTAGCACATACCTTCTTAATGACTGTGTTTACTAAGGCACTTCTGCACTATCCTAATATGGGCTTCTTTGCCATAATATTTCTAAGACACATACCAGGTCTTTGTGGCCTCCAGCTTTTTGGCTTGCTCCAGCCAAGCTGACCCCGAAAAGTGTCCAATATTTCCAGTTATGAGATATTGTGGGGAGGGTGTAGTAGGGCATACTAACACACTTTTTAGTTGCTTTCATATTGATAGGGTTGTGGCCTCCCTAAATGGTAGAATAGGAATACTATATGGTACAACTGCTGACTCTTGGACTTTGTGTTGCTTTGGTGTAGAACTGAGGTAACAGTGAGCTGAACAAGAGGAGTGTGTGTTTTGTACCACCAGTGAGTGGTTTGTAGGTTTCAAATGTGTGTGTGTTTTAGATAACTGGAATTGGCATTGGTTTTGTGTCTGTGTGTGTATGTGTACACACACACACAAAAACACACACACGCGGAGCTTGGAAATTAGTACTTCGAGATAGCTAGCTTCATATAATTAATTGCTTCTTCCACATCAGTTGAGCAGCATGAGAGTAAACAATTACTTTTCAATAATTTTAGGTATAATGGCTACTAACTATTTGGGAGGACTAACTAATTGCTTTTCACATGTAACTTCCAAAGTTCTGCACACAGGTGACAATGTGTTCTACTTTATAGAGGGCTGTCTTAGCACTTGTCTACACAAGGGAAAAAACCCGTAACCCACCCACCCCAAAATTTGGTTCAATAAGGCCACACAGAGTACAACCCTGTCCGCACTAAATTCAGGGTATACCACCATAACACTGGTTAAACTTTTCTCTGGTGTCTTCAGGAAACTCCAGTGTTTCCTTTAGTGTAGACAATGGATCCGCTCAGTATACAGGTGGATGGGGTGGAGAGGCAGGACAGATTGCTGTCTGGTAGGCACCACCATTTACCTCACCAATTCCCAGCCTGGCACAGTTGCAGGTGCTTGCTCTGAGGCCAGAAACGGGGCACCCAGATCACATGGCTGGACCCTGGTTTGCCTCAGAGCAAGTGACTATGCACCAGTGACACCAAGGAGGGCAAAATCTTTCTGTAACCATCCCAGGCTGTGAACTGGGGCCCAGACATTGAGCTAAATGGCAGTGGCACCTCTCAGGCAGCAATCTGGAGGAAAGGCAGCAGCAGCAGGAGCTGACAGAGGAAAGTAGTGGCAGCAGACCAAAGCAATATTGAGATGCAGGGACACATGTATAAATCTACCCAATATCCCTGCGGACTTGTAGGGTGATCAACTTTCAGCCATAAATTTAAGGGCAATTTAGTCGCGACAAATTTTGTGAATTTTTAGTGGCACGGCATCACTCCGGCAAATGTTTTTTGGTATAGGATTACATCTCTAATGGCCAGGCTTTATTGTTTAATATTTTGATTGGCTTTGTACATTTGTGTATGTATGCACTATCCAGGGAACTTAAACAACAACACCAACAACAACTATTCTAAAAATATCCCAAGTATAACTTAAAAAACCCCTGAAAGAACTGTTATCAAAACAGACACAGAAAAACACACACTCACCCCAACACAAACCTTATTTTATATACAGAGATGCAAAAGCACACACACATCCTATTCCTCCCTCTTACAGGGACATATACACTTCCCTTTCTCACATGCACACAGAGGCAACAACACACACATACCTCTCTATCCCCCCCCATACATACACACACACACACACACACACTTCCCCCACACACACACACACACACATAAATGCAAACACACACCTCAAGCCAGCAGGAGTTTCCTGGCTTGTTTTTTGATGATCCACACACACACACATCCCGCCTTCATGGGTTCCCTCTGTGTGCCAACTTGCTTGCCCTTGACATCTGAATGTCAGACCTATAGGAGAAATAGAAGGTCAACAAGGGAGCCAGAAGGATCCAAGAAAAGCTTGTATAAGGAAAATCCCAGGAAATAAGGGATAGTTGGTCAGTCTACTGGGAAAAACAGATAGATGGATGGTTCTGGGGCAGAACAGGTCAGGGTGACCATTCAGACTTTTGTCTCTAGTGTAGACAAGCTCTTAGATTTTCAAAGACAGAATAGTCCTCTAAAGAAAGGCACAGAATCACCAAAAGTATAAAGATCCACCTTCATGGGAATTTCTTGCAGGTGCACTATATCCAGTATTCAAGCTTGTGGTCCCCCTTCCTCATTCTCTTAGTTCACCTGAGTTTCTTGCTGATAATGGGAAGAGATTATAACACAGAAAATCAGATGATGGGTCTATCCCTCCTAATATTTTCTGTGCAGATTGGTCATCCCCAGTGCTGTCTTAATGCATGGACACACTGGGCAGTTGCCCAGGGGCCCCACAAGCATAGGGGCCCCATGCTAATTTATGCACGGACTAGAATTTAACACTAATTTTCCAATCACCTGCCCCAACATTCAAATCTCCCGAAAACTCAGTAGAAAGAGAAAAATTATGTTTTGTAGGGGAGAGTAGGCATGTCTGCATTCATGAGATTGGGGAATGGGGAAGATAAAGAGAGGATGAGGAGGGATGGGCTGTTGGAGAGGGAGTCCTGACTGAGGAGAAAAGCAAGGGAGGCACTGTGAAAACCCTGCCAGAAGAGGCAGAAAAGCCAAGCAGTGGCCAAATAAGGGAGGCTTGACCTGCCTCCTCGGTTCTGCATGGAGCGCCTGGCCACACAGCCATGAGCCTCTGAGCAACTCTTCCCAATCTCCCCAATCTCTCTCTCTCTCTCTCTCTCTCTCTCTCACACACACACACACACACCACACACCACTCTCCAACATCCCCACCAAGAGGGTGCCTCCTTCCAGCCCTCTAGTCTGTATGCTCTCCCTCTCCCAGAGGCGGAGGTTGCCCGCCCATGCCCTGCCTCTCTTCCCCTTCCCACCGTTCCCATTGCCGCAAGGTAGAGATGCCAGCTCACTGGGGAGACACCCCTCTGAGGCATTGCTTTTGCTTCCCCCCCCTCTTTTCCCACACTGGAAGGCACTTCTCTCCTCTCTTCTTTTTCATTTTTATCTCTGCTGCTTTACACATCAGGGATTCTGAAGTCTGAACGGGAAGGGACTTTGCTCCCAATGAAGCTGTACAACAGGGAGAGGGTCAAAACACTGATTTTGTTGGCGGTACCAAATAAATATAAGTTTATTTTATTGATAATTTATGTTTTTATTCCTGTGAGTGGTTTTGTAGGCAGGGCCCAGTGCACTGCTTTACCCCGGGGGCCTATAATGCTATTAAGATGGCCCTGCCTGTCCCACTCCAGGGTTTCAGGAAGGTTCTTTCCCAGTTCTGTGTGGAGATCTTAGGGCAGAGGCTGGACATAATACTTCTGCAGCTCCCAGAATTCACCAGTCATCATGGCTGTGGACCACACTGGCTGAGCAATTCCAGGAGCCACGGACCTCAACAGTGACTTGCCCAAACTTTCTGCTAGAGACCTTTTGCATAGCATCCAGCACAGGAAAGGCATGTGATGAATGCAGTGGCACTAAAGAAAACTGATGCTTTGCTTTTGCCAATGCCAGCCAACTTACTGGTTTTCAAGCCACCAAATCATCATTTTCACATCCAGAGAGATGTGAAGAATAAGACAGGGCACATGGTCTGACTCTCAAACGAGAACTCCTTAATTCAAGCAATACCAGGTAAGATTGCTACAAGTATATCTTGCCATTGTGTTGATTTAAAAAAAAAAATCCACCCAAGGTTCATTCTTTCCCTTTGTCATTTGAATGGATTTGCAATTAAGGCTTTTGTTTAATTTCCTTAAAAGATTGTTCCTGTGTATATGGCCTCAGTGCAATTCCATTTTTAAATGTAATTGATTCTCAATCCCTGGGGATATTAATAGTAGCTCCACACGGATACATTTGAATGCAAAGCACTGTGATTTAGAACTAGCAGAGTAAAAAATTAAATGGGGTGGGCAAGAAGCTCACGTTTACAGTTTGGGAAACCAGCTCCTTGTTTTTTGCCTTCACATTTCCTCTACTTAATTCAACTTGCATGTTCCGTGCAGGGGGAAAAAAGTCTTTAAATTTTTACCTTTCATTCTAACAACTGATGACTACCCTACCCTACCCTACCCTAGTTTCTGTCCCCTCCTGCCACTTTCCTCCTTCGTCTTCAGCTTCCTTCAGTTGCTGCAAACTGAGTTCAAAGTGCAAAAGTAAGTTGTATTCAATTAATTCAGAGGAGAGAGGAGAGGAGGGAAACTTGAGCCTGTCGAAACGGTGAAAATAATTCAAATGGTAATCGCATGAAAGGTGGTCTGTCGAAATGGACATTCACATGGATGCATCTCATTCAGAAGGGGGTCAGCCAAACCACTGTAAACTCCATCTGGGAAGCCTTCAGGGCTTCTCCCAGAATTTTTAAAAAGCTCTGTAGGGCAGCAAATGTGTGATTGTTAAGACAGTCACATTTGCATTGCTGCAACCAGGCAGCATAACCTGATTGGCTAGATCAGCATAGGGGAGGGGTTAGCAAACAGGGAAATCGCCTGCTGCCACTATGTTGGATTTTTGGCTAAGCGAGGGTCTGGTAAGTCGATAAAACAGTGATCTTTTACTTTTACTGCGAGTGATTTACTTGTGCTTTTAAATCTGCTGCTGCCAGTAAAAAAACAAAAACAAAACCAAAAAAAACCAAAACAGTTTACCATGGTATGCACATGTAATATTTCGTATTTACAAAAAAAGGGGGGGGATGTCAGGGATTTTTTTGTAAATACGAAATATTACATGTGCATACCATGGTAAATCACTCGCAGCCTCCATCTTGGCTAGGGGGCATACGAAGTTCAGGGGCGCTCTTTTGATCATTAAGACAGATCACAGAGCTGCAAATGGCTGCTTCTTTGGAGGAGATCATATTTTTTCCAGTAGGCTCAGGCAAAAGCACACTGCCGCAGTTTCTCCTAGTGTGTGTGTTCTTCTTCCTTAATACCTTTTGCCATCTAGACCATACACCGATGTTGATTGCCCTAGTTTTCATCTGTAAAACGTTGGAGGGTAACCCATCATGGCTGCCATTTTAGAAAATGGAAGTGATGTCATACCATGACCAGTTGCTTTTTCAGTTCTTTAAGGGACACTTTATTTCTGTTTCAGAGTGGTGTGACCCATCCTGAAACAGCATATGTTAGTTTTTTAGAGTGTTTTGATGAGGCTCCTTTGACCACACATACAAAAAAAGAGGGGAGGGGTTGGCCAAAATGTTTTGAGGGGACATTGTTAGGAGCCTGGAGGAGACAGAATCCCAAGGGCTGCATGCTGCCCCCCAGGCTGCGTGATTCCCACCCCCAAACAGAAGGAAGGCAAGAAGTTGTGTTTTTTTTTATAAAAAAAAGATCTTAACATGAGTCTGTAAAACAGAGAGCACTGAAACTGAAATGACAGGGAGAGGGCAGTACATTTAAGAAAACCTCACTGATTGAGCCCTGCCCTAGCTTTGGGGCTTACCGCACTTCGAAGAAAAGCAGCAAGGCAGCAGGAGCATTCCGTCTTTCCTGCTGCCTTCGTGCATCATGTTGCCATTCTTCCAGTGCTTTTTTGTTCTGGTCCCATGGGGGACTGAGCTAAAACCACACCTTTTTGAAAACAGGTTTTCCTGGTTAGTAAAAAGGCATGGTTTTACCTTATGGGACCGGAATGAAATAACTGACGCCATGCAGTAATGCAGCAGGGAAGACGGAATGTTCCGGCTATTTTGCCGCTTTCCCTTGGAGTGCGGTAAGGCTCTTTTGTCTTCTTTTTCAAGTACTGAAGATATTGTTATTATCAGTGGCTGAGCGCTCTTGCGTAACTAAGCTGGTGTAATTATGCAGGAAGAGAGCCAGCATGGTGTAGTTGTTTGAGTGTAGAAGTGTTGAGTGTTCGAATCCCTGTTCAACTATGGAAACCCAGTGGGTGACCCTGGGAAAGTCGCACACTCTCAGCATCAGGGGAAGGGAAGGGCAAACCCCCTCTGAACAAACCTTGGCAAGAAAACCCCATGATAGGTTCGCCTTAGGGTCACCATAATTTGGAAAACAACTTGAGCTCAAACAACAACAATGCAGGAGGAGAGTATGGCAGCAGAGATGACCAGACAGAAATAGCTAAGGGTGCAGCTGCAGTGAGTAAAGTCATTGTCAGCTAGGACGGGGGGGGGAGAGGCTTCTTAAATTGCCAAAGCATGGCTTCCAGGGAGCATCCTCCGAGACAAGATACACTGGGAACTGAAGCCTGGACAATCACCTGGTTCAAGGCACTGGCAATTGTCCAGGCCACCCTTCCCAGATTACCTGGCTTCCAAGGCCCCTCCTTGTCATGAAAGCCACATGTTGGAAGAACACACTTTTGAGAACCATGATACTTCCTCTCCCTTCCCAGCAGCCACTGATGGTAACAACTCTCTCTCCAAGTACAGAGAATATGTCACCACATGAGTCATGGACTATGATGCATCGAGTATGTGCCAACAAGATTCTGGCCCCAAGTATAAACACTTAAAATGAAGGCTAGATGCATATGTGTTCATTTTCTTGCCTTGTTCGCTTTATTAAAATCCCCAGGGGGCAGAGTTTCTCCATGCTGGGTCTAGGAGTTTGATATGGCTCTCACCCAATTTGAACTGCAAGCTTCCAAAAAAAGAATAAAGGAAGTTAGCATTACACATGCATCTTAGCTGACAATGGCATGGCTTCTATGGAGTTGTTCCTTCTGTTTCCTTGCTGAGTATATGTGCAGAAGGTGGTTTGGGCTTGAAACACTGACAAATAGGTAGGTATTAATGTGGAGGGGGGACCCAAAACTAATGATGAATAAGGGGAGACACCATGCCAAGCACTATTTGAATACCAGCTGTGCTCCTTTGTCTTGAGGGAACGGTTTTGAAACTTCGCTCAGCAGGAACGGACACACAGTTATTAAAAAGCAATGAAATACCACTGAGGTTGCACTGAATGCTGAAGAGAAGTTTCCTTTCTGGCATTTAACTCACCCTAACTGATTTTCTTGAAGAAAATGACCTGAGATATTGTTGTTGTGGTGTGCCTTCAAGCTGTTTCCAACTTGTGTGACCCTAAGGCGAACCTAGCATGGAATATTCTCTGCAAGATTAGTTCAGTGGGGGTTTGCCTTTACCTTCCTCTGAGGATGAGAGAATGTGATTTGCTCTCCAAGGCTTCCATGGCCAAGTGGGGTGGGGAAGTTCAAACCCTGTTCTCCAGAGCTATAGTCCAGTGCTCAAACCACTGGCTCTTGGCCTGATCTATTGCCTGAAGGGAAGGTGAGATGTAGGTATGTAATACTGTATTTAAGAATTTATGTTATATCCCCATCTTTATCCAGTACAGAAACCAAGATTAAACACAGATGAAAGCAGAATACAGCTAAAATCACCTAAAATAGGGAAGGGAAGGGTTTTTAAAAAATAAAAAAATAAAAAAATAAAAGCTGAGGAACTGAAGAATTCTTGATAAGTTCACTCCTCCAATACTATCCATTAAGGCAAGCATGCCTGAGTCTGGAAAAGTTACTTTGTGGGATTACAATTCCCAAAACAGAATCATCTTTTAATTTTTTACAGTACAGTATTTGGAGATTATCAGATGCATAAAAAAGTACCTGAGAGGAAAGTGAGGACATTTCTGTCCCGCGTACGGGACCCATTTTCAGACATCCCTGTGCTCGTCACATTCTTCTCCAGTGCTTCTGCAGCTAGCAAAGTGGCGTTATAGAGGGAAAGTGCCTTTTTATGCCTGCCTGGCATCCCTTTTCATCCTTGTCCTCTGTCTTGTTGGACGTTTTTCAATGGCACTGGGAAGATGGGGGGGGGGACTGGAGAAATGCAGACTTTCAGTGTCAGCAGTGGAGTGACTGCAGTAAACAATGCAATAAACCTTGAGCTGGTAAAGAATGTGGTTCTGCTCCGACCAATTCTACTGTAGCTGTGTGTGCATGCCTGCAACAGACAAGGTAAACAGCGGCTGCCTCCAGAATCCTTTACTGAGCATGAACAAACAGCAAAACAGAGAGAAAGGAGGAAAGTAGATTAGCCTGCCCCCATCATGTTAAAAAAGACAAAAATGGAAATTATTAACAAAGTGGTAGGTGATTGAAGAAAAAAAATCAGCCCTGGATGCATTTTTTTGGAAGAAGCCTTCAGGTGGCCTCTAGAAGGTTGTTTTACTCAGGCGCAGTTTAGCTGATCTGGTTGTTTCATTTCACATGTACATTTTACTAGTTTTGGATTAAAAAAAATTGCTAAAATGTGTTGAACTGCTTTTCTTTTTGTGGTGTTGGAACCTATTCTTTTCATGTTATTTCTACCTCTAGTACCAAATTTTCTATTGAAGAAGTAACACCCAGGAATACATCTACTTCATTAGCTGAGGTATACCTGCACTACAAATTACAAGTGTTTTTCTCTTATGTCTTTTTCTAGACACCCTTCCCTTTTAAATCAGTACAGTGTCAGCTGTTGTAGACTCAACAGACACAGCAGGTACGGGGAAACATTTTGCAATGTATGTAAGACAGAAGGGATGCTCCTCCTACAATGATCCTCCTTTTAAGAATATGTGCATTAAACAAGAATACCGCCTATTTTCAGCTGCAAAATGCTAGAAGGTCTGAAATTGTAACTTGGTGGTTTGGTGTTTTTTTTTTTTAATAAACTAGCATATGCAGTAAGAGATACACTGGGGAGCAAATGCTAATTATTACAGACGGCGTATAATAACAGACTTGTTTCCAGGAGCTCTTCATTCTTCCCTGCCCCCCAACCCCCTTCCTGCTGCCATGCCGCCTCTTTATTTCTTTTAAGAATAATATTACTGTATACAGTTGAGAAGAGACATGCTCTCCTCTTTTGGATTTTACAGTTCTCTGGGGCATGCTAGGGAATGAATCAGTTATGCCCAGCATGCAAACATTAAGCAAACAGGAGAGCTATCCAAGCTATTTTGGTACATTTCCTTGATTTATGGTGTAATTTCGGCAAAACAATCCATGTGATGAGTGCAAGGGAAAAAAAGAGCAACTATGCTTCACAGTTTTAAATTAGAAATGTAATATGAGAAGGAGTAGGTCTACACTCTACCTCAGAAGCAGGAGTTTCAAATTTGATGGATGTTTGGCAATCTCGCTGGAGAGTATTTTGCAACTTTTCTCTGGGACATAATGCTTTGACACACTATGCACATTTCATACAGGGTGGCATTTTGCAAGATGTGAAGACTGCACTCACATGTAAAAATTGAGGCCAGACTGGATTGGCATCATCAACCCCTTGTTCATATTATATCACTGAAGAGGACCTACTCTCAACATTTAGTATTCCCTTATCTACTTATTGTTTCTTGTTGCTATTGCTGCTTGTTCACCTGACTTAGTGCTTAGAAAAGTAACTTTTCCAAGTAGCCATATGGGTTTGGAGCGCTAGTTCAGAAAAGTAACTTTTTCCAAGCTCTGTCCTGACCTCTCTGAGCACACAAGCAGTGACTGGAGCAAGGTGAAATAGCAGCAACCTCCACTTGTATTGTCCTTTCTTTCCTGGAATCTTTCACACTACACGATTATAGCACGATGATTCCACTTTCACTGCTATGGTTCCATCCTATAGAATCCTGGGCTTGGCAGGATTCTTGGCAGGATTCCCTAAATACCTAGGGAGGGGTATTTAGACGTCTCATCCGGAGGGCTCCAGTGCCTTCCCAAACTACAGATGTCAGGATTCCATAAGATGCACCCATGGCAGTTAATGTGGAATCATAGCGCTGTTGTGTGAAGGGCCTTGGTGGCTGTACCAGCTGGACTCAAAAGAGCAGATGAAAAGGCCATTGTTCCAGTGGCTTTGAGAATATGGATCCACACAGAGAGGGGGGCTTCTGGCTTTGATCTCACTCCGGTGGTGAATCTCTTCTGTGTTTTAGTGTAACCTTTAAAGAAGCTATCCGAGGTTCTGAAGCCTGTCCCCCACATATGGGTTAAGTAGCTTGGTCAAAAGCCCCACTGGCTGAATTTCAGTTGATAAGTGATGACTGTGTTGAGAGGATCTCACCCATGCAGTTCAGTCCTGCACTGATTTACAAAAATAAAGATCATCCATGGGAGCCAAACACATTATGCTGTTTTGTCCCACTAGAGCTAGTTCAGCCTTTGGGAAGGGCCTTCAAATGCTCCTGGGGCTGTCACTTTGGGAGTGTCAAATCATGTCTGCTGTAGGGGATAGAGAAGTGTGGGACAAGTGAATTAGGGGCCAATTTATATATTCAACAGAATTAAGGAGTACTTTATTTTATAACTTTATTTGGAAGGTGTGTGGGCACATCTATACCCATACTCAGAATGACACATTAAAAAAACACCCACCACATCAGGAAAAATTCAGTCTAGTCTTCAATCCAAAATATTACAGACTCAGTCCAATTGCTAATCCAAACTAGAGTAGACCTATTAAATCAATGGGATTTACTTTAACTTACCATTCAGCAGCAGATCTGGTGAGTGTACTCTGGCAGGGACTAGGAATTATATTTGACCCTAAGTTTTTCTGCACAGAGAGGTTTTCTATAGAGGTTTATTAAAACTATGCTAAGGCCTGTTTCACACTGTACAGTTATAGGACTTTGATCCTAAGTAGGTGAGGGGTCTCTGGAACAGAATTCTAAATACCTCACAAAACTGAAAAATCTAAGGATTCCATAGGATGGAACCATAACAGTGAAAATGCTACAATTGTGCAGTGTAATACAAGTCATTAGCCCAATTCAAATGATTGCTTTTTATAGACACCACAGATGTATGTGAGCACTACAATTCAGGAAGGATATTGAGAAGCTGAAACGTGTCCAGAGGAGGGGGACCAGGACGGTGGGAGGTCTGGAAGCCATGCCCTATGAAGAGCGGCTTAGGGAGCTGGGTATGTTTAGTCTGGAGAAGAGAAGGTTGAGAGGGGACATGATAGCCATGTTTAAATATTTGAAGGGATGTCATGTTGAGGATGGAGCAAGCTTGTTTTCTGCTGCTCCAGAAACTAGGACACAGAGCAATGGATTCAAACCACAGGAAAACAGATTCTACCTAAACATTAGGAAGAACGTCCTGATGGTAAGAGCTGTTTGGAAGTGGAATACACTGCCTCGGAGTGTGGTGGGGTCTCCTTATTTAAAGATTTTTAAAAAGTGGCTGGCATAAGAATGGGGTTTAGGAGGGGTGGTTTGACAAAGTCCGTAGGCTTGCTTAATGTGATACATATCACTGTAGGAGTTGAATCCACATGATCTGGTCCAGGGATAGAATCACAGAATCATAGAGTTGGAAGAGGCCACAAGGGCCATCCAGCTCCATTTGCTTCCTCATTCCAAATCCTGCGTATTCTCGCAAGAATAAATAGGGTGGGAAATTCAAAAATAAAAACAAAAGCAATACTCCAAAAAAATTTTAAAAGCACAAAAACACACTTTAAAACTTACAAGTAAACTGGGGAGGATCATAAAAAGTGTGTCACCTACCTGGATGTCACAATTTCACCCAAACGTGTTCTGGCCAGACATCATTATAATGGTGCACGGATTCAAACGCCAGCTATGCTGGCACAAAAGCACTAGGGGAGATCTATTGATGGCTTGGGCCGTCAATAAAATAGGATGAGTTTTTCACTGGTTGTCTCTTTTGTATAGCATTAGTAATTGTGTTTTGCTATATATTTTTCTCCAACATTGTTAATTCTAACTCTTGTTTGGGGTGGATGAGTGCCCCCCCACTTCCGATCAGATAGTCTCTGCATTGTTTGAAGTTGAAAACCCCTCTCCTTTAATTCCAAAGATATTTCTCTGAAACAAATGGTTGTAGCAAGAGCAATAGATGAAAACTTGGTTTATTAATTTAGAACGTTTTGCAGAAGCATATTCTTTTTGTATATATGCTTCCTTTTTTTCAATTCGCTTAGCATTTGGACACACCTCGTCTGAGATTATCAGATGTGTCAAAAATGGCATTATAGCAATGCCATGAGATCACAAAAGTGCTTCTTTATCAGATGACGTCTTGCCTCAGCGTTCTGCAAGTTTTCTGCTGCTGTTGCAAGGGAGTTCTTTTTTATTGTAGGGAAGAAGTCGAAAATTGATCTCCCATAATGTTTGTGTTCTAGACTTTCATGTGTGCAAGAAGGTGCCCTGTTCTTCTGGTACAATTCCAGTGTAAATGGGTGGTCCCGCCAGAACACTTCTGGATGCAAATGGGAAAACTAGGCACTGTACACTCTTTTTATTAACCTCCCTGTCTTGCTTATAAGTTTCTAAACATGTATCTGTGCTTTTCTGAACATTTCCTTTTTTAATTTTGGTGCTTGGGGGCTTTTTAACATGCTTGCGTATTCTTACAAGACATCCTGAAATCTCATACACAGAGAAATGCAGACATAAGTGGCACAAGCACTTGTATTGCTGGATTCTTGGGGTGATTCTGTATCATTATCACAGCAGCATGCAAAAGCGTGTGCCACTGTGCCAGAATATGGAACGCTGTAAAATATAGTGCCATAATCATGTTTTTAGGCACTCGTTTGATAATTTCCTGAGTCTCCTAAACTGCTTGGCTACAGACAACATTTCTTGACTCAGGGTCACACTAGATGTTAAAGGGAATGTATATTCCATATGGTTGACCCATTTTCTCACCCCCAATTGGAGTTCTCCAGAGAAACATGCCTCAGCAACAAGCCTTCTAGTGACCAATTACATACTCTTCAACATTTCACAGATGAAAACCAGGACACATGTGGCCAAGCACCATAACAGTGTGGTCAAGATGGCAAACATTATTAATAAAGAAGAATACACAAGCTTGGAAAGACTTCAGCAGTTTGCTTTTGTCTGAGCCAACTGGAAAAGGTGTGAATCTGCTCCCTCTTCTCTCTCCCTGCTGAGTTAACTGAATGCAAACTACTTTGCACTTTGAACGCAGCTTGTAGCAACTGAAGTGGGAAGGAAGGAAGAGAAACTGGTACGTTATAAAAGCAGCTGAAAAAATGGGATGACAGAGGATTAATTGGGACCATCCCTACCAAATCAGGATGGGTGGACTCTGTGTGTGTGTGTGTGAGAGAGAGAGAGAGAGAGAGAGAGAGAGTGAGAGAGAGATTTTAATTTTTTAAAGTGCCCTGAACAGAGGCCAAGTGGATATCATCCTACTATTGTGTCGACACAACTATGGTGATATCAATTGGACAGTCGGAGGGTATGCAAATGCAAAACAATGACATGAAATGCAAGGTATGTACATGAGCACAATCATGTGCTATGACAAAGAGACATCTTTCACTGCTTGGGGGAGCTCCTCAGCACACACACAAAAAGAAATGCCCATGATAAATACACCCTCTAGTTGGGTCCTTAGAGTCAAACCTGGTCTTCCTCCCTCTCACACAGAGATCATAGAACTGCTTGCTTGCATTCCAGTTGGCTCATTCATTCCAGTAATTGCTTTCCCATTGGTTCTTGGGGATTAGGATTTGGGGTGGGGGGTTAGAATTTTTTTTTATTGGAATAAGACCATTCTACTGAAAAATACACCCAACCGCAAAAGGCAAAAAAAATAAAAATAAAATTGTTTTCCTCTTTTCTTACTAATACAAAAATAAAACTATGTATCCTAACACTAATACATTTTTCCTCCTAATCTAAATACACTATAATCACTCTTTTTTCTTTTCCAATAAACATTATATTTACACATTACAATTATACACATTGGTTCTTGGGGGCTCCTGCTAATAAAGAAAGCTGGGCAAGTCCAGCCTGTGCATGAATGTGTGTGTATGGGCTTGTCTACACAACAAATAGAATTCAAGGAGCATACCTTTTGTCCTAATGGGATCTTGCATCATTTCACCATATTTGGTGGGAGGGTCGGCAAAAACTCCAAATGCTCAACAGGAAAAGCCGCAAAGACTTTTCCCATTAAAAAAAAAAAAAAAAAAAATCTGAAGAAAATGTGCATTCCCACCCAAAGTGGAAAGCTGATTGGTCAGATGTGTGCAAGGGGTGGCGTTGGCTGGCAAGGCAAGTGCCTGGAACCACCCACCATCTTGATTCGCAGGCATGCCCATTTGAACACCAAATGCATATGGTTTTGCATTCCTGCAATCTTGAGAAAAATGTGAAGACAAATGGAAGCGGCTGCAAATTGCCATTAGTGCACATTCACATTTTATTGCTTCATATAGACAAGCCCTATGTGTTTGGGGGGGGGGTGTTACATACAAAATAGGTCATTGCATAAGCTGAGTGATACACAGAGGGGCTACCAAAGCGGATGTACTGTATTATATGACAATCATCCAAGCAGTTAAACTGCTGCTTTCTCAGGTTCCTTTCTGTCCGCTTCTTATTCTAAAATAGCAAGATTCAAGGCGGCATGTTAACCTCATGTCATGTTTTCTTCACACTCAAGATGGGCAGGAGAGCAAAGGGACTCTGCTCATAGGTAGGGAGGAGACTAGAAGGAGAGGCAGCTGTGTTCTAGTCCTATTGGTCCTTTTCTGTGTGGTGCTCTGAATCTGGGAGAGGACAGTGTGAAAAGAACTTTTGAAGGGAGATGGTTTGTTTCCATTTATTGATGGAGGAGGCACAGGATAGGGGAGAGGGACAGACGACCAAAGCTCAGTGGATTCCTGCATGGAAAGGGTGGACTAGATGCTCTTTGGGAACATTTCTAGCTCTGTGATTTCTATGATCCTCAGGTTGATGTAAGAGGGCAAGGTTGTTGTTTTTTTTACTGTGCAATTACAGTACTTTGATACCACTTTAACTGCCACGGATGCATACTACAGAAGCCTGGGATTTTTAATGTGATGCGGCACTATAGCACTCTGCTATCTATCTATTTATCTATCTACAGATCTATCTATCTATGTGGCTGCTGACACACTGCAGAAATACTGCAATTTGGCACCACTTTAACTGCCATGGCTCAATGCTATGGAATTGTGGGATTTGTAGTTTTATGGGATATTTAGCCTTTTCTGTCAGAGACCTCTGGTGCCACAGCAAACTACAATGGATGTAACCATGATAGTTAAAGTGGTGTCAAACTGCATTATTTCTGCAGTGTGTCAGCAGCCTATATCAGTGCTTCTCATACTATCTGATGTGTGGGACCAAGACTTTTTTCCTAATGTGCCAGGGACCCGTACCATATTTATACAGTTTTCCTCTTTCCTGAAAACTCTCTGCAAACCAGCAGCTAATAGCTCACAAACCAGCTCAGTTCCACAGAGTAGTACTATGCTAAATACCTCACAAAACTACAAATCCCAGGATTCCATAGGATGGAGCTATGAATGGCTATAACAATTTGAGTGAAAGGCCGGAGTGACTTTGAGAAGGCACTTCATAAGTGAGATTAGAATTCACTGGTCAGGGAATTCATAAGCACTTGGAGGGGGGATTTCCATGCTACTACTACTATATATATATATATATATATATATATATATATATATTAAATGTCCTGTCTTAACTCTTTGTTTACTAATTTCTTCTCCTTCTTCATTGCCTGTTTAAGTAGTGGTTATGGGGTGTCTCCTAGCCAGCTTTCTTTCCATAGTGTTTCTTATTTGGCCTTTGGAAACACACTGAATATGTCCTCCGTGCTGTTCAAATGTATACATATATAACTAACTATGTGTAAGATTTGAGGCCTATTGTTTGCATTTTTGCTAAATAAAAAAGTACACTTGCAGTAAGTACTACACTGGAGAGAAAGTGATCATTATTTTAGACTGTAAATAATAGACCTGCATCCCATAACCACACATTATTTACTCCTTCCTTTTCTTCTGATGTATGTGTTTGCATACACGCACACTGCTGGGCATAATACATGCAATTTCAAAAGGCCATCATGAGGAATATAAATGCTCACATCACCTCTTTTCCTGTCTCTGCCCCACAGCAGTTATAATTTTGCAGCAGATTTTTAATTTAGACTGGGGAGGACAATATCTTTATTACAAACTGAGAAAGGGGCATGATAAGTGGTGAGGTTGGTTGGAGTCTTAGATTGACATTGGTGAACCTGTTTACAACCCACAGTTGTAATAGGGATTTAGTCGTGTTCTCTGCCTTCCACTAAGAATAGACACAGCACTGTGGGATTTAACTTAAACTATTTATTTGAGTAGAAAACACAACTGAGACCTTGAGCTTCTAATTACAGGCAGCCACACAAAAGGGGACAACTCACAAAAGTCTTCCCACATGGCTGCCTACAAACATTAATGCTCCACTCCAAGACACTCTATTTCATGTACTGTATTTCTCTACACAAAGCCAATTGAGAAGTTATGATCTCTCCTCTCAGGCTATATCAACATGGCACCATTATACCCAATGATACCACTTTAACTGCCCAGTTCCATCCCAGAGACTCCTGGGAGTTGCAATTGAGGGGTGCTTAGAATTCTCTGTGACTAGAGCCCTCTGTACCAACACTTTCTAGCAGAGCATTCTAAGTCCTTCACCAAACTACAAATCCCAGGATTCCAGAAGATGGAGTCATGAAACATACAGTGGTATCAGACTGCTATAAGTCAGCAGTGTGGATTATATTCGGTTGCTGTCTCCTCTCTTCTACTCTACAGGGCTGCCCATGAAGGGCAAAGGTGCAAGCAGTCTGTAGGCCTTCATTTTCCAGTCCTCAAAGCTCCTACCCAGAGCCCTCAGATTCACCGCTCCCAAATTTACTATTTTACACAACCCCCTCAAAAAATCATTCAAAACAACTCAAACCCTCCACCAAATATGGCAGTTTCCCCTCCCACAACCAAGTGAAGAGACTCCGTTTCCTCAAAAATGTAAAAAAAGTAATTAATTCCTTATCCAAATTGGCTGAAAGATAGCCAAAAAGGAAACCAGAAGTGATGTGGCATCACTTCCAGTCACATTGGACCTACCTCTGCTGTCCCTAAGGGAATACAAAGATGGAAAATGGCCCTGACCCCCTCTGCATTTGGCAGAGTGAGGTGCTTGCCTCAGACAGCAAATGCTGGGAGGCAGCAGAACATTGTTAGATGAAAGAATTGTGTTCCACACAGCTAGCCCCACAGCCCTAAGCTAGCCTCAAGTCCAGTGGAGGCCTCTATCCCATCACCAGTACTGAAGAAAAATTGCCATTCATTTGTCACGTTCTGGTCAGCTCGAGATCACCAGGGTTGCTATCCAATCCCACAGTGTAGCTCCACCCATGAAAATGATCAAGGCAGTCCCCAGACCCCAGAAGACATCCGTAATCAGTGTCAGCCATGAAGCTGGGCCACCAACACACCGAGACAAGATGGAAGTTTCAGATCCATGGAGTCCAATGTTGATGCTCATAGACACTGGCAGCTAATGGCTTCCATGCAGCTAGTGGCTTCCAGTGAATCCACTCTGGGATTTAGTCTGAATTTTAAAGAGCTATCCCGGCTTCTCAACTTTATTCTCCAAATAAGTACAGCACCCTGAATAGATCATATGAAATTCAGACTAACTCCCAGACTGGATTTGCCATCTCATTGACATAAACGTCACCAGCCACCTTGGTTTTCAGAAGATCTAGCTATACCACTTTTTGCTATGAAAAATGAGTCTCATGAAAATTTACAGCAGCATTAAGCAAAATTAAGTGAGTTAGTACTTCCTCCTTTATTCTCTTTCTCTCCCCCTGCTCTATAACTAAGCCATAGTTTTGTTCTGTTTTCAACTCAATGCTAGTGATGCATTTATTTTCCATCTGGGAGAAAGCTCCAGCCTTGTTAATAACAAGAACTATTGCCATTGATTAAGTCCATGACAGCGTATGAACATTTTGATTGGGACAAATTAATACAACATGCAGCACACACAGTATGTATCTAGCCCATTCTAAGATTCTATCATCTAAAAACTGTGTGATGGAAGCATGAATAATGATAAAATGAAGTCTTCTACAACCTCTCCAATTTTATATTGTACTCTTATAGGTTTGATCCTCAGTGGTGATAATTACTCTTTTTGCAAATGGTTGTGTTTCTTTTCCCAGAGCATCTCTATAATCTGAGATGAATCTTTATTTGAGATGCTGAGGGGCCAGAGGTTTATTGAGCCCAACATTCCACCATGCTGGCCATGGATGCTCTCCAGAATGTTTTAGTCTCCAGAGCTCAGAAACTGTTGAGCCAGAAGTTTGCTTTCTTATTTATTTAGTTTTATTTAATATCCCACTTTTCTTCCATAAGGGACCCAAAGTGACTCACATGCTACGTTAAAACAAGACAGCTAAAAACATTCTGAAATACAAAATTTAAAAAACATTAATATATAAGTTACTTTTAAAAACATTAGTTTTCAAACAATTAAAAGCTCATTAAAACCTAACCATTGCACTACTCCAACCAGTTAAAAACTGAGGGCCTGTTTAAATAGAAAAGTCTTGGACTGCTGGCAAAAGCAGAGCAAAATGGGGCCAACCGAGCTTCCCTTGGCAAAGAGTTCCACAGCTTGGGAGCAGCCACTGACAACGCTCTCGCCTGACCAGCCATGCCTATAAAACTGCTGGAACTGAGAGAACGCTCTCCCCTGAAGATCTTAAAAGGCAGGTAGGCTCGTATAGAGAGATACATTCTGTTAAATAACCTAGAAATGATAACTTGCTCCTTACACATTATGAAGAAACCCCTCTCCAGGTTTGGTCCCAAGTTCCAAAGCTTGGGGTCCTATCACTCATCATGTCCTTTGCCCTTTCACCCTTAAGATCCCTCCTTGGATCTAGTATTCAGGCCTCAAGGAGATCACTATGATGTTGTTATGTGACCTTAAGGCGAACCTATCACAGGGTTTTCTGAGGCGAGAGTGTGAAACTTGCCCAAGGTCACGGTTTTCATGACCAAGCAGGGATTTGAATCCTGGTCTCCAGAGTCCTTGGGTTTGTCTACACCACTGAAAAAAGCCCAACCCCCCCGAATCCAGCCCGATAATGCCACATGAATTGTGGCCTTATCCACAAATCTGGTGCAATAGTGCCATAGGATGTATGGCCCCATTCACATCAGACTCAGGGAATGCCCTCTTAATCCGGGTTTTAGAAAGCTCACAGTTTTCTTCAGAGTTTGCTTGAAGCTCCAGAGAAAACTGCTGTGTGAACAATCCATCTGCACTGGATTATGGGGGAGAGGGAGGACAAGCACTGCCTGAGGTGCCACCATTTCTCCCTCCTCGATGCCACTTTTAATTTCAAAAGCAGAGCCCAGTGGTAGATACTCTCTTTGAAGCCAGAACGGGCAGCTCGCCCCACCATCGCAAGGCTCTCTGGCTTCAGAAAGAGTGACTACCACTGGGGCTTTGATTTTCCCAGTCTGTGATTGCACACCGGAAAAAGCAAAGCTCCATGGTAGTCACTCTCTCTGAAAACAGAACGGGTGGCTAGCCTTGCAATGGCAGGACAGGTCACCTATTCTGTCTTCAGAGAGAGTGACTACTGATGGGATGTTGCTTTTCCCAGAGCTCAAAGTCAAGTATGAGTAACAGCTTTAAATAAAAGCTAAGTAAAAAAAATCTGAATGCAGATTCGGGCTTTGGCAGGTATGGTGCTTAAATCTGGGACTGAGAAGTCCAAATTTCATGTGCTTCAGCTCAAGGCCAAAGTAGATCAAATTTCATCTGGATTTTTACCCACCCACTCCCCATGTAGTCAAGGCTGTAGTCCAACTCTCAAATCACTGTGCCATGGTTAGCTCTTTGGTGAACACAATCATGGACAACTATACTGTACATGTTGGTCAGAGGTTCAGTGTGGTAAAGCATGACCAGTCTTCCTTTTCAGTTCTTAAATGTAAACAGTCAGACACAGAAAATAAAAACAGTAAAGAGTTATTATTTAATGAGCAAGTTAAACATATTTAACTTACGTGAAAAGTTAAACTTCTTCCACATTCTCAGCTCCCCAACCCCTATCCATATCTTATAAATTCCTCTCTTCCTAACTGGACTTTGGTCTGTCTCTGATTGCCCTAAGTAACTCTTTTACAGATAAATCTCTTTCTTTAGGTTATAGCCTTTTTCTCCACACACACACACACTTCACAGCATTCCGAAGGCTATGATTGACTGGCTCTGACCTGGCTTGCCCAGCTTCATATGCATGTATCACCTCTTCTATGGAAACATATTCTATGGAAACAGTTGAATGTTTTTGCCTGAGGCAGAATGTTAACATTAGGATCACAGCTGCAGAAGTATAGTTGTACATGCAATGCCACTGTGCATACATTTTGCATAGCGTATGGATGCACACTGTACCTTGTTCATGGTGCACATGTGCATTTGGCTGTGCATTTTGGTATTTGGGTCCAATTACACAATGGCTGTGTAGCACAATTAATGCATAACTCCACACACAAAGATTTACACTATATACTTCCAACACAAGGGTTGTGTAGCACAATTCAACACAAGCGTTGTGTAGCACAATTAATGCATAACTCCACACACAAAGATTTACACTATATACTTCCAACACAAGGGTTGTGTAGCACAATTCAACACAAGCGTTGTGTAGCACAATTAATGCATAAGTCCACACACAAAGATTTACATTATACACTTCCAATGCGTAGAAAGCCAGCATGGTGTAGTGGTTTGGGTGTTGGACTAGGACTCTGGGAGAATAGGGTTCAAATCTCTGATCAACCATGGAAACACACTGGGTGATCTTGGGCAAGTCACACTCTCTGTTTCAGGAGAAGGCAATAGCAAACCCTCCTGGACAAATCTTGCCAAGAAAATCTTGTGATCCATTTACCTTAGGGTAGCCTGAAATCAGAAACAACTTTAAGATACATAACAATAACCCCAACGAAGGCTGTCCGCCTTGATCTCCAAAGTTTAGAACATTACTTTCAAAACATGTACAGATCTACCTCTATACCCCACTTCACACACACTCCAATTATTTGCCATTATAGACACACATTTATAAAAGTATCTCTGACAATATTTTTTTCAAAAGTCACTAGAATAAATAATTTTAGTTACTTTTTAAGCAATCTGAATGTTTTCAGTCTGCACCTAGAGGTGCAACATGAGCCAATACTTGAACCATGTGCTAATCCTCCTCTTCAATTTACTGAGGCCATATACTGCATAAATATTCAAGTAACTATACGAGTTAGTTCAGAGTAAAAGGAAATCAGTTGTCCCTCATTTATTTTAGAGTCATAAAGTTATACCTTAACGCTTGGGGAAGGAACTCGTTACAAATAACTTGTTATTCATGGTTAGCTAACTGGAATCTAAGTTGTGGTCTTCTCCCAAGCCATCATGGTGTAGTGGTTTCAGCGTTCGACTACAACTTTGGAGACCGGGGCTCAAAGCCCCACTTAACCATGGAAATCCACTGGATGAACTTGGACAAGTTGTCTCCAAGCAAGGCAAAGGCAACCTCTCCTCTGAACAAATCTTGCCAAGAAAACCCCATGATAGTGTTGCCTTAGGGTCACCATAAATCAGAAACAACTTGAAGGCACACATTAGCAAACAAAGTTCCTCAGAGATGCTGGTGATGGAGTCTGAATCCTCTGCATGCAAATATATGCTATATCCCTGAGCTAGGGTATCCTCCTATTTTTCCAAGTCCTTACCTGCTAAAGATGAGTATCTGGGGCTTGTTGAAATTCAGCAGGTGCTCTGTATTTAATTCGGCTGTTTGTCCTTCAGGGAGAAAAAAAAATCACCTGAAACTCTGGGCAGAAAAGAGGCAATTTGCTGAATGAAGACCAATCTGTTGACTTTAAAACAGGCCGTTTAATTGAAATTTCATTCTTACTAACCCTCGTCCTTGCTTCCTCAGGACTCCTGTTTGTTTTCATGCCATTTCAGCAGTTTGAGAGCATTCTTTTTTTTTTATTGTTTTCATTTAAAATCTACCCATAGACTTTGAAGATGCAAATTATGTACACAAAATAGGCTCAGAAGAACCAAGGAGAGCTGTCAACAGCCTGTTGTAGAAAACCCCGGGCACAGTTACAAAGACAGATTTCAGCATGATCAGGGTCTCAGCATCTGTTTCAGATACCTTCTGAGGACTCAAAGTGAGTTTTTCCACAAAATCATTGCTTTTTGTATCCTGTACTTTTGTTTCTTTTCATTCAAGGTGATGCCTGTTTTTTGGGCAAAACCAGCAAAAACACAGCACCAGATTTCTTTTTTAAAAAGCATATTTATATCAGCATTCAAGTAAGGGTATCAGTAAAAGCATAATAACAAAAAAAGATATCAAGGCATCAGCTTGCTGCATTCCCCCTGCCAGCTCTGATCAAAAGCAATAAGTACACTCTTCAAAAACACCTCAGAAAGAATAATGAAAGGCGAGCTCTTGGATATACTTGAATGGAAAGCAGAGGACCAAATCTGCTTTCACTTCATAGTCCAAGCCAATGTTCCAGAAATACAGTTTTGGAAGCATAGCCTACAGAATCACATAGCCTACAGAATCATAGACCTGTAAAATTGGAGGCATTCTGTAGGCTAGTGGATCTCAACCTTTTGCCTTCCAGTTGTTAAGGACTTCACTTCCCAGAATCCCCATTCAGCATAGCCAGTGGGTCAGTGATTCTGGGAGCTGAACTCCAAAATATGACCTATTAATCCCTATACAGTTTTTGTCTAGGCGTTCTGACATAGCATATCTCCCCATATGATCCTATCTGGACCCTGAAAGGCTGTTTGTTCAGTTCCATCACCTTCATGGGTATGGATGGTGGGAACATGAGATAAGGCCTTTTTGGTGGTTCATAGAATCATAGAGTTGGAAGAGACCACAAGGGCAATCCAGCCCAACCCCCTGCCATGCCCCTAGGTTCTGGGATTCCTTCCCTAGGGAGGCTAGAATGGCTCCTTCCTCCTTACTGTCTTTCCATTGGCAGATAAAGGCTTTATAAAGACAGGGTTTATGAACTGTATTCAAGTTGACCTTCTGTTATTTTTTTATATTTTAATTGTTTTAATTTGTAAACCACCTTGAGTCCCAATCTTGCTGGAGAGGGAGGGTATATATAAAGTTGATGATAAGAACATATGGAGGGCAAAAGATCAAGGACTACTGCAATCTATATAGTTTAATTAATTTAGGCTGTTAAATGCAGAAAATCCTAAGCCAGAGCTTTCTCAACAGATACTGTAGCAATAGCAATATAGCAATAGCATTGATATTTATATACCACTTATCAGTGTCAAAGCACTCCCTAAGCAGTTGTACAGTTTTTTAGTTAATTGCCTCCAACAAGCTTGGTACTCATTTTACTGACCTGCAGAAGGATGGAAGGCTGAGTCAACCTTGGGGCCCTCTGGGATCGAACTCATAACCTAGTGGCTTGCAGTTCTGGCATTTAACCACTGCACCACCAGGGCTCCTTTCATTTGTTTGAAGGCCTTTAATGGGTCAACCATATACCTAGGTAATTGGTTCTATCACCTAGCTGCTCTTACAATCTAGAATGTTCCCCTACTGTCCAAACAAACTCTTTAAATATTTGAGTGCTCTGAAGCAATAACAGGATCACAACCATGTTTTCCATCAGAGCTGGAACCCATGAAGCTTTCATACCAAAGTGTTCCCCCTTTTACACCTAATACACTGATACCAGGGGTCAAAAATGCCCCCAATGCCCTCTAGGAGGCATGGGGGTGTTTTCTCCACATTTTTGGGTGCCTGGGTCATTTTAGGCCAAGGACAGCCCTTTTTAAAATCAGGAAGTGACTTTTGCTTACTTCCTGTTGTTAAAAAGGGCCTCTCCTAGGCTTAAAATGGCTGGGGGTGCTGAAAACATGGTAAAACTATTCCCCACACCTCCTTGAGGGTGTTTGGGGGAGGGGGGAGGAATTATTTATTTTTAAAAAAAACATTGCAGAGGTGCAGTGGTGGGTGCAAACCTCCATGGTCTCATGGGGATCTAAAGCAGCCCTGTACCCTGCCACAGTTGCCCACTTCTGTTGTAGATTGTAGAATCATAGAATTGTAGAGTTGGAAGAGACCATGAGGGCCATCCAGTCCAACCCCCTGCCATGCAGGAATACACAATCAAAGCATCCCCGACAGATGACCATCCAGCCTCTGTTTAAAGACCTCCAAGGAAGGAGACCCCACCACGCTCTGAGGGAGTGTGTTCCACTGCCGAACAGCTCTTACTGTCAAAAAGTTCCTCCTAATGTTGAGGTGGAATCTCTGTTCCTGGAGCTTGTCCATCTGTCCTTCTGTCTGAATCATATGATATTGGCTGCATCACTTGCTCCCTTCCTGTAAGCAACAGTCTAGTTCAAGGCTTGAAAAGATTCCTTTTGCAAATGTATGTCTCAGAAAGGACATATTTGGGGAATGGTGAAAAAACAAAGAGCAAAGCCATAGAAATTCTCCTAGCAGAAAGGAGGTCTCTCTCAAAAGTGGGCGGGCATGAATTGTGACCCACACACCCGTCATATGCATCCTAACACCAATATACTGTGGTTTTAAAAGTACTTACCAAGCCTATTTTCTGCAATTCAGTCTTTGAAAAGGGCCCAGGACTTCCACACATGTCTGGCAGACTGGATATGGAGCGACAAGTTAAGAAGGCACACTTGAACCACCTAAATCGATGGAAGCAGGTGGCTTTGTCAGTAGAGTGGTGAATATCCTCTGGCTTTCACTCTAAACTTTAAAGGAGCTCTCCAAAATGTTGAACTCATTTGCAGGATAGGCTTTTGCACCATCAATAACTCCTTTAAACTTCAGATTAAAACCCAGATTAGATTCACTACCCTACTGACAATGGGGACATTGACCTGCATCTAACATATGAGAGCAGCTTAGAAAGATATTACATTTTTACAGTAAAGAACCAGATCCTGCCTGATCTTGGAAGTTAAGCAGTCTCAGCCATGGTTAGTACTTGGATGGGAAACCACCAATGAATACCAGGCACTGTAGACTATACAGTAGGACCCCTGTATCCACAGGGGATTGGTTCCAGCCCTCCCCTGCAGATAATAGCGCACGTGCGCGCACACACACCCCGTTGCCACCACTGGAGCCATGCTGGGGAGTGAAGGGAGGTGAGAACTCTCCTCCCCTCCTTCCACCCCCCCCCCCCATCGCCATTGCTGCTACCGTAGCAATGCCAAATGGAGAAGGGAGACAAGAACTCTCCACCCCTCCCTTTGCCCACCCCTGTTGCCATTGCTGCCACAGAAGCCATGCAGAAGCTTCCTCCCCTCCCTCCCCCATCCACCCCCCCACTGCCACCATCCACATATAATTGAATCAGCGGTTGGCGAATCAGCAGATACGGGGATGCTACCGTATTTCAGAGGAAGGAACTGGTGAAACCACCTCTGAGGATTCCTTGCCTAAGAAAACCCTATGAAAAATTTATGGGGTAGTCATAAGTCAACAAGCAACTTAAAGGTACACACATACACACACACACATGCATGGACTCACTGAATATCAATCCGTATTTTTAAAAAAAATGTTTAACGTTTAATTTAAAAAATGTAAAACATATATTTCATATGCATTCTAACACCGAGATACTGTGGCTTTACAGATACTTACCATTCTTATTTTCTACAATCAGTCTTTTCAAAGGACCCAGGCAGGACCTTTAAAGTTCACCTTTCAGAGTGTGTGTGCATACATATTTGGGGAAGGCAGCTGCAGCCATCCAAGATTCATACTTTCTAAAGGGGTATGAATGTGGGATGAGTCAGACCTAACATATCTAAATAGCAAATATCACAAAATGGTAAGCCCCAAACCATATTTTGATTACCCAGCAACTTTGTAGAGGAATCCAGAGCTCATCATTAAACAAGCACAGACTTTTAACTCAAAGGAGCGGCAAAGTGCAAAGCAGGAAAGGGAGAGGGAGAAAAGAAACCTTAGAGCGCCACTTTCATTTAGCAGACCGATAAATTACAGAACCAATGAAATGCAATGAGATCAAAGACACTGAACTATTTGATTTTCTCACACACAAGTGAGTGGCTACTGTGTGCGCTGATTACACATCAGTGCTGTATAACTGGGACAATACTGAATTCAATTTTTTTTTTCCCTGATGATAAGACAGGGTGAAGCAAATAAACATTCTTCTAGGCTATTGTACAAGGAATAGAGATTGCACTTAGGCATTTGTACTGTACAAGCAAGCTAATGAGTTTGCTTTCTGGCTCTGCCAACCTAAAAGGATATGGGTTCTTTTCTAAAATCTATAGCATTTCTGTGAAGAAACGTAGGCTGGAATCCCATTGGTTCATCCTAATGAAAGTAGACCCAATTGATGTCACATTAGTCTGTTGTTCCATTTTAAAACCACTTCTCTTGTACTCTAAAAGACAGTGGAAAGGCAATGAACACTTTTGTGCCATCACTGCACTTGTGCTTCAAAGGCATTAGTTCCTGTGTTTGCTTTCTCACATTTAAAATATGACAATAACTTTTACATCGCCCCGTTTGCCCCACCTCCTGCTTGATGATTGCTGATTTCTTTTTTTCTTTTTTTTAAGGGAAGTGCAATTGTGCAAATACATAATGACAGTATTATGGACCACCCCCAGTTCCTCCCAAATTGAGATGATGAACACATCACATACCACACCATCTTCTCTGAAGATGCCAGCCACAGATGCAGGTGAAACGTCAGAAAGAAACTATTCCAGAACACGGCCTCACAGCCCAGAAAAAAACCAAGGAAAATCTACGGATGCTGGCCGTGAAAGCCTTCGACTTCACACCACATGCCAATTCCACCCCTTTTTCCATGTTTTTCCCCATGAGCCAACACTTGCCTGGTTCTGCTTTTGTATATTACTCTTCAAACTTTCCCTGAACCCCATGGTTTTTCAGGGCATTAATCTTGAATAGGATTATATTGGAATTGCACTTTTGCACTACTCCCCTTATTTTTTTAAAAAAAAACAATGTTTAAAAAATGCCAGAGAACAAAGAATGACCATATAGTGGGTTTCTTATGAACTCTTTGGAATTGTCCTCCCTGTTCAGTCACTGAAAATGGTCTGGGATTTTCCTACTGAAGATCTCTAGGGAAACCCCAGAGAAGGAGCAACAAACCACACCCACACCACACCCACTTTATTCCCAATATCACAATGAAGCAGAATGAGACATTCACACCAAAAGTGTGAATTTATCCATTTGGTAAATTCCATGGCTCTTCTCTAGTTGGGGTAACAATAAGATTCAAGCCTCAGTCTCTTTACTCTTTACATTTAGGCTGCAATCTTACCCAGATTTACCAGAAGTAAGGGCCATGTAACTTAATGTGGGCTTACTTCCAAATAGACATGCATTGGATTGTGCTGTTAATTAATATCGCTGCTCACATATGGTCCACTGCACAACCAAATTGCTAGTTAAAATGCCAGGTACTGTACAACTAGCAGTGGACAAATTGTTAATGATTAATTATCTGCCAAATGTCACCTTTCCAATTATCACTGGAAAGGTTATCATTTCTGATTCTCATACTTGGCTAGGATTCCTTTCAAATAATTTGTGTCATCACTTTTGAATCCAGACACCATGGCAGGTTCGATTTGTTGTGATGGATATGATTTGCTTGGGCTGGGCACAAAACAATCATTGATGGGGTGATGCTGGCGAAAAACAATTTGGAAGAGCGAAGAGGTAGTGAAAACTTTCACTAGAAAAGCAAGGATTATGTTCTATGGACTTATTACCTCCTGGTATCTCATTGTCCTGTCTTTTAGTCCAACTTGTCTTCATCATCAGATAAAGTCTCTGTCTCTGATACTAAATGAAAGATCTAAGAGGGAAAGCAACAGTCTGTACCTTGAATTCTCAGCACCATCACCACATTGTGATTTGAGGGATTCTCTAGGAGCAGCTATGATAGTTAAACAGAGCTTGTAAGTAACTAGTTACAAATAACTGCTTGTAATACACAGGGGGTGGAGCTTGCTGGCAAGGCAATTTCCCAGAATTGCCATGTTGGATTTTCACTGTAGTGATTGTGCATTGAGGTGACAAAACAGCCTTTTTTCTGTGTGTTTTTTAAGTGGAGTATCACACTTCTGCACCTTGGAATGCTTTAAAAAAACTATGGCGGCAACTAGTGACAATAAAAATGTGAGTAATTCACTTGATTCTGCCACCTTGATTCACAGGCATGCCCATTTGAACAATATGGCTTTGCATGCTTGCGATTTTGAAAAAAAAACATGGAGACAAATGAAACCTGCTGTGACTTGGCATTAGTGCACATCAATCCACATTTTATTACCTCATCAAAACAAGCCCTAAGTAATGCAAGTTATAGTTTTAAGTTGACAAATTCACTAAATGGTGGAGGAGGGATATTACATGGTTCGAGTACTGTTTCATTCTTTGCCTTGTGCTGCCTCATGCTCTGTTGTGGGTGTCGATATGACAAAGTGGATGAAAGGAGAGTGTGTTTCGTACCCAAGCCACTGACCTATGTATAGCATCCAGGTTTTTTGTAAAAAGCAACTAGAAAGGAAACAGGAAATTTTTTAGGGGTTACAAACAACTTTGGGGAACCTTCAGATGCTAACGGTAACTAATGTCTTTTCAAGGAGAGACAGTCATGCTATTCTATGGCAGCAAAACCAATAAAGAATCTTGTAGAACCGTAAATGACTTAACAACTTTTATTTGGCTTAGGCTTTTGTGGACTTCAGCCCACTTCATCAGATGCATCTGATCAAGTGTGCTGAAGTCCATAAAAGCTTATGTCAAATAAAACATGTTAAAGTGGCATCCTGTTCAGTATTTGAGATCATAAGCTGGATTTAAAATAACATAGTTTTGAAGATTCACAGTTACAGTTGTTCAGTATCAAGCATGACCTCCAAAACCTGCATCTTAAGCCAGATAAATCCCCAACTGAAGAGATTCTGAGGCATTGCAGATCAGGAACTGGCAGAGGAACTCTTCCAGTCATGGGGTGCATTGAGAGAAGCAGTCACGGCAAAATCTTGAAGGATCTCTTCAGCTGCTCATCTCAACATGCCCCATGACCAGCAAAGTGCTGCAGGCATCATTTTTGAGCATCTGGATCTGCAGCACCTCAGAAACCTTTTGGCTGGGGTGCTACCTGGCTTAAGAAGCAGATTTTGGGGTGGTGACATTGATAGAAGTAGCTACAATGACAGAGGTCACAAGAACCTTTGTTGCAATTTCTTTTTTAAAGTAACTTCACAAACTCTGCAACTGAACTGGTAAGGTAGATATGACCTCAGTTGTTCCTTCGCATGCTGGCAATGTACAACCAATGAATGCACATAGTGTGAGTCTGTGGTGCACCATCACATAGGTTGATGTGAAGATAGAGGGGCAGAGAATGTGCTTTACATGCAGAAGCATCTCTGGCCAAAAAGAAGGAACAGTAGTAGCTGGTGATAGGAAATATCAAAGTGGCAATTGATGGTTGCCATGTTACTGGGAAGCAAATCTGCTCAGGGTTTAATCCAAAGAAGTGATTCAAGGTACTGAATCATCACCATCATTTATGCCACACTTTTCCCCCAAAACTGAGATTCAAAGTGGCTTACAAATTAAAACAAATACAATATAGTTAAAACATTTTTTAAAGTTAATATTAAAATTAAACTATCAATAATATTAAAAACAATTTAAAACTCATTAGTAATAATAATACATTTAAGAAGAGTACAATTAAAAATAAACAATACAGTTGGACATCCGTATCCGCAGAACCAATATCTGTGGTTTCAGTTATCCACTTGACACAAAATAGGGGACACATATCATAGAGTCACACTGGAAAATGCACAGAGAGGCATTCTCTCTAGGCATCTTCTAGGTCTTCTAATGCAACTCTATGATATGTTTTTAATGGAAGTCCTTTATTTTTATAGGGTTTGCTGTTATCTGCAGTTTCTAGTATCCACAGTAAGTCTGGGAACCAAACCCTTATGGATATGGGGCTCTGACTGCACAATTAAAGATTTCTTTTAAAACATTTAGTTCTCAAAATCCTTGTGAAATAAAGTCTTTGCATGTTGATATAAGGATAGCAAGGAGAGGGTCATTCCAGCTTCTCTATGAAAGGAATGCCAGAGCTGGGGCATCCACCAGGAAAGCCCTAAGCCTATCCCACAAATAGGTATCAACATCATGTTGCATAGCTTCTTTAAAGTTTAGACTAAACTTTAAACACTGATAAGAGCCAGCATGATGTAGTGGTTTGCGTGTTGGACTAGGACTCTGGAGACCAGGGTTTGAACCCCTGTTTGGCCATGGCAACCCAGTGGGTGATCTTGGGCAAGTTACACTCTCTCAGCCTCAGAGGAAGGCCATGGCAAGCTCCCTCAGAATGACTTGAAGGCACACAACAACAATGGCACCTACTGGATACCACTAACTTCTAGTCAGATTAGATAGTACTGGCAATAGAAACTATCAGCCTGACTGGATCAGTATAAGACAGGTGCCTATACCAGCCTGTAGTCAGTAGGGACATTTAGGAGATTTTCACACAACCTATCTGTTCTGTTGCAGGCACAGAACAGGGTTGCTGAAAGATTTTTCTTTCAGACAACATTCTGCCCCTTCTGTGCCCTCAACGTCACTATTCTGTTTTCTCCCCGTGATATTGTATTCATGGGGAGAAGTCGTTAATGACCACCCATTCCATTTCTATCACAGAATCACAGGTGGTCCGAAAGGTGTCCCGTTCTTCTCCCTCAATGACAGCTGCTGTTCTGGACACTTCCAGCCAGGAACGGGACACCCAGGTGAGTGGCACCCTTTCCCCGCTCCCCAAGTTACTTGTATTTTTAAAAATTTCTTTCTGTACTTTGTTTTTTGTTTTGACGTTTGTGGGGGTTATTTTTGAATTTACCGCGCTGCCATTCTCTCACGAGAATGGCCGGGATTTGGCTTCACTGTTGAAAAAGCAGCTTTATGGCAGCTGCATTTTCAACAGTGAAGCTGAGGGGAGAGGGAGGACATGCCTGCTGTGGGATTAAGGTAGGTGTGCAAACATTTACCGGTACCCAAAAGAGTCTGGAGTAATAAACACCTGAGGCAAAGCACAAAAATCAGTGTGTATAGAGCCATTGTACTGTCTATCCTCCTTTATGGATCTGAAACATGTGTCACCTATCGCCACCACCTACGACTCCTCGAACGCTTTCATCAGCGCTGTCTATGCACAATCCTAAATATACACTGGACTGAGTATGTGATGAATGTTGCTGTCCTTGAGCAAGCAGGGATCACCAGTATTGAGGCCATGATATTGAGAACACAGCTGCGCTGGGCAGGGCATGTTTCTAGGATGGAGGACCATTGCCTCCCAAAAATAGCACTCTACAGTGAACTCGCCACGGGTCAGCATAAGAGGGGTGCTCCAAAAAAGCGATACAAAGACTCCCTGAAACAACATCTCAGGCTCGGCCAAATTGATCACCAACAGTGGTCCGCCCTGGCCTCACATCTGGAGGCATGGAGACGCACTATCTACAATGCTGCAGCCTTATTTGAGAACTCATGCTGAACAAGTCTTGAAGAGAAACGACACCGCAGAAAGAATCACAACCCAAAAACATCACCCAAGGAGACCTTCTGCTGTGCTTTTTGCAACCGGACTTGTTTATCTCAGATTGGCCTTTTTAGTCATCAGCACACTTGCAGAAAGCGCGGGATGTGTCCTTCCTGAATCTTCGTTTTCGAAGAAAAGCCAGAGAGAGAGAGAATCCTGTAGCAGGGACGGGAAAGGGGCTTGCGGAACAGAAACGGGGCATTTGGCTCCATTGTGAAAATCCTTAAAGTCCTTGTTAAGATGCACCAGAAAAGTTGGTCTATTTCTTTGCCAGTTTTTAACCATCCCAATTTTGCATTTAAACCAATTAGACAATTATGTTTTAAGGAGTAAGTCATACACACACCCATCAAGTAACCTTGAATAAGTGCCAAGTATCAGGACAAGATTATATGTGCACACATGACAGCCACAGATTTACTGCCTTGTTATGTAGCTTGATAGATGGGTAAATAGATCAAGAGCCAAACCGCTGTAAAGGAGGAGGACCATTTAGTGTGCTCTAGCCATCTGAAGGATCTGGAGTTTATCATTCCTTTCTTTGCAGCAGCCTCCAACTGGTTCTAATCAGGCAAGCAAAGGAGAGAAAACGGATTCAGTAAGGGATTAACCTTGAAGCCATTCTCGTCCCAGTTCTGGCTGCATCTCAAAAATAATAATGAAATAAAGCACATGAAGGTGGCTGGAGAGGAGTTATTTATGAATAGGACAATCTTGCACATTTTGTCACAGACACTAGACAAAAATCGTCCACCAGCTTTTTACTTTTCTTATGTCCCACTTAGAGTGTCACAAACCTCTTGGTCTGATCTTGATGTGAGAGTTGTGTGTGGGGGGGGTGGCTGCCTCCTTGTTACCGCAAAGTGTTGGCAAGATCCCATTAGCTCCATGATTCACATGGGCTGTGCACCAGAGCTGATGTCAGTGAGCAGAATTGTTGGCCACGTGCAGGGCCATCCCTATCATTAGGCAGAGTGAGGCAGTGTTCTCAGGTGGCAGGTGTTGGGGTGGCAGCTGCAAGGTGTTGGGGGAGACAGCAATAAACCATGCAGCAGGCTCTGCACCCCACCTCTAAGTTAGCCTGCCACCTTCAGGTGCAATGGAGGATGTGGTAGCACCTCACTGCTGGAAGAATGAGCCATCTGCCAGCTGGCTTTCGTACATTGAATGGGAAGGGGCACCATCTAGTTCTTTGCAATGACAGCAGGTGGCTCCATGTCAGTAGGGTGTTGGGTTTTAGTCTGAGTTTTCAATAAGCTTTTCATGATTCTAAATGCTATCCCCCAAGTAGATTGAGTGCTTTGGGAGCTCCTTTAAAATTTAGGCTAAGATCCAGATGGGATTCATAGCACCGCTAATATGGGAGTCACCAGTCATCACTGATTCTTTGCTTCAGGCATCAGAATGTCTTGAGCCAGCCCTGATCACCAGTCAAAGCTCAGATCCCAGTAGGGAGCCCACTGCCAGTTCATGGAGAGTCCTAGCTTGGCTCCTCCTCTTCCTTAATGTCACTTCCCATTCACCTGCCCTTTCCGAGTGAGCAAGCAATAGGAAGGGTCAGGTAAAAGAGCAATAAACTCATGCAACTTCTCTTCTCTCACAAGGAGGTAGTGCAGATCAGTCTAAGAGGAAGAGATAAGCAAATAGGCAGAGGCAATATTGACAAAGAATAGGAGGTAGAATTGGTCCCTGAACTGGTACTGTTGCTTTGAACACTACAGGTGAGTTGCATTGTAGAGCTGTTGAATTTTGCTTGTGCTTTTATTTGTAACATTCATGTGTGTTCTTATCCGTTTCAATAGATTAAAAATTTAACAAATCAATACAAGTCAATAAAGTCTATACATGTACTTTTGTGGTACTCCTCTTTCAGATCAAAATATAAGTGATGCTTATTTTTCAATAAGGGCAAAACTTCAAATCAGAAGCCTCAAAATCAGACAGAAGGCCTACAAAAGAATATCAAACAGTGTGTCAGTTACCCCTCAAGATAACGATACACTGAAATAACACCATCTTGATACGATAATTGGAGACAAGCAGGTGAAAAACCAGCCACTTATTCTGGGGCAAAGACATCTACAAAGTGGGTGCTACAGCAAAGAAGGGCCCTCCTGTGTTCCCATCTGCAAGTCCTCAACCAGTAGAGTGGGTCTCAGTTGAAGATCTATGTGTGAGAATAACATGAAATGATGACATCTCTTTCCCTAAAATAACATTGTGCCTTTGCTCTCTGCTGCACATGGTAAGAGGATTTAAAAGGAAAAGAAAGGGGAAAGCTGTAGGGGACAAGGAGAAAGTGACATCTACAATCCGTCACGTCAGTTCAACACAGCACAGGCTGAAAATGCTGTCATTGTGCATAGCATCTCTGTCTTAACTAAGGCTTTGCTACAAACTCCCCATTCTACAGTGTACTGCCAGTCTAACAACTCTCTTAAAAAAAAGCAAGAGAAAATGACTTCACCGAATATGGCGTTCCTTTACTTGTGTTGTGCCTGTTCAGAACATGACATTCTATTGGAGCAGCTTTCTGTATATGAACATCTGAGACGTTTCCAGCCATATTGTTCTGCCAGTAGTAGTGAAGACTATTATAGCACTGCTGAACTGGTGTACAGGTAGGTAAAGATGCTGCCATTTTCCCCCTTGGTGGAGGACTGAACTTTCTGTATGATGGGCAGAAATTCAACAGGGACAGCTTTCCTCTGACTTCTATATAGAATGCTCCTGTCACCGTGCTAAAACAAAAATAATCAATAAAAGTCATAATTTACTACACAATCTCAGCTGCAAGAAACAAGATGCTATACATAGTCTCATAAGCAATCCTAACATTGTCATCAAAGAGGCTGACAAAGGAGGAACTTGTCATCATGGACAAATCCGACTATATATAGGAGGCTGAGGGGCAACTGTCCAACACTACATTATGTGGAATCCTACCTAATGATCCCAAAGATGAATGCCACAAGGAATTACACAGACTAGAATCACAGAACCATAGAGTTGGAAGAGACCACAAGGGCAATCCAGTCCAACCCCCTGCCATGAAGGAATAAACAACCAAAGCACTCCCAACAGATGGCCATCCAGCCTGTGTTTAAAAACCTCCAAAGAAGGAGACTCCACCATATTCTGAAGCTGTGCATTCCACTGCCAAACAGCTCTTACTGTCAGGAAGTTCTTTCTAATGTTTAGGTGGAATCTCTTTTCCTGTAGCTTGAGTCCATTGCTCTGTGTCCTAGTCGCTGGACACAGTATTCCAGGTGTCTGGCTAAAGAAGAATAGAGTGGCACTATTACTTCCCTCGATCTAGACACTATACTCCTATTGATGCAACATAGAATAACATTTGCTTTTTTAGCTGACGCATCACACTACTGACTCATGTTCAGTTTGTTGTCAACTAAGACTCCTAGATTCCTTTTGGAGGTACTGCCAGCCAGCCAGGTGTCACCCATCCTGTATCTGTGCATTTCATTTTTAATTAGGGAATTCCCCACAGAGGTGCAGAACCAGATCCTAATTGACACACCTCAGGATCTTCGACCAGGCACATTCTATCTATTACCCAAAATTTGTAAAAAGACAACTCTGGGTTGTCTCAAGAACTGAAACACTCACAGTAGGTGCCTCTGGATATTTGGACAATATCCTTAGCACTCCTAGCTATGTGAAGGATACTGCCAACTTCCTGCAGAAATTACAGTCCATCTACAACCTCCCAAGGTACAACATCTTAGCCACTATGGATGTAGAATCCCTGCATACCAACAGCCCACACAAGGATGGACTACAAGCAATCAGGAACATCATTCCAGATGGGACCATAGCAGACCTAGCCACCAAGGTCTGCTATTTTATTCTCACACATAATTACTTCACTTTTGACAAGAACATATGCCTTCAGGTTAATGGTACTGCCATGGGGACACGCATTGCACCCCAATATGCCAACATCTTCATGGCTGACCTGGAATAATGTTTCCTTAACTCCTGCAACCTCTCCTCTGCCTGAAATACATTGATGATATCTCTATCATTTGGACTCATGGAGAGGACTTACTCAAGACATCCCACCAGAATTTCAACAACCTCCACCCTACCATCAGTATTGGCCTGGAACTATCCACAGAACAAGTTCACTTTGAGGACATGACCATACAGCTGCTCAACAGAGGTCTAAGCACCACACTATATCACAAACCCACAGACTGCTACACATACTTGCATGGCTCATTTTTCACCCTGAACGCACTACTAAAGTCATAGATTAAGACAAGCCCTCCAATATAATCATATCTGCTCAAATGCACAATTCATGGAATCACAGCAAGTATTCCTCAAGCTACAGTATCTACCATATGACAGTTTTTTAAAAAAATCAACAAGGCAAGATTTGTACTCAAGACTAATCTATTATTACTGAACAGTACAAAGGCATGAAATGGCAGAACCCCACTGGTGGTCACATACAGTTCCCAACTGAGACCACTCATCAATGAACTACAACTTATTCCAAACAATAATGCTTCCCTCTCAAGGGCTCTTGGTGGCAGGCCTTTACTTGGCTACAGACAGCCTCTCAAACTCAAACAGTTACCTACCTACAGGAGGACACACAACATGGATGGGGAGATGGATACAAGACCTTGTCACAAACCCAGATGCCAACTCTATTCACATATCTACCCAGGAAATGCCATCAGAGCACCCAAACACATCACCCACAGCATTAGACATACTTTCACTTGCTCATCCTCTAATGTGATAATTGCCGTCCTCTGTTAATAATGCCTTTCAGTTGCAGAACACTTTGATCTTCCTCGACATTCCATCTCAGACCTCAGAACAGCAGGGTTAGAACAAGAATACTTCAAAGTGAGATTGGAAAGAGAAACAGCAGAATTGTGATATATCCACAAACTCTAGTCCATCAACTGTGGGTTGAACAGAGACAATGGTTTCCTGCAACACTACACATATTATAACACTAGTTAACAGCCCAGCCTCATGCGGGATCTCTTGCCCATTTTATCACAACTCCTTTTTGGTTCCCAGCCAGCAACATATACTACATTAAAAGAACTCCTTCCATCAGTCATATGGTTGTCTAATCATCTTGGTTTTAGGCAATATCTTTCCTCTTAACCTTGCCCCCCACCCCGATGAACATTGTTAAAACTGAACTTGTTACCTCATCACCATACCCACAAGTTTTGCATTTCTATTGCTATTCACATACACATCTGCTCATGCAGCTGTGATGGCATTTCCTGGGTAGATATGTGAACAGAGTTGGCATCTGGGTTTATGACAAGGTCTTGTATCCATCTCCCCATCCATGTTGTGTGTTCTCCTGTAGATAGGTAACTGTTTGAGTTTGAGAGGGTGTCTGTAGCCAAGTCTATCCATAGGCACTTAACTCCATGCCTCTGATGAAGTAGTCTATGAAAGCTTATGCTACAAACTATGCTACATGGCTATCTCTATGAAGCTTTGAACAGTAGTGGGGAGAATCCTATCTGTCTGATTTCTGCCTGTCTAGTAAATGCAGGCCAAATCCACACTACACAAATAATCCAGTTTGAAACTGGATTATTTGTCATAGCTCCTTCCTATTGAATCCTGGGATTTGTAGTTTGATAAGGTCTTTAGCCTTCTCTGCCAAAGAGTGTTGGTAGCTCACCAAACTACAAATCCCAAGATTCCCTAGGAAGGAGCCATGGCAAATAATCCAGCTTCAAACTGGGTTATTTGTATAATATGGATTTGACTTTACAGGGCCTTTCAGAAGCCAAAGTTGAAGCTCCTTCTTTAAAATTTAATTACATAGCTGTCAAACCCACCAGATTTTCAAAGACTGTTGGTTTAAAATAGATAATCTGAAAAACAGGCCTTGTTTATAAAAAGAAGGAATCCCCTTTTATTCCTGTACTTACCAACCTCCTTTTTAATGGTGGCTTATCAATCATGTTAGAAAATGAAGCCATGGTTACAGGCATACCTCAGTTAACAAAGCCTCTGATAAAGAAGCTCCTTTTCCCAAAATCTTTTAAGCCCCCCAGCCCCCTTTCCCTTCTTGTCCTCTGTCTAGTTGGAAGTTTTTCAACAGCAGCAGCAACACCATTGGGAGGATGGTAAAGGAGGGCTGGAGAAACAGGCTTTTGGTGATGGGTTGCAGCAAGTGTCTTTACTTAATAATGCAATAAAGCTTGAGCTGCAAAAGATGAGAATTCTGCTCCTTCCAATCCTACTGTAGCTGTCTGTGTGCCTTACTAACAACAGGCAAGATAAACAGCAGCTGCTTTGAGAATCCCTTATTGAGCATGCTTAAACAGCAAAGCAGAGAGAAAAGGGGGAAACAGATTAGCCTGCCTCACCAGCTTCCTCCCAGCATGTTTAAAAATCATAGATCTATAGACCAAAATGAAAATCAAATGAAAAGTGGAGGCTCATGCTGGAAAAAAGCCATCCCTGGATGCATTTTGGAAGAAGCTTTCAAGTTGTCTCTAGGCGTGCAGCCACAATACACAAATAATCCAGTTTGAAACTGGCTTATTTGCCATGGCTCCTTCTGATGGAATCATGGGATTTATAGTGTGGTGAGGCACCAGCACTCTTTGGCAGAGAAGGCTAAAGACCTTGTAAAGCTAGAGATCCCAGGATTCAATAAGAAAGAGCCATGGCAAATAATCCAGTTTCAAAATGGATTATTTGTGTAGTGTCGATAAGGTTTAGGAGGCTCCAAATGTTTTTGTTTACTTATTCAAAGCTTGCCTAGCTGTTCCATTTTAAAAACAGACACTAATCCTCCTTGCATTTCTCCACCCAGAAACTAGCCATTCAAATACACAAATTTACATATCCTCCCCAATGGGCTCACAGTATATAAACCCCACACACACTCCTACCCAACCATTCTCTGAAGACGCTAGCCACAGATGCAGGCAAAACGTCAGAAATAAACTCTTCCAGAACACGGCCTCAGAGCCAGGAAGAAACCCATGGAAAATCTATGGATACCTGCCATGAAAGCCTTTGACTTCACACCATGCACATTTGTTGTTCAAACGGGCATGCCTGCGAATCAAGATGGGGGCAGGTTGCAAGTGAATTATTCGTGTTTTTATTGTCACCAGTTGCCACTGTCAAACAGTAATTTTTTAAAAAGCATGTCCAAAGTGTGGAAGTATGGTCTTCCACTTAAATAAACAGAAAAAAAGGAGGGGGGAAGGCTGTTTCTTCACCTCAGAGCATGATCACTATGGCGAAAATTATTTATTTATTTTATATGCCACCTTTCTCACAGAAGGGACCCAAAATGGAAGTTCCAGGTGCTGCCTTGCCAGCAAGCTCCACCTCCTGTGTATGTCCAACCAATCAGCATTCCACTTCCGCTCTTATCGGGAAAGTGCAGCAAAAGCAAATTGGTTGTCCCAATGAGTGGGAATACGAATTTCCTTTGGAGTTTTTTTGTTTTGTTTTGTTTTTTAAAGTCAGGAAAATCTGCAAAGGCTTTTCCGATGCAGTACTGTATTTGGAGTTTTTCACACACACCCTCCTTCTGAATACTGTGAAATGATGCGGGATCCCATTTAGACAAAAGGTATTCTCCTCAAATTCTACGAGGAGTATTTTTGCTGTATAGACAAAGCCCAGTGAACCTGCTCCAAGGTTAGTGAAGAGATGAGAAAGAACTTGGCTACTCCCAAGTTGTTGGATCTCTCCCATGGGAGTTTCAGTTGGCTTCCTTTCTCCTTTCTTTTCACCAGCAGGCAAAGTTCTTTTTATTGAGGAAAGCCTTTGGCTTATCATTTAGGTGGCAAAAAGAGCTTTTACTGGGGTGATGTTTTTATCTCTTTTTACTATGTTTTAATTGTGTGTTACTGTATATTGTTTTGGCCTTGTGGTTTTTTTAAACTGAATTGTCATTTAGTTCTTTTTAAACTTTTGTATGAATAATTTCTTTTAAACTGTACCCTGTTTTTTCAACGCTTGTTAAGCTACCTTGGACCTATATAAGGAGAAAGGTTAATATTAACAATATTTAAAAAGTAAGTAAGTCTGAGTTTTATAGAAGCTGGCCAAGGTCATGGACATATCTGGAAACTAGGCTTCAGCACCCAGGATAGCTCCTATAAAGTTCAGACTAAAGCATGGAGCGATTTCACCATCTGGAAGACATGGAAAGCACCAATGTGACAGATACCTTTATACCAGCCACCCTATACAATTGGACACTATGGCCTTTATATTGAAAAATGATGCCTTGGTTAGTCTGTAGCTGTCCAAGCACACAAAATACTTACTGCCTTCTTAGCTTCACAGTATTTCACCCCCATGGCAAGCTCCCTTTGGTTTGTCCAACATGCCCGAACACATTTTACACATGATAAGAAGCCTTCCCCCCCCCCGCACCCCTCCAGAAAAAAATACTTTCCCTTGCCTTTTTCTGCTTTGAACTTTGTTCCTGAATATTCGGTGCATCTTCAATGATCAAGGCACAAAAGATTTTGAAGGAGATGGCCACATTACATTAGATTTGTCTGGTTCTCTTTCATCATGCCAGGGGAAATCATAGACAGATCATTAAATGTAATAATGCAGCAATGAGAAAGATAAAGGGGAGGACATCTGTCTCATACAGGATTTATATTTAGTGATTAACAGTGTGTGTATATGTTTTCTCTCTGCAGTTTGACCTGTCAGGCCATCAGATTATCTCAGCATTTAAAGCAGAATGTGATGTGGTTCAAAACTGAATCTGATCTGATTGGAAAACACAACAAATCTGATGTATTAGAAATTATAGCTCTTGAACCCTTGACGATACCCGCCTACTCTTGGCTGATGCAGAAAGAAATGCATTGTTTATTTTTATCAGCCTGGCTTATTTTGGCATGAAAACATTTTCCATGAGCTCAGCTCTCTTTTCTTACAAACAGGATATCATAAATCTGCCTTGGGTGATAGATAGATAGATAGATAGATAGATAGATAGATAGATAGATAGATAGATAATAGACAGTGTATAAACAAGTAAAAGCAGCAGTAGTAGTAATGATGTGCAGGGCCTTTTAACATATTAGACTTATATTAGACTAACATATTATACATGTTTGTAGGCAAACCCTATAAATCGTCTTTTTAAAAACCTCTTTTGGTCCCTTAAAGACTAGCATATTTTATTTGACACAAGGTCAAAATATTGAAATTATTCAGACACAAAAGCTTATGCCAGATAAAATGTGTTAATCTGTAAAATACCAGGACTCTATTTAGTATTGCTGCTGCTACAGATTAACATTTCTAACACACACCCCCAATAAAATCCTCTTGTCAGTCCCAAATAGAGTAGACCCACTGAATCAAAGGAACTTAAACAGGTGTTGATTTACCAGGTTTCCATTGACTGAGTGGATCTCCTTTAGGTGGAACAAGCAATTGACTGTAGGGCCTCTGTAAACAGTAGTGATATATAGAGTTTAAGGATTTTTTCGGATGCGTCAAAAATAACGCAAGCAGCCTCGTCGCGTTGCGAGGCTGCTGCACTGCAGAGCATCGGTTTCGGATGACGCTCTCCCCTGCCGGTACTGTTGCGGTACCGCGGGGAGATTTGAGCGTCATATTTCGTTGATTTTTAAGCACGAAAGTTGATCGTGATTAAAAACCAATGAAATATGATGCTCAAATCTCCCTGCGGTACCGCAACAGTTCCGGCACGGGAGAGCGTCATCCGAAACCGACGCTCTGCAGCGCAGCAGCCTTGCAATGCAACGAGGCTGCTTGCGTTATTTTTGACGCGTCTGAAAAAGTCCCAAGAAACAATATGAGTACCACCCTAAAATATTTCAAGGCTTGTCACATAGGTGATGGAGTAAATTGGTTTTCTAGTGCTGCAAACAATGGGCTCTAAACCAATGGGTTCAAAATTACAAGATCATGGATTGTAACTAAAATAGGAAGAACTTCTTGCAGTACAAGCAATCTGATCATGAAACATGTGGCATCAGAAGGTGGTGATCCTTTTTTCATTGTAGGTTTTTAAAGCAACTACTGGGCAAACTCGCTATAGCTACAGTTTCTGTTTTTGCAGGGGCGGGGTTGGACCACATGTCCTGACTACTATCTCTCCCATTTGATTCTCACCCAGCTGAAAAGCTAATCTACTTTTCAATTTATTGTCAGCTTACCTCTTCAACTGTGCTACTGGCTATGGAAGAAAATTCATGTTGTCTATAGATGTTTGCATTCATCTGCCTCAATTATGCACACAGTTTTGAGGTAATGATATTAATTTTTATTTCCAGGGCTCTCTAGTAGAGAATTCCAAGTACCTCACCAAACTAAATATTCCAGGATTCCATAGGATGGCATAATGATAGTGAAAGAAGTATCAAATTGCTATAAACAAATAGTGTAGATGCACTCTATGGCCATAATCCTATTGACTTACACTTGCAAAAACAGCATAACCACCTATAGACTGGGGACAGGTGTGTTCCTTGGAACTTGTGTACCCAGGGATGAAGAAGCAGCTTCTCTCCTGGGCACACAAGGATAGCTGGCTGGCTCCAAGGTACAGCCTCACAGCCAATCAGTGGCTAAGCTACCATTATGCCACTGCAGGAGTAGAGCCACACCTAGGAGCCTCCTTGTGTGCCAAGGAGAGAAGCTGCTTCTTCATCCCTGGGTGCAAAAGTTCCAAGGAGCCTGTATCTGGGGAAGGAAAAGCAGTCATCGAGCCCTGAGTACTAGGATGGACCTACTGGAGGGGATTTGTGTTCCACCAGTGATCTTAGCCTATGGCACCAGTCAACTGAATCAGAGAAAGTTTAGATAGTGGCAGGTTTCCTTGCCAAGGTTGCAGTCTGAACTTGAGTAATGGCAAGTATAGAGATGAGACTTGTTGGGTTGGATTTACCAAGGTCACTGGGCAACTGGAATTAACTCAACAAAGAAGTGATTAATGCCTGCTCCTGTTCTCTTTGAGGATTCCCTTTCAAGGTAGCAAAAGAAGCCCTGCAGCTGCTTCATAGCTTACAGTATCCTCTAGGATTTATGAAAATGGTCAAAAACACATCACGTTCAATCAAGTCATCAAGCTGTTACTCATCACAAAAATCTGGAACTCTGTGGAATTGCTGTTTAACTGTTTAATGTTTGACTCTAATGACTTCCACTTAAAACAAACATGGTGAAACCTCTGAAAGCAACCAAATTAACTTAAAGACTGACTTTTCCCAGCAACATTTTAGGCCTGTCCATTTTCTTTCTAAATATTAAGAGATCAAAGGGGGAGCAAAAAAAGATTAAGCCTCCAGGCCTGGTTGTTTTAAGTCTACATTTTAAAAAGAAAAGGCTAGGATGTCTTTTCAAAATGTTTGAATTCAACCTAGGAAATGTTAATGAGACCTTCAGATTATACTTATAGTCTAAAAAGTAATAGTTATAGTCCGAACAATAGTTTTTCCTAGCTCTGGTCTTGAGAAATGTGAAAATATGCTCCACGTTCTCAATGTGCCACCCTGAACACATAATCTTGTCTGATTGCAAAAACTAAACAAAGTCAGGAAGTGATTAGTACCTGGACAGGAGACCACCAGCTGACTCCTGAGAGGGTAATAGAAGAATCCTATCTGAAACCCTGGAGATCTGTTGCCAGTAGAGCTGACAATACGGGGCTAGATGGACCAATAGACTGTGTATATAAGGGAGGTTCTTATGTTACTGGATTCCTATGATTATTAATACTACTGACAGTGTCAGTCCCAGATTTTCTTAGAAGGCCTCCTTCCTGGATTATCCCATTTCCTCCTTGCTTCTGATGCTACTGTCCATTCATCCATTTCCTTTCTTTTCTTAGTTCCAATCTGTATGGTAACCAAAGAGAGAGGAGATAATTAGAATCATAGAATCATAGAATTGTAGAGTTGGAAGAGACCACAAGGGCCATCCAGTCCAACCCCCTGCCACGCAGGAAATCTTGATCAAAGCATCCCCGACAGATGGCAATCCAGCCTCTGTTTAAAGACCTCCAAGGAAGGAGACCCCACCACACTATGAGGGAGTGTGTTCCACTGCCAAACAGCTCTTAGGAGATTTTCACACTACACTGTTATAGTGTTACTATTCCATTTTATTTGCTGTGGCTGCCTCCTGTGGAATCCTGGGATTTGCAGTTTAGGGTGGGGTATTTACAACTCTCAACCAGAGAGCTCTTAGGCCTCACTAAACTACAAACTCCAGAATTCCACAGAAGGAAGCCAGAGCAGTTAAAGTGGAATAGTAACACTATAACAGTGTAGTGTGAGTTCCTCCTAATGCTGAGGTGGAATCTCTGTTCCTGGATCTTGCATCCATTGCTCCGTGTTCCAGTCTCTGGAGCAGCAGAAAACAAGCCTGCTCCATCCTCAATGTGACACCCCTTCAAATACTTAAACAGGGCTATCATATCGCCTCTTAACCGTCTTTTTTCCAGGGTAAACATACCCAGCTCCCTAAGTCTCTACTCATAAGGCATGATTTCCAGACCTTTCACCATTTTAGTTGCCCTTCTCTGGACACACTCCAATTTGTCAATATCCTTTTTGAATTGTGGTGCCCAGGACTGGACACAGTATTCTAGGTGAGGTGTGACCAAGGCAGAATAGAGTGACATTATCACTTCCCTTGATCTAGACACTATACTTCTATTGATGCAGCCCAAAATCGCATTGGCCTTTTTAGATGCTGCATCACACTGTTGACTCATGTTCAACTTGTGGTCTACTAGGACTCCTAGATTCCTTTTGCACATCAGGGGTGAGTTATATCCACTCCAGGTTTTACTCAGAATATTGAAGAAACTATCCAAGGTGGGGAACCTTTTCCCCAAAATGAGATGAACACCTTAGGTAGTTCCTTCAAAATTTAGAATGAAACCCAAGTGGATTAGCCACCCTACTGGTGTGAAAACTACCAGCCAGCTGTTTGTTAGGTTCCCCATTCCCTAAAATTTTAGTGGTTTTGTAATTGGTTGTCATGGTTTTGCCTGTTTTGAATATAAGACATTGTTGGATCAGGCCAAAGCCTGTTTAGTCCAGCATTCCATTGGTCACAACAACCAACCGGACACGCAGGAAAAGCCCACAAATCAGGCAAAAGGACAAATCTCCTATATAATTATTCCTCAGCAAATGGTATTGAAAGGTATGGTGTCTCTGATCCTGGAATAGTCAAGCAGCCATTCTGACTAGTATGTGCAGCAACTGCAAGATATACTTTGAACGTAGTTGTTGGGATGCCACCTCTAAATATACCAGAGAAATTCACAGAATCATAGAGTTGGAAGGGAATGGCAAGGGCAATTAATCCAACCCCCTACTGTGGAGGGATCTATAGCTAAGGCACTTCTGAAAGATGGCCGTCCAACCTCTGTATAAAGTCCACCAATTCCTTGTTCCCATCCCTGCTTGCTGTTAATTCAGAAGGAACAGGCAAACACACTTTGCCACAGATGCAGGCTAAGCATCAGAAAGAAACTATTCAGAAACAGCCTGGAAAAAAAAAACAAGGAAAATCAACACTTTGGTAGCATCAAAGAGGAGGAGATCTCAAATTACAGTAGTAGTAAACCTTGGGCTGGCCCATCTAAGGCAGAGCAGTAAATGGAGGTCCCCTGCTCAACCAAGTCAAGGTACAGAGCACCTGAAACCAACCATGTTATTTTGGTCCATACATTAGAAAATTTCACAGATGCCTCTCCCCATCCACAGCAACACAGATTCAAGAGTACCACATCAAATATTTATTTGTTGCCCTTTCATGACATCCAGATCTCATGCCTGAGGTGGCTGCTTCATTCTGCCCACTAGCAGGACCAGTTACAAGTTGGCACTTGAGTGGCCATGTCCCCCGCTATTCATAGGCAATACTCTATGAAAAAGGCCATCAAACAGCCCACAAAGTTATCCTTTATTTCAGGAGTGGACAAAATGCATCACCCTCCAGTGCTATTGGACTATAACTCCCAACATTTTTCACTGTTTAACTATGCTAGCTAGAGATGACATATTCTCCAACTGCCCTGAATTGGCAGGGACATATCAGTTAATCCTCTGCCATTCCACTTTTTCAGCTGCTTTTAAAATGACCCAGTTTTCTCTCTCCACCTCCTTTCCCCCTTTGCTGTCAGCTTACTTCTGTTGCTGCAAACTGAGTTCAAAGTACAAAAGTAGTTAAGTAACTCAGTGGAGGAAGAGGAGTGGGCATAATCTTTCCCTTCCCAGTATGTTCAGGTAAAACCAAACTGCTGCAATCTCTCCTAGCTTGTGTGTTTTTCCTCACTGATAACTTTTGTTATCTTGACCACACTCTGAATAATGTTGCTTGACCATGTGTCCCAGTTTTCATCTGTGAAATGTTGGAGGGTATGATATGATAGGAGTAAAAGCTCTATTTGAAGGGTTGCCCAGTCTGGTTTAAAGATACACTCAGTCTGATTTAAACCCAATCTGGTTTAAAGATAAAGAACCACAAGAAGGGAGCATAGTACAGGCCCTGGATTTTCTTATCAACATTTTAGCCCTAAATCCAATTCTTTGTCCCAACTTGAGTAGATCCACTGAATCAGTAAAACTTACCTAAATGTTGACTTATCACATTTCCATTGATTAAATAAATCTAGTTGTGACTAACAGATTTAGACCTTGGTACCAGGCAGATACCTAGTACCAATGGCCGTGCTGACTGGGAGATTCTGGGAGTTCTAATCCAGAACAGTAAGCCTGGGAAAAACCCACAGAAAACCTATAGCTCTGGTACCTTTCCTAAGATCTGGTACCCAGGTTGAAGAATAAGCAGGAACATAAGTCAGTTGGTTATAGTCTTTTCAAGTTAGGTGGGCTGTTTGTTGATGTTGTTTGACTGCAAACAATTATTTCTAAATGTGCATCTCTTAAGATCATAGTGTACTGATTTGAATACAGTAGGACAAACCCACTGGGTGATTCTTGGTCAGTTACACTGTTACCTACACTGACAGCTCCCATCTTGGAATATCACATAATTGGTAATATTCAATAATTTGGCTTCATGTGGCCATCTGCATGGTTAGCAGGTAAACCAGGGCCCCCCCAAAACCAAGGTTGGTCACGTACAACCAAGGGAGGAGCTTTTGGAAATTTCCTAAACATGTATTTTTTTAAATTTATTATTTATACCCCGCTCTTCAGCCGCAAGGCTATCAGAGCGGCTTACAAATTGTTTTAAGCAATAGCTATTTACACATCTACACTGCATTAAGCAGTTTCCAATGTGTGTTAGCTAATTGCCCCCCACAAGCTGGGTACTCATTTTACCGACCTACGAAAGGATGGAAGGCTGAGTGAACCTTGGAGCCCGCTGGAATCGAACCTGCAGGACTGGCATTTAACCACTGCGCCACCAGGTTAACCAGAGTTAACACCTGGAGATGAGTCATCTACTAATCCACTCAAAGATAGCAGAGTCCTTGATGCTTGTAAAATGGGTTCTTCTTCTCCCCTTCCCCTCCAATAATAGACCTTGCTTGCTCCTATTCAATTCTAAATATGTTGCCCATTAACAATCATTAACTCTCCTGGAGCGCCCCTTGTCTAGTCCCAGGAAACTCCAAGAAACATTGTATTCCACTCACAATCCCATCCCTTCAAGGGAAATATATCATCCTAAAACACCAACCAAGTGTGCACGGGCCTCCTGCTTTTGGACTTCACATCTCTTTGTGTCACCATTCTGCCTTCCAGACCTCCCTTCTGCCAGCTTGCTATCTCAGCTCTAATAATAATAATTATTCTTATTATTATTTTTACCCTGCCCCTCTGTTAAAAACAATTGGGGTGGCTTACAACAGTTAAAATACAGCAATACTGACTAAAATTCCTAAGCCTCCCCCACCCCCGCCCTCCCCCATAAAAAGATATTAAACTAGTATCAAATTAAAATCCACCTAAACTAAAATCACATAAATAAACAAATACAACAATCAACACCAGAGAGACTAAAAGAGGCCAGGAGACACAGCTCCTGAGGCTGGGATCTAATCAGGAAAGGCCTGCCAAAAGAGATCCGTCTTTAGTGCTTTTTTAAAGCTACTCAAGCTTGTCATCTGATGGATCTCGTTTGGCAGGCCATTCCATAATTTGGGGGTGATTACTGAAAAGGCCGTCTGGGAGGTTGCAGACAGCCTAGATTTTTGTGACTGAAGCAAATTCCTCCCAGAGGACTGGAATGTGCAGGGAGGATTGTATGGGAGGAGGTGGTTCCGAAAATAAGTTGGACCCAAGCCATTTAGGGCTTTAAAGGTAATAACCAACACCTTTATACTGGGCCCAGAAACTAATAGGCAGCCAGTGGAGAGATTTTAATACTGGAGTTATATGGTCTCTCCGAGATGTTCCCAAGACCACTCTGGCTGCCATATTTTGTACCAACTGAAGTTTCCGGACGAAGCATGAGGGTAGCCCCATGTAGAGCACATTGTAGAAATCTAGACAAGAGGTTACCAGAGCGTGCACCACAGTCTCGAGGTCCCTTACTTCCAGGAAAGGGCACAGCTGGCGTATCAGCCAAAGCTGATAACAGGTGCTCCTAACCGTCGCATTCACCTGACTAGTCATCTGAAGCGATGAATCAAGGAGCACCCACAGACTACGAACACAGTCCTTAATGGAGAGAGTGACCCCATCCAGGACTGGAGGTTGCAACCCAACTCTTGGTTTCAGGGCTGCTACTGTGAGCACCTCCATTTTGTCCGGATTTAATCTCAATCTGTTTTTCCTCATCCAGCCCATTACTGCTTTAAGACAGTCATTAAGAGGAGAGACGCCATCAGAATTCGAGGCCGATGATCAAGACAAGGAGAAATAGATCTGGGTGTCATCAGCGTACTGATAACACCCAGCCCCATAACTCCAAATAATCTCACCTAGCAGCTTCATATAGATGTTAAATAGCATCGGGGACAGGATGGCGCCTTGTGGAACGCCACAAATAAGCTCCTTTCTACTGGAGCAGCTGTCCCTGAGCAGCACCCTCTGGGACCTGCCCAAGAGGAAGGACCAGAACCACTGGAGCACAGTGCCTCTGATTACTAACCCACTTAGGCGGTCCAAGAGGATGCTATGATCTATTGTATCGAAAGCCGCTGAGAGGTCTAGAAGCACCAACAGGGTCACACTACCCCTGTCAATGCTTAGATACAGGTCGTCGGTCAAGGCAACCATGGCAGTCTCAACTCCAAATCCCGTCCTAAAGCCAGTTTGAAATGGGTCTAGATAATCGGTTTCATCCAAGACCACTTGGAGTTGAAGAGTAACCGCCCTCTCGATCAGTTTGCTCAAGAATGGTAATATAGAAACCGGCCTATGGTTGTTCATGTCCAAGGAGTCCAAGGAAGGTTTTTTCAGGAGCGGCCTAACCGCCACTTCCTTTAAACAGGATGGAACACACCCTTCCCTGAGGGATGCATTGATGGTGTCCTTAAGGAACACCATCAAGGCACCACAAGCCCTGGATGGCCAGCCATGAAGGGCAAGGATCAAGAGGGCAGGTCATCTTCCTCACTCTACCAAGTAGCTTGTCCATGTCCTCAGTACACGTGGATTGAAATTGATCCAGTAAACTTACATCAACGGAGTTGCTGGACACCTTGTCAATTATTTCTGTCAAAATACTGGCATCTAAGTCGGCTCTTATCCAAGAGATTTTATCTGCAAAGAAGTTCTTAAACGCGCCACAGCAGGCCATTGTTGGGTTAAGTAACGGGTTCTCTGCAGGTATAACCCGGGTCATCTCCCTTACCACCCTAAACAGCTCTGCTGGATGGGACACTACAGGCGCAATACATGCAGAGAAGGATCTCTGCACTGAACATATTGCCTCTCGATAGGACCAAAGAAAATTCCTATGACGAGTCCTGTTGGATAAGTGTCGAGTTTTCCACCAGTTGCACTCTAGTTGTTGTCCAACCCACTTCATTTTCCTAAGCTCTGATGTATACCATGGCTTACGGTTAGGAGCAGATTGGAAAGGATGCTTGGGAGTGATTGTGTCGATAGCCTTGGTAAGGTCAGTGTTCCAGGTATCAACCAAAGCTTCGACAGGGTCACCGGCATTACCAACCATTAAACCCTCCAAGTCTTTCTAGAATCCTATTGGTTCCATTAGCCTTTGGGGGTGGACCATTCTAATGGGTCCACCATCCCCGGTGGGGCGGGAAGAGACTCTTAGTTCAGTCTTGACCAAAAAATGATCCGTCCATGACAATGCGGTCTACAGGATCAGTATAGTATAACCCGCCATCCCCTTACTCTATTCCTCTTTCTAAATACTTCCTATTATTTTCAATAGCCTTGTGTGAGTGTCTGAAGCCCAAGTGTGTGCATGAATGTTGTTACAGTTAATTTCCAATAAAGATCATTTAATGGTACATTTTGGGTTAGCGTCTCCTCCATTGCTACCAGTATACATAGGTTAAAAGATCCTGCCGTTTCCTGGCTTTTGCTGCCATCATTCAGCTAATTAAATATTCCCCATATTAATTTCAGACACGAGTGGGATCCTCACAATTTGGGTAACAACACTTTATAGCCAGCTGTAACTCAACACAGGTGGCCTCATTATCCCAGCATTTTCCTTTTAAGACAAGCCACACCCTTGCTTGTGTTTATTGCTGCCCTATAGTACTCCAAAAGAGGAAGTAGCTCAGTCTCCAACTCTTTCCCTTCGAGATCAGCATGTGATGGTCCATCCAAGGCAGGACCACCAGCCCCCTTTGGCTCTGACTGGAGCCTGTTATTTGGGCTCACTTCTTCCCATTCTCCATCTGAGGAGGCCTCTTCCAGGTAGAACATGATACTAACCAACAGGGTTTGAGCCTCTATCTTTTTTGACAATGTAGAGGTGGCCACTCTAATGGGATACCTACCACGATTTGGCTAAAGATGTAGAAAATGAGGGGCTACGGCCTGTAAATTTCATTATGGGTCCTCCTGCACACCCACCTATCCCGTTATAATTCAAGTTGTAGGAAATTATAAAAGTATTATAATTCAAATAATTTAGGTCTTAGATTACTTTGCTGTTGTGTTCAAAACTCTACCAAACAGCTGCATAGAATACTAATTAATAAAAGAATTCCATTACCCATGCTCTTGTGCATCCAGAGTCAGTAGTCAATGTTCAGTAGACAACTTTTATTTTTACAGTTGTCCAAAAATGATTAAGGTGTGAAATGCATGAGGTGGAGCATTTTGATAACAAGTTTCTCAGAGAGCATTCTGTTAATCTGGTTTTGTATGAAAAGACTAAAGGAATCCCATAGAACCTCTGAAACTATCTGGGAAGAAGAAACTTCTAGCATAAGCTTTCGTGGACTTAGTGCAGTTCATCAGCTGCATTGGATGATGCAGACTGTGTCCATAGAAGCTTATGCTAGATATTTCTTCTCCCCAGTTAGTCCCAAAGGACCTTATGGATTCCTTTATGTCTTTTAAATTCCTCAGAACCTTTTGAAGTGTATCTCACTTGGTTAGGATTGGGTGCAACCTTCTACTATTTTTCTCAGAACAAAAGATACACATCATAAAAGTCAAGAACAGTCAAACAAAATGTTGTCTTTTACCAAAGCACAAGATTGTTACAGTGTGACGGAGTTGTCTTTCGATTTCTCCCACTGTTAATTCTGGCAAAAACTTGTTACTCTGACAGGAAGTTATTGCATCTTCAAGTACCATCTCCTTCAAAGGCTACTGTAAGGAAGAGTTGTGACCTTTTTAGGTTATTTATGATGTGAGCGTAACTGTCTTTAAAATTGCAGTCCTTCAGCTGCCAGACACATCCTTGCAAAGTTCAACAGAATCATAAATAATGGAAGTTAATATTCCTCCACAATATTTATGCAAATTCTAAAGAGTGATATGGCTTGAAAAATAAAAACACAAGATCTTTTCCAGCCTCCTCCATTTGTATCTGTTCCATTTGTATTAAAGCAAACCCACAATGAAGCAAGCAATGTTATTTTCTTAATTTATATTCCTGGACCTCTCAAAATAGAACAGGCCAGGGAGGTTAAAATGGAAAACAAATTTTAAATACTCTCAGTACTGTACTGTATTCAAAAGGACATGGACACAATCCATGTTACTCATGAATATTAAATCTACAGTACTATATCCACTTAATCAGAACTAAGTCCCCTTAAATTTGATGGTTTGACATCTGAGTAGACATGCATTAGAAGAGTACTTTAAGACTGCAGGCCTATACACATTTACTTTGGATCAAAGGTTGGAATTTTACTTTTTACATAATTAGTATGATGGCATACTGAACCCCATTGATAACTAAGTAATAGTTGGATGATGCTCTGGGTCCCAGAGCATCATCCTACCACTACTCTGTTATCAATGGCTTCAGTATGTACTCTGTTATCAATGACTTCAGCATGAAATAGCTTTCCAAGAGTGCCTCCAGATAGGAGAAAAAAGTCTTTGAAAGTTCCAGGTTTTGCTCCACAAACTGATTTTACTTTGGAGGTCCACATGACATTTTCTTCATCCTGAAATATTTCCTGGCAGCTCCAAGCATTACCAAGGACTTTCTTTCCCACTCCCCAGGTCTATTTAAATTAACCCAGTACTTTGTGAAATGAAATGTACCTCTTCTTGCTTATGTATTTGTACTATCTTGGAATTAGCTAAGATGGCTGCCACCAGTAAACAGAGGTCAAGTGAGGGAAAGATAAATGTGCAGCACTTAAATAAATGACCTTAATGATTAGCTAGTGTAATATTGCTCAAGCAATTTAGAATACTGACTATTGCTGTTGGGTGCCTTCAAGTTAATTCCTAAGCCAACCCTATCATGGGGTTTTCTTGGCAAGATTTGTTCAGGGTGTGGGGGGGTGCCTTTGTCTTCCTCTGAGGCTGAGAGAACGTGACTTGGCCAAGATCACCCAGTGGGTTTCTATGGCTGAGCAGGGAATCACCTGGGGCTGGTTTACACAGCAGATTTATTGCGGCAACTTGCATTTTAATTCTTTTCCGCAGCTGTGCCAGTCAGGTTTTTTTTTCTAATTATGCCGCTTTTAAGTTCAGACTTGAATAAGTGTGGGGGGCATGGCCTCCCAAGCAGGCAAAGGCTTTATGGGGAAGGGCATAGACCAAGACTCACAGACTGCCCAAATAGCAGGGGGGAAGTTCAAAGTCTCGGTCTCTGTAAATCTGCCTGTAAATGAACTCACTCCATGAAGCAGAGGGACAGTAATCTCTCTGCTAAAAAACCTTGCTGCCATGCCATGGATCCTAAGGTGAACCTATCGCAAGTTTTTCCAGCCTCCCCCTCCCTCCCCCATCTCTCTCTCTCTCTCTCTCTCTTTCTCTCTCTCTCTCTCTCTCCCTCCGTCCCTCCCTCTCCCAAGCAGAGCTGACAGATGGGAACATTATGACTGAAAGGTCTTGGGAATCCTTTTTCTTGGCAGACCTTCTGCAAAATAGCAGAGAGGATTTCTCAAAGTTTCCTGATCGCTACTGAACGCAGTCCCTCTCTTTTAAGCCCGCCCCTTACATCGTAGCAACCAATCACAATGCAGATCTGATGCAGCCCTTAGTTTACACTGCCAATAAAGCGCTACATTGCAAATATACCGGCAAAAATAGCGACATCCCCTGGCACGCTATATTTGGGTGTTTTACCTTCCCTCCTTCTGAATGAGGCAATGCTGTGCTGCGATCCGTGGGAACTAGGAGCTATCTTAGTGGTATATTTAGAGGAATATTTGCCCGTGTAAACAACCCCCTGGTCTCCCAGAGTCCTAGTCCAACACTCAAAACAGTTGTTGCTGTTGCTGCTGCTGCTGCTGCTGTTTTTATTGTTGTTGTTTCTATCCCACTTTCCTCCGAGAATCGGGACTCAAGGCAGCTTAGTTTTAAGGGCCAATACAGTTAAAAATGTACAAAAAGTGAACATTAAAATAGAATTAAACTAGTCACACTGTTAACACTATGCACAGAACAGAATTTAACACTCATTTTCTGATCACCCATCTCAACATTCAAATCTCCCGTTAACTCGGTAGAAGGAGAAAGATTACGACTTGTGGCAGAGAGTAGGCATGTCTGCATTCACAAGAATGGGGAATGGGGAAGATAAAGAGAAAAGGGAGGAGGAGGAGAAGGGGCGGGCGGTTGGAGGGGGAGTCCTGACCGAGGAGCAAAGCAAGGGAGGCACTGGGAAACTCTGCCAGAAGAGGCAGAAAAACCAAGTGGTGGTTGACCTGCCTCCTTGGCTCTGCCTGGAATGCCTGACCACACAGCCAGTATAAATATAACATAAATTTAAATGCAAGCTTAGAATTAACTGAAGTGTAGCAAATGCCTCCTTTTCGATGTAAATGTAATTAGCATACTTTAAAAGACATTTTAGTGTAAGTGTAATGCAGTGGCACTTTCCACACTAGCTTTCCTTTCTCTGTCAAAAGCATCCATAGAATCATAGAACTGGACATGTTACCTGCCCTGATACACCCTCCCTTTCAATAATTCATCAATTGGCTATATTTCATAATTTGATTTATTCATTGGCCTTCCACGTGGTTGGTAGTAGACCATGGCTTCCCAAATGGAAGGATTCAAGATTTGCTCAGACACACCCATGTAGTAATTTTGTGGACCCCTGCTTGGATTGGTAGTTAGGGTGGAAATGTGATAATACTCCTGGACATATACCTGGAATGTGATTCGATCTTGGAACTCTCTCTGTCTCTGTCTGTCTCTCTGGTTGAAAAAAGCTTTCTGGCACTCAGGAAACCCCATTGGGAGGAATAATAGACCAGTAAGAATTTGTGCAATTTTCTCCAGGAATGTGACATCCAGCATGTCATTTCCCAAGTTCCACTTGGAGTTGCCATGTTGCTTTGGTCATCTCAGCTTTACAAAAAACTTCCAACAGCAGACTTCAATTGAGTGGAAACACATTCTGATTTTGAGCCTCCTTTCCAAGGGCAACTGTTGGGTGGGAAGGTGGGGGCACAGCACTCTAAGAATTCTTTAAAAGGCTGAGGCTGGCAAAATAACAAAAGTTAATGGAACTAGATATAGGTATGCGTGCTTGACCTCTGAAGTAATGAGTGAATACTAAAGCTGGTTAGACTTGTAATCTTTTGCTACTCTGACTGCATAATGAATTAGCACTGGAAAGTGTTTGCTTTTGCACCAAACAATCTCCTCTATCAAACTGCAGAAGAGTTAATATTCCAGACAGTCAAAGAAATAAAAACAGGGGACGTGCAACTGGAGCCTTTAACAAGATAGATGAAGAAGGCATTTTTTTTAACAAAACTTTCCTAAGAAGAAGCCAGCCATTTACCTTTTCATAAATTAAACAACTAGTGTCCTCATGTATATACACAGAGTTTCAAGGTGCTTCCTGATAAAAGGTACATGAAAGTTGTTGGGTTTGTCTGGCGTTTTGCAGAGTTTGGAAAAATTTCTTTCGGGGACTATAGGTAAACCTCAGTTAAAAAAGCAGATCTGTTCCTCAACATTATTTCTTTAACAGAAAATTTGGTACCAGAGGCAGAAACCACATAGAAAGAATAGGAATAGGTTCCTATACCACACACACAGACAAAAAGAGCTGTTCATCATGTTTCAGCAAACTTTTTCTTCAAAGCTGACAATATGCACATGTGAAAGGAAACAAACAGGTCAGGTAAGCTTTACATAAATAAACATTTTGAGCCTTCTAGAGACTACATGAAAGCTACTTTCAAAATATATCCAGGGATAACTTTTCTTTCACCAGTTTCCACCTTTCTTTTGATTTCTGTTTGGGTGGCCAGGCTTCTAGATCTGTGTTTTAATATGTTGGAGGTAGCTGGTGAGGCAGACTTACCTGCTTTCTCCCTTTCTCTTGTTTTTGTTGTTCACTCATGGTCAGCGAAGGATTCAGGAAGTAGAATCATAAAGAATCCTAAAATCCTAGAGTTGGAAGAGACCACAAGGGCCATCTAGTCCAAACCCCTGCCATGCAGGAACACATAATCAAAGCACTTCCAACAGATGACCATCCAACCTCTGTTTAAACACCTCCAAAGAAGGAGACTCCACCACACTCCAAGGCAGCATGTTCCACTGTTGAACAACGCTTCAAGTCAAGAAGTTTTTCCTAATGTTTAGGTGGAATCTCTTTTCCTGTAGTTTGAATCCATTGCTCCATGTTCTAGTCTCTGGAGCAGCAGAAAACAAACTTGCCCCATCCTCAGTATGACATACCTTCAAACATTTACCGTATGTTCCTGCCTATAAGACTGCTTTTTAACACTTGAAAATCTCCTCAAAAGTGGGGGGTCGTCTTATATGCCCAGCAGATCTTTTCTCCTGCTGTGAGAATGACTCCTTGTCTTTGAAGTGTTAAATTGCCTGGGCAGTTTCCCCAGCAGATCCTTCCCCCTGCTGTGAGAATGACTGTTTTGTCTTTGAAGTGTTACATTGGCCTCCATTTAGGGACTGTATTTTGGTAAACTTGCCAGGAAGATTCCCATTTGCATAGTTTTGGGGATTTCCTCTCCAGGAGTTTGCAAGTCTGCCAATGTGTCTCTAAAATCATTAATGTGCTCATTCAAAAATTTGGGATTTGATAGCTTCATATTAACCAACTTCATTATTAATGAAACCTTACTTTCCAAAGATTGAACACCACAGAGATTTTTCAAAGTATCCCATGCTTTTTTAGCTGTTCTCAGTCCTTTAATTTCACAGACTATTCCGTCATCTACAGCCACTGAGCTGGCTGGCTGGTGGGGGGCAGGATTTCCAGCCACGTGGCTGGCTGGACAGGGGGGGCAAACTCTATATTTTAACTTAAAAATTGGGGGATCGTCTTATGTGCCCAATCGTCGTATATGCCGGAATATAACTAAACATGGTGTCATGTCCCCTCTTAACCTTCTTTTCTTCAGGCTAAACATACCCAGCTCCCTAAGCTGCTCCTCATAGGGTATGGCTTCCATACCTTTTACCATTTTGGTCGTCCTCCTTTGGACATACTCCAGCTTGTCAACATCTTTCTTGAATTGTGTTGCCCAGAACTGGACACAGTATTCCAGGTGAGGTCTGACCAAAGCAGAAAAGAATGCTACTATCACTTCCCTCGATCTAAACACTATACTCCAATTGATGCAGCCTAGAATGCTGTGCTTCAAACTCAGTTTGCAGCAATTGACATAAGCTGAGGACAGAGGAAGAATGTGAGAGGGAAGAGAGGAACTAGGATATTTTAAAAGCAGCTGGAAAAGTTGGATGACAGAAAATCCGTTGGGATTGTCCTTGCCAAATCAGGACAGTTGGAGGGTAAGAAAACCCCCAGGACTGCTGCTATTTTTTCACGGCCAGTTCTGGGGTGATTTTCAACCTGAAAAAAACATACAAAAGCACCAAAACCATTCACACACATGGGAGTTCAGTCTCCTTCAGCCCATGGTCCATTTTGATCAAGGATCAGCCAAAACTGGCAACCAGAAGTGACATGACATCATTTTCAGTGTGCCATGGTGCAGCAGTACAGCCTGTGGGGAATGGGGGGGGGAATGTGTCCCTTATACCTTGTGTAGTTGCACATTCATGCACCAAAGAGGCAGGTGGTGGTTGTTGTGTGCCTTCAAGTCATTTTCATGGTGACCTATTACAGGGTTTTCTTCACAAGATTTGTTCAGAGAGGGTTTGCCTTTGCCTTCCTCTGGGACTGAGAGAGTATGGACGTTATCAGACACATCAAATACAGTGTCATAACAATGCCACATAAATGCAAAAGGACACGCATATCAGACAACGACACCCTTTAATGTTTATGTCTTGTCTAAAACCTTGTATTTTATTGACAGCTTAAGCTGTCAATAAATCAGCTGTGGTGATATTTTGCAGCATAGGAAACCTCATGTCAAGGTCCTCTCATCATTCCACCATCTGGCCAGAACACTTCCAGGTAAGATTGCGACATCTAGGTAGGTGATGCACTTTTTATAACCCTCCCCAATTTACTTGGGACTTTTTTAGTGTGTTTAAATGCTTTTTGTAACTTTTACCATCTTGTTTTTGTTTTTGTTTCTGAACTTCCCAGCCTATGTATTCTTGTAAGAATACGTAGGATTTCGAATGAGGAAGTGAACGGAGCTCCGTTCTGGCATAAAAATGGCAAAGTTATGCTGGCAAAAGAACAGGGTTTAGGGGGTGGTCTGATAAAGTCCTATGAATTGCCCAAGGTCACCCCGTGGGTTTCCATGGCTGAGTGGGGAGTCAAAGCCTGGTCTCCAGAGTTGTTGTCCAACACTCAAACCACTACACTGTGCTGGCTCTTAAAGAAGCAGGGGATATATACAAATCCTACTTTGCATAGCAGTGGTGGGGAGGAGTAAGGAGACTGCAGGAGATTATTTGGTGAATCACCGGATAACACTGATGCAGGGTGCCTCTCTGACACGAGACCCATCTTTATGGCTCCCTGCAGTGCCATAATATCAAGTTATGGATCCAGCTGTATGTTTAGCAAGCAGCAAAGGAGATTAAAGAAGGCCTATGATAATGCCTTTCAGATGCTTAAATGTTTTCCATAAAGACAGTGAAAAATAACTGCTGTTCAGTGCTGCTGAGAAGCAGGACAAAGAAGCAGTGGCTGCCATCCAAAATTCTGTATACAAGCAAAGAGCGTATTGTTGGCAAACGCCTGCTGGAGCATCATCCATGCCTGCCTTACCCTAGCAATTGCTCACTCACACAGTTGTGCTCAATCAGGGCTCAGGGATGTATGTATTTTGTCTGATTGGTACCAGAAATCATCGGCCAGAATCCTGTTGGTGACTTATACTGGTGTAAACCTTAAAAAATACATTTTTCTGTGTTGTGCAAAGAGGTATCTAGTACTTCCTCGAGCAATTTCTCCATTTAAGCTGCGCAACAGCAGCTAGCCAGCTCTCAGGTACAGCATGAGCCCTTTTAAAGGTATGAATTGATCCCCCTGACCCAATCAGGCACCAAGGATCAGATCCACCACCACCACCGAGACTCCAGTGTAGCTGAGGCTGCTGAGGAACTGCCAATCAGAAGTGTCTAGTTTACAGACACCTCTGTGTTCACTTAATAGAGTCTTAAGTATTTTCCCCTTTCATGTATTATTCCATTTATTATTTTGCCTTAATGGTATTATATTGTTACTGATTTAGTGGTGGTGATAGTGGCTGTTATTCACTGTATTCATAATGTCCTGTCTTCCAGTCTTGAGTTCCCCCCACCTTAAAAATAGTTTTGGGGTCCCTGAGTGCAGGGTAGGTACATAGATGGGACCAATCCCCCCTCCCAGGAGTTACATCATCATGCCTGGGTATACTAGAAGTGCTATCATACAATATTTTCCTCCTGTTTTGAAAGAGGTTCAGGAGGGGTGACCCAAACTGCCACATTTGTAGTGAATTGGGGCCATTTTGGTTGGTTTGTGGTGAAAATCAGCTGAAAATTGGCATTTTGGGCTTTGGGGGCTTTGGGGGCCATCGGAGGGCTTCAGGAGCTGCAAAATTTGGTTTGGGGTTGCACAAGGCCCATGGGCCACACTTTCCCCACCCCTGTTTCTGACCGCATAAGGAATGGAGAACAAAAAGAATCACCAGACAATAGTCAACACTGACTAATGATCATCACTCTGGGAGATGCCTTCAAGGACTCTGCTTCTGGTTGGCCCCTCTGGGAAGCAGGACCCTGGACTCAATGAAGCTTCTTATGCTCTTTTGTTGTGTCTCCTATTATTCTCCCATAACATGGTTAGGCCTACGCGGTTTATAATTCATGAAGGACCAGGATGAGATAGGTCATCTTTTTTGGTGCCAGGCACTCCATCTTCCCCCTGTGGTTTTGGACCTGAAAGATCCAAAGCAAAGATGAGTAGATAAAGGTAAGTTCTAAGCAAACATGATCTGGGATGTTTCACAACATCAGGGCTGGCATCCTGTGAGTGACTTATGCAAGCATAATTTCCCCTATGGAAGTAGTTGGATGTTTTGTCCGATATTCCATTGAAGGCTACAGAAGCAGAGTTGCACATGGGGTGCCATTGAGCATGCAGTGCTTTTGTGCATTGCACATTGCAATCATGAATTTCACATTTGTTTTCACATTTAGTTGTGCAGTGTTTGAATTCACTAATGCACAATTCATTGCATAATTCTACTGAAGGCAAAGTTATACTCTGCCTCCTTGATGGAGGACCTTAACCCATGCCTCATCACTGTACTTCTATTAAAGCATCAGCCTTAGCTTCCAATTTCCTGGCTTTTTGGAGCATGAGCTATCATGAAATAGCCTTAACTTTGGTCTGAAACCAGCAGGGGTTTTTAATAATTGAATTTCTCTACTTTTTGAAAAGGAAATCCATCATTGCAGTGTTGGCAATCTTAACCTATCCCCAATGTATTTGAATTTGCTTTCTTGAAAGTCAGTCTATATGATACATGGGACTATAAATATTTTCTAATGGTAATGAAGATTTCATTTCAAGGCACACAATTAACTTTTTTTAAAAGATGCTGGTTGCCATGTCCATTAATTAGAACAAATCAAAAGCAAAATACTAGGAAAATCATTTCGTACTTTAGAAATAAGCACACCACTTTCATAAAAATTGTCCATGAAAGGGGGAGAAGCAGTTTTTTTTAAAAAAAAGAAACTCAAAGGAATACTAGCTCCTGTAGGCTGTATTTCAGAGTAAGGCAGTGGCAAACTACCTCTGAGTATTCCTTGCCTTTAAAAACCCTATGAAATTCATAGGGTCACCATAAGTCAACAGGTGACTTGCACGCACATACACACTGCTCTTACACAAAGCTCCCCGCACCTATTCATCTGTAACTTGGCAGGCTTGATCTCCTTAGAAGGAGCAATTAACCTGGGTAATTTAATCCAGGTTCACCTAGGAGTAAAACAATTTATTCTCCTTCTCTCCGTGTGTGTGTGTGTGTGTGTGTGTGTGAGAGAGAGAGAGAGAGAGAGAGAGAGAGAGAGAATATGCTTAAGTAAGAAACAGACAGGGGTGCTGTCTAGACAATGAAAAAAACTCTTCACAGAATGTGAGAGGAATACCTTTTGTCCTGATGAGATCCTGCAGGGATTTGCCATATTAGGCAGGACGAGGGCCCCAAACTCCCTGTACTCAGCAATAACAGCCGCTGCTGTTTCTCTTGAAGTTTTGTTGTTGTTGTTGTTGTTAAATATGCTGAAATGTGCATTCCCACCCATTTGAACAACCAATTCGAATTGAGGCACATTCCAGAAGTTGAAACATGATTGTTCATATGTGCATGAGGGCAGGCTTGCTGGTGATGAAATGGCTGGAGCCACCATTGTTGATTTTCATGGAAGCGACTGTGCACGATTTTCAAGTGGTAAAGCCAAACAAAAAAAAAATAAGCAGAAAATTGCTCTTCTACGTCCTGAATTTAATGAGGGGCAAATTTACAACAATGAAAGTTTTTGGAGAATAATGACATAATAATTCACTCATGGCCACCATCTTTATTTGCGGGCATGCTCCATGTGAACTTCAAACATGGATAGCTTCCCATACCAGAAATCTTGAGGGGGGAAAATCTTGAGGGGGAAAAATCATGAAGACAAATGAATGCTGCTGCAATGGTGAGTTAATGTGCAACTATCTACTGTTAATTTTCCTGTTTAGATGAACTGAGGGAGAACAGTACAAAAACATCTAAACCCTTTTGTCTGCAGTTTAGTAGTCATAATCCCCTTATTATAAGTTACAATGACTGAAAATGGCATCCAAATCTGGCAAAATGGATATATGGGTGGCTCATCAGTTTAGTTCCTGTGATAGTCAGTGGAAAGCAGAAGTCCCTCAGAAAAGTACTAGCAGGATTCTTGCTTCGGAATGAAACTGAACACACACACACACACACACACGTCATAATTTTGCCAGCAGTTGTTGCTATAGGGTTTAATGGGGCTTGGAAACTGAATAACTTCGGGACCACTCTTCAGAACATTACCAAACAATGGAGGAGTTCCTTCTTCAACAAGTCTGAATTAAGTACATCAAGAGTCTTCATCACAACCTGACAGAATTATGATTTACCTTTCCAAACCTTATTAGTTTCCAGTACTTTTTAACTTTCTGTACCTCTGGTTATGTTAACTGAATCACTTTGACATTTTACACACTTGTAAACATCCCCAAGTAGTTTATGGATCCAAGTTTCTAATTGTTAAATCACTGTCAATTTTAATGCAGAATAGAATTTTGAGACTTAGAGGCTTATTGCACATTGAATTAAAGTGGTAGGGCAGCCAGAAGGTTCTGCCTTCTGCGCTGCCTTACTGCATGATGTCATCATTCTTCCGTTCCAGTCCCATGGGAGACCAAGGTAAAACCATATCTTTTTGCTAACTGGAAAAATATGTTAGCAAAATGAAGTAATTTTACATCTGTCTCCCACAGGACCTGAATGGCAGAACACCGGAAGAATGATGATGTCATGCAGTAGGGCAGCATGGAATGCAGAACCTTTCAGCTATCCTGCCGCTTTAATTCAGCATGCAATAAGCTTCTTATAATTGCAAAATCTCTCTTTTCTGCAACTTGCCTTCATTAAAGGGACACTATAACCCCTTCTGAGTATTCCTTTCCTAAGAAAACCCTATGGAATTCATGGGGTTGCCATAATTTGACAGGCAACTTGAAGGCATGTGCACACAATGCCACTGCCACCCTCCTCCTCTCAATATAAGTGAGCTTTTGTTGTTGTGAGCCAGCAAGTTGTTTACAGAGAATGAATTTGACAATTGCCTGCAAGCATCTTACAGTCTTAATAAACACAAGGAAACAACAGAGGAAGAACACATAATATATGCAGTGATAAATGGGTAAGTATATGTGAATATTTCAGTGCCATAAGGCAGAGTTATTACAGGAAACAGGACATCTTTGGACCGCTGAGGGTGATAGCACTGGTCTTCTAAGTGTTGAACTGTGATTAGAAAAAATACTGTCAAGTGTCTGATATAAGACGCAATAATTCTCCACAAGAATGCAGTAATCACAAGAAAAATAAGCATATGAAAGCACTCCCCTTATCACTATGAAACTTTCACAAAAATAACCATATGGCCAAAAAAAAAAAAAAAAAAAAGAAAACCCCTATGGCTATGATACTTTTAGCTTCAGAATGTAATTAGAATTTCCATATGTGAAGTGGTGTTCGTGAAATTACAGTAAATTCCACAGAATCAATAAATTTTAGTATCTTCTTTGAGGCCATCAATTTGAGGACATAAAATTGTTAATGTGCGTTCATTATCTGCCTTTATTACCCTAAAGCAACCATTTTAACCCTAGCATTCTGAACAGAACTATCTGTTCTGAAGCTGCAGGCACAATTAATGTTATTCCACAAAGAGTTCATTATTTTCTTTTTTTATGAATATATCAAATAAATCAATATTTTTAATGAATCCGGATGCTAAAAAGGAAAAGGATTTAATTTAAATCTTTCCACATTTGAGGAAAGCTCTTTTCTCTCTGCTAATTTATGTTTTCAAAAAAATTAATTACATTAACATATTATCCTGCTTAAGCCTTAAAATTTAAGGTACTGCAAACTCATCAGCCAGCAGTGTTTCTAAAGTGGCCAGTTCCAATCTATGAACCTGGCAAAAATTGGCATTTGCAACAATTGCAAACTTTATGGTGACTGCAGCTACAGCCAAAACAAATATTTATTAAGATATGCAAGTTGCTGGTTTTACCATGCAAACTTCAACCACAAATTTCCACATTCAGATTTACAGTTTCTACATCCATGTCTGCAAATTTTACTTCAGAATTTGAGTGCTGTCTCCTTGAGTTTGAACATTGAACTATGACTCTGGAGATGTCATGTACTGGCTTTTTCAGACTCAGTGACCAGCAGTTTCAGAGTTAAAAACAGAAAACTTTATTTGGCACAGTAATTCAAAGAGCTATCCCTATGATATCATTGCTCAGAATGAAACCTATCTCAAAGCAATAAGTTTAAAAGTACTTACAATCTACAAAATCTGGCAGCTATACAGTCATCATCCCCACTCCCAGTTCCAACAGGCAGTGGGCACGTCCCATTTTTCTCAGTGTGAAGACCAGGTGCAAACTTTAATCAGTTATAGACATAGAGCATATCCTCCCTTCTCCCAGTTAGACTACATACTCATTGGCAAGTACAGAGAAATGCAAACACAATTAGCCACAAAGTGATACAACTGTTACTTGAATTGCTGGGGGTCCATGGGACCCACTCATGACATTAAAATTATGATATGAATCTGGGAGATTTTAATTAGCTCAACGGTATGGCTGTGAGAGGCTGAGTAACTTATGGGACCTTTGCACCTGTATAACATAGGGAACTTTGCACCTCACTGACGACTCCAAGCCAAAGTGAAATAAAAATGGTTTTTATTGGAAAATAATCACAGAGGCATTCACACATGCACAAGCACACAAGACAACCATGCAAGGCTAATGAAGAATTAAGACAGAAAGACTTGGATAGAGGAGATAGATTTGGAGAAAATGGGCTATAATTACCTGTATGGAGAGCAGAGGTTTGTAGCTAAGAAAGACTCAGAGTTGAAGTTGAGGGTGGTACAACAGTTCAGCAGAGTGACAGTATCCCACTGTAGCACACATGGCTATTATTAGAGGGCAATATTTATACCCAATATCATACCCTTAAAGAGTGTTTTGAGTGCAGAAACAATGCTTAGATGGGTTTACCATAGTTAAACAAAGGAAACTCCAGCTTCTTTGCTTGTTGCTAATGGTTGAGACATTAAGATTGATGGGTTTACGGAAGTCTCCGTATTATGGAGAGGAGAGGTGCAAGGAAAGACATTTGCGGGGATAAGTGGGGATAATAGGTATTCCGATCACTGTTTTAGAATATGGAGATTTTCACACCGGGGCCAAAAGCCCCATTTCTGTTCCGCAAGCCCCTCTCCCATTCCTGCAACAGAAAGGAAGTAAATGTTCACACACTTACCTCCATTCCACTGCCTCCTTGCCCAACCAGCCGTAAATGCAGCCAGCGTAAGGCTGCCTTTACGACCGGCCGGCTGAAATACCGCTCATTCTCAAAAGAGAACAAGCAGGAGGGAAATTCAAAATACCCCCCAGCTGTCAAATCAAGAAAGTAAAAGCAAAAACAACAACAACAAGTAATCCAGGGAAGGGGGGGAAGGGTCCCACTTACCTGGATGTCCCGATCGTGGCAGGAAGTGCTCTCCACGGGGCTCCTCCCCTGTCCCTGCCATTCCAGAACAGGGACGGGGCTCCTGTTCACACACCCGGGATCCTTTACAAAAATGGAACCGGGAGTTTAATAACGACTTCTCCCTGTGAATACTATATCTTGGGGAGAAAACAGAACAGTTACACTTAGGGCACGGAACAGGGTGAACTTCGTCTGAAAGAAAAATCTTTCCGCGACCCTGTCCCATGCCTGTAACAGGACAAATTGCCCATGTGAAAATCTCCTATGACTCACTGCCAGATGCATCCAGGAAAGATTAGCCCATTGCTCCTTAACAACTCTGATTAAGGGGTTTCACATTAATCTTGCCCTGGGTGTGTTTGGAGATTTTCACACGCCTAAAATATCCCTCAGAGAAATTGGGACAGAAATATTTCTGTCCCGGAAGCAGCACCGTGGTTCCCATGCCCAGTCCCCTCTCCTGATATGCCGTCGTCGTCACGCTGGGTTATTTCTTCCCTCTTCCAGAATATTTTATTAACGGCGAACTCCCATTAGTAAAATATTCCGGAAGAGGGAAGAAATAACCCAGTGTGACGACGAGGGCATATCGGGAGAGGGAACTGGGCGTGCGAACCGCGGCACTGCTTCCGGGACAGAAATATTTCTGTCCCGATTTCTCCGAGGGATATTTTAGGCATGCGAAAATGTCCTTTGTTTGGAGAATTTCCAAGACAACTTCGTTAGGCCTTTGGGTAACCTTCAATTGAACGTAATTTTGGTTTGCCCTGGTATACCTTAGACCTTACTACCTTAGGGGTGTAAGACTGGGTACCACAACAGAACTGAACTTGGCAGGAGCAGGTCATGTCTGGGACCAATCCTGACAGACCAGATGCAAATCCCTACTCAGCCATGGAAATTCACTATGGGATCTTGGGGAAGTTACACTCGATCAGCTTCAGAGGAAGGTAAAGGCAGACCCCCTCTTAAGAAATCTTGCCAAGAAAATCCTGTGATAGGTTCTCCTTAGGATTCCCATAAGTTGGAAATGACTTTAAGTCACACAACAACTACGTCCTCAGCAACATTACTCAGAAATGCCATATTGGTTTCAATATGACCTATGTCCAAGTACACATAGCAGGAGTGAGGAAATTTAGCTTTCCAGAAATTAGAGGTTCCCCCGTTCCATTTATATCCCACTGTTCCCCCCTCCTCCAGCTGGTTTACATGAAAGCCTAACCATGTTTACCCTAACAGGTATCGATTGAGGAAAGTTAAGCTAAAAGGTCTGGTCCAAGAGTGCCAAGTGAGCTTCATGGGTTAATGGGGGTCTAAATCTGAATCTCCTCCATCCTAAGCATTCCTGTAGAGCTAACACACATTGGAAACTGTTTAATGCAGTGTAGATGTGTAAATAACTATTGCTTAAAACAATTTGTAAGCCGCTCTGATAGCCTTGTGGCTGAAGAGTGGGGTATAAATAACTAAAAAATAAATAAATAAATAAATAAAATGAGGCAAAGGACAAGATAGTCTTCCTCATACTGAAGCTGACTGGTCTGACAGTGAATACTAGCAATGAGATAACATCCTCTACCATACGCAGGGCAATGTTAGTTAACATGTACAACTCTTCCCTACTAAAGAAGCGAAAGACCAGGAGTCTTAGGGGGACCAGCCCAAGAACTGGTATTACTGTTCCCTCACAGGGCATTTTTAAGTAACTGATGTGTGTCCCCAGTCCTGGCTTTTGAACACCCAGTAGAGACAAACAGATACAGGACTTTATCAGACATACATAATACGTGCATGGATGCCACATAATTGCAAAAGGGCGTGCAGATCAGACAACGTTGCCCTTTCACAGATTTAAAAAGGCAAAATCACATACTTTTAATTGACGGCAAAATGCCATTATTGCAAGGCACTCCGTATTTATTTATTTATTTATTTATTTATGCATCTTATAGACAAGCCCCTGGTTTTTGGAGATTATCAGACGCAGCAAAAACCACATGAGAAGATCACTAGAAGAACAGGAAGGGGCAACCTTATCAGACAATGACGTCCTCCAGTGTTCCGGGGCATAGCATGGCATCAGTAAGGCGTCCCTTTTTATTGGCAGCTTGTCCCCCTTCATCTCTGAAATGCTGGCAGGTACACTTCTACCTCTTCCCATGGTTATCTCACTCTGACAACTGTTGGGCCCAACCCTGCCACACTGGGAACACCACCAACACCTTCTGTGACTTTAAATAAGTAAATAAAAGTAAATAAGTAAAGGAAATAAGAGTATAGCTTGCAGCAATAACGTAAAGCGAGGTGGAGAGGGGTGAGTTGAGAGAACGCAGGTAGTACTTCATGGTACTGGAGTGTTAACAGATATTCCCTTGCCCTGCCGAGGGCAGATGTCATTTAATGCTTTGCCTCAGGCAACAAAATGTCTTGGGATAGTCCTGTACTATTGCAATCCGACTGCCAAAAGCTGTGAAGTACAAAATGCCATTCCAAGCTGAGACTATGAAATGTCAATACATGGCTGGATGTGAAATGCAATACTCAAATACAATGAATATCCAGCAAATAATCAAGTGTTCAGAGACTGCCTGGAGAACATTAGATTGCAGAGAATGCTGGAAGCACTTCGGGGAGCCAGTGTATTTCATCTCTAATTTTAGCATGCAGTATTGACATATATGCGCTCAGTTCAGCTGACGGAACAGACAAAAAGGATCATTGGAATAGGCCGGCACTTTCATTCCCCCTCCCCTCCAAAGTACAGCTACTCTGCAGCAATGTTTCCTATTAAAAGAAGAGAATCAATCACTCCTGTGGCTTGTCTAGATGGTGAAAATGCTCCTCATAGTAGTCAAGGAGAATACCTTTTGTCCCAATGAGCTCCCACGGTGATTTGCCTTATTCGGAAGGAGGGGGGGCAAAAAACTCAATTTACTGCATGGGAAAAACCTTTGCGGTTTCTCCCAGATTTTTTTAAATAATGCAAGGAAATGTGCATTAGTGCTTATTAGGACAACCGGTTCACTTTGCTGCACATTCTCGGAGAGGGCAGACTGGAGATCGGAGGCAGCACCCAGAAGCTGTTGGATTTTTGCATTAGCGATTGTGTGTTTTTTTGCTGCACCGAGGCCCCCAAATAATTTTTTTAAGTAGAAGGTCATACTTCTTGGGCATCTTTGCTTTAAAGTTAAAAAATACTGTATAGCAGCAATGTATAACACACCAGTTTATGACCACCATCTTGATCTGTGGGCGTGTGAACTTCAAATGCGGATAGCTTCTCAGCCTATTGTTTTTGCTGAAACACTGTGGAGACAAAAAAAAAAACTGCTGCAAATTTGCAATAATGTGCAGGAATGTGCATTATATCCTCATGTTTAGACTAGCCCCTGTGGTCCCACCTAGGCTGAGGAGTAGCCCAAGACCTTTGGCTGCCTGAGGTAAAGAGAAGACGGCACCACCTCATTTCCCCCACAATAAGGGTGGACAAAGTGCAGCCCTGAGATCACATGACACACACACCCCCGATGATTTTTGTGGCCCTCAGTCCTTCCAGACTGCCCTTTTTCTGACAAAAAAGAGTTGGTTGCCTCTCCAGAAAACTTCTAGGAGTGGCTGGTGAGCCATTGATTCATGCATATCCTGCCCTTTATCACAGAGTCTCTGGGTGGCTTACAAATAAATAATTCCATATTAAAACCATAATAAAATTTAAACAGGATTAAAGACATATTAATGAAGGGGACCAGTTAAAGTAGCTTAAATTAGGCCCCAAACGCTTTAATAAAAAGCCATGTTTTGGCTTGGCACAGGAAAGAGACCAATGGTGGTACTAATCCAATCTTCATGAGGAGTGCACTCCCCTGACAGGGTGCTACAGCTAACAAGGCTCTCTACCACATCCTTGGACATTGTATTTCCCCCACGGTTGCCCCTCCAGTAGACCTCCATTCTCAGGCAAGTATATATAGGGAGAGGTGCTCCTTCTTAAGTATCAAGGTCCCACGCTATTTAAGGCTTTGAATGCCATCACCAGCTGCTTGAATTCAGACCAGAAGACAACTGGCACCCCTTAAGACGCGTTGTGCATTGTCTGTATAGTCCTCTGGTCAACCAATATTGCTTCTGGATTTTGCACTAGCTGTAGCTTCCTAACCACTGCCCAGACTACTGTTTTGCCAGTGTGTGGACAAACAGGTTATCCTTGTCTGGGACAAACTGTAGCTCATGCATCAATCAAAGCTGAAACTCAGCACTCCTAGCCATAGAGTCCACTTGGGCCTCAACAACAACAACAACAATAATAATAATAATATTTATTTGTATACCGCCTCTCCCATCAGGATCGGGGTGGCAAACATTATACAAACTTCGGACAACAGTCCAGTACAGATATTAAAACAGCACCATTAAAACAATTTCTACTAGTGTGGCAGAGATGGCTCTAGGAGCACTCCCAAGCTATTCACCTGCTTCTTTGGGGGAAATCCAGGGCAAATAACTTACCCAAAATGCAAAAGGCTCTTTTGGACTTTGAGCAATAACCACAACTGTGTGAAAGGTTTAAAGCTTTATTGACACAGCAGGCTAATAAAGATAATACAAGTGTGAAAGCTATAAACCCTAACAAGCATACTTACTTTCTCCATTCTTCTCCCTTGCGAGCCCTAGGAGGTGAGGCAAAGACACCCCAGACCACTGATGTGCAGTACCCAGTCAGCGGTCCTGGTGTGCACTGAGCTCCCCTGGGGCAATTCATTAGCATTTTTTATAAGCAAAGCCATACAGGGCAAGGTGCTGCTTTCCCACTCCCTGAAATCACTTCAGTCCTGATAGAGTGTGACTTGCCCAGGATCACCCAGGGGGTTTCCATGCCTAAGCAGGGATTCAAACCCTGGTCTCCCAGTGTCTACGTCCAACACTCAAAGCACCACATCATGCTAGCTCTAAAACATCCTATACAACATAGGAGATAACAGAATGACTATCTCCACTCTTATCATAGGGGATGTGCTCTGGCAGATGTCTAGTAGCAATCCCTCCTTTCTTGCCAAGGCCATATTAAGAATAAACATGCTCAACTGCCAAGGTCATGAGCAAAGCCAGCCAAGGTGTAGAAGCACAAAGGTTTCTAAGAGAAATATGCTAAGGGATGTGTATAATGGAGAATTTATACATGGCACCTAAACCTCCTCATACATTTTTCTTCCAGTGATTTCCACTACACCCCGTTCCCAGATTCAAGAACCACCAAGGCACAGACCCTCCAGCCTATCCAGAAGTCAGCTTCAATGTATTGGCTCTCATCTAGCCCAGGACAGCATCCAATCACTACTTCAGCACCTGCATATTCTCAGCTAACTCCAAATGACAGGGAGCAATAGAGCTGAGAATCATCTGCCACTCCACCCCAAATCTCCTTATGACCTCAACCCAGAGGTGTTATTGAACATATTTGAATATACGTTGAATAGCACAGAGGCCAAGCTGCACCCTGTGCCACCCACAACTTAATAGGCATAGGGCTGAACAGAAATCTCCCAACGCTACTCGTTAGATCTACCCCAGCATATAGGAGTAGAACCATTATAACTCAGTAACTACTCCCATCCAATAGAGCCATTCCAGTGAGACACCATGATCAATGTTATAAAAAACAGTGGAGAGAGCCAGGAAAATCAACAGGGTAGCATCCCCCCTCTCTTTCACACAGAGAAGGTCAGAGCAAATAATAAGGCTGTTTCCATGCCATGTCCTGACTTTTTCTTCCAAACACATCTGAATTGCCCAGAAAGGGGACATCAGCAATGGGGTGGTGATTCTCACATACCTCTGAAACCAGAAAGGTCCTCTTCAAGAAAGGGTACAGCACAGCCTCTTTCAAGGCAGTAGGCACCCCACACACACCTTATCATGAGGTGTTTACTACCACCACCCCTCCACACCCACCTGATCAACCCACCTCTGCTAGATTTTATCCACCAAGATGGGCAACAGTCATGCTTTCATGTAGTGGGATGCACTAGTTTAAGTGTGCTGTGCATGTCATCAAGCCACAACAACTAAAACTGACCTCAAAGAAACCTTACCAGATGGGGCACTAGTTACTTCTTCAGTTCTGTGATTATTGTGGTGTCAAGTTCTGAATAACTATGAGCTACTTTCTCCTCAAAGTACCTAGCAAACTTATCACAGCAGGTAACCAGCAGCTCCACTGCTGGTCTCTCTGAGCCAGCAGACTCCTCACTCCTTGTAATAAACCTGCTGGGCAGCATGTCAAGGATGCAATAGTGGAGACATAGTATGACTTGGTTTTTTAATCTCACTACCACATACTAGGCACAACAAAAAGATCTCATTGACCTTTGGTTATACTTGCTCTGTGACCTATGCCACATGCAGTTTAGCTGTTAAAATCCTCATTTTAAATAGGCTGTGACAGCCTCCTGTACTATTTAATATTTTTAAAAGTACCATTGTGTTCAAAACCAGAATTGGACGCCTGGCCATTGTGAGGATTTTTCTGTTTCTATTTTGGAATTTTTGGCAGTCCATGTGTCTGCCAGAAGAGCCCAGAGACAGAAAAATGGCCTCCAGACCCACTAAAGTTGCCAATCTCTGACCTACAGAAATGAACTAGACTGGCAGCTGAGTCTTACTTTAATTCAGGTGATGGGGACAGCAACCTCCATCTCACCTGAGCATCATAAGGTTGCTTAGGGTGCATAGGGCAGGTTATTTGGAATGCACTGCTCTGTCCTCCAGCAGAGGAGAACAGACAAGGGACTATTGCTGCTACATCACCCTGTATCTGCTGCCTGAGTGACTGCCTCTGTCAAATGGTAGGGTTGGCCCTGCAGAATGATCCTTCTAATTCCTTAATAAGTGAGTTTTCCAGTACCCCCCATATGATTGGTTGGTTGACTGCTTAGTTGGATGCTTAGCTATTTAATTTACAGGTGATGAATCTGTGCCTTGGTTGTACCATTTCACAATGTGAAAGGGGACTCCTATGACCAAACAGACAAGTGGGGGTAAATGCTCTCTGCATGTAGACAAGTAGTGGTCAGAATCCTGCAAGTGACACACACCTGTGTAAGTTCCCTTACTCATGCTGTTATACTTTTTTGGCCATAGTGCCACAAATGTATTCTGTCCATGGGTTGCAAAAGCAGTTCCACAAGTGACACTGCTTCATAAGGGCCTAAATTTTGTTGCTAGTCCAGACTATGGTAGAGCCATTGAATCAATTGGACTGACTGTTCAACAATTGATTGAACAGGTCATCTCTGGTGGGGACTAACCAACAGGATTCCAGGCACACCATTGCACCATCTTAGATAGTGCATGATTATTTGTTCGTGTCTTCAATGTACCACTTGAGTCACTGGGATTGCAGCAGCAGCCACTGCCATTCCCCATTGCATAATGGGACAATAAGCAGGAACACTGGCAGATAAATGAGTGGTTGCACAATGTCAGTATTAAGCAGGAGGGTGTTCTATTCTAGTACAAGTACTGTGTAACTATGCAAGTGTAGACTGGCACTATGCAAATCAAATGTAGGATCTTGGTTGATATGTCCTAGCCCTCCTAGATTTTTCCACATGCAAACAAATGTATTCTGAATGAAGAAATATCCCATCATGAGATTCCCACACCTCCAATCTGAAATGGTTCAGGAACAATCCAGAATCAGGTTCACCACTTTGCCTGTTGTTTCTGAGAATTAAAGTCTGGATACTGCCTTAAAAATGTAATGACAGAGCTCAGGCAAGCAAAGTCTTCTACAGTATATGAAGGGGCAAATGAGATGTTTGAAGATGAGTTATGGGAAGATCTGCTCTCGCCTCTTGATCTCTGAAGCCAGAAGAGAGTTCTGTGGTGCGCATACACACTGCAGGAGATTTCACACTCCGCTGTACCTGATGAAGGGATGGCACACATTTTAGACCTTAATTTATCACCTCATGCTACTGTAAGATTTTAATCACAGTATGGAGAGATGGACCCAGCGAGCTGAATTCAGAGGAAATAACTGCTGCTGTATGTAGCAGGAGTTATTTGAGTCCAAAGCATCATGTTTCCCCATGGAAAATAAGGACAAGGAGAAAGTTTTACAACATTTGTGGCACATCAGCCAAGAGGGCTGGGTCAAAGTGTGGGAAGCACAGGTATAAATATGTGTACTGTCAGTCACTGGACAGGCTTGGATATGTAATGGGTTCTCAAAGTAACTTACTTCAAAGGGTTGTTAGTCAATTTTTGTTTGGTTGCTGTTGTTATTGCGTGGGGTTTTCTTGGCAAGATTTGTCTAGAGGGGAGGGTTGCCTTGGCTCTTTCTTTGAAGTAATACCCTCACAGGAGACCTGTACAGCATGCTTTTTCTCAGTGTGTTTTATAGTTGTAAAGAATATATGTAAATATTCTTGCCCTCATTGAGAAAGGGTGTCTTGACATGTTGAGACCACCAGTCCAAAAAACTGACTGATCATAATGAGATTTTGCATCCTTGAGTGAGAGTTGGAAAAGCCAGTAGATTTTTTTTTTAAAAAAAAAAAATTTAATGTTTTCAGCAAAAAAATAATGCGGAAGATCAGTGGTCAAGATCTTGCATCATCAGATATAACTACAGTGTTGAAGCTTCATCATTGTAGTTATGGATCAAGCTTGATTTCTGCTGCTCCAGAGACTAGGACACAGAGCAATGGACTCAAACTACAGGAAAAGAGACTCCCCCTAAACATTAGGAGGAATGTCCTGGTGGTAAGAGCTGTTCGACAGTGGAATGCACTGCCTCAGAGAATGGTGGAGTCTCCTTCTTTGGAGGTTTTTAAACAGAGGCTGGATGGCCATCTGTTGGGAATGTTTTGATTGTGCCTTCCTGCATGGCAGGGGGTTGGACTAGATGGCCCTTGTGATCTCTTCCAACTCTTTGATTCTATGATTCTATGTCTGATGATGCCACATCATCTTTTCAGTTGGGCAGCACCTTGACCAAAGTATTTCTGAGGTGCTGACTTTTGCAGCATTCTCATGGTCATGGGGAGCATTGAGAAGAGGCAGCCTGGGTTTTGCTGTAACTGTGAGAACACTGCAGATGTCATTTCCCACCACTCCAATTTGTAGCACCTCAGAAACCTTTCAGCTGGGATGCTGCCAAGCTCAAAAGTTAGGTTATGAGGTCACATTTGTTCACAAACTACTGTAAACATGAATCTGCAGCAGTTAAGAGTTCATAAATCATTCCTGCAATCTCACAACTACTGAACCATTGTGTGTTTTTTTTCCTGCAAAAAACCCCCAACACTTTGGTGCAAAAAGATATTTTACATACCACACAAAACATTTTTCTGCATTTTTTTTAACAAATACTCATATGTGAAGAATTAGTGGAAATGGACAAAAACCTCTAATAATCTCATCCCATTGCAATACTCCCTGGCAGATTTTGGAGATTTTATTTTGTTGGACTACAACTCTCAGAAGCTTTCAGCCAGCATGCCATTAACACTGTCACTTCTATGAATTTCTTACACCTATAGGAGCCCCACACCTATGTATCAAAGGACAAAAGTCCATAATAATCAGGTGTTTTGTTTCTGCAGAGGTTGCTGTTGTCTGCCTTCAAGTCATTTCCTACTTGTGGTGACCTTAAGCCAAGCCTATCACAGGGTTGTCTTGGCAAGATTTATTCATAGTGGGTTTGCCATTGCCTTCCTCTGAGGCTGAGAATATGTGACTTGCCCAAGGTCTCAGAGAGAATATGACTTGCCCAGAGTTTCTATAGCTAAGGGCAGTGAGAGCCAGCCCTTAGAGAATTCAAACTCTGGTCTCCTACAGTCTTAGTCCAACACACACCATTATAGCATGCTGGCTCTCTGTTTACTGGTACCATACTGGAATGCCAGCAACAGTTGGTTACAAGTATAACCTGGAGTTACCAGTACTACTGGTACCTTACTAGAATACCAGCAGTTCAGTACCTCTGAATTTCTAAATGGCCACAATACAAAAATGACTATGGCACTAGAGTGATTCAGCAAGCAATTTCAGTTCTTAATTTGTAAATTTTTCCTAAATCAATTTGCCTAGGCTGTCAATGAAGTACTGAATACAGAATGAAGAGCCTGGAAAAAACCTATCCTGTATCTATGTATATACTAAGCTTGCCTTTGCTATCTGCCACTTCCCAGCTGCTTCTCTGCAACCTAAAAATCTGGTGAACAGATTTTTCACAAAGCCAACCCAAGATGCCCAAGCTGTCTCTTCTCAAAGAAAGTGCATCCTGACTGTCCTATTTTATTGCATGAAAAAGGTATCTATTTATTCTTACAATACACTTTAAAAAAAAATCCCCTTGATACCTAAATATTGGCACTTATGCTAATTGAGCACCTGTCTTAAGTAATTTAAATATAGCAATGATTGTTCAAAATCATGATAATACCTACAGTTACAGTTGCCCTAGTAACAAAATTTCCTCACACTGCAAAGCAAAGTTACATCCATGCTTAGACAATGACTTATGTCTGAATTTCTCTTAATATGCAACACAGTTCAGTGAACAGTGAAGCCCAGTGAGAGGCTCAAACACATATTTTTGAAACAGGTTCCATAAATGAAGAAGAAGGAAGAGAAAAAGCAGATGAAGGAAGGAAGGAAGGAAGGGAAGAGGGAAGGAGAGCGGCCTAAATTCAAGTATTAGTTTCAAATAGTCTAGGCCCATTGACTCAATGGGATTTATGTAAGCCTTAACTTACAATTCGGCCATGGATTCAATGGGCTTGCTCTACTTGGGTCTGAATTTAGGCTTGAATCTATATCTTTTTTTAAAAAAAAAAAAGCTCTCACTCTGTTCTTCAAGACATTGTAGTGGTTTGAGCATTGGACTATGATTCTAGAGACCAGGGTTTGAATCCCCGCATGGACATGAATACCCACTGGGTGATGTTGGACAAGTCACACTGAGGAAGGTAATGGCAAACCTCTGAACGAATCTTGCCAAGAAAACCCCCATGATAGGATTGCCATAAGTCAGAAGTGACTTGAAGCAAACAACAACAACAGTGGCATACTGAGGAGATTATCAGATGCCTGTACTGCCGTCAGGTTTAAATGGAAGGTACTCTCCCTTCACCAGTGTTGAACACTTAATTGCTCACTGGCTGATTTTTGTACCTGTAACTGCAGTGGAACCTTTGCCTCATTTGGCAAATTATCTTGGGGTTGGACTTAGCACCTATTGCACCAAAACACTACTCAGGAGATTATCAGATGCTGCAAAAAGTACCTTATCAGAATGCCAGGATGATGTTTCTGTCCCATGAGTGGGACCCAGTTTCACACATTCTCATCCTCATCGCGTTCTGCTCCTGTGCTGCAGCAGTTACTAAGGTGGCACTTTTCATTGACAGGGAGGTCCTGTCAATGAAAAATGCTGCCTTACTAACTGCTGCAGCACAGGAGCAGAACACAACAAGGATGACATTGTCTTAAACCGTGTCCCCACAGGACAGCAGGAAGCAGGCTCACTTAGGACACACAGAAGAGGCCTCATGGCAGACACTGATTCATCTTCCCATATGTTCCTACAGCTTCATGCCATCAGCATCTTATACTCTCCAACTTCACAGATGAAAACTGAGACATGCTTGGTCAAGCCATAGAGTGTGGTCAATATGGCAAAAGTTATTAATGAGGAAGAACACACAAGCTAGGAGAGGCTGCAATGGCTTGCTTTTGCTTGAACCTACTGGGAAAGGCAAGATTCTGCTCCTTCCTCTTTCCTCCAATTGAGTTAACTGAGTGCAGACTACTTTTGCACTTTGAACTAATTTTGCAGCAATTGAAGTAAACTGAGGACAAAGAGGGAAAGGAAGGGGAGGAGACAGAAACTGGGACATTTTAAAAGCAACTTTAAAAAATGATGATAGATGATTAACTGGGACTGTTGCGGCCAAACTGGGACAACTGGGGGGTATAGCATCCTCTGCCTAATGTGTCTGCCTCACTCTCAAGAAGGATGTGGTGGGGAAAGTGTGGCTTGTGGATTGCATACCTCAGGGCCTCACTAAGGCCACACAGACACCCCCCAATTTCTACATCTTCAGACATTTCCAATTTTGAGAAAAGGTTGGGATGGCAGTGAAAAAAGTACAAATGAACTCCTGGAGCAAGGACAGGAAAGTGCAGTCATCAGGACACCTTTGACCACCCCCTCCCCAGGGCTGTTTTTGTGACCCCAACTTTGCCAGCCAATTTTTCCCCCAAATATGTTTTGGCACCAAATGCCCTCATAGTGGCTGCAAAGGCCAGGTTTGCCAGGTTTCTGACTCTCCTGGGTCATTTTAGATTCAAGAGAAGTGGGGTAATATAGGAGAGCTGGGGAAACATTTGAGAGAAGAAGAAGAAGAAGAAGAGTTACTCATTCATAACTGATTCATATTAATGATCCAATGTATTCAACAGTGTAGGGCATTGGCTCTTAACCTTTTCTTTACCAGGATCCCCTTTAGATATCTTTTGTTGCCACAAACCCCCAAGACTTAATTTAAGATTTAAAATAACAACAACAATAACAATAATACACCATCCATTAAACCTCCCCCTTGGAGGCACTGGAGGGGCAGGGAAGATTTTTCTCCTGCTACATCCTGCAAATTTGTGATTGGAGCAGATTAAATGGGAATGCACAGGCCAAGCCGGCCAGCCTTTGCCTTGGCTCCTGTCACATGGCTGCTCCACTGTGGTGAGGAGGTGAGCTGAGCAGCCTTCAAGCCTTTGTGGACACCCTGTGAGGACATTGCGGCTCCCCAGGGGTCCACGGAGCACAGGTTAAGAACCACTGGTGTAGGTAATACACAGGAATCATAAAAGTCCTCCAATCCTGACTTATCAGGCAGCAGCTACTACAACCAACAGAGATCTGTTCTCATGTTGATCAAAACACAGCAGACTGATGTTACCACCACTCCCTTCTGTAAGCAATCTCTGGTAGGAGGAGGAATTGCAACAGGCACCCAGCTTCTGACAGCCACACCAGAGATCATTCACACGAAGAGTGTGGAAGGTCAGTCTTCTACACCCCAATCAACAGGAGAACAGACCTCCATTGCTCGCAGCGGCAGCTGCTCAGTAAGTCAGTATTGGAGGGGCAGGCTAGCAGATGGCCGGGGCAGTGGGGGCAAGTAGTTACGTACCTAAGTAGCTGATCTAGATTACCAGCCAGTAATAATAGTATTTTTTTCTGGGGATGCAGTGGGGGTGCAGCCATCCAAGGTAGCCTAGTTTATCAGTGTAGCCAGGTAACCCCCAACAGTTACCCTAGAGTTTGTGATTTCCAATTGAGGGGGGAGTGTTTTTCCATGGTATGAGGTACAGAAGTTACAGATGGCCTCTGAGGTCCTGGCAAGGTGAATATGTCCATTGGGCCTCTGGAATTTGTCCACCGCTCTTCCAATAGTAAAGCTTTCTTCTTGTTTTGCTACCTTTTGAGCTCTGGTAGCCATTGACTCAACCCCCTAATAACATGCTACTTCTCAGTACTAGTCTATTCCTGTCTACTTTTGCCTCTTATTACTTCCCTGTGTCCTCTTTCACCCTACATCACAGTCCCTTTACCAGATTGTTTATGCCCCATTCAGGATTACTATGAACAATTTTGGGCAGCAATTGAGTTGACTGCCTGAAGGTGTATTAAATTGATTAATGGGAGACCAGCTATTACAAAGCTCTAAAACGTTTAGTGATTCCATATAGCATTCTTTAGGATGCAATTTGCGTGACAAATGTTGTTGAAAATATCATCATATCGTGCTTCATTGAATTTTGTTAATGACTTGGGCTTGTAATTATTTCGTAGTTTGCAATTTGCCTTTCTGAGCTATCACTCAGTCACTTTATTAGGGTATGATTTATATGAGAAACTTCATTAGAAGCGTTAATCACGGTGTCGAGATTGGAAATTAAAACGTGCTAATCAAGATTACAAATGGTGGGATTTCCATTTTCTTTCTGTATAAAAATGCAAATTAACATGTTGCTGAATTCTGCAGCTTGAAGTCCTATATCTAGGGAACAAAACATATGCGCGCACACATACTTTGTCTTGCATTAGCTAGACTAACAACTTGAGTGGTGTAAAGGACTTGAACAGGATTCAATTACAGGGAGAATCATCCATCACAGTCCAGCTAAAGCTACTTACAACAGACAAAAAGAAACCATCATTTAAAAATTCATAAAATATAGAAGTTAAAAAGTAAGTAAACCATCAAAAAAAAATTAAAACCAGTTAAAATATAAACCATAAAAAACCAGTGCAAGAAAAATAACAAATAGAAAATTCAACACAGTGTTTAGGTGGTATGAGCCTTGTACAATCTGTCCTCAAAAGTCTCAAAACAGGAGGAAAGAAAGTAGAGAGGGTGCCAGTCTTATATTTCTGGGAAGGGAGTTCCAGAAGCTGGGGGCAGCCACCAATGTTCCCACCAGCTGTAGCAATAGCAATAGCATTGATATTTATATACTGCTTATCAGTGCCAAAGCACTCCCTAAGTGGTTTACAATATGTTCCTAATTGCCCCCAACAAGCTGGGAACTCATTTTACCAACCTACAGGAGGATGGAAGGCTGAGTCAACCTTGGAGCCCTCTGGGATCAAACTCATAACCTTGTGGCTTGCAGTCCTGGCATTTAACCACTGCTCCACCAGGGCTCCACAGCTGTACCTGTGAGGGTAGTGGTGCAGAGAGGAGGGCCTCTGCAGCAGATCTCAAAACATGGGCAGGTTTGTAAGGAAAATATGGTCCTCCTATTTGAGCAGATGGGACACTGCCCACCTCACCCCTATCATCCTTCCCAGCCACCAAAGGGGTGCAAGATGTACTTGGATCTTGCAACTGATGTCTCTCTCTCTCTCTCTCTCTCTCTCTGGCTTTTCTTCACAAACAAAGTTTCAGGAAGGACTCATCCCACGCTTTCTGCAAGCATGGTGATGACTGAAAAGGCCAATCCGAGATAAACAAGTCCGATTGCAGAAAGCACAGCAGAAGGTCTCCTTGGGTGATGTTTCCGGGTTGTGATTCTTTCTACGTTGTCGTTTCTCTTCAAGACTTGTTTGGCGTGAGTTCTCAAATAAAGCTGCAGCTTTATGGATAGTGCATCTCCATGTCTCCCGATGTGAAGCCAGGGCGGACCATTGTTAGTGATCAATTTGGCTGAGCCTGAGATGTTGTTTCAGGGAGTCCTTGTATCACTTTTTTGGAGTGCCCCTCTTATGCTGACCTGTGGCAAGTTCACCGTAGAGTACTATTTTGGGGAAGCAATGGTCCTCCATCCTAGAAACGTACCCTGCCCAGCGCAGCTGTGTTCTCAATATCATGGCCTCAATGCTTGCTAAAGGACAACAACATTTGCCACATAGTCAGTCCAGTGTATATTTAGGATTTGCGTATACAGCGCTGATGAAAACATTCGAGGAGTCGTAAGTGTTGGCAATAGGTGACCCATGTTTCAGACCCATAAAGGAGAATAGACAGTCTCTCTCTCTCTCTCTCTCTCTCTCTCTCTCTCTCTCTCTCTCTCTCTCTGGCTTTTCTTCGCAAACGAAGATTCAGGAAGGACTCATCCCGCGCTTTCTGCAAGCGCGCTGATGACTAAAAAGGCCAATCCGAGATAAACAGGTCCGGTTGCAAAAAGCACAGCAGAAGGTCTCCTTGGGTGATGTTTTTGGGTTGTGATTCTTTCTGCGTTGTCGTTTCTCTTCAAGACTTGTTCGTCGTGAGTTCTCAAATAAGGCTGCAGCATTGTGGATAGTGCGTCTCCATGCCTCCCGATGTGAGGCCAGGGCGGACCACTGTTGGTGATCAATTTGGCCAAGCCTGAGATGTTGTTTCAGGGAGTCTTTGTATCGCTTTTTTGGAGCGCCCCTTATACAGCGCTGATGAAAACATTCGAGGAGTCGTAAGTGTTGGCAATAGGTGACCCATGTTTCAGACCCATAAAGGAGAATAGACAGTACAATGGCTCTATACACACTGATTTTTGTGCTTCGCCTCAGACTCTTTTGTAAAGTCTTCCAAATGCGCTATATGCCTTTGCTAATCTGTGAAAAATCTCTTTGTCAGTCTTGGCATCTGAGGAGATGATGCTTCCCAGGTAGGTGAACTGCAGAACGTACTTAAGCACAGATTTGCCTATGGCAATGTGGGGATGGTAGTGTTCATCCTGTGGTGCAGGCTGGTAGAGAACTTCCATTTTCTTCAGGTTGACTTCCAGCCCAAACAGCTCTGCAGCTGTTGCAAAGCAGGATGTTAGGTGCTGCAGAGCTGCTTCTGTGTGGACAACAAGGGCAGCATCATCAGCAAAGAGCAGCTCACGGACTAGATAGTTTAGAGGTTTAGTGCAAGCCCTCAAACGGCTTAAGTTAAACAAGCAATTGATGTAGTTGACTCACAAACTAGATACAATTGGCTCCATGTCTGGTGACCACCACTGGTGGCTCCATATTCTTTCCCACCAGCCCCACTAGGCATCAGAAGTTGGGATGTACAATCTTCATAGAATCATAGAGTTGGAAGAGACCACAAGTGCCATCTAGTCCAACCCCTGCAATGCAAGACTACCCAATCAAAGCATTCCTGATAGATGGACATCAGCCTCTGTTTAAACACCTCCAAAGAAAGAGATTCCCCCACACTCCCAGGCAGAGCATTCCACTGCCAAACAGCTCTTACTGTCAGGGAGTTCTTCCTAATGTTTAGGTGGAATCTCTTTCAGATGTGGGGATGAATGGTTTCCATAGTTTTCTTCCACACTACGGGTGAAAATAAATATTTCTGTGCAGATTTCTATTGGTATTCACATATCTTGAAGTCTTTGGGGAAGATTTACAGAAAAATATTTGAAAATTACAGGGAAAATGTGCGTTTTATACACCCATCCCTGCTTCTAGAAACTCTTGTGTTTTTTGGTGAAAAATCATGGTTTGAATCCTTTTGGCTATTCTAACATAGAACAGACCCATTGAAGCTATTTGTTGAATGGCGAGTTAATATGTAGGTAAAACCAACATATATGTAAAACCAATTGAGTTAATGGCTTTACTCTAATCAGAACCAACAATTGGATTTAGGCACATGGGTTTTGCGCAAAAAATACAATTTATAAATACAATGTGTGTGGGAGGTGTAAAAATCAAGTCTTTTGTGTTTAAAAAAGCACAATTTTTGCAACACAACCCCATGTGTGTTTGAGGAAAGAGGGTTTTCCCCCCATTTATACCGCTCCTGTCCATAACGTGCATTTAAGAAAAATCAATGTGTCTAGTTTCCCTATCATTTTCTAAACTGCACATTTTTTTCCAAACTGCACAATTTCCATCCATCTATACAAGATAAAAAAAAAAAATCCTGTTTGTTTGAATGGAAAAACAGATAAACATGCAATCCTCCCTCTGCATTCTGAAGTAGACCTGGGAGGACTGGAGATGCTTTCCCAGAGATCAAGGATTTCAGCAAAACTTTCATAAAGCTGAGAGTGATTATGCAACATATGCTGCTATTTTATCCTCCTACACAGCTAACTCGTAGTAGAAATCTATTAGTAAAAATATCTTCCCATTCAGATTCCAATGTACGTGCATACGAGGCTAGTTTGTTCTCATTGCATTTTATATAACATTCCTCAATTGTCCAGCAAATGTGGAGATTTTCAGACATGATTTTCGGCAGGATACATTGCAAAACAGCTCCATTGCTGCCGCACGGCAGGGGAGCTGTTTCGGACGCCGCTGTCCCTCTGCCGAAACCCTCCGTGTCACTTCCGTGACAGAATGGAGGAAACCGCATCATATTTCATTTACGATTGTTGCCAGAGAGTGAAATACGATGTGGTTTCCTCCATTCTGTCACAGAAGTGACACGGAGGGTTTCAGCAGAGGGACGGCGGCGTCCGAAACAGCTCCCCTGCCGCGCGGCAGCAACAGAGCTGTTTTGCAATATATCCTGCCGAAAATGGCGTCTGAAAATCTCCTGTGTCTGAGCTGCCAAGGAATCATGATGACCCACCAACTACTGTTGGGTTTCCCTTGTTCTGTTCCACTAATGATCTCAAATGGAATGAATTGTGCAGAGCAAAAGTGGGTGGACTGCAAACAACCCCCAGTTCTCCCTGTTGCAGGTCTATATGTGAGAAAAACCCAAATTCTCTTGCAGACAAAAGGCAGCCCATAATTAGAGAGGGAGGCATGGACAGTGACCTGCTGCTGTCTGATGATTTCTGAGGCTGACTTTCAGCATTGTTCCATGTCAAAGACACCTAACAGACATTTCCAGAGAACAGAACATACTGCAGCCTTAACACATTTGCTTCACTAACAGGGATAGGAGAGAACAGAGAAAATGGATTGTATCTTGCCTGAACATGCCCGGCAAGCATTGGAGGGGCAATGCTACAAATGTTTCACAGAAGTATTGTGTCATGTGACCTGTTTTGCACTCCCTAAAACAGGCTATTCCTTCAAGTGCAATGGAGGCAGAGTTAGAGTAAGAGTCAGCTGCCAAGCTAGTCAACTTCTCATCCATGGAAGGGGAAAGGGAAGCCATCTTTATTCTTTATTCTTTATCTCAGGCAGCAAAATGTCTTGGGGTGGGGTAGTCATGATACGGGGGGTCATGATACGGGGGGTCATGATACAACCTGGCTGTCTGTATCATTCTAACAAGTCAATCTCACAGCTTGGAAAATTCACTAATTTGGTTTATAACTCCTAAACACTCATACACATACACACACATACACACAACATGGTCAGTGGACACCTCCAACCTCCAGTCAATTTAGTTAATTGCCAATAACCTAATGGTCGAAGAACATTTTTAAGGATTATTCATTTATTTTTATTTTTTCTGCTTTGGGCTTGAAACTGTCCTATTTCACTTGGGAAAGGGCTCAGGAAGAAATCTGTTGTCTGATCACCCTTAGCGAACAAGGTGTTTACAGCAGAATCAGGGAAAGAGCTGCATCTCACTTCTTGCTCTCTGGAGCCAAAAGAGATTTCAGACACATATTCACGACTGACGTCTGAGTCTCGTCTGTATCTGATGAAGGAAACAACACACATTTAAGACCTCAATTTATCACCTCACGCTACAGTGATATTTTAATCTCAGAATGGAGGGATGGAACTGGTGAACTGACTTGTGGAATGCGGTGGACTGTTGCTTAGTCTTTTGCATTCCAGTATAGCTTGGTGTGGGAATGAGAAGAAATATACACCATTTATGGGGCTAGAATCAAACAACGCAGTTTCAGTGCAGCCGTATGCTATGTAAACTGTATGCACATGCCTCACTTTGGTCTCTCTGTAACCCAGTGGTAAACAACTGCATGGGAGCCAAGGGCCAATTCATCCCCTTCATCTCCACCCTATAGGCTGTGTGTATAGGCTGTGTGTGTGTGTACACACACACACAATCCTCTCATGTGCCTCTAACTTCATTCGAGTCCTTCCCAAAATGGTGACAGGAAGTGACATCACATCACTTTCTGTTGCCATTTTGAGAAGGACTCCAATGAACAATAGAAGTGTTTGGGAGTTCGGGGGGGGGCTTTTCTGGTGGGCTGGGGGTGTTTTTGCATATCCTGGGGGCTTTCAATGTGATTTTCAGGCCAAAAGCATACCTGAAAACCATGATTTTTAAAAATTGGGAGTTGGGGCCATTGGGAAACTGGTGGGTGTTTTAGGAGGCACAAAAGTGGAGTCTAGAGGCTGCATGTGACCCACGGGCCACACTTTGCCCACCTCTGTTCCAACTCCTCCCCTTTTAAGGAATAGGGTGGGGATGCCCTATCTAGAGATCCTGCATTGAGGATGGCCCAGACAGCCCCTCCAAACTCTATGATTCTATGGACTTTATCAGAGGAGGTAAATTCTGCAGAAAAAAACCCCTTGTCCTTTAGGGTGTGAGAATAACAGAAAGGACAAAATTATCAGCCCAGGGTGCAGCCCTGGCACAGACACCTTAAAAAGTGACACCTTAGTCACACCTGCGCTACACCCCCAGAATGGCTGAACAATGATGACATCTGATAATTTTGACCTTTTGTGTTATCACCGCATCCTTATGATGTGGTTTTTGTCACATCTAATAAAGTCTTCTGAATCTATGAGGAATGATACAAATTGGCCATTTAGTGAAGCCCTGGCAACTGCAGCTCAAGCTCATCTCCAGATCCAGTTTCTCTCTCTTTCTCAACTCAACTAGTAAGTAAAGCCCCTTCCTTAGGGCTTCCCACCCACCAGGCCACACCAACAAGTAAGAGGGGTTACATTAGCATTGCGGACAGCATTGGTAATTTTGCCCTCCCGTTTCTTTGGATGCCTATGCTGTATTTCTAAACGCTCAACTGATCTTTCAAGTTACTGCAATGCTAGAAACTTGGGGACTGAAGGAAAATATCATGGGGGTGCAAATTTTATTTATTCTCATTCTCCCCTCTCATCCCCCCTCCTATAGTCATACCCCAGACCCACAGCCATTTTACCCCTACCGCTACACCAGGCAATAAAATCACAGCCTCAATCTCCTTACAGAGGTAGCTACTATGGTAAAACTAGAGCAAAGTTGTCAATACAGTAGGACCTCTATATCCACTGGGGATTGGTACTGGTTCCTCCATGGATACCAAAAAGTGGATAATAGTGAATGCCATTGAAAATAATGGGACTTCTGGTTTACAATACCATAGAATTACCTTGGAACACCTAGAAAATGGCTAGAGAGGACACATTTTCCAGGAAGACTCTATGGTAGATGTGCTGTTTTGTGCCCCATGGATAATTGAATCAGTGGATAATGAATCAGTGGATATGGCGGTCCTACTGTACTGTAAGAATTCAACTCTAGCTCTCTCATGATAAATACAGATATACGGTATCTATCTCTCTACCTACCCACCCACCGGTCTCTCTGTCCATCTGTCTATAATTGTATTTATACCCTACCTTCTCCTCAGACTGTGACCCAAGGCATTCTGCATTCAAGGTGCATGGGATGACATCTAAACAGACATTTAATGTTTGAGGGATTGTCTCTCCTGATATACACTTGAGGTCTACATAGAACATAGAAGATGGACTTGTTTGTTGTGGCGCCCCAGTTATGGAATCCTTAGAGGCCAAACTGGCACTGATGCTGGCTTTATTTTTGCTGTTTGTTAAATTCTTTGGGACTTAACTGATTTATTAGGAAATGTTCATGCATATGGTTTAAGTCTGCTTTAACCTTTTAGTTAGTTAGTTAGTTAGTTAGTTATAGTTTATTGATTAGTCAGTTGACCATATCAAAACAATTAACATCAGACATTATAAAAATAGAATAAAATAGGTAAAATACAATATAGTAAACTAGTTAGACAGAGTTAGAATAAAATGGGATGAGATAAAATAAAATTAAAAGTTAAATATTAATAGCAATTTTTTTAAAAAAACTGAGATAATACCAGAACATATCATATTAAATTATCATCTTATAATGAATTAGAAGATGATAAATGCAAAAGCAAGATGTGTATAAATAAGTTCATCAGCTTTGCATGCAACCTCAATGCGTTCAATAAAGCATGTTCTCAATTGTACAGCCCTAACTATGAACTTAGCCATTCTAATGACTACATTTTAACTTTTTAAACCTATTTTAATTTGTTAACTTGTTTAACTCATTTTTTGGTCTGTTTAAATTATGTTTATCATGTTAACATATTTCAAATTGTTTAAATCTATTTTATTTGTTCACCAGTCTGAGATGTTGCGAGACATGGCAGGCTAGAATTTTTTATATATAAATAGTTAAATAATTTTAAATAATAAATAATTAAATAAAATAATAATTAGCTGCATAATTAGTGTATAACCATTTGATGATGGAGCTACAATGCTGACATGGATATGTAACCATGTTAGAAGATTGTGACAATGCACAAGAGAGCTCTGTGCACGATGTCCTGTTGCACAATAGGAGCCCATCCACCCCATGCTGGGGCCCTGCAAAATGTGGAGAGGGCACGGAGCATTCATGACTTTCTAGTGCCTTCAGTTCTGGATTACCAGCAGCCCATGGCTCTGTTGGGGGCCATTGTTCCTCCCTCTCTTTTCACTGTCATTCTGCATGTGTAGTCTGTCCTACAAAGTACCAAACCATTGCACCTGGCAACTAGTGTGCAATGGCCTTACTCCATTTGTACAATGGTCCCAATGGTGCAGCTACAACAATGCCCCTCCTCCAGGGAATATGGCTGTTGCACAAAGCTGCAGGTCCAAACTGCTCAACTGTAAATTAGTTTATGACACTATACATTCCCAGTAGGATGCCAGCCACTGTTTGCAAAACAATGGTGCTTATTTGAGCAGCACCTACTATCACTGCATTCAGTCCAACTGAACTTTTCCCTGAACAGAATCAAGTTCTGGAAAGAAATAGTTCTACATGTTTGTATCAAATGCCGGTTGGTGGCAGCACTAAATGGCTAGTACCAGTGATGTCACCAGAACTCTCCAAGCGTCTGTCTAGCTTTGCTACTGTTATTAAAATGTTTCCACTATTTTTACTAATGATGGACACACAAATTGCCATGTGTACTGAATAGAGATGAAAAGAATATTCATTTTTATTCCTTTCCCAGCAGAATAATATGTTTCCCAACACTTAGAAAACTCTTATCAAGAACAGAATGATGTGAGATTAATAGATTTTCCTTGCATTTTTTTCAGGGCTGTGAGGGCATGTTCTGGAATAGTTTCTTTCTGACGTTTCGCCTGCATCTGTGGCTGGCATCCAGCAACAGATGCAGGCAAAATGTCAGAAAGAAACTATTCCAGAACACAGCCTCACAGTCTGGAAAAAAACCCAAGGAAAATCTATGGATGCCAGCTGTGAAAGCCTTTGACTTCACGATGTGAGATTTTTTGTTTTCCAACCAATTCATTTGCACTGAAATATGTGTAGTTTTTCTGCACCCAATCCATGGTTTTCTTTGCACAGAACATGTGTTACTGGGAAAGGAAAAAACATGTTTTGCACAGAAAATACTTCCTATACACTTTTCCTGTACAGAAAACACATCTTTGTGAGATACATATATATATATATATATATATATATATAGTGGATTTTGAATAGAAAACCACATGTATTTCTGTATAAACCAATTCAAAAAGGTGGGGAGAAACTGAACAATACAATATTCCTCTTTGCATGGAAGGATGAAGAATGCAAAGACTTACAGCCTTAGTGCTGACCACTATAATCTAGGGAAGAGCTGATTGGAAACTGACCTGAATGTACACTCAGGTTGTTAAACTGTGGCATCTGTCATACAAATTGTGAAGCCCAGAGGACACCATATTTTCCTGTCCATGGATAACAAACCTACTACTATGCCTTCTCTTCACACTGATGTGTATCAGTCTTAGCAAGCAAAGACTAAGAGAAAATGTGAATTGAAACAGATGATCTCATCCTCCATTCTGGTAAACCAGCAGCCACTGCAGAAACTGTTATTTTATTTTTTTTAGTGCCAACTTTTGCCCTGATGCCCTCCCAGATCATTAGGCTGTTTGCCAAATGTACATGGGTTGCTGGAGCTAGATGAAAGCCTTACAATGCTCCTTTCCTTGCATGCTCTGAAATTAGAGGATTACTAGATAGAACTTGCCTTTTTTTAATGCTACCACTCCCAAAATCCATCAGTGGCCATGTTGGCTGGGGGTTTCTGGGAGTCATAGTCCACAAAAGGAAATCTTCTGGGCTCTGACTTCTCATAGAATCAGAAAATCATAGAGTTGGAAGAGACCACAAGGGCTATCCAGTCCAACCCCCTGCCATGCAGGAATACACAATCAAAGCATTCCTGACAGATGGCCATCCAGCCTCTGTTTATAAACCCCCATGTGTGGAGAGGGAGACTCCACCACACTCCGAGGTAGTGTATTCTACTGTAGAACAGCTCTTAAAGTCAGAACGTTCTTCCTAAAGTTTAGGTGGGATCTCTTTTTCTGTAGTTTGAGTCCATTGTTCCATGTCTTTGTCTCTGGAGCAGCAGAAAACAAGCTTGCTCCATCTATAATATGTCATCCCTTCAAATATTTAAAAATGGCTATCATATACAGTATACCTATCTGAAACCTGAAGATCCTCTTAGCCATTATTCCAAGTGCCCTTGTCAAATGAAGTACACCACTTGAGCAACAAGGTTTCTTTTGGTGATGGCACTGTGGTATAAACAGCCTTTCCAAACTGCACCAACTTTACTGTGTTTCCTGTGTCAAGAGAAAACCTTATAAAGTAGACATGAAGAAGTGCATCAGGGGCCAAATTTCATCCCTGCGATCCTATGCCAGTCCATACTAGCACATTTTCAGCCAAAAATCAGCCAAAAACACAAGCTACAAGTAACCACAAGTCTACAGTTGGTTTGCTCAATTTTGGCCATTTTTCAGCCTTTTCAGTTGGGGTGGGTGTTTTCATGTGGGTGGGTGTAATGGTGCTGGTGGTGCTGAAGTTTATTTATTCCCTTTCTTCAGATTGGGACTCAAGGTCACTTAAAAATTAAAATGAGTGAAATGAGTACTTGGTACCCACAGTTTCACATACCCACATCATATATATATATATATATATATATATATATATATATATATGTTCTCTCTAGCCATTTTCTAGGTTCTCCAGCATGATTCTATGTTGCACTGGAGGACCTAGAAAATGCCTAGAGAGGTGCTCTCTCTAGGAATCTCTGAGTCCTCCAGCATGACTCTATGATACACGGGCCAAAGTCATTCATTTCAATAGGGTTCACTATTATCCACAGTTTCACGTTTTCATGGTAAGTCCAGTAACATATCCTTCACAGATATGGCGGTTGTACTGTACAGTATAGTTAAAAGCATACAACACTGATATCTTTGCAGGCATTTTATAGGTAATTTTTCACCTGATTTTTATTTATTTTTTTTTATTATTTTATTTTATTTTTGCAGAGTGTTGCCTTTGAGGAGCCTGTGGAGACATGGAGGTGCAAAAACAATTTCGACTCACTTGTGGCTTCCAGGCCACACTTTCTCCACCTCTATTTAAAGTGTTTAAAATGTCTTTTTAAAAAAACCCTTCCCTTGCTGCCAAGGGAGTGGGTAGCTTGTTTTTTTTAGCCATTGTACAAAGCAGAGAATGTGGGAGCAGAATGACATGTAAAGAAACCTTCCTTACTCACATGCAATGGTCCTGATCCAGATCAGGCCTACATACATTTACCTTGAAGAAAGAAATGACTGAATGGAGGCTATTATACTTTGGACACATTGTGAGATGACATGACTCACTGGAAAAGATGATACTACTGGGAAAAGCAGTAAGAAAAAATGAAGATTGCATTACAGGTGAATGGACTCAATCAAGGAAGCCACAGACCTGAGCAGGGCTGTTAATAATAGGCTCTCTTGTAGGCAGGGATGTCAGATCCTAGGGACTGGACCCTCGTCTCCAGTCCTCAGGGCTAGTTGGAAGAAACTCAGGACAAGAGTACTGCCTTGAAAAATATGTGTGTGCATGCAGACATGCACACATAAATATTTTCTCCTCATTTGTTAGACCTGGGGCTTGTCTATACAAAGCATTAAAATGTGGATTGGTGTGCAGTAATGCCAATTTGCAGCGGCTTCTACTTGTCTTAATGGATTTTTTTTTTTTTGAAGAACGCAGGCATGCGAAGCTATCCCAAGTTTGCCATTCCAATGGGCATGCCTACATATCAAGATGGTGGGTGCAAGTGAGTTGCTCCTGTTTTTATTTACCTCAAGTTGCCATCACTGAACAGTTTTTTTAAAAAAAAAATACTAAATCCAAGGTGCGATCTTCCACTTTAATAAACAAGTGAACAAAAAAGGGCTATTTTTTCACTGCAACACATGCTCTCTATGGCAAAAATCCAACATGGCGGTTTCAAGTGCTTGAAACCGCCACTCCCTGCACATGTCCACCCAATCAGCTGTCCACTCTGAGAATGCGCATGGATGAAAATCAGTTGTCCTAATGGGTGATACTATTTTTGGCACTTCTCCTTTTGAATACGGCAAATTGATGCAGGATCCCATTAAGACAAATAGTATTCTCTTCAAATTCTATGAGGAGTGTTTTCGCCATTTAGACAACCACTTGGTGTATATATTTGAATGACATACTTCACAGAGTTGTGGCTGACACTTAAGATACCATGCAAGAGGAGGAGGAGGAGGAGGAGGAGGAGGAGGAGGGCTTTAGGCTGCCAACTCCTGATAGAGACATGGATGTACCTCTTTTCTTCTCATCTTCTTTGGCATCTTTGGCTGTGTATTATTTCACTTGTTGGTCCCAGCAGGCAAAATGACAACTAAGAGATGGCCATGTCATGTCATAGCCAAGATTCTGCACCACATTTGCAGTGGTAAATCTATTTTCATATAGTTACACAGTGATTGTACTATACCACTCTTCTGCTGAACACCAACATTGTGCAACCAATGGTGTTATCTGCCAGTATGCCTGCTTATTGTTCCATTCTGAAATAGGAAATGCAAAGTGGCTGTTCCTGCAATCTCAGTGAATCATGTGAATGACATCAAAACCACTAATGAATATTTATGTACCATTCAAGAAACAGCAGTTCCATGACTGGAATCCTGTTGGTTCATTCCAACAAGAGTAGACCCATCAAATCAAGTGTTGAATGGTGATTCAACACATAAGGAAATCCAATTGTTTCAGGCTGCTGCCACTGGAGAAATAATGCAGTTTGACACTGCTTTAACTACCATGGCTCCATCCTATGGAATCCTGGGATTTGTACAGTAGTTTATTGTGGCACGAGAGCTCTCTTACAGAAGTGGCTAAATAGCTCACAAAACTACAAATCCCAAAATTCTGTAGTGTTGAGTCATGGCAGTTAAAGCAGTGTCAAACTGCATTATTTCTGCAGTGTGGCAGCAGCCTCAGTCTAGTCAGGACTAACAATAGGATTCAGGGCCATTAAACTCTGCGTACACAGCTATGAACTGAATGCATCCATTCCACAATAGCTAAAAATGTGCAAATGAACATAAAAGATAACTTGAAAGGGAACTTACACATGTGTATGACACCAGTAGGAGTCCAGCCTATATTGTATTAATGTGCATATATGTATATGTATTCAAGGTGAGGTCAGACCTCACCTTGAATACTGTATCCAGTTCTGAGCACCACAATTCCAGAAGGATATGGACAAGCTGGAATGTGTCCAGAGGAGGGTGACCAAAATAGTGGGAGATCTGGAAGCCATGCCCTATGAGGAGTGGCTTAGGGAGCTGGGTATGTTTAGCCTGGAAAAGAGAAGATTACAAGGGGGCATGATAGCCATGTTTAAATATTTGAAGGGATGTCATACTGAGGATAGAGCAAGCTTGTTTTCTGTGGCTCCAGAGACTAGGACACGGAGCAATGGAATTAAACTACAGGAAAAGAGATTCCATCTAAACATTAGGAAGAACTTCCTGACAGTAAGAGCTGTTCGGCAGTGGAATGCACTGCCTCGTAGTGTAGAGGAGTCTCCATCTTTGGAGGGTTTTGAACAGAGGCTGAATGGCCATCTGTCTGGAATGCTTTGATTGTTTATTCCTGCATGACAGGGGGTTGGACTGGATGGCCCTTGTGGTCTCTTCAAACTCTATGATTCTATGATTCTATGATTAAATTCCCAGCTTTCGTTTTCTGGAGCAAAGGTAAAGTGATGATATGTGGAGATAACAATGCAAATTTCATACTCATGTTGTCTGACACCAAAAGAGGTGTTTGGAAACACTGATGTTTTGTTGGTTGGTTGCTGTTATGCTTGTTTTGGTTGAAGCATATTGGGCCATCTCCTGATGTGTAGCCAGCCAAACCCAAATGCAAATGTATTTGCAGCTAACACAAATCCATATAGATGCCTTGGGAGTTAAGAGATCTGTGCCAGCCTTCTAAATATGAAATCCCCATAGCTCTGTGCTATCTTTCATGTTGGAAGGGTTACATGAGAAAGCTATTTCAAAATGAAAATAAATGCAAAGGGGTTCTATAATGCTGACAGGCAACACGCAATAGTTTTGAAAACAGCCCCTTTGGTGTTCACACTCATTTCCAGGAACCTATTCTCAACTGTGGTTGTCAGGAACCTCTAGAGATAGAAGGAGGCATTCTCAGATTAGGTGTGCAGCTGCTCATGTGGTGCACTTCCATACTTTTCAACTGTCCCACTTTGGGAGGAATAGCCATGGTTAATCCTCTCCCATCCCCACTTTCTCTGCTGCTTTAAAAATGTCCCAGTTGTTCTCTCCTCTTCCTACTGTCCCCCTTTGTCCTTGGCTTGCTTCAATTGTGGCAAACTGAGTTCAAAAGTACAAAAGTAGTTTGTACTCATTTAACTCAGCAGGAGGGAGACGAGACGAGACGAGACGAGACGAGAAGAGAAGAGAAGAGAAGAGAAGAGAAGAGAAGGTGGAGTCTTGCCCTTCTCAGTAGTTTCATTTGGGTCCATCCCCTCCTGGTTTTCATAACTCATCTCATAAATTCCAGAGTTTCTTTTCTTAAAACAGTTCCGTGTGAACATTTGCTCCCTTGTTGCCTGGCCACACCCTTTTGACCACACACTGATGTTACACAACCACACGTGTCCCAGTTGTCATCTCTGAAATGTTGTAGGGTATGTACATCTGGGGCGCCTTGGCTCTCCAAACTGTTTGGGCTACAACTCCCACAGTTCCTTACCATTAGCAATGCTGGGGAAACTGATGGCACTTGTAGGCCAAAACATGGAGGACCAAAAGTTCCCCACCCCTGTCCTACAGGATGGCTATTAGCACATTTCCTTTATTTCAAACTCCCCAACTGGAGCCCTCTAGGTCTGAGCTTCATGTTACCCCAGAACAGGTTGAGTTATCTCTCCGGCTATTTCACTGTTTCCTTCTTGATTGGTTGTACAGTATTTCCTTATACAAACCATAAAGAAAGAATTTTACTGTGCTTTACCATTTTTATTTCTTGTCTTCTTAACAGCTATGTTTTAAATGGTTTTCACTTCTATAGATAACTTAATTATATTGGTGTATATATTGATAAGCTTGGCTTCCTTGTTTTTTCACTGTATATTCTTTTATATATATGCTTATATTTATATTGTAATAAAATATTTTAAAGAGAGAGGGGGGGAAACTTAATTGTATTTTAACAATAACTTTTTGTATTTTGTATGGGGGGTGTCTGCATGCCAAATGTGTTTTTGTTTTTATTTTAATTTCTGTAAACCTTCTTGAGTCCCAGTTCTGTGAAATGGATACAATACTCTCTCTCTGGCTTTTCTTCTCAAACCAAGATTCAGGAAGGACTCATCCCACGCTTTCTGCAAGCGCACTGATGACTAAAAAGGCCAATCCGAGATAAACAAGTCTGGTTGCAGAAAGCACAGCAGAAGGTCTCCTTGGGTGATGTTTTTGGGTTGTGATTCTTTCTGCGTTGTCATTTCTCTTCAAGATTTTTTGGCGTGAGTTCTCAAATAAGGCTGCAGCATCGTGGATTGTGCGTCTCCATGCCTCCCGATGTGAGGCCAGGGCGGACCATTGTTGGTGATCAACTTGGCTGAGCCTGAGATGTTGTTTCAGGGAGTCCTTGAATCGCTTTTTTGGAGCGTCCCTCTTACGCTGACCCATGGTGAGTTCACCGTAGAGTACTATTTTTGGGAGGCAATGGTCCTCCATCCTAGAAACGTGCCCTGCCTAGCGCAGCTGTGTTCTCAATATCATGGCCTCAATGCTGGTGATCCCTGCTTGCTCAAGGACAGCAACATTTGTCACATAGTCAGTCCAGTGTATATTTAGGATTGTGCATAGACAGCGCTGATGAAAGCATTCGAGGAGTTGTAAGTGGTGGTGATAGGTGACCCATGTTTCAGACCCATAAAGAAAAATAGACAGTACGATGGCTCTATACACACTGATTTTTGTGCTTCGCCCCAGGTGTTTATTACTCCAGACTCTTTTGTGAAGTCTTCCAAATGCACTATATGCCTTACAATAAACAACAACAATAATAACATTCCATTGTTAATCTGTTTTTTCCTGTTCTCCATTGTTTCGCTATGGTTGGCCTTCCAGTAGATCCACAGTATTTTGCTTTATTTGCTGGGCTACGGAGTCCTATAGCCCATTTTTCATCTGATGTTCAGGAACTCCATGTGGCGCTGTCCTTGTTGACCCAGGCAGTGATCAAGCTTGTATGGGAATTGTTTTTGGTTTCCGCAACATATATAATGGGGATTGGGCATATTTAGTCTGGTTCCTTGGCCAAAGCTTGTCTGACTTGTGAGACCTAACCAGTGACAATGCTACCATCGGTGTAGGCTCTTGTATCACAGGAGTATTGCAGTCCTACAGAAAGGTAGTGCCAATGGGAAAAGAAAACCATAGTGATTCCAATAGTGCTAAGTGCTCTGGGAGCAAAACATCTGAAGGAAATTGCTATAGATAGAGTCTCAACAGCAAATTACAAAAAGTGACACTGCTTGGAACATGCCACTGTTTCTGACAATATCCCACTGATTGAGAGCCAGTGTTGCATAGTGGTTTGTATGTTGGACTAGAACTCTGAAGACTAGGGTTCGAATCCCAGCTCAGCCATGGAAACCAACTGACTGGCCATGGGCAAGTCACACTCTCTCAGCCTCAGAGTAAGACCATGGCAACCCTACCCACCCTGAAGAAATCTTGCCAAGAAAACCCCATGGTAGGTTCGCCTTAGAGTTGCCATACATCATAAATTACTTGAAGGCATGCAACAACAGCCCAAGTGATTTCTGGGTTCTTGTATAGAATCTGAATCATAATGGTCCAAAACTCCAACCAGCAATACCTGACAGAGTATGAAACCAGCAACAACACCCACCTTCTTGCAATCATCCCTAAAACAAATTTCCAGCACATAATAAAACCAGACTTCAGACAAGGTTCACTTGGATGCTAAGCAGTAATGGCTCCTTTGTTTGCATCTCTACTAAGAGCATGCATGAAGAAACTTTCAGTCAGCGTGCACAGTTTCCAATTTATGAGTAACTGCATCTTTCTTTCTTCTCCTTTCTCCCCCTTTTTCTTTTTTGTTTCAGCCCTCCAAATCCTAGGCTAGTCAAGCAGAAAAGTAAACAGCAGTGATGGTTCCAATTGACTTGAAGAGTTTGGCTATGTTCTTAATGAGTTGGCATTGACCACCTCTGAATGGGTGGTGGGGTTACATTTACATATGCAGAACCAGAGCTTTGACAGTTACTTTAAAAGAAAAACAAATGGATTCCCATTATTCATTATATTATTTGAAAAGTAATTAGTTAAAGGGTTTGAAGACATATAATGGAATCCTATACCACTTTTGAGATTAACTGGGGAAAAGACTTTTCTAGCATAAGCTTTCATGGACTCCAGACTACTTCATAAGATGCAAGCGGACTAGAGTTCCCAAAAGCTTGTGCTAGAAATTTCTTTTTCTCAGTCAGTCTTACAAGTGCTACAGAATTCCTTTATATCTCTTTATGCTGAAACAAAAATGGCTATGTCTTTGAATCTGGAATGAGATAACTCATTGAGTTGTTTACCTCTTTGTGTTCCTTTTGGAAGGGAAATATTTTAATGTTGTTGGTTTCTTCAAGTCATTTCCATCTTATGGCAACCCAAAGGCAACCCTGTCATGGGGTCTTCTTGGCAAGATTTATTGGGGGGTGGCCTTTGCCTCCCTGAGGCTGAGAGAATGTGACTTACCTAAGCTCCCTCAGTGGGTTACCATGGCCATGCAGGGATTTGAATCCTGATCTCCAGATAGTAGTCCAATGCTCAAGCACTACACCACGCTGGCTCTCATGTTTAGGATTAATAAGATAACGGCACAAACTTTGAAATTTTGCTATCAAAATGTCTCTAAAAAGGTCTTAAAAGTAATTTTAAAGGTAAATACTTATGAAAATTACATTTTTGAAGGTAATTTAATTATAGCCTCATTTTTTTTAAAAAGGTAATCCATTGCTGGTGACTGCATTAATTGTAAATCATTATTTCCAGGCTCTGTTTCCAGCTATCTGTTCCCTGCCCTATCATGAGGACTTGGGGTAAATATAACCCCCCTTTCACACACAAAAATGTAATTTTCATAAGTATGTACTTATGGCGAACCTGCTCTGGGTTGTCATTTAAACTTTAATGAGCTCTCCAAGGTTCTGAACCTATTTGGGGGATAGAATTCAACAGCTTCAATACCCCCTTTAAAGTTCAGACTAAAAACTGGAAGAGATTCACCACTTTGCTGTCACTGGAGACATTAACCTCTCCTTGAATAGTGTGTCCCCTTGCTTCAAAAATTGTATTTTTATATATACTTATATAATTAATTTATACCTAACATTTTTCTTCATACAGGTTCCTTCAGGTGAGCATTGGTATGTCTAAAATGAAAAAATGCACTTCCTGGGAACTCAGAAGATTTCTCTGAGATGATCAGCACTCCTGTGAGAATTTTAAGAGTCCCCAAATTTTGGACATTTGCCATAGCATTTATTCTGTATCTCTTTTCCTCTGATGTCACCTATGATAACAAACAAAACTGGAAGCTGAAGAACAGGCTTGTGATGTCAAATCAATATGTGAAAGGTAGCCACCTGTAGTGCTTTATGGTCTTCATAGTCCTCTTGGGATTGCCAGGTCAGAATGCTGCAGTGACAATAGAAGTCATGATTGGCATTGATTGGTTGGTTGGTTAATTTGATTTGATTTATATTCCTCCTTTCCCCTAGGATGAGATTCAAGGTGGCTGACTGCCTAGTTGGAGTTTAGCTTCCATTCATATGGGAATTTCATCCCAGTCATCATCCCGTCCCTACAAGAGCTTTTAATCCCAGCCAAACTGACAGCTACTCATTCGCTCAGAGAATCCACATTGCAGAATGGTTAGTTCACTGAACTTTCCATAAAATCACACCAGTTCAGACAAACAGACAGCACTATACAAACCTGGATATTTTAATAATCCATATAACACCAGTTTTAAAGGAATTGCACTGGCTGCCAATATAATTCTGGTCTCAATTCAAAGTGCTGGGGATAAGATTTAGAACCCTAAATGTCTTTGGGACCTTGATACGTAAAGGAGCACCTCTCTCTTCCTGAGAACTGAGATCAATTGAGGGACCTCCCACTGCGTCCTACCAGTGGGGACAATAGATTGTGGAAAGACGCAGGAATCTGTTGCTCCCCCCACCCCTCCCCACCCCCAGTTATGGAATACCCTCCCTGGAGGCCTGATTGGTGTTAACACTAGAGTCATCCTGGTACCAAATTAAAATATGGCTTTTTATTAAAGTTTATGAGGCCTAATTGATTTTATCCCATTTGCCACATGTGTTACCTTCTATGCTCAGAGGTCCAGGGGACCCTCAAAATATTGATATTAAAGTGGGGAATTAGTATACTTGCTGTGACTATGCAGAGAGGAGGGTAACAAAAGCAGGATCTTGTAACCTTTGTATACCAATACCAGGGAGGAGACAAAAGCTAGGCAGTACAATAACAATCTTTATTTGGAAAGCAATGATAATAATAGCATTCACACACACATTCATATGCTAAGCAATCAAACAGGACCAATGAATAAAGTGAGAATTATTACATAAAGGAATAGTGATGGGGAATTTCAATGGGTAATATGACACCTTTTTCTGAAGAGATGAGGACATAAAGGTACCAGCAGAACAGGAGGGTCCCAAACTGGCATTCTGAGGGTCAGTCAGCAAACTGGTATCATGGATGCAGGGAGGGAGCCAACAGACACTGAGTCCAATTTTCAGGGGGGTTATATAGGAAATATTTGCCTTCAGGATATGAAACTTAGGATTTTATCAGACGCAGAAAATACAGCATCATAAGGATGCCTAATGATTGCGAAAGGGCACGCTTACCAGATGACGTCGCCCTTTCACGATCATGTCCAGTCCAAAACCCATCCTATTTTATTGACGCCCCAAGCCGTCAACTGATCCTCTGTGGTGCTTTTCTGCTGACATTGCTGGCATTTAAATCAGCGTATCAGTGTATTCACATCAGCATCAATGGGCAAACACTTCCAGTTGAGATTGCGACAGCCAGGTAGGGGATGCTCTTTTTATTATTTTATTTACTTGGGACTTTTTAACGTATGTTTTAGTGCTTTGATGTGCTTTTTGTGTGTGTGTGTTTTTCCTTTTTCCCTTTTATTTTTAAATTTTCCACGCGAGAGTCTTCTCACGAGAATCCGGTAGATTTCAACACCAGAAGTAAATGGAGCTCTGTTTGAGCTCCCTTACGGCTGGGGAAGTATCATAGATGCTGCTCAAGGTAAGTGTTGTGGTGGAGGTTCTTATGCTGGCATAAAAACGCCACAGTTTATGCCTTTTGGTGGGGGTGATCTGATAAAGTTCTTGGAGTGGAAAACAATGGTTTAAGCTGTTGCTCAGAGTTAGACAAAAGTACTCTGGGTGTGTTAATCCCATTTAGATGCAAGATTATTTGCGAGAGAAAAAGTGGAAGCAACTTCCTTTGTGTGGGAGACGGAAACGTAAGAGGGTAGTTGCAGGTTTTGGGTAGGAAATAGGAATAGCCAGAGGCTTGGACAAGCTGCTGCTCTTCCATTCCTTGCAAATTAGTATTTCTTTAGGATTTGGGTTTGGCCTCTCCAACATGCATACCTGACCTTAGCATGTTGGTCTTTGGGTTATCTATTTCCCGAGGATATGTTAATGGCCACACTGCACGGAAGACCAGGTTTGATCTAATTAATAACATAGCCAATTATTAAATCCAGATTTGGGAGTGGGGGTGTCCGATGGGGTTACACATGTGCCACGGTCAGAATTATTTTTAATTGTTTTCACTGGTTTTAAATTGTTTGGTTTTAAGGAGAAATGATTTAATACATTTTTAGTCCTTTAAAATTACTGTTATTTATTATTTATTGTCCCAAATTGATTTTGGTTTTACATTGCCCTGAGATCTTCAGATATAGGTCTGGACATAGTATTTGAATAAAGAAATACACAAATAAAGAAATATTAAAACACATCAATCAAAGCTGTTCAGTGCTGGGAATAACTGCCCCTAAGACCTCCAGTCCCTCTGCAGAGAGATTGATATCAGTTCTGTGGGAATTCTGGATTTTAGTAGCAACCCCACTGTTTTTGTGGGTGAGGGGATAAACAATGGCCAAGTGTTAACAGCAGAACCATCTGGAGGACAATTTTGGGCTTCCTTATCTGTTGTGTAGATCCTGGGAGGTCGCAAACAGGCTGTTCTTATTAAATGCATTTGGAAACAGCAACAAAACCCTTCCTTCAATTAGAGCTCCTTTGGCTGTTAACCTGCTTTGCCCTGTGTTTCATCAGAAGGCAATGAATGACAATATTGTGGAGCAGAACTGCAGAGAAACTGGTGCTTGTGTCAGATGCTAGGCACAGACGCTGTTACAAAAGCACCAACTGTCTGCTTGCTCCACTGGAGCTCTGAAAGGTTTCTCTGTTGTGGTCCAGAGGACAGACAACTGGGGATGGGACATGTTATGACCAAGACCTTGGGACCATTCCCAGACTATCTCACAACAGATGACTAGAAAACTGGAAATGGGAAGCAATTGCTGAGATCCGACATAGTTGAGTGTAGCATAAGATTTCCACCATCGGAATCTGCTAGAGTTCCCCTGTCACTACCCCAAGGACTCACTGTTGCAGTACCAACACCACCCCGTAGCCATTCCATTGCTGGTGGAGAGCGGGGTGGTGGCGGTCACAGAAAGGTCTGACAGTGTCCCCCATAGCCAGATGCAGACTGAGAACATATACTGAGATCTGCTGGGATCCTCCAGGGGTCTCAGTGGATGATGTCATCAATTTGAGCCTAGTTATGGGGACACAGCCAGACATGTCTCCAATCCCCCTGGATTGCTACCAACAACAGAAATTTCGAAGGCACTATCACAGCTCAACAGTGAGAGGAGGGGGAAGGTTCTTTGGACATTGAGCAGGGAGCATGAGAATACCAACCTCCAAAATAGGAAGGAAAAAAAATACAAGCATAAGATGGACTTGCACTTGTATGTGTCATTAACAAGATGCTAGCCAGTAAATGCAGAAAGACCTATGAAAGATGTGGTGTTGTTATATGTTAAATTTTCCATAGCACTCTACCCACAAAGCCTGGTTCTAGGAAACCCCTAAACAAGGGATTAAATACTTTGCAGGATTTGGAGTCTGGGCATTGCTGCAGGAGGAAGACAACTATTAGGAGTGTGGGGTTGGCCACTTTTCAGCTGGGGTATTTGAAAAACTGACCAGTGTGGTTATAAGGACTCTTCTGACAGAACTGTATGAGGACAAGATTCTCCACTTCTCATGGTCCACACCTGAGGTGGGTGCTTCTCTCTGCCTAATGGGAAGGTGAGCCCCAGGGTGGAGCTTCAGGGAGGGAGGAGAAATGCAGGCATAGTCACCCAATAATAATAATAATAATAATAATAATAATTCTGCCCCCCCCAGTGAAATTTTCCTTCAGTCTCCAGATTTCCACCATGACAGTAACTTAAAAATTCAGTTGAACATTTAGGAATACAGTTTAGGCATCTGAAGAAAGGGGACAGACAAAGTGACCAAAGGAATGTGAACAAGGCACATGTTAAGAGTTCTGAGTATTTACGATTCTTAGTGTCTCCTTCTTCGGAATGCTAGAAATTTGGGTACTGAAAGAATATTTCATGGAGGAAGAATTCTTATTGGGGGGGGTCTTGTGCCCCACCCCTTCCCAAGTAGCTACCTCCCTTGTCAGCTCAGTGTGTTTCCTGAGAGATAATCTGCTATGGGCTCCATACCAATAACAGATGGAACCACCAATTCTTTCCACCCCCTCTCCTGCTCCCACTTTCTGTCTTTCTGGCAATCCCTTTCTTTTCTTCCTCACCATTCACCATGACAGTTTGTTCTTGCCAAAGGTCTTAATTGAGCATTTGCAAAGGGGTCCCAACATTTAAAGCAAAAAACAAAAAAGCAAAAAATCTTGGAATCAGTACAGAAGCATTTATGAAGAGCTACTTGAAAGATCAAAAGAGGTTCCCTTTCTGTGTGTCAAGATAACTGCATTCATATTTTGTATTATCAGATAATGCATACAGCTCCCTGATGGCTCTGCACATTCTAGTTCATGGCAATCAGAACATGCTAGTTAGGGGATTCACTCACAGGAATTATCCATGTCTATGCAGAGCAATGCAAACTGATTCAGAGTTCATGATTTACTTCAGTAATTGAGGCTGTTCAGAAATAGAGGCTATTGGTGACAGGGAAGTCAGCAATGTGCTCTCACAAAGATTTCCTTCCTGCTTTTTGCCTTCTCGACTAAGGCAAATGGAAAATGAAAATGAGATGGCATTATTTTATTTACTGATACACACACACATACACATATACATATCATTCAAACATGTATTAGTGATGGAAATCCTGGCTTGGTTTGTATTTACTCAGAAAATGAGGCAATGCAAAAACACAACCAAACAACTGCTCACTGCAAGTTAAAAAAAAGAAAAAGAAAAATCAAGTTGCAGAGAGATTGTGTGCATTTTTGATTGCATGGCAGGGGGTTGGACTGGATGGCCCTTGTGGTCTCTTCCAACTCTACAATTCTATGATTCTATGAGACTTTTGCAAGTTTCTGTGTAATGCACAAAATGGGGAAAAAATAAAATAGCCATTACAGTAGCACCCCCATATCTGCTGATTCACCAGCCGCTGATCCAGTTATCCATGGTTGGCAACAGTTGGAGGGTGGACAGGGAGGGAGGGAAGGAGGAGAGATCTTGTCTCCCTTCTCCCTTCACCCCCAGGATGGCTCCCATGGCAGCAATGGCAACAGGGGGGGTGAAGGGAGGGGAGGCAAGATCTCACCTCCCTTCACCCCCTGGGCTGGCTCCTGTGGTGGCAGTGGCAACAGGGGGGCGAAGGGAGGGGAGGAGAGATCTTGCATCCCTTCTCACTTTGCCCCTCGGGATGGCTCCCATAGTGGCAATGGTGAGCAGGGGCATTCTCTATTATCCGTGGATATCATTATCCATGGGGGACCCTGGAACCAATCCCCCACAGATATGGGGGTCCAACTGTACTTTGTGGCATAGCATTGGGTGGGCTGTTTGTGCCTGTATGTGTCTAATAACCCTGCCCTTTTGTGCTGGTGATTGTGTTCATGCTTAGCTTCACAATACAACACTGGTTTTAAGCAGAGACATTTTGTGTACAAGTTTAAAAAAAGAAAGTGTTCAATGTCTCTGTCTCACACTGGAGGCCAGATCTCTTCTGGGGGTCTGAGAATCCTCAGCAGACTGTTTCACCATGTTGAGACACTCTGCTTCAACAAAAATAAAAAAAAATGGCAAGATGGCCCCCCCCCTCCATCATCCTTGCATGTGGTATGGTGTGATCCTTTAATAAAGGGATGGGAAATGTGTAGCCCTCAAACTCTTATCATCCCTTCATCACTGGCTATGGTTGCTAGGACTGATTAGCATTGCAGTTGAACCACATTTGGGAGAGCTACATGTTTTCCACCTCTGCTTTTGCATCAGAAGCCCAGTTCAGAAGATTATTTATTATGTGGCAGCTTAAGTTTGACTTTTTCAATACTTTGGGACATCTTTGGGTATTGAGCCATACTTGGAATTTCTACTTGTCATGAGAGCTTGGATATCTTTTCACCAACTCTGTCTAGGGATGAGGCAACAGTCAATTCTGCCTAGGGAGGATCTGTTATCCCTATCTTCAGATATTTGAAGTTAAGTAATTTGAATAAATTATTTACATAAATAAAGAATTATATTTTCATCTCTATGGGTTTCTTCAATTACTATCCAGAAGACAGGGTTAGAGGACCCAGAGACTATGATACAATGCAAGCATAAAATTCCACCACTATGGTTACATAGGTGATCTGGAAAGGTGGGCAGGTGATGGGGCAAAGGAGATTTCCTAGTTGGGAGTGGGGTGGAGTTGAACTCAATGGTCTCCAACTTCTGTTGTGCAGCTTGGGGGAAAACATTGCACAAGAGGGGACTTGATACCTTCTTGCATTTCCCAAGAAGTACATAGATAATTGGACTCCAAAGTACATACATTGGAAACTAAAAAGAGGACACCCCCAAAGCCTGCTAATCAGCTTTCAGTGGCCACAAAATGCTCACCAACTATTGCAGGAGAGCTCAATATGAGAGGAGGTGGGATGGAATGGAGAATCTTGAAAAAAGGCAAAAAAGCCATGGCAGTCTGGATGGCTAGTGCAGTACAATGTTTTGTCATAAGTCACACTTGTTATCTCACTAACTTATAGGGCAGCTTCACACTAGACATTTTCTCCCCCATTAATATTGTCACCATGTGGTGAAGTGGAGAAGCAACATTCCTGCATCCTGAGAAATCAATGCAAGGGTTATTTTGCTAGAGATACACAACTTTAGAAACCATTGCATCACTTTTTTGTCAGGCAGTGGGGTCTTCTGAATACATTCTCTGAGCTCCTTCATCTACTATCCATTTTGAATCCAGGAAGACCACCTAAATATTCCTTCTTTCTTTTTTATTTCTGATGTGAAGGAACTTATTGCAGAGACGTGTTACCCAAATTGCCAGTGACGCAGAAATCCCATGCAAGATCAAGTTACTAATATTCTGGGGAAATTAGCAGCAACTCAACTTGGCAATGCAACAGGAGGCAATGAGGAGATATTTATACCTATGTATACCCCTAATAGCTCTGAACACACACACACGCACACAAGATAAAAAGTTAACAATGATCTTTATTGAAGATTCAATAATAATAATGCCAATCATGCACTCATTCACACAAGGAAGAATTCACAAAAGGATAGCAAAAGGAAGGTGGGAGGTATTTGGATAGAGGGAATAGAAGGAGGATTTTGTGGGTGATACAACCTGTCCTGTAGTCTAAAGTCTCAGAGCATACTGGCACACAAATGGAGGAAGCAGCAGTGGCTACATGGAGGGGCAGAGTATCCCCAGGAAAGTGAACTGTGCACGCTGAGGTGTGGTTTTGGACTACCATTGATACAAAAAAACTTGCCCTGAGGCAATGGGATTTTGAGTGAGAAAAGTACATTTCAGGAGACTGAACAATGATTCTCCAGAGATGTCCAAGTATTGCTGATGAGCGGTCACTTTGAAATTGAAAGCAGTGACTACCCTTTGTTATTGTTGGGTCTGGGAACCAATAAAGATGTTGCTTACAGACAAAGGATGTCCCAACTGCCCTGCCCTGCATGAAATTAACATGGGGAAGAAGAGTAAGCAATACTAGAAGCCACACAGGGTGCATCTACACTGTAGAAATAATGCAGTTTGACACCACATTAACTGCTATGGCTCCATCCGAAAGAATCCTGGGATTTGTAGCTGTGTGGGGCACCAGCACTCTTTGGCAGAGAGGGCTAAAGACCTTATAAAAGTACAAATCCCAGGATTCCATAGGATGGAGCTACAGTGCTTAAAGTCATGTCAAACTGCATTATTTCTACAGTGCAGATGGACCCTGTACAGATTCATGACCTTGTGGGTCCCATCAAACCATTTTTAAAAGGTCTAAATAAAACCAGGAAGGCAGGCATTTTCTGAGAAAAAGGAGAAAAACTTAGAAAAGTTATGCTTTGAACTACATGTCCCAGAATCCCCAGGCAGCATGACCAACATGCTGGCTGGGGTGTTTTGGGAGTCATAATCCAAAAAAAGTAATTTTTCCAGGCTCTGAGAAGGAATCTGCCATCTCTTCACACCCAAGAACAAATCCCTCTTTTCAGAAGGTACCTGTGGTGGCACTTTGGCCCCGTCTATACAATTAAAAAAAAATCCATTTGGAGGGTAAAAAAATATGAATAGGCATTCGTTTGAATACGTACAATCCATATCACAATTTTTAACCCCCCCTAAACTCCGTATGACTCCCCTTGCCCAGCTGGCTGTAGCGAGCGATACAAGCGGTGGTTTTAAATCTCCAGCCACTTTTTTTAAAATTTAAAAAGGTGCCTATTATGCGGACATTCAGTTTTCCATATTTACAAAAATAAAATAAAAAGGAATAAATGTAAAATTCATGGACTTACCGGACTCTCGCTTAGCCAGCAATCCAACATGGCAGTCGCTCCCTATTCCCCTCTTTGTTAGCCCCACCCCCTGTGCTCTGCCAGCCAATCGGATTGCACTGCCTGTTCGTGTGTGTGCAAATAGGGGGTACAGATGATCAACCATTTGAATGGCTGTACAGATTTTAGCTCAAGATCCACTAATCCTCCCGAACACCGAATCCACCTAGTTTACAGGGGATTCACTACCCCCCCTTCCAAATGACACGTATGCATCCGAATGGCTATGTGTACGGATGATCGATCTTTAGAATGCCGTACATATTTTTTTTTACCATATAGACGGGCCCATACTGTATGTGTGTAATTTAAAAACTAAAAAGGAGAGCATTTTTGTTTTCTTCAAAACCTCTGTTTTACCCATTTTCATGTTCATGGAATATTCCTATGTATCTCTACTTGTGACATTTACCTCCAGGTAAACACAGTAAGGCTTGCAGCCAAAAGATTGCAGTCCGAAGACACACTTACCTGGCAGTAAGCTCCATTGAATTCAGTGGGACTTACTTCCAACTAAGCAACCAAATATGCTGTTGGTCCATTAATTAAACTGAAGAATCTATTAAAAATGGTGTGACTTGTCCAAAAGGATTGGTAATGCTAAGCCAGACAAATTTGATACTGCTTTGTTTGCTTTTCGGGCGAGTAAGGTTAGAATCTAAATTTATAGTAGTGTTCAGTTGCATTTTGTACAGGTTGAGTATCCCTTATCTGGAATTCCGAGATCCGAAATACTCCAAAATTCAAAATATTCCACATGGGTGGCTGAGATACTGACATTTTTGCTTTTTGATGTTTCAGTGTACACACACTTTGTTTCATGCACAAAAGAGATTTCATCTAAACGTTAGGAAGAATTCTCTGACAGTAACAGCTGTTCAGCAATTGAATGCACTGTCTTGGGGGTGGTTTACACGGGCAAATATTCCTCTAAATATACCGCTAAGATAGCCCATAGTTCACACGGGTCGAGGCACAGCATCGCCTCATTCAGAAGGGGGCAAGGTAAAACACCCAAATATAGCGTGGCAAGGGATGTCGCTACTTTTGCCGGTATATTTGCAATGTAGCGCATTATTGGCACTGTAAACTACCATTCCATTAAGGGCTGCAGCAGATCTGCATTGTGATTGGTTGCTATGATGCAGGGGTGGGCTTAAAAGAGGGGAACTGAGTTCAGTAGCAATCAGGAAACTTTGAAAAATCCTCTCTGCTATTTTGCAGAAGGTCTGCCAAGAAAAAGGATTCCCAAGACCTTTCAGTCATAAAGTTCCCATCTGGTCAGCTCTGCTTGGGGGAGGGAGAGAGAGAGAGAGAGAGAGAGAGAGAAAGCGAGAGAGAGAGAGAAACCATTTTGCTAAGGGCTGCATTGTGATTGGGGGAGGGAGGGGGACTGAGGGAGGGAGAGTCAAAAATCCTCTGCTATTTTACAAGTCTGTGAACCCTGACTAAACAAATCGTGCTGAAAAAACTTGTGATAGGTTCACCTTAGGATCCTCGGCATGGCAGCAAAGTCTTTCAGTAGAGATTGCTTCGGGGAGTGACTGAGTTCATTTACAGGCAGATTTAGAGAAAGAGACAGAGACAGAGCCACTTCTTTGATCTTCCCCCCTGCTATTTTGGCAGTCTGTGAGTCTTTCTTTAGCTCGAAAATGCAGGGCTTCAAATTCTTTCACTCACGATCTAGCCTCTTCCTCATAAAGCCTTCGTCTGCTTGGGAGGCCACACACCCCACACTTTTTCAAGTCTGAATGAAAAAGCAGCATAATTAGAAAAAAAAACCTGACTGGCACAGCTGCGGAAAAGAATTAAAGCGCAAGTTGCCACAATAAATCTGCTGTGTAGACGACCCCTCTGAGTGTGGTGGAGTCTCCTTCTTTGGAGGTTTTTAAACAGAGGCTGGATGGCTGTCTGTCAGGAATGCTTTGATTGTTTATTCCTGCAGGCCAGGGGGTGGGACTGGATGGCCCTTGTGGTCTCTTCCAGTTCTATGATTCTATGGAGATTATCAGACAGGAACGAAAAAGGCGTTCCTGTCTGACAATCTCCACTCCCGCCCCTGCCCCGCCCCTGTCCCGGAAAAATCACCCTCCTCACTGCACTTACCTCCTCTCCCATCGACAGGGCAGCCCAGGATTGAATAGAGCTCGAATGGAGCTCCATTCACTTCCTGAAGTGAAATCCCACAGATTCTCGGGAAGACATGAGCGCAGGAAGTAAAAAAATAAAAATAAAAATAACACCAAAAAAAGTGACAGCAAGCACAAAAACACACTTAAAACTTAACAAGTAACCCCGGGAGGGTCATAAAAAGTGTGTCATTTACCTGGATGTCCCGATCTCACCTGGAAGTGTTCTGGCAGGGACCTCCCATTGATGCTGGGATCTCACCAGAATAATGGGGCACTTTGTCGCACACATGAAAATCCATGACAGAAACAGGATGGGGGGATCTATTGATGGCTTCCCCCATCAATACAAATCAGCACTGCGGGATGGGAACAAAATGAGTGCATAATGACATCATATGGTAAGGGAGCCCTTTTGCAATCTTCGGGCATTGTTGTAACACCACTTTTGACACGGCTGATAATCTACTATGATTCTATGAATTATTAAAAATATTGTGTAAAAATTACCTTCAGGCTATGTGTATAAGGTGTATATAAAACATAAATGAATTTTGTTTTTAGACTTGGGTCCCATCTCCAAGATAACTCATTATGTATATGCAAGTATTCCAAAATCCGAAATACGGAACACTTCTGGTCCCAAGCATTTTGGATAAGCAATACTCAACCTATGTAATGTTTCCATTTACTTGGGCATTTTTTCAGTGGTAGATGCTGCTGTTTGAAATGTCTCCTTAAATGTGTAGTTTTTCATCTTCTTACATGCTGGATCCTTTCACCATGCATTAATTCTGTTTCTCTTGAAATGTTCCAATATCTTCCTTTCTGTCATTCTCTCTGTTCACACACGTTCATTCCGCCTCTACCCTACCCCTTTACATCTCTTTAAAGTTCTGCAGACTTTGTTTCTCATCTCCTGCTGGCTCTGGGACAAAGAACAAGGGTGTGCCACTCTCTTCCTGCAAACATGGTTAAGTGGACATGCTCAGCAAGGGGGAGGGATAAGAGAATGGAAGAGGCATCTCAAAATGGCCAGTTAAGCCCTAGGGTGAAGATTCTCAAACCTAGGCAACAGGCAAATCTTTCTGATGCATTCTCCATCTTGATTACAGCCAGAATGTTAACTGGAATAAAGTAGCAGAGAAATTATTTCTAATCCAGATTTACAGGAATCTGCTTCAGATAAGGGCTGAGATCATACATCTTGCTTATTTAATGTATATCTGGACTCAGATACAGGATAGTTGTGCAACACCATTAGCATTGCAAGGTCAACTAAGGGGCAGGGATCTTGACCCTTTAATGGTTCTACGCAACCATTAAATAGATAGGATCCCTGTCCCTTATTTCACCTATTCACCCTTCTGTTGAACACGGATGTCTTGTGACTGATTGTGTATCTTCCAGTGTGCCTGCTTATTGTCTCATTGTGCAATGGGGAAAGGACAGGGGCTGTTGCTGCAATCCCAGTGAATCAGGCAGTGCATTGTGGGCAATGAGAAACAGTTATGTACCAACCAAGAATGTATAATTGCTTGGCTGGAATCCTGGGGCCCATTCACACTACACAATTATAGTACTATCATTTACTTTAACTGCCATGGCTCCATCCTATGGAATCCTGGGTATGGTACTTTGGGGAGGCACGGGAGCACTCCAGCTGGCAATCCTAAATGTCCCTCCCTAAACTGCCAGTCCCAGGATTCCATAGGATGGAACCATGGCAACTGAAGTGGAATAATAGCACTATAATCCCTGTACAGTGTATGGGGCCCTGTTGATTAGTCTGAACTAGCACTGACTCACTGAATCAACTGATGAATGGTGAGTCAACATATGGGTAAAAGCAATTGTTTCAATGGTTCTGCTCTATTCTGCCTTGGTCAGACCTCACTTAGAATACTGTGTCCAGTTCTGGGCACCACAATTAAAAAAGGATATTGACAAATTGGAGCGTGTCCAGAGAAGGGCAACTAAAATGGTGAAAGGTCTGGAAACGATGCCTTATGAGGAGAGACTTAGGGAGCTGGGTATGTTTAGCCTGGAAAAAAGATGGTTAAGAGGCGATATGATAGCCCTGTTTAAGTATTTGAGGGGATGTCATGCTGAGGATGGAGCAGGCTTGTTTTCTGCTGCTCCAGAGACTGGAACACGGAGCAATGGATGCAAGCTCCAGGAACAGAAATTCCACCTCAACATTAGGAAGAACTTTTTGACAGTAAGAGCTGTTCGGCAGTGGAACGCGCTCCCTCGGAGTGTGGTGGGGTCTCCTTCCTTGGAGGTCTTTAAACAGAGGCTGGATTGCCATCTGTCGGGGATGCTTTGATCAAGATTTTCTGCGTGGCAGGGGGGTTGGACTGGATGGCCCTTGTGGTCTCTTCCAACTCTGCAATTCTATGATTCTATGATTCTATTAATCTGGTTTACACTGAATACATCCATTACACAATAGCCAAAAATAAAAATACAACCACATGTGTAAGGGAACTTACATATGTATATGACACCAACAGGATTCTGCCATTGTCTCTTTTTGTTGCATGAGAAGTAGGATGAAATAATTTAGTTCCAAATGCATACCACAAATTGATTTGTGGGGGGCGGGGTTGGAGAATAAACTGCTCACAGTACTTAAACTGGTTTGGATTTTATTGTTGTTTTATTTTGTTTTCCCTTTGCTTCCTGCATGCTGCAGGCCTTTTGAAATTTTTAACAACTTGTACAACAAGCCGGCTGCCCGGGGGACTTACCTGGCGGCCGCATTTGCAGCCAGTGACGCCCCAGCTCCCGGGGCTGAGAAGAGTATCGGAAACCAGCCAATCGGGGAGAGGCAGCTCTCACCCGATTGGCTGGTTTGAACAGCCTCCAGCCAATCAGGACCGGTGCCTCTGCACGGCCGCTGATTGGCTGGTAGGCGGGGCTAGTCCCCAACACGGTCCGCCAGCTGGGAATAAATTCCTGGCCGGCCTGCAGCTCTAGCCAGTTGGCTCTTGCGAGACAAACACCCGCCCTCCCTCCCTTAGTTAGATGGTCTATGTATTAGCTAGATTCACTTATCTCTGAAATTGTAACTATCTCCTTGTCGCAACTTTCTGGTGAGGGTGGTGGGCATGGGTTCTGTTCTTGGCGGGGGAGGCTGGGGGTCCCCAGCTGGCCCGGGGCTGGCTTGCCGGGTCTGGGTCGGGAACATTCCTGAGCGACTCCCCCCCCGGGAGGCGATCGAGTCATGTGGAGCTATCACGGGGTTGGATCATGTGATATTTCCGGTCCGGTCACGTGACCGGTCTTGTGACATGGTCATACAGCCAGGCACGTGATCGGATACGTGGGTCAGACACGTGACCTAGACACCGGATCTGCCTACGGGGGCGGGCCCCACGCTCGGTGTCAGAGCAAGGAGAGGGCTCTCGCCTTGCTCACTGGCTACCCATGCCCAGACCAACCTCTAACAACTATCACCGAACAGAAAGTTGTGGCCATTTCTGCCAACTAACCTTTACCTTTTATCTGTAATATACCTTTTTGTGAATGTTACTCTGTGTGTCTCCTTGGGGCGGGGCTCGGGGAAGCAGGGCACCTTGTCACTCGGCTGCAAACATGAACCAGCCTCCCATCATTAACCACACTCACTCATATTCCCAGTGGCAGAAATATTAGGAATGTTTCAAAAATCAGCCTATTTGATTGCTTTCTATACTAGGGATGGATGAAACTGTCCATTTCATTTTCTTGAAATCTCTCCCTTTTCCCACCGAATATATGTGGATTTGGTAAAGTTCTTAACAAAAACAAAACAAATGAAATTCTCAGCCATCTATACTGTGGTGGTAGTCCGTGGTTTCCATGTCATTGGGGCAATGAATTCACTCCCAATTTTAATCTGGTTTTTTTTTTCAGGAGCTATCCAATGTGTCTACCCCTATCCCCAAAATAAATTCAGGGTCTTGGGTAGCTCCTTGAAAGTTTGGACTAAAACTCAAAATGGATTCACTGCCTCAATGTCATGGAAGCCACCAGCCACCATGGCCACACTGTTCAAATTCAGTGGCTTTGGAGAGGACCATTTTGTCTTTTCCTTGCATGAGGTTTTTAATCACGAGGAGCATGTGAGGGGGGAAAGGGCTGTCAATATTAATTCAGCATCACAAAGATGGTTGAGTACTGAGGCCTTCAGAATCAGACTTTGCAGAGGTAAGCTTTGAAAGCCCCTTGCCTAGATGGAGAAATCTGTTGATCTCATTTTCTCCCCCACTTTATTTTTGTTTTAATCTGAAGTTATTTCTGTCAAATTTATGAGGAAATTGGCAAGTTTTTAAAAGTTCCTCTCCCACAAAAAATAAATAAATAAATAAAAAATAAAAAAATGAACCAAGCAAAACTTTCAGCTATCTATATCCAATAGAAAATGGTCTGTTTCTCACTTTTCTGGGTAGCATCTGCATCAGAAACTTGCAATCCAACAGATTTTGCACCTGTCTGCATCTTCTGACACAATTCTTGGCACTTTGAATGTATAAAAATATGTGTTTGATCATGTATGTTGCGGGGGGGGGAACCTGCTTAATACATACAACCGTACAACCCTCCCCGCACACTTCGGTCCTCTGGGAGGAATCTGTTACAGCCTATGAAAACAAGGCTGTCGGTGACCTCCCAGAGGGCCTTCTCTGCTGCTGCTCCCAGATTATGGAATGGCCTGCTGGACAAGATCCGTCTTATTACCACCTTAGACAGCTTTAAAAAAGCTGTCAAGACGGATCTTTTCCGGCAGGCCTTTCCTGAATAATTATCCCAGCCCAAGATTCAGCTGTCCTTTATAGGCTGTGATTGTATGTTGTAATTTTTTCTTCTAATTTATATATATTTTTAATTATTGTCTGTTTTAATCCATCATAATTTAATATTATTTTAAGGGGTGGGTGGGCTAGGGTATTGTGATTATGGAGTTTTTATATTGTAAGCCGCCCCGATTGCGTTGCAGAGGGGCGGGATATAAATAAAATTTTATTATTATTATTACATTATATATTATTATATTCTGAGAAGTTTGTTTTTTTTTAAGAAAAAAGCACAGACTAATACAGAATTGCAAAAATGACATACTGGAAATAGGTAGGTTCACCCACCCACTCATCTCCAACAAATTCCCTGTGGTGCTAATTCCATGCCACTGCATTTTTGGCTAGTTTTCAGATGAAATAAGGCAAATTGGAGTCACTGGGGGGTTATAAAACATGAAACCACAGCATGTTTGAACAATTTTGTTTGGGGGTGTTTTCAGAAAAAGAAAGTCACCCAGAAATGAGCTTGGAAATGGGGGGAGTTCAAGGGGCCAAAGTGGAGTTAGGGCCATTTGTGGCCCATGGAATGCTCTTTCCCCATCTCTACCATAACATTAGCACCAGCATTAGAGTCTTCTGTGACCAAGGACTTTATCAGATGCACAAAATACAGTGTCATAACGATGCCATATAAATGCGAAAGGGCGTGTGTACCACAAAATGTCATCCTTTCACATTTATGACCCCACCAAAACCCGTACTTTTTAACTGACAACTGAAGCCGTCAATAGATCCTCCATGGTATTTCAAAGGAGGAAGTGAACGGAGCTCCATTCACTTCCTCTTTCATTTCCGGGGAAGCCTTTGCTAGGAAAGCAAGGTAAGTGTGGTGGGGGACGTTCTTTTCCTGGTATAAAAATGGATTTTTTTTTATGCCAGCAAAAGAACGCTTTAAGGAGCTCGTCTGATAAAGTCCCAATTCTAGGTTCTCTCCCTCATATTATCCCGGAATGGCTCTCCTGAAATAATATATATATGGCTGGCATCCTGTTAGGAATGTACATAATTTTTGCACAAGGCTCATATTATAAGAAGGGAAGCAAAGAAATAACTACCGGTATATCTCTGGGGCCATTGTGCAAACAGAACCAACAGTGTATCCACTGCACCATGGGTCTGATTCTGCAATGGACATCAGAATGCTATGGGACCCCTTGTGCAATGGGCACTAAAATGCTATGGGACTTGTTGCACAATGGGAACTCCTGCTGTGCAACAAGACGCCATGCAGGATGCCCTGATACACATCGTCACAGAAGGGTTGCGTGTCCTGTCAGGGATGCAGCTTTGACAGTGTAAAGTTGAAAATCATAGCCACTGATGCAAAATCTCAGCCATATTTTTTTTCTTTTATACTATAGCACAGGATCCAGAATGCTTTTTTTAGCCTTAAGCCATAGACAGGGGCCTGTTATACTCTGCTGGAATAAATACTAAATGCTCATACAAAAGCCATGTCAGAATGCTCTCTTTTAAAACAGGATATTTAGAGCTCATGCAACTTTTGTTTTGTGGTTTCCACTTGCACTGAGGCTCAATAAATGACACTAAGAGGTTGACCTCAAAGGAAGTCAATATCTCCTTATTACCCAACAGAAAAAGAACTTCTCAATTTGGCAGCAACTGCAGTAGCTACCTTTAACATCTCCTGCTGCAAAGCAATGGCTGTTATAAAGTAGCTGTGACATCTTTCCTCCAATCAATATGCTACATAAATCAAAACAGGATGATATGATTGAATGCCAGTTAACAAATGAACATTTATGGCCTGCAGTGAGTTTATGTTCTCTTGTCCGCCAAAGGACCATGAAATGTCAAAACTGGAATTAAATAGTCATCGTGATCACAATCCAGCAAGTGAAAGGCAAGCATCTGCTTGGGATCTGGTTCCAAAGAGTCACTTTGCACAGGTTCAAGTACTGTACCATTTAGAGGGCAGGTGGGAAGTCATATTTTTGAATGGTGCCCATGTAAAAAGCTCTACTTCAAAAAGCAAAGTAGCACACCATGGTTAATTTTCCTTATACAGGGGGCAAAATCCAACTGCTAGACCCAACTAAATAGATTAGGCCCATTGAATCAATACCTGTTGACTGAACAAGTCACATTCACTGAATGGGTCTACTGTTGTTGAGACCAACAATGGATTTAGCCAAGTATGTTTTCTGTAAACCTGACCTCCACCTGTAGTGTAAAATGATCTAGTCCAAATTTCTACTGCTTCATTCTGTTTGTACATGCAGGAGATTGAGATGTCAGAAATGGTGCAATCCATTTTGGTGACATATTATCCCTGACAACATTACGGACATAAATAAGGTGGAGAAACAGTTTGGAGTGCTGGCTGGAACCCATTCTTCTGGCTCTGCATGGCTAGATGGTGTCAGAAGATACAACTGCATCCTTGATGTCTCTTGTGTGACTGCATAACCTGGTATCACATGCTTTCCCATCACAGAAATGGCCAGGGCTTCAAATTAGTGATGTAGCCAAGAATCCAGCTTTCTTCCTCTTCTTCTTCCCTGTGTAGGGGAAGGCAAATAAGAGAAAAGCTGAGGGGAAAATGAGGAATCACCAGGGGAGGTTCTATGGGGAAGGGGGAGTGCCCCTAGACTCTTCAGGGGTCAAATTGGGAACACATATGTCCAAATTGGGAACAAGGACTGAAGGTTCTCTCCCTGTTTCTATAGAGTCTAAGGATCCCTTCAGAAGCTATGTTTTTAAACAAATACACTTTAAGAATTTTGAAGTGCTCTGTTAAAATTGTGAAGTGTGTTCATAGCAGGGATGTGAAGAGTACTCAGTAATATTCATATCCGCTATGAAAAAAAGGTATCCCAACTCTCCAGAAACCATGCTGAGGGGAAGACCAGTAACAAGATTCTTCAAGCTTTAGGAAAACCTTGCTTGAGCAAAACTACATGTGTCTTTCCTGCCCAGAAAATATGTTTTGAGTGCAGAAAATACGTATTTTGTGCAAAATACACTGATTCCTACATACAAATATTGTTTTGTTGTGCAGAAAACACATATAGGAAAACTACATGTGTTTTCTGTGCAGGAATCTATATGTTTGTGAAAATAACTTTTAACACATATTGCATAAAATTTAAACAATTACCATAAATATACAGATGTCTACAGGAAAATCTTTGATGTATTTTCTGAGCAAAAACAGTATTTTTGCCCAAGAGTCAGTGCATTTGGTGCCAAATACATATCTATCTAAAAAGATATTCTCTGTACAGGAAAATCATGCATGGATTTGCACAAATGAATTTTCCAAAAGGCAGTCCCAAAGTACAAATAGTGTTCAGAAATTCCATGGAAATTTCTGGAATTTCATGGAAATGGTTTCATAAAGCAATGAAAAAATTATTGAAGTACTTCATTCTTGCATGTGTGAATGAAACAAGCAAAGATTTTCATGCCTAATTCATACGGCTGCATTAAGAAGAGCGCAATCGTTACAGGGCATGAATAAACACAGAAAGGATATCAGATGTTATTTTCAAAGTCACAAAATGACAACATGACAATCAAAAAAGCCTTTTGCCATAACTGATGAACACTCATTTGAAGATGTGAAGTCGAAAACTTTCACGGCCAGCACCCATAGATTTTCGGGGGTTTGTTCCAAGACTCTTTCAAATTATGAGATTTCAAGGGGAAAAGAGGCAGAGAGAGAAAGGAAAATTAGGCTAGATTATCAAGATTAGAACTGAAGTTTGGGGAGACAGAACGATACAAATATATTTCAGTGAGAAGTTATAAAGATTAACATAGACAACTGGAAGAGGAAAATAAAGCAGAAAAAAAATAACAAATGCATTCAAGCTGTTGGAAACTGAATTTGTGAAACTGGAAGTGGATATTGACAGAGTCCAGGAGAATGCAGAGAGAATGGATAATAAAATTAGGAGAAACAATTCAAAATTTATAGGGCTGCATGAGAAAGTAGAAAATAGACATTTTGAAGCATATTTACCATATTTGCTTAAGGTTATGTTGATTCTGTGAGAAGTAATGACATTTCTATAGAGTCTCTTTATAGAATCAATTGTCATCTTGCTAGGGGAAATAGAGCATCTAGGGACACATTGATTACATTTCTGCACTAGGAATCCCATGATACTATGAGGAGTGCATTCCATAGACAGCAAGGAAACAATGAAGGAGCAAAAGCACATATGTTTGCAGATCTTCCCCTTTTAATATTGAACAGGAGAAAAGAAATTATTTTTTTAATCAACACATCTAATTATAGGAAAAAATACTGGTTAAATACATTTTCCTTTCCAATTAGAGCAGTTTATCATACTAGGCAAGGCATAAATACCCTAAAGGCACCAGATCCTGTCTGATCTTGGAAGCTAAGCAGGGTCAGCCCTGGTTAGTACTTGGATGAGCGACTGCCATCTAATGCAAGGTGTTGTAGGTTATATTTCAGAGGAAGGCACTGGCAAAAACACCTCTGGGTATTTCTTGACTAAGAAAATATTATTATATTCATAGGGTCACCATAAGTCGGCAAGAGACTTAAGGGCACATACACACACAGAGAGAGAAGAATAAACGTCACAGTCTTCTGCCTTTTTTCCCGGGAGGCAGGGAGGCTTCCTGATTGAGGAAAGATCAGACTAAAGTAACTGCTGCCTTTCATCTGATGGTGATCTAATTGAGTCTGAAGCTGGAAATAACAAAAAGAGGCAGAAGGTAGGGTTAATGAAATAGATGCATTTTAAACTACAGGTATAAGATTCTTTTCCATTTACATTTACAGTTGTGTGTGTGTGTGTGTGAGAGAGAGAGAGAGAGAGGGGGGGGAGAAAGAGTTTATCAGACACATTGGTTTTGTTGGCATAAAAAAAGCATTTTATGCCCACAAAAGAACATTCCCCCACACACACACTCACCTCTTCTCCTGGCAAAGGCTCCTCCATGAATGAAGAGGAAGTGAACGGAGGAGCCCCATTCAGTTCCTCGTTTGAAATCTCAGACAATTTCATCACACAGGAAATTCAAACTTTAGAAGAAAAATAAAGCATAAAAAGTCACACCAAACACACACACACAAACTTCCAACTAACCCAGGGAGGGTCATAAAAAGAGCGAAACTTACCTGCATGTCCTGATCTGACCGGGAAGTGTTTGTGCCTGACTGACCATTGTCGGGGTGAATTCGAGATTTAAAGGGACAGAGGTATCACATGCCAGCAATGACAGCAAAAAAAGCCACAAGGAGATGTACTGGCAGCTTAAGCCATCGATTAAAAACCACAGCTTTGGGGCTCTTTATAACTGAGAAAAGGCAATGTCGTCTGATCCGTGTGCCCTTTCGCAGTCACATGGCATCCTTATGATGCTGTATTTTCCATGTCTGATAAAGTCCAGAGAGAGAGAAACTCCAGAACTGTGCTACTCTCGCTGGAAAAGGAGGTGGGATCAGGGAGGCAATGAGCAAAGTTTTGCCTTCTTGGCTTCTCTGGCAAGCACCAGATTTTTTGGGCAGTGACATTTGCCACTGGATTTTTTTTCTATAGACAAAAAAAGTATTAAAGTTTCTCATTACTTTGCCATCTCAAATTGAAAGGAAATCAAATTGAAATTGAAATTTCCATCTCTTCTCCTTCTCACCTGATCACTGGAGGTAGACTGAAGTTTCCCAGTACAAGAATATAAGCAAAGGGCACCTAAGCCATACCCAAACCATGCCTACAGAACACTACCTGACCTGCCAAAATTGGCATAAAGTGGAATTGGACTTGCGCAGTAGAAATTGTAGCAGAATAATAGCAAGAAAAGAGGTCATTAATGTTGGAATCTATCTATCTATCTATCTATCTACCTACCTACCTACCAACCATGCAAGACTAAGCAAATAACTTTCCTAAGCTCTGTGCACTCTTTACACAACCAATCACAATGATCTGGCACATGAATGCTAATAGGAATGAGCATAGGTCTGTCACACTTAATGTGTTTATTATGGGAAACTCCAGCAGAGCCGGAGCAAACATGATTGCTGGGTAATATGTTACTAATAATAGTTCATATTTAAATGGCATATTTGGAGTGTTCACTGATCCTTGCAAAAACCCTGTTAAGGTAAATTTATATTATCACATATACTAATAGCAAACTCAATGCTACAAGTCTGGATCCTTGTGTAGTAAAAACAACAGCATCCACAAGCTTGAGGGAGGTTATCAGCAAGCTTAGGAAATGCCAACATTTGCAGAAATACAAAAATCATTATTGGTGAGAGGGAAAAATAAGATGGGTGCACAACCCCACCAAATGTGGATTGAATATGTGCACTGGCTAGAGAATGCTGAGTGTCTGGTTGTAGGCAGGAGACAGAAGAACAGCAGAATATTGGGACATAGAAAGCTGACTTACAGTGAGTCAGACCATTGGTCCATCTAGCTCAGTAGTGCCAGCTCTGACTGGCAGTTGCTCCCAGCTTTTAAACCAGGATTCTTTCTTAGCCCTACCTGGAGATCCCTAGTTATCACCTTACAATTGCCCTTGTGACGGCATAGTTTCCAAAATCTAATGGGTGTGCTCAAGGCAGAAGGGGGATATCTGGGTGAAAAGGAAGACTAGAATGGATTATCCAGGCTTAAAAAAACACAAGGGCTGGTCCAAACATTATACAGGAACACTCTGTGCTATTGGTTATAGATCGGGTTGCCAGGTCTCTGGAAAATAGCTAAGGTCTCAGGAACTGGTATGCTGCTCCAGGTCTCCGGTAGGAAGACAGGTGAACAGCACTGATAAAAGAAAAAAGTTGATTATTGTATGGGAGGTGGTTTTAAAGCCTAGACACCCATCTTTGCCAATTCCCAACTACTGTCAGGGCTTTCTGGCTCAGTATTGTTAGTGCCCCTAGCGACCCCCACCTCCAGAAAACACCAAAATTGGCTTATTAATAATTTGGCATATTAATGTAGTCTTCCACAGGGAAGATCAGGATATCAGGGACTCACTGTAAGGATCCCAAAAAGGCACGTATTGAAAGCCATGCATCGCCCAAAGGAAGGACTACTAACAAATTCCAAAATATGAGGAAACATAAGAGATCAAAAGGACATTGTCTCCACCATACACCCAAGTGTCAGACAATGATCCCATTAAGTAGATGGAGTATTTCTTTGTCTGAAAGGTCCTCTCCTCTCCACCACAAACCCAGTCATCCAAGAGGCAGCTCAAGCCTTTGTAAATCTAATCACTAAGACATTTAAAGCAGTTGCAAACACATTAGCATCTTCAGACACCTATTGTCAAGACCAGGAGCTTTTCTGAAAGTCATTGTGCAATCTTTAGAGACTCCTGAAATCTACTGTTTCAAGCAATGAAACTTTCTGACCTTGGGGCACACTTTTAGTATAAATACTGGCCAAAAAACCCATGCCTCATTGTGCACAGAACCAGTTCTTGGGGACACTACATCTCTCTGTGTTAGCCACTCCAACCAGATTCATCCATTCACATTGCCGATCTGCTTGATGATTCTGGACTACCAGACAGGTGTCTTATATCCCCAGAAACCTCCTTATCTATCCCTCTGGCAACCTCTCTTCTTCCATTCCTCGTGGTCTTGAGTGAATGCTTTATTGTTTGAATGTGTACATGCTTGGTGTTATTATTTTTATGTTTTAATAAATATTGTTGTTAATTTTTCATATTTCCATTTGTGTGCATCTGTTTAGAGTTAGTTGGGGTAAACAAAAGCATAAAGATACCCTTCTCTGTTACCCCCTTTTGCATTGCTAAGGTTGAGTTGCTGCTAGTTTCCCCAACATATTAGAAACTCGATATTTTCTTGGAATTTCCAAGAGCTCTTAGGTTAACAGTATGAAGTCATTTGTCTGTTGTCATTGTGCCATAGCAATGGACCACAAAGCCAGGAGGAGAGGACAGGGGAGATAGATGATGGGTGTACTCGCTTGGACCACCCCTGTGACTTGTGAGGCTTTTTGTTCATGTCCTAGCAGCAATGGTGCAGGGCTTGGAGAGGGCGGATTCCAAAGGACTGGAGATAAGCCTTCCATGAGCCATAGCAAGAGTGATGGAAACAACAGTGTGTAGGGCCTGGGAAAACTCCTTGTGTGTCTAGGGAAAGCCATGTAGGATGCATGGCTCAGCAGGAATGGGAAGAAGTATGAAGTTCCTGGGTGCATTTTTTAACTGGCTACAGAAAGAATGCTGGAGGGGGGGGGAATTCCGACCTGGATGTGTGTTACCATATTACCTGGCTGACTAAATTTTACCCAAATAGACTGCTTCAGAGGGTGGTGGACATTCCTCCTCTGGAAGGTCATCTTTTGGGAGTGCTTTAGCTGTATATTCCTACATGATAGGAGATTGAATTAGATGACTCTTATGATCCCTTCTAAATCTATGAGTCTATGAAATCATAGATTTCATGAAATGGGTTCATTTATCCAGATTGTCCTGAAACCCATTTCCACAATGAGCTGGCCTAGGGGCAGCCCCTGCCCCAGTCATAACCTTTTCCAGCCTGCCACATCCCTGTTTTCACCAGGACCTGCTCCCTAGTCTAAGTCTGGGGCTCTGAAATCTCAAGGAATGGAATGATGCTGTCCTATCAAGCCTTGCCCATTTCTATTATCTGTTTACAAATCTGGGTTGGGGTTTTTTAAAAAAAAGAAAAGAAAGAAAGAAAAAGAGTTCATTTATCTTACTTTCAAGTCCTTTAAAAGGCCACATGTCTTCCTACAAAGAATCAGAAGTTTGATTAGTATAGAATTGTAGAGTTGGAAGAGACCACAAGGGCCATCCAGTCCAACTTCCTGCCATGCAGGAAATCACGAAGGAAATCTCTGACAGATGGCCACCCAGCCTCTGTTTAAAGACCACTGGGCTAGAGAATGCTGGAAAGGGAACAATGCAACCAGACCTTGAGAAGGGTGCTGGCAGGGGGATTCTGAGAAGTGTAATCCAAAAGTAACTTTCCCAGGGTGCCGTTTACACGATGAAAATGTAGTGGGAAGAATTTGTGTCGAGCCCTGGCAGTTTACATGTACATCAGGTCGGGTACATGATTTTTGGAAGGGGGGCCACCTTTTATCCCTCAACCTGCAGGACTTCTAGTCCCGCGGTTTGTACCAGTTTTTAAAAAAGTCACTGGAGGATTCGGAAAATCGGAAATGTAAACAGCCTGGGACAAAATGTCTCGGTACTAGGGATGACCGGAAATAGAGACTGGGGGCGGGCTTAGAGATCAGTGACCAGAAAAGGAGGGGTCAGTCACTCGTTCAACAGATCCAGCCTCACCAGCCGAAAACAAAGGCATCCCTTCCAGCTGCACGAAGGTTGATGTGTGTTAGCCATTAAAAGACTCAAATTCAAAACCAGTTTAGGGAATAAAGGTTTTGTGCTCTACTTCATGTCCAAAACTTTGTAGAGGGCCACCAAGAAGATCCCTGCTGTGTTCCCTCCCAAAGTGGTTGCTCTGCACTTGTGAAGTACTTTCTGAATATATATGCAGTTAACCAGTGAGGGGGGGGGCTCTTCCCCCACATTACTGCAAAGGGTTTCTGATATTTCTGGGAGATGAGGCTGTTCAGTAGTTTTAAAAGATATGCCACCTTCATTTTAGATCAAATATAGACTTAGGAAACTAACTTTTCACTTACCTCTGGAACTTTTTCTGCTACCTTCTGTGAACCTGCATGATTTATTTTGTGGTATTTATTTAAAGAGCTCCTGTTCTTTAATGTGAACCTGCAATGGTGGCTGAACTGTGTAGGGATTTAGCCTCCATACTATTTTGACTTCCAGGAGGCACTGTGGCTAGGAGCCACTGTCATGGCCGAGGTGATAAGGCTGTTCATTTAATTTTGAAAATGTGTAGTGGAGACACCACTGTGTCTGGAACCTGGAACTCTCAGCTCTATGTGTAGCTGATCCATGTGGTGAGTCACTGGCACTGTGCTTTGGGGTTTCATTGCTGGCTGTAAAATGTCCTCAGGTTCTGAACTAGTCCTGGTCACCCATCTTGGGCAGGGTTAATCCCAATACATCCTCTGTTACCCGAGTTTTTTAAACAGCATTTAAAATGTCTCAGTTTCTCTGTACTTCTCCCACTTTACTCCATTGTCTTCAGCTTACTTCCATTGCTGCAAACTGAGTTCAAAAGAGGCGGCAGAATCTTTCCCTTCCCAGTAGGCTCAGGCAAAAGTAAACTGCTCCAACCTCTCCTAGCTAGTGTGCTCTGCCTCATTAATAACTTTTGCCATTTTGATCACACTCTGATGTTCCTCGGCCCATTGTTCATCTGTGAAATGTTGGAGGGTATGGAAGGCTAGCTTTTGTTGGATCTGTCAAAAAGAAGGAAGGAAGGAAGGAAGGAAGGAAGGAAGGAAGGAAGGAAGAGGCTAGTTTAGAAGACTCAAAACAGACCATGTGGTGTATGCAGATCTTGCTTCGCATGGTAGAGAACACCTGCATGTATCCATGCTGTAGAACTATTGCAATTTGACACCATTTTAACTGCCATGGCTCCATCCTACAGAATCCTGGGATCTGTAGTTTGGTGAAGCACCAGCACTTTTGGCAGAAAAGGCTAAAGACCTTGTAAAACTACAAATCCTAGGATCCCGTAGGGTGGAGCTATGGCACTTAAAGTGGTTCCAAACTGCTATACCTCTGCAGTGTGGATACATCCCTAGAGAGATTTGGAGGAACAAACCTGGAGCTGCCAGTGCATTCTCCTAGAGTCTGTTGCTTGAGACATTTGCTTCATTCTGCCAAATGATAGGGTTGGCCCATCTGTCTCCTTAGCGCACCTCCTGGTGTCCAGTGTCCAACTCCTGGCTCTGCTCTAACAGCTGCCAATTGTTCATGAAGCAACTGCAGGTTCTCTCTGGACTGTTGATAGGCCAGATTGGATCATGTGACAAGGCATATCTGGTGGAAGCAGGCAGTTGCCCTTCTTCGTAAGATGAGATAAATAAATAAAAAAAGATAGTGAGAAATGAAAAAACAGTGATTCTGATCTGACTTGCTAACTAAAAATAAAGTCTCATGACCAGACTGGAAAGAAAGATCCACGAAAGATTGGGTTTTAATTTCTCAACAGTTCCGCTTGTGATTAAGGAGTATAAGCCCAAAACATGGCATCTATCTGTAAAAAGTTATTAAAGCCATCTTATTCAGCACCTGAGTGTCTTTTTTCCTCCTTTGGCTAGCTAGTAGAGGTCCATGTTCTCTAAGGCAAAATTAAAGCAGATTACACATAACTGAAGAAGTCTCCCCACCCCTGTTCTGGAATATCCAGTTTGTTCACACAAAGTGCTGCTCACCCTGTGCTTTTACACCTACAACAGCTTTCCCAGCCCTACCAGCAGAGCTAGACCACTGTCTCAGGTGCCACCTACTGGGAAAAAAAACAATGTCTATTCCTCCCAGATTCTCCTGGGGTGCATCTAGACAGGAGGAAAAAGTGTGCGGGGATGTGCATTAAATCACCTTCACAGCAGCTCCCTTTTGTCTAGGTTATTTTTTAAAAAAAGTTTCCCAGGCAGCGATTTGCACTGAAGTTCACACAAACAGAGCCCCTTCCCATGAATCAAGATGGTGGCTGTGAGAATGGGGCACTATTATTCCCACCAATTTTATTGTTGCTCTACATTTTTTAAAAACTTATTAAAACTTATTTAGGGTTTAAAAGGGCAGAAGAGAGACCTTCCACTTGTAAACTTTTTTTTCTCCTCAGCACAGTGAAATAACACTCCCTCGCTGGTCCAGAAACCCAAAATGGTGCTTCTGGACTCAGCTGGAGGAAAACCCGCCCCTGCTTGCACGATAGACCAATCAGCTGTCAACTTCCTCCTGGTCCAGAATGTGCAGCACTGCAAATAGGTCATCCAAAAGATCAGCAATGCGCTCCCCTCACAGTTTATTAAAAACTTCGTGGAAAACAACAAAGTCTCTTAGGGTGCAATTTATGGAGGTTTTTTTGCCACCCTCCCCAATATGGCAAATCTCCTGCATGGCTCGTTGGGACAACAGGTATTCTCCATGAATTCTATGAGGAGTATTTTGACCATCTAGACAACCCCCAGATGTTCCGCTCTATAGGAGGGCAGAGTTATGTATGCCAGGTGGTTTAAACAATAGTTGCCCAAGTTTTGGACAATTCCCTGTATTCCTGCCCATTGATCATACTGAATGGGGCTGATAAGAACTGAAGTCCAAAACATTTAGAAGACACTGGGCTGGGAAAGCATGTTCCAGAACACAGCAAACAGAGCCTCTGCTGCTCCAGAGACTAGAACACAGAACAATGGATGCAAGCTCCAGGAACAGAGATTCCACCCCAACATTAGGAGAAACTTTCTGACAGTAAGAGCTGTTTGGCAGTGGAACACACTCCCTCGGAGCGTGGTGGGGGTCTCCTTCCTTGGAGGTCTTTAAACAGAGGCTGGATGGCCATCTGTCAGGGATGCTTTGATTGTGTATTCCTGCATGGCAGGGGGTTGGACTGGATGGCCCTCATGGTCTCTTCCAACTTTACAATTCTATGATTCTATGATTCTATGAGCCCTGAAGCTACAACCACAAGGTAAGACTTGTAGCAACAGAGAAATAAATTTGTTAAAGAAGCTTGCCTGCTGTTAGTAAACTAAAAAATTAATCTCAGTCTGAATTTTTTATAGATTGAGATTATGGTTTGTTTGCAGGGGTTGTTTGGGGGTTTTGTTTTTGTTTGTTTTTTGTCTTGTTTTGGGTGTTTGTTTGTTTGTTTGCTGATTAGTCTGTTCTCTCTCTCTCTCTCTCTTGAACTCTTGTAGTTATAATCACAGCCAGCCAGTGTGGTGTAGTGGTTTGAGCACTGGACTAGGACTCTGGAGACCAGAATTCAACTCTCCACTCAGCGATCGACACCTACTGGGTGACTTTGGGCAAGTCACACTCTCTCGGCCTCAGAGGTGGGCAGTGGCAAACCTCCTCTGAAGAAATCCTGCTGAGAAACCCCCATGATAGGTTAGCCTTAGCATTAGCAGAAGTCAGAAATGACTTGAAAGCACACAACGGAGATTATCAGACACACTAAATATGGTGTTATCACAATGCCAGGAGATCGCTAAAGGGCTTCCTTTTCAGACAACATCGTTCCTATCTCGTCATGCACCCGTACTGCTTCCGTTCCTCTGGCACTGCTTTTTATTGACAGGCTAAGCCATCAATGAATCCCCCATTCTGTTTCTGTCATGGAATGTCCTGTGTCTGAAAAGGTGCCCTGTTATACTGGCATGATGCCAGCGTCAATGGGAGGTCCGTGCCAGAACACTTCCGGGTGAGAGCAGGACATCAAGGTAAGTGGCACATTTTTGTACCCTTTCCAGGTTACTTGTTAAGTTTTAAGTGTGTTTAGGTGCTTAGTATAACTTTTTTAAAGTTTATTTTCCTTTTACAGTTTGAATTTTCCGTGCTTTGTCTTCTCACGAGAGCAGCCAGGATTTCAGTCCAGGAAGTAAAAGGAACTCTGTTCAAGCTCCTTTCACTCTTGGGCTGCCCTACCGAGGGAACGAGGCATGATTAAGGTAGATCTGAAAAGTTTCCATTTTATGTCATTACAGGGACGGGAGAGGGACAGGAGAGGAGATTGTGAGATGGGAACGCTTTTTTTGTTCCTATCTGATAATCTCCAACAACAACAAAGTTATTATCACACATTGCAGCTTTATAATTGTATCTATACAGTACTACCATGGAATTCATTGAGGATGATTGATCAGGTTAGGAATGTTTAAAATAATACATAATTCAACTACATTTGAGAACATTTTAAAATTTCCCCAAAGATCTTGGATTTTCCAAAACACAGACCAGAATTCACTTGGGGACTTAGGTCTACGTAAGGGGGCTTACATCTGCGGGAAATAGAACTGAGCAATTTCACAATGCCTGTATTTAGCAAGGAGCTGCTGCTAATGTTACTATGCAGGGGAGCCAGCAAAATGACCGTAGTGCATAGGGACCGATGCACTGTGGGATCGATGCTCAATGGGATCTGATGTACAACAGGATGGATGTGCCTCAGGACACCAGCTAGGGAGTGCAAATGCACATTGGTAGAGCCTGAGGCATATTGGGATGCATCATTATGCATCTTCATGATTCACTAGCAGGGTTTCTTAGAACCTCTGCTATATAGTTAAGTATGTGTAAAGTTATGCAATGTAGACCACGATAGAGAATTCTGACTCCCGTTTTTAAAACACTGATGATAATCAAACCATATATGTCACAAAATCTGTTTTTGTACAGTTGGCCCTCCATATCCACAAGTTCTGTATCCTCGGATTCAACCAAGCATGGCTCGAAAATATTCGGCGGGGGGGGGGGATCCAAAAAGCAAACCTTGATTTTTCTAACATTTTACTATGCCATTATAAATAATGGGACTTGAATATCCATGGATCTTGGTATCCACAGGGGGGCCTGGAACCAACCCCCAGTGAATACCAAGGGCCCATTGTATTTAACAGGACTATTTTTCAAAAAAAGAAAAAAAATACTAATAGCAGACAGGAAAGGAGGAGACAGAGAAAGAGAGAGATGGTTACTATTGGGATCTCTCCCTTCAAGTTAAATTATTTTCTCCCCTTCTGTGGTGCTACTAAAAATCACTCCTCAAAGTAAGGTAAGGAGAGAGGTTCCATTGACGTAACACCAGTCAGCATCCTCTTCAGCCGTTATGATATCCTAAACTGGGCTTATGATATCTTAATTGTGACCCAAAAAACCTTTGCAACCTGACAGTGCCCTGACCAAAAGCATTTCTGAAGCACTGGAGATTGGAGCACTAGGAAATGATATCCACAAATTGCTCTTCAATCACAGAGTGACTAGAATAAGTAGTTGTAGTAGGACCCCAGCTGCCTGTTCTCTAGTCACTCTGTGACCCAGAGAGTGTGGTGGACATCATTTCCTAGCACTCTGATCTCCAGCATCTCAGAAATGATTCAGTCAGTGTTCTGCCAGGCTGTGAAGGTAGGCGTCGGGGAGAGGTGTCTTCATCAGACAATGATAGAACTCTGTCGTCATAGTGACGATGCTGCTGCAGCATCTTGATACAAGTTTTGCAAATTGCTAGCAACTTAATTGGTGTGGTGGTTGTATTTTTACTGCCAGGCCAGGGGAGGGGGTCTTTGGGGGGGGGTGTTGCTGAGTTTGGGTACACTGCAACTTGATTTGGTTGAATGGAGGCTACCATTTGCTGCTCTGGCTCCTTTGGCAAAATGCTTTGGGTCAGCCCTGCATGTCTAGTTCAGCTCTGACCTAGGGAGCATCCCAGACATAGAACAACTAGCAGCCACAGTGTCTAGTGGCTTCCATGTAGGTAGGACACTGAAGCTGCTGCCACACTGCAGAAATAATGTAGTTTGACACTGCTTTAACTGCCAGGGATCAATGCTATGGAATTCTGGAATTTTATAGTTTTGTGAGATATTTAGCCTTCTCTATCAGTGACCTCTGGTGCCACATCAAACTACAAATCCCAGGATTCCATTGTATAGTGCCATAATAGCTAAAGCAGTATCAAACTGCATTATTTCTGCAGTGTGGTAGCAGCTTGACTCCCCTCCAGGTTTTAGTCCAGACTTTAAAGAAGCTATCCAAGGTGCTGAACCAATTGGGGGTTGGGGGTTGAGCATCTTGGATGCCTCCTTTACAGTTTAGACTAAAATCTGGAGCAGATTCTCCACCTCACTGATAAAGGAGCCTCCCAACACCCCTCCATTGTAATCCAGGATTTTCTTACCCAAGCAATTCTGGTGTGCACACTGCTGAAAAGGCCCCTTTTAAAGTCCTTCACGCAGGCACTAGTTTCATTATATGTGTCAAGATGCTTTCAGGATGCAAGAGGCAATGGAATGTTACTATGGTGCCAAGGCCTCCGTCAGCTTCCAAGAAAACACAGCATGCATACGATTGTTTTGAAACAGTGCCTCTTCGTACAGCTGCCAATTCTGCTGTGTGGGGCTAGCCAGCCTGCCGGCTCTTATTGTCTGACAATCTCTCCTTACAAGGAACCAGCGACAGAGAAGGCATACACAGACAAGGAGCAAATTACCCCTGTCCTTGTCCAAACCAAGTATCTATCTGCCAATTTGTCTGGGGTGAAAGTTGTCCTTTGTGTGTATCAATTCCCATCCAACTCCAAACAGGCTTTAAAGATTATTGCATTTTGCAAAACTGAATTTAAACAGACCCTTTAGGGCTACCGTCAGTACAGAAGGACAGAGAGGAAGCTATGAGTATCCCCTTTGTAGTTTGACAGCTGGGTGTGTTTATACCAAATGATGGCTTTGTGACATCAGTGGGATCTACTCCCGAGTAAGGGGCCCTTAGGGAAAGAACACAAGAGCTCAGGCTTCTTTGCTTGGCTTGGCTTTTTAATTGCTAGGCACAAATGCGATCTGTAGTTGGGTTTGCAGAATAGAGTGAACTCAAATACACACAAAAGATGACCAAGGGCCTTCTACTGTAAACCATGCACCTTCACCCAAAATATCTTCCAGCTGTCCCAGAGACAGTCCTCATTAATCCTCTGTCGTCCCACTTTTTCATCTGCTTTTAAAATGTCCCAATTTCTCATACCTCCTCCCTTTCCTGATGTGTCCTCAGCTTGCTTCAGTTGCTGCAAACTAAGTTCAAAGTGCAAAAGTAGTTTGCACTCAAGACAGCAAGTGGAAAGGAGAGGAGGAGGCAGAATTTTGTGCTTCCCAGTGGATTCAGGCAATAGCAAACTGCAACAGCCTCTTGTAGCTTATGTATTCTTCCACTAATAACTTTTGCCATCTTTACCACATTCTGATGTTGCTTGGCCACATGTGCCCCAGTTTTCATCTCTGAAGTGTCAGAGCGTATAGGGTGGATAGTCAGTGTGGTGTAGTCGTTTGAGCATTGGACTATAATTCTGGAGACCAGGGTTTGCATCCCCACTCAGCCATGGAAATCCACTGGGTGACCTTGGGCAAGTCACACACTCTCAGCCTCAGAGGGAGGCAAAGGCAAGCACCCTCTAAACCAATCTTGTGAAGAAAACCCCATGACAGGTTCACCTTAGAGCTGCCATAAGTCAGAAATGACTTGAAGGCACACAACAACAAAAACAAAAACAACAACAATGTATGAATGTCACAAATAGACAAGAAAGGCAGAATTCACCAAAATTTTCTACTACACAACTATAGGAGCCCTGTTCTCCTTTCAATCTGGTCATCATGTTGTTGAGCACCACCTGACTTAGATATTTGCCTCTGGTCCATTATACAATGACAGTTGCTAAAATAAGCTGAGAATGCTTTCTCAACCATGTTTGAAAAAGCAATGAAGTGCTGAGATGTGGTTACTTACATTCTCAGTAGTGAAATCCCTTTCTCTCAAGAGACCAGTCAAAGCCCAGCAGTGAATATCTCCTAGAAAAGTTGCAAAACTTTTGTCTTTGGACTGGCATTCAGGCAGCCAGGATTAAGAATATATGGAGAAACTTGAATTCTGCTTGGATATACATATGTTTACTCCATTGGGATAGCTATGCTACGGATGTATGTCAATTTTTCATCACTTTAAGAACCATGGGTCTCCCCAAGGAATCCTGAGAACTGTACATGTAGAGAATTCTCTGCTGAAGATTCCCGCCTCCTTCCCAGAACCCCTCCCCCCTTTTTTTTCCTGGAAAAGGCAAGAACTGCTACAACACTTTAAAGCTTGCAATGCAGAAAGCTCTGTTTCTCCTTTGATTCCCACTCAATGGTTAATGAACTAGAGTTGTAAAAGCTTCAAGTAGTAATCCAAAATCATAAAAGGCATATAGACAGACAGATATAGATATATCACAGAAAGCAAAAACAAATCGCATCAAGGCAGCGAAGTTATAGCCCAGAGGTTGCAGGAAGCCCACCCTAAGGTCCAAATGGTTTGGGGGGGGGGGAATTAAAAAACTTTTTTCTATCTCAAAGTGACTCCTAAAACCTTCTTCAGTGTGGGTGGGGGCAATTTTGCCACATTTTGGGGGCTCTGGTCCATTTTAGCCTGATCCATCTATCTGCCACCAACAACAACTTCAGGGTTTCCAGCAAACACCAGAATTTTCCCCGACTGGGGAATAGAAGGTTAAGAGGGGACACGATAGTGATGTTTAAATATTTGAAGCGATGTCATACTGAGCATGGAGCAAGCTTGTTTTCTGTTGCTCCAGAGACTAGGACACAGAGCAATGGACTCAAACTACAGGAAAGGAGATTCCACCTAAACGTTAGGAAGAAATTCCTGATGGTAAGAACTGTTTGATGGTGGAATACACTGCCTTGTAGTGTAGTGGAGTCTCCTTCCATTTTTAAAATTTTTAAGACCCAGGTTTGGAGGGGAGAAATAATTGTAGTTTTTCAGCATTTCACATTTAACCCAGGGCGGGAGTACAGTGACAGCATTCCAAGCCTCCACAGCAGGTCACATTGTGAGGAATGGTAATGCTTTTACCCAGCTTGGAAATTTTTACTTGTTTGGATCTACAGCTCCCAGGATCCCTTGGCTAGAGCTGATGTTGTAGGTTCACAAAAGTAACTTTCTCAAGCTCATCTCCTTCAGCAATGCTGCTCCCAGAATCCTAATGACCTGAAAGTGCTTCCTCCACCAGTCCAGTAATCATGGCACAGCATGATTATCATAAACAAGTATTTCTCAAAGAGAAGTACAAGGATAATTAAATTAAACAGTGGTTTACGCAGACATGAGGCCTGCACTTAAGTAACTCCATTCTCACTACTTGTCATTCGTTTCCAATCATAGGCAAACACACAGCATGCTACAGGCTGAGTACTGAGTCAGTACTGGAACAGGCCTAGTACAAGCTTCACCAAGGACTTTATGAGATGAGTCAAATACAGCATCATAAGGATGCCTTATGATTGCAAAAGGGCGTGTGTACCAGACAGTGTCGCCCTTTCACGATCATGTATTGTTTAAAACCTGTACTTTTTTTATTGACAGCCCAAGCTGTCAATTGATCCCCCATGGTGATTTGTTGCTGGCATTGCTGGCATTTGAATCCATGCGCCATTGTACTCTTATGAATGCAGCATGAATGGCCAGACCCACCAGAACACTTTCATATGAGATTGCAACATCCAGGTAGGGGACAATCTTTTTATCACAAACCCACCCCCACCCCTGTTTACTTGGGACTTTTAAAATGTGTTTTGGTCCTTTGATATACTTTTTGTGTCTTTGTTTTGTTTTTTTGAATTTCCCACATGAGCATCTTCTCACAAAATTCAGTGAGATTTGAAACCAGGAAGTGAATGGAGCTCTGTTCACACCCTATGAATGCCTGGGAAGCCTCATTAACAGGAGTACGGTAAGGTCTGATGGGGGTGTTCTTTTGCTGGCATAAAAACACCACAATTTATTCTGGTAAAAGAACTTTTACAGGGGATGGTCTGATAAAGTCCTGAGACTTGTCTAGACGACAAGATATAATGCTGATTGCTGCGCATTAATGCAAATTTGCAGCAGAGTTCATTTGTCTCCATGTGGGTTTTTTCACAAAATCACTCGTATTTAAACTATCTGTGTTTGATGTTCACATGGAGCCATGCCAGCAAATCAAGATGGTGGCCGGGAGTGAATCACTTGCTTTATTATTCCCCTCCTTCCGAATATGGTGAATCACTGCGGGATCCCGTTGGGTCAAAAGGTATTTTCCTCGAATTGAGTTTTTTTCACTCTTTTCATAGACCAAGACAACCCCTTGGTCTGAGAGTGAAGAAGTCTTTGTAGAGCTGATGATAGCCTCTGTGCTAGAATTTTGAAGGGTGTACATTTTTGGTATATAGGAAGCGGCACTACACAATTTTAACATTTATTTAAAAACCTGTGGAACACAGATTAACATTTGAATCTAAAGAACCACGAAGTGTCTTACATTTCTCCCACCATTTTATTTATTTATTTTATTTATTTAGGTACTGTATTTATGCCCCACTCTTCAGCCACACAGGTGCCCAGAGTGGCTTACAAATTGTTTAAGCAATAGCAATTTACACATCTACACCGCATTAAGCTGTTTTCAATGTGTGTTAGCTAATTGCTCCCACAAACTAGGTACTCATTTTACTGACCTTTGAAAGGATGGAAGGCTGAGTGAACCTTGAAGCCCTTGGGATCAAACTTGCAACGTGGTGGCTTGCAGTACTGGCATTTAACCACTGTGCCACAAGGCCAAGAAGCAGCACTAAGGCCCTCTAGTCTTGCCTCAGAACAGATATAACAATCCCATTTCTCCCAGTTTGTCAGGGTTCTGGCTCCTATCCCAATAACAAACGTATGTTCCCCTTTTTGACTTTTGCAGAGATGCCTCATTGATTTGGCTGCCTCAAAACATTCTCCTGCTTGAAATGAACAAGATGGCACATCCACCCATCCCAAATGAACCATTGCATTGGAAGGGACCCCAAAGGCGATCTAGTCCAACTCCCTGCAATGCAGGAATCCGTCACTAAGTACCCTTGAGAGGTAAATATGCAACCTCTGTTTAATAACCTCCAATGAAGGGGAGACCACCAGCTTCTGAGGCAGTCAGTTCCACCATCAAAAAACTCCTACAATCAGAAAGTGCTTAGTCAGAACCTACTTTCTTGTAGTTTGAATCCATTGTTTTGGTCCTACCCTCAGAAGCAGCAGAAGACAAGATCATACCATTTGCTACATGATAGCCCTTCAGACATCTTCAGATGTCTATCATATCATCTCTTTCTTTTCTCTAGTCTAAACAGACCCAGCTCCCTTAACCACTCTTCACAGAGTTTGGCTTCCAGACCTTTTGCCATCTTGATGGTGTTCCTCTGAACACATTTCAGTTTGTCGGTACCCTTCTAAAACAGTGGTGCCCAGAATTGTGGCCCTTTCACACTATAGAATTTTAGCACTATGATTCCATTTTAACTAACATGGCTTCATCCTATGGAATCCTGGGGGTTGTAACCTGATGAAGATACTAGACCTCTCTGGTGGAGAATTCTAAATAACACCCCCTAAACTGTAAATCCCAAGATTCCGTAGGATGGAACATAGCCGTTAGAGTGGAATCATAGCATGAAAAATCTGTAGTGTGAAACAGCCCCAAGACACAATATTCCTGGAGAAATCTGACCAAAGCAAAATAAAGTGGTACTATTACATCCCTTGAGGAGCTTGAATACCCTAAAGGCACCAGAACTTGTCTGATCTTGGAAACTAAGCACGGACAGCCCTGGTGAGTACTTGGATAGGAGGCTGGCAACAGTGAGAGAGCTGTGGGCTCTCTCTCCTTTTTTTTTTAACAAATATTTTTATTGAATGTTCTAGAGTATATTAAAATTACAGAAATTAAGAAAAGAAATGGGGGGAAGGTGACTTCCTACCTTCTTTTCAGCAGTTACATATGCATATAATTATTCATACCTCACTCTAACAAATTACAGCATATTCTCTTCTTTCAATGGCTTATTTTTTCTAATCCTCAAACCCCAAAGTTACCAAGTTGTTTTCTTTTCTTTTTTCACAAAAAAATCTTTAAAGGGTTTCTAGTCTCTGAGAAATGTCACTAATCGTAGAATCACAGTTGGAAGAGACCACGAGGGCCATCCAGTCCAACCACCTGCCTTGCAAGAATACACAATCAAAGCACTCTTGACAGATGGCCATCCAGCCTCTGCTTAAAAACTTCCAAACAAAGAGACTCCACCACACTCTGAGGCAGTGCATTCCACTGTCAAACAGCTCTTACTGAGGTCTTTAATGACCTTTCATTTTCCACAGCCATTTTCTCCATGGTAGGTAATGTTAAATTGTTCCATCTTATAGATTTTAACCCCTGAAATCATATATTTTATTTAACCTGTTCTTCCATTTCATATTTCAACAAAAATATAGCTGTAGGCTTTCAGAAGAAGAAACTGGCAAAACCACCTCTGACTATTCCTTGCCTAAGAAAACCCTATGAAATTCATGGGAATACCATAAGTCAACAGGCAACTTGAAGGTGCATTGGCACGCACACACACACACATAACATCCATTGGACTGAATACTATAGATGTTGATTCAACCTAGAACGATTGGTCTGTTTTTGCCACTGCATTTTGAGAGATTATCAGATGCTCTAAATATGGCGTGATAACAATACCAGGAGATCACTAAAGGGCTTGAATTTCAGATGACGTCGTTCCCGTGTCATGAAGCTCCCATCCAGCTGTTGTTACACCGGTGCTTCTTTTTATTGATAGGCTAAGCCATCAAGGAATTCCCCCATTCCATTTCTGTAACAGAATGTCTTGCGACTGAAATGGTGCCCTGTCATGCTGGTGCGATGCCAGCATCAATGGGAGGTCCCTGCCAGAACACTTCCAGGTGAGATCGGGACATCAAGGTAAGTGACACACTTTTTTGTATCCTCCCTGGGTTACTTGTAATGATTTAAGTGTGTTTTTGTGCTTGGTGTTACTTTTACTGTAGTATTTTTGTGTTTATTTTTGAATTTCCCACGTTCTTGACTTCTCACGAGAGCAGCCGGGATTTCACTCCAGGAAGTGAATGGAGCTCCATTCGAGCTCCATTCACTCCTGGGCTGCCCTGCTAAGGGAATAAGGCACGATTGAGGTAGGTCAGAAAAGTTTTCATTTTATGTCACTGCAAGGATGGGAGAGGGGTGGGAGAGGAGATTGTAAGACGGGAACACTTTTTTTTTGTTCCTGTCTGAAAATCTCCATTATGTGAACTTGTGTTAAGCTTGTGATCTACTACAAGCCTTACCGCACTCTGAAGAAAAGTGGCAAAGCAGCAGGAATGTTCCATCTTTCGTACTGCCTTATGGAATGACATAAGGATTCTTTCATTCCGGTCCTTTGGGGGGATTGAGGTAAAATCATGTCTTTTTGCTAACCAGAAAAAATTGTTTGCAAAAAGATGCAGTTTTGTACCTCTGTCCCCCATGGGACCAGAACAAAAGAATGCCAGAAGAACACTGATGCCACGCTGTAAGGCAGCAGGAAAGACAGGATGAAGAAAAGCAGCAAAGCAGCAGGAACAGAGTGCAATAAGGCTCTAAGATGCCTAGATTCTTTTCAATAGACTGACAGATAAATTGTACATGGACACTGCTGATACGATAGCATCCTCTGCCACACTTCAGAGCCCCAGACTAGTTTAGGCTGTGGATGGCAAGAGGCTTGATTCTTAGCATCTACCACCCAAGGCATCTGCCAATGGTAGGTGTGGCTTTCCTGTAAAAATCTTGGTAGTGTAGGTGGCTAGAAGTGTTGTTCTTCAAGGTTCAGCTCCCTTCTGAGGTCCCTACCCTTTATACCACAGTGCAAGTGAATGAGGTGATGATGATGCTTTAAAAGTTATTGTTTGTAAGCAATTAGTATAAATCAGAAAAAATAATCAAGCAGAGGCTGAATACTTTGTGTTTATGTTAATGGAATTCCTACCTCATGCTATCAGCTCAGATGGGAACTCTTCTTTGCCAAACTGTGTGCATTGCTGATTGAATGCTTGCATTTCAGCCAGCTGAAGAGCTTTTGCTAAAGACCAGTGTGTTTTTGCAAGCTAAACCTCTACAGTCAGAAGGAAGCATCACTGAGTTTGATGGAGCTTATTCCCCATTAGCTATGCATAAACTGGGAATCATACCTTGTAAAATTAACTTTGATATTTCATTCATTCATGGTCGATTTGTTTCTTTTGGATCTCTTGTGTTTTATAACGACATTTTAAAAACAAGTGTCAGCTCCTTTGAGTAACTATATCTCCTGCTCTTGTTCTATCAGATAGCTAGCTAGCTAGCAAGAGGAATAAGTGGGTATTGTGACAGGAATTCTGTTAATAATGATGATTTTGCCAACCCTACATATTGAATGTAAGAGTTTAAAATGTGTTTAAACTCATAAGTCTAAAATATGCTGCCTGTGTAACAGGGATATATTAAGGTTAAATGTTCTAGATTCTGGGCATTTTGCCCAGCTAAAATTCAAAACAATAGATAGAAGAACAGCTGGGATCAATAATAAACAGGTGCCAGATCACGTGACATAACCAGTGTGCCTGTCTTCTTTAAGTAAAGAAAAAAGTGGGTACCCATACATATGGGATTGTGGCCAAAATACGATTGTACAGTTGTCCCTTCACATTCGCGGGGGTTAGGTTCCATAGACCCCCGCGAATGTGAAAATCCCGCGAATAATGACAGCCCTCCACCCACCCTCGCCAAGCGACCCCGAGGCCTCCGGAGGCCTCGCAGTCGCTTTTCCCTGCCGCCCCCCGCCCTCCCCAAGCGACCCCGAGGCCTCTGGAGGCCTCACAGTCGCTTTTACCTGCCGCCCCCTGCCCTCCCCAAGCGACCCCGAGGCCTCCGGAGGCCTCGCGGTCGCTCTTCCCTGCTGCCCCCCGCCCTCCCCAAGCGACCCCCGAGGCCTCTGGAGGCCTCGCGGTCGCTTTTCCCGGCCGCCCCCGCCCTCCCCAAGCGACCCCCGAGGCCTCCGGAGGCCTCGCGGTTGCTCTTCCCTGCCGCCCCCCGCCCTCCCCAAGCGACCCCGAGACCTCCGGAGGCCTCGTGGTCGCTCTTCCCTGCTGCCCCCCGCCCTCCCCAAGCGACCCCCGAGGCCTCCGGAGGCCTCGCGGTCGCTCTTCCCTGCCACCCCCCACCCTCCCCAAGGGACCCCGAGGCCTCGGGAGGCCTCGCGGTCGCTTTTCCCTGCCGCCCCCCGCCCTTCCCAAGCAACCCCGAGGCCTCCGGAGGCCCCGTTGTCGCTCCCCTCGCCACTTTACCTGGACTCCCCTCGCCTCCCCGGCCCTCCCCACTCCCTCCTCAGGCCTTCATGGGGCCTCCGGAGCGCCTCCGGGGGCCCCATGAAGGCCTCCCCAGCCCTCCCCACCCCCTCCCCAGGCTTTCACGGGGCCTCCGGAGGCCCCGTGTCACGGTTTTGGGGGGGCCCGTGGGGGCTCTCCCAAAACCGCGAATAATCAAAACCGCGAATGTTAAGTTCGCGAAAGTGGAGGGACAACTGTATAGGGAAGCCAAACCACACAAAATTTCTTAAGGCACTGGTCTGCCACCTGGAGAATACTGTACAGTTGTTTGCAGCCTTCAGTGCTAAGGTTATCTAAGGTGACTTGGATGACTAAGGATTTTTTTACACTACACTCTTATTGTGCTATTATTAACTGCTCTGGCTGCCTCCTATGGAATCCTGGGATTTGCAGTTTAGGGAGGGGCATTTAGAATTCTCAGCCAGAGAGCTCTTAGGCCTCACTAAACTACAAAGCCCAGCATTCCACAGGAGGTAGCTGTAGTAGTTAAAGTGGAATAATAGTGCTATAGCAGTGTAGTGTGATAGAGTCCTAAGGAAATGCAGCAAGATACTCAGTGACAGACATAAGGCAATGAACCTTCAGTCCTTCAATAAAGATACAAGGATGGGGGAACCATGCCTGTTTCAGTCTGGGAGCACATAAATTCCTTGATACGTGGCTGTATTTTCCTCGCAGGCATTGCTATGGGGGCTATCATCATCGGCTCCTCCAGGGCCAGCAGAGGTAATTGCCTCAGACAGCAGATGCTGGGGTCAGTAGTGGCAATCTCCCAGCTATTCCACTGGTATGCCGTGGCTGTTCCCTTCTGTTGAAGAACAGAGTTGTTCACAACCTCCTTAAATTAGCCTGATGTATCTTACGTTGTAGAGCTCAGGATAAAATTTCTGATATAATAGAGGAAAGGATGCATCAGCCTAAATACCCTGAAGTTACCAGATCCCATCAGATCTTGGAAGCTAAACAGGAACAGGCCTGGATGGGGGGCTGTGAAGAAATACCTGGCACTGCAGTATATATTTCAGAGGAAGTCAATGACAAACAATCTCTCAGTATTCTTTGTCTAAGAAAATCCTATGGAAACAAACATGATGTAATCATTCAGATGTTGGACTAGGACTTAGGAAACCAGAGTTTAAATCCCTGCTCCTCTCTGGAAACCCACTGTATGATCTAGGGCAATTCAATCAAGAATGTACCTGGTGAGGGGGGAATAAGGGCATTGTCCCCTTCCCAATTTCTGCCCCTAAAATGAAATTTTCCTTCAGTCCCCAGATGTCTAGCATTGCAGTAACTTAAAATTTCAGCTGAGCATTTTGAAACAGAGTTTAAGCATCCCAAGAAAAAGAAGCAGGCAAATTGACCAAGGGAATATGAACACAGCAAATATAAGAGTTCTAGGTGTGAATGATTTTCAATGGCTCACTCTCAGCAATGCTAGAAATTTGTGGACTGAAGGAAAATTTCATTCGAAGATGGAATTCTTATTTGAGGGGAACAGTACTCTCATTCTACCTCCCCTGTAGCTACACCCTGATTCATACTCTCTCAGCCTTAGAGGAAGGCCATGGCAAACCTCCCGAGAATACAACTTACCAAGAAAACCCAAGGACAGAGTCAGAGGTGACTTGAAGGTACACAACAATAACAACGGGACAAATAAGGTTCATTTGAGAGGCCAAATGGGATGAGGAGGGGTCCCACCTTGACCATTATCTCAGACAGGAAAATATCTTGAGTCAGCCTTAAATTTCTGTACTCTTTCTAAAGGGCCTCAATATCCTCAGAGCCAGGCAGAATGAAGAAGGACTTTCCACTATACTTTATCACAGCACCCCTGTTACTTCATAGTGCACACATGCATGCTAAGCTACCATGTGGTAGACAACATGTTGCTGGACATTCTAGAGTGGCTGAGATAGATTTTAAACTTTTGGTAATGCAATGCAGTTATGTGGTTGCTTTGGTTTTTAAATATCTTTAGTCAAAAGAACAAATGCTGCATCCTGGCTCATATATCCAAGCAACTGAATTTTGTAGAGCAAACAGCCTATGGTGAAAAGAACAGCCATGCATAATGAGAGGAGTGGTTAAGCACTTGCTTTCTTATCTTCGGGCAGCAAAGTATCTTAGGTTAATCCTAGCAGAAGAGGAATTTGAGAAAAGAGCAAAGAGCAGGGTGTAAAAGAAGGAACAGCAAGGAGGAAGGCACAAGAACTACTTTCCTTCAGAGCTTTGGATCTTTCATGTGCACAAGAATAGGCTCCAGATAAATAACAGGCAGTGATCTTCCCTAACCCCTGTATTTGTTACCTCATGCCTTGTAATGTCCACAGTTATCAAGGGGTTCCATCTCTCAAACCTTGCACCCTGAGATTAGATTGATGATGACTGGCTCTATCATGAGTTTCAGTGAGGCAGTCACCTCAAGCAATGGAGCACAGGGAACCTCAAATTTGTTTTTCTGTCCTGTTCTGCCCTGCTGCTTTGGAAACCTTCTATACAGGAATATTGATGTGGAAGAGGCACCCTCTCATCTTTCACCTCAGGCTGTTTGGAGTTGGTCCTAGTTTTTTTGCTCCTATGCAGCTGATTTACAAAGTAAATAAATATGTAATGTTTGGTGTGGAAGAGAAAGCCAGATCTGGACCTTTGTATGTTGCAGCGGGGGGTGGGGAAATTCAACTCCTTGCTTTTTCTGTTTTATCATCATCATCATCTTATATCCCACCTTTCTCCCAGATTGGACCTGAAGACAGCTTACAAATTAAAATGATTACTATATAGTTAAGAACATACAAAAAGTCAACATTAAGCTATTAATGATTCTACATCACAGATGTAGTTCAGAATATTTAACTTTGTATTGTCTCCTGACCAGTAATCTGGTGGGACGAGGAGGTGTGAAAGCAGTCCTGCTTCTGATGCATTACAGATCACTGGCAAGAAGGGACTGGAAGGAGCATCCTGCAGCATCCTGATCATCAGCAGAACAGACCATCACTTGGTGTGGCTATTTGTTGTTAAGGTAGGTTGGGGGGGTGCAATTGCAATCATGACAATAGTGCCAAACAGTTACAGATGCATATGTCTAGAGGGCCTTATCACACTACACTGTTATAGCGCTATTATGCCATTTCAACTGCTCTGGCTGCCTCCTGTGGCATCCTGGGATTTGCAGTTTAGGGAAAGGCATTATTATTCTCAGCCAGAGAGCTCTTAGGCCTCACTAAAGAACAAACCCCAGAATTCCACGAAAGGCAGCCATAACAGCTATACGTAGAATAATAATGCTATAACAGTGTAGTGTGATTTTATTTATTTATTTATTTATTTATTTATACCCCGCTCTTCAGCCACAAGGCTATCAGAGCGGCTTACAAATTGTTTTAAGCAACAGCTATTTACACATCTACACTGCATCAAACAGTTTCCAATGTGTGTTAGCTAATTGCCCCCCACAAGCTGGGTACTCAATTTACTGACCTACGAAAGGATGGAAGGCTGAGTGAACCTTGGAGCCGGCTGGAATCGAACTGATAAGGCTCTAGCTTACATATTTGTAACTGCTCAACAGTATGGCAGCCAATATTTAAACAAGTTAAATCATATACTTACAAATGATGAAAAGTAGTTAAAACAGAACAATTTAAAACACTACAATCCTCATAAAAGTCCTTTCCTGAAAGACCTTCATTTTAAAAGCCAGTTGGAATTTTTTAAAAAGTATTTGCCTGCTGAGTAAAGGAGAGCAAGGAGGGAACCATTCTAGCTTCCCTAGGGAGGGAGTTTCATAGCCTACGGACAGCCATTGAGAAAGTCATATAGTTATGATTAGACTCCCCACTCAACCATGCCTGCTGTCTTCCCATTATAAATTGCAAAAGTGAGAAGAGGCAGTTCAGACCAGAACACATGTTGATATCCCATCTGTCCTTTAATTGAGTTGCTCATCCTCATGAACTCCTAAGGCACTATACAGATAGACCCAGACTTACCGTAGATACTGGAAACCACAGATAATAGTGAACCCTATTAAAAAGAATGACTTCCAACCCAAGCGTACCACAGAGTAGCTCTAGAGCAGTGGTTCTTAACCTGGGGTCCGGGGACTCCCAGGAGTCTGCGGTGTCCTCACAGAGGGTCCACAAAGGCTTGAAAGTTGCTTGGCCCACCTCCTGCCTGCAGTGGAGTGGCCACGTGACAGGAGCAAAGGCAAAGGCTGGCTGGCTGAACCTTTGCCAATGCCAGTCAATCCACACCAGCCACAAACTTGCAGGAAGAAGCAGGAGAAAAGTCTTCCCTCCCTTCAGTGCCTCTGAGGGAAGGCTTAATGGATGGTAATTGTATTATTATTATTATTATTATTATTAAGTGTTGTTATTTTAAATCTTGAGTTAAGTCTTGGGGGTCTACAGCAACAAAGATATTTAAAGGGGGTCCCTGGTAAAGAAAAGATTAAGAACCACTGCTTTAGAGAACCTAGAAGATGCCTAGAGAGACCATAAATTTTGGACACAGGTAAGTGTATTTATGGATGTGGGTTCCACAGATACAGGGCTCTATCTATAGTTCTGATTTACCAGCCCCATGCTTAAAAAACTTTACATGCTTTCTTCAGTGGCCAAGAACATTTGATTTTCCTTGGGTTCTTTCCAGGCTGTGAGGCCATGTTCTGGAAGAGTTTATTTCTGACCTGCATCTGTGGCTGGCATGTTCAGAGAATGGTTGGGTAGGAGTGTGTGTGTGTGGGGTGGTGGTGGTTATATACTGTGAACCCCTGTTGGGGAAAGAACAGGAAAGAAGAAACCCTAAAAGTAAACAAAATCTGGCTGCCAGTCCTGAAAAACACTAAAATCACAACTCAACACTTACAAATGAACTCCACCCAGGTACAGGGGGATTTCCAGCAAATAATGGAGCATTAACCAACCATTGGCCAAACAGACCCTAATCCTCCTTGCATATCTCCACCCAGAAACTAGCCATTCAAATACACAAATTTACATATCCTCTCCAACAGGGACTCACAGTATATAAACCCCACACACACACCTACCCAACCATTCTCTGAAGATGCCAGCCACAGATGCAGGCTAACCATCAGAAATAAACTCTTCCAGAACATGGCCTCACAGCCCAGAAAAAAACCAAAGAAAATCTATGGATGCTGGCAGTGAAAGTCTTCGACTTCATGCCAAGAACATTATTTGTGTATCTCTCTCAAGGGCAACACCCGCATGTCATGTCATCACTACTGCCTTCAAATTTAGGGGAAGACCTCTGCATCCATCTTTAAAGATTTCCATCTAAACCATGTAGTTAAAGTAGGAGTATTTTTCAGTCTGTGCCATACAATCAATCGCCTGACTTAACAAAGATGTAGGCAGGCCGCAAAGTTGTTCTCCTTCCTGATTATTACAGATTCAAATGCCTTGAATACAAATTAGAACTCTCTAATTACATTAATGGAGTCAAAGAGCAGAATAAATGTCTGTAGTCATATTTCGGGGAAACAGTCCTTGTTAAAAAGCAAAAATGCCTTCCCCCCTCATAACCAAGCAATCCTTTTATCCTTCCCTTTCTCTGATGTGATATGACTGCATTTAGGTGTGTTGCTTTATGAATTTGCCTAGAACAAATGCAAACCCAACGCCTTTGCTGGTCATATGAATGCACCTCGCTCCTGCATTTAAAATTGGTGGCTCTCCTTTTGAAACGCTAATTGGCTTTGTGCAAATTCCAGTGCAGAGAAATTCTCTGTCCTTACTACTTACAACGTACCTGAAAACATTCAGGTACAATTAAGGGAAGACATTTATTGCCCTTATATAAAAGATCAAAGAGGCTTGTCCTTAAATTTTTTGCTACCGGATGTTTTGTTTTAATCTTCATACATAAAATTAGATCATAGCCCAAGATTCCTTTTTTCTGAAATAATGTCTGCATGCACTGAGGTTGTTTGATATTATTAACATTGTACTGCTCATAAAGGCCAAGACAGAACTAAGTGTTTATTTATTTTTAACTTTCAGACCTCTTGTCCCATCTCCCCATGAAATTGGGAAACAGCTGTGATTTAAAGGATATCTTTTTTTTTAATAATCCATTTTCCCCTAGCTATAGGGAAATAATCTGGAGGGATTCTTATTTATTTATATTTATTTATTTAGGTATTTATACTCCACTCTTCAGCCACAAAGGCTCTTCTATTGTTAAGCAATAGAACTTTACACATCTACACCGCATTAAGCAGTTTTCAATGTGTGTTAGCTAACCTATGAAAGGATGGATGGCTGAGTGAACCTTGGAGCCCTTTGGATCAAACTTGCAACATTGTGGCTGCAGTGCAGGCATTTAACCACTGCACCATCAGGGCTCCATTCTTTGATGAGCACAACTGAGCAAGTTTCTGCATCATGGGAAGGGAAATATTTAGGGCAAAACAAAGAGAATGAGTTGCTCAGGGGATATCTAGATGAGAAGATATAATGCTGATTACTGTGCATTAGTGCAAATTTGCAGCAGCATTCATTTGTGTCCATAGTCCTTTGGCAAAATCTATTGTATGCAAAGCTATCCACATTTGAAGTGTGCTCACAGCCATGCCTGCAAATCAAGATGGTGGCCAAGTAAATTACAGTGTGTTATTATTCTCCACATGTTGTCACTACGGCACAGTTTTTTAAAAAACTGTAAATCAAAGGTGCTCAAGTGGGACCTTCTGCTTTAAAAAGCTGTTTGGTCACCTCAGCACAGCAAAAAAGTGCATGACCAATAATGCAAAACTCCAAAGTGGCACTTCCTGCCACTTCCTTGCTCGCAAGCCTGCCCCCTGCACATGGATGACCAATCTGCTCTCCACTTCTGCCCTTGTCAAGAATGTGCAGCAATGCAAATTGGATGTCCAGATGTGCAATAATGCACAAACCCATAAATTATTTTTTTAAAAAAACAAAACTCAGAGAAACCACAAAGGCCTGCACACCAGGTGGAGTCTTGGGCCCCCTTCCTTCCAAATACCACAAATCTTGGAACAAAGGGTATTCTTTTTGAATTCTATGAGGAGTATTTTCATCATCTAGACAACCCCTCCATCAGGTCCTTTCTCCCTTCTCCAGCTAGTGGAGTAGCTCTCTCATACCCCTGAAGTGGATCCCCAAGGGCTGGCCCACTATGATGGCAAATTCATGACATAAGATACATAAAATGTCAAGGAAAATGGACATTGTAGTTTTATTATGTCCATGAGACTTGATGAATTTTCAAGCTAGGCAAAATCTGGTCTAATTTTTGGCCTCTTCCTCAGCAGGCCCGGCTGTGACATTGTCGGAGGTCAGACAGAATGTAAACATTCATTTACTGAGAGAAGTGTTCCAGGTTTTTCCTGTCTTATCTCCCATTCTCTCATGGCCTCGCCTGTGAACGCTGCCAATGTTATTGTTTAGCTTATCAACTTTCACTGAAACAAAAGTGTTTTGCTGCTTGTCTGTGAGAAATACACAAAGCTGCTTTTTGCTTTCTAGCTGGCTGGCTGCATCATTTCAAGCAGTCAGAATGTAGTTTGTTTTAGATATTCAAATAAAAGCCTGAAAAGGATTTTTTTTTCCTGTCTCCATGTTTTCATGCATCTGCACACCAGGTATGCAGGGAGGGCATAAAGTCCTCACGTTTTCGCTGTTTCTGCTATTTGTTCCCTCTGGACAGAATGCTCAGAGGGGTTGCATACCCTGACATAAAATACACGAAAAAAAGAACAAGAGAGCTCCTGTACCTTTAATAGTAGGCTGCAGATGCTAAAATTTCCTGTTTCACACAATTATTAAAGGTACAGAAACCCTCCCTTTTTATGTGATCATGATATACCTCACCCATTATCAACCAGCCCAGAAAGCTGATACAAGCTGCGAGAAGGGAGCAGAAGTTCCCTGCATGAATAGTACTGAATCAGAGTACCAGTCCTGCAAGGAAATAATATTCTCTGGCCCTACTAATATTTCAGGAGCAGTAACAGATAAAGCAGTAAGATAAGCTTTATATATGTTTGTATTTGTTCTATTTCTATCTTCCCCACTTTCTGCTGAATGACGTCAAGGAGACTCTCTTCCTTTTCATTTTATATTCACTACAAGCCTGGGAGATAGGTCAGGCTGTTCCATACACTCATACAGCAAGTGTGTAGAAAAGGTGTACAACAAGGTCTAATGAGGAAATGAGCAGGATTAAATTCACTAACTCATGATTCTGTTGCATTTAAAAGGCACATATGCAGACAAACATGAAAGATGGTACAGTTGTCTCTTCAGATTCACTGGGATTTGGTTCCAGGACCCCGCCCTCCTGTGGATACCAAAATCCATGAATACTCAAGTCCCATTACATGCAATGGCATAGTAAAATGGTGTCCCTTCTCTCTCTCTCTCTCTCTCTCTCTCTCTGGGTTTTCTTCGCAAACGAAGATTCAGGAAGGACTCATCCCGCGCTTTCTGCAAGCGCGCTGATGACTAAAAAGGCCAATCCAAGATAAACAAGTCCGGTTGCAGAAAGCACAGCAGAAGGTCTCCTTGGGTGATGTTTTGGGTTGTGATTCTTTCTGCGTTGTTGTTTCTCTTCAAGACTTGTTCGGAGTGAGTTCTCAAATAAGGCTGCAGCATTGTGGATAGTGCATCTCCATGCCTCCCGATGTGAGGCCAGGGTGGACCATTGTTGGTGATCAATTTGGCCAAGCCTGAGATGTTGTTTCAGGGAATCCTTGTATCGCTTTTTTGGAGCGCCCCTCTTATGCTGACCTGTGGCGAGTTCACCGTAGAGTAGTATTTTGGGGAGGCGATGGTCCTCCATCCAAGAAACGTGACCTGCCCAGTGCAGCTGTGTTCTCAGTATCATGGCCTCAATGCTGGTGATCCCTGCTTGCTCAAGGACAGCAACATTCATCACATAGTCAGTCCAGTGTATATTTAGGATTGTGCATGTACAGTGCCAATGAAAGCGTTCAAGGAATCGTAGGTGGTGGCGATAGATAAGGGTGTCCCTTATATAAGATGGCAAAATCAAGGTTTGCTTTTTGGATTATTATTTTTTAAGAATATTTTCAAGCCATGAATACTTAAATCCGTGGATGCCAAATCTGTGGATACAGAGGGACAACTGTATTCCTACAGCCAGAAATGCTGTAGTAAGAGGGTAGGTTATCATTATAGAAAAGCTGAAAAGTCACAAGTGGGGCTGGAATAATATTCTATGAGGAGACTAGCCCAGTTGGAATCTCTAGAAATTGTTGAACTACAACTCCCAGCATTCCTCCCATTGGTTATGCTGGCTAGGGCTACTGGGAGTTGCAATCCAATAACGTCTGGAGGACCACACTTTACCATATTGGAGGCCCCTTCACACTACAGAATTATGGTATTATATTCTACTTCAACTGCCATGGTTCTGTCCTGTGGAATTCTGGGGTATGCAGTTTAGGTAGGGGAATTTAGAATTCTCAGCCAGAGCACTCTACTGTCTTCTCAAATCACAGGATCCCATAGGATGTTGCTGCGGCAGTTAGAGCAGAATATAATGCTATAATTGTGTAGTATAAATGGGTCCCTGCTTTGACTCTACAAGATAGGAAGGACTCATCTACAAGAGCCAGAATACACCGGCTTCTTGCCGGTGGATTCCACCTGTGAATCCGGCCCATTCCTCCCCCATTACTGGCACAAAATGGGATGAAGTCTGGTCTGCCATGCTGGCCCATTGCTGCAGCCACAGCTGCCCCCATCCCATTCTTTGAAGCCAGGAAGCTGGTCTGCAGCATGTGAGAAACGCCCCATGCACGTGACCAGCCTGGGCACATGCTGAGGGCCTGCTTCTTAGATCCAGAAGAGCAACAGCAGACAGCAGCTGCAGTGATGGGCTGGTGTGACGGTGTAGGCTCCTGTGGTCACACTTGATGAAGTGGTTTTTCTCAGATATTTTTTAAAAGCAGTGTAACTGGCTTTACCCTGTCTTGGCCCTGGGGGTTGTATGGACTGCCTGTGGGCAAAATGGGACAAATGCCCTGTGTCATATGGACTGCAGGGCTCCAAGATGGGGTCAAGACAGGGTAAATAGCCTGTCTAGACAAGGCCTAATTCTACCTCTGAATGAGGAGTTGGCTTTTAAAGAACAATTGCACAATGAGGTAGACTTGGAATGACAGAAAAGAGAAGCTGCCGGGCTCTCTGTAAAGGTTTTAACAACTTTATGGTGCCACGGATGATGATGAAGCCACTGTTTGAGCAACCCACATTTATAACACATCTATAGAAAGAGCCTGTTAACTAAAGGTAGTTAACAAAATGCTCATATTTGTCTTCCCTGCCATTATCCAAATACTCATGTTTATAGTCTTTCCTGTTTATTCAGACTGACAATAAAAATCAGGATGCATCAAACTTATTTAGCATTCTAAGAATAAAATGCTGCACAGCTTACCTGCTCTCCATCTCATGGTACATAACTGATAAAAATATGAGTGTATACAGAATATAAGGTATGTGGATTTTGGAAAGGTTCAAAAAAGAATTTAGGATATTACTCGGATGCAAAAGAATGGTATGTTGAAACCACACACAGCTGAAGAGGATGGTTTGGGTCTTAAAGAATCATCTTGCTCAGTTACCAATAAGTCCAACATGTTAATATGTTCACTCTTCTAAGCAACTTTCTGGGATCTGCTTTAAAGCCTGCATTTGTTGCTGTGTTCATTCAAGTTGTTTCTGATTTATGGAGACCCTAAGGTGAACCTATCATGGGGTTTTCTTGGCAAGATTTATTCAGAGGGAGTTTGCCATTGCCTTCCCTGAAGCTGAGAGAGTGTGGTTTTCCAAAGGTGAGTTTCCATGGCTGAACAGGGATTCAAACCCAGGTCTCCTAGAGTCCTAGCCCAACACTACACCACACTGACTTTCAGCAAAGGCTCTTAAAGCCTTCACTCACAAGCAATCCTGACCAGAGTTTGGGGGAAATTTACTTTTAAAACTATAACTCCTAGAATCCCCACTGGTCACATTGGCTGGAGGATTCTGAGCACTGTAATCCAAAAACAAACCTTTCCAAGCCCCAATCTTGATGCATCCCAAATTGCTGTTGGTGTACTACAGTCCACTGTGTGAAGGATAGTATCATGGCCAGTATCAGGGCAAACTGGGGAGTGAGATTTCCCCATATTTGTTTTAATGGAAGAAAGGGGAAAGAAGTGAGAATCCAGGCACATCCATCCCTGGAATGAAGGCTTTGGCATGTTGCTCCCTGCTTCATGTAGGAAGAAGCTTGACCACTCCTCCTGATATAATCCATAGCATGTGACAATCCTGCACATGGGCACACAGATCCTTGCACCCGCATGAGGAGATGATTATCATTGTAATGCCCATAGGTGCAACCTACATTATTACCATCTATATTTCAGATCAAAGTGAATTCCTAAGTAACTTAGATGGAAATTTTGTGCAAAAGTGTCCCTTGTGCACCGAATTAAGCAGGCATAACTGTGAAACCATCCATTCCTGCCACAGCTGTTCCTGCCAGCCATATCTTGGTAATAAGCCAGCATGGCTTTGTTTTTCTCTAAAACGAGATCTCATTATTGCAGTCAATTATTTCTCCAGAACTATTGATTTGGCAATATTTACAGTGTCTTTGTCTCATTCCATCAGCACACAGAACTGAATCAATAACCGCTTTATGTGGTGCTGTTTTAAGTCCTGATTTCAGGGGGAATTGGCTTCTAGTTTACAGCACCCAAATCCATTGTGATGGCTAGCTACGGGGGAATGTCTGTATACCTCCGATAACTTTAATTGTAGCTTTGATGTACTAATTGAGAGAGACCAGTGATTGCAAAAAGAGTGCCTTTCTTCCTGGCCCATTCACATGTCCACCAGCTGTCTGGCAAATTTTCCTGGTCCATAATTCCAAGGTTAAACACAAAGAGGGAGGAGGAAAGGATTAGGGGCTGAAATCCACACCCTGGAAGCCTTATGTAAAGCAGGGATATAGATGATGGAGAGGGATAAAATGAGGACATCCTCAGTGAAATTTTATTTCCATCCCCAAATGTCTAGCAACACAGAAAGGGAGGCAATGAAAATCATTCACACCTAGGACTCTATGCATTTGCTGTCTTCACATTGCTGTGGTAACTGTGTCTGTCCCTTTTCTTTGGATGCCTAAACTGTATTTCTAAATGCTCAACTGAAGTTTTATGTTACTGCAATACTTTAATATGCAAAGGAATCTTGTAGCAGCACCTTTGAGACTGAGAGGAAGAAATTTTAGCATGTGGGATTGCAATATCAGATCAGGCAAATATGGCATCATAACAACGCCAAATTAATGTGAAAAGGTGCACATATCATATGATGTCATCCTTTCACGATCTTGCATTGTTAAAAAGCCGTTCCTTTCTATTGATGGCCCAAGCCGTCAATAGATCCCGTGGTGTTTTTTGCCGGCATTGCCAGCATTTGAAACCTCGTGCCATTGTGCTCACGTGAATACAGCATCAATGACAGAACACTTCTGGGTGAGATTGTGACAGCCAGGTAGGGCCCGCTTTTTTATGAACCTCCCCAGTGTACTTTTAACTTTTAAAGCGTGTTTCTGTGCTTGTGTGAATGTTTTATGCTTTATTTTGCTTTATTTTTTAAATTTGCCACACTCACATCTTCTCACAAGAATCAGCAAGATCTCAGACCAGGAAGGACATGGAGCACAGTTTGTGCTCCCTTTATGCTGGGGCTGCCTCTTTAAGGTAGGTCTCATAAAGGGAGTTCTTTTGCCAGCATAAAAATGGTTCAAAATATGCCAGCAAAAGAATGTTTCTGGAGGGTGGTCTGATAAAGTCCATAGTGTGGTATCCATCATGTAGCTGTACAGTGGTGTCCAGAAAGTGGACTTGCATACTGATATTCCAGACTAACACAGCTACGTCTTTTGCAATACTTTAAATTTAGGGACTAAAGAAAAATTTAACTGAGGAGGCAGAATTCTTATTTGGAGGGGGGGTGCATCTACATACCTTAAAAAGGCACCAGCTCCTATCTGATCCTGGAAGCTAAGCAGCATCAGCTCTGGTTAGGACTTGGAGGGAAGACCACCAGTGAATACCAGGTGCTGTAGGCTATATTTCAGTGGAAGAAACTGGCAAAAGCACCTCTGAGTATTCCTAGCTTAAGAAAACCCTATAGAATTCATGGGGTTGCCATAATTCAACTAGCAACTTGAAGGCACACATAGTACTCTTATTCCTCAGCCCACCCCATGCTGCCCCCCCCCTCATATACTCTCATACAGAGCTTAGAAAGTTACATTTTAATAATTACAAGGCTTTCGGGGGGAAATAGCTAGTTACTATCAGACTTCGGAGATTTTCAGACAGGCAAAAATCGCTCTTTGCCGCGCGAGCAGCCTCCCGAAACTGCTGCGCGGCAAGGGTCTTCTTCGGACGACGCTGTGCCTCTGGCGAAACCGTCCGTGTCACTTCCGTGAAGCTTGGGACGGCTCCGCGTCATATTTCAATCACTGCCCGTGATTGAAATATGACGCGGAGCCGTCCCAAGCTTCATGGAAGTGACACGGACGGTTTCGCCAGAGGCACAGCGTCGTCCGAAGAAGACCCTTGCCGCGCAGCAGTTTCGGGAGGCTGCTCGCGCGGCAAAGAGCGATTTTTGCCTGTCTGAAAATCTCCTTCAATTTTTTAAAAAACAGTTTCTGTCTTGTTATTTAAAAGTAACTCAATAGTTGTTTTAGTTATGTGTTATTAAACCATCAGAATGCTGCAAAGGAAGTCTAAGAAGTGATCCACTCACAGAGACAAAGTTGAGAATAATTGGGGGGGGTGAGATATCATGGATTTGTATTTGAAAATGATGTTTGGCTTATTGTGTGTCTATTAGGGTATGAGGTAAGTAGCTGTTGGGAGAGGAGAGATAATTAAATGTTGTGAATGTTGATTGGTGGAATTCCTGAAGAGATTTGCATAAGGCCAGTGAATGACAGTTGGCGAATGACAGTTGGGAGTTCAGTTTCAGTAGGAAGTTTCCGTTTGCCTGGGGTTTGAGAGGAGTGCAGTTAGAAAGGAGTTTGACATGGGTTTGCATTAAACTAGAGAAGGGTGTTTGAACTGAGTGGTTGGTAAGGGTTTGAGTTAGCTTGAGACGAGTGTGTGAGATTGTGGTGTTTTAAATGTAATAAATATTTATTCTGCTTTGATATGTTTAACTCTGTAAATAAATATTTGTTTTTATACACTTTTGGCCTCTGGAAATGCTATCTGTCTGAGAGCTTGGGTCCAGACAAGGTGTTAGTGATGGCAGCATTGAATATGGGGGTGGTATCTGTGATGGATAGCTGGATGAGCGAATGGGAGTACTGTGTTCTTGGAGCCAATCCTCTGGCAGGAAGCAGAAATGGGAGGGGCTTCTGGATGTTTTAATCATGCATGACAGTTGGAGAAAGTCAATTAAGCTCTGAGTAGAAGGGAGTTGATGACAGCTGGCTGGAGCGGAAGGCTCCATATGTGTGTGCTGTATAAGAAGCTCGGCAAACCTGTGCTCAAGTCCATTCAGCAGTTCACCTACCTGGGAAGCATCATCTCCTCAGATGCCAAGACTGACAAAGAGATCAATCACAGATTAGCAAAGGTGTATAGCATATTTGGAAGACTTTACAAAAGAGTCTGGAGTAATAAACACCTGAGGTGAAGCACAAAAATAGAGAGATAGAGCCATTAGAGTGTATAGAAGCATTGTACTGTCTATTCTCCTTTACAGGTCTGAAACATGGGTCACCTATCGCCAACACTTACAACTCCTCGAACGCTTCCATCAGCGCTGTTTACGCACAATCCTAAATATACACTGGACTGACTATGTGACGAATGTTGCTGTCCTTGAGCAAGCAGGGATCACCAGCATTGAGGCCATGATATTGAGAACACAGCTGCGCTGGGCAGGGCACGTTTCTAGGATGGAGGACCATTGCCTCCCAAAAATACTACTCTACGGTGAACTCGCCACAGGTCAGCGTAAAGAGGGGCGCTCCAAAAAAGCGATACAAGGACTCCCTGAAACAACATCTCAGGCTTGGCCAAATTGATCACCAATAATGGTCCGCCCTGGCCTCACATCGGGAGGCATGGAGACGCGCTATCCACAATGCTGGAGCCTTATTTGAGAACTCACACCAAACAAGTCTTGAAGAGAAACAACAACGCAGAAAGAATCACAACCCAGAAACATCACCCAAGGAGACCTTCTGCTGTGCTTTCTGCAACCGGACTTGTTTATCTCGGATTGCCCTTTTTAGTCATCAGCGTGCTTGCAGAAAGTGCGGGATGAGTCCTTCCTGAATCTTCATTTGCGAAGAAAAGCCAGAGAGATGAGAGGCTTCGATGACGTAAAATGGTGTGCAGAGGTTACTAATTTGGAACACAGGAGTGAGTGGACCAAGAGTGAATGAGGCTGGGAAATAAGGAATGACTTTATAAAGATATAAGTACTAGTTAAAACAAAAGATTCCACCCTGAAGTGTGTTTATTCCCTTTAATAAAGTTGTCCTTTGTTGTTAATACAAACACAGAGTCTGGCACATTCCTACAGAATAAAGATAATTAAAGGCAAGTTACCAATACCACACATTCCACACATTTAAGTTAAAAGTAATATCCCTGGTTCAGAAGGAAGGGACTAAGGGAACCTTATAGGAATTTAGGCAGGAGGAATAGAGGGTAAAATAGAGGGTTCACAGCCAGGCTGAACCCTGAAGTAAAGTCAGGCTGGCGCTTTGAGATTTGCCCTTGACCACTTGGTTGTTGTGAGTTATCGCAGTATCCACTGAGGTTAGAAGCTACAAACCCCCATTTAAAACTGAAATATGTTAAATCTTTTGGGTGAGTAATGCTGGGAACTGCAGTCCACCGATATCTGAAGGGGCACACCTGTAAAATCATTACAACGATTAATGATGGTTCTTTTTATTATTGTATTGTTATCATTACAGCATTTATTATAATGATTATATTGTGCATTTTTCAGTGTTCAAATCATTTTTGAAAAATGAAATGTTCAGAAGAGTTCAAGTGACAGAAGCTATAGGCATCATTGTTGAAGCAGTCTGATAAGCATGGAGTGTGACCCATGCTGAGAACTCACACTCATCTGTGCTATTCTATGACAGCTTATCTCAAAATATGAAAGTGTCCTTTAGCTGATCAGAAAAGTGGGATGAGGCTTTATTTAAATCCTGAGGACTCAGCAGTATCCTACCATATCCTGCTTGCAAGTAGACATTCGTTCCAGTCCTGCTGAACAGGTTGCATTTCCATCCATTCCTGTCTGGCATACCTGAAGGTCTGGAACATTTTCAAGTAAGAGCACTGTGATAAGATCATCTTAGAAGCACTTCCCTATGCAGATGAGATGTGGCCTATGGAACAGCCAACAAGGCTGAATGCAACACTCCTCAAAGTGCAGGTCTTTCCAGCAAAGCCTGTCCTGCCTTAAATGGGAAGTCGATAACATCTACAAATACACAGAATCATAGAATCATAGAACTGCAGAGTTGGAAGAGACCTGTAAACAAACTCAAGAGTACCTGAGATTAACGAGGTTTGCAATCAAGAAACTTCAAGGGAGTAACAAATGGTTTGAAGCTATTTAATATATTTAAAGACAGCCTTGGACAGAGACTCTTAATTACTGCATTAAGGTGCATTTAGGGAACTCAGTAAGAATTGATTTGTTGCTTGCTGTGTTTACCAAGTAATGTATGGGTTTTACAAAAGGCCCCTGGCACACTGGGGTGTTTCCAAATACTCCTTCCAGCAGTTAGGTTCTTTTTCTTATATTATATTTAGACTGAAATATACAGGTACGGATATGTGGCATTGCAGTGGATCCAGGCTATCTGAAAGACCACATTCTCCTATATGAGCCTGCCTGGGCTTTGGGACAAAGCCTTCTTAATGGCAGCCCAGGCTGTGCAATTTCCTTCTGAGGGAGGTTAGGCTCAATGTCTCTGTCCCCTGCTGTCTTTCCACTGGCAGCCATTTTATTTAGGACTGCTTTTGGCTAATAACTGGCTTCTGCAGAAAGGGCTTTTGAAAGTGTTGCTGTACTTTTTATGTACATATAGTATGTAACTTTTTTTATTAAAAAAAGCCTTTTAAGGTTGTATTTTAATATTATAAATTTGTTTAATTGTGTTTTAATATTGTATCTACAGGTTCATCCAAACTGGCAACTGGTGCCAATTCAATCAGCTACATTTAGGACTTTTTCAGACGTCTTAAATGTAACGGAAGCAGCCTCACCACGTTGCGAGGCTGCTGCGCTGCAGGGCGTCCCTTTCGCATGACGAGGCTGCTTCCGTTACATTTAAGACATCCGAAAAAGTCCTTAATGTCACTTTGCATTGCTTCTTCCAGTTTCCACATTCATGCACTCTTTATTAAAAAACATGGTCTATTATCCCTTATTAATTACAGTATTAGGCTGGATGAGATCATTCCCCACACACAACAAGAAAGATGTCTGGCACCTTAAACTGAAGAAGGAATCCTGACAATTTCTTTCTGCCATCCCTTTTCCCATCACCTCTCTCCTCCCACCAGCAAAATGGGGGTGGGTGGGGTGGGTTAGAGATAAGGGCGGACTCTTCCCCATTCTCTTTTCCTCTTTCCTCTGCTCATGTGGGCACAGCACTGCAGAACCACCCTAAAACGTGCAGGAGAGGGGTAAAGGGAACAAAAAGAGAAGGCTGGCAGATGAGAAAATATTACAAACAGCAACAAAAGCCCACCCTGTTGGTAGGATCAACAACCAAAAAGCTCTGAAAAGGAGAAGGAAAGCCTGAAACATCCTAGAATTACCTACCAATGGGTCATCTAGATCTTGGAAAAAAATATGGTAATTACAGGAATAAAAACCATGATCTCCCAAAATATTTTGCCAGTCTGGATAAGCCCTTATTGAGGTTTTTTTTTTTTTTTAAATTTGTACCTATTTTTAAATTATTCTTGTGAGCTCCATGGAGTCCCAGTTTAGAGGGAGATTAAATGAATGAACAGTTCAACACATCTAGAGGGCACCACGTTGGGGAGGCTGGAGTGTGTTACTTTTAGCGTGAGCTTATGCAAACTCTTACTATGGCAGCAACACAGATTCTGCTTGTCCTACTTCTGTTGATACAGCTGATGCAGCAACATGGATTGGGGACATAGTCACCTAGGGATTCCAGGCATCAAAGGGCTGAAGTTAGAAATGATTCATGATCCAGAACCTGAAAAGTTACTTTTAAAATTCATTATAGTTCTAAGGACTATAACCATTGTTGCTGTCATAGTTACAGTTTCAAAAAGTGACTATTTACTTTCCTGTTTCTCAAAAGTAAATAATTGCTTTTAGTTACTTCAAATCCACTCTGAATGTTACAAGGCACTGGCCAGTGGTACAAAACACCCTCTGTTCCTCTCCACTTTGTAGTTGTCTTATCATGCACAACAGATCACAAGACAGAAGAATATGAGCCAGCACTAAAGCCCTGTGATAATCCTCCTCCACCATATAGTAAGGCCATGTTAGCATGCTCTACTACCCCCTCCCTATAATATCTCACAAATGGAAATACTGGTCTCTTCAAAGGGGCCAAGTTGACCGGGGTGATCAAAAAGAGGTCAGGTGGAGGTCACAAGGACCTGGGAAGATGTCTCAGAAATATTTTAGCTAACAAGCCCAAACTAGGATTGTGCGGAAGCCCCCAGTACACAAGCCATTAAGGAGGTATGTGCTCATTCCTTCTTGGGCAGCGCAGAAGTGAGTTACCCAACCTAAACAATCAAGTGACCTTTCCAACCCCAATCCCAAGGAAATATCCCCTCAGAACCCCTTCCTGTCCTGCAATGTGAGGTTGTCATAAACCCATCAATTTCAATTTCCCAGCCATTAACAGCAATCAGTTAAGTTTCAGTTTCCTTCATTTAGGGCTTTTTCGGATGCATGAAATATACCGCAAGCAGCCTCGTCGCGTTACGAGGCTGCTGCACTGCAGAGCGTCCATTTCGTATGACGCTCGCCCCTGGCAGTACTGTTGCGGTACCGCGGGGAGAGCTGAGTGTCATATTTCCTCGATTTTTAAACACGAAAGTTGATCGTGCTTAAACATCGAGGAAATATGACGCTCAACTCTCCCCGTGGTACCGCAACAGTACCGCCAGGGGCGAGCACCATACGAAACGGACGCTCTGCAGCGCAGCACCCTCGCAACGCGACGAGGCTGCTTGCGGTATACTTCATGCATCCGAAAAAGTCCCAAGTCAGTGGGAAGGCCATCCAGGCTTTCTCCTAGCCAAAGTATCCCTTTAGGATATGAAGCAGGGTATAAATATTATTCCCCCAAGAATAGAAATTTATGCCACTGCGTACAAGCCCAGCCATTGTCTTTCTCATCATGCCTCTGGATCGGAACCTCCAGTGCCACCCTCAGACTTCTGTCTGAGTACTTCAGTCTTTAAGACTGGTAACTATCACCCTATTTACCCTGAATCTCTCCCTCTATCTAATCTTCCTGCCTTACTCCTCGATAGCCTTGCATGGTTCTTAGGAACGTGTGCTCTGTGTGTAAATGCAATTGTGTTATTTCCAATAAAAGTACTTTATTTCACTTTAACCTGGAGTTCTTGGCAGTTAGTACTGGTATACATAGGTGAAAAGGTCCCTGCAGTTACCCTCCTCTCGCAGGCATACTGTTTGAGCTAATAATTCTACCATCTAGATTTTTGGTATCACACACGCGGGTCTCAAAGCACCCACACACACACCTCTTAGTGTAACAGTCACAGCTCCCGAAATGTAGAGGTAACTAAAAGAACACCATATGCTGCAAAAGGAGTAGAGTTATTCCTTGGGAAGTTACAACCATAATGTAGTGTAGTTACACCTTTGTTACTGGAAAGAAAATAACTAATTGGAAGTTGCTCCTCATTTCCAAGCAGCTGTCTACACTGTAGAAATACAGAAGTTTGACACCACTTTATCCACCATCATTCTATCCTATGGAATCCTGGTAGTTGTAGTTTGGTGAAGCACCAGAGTTGTCTGATAGAAAAAACTACAAATACCAGGATTCCATGGGATAGAACTATGATGGATAAAGAGGTGCCAAACTGCTGTATTTCTGCAGTATAGACATGTCCTAGTTCTGTCAGGATCAAGAGTGCTGTGAGTCAGGAAGATCATATGCAGTTATGTAGAGACACTTGTTTCATTATGCAATTACAGGCACTTGTAAATATTATTGTTATTACTGTTTCTAAAAGTTTGGCACAGGCACACCCAGTCTCTGTCACAAACACAGAGACTTAAATATGGGTTGTTTAGTGGGACCATTCTCTTAGTTTTGGACACTGTGGGTTAGTCTATAACCAAGGCCTGGACAGGCTGCTATTTTTGAACCATTGCAGCAAGGTTAACTAGTTATCCCTCATCCTCTTTGTGTGTGTGCCTTCACCTATTGACTTATGACAACTCCATGAATTTCATAGAGTTTTCTTAAGCAGGAAATACTCAGAGATGGTTTTGCCAGTTTCTTCCTCTGAAATATAGCCTGCAGCATCTGGTATTTGTTAATGGTCTCCTAGCCAAGTACTAACCAGGGTTGACTCTGCTTAGCTTCCACGATCAGACAGGGTTTATTTACAAGCAATAAATTGTACTTCTTCACAGACTTCAGCCAAGAGGCAACAAACTTTTCTTTTGTTAAAAAAAACCCAAACAAACCCTGGAGTTAGGAGATTTTCAGATGCAATTTTCGGCAGGATATATTGCAAAACAGCTCCGTTGCTGCTGCATGGCAGGGGAGCTGTTTCGGATGATGCTGTCCCTCTGCCGAAACCCTCCGTGTCACTTCTGTGACAGAATGGAGGAAACCGCGTTGTATTTCATTTACGATTGTTGCCCGTGAGTGAAATATGATGTGGTTTCCTCCATTCTGTCACGGAAGTGACACGGAGGGGTTCGGCAGAGGGACGGCGTCGTCTGAAACAGCTCCCCTGTTGCGCGGCAGCAACGGAGCTGTTTTGCTATATATCCTGCCGAAAATCGCGTCTGAAAATCTCCTATAATTCCAGTTGTGACTATACAAAGGCATTTGAAAAATCCTCATAAACAAGTGTGAGCAGTTGCTACTGAATTTTTTTGTAATAAGCTCAGCTCTTTTTCACCCAAGTCAAACAGTCTACTGTGGAACACTGAGTACAGGTGGAAAGGTGAACAGAAGAGCCCTAATGTGAATTTGGAGTTAGTAATTAACTCCAAATTAATGGAAGATGGGACTTCCATTAAAGGAAGGTTTGGGAAAAGTTTGAGAAATCTAGCTTTTCTCCCTTTTTAAAAAAATAAGTTGTACGTGTTAAGCTATGTGCCTGAATCCAGCATCCTCTCCAGTGTCTCCTTCTAATGTTCTAAGCACCAGACCTATTGTTGGAACTAAGGAAATGCATCTACACAGCTGAAGCTTGGATTCTAATGCAGGGAGCAAGTCCTTACCCTACCATTGGGCAGTGTGCAGCAACTGTCTCAGATTGCAGTTCCTGCAGGACAACAGTGACAGCCCTCTAGCTGTTTCTCCAAAGCACCCTGGCCTTTCCCCTCTCCTGGAGCACAAGAACTGTGTGTGCCACACTGTAGCTAGGCATGCAGGGCCAAGAAGTCACCACTGTGCAACAGACATATTCTGATGGCTGCAAAAGTAGAATTGTGCAGACAGCATGTTCATCTGTGCTTTGTCTTTGCAACCTGTGTGATGTGCTTGTACATCTTATACTTTGTAGTGTGGTTGTGCATCATGTGTCATTGACCTCTGTTGCACAGTGCTGATATTCTGCATGGAGGTTGCATTTAGCTGATGTAGTCTATGTCCACACGCAGATGTTTATGCTATGCTTATGGGGATGTTGGATTGAGGCCTGCTTGTCCTCAGCCTGGTAAACTAGACTGGGAGGATGGAGGATATAGAGCTTGGAAAAGTTCCTTTTTTGGACAATATCTACATTTATACCCACTTTTTCTCCAGTTAGCTCAAGGCAGTATCTTCACTTTATACTTACAACATCAACCTGAAAAAAAAAATAGGTCAGCTGAGAGAGAAAAAGAGAGTAAGCAATCCAAGGTCAACCAGTGTTCTATGGTTCAGTGAGGACTTGAACTTGGAGTTTTCCAGTCTCAGGAGATTATCAGATGCTCTAAATATGGCATTACCACGACACCAGGAGACCGCTAAAGGGCTTCCCTTTCACATGACATCATTTCCCTCTCGTAATCCCCCCATTCAGCTGTCATTACACTGGCCTTGCTTTTTATTGATGGGCTAAGCCATCAATGGATCCCCCATTCCATTCGTGTGAGTGAAAAAGTGCCCATTCCACTGGTGCAATCCCATCATAAATGGGAGGTCCATGCCAGAACACTTCCTGGTGATATTGGGACATCCAGGTAAGTGACACACTTTTTTGTACCCTCCCTGGGTTACTTGTAAAGTTTTAAGTATGTTTTTGTGCTTATTGTAACTTTTTATCTTTTATTTGGGTTTTTATTTTTGAATTTCCCACGCTCTTATCTTCTCACGAGAACTAGTGGGATTTCATTCCAGGAAGTGAGTGGAGCTATGTTAGAGCTCCATTCACTCCTGGGTTGCCCTGTCACATGAATGAATTTTGTGAAAAGTAGGTGTGAAAAGTAGTTTTTTTCTTTTTGGCATGACAGGTACAGGAGAGGGGCGGGAGAAGAGACTGCAGGACGGGAACACTTTTTTTTTTGTTCCCATCTGATAATCTCCTCCATCTCTACAGTGCATTGGACAGTGATCACAGTATTTATGAAGGAGGTGGCTAAGAACTAAACACTAGATAAATTATTTACAGTCATCCCTTCACATTCACGGGGGTTACAGGAACAAGACCCCCGCAAAAGTGAAAAAACCATGAATAAAAGCAGCCTCTGAGGGTTTAACAAGGAGCCCTTCCTAAACACACACACACACACACACACACACACACGGAAACTGACCCAGCATCTGAGCATTTAAGGAGGAAAGAAAATCACAGCCCCATGCTGTGAGCATGCAAGCAAAGTCCCCCCTTCCCACTCCCCTCTCTGTGTCTTAACAAACTGAATTGCTTCTTCAAAACTCACATTTCACCCCATGTCTCCTCATGGCCCAAAGAAAAGCACAGCTGCATGCTTGCCACCCCCTCTCTGTGTCTCAACAAACTGAATTTAAAACTCAGCTTCTTTAAAACTCACATTTTGAACTTTTCCTACACACATCCACACACAGAGAAGGTGCAGGTGGCATCTCCCAGCAACCCAGCCTCTGAGCATTTAAGGAGGAAAGCTTCCTGCTGGCCAAAAGAAAAGCACAGTCCCATACTGTGAGCACACAAGCTTTCCTCCTTAAACGCTCAGAGGCTGGGTCTGTTGCTTGCTGGGAGATGCCACCCGCACCTTCCCTGTGTGTGAATGTGTGTAGGAAAGGTTCAAAATGTGAGTTTTAAAGAAGCAATTCAGTTTGTTGAGACACAGAGAGGGGGTGGCAAGCATGTAGCTGTGCTTTTCTTTGGGTCATGAGGAGACATGGGGTGAAATGTGAGTTTTAAAGAAGCAATTCAGTTTGTTAAGACATAAAGAGGGGAGTGGCAAGGGGGAACTTTGCTTGCATGCTCACAGCATGTGGCTGTGATTTTCTTTTGCCTTAGACCCTCTGAGGCTGGTGTGGGGGTTGCTTGCTTGCTGGGATCTTCCCTGTGTGTGTATGTGTGCAGGAAATTTTTCTCCTTAAATGCTCAGAGGCTGTGTTGGGGAGAGCAGAGGTGGGGAAAGGAATTTCCACGAATACATAAAACCGCGAAAGTCAAAGCCGCGAATGTAAAGGGACAACTGTATTTTACTGCCTTTTTTAAGGGGTAGAGGAATAGGGTGGTCAGATGCAAAAGACGACGTAGCTAAAGCTTGTTCATGAGAGGGAATTTAGGCAGATGTAGGACTTTATCACATGAGGCTGCCAAAGGGGCATTACAGCAGGATAGCAGCATCTGTGGCCGTACCTTATCACATGATGCCATGTCTGTCCTGTAGCTTCTTTGTCTTCCATCCATTCCTGGAGTACTCCTTTTTGTTGAAGGGCAAAACCCATCAACGGCTCCCAGTCGTGCTGCTTTACCACTATTGATTCACATGTGATAATAGCATTAACATTTATATTTCTATACCGATTATCAGTGCTAAGCACTCTCTCAGCAGTTTACAATGGGTTAATTTCCCGCAACAAGCTGGGTACTCATTTTACTGACCTATGGAAGGATGGAAGGCTTAGTCAACCTGGAGCCCTGCAGGATTAAACTCACAATGTTGTGGCTGAGTAGGGCTCAGTTCTGATATGCAGGCAATCACATGAGGTAAGTGGGCATGATTCTGCTCCTCTCCCCGCCCCCACATTCCCAAGCAGGCTGTTTTTCTTTTTCTCAAAAATTCTTTCTTTTTTACTTAATTGCTGTGACTGTAATTGCACTAAAAAATGGTGGGAGGGATATAGATCAAAAGGCATGCTGGGAAGGGCATAGGACAGGAAGGTGGCATTATGGAGGTCGGTGTGCAGAAGACAGGGCCCAGGACTATAGCAGCACCATGCCGCTTTTGAAGAGCTGTGCCAAAATGACTGTCCCAAACCAATATGTTTGCGTTTCCTACACTAATGCGATTATAGCATCTTAGCAGCCTGGTGTGATAAGTCTGTACTTTTCTGCCATCTGCTGAAATTCCTGTTTTTGCACAAATATTAAAGGTGTGCAAAAACCTCTGTCCTCTTTTGCATCTGGTCACCCTATACCATATTAAAGGAACAACTCTGTGCAAGCAATTGAAGTTTGCTTTGTTCCATGGATTCCTCTGTTTAACAGGAGTAATTCTGGCCTGTGCTAATTAGCAAGGAGCCAACCTACTATTGCCTTATATAAAGTACATTTATGCAACCTGAGCCAACCTGGCCCCCCTGCTGTGGTATAATTATTTGTGACTTTGCATCCTGGGAAGTAACTTTAATTTTGCTGCTTGCACTATTTTTTTTTTTAAGAAAAACTACTTCAGCAGCATAAAATACACTGGCTGCATCTGGGTGTGTGAGGGAGAGAAGAAAAAGTACTAGATTATTATGAATCCCTTATTTATTTAACACAATGTTGGCAGCTGTGTTTGATTGACAGGGTTGGTCTAAGGCATTCTGTTGCCTGAAGGAAAGGTCAAGATGATGGGCCCCAGCCCATTGTGTACAAAACCTAATCAGACTGGCAATTTACTCTTACTTCAACAATGGTGTCAGAACACCTTTTTCAGTGTAAAATGTTCAGAAATTTTGAAGCCTATGGGGGGGGCACTTTTTCCCATTCCCCCCTCAAATACATTTTTGGAAAAATTGAGAAATGCAATATTAATGCTCTTTACAGCTTCAAAGTTACTTTGTTGCTTTAGGAACATAAAATGCATTGTATATAACCTGGTTTGGCATGTTTGAGATATAGGGATATATGTTTAGAAACTGCTGGCATTTGGTTCCAGGACCCACCACGGATATCAAAATCCGTGGATGCTCAAGTCCCACTTTATACAATAGCACAGTAAAATGTTGTCTCTTATATAGAATGGCAAAATCAAGGGTTGTTTTTTATTTATTTTATTTTATTTATTTAAAATTCAAGCTGTGGATGGTGGAATCCATGAATGCAGAATCCATGGCTATGGAGGGCCAGCTGTATGAAATCCACAAATACTGTTACCACCACCACCCCGATAGCCATAGAACCAATATCCAGAGTTTCAGTTATCCATGGGACACAAAATAGAGACATATACCATAGTGTTGTGCTGGAAAATGTCTAGAGATGCATCCTCTCTAGACATCTTCTAGGTCCTCCAATGCAACTCTATATTATGTTTTTACTGGAAGTCCTTTATTTTAATAGGGTTCACTGTTATCCATGGTTTCTGGTATCCACAGTTAAGTCCAGGAACCAAATTCCCACGGATATCTTTGAGATTAGTAAAGCAGAGAATATTATTTTGTCTCCACTAGTTTTCCTGAGAGTCAAGAACCTATAACACAACTCAGTTCCTTAGAAAGAACTGAGAAAAGGAAATCAAGACCAGGAATTGTAATTATCTGATATTATGTGTAGTCTTCTGTAAAAGATTCCTTTAACATAGTTTTAGAAATGCTTCTGTGGCACTAAGTACGCAAAGATCTTGTTTTAGACAATTTATTCACCATTCTGAAAGAAAATATTCCACAATGATTTCCTGCCATTTGAGGGGGGGGGAGTTTTCAGGGGGGAAAACTTTAAAAGCTCCCCATCCACAACACCATTTTTCTCCCTCTCCCCCCCCCCCCGAGGTGGGGGCTTCACATCTCTAACTGCACCATAGGCCAGCAAACTAACTGGAAGGGCATGGAATAGGTCATGTGGACACATGGCTGAACTGCCTAACATTTTGCTGTTGCTCTTACTCCCTGCCTCACATAGTATCTTCTGCCTGAGGCAGCCATCTCACTCTGCCTAGTGGTAGAAACAGCCATCTTAATTTTACAGCAATTAATGCCTGGGGGTGTTTGCAATGTTTGAGACAGATCCTTTCCTTGATCCAGGTCAGGGGCCCATTCACAATATACAATTATTGCTTCATATTCTACTTTAATTGCCATGGCAACATCCTATGGAGTCCTGGGGTTTGTAGTGCGGTGAGGCAACAGAACTTTCTGCATGAGAATTCTAAATGTTCCTTACTAAACTGCATATCCCAAGATTCAATGGGATGTTGCCATGGCAATTAAAGTGGAATGTAGCACTATAATTGTGTAGTGTGAAGGGGCCCTAAGTTTGTTAGAATGATAAAGACTAAGTACAGGTAACCAATCCCAAGTTTTGTAACCTGAGTCTGGGAAGACAAATATAAGTCCACCTATAGCTTCTAAGACTATGTATTTGAGCAGTTCACCATCCCCAAAGGGTCACAATTTGCTTGTTTATTTCCCCCCAAGAAATGAGAAGAAAATAAACGAAATCCATCTTACTTCCTCCAGATGGAAACAGAGGCACCATAACAATTGCTCAGAGGGCAATTGTCAGCCTAGTTTGTACCACATGGCAAGTAGAAGTTTCTCTCGGCTGAATTATTTGGAGTTTTGCTTACAAAGCTTTCCTGTTACACTGCATAATTATTTTGTGCATTGTATAAGTCCAGTCCTGCATGAAGAGGTATGGTAGCAACAATTTGGAGTGTTTCCTTCTTTCCAAAAGGAAGGAGGAGGACCAAACACACACCCCCGCAAATAAAGCCCCAAAGCCAGAACAAAATGGCTTGGGTCCAAGCTATCTCAGGGACCGTCTCCTCCCTTATAATCCCCCCCCCCGCACACTCCGGTCCTCTGGGAGGAATTTGCTGCAGCCTCAAAAGTCGAGGCTTTTGGCTACCTCCCAGAGGGCTTTTTCTGTTGTCACCCCCAAACTATGGAACGGCCTGCCAGATGAGATCCGTCAATTGACATCTTTGGACAGCTTCAAAAAAGGCTGTCAAGATGGATCTCTTCCGGCAGGCCTTTCCAGAATAGATTATTCTGGCCTCGGGAACCCGCCCTCCTTCAGGAGAGTCCCCACAGCCTCCTTTGTTAACAGAACTGAATATCGCTGGGGACCTACTGTGATTGCCAAATATAGGTATGTGTTTTTATCAAATGTTTTAATTGTTGTTTTAATTTGTAATTGATTTAATAACTTTTTAAGGGGGGGGAAGGGAGTATATTGTTTTACTGTATGGTTTTTTAATGTTGTGAACCGCCCTGATTGGATTACCAAAGGGCGGTATATAAATAAATTTTATTATTATTATTATTATTAAAATGAAACTCTTCATCCAATAAAGGATGTTTTAACAATTCTTCACAGGTCTGCCAACTTGGGGTTTTCATACCCTTCCACCAACATTTCACAGATGAAAGATCAGACTATGGTCAAGATGGCAACTTTTATTAATGAGGAAGAACACAAGCTTGGAGAGGCTGCAACAGTTTTTTTTTTGCTTCAGTCTACAGGGAAAACTCTGGCCGCATCTTCTCCTCTCCCCCTGATGAGTTAATTGAGTGCAAATTACTTTTGCACTTTGAACTCAGTTTGCAGCAACTGAAGTAAGCTGAGGAAAGGGGGAAGTGGAAGGAAGAGAGAGAAACTCATTGTTAAATCAGCTGAAAAAGTGGGATGACAGATGATTAATCAGGACTGTCTCTTCCAGTTTTGGACAGCTGAAGGGTATGGATTTTGGCTTCAACGTATTTCCTACCCTTTCACATAATTATACATAGAATCATAGAATCATAGAACTGCAGAGTTGGAAGAGACCACGAGGGCCATCCAGTCCAACCCCCTGCCACGCAGGAAATCACGATCAAAGCATCCCCAACAGATGGCCATCCAGCCTCTGTTTAAAGACCTCCAAGGAAGGAGACCCACCACACTCCAAGGGAGTGTGTTCCACTGCCAAACAGCTCTTACTGTCAAAAAGTTCCTCCTAATGTTGAGGTGAAATCTCTGTTCCTGGAGCTTGCATCCATTGTTCTGTGTTCCAGTCTCTGGAGCAGCAGAAAACAAGCCTGCTCCATCCTCAACGTGACACCCCTTCAAATACTTAAACAGGGCTATCATATCACCTCTTAACCGTCTTTTTTCTAGGCTAAACATACCCATCTCCCTAAGTCTCTCCTCATAAGGCATCGTTTCCAGACCTTTCACCATTTTAGTCACCCTTCTTTGCACACGCTCCAATTTGTCAATATCCTTTTTGAATTGTGGTGCCCAGAACTGGACACAGTATTCTAGGTGAGGTCTGACCAAGGCAGAATAGAGTGGCACTATTACTTCCCTTGATCTGGACACTATACTTCTATTGATGCAGTCCAAAATCGCATTGGCCTTTTTAGCTGCCGCATCACACTGCTGACTCATGAATTTTATTGTACATTGGAGCCTATATGGGAACTCTGGATTGAATGTTTGAGATGAAAGATGACAACTTTTACTATCAGATGGGCAACAGTACTACATTTTGCTAGTGGCTCTGATGTCATTGCAGCAGTGGCTTCATACCAAGTTTTACTCCAAACCTCAAAGAAGCTATTCTTGGTGGTGAAACCCATCCCCCAAATTGGTTCACCACCCTGAATAGCTCTTTTAAAGCTCAGACTAAAAACTGGCATAGATTCACCATCCTACTGACATTGGACCCACTAACCTAAACATTAGGAAGAACTTCCTGACAGTAATAGCTGTTTAGCAGTGGAATGCACTGCCTCATAGTGTGGTGGAGTCTCCTTCTTTGAAGGTTTTAAACAGAGGCTGGATGACCATCTGTTGGGAACGATCTGATTATGTATTCCTGCATGGCAGGGGGTTGGACTGAATGGCCTTGTGGTCTCTTCCAACTCTATGATTCTATGATTCTATAACCTCTAATGGAGTGAAGTACCCCAAATGTTCATAACTTACCTATCTGTGGAGATAGTCATGATCATGAAAAATTAAAAACAGTGCTCTCCCAGAACATTAAACCATACAAAAACGTATATTTTAAACACTACACTTTCCAGCAAGAACATTAAAAAGAATGAGATTAGTGATGAATATATTGCCAATTTATCCCACCTTGTCTAGTCATGTAAATTTGCAAACAAAAAGATCATGTGATCAGGGCATGGATAATTTAAAAATATTCATCATCTCAACTCCAGAGGCAAATTTTACAAGAACCACAGAGAGATGACTCACAAGAATACTGCCTGCACAAATGAAATGTCAGGAAGACATGCTCAGCTAACAGAGCAAGGAAGCCTCTCAACACAATTTGAAACTGCAAATGTTCAAGAAAAAACAGCCAACACATCCTCAAAGTAGCACTGGAAATCAGCCTCTCAAACCCATCCCCCAAATTGCCCATTAAGACTACACAAGTAACTTGCTGCATCTATGAAGGGTCTTATCTTCACATGGGCAATTGCTCTGCAGAGGCACAATTTGCCACAAGTGTGGGAAAAGAAACCCCTATAAATGAATCTGCAGATCATCACTGCATTCACATCAAGCATTCACATCTAAGGTTGAAGCCAAGCAAATTCTCTTCCAGCTGTTCATCTATCTAGAAGACAATGCATATGTTGATACAGCATTTTATACACAAGTGGTTTCCAAACAGTGACACACTTTTATACAGGGATGCAAGAGTGATGTCTTAACTGATATTAACACATTTATGAATGTGATAGTTCAGCATGTATATGATGTATTCCCTCAACAGCCACCACTTTAGCACATGGAACTTCTGAACTTTAGAACATTAGGAACTCTAGAAAGATTGACAGTGAGTGGCATATTTTAAGCTAATTTTGCCTTCCCGGGCATATCTATAATAATTCCCGCTACAGGTATATCCAGCAAAGTGGATGTGTTCCTGGGCATTAACTCTTTAACAGAAAATTAGTACAGAGGCACAAATAATGTGGAAAGAATAGGGACAGGTTCCTACATCACAAAAAAGAACAGTTCAACATGTTTTAAAAAACGTTTTATTCAAAACTCACAATATACATATGTGAAATAAAACAATCAAATTGGGCAAGCCTTGCATAAATAAACTAAAAAAAGTTAATATTTGTAGAACGACTTAGAGGCTTCTTCCAAAATGCCATCAGGGATTTTTTTTTCCCCCTCTTTCATCAGCTCCACTTTCCTTATGATTTCCATTTTGGTGGCCATACTTACAAATCAATCCTTTTTTAACACATTGGGGGAAGCTGGTGAGGCTGACATTTCTCTCTGTTTTGCTGTTCATGCATGCTCAGTTAGGGATTCTGAAGGCAGCTGCTGTTTACCTCACCTGTTGTAGGCAGGCACACACTGCTACAGTAAAATCAGCTAGAGAAGAATTCTACTCTTTCCCAGTGCAAGCTTCCTTGTACTATTTACTACAGAAATGCTGCTGCAACCCATACTGAAAAATCTGTGTTTCTCCAGACCCTCTTCACATAACTTCCCCTTATGCAGAGGACTAGGAGGAAAAGGGAGGCTGAACAGGGGCAAAAAGCAAGTGCCAAAAGGAGCTTCTTTGTCAGAGGCTTTGTTAATTGAGGCATGCCTGTATATGTATTGCCTAAGGTGATGATACTCTGCTTAGTTTTAACACAGCTAATGTCAGGACAAACTCAAGCAGTTTGAGAAATACAGTATATACTACCAAGGAATTGAGACACTAATAAAATAAAATAAAATGTCATATTGATGGCACACACACTGCTCTGCCCCATAGAAATATTTCTTTTCATATTTGAAAACTAGTTGTAGAACTAAAACATCTTGAAGAGCTTCACATTACTGAGCAAGTAGAAGGTCCTGCCCTTGGGTCTCTCCAACAGCAGTCATCCAGCATCCTAAGCAATCAAGTAAAATCAGGATTTTTTGGACATGCATCTACCTATCAAATTATTAAGCAAGAGAGGCATATTGCTCCCACTGTAAGTGGCAACATCATAGATAGGAATGAGACCACTTTTTCACTCCCAATCTGATTTTACACCTGACTACCATCAGCTGGAGTTCCATTGAAAATCCAGGTACCTAACAACTTTCTCAACTCACTTTGGCCTTTGCCACCAGAAGTGTCAAGCATCTTAGGACTTTTTCGGATGCTGAAAAATAACGCAAGAAGCCTTGTCAGCTTGCGAGGCTGCTGCGCTGCAAAGTGTCCCTTTCGTATGATGCTCGCCCCTGCCAGTACTGTTGCGGTACCGTGGGGAGAGTTGAGTGTCATATTTCATTGTTTTTTACTCACGAAAGTTGATCGTGAGTAAAAAATGATGAAATATGACGCTCAACTCTCCCCGCGGTACCGCAACAGTACCGGCAGGGGTGAGCGTCATATGAAAGGGACGCTCTGCAGCGCAGCAGCCTCGCAAGCTGACGAGGCTGCTTGCGTTACTTTCTTCACGTCCGAAAAAGTCCTTAATGTTGTCATTTTCTTAGCTTCAGAAATATTTTCAGAAATAGTCCTGGAAGTTCTTCATTTAAGTGATACTTTAGGTATTGGTACCACATCAGAGCAGCATTGTATTTGGCTTGAAGTCCTAACATGATCACAAGAGGAAAACCTGACTTTAAACAGAAGCAAATATTTGGTTGATCCTGAAAAAGTTATGGCCCTAATGTTGCCACTAATTTGCAGTTCAGTTCATAGCCTGCTAAGGGTTGCAAACATGTGACTGATTTATACCAGGATTAGCCACAATCTCACAACTGCATCAGAATCTCTCTCTTTCTCTCCCTCTCTCACACACATACACATGCGCACGCACACACAAAGGTCACCCATGAGAATGGTCAGAAGACCCTCTCAATTGTTGTCATACAGTAATGTTTGGTAGAGAGAGACAGTGTGGTGTAGTGGTGTGAATGTTGGACTACAACTTGAGACCAGAATTTGAATCCCTGCTCAGGCATGAAAACCCACAGGTGTGACCTTGGACAAGTCACACCCTCAGTCTCAGAGGAAGGCAAAGGCAAACCTACCCTGAATAAATCTTACCAAGAAAACTCCATGATAGGTTTGCTTTAGGGTAGCCATAAGTCAGAAAATACTTGAAGGCAAACAACAACAACAACAACAAATGTTTGTTAGGCAAGTACAGCAAAAGTTGCCTCAAATCAATTTCCCACTCAGAGATACATTCCTGCAACAGTGTGATAACAAAGCTAAGTTTACAATGCAACAGTATAACATTCAGTATGCAAGCCAGAGGGGTTCCACTGAAAGCCGTACATCTTAAAAAACCAAATACACCACAATAACCCTCCAGCGTCACAACAAACTCTCAGTGGCTTTCTTGTACCATATCAAATTACAATGATAAATGGTACAATGGTCACTGCACAAACGGGTGCCCATAAAGCAACAAGAAATGTTTCTCATATCAAACCATTTCGCAACATCCATCAAATTCAAAGACCAATAACTTTGTCTAAAGTGACAATGATGTTCCACCCGCTAACGCCTGCTCCACCAAATCTACCAACTTGAGATAAACTCACAGCAGTACCTGATAAGGACTAAATGTCATGCTCCAAGCTATCTGAATGACTATATTACAAAAAGGAAGGGTGGTTTTTTTTTTCTTGTGAGCCATGGTCCAGTTAAGAAGTTTGCTTTGGTGCTCCATTTATGTATTTTTGTGACTTATTTTAGTTGGCCTATATTTTTAAGCTTCCCTGAGCACTCTGTGAAACCATTGTGAACAAGCCTCTAAAAGTTACTTTCTTTTACTGTAACTCCCAGAATCTCCTAGCCAGCAGAGCCACAGGCCATGCTAACGACAGGATTCTGGAAGTTAGTCCATTTCCAAGCAGTGAGATAGATATTGTAAAATACATAAATGGGGAGAAAAGTGCACCTCTTTGTTTGTAGCACTGTGACAAAGTCCTGTTATTATTCAATTGTTAAAAAACCGCATGGCCTATCCACTGTTACATCTGGTCACTCTGTACAACAGATGTTTACAAAACCTGTTCTACCTGCCATGCAAACTGTGTGGGTGGCGTTCCTTTGAAGTTCCTTAGAACTGGAGTTGTTGCTCTTCCAGGAGTGGACTTGGAACTTAAACTTGCTTTAATTAGTTATTTATGCTTCATTTCCCAAGGCTTCTTGGCCTCTGCAATTTAGAGCGACATGTACCCAAATGTTTCTATGATCATTCTTTAAAATATCAATCAGTTACCTTTTGAAAAATAATTGTTTACAGTGAAGTTTTATGCACGGAAGCTGTATCCAAGCCACAGATGTTCTCTATATTAAGATTCAGAGGAACAAATACTTCTGAGTCTAATTAGACATAAGCATAGAAGTTCCATTTTGAGATGGTGCAAGGTTTTGGTGGGGTGGTTTTTGCAAATTGCTGTTCTTTTCCCACCTGCTTTAAAGTGAAATTAAGCATGAGAATGACAAAAATAAAATAGCCCAGGTCACTTTTCTCTTTTTTAGCCTCCACTATCAAAACAAAAAGGCCCATTAAGAGGTCACACAGTAATGGTATATTACTGTGTTGGGCTGAGAGACCTGGGTTCACAATTTTACTGAGCTGAAGTGTCTTTGCAACCAGGAAATTTCTTTCTGCACTTTTGAAAATAGCTTTCTCCAAACTCATTCCCTCCAGCTGTGTTTTATAGCTATTGCCACCACCACCCCTGGGTTGGAGAGGTAGTCCAATACATCTGTAGAGCATCAGCGTGGGGAAGATTGTATTAAAATATATCAACAATCAGCAGAATAATTCAAAATAATAACCTTATTCCTGAACCATGTTGGTTAAATATGGGGGTGGTCTACTCTCCCTCAGTCATTACTTTGCTTGCATGAAAGCAACATGTCTGAAGAGGAGAGACCTTTTTACTCATGGAGGCTCTCCTTATGTGCAGGGACCCAGACTTCCCCATGGTTTGCTCACATGGAGAGCCTCCACAGGTTGAAGGCAGAGGTGAGGGCAGAGCTAGAGTCCTCCCTTCCTTGTGTGTTAAAGCAACATGTTTCAGGAATACCTGGATAAGACTATTGTTTTCACTCATTCACTCTACCCTCAGGGCCAGCTCAAGATACAGTATTTTACTACCTGAGGCAAAGCATGAGATGGCATCATCACCTTCCCATTTCATATATAGAAGCAAATTAGTTTGGCATTTTGATTTCTCTTCCACACTGGCAATGGGACAATGCCCCAACTGCACCTGAGGGCTATAGGCTAATGTAGGAGTGCAAGGAGTCATATGTAACATATATCTTTGTCCTCAAACAGAGGAGAATGGCAAGGATTTCAATAAAAATGGCCAAGAGGCTACCACAGTGCATCCCATACATTCACTGCCTGAGGAAGTTGCCTCATGGTGGGACCTGCCCTATTCCTTATCTTTTTTATCACTTCCTTCTACCTGCTGTGCATTTATAGCTGGAACCTTGCTTGCAAAGGGAGGGGGATGGGAGTGAGTAAAAAGGATCAGCAGAAAAATGGACAGGTGAGTGATTCACAAGCAAAAGTAAAGGAGCAATTTCCATGCTGGATTTCTCACTTGTCTATTGGATCCTTCTCTTGGGATGCAGTTAACAGAATTGAAGACAGAGAGTGAAAAAAGCTTTCCATGTGATTTTATCTCTGGCTAAGGTATGTACCAGATTTTATAAGACAAATGCCCAAAAAAGGCATTGGAGATGTTGAGCTGTAATATTCTTGATTTTATTCTTGCTCATTTTATCCTTGTTTTGGCAAAAAGCTACAACAGGTTGAGCATCCCTAACTGAAAAATCCGGAAACCTCCAAAAACTGGAACTTTTTGCCACCAGCTGCCCACTTCCACCTTTGAGGTGGCAGTGTTGGTGCTCCTGCTCATTCATCTCTCAGATCCTCAGTCTTGCTCCAGCCTTATGTCTTGTTTTTTTGCTACTTGTGTTGTGTATGGAGATGCAAGGCTGGACAGAGACTGAGGATCTGAGAGACGAGCAAGCAGGAGCACTGCAGTCCTCACCTTGAAGGCAGAAGCAGGTGGCTGGTGTGAAAAATTTTGGTTTCCTGCCATTTCACAGAGCCTCAGTCTCTCTCTAGACTTGTGTCTCATACACAACTTAAATATAGAACGAATGAGACAGGAGGCTGGAGGGAGATGCAAGGATTGGTGAAATGAGAGGAGGCATATATGCACTTGTATATGCAAATACAAGTATTCCAAAATCCAAAAAAAAAAAAAAAACTGAAATACTAAACACTTCTGCTCCCAAGCATTTGAGTTTAGGGATGCTCAACCTGTATTAAACACTTGAATTCCATGTTACTGAATTTTATTTTAAGCTGAGTGAGGTTCATTAATTTTTTTTTTACTTCTTTTTGTTTAATTTATTTACATTGTATTTTTTAAAAATAAAATATTGGCTATTTTCCCTGTTGTGACCTAGAGTTATAAGCAATAAAACTGAATTGAACTTTTATCTCCACACCAGAATAAGCTCAGCTTGCTTAATTTATGTGCTTTGGGATGTTAATAAAGGCACAACGATAGAAACAGGTGTGTTTTTTTTTAAGTTGTCAACTGTAAATCCAGTTACCAGTGGAAATATTTGGCGATCAGATTTATTACATCTTTAAAACAGGGCTAAAAGAAGTTACATAAAGATCACTTCATTGTGTACACCTCTTAAAACACTTTCCAGTGTTTTTAAAATGACCAAATATCCTTTCATTTGACAGTGGTGGGGGAAAAAAAAAAACACCATTGGACGATGCTCACATTTCACCATAGAATCATAGAATCATAGAATTGCAGAGTTGGAAGAGACCACGAGGGCCATCCAGTCCAACCCCCTGCCATGCAGGACATCTATCTTTCTGCATAAGTGTTTTACCAGTACACTTTAATACATTTTGGTCTGAACTGGCTGCATAATTGCAGAGTGAAAGTCATTATCTTACTATCTAAAGTTTATGGGTGGGTGGCAGGGGACACACCTTTCTAGGACTACAGTTCTATGCCCACTTACCTGAGAGTGAGCCTCATTGAGCTCAATGGGCCTGGCTTCTGAACAGACATGTAGCAGTATTAATCTTTCCATGATTGCTTGCTTTCATTTTCCCTGCTGTTCTGGGAATACATGGCTTCATTTCCTGCCACCCCTCCCAGTGTGCAAATGCAATGATTTTCCTAGAAAAGTTAATAAAATAAAAGTTCTGGCTGCCCAGGGAAAGCAGTCCAGATTCAAAAAAGGATTCGGATTTCAGGAACAGAGGGAGATGCAGATGACATATTAAGATAATGAGGGGTGATAGAGATCAGATCAGAGGTGGAACAGATGTGGCAGGCACAGGAAGAGGTGTGGGGGGGACTAGTGTGAGCACAGTAGGAAAATCAGGAGATGATGGGGAAAGATTTTTAGGACGTGTTTGCGCTACACGGGCTTCTTTCCCTCCCTGATGCACACATAGCCAGCAAGAAAAGTAGTCCCTTGGTGAACTCTGTTAGAACGCACACAGTTCTGCTCTAATTGTGGCTTAATGGCCACACCAGGCAGCCCCAATATGCTCTCCTCAAGCATTTTGACTCTAACCCCCATCATCCTCACCCAGATGGCTAAGGATAGGGGGAATTGTAGTCCACATCTGAAAAATGAGAAGGTAAGAGAAATTGTGGCTCAACTGTGAGCATGAAATATACTGGTAAGTCACTGTCTGAGTCTCAGTCAAACATAGGAAGCTGTCTTATACCAAGTTATAGTGTTTCGTCCATCCATCCATTGGACATTGTGATTTACATGCAAGGCACCCACATCCTGAAGGCCAGGATCTTTGGCAGGCCCCCTACCTACTGCTAAGATTAAGGGCAGTAAGGTGCCTTATAGGATTTTGGATAAAAATTAAAATAAGTCAGTTTAAATGATGACACCAAAGTAATATTTATATTTATATTTTTTAATCTCCTCTCAAAAAAGTAATGTAAAAGTAATGGAGAAGTAAAGGCAGCAAAAAAGGTAATGTGACCTGTTACTCTCCCATCATTACAATGAGTTACAGCAACACGTTTTCAAACAGTGTAAACTCTAAAGGCACCAGATCCTGCATGACCTTGGAAGCTAAGCAGAGTCAGCTCTGATTAGTACTTGGACAGGAGACCACCAATGAAGACCAGGTGCTGTAGGCTATATTTCAGAGGAAGGAACTGCAAAACCACCTCTGAGTACTCCTTGCCTAAGAAAACCCTATGAAATTCATGGGATCACCATAACCTGACAGGTGACTTGAAAGCACATACACACATGAATCGCATTAATCAATTACTTTTTAAAAGTAACTTCCCAACCTCTACCTCTAGCCCAGTCTTCCTTACTGATTTGCAAGGTTCTCCTACCTGACTCTTTAAGCCAGAACCTGATAAATTACTTTTTAAACACAGATTCTTATGTAACTTTTCACCTCACTAGTGTTTGGGTTTTTTTAAGCAGCTTGCTCCATCACACATTTCATTGCTCATACGTTTTTACTATGGTTGCTTTTTAGTTCCCTTTCTGGGGAAAAATCCATCTTTAAAAAGTAAAAAAATGGCATAACATGTGTGTGTGTGGGGGGGGAAACCCAAGCAAACCACAACATTTTTAGAGAGGGAGCCCTGGTGGTGCAGTAGTTAAATGCCAGTACTGCAAGCCACCATGTTGCAAGTTTGATCCCAGAGGGCTCCAAGGTTGACTCAGCCTTCCATCCTTTCGTAGGTCAGTAAAATGAGTACCAGGCTTGTGGGGGCAATTATCTAACACACATTGGAAACCACTTAATGTGCTATAGATGTATAAATTGCTATTGCTTAAACAATTTGTAAGCCACTCTGGGTGTCTGTGTACATGTTATATGGAAAAAGTACCAGTAACTGTGACCAATTATGTTACCTGCAATGCCACTATTGCTATCCCCTTGTTAACCCACCCCCAAGCAAGGCCAGTGCTATATTCAAAGTGGTGGTCCATGGACTCATGCTGGCACCTGGCAAGTTTCCAAGAAAGAAATAAACAATTGTAGCCAATGAGCTCAAATATGGTACTGATCCCTAGCACACCTGGGAGGGGGGAATGTCTCTCCCCCACATTAGATAGCTTGACTTGCCTTGTTAACAGGCAACTTTGTTAATACATAATGCATTATTTCCAAGTTCTGCTTTTAGCTGGTGATGCTGGAACTGAACTTCAGACCTTCTGCATCCAATGCATGTGCTTTGTCATTGAAGTGTGAGGCAAAATGGAATAATTCTATGCAGAAGATTTAAGTGCCAGGGAAGAACAGCAAGATATCTATGCCCTATTTGCAAAGCTTATTGAAGTGGCTTCAGCACTGTGTGTCCAGCATGCAGTAGTGTTGGATTCACCTAGTGTAACCAGAGAGAGGGGGTAAAAAGGAAGGGGAGAGCAGTGTTGCTCAAAATGGTGGTCCTTGGATTGATGCTAGTCATCAAGCAATTGGCTACTAGTCCATGGAGGACTTCTAGGAAAGAAACAATTGTAGCCAAGGGGTCCAAATATGGTACCAATCCCTGGCATGCTGGAAAAAAAATTGTTGGCCCCACATCAGAAGCATTGAGATAGAGTATCCCCAGATGACCCCAAGGCTCCAAAAACTTCACATTTCTGTGACAAATGCTGGAATCTTGGAGTAAGGAAGGCCCTGCTCCATACCTGTGGAGTTCAAGGCCAAGCACCAACACCCTGGTGAATCTGAGGGCCCTTGTATTCATTCCACTGTGTGGGCCCTGGACATCTATCCCAAAATCCCAGTTTGATTACCCTGCGGTAAGAGTGTGCATGCATATAGCATGCATGGCCTTCAAGAAAAACCCAAAAGAATAGAAGGTGAGGCTGGGCAGGCAAAGTGTGGGAAAACTCACTCCCAGCCAGGGATAGGGGAGCAGATTGAGTTGGACTAGTGCTGCATAACAGCCTTGATATTCATGACAAAGAAAGGAAGAAGAGAAGAGATGAAAGGAAGAGAGAAATCTGAGAGCATGATCCAAACATGAAACTTAAATGAACTCTGTGTAAAGCAGGGGTAGAGAATATGTGAATCTCCAGATATTGTAGTTTCCACCAGCAGCTTCCATGAGCACAGTCATTGGTGAGGAATCGGAGGTGTTGTGGTCCTTCAAGATTTGAAGGGCCAGATGTTTCCCCATCCCAAGATTAAAGTGGACATTCTGGTCTATGTCTATGGGCAAGCAACACATATCTTTTAGGGTTATTGGGGACACAGTCTCTACATTGCTGTTCTGAATAGAAATTAGCGTTCTTTTTTTGGAATAATACCAGTGACATTAAGTACCTGTTTGCACAACCCAAAGCAGGTGTAATTATGTTCTGCTGATATGTGTTTCCAGACAGAGAGCAGCATATCACAAGCAAGCTACTAGGCAGGATCACCTCCAAGTAATGAACACGCCCAGACCTGCTTAGCAACACAGAGAGAAAGAGATTGAGAAAGTATCACGTACAATGACCATGCAGCATGTCATGTACAGATGTGGTTGAAATGTGACATGACTCATGTCATCGCTTTCCCATCAACAATGCACTCATTAATGTGTCATTACTCACTGCCAGTGGGTACATTTCCTTGTGTTTTTTTAAAAAAACTTACTCCCTCCCCCCTTTCACATGATCTCTCACATGACGTCTACAATTACTCATTTTCAGTCAATTTTTGAGGCCTTTTCAGGGAAAGGCATTCCTTGTAGGTAACAGATGGAGATGATCTTGTGAGAGCCGAAAGTGGTTTGTCTCCAGACATGGTGTGCAGAAGCCCTGTGTCATTTGGCACACGTGTATGCGTATGTATGCACAAAAGGAAAGAAAGAAAGGAGGGAACTGGTCTTCAGATTTTGGTTTCAAAATATGAAGACAGATGATACGTAGAATTAGCTGGGCTAATCCAGAACTTGTCAAGTTATTTTCAAAGTGTAATTGTTAAGTTGCTCTTCCAAGCACACCAAAGTAGTTACAGGTAGATACCACCACAGGTATATTTAAACTCTTTACTTTCCTGTTTCTTATAAATAGCCAACAGAGATAGCAAAAATGCCAACATAGCAAACATCACAAGGCTGTTACTTCAATGATTTGATATCTCTCCTCCACTTCTGATTGAGGCCCTATCCCTGTAATGGTAAAAGTATCTAAATACGTATAACAGTGCTACAAAAGGTGAGATGATATTCTTGTTAAATCACAGTCCCATTGTAACTTAGCTATACAATCAATATTGGAAAAAGGAACTAATAAAAAGTACTGTACATTGTTATTTGTAATAAGTTACTGCCAATTTCTGGCCAAGGCCAACTGAGATAAACAGATTTAGCACAGCTAACAAGGCACACCCTAAAGGGTCTGATCTGTCTGATCTTGGAAGCTAATCAGGGCCAGCCATGGTTAGTACTTGGATGGGAGACTGCCAACCAATACAAGGTACTGTAGGCTATATTTCAGAAGAAGGAACTGGCAAAACCATATCTGAGTATTCACTGCCTGAGAAAACCCTATGAAGTTAATGAGGTTGCCATATATCTACAGGTGACTTGAAGGCACAGTACTGCTCTAGTTGCAAAGATGAAATTGAAGATTGTACATCATATTTGGCATCTAGATTGATTCTTTTCAGCAACAGCACTTGTGTAACATCTACTTTTTAAAGTTTCACTGATTGCTCCTCCTCTTGATACCTGCACACCTTTTAAACAAAAGACCTTTTCAACAAAAGATAGCATCTTCAGTATTTTCCAGCCATGCTACTTTGAGGAATATCCCTCAAATGCTGAAATGTGGTAATTATGCCCAGGGGTGTAATTCTTCACTAATGATCTTCCCAAAGGAAGCAACAACTACTTTAGCAATTTTGTCTCTACTGCAGTTTTCAACAACTATTTGCATTTGGGGACTTTTTCTGTGCAAAATTGGCATGTGGTTGTTTTGTGCAGAAAACAGCCTTTTCTTGGGAAGAAAGGAGAGAAATGTTATTTTCTGCACAGAAAAGCCTTTTTGTATGTAAAACAGCCACGTGTCAATTTTGCAAGAATAATCCCTGTTTATAGCCTTTTCTGTGCAGAAATACAATTTTCAGAGCAAGAAAGGCAATTTTCTACACAGAAAGAACTATTTGCTATGCAAAACAACAAGGTGTGAATTTTGCACAAAAAAGTCCCAAACAAAAAGATACTTAATTAGTTTAGGATTTTCATGTCAAGAGTTTCTTGACACTTATGAAATGTGCTTGTTGACCATTTTTTGAATATTTTCAAATATTCTTTCCATCCCTAATAATGAAACATTAAATTGTTGTCCAAAGAAGACCCATACAACTGCATGGTTCTAGGGTGTGATGGTTGAGTCAGAAAGGGGCAGAACCAGGCACAAAGTCCTTGCATTAGTACAGAGCTGGAAGCTTATATTTTGTTCTGATAGTAACTCAGAGTAACAACTCAGGTAGTGCATCAAGTCGGGATAGTTTGAAGCTGTATAACTGGGCCTTGCGTAGCTCATGCATCAGTAAAAAAAGGAGAGGCACTGGATGTGGTTACTGGTAACAATAAATACCGTCCCATCCATAACAACAGGAGTGCCTTCACCCTTGACCATATTCAGCCTTAAAATATGGCCATCTTGTACATTATAAACATGGCTAAGTGCAAAAACCAGCCCAAACCACAAGATTTTTATTGATGACCACTTTGGATCATGCAAATGGAATAGAAACATAGAGTTGGAAGAGGCCCTATGGCCCACCAGGTCCCACCCACTGCCCAATGCAAGATCTCCAACTAGAGCATCCCCAGCAGGTAGCCTCGAAAACATCCAGTGATGGTGACTCCATCACATCTCTAGGTCAGTGGCTCTTAACCTTTTCTTTACCAGGAACCCCTTTAAATATATTTTGTTGCCACGGACCCCCAAGAGATTACTCAATAATAATACAATTGCACCATCTATTAAACCTTCCATCAGAGGCACTGGGGGGGTGGGGAAGGGAAGACGTTTCTCCTGCTTCTTCTTGCAAGTTTGTGGCTGGAGCAGGTTGAACAGCAATGTGCAGGCCCAGCCAGTCAGACTTTGCCTTGGCTCCTATCATGTGGGCTAAGCAGCCTTCAATCCTTCATGGACCCCTGTGAGGGCATCACAGCCCCCTGGGGATCTATGGACACAGGTTAAGAACCGATGCTCTGCGTAATTGCTTGTACTGCCAAACCGCTCTCACTGTCAAGAAGTTCCTCCTAATGAGACACCCTTTGCAAAAAGTAGATGAAGGTTGTGGGCATACAAAGGAACCAGTTCATGTCCCTTCCACACTGCTAATCAAAGGACAATGCAAAAATTAATATATGCATGTAAACAAATTAACATATGTGAATTAGAGCCTTCTAAAGCTTAAGTCTACTGTCAGGGCAGCTTGCCTAGAAAACCCAGCCTGGCCTGCTCTTGTATTTCAACAGAAGTTTGATTTGCAAGAATTAGCACATTATGTTTGCAAGAATTTGCAGACCAATTATTTGCTAATTGCCTCAGCTTCCATGTCTGTTACAAGCCCAGCTAAAGGGGACTATTCAAAAACCGGCTATCTAAGCAGTGCCAGAGCCTGATTAAAAAAGAAAGAAAAAAAAAACCCGAAAAAAATCCCCCACCTTTCTGGGGAATACACCTCTAAATATCCTTTGGTCAACATAGATGGAAGGTATAGTTCAAAAAGTAACTTTCCAACCTCTGTTCAGTACCAGTAATGGGGCAATACAATTTGGGTTTTCATCTGAAGGTTGCACTGTTCTCAATACGATTTACTTTCATATTAATTATGCAAAGAATTGTAACTGTATCTGTGCATGTTTAGTTGGAAGTAAACCCCAATCTGTTAAATCCGTTCATGAATCTGTTCGAGATTGCACCTTAAAAAGTAAACATCCAATGTAGTGAATACTTAATACTTGTTGTTTTTTCTTTAAATACAGCTAAGCTTTTCATGCACATTGATAGACAAGGTAAAACGTCTGTGTGTACGTTCAAATGAAATGAACACAAACGCCAATTTTAAAAAATACTTTAAATTGCAACCTGATCCAAAGTACTTTTATGGGTACTTTTGCTTTCAAGTTATAGCCTATCCTAACCACATTTCTTCTGAAGACATTTCCAAGTATGCATATTTAAAGTTACAATTCTATGCACAATTACTGATTGCTGAACAGTGTAGGACTGAATTACAATTATCCAGTATGTGCATAAAATTGGTCTGCATGATTCTGGTCTTAGCTTCAATGCAAATAAGGTAAAAGTAAAATGTGTTTGATGTAATTATATCTATCATGTATACAGTATTTAATGATGTTTTAAAATCTTAAAAACTGACATCTGCCAACATCAAGGCTAGGCTACACTTGTGCCCACTTTAACAGCCACTAGTTTAGGTGGTTTTAACCTGGATTTTACACAAATGAATGGAGTAAGTCAGGTCTATCAGTGGCTGTTTAGAGTGGTGGTTTCCAACAGTCCAGTCTGACCCCCATATCCACAGAAACAATATCCATGGTTTCAGTTATCCACAGGACACAAAATAGAGACACATACCACATAGTCATGCTGGAAAATGCCTAGAGAGGCATCTTATCTAGGCATCTTTTAGGTTCTCCAATGCAACTCTATAGTATGTTTTTACCAAAAGTCCTTTATTTTAATAGGGTTCACTGTTATCTGCGGTTTCCAGTATCTGTGGTAAATCTGGGAACTGAACCCCCTTACTTTGGCTTGGGTGATGAATTCTATCAGGCTCTCCTGATATAACCAATGCTGTGAGTTGCAGTTCAACAATATCTGAAGGGCCACACAATTCCCACCCCTGGGCTAAACACAATAGTAGCTCCAACTAGAGCAGACCCTGTTGTGTTGCTGTTGTTGTGTGCCTTCAAGTAGTTTCTGACTTATGGTGACCCTATCACGGGGTTTTCTTGGCAAGATTTATTCAGTGGGAATTTGCCATTGTTTCCTCTGAGGCTGAGAGAGTTTGTGACTTGCCCAAGGCCACCCACTGTGTTTCCATGGGGATTTGAACCCTGGTCTCCAGAGTCCAAGTCCAACACTCAAACCACTACACCATGCTGGTTCTCTAGAGTAGGCCTACTGAAACCAATGAGTTCCAGCTAACAAGTCCTATTCATTTAATTAGGTCTACTCTAGTTGGAATTAACACTGGATTTAGCCCATGATATATGGTAACCCATTTTGCTTCCTACACAGTGTTAAAAAGCAGTGAGAGCAGTCATATAAAATTTATTTCAGTTACAATATTCCAAGGCTAAACTTTGCACTTTTGCACTAATTAAATATTGTAACTTGAAATATTGTTTAAGATCATTTTGTGCAAAAGAAGGAAATGAAATGCACAAAGGGGGAGGTTCAGAATTTTTATAGAATCCTTGGAGGCCAGAGTGGGGAACTTTTGGCGGCCAGATGTTTTGGAGGCCTGTTTCCAGAATGCCATACACTGTTCATGCTGGTCGGGGCTAACAGGAGCTGAACTCTAAAATATATGGAGGATTAAAGGGTTGCTACCTTGAAAGATAACTTCAGAACTCTGAGGGCCAACCCAATAAAAAACCCCAAAAAGTGCCTGAGGTGGATCAACAGACACTCTTCTCTTGTATGGTTACTAAACCTCATTGCATTATGCTCCTCTGGCATTTGCAAAAGCTGCTTTTTAAGACTGCAACTCACAGAATCATATCACCAACTGGCCAGGGGCTTCAGGGAGCTGCAGTCCCTAAAAGGAACTTCCCTAAGATCCAAATTTGCTTTTTGTTTAAAAGACTTTGCTGGCATGCACTGCCACTTGGAGTCTGACAAACCTCTGGAATCTTCTCATCCCACAATTACTTGGCCTAAGGAAGAAGCCTAGACTTTGGGTCTCTTTGAAACAAACTGGGTGAAGGAGCTTCAGAAAGCCCTATGAGATGCTGTTGGTGGTTTTGCTATGATGGCAAATGTTCTTCCAAACAGTCACTTGTTTTTGCTATGGCAAAAGAGCACAGGGCAGCATGCACACTGTCCAGGGCCACCTGCTGCCCCATAATACCTCACTCTGTAAGTCTTTGTTAATTTAATGCAAGAAAGAATGATTTTAGTATTAAGACTTTACAAAAGAGTCTGGAGTAATAAACACCTGAGGCGAAGCACAAAATTCAGTGTGCATAGAGCCATTGTACTGTCTATTTTTCTTTATGGGTCTGAAACATGGGTCACCTATCACCACCACTTACAACTCCTTGAACACTTTCATCAGCGCTGTCTACGCACAATCCTAAATATACACTGGACTGACTATGTGACGAATGTTGCTGTCCTTAAGCAAGCAGGGATCACCAGCATTGAGGGCATGATATTGAGAACACAGCTGTGCTGGGCAGGGCACGTTTCTAGGATGGAGGACCATTGCCTCCCCAAAATAGTACTCTACGGTGAACTCACCATGGGTCAGTGTAAGAGGGGCACTCCAAAAAAAGATACAAGGACTCCCTGAAACAACATCTCAGGCTTGGCCAAATTGATCACCAACATTGGTCCGCCCTGGCCTCACATCGGGAGGCATGGAGACGCACTATCCACAATGCTGCAGCCTTATTTGAGAACTCACGCTGAACAAGTCTTGAAGAGAAACGACAATGCAGAAAGAATCACAACCCAGTAACATTACCCGAGGAAACCTTCTGCTGTGCTTTCTGCAACTGGACTTGTTTATCTCAGATTGGCCTTTTTAGTCATCAGCGTGCTTGCAGAAAGTGCAGGATGAGTCCTTCCTGAATCTTTCGTTTGCAAAGAAAAGCCAGAGAGAGAGTCAGAAAATAATTGAGAAGTGCACTGTTTTTGAAGACAATTTGTAGTTCAGGACTGAGGATGTTTTAATCTGCACAGAACATCATTGTCTGTATGCAACCTTGTACTTTCTGGACAGAAAACTACATTTTCACTTTAGAAAACAAGCTTCCTTCACCAAAACCCAAAAGGCTGCACCTATAAGCTTTTTTTTTTTTTTTGCACAATCTCCTAAATCATGAAGATTCTCTCTTGTCTAGGTACTTTATCAGATGAGGTACATACTGCTAAGAAATGGTGTCATTTATGACACAACGATAACACAAAGGACAAAATTATCAGACACCCTCATCGTTCAGCCATTCCGGGGGAGTAGAGCTTGTGTGGACTATGCATCAACTTTTTTATTGATTACCTAAGCCACCAATAAAAAGTGACACCTTATTCACATCCACGCTATGCCCATGGAACAGCTAAATGACAATGTCATCTGATAATTTCACTCTCTTGTGTTATTGTCATGTCCTTATGATGTAGTTTTTGCTGCATCTGATAAAGTCCTAGGATTCTTCTCAGCAGGGTTAACCAACACCCCAAAACCCTCATTTTCAACAATTTTTAAGTATTTTAAAAAATATTCTATCCATCCCTATTCTTTTTGCAAGGTTGCTGGTGTGCAAAGCTATCTGTATTTGCTGTTCACATGGAGGCATGCCAGTGAATCAAGATGGCAGGCACGAGTGGCAGGCCATGTTGGATTTTTGCTTTAGTGAGTGATCGCTAAGGTGATAAATAGGAGGTCTGTGATATATATATATATATATATATATATATATATTTGTCTTTGTTTTTGGGGAAAGGTGAAATAGCACTTCTGCACACCATAGAAAGAGTTTTTCTTTTTTTTTAAAGGTCGGCAGTGGCAGATTTAAAAACTGCATAACCCACTTGCTGCCTCTGTCTCAGCTACAGGTATGTGGGGTTTATGGGGGCTATAAAACCATTAAGACAGGTAGCAGCTGCTGCAATTTGGTATTACAGTTGTCCCTCCGTATAGACGGATTTAGGTATTCATGGCTTGAAAATATTCTTTAAAAAAATAATAATCCAAAAAGCAAATATTGATTTTGCCATCTGATATAAGGGACACCATTTTTGCTATGCCATTGCACATAATGGGACTTGAGTATTCACGGATTTGGGTATCAATGGGGGTCCTGGAACCAAACCCCAGCAAATATGAAAGGACAAGTGTACTGTGGAACAGTCCGGCTTTTCTTTCCCCTTTGTGTAGACTTGGCCCTGGGAAAAGCCCCACAGGCTTTTGTCCCCGGTAGTTTTCCCAAATTTTGCTCCCCCTCCCTCTGAAAAAGACAGAACGCTGCAGGATCCCATTTGGACACGAGAGTCACCTCAAATTCTAGGATTTATTTCGCTGTCTGGACTGGCCCTCATATATTTCTGAGAAGGCCTCCATGTTCTCAGCAGCATCTGGCTGGAAAACCGAAAGGCTGAGCCACTCGCCCTGCTGACTCAGGCCAATGGGAGTTGCAGTCCAACACATCTGGAAGTTACCAGGACATCTCTCTCAGGCAGACCTCTGATCCGATCAAGGGCTCTTTTCCCCAGTCCTGTTATATTTTACAGTAAAGGTAGACCTTGCAAACTTTCCTGGGCATAGTAATAATCAGGGAACAAACTGCAGGTCTTGCTTTAAAATATGCAGGCAGAAGGTTGTGTTGCATCAGCCCAACGCATGTGAACTTTGCATGCGAACTCTGCTTTTCAGAACTGTTCAACTCCATCTCGCTGGGTAAGAACCCTCTGCAAAAAACAAACCAACCTGCTGCTTATTGCTCCAGTCATAGACCCAATTTTGTGTGCAATTGTGTGCTGCAAAAGCATGCCTGGCCCTTTCCTCCATCGGAATGTATAAGGACTGCCTCCCTTCCTGACTGCCCATTGAACTGCCATCAACCCTCCAAAGGAAGTGGGGAGCTCATTGGAATACGTTGATTTATTTAGAGGAGCTTTTTTTCCCACGGCCCATTGACTAGCGCCAATGCGCGTGCATGCATTTCTTTTTTTAAAAAAATAATAATAATAATTAGTGCATGCTGGCCTTGGCGTTGTATGTCAATGTGGGCGAGCGTTTGCTCATCACAGAGGGGCTGGGAAATTCATAACCACACCGGAAGGGAAAGAAAAAAAATAAGAAATAACCACGCGGGGGGGGGGGAGAAGCAAACTCCCACCGCGCTCTCCTCCCGCCCTTTTCAAGAGTTTCCAGCAAAAAGACCTATTCCGCTTCCCGCCAGTAGGAGGCGCACGGCTGGCTGTGTGTATCTGTGTTTTCTCCCCCCCTCCTCCCTCTTGGCCCTCCGAGGGCGGGGCCTCAGAATGCGCGTTCTCGCCGGCCACAGGCAGGGAGTGGAAATAAAAGAGGTGTGGAGAAAGGGAGGAGAAGGAGGCGGAGCGAGTTGGGAGAGCTTGGCGTTGATTGGTGAATTCCAGGTTCTGGGGGGCGGGGCGTCACTTTATCCGCCTCCTCTTTTCTTTCCCTCCCCTCTCCAGGTACAGCTGGTTTGCCTTCTGTTTGCAGAGCGGAGAGCGCGCGCGCGCTCGTGTGTGTTTCTACAGGCGGCGCGCGCCCCCTTTCCTCCTCCTCCCTTTCGTTTTGCTCTTCGCGGGCCTGCGCGCACCGTGTTTTTCCCCCCCTACCTCCCCCCCCTCGCCCGGGCTGCGCTCAGCTCGGACATGGCGGCGGATCTGAGCGCGGAGCGGCTGCGCTCGTTACCCACCAGCTGGAGCTTCGGGATCAGCCGCGGCGGCCGCATCTTCTTCATTAAGTGAGCGAGGGACGGAGCTACCCAATAACCAGGGGCGGGGGGGGGTAGGTGGCCGCATGGGGGGAATAACAACCACCACCACAGCCGGTCGGTCGGTCGGGCAAGAAGGAAAAGCGAGGCTGAGGGAGGAAGAAGGATCCGGGTTTGAGCGGGGAAGCAGCGTCGTCGTCGTCGTCGAAGGGTCTCCCGCTCGGGGCGGGGAGGCGAAAGGGGGTTGTTGATAAGCCTGAGTGGGGCCGTGGGGAGGGGGATTTAGGGTCCGCTCCTGGACGGGTCGGTGGTTCACCGCCTCCTCTCCCTCCGTCTCTGCTTTTCTTTCCCTCACGGTTTGTCTCCTCTCTTCCCTTGTTTTCTCCTCACCCAGCGAGGAGGCGAAGAGCACGACCTGGCTGCACCCGCTGACGGGAGAGGCTGTGATCACCGGGCATCGCCGCAGCCCAGGTAAAAAAAGAAGGGGGGAAAAGGGAAAAAAGAGGAGGGAAAGGAAAGGAAAGGTGGGGGGATGGCTCCTTTCCTTCCTTCCTTCCTTCCTTCCTTCCTTCCTTCCTTTTTATTCTCCGGATTCTTCTTCTTTCCTTCCCATATTCTCTGAGGTAAAAATGCAAAAAAGAGTCTACAAACCTTGTGAATGACTGTGAAGGCGAGGGGGATAGTTAGCAGAATTCCTCCTTTCTTTCTTTCCTTCCTTCCCTTCTATATTCTCCAGATTCTTCTTCCTTCCTTCCCATAGTCTTTGAGGTAAAAATGCAAAAAAGAGAGTGTACAAACCTTGTGACTTACCGTGAAGGGGGGGGGGATAGTTAGCAGAACAGGGTGGTGGTATGTTTCCATCTCTTCTTCCACCCTTCCCGCCTTACCTGCCTGTGCTCTTTTTCTCCCCCCCTTCCCTTTTATTTTCACTCACTGGTGCACCCCCTCTTCCCACCTATGCTATTATCTCCCCCTCCCCAAGCCTTCAAACGCTGTTATTTGCGCCATTCTGTCAACTTAGACTGCTCTTCTTAATGCTTCTTCAGTTCCCTCCCCAAATAATCCTGTTTCTTTCTCTCTCTTTGTGGACCACTTGGATGTTGAAGTCTCAGTTTTGATCCCCCCCCCTCCAGTTCATCTAGAAGTGCTTTTCAAAAAAAGCCCTCTAAGGTTCCTCTTGCTTCAGTTTTATTGCAACCTTCTCCACCACCCACCACCCAGTTTTACAACTTACCTCAGTTCTGTTCCTCTTTGACCTCCCCATTTGTTCTGTTGTGTCATCTTCATTTGAAGAGAAGAGACCTGTGCCCAAAACTTTTGTCTTTTCCATCTCAGATCTGGTGCTGAGCATCCCTGTTCTTTCCTCCAGTAAAAGTTAGTTTCCCAGAATGCTCCAATGTTTTCGTTCTGCCACCATCTTTTAATGCAGCTGATACCTCTCCCATGCTTCCCCTTCTGCTCTTCAATTTTTCTATTTGTCTAATGCAGGGGCGGGCAAAGTATGGGCCGTGGGCCACATGCAGTCCTTGGGACCCCTAAATGGAGACTTTGGGACTCCACAGAAGACTTGTCCAGTTCTCAGCCCCATTTTTTTTTAATTGGGGACTGATTGTAGGGCAAATGAGGACAAAAAAAATTCCCCATACCTTGTAAAGCCCCCCCCCCACCTCATAAAAACACCAAAAAGTGAGGGAAATCAGCTGTAAATCGACTAAAATGGTGACTGGAAATGGCATCATGTCACTTCAGGCATGCTGAAACTTGCTAGTGTGGCCTGCCAGATAAGTACTGGGAGGTAAAATGTCCCCCATCCCTGGTCTAATGGATGCTTTCTTTCAGTTTCAAGGCAATCCCTTTCTCCTTTATACTCTTATTTTTGGGCCTCATTCCTGAACCTGATCATTAGTATTCTTTGTCACTTCTATTAAAGATTTGCTTTAGTTGTGGATTTCTTGCATTGGCAATGGGTTTAACTAGATAACCTGTATCACTTCCTCTACAGTTCTGTGTTCATCCCCTCTATCCAATAACCACAATTAACATGCCATTTGGTGGAAAGCATTGTTTTCCATTCTATACTCTTGATTCTCAGGGCAGCCCAAACATTGTGTTTTACTCTAAGGTGTACACCATACAGTCTCATGCATTGTTCCAAAGGATGCTGTGGCACACATTTCAGGTTAGATGCATCTCTGATGGCACCTTGGTATCTTTGCATCATTTGCAAAGTGTTGACCATCCTTGTGGGATAAACTGGTTACCAAGTAAAAGTTTCCTCTTATGTCCATGTCATTCTAGTATTTCTGTCTTCCAGTTTACAGAGAGTCTCTTCCCGTCATGTAGTCATATCAGATGTCACTTGGCCTCTCATGCTGTCTCTCATTGATTCTCTTATTTCACCTTTAATGAAGTTAACTCTTACACTATTGGCCATCTGGCTCTTTACTTGATACTCATTCTTTTTCTTCCCATTTTAATGTTTCTTCTAATGATCTCTCATTATGATTGCATTCTCAGAGCCACCTGATCTCTTACCTGATGCACCCTTTCTTCACTGACATTCTTTGATTTCCTAAACTCTAGCTTGTTGCTGTTTTTCTTCACACATCCAGTCATCTAGGGGAATAAGGGTTGCCTTCACACATAAGGATTGCTTTTGTTTCTGCATAAATTTGTCTGTAGTGTGAGCCTACGCTTGCTAGGATGTACTGCTTGGGGTTTTTTTCCTTATAAGGATGCATATATTTGCACTGTGCAAAAATGTCACAAAAGAGGCTCAACACTCTAAAGTGACATGTATAACAGTGCTCAGTAATTCTCACCCTAACTCATATGACTTCTAAACTACTTTGTCACCTCATCCTCTAAGAAAGCTACCTAAGCCCTTTTCTACTTCCAGCTTCTTGGTGCTGTTTTCATATTGTCATGCTTAACCTAGTTAGCAAAATCCCACTGATCTATAATTCTAGTTTACTCTTTATCCTATCAGACCATTATAGACAGATTCCTTTCCTTTATTTCTGTTGAACCTCTAGCTCTGTTGCCTTCACATCCTAACTAGTATTTATTCTCACGCATATTCAATCTGATCTGATCTTCTTGTTTGCCTAATCAATATCATCTTCATTGATTCTGCCTCCCTTTCTTGTTCTTTTCCTTCTCTGCTAGTCTGCTATAACAGTCTGTTCAGTAACTGACACCCAAGTCTTTCTGTCTCTTCACTAATCTTTGTTCCTTTAGATTTCAGCCTCTATGTTTGCTCAGCAAGCATCTTATCAGTTTTCTTCTGAATTCAGTTATGTTTCTCTAAAATCCAGCTGCTTCTGCTGAGCTGCAGAGACCTCTGCAGTCCTCTTAATACTTCTTCAGTAGCCAGATCTCCACCCACTGGGCAAGCTTTTTGGACTGCTTGCAGGCCTTCAGTATAGCTAGTCTTTAGCAAAAAGTTGCTTCTCCCCAGCTTGCTTCTTAAAGCTGTTGCTATTCTCTTTGTGTTTCCCTCATGTGCTGCACAAGTAATTAAAATAAGCCTTTAGAAATAATACCAAAACTTATGCTACAAGGAAATATGTGCTTTCATTGATTGATTAAGGTAGAAAATCCAATGTGATAGTCATCTAAGCAGGTGACATACAGGTTCCCATTGGCACCTGCGGGGCTGTTGGGAAGGAAATTGCATGTAGCTGTCACCACCAAAATACAGGGTTAGTGGTGGGCCTCCATGCGGTACAGGAAGACCTGTACTTGTCTTAGGCACACTTGTGTCATGTTTGCAATTTAAAAATGGTATCTTTACATGTTTTTAGTTGTTTTGTGGGTATATAATACTCCTCCCTTTATGCCTGCCTTGATATTCTCACCAACATGCAGTTCTGTATCCTGCACCTTGTGTAGTCCTTTTGCTCTGTACTCTTGTGGATTCACAGCATGCATAGATAGATTTTTTCAATGAGCAAAACATGAATCGACCTGTCCATATTTATTCAGCAACATAATGATGGGAGCTTGCTGTCTGAAATTCACAGATTATGCTTAAAGTGTAGTTACCTAAAAAGCCTTCCCCCTCAATCCACAGTGTAAGTGAATGGGTGGTTTCTAAGTGACAGGGAGAGGTGGTATACTTTGGAGAAAGGCAGTAGGAGCTTGAATAATGACTTGGGAGAGGTGAGAAGTAGAAATTGTCTCCTTTGCCATTTACTTCTGTGGAGAGGAAGAGAAGCTGCAAAAAGAGGAGCTAGTGGGGTGGGATTTAAAGCAAAGCTTTCTGGAAATGTAAACTAGCTGTTGATACAGTACACTGGTTACCAATGTCACAAGGTGGTGGGTATTTAGCATTGCAATTCTTTTTCCATTAGTGAGAATGCTGGTGGGGGAAGGAATGCTGGTGGGGGAAGGAATGGGATGGGTAATCCAGGGGTGCTCTGTAGTGTGCATTAGGAGACCTTGTTCATTGTGTTTGCATGTTATTGTGTACATATTGCATCACTTTTTGGGAGGAGAGGTTCTTGCATTTTGTTTATCTTGTTTCCTACTCATTTTTGTGGTGGATGGCTTGGAATACTGAATAATTAGATCAGTTTCAGAATTAGAACCAGAATTGCTTCTTAATTCCATTCTCTCGTACTTGTATAATTAATTCTTGTATTAAATTAGGAGGTAGAGCAGGAAGGGGGATGGCGACAGATGTGCAGATTAATTTTGCTATTGAACATAGTTTTTCATACATGACATTGTACTTCACTAGAAACCTCTGCCTATGCTGGTCTAAGTTTTTTTTTCCTAATAATTTTAATGTATTCTGTTTCTTTCCACCATATGTATTTTTGTTCTGGTTTGCATTTTTACCTGTTATGCCAAAACATGTTAACATCTATCATAAAAAGTCATTTTTGTTGTGTTTCAAATATTTTAGATAATGAACCAAGCTTGTTTTTCAACAAATGGAATTTTATTCTTAGTGTTGGCATGGTGAATTCTGAAAGGCTGTATAAAAATATTTGGATAACAGATTGTACTAATACACCAACCAGATCTGCTGTTTTTTCTTACTTGGGGATAAATGTGGAAGGCTCTTACTGTGGTTTGCATAATATTCCCAGTTGTATTTTGGAACTGTTTGTAGGGTAATGTATCTCTAAATTGAAGCACTATTTGTCCACAGTACATTTGCACTACATGCATTTACTATATCTAATTCTTGAAATACTACATATTAGCATATGTCCTAGAAGATGTTAACTTTTATAAACATTTCTGCAAACAGACCTATATGTTTCCCTGTATGCTGTCTACTGGTGTTCAAATAAACATGATTTTATCTGTCACAATAAATAAAGGCATATGTGTTCATACAACAAAGAAAAACACAGTTTATTATTTAAGGAGCTAAGTTTGTTATTTTTTTATAATAGAACAATACCATTTTAATGGTTGAACTTTCCCTCCCATTTGGTTGCCCCCCCCCCCAGAAAAGACAATATTTGATTCTATAAGAATCCCCCTGGTTTATGAATCATAGAATCATAGAATCATAGAATCATAGAATTGCAGAGTTGGAAGAGACCACGAGGGCCATCCAGTCCAACCCCCCTGCCACGCAGGAAATCACAATCAAAGCATCCCCGACAGATGGCCATCCAGCCTCTGTTTAAAGACCTCCAAGGAAGGAGACCCCACCACGCTCCGAGGGAGTGCGTTCCACTGCCGAACAGCTCTTACTGTCAAAAAGTTCCTCCTCATGTTGAGGTGGAATCTCTGTTCCTGGAGCTTGCACCCATTGCTCCGTGTTCCAGTCTCTGGAGCAGCAGAAAACAAGCCTGCTCCATCCTCAGCGTGACATCCCTTCGAATACTTAAACAGGGCTATCATATCGCCTCTAAACCGTCTTTTTTCCAGGCTAAACATACCCAGCTCCCTAAGTCTCTCCTCATAAGGCATTGTTTCCAGACCTTTCACCATTTTAGTTGCCCTTCTCTGGACACGCTCCAATTTGTCAATATCCTTTCTGAATTGTGGTGCCCAGAACTGGACACAGTATTCTAAGTGAGGTCTGACCAAGGCAGAATAGAGTGGCACTATTACTTCCCTTGATCTAGACACTATACTTCTATTGATACAGCCCAAAATTGCATTGGCCTTTTTAGCTGCCGCATCACACTGTTGGCTCATGTTCAACTTGTGGTCTACTAGGACTCCTAGATCCCTTTCGCACGTAGTCTCATTCAGCCAGGTCTCTCCCATCCTATATTTATGCATTTCATTTTTCCGCCCTAAATGCAGTACTTTACATTTCTCCGTATTGAATTTCATTTTGTTAGCTTTGGCCCAGCTCTCCAGTCTATCCAGGTCATTCTGAATTTTGATCCTGTCCTCTAGGGTATTAGCTACTCCTCCCAATTTGGTGTCATCTGCAAATTTGATAAGTATGCCCCTAATTCCCTCATCTAAGTCATTGATAAAGATGTTGAATAGCACTGGGCCCAGGACAGAACCCTGTGGCACCCCACTGGTCACATCTTTCCAAGACGAAGAGGAGCCACTGCTGAGCACCCTTTGGGTTCGGCCGGTCAACCAATTACAAATCCATTGAACAGTTAACTTGTCTAGCCCACATTCTACAAGCTTGTTTGCAAGAATGTCATGGGGAACCTTGACATTCTTGCCTTGTCAAAGGCCTTACTGAATGCCATATATCTTTCCCCCTGCCACTAGATTAGTAGTGAAAATTAAATCTCTATGGTATCATCTGGTCTATGAACACTTGCAAGAGCAACTTAAAGGCAAGGCAAGATGATGCAACTGCACTTTCACAACAAATAGCTTATGTTGTGATTCTTAACAGCTACCGTTTTGGATGTATGAGATGTAACAGAATGCAGTCTTTTTTCCAACTGACGTTTGTTCAACTATCTTTATATCTTATGATTTGGACAGTAGTTGTATGAATATGAATAGTGTCTAAACTTAGTAATATGTTCCCTTATACCAGCTACAGTTTGTTGCTGATTCTGGAATAAATATTTAAGTTTCTCTGTGCAATGGTACATAAGACAATGTTAACCATAAACATACTATACTAGGGGATGTATGTCTAAGGTGGCAGTCCAAAGTATTGAAGAATAAGGTTGACTGAACTAATTGGGTTAAAGAGTGAGTTTAGAATTGTGCTGCAGGTGTTTTTGTTGGACCATTTTAAGGTGGTTGGGTCTTTGGTCATATTGTAATCTAGATCTACAGAATCTAATATTGCTTCCTTTAATGAACTATATAGAAAAATGCACTTAATATTATGGTGAATGTTTGTGCAGTGAACTGGTTCTCAGTCATGTGATCAGATTCCATTTATCTTTCCCCCCCTAGACCTACCCACAGGCTGGGAGGAAGCCTATACCTTTGAAGGTGCAAGATACTACATAAAGTAAGTAATGAAAGGAACTGAAGAATATTGTGTGCAATCTGAGCACATATTGTTCTATGGCCACTTTATTGTCCTGGCAATTTATTCATGAGAAAATATTACTAGGAGTGAGATTATGAAATATAAAACGTAGTTGTATAGTAGTGCTTGAAAGGAAGATGGTATAGCATTTGTGAAGTGGTTTTTTTTTTTTAAATTAAATTTTTGAAGTGATCCTTTGAAGTAGACTAGATTGGAAAACAGCAAATTGTCCAAGGCCACTCATGCATGCCATTTTTGTAAAGCTTCGTGGCTGAATGAGTGAGAGGCGGAGTCTGAATTTCTCACAACAAAACTCAGCAGTTTCAGAAATTATACTTAGGCCACTGCTCCTTCTGTTTCAGATATCTAAATTTACATGTTTGTCTATATAATGCTTATGTAAAATTACGGTACTGATTGTTTTAAACTTTTGGTTTTCAAACACTTTTGGTTTACAAATTGTTTGTTCATATGCTTCCGTTATATGCAATTACTAGCAAATTTACCCAGCTTTGCCTGTGTTCAAGTACACTGTCGTTATCAACTTTGTTAATACTCCTCTTTCCCTCTCAAACTGGGACTCAAGGCAGCTTGGTCTTGTCCCAGTACTGTTTCTTTGTCTCATGGAACCACTGTCACCTTTACCTGGTTTATTGCTAGTTCTCTCTTCTCCCTCACCCATAGTTTTTGGCTTCTTGCTCTCTGTCAATTTTTTGCTCACTGTGGAGATTGCTTGGTGAATCACAGAAGGGTTGACCAGCACACACCCAACTAATTTCTCACTCATATGATTTATTGATAGGAAGCAGAAGTCTTGGTTTTCTTAGCTTTTTTGCAGTAAAGCAATGGTGCACAATCAGCAGTCCATAGCCATCTCTCCTCAAAGCTGCTATGACTTTAGTTGCAGAAGAGGCAGGTAGTCAACAGGTGTAGCCTTTTCAGGAACAGTCCCCCTGACCATTTGATTCAATACTGGGATAGTGTAGGAAAAGTGTTTTGAATGCTAACTGCACTTCCCCCCGGCCTTGACATGTTAATATTTTGGGCTACAAATCCTTAAATCCCCCAGTATTAGAGAGTTGTAGTGGTAGTCCAATACAAACATTTCCAAGTGCTGAGAAATAAAAATTAAAATATTAGCAATAATATATAAAACTAGTGATAGAATTTAATAGAATCTTCTCCACTGTATCTTTCCTATGAGAAAGCAAGTGGCTTTAGTTTTCAACAGTTGGAGACCAGTTGTCTCTGAACATGTACAGAAGGATTTTCATCTTTGACACAGTTACTTTCTTTGTTTAAAGTCATTTAACAGTGCAATGCTATACCTGTGTACTCAGACTTCAATGGTACTTACTCCTAGGTAAGTAGTTATAGGCCAGATGACATCTTGAAAGATGAAATGATCACACCATTAGTTCACACATCCTCTTACAATATACACAAAGCCACCTTCATGTAATATGTGGTGTTGGAGCTGTTCTTGCAATTGGGGGACTTGTCTATATGAGGCAAAAAAATGTAGATTGCTCCACAGTAATGGCAGTTTGCAACAGCTGCTGTTTGTCATAACGGGTTTTTGGGTAGATAGCAGGCATGTAAAGGTATCTACGTTTACTGTGCAAACGGGCATACCTGCGAATCAAGATCACGGCGTTTTCACTTACCTCAGATTGCTACCACTGGACAGAATTTTTTAAACCCTAGCCAAGGTGTGAAACAGCAAGCTTTCACATTAACAAAAAAAGTAGCCCCCCCCCCCTGTTTTTTCGCCTTAGCACTTGCTTGCTAAGGTGAAAATCCAACATGACGGCTCCGGGTGCTTGCCTTGTTAGCATGCCCCACCCCCGCACATGTCCAACTAATCAGCTTTCAACTTCCATTTGTATGGGGAAAGCGAATCCATTTCGGTTGCTTGTCCCAAAGATCAGGAATGTGCATTCCCCCTACTGTTTTTAAAAACTTTGGGAAAAGCTGCAAAGGCTTTTCCAGCATACTTTTTGGCATTTTTCACCCCCCCTCCTTCAAAATAATGGTGGAGTGGTGTGGAATCTCATTAAGACAGATGGTATTCTCCTTACGTTCTGTGAGTATTTTTGCCATTTAGACAACCCCACAGTATTATGTTAACCCTTTAATATAGTGTCGTTTAGTGGGAGCACGCACAGTGTGCACATGCAGTGCAGAGATCAGTGAGTCGACTCATTCTACAGTTCTAGGTCTAATGTGATGTGAATCCAGGTGTGGCTTTCACCCATTAGCACAGTGGTTCTCAACCTGTGGGTCCCCAGATGCTGTTGGACTACAGTTCCCAGGAGCCCTCTGAGGTCTCACCTTGGTAGCCAGGTGGTCCTCCCAGTCATTAGTGAGGCTGTGAGTTCAGTCCTACAGCCTCAGTAATGACTGGGAGGACCACCTGGCTGTCAAGCTGAGACCTCAGAGGGCTCCTGGGAACTGTAGTCCAACAACATCTGGGGACCCACAGGTTGAGAACCACTGCATTAGCTGAACACAGTGAAAGGTGATGGGTTCAACGTCTTGCATCTGGTTGGAATAGTGACTAGCTGTTGCCTCTTCTCAATTTCAGTAGAGGTTAGGAACATAACTGCATATTGCATATGCACCATATTAGTTTCATGCCCATTAATTGTGATGGCTCTTCCCTAATGAATCCTAGGATTTATAGTTTGGTGAGGTATTTAGAATTCTCAACTAGAAGACCTCTAACCCATTTCCCAAACTAGAGTTCCCAAGTTAACCTGAGTACAGTTTTCACAGAATTAAATTGATTTACTTCTCAGTTTCTTCCTTCTCAGAGTTTGGTACCTTGTAAGTCAATAACCAAGTTACATATCCCAGGATTCCTTAGGATGCTTTCTTTCTCACTCTTTTTCTATTTTACCACCTCCACTGCTCATTCAGATTTTCCTCTCTTCTCTTGAATACCAGGCAGGAGGAATTCTCATTCTCCATTTGATACAAAGTGATACTGATATGCACACATCTACGCCTAACTACCTATGCATAATTGGTGTTAGGCTTACCAGGCAGCTGAGTTGTATAGAAATAAAACCCACAAAAGTGCCACAAATGAGAGAAAATAGAAGCTTAAATAGTTTTCTAAGATCCTGTCCCAAGCCAGCTGCAAGCATTTGAACCAAGTCTGAAGGCTTTTTGGTTTTTTCTGAAAAGCCTGGTGTCTGCCACCTAGTGGCTGAGTGATTCAATATCATCTAGTCACTTACCTAGACTGCAGTTAATTTTTAATTAAATTAATTAGTCCAGGTTAAAAACAAAACATGCCATCAGGATTTCCTTAGTATGCACAACAAGTTTCTAAGATTTAGGTTTGGCCCTAGCTTTGCAGAATTTGACATACTTTAAGTATATTGAGTATTGTAAGTGAAGATAGTATCCTTAAGTGAATCTCAGACAGCCATGTTAAGGGTAATGTCTGAGAAGGTAGGGTGTCACTATATGTGCTTCATGTTCATGCTCATGGTATGCTTCAGCAAATTTGTTGTGTGTCCAAGTTATTTCCTATTTATGGTGACCCTAAAATGAACCTATCATGGGGTTTTCTTGGCAAGATTTGTTCAGAGGGGGGTTGCCTTTGCCTTCTTCTGAGGCCGAGAGAGTGTGACTTGCCCAAGGTTACCCATTGGGTTTCCATGACTGAGTGGGTATTTGATCCCTGGGCTCCAGAGTCCTAGTCCAAATAAAACCACTACACATCAGCAAATAGAATGTTCTAAATTGTCAAAAGTACTAGGTTAGAACCAAGTTTGCCTTTTTTACACATGGAAAGACAAACTTGTGTAAGGGCTGTCTTAAGCTGTGCTAGAGAGTTCTGCAAGAAAAAATAAATTGATTCAAAGCCATTGCAGAATAATAAGATTTGGGTTTGTTTACAGCTAGTGACTGTTTCCTTCTACTCATAGTTCTTTAGATCTAAGAGACAGTATTGTACCTCTGTTGCTGGAGAAATATCCTTTGCCTACCAAATTTCTGTACCAAATCAACTGATGTTTGAAGGGCTTTAAATCTTACTTTGGCTCAATTCAGCTCTTGTTCTAGCTTACATTACACTTCCAAATGATAAGGTTTTTGCGTAACTGTTTTATGCTTAAGTTATCTATCTTGGTGTAACAGTGTTGATGGAAGCTGTTGTTGTAGCTAGACATCTTTGGATTGATGAAGACTTAAAAGTCCTGGAATGATGAGAATCCCACACCCTTCACCTTCAGACTGTTTCACTTCTACAACTTTGAATTTTGATTACTCAGCATTTCTGCCCCCCTTCCCGCATTTAGTCATTGTGCCTATTGCCAGTCCTACCTGTAATTCTGAGAAGATGGAATTGCAATAATGTAGGTAGATTTTTTTTTGTGAAATGTTATCAAAGGATGAGAAGTTTAGGAAAAGATTTGGTATGGTTGTCAGTTTAACACCTTGGTGCTAGAAAAATGTCCATTAAATATGACTTGAAGAATGATAGCATAATGCATAAGGTCCTAGGAGTGATCCCTGACATCTCAAGTTATGCCTAAGAAAGTCATGCTTAGGAAAGCTTTTTATTATATGTGAACAAACAACTATCCGGTACTGAGCTGTTTGGACCACTGGTCATCCGAGGTCTGTCTATTAAATAACGAGACTGATAAATAACCCATCTTTATTTATACGTATTACAATTCTAATGTTTGTTTCCTTCAATATACTCCCTGTTCACACTCACACACTGATGCAGTCTTGTTTTCCGCTGGTCGAAGGTGTGGAGCAGATCAGTTTTTGTCAGCTGTTTCAACACATCTGCCGTTTTATTTGTACTGCATCAGTTGACTCAAAACATGTTCCTTTAAGCACCGATTTCACTTTAGGGAAAAGAAAAAAATGCATGGTGCCAAATCTGGCAAATATGGAGGATGTTCAAGTGTAGTAATGTGTTTATCGGCCAAAAACTGCTTCACAGAAAGTGCTGTGTGAGCAGACACATTGTCTTGATGAAGAATGAAAACATTTATCCACAAGTTCTGTCCTTTTTCTCCCTGACTTTCTCTCAGCTTTGTCAAAACTTCTTTATAATAATGCTGCTTCACTGTTCTGCCTTCTGGAACCCATTCTGCCAAAATTATGCCCTTGATGTAAAAAAAAATCCCAATAAACATGGCTTTGAATGTGGCCTTGCTTTGACGTGCTTTTTTTCATTCTTGGTGATGATGGTGTTTTCCAGTGTGACTGTAATTTTGTATCAGGATCATACTGGAAGATGAAGGTTTCATCACAAGTAATGATTTTTTGAAAAGGTTTGGGTCCACCTCAAGTTGCTGCAGAATGTCATGTTGCTCAACTTTTAAACTTAGCATTTTTCTGGCACACAACAGACAACACAGCTGCTTTAAACGACTGACAATTAACTGAACAGCCGAGAGTGTTGATGTTTGTCGTGCAGGTTCAGACATGTTCAAGGTCACCACTCTAGTGTTCACAATCAGTTCTCCCTGATTTGTTTGAAAGGTAGAAACACAGTCTCGTTATGTAATAGACAGACTTCATACTTTGTACACAGTAGTTTCCTGTGCCCTTATTTATTAAAGCATTTTTACCCTGCCCTCAGTGGAAAAGTCTTCCTGAATGGTTTACATAAGGTCAATAAAAACAAGGCAGTTCCTGCCTGCAGGCTTGCAATCAAAAGAAAAAAAGTGCAACACAATAGGAAGCATGCAGTTAGATTTATTGCTGAGCAACTGAGGTAAGAAGCTATAAATGTCCAGCATTTGTATAAAGACTTGTTCAGAATACTTTATTTGCAAAGCCTTAGGTGAATCTCAGATAGCATTTGTTTATATAGTCTTTTACTAACATAACTGCAATTTTATCATAATTGAATAGTCAATTAATTTTCCCTTAAGTGTACAATCCTAAGTATGCATACATTAGATCCAGTTGAAATGAATTGGGCTTACCTTGAAGTATGCTTGCAGAACTGTGTTGGACAAAATTAGTTCTATTGAAGAGTTTCACTTTGGGTGCATCTACACTGTAGAAATAATACAGTTTGACACGACTTTAACTGCCATGGAGCCATCCTACAGATGGGATTTGTAGTTCTGTGAGGCACCAGCACTCTTTGTCAGAGAAGGCTAAAGACCTTGGTAAAATTACAGCTCCCAGGATTCCATAGGATGGAGCTATAGCACCTAAAGTGGTGTCAAGCTCTATTATTTCTAGTGTAGATGCAACTTAGATATACCAATAATCTAAATATGAGTATTTAGTAATTTCATACATTGTGTTGTTCCATGAGGTGAAGTGTAAGTGATGTTCTTCTAAGCCAGTGCAAAACATATTTAAAGCTTTTTTATGGCAAGCTTCAGGCTTATAGTAGTAGTAAATCAGATGTAGTTCAATCTGATTTTATTACCGTATATTGTCCTTTTATCTGCATCCTAGCATTTTGGACAAACAGAAGTGATATTACATTACTCTGATCACCTTTATGGCTGGGAGATGGCTCTTGTCATTGAAGGAGGGTGCCTGAAACAACCTTTAAGCATGTTTCAACATGTTGTGGAAGGGAGTAGTTTGAGGCCAATTGTTGGGGTGTATGTGCTGGGCAGTGAGCGAAAGGATTAGGACCTAACTGGACTCCAAAACGTAGGTTGCAACTTGCAGGCGTGCTTTAGATAACGTGTTGTCATGTCAAAATATGCACATTTGTATATTAAAAATGATTACTTCCTAAATCAGCTGTTGGCATTTGGTTAAAAAACAAAACAAAACACCAGACATTGATAAGCTTTGTTGTAGTCTCTGCTGACAGAATTTTACTATAAGTAAATATTTGCTTAAAACAAAATGCATCTTGCCCCATTCATCTACTGTTGGGAAATTGGAGCAAAATAAGGCAATCCACAAAGGGAATGAGAGAATCTGATGTGAATGACATACCTGTTAAAAATGTCATCTGTGTTGTTTGTGCTGAAAAGAACAATTTTTAATCGTTCAATACTACAGTTTTTGTGACATCTTAAACAGAAGATGTTATCTGAACTACTAGCTGAAGGACATGTTGCTGATGGTACTTGAACACTCAGTTCCTCTATTGCCATTGAAATAATTATCTAAATACTGTGCAAAAGCTCTGAAAGCATACGATTGTCTTCTCTGTTACATTTTGGCATCATATTGGAGTACTGTGTTGGTTTAAGTTTTTGACTTAAAAAATTTCCATGAAAAGGGATTGGACTTGAAATGTATTCTTGCTGCATACATAGTAAAAGCTTCAGCACTGTGCTGCATTTGGCTGGCAATTCATCTGCTTAGTGCCACATTCTTTGACGGCCAGGTGCAAGAATGTCCTAATAGCTGGATGTGAGATGATGTCTTTTGACAGGAGTTCCCCTTAATCCTTGCTACCTGGAGATTGATTTTGGCTCTGCAGCCTGAATAATCAAATCCTTTATTAAATGGCAAGGACAATCCTATTGTCTACCAAAGATGGAAGCTTACATCAGCATAACTGGTTGAGCTGTTCATCTCACACAGCAGCAATGTCAAAAGCACAATAACTACTATCTATTTGCTGATGTTATGTAATGATGATGACAGGATTACCTGCTATGTCCATGACAACAGTAATATAGTCAACTATCCATAAAGTTAATCATGTTAGCAATGCAAGAAAGGAAATGGTAGAAACACCATTATGGGTAGAAACACCATTATGTCAGGAGACCCATGCCATACTGCTTTCCATGTGTAATTCCCACAGTGTCCCTTCCAGCACTGCTGTCAGGAGAGCAAGGATCCGTGCCTTCACCAAAATGTTCACCTCAAATGTGTGTTAAAATCTCTTGAAGCTGAACACAACCACCACCAGAACAACCCTTCTGTCAGTAAATACTGTATGCAGCTCAAGATATGAAAAGGTATCTTTGAGTCTCAAGAACAAGGCTTCTCCTTAGTTCAGTGGCTTTGAGATTTGTGTATAGAGTTCATATACATCGGACAGAGGTTAATTGTTACATGGCTAGTAACCCTTTTCTGTTTTATCCCTCTAAATGGAGCCACTTAGACTATAAGGAAGTAAAATTGATCAGCTGGTTTGAAGGAGCCAGTCCATGACCCTGACTGTTTGTCTAATACCTTAGTTATACAGAGAAGAACATTCGGATTCAAGTCATTGAGTTAAAGTCCTAACCATTGTACATGAGTCCTCAATCAGACATAGAATTTTTTTGAGGGTCCTGCTGGTAACCATGTTAAATCAGAAAATGGAGAGATGGAACCCAGATCTCCCACTCTACAGAGGAGATTGCTAGCTACAAGAACAGACAAGAGACATATGATGAGTCATTTGCAGACCTAAGGAGCTATCTCATGACATAGAACTAAATATGAGTAGGCCACTGTGAATGTTTTCAACATTTAAGCCTTCTTTTACCAGTAGCATTTATGTATTTGTGTTGAGGAGGAATGGTGTAACTACTGGTCTGCAACTAAAAAAGAATCATAATAATATGATCTGCAGGCATTTCCTGAAAACCCACAACTATGGGAAGAGGGTATGGAGGTAAGCCATGTATGGGAAAGGAGGTTGGTTTTGAAAGGAAGATGGACCACATAGTAAACATTTCTTTCTTTTATTTGTCCTCTTTAGTTATCTTCTCCCATCAGGTCTTTCACTGGGTTTGAGAAGTTGGAGTGGGCATGACAATTATAATAGATGGATAGCAGTAGTTTTGCATAGAAAGAGGGAATTCCCCTTTCTTGGTTTGACACCCAATGCAATCTGCTACCCTGAAATGTGATATTAAATAAATAAATGTACCATTAAACAGTTTGCTGTTACCCATATAATGTTGCACAGACTACTCTGACAGCATGTTATAGTGTATATTGTATTCTACCCATTGGGGATATAATTAAAGATACTGAGGTTCTTCATTCTACAGTTATTCTTGAATTAATATTCATTGATGGAGTGAATGGTTGTTAATAGGACTCTCAATGTATTATTTTTCTATGAATTTGCTGAATACTATTTATACACATAAGAGTTTTTGAGTGCCAGATGAAAATATGTCTATGGTTAGGAAATGTGATTACAATGTTAAGTATAATTTGAACATGCTTATTGAATAAGATATTTAATAATTGTGCTTTCAATGTAAGTAATATGTTGTGCTCATCCATTTTTGTTGAATCAAGGCTATTGAAAATGCTTCGTAGTGATGTCTCTTTAACAAGTATTTGGGGTGCTGAATGGGTGTGTTGCTGATATTTGTATTGTAGTTTCATGGGTTTGAATCAGTAGATGCTTGATAATTGAAGTCTTAGGAAAATGAACACCAAGAATGATGTTTGGGCAGATACTGGATAAGTATTTCAAATTACATGTTAATACTTTCACTTGTTTAATAGGCTATAAAATTATTCAGAACATGGGTGATTATTATTCATATATCTGTTTTCTTCTTGGTATACTCTCTCTCTCTCTCTCTTCTTCGCCAACGAAGATTCATGAAGGACTCATCTTGCGCTTTCTGCAAGCACGCTGATGACTAAAAAGGCCAATCTGAGATAAACAAGTCCAGTTGCAAAAAGCACAGCAGAAGGTGTTTTTGAGTTGTGATTCTTTCTGCGTTGTCGTTTCTCTTCAAGACTTGTTCGGCGTGAGTTCTCAAATAAGGCTGCAGCATTGTGGATAGTGCGTCTCCATGCCTCCCGATGGAGGCATGGAGGCCAGGCAGACCACTGTTGGTGATCAGTTTGGCCGAGCCTGAGATGTTGTTTCAGGGAGTCTTTGTATCGCTTTTTTGGAGCGCCCCTCTTACACCGACCCATGGCAAGTTCACCGTAGAGTAGCATTTTTGGGACGCAATGGTCCTCTTCTTGGTATAGGTTCTGTGTTAATTGCAAATAGGAGGTGAGGTCTAAAACACAGACTAGTAAATAGAGTTACATTTAGTTTGGTTAATAAGGCTTTGTTTGAAGGTTGTGATAGCATTTTGTGTTTAATGAGCTTAGTGAAGGATTTCAGATTTTATTGTAATTTGGATTAGTAGAAGAACATAAATACTGCAGTTAAGTAGTAGTACGAGTTAAAATAAAAGTCTTATGAACCCTTAAAGCTTGATTAGTTCTAACTGAAACAATAGATATCTCTGGTTTTGGGGAGTTGAAACACATTTACTTAGTAGATGGTGTTTGAAGATCTTAAGATAAATACATACTCGTTGTAACCACATGTTTGGCAGTAGGTAAGGCTAGACAGAATATTAGTGAAGTCTAGAAATTTGTATTTGTTCATTTGGAAATGGTAGGAATTTTGAAAACATCAGCTTATGTTACAGTGGGTGGCACTATTCTCTTCTAATACTGAAACTTTTTTTTTAATTATGAAAATATTTTGTTGTTTGATTATTATGCTGCTTGGTATTCAAGCATGCGTATTCAATCAATATTTGTATAAATATAGCATTTAAATGTTACATAGGACTTGCATATATGACGTTTGAATATGTGCTTTTTTAAAAAAAGGAATGGCTTACAATAACCTCAGGGCCTAAATACCCTAAAAGCACCAGATTCCGTCTGATCTTGGAAGCTAAGCAGGGTCAACCCTGGTCTTGGATGGGAGACCGCCAATGAATACCAGGTACTGTAGGCTATCTTTCAGAGGAAGGAACTGGCAATACTACCTTTCTGAGTATTCCTTGCCTAACTAAATCCTATGAAATTCATGGGGTTGCCATAAGTCGACAGGCGACTTGAAGGCGTGTGCGCACACACACACAATAAGTTCTGTCTTTTGAACAGTTAAATCATTCTTTAGAATTGAGGATATGGTTTCTTAAATATGGACACTGGGGACTCTTGACATAGCAATGAAAACATAAGTGGGGATGTAGTAGCAAGGCAGTAGAAAAGCAACTATAGTAGGACCCCATATCCACAGGACCTACCTCTACTGTTTCAATTACCTGAGTCCAAAAAAGTATGTCCTCTCTAGGCATTTTCTAGATCCTCCAGTGTGGTTGTATGGTACGTTTCTATCAGAGGTTGGGCCACAAGTAATTCATTTCAGTAGGGTTTGCTATTATCTGCAGTTTCACATTTTCACAGTATTTCCAGGAACACATCCCCCACATATACCGGGGTCATACTGTATGTAGTTACCTTTCCTCCTGTGACTCTGTATAATGAGTTATAATGGTACATGAGGACTTCTGCTTGCTTGTTCTACACCAGAGTGGGAATCATGTGTCACTACAGATGTTGTTAGACCGCAACTCCCAGCATTCCTCAACCTTGACTATGCTGACTATGGGTGATTGTAATTGCAGCCCAGCAACATATGTATGGCTACATAATTCCTATCCCTGTTTTGTACCCTGGTAATTGGTTGTAATTAATTTAATAATGTGCAAAAATTCATAGAGAACTTGGAGATATTTTTTTTAAAGAGTTTTGGTTGATGTTCAAATCTGTACTTGGTTGTGATACGTGATGGGTGATTTTAAGCCAGTCATACACTCTTAGCTTTTATGCCTTCTTGAGCTCTTTGGAAGAGAGAGAGAATATAAATGCAGATTTCCTTAGGCAAGTTAGAAGTTAACTGTTGCTCTTGCTTCTTGGCGGCAATTCCAATCACATTAAGTTCATGGCTGTCAACACCCTACAAGTTAAAATCATATGTAGAACTGAAAGGGATTGCAAGGGCCATCTAAGTCCAATCCACTACCGTGCAGGAATATACAACTAAAGCATTCCTGAAAGGGGTCCATCCAACTTCTGTTTAAAGACTTCCCAAAGAAGTTGGAGGTTGATATGTGTTGCAGTATGTTTTCACTGGTTTTCCCTATCTCACACTATTGGCCTTTTCTTTTAATAGTTTTACTAGGGCTTAGTATCCATGGCATTTGTGCTAGAAACTTTGCGTTGCTGAATTTTCAGCATTATAGAATCATTTACTACTTTCGTGTACAATTTCATTGGCAAGGCATAGTTATAGCTGTAGTACTCTTAGATTTATTTGAGACTTAAAGGTATTTCAGTTGCTGGAACACTGGACTTTGATTTTAGGAGAGGAGTAGGAACTATGTAGACCTTCAGATAATGCTGCCAGTATTGCTTACTATTGGCTACGCTAGCTAGAGCTGCTGGATTTTGCTGTTTGACAACATTGAAAACATTCAAGACAGTTGCCAGTCTTCCCAGGAGTGAACGTCCCAGTAAATTCACCCCAATAATAATAATAATAATAATATTTGTATCCCGCCCCTCTACATATGCAATCGGGGCGGCTTACAGCATTTAAAATATACATTCAAGACCCTCCTTCCCAACCCCCTTAAAAACAATTAAATATTTCAAAAAATTTAAAACATAATAATAATAATAAAATTTATTTATACCCCGCCCCTCTGTTAAAACAATAAATATTAAAAACAAACAATATAAAATAGCTGTATCGGGATTGGGCTAAATTAGATGGTCAGACTGTGCAATGCTCAGAGAAATTGCAAAAAACCCAAGAGGTACATCTCAGACTCTACAGACCTCAGTTATCATGTTAAATGTTAAAGTTCATGACAGTACAATTAGAACAAGACTGTGCAAGTATGGTTTGTTTGGAAGGGTTGCCAGGAGAAAGCCTTTTCTCTCTAAAAAGAACATGGCATCCTGGCTTAAGTTTGCAAAGTTTGCAGGTGAACAAACCACAAGACTTCTGGAACGATGTCCTTTGGACAGACGAGAGCAAAGTGGAGATGTTTGGCCATAATGCACAGCGAGACATTTGGCAAAAACCAAACACAACATATCAACACAAACACCTCATGCCAACTGTCAAGCATGGTGGTGGAGGGGTGATGATTTGGGCTTGTTTTGCAGCCTCAGGACCTGGGAAGCTTGCAGTCATTGAGTCGACCATGAACTCCTCTGTTTATCAAAGTATTTCTAGAGTGAAATGTGAGGCCATCTGTCTGACAGCTAAAGCTTGGCTGAAATTGGGTGATGCAACAGGACAGTGATCCCAAGCACACCAGCAGAATGGCTGAAAAAGAAAATAATCAAGGTGTTGTAATGGCCCAGTCAAAGCCCAGACCTCAACTTGATTTAAATGCTGTGGATCTTAAGAGGGCTGTGCGTAAACAAATGCCCGCAAACCTCAATGAATTGAAGCAATGTTGTAAAGAAGAGTGGGCCAAAATTCCTCCACAACAATGTGAGAGACTAAAGTCATATAGAAAACAATTACTTCAAGTTATTGCTGCTAAAGGTGGTTCTACAAGCTGTTGAATCATAAGGTGTGTTTAGTTTTTCACACATGCCTTCTCTACTTTGGCTTTATTTTTGTTAAATAAATCATGACATGGTATACTATGTTATGTGTTATTGTTCTTCTGAGGTTGTATTACCTAATTTTAAGACCTGCTAAGGAACAGATGAATTCAAAAAGGGTGTATTGTCTTTTTCACACAACTGTAAGTCCATCTAGCATTTGGAAGTAAATTAACCTGTATTTCTGGTGACTGAGTTGTACCATATGCTGTTTTGGATGGTGCTTTTTTCATCTATCAATGTCCAATATAGATCCATAAATAATTCAAAAAATTTAAAACATACTTAATAAATATTAAAAACAAACAATTAAAATAGCTGTATCGGGATTGGGCTAAATTAGATGGTCAGACTGTGCAATGCAAATATTATTGTTATTATGTCTTGATATGTAAAACCATAGAATTCAAAGAGGGTGTACTGTCTTTTCCACACAACTGTAAGTCCATCTAGCATTTGGAAGTAAATTAACCTGTATTTCTGGTGACTGAGTTGTACCATATGATGTTTTGGATGGTGCTTTTTTCATCTGTCAATGTCCCAAACAAAGCCGCCCCGATTGTTTTAACAGAGGGGCGGGGTATAAATAAATTTTATTATTATTATTATTATTATTATTATTATTATAAACTTCCAAACCTGCTGGCTAAGCTAGTTGCCTGTCTCGTTCCAGAAAGGAGTGAAATGGTCAGATGGTTTGAGAGTTGCAAGGTTTGTTGCCACATGAAAAATATGACATTGACATAAGTATGAGATATTGGCAGTGGAAACCTGTCACAGTAATTGGCATTGGGACTGTTCTGTTACCCAAAGCTAGTGAAGCATAACAGTGAGCTGTTCCCAAGTAGATATGCTGGTGGATGAAATTTGGATATAGATAAAAACTGACAGGTGAATACTCCTGAAGGATACAGGTTTATAGTGAGAGAGCTTGCATAGATCAATAAAAAGGCAAAAGCCATGATGGATAATGTGTATTGGCCTAACCCTGGCATCACTTAATCTATTGTAGACAGTTCCAGACTATGTTTTTCTTTAACAGGCACTTAGCTTCATTAGCTAATGAACATTTAATGTAAAAGGTAACCTTGTGAACTGTTCCAGATGAAGTGTGTAGATATGCGTGCACATGTGTGTTTATATGTCTCTCTCTCTCTCTCTGCCTAGTTTACTTTGAGGAATGTTTTAAGAAGAATAAATATACATTGGACCCACTGTATTTGCAGGCACTGTACCCACGGATTCAACCTACTGTAGATTGGGCTGGCGGGGGGGATTTACAAATACCAGAAAGTCTTCCTGCAGCCAGCGAATTTGCAGTTGTTGGTGGCCATGCACTTGTGAGGAAAGAGGCAGTGTGACCAACAGCCTATGCAAGCCCTTCTACAGGCTCCTGGAAGATGCTGAAGTGTCCATGTTCACATTGCTACCATTTAATAGTGTGGGACTTGCTCATCTGTGCTTTTTCATATTTGCGCAGGGTCCTGCAACCAAACCCCTGTGGGTATGGCAGGTCCACTGTTAATTTGTGCAGTGAAACAATATCAAAGGGGCAGTTAAAAACAACTTGTTATGCCAACATCTACTTTGCACCTAGTTTAAGGGTTGGTTATGAGAAAAGTCATAGGAGACTAGACTTGATTTCCTCATGTTTTGCTATCTCCCTTGTTTCTTGCTGGCAATTGGCTGTGCTTGTGAAATGTTATTAATTAAAACATGCAAACATCTTTTATTTTCCCATTAGACACATCCTTTGGAGGCATTTAATTATGAACTCTTCTTGACAAGTCCTATTGTTTTGCTAAATGCTGCACCTGAGGTCAGAAGTCTTCTGTCCTGATTGGGGTCTCCAACCAGTACAGTAATATACATGATAATTTATTTACTTGACTAATTCACGGTGCATATTGGCTCTGCTTTGGCTAGGGTTTCTTTTCAAAATGTCTAAGCAGTGCCTGAACTAAATCCCCAGTGTGTGAAATGCTTTCACAGTACTGCAAACCACCTTGGTGTGGTTTCACAAACTTTTCTGAGAAGCCTGCTTTTCTGGGATGCTCTGCTACTGGCTATTGTTAAAGTAAAATAGAAATGAAATGAAATAAATCTTTATTGCTAAAAGCTATAAGCCGTTGCAATGGAATTACTTTAAATAAGTTAAAACACACATACACAAACAATTACAAAGTAAAATAGAAAACATATAAACATACAGTATAGTTGAACCTTCAGTGTCAGTCTGAACATTGAACAAGCACCACATTGCAAGTTCGATTCCAGCAGGCTCCAAGGTTCACTCAGCCTTCCATCCTTTTGTAGGTCGGTAAATTGAGTACCCAGCTTGTGGGGGCAATTAGCTAACACACATTGGAAACTGTTTAATGCAGTGTAGATGTGTAAATAGCTATTGCTTAAAACAATTTGTAAGCCGCTGTGATAGCCTTGTGGCTGAAGAGCGGGATATAAATAAATAAATAAATAAATAATAAAATATGCTGTTGTGTGGATGGTAGGTATTTCAAATCATAGCAGTGTTTTCTAAATTGGGAACAGATTCCTCCCACCCCGCTGGACTAGTTTTAGAAGCATTCACTTCAACTTAACTCCAAGGTACAGTATCTATGTATTTTGCCCCAACCAGGGATAGGCATCATCCTTACAACTGCAGGACAGCTACATTTACATTTGCTTTCTGTCCCTTTGCCAAAGAGATTAGGCATTCTGGAATGATGAAACTGCTTTCTGGGCAGTGGTATTACTTTAGGCAGATTTCTGTTTTGTAGCTCTGTGCCACTGCATTGGAATTCCTTTGTGTCCTTGATCCCTCTCTGAAGATAATATTGCTTCCAATAAATTGGCGGAGAGAGCGGTTGCTGAGAGAGTGGTCAGTATGAGATAGGTCCTCTGTTCTCCAACAGGTACTGGCATGTCCTTGCACATAGTTTAGGGGTCACTGACTTATCCAGTGGTACATGGCCTTTTGCCCTAAGTCTGAATCTGGCCCTTGACTGCTCCCATGGTTGTCTTTGAATCCAGTGAATTCCCATACATGTGCCCCTGGAGTCTAGCTGATCAAGGAAGACTATTCCTTGGCTTTGAAGATATTTTTACCTGCTGCTGATAGACTGTTAGGGAGAGGTGCACATTGAGGTGTGTGTGTATGCTTGTGGAGAGAGCATTTTTTATGTGCGGATGCATACATGCATGTGTATATCACCTGAAAAATATGTGCATCTCTGACTTACACAGTAAATAAGGCCTACTTGAATGTTGCTTGTGGAAGAGACCTCAGTTGCCTTATGTCAGCGTTTTGAGAACTGCAGTTTTTCTTTCTGAGATGTTACTCTTGTATAATGTTCAGCTTGAAATATTTTGCACAGAGAATATGCAAGATCTTTTTCTTTAACCTTTAATATGTAAAAAGTAATATTATATCTGGTGTAATCATCCATAATAAGATAGCTAAACTCTCCTTTATATAGTCAACTGAATTAATTTAAAGCTGCTTAATGTTATGAGACTAAAATTAAATTGGATTAAGTGGGAAGATACTGAAGACACTGAAGCCAATTAACAGTCTCACTTAATTTTTAAATTGCTCCATAGTTTTTCTAAAGCTGATGTTTCATTCTCAGTCTTAGTTGTAATTGTTTATTGAATTTCTAATAAGGGTAGATGAGTTCAGTGTGACTTCTGCTCAGAAGCTGTCACTAAGAAGTACTGTACTTTATGAGCTTCGGCATGTGATGTTTATGAAAGATTGAAGAAAATGTTGTGATTAGACATTAACATAGCCTGTTATATTGAATACAGCAAGGAATTTATTTTCAGTCTTTTAGAACAGTGGGCAAGACAGGTTGGTTTTTGCAGGCTGAACTGCTGACACTTGCAGACAGTAAAGAAAAAAAGTTTTTAAAAGTACAATTCTATCCGTGTTTGCTCAGAAGGCTCCCCCCCCCCCAGTTCATTGTGCTTTACTTCCAGGTGAATGTACGTGGAGTTGCTGTCTTAATGTATTTATAGATTGATTGCTCCTGATCAGGAGCATGCCCTGCTGACTTCTGTGGGACTTTTTCAGTAGGAAGTACAGTATACATGTTTCAACACTGAATTCCCTCCCTTGACTGTTCCCATCCCCTGTGATAGCACACTCAAAATAAGTTGTACCTCACTAGAAATAAATGAAAATGTTGAACAAGCATGATGGTATCTTTATGATAAACCTGAATATTATATTTGCTTTTAGAAATCCATAAAATTTCTCTACTACCTGGGACTTCTACTTGCTGAATTTTAACAAGGATAGGACATAATATACAGTGAAGTGTATACATGAGGTGATTTTTTTCCCCAGCGTACATCAGCAGCGTATTGGGCGTTTTAGCTTCTTTATTCATTAAATTTGAAATTAGTCAAACCTGAGGCACTGTGTTGTGGTGAAGAACTGGTTAGACAGCTGTATCCGATATTTTTCTGTGACAGAAGACACTTGTGGAATTTTGATTGTGAGTTTTGTCTGTAGCAACTAAGCCTCTTAATTCGGATCTGTGAGATTTCCTGTCAGGATGCTTACCTAGCATCCCCAAACAATATTTGAATGTAATTACTGTTTCTGTAGTGCAGTCAAACCAGAATATGATAATTTTTCTCTGCCTGTCTCTTGTATTTGGCTTTGTGTTGTTTTTTCCTTTTTCTCTCTACCCTGGAGCAGTAGGAAACAGAGGTCCATACCTTTAAAGAAGGCATGTGGATTTTAGCATAGCACTGGTCATTGGGAGACCTTGTGGAGGACATCCAGTAAAGTTGCTTAAGCACAATTAATTTGAAGTTGTTTATGAGCCCTGTTAAATATTGCTTTGGCAAGTAAATGTGTTTTTTTATTGCAGGAAAAATAACAGATAAATGGGCCTCTTAAATAATTTGGGACAAGTTAGACTTTCAAAATGTTACTAATGTAGTAGCCTGGTTTATGCCAATATTTCACACTGCTCCCTTAAAGGGCATAAGAAGGCATGGTGAGGGAACTGAAAGATTGCTAGTGTAGCTATCAGTGGCTGCGCACAACTGAGAACATCCAACTGTGCAAAAATAGTGCAGGGGAGGTTGGGAGAAGGTTGGAGATTTACAGGGGTGGGTGGTGTTTAGGGATTTTAATCTGTATCTGTATTTTAATTTTTGTAAGCTGCCCCGATTGTTTTAACAGAGGGGCGGGGTATAAATAAATTTATTATTATTATTATTATTATTATTATTATTATTATTACACCAAGCTGGCATGATACCAGCTTAGCTGTGCAGCTTTCAACACATCCACAGGGATAATGCTTGCTTGCAGAACTGGCCAGGACTATTAAATTTTTACCTTTGAGCTCTCTTGGCATTAATCCCATCCAGTGTTGCCCTGGTTGAAAAGATCCATGAATAATCTAAGTTTACAAGTGTTCCATGCTTTAAGCTGTTTTGTAGCAATACAGCAGTAGCGTAGAGAATGAGAACCACATTACTCTGTAAACAAATTTGTTTTGAGGACAACACAACACATGTAGGTTTTAGCTGACCATGCAAAAGGAAATGAAACTAGATGTGAATTTGTTTGGTAAATGTGGTCCTAATGACAGAACAACATCTACAGTTTACTGAGAAGTGTTTTGTTTTCTCTTTTTTCAAAGTATGTGTTGTATAGTTAACACAGATAGCTTTGAAACAAAAATAACTGGTGGTCAAAACAGACGATTTTACACTCTCCATAAGGTCTCCTATGGCCATTCCCAGAGGGTATTCTAGAATTACATGGCTGGGAAAGCATTCAAAATTGATTGCTGAGGGAAATATACGAATATCGTATGATCACTTTGGATAACGAAACCTACATATACAATACTTGGTTCCACACTGGCAGCTGTTCCAGACCTGTTTGGAGAGGCTAGATTTCCAAAGCTTTTGAAGCATTTCTGCTTGAATTCAGACAGCAAGAAGTCTGGCTTCCCAGTAAGCAGTTCACATATTGGTATTTTTTTTCTTCTGCCCTTTACGCAAGGGAACTTCCTCCTTACAGTTTTAGAAAATGTTAGGTCCTTTGACAAGTTATAATTGTTGTATTTCCAGATGAAAATCACTGGGAAGGAAGGCCGTGACCTGGACCTTGGCTTCTTCTTTACTAAACTGGTAGTAGCTATGCTTAAACTTAGGTGCTGTTTATCTTCCTCTGTAGCTGTTAGCTGCTGTCATAATGTGGAGAGAAGCAAGCAATATAGTGAACTGGTTTATTTTACAGCCACAGTGGTGGATTTATAAATCTGTTTTTGGCTCCAGGTGACATCTTGCCAGAGCTGGGAAGTTAGTAGTTGCTGCCCCAGCTAATTATGGTATAGTTGCATTACATCACAGTTGTAACTTGATGAGAGATAACACTCCTCCTTTGGGTTTTTAAAATTACTTTTATAACTGGAGGTGTGGATTCACCAAATGGTGTAGAAAAAATATCACATGGTTTAATTGCTGCCTTCTGCTGCCTCATTTCTTTGTGAATGTTGATGTGAAGACAACCTGGATAAAAGGCTGGTAATTTGTAGTATTCTGGTTTTTTTAAAGGTAGTAATAACTAATTATGTTAGTTATTTTTGAAAAATGGACAAGTAGAGTTAGGCAAGTTTTGCGCAATATAATTCTGCTAGGGCAAATGATGTTGCATTCATGGATACCTAGTTACACATTATACACAAAAGGGGACTCCAGCACAGTTTCCATTGTCAGAGCCAGTTGCACAGTGCATTCCACTAGCATGTAATGTGCCTAGGGAGCACAAGAACATACATGCTTCTGTCTGTGCAACTGGGAAAAGTCATTTGAACACTGGTAGCACACTATTTTCTTCCACCAACAATATATTGGATTTTTTCTTACTTTTTAACCACTGTAATTATAAAGGCAACTAATTACTTTGTGTGGTTAACTAATTAGTTTTTTAAAATAATTTTAAGTGCCCTGTTTCTTTGCATTTTTGTCTTGTGTTTACGTAATTTTTAATCTCATTGTTTCACTGTTTACCCCCAGGTATGGGAATGTATATTGACCATTTACAAAACTGGAATCCTATTATCTTTACAGTTTGAAATGATTGTAAAATAACATTCAGGTATAAATTAAGTTGTTTAAATCTGTGCTAAAGCATATTTGTTGAGTTAGGCGCTACCTTGAATTGTTGTGCCTCTCTTAGCAGCCATTGTCAACTATAGTGCATACAAATTTGCAAACATAATAAAATGTGCTGTTTGACAAACCTCTTGAAAGTAAAACAACATAATAAATCTGGAGGCTTGTGACATGCATTGTTTTATATACTTTGATTTAAAAAACACAAGAGTAATTATTTCTAGTTTCTACTTACCTTTATTATCATTGGGTGATTAATATCCCATAGTCAGCTTAGTGTGTGTGAATGTGTAAAAGCCTCTGGAGCATATGGCACAGGAGCTAAAATAATGAGCAAGCAATAATTGATATTGGCTCCTGAGTGACCTTTAAACTGAAAGAGTATAATTTTATCATAAGCTGCTTGTTTGTGTCTGGTGGAGTCCTGCAGCCTTATAATACTAAAGTGGCCTGACCATATTCCCAGTCTACTTTAGGAAAGCTAAGGTTTCTATGCAGTTGAAGGAAATGACGTCTAAATGTCATTTGACCATGAACAGTATACTAGAGGCAAAACAGTAAGCAGTGCTGAAAGGGGGAGTAGGTGTTAAGAGTTGTATGTCAACAAGGCATGTTAGATCAATCCACATGGGAACAGAGAAGTGGAGAACAATTCCATTTTTTTCCTGTTCTGTATCCAGAGCCCAAGCCCACATGTCAAAGGTGGAAACGTCAATCAACAGTTTTATATATCTGTGTGTTGAACATTCAAATATTTGGACCTTGTTCTGATGTGAATGAGATCTGTCAATGATTATATGGCATGCTACCAGTTCATGATGATTGTCTTGTCTATTTGTTTATTGTAACAGTCTAAAATATCCACATGCATTTTTGTAGTGCTCCAGCCATTATACAGTTTACATATACACTATTGCCTTTTTTTTTCTTTTTTTTTTTGGTGTGTGTGGGGGTGAGGGGCTTCCAAAGCAGCTAACCATATTGATTGAAAAGCAGGTTGTTAAATAGTGCAAACTATTTAGCTAACACACATTGTTAGCACACATAACAAACTATTTAGCTAACACACATTGGTAACTGTTTAATGCAGTTAGATGTGTAAATAGCTGTTGCTTAAAACAATTTGTAAGCTGCTGTGATAGCCTTGTGGCTGAAGAGCAGGGTATAAATAACTAAATAAAATAAAAATAAAATAAAATAAACTGGGTCCATCCATTTAAGCTATTTCTAATGTCAGGCTTCATCAGTCTCTGAATGTATGAAGTAAGCATATTAGCAAAGTGTCTTACAGCTGATCAACTACCTAAATCTGGCATCAAGGAGTAAAGATTCTGGGTCAGAGGATATCTTTTCAAGGCAGATTCCTATCCCAGTGATCCGCTGGGTTTAGAAACACTAATAGTATTCATGTAAATAATAATACAGTATATTGTTTACATACCTCAAGAAGAATGAGCCTATGTTGACACAATACTTCCTTCTCATTCCCACACAAACATGAGGAGATTTCATTTTGTTTAGCAGATACTGGCTTGTTATAGGCAGATCAATTGTGGTATAAAATAAATGCTTGAGAGCTAAATAAACTGGAAACACAATCCCGAATTTGAAGCTGGTTTGCCTTTTAAACAAAATTCCTGGTTTACTTATATTGATGAAATCTGCAAATATGAAACTAAAGTCTGATTTATTCCTCCTCTCAGTCATTTGGAGGCAGGAGAGCTTGGACACAGCACTTCATGTGGTCACATTTCTGTGCATGAATCTAACACTTAATTTCATGTGACCCTGGCCTCTGCTTTTGGTGGATTTTGTTCTATGGAAAAATATGGCCTGTATTTTACTTAGCCAAGTACAAGACTATCGAAAGTCCTTTTAAGAGTGAAATTCAAATAGGCAAATAAAGCTTGGAAACTATGTTAGGAAGAGAATTATCATGACCAGGGCGAAGGGAAAGCAATTTGGTCTAAGTGGGCAGTACAAAGGAACCAAGGTTAGGTATATAGTCGGCCCTCCATATCCACAGATTCTGCATTCACGGATTCAACCATCCACGACTTGAAAATACCACCCTTCCCAAGTAACCCAAAAACCAAACCTTGCTATTTTATATAAGGGACACCATTTTACTACGGCATTGGATATAATGGGATTTCATCATCTATGGATTTTGGTATCCATGGGGAATCCTGGAACCAAACCACAGAGGGATACCAAGGCCTACTGTAGTCAGGAATGCTGTAGGCAAACAATTGAGCCAAGACAAATGGATGAGTGAGGAAAGGATTTGAAAACTTGGTGGCAGTAATTGAGCAGAAACCTATATGATACATCTCCCTCAACCTCACCTAATCTTACTTTGACCTGGAAGCTTATTTTTAAATCTCAAGTAAGATAAGCATGGCATTCAGCTGGTTTTTTGAATCTAGTAGGCTTTTTGGAAGCACATATGGTCTAGTTTTAAAAGTCAGTTGTATCAGAATGCATGGTTATATACAGTCTTAAGTTACAGGCAAATCTTTAACACATTAAGGTAAAAGTGAACCTAGCTGAGGAGAGTAAAATTCTGTGTGCATAAAAGCAAACTTTAATAGCTCTTAGTTCCACACCTCCCTGTTTTTGCATCTTATACACACAATGTTGCTGTCCTTGAGCAAGCAGGGATCACCAGCATTGAGGCCATGATATTGAGAACACAGCTGCGCTGGGCAGGGCATGTGTCTAGGATGGAGGACCATCGCCTCCCCAAAATAGTACTCTACGGTGAACTCGCCACGGGTCAGCGTAAGAGGGGCACTCCAAAAAAGCGATACAAGGACTCCCTGAAACAACATCTCAGGCTTGGCCAAATTGATCACCAACAGTGGTCCGCCCTGGCCTCACATCGGGAGGCATGGAGACGCACTATCCACAATGCTGCAGCCTTATTTGAGAACTCACACCGAACAAGTCTTGAAGAGAAACGACAACGCAGAAAGAATCACAACCCGAAAACATCACCCAAGGAGACCTTCTGCTGTGCTTTTTGCAACCGGACTTGTTTATCTCGGATTGGCCTTTTTAGTCATCAGCGCGCTTGCAGAAAGCACGGGATGAGTCCTTCCTGAATCTTCGTTTGCGAAGAAAAGCCAGAGAGAGAGACACACACAATTTATTGTCGTACTATGAGCCTATGCATGTGTAAGATATACTTTCTGCCAATTAGCTTAACACACATGGGAAACTGCTTAATGCAGTGTAGATGTGTAAATAGCTATTGCTTAAAACAATTTGTAAGCCACTCTGATAGCCTTGTGGCTGAGGAGCGGGGTATAAATAAATAAATAAATAAATAAATAATAAAAAAGAGAGAACAACACTTTGAGAAAACAGAATGGCAGGATCTTAACATGTTCTTTTCCAGATATGTGTCTCACTCCTTATAAATAGGCAGAGTATCAATTCTTCAAATTGAGCAAGCAAGCTTCTTTTAAAAAAGAATCTTAAAGAAGATCTATATGCATTTCATAATAGATGTAGAAAGGTGACTCATTGGTGAGAATTTATTTTGCTTCATGTCACTTCTAAAGTACTAAATTTGGTCCATGCAAAGGTAAGTTGTTGCAGCAGAGCTGTATAAATTGTGCCCAAATGTGAGATTGTAGAATAAATAAAAAAAAAATGGATGTATTTCAGATAAGAGTTAAAGTTTCTTTTTGTAAGTGCTAATTTTCTTTGATCTGAATTGCAATATATATTCATCTTCAAAAGAGCATCACTGAGAGAAATAATTTAAGAAATTACTGAGATGAGGCTTTAAAATCTTTTGAGATATACAGTAGTTTGAGACTTTTTTTTGTTGGCTCCCAGATTATAGCTAAATGAAATGGTAAGGAGACACATTAAGAAAATGAATTCCCTTCTGTAACTTACTGAATTTTTTTCGTCTGCTTCTTGGAGGGAATCATATAGATGTTGTGGGATAGCAATTCCCAGCAGCCAACATAGCCAGTGGTGAAGAATGCTAAGTTACTCTCCATCATCTGTCAGGCTACACTTTGCTCAGCCCTGTTTTGAGGTAACTGGGGCTACCGTTGTGTGTAAAGAAGCAAATCAGTCATATTTTAGTGTAGGTTGACTGATTTGGGTCACCTTGGTTCCTATGCCTGGGGGAAAATGGGGCATAAATTGAATAAATAAATAATAAATAAACACCAATCTGTATCACTTTCCCTTTTATTCGGATTCATAAATTGTTGTAAACACTGCTTCTGTCTGCAGTAAAGAATGTAAGGTCCCTTCTGCTTCTTTTTTAAGGCAGCCTAATCTCCTTGACTGAAGTATCTCCTAACATACAAAGTGTCACATGCAGTTCTGTAAGCCATCTAACTTGGCTTATATAGTACTTTCATAACAATGTAAGAATATTGGGGAACAGGTCTTCAGCTATTTATGTACCGCTAAATACTATAAGAAGATGTGATGTGAAATACCTGAAAATGTTTTTATTTTTTTGTATAGGTGAACATATCCAACCCACATGTATATTGTATAGCATTTTATCCCTAATAAGTTGACACAGGGTGCATCTACACTGTAGAAATAATGCAGTCTGTCACCACTTTTATTGCCATGGCTCCATCCTGCAGAATCCTGGGGTTTGTAGTTTTGTGAGGCGCCAACACTCTGTCAGAGAAGGCTAAAGACATTGTAAAACTACAAATCCCAGGATTCCATAGGATGAGGCTACAGCAGTTGAAGTGGTGTCAAACCACATTATTTCATGTACCCCCATTAAAAAAAAATAAACACGCTAGTCCCTCTTTGAGGTTGAAGAAAGACATCTGTTGCCACACTGCATAGTTTGCAAGAGGAAGAAAGTTAAAGGGGTTATTTAATCTTTTCTGTCCTCCAGTGTCAAAAAGGTTGTTTGTGTAGCATGGAATCTTTAAAAAAAAAGTGTGGGTGGAGATGGGAAGTAGGAGGCTATTCTTTGTCCCTGCACTCTTAAATTTGTTCTTTTACATGCTTTTTTAGATTGGATGATAGTCACTACGGTAGTTGCAAAAGAGGCATTAGGAGATAAGCCTCTTAAAGGTATTCAGCACTTTATGTATGTCTTATGTGTGAAGTGAGGTTGTGTGCGTGGAGAATGAGGGAGAAGCCAAATTACAGGGGGCTGTTATAGTCTTACAGCTGCAGATGTTTATATATTTTCCTTCACCAGAAATGGTAACAGCTGTGCAGTGGTTTTGATGATTGTGAGAGTACAGAGATTTTTCTTCTTCAAAGAATGAGACTTTGGAGATTGTCAGACAACACTGTTATAGTGTTACTATTCCACTTTATTTGCTATGGCTGCCTCCTGTTGAATCCTGGGATTTGCAGTTTAGGGAGGGCCATTTACAACTCTCAGCCAGAGAGATCTTAGGCCTCACTAAACTACAAAGCCCAGAATTCCACAGGAGGAAGCCAGAGCAGTTAAAGTGGAATAGTAACACTATAACAGTGTAGTCTGAAAATCTCTATTGTCATTTACTCTCTGCAGTGTCTTTTTTCAAAACAAGTTGGGTAACGGAGGAGTACAGAACAGGTTTTACATAGAAACATTTCTGAGATACATTTGTCTTAATTTGCATTTTTACTTACTGAGTTATTCAGTTTTTATCCCATCTTCTTCCTTGCATGGAATCCAAAGTGGCTTACAAAATTTAAAATAGAATTCAGAATTATTTCCTTGGAACATCCCTGATGATACTTTAAGTAAAGATAACTTTATTTGCCTGAGGCTACCACAGGAATTCATAGCTGAGTAAAGATTTGAACCTTTTCTTATATCCAAATTCTTCCCTTCTAGCCAGCCACTACACTGCACAAAGGCTCCCTGTCGCTTTGTCTTGCCATCAGTTTAATTACTATTTCAAAATACTTAGCTGGGCAAGCATCAGGCCAGTTGTGTAAGGTGTTGTGTATCTGTCTGTTTGGACAAAGTTGTACTCATTTATATTTACACTTGTTTATGGACAGCACATAACCCATGAGCAGAAAAGTACATGAAACATTGCTTCAGTAATAGAGGAAGGGGATCATTTAAAAAAAAAAGAGGTATAAGAAAATGTAATGTACTATTCTTTGGTATATTTCTCTGAACTGGTATCATAATCAACTCTTCTACTTTCTCCTCTCATTCAACTGTTGTGTAAATCTTTCCTCTAATATTTTAATATTGTTGCAGCTTAGATCTCTGAGAGCAACGTGTTATTCTACATCCTAATAGCATTTATGATATTATGCTTACATTTGCATAGCAACAGATATGATTGCATTTTGATTAATACGTAGAAACACAACCATACAAGGTAGGTTTATTTGTACACAAACTATTGGTCTGTTTTAGCATAGCATTCATTGAGGGTAGCTTAAAGGAGGAAAATCCAAACAGTTACAAAATGCCAGCATGGAAATGATAGCAGAGACTAGATAAATACAAATATTAATCAAAACATTATAAAACAGAAGCTTAGATTCCAGTTAAATAAGACATAACACTAAATATTAAGACACATCAATAATTTAAATTGGTAACATTAAAAAACCTTAAGAGAAGGTATCTGAAAACAAATAGTTTTTTACAGCCCATTTAGAGATCTGTGATGTTGATCAAATGCCACCTGGAAGCCACCCCAGAAAAAGGTCTGTCTCTCAGGCTTTCCTGTCAGGAAATGACATGGATGTGACCACAAGATGGAGCTGTAAGCTTAGTAATGAAAGTACAGTTGTCCCTCCACATTCGCGGGGGTTAGGGGCGGAAGACCCCCGCGAATGTGAAAAAACCGCGAATAAAATAAAGGTCATGCCACGCCCTCCAGGAACCCCCCCGCCCTCCCAAAAGCAGCGATGGGGCTTCTAAAGCCCCGTCGCTGCTCCTCTCCACCACCCCCGCCCTCCCAGAAGCAGCGAGGGGGCTTCTAAAGCCCCATCGCTGCTCCTTTCCACCCCCCGCCCTTCCAAAAGCGGCGATGGGGCTGCAAAAGCCCCATCGCTGCTCCTCTCCACCCCCCCGCCCTCCCAGAAGCAGCGAGGGGGCTTCTAAAGCCCCATCGCTGCTCCTCTCCACCCCCCCGCACTCCCAGAAGCAGCGAAGGGGCTTCTAAAGCCCCATCGCTGCTCCTTTCCACCACCCCCCCGCCCTCCCAGAAGCAGCGAGGGGGCTTCTAAAGCCCCATCGCTGCTCCTTTCCACCCCCCCCCGCCCTCCCAGAAGCAGCGAGGGGGCTTCTAAAGCCCCATCGCTGCTCCTTTCCAACCCCCCCCCGCCCTCCCAGAAGCAGCGAGGGGGCTTCTAAAGCCCCATCGCTGCTCCTTTCCACCACCCCCCCGCCCTCCCAGAAGCAGCGAGGGGGCTTCTAAAGCCCCATCGCTGCTCCTTTCCACCACCCCCCCGCCCTCCCAGAAGCAGCGAGGGGGCTTCTAAAGCCCCATCGCTGCTCCTTTCCACCCCCCCCGCCCTCCCAGAAGCAGCGAGGGGGCTTCTAAAGCCCCATCGCTGCTCCTTTCCAACCCCCCCCCCCGCCCTTCCAAAAGCGGCGATGGGGCTGCAAAAGCCCCATCGCTGCTCCTCTCCACCCCCCCGCCCTCCCAGAAGCAGCGAGGGGGCTTCTAAAGCCCCATCGCTGCTCCTTTCCACCACCCCCCGCCCTTCCAAAAGCGGCGATGGGGCTGCAAAAGCCCCATCGCTGCTCCTCTCCACCACCCCCGCCCTCCCAGAAGCAGCGAGGGGGCTTCTAAAGCCCCATCGCTGCTCCTTTCCACCACCCCCCGCCCTTCCAAAAGCGGCGATGGGGCTGCAAAAGCCCCATCGCTGCTCCTCTCCACCACCCCCGCCCTCCCAGAAGCAGCGAGGGGGCTTCTAAAGCCCCATCGCTGCTCCTTTCCACCACCCCCCGCCCTTCCAAAAGCGGCGATGGGGCTGCAAAAGCCCCATCGCTGCTCCTCTCCACCACCCCCGCCCTCCCAGAAGCAGCGAGGGGGCTTCTAAAGCCCCATCGCTGCTCCTCTCCACCCCCCCCCCGCCCTCCCAGAAGCAGCGAGGGGGCTTCTAAAGCCCCATCGCTGCTCCTTTCCACCACCCCCCCGCCCTCCCAGAAGCAGCGAGGGGGCTTCTAAAGCCCCATCGCTGCTCCTTTCCACCCCCCCCCCCGCCCTCCCAGAAGCAGCGAGGGGGCTTCTAAAGCCCCATCGCTGCTCCTCTCCACCACCCCCGCCCTCCCAGAAGCAGCGAGGGGGCTTCTAAAGCCCCATCGCTGCTCCTTTCCACCACCCCCCGCCCTTCCAAAAGCGGCGATGGGGCTGCAAAAGCCCCATCGCTGCTCATTTCCACCATCCCCCGCCCTCCCAGAAGCAGCGAGGGGGCTTCTAAAGCCCCATCGCTGCTCCTTTCCACACCCCCCCCGCCCTCCCAGAAGCAGCGAGGGGGCTTCTAAAGCCCCATCGCTGCTCCTTTCCAACCCCCCCCCCCGCCCTTCCAAAAGCGGCGATGGGGCTGCAAAAGCCCCATCGCTGCTCCTCTCCACCCCCCCGCCCTCCCAGAAGCAGCGAGGGGGCTTCTAAAGCCCCATCGCTGCTCCTTTCCACCACCCCCCGCCCTTCCAAAAGCGGCGATGGGGCTTCTAAAGCCCCATCGCTGCTCCTTTCCACCCCCCCCCGCCCTCCCAGAAGCAGCGAGGGGGCTTCTAAAGCCCCATCGCTGCTCCTTTCCACCACCCCCCCGCCCTTCCAAAAGCAGCGATGGGGCTGCAAAAGCCCCATCGCTGCTCCTTTCCACCATCCCCCGCCCTCCCAGAAGCAGCGAGGGGGCTTCAAAAGCCCCATCGCTGCTCCTTTCCACCCGCCCTCCCACCCTCCAAGAAGCAGCGAAGGGGCTTCAAAAGCCCCATCGCTGCTCCTCTCCACCACCCCCCGCCCTCCCAGAAGCAGCGAGGGGGCTTCAAAAGCCCCATCGCTGCTCCTCTCCACCCCCCCCCCCCGCCCTCCCAGAAGCAGCGAGGGGGCTTCAAAAGCCCCATCGCTGCTCCTCTCCACCCCCCCGCCCTCCCAGAAGCAGCGAGGGGGCTTCTAAAGCCCCATCGCTGCTCCTTTCCACCCCCCCCGCCCTCCCAGAAGCAGCGAGGGGGCTTCAAAAGCCCCATCGCTGCTCCTCTCCACCCCCCCCCGCCCTCCCAGAAGCAGCGAGGGGGCTTCTAAAGCCCCGTCGCTGCTCCTCTCCACCACCCCCGCCCCAGCTGCTTCCCCCCTCCTTCCCAAGGCAACGAAAGGCTTCTTCAGAAGCCCTTCGGAGCCTTGGGAAGGGAGTGGGGCACAGAGGCAGCGTGCCAGCTGCTTCCCCCCCCTCCTTCCCAAGGCAACGAAAGGCTTCTTCAGAAGCCCTTCGGAGCCTTGGGAAGGGAGTGGGGCGCAGAGGCATCGTGCCAGCTGCTTCCCCCCCCCTCCTTCCCAAGGCAACGAAAGGCTTCTTCAGAAGCCCTTCGGAGCCTTGGGAAGGGAGTGGGGCGCAGAGGCATCGTGCCAGCTGCTTCCCTTTCCTCAGAACCAGTGCCCCAGCTGCTTCCCACCCCTCCTTCCCAAGGCAACGAAAGGCTTCTTCAGAAGCCCTTCGGAGCCTTGGGAAGGGAGTGGGGCGCAGAGGCATCGTGCCAGCTGCTTCCCCCCCCTCCTTCCCAAGGCAACGAAAGGCTTCTTCAGAAGCCCTTCGGAGCCTTGGGAAGGGAGTGGGGCGCAGAGGCATCGTGCCAGCTGCTTCCCTTTCCTCAGAACCAGTGCCCCAGCTGCTTCCCCCCCCCTCCTTCCCAAGGCACGGAAGGGCTTCCTCAGAAGCTCTTCGCTGCCTTGGGAAGGGAGTGGGCGCAGAAGGAGCAGGTTAGCTGCTCCCCACCCCTCCTTCCGAAGGCAACGAGGGGCTAAGCCCTTTCCTGCCTTGGGAAGGGAGGGTGTGTTGAGGAGGGGGGGAAGTAGACTTCCGCGAATAATCAAAACCGCGAATGTGAAAGTCGCGAATGTGGAGGGGCAACTGTAGTTAAGCTCCAGTGGCAGGTCTGTGTGTGAGTCAGCACTTGAGAGTATGTACACATAAGATGCCTGATGCAACAGGCATTGTTTAACTACCTATAAAAAGGAGATGGGAATTATCTCCAGTGTGGGTTTGTTGTGATTGGTGGTTGGCAAAGCATTTTGTTGGTTTAAGAGAGATTTATGAGTATTAGAGACAGCTGTCCTATACTCTGTATATATATTGTAAATATACTGCAAACAAAGATTAAAGCTCTCAAGTTGAGTGAAGGCTGGCCTTGTTGCTGTCTTTATTTGGCAAGCCAGAGCTCAAGGCGGTGTGCTGGAGTGAAGGAATTTTTCCTTCTCAGCCTGAAGTGTTTTGCAGAAGTCTCTCCAGAAACTTTCTCCTTGGTGTCCTGTCGACGTGGAACAACTCTGCAGGTGGTCATGTTGGACACAGTGTGTCTTTCTACGCCACAACATTTCCGACTGCATTAATTGTACTATTGGGCCTAGAGACAGGGCTTCTTAATGTATGAGCAGCTTCTTTTGTATGAAGGAGACTTTTTGCTACCATAGTCCCACACTTTAAGTTTCCAAGGTCAAAACCAGATTTCCAACGTGGCCCTTTAAATGTACAGGCATCCAGCAAAACTAGGATACAATTAGTATTCCATGACTGATTGCTAAGCCCCTACCACCATTTTCTGCTGAAATTTCTAAAGGCATCTTCAAAGGCAGGGGTGGGCAACTGCAGTAGATCTGGTAACTAGTTTTCTGCAATGGAACTTTTTAGGGGCCACATGAACTGCCAGAAATTCAAAAGGAAAAAAAAATCCCAAAGCCAGATGTGACCAAAAGTTCACTTCTGTTTTGTTTTGTTTTGTTTTCTTTTCTTTTCTTTTCTTTTTTTCTTTTCTTTTCTTTTCTTTTCTTTTCTTTTTTTTTTTTTTTTTGAAAGAAATAATTTTATATGAAACACAGCAGCAGAGGTGATATTCTGCTCCTGGAAGCTTCCAGGAGAAACAATTAACTTTCCCCCCTCTTTTTTGGCAAGAAGGATTGGCCTGGGGATCTGGAGGGGTGGAGGGCTGAAAAAACAGCTAGGAGATGCATGCTACTCCAGGGCCCACCTCCGTTCAAAGACACTGTAAAGTTTGTTACAGAAGGATGGTCTTGACATCACCAGTATGTGGGTAACCAAAACTAGGTTTAAACATCTAATAATATTGGAGCAGGTCTAAATATCCTGAAGGCACCAGATCCTTTAGGATCTTGGATGCTAAACAGGGTTAGCCCTGGTTAGTACTTGGTTGGGAGACTACCAATGAATAATGGGTGCTTTAAGGCTACACAGTATTTCAGAGGAAGATACTAGCAAAACCACTAATGAGCATTCCTTGACTAAGAAAACTTTATGAAATCCACGGGGTCACCATAAGTCGACTGGCAACTTGAAGGCACGTTCACAGACAATATTGGAGAAGGTGTGCAACCTAAGCTGTTGAAAGGTACCTTAGCTATTGGCTGTAATCTCATTTCATCAGATAGTGTCAATGGCAAGTTGCAGGCTTGGTTCTTTGGGAGAAGTACAACCCCATCCAAGCACAGTGATATCCATATTGGTTGACATCACCACCCACAGTGGCTCAGTCTTACCTGAAGCATGTCTCAAGTTGTTTGCCCAGTCTATCCCAATACAGATAAAATCCAGAATCCATGCTAAAAAATCCCTTTCCGCTCATCCCCAACGTGTGTGTGCGGTGATCCAATATCTTAGGCAAGGAGTATTCAGAGGTGGTTTTGCCAGTTCCTTCCTCTGAAATATAGCCTATAGCACATAGTGTTCATTGGTGGTCTCCCATCCAAGTACTAACCAGGGCTGACCCTGCTTAGCTTCTAAGATCAGATGGGCTCTGGTGCCTTTAGGGTATTTAGGCCCTTCTCCCCCAGCATATTAGGTACTAAAATGCTCTTAACAAATAAAGATCAATATGTTTACCACTATAGATCTGTAATTCTTCAGCAACCCATATGATCACTCATCCTCCCTTACCTTGTTCCACCAGACAGGTGTGTATTAGGATTACAATACAATTCTTCTCAGGTTTCCCCTTCTATTTCCCTGAGGAACAAATCAAGTCTTGGCCTTATTACACTGCTGAAGAGATGACCCAAAAGGACCCAGTGTGCTAATTCTAGTGAAGAAAGCTTCGACTCAAGGTTTCCATTGTCTGTCACTCTGGGTTACTTGGAGGTAGTTTATGTAATGTTCTTGGTGATCTTGCTACTCCTTGCTATGATAGCAGTGGAAAAACATAGGAGTTAGTGATAAATAACATAAGAGTGGCAGCTGTGTTTGCCATAAAACAAAACAAGATCAAAATCCATCCTGTGGTAATATCTTTATTGGGCCAAGCAAAAGGTCTAAAATACATAAGACTAGTTTTTGAAGTTTCATAGGCTTCATTAGGCAGAGATGGTAAAATATCATGCAGGGTAAATAAAATGTTGATGTCCCAGTAGCACCATCAGGTGTTGTTCTGCAAAGAGTTTCCAGGAAAGAAACAGTTGTAGCTCATCAGCACAAATACAGTCCTAGTCGCATTAGGAAAAAAGTCAGTCTAACACATCAGCATTTTTTGTCAGTACCAAGATTCTGATATTCTTAAGTACATCTATTTTCTAGCAAACACACATTGCAGTTTAGGGGCCCAGAGAGCAGCAAGGAGGGTGTCGCCCATTCTTTTTCTGACATGTAATAAAGTTATGTCACACATTGTTGATAATTGTGTATGGTGAAATGCTTTGTCAGCCATTTAGCAAAACTGCTTTGGTAGCAACCATGCTAATTTTGCATTATTAGATGGCAGGTCGGGCCTTGATGAAATAGTGGATTTCCCCTACTGCCTCATCTGCTCCATTTCCCACAGGTTGAACACTGTTTTCCTTTTATAATTCTGCCATGTATAATGGGGTGCTGAAACATGACAGGACTTTTCTTGTTTATTCTCAGTATGTATTTGTCATCTGATAACTTATGTATTTTGGCAGTTTACAATACAAATTTAATGTCATAAAAAAGTAAAATCTAAAATAGAATGCAACCAACAACAGCATAACAAAACAAATAATAAACTGTTCTTTATCTACATGGAATCACAAGATAGCACACTTTAAAAAAAAAACAAGAAGCATATTGCAAAAACTTTAGAATGCCTGGACAAATAATGTCCTGACCAGATGCTGAACAAGTTAGTGCTGGTCATACTTCCTTTGTAAGGGAATTCCATATCTGTGGTGCTGCCACACAAAAAGAAACTTTTTGTTTAAATGCTTCACGTACTTCTGTCAGCAGTAAAACTTCGTAAAAAGTCTCCTCTGACAATCAGTGCGCAGACAGGAATATAACATTTGTTTCAAGACTTTTGAAGGAGCTAAAAAGAAAGAGCACACCAGCTATGCTTCCCTGGAGAGGATATGCATCTCTGGGCACAACCACTGAAAATTGCTTCATTAGTATGCATGTGTTGGTTATTTGTCAAGTGAACCTGGAAAGGGGCATCAGAAGATGTAGTAGAAATACATCTGAGGAGGTGATCATGGTTTCAAGGCATTTAGGTCTTCAAAGATAGTGTTTTCAGTTCGGCCAGAAAATAGATTGGGAGTTAGTGCAGAGGGCACCACATGAATGTAATATGGTTTTATTATCTTGTTGCATTGACTAGTCTTTCTGCAGCCCCACACATAAACAATTTTAGAGACCCTAATAGGTGGGTACCAGAGCATGGATAACTGTTGCAGACTGTTTTGTTCCAGATAGAGTTTTAGTTAGGATAATCAATTAAGCTGCAAAGAGGGACTCCAAACCACTGAGGCCACTTGTGCTTACTGTGACATCCAAATTGTGAGCCTGGTTCATGAAGGTGAGAGGGTTATAGCCTCCTCTAGAGAGGGTGAGTACAGGAGCTAGATCTAGTTCTTGGGAAATGGCTGTGACTTACATACCAGCAGCAGACTTGTACAATTTTATGTAAGGTGCTCAAATTGTCATCTCTGCAGCATTGCGCTGCTCTCGTTGTTGAAGCATGGTCGCAAACCTCACTTAAAGTTTCTCTTGTAATTTTGTGACACTTCTCTACTATTGTAATCTTTAATCTTGTTAAGAGTGGATACATTTTTTGAAAAAAAAATGCAAAATAAAAAAAAATCAGAATTATAAGCTGTTAAGTATGCATTTTTGGGACATGCTGTATATTACATCCAGCGTTGAAGTCAGTATGTCTTTGAATTCCAGTTACTGGGAATACAAATGGGAGGGCTCTGTTCTGCTCATGTCCTGCTTGTGTGTTTCCCATATGCATTGAAGTAGATGTGTTGAAACAAAATGCTGGACTCAGCAGAGCTCTTCTTACATAAATAGAAGTTTCCAAACAACTGTACCTGTTCCCCCCTTGCACAATACTTTGTGGAGCCACTCACTGGTGCTAGAAAGTGCAACACTTCTTGTACATTCTCTGGTGTCTTTGCAAAAGACAGTATGACACAGTTAAACTTTGTTCCTGTATGTGTACCAAATCTAGTGAAGTTCCTTGGAACCCCTTTGAAAGTTCCTCCTATAAGTAAGGGCCTTCACTTCACTCCAGATTGTCAGTTTTGCTGTTTCTCATTGTGGACTTTAAGGTCGTGACTGTGTGTACAAAAGCTGCCAAAGGCTAATAGGGAATGTGTGCCTTTCCAGTTAATGTTAGACTATAGCTCTTATTAGTCTTGACAGCATACCTAATGGTGATGGGGAATGGGGGTTGTCTAACAACATCTGGAAGGTCATATGTTTCCTATGACTGCCCTGCAGGCTACTGCTTATGAGTCCCAATAATACAGTATATGCTATCATTAAAAAAAGGGGGGGTTGTGAAATGCTGTGTAATGCACATGTTAGGGAAATCAGAACCATTTTAAAAGAGTCTTGTCAGGTTATTCATTCTTTCCCTTCTTAGAGTACAGTCCCTTTACGATTGTCACTTGAAAGTCCACAAGGTAAAAGATAAACTCCTCAACAGTTGAAAAATTCATTGTACCCTAAATGCTATGGAACTTTTGTAGATACGTACAAAATATTAGCAATCTATGTCACATTTTTCTTTGCTCATCATTACCTACATATCATAAAATACATCATAAAATAAAGGTTATAATTCTTCCTATGGAGGTGTGATTGGCATTAACATTATATAGTCTTTCTGGGATTAGGTCCAAACCTCCTTGCTGTCTGTTTTTTAATATTTATTCATTTATTTATTTATACCCTGCTCTTCAGCCACAAGGCTATCACAGCAGCTTACAAATTGTTTTAAGCAATAGCAATTTACACATCAACACGGCATTAAGCAATTTCCAGTGTGTGTTAGCTAACTGCCCCTACAAGCTGGGTACTCATTTTACTGACCTATGAAAGGATGGAAGGCTGAGTGAACTTTGGAGCCCGCTGGAATTGAACTTGCAACATGGTGACTTGCAGTACTGGCATTTAACCACTGTGCCACCAGGGCTCCCTGTTGTCTGAATCTTCTGCTTTTTAAAAATTTTATTAAGATATTCACATTTTTATTATGTTTTGTAAAGTGCCCTGCTACTATTTGAAGAAGGATGATATTTACGTATGTTAAAGAAATTTTTAAAAAATCCTTCCCCAAAGTAGGACACTGCTATGCATGTGGAAGGAACACAAAATAAAAATTATCTTGGAAAGAACTGGACTCATCCACTAGCAAGTGAAACAAGATTAGTAAAGCACACTGCTTGATAGTTGGGTGGTCCTGGCTTTAATTGTGGTATAGTTTCCTTTGAAGTAAAGATACGTATTAAATTGTTTGAATTTCTCATGCTCTGTGTTCTTGTGTTTGTCTTGGGGAAGATGCCCTGTCTTTAAATTTAGATGTTAATTGATATAAACAAAGTAAGTGGGTTGAAGTGAACGTATTCTGCATTTCCTGAAACTAGGTTCCCTAATGTACTCCAGGAAGTTATTGTGCAGAGAGTAAATGAACATTGTATCACTACCCCCATTCTGGTTGTTGCGATGTATAATGTTCCCTGTTTTACATTTGACACACTATAAAGATGTCCATCCTGCTTACAAGATAACCCCTAAATATGGCCTTTAAATTAACTTTAACCAGAACTAATTCAAATTCTTTGCCTGCTACTGTAGAGTACTGTAGTCTTCTGTAGAGTACAGTGTACTGCTTAGTAGCAGCACATTGAGTATCTCTACAAGATATGGCTCAATATTTAAGTGCCATTTGCTAAACAGATCTATGAAAAGCATCAACACAAAAACAAGAAGAGCTTTTCTGGGTCTGTTTTTGAAGTGATTTGTCTCTGTAGAGTAGTTTAAAATGATTTCCGAGTTGGATTTTATGAGGCTGAATAGGTTTAAGTAGCAGTATGATTTAATCTTTTTCCAAAGTCAGGCTGGGCACCTCCTTTACACAGCTGGAAAAAAAAAAGAGAGAGAGACAAAGGCACTACTGAGACAACAAATGATTAATGTGAGAACATCTTGAAAGATACAGTTCTTTACTGGTGGGGAAAAAAATCTCAACAAAATGACCATAGATTTGCATATCAAAGCAAAAGTGCTGGTGCCCGTACAGTTATAACAGCACTGAGTTATCGGAAAAGTACCTACCTGCAAATATGTAAGAATCTTTATTTAACTTGACAGTTTCCTCTGTTCTTTAGCTATAAAGTATCTGCAGATAATGCCAACACATTATAGCAGCATGCAGGCGCATTGGCATCCAGTCATATTATCAAAGAAAAGTAGCGTTGCTGCATAGGGTTTTTCTCTTTTGATAAGGAAAAATAGATTCCATGAAAAAAAAAATGTGCAAAATTATTGAGAGAAGAGCTATACAGAAATCGAGATCATCTAGCAAAAGCCCTGTGGTATATGAAATCGGCATCCTCTCCTTCAAGTTTTCTTTTAAATGTTGGTGTTTTCTAAAAGATTTCTTAAACCTGTGTCTGAAAATCTGTTTGCTGACACCTGAAAGCTGAGCAATTGAGAAGCAATCTCAATTTCAGGTGTTCTCAGTTGCCATCATATTGTCAAATCTAGACAAAACATGAATTTCTAATGTAAAGATGCAAGAAAGTACCTTCACGGTAAGTACCCAATGTAACATTCTAATGTAAAGATGCAAGGACTAAAGAATTAGGACAGAAAAAAAAAACTTGGAGACTTCTAAGGTGTTACTGAAAAAAAACCTTTCAGAAAGTCCAAAACAGTAGAAATAAAAATTAGTGCACATTCTAAGTCACCTTTCTGAATTTTGACAGTTAGGAATTTAAAGGATTGGAACTGCATGAGTAATCAAAGTATGTGTGGCTAAGATTTAAAATGAAGATTTTGAATGCTTGCGGTTATTAAAGATCCCTTGGTGCACTGTGCAAGATTAGTAGAGTTAATTCCTATATCCTAGCCAAATTCTTATTATGGGTAATTACATTCTAGCTACCTTAACTCTCTTGCAGTTTTAATTGGAGCAGAGTGCCTTTTATTCAAACATCTATACAATGTTCCTTCGCACTTGAAAGGCAGTACTCTAGAAATAGATGAATAACATTATTTGAAATAGTCCAGTTTTTATTTTTGTTCACAGCCTTATTGCTGATAGCCACTGACAAAGAATTTCAGTTGAGCTATGGTTCTAGGCAAACACGTATTGTTTACAGTTTTTCACAAACGCCCTAATACATGGAATTCCCAAAGTGTTCTGATTTTGAACAGCTGATCTATTTTGCTTGGTTGCTCCTCATAAACTTTATAAAATCCAAACCTTGGCTGAAACCAGTTAGCCATTTGCAGATTACTTAGAAGCATGCTGGTTTCCTGGTGTCCATTTTTATTATCATTTCTTTAGTTTTTGATATAGAAAGCATGCTGAATTACAATTTTTGAGCATATAAATCAGCATATAAAATTGTACTGTTTGGCATAGTTAATGGGATTTAAAAATATAAAACCGCCAATTTTGCCCAAGAAAAATTGTGAGCTCAGGCTGAGATCTTGTACCATCAGATGGAACTATGACGGCCTCTATTGTTGTAGCTGTGTCTTATAGTTCCACCCCCAAAATGTACCTTTTCAGTCAGCCAGCATGGAAACTGAAGGGTTTCTGATGCACTGTATTAGGAGGCACTGGCAAATTACATCTGCAGTGCTCTCCTTGTCTAGGGGCACATTGGGTAGGCAACAGTATGTGTGGTACAAAGCTAGCATTGCTTTTTACGTTGACAACGTAGTCCCCATGGTGAAATGTGGTAGTGGTAGCACTATGTTGTGGGGATGCTTTTCCTCAGCAGAGACTGGAAAAGTGGTTGTTGTTGTTGTTGTTGATTCAGATATGCAAAGTTGATGCTTACCCAAGAAGACTTGTACCGAAAAAGACTTAGAATCATAGAATCATAGAATTGCAGAAATGGAAGAGACCACAAGGGCCATCCAGTCCAACCCCCTGCCATGCAGGAAATCACGATCAAAGCATCCCCGACAGATGGCCATCCAGCCTCTGTTTAAAGACCACCAAGGAAGGAGACCCCACCACGCTATGAGGGAGTGCGTTCCACTGCCGAACAGCTCTTGCGGTCAGAAAGTTCCTTCCAACGTTGAGGTGGAATCTCTGTTCCTGGAGCTTGCATCCATTGCTCCGTGTTCCAGTCTCTGGAGCAGCAGAAAACAAGCCCGCTCCATCCTCAGTGTGACACCCCTTCAAATACTTAAACAGGGCTATCATATCACCTCTTAACCGTCTTTTTTCCAGGCTAAACATACCCAGCTCCCTAAGTCTTTCCTCATAAGGCATCGTTTCCAGACCTTTCAGCATTTTAGTTGTCCTTCTCTGGACATGCTCCAATTTGTCAATATCCTTTTTGAATTGTGGTGCCCAGAACTGGACACAGTATTCTAGGTGAGGTCTGACCAAGGCAGAATAGAGAGGCACTATTACTTCCCTTGATCTAGATACTATACTTCTATTGATACAGCCCAAAATCGCATTGGCCTTTTTAGCTGCCGCATCACACTGTTGACTCATGTTCAATTTGTGGTCTACTAGGACTCCTAGATCCCTTTCACACGTAGTCTTGTTCAGCCAGGTCTCTCCCATCCTATATCTGTGCATTTCATTTTTCCGCCCTAACTGCAGTACTTTACATTTCTCCGTATTGAATTTCATTTTGTTAGCTTTGGCCCAGCTCTCCAGTGTATCCAGGTCATTCTGAATTTTGATCATGTCCTTTAGGGTATTAGCTACTCCTCCTAATTTGGTGTCATCTGCAAATTTGATAGGTATGCCCCTAATTCCCTCATCCAAGTCATTGATAAAGATGCTGAGTAGCACTGGACCCAGGACAGAATGTTAGAGGGATATGCAGGATTCCAACTCACAATGAGATTGCTTTGGTTAAGAACAAGAGAATCAGCTGGTCATCAGGTTTTTTACTTTTTACAGCACTTAGGAAAATATGAAAAGTCTCTCTCTCTCTGGCTTCTCTTTGCAAACGAAGATTCAGGAAGGACTCATCCCGCCCTTTCTGCAAGCACGCTGATGACTGAAAAGGCCAATCCGAGATAGACAAGTCCAGTTGCAAAAAACACAGCAGAAGGTTTCCTTGGGTGGTGTTTCCGGGTTGTGATTTTTTCTGCATTGTTGTTTCTCTTCAAGACTTGTTCGGCGTGAGTTCTCAAATAAGGCTGCAGCATTGCGAAAGTATCATAGTTACAATTCATAATATAAGTAATATGCAGATCACAACAAAATGAGAAAAAATGAGTGATTTATAAGGCATATAATTTATTAGAGCTAGCATTTCTGGAATTTAATTTGTGGAGTGGGATTGGTCATAAAATGAAGATTTTTTACTTGTGAATGATATAAATGTATGCCACACCTCAATAAACTTGTCCTTACTGTTGTAACTGCTTGAAGCTCTCATTCAGTATACTGTGTTAAATTTTCCATAACTGCTATTGACTGCTAAATAACTAAATAAATTGACTGCTGACTGCTAAATAAAAGCTTATCCAACTGCTCCTGAAAGGTAAGTCCATTTCCATTCCTCCAGTATTTGGCTATTTGTCATGTGTCATTAATAAAACAGAGATTTGTTAGGAAGATCATTACTAGCTCCTTTAAATATTGTCAGCAAACGAAGTACACCACATAATGTTATGTCACTGTTGTTTCGGATACAAAGTCTAGTATTTTCTGCCAAAATACTTGTGTGCTTAGGTATAGCAGCCCCATATGTATATACGAAACCTGCTTTTGACAGCAATGACAGCATTGGGGGATGGCAGTTTAGTTATCAACTATAACTTACATGGTGTGAGATAGCATCGGTGGATGCTAGCTGAAATTTCATTAAAGGAGGATGCAGCCCAAAACTGTGAATCTGTTGAACATCTGTCTGTTCTGTTGTAAAAGAATACAGAAGTTTTATTGGAAGGAAATGACAAATTTAGGCAAGACTCCAAAAGTACAGTATGAGAAAACTGTGGATGCCATCATCATAATTTTAAACATCAACAGTTTTTCCAGCCCCTGCTTTTTTGCAAATAGCTTCTTGTTTTGACATGTCTTTTTAGTTTTTTTTTTGGCACAGCTTTGAGCCAAATCTGCCATTATGACTCCTAGAAAAATTCAAATAGTAGACGAAATCCCCCTTATCTGACAGGTTAGGTACTGCAGCAGTGTCAGAAACTAGAATTGGTCAAAAAGCAGAACTCATGTAGCGAACATGAGGGAATTACGGTGGCTTGCTTGGGACTGCCGTACTTGCCTGTACCCACCCGTGTGCTGTTTGCAAAGTCTCCTAGTCAGCTTAGCACCTTTTTGTCCCTCTCAGCTTGCTTTGCAAGCAGTGTGTGAGTTCAGTCCGAAGTAAACCTCTGTAGGCAAGAACTATCGAAGGACTGGATTCCTTGTCAAATGAATGGAGCTTTTCTTTAATTTGTAAGCATTGAAAGAGTGTGTTGTCATAATGAGTACCTGGCTTGTGGGGGCAATTAGCTAACACACATTGGAAACTGCTTGGAGAGTGCCTAGCACGCTATAAAAGTGGTGTAGATGTGTAGGTGCTATTGCTTAAAATTTGTAAGCCACTCTGAGAGCCTGCATGGCTGAAGAGCAAGGTATAAATACCTAAAATAAATAAATAAATAATAAATAAATAAACAAGCTGTCCGAAGGAGGGGGCTTCCTGTATATCAGTGTATTCATCTTGCTACATCTTGAAGCTTGATTCATGGTGTGATACAACTCAGGGGTTCTTCTGACTCCTGAGAACCCCTAAACTGCCCTTATTTATTCAGTAGCTGCCACCACCCCTTGATTCTATTACCCTTTAAACACAGTTCAAAGAGAGACTGGGCTTTGGTAGTTGTGTCCCTAAATCTGCAGTGACACCCCCCTCCTTCCTGAGCCTAGAGGGAGGAAACGACTGAGCAAACAGGTATGTGAAGCATTATCTGATAGAAAGATAGAAAACGTCTTTATTCTAAGCAAAGTTGATGCCAGAGGGTATCTCTTTCTCTCTCCCCCTTCCCAGGTACACATGAGTTACAAGTTACAGAAGAGTTTAGTCATTGCCATCCAAGTTGGAAAAATAAACATAATTCTCTAACACAATCTAGCTGGTACATTTCCTGATCTTCTCACTGACATGTCACAATAGTGCACTGGCACCTCTGAGCATATCAAGAGAGCCAAGCAGTAAAAGTTGTTGTAGCAGAGTTGCAAAAATCAGGTGAAGAAATGAGCACACAGACACAGACGTGTGTCTAAACCATTTCTCTTTATTTAAACATGTTGGAGAATTATTTACAACGACACATAACACAGCAGAATGTATAGCGCAGTCCTGCACTGTACAGCCCAGACTGAATGCACACAGTCTGAGAGCAAAATACAAGTCAAATGCAGAGGCAGGTGAAGTGGGTGATCTAGTTATACAGTACAGATACAGTACAGTTATGGATTATGCAGTTAGTGGCTCACACACACATTTTCCCATATAGATAAGCATTCAGCCTTCATTTTCTTCCCATGGCTGTCTCTCAGACTTAGGAGATTTTCACATGGGGAAATTATTCCCCGGGGAGATCGGGAGAGAAACGGGGTTGTTCCAGTAGCAGCGTCCCGTTTCTCACGGCCCCTTCCTTCTCGCAATCTCCTGTTGTCTTCCCTCCGTGCTGCTTCCAGTATTTTCCGTGTTTCGGTATGTTCTGTGATTTTTTTTACTAACGAACAATGTTCGTTAGTAAAAAATACCAGGAGGGAAATGGAAGCAGCACGGAGGGGAAATCTCCATAATCTAGATATGCTAGCCAGCTGCATTTAGCCTGCTCACTGCTGGCCCCTTCAGGTTGTAGCATATTATACCACGATAGCTCTTTACAGTATAAATTTCCAGTGATTGTATATCCTATAACTTTGATAGAGGGCCACATGTCTGAGCTACATGCTTCAGACCAGTCTCAAACAGCATTCCCCTAGCCAATGTGAAATCCTTGCCCCAGGATGCTCCAGACTAGAATCATAGAGTTAGAAGAGACCACAAGGGCCATCCAGTCCAATCCCCTGCCATGCAGGAATACAAAATCAAATCATTCCCGACAGATGGCCATCCAGCCTCTGTTTAAAAACCTCCAAAGAAGGAGACTCCACCACACTATGAGGCAGTGTATTCCACTTCCAAACAGCTCTTACTGTCAGGAAGTTCTTCCTAATGTTTAGGTGGAATCTCTTTTCCTGTAGTTTGCTTCTTGTCCTAGTCTGTGGAGCAGGAGAAAACAAGCTGATGTCCTACTCATGTCAGTGAGTAGATCAAGAAATGTACCAGCCAGATTGCATTAGGGAATTATGTTTTTCCCCAACTTGGCTGGCGATGACTAAACGCTTCCATAACTTGTAACTCATGTGTACCTGGGAAGGGAGAGCTTCCCGTGAGAGAGAGAGAGAGAGAGAGACCCTCTGGTGGCGACTTTACTTAGACTAAAGAAGTTTTCTATCTTTCTATGAGCTAATGCTTCACTTGCCTGTTTGCTTGGTCGTTACCTCCCTCTAGGAGGGGTGGTGGTGTCCCTGCAGAGTTAGGGACACAACTACCAAAACCCCCAGTCTGCCCTTGGACTGTGTTTGAAGGGTAATAGAATCAAGGGTGATGACAGTTACTGAATAAAAAAAGGGCAGTTTAGTGGTTCTCAGGAGTCAGAAGAGCCCCCGAGCTGGGGATATAAAACAATTTCTCAACTGTATCAGTGCCATCATCTCTGCAGAAAATGCATTCCTAGGACAACTTCATTGTCATGAAAGAGAAGAGCAGGAACAGCACTGTCACCTTAAATGAATGAGGCACAGAATATTCTGTGGTGAGTTTAGCTACCTAAGGGAAAGTTAAAGTTATGTTTGAATGCGTGTTCTGCATTTATTTTTTTTTAAATAATTTTAATCACCAGATCTGTTCTTCCCTGCATCTTTTGTACGTGGAAGGCTCCCATGTTCATTTCATTTTGGGGCAGTCTTCATACGGTGATGTCAAAAATTTACTGCTGAAGAGAATGGGAGAAGTTGCTAGTCAAATGTTACTTTATATAGCCTCAACAGAACTTTTGTGTTTGTTTCATTTGTGTTTGTTTGGCCCCTCCAACAGAAAAAGGGAAAACTGCGTAGTGTGTGATTTGATTGAGGCTTGTGAGTAGAAATGATTCATCTTGAAGTTGTATTGCTTTTGCCTTAATCTCTATTTTAAGAGTAAACGGGGACAGAACAGTGGAAAGACTCACCAGGATTTACCCTCTGGCATTGTATGCAGTTTGTTCTATGAATATTCACAAATTACAAGGAAAATGATATTGTCTTGATGCAAATTTCTGTATTGATTGACAGCAGAAACAGATTGCTTAGAAAATAAGTTACTAATATGATTTATTAGCTATTCCATGGGACAGAATAACATTTTACAATTAAAAGAAATAGTGTGAAATAAATGTTTAATTTTGAGAAGGATGAACATTACTCAACAATTGCCTGTACACATGCTTTATTGTTATGTCATGCTTTTCTTTTCATTATTAACAAATGCAGGTAATAAGGTATTACATTGCTTAAAGCCACAAGTATACCATAATATGAATTTTGAATTTTAGGTTTAACATCTGTGTTGATTAAATGTCATTGATTCAGTTTAGTTCTTTTTTATGATAGGTTGTCAGCATGTGAGGAGAGAATATATACTGTGCTTCCTATGCTTCCCGTTCATTTTATTTTATTTTTACTTTATAAAAGTCACCATGATTCCAAAATCATAAAATATGAGCCAGGATGAAACAGCCCATACATACAGATGCAAAGGCTTGCTGATAAATATTAACCAGTTTCCATCTGCCACAATTTAAAAATACAGTGGGCCTTCTGTATCCATGGGGGTTCAGTTCCAGAACCCCCCCCCCCCGCTGATAGCAAAAACTGTGGATGGCTGAGTCCCACATTAGTCAATGGGCACTGCCATTTTAGGTATGCGACACCACTGTTTTAAGTATGGGCACTGCTGTTTTAGGTATGGGCACTGTTTTAGGTATGTGGTGCGACAATCTGCAAATGCTCAAATCCGCAGATACTGAACCCGCAGATATGGAGGGCCCACTATATACACTTTTAAAAGATTTTTAAAAACTGTCGAAACAGTACAATATAAAACAAGACACCACCCTCCTACAGCCCATTTCTTGACAGCCTTCCGTTCTAATAGGCTGACTAAATAAAAAAGTCTTCACCTGCTGACAGCAAGGAGGGGGCCATTCTTGTCTCCCCAAGTGAGGGAGTTCCAAAGTATAGGGGCAGCCATTGAGAAGGCCCTCTTTCATGTTCCCACCAACATACCTGTGAATAGTACCTCCCAGATTAGTGAGAGGATGAAGTAGAGTGAAACTAAGATTACTTCCTGTTGTTTCTTATCTTGTCCAAACTTTAGTGAAAGAAAGAAGAGACTTCCTCTTTCTTTCCCAAGTCTTCTGTAAAGCACCAAAGGAAGTGGAAGAGAGAGTAGAGCTTCTGTGTGGAGATTTGGGTAAGAGGTAGTTAGAATCACTTCCTTATGGAAAGATACAGACAGGTATGTTAAATAACAGAAAGAATCTTCCTCTGTGTTTCTTTGTTTCTCTCAACTGTAGTATAAGTAGGAGCCAACTGGACTTGAAGTGCTCCTTGCCAGAGAACCTGGAGCACTTTCCCAGTGAGATGGTGTTTGAATTTGTTTCAAGACTTGTTCATAGAGGGCTTTCATCCTTGCAGTTGAAATGCCAGCTCATTGTCCTATATCAGACGATGTTTGTAAAGCTTTCTTTTCCAGTGTAATTTTTTTGGGGTGGGAATTTTTTGGAATGGCATCGGGTGCTTGCTGTTGGGATGCGAAGTCTTAAGTTATTTTGGGTTTATGAAGCTGTAATTTCATGCTATGATATCATGTATGAAAGCCTGAAGATCAATGTATATGGCTTGCTTATTTTCTGTGGACTTCTTAGCCTTTGGGATATAAGAGAGTTTCATGCTTTCTTTCTCAGCCATAAGGACTGAAGGTTGTGGAAAGATTGCTGAAATTAGCTTCCTGTGAGAACATCTGGGCCACTCCAATGCCTCAGTGAGCTTGGCAGGCACACTGGGTGACTGCCTCAAACTGATGCTATACACAGTATAGCTAGCGTTGCTGTTAAAAGGGTCAAATGTTAATTTCCTTCCTTGTGGGAATATTTACTTATTTCACCAACTGTGTAATGAGTCATATAGTGACTTCATGAGTTTTAAGATTTCATGTCTAGCGATTCGAGTTATACAAGGGGAACATTGATACACTATGCTCATGCATCAATTTCAAAGTATATTTCTAGAATAAAACATACATAATATAAACCATAAACCAATTTACAAGGAAAAGGTTAATATCCTTTTTGATTGTAACTTGGTAGAAGGATGGATTTGCTTTCTTCTATTTGACTAAATATTTCATCAGTAGTGTATATTCTTTTCTCTTTGCTGCTTTTCTGCCAGAATTTGTTTTACTCTGAGGTTATTTTTTTTAATTATTTATTTATTTATTTATTTATACCCCGCTCTTCAGCCACAAGGCTATCAGAGCGGCTTACAAATTGTTTTAAGCAATAGCTATTTACACATCTACACTGCATTAAACAGTTTCCAATGTGTGTTAGCTAATTGCCCCCACAAGCTAGGTACTCAATTTACCGACCTACGAAAGGATGGAAGGCTGAGTGAACCTTGGAGCCTGGTGGAATCGAACTTGCAATGTGGTTACTTGCAGTACTGGCATTTAACCACTGTGCCACCAGGGCACAGTGGTGACTGGAAGATGTAGGTTGTTGTTGTTCTTCAGAATTTTTTCCCCAGAGTTCACCCTTGTAGGAGAATGTGATGAAAGAATGGCAGAGGACGTTAAGAAATTAGATATTGCTTCAGACGTTATTGTTAAGACATAAAATGAAAGTATATTGCCTTTTCATATATGTACCTTAATCAAAAGACACCCCTTAAAATCTGCAGATAAAAACACGGGTAGCAGTCCACTGATTTTAAAAGCAGTAAACAATATGATATCAAACATACTGGCTATCTCAGTTTAGCCTTGATGTTGGATAATATACATGAATACATGGAAGCATATAAGGAAATGACAATGCCTCTGAAGTCTCTCACTGTCTCTGCCCACTTTCTCTTTGTGCCAAAAATCTCTGTAAGTTGATTTTAGAATAAACTACATATTGCATAAAATTCCATAGCTGTTTGATTTCACTTTTTCCCCTGACAAGTTCTGCTTCCTTGCAAAACAGGCAGGTAGGGCCTTGTAAGGCTGTAATTAATAATAATAATAATAATAATAATAATATTTATTTATACCCCGCCCCTCTGTTAAAACAATCGTAGCGGCTTACAAAATTTAAAATACAATACAAATAAAATCCCTAAACACCCCCACTCCCACCCTCCCCCATAAAAAAACATTAAACAAATATAAATTAAAACAATTAATCTAAAATCACATTTAAAACTATAAATACAATAAAATATAATAAATGGCCAGCAGCCTAGAAGAGGCCAGGATCCCCTGAGGCTGGGATCTAATTAGGAAAGGCCTGCCGAAAGAGATCCGTCTTTAGTGCTTTTTTAAAGCCACTCAGGCTTGTTATCTGACGGATCTCATTCGGCAGGTCATTCCACAATTTGGGGGCGATTACCGAAAAGGCCCTCTGGGAGGTTGCAGACAGCCTAGATTTTTGTGGCTGAAGCAAATTCCTCCCAGAGGACCGGAGTGCGCGGGGAGGATTGTATGGGAGGAGGCAGTTCCGGAGATAAGTTGGACCCAAGCCATTTAGTGCTTTAAAGGTAATAACCAACACCTTATACTGGGCCCGGAAACTGATTGGCAGCCAGTGGAGAGATTAAGTAAAAAACATACTTCTGTTCAAATACATAAATGGAAGGGAAGGAAGACGAGATTTATTTAAAAAAACAAAAAACCTAAGGTCCATATGGGCTTGGAAGTTTTTCTCGCCCAAAATAAATAAATACTCCCAGCTTTATGTTGGGTTTTTCTTGGTTTGATTCCAAATAGAAATAAACAACGAACTAAACTGCTGTCCTACAAAATTCTGCACCCACAGGGGAGTATTGGGTATGGAATATGTTCTTGGCAAATTTGGATAAAAGTGGTTTGTCTGCAGGGCTGGGGAGAAAGTGAACTGAAGTTCAAGCCACTCAGTCTTACCAGGTGTTCTGCCAGCTGATAGTGGCTTTTTGTTTTAGATGAAAGGTTTGGAAATATTGAGTACATTGACACATTCTTAAGGCTGAACTATTCTTTTTATTCAGGAAATGTGAGTTGGAACACTGAGCTGCTTTTAATTCCAGTCTATGGACCGTTTTTACACTTTGTTGAGCCTATTGTCATTCTGGTGAAATTTTAAACTATGTTTAGTTAAAAATTTAAGCTGAACTTTCAGTATGAGAGCTATTTGAAATAAAAGATTAAGCTTTCCTTGGCTCATATGCTCATTTCTCCCCCCCCCCCCGCTTTTCCCTGACATCTTCTTTCAGTATAGGCATTTCAGTAATTCCAGTTTGGCGAGCCTTAACTTTTGTAACCATCTTCTTTTGCACAATTTTCAAAGCAAGGGCTTTTGTAAATGGTCAGGCCATCCCTGTCTGACAGGGAGGCAACAGATTTCTGTCGTGGCTTGTATATTAGTTGTTGCAACGGCATTTGAATTTTACTTCACTAGCTTATTTCTTATGTGGGAGAGGAGGTACCATCTTAGCATAGACTTGAGTTGTGCTTGACTGTGTCCTAAACTCAGTCTGAGGGAATAAAGGAGAGACAGATTTCTGCTCATGGTACAGCTTTTTGTGCTAGTTTTCTTTCCTTCCCATGCAGCACAGAAAAACAGCAGTTCTTGAAGTAAAGTGCTTGATGAGCATAGATATTGTATGGTACAGCTCTTTCTGCCTCCCTGCTTTGGGACTAGATGTGAGTCAATGTAAATGGCCACATGAAGAAGGAGTCTGAAAGCTCTTGAAAGCTGTTGAAAGCTCTTTCAAGATTAATAAATGAAGCAAGGCAGGTTTAAACCATGTGTACTGATTTTCACAATTGTAGTGCTGTCTTCTGATCAAGCTTGTACTTTAAACTATTCTAACCATTGGCTGTGCTACCTGGGGTTGATGGGAGTTGAAATCCTAAACATCTGCTATAGAGAGTGGTTGACTTTAGCATGTTTATTTCACTTTTGTATAGTATACAACAAAGCTAAAGAAGTAGCCATAGTAGTTTCTTTATCAAATTAAAATAATATGTATGGAATATTGTTTCTGTTTACCATGTATTGGGCCTGAAATACTTGGGTGGTGGTGGTGGAAATCAAAACACACTTAATGGTGTATCATGTAGTTCTTTGTGGTCTGTGTAATGGCCACAAGAAGAGACTGAACTGTAAGTCCAGAGCCAAGATGTAATCCAAAAGAGTGGTCAGGTAAGTTCAAAATATGAAGCCAAAATAGAACCTAGCAAAAGACCAAAGCCAAAATGCAGAGAAAGACCAAAACCATATGCCAAAAATCATAAGTCAAAACTGTGTGTGAAAACCTGAAATGCTCAGAACAGTTGCTAACAATGCTGCTGCTATGGTGGGCAAAAAGGAACTGAGGGTTTAGGCGGGAAACATGTTGGTCATACATGTGGAGGATGGGAGGGGCTACCTCCAAAATGCATATTGTATTGCTTTGAAGGTTCTCAGAGATGCACTGCTAAGGTGCAGATGACCCATTTGTGTGAGTTCACTGATAACCAGTCAAAGAACCACAGTTACAGGTAAGCAAACTGTTTACATTTATTAATACCTGTTAAAAATGTAGGACAGTAGTATTTTATTGGAGTACTGGTAAAATTTAAACACTTCCCTTGCTTTGTTAAAATTACCTCCAAAAAGTACTGAAGGAGACAGTACCTCCCAAAAAGTACTGAACATTGTTGACATATTAATAGAGTTTAGCAAACAAAGAACTGCACATTATTTACTAACAACCACTCTCTAATTCAAGAGATCAACCCTACTTTGTTGAGGCTGTTGAGTTACCTTTTTTTCTGTCACTGCTTATCAGTTCCAGTTCTCGTAACCATTCTTCATGAACTAATCTATAACAGTATATTTGTTGGTTTTATCCATATCCAAGCTCTGCTTGCAAATCACTGATGTATATGTATTCTCTTGCATACCTGAAAAATATATTGCAGATTTGATATCTGTTCACTGTGGCTAACACACTTGTGACATGGATTTTTTTCGAGGCAGTGGGGGTCAAGAGAATCTTCTGTGTTCAACAGAATTACCGTACCAGTGTACAAACTTCAGGTTTCAGGCTCTTTGACCAGGGCCTGGAGAGGTCTTGTATGGTTGTAGTGAATTAACCAGTTCATATTTTTTAAAATCATTGTTCTTTCAAGCGAATGAGTTTTTAAAACACTGGTGTTGGTTCAACAAAAGCCTAGAATTGTAACTAATTAGAACCTTTAGACCTTATCTGAGGGTTCATGAGTGTTGTGTACATATTATTGTCTTTCTTTAGAGAATGACCGGAAGGCTGCATTGACATGGAAAAGACTGTTGTAATAACTTCCACAAACTAATTGTAGGAGACAGTGTTCTGTATTTCATCAGAGCCTTTAAGGTGTAACTACATCTTGCACATGCACTCAAATAAAAAAATGTGATGGTTGCCAGTTGTATTCCAAATGTCTTTGCAAGCAAGGTGATGAGGAGTTGGAAATTACTTAACCAGCCAAGTATGAAGGAGCTGAGGTACATAGTATGAAAACTGGATGATAAATATAGTCACTTAATTTTTTTTAAAGTTGAAGACTTTAAATGGCTTCATCTGCAAGATATATAAAAAAAATCAGTAGTTATTTTCCAAGTTACTACTGTATTAATTTTTTATATTTTGCAGATGAAGCCATTTCAAGTATTTTTTAAAAAAGCTACAGTTTTAATGAGACTTATTAATCTGCTGCCAACTGCCTAGGGTTTTAGCTGTTCAAGGTAATGATCCTTTATTTTTTGAAAGCTTCGGCTCACACATTGCTCCAGTACTGAGAGCACAGCAAAATCACAGCTGTCAAACTGTTCTGTGTAAATGGCTGAACAGCCTCTGACGCTTAATCTACATTTTGGTCCCAAGTGCTGAGCTATGTGAACAGCTTTTACATTCTAATACCAGCCTTAACTGTATTTAAAAATTTACCTGCTGAATGCAAGTGTCCTCAAAGTGATTTTGTGCCACTTGTGCAGTAAGGTGAACAAGTAGCTTTACTCAGTTTTCAGTAATATTCCTCTACCACCTGTTCATGGAAAGCTACATCTAGAATCTGCCATGACTGGCTTGTTATTATTAAAATGTGAATGACACATAACACAGTCTGTTATTACCTAAAGGACTACACATATCATTAATGTTCAGGTAATATATTTACTCAGCATATTCATTAACACAGTAAATGCCATACTTCAGTTGTTAGGCACGTAATGGTCCTTCTCAGAAATAGTTATTTGTGAGACGATTTGAAATGCTGGTCTATAACTGACTATAAACAGTTTAGAATACTGTCTCATTTTTAATGAATCCAAGGGCCTTGCAAAACAGTCTTGGGCATACTGCCTGCCAGCAATGTATTGCCTGATACCTACTGATTCCTCTCTGCTTTCTGAATCTGTGTGTGTTCCTTCTGTAAAGAAATTTGAATTTTTCATTTTCACTTTCATCAATGGACAGATCACTGTGAAGTTGACGGCCAGCATCCATAGATTTTCCTTGGGTTTCTCCCAGGCTGTGAGGCTGTGTCCTGGAATAGTTTCTTTCTGACGTTTCGCCTGCATCTGTGGTTGGCATCTTCAGAGAATGGTTGGGTAGAAGTGTGTCTGGGGTTTATGCTGTGAATATGCTGTGAACCCTTGTAGGGGAGTATATGTAAATTTGTGTAATTGAATTCTTAGTTTCTGGGTATAGAAATACAAGGCTCGTTAGTGTCTGTCTGGCTGATGGTTGGTTGATGGGCCATTATCTGCTGGGAATCCCCATGTCCCTGGGTGGAATGTCTTCGTAATTGTTGAGTTTTAATTCTATTGTATTTCAAAACTGGGGGTATGGTATTTTTACCATACATCGAAGGAGTCACAGACAGAATAGAGAAACTGACGAGGAAACACAACCTCCAAACCATCTATAGACCAACCAGAATAATCCAAGAAATCTACACTCAGCGAAGGACAAAAGAGACCCTCTCACAGCTGCAGGAGTTTACCGCATACCATGCAGCTGTGGACAAGTTACATAGGGACCACAAAACGCAGTGTGCAAACATGAATCAAGGAACATGAGAGACATTGCAGACTGGGCCAACCAGAAAAATCAGCAGTAGCAGAACATGTTATAAACCAACCTGGACACAAAATGTTATTTAAAAACACAGAAATTCTGGACCAGGCCAACAACTATCATGTCAGAATCCACAGAGAAGCTATTGAAATCCACAAGCACCTGGACAACTTCAACAGGGAAAAAAAAAAAACCTTAAAAGTAAACAAAATCTGGTTCCCAGTTTTGAAATACAATAGAATTAAAACTCCACACTTACAAAGGAATTCCACCCAGGGACATGGGGATTCCCAGCAGATAATGGCCCATCAACCAACCATCAGCCAAACAGACACTAACGAGGCTTGCATTTCTATACCCAGAAACTAACTGTTCAATTACACAAATTTAAATGTACTCCCCTGCAGATGTTGACAGCATATAAACCCCAGACACACTCCTACCCAATTATTCTCTGAAGATGCCAGCCACAGATGCAGGCGACAGATGCAGAAAGAAACTATTCCAGAACACAGCCTCACAGCCTGGAAAAAAAACAAGGAAAATCTATGGACAGATTACTGTTTACACTGTAGTGCAGTGGCTTCCAACTTTTGGTGCTCCAGATGTTTGAGACTTCAACTCCCAGAATTCCTAAGCATTGGTTGGACTAGCTGGAATTTTGGAGAGTTGAAGTCCAAAACATCTGGAAGACCAAAGGCTGAGCTATAGTAGGGTTTGCTTCTAGTTAGCTGTGATTGGATTGCAACAGTGATATTTCTGGATAAATGTGGTTGAAAAAAACTGTTTAGCTAGTTGGCCTTTGTGGGCTAGACCCAGTATTCAAGATGACATCATTTGAGGACCTGAAATCTATTGAGACTTTGAAGAAATCACCAACAATAACATTAAATCAGTCCTGTAATGCCAGCGTGGGCAGACTTCAGGCTTGCAAAATCTACTTTGAAATTTGCTGGAACTCTGAAACCTAGCGATCACAGCTAGTGACAAGTAGCTGAATGCATGTTATCACTCATACAGTGTACTGTATATGGAAATACAGATCTAGAGATAAGTTACTATAAATCAGGCATTCTAACACAAAATGCTCAATGTAGAGTTGCATAAAAATCTAGTCAAAGGCAGCCAATAGATAACACATACTTTACAGGTGATTCATGTTGAGACTAAAAAACGAGTGATTCATTAGTTTGTTCAAGAATAGTTATGGCTTTTTTGGTGGGGGGGACTCATTTGCTTAGTATCGAATTACCCTCCAGATCTACCAGTAGATCACAATCAACCTTCTGTCTTCTTCATGTGTAATGGTTTCTTGACTTCCATTAGCCCCGTTTTCCACCAGTTGTATCTTCTTTTTGTAATCCCTATAATTCTGCCATTTAAACTGTGTGGACAATTCTTTAGTTTCCACTTTCTGAATAGCAAATAAATCTACAAATTGTAGTTCCAGATATCTCTGTGTCATTCATTCCTAGGGACAGTCAGAGAGGGAAGCAGCAGAAGCATCCATAAATATGAAGTCGAAGGCTTTCACAGCCGGCATCCATAGATTTTCCTTGGGTTTTTTCCAAGATGCCAGCCACAGATGCAGGCAAAACATCAGAAAGAAACTATTCCAGAACACGGCCTCACAGCCCGGAAAAAACCCAAGGAACATCCATAAATACCCAGCTTGTTGAACACTCTTTGAAACTTCCAGATGCCTCTCAGCTTGAGAACCATACTTACAGACAACTTTTTATAATGGGTATTAATCTAACACCTCTAAACTAGATTTTTCCATCATCATCTCTTGGCCCCTTAATGTAAAGAACTATGAACCAAAAATTAAAATGCCTCAGGAATAATTCTTGAAACTATGGTTCTCAAAATAGAAAGGATCCTGTTGTCAAGGCTTTAACAAGGAAATAAGTGATTTCCTTTGCAAAAAGCACAGTTGATGTCAGTTGTGTCGGGAGACAAAATACTCTTCCATGTATTCTCCCATCAAATGCAGCATTTGAGCTGCACAAGGCTGAATAAGCTTTATGCTATCTCATTGCACTAATTTGTTCCTGCTGGTTCTTCAGTAAGCTGTCAAAGATAATGCAGGTTCACTTGCCCTCCTTTTCTTTATCTAGCCAGGCTGTAGCCATTCCACAGTTTTGTTCTGTTAATGCTTGCATTACATTTAAGGAAACTCCAATTTGCTCATTATCTGAGAGATTTGCTTAAGCAAAGTTTTTAGAATCGCTGGTAGAAGTAATTTTTTCTTGGCTGTCAGAGTATGCACAATCCTTGTTTTTGAGACATGCTTGGTCTGATAAAGTGCTCAGTTCTAAGCCACTGTTTACCAACGTTGATAAATGTATTTGCACAGTTTGTTAAGCTTGATTTACTTGTATGCTCAGTCATTTTTTTCCCAACAGAAAGAAAGGGATAAGAAGGCCCCGAAATTTAAAGTACTGTCCAGTGTGATTTGAAAGTTTGCATTCTCACTCATACAAAAAGTACTACTGTCAACATTATCTATTAGTACTTGTCATTCAAGCAAATTATTTGGAAGTCCACAGAGTTGGAAAGGTCATGTGGGACAAGACTGCAATTAGCCAATGTTTGATTTGGTTGTCTGACATGGAAGTAAAAATTTCATCTTTTATATTAGGAATAGCATGTGCAATTTGCATGTGTTGTGTTTCATGATGATCAACAAATGTAACTGGCCTCTTTGGTGAGGGCAGTTTGCAAGCACTTGGGATTTGGTAATGCAGACTGAGCTTAATATGACTATTGACATTAAGGAAAAGGTTCTAAAGCTTGTTTGTATGGGGGCATTTTCCTTATCTCCGAATTCATTGCTTTCTCTCTGTTGGTAGCACTTGTATTTATCCTTAAATCTTGCTTGCCTCACTTACCTTATTGACTTTCCTAACATCTCTCAGTTATACTTTCTCACATTTCTCTACCTATTTCAGATATAATCCTCTCACTTCCCTTCCCTGTTTCTTCCAGACATGATCTTTTCTTTGTCTTTCCACAATAAATTGAACTATATTTGATAGCTCTGAATGAGGTAGCATGTTTAGTCCTCGTGGGGCCACACTGGATACTGAACAGGCAATGGTAAGTAAAGATTTTAAGAGAGAATTCATTTGGCTATGGGGAAAGGTGAAGGCTAGCCAGGGAGCAAGGCACCAGTGGTAATGAAATACTGTTAGTTGTGGGAGTATATTGTTTAATCCTTTGTTTTTAAGTGCTTAAACTGTCAACCTGTCCTTCTAATCATGAGTAGTAAGGAACTTTAGAAGCACAGCAAATGGGAATTTCAACAGGTGTGTTATATCTAATGTAAAGGTATTGTTGTTAACTGCCATCAAGTCAACTTTGACTTACAATGACCCTATGAATGAGAGACTTCCAAGTCACCCTATCATCAAGTCACCTCAGGTCTTGGAGATTCAGGGCCATGACTTCCTTGATTGAGTCTTACTATCTAGAATGCAGTCTTCCTCTTTTCCTACTGCCTTCTACCTTAACAAGCATTATTGTCTGTTCTAGTGAGTCATGTTGTCTCATGGTATATCCAAAGTATGGTAGTCTCAGTTTAGTCATCTTGGCTTCTAGGGAGAGTTCAGGCTTGAATTGCTCTAGGACCCATTGATTTGTCATTTTACAAGTTCCACGGTATTCGTAGAACTCTTCTCCAGCACCACATTTCAAATGAGTTGGTTTTCTTCCTATCTGCTTTCTTCACTGTCCAGCTTTCACAACCATACACAGAAATGGGGAATACAATGGCATGGACTATCCAAACTTTAGTATTCAATAATATATCTTTACACTTCAGGCTAGTTCCTTCATAGCTGCCCTTCCAAGTTCTAGTCTTCTGATTTCTTGACTGCAGTCTCCATTCTGATTAACGATTGAGCCAAGGTTTAGAAAATCTTGAACTATTTCAATGTCTTCATTGTCTGCTTTAAAGTGATATATATCACCTGTGGTCATGATTTTTGTTTTCTTAATGTTCAGTGGTAAACCTACCTTTGCAGTTTCTTCCTTGACTTTCGTCTGTAATCATTCTGAACCTTTGCTATTTTCTGCTAGTTGCATGGTGTCATCTGCATATCCTAAACTGTTGATGTTTCTTCCTGCAATTTTCACACCACCTTCCTCTGTCTAATCTTGGTTTACATATGATATGTTCAGCTTACAAGTTAAAAAAAAAAATAGGGTGATCAAATGCATCCTTGCCTGACTGCCTTGCCAATTGGAAACCATTCTGTTTCTGTGTATTCTGTTCTAACAGTAGCCTCTTGTCCTGAATACAGGTTAAGCATCTGGACACTCGAATGTTGTGCCACACATTTCTTTAAGAACAGTCCATAGCTTTTCAAGATCTACACAATCAAAGCCTTTGGTATAATCTACAAAGCACAGGCTGATTTTCTTCTGAAATTCATTGGTACACTCCATTACTGTCCAGTGTGTGTGGGGTCTGTATGGTGAGGGGAACTGTACATTTGTTGAGTACTTTTGCTACATCTCTCTTCACTGTTAATGCCAACTCATTTCTTCTTAGATTTTCGTTTCCTGAATAAAAACACTATTTAATTATCTGACTCAAAATGCCCCATTCTTGTCTGCTTTAGCTTGCTCACCCCAAGTATTGCAATGTTTATATGCCCCATTACTCGTTTTGCTATGTCTAGCTTCCCCAATTAATGCTTCTCACATTCCATGTTCCTATAATCTGTGTTGTGCAGCTTCAGACTGTCCTTTTCCCTTTGAGCATCTCAGCAGCTGAATGTCCTTTCAACTTGAGTCCAGTTGCATCATTAGCCACAATGCTACTCATAGTTGCCCTCTGCTGTACCCCAGTAGCTCATTGAATGCCATCCAACCTGGAAGTGTCATCATCCAGCACTATCTCTTATTTTGTTTTGAATTGTCTCATCATAGGGTTTCATGGTAAAAGACATTTGAAATGTGCTTACCATGCCTCTTTCTGAGCTGTACTAACGAGTGTTAACTATGGTGCCACTGCTCGTGTCTGTGCGAGATCCTCCACCAGTGTCACCTCCCACTATTGCTACTACCCAGTACCTGTTTGGTACATTTAGCCTGGCTCCGCAGCAGAAACCTGTCTAACATGGGAGCACTGGTGGCACTAGGGGGGTGCAGAGAGGCTGAACCGCACCAGGTGATACCATTGGAGGGAGAGGTGACACCGGCCTCAGTAACGGCACAGCATGGGAGATCCTACTAGCAGCACTGCTGCTGTCAGCATAGCCTCTTGCCTCACAGAAGCACGCAACCTCACCACCCTACAAAGGTAGTGCCATTGATGGGATGTAAAGGTATACTGGATCAAGTTGTTGTAGCTTTTCATTTCACGTGGGTGCACTTTTTAAGAGTGATGCTTTTAATAACTGGCTTTCCACATGGAACAGTCTCATTATTAGCACATAAAGCCTAGGATTTTTGTACTAGAGAAGTGTATTAACACTTGCTGAGTATATGACATGGTTTTCAGGTGAGCAACATGCTAGAAGTATGGTTATTGTCATGTTTAGCTCTTGCATAGGTTATATTTGCTTAGAGTATGAAGGAAAGTGAAGTAGAAACTGTTGTTTCTTTTTTAAAAATAACAATGTGAAAGGATGACTGTATGAGCTGAGGCTCAATCAACCTTCTGTCTGTTGGCAAGAGATCATTCCCTTCTTTTAAAGCAAAGATTATAAGAAGGAAGCTGTTTAAAAAGTTATCCTACAAGGAGATAAGTATTCTCCATTCACAACTAAAATAGGTATGGAGAGGATAATTTAAGTAGTGTGTGATGTTTTCTGTCTTTAAAAAGAAAGTGTTTTTGCCCTAATGTTTTTTGCAGCTGATTCCAAACTGAAGGTTTTAGTTCACTGGGTGTGTGTTCATTGTATTGCTATATTCCATTTTTGTTCTTCACAGATCTTCACAACCCCTCTTAGAAAATTTAGCAGGGGAGGGGGGGAGTTACATTCACTGAGCTTTGTATCTGAGCAGAGCTATCAGTGAGCATCTAGACGCTAATCACCGACCCACATGGGCTCACAGAATTAATTATACATGTCTTGTTCAACTTGGAGATCTAGTTACACTTTCAGTGAAAAACAAAGATCCCCAAGTATAGAGAAGAATGCAGTAGGAGTGTCTTATGCCAAAGTTTCAGTCAGCAACAAGATCATCTGGCCTTTCTACTTTTAATGTGTACTTTGGAAATGAGATTAGAACTTGTTGCCAAGATTACTTGTGACAGATTTAGTCTACAGAAGTACCCTTTCTGCCTTTACCTCCTCTTGTTCTTTTTAGAAATATCATGAAGTGGACATGATAACCGAAATCTTACTTAGAATGCCTAGATTCAGATATCCCAGCCATAAAGAAACCTGTTTAACCCTGAACTCCTCTGTTATACAGTGACACACAGAGGTATTCACATACACACCCACATACACACCCACCCCACACTGACTTTCCACATTTTGTGTTACAACCCGAGATTGGGATGGATTTCATTGACATTGTAGCCACTTGTACTCAGGATACTCAATACTGTGAAAGTACAAGAATATTTTTTATTGTAGCAGAAAAGTTAAACCCAGGATGCATTTCTGTATCTAGAAAAGTCACATAGGTAGGATGAGTATGTCTGCAAGTCTGTGCATATTCTTTCATGGGATTGTTGGCATGATAAATACAGATATCCTTATGTATACTACCATGGAGAGATAATTTTTATCTATGTGATTTTTAAAAATGCAAATCCCGAAGTGGCACATATATCAACTTGGATTCCTAATGGAAATAGATTGGACTACATGGTCCTTGCAGTACTTTCCAGTTCCATGACACTACCATTCTTTTTTTCTTTTTTCATATGAAATACATTTATGAATTGGTTTCATATTAGAAGTTCCAAAACTGTCTCAGATCATGGTTCGCTATATATTGCTAAAAATGACAGGGAAATGGACTTACATGTATGTAGTGAAGTGATGCCTTTGCAATGCCTTGCCTTCAGTCATTCATGGGTTTTGTTGCCGAGTCTGGTTACTGGGTTTTTAAATCTGTTGTTGGTAAATAAATGTTCCAGTTGAAATTTTTCTACTCATAATACTTGAAAAAGAAAGGCTCTCTTCCAGGAAAAATGGCAACTCCTTGGTGATGCGTTAGAAGAGCTTGAGCTTGGACCTGTAAGTGAAATAGCCTCTTCCCCGCCCCCATACTGAAGCTGTCCCATAGTAGGTGATTGTTAGATACCTACCTAGCCTTGTGAAATTGTTTCCTTATTTTCCCAGATGGATATTTTAAGGATTCTTCAGGTGTTTGTCCTGCCCAAAATCTAGCTGTAGTTATATCTTATGGCTAGGTTGTACACAACAGATTTAGAGAAGTGCTCTAGTGACAGCTAGGTAAACTGACCATTACCAGTGCAATGTGGTAGTTGTATATGCTTTTCAGACCTGTCCTATGATGCTCACAAAATAGCCTGTGTTCAGGTTGACAGTGTGATGGAAGCTATTGGTGAAAATCTTCAAGGTTCATCTTCCCACAGGCCCTGGTGAAGAAATCAGTGATGCATCTCTGGTAGATAAGAGAAATTTGGGGACAGGAATTCTTGAATTATCCTAGGTCAGCATAAATCATATGCTGGCATACCAAATATCACCTTTGTTACCGATTTTTAAAATAGGTTATCACTTGCAACACTGACTTAAGCCATGAAGACATAATATGACATGCTTCTGATGTATCAAGTTTAGGAATGCTACATTGCATTGCTTTTCACAATGAAATTCATTGGTTTTGAAAACTAATTTTATATATGATTTTAATACATGCTTTCTGATGTTGTAAAAGTATTGTATTTGCTAAATAATTACCCTTATTTTTGCTAATCATAGGAGACTCTTCAGTTTATACAATATGCACTTATGCAATTGTATAGTGTGTACAATATGCATTAAAAACAAATTTTCTCCATTAAAGGGAAGGACAATCATTTTAATTTTCAACACTTTGATGCTGGCTTCTCTCAGCATCAGTTGCCTGACGGGGGTGGGGGGGTTTCAACAAACTTTAGAGTGGGATGGAGACACATTTTACAGTCCACCTGCTTTTGTGTGTAGTTCAGGTCTTTATGCGCCACAGTTTAAGCTTCAGCGATCACAAGCTTCATGTGATTCAGTTGTTGGCTTTCTAGATCTTTTCAGAGGTTTCACTAGTCAAGAGAACTGGTTGTACAACCCATTAATATGCTTTTCTACAGAAACCACAGTGCACATGTTGAAACAAGCTATATTGTATAAGAAGCCAGATGTCATTTTAATACTTAGTAAATTTGTATACACATTTTTTATATTTTCTTTGTAACTGCAGTTGGAAGCCTAGCCTGGTTCAGAGTTTAACAGAGTTAACCATTCTGTATGTGAAATATCTCTTCCTATATCAACATGGACAGATTCTAATACAGTGTTGGACAAGGAGCAGCCATTAAGCCTGTTTTTGCAGACCACAAGGTTCCCTATGCCCCCTCCACCCCCAAAATGGTGGGACACATTTCCACCCCTCTCCCAAAGACTCTCTCTCTCTGGCTTTTCTTCTCAAGTGAAGATTCAGGAAGGACTCATCCCGCGCTTTCTACAAGCGCGCTGATGACTAAAAAGGCCAATCCAAGATAAACAAGTCTGGTTGCAGAAAGCACAGCAGAAGGTCTCCTTGGGTGATGTATCTGGGTTGTGATTCTTTCTGCGTTGTCATTTCTCTTCCAGACTTGTTCGGCGTGAATTCTCAAATAAGGCTGCAGCATTGTGGATAGTGTGTCCCCATGCCTCCCGATGTGAGGCCAGGGCAGACCATTGTTGGTGCTCAATTTGGCTGAGCCTGAGATGTTGTTTCAGGGAGTCCTTGTATCGCTTTTTTGGAGTGCTCCTCTTACGTTGACCCATGGCGAGTTCACTGTAGAGTACTATTTTTGGGAGTCAGTGGTCCTCCATCCTAGAAACTTGCCCTGCCCAGCGCAGCTGTGTTCTCAATATCATGGCCTCAATGCTGGTGATCCCTGCTTGCTCAAGGACAACATTCGTCACATAGTCAGTCCAGTGTATATTTAGGATTGTGTATATATAGCGCTGATGAAAGTGTTTGAGGAGTCGTAGGTGGTGGCAATAGGTGACCCATGTTTCAGATCCATAAAGGAGAACAGACAGTACAATGGCTCTATACACACTGATTTTTGTGCTTCGCCTCAGGTGTTCATTACTCCAGACTCTTTTGTAACGTCTTCCAAATGCGCTATATGCTTTTGCTAATCTGTGCTCGATTTCTTTGTCAATCTTGGCATCTGAGGAGATGATGCTTCCCAGGTAGGTGAACTGCTGAACAGACTTGAGCACAGATTTCCCTACGGTAGTGTGGGGATGGTGGTGCTCGTCCTGTGGTGCAAGCTGGTAAAGAACTTCTGTTTTCTTCAGGTTGACTTCCAGCCCAAACAGCTTTGCAGCTGTTGCGAAGCAGGATGTTAGGCGCTGCAGAGCTGCTTCTGTGTGGGCAACAATGGCAGCATCATCAGCGAAGAGCAGCTCACGGACTAGATAGTTTAGAGTCTTAGTGCGAGCCCTCAGACGGCTTAAGTTAAACAAGCTACCATCAGTATGGTAACGTATATAGATGCCGTCTTCTTCGAGCTCTGCCGTAGTCCTTTGGAGCATCATGCTGAAGAAGATTGTAAATAAAATTGGAGCAAGAACACAACCTTGCTTCATTCCATTAGTTATTAGAAAGGGCTCTGAAAGAGCATCACCATATCTGACTTGACCATGCTGGCCCTTGTGTAGCAAGATAATCATTTTAAGGAATTGGGGGGGGGGGCATCCTAGTCTTTCCAGGATCTGCCACAGACCTTTACTACTCACAGTGTCGAAGGCTTTGGTGAGGTCGACAAATGTTACATAGAGACCCTTGTTTTTCTTGCAGTTGTCTAGGGGCAAATACAATATCTGTAGTATTCCTATTGGCTCTGAAGCCACATTGGCTTTCAGGAAGAAGTTCTTCTGCAATAGCAGGAACTAATCTGTTCAGGAGTATCCTTGCAAAGAACTTTCCAGCAATAGAGAGCAATGTTATGCCTCTATAGTTTGAGCGATAGGATTTTGCTCCTTTTTTCTTCTACAGGGTGATGATGACTGCATCTCGGAGATCTGATGGCAGTTCTCTCTTTTCCCAGCAATTCACAAGGAGTTTGTGGAATTTATCATGGAGTGCATGACCTCCGTGTTTCCAAACTTCAGGTGGGATTCCATCAATCCCAGCTGCCTTGCCGTTTTTCATCTGCTGTATGGCCTTAAGGGTCTCTTCCAAAGTGGGAGCTATGTCCAATTCATTTTTCATCGGTTTTTGTATCATACTGGATTTGTCCTTTGAGCCTATGCAATGAATTTTTTTCTGGTGGAGTGCAACGTGCACAAAACTGGCCTCACCCTTTAAACTAAAGGTTCATCTGCTGTGGCCTTGCAAGCATGGATGGTAGCAGTGAGGTCCTCGAGTCGTAGGTTTGATTAGAGTTTCTTTCTCTTAGATGGTTGACCTTACAGAGTTGGACGAGCACCATCTGCCTGGGTTTGGGATTAGAGCTGACGCCCCCTTGTCATGGGAGAGAGGCTTGCGTACCCTAATGATGTTTTGAGCTATGCTGGCGGTGGCATAATAGTAGGGTCTCCCATGCCAGACAGGTCAAAACCGAAGGGTCTGACAAAGAGTGTCAAAGGGCAGGATGGGCTCTCCAGCCTTATGGCAACCATCCTAGGAGAAGGGAAGAAACTCTCCCAAAGACTAATAGCATTTAATTTGGGGTTGCTGCTGGCCATTTTCCCATCTTTTAGGGACATTTTGTCTCCTCGTCTTTTTTTAAGTTCGTAAGAGGATTTTTTTAAGCCTGCACAAGCCTTCCTTCCCCCAGACCAGGAAGTGACTGGAGTAAGAAGTCCAGTCATTTCCTAGATTGATAAAAGACCTTATGGGCTGAAGGGAAGCCTCTGCCGGCTGATAAGAAGGACTTCTTTGAAACCAAAAGCAACCCAGAGGTTTGCAGGAACTATTTGCTATTTGGGGGCAAAAGCATTCAACCACTGCCCTCCCCATAATTATGTGGTGGGGATATGGGTGTGTGTGATTAGGATGTCCCATAGGGGGGCAATGCAGCCCCCCCCACATCTCTCACCATTGCCCACCCTTGTAATCATATCATAGTTTTCTACTCAGTTGGGAATTCTCTCTCTGGCTTTTCTTCGCAAACGAAGATTCAGGAAGGACTCATCCCGCGCTTTCTGCAAGCGCGCTGATGACTAAAAAGGCCAATCCGAGATAAACAAGTCCGGTTGCAAAAAGCACAGCAGAAGGTCTCCTTGGGTGATGTTTTTGGGTTGTGATTCTTTCTGCGTTGTCGTTTCTCTTCAAGACTTGTTCGTCGTGAGTTCTCAAATAAGGCTGCAGCATTGTGGATAGTGCGTCTCCATGCCTCCCGATGTGAGGCCAGGGCGGACCACTGTTGGTGATCAATTTGGCCAAGCCTGAGATGTTGTTTCAGGGAGTCTTTGTATCGCTTTTTTGGAGTGCCCCTCTTACGCTGACCCGTGGCGAGTTCACCGTAGAGTAGTATTTTTGGGAGGCGATGGTCCTCCATCCTAGAAACGTGCCCTGCCCAGCACAGCTGTGTTCTCAATATCATGGCCTCAATCTTGGTGATCCCTGCTTGCTCAAGGACAGCAACATTCGTCACATAGTCAGTCCAGTGTATATTTAGGATTGTGCGTAGACAGCGCTGATGAAAGTGCTCGAGGAGTCGTAGGTGGTGGCGATAGGTGACCCATGTTTCAGATCCATAAAGGAGAACAGACAGTACGATGGCTCTATACACACTGATTTTTGTGCTTTGCCTCAGGTGTTTATTGCTCCAGACTCTTTTGTGAAGTCTTCCAAATGCACTATATGCCTTTGCTAATCTGTGATCGATCTCTTTGTCAATCTTGGCATCTGAGGAGATGATGCTTCCCAGGTAGGTGAACTGCTGAACAGACTTGAGCACAGATTTGCCGACAGCAATGTGGGGATGGTGGTGTTCGTCCTGTGGTGCAAGCTGGTAAAGAACTTCCGTTTTCTTCAGGTTGACTTCCAGCTCAAACAGCTCTGCAGCTGTTGCGAAGCAGGATGTTAGGCGCTGCAGAGCTGCTTCTGTGTGGGCAACAAGGGCAGCATCATCGGCGAAGAGCAGCTCACGGACTAGATAGTTTAGAGTCTTAGTGTGAGCCCTCAGATGGCTTAAATTAAACAAGCTACCATCAGTACGGTAGCGTATATAGATGCCGTCGTCTTCTTCAAGCTCTGCCATAGCCCTTTGGAGCATTGTGCTAAAGAAGATTGTAAATAAAGTTGGTGCAAGAACACAACCTTGCTTCACTCCATTAGTTATTAGAAAGGGCTCTGAAAGAGCATCGCCATATCTGACTTGACCACGCTGTCCCTCGTGTAGCAAGATAATCATTTTAAGGAATTTGGGGGGACATCCTAGTCTTTCCAGGATCTGCCACTGACCTTTTCTACTTACAGTGTCAAAGGCTTTGGTGAGGTCGACAAATGTTACATAGAGATCCTTGTTCTGCTCCCTACATTTTTCTTGCAGTTGCCTAAGGGCAAATACCATGTCTGTAGTACTCCTATTGGCTCTGAAGCCACATTGGCTTTCAGGGAGAAGTTCTTCTGCAATAGCAGGAACTAATCTGTTCAGGAGTATCCTTGCAAGGATTTTTCCAGCAATAGAGAGCAGTGTTATGCCTCGATAGTTTGAGCAATCGGATTTTGCTCCTTTTTTCTTGTACAGGGTGATGATGACTGCATCTCGGAGGTCTGATGGCAGTTCCCCTTTTTCCCAGCAATTCACAAGGAATTCGTGGAATTTTTCGTGGAGTGCATGACCTCCGTGTTTCCAAACTTCAGGTGGGATTCCATCAATCCCAGCTGCCTTGCCGTTTTTCAACTGCTGTATGGCCTTAAGGGTCTCTTCCAAAGTGGGAGCTATGTCCAATTCATTTTTCATTGGTTTTTGTATCATATATTGGATAGCTGAGGCTTGGACTACTCGGTTGGCACTAAAGAGACTTTTAAAATGTTCAGCCCAACGATTTAGGATGGAGGCTTTATCAGTAATTAATGTTTGACCATCTGTACTGTATAAGGAGCTTTGGACCTGATAAGTAGGTCCAAACACAGCTTTAAGAGCTTCATAAAATCCTCTATGATCACCCAGATCTGCACAGCGTTGTGTCTTTTCTGCTATATTGATCCACCACTTGTTCTGCATGTCTCGGATTTTTTGTTGTAGTTTGCTACATGTGAGGCGGAAAGCTGCTTTTCTTACATGACAGGTTGGCTGGGCGAGGTATGCCTGGTGAGCAGCTCTCTTCCTTGCCAACAGCTCCTGGATCTCTTGGTTGTTTTCATCAAACCAGTCTTGATTTTTCTTGTGGGAGAACCCGAGGGATTCTTCTGCAGACTGGAGGATACTGTTTTTGATATGTTGCCAAAGCACTGTAGGAGAAGAATCTATAGGATGGTCTTCAAGTTTCGTTTGTAGATTTGCCTGGAAGTTGTCTCTCATGGTAGCTTGTTGAAGATTGTTGACTTGGAGTCTCTTCTTTAAGATGCCACCCCTCTTAGGTTTGAACTTAAGATGAAGATTTAGTTTACATCTGACGAGGCGATGATCTGTTTGGCATTCTGCACTGGGCATCACTCGTGTATGACGGACATCACGAATGTCTCTCTGACGGACTAGAACGTAGTCAATGAGGTGCCAATGTTTGGATCGGGGATGCATCCAGGTTGTCTTCAAGCTATCTTTCTGCTGAAAGATTGTGTTTGTAATAGTCAGCTGTTGTTCTGCACAGAACTCTAGCAGGAGGCGTCCGTTATCATTGCAATTTCCAACACCATGCTTGCCTAAGACACCTTTCCAGGCTTCGGAGTTCTTTCCTACTCTGGCATTGAAGTCACCAAGGATAATAATTTTATCTTCTACAGGGACTTTTTGTATGAGTTGGCGTAGGTCTGTGTAGAATTTGTCTTTCTCTACAGGGTCGGCTTGCATAGTTGGGGCATATATACTAAAGAGAACAACATGTGGGAGGCGTAAGGAAATAATGAAATCAGAGTGTCCTGTTGGCAAGGTTTCGAGTTTGGAGGCAATGGAGTTTTTAATCATGAAGCCTACTCCTGAAAGATGTTTTTCGGTTTTGGGTTTGCCAGACCAGTAAAGTGTGTAGCCGGCGCCATGTTCTTTAAGGCTGCCTTCCTCATGGAAGCGAACTTCACTAAGAGCAACGATGTCAATATTAAGCCGTGATAGTTCAAGGGCTATTAGGGCAGAACGACGCTCAGGCCGTCCACTATCTTCAGAGTCTCACATGGTTCTGATGTTCCAGCATGCAAGTGTCAGTTTATTTACACCTTTGGAGGCCGGTGTGTGCCTTTGTTTCTTTGCCTTGGTTTGACCGCATCAGAAGATTCGCGTTGGCCGCGGCTAGCCAACCAGGTAGTTGGGGATGAGCTTTCGTTAGGCCACCTTTTCTAGGCCCCTCTCCATATGGAGCAAGCAGTGCTCTCCTTAAAAAAGGCTGCTTGGTCGTTCAGGATGCTGCCGAACAAGACTGTCATCTCCCGGGTCAGGCTTGAGCGACCAATGTCCTGAACCGCCTGCATGCAGGGTTGGGGCTGCGGCTTCCAGTGCATCTTTACACCTGCCGGTTTCATCCCTCGCCAGTCGCTACAGGGCTTTTTTGGAAATGGATTTGTCCTTCGAGCCTGTGCAATGGATTTTTCTGGTGGAGCGCAGCGTGCACAGAACTGGCCTCACCCTTTAAACCAGAGATTCATCTGCCGTGGCCTTGCAAGCATGGACGTGGCAGTGAGGTCCTCAGGCCATAGGTTTGATTAGAGTTTCCTTCTCTTAGATGGTTGACCTTACAGGGTTGGACGAGCACCATCTGCCCGGGTTTGGGATTAGAGTTTTCCTTCTCCTAGGACGGTTGCCAAAAGGCTAGAGAGCCCATCCTGCCCTTTGACACTCTTTGTCAGATCCTTCGGTTTTGACCTGTCTGGCATGGGAGACCCTACTGGTGGCTATTATGCCACCGCCAGCATAGCTCAAAACATCATTAGGGTACGCAAGCCTCTCTCCCACGACAAGGGGGTGTCAATGGAGAGGTGGGAATTCACCACCATGGGAAAACATTTTCACTTTGTAGAATGAAGGAAAGAAAACATGCTGTGGTAGGTCTTTATGTTTCTTTTTTAAATGACCCCAGTTGATCTGTCCTGATAGACAATCTGTAGATAGACATACTGTAACCTTAGTAGATAGACTACTTAGTAGATAGACTTAGTAGATAGACATACTGTAACCTTAGGCTACATCTGGATCAATGATCAGCATTTTTGTTTTGTTCTCATACAGAAGTGAAGAATATTCACTGAGGAAAAAGTCTCTTCTAAATAAGGCCAGAAAAGCAAATTATTTGTTTTGGAGCTTGTTAACAAACACATTTACTGTTTATTAAGGATCCTCCAGTTTTGATAAGAGTGGCTGAAGAGAGAATAATCTACTCTGTAATGCACTTACTGGAATAGTTCACCCACTTCTTAATCTTCCACTAAGAACACTGGCTCTGAATCAGAGAGCATGGATGGCACCATGGCTGATTGTATTGTGTTGAAGTTCTAGCAACCACATTCCAGACAACAGTTGCAATTGTAGTTGATGTTTTTCAGCAGCAGAGCAAATAGCATTTTTCCTGCAATAAAATATTATGGATTGAGTGCTTGTAAAATGCACAGCATGAACTACCTTGGAGAAGTGTGTCTGTACTGCATGCAATAATGACAGTTTGCATTATTGTTTGATTTAAAAATGTGGTGTGGGAAGGTCATTAGTTGAACTCATTTCCCAGTGCCTCCATGTTATCATTTTACTGGTGGTTGCTAGACCTTTCATGGGGTGAGGGTTATTTCTCTGTTATACTAATATAAAATCTTGAGCCAACTAGCATTTAGATTATTGCACTTTAATTTTAAAATGTTTGATTAAATAGATTATAATAGACTATACCGTACTGGCTTACAGCTTCAAAGCATATTCTCAGCATTATTTATTTATTTAATTTATACCCCACCTTTCTCCTACCATGGATCCAAGACAATAGTTTTAAATAAAAGTTTAGCTAAAATGTTGTATTACAAAAGTTAAAAAAAAGTTCTATTAAAAAGACATAGTTAAAAGAATTCAAATACATTTAAAACATAATTGAAAACATACAAGATAAAAACATAGTATACCACTTTCAAACACCATTCTGTCATATGGGTTAAAAATCAAAGGTCTGCCTAAATAGAAAGGTCTTAAGCCTGCTGGAAAGAGAGCAGGGAGAGGACTAACCAGACCTCATGTTGAAGGGAATTCCATAGCCGGGGATGAGCAACTGAGAAAGCTGTTTCCCATGTCCTTGCCAAACATGCTGATGAGATAAAACCCTCCCTGAAGATCTTAAAACTTGGGCTGGCTCGAGTCCTTAAAACAGCATTCACCAGATTTGTTTCTTCCCCAGCCAACTCCCATCATCCTGGGCCCTGTTCATGTTGGATAGGATTTATGGTCATTGAAGATCAAGAATCTGGAAGGTATCAGGTTAGGGGTAAGTTGTGCAGATAGTAGATACTGTGGCCAGCATAGACCACCTTGATTCAGGAAGAAGTGGGACTTAAACTTGAGACTTACTCATTTAGTGTGCTGATGCTTGCTACACAAGCTCTGTAAGAACCTTCTCATATGGGAATAGTATTCCTCTTTGCAAAGGGTTTCTATCATGAAGAGAACAAAAATGTTCCACTGCCTATGTAAGACAAGCTGTTCTCATGGTTTATAGACTGCTCTCCTCTTCATATAGTTTGTTATTGCAAATTTGTTTTAATGTGCTAAGTATGCTGCCTTGGAGGGCTTGTTCAGGGTAGAAAGGTAGTTTATAAATATTTTAACAAATTAAATCTTATCAGACAAGTGGCAGAAAATCTGACTGACATTTTCTTGCTCTTGTGTCATCATAGGCTTTTTTTTGCCAACATTTTTTCTAGTCTGCCAGACTATTCTTGGCCAGCAATGCTGCCTTGGGATTTTTGCCTTTTTGTTGTCACAATGGGGTGAGGATTAGCTGCTGAACATTGGAATGAGCCAGATGAAAGCTTTGGGCCTTGTTTTGTAGCTGGTCATCTTTAGCAAAATATGGTTGGGCTCAAGCTCACTTGCAGCAAAACTTCTGTCTTCTGGAGGTTTATGAGGATTTCTGTGTGTCTCTTTTAGAGCTTTCTAGCTTGAGAATGAAAAACAAAACAAAACCTTCTCATGGACAGTTTGGTTTGTATTTCTCCTAAAATAAGCAAAAGTTAGCAAAGGACAAAAGTTGGCAGATAACCACTGTCAATAATCTTTGAGAAATCCTGGAGAACAGGAGAGGTCCCAGCAGACTGGAGGGCAAATGTTGTCCCCATCTTTAAAAAAAAAAGGGGGGGGGAGAAGACCCAAATAATAACTGCCTAGTCAGCCTAACATCAATACTAGGAAGGATTCTAGAGCAGATCATTAAACAGACAGTCTGTAAGCACTTAGAAAGGAATGCCACAATCACTAAAAGTCAACGTGGATTTCTCAAAAACAAGTCATGCCAGACTAATTTTATCTTTTTTTTTTTTTTGGCAGAGTTACAGACTTGATAGATGAAAGGAATACTGTGGATGTAGTGTATCTTGATTTCAGTAAGGCTTTTGACAAGATCCCCCATAATATTCTTGCAAAAAAAATTAGTAACCTGTGGGCAAGACAGTGCAACTGTTAGGTGGATTTGTAATTGGTTGACTGACAGAACCCAAAGGGTAGTTATCAATGGCTCCTCTTCATCCTGGAGAGAAGTGACCAGTGGGGTGCCACAGGGTTCTGTCCTGGGCACAGTGCTATTCAACATCTTTATCAATGGCTTGGATGAGGGAAGAGTGGGCATTCTTATCAAATTTGCAGATGACACCAAATTAGGACGGGTAGCTAACACCCCAGAGGACAGAAACAGAATTCAAAATGACCTTAACAGATTAGAAAGCTGGACCAAAACTAACAAAATGAATTTCAACAGGGAGAAATGTAGAGTACTACACTTAGCCAGTAAAAATGAAATGCACAGATATAGGATGAGTGACATATGGCTTGTGGGCAGTACATGCAAAAAGGATCTAGGAGTCTTAGCGGACCACAAGCTGAACATGAATCAGCAGTGTGATGCAGCAGCTAAAAAAGCCAATCCGATTCTAGGCTGCATTAATAGGGTTATAGTGTCTAGAACAAGGGAAGTAATACTCCCACTGTATTCTGCTTTGATCAGACCTCACCTGGAATACTGTGTCCAGTTCTGGGCGCCACAATTCAAGAAGGATGTTGACAAGCTGGAGCGTGTCCAGAGAAAGGTAACCAAAATGCTAAAAGGTCTAGAAGCCATGCCCTATGAGGAGCAGCTTAGGGAACTGGGCATGTTTAGTCTGGAGAAGAGAAGGTTGACCCTATAACCCTATTAATGCACTGGACGTGATAGCCATGTTTAAATATATGTCCTACTGAAGATGGAGCAAACTTGTTTTCTGCTACTCCAGAGACTGGAACATGGAGCAATGGAGTCAAACTACATGAAAAGAGATTGCACCTAAAGATTAGGAAGAACTTCCTGACAGTAAGAGCTGTTCGGCAGTGGAATGCACTGCTTCTTAGTATGGTGGAGTCTCTTTCTTTGGAGTTTTTTAAACAGAGGCTGGATTGCCATCTGTCAGGAATGCTTTGATTGTGTATTCCTGCAAGGCAGGGGATTGGACTGGATGGCTCTGTGGTCTCTTCCAACTCAAATTAATGTGTTCCAGTTACAACTTTAAAGGGTTGAAAAGGAAGTCATTAAAAAGTGGGGGGTGCCTGTATTGGCCAAGGGACATCATCCAATCTTAGATGATGAAAAACATCGAATGTAGGTATGTTGAAATACAGCAGGCATCAGCTGATGATGGAAGGAGGAGGCTTGGAAAATTAATACATAAGCATGCATGCATGAATGCAGCAGCTGTGCTTATTTTTCTTTGCATATGAACATTAACAGATGATAACATGGCCAGGGAAGTAGTACCCCAGAATATTTCTTAGGAGACCTCACAATAGCCTTAATCCAGTCTTGCCTTACTTAAATCTCTGCAAGTGTGTTCAGTTCTGGTTTGTTTGTTTTTTAATTGTATTTATCTTTTAAAGTTTTGGATGCTTTCCAGATTTTTAAGCAAAGTACTTCAGTGAGCATTATGACCAGTGGAAGATGTACAATTAAGACTACTGTAGTGTGTTTGCAACTCCTTCAGACTGGTTAGGTGTAATGCAATCCAGATTTGAATCATCTTCTGGTTTACAATGTGGCATTGCAAATATATGCAAGTAGAACAGGCTCTAAATACATTCGTTTACGGAGAACTGGTCAACTTGTCTCAAATCAATAGTGATGGCTTCTGTGTTTATGGGGTCCTGCAAATCCTGCTTTAAAATTAGTTTGAAAGGCACCTTTATTTTTTCACTGTGAGATGTTCATTTAGAAATAAACATACAGTAGGACCCCCATATCCACGGGAGATTGATTCCAGCCCCCCCCCCCGATAATGAAATTCGTGGATAATAGCGAACACCCCCATCCCCGTTGCTGCCACTGGGAGCCATCCCAGGGGAGAAAGGAGGTGAGAACTCTCTTCCTCTCCTCCCCCCTTTCCCCCCCCCCATTGCCACCAACCATGGATAATTGAAACAGTGGATGGCAAATCAACGGATACGGGGGTGCTACTATATTATTAATTTTTGACTGAAGCAAAGCACAGATCCCTTGTTGAGCTTTTTGAAAGTAGTGAGATAAGGATGACCATAGAAGCCTCTATGGGAATGCTCTTCTCTTTTTGAGTGTTCAACTGATGATAAATCATGTGATGGGAGGAATACAAGTGATAGACTAAAATTGTAATACACAAATCCAGTATAGATTACTGATGTATTTTATTATGATTGTTACAAGTGTTAAACCAGAACAAGATGTAATGATGCATTTTGAACTGTGTCAGTGATGTTATGCTGCTGCATTACGCTAAAAATACACCGACATGCAATTCATTACATTGCTTTTAAAAAGTGACAATGTCCATAACATTATTATTCAAAAAATAACATTAAGTAAAAATTTACTTGTAGTATGTTACTTGCAAGCTCTAGTAGAGGCAAGTAGTTAGGATTCTCTCAGAATTTCCACTTTAGCTTGTCTCCTGTCTCATGCACTTATTCATCAATTGATCCAAAAGGTGGAAGAGGCAACAAGGGGGTCAACTATTTTAGATGTGATCCTAACCAACAGAGATGACCTGGTTAATGGGGTGCAAGTGGTGGGATCCTTAGGTGAGAGTGATCATGTTCTCCTGGAGTTTGTTATACAATGGAAAGGAGAAGCCAGGCATAGTCAGATACGCATTCTTGACTTTAGGAGAGCTGATTTCAATAAACTCAGGGAAATACTGGGGGTGATCCCATGGTCAGGAATAGTAAAAGAGAAGAGACCTCAAGACAGATGGGACTTTCTCAAAAGGGAGATACTGAAGGCACAATTTGAAATAGTACCATTGAGGAAGAAAAATGGGAGGTATCTCAAGAAACCAGGATGAACTTTCAATGGAGCTAAGTTTTAAACGGAACATGTATAGGAAATGGAAAAGGGGGGAAATCACCAAAGAAGAATTCAAACAGATAGCTAACACGTGTAGGAGTAAAGTCAGAAAAGCTAAAGCGCAGAATGAGCTCAGGCTTGCTAGGGAGGTTAAAAACAATAAAAAGGGTTTTTTGGGGTATGTCCGCAGCAAAAGGAGGAAGAAGAAAATGATAGGGCCACTACGTGGAGAAGATGGCAAAATGCTAACGGGACAGAGAAAAGGCAGAATTACTCAACACCTTCTTTGCCTCAGTGTTTTCAGAAAAGGAAAAGGAGGACCAACCTGAGGAGAATGGAACAGAGGACACAATAGGGGAAATCCAGCTCAAAATAAGTAAAGAGGTAGTACAGGAATACCTTCTTAATCTAAATGAATTTAAATCTCCAGGACCAGATGAACTACATCCAAGAGTATTAAAAGAGCTGGCAAATATAATCTCAGAGCCATTGGCAATAATCTTTGAGAACTCCTGGAGAACAGGAGAAGTCCCAGCAGACTGGAGGAGGGCAAACATTGTTCCCATCTTCAAAAAGGGGAAAAAAGAGGATCCCAACAATTATCGTCCAGTTAATCTGACATCAATACTAGGGAAGATTCTAGAGCAGATCATTAAACAGAGAGTTTGTGAACATTTAGAAGGCAATGCCATAATCACAAAAAGTCAACATGGGTTTCAGAGAAACAAGTCATGCCAGACTAATCTGATCTCTTTTTTTGATAAAGTTACCAGCTTGGTAGATGAAGGGAATGCTGTGGACATCGCATACCTTGATTTCAGTAAGGCCTTTGACAAGGTTCTCCATGACATTCTTGCAGACAAGCTTGTAAAATGTGGGCTAGACAAGTTAACTGTTCAATGGATTTGTAATTGGTTGACCGGCCGATCCCAAAGGGTGCTCAGCAGTGGCTCCTCTTCGTCTTGGAAAGATGTGACCAGTGGGGTGCCACAGGGTTCTGTCCTGGGCCCAGTGCTATTCAACATCTTTATCAATGACTTGGATGAGGGAATTAGGGGCATACTTAAAGAATTTGCAGATGTCACCAAATTAGGAGGAGTAGCTAATACCCTAGAGGACAGGATCAAAATTCAAAATGACCTGGATAGACTGGAGAGCTGGGCCAAAGCTAACAAAATGAAATTCAATATGGAGAAATGTAAAGTACTGCATTTAGGGCGGAAAAATGAAATGCATAAATATAGGATGGGAGAGACCTGGCTGAATGAGACCACGTGCGAAAGGGATCTAGGAGTCCTAGTAGACCACAAGTTGAACATGAGCCAACAGTGCGATGCGGCAGCTAAAAAGGCCAATGCGATTTTGGGCTGTATCAATAGAAGTATAGTGTCCAGATCAAGGGAAGTAATAGTGCCACTCTATTCTGCCTTGGTCAGACCTCACTTAGAATACTGTGTCCAGTTCTGGGCACCACAATTCAGAAAGGATATTGACAAATTGGAGCGTGTCCAGAGAAGGGCAACTAAAATGGTGAAAGGTCTGGAAATGATGCCTTATGAGGAGAGACTTAGGGAGCTGGGCATGTTTAGCCTGGAAAAAAGACGGTTAAGAGGTGATATGATAGCCCTGTTTAAGTATTTGAAGGGATGTCACGCTGAGGATGGAGCAGGCTTGTTTTCTGCTGCTCCAGAGACTGGAACACGGAGCAATGGGTGCAAGCTCCAGGAACAGAGATTCCACCTCAACATTAGGAGGAACTTTTTGATAGTAAGAGCTGTTCGGCAGTGGAACGCACTCCCTCGGAGTGTGGTGGGGTCTCCTTCCTTGGAGGTCTTTAAACAGAGGCTGGATGGCCATCTGTTGGGGATGCTTTGATCGTGATTTCCTGCATGGCAGGGGGTTGGACTGGATGGCCCTCGTGGTCTCTTCCAACACTGCAATTCTATGATTCTATGATTCTACTACCCACATTTTCCAATGTCCCATAGATCCCACTGGCCCATAACATGTGGGACAGAGAAGAGAGATGGTTGGGATGCCATCAGTTGTGCAGATCCCACATTTCTATAATCTGTTGAAGAGTCCACAATTCTTACTGCAATGCAAAGTGTAATTCTTGGTTGAATTAACAATAAAACATCGACATGTATTGTTACCCTATTATATTTATGTTCTAATTTACAGCATGCAAAATGCTTTGCTTCTTTTAAATTCTCAAGTTATTCATATTCTGTAGTAAAACTGTGATAGTTTGAAATGTTTACATCTGTTACTCTTGGTATTGTTGCTAATGCCAAAATTAATTTCCATGCTAAGGCATTTATTTTCTGGCATGTTCCTCATATTGATTCAAGATACAAAACTTGTGATTTTTGCCAGCTTTCAGGAACGTAAGAGATTTGTAATTTCTTCAGTCTTCCATGGCAACCTACTTAAGATGATTTCAAATTTTACCTGTTTGGGAAGTGAATATAAGAGATCATTTACACAGTCAAAATTAATAATTTATCTGTGTGTGTGTGCTCATGCCTTCAAGTCGCCTGTTGACTTTTGGTGACCTCATGAATGTCATACAAATACAGGATTCTATGGCCACACACCTCTCCTAGCTTGTGGTTATTGAAGTCAAAGAACAATGTTTAATTTGTAGAACTACAGTCCACAATATGGGAGTGAAGGAGTGCAGCAACTGTGTTAACAGGATTATTTATTTTGTGAAGAAAGGTGCCATACAGCCTCTTGTGCTTCTAGGGTCATGGGCTGCTGGTTTCATAATATTTCAAGCCCAAACAAACATGAGACTGAAAAATTGTCATCTGTACTTAACTGATGTAAATAGGTCCTGGAAATGGCAAGTTGGAAGTTACTTACTGGGTCATGGCTAATTTCTAGTCTTCCAAGAGTAGTCCCTTTTTTCTTTTTCTTTTTAACAGGATCAAAGTCACATTTTATCTGAATTAGAGATTTGCCAACTCTTCTTAGTAGAAATTTGAGATTTTATTTGTGTTTTAGAATCATAGAGTTGGAAAAGACCACAAAGACCATCCAGTCCAACTCCCTGCTCTGCAGAAATACACAATCAAACTATGCCCAACAGATGGCTGTCCAGTCTCTGTTTAAAAACCTCCAAAGAAAGAGACTCCACCATACTAAGAGGCAGTGCATTCCACTGCCAAACAGCTCTTACTGTCAAGAAGTCCTTCCTAATGTTTAGGTGGAATCTCTTTTCATGTAGTTTGACCCCATTGCTCCATGTCCCAGTCTCTGGAGTAGCAGAAAACAAGTTTGCTCCATCCTCAGTAGGACATCCCTTCAAATATTTAAACATGATTATCATGTCCCCTCTTAACCTTCTCTTCTCCAGGCTAAACATGCCCAGCTTCCTAAGCCGGTCCTCATAGGGCATGGCTTCTAGACCTTTTAGCATTTTGGTTACCTTTCTCTGGACACGCTCCAGCTTGTCAACATCCTTCTTGAATTGTGGCGCCCAGAACTGGACACAGTATTCCAGGTGAGGTCTGACCAAAGTAGAATAGAATGGCACTATTATTTCCCTCGATCTAGACACTATAACCCTATTAATGCAGCCTAGAATCGGATTGGCTTTTTTAGCTGCCACATCATACTGTTGATTCATGTTCAGCTTGTGGTCCGCTAAGACTCCTAGATCCTTTTTGCATGTACTGCCCACAAGCCATATGTCATTCATCCTATATCTGTGCATTTCATTTTTACTGGCTAAGTGTAGTACTCTACATTTCTCCCTGTTGAAATTCATTTTGTTAGTTTTTGTCCAGCTTTCTAATCTGTTAAGGTCATTTTGAATTCTGTTTCTATCCTCTGGGGTGTTAGCTACCCATCCTAATTTGGTGTTATCTGCAAATTTGATAAGAATGTCCTCTCTTCCCTCATCCAAGTCATTGATAGTGTTTAACAGCATTGGGGACAGGATGGTGCCTTTCAGAAAGCCACAAGTAAGCTCCTTTTTACTGGAGCAGCTGTCCCCGAGCAGCACCCTCTGGGACCTGCCCAAGAGGAAGGACCAGAACCACTGGAGCGCAGTGCCTCCGATTTCTAACCCACGCGGGCAATCCAAGAGGATGCTATGATCTATCGTATTGAAAGCCTCTTAGAGGTCTAGAAGCACCAACAGGGTCACACTACCCCTGTCAATGCTTAGACGCAGGTCGTTGGTCAAGGCAACCATGGCGATCTCAACTCCAAATCCTGTCCTAAAGCCAGTTTGAAATGTGTCTAGATAATCGGTTTCATCCAAGACCACTTGGAGTTGAAGAGCAACTGCACTCTCGATCATTTTGCTCAAGAATGGTAACATAGAAACCGGCCTATAGTTGTTCATGTCCAGGGGGTCCAGGGAATTTTTTTTCAGGAGCGGCCTAACCGCCACTTCCTTTAAACAGGATGGAACACACCCTCCTATGAGGGATGCATTGATGATGTCCTTAAGGAACACCATCAAGGCACCTTCCCCCCGGATGGCCAGCCATGAAAGGCAAGGATCAAGAGGGAAGGTCGTCTTCCTCACTCTACCAAGTTAGCATGTCCATGGCCTCGGTCCTCATGGATTGAAATTGATCCAGTAAACTTACATCAGTGGAGTTGCTGGACACCTCATCAATTGTTTCTGTCAAAATACTGGCATCTAAGTCGGCTCTTATCAGAGAGATTTAATCTGCAAAGAAGTTGTTAAACGTGTCACAGCAGGACATTGTTGGGTTCTGCGCAGGTATAACCTGCATCATCTCCCTTACCACCCTAAACAGCTCTGCTGCATGGGACTCTGCAGACGCAATACGTGCAGAGGTGAAGGACCTCTGCGCTGCACGTATTGTCTCTCGATAGGACCAAAGAAAGTTCCTATGACGAGTCCTGTCGGATAAGAGTCAAGTTTTCTGCCAGTTGCACTCTAGTCGTTGTCCAACCCTCTTCATTTTCCCTAAGCTCTGATGTATACCATAGCTTATGGTTTTGAGCGGATTGGAAAGGACGCTTGGGAGCGATCGTGTCGATTGCCTTGGTAAGGTTGGTGTTCCAGGTATTAACCAAAGCTTTGACAGGGTCACCGGCATTACCAACCATTAAACCCTCCAAGGCTTTCTGGAATCGTATTAGTTCCATTAGCCTTCGGGGGCAGACCATTCTTAGTTCAGTCTTGACCAGGAAATGATTCGTCCATGACAATGCGGTGATTTTAATAACCTCCGTCCACGGATATTCCTTTTCTGTACTGAAGACTGCATCGAGGGTATGACTCGCACAATGTGTGGGCCCAGCGACCAATTGGGATAGGCCCATGTTTGTCATGATTTCCAAGAACTCCCGAGCCACACCAGTCAGATTTGCAAACTGGTCTCGAGTGGAATGTTGAAGTCGCCCAAAACTAAAAGTCTGGGTAACTCCAACAGCACTTCTGAGACTAGCTGTGTCAGCTCGATTAGGGAGTCTGCTAGACAACGGGGTGGTTGGTATACTAGCAGAATCCCCAAACTATCACTGGTCCTCAGGGCAAGGTACATACACTCGAAGTGGACTGTGTTCCGGACAGGTATCCTGGTCAAAGTTAGATTGTTCTTATAAACCAGAGACACTCCGCCCTTCCACCCACTTCCCCTCACCTGCTCACTGACAGAATACCCGGCTTTGAGAGCCTGTGTCCACGTGACTGCGCTATCCTCTCCCAGCCAGGTTTCTGTGAAGCAAGCCATGTTGGCATCCTCATCCAAAAGAAGATCATAAATAATGATATGCTAATAAACATTGAGACAACTATATTGTCTGGAGATGGTGAGATTAAGTACTGTGCAAACACATCACTATTGAGATTCATTTTATGTTTTGTTGGTCCAAAAGAACTGAGCTGTTGAATTCTCTCTTTTAAATCACCATGTGCTTGGTGTTTAAATTTATCAAATAGTAGGTCAAAATACAACAATCAAGGGCAGTCTCATTCTCAAAATCTTTTGAAAACCCAGCAGGGAGTCTAGGCTCCCATCAGACATTCTGCAGGGTGAGTCACTTTCTGAATCCAAACACAAGAAATCCAGCATTATACATCTAAGGAGTGATATGAAGGGAGATGTGTACTGTAGCGTAATGACTAAAATAAAAAAAGACCCAGTTGGAGCAAGTTTTTATTAGTTATCAAAGGACCTATCAGACCTAGCTGGTTGAGAGGGTGGCAGAAATGAGCAGTTCTACTTGGAGTGAAACAATAAATGTTTTCAACAGGTAGTACGATAGTAATTTTCAAAACAATTCCTTTTTTTTAGGAAGCTTTCAATAACAACCTTAGTGGAGAGGGGTCCAGACTCTTTTAATATGCTGTTGTTTATCTGACCTTGTTGAAATAATCAGTATAGCCTACTAGTTAACAATCTTATGACTGGAAAATTAAGGTTCCTGCTCCAGTGTGGTATCTGTATACATGGTTGGAGGACACACTTGGATGATTAAGTTATGTATATTTTAACCAGCTGTTTTACCTACCAATACGTCTAAAACCAGATAGTCTAATAACATTATGTGCAGTATGCACATTGGCTAAGGTTCTATCCTTATTAGAACCTCACTTTGTGCTTTGGTAAAACCATTGGATTACTGACTTACCCAAAATCTTGACAAGCATGGAATGGAATATGTGCTAGTCTGTGACAAAATCTGCTTGTGAGTAATACCCAATCTTACCACTTTATTCCTCAGATTATTTTGACTTTTAATATTGCTGTGTTTATCTTTGGGTGTGTAGAGTATAAAAACATCCAGTAAAGCACAGGAACCAATGAGGGCCAGGGGACAATGGAGTGGACACAGCCCTCTTCTGTTGTTCCATCATTAAGATATTAAGGAAGCTCAGAAAAAGAAAGCCCTCTTCAGTTTAATATTGCCACATAAATAGGAAACCATCTTCCCTGTATTTTCCTTAGTTATGTTGCTATATAGTTAGCTGATGCTAGACAGCCAAGAAATCCATTCACATCATCCTGTGCATTATTCTTGAACAACCATTTGAGAATCCTAGCTAAAGAAGTATTGGTCTGTGACTAAGAATAACTAGATTGGCTTTATGATGTTGCTCTTATCCAGGTACTTAGCTTTTAGTTTACTTTTCTTAGGTTTAGTAATCCTCTCCATTGACGGCCCCTTGTCATGGGAGAGAGGCTTGCGTACCCTAATGATGTTTTGAGCTATGCTGCGGTGGCATAATAGCCACCAATAGGGTCTCCCATGCCAGACAGGTCAAAACCAAAGGGTCTGACAAAGACCATCAAAGGGCAGGATGGGCCCTCTAGCCTTATGCCAACCGTCCTAGGAGAAGGAAAACTCTAATCCCAAACCCGGGCAGATGGTGCTCGTCCAACCCTGTAAGGTCAACCATCTAAGAGAAGGAAACTCTAATCAAACCTACGGCCCAAGGACCTCGCTGCTACCGTCCATGCTTGCAAGGCCAGCAGATGAACCTTTGGTTTAAAGGGTGAGGCCAGTTCTGTGCACGCTGCGCTCCACCATAAAAATCCATTGCACAGGCTCAAAGGACAAATCCAATTCCAAAAAAAGAGAAAGCCCTGTAGCGATAGGCAAGGGACGAAACAGCAGGTGTAAAGATGCACTGGAAGCTGCAGACCCAACCCTGCATGCGGGCGGTTCAGGACTTTGGTCGCTCGAGGCTGACCCGGGAGATGACAGTCTTGTTCAGCAGCATCCTGAACGACCAAGCAGCCTTTTTTAAGGAGAGCACTGCTTGCTCCATATGGAGAGGGGCCTAGGAAAGGTGGCCTAACGAAAGCTCATCCCCAACTACCTGGTTGGCTAGCTGCGGCCAATGAGAATCTTCTGATGCGGTCAAACCAAGGCAAAGAAACAAAGGTGCACACCGGCCTCCAAAGGTGTAAATAAACTGACGCTTGCATGCTGGAACATCAGAACCATGTGAGACTCTGAAGATAGCGGACGGCCTGAACATCGTTCTGCTCTAATAGCCCATGAACTATCACGACTTAATATTGACATTGCTGCTCTTAGTGAAGTTCGTCTCCATGAGGAAGGCAGCCTTAAAGAACACGGTGTCGGCTACACACTTTACTGGTCTGGCAAACCCAAAACCGAAAAACATCTTTCAGGAGTAGGCTTCATGATTAAAAACTCCATTGCCTCCAAACTCGAAACCTTGCCAACAGGACACTCTGATTTCATTATTTCCTTACGCCTCCCACGTGTTGTTCTCTTTAGTATTTATGCCCCAACTATGCAAGCCGACCCTGTAGAGAAAGACAAATTGTACACAGACCTACGCCACCTCATACAAAAAGTCCCTGTAGAAGATAAAATTATTATCCTTGGTGACTTCAATACCAGAGTAGGAAAGAACTCCGAATCCTGGAAAGGTGTCTTAGGCAAACATGGTGTTGGAAATTGCAATGATAACGGATGCCTCCTGCTAGAGTTCTGTGCAGAACAACAGCTGACTATTACAAACACAATCTTTCAGCAGAAAGACAGCTTGAAGACAACCTGGATGCATCCCCGATCCAAACATTGGCACCTCATTGTCTATGTTCTAGTCCTCCAGAGAAACATTCGCGATGTCCGTCATACTCGAGTGATGCCCAGTGCAGAATGCCAGACAGATCATCGCCTCGTCAGATGTAAACTAAATCTTCATCTTAAGTTCAAACCTAAGAGGGGTGGCATCTTAAAGAAGAGACTCCAAGTCAACAATCTTGAACAAGCTACCATGAGAGACAACTTCCAGGCAAACCTGCAAACAAAACTTGAAGACCATCCTATAGATCCTTCCCATACAGTGTTTGGCAACATATCAAAAACAGTACCCTCCAGTCTGCGGAAGAATCCCTTGGGTTCTCCCACAAGAAAAATCAAGACTGGTTTGATGAAAACAACCAAGAGATCCAGGAGCTGTTCGCAAAGAAGAGAACTACTCACCAGGCATACCTTGCCCAGCCAGCTTGCCATGTAAGAAAAGCAGCTTTCCGCCTCACATGTAGTGAACTTCAACAAAAACTCCAAGACATGCAGAACAAGTGGTTGATCAATATAGCAGAAAAGAGACAATGCTGTGCAGATCTGGGTGATTCTAGAAGATTTTATGAAGCTCTTAAGGCAGTGTTTGGACCTTCTTATCAGGTCCAAAGCTCCTTATACAGTACAGATGTTCAAACATTAATTACTGATAAAGCCTCCATCCCGAATCAATGGGCTGAACACTTTCAAAGTCTCTTTAGTGTCAACCGAGTAGTCCAAGGGTCAGCTATCCAACATATGATACAAAAACCGATGAAAAATGAATTGGACATAGCTCCCACTTTGGAAGAGACCCTTAAGGCCATACAGCAGTTAAAAAACGGCAAGGCAGCTGGGATTGATGGAATCCCACCTGAAGTTTGGAAACACGGAGGTCATGTACTCCATGATAAATTCTACGAACTCCTTGTGAATTGCTGGGAAAAGAGGGAACTGCCATCAGATCTCCGAGATGCAGTCATCATCACCCTGTAGAAGAAAAAAGGAGCAAAATCCGATCGCTCAAACTATTGAGGCATAATACTGCTCTGTATTGCTGGAAAAGTCCTTGCAAGGATACTCCTGAACAGATTAGTTCCTGCCATTGCAGAAGAACTTTTTCCTGAAATCCAATGTGGCTTCAGAGCCAATAGGAATACTACAGATATTGTATTTGCCCCTAGACAACTGCAAGAAAAACAAGGGTCTCTATGTAACATTTGTCGACCTCACCAAAGCCTTCGACACTGTGAGTAGTAAAGGTCTGTGGCAGATCCTGGAAAGACTAGGATGCCCCCCCCCCCAAATTCCTTAAAATGATTATCTTGCTATACGAGGGCCAGCACGGTCAAGTCAGATATGGCGATGCTCTTTCGGAGCCCTTTCTAATAACTAATGGAATGAAGCAAGGTTGTGTCCTTGCTCCAACTTTATTTACAATCTTCTTTAGCATGATACTCCAAAGGGCTACAGCAGAGCTCGAAGAAGACGACGGCATCTATATGTTACCGTACTGATGGTAGCTTGTTTAACTTAAGCCATCTGAGGGCTCTCACTAAGATTCTAAACTATCTAGTCCGTGAGCTGCTCTTCGCTGATGATGCTGCCCTTGTTGCCCACACAGAAGCAGCTCTGCAGCGCCTAACATCCTGCTTCGCAACAGCTGCAGAGCTGTTTGAGCTGGAAGTCAACCTGAAGAAAACGGAAGTTCTTTACCAGCTTGCACCACAGGACGAACACCACCATCCCCACATTGCTGTCGGCAAATCTGTGCTCAAGTCTGTTCAGCAGTTCACCTACCTGGGAAGCATCATCTCCTCAGATGGCAAGATTGACAAAAAGATCGATCACAGATTAGCAAAGGCACATAGCGCATTTGGAAGACTTTACAAAAGAGTCTGGAGTAATAAACACCTGAGGCGAAACACAAAAATCAGTGTGTATAGAGCCATTGTACTGTCTGTTCTCCTTTATGGATCTGAAACATGGGTCACCTATCGCCACCACTTACGACTCCTCGAACACTTCCATCAGCTCTGTTTACGCTACAATTCTAAATATACACTGGACTGACTATGTGACGAATGTTGTTGTCCTTGAGCAAGCAGGGATCACCAGCATTGAGGCCATGATATTGAGAACACAGCTGCGCTGGGCAGGGCATATTTCTAGGATGGAGGACCATCGCCTCCCCAAAATAGTACGCTACGGTGAATTTGCCACGGGTCAGTGTAAGAGGGGCGCTCCAAAAAAGCGAGACAAGGATTCCCTGAAACAGCATCTCAGGCTCGGCCAAATTGATCACCAACAATGGTCTGCCCTGGCCTCACATCGGGAGGCATGGGGACACACTATCCACAATGCTGCAACCTTATTTGAGAACTCACGCTGAACAAGTCTTGAAGAGAAACGACAACGCAGAAAGAATCACAACCCGGAAACATCACCCAAAGAAACCTTCTGCTGTGCTTTCTGCAACCGGACTTGTCTATCTCGGATTGGCCTTTTTAGTCATCAGCGCGCTTGCAGAAAACGCGGGATGAGTCCTTCCTGAATCTTCGTTTGCGAAGAAAAGCCAGAGAGAGAGAGATACTTTTCTTAGGTAGTTTCAGGATTAGCATTGGTATATTTGAACACTGCAGTAGCTTTCAAGGGACATATTATCCCAGTGGTACTAGAAATTGGGTAATACATTCAGAAAATAATACAGTTATAGCCCTCAACTTTTATGGGAGTTATGGGTGGAGGATCCCTGTGAAAATGACCGGGAAATGCAAATATAAGCCTGCTCATTTTTTTTTAACTCCAGCACGATTCTATGAAGTTGAACATAGATAGAGTCATTCTGGAGAACCTACAAATGCCTAGAGAAGTGTTCTGTCTAGAAATCTCTAGGTCATCCAGTGCAACTCTGTGGTTAACTTCTGGCAAAAGCATACCATAAATCATACCGAGGACCTTGAAAATACCTAGAGAGAACATTTTTACTAATCCGTGAAATATCAGATCTGCATGTGCTTAGCCCTCAAATGTGATGGGGTGACTGTATATGTTCTCCATGTGTATCAATTCCTACTATATGCTGAAGTTCCTCACTGCCATAGGGAGCAGACAAAAAAGTTGATATGGTAGAACATTGTGCAGAACAACATTGGTGAACCTTTTCATAGAGACTAATGGGCCAAAAATGCAAAATCTTTGTGCAGTTTGTACATTTCATTTGGAAAATAACATTTCTGTTATATAATCTACAGAATTTACTTGTTCCATAGTTGTAATGGCAATGGTTTGCCTCCAGTATTATCTTCTGGATTGGGTACAGAGTTGGACCTAGGAATTTGGATTCAAGTTCTACTTTAGTTAGAGTCTCTTAGGATAGAACAAGACATATCACTGCCCTTCCTGTCCACCCCTTCCCCCAAGCTTAGTATTCTGTTGCTAAAACTGGAATAATCTATTTTAGGCTACTTTAGGGTTAGTATGTTTATACACAAAGCATATATGCGTGAAGCTTTGCATGAAGCGTTTCCCCCCCCCCTGAAACTGGCTGACATTGAAAAGTTGTTTAGTATGAAATTTATAGTTTCTAAACATCTGGATTCTTCTTTATTCTTAGAAATTATATAAACAACAGAGTTTACTGCTGATGACACCACATATTTTAACTGCAGCTGATGCCATTGAACAGTTAAGTTAGTAAAATATTTATAGTTCTGTAAAATGTCTCTGTCTTATCACTTTAGAAATGCGCCACCTGTGACTACCATTGGTTTGGCGTTCTTCCCTGTGTTACAAGCATTTTGGATAAGAGGATTGCCCAGAGCCTTTGTGGCTGAAAAGCAGTGTACAAATGCTCTATATAAATAATACCCTCTCTCCTGGATACTCTTGAGGTGGGTATTGCTTGCATTGTTTGATGCTGCTTTTGAAGCTGTGGTTAGAAAAATAAATTCTATGAAGCTGCAGAAATTGTTCTGACCAGGCGAGGGCACCATCTTCTTTCTCATTACGGTTTTGGATTTGGTGTTTAAAAGCCCTTTCTAACCTCCTGGCTTGCATTTTGAGCAGCATCAGAATGATTTGAATGTTGTTGTTTTCAGTTTCAGCATCTACTAAACACAACTGCTTTGTGAAGTTGCAGTTTATGCAGGAATGTTCAATATAAGAAATCATTTTAAAGCCAGGATTTCCCTTAAATTTTCTCTACCGTGGCTGTATTTTGCAATTTGTATGCACTGCTTGCATGTTTCAAGGAGAGAACTGGAGATAAATCTAGTTTTGAATGACTGTTTTTAAGGGATTTGAATGTAAAATACTATTTAAATCTTTTGATAATCTTGCTTTCCTTATATATATAACCAACGGATGGCATTCTGTATTGCAGTTACAGATTCATAACCTAGAATTCTGGAACTGTAACTGCTCTCTCTATTTGATAAGACTATGTAAATGTTCGCCCCAGCCCACCTTAACAGCCAGCAGCCTCATAAGATGAAGGAAATCTGATCATATGCTGACTGGGAAGCAGGGAGAATGATTTTTTTTTGCTCCCTCCCACCAGTGGGTGAGGCTGTGACAATCAGAAGCAGGACCCCTGTCATAGTTCTAGGCTTGCTCAATGGTGGAAAGGGGCCAGACATATCATCCTCCTTGCAGCCTGATTGATAGTTGAAGAGACCTGATTTGTCCAATGCAGCAGCTGGCTGTTCAGGTGAGTTGGGGAGGTCAAATCAGTGTAACTACATACACGTGTAACTAAGTAGCTGATGTAGAATATCAGCAAACATCATTGCAGTGAATGGTTGGGTAGGTGTGTGTGTGTGGAATTTATATGCTGTGAACCCCTGTTGGGGAGTATATGTAAATTTGTGTAATTGAACGGTTAGTTTCTGGGTATAGAAATGCAAGCCTCGTTAGTGTCTGTTTGGCTGATGGTTGGTTGATGGGCCGTTATCTGTGGGAATCCCCTGTCCTAGGGTGGAATTCTTTTGTAAGTGCTGAGTTTTGATTCTATTATATTTCAAAACTGGGAGCCAGATTTTGTTTACTTTAAAGATTTCTTCTTTCCTGTTGAAGTTATCCAGGTGTTTGTGGATTTCTATAGCTTCTCTGTGCATTCCGACATGATAGCTGTTGGCCTGGTCTAGAATTTCTTTGTTTTCAAATAGCATTTTGTGTCCAGGTTGGTTTATAACATGTTCTGCTACTGCTGATTTTTCTGGCTGGCCCAGTCTGCAGTGTCTCTCTCATGTTCCTTGATTCGTGTTTGCACACTGCGTTTTGTGGTCCCTATGTAAACTTGTCCACAGCTGCATGGTATGCAGTAAAATCCTGAAGCTGTGAGAGGGTCTCTTTTGTCCTTTGCTGAGCGTAGCATTTCTTGGATTATTCTGGTTAGTCTATAGATGGTTTGGAGGTTGTGTTTCCTCATCAGTTTCCCTATTATGTCTGTGACTCCTTCGATGTATGGTAAAAATACCATATCCCCCAGTTTTGAAATACAATAGAATTAAAACTCAACACTTACAAAGGAATTCCACCCAGGGACATGGGGATTCCCAGCAGATAATGGCCCATCAACCAACCATCAGCCAAACAGACACTAACGAGCCTTGCACTTCTATACCCAGAAACTAGCTGTTCAATTACACAAATTTACATATACTTCCCTACAGGGGTTCACAGCATATTCACAGCATAAACCCCAGTCACACTCCTACCCAACCATTCTCTGAAGATGCCAGCCACGTTAGAAAGAAACTATTCCAGAACACGGCCTCACAGCCCGGAAAAAAACCCAAGGAAAATCTATGGGTGACAAATTCTAATTTCTTTATAGAAGGAACATACACAGATTTAGAAAGCAGAGAGGACTCAGTAGGGATCGCTGAATGTAGCATTTCTTTGATTTTTTTGGTTGGTCTGTAGAATGTTTGGAGGTTGCGTTTCCTGCTCTGTTGTTTGTCCATCTGTGGAGTATTCGTGATAGGATGATGTATGCACTGACCATGTATTTTTCCGTATAGAACAAGAGGAAAGATAGCATGACTGTCAGTATCACTATTTTAATGCAAGGGGTTCCTTTTGTCTGAAAAGGGTTATTCTTTCAGTTGAGCCTCTAAATCAGTGGTTCTTAACCTTTTATTTACCAGGGACCCCCCTTTAAATATCTTTTGTTGCCACAGACCCCCAAGACTTACCATATATATTTGACTATAAGTCAGTCTAATGGATAAGTAGAGGACAGGTTTTAGGCCTAAAATTATGGAATTTGCTATGGCTCGTGGAAACGTTGAGGGTAAAACATAGTTAAACTCAGTTCTTCTTGCCTATGGAGGCTCACTTTGGACTGATTGCAGGTGCACATGCTGCCTGCCTCCTACTGTCCTCACCCTATCACATACAAATCCTGCCCACTCTGCCTCCTCCTTCCCAGGCAGAAGTCCCGTCTCTGAGTAGCTGTTGGCTGCCACAGCACTGAAGATGGGGATTGCTCATAAAGCCGATTAGACAAGGCAGCTGTGGACTCCCTGTGAGGACATTGTGACCCCTGGGAATTAGACAAGGCAGCTGTGGACTCCCTGTGAGGACATTGTGACCCCTGGGAATCCATGGACCATAGGTTAAGAACCACTGCTCTAAATCATGGCTTGGAGAATTGGGATTATTTTGTGGATGTATGAGATGATTCACCATACCATCTGTCTCCATTACCTAGTTTTCTAACTATAATTTTGGGTGTGAGCAGAGTCATAAAAACAGTAGCTGGTACTAAATTGTTTCTTTTTTATGGGTTTTTAATCTTATTTTTTGTCTTAGTGTTAGCATCTGACGCAGACTTCACTACAAAATAAGGTTAGAGGAATCCAGTAAATGGAGGAGGCAGTTCAGTTGACACATAAGGAAGAACTGCAAGCTCTGGAACTGAAGGGACATGTAACATGTCTCTTCCTCTTGAATTGGCTCTAGCCATTAAGAGTGTCATATAAAAGCTCCTAGTTACCTTTTTTCTTTCTCCAGATATCTATATCTATACATTTCTGTTTGTGCCATTATATATTCACATTACCTGATTCAAAAAACACTTTATCAACTTTCATGATTCTTTCAAATATTTTGAGTTCTCATTCTGTTTCAGCTGGCGCTATTGAACTTCAGATTAATTTAGAGTTCCCTTTATTTTATTTATTATTTAGTTTTTATTTTATTTTTCCTCGCCTCCCACCCACCCCCCAAACCCCACCAGTCTTAAGTTACAGTGGGGCAATAGGCTTTAGTTTTGCTCATAGAAGTGTACTGATAAAATCTGATTCATGTACTGAAAATCTGGCAGATGAAATGGGGCAGGAGAATTGGATTCAATGTAAAAAAGAATGGTAGACATAGTCAAGTACTCTGTATCATAAAACATAGTTTGTTTAGAATTTAAAATATATTAGATATATGTTTATTGAGCTATGATTTATCATTCATTCATATATATTCATATGCTTTTAGATATACATATTAGATGTATTGAACTAGCTCCATATTTTAATGCACATCGTTCGAATGGTAACTCAAAAAACAAACCAACTTCTGGTTTTTTCTTTTATCTATGGAGGTAAGCATTTTTAAAATTGATTTTTGAGAAAACCTGCTTTATTTCTGTTTAATTTTATTGTGGCGCTGATATTAAGATGAGTTTTAGATGCTTCCCACTCTTTTATCAAAAGCTGTATGTATAAGCTGTTGCTAAAAATGTGATAGGAGATGTGTACAGTACTTTGAAAACAGGACAGATTTTTTTTAATTAATGAAGAAATAAATTCAATACTTCTGGGGGGAAAACTTGCTTGTCTTCCTTTCATTTTGTACTAAGTGCGTGTTTCTTCATCAAAGATTATCACTGCTGTACTTGCATGGAAATACCTAGTGCCGTAATGTAGTACTTTTTAATTGCAAGGTTTTCCATTGTAGCTGAATGCTGTTTGAGAACTGAACAATCTGTTTTCTCTTGGTGGCAAATTTGCTAGGCACCTAGAATAAAACTGTTACAAAGAAGTTGATGTTAGTAGTAGAGAGACTCATAGGAATCAAACAGGACATGTTCTCATTTCTGAATAAAATCAGTATTAGTAATCCCAGGCATGAGCTTTGTTCACCAGATTAATAACTGGGATGCTCATTCAAATGGCACTCTGCTTGCATAATCCTCATATATATCTTGGTAAAAAATGGTAAAACATTACAAAATATCTGAACAAACTTCTCCATATTATCTTTCCCGTAACTACAGTAGCACCCCCGCATCCGCTGATTTGCCATCTGCTGATTAAGTTATCCGTGGATGGTGACAGTGGGGGGGTGGATGGGGGAGGGAGGGGAGTAGTAGTAGTTCTCGCCTCCCTTCTCCCTCTGCCCCCAAGATCACTCCTTCCATGATCTCTCCTGTGGCAGGAATGGCGACGCAGGGGCGAAGGGGGGGAGTAGTTTTTCTGGCCTCCTTTCTCCTTTTGCCCAGGGATTGCTCCCATGGCGGCAATGGTCTCTGAAAAGCAACTAGTTACCAGCAAAGTATAAACAGCAGTAGTCTGGGAAGGTAGCCAATTGTTAATTACCTCACAGGAATGCAAACACAGTCAAAGATTTAGTCCAGTAACACAGTCCAAAAGGTCAGAGGCTTACGACAGTCAGTCAGGGTGGGTCCAAAACAGTCCAGGGGTCGACATGAGCAGGTAGCAGAGTAGTCAGGGACAGACCAAGGTCTAAGCACGAGTCAAGGTAACAGAAGTCATCATAATCAGAATCCAGGTACCGAAGTCAGCAGGAAGCTTTTACCAGGAAGTTCAGTTGATCTCTGACAAAGCCTCTATCACCTCTCCCAGCATATATAAAGCAATTAAGGCTTTGTCAGGTGTTTCTTAATGAGCAGGTTTTTCTCATAAAGTCTCAGAGATTTCCCTTGAGCTTTCTTTTGAGCTCACTGCTGGGTATACGATGGTGGAGGTAAGTCCTTCTCTTCTTCCTCGTCCTTATCTGAATTGGGAGGACTCTCTGCTGGGACTGATGCCAACCCGCTTGGACCCGGCTCTTCCTTTGCTTGAGCCTCAAGGTTGGCAGGGTTCCATGCTGGCACAGGTGTAGATAAACCTGTGCCAGGGTTCCTAGGGCCATTCCTTGCCATGTCCTCCCCCTCCTCTGACTCTATACCCTCATCAGGATCATGGGCATTTGCAATGACAACGTGGGGGCGAAGGGAGGAGTAGTTTTGGCCTCCCTTTGCCCCCAGTATCATTCCCATGGCGGGAATGGTGATGCTGGGTGAAGGGAGGGAACGAGTAGTTCTAGCCTCCCTTCTCCCTTTGCTCCAAGGATCTCCCCCCACCCCGCGGATCACTCCTGTGGCGGGAATGGTGATGGGGCATTCGTTATTATCTGCGGATTTCATTATTCAAGGGGGGGGGGGGGCTGGAACCAATCCCCAGTGGATATGGGGGTCCTCCTGTAGAGACTGCCTGGAAATGCTCTTCCCCAAATACCTTTACTACACTATATATCATCAACTTGTGGTTCTCCTATTGCAATACTCTCTCTCTGGAGATGATGTTATTGACATATCACAATAATTTTTGGTGCCATGTCAAAACTTTATTGTTAGCCAGGGTATTTTAAATGGAGCTATTTGGGTTTTTATACTTTTTGGATCTTTTCTTTGTCTTGATGTAATATTCAGCATTGTTATTGCTTCTATAGATGTTTTAATTATGGCTAAGATATACTGGTGAACTTTGGTCTCTAGTGCCAGTGGAACCAGGGCATTCTTCCTTTCTCCCTCTTACTGCAGGTCTCCATGGTACCAGAAACATGCTTCAGAAGGTTTCCCAGCCCTCCAGGACAGATTTTTATTAAATATCTTTATTAAATTTTAGTTGAATAAGAAAGAAAAAGGATAAAAAAGAAAAAAAAGAATAATAAATACAATTGACACAACATAGAAAAGAATTAACAAACAGAAAAAAAGATAAAAGAAAAATCTATAACAAGGTAACAACAAAAAGAAACAATTAAGAATTAACACATTAAAAAAGACTTCCAAGTTATCTCTAGCTGTACAGTGTTAAACATTTCAATTCTTCTCTCTAATTTCTAACTCTTCAACATATTATCTCCATCTGTTCTCTATAGGTTCCCTTGTTATAATTCAAATCTAAAAGTTACCCAGTCTCCATTATATTGCTTCACATAGTCTGTAAAGGGTTTCCATATTTTTAAAAAAAATTCTATTGAATTTCCTTTTACTAAATTTGTAAGTTTATCCAATTCTGCTATCTCAAATACGTTATTATCCACTCTGAAATTTTTGGAATTTTATTACTTTCCTAATTTTTTGCATATACCAATCTTGCTGCTGTTATCAAGTATGTTATCAAAATTGTTTTCTCTCTTTTTTGTTTCCTATATCTATCATATTTAACAAGAATAGCTCTGGTTTAACTTCTAGTTTTAATTTCAAACTTTTTTGTATTATTTTCCTAATTTTTAACCAATATCAACGTACTTTCTTACACTTCTACCAAATATGGTAGAAGGTCCCAACCGGTTTCTTATATTTCCAGCACTTATTATTTACATTTTGATATATTTTTTGCTAATTTGTTCACAAAAATATCATTTATACATCATTTTGTAAAAATTTTCTTGAAGATCGTAACAACATGTACATTTTATATCTTTTTTCCATATTAATTCCCAATTTTCTAATTGTATATTATGTCCAATTGTATATTATATCCAATATTTTTAGCCCAATCAATCATACAATTCTTAGGATACAGATTTTTAGGAAACATGGGGGGGGGGGCTGCAGTAGCGAGGGAAATCACCAGTTTTAGAAGAAGCAGTGAACTCTGGCAGAACTACATCATTGAACTCTGGCCTGTATCTGTACACCACGTTTCATTAGGATCTAATCCAGAACTACTGTATCCTATATGCATTGGTTTGTCTACTGTGGAAACAGAATGTTGGACTAGATAGGCCTTTGTTCTGACCCAACATTAGTTTTCTTATTTTCTTTTGGGCTCAGATTGGGTATTAATCTGGGAATGGGGATTATTTTAAGAACATAAGCCAGGCAGTCCTAAACAAGCACACTAGAATTGCAAACTAGAATTCAGTTGCATCCACATCTGTTCAGAATTACCATTGAATATGATGGAGCCAATATTTACACTGAAACACTTAGTTTTTCTGAATTCAGTATATGCATTCGCATTTATTTTTTTAAAAAAACCAATGTAAACAATAATGCTTAGATTCAACAGAGTAGATAATGAGCCCTTACAAGTGAGATTCCTTTATACTCATACATTGGGATGAGCAACTGTGGGAAGGCTAGGGGGTGTTGGAGACACTTTCACCAGGTTTTTAGGCATGTCTGGGTTCTTTTACACGGAGGAGAGGCATCCTCCCACCCATTTACTTCCTGTTTTTTTTTTTTATATTATTATTCTTTCCTGGGCCTAAAGTGGCCCAGGAGGGACAGGGGAGAGCAAAACATGCTCATTCCCCCAGAGGACATTTTGGGGGCATTTTACCAAAATACTGGACCTCTGGGACCCCATAATTGGCTCTGGGGAGCTGTACACAGCCCTTAGGCTGTGCTATGTCCACCTCTGGACTATACATGCTTCAGACTCCCACAAATACCATGTTCTGGAAGGAATTTTCAGGGGTCTGTGTAGGAAGAAGGTGACAAAGCCACATTCCCTAGAATTCCATTTTGCAAGTGCCAGAGTAGTGAGCTTTGGTCTTAGTTGTTGGACCTGAAAAGGAGGGAATTGGTGTTCTTTGACAGGCACTTGTAGGTGTTGTCCGCTCATCTCCAAGAGTGAGCCAGTGGTAGTGGTGAGGATTTCCCCCATAATTAAGCTAAGTTCATCAATGTATTGAAACTGTAGAGCAGTGTTTCTCAACCAAGGTTCCCTGGAACCCTAGGGTTCCCCAAGAGCTTGCTAGGGGTTCCTCAAGAGATTGTGATTGTGGGGGGAAGCAATAGCAGTGTATAGAATAATGTTTATGCAGGGGTTCCCTGGGGCCTGAAAATTATTTCAAGGGTTCCTCCAGGATAAAAAGGTTGAGAAAAGCTGCTGTAGAGGACTATTGCTTCTTTTCTTCCTGAGCCCTGAGTGGATGAAGTAACTGAAATTCACGCAGTCCTTGCCAGGTGGTAATAGCACACTCATCCTAGTAAGAATTGTAAGCTGAACTGTTGACTGCTTATGTTTGAGTCATTTCTCAGTTATTGGTTTCTTTTCCAGGATCTGGTGGCAGTAAACAAAGTATCATGATAATTCTGGTGGCAGTAAATACATTTCCAGCCAGTATTTTTTTCTCTAATTTAGCCCATACTTTTCTTGACTATTTCATGAGCATAATACCGCTGAAGTAATATTTTGTGGAATGAGCTTGAAAATAACCACTTAACCTCCTGGACTGCATGTAAAATTTGGTTGTTAAGTGAGAGCTGTGTGCTGTCAGTTGTTCCAGATTCTGGAAGTAGTATTTCTGGAAAGAAAAGAAGGGGTTACATCCTCTGCCTCCAGAGTTGAAGATCCCCCCCTCCTAAGGCTTGTACACAGGCTCTTGCCCCTCCTCCTTCCTGATGTGGGAGAGATATGGCTCAGTGTGCTCTGTCCAGTATTAAAGTCTTTCTCCATTTATAGAGCTTACTTTGGAAGCTCATACCTCTCCTGGCTCCTTTCTGTCTCTCAATGACTTTTTGTTGGAACGTAGACAAAGAGAAGATCTGGGTCTAGTTGTGCTATGTTTGTTTGGAGGTTAGGGGTGGCATTGGCTCCTTTCTTTCTCCCATATATTCCCTGTCTCCCTTCCAAGGAAAGTGATAACGTCTGTGCTAAGTCTCCATAGCAATGCTATAGATGTTCTCTGTGGACTATTTTCATTAGTCCTCTGAACTACTAGCAACACCCTTATCACACTACTACACTGTTATAGCACTGTTATTCCACTTTAACTGCTATGGCTGCCTCATGTGGAAACCTAGAGTTTGCAGTTTAGAGATGGGCATTTAGCGTTCTCAGCCAGAGAGCTCTTAGGCCTCACCAAACTACAAGCCACAAAATTTCACAGGATGCAGCCATAGCAGTTAAAGTGGAATAATAACAATATAACAGTGTATCAGAGTACATGTGTGATAGCAGCTCCTTTACTTCATTTCTATATTTCTGAATAGGAAGGAGAATAGGATAGGATAAGGAAGGCTTAGATAAGTGAAGCACAGCATGAGAAACTATACATATTCTTCTTGTATTTCAAGGTTGTTAAAATTCTGTTATTATTAAATACATTCTTCGACTTACCCTGCTGGTGTTTTTGTTTTTGTTTTTTACTTTATTGATATGTTGTTCCTTTGCAAAGGCTTTTTTCCCATTTCTTTTTTGTCATTTTGAAGCAGCATCTTGACTAAGATGTTTTGCATCTTCTGAATTCCTTTTTTAAAAAGTGTTATACAGTTGTCCCTCCATATCCACGGATTTGGTATCCATGGATTTAAGTATTCATGGCTTGAAAATATTCTTTAAAAATAATAATCCAAAAAGCAAACCTTGATTTTGCCATCTTATATAAGGGACACCATTGTGCTATGCCATTGCATATAATGGGACTTGAGTATTCACAGATTTTGGTATTCACGGGTGGGGGGGAGGTCCTGGAACCAAACCCCAGCGAATATGAAGGGACAAGTGTATAAGTTTTTGAAATAAAGCCTTTATAAGAATTGGATGTTGTTAACAACTGTTAAGATTTAATAAAACATTTTGCCATTTTTTCATACTTCTATGACCATGTTCTTGATTTATAAATACTGTTCAGAATTTTATGTATGTTTTAATAAACATGCCTGATTTTTCTATTTTAATAACATCATCATCATCATTTTCATCATCATCACCATCACATCAAGATTGAAAAGGTTATGAAAATGTTTATACTTAAGATTTTGCATTTTTAAAAGTAGCTTTGGGGGACAGATGTTTAATTCTTGTATAGCTCAGTAATTGTTAATTATGAAGTGTGGGTGGAATGCAACTTGAAATTATTTCAGATTGTAGTCCCTTTACTAGCTTTCATCTCTTTTTACTGAGTCCCTTGAAGCCTGTCCTTTAGTTTCAGCAACAACAACTACAAAAGAAGATCCATAAGTGGGAAGCTCAGTGACACATGAAATACCAGTTGTTAGCACTAAGTGGACAAGTTGAGACATACAATAGGTATTTCCTTCTCAACTGTTTCCCAAACAAAAAGGAAAATTGAGAAAAGATGTGAGAGAACTAGCTGTCCTGCTGAAGTAATAGGAATGGATCTGTGTTATATTGGATTCATTTCATTTCAGATTATTGTAAAACACTGAAGCATTGCTTCATTGATTTTAAACAAAAATACATTTTGTAGCCATGGCCATGGCAATATTGAAGTGCACTGAGTATCATCATAATAAAAAAAATCGTAGGCAGTTTTTCAGATACCCAAGCTATTTTTCTGTGATAAGTTTATACCAAAATGAACTAGCTGTATGAATACTTAACATATTCTGGAAGTCAACCTGAAGAAAACAGAAGTTCTTTACCAGCCTGCACCACAGGACAAACACCACCATCCCCACATTGCTGTCGGCAAATCTGTGCTCAAGTCTGTTCAGCAGTTCACCTACCTGGGAAGCATTATCTCCTCAGATGGCAAGATTGACAAAAAGATCGATCACAGATTAGCAAAGGCACATAGCGCATTTGGAAGACTTTACAAAAGAATCTGGAGTAACAAACACCTGAGGCAAAGCACAAAAATCAGTGTGCATAGAGCCATTGTACTGTCTATTCTCCTTTATGGATCTGAAACATGGGTCACCTATTGCCAACACTTACGACTCCTCGAATGCTTCCATCAGCGCTGTTTATGCACAATCCTAAATATACACTGGACTGACTATGTGACGAATGTTGCTGTCCTTGAGCAAGCAGGGATCACCAGCATTGAGGCCATGATATTGAGAACACAGCTGCGCTAGGCAGGGCATATTTCTAGGATGGAGGACCATCGCCTCCCCAAAATAGTACTCTATGGTGAACTCGCCACAGATCAGCGTAAGAGGGGCGCTCCAAAAAAGTGATACAGCATAAGAGGGGCGCTCCCTGAAACAACATATCAGGCTCGGCCAAATTGATCACCAACAATGGTCCGTCCTGGCCTCACATCGGGAGGCATGGAGACACACTATCCACAATGCTGCAGCCTTATTTGAGAACTCACGCTGAACAAGTCTTGAAGAGAAACGACAACGCAGAAAGAATCACAATGCGGAAACATCACCCAAAGAAACCTTCTGCTGTGCTTTCTGCAACTGGACTTGTCCTATCTCGGATTGGCCTTTTTAGTAATCAGCACGCTTGAAGAAAACGCAGGATGAGTCCTTCCTTAATCTTTGTTTGCGAAGAAATGCCAGAGACTTAACATTAACCTTTTGGTAAAAACTTTCTGCAGGTCACAGCTTGAGATTCTGCTGGGATTTGAGGCCAAACAGTAACCAAGTAAATGCTTTTCTGGTCTGTCAAAGAAGCATTGCATAGTTATATTGACAAGTCCAGTTATAATGTGGAATCCAGAGCACGCATTTCAGTAAAATGTCTCAAATAGAGGCTGTACATGACAATGCCCCAATTAATTTGGGGCAAGGGCAGTGGGGAGGCTGTGAGATAAGATAAAAATCAATATTTCATGGTATTTCTGACTTGCTTATTGCAGTTACTGATTGTTTGATTTGATTTACAGCCTTGTTTTGGTTTGGAAGTAGGCCATCACACACCGAGATGCCTACCATCATCAGGCTGTTTTACTCAAGTAGTTGCAGAGCATGCTCCTATTTAATATTTACTCTGCAGTGTTTCTCAGTTCTGTCAGTGGAACAGTTGTTAAAGTGGAAAGGAAAAGAACACAGCATGTTCTTTTGTCATTGTTACATTTGAGAGTACATGATTTATTGGTGGAAACTGAAGGCTTAAGTTGGAGATAAGCCTCACTTTGGAGAGAGCACGGATTCAGCAGCAAGCTGTTCCAGGTAAGTTAATAAGGGTTGCTTTTCTTTTTCCTTGTGTCATGTTTGGTGATAGATTCTTTTCTCTTCCAGCCCCAGTGTTGCCTTTATTCCTTTTTGGTTATTCGAAAAATAACAGCTTGGTTTTGTGTAAACTGAGATTTCGTACTGGCAGTGGCAAGAATGTACAGTAATTTAATTCCTGCATGTGGATATTACCAACAGTGTTGGGTGAAGAAGAGAGTCTTTTTTTAATAGAAGAGTTTCCTGTAGTGGAAATTTCTAGCAGTATGAAAATCAAATCATGGGAGATTTATGTTCCTTTCAATGGGCTGTACATGCATAATTGCCCTATGTAATATGACATTGGTGACTTTAAATTTGTAATTGTCTGCATGTTCTGTACCCAGTACAGTTTGAATGGAAACTGTATTACCTGTTACAGTTTTGTATTGCAAACATTATGTGACATGTTTTAAAAATGATTACCAACTAGAGCAGATACTATTCATTGCTTGTATGTAGTTCTTAGAAAAAGCAGCCTTATAAACTTTAAGCTGTTCGTTGAATCTTAATATTCTGGCAATACTCAGCAGCAAATATTTGGAAATACACCTTATATACATATTAAAATTAGGAAGCTCTCTGTTGGTATTGAATGGATCAAGTAACTTTTGTGAAGAGTGTAATTTATTTTAACTGCTTCATTGCATTTTGAAGAAGTGGTTGATTTGTTTAAATCAAACACCAAAATGTTAGATAGATTTTGTAAGCTCTCATTGTCAAGACATCTTGTAAATTATCTAATCCGGTGCAGACTTAGAAATCTGGGCATACCCTGTTCCAATAATTCCTGTTAAAAATGAAAACATTATTAGTAATTCAAATCAGATAGTGCTTTACTTCAGAATTGTTAACCTTCTGATTTAAAACCAGATGCCTGTGGTATTTCAGAACTATATGTTCTGGACACCAAATGAGGATGATAGATGCTTATCTCTCAATTACTGTACAGTCAAACGAGAGGTCATGATGAAAATGGGTACTAGTTCCAAACTGAGGATACTGACCAAGTTATGAAGACTGTGCTGCCAATACTCATTGTTATGTTTGTAAAAAAAAAAAGGGGGGGGGCTCACAGAACTTAAAATAATTGTAATAACAGGAGATTTACCAAGGTTGCTTCTCTAAACATTGATTTATTATGCTTATATTAAAATATAGAAATCTAGAGAGTTGTTTCCATCAGGGCTGTGAAGTCTTGAAGTCAGAAGCAATTTTGGGTGGAGTCAGAGTCGGTAGAAATATACAGACTCCAGCCTCAAAATAAAAACATAACAATATAGGGTAAATATATCATTTTATCCTTATATTTTATACTTAAATAAATATGTTTTATGTTCTGCCAATCTAAGTATCCCAATGATTTGTGCAGTGATGATCAAATACTTTGTGCTACATTTTACTATAGTAAGTTTGTTGTTAGTATACATTTGCCATTTATGAAGGAGTCAGAGTAGAAGAGTAGAAAAACAGAGGAGTTGGGAGGCAAAGTCAGATTAAGGTTTAGCATATCAGCTTCATAGCCCTGGTTTCCGTACATGTGATGCCATGTTTAGACTTTAATAATTCTTAATAAATAAAGGTTGGAAAAACTAATTTTAATAATCATATGAGCATCAAGTGTTGGCTGCAGTTCAGAAATGTAATGTATGTTAAAGCCATAATGTTCAGAATGCTTATATGTAAAAAATAATATGAAACAAGACAGAGGACTTAATAGGATGTTGCTCCTACTAGAAGCAAGATGATAAAACACTTTTGCAGGAAATTTAACATAATGTATTTGTATGTTTTGCAGGAAAGTGTAACATATACAGTGAGCTCTCCAGTTGCTTCCATGAAATGCAGGCTGTTTGCTGATTAAAGATTAATCTATGATTTTATGATTCTAATGTGGAGCTCACCCTATGGGGGTGGGGAGGAAGGATCTTATGAATTGATGTATTCTGTGGAGAGAGATTTGCTGATTTTACTCAGCAGGGTTTTAAGAAAAAGCTGTACTTGCAAGAATACACAAATCTGGAGCATTTTGTTCTACTTCCCTATCAGAGGGTTGCAAATCTTTTATAGCCTATGGATCTGGAGACATGTCTAAAATGAGAATTAAAAAAATGATTACGTTCATTTTTGGCAATGAAAAAATCCAAAGAGAATAGTCCTTTCCCAGAAAATCCCAGATTCATGCACTAACAGCTTCAACTAAAAAGACAGGGCTGCTGGGACAGACCTCTTCCATTAAACAAAGTGGATAGTACTATTTTTTTTAAGGAGTGGCTGTCCTTACCAACAGCTAAACTGTTTATGAAACAAGGGTGTGTGTATTGAATTTCAAAAGCAGTTTGTAGTGTGTCCCAAGAATCTGCTAAGGGGAAAACAAACACACCTCCTGGTATACTCAAGTTCTTGGGTACAGCTAAAGAAGTTACAGGTTGTGCCTGTATGTGCTGGACCAGTACCCATGACTTCAATTATATATCATCTGGAAAGTAGGGTCTCTCTACGCATTTCATAGGTCCTCCAGTGCAACTCTGTGGTAACTTCCACTGGAGATGCCTAGTAAGGCAGCCTCTCTAGGCATTTCTTAGGATCCCCAGCATGATTATATGGGTTTGTTATTACTTGTGCCTTCAAGTGTTCGCAATAATTCTGAGATTGTATCCACCGCACATACAGAGAATGAACTGTATTTGGATATTAACCATAGTATATTGTGTGGCTGTTAACTGGCATCTTGGTGGAATTGCCTGGGGAGGGGGGGGGTTGATACATTGGCCCAAATCAAAATGCTTATACTGGTTAAAGCAAAACCATTGATTCAGTTGCTGGATGTTGTCAGTCTTTATAGAAATCTGCTACTCCAGTTGGAACTGGTAATTAGAATTAGACGACTTGAAATATAACCTCCTCCTCCCAACTCCTGAAATTCTGCGGCATCAGGAGTTGACCAAACATCTTTCTAAGTTCTTTATTCATGTCATATTCAAAAGAATATATAATGCCATAACATACTTATAATTATTATTACAAAAGAATTCTGCTTTCCAGTGTAACAGAATACATTCTGTTTTCTTGGGCTTGCCAGTTTGCTTATGAGAACAGCAGAATACAGTTGTCCCTTCATCTTCGCTGGGGTTTGGTTCCAGGATCCCCCATGATTGTGAATACTCAGGTCCCATTATATGCAGTGGCATAGCAAAATGGTGCCCCTTATATAAGATGGCAGAATCAAGGTTTGCTTTTTGGATTATTATTTTTTAAAGAATATTTTCAAGCTGTGAATACTTAAATCCGTGGATATGGAAGGACAACTGTATTTTGTTTCAGGCAGCCATATTTTACAATATAAATTGTCTTTTGAGCTTTAGTGAAATCAGAGGAGGTAGTTTTCGTCACAGTTCTCATGGCACGTAACAACTGAAATACAGCTGTTGATGGCACCCACATGGTTGTCAGATGTTTCTTGCATAGATGCTGCATGGATGCTATTAACCAACTCTGTTCTTATTAATTGCAGGATATAGGGAAATAATTAAAGTGCATATTCATAAACAGATCACATCCTAGTATCTTCAAAATGATCTAAGAATATTTCCCTCTACTCTCCACTGTTGCTTAGTTCAAGGGTAGGTAACCTTCTCTTTTCTAGATGTTTTGGACTACAATTCCTATAATCTGATAGCACTGACTTAGTTGGCTAGAGCTGATGAAAATTTTCCAAAAGTTCTGGAGGGCACCCATATACTTCTCTCTGGCTAAGACACTGCTATATAAATATATGGTTCAGCAGGATACAATAGCTTTTCTTCTAGAAGTTCATAGATTTTTAGAAATTGAATGTGAACAAAATCATTTATAATCCTGCCTTGTGCTTCAGATGTATTGCATAGTATTGAGTATCGAGTATTCAGTACTGATATTGGCTTCAGTGTGAAACTTAGGGTTTAACTTGTACAGGTATCCCATGTACTATATGTGTTCATGTTTTTATATTTTCTGCAACGCATCAAGAGTCCTATTAAAAGGGTCAATACTTACTGAACATAAATGATATCCTCCTTCATATCTTTAAACATTTTAAACTTGTAAATTTTGAATAAATTTCAGCTTAAATAATGCCCCCAAGGTGACTTTCAATTAAAACATGCATACAGTAAGACCCCCAATATCCACTGATTCAATTATCCACGGGACACAAAACAGCATACCTAACATAGAGTCTTTCTAGAAAATGTGTCTTCTCTAGCCATTTTTCTAGGTCCTCCAAGGCAACTCTATGGTATTTTAAACTGGACGTCCCATTATTTTCAATGGTGTTCGCTATTATCCACAGTTTTCAGTATCCACCCTCCCCCCAGAACCAATCCCCAATGGATACAGGGATCATACTGTATTAATTAATTTGTACATATTGCATTTTTGGACTTATCTCTGATAGTATACCATCATGTGAATGAATTGATTACACTATGTGATACTCAAGCATAATGCATGAGTTCTTGTTGAAGGAAAATCCATAATTTGTACATTGTTTGTCGAATGCATGTAACCATTATCTAAGAATCTTTAAATGGAATAGGATTCATTTATTAAACTCATTTTAACACGAACTGTGATGAAAGCTCCTTGTATTTCCACTGCAGTATTCCTTTGGCAAGGTCTTTCCTGTGTCTTTGTAGTACTGAGTGCACTGTCAGTAGATAACATAATGATGGAGTACAGTTAAAATGATCCTGTATAGATTAGTAAGATAAAAGATGCCATCGTGAATCAGCTCATTAGTTTGTCAAATTTTATATCTTGCCTTTGGCTGAGGCAATAGCCAGTGCTTCAAAGGAACACAGAAAATGTACCTGGTCACTTGTGCAATTATCTGTATTGTGCCCAGATGCTTGGTTCATAAAAATAGCAGTCTTAAAATTCCCAAAATGGAGTTTGCTGCTCCCTCACCCCCTCCTCCCTGGGGATCATCAAAAAGCAAGCCAGGTGTGTGTTCCTATTTATGTCAGAGAGGGGTTTGTATGTGTGAGAGAAATGGGGGGGAAGGGAGGTGTGTGTGAGAGAGAGTGGGGGGAGGGAGGTGTGTGTGTGAGAGAGGAGGGCTGGGAGGTATGTGAGAGAGATTGGGGAAAGGGAGGTGTGAGTGAGAGAGTGGAGAGTGGAGGTGTGAGAGAAAGTGGGAGAGGAAGATTTGTGAGAGAGTGGGGGGAGGGAGGTGTGGGGGGGAGAGAGTGGGGGGAGAGAGAGAGGTGTGTGTGTGTTTTGCATCTGTATGCATGTGAGAAAGGAAGAGTATGTTTGCCTGTTGCTGTAAGAAGGGGGAATGTGGTATGTGTGTGCTTTTGCGTATCTGTATGTAAGATAAGATTTTTGATTTGTGTGGGGGTGAGTGTGTGTCTTTATATATCTGTGTGCGTGAGAAAGAAAGCGATGATATTAAGAGTTTTCCTCTGCAGAGCAATATTAACAATGCAATTGTACACATATCTATTCAGAACTAAACCCCATTGAATTCAGTGGGACTTACTCCCAGGTAAAAGTCTATAAACATTGTAACCTAAGTATAACATCCTATTTGGCATATATCAAATTCTTTATGACATTCATATACTTTCCAACTGTATGTATTTTAAGTACTTTTATTCCATATACCTCCTGGTACTGAAGATGTTGCATATGATTTCTACTTCCAGTACTATTCTTACCTCAGCAACAACCCTGTGAAGTAGGTTAAACTGAAAGGCTTTGATTATCTCAAGGTGACCAAGTGAGATTTATGGGGAAGCTGGGATTTGAATCTGATATACTGATGTGTGTTGTGATCACAGGTTGGGTGTGATCACGAATCGCATGCAGTGATCATGAGCATGAGAGAAAGCTGTCATTCTGAGCAACGACTGGTTGATTTTACATTAATGTATAATATTGATAATCATACAGTGCATAAACACAATATTATATTTATTAATTTGAGGGTTTCTTTTCTTTCTTCCTAAACTCAGTTTCTAAATCCAGAGGTTTCTCTGCAAAAATTTTTTGTTGTTATCTACTGTGAAGTCAACTTCGACTTATGGTGACCCCATGAATGAGAGACCTCCAAGTCACCCTATCCTCAGCAGCCCTGATCAGGTCTTGCATGCTCAAGGAGGGTATGTTGTGCTAGCGTACAACGGCATTTGAACACACTTACCTTCTACCTACCTATGGTTGTATGCTGGAATGGCCTCTTAATTCAAGGAAATTCAGCTTCCCTTAAAGCTGAAAACTTTAAAAAATATATTCAAATATTTATCAGTCTTGAAAGACGGAATAAGACAAGAGTGACATTCCGACTGTGAAAGTAATAAATCAGTTTGCCTTTAATAGCACTATTTTGATAAACTATCTGTAATGGTTCTTTCAGTTTTCTGAAAAGTTAACAGTGGTGCTTGGAATTGTTTTAGAATAGTTTTGTTGTTGATCTTGTTGTTGCTGCTTAAGTTCCCTGGATAGTGCATACATACACAAACATACAAAGCCAATTGAAATATTAAACAACATGGCCTGGCCATTAAAGTGTAATCCTATACCAGTTTAGCTGGGAGTAAGTCCCATTAAACTTGAAACTTACTTTTGGATAAACATATATAAGATTGTGTTTTTAGTGGAGATAACACTGCTAAAGGAAACCCTATAAATTATACAATATAATCCACCTAATCCAGTCCTATATACTTTTATCCCAGTTTTGTCAAAGAGAATTATGGCAACCCTACGTCAACGTCCAATTTTGAGGTGATCGCTGAGGGGGTGGGAGAAGTTCGATGGTTTGGATCTGCTTAGGTGAATGTCTTCTGCTCTGCGGTTGAGGAAGGTAGAGCAAACAAACAAGGAAAACAGGGATTAGGAGATGGAGACTGTCATTGTTTCTCCTGTAGGTTGCTATGGTTGCTATGGGAAGAAACTCTCAGCTGTGGCAACTAAAACAGCTCTCTCTTCACGCCACAATGTGGTTTGGCTCATGCGTATTCTCTGTTTGGGCACACTGGATTTTGGCACATGCGTATTCTGTTTGGGCACACTCAGTTTTGGCGGGAAGGAGCTGCATCTGGCTGAAGCTGCAGCGGTGTCCTCCAGCCTCCATCTCCCGCCTGGGGCAAGTAATGACTGGGACCTCGGTCGCTTTCCTTTTTCCTCCTCCCTCACTGTCGATCCAGCTGCAATTTCTGATTTCCTCTCCTTGCAGCAGAAAGAAATGAGGTGGGGATTTGGAAGGAGAATAATCCCGTTTGGATTTCCAGTCCTAACATCGTAAAGCCAGGTTTTAAGGCTGAAAAGGAAATACAAAACGGGTTTATTTGCCTTCTAAACCCCCACCCCACTTCTTTCCTTCTGTATTTTCTCTCCTTGCAGCAGAAAGGTTACGTTGACCTAAGATAAACATATGGGCCCCCCAAAATAAAGTGTTGCAGGGCCCCCAAAATTCCTTAAACCCGCCCTGCCATTACAGAGCCTCTACTCTAAGCCAAGGCCTTCTTTGTGAGTGCATGCTCCTCTCCTCTGAAAAAGAAGCAGAAGATATACACTTGTATGGGACCCTGGATTCACACTGGAAGCTGTATGTTGGAGGCAAAGGTCTTGAGCTGCTGCTCTGTGTTATCTTGCCCCTACTATTACTATTACTATTACTATTACTATAATATTCACTGTTGTTGTTAATAGAAAAATCCTAGCTTTCTTCTGATGAGTACACAGCACAACAGTCCTGTGAAATAGGTCAAGCTGAGATAGAGTAACAGGCCCAAGGTCATTATGTGAGTTTTATGATGCTGTGGGGACTAGAACTTGCCTCTCCCAAGTCCAATCCACTGTTCTTAACCACTATACCACATGTGAAGATTCATTTTCATGCAAAATTGTGATGGATTTATTACCATGAAGTAAACTGTGAAGTCAAAGGCTTTCACGGCCGGCATCCATAGGGTTTTTGTGGTTTTTTTCTGGGCTGTGAGGCTGTTTTCTGGAAAAGTTTCTTCCTGACGTTTCGCCTGTATCTATGGCTGGCATCTTCAAAGAATGGTGGGATAGGGGTGTGTGGGGTTTATATACTGTGAGTCCCTGTTGGAGAGGATATGTAAATTTGTGTATTTGAATGGCTAGTTCCTAGGATGAGAGGATATGCAAAGAGGATTAGTGTCTGTTTAGCTGATGGTCCATTGTCTGCTGGAAATCCCCGTGTCCCTGGGTGAAGTTCATTTGTATGTGTTGATTTCTGTTTACACACTGCATTTAGTGGTCCCTATGTAAACTTGTCCACAGCTGAAGAAAAACAACCACCCAAAGGGAAGGTATTTTTTACCATACATCAAAGGAGTCACAGACAGAATAGGGAAACTGATGAGAAAACACAACCTTCAAACAATCTACAGACCAACCAAGAAAATCCAAGAAATGCTGCGCTCAGCGAAGGACAAAAGAGACCCTCTGACATCCACAGGAGTTTACCGCATACCATGCAGCTGTGGACAAGTTTACATAGGGACCACTAAATGAATCATAGAGTTGGAAGAGACCACAAGGGCCATCCAGTCCAACCCCCTGCTATGCAGGAATACACAATCAAATAATTCCCAACAGATGGCCACCCAGCCTCTGTTTAAAAACCTCCAAAGAAGGAGACTCCACCACACTGCAAGGCAGCGTATTCCACTGCATTACTTCATTTTGTAAATCACTTTTTAATACTGTATATGCTCTACCATGTGTTTATTGATTTGTTTTTTATTTAACTGTGGTTTTGTTTTGCTTTTATTGCTATCACACCATGCTTTGAGATGATAGTATAAAGTTTAATAAATTGTATTTTAAAAATGTGATGTTGATTTAGGCAGACCCTTAAATATGTAAGCAAAACAAAGCAAAGTAAAACAAAAAGATCAGAACTGCATATCATCCCACTCCATTAGGATAGCTTTTTGAGTGATATGGCTGAAAATGGCAAATAAATATTCTTCATTAGCCCTTCACTCACTCTTTGAGTTGCTTGTTGACAGGGACTTTTCCCTTCAGAGCTGGTACTGATGCTTGCTTTACTTGCCACCTGCCTCTTTGCTGTTTTTTTGTAGTATGTGGGGAAATAATCATTGTAATGTAAAAGCAATCTTGTGTACCTCATTCACATCCTAAGATAAGTCTAGGTTTTTTCCCTGCATGCTTCTGTTCTCCCAAATTCCCTTTCTCTTATTTCACTGGGCACTTCCAGCCAACTTGAGTGCTGGGTCATTCAACACATAACCAAATTTAAATGTTATTGCTCTGTGTAAGTTCTCTTTTAAGTTAGAGTCTCCATGAAGCTGTAGCCATCTTAAGCCATATTATCATTGTTTAGCCATCTTTCCTGCAACCATGCCATGATGTTCACCATTCAGTCTCTTACCACTATAGGCTGGGTGAGTCTTTCTACCCTAGATCCTATTAGTTAGTTAGGAACCTCTATTTAAAGTTTGTTTTAGTATGTAGATTGAGGTTGATATACCTTCAGTAAGCTTTTGATTTGCATTTTAAATTGACTCCTTTGTTTTTGTAATGAGTCTAATTTAACTGGGTGATCTCAGAGACCACATACCTCTGAATACACTTTTAAATGTTAATTGAGCTTTCTGTCTGCATTCCTAAGTTGCACTCTGCGTGAATTTAAAAGTAAATGAATTTTTTAACTCTCTTTTTTAAAGAAGATATTTTTTGTTGCTTTTTAAAAGGACTAGATCCTGGAATTTTAAATACAATTTTATTTTTAGACTCATTACTTCCCAAATTTTTGTCTATAGTTTAATACTGTGATGGACTGGAACCAGGGTGAGAAAAAGATGGCTTGGGGATGGAGAAAAAACACGACTGCTGCTATGCCTAAAAGGAAATTGAATTCATGATTCTGTAAGCGAATTGGGAGTACACCGTCTTTAATAGATACCCTATGTTGCATGTTTCATTTTCAAAGTATTGTGAATGTCTCGGTCCATATTTTACCTGTAGCTGCAAGTAGCTCTAGGTCTTGTCTTATTCACACACAAAAGTCAGGCTTTTTTCTGTATGTTTTCCACACACTTTATTAATATTTCCCAAAGGAATGCCACTGTTGGATATTAAAGAGTTGAGAATAGCTTTAATGCTGGCAAACTATGCTAGCATTTGAAGATTTTTGAGTCTGAGGAGAAGACTTCCACTTATAAACTTCATAGAAGTGTTTTTTCAAAAACAAAAATGTTCCCACTCCTCCCAAGCACAGTGGTCATGACAGCTTTGGAAAGTTCATCACAATTAATTGTGTGAACACCTATTTTAGGATAGTGTTACTCTTTTTTATCTGCTTTTGGACTTAACAATGACTTCTGGATAAGCATAGTGAGAAGAATCCTGCCTTTCCCCTCCCTCAAATTTGTATACAGGTATTTCCCTTCTCCTTACTTAGGCCATGAAGAGCAGAAGCTTTGCTTTCTGCTTTTGTTTTAGATTTACTACAGTTCTATGTGTTGTCTGAACCTTAAAATGTGACTGCTAATAACTGTAGGTAATGACAACAAGTCAGATTTATAGGCTTTGGTTTGAAGGTTAATTGAAATTAATCGTAAGTGACCTGCTTTTGATAACATGGTAAGTGATACCTGATGTAAAGTGAAAGGTTCTGAACTCTTTCCTGCAGACCTGGGTTATTCTCATAATTGTTGAGCTATAGTTTAGTGTTGCATCTGAATTTGATCAGGAGGGCTTTAAACTGAGTCAAATGGGGGAGGGAGACAGTATTCTGGAAGGCAAAAGGGCTGGAGAAAATAGTCAAACTGTCATAGAGGGAAGAAGACAAACAGCGCAAGGACCCAACAGTGGGAGGCAAAAAAACTTGCACAGGCAGGAAGTAAAGGGAACACATGGTCTTAGATGTCTCTACACTAATGCACAAAGCATGGGAAATAAGCAAGATGAACTTGAACTCCTAGCACTACAAAACAAATATGATATAATAGGCATTACTGAAACCTGGTGGGATGAGTCACATGATTGGAATGTAGGAATAGAGGGGTATAACCTTTATAGGAGAAATAGGCCAAACAGGAAAGGAGGAGGAATAGCATTATATGTCAGGGATATTTACACCAGTGAAGAGATCCTGGTGTAGAGATCCATGACATCAATACTGGAAGTCAGGTGGAGAGCATCTGGATAAAAACTAAAGGGGAGGGAAACAACAGGGATGTTATTATGGGACTCTACTACAGACCCTCAAATCAGACGGAGGAATTGGATGATGCCTTTCTAGAACAGACATGCAGAAAGGAGGGATGTAGTGGTGATGGGTGACTTCAGCTATCCTGATATTTGCTGGCAATGTAACTCAACTAAAACTTCAAGGTCTAGCAAATTCCTTACTTGCCCGGAAGACAATTTCATGGTCCAAAAGGTGGAAGAGGCAACAAGGGGGTCAACTATTTTAGATCTGATCCTAACCAACAGAGATGACCTGGTTAATGGGGTGTAAGTGGTGGGATCCTTAGGTGAGAGTGATTATGTTCTCCTGGAGTTTGTTATACAATGGAAAGGAGAAGCCAGGCATAGTCAGACACGCATTCTTGACTTTAGGAGAGCTGATTTCAATTAACTCAGGGAAATACTGGGGGGTGATCCCATGGTCAGGAATACTAAAAGAGAAGAGACCTCAAGACGGATGGGACTTTCTCAAAAGGGAGATACTGAAGGCACAATTTGAAACAGTACCATTGAGGAAGAAAAATGGGAGGTATCTCAAGAAACCAGGATGGATGACTAAAGAACTTTCAACGGAGCTAAGTTTTAAATGGAACATGTATAGGGAATGGGAAAAGGGAAATCACCAAAGAAGAATTCAAACAGATAGCGAACACATGTAAGAGTAAAGTCAGAGAAGCTAAAGCACAGAATGAGCTCAGGCTTGCTAGGGAGGTTAAGAACAATAAAAAGGTTTTTTTGGGGGGGTATATCCGCAGCAAAAGGAGGAAGAAGGAAATGATAGGGCCACTACGTGGAGAAGATGGCAAAATGCTAACAGGGGACAGAGAAAAGGCAGAATTACTCAACACCTTCTTTGCCTCAGTGTTTTCAGAAAAGGAAAAGGAGGACCAACCTGAGGATAATGGAACAGAGGACACAATAGGGGAAATCCAGTTCAGAATAAGCAAAGAGGTAGTACAGGAATACCTTCTTAATCTAAATGAATTTAAATCTCCAGGACCAGATGAACTACATCCAAGAGTATTAAAAGAGCTGGCAAGTGTAATCTCAGAGCCATTGGCAATAATCTTTGAGAACTCCTGGAGAACAGGAGAAGTCCCAGCTGACTGGAGGAGGGCAAACATCCCCATCTTCAAAAAGGGGAAAAAAGAGGATCCCAACAATTATCATCCAGTTAGTCTGACATCAATATCAGGGAAGATTCTAGAGCAGATCATTAAACAGAGAGCCTGTGAACATTTAGAAGGTAATGCCATAATCACAAAAAGTCAACATGGATTTCAGAGAAACAAGTCATGCCAGACTAATCTGATCTCTTTTTTTGATAAAGTTACCAGCTTGGTAGATGAAGGGAACACTGTGGACATGGCATACCTTGATTTCAGTAAGGCGTTTGACAAGGTTCCCCATGACATTCTTGCAAACAAGCTTGTAAAATGTGGGCTAGACAAGTTAACTGTTCAATGGATTTGTAATTGGTTGACCGGCCGAACCCAAAGGGTGCTCAACAGTGGCTCTTCTTCGCCTTGAAAAGATGTGACCAGTGGGGTGCCACCGGGTTCTGTCCTGGGCCCAGTGCTATTCAACATCTTTATCAATGACTTGCATGAAGGAATTAGTGGCATACTTATCAAATTTCATCTTTGACCTTTCATCAGCGCTGTCTATGCACAATCCTAAATATACACTGGACTGACTATGTGACGAATGTTGCTGTCCTTGAGCAAGCCGGGATCACCAGCATTGATGCCATGATATTGAGAACACAGCTGCGCTGGGCAGGGCACGTTTCTAGGATGGAGGACCATCGCCTCCCAAAAATACTACTCTACGGTGAACTCGCCACGGGTCAGCGTAAGAGGGGCGCTCCAAAACAGCGATACAAAGACTCCCTGAAACAACATCTCAGGCTCGGCCAAATTGATCACCAACAGTGGTCCGCCCTGGCCTCACATCAGGAGGCATGGAGACGCACTATCCACAATGCTGCAGCCTTATTTGAGAACTCACGCCGAACAAGTCTTGAAGAGAAACGACAACGCAGAAAGAATCACAACCCAAAAACATCACCCAAGGAGACCTTCTGCTGTGCTTTTTGCAACCGGACTTGTTTATCTCGGATTGGCCTTTTTAGTCATCAGCGCGCTTGAAGAAAGCGCGGGATGAGTCCTTCCTGAATCTTCATTTGCGAAGAAAAGCCAGATTTATCAAATTTGCAGATGACACCAAATTAGGAGGAGTAGCTAATACCCTAGAGGACAGGATCAAAATTCAGAATGACCTGGATAGACTGGAGAGCTGGGCCAAAGCTAACAAAATAAAATTCAATACGGAGAAATGTAAAGTACTGCATTTAGGGCGGAAAAATGAAATGCATAGATATAGGATGGGAGAGACCTGGCTGAATGAGACTACGTGCGAAAGGGATCTAGGAGTCCTAGTAGACCACAAGTTTAACATGAGCCAACAGTGTGGTGCAGCAGCTAAAAAGGCCAATGCGATTTTGGGCTGTATCAATAGAAGTATAGTGTCTAGATCAAGGGAAGTAATAGTGCCACTCTATTCTGCCTTGGTCAGACCTCACCTAGAATACTGTGCCCAGTTCTGGGCACCACAATTCAAAAAGGATATTGACAAATTGGAGTGTGTCGAGAGAAGGGCAACTAAAATGGTGAAAAGTCTGGAAACCATGCCTTATGAGGAGAGACTTATGGAGCTGGGTATGTTTAACCTGGAAAAAGACGGTTAAGAGGTGATATGATAGCCCTGTTTAAATATTTGAAGGGATGTCACGCTGAGGATGGAGCAGGACTGGATGGCCCTTGTGGTCTTTTCCAACTCTACAATTCTATGATTCTATGATTCTAAATTTTTCTCATGTTGAGATCCTCATGCAGAATTTTTCCACGCAGTGTCTTTGTCAATGTTCACGGCTTAAGCTATTATTTGGATACTGAGTCGGCGGTCTTCTCAAACAATCTGGCTGATTTTGCCCCACAATTTCTTTGGTTCTTGAAGTGGAAGGTCATCCAGGCCATTAGTTGTCTTCCACATTCTCAGGGCCTTCTCTGAATCTTTTGTGCCACTCAAACACATGTGCACAAGACATGCAGTCTTCCCCATAGGCATCAGTAATCATTTGAAAAGATTCCAGTGTTTTGTTCAGTTTTGTTAAAAATTTCAAATTGAAATGTTGCTCGACTTTTAAACTTAGTGTTTTTCTGGCACACAACACAACATAGCTACTTTAAACAATGACTGACTGAACAGCTGAAAGTGGAGATGTTTGTCATGCACGTTCAGACATGTTCAAGGTCACAGCTCAAGCATTCACAACCAGTTCTCCCTGATTTATCTGAAAGGTAGAAACACGGTCTTGTTATTTAATAGACAGACCTTGCATATTTCCACTATTACTGAGTTGCTTATTTCTACCATGTACAATTGAGGAAATAATGTCATCAGAATGTTAACCTGAACACTGGAATCTTTTCAGCACATCACGATAAGTGTACTTTCATGACAGCTATCTTCTCAGTACTGTAACTTCCTTGTCAGTGCTTTTACTTAATAGCTGTGCCCCAACTGAATAGGACCTTTGTTCTGAACTAAGGCTAGATCAGCACCCAGGCTTCTCACAATATTCATTTGGTACCAAGATTTGACATGTACCCATGGTATAAAATAAGCTTTATTGATAATAAATGGGTGAAGCAGATGTCTTGGCAGCACAGGAAAGTCTCCAAAGAGCCTTAAGCCAATAGGGACTTGACCTCCCCTCACACTGGCATAGACTAGATTACCAAACCTATCAGACTCATCCAAGTAACCAGTGATTAGTTTAGGCTAGAATAGTGCACACTTATCCCTTAAACCAAGACTGAAGCCCTGGCTGGTAGCCCAAGATTTAAGTAGTCAAAAGCTATACAGAGCGTTACAACAGAAGTGCAAATTCATCCCTATATTCTAGAAACTGTGGGAACAGCTTTTAAAAAATACACAGCTAGCAAAGAATTCATTTCAACACAGCTCTTGCAGCTAAGCTGAGGGTGGGGCAGATGGGCTCTGTTCTTATAAGAAAGCAGGGGTTCTCATCTCTTAGAATTCCAAGTTGGAATGAACTCTGACTAGCTGTGCTAAGTGTAAAATAACCCTTTTTTACTTCTTGGAGCTATATACTGTATTGCCATTCTGAGAATGCTGGCAAGGTGCTTCTGATGGCAAGGTCTGCTCTCACCACAACCTTTTAAGGTGCTATAAGTTTATTTATTATTTATACGTTGATGTAGATTAGAAGAACTTCATGTCCATTTACATCTTACTGTACTTGCAGCATGTTTTTGGGCAGTTATTTAATATTACATACTTAATTTTGGTTCTTAAACTATTCAGGGTTTTTTTGGTTGGTTGTTTGTTTTGAAACTGCACGACTTTATAACAATTCTTTGCAGTCTGAATTGTTCTAGCCAAATTATACTCAGATGGCTGCGTGTTCTCTTAGAGAATTAATCCACATGTGAACAGGCCCATTTACTTAACAGGCTAATTGTTGGTAGGAAGCTTTATGGGACCAAATCCTATTTTTATATGGAACAGAATAAGTTCTTTCTTAAGTAATGATTTTTGAGAACTTCAGTCATAGAAAGTAACAAAACATTGTAATTGGATTGCATTATTTCTTGAAAGCTGGCAAACCAGTTATAGATTTTCACCACAAGATGGAGCAGAAGTTGCTAAAAATTTTGATGTAAAGCTTCTTTTTCTCTCTCCCCCTCTCCTCTTCCTCCTTCCTTCAGACATACAGCATATGACTTATACATTTGCTAGAGATACTTGTGCTTTGTTGCTCTTGGTATTAATGTTTGAATAACCTATTTTTTGGTAATAATAATAATAATAATATTTATTTATACCCCGCCCCTCTGTTAAAAATAATCAGGGCGGCTTACAAAAATTAAAATACAAATATAGATTAAAATTCCTAAACACCACCCATCCCCATAAAAAGACTAAAAATTAACTAGATTTGCTTTTTTAAAAGAAACAAACGTGTTTGCTCTTTATAACTAGATTATGATGTATGCTCTAAACATTGAAAAATGGAAGAGATGAAAAAGGTTGAAGCTTGTATTAGTCTGGAGAATGATGAGTGGCTGTGGACCAGAAACAATTTTCTAGGTCATGTGCCAAATACCCCTAGTAGATACTGTGAATAGATACACTGTATTGAAATAGCCTGTGGCTAGTTATTTTGCCTGGATTTAAATTGAACTCAAAGGGCCTCATTTGAAAAGCAAATTAATCAGCTTACATCTAACAGCCATATGGGAGGGGAGCATTGATACAAAACTTATTGCTACAAGTCTTCAAAACACTGAAAATTGTCCTCTATCAAAAATAAGTTTCAGAATATGGGGAGATGCAGCAGAACATGGTGACATCTCATATGTCCTTTTTCTGAAGTGAATGAAAAGGTTGGCCCAGTTGAATCCATTTTATGAGGGGCTTGGTGGCTTGCTGACAGACTGAATCAGCAGTGTTTAGCTCCCCCCACCTGGTCTTTAGTGGTAGGTTTCTGCTTATGATAATTAGCGCAGTAAAAATGCCTAGTTCACACTGGTTCACACACAATGATTAAAGTGAAATAGAGGACATGACATATGAATAAGAAGAATAGTTTAGGGATTCCGAAAATCTTGCATTGCTTTATATAAATCTGTGGTGGTTGAAATACTATAAAGTAGAACCCCTGTATCTGCTAGGGATTGGTTCTGGGGAGCCCCATGGATACCAAAAACTATGGATAATAGCGAACGCCATTGAAAATAATGGGACTTCCGGTTTAAAATACCATAGAGTTGCCTTGGATTACCTAGAAAATGGCTAGAGAGGACACATTTTCTAGGATGACTCTATGGTAGGTGTGCTGTTTTGTGTCCTGTGGATAATCAAAAAAGTAGGAAATGAATCAGTGGATATGGGGGTCCTATTGTATGTAGTTCTGGACAGGAAAGAATGACATTGTAGAGCTGGAGATGATGCAGAAAGGGATAAGCAAAATGTTTGAAGGGGAGCAACTCCACTCTGAAGAATTTTTTTCAAAATTTAGGTAAATTTAACTTGGGGGAAACTGTAATAAGAGAGACTATATATATAAGTATTAAATTATTCATTTTGACTCAGGGTAATTCATTGAATCTGACTAGAAAAAAAGAAGTTCTCTACAGAGTGTACAACCAAGCTATGTAGAAAGGTGGGCTCCCATTTTAGCAACATTTTTTACATGTATTGATTGCACAGAATGTATCCCTTATTAGCCATTATCATTTCATTCTATAAAAAAGGGACTTTATTTGATCTGGCCAGTTATAGACAGTCAGCTTGCTGAGCATAATTGGTAAGTTATATGTTAGTGCCACTTATTTGCTCAAGAAGCTTTTAGATTGGTTAGAGCAAAAGAAAATTCTTGTAGAAGAGCAGGCCAGGCCTAGGGCAGGATGGTATACAGTTGACCGAGGACTTATTCTTCAACATCTTGCTGAAAAATATCCCTCAACAAGCAGGCCTTCATGTAGCTTTCATTGTGTAAGTCAGTTTTTGACCCAATTTCAAGAGTAAGATTAGGGCAAAAATTTGAAGCTACTGGTTGAGTATCCTGTGTTCAAAATGCTTGGGACCAGAAGTGTGCCGTATTTTGGATTTTTTTTTAATACTTACATATACATAATGAGATAACTTGGAGATGGGACTAAACACAAAATTCATTCATGTGTCATATACACCTTACATACATAGTCTGATGGTAGTTTTACAATATTTTTAGTAATTTTGCACATGAAAGAAAGTTTGTGTACATTGAACCATCAGAAAGCAAAGCTGTCACTATCTCAGCCACCCGTGTGGACAATTTTGGATTTTGGATTTCAGAATTCCATATAAGGGAAGCTCATCCTATACTTACATCCAAAGAAGACTGCTTATACATACTTTTTGGCCATCTGACAGGTCCTGTTCCAACTTTTAATGGAGCCAAGCAGGGATGCATCTTGCCCCTACTTTGTTCAGTTTCTGTATCAATTCCTTGATCCAATATTTGGCCAAGGTAAATTCTCATTCTCCCAAATTAGCAAACAGACTCTTATCAGCCATTCTCTATGAAGATGATACTGAATTTTTATCATTATAAATTATTGGTCTTAAGCAACTTTTAATTGCTTTCATTTCTTAGTGTAGTGAAGAATTGCTGTCCATCAGTTATTCTAAGACTAAGGTTCTAATTTTCAGCAGGAAAAAGATCATAAATGGCAAATTAATGGCCATTAGAGTGAACAGGTTACCTGTTACGGATATTTGGATATAGTCCTTAATTTAGCTAGATCATGGAAAGCCCAGACAATTAATGCCATTGCAAATACACAGAAGAGTACTTTAGCTCTCCTTTCCTTTTTTTACATGAAGCATGGCCAATTTATTCCTTCAAGTTTTAATGCCAAGATATTAGCACAAATTTTGTATGGATGTCAGTTATGCAAATATAGCAATTTTCTACCCTTTGAAGTTGTACAAACATCATTTTTGAGAACCTGACTAGGAATACCAACACGTGTTCCCAGTACTGTCCTGGGGCTAGAGACAGGCCAAGTCACAGTAGAGCCTGTGTGCAAATGCTCAAAATAAATGTTTGGCTAAAATTGGTGTTCTTTCCAGTGGGATTGTTCCCTCTGACATTGATTGACTCCTTTCAGTCATAACGGATAGTGACTCCGTCCACAAAGTTGCAGAATCTTGGTTTCTCTGTTGGTGCTATTCTGGCTGTGCAATAAAGAAATGCTAAGACAGTTATTGCCTGGTGAATCAGGAAAACTGAGCTACAAAGCCATTGGATTGCAGTGGAATGTTGCCTCCATTATAGGGAGTATGAGGGGGCATTTAAAATTCCAAACTAACTGCCAAATCGGTCAATTATTTAAAACAGTGTGACCCCTCTATCTACAGGACCATATCTGCAGATTCACTTACCCACATCTGAAAAAATATGTTCTCTCTAAACATCTTCTAGGTCCTCCAGCATGACTATATGGTATGCTTAAGCTGGAAGTAATTCATTTTAACAGGATTCGCTGTTATCCACGGTTTCTGGTATCCACAGTAAGTCTAGAAATGTATCCCCTGTGAATACAGGGGTCATACAGTATAGAAGGGCTTTTATATTAGCTAGGCTTAAAGCCCTGTGTTTTTGGAAGGGAGGTTTTGTAAGATCCCCATCCAAGAGTGCTTATGTTCATGCAATACAGATCCTGTTGAAACTGTGAAGCATGTATTATTGCATTGTCTTTTCCATTGTGATTTGTGTCTTAATATTATACTGTAACTTCAATTCTCCAGAAATATCCAGAGAGGTCTGACAAATTTTATGTGGATTACTATTGTCAGACATGAAGTCTCAGGTTGCATATAAAGTGGCAAAATTTTGTGCTTGTGCTGTTATTTGTAGGAAGGTGATAATGAATAGTAAATAGTTGGAATAGTGATATACTGGAGAGAGGGGTTCCAATTAAATACTGTACTGGAGATTTTAGTATGTTTGTGGATACAGGCATTTAGTTTGTTTCAGCTGTGCACTTTTATCTAGAATTATTTTTATTTCATATCATTGTATATAGTATTGTTGCCTGTAAACTTGTGCTAGTTTTTGACCGTAATAAATTTTCGTATTCATATTCGTTATGGAATATGCAATTGCAAAGTGTAGTGATGGCTTCCAGTTTGGATTATTTTAAAGAGGATTGTGGATGAGGCTATTATTAGTCGCAAGGTCTATATATTATCTCCAGCATTGGAGGCATGCATCTGTGTATCATTTGCCAGGAGACACTATTGGAAGGGTGTATTGCTTTCATTTCCCATAAGGGGGACATGAATGCACTACACTTCCCAATAGTGTTCCCTGGCAACTGGTATGCAGAGTGCTAGCAACTGTTATACAAAGCCTTTCCTGTAGGTATCTGGTGGACTGTTAAGTACACAAAGTACTGAACTAGAAACCCAACAGACCTCTGATTAACTTTATAATCCCATTGTGTTGGATCCAGCTTTAGATGCATGGTCTGAGCTGGTAAAAGCACACATTCTTCTTTCTTTCCCAATAACAGGCCATCAAGGCACCCTCCCTCTTTTGCATGATAAGATTGGGTGAAACTCCCAAAAAGAGCGAATGGTGTGCAGTGTGAAGGAGAAATTGTTGACAATCATGTGGAGGTACTTTCTGTGAGCAAAACTCTACTTTCCAAAGGTGCCTCTGCTTGATTTTGGGGAGTCTCTCCCCACAGGCTATCCCATTCAGAAGCCCCACCCAAAAAAAATTCTAAACAGAATGGGGGGAATAGAAGAGCTAACATAAGGAGGATAGGAAGGGGTGCCTTCTACTGCCAGCCCACTATCACATGCCTAAAGCTGGATCCAACCCCTTAAGTTTAAATAACGAGTGTGGGCCCAGTTACATCAGAGTTTAAGTGGAGGAGGGAAAATAATGTGTGAAAGGATGGGTAGGGTGAAGATCTTCTGAGTAGTGCTAGTACACAACTATAAGACTTAGATTTATCAGGAAGAAACAAAATGGTTATAAGAGCATGATTGGTACACTAGTGAGATGGGGAGTGCAAAACTGTAGGAGCTGCACTGCACTGTCTTTTATCTTTATTTTTGTGCTGATTGTGTTAATGGGCCAGTTCAGGCCAAAGTGGATGCCATAGTTATAATTTAATATTTGATTTAATCTTTAATCCTAATTAAGGTCATTGAGGAAAATTTACATCAGAGAAGGAAGGAAGCATGTCCTGCACCTTCCTCATCATCCCTGTTGTTGATGTTGTATGCCTTCAAGTTGTTTCCAACTTTGGGTGACACTAAGGGGTTTTCTTGGCAAGATTTGCTCATTGTGGTTAAAAGATTGAGTGTTAGCTCTACACCAGCCCTAATTGTTGTTCTGTGTATGTACATGTTGGCAGTGCAGTGCCACTTACTCTTCTCTCCATACATTATTCCTCTTGTTACAAAGGCTTTTCTTCTTCAGTGTATTTCTTCCATTCCTTGAAAGTAACAAAATAGGCTTACAAGGACAAGAACATTGTGTTAAGAATGCATATTTTCCCTCTCTCCTTTTGAAAAATACAATGTAGGTTCTGTTTTCAGAATAGTAAACCAAGTGAGGTGCCAACAGCCATGGAAAATGGAGTATTTTTAAATCAACAATTTAGGCACCTGGCACATAGTTTGGTTCATCAAGCTCACCTGACAGTAATGCTTACTTTGTCTTCTTTTCAGGATAGGATATTTATTCTTTTCACTCCTGTAAATCTTGTTAGACTTGGAAGTTATACTTTCCCCACTCCCCACAAGAAGTGACGTGACAGAGTGAAATTTTACAGATTGTAAAAACAACCTTTCAGAAAATGACCTGTAAAATATATTAGATGTAATCAATTCTAAAAATGAGCAGAACTAATAACTGTGTTTATGTGACAGACATTATACTCCTGCTAATCTGTTTTATTGTTAAACGTCAGGGCTTCAGTTGTTAACTGTCTTTGGTGGGGAGGGCTGATATTAAGAGTTCAGAAATCACTGCATTTTCCTTAAGAAAGCAAAGAATGTCATGTTCACAATAAGCAAAGCAAATTGTGGACATTATGATCATGTTCCCAAATTGCAAAATGACACTTTCTCTAACTGATCTGACAGCCTTAAATCCAACTTAGAAGAAGACGAGTACATTTAAAAAACAACAACACAGCTGCTCTTTAGATGTTGCAAGGAAGCTATGCTAAATGTAATCAAGACCTTTGATGTTAGTGAAGGAGATGAAGGATGTGTCTCAGTGAAAATTGTATGTATGTGTTCATGCTCCTAATGTCTGTATTTGCCAACAGTGTTTTTCTTGAGAGGAGAGTGCTGATGATTCTGAGGTTTGGTAATGTTTCAGAAGCTGTGTGACATCACTTCAGAATCTGTTCTCCAGCCAAGCTAGCAACTTGCACAGCCAGAATGCTTTTTCTTAGTGTCAGGGCTGTGAACAGCTCATTTCGGAAGCAGCTTCTAGACAAAAGGGTTGTGCTTCTTTATCTTTACGACTGTTTGCTTTAAGGCTTTTGTGAAGAATTAATTTATCTGAAGGCTGGTAAGTCTCTGTGTGTGTATGTTTGTGTTTGTATTTAACAACAAGGGATTCTTCTTTCCTTGCATAAACAATTCCATCTTTTAAATATGCACACCTATAAAGTGCCTTAGTTCCACATTCGATTTTGGAAAGGACTTACGGTGTTTTGTTTGTTCTATAGCTTTACCTGATTAATTGCACATAACTGTAAGTCTTTTATTAAAAACAGATTGCTGTGAACTTTAAAAATGAGTCACAAGTTAGATAATTTGCATTCTGTGTATAAAACAAAATTAAATTGAAATGGCTCAGTGAGAGAGAATGGGGTGGGAACAACTTTACAAACAGTGCTTACCACCTTACCCTTTCCCTTAATTGCTATGTAGATTAGATAATGGTGCTAAGGCACTGATAGATGCAATAGAAATTATTAATGGGACTTTGACCATTTCTGTAGGTTATTGAATTGTACTTATTGTTTTGAACCAGACAAATAAAATGGAAATAAAATAACTAGGAGTGGTAATATGACATTGTGCATAGTGTTACTTAAAAAGCAGGGTATGTTCTATTCAAGTGGAGAGAAAAAAAAGTTTCATAGCTAATATCAGTTCTCAATGAAGGCACAGAATTAATACTGTTGTAGAATTTGAGGAGCTAATTTAAAGACCCTTTGGAAGATCTTTAACCAGCCCCATCTACCAGGGCAGACGTTTGGCTGTGGCAGTATCACCCATGGCAGATGCTTGTATAAACCTTTACTAACAGTGAGGCTTCACTTACTCCCACTTCCACCCCATACTCCTTAAAAATGTGCATATACTGAGAAACATACCTACCTGCAATTCTAGTGTCCTATTTTTAACTGGTTCAATAATATAGTAACAGTTATTATGAAATTATTTTCCAGACTTGTTTAGAGATTATCATACAAAAACAGTTTTGTATATTGGGATTTTAAATGTGCTTCAGTGTTGTAATAAAGTAAATTATGGTTTAGGTTTGCAAGCACTTGACATCTGAATTGCATTTATGACACCCCCCCTCCACTTTTAACTGCTTTCTCATGCTTTGTGAAATAAGTACGTTAGATTAATCTTGTTGGTTAGTCCCATGCAGAATAGACCTACGGAATCAATTGTTGAATAGTGAGCTATCACATGGGTAAATCCCATAGTTTCAACAGATTTACTCTAGTTGGGAACAGTAGAATTCATTGTTTTTGACTATATAAATTCTACTGTTATTTCTAAACATTAAAACTTGCCTGTAGTGAAATATTTGAATTTATTACAATGACAATGTCAGGGCTTCATGGATAAATATAATACTAAGAACATCTAATCCATCTTTTCTAGGATTCCTGTAGTGTTAAGCCCCTGATCTGTGCAAATGATAGATATCCATTTCTGACAGGGGAAGAAATTGTGGCTGGAATTCAAATGGATTCCATTCAATGTATTTTGTACTGAAGTTGTATTTAGTTTTGGAGATAGAATTGAATCGTTCTTCGGTACACTAATGTGTGTGTGTGTATATATATACTGCAAATTACTTTAATGTTGCATGCTCTATAGCCTTTTCTCCTTAAAACAGCACAATACAGTAAAATGTAACTTGTATGGGGAAATACATTGTTAGATAGATGCATTAGTGTTTTCTTTTAAAATACACTGAGTTGAAACCTATAGTTATCAGGAATCCTCTTAAGGTTTTGAGTATGTTCAAAAATAGCCTTGCTTCTTGCTTAGCATTAAACTTGTATTTATTTAACATGTCCCACAAACCCTTTAAAATAGGATTTCTATAGGACAGTTTTCTGTGATGCACAAATGCTGCGGATGAAGAATTAAATGTTTCTGTGGGGATAAGTGGGATTGAATAGCAACTTAGGAGCAACAGTGGCCGGTTGTGGAGAAGGTATAAGAGCTGGGAAAGCCACCAAATCCTCATCCATGATCAAGGAAACCCTGCTGTGAGCTTAGACCAGACTCACTTTTGAGACAATACATACTGTTGTGTGTAAGTATGTATCTAATACTAAATGCATTTATTATCTCTTAGAGCTAATAGCTACCGTATATACAGTAGATATACCCAGACTCTGGAGTGACATGCTTTGAAGTTCTTCATGCTACTTGATCTGATCTTAAAAGACAAACACAGTATAAAGTGTCTTCTCTCACACAAAAATCATGCATACATTTGGAATTAGCAGGAAATAAAAATGTCAGCATCTATTAAATAAAAACACCCAAGAACAGCATTCATTTGCTAAGAAACAGGGATGAGGAAATGGCAGCCTGTAGGCTGCTTGAAACCCCCAACTGTGTTTTGTTGTCCCCAAGAATTCAGTCATTCTTCCAGCTCTCAAATATGTGGAGATTCTACCTCCCAAGGCCTGATAGTCTTCTCACTTTTGGGGTGGTGGTGGTGGTGGTGGATGGGGCTCTCCCTGCCCTCCAACATGTAGTGACAGCATAGCTATTTCCTATTTGGAAAAATGACCTGTTCACGGCTAAAACCACCTTAGGTCTCATATTGAGAGAAAGTCAGGATGTTACTCAAAAGATGAAGGCAGTACCAAGTACAACTAAATAACCAGCATCATCCCCCCCAGAGGCTTTGGGGGAATTCTAGTGTCCATATGGAGGGCATTATTTAAAAAAGACAACCAAAATTTGGTAGGATATGGGGGAGAAAAAAAGGAATTGGAGTTCTTCAGGGTCCTGGGGAGGAATGTGACCACCCAACTGTTGACAGTTATCCACTTCTACTAAAATATTATGTTGGCATGACCAAGTCACAGTAGCAGAGACTTTTTGGTTCTCTGGGTTTTTCTATTCTTTCTGTAGAATTCATTGTATGTACTATTGAATAAAAACTGATCCAGAAATGCTAACTTGTTTTCTGCTGAAATGTCTTTTCATTGACTTCCAAGCAATTAGTAATTTTCCTGTAACATTTCAAAAATTAATTACATTGTGCCATATGTTGCCATTACTCATTTCTTCCTTGCCACTAGACTAAAACACACATGCACTCACTCACACACTCACACAGAAATCTGAAGCAGTTTCTTCAGAAAGGAAATGGGTAAGCTTCATTTTAGTTCTTAACAATTGCAGATATCTTGTTTGAATTGATGACAGAAGTATGTTCTAATAGAACATTAAATATTTGGTTGTGGTTTTTTTCTTATCAGCAGCAGTAACTCCAGACTCAAAATTTTTCTCTTCACGTTAGAAAAAACTATCTTCATATACAACAGTGCAGCCTATAGTGAGCAGTTCTAGATTTGAAATCTTTTTCTTTAAGCAGCACTGTCAGATTTTAAGCAAGATCAGCTTAGTATTTCCCTGTTTCCTTTCTAGTCTGCAAAGAGTAATTGTAGTCTTTAATTGCCTTATAATTTGCCATAATATCTGATCATATCTTCCTTGTTGCTTACCATTTTATCCAAGGAAAACAATGCATGTGGCTTTGCAGAAGCAAAGACTTGTCCCCTCCTTTGGCTGCCTAGTTTTTGTCAACAGTTATGGCACTAAAATTGCCTTGCTGTTTTTATTGCTATACAAACACCACTGAAGGCCCACATTTATTTATTTTTTGTTTATTGTTTTTGTTTAAAACAAGATTTACTAAAAAAAAATCCCACAAAGAACCACATATAAGAAACAAACAACAAAGACATAAACAACTTAAAAAGACAATACAATACAATAGTTACAAAATAACCATAAATATATTAATACTTCCTTTCAACGGGTTTTGAACTTGTTTCTTATCCTCTTTACTGTCCTTTCCTAATTGCAACTCAAATTCTCCTCAATTTATATTACTATTCATATTGTCATATTATTTAACTCCTTAATTGTGACTGCACAATTTTATATTGGTTATTGAAAACCTTTATTCACTCTGAATTCATAATTGCTTCTACTCATAACTGTTCGAACAGTGATGTTTATCAACTCGTCTATGTAATCTTTTTGGTCTATTTTCTCTATTTTCCACCGTTTATCTCATTATACATTAATCAGTTAAGTAAGTGATTACATTATTATTCCATTCAGTTTTCCAAAAGACTATCAGTTTCTCCCAATCCTGCCTAAACTTGTTTGGTGGTCTATTTTTAATCCAGCAAGTACATTTTTCCACCCATTCCTCTGAATTTGGAATTTCTTTTTGCTTCCAATGTCTGGCGTAAATAACTCTCGCTGTGGTGATCATGTTCCAAGATTCCTTTGGAAAATCTTTATCTATGATGTTCAATAATAATAATAATAATAGTAATAATAATAATAATAATAATAATAAAAAAATTTATTTCTGTCCCGCCCCTCTACAACGCAATCGGGGCAGCTTACAGTATAAAAACTCCATAATTACAGTACTCTAGCCCACCCACCCCTTAAAATAATATTAAATTATAAAGGATTAAAAACATACAATAATTAAAAATATATTAAATTAGAAAATAAAAATAAAACATACAATAATTTTAAAAAATCCAATTGCAGCTCAGAGGGAAGGACAGCCGAGTCTTGGGCCAGGATAGCTATCCAGGAAAGGCCTGCCAGAAAAGATCCGTCTTGACAGCTTTTTAAAAACTGTCTAAGGTGGTAATAAGACGGATCTCGTCCGGCAGGCCATTCCATAATCTGGGAGCAGTAGCAGAGAAGGCCCTCTGGGAGGTCACCGACAGCCTTGTTTTCATAGGTTGTAACAGGTTCCTCCCAGAGGACCGAAGTGTGCAGGGAGGGTCATACGGGAGGTCATACAATAAGAGGTCATACAATAAGTATGTTTCAGGCTTAAATCTCAGGTTTAATTTCAATATTTTCCTTATCACATTATGAATGATAGTCCAAAAATTATTTGCACTTCTACATGACCACCACATGTGATAGAACGTGCCAGTCATTTCACCACATTTCCAGCAATTTGAGTCAGTACCCTTATACATTTTTTGCTAATTTTTGTGGTGTCATATACCACCAAAATTGCATTTTATAGCAGTTCTCTTTTAATTCCATACAAGATGTAAATCTAATATCACTTTTCCATAGTTTTTCCCAATCTTCTAACAAAATATCATGTCCGATATTCTGTGACCACTTAATCATATAGTCCTTTATCACTATCAGTTCTAGATCTAATTTTAATAACAGCTTATATATCTTCAATATTGTTAATTCTTTGTTTTCCGTTATCAATGCGTCTAATTCTGTCTGTTGATTCATTATACCATATAGCTTTTTATCTATGTTATTTCTTTCCTGTAGTTGTCTATATTAAAACCAGTTCATATTCTTGTTGTCCTTTTCAAACTCTTCTCTCGATTTTAACCTATGAGATCCTTCCTGAAAGTTTAATAAATCTTTATATGTCCACCATTTGTTTATATCAATCATTTCTGCCCTTCTGAAAGCTTCTTTTGGTGAAACCCACGTTGGTAACCTTATATATATACATTTTTTAATTTCTTTCCAAGTTTTTAACATAGCTTTTCTAATAAGATTACTTCCAAAATTTTTATCTATGTTCTCTTTCTCATACCATAGGTATGTGTGGACGTGTAAGCCGTATCTGGTATCTGCCCCCTCTAATGTTGTCATTTGATCGTTATTCAGCCTAAACCAATCTTGTAATCATGTTAGTACACATGCCTTATAATACAAACTTAAGTTAGGCAGCCCCAATCCCCCTCTACTTTTTTCATCCGTTAATACCTTCCAATTTATTTTTGGTTTTTTATTCATCCAAACCAAATTTGACAGATCTTTATCCCATGTTTTAAATAGCCTGCTGTTATTTAGTATAGGTAAATTTTGAAATAAAAAAGCATTTTCGGCAACACCGTCGTCTTAATGGCTGCCAACCTCCCTAGCATGGATAGATTTAACTTCTTCTGTCTTTCTATATCTTTTTTTATTTCATTCCATTTCATTTTATAATTATTATCTACTAAATCCAGGTTGTTTTTCATTATAACTATTCCCAAGTATCTTGTCTTCTTTACTACTTTAAAGTTTGATAACTTTATTAAATTCTCTTCCTCTTTTTTATCTAGATTTTTTGTCAATATCACTGTTTTTTCTTTATTGATTTTAATCCGAGATATTCTGCCAAAGATCTCTAACTTTTCTTGTACATTCTTTATAGTTTCTAACGGATCCTCTAAAGATATAACTGTATCATCCGCATAGGCACTTATCTTGTACATTTGCTTTTTAATCTTCAATCCTTGTATTTTTTTCTTCTCTCCTTACTATTCCACAAAGTGTTTCTAATGCTATTATAAAAAGTAAGGGCGAGAACAGGCATCCCTGCCTTACTCCTTTTTCTAACTTTATTTCTGTTGTTTTTTGCCCCTTTATTATTATTTGAGCTGTTTGATGTTGATAAATTGCCTGTATTCCACGTATGAAATTTCTTCCCAATCTCATTTTCCCTATAACTTCCATCATATATTGGCATTTGACACTGTCAAAAGCTTTTTCCGCATCCAGAAAAATCAAAGCCAGCTTCCTTTCAGGATGTTTTTCAAAGTATTCTATTAGATTTAAAATGTTTCAAATATTATTTCTTAGATGTCTTTTTGGCAAAAACCCCGATTGGTAAGTGCTTATCCATTTGTTCAGAATTAATTTCAGTCTATCTGCCATAATTAATGTAAAGATCTTATAATCTGTATTTAACAGTGAAATGGGCCTATAATTTTTTACATCTTCTGGGTCCTTATTCTCCTTTAAAATTAACACAATATTTGCATTATTCCAAGACCCTGGAGCTTCTTCTCCTAGTATTATTCTGTTAAAGGTCTTCCATAGTGGTATTTTAATTTCTTCCTCAAAAATCTTATAGTAAGTAAATGGAAAGATCAGGTCCAGGAGTTTTATTATTCTTCATTGCTCTGATTGCCTTCTCTACTTCCACTATTGTAATTTTTTTTGTTTGATTCCTCCTTTTGTTTTTCCATTATTTCCAAAATATTTTGGTCATTCAAATATCTTCTTATGTTTTCTATCTTGTTTCCATTCAAATCTGTTTCCTTAAATAAGCTTCTATAATATTCTTGAAACTCTTTTCTTATTCCCTCTTGTATTGTTATTACTTTTCCTTTTATTTTTATTTTCAAAATTTGTTGTTTCTCTTGTTCCTTTCTCAATATGAAAGCCAACCATTTTCCTATTTTATTGTCGTTTTCGTAGAATCTTTGTTTTGCATATCTCATCTTTTTTCTATTTCAAACGCTGTTTCTCTGTTTAAATGATCTTGTATAGTTTTGATTTCTTTCAACACTTTATTATCTTTTGGATCTTTTTTGAGTTGCATTTCTTTAGCTTTCAGTACATCTTGAAGATGTTGCTTTTTTCTTTTATTCATTTATTTCTCTCACAATTTATTTGCATTAATAGGCCTCTAATTACAGCCTTGCTTGCATCCCATATATTGTTCATTGCAACCTCTCCTCTATTTTCTTTAAAGTAGTTTTTAATGCTTCTTTAACTCTGTACTGTACTTTCTCCTCTAGTATCAAAGATTCTTTAAGTCTCCAACTGTAATTTCTTTCAATATTTTTAATCTTCACTTTTATCATGTTATGGTCTGAAATCGTTCTTGGTGAAATTTCCATAGATACTATATTTCTTGCCATATTTTTTGATACCAAGATCATGTCAATTCTAGAAAGGGATTTATTACTCTCTGAATAGTACATATACTCTCTAGAATTATCATACAAATACCTCCATACATCAATCAGTGACAAATCTTCCATGAAGTCTGTGAATGATCTAGGTAGTTTTCCTTATCTTTCTTTTATTTTTCTTGGACAGTCTGTCTTTTTGAAGGTCTAGAATCCCATTCCAATCTCCTAGGCATATTAAGTTGTCATATTCTATCCAAGATCATCTTCAACAAATCCCGGTAAAATTTGTCTCTATTTTCTGATGGTGCGTACACATCCAATATTAATGTCTTTTTATCCATTATTGTGGTTTCCACCCCTATATATCTTCCATTTACATCTTTAAATAACTCTTTTGTAGGAAGATTTCTATTTACATAGAGCACTATCCCTTTTTTCCTTTTTCCAATAGAGTTTATAAATTCCTGTCCTAATTTTCTATTCTTTAATAAGTTTTGATTTTTTTTTCCTTTATATGTGTTTTTTGGATGCAAATCACATCGGCTTTATTTCTTTCTAAATGGTGGAATATCTAATTTCTTTTATACAGGCAATTCATCCCTCTTACGTTCCATGAAATTAACATTCCATGAAATTAACATTCCATGAAATTAACTTGGGATCCATTTCTCTTATTTATTATCAATTTACCGTTTTTAATAGCTTTCTATCCTATAATTGTTTGTTTATATTGCTTTGTATTTAATTATCTCCTTCCTTTTGTTATCCACTTCTTCTGTTTCTGACGGTTCTTCTTCCTCCTCTCCTTCTTCCATTTCCTCTACTTCTTGCTCCTCCACTTCTATTTCTTCCTCCTATTCACTTCTATTCTCCTGTTCATTCTCTTCTAAATCTTCCTTGTTCCCTCTCATTCTCTCAATTTCTCCCTCTGATTCCTCTCTCTGCTTTCTCCTCTCTTTAGGTGACTCACTTTTTGGTTATTCTTCTTCTTTTCTCTTTCTTTCCATTCCATTCAAATCTTTCCCATGTTTTGCAAGAAACTCCTTTACCTTTCTTATCGTATTCAATCTATACCTCCTCTGGAGATATGTAAATGATATTCCCTCTACTCTTTCCCACCTATATTGTATTCCCTTTCTCTGTAATCTGGAGTTAATAAATTGGTAATCTTTTCTTCTTTTCAAAACTTGAGTCGGCACATCTTTATATATCACCACTTCATTCTCATCTATCATTAATTTTGTTTCGTAATTTTTTGGTAAAATTTTATCTCTTACCCTTCCTCTTGTAAAATAGATTACTATATCCCTAGGCAGTTTCCTTTGGTAGCCACCTTTGAATTTATTCTAAATATTCTATCCACCTCCGTCTCCATCTTTTCTAGAGGAATCTCAACATAGTCAGCCAACACTGGTATTAACCTTTCATATAAATCCTCTTCCATTTCGATCAGACCTCTTATTTTTAAACATTTTCCCCTTAATCTCATCTCAAACTCCAAATCTTTTCTTTGCTCTTGTTCATGTTCTGATTTCCAATATTCTGTTGATTTTTTCCAGTTTTCTCGTTTTTGTGTCTAACTCCTCCACCTTTGCATTTAGTTGTTCCACATCCACTGTTGTTTTGTTTAATTTCTTATCAAAATCTTCTAGTTCTTTCTTAATGTCTTTTCTTATCTCTTTCATTTCCAATGTCAATTCTTCTCTAAATTTCCCTAAATTCTTATAATAAAGCTTGCTGTATCTCTGGTGTTTCTATTGACTGTTGTCTTGTTGTTGTTAATGTCTGGATTTGTGTATTCCTTTTCACTGGCATCTCTAATGTTATTTTGTTTTTGTTTGTTTTTTCTTTCTAATTTTAATTTTAATTTATTATTTTTGTCTTTTTTCTTGTTTGTCCCTGATTTATTATATGCCCAATTGTTATTTTATTTCAACCTTCGTAATTTCTAACCTCCCTCTTAACCATCCAATTTATTATACACAAAATCAAATCAAATCTTCACAGTCTAAATCTTAAATCTTATCTATTTAATAAATCACTATTAAATAAGACAATAGTTTCAGAAATAGATTATTCACTATGGAAAATTGTTATCTCTTAATTCAAAACCATTCGTGAAGGCCCATATTTAATGTTCTAGTGAGCAGTGCTATTGCTAGGCTCTATTTTGTTCTTGGGAGTAAAGAGTAAAGCGGCAGCACACCACTCCTCAGTTTTAGCTGAACAAAACTTGAAAAATATATGGATTTAGCTGAAATTTATATCAAACCAGTATAGTTTATGCAGTTCATTTTCTACTTAACACATCCTTATTCTTCAAACTAAAATCTTAATCACAACTTGTCATTCTAGTTGTTGTACTCTCAATGGAGGAATAAGATGCAGACTTTGGAATTAAGAAGTACATTTCAAAATACCAGCACTTCTCACAGCTATAGCTATTTATAGTGCAGGTGTTTCAGCAAAACTACCTCATTAGCATTGCTGCTCTAACACCTTCAGGTGATGATTGATTGGCTCCACTGTCTACTGGAGGGAGATAGAGATAATTGTATATTTGGAAGGATAAAAGCTACTAGTTAGCAGAAGGAAAAGTCAGTAGCTGAGTTGTGAGAGGTTTGGTTGCAAGATGATTGGCAAGCCTACCAAGCCAAACTATCCAGGTCTACTCACAATAAACATGAGTTATTTGTACCAGCACAGTGGCTAAGGAAAGAATGCTTATCAGGCAGAGGAAAGGTAGAAGGAGAAAATAATATGAAACCCATTTCACTCTCTCAGCTGGGATCAACGTGAGGTATTTTCCTCCCAAGGAGATGATGCAGTTATCCCTTTCTTGCATTCACTACACATTGCATATGTAATGTAAGCTGCAGTGGATATTTATTTATCTGATTGGTATCCTCTCTTTCTCCCCACATAGGACCAAAGTGTCTCACAATATAGGTTAAAACAAAACAGTATAACTAAAAACGATGCTTATATTTTCAAATAAATAAATAAGCAATTGTATTAACAACCATGCTAATTCAAAATAGTTTAAAACATATTTGAGTCCTTCCTGATTCTTTGTTTGCGAAGAAAAGCCAGAGAGAGAGAGAGAGAGAGACAGAGAGATTTATTTATACCCCACTCTTCAGCCACAAGGCTATCAGAGCAGCTTACAAATTGTTTTTTTAAGCAATAGCAATTTACACATCTACACTGCATTATGTAGTTTCCAATGTGTGTTAGCTAATTGCCCCCACAAGCTGGGTACTCATTTTACCGACCTACGGAAGGATGGAAGGCTGTGTGAACCTTGGAGCCCTCTGGAATAGAACTTGCAATGTGGTGACTTGCAGTACTGGCATTTAACCACTGCGCCACCATTTTATTTATTTTTAAAAAATAAATAAATTTAAAACATTTAAAGCATAACAGTAGCAATTGCTCATGTATAAGAAACACTGTTGATTTCAAATAGGTAGGCCTGGGTTTAGATTTCTGGTCAGCTATGAAGCTTATAGGAGTCACTAGAAAGCTCCTGGCCTATTCTGTCTCACATGATTTTTGTGTGGATAATAGAATGGAATAACTGTATTTATATATCCTTTAATGAAGGTCTTTCAGTTAAGGGCAGCATATTACTATAATAAATCTTCAAATACATTTGCTCCATACTTAACCATATAAAATGAAAGCGAACACTGACAATTTCAGATGTGTTTTTATTAAACATCTCTGAACATTTAAAACATTGTTGTTATATGTGGTATGTCCATGAGATATGAAGAGATGTAAACATGTACTAGATACATTTTATAATGATTTTTTAAAAAAAAATATTGTACAGCCAAATGGGGGTGGAAGTTGTATCCTCATACCAAAAAAACACAACAAAAAACAAAAGCCACAGATCCATACTGGTGGTTTGGGACCACTGAAACCAATATCAGCAGTAAGATTTTTTTAAATTAAAATAAACACGTTTTAAGGATTACTGCTTCTGAATATGGACAACAGTATAAACTCTTCCAGATGCTGTTTTTAACTGTAACTATAACACTGGCTACACATGCAGTAATCACACACTTGATTCATTTTAGCATTTGCTATAATCACAATGTACTTCTACATTAGGATTGAAAGAAAATTTATCTGGTACTTTTATATGCCATCCATCATGCTGTTCCAAATTTATCCAGCATCCTTTCTCATTTATTAACTAGTTTGTCCACAAGGATGGTTGTTACTACTATTTGAGCATTTCACAATGTGGGTTTTCAAGTATGCCGATGTTTTCCATCAACAGTACAGTCGATCTGAATGTTTAGATTTCAGCTCACACCACCACTGCTCAGTATCCTTTAGAAGTCTTGTAATAACATGGCCAGCTACAATTAGGCTGTGGTGATGCAGTTAGGGTATGTTTCTGGGGCAAACATTCAGGTCCTTATTCATTAAAACCAGTAGAAAAGCAGGAGAGCTAGGGGGTGTCACAGATGTAGTTTGGTCATTGCACTGTTTGAGTGCAACTTCCTTCATCCCTCACTAATGGCTTTGTTGGCTAGGGCTGATAGAAGTTGGATCCAACAACAGCTGGAGGGCCATATGTTCCCCATCCTAGGTTGAGGGCCATTAAGTCCAAAGCCTAACATTATCTAACTAAAACATTTTCACTGCTTACTGAGATTGTTCTTGTATGCCTTCAAGTTGTTTCCGACTTATGGCGGTGCTAAGATGAACCTATCAGGGGGTTTTCTGAGTGTGAGAGTGTGTGTAACTTGACCTAGGTCACCCAGTGGGCCTTCATGACAAAGCAAGGATTTGAACCCTGGTCTCCAGAATAAAACTAGTATGTTGAATAAAACAGCTTTATTTTTTTTAATTTGATTTATATGCTGCTTTTCTCCCAGAATGAGACCTAAGGCAGCTCACAACATATAACAAGTTAAAATTTAGTTTTTAAACATCAGAGTTTTAATTTAAGTTTTAAATTCAGCTTTTTGGAAGAAAAGTGGCTGATAATGAAATCTGAATTTAATGCAAATATAGTGGGAAAGCATTTGGCTTCAGGTGATGTTGGACCACAGCTCTTATCAACCCTGACCATTGGCCATGTTGATTGGACTGACAGGAGTTGAAATCTGACAACACCTGAAAGTTCAAAGATTTCCCAACCCTTGCCTACACTTAACTTACACCTGTGACCCTCAGTTTAAATAATTTAGTAATGGCTCATTTCAAATGAGTTCCCAGACCACGGGCTGGATCCAAACGTACATACTTGGAGTAGAACTACGGAAATCATTAGGACTTAAATTAGCTGTGAGTAGCCAAATCATGTCAATACTTGAATATCCAACTCTGAATTCATCCCCATGAAGTCTATGCTAGAAATGCACTTATTCCTATCATCTTGCTCAACATGTAGTTTGTTGTGATTTCCAAATTGGACTAGCGTCTAAATTACAGCTTTGAAACTATGGTTTGTAGGCTAACCCCTAACCATAATTGCCTGATTGTGATGACATGGCTAAATATGATTGAAATGTGCTAGAAATGGAAGAGGAAATTGATGAGAGAAAGAAGAGAAAGCATACATTTGATTTTCCAGCTCAAATGGATTAAACCAGTAATTCTCAATGGATTAAACCAGTAATTCTCAACCTCTGGTCCTGCAGATGTTTTTGACCTCAACTCCCAGAAGCCCTGGCAGCCTAGCCAGTGGTCAGAATTCTGGGAGTTGAAGTCTAAAACATATAGAGGACCTAGATTAAGAAACAGTGGATTAAATCATCTGAATTTTTACTTAAATCAGGTTATTTCAGTCAGTACTTTAAATCAGCCCTTTAAATAGCATTGATTTAAATCATGCTATTCTCTTACCTTTTAACATCTGAAGGGAATTTTTCATTTTGTATGCTGATGGAAATATTTTGTAAGCTGTTGGAAATGTGCTGCATGTATTTAGACTTGGAGTAAAAGTGGAATATATTTCTGCTTTTCCATGTATGCATATATTTTGCAGAGTAATGAATTCTGTAATTACTGTCTATACCGTGGTTCCCATTCTGGTAAAAACATTTGGGTAGATTCCTGTTTTAAAATAGGAATCGAATTACATAGTTAAAGGGTTACAGATGTTGAGAACTATGACTGTGGGGAGATTTAAAATCACAGAATGGCAAAGGGGAAATTGCTTGTAGCAGATACAGCTAAAATTCTTTTCAGTTTCAGCTTACTAGAGGAAAAAGGGGGGGAGCATTCTTAAGATTTCTAGGTGTGGTTCATTAACATTACTGGTACAGATTGACCCACTTGATACAAACTGCTTCATCATTCATTTTATCTTGGAGAGAAAATGGACTTTTAAGCTACTGTCCTATAGACTACTTGAATATTTTGCAAGAGAGAGATTGAGCTACCTATTTTAATTAAGTAATTGAAGGTCTCAATAGTGCTTTGAAGTAAGCCTAAAAACTGGATACAGTCGTCCCTTCACATTCACAGGGGATAGGTTCCCCAGACCCCCGCGAATGTGAAAAATCCGTGAATAATGATTGCCCCCCCTCCCCCGCCAAAGCAACCATGGGGCCTCCGGAGGCCCCATAGTTGCTTTCTCCGGACTCCCCAGTCCCTTCCTAGGCCTTCATGGGGACTCAGGAGACTCTCCCAAGGCCCTGTGGATGCCTCCCCGGCCCTCCCCCTCCCTCCCAAGGCCTTTGCAGGGCCTCGCAAGGCCCCGTGGAGGCCTCCCCAGCCCTCCCCCTCCCTCCCAGGGCCTTCACAGGACCTCCGGAGGGTCTCCGAAGGCCCCGTGGAGGTTTCCCCGACTCTCCCCCTCCCTCCCCGGGCCTTCACGGGGCCTCCGGAGGCCCCGTGTCGCGCTTTTGGGAGGGCAGGGGGCCCTCCCAAAACTGCGAATATCCAAAACCACGAATGCTGAGTTTGCGAATGTGGAGGGGCAACTTGTATATGTTGTAAATCTGAAGCAAACTTTTATGGTAAAATTCTAGTTAAAGGTTCCATAAAAATAAGTATTGACATGTTACTTAAATGATATTTGTGTTTTAAACCACTTTTCTTTGAAAGATCAGTCTTTTGAAAAACCCTGGTGAATCAGAGTGATTCCACACCCATAGCAATTAGTCTTCTAACCTGGTTGTATCTGTTTCTTTTCTTCCATACTTCATTCTGGTTATCTTGTTTTGTTACCTCTTTGGACTGCAGAAAACAATACTGTATTTGTTAGCTGTTATAACCTGGCTAATCGATGCTGTCCGTATGTACATCTATTTTGGTGTTTTTACATAAGGACAAAATACCACTTTGAGATATTGTTAGATTGGGCAAATGGTATAGATAGTTAAAATGACAATACCAATAATGTAATCATAATATGAAGATGGAGGTGATCATGTCATACAGAAGATCCATGGTGGCAAACCGCATAGTATTTTTGGTTTAATTCAGATCAGCTGGATGCTGCAGTCTTTACCCCATACCATTTCTCTGATCTGACCATCACCCCGCACATACATATATACACACTGTTACTATTTAACCCAGTGGGAGGAGATACAGGTATCTGTATAGTGCCTACATTTTAAAGCTGCTTGAGTCAAGAAAGAACTCATCAAATAAATCATAGCATGCTGGGTCTGTGAGGCAATAAATGATTCTCAGTAGGTACTCAAAAGGTGATCCTGTGGCACAAAATCATCTTGCCAGTTCCAAATATCCATCATTCCTGTCTGGGAGGGCTGATGGGGTTCTGGAGTTGCGCTTCAGACTGATGTGTTTCTTTCTCTCTATTCATTGACTTTTCTCTCTATTCAAAACTTTCTTAAGTCTTGCAAAATGCATCCAGTATTTGTCACTCAGTGGAAATATTTCATCTTTATTAAGCGTCCTGGTTGAATCTGAATAGCCAAGGATGTTTCTTATTACCATCTTCTCTAGACATCCTGTGTGGATCTGATAAAAGGATTTTATATAAATCCCATAGATTTTTTGGATATACTAGGGAAGATTAATTGATCCTTTTTTTGGTTGATACTGGATTTCTAGATGGACCCATGGTCTTCTGTCATCTTAAGTGAGTATTGAATGTTTTAAATAAAAACCTTCAAAAAGACATGCAAATTAGGGACACCCAAATTTGCAGTTTTGTCTAGCCTATGGATATGTTCAGTGGGAAACATATACTATATAGTATATGTTTCCCACTGAACATATCCATAGGCTAGACCACTTTTTATTTAATATAAATTTATTCAACATTGTTTGCCAGTTCTTAAGGATCTTATCCAGGGAAGTTAATGGTATTACCTGAAAAAGATGTAATCGCTTTGGAAGTACAGTCATTTTAATTGCTTGTATTTGTCCTAGAAAACATGAATGTGTTCCATTTAATTATATCTCATTTAATCTTCCTAATTTTCAAATTATAGTTATAAGGCAGGGCACTGTTCAAACTCTTTAGGACTTTATGTATATGTGTACAGTGGGCCCTGTATTAACTCTCATAGTAGGAGTTGAAATATCAGGTACCTTCTGTATTTTTTTTTAAGTCACCTGTATTGTATTTCTCATACACTTTGGTAAGAAAATTGCTGTCAAGGCACTCACTGTGTGCATCCTAAGTGGCTTCCTGTAGAACTTATTGTGTGCCACAATATTGGTATTTGCCTAATCAGATCCAAAATATAGTGACCATGAACAAACTGATTGGTCAGAAAGTATGTAACTGGAGATGATGATATTCATTCTCTCTGCTAAAACTTCAGATCCAGCCCTTTTCCTTTCTCTAGAATGTCTGGCTGCCAACAGCCTAGAGCCTTTATTACTAGGTTTATAATACCTTTGATTCACATATACAAGTTCTTTTTTAATTTTAACACCCCTGAGCTGTCCAACTCATTACTCTAGGCCTGTAAACAGTAAACACTGAGATCATGTCACTGTTTAACAGCTTCCCATTAAGTTGCCATATAGGTGCTGTAGGAGGCCTGGATTTCAACTAAAAGTTTGTTATCACAGTGAATGATCCAGTGTATACATTTGACAAGTGGACAATTGGCATATTGAACTCTTTTTGAGAGGCTCAAACAACATCTTTTCTCAAATAAGTAGAGACTACTGGAATAAAATGTATGATTCTTATTATATAAGATTATATTTTCTCCATGTATGTATCAGAGAAAAGGAATGCTATAAAAATTTTGATGCATGTTCTTTAGTCCTGCTACTCCTGTTCTTTTGGCCCAGAATCACTGTTTAAGCAGGTAAACGTCTGAAATAATTATTCAGCATGGTTCCTGATAGTTTTGCTCCTGTGTGTCACATTCTTCCTATTATTTGCCTCCTGCAACAACAAAAGGCCAACAAAAGTATTTTCTTTAATAGTTTTCAAAATTTCAGGAACCTCTTGTTTTAACATTGGATGTTAGTATCCCAAAGAATGTATATCTCATATTTACATTGTGGTGGTAATAGCTGGGAGGAAGATTTCTAGGAATAAATTGGATGAAATGACAAATCTGCCTTTTGTATTCAGAAAGGAATTTCTTATGTGTCTATCTAGAATTGTGGTGCACACCTTAAATAGTCTAAAATGAGTTACCAAAATAAAGCTTAGATTTAACCCCCTTACCAAAGTACTTAAAACGTTTATACCTTTAACTCTGCCAAACTGATCTGTTCAGTATTGTTAATATTACTAAACAGCTGCTCCATGCTTCTTCCATTGTGGGTGGATTTCAGTTGGTGAGTGAAATGATTTGCATAAGAGCCATATGTTTTTGCTTATATGCGTTCAACTATTATTATCCCTTGGCTTCATTGTGAGAGTGAGGAAAGACTTTATTTTTTTTCAAGTTTGGGGCAGTATAGAGCATGTATCCGCAAGCCAAACAAAGCCAGCATTATGCATCAGAACTCAGTCTTTCTACCACATTGAAAATCTGTCCAATTAACAACTAGTAATTTGGTTGCTCTGTCTAGTAGTAGATTGGAATCTTGATTATTCAAATAGGCCAAGTGGTATTTAACCTTTTGAAGTTGCTGCAGTAATACTAACAGGTGAGTTGAGCTCCATGTTTGGCATTTGCTATAATGCTAAGCACCTAGGCATTCACACAGTGAAAGTCGTTTTCTCCTTTGAAAGCTCTAATCATGACAATAAGTTGTGCAATGTGATTTGTTCTACTTCTTTTTTAAAGATATTCAACACATTTTTTAAAAAATGCCTGGAGAACAATGTGCAGGCACACTTCCACAGGGTCCTAAGGGGTGGTGATGCTGTCACATTTTCTTTCAGGACATCATAAGATCTCTTTAGGAGGGACTATACAATGTTGACACATTCTGGGATGTATATTTTCAGAAAAATATTTCCCCCTGTTAGTAGTGAATCATCCCCAGTCTTTTGGACTGTTCTTGGCATGAATAAACTTTCCTTCCATGCAGATGTGCTGAACAGAGTGTTATGCAGTTAAAACGTAGTCACAAGAATTTCTTGAAAGGATCTGACATTCTTAACTTGGAGGCTAGCAGTAAATTCTCAAATACCGATTGTCTGATGTAATATATTCTTGGAAGTGGGCCTTTTATGTTTTAAAGCAGTCTTACATTGAAGCAACAGTTAATCTCATGCTTCAACATGATTTTCAAGGGCCATTTTAATATACAGTGGTGGGTGAATATGGATTTCTTCATACACGTACATGGCAATATAGCAATAGCATTGATATTTCTGTACTGCTTATCAGTGCCAAAGCACTCCCTAAGTGGTTTACAATGTATGTTAGCTAATTGCCCCCAACAAGCTGGGTACTCATTATACCGATCTACAGGAGAATGGAAGGTTGAGTCAACCTTGGAGCCCTCTGGGATTGAACTCATAACATTGTGTTTTGTAATACTGGCATTTAATCACTGCGCCACCAGGGCTCCAGACATGCAACAGGGAGCCACAGCAAGTTGGGAATATCTGTGTACACCACTGTTTTACATGTGAAACTGTTTGGCAGCAGTGCATTTTTATTTTCATGTATGTGCTGTATGAGTATGCACTAAGCTGCAATCCTGAGTATTTTCTCTTGACTATGCATGCTCTAAACTGTTGTATAAAAGGAGGTAGGGGCATAATGAATGAAACATTTGTTAGACCACCGAAGAGAAGCGTTTGAGACAGCCTATTGTACACCATGTCAGAACATTTATGGTATTTGACGAAATTTGGGGGAGTGATACAGAACTCTGGCAGTTGCAGAACATGAGAAATATTGGGGAATTATTCTAAGTTATTCTAATGACATTTAATATATAGTTTTTATTATAGGTTTATTTAAAAAAATGTTTATCACACATCTTTGGAATGAGCTGGAAAAAAACAATAACCTTTTGATACTTTAATACATATTCATAGTTTCAGAGTTGAATGGGCTTATTACCATATACAGTTGCCCCTCCACATTCGCGAACTTAGCTTTCGCGGTTTTGATTATTCGCAGTTTTGGGAGCCCCCCCACCTTCCCAAAACCACAATAAGGGGTCTCTGGAGGCCCCGTGAAGGCCCCGGGTGGGAGGGGGAGGCCTTCGCGGAGCCTTGGAAGGCTCCGTGAAGGCTCCGGGTGGGAGGGGGAGGGCTGGGGAGGCATCCACAGGGCCTCGGGAGGGTCTCCAGAGGCCCCGTGAAGGCCTTGGAAGGGAGGGGGAGGGGGGAAAGTGACTATGGGGCCTCCGGAGGCCCCATGGTCACTTTGGCGGGGGAGGGGGAGGGCAGTCATTATTTGCGGAATTTTCACATTCGTGGGGGTCTTGGGGAACCTAACCCCCACGAATGTGAAGGGACGACTGTATACTAATGTATAAGTTGAAGGCCAAAATTATGGATTTTGATATGACTGGTGGATACGTCGAGGGTAAAATTTAGGGGCATGTATTTAACACACACACACACACAAAGTACCTATATGATCGGTGGATTATTTGCCACCTCCTCTGCTGCTGCCCTATGCCATTTTTAATAGGGACTTCGATAATACCAGTGTCCATCTTGAGCTGTGTTCAGTTGGGCCAAGCTTAGTCAGTGGTTAAATCTTTGGTTGCTGGCAGGAAATCAAACTGGCAGTGTGGCTGGGCCTCACTCAGGAGAAGGGGGTAGGATGGGGGAGTAGGCGGGGGGGGCAATTGATTTACAGGTCTCCAAGGCAGACTGAGGGATGGGGAAGGGGAGAAGGAGTGAACTGGGACAGGTGGGTGGGGTAGTGGTGGCAGCGGCAGTGGAGGGAGGTGGGCAAAGGCTGCTTGTTTTCTATCATCTCTTCAGTGTTCTATTGCTGCCACTGCTAGGGAGAGTCACATGCATCAGGCAGGCTGAGTGAAGAGGCAGGTCACTCGCTGATATAGCTGTTATGGTTACAGTTACCAGCCAGGGAGGAAGAAACATAAGTGGGTTAGGCATAGGGCTAGAGCCTGAGTCTGACCTCCAGGAGCACCCAGGTGGCGATGTTTTCAAACAGCCTTGGCTCTTGGCAGCAGCTGCCTTCTGTCAGCGATGGGCTCTCAATAACATCCAGTGGTGGGGGATGGTGAGGAGGAGAGAGTGAACGAGCACTGATACATTCGTAGTCAGTCTTCACTTCTCTCTGTTCTCCTCCTAGCCCTCTCTCCCTCCCTCTTTCCTTAGAAATGCAACATTCTTTTATGAAATTGAGGAGCCGCAGTGCAAGTTCATTCATGACCACAGATGATTTCCATAATTTTAAAGTGATGAGGAAGACACTGAAATAGTTTAAGATTTTCCATATCTTGGCTCAGTCATTAATCTGAATGGAGACTGCAGTCAAGAAATCAGAAGAAGACTAGGACTTGGAAGGGCAGCTATAAAGGAACTAGACAAAATCCTGAAGTGTAAAGATATATCATTGAATACTAAAGTTAGGACTGTCCATGCCATCTTGTCTCCAGTCTCTGTATGGTTATGCAAGCTGGACAGTGAAGAAAGCTGATAAGAAGAAAATCAAGTCATTTGAAATGTGGTGCTGGAGAAGAGTTCTGTGGTTACTGTGGACTTCTAAAAAGACAAATTAATGAGTCTTGAAGCAAATCAAGACTAGTCCCTAGGTGACTAAACTGAGACTGTCGTACTTTGGCCATATCATGAGAAGACATGACTCACTAGACAAGCCAATAATGCTTGATAAGGTAGAAGGCCATAGGAAAAGAGAAAGAACAGATTCTAGATGGATAGACCGCGGAAGCCGCGGCCCTGAGTCTGCAAGACCTGAGCAGGGCTGTTGATGATTGGGTGACTTGGAGGTCTCTCGTTCATGGGGTCGCCAGAAGTCAAAGTTGACTTGACAGCACTTAACGACAACAATATACGGTAGGTGTTCTTGGATTGAGCAAAATTGTAACTTGTGTCTTCAAAAAAACTGTTATTAAAATAATCACCAGAGATTTTCAGTGTTTACCAAAATTAGGGGATTTTTTAAACCAGAAACTAATTGTTTGGGGAACTGTAAATCAGAAGTATCTCTGTTGGAATGACACACCATTCATCATCCTAGAGTATCTATTTGTATATGCTAGGTCTGTCATATTCTTTTCTTTCTTTCTACAATCATCACTTTTTCTCTCTAGCATTCTCAGCCACGTAAATCAAAAATGCCTCACTTGTCAAGAAAATCTCCAAGAAGCTTGAGAGCAGAAGATGGTGGTTTCCTTATGATTATCTGCCTTTCAGTGAAAGTCTAGAAGTAACAATTCTCAATATACACTATAGGTGAAAATTTGTGGAAATCTCAGTTTATATTCTGGAAGGTTCAGCAATAGAATAACTGCTCAGAAACATGCAGATAAGCCCCAAAGAGAAAACTGGTTTCTTTTGGCCTGATTCCTGTTGTTAGCTCCAACTTCAGGTGACTGGAACTAGCATAAATGTGGGCTTACAAGGTTATTGTTGATTCAGTGGATCTATTCTAGATTGGAGTAAGAATTTTAGGCTTCTGTATTGATTCAAGTTTTCCCAGTAAATTTTGTAAATTAAAGCACTTCAAAAAAATTGGAAGATGTCACCTTGAATTCTATATGTTAGCCCCAAAGTGTAGAGCTGTTGAATTATGAGTCAACATATAAGTAAATTCCATAGATCCTTTGAGTCTAGTTTAGTCAGAACTAACAACAGCTTTCAAACCCCGCCCCCATTTTAAGCTAATCTGTTAACCTCTGCCAATGGAAGGCTCTTAAAATAAACTTAGTAATTTTTCATGCTTTTCCCAACATATGCCATTTAAGAACTTAACTTAAAAGTGGGGAAAAGCGGTGGTGGTGATGATGATGATGATGATGATCAGACCTGTCTCCATGGTTTAAATTCAATGCTGCACTAGTGTTGGGGCTTTCTTCACTTCCCTTCCCCCCTCTATACATCTCCATAGCACCTAAAACAAACTTTGACGGGTTTCTCAGCCGTGTGGATCAGGGTTTTAGAGTACATAGAGGGTAAAGCATAGAGAGGGATCTCTTTCCCCTCCTGAGCCCACTGGCAAAAAGAACCATCTTTCTATAACAAATCTTTTAAACACTGGGCAGGAGCCAACAGAGTACTTCAACTGGCAGGAGAGATGGAATTTCAGTGCTAAAAATCTATGTGCAAAATCACAATACATTTTAATGGTTCTGTGAAATTTTTAGTGAGAACTTGGGCTGCTACAAACTTAGTTCTTAGCAAAGGTACAGTATACTAGAAACACATCAGCATCTCCCAGAAGGTGGATGGTACAAGGGGAGAAACACAAGAAGTTAATTCACAATAAACTGTTAGTACTAGATAGTATGCATTAGCTAGTAACTGGAATTCCTGACAGTAGGAGCTGTTCAGCAGTGAAATGTGCTGCCTCAGAGTGCAGTGGAGTCTCCTTCTTTGGAGGGCTGTAAACAGAGGCTGGATGGCTGTCTGTCAGGAATGCTTTGATTGTGTATTCCTGTATGGCAGGGGGTTGGACTAGATGGTCCTTATGGTCTCTTCCAACTCTGATTCTATGGAAGAAAAGTGTTGGGTATCTGAGAAGAGTATATTTGAAGGTGCATTTTTGAGGCATATTTTCTTGGCTGGTTGTTGGTGCTCTCTTTGTATGAGGCCTGTACAGGGGCTGCAGAGATTTAGGGCAGTTCTTTGTTACTATATGTCCCTCTTCTTTTTTTCCACCTCATTCCTCCCACATATTGCTTTAGTTTATAGGTGTGCTGACTCAGGACAGAAGGTTTTAGACATACATAATGTAGTCTCATGTCATTTTTTTTTCAAATACAGTAGGCTCTTGTTATCTGCTGGGGTTTGGTTCCAGAACCCCCCATGGATACCAAAATCCATGGATGCTCAAGTCCTAGTATATACAATAGCATAGAAAGCGCCCCTTATATAAAATGACAAAAATCAAGGTTTGCTTCTTGGAATTTTTTTTCCCCTGGAATATTTTCAAGCTGTGGATGGTTGAATTGGTGGATATAGAATCTGTGGACATGGAGGACCAACTCTATGAGGAATGCAGGTGGCACATCAGTGCATCAGGAAAAAGTAGTAGATGACACCTGAACACTTAAGTCCACTACCTGATGTGCCAACACTGTTGTTTTGCTAAGGATTAGGCTGCCCCAAATGTTGTCTTTCTTAAGTTCAGGATTTAATGTTAGGCACCAGGCAAACTAGTAGCCAGTGTGGTGTAGAGGTCTGAGCATTGGACTACAAATCTGGAGACCAGGGATCAAATCCCCACTCAGCCATGGAAACCCACTGGGTGATCATGGGCAAGTCACATTCTCTCAGCCCCAGAGGGAGGCAAAGACAGAACCCCCCCCCCGAACAAATCTTGCCAAGAAAACCCAAAGATAGGTTCGTTTTGGTGTTGCCATATGTTGGAAACATCTTGAAGGCACATGACAACAACCTGGCAAACGGGTCCCTTGAATGAAGAAGTAAGCCCAGTCTAGATCAAGTGGTGAACTACTGCCTGCTAAGATTATGTTCCTCAATTCTTTCTAGCAAACTGGAAAACTGTTATCATGAATGTGCATATCAAATTGTGTGGGAGCAGAAGGGATTATTAATGTGGATTTCAAATCCTGATGTTTAGCAGCTAAAATGAGTACCTTTGTGTGAGAATTAAATTACTTGGTGTTCAGTGTTGCATTCTTTTGTTACCTTTCTAGTTAAGTATTCAGATTGTGAAGCTGTATAGTCATCTGTGTTCCAGGAAAATCTTCTCTGTACAAAGCTTTCAAACTGTTCTCTTAAATAGATTAATTGGGCGGAGGGGGGGGGAGTTTATATGTTTGGATATATGAAAGGGCTTATGCATGCAATTTAGAATGACATATTTTCAAAAATGGAAGGAGTTTGTGTAGCCACAGACCACATCCTTTCTAGTTTTAGATAGGATTATACTTTTATTACATTTTCCCCATGTTCATGCAATGTTTTATTAACTTTTATCTATCATATTTTCCTCACTGAAAAATAAAAATAAACTAGGGAACAAAGATAACAAAAAATATTGCTGACTTTCCCCCCTTAGGAATGGAAATGTCTTTATGTTGAAGTTTGGTTGCATTAGCTTGACTCTTCTGCCTTTAATTTTAAGTTTTACATTCTGTCACACATTTACAAAAATTAGAGGGCTACTGTTTGCCTGTTTCTATGTATATTAAATTACTGTTAAATCAGGAGAATGAATGCTTTTGTGTTAATTAGAGTAATTCATAGTTTAGCCCCTAAGTAAATGAGCAGAAAAACATAAAATGTGGTAAATATTTTAAGATAAATTAAAAATTCAATACTGTAATTACTGTTGTCTGCTTAATGAAGATTAAGCTTGGTAGTGCAAAACCCATTAAGCTTTAAAATAGGCTTAGAGGAGACAAGTAAATGGGAAGATGCTGGTGTTGGGCATACCTGTTTTTCTTTTCCAACGCTCCGTGATCAAGAAACTGAACTTACATTGGGCTGTACAGGTGACATCAGTATGTGCATGCAGTGATGCTTTTGTATGCATCACTGGAAAAGAGGAAATGCATCAGTAAAGTGAGAGCAAATGAGTGAACAGATTTGCATAACATTTGATATGCTTATTTATATGTAAAGATGCAAATTCAGAAATAATTGCCTTAATTTGAAAGACATACAGTACAGTGGGTGATCAATGTGCCTGCTCAGCCTGCTTTCAGATGCTAACTTTTGATGGGCAGTCTCAAGGCTCCTGCTTTGGCTTCCTGTAGTTCCTCATCCTTAAACTTGGCTTAGACTGGATAGCCATTCAAACATTGTCCTCTGTAAAATAGGACACATTACCTACTTCGAAGAAGATAGGAGTGAAGAAGATAGCTATGTGAGGGGCTAAACCTGGGGCTCACTCACCCTGGACCCCAGATTAGCTTCCCTATAGAGGTAACCCCGAGCAGCCTCACTCCAGGATGCCCCCTACAGGCCCCAAAACAACATTGCCACCACTACCCACTGAGTTCAGACTGGGGGTTCTTTCACCTTGGAACCCCCCTCTTTCCCACACACAGTGCAGTGGGAAGCTGTGCAGGGTTTCTGATAACTAGTGGAACTCCTTGCCACTATAGAAGCAACTAACTCCTTCCTTCTACCCCCAGAGAAAGACTCCCAAGTTGTGTGATCAAGAGATAGGCACATGTAGGCATCAATGATAGGAAGATTAATAAGTTTACTTTATTCAAGTGAGTTCAAGTCATGCAATCTCACGTGAGGCAGGATTCTCCCATACCTCAGGCAGGCTTAAAGTATAGGAATCACAGAGTATTAAAATCAAAGTGTTCAGTTATTCAGAATTACATTCAGTTACTAATTTGACTACATCCAACCAAAGTAGGGAAATTAAAAGAACTTCCCTAACACAATTAAACAGGCCCTAATTCCTACTCAATACTTGCAGTTCGTTGCCTCCAGATAGGCTGTGAAGATAGGAAGATGTTTGTTTCTCAGTGACTGAGACCATTGTGGGTGGCCATTGATTCAAGATAGGCAGAAGAAAATATAGTGGGCCATTGGTATCCGCCGGGGTTTGGTTCCAGGACTCCCTGTGGATACCAAAATCTGTGGATGCTCAAGTCACATTATATACAATAGCATAGTAAAATGGTGTCCCTTGTATAAAATGGTAAAATCAAAGTTTGCTTCTTGTATATAAAATCAAGGTTTGCTTCTTGGAATTTATTTTTGGGGGGAATTTTTTCAAGCCATGGATGGTGGAATCCATGGATACCAAATCTGTGGATACAGAGGGCAGACTGTACCTGCTTAATAACCATAATTCTCTTCAATAGGATCTGGTGATAGCTTCTAGTGAAGTTGGGTATGAAACGTTCTAGAACAATCTAGTAAAGACAAGTGTACTGTTAACTATGATGCGCTTCCATTTTTCAGAGAAATTTGTGCCTCTGAATAGCTGTTGTAAGATCCTGGACAAGGTGGATGTTTGGTCTGAAGCAAAAAGCCTGCACTCAGATCTTCAGGTTCTATTTCCAAGTAGTTTAACTCACACATGTTATCTCTTCTTTATCTCATAAGTGACTGTTAGATGAGAACAGAAAAGGTCCAACTCTCCAAAATAGGCAAAACGTTCTTGTCAGGAGTCATAAGGGTGCAATGTGTTCACAGGTCTAAAGGATTAAATTAAACATTAGGAAGAACTTCCTGACAGTAAGAGCTGTTTGGAAGTGGAATACACTACCTCGGAGTGTGGTGGAGTCTCCTTCTTTGGAGGTTTTAAAACAGAGGCTGGCTACCTGTCGGGAATGATTTGATTGTGTATTCCTGCATATCAGGGGGTTGGCCTGGATGGCCCTTGTGGTCTCTTCCAACTCTATGATTCTATGAAATTCAACTGTTGCTATTAAGTTTACACAGAGTCACTTTTACAAATATGCAGCTACAAAAAAATTGAACTTCAGTGCCTTGTGCTAAAATGTAATATTGAGTCTACAGCTCTGTAACTAAGAGCCGGCCAGTAAGAGGATTTATGATATGTGCTGTCTCAGTTTCTGGTGAAAACATGCCTCAGCCTGCTTTGCCCACTTTTAAAGGTTTTTCATCCCTCTGTGTATGTATTGCTGACTTACTGATTTTGAACGAGGGATAGGCTTGCCTACCAGTAAAATACCTGAAGGAATTTTGGCTCAGTTTTCATTAAGAAGTTGATATTATGAAATACTCTCATGTAGTAGAGTAACCAGAGCAAACAAAAGCATGCTGGTAACACAAGATATTAAAATGTATCTCTGTATTCATCTATGTATTTTTTTAAAATTCCAGTGTCAAATATAATACATGTTTGTTGATGAACTCTTTAACCTGGAGAATAGATATTTTAGGCTGCATCTACACTGCAGAAATAATCTCATTTTAATTGCCATGGCTCAATGCTATGGAATTCTGGGATTTGTAGCTTTATACATATTTAGCCTTCTCTTGTCAGAGAGCTCTGGTGTCACAACAAACTACAAATCGCAGGATTCCGTCGCATTGAACCATGACAGTTAAAGCAGGGTTAAATTGGATTATTTCTGCAGTGCAGATGGAACCTTAGTAGGTGACATTCTGGCAGCTATCATATAATTAAAAGGATATAAAAATAAATGCTTACTACTTGAGAGAAGACAATCAAAAGTGAGTTAAAATTTCTAGCATGTATATCTAACTTGCAAAAGAACCTACTAGAATTATGTGCTGTGCAGTGGAACATAGAATCAGGCAGCGGTTCAGCTGCCTGGAAAACTTCTGAATTATTATTTTTTTCCTAGCAAGCGTCAGAGACAACTGCCTAGACTAACAGCATAATAGGAGTTGTAGTTCTATGTCATCATACAAGTGGAACCTAAATGTATTGAAAACTAAAAAGGAATGGTGATTTTAATTAGTGAAGATTATACCTCTGTAGCTGTACAGTGACATTATTTGTGGATCATTGGTGCATAATGCTTAACTACTGTACTGAGATACAGAGAGTTCTTCATTAATATTAATTTCACTAGTGTACAAATTATTCTGGATACAAACACAATGTCTTTCCTCCATTATGAGGAATTAATGTGGGGATTGCATGCTCAAGCTTCTGTAATGATTATAAATACACATAAAAACAATAGAAGAAATTGGGAATTTGAATGAGTCAATTGGGTGAGCTTATTAAATTTTATATTTGAGGAAATAAGCATGAATTTGCAGATGTTCTTTAAATGCACTTTTCTTTTGCCATCTGAATGTTACATTTGAACCAAAACCAAGCACAACCTAATTTTGTGCATGTTTACTTGGAAATCCTACTCAGTTCAGGGATTTAAAAGTGGCAGTGCATAGGATTAGAGGCTTAAATTCCTATACTCTTACAGGAAGAGGGTGTTTTGTGGGAGTACAGTGTATTCAGATTCTGCCTTGAGTGAATCTCAAGGCTCCTTGGAGAGGTGAGAGCCACCATATGCACACTGGACCCATGCCCTTCCTGCCTGTTGAAAGGAGGAATAGTGGATTAGGTAAAGGGAATAGTGAATACCTCACTGCAGCAAGGCACTTTTTCAACTTGTCTAAAAGAGGCTGTGGTGAGGCCATTACTGAAAAATCCTTGGATCCCCCCATACTGGCCAGTCTCCAGTACCCCCTTTTGAGGCAAGGTATTGGAGTATGTGGTGGCCTCCCAGCTCCAGGATGAAAAAGATTATATCCATTATTTGCTTGTGAGGTGCGGGGGAGGGTTGGCTGTGGGGGTACTGGAAGAGGAGGAGGAGGCAGTAGCTGCAGTGGCAATGATTCCTGGTACCTGCAGGCCGCATAAAATTCTTCGGTGGGCCACAAGCAGCCCGCAGGCCATATGTTGTGCAGGCCTGCCGTATAGACTTGTCAAAATGGCCAAACAAAAACAAAAGATAAACAGAAGTGGCAGGAAATCCAGTTTTCTTTCTAGAAAAATAGTGATTTTTGTTGTTGAACAGCTTGGGAGTTAATTACATCTGGGGGGGTCATGATAGGCATCTTTTGGGGTGAGGCAAAGAAAGGGTGGTTCAAGGAATCTAGTGATTAAGGACTGCAAAGCAGCTGGGGCAGGATTCATTTCGGCCCAGAGCTTCAATTTGCTCACGCCTGCTTAACAGCTGGAATACTCAGGTCAAGTAATTTATATCCTCAACAAGAAAGCAAGACAAATACCCCCGGTGTTAGCTGGTGATTTTAATCCAACAGTTGATTGTATTTTGTTTTGTCTCCTGGATTTAGACAAAATGAATACACCCAGGATATAGAAGCAGTTTACTGAAACAAACTTTATCAGACATTAATCTCTCCTTTACTTGCTGGATAAACATTAACAATTATATTTGTTAAATTAAGTTCAGTATTTAAGGCTTATTCATTTCTAAATTTTTGTGTATCACAGTAGGTAGAAGCAAGTTCTTTAAAAGCACTAAATGTTGCCTTTCTTCATAAGAGTTAGAGGTTTCAGAGTGTTCATCTCTTTTCAGTTAGTATGGGTGTATTTATCATGCTTCTTGCTGAGGAACAAAGCTTTTAATTTTGTACTGTAGGTTTTTGTGTGCAGGGGGACTTATGATTAGAGCATGGCTGTGTGAAATTGCAAAGTGATTAAGATCTAAGAGTTTTAACAAAAGTACCAACCATGGAATTGTTAGGATTATCTTGCTGAAGTTAAGACTCTTGGGGTGAGCAGCATATCGAATGCAGGCTTTTATTTTAGCAACTGTGTTACTGAATAACATGGAAGAAAAGTTGGTAGCACACTCTTAAAGCATCATGTTCAACAGTACAGAATTTCAGGAAATTTGTACTGCTAAATTGTTTTTTTTCTAAGGGTTCTTACTGTCTGAGATGGACTTTAGAACATGCATCAATGCAAGTGTTGTGAAGGTAGCTTTATTTTAAGTACACTTTAAACAATTAGATTTTATTAATTATTAAAAAGAGAAACTGGCCTCTATCTTCACTAAACTTAGACTTGAATCAGGTTTTCCAGTCTGTGCACTTTCTTAACCATTGTTCATGGGCAAATTTATGACTTTTACGTTACTGCAGGTTTCCCCTTTTCTTTGAAAATAAACACATGTACTTGCTTGTGTATACTCCTAGTAAGAAGTAGTTTTTTGTTTTTTGTTTTTTTGTGTTTTTTTGGTTTTTGTTTTGTTTTGTTTTGTTTTGTTTTGTTTTTTGGTAACCACAAATCTGTGTAGGCAATGTATCTGAAAAAAATTTAAGCAGATTTATTCTGTGGCAGACCAAAGTATGAACTGAATTGTCACACGGCTTACAGGTTTCCCTTTCTTCCTCTGCATGTTGCCTAGAGTATAGCTAGTCAAAATTTGTATTGATAGCCATTGCACACACTATATTCTGTATTCAGCTTTGTTCAGTCTATATTCAGCTTTGACAATCATACATTAGCCTGCTGCTTGAAAAAAAATTCTAGCAGGATAACAAGGTTTAGTGTGGATAGAATGAGTGTTTAGCACAAATATTTTACACTACACTTTAAAGGATTGCTGAATGCTTGAGTTTCAAATATCCTGCTTTAAGAATCATTAGTTGGTGTTATTGTATCCCTGTGAGAAGCTGCACGTAGGCACTAATTAAGATTGTTCTGAATTTGCCTGCCTGCTGCCTCCTACACCTTGCAGTTATGTATCGAGAAGAACTGTGTGCTTATGGTTTCCCCCCCCCCCTTTGTCTCCTCACAGTCATAATGAACGAAAAGTGACTTGCAAGCATCCAGTTACTGGGCAGCCATCACAGGACAACTGCATTTTTGTTGTGAATGAACAGTAAGTTATTGTTTTACTCAATAATTGCAGGATTGGTCAATAACTATTCATGTTAAGGTTGACTATTCAAATACTGGTACATCACCATCCAATTGACCAAATATTATCTGTCTGTAGCCAGATATTACATGTAGTAAAGAATGCCCTTATATATGTCAGCCCACATCTTAAATTGCATCACAGTGTAATTTCATAGCAGAATGTGTTGGGAGGATTTCTTGCTTGCCAGATCTTTAGGAATCAGTCTGTGCGCGCACATACACACACACATATATATGCCCATCTTAGAAAACAGCTGCATAGTTCTTTAAATTCAGCAAAAATAGCTTTATTTACTCTTTTCACCTGTCATTTGTATTTCTACTAAATGGTTTGCATAAACTTGACTGTTCTTGGACACTTGATATTATTGTTCACTGGTCGGATGATCACCTATAATTCACATATTTCTTGGGGCCATCAACCATTGATACAGTTGTCATTCCAAAAAAGGTGCCATCTAAGTGTTTTAAAATTGAGATTACATTTCATAAACATGTGCCCAAATTGGTCTCTTTCTTATTTCTGTGTCTCTTTTCTTTTTGTGTTTATTTTACACTATCCTGTGTGCTCACACAAAGCAAACAAACCATTACATAAACATTGGTGAATGAGACATTTTAGGTATAGGTTTGTTTTGTTTCATTTTGCTTACTCAGAGAGCAAGCAAACCAGTTTTAGTGAGATGCAATAATGCATGAGAATATTGGTGTGTGAGACATTCTTCATTGTCTCTTGTAGCATTTGATTCTCCCCTCTACCCATTTATCAAAGTTGAACTTTCATTAGTCCTTTAAATAAATAAGTGGTCATGGACAGGCTTTTCTTAATGCAGTATGGTTGTAGGTATAGTGATGGCAGTCCGTCTGAATGGCTTTAAAATTGGTTTATACCAATTCATGGAGGTTAATGCTATTAGTGACTACTAGTTATGATGGTTGTATATTACACTCTAATATTGGTGGCAGTATTTATCTCAGTATTGGTTGCTGGAGAGCGTGACCATGATTTACTATGATGGAGGCAATCTAGTTGGCCATTGTGAGAACAGAATGCTGGACTTCATAAAAAAAGGCCTTTGGTCTGATTCAGCAAATCTCTTCTTGTGATAGCTTAACATTGTTGCACAGTTCCAGTAATAAAGGCTATAAATAGCAAAACAAAACAAAAATATTTTGTCTGGATAGACCTTAATGCCTGAAAAACCTGGGATGCAATACAAACTTTTTGAAATTTACTACATATCAAGCTGCTGTCATTCTCCTGGGGTAACAACAGGTATTTAACAGCTAAAATGAGTACCACTTTATGAAACTTCAGTTACTTGGTGTTCACTATAACGTTCATTCGTTATCCTTCTTAGTAAGAAGCATCCTGATCACGGAGATTAAAAAGAACATTGTGATGTTCCCATGCCTCATGTCATATGAGAATATATTATTGCGCCAGTTCATCCTCTGTTCACTTTTTGTTGATGGCTCAGCCTGCCCTTATGGATGCCATCAACTCCCTATTTTTTTCCATTCAAATGTCTGAAGCTATAGGGTTTCTTCCTGACCATTCTGCTCATGTACCAGTTCTTGTTCTTACTACTGGAGGTTGTATCCTTCACAGTCTGTCATACTCACATATTCATTGTCATATTCAAGTGGTATTTTCATCCAGGTATGTTCCCTTAGCTTGACTTATCTATTGTTTTTACATGTTCAACATCTGTTCTCATGCATTTAACTTCTAAGATAAGTTGTTATTCTGGCAGTACCACCTGCTGGCTTTCACTGTCTAAAGAAAAAGTTGAAGCACAGATGTTATCCATTCAAAGACTTCAGGGAATATGGGAGTCTCATCAGGCTCTCGTTTGCTGTAGGCATGCTTGACTTCATTCACTCCAGAGTCTTACTCAGTGGTGTCACAAGGGTTGGTGTTAGCCAGTGCGTACTTCATGATGTCATACTCACAGACCTCCTCCTGTACTAGTCCATACAGAATTGTTAGTAATCCCAGCAATCTGAGGGTCACCGAAAACCTAAATGTGGAAGAGGAACAAGAACAAAAGCTTGCCTGGCTGGACACAGAGCCAGGGATATTTGTATTTTAAAAATAATAAATTTCTGCTGAAATTCGGCACAAAATTATTTTTTGTGTCCTCTGATGGTTTCACTCAGTGCGGTCCCCCACTCCCTGTGACGCCACTGGTCTTACTGCTACCAGGAACCAGCCCATAACTTGTTTGCATACATTTTCTTCCAATCTGTATGCAGTTGCTTTTACTACATATGTTCTGCTAATCTGGGTTTGTGTATAACACTTGCTTACAGAATGATCCTGAACAGTGTACATATCAAATTTATACACACCATCAAGCACTTACTATTTTCCCCCCCAGCACCACAGGCCTGAGGGTGGGGGTTGAATGCATGGAAAGTTGGAGGAATTTTCATATGATACGCTGAAATCTGCTAGGAAAAATTCTATTAGACAGATTTTAATAAAAATAAAAATCTGAGCTTTTGTTTTTTGCCACAAACTCTGAGCAAGTTGCTTGCTGGGAAATTGAATAAGTAAATATATTCAGCATTTATTAAAGAATAGCTAGAGATACCTTTTAATAGTAGCTTGCTTAAACAGCAAGTTCTAGCTTTATTGCATATTCTATTTTCAGGACTGCAGCAACTATGACATCTGAAGAAAAGAAAGACCGGCCAGTAAACATGATAAGTGAAGTTGCACACTATAATTTGACATCAGATTATGCTACGCATCCAATGAGTCCTCTGGGGAGAGTAAGTTGTTATATCTAGCATGCATTATTTATTAGTACAAAATTATTCAACTAGTTGGTGCGGCATGGCACTGAAACAGAATTAAACAGACAGTTGTCTCATTTTCAAATGTTAAGGCACTAATTCTGTTTTTTGTTAATTCGTTGTTACAATATTATTATCATTGTCACTGTCATCACCATTATGATTAATGTACCTGCCACTTTTAAGGGTAGACAACGTCTCAAGTTGAATTCCAAAGGAAAATATGAATATCAATAAGTGATAAAAAATAATACTTTAACCGGCTGTGAAGTTTAGTTCCACCATGATACTGTACCTCTGCTATAAGCATTTACCAACTTAGGTATTGACTGATGAAGTTACGTAATTCAGGCTCTTATACGGTATATTGAAATCATTTTTTTAAAAAATTAACCCGAGATGTATTTCATGGCTGTTGCAATTTCTTTTCCCCTTTAAAAATTATAAGACTGTCCCCATTCCCCCATACATTTCATATAAATTCCAAATTTTAAATACCATTTTCATTGTTGTTGTCTGATATTATCACAAAAATGTGGAGAAAGGGTAATTTGTTAGTAAAATACACATTTTAACTTGCAGTTAAAGAAAGTTGTGGAATAGTTTTTCAAGAAGGAATCTTGTGGTATTATTAAAGTCTAAACATTAGTCTTTGAGATATGTTTTCTCCCATGGTTTGTATCTTCATGGGCTGTAGCAGCCTTCCACAGCTTGTTGCCCTTCAGATGTGGCTGCAGAATTAAAGGAACTATAGTCCAAAACATCTGGAGATCATCTGAAGACTGAGCTAGGGTTCACTTCTTAGATGTTTTCCCCCAAGCTAGATCACTGAAACTCTCTGTCCATGGTTTTAGAAAGTTACACATGAATTTGATTTTTAATTACAGTTTATTATGAAATCAGATCTTTCACATCCTTCAGATGATTAAGCCTCTACATGTAGAAATCACAGAATGAGCCTGTCTTTCCTCCTTCCAACTACTTATTTACAAATGAACTGAAGATATCACAAGCAGATAGTTTTCTTCTTAATGTGTATTTACAAAATCCAAAATTTGGCAAGATACAAAACTTAGTTGAATTGTCAAGAATTTGTTAAAATGTCTTCAAGCCCTCAACGCTTATTTTAAAAACCACCTTGTAGAAAATGGCACTCAGAAGGGAGCGAATGGGAGAAATCTCTTCCAAAACTATTCTCTTTCTCTCTGTTCTCTAGTTTATATACTTCAGTTCTAAAAACTGCTATCCTGTGCATATGTACCTGAGATTAAACTCCATGAAACTTAGTGATTCTTATTTCAGAGTAAGCATATTTTTAAGTTTAACTTTTCAAACAGATTGAGCACTTCAGTAAATGTTCTTTTGCAGGCAGCTGAAATGCAATTGTTAGCTTTTAGCTAAAAAGGAACACAGTCTAGCATTTTTTACCATTTAAACTGCTAATCTGAAGTAGGAGAAAAATATCCAACTCCACTTTCCACACACTATTTGAAAAGTTAAAACTGGGTGAAAGAGAAGTTCAAACTCCACTTTCCCAAACTTTATAATAGTAGTAGGAAAATACATCCCCTGAACCCCCCTTTTTAGCCAAAGAGAAGAATTTCAGTAACATTCAACAGTGGAATACACTGCCTCAGAGTGTAGTGGAGTCACCTTCTTTGGAGGGTTTTTAAACAGAGGCTGGATGGTCATCTGTTGGGTATGCTTTGATTATGTATTCCTGCAGGGCAGGGGGTTGGACTGGATGGCCCTTGTGGTCTCTTCCAACTCTATGATTCTATGATAATTGACTCTAATCAGATTTGAAACGAAATTAACATACTATTAGTTGCATTGCTTACTACAGGAACTACAACAAGCCCAGTGTGTGTCCTTTTTTCTTTGTTAGCCCCTTTTGTCTTCATCTTTCTCTGTTTTCCACTTGTCACAGTTTAGACTACAAGCTCCTCAGAGAAGGGAATTGTTCTTTTCTGCATTCCAAATTGCCATGGGCACAGATGGAATTATTTTTTTAAAAAACACAAACGGTTAATGCAGCTCCACACCTTCTGTTAGGTGAGAGATTTGAAATGAATAGGTGCCAACTCATTTAGGCTTTATACCTATTACAGTGCAGGGTTAGAGTTCATTGTGTCCAGACTTTTAACATCGACTCGACCTCTGTCTTGGGAGGCTTCATTCCTAATGTTACAGACCGAAAATGTGCACACAAGAGTGATTAATATCCCTTTTTAGCTTACAGAAAGCCACTTTTGTTGTTGAACTTCTGAGCACATGCATCTCTTTCTGAACCAGATTAGTGTATTAATTGTTCCCATATGATAGTTTGACTCAAGTGAGAGATTCTCAGAAGTGTTCCCAGGCTTTTAAACATCCATTTCTAGAGATAACTGGAGTCTCTGTGGCTGCATGTGTTAAATACCATATTTCCAGTTGATGTAGCCATAGACTGGAGGGAGACAGCGAGGTGTGATTTTATTTCTTGGGAATCCATAATATGGCTCAAACCCACTGAAAGAAAGGTTTCTTTCGCTTTGAAAGATTCTGCAAATCTGCAGTGCCTTTCTAATTAGGCAGGTTCAGTTGACTTGAAGATGAATGCACGGAAGGAGACAGGGAAAGGGGAGTTTGAAAGCTTCATTGTTCTTGTTAGAAGAAACTTAAAACTCAGTTCCTACCTCTTGGAAAAATGTATGTTCATATATATCACAGCTAAGGAAAAAATAGTAGTACTTTTATATCCCATGTATGTTGAGAAACTCGGTAAAGTTATAATGCTGCATTCTACCCATGATTGCCCATGAAAATAAGGAATGGTTATTACAAAAAATTAATGATCTTGGATTCTTTTAGCACAACAAAATATTTAAGAAAAAAAGATACAATGGCTTTTTCCCCATTGCTGATGACAGTACAATTTGTCGGCATGGCAGCACTGCTATGCAACAGAACATGGAGCGGCTGCATTTGAAAATGAGTCCCCTTACTCCCTGCACCATGACAAGTAGTCAGACAATCTCTGGGAATCAGAGATCAGGGACAAAGAGCAGTATTAGTTTTACCTTTTATTGCCCTTTATCCCTGGACCCCATATGGCCAAAAAGCAAAGTGGCCTTTGCATGCATTGAGATCCCTCCAGAACAACTGAACTAGAACAGAAACAACATCTGATGCAAAACTTGGGCCTGTGATTCTACCACCATCATCTTTCTTCTCCTGTATGATTTTTAAACATCTTTTGTCTAAGGAAGAAGCCAGTGGAGCATCAGAAGCTTGGATGAGGCATTTTGTGCATTTCGGTTGGCCAATAAACAGATTTTGTGGATTTTGTATTTTGTTGTATTCTTCCCAGCTGTGTTTCCCAGCAGGTATGAAGAAGACTTAGCCATCTAAATCATAGGCTAGGCTTCTATTCTTGACACTGAACTCTAGACTTTTCCTTCTATTTGAAAAATAGAGTTGAATTTGCAGTCATCTGAAGTTTGTATTTTCAGCGGTGAAATATTAGACAACTACCATTTCCATCTTTCTTACTTCCATGAGGAGTCTTGGGCCTATAGCAGCAACAACAAGTTGTCAAGTAGGTCAAGCATAAAATGCAACCTACATCTGAAGTGCAATCAAGTGGGAATAGTTTTCATTAGTTCACCAGAATTTAAATCTCATCAAGTTGATGAGAGTTGGCAACAATAGTAATTAAACAAAGCCTAAAGCAGGGAGGGTATGCTAAAATGTATCGCCTTACAATATTCGTCTCCCTTTGGATACTAATAAAAATAGTTTATTAAGGTGATACCTAGGGAAATTATTCTGACCACAGTTCAAAAATGTGTTCATATGAAATACAATAAGGTTATAACTGTGGCTTGCAGTCTCTGCAAAGAATAAGAAATTTACATTTAGAGCTTTAGAGATGAAAATCAATACATTTTATCTTGTATCTGTTTCATCCAATTTCATATTCTAATGTTGAAATACTACAATGGAGATGTTAAGTAAGGCCTTTCCCTTTTATATGAATTGGGCCTTCTTCACCAACATCTACAGTTGTCCCTCCGTATCCACAGATTTGGTATCCACGGATTTAAGTATTCACCGCTTGAAAATATTCTTTAAAAAATAATAATCCAAAAAGCAAACCTTGATTTTGCCATCTTATATAAGGGGCACCATTTTGCTATGCCATTGCATATAATGGGACTTGAGTAGTCATGGATTTTGGTATCCACCGGAGGTCCTGGAACCAAACCCCAGCTAATATGAAGGGACAACTATATATTTGTATTTGGGAGAAGATATTACTTCCAAGTAATTTGATCTTTTGAATGAGTTACTTAGAAGCAGTGCATAATTCTGGTACCATTTTGTCAAGCATCTCTCTGTGATCACTTAGCTTAAAAGCCTCACCCCTCTTCCTCAACAGCTGTGTTATAAAGAATTTGGGATTGGACCTGTGAGCCTCTTCCTCATAGCCTAACTTAAGCCAAGCATTAAGTAATTAAAATCATCTCTAGCCTATGTCTGCTTTCAAAAAGCAGTTCTCCCTTGTTTGTCTGCATCCCCTGGCTACATCCCAAACCTACTTACTTGATGCTTTCATAGGTCAACTGATGTGTTCATGTAACACTCTTCTGACAGCAGTTCACCTCATCCTGTAGGTGAATGATCCATAGAGCTTCATCACCCCTTTTTTTATTAAATGTCTACTAAATTGTGGAAGGTTTTTTTAAAACTAGGCATATAGAAAGGGGCTCTTTTTAGATATGTATTTTTCCAATACTTTCAAAGAAGTGTTGACTTTATTTCTTTTTCATTTTCTGGATCTCTAAACATGGAAGTTGTACCTAAATTTTATATAAAAGCTACTAAAAGTAGTGGTTTGAGCATTGGATCAGACAATAACTCTGGAGACCAGGGTACATATCCCCATTCAGCCATGGAAAACCACTGGGTGACTATGGGCAAGCCACACTCTCTCAGCATCAGAAGAAGGCAAAGGCAAACCTCCTCTGAACAAATCTTGCCAAGAAACCCCTATGATAGGTTTGCCTTAGGGTCGCCATAAGTTGGAAACTACTTGAAAGCACATAGCAATAAGAAAATTATGTACATTCTCCTACAGAGATGGGGGAGTAAAACCTCCTCGTGTATAGAGTTGGAAAAACAAGTTTTAAAGACAGCTGTGAAGCTTACAATATGTTGGGCCGTTTAAAATGGTATTCTTTAACATTTTAGGATATCTTCCCTTCATGTGTGTGAATGAAATAGGAGAATTATACCAATCTGTGACAAACTGGAGGAAAGACACCCTGTGGATAATGAAATCTGTGGATAATAGTGAACACCCCTGTCACCATTCCCACCATGGGAGCAATCCTGGGGGAGAAAGGAGGCGAGAACTACTACTCCCCTCCCTTCACCACCACGTTGCCATTCCCGCCACGGGAGCGATTCTGGCGGCAAATAGAGAAGGGAGGCCAGAACTACTCCCTTCCCTTTGTCCCCACATCACCATTCCTGCCACGGGAACGATCCTGGGGGGGGATCCTAGGGGCAAAGGGAGAAGGTAGACGAGAACTACTCCTCCCCTCCCTTCGCCCCTGTGTTGCCATTGCCGCCACAGGAGCAATCCTGGGGGGGGGGCAATCCCAGGGGCAAAAGGAAGAGGGTGGCGAGATCTACTACTCCCCCCTTCCTTCCCCGTCTACACACCCCACCATCGCCATCTGCAGATAATTGAGTCAGCGGTTGGCGAATCAGCAGATGTGTGGGTGCTACTGTACTTTTAAAGAGGAGTGTTGGGATATAATGGGCAGAGGTATATTGGGCAAACACTTTTGGAGAAGGCAACCTCATTCAGGAAAAACTTGGTCATATGAAAACTGAGCGCTCTCCTTCTTTGTAGGTTTTTAAACAGAGGCTCAATGGCCATCTCTCTGTGGCTTCCTGCATGGCAGAGAACTGGACTAGACACCTCTTGTGATCCCTTCTAACTCCATGATTCTATTATTCTTAGTTTCCTATACCACAATAGAAAGCTTGTTTGCCTCCAATTTACATGTCATGTTGTAGTGTCTCCATGTGTAAATATCCACACGTTCCTGATGTATCCCAAGGCATGGTACCAAAAAAAAACCCAACCCTGGGGCAGTAAAGTGAAACTTTCAGATTTGCAGTTTGGGTTGGCAGACTGAAGGTGTGTGGGAGGGAGCAGGAGCTGGAAGCATTGCTCCTGGTTTCCTATAACCTTCAATGAGCCATTATTAAACCATGGGGGTGGGAATTATGCTGCAACCACATAATTCTTTGCAGATTCCAAAAGCATTCATTTCTTCAATTCGCATTACAGAAAAAGAGCTGAAACAAAAATTCACATTTTACAGCTGTTAAAATTAGTAAATAAGGAAAAGATACCTTTTACAGTCCTTAGTAATATCAAATCTCCTTAAAACACCCATGTCTTCATTTCCAGTTTTTTTAAAAAAGAGAGGTAAATGCACTGTATATTGCTTTATCAACTTTAAGTAAGATGTTGGTTAGAAAACAATGCTTGCACTATTTCATTTTTTTAAAATGGGCTGGGGGGGAGTAGGATCCTAGCACATAAATGATACAATGTAGTATTTTGATACATTCCTTAAATACTTATGCTAGCATTTTAGTGAGGCATATTTATTTTTATTTATTTTATTTATGTATTTATACCCTGCTCTTCAGCCACAAAGGCTCTCAGAGCAGCTTACAAATTGTTTAAGCAATAGCACTTCACACATGTACAGCACATTAAGTTGTTTCCAATATGTGTTAGCATAGAAAACTAACACTGCATTAATACATTAACCATAATGGGTATTCACAATTCTTGCTATGATGTGCATTGGAAATTAGTCTCACATATTGCTCCTTATACAAAAGTGAGTGTCTTTTCATAAAGCCCAAAGTGACAGATGTTTTGTTGTCATGATCATTTATTATTTATTCCTTAATTTTTAGCTGTCTGCTATATCTGGTAAACAGTGGGAAATCACAAAAAGTGCCTTTTTTCCTTAATAGACTTGTTTGGTCAAATAACTTTTAATTTTAAGATATGCTTCGTGTCATTGATTGCTAATAAATAACTCCCTTATGGGCTGTATGTCATGGAAATATCTATAACAGTTGTAAAAGTTAATTGAGTTTGTTTGTGCAGAACTGAACATAGTCTTTCAATGGAGTTATGGGAAGGGCAAGATACAAATATTTGAAGCTTCAGGGTGGGTCAGATAATGGTATTTAATAATTTTAGCATATTAATAAATTCTGGATATGTGACAGATACCAGAGTCCATTGTTAATCATCTTGGAAGCATAATTAAGGGAACCAGAAACTAGTCCCACTCTTCTACTATAGTTCTGAATAAAATCTTGGAGAAACAATCCGAACAAACATCTCTGGAATAAGAAAAGCAAATATCGTTGGAAGGCTGCAAACAGAGCAAACTTATAAATGCAGTAGATAGAAGAAAAGTACGGGTATAAGTTAGGCAGACTTACTATTGAGAATTATGGTGATTCATACAAAACAAGGCTGTAAAAAAATCACCCTATTACCTAATGTCAAGGATCCTTTTCCCAATAAAAAGAAGAAACAAAACAAATGGAAGAAAGAAAACGACTGAGCCAACTTCTCCCCAGCGGTAGAAATAAATGACCAAGGACCTTTTAACATCTAATTTGCTATATATTTGTTATATATATCCACAGCTGGTGGAGAAGGAGCCATCCAGGAAAGGGTTAATTCCAAGCATTACCCAGGCGAGGCAAGGAATCACATGTTAATTTGAGTGATTCAATATCCTGATCCCTACCTTCTGTTCTTTTCCTTACCTCACCCAAAAAAGGTCATAAGCAAGCTCCTCCATCTTTCTCTGGCTAAATTTCTCTCTTTTCTTTGTCTGAGTTTGCCCAGTCTCTTTTTCCTTCAAATGCTACCTTCCCCACCCCATCCGCCTCATTCCCTTTTGCACCTTTCTCATTTTGGTTATTGTGTGGGGTTTTTTGCTGGGCAGGAGAAGACTAAAGTGAAATTGAAAGTTCCGTCAAGCTCTAAACCCTTCCTTGCTAGGCAGGGTTGTTTGGAAAGAGAGGTTAAAGTACTCCTGGCCAACTCCTGCGGGAGTTGCAAGGACATATTCTGTATGCCAAACTCCCTTCATTGACTGCAGCAAGGGAGGTTGATGTGGAAGAAAATCCTGGAAGAAAGCTTTGCCTCTGACCAGACAGGGCTGAGGGATCTGATCTCTCTTCCCATCCCCTTAACTCAGAGTTCAGGTCTGAAAGCTTGTCCAGTGCTGAAGAGCAAGCAACAAGAAGTGGCTGTTTGGAGAAGACATGTCCCCTCACCATTTAGAGAAGACAGGTTCTGCTGCAGAACTCTCCCCCAGTACTGACCAAGGAAAGATTAGGCCTAAGCGACCAGGTACTTCACCAGGTTTCATTCCCTCAGAGCAGAAGCCCAGGGCGTCCTCCAAATGACTTTCCAGGTTTCCTGTATGTCTTTCCCCCAATACTTCTAATCGCCAGGCTATTCTGGAAAATCCTTCAGGTGAGAGCAGCAGTCATTCTTATAGCCCCACATTGGTCCCACAGACCTTGGTTCTTCCCTGTAATACCTCTGTTGACCTGGGATCCTCTTCTTCTCCTGATCTACCATGACTTTCTCAGTCAAGGTTTGCTGCACCTAGCCACCTAGCAACTGAAATGAGATTTTATGTGAGGACTGGTACTGCTTTTACATGAGGTAGTAAACACACTTTTAGCCTCGAGGAGGAGTTCCACCATTAGAATCCGTGAGACCACCTGGAAAGCTTTTCTCAGGTGGCTTACAGGTCAGCCATTACTGCCCTCACAGCCAGAGTGAAGGAAATCTTAGAATTTCTACAAATAGGTCTGAATTTTTGTCTGAAACCCAACATCGTTAGACCACAGCCTGGGCATCAATTTTATCACCGAGTCACTAGCATCCCATCTCTTCACACCCTCACCCTCCAATAGTCCTTCACTTCCAATCTGGGGATCTCCATAAGGTTCGGACAGCCCTTACCAAGCCATCTTTCGAGCCATTAAAATCAGTTTCCCTTCATATTTTCTCCATTAAGGTGCTTTTTCTGGTAGCCATTACTCTGCAAGGAGGGTGTTGGAACTGTTAGCTCTATGTAGATCCCTCTTGTTGCAAGTTTGAAACTCAGTCAGTTTCCCTTTGGCTTGATCCGGGGTTCTTGCCAAAAGTAAGTTCTTATTTTCACCACTCCCAACCACTCATTTTACCCTCCTTTTGCCCATGCCCAGTTCATCCTTTAAAAAATGATGGCATAAATTGGATGTTAGGCAGGCTCTTAAAAAATATACTAGGCACACCAGGCCTTTTAGGAAGTCAGACACACTGTTTCTTTCCTTTCTACCTACCTCTCTGGGCAGAAGTTTTTTTCCCATCTACTCCGACAAGCTGGATCAAGGTGTCTTCTTCGCCTAAAAGTCCCTTGGTCTTCCTGAGCCACAACATGTCACTGCTCTCTCTCCCAAGTCAGCAGCTACTTCTACAGCCTTCTCAACAAAAGCCCCTATGGAGGAAATTTGTAGAGCAGCCATCTGGGTCACTCCTTCCACTATTACCAGACATTATGATTGGATAAATTTGCCTTTGCTCATACATTCTTTGGCTGCAGGGTACTCCAGCACATTGTTTCTAATTAATTATCTTCTTTTGCCACTATCCCTCCTAGGGATTGGTTAGGCTAGGGTAATTCCATTTTCTGGATGACTCCTTCTTTGCTGGGTGAGAATGGCACATTGGAAGACGTAAAAGAGACGGAGTCTTCCAGCCCCACCCTTGGATGACAAGATTGTCTTTCCCTTTCTTTTGGAGATCTTCTCATTTTTCCTGTGTTTCCTTGGCTTGAAAAAGCACTGAAGGAGAGGAGCTAGGGATCAGGATATTGAATCACTGAAATTAACATGTGATCACTTGCCTTGCCTGGGAAGCTCCTGGAATTAACCTTTTCCTGGATGGGTTCTTTTCCTTGGCTAGAATGGACCTTCATGGTAACTCCGCCAGTGTGCCAATTCCTGCTTCTTTGGCATTCTGAGATGTTTCTCTTTTTGCTGCACCCCAAATAGTACTCAAGAAGAGAATGGTAGTAAACCTCAGGCTCCTCCATTCCTGCCCCACTGCCTTCTCTCATTACTTTTTTTTCTTTTTCTTTTTTCATTATTATTTTTATTAAATCATTATCATCACATATTATTGTTTTTGTCATTCCATCTCTTATTACAATTTACAACTTATCCATTCTTGTTAACATCTTCTATTGTATTTCTTACTTTGTATTGTAAAACCTACTGACATTTTTACTAATCATGGCATTCATATTTTCTTTTCATACTACTCATTTATCCCTTCTTGGTTTTGTTCCTTCTTTTCTTCTATCTTCCTTTGTCTTAAATTACTCCAATCTGAGTTGTTCTATATAGCCTCCTCTAATTACAAAGACAAATGAACAGCCAAATGGGGGTGGCCTTGCACTAATTTGATTCCACTAAGGTTTAATTTCTCACAGTGACTGAGAAAGGGAGTGATCTCAGAGTCCTTGCCAAGTCTCTTCAGGGATGATCGAAGAGACAGGAAATAATCTGAGTGAGCTTATTATGACCAAAATAAACATTGTCCAATTGCTTTGGTTTCATATTAAACTAAAATGAGCCTTAACCACTCTCAGAAAAATGCTTCTATAATTTTGAAAGTAGGTATCAGCATATGCTTTTAAGTTTCTAATTTTAGATTTCCTAGGATACACGACTGCCTGAGGTGTTTTATTTCCCCTTTGCTGTTATTTTTTTTTTGCACCTTCAGCCATAAAACAAAAATTAAAGTGTCTTTTGGAAAAGTGTTTCTTCATTAAATATTACCTATTTGCCCATAGAAACATGCATTCCAAGCTTTCCCTAGATAGTACTTCACCAGTAAATACATAATGAAATATTAACTCACTGTATCCATTGTGTGGCTGACAGTACATGATGTACACTGTTCTTTGCTACAAGTGCAAAATGAGATGAGACTGTGTATAATATAACCTTGTACGTATTTCTGATGTGTGGGGCTAACAGTTTGTTATCTTGACCCATACAACTGCAACCCAGCTTGCTTTTATCCTCTTTAATCACTCTTAAAAAGTTGCAAATGGCTGATAATCAAGTGAATACCAGAATGAATCACTCTATAAGGACACTTGTAAGGAGATACGCCTTATAAATCCTGCCGTTCTTGCAGGACTGGGAAGAAGTGGACCTAGTACACCTTCCCCATGTAAGACTTGAACTACAGTATAGTTAGGTGAGATTTGGACAAAAGCCTCCTGAAAGAGAGTGATGTGAGCACCATCATCTTAAATTTGTAACCTATCTATACAGTAGAACCATTGTGCCTCCTCAGAAAAATCCAGTATGATAGAACACATACCTTATGTAAGAGATTTGTATGTGATAACATTGCAACTTAAACCTCATAGAGTTTTTTAGCTTGTTATTTAAGCTCACTTGCAAAAAAATAATAATGTTTTAAATAAACTTTAAAAGTTCAGTTGTATAGTATGTGTTCCTACTTTTCTTCTCAGTTCTCTTGTTAAAGGTAGAGCTTTGTGTGTTCCAGACCTTTAAAAAAAACAGTGCTATGGTTACATAATATCTTATTAAGCCCCAGTTTTAAATGTTTTCATCCAGTTAAGTCTTGGGAGTTGTCTCTGCCCCTCTGTAGAAAACTTGGAAGAAATGCCTTAGCCAGCAGAACCTGCAAGTAAATTACTTACCTAAAAAAGAAAGAAAGCTGTTTCTTAATAAGTCCAGAGGGGAGCATATGATGAAGATTGGCTGTCTCTCTCTGTGGATACCCATGCCTGTGTATTCTCTCCATATAACAGATACTGATGTTGCACTTGCTAATATTTTTCATTCTATTTTTAGACATCACGTTCTTCAAAGAAAGTTCATAATTTTGGAAAGAGGTCAAATTCCATAAAAAGAAACCCTAACGCACCTGTTGTTAGACGAGGCTGGCTTTATAAGCAGGTATTGTCTGCCTCTCTGTCTTGCTGAATGGAGTATGTACAACAGCTGTTTCATCAAAAATTCTGTGCTGGAATGACAAGAAGAAAAGAAACCTCTTCCATTGCACAGATTGTTACTTTTACTGTACCTCATTCTATGATGAGGCCAATGGAAGCCTGTACATTAGTTATGAGTTTGGATTTGACTTATTCCCTGAAGTAAGTGGACACTTAGAGATTCTCTTTGAATCTTGGACACTACAATAATGATATGTTATAATACTATTTAATTAATTTAATTTATTTTTGGAGTCAGAAATGCAAAAAAAAAATAATAAATTAAAGCATAGGGATTTTTTTGCCTTCCTCTCTTCTGCACATTTGCTGAAATTAAATAACTGATATTCTAAAGGGACTGTGTCATTCAAGCCAAAGTAGTAATTTGGAAGATCCCTATGTATATGTAAGCAATAATCGAACTATTTGGCATGTGTAATCCTGTTATTTTGCATACTTCATTTCAAAGGTTGTACATGGATGGGGGACTGGGAAGGAATACTAGATGATGTAGGGTATATTTCAGAGGATGGCAGTGTCAAACTACCTCTGAGTATCTTTGGCTTTAGAAAGCCGTTAAAAATTCATGGGGTTGCCATAAGTCAACAGGTGACTTGAAGGCACAAAACCACACCCAGTATACCCTGTACATTGATTCGAGAAAAGCTGTCATCTTGCTTGTATTTTTAGTTGCTGGAGAATTTGTTGAAAGTTTTGTGATACGATAGACAACTGTGCCAGTTGAAACCCTTCAGTAGCTGTCATAGATCAAAATTTCAATAGTTGTTACATTCTTAGAACTATACTGTTAAAATTCTGTTTGTGCATTTGTTTCTCCAAACAATTAATGTCCAATGGAAAGAGGTTAATATACTACATATAATTACTAACCTGTGTCCCCTATAAGTCCCACCCACATAGTGTCCACACACTGTGAGTTTGTTTTTGAGGATGAACACATGTCGACTGCCCCATAAGCTAGAAACCTGTGCAGTCAAGGATCCAGGCCTTAGGGATAGCCTGAACACATTCAGCAGATTTCCTTGCTATAGATAAGCTTCCACCATATTGACAGCCTATGGATGAGGCCAGCACATGTGGCCCTAATATCTTTCCATATGATGTTAATTGCTCAGAGAATAATAGTGACCAAATAGGTCATGAGTATGGAGGTCACTGGAGGTAATCCTGACAGTATACAACTTAGACAGTTCTTTGGACCTGCAAATTATGTATGCTCACTCCCTTTTTTCAAAAAAATTGTGGCAACTTGAATAAATCAGAATTATCTAGATAATGTGGCTTTCTAACACAGTAGGGTTTGTCTAGAGAGCCAGCATGGTGTAGTGGTTTGAGCATTGGACTATGGAGACCAGGGTTTGAATCCCCGCTCAGCAATGGAAATCCACTGGGTGACCTTGGGCAAGTCACCCTCTCTTAGCTTCAGAGGAAGACAAAGGCAAATCCCCTCTAAACAAATCTTACCAAGAAAACCACATGATAGGTTTGCCTTAGGGGCTCCATAAGTCAGAAACAACTTGAAGGCACACAACAAGGGCTTGTCTGCTTATATGTACCTTAATCACTAGCTTTTTAATCCTTGTCTGTGTGGCCAGGCAACTAAAAATTTGGTGTGGAAAAGTCACCTTCCGAAAGTCACCTGGCCTGTTTGTAACATTGTGCGCATGAGTGGCAGGCCAGTGACTCTTTGTATTAGACAGACAGATTATTTCGGTCATTGACCAATAAAAATACAATCAATAAAACAAACAACAAATTTAGTCTCTAACATCAATAACTATTACTGATCATTTGTGGGTGAAGCTTACACATAATATAAGAGAATTTTGCTACTTTTAAATAAATAGTTTTATTTTGATTATCCAGCAAAAAATGTAAATAAAAATCATCAGAATGTCCCAGGAATTTAACTAATAAAGGGGTAATCAGCTGGTGATGAATATCCCTGTAAAACTGACAGTACAGTTCTTTGTATTAAATTATTTCACAACACTCCGCGAAGAGAACTACTTAAAATGTTGAGCAGGGTGCTAGACAGATTTTTCATAAACCTTAGTCATATATGGGAGGTTGCTTGTTTTGAACTGTATGCCAGAAATTTGTTGCAGGCCTAAATCAATCATGACAAAGATGCTAAGGTCATATTTGCATCTCTTCCCCAGAAAAGTCTGTGTCTTGTACCTTTTCAACTTTTTGTAAACTAACAAAAACAAGAATTATTCTTTGGTTAAGAAAAACCAACTCTAAAAACAGGCATTCTACACAAACAGTAGAAGCAGGCAAAGGCTAACTTGCTGCTGAAGCCATTCTATATGTACATATGTGTGTGCACGTGCACATGCCTTCAAGTTATCTGTTAAGTTATGGCGATCCCATGAATTTCATAGGCAGGGATTACTCAAAAGTGGTTTTGCCAGTTCTTTATCTTTTAGTAAATGTTACATTCTCTGCATTTAATTGCTGTGATGTTACATGTTGCATATGAACCGTTTAATTGGTTACATGTTTTAATGGGTGAAGCTAGTAACAAGCTATAGAACAACTATGCGCTGAAGTGGCTATCTTCATATATCAAATATTAGCAAAACATGTAAGTCCTTTAAATACCTTGGGGGTATGAATTTGGAATTCATGAAAGTTAAAAACAAAACAAATGTATTTGAAAGTATGTTCAACACCTTGTGGTGTTTGCTTTTCCAATTACAGCAATTCAAACTAGGAATTAGGGTTTCTCAGTAGCTGCTGCCTTCTCCTTTTACAGCATGATGGGATTTGTGAACAGTAAAATACCCAGACTCAATATAGGCAACCATATAGTCGCCAAACTTTTCCTTACTTGTCTGCTGGTATGACTTGTTCTTCCTCTCATGCATTGCTAGACAGCTAGTCTTTTCAGGAATACATCTGCTTCCAAATGTCTGCTTCCATTGGATATAGGTTGTGCATGAGGATTAAGTAGGATTACAAGTGTTCAGTGGTAGAATATATGCTTTTTGTGTAGCAGTCTCTGTTTTTGCTCCCAAAGAATACCCAGCTGCATATGTTAAAGTGTCAGGACTAAGGAAGAGACATCTGGCTGTCAGCTGCTCTCAGAGCCTCAAGTAGAGTTGGTAGTGCAGTGCAAACTGAACCAGTGATCTCACATAGTAGAAGTGCTCCACGTGTTATCTTATATCGATGCATAAAATGCCTAAGGAGCTCACATTTTCTTCCTTTTTCAGTGGGAGAGGATTTCTACTGACTGTCCCTTCCAACTGATTTGTGACACTTTCAACAAATGGAGGAATATGGAGCTGACAACATAAAATAAAATATTGTCTGATGCTCCAGTTTGATTTTTTTGTAACTTCAGTTTGAGAAGCTGATACTTCAAATAGCATTTGAACCTAAGAAGCTAGAAAGTTCTTCAGTAAAAGCAGAAGTTGGATATTTGTTTTTCTACCTGACATGCTTATCTTGAAAACAAGACAGCCAAAACATCTGCTGAGTGATCTTAACAAAATAATTATCAGCTGCCCTTTTCTATTTAAAAATATTCAGGCATTTGGCATTCTACTGCTCCTGGATATCATCTCAAGCCCATTTACCAGGAGAGTATTTAAAATTCACTAATACCCTTTCTTCTTTCAGCAGATTAACATACTTATTAAATTTTATTATCTGAGGGTGCACACACTGCTGCGGTAGTGGTAGCCATTCATTCTGAGAAATGCATTGCAAATTGGTTACAGACATAAAAGCAAATAAAATTGCTTCAGGGATAAAGTTTTTATATTTAGAGGCATTTACTTGACAGTAACAATGCTACCAGTAACAAGACTTAAGATAGTCTTTGGGGGAAAAGAACACTTGCATAGCTCCTTTAAATGTTTTTTCCTCCCCATACTTTATTGATTTATCTTTTTTTTCCCCCTCCAAGCTGGCATCTACTTGTACCCATAAGCCCCAGACAGCATGGCTAGTGGTCAGGGGTTGTGAAACTGAAGTTCTAGAGGTGGTGAGGTACCAAGTTATATACCCTTAATATACAGGAATCTCCTCTCCCTTCATTTTATCCACACAGCAGCCCTTTGAGATGGGTTTGAACTGCCTCTGAGTACTTGGATGTCATGGAATAATATTCTGCACACAGAGGGCTGGTTCACAAATGTGTACCACTTGTTTTCTCACTGTTTGAGTATTTCAAGCAAATGTTTCTCTTGAGAAATACCATGTCATGCTGGCCCAGGCTTTCTGATCCAACATTTTCTCACATTTATTTTTTTATTTGGTATGTTGATTGACGCCCCACCTTTCTCCCAATATGAGACCCAAAGCAGCTTGCAATGTTAATTAAAACAAAAGAGCTAAAACTGTATGTAGAACGAATGTATAAAAAGCATTAAACTATCGATCATCATCAACCCTTTATTGTAGTCAACAAACCACGAGGCAATAAAGTACTGTAATCTTATACACTCTACACAAGAGTAAATAATTATGCAGTTGTCCGTATACAAAGACCATTACAAAGACATTCTATACATAAGTAATATAAACATCTGTGTTAAAACAGAGCAGTAGGATATAATTACATATAAATGCATTTTAAAAACAACTTAATAAATTATGTTTAAAATTTGATAGAAAGCACTGAGATTTAAACACACGTATATATAAATTTCTATTAAAATCATATAGCCTTGTTGCTAATTATACAACTTTTAGTAGCTGTTCCTGAAATTATGTTTCGCACATAACACCTCAGAAGTTTAAACCAGGAGGAATCTTTTAGTTATCAACATTTGTGTACCTTGGCCCTTCAAGTTTTGACAGCACAGAAGAAAAATGTTGCGACCTCCTCTGTTATTATTTTTTCAGTATCCCCTAATAGATATATTAAGTACCATTCCAAAGGTCTTCCTGAGAACTTGCTTAAGAGAGGAACTACAAGCCTTGATCTGTCGTCCTTATAAAATGTGCAATAGAAAAGGACATGGGCTAAAGATTCTACTAGCCCCTTCCTACAGGGGCATACACGGTCCTTGTACTGAATTTGCTAGGAACGTCCCTCTAGTACAACAGATGGAATAACGTTAAATCTGACTTACATTCAATCCAATTAATACATTAATTTAAAAACACATTAAATACAAATTTCATATTTAAAAAGCACACCCAGTGCAGTGGCCAACAGCTCTATTTCAGAAGTCTATAAGAAGAACATGAGGACAACCACACTGTATTACTGATTTTCCCTAGCAATTGGCATTCAGAGAATGGTGCTCTGATCATGGAGAAAAGTATAGAGTTCTGTTTGTGGTGATGAACCATTACTGCTTACTCTCACATTCAAGTTGTAACTGTATTCTACAACCAAGAGGTGAATTTGGACTTGTGTAAATGGCCCTTAGGTGAGTTATGTAATAACTTCACAGGTTGCATGGCTGACCTCTGGCATTTCAAGGTGAGAGCTAGTGTTAGCTCAGATTAAGTCTTGGACAAGCAAGACTATCTCCTCAGCTGGGGAGGTCAGCATTAGCACTTTCCTGTGTTCTCCCTACTTGTATTTACATACCACATAACTTACAAGATACAGTATGATAGCAAGCACTTTACATAATATGATTCCCTCCCATTCAAAAGATAGGTTGATGATCAAGGGATCTGCAGCTTGCTTATGCTAATGGCAGAGATGTCATCCCAGGAGTTACAGAAGGGGAAGGGGAACATATTGTCAATTTTATTAGTCCACAGAAGTGTTTATATTGTTGATAACTATGGATTTGTGTATTTGATTTCATTCAGGATAGCACGGGCATGAAGCTCTGGAAGAAACGATGGTTTGTTCTTTCAGATTTGTGCCTCTTCTACTATCGGGGTAAGTTTTTTGAGCATTTGACCAAAATTTTATTCTCTCTGTGTGTATATATGCTAAATAAAGATGTTGAAATACATAGAAGATATTCTACCCTCCTATTGGTGTAAACTTTAAAACAGTGGATAGGTAAACTTAGTTTACTTTACTGAATATTTAGGGTTACTATCCAAATCCTGGGACATAACAATGTCTGGTTGCCTTGCAAGTATTTTCCCTCCTAACTGGAGCCATTTTGTGCTACACCACAAGTTTCTTTTAAAATTAAGCAGAACTGGAAAAGCTGTGTACTTTATGGTGGGCGAGAACCATGCACATAACCTAAAATAGATGACATCATTCCATGCAACTGAAGTGACTTCCTGTTTTGAAGCCTAAAGCACAGCTGCTTTTTAGACTACTACTACTCCACTCATCTGATGGTGGTTAGCTCCAGTGTTGGTTCTTAACCCAACCCATTTGTTGAAAACTTTCTTTTTCTTTGCATATTTAGCTGATAAGAAAATAATTGTAACTGGAATTTTAAAAGATTCATAGGCATCCTCCCTCCCTTCTTCTTGTGTCACTTCCCTGTAATGAAAATGAAGTGCAGAATATTTCATGTGGAGGACAAAGTTGTACTTCACAAATGTACAGTTGTCCCTCCACATTCGCAGGGGTTAGGTTCTTGAGACCCCCGCGAATATGGAAAAACCGCGAATAACAGATGCTGCTCCCGCGGCCCCCCCAGAGGGAGGGAGGCAGCGGGAGGGTGTCTGGCCAGCCTGGCTGGCCTCTCCACTGCCTTTCTGAGGGGACTCCAGGCCTTAGAAGCCCCGGAGCCCATCAGGGAAGGCAGTGTGTGGGTGGGGAGGAGGCTGTGCTGCCTCTCCCTGGCCTTTCTCAGCGGACTCCGGGCCTTTGGAGCCCTGGACCCCGCTGAGAAAGGCTGGGGAAGGCAGTGTGTGGGCAGGGAGGAGGCTGCGCTGCCTCTCCCCGGCCTTTCTCAGTGGGGTCCGGGGCTCCAAAGCCCCGGAGCCCGCTGAGAAAGGCTGAGGAAGGCAGCGTGTGGGCAGGGAGGAGGCTGCGCTGCCTCTCCCCGGCCTTTCTCAGCGGAGTCTGGGGCTTTGGAGCCCCGGACCCCGCTGAGAAAGGCCGAGGAAGGCAGCGTGTGGGCGGGGAGGGAAGGTGCCTTGCCTCTCCCCGGCCTTCCTGAGGGGAATCCGGGTCTTAGAAGCCTCGTAGTCCCCTCAGGAAGGCTGGGGAAGGCGGAAGGAGGGAGGGAGGGAGAGAGGCTGCCCGCCCCACCCCCCATCCCGCCTTCCTCAGCGGACTCCGGGACTTTGAAGCCCCAGAGCCGCCTCTGGAAGGCCGGAGAAGGCGCAGGCAGAAGGTTGCCCTGCCTCTCGCCAGCCTTCCCTAAGTGGCTGGGGCTAAACTGCGAATAATCAAAACCGCGAGTGTGAAAGCCGCGAATGTGAAGGGGCAACTGTATACTATTTAAAAAACCATTTCAATTATCTTACCTTCCTGCAAAGAATGTGTTGAATGTGTTGAGAAGAGATCCTGAGCTGTTGCTTCTCCTCATATGGCTGTAGTTCCCTGGGAAACATTTCAGTACACAGCCTGAAGTATAGATCCGGGGTTGGGTGGGTGAGGGTGTTAGCAAAGAAAGAAAAGTGCATCCTATATTATAGGCTTAGGTTTACGTTTACGTTAATGATGAACTCTGAAAAGGCAATAGGGACATACTTAGGTTTTTGTTTGGGTTTGGGTTTTTTTGAGCACAGTGGTGATAAAACAGACAGATCTACAAGAAGTTAAATTATAGCCAGATGCCAGGCCTGCATAGTATTCTTGCAAAACTTATGTTCCCTTGTGTGGCTTTTTGATATTGCTGTTCTTACCTGTTTTATGTCCAGTAGACTAATCATATTAAGCATGTTAAATACAGGATGAGTAGGAATCTTATTCATCACCAAAGGCTATCCATAAGCAAGGAGATCTTGTAGCACCTTTGAGACTAGCTGAGAGAAAGAAGTTGTAGCATAAACTTTTTTAGACTTAGTCTGCTTCCTCAAATGCTCTCAGTCTCAAAGCTTAGTGATATTTCAGATTAACATGGCTATGTCTTTGAATCATCAAGGGCTACATCTTTTTTTACGAGATGGAAGTCTGCATAGAATTAGCACTGTTGTTCCAACATATTACACATTAAATACACATGTTTTGGAGGGGAAGAGCCAGCTGATTTTTGAAGTAATCCCATCCCAAAAACATTTAGAATCTCTTAAAATCATGATAGGCTTCTAGAAATTATTACACATTTTTAAGTGCTCTGTGTTCAAACATGCTCTAATAGTAAGAAAACCTATAGACTTGTAGAATACTATATTCTTAACATTATTGATATACTGTTACATTATTTATGTACTTAGGAGTTGCAAGTTACCATGTTTATGAGAGAACTGAACATAATGCATGTTTGTGTTATGTCCATATTGAATATATCTTTAAACAATATCTAAAATAACATTATTTGACAGTACTTTGGGAAGAGTTGTCTATAAGAGGTCAAAAAGGCAATAGAGTATTGGCATTTGTTTATCGTATAGGAAGAAGAAGGGTTGGAACAAGCATGGAATAACAGTACTGTAGTCAAATTGTTAGTTTTCTTATTTTTATTAATTATCTCAAAATAGTTTTGTCCTCCCTTTCTTCCTCAATATGAAACAAAGGCAGTTTACAGCTGATCAAACCAACAAGGAAAATACAATGCTGGAGATGATGCAGTGAACAGCGGGGGTTGGACCTATTAGCCCATAGGGCCCCTTCCAACTCTATGATTCTATGAAAATATACTAAATAAAAAGCTTTTTAAAATAATAATAATACCAGCCAAATAATGGTGGAGGAATAAACAGGCCTAAACAAAAAGGGCTGAAAATGTAACTTGAACATCCAACATGCTTACCAGAGCCCTGCAGGAATGAAACTATCTTCAAGCTAAAGCAAAACTAAATAATCCTCAAATTTTGGTGCTGGTGATGAAACTGAAATGAAGAAAAGTAATACACAACTCCAAGCAGTGTAATGAGTTGCAAACCAAAAATTTCCACAATACCCATGACAGTAGTTTTAAAGTGTTAACCCTCTTTTTAAAGTGTTCATCATATCTGAAGATTGTTTAAGGTATCTTCCCTGCCAGGTAAGTATAGCATTAGGGTGGAAAAATAAACACAGAGTTTGGACAAAAATATCTGGACACATTATATGGTAGAATATATTCTATTCAACTTTTTAAAGGAGAGAAGAGGACAATTTATTGGACAAATAAAATAAATGACTTGGTGGGATAGGTGGGGATTGCGAATCAAGAAAGTTGAAGGTGAAAAGGAGTACAAAGAGGTGAGAGAAACTATAAAAAAGATATTCCACATCACGCAAAACGGATATTAAAACATCTTTATAGCCGTTTGAGGGGGGTGGGGGGAGAAAATGCTTTGTTAGAATAAGTAATAAGTTTTAACTGTGTTTACTATATGGATGTATGTTACTAATAAAACAAATAAAGGAATTTTTTTAAAAAAATCATATCTGAAGGTTTACCAACATAATTTGAAGTGCAGAGTTCTCATTTTGTATTCACTTTACAAATTCAGAACTATTATATTCATAAAGATTACAGATTGTTAGAAAAGCCAAGCCACTGTTGAGTCAAAATTAGTGTAACTATAGTACTGTAATTTCAGACATGGAGACTTTGGTTGTGCTAAAATTATACTGGAATTAGAGAAGTGGCCAGATTGTTTATGCGTTTTCCAGTTTAGAGAAAAAGTCAGCACTGTTGTCTTTGTCCAAGTTATACAATCCTTTGTTCAAGGCAGCCATTTTAGGTTTCTTGAGAAACATCACATTGTGTGTGCTGAGAATATTAATAATAACCAAGCTCAAAAGTTTTATTTATCTGTGTTGCTAATTTTCTTAATGTTTTCCACTTGACTGAATTATTGGTTTTAGGCTAGATAAGAAATATAAAAGCTGACTTGCTTAGACTGTATAAATAAATAAACCAAAGCTATTTATATACCTTTCTCTGGGAAACAATTGAAACAGATGGAGTTAGATAACCAGATGTTCTAGTAATCATTTGCAAGCTTAGAAATGGTTATCAGAACACAGCAAACATGTTAACCCTCACCCTCTCAAGTTGTTGGAATACAAAGTTTTAAACATTGTATACAATGTGTTCCTTTGCAACACCATTTGTAAAAGGTTGTGCAGGTTCACCCAGATTTGTTATAATTGTTAATTTTTTTATTTTTGTATACCACCTCAGGCACAGGTAAAGGCAGAAAGGCAGTATACAGAGTTACAGTAGTAGCACGTTTCCTGAAATATTCAAAAAAATGCATACATCTTTCAGTAATCTTTATCCAGTAATCTCAAGCAAACTAAGCCAATGTTCTTATCCTCCAGTGAGAGTTCTTTTTTATTTATTTATTTATTTATTTATTTTAACTTCTCATGATCTTAACTTACAATATTACAATATTGTACAATATTACATTTGTATTATCACATTATCCATGATATCCATTCATATTATTTTCTTATTATGTCACTACATCTCCCATTTTCCATTCCTTGACATACGTCTTCATCATTCCATCATCACAATCACTTCCCTTTTCCCATCCACCCTTTTCCCATCCTCTTTCCATCCATTTCTTTCATCCTTTTCTTCCTTTCCCACTTTCACTTCTAAATTCCTTCCTTCACCTCTTCATACCTTCACACATTCTTCATCCTCTATTTCTTTCCCCATCCCACTCACATCCTTCGTACCTCCTCCAACTTCCCCATGTCTGGGATACTTTTTTTATTATTATTATTCCTCTTCCATTTCTCCTCCCTACCTTACTTTTCATTATTTTTAATATTGCTCTTTCCTCTTTCTATCCTCTATTCCTTACATCAATTTCCTTGAATTTTTGTTTCTGTTTAACCTGAAATTTATGCTCTTTGTTCATTGCCTTCTTCCCTGTCTGCATTTTTCCTTATTTTCCCCTTCTCATTTATAATACACTGTCCTTGCTTCTAATTCTCATAGTTTTCCTTCATGTTCCATCTCTTTTTCCAATAATCTTTAATCGGGGACCATTCTTCTTCCATTTTTACTATGTTAGCTTTATTTAGAATATATGTTAATTTGTCATTTTCTTGCATCTCTCTCAATTTTATTAACCAATCATCAATTAGTGGTATTTCTTTGTTTTTCCACTTTATCGCGACCATCAATCTTGCTGCCATTATTGCGTAAAGTAATGTTATCCGATGGCTTTGTTAATTTTTTCCTATAAATCAGAGGTCATATTTAGTAAATTCAATTTTGGGCTCATGATGAATTGAGTTTTATATATTTTTTTGAATTGTCTTGTGTACTTTCAACCAAAATCTTTGAATTTTTGAACATCCCCACCACATATGATATATAGTGCCAATGTCTTTGTTACAGTGCCAGCATTTATTATTACTTATTTTGCACATCTTACTTATTCTCGCCGGTGTCAAATACCATCTGTTGGAGATTTTAAAATAGTTCTCCTTCAAAGCTAAACTGGCTGTAAATTTATTAGTGTTTTTCCATGATTCTTCCCATTCCTCCATAGTTATTTTATCTCCTATATCCTGAGCCCACTTGGTCATGGCCTCTGTAATCTTCTCTCCTTCTAATTCTCTTTTAAGTAGCAATTTATAAAATTGTGATATTTTTTTAGTCTCCTTGTTCCAAATCACCTTATCCAATTCCGTTTCCGCTATTTCAAAATCATATTTTACTTTGTCATTTTGAAATCTTTTTCTTATTTGTAAGTATTTGAACCAGTTCATTTTAATTTATTTTTCTTCCAATTCCTCCTGTGTAAATAATCTAATTCCTTCTCCTGTCTTCCATGCCATTAAATCAATCAAATCTTTGTATTTTAACCAGTCTCTTGTATTCTCCCACCTGCCCAAGAAAGCTTCATGTGGAGAGAGCCAAATTGGGAGCTTAAAATAGAATTGTTTTTGAGTCTTGCGCCAAATTCTAAATAAGGCTTTTCTTATTGTGTGGTTTTCGAAATCTTTATTTACTTGGGATTTATCATAGCACAAATAGGCATGCCAACCATAACGTAGCGCATATCCCTCCAATGTTAACAATCTGTCATTATTCAGTTTAATCCACGCCATTATCCAATTGAGACTACATGCTGCATAATATAATTTTAAATTGGGGAGAGAAGTTCCTCCGTAATCTTTATCTGCTGTAAGTGTTTGCCACTTTATTCTTGCTTTTCTCCCCCCAGTGAGAGAGTTCTGAGAGATGCTGACTTGCCTTTTCCCAGTGAGTTCACAGCTGATGGTAAATTTTGAAGCTTAGATTGCTTGGCTTACAGCTCATACTTTCAACCACTGTGCTAGACTGCAGTGCAAATTCAATATGTTATCATGGAGCTGTGCAGATAAGGACCATTATTCAGAGCACAGTCAAAGCAGAGATAGAACCTTCACTATTTTTAAGAAGTTTCAAGTAGTTTTTCTGTTCCTGGCAGGGGCTTGCTATTTTAATGTTGTGAAACCTCTCTTTTCAGCGTTTAATTACTTTTGCTATAGTATAAAAGATTAAATTCACTTTGTTTTAAACAATAGGACAATCTAATTGAATAAACATTCTAATTGAAGTCATGTGATAAAAGCTTTATCTTTTACAGTTGTCCCTCCATATCCATGGATTTGGTATCCACAGATTTAAGTATTCATGGCTTGAAAAAATATTCTTTAAAAAAATAATAATCCAAAAAGCAAACCTTGATTTTGCCATCTTATATAAGGGACAACATTTTGCTATGCTGTTGCATACAATGGGACTTGAGTATTCACGGATTTTGGCATCCACAGGGGGTCCTGGAACCAAACCCCAGCGAATATCAAGGGACAAGTGTATTTTTTTCTTGTTCATATTCTGTGTGGAAGTAAAAATAGATGCAGGAGCCAAAGAAATCATGTAAAGAGGATTTTAAATGAGAAGGCTCAGTATAAACTGAATATACATGGGGTTATATATGCATCTACTAGCCATGCCAGTCATTAACACTAAATTGAGTAATGTGATTTTGGATGGAAAATTGCTAGAGTTTTTCTACTAGGATAAAGAATTGCACAGTTTTACCAAGTATACGCCATCCAGAGAATTGTCAAAGCACTTTCAGCTTAGGAAATAGGGCTCAATCACCATCCACATTCTACTGTGTACTCTCCATAGAGTCAATATTTTGTTTTCATCTTGTTGAACTTCCATTTGGTGGGTACAGCCAATCTATTCTCCTTATATGAGGAAAAGCTGGTGTGCTTTTTCCTCATTTTAATCCAGTCCAGAAGCTTAGTTCTCTGGGTCAGTAAGGCAGGAAAACTCACAAAGGCCTAAGAATACTATATTGGACAGTGATGCCTTTTTAAAGCTAGCAAATGAAGCTTAGCAACATACAGCCCATATTATGAGAAGAACTGTAAAAGAAGTGGTAATTGTCAACAGTTATATACTGTTTCAGCATTCAAAGCATTCAGCATACATTCTGTCAGGAGTTTTCTTGCCGGCTATGGAAGATTTCAGTTGTTGGTACTGTAGCTTTATGTTAAGAAACTGTTGATTAATGACAAAATATTATAGGCCACGTGGCTTGTCCTGTTTGACCACTCAGCAGTATGATAATTAAACACTGTGTTCAGGTTGAACAGGCTAGTGCTTAGGGTCAATTCAGAGTACACAAACAGGTGCATTTGCTTTGCCTATTCCATGTGTGAGGATCAATGTTTGAAGAGAATATGTATTCTGTAAATGTGGGGAAATGTGTCAGGAAACCACAGTTGGTTACAACTCTTTGGAATTCATCTAACTGATGAGACATGACTCTATATTTCACATCTTTTAGTGTTCACTGAAGCAAAGTGGTTTGGCACATAGTGGAAACTGGCCTTTATACCTACTGAATAGGTAAATGTGTTATGGAGCTTTCTGATCCTTGATTACTGTACCAGCTGTACTCAGAAATTGGCAGCAATTATACATCATTTACAGATGCCAAAACACGTGAGGGGGCTGCCACATTGAAATAACTCACTGGCTGTAGTGATTCTAGGATTGAGCAAAACCACTAGTTATGCATAAAACAGTGGCAGGTTTTGCAAAAGTCTTCATAGGTTTAAAAGTCTAGGGATATATGCAAGTGTGTTTTTGAGTTTCAATTTCCACCTGAGATTTAATATTTTTTTCATTAGCATCTCTGAGTTAAATCAGTAATTGGAAGAGATACATATTAATTTGTATATCAAGGTGCACATATTGCCAAAAGATTTGGAGTCAGATTGCTTTGTAATTTGCAGTGATGTGAAATAAAGTCAAGGCAGGAGTGTCTGCACCTTCACAAGTGCCCATCCCTGGACTTGTCTATGGTACAGATGCTCTCAACAAACGATAGCTCAAGTCAGGAGTTCTCAGCAATTTTGAGAGATATACTCAGTCCTCACATCTCCCAAGTAAATCCCCTCATCCTTTCCCTTCTTTGTCTTAATAATGGTTGATACTAACCACACATCCTTTTGTAAACCAGACATTAAAACAATAGATCAGAGTGGGTTTGCAAACTATAGCCAGGACCTATTACTACTGTTTCTATAAGAATCTGCCATCTCCCCTTCCTTTAAAAAAAAATCCTCTGTAGCCTAAAAACCTGCTTTGGAGGTCTGGGAAACCCCCTACAGCTGGGGGTTTTTTTGCCACAGGGGGCTTCAGTGGAAGTATGAGGGCAAGTCCCAATTCTGCTCATGATAGATAAAGAAGTGCACCATCAGATCTTGGCCCGTTTGCAAAAGAGCTTACAATACAGACTGCAAAACATTAACTGTGGTTTGTATTACTATTCTTGTTGTAGCTCAACAGATGTACCATATATATAGAATATATTTCCTGGCATTTCCAGTACAGCTGGGAAATATTAATGCGTAAAATCCTTGAGATCTGCTACCTGTCAGGACTGACCCAGATGGGCTAGTGGTCTGACTTGGTATATAAGTGCTTTCTGTCTTCTGAACTGCTGTTGATGTCAGCAATAGTAGTAAAAGGAACACTTAAGTTCATGACAGGATCATTATTTGAAAAACTGCAGTTTTGAAAGAACAAACATTGCATCTCCTTCGTGGTCTCTGTGAATCACACAGTTGGGTTATTCCTGCGCCTGCGCAGAGCGTTCGGAACCTTCTGGAATCGCTAAGCAGAATGTGCTTTGATACATTTTTGGCGGTAACTCCGCCACCCTGACTGTCCCTTTTAAGGCACTCCCGCCTAATTCCCCTCAGTTCCTTTCTTTCCGCCACGTTAGCAGCTTGAAGGAATCTTCGTTCGCTAGTATTTTCTCTTTCACTTTCGACTCTGTGAGTAAAATGTCTGCGAGAGGGGCCTTTAAGAGATGTGTCATCTGTCAGGCTAAGCTCCCCAGCACGGATGGCCATTCCCGCTGCCTGATTTGTCTTGGGGAGACCCATAATGTTGACTCTTGTGTGCACTATAGGGCCTTCACACCTCAGGCATGCAAGCACAGGATGTCCTGTTTGAAGTCCTTCCTGTACGAGAGGGCTCTAATTCTGGCCTCTACCTCAACTCTGGCCTCTACTTTGGTGTCCGCACTGCCCAAACGCGGCCGTTCACCTTCTCCAAAGACTACAGCCCAAAAGCGTCATCAGTCCCGTAGCCCTTCCCAACGCTGTTCAGTCACCTCAGATCCGGAAGCAGTGTGTAATTCGCACAAATATGCCTCTTCCTCGGATTCAGCTCAGGATCGAGCACACTTGACGCCTTCAACATCGGCTCGGAACCAGGAACCCTCCACCTCGAAGGCTGTCCCTCGGGACCGGGCGCCTTCTGAAACCACCAGTCAGGTTGGTGCTTCTGGAGAGACTATACAGTCCTTAAAGAAGAAGAAAAAGGACAAACACTTGTCTAGGCGTGAGGACGGTTTGAAAGCAAAGAGCAAGCTAAAGAATGCTTTGAAAAAGTCAAAGCCGACGACCGTCCCACCTGCGGTCTCTACTGATAAGGCTGCAAAGCCTGTCGATACCGCTGAGTCGCAACCCACCATTGAAGCCGGGGCTGTTCCCACCCGACCATCCCCAGTAACAGCTGCTGAGGGAAGTGTGCCATGCCGTGCCCCAACTCTTATGGGATCGGTGGAGATTGTGGCAGTGGGAGTATCATCGGGTGCCAACACAGATGTGTCACCCCAGCAAAAGGGCCAGTCACCAACCCTTGTCATCTCAAAAGCCCAACTTCTTGAACGTTCTGTCTCGAACGTTGAGGTTGAGGTTGTCGAAACCGAGGATGCCACCCGAACCCGACCGTTCCAGTCCGGCATCCATGAGGATGAACCTGCTTACACGGCCTACAACCTGGCATGCTCTGTCTACCGGGCTGGATTCATGTTGCCTACTGGCTCTCAGATTCTGACCTCCTGAGCATTTGACTTCAGGGAAATGTATGCGGCTCTGACTGTACACCATTCTCCGCAGGGCCTCCATCCCAAGGAGCCACAGGACATTCCTAAAAAAGATGCAGAGAGTCAAGTATCTCCACATCCTGACCGACGTCCTCTACCACTGACTCCACTCACACCACCGCCACGTACCACCTCTCCATGGTGATCGCAGTCTGTTACCTGCCCATTCGACAGCGTCCTCATCGGGCTCATGGGATCCATACCTGCCCTATCTGCCATCTCCAAGGCCTGATCTGGTGGAGGATGACTCAGCGTCGCCAACGAATGACATCCGTGCTTTTTCTGAGCAGATGGTCCATATGTCCCACGCTCTGGATCTCAAAGTCATTGAGAAAAAGTCGGAACCGGTGGACCCAATCTTCCATCGGATTCAATCAAAGGCTCCTCCTACGGCTATTCTCCCTGTCTTGCCGTCTCTTCTGAAGCTCACTCAGGGTTCATGGGAGAATCCTTTCTCGATCCAATCTACCTCAAAGAAAATCGATAGGCTGTATTGGGTTGGAGGTAAACACATCGAGTGGCTTCAGACACCCTCGACCGAATGCAGTGGTGGTCGAAGCTTCCCAGAATAAAAAGCAACGCCGTCCTCAATCAACGCTGCTCAACCCAGAAGGCCGGAAACTCGACATAATGGGTAAAAAGATTTACTCTGTGGCAGGCCTGAGTTTTCGCATGTTAAATTATGCTGCCTGTATGGGGACGTACCAACAGGTACTCTGGGAAAGGATGTTGCCGCTCATCCAAAATCTCCCAGAGGAGCGACGACGAATGGCTGAAGCAATCCAGTCAGAGGCGCAGTTGCTGGCGGGGCAACAAATGAATTCTGCCCAACATGTTGTGGATTGCGCTGCTAAAGTGATCGCTGGATCCATCGCCCTGTGTCGTCACACGTGGCTCTGTTCCTCAGGCCTCACCCCCCAGGCCTCAGCCACCATCGAGGACCTGCCCTTTGATGAATCAGGGCTTTTCAACGGCTCCATGGATGAAAAACAAGTTCACCCAGAAGATGAGGACCACTGCCAAAAAGTATGGTATGGCCACTTCCTCATCTTCTCAATACTGCTTCAGGAGCTGTACCAACTGGCAGACCACTACATCTGGCCACCAGTTTAGATGGGGGTTTACTGGCCAATCTTATAGACGCTCCTGATACTTGCTGTCTCCCTCTCCAGTCTCTTCGGTGAGGAGCCAGGGGTCCACATTGTGATACCAACCTCCTGCAAGGCAGCGGTCTAAGGCCCAAGCCAGGAGAAAATTCTGAATTTCCACTTCACTCTGTTTCTCTCTTTCCTTTAGACCCCACTGTTTGGAGATCAACTGTCAAACTTCCAAGAAGCCTAGTCCTTAATAACTGTCAAACTTCCAAGAAGCCTGGTCCTTCAAATCATCCAGAATGGCTATTGGATCGAACTCGACTCACTACCTCCAACAGGAGGGGTTCGATCAACACCACCCTGCCCTCCCCTACTCGAGGAGGTGCAAATGCTGCTGCAGAAGGGGGCCACTCCACACTTCATCACCTCTGCTTCTTCTCAAGGTATTTCCTGGTCACGAAGAAGGACTGCGGTCTCTATCCCATTCTCAACCTTTGCGGAGTGAACAGATGCATAGAACCAAAGAAATTCAGGATGGTTACCTTGGCATCCATCCTTCCACTCCTGCAACAGTACAACTGGTTCACTTCCATAGACCTCAAAGATGCCTACTTCCACATCAGGATTCATCCATCCCACAGACAGTTCCTGGCGTTCCAGATCGGGACCGAGGTATTCCAATTCTGGGTCCTGCCGTTTGGACTCTTTACTGCTTCAAGAGTCTTCACAAAATGCATGGCGGTGGTAGCGGCCTTTCTGCATCAGCGCGGAGTGGTGATCTTCCCCTACATCAATGACTGGCTGATTGTGGTGAACTCTCAAACTCGATATCGATCTCACCTTAGATGTATTAGGCGGCCAGGGACTTGTTGTCAACATAGAGAAGTCACAACTCCAACCATCGCAATCCATCCAGTTCATCAGAGCTTGGCTGGATTCGTGTACGGCCGCAGCTTATCTGCCTCGAGACCAATTCGATACCCTTCAGTTAATCCAGGCCTGCCGCCGATCCCGGAGACTTCCCGCCCATGCGGTCACATGGCAGCTACTACCTATGTGACCCACCTCGCCAGACTCCGGTTCCGTCCGCTCCAACACTGGTTCCTACAGGTGTTCGACCCCCTACACGACTCCCCAAACAAACTGCTCAGAATGCCACGGGCAGTTCAACGGTCGCTGGAATGGTGGTTGGTACCGGTCCTGTCGGGTATGCCATTCGACCCTCCTCAACCAGACATCTCTCTGACAACAGACGCCTTGATGTTTGGATGGGGAGCCCATCCAAACAAAATCCAGGGCACTTGGGATGCCAACAAACAGACATGCCATATCAACATCTTAGTTTCTCGGCGTCCAGAAGGCACTGCAGGTCTTTGAGATCCTGGTGATGGGAAAGACCATTCTGGTGGTAACAGACAACACATCGGTGATGTACTACCTGAACAAGCAAGGAGGAACGAGATCCCCTGGACCTCTTCAACTCACAGTGGATATCTGGGATTGGTGCGTGTGCAGGAACATTTACCCCAATCCATCCATCTGCCAGGGGAGGAGAACACTCTTGCCTATGGACTCAGCCATTCCAGCCTCTCCACTCACGAATGGATGCTACCCAGTACAGTAACGTCAGACCTCTTTCAACAATGGGGAACTCCTCACGTCGACCTCTTTGCGTCTCCAGAAAACAGTCAGTGCCACCAGTTCTGCTCCAGACGATGTGCCCCGGGCTCGAGGCGCGACTCATTCCTCTTCCATTGGAAGGAACCCCTTCTCTCCCTTTCCACTGCTAACGAGGGTAATTGCCAAACTGCGTCGGGACCGAGCGGATGCCATCCACATCACCCCATGGTGGCCCCATCAACCTTGGTTTGCAACCTTCCTGCATCTAGGCAGGCACCAGTTCATCCAACTTCCAATTCATCCCGATCTCATGATTCAGGACGGGAAAGTCAAGACACCCAGACATAGATGCTCTACGACTGACAGCATGGAGACTGCGGCCTTGAATCCATCCTCTGTTCAGAGGACCACTGTCACTATGGCCTCCGGTTCATCCTTGGCTTCGACAGGCCAGATCTCTCTATCTCTCCCTCCAGAGGTTCAAGCTGTCATCGACGCTGCCCAACAACCTTTTACCCATAAATCATATCACTACAAGTGGAAAAAGTTCGAGGCCTTTCTGGCTGATCAGGGACTGACTACGGAACCGTACTCCATACCGACGGTATTGGAATTCCTTCTCCGCCTGTCTGCACAGGGCTTTCGCTTTCATCGATCCGGTGCTACTTGGCAGCCGTCTCTGTCGAATTCCAGGCTAGAGGTCACCAATCTCCTTTTACGGATCTGATGGTGAAGAAGTTCTTAAGAGGCTATGCCAACCTTCATCCTCTGGTACTCAAGCCAACTCCGACCTGGAGCCTCGAACTGGTCCTCTCACAATTGGTCAGATGTCCCTTTGAACCCATGGCATCTACTGATTTGAGACTCCTGACTTGGAAAACTGCTTTTCTTATTGCTATTACTTCGGCGCATCGAGCTGGTGAACTCTGTGCCTTGCAATCAGACCCGCTATACACTGCCTTCCACAAACATAAGGTAGTGTTCCATCCCAACATCTCCTTCCTCCTGAAGGTAGTGTCGAGCTTCCATCTGAACAAGTCTGTCACTCTCCCTGTTCTGATGCAGGATCCGAAGGACAAATTCGAGCATACTCTCCACTCCATGGATGTCAGGAGGGCGCTCACCTTTTACATCCAGAGAACTGCTCCCTTCAGGAAGTCACCTAAACTGTTTGTTTCCTATGCCGACTCAAGACTTGGAGAACCTATTTCTCCACAACATCTGTCGAAGTGGGTGACATCGACCATAACTCTCTGCTATGAACTGGCCAAGAAGCCATTGCCTCCACGGATTTGAGGACACTCAGTGAGGGCTGTCTCCACCTCTACAGCTTTCCTCTCTGGGGTGCCACTAGAGGAAATTTGCAGAGCAGCAACTTGGTCCATCACCCTTGACTTTCATATCCCATTACAGACTTGGCACTCATTCTAGGAACGAGGCTGCCTTTGGTAAAGCTGTGCTTTTGTGTTCTATTCAATGAGTGAGTGTTAATGTGTTGCCAAGTCACTTTATTGATATCCTTGATATGCTGATTATATATGTTTCATCTGTTTTTCTCATGCTTAAGAATGTGCTGTCAAAAAATCTAATTGCTGATTTGACTGTGCAGCTTGGTCCTAGCGTCAACATGTATAGGACATAGCCTCCTCCTGGAGTGAAGCTTGCCAGTCTACCCAACTATGTGATTAACAGAGACCACGAAGAAGATGGACAGGTTGTTTACCTGTAACCATAGATCTTCGAGAGGGCTTCTGTGAATTCACACAGACCAGCCCATCCTCCCCTCTGTGTCCTACTACATCATCTAAACATGCTTAATGTTCCTGATGCTGCTGGTTGCGGCGTCATTCAAGGAACTGAGGGGAATTAGGCGAGAGTGCCTTAAAAGGGACCGTTAGGGTGGGTGGAGTTACCACCAAAAATGTATCAAAGCACATTCTGCTTAGCGATTCCAGAAGGTTCCGAACGCTCTGCGCAGGCGCAGGAATAACCCAACTGTGTGAATTCACAGAAGACCACTCAAAGATCTATGGTTACAGGTAAGCAACCTGTCCATCTGCATTGAGCATCTACCATTGACTGTTGTTGAATGTGGTTACATTTCTGTCAGGTTCTGACCTGCTGCCATTCCTAGTTGTGTTCCATGGTTGATAATTGTGTCCATATGAATCCCACTGATATTCACAGGACTGTTGTATAACCGATGAATTGTACATTGAATCTGAAATGACCATGTTGATAATATAAGACACACACACATGCATGTCCTTTACATGCATTCTATTAAAAGCATGCGGTGAAGATATTACATAGAGACAACATGCAAGTCAAAATATCTGTCTCCAGTTATATTAGATCTGCTTTAAAAGAGAAAGACAAAGGCATTTGAGCAAGAAGGTTTAAAAGATGTTAAAAATTTTCTGGGATTATGTTGCTGCTGTATTTCATGTGATATTTGGACAAATGTGTTTTCCCACATGGCCTCTGTCATACTAAAACGTCTGCATATATTGCAGTCTTTGCACCCAAAAGTCTACTTGTCTAGAATGGCTTGTACTTTCTGCATTCCAGAAGATTTCTGCTTAGGCATTAATGACATGGCCTTTTTTATTATAGTCTTGCAGACTATATGCTCGCTTTAGAAAAGCAGCATCATTTCAGTTCATAGTAGTCATTAAAGGCAGACATAGCAGACACTACCTGAATACTCAACATTCTGCTGTTGTACATGGTAGTTTTGTTTTGGGCCAGGCATTGTGTGACAGTAATTGCAACATTCATAACAGAGTCTTTGGCAGGCATAGGAACACTGAATTGTGTGTTTGCTTTCATGTATTACAGAGCCTTTCTACTGAAGTGGCATCATTGACCACTCCACCTTAATGCTGTCTTGAGGCAGAGTTAAAGCAGGATTAAAATCCTCTTCTCTACTCCAGTGGTTAACTGTAATATCTAGGTTTAATTCAGCGGTTCAGGGAAAACTGAGTAATTCATAACATTTGTTTAGTAAAATATTTATTGTTGGTGGGGGGGGGAAAGCTCTGTAATGCCGTCAAACTCTGTTGATATACTTCCCCTATACTTTGCAGAAAGAGAAGCATAGGCAATCAAAAGGCTGTAGCTGTGAGATGTTCTCTGTTGACAACAAATGAAGGATGGATAGATGCAGTGCAGAGGGCACCACAAGGAAGACAAGGAACTAGGGGCTTGCAGCTGTGTTCTTGCTGATCCCCATAGCTTTCCTTCAGATTATTTCTACCTCAGGAATACTTGAAAGGGTTTAAATGAGCTTCCCAATGCATAGTTACAATCACCTATTTTTATTTGCACAGTCTGAGGGTGTAGAGTTCAGTCTCTGGTTCGATAGACTGTTTGAAGGAGGCCACAGAAAGTGGTGATTTAGGCCTTCCTAACATAGTCTTCACAAAGGAGGCTTCCAGCAATCCTTGTTGCCATGCCAACTGCTTTCTCCACACACCATCCTGTTTTTGCAAAGTGGTGGCTGTTGGAATTATAAACTTATCCTCTGCTTGTGGATCTCTAGTCCAAAGGCAAAGACACTTTGGAAGAAGCTGTTACAAATATACTGTTAGGAAATATGGAAGTTTGTTATTAAAACTGTGAAAATTGGCTGTAGTAGTTTGTCCTGCTTTTTAATGAAAAATTTCAAGTGTTTGAGTAAGGTTTAAATGCAGATATCTACTACAGTGTTGCATAAAGCAGATCAAGCTACTAGTATAGCAATGTACTACTTTCATCAACCATTTGTATTACATTCATCAACCATTTGTATGTTCTCCCTAGATGAAAAAGAAGAAGGAATTTTGGGGAGCATACTTCTTCCCAGCTTTCAGATATCCATGCTTTCTTCTGAAGATCATATCAACCGTAAATACGCTTTTAAGGTGAGGATATTATTAATCCTCATTTTGTGGAGTTTAGTTGAACAACAAGCAGTAATTGTAAACATATGCATTGTCAATTGCAAGATAGAGAAAAACTGCTCTTCTGTTGTCTAGACCTCTAAAGGCTTTTTGCTGACTTGAACAAGCACAAAATAATAATAGTCTTTAAACTGATCCGTTTAATCCTAACATTAGTTTTTCAGGACTTTTAAAATGTATGCATAATGAATTAAAGTTGCTCTTCTGTTAAATATTCCTTACTTTTTGTTTGTTTTTCAATTTGAACTTCATTGGGCTATTCTTGACAATGAGTAAACTGAATCACACCGCAAGTTTTAATGGGTGAGTACTTATTTTATAGCTTCCTATTCTGTCCTGCCCCTGAATACCTAATAGTATTTCTATAATCTTTGTGCCCCAGGTGCCAGTAGTTAATTTTGGTATAATTCACAGAAATTGTTTAGAAGTACAGGAGGAGCATTGGGAAATTTAATAATAATGTATTTGTTCATGGTATAATTGCTGTGAAAGATGAGCATGATGATGAACAACATTGTTTTAGTTACTGTGTGATGAGTTTCTGGAGCCAACCTGTATGTTAAAATCAATGAATTACTGATCAAAGATACAAGTAACATGATGCAATATATATTTTCCCCCTCTCTTTTTTACAGGCTTCTGTTAACTTCTTTCCCACCAAAATGACCATGTCATTTCCAATTAGGCAGCTCATCCAAACATGAGGACCTATTATTTCTGCACAGATACAGGGAAGGAAATGGAGTTATGGATGAAAGCCATGATAGACGCAGCTCTTGTACAGACAGAGCCTGTGAAAAGGTAATGCAACTTGGCAATTCCATAAAGTCTTTGTCAGGTTACAGTGCCAGCCTTCATTGTATTATCTTGAGTAGATATGCCTTGAAGCACCTAACTCTATTTTGTGAAACATGATCTTTTTGAAAAAGAAAGTAGTGTTGCATTTTAAAACAGCATTGACATCACAGGTGTACCTTGATGCATCTCCCTCTACTCATCCACGCTTCCCATTGGATTTCCCTCCTTCTCTGCCAAGGTTCAGTTGTTTTCAGGAAACTTCCTTTGGGGTATCCTGGAGCTGGAGAAGACAACAAGCATATGTCCAGTACCAGTGTACAATTTGTAACTTGTGTGGCTAGACTTTTATCCCAGTTTGTCTGTAATAAGATGATGAATTGTAAAAGTGATAAGCCTATTTTAATAGCCTGTTATCCTATTTTATAGAATGGTTTTATATGACATTGATACCTTACAGTAAATGGGTACAGACTTAAGGTGACTTTCCCATAAACTAATGCATTAACCCTCATCTGTAACATTGTCCCTACCATTTTAGCTGAGGAATCTGTGAAAAGCAAGACATTTTAACATAAAATTGAAATCTCTGGGTTGAAGTGTGTTCTGTTTTACAAGTTATAGGTTCAGGATAAAAGCCTGTTGTCTTACTGGAAGGGCACTAAATCACATTGGTTAGAACATATTCAATAAATTATATTCAGTAAATCTTGGTTAAGTCACATAACTTGCCCTTGTCTTAAACCAGTTTGAAGCAAGTATCTCTTCGCCAAAGACAGCCAAGCCGAGTAGGAGTCCTTGGTAGCAGGATACATTCTTTGCATAAACAATGTATCTTGTTGGATTCAAGGCTTCGTGTGTATGGAAGGATCTCAGTTTTCTACTTACACGTTATAATTACTCTTCCCAGTCCTTTAGGTAAAGATTATGTGTCCACTGTACAATCATAGCTGTTGTAGCTATGTTTTTCCCCCAATGCAATTTTGTGAAATGTGAGAAATGGAAGGTTTCAGCTGTGGGGGGCGGGGACCACAAAAGAGAATCCTGCCAAGACCTCCATCCCTCCTAACATTTATTGAAATATTGTGTTTTCACTGAGTTGCAGTAGATGGTTCCCAAGCTAGAATTTGTTGTTGTGTGTGAATTTTTTCAAGTCATGTCCAACCCTAAGGGGAACCTGTCACAGGGTTTTCTTGGCACATTTTGTTCAGAGGGGGTTTGCCTTAGCCTTCCTCTGACACTGAGAGAGTGTGACTTGCCCAAGATCAACCAATGAGTTTCTATCGCTGAGCAGGGATTCGAACCCTCCAGAGCTGTAGTCCAATGCTCAAACCACTACACCGTGCTGGCTCTAGAGTTACATTGTACTATAAAATGAAGTACTCAAATAGTTAACTTCTACTCACTGCATTAATTTTGAGCCAGCTTCAGTGAGCCTTAGCTGAAGATGGTATCATGGGAATGTATGGAGGATTTCTGAGTCTGCTCATGCTTCTTTATTCTTACCTTTTTTTAAATGCCAAAAATAACAGTCTGGTGTCTCATAAAATACTGGTACAATTTCAGTATTTAAATGGAGCCTTAAACAACTTTTCAGAATCAGCTACTTATTGCATTTTCTGATTCTGTCTCATAACATATTTTCTATGTTTTGGTTTTATGCTTCTAACTAGTTACTTTGCCATAGAGACTTAATTGTATGTACTCTCACATAATGATGTCTGGTAGGAATACACACACACACACACGTACACGTACACCACATTTTAATAATATCCTGAGGGGATCTATTGAGAATAATAATGCTTTAAATAAGCAAACAATCATTTAAACTTGTTACTCAAAGTATGAAGCAAGCTCTTATGTGGTTTCATTCCTGATTATATCCCTACCCAAATTTAGATAATTCCAAATATTGCATTGGTTCTTTCTACAATATATAACAAAATCATAAAATATGTTGTTTTTCCTTCTTAAATTTTGCTTCATTGCAGCAAATGCGTAGTTTTGTACTGGGAAATCAATCAGTAATGCATGTATCTATTGCATATAATTCTCTACAGTTTCATCCAAGTACTATCAACTGAAAATTTTCATGAAGCAAGGTTATGGTAGAATAATTGTTCTATTATATGCAATAGATAGGTGATTGGTTTGCCTTAAATTATTAGTAGAATCTCACTCTTTTCTCAGTTTGGTTCTGTACTTAAATTTTATAGTTTATCCAATATTCATACAAACTGATACTTGAAGAATGAAATACCTATGTAATAGATAGTTAAATCAAAGTAAGGAAGAGTGTAATGGGGTTATAAGGGGATACAAATCAAAGGAAGAAAAGTGACAAATTTTTTATTGTTATGTTTAAAGATACGGTAGTGCCAAGATTAAAGCTAAGGAATAGAATGTGCTAAGGAATAGATTTTAGTCAACAAGTTTTGATTTGTTTGAAGGAAAAGATGGTGGAAAGAGAAAAGGCCAACACACCCAAGCTATGTCTAGACCAGTAATTTTCAGAGTTGCTTTTGGAGATCCCAGGATACCTCTGTGAGAATATTCCTAATGTCAGCAAATGTCACCAAATATTAAGGGAATATGCAGCTACAGTGCATCTTAGTTTCTGTTATGTGAGAAGTACATAAAATTAAAATAACAATAGCAATCAGTAGTTTAGAGACTACTAGAAAAGGACAAGCAGCATTTCTTAAACAAGGACACTGTTTTACCTTCTGATGAAAATGGCAGTGTCCCAAGTGAATTTGAGTATTGTATAGTGTGTTTATGACAGTGTTGGACCAGATATACAGTAGTTAATATAGCAGGCTTAATATCTTTAGTTGTTAGTAAGCTAAAATATCCAGTTACAAGTTATATGAGAAATTAACTATTAAGTTTATGATAATTTCCATTTAAATTTAGTAAAATGCTTGTGTGAAAAACCCTAACAGAATAAAAAAAATTAAAATGTTGTCTGTTATTTTGCTTCTTTCCACTTGCCCCTGTTTTTGAGCTTGGGAGATAATGAAACAGATGAGTGAAATTTTGAAACCCCATTTCTCATTTGCCATACCAAAAATTCTTCTCTTGCATTTTTTCTTCCCTCCCTCACAGTCTCGTCTCCTAACCCTACTTTCTTTAACTTCTAACTCCAACCTGAATCCCAGCAAAAGTCCTAGGATTAACAGCTTCAAAATTCAGTTTCCTAGAACAGATGAGGAGATTCTATGCTCTATCTAGTGTAGAATTTAGGAGGATTATCTCAGTGCAAAGAAAATCACTTCCTTCCAAGGTCTCTTTGCTATGTGTTGGTTTAGAATATTTTAAACTTGGGATTAAGTAAACTCTCATACTCTGATCATAAACTAAAATAAGTGGTTTGGATCTTGTGACCTAAACATTGGGATTCCCTAACTGTGATGGATTAGCAAAAAGCAATAAGTTATTCTACAAACCCCAAAGAGAATTAGAGTTTAAATAAAGAACTAACTGTGAAATGTCAATTTTGTTTGCACTTTAGCACTGTTGTTCATATACATAATTAATAATTTAACTAATACCAATTTAGGAATTTAATTAATGCTAAAATTCCAAATATAGTCCATCACTTTAATTAAAAATAAGTTTAACTTGAATCTTTATGTTAGAAAATTTCCAACTTGATTGATAACTAGTCTTCTCTTCCTCAAAGACCAGAGCAGCTGCAGTTGGGATATGGGGGAGGACTTCTCATCAGCCATTGGGCTAAAACACAATGAGTTGCGTCTGGCAGCTCTTCTCTCCTTCCGGGCTAGAGCAATGTCAGTTGGAATGTGGAGGGAGGAGATCTTTGTTATATAGAAAAAAAAATTAAAAAAAATCCTGCAATGTAAATATTGTCATAATGCACAAATATCTTATGCCTACTCTATGACCTCTCATCATTTTTTAAAATGCCATCTTTTTTTGTGACATAGATAAATGGTCACACAATTCCAGCTCTAGAAACAGCAGGGTTTTTATTGACTTTGGGATCTATATGTTGGCTTCGAACCCAAATGTGAGAAACAAATGTAGATGCAGTTTAGTAATATTCCTTACATCTAGTTTCAAATACCGTCATCCCTCCACATTAGCAGGGGTTAGAGGCACAGAACCCCCATGAAAATGGAAAAACTGTGAATATCTCTACCTCCACAATCCATATTTCACACACGCACACAAAGTATGATCCACAGAGTCATCCCACTGTGGATTCAGATGTACAGTACACAATACATTTGAATCCACAGTGGGAAGCACTCCAGCTGCCTGCTTCTGCCTTTGAGGTGGCAGGGAGCTTTCTACCACCTCTGCTGCTGCCCTACACCATTTTAAATAAGGATTTACAAGCTTCCCTGTGTGTTCTCAGTCTCTCATTCTTGAGAGAGACTGCAAACATGAGGCAAGACTTATAAGTCCCTATTAAAAATGGTGTTGGGCAGAAGCGGAGGCAGTGGCAAATAATCTGCAAGTAATCAAACCTGTGAAAGTAAAACCCACAAATATGAAGGGACAGCTGTATTTCAAGTTGTACATTCTTAGCACAGAATCAGATATTGGATCAAGGGACTTCTTCCTCTTGAGGAACTGATATTTACATTAGAAATGAGCCGGAAAGATTTAGCTGCAAATATTTATAATATATTGATTTCACAGATATACCAATTTCTCTTGGTGTGGAAGAGATATGGGGAAAAGACTAGGGTGCTACTGCAAATATTGATACTATCAAGATAATGTGGAAAAGGCATCCAGTGTACTTTTGTGCTAAATTAATCCCAAACTTGTGGATTTTGGGTGTTTAATTAAATTTTATCAGTAGGAACACTCCAGATGAATATTGGTGTTGTGATAGAGATAGAAGATCTTATATGTGGTAGCACTGCCCTTGAGTGTTCTAGTTTTGGTGTAACGTGTTTGTTGAAATAGAGATGATCATTAGCCAGTTTATAGAATTAGCTTCTGCTTGGATCTTTTCTCCCTCTTTACCCATGCTAACAAGCCTCTATTATATAAAGACCTGATCCATTTTTGTTGTTTAACAGAAAGATTAATTATCACACAAAACTGAAGAGGTCAAAATGCATAGTGGAGAGACAAATTATGGGCCATAGCCCTAATGGAAAAACTCACCTCATATATGCATCCTTTAAGAAATGATGATGGACACAAAGAAATTGTTTACATAGTTTGGCATCCATTTATCTCTTATGCTGATAGTAATGCAGATTAATTTAGTATACCTACTTCTCATGTAAATTTATGGAAAGATTTTGTGCATAAACAACTTTTATATGTTACTTTTTTTCTACAGCAATGAGAAGAACATTGAGAAATGAGTTTCATAAGGAATTTTTTTAGTTCTCCTTGTATAGATTTGAATGTTTTTATTACTTAGCTTCTAATGTTCTTTGTGTATCTATAATTGTATTTTTAAAAAACAGAATATTGCCACTGTGCACCATGGGTAGCTGTTAAGACTGTGACACGAAATTTTCCAGCGTTTCTCTCCTGGGTTTTCATGCAGCTAGTATTTTGGCAGTAAGAGAAGAGCTATCTTACAACATGCTTAACATTTCAACTGTGGTAAAGTGAAGTCAGAATCCACAACAGTCCCATGCTATCTGAGGAGGGCAGTACATAAAGACATTATGCACACATATCAACACACACACACTTGTTAAAATAATTTTTCAGCTGCTAGAAAAAAATAGAGTGAATTAGGTTGAGTTGTCCAGACAGAGTTTAGACACTATGAGTCACCTTCATCTCACAGGCATCCCTCAGTAGAGGAATCCATGTGGAAGAGGTTCCTTCAAAAACCATTCTTTAGATGATATTTTTGCAGTACATTCAATCACGAAGACGTGAAACTTGGAAGAGGTGTTAGGACCTCCCTGGAATAAACAAAGATGTTCCTGTCCCCAGTGTCCAAGAGTGGATGATGGGAAAATGTAGCATTTCTGAAGGTAATAAGAATGAATAAGGGGGTAGAATAGGAGCAGTACTCATATTCAGTTTGAAATATCAGTGATGCATCTAAGGAAATACTGTTAAATTCAAAAAATAGTCCTTAGCTTGAAAAATTGTAATTATAAACTTGGACACAAATGAAAATATAGAGAAGGTTGAAAAATCCAGAGACCAGAAGTATTTCTACCGAAAAGGCAATAGGTGGAAACAAACAGTCATCAGATGTGGAACAAAAACCAGGAGAGAGCAGTGACACCCATCCCAGGGGCAAGAGCAATAACAAAATAATGGTTTGTGCATAAAAGAGGGCTAACAGATGGAGAAGGAGAAATTGACCCTTCGTTTTGGCAGAAAAGATCTTTGAGTCCTTGAAAGAAATCTTTTCTGTGGGAGTATACTAGACTTAAACTATCAGTAGAATACATAAAAGGCAAGAAACTGGCTCACGTGTGTTGCTAAAGAGATGCAGAACATTTGAGAAAGAGGAATATTTCAAGACTGAACAAAATAAATTATAATTACAAGTGGAAGAGCAGGAACGAGATGACAAAATGTGCGGGATCTCACAAGGATTAATTAGTATGGGAAGAGTGAAATGCAGTAGGTTATAGGACTGATCTGAGACTTGGAGAGAAGTGTTGAGCTTCTGGTTAAGAGTTGAGTCAGAAGAGGAGAATGATATAAAAATGGCACATGGCAGAAAAAGGAAACTGAAAGGTACTAAAAAGTGGTGGATTTGTCAACATCTGCATTTCTTATGGGTAAACTATGCAGCTGTTACAGCTTCTGAAAGGATACAATTATTTTATACCACAGTTCAAGTCAGCACATATTTCATCCACTATAATTACAGAAGCCACAAGTGTTTTTCAAAAGATGAATGGTAACTGACATGAACACCCACAAAATGAAGTGAATTGATGATGTCAGTGACCATGTGAAGTCTAAAATAGAATAATATTCCCCTTTATATGCTGAAATGGCTGGAACAGGGCATCTGTGAGCTTGACAGCTCAGTCTGTTTCTCTGTTACAAAAGACTTTGGCTTAAAATGCAGTTTTAAAGCAAGATTCCAAAGGCTGTGATTACAAAAATGAAACTACAAAGCGTGCTTTTCCAGCTTCATACTGTCTAAGAAATTTGCTCTAGTTTTTTTTATCTTCTTCTACAGTTGCCAGATTCGATGCAGAAGAATTTATCTAAAAATATTTAATATTTTGATTGTGATTATTAACCTGAAAGCAGAATTTCAGCAGTGGTAGGTTGTTATAGCTCAGTAGTGGTATTGTTATATCTCTATAACAGGTGGCCAACATCCTTCATCACGGTCTGCATTTTGTAATTTTACGGAGTCATAGCTGCATTGAAGAAATGCTGTGAAACCCTGTTAGTGAATTGTAAAAATGCACATTGAGGAGTGCCCCAATGTGTATTGGTGCCCATTGCATATCAGTCAGTCTGCTTGGTGCCTTTGTGCAACATATGGCTGTACATTATGTTGTAATGTTATGCCAGGCCCTGGGTGAATATGGACATTGTGAAACCATTTACAAAGATGCAAGTCCCAAACAGGATACCAGCCATTGTCTTTTTCTCTTCTGTGCTCATATTACTTTGCTTGCATGGTACTACTATATTTTGTTCAAGCGTTCTACTTTTATTTCTTTGTATTATATTGAATTTGTATGCTAGCTGTAAGATGTACTGGGAAGGCAATAGGGTTAACTAGGGCAAATGTAATACATTCAGATAGAAGAAGCTTCACCCCCTTGAAATGGAAAAGTTCAGTCTGTGAAGTAGTATTTAGAAGTTCTTCTAAACCCATTTTGACAAATTTCGCATCCACATATGATGGGAATGGGTTCCAGACCCACTGGACTACCACACTTAAGCATTCTGTTTGCATGACACTTACACATGAAAAATCCAAAGCATGTAGGCCTAGATTGTATAATCAGTTCCCATATAATATGTGGGATATTGGGTGTGCAATATGAACTTAAATATTTTGGATATTTCATATATAATCCCTTTTCATACATTACTTGTACAGAACAGCAACATGTGTAGAAAGAAGCAGTGAAGCTGTACTGCTGGCCCTACCCCAGTGATGTATGGTTTCCTATGCTCCAACATTATCACGTCTCTCTATGTCCATAGGCTTCCATGGGTTCTGGAGCCCCATTCATTCAGGATTCCATCCCACCCTGTGCCTCTGTATTTAACACTTAGACATCAAAGGAAGGATTAGGGAAGCCTGATTCAGAGTGTAGTGGTAGCCGCAATGCTGCTTTTTGTGCCTGTTGACCCTTCAAGCAGTTAGCTCACAAAGAGGGGTATATTTAATTTGGAAATTATATGCCAATGTGTTTGGACATCAAACAAGCACAGAAGTAGGGTAGGAACTCAGTGGTTAGTAGAACGTGTAGACACAGTCCTACTCCCCCATTATGTGTAAGCAATAGGTTTGCCAGAACTAATCCTCACTTCTCACCTCTTCCCTTTTTAAGACAGTGTGAGTTTATTCAAGCAAGGAGATCATGCTGTGCACAGGGCAGCCTTTCTGGATTGGCTATCCGGTGTTTAGAGGTCAGCATTTTGGCTGAGGCCTAAAATGAGGGAACACTATGTGTTCCCTCTTCAGTGCTGTGCGACTTGCAAGGTTAAAGAAGTGACATAGTATTCAACTGATAAAAATTGGACTTGTTTCAGCAAATTTCCTAGTGAAATTGTTTTCCATTGTGTGTTTCTTCTTTTCTTTTTCTTTTTTTTTAGAACAGACAAAATAACTGTTGAAAACACGCCACCTCGTGAGGTGAATAACATTGCAAACCACCGAGTGCTAATAAAACCAGAGGCACAGAATAACCAGCGGAACAGAGAAGTGAGCAAAGTGGAAGACAAAAAAGCCTTAGAAGCAGAAAAATATGGATTTCAAAAAGTTGGGCGTGATAGACCCTTAACAAAAATTAACAGTGTAAAACTGAATTCTTTGGGATCAGAGTATGGGACCTTGCCAATGAGCACAGTTCCATCAGGACACTACAGGCCTGCTCATTTAAATGGGTCAGATAAAGCTGTCAACCTTATTCTAGGAGACTCTGGAGATGGGTTCCATCACAATGCCATTCACTCACACATAGAATCTGAACGTGTTATACAGAGAACTAATTCAATGCTACAGTTGGAACAGTGGATTAAAATCCAGAGAGGAAAGGGACATGATGAAGAAACAAGAGGGTGAGTAATTTCACTTCACTGTTTGGCAATCCTATCATCTTAGCCTTGGTTTATATTATGCTTCAATTTCATTTTACTGTGAAATCTAAATTGGATCTGTAAAGGGCTTTTGAAATGGGTGTGTATTACCTTGGTTACAAAAAAAAATGGTAAAAAAAAGTTTGAGATGCTATCTAAAACTAGTATTTATTTTTATTTATGTCTCCTTCTTCTAAATACTTACAAATAGATGGTATAACAGGTATACGGCCGGTCCCCCAATCTGTGGGGGTTTGGTTCTCAGTCTTACCACAGATAATGAAAACCATGGATAACAGTGACCCCTATTAAAATAATGGACTCCTGGTAAAAACATACCATAGAGTTGTGTTGGAGGACCTAGAAGATGTCTAGAGAGAACATCTCTTTAGGCATTTTCTAAGATGATTCTATGGCATGTGCCCCTATTTTATGTCCTGCGGATAACGGAAACCACAGATATTGGTTCCACAGATACGAGGGTTCAACTATACATGAATTCTGTCTCCTAGAAGTACTGTTCCATCTGCTTCATTTTCTTTTCTAGGTAGGCACTTTTTTCACTAAGAGGCTAAGGTGGACTTTTTTCCTAGGCATCTTAGATTCCTTCAGCTGTAAAAATTTGCTATTGTAGCTCTATCACTATCCATAAAAGATAAACACCTCCCCATCTTTGCTAGTGATTCTGGCTATTATTTTTTGGTTTCTCTATGGAAACCATGCAGTTCCATTCAAAGCTAATAACTGCATGGGTTGGGTTATTGGACTGGGATTTGAAAAATTCTGATTCTAGCATCCACTGAGCCATGAACATCACTGGGTGGCCTTTACTTTCCCCCTCCCCCCCATAAACACACACACACATTCAGTGTGACCCACATCACAGAGTTATTATGAGGATAAAACAGGGGAAAGTAGAGTCATATAAGCCCCTTCAATTTCATTGGCAAAAAGGCAAGATACAAATTTTGAAAACATAAATACAGTGATGTTTTTAAAAGGTAAATAGATTTTGCTGTTTTTTTGTGCCAAAGTTCTGTCACAAAAATATTTTTTCAAGAATATTTAAGAAAGGGATGGGACTGAATGTCATATTAGGTCCCTTTCAAATTACTGTCTCTTTGCATATGCTGTAATAGGTATTTTGGTGTATTAACCCCCATCATGCAAATTTAAAAAACAACCTTCCATTGAGTGATTTAAGGAATATTTTCTGAGCCTATGGGAATTCTAATGTATTACAGGGGATAAAAGTACACCAGCTCATTTAAACACCCTGAAGCAGAAAACCCATGTTTATTTGTTCTGAATAGCTGAGAGACTTCTCTGCGAAAAATGTAATCATCAAAACTTTTGTGTGTTACAGTATCACCACTGCTATTTCAAACTGAAAAAGAAAGCCTTGTTGTGAACTCCAAAGGTTACAAAATGGACATAAACCCTAAAGGCAAAAACAGCTTGCTTTATTTGTCTACAGGAAGACCTTGTATTGCTTATTTGTCTGCAGAAATGGTATTGTGGGGTAATTTTCTACCCCACTGACAAAAACAATCCCTGTTGAGGGAAATATCTCACAAAGAAAGAGCCATTCTTTGTGCCAGGCATTCTCCAGAAAATCAGCATATGTCATTTGGATGCTGTAGTTGTCAGTAGTTACTAAGCTGCCTGTCCAGGTAAATGGCTCCCTTTAGAGGGTATGATGTCCTGGCATTATAACACCATCACCCCTTTATCCCTTATTTTCCTGGTTTACTTAGCTAATGCTGCTAGAATGGGCATTTATCTTCAAGTCAACCATCTGCTCATCAGTGGTAAGCTTTGTCCCTGGTAGTGTGCCACTTTTGAAGCTGAACAGCAATTTATCAGTAACTCTGTGCATGGCTCTTGTTTCACTGTTGGCAAACCTCAGTGGTAGCACCCAGAGATTGGATGCCCTAGTTCCACCAAGGCTTCAGGTTGTCTGTGATACACCCCCACCTGAAGCAGTAAGCCAATGCGTGCTTTCAGCTTAGTAAAATTAAAGAGTTTTCACACTTTGACTTCGCCATGGTACCTTTGTGTCCCATGCCTTGAATACACACCATGCTTCTCTATTTGTTCTACAGACTGTGTGGTAAAGAATGTTTTCTGTAAGAGACAGTTGAAAGGTTTCTAGCACTGTTTCTTTTTTTATGTCTCTGCCCACCTTTAAAAAAATCTCTTCAGCTACCACATGGCGAATTGCCTGTGGGTGTCTGTGCTGTCCTTTCTTCTCATGGCATAAATATCCCTGCTTGGTTCTTCAGGGACAGCATCAAGTGAGCAAGCACTTGCTGCCCTCCCACTTCTGAGCAGGGGGAAAAAGTTTCTTGTCTGAGTATTCTCATCAGCTTATCTGCTTCCATATTTAAACCACAAAATGGTAGTAGCAGTGGGTGCTGCTGTGGTAGCTTCTGCTACTGCCATCACCACCACCGCTGCTGCTGCTGCTGCTTCTGTTAAAAAATATATGTGATAGGTGGCTGAAACTTAGGGGCATTGTTCAGAATACTTGAAGTGACAGCATCAAAAAATGCCTCCTTGTAGTTTTAGTTGTGTGTGAATTCTGCAACAAAGTACAATGCTGGAATACTGAAATATCCCATTTGATGGGACAGGAATTGAAAGTAGAAGTTTTAAAGCAATAATCAGAGCTTGGTAACTCTTTTAAATATCATTATAACTGCATGGGATTAGCAGTTTTCCCTCTTCTGACTTCTTGTACTTTCATAAATAAATACAGAGGACTATGAAGATGCTAGCAGTACTTATTCAGGAGGGTTGAAGCACTGGATGTTGTGGATGGTTGACACTGTTAAGGCTAGTAGAGATGAGAAATTGTGGTTATGCATGACAAGGGACTGAAGGACATGGTTGGCAAAATACTTTGGAAGGGATCTAATGCCCATTGTTCAGTTCTGTAATAGAATATGACACTGCAGTAATTCAGTTTAAATGAAACTTACATGGAGTAATGTCAGTACAACAATGTGATTTAAATCAGCAAGGAAAAAAAAGGGCATTTTCCTGTACTGTGGGGAGGTAATCCTTTTGCAGGGTCTTGCTACTCCCAGGGAGGAGGCAACGATTAAGAAATGTCCATCAACCTCACCACCCTAAGTAGGAAAGCTAGCCCCTCCCCCTCAGTTTCATCCTGCCTCTCACTGATGTAGGACAGGGCTTCACTTTGCTCCGGCCTTTGAGAATTTTGAGTGATTGAGAAAGGAAATTAAAAAACATTCTGAAAAGGGAATCATTTTTGTCCTCTTAAACTGATTATTAAGGGACAGAGGAAGGCCATAGCCCTGAACTCTCTTCAGGCGAGGAGTCAGGGTGGATGGGTGGAGGTGGAGATGCCCACTGGACAAGACCTAATTGGGCACAGACCTACCCAGACTGGGGGATCGGATCCTGCCCTTTATCACACCACAGAGGCACCAGAGGCACGTGGTTATGCTCCACACACAGCTTCAATGAGTGAACTCAACACCCCCATTTCGCTTCTCTCTCTCTCTCTCTCTCTTCTTTTTTTTTTTCTTTCTTTTTTTTTTTTTTTTTTTTTTTGAGGGTCAGGCCCTACCTCCAGAGTTATGCCCTGGAGGGCCTCATGACATAGTGGGAGTGAGTGTGTTGGGCACTAAAAACAATGCAGAGCCAGTGGCAAATAGAAGCCGTAAATGCGAAATCATTCTTCTGAATCCTCTCTCTTCTCACAGGAGGGAGGAATCACAATGTTCTGTGATGGCTTCTCCCTCTTGCAAGGATAAAAGAAAGAGCAGGCATGTTTCTTCTGCTGCTTGCTTGCTCAAATCTTTGGCTTCAGTGTCTCCCATTGCTTATAACAAGGAAGAGAGAGAGTTGTCTCCAGATGAGGAGGATGTTTCCTTAGAGCGGCCTTCTGTATGGTTGTTTAATTGAATAAGTTTCCTATCCTTCTCAGAAAGGTGGAAAAGTCACCAAATTTAATGCTTGCCACTCATTTGGCCAGTGTTGCAACTAAGACAGTGCCAGAGATCAGATCTAAAACTGAGCAGGAGCTTTCTGCTGCACCTTTTCCAGAGGTGATTGCAAATGATATGGAAACAGAGTTGGCCCATATAGGTGTAGCTAGGGCAGCTCCAGTTTATATGAAACACTTTACCCTCTACTTCATGAGGTTTTGGAATAGTTGAAGCTATCAGGAACCCTTTTTCCTAGGGATGGAGATGCCACCCCCTAAAATCCTGAAGATAAGAAACCAGAGACCTTCTTGCCTTGGTCTCACAAGACTGCGGCTCTTGCTATCTAAGCAGCTTCAGTGACTTCCATGTTTCCTAGGGATGTTATTAGGTGGGCTAAGGAATTGCTTCATCAGCTCATTGGGGATGAGACAAAGCTTAGACAGGGGTTAATAAATTGGCCAAGGTTTCTGCTTTTAGGGCAAATGCTAGTCTCAATTCTGTTCAATTTGCCTCTAGAGCCATGTTGGCTGATGTCACAGCCAGGTGCCAACTTAAGCTAAAGAACTGGAATGCTGATACCAAATGTAAAGCTAATTTAGCTTCTTGACCTTTTAAGGGCTGTAATTGTTTGGCGATGCCTTGGATGATGTGTTAGTCGAAACCAAGGATAAGAAAACAGCATTGCCCTCATTGACGAAAAAGGAAAAAAAGTCCTTTTTATTTGTATTCTCAGTCCTTTCGTCCCTACAGATCTCAATTCAAACAGCGAGTTCAGATCTTTCAGATCTAGTTGGAATTCTCCCAAACCTCAGACCAGGTAACAGCCATCTTCAGGATTTAACAAGGGATCAACATCTCCCACCATCAAGCAGAGTACGAGACCAAGCAAGTCCTGACTTGGGGTGGCTCCCAGTTGGGGGGATGTCTCCCGTACTTTGCTCATCGCTGAGAGCTGATGTCTCCCAACACTAGGGTATGCAAGACTATGATGGAAAGCTACACAGTAGATTTCATTCAGAAGCCCCCATATTTCTTTATTCAGTCTCCCATGTCCAGGTCTCTGGATAGGCACCAGCATATGCTGGCAAGCTATAGACTACCTAGTTCAAATAAGGGCTATAGAGCCTCAGCAACAGAGATTTTTAAGTCTTACTTAGTGTTCTTACCAGTCCCAAAGAAAAACAAGGAATGGAGAACTATTCTGAACCTTCACACTGTGCACCTTGCGCACAGGCAGTGCTTCAGATTTGCCTACCTAGAAGACCATTACCAATACAAAGCCCTTCCGTTCAGCCTGTCGGCATCCCTTCAGGGGTTTATGTAGAGGTGGGCTACCCTTGGTGGCCCACCTGAGGGTATGGACGACTGGCTAGTCCATTCACCCTCCCTGAGAAAGGGCAGGGTAGATGTGTGGGCCGTCATGGATTGGAATTTCATGTCTTTGTCATCAACAAAGAAAAAAGCCACTTGGTTCCGGTTCAGGCACTCCAACACTTGGGAGCCATTATAAACACAGCCCTGCACAGAGTCTTCTACTGGAAGATAGGAGGGGAAAACTTCAGTCCCATATCACAATAGTGTTGAACCAGTCAAGTTCAGAATTGATAGTGTTCATCATGTTGCTGGGGTTGATGGTGGCATATATGGATTCAGTCTCTTGGGCCAGGTTCCATCTGAGAGAGTTTCAGTGGTTCCTTCTACCCTTTCAGGACGAGATTGCTGAGAGATGTTTTCTGAGACTGCAACTTCTCCCAACAGTAAGGTCTTCTCTGGTTTGGTGGCTATGTGAAGTTTGTTTGGTAGGGATACCCATCAAGGAGCACAGAGAGTGGTGATCACCATCAATGCCAGTCTGAGAGAATGGGGGGGTGCACTGCAGTGGTTGGTTGGCACAGGGTCTATGGTCTCCCAGCAAGAAGATACTGTATACAGTATGAACTGGTTGGAACTACGAGGAGTGCATCTAGTGCTCCTCAGTCTGCAGCTGGAAGTTCAGGGCACTTGTGTAATGATTCCGATAGGCAACATGTTCACCAAAGTCCACATAAACAAACAAATGGGGACTTGTTCTCAGTTGCTGATGGTGGAGGCATCCTTCCTATTGCAGTGGGGGGAGTCCACCTTCAGTCATTAAGAAGGGAGTATCTCAAGGGACAGCTGAATTCTCAGGTTGATTGGTTATGTAAGGAGAGTCTGGACCAAGGAGAGTGGGCTCTGAACTCACTGGCCCTTCCAAAGGTTTGGCACCCCGTAAATGGATCTCTTTGCATCTTTGGAGACTCGCAAGCTTCCTTGATTCGTATCAAGGTATTTGATCTTCAATGCTCTGATGATCACTTGGCCAGAGGTGTTGTGTTAACACCTTTTCTCCAGTTGCAATGCTGTCCATGGTGATAAGGAAAATAAGAAATGAAGAAAAGGTAAGGTGATATCATGTACAAAATTTACTGAAATGAATTTCCTTTATTCACCCAGGGATTGTACGTCATTTTCCATCTTAGAATTGGGTGTTCTTGAAGCCTCCTTTTGAAGCCTTGAGATTGGTGGATTTGAAGTTTCTTACCTCGAAGGTGTTGTCTTTAGGTGCTTTTGTTTCTATGCACAGGGTTGCTGAGCTCAGGAATCTGTCTCTGTAAGACGTGTGTTTTTCATAAAGATTCAGTAGTTCTTGGTTTAGATCCCTCCTTTATTACTAAGGAGAATTCAAGTTTTCATCAACAGGAGATTGTTCTTCCTTCTTCTTGCCCAGATCCTAGGGCAGCGCAGGAGAAAGAGTGTCATAGATTGGATGTGTGCATGGATTTTAAGTGCTATTTGGATAAAACGAAAGATTTCCACAAGTAAGATTACCTTTTTGTTTCCTTTCAGAAGGCTACTACTTTGTCTCGTTGGTTGAGGTTTTGCATTGATTTAGCCTATGTTCACAATTTTTTGACAGCTCCTGATGGGATTCAAGCAAATTACACACATAGTGTTTCCACCCCTGTGGCTTTAGGTACAGCGACATCTTTGGTGGAGATTTGCAGGGTGGGCCACTTGGGCTTCCTTCATCAGGCATTAAAAAGATTACCAAATTTGTTTTTGCAGATGCGTTCTTTGGTAGGCGTGTTTAGCAGCAGGTTTCGTCTTTGTAGATTTGGTTTATGGAGACTTACCCACTTGATGGGTATGGTAACCACTTATGTAAGTCCCAGCATAAGGATTACCTCCCCACACTGCAGGAAGACGGAACATTAGTACTTACTGTGAACTTTTCTACAGTAGCGGAGTACTTTTCTACAGTACTTTTCTAAAGTAGCGGAGAGGGAATCTTTCCTGCCCTTTCTTGGTGGGTCCTAGTGTTCTTGAGCTGTAGCTGGTGTCTCTGTATCTGTCCGGAGCTTGTTATTCCATCACTGGGAGGAGGGGCTAGCTCTCCCACTTAGGGTGGTAAAGTTGATTGACATTTCTTAAGCCCTGCCTTGCAGTTGTGTGGAGAGAACAAGACCCAGCGTAAGGATTCCCTCCCCACTACAGCAGAAAAGGAAGCCTCACAGTAAGTACTAGCATTCCATTTTCCTGCAGTGTGGCTGGGACTTACGTAAGTGGTCTCCATACCCATTGGGCAGGTAACTCTCCATAAACCAAAACTTAAAGTTGAATTTTACAATGGTACTTCATTTATGTCCTAAACAAGACCCCTTGAAGACTCTGGAAATTTCAAAAAAGGATGATATATATGTGCATGCATGCAGCCCATGTGTTGTCTACCCTACATGTAAGGTCTGATAAGTATTGGCATACTAGATCAGTTTATTTTGAACAGGTAGAAATGGAATGCCTGTATTTAGAAGCTGGAATCCAATGCAATTAAAAAAAAAAAAGATTTCAATTTTTAGTTACCAGTTTTTTTCTGCCCAGCAATTAATTAGAGGCTGATACTATAAAATATAATTGGTCTTTCAAGTGCAAAAAGAGGATACAGAATGATTAGTATTATTAATTTTTAGGAATTTTACTTTATTTTGTTTTGACTTGTACATGTCAGCCCTTTGGCATATTGTTCTTGTTCTCAGGCTAGTCATGGGACTCCATCATGCTGAAAGTCAATTTGTCCCAGACTGATCTGAGAATTAAATTTATATGCAAACTGAATTGCCCTGCAGATCTTAAAAAAACATTTCTTTTGTTCCGTCTTTACACTTCATGCAGCATGTTAATTTGACTGTACATTCAAGCTTTCCTTCATCTCCTTGACCTTTTTTCCAGTTTTAGCGTGTGGGGGCAGATATGTGATAAAATATGTGTGTGCGTCCATATAAACAAGATGAAACAGTTGTGTAAGTAATTGCATCACCCTAGTCACATGTTAGCAATTGTAGTTAAAAGAAGCATACCTTGAAAATTAAGCTGTATCGATGAAGTTTGCTTTAAAAGTTTATGAACACTGAGAAATTAAAATCCTGATGAGGTGCAAAAAAGGGGGACTGAGCAATTTCTAGAATGGAAAGAGTTCTAATTAGTAGTGTTGTAAGTATTGAACTGTGTCATGAAAGGGCTGGTGAGGTACCAATTTTTGTATTTACAATATTGGATGAAATAGGACATCTGTCCAAACACCATTCTGATGCAAACAAAACATGTCCAGTTCTATAAAATGTCTAAAAGTTAGGATGTGTATTGCAAGTTTATACCCCTTTCCCTCCATAAACAAAGGGCCCATCTACACAAGGGGGTGTGGAGTACCTCGCAGTAATGACATTTCGCAGCAGCAGCGATCTGTCTTAACGATGTTTTTTGCCTTAGAAGCCCCCATAAGCTTTGCATGCCAGATGACGGCTGCAAGTGATTTATTCATGTTAGTTCTTTGCTACCGGTACACTTTTAAAAAAAACAAACACCTGTAAGGTGTGCTGGAGCAATATAGTGATTTTTCGATTTAACAGGAAAGCAAAACAAAAAATAACCCATCCCATTTTATTGCCTTAGCAGTCCCTCGCTAAGGCAAAAATTCAACGTGGCGGCAGCGGGCATTGGCCCTGTTAGCAAGCCCCACCCTTGTGCTTGCCCAGCCAATCAGCTTTACTCTTCCCTTCAAATTGCTTGTCCCAATGAGCAGGAATTTGCATCCCCCTCTGTGTTCTTTAAAAACTACGGGAAAAGCTGCGAAGGCTTTTCTTGCATTGTTTTTGCCATTTTGGGCCCCTCTCCTTCGAATAGTATGGATTGGTATGGGATCCCATTTAGACAGGTAGGGTTCCCAGCTAATTCCATGAGGGGTATTTTCACCATTTAGACAACCCCACCGTTCCCTCCTTCCTCTTTAAGAGTTAACTATGTATTATACCTGCTCTGATATTGGACACTAACCACGATTAAGCTTAACAACGATTTGAAAACAAAGTACAAACCCTTGCTGTAAACCAGCCTTAACCATAATATCAGTGCAATAACACAACCACATCTCAACAGGAAAAAGACAAAGAAGAAAAATGCATGTAAGAGGGGAGGAGGGATATGGTTACACTTCCATCCCATTCTTCTGATTAGACAATCAGTGTTAGATGCTCGCAACTCATGATATGTAATTGAACACGTCACATTAAAAATGAGTAATTTGGGTATTGCAATAGAGAATTTCATCACATTATATTTGCATTAAATGGCTTGTGTTTTCAGTTTGAATGAGGAGAGAAACTGAATCTATCCTATTTGAATTCTTTTTTTAGATTTTGTCACAGCATTATTACATTGGCTATGTTCCAAAACAAACTCTTTCCATTCTAGGAGTTTTATAATGGCCAGAGCTATTAACAAAACATTAACTGGCAGGATCCAAATCCTCTTGATCATGGAGAACATCTTGTTAGTTAAATATGGATGACATTGTTGACACAAGCCATATACTTGGAAATGATGGCTTTGTTTAAAGCTAATTTGTAAAAGAGAAGGGCAGTGTTTATTTCACTGTTTACTGCTTTGGGATAAATAAGGAACATTTTTTCTCTCTGCTGTATATTAAACTTGAAAATTATACTAAAGGCAGTGTAATAAAAGGTAGTGGTAATTTGAGGAAAGCCAGTAAATACAAATAGTGAAAACCTGGCCCTTCCTCTCTATCTAGCCACTGCTAGTGCTAAATAGATCAATTGCCAATTACAGTTGATTGTCTAAAATGTTTAGCAAGTTAAGGACGCCTCATTCCTTTTGAAATATATATATTTATTATCCTTCTACAATATTTCCTGCCTTTTATCATAAAATCAGCTGGTAAACTTGAAAATAAAGTTTTTAAGACCACTATATTTTTAAATATCTGAGGTGTCTTTCAAAGTTTCAGTTTTCTCAGCAAGCATGACTATTGGTACATGGTTCAACTATGTGATTATAGACTGTCACATTTCCCACTGCCTCCCTTCCCTCAATAGTCATTCATTGTATCAAAGCCATGAGCATGAATTTGTCAGGATTTGAACTAGTATAGGAGAAAATAATCATTGGAGAAAGAAAAAAAATAACAACCTAATTTGTTAGGGGCAAAAAGATGTTAAATGGAGCTAGGCAAAGAGTCTTCTCCCTCTAAGCCACATTAATCATTGCCATCATTGTCATAATCTCACCCCTCTTCATTTTTAAAAAGGATAATACTGTTTTCATTTAAGAACTTGAAAACAAATTAGACTTGGCTGTTGCAAGAAGGTTTTAAATAACAGCAGAATAGAAACTCAGGCTGCTGCTTGGATTGTTATCTAGCATAGGGTACATTATGGCCTTGATATCTTTGTGCCACAGTGTCTCTACTCTGTTTAGTTTCCTTCCCTCTGCATAGGAGAAGCAGGCAGAGAAACAGTGAAAAATTTAAAAAAAAGAGTGGTAGAACTATCAGGAATATTTTATGTGCCTGAAATACCCTTCCCATTTTGTCTTTGTACTGCATTGCTGTACATTAATTTTATATACATAAGTGTGTGTGCATGCATGTGTACACACATACATGATTTTGTGTTCACTGTGCAGAGCAAAAATAATTAGGCCAGGCATTAGGAGGATCAGTTGCCCAGTGTTGTTCAGTTAATACAGTTATTAAAAACAAATTAAATTTAATGTGCAGTGTAATCTGCAGCCAACTAGTGCATTTTGTTTCATTCTCTTAAGAATTTCCAGGGCATTGTCATTTCATGGAATCATGATAAAAGTAAGAAACACAAAGTAAATTGGAACATTAGGTTAGCTTTAAACAGCACTGTTGAAATGGACAGATCAGATATTGGTCTCAAATCACCTAACTGTTTCATAACTTTAGATTAAGATAACATACTGAAGGAGCACTCATAATTACTAAGTTGCATATTGGTGGAAGGGGAATACAGTTGTCCCTTCACATTCGCTGGGGTTTGGTTCCAGGACCCCCCGTGAATACCCAAATCCGTGAATACTCAAATCCCATTATATGCAGTGGCATAGCAAAATGGTGTCCCTTATATAAGATGGCAAAATCAAGGTTTGCTATTAGGATTATTATTTTTTAAAGTATATTTTCAAGCCATGAATACTCAAATCTGTGAATGTGGAGGGACAACTGTAGTTGAGGATTTTAAAACAAGGAAATGTGAAGGAACATAAAATAGTCCATGACATAATGAGTCAAGGGGATAGATCACTCTTTGGGAGAGATGAGCAGAGCAAGACTTTACATGTGCTTAAATGTGGAAGAGTCATTTCTTTAGCTGTATATCCTGGGTAAGCAGGCTTCAGGCAACTCACATACACAGAGCTTTCCCAACTCATCTTGTGTGTTTCTTCATATTTCTCCTTCCTTGTCCACAGCTTCCTCTTCTGACAGATGACAGAACAGCTTTTCCTTAGGCATAGGGAAATATAGCTCTCGAGGGTAAATGTGTCTCTTCTGGAGTTCCCCAGAAGGCCATGCCCCATCTTGTTTGGTGATTCATTAGCTTTTGTGCAAATTTTCATAAAGGCTACTTAGTGGCAATACGTGTTTTAACATACAAGATGCTGGTATTTTTGGTCCTACCTTTTGACTTTGGCCCTTCTCCCTGCCCGAGTATGACCCCCTAAGAATTTCTCTAACATGGAATTCAGTCCGAAATTGGTTCTTCACCCTCGCAGTTGGAGAATGAACCTATTATGGTCCTTGGAGTGTTATTTTAAGGAATGAGATATTTCCATCCTTCAATATGAATAACACTGCTCTTGCCATGCATGTAAGAAATTTCTGGGTATTACAGGATGTTTGTATTTCAGGTACATGTATGTCTACTGTTGCTCCTATTTTATTCTCACTGCTGCTTGAATAAATGCAGTTAGATAACCAAGTGTTTGTCAGTTGCTAACACATTAGCTAACACACTTTGGAAACTGCTTAATGCAGTTAGATGTGTAAATTGCTACTGCTTAAACAATTGTAAGCCACTCTGGGAGCTTTTGTGGCTGAACGGCGGGGTATAAATAAATAAATAAATTTGCCACTGTCAGAGGTGAGTGCAAATATTGTTTTCCTTGTTTATAGATACCAGCTCCAAATATTGCTCTCCTTGCCTACTCCATGATGCAGTGAGAAAATAGGGACTATTCCCCAAAACAAGCAGTACTGAAAGTCTTGTTGATTTGACTGGATAAATTGTTAAATAGGTGATTGAGTTCAGTTTCTTCCCATCTCTACAGCAAAGGATTCTGTCTAGTCACAGTCTTAAAAACTGTTTCATTAGATGTCAGTTACAGGATTTTAAGCTGTTCATCAGCACATTTTTTCTCCTATTTCTGCTTTTACAATTTCTATTTCTAATGTCAGAAAGAGAAATTATTTCTTAAGCAATCACTTCCATCTTAAAAATGAAATTTAGATCTATCAAATTTTCATAGTTTTCTTGAGGATAGAGCCTCCTTCTATAGAAGCTTATGTTGCATCCCTTGTTGAATCATCAGGCAATTTTTATACCCCAACTACTGCTACACCACTGTGCTTGTCAATAAATTTACAGCAGAACAACAGTTACCAAACCATTCTCTTCCTATAGATTTTCCTTGTTTTTTTTCCCAGGCTATGAGGCCATGATCTGGAATAGTTCTAGAACACGTGTTCTGGAACACGGCCTCACAGTCCAGAAAAAACCCAAAGAAAATCTATGGATGCTGGCCATAAAAGCATTCGACTTCACATTCTCTTTCTGCCCATACTTACCATTTGTACTCGTATGTTGAGAACAAGGACTACTATATATATATATATATATATATGGAATAATGTGCCCAAATAGACAAGATACACTTATTAACCAGAGAGATTGATAAAGGAAGTAGAAAACATTTGTGCTGCTTATTTCCATGGCTACTTACTTTTTGAGTTACTAAAGTGATTTTTTGTTTCAGCATAATTTCATATCAGACATTACCAAGAAACATGCCAAGCCACCGAGCCCAAGTTGTACCTCGGTATCCGGAAGGGTACAGAACCCTACCAAGAAACACCAAATCCAGGCCAGAAAGCATCTGCAGTGTAACACCATCTATTTATGACAAGAGCCTTGGGTCACTGCCAGCTGATGACAAAAGGAGATCTATGCGAGATGACACCATGTGGCAACTCTACGAATGGCAACAACGGCAGTTTTACAATAAGCAATCAACTCTTACTAGACACGGTACTTTAAGTAGTCCCAAAACCATGATTAATATATCTGATCAATCAATGCATTTGATTCCCACATCACCTTCCCATGGTTCAATAGCAGGTTTCCAAGGATACTCCCCTCAGAGGAACTACAGGTCAGAAGTGTCTTCACCGGTGCAAAGAGGAGATGTAACAATTGATCGCAGACATAGGCCACAGCATACGAAGGTGAGAGATTGGTTTTCCTGCAAATCTTTTCTAAGCAAATCTTTTACTGCAGTATCTTTTGCTTCAGTGAGATGTGGCATATAACTATGGAACCATTGTTTCCATGGCATTTTGATGCTACATGGCTTACAAAAGAAATACCAAACACTAAATTACTATTTAAGAGGAACTAATTAGAAAACACTGATGTGAAAACACACGTAAATGGTTTTGGATTAAGAAAGGCATATTTAAGTAAAGACAGAAGAAGACTTAACTGGACGAATCTCACTTTATTCTGTCCTCCTCTCCTCCAGAAATCATAGATAGTTGTCTGAAGATTGAGAGAAGCAATTCAAATATGGTATACATTTCATTCAACATTTCAGATGGCATAATGGGAGCTTGAATTCATATTTTAGTTTTGTATTTAGGGCTGTGTATGTCTTAGAATTATTCACAGATACTGAGGGAAATCATATATCAAAACCTTTTGTGAAAGGTTTGTAGATTAACTGCTTATCTGTTAAAATAAGCAACATTGAGAATCTGGTCTCTTCCCAGCCCTTGCTTCTGGGTATATGAATGAACCCAGCAGCAGGTATTACATGCATGTGCCTTGCTCAATGGGATTTATATGTTTTGTGCTTGAGCAAAGTGCTGGTGGTTGAGAAATTGCATTTAAATGTTCACTCTATGAGCATGTGCCCCCTTTGAAACTTTAAGACAGAGATGGGCAGTGTGGGTCCCTCTAAGTCACAGGAGTTGAGATTGGTCCTTGAAATTAGAGCTGCCTCAAGAATGGCTTACTTGTCTCAAAAAAAGGCACATAAAACATCTGTTAAAACTGGGTATTTATCTAGTGAAGGCACCAACTTCGTCCCACTTTAGTTTCTGGCTGCAGGTAACAGAAGCAAATTCAGTTGGCTTGTTCTTAAAGTTAAGGGCCCTACTTTGTATGTGCTTTGTTAATATAGTGGTTTGTTGTCTTACTTGGAATGAAGAATATTTTATATAGTGTATATATTAATTTTTACCACTTGTTAGCCTTCTTGGGTTCCTCCTGGAATTGAAATGGAATATATTAGAATCATAGAATTGTAGAGTTGGAAGAGACCACAAGGGCCATCCAGTCCAACCCTTTGTTGGGTTTAAATACATAAACAGACAGTTCATTATTAGTTGTAGCCAGAAAGCTTTCTAGACTGTTGGCTTCTTGACATTTATGAAATTGAAGATGAAAGCCCAGTTGATTCAGTATATTTATACTGACAAGTTATTAACTGGTAACTTCATTTTGGACACCTTTCATAAACCCTTGGAAAATCATATTTAAAATATCACACTTAACCTTTGATTAAAAAAGCTTTGACAAGCACCCTGAATTATAATGTGCACGGTCTTCTTTTTCTCCCCATAGCAACATGTCTTTGTGCCTGACAGAAGGTCGATGCCAGCAGGTCTGAGTGTACAGCCTATTAGTCCCCAGAGCTTGCAAGGCAAAACGGTGAGTGACATTTTTATATTTAGCCCATCATTTTTTATTTAAGAACAATCTATAAAGCATAGCATACAACAGCTATTTTGGTAGTAGAGCTGTATTAAATGCAGCTTCCTCTTTTTCTTGCTTGAATAAGTAGAGTTTCCTTCCAAACAGGTCAAATCTATTTCAGCACATTATGTTCTGAATTCTGCAAGGGGTAATCTGCTTCTTTTTAGTTTAAAAATAATTTGTACGATGTAGGTTCTGTCTGAGAAGAAGTATCGTTTGACCCACACTAATCCTTCATTTTAGTTCTCTCTAGAACAACAGTGAAATACCTTTGAGATGTTATTGTTCATTTCACAAATTGACCTACCATTAAGTCGTTAATTTAGTTGTATAGAGAGAATGCCAGTTACAAGAGCTTTTTACTATTACAGAATGGAAGTTGCAGTTAGCTAGAAAATTAGTGTGGTAGACAGTTTGTTATACAGTATGCTATCTTATGAAAATAAAGTATCTACCTATTAATTGCACATTTCATCCACATTATTAAAAGTATTTTATAGTTCACTATCTAAGATCTAGCACACTTTTCCAAAAAGGCCTTTTATGCAACTGTGACTACTTTTACTAACTGAAACCTTAATTTCTTTTATGCAACATTTTTCTGTTTATTTATAAATAAGGTTTCTTCAAGTGAAATATCAGTGCATACATATATAAGTGCGATGTACATTACACTAATCATTATGAAACCTGTTACACTTGAAGATATGCCTTGCTCCCTCTGCTGGATTTTATTAAACACAGCCACAGCTTGTATCTTTTTGGCTCAAGAATGCATTCATTTCAGTATTTGTACTGTATAAGTCAGGAACTCATGTAGATCAGCTGTAAATATAACACTTGGGGGCCTATTCTAAAGCTCTGTGGAGATCCAGTGGGTTTTGTGGATGTGTAAATAGATTTGGATCATAAGTTTTTGCATGCTAGAAAATGTATCATGTGAGCAGTATAACAAGGATCAGTCTATACGCACTTGTGAAAATTCACAGCTGTTCTGAGCACGTAATGCAGTGCAGACCCCTCTGGCTATATCACAACAAATTTATTTTATCTGTTTTGGTAATCAAAATAATTTGGAACATGATTTGCAAGCTATTTAATTTAGGCTCAAGTTTCAGAAAGTGATGAGGATTAAAAAAAGGAGTTTAAGGATAGTAAGTAATCCACGGGGAGCATAAAAGAAGCTGTTGAAATGGAGAGTCCCATTGCAAATATAAACATGTAAGTTCAGTGCTGAGGAGCTGTCTGTGGAAAGGCTGAAATCCAAAGTGCACATTGAGGAGAAACCAAGGAAAGTTGATACAAGACAAGTCCTATTTTGCCTTTGACTGGGAAAGGTATATTTACCTTTCCCAGTCCATGTAAGGAAGGAAGGAGGGGATGGCGGGACATCTCTAAATTATTAGGATAGAGCTGAGTATAGAATGCTTCAGTGAGATAAATATTCTTGAGGTTTCCAAGAAACTAGAATGGTTCCCTGTAGTGGATGCTGATGGGAACAGCAGTGATGTAGACTCAGGTCGATTGATTCGGACTGAAGTTGGACTTAAGTCGCTTTAATGACTCGACTTGGACTTGTCTCGACAATAAATGATGCACTGACTCAACTCGACTTGCAGCTTGTATATTTCTAGCAACTGACTTACTAGCCTTTATTCAGTAACATAACACATCCATCCAGAAATGTTATGAAGCAGTTTTCTTCCTTTGAACAACACTTCCGTGACCTCACTGCTTTTTGCCTAACAGTCACGTGACAGAAGTTGTAACAGCAAATGCAGTTAGCAACGGGCTTGAGGTGTAAGGAAGCTTTAGAATGCTCTTCCAATGTGCAGTGGGACAGGCTGCTTAGCAGACCTCAGGTCCTGCCTAAAGCTAGGGCATTTGCTGTGTTGCCCTCCAAGAAACACATCCCACGTTCTGGGGGCAAGTCTTGCCTGCTGCTCTTAGGAAAAGGATTTTCCTAAGAGCAGCAGGCAAGACTCTGTTAAGCAATGGGCTTTAAGGGGGGGAGGTGTTGAGGTCTGCTCAGCAGGGTGCCGAGCAGATTTCAACCCTTGCCTCAGGCCCATTACCTAACATGTTTGCTGACAATGTAATTTTTTTTTAACCTAACTTGTGCATGGCTTCTTGACTTTCTAGTTATTGAAACTCCACTGCACCCCACCTTTGCACACACCTGACCACCACCTCCTTTTTTTCTGTTAAAGTTGGCTTCCAGACTTGAGACTTGGAGCAAAAGACTTGACTACATTACTGCTAATTGATGCCTGACTCTAAATCCTACCTAGGCTTCTTTAGAAATTGCCGCAAGTCCAAAAACATGGCTTATTGTGAAGCACTTACTGTTTTAATAATTTTAAAATATAGTAGTTGATTTGATTCAAGAACAGAAGGAACCCAATTTCCTATCTCTGTGTGCAGGCTTATGGCTAAGTGATAGGATGTGCCCCTGGTCATGACTTGGTTCTCAAACAACTTGGGCTGTTCATGTCATTTAATTCATGTTTGGCTTTCAAGTGTCAATAGCTTTCTTTTGTGCCTATAAGTTAAAATTTATGGGAACAGCTGATTGATCTAGCAAAAGAAAAAATTAAGATGTATTTTTGAAATAGTCCTTTTAAAATACATAGTGTACCTGTTTTAATGGAGAGGAAAAAAAGTGAGTTGTGTTTTGTATCTGTCAACTTTAATAATATATTTCAACAGTGCTTACATTTTGTAGGTTTTTTTTAAAAATTTGAGTTTTATTAGATTGCCCTGATACCATAGTTAGTTTCTATATTTTCCAGTTCTCTTAAAACAAATCTGGGGATGCACTTCTCAGCTTTCAGTATTTTTCCTATCTTTTGACGGTAGATAGTCCCCCCACCTCCACACACGCATTGTGCTAATCCATGGGTTAATATGATATGCAGGAGCAGTAATGCAAAGCAAGCCTTGATTTTTTCCACACTTCCCCTCTCCTCCCATGAGTAGGATTAGGAATTTGGGAGCTTTTACTTTTAATCATAGGCCCAGTACTAATATTATGATCAGTTGCAAACAACTTAGCATTGAAAATCATGGACTGAAGTTAGTTTGCACAGTTAAAACCAGTATTATCCATGTTTTTTTCTCATTCAGGACTACAAGACAAAAGCAAAAACTTATAAATTATTCCTTCCAGCTATATAGAGAAGGAAAGGATGGGCACATAAGCCCAAGGCTTTCTATAATTTTCTCTTGTTCATGCATATCATATACCATAAACATTGGCTTAACATGAAACGCACATATAGCTTTGGCCGTGCCATCTGAGCCTCAAAAACTTTCTAATTTTTAAGATTCTTCTTAGTTGAGTCAAGTTCTATACAAATTCTACTTTCTGGGTTCCCTTATTTCAAAATGTTTAATGCAGTTTGGGTGTAGCATAACAGGCAACATTAACAAATGCAAGTATAAATATGAAGTATTGTTCAGGACAAGGATTAACCTATTTTCCACTCTTTGGCTTCTCACACGATACTCCTTCAGCCAGAGGAGCTCACACTGCTGCTTATAAAGCTGAGAAGGCAGCAAGCCGAACTGAGTAGTATCCGGGAACATACTTTAGCACAACTCATGCAACTAAAACTTGAGGCCAGCAGCCCAAAGGTCAGCTATGAAGTAATGTTTGTCATATGCCATCTTTACTAATTTTTAGCCACTCATTAATTCAAGCTTGCATTGTACCAGTGGTGCTTACTTCCTCTAATTATACATTTTTAGAGTGTCATTGTTTTTCTGGCATCTGTAGTGTTCTACTATTAACCCTTTGAGTTCTGATGTGGATATGTGAATACATTATACTCAGTGACCAAGATAGGAATGCATTCAAATACAGTTCACTTCAGTTGAGTCTAAATTTTGCAAGTTATGCAGATTTCACAGAAATAGGAAGTCAGAGTAGGTAAGATTTGTGATAATTATGATCTACTGTAGCATTTTCTCATCTTTGAAATAACTTGCAATCAGTATTGCAAAGCAGGAGATATGCACAAGCTTATCAAAGGGTTTATAGTTATCTGTTTAAATTAAATATGACCATTATGTTTTTTCTTCATTTTGTGGAATTGTAAGAAACAGTTTTTGCTCCTAAAATTTATAAATCTGCAACTGCAAACTACCGTAATGCTTTATTAAACCAAGTAGATCTTTTTTGCTTCTATTTCTGAAGTAGTAATTAGGTCTTCAAACTGCTAATGTAAATTCTTGAAAGATCAAAAATGTGATGTAATCCTTTCTTGAAGTCAGATTATTTTGAAGACTCTGTGTGTGTGTGTGTGTGTGTGTAAAAATATGTGCAAGTATAACCTAAAAATGCTTGAATTTAGGATATGTAGTTCTTTCTCTTTTCTGACTGACTTTTCTACATCTTTATGTCTCTCTCTTTCTTCCCTCCTTTCTCTTTGAATGCTGGTTGCTAGAATGAGATTCTTTCTCATCACCTTCAAAGGAATGCCATATATTTGGATCATCAGGTGGGATTCATAGCTTATTCTTGTATGTTTTATGGCTAATTACGTGTTGATTCTATTTTTCATCATTAAGGTTTTATGGTGTTCTCTGCCTAAAATTTTATAGTGAGGTAATAAAAATACTTTTACAATTTAAAATAGAAGTTTCAGGGACTTATTGCACAAGGGAAGTGGAAGTAATGCTGTGTGTGCTGCCTTGCCTTATCGCATGATGTTGGTGTTCTTCAACTGTTCTTCTGTTCTGGTCCCATGGGAGACGGTGGTTAAGATGAGTTTTTTTGCTAACCGATTTTTCCAGTTAGCAAAAAGACTTGCATTTGCCACCATCTTTCTTGGGACTGGAACGGAAGAACAGGGGAAGCATGCAGAAATCATACAGTAAGGCAAGGTGGGACACATTATTCTCAGACATAAAGCCGCTTCCCTTCCCTCATGCAATAAGGCTCTCAGTTACTAAAAAAACTACTATTTCTTACTGCTTTTGTCCTACTGCTGTAGGCAGTCTGCTAAAAATAATGTGCCGTTTGAAGTCCAATTTTGAATAGGTTCAGTCATTTATGTGGTACTTTTAATGTGGAAGACAAACTGAATTTTAAAACAGGAGTTTTAGAAGATGGTTTTTATCAGAATAGTTAACGTTTAGATTTTGCTCACCTCATTTCCACATTCTAAATAAAATACTAATTTTTGTTTAGAGCATGAAAGTATACTTCTCATCTTAGTAATCTTTGTCAGAAAATACTTTACTCCATCAAAATAAACACTTCAGAAAAATTAAACTTTAAAAATGCAATATCTGGCTGTCATTTTTTATGTCTTTCCAGCTCTTAGCAGAAGAGTTTAGAGTTCTTTCTAGACTTTCCCTTTTCCCTTATCTGCATCCCAGTGTTAGAGTACATTATTTTACTTCACACAGTATTCATAATGTTACACATCATCTGCAATCCAGTCCATGGCAGCTATGCAGAGGATAGGACATTGTCCATTCAACAGTAGCACAAAGTGGTGTGTACTGTCCATTTTTGCTGACATTTGAGGAAGCCCATGCTTTTTAGTTGCTGCAAACACCAGATCTTTTATATTTTTATTTAATTTTGTTCCAGAGATAATTAGTTGAGCTTTGCTTGATTCACTGTATGTACCATATGCTTGGAAACAGAGTACCTGGAACTCTATAAGGCATTAGAAATGGGCTATAGAAGTAAGCCCATATTGTGAAATAAAGTTCCCAAGTGTCCCTGGATTCATTCGTAATCACATAAAATAATAAGCCAGGCTTTACTCTTATTTCATCTAAAAGTTCCATAACCCAATTTAATCTGTGTATTACCCAAACTTTTAAAGTTTTAGTTTTGATGCTGTATTAGAGTTAGAGCTGAATCAGAGTTATATTACTGTATATACCCATGGATAAGTCGACAAATTTATGCCAAAAAATCGACCCAAAAATGTGGGTCAACTTATACATGGGTCAGTGCATCTGCTGTGCCACAACTGCTGGCCTTTTGTAATGCCTGATCAAAAAATGGCGATGGTAGTGGTTCTGTGGTGCTTCCTTACTATGATGGAGAGAACACAGGGGTTGATGCTTCTTTTATGGTAGGCTCTCCCCGGACAGACTAAGCTCTCACCATAGTCTCCAGGTACAACCTAAAAGAAGCACCAACCTCTGCCACTCTCCTAGCTGCCACTGCAGATCTTTGGAACGTCCCTATCTTGGCAGGGAGAGCAGAAGGGGTTGGTGCTTCTTTGATGAATTTATGAAGTCCCAGACAGACTTTTTACCACCCGCCCTCAGTTGTCTGCAGCCAGTGTGCTTATCTCCTCCTTCTCTCCATCTCTTCTGAGGAAATATACAGGCCAGTTGCGGACAACCAAGGGCAGGTGAAGAATCCCCCCAAATCTTCCTCATCACTGCCACTGTTTCTTCACTCCCTGCTTCTACAAGGGGTGGACATCATCTGGCAATGCAGGGGTTGTACTGACTGTTCATTTCCTTTTGCCCTCAACCAGCCTTCCTACCTTGTCAGCCAGTCAGCCTGAAAGCAGGCTCCATACTGGTCATCACCCTTTGAATCCCTCTACTGCAGCTGGAGGGGCTGCTGGTTTCTTATCTTTTGCCTGCCTTCTCTGGCTCCTCTTCACCTCCAAACCACCTGTCTTTCATAGTCTGCAGTGGGGAAGAGCCAGATAAGGCAGACAAAAGATGAGAAACCATCCATCTCTCCAGCTGCAGCAGAGGAATCCCACAGTATCAGTGAGCAAAGAAATAGCATTGCTGACAAGGAAGATATGGGAGGCTTCCTTGCTCACCCTCGGTTGTCCACAGGTGTGTCTGCTTATCTCTTCCACCTCTTCTGAAAAGCTGGTCTGCTTATCTCCTCCTCACCTTCTCTGAGAAGACAAGAGTAGAGGGGGTCAGTGCTTCTTTTAGATTCTCCCAGGATGAACTAATCTCTTGCCTTTTGCCATTCTACTTAGAGATAGGGATGGTTCATTTTGGGGTAAGAGTTAATACTATACCTTAACTTTTATCCAAAAAGGAACCATCCCCTACTCTGAGTAGAGTGGCATAAGGCCTTTTTGAATGTATGGGCAGGAAAATGACAGCAGTGGCAGCCAGGGGCAGCTGGACCCCTGAGGCGATGCTGGCACTTTTGCCTCTCCATGGAATGGATCTGAAGAGCCCCATGTTGAGCTCCAAGGTTTTACCCTTGGTTTATTCACGGGTCATATCAAAATCCATAATTTTGGCCCCCAAACCTGCCATCAACTAATACATGAGGTCGACCCAAGTATATAAAGTAATATATTTCTGTAGGATAATTTAATCTATTCATGCTCATCTTTGGGGAGATAAAATGTTTAAACCTGATACTTCAACTGTAAGTTTACATAAATTTACTTTTAATTTCACTTTTTCTCTGCGGGGCAGTTCTAAGCAAGTAAAAAGTGCCCTGGAGTATATTGTAGCTATGATTAATTGTAGGACAAGTTCTGTATAATCTTGAAAAGGACATCATCTCTTATTTTACTGTTGTCGCTATGTAAGACCATGAGTAGTACTCAGAAAATGTTAATCTAGCCCAGGTTTGATTGGCATATAGAAGTTATTAGTTCAGGAAGTTAAACAGGCAGCCTGCCCCAGAATCTGCTTGTATGCATGGAAATACAGAACATATGGAGCTTTCCTGTCTTAAAGCTTTCCTGCTCCCTGCTGTGTTCATTGCAAATGTTGAGTTTATCTTCACACATGCCTCTGCCCCATTATTGTTTCATTGTTCCCAAGGTTATCTCATAGGATCAGTATTGAAACTGATAATTGTAGAAACAGAAAGCCAATCTTTCAGATAAAACTATAGTTGTTTTTTCTGCTTCTGCTTGACAGCTATGATTTTAATTTTCCTATTACTTACAGTAGAGTAACCTCAGCTAGTGGAAATGATTAGCAGTTTTTCTAAGACTCAATCTCTCCCCACTTCTGCTGATAATAATTTTAAAAATTCACTGGTATGGATAAAATGTCAGGCACTTCATTGAATGTATATCATTTATTTCTGAAGAACATTGTGGACTGTAATTGACACTAGATGAATTTGGTGAGAAAGCTGTTTTCTTATTCAGAAATTTATATTTGTACTGTACTGCTGCCTGTAAGATGCGCACATGGTTTTGAAATAGTAGCCAGTCATTTCTATGAGCCCTCTCATGTAGGAGAAATTCCTCCATTTCATGATTAGTGAAGTTTAGCAATTAGCAAGTCCCCAATCACGATTAGTGATTACAAGTGAAAAATGGGCTACAAATACGTTTCCTGGCAAGAGCTACAAGTCCACCAGGCTTTGACAGCATGGCAGTAAATGAATCCACAGCAAAATGTGGGCCTCCAGGATAGTTCCCTGTTTCCATAGTTTTCTCACCATCATCTTTTGCCTGAAAGGTTGTTTTGTTTTTATGTTCTATTGTGATGTGGCTTCTATAAGAAGCTGGCACTAGTCTCTTGCTCCATAAGTAGGTAGATTAGTGGGTTGTATGAAGAGCAGTAAGAAGCTGTTCACAATCCACATTGCCTGAATGGATGTAAATTAGTGAATTTCACTGAAATTATTTAAATGTGTATAGACCACCCTAACTCATCTGAAACCTTAAAGCAGGAGTAGGGAAAAATGTGACCCTTCAAAAGTTGGTGTAAAACTCCCATCAGATCTAACCCACAAATCCAGTGATAAGAGATAATGGGAATTGCAGTCCAACAGCATCTGGAGAGCTATATGTGCTCCAACCCTATATTAAAGGTCCAAGCATCTATCTTTCATCTTAATGGAGTTTTACAAACCCTATTTAAATGAATAGGAGGTTTTCAGCAATGAAGCTTAGAAGCTGTTTCTCAGATCTATCATTGACTTCTTTTTATGAGCAGACAAACTATTATAAACATTAGAAGGTTAACATAAATAATCATAATGCAGTCATCAAAATTATTTGTGGGAAATGTGCAAAATAAGGGTTTTGGAGCTGAGTGAATATAGTAGTATGTTCTTAGCAAGCTTCATCTTATGCTGTTACACTGAACATCATAAGGTATTTCTGAGAATTACTAATAGATGAGCTTTAATGAACTTCAAAAGCTTAGATCCATTTCAGTTAACACTGTGAAAAGTTAATAAGCACAATTCCTGAAATTGAACCCAATATTGTACTGGCATTGCAGTACCAGTGCAACAGAACCTTCTTCCTCTTCCCCCTACAGCCCTCAGCACTGTTCAAAACTGATTTCATAGGTTTCCAGGTCCACTGGAGCAGTTTTTCAGGGTACATGGGGAGCTGCAGTGAGGAAAGGACATTGCTGCTTTTGGTTCTGCTGATAGAAACAGTTCTGTTGGATTCAAGTCTGGGCTAAAACTCTAGTTACATAATGTTCATATTTCTTATGAAATACAATATACCATAGCTCTGGCCTGACCCAACACATGTTTTCAGGGGTGGGGGGGTAAATAGATTTCAGATTGAGAAAAATGTGTACAGAATTCAACCACCTGCCCAGTATGTTGCTAGACTGCTATGTTTCTCATTTCTTATCGGATTGGCTCCCAAAACTCCTGGTTTTGCCCAGTAACTATCTCAAGACAGTCTGTGTACATTTTACTTATTTGATTATTTGTCGGGGGGGGGGGTAATGAAGCTAGCACTTTGTGTACCTTAGTGATGTTTCAACTAAGGTCCATTTCTTAGTGATGTTTCAACAATTCTAACTGAAATTTCTGAGAAAATCATCTAAAATGTTTAGCGATATGAATTGCTTTAAACCTATTGTGTTTTGGAGGCCGTTTTAGTTTAAATGCATAGGTTTCCGGATTTGGCCTTAACAACCTTTTATAATGTCCACTTTTGATAATCATGAGAGGAAGTATGAATTACTACACTAACAGAAAACAATTAAAGTAGAGGCTATATTTACAGTGTCGTCTTTCAAATCTAGCCGTGCTGTAAACTGATGTTTGCTGTATGCTCCTCCTGATTTGAAATAGATGAAAGAGAATGAACCTTTAATCATCATGGTTCACACTATGATTGAGAACTCGGCGCTTAGACCACAACTGTACCATCAAGTAAGGTCTTGGATAGTGAATGAAATTGCTTTTTATCATTGCAAAATTTTTCCTCAAGTGACAGTTTTTGGTTGTCCCTTCCAGTTTACCCATTGGTGTTCCTCCTATTTGTTTTGGAAAACCACAAGTCATCTGTGCTTTATAAAACGTTGCAATATCGCTAGCATGGCTTTGCTGAACGTACTTGTTGTTGAATATTGAGTGTACCCTTTTCAGCAAATTTTATCTGTTTCAGAATATTTGGGAAACAGCTGTTTTCAGCCGGTTAATCTAGTACATTCATTAAAATGCCAACAAGCTTCCAACATTTATTGTAGCATGGATTTATGCAATCTGTTTTCTTTCTTTCTTTTTTCCTTTGAGGGGAACGTCTTCATTTTAGTTTATTGCAAAAGCATGCCAGCGGTGTTTACCTTGTCATTTCTGGCAGCTTCTCATTTTAGGAATGTATTTACTAATTGTTGTAGGTTCCTGGACAGTTGCTTTTTCGCCCTTGGGAGTTAAAAAGGATCAGAATATTGATCTGGGGGCTATAGCTCCTAAGGGCAGCGTGTTCAGAAAGTCACAGCAAACAAAGTCAGTTTCGAGTCATGATTAAAATGTACAGAGGGGAAATGTGGTGAATGGAAATATAACATCAACATGTCTGTTAGAAATCCATTAGTATAATTTATCCTGAACACTGTAGCAATGTCAACAGATTTTACTGTGTGTTGAATAAAATGTTTGGCATCATTTTATTAGTCTTTACTCCTTTTTTGAGTAATAGCATTATTTTTTCAACCTAAGAGCTCTCCAGCTCCTAACCCAAAGTGAATCTTTTTAATTCAAGCTTTGACCAGCATGTAAGGTCACTGATGTCTGTCCCTGGTGAAGCTTTCCTTGTCCTGTAATTGATGCATGACTCAGAGAACTAGGCAGATGCAACTTCTGTCATAGCAGCTGTGGTGGGAGAACCTGGATCTGCCAAATGTCACTACTCTGAGCAGCTGTTGAATACAAAAGACACACTCTTGGGGCAAGACTTGGTAACCTTTCCAGCATGGGCAAAAATGTCCACATTTTTAGCAAACAGTTGGATGCCTCCTGTGAGAAGTAATTTTGTGATGAAATGCTCTCTGTGCCATTACAACTTTGCTCAAACATGTGCTTTGTTAACTTTTAGGTTAACATGTTTTCCCTTGCTTCCCATTGTGAATAGCAATTCACACAAAACAACAGTAGTGTGCAATATTATTGAAATGGAGGAAACATGTTTTCCCAATATTCTTCTGCTCTCACTTCACTATGCTGCTTAGCTGAGACATTAGATATCACATCCATAGGTTACAGCCAAATTTGTACAAGTATCATTTTAATTCCCCAAAATAGAAGTTAAAGTCTCTAGTAAAGGTTCTTCAGGTTGCAATGAGAAACATAAGGAACCCTAACATAAGCCTAAATACAGTTCTTTGTTCCAAGAAGAGTAGACCACTGAACCTATAGGAACTTAGGAACTTACTTAGAAAGTAAATACTTTAAACTAGTGCAGTTAACAAATGGATTTAGCCCATAGTATTTCTCATTTTCTTGATTAATTGGTCTCATTTTTCATAGGCTGGAAAAAGTGAAATTTTGTCATCATTTTACAATGAATTAGTCCATATTTAATTGTTTGACTTCAGGAAGGTCTTCAAGGCTGAATTGCTTGATCATTTTTGGATGCATGATACCTCTAGAGAAAGATTTCGAGGCTTAATTGAACTGAAAGCACAGGTGTGAAATATTGTTTTACTGCTTTTACCCTTGTATGTTTTTAAAAAAAACACTTGAAGAAATAGCTTTCCAACAAATCATCTTCATTAACATCAAATCTATAATTCAGAATATGAAGATGATAATTTGTGAAACATATTTGCAGGCTTTGCTGGTCATCCTACACTGAATCACTGCCTTTTGTTCTGAAATTTCCTATGAGTTATAAAATAGCTTAAAATCTTGTGGGGGTGTATGTAAAGTGAGTAGGTGGGTCAATGCCGAAACATTTAGTGCTTTTTTTTAAAAAATGAGCAAAACTTTACTTGCATCCTTATCACAGTTTTGACTCCACAAACAATTCACTCTTCACAAGCCAGAGCTTTTGGTGGCTTTCAAGGTTCTGAGCTAAATGATTTAAAATATTTTTTTCAAATCTTTACTCATGAATTCATGAAGCTTCCTTACTTGAGTTGCATTGCATGTTTTGGATTGCTAGATACTTAAACTATTGTGTGGGTTGTAAAACACAAATAACTTATTTTTAAATTTGGTAACAGGCAGCAGCTTGCCACATGGTGGACGCCTATAATGTGTGGAAGCCCCAGCCTGATGGTGAGCCTGACGTTACCAGTATCATACTCCCGCAACTGCTTGGAAAAAATCATGGAAATGGGGAGGTGCATGGTAGCACTGTGCTCTCTGCATGGCTAGGGCCTACAGAGGATCAGCTCCACATGCAGGCAGAGCCACTGCATGGGGATACTTTCAAGCAGCTACCACAGGAAGTGCCTGTCATTGTCCATTGTTAATAAATATAAACCAAAGAGGATTTGTGTTTATGTTAAAAACACCTCTCTGGGTGCCACATACATGCTTATGTCAATATGGCCTCCTAATGGATAGATACTTCTGAAAGGCTGCAAAGGAGATATAATGTTGTTCCTTTACCAGTCCCATCTTTTCAGTGTTGTCAGATTTTCTTTTGAAAATGCATTAAAGACCTTGTGTTCTTTCACTGAACTTGGAGGCAGTCATCTTATCAGAACGAGATAGGTGACAGATTTTAGACATCACTTTGAAGTAAGATATTTTACCCCTGCCTCTTCCATATCTTTTGAGACCATAGTCATAGTAAATTACTGTGAGACTACAAGGCCACTTAGCCTAATCCAGAGTCTCAGTCTGCTTAATTCTACTGTGTAAGAATTAAATTTGATATACAGTAGGCCTGTGTAAACCGTGAGGAATCTGTTCCAGGACTCTTCACATAGAACGATTTTCGCATATTATCTGGAACTCTATTTTTGTTACCTGAAATGAACGATGAAGTGTTCTCTCTAGGCATTTCTAGGTCCTCCAGTATGACTCTGGTCACTGTCCAGCAGAAGCATACCATAGAATTGCACTGGAGGACCTGGAAAATGGCTAGAGAGAACATATTTTTTCATTCATATATAACTGAACCTGCATAATACAGGCTGGCATAATACACAGACCTACTGTATTACCTGCAAGGTGGTGAAGGTTTGGCTTTTCCTTGTAAATAGCAAGCACATGTAGCTTCACATCAGAGTTGTGGAAGTTTCATAGTAGTTGTAATGCAAACTTGTGCTGCTTCTCCAACTGCACAGTTTTGCATTTTTGTCTCATTTCTCCCTCTCCAAGCTGTCAAATCATTTTGATCAAAGCCTAGAATGTAGCCATACTAGCTGGGGGTATTCTAGGAGTCATACTCCACCCCTAGTAACATTTCCAAGCTCTAATTTAAGAATATTCTATGTACAGTAATTAGAACTGTGCCACCATACCACCCTGAACCAGTGTTGTCTGATTTCTGAAGCTAAGCAGGGTCAAGTCTCATTAATACTTGGATGGGAGACCACTGGGATCTCCAGATAGGGCTAAGAAATAATCCTACCTGGGAAACCTGATGAGCCACTGCCAGTCAGAATTGACAGTACTGGGCTACATAGACCAACGATCTGACCCAATATAATGCAGAGTTTTCTATGTCCCTGTGTACTGTAGCCGTCCATACTAGGTGAAGATACAGCTCAGTGGCAGAGTACTAGGGCTGAGAAGACCCCATCAGAAACTCCAGAGAGTTTCTGCCAGGGTGGACAGTTACTGAGCTGAAAGGGCTAAGTCTGACTCTGTATATGGAGACTTCCTGTGTCTTAACAAAATCCTCCACAATTATAGATGGGCGATTCTTGAATTAAAATGGAAGTTCTGATAGTCAGTGCTGCTGTGTTGACACTAGATGGCACTGTTTCTTGAGTCAGTACCCTGATCTTCAGTATTTTCAATACATTTTCAATACAATGTGATTTGAAATGAATCACGCCTTCAGCTATCTAAGTCCCAGAACATTTTGGATCATAGGATGAAACGTCTTTTTTGGCCTGTCTTTTGGTTAGATTCTGCTATGGGATATCTATGAGATATCTTCAGTGCTTTCTTCTTCATCTTTCAGTTAATCATAATGTTGGGCTTTTGTTTGTCTGTTCGTTTCTTTTTAAAGAAACTTTCTTTGAAACTTAAGTCACCTGAGCCACTCACTGCTATAGTTTCAATGGCAATCTGCCATGATTCTCCTGTAAAGATTCCAGTATTTATTTATTTATTTATTTATTTGGATTTAGGATCTTGAAATTAAGTTATATTTTCATTACTACTTTCAACTGAAAAAGTTCAGTTATGTCTTTGACTAGATAGATTTCCCTAAAGGTAAGACTTTCTTACATTGCCTCTGTGCCATGGAACCTGTGAACCATCATGTGAACCATCAGGAGCAGAGTCTCTTTGCCATTATAGAGGTTCCTGAGACATTTTGCAGGACAAACTTTGATCTAATAAGAAAGTGCACTGCCAGTGCTTTTGGGACATACATGTTCCATTTGAACTGGGAATGTGTCCTAGAATTAATTAGATACTATTCCATACCTAAGCAAGATCAGTATATGGCTGCCATACACAAAAAGACATGTCTGTCCTTATTGGTCTTTACATTGAGAAGTTTGATAACTTTTCAGAGGTACACCGTGGTTCCCCATTTAAGAGTCTGTAAATTACTGAGAGTTATTGAAAGCTTTTGTCTCTTGTCATTTTCTATAAACTAACTGCTTATTCAGTCTGCAGTTCTAGAGCCAATAACCTCCTGTGATTCTAGGCATACAAAGAAATTGAAAGAATGGTTTCTGACACCCTAGCTATGGTTCAGTTCACATATAGCATCAAACCATATAGCTTGCTACTTTGAGCATTCTGAAAACTCTGGTTTGTTGTAAACCAGAAAGGTGTATTGAAGTGACAGAGAGTAACGAGAATGCAAACCATTGTTAGTCCCAACAAGCGATTTACCAAAGCCCCACTGATTCATTGGGACTTTTCTACTAGGGACTTACAATAGGGTAAAGACCTAAGGTTGCTTGTGTGACACTAAGCAGTGATTTGGGTTTACATTGTGAATCAGCTGTGGGTAGAATCATTATTCTGTCTGAAATTCTGTCCAAAAAAATGAGATTAGGTGGAACATGTCTCTACACTTTTGTGTTTATTAAGCCAAAGAAATTTTAAAATTTGCAGATTTTTTTTCATGAAATATAGATGATCAGCAGATATTTTGATGTAAAAATAGTTTTTGAGCTCAAAAAGTGAGAGAATGGTAAAGCTTACAGAATTACTTATAACAACATTTAACGTGAGAACTAGAGGCCAAAGCAACTTCAGAAATGTTACACATCCACTGTGTGAATCTGGAAAATAAATGCATACTTCTCATTTTTTCCTTGGACAGATTTACATAGGCCATGTTTGAGCATAAATGTATTTTTATTATTTTTTAAAAAAGATATTTCCATTCTTCAATTCTTTCTCCTATCAAGATGGAATCTATAGTACATATTCAAGTGGGTTTAAAAATGAGAAAGTCCTGTTAGGTACTAAACGTTATACCAAATTAAATCTTGTAAACTTTGTGACATGCAAAAAGTGCTGTGGCTTTTTCATCCTCTGATACTCATCCCATTAAATGTTCATTTCAAAGCAAGGCTACTTTTATGGCTTTAATACACTGTGCGTACTTTCAGATTGTCACCCAATGCATTTGCATGAGGATATGCCTTGAAATGGAACACTTAAAAAAGTTTACTTAGGGTCTATTCTGCAGTTGGAATGCTTGTATGGCTAAACCTTTCCCTCATCCTTGCATTTGTAGTTCTCCCTTAAAAGTAGAGATAAGGTGTATAATCTTATTCTGTATACAATAATATGTATTTATGTATGTATGTATGTGAAGACAGAGAGGGAGATTAATGTGTGAGCAATGAACAAGTATGCTTTAATGTGAATAAGTTTAAAATGTTCATTACAGTGGCCCAGTGCAAAGGTAACACTTTGGAGTAGGTTTTCTGTTTTTCCTCCCCTTTCCAGCTCTCCATGTCTGCTTTAAACATGTTGTAATGTTGTGTCTGCATTGGCACTAATCATTAGTGGCACTAAACAGGTTGTCTCTTGACTAAAATTTACAAACGTTGGGTTTAAATTGTTTACTAGGGCACTCCTTTACACTATAGCACACCCTTTCTGCTGATGCAGACCTAGTACCATGTCTTAGTTAAACAACAGGGCAGAGAAGAGAGGTGACAGAGTTTGCAACTTGTTTCCAATCTGCTCACCTTGCTTAAGAGTTTGAGCATACAACTGTATTAAGACAATTTCCCATTTATTAATACACTGTAAAAACAAACAAACAAACACTGCACAATTATAGTGCTATGACTACATTATAACTGGCATGGCAATGTCCTGTGGAATCCTGGGATTTGCAGTTTAGGGAGGAATATTTAGAATTCTCAGCCAGAAAGCTCTAGTACTTCAACAAAATACGAACCCCAGAATTTTATAGGATGTTGCCATAGCAGTTAAAGTAATGCTGTACCTCTGTAGTGTAAAAAGATAGGTTTGCTTTTACTTCAACAGACTAACATAGCTATTCTTCTGAAAATTGCTCAAATGGTTATCCATGTGGTTTTGGCCTGTCATATTTTTTTAATCTGTCTTGCTAACAAGCAGTCTAAAAGCTAGAGATGGCACAAAGTTAATGTGTTGACAGTCTCTTGCTTTCACAACTCCAGTTTGTGTTACCTGCTGTTCCATTTAACATACATTTATAAGGAAGGAGGTATAAGCAACAAAATGGAGTTACAGTATATGTACGTAGTATAGCAAGGCTGGGAAATATAATGAATCTAAAGTTCCTACTAGTGTTTAGAAATCTGAAGATTTCTCCAGGCTGTAGCAGAAGCCCAGTTGTCTAAGCATCTGCTGTCTGAGTTGGCTGTATCTCCTCCACACAGCCTTCAGTGTTACTTTGCATAAAATTTAGTTCTCTGTCCATAATTTGTAGAAATACAGTGTATCTTCCAGACATTTGGGATAAAGTAATCTGTAATATAGAGCTATTTCTGTTGTGTTGAAAGTCTTCGTGCGTCTTCTTTAAAACAAAGCTGAGAGGAATGCAGCAAAGTAACTCAAGCTGCATGTCAAGGCCTGTGTGTTCATGCTTTCCATTCTTGTAACTCTAAACAGATAACAATCATTTTTTAAAATCTCGAGTAGCTCCTGTTGAGTTTTTCTGAGAGATAAAATAAATGCAAGATGCATCTCTGTGTTCAGAATTCTCACATGGAAATTAATTAATTCTCTACCTGCATGGTGCCAAATTGTTTGTATCAGTGAAGCTAGTTTATCCACTCCTCGTTTGCTTGATTTGGTTCTTGCATGCTTGGACTATTATCAAAACTAAATTTACATCATTTTTATGAATTCTTAAGATCACAAATGGACTGTGATTCCAGTCTCAGCTTTGGTTAACTTCTCTGCAAGGATAAATACTTCTGGGTGTATATTCCCTTTTCTGGCAATCCATATTTGGCATTCCATTATAAACTGAGTTTAACATGGTGTGTTGATTAAATGCATTCAGACTTAACATTTCTGTGTAAAGTCATTTATACTTATTTAAATGTTAACTTTAGACTATACAGTACACTGTTTTGCATGATTTTAGTGAAATAGTTTGATGGCAGTGTTCTTCCTTATTATAGCTCTCACAAGATGAATGTAGGGGTACTCTGTACAAATACAGATCAGAAGAGCTGGATATTGATGTAAGTACTTTTATACTTCTTTTCTAACTTTTGTAATTAATGTTTTAATTGTATTTTTTAAATTATTGGAAGCTGCCTTGAATCCCATCTTGGGAGGAAGGCGGGGTATAAATCCAAAAAATAAATACAATAAAATATTGCTGTATGCTGAATCAATCTGTTTTATTTAAACTGTTATGTTTTGCTCTTTTAAAAAAATAGTTAAAGATCAAGATGACATTGGTTTTTCACATCTTCCTGGTTTTCTGAAACAGATCTGAAGTGCACTCTGAGGATTCTGTGTTTGAAAGGCTGTAAAAATGTAGAGTGCCATCCACAGCTACCCATGAGAGATCAGAAACCTTTGAACCCTGTTTTCAAGAACAGGGCACAAAAAATGAACTGTTCTGAGACACGGTTTTATATAACTGGGTGGCCAGAACCTTACCTTAAAATAAACTCTCTCATTTGTACACATTGGAAAAACATATAAAGTAATCTTTCTGTGAATATATGTGGCACCACAACTGGGAATGATTGCATGTGCCTCTTGTAAACTGAGCAATATTTTATCCAATGTATTACCAATATATTCATCATTCTATCCAAGATCTTCAAGAACAATATTCAGTGTTTTGTAATGTGTGCAGTACTAAGGTAACTGTGCCCTCAATGCACAGTTTTGTATTACACATAGTTCCCATTCATTTGATTTTACCATAACAATATCCCTGCCTTCTTTATAAACAAGCTATTGCAGAAGCCTTTTGCAAATAAATGTACTCAAAGTGAAGGTTCATCATTTCTACAACCTCTTGTATGGTCCCAGACTAGACATCATCTGGTCCTCTGCAGAGTTCCAGTTCCCTACACAAAGAGTCAGCTCCTTATTAGAGAAGCCCTGTACATGCACTATAGATCTTTCATGATGTGTAGGAAGCCTAATCTTACTCTGGCTTCTGTATATAATTTGTGTATACAGTTGTCCCTTCATATTCGCTGGGGTTTGGTTCCAGGACCCCCGTGGATACCAAAATCCATGAATACTCAAGTCCCATTATATGCAATGGCATAGCATAATGGTGTCCTTTATATACGATGGCAAAATCAAGGTTTGCTTTTTGGATTATTGTTTTTTAAAGAATATTTTCAAGCCGTGAATACTTAAATCTGTGGATACCAAATCTGTGCATACAGAGGGACAACTGTAATTTGTACATAATTTAGGCTTAAAAGATATGTTGGTGTGTCTCTATGTGGTGAAAAAACAAGCTGTACCTCTCTAATTATCACCATCTTCTCCTCCATGCTAGACTAAGCTTAGCCGATTATGTGAACAAGACAAAGTGGTACAAGCCCTTGAAGAGAAACTTCAGCAGCTTCACAAAGAAAAAGTAGGATAATTGTATTTATTATCCCAATTGGATGTTATTTTGCACGCTTTATTATCAGAACACTGATAAGTGAAGTAAAAGGAAAATCAGTCCAGTGGTGCAGAACATTAAAAATTATTCTTTTTATTACTCTAGTACACGCTTGAGCAAGCTTTGCTATCAGCCAGTCAAGAGATAGAAATGAATGCAGAAAATCCAGCTGCCATACAAAATGTCATCTTACAGAGGGATGATTTACAGAATGGACTCCTTAGCACTTGTCGAGAAGTGTCTCGAGCTACTGCAGTAAGTAATGCAATTTTTCATCAGCTAGTAAAACTCAGTGGTGTGTTAAGTGGAGGTTCTTTGTGCAGGTATTTTTTTTTAATTGGCTGTCTGCAAGTTTGTTCTTTACTACAGCCTAGCCAGCATTAATTTGTCATGATTTACCAGTGTTCAGTGGGAAGCAGCAGGTTTCATTTTGGTACAATATAGTGAAACAACAAAATGTCTTTATTTTGAAAAGTGGCTAAGTTTGCACAATAACTGCTCAAGCCTTCATCAGTTTTCTTCATAACTCTGTGAATATCTGAAAAGATGTGGAGGGACCAGGTGAGCTTTCATAATAGTGAGGAAGTTCTAGAATGTCAGTAGGGAGGAATTTAACTGATCCTTCCTCACCACTAATGAGACACAGAAACATTTCATCACCAAATCATTCTGCTATTTCTTACTTATCTGAATAGCTCAGATCACTGACCTTTCTATCTGCCACTCCTATCTGTTTGCTGTTGTCTTTTTCAGTAGCATACTAAAAATGTCATAAAATCTAAGAGGTGATTGTAATTTCATTGCCGGAGAGAGGGTGCCTAGTCTTCCAATAATTCAATAAAATAAGAATGCAAAAGATTCACACTGCAGCTGCCTTTTGTTTATTCTCAGGGACCACATAATCATTCCTCCACTTCAGTGGGAGGCCATATCTCACTGGCCTCTAAAGAAATTTCAAGTTGTACATCCCATTTAAGTGGTTCAGTGGATTATAGCCATGGGTGCAAGGACATTTGTGAAAGGAGAATTGCTCCAATCTCCTTCCTTGTCATCTTAGTCTCCTGCACACCAACAAAAGACTCCTACAGGCAGTGGACACTTCAAATGAAATTAATTGTTAAAATGTTATATATATATACCTTTAGGAGCTTGAAAGAGCTTGGCGGGAGTATGACAAACTAGAGTATGATGTAACAGTCACGAAGAACCACATGCAGGAGCAGCTGGAACGGCTTGGAGAAGTTCAGGTGCGACCAGAACCAAGTGTGCATTATTCTAGTTAAAGATAATGAATCCTTGGATGTTTTTTCAAAAATGTATTGAAGATATCCCAGCTTAGTGCTAACATTTGTCTTTGGCAGAGCGAGTCAGCTGGTATACAGCGTGCTCAGATTCAGAAAGAGCTTTGGCGAATTCAGGATGTCATGGAAGGTCTCAGTAAACATAAACAGCAAAGAAACAGCATCACAGAAGCAGGTAAATTAGTATGTTGACCTTGCTAGAAGAGGGGACGGGTGGTTGGGTGGTGCAAAATACAAGAAATGAATGTCACATTCATTCTTGCTTTGATTGAATTTGTAGTGATTGCTGTCGCTTTCACAGTGTTTGAAAAGGAAGTACAGTCATCCCTTCACATTCGTGGGTGTTAGGGGCAGCCAACCCCCGTGAATGTGAAAAAAACGCGAATAAGAAATGAACTGGGGGAGGGAGGTTTTTCACACACACCCTTCCCAAGACAGCGATCTGCCTTGGGAAGGGAAGGGAGGGGTGGGAGGGAGGTTCTTCACTCCCCCCTTCCCAAGGCTGTGATCTGCCTTGGAAGGGAAGGGAGGGGTGGCAGGGAGGCTCTTCACTCCCCCCTTCCCAAGGCTGTGATCTGCCTTGGGAAGGGAAGGGAGGGGTGGGAGGGAGGGAGGTTCTTGACTCCCCGCTTCCCAAGGCTGCGATCTGCCTTGGAAGGGAAGGGAGGGGTGTCAGGGAGGCTCTTCACTCCCCCCTTCCCAAGGCTGTGATTTGCCTTGGGAAGGGAAGGGAGGGGTGGGAGGGAGGTTTTTCAGCCCCCCCTTCCCAAGGCAGCGATCTTCCTTGGGAAGGGAAGGGAGGGGTGGGAGGGAGGCTCTTCAGACACACCCTTCCCAAGGCAGGATGGGCTTCAGGAGAAGCCCATGGCTGCTTTGGGAAGGGCAGTGTGTGTGTGTGTGTGTGTGTGTGTGAAAATTGCCTCTGCCCCGAACTCCCCGCTCTCCCGGGACTTGGCTCTCCACCCCAAATGGAGCCAAGCCCAAAAGAGCGGGGAGTTAGGCAGCACGGTTTGGTCAGGGAGCACTCTGTTTAAATCGGCTCCTCTCCCTTCTGTGCAAGGGAGTGAAGCTGATTGAAATGAGGTGCTTCCTGAGCAAACCGCAAATAGTCAAAACCGCGAATGTGAAAGCCGCAAAAGTGGAGGGGCAACTGTATGTGATCTATTAATCACTGCAAAGTTACATGCTATTAGCAGGTCTGTAATTCAGTGTTCACTGTAAAATACATGTTCTTGTTTGTTTTCAAACAGGTATTGTAACATCAAAGGCCTTTTCATCTAAGTATAAAAATGAGGTAGGTTTTTAGGATTTTAAAGGTTCTATTTAATCATTTTTTGGTTGAAACTCCTATTTGTCAGTTTTTTAAAAGTTTCTTTATGTTTGTATTTTCTAAATTTAGGTAAGATACTTACTAAATTTAGATAAGATAATTTTAGATAAACTTAGATAAGAAAATTTAATAACTGGGTTTCTTTTAAAGGCTAAGTGTCTAAGTGGCAATTTCTGGGTTTATATTATGACCTTTCATTCTTATGAACCCATAATCTCTTCTAATTTCTGATTTTCCCTTTATCCAGGGTCTTTCCCCATTAAGGTGAACCTTTTTCACCCTCCCCCATGACACACATTTCACATAGGAAGAAATGCTGTTTTACATGAGTATTTGCACACACAACCTCAGTTAAGTAAGGTCTGAGTGCACAAAACTCCAGCTTGAGCCCACTTGGAGTTGAGAGTGCTCAGTATTGTTGGACCTGTAATAACATCAAGAAATGGTAGTTATAAAGGGGCACTGTCAACTACATGTGGGGGCTGGTGTGTAACCTTTTCATAAAAACTGGGTAAAAAGTGAGTTGTTATAAAACGGATATGAACAATGGTGTACCAGTAGATAATGTATAGGGAAAGTAGCAAATGACTGGCCATGTAAGATTACCATAGAGAATTGCTTATGCAGAAATTTGACCCTTTGCTAAGTACAATTCCTTTGTTTGCTGGAGAGGGCTGATGCACATTTTGAAGGGAAGGTGAAAACATTTACATGGTGGAAAATATTTGGTCTTTGTGCATGGTAGTATTGGTTCAGATTTCATTCTGTCCCTTTCACAATGGCAGTGTCCCTTTAATTTCAAATGTAATATAGCTGCTATGAAATATTTGAAAGAAGTTATAACTCTTGTCATGGATGAACATGTCTAAATAAGGTGACTGTTCTGCAATCTTTAGGAAGAGGAAGTAGTCCCACCTCGTCCTCCACTCCCTCGGTCCTATGACTTTGCAGAGCATCCTCCCATAATCCCCCCTCTGCCCAGTGATAGCAGCTCCTTGCTCTGTTATAGCAGGGGCCCAGTACATCTGCCTGAAGAAAGGAAGATTCACCAAGTTCAAGGATACCAAAGAAACGGAACTCACTGTGTAAGTGGCCACAACTGCCACAGTGTTCGTCAAGCATTCCCCTACCATCCCTTCCTCCTCCTGCACAGCTGCCATTTTATTTTGACATTCAGCTACTTTTATGTTGTGGTGATTATTTTTTCCTTAGCACATCTCTTACTTCTCACTGCACTGTTGATATTTACCACTTCTGTTTTCATCAGTGTTCTGTGAATGTCTGTGTTCCCAGTTACTCAGACTTGATTGCATTTTGTATTAGGCTCAAACAAAATATCAGTGTCTTTGTGACTTCATATATCTTTAGTCCAGTATAGTCCAGTATTTAGAAGTAGCTTGAGCTTTTGCTATCTTACATGTGATTGAAATGCTTTTTAAAAAGCATAATCTGAAGCAATCTTCAAAATCATTTTTGTTTATTCACAGCCAATATTTTGCCTAGTACTTAATAGAGTTTAGCAATCAAGAACAGGTCATTCCCACCAGCAGTTAATACTTCATATTTAATTAGGAGAAATGGGAGTGGGAAGAACATACTTTCTCAATATTTCTAAATTATGTAATAAGATAAGAGAAAACAGTTTCTTAGGTTTTCCTATAAAATCTGAAGGTAGTTTTCATAGCTTTGAAAATGGGTTCTGGATAATGATTTGTCTGGCCTAATCCACCCTCTTGGCATGTATTTGCCATGTGATATGTAAACAGACAACATGAGATTTGTTTTAGAATGTTACTTCTGATACAGTCTGGGGTAGATTTAAGCCATCTGAAGATCAGAGTGAGCTAATACGTTAATCTGGTGGGATGGAGGGTTATATATATATATATATATATATATATATATAAAAAATGCTGTAAGCTGCCCCGATTGCATTTTGTAGAGGGGCGGGATATAAATAAATTTTATTATTATTATTATTATTATTATTATTATTTGTAAATATACACTGAAATTCTGGAGCCTCATCAAAACAGGCTTTTTTTGATTTGAAAAAGAAAGCAAGCAGGAATTAATCCATGCAGGATGTAGGCAATCTGAATTTTCCTGAACCATTAAAATAAAAAGATGTTTCAGAACATTGTGTCATCATTGCCATATGTTGCGGGCAACCATTCTGCTGTTACATCTTGGTAGACCTGCTGAGAAGATTTAATGTAAACTTTGCTGTGGTTGACTTTTAGGGTCCAGATTACCGGCTTTATAAAAGTGAGCCTGAGCTAACAACTGTGGCAGAAGTTGATGAATCCAATGGAGAAGAAAGGGCAGAGCCAGTTTCTGAGTCAGAAACTTCTGCAACTAAAGGTTAGTAAGAAGCCTTTTTGCTACTAAATTATTTGTTTTTACTTTTGCATACAGGAGTGTGAAACTCTGTAATCCCACTGAGAGACAACTCAGTGTGTTACAGTTTTACAAACAGAGTAACTTTTTCCTTATCACAATGGAAACGGCTACAGCAGTAACATTATGTTTAATTTGTAACCAGAGAAGGTATTCAGTCACTCACAGCAAGAAATAAAGGCACAGATAACTGAGAATCATCCCTGAAATCATCCCTAGACATATTGACGCTGTGTCTAATCGTAGCTCTCATGTTCTGCATCATTCCTTCAAACAATTGTTCATCTTCTGTCCTTGTCCTTGAACACTTATTCAGTCTTTGTTTAGCCAGCTTCCTGAATTAATTTGCTAGAACACCCTTAAAGGCATCACCACACATTTTTTAGATTTGTCAAAAAACTGGAAAATAATGTGTCTCCTTTAAAAAAAGAGAGAAAGAAAAATATGGAGTTATAATTGTCATGTTTTCTCTGTCTTTTAGGCAAATAAATATTCTTTATCCTAGAGTTCCTACCAATTCACAGCTTAACTGTTTATTTCCTGAATTTCATTGTCTACCTTTGGCCTGTTAAATTGTAAGTGTGCAGTTGAGGTCTTGTTTTACTGTTATTTCATAAAGCAGTAAGTAATTCTCATTATCCAAATAAATAATGTCCTTATTAGATACTATGATGAATATCTTACTTAGTCTAATTTAAAAGCTTTTATGCAGAGTGGAGAAATCCTGATAATTGGCTATTGCAAGCCTTTATTGAGGGCATTTTGACCTAAATAGTATGTCTTTCCCTTGCTAAGTAATCTCTCTGGCTTTTCTTCGCAAACGAAGATTCAGGAAGGACTCATCCCGCGCTTTCTGCAAGCGCGCTGATGACTAAAAAGGCCAATCCGAGATAAACAAGTCCGGTTGCAAAAAGCACAGCAGAAGGTCTCCTTGGGTGATGTTTTTGGGTTGTGATTCTTAAGTAATACTGAGGGGGAAATTAGTTCAGAGAGAGAGTTCTGTTCTATTGCTTACTTCTGAACATGTTTTTAATAACCAAATTAAGAGAATCAAAGCTTTTGGCTTTAGGAGTATGTCACACTATCCAGAAACTTAGTATCTTAATGGCAAAATCACTGAGTACTGGGGTAATCTTTTTCGGGGGTGGGTGGGCATGATGAGCCTTTCCTACCAGAAGTGGAAGTCTCAAGGCAAATAATATTTTCCTTTCTTTGTCCTTGGAACAAGTGTAGTAGAAAAGGGTTGAGTCTTATTTATTCATTACATTAAGGGGCAATATGATAGCCCTGTTTAAGTATTTGAAGGGGTGGCACATTGAGGATGGAGCAAGCTTGTTTTGTGCTGCTCCAGAGACTAGGGAGATTTTCACATGGGGAAATTATTCCCCTGAGAGATCGGGAGAGAAATGGGGCTCTTCCGGGAGCAGAGCTCCGTTTCGCACACCCCCTTCCTTCTCCCGATCTGACGTCGTCCTCACTTCCATTTCTCTGCCAGTATCTTCTGTCATTTTTTAATAACGAAAGTTCTTAATGTGAAGAGTAATGGAAGCAGCACAGAGTGAGGACGACGTCAGATCGGGAGAAGGAAGGGGGTGTGCGAAACGGAGCTCTGCTCCCGGAAGAGCCCCATTTCTCTCCCGATCTCTCAGGGGAATAATTTCCCCGTGTGAAAACCTCCTTAGAACACAGAGCAATGGATGCAAGCTCCAGGAACAGAGATTCCACCTCAACATTAGGGGGAACTTTCTGACAGTAAGAGCTGTTCGGCAGTGGAACACACTCCCTCAGAGTGTGGTTGGGTCTCCTTCCTTGGAGGTCTTTAAACAGAGGCTGGATGGCCATCTGTCAGGGATGCTTTGATTGTGTATTCCTGCATGGCAGGGGGTTGGACTGGATGGCCCTCGTGGTCTCTTCCAACTCTACAATTCTGTGATTCTAAATAAAGCATTTTTCTTTGACCTGGTTACTTACAGTCATCTCTTGAGCTTCATGACAGAAGAACAGTTCGTACTCCAACCTTGTAGTAGCTGCTGGTACCTTTTAGAGGTTCTGTGGGACACATCTCAAGTGTCTTCTCTTTTAGCTCAGTTGACCCATTTAAGTAGCATACCAAATCACTCAGAGCATACTGAGATTGCTCTGTATGGAGTACTGTTTATGTAGAATGGTTCTTCCTGTGCAGATTGTTTTGTTTACCATACTATCTGAATCCTAGCCTTTTGAGCTTTGTGATGGTGGCATGACAGTTGCCAAATACATGGAGGGGAATGCAGTGAAACAGCCGAAACAACTTTCTACCTAAGACAAGCTTCAAATGATTTATCATCTCAATAGCTTCAGTGCTTAAGTCAAACCTGAGTCCAATTTATTTCAGATACCTAGTTAGTTTTCCTCTTTACATCTTTCAGTTTGGCACAAATTGTTGTTTGGTTTGTCAAAACCTGTTGGCGTGCATGTGCATTTGAAGGGTTTGTAGTTCATAAGGAAGCAGTTTTAGGGAATGGTGATGTAGGCTAAATTCTGAAAGGAACCCCTTGCTGTAAGGCTTTCTCAGCAGTGGAAAGGGATCCAAGGATGCTTTTGCATCCCTTCAGTGGAGGTTTCCTTTAAACTAAATTGTATAGAGTCTTCAACAAACAATAAAACTACAGTGTTCTGTTCTCAGAGCAGGGAACTGGACTGCGTGAGATTTTAACCTGAGAAAGGATGCCAGTCTATGATAAAGCATCACTTACCTTCTTTGGTGTGCAAAGGGATCTTGTAGCACCTTTGAGACTGAGAGAAAGAGGTTGGAGCATAAGCTTTTGTAGACTTAGTCTACTTCCTCAGATACCTGAGCTTATGCTTATGTTCCAAGTTCTTTCTCTCAGTCTCAAAGCTGCTACAAGATCCCTTTGCATACCAAAGTAGGTCAGTGACGCTTTATCAGAAATCCCTTTGCATACTGATATTCCAGACTAACAGAGCTATGTCTTTGAATTCTACTTTGGTGTGACTTTCTGAAACAAGTGCAGTTTATAAGAAACTCTGAAAAAAACGTGACCCTTTGTGTTGATTTTGCTATTGTCAGAGCTCTGTGTACTTCTGGCCTAGAGAATACAGTTAGATTAGACCAATGGATGCAACTTCTTTTAACAATGTAATAAAGCAGAATTGATACTTTAATAAGATGATTGCCTTTCCATCTGCTTGTGGCAGAGGAAGTGGTGAGCTGAATGCTCAGAACAAATCCTATTAGCTTAGTTTGAAAGAATTAGATGCTTAAGTAGGAAACGTTAACCTGTATATTTATTCTGCTAATCGCATTCATAGCCCCAACAGTTATCAACAAATTATGTGCATACACTTTAGCAAAGCTATCAAAAGCATTGTGCAGGAAGCTTGAGAGATGTTTAATGTAAAGCAGTGTAGAATGTTAAAACTTGTTTCGAATTTAAAATTTCTAGTGGCTCTTCCCTCTCAGCGGTCAATATTCTTGATCATGGGGGAACCCAAAACCAGGTTTTGTTTTGTTTTGTTTGCAGTTATATCCACAGTTTATAGATAACAGATGCATCTCCTTTCCATTTCTTTTCATAGTTACAATTCAAACATTGTACCACAGTGTTCCATGGTTGATGACCAACACTGCTCAGTCTTCTCTGGTTTTTTTTTTTTATTGGCATACTTATATATGTACATACAACTTTTATCATATACACAAAGCTACTATACCTTTATACATTCCTTCTTTACCACTTTATACATCACAATGTAATAGTATGATACAATGATAAGGTGCACTTCTGTTAGCCTGTTTTAGTTAAAATAATTAAATATGCTATTTACGTCTTACTGAATTATTGTCTTGTGAGTATATATCTTAATGACTTCCTGACTGGATGCCTTCAAAATCCCTCATATTATAATGAACATCATCATCCTTCCCCCAAAATGGGAGAAATGTCCTTCATTTAGTTGGCTTCTATACTTCCATACATTCTTATTAATTACATTTTATAATAGATCTCTGATGTTTCTACAATATAAAGAATAGAAAAAGAAGACTTAAAAGATTATTATCTTTTTGCCCCACCTGCCCGTTAAATATGTAACAATCATTATCCAGTCTTTTTGATGTTTTCCTTCCAATTCACCTTTTAATTTCAAGGTTAGTCTGTCCAAAAAATAAGATTCAAAAAGTTTCTCCAACCATTGATCTATGGTAGGAGAATTCTTATTCTTCCACATTTCGCATAGACTATTCTAGCTGTTACAATCATGTAAAAAATTATTTTTCCATGCTCTGTCTCCTGCGATCTCTCTATCATCCCTAAAAAAAAAGTCTCAGGTTTCCATTGAAGAGAGATATTCAATATGCGGTCTATTATTTGTTTGATCTGTAGCCAGTATTTTTTTGCTGCCTTACATTGCCACCATAGGTGGAAAAAGGTCACATTTTTCTCTCCACATTTCCAGCATATATTCTGGGAGCCTTTATACATTTTCGACAGCTTATTAGGTGATAGATACCACCTGTAATACATCTTATACACATTCTCTCGTAAATCTTGACTTAGTGTCCTTTTTATTTGATTTATCCACAGATGTTCCCATTTATCTAAACCAATTGTGTGACCAAAATTTTGCGCCCAGGCAATCATATTTGATTTGACAGTTTCGTCTTCCGTATCCCATTGCAATAATAATTTGTAAAATCTCGTAATCAAGTTTTTATTCCCTGCTTCAGTAATGTTTTCCCATTGTGATTTTTCTGTCATAATTCTACTCAGTCTTTTATCCATTTTGAATCTTTCCTTTTATCTGTGTGTGTAGGTACCAATGGCAATCCAAACCTTCTCTTTTAATTTCCTCCTGAGATTTCATTAAATAACCTTCACCACCCAGTTTAAGAACATCTTTATATTTCAGCCATTGGTTCGACGGTATACCTTCTCTATTATAAAATGCTTCGTGGGGTGATAAGCATAGAGGTAGTTGGTGGAAGAATCTCATTTTCACTCTTTTCCAACACTTAATCAATGATCTTCTTATACAATGGTTATGAAAATTTCTGTTGATTACATCCTTATCATAAAAGAGGTAGGCATGCCATCCAAAATGATTCCCCTCTCCTTCAATCACTAGTAGCTTCTCGTTCTTTAATGTAACCCATTCATTTATCCAGGTTAAACAACACGCTTTGTAATATAGTTCAAGATTTGGCACATTTAATCCTCCCCTTTCTTTAGCATCCTGCAATGATTTCATTTTTACCCTCGGTTTCTTCCCAGCCCAGATAAATCTAGATACATCCGTTTGCCATTCTTTAAATGTTCTCTGCCCAATTTCTATTGGGGTAGTTTATTTATTTTTTATAACATCATCTTAGGGAGAACGTTCATTTTTATTATACTTATTTTGCCTAACCATGACGTTGTAATGTTCTGCCAATTGTTAAGATCACTTCTAATTTGCACCCATAGTTTTTTATAATTGTTATTGAAAAGTTCTTGGTTGTTGCTCGTGATGTTTACGCCCAGATACTTTACTACTTTAGCTATCTTAAAACCTGATTGTTCTGCCAAATCACTTTCTTCATTCTTGCTGAGGTTTTTAGTTAGCATCATTGTTTTCTCTTTATTTATCTTCAGTCCTGTTAGATCTTCAAAATCCTTCAAGATGTTAATCAATCCCAGTATCTCTTCTTGAGGATCGCTTAAGGAGATTACTAAGTCATCTGCAAACATCCTTATCTTGAATCTTGACTTTTGTATTTTAACTCCTTTTATTTCTTCCCCTTGATTTATTCTTATACTCAACATTTCCATAACAATTATAAAGAAGAAAGGCGAGAGGGGACATCCTTGTCGCATCCCTTTCTGAATTGGAAACTTATCTGTTTTCTCCCCATTTATTAACAATTTGGCAGTCTGGTTTTGATATATGGCTTTAGTCCATTTGATAAAGTTCTCCCCTACTTTTATCTGATTTAAGATTCCAATCATTGTGGTCCAATCAACGTTGTCAAATGCCTTCTCTATATCAAGAAATATTAATGCCAATTCTTTGTCCTTGTATATTTCATGATATTCAATCAAATTTATAATGTGCCTAATATTATCTTTCAAGAGTCTATCCGGTAGAAAGCCTCACTGATCTTCACCTATCCACTCGCTTAATACTTTTTTCAGTCTGTCGGCTAAAATTGAGGCAAAAAATTTATAGTCCACATTTAGAAGAGATATTGGACGATAATTCTTAGGATCTTGAGGGTCTCTACCTTCTTTATGGATCAAAGTAATGTATGCTTCTCCCCAAGACGTTGGGTAGGAACCTTTGATTATCGCATCCATGGTCTGTTTAAAAGGAGTTAAGAATTGGTCTCCTAAAGTCTTATAAAATTTAGGAGTTAATCCATCCGGGCCAGGGGCTTTTCCAGGTTTTAATTTTTGAATCTTTTCTATGATCTCCGCGGCCCTTATTGGTTGGTTTAACTTATCTCTTTGTTGCTCAGTAAACTCTGGAATGTGGAAATTTTTGAGTTGATCATTAAAGAAGGCTTCTAAACTCCTTCCATTTTTGCCTCTTTTCTGATAGAGCAGATCATAGTAATTCAGTCTTCTCTTGTTTTGAAAATATGCACTCCTCACTTAGTACCCCTTGTGCAATCCAAAACCTCTCTTTTCCTGCTTGCCAAGTTGTGTTCTTAGGAGGAAGAAAGGGGATCAGCGAGCAGGGGAAGGATGAAAGTAAACATGGCTGAGCATCATGATACAGAAAGCATAACTCACAGTCACCCTTGCTGATTTTGTTACTGCCTTAAGCATGCACAAAACAGCACTGTTTAAAATACAACAGAAATGAATGCATGCTATGCTGTCACAGCACTTAAGGCAGCATAACCCTATTCTGCTGCCCACTTCCCAAAAATTCTGGCATTTGAAATACACAGGGTGGTATCGGTGGGTGACATACTGCACATAAGTGTGGCTAATAATAATAATAGTAATAGTAATAACAACAATAACAATAATAGTAATTGTCATTTTTTACCCGCCCCTCCCCATGGATCAAGGTGAGGAAAAACATATCCACACAAAACAATATCAGTTAAAATACATCTTGGGTAAAAATATATAAATACAGTTGTCCCTCCACATTCGTGGGGGTTAGGATCTTGAGACCCCCGTGAATGTGGAAAAACTGCAAATAAAAAATGCTGCTCTGGCGACCCCTCCACACACACAGTGGAAGGGAGGTGGCGGGAGGGTGTCTGGCCAGCCTGGCTGGCCTCTCCGCGGCCTTCCTGAGGGGACTCCAGGCCTTAGAATCCCCGGAGCCCGCTTAGGAAGGCCAGGGAAGGCAGAGGGAGGGAGGGAGGGAGGCTGCCCTGCCTCTCCCTGGCCTTCTTGAGTGGACTTCGGGACTTTGAAGCCCCAGAGCCCGCTGAGGAAGGTCGGCGAAGGCAGCGGACGGGCGGGAGGCTGCCCTACCTCTCCCCAGCCTTCCTGAGCAGACTCTGTGGCTTAAAAGCCCTGCAGCCCACTTAGGAAGGCCAGGGAAGGCAGCAGTTGGGCGGGAGGGAGGCTGCCCTGCCTCTCCCCGGCCTTCTTTAGCGGACTTCGGGGCTTTGAAGCCCCGGAGCCCACTTAGGAAGGCCGGGGAAGGCAGCGGGCGGGAGGGAGGGAAGCTGCTCGGTCTCTCCCTGGCCTTCCTGAGGGGACTCCAGGTCTTTGAAGCCCCAGAGCCACCTCTGGAAGCCTGGGGAAGGCACAGGCAGGAGGTTGCCCCACCTCTCACCAGTCTTCCCAAAGGGGCTCGGGGCTAAACCGTGAATAATCAAAAACGTGAGTGTGAAAGCTGCGAATGTGGAGGGGCAACTGTTCATCAAAAGAAACAATATCAATTTAAAAGAACAAACAAAACCAGTACATATTTAAGACAGTTTAAAATTCACATTCAATAGTTATCTGCCGGAGGAGATTTGTCTTTAATGCTGTTTTAAATTCAGACAGTACATGCAACTGTTGAATCTCTTCCGACAGGCTATTCCAGAGTTTAGGAGCAGCTAAGAAAAAGTCCTCTGGGTGACTGTTGCCAGCCTAGTCCTGGCTGATCAGAGAACCTGAGTGTATGGGGCAGATTATATGGGAGAAGATGATCTCATAGGTCACCTGGACCCAAACCATGTAGGGCTTTAAAGGTAACAACCAACACTTTATACCTTGCCTGGAAACTAATTGCCAGCCAGTGGTGTGATTTCAATATTGGTGTGATGTGATCACTCCAAGGTATGCCAGTAACTAATCTGGCTGCCATGTTTTGAACTAACTGAAGTTTCTGAACTTTGTACAGAGGTAGCCCAATGTACAGCACATTGCAGAAGTCCTGCCTTGAAGTTACCAGTGCATGCACTACCATATTTAGGTCCTCCAACTCTAGGAAGGGGCACAGCTGGTGTAACAGCCAAAGCTGATAATAGGCACTCCTGGCCATTGCGTCTATCTGAGTTGTCATTTGGAGTGACAGATCCAGAAGCACCCTCAAGCTGTGAACACAGTCTTTCAAGGGGAGTGTAACCCCATCCAGAACTAGCAGCTTGTCCACAAGCAATGTGCATGCAATGTCTCTTTATTGGATGGGGTTCAGGATGCTATTCTCTAGCCCTATGTGACCAGTTGAACTACCACCATCAGCAGTTGTCAAGCCCCAGAGGGGCCACTGCATCTGCTTCTACTTACCATTGGGAAGGGATGAAAGGGAAAAGAGAAGGAGAGACTGGCAAAGGAGAGGGACACCAGCTCATCACTGCACACACTGTACCTCCACCCTCCATGATACATATCAGTTGGAGAAAACAGATGGGATGAATAGCATTGTTTGTTTAAATGTTAATTAATAGGATTTTGCAGAATGCTAAAAATACAGTTGATGTTGGGAAATGAGACACACAACATCAGAATAAGGAATGTGTCATCTTCATTGCCAGTGATAAACCATGAAATCCCTTGTATGAACAACCTTTCAGAGTGTGAGAAAACTTTCATCTGATTTCTTCCAAATATGCCTGCCCAATAAAAACACAGTATAGGAGACCCAAAGCAAACCTTCCCTGACAAAAATATTCAGCAGGAACAAATGAAGGTAGTTGCCCCCATGTATCAGAATTTCAAGCGAGTTTTATTGTAGCAGTTTCCAGCAGCACTGCACCATTACAGGGTCAAGTGATACATTTTATCCGAGCAAAACATGCAAAACAAAAAATAGGATGGCAACCTACTATATTTAAAGATCCAGATTTGGATGATCAATCACCTTCTCTGATTTGGGAACAAGGCAAATGGTCTAGGCATGATTTTTAATTGTAATATAATAGCAATTATATATTGCAGTTTGCAATATAATAGATACAAAGGTGTATTACAATAAAATAAACAAAGCACAAAGTGGCCATGAACCAAAATCCTGCCATTTTGCCAGTATCTTCTTAAAAAACTTCACTAAGAGCAGCGATGTCAATATTAAGTCGTGATAGTTCATGGGCTATTAGAGCAGAACGACACTCAGGCCGTCCACTATCTTCAGAGTCTCGCATGGTTCTGACGTTCCAGCATGCAAGCGTCAATTTATTTACACCTTTGGAGGCCGGTGTGTGCCTTTGTTTCTTTGCCTTGGTTTGACCGCATCAGAAGATTGCCGTTGGCCGCGGCTAGCCACCTTTTTCTAGGCCTCTCTCCATATGGAGCAAGCAGTGCTCTCCTTTAAAAAAGCTGCTTGGTCATTCAGGATGCTGCCGAACAAGACTGTCATCTTCCAGGTCAGCCTCGAGCGACTAAAGTCCTGAACTGCCTGTATGCAGGGTTGAGTCTGCGGCTTCTAGTGCATCTTTACACCTGCCATTTCGTCCCTCGCCTATCGCTACAGGGCTTTTTTTTTTCTTTTTTTTTTGAATTGGATTTGTCCTTCGAGCCTAAACCACTATGTATTACAATGGAAAAATCCATTGTAATACATAGTGGTTTATTTTTAATGTGAATTGTTCCTACTTATTCTCTCTACATTTATTCTCTCCTTGCTGTAAGGCTATCTCAGCTGTGGAAAAGGATCCAAGGATGCTGTTGCATCCTTTACTATGAAGGCATTCTGTAGAGATGCTGCAGATAAATTTCTTTGTGGATTAATAGTTTACATCAAGAAAGTCTCCGGGCATTATTAAAAAGGATGACTTGATTTGTGAAGTTGAAGGCTTTCACAGCTGGCATCCTAGCCAGAATCAAAGAATTATGTAGAGTTAAGTGTGCATGAAAAATGGCTTGTGTTCCTTGAATAGTAACTCCACTCCATGCCACAAGACACACCACTCTTTAAACTAAATGAACTCTGAAAAGCACTCTTATGGTGTGATAGTGAAGTGTGCTAGGAGAGCACCTGTTCAAAGAAGGGAGTTGTACCTGTTGAATGAATTGTGTGAAAATATTACTCTGGGAGAAAAATTGGCCAGCATCTTTGGGTGTGTGTGTGTAAATATTTGTTTTCTTCAGCAGTTCTAAAAAGAGCTAACATTGATAACACAAACGGAACATCACGATTCAAAGGTTTAAAATCACTGAAAGCATGTTTTTAAAAAGGAACAAGAAAAGCAGTGTAACTCTCAGTGAATAATTGCCTAACAGCATGGTAGAAAAGTGACACTTTCACTTTATAGTTAATCCTTCTAAGCTCCCAAGCCAGTATAGTTGCATGGTCCCTGCTTAATCCATGTGCTTGCCCCAGTTTCAGCAACTGCTATAGCGAACCCATCACCATCTGTCCTTCCTCTTACTCTGTTGGCAGAGCAAGGTCAGTAGAAGAACATGAAATATAGAAACCGATTCTTACAGAACCAATGATCAAATGCTCCTTGCCATCAACCTTGTGCTATAAATAAATAAATAAATAAATACTTATGTAAGGATCTAAAAGGGGTGGCACCAGTATTCTGCACCAGATCTACAAGGAGGGTCCATCCATCCAGAATTGTTGTTTATTGATCAGCTCTGTCTTTTAGCTGTGATTATTAGATTTCAGGCTAAAATAGTAGAAAAAAACTTGTTAACGGTCAATCTACTAGAGAGGTGGTGAAGACTGGTAATGCAAAATACGCTTTTTTCATTAATTACATTTAGTACTTTGTATTATGACCTTTTAAATACACTTTAATGCCATCATATTACTTTGTAGGCTCACATTTTCCTATTGGAGTTGTGCCTCCCAGAACAAAGTCACCAACTCCAGAATCTTCGACAATAGCATCGTATGTAACCCTGAGGAAGACTAAGAAGATTGATCTAAGAACGGTATTTAAAACTATTAAACTAAGTTCCTTCCTATCCTTGATGCTCCATCAGCATAGCTTGTCTGTCAGGGGTATCACACCAGTGTAGCAAACTGTGTTTGCTCTGACACCACCACTTCGTACAGTGTAACAGCATTATGTAAAACTATTATTTGCATATAATTCATAAACAGTTTGATGATGGCAGGAGTCGAAAGACTCAACACAACTTTATGCTCTTTGAAATGAGGATTCAGTCCCAAATTTCTACCATAGGTCAATGATTTCTATAATGTTTTGTGAATTTGCATTTTGCTTATTGTAAACAGTAATTGAAAACACACAATTAGAAACCCCTGGCCTCTGGATCATCTGACGCTTTTGCTTATCTGTTATCATTTAACAGCACTTGAAATCTTACAGAAAAAGGTATAGCTGAACCCCTTTGGAATATCAGGGTGGGGGCTTCCTCAAAAAGCCCAGCACCCCTTTTTACCTGCTGCCCCAGCCCAGCAGTATCAGTGGTAGTGGTATTTGCATGTCAATGTAGGATGTGTCCCCTCTCACCCCTCCCCCAAATAAACACAGACGCCATATACGTTCAGAGAATATATTGAATACATGAATATTGGAATATAACATAATAGAAGAACATATATACATGTGTGTGTGTGTATATATATATATATATATATATATATAGGCAATGAAGGCCACAACTTTGATGACAGCTCCTTTTGGTTGGCACAAACACATGTGTTCAGATCCAGATATTGACCAACCCGCCTGTCTGGTTGATGAGACCATTGTTGGCCCACCTGCCGATGATCACCAGTCCATGAAGGGGAGGAGTCTAGGCAGGCCCCTGAATTGCCTACCAAACCCACCTCCCCCCGTTCCCACCACCAAAGAGACACATGATCAAGAAATAAAAGGAGGGGGCATTCCGTGACAACATGTCCCAAGTTGGCATACCACAATGCTATAGGCCCCCCAGGTTCTCTGTTACCTTGAACTTGACTTTGACCTTGACCCTGAACTTGACAGAGGCCCCCGCCATTACCAATAACCTTGGATCATAATCCATGCCAATCACCATAAAAGGTGAGCCAACCGTGGCCCGGCTTCTGCCAACCCTCACAGCTGCTACCAACTAGGCCCTCACCCTGAACGGAGACCCCAGTGCCCCACCTAAACATTGTGAATGGTTAATCTCAGCCGAATGTATGCACCAAAGGCACTGGAACACTATCTACCTAGATGCTGAATAGATTCCGCCATCAGGCCCCCTGCAGCCGCTGTTGTTGCTGCCCCAATCCAGAAAGAATGTCCACCGTACGCCACTGACTGGTCCGGCTCTGCAGTCGGGAATTTATTCGCAACCACTGGACCTGAGGGAAAACCTGCTGCAAATGGCAGCAAGGTCCCGCCTCTCAGCCAATCAGAGGACGAGGCCTGCCTTTGGCTCTGATTGGCTGCGAGTCCATTCAAACTGGCCAGTCAGGGCGATGCAAGCCTCTCCCTGATTGGCCAACATTCCAACCTCTTCCCGGCTTGCTGTGCTAGCCAGGAAGAAGGCGGGGGAGCATGGCGGCGCCCATGCCACCCCTTCCCAGCCACATAGGAAGGGGTGAGGACCAGGGACCCCCAGACTGCCTGCAAACGAGCCACCGGCAAGGTAAGGTAAGTCTGGCAGCTCCATTCACTTACCATGTTAGAACCACATATGTACAGTGTTAACATGTAAGACATGTGATAGAACTTTTCATAATTGGATTGCATGTGATAAGCAGGATAAAACAAGTGAATTGCTAAGCAAAATGTAATGCTTTTGCAATATTAGCACAGCATCTTCTGTACATTATTGGAGATTTGGATGGGAATTTTTTCAGCATTATTTAGTGATCAAGTTCTAGTTCTCTAAGGCTATAGATCAGTATTTTAGATGGTGCATTGTGAGTACAGGCAATAATGTTTATGGGATTTATCACAGTCCAGTGTAACATTTAGATGGCAAATTTTCATGACATAAATGTTACAGCCATGTGCTCTTTGCAGCTAGCTTTAAGAGCTTCAAGTTTAAAGTTTTGACAGCAGCACAGTCCCATTGCAGCAGTAGAGGCCTGCTGTTCAAATACTGCTTCTTTTTTTGAAAATGCATTTTTCCAATACATTTCCTTTCCTTTCAAGGAAAGGCCTAGAAGCGCAGTGGAACAATTATGCTTAGCAGAGAGCACTCGCCCCCGAATGACTGTGGAGGAGCAGATGGAAAGAATAAAGAGACACCAACAAGCTTGTCTGAGAGAAAAAAAGAGAGGACTGAATATTATTGGTGTCACAGATCTGTCCCCATCGCAAAGCCCATCTCTTGTCAGAGAGGATCCTTTTAAGTTCTCCCAGGTACACTGCTTGTTTGAGTTCTTTTATAGCAAAATTCTTGACAAGCAAAAACCTATATCTAACTGCGGTTATGGGTGAGCACAGATTCCTGTGCAGTGCACTGCCCATGGAACTGATCAATAGTGTTGTATCAGTATGGAAAAACTTGGCTTAGAGTGGATGCAGAGAGTATAACGCCAATTTATTTGTGTGGTACTGTATTGATCTTAGATGGATGAGGAGTACAAGTTGTCCCTTCACATTCGCTGGGGTTAGGGGTGGAGCACCACTATGAAAGTGAAAAAGCCATGAATAAAATTAAGCCCCACCCCTAACATATGTACTACACTACAGTATTGTAGACTCCTCTCCTGCCAACAGGACTGCTGGCTGATACCTGTTGGCAGGAAGAGGAGGAGGAGGAGGATGGGGTATTGGAGTTTGAGCTACAAACCGTGAATACACAAAACTGTGAATGTGAAATAAGCATATGTGAAGAGACAACTGTACTGGAGACTAGACTGTGTGTCCCACCTAAGAATCTTTTCTCTCTGCTTCTTCTGACTTTTTGGAAGATTTTGAGCAGATGTTTCATGTAACTCTTTATGATAAAAGTTAGGCAGGACCTATAATTTGCCTGAAACATACTTTTAATATACTTTTAATATGCTTGCATTAGTTATTGTGAGCCTCCTCTAAAAAATGAGGGAAGCCTCATTTATTTGGTATGCATGAAAAGTTTCATCATTATACTTTCCTATGCTGTAGTTATGGTGTTTGGAATGTTTTCCCACATACACAGAAAGATTCTGATGTAACATGCATGTTTTCCTTGATTGTTTTCACAAGGATGTTAACAACCTGTGCATCACTTTTAACTAACCAAGATCTGTTTTCATAATGGTGCTGCAGATCATCTTTTTTATTCACAGTACATAACACCTTTTTTGCAGAACCAAAGGAAAGATGATTTTGTATGCATTACTAATGAACTAGAGTATGCCATTAGAGTGAATGATGTAGGCCCAAGTCATCAGAATTGTGCAGAAGACACATCGTGGCTGAAAGAAAATGATCATACGAACGAACACAATGCTGGCTTTATTACACAGGTACTGCCTTCTCATCAGCAGAAGAAAATATCAGGATAGATTTTCAGGCTCTGGAATCATGCACCCAGAATTATGACTTGTTCTCTGAGCACTTGTAAACAATTTTATAACTCTTTTTCTAAAATTATTCCTTTATTGTGTTGTTCTTATTGGGCAGTAAGCTTTCAAACTGCTGGCCAATGCTTCACAATTATTGTTTGAGATAATATGTATGTGAGGGGGCAAATTTGGCCAAAACTAGCTGGAAGAAAAGGGGAGATCAGGACTCAATACATAAATATACTTCAATTTATTGATCATGATGATTTTTTTTAAAAAAAAAGACATGAAACTGTCACAGTGGTATTGTTTTAACTGCCCATGAAGAAGATTTTTTTTCCCCAAAAAAAAACACAGCTTGATTTCTCTGTACGCTATTTTTCTATCCTCTGTTTTTTCCTGAATTCATAGAACTATAAAGTTGGAAGAGACAACAAGGGCCATCCAGTCCAACCCCCTTCCCTGCAGAAATACCCAATCAAAGCACTCCCAACAGATGGCCATCCAGCCTCTGTCTAAAAACCCCCGAAGGAGACTCCACCATGCTCCAAGGCAGCACATTCCACTGTTGAACAACTCTGGCTGTCACAAAGTTCTTCCAGGGCAGCATATTCCACTGTTGAACAATCCTTGCTGTCATGAAAAGTTCTTCCTAATCTTTAGGTGGGATTAACTGGAATACTTCACTAGAGCCTGCGTTAAAAGCTGTGATAACTTAATTGGTGGTAAACTGAGATATTGGAGCAAAGTAAATCTACAGTCACTGTGATTTATGAGCAAAGCTGTTCTATGTATTTGCTGCCTTTCACTTAGTAACATCAGTAATTAACAATGGTCATTTGCATTTTACTTAATAATTATCACATACATTCCAACATTCTAGTTATCAAAAAGTGATGAGCCGCTGTCCCCAGATATGATAGATCAAAAGGAGGAGAATATTGAAGAAGCTCATGAAAAGCCAACAGAAACAGAAGAGACACAGGATGTTGACAGCAGGTAGAGTAAAACTTCCGTATTAGCAGCAGGAGACCTTTGAGATTTGCAGTCAGACCTGTAGTTAGTCCAAAATAGATTCCACATTTCCAGACTTGAGAAGGTAATCTAATCCTTTCCTGCATCCATCATCCCTTTTCACTTCATAGTAGAGAATTACCAAAGCACCAGTTCACCCACCTTTTGCTGTGCCTTGCCGCAGATATTAGAAAGGATCATGTTTTTGTTTCACTGTTTGGAGCAAATGTTTCTGGGACCTACAAAAAAAAATCAGTGAGTGGTGAGTTGATGATGTAACTATTACAGATTGTAGATAGGCCTAAAATGCATTGTATAACAGGTTTCGAGCATGTTTCTTTCATTTTTAAATTGTCCAAGGTTTTTTATTTTTTTGGCTCAGTAACTAAATTGTTAAAATATTTTGTTTTCTTTCAAAGAGAGCAATTAAAGTGGTTTCGCAGAAATTAAACACCAGCTTAATCTGTTACAAACTATTTACCTGGTACATGAAGGAAAACAGAATATCCTATCTTGTGTAATGAAATGTTTTGAAAATGGTGGTGAAATAAAACAGTCAAACACACTCCACTTCCAATAAGTAAAAACCCAATGGTAGGATACAAAGAAGCCAGTGCATACATCAAAACAAAGTCCAGTTGCTTGCTATTTAGAATGGAAGTTGGTTTGAGTGTTGGTATATCTCAGGTTCTATCTACTCCAATGTAAATTTGACATTAATGTGATACAGAGAAAACCTCCAAGTGATCCCATAGTAGAAAGGAGCAGAATACTATTCTTAGGCATATCCATTGGATATCTGAATTATTTGCTTATTTCTCCAAGTTTTTGATAGCCTTTATGTTTTGCCAGTGAAACTGAATTGACTACTTTTTGTTTTGAGGTGTGTTTCATGATTACATGTCAATTTGCTGGACTAGAAGTACAGGAGGACAGGGTACAAATATCCAAAATAATTTGTGGCTAATGGTATTACCTGAAATTCTAGATCAGGTTTATTTATTTATTTATTTATTTATTTGGTTTCTATCCTGCCTTTCTCCCAAGATGACATTCAAGGTGGATGCTTAATTAAGTAGCATCTCCTAGCCTGGCCCCCTCCTCCATCCTGGCTTACTTTGACAGCAGCCACTGCGAGCCACAGAGGTCTCTTCTCCTGTCAATCAGAATGCTGCAGATTATTATTTCCACTCCCTCCCATCAGTGATCTGTGGAGTGACAATCAGAAGCAGGATTCCTGTTACAATTCCCCCGTATACTGGAGATCACTCATGGGAGGGGGATGGAAGTCCTGATTGACGGGAGAACAGTCCTCTGTCTCTCACTCAGCTGCTACCCAGCAAGACAGCATTGGGGGACTTTTACAATCCCTAGATATTCCCTACACTATTGCCATGATTGTGAATACACAGGGACCATGAATATGAATCAATTGTGTATGCAGAACTCTAGGTTATGCCTTTGTAACTGCAATTGTGATTTCCACCTATTATTTTTCCTCCCCACTTCTTCTCCCCTGCTTGGAGAGAGACACGAATAATTTTCAAGAATAAAAACATGCCTTTTTTAAAAACACCCTGAGACTTTGTCTCTTTTCTACATCACACAAACATGGCCATGTGCCAAACATCATTTGATATTACATACATTCCCTTCAATACTGTTCAAGCGCTTTGCTTTCATTATTCTCTGGCTGGATAAAGTGGAGAAAGACCTAAGCAAATTCCTGCTTCCAGAAGTCTTTATAATATAAAAATAAAAATAGAAAGCAGTTCCTGGGATGTTGGGTTTTTTTTTTCTCTTCTCAAAACGTATACATTTCAGAAAAGCTTGGATTACATGATCTCATAATCCTATATACATAACAGTTCCTATTTTTATATTATAGACTTTTATTTAGGTGGCATACAGTATCATTTAACCTAATTAGAAGTTAGAGCAATCGCTAAACTTAGATCTTTCCCCTCAGTCTAAAGAGTGAGGACCCAGGTGTAAACCACAAACTTGAAAGCAGTACAGAAGAAAGTGAAGAAGCTAGCCTTCAGGAGCTTCAAGAAGATACTCTTTCTTCCTTTGAGATACCTGCACAGACTTCAAGAGGAAATTCAGCAGCAGCAGGTTTGATTTAGTGTACATTCAGTTCAAATTTATTTTTACTTACTCTTTATAGCTATATCTCTATTTTTTAAGTAACTTCTGGTGGAAAGAATTGTCCTCCTTAGAGAGTTCTGGCACAGACCAGAAATGTCATAAGCAAGTGCCAATGTGAGACCCATAAGGATTGGTGTGGTGCTATTCCAGATATCTAAAATAACAGATCAGTTTGTGTCCAGTTAAAATTTGGAATGTTCAGATACCATTAGGGAAATGCAAAAAGCTGCTGTTAAATACTCTCAAGACTGTCCCATCATTTCCTATTTGAACCTTTTATCAAAACATTCCAGAGATTAAACATGGGAACCACATGGTTTACAATTGAGCTACCAGTATGTAGTCCAGATTTCCCCAGTCTGGGTCTCAAGTGGCCAGTTGCTCTGCATTGATAACAATTTTAAGCAGCATTAATCTCGAGGGACCTGCATTTTCTAGAGGTGTGTCATTCTTGGGATGTTGAAAATGCCACTGACCTGGGCACTTTTCTTCCTATCCCTTTCTTTAGTAACAAACTTTCTGGAATTGTGCCTGTGTTCTGATTTATAGTCAGCCCTCCATATCCTACATTCACACATTCAACCAACCACGGCTCAGAAATATTCCAAAATTCCAAAAACCAAACTTTGCTGTTCACAGTTTTATAAAAGGGACACCATTTTACTATACCATTGTATATAATGGGAGTTGAACATCCACAGATTTTTATATCCATGGAGGATCCTGGGACCAAATCCCAGCAGATATCAAAGGCCCACTGTGACGGACAGCCAGGGAGCCAATGAGGGCATGGTGTTCCAGGAGCCAATCCTCTGTGAGGAGGTAGAAGGAGGAGGGGCTTCTGGAGGAGATAAAGGGGGAGTGAGTGAGGAAAGTGGAGAGTTTAATTTAGAGTTTAAGTTGAGTTTTGAGTTTAGATAGCTGAGATGAGGCTTTGGGTGATTCAAGACACTTAGAGGCTTAGATAAAGAGTGAATGTTTGTGCAGGCCCAATAACTTGTTTATACAGTTATGTGTTTTATTCTGTAGATAATAAATGTTCTTTTGTTAATGAAAGAAACATCCAGCCTGGCATGAGTGATTCTCAGGGAAGGAGACACAGCCAGGAATATATAGCCACACCTGAGTGCTTGTGCTATACCACTGGGAGACATAGTTTGGCTGTGATGTGGAGGTTGGGTGTCACAAAGTGGTGACAGGGCAGGAGGTGGAAATCCCCCCTTCTCCACAAAGTGGTGGCAGCGGTGGGATAGAAAAGCCCCCGTGCCACTAGGAGGACGCCGGGCATCACACCCACTATATGCCTGGTTTTGTGGATGATGTTGAATCCATAACCATTGAAAAATTGTTAGGTCGGTTGACTAGTTCAAGATTGGTAAAGTACGCTATAATACAAAAAGGCATTATTTTTCTGCACTTAAAATTAGTTACGTATTGTAAACCTAAATAATGAAACAGTTAGAGAAACACTGAAGACTTATTTATAGCTTTCATAGTATTTTTTCTAAAAGAATGTAAAGGTTTATATTTCAGACATTCAGAAATAAATCTTCAGAAAGAAAGGTGGCATTTTCTATTATAACAGAACAAATGTCTTTTAGTTACATCTGTAATAGCCAGGATTGAGACAATGATCACATACAGTTCAAATTATCCTTGGGTAAGGCTGAGGTCAATTTGCTGTTGGAGGGGCACCAAATTTTGATGTCATAATAAAGCAAGGTTAAAGAACATGAAGCAGGAAGTTGTTGCAGTAGAGGGAAGTAAGTAGTAGTGTCTTCCCAGGAATTATACTTTGACCATTGCTGTTCATGATCTGTGATGTGGCCAAATTTTGAATACTGTGCCAACTTCTGCTCCTCCCATGTCAACACTCTGATGCCTTAATCTGGAGGTCATTCAGTGACACTGGCTGTAGATTGAGCACAATTAAGGGAGCATTTCCTCCCGCAACACATCACTAATATGAATTTCCACAAGCCATTTAGATGGCTGCTGGTTCTCAAAAGGAGATTAAACAAATTATTGGAGCATTGGTCTCTCAGTGGCAGACCCTTTGGAAATTAGAATCTGAGCCAGAAGGCTTGTACCTTAATTTTTACATTTGTAAACTCATATGGTTGAATCTACCTATATATACAAAAGAAAACCCTACCACATACAAAGCTACCATGTCAGGAAGAGAAGGTCTAGCCTTATTTTATCCCCAAACTTTATAGTTGTTGATATACATGAAGATTTTTGGTTTGGAGCCTTTTTTGTGTTCTATATGGAGGAACATTCCATTTAATGAGTCTCAAGCAGTACAGCCTTTTCACAGGTTTTGCATCTGTGAGAAGTAGACCAAGAAGAGCAAAAAGGTCCAACACAGAGTGGTTGGGCATCTTCCTGTATCACAGATAATTCACAACTCCATCCATAAATTGAGAGACCCTCAGGTTGTGCTGTAGCAGCTTCCTTGGGTTTTGTGTTTACAATCCTCTTTAAATGAATTTAAGAGCATTTGTATTACATAATTTGGTTTGAAATCTCTATTCTTCTGCTATATTTTTATCACTTTGTCAGAGAGATATCTCTTTGTTTATACTGTTCTCCCCATCACTGACTGTGGTGAGTCCCTTTTCCCAACTGTTTATTGTTTACCCAGCTGTCTGTAAATCAGAGTATGCAGAAGGTGCTTATTCTTACTTCTAACCTGTTACAAAGAACAATGTGTCTCTTCCACTGGCTTCTTTGGGATAAACAGAAACATCTATTCACATTTTTCAGCTCTCCCAGCTTCTGCGGAAATGATTCATGGCTGACTTACAGCATGGACCTATGGGAATAAGAAGATAATGTACAGTCAGTTTTATGAAATCTATGAAATTCATAGTTCTGATGCTTTTTGCCACAGAGCATCATTTTTATCACTTCATGGAAAATGTTTATTCCAAGAGAGCTTTAAATACTCCCACGGTACCCTCAACAACTTGGAATTTGTTCTTCTGATACCAGTCTGCTGCTGCTACTATGAATGCCATCCACATAGCTTAAGAGTTTGTTTTTATGTGCGGCCTACAATCAGAACCATCACCTGTGGGCTTTCCCTGGTGTAAGGTTTACAATTATGACTTAGATTACGTTTGCTTCCTTTTTAGATTTCTTCATTGGTTATTTTACAGATCACCACTTAAACCTCATTTCTGGTTTTAAAAAATGGATCATGTATTGTCTTCACCTTTTGATTTGTAAATGTTTTATTCTCTATTTAAGATGTGCCAATTTTTTTGCTATTTCCGAGTTCATGTGTGCTCTATTTCAACTCTGTAACTATTTCTCAGTCAAATTGCAATGTCAGTTACTCCCATACTGTTGTCAGCATAAACATAAAGCTGAATTGTTTACTTTTTTTTTTTCTCCTTTCTTAAAAAAAATGAAGGGTTAGGGATTTTGAGGTACTGGGCTCTTCCTCTGTTGGAATAGGGTGTGTACAGCAATAAGCAGATACTCAGTTCCCAGTTAATTTTGTGTACAAATGTAATTATGTTCATTGTATATATATTATACAATGAGCACAACCAATGTAAGTATAAGAAGCCACTTACTATTGTTCAAATACAAATGTTCATATCTCATTTATTTTATATCATGTTATAAATAAATGTTGATGTTCTTAAGCAATTGTGTGGATGTTGTTTCCTTGAGCAGTGAAGGTTTTTACTAGTATTGGAAGTGGGTGGTGACTTTGTCTTTCATTTCATAAAGTGCAAAGAAGGCAGTAGAAAGAAAGTGCAGCTCCAGTCCACCTTCAGCTGATAATACAATTATGCTTATTACCTAGGGATAAGGATCTGCCTGAATCAGACCCCCCCACCCACTCTGTGACATTTTCCATGTCTAAAAGAAGTGTAACCTTACAATTAAGCTGGATTCATTTGAAGATTGCTACAGCTTTCCTGGCTGATACTTATGTAATTGTAATATGCCTTCATTTCAGACCACATTCTTAAGGTCACTCCTTTCCCTAATTAACAAATCCATAGTAAACTGGTTTTTCTATTTTCACATTCTCACACAAATTAGAACAGCCACACCACATCATTTTGTCCAAACCACACACTTTGAAATAGTTGTCCCTTAGTACAACGTGAAACTTTGGTTCCCACAGTTAAGTGATTTAAAGCCTGCAAATACTGGCTTTTTTCTGTGGAAAAAAAGTTTGAATGTGCTTCATGTTTAGTCCATGGGAAGTTGCATTGCCTTATTTGATATGCCAAGCACACAATTAGCAAGGACAGGAGAATGTCCAGAGCAGTTTGGGACTACAGGCACAAGGGACTACAGAGTCAAACATTAAAGATGTCCTAGTTTCCAAAACTGAATACATTGCATCTCTGGTGCAACAGAACAAAACATGTGCCACATGTTAGATTGTCAGATATGCAAGAGATGTCAAACTGAAAGACTGATTAATTACATTTATATGCTGAATTAAAACAGTACAGATCACATATGTTAAATCTCTAAGGGCTAATGGGAAAGTACCCTTTTTAAGGGATTATCAATCCATCCCTAACTACTTGGTTTAGATACCAGCAAGGTGCCTTCTGGTTGAATACTTATTTATTTACTTAGGTATTTATTCCCCGCTCTTCAGCCACAAAGGCTATCAGAGCGGCTTACAATTTGTTTTAAGCAATAGCAATTTACACATCTACACTGCATTAAGCAGTTTCCAATGTGTATTAGCTAATTGCCCCCTGGCTGCCTCAGTGAGACATTCTAAGCCCTTAAAGCAGAGGTGGACAAGTTCTATGGATCTGGCCATTCCTTCCCAGGACCGGTCTGACAAATGGGAAAAGTCAAACTGGATGTGTCTGGGCTCCCACTTCCAGATTTGTTTTGTGCAGAAGAAGCCATGGGGTGGTGAGGGCAATCAAGAGTTGGAGAAATAATGAGGGCCAGGGAATTTTTACTGTATGGCAAGAACAAGCTATATGGCAAGAACCAAGAGTATTCTGAAGAACATCTCCATTCAGCAATGAAACCCCTTATGGACTGGCTAAGGGTCATCCACCTCAGCCTAATCCACCAAACAGGTGTGTTGCGGAATGAGAATGGGGAAATAGGTGTGCCTTCCTGAGTTCCTTGAAGAAAGATGAGGTTGCAAAGCAAAACAAAATTGATGAGGTACTGCATTGGAGGAGAGGTGAAAAACAAATTTACTACATATGTTGAGCATGTTCTCTCTGGACAGAATAAAATTGTGTAGGAGTAGGTATTTTGTTCCATATTTCAGATAATTCACTTGAGATTCTTTTGGCCTTCCTGTGAAATATTCTAGTTTCAGTTGCAAATCCCATTAATTCTGTATCAGATTGGTCCATCTACTGAATGAAATTTCCTTCCTATCAGACAGGAAAAATAGAGAGGGGTGAGAGGGCAAGGCTCCAGGGCTGGCAGCCCATCACAGCCATCAAATGCCACCTGTCTCTCTCACCATCTCTGCCATGGGTGAAGGAAGTGGGGGAAGGAACATCAGGCACTGAAACAGAAAGTTTCTCTCTCTTAGCAACATATGAGGGCTGTTAGAACTGCCACTGCCATCTTCCCCTTCTCTCTTTTCCATGACAGAGAGATTGCAGAGAGGCCAAAAACATGCCCTCCACACACCCTAGGGGACATCTGGGAGCAAAAATTGGAAATTGTTTTCTTTTAAATGGGGGTCCTACGTGGGCCACACTTTCCCCAACCATCTTTATGGGGAAGCAGCTTTTAATAGTGTGCTGTGCTGTTCCTATTTCTTGCTTTTTAGTATGTTCTTAAATTGCTTTTAACAATATTTATGGTTTTAAATATATTTTAGTTTTGTGCATGTTTTTACTGATGTGAGCTTCTACCTGTACCTGTTTTAGTTTTGTATACGGTCTTGATTTCCAGGACTGGAGAAGAAGCTGAAGGGATGGATGGAGAGGCTGGCTGGCTCTTTGGCTGCAACAGTGCTCACTCCATTGGCTCAGCTGAGACAGCCACCTACTGCTCCAGTGTTCCTCCAAGAATTAATTGCCTTTCTCAGTGGCCATTCCATCTGGTAATTTCAGTGATAGCTGAGTTTGTTTATTTTTCTGTTGCCTTCCCATTTATTTTTTATTTTGTGTATTACATACTAAATTTATGAGAAAGGCTTCTGTTTATTTATTTATTTATTTGTATAATATTTAGCCATTTTACCAGTGTTAAAAACAATGACACAGTCCTAATATAGTGGAATTTGAAAAGTTTAGTGATGGATTCCTAATGTGGTGAAATCGAAAGGCCTAAATTCAGTTGTTAATGCCAACCAGAGTCGAACCATTGAATCAATAGGAACTTGGTAAGTCAATCCTTACGTAAGTCCAATGATTCAATGGCTGTTCTCTCATTGGGACTAACAGCTGGTTTTAGGTCTGTATCAATACTGTGTAGTGGTTTTTAAATGCTCAAAATGCTTCACATATTAACACCATCCTTACATGGCAGATGGGGGAAGGCTAAGATGAGAGCACAGTGCTTGTGCAACATCATATGATGAATTAATGGATGAAAATGGGGGGGGGGGCTATCATTATGGCCAATTTTCATACTTAGCAGCTATCCTCTTGCTAGCTCTCCAAGCAGAAAAAAATGATAGGTGATAGATAATTCATTATTAAGCAGTAAAGCAGTGTTATCCCAGTGAATTGCTGAGGCATAATTATGACTACATCTGTTATTAGTACTGATTGCAGTTCTTACCCATCCTTAGGTAGCCAAAAGAACACCACTCATTCATGGGGAGGAGGCATCAGCAGGTTGAAGGAATCCCCAACATTTACAGAAATACCAAAGTGAAATTGAGTTAAGAGACCCCACAGGGCCAAGGGGATTCCACCAAAGCCCAGTGAGGACACAATATAGTCGGTGGACATGGAATGTTGACTGGCTGGCCAGAGCAGGGACAGGAAAAGAGGAACAGAGTGGCTAGAATACTGAATGGGGGCAATTTGCAACACAGCACTTTTGCTACAGATTTGCCCTAAAATTCACAAATAAATTCTACAAACAGGGACACCATTGATAAAGTCCACTCAGATGTTTTAAAGCAGGTGATGGTTTGACTATCCCTTGAGGGGGTGGTTCTGGATATTTGTTCTCAGCTAAAACCACCAAGGACTCATGTTGCCTAAATGAGATGAGTCTACCAGTGGGTCCTTTTGTTTGGTGGAGATTTGGGGAGGGGGGTGTATGTGTGTGTGTGTTTGGAGGGCTGTGGTCTTGGGTTCAGCATGATTTGTGACCTCCAACTATCTTTACTTCTGGAAATGCAATGTTCTTGGAAGTCCTATATGGCCTCTTCCTTCCACGGACATACCATATTACAGAGTTGATGAAAGTAAACTCTGCTTTTCATCTTCCTGAAAGCTTTTTGCTTCTTTTGCCGTGTCAAAATTGGTCTCCTTCATTTGCACCTAGAGATACTTACCACTGTTGAGTCAGATTTCTGAGAACAAAAAAGAGCTTTGAACACCTGATTTCTGAAACTTATCCATCTGTAAATCAGATGTAAAAGTCTGAGTCTCAGGATCTATTTAAAAAGTCTTTCTTCCTTCAACTAGCTCAAATGGAAATATTTTTATATATCCTGAGGCTTGGCTCTCCTTTACATCAGATTCACTGGATGTTTGCAGTTCCTCCTGGTTTTTTCTTTTCCATCCGTGAATGTCAACTTTAGGTACCCTTATCTGTACAGTAAATGACTGATTGCTCTGTTGGTTTCTACATACAGTACACATAAGGAGTTGTGGGTATTCTTTTCCAATGAGTGCCCCATTAGGATAAGGGGACACACGCGCTCTACAGATGTTCATACTCTTCAAAATCAATTACAACTCCTTCCATCTGGACCCATTGTTCTGAGAAAGCTGGCAACTGTGTTCCTTTCATATCATATGCACAAGCACATCCCCTTCCCACCCCTTAAAAAAAATACGGGCAGAGGGATAAAGAATTCATTCTGCATGTGCTCAGGGATTATTCAGCTCCATCATGTTATTTCATTTGCAGAATGCACAAGACTGCTTTCTATTTGCTAACTTAATGAAAAGTAAGTTGTTCTCAAGTTTGAGCATTATTTCAGTAGCAGAACTATTGACCCTTCCATGAACTCCAGGTGAGACTACGCCTGACCATTGTATGGCAATACTGTAACTCTTTTTTGGGTGTTTTTTTTTAATGCCATGCCGTTAAAGAAATCAAGTTGACTGGAGGTATAGGTCTTTATTAAACCAGAATAAATTAAAACATGAGAATATTTTTAAAACCATACATGGTTTTGGTGTGTGTGTTTTTTAAAAAAATACTTGATTTTTAGACAGCACACATAATCTCCTTTTAGATGATGTCACATCAGGCATTCCCTTTGATGACATATTCCATGTGTTCATTCTCTCTCCAAATGGAAATCCACTTATGATGATAGTCACCCATTTTTAGAAGTGCTTGTACTTTTTTTAAAAAAATCTGCTGACTGAATGTCAAATCAACCTTCTCCCACACAGTATCTTCTGGATGTGTTGGAATTCTGGTCATTCCAAATGGCCCACATTGTAGCTGTGATCATTTCTATTTGTACCTTTTGCTTCACGTCCCCCAAAATAGCATATGTCTCATCCAATTTTATCTTCATCAAGTGTGGCAGAGAAGTACAGTAGTTAGAACATCAGGCAAGGGACCAAACTAGACATGGTGTTGTACAAGTCATTTTGCCTTGTGTGGCTTTGAGGAAAAAATAAAACTGGCTTGCAGGGGAAAGATGAATCAAGACTTTGGGGGTGTTCAAATGGGGGCAGCACATTTGCTATTTATAATGGGAAGTAGGGATTAAAGCTCTCATCTTTATCCTATGATAGTCCCATTCCATATTGCCTCCCACCTCCCCCCCCCAAAAAAAACCCCTGCAAGGCTAACAACATGAATAAGGCTACATCTAGTTTGGTACTAGGATTGGGGAGACTTACATACAAATCTCTACCCAGCAGAGAAGGCCATCTTGGCCAATCACTCTCAACCTAGCCTACCGCACAGGGTTATTGTAAGGATCACAATGTAGCCAAGGATTGTCTCTCAGGCTCCTAGGAGGAAAATTGAGATATAAAGACAATGAATTTAGAAGCCCTGTTAGCAAGGAGAAGGAATGATGTCCACAGGCTATGTGTGGATTAATTAACCCAATCCAACTCCCATGTTATACACTGCACCGCGTTACATTTTAGTAATGTATTAAATCTGAGCATTCAAACGTGTACATGGAGTGGTTTTAGGATTTAGAACATACCATTTACAAAGCAAAAGAGCTTGGAACAGTTCTTTGGAGGACTAAGACTCCCAGAATCCCCATGTTAGCATGGCCAGTGGGACAAGAAAGGAGATAATGAGAGTTATAAGCCATGAAAGAATTTATCCAAGCTCAGCAAAACCGTGTGTTCAGATGGAAACTGCTGCCCTACTGTGTAAGTTATATCTCTGAAAGAAGATGGAGTCATGTGACAAAATAGTCAGTGGAATTGATGTATTAATAGCAGTGCAATACATTTCTCCTATAAACTTTGTTTTCCCAAAGCTTGGGAACACTTTGTTTAAAATGTTGAGCAAGAGAACCAGAACTGGAACCATACACACATGCCAAAAAACAAAAACAAACCCACACTAGATTTTGCAAGCCTGTATCTGCTTGTTAAGGGACAAGGCAGTGCAATCCTAACTCTTAGTGCTGGCTGTAGAAGGTAATGGTTGGGTACAAACTGCATCTGCTGCCAGATCTCAGAGACTTTTGACAAAGTGTTTGGCTAGCAGAACTGCTCTGCTAAGATCTGCCAGAACCAAAAATGGAGACAGAAAAGGGGGTGAGGGAGGAGGTGAGTTTTGCCATGTCAGGATACAGCTACAATGACAGCATAAAATTAGACCAAGGTATGGAGCAGATTTAAATAACTTCTAGGGGCTCAGCTAGACAGCAGAATTAATTGCGGAAAATAATGCATTAATTCATCATCGCAGCAGCATTCATTTGTCTTTAGGATGCATTCACAAGATCGCTGCTGTGGGAAGCTATCCGTGTTTGAAGTTCACATGGAGCATACCCGCAAGTAAAGATGGTGGCCATGAGTGAATTACATGTGTTATTCCCAAAAGCTCACTCCATTTCCCTCCCCCTGCCTTGTTAAATCAGATGTGGAAGAGCACTCTTCTGCTTTAAAAAAAAAAAATTCTTTGCTGCTCGAAAATAGTACACAATTGTGTCCCTGAAAATCAACAATGGCGGCTCTGGCCATTTTGTCTCCGGCAAGCCTGCCCCTGTGCACGTCCAACCAATCACGTTTTTAATTCCGGGATGTGCCCCAATTCTAATTGTTTGTTCAAACGGGCTGAAATGTGCATTTCCATGGTTTTTTTTTTAAAAAAAAAAACTGAGAAACAGTGAAGGCTGTTATCATGAAGTACTTGGAGTTTTTGGCCCCCCTGCTTTTGAATATGGTGAATCCCTGTAGAGCTCATCTTGACAAAAGGTATTTCCCTCACATTCCGTCCAGATAACCCCTAAGACACTTCAGTTAGGAGGGGTTTGGATTCAGTACAAGTTCAGCTGACTTGAGCATCTTGGCCAAATAGAGTTGATCTCTTCTGAGTAGATATCAGATAGTACTGTAAGAAAAATAAGTGTACACATGTGCTGGAAAGAAATCCTCAGATAAATCCAGGGACTAGTGGAAGAAGGAGTTAGCTTCCAGAACAAAAATTAGAGATGGTAACCTAAACAATTTGGTTTGCTGCCTCTAATAAGTGCTACTGAAAAAAATTTCTTTCATTTGTCTGTGCAAAACCCCACCTTCCAGCCAGACTTACTGAATTTCCTGCACATAGATGTATTTAGAGAGGAGGAAGCAGCTGGGCTAGATTTGGGCTGGAAATCACCACTGTTTTAAATCAACTTCTCTAGGAAACTGGAGCCTGTCTTACCTTTCTTGGAAATGCTTGCTTCCCTCCCTCCCCACCCACCCTACTCTCTAAAAAGCCCCAAATCATCAGACTAAAAATGGGTTCAGTTTTGTTGTTTCTTTGAGACAGTCTCAAAGGATGGCCTTTTAACCGTCATCCAGAAGCGGCTCAGCCCCAACCAATTCCCAGTTTGTGCCAGAGAAGATTAATGGCAGAGGCTGAAAAACTGTGGATGGGCTGTGGTTGATGTGGAAGGAGGGAGGGAGAGAAGTTTCAAGTTGAAGGGGCAGAGGAATGAGGTTAGTTTCTCTTTTTTTAAACAAAAACAAAAACAGCAATTGCAGCTGCTGCTTTCCAGCAGTTTGCCTCCCTCCCTCCCTCCCTGAGAGCTTTTGTCCTCCTGCCGTTTACCATTGTCCATCCAGTTTGGAGAATGAAAGCTGGTGTGTGTTGATGGCTGACAGGATGGCACCTTGCATAGGAATGCAGATTGGCTCCCAGGAGCTTTTGCTGCCACAGCCTGAGGAGGAGGCACAATGGAGCTGGGGTGATTGTCAGCCCAGGAGCGTCAGGGCCCTGACAAAGGAGGGTGTGTTTTGTCACTCACTGCTCAAAAAATTAGAGTAAAAATACCATTTCAGAACCAGGGCTGGGGAAACTGTCACCATCAAATTGTTGTCTACCTACATGAAAGGTCCTCCACCTATTTTTTTTAAGCAAAAGTTTCCTCTGAATTTCCAAGATGAGTTCTCTACTCAGAAGTGGCACAAAAAGTTGCCCATTCAACTCTCACTATTAAAAAAAAAAACCAGCTGAAGAGGTTGAACTAAGGCAAGCTGGGGGTGGGGAAAATACCCATTTTACAAATGCTTAGTTCAACAGTTGGAACCTGTCTCAACCCAAGGGTCCTATTCAGTTTCAGAGAAGTTCTCAGGCAGCTAGCAGTCCAGTGGTGGCTGGGGCCAAAGGCAAAAGGATGGAATCCAATACCATCATCTTTTATCTTAGAGCTCTTACTGCCAGTATCAAAGGGCTCCTCCAGACTAACTAAATGCCTCAGGATTTGGTGGGATTTACACACACACACACTTCTTGATATCCTTTTGATGTTCTTCCTGGCTACTGTTCTTCCTATGAAATTTCAGTTTGTTGGTGTTGTGTGCCTTCAAGATGTTTCTGACTTAGGTCGACCCCTTATCGTGGGGTTTTCTTGACAAGATTTGTTCACAGGAAGTTTGCCTTTGCCTTCCTCTGGAGATAGGAGAATGTAACTTGGAGCTGGTTTACATGGCCAGATATAACCAGATATACCTCAGCAACCTACACTGATAAAAACTGTCAGTCACAAAAAAATATAAAAAATTACAAGTCAAAAATCTCTGAGTCAATGGAGACTGCCAAGAGGCTACTCAATCCAACCTGCAACCCCATTGTAATATTTTTGGAGCCAATCTGCAGTCTGAGAACAGGAGCTGCTATTGATTTTCCTTGGGTTTTTTTCCAGGCTGTGAGGTGTGTTCTGGAATAGTTTCTTTCTGACGTTTTGCCTGCATCTGTGGCTGGCATCTTCAAAGAATAGTTGGGTAGAAGTGTATGTGGAGTTTATATGCTATGAACCCCTGTTGGGGAGTATGTGTAAATTTGTGTAATTGAATGGTTAGTTTCTGGTATAGAAATGCAAGGCTCATTAGTGTCTGTCTGGCTAATCATTGGTTAATGGGCGATTATCTGCTGGAACCCGCCCTGTCCCTGGGTGGAATTCCTTTGTAAGTGTTGAATTTTGATTCTATTGTTCTTGAAAACTGGGAGCCAGATTTTGTTTACTTTTAAGGTTTCTTCTTTTCTGTTGAAGTTGTCCAGGTGTTTGTGCATTTCAATAGCTTCTCTGTGCATTCTGACATGATAGTTGTTGGCCTGGTCCAGAATTTCTGTGTTTTTATATAGCATTTTGTGTCCAGGTTGGTTTATAACATGTTCTGCTACTGCTGATTTTTCTGGCTGGCCCAGTCTGCAGTGTCTCTCAAGTTCCTTGAGTTGTGTTTGCACACTGCGTTTATTGGTCCCTATATAAACTTGTACACAGCTGCATGGTATGTGGTAAACTCCTGCAGGTATGAAATGGTCTCTTTTGTCCTTCGCTGAGCGTAGCATTTCTTGGATTTTCTTCTCTTCCAACTCTATGATTCTATGATAATTGACTCTATGATAATTGGTTGGTCTGTAGATTGTTTGGAGGTTGTGTTTCCTCATCGGTTTCCCTATTCTGTCTGTGACTTCTTTGATGTATGGTAAAAATACCTGCCCTTTGGGTGGCTGTTTTTTCCTTCATTCCTGTGTTTTTTTTCTGGGTCTGGCTGCTCTTGTGATGTCTGATCTGGAGAAACTATTAGCCTGTAGGGCCCAGTTTAGGTGCCTCAGTTCGTCCTCCAGGTAGTAGGGTTCGCAGATCCTTTTTGCACGGTCTACCAATGTTTTTGTTGTGCTTCTTTTTGACATGAATGGCCGAGAGTGTTGATGTTTGTCATGCAGGTTCAGACTTGTTCAAGGTCACCACTCAAGTGTCCACACTCAGTTCTCCCTGATTTGTCTGAAAGGTAGAAACACAGTCTTGTTATTTAATAGACAGGCATCATATATTCGATACAAGCTCTTAATAGCAGTTTCTCAAAGGAAACAGAGGCGCAAAGGAAACAGATGATATGGGTGCTAAAAGCCCTACTCTTGACCCATCTAAGGGACTACAGATTCATACAGATTTAATTACCCTCTGATATGAAGCAAGTGGCTGAAGATCTGGAAGATTGAGACTGTGTGGAGGGTCCAAAATGACGGAGATGCTCTGGAGAGAACTTCTGGAAAGGGGAGAGAGCAAAGAGTGTCTCTCTCTCTCCCCCTCTCTCTCCTCCCCTCTCTCACCCACACCTGGAGTGAAGGGCCACCTATGGGTAGGGAATGTTATTCTATTGGAGGGTTCTAAAGCCCCTGTGTCTTAGAGCCATGAGTGCAAAGTGTCTTTTTGTCTGTATGCAAATATCATGTATGAATGTAACCTCTGCCTTTCACCTTCTGGGCACTGGTAATGATTCTTAGATGGTCTGGAGAGACTATCTCCACAAAATGGAGCTGCACACCTGTGACAATGCCAATTAAGTATAGACCTTTGCCCTCTTTAGGATTGTTCAACATCTCTGGAAACTGCACAATACCTTAGAATGGGGGGTGTACCAGTCTGAGCCAGTTTGGCAAAGTCTCCTATTCAGTGGAGGAAAGCCAGACAGTTAAGCACTGATTGCTCTCAATGAAACCATTTGCTTGTCAACAGGAGGGCGGGACATTCCAGTTTGTATTTTAAAATGAGATTTGACACTCCAAGATGGCCAGAGGTGCAGACTTTTCACTGCCTTAACCTTCCAATATATGCCTCTTACAATGTGTGCAGACTCTGGTAATAGGCAGCTCCCACAGAAGTCTATTTGCAATACATATTTATTGAGCATAACTTGTAACACTAGCTGTAGTGAAGCAGGGTTTAAAGCAATGAAACATATAAAAGCTGCTTTTATACCCACCAAGGAACATAGGAAATTGCCTTCTACCAAGTTACATTATTGGCTCGTGTAGACAAGGACTGTCAAGTCTGATTAGCAAAGGTTTATCAGGCTTTTGGCCAGGATTCTTTCCAAGCCCTACCTAGTGATTCTGGATGTTACTTGGTAGTCTCCCATCCAGTAAGGACTAGCCAGCACCAATGCCGCTTATATTCCAAAATAAGATGGCAGTGAATATATCCTGATTTCACCCCCCTCCAAAAAAAGGATGTTAAAATGACATGCTTAAAGAGAAATGAGAGAAAGTCTTACAGCACAATTCTATGGGGGCCTATTCAAAAGTAAAACCCCTCAAGTTCAGTGGGACTTCAGTGGGTACATTTGTATAGAAACACTGCCCGAACTGCCATTGAAGATGGGTGTAGATTAGAAACAAAATATATTGTAGTTATATGGGTGTACTTTTTCTATATGCCCTGTGTTATTTGCTGAGCTTGCAATATGGGTTGGTTGCTCATTTCGCTTTGTTTGAGAAAATGTTCTGCTCTTAACAACTCCCAAGATATTTGAGTAAAGTCTCGAGTCCCTCCCATTGTAATAGTTAGTGTGGAAATATGCTATTCGCTCCTCCTTTTGGATAAAATCCAAACTAATCATGAGTTTTTCCCAGTAATTTGTGTAGACAGAGTCAAGCTTGCGTGATGGATAGGGTCACTGGCAGTTCAAGGCTGTGCACAAGGGCCAATTTCAACTGGCTGGGAGAAACCTGACACCATAAAGGGGGTATATGGGATCCAATTAACTGGCAATGGTAACAAATAGAACCATGTGCAGCACAGAAGATTCTAGAAGGCCCCACAAAGAATGGTCTATTTGTGCAACAGTTAGCATGCAGCTGGGAAGGATTTCATTCATTGTTAGTCACAGAATCACAGAATCCTAAAGCTGGAAGGGACATTAGAGGCCAACTAATCTAATGCAATGCTAGTAATACCAGTCTAGATTGTTCTATTTATTGGGTTATGATTGCGTACTACATTTGCTTCACAAAACAGACTACTGTGTAAGGTTGCCAGAGTAAAAACTAGAGAGGGTGCCTGTACCTTTAATAGTTGTCTACAAGAAGGAATTTGAACAGCTGCTGCTGGTTACATGACAACCTGAAATTCCCTCTTCTACCCAACCAAGAAAGATGCCAGAGTCTCTTCAGTTTTCAATCTGGCAACCCTATAAATTTATGTAGATTCACTGGACTAAACTAATGCACTGCATTGGCTCTTCTCAGGACAGTGACCATGTGATTCTGACTTTTTCTGCATCTGTTACTACACCCATATTGCTGTAGACCAGGGATGGAGAAACTGTAATCTGCAGGTCTAACATGACTTCCCAGTACAGCATGCTACACTGTCCCAGGTGACATCTCCTCCCTTGCCACCATCCCCATCCTTATCTCAACACTTAGCAACAGTGGTATAGTGAAAACAGATCTTGCAGACTGGGAGCACTAGGGCTTTTGGATTTGCAGGAATATAGAATATCTGACACCTTAACCCTTAAAAGAGCATGGCATTTCCAAGCAACAGAGATCATTTCCTTTTTTGTTGGAAACTAGAGGTGCAGCTTGAAGGAGTCTTTGTTATTGTGTGCTTTCGAGTTGTTTCTCACCTATGCCAGCCCTAAGCCAACTTTATCATGGGGTTTACTTGAAAAGATTTGTCTGGAGGGGATTTGCCATTGCTCTCTTCTGTGGCTGAGAGAGTCTAACTTGCCCAAGGTCACCCAGGGGGTTTCCATGGCTGCATGGGAATTTGAAGCCTGGTCTCCTGGAGTCCTAGTCCAACACTCAAACCACTACACCACACTGGCAGGTGGGAAATTGGGCAGATATGCCCTGCAGACCATCTGTGGCTGACTACCCATGAAATAAACCAGCATAGTTTCCCAGCCTGAGGTGGCCATCGTGATGAGCAGTTTCACTCCACCCACGCCTGCTTTAACACCTCTTTTTCTCCACAGAGCCTCTGCAATATACATCTTGAAAGTCTGTCTGCCTGCCAAGAGAACAGCCACTACATATGACCAGATTAGAGTTTAGTTCCCCACACAAAAAAATATTTGTACCAACCTAAAAAAGCATTCTGGAAAACCCAAACACTCACCACATCTGTCACATGATCCCCTAAAGGCACCAGATCCTGTCTTATCTTGGAAACTAAGCAAGATCAGCTTTGGTTAGTACTTGGATAGGAGACTGCAAATGAATACCATGTCCTGTAGGTTATGTTTCAGAGAAAGGAACTGGCAAGACCACCTCTGATTATTACTTGCCTAAGAAAATTATGAGGTCTCTATGAGTCGACAGGTGACCTGAAGGCATGCATGCACACACAAAAGCCTACATCTTGAATTTTTCAATTGTACCCAGGAAAATAAAGTCATATTTATTGACATCCCCTGAACTACAGACAACCAGGTCCCAAGGTGCTTAGGATTTTAAATACAAAGGCCAGCACATTGGCTTCATTAAGTAGGCTGGAATTCTGTGGGCTTATATGTGCATCAGCCTAGAAGAAACCAGACTGGGCCTTTATTGGAAAGGTGGCAGGGCACATGCTCCAGAAACAGAAGATTCCAGGTTCAATGGCTACCAGCTTGTTACAAAATATTAGGTAGCAGGTGATGGGAAAGACCAAAATAACAGACGATTGGAAAGCCCTCTTTCTACAACACTTCAATAGCCACTGCTATTCAGAGTAGAGAATAGCAGGGTAATGGTAAAAAACCTGATGTGTGGTATAAGTCAGCTTCCTATATTCTTCCAAATACTTTTAGAATTGTGTTGCACATCACCTATCAGCAGTAACAGGATAAGACGTTACATTACAAGGTTGTTGTAAGAACAACTTAGATAATGTATGAGTTATGAGGAAGAAGAGGAAGATGTTACTATTGTGCTTGTGTCACAAACCCGAGAATACTCACTTCTTTGTTAATTACAGTATTAGTTAGTCTTATTAGTTATTAATTAGATTTAGGAAGCCAGTGTAGTGTAGTGGTTTGAGCACTGGACTGTGACTTGAAAGACCAGGGTTTGAATCTCCACTTGGCCATGGAAACCCACTGAGTGATCTTGGACAAGTCACATTCTCTGAGTGTCAGAGGAAGGCAAAGACAAACCCTCTCTGAACAAATCTTGCCCAGAAAACCCTGTGATAGGGTCATCATAAGTCAAAAATGACTTGAAGGCACATAACAACAAGTTAGACTTATTGGACTTGTGTTTCTCCTTTCTTCCATTGAGCTCATGATGGTGTACATAGCTCCCTTCCAACTCACTTTATGGTTGCACAGCTTCTTCCAGCGATACTCCTAGTCATTCTCAGTGATGTGCTGGAAGAAATTCTGATCACTATTTGGATTTCCATATCGAAATCCGCCAAGCACAGCATCTTTCCAATATGTGTAACCAGCCAGTGACAGCCCTTGGAATGTTAAAAGGGAGGCTGAGGGTAAAATTTAAAATGTGAGACATGTCAGTTTGGAGTTTCTTTTTGGTGGGAGATTCTAAAAGGAGCTGGCAATGAAATGTCTAAGAAAAAGAGGTGAAGCAAAAGAAGTAGAGATTTAAGGGAACACTGAAATTTGATATAAATTATAACTTGGAAAGAAGTAATGAGTGAGAATGTATGCTTGGAAGTTGTAAATAAGTCTTTTATACAATAAACCACTTGTTGTTGTTGTTGACTTTAACCCCTGCCTAAATGTTAATTATTTAGGGGGGTTGTGAGACTATCAGTCACACAGACACAAACCCAAATCTGCAAAGAAGATGCATGCTGATCCATAGTTGGAGCTACTTTAGGGTCCCTAAGTAGCAAACCCAAGGTGTGGTTTGGGGTACAGGGTAACACCATTTGGTCAGGATTAGATTTTGTGTGACTAATCTGGTTGGGCACACTATCCCCAAGAACAATAAGAACACTGATAAGTGGCACTGGTAAGATGAAACAGAAGGCCTGAGAGAATGCCCATACAATGTGAGTTTCTTGACATTTCTATATACAGGCACACCTCAGTTAACAAAGCCTGTGACAAAGAAGCTCCTTTTATAATTCTTTTTACATTCCCACTTTTGCTTTCTTGTTCTCCATCTAACCTTAAGGTGATTTTTTGTTAAAGCAACATTAATGTTGTAAGGCTGGCAAAGGAGGCTTGGAGAAACACAGACTTTCCAGTGCCAAGCTTATCTGCAATAAGCAATGTAATTAAAGCTGGAGCTGAGAAAAAGCAGGATTCTGCTCTAGCCAATCCTACTGCAGCTATGTGTCCCTGCCTACAATAGGCAAGATAAACAGCAGCTGTCTCCAAGGTCCCTTACTAAGCCTGCATGAACAGAAAAAGAGATACGGCTGCCTCAGCAGCTACCCCCAGCATGTTAAAGAGGCATAGATCTATGTCTGGCCACAAAAGGCAAATCATTGAAGTGAAGACTGGTGAAAGAAAAAGAAAAAAAAGATACTACCAGAAGCACGTTGGAAGATTTCAGAGTGGTTTCGAAAACCAATTGTGCCTAGACTTAGTTGCTTCATTTCACATATGACTATTGTTCGTTTTGAATAAACATGTTTGTTAAAACATGTCTGTGATGTTTGTTTCACCAGGTTGGCCTCACAGTTCCTAGCCTTGGCTGCCCGTCACGCTCGCCTTGCCCTATAGTCGTCCCCTTTTACAATCCCTTTTGGGCTTTGGGTCCTGGGCCTCTAGGTGACCTTAGTGTGGAACAGTCTGTTTAATAAAAGTGGTTTCTGTAATAGTAAGTGGGACCACCCCAGGGTGAATAAAGCCAGTCTGAGTCAGAGTTAACAACAAACAGGTTAACATTATTTACTGTATTATATTCAGTAGAATTGTCAAGTCTTTAACAAGTTCCTGTGCTTGGTTTCAACAATACAATGATATTCTACCCGTTGTGTCAGACTTTCCCTTCAATCACAAGACACTCAGTACACATTCACTCCCCACTGACTCTTCCAACTGACTCATCCAACTGTTTCTCTCAACAGTCAATTCTCAACTGTCTCTTTTAAAAAAAATCCCCCTCCCACTCACTCTTTGTGCTGCGGGCTGCCTTCGCTATTCCAAGTAGTGCTTCACTCCTGTTCATCAAAGCACAACTCAGCAACATACAGATTGCCCCCTGTATCCGCAGAACCAGTATCTGCGGTTTCAGTTATCCATGGCTGAAAAAATAGGGACACAGAGTTGCGCTGAAAAACGCCTAGAGAGGTGTCCTCTCTAGGAATCACTAGATCCTCCAAAGCAGTTCTATGGTATGTTTGTACCAGAAGTCCTTTAAAAAAAGGTTTTTTGTGTTTTTTTTTTTGATATTATCCAGTTTCACTTATAAATGGTAAATCTACGACTTATCCCCGACAGATACAGGGGTCCACCTGTAGTTGCAAGGTGGTTCTTCACAATGTTAAACTGCTTTTCTTTTTTTGTGGTGCAGGAATCTATTCCCATTCTTTGTATGTTATTTCTACCTCTGGTACCAAAGTTTCTATTAAAGAAATACTGGCCCAAAACACATGTACTTCATTAACTGAGTCATACATGAAGCATTAGTCTTCCAACTTTTGCCAGTCAACTATTCTGAGCCTTAAGGTTGTAAGGATGTCCCAAAGGGTGGGAGCAGCCACTGAGAAGGCTCTCTCTTGAGTCTTCACCAAGTGAACTTGTAATGAAGGCAGAACCGAGAGAAAGCTTCCTCCTGATGACCTTAGGGCTCTGGCAGGATCGTATTGGGTCAAAGAGTCTGGACCCAAGCTGTTTAGGGCTTTATAGGTCTACTACTACTAATAATAATAATAATAATAATAATTTATTTGTATCCTGCCCCTCTACAAAATGCAATTGGGGTGGCTTACAGCATTTAAAATATAGATACAAACCCCTCCATCCCACCCACTCCTTAAAATACAATTAAATAATTAAACATTTAAAACATACTTAATAAATACTAAAACAACACAATAAAACAGCTAGATAGGGATCGGACCAAAGTTTTTTCTCTCTGATGGCCAGGCATCTATTTGGGAAAGGCCTGCCAGAAGAGATCTGTCTTAAGAGCTTTTTTAAAGCTATTTAGGGTGGTAATGTGCCAGATCTCATCCAGCAGGCCATTCCATAATCTGGGAGCAATAGCTGAAAAGGTCCTCTGGGAGGTCGAGGAGAGCCTAGTTTTTAAAAGCTGCAGCTGATTCCTCTCAGAGGACCTGAGTGCATGGGGAGGATTATATGGAAGGAGGCGGTCCCAAAGATAGGTTGGACCCAAGCCATTTAGGGCTTTAAAAGTGATAACCAACACCTTGTACTGGGCCAAGAAACTAATGGGCAGCCAGTGAAGTGATCTTAAGATCAGTGTTATATGGTCTCTTCTAGATGTACCCGAGACCAGTCTGGCTGCCATATTCTGTACTAGTTGAAGTTTCTGGACCAAGCACAAGGGTAGCCCCATGTAGAGTGCATTACAGAAATCAAGACGGGAGGTTACCAGAGCATGTATTATGGTCTCAAGGTCCCCGACTTCCAGGAAAGGGCGCAGCTGGCGGATCAGCCGAAGTTGATAACAGGCACTCCTGACCGTCACATTTACCTGATTTGTCATCTGGAGCTATGAGTCCAGGAGTACCCAAACTGCGAACACAGTCCCTGGAGGAGAGTGTGACTCCATCCAGGACTGGAGGTTGCATCCTAGTACCTGCGTTCAGGGCTGCTACCATGAGAACCCCCATTTTGTCTGGATTCGGCTTCAATTTGTTTTTCCTCATCCAGTCCATTGCTGCCCTAAGACAATCATTGAGAGAAGAGACACCACCTGAAGTCAGAACCGAAGACCGAGACATGGAGAAATATATCTGGGTTCATAACCAGCAATTTGAATTGTGCCCAGAAACGAACCGGTAGCCAGTGAAGCGGTTTTAACAAGGGAGTTATATGCTCCCTGTAACTGGCCCCTGTCAGCATTCTGGTCGCAGCATTCTGGACCTGCTGAAGTTTCCGAACAGTTTCCAAAGGCAGCCCCACATACAGTGCATTACAGTAGTCCAGATAAGATTTAATCAGGGCATGTGTAACCATGGCCAGATCTGACATCTCAAGGAATGGGTGCTGCTGGTGCACAAGTTTAAGCTGTACAAATGCACTCCTGGCCACTGTTGAAACCTGGGCACCCAGAGTGGAATCCTGGAGAACACCCAGACTGGGAGCCCGAGATTTCAAAGGAAGTGTGACCCCATCCAGCACATGCAAGGTCCCAAAACTCTGGATTACCTCTCCCAGCGGTTTCATGTAGATATTAAACAGCATGGGGTACAAAACCGAACCCTGAGGCCAATGGCCAGGGCATCAAAAAGGAGTCCCCCAGCACCACCGAGTATGCCCCTCCAAGAAAGACGGGAACTACTGCACAACAGTGCCCCCAAGTCCCATCCCAGAGAGTCAACCCAGAAGGATACCATGGTTGATGGTATCAAAAGCCACCAAGAGGTCTAGCAGAACCAACCGGGACACACTCCCCCTGTCCAGTTCCCTGCACAGGTCATTCACTTTGGCAAGGCTGCCAAAGCTTTTTCTGTCCCATAACCAGGCCTGAAGCCAGACTGAAATGGGTCTACATAATCCATCTCATCCAGAAATCCCTGGAGCTGGGAGGCCACCACACACTCCAGAACCTTGCCCAAAAATGGAAGGATATTGCTCTTCTCTAAACTTTGTAGTCCTGGGGTTGGTGTTTTATTACTTGCCTGGCTTCTCCTTTTCTAAGTGACTTGCTGCTGTACCAGACAAGTATGAGTGGACAGGAATGCTTTAGTCTTGTTGGGATCAGACCCAAACTTTCACTTGTTGCAATCACAATTTTGGGCAAGGGTCTTCTGATTGCAAGTTGCCATTGCTTTCCCTGAAGGCTTTGTATTCTCTCCAGTTTTAATAATGGACAAACTGCTACAGTTAACTGCTTCTGTTCTCTGTTCCAACTAACTCTGTGGCTGATTCATTGTCTCCACCTCTAGTGATGCCTCTGCTGTGACTCACCAGCCTCAGTGGGCACCATCTGCCACTTAGAATTTTTTTTTAACGAAGGCAGTGGTTCTTAACCTGTGGTCCGTGGACCCCCAGAGGCCCATGATGTCCTCACATGGAGTCTTGAAGGCTGTTCGGCTCATCTCTTCCCTGCAGTGGAGTGGCCATGTGACAGGAGCCAAGGCAAAAGCTGTCTGGCTTGGCCTGCACATTGCCATTCAATCTGCTCCAGCCACAAACTTGCAGGAAGAAGCAGGAGAAAAGTCTTCCTTCCCCCACCAGTGCCTCTGAAGGAAGGTTTAATGGATGGTGTAAATGAATTATTATTTATTATTATAAGGTATTATTATTATTATTAGGATTTTAAACCTTGAGTCAAGTCTTGGGGGTCCAGCAATGGGTTCAAATTACAGGAAAAGAGATTCCACCTAAACATTAGGAAGAACTTCCTGACAGTAAGAACTGTTCGGAAGTGGAATACGCTGCCTTGGAGTATGGTGGAGTCTCCTTCTTTGGAGGTTTTTAAACAGAGGCTGGATGGCCATCTGTCAGGAATGATTTGATTGTATATTCCTGCATGGCAGGGGGTTGAACTAGATGGCCTTTGAGGTCTCTTCTAACTCTATGATTCTATACCATCAAGATATTTAAAGGGGGTCCCTGGTAAAGAAAAGGTTAAAAGCCACTGAACTACGGCAAAATAAATCAATTGTTGCTACATAAGAGATTAAAAACTACTTGTATGGAGAAACTGCAAAACATACAGGCAAGAAAAAAAACCACACTTTGTTTTCAGCCCTTTTTATAAAGCGAGTCTGATTGGAGTAGCTGGAAAATAAGCTTTTAAAAACCCTGCCAGCCTCATTCATTATTATTATTACTTATTATTATTACTTATGTGTATGAGTATGTGAACAGCACAGAAACAATCAACCATCTCCCACAGTTGGAGACACTGGAAAGTTTGGTACTTGTTGAGAATATGTAGCACCGATTTAACAAGCAATACCCCGCCAAGCTAATTCATGTGTAGATTTTCCTTGGTTTTTTTTCCAGGCTGTGAGACCGTGTTCTGGAATAGTTTCTTTCTGACATTTTGCCTGCATCTGTGGCTGGCATCCTCAGAGGATGGTTGGGGAGGAGTGTGTGTGTGTGTGTGTGTGTGTGAGGCTTTCACGGCTGGCATCCATAGATTTTCCTTGGTTTTTTTCCGGGCTGTGAGACCGTGTTCTGGAATAGTTTCGTTCTGATGTTTCGCCTGCATCTGTGGCTGGCACCCTCAGAGAATGGTTGGGTAGGGGTGTGTGTGGAGTTTATATGTTGCGAACCCCTGTTGGGGAGAATATGTAAATTTGTGTATTTGAATGCTTTGTTTCTGGATATAGAAATGCAAGGCTCATTAGTGTCTGTTTGGCTGATGGTTGGTTAATGGTCCATTATCTGCTGGGAATCCCCCTGTCCCTGGGTGGAATTCTTTTGTAAGTGTTGTTTTAATTCTATTTTTTTCAAAACTGGGAGCCAGATTTTGTTTACTTTTAAGGTTTCGTCTTCCCTGTTGAAGTTGTCCAGGTGTTTGTGCATTTCAATAGTTTCTCTGTGCATTCTGACATGATAGCTGTTGGCCTAGTTCATCTGACTTCTTCCCTCTCTCCCTCCGTCCCTCCCTCCTTCCTCGCTCGCGTCCGCGCAGTCCGGGCCTCACTTGTCCCCAGGCGGCTTCCATAACGCGCGCGTGGTGCGCAGGCGCGTCGCTGCCGCCTCGCTGCGCCCCCTCCCCGGCCCGGCTCTCAGTAACTGCAGCGGAGGAGGCTCCTCCCCCTCCCCCGCGCCACTGGCTGGATCTGGCCCTCAGTCAGTCAGTCAGTCAGTGGCGCCGCTCGCTCCGTTGGAGTCGCGGCTCTGAGGTGAAAGGGAGGGAGCTGAGGCGCCATGGCGGCCGAGTTGAGCGGCATGGCGGAGCCGCCTCCGCTGCTCCCGTCGTCGTCCTCCGCTGCTTCTTCTTCCTCCGGCGGTGGGGTGACTGAGGAGGCGGCCGAGGCCGAGAGCGACGCCGCCGCCGCCGCCTCTTCCTCCTCCCCGTCGTCGTCCTTGGCGGTTGGAATGGAGGCCGAGCCGCCGCCGCCGCCGCCGCCGAGCGGGGAAGGGGCGGAGAGCATGTCGGAGCCCAGCCCGGAGAGCGCCAGCCAGGCGGGCGACGGGGATGATGAGGAGGAGGAAGACGACGACGAGGAGGAAGAGGAGGAGGAGGAAGAAGACGAAGAGGAGGAGGAGGCCGAGGCCGGCAGCAGCGCCGCCTCCTCCTCGTCGTCCTCCTCGAGCGGCTGCTGCAGCGACGAAACCCGCTCGCTCAGCCCCGGCGGCAGCGAAGCCGACGCCAAGGAGGAAGCCAAGGCCGGAGCCGTTGGCGGTGGGAGCCCCGGGCCCGGCCTTGGCGGAGGAGGGACGGGAGGAGCAGCAGCAGCCGTCGCCGGAGGAGGAGACGGCGGCGGCGGTGGCGGCAGCATTGGAGGTCCCGGCGGCCCTGGCCTTGGAGGAGGAGGAGGATGCAGTAGCAGCAGCGGGGCGGGAGGCGACGAGGGCTACAGCACCGGCAGCGGTGGGGGCCGAGGCGGAGGTCGGGGCGGCGGCGGCGGCAGTACGTGCAGCGCCTCTTCTTCGGGCGGCCGTCGCGGCAGCCTGGAAATCTCTTCCGACGGGGAGCCTCTCAGCCGCATGGACTCCGAAGACAGGTCCGTCTGCCCCCCTTCCTTTCTGGACAATATCACATTACACTGCTGTAGCGCTACTATTCCACTTTAACTGCTCTGTGCAATCTTGGGATTTGTAGTTTAGGGAGGGGCATTTAGCCTTCTCAGCGAGAGAGCTCTTAGGCCTCACTCAACTACAACCCCAGAATTCCACAGGAGGCAGCTGTAAGCAGTTAAAGAGGAATGATAGCACTATTACAGTATAGTGTGATAAAGCCTTCTCTCTTGCCTCCTTCCCTGATTTAATTTTGGCCTGACCGAAATTGTGAATTTTCTTTATTACTTCCCTTTCTGCCCGGCTTCCTGACCTCCAGAGAATGCAAGGCGTGGAACATCTCTCTCCTCTCCGGTTGGGTTTTTTTAAAATCTCCACAACAGTCCTGTGAGGTAGGACAGACACTCACGGAGGAAAAAAAGTAGCTCATACAATCATAGAGTTGGAAGAGACCACAAGGGCCATCTGCTCCAACCTCCTGCCCTGCAGGAATATACAATCAAAGCATTCCCAATAGACGGCCATCCAGCCTCCAAAGAAGGAAACTCCACTACACTCTGAGGGGGCATCCACACTAGGGAAATAATCCAGGTTGAAACTGGATTATTTGTGTTGTGTGGATTCCCCCCCCCAGCTCCTTCCACTACCGAACAGCTCTTACTGTTAGGAAGTTTTTCCTAATGTTTAGATAGAATCTCCTTTCCTGTAGTTTGAACCAATTGATCCGTGTCCTAGGAGATTTTCAGACTACACTGTTATAGTGTTACTATTCCACTTTAACTGCTCTGGCTTCCTCCTGTGGAATTCTGGGGTTTGTAGTTTAGTGAGGCCTAAGAGCTCTCTGGCTGAGAGTTGTAAATGCCCCTCCCTAAACTACAAATCCCAGGAATCCACAGGATGCAGCCATAGCAAATAAAGTGGAATAGTAACACTATAACAGTGTAGTCTGAAAATCTCCATACTCTCTGGAGCAGCAGAAAACAAGCTTACTCCATCTTTTGTATGGCATCCCTTCAAATATTTAAATATGACTACCATGTCACCTCTTAACCTTCTCTTCTCCAGGCTAAACATACCCAGCTCCCTGAGCCGCTCCTCATACCTGTGTGTGGCCCAAGGATGGACGCCCTGGGAATTTCACAGCCCAGTGGGGACTCAAAACTATCTATAGTTGTCCCATCATATTCACTGGGTGTTTGGTTCAAGGAACTCCCATGGATACCAAAATCCATAAATACTCAAGTCCCATTATATGTAATGATATAGCAAAATGGCATCCCTTATATAAGATGGCAAAGTCAAGGTTTGCTGTTTGGGTTATTATTTTTTTAAGAATATTTTCAAGCCATGAATACTTACATCTGTGGATACCAAATCTGTGGATACAGAGGGACAACTGTACTAAATTTCTGGTACCTTCATTTGGCCCTTTCCTAATCTCATTCATCCCATCTTTATTCAAGGTTTAGTCACTGAGTGGGATGCAGTGGTAAATTGACAGTCTGGGACCTGGGAGATCCAGACTCCAGTCCCCAACTAAACCACTCTTCACTTTTTCTGTCAGTCTGGCCTACTTCATAGTTTTGTTGTAAGGATAAAAATGGGAAGGAGGGGAGCCATGTATGTTGCTTTAAGATCATTGGAAGAAAGGTAGGGTACACACGTACAGGCAAATAAAATACGTTTCCAGAAGTTGGGATACTGACATTGGGCAGCCTGACTGCAGAATTTTCAGTTCACTTGAAAATGACTGTTCCGTCTTGTAGGGAGGAGACTCCCTTCCCACCCCATCCCCCAGGAATTTAGAATCATCCTGATGAATAAAGCTGCAATCGCTACTTTTTGTCCAAGGTATCTCAAAGCCAGAAGTTTTGCTGTAAACCAGTTGATAAGATAGTAGCTCCCCTTTCCCATTCATCCCAGCAACTAGAAAGAGCAATGGGGTTCCTTTCCTGAAGAATACTTCCAGAGGCCTTGCTAGGTATTGCTTCCCATGTAGTCTGCTCTGATCTCAAAAGTATTTGCCTGGGAGATAAACTGGGTTGTGTTTTCTTTTTCTGTTCCCCCCTTTTTGGCCTTTTCTAGTTTATAGGGGTGATCTGGTTTGTTAATACAAGCAAAGTCTTATCCCTCCCCTTCACTAACAGCCAGACTCCTGGCTCAGGAGTACTGTCATTGGCATAGATATCCATCTCCTTGTATCCTCTTCATCTCCCTCCCCCCCCCAAAAAAAAAATTCAGTTAGATCTTGTCTTCCCATATCCTCATTTGCCAAAGGTAGCTGCTTTATCTCCAAAGTATTTAGCTTTTTTATTGCCTTCTCAAGTGTTCTTTCCAAAGGATGCTTAAGGGAGGGAATCACTCTCTGTCCCCTTCTGTTCTCAGTGAAGGAGGGAGGGGCAGCAAATACTGTGTGTATGAGCCCTGTAACTAACAAGCATGGCTTGTAGAATTTGCCAACACAAGTGGGTTTATGTAGCTTCTGAAGACCCAGTTGTACTTCCAAACAAAAGGCTAAGTGTATAAGTAGAGCTTATGTAGCATGACAAGCTTCTGGATGGTCATTGGTTCATAGTTGTCTCATCTGTCATCTCTGCAACAGTTGGTGTTTTTTTAAAAAAATCTGATAGAATTCTGAGTATTCTTTAATACATGGAGTATTTATTTATGTTCAAATTGAGCTATATACTAACATAACTGTTACCTTAATATTTTAATTTGCACCTGTTTTATATTTATTAGTCCTGATAAAACAGCACATATTAAGTGAATACTAACCAATAGTACATTTTCTAACGAAAAATGCAAGTTGCAAAATTGAGCCAGTATTGAAATAATAGACTCTCATAGGAGACAGTGGTGGTATACAGGAAAACTTGAAGTTTATAGAGAAAAGTAGAAAGCATTATCGTTGTTTTGCTGTATATGCATTATGGGTTTATTTAGAGTAAAAATGCAGCTCTGAAGTATACAGAGTATATAATGAAAATATTGGATCGTTTCTTTGATAGCAAAATTCTGCTGTATAGAGTCATGTAGAAAATCATCCAGTGTGTAGAGTTGAATAAGGGAAAATTCAGTCATAGTTCTGCATAAGCAATACAGAAAAAAAAATCTAACTTTAAATTTAAAGTTTTCCCTAAAATATAGTTTCCATTTTTATTTAGTGTGTGCTATTCGTGTTTGCTTTTTCTTGTCTAGAGATTAAGGATGTGTATGACTATGCAGTGTCTTTTTCAGAGTATATGAATATAAACCAGGTGGCTTACTTGTTGCAGGAACACCTGATGTTGTCCTTCAAAGTTTACTCTTCTCCATTACAGATGTGGTATCTGTGCTGGAAAAGATTGTTGTGATTTGGCCCATAGTATAAATCAGCCATCCTTAGCCAGCTGCCCTCCATATGTTTTGGACTACAACACCCATCATCACTAACTGTCCCAAACACATGGAAGGCACAAGGTTGGGGAACACTAGTTTAAATCATAATGGGATGGTGGCAACCCTTTTGTGTATTATTGTCTGTTCTTAATAATTATATTTTCTGCTCAAATGTGGGATCTTGTCTCTTTCTGTCACATCTTTTGATCTCCCTAGTAACTTTATAAACATGTTCATTTGGGATTATCAGCGTTTTCTGTTTAAGGTGGCTGAGGCAGTTCTGCTCAGCAGAATTGCCTCAGCAGTGCTTTTGCAATTATTATAATATTCAAGAGTGTTGTGGCTGGTGACTAAAGATCACATTGTATCAGAAAATGAGACAATTTAAGTTTCACTATTATTCTTTCTAATTGTTTCCATTTCAGTTAATGTTAATGTTGACAATGGTTTACAAATCAGATTATAAATGCTGCATTCTCCCCTGGATGATATGGAGTCAGTAATTGCCTTCTGAAGTACTTAATGCTGCATTTATCTAGATTCACCCATCCATTTTAAGGTAATCTTTTGTTTGTGCACAGCAGCTACTAAATGGGCACTAAATCCATGCTAAATTAAAATGGCTTGCTTGTTTAATGTGTTTAAGTCACACATTCATAAATTGATAAAGCCCCATAGATTAAAGAACCACACAGTAAATATTCATCAGGTTAGATATGGGTTCAATGCTACCTGAGATCATGTAACTTGTTTTAGTTCCATGTGATGTATTTCAGGTTAGCTGACATCTGTCTAGTTGCAGTTTAGCTTCTAGGGAAGCAACAGAAAGATTGTTTTTCTGAAGTGCTTTGCTTTGTTTGTTGTTGTTGTGTGCCTTTAAGTCGTTCCCAATTTATAGAGACCCTAAGGCAAACCTATCATGGTTTTTTTTGGCAAGATTTGTTCAGATGGGGGTTGGTTTGCCTTCCTCTAAGGCTGAGAGAGTGTGACTTGCCCAAGATCACCCAGGGGATTTCAGTGGCTGAGTGGGGATTCCAACTCTGGTCTCCAGATTCGTAGTCCATTGCTCAGACCACTGCACCATGCTGCCACTTAGGATCCATTTCAATGTGCTGCTTGGTGTTTGCATTTTTTGTATCTGCTTTGCTGCCATCTAACTACTTTTCACAGTGCACATACAGAGAAGTTCACTGAATGTTTTATTGTTAAAGGCACAGATTCTATTTGTCATGTGCTAAATATTTCTTTTTCTAGTTGTACTTTTACTTAAATTAAAATCAAAAGAAGTTACTCCTGGGGAAACTGAAGTTATAGTTTAGCAGAAAGGTCATTTAAGAGGTTCAGAGTGTTGAATAAAAATGAGGATCATCTAAGGAGATTTTCAGACATGCCAAAATCCCTGTTTGCCGCGCGAGCAGCCTCCCGAAACTGCTGCGCGGCAAGGGTCTTCTTCGGACGACGCTGTGCCTCTGGCGAAACCGTCCGTGTCACTTCCGTGAAGCTTGGGACGGCTCCCCGCAATATTTCAATCACGGAGGCTGCCCGTGCTTGAAATATGGTGCGGAGCCGTCCCAAGAGGCACAGCGTCGTCCGAAGAAGACCCTTGCCGCGCAGCAGTTTCGGGAGGCTGCTCGCGCGGCAAACAGGGATTTTGGCATGTCTGAAAATCTCCTGTGTCTATATGGATTGAAGTGGTCCTGTGTGTAGGCACACTTTTTCTCTGGGGCTTCACTGAAACTTCATGGTTTGACTTGTGTGTCTTCTTGTAGTGAACAGAAAAACATAACTTTGAAGAACTGAGCCTGAAATGACTATTAGTTATCAGAATAATTTCCAAAAGATATTTTAGTGTCATTTCTATAGCTGTGATGGCAATGAGATAGAACCTGTATCCTTCTTACAGTAAGAATTTCTGTGGCAAAACGGGGAAGGGCCTTCCTCATCCAAACACTTGTTTGGTGGCAGCAGCTATTTTCAGGCCTCAGTGAAGGGAGGTGTGGGGAGAATGGTCACATGTTCCTTCCCACCCACCACATACAGAAAAGACATTGACTGAGTGGTTTTCCATTTATCTAATCTTTTATTTATTCTGATGCCATTGTTTACTTCTCTGAGGAAAGGGTGAGCATGTCATATTTTTAAAAACCCGGAGGCCCTTTAAAGTTTGGCCTTACTTGTTTTATATGTTCAGTCAATTATGCCTACTTCTTCAATTCTTAAGCTTTAAACCAAAGAATTTGTATCTTCGGGATATAATGGGACCAATGTGGATGTGGGAATTATGCAAATTCATGGTGAATCACAGATGAAATTCAGTATTGCCCAAGCAGGCTTCTACATATACAGTATTTATAATTTCTTCCCAGAGTCTTCTGAAAACTTAAAACAACAGGCGTTTCCTTTTCTTATCCTTCCCCTTGCACAGTCCCATCCACCCACCGTGAATCAAACATTCTTTAGATGGTTCCCAGCATTCCAGAGTAGAAGTTGGTGGTGGGTACAGGTGGCTTCTGGACAGTGGGAGAATCCATTCTGCTGACAGATAATGACTGTACTCCATTTGTGGAGAGATGCCATTGAATACAGCCCATGCATTCATCCAGAGTGAGAGGCAGTATGCCTCTAAATATCATTTGCTGGTGAACAATGGTAAGAGATTACCTTAGTATTGCTCTGTGTCCTGTTTGAGGACTTCCCATAGCCTACTGTGGGGAACATGATCCTCTAGACCAGCCTTCTATCTGAGAGGTTTATTTATTTATTTGCTTATTTTATTTATTAAAACATCTATATCCCACTCTATATCCAGGCATCTCTGGACAGAACACAATTAAAACAGTTTAAACAGTTTACATTATTTTAAACAGAATGATTTAAATAGACTAAACAATTTGACAAGTTAGAACAAGATACTTTAAAACCAGTTAAATAGTTTAAGACAATTTAAAACCTTGTGCACATGCAGATTTGGATGAAATCAATCATACACCAAAGGCCACATTTTTGCTTGGAGCCAGAATAATACCAGTGTAGATCTTTAAGAGGAGGAGGGTATTCCAGTACTGGGGTGCCACATCCAAATGTCCCTCTCCCACATCTTCCCACAGTGTATTGCTCCCACTATTAGGACACAGAGGAATACCCTTCAAAGTTACCTTTGTCCTTGCGGAGTTTATATAGATTATCAATTTATAATGTTAATAGAGACTGAAGATCCCATTTTGAATGAGTAAGATATATTAATTAGAATGTATCAATGATCTTTAATGTGAGGGAAACAGAGTAATGTGTTACATACATATAGCACGTAGCTATGTGTGTATGAACAGATGGCTAGAAATTTAGGGGCTTTTTGGTGACAAATTTCTGAAACTTGCATGTCAAGTACCCAAAAAACAAAGTTCATGCTTTTTGAATAGTTTATGAAACAGGCCAAAATGTATGTATTGTATTCCACTGTGAATACGATAATGGTGGCACAGTAATAAACAGCTACAGAGTATTACTCAATACTTTAAAATTAGTAATTTTGGATCCTATAGTACTGTTCTCAGTATTTTGCTTTGCTAGCCATTCCTTAATTTAGAATTTTGCAAGCATGTGGGAGGGGGAAAAGTTACCCTACATTATTAGGTCAGATTTCTAAATGATAATTTCCTTACCTTGCTCATTGTAGTTGTGTTTTGTAAATTGAGACTCACATATTTTGAGATGGGAAGGTGATACTGTATCTTATGTGCCCCATTCTATACATGGATAAATAGGCTAGTAGACTTTTTTCTGCTAAGAACACCTGTGGACTTACCTGGATAGCTGTTTTAAGTTATATATTTTAGGAATGTATTTAATGTGTGTGGTTGCATTGGGGAATTAGATTTGGATGTCACAAAGCATACAAATAAATCTGGCTGTATTACACTTCAGTAGTACAGAATAGTCGTTCACCATTCTGTCCTTCATTAGCACTGATGTTCACATCTGAAAGTGACTTTTATAGGGATAGAGAAAGATTCTCAGGGGTCTACAAGTCAGTTGCCAAGGTTGATAAGCTTTCTTCGTCTGGCACTTGCCCATGCTTTGAACGCCCAGTCCAGAGATGGCAAGCCCTGGAGTTTGGAGTGAATTACAGGGAAACTTAGAGAAGGTAGAATCTTTCATGTGCTTGTCACTATTCAAGACCTTTGGCATATACTGTGCTAAGACCATACATCCTACCTAGCTTCCCTTTTCTTCCTTATTTTCTGTCTCAAGGGAGTTTTTTTTTTAAAGAAACATTGGCTTGGGAAGATGATGGAGAGGGCTGGGGAGATTCAGGCTTTTGGTGTCTAGAGCAGCATGTCTGCAGTAAACAAATACAATAGATTGATCGGGAAAAGAATGTGATTCTATTCTAACCGGTCCTGTTGGAGCTGCATGTGCCCCCCTATAACAGACAAGGTAAACAGCAGCTGCCTTCAGAATCCTTTACTAATCAAGTGTGAACAATAAAACAGACAAAAGCAGAGAACAGATAAGTCTGCCTCACCTGCTACCCCAGAATGTTTTTTTAAAAACCATAGATCTGTAAGTTTGGCTACCAAAATGGAAATCAGAAGAATGGAGGATGTTGAAAGAAAAAAGTATACAGTAATCCCTGGAAGCTTTCAGATGTTTTCTAGAAGGTTCAAAAAGTTTTTGTTTATGCATGCAAGGCTTGACTGAACTAGTTACAGTTGTCCCTCCATATTCATGGATTTGGCATTCACGGATATAAGTATTCACGGCTTGGAAATATTCTTAAAAAAATAATAATCCAAAAAGCAAACCTTGATTTTGCCATCTTATATCAGGGCTATCATATCACCTCTTAACCGTCTTTTTTCCAGGCTAAATATACCCAGCTCCCTAAGTCTTTCCTCATAAGGCATGGTTTCCAGACTTTTCACCATTTTAGTCGCCCTCCTCTGGACATGCTCCAATTTGTCAATATCCTTTTTGAATTGTGATGCCCAGAACTGGACACAGTATTCTAGATGAAGCCTGACCAAGGCAGAATAGAGTGGCACTATTACTTCCCTTGATCTAGACACTATACTTCTATTGATGCAGCCCAAAATCGCATTGGCCTTTTTAGCTGCTGCATCACACTGTTGACTCATGTTCAACTTGTGGTCTACTAGGACTCCTAGATCCCTTTCGCACGTAGTTTCGTTTAGCCAGGTCTCCCCCATCCTATATCTATGCTTTTCTTTTTTCCGCCCTAAGTGGAAAACCTTATAACCTTATATTTATAACCTTATAAGGTTATAAAACCTAACCTTATATTTCTCCATACTGAATTTCATTTTGTTAGCTTTGGCCCAGCTTTCTAGTCTGTTCAGGTCATTTTGAATTTATGGCATCAGAAAAATTTCCACCCCACATTTCTGATCTTTTCCTGTATTTTTAAATTGTACAGTATTCCAAGCTGCAGGAGGAAGTGGCTTTCAGATTTTATTCTCTCTCTCTCTCTCTCTCTCTCTATATATATATATATATATGGCTTTTCTTCGCAAATGAAGATTTAGGAAGGACTCATCCCGCGCTTTCTGCAAGTGCGCTGATGACTGAAAAGGCCAATCCGAGATAAACAAGTCCGGTTGCAGAAAGCACAGCAGAAGGTCTCTTTGGATGATATTTCCGGGTTGTGATTCTTTCTGCATTGTTGTTTCTCTTCAAGACTTGTTTGGCGTGAGTTCTCAAATAAGGCTGCAGCATTGTGGATAGTGCGTTTCCATGTGTCCCGATGTGAAGCCAGGGTGGACCATTGTTGGTGATCAATTTGGCCAAGCCTGAGATGTTGTTTCAGGGAGTCCTTGTATTGCTTTTTTGGAGCGCCCCTCTTATGCTGACCTGTGGAGAGTTCACCGTAGAATAGTATTTTGGGGAGGCAATGGTCCTCCATCCTAGAAACGTGCCCTGTCCAGTGCAGCTGTGTTCTCAATATCATGGCCTGAAAGTTATTGTCAGTAAACAATTGACAAACAGCCCTCTTTATTTTTCACAAGTTTCAGGGAACTTGTGAATGTCCTGAACTAGCAGTAATGGGTTACAGTCAGCCCTCCATATCCACAGATTGTTTATCCATGGATTCAATGGATACAACCAACCATGGCTTGAAAATATTATTTTAAAAAATTCATAAAGCAAACCTTGCTGTTCACCATTTTATATAAGGGACACCATTTTACTACACCATTGTATATATGGTACTTCAGCATTATACATCCAGGCTTTGGTCAGCATCTGGAACACCGATCTTACCACGGCTATTGACACTATCGTTCCCAAGCGTCCTTTCCAGCCCACCTCTAATCGTAAGCCGTGGTACACAGAGGAGCTTAGGAGGATGAAGCGAACTGGACAACGGCTGGAGTGCAAATGGCAGAAGACTCGACTCTTATCTGACAGAACTCGCCATAGGAAGCATCTTGATTCCTACTGGGAGGCAATACGTGCAGCACAGAGATCCTTCTGCTTTGCACGCATTGCATCTGCAGAGTCCTGTCCAGCAGAGCTGTTTAAGGTGGTGGGGGAGCTGACTCAGGTTCCTCCTGTGCCAAACCACCTACTTAACCCGACGACAGCCTGCTGCGATGCGTTTAACATCCACTTTGCAGATAAAATCTCGTGGATAAGAGCTGACTTTGACACCAATGTTCTGACAGAATCCATAGATGAGGCGTCCAACAACTCCATTGATGGCATTTTACTGGATCAGTTTCAATCTGTGAGTACCGATGACGCGGACAAGCTCCTTGGAAGAGTGAGGAAGATGACTTGCCCTCTTGATCCCTGTCCATCTTGCCTGGTTGTCCGGGGGGGGGACACATTGAGAGTATTCCTACGGGACACAATCAATGCATCCTTCAGGGAAGGTATCGTACCATCTTGTTTAAAGGAGGCGGCGGTTAAGCCACTCCTGAAAAAAACCTTCCCTGGACCCCCTGGACAGGAACAATTACAGACCAGTGTCCTTGCTACCTTTTTTAAGCAAGGTGATCGAGAGGGCAGTTGCTTCCCAACTCTAATCCATCTTAGATGAAACTGATTATCTTGATCCATTTCAAACTGGCTTCAGGACAGGATATGAAGTTCAGACTGCCGTGGTCGCTCTAACTGAAAACCTCCGCCTGAGCATCGACAGGGATAGTGTGACCCTGTTGGTGCTTATGGACCTCTCAGCGGCCTTTGACACTATAGATCATTCCATCCTCTTGGATCGCCTGAGAAAGTTAGGAATTGGAGGCACTGTTCTGCTGTGGTTCCGTTCCTTTCTCTCGGGCAGATTCCAGAGGGTGAGGCTTGGGGACAGTTGCTCTTCCAGAATTTAACTTAATTGTGGCATCCCTCAGGGTGCCATCCTGTCCCTGATGCTATTTAACAGTTATATGAAGCCGCTGGGAGATTTCACCCAGAGGCGTGGAGCTCGGTGTCATCAGTACGCTGATGACACTCAGATATATTTCTCCATGACCAGATCGTTGGCTCAAACTTCAGATGGCGTCTCTCTCAATGACTGTCTCAGAGCGGTAATGGATTGGATGAGGAAAAACAGATTGAGACTAAATCCAGACAAAACGGAGGTACTGTGACAGTCACAGGCCCGAAACCAGGTCTGGGAATACAACTTCCAGTCCAGGATGGAGTCACGTTCTCCTCTAAGGACTGTGTTCGCAGTCTGGGGCTACTCCTAGATTCATCGCTTCACATGACTAATCAGGTGAGTGCGACGGTCAGGAGTGCCTGTTATCAGCTTTGGCTGATACGCCAGCTGCATTCTTACCTGGATACAAGGGGTCTGGAAACTGTGGTACATGCTTTGGTAACCTCACATCTGGATTACTGTATCGCACTCTACATGGGGCTACCCTTGTGTCTAACCTGGAAACTTCAACTGGTACAAAATATGGCAGCCAGGTTAATTACAGGTACATCTAGGAGAGAGCATATAACACCTGTGCTTAAATCTCTCCACTGGCTGTGAATCAGTTTCCGGGCACAGTACAAGGTGTTGGTTTTAACCTTTAAAGCCCTACATGGCTTGGGTCCATCTTATCTCTGGGACCGCCTCATCCCATATGATCCCCCAATGCACTTCGGTCCTCTGGGAGGAACATGCTGCAGCCTATGAAAACTAGGCTGTCGCAGACTTCCCAGAGGGCCTTCTCTTCTGCGGCTCCCAGACTTCGGAATGGCCTGCCGGACGAGATCCGTCTTATCACTACTCTTGATAGCTTCAGGAAAGCATTAAAGATGGATCTCTTCCGGCAGGCCTTCTCGGAATAACTTCCCGGCTCAAGTGGAGTTGATTGCCTACCCCCCCTACTGCTATTGCCAATTTTTTTTGCCGTAATTTGTATATTGTATTGTACTTTATGGTTGTTTTAATTCTCCACCAGTTTAATTTAGTTTTAAGGGGTGGGAGGGTTAGAATTGGGAAGGATTGTTTTAACTTGCTGTTGTTTTAATCCTGTTGTACGCCATCCCTGTTGCCAAGCAGAGGGGCTAGTTAAAAATAAAAAAATATTATTATCCAAGAATGTTGGTATCCACACAGGGTCCTGGAACCACACTCCAGTGGATACCAAGAGCCCACTGCTAAATTGAATTTTAATCTAGGCAAGCCTGGGGTGCTCCTGGGTTGTGGAGTTTGTAAGGGGGGGGCAGTTACTTCTCCTGATGTAGGATTTTAGTTTGTTCTTGAGGTAGGAGCAGCCCCATGAAAGGCAAAGTTCACAGTTTGCATGCTCTTTTGATCCTGTCCTTGCTGTAGCATGGCTGAATGGTGGCCATGAAAAAGGGGATTTTTGTCTTTGAAATGTCTTCAGAAGTGAAGTCGAAGGCTTTCACGGCTGGCATCCATAGATTTTCCTTGGGTTTTTTCAAGGCTGTGAGACCGTGTTCTGGAATAGTTTCTTTCTGACATTTCGCCTGCATCTGTGACTGGCATCTTCAGAGAACGGTTGGGTAGGAATGTGTGTGGACTTATATATGCTGTGACCCCATGTTGGGGAGTATATGTAAATTTGTGTAATTGAAAGGTTAGTTTCTGGGTATAAAAATGCAAGGCTCGTTAGTGTCTGTTTGGCTAATGGTTGGTTGACGGGCCATTAACTGCTGATGGAAATCCCCCCCCCTTTCCCTGGGATTACTTAAAAGTAAACAAAATCTGGCTGCCAGTTTTGAAAAACAATAGAATAAAAACTCAACACTTACAAAGAAATTCCTCCCAGGGACAGGGGGATTTCCAGCAGCAGTTAATGGCCCATCAACCAACCATTAGCCAAACAGACACTAATGAGCCTTGCATTTCTATACCCAGAAACTAACCTTTCAATTACACAAATTTACATATACTCCCCAACAGGGGGTCACAGTATATATAAGTCCACATACACTCCTACCCAACCATTCTCTGAAGATGCCAGCCACAGATGCAGGCAAAATATCAGAAATAAACTATTCCAGAACACGGTCTCACAGCCCGGAAAAAAACCAAGGAAAATCTATGTCTTCAGAAGTTTCACTTGGTCCTGAATGCAGTAGGTGGCCTTCTCATGGAGGCATGCATGAACATAGTAAAGTAATATTGATTTTCAGTGTGGGTGTGGGCACAGTTCATAATGCTTGTTGTTACCTGTAAAGCCCTAAGTAACTTTGATACAAGGTATTTGAAAGGCTGCTTACCTGCACCCTGATGGGAAAACCCTGGTCTGCATCATGATGTATGCTAGTTTAGTCTGGATGCATAAAGAGCCTTTTTACTGTCACTCCTGAAGGAAGTTTGCTTCTCCCCTTATTTTTGGTTTCTGCCATCAGGTGAAAACAGTTTTGTTCAGGTGGGCCATTCATTAACTTAATCCTTTAGGCTGACTGATGTTTTCAATTTCTGTAATAGTATTTCTGTGTTTAAGTTTTGATAGTGTAATAATGCTTTTATTTTTTGAATATTAGTAGCCTTGAGTGCTTCTCTGGTAAATGGGAAGACAGGATATAAATTACTCAGGTTTTTTCTCAAATCAGTCCTGTATTTTTGGAAAACACTTGATGCCTCTGGGGAAGCATTTATTAATGAGTTGAAGCATTCAGTTCTTTATTGGATAGCTTTCTTTTTGTCATGTGGAACTGTCATGAGCAGTTCGTTTTATTGTAGTTCATAAAGACCATAGATTTATGTCCCTCTGTTGGCTAGAAAAATATTCTTCCTTCCACCTTCCTTATGAGAATTAATGGGGCGACATTTGAGAGAGCTTCTTAAACATTTTCTTGCAAACCTTTTCTACTCTTCAGAATAAAAGCTGCTTCTCACCTTTTTCGGTTGAAGTAGTGAAAGTACAATAGTATTTATATCTTAAGAAACAAATGCCTAGCCCCTGTCCTTAAGAAAAGGTAAAAATCCTTATCAGATTAATTTGTTCAAGCTTAGTAATAATTTTTAAGTTCACTTGACAGAGAGATCGATCACAGATTAGCAAAGGCATATAGCGCATTTGGAAGACTTTACAAAAGAGTCTGAAGTAACAAACACCTGAGGCGAAGCACAAAAATCAGTTTGTATAGAGCCATTGTACTATCTATTCTCCTTTATTGGTCTGAAACATGGGTCACCTATCGCCAACACTTACAACTCCTCAAACGCTTTCATCAGCACTGTATATGCACAATCCTAAATATACACTGGACTGACTATGTGATGAACATTGCTGTCCTTGAGCAAGCAGGGATCACCAGCATTGAGGCCATGATATTGAGAACACAGCTGCGCTGGGCAGGGCACGTTTCTAGGATGGAGGACCATCGCTTCCCCAAAATAGTACTCTACGGTGAACTCGCCACGGGTCAGCGTAAGAGGGGCGCTCCAAAAAAGCGATACAAGGATTCCCTGAAACAACATCTCAGGCTCGGCCAAATTGATCACCAACAATGGAGTAGATGGTCCATCCTGGGCTCACATCGGGAGGCATGGAGACGCACTATCCACAATGCTGCAGCCTTATTTGAGAACTCATGCTGAACAAGTCTTGAAGAGAAACAACAATGCAGAAACAATCACAACCCGGAAACATCACCCAAGGAGACCTTCTGCTGTGCTTTCTGAAACCGGACTTGTTTTTTTCCAACAGAGAGGGGAGGGAGTCCTTCAGACTGGGTACTGACTCCACCTCCTACTTAAGACAGGCAGGATAATCTACAAATCAAAAAACAGAACACCACTCCCCGGAGGTGGAACCAACCCCATACTCCCCAGTTCAGTTCTACCTCGCTAGAGGACAGGTCAGGTTTTCTGTTTGCTCCAGCCAGGTAGCTAGAACCTTTGTATTCAAGATGGCGCTCCCCACGAGGAGGCACGTTAAAGGTGATGATCTGTCATCTGAGGAGGAGGATGCAAGAGGTTCTCTTGCGGGGACGAGTTCTCAACACGGAGAGCACATGCTCCGCGTGCCCCCCCCCGGGGTGGCCCATTGACCCAGCTGGTGGACGAGCCAGACAGCGAGTGCGATGGGGCCTCCAAGGAGGAGGCGGACCACGCGGCCGCACCAAAGACGGGGTGACCGGAATGGGAGAGCAGCCCTCCCGGGAGGGCAAACTAAAGGTCAGTGATGGCAACAGCCAGGAGGAGCTTCCCCCATTACTCCTTGGAGATAAGGAGCTGCCGCCACAGCTTGCCACGTGGATCACCTTGATCACGTGGCAAACTGGCAGCCAGCGGCCTTGGGCGACTCCTGGAGGGGAGAGACCCTAACCTAAACAAGGGGGGGCTCAATCCCGACGAACCCCTGCAAAGCCAGACAGATGGGCAAGGGAAAGGGGGGGGAAGGAAGCATTCAGGGGCGAAGGACTCCAACCCAGAGACAAAAAACAGGATGAGCGCAAGGGAGGGGGGATCCTTCCCCACCATGCAAGAAGCTTAGGAAGGTCAAGCAACACCAGGTCCCAGACTGGGAGAGCAGGGAAAGCGGGGACGATGGGACCTCTTCCACCAGGGAGGAGGGAGAACTTTCCTCAGAAGAGGAGGAGGAAGCTGGAGAGGAGCAGTCCTCTCCCAGACTGTTTGAATTCTCTGCCTTCAACTTTTATTATTCAAGAAGATGCTGAGGGCCCTAGAACTGGGAGCCAAGGGAGAGACTGCTGGCAAAGCAACCAAAGGAGTCCCTGAGTTAAGGGTGCTAGAGAAAGGGGGGGGTAATGTGCTCCCTTTGCCCGAAGTGTTCAAGGAGGCTATGCTGAGGGAATGGGCCCAACCAAGGGCATCCAAAAATCAGCCAGCCTATGCCAAAATATTTTATTCCTTTTCCAATGAAATTATGGATTTACTTAAGCTCCCTGCCATCGATGTTCCGGTCGCAGGGCTGATTTCGGGTTCGTTGTTCCCCCGGGATGGTGACGCGAATCTTAGGGGCCCTGAGGACAAGCGGATAGAGACCTTCTTGCGCAGGCCTCATGAGGCGTCAGCCCTGGCAGTGCGGGCAACGGCTGCTACATCCATGTTCGCCAGGGCTACCATCAGGTGGGCCAGGGACATCCTGGCATTGATTCCTGAGGATGAAGTTAAGCTTCGCCAGGGGATCAATAAGATGGCCAAGGCATCGACATTTGTAGCCAGCACAAGTTTGGACGCCTTTCGTTTCTCAGCTAGAGTGGTGGGCGCGAATGTGGCAGCCAGGCGCCAGTTGTGGCTGAGAAACTGGCACGTGGATAACAAGGCAAAGGCCAATCTGTCGACATACGCTTTTAAAGGGGGGGAGATATTTGGGGACACTCTGGAGGAAGTTCTGGTGGAGACCAAGGACAAGGAGAAAGCACTCCCATCTTTGCCTAAGGAAGAGGAATGCAAGTTCTCGCGTGGAAACTTCCAGGGGTTCAGGAGTTTCAAATCAGGGAATCAGCGAGTGTTTAGGCAACACAGGAACAACTGGGGTTCCTCTAGATATTTTCTGAAGGGGAGACAGGCCACATTTCCCAAGTCCTCCGCAGCTCAAACCCCCAAACCAGGGGGGTAAGCCTGGGCAGTCCCTTTGACTACTTGGGTCTACAAGTGGAGGCAGACTGGCTGCGTTTTCTGGGACCTGGGCAGTTACGTCATCAGATGCCTGGGTCAACAGAACAGTCAGCCAAGGTTATACGATAGATCTGGTGGCCAGGCCACTTCCCACTTTCATCCAGTCCTGCCAGATTACATCTCAGGAGAGACAGCAGTTGATGGAAAAGGCTATTACACATCTGATTAAAATAAGAACAATAGAACCTGTTCCAGCAACAGAAAGGTTTTTAGGGACGTATTCGCTCCTGTTCCTTGTACCCAAAAAGAACAAGGATTGGAGAGCGATTCTAAATTTAAAAGGAGTCAATTTATGGGTGGCAAAGCGCAAGTTCAAAATGGAAACGCTGCGATCCATCCTAGAGAGTGTCCAGGAGGGGGATTATCTGTCCTCTTTGGACATACAGGAAGTGTACCTGCACATAATGATCCATCCGGCACACAGCTGTTTCCTGCGATTTGCCTTCAAGAGTAACCACTACCAGTACAGGGCACTCCCGTTCGGTCTGTCATCATCACCCAGAGTGTTCACCAAGGTTCTAGTAGCGTTGGTGGCCTCGCTCAGGTCGCAGGGGGTACACCTATACCCCTACTTGGACGACATTCTGATAAGGGCGTCGTCCAGGGACAGGATGTCTCAGGATGTAGAGAAGGCAATGCGGTGTTCTGGAGTCACACGGATTTATGGTGAACAGGGAGAAGAGTAATCTAGAACCGTCACAGAGGTTTCAGCATCTGGGCAACGTGATAGACACCAAGATGTACAGGGTCTTTCTACCCGAGGACAGGCGACGGATGTTGCAGGATCTGGTCCTTCTGATTCTGATGCAAGAGAAGAGTTCCTTGATGTCCCTGGCGCGACTGCTGGGTATGATGATAGCCTACATAGATTCAGTGCCATGGGCCAGGTTCCATGTCAGGGAGCTGCAGTGGTTCCTCCTTCCATTTCAGGATCAGGTGGCTCGGAGAGCGTGCAGGTGGTTAAAGGTTTCCCTTGCAGTGAAGAGCTCTCTGCAAGGGTGGCTGTCTGAAAATCTGCAATGGGGAATCCTGATTCAGGAACCAAGGAGGGTGGTTATCACCACGGATGTGTCGTTATCAGGTTGGGGAGCCCACTGCAGAGACCAGATGGCTCAGGGTCTCTGGACTCCTCAGGAAAAGGAGTACAGTATCAACAGACTGGAACTTTGGGCGGTTCGATTGGCTCTAGTAGAATTCCTGAACCTGGTTCAGGGAGGCCATGTGCTAGTTCGGACAGACAACATATTGACCAGAGCTCACATAAACAGACAAGGAGGGACGAAATCACGGACCCTTATGCAGGAGGCGACATGGCTGTTCTTATGGGCGGAGACTCATCTCTTATCCATCAGGAGCGAGTATCTGAAGGGAACTCTGAACTCTCAGGCGGACTGGTTAAGCAGAAACACCTTAGTCCACAGCGAGTGGGGTCTCAACAATCTGGTATTCCAGATGGTAGTCTTCCACTTCGGGGAACCGTGTGTGGATCTCTTTGCATCAGAGGAGAACTACAAGCTGCAATGGTTTGTATCTAGGTTTTGGACCAGGTGGGCTTATTTTATTTATTTATTTATTTATTTGGGCCTTTGATGCTCTGACAATAGCTTGGCTAAGGGGATTGTGCTATGCCTTTCCTCCAATGGCTCTGCTAGGGCGAGTGTTAAGGAAGATCCGTCAGGAAAGGGTCGAGGTGATCCTTATTGCACCGCGTTGGCCTCGGAGACCGTGGTTCCCGGGTCTAGTACAGCTGCAGGTTCAGGAACCGTAGCCCCTTCCACCTTGGCCGGACTTTTTGTTACATCTGGATCCAGGCTGGTTACAACTGCACACTTGGAGATTGAGCGGAAAAGACTTTTAAAGAGAGACTATGAGAGTGACGTGGTGGAGACCATGTTGGTGGCTAGACGCCCATCCACAATTAGGTTGTATGAGGTGACATGGAGAGCCTTTTGCAGGTGGTGCAAATCAACCATTAAGGGCTTCAGTGGCTTCGGTGTTAGCCTTCCTTCAGTCAGGGTTGAAGAAAGGTTTGGCGCCAAACACACTGAGACGCCATGTTTCCGCCTTGGGCTCCATTTTAGGAGGGAAAGGTAGGAGGTCTTTGGCTTCTCATCCAGACATTCAGAGTTTTCTGAAAGGGATAGTGGCCTTAAGACCACCAGTTCTACACAGGTTTCCTTTCTGGAAATTGAACATGGTATTAAAGGCGCTCATGGTTAGTCTGTTCGAACCCATCAAGTCAGTTGATGTAAGTTTTTTGACTTGGAAGGTCTCCTTTTTGGTGGCCATTACCTCGGCTAGGCGACTATCTGAACTGAGCGCGCTGTCGATTAGGGAGGAGTTGTGTGTTTTCACTAAGGACTCAGTTTCTCTCCGTTTAGACCCTTCCTTAATTCCAAAGGTTAACTCGGTGTTTCACAGAGCACAAGAGATTGTGTTACCGTCCTTTTGCCCAAAGCCTTTAGCTGAATTGGAAAGAATGTGGCACGTGCTAGATGTGAGAAGAGCATTAAGGATGTATGTGAGGAGAACGGAGGATTGGCGTAAGGCAGATTCCTTGTTCCTTGCTTACTCTGGAAGATCAAAGGGGAAGAAGGTTTCTTCTTCTATGATTGCTAGATGGATTCGTAAATGCATTGAACAGGCATATGTTAGCAAATTGTTTCCAGTGCCGAGAGGCATTCAGGTGCATTCCACTAGGAGCGCGGCCACTTCAGCAGTGCAGGGTTCATCTCAGTCCATTCTGGAGATATGTAGAGCAGCCATACGGGCTTCTTCGTCCACCTTTACCAGACATTACCGAATTGATGCTTATGCTTCCGCTGATGCTGTTTTTGGGTGACAGGTGGTTAAGGATAGTTTATAAGGTTATCGCCGCCCCCCCCCCCCTGGTTCTTGGACCACTGGTTTAGGTCCCAGTCTGAAAGACTCCCTCCCCTCTCTGCTGGAAAATGGAACATTGGTACTTACTGTGAAGGTTCCTTTTCAGCAGTAGAGGGGAGGGAGTCCTTACCCTACCCCACCCCAAAAAAACGACAGGTGTAATTGCAGTTGTAGTAGTGAGTTTTGGTTAGTGTATTGAATTGTCCTTTTTAGTAGATGTCTTAGAATGTTTACATTGTGCTGGAGCTGTTATACCTTCCCTGGGAGTTTTGGGGTTGGCTCCACCTCCGGGGAGTTGGTTGTTCTGTTTTTTGATTTGTAGATTATCCTGCCTGTCTTAAATAGGAGGCGGAGCCAGTACCCTGTCTGAAGGACTCCCTCCCCTCTACTGCTGAAAAGGAACCTTCATGGTAAGTACCAGTGATCCGATCTCGGATTGGCCTTTTTAGTCATCGGCGCGCTTGTAGAAAGCACGGGGTGAGTCCTTCCTGAATCTTCATTTGTGAAGAAAAAAGCCAGAGAGAGAGAGAGAGAAGAGTGTACAGTAAATTTCTATAGAGCTGGCAATAAAACGGCAATGAATAAGCTAACGTGTGCAAAAATTGATATGCTCTTTTTTTTAGGTAGTGGTCCATTTGATATTAGGTGTGTTGCTGAATTTTAATCACTGTAAGTTACCACAGTAGTGCAAATGAAGATTGCCTCCAAAAGTGGGCAGGCGCCCAGAGTCCAAAGGCTCCGATCGAATTAAACGGCTTGAGGGCCTCTGAGTCAGACCCTATTGTATTTAGACCAAGTGAGATGCTGGATATCATGGAAGGATATTACAGGCAGTTACATGCTCGGGAAAACATAGATATAGAAGAGATTAAGGGTTTTTTCCAAGCTTTTTCAGAGGACCAGATGGTCACCCTCTATAAGGGTTTGAGTCCAGAGGACAGGACGAAGTTGGTCTCTCCTATAGAAGAACAAGAAGTTCATGAGGTCATAGTTCAAGGGAAGGGTAAGTCGGCCCCTGGCCCAGATGGCCTCAGTTGGAATTTTTATAAAGTTTACAGGAAGTGGATTGTTCCCCCTTTAACAACTTTGTTTAATTTTTTGTGGGAATAATAATGAGCTCCCTGAGACATTTTATCAAGAGGTCTTGATTTTTTTCCCAAAGGAGGGTGATCCTACCCTCCCAAAAAACTGGCGCCCCATAGCTCTGACCAACGTAGACTACCGCATGTTGGCAAAAATACTGAACAATCGGCTGGCTAAGGTGGCTGATAAGAAGATTGTGATGGAAGCACAGACCAGTGCTGTGCCGGGTAGGACTATGGTAGACTCTCTTTGTTTGTTTCGGAAAGTGTTCCGACTCAACAAGGAGGGAGCTTGGACTGGTCAAATCCTACAGGTCGACCAGATGAAAGCTTTTGACAATGTAGATCATATGTTCCTATGGGAAGCCCTCAAGTGGAAAGGGGTGCCAGAGAGATTTATTGCTTTAGTTAAATTGTTTTATAGGGATGCAGAGGTAGTTTTGCAAGTCAATGGTCATAGAGGAAAGAGGATTAAGTTAAATTCTGGGGTGAGGCAAGGTTGTCCTCTAAGCCCTCTCTTGTATGTTATTGCTTTGGATGTTATCCTGTGTAAGATTAGTTTGGACAAGAGCATCTCAGGGATCCAAATTCCGCGTCCGTTGGACAGTTCATGGTTGGTTCGATGTGAATCTGTTAAATTTGTTGCCCATGCTGATGATGTGTCCCTCTTGGTTAAGGACAGGATGGAAGTTAGAAAGATTAAAGATGCTTTTGAGGCCTACGGTTGAGTTTCTGGTGCTCGACTTAACATGGAAAAGAGTTTTTTGATCAGGATTTTTGCTGCAGAGGACAAGACGGCAGCTATTCCTCTAAAGGACGTAGTTGGAGAAAAGGAAGGGTGGCAAGCAGAGCAAGAGGCAAAGATGGATAGGGTGAAGATCCTGGGGCTGAATTTTGCGGTGGCTCAAGAGGGATGGAAAGAAAATTGGTATCGCTGGTTGGAAAAAGTGAAGGAGAGGGTGGCCCTCTGGCAGAGATGGAAGCTGACCATTTACCAGAGAGCCGCTTTTGTAAATACCTACCTGCTTCCGGTGGCAGCCAACTTGGCGGCTGTTTTCCCGCCTCCAGATTCAGTGATTAAAGAAGCTGATCGGGTTCTCTTCAAGTTCCTTTGGGGAATGGCCACATTCCCCCCGGCAAGGGCAGTAGCTTATGGGCAGGTAGAACAAGGGGGCCTGGACTTCCCAGCCCTGGGACCTAAATTCATTGCCATCTTTTCTGCTCAAAACTTTGGGAAAGTTTCTCTGTTACAAAAGGGTCAGATTCAACCTCAGGCTTGGCTAGTTTTGTTTTGTGAGTGCTGGATAGGGACTAGATGGGGAAAGACTTGGTGGGAGGAAGGCTCATTAAGTTTTACGTTTTCTTTACCTGAAAAATTGAAAGCACCAGATTATTTGAAAGACTTTGTTTTTTACATAAAGAAATATAGAATTCATGCTGAGGAGTTGAAGGGGGAAGACAGACCAGGTCAGAGCATCAAGAGGAGTTTGTACAGGAAAATAGTGGAGGAAATTTATGTTAACCCATTTTTGCAAAAGCGTCAGGCCAAACTAGATTTATCAGAATACCTAAATCACCAGACTAATCCAATTGAGTATTTCATGGACAAAAGGGTCCCCAAAAAGTTGTGGGACTTGAGGTGGAGGCTCTACCATCAGGTTCTTAATCTGAGGGGAAAGAGACCATGGACCGCAGAAGATGAGCAGACTTGTCCGCGTCTGAAATGTAAAAAGGCTGAGATTTTGAGTGGCGTGGCACAAAAGGAGACGATCAGACATTTTGTCCAGGACTGCCCGAGTGCCCGGGAAACATGGGAGGAGGTGGCCCGGGTCCTGGATTGGCCAGATTTGGCACAGCAGGCTTGGGAGACAGTGCTTTTGGGGACTGAACCTCCAGAGGGTGTCAGGGGACCCAGAAAGTCAGTGGGTCAAAAGAGGAAGAGGAAGGAGCCTGGTTCCGCCATGGCTGAGAGGCTTTGGAAAGTGCCCTGGTCCACGGTGCGCCTGGTAAACCTCTATGTGATGTTAGAGTTAGTTTTCCAGAGACAAAAGGAGGTGAAAAGTAAAAATCTGCAGGATGTAAAAGGCACTGCCTATTATGTGAAGAATGTAATTGAAAATTTAGCTCTGAGTGAAAAAGAGAAATTGCCAAACCATCGTTGGAAAAAGTTTTGGCCGTGGTTTAGTGAGACGATCCCAGCAATAACATAAAATGATATTTTAAATAAATATTTTATTTTTTGTATTATTTTGTATTATTATTTTTAATTAATATTTTATTGGTTTTTCCCCCATTTCCAAATAGGTATAATTATAATGTGTAACTATAATATGATTATAGTGTGTTTAGATTAAAGGGAAAAATACATTAGTGTTAGGATAGATTTATTTTTGTATTAGTAAGAAAAGAGGAAAATAATTAGTATTATTTTTGTATTATTGTTACGGCCTTTTGCGGTCGGGTGTATTTTTTAGTAGAATGGTCTTACTCCAATAAAAAAATTCCAAAGTTCCTAAATTCCAAAAGTGAAAGCAGTCACTATTTTTTCTAATCAGAAAACAAAAAATTGTTATTGATAGAGTAGAGAATGTCCACTTAGTGTTTAATAACTATCATATGCTTAAAGCTTATGGTAAGTTTCCCTGGATATGTTTGAGTACTCTCCATTCAGAGCTCATTCTTGTCCTAGGCATAGGAGGCAGTGATTTTAGTTGGAAAGGAAGATAACATAATTCCCCCTAAGGACAGTGTACTCATGAAGAAACACACTCCCTTTCAGTCATGGAATTGGTTCAGTGGTTCCTAGTAGACATTATTAATGCAAATTAAATAAATAAATAAAATGGAGTGGTTCTACCTTCATCTGCTTTATAGGGGTCTGGTTGGAGAGAGGGTAGTACAGTTAGAATACGCCTAGAGCTGGACTGGGAAGTAAACTTCACTGAGTATTCCTAACACTCATTTGCCATTTTCTGATGTTTTATTAATCCTAGTTTTTAAAACATACTTAAGCTTTTTTTTTTTTTTTGCTTTTTTTTAATGGTAGTGTTCTGTATTGATTTCTCTAACCTGGCAAGCTAGTCTTTGGTTACAGACAGTTGTATGTGCTCCTAGCGTAATATTTGCATTTCTGAAATAAACTTGTATTGATCGAATCTACCCTGCGTGTTGACCTCCAAGGCCACTGGTGTAATGGTCCATCTGTTAGATCTGAATAGTGCCTGAAGGAAGGCAGCCCTGGTCATGTTCTTTAGGCGGGCAGTTTATACAGCAAAACAACAATATGTTAAGTTGCTCATGGCTTCTGTACATTTTTGTTCCATAATGTTTTTTTTCTTTTTAGCTTTCCTAGCAGCATTAAGTTTACAAAAGCTAAGGTTGAGGTTTTGTGTACATTCCTGGCTGAGTTTGCCCTTCCAGTTTTAATGAAGGTGCTACCAGTGGATTTATTTATTTATTTATTTTATGGCAGGATTATTCATTAAATTTGCCAAAAGGGATTATTAGAAATAATGATGAAACTAGCTCCCATGGAAGACTGAAACTACAGTCTGGAACGTACTCTCTCTCTCTCTCTCTGAGTGTTTTAATGACGTGAAATCATAAAAGTCACAATAATACAGGATGATTTACAGTATTATTTCTCCTTTTTTTGAATAAGAGTTTCCTGAAATTCACCCATTTCTTTATAAAAATGGTTAGAAGAAACATGAGATTAAAAACCTCTGAGGGACGGTTTACTATATGGTGTAATTGTATTATTATTGTTGTTGTTATTGTTAGGGTTTTCAACTTGAGTTAAGTCTTAGGGACCACGGCAACAAAATATATTTAAAGGGGGTCCTTGGTAAAGAAAAGGTTAAGAACCACTGCTCTAGTATATCTTTTTGAGCCTTAGTAATCAGAGGAAAGTACAGTCCTTGAAAAGGTTTATCTGTTAAACCTCTTTATGTTCAATTCCTATTTTGATAAATGCCATGTCCTTCAGCATTGCTTCATTTAAGGTATCTTTTATGACATTTTTTCCCTTTTAGTAATACTTGACATGGAAGTAAGGATTTGATGTGAACTTATGGGTGAGGACAACATTAGCAAGCCTTCGAAAGGTGATCCTTCAAGACCAATATTTAGTGAATAACATTTAGTTGAGAGCAGTAGGAATCTTGCCTCTGTTCTCAAATAACTAGTTAACTTCAGTGGTCACCTGAAGTACAGTTTAGACTAATATTCATCAGTGTTCAGACATGGTGCAAAAGTTGTGGTACTGTCAATATTCAAAAGACGTTAGGGTGGGACGATTTTCACAAGTGTGCCACTATGCTAGTTAAGATCTGTCTAAAAATGCTGTATATGGTAGCAGGGTGACTTTTTGTTTTTGATTTTTACTTGACATCAGAATTAAAACATACTTTTAAAATCGACCACTTCAGTGAAAATGAACAATAAAATGAGTCTTTAAAACCTGTGACTAGAGAGATGCTGCCAGAGTAAACAGTACTAGCCAGCAGTGGGCCAGTAACTTTATGAAATGGTTCAAATCCAGTATCACACTACAGCAACAGCACCACTGAACTTTCCCTTCTTGATTCTGCTGAAAAAAATTAGTTCTCTCAGAATCCCCCCTGGATTCGGACCTAAAGTCAAGAATATTCATCTGGCTGGTTGCTAAGATCAGGTTAGTGGTCTAATGGTTTTAGATGCTGGCCCTAGGGCATATATAGATAGATACCACAGATCTCTAAGTTATTGTTCAAAACATGTTTTGTTTGCCTGGAATAGTCTTCTGTAATTCTTTCAGGGCCTGGAGCAGAGGTAAAAGTAGTCTTAGAAACAGAGATTTGGAATAGACTGTAGGTGACTTCTCTGGCAGTCCTGCCTTTTTCTCTTCATGACGTTAACCATGTTGTAACATTATGTTTCTGGGTATACAGTTGTCCCTCCGTATCCACGGATTTCGTATCCATGGATTTAAGTATTCACGGCTTTAAATTATTCTTTAAAAAATAATAATCCAAAAAGTAAACCTTGATTTTGCCATCTTATATAAGGGACACCATTTTGCTATACCATTGCATATAACAGGACTTCAGTATTCACGGTTTTGGTATCCACGGGGCGCCCTGGAACCAAACCTCAGCGAACATGAAGGGACAACTGTATTATCTCGGATTAGTTTTAATAATAAGTCATGCTCCTGCAGATGTAATGCTATAGCATGGCTAACTGGAAAAGAAAGGAGGAGAGTGTGGCTTGCTCTCAGTCTCTTCATTGGCCTTTCCCCTACTGCTGACTTCCTTAAGCTGCACGACCAGTGACTATGCTATTCCTCCTATGCTACAGAATGATGGAAGTTGTAACTCAACACACCTGGAAGTGGGTTCAAGGCAACACATCTGGTGGGCACCTAGTTGGGGAAGTGCTTTTAAATCATAATGGAAAGATAGCGGCATTAAATGTTTTACACCCAGGGATAATTTTTTTTGATGGACATGTGAGAAACAGCCCTCTTGTGGGTTCACAAATGCTCCCCCTACCTACAGTATATGACTGAAATGTGTACTGTTGTTAATAGATTGGAAGAAGTGAATAGAGAATTCCGATTATCAGATACAAGAAACAGTGGGGTCCAGAAGTAGTAAATTCATAAAGCAAAATTCCACAGGATAGAGAATATAGTCTGTGGGGATGTGATGTTCTTAGGCTTATTGAAAAATGAAAAATTAAGAAGTCACTTGTTACTAGAGTTACAGAATCAGAAAGTAGCCACTGGAAAAAAGAGCCAAAGGATTCATGCAATTACAGACTACTTTGCTTAGCAAGTATTCCATTTAATTTAGTGAAAAGCATTATGAAAATAAAATTAGCAAGCATTTTAGCAGAATGATCATTACTGGAGAAAAATAAGCATAGCTCACATTTCTGATCATTTCTCAGGAAAATTTCCTGAGTAAACTTGGTTGTCATGCAGTAAGAGTGCTAATTGTTTTCTGAATTAGTAATTGGTTAAATGATATGAATCATACATCTCTCTCTCTGGCTTTTCTTTGCAAATGAAGATTCAGGAAGGACTCATCCCATGCTTTCTGCAAGCACGCTGATGACTGAACAGGTCAATCCAAGATAAACAAGTCCGGTTGCAGAAAGCACAGCAGAAGGTCTCCTTGGGCGATGTTTCCGGGTTGTGATTCTTTCTGCGTTGTCGTTTCTCTTTAAGACTTGTTCAGCATGAGTTCTCAAATAAGGCTGCAGCATTGTGGATAGTGCGTCTCCATGCCTCCCAATGTGAGGCCAGGGCGGACCATTGTTGGTGATTAATTTGACCGAGCCTGAGATGTTGTTTCAAGGAGTCCTTGTATCGCTTTTTTTGAGGAGTAAATGGATAGTTCTCACGTAATCTTTTTACTCAGCTTGAAAGTTGTCCTACTTTTTTGCGAGCAAAGTACTGTCAATATCATAGTATCATCCAGCTCAAGCTAAGTCTTGTGTAAAAATTATGTTATATTCAAAATAAAAAAATTGCTTATGGACACAAGTTCTCTCATTAGTTTTGGCCTATATTGAATCAGAACCAAAACTAAAACTCGCTAGTGTTTGCCTCCTGACACATGTGCATATCAGTAACACTTGTTAATTTGCAGTAAGTGCTGGAATTTTGGGCATAGCCATTGAAATTACAGTATACCTTTATCTGAAATAGATGCCTTTGCAGAAAAGATAGGAAGGCTGATAATTAACTAATTATTTTCCCTTCACCTTTCTTATAGCATAAGCAGTACCATAATGGATGTAGACAGCACAATTTCCAGTGGACGGTCAACTCCAGTTATGATGAATGGACAAGGAGTTACTGCTTCATCAGCAAAAAGTATTGCCTATAACTGCTGTTGGGACCAGTGCCATGCTTGCTTCAACTCCAGCCCAGATCTCGCAGATCACATTCGCTCCATACATGTAGATGGCCAACAAGGAGGGGTTTGTTTGTTTCCTTATTGCTCTTCTATGGTGTCTGTATTATGTGTGCTGAAAATGAACTACTACTGCTACTAAACTAAATGCCAAATTCTTTACTGAGAAGAGTTGCTTCATTCTAATACACACACACACACAAACACATATATGCATATGTATTTACATGGAATAATTCAAATAGTTGAAATATATTTAGGCCACAGGTGGGAATTGTATGGCCTATGGGCTACATCCATCCTGGGGGTGGGGTGTCCAGTGTGAGCCTTAGGACCTCCACTTACTCCCCAAAAGCCTACGTACCTCCCCAAAGAAACTTGACTAAAGAAATGGATTTTTTGGCTGAAAAAGCACCTTTGAGTGGGGAGAAATCTCTTTGTGTAGCCATAACATGCTGTTTCTGAGGACTCCCCACCCCCAAACATCCAAAATGTCCACTCCAAACTATCCCAGGAGGCAACTGGAAAGGATGTTTTGTCATTACTGGTCACCCAAAATGGCAACTGAAGCAACACCATCCTCTGGCCCAGAGAATCTGAAAAATCAAGCTTCAGAGCATCCCTACCCCGATTTAGCCAAATTAACCTTCAAAATACCTAAAATAGGTTTGACATGTACACATTATAGAAGATGATGAATAGTGATGATAACAGTTCTTTTTTTGTTCTTGTTCAGTTAATGAGTTTAGGAGATTATCAGACAGGAACGAAAAAAGCATTCCTGTCCACAATCTCCACTCCTGCCCCTTTCCCGTCCCAGTCCCGCCCCAGTCATCCTCCCCATCTCCTGTCGTTCTGGCAGCCCAGGAGTGAAAGGAACTCTTAACAGAGCTCCCTTAACTTCCTGGATCAAAATCCCACGGAGTCTTGCAAGAAAATGTGAGTGCGGGAAATTCAAAACTAAAAACAAGCAAAAAAAGTTACAAAAAGCCATACACTCACTTTAAAACTTCCAAGTAAACCAGGGAAGTTTTAAAAAAATGTGTCACTTACCTGGACGTCCTAATCTCACCAGGAAGTGTTCTGGAAGTGACTGTCCATTGATGCTGGGATCTCGCCAGCATAACGGCACCTTGTCACACGCAGGAACATTCATGACAGGAACGGAATGGGGGATCTATTGATGGCTTCTCCCATCAATAAAAAGCAGTGGCGGCGTAACGGCAGCAGAACAGGTGCATAACAAGGGGGGAACAATGTCTTCTGTAGGTCTAGATGGCAGGACCAATCCGGAAGTGTTGGGAACTTAGGACCGCCCGGCTCAAGCAGGGAGTAGAACAAAGCCTCTTGGGAGATTTTTGTCCCTTTGTTCTCCAGTCCTCTTCTCCCACGAGGCCAGTTCTACTTCCTGCTTCGCCCGGCAAGGCAGGTATTTCAGCTCCTCCGGATTGACTTCCATCTTAGACCTTATTTCTGATCCTTAATCTTTTAACTTCTTTTATCTAACCCCTTCCTCAATCCCTTACCAAAAAAAAAAAAAAAAAAAAAAAAAAAAGAATTTCCTTCTCTTTTCCCCAGCCCTTTCCAAAGCGCTAGGCCTTCCCCCTCCCCCCCCCCCCTCGGCAGCGGAGGGGCCCGACGGCCAGCTCCCCCCACTCCAATTCTGCACCCCCCTGGCAGCGGAACAGCCCCGACGGCCAGCTGTTTCTTCCCCTGCCCCCATTCTGCCCCCCCTCCACTCGGCACGTTCTCCCCTGCACACACAGCGCGACGGCCAGCAGCCGAACAGCGCTGCAAACGGCCACACGCACTCACCCTTCCAAGCGACTCCGCTCCCCTGCGTGCCCCCCCCCGCGGGATAGAGGCACTACAGAGCCTGCTGCGCTCCACAGGCATCGGAGCAGCGGCGCAGGGCCGAGCGCCCCCCCCCACCCCGGCAGAGACTAAAAGACACCAGCAGCACGCCCCGCGACGCCCCGCAGGGCTCCAGCAGCGGCGCGAGTGCGTCATTTGCCCGAACGCCCCCTACCCCAAGCCCCCCTGGGCTGGTTGCCCCACAGCCCAAGCGGGGACCGCACCAGGCACAATAAACCCCTCCTCCCCATAGCCGGCCTTTGGTCGGGGATAAGTCCTGTCTCTCAGGCGCCACCTGCTGTTCGCTGCCCACACTGCACCCTGTAGAAACAAGCATGGGTGGCATCAGAAGCAACAGACCTGATGCCAAGAAGGATACCACCAAAATGAGGAAGAAAGGGACGCTGGAGGGTGATGGTCCCAAAGATGGCGCCAGTGAACTCCCGTCCACCAGCAGTGCCTCCGCTGGCCTCCTATCTGCCCTAGTGGCACAGAGGAGTGCCGCAAAGGAAGCGGAGAGGGCCCTCACTAGCGGCGGCTCCAGCAGCGGGACCAAGGCCACCAATACCCAGCCGCTCAGCAAATCAACATCGCAGGAGGGCCTGGGAGACGCGGGGGCCGAGGTATCTTCCCTGCCCCCACGGAGCTTCCCCAACAACACAAGCCTGCTGGATATCCTGATGAGGAAGACACAGGATAAGGTAGGCGGAACGGCGTTTTCTACTACCAGGCACTACCTGGACACATTGGAATTTTCAAGTGATGGGGAGGAGGGTGAAGGGGAAGCCCTCACGGGAAGGGGGAGAGAGGAGATATTGGGCGATGTTCAGGGTGAGAATGAAGAAGGAGTTGATATTGAAACCCAGGGGGACCTCGCAGAGGGGGGTGGCAAGATTGTAGAGGAAAGGGTAAAGAAAGCCAAGAAGGACTCAATCAGATTGGCTTTGAAAATGTTATCAGAAGCCCTCATCTCCGATCAGGAGGAAGATCAGGAAGAAACTGCCAGCGCCCTGAACCTCCTGAGGAAACGGAGGGAGAGGGGAAAGACGCCTATTCCAAAAAAGAATAAGGCGCCCCTAAACCCTCCGAGACCACCGGAGAACAGAGGGGGAAACGCTAAAGAAAAGCAAACAGGCAGGAAAAGGAAGGACCCACCCTCCAGACACTCGTCTGAGGAGTCGGATGGGGCCTCGGAAGGGGACGAGATTATCCAAAACCCCAACCTAGACCTAGACCTCATGGGGGATAATGACGACACTCACATCCCCGACAGGGAGGAAGGAGAACTCTCGGAGTCGGAGACGTCAGATTCGGAGGCCGCCGACAGAATCTTTCAAGGAGAAAAGTTCCCATACCTCATCAGCAGGGCTCTGTCCGCTCTGGGGATAGCGCCCCCCGTGGTCAATCAGGACAATGCGGAGGACCCTCATGCTCCCAAAAGCGAGAAGGCAGCGGCCCTAATGCCCTCAAACAAATCGAAAAGACCGCTCTTCCCGTTCCCAAGAGCCTTCTGGAACCTGGTAACTGAGGAGTGGGACAAGCCAGCACTGGGAAGGCGGGGCACGGCAGCTGCCCAGAGGTTTTACAGCTTTCCCAAGGAAGTACTAGACAAACTGAAGACCCCAGTGGTGGACAAGCCAGTGGTATCAATGGTCTCCAACTCACTGGCTCCTAGAGAAGAGGACGGAGTCCTCAAGGATGCCGACGAAAAAAGGGCCGATAGCGCCCTCAAGAGGACGTTCGACTCCTCCACATTGGGGATTAGATCGTCAATGGCCACGGCTCTAATCTCTCGAGCGGCCATTATCTGGCTACAAGAGGTCATGGAAGCCGAAAACCTGGAAACAGGGGCCTTAGACAAGGCCTTCAGCAGGATACGCTTAGCCCTCAACTTTATCGCGGATGCCTCACAGGATTCCCTTACATATGCAGCCAGGGCTTCAGGGGCGGCCAACCTGGCGAGAAGATACCTGTGGGTTAAACAATGGGATGCAGACGGCAAATCCAGAAACGCCCTGGCCACCGCCGCGTTCAAAGGATCCAAACTGTTTGGCGAGGATGCTCTCAAAGATATACTAGTTGAGACGAAAGACAAGAAGCAGGCAATGCCCTCAACGGGGCGTAAGAACGATAAGAGGACTTTCAAACGCCCAGCCCAGACCAATAATTCCTTTCGTCGCTATAGAGGAAGCGGACGGAGGACCGACTTCAGATCCACAAGGCCACCGTGGGCAAGAACAAACTACGTTATACGTCAAGCGCCCTTCGCCCCCCCGAATCAAAACCGCAGAGGAGGAGCCCAGCCTCGTAGAGGCTCCTCCCGCCAGCAGTCCTGACTCGGAAACCTCTCCAGTGGGGGGAAGGCTGTCAAAGTTCCTGGGCGCCTGGTTAACAACCACAAAGGACAAGTGGGTCCTCGAGACCATAGCCCACGGATACAAAGTGGCCTTCAATGTAGAGCCCAGGAACAGATTTCTACCCGCGCCAGTACCAACAAACCAGCAAAAGGCGCAGAACCTAAGAACAGCCATAAACCACCTACTGGAGATAGAAGCAATAGAAGAGGTACCGGTCACTCAACGTTTCTCAGGGGTGTACTCTTACTTCTTCACAGTGCCAAAAAAGGACGGAAGCTTAAGGTCGGTATTAGATCTCAAATTCACGAACTCATTCGTCACCTACAAACGATTCAAGATGGAAACTCTCTCATCCATTCGGGTCGCAGTACAGGAGGGAGACTTTTTGGCCTCCCTCGATCTGTCGGAAGCTTACCTACACATCAAGATGCACCCGGACAGTCGGCGATTCCTCAGATTCGCATTCGGGGAGGAACATTACCAGTTCAAGGCGCTCCCCTTTGGCCTGGCAACGGCTCCGCGCATCTTCACCAAGGTCATGGTGGTACTGATGGCACACCTCAGGTCGAAAGGGATTCACCTCTATCCTTACCTGGACGACATCCTGTTGAGGGCACGCTCGAAGGACAAGGCCCTACGGGATCTGCAGATAACAATTCATTGCCTGCAGAGACACGGCTTCATGGTGAACTTCAAGAAAAGCACGCTGACACCGGCACAGAGCATAGTCCACTTAGGAGTACAAATAGACACAGCAAACTACTCGGTCGCGCTGTCCAGGGAAAGACAAACGACCATACAAAGGGAAGCAATGTCAGCGAGCCGGAAGCAGAGGGCACAAGTGGCGTCCCTGGCGAGACTCTTTGGCCTAATGATATCCGCAATTCAGATTGTGCCATGGGCGAGATTCCACTCCAGACCACTCCAGGAGTTGCTTCTCCCTCACCAAGAAAGAATTTCTCGCAAGGAAACCTTCATGCTAGATATACCAGAGAGAGTAAGGCAGTCGCTTACTTGGTGGACCCTGGCACAAAATGTAGCCAAAGGATCCCCCCTGACCGTCAGTCACCAAATAGTAGTAACCTCAGACGCCAGTCTCCGAGGATGGGGAGCTCATTGCCAAGGAGACGTGGCACAGGGGCTCTGGTCAAGAGAAGAACAGGAACACAGCATCAACTGGCTGGAGCTCAGGGCAGCTCGGCTAGCACTACAACACTTCTCCAACAAGCTCAGGGACACGCACGTCCTCCTCCTCACGGACAACACAACGACACGCTCGTACATAGCGCGACAAGGAGGGTCCAGATCCCGGTCCCTACACAAAGAGGCCGTGACCCTGTTCCAGTGGGCGGAACAGACAGTCCTGTCCCTGTCGGCCCAGCACCTACAAGGCCAGGACAACATTCAAGCGGACTTCCTGAGCAGACATACGATACTCCCAGGAGAATGGGAACTGAACCAGGAGACCTTCGCACACATTCAACGGAACTTCGGAGAAATGTCAGTGGACATGTTCGCGTCACACCTGAACACCAAGCTGAACCGCTTCTTCACCAGATTCTTTCACCCAAGGGCGGAGGGAACCGATGCCCTCCGCTCTCGGTGGCCGAAGGGCCTACTATATGCATTCCCACCGTTCCCCCTAATAGGGAAAACATGCAGGAAAATACGAGAAGAGCGAGCTCAAGTAGTCCTAGTGGCACCACATTGGCCTCGCCGTCCGTGGTTCTCGGACCTAACGGAGATGTCGATCGAACCACCCATGCGACTATTCCCACGACAGGACCTCCTCCTTCAAGGACCAGTCGTCCACGACGATGTCATGTGGCTACAACTGACGGCATGGAGATTGAGCGGAGAGCTCTAGAGGCCTGCGGATACGAGGAAAACGTAATACGCACCCTGTTAGCCTCACGCAGACCGTCAACGAGAAAGATATACCAGGCTACATGGAGGGTGTTCTCCCAATGGTGCGCAAACACAGACGTGAATCCATTGGAAGCCTCGGCAAAGCATATCCTCCAATTTCTGCAAGAAGGCCTCGACAAGGGACTCAGGCCAAACACACTGAAGAGACAGGTGGCAGCGCTGGCGGCGTTTATTCAAGACCCACAGGGTAACAGAATCTCCCTACACCCGCACATCAGAAGGTTCTTGAGAGGCGCAACCCTAATATCGCCACCTGTTCACCACAGATTCCCATCCTGGAATCTGCCCCTGGTGCTGCGGCAATTAGTCAAGAGCCCATTTGAACCCCTAAGGAAGGTACCACTCAGGACGCTTTCACTCAAGGTTGCATTCCTGGTAGCAATCACATCGGCAAGAAGGGTCTCGGAACTCACGGCGCTATCCATCAGGGAACACTTGTGTTCCTTTGAGGACGACGCAGTATACCTCAGGCCAGACCCATCCTTCAAGCCAAAGGTCCTCTCTCAGTTCCATGTGTCACAGCAAATCATACTGCCCTCCTTCTGCCCCAATCCGGTCCACCCAACGGAGAAGTTATGGCACAAACTGGATGTTAGGAGGGCCCTGAGGATTTACATCAAGCGCACGGCGACATTCAGGCGATGCGACTCACTGTTCGTATCCTTCACACCAGCTTCAATGGGAGCCAGGGTGTCGAGACAGACGCTGGCAACATGGATCAAGGCATGCATATTCCTAGCATACGACTCCGCAAACACACCACGCCCATCAGGGGTGGTGGCGCATTCCACAAGGTCGGCGGCCACCTCGGCGGTATTTTCGTCAAACGCACCTATCGAGGAGATATGCAGGGCCGCAACATGGAGCACGGCCTCCACCTTTATCAGGCATTATAAGGTGGACAAATTCAAATCAAACACGGCCATCTTTGGGAGGAGAGTCCTCCACGAGGTGGTACAACAAGGAAGCTAACACCAAGACAGTCACTCCCACCCGACATCGGGGAGCTTGGGTACATCCCAACACTTCCGGATTGGTCCTGCCATCTAGACCTACAGAATGTTACATTGGGTACTTACCGTGAAGGTACTTTCTGTAGGATAGATGGCAGGAACAATCCGTCCCACCCGGTGACTGTCGACAAGTCTGCGGACAATGACACGGAGATGCCTTTTCCTTTTCTCAACTAACAATGTGTATCAGTTTGTTCTCTCAACAGGGAGGAGTTTCCTTACCTTTCTTTCAGGGCTTTGCTAGTCAGAGAACTGGCCTCGTGGGAGAAGAGGACTGGAGAACAAAGGGACAAAAATCTCCCAAGAGGCTTTGTTCTACTCCCTGCTTGAGCCGGGCGGTCCTAAGTTCCCAACACTTCCGGATTGTTCCTGCCATCTATCCTACAGAAAGTACCTTCACGGTAAGTACCCAATGTAACAATCTGAAAAGGGAGCCCTTTAGCAATTCTCTGGTGTTCATGTAACACCACTTGTAATGTGTCTGATAATCTCCTTAATTACATTAGGATACTGGAACCACAGAGTTGTTTCAAATGCTGTATGGAAAAGGTAAGGTGGAAGGAAGAGGTAACTGCAAGACATTTTGAGAGGTGTTGCCAGAAATAAGGGGCAATGAGAGGGAAAGAATAGAGACTTGAGAGTGCTAAACTGGACAGGCAAAGATTACAGGTGTCAGGACACAAGGGTGGGACTGTGTGTAGAGGGAACAGCTATGGAGAGTTTGAAGATAAGAATGAAAAATCTTTACAGGACCTGGGAACAGATAAGAAGCCAGTTTCTCAGAAACAGCAAGTGATTGTTTAAAATGTGTGTATATATACAGAAGAGATAATAAAATAGCCACACTTTCTCCAAGATGGGTAATATTTGTGCTGTCTTAATGTGGAGACGGGTCTCCTAGTGAATATGCAATTGAGCTCTAATGCTGTGATTTTTGATGAACTCACAACTTTTTGATTATCATTCAGTGTAGTAAATGTTAATTTGTATTTCCATGTAATGTTATCCTAGTGCAATAGTGTGAGCTAGCCTGATCAAAGTGGTGTTTCTCTGGCTCTTTATGATTTATCTTTCCAGCTGTGTTGATGAGAACTTTTCTAGGGCATAAGTTGACATTTGAGCTTTTGTTTGAAGTATTTGGTTTCTGAAATGAAGAAAAATGTTGAAAAAAATTAACCGTGAGTGAATGACCTTATTTCAGAGTAAGCTTTTACTAAATTGTGGGTTAAGAAAAGCTAATATCTGCTACAGCATATTCTCTATAAGTTTTATTTGAATTGATAGCACAATGTTTCCTTCAAATCTCATGTAATAACATTGTTTACTGTATGTAGAAACCAAAGTCTTTTATATTGTTAAATAATATTGATCTCTGCTTATTTCCATGTTTGATAATTTGTTCTGATCAATCCTTAAAATGTCCCATCTTGAGAGTATTGCTTTAAGAGAATTACTTTTCTGTTGAGACGCTTACATATGTTTAGGTGAGATGCTGTTAGGGAAAATGTACTGGTCATAGAATACAGAGCAGTTGTGATGCTGATCTGGTTCAGATGTAGCATTGACCCACTGCGACCCATGATTTGAAGACAAGATGCCAATATTGGGAGTGTGCACTTATTCTCTCCTCCTCTCTCTGATGCAAATTCTCATCCTCTTCTTTTTCTTAAATATGATACAATATTGCATTGGCAGCAATGGTAATCATGATTAAAACTAGTCAGATTTCATTAAAAAATTAGTAGCTTTTATTCAGGTGTTCAGCTTACAATCCATTATGTATGTGGATGTCAAAATAATTTGACACACTTCTGTTCCAACTGTTACTGCCTTGTTTATTGCCAGCACATGCTCTGAGTTTTGTTAACTTGGTGAATGATCCTGCAGTTATACAAGATGAAGAGAAAATGTGTCGTGCAGGATATTATCCATTGGTCCAGTACCTGCTCTACACAAGTTCAGTGCTGTAAACTAAAGGGGGGAGTGTTATGAAACCTGTTCATATGAAAACTTTTGGTGGCCCCTGTTGAAACCTTAGAGAAAAGTAAAACCTTTTCTTACCTACATTTATTAAACTTAATCCTTGTATACCATTGTGTCAGTTGAAAGTTAAATAATGTGGATTGTTCAACTTCCTTACATGCATTTTAATGCTTACAATTTAATTTTTAAGAATAATGTTTTAAGAAAAGCTATATTAATAAGCACTTTGGCTCATGTATTAGTGCTTTGAGTGTTGGACTAGGACACTGGGACACAAGGGTTCAAATCCTCTTTGGGCCATGAAAACACACTAGGTAACCTTGGGCAAGTCACACACTCACAGCCTCAGAGGAAAGCAAAGGCAAACCTCCTCTCCAACAAATCTTGTTGAGAAAACCCCATTATAGGGTTGCCATAAGTCAGAAATGACTTGAAGGCATACAACAAGAACATTTGATATTAATAAACCGATCTATAGTAGTTTAGTCACTTCCTTTAGAGAAGTGAAACTGAATGGTAGTTAGATAGTTCATTGGACTCTTATATCAGCAGGCAATATTCCTCTTCCAAATTTTACTGATGCTCTGTTCAGTGCTCCTACTATATTATTGGAAGCTGAGTCAAGACCAGCTTTCTGTGTAACAGTACTTCACTTGCAGAACTCCCTCCTGAAAGAAGTCAGGCTGGCTCCACAGGGCGTCTGGCAGTTGGCCAACACAGTGTTATTCCAAATGCCCTTTGATCCTTAAACCCAGTTTAAGAGTTGGTTTTTGGGATGGAAGGTTGGCTTTTAAAAGTTCTTTTCTTTTTTTAAAAAATTTTTTTAATAGAATGTTTTTATCTGATGTGCATTTCCTTGGAAGCCCTGATGGGTTGAGAGATGATAAATAAATAAATTCTACATGCTGTACAGAGATGAGAAGACAAGTCAACCCTCTGCCTGCCAATTCACAATCTAACAAACAGTATAAAAGCAATGCAGTGGGAAAAAAACAAGCAAATTCAGGCTTTGAAATGAAATAATCTCAGTGTATATATATACTTATTCAGCAGCTCTTAGCAACCAGAGCCTACTTCCCCTCCATTTGTAGGTGTCAACAAATGCATATCAGAGCAGAGTGTTTTTTTCAGGGAAGAAAGGGGAGGCAAGCTCCCTCCAGCTATCCCTTTTTCTGGCCAGTGGATGGAGCCATGTGGCCACAATGTACTTCCTGAGAGGCAGAGGCTAGAGTGTGTTTGCCTTCAGCTTTGCAGTCCTAAGGCAACATGTCCACATATATCGTAATACAGGAAGCCCCTGCTTATCCGACAGGTTAGGGACTGCAGCAGTGTCAGAAACTGGAATTGGTTGAAAAGCAGAACTCATGTAGGGAACATGAGGGAATTACAGTGGCTAACTTGGGACTGCCTATGTGTGCCTGTGCCCACCTGTACACTGCTTGCAAAGTCTCAAAGTCGGCTTGGTGACTTTCCCACCCTCTCAGTTTGCTTTGCAAGTAGTGTGTACGTACACGGTTTGCCCCAGACAAACTTCCATAGGCAAGAAGTGTCAAAAGAGTGGATTTGTCTTTGAAGGAATGGAATTGGTCCTTAATTTGCAAGCATCGAAAGATAACGAGCCATCAAAAAGCGTGAAGGAGAGCCTGCTGTACTTTGTTTTGGAAAGACTGCTATTCTAGGGCTGTAAACATACCTTTTTTTTGAGAGAGACACTATAATCTAGATTCCACAGTTTATAGAATACAGGTCGATCCCTGTATCTGTGGGGGATACGTTCTAAGACCTCCATGGATACCTGAAACTGTGGATAATGGATACTGAATCTGTGGATATGGGAGTTGACCTGTAAGTTAAATTTGCATGCAGTATATTATAGATTTGCACTATTAGGTCTAATTGACCAGGAGCCAAAAGAGCTCTGGACTGAAGCCAGGGACATTGTCAGGGAGGAATGCAAATAGACACTACTTGCAGCCAAAAAGAAAGAGCAGCTTCAATGGACGACAGGTGAAACTCTTCAATCAGTTAAGGACAGACTAGAAGCAAAAGTAAAAGGTAACAGAAATAGAAACAGAACCCTGAGTGCAACTGGTCAGTGACTTGTGTGCAGGGACAAGGAGGGCTATTAGAATAATCAATGCGGAGAAATAGAAGGTAACAACAACAACAACAATAAAAGGAAGAACGAGGGACCTGTTCCACAAAATCCAAGAAATCAAAGGGAAATTTGAACCAAGAGTGCAGGTGGTCTACAACCAACAGGGGAACACATTATATAACCAAGTAGAAATAAAAAGATGATGGAAGTAATACATGGAAAAGAACTATATAAAAGAGTTGAAAGGGTGACAGATTTGTTCAAGGAGAAGCATATGAAGCATATGAAGATGAACCTCTAGTTTTAAAAAGTGAAGTGGAACCTGCAGTTAGAGCACTTGGGAGAAAGAAATCACCAGGAACAGGTGGCATACATTCCAATCCCCATGAAACAGAACAGCAGAGATTGTAATAACCGACAGGATCATTACATTAATTTTTCATGCAAGCAAAGTGATCCTTGAAATTGTACAGTGAAGACTTTTACTATATATAAAGTGAGAAATGCCAGATGTCCAAGCTTGACTCAGGAAAAGAAGAGGCACCAGGGATCATATAACAAGCATATGCTGGATAATGGAGTGCAACGAAAGAAAATCAGCTTGTGCTTTATGGATTATAGCAAAGCTTTTGATTATATAGATTATGAAAAACTATGGATCACTCTTAAGAAAATGGTTATGCCACAACATTTGATTGTCCTGATGTACCTGGGATAAGAGACTACTTTTAGTACAGAGTACAGAGAAATGGAATGGTTTCCAGTTGACAAGGGGGCCAGGCAAGGCTGCGTTTCGCACCTGATCTGTTTAACTAGACAAGATCCCTTCGGAAGGGAGCCCAGAAGGAGGGATCGGGGCTGTGGAGCCAAACGGGGCATGTTCGGCCCTTCTCCCCACCTTCCTTGAAGGTGGGGAGAGGGGGTGAATCTAGCGGTTTGCCGCAGCCGCCCCCGCTTCCCCCGCCTTGGTCCCCTTTGGAAAAGCCAAGACGGAGGGAAGGGGGCTGCTGAGGCAAACTGGGCATTTTCGTCCCTTTCCTCCACCTTCGAGTCCAGTTTGACTGGAAGGTTGAAGAGAGGGGCGAATGTTGCCCTGCCAGCTGATCCTGTTCGTTTTCCCAACTCACGAGGAGATCCTCATGAGTTGGGAAACAAAGAGGATCAGCTGGCAAGGCTCCCCCAGCCAGCCAGCCAGCCGAATTGGGGGTGGTGGTCTTATCTGGCAAATATATGCCTAAGCCTAGATTTTTGGCTGGAAATTGGGGTGGTGGTGGTCTTGTATGCCCAGTCGTCTTATACGCCGGAATATACGGTATCCACTCTTTCAGAAGTCTTTATCTAATATTTTTGTGACATTGTGCTTTGGATCAGTTCCTTGGATTTCAACTGTTAATTTTTTAAACAGAAACTTTACAAGTACGTGTAAACTCTGGAGGTGCTTTGCAATATGATTCCCATTTCTGTTTTGATTACTAATTTGAAATTTGTGTCTCCCATTAAATGGGGGTAGTTAAGTATTGCTGGCATAATGCCAGTGGTGAGTGCCAGCTGTGGAAGTTAACAAGTTCAACTGTGAAATATGTTCAACACAAAGGTTTACATGTTTTTCCCTAACAGAAGCTGTCTTATTTTTATATGTTAAAATTGAATTACAGTGATACAAATCATCAAAGAAAACAATTTCACACTTCACTTGAGAGTCTTAGCTGAGCTGAGAATGAACCAGAATTTTGAATATTGAAAACATGCAGTGGGTGAGCATTCCTTCTACCCTAAGTACTGTGTTCTCTCTTTCTAGGTATTTGTTTGTTTATGGAAAGGCTGCAAAGTCTACAACACACCGTCAACAAGTCAGAGTTGGTTACAGCGGCATATGCTTACACACAGTGGTGACAAACCATTTAAGGTAAGAGGCCTTTTTTTATTATTTACAGTACAGGTAACTTCAATCAGATCACCAGAATTGCTTAGCAACAGCACTTCTATTTTAGCTGGACTAAGTTTGATTGGTTCACCACTGTCTATGCTGTTCTTTCTTTTTTTAAAATATAGATAGATAATAAACACAACAAAAATGGTCATACAACCATCAAATACAATAAAAAATTAAAATATAATAAAACAGCATTAAAGGACAATGAAAATATAATAGGACAGACTGACAATATTAAACCTGTGGTGTATGGAAAAAATTGCCCTTGTGCCAAAATGATTACAAGGTCACCATCAGTCATAATTCTGTAGGATACTGCCCAATTAGGACGTGTCCCGTTAAAAAGAAGGATCTTTCACTTAATAAGTACAAGGTACTGTAAAGAGAGACTCCACTGCAAATAAGACAGAGGCAAGTGGATATAACAGCGGTATTCATTGGATATTTGAATTATATGCCATAAAGAGCAGCAGCAACTTGAATAGGACAAAGAAGCAAATAGATAACAAGACAGCTCCCTTAGCATTAATGTGACATGATCCCATCTGGCTGCAGCTGTTAACATTTTGGCAGTCTATATTCGTTCAAGCTTCTGGATTATTTTCAGGGACAGCCCCATATAGAGTGCACTAGAGTACAGTAGGACCCCCGTATCTGCTGTGGATTGGTTCTGGGGAGCCCTGTGAATACCAAAAACCATGGATAGTAGTGAACACCATTGAAAATAATGGGACTTATGGTTTAAAATACCATAGAGTTGCCTTGGAGGTCCTAGAATATGGCTAGAGAGGACACATTTTCTAGGACGACTGTGGTAGGTGTGCCATTTTGTATCTTGTGGATAACTGAATCAGTGGATAATGAATCAATGGATACAGGGGTCCTACTGTACTCTGGCTGGAATGTTACCGAAGCATATAGCATGTTATCCAGCAAGTTGGCAAACCAGCTGAAGCTGGTAAAACGTCACCCAGACCTCCAGTGACAAAGCCAGATCCTAGGTTTCTCATGTTTACCTATTTAGTAATAGTAACATGTGCCTTCAAGTTGTCTGTTGACTTACAGTGACACAATGAATTTGATAGGGCTTTCTTAGACAAGGAATACTCAGAAGTTATTTGTTATTGCTTTCCTCTGATGTACAGCCTACAGCACCTGGTACGCCTTGGCAGTCCCACCTCCAGTTTATAACCGGGAAGGAATATGCCTACTTCCTGTACTTTTAAGCAGATTCCTTTCTCTCTTTTTTTCTAAGTCAGTTTTAAAGATAGTATGTCACTCTTTTGACCTTCAGTGTTAGCAGATTGGTTCTCTTTGGGTCAGGTAGATCATGTATCTTTTCTACAGGCTTACATGCTGAAGACTTATGCAGCATTTTAACAAATATAGATATTTCTTTTCTCTATATTTCATGCATGCACTGAAACTCCTCAGTGCTACCTGTAGATCTGATTCTACATATGAAACAGGCCACATGTACAAATGACTGGTTCTTGGATTTCAGCTTCTTTCCTTACAGCATTTTCTACTATTGCAAGAACCAGTGCATACCACGGCACTGGTAGAGTACAAACATGGTGCCACTGTTTCAGCCAACCCAACAGCTGCAGCTGTCACAGTAATTAACCAACTTTTAGGTTAATCTGCATTTTAAATTTAGAACTTGATCAGAAGAGTGATTATATCATATATATAAATTGAAGTCTGCCATTTGTTTGAAAATTGAGAGTTCTTATGCATATAAGATGTTCTTAAAAGTGGAAGCTTGTGATTGCTACGTCTAGAATTGTAAACTTTTCTCCTCAGCAGCTTGACGATATTTGCAGGTTACAAAAAAATCATATACATGAAGTGGCAAAGGTCTTTTTATAATTACCTGCTCATATGCAGCTGTGGATAATATTTGCATATTTGATGTTGGGACTGGCGCACGTTGCTAGTTTTGAACACTTGATCTACTTAATTACATGCTACTCCAGGATACATGTAAAAGGATTCAGCAAAATCCACAAGCAGCAATACTTTTATTGGGCCAACTCCAAAGCATAAAATACGTTATGCAGAGTAACTTTTTTTTGTTTCAAATGGAGTTGAAATTTTATTACCTGTCTTTCATTGCTCTTCCTCTCTAGTCTTCACATGGCTAGTAAGGAGAGTGGCCTCTGCCTGCATTGAAATCCCTCAGTACCATCTTAACTGACAACATCTAAGATAGAATGTAGGCTGGTGACTAACATCACCACAATTTCCCCCCTGTATGATTTTTAACATCTTTGCCTGATGAAAAAGCCAGCAAAGCTTGCATAATATATTTTATGCCTTGGAGTTGGCCAAAAAGGGTGTTGCTGCTTGTGGATTTTGGATTTTGTTGTACTTTTCTGCATGACCAACATGGCTACCCTTGAACATATATATATATATATATATATATATATATATATATACACACACACACACATACATATTCTGGATTTTAAAGTGTTAAAAGAATATAAGTTTTTTTGAAAGTTACTTTCTTAGTCTGGAGAACAAGTATTTATTATTTACCTGCATGGGAGTCTAAGAAATGACATTTGTGAAACATTCAAAAGAACTATCTTCTACACTTTATAGTATTTAATGTTGTTTCTGTTAAAACAAGGTGTGTTTTTACATAGTGTCACTGGAATAGATTTAGTGATCTACCATTTGGATATTAACTTTGATTTGAACTGGCAGTACAATTTTTGCAGTTTGAATAAGATTGCATTTGCTGTAATCCTGCACATACACTGAGAGATTGTGTGTGTGTGAGAAAGAGAGCAAACAGCTGAACAAGCTCCTTCTTTTGGGTACAGTTTGTGCTTTAATTTAAGTTTTCCTCTTATTTTGCTTAGTGTGTTGTCGGAGGGTGCAATGCTAGTTTTGCATCTCAAAGTGGGCTTGCTCGTCATGTGCCGACACACTTCAGCCAGCAGAATTCTTCAAAAGTTACCAATCAGCCAAAGGCAAAAGAAGAATCTCCTTCTAAAGCTGGGATGAACAAAAGAAGGAAGTTAAAGAACAAACGGAGGCGCTCTTTACGTAAGTACATCCAATTTATCAATTCTGTGCTATACAGTGGGCCCTCCATATTATCCATGGGCTCTGGATCTGCAGACTCAACCAACTGCATAGCAAAAATACAGTATTTTTTTATAAAAGCAATTCAGGACATCTCATCTCTCCCCTGACCCAGCTGGTCACCTTGCAAGAGAACTGTGGTTGTAGCTGTTCTGTGACACTTCCTTTCTGAGAGCGAAGAAGCCGCTGAGGCAGATCAAGGGAGAGAGCAAGAGGGAAGAAGAGAGGGAACAGGTTTTTAGGGTGGGGAGGCGAGGCAAGGCTGGGACTCATGCATGGCAGTTGCCTTTGGGGTGCATGCAGCATATGGAAGGGATCAGATGGGCCTCGAGGTTTATAGTCCGTTTGTATAAAGGACTTGATCATCTACATTTTTGCTCTCTTCAGGGGTCCTGGAACAAATTCCCTGCAGATACAGAGGCCGACTGTACTTCATAAACTTTAAATCTGCCTGTTGTGCCTGCTTTCCCATTTTTATTCAGTAGTTGTTTGCCAGTCCCAACAGATAACCATGCTTGCAGCTTTGGGTTTATTTTGTGGCAGGTATGGAGAGTTACTTGGCCAGAATAAAGGTGCAGCACCTGGGAACTTGCTCAACTGCAGATCTGAAAACTGAAATTACAGGAAAGGTCTGATGTTTTTCCCTCACTCAATATAGTATATTATATTTGGCCTACAAAGTCTGATGATTCCTGGTATAACTATTACATTATGGGTGTTAGCCACACCCTGTTTATTCTGCCACCAGTTTAAAATGGTTTGTAAGCATTTACAAGGTTACAGGAGGTTGGATATATGGTGGCATTCTCAGGATGGCACGGAGGACCAATCCACAATGATTGGATTCATCCCCGTGGGCCATCCTAGAATGAACCTTCACGGTAAGTTTGATTTCACATTTGTATCCATTATCCTCCATAGGGCTGGACCCAAATGCTGCCAGGGTCCTCTAAATCACTGTCCAAAGTTGTTGATGTTTAGAAGCAGATAATGTTAATGCTGATGTAAAGTTTAGCCATGGGTAAGACTAGCAAGAAAAGGATATGAAGTAATTTGTTCTGGAGGAGTGAGAAACTGATGGTGATAAGCCCTTAATATTATTCACAACATTGTGTCTGCGATGCCCATGTTGGTTGGTGTTGAGCAACTCACATATATTGATTCTATAGAATCATTGAATCATAGATTTGTAGAGTTGGAAGAGACCACAAGGGCCATCCAGTCCAACCCCCTGCCACGCAGAAAATCCCGATCAAAGCATCCCTGACAGATGGCCATCCAGCCTCTGTTTAAAGACCTCCAATGAAGGAGACCCTACCACGCTCCGAGGGAGTGTGTTCCACTGCCGAACAGCTCCTACTGTCAGAAAGTTCCTTCTAATGTTGAGGTGGAATCTCTGTTCCTGGAGCTTGCATCCACTGTTCCATGTTCTAGTCTCTGGAGCAGCAGAAAACAAGCTTGTTCCATCCTCACCATGACACCCCTTCAAATACTTCAACAGGGCTACCATATCACCCCTTAACCATCTTTTTTCCAGGCTAAGCATACCCCGCTCCCTAAGTCTTTCCTCATAAGGCATGGTTTCCAGACTTTTCACCATTTTAGTCACCCTCCTCTGGACACACTTCAATTTGTCAATATCCTTTTTGAACTGTGGCGCCCAGAACTGGACACAGTATTGTAGGTGAGGCCTGACCAAGGCAGAATAGAGTGGCACTATTACTTCCCTTGATCTAGACACTATACTTCTATTGATGCAGCCCAAAATTGCATTGGCCTTTTTAGCTGCCACATCATACTGTTGACTCATGTTCAACTTGTGGTCTACTAGGACTCCTAGCTCTCTTTCGCATGTAGTCTCGTTCAGCCAGGTCTCTCCCATCCTATATCTATGCATTTCATTTTTCCGCCCTAAGTGCAGTACCTTACATTTCTCCGCATTGAATTTCATTTTGTTAGCTTTGGCCCAGCTTTCTAGTCTATTCAGGTAATTTTGAATTTTGATCCTGTCCTCTAGGGTATTAGCTACTGCAAATTTGATAAGTATGCCCCTAATTCTGCCATCCAAGTCATTGATAAAGATGTTGAACAGGATCAGATCTAAAATAGCTGACCCCCTTGTTGCCTCATCTACCTTTTGGACAATGAAAGTCTTCCAGGCAAGTAAGGAATTTGCTATACCTTGAAGTTTTGGTTTGTTAGTTTTCCAGCAAATATCAGGATAGTTGAAGTCACCCATCACTAGTACATCTCTCCTTTCTGCGTATGTGGTCATCTGTTCTAGAAAGGCATCATCCAATTCCCCCATCTGACTTGGGGGTCTGTAGTAGAGCCCCACAATAACATCCCTGTTGTTTCCCTCCCCTTTAATTTTTATCCAGATGCTCTCCACCTGGCTTCCAGTATTGATCTCTTCACTGGTGTAAATATCTCTGACATATAATACTATACCTCCTCCTTTCCTGTTTGGCCTGTTTCTCTTAAAAAGATTATACCCCTCTATTCCTACATTCCAATCATGGTCAGATATGTCTGTTGTGTTTAAAGCTTTTATTGACAACGAAAGAACGGTTGTATACAGATGAATCAACATGCTTTCTCTTTTGTTTTGCTGTAGATACCCTCACAGCCGATTGTTTAAGCAGTCACATGGATATTTGTTCTCTTAAAGGGTGAACCATGTTTGCTTAGTTGTAGCTGAATTCTCAGATCTGCTGTTCCTAATATACTAAGTCTTAGTTTGTAGGCATAATCATTTATGTAACCCTTGCACTTTCTGAAAGTATAAAACTTCACTTTCAGTTTTCTATTTACTGTGAGCTATAGCTTTGATGTCCAAAATGGCAAACAGTGATTAGCACTTGCCCTCACTGAAAACCAGAAATAGAAACCTCATGCTGCAGCAAACAGTGGTTAGTGCTAAACTGAAAGTGAAGCCATGCCAGGTGTGATGCGTGAGTTTGTAGCTTCCTTCTGGGCTTCCAAACCATAGTTTGGATGGTTATTTGAACTGAAACTGAGACATTTGGATAGTCTGTTCAGTACAATCTTGGTTGTAATTTTTTAAAAAATACACTACAGTGGCCTTCAGTAGTTTTTGCAGTTTAAAGCAAGTTAGCATAGTGTGAATGAAAATTATTGTAGGCAAAAGCTATGTCATTAACAAGATCCCTTACAGGCTTGGAAGTACCCAGTCTGGTCTCTGACCTGGACTAGAATTAGGTTTCTGACCCCTGTTTCTAGTGGAGCCTATGCAAAATGTTTCCTTCCATATACTAGTTGAGGTCAGGATTTTTAAAGATCACTTCTCCCTATATAGTAGGTCTTGTTATAATGCTTTCACAACTTTTTATGCCCATTACTTTACATTTTCTAGTGCTGGAAGTCAAATTAGCATGCATCTTAGATCACATGTATTGATGACAGAATTGTTAACTACACACAGACGTGTGTTTGTGTGTATATATAGGACAGATAGTAAACAAAATACAGATATACAAATTTACCTAAATCTCATCCTTAACTAAGGTGTTGTTTTTAAGTTAAATGTTTCTGAGTAATATATATGCTTCAAGATTTAACTAGATCTTATTTACCAGAATATTTTTGTACAAGTGGTATATAATTATTGTCTAACATGGCTGAGCAGTTTTTTGTGAGATTCATATTTTTTGTTCCCATGCACTTGCAACTGGCAAATTTTTGGCTGAAAACTAAAAGTGACTCGTGGTTGCCATTTCTGGTTTGAGGAGTGTTTTAAGTAAATCCATCACATTTAGAGGCCAGGAACAGTGACTGACCTTTTCTGGGCATCTTTTTACTTGAAAAATATTGTGGGGTGCAGGTTTGGGGGCTGTTTAAGGGGGGGTAAGACCCTGCACTTTGGCCTCCCCTAGTTTAATACCAAATGAAAACAAATTGTGCTGATTCACATAGACTTCCAGCTAAAGATTTTTGCAGTCGTAGAAGAACGTTGAATCTATGTCAGCTAAAACTGTAAGTTATAAGACGAGTATTATTATGAAAATAACCATCAAATGTTAATTTTATATTCATTTCTCTTTGCTGTGTGTGATACAAGATGATATAGAACATATAGTTTACAGTATATGGTTCCACAAGTAATATGAAGTTCACAGAAAAACCAACAAACTGCAACATTGCCTTTGGATAAACTTGTTGGTTATCATTTAAGTACAAGTTGATCAAAAATATATTAGAAAACTGTTGCTACACTTAAAGCAACCTAGGTGAGTTTCTGACTTGATACAGAAACATGGTTATCATGTTTTGTCTCCAATAAAATATGAGATGAGAATAGAATAAGACTGGAATCTTCTTAGTGACTTATGCATAAGTTTCCCTGTGAAAGCGGTTGGACATTTTTGTCCCATGCAAAACTCTGTATTTGACTCAAGGTTCCAAAAGCAGAGCTATGCATGTGGTGCCATTATACATGCCTGCACATGGTGCATTTAGTTGCACAGTGTCACAGTTCACCAATGTGGCTTTATGCAATAGCTACATTACTCCATGTGCATATAGGAATGTTCTGTCTCTCAGTGTAGGCTCTTGGCCTGTATATTGTTTGTGTTGTTTTATATTCTTTATAGTTTATAACTTTAAAAGATAACTTCCATTTAAGATTCATTCTAATTGAGGAATATACTATTTTCCAGGCAACATTTATATGTGAGCAAATCTCTTTTGCACAGAGCATTTTTGATTACTGATTTTCTTTGTCATTATGTCTACTGTGACCTTGTTCTTTCATAGCCTTGTATATGTAGCAAACAGAAACCTTCAGTAGTTGAATGAGTTATCCTATAGAAATTCTGCCTTCCCAAGAGCTGCTGCTATATAAGTAGAGTTGGGTTATGACTGCTTTCCCACAGTCTACAGATACCCTTAACACTAGGAACAGGCAATTGCTGTGGTTCCAGGAGCCTGTTTTCTGTCCTGGTAATGCAAAAACAAACAAACAAATGCCCTGAAGCAGCTGGAAATCAACATATGGATTGGAAAAGTTGGAATTTTCTTATGTAAAATGATGCAGGGCTACCCTGCAACCTATGTAAATGTGAATTTCTGCTCCTGGATGGGTTTGGAAGAGTCACATTCTGTGCAAACAGTTGGGGAAGGAGGGCTGTCTTCAGCCACTTTTCTCAGCCCTTGGAACAACACTAGCCACCATAAAAGCAGGTGAACTGAAGGGTTGCCCAGCAAGTTTAAGGAGTTGGGACAAAACTGTTTCAAATAGATTTTTAATGTGCACTAAAATAAAAAAAAGTATTAGAGTAAGGCTATTGTAGATTGAATATTTGAAGTCTTGTGTTGGAGTTGACAATTGTTTTTCTTTCTTTTTAGCAAGACCACATGACTTCTTTGATGCCCAAACTCTGGATGCCATACGACATCGAGCCATTTGCTTTAATCTCTCTGCTCATATAGAAAGTTTAGGAAAAGGACACAGCGTTGTATTCCACAGTACTGTAAGTATTATTTCCTATTAATAGCCTTGTGTTTTAATATCATGTCCAAACATACTTAAAATGTATTTTTTTTACTTGCATGTCTTCATCCCATTTAGATTTTACTTTCAGTTTCATTTTTACCTAAGAATAGTAGTAAAAAAACATTTTGCAAAAATTGTGTATCCTGACCTTCTTCTAGGCAACATTCATTTCCCCCTCTCTTATTTTCTCACAGTAATATTTTTAGGTTGGTTAGGGTAAGGTGACATGTGTCACAAGGTCATCCATTGAGTTTCTTGGTTTAGTGGGAATTTGAGACCTGCTTTTTGAGGTACTAGAGCAAACCAAATTGCTATCCCAAAATGAGTGACAGCTATTGTACATGTCATGAGTTTTTTTTTAAAAAAAAAAAGTGGGGGAGGGGACTACTCAACTTTGCTTGGTTGTATTTTGGGACTCCTGGTTTGGGGTGTTGGGAATGTGCCATGTGTTCCCGCTTCTATCCCCAAATTTCCTCTAAAAATCAGCCCTGCATAGTTGTTTTTCTCTGGCGTGTTTCTCACTACATGACTATGAAGGGCAAATGGCAGGGCCATGTTTGTTGACTCTGGCCCATCTCTTCCTTTTCTGCTGGCCTATTTCCATACTCTTTCACACATTAGGGATGAACATTTTCGTCAGAGAACTGATATATCTGTGTATACTCCCTTTGCAGGATTGAAGTTGAATTGTAGACATGCATGTAGGTAGTAGAAGGTTCATCCCCAGTGTCTGTAAAGTTGTGGAATGGAAGGGGGAAAGCTAATGAACATATCTCCACTCCAACTCCTTTATGTAAGGAAGTGTCTGAGGAGGACTGTGTTGTAATGTCTAAATCGGGCAAACGATTTTTAATGTGTAACTTCCTGCAAATCCTACCATGTGAACCATGATTTCAAATCACAGATTGGAGGTTAGTGTTAACCTCAATTTGCCCAACTTGGATGTTGTAGAAACTGGTATTAGAAAAGGAATCTGGAAATACAGAAGGAAACAAGTGAGCCCTCAGCATGTTCCTTGTTGTCAAAAACATGGTTTAGAGGATTTGAAAACATGTTAAAATAATTGTGAACTATAAGATGCTATTATAATTGTGAACAAGCATACAACAGATGCCTCTGGCATTTAAAAACTGGCAAAATTTACTGCAGATGAAAAATAGTTATGTCAAGAATACTAGTATTATTTAATGACACTTATTCATTGGCTTGGTCTAAGCCATCTTAGTTACAGTTGGGCGGGCATATTTATTGCCTCATTTTTGGAATAACGATTTTGAGTTATTTTTCCTGTTCTCCAGTAGAGGTCAGCAGAACTTCATTTACCTGTATGTGATCTTTGCACCTGACTCAGGTTGGCTTTTCTGATGGTCTGCACAAATTAACAGGTTGTGCTATGTAACAGAATCCCAGTTCTTCATCATGTCCATTTCAGTCCCAGTGATGGGTCTTGTGCTCCTTTATAGCCAATTCTGGAAACATTCTAGAGCTCTTCACCTCCAAATGCCCACCAACCCTCCTGCACTTGGTGGAAAATAAACCATAAATGGAAATAGGGAATAGATTTTTCTGTTTCTCTCCTGGGAGATTTTTTGGTTGCTTTTTGACTGAAAAGGGGGTGGAATATCCCAAAGATTTCCTAGGGAAGAAAATTGCAAGCTGCAGTTCTCGTACCTGATTTAGAAAATAATACAAGATAATATAATGGAGGATTTATTGCATAATATGAAATTCAGTTTATTGAAAATACTCATTTTCTTCTTAACCTTTATTGGCCTAAATCTAATTGTTTCTCCCAGCTACTGAATCAATGGAAATGGGTAAATCATAACTTATGCAAGTTCCATTGATTCAGTGAGTCTACTCTACTTGGAACTAACCTTGGATTTTGGCCATTATATGTGCCCAAGATTTTTTAAAAATATGATTATTCAAAAGAGGTGCTAGATACAGTACTCGATTCCAGTTACAATGTCTTTTAGTTTTTAACAAAAAATCAGCCTAGCTTAATCAATTCACATGACAGCCATAGTTTCTGGTTTTCTCATTCTTTGGGAAGCACTTTGCATGTAGCTTTTGAGAATACTGTATGAAATACTTGGCTATTGAGCTAAAACTAAGCAGAATACAAATGTAGATTTTCCTTGTTTTTTTTTTCTGGGCTGTGAGGCTGTGTTCTGTAATAGTTTTTTTCTGATATTTCGCCTGCTTGTGGCTGGCATCTTCAGAGATTTCAGCCACAGATGCAGGCAAAACATCAGATGCCAGCCACAGATGCAGGCAAAACATCAGAAAGAAACTATTCCAGAACATGGCCTCACAGCCCGGAAAAAAACCCAAGGAAATTCTATGGATGCCGGCCGTGAAAGCCTTCAACTTCACAGAATACAAATGTGTTCTACATTAAATTTTACACAACTGCTGTTCACTGCTGTTGATACATGTTGCAAAGGCACTACTGATCACCCCTTCATTTCTCTGAGCATCTCTCCTTTCTGCTCCCAAGAGACAGAACTTCTGTCTAAGACTTGTACCCTATTCTCCCCACAACTTCTAAAATGGGTAAAACACTAGAGAGTCAGCCATTAGCACTGCAGTAGGTCTCCACAATACTGTGTTATTTTGTTTCATTAGACCTAGGTTAGGTAGATACTTGTAAGTATTTTGTGATAACTAAGTAGCATACAAATTGTATTGCTTTAAATTGAAATGAATATAAGTCAGCACACTCTTTTTAAAATTTATATATGTTTTGTATATTTCACACACATACATCAGTGATCTAGGCATAGTTCACTGATGTATGAACCTTCGAGTCGACTTCAACTCATGACAACCCATTGAATGAGATACCTTCAAGACCCCCTGTCCTCAACTACCCTGCTCAGGTCCTGTAGGCTGAGTCTGGCATGTGGTCTTCCTCTCTTTCTACTGCCCTTCACCTTCCCTAGCACAATTATCTTTTCTAGTAAGTCATGCCTTCTCATCATGTGGCCGAAGTATGACAGCCTCAATTTAGTAATCTTGGCTTCCAGGGAGACTTCAGGCTTGATCTGTTCTAGGACCCATTTGTTTGTCTTTTTGGCCATCTGTAGTATCCTCAGCACTCTTCTCCAGCACTGCATCTCTAATGAGTTGATTATCTTTATGTCAGCTTTCTTCACTGTCCAGCTCTCACATCTGCATGGTGATGGAAAATATGATGGCTTGAATGATTCTTATGTTAGTATTCAGTTTTATATCTTTGCACTTTAGGATCTTATCTAGTTCTTTCAAAACTGCTCTTTCCAGTCTTAGGCTTCTTCTGATTTCTTGACTGCAATAGCCATTCTGATCAATGATTCATCCGAGGTATGGGAAGTATTTATTTCAGTTTCCTTGCCATCTCTAGATTGAATCCTCCATGGTCATTATTTTTGTTTTCTTAATATTCAACACCAAGCCTGCCTTAGCACTTTCTTCTTTGACTTTCTTTAGTAATTGTTCCAAGTCTTTGTTGTTTTCTGCTTATAGTATTGTGTCATATATATATATATCTTAGATTATTGATATTCCTTCCTCCTTCTTCACTTCTGGTGTATCTGCTGGATTTAATCCCTACCCCCACTGCTATTCCCTTTTCCTTATGTGTCATGTTTTATTTAGATTGTAAGCCTGTGCGCAGGGAACTGTTAAATTAACCATTTGTAAGCCACTCTGATAGCCTTTGTGGCTGAAGAGCGGGATATAAATGCAATAGTAAATACAATAATTCTTTTTTCTCCAAGTCTAAACTTGCTCTATGTATGATATTTTCTGCAAGTTCAACAAATAGGGTGACAGAATGCAGACTTGTTTTCTCCCCTTTCCAATAGGGAACTATTCTGTTTCTCCGTATTATTCTGTTTGTCCATGTTCTGGTGTACCGGTAGCCTCCTAGCTTGAGTACAGGTTACCTGGAAATAAAAGTACCTATAACTATTTTGACTGGTATCGTATCCATTCACTGTGCTACTAATTTTTATGGAGAAAATGCATTTTAAGAAATGGAAAATGTTATGGGCAAAGATAGCTTTCACAAATTTTCCATCACACATCACTGGATACAGTAATAAAAAACCTGGGAATGAGTGTTTATTGGTCAGAGGGTGAGCCTTATTGCTTGCCCCTTTTCATGACCTTTAGCCTTTCCCCTATGCTTTACAGCTCTCTCTTTCCCCTCCCCTCTAAAAACATAGTCACAAGAAAATTGTGTAAGACATGGGGAAGGTTGCATGTGTTTTCTTAATTTGTCCAAGATGTATAATTTATTCCCATGTATAAAGTTTAGGTTTGCAGAATGGAGAGAACATAATACAGAGTTTCAATTCTTATGTTGACACCAAAAGAATAACTTCAGGTTAAACACGGCATTCTAGCATAGCTTGTGTAAATCAAGCTGAGGGATTAGTTTTTTTGGTTTCCACAATCTATAGCAGTGATGGGAACCCTTCAGCTTGTGAAAGCTTCCAGCAAAATCCTCTCTCCTGGAGACTACGAAGAAGAGGAATTCTCATAGTTGTTCCATCAAGTGATTGGAGATAACAGCATGAATCCCTGTCATATCTCATCCTACTCTGGATAACAAATGGTTTGCAAAGCAGCCTGCATAGTCAACCAGTGCGTCCATGAGCCAGTGGTGGCTGGTAGTTCCATGTCAGTCGGATGGTGAATCTATTTCAGCTTGTAGTCTGAACTTTAAATACTCTATGTAAGGTGCTGAACCTATCCCCCAAGCAGATGCAGCATGTTGGATAGGCCCTTTAAATTATTGGCTAAAATTGAAATCAGATTAACAGCCTTACTGACAGGGAAGCCAAGAACTGCCACTGCCAGGACCACTGTAGTCAGTGTTCAGTTGGTTGTTAGAAGCACCAACTGAGAGCACTGTGTTCCTCCTTTCCCTTTCCTGGAGAGAAAAGGAGGAGGAACAGAGATGAGATCTCCGGCTGAAGCACCTTCTGGAGAAGAGCCAGCCAGCGCTTTGTTCAGGGACCATTGATGCAGTGAGGAAGGTTGACTGATTTGAACAGCATCTCATAACTTTAGCAGTGGCTAAGAGGTAGATTATGTTTGAATGAAATGGTCATCGGTGAGTGTGAAGGAAATCTCTGTGGTAAACCCGGTATAAATTGGATTTAAATCTTATTTGTTATTTTAAGGTCAGGCTGTTGGATGATGAAAATATATATAAGTGTTTCAAGTAACTATTCTAATGGTTATTCTCAGGTAATAGCAAAGAGAAAAGAAGATTCTGGAAAGATAAAGCTGCTGCTTCACTGGACACCAGAGGACATGTAAGTATTCCATATTGGTAGAAAAGTGGGATATAAATTGAATAACTAAATAAAAATAATAAATAGGGTCAGAAAAATGTCATTTGGAATGCTTATTGTGATTTATACCCAACTCAAAAAGAAGTTACAGAATAGATAGTTAAAACAGTAATGTTCTGTTGTTTAACTTCTTCCCTGCTTCCTTTGAGTCAGGCATTCAACTGTACAGCCACATGAAAGATATTGAAACATTATTTGAGCATAATAATTATATTCATTGTAATGTCCATTGTAATGCAGATGCCTATAAGCATTTTTGGAAGCTTTTGGAGGTGAGCTTTGCACAGTAGCATCTGCCCCTGGAATTTCATGGACCTTCCCCATAATATCAGGGGTTTATCAGTATGCTTTTGTAACAGTTCTCAGAGTGTGTCAGTACCTCTGCACTCATCTCCTTCTGATACGCTTCCCATAGGCAACTGATTGGCAAACAGAATGTTGGACTAAGGAGGCCTTTGGCCTGATCCAGAATGACTCTCAAAATCCTGTTTTTACGCCATTTGGATATGACAAAATGAAGAAGTAGAAGTTGCCTACTCACTAATCTTTAACTTTTGGTTGATTTTGTTCTTGTTTATATGTCTGACCTTAATATCATGATGGAGAAAGTGAAGTGCAAGTAACTTTATGCATTGAAATCACATTAGACTGCAATAAATTATATTTGTGTAAGAAGAGGTCAAGCAAAATAAAGGATAGCTTAACACTCTTGTTTCCATGTTGGGAGTTATTTGTGGTGGCCCCAAACAGATTTGGAGGTATTTTGGGGAATGGTATCCTGAGGTGTGGAGAAGTCAGGAAGGAGAGAGAAGTGTACCATGTGGGTAGGTTTCCACTTGTGTGATGTTAGAATTTAGCTTTTGTTCTGAGAAGTTAAAGTAGCTGTACCACATAATGGATTTAACAATATGTAGGATCATAAATCCACTACAGTTGGCCCTCAACTTCATAGGGTTGGAGGTGCAGGACCCCCACAAAAGTGCAAAACCAGATAATATCTCTAAGGCCCCAAACTTAATTTTATTTAATACACATCAACAAAAATACAATCTGCAGATTCAACCTACTGTGGATACTTTTGAGGCAGCAGGGTTCCTTCACAAGGCAGAAGTGGGTGGCTGGCAGGGCTGCCATATGCCATTTTTGATAGGGACTTAAAAACCTTGCCATGCGTTCGAAGTCTTACTCAGACATGCAAGGCTTGCAGAGACTTGTAAGTCCCTATTAAAAAGGGCCTAGGGCAGAAGCAGTAGTGGTGGCGATGAATAATCAAATCCACAACAGTAAACTAGTGACTGTGGAGGACGTATCATTCAAAGTTTAATTAATTGGTTGTCCAAAGTAATATCTCTAACCTTAATGTTTAAGCCAATAAAACACAGCTGTTAACATTCAAAACTAGGAGTACGTTCTAACTACTCAAATCAGTGACGATTGCATTTCAAAAAGGCATTCAGAACAGCTAGTTTTATCATGTGATCATTTTTAAATATTTTATTTTATTTATAGTCTTCCTGATGTGTGGGTAAATGAAAGTGAGCGACATCAATTAAAAACTAAAGTAGTTCATTTGTCAAAACTACCAAAAGATACTGCCTTGCTTCTGGACCCAAACATATACAGGTAATTTCCCAGTATTTGAATGTTCTCTTCTCTCAGTGCAATCTTAAGCCTCACTTAACTTTTTGAAGCTGGTATCAGGCTAATAATGTAGCCAGCATATTTGGAGCTCCTAAGTATTTCCTTAATTTTCTTTTAAATTTGTTTGCCAGAAGTTTGGGATAGTAATATTTGATATCCCAGTACAGCATCTTCCAGTGGACAGCATCCAGAAGTTAAGCTTTGAGGTCTGAGGTTATTGAGAAGTTCTTGAACTAGAACTCTGGTGGTTTAAAAACAGGAAACGCCTGTATTTACCAAGTGTATTTTACTTTTTTGTGCTTGGCGTACAGAAAGTCTAGTAATGGAGGTACATACAGAGGAATCCTGAAAGATCACTTCTGTTAAGATCACATACTGGTTTGTATACCAATTTCTGTATACCAGTTTTTTTTAAGTCCAAATTTATATTTTTATATATTAGCTTGTAATACATGTAGTATTACTTTAATATCTGCATTCAGGTTTTTTAAATGGTAAGCCTTTTTCTTTCTACTTTTGGGAGGGGGACAGAATCTGATGTAGTTCATTTCAACATCATACTGTATATTGCTTTAGAAAATGATGAGAGAATCCATTCTCAAAATTGATTTCTTTCCTTTTTATTAATGCTATAGGTGTTTACAACTATATCTTCTTTCCTAAGGTAATCTGAAAAGCTTTAAAACAAAACTGTTCCATAAATATACATTTGTCCCTTCACATTTGCTGGGGTTTGGTTCCAGTCCGTCCCCCCCCCGTGAATAACCAAAATCCGTGAATACTCAAGTCCCATGATATGCAATGGCATAGCAAAATGGTGTCCCTTATATAAGATGGGAAAATCAAATGCTTTTTGGATTATTACTGTTTTTAAGAATGTTTTCAAGCTGTGAATACTTAAACCTGTGAATGCCAAATCCGTGAATATGGAGGGACAACTGCATGTCCAGTCCCATTTAAAAATAAAACTTCTTCTGTTGTAGGAAAACTCAGTGCTTGATAGAGGCTCTCCAGATGTTGTTGCATGGTGCGTGCGTGCACGCGCGCGCACACACACACACACACACACCATTCCTCATGACTGGCTATGCTGACCAGAGCTACTGGGAATTGCAGTCCAACAACTTTTGGAGGACTGCACAATTCCCACTCCTGTTCTATTCAGTCGTATATTGGAGTGATGAAAGCTTAGTGCTAGATGCTTTCGGTACCTGCCCAGGTTAATTCCTGGAGTGTGTTCCATTCTAAAAACAAAGTCCCAGTTAGTAGGGATGGGAAAGACCTTGGCCTGAAATCTTGTAAAGTGGTTTTAAGTTGAAATAAGATATTTTTGTGCTCAGTGACTAATGTAGATGGACTATCAGTATGAGGTACCTATGTGCATTTCTGTTTATAAGTCTGTTATGTTCATAAGGGATCCAGAACATGACAGTGAACACTGGACGGAAGTTTTGATGACAAGTAAGCCTTTCAGATCACCTTTTATTTCTCATATTTTTATTAATCCACTTTTAAAAATTGCCCTTGGGAAAATGTGTGTTGTTGACTATGTCATTTAATACAAATAATCATAGTTATTAATCACAAAGCACTACTGTCCTGTAACGTGTTCTCTCTAGTTTTCAAGTATACGTACTGCAACAGTGCATTCTGTTTGAAAAATGTTACAGAGGCTTAGACTACAAGTCTAGACTATAAGTCTAATTACACTTATTTGGAAATGAGTCCCACTGAAATCAGTGGCTAGACTCCAAACCACTGCTATAGCTTTTATATACCCATGGGAGCTTGTTGGTATCTATTTCTTAAGTTTCTTGAAAGATCAGTGGGAGAGTACCCTCTGAAGTGTCAGAGATCATCCATTTCACCATGCAGTCACTTTCTATGCACAGGCCTCTCAGAAATCTTGTTGTGTGCCTTCAAGTCATTTCTGACTTGTGGTGACCCTAAGGTAAACCTTTCATGGAGTTTTCCTGGCAAAGATTTGTTCAGAGGGGTGTTGTCTTTGGCTTCCTCTGAGGCTGAGAGAGTGTGACTTGCACAAGGTCATCCAGTGGATTTCAATGGCCAAGCGGGGATTCCAACCCTGGTCTCCAGATTCATAGTCCATTGCTCAAGCCACTGCACCATGTTGGCTCTTAGAATCCATTTAAGTGTGCTGCTTGGTGTTTGCATTTTTTGTATCTGCTTTGCTGCCATCTAACTACTTTTCACAGTGCACATACAGAGAAGTTCACTGAATGTTTAAAGGCACAGACTCCATTTGTTGTGTGCTAAATATTTCTTTTTCTAGTTGTGCTTTTACTTCAATCAAAATCAAAGGAGGTTACTCTGATTAACCTTGGGGAAACTGAAGTTATAAGACAGTGTGACTCACCCAGTTTGCTTCCATGTCTGAGCAGGGATTCGAACTCTGGTCTCCAGGGTTATAGTTCAACGTTCAAACCACTACACCACACTGGCTCTCTTCTCAGGAATCTACTGTGAAGATTTCCAAAACTGGTGTACTTAACTGTTGGGTGGCAAAATTTGGTTTTCCAACTTCCTCAAACTTTTTGAAAAGACTTGGCTAATACGACATGGAATGTTTATGATATTTTTTCCTAATCAGACATATTTGGGAATATATGTAAAGTGGCATATTGGCTCACGGAATGAGGTAACTCTTGGCTGATGGGTTTGTGTGGGTAGGGTGATCATCATCAGAGATAAAATTGGAACTATCATGTAAGATAGTAAATCCAGGGAATTCTGTACTAGTCACAGCTAATTAGTACATGGGGAGTAGAATCCAGATCCACAATTTAGGTTGTGAATCCTTCTCTGTAGTATGAACATTTCAGAGGAGACACTGCTCATATTATTTATTTAAAAATGCAATTGAAGTACCCTAATGAGGCACATCTGTTTCTGAATAATGGAACTATCTAGTATCAGAATATGCATTTCTGACCCTCATTGACTTTCAGATCCTGGTGTGCCTTCAGAGAGAGCACCATCACGTTTGTTTCTGCATACTTCAGTCTGATTCCCAACATAGTGAAGAACATAGTTTGTGACCTTTTTAACCATGTTTTTAACTTTGGACTTCCCTTCCACCAATACAATGTTTTCATTTCCTTCCTAGAACAATGCCACAGAAGAGGTTGAAGAGGTAAAATCAACAAAGGCACCTCATCTTACCATCTTATTCATTGACCATAGGATTAAATTGAAATTGCACATTAGTCAAGTCCTTCCATCCATCCTCTGCCCTCACCCTGCGCCCAACAGTTGCCAACTTTAAATGATGATTATGCTTGGCATAACTGTTTCTGAGAATGAAGTTGATGCATTTGTGGAATATATTTTATATAATATATTGATGTACCTTCATGGAATGGTACGATGGAAGATGGGGCAAGTATTCTTCCAGCAATATCATGGGTGCTCTCAAAGGCTTTGCATGCTTACTGCTTTTATTTTAATAATTTTCTGTAACTTGTATGGATGGAATGGCAGTACTAAATTGCCACATACAATCCTCCCTACAAGTTTTTTAAAACAAGTTTCTTGGGATCTTGTCATTGGTAAATACAGTTAGCACACATGGACATACACTAGAGAGAATTCTTTTCTTAGAATATGGTGAAGAGTATCAATTGTCACTTTTGTGAATCTGTGGTGTTCTATCACATATCCCTAAGTGGTGGTATCATGTTTAAACAAAATGGTGGTGGCATATTTGCAGTTCTAGTGAAATATATATTCAAGAGAGGCTGATTAAATGTTGTGTTGCTGTATATCTGAACCTCTCCATAAGGCTATTACTGTATGTTAGTAAAACTTACTTTAATAATCTCTTCAGAAAAAAAGGTAAGAACATTGTTTTGTTTACTACTGGGCCTTTAAAACTCCTATTTGCTTCTAAAGAATCTCCCATCTCCTTTCCCCTCCGTTTGGCCTACATTTTTCTAGCTGTAAAAAAATTGTATTTTTTAAAAAGAAGCATCTAAAAATACAATCGTTTATGCACCAAAGTTGGCTATTAAAATAATTAAATTGTTTCCTCGCTTTACTAAGCAAGAAATTATGGATTTTCTTAACCTACAGGAATAGAAAAATGTGTGTACCTTGTTCGTCTTGTAAGGAGACAAAAAAAGTTGCATATAGATGGGACATTGCTTGTAAATAATTTTGCAGATTTGTAATATATTTTTATATTATGAAATGTATTGTAGATGTTTTTCTAGAGGCATGGAAGTTGAAATGTATATATTATGGTAGAAATAATATTGAAGGATATTGTAATTCACTAGTGCTGCCAGAAGAATCTGTTTAAAAGCAAGCACCTTTCTTAACAATAAAAAAAGTCTTTTGGATTTCTAAGAGACTATATACTACTGTTGTAAGAACAAAACACATGAAACATCCTTCCAGAAGTCTTTGAAGGATGCTCAGTATCCATAGGAGGTTTATGGCACTCATTGCTGATAATGGATATGAAACCAGTTTTTTTCCTTGCTTGTTGGAAGGAACAAATGTATAAATAACTAAATGGTGGCTATATGCAGTCAAACTGCATGATTAACCCTCCCTGTTTAGGAGGATTTTTTGCATTACTACAGTGAATATAAATACCAGCTGTTTTTACACTAATTTTTTATGAAATAGCAAGAAATTAAATAAGACTATAAACTCTCTGATTGGAGAAGTTATCTTTTTCCAAAACCGTTTTTAAAAAAAGGTCTACATTAATGAAGATGAGATGCTGTCTTGGCTTCTAGCAAACTTAGAATGTTCTATAAACATTTATATTCCATATTGATGCACAGCTTATAAGCACTGCTCTCATGGAATAGGTCTGGAATAAACATTGAATAATGGTATTTCATAAAGATCTGTAGCAATGTGACTATTTAAAACAAGTGCAGTTTGTTTTTTGTTTTTATTTTTGCTTGAGCACTTCAGTTACTGCTTAATCTTTATCTTATATGATCATCTGCAATTGCTTTGGTTCTTTTTTAAAATATATATATATATATATATATAATTGCCAAATAGGTGTTTTCAGATATAGTTTGTATTTGTATTTTTTTAATTTTATTGCTTCATGAGTTTCTTCTATGCCATTCATAATTGACAGATGATTGTAGTCCTTGCCTGAGTATTTTTTCTAATAAAACAAAGCAAATACAACCACTTCTAAAGCTTCCAAATTTTTATTGTTGCAACAAGGTTTTAGAAGCTAGAGGCCAAGATACAACTAGTTTCTCTTCAGGAACTGTTAGAATTAATGTAAATCACTAGTATGCTTCAGGTGATACAGCCTGCAATGCTATGCTTTACAGAGTATAAGCCCTAGTGAAATCAGTGGGATTATATGTGATTATTTTTAATTTCCCAATACACTGAATGCCTGTTCCTCCTCCCTCTTGCAGAATCTTCTTAAATGTGTTGAATGATTTTTTTTTCCTGAGTAATAGAAAAAAGAACTGGCATGTAGATACTCATTCTAAACAAAATTTGATATTTGCTCCTTTCACTGGGAACAAACTGTTTGGGGAATCATTTGACCCAGTGTTGGTCAAGACTAAAGAAGAAAGTCTTACCTTCAACTCAAAAAAGGGATGACAGGAGGTCCTTTTGACAGGGGCAGGCTTCCTTTTGCTCCTACAGATTTCAATAATAATTCCTTTTGGCCCAGATATAGCAGATTTGGCAGGCGCAACTCCAGCAGCAATGCTGGAGGCAATTCAGCACCTGGAAAACAGAAGAAAGTCACCTCAATCCTGACTGGCTGGTCTTGTTTCTGAGTAATAGTAGGCCTTTTTAAGGTCCAGAACTACTCCCGTAAAGATTATTATGACCTGTGTCTTGGTAAACTAGAGTCACCTTCACCAGACAAATTAAATTTTATCCCCAGTGCCTACTGACAGTAACCTTGTAATGAAGTGTACTCCACAGATTCAAGAACAAATTTTGTATTTGCTGTGCTGTAAGGCATTATTAATCACTTTTGAAGAATACAGGTTTTAACCTGATACTCCTGACCTTGGACACTGGTGAATGTTCCAAATTTTTCATTTAATCCATTATATCTGACCCAAATGGCCTTCTGTCGAGGAGCCACATGTCTTACGCTACTTTACACTATTTCTGCATATATTCTTCCTTCAGTTAGGATTTTTCCTGGATAATAGAAGGAATAGTACCAAGACTGGTATATAACAGAATAGCAAAGTGTGAACTACCTTTTATATATCCCTGTGGTCTATTATGCATTTTGCAACTGAGTGCTTGCAAGAGGCAGTCCTGAGTAATCCTTACAAGTATAGTTAACTGAATATGGCGGTATGAAAAATCCAGGAGTGATTTGTGACCTTTTTCTGCTTGTCTTGACAAGGCATCATCAAACACATTGTTAATTGTCTTTAAAGCAGGCCTAGGGAACCTAGTGCTATCCAGATGTTTGGGACTACAACTCTCGTAAGCTATTGCCTAGATGGTCCATGGTCAGGGATATTGGCATTGTAGTCCTAACATCTGTAGCATCCATTTCCCTACCCTTGCTTTAAAGAAATGAGTAGCAGGATTTTGTGTCCATAATTATCTTTTTGATTTGTACAGTTATAGTAGGAATTGCTGGGGAAGAGAGAACTCTTGTTTAACAAGTCTTTCAATACTTGAAGTCAAAACTGATAATATTTTTGTGACTGTGATGAATTTTCATATTAAGCATTTTTATTGTGGGAAAGGAAAAGGATGACATATTCCCATCCCTTTTCTGCAGAAACATCCCTCTACAGAGCAGGTAAATGTTAACTTCATTGCACTCATTCTGCTGACCTCTTCATCTTTTTTTATTACAAGCAGTGAGGAGCTTCTGTAGAACATCTTTTTCTTTCCCCTTGTCCTCTACTTTTGTTGTATTCTACCTTTGTCAACACCCACCTCACCTTCAGTTATGCAGTCCTAAACCTAAATGGATAACACTTTCTCAAGTTTTGCTTTTGATGCTTTTATGTTCTTCCAGGTGGAAGAGAGAGCTGCCTGTAGGATACAGTATGGAAATCGTTATTCTGACAAAGTTGTGATTAAGCAATACTGTAGTTCATTCTCTGCCTGAAACAAAATGTATTATTAGTCAACATAAGGGCTCCCTTCCAGTATTACCTCTCTAGCTTCATTTGACAATCACAAGTCCTTGTCAGTCCACTTTTTAAATGCCATTTTAAAAAAAATTAAAAATACCTGTGTTTTTCAAGAATCTGAGTATGTAAAACTAATACATTACCTTCGGCTTAGCTGGTTGCACTCCTGACTTGATGCACCGAAGCTATTGGAGGGAATGGCGACGCAAAGCTAATGAAATCCTTTATAATTATTTCTGTTGCTTTAGAAGTATTTTATATTGAAGGGCAGGAAATAAATCTCTTGAATATGTTTTTCTAAGGAGACAAACTGGCTGAGAACCATCTTTGGCTAGCCAATACCCTCCACGTTTTTTTCAAGGGCCAGTGGGATAGCCATTTCTTGCATTAAAAGGTTGAAAAAGGAAATGGTTGCTTGTGGATTGGATGTAGATGCACAGTAGTTGCCATGGAATGCACTGAAATCTGAATTGGGTGCAACAAAGGGTGGTGACGGAGAATGGAAGTGCACACTTGCCCATGGTAACAAATGAAGTAAAAGCCCAAATTAGTCCACTCCCTTGGAGTTACTTTATCCCACAAAAAGTTGTGAATAATAGGTATTAATTCATCCTCAGAAGCTCAATTAAGCGTTTTAAAAATGTTTTTCAGGTAGTTGTTTTGACTCTAAAGTAAACCTAGGTACGTGTTAACTCCAGGGGTACTCTTGATTTTGGGGTGAGCTGCATTAAACTATCCTACCTCTCTGATCATAGAATTGTAAAGGGACCCCAAGGGCCCTCTAGTCCAACCATGCTGTCATTCAGAAATACACAGCTAAAGCACTCTTCAGAAGTGGCCATCCAACCTCTATTTAAATACCTTCAATGAAGGAGAATCCATCACAATCTGAGGTAGTCTATACTCCTGTCAAAACAGCTCTTGCCATCAGGAAGTTCCTGGTAATGTTTAGGTGGCATCTCTTTTCCTGTGATTGAATCCATTATTTTGTGTCCGAATCTCTGGAGTGGCAGAAAATGCTTCAGACACCTCTTCAGGGGGGTAAAATACTTGTCCATATTGAGGAACACCCTAAATGCTTTAATTTCCCCCCCTCCTTTCCTAAATAAATGTGTCCCCTTAAGATGTGAAGGTGATTTGGTTCCTTGGGGAAAGTAATATGACTTTAACTTGGATCCAGACTTACTCCTATTTATAGTAGATCCATCAAAATAAATGTGACTTAAGATAATCACAATCAATGAAAGTCCCATTTTAATGTAATGTAATGTGGTAAGTCTAGAGCCAATACTAACAGTTGTTTTACCAAAACATCCTAGACAGAAGCCTCTGAAAAGCAACTCCTTCCCTGCCACTTCTGTTGTAACAAGACAGAAAAAAATTGATTCACAGCCAGCCTGCTAATCACTGGATATGATCACATACAGTTTTCTATCAAGTTCCGGTGAGAAATGTGCTGACTGCTCAGTTTGCAAGATTGTGTTTATAGGACAAGTTCTTACTACTGGAGGTCATCAAAGAAAAGAAGAAAGCATCAAACAAAAAAAGAGAAGATACAAGTCTCAAAATGGTGTTTGAAAATGAAGGGAATGTTAACAAAATAGCCCTAAATCCAATTGTTAGTCTCAACTAGAGCATTCATGCTGAATCAGGAATATAGTAAGACAATGTTTTGTAAATTCCATTGATTCAATGAGTATTCTAGTTGGGATTAACAGTTTGAGGCTGTAATTGAGGCTGTAGTCAATGCATTTACTTAGTTATTTAAGGAGCCCTGGTGGCACAGTGATTAAATGTCAGTACTGCAGCTACAAAGTTGTGAGTTTGATTGTACAGGGCTCCATGGTTCACTCAGCCTTCCATCCTTCTGTAGGTCGGTAAAATGAGTACCCAGCTTGTTGGGGTCAATTAGCTAACATATTGTAAACCACTTAGGGAGTACTTTGGCACTGATAAGTGGTATAGAAATAGAAGTGCTATTACTATTGCTATTTACTTATTACAATATGCTATAAGATAACATGTCCATGCTGGGCAATGAGCAACATCAAATGTCAGTTCCCTGGCTACCATGTTTGGTTTGTCTTAGGTGTCAACAACAGTAGTTTCAGTAATAGGTAGAAGTGTTACAGTGTTAACAATCAGCAGTCTTGAGGTCAGAGCCTAAAACCTCTGCTACATGGCAACTGACTTCGGAGTTTCACCATAAACCGGAGAAGTTAACTGGCAACCAAAGACTTTTGAAAGGTTTGACTGTTCTGGGTTGGCCACCATTGAAAGCTTTCATGAGTATGATTGATTATAATCTGCACTCCCTCCTCCTTTCTCAGAAGTACTCTAAACTCCATTACTTCAGATAGAGATGCGGGGTGGGTACAGAATCCCCCTTTACACGCACAGAGAGTGGTTAAGGCTTGCCTTTTAAAAATTAAATCGAGATTTAGAGACTGCAGCATGAAAACAAAGGAATGGGTCCAGCCGAACCTCAGAGCCAAGTTTGCACACTACAACTCCCAAAATTCCCCAGCTGGGATGTTTCCCATCCCCCTTCCCTTGTAGCAGGCCTCCCAGCCTCTGTATATGGCTTTCCCACCGGCCTCTCTGCCCCACTTCTTGAAGGCTGGAATTCCTCTCCTGATGATGTATTTCTGCAGGGCATATGGGGTTGGACTAGATGACCCTTGTGGTCTCTTCCAACTCTATGACTGATTCTGTGAGGATATGGCTTTATGGAGCACAACCACCACAGACATAAGGAGGTACTTTGGAGGATTCTCCATCATAGCATGCCTCAGGATATAGTGTTATTTTCTGCACCAAAAACGCTGCTTCCTGTTCAGAAAAATACTTGTTTTTGCACACACACACCCCGAAATTCTACGCAGAATAAGTCCCAAAAAGCAAATCATCTTCAAATATTGAAGTTTTCAAAGACTCTGTCACAGTGGGAAGATTTAAAATCCCTCATTGCTTCCTTTGAGAACAAAATTAGTAGAAATTTACATCCCTACGTCAGGAGACTGTCTCAGGAGTAGCAGCTGGTCTTGAGCACTTTTATATGTGAATTTTGGCTCTGTTTTGTCCAGTGGGCCATAGTTTGAGATTGAAACTCCGTTCTGTTATTTTATATTCTACTATTCTCCCAAGAAAAAGATTCAAGGTGGCCTATAATTAAATAAAACAAAGATAGGTTAGTATTCAATAGTGTAATTATCTAGGATCTTATAGTGAAAGGGACCACAATGGCCATCTAGTCCAACTCCCCATCATGCAGGAAGACACAATTACAGTACTCCTAAAAGATGCCCACACAACATCTGCTTCTAAAGACCTTGAAAGATCAAGAGTCCACCACCCACTGAGGCAGTTTGTTCCACTGTTTGTTGCTGTTGTGTGCCTTCAAGTTGGTTCTGACTTACGGAAACCCTAAGGTGAACCTATCACAGGGTTTTCTTGGCAAGATTTATTTGGGGGTGGGGGCTTGCTGCAGAGATTCAAACCCTGGTCTCAAGAGTTGTAGTCCAAACTACAAACCACTATACCACACTGGCAGTCTTTAACAACTTTTACAGTAAAAAATGTTTTTCCTAATGTTTAGGTGGAATCTCTTTTCTTGTAATTTGATCCATTGGTTTGTGTTCTAGTCTCTGGAGCAGCAGAAAGCAATCTGGCTCTGTCTTCTACATGATGTTTAAAGATAGCTATCATGTCACCTCTCAGTCATCTCTTCTCTAAGTTAAACATACCCAGCTCCCTAAGTCCGTGGTTCTTAACCTCTGGCCCTCAGGTCCCCTGGGGTCCATGATGCCCTCTCTGCCCTCTCAGGGCCCGCAAAGGCTTAAAGTCTGCTCAGCCAACCTCCTTCCTGCAGTGGAGTGGCATGTGACAGGAGCCAAGGCAATGGCTGGCTGGGTCTGCACATTGCCATTCAATCCACTCCAGCCACAAACTTGCAGGAAGAAGCAGGATATAAGTCTTCCCTCCCCCTCCAGTACCTCTGAGGGAAAGTTTAATGGACAGTGTAATTGTCTTACCAGCAGGTAATGTTGTTTTAAATGTTATGTCTTAGGGGTCTGCAGCAACAAAAGATATTTAAGGGGAGTCACTGGTAAATAAAATGTCAAGAGCCACTGCCCTAAGCCATTCCTCATAACATTTGGATCTTCGTGGTCTCTGTGAATCCACACAACTGGGTTATTCCTGTGCCTGTGCAGAGCACTTGGAACCTTCTATAATCGCTATGCAGTTCAGTTTTGGCGGTAGCCCGGCCCACCTTAATGGTCCCTCTTGAGGCGGTCCTGCCTAATTCCCCTCAGTTCTTTGAAGGACACCACAATAAGCAGCATCTGGAACATTAAACCAGAAACCATAGCAGGACATAGAGGAGAGGATGGGCGGGTCTATGTGAATTCACAGAAGACCATTTGAAGATCTATGGTTACAGGTAAGCAACCTGTCCTTTTCAGACCTCTGATCATTTTGGTCACTCTTCTGGACACATTCCAGCTTGTCAATATCATTCTTGAACTGTAGTGGCCAGAACCGAACACAGTATTCTAATGAGATCTGATCAAACCAGAATAGAATAGTTGCAGTCCAAAAAAATAAAAATAAAAATGCAGAGGTCCACCATTGTCCACCTCTTCTTAAAACATGCAAGCCTCTTCAATTTTGTTCATGCTCTCAGTGCTGCAGATTTACTCAATTCAAAGGGATTAACAATGGATTCTAGGACTCAAAAGAGTTTCACAATGATGAGCAAGTAGTACAAATTTTAAAAACTGGGCCTCATTTTGTCCCTATAAACAGTGCCACAAGAGGGCACAATTTACCTTTCCTAGGATTCTCTTGTTAGAAATACAGAACATATCAGTCTCTGCAGAGAACCCAAGTTCTTGAGTCTGGTTTTTGCAGCTTCATAGCTCTCTCCTCCACATTTCCTCCCACCCCTTGAGTAGCACAAAAGCCTTGGTCAGGAATGTCATTTCAAGGGAGGCCTACTTTAAGAAGGTGATAGGGGACCAGGAGGTCTTCTCTGATGCAAAAGTAGACTGCCAACTCAGCCAATTTGCCATAGCTGTCACAGTGTGGCTAGACTTTCCTGGCCTCTGCTTTTGTAGCTGCAGAGCTCACTTGTAGAATAGACTGCCTCAGAAGGTAGTGGGTTCTCCTTATTTGGAGGTCTTTCAACAGTGGCTGGATGGCTATCTTTCATTGCTTTAGTTGTGTCTTCCTGCATGGCACGTGGTTGGACTAGATGGCCTTTGGGTCCCTTCTATGATTCCTTTCCTTCTCCACACAATCTCTGCTTCCACCTCTCTCATCTCACCATGTAGTGGTGATAGCCATTTGGAACAAAACTTGGAAACTTACTTTTAAAAGTAATTAGTATATGTTACAGTTACAGTTCCAAACAGTAGTTTAGCTTTATGGTTAAAATTTTAAAAAGTAATTCTTTCCTTTCTCATGTCTCAACTAGATGTCTGTGGATGTGTTTCTTTCCAGCTCTGATACACCTATAGGCAGGTGAGGGGGCAGTTCTGAATGGTGAGACAGCAAGAATGGAAAGGTATTAGCGGCCAGAATTCTGCATGCCAGGCTGCCTACCCTGTCACCTTAGATGTGAAGGGTGCTCTCTCAGTTGCCACTGATCAGCTCCTAGTCCAGTCTTAAGTGGGAGATAAGAGTAGAGACAGGCTTCTGGTCAGTCAATGCGCATAGTAGCAAGTCACTATCTCTAAGCCTTTCCCACCTTCTTATGATTCAACAATGTCCATTTTGCTTGTTTGCATTGAGTATACAGTATCTGTATCTGCAGGGGATTGGTTCCAGGGCCCCCCGTGGATAATGAAATCCGTGGATAATAGCAAATGCCCCTGTCACCATTGCTGCCATGGCAAGCCATCCACGGGGCGAAAGGAGAAGGGAGGAGAGCTCCTCCTCCTCTCTTTTTGCCCCCCCCTCCATTGCCATTGCCACTACTGAGAACCCTCCCAGGGGAAGGGAGGGAAGGCAAGATCCCCCTCCCCTCCCTTCACCCCTGCTGCGACCAGAGCCCTCTCAGGGGAAGGGAGTGGGAAGGCAAGATCCCTCCTCCCCTTCCCTTCGCCCCTGCCACAACCGGAGCTTTCTCAGGGGGAAGGGAGGTGGAGGCGAGATCCCTCCTCCCTTCCCTTCCCTCTGCCATCACCAACCGTGGATAATTGAATCAGCAGTTGGCGAATCAGTTATATAGGGGTGCTACTGTACAATTGGTGGCTGAACCTTAAGAATATAAGAACACTGGAAGACCTCTGCTTGATCAAATGAAGAAGCCTATCCAGTACAGTATTCTGGCCAACTAGATGCCAATGGGAAGTGCACATATGGGACACAAATGCAATAGGGACTGGTACTGAAAGGCATACCAACCTAGTATCAGAGGTAATATATCATCAGTACATGAAACTTGGAATGGAGGTGTGAAGCCATCTTGGGTTTTCATTGTCTCAAATGGCAAAACGTTTTCCAGGTCTGAGTAACTACAAAGGAGAATGATTTGACCATATTTAACATACACCATTTCAACACTGAAGTTTTGTTTGTTTTTGTTTTGTTTTGAGAATATGATCTATAGTGTACCTTCTCAGAGAATCTCTTCAGACCACAGTCCTCTCACTCTCTCCCCACACCTTTTCTCCCCAAATGGGGCCCCAGACACTTTACTTTATAAGCTAAAACAAAATACAGTTAACACAATGAATAATACAAGATTTAAAACAAATTATCTATCTATCTATCTATCTATCTATCTATCTATCTATCTATCTAAAATGATAGCAATACAGCACACCCCAATACAGCACACCTCTGCTACTCTGTAGACCTTCTGCAATGGTCATTTAACAGTCAAAGGTTTGGGTAACTAAAAAGTCTTTGCATACTGGCAGAAAGAGAGCCAAGAAGGGGTCAACCTAGCCTATCATGGGAGGGAATTCCATAGTTACCAAGATGGGTTTCTCCTAGGTTCTCACCAAATGTCCTAAGAACCCAAGATAGCCAAGGGCCAACTGAACTGAACTGGAAGTATGCTGAATACAAACCTCTCCCAGCCAAGGAATGTTGGAACTTACTTAGGACTACCTTGGCCAGGCCAAACATTTTGCCAGCATTGTGGTTGTGTCCCTTTTGGCTCTTCTGCTGACTGACCTTAGGCGGCAGAACAGTTCTGCTGACAGATTGCTCTGTCTGTAGATCTCTTAGGTTTGCTCACAGCACTGGGTTCTACCAGCAGATGTTTGTGCTTAACACAAATCCCTTACAACAGGTACATCTTTGAGTTAGGATCGCATTGACTGTCATATTTGGAAAGAAGGCAAGCATGGGGAAACTGACCCGATTTCCACAAACTTTCTGCATATTTTTCCTCTGGAGCAAGCAGCCATCTTCTGCATCTGCTCCCTCTTTAAAAGCTTAAATAAATGAATTTAGTTGCTTTTAGCCAGGCTGTACTGTACCTGCAAGCTGTTCCTCTGGGAAATCCAGGCTTCTACATTTCTGAGAAGAAAAAAAAGTTTCTTCTTCTAAGTAATGACCCTTCCTGTGAGAGTCCTTCTGTCTGATGGTAGGAAGACATGCAATTGATGCCCCACTTAACTCTGCTACTGTCTTCCAAATGAATAGAAACCCTTGGCTGAGTTACTACGGTTAATCTGACAGTCACCTCCCAAGTGATGAATCCTTTGTTTCTACTTCTCTGAGGAGGAGGCTCTCTGTTTTTCAGCTCTGGTGGATTGATTATCTCCTAAAATGGAGGAGCTGGGAGAATGAAAAAGAACAGCCTGTACTTGTGAATTAAGGCCTCTGTATACACAAACATGTATTATAGTGCAGGCGGAATACAAGAAAGTAAATTTCTTCCACTATTGCAGGCTGCTTTTGCTCCCTCTACACCTCTCAGAATATAGAGTCAGGATGTGTTAAGTGTAGCCTGTAGGCCACTTATGATATACTAAGAGTATTTGGGGGGCCTAAGCCTCTCCCAGCCATGCCTCATACCTCCTGTTGGGGCGAAAAATGGCAAAGAAAGATAAATGTCCACTCCTGGAAGCCTCCAAGAGTGGTAATGTTGCCTTAAACAAGGTGCAGCCCATAATCTCCCGCTGTCCTGATTAATCCACTGTCACCTCACTTTTTCAGCTGCATTCAAAATGTCTCAGTTTCTCTCTCTTTTCCCCTTGGTCTTTAGTTTACTTCAGCTGCTACAAAATTAGTTCAAAATGCAAAAGTAGTTTTCATTGATTTAACACAGCAAAAGAGGAGAGGAGGACACAGTTTTGCTCTTCTCCTGAGGCTCAGGGTGCTGCAGCCCCTCCTAACTTGTGTTCTTCCGCATTTATAATTTTTGCCATCTTGACCACACACTGATGTTGCTTAGATACACGTGTCCCAGTTTTTATCTGTGAAATATTGGAGGATATGGCAGGCCTCTCTTTGCCCCCTTCCTCCAAACAAACCCACCTCTTTTGGTTCTAATTCCCACGGTCACATTTTGATGGCTCATGTGACCTACAATCAGCCATAGGGGATGGAGATATGGCTCCTATATTCTCCCTCCCCCTGCAGATTCAATCCACCTTGATCTAGGAAGATCTTTTTTCAATTAATAAAAGAAGGAAATCTTTCAATAAAAAGTAGGGTTGCCATGTCAGGATCATCTCAGGCCCTGAGATTTCAGTACCAAATCCCGAGACTTTGGGATGACCCCTTGTGTGATGTCTTAGATCACAAGAGTGATGCCTCAGTAATGTCATTAAACAGGATACCTTAAGCACAGTTGTACAGAGTGCATCCTTCAAATGAAAAAAAAAAGTCTTAACAAATAAGGGCAATATACATATTCATACTTTTCACTGCAGTGCTCTTGCCCTGGGTTTTCTCCCTGAGGACTGAAGAAGACTGAAAGGTGAATCTGACAACCCTAATAAGAAGTGATGGCCAGCCAAAGATAATGTAACTGCCTAAGACAAGATGGCACCCTCCATGCCATTGGACTGGTAGTTGAACCATTCTTTAGTGACAGAAATGGGACTGAATTTGAGCAGAATCCTCCAAAACAAGGGAAGGCAGACAACAAGGTTAGGAATGAGGAACATTATCACCACCACCACCACTACTATTATGTTTATTTCTATCCCACCTTTTCTCCAAAATTGGAGCTCAAAGTAGCTTACAATTTAAAAGAACAATATAATTGAAAACATACAAAAAGTGGACATTAAATAGAATTAAACTACTCACAGTATTAAAAGTGTCAAGTTATAAGAATGAAATGCAATTTTTAAAAAGATAAAAAGCTATTAAAAGCAGTTCAGTTTAAATCAATGCATGTTGGGCTAGAAAGTCTGCATAAAAAAGAAGACACTTGTGGAAGAGGAATTGTCTGTCACAGTAACATCTTACACCTGCTGAAAATCTTGCTTCCACAAAACTGTTCAAGGCACTGAAGCCTCGCTTGCCCTCATATACACATGGATGTTCGGAGCATATGTTGAACAAGAGCGTTGTTCTGCAAGACAGGACATTATCGGGGAGGGGAGCAGGAAGAGCAGCTGGGGAACTGCCACTGTTGCCCTACAGCATCTGCCACCTGGGACAGTTGTCTCACTCTCCCTGATGGTAGGACTGGCTGTACAAGTAGCAGTTCAGGAGGAGAGCACCCAACTAGCATAGATGAAAGATGGATAATTGTGCATACCAATGGGTTGTGGAAGACTCCAATCTGAGCCCCATCTAATAATAATTATAATAAAAAAATTATTTCTATCCCACCCCTCTGCAATGCAATCGGGGCGGCTTACAGCATAAAAACTCCATAAGTACATCAGTACCCTAACCCGCCCACCCCTTAAAACAATATTAAATTAAAAAAGATTAAAAACATACAATAATTAAAAGGAGAGGGGGAAAATGGAATGATTCAATGGCAGCTCAAGGGAAAAGACAGCCGAATCTTCAGGCTGGGATAGCTATTTGGGAAAGGCCTGCCAGAAAAGATCCGTCTTGACAGCTTTTTTGAAGCTGTCTAAGGTGGTAATAAAACGGATCTTGTCCGGCAGGCCATTCCATAATCTGGGAACGGCAGCAGAGAAGGCCCTCTGGGAGGTCACCGACAGCCTTGTTTTCATAGGTTGTAACAGATTCCTCCCAGAGGACCGAAGTGCGCGGGGAGGGTCATACGGAAGGAGGCGGTCCCAGAGATAAGTTGGACCCAAGCCATGTAGGGCTTTAAAGGTCATAACCAACACCTTGTACTGTGCCCAGAAACTAATAGGCAGCCAGTGGAGAGCTTTTAACACATCTAGCAGTAGCAGGATGAGGCTGTCATCTTACTCAGGCCATGGGTCATTGGTAAAAATGGCTGGAATGTGTGTGGGGTTGTGGAGAGCATGTGATGAGCATCTGATGGAACGTTGATGAGCAAATGGGAAGAGAGCATGAAGGATCCAATCCTGTGGCAGGAAACTGATATGCGAGGGGTTTCCTAGAGTGAAAGAGGTGCATGACAATTGAGAGAAAAGAGATGACAGTTGAAGATGTGACGTGATGGGGAGAGGGCTGGAAGGTGCGTATGATTGTGCGTGGAGCTGAGGGACTATATGTGCAGTGGAAATATTGTTGAGAGAAACAGAGGCTGATTGGAGTACAGAGAAGAAGGAAAGAACCAAAAACACTTGTTATTGAGTCTGGCAATTTCTGAAGTTATGTGGTCACCACAGAGTGGGACTAGTGACTGGTTTGAAGTTAAGCAAGCTGGAGACAAAGTTCAAAGCATTTCTGTTACACTCTTTACACAATAAATCAATCTTTATGTTTTGTTTATCCAATTATTTCCCTTACTAGTATTTATTTGGCAAGCTAACCCTGTAATTAAATGCACACCAATACAAGTACTATCCAGATTAAGTCAAACCCCAGTCCAAAGGAAGAGATAAGGGAGAAGTTTGACATAAAGGTGCCAACTGTGGAACTGTGGTATCCACAGATATTTATTTGGTGGCAGTGTAAGTGACAAGGTGGCCAGGCTGAACAGTGATGTAAATTCAGCTGGTGTGCCTACACATCACAGGGGCTACAAGCCTTGGCTACACAGATGGCCAGTGTATCCACAAGAAGGGGATCTGTGCACACTTGAATTGAGTTTTCAGGTGGTTTAAATAGGAAATATTTGCCTTCTGTGTCAGAGTATGATGGGATATGCAGTCTGATAAATTCATGCTATAAAGAGATACAGAGCAAGCAAACCAACATGCTTGCATACAGGGGGCATACTGGTATATACAAGGCTGCAGATAGCTGGCCTATGTTATGGGAACGTAATCTTGAAGGCTTCTAATCTGCATAAGAAATGTCTGTATTAGAACAATCTGCATAAGAACAATCCACTGAGGCAGGATTGTTTACTATATGTGCTTTGAAGCTTTGTAACCAGTTCTAAGCTGCCTGTTGGACTATGCAGTGGCTGAGGCTGCTAAATCCTGATTATTGCCACAGAGAGGATTCTCTTGTTTCTGTATATATTTTAAATGTTTCAGTAAAGTTTAGTAGTTTAGACACCACCAGAGTGTCTGTATGCTTTATTGGACGTCTTATGGCTAATGCTGGGGCAAATGGTTTTTTCCTATTACTCTGCTACAATTTTTGGCTGCCTGGATCTCTCTGAGCATGTACAGAGTGCCCAGTGCACTATATCGCGTCATTCCGGGGATATGATTTTGAGTAGGAAACAATGTGTTTCAGGGGTGTTCCATGATTTAACAATGAATCTCTGGATATGTTAACTATCCTATGATGTGCTGCATGTTTCAATTGAATAGCAGTGGCTACCTCCTTTAGTGCCAGGCTTGTGGATTAGGATAGGTATCATTTACAGACAATGGTTATTCCAACTACAGATAATGAGATTATTATCTGGCACCAGATGTGCCCAGAAAATACCTTCTTATCTTGGTTTTGGAATTTGGCATGGCCCTTCCCTTGGGCAATACATGACTTTGCTATTTTTAATGAGTGTGTTTGGCATTTTCCAGGGGGCTCCTGGTTTACTAAACTGGCTTCCCACATGGAAGGCCACACTAGAGCCAAATTATTAAATGTCTGCCAATTACGTGCGAAAGGGATCTAGGAGTCCTACTAGACCACAAGTTGAACATGAGTCAACAGTGTGATGCGGCAGCTAAAAAGGCCAATGCAATTTTGGGCTGTATCAATAGAAGTATAGTGTCTAGATCAAGGGAAGTAATAGTGCCACTCTATTCTGCCTTGGTCAGACCTCACTTAGAATACTGTGTCCAGTTCTGGGCACCACAATTCAGAAAGGATGTTGACAAATTGGAGCGTGTCCAGAGAAGGGCAACTAAAATGGTGAAAGGTCTGGAAACCATGCCTTATGAGGAGAGACTTAGGGAGCTGGGTATGTTTAGGCTGGAAAAAAGACGGTTTAGAGGCGATATGATAGTCCTGTTTAAGTATTTGAAGGGATGTCACGCTGAGGATGGAGCAGGCTTGTTTTCTGCTGCTCCAGAGACTGGAACACGGAGCAATGGGTGCAAGCTCCAGGAACAGAGATTCCACCTCAACATGAGGAGGAACGTTTTGACAGTAAGAGCTGTTCGGCAGTGGAACACACTCCCTCGGAGCGTGGTGGGGTCTCCTTCCTTGGAGGTCTTTAAACAGAGGCTGGATGGCCATCTGTCGGGGATGCTTTGATCAAGATTTCCTGCGTGGCAGGGGGGTTGGACTGGATGGCCCTCGTGGTCTCTTCCAACTCTGCAATTCTATGATTCTATGATTCTATGATTTTGGGCTGTATAAATAGAAGTATACTGTCTAGATCAAGGAGAGTCGTGGTGGCGCTCTATTCTGCCTTGGTCAGACCTCACCTAGAATACTGTGTCCAGTTCTGGGCACCACAATTCAAAAAGGATATGGACAAATTGGAGCATGTCCAGAGAGGGGCGACTGGGGTGGTGAAGGGTCTGGGGGCCATGCCTTGTGGGGAGGGACTTGGGGAGCTGGGTATCTTTGGCCTGGAGGGGGGACGGTTAAGAGGCGATATGATAGCCCTGTTTGAGTATTTGAGGGGGTGTCACGCTGGGGATGGAGCGGGCTTGTTTTCTGCTGCTCCGGAGACTGGAACGTGGAGCGATGGTTGCGGGCTCCGGGAACAGAGATTCCGCCTCAGCATTGGGGGGAACTTTTTGACAGTGGGAGCTGTTCGGCAGTGGAACGCACTCCTTCGGAGCGTGGTGGGGTCTCCTTCCTTGGAGGTCTTTAAACAGAGGCTGGATGGCCATCTGTCGGGGATGCTTTGATCAAGATTTCCTGCATGGCAGGGGGTTGGACTGGATGGCCCTCGTGGTCTCTTCCAACTCTACAATTCTATGATTCTATGATTCTATTGGGGTGCATGGGGGCTGGGGGTATTCTGGCTGGTATCATCTCCAAGAACAGGACATTTCTTAGACACCTGAGGTGCCACAATAGAGAAGACCCTGGCTCACCACAAACAGGATAGTGCTGTTTTTATTTTATTGATTCATGAAGAAGACATACACTCTGCCATTTCTTCAAATAATCTACAACCTTGCTAATATCAGAGACCAACTACATTAAAACCAAAGGAACAACAAAATTGCAGCAGCGAATTACAACACCACATCTGAAAATAGTTAAGGACAAGCAAGACCTGCTGTCCAACCACTACCCTAAGGAAATGCATTTTTTAAAAGTTAACAGAATGTCATTAACAAGCAAGGCAGACACATCTCCAGTGAGAAAGGGACCACAATGCAGGCACTGAAACAACGCTCATCAGTGACTGAGGTTTGTTTGCCTTCAGCTTTGGCATATTATCCACCTCCTAACTCCTCCATCTCACATCTCTTCTCTCACTTTTCTTTAAAACAATCCAAGTCTGGCATTTTTTGGAATATTCATCTAAGCAGCTACATGTGTGAGAGGTGGGGACCACCCACCCTGGGGCAATTATCCCAGCTCAAATGGTGTGGGAGGTCTACTCAGGCTCTCTTCATTTATTTATTTGACTTCTTGTACTGTCCAGTTCCAAAGATGATGCCAAGTGAGTGAAGGATCTCTCATAGGTCACTTCCAGATAATCGGTGGCAGTTAGCAAGAAGAACAGAAAGCTACCAATATTCTTGACCTGAAAGGAGGTCCACTTGTTTTGCTTTCAAGCTAGGAACACTTTCAAGAAAACAGCAGCATGACAATGGTGCCTCTGTTCTATTTTGAAGTGAAATGTGCTAGTAATTGGCTGTCTTCACAGCCACAAAAGAGCTTTTCAAGAAAAACAGTTCTTCTCCAGATGTTTGGGGTACCTTGTAATATAAGCTTTTAAAAAATCATAACTTGAGGAAGGACTAAAACATTTAAAATCCTGACTCATATATAAACAGTACAACATTTTTATCCATTAACAGAAGTGAATAAAGAATGCATAAATGCTAACCAAAAGGGTAAACCAGCCTTGGACAGGCATATGAATAAAATAGCTGAAGCAATAATACAAAAGTCTGCAAAAGGAAATCAAATGGCAATGATTAAAAACCAGTTGCACAACACCCCAACCTTCCTGGACATGCTATGACAGGCCTCCAAGTAGCAGTTCTGGAACAACAACAACAACAACAACAACAACAACAACAACAACAATAGGGGAAGGTTGGAAAGAGAAACAGTTTCTGTTTATAATAGATGTATGTATGTATTTTGTAAAAATCTTATTTTGTGTAGTTTGATTGTTTGAGTATTTGTTTTATTTGTGTGTGTATCAGGCATGGATGTGTAACATATATCAAATGAAACAATGTGCAAACAAGTAACCTATATACTATATACAGTTATCCCTTCACATTCGCTGGGGTTTGGTTCCAGGACCCCCTGTGAATACCCAAATCCATGAATACTCAAGTCCCATTATATGCAATGGCATAGCAAAATGGTGTCCCTTATATAAGATGGCAAAATCAAAGTTTGCTTTTTGGATTATTATTTTTTTAAGAATATTTCCAAGCCGTGAATACTTAAATCTGTGGATGCCAAATCCATGAATATGGAGGGACAACTGTATATCTATAATGTATCAAGTCATGACTTCTCTTCTCAGAAATAATAAGATTTGTCCAAATTTCCCCAGTCCATGTGACAGGTATTAATTATGACTTCCCTGGCCTTACCGGTCATTACAGTAGCACCCCTGTATCCACTGATTTGCCAACTGCTGATTCAATTATCCGTGGTTGGCAACAGCAGGGGAAGGTGTGGACGGGGGAGGGAGGGGGCAGGCTTCCAGATGGCTCTGGTGGCTGCAATGGTGATGGTGGGGGACGAAGGAAGGGGAAGTCTCACCTCCCTTCTCCCTTTGCCTCCTGGGATGGCTCCCATTGACGGCAATGGTGATGGGGGGCGAAGGGAGGGAAGGAGAGTTCTCGCCTCCCTTTGCCCCCCCATGGCTTCTGTGGCGGCAATGATGGCAGGTGGGATTCACTATTATCCATGGAATTAATTATCCATGGAGGCCCCTGGAACCAATCCCCCATGGATATGGGGGTGCTACTGTATATTAATTGGGACAGGGGTTGTGCATAATATGAAAGAAGGTGGATTCAGATTTTGTGTGATATGGATAGAAAGTTGAATTATGCGTAATGCAAAAAAGTCAACATCTTATTAGTTGTATGGAAAGGAAGCTGGATTAGGATTCTGGGAATTGTAGTACAACATGCAACCCAGCCAACCAATGATACAGATGTTGATGAACAACTCCTCTCATACCTCACTGTTGGCCAGGCTATCTAAGGCTGATGAGACATCTGGAGGGCTCCAAATTTCCCAGCACTATTATATCTGGTAAGATGTGTTCAGCGTGCTTACAAAACTATACAAATTTGCCTTTTTTAAAACTAAGAAAAGAAAATGACTGCTTCCTCTCCCAGTATTTTTCCTTCATTCTTTAGAGAATTGCCTTATACACAGTGTTTTAGATACTGGCCTTAGGCAGACCTCTTGGAAAAATATAGTATCTGTTGTCTTTGGCTTAATTATTATAAATAATGTCTAGCAGGGAAATGAGAAACTCAGATGTAGCTTTGAATGGATTGGTGGTGACTTGGATTGAGCTTCATGACTTCCCAATTGACCTGACTAGCAATCTCTGACCAAATTTGGAGGTTTACTCTGTTGGCAGCCTGCAACATTTCACTTGATAGCTTTCATGCCTTTGAGTTGGTTCACAGATTGGTGGCTACCATGCAATTAGGGTGGTGAGCCCACTCGAGATTTTAGTCCAGACTTTAAAGGAACTATCGAAAGTGTGCAACCCTATCCCTCCAAAAAGGTTCAAAGCCTTGAATAGCTCCTTTAAAGTTTGGTCTAAGATAAGGAGTGAATTCAATGCCATGCTGGCCTGGAAGCTAGCCACCACCACTGGTCATGCATTGACATAATTTGATCTCTCTACATTTGATCACTCTACACTTGAGTCTTGTTCAGAAGACAATGAGCATGTGGAAGGGGAGTACTGGCAGTGTGGCGGTGCTACCAGTCAGAGACGTGAAAAAAAAACCTTGAGAAATTCAGGGGAAAGCCCCTTCTTTTTCCCCCCTGAAGCCTTTTCTCCCAGAAAAATGGACTATGGTGTAGTTTCTTCTGGAATGATAAATACAGTGTTTAAGATAAGGTGTTCATGTATTTTAAAGCCCTAAAAGTGGGCCAAAATTCACAATCATGGTTATAAATATACAACGTATTCATGATTTGTATTTGTGGTTCATATTAGTGTCATAGAATCAAAGAGTTTGAAGGGGCCTCATGGGCCATCTAGTCCAGCCCCCTGCTCAATGCAGTATCTTCAACTAAAGCATCTCTGGCAGGTAGGTCTTCAGCCTCTTTTTGAAGATGTCCAGAGAAGAAGGCCCCACCACCTCTCTAGGCAATTGATTCCATTGCTGAACCACTTTTATGGTCAAGATGTTCCTTGTAATGTCCAGTTGAAATCTACTCTCCTGTAACTTCAAACCATCAGACTAGGCCCTGCTCTCCAGGGCAGCAGAGAACAGCCTGCCCCCGCCTCTCTGGGACAGCCCTTGAGGTATTTGAAGAGTACAATCATGTCACCCCTCAGTTTTCTCTTCACCAAGTTGGACATGCCCAGCTCCTTCCACTTTTCCTCATATGTTTTGTTCGCCATACCTCTTATCATCCTTGTTGCCCTTCTCTGAACCTGCCCCAACTTGTCTATACCCTTCTTAAAATGAGGCAGCCAGAACTGAACACAGTACTCCAGATGAGTCCTGACCAGCACAGAGAATATAGTGAGACTCCCCTCAACTTGGAAACTATGCTTCTATTCCCGATCATATTCATATTCACTAGTTTAGGGAATACATAAGGACTGTGAAAGTCCCCCAATCCTCACTTAACTGGGCAACAGCCACTTCCAGAGATAGGGGTCTGTTCCCCTGTTGATTGGGAAGCAGCTGACTGATGTTCTCACTCATCCCCTCCTGCAAGTGATCTCCAGTGTGTGTGTGGTGGATTGTGACAGAGATCCTGCTTCTGACTGTCACACTAGAGGTTGCTCACAGGAGGGGATGGGAATGTCAGTCAGCTGCTTCCTGATCGGCAGGAGAACACTGAGTGAGTTATGTCTCTTGTAACTAATGGTGAACTAGTGGAGACAAAATAATTTCATCGGTTTTGCTTATATTGATGGTGTCGTCTGTTTTTATTGGGTTAGTGGTTTGTTTGTTTTTGTTTTTGCCTGCTTCTCAAACTGACCAAACCAAAGAGGCCCCTTATAGTTAGGTGCTCTACATTTCAGGACCTTGTAGCCCATTTGTAACAATTTTTTTTTTAAAAAATAAATGTTTAAAATATGTCACCCTGGTGCGGTTCGGCCTCTCCGCACCCCTTAGTGATGCCACTGCCCCAAGGTGATGCACAATGGGTAAAGAGGCCTTTAAAACATTCAGTAAATAACTAAAAACCAATTAAAACTCCCACAGATTATTTTTTTTTTAGAAAAGACCCCCTAAAACAGTTTTTAAAACAGCTTTTTAAAAAATAGCTCTAAAAACAGTTTTAAAAACAACCAGCACAGACATCCAAAGTCCCTTGAGAGGACTGCCTGCCTGAAACTCAAAAAGGTTAGCACCAGCCTGACTTCCCTTGGGAGGAAGTTCATGGCGCTGTCACAGGTACCCACCAGCCTAGCTTCATGGGGTGGCAGGACACAAAACAGTGCCTCTGCTAATGATCTTAGATTGCAGACATTCTCATATGTGACTCTGACCTTCATCCTACAAAGCTTCTATTATTGTGATAATACATTTTTTTAACTGTGGTTCTAACACAGGATTAGCCCCTATGCAACAACTTCTTTCCTTTTTTTAACCAATGTGAAAATGATTGCTTTATCACTTGAAAAAGAAGTTGTTTTGTAACACTTCACAGAGTACAAACAACAAAATGCACAAGTGTGTTCATAAAGGCTGCAATGATTTTTGTTTTTAAAGTACTGAATCCTGAAAACACAGTGCTTTAAAAACCTGCAGACAATACAATGCTGAAAATACAGAATGAGATAATACATTGTGCTTTCATGGTATAAATCTACAGTCATGCAATTACATGGTGGTTTCTGCTGAACATACTTTCTGCTGAACATTGTCATTCTGCAGCTGACTGTGTATTTGCCAATTTATCTGCATAGTATCCCATTGTGTAATGCGGAATACACAGTGGCTGTTGCCACTATCTCAGTGAATCAAATGGTACCTTGAAGGTGCCAATGTATAGTTAGTTATGCATAATCCAAGAATGCACAGTTCCAGCCATGCAATTGTATATTCTTGGACAGTGCATAGCTATTTGTCAGTTCCTTCAGTGTGCTACTTGGTTAACAACCATTGCTCATTTCCCATGAGTGATATGAGAATAGTTAGGTGACTTGGGACTTGTCTCAGATTAAAGTCCCTTGAAAGATTGCTGGAAAAAGAGGAAGAAATGTACCTGAAGGCAAGTTTCTTGAAGGGAGGATAGAACAAAAATGTTTTATTGACTAGGGACTTTTTCGGACAATGTAAAAATAACGCTAGCAGCGTCGCCAGGTTGCGACGCTGCAGCGCAAGAGGGCGTCAGTTTCGTGGGAAGGAGCATCGTACGAAACTGACGCCCTCTAGCGCTGCAGCGTCACAACCTGGCGACGCTGCTAGCGTTATTTTTACATTGTCCGAAAAAGTCCTAGGTGTTGAGAAACCCTTGTCCTGGGCTTTGTTGTTATTTGCAATTTGACTTGGACTTACGGTGACCCTATGAAGGACAGGCAATCAAAGACTACTCTGTTCGGATCATAAAAACTCAGGATCATGGCTTGCTTCCTTGATTGAATCAACCCAACTGTAGTGCAATCTCCCTCTTTTCCTACTGCCTTCTACTTTACCAAGGATTATAATCTATTCTAATGAGTTTTGTCATCTCCATCATATGATGTCCAAATATATTATTAGGCACAGAGCTGGGAAGCAAAGACATGGAATAATACAACATTTCTGTGAAATTGAAGTCCGAGAATTTATCTCCAAAGTACAACAGTCTCTGTTTAGTCAAAAGTTATAATTTTTGACTAAACAGAGATTGTTGTAATAATTCAAAGGACTGTTACCTAATCAGGTAATTAGGACTATTACCTAATTCAAAGTGAAAAGTTTGTCCCTGAGAAACAGTCCCACTCCAGCACTCTCCATCAAACTATCAAGTACAGCCTCTTCTTTAGGGTTTACTCACCCACTTGGTCAAACCAATAACTCATAGCAGTTACACCTTATGGGTCAATAATAAAGAAAACAGTCCTTCCCTCAAGTCTACAGTCCAAAAGACAGCATACACACTCTACCCTGATTTGGCCAACACAGTCCTAATTAATCCACTAGTGACCCTCTTTTAAAATAACCCAGTTTTTCTCTCTCCCACCCACTTCCCCCCTTTGTCCTCAGTTTAATTCAATCGCCTCAATGTGAGTTCAAAGTGCAAAAATTTGCAATCATCTAACTCAGAAGGGAGGAGAGGAGATGAGGGGGCAGAAATCTTGCTCTTCTCTGTGAACTCAGGCAAAAGCAATCTGCTGCAGCCTCTCCTAGCTTAGGTGTTCTTCCTAATAATTTTTGCCCACACTCATGTTGTTTTGGCCACATGTGTCCTGATTTTCATCTGTGAAATGCTGGAGGTTGTGAGATAGAGCAAAAAAGAAAGGGAGAGGGAAGAGAAAAACACACCTGTTCTAAAGTTTAATCTTCTTATCATGAACAGCTGGGATGGAAACAGTTCAGGTAGCTGAGCAAATGAGTCTTCCAACCAGAACCAAGCAGCCAATCCCTCTATAGAGCTTATAGAAGATCCCTCTTCCTTTTCTCCCTCTACTTCACCCTGATGGGCTCAAACTTAAAAAGCAGTGGAGTAGCTCTCCTACTGAATAATCTACACAGGTACAGAACTTCAGAACACCTTAATAAATGCAAGGAACCTTGGTGAAGTTTTATCCATTTGCTAACCTATTTGATTGATCTCACAAGCTCTTAACTGGGGTGGCAGGTCCCCAGTTTAGAACTTCTAATATCAGCCAGGAATGTCTCAAGAAGCTACCAAGTCAAAATGTTATAGTGGATAAATGCTGAGTCACAAAATGAAAATACCAGGCACTAAAATTAGTGCATTTCTCCTCATAGTCACTGAAAGCAATCTATCAGAGTTGCTGGCTCACCTTTTTTTTGATATATTGGAGATAAATTCTCGGACTTCATTTTCACAGAAATGTTGTATTATTCCATGCCTTTGCTTCCCAGCTCTGTGCCTAATAATATATTTGTTTATACCTCAAGGATTCTTTCCATGTCAACTTTAGTTAACCTGAGTTGCTAGCTTTTTGCCATGATGAAGCTAAACAATAAAAAGCTAAAATAAGGCCATAAATGTATAAACAAGCCATTAATAGCAAAAGGTATAAACTCACAAAAGAGCTTTTCTTTATACCATATTGATATCAAAGCACAGTGAGGATTATCTAATTTACTTCCACTAGCCCAGGGCATAAATTGAAGTGCATTGTGGGAGAAGAGCTCTATGAATACCATGGCCTGCTAAAAAGACAAATGAATGGGTCTTAATGCAAATCAGGCCTAAGCATACATGAGAAGCCAGGATGATGAAATGGAGGATGTTGTGCTTTGGACATATCAGGAAACGACATGATTCATTAGAAAAAAGATGATCACACTCAGTAAAGGAGAAGACAGTAGGAAAAGAAGGAGAATGCATTACAAGTGGTTAGATTCAATCTAGGAAGCCACAGGTCTTACTTTGCAAGACCTGAGTAGGGCTGTTGATAACAGAGTGACTTGGAGATCTCTCAGTCATAGGATAACCATAGGTTGAAGCTACCTTGATGGCAATTAACAGTACCATTTTTTTTAAAAGTACTCCTGGAGAACAAAATGGCTCTGAGTATTGTGGGGTTGCAAAGAGAGCTTTGAGGAGGCACATAATTTGCATCACTGCAATAGATAATTAAATAAATAAGGGCTGAAATGAGCTGCTCCAAGCAAGTAAACGAATATCTATACCTATATGGGCAAAGAGAGGGAAATACTGCTTTTAATCAATGGAGATCTTGAATTTAGTGTTGTCAGAAATCATGCCAAAACATTTAAAAGAAATCTCGTTATGGGTATGTCCAGTGATGGGCATTTTAAGATGGATATAGAACAGTGATTCTCAACCTTTAGTCTTCCAGATGTTTTGGATTTCACCTCCAAGAATCCATAATTATTGGCTATGCTGGCAGAGACATCTGTGACTTGGAAGCACCTAACAGCTAAAGGATCAAAGGTTGAGAACTCGTGATGTAGAAGAACTGGCACAAGAATTGGCAATGGTTAGTGATGTGGAAAACAAGTCCTATGAGGAAAGGTTGAAGAGACTGGGTATTTTTTCTCGTGAAGAGATGACTGGGGTGCGGGGGTTGACAGTACTCTTCAGATATTTTAAATGTTAGGACATAGAAGAAGGAAAATACTTGTTCATTTCTGCCTCAGAAGAGTTGACTAGTAATGCCTTAAATTACAGCAGACTACATTATAGTTGTACATTAAGGGGTTGTTTAGATAGTGAAAAAACTCCTCATGGAATTCGAGGAGAGCACTTTTTGTACCAATGAGATCCCACGGTGATTAATCATATTTGGAAGGAGGGAGGCCAAAAATGCAAAAAACACTATTCGGGAAAAGCGTTTGTGGCTTTTCTCAAAGTTTTTTTTTTTTTTAATGTGGATGAAATGCACACTTCCACTCATTAGAACAACCAAATTGCATCACTGTGCATTCCTGGATAAGAATGGAAGTGGAAACCATTTGGTTGGGTGTGCATGGGGGTTGGCTTTGTTGTAGCCAGAAGCACCATTTTGGAGCTTCGCAGTAGCCATTGTGTGTTTTTTCACTGTGCTGAAGTGACCAAACAGCTTTTTAAATGGAAGGTTGCACTTGTGCACCTTAGAAAACAACTGTGCAATGGCAGCAACTTGTTGAGAATGAGTGAGTCACTCCTGGCCACCATCTTGATTCACAGGCATGGCTCCTTGAGAATATCAAACACGTATAGCTTCACATACCAGCAATTTTGCCATAAAACCATGGAGACAAATGAACACTGTTATGAATTGCATTAATGTGCAACAATCAGTGTTGTATCTTCTCATCTAGACAAGCCCTAAGAGAACCTTATAGATACTAAAGTCTAAATCCAGTAGCTATTCCCAACTAGAGTAAACATGTTGAACCAATGGAAAAATGGTTAGTCAACACTTATGTAAATTAAATTTGTTCAGTAGGTCTACTCTAGTTAGGGATAGCTATTGGATTTAGGCCTAAGAGTAGTTGCACAAATGGAATAAATAATGTAAAGGTTTGATGAGCTTTCCCAGACTCAGGTCTTCAAGGAGAGGCTGGACAACCATCTGCTGAGGATGCTCTGTCTCTGGATTCCCTGCACGGAGCAGGAGATTGGACTATATGGGCTCTCATCTGCACTATGCAGATATATAAGTTTCTTATGTAAACTTATGTCACCTCCTATAGTTCTATCCCATAGAAGCTTGGGAGCTGTAGTTTGGTTAGGAACTTGGAATTATCTGCTACAGTGTTCAAGAGCTGTTGTTCAACAGAGTGCAACAGAGCTCTCTAGCAAAGAATTTTAAGTATCTCACCAAACTATAAATCCCAGGATTCCATGGGATGCTGCTAGGACATATTAAGTAGTATGAAACTGATATAACTCTTTAATGTGGATACATTTTATGATTCTTTGTGTAGTGCCAGGTGTTACCTACCCTGACAGCCCCCATTTTAGAATATCACATAATGGCAATATCTGAACATTTGGCTTGATGTGGCCTTTCACGTGGTTAGCAGGTAAACCAGCGACCCCCAAATACCAAGGTTGGAGTCACGTATAACCAAGGGAGGGAACTTTGGAAATTCTCCAAACAAGTAATACTCAGGTCAGAGTTAACACCTGGAGATGAATCATCCACTAATCCACTCAACAATAGCAGAGTCCTTGATGTTTACAAAATGGGTTCTTCCTCTCCCCTTCCCCTCCAACAATAGACATTGCCTGCTCCTATTAAATTCTAAATACATCATCCATTAATGATAATTAAGTCTTCTGGAGCATTCTTTGTTTAGTCCTGGGAAACTCCAAGAAACATTGTATTCCACTCTAGATACTACCCATTCAGAGGAATTATTACATATAAATATCACCCAAATATACCAGCAAAATGTCCGCAAAATGACTCTTCATCCCTCAAAATGACCCTTCATCCCTCCATGCTGCCAGTTTGCTGTGGGACCCTCAGAATGCATTTCTGAGAACCTTTTGCTGCATGAATCTCTGCTCCTCTAATAGGTATCCTATTTCCTGAGAACCCCCTATTCTATTCCTCTATCCAAATACTTCCCACTATCTTCAATATCCTTGTGTGAGTGCTTGAAGCCTGAGTGTTTGTGTGAATGCTGCTGATATTAATTTCCAATAAAGATCATTTAATTGTAGTAACCTTTTGGCTTAGAATCTCCTCCGTTACTACCAGTATACATAGGTCAAAAGATCCTGCCATTATCCAGCCTCTCACTGCCATTATTGAGCTAATTAAATATTCCCCATATTAATTTCAGACCCTAGTGGTAACCTCGCAGAACCTCATGCAAGTTGGGTAACACAGATAGCACACTCATTAGGTTGCAGATGCAGGTTTTCAGATGAAGATAACACTTAGTTGAGATACATACATCCTTGTGCTACCTTGAAAAGCTAAATGCCTGATACGGACTTGCAGTTTTCTCCCTGATGAAGAAGTCTGTGATACTGTGAAGCTTGCTTTCTCCTGCACTGCCTAAACAGAAGTTATTTTGCCTCTCATAGGTAATCAGACCAGCTTTAATGGATATTTAGGGAATGTAAAGTTTCTGACAACTGGAGAAGAGTTTTGTCTGTGATTTGTACCCTCTTTCCCCACTGTGTTTAGCTGATACAATGATCAATTATGTGCAGGGCATGAGAGCTTTATTGGATGATGACAAATGAATCTTTGTGCAAACATTCCCATCCTCTCTGTCACCCACTTGCTTTGTTTTTAGTCAGAGAAGATGTGTGAAAACTGACTCTAAACATTTCCCCTTCATGTTATTGGAATAGGCAGCTTTGTCAAGGGGGCATATGGTTTATTCAGAGACAAAGCTAATCTTGGAACACTGACATAGTTAAGCTTTAATTTAAGAAGCCTGTGAAAACAGGCAAAACAGATGGAAAATTGCCATGGAGACCACTAACATGGAAGGATGAGAGTGTGTGTTGGGGGAAAGAGGGGACAAGAAACACATTTATGTAGTCACCACAATTATTCTAAAAGGCATCTTCAGGCTCTAGTATAATCCACCATCTTTCTCAGATTTACTAGGGATGCTGTTAATATTGTTCCCACTTTATATATTTACTCACTTTAAAAAGAATCACAAAAAGTGTATTCTGTTTTTATAATAGAATTCATGTGGCTTACAACTGAGAAACATAAAAGTGAGACATAGACACAAATTAAGTACAGCAATTGAAACCAGAACAGGAGGGGGAAAACTCACCCACTTTCCTTCTGAAATAAAACTGTATTTAAAAAATAAAATAGAAATCTGGTACTTGACAGCTAACCAAGGAGTCAAATAATGAAATTTCAGAACTTTGGTGCCATAGCAGAGAAGACCCTGCCCAAGGTCACCACCACCTGCACTTCTAATGGAAGGGCTTTGCACATAGCACAAAGACTTAAGGCCAAGGCAAACGCTACATGCTGTCTGGGGGATTTTGGGAGCTGGAGTAAAAAAACCACCAAAATGGAAATTAGCTAGGCTCTGACTAAAGCCTAAGACCACAGCTGCTGTTCCAAGATTCTAGTATTGTCTACACAGTGTTAAGTAAAGATTGATTGATTGACCAATTTGATTTCTATACCACCTTTCTTTCACAGTATAAGCCACAGCAACTTACAATTTTGTTGTTGTATGCCTTCAAGTTGTTTCTGACTTATCGCAACCCTAAGGTGAACCTATCAACCTGTTAAAACAGTTACAACAATATAGGGTACAAAAGTTAAAACAGTGTTACACAAACAATCCAATTTAAACATTACTTTTAAAACATCAATCTAAACAGAATTAAAAACACACATTACATATTAAAACAGCACACCTGTTGCATATCCTTCTACCTCAGCCAGATGAAAGGATGAATCCTTATTTAAATAGGCAGATGTTTTGCTTGCCTGTGAAAAGATATCAGAAAGGGGGGTAACTGAGCTTCCCTGGGGAGGGAATTACATAGCCTATGAACAGCCACTGAGAAATCTTACTCCCGTGTCCTCACCAGACAAACCTGGGAGGGTGCTGGGATGGAGAAAAAGCTCTCCCCTTAAGTTGATAAGACTCAGAAAAAATTGTATGAGGAAATGCAGGCTTTCAGATAATCTGGGCCTAAGGTGTACAGTTGGCCCTCCACATTCATGGGGGTTAGGGGTGCAGTCCTCTTGTGAAAGTGGAAAAAACATGAACATCTCTGGGATCCTCTTGGGGGTGGTGAGGCACTAGGGAGGGGAGACAGGGCACCACACCATGGCCCTAGGGGGCTTGCTCTTCCTCTCTGCCTCTTTCTCCTGTAGCCGGGGTACAAGTGGAGCACTGGGTGCATCAGAGGAAAGGAACCTGAGAGGGCAGTGGGGAGGGCATGAGGGGTATGTGGGGAGCAGAATTCCTTTCCCTCCTGCAGAGTACTGCTGCCACAATGGTCCCCCAGGGGCTGACTTGCCCTCCCTGCCTCTTTCTTTGCCTGACAGTCCTTCCTGTCTCTTTTTCCTACAGCTGAGGTGCTTGTGGAGGCACTGGAGAAATGTAGCCTGGGGAGGGTGGCTGGGGAGAGTGGCAGGGAGGGTTGCCAGGGTGAGCAGTGCGGCCACAAGGAGTATGAGAGGAGCAGAGACTCTTCCCCCCTCTGCCAAGCACTGCTGCTGCCATGGTATCCCTGGGGGGGGGTCACCCTCCTCCCTGCTTCTTTCTTTCTCACCCACCACCCTACCTACCAATTTCTCTGCCAGCCCAGCCTCCTAGCCTGTTTCATCTGCAGCTGGGGTGCATGTGGAGGCACTGGGCACAGTGAAGAGAAGAAGCCTGGGAGGGTGGCTGGAGTCAGGGCCGGTTTAACCTGTCTGCCAAATCAGCATTGGCAGGGGGCCCCGAGGTCAAGAGGGGGCCCCGAGGTCAAAAGAGGGCCCCGTGTTGGCCTCCTTAATCTGACGAAGGAGACAGCCAGGAGACAGCCGGGAGGAACTCCCTCTTACCCTCCTCCTCCAAAAACTTCCTGCTGGCTTTTTTTTTAAAAAAACAAACAGCCTCTCCAAAACTAAAGAGAAAGAGAAAGAAACAGCAGCCATCCATGGCAGAAGCTGGAGGGAGAGGCACATTGGAGAGGGTGAGTGTGTGTGTGTGAGAGAGAGAGACAGGGAATTTGAGGGTTGTCTCCCTCAGAAAGGGCTCCTTTCTTTCTTTCTTTCTTTCTTTCTTTCTTTCTTTCTTTCTTTCTTTCCTTTCCTTCCTTGCACATATATCCCCTCCAGCCCATCTTTCCAGCTGCTTTTAACATGTCTTGGTTCCTCTCCCCTCCCTTCCCCCCTTGGTCTTCTTCAGCCATCCAACCTATGTTTAAAAAAAACCAAAGAAGGAGACTCCAACACACTCCAAGGCAGTGTATTCCACTTCCAAACAGCTCTTACTGTCAGGAGGTTCTTCCCAATATTCAGGTGGAATCTCTTTTCCTGTAGTTTGAACCCATGGCTCCGTGTCCTAGTCTCTGGAGCAGCAGAAAACAAGCTTGCTCCTTCCTCAATATGACATCCCTTCAAATATTTAAACATGTCTATCACGTCACCTCTCAACCTTCTCTTCTCCAGGCTAAGCATACCCAGCTCCCTAAGCTGTTCCTCATATGGCGTAATGGCTTCCAGACCTCCCACCATCCTCCTCAGTATCTTTCTTGTGCCCAGAATTGGAAACGGTATTCCAGGTGAGGTCTGACCAAAGCAGAATGGAGTGATACTATTACTTCCTTTGATCTAGACACTACTCCTATTAATGCAGCCTAGAATCGCTTTGGCATTTTTTGCTGCTGCATCACACTGCTAACTCATGTTTAGCTTGTAGTCTACTCTTTATTTTCTTTGAGGAAATCTACACCATTACATTAATTGCTAATAAAAAAAAAATTATGTTAGTGCCTATAATATAGTTTTTAAACTAAATTATTGGTGGCAAATTATGGAATATAGTAGGCTCCTCTTATCCACTGGGGATTGGTTCAGGGGGGGTGGCGTGGATTCTGAAAACCATGAATAATAGTGAACGCCATTGAAAATAATGGGACTTCTGGTTTAAAATACCATAGAGTTGCCTTGGAGGGCCTAGAAAAGGGCTAGGGAAGACACATTTTCTAGGAAGACTCTATGGTAGGTGTGCTGTTTTGTGTTCCATGGATAATGAATCCATCGATATGGGAGTCTTACTATAATCTGAACATCCTGTATGGTGAATAGGTTAGGTTACATTAATCTGAGATAAACATATGGGGTCCCCAAAGTAAAGCATTGCAGAGGGCCCCAAAATTCCTTAAACCGGCCCTGGCTGGAGTGAACAGCTTGGAGGTAACAAGGGACATGCGGAGTGCAGAGCACCTTCTACTACTTTTCTACCTAGCACTGCTGCTACAGAGTCCCCCAGGTGCTGCTCACCCTCCCTGCCTCTCCCTTTGCTGGCCTGCCCACCCTCCCTCCCTCTTTCTCTACCCACCCACCCTCCTGCCTCTTTCTGTTCCATCCTCCCCCTCCCTGCCCCGTTCTGTGCCAGTCTTCCCTACCTACCTCTTTCTTTGCCTGCCCGCTCTCCTTTCTTGCATGTTTTGCTTGCTTACAGGGTGCACATGGATGGCACATGGAAGCACCCGTTGCAGTGGAGAAAAGAAGCCCAGGAGCCTGGCCAAGGCAAGCAGGAGGAAGGCCACAAGGGGTGTCCAAGGAGAAGAACCCCTTATCCCCCTCCTCTGCTGAATGCCACCATGGTCCCCTGGGGGGTTGCTCTCCCTCCCTGCCTCTTTCTCTGCCCACCTGCCCACCCTACTTCTTTCTTTTCCCTCTGCTCTCCGTGCCTCTTTCTCCTGCAGCTGGAGTGCAAGTGGAGGTGCCAGACCAGAGGAGAGAAGGAACCCAGGAGGGTGGCCAAGGTTAGTGGTGGGGAGGCCACAAGGGGAACACAGGGAGCAGATCATTTCTCTCCCTCTTCTGAGTACTGTCCCAGCTTCCAGGAGGGGGAGAGTGGGGCCAGCTCACTGGGCTGGCTAGTAGGAGACTGGGATGTGGGCTCGCCTGGGAAGGAGGGTAGCAGCTAGGAAGAGGCAGAAGTGGCAGTCGTGGAGATGGCGGCAGTGATGACTGAAGGCCCTCAGGGGCATCTCCCATGTCCTGCTTCTAGCTGTCTGCCCACTCACTCTGCATCCTCAGGCCAAATGGCTTCCCTCCCTCACTGGCTTGCCTGGTTGTCCTTCCATCGGGACACTCTTTCTATCATGCACTTTCTCTCCATCCCTCTCTGGACAAACTAGCGTAAAATCGAATCCCCAAAAGGAAAACCCACAAATGTGTACGGATTTATAGGTCATAACCAGCACTTTCAATTGTGCCTAGATAGTAACCAGAAGTCAGCAAGACTGTGAACTAATAAAGTTAGCTCTACACTCAAAGCTCCTGCGCCTATGGTTGTCCATGCAACGTCATCCCAGGTCCCGAGATTTCTGGGCCAAAACTGAGATCTAGGGATAGCCCCTGGTGATGCCAGTAAATGTTACGCATTAAGTACTAACCACCGTTGTTTACAGCTTGTCATTTGAACACACACACACATACATATGCAGAAAATATTTACCTGTTGAAATTAGGACAGTAATCATAGCTAAACGGGCTGTTCCCAGGCGGAATGGAGAACATTTAATCCAGCCTACTAGCTTCTAGCTAGAACAAAGATGCAGAGCAGAGTGGAGGAGGATGAGACCTGGTGCCACAATGATGGAAGGGAAGGAAGAAGCTAACTAAGGGCTCATCGACATGACGGAAAAAAACCCCAGCAAGAATGTGGGCAGAATGCCTTTAGTTTACATGAGCTCCTGCCGGGATTCACCATATTCAGAAGGAGGGGGGATGAAAACTTCAAATAGATCGTGATATCAGCTTTCGCTGTTTCTTGCAATCTTTTAATATTTGTGTGAAAATGTGCATAACAGGTCGTCTGTACAACCAATTTGAAAAGGGGCACACAGCAGGGCTGAAACCTGATTGGTCGGGAGTGGAGGGCTTGCAATGTCAGAGCCACCATTGTTGTTGTTTTTGCCCTGGCACGATCGTTCAAGAGGCAGAGCAAAAGTAAGAAGGTTTCTTTAAGTAGAAAATAGCTCTTCTGCATCTTCTTTTTTTTTTAAGTGTGTGTGGGGGAGATTTTCGGGATGCAACTCATTTGTGGCCACCATTTTTTTTTTTCGTGCTGCTCCATCTGAACTGCAAAATTGCTAATTTTCCCTTCCAGGAAGCTGGCAAATGAATTGTGGACATAAATGGACACTGCAGTGATAGGGAGGTAAGGTGCTTTTTGCTTTTTTTTTTTTTTTTGCAACAAATTATCCTGTCTAGCTGTGCCCTAAGTAAATATGTATTCCCCCCCCCCAGAGTTTTTGCAAGTTGCAGCAGCCTATCAAGCCCTGAAAATTGTATTAAGCTTCTGTTCTCCTAGCTGAGGTGGATATTTGCACATAGCCCTTTCCTCTTGACTAGAGCTGAACCTACCAAAACTGGGAAATATCCACCCTCATCTCCCATCTGGAGATGTCCCACAAAAATAGAAACTTGGGGCCACACCCTGAGATTTGTCAACTTCATCTGTGACAACATTTTATGACCAATTTCTTCTGTCTCATTGGTTTTCAAATGTTCTTTTTATACCAGCCTGGGTTCAGAGAAACCCCTGTGAATTGTGAGAGAGATTCTGGGGATGTTTTAAGGGTGCAAACTCAGTTCATTTGGGGGCTTTGTTTTTATGATACATGAAACCACATGATACATTTTTGCAAAAAAGCTTGTAAAATGTGGGCTAGACAAGTTAACTGTTCAATGGATTTGTAATTGGTTGATCGGCTGAACCCAAACAGTGCTCAGAAGCGGCTCCTCTTTGTCTTGGAAAGATGTGACCAGTGGGGTGCCACAAGGTTCGGTCTTGGGCCCAGTGCTATTCAACATCTTTATCAATGACTTGGATGATGGAATTATGGCCATACTTATCAAATTTGCAGATGACACCAAATAAGGAGGAGTAGCTAATATCCTAGAGGACAGGATCAAAATTCAAAATGACCTGGATAGACTGGAGAGCTGGGTCAAAGCTAACAAAATGAAATTCAATATGGAGAAATGTAAGGTACACTTAGGGCAGAAAAACGAAATGCATAGATACAGGATGGGGGAGACCTGGCTGAACGAGACTACGTGCGAAAGGGATCTAGGAGTCCTAGTAGACAACAAGTTGAACATGAGTCAACAGTGTGGTGCGGCGGCTAAAAAGGCCAATGCAATTTTGGGCTGCATCAATAGAAGTATAGTGTCTAGATCAAGGGAAGTAATAGTGCCTCTCTATTCTGCCTTGGTCAGGCTTCCCCTAGAATGCTGTGTCCAGTTCTGGGCACCAAAATTCAAAAATTATATTGACAAATTGGAGTGTGTCCAGAGGAGGGTGACTAAAATGGTGAAAGGGCTGGAAACCATGCCTTATGAGGAAAGACTTAGGGAGCTGGGTATGTTTAACCTGGAAAAAAGATGGTTAAGAGGCGATATGATAGCCCTGTTTAAGTATTTGAAGGGCTGTCACATTGAGGATGGAGCAGGCTTGTTTTCTGCTGCTCCAGAGACGAATATAGAGCAATGGATGCAAGCTCCAGGAACAGAGATTCCACCTCATCATTAGGAGGAACTTTCTGACAGTAAGAGCTGTTTGGCAATGGAACACACTCCCTCGGAGCATGGTGGGGTATCCTTCCTTGGAGGTCTTTAAACAGAAGCTGGATGGCCATCTGTCGGGGATGCTTTGATCATGATTTCCTGTGTGGCAGGGGGTTGGACTGGATGGTCCTTGTGGTCTCTTCCAACTCTACAATTCTATGAACTATGGGTATGCCCTTGGATGTATCCAATACTACCTTGTGGGATTGCGTTGCTTTTTAGGAACATTGGTCCACCACATAAACTCCTAGTAAGCCTTCAGAGGATTTTCAGAGTCCATTAGAACACCCATTTAAAGTCATATGTACCCAAAGCCCTCTCTCCATCACTACAGGATTTGCCTTCATCCTTATCAAGTGTGGATAGTGACAGCTATTTTTAGTTTAAGACTATAATTTGGAGTAAATTGCTCAAACTTTCCACGTAGCCCTGACTGCTCTGTACCACTCTGTTGATAAATTACTGGTGTCCTCATCTAGGTAACGGCTAAAGGTAAATGTTTAATGATGACTGAAAGCGGGTAATCTTCCATGATAATTTTTGCATGAGTAATTGTACTTGCTATGCATGTACTTTTAGCTATTCAGTACCTTGGCCTTTTCTACAGTTGGCAATGAAATTCTCAATCCCCCTGATTTCTGTTACAGCTACTGTACTTGAGCACTTTAATGATGAACAGCTGACTAATCTACAGTAAAGGACTTAGTGCGGGAGACAAAGTGGTTTTAAGAGATGTGATAACATTGTTTTGGGAGGTGAACAGAGGCAGCTTAATAAAATACACAGGAGGTTTTATAGTATCCTAGATGACCTTAGAATGCTGAATAATAAAGTGGCAACTGAGATGCAAAAAGTCATGCTTGTGCTGCTTGTACCTCAGGGCCCTTTAGCACACTCAAAACCTGGCTTTTCCACAATTGAACTGCGGAATCAATGGTGGTTGCACAAGCACTTAATATAGTGCTCTATTATCCAACAATTTCTTTTCTTATAGGCAAGATCTTTCTGTAATGTCTGTTTATAAATATGCTGCAACATTAATTAGTAGCTTCCTTCAGGTATCTTTTGTGTTTTTTATTGCTTGCTATTCGGTGTGCCTGGTGGATTAGTGATGAATGGCTTCTTAATAGCCCCTTAATTAGTGAGCTTCTGTTAATCTTGTGGGAGAGTTAACATACATTAGCTAACACACATTGTAAACTGCTTAGAGAGTGCCTAGTGCCTTATAAAGTGATGTAGATGAGTAAGTGCTATTGCTAAAAACAATTTGTAAGCCACTCTGAGAGCCTTTGTGGCTGAAGAGCAGGGTATAAATACTCTAATAAATAAAATAAAAAATAAGAGATAACTACTTGCTTTGTTTCTTTACCACTATTTCTTAATAAAAGGAATAAACATAACAAAGGAAAAGCTGTAACTGAAACTCCTCTGTCATAAGGTTTGGGCTTCATTAATCCCCCAAGCATTGTTGAACAAAAAGCATTAGCTCAGGCACAAAATGTATGGAGGAAGCTTTTAATTAAATTCACCTCAAGGACTGTTCCTGTCCATACTAGATCATCTGGTGCTACAATTACATTTTATTGCTGAAGAAAATGACTGAAAGAAAGAAAGAAAGAAAGAAGAAAATGTCTACAAATTGGGTCTAAAATACACAGGTGGGCAATGCAGAAAACACTGGAATGCTATGTTTTGGTATCTGCTTTCTCTGTAATAAGTGAGGGAACAAAAAGAGAGAAATGTGAAAGAAAAAGGCCAGTAAGGAAGCAATCAAACTGAACTTGAGTATAATACAATAAGGACTTATTGTAATAAGGCATTATTGAACATGAGTACAACACAATCAGAGGTATGATGGAGTACAATATGGAATAAAAAAGGCATTTGCTAACCCTGGCTTTTTACAAATGTTGTAGCGCTGCCTCTGCACTACAGCATTTAATGGGTGGGAGGGGAATTCTTATATTTTGCACAGCAAAAACAGTGAATGGAAGGACATTCCCACTGTTTTGCTCTAAAGAACAACACTGCTCTAAGCACTAGCCAGCAAACTGGTGAAGATCAAATATTGCCTCAACTGGATTACTACAAGAACAGGCAGATTCTGTGATCTGGTAGGACTGGGGGGAAAGTGAGGACTTCCCAGTAAGGGCAGCACTTATCCAACCTTGGTCCCTTGAGGTCACAGTAGTGGGAGATTCTTGAAGCCATTGCTGGTTGCTGCTGCAATCAGACATGCACTATGCAAACTGTACGTGATGAGAAGGCTGGGAACTTTCAAATATGATGGTTCTGCAGATTCACATATAAAATACAAATTAAACAAAGCAGGCATTTGCAATTTGGCAGAAGCTCCCCCTGTGAATGCGTTCAGGGGTCAAGCCTACTTTTGTCAATGTGCAATGTGTGAAATGGCTCTCAGTAGAGCCAGATTATCACTGGTTCAATTGGTGCAATTGCTCCAGATCCCTCACTGGCTGGGCATCCAGTGCTGAAGGGAAAGAGTGAAGCTCGCCTCCTCTTCTCCAGTTACTTTCTGATGCTGCTGATGTTTCTGTTACCATCATTTTGTGGTTGTTGTTGTTGTTACTTGTCATCAAGTCAGCTTCAACTAATGGTGACCCTATGAATGAGGGGCCTCTAAAACACCATGACCGGAATTCTGTTGTTATGTGACTCAAGTAGAAGCATTGAATCAATGGGGTTTACTTTTGTGTTGACTCACCAGTTAGCCACTGATTCATAGAGTTGGAAGAGACACAGGGACCATCTAGTCCACCTAGTTGGTTTAGTCATTTTGGTTTCTAGGGAAAGTTCAGGCCCGATTTGATCTCAAACTCATTTATTTTTCTTTTTGGCAGTCCATGGTATCTATAGCACTCTCCTCCAGCATCCCATTTCAAATGAATTGATTCTCTTTCTGTCAACTTTTTTCACTTTCCAGCTTTCACAACCATATGCAGAAATCAGAAATACTATGGCCTGGATGATTCTGATTTTGGTATTCAATGATATATTTTATTTATTTATTTACACTTGAAGATTTTATCAAGTTCCTCAATATCTGCTTTTCCAAGTCCTAGTCTTCTTCTGATTTCTTGTCTACCGTCTCCATTCTGATTTATGACTGAGCTGAGGTACAGATAATATTTCAATTTCTTCATCATCCACTTTATGTAAATCATCTGCAGTCATTATTTTTGTTTTCTTAATGTCCTGCTGTGACCCTGCTTTGACACTTTTCCCTTTTACTTTTCTCAAGTCATTCTAGGTCTTTGTTATTTTCTGATAGTAGAATGGTGTCATCTGTATATCTTAAATTGTTGATGTTCCTTCCTCCAATTTTTGTGCCTCCTTCCTCCGAGTTAAATCTAGTTTTCAGTATGATATCTTTGGAGTATAAATTAAACAGATAGCACAATACAATGCAGCCTTGTCTGACCTTCTTGCCAATTGGAAAACATTCTGTTTCTCCATATTTTGTCCTGACAGTGGCCTCTTGCCCTGAGTATAGGTCAAATGTTTTAGCACAATGAATTATTTAGAAATATTCAAAAATTTTCATGATCTTCACAGTCAAAGACATTGCTATAATCTATAAAGCACAGGCTGATTTTCTTCTGAAATCATTTAATGTACTCTGTTATGAAATGTATGTTTGCAATATAATCCGTAGTGCATCTTCCTTTTCAGAATCCAGCTTGGATAGCTGGCATTTCTTCCTCAGTATATGCTAAAAGTCTTTGTTGTTAAATTTGAGCATCATTTTGCTTGCATGTGAGATTAATGGAATGGTTATTGAAATTCTTGGTGTCTGATGTCCCCTTTCTCAGGGATTGGAATATATATTAAACATTTCAAATCTGTGAGACATTATTTAGTTTTTCTTATTTGTTGGCAGATTTTAGATAGAATTTGATACTGTCACTTTAGTTTGAAAGAGCTGAATGCAGGGAATCAGGATGTTGGTGTTAGTAGGGCTGAAAGTGGTTCTGCACATGAAGATTTTGGTGGTGTTATCTATTTTACTTCACATTTTGTTTTTATTCATAAATAGTCAGTTCCTAGAATACTTGTCACATGTGCACAAAGGAGGTCCTATTTTAGGAATTGCTCCAGAGGCCTCAACCATCTTAATTAGGTTTTGGCTCTTGGATCTTCTATTTCTGATTCATTGACTAGCAGCTATCATTCATGCACAGGTAACCTATGGGGTCACCTATTATGTTGGGTAGGATCACTCTTGAAGTCTACAGAAACAGATGTTACCCAAATTGCTCTTATTCAGATCTTAAGTAAGGGAATTTAATTAGCTCAATAACTGGCATGTGAGAGGCTGGGTAATTTAGCAGGCTCTTTTAACCCAATGTATACTCCGCCATAAGAACTCCAGCTTAAGTAACAAAACGTAATCTTTATTTGAGAAATCGGCATACAAAAGAAAGCATTCAGTCAGCAATACGCACTTTCAAGAACTATAGGAAAGGAAGGTAGCAGACTAAAGAACAGTGATAAGGGATGATAGGCTACATTTACCTGTCCAGAGACAAAGGTGAGGGCTCAGATCATGAGTATCTGAGGGTGGCTCCCAAACTGATGTGGAGTATGGATGCAAGTTGGATGCCACACTAAATGGCTAAAAAAACCCCAGTTTTTATAAGCTTTTTGCCCCTTGAAGTGAGTCTGACAATGGTCAAAATGACCCTTTTCCTGCACCTGATCAAAGAGATTGATTGAATATCTTCAATCACAGAGTAGGGGGTCTGTGATTTGTTGGGATAGCTTTGTAGTGTGGGAAAATCACACACAAGGATGGGTTGAAAGAAGTGGCTTCATTAGCTTTCAAGACCTTGTCTATCTACCACTTATTTTCCCAAAGCAAGAGGAAGATCCCCATCACATCTGGCCTTTTTCACAGAGACCTGTTAAATCTGCATGTTTCCTGCTCTTTTGATCTCAGCATTTAGTCCATATGGTCTGCCTTCCAGCTCACTTTTCATGGCCACACTATTTTTTTTATACATATCAATTTGATGTTCCTATTTAATTCTTTTTCATTGAGGTACAGTGGGAGCCTACAACACAGAGATGGCACAGAATGCCATCATTTGCTTCATTATGACGATATGTGTTGAGGTACACATTACACAATTGCTCAAGCACCCATAGATTCATTACTCCACTGTCACTGCCAGCTGCCACTGGGTAAGATACACACCATCTTACTCCATCCTTTGAAGCAAGGCAGATAGTGAGTGACTGGGGCAGAGCCTTTTCTGTTTTGGCATCCTGTCTCTGCCATTTTTGTTTAATATTTGACCAGGATATTGATCCAGGATTTTGAGACTTGATACTCTAAATTTATGTTGATATTTTAGGTTTTTGTTTGCTGTTTGCTGTCTTCTTGTTATTTTATTCTGAGTATATTTTGTCTAGTTTGCAAGCTCTCTTGAGAGCTTTGCCTGAGGAGTGACCAATAAAACTCTGTATGAGCAAAGTGTGGCCCTTGAGATATTATTGGACTACAACTTCCATCAACCCAAGCTCTCTTATCCAACACTGAGGAACGCTGGGAGCTACAGTCCCTCCAATGTCTGGAGGGCTGCACTTGGAACACACCAGCTTCTAATGAATAGCTTGCATACCTTCCATGCCACCAAAAAGTCATATAAAAACAGCTGAAACTCATCTGGCTCCTATTGGGAAAGAAAGAAAAGAAACAATTTTTCATCAAGCATAAGGCATGTGCCTTTGACCACATTCGTACTCCAAAATTACTTTCTGCCACTGGTGTCATTTATCCAGTTTGCACTAGTTCACCTGAACTGGTTGTTAAAATTTGTTGGGTTTGCCAAACCACTTGTTTAGAAAATGAAAACTTTCACTGGGGACAGAAAATGAAAACTTTCACTGAGCCCCCCCCTCCCAAACTGGCTATGCTTTGGTTCATTCCCAGCCACCCTTTCCAGAGCTGTCTTGACAGCTTTATGGGCCCCCTGGCAAAGCAGTACACTGGTTCCTGCCTACACAACCACTCAGAAGAATAAAAATGTAAATTATCAATAAAATAAACTTATATTTATTGGTGCCTCCAACAAAATCAGTGTTTTAACCCTCTCCCAGGTGTACAGCTTCATTGGGAGCAAAGTCCCTTCCTGTCCAGACTTCAGAATCCCTGATGTGTAAACCAGCAGAGATAAGAATGACAAAGAAGAGAGGAGAGAAGCTCCTTCCAGTGTGGGAAAGGAGGGGGAGAAGCAAAAGCAATGTCTCGGAGGAGCATCCCTCCAGTGAGCTGGCGTCTCCACCTTGCTCCAATGGGAATGGCAGAAACGGGAAGAGAAGCAGGGTGTGGGCAGGCAGCCTCCACCTCTGGGAGAAGGAAAGAGTACAGGCTGGAGGGCTGGAAGGAGGCACCCTCTTGGTGGGGCTGTTGAAGAGTGTATGGACTTTTTCGGATGTCTCAAATACACCGCAAGCACCCTCCTCGCGTTGCGAGGCTGCTGCACTGCAGGGTGTCGCTTTCGGATGACCCTTTCCCCTGCCGGTACTGTTGCATTTGAGCGTTATATTTCGCCAGTTTTTAAGCACGAAAGTTGATCGTGATTAAAAACTGGTGAAATATAATGCTCAAATGTCCCAGCAGTACAACAACAGTACCGGCAGGGGAGAGCGTCATCCGAAAGTGACACCCTGCAGCGCAGCAGCCTCACAACACGAGGAGGCTGTTTGCGGTGTATTTGAGATGTCCGAAAAAGTCCTATGTGTGTGTAAGAGAGGGAAGAGTTGCTCAGTGGTTGGTGGCTGCATGGGCAGCCACTCCAGGCAGAGCTGGAGAAGCAGGGCGAGCCTCCCTTTCTCAGCCGCCACTCTTCTGCAGGGTTTATTCTGGCAGGATTTCTCCAGTGCCTCCCTCGCTTTGCTCCTCAGTCAGGGCTCCCCCTCCAACCTCTCATCCCTCATCCTCCTCTCTTTTCTCTTTATCTTTCCCATTCCCCATTCTCGCAAATGCAGACATGCCTACTCTCTACTACGAGTCATCATTTTTCTCCTACCGAGTTAGTGGGAGATTTGAATGTCGAGGCAGGTGATCAGAAAATTAGTGTTAGATTCTGCTCTGTGCATAGATTAGCATGGGATCCCTATCCTTTTGGGCCCCCAGGCAACTGCCCAGCGTGCCCATGCATTAAGATGGCACTGACCATCTCCCATAGAGCAGCAGCAGAAGAAGAAACAGCAAGTCCAAAGCTTTCCTGGCCAGCCCTGAGTCTGTTGCAGCAACACACACTGCTAAGGCTAAGCAAGGCCTTGGGGGAAAGCTAAGGAAAAAGAGAAAAGATCGCTGCATCACAGGCAACCCCTGTCAGGGAAGGAAAGACAGGAAGGAAAGGAGCAAGGAAGGAGAGTGAGGGAGTGTGCTCGTCCCTGATCCCTTCCCTCCTCTCTGCTGCAGGCAAGTGCACATCTGCACACATTTCTCCAATGATGAATCATACAACAATTATTATTATTTTTTGGTTAACATGTACACATTTTGTAAAAAAAGAAAAAAGAAAAAAAAGAATTAGAACCCATTGTTAATTATTTTGAATGACACCCCTGCTTTCTGCTTATTGATTTCCTTCTGAAGATGCATGGAACGCTTTGGCCTGACAGGTCAACCAGTTTGCTCTGAGGATAGAGCTTTTAAAAACAGGGCCATTCTGTTTCCCAAAGCCTAGTGTATATATGTGGGTCATGGCAGGATATGCTTCATATGTGTAATTGAATGTTTTTATGAATGGCACACTCCCATGCATTTTTCATTGAAGAAATCCTAGGGTTTTCATTCATTAAGAGTCAGAGGCAAGGCTTGTATTCGAGCAGATTAAAAGGTATGGCTTATTCATCAAAATCAGTAACTGCTTCCAGCCAGAGAGATTATGTACATTAATAGGGCACTTCCAACAGGGCTCTGAGCCATTGCCCTGGAGGCACCTCATCTATAATTTCTTTCCAGGTGGAAGGAAACCCACTCTGGCATGGATGTAGCGCTTAGATCTGGTTGTGATTACCTTTGCTATTTCTTTCCTTCTCTGTTATTTCTTTCTATTCCTTGTGTCATTTTTCTTCCCAAGTATTTCTGCTTATTTTAAGAACTACTGCATCTGTGCACAGCTTCCTTATGTGACAAACCAATGCACAACATTGCAGAGGGCCCCCTTCTTAGTGATGTTACCTCGGGCCCTGCACTGGCTCTGTCTACCTGTGCTTCTCATTGGGCCCACCTGGACAGGAAGGAATATAACATACTTCCTTTTCCACTTAAGGCTTGTTTAAGCAACATGGTCCTCTTTTTGAATCTATATGTGTTCCTACATCTGTTGTTCTTAAGTCTTGACTTCTGGTTTCCTCCTTCATCTAGCTGTAATACCCCCCATCATCCCCTGCTGGAACATCCAGCATCCACCAACTTGGTGCATATCAATTGGCAACAGTGTTTGATATCAATTTAGCCAAGTGGGGCCTTTTCAAGAGCTGATGGGAAACAAATAAAGTCATGCTAAGGGTAGCACATATCATGCCAGGAAAGAGGCCATATAAACTATCCAAAATTCATACCTCAGTACAACAACCAAAATCTCTTTGTAATGGAGAAGTTTCATGTCTGGAAAAAGCAGACCCTCATCAGTGTAGTTGGTAGATTCATTGCTTTGCAAATCATGCTGGCACACATACATTCACAGGACAAAGAAATATTGCCTGTCAGTCAGCAGATACCAGATCACCCCCATTTCCAGTTCCTGACTAATCCAGAATTCCTTTGTTTTAAATCATTGAAAACTACTTGAAGACAAATGTTCCTTTTGTTTAATTGTACCTTCAAAGGGATTTTCCCTGTACAAACCGTCCAAAAATCTCAGTTCTTTGGTTCACATCTCACTTCCTCCTGAATCCATGTCATTCCATCCCTTGATTCCCCCCTCTTTCCTTCCAAATCTCTGCTCATGCTTCCCCAACCTTTGGCCGGCTTCCAGCCAACTCAGGTGTTCCATTCCCCACTCCAGAAATCCTAACCTCCCTTCCTAAATCCTTCCTCCCCACTTTTAGTTAACTGTTTTCTGCTGGTACTCAAGAGTAATTCCACTACACACAAGGAGACTCCAGCTTCAAGATCAGGTGCTGTTCCCCACCCCCGCCTTAGCCTAATCCCGCTTCTAACTGTTTCCTGCCTTACTCTGATAGTCTTGTTTGCTTGATAATGAATGTGTGTGATGTGTGAGTGCTTTAAGATTAGTTCAATAAAGTTTCATCAGTTGTTTTGGATCTCCAACTCCATGTTTTTCCTAGTTCCACCCATATACATAGGGCTTAAAGATTCTGAAAGTTACACAGCCTCTTGCTTGCCATTAGTTCCCCATTGTAAGGTCAGTTTCATGTTGGATTGCCATAATTCTCTGCCAGAAAACTGCGACAGAGCACCCATGGGGGTGGGTGGGAAAGAAGGAGGGGGCCCTCTTCTCTCCCCTCATCCATGTGAGGAGGGCACCCAGAACACCCACAGAGGTGGGGAAGGAGGAGGGAGACCTCTTCTCTCCCCCATCCCCACAAATATTACAAGTTGGGGACAGATGACTGTGTCATTGTTCAACGTCTGCAAGAGCTTGTGAATGACTTGACTCAAACTTGAATAAAGGACTTTACATAGCTATGAAGGTACAGAGAACATATGGAGAGGTACAGCTATGTACACTGAAAGTCTACTGAAGGAACAGCACTCAGAGCCTGGAAGGTTATTTACAATTATTTACAATTATTTACAAGCTTCAATTATTTTTGTTCTGAATTTACCAAAAGTAGACAGTTATTGACTGTTAGTGACTTAGGACTTTATCAGACGAGCCCCTTAAAACGTTCTTTTGTTGGCATAAAAAAATCCATTGTTATGCCAGCAAAAGAACGCCCCCCCCCATCACGCTTGCCTTCTCTCCCAGAAAAGGTTTCCCTGGCAATGAAGAGGAAGTGAATGGAGCACTGTTCACTTCCTCATTCAAAATCCAGCGGATTTTCACGAGAAGATGCTTGCATGGGACATTCAACAAAACAAACAAGAAGAACACATAAAAAGTTACGCAAAGCACAGGAACACACTTTAAAAGTCCCAATTAACCCGGGGTGGATCATAAAAAGTGTGTCACTTACCTGGATGTTGTGCTCTCACCTGAAGCGTTTGAGCCGGACTACCATTCACACTGCATTCACATGAGTACAATGGCATGAGGTTTCACACACTGGAAATGCTGGCACTAAAGCACCACGGCTTTAGCCATCAGTTAAAGGAGTGTACGTTTTGGCCAGGACATAAATGTGAAAGGATGACGTTGGGTAGTACGCATGCCCTTTAGCATTTATGTGGCATTTTTATGATGCTGGATTTAGTGCGTATGATAAAGTCCTTAGTTTTTAAAAAGAAACCATTTATTTTCATGTTGTTTGGAAAGTAACCAGATTGTTACTTTGAAGTTACTTAAACCACAGCAAAATCCGGTAAGCCTCAAAACACAACAAACTGCTACAAAATCCATCTACACAGTGAAGCCAAACACACCCTGTAACAATGTGGGTAACTAATATGGTAAACCAAAATGGTGGAAGGTTGGAAAGCCATGCCCTATGAGGAGTGGCTTATGTTTAGCCTGAAGAAGAGAAGGTTAAGAAGTGACATGATAGCCATGTTTAAATACTTGAAAGGATGTTGTATTGAAGAGGGAGCAAGCTTGTTTTCTGCTGCTCCAGAGATTAGGACATGGATCCAATGGATTCAAACTACAGGAAAAGAGATTCCACCTAAAATATTAGGAAGAACTTCCTAATGGTAAGAGCTGTTCGACAGTGGAATACACTGTCTTGGAGTGAGGTGGAGTCTCCTTTGGAGGTTTTTAAACAGAAGCTGGATGGCCATCTGTCAGGAATCCTTTGACTGGGTATTCCTGCAAGGCAGGGGGTTGGACTACATGGCCGTTGTGGTCTCTTCCAACTCTATGATTCTAAATTATAGTGAAAGCACATTTATATCTTAATTATTGAAAAATGAATTGAGTACAAATTCCTAGTTACCCTGTGTCCTCTATAAAGGAGGTGGAAATTAAAGAGGGTCCTCTAGGCTCATTGACTTGCTTGGCAACATCCCTATGTTTGTACCCTGGTCAGTAGTTACCTCTGAACTCTGGATGACCTTGGCCAGTACATGGACTACCTAATACAAAGTTTCTAAGAACAAGCTAAGACATCTTCTCTGGTGTTATCCTAAGCCCAGAGTTCACTACATATATGCTAGTATTTGAAGCAACTGGAAGTGTCTGACCAGATAGTGAACAGTCTATCCTGGAGCCCTCCACCCATTCTAAGCTGTTATGTCCGTCACCCCCAGAAGTGCAAATGGCTGTGTTGCTTGGGGGAAATGGTAGTTCCAGTCCAACACATCTGTAGAGTGTTGTGTTGAGGAAGAATAAGTTACAGTATAAGGATATTATGAGATATGGCAAAAATAGCAGGATTACGACACCACAGGAGCATGAACGGGTTCTGCTATTGCACAAAATCATTGTCTTCATGTGATTACAGTGTGCACCAGCCACAAAAAAGGTGTTTCTTCCAATTCACAGGACAAGCAGTGAATAGATCTTCAATATCACTTTTTTAATGGTATTGATGGTGTGCAAAACCACGTCCCATTGTAATCGTGAGATTACAGTGTGAATGGGTGGTCCTCAGCAAGAAAACTTCCAGGTGAGAACGTGAAAACAAAGCACAGGACGCTTTTTATGAACCGCCCTGTTTAGTTTATATGTTTTTAGGTTTGTTTTGGTGCTTGTGTGTTCATTTACTTTGTTTATTAAGGTGTTTTTGGAGTTTTAAGTGTGCTTGCGTTTTCTCGTGCGAACCGCCGAAATCTCACCCATGCTAAATCACAGAAGTAAACTCCCATTCTTAAAGTGCTAGTGGTCAGCATGCGATAATTCCATGGCGTTTCTTTCTCATGATTACAGTTATGTGCTATAATAAGTGTAATAATGCCATGATGTTTCCACTGTCCTTATTCACGGAATTGCAGCATTTTTAGATGCTAGTCTGATAATGTCCTATAACAGGACATGTTGTATCCATCGGCTGAAGAGGAGCAACTTGGCCCAAACTTCCTGCTGGAAGCTATTAAGGCATGGATTTATTTGGAAAATTGAAGGGATGTTATACACAGAGTTGAGTTTTGCATGTTTTATAGGTATATGGGGTCAGCAAGAGAACAGTATTTATTTACTTACTTTCCTGAATCAAAATGTAGTCTCTAGTTAATTAGCCTTCACTATTACCTTCTCAAAGGCCCATGTATTTGGATGGGGAGTTTTATATCACACCTGTGTTGGTTTTTCTGTTTGACTTTTTAATGCTCTAAGAGGTCACTTGGTGCATTTTTGCCAGGTCACAGCAGCAGGCTTGTTGCGAGGAGACGGAGGCCTTTAAAAAGCAACCTCTTGCAAATAACCTCCAAATTCCATACTCAATATATTTATTTAAAAAGTCTCTCCTTTAGGTTTGGCTCAGGAAACTGCCATTTTCACATCCAAAATGTAAGCTGTGTTTGAAAGGTGAAGTGCATGTTTGTCTGTGATTCTTACCAGCTGCTTAAGCTCATGTTCTATTTCTTCAAGCATTTCACTCAGCAAAATCCCCCACTTTAACCCTGTGGCCCTCTTTCCTCCCCCTCAGAGGGCAGTGAGCCTTCACTTGCCCCATAGGTACTGAGGGAGTAATTGGTATGAAGATCTCTAGAGAAGGGAATGGAGAGCTGACTCTCTCCACACACCTAACCACCCTAATAACAGATGACACTATACTCATATATATCACAGATGAAAACATGCGGTCAGGCCAAGGGGACACAAGTTGTAAATGAGGAAGAACACACAAGCTAGGAGAGGCTGCAGCAATTTGCTTTTGCCTGAGCCTCCTAGGAAAGGGAAGATTCCAGCCCCTCCTCTCGTTTCCCTCTGCTGAGTTAATTCAGTGCAAACTACTTTTGCGCTTTGAACTCTGTTTGCAGCAACTGAAGTTAAGCTGAGGACAAAGTGGGAAAGTGAGAGGGGGAGACTGAAATCAGAAGATTTTAAAAGCAGCTGAAAAAAAATGGGATGACAGAGGATTAATTAGGATTGTCAGTGCTAAATCAGGACAGTTGGAGGGTATGCTCACTGTTGGCAGCACCAGGAAAAAAAATTGAAATGTGTGAGAAATTTTGTAGAAGTGGAAAGATTCAGCTGGAAAGGGTTTAGAACACTCATAGGGGGGCTGCCCTTCAGGCCTCAAGCAGGGGTTGCTTGGGGCTTCCATGTCTGTGTGCTGAGGAATCTATAATAAGAATGTTTAAATAAAACATCAGCATAGATAAAATGAGTACTAAAGTATTAACATAGAGAATATTTAATCATTGTAACTACTTAAACACACACACACACACACACACTAAAATTAACAGTGACCCAAAGACCTTTGTGCTATGAGATTGTCCAAACAATGTCTGGGCAACCAGGCAAAGGCTGATTACTCACAGCTAATAGCAGAGGCACAGCAGAGCCTTGGTGGTGCAGTGGTTAAATGCCAGTACTGCAAGTCACCACGTTGCAAGTTCGATTCCAGAGGGCTCTAAGGTTCACTCAGCCTTCCATCCTTTCGTAGGTCGGTAAAATGAGTACCCAGCTTGTGGCGGCAATTAGCTAACACACATTGGAAGCTGTTTATTGCAGTGTAGATGTGTAAACTGCTATTGCTTAAAACAATTTGTAAGCCGCTTTGATAGCCTTGTGGCTGAAGAGTGGGGTATAAATAAATAAATAAATAAATGCACAGTCAAGTTAATTACAGGCAAAGGAATCAAGGCAGCATGAAGTCAGACACTACTAGCAAGCACAACACAAGTCCACAAGCAAAGTCCAATATACAAGGTCCAGGTCTGGCAAACAAGAGTTCAGGGTAGTCCAGCAGAATCCAGGTCAGGCAAACTGTCCCAAGTTAACAAACACAGTCCAGGTCAAACACAGTGAGCAGGAATATGATGGGTACTCAGGTAAGTCAAATAATCTCTGACAACCCCTGGAAGGCAGTGTTGCATATTTATAGAGCAGCAGATAATGTAGCTGCTGCTTCACTAATTGCTGCTTACTATAAATATGCTGAGACCACTCCAAGCCCTCCTTTTGTTGTCTCCGTGCTCTGAAAGTAGGTATAGATAAGTTGTCCTCTGTATCTGAAGGGGCAGGAGGACCCTCTGCCAGAGCTGGTCCCGCAGTATTGTCTGTCTCTGAGGCCTGTGGCTCTGAAACATTCTCCAGCTCTGGTTCAGGAGGTCGTAGCATGTCCACTGCTTCAGTCTCTGAGTCAGAGTCCATTTCCAAGTTCTTGAAGCAGGGCATGACAGAGATTCTGGGACCCATTGTTGAAAAATTGCTTTTCCAGACTCTTTCTTGGCTTGCATATTGAGCCAGTATTCAGTGACAGCTGGTGACTTCTGTTTCATTGGGCAGTGAATCTGCACTGGTTTTTAGTCTGAACTTTATAAAGAAGCTATCCAAGATGCTGAGCCCTGTCGCCCAATTTGGTTAAAGCACCCTCAGCTCCTTTGAAGTTTGAATACATTCCAGCTACAGGACAGTCACGATGTCATGTGGTGAGGTTCAGCCATAGATGTTACTATCCTGCTTTAATTCCACTTTTCTAGCCTTGTGTGATAATCTCCTAAAACCAAGAGCAGTTTCATTACGGATACAGAAGCCTCTAATTGTGAATGTGGCTGCACATCATACACCCTTGATTTACAGATCTGTGCTCCCTTTTAAAATACTCTGCACTGGATATGCTGGTTGGGAGTTTCTGGAAGTTATTACCGGTATCTACAAAGGTAATTTTCAAAACTCATTGGACATAGGTGTCAGGATCAGTCCTGGACATGATCTTTTCCTGCCAAATTCAGTTCTATTGTATCACTTTGTGGCTAATTGTGTTTGCATTATTTTGTGTTTGCTAATGAGTGGGAAAAGGCAGTGTGTGCTCTATGTAACGGTTTCTTTGATAAAATCAGCACCTCACCTCAGCTATGGGAAAACTGGGCTGAGCTCAGGACTGGTGGGAACTGAATGTGGTGATGATGGATAGCCAACAGCTATATAGCCTGCCAGATTTTGTAGATTGTAGAATGCTTTTAGTTTACTGTTTTTAGTTAGGTTCATTCTGAGCAACAATCTTGTAGGGTTAGCTCTTTGGATTACTGTGTAAATAAAGTTTTCTGTTTTTATCTCTGAAATTGCTGATCACTGAGTCTGAAGAAGCCAGTACATGACAATAGGTAGTTGTCAGACTGGAGAACTAATGCAGTTTGACATGGCTTTAACTGCCATGGCTCAATGCTATGGTATTCTGAGATTTGTAGTTTTGTGAGATATTTAGCTTTCTCTGTCAGAGAGCTTTGGTGCCACAACAAACTACAAATCCCAGGATACTATAGGACAATACAAGTTAAAAACAATGCAAAAGTAAAAAAAATACAGTATAGATATAAATTTAAAAAAGAATTAAACAATTTATAAGTTAAAAACATTAAGCATTAAAAATATTAAAATGCATTAAAAACTGTATAAAGATACCACACCATCTTAAAAACTGCACTTCACAGCCTTTACAACCATGTCAGTTTGTAAAAACCTGGTGGCACAAAAATGTTTTAACCTACTGCCTGAAGGAGAGCAAGGATGGGGCCATCCTGGCTTCTCTGGGGAGGGAGTTCCAAAGTCTGGGAGCAGCCACCGAAAAGGCCCTCTCCCTTGTTCCCATCAAACAAGCCTGAAAAGGTGGTGGAACAGAGAGAAGGACTTCTCCAGACAATCTTAAAAGCTCTACTGAGCTCATACACGGTGATACAGTTCTTCAAACAATACAGACTCGTGGTGCCTGGGTGCAACAGCATGTCTGCAGCGAATAATGTCGTAAAGCTTGAGCTGAGAACAACTAGAGTCTATTGTCACCCAATCCTACTGTAGCAGCATTTGTCTGTCTACAACAGGGAAGGTAAACAGTGACTGCTTCCAGAATACCTTACTGAGCACTCAACCTAGCCTTAATCTTTCTATGTTATTTCTGCCTCTGGTACCAATTTTTCTGCTAAAGAAAGAAGTAATGTCCAAGAATACATCTACTTTGTTAACTGAGATACACCTGTATATTGGGACTTCAACTGGGATTATGTTTGCAATATTCAATTGTTAGCATGGCCTACACCCCACTTCTGGAATGTTAGCATTGGCCTGCACCCCATTTCTGGAGACCTCAGAAATTGTGTATTAATATTATTGATTTGGTTCATCAATGTGACCTTCCACAAGGGAAAAGGTAGAATAGTCTTAAAAGTTCATTTGAGTGCCCTGCCTCATCCTGGGAAGCCTAAGGCTAATAGCTAAAAAAGGACACATTTCCCAGAAAAGGGAGATAATGGGTGGGTAAAAAAACCTTTGTATTTGCTGATTATGAAACTTCCTTTCCTTAATCCCCAAACCTTAAGGCCTTGCTCAAACCTTTAAAATCCAACTACTGGACATTAAGAAACACATTAGTATCTTTCTCACCTTTTGTCAAGACCAGGAAACTCACTGTGCAATCCACGAAGGCTCATGGAATCTATTGTTTCAACCCATGAAACACCACTCCCCTCAGGTGTATTTGGAGGTATAAATATCACCCCCTAAATCTCCCTCAGTGTGCACAGTCAGTTATAGGGGGAAACGCTGTCACTCTGTGTTAGCCACCTCAGATTCCCCCATCTGCTCTGCTGGATTGACTACAGGACAAATCTGTATCACCCCAACAAATCCTCTTGCTATTCTCTATCCAAGTTTTTCCTACTGTCTTTCTATAGCCTTGTGTGAATGCTTTCTCTGTGTGAATGTGTGTGTATCTGGTATTATTTTTGAACTCTTTAATAAAAACCATACTTAATTTTACATGTGTGTGTATTCCATCCAGACTAGTACTGGTAGACAAAGGTTTGGAAGATTCCCTTGTTACCCCCTTTCGCATAGCTAAAGTCAAATTGCTGCTAATTTCCCCAACATATTAGAAACTTGATAGTTTTTTGGAATTTTCCAAAGAGCATTTTGGGTAACACAATTATAGTTGGCCCCACAGAACTCAGAATGAGGAACAACTGCTTAAGTGTATTCTGTGTCCTATACAGTTCTGCCTCAAAGCAAGTCTTACTCAGTTCAATGGGATCTACTTTTAAAGAGACATGTACCTAGGACTGCAGCCTGAGAGCAAGGATGGAATTTTATGAACTGTGTGCTCAAACACATTTCTAAAGGCTTGTTATGTATGTCTGGATTCATTTTTTTCTTTCAACTTCCCTCTATAAGCTAGTGTAGGACTTCTAAAAGGCAATGCCAAAATACAAGATCCAGGTGTAGTGAATGTGCTACATTAGGACAAATAAACTGAACGCCTTCCCAGTGAATACTGGAGGGAAAATAATAAATAAATTGAGCAACCTTAGAAGCAGCCAACACTGGCATAAACAACTTAGGAATCCAGGAACGTCTATAAAAGCTGTGCTTGTCACTTCCTGAATTTTCAGCAAACAGGTTTACGCAGCTGCATATAATTACTTGAAGCTAAAGGGCTGTTTATATAACAGTGGTGCATTATAAATTCACTGGGATGCAAAATATTAGTCAGAGGGGCATTCAAACATCTGTTAACCTGCTAGTCATGACAGTTGGAGCAAGCTGAAAACTAGAAAGACAGAGTAAGATTTTTTTTTTTTAATTCCATATTGGTACAAAACTTCATGATGGAAACCCTCCTCCTCCAATGTTAATAGTGAAGTTGACAATGGGGACATCCTTGGACCAATGACTCCAAAAGCTGTCAATCTGGGGGGTTATTTTGCCATGTTTGGGGGCGCTTCTGGGGTGTTTTGTATCTTTGTCTTTTATACAACTGATTGATTTATATCCCAGTCATGGGGCCTAAAGCATACCCTTCAAAATTTCTCAGATGGAAACTGGGACACCTGTGGCCAAGCAACATCAGAGTATGGTCAAGAGAGCAAAAGTCATTAATGGGGACGAACAGACAGGTTAGGAGAGACTGCAGTAGTTTGCTTTTGCCTGAGCCTACTGGGAAGGTCAAGATTCTGTCCCTCCTTGAATTGATTGATTGATATCCTGGGTATGTTAAAACTAGCCAGGGGAGGCCTTTTTTTCTAACAGAAAGTGACCCAGAGGTTGATTTACCAAGCTCTTATTGAGTCAATGAGACTACAACAATAGGGACTAACTGTTGCATTTCAGCTATAGTAACTGGTCCAAGCTTACCCAGTGAGCTTTATTGGTGAGGAGGGATTGGAACCAAAGTTCTGCCATTTACAGTCCTGCATGCTTTGCACTACATCACACTAGGGTATGCAATACAGCTGACGTTTGGGGTTTATGCCATTTTTATGCCATTTTTCTTAGCACGTATCACCCAGGACGTAATGAGCCATCACTAAGTAAAGTTTCTGAAATGGGCTGAGGTTGCCAGATGAAAGGGAAATGTGTGCTTGCAAAGTAGAAACTGTCCAGCCAACCATTTATTTCAGGTTACGGGTGTTTCAGACTAGAAAAGTTAATCATTAGAAGTGAGGTGGTTCTTTAAGGAAAGCAATTTGTTCTGTCTTTCTCTTTGATTCCAGTAAGCAAAATTTGCTTTCACAAAACCCAGCGCAAGAAGTTCTAAAAAACATAAAACAATAAATGACACATAATTGGCTCATGCAGCTGGAAGTGCGTTTTGGCTCTAGCCATAATGATTTCTGATGCGTTTTTGACCTTATGGTAATAATTCCATTCAGGCTGTAAAGAGTCTAATGAGACTTTGAACCAGAGCCAATTTCAATGCATAAGCTACTCTGAAGTCAATTTTTGGTCACAAGTTCAGAATTCCCTCTTTCTGTCCTAAATCCTATTAGAGAGCCCGTGTGGTGTAGTGGTTTCAATGCTGGAGTAGGACTCTGGGAGACAAGGGTTCAAATCCCTGCTTGACCATAGAAACTCACTGGGTGATCTTGGGGAAGTCACACTCTCTCAGCCTCAGAGGAAGACAATGGCAACCCCCCTCTGAACAAATCTTACCCCCCAAAAATCCCATAATAGGTTTGCTTAGGTTTGTCATAAGTTTGAAAAGGCTTGAAGGCACTCAACAACAACAAAGAGTAGAGCCATTGAATCAATAGGGTATGCCAGATTTTGTAGATTGTAGAATGCTATAGGGTCTACCTACGTATTGACTCACTTTACAACAATTGATTCAGTTCCAGCAACTGTGTCATGTGATAATTTGAAAACCTGATAGAGTTTATTATGATGAAGCACATTGGTTGCATGTGCACTGAGATGCTGTTCTTTCCTGTGGAAGTCCTTCTGCTCAGAAGTGAGTTAGAAAAGTCACTTTTTTGGACTCTCTTTGGAACCATGCTGGCTGGGGGCTTCTAAGAGTTGTAGTTTAAAATAGTAACTTTCCCCAAACTTTGCCAATGCTGTGCTACAATTTCATAGAGCATAGGTCTAACCTCGAAGGGAAATGTATTGCCTGGGGATATTGTCTAGGTAGGGATATACATCTTTTCTTATTTTATTATTGCATGTAAGAATGAATAATTTAAAAAGCTTGCTCTTCATTGGATGACATGATGGTGGTTTGTGCATTTCTGGGTGTGTGTTTTTCATTTTAGGAATTTTATTACTAAAATTGGTTGTGCGAGACTTTTAAAAGAAGTTTTTAAGCCCAACATTTTTGTACAAAACAGTGCATTTTTGCACAAATGCATTATTTTATGTGGGAAATGTTTTTTGTGCATTTTTTTCACAAGAAGTCTCAGAGCTTTCAATATTTTATTGAGCAGGTTATCAGCCATCATGCGTGTTCTGAAGAACAAAAATAGCCCTCCCCTGTACTCCAGAGCTTGTCCATCATGGTGATGGAAAGGCCCAGTATAAATAAAACAGCCAATGTCTTTCTCAAGGCTACTTGGCAGCAGTCATGAGGATATAAGAGAGCCCTGATGGATTGGATCATGTCTAATCAAGCATTCTGTTTTTAGCTATGGTCGTACTTGAAACAGGAACTTCCTGTCAATTCTAAAGCTAGCATGCTGCTCAAGTTCGGCCTGTGTGTCTGTTTATGTGCCATCAAATTGTCTCTTGATTTATGGTGACCCCATGAATTTCATAGGGTTTTCTTAGGCAAGGAATACTCAGAGGTAGTTTTGCCAGTTTGCCTCTGAAATACAGCTTACAGCACCTGGTATTCATTGGTGGTCTCCCATCCAAGGACTAAGCAGGGCTGACTCTGTTTAGCTTCTAAGATCAGACAGGATCTGGTACCTTTAGGGTATTTAGGCCAATTGCAAACTGAAAAGGGCATTTCACATGGGACTAGATATTTTAGTGCCTGGAAAGCAAATGGTGTTGTCTAGTGGTATAGTGGTCACTTTCAAAGTGCAGGCCCTCATTGTGACATTCTTGAAGGGGAGTCACAAAAAAAAAAAAAAGGATGTTTTGCTCTCTATTTTTTTTTATTAAAGACATTCCATGCAGCTTTAATCTCTAGCATGAGCAGGTCTTTTGTAAAGCTAATGATTCTTGCTCACAGAATCCCAAATCACCCCCAAATACTTTAGATTGCAACCGGGATAGCTCATAACACTACATTGGCTGCAATCTAACATCCCCTCAATGTAGCATAAATACACATGTGTAGAGATATGCTATGCTAGCACTGTGCAATCCCCATACAGAATAGCAACATTACACAACTGGGTCCCATTGTGCAATGTGCAAACATGTGAAATTGCAATTGGCAATCCCAAAGCACAACCACAATGCACACCATTGCTGCATGCAGAACCCCACTTCTGTCACTGCCAGCAGAATATGTCTGTTGTGGCATGGTGAATAATGCATCCAGTGTACACATGACTTTATCAGACATGGCAAATACAGTGTCATAACAATGCCTAATGAACGCAAAAGGGCGCCCATACTGCACAACGTTGTGCTCTGGCAATTTTAAGCAGTAAATCAGGTGTTCCTTTTTATTGACAGTCCAAGCTGTCAATAGATCTGCCGTGGAAGTCCCCGATCCCCCACCAGTTTTGCCGGCATCTGAAACCATGTGCCATTGTGCTCTTGTGATTCCAGAACACTTCCAGGTCAAAACGTGAAAACAAGGTATGGGATGCTCTTTTTATGAACATCCCTGGTGTACTTGGAAGTTTTAATGTGTGTTTTAGTGCTTGTGTGTACATTTTATGTTGTAATTTAGCTTTTTTAAACTTTTAAGGGTGCTTGCATCTTCTCGTGAGAACTGCTGAGATCACGCACCACGGTAAATGCGGAAGTAGATGGCATGAGCATTTGCGCCCCAATAATGCTGGGGGCTGCTTTTTCACGGAGTTATGGGAAGGTATGATAAAAAGGGTTATTGTGCCGGGACACAAATGCTTCAAAATACGGTTCAAAAGAAATGTTTTCAGAGGCTGGTCTGATATAGTCCATAGCATGACTTACACATGTGTATGTCACTAACTGGATGCCAACCATTGCTGCTGGAAAAATCTGTTTCTGCTCCCACTAGACAAACAGTATGAATATAACAATTTACTAATTCTTCTGGATGGTCTTGCTCCCATGCCAGCTTTGCGAGCTGAGCAATTTATACCAAATGAAGAATGTAACTGATACGCCTCCTGTGTAAGTAAAAAGTGACCAAATACTCCCGTCTGATTTGCCCATCCATGGAGAGCTTTAGTTGTAATTGCAGCCCTAATTCCTTAAATGTGACAATGTTTGCAGTTTGGCAGGCAAGGAGTAGCTCAGCAAACTATAATCCAGGTTTCACCCATCTTTCAGGTTGGCAGCATCCAGCTATGGGGAATTCCCTTTGGAAGAAAAAGACTGACTACCCCCTCCTTTTTCATATTGGGGTGGTGGTGGTGGGGATAATAGATGGGAATATTGCTGAGCAGGAAAAGAACCTAAAGTAATTCTTTACAGTCCTTCCTTTTAAATGGTGGAAGGATCCCCCACCCTTCATCTCTGGAAGTTGCTTATTTGTCCCCTTGGGACTGCTCTGTAAAGTTCAGTTCTGACCTCATGTTCCTGAGTGTCCAATGTCCTGATTTTCTAACATCCTGTGGATAGTGGTTGCTCTATCTGTCCATTTTGCTTTTCCCCACAGTCCTATTTTTTTAAACAACATTCTTTTCATCTTTCTTGAGTGAGAAATTTTCTAATGGTGCCTACAAAAGCATCTGCCGCTGCTTTTAACTGAGGCTGGGCAGGCAGATGTATAATTGTATATCATTGGATACCAAAGTCAGGAATGTCCATGCCACCATATTTCTGATTTCTATATATGGTTGTGAAAGCTGGTCAGTGAAAAAAGGCTGATAGGAAGAGAATCCACTCATTTGAAATGTGGTGCTGGAAAAGAGTTTGATGGATACCATGGACTGCCCAAAAGACAAATAAATGGGGTTTAGAGCAAATCATAGAATCATAGAGTTGGAAGAGACCACGAGGGCCATCTAGTCCAACCCCCTGCCCTGCAGGAATACACAATCAAAGCATTCCTGACAGATGGCCATCCAGCCTCTGTTTAAAAACCTCTTAAAAAAGAGACTCCACAACACTCCAAGGCAGTGCATTCCACTGCTGAACAGCTCTTACTGTCAAGAAGTTCTTCCTAATGTTTAGGTAGAATCTCTTTTCCTGTAGTTTGAGTCCATTACTCTGTGCTCTAGTCTCTGGAGCAGCAGAAAACAAGCTTGCTCCCTCTTCAATATGACACGGTAGTGCACTGGTACCTCTGAGCATATCAAGAGGTCCAAGCAGCAAAAGTTGTTGTAGCAGAGTAGCTTTTATCAGGTGAAGAAATGAGCACACAGGCACAGACATGTGTCTAGCCTACTTCTCTTTACTAGAACACATTATGGAGATATTTACGAGTCTGAGACTCCTCTCATACAGACTACATATCACAGCAGTACAGTACAGTCCTGTCACTGCAATGCCCAGATAGAACTATATAGTCTCGTAGCATAGTCCAACAGAGTGATATGGGGCCGGTTTACACAGCAGATTTATTGCGGCAACTTGCGGTTTAATTATTTTCCGCAGCTGTGCCAGTCAGGTTTTTTTTCTAATTATGTCGCTTTGAAGTTCAGACTTGAATAAGTGTGGGGGGTGTGGCTCTGTGTGGCTCTGTAAATCTGCCTGTAAATGAACTCACTCCATAAAGCAGAGGGAGAGTAATCTCTCTGCTAAAAGACCATGCCGTGGATCACAAGTTTTTCCAGCTGCTCCCTCTCTCTTTGTCTCTCTGTTTCCCCCTCCCTCCTTCCCCCAAGCAGAGAGAGAGAGAGGGAAAATAGCAGTTCATCTTGCTACAGCCCTTTGTGAAATGGTTTCTCTCCCTCCCCCGTGCACAGGATAAAAGTGACGAACGAGCTTTACATACTTTCAAAACATCAGAAAGGATGAGAAGGAATGCTCCAGGAATGAAAGAAGTTGAGAATCCTTTTTTTTTTTTTTTTTTTTTTTGCAAACTGGCTCGCAAAATAACAGACAGGATTTTTGCAAGTTTCTTCTCTAATGGCTACTGTCTTTGCCTCCTCCCTGTCCCTCTTTTAAGCCCACCCCTGCATCATCAACCAATCACAATGCAGCTGTGCTTTAACCCTTAGCGGAATGCTAATTTACACTGCCAATAAAGCACTACATTGCAAATATTCCTGCAAAAATAGCGACATGCCCTGCCACGCTATATTTGGGTGTTTTACCTTCCCCCCTTCTGAATGAGGCGATGCTGTGCTGAGATCCGTGGGAACTATGAGCTATCTTAGCGGTATATTTAGGGGAATATTTGCCCGTGTAAACGACCCCATAGAGACAGTGGTTCCCACACACATTCTCTCACTCTCACACAGAGATAAGGCTTCCAGCCTTCTTACTTCTCATGCCAGCTTCCCAGGTGTAAACAAAATGTTCCAATCAGCTGCATTTAGCCCTCTCACCACTTGCTCCTGCAGGCTGTACCATGGCAATGCTTGCTCTTTACAGTATACATTTCTGGGTTGCCTATCCCATTAACCTGAAAATCCAAGTATTTAAACACGGGTATCAAGTCACCTCCTAACCTTCTCTTCTCCAGGCTAAATATACCCAGCTCCCTAAGCAGCTCCTCATAGGGCATGGTTTCCAGAGTTTTCACCATTTTGGTCCCCTCCTCTGGACATGTTCCAGCTTGTCAATATCCTTCTTGAAGTATGGTGCCCAGAACTGGACACAGTATTCCAGGTGAGGTCTGATGAAAGCAGAATAAAGTGGTACTATTACATCCCTCAATCTAGACACTATACTCCTATTGATGCAGCCCAGATCTCATTGGCTTTTTTAGCTGCCACGTCACACTACTGTCTCATGTTCAGTTTGTGATCCACTAAGACTCCCAGATCCCTTTTGCATGTACTGCCATCGAGCTCCCTATATCTGTGTATTTCATTTTTACTGCCCAAGTGTAGAATCCTACATTTCTCCTTGTTGAAATTGATTTTGTTAGTTTTGGCCCAGCTTTCTAATCTGTTAAGGTAATTTTGAATTCTGAACCTGTCCTCTGGGGTATAAATTACCCCTCCTAATTTGGGTACTTGATAAGCAAACTTGATAAGCATGCCCTCTATTCCCGCATCCAAGTCATTGATAAAGATGTTGAATAGCACTGGGCCCAGGGCGGAACCCTGTGACACCCACTGGTCCCATCTCTCCAGGATGAAGAGGAGCCATTGGGGACTACCCTTTGGATTCATCCCCTCAACCAATTACAAATCCACCTAACAGTCACATTGTCTAGCCCACATTTTACTAGCTTAACTGCCAGACTATCATGTGGGACTTTGTCAAAAGTCTTACTGAAATAAAAATGTGCTACATCCACGGTATTCCCTTCATCTATCAAGCTTGTATCTCCCCCACCTCTCTCTCTCTATATATAAAAGATTAGTCTGGCATGGCAGGGGGTTGGACTGGATGTCCCTTGAGGTATCTCCCAACTCTATGATTCTATGACTTGTTTTTGAGAAACCCATATTGACTTTTAGTGATAGTATCCTTTTCTACGTGCTTACAGAGTGTTTAATGATCTGCTCTAGAATCTTTCCTGGTATTGATGTCAGGCTAACTTGATGATAATTGTTTAGGTCCTCTTTCCCCCCCTTTTTGAAGATGGGACAACATTTGACCTCCTCCAATCTTCCGGGGCTTCTCCTGTTCTTCAGGAATTCTCAAAGATTATTGCCAGTGGTTCTGAGATAACTTCTGCCAGTTGTTTTAATACCCTTGGATGTAGTTCATGTGGCCCTGGAGACTTGAATTCATTTGTACTAGCCAGGTATTCCTGTACTACTTCTTTACCTACTCTGTGCTGCATTTCCCCTACTACATCATCTGCTCCATTTTTCCTGGGTTGGACACTGTTTTCCTTCTGAGAGAAGACAAGGAAAAGAAAGTATTGAGTAGTTCTGTCTTTTCTCTGCCCTCTGTTAGCATTTTGCTGTCTTCTCCATGCAGTGGCCCTACCTTTTCCTTGTTCTTCCTTTTGCTTCAGACATAACAAAAAAAAAAACCTTTTTATTGTTTTGGACCTCTCTAGCAAGCCTGAGTTCATTCTGCACCTTTGCTTTTCTGACTTTTTCCCTACATGTGCTGGCTATTCATTTGAATTCCTTTTTGGTGATTTCCCCCCTTTTCCATTTCTTGTACATGACCCCTTTAAATCTTAGCTCAGTTGAAAGATCTTTAGACGTCCATCCTGGTTTCTGTAGATGCCTCCCATTTTTCCTCCACATTGGAACTGTTTGAAATTGTGCCTGCAATCTCTCACATTTAAGAAACTCCCATCCATCATGAACTCCCTTCTCTTTCAGTACTCCTTACCACAGGACCACACCCAGTATTTCCCCAAGTTTATGAAATCAACTTTCCTAAAGTCTAGAAAGTGTGTCTGACTACACCTGGCTTTCCCCTTCCCCTGAATCACAATCTGCAGGAGAACATGATCACTGCCACCTAAGGAGCCTGCCACTTCCACACCACTAACCAGATCATCAGTGTTGGTTAGTATCAGATCTAAAATAGTTGATTCCCCCCCCCACCCCCGTTGCCTCTTCCACCTTCTGGATGATGAAATTGTCTGCAAGGTGAGTAAGAAATTTGTTAGACCTTATAACCTTGGCAGAGTTTGATCTCCAACAAATATCAGGATAGTTGACATCTCCCATTACTACTACATCTCTGTTTTCTGAATTTGTGATCATCTGTTCTAGGAAGACATCACCCACATCCTCAGTCTTACTTGGGGGTCTGTAGTAGACCCTCACAGTGGTATCCCTGCTGTTTTTCTCCCCTTAATTTTTAACTAGATTCTCTCAACCTGGTTTCCAGGATTTAAGTCATGGATCGCTTCACAGATGTAAACATCATTGACATATAATGCTACTCCTCCTTCGTTCCTGTTTGGTGTATTCTATGAAATAGGTTATACTCCTCTGTTACTACATTCCAATCATGAGACTCATTCCACTCATTCAGTGATGCCTATTATATCACATTTGCTTTGCTGTGTTAAGAGTTCTAGTTCATCTTGTTTATTTCCCATGCTATGGGAAATAAGACATCTAAGACCATGGGCCATTCCAATGGGTCTTGCTGAAACTGTCAGCCAATGGCAGTGGTGAATTGTGTGCCACATCCATCCCTTGGGGCAATTCAGTGTGACCCTTGGGACCCCAGACCCCCATGGACTTCCTAGCTCCCATGTTTTTGGTTGAATGTGGGGGGAAAGTCACATTCTTCAGCCAAAAAACAAACTTTTAAATGGCTTCAGATTAGTCAAATATTCTGCTTTGAGGGGCATCCTGAAAGAACAAGAAGCCTCCAAAATAGCCCATATAAGATGACTTAGGGCCCTTTCAGACAACAAATGTTTCTCTTTAACTGCCATGGCTGTGTCCTAGGGAATCCTGGAATTTTGGGTTTGGTGAGGCACTAGACCTCTCTGCCTCTAAATTTTAAACATTTCCCCCTAAACATAGGATGTTGCCATGGCAGTTAAAGTGGAATCACAGTGCTATATATGTGAAGCGTGAAAGGGCCTCAGGAGTGTTACAGTGTTACTTCCAGTCATCAAAATGGTGGCTGCGATGGCAAAACTATCATCCTCTAGAGCCCACATTTGATGAGTTTGGCCCTCCAGGCTCCACAGCATGCCCATCCCTGGTCAGTGGGCTTGGTGTCATCTTTTCTAGTATTTGGAAGAATTCTTGCCACATGAGACTTTATGTCCCTCAACTATACTGTCAATGGGGTTAACTGAGATCCCATCTGGAAAACAAAAACTGTATAACACTAAAAAATTTCAAGAGTATCTTCAGGGGCAAGATATATGTTTTTTTAAAAAATCCATTCCTATGACAACCTCCCCCCACCCATTCTTTAGTAATTAGGTTTTGATTTTCTTCATTGTTAATGAACTCTCCTTGTACAGGGCATGTTCCACAGCTGCTGGTAAGCTAAACACAGATGTGTTATAGTGGCAAATGCTTTCAACTGAGGAGGAGTGAAAACAGAATTTGATCCTATAGTCTACTTATGGAAACTGATATTTTCTTGTAAGCACAGCTAAGTCTGCCATGCAGAAAGAAAAAGAAAAGCAGATGAGACAAAACCTGATTCCTATATCATCTGCCAGCATAAATTTTAGTGGGATGTTGTCTGGTTTCAGATCCATTCTATGCTGAAATCTCAGACACATACCTGGGATGTGTATGTCAGCCCATGGTAACATAGACATGCACCATTCAGTTGACCTGTTTGATAAATGGTTGATTCATTCAAGTCTCTGGCTGCACAGAAAGTACCAGAAAAAAGCTAAAGCTGGCAAACATGATCTCTTGACTAGAACTTGGAAAAGTTTACTTTTGTATTTTTTTAAACTTATATTACCGTATTTTTTTTAAATTGATTGTTATCACCTGCAGTTGGATCATGATGATGACGATGACAATGATAATGATTGCTCTAATGCAATGCATTGTATTTTAATTGTTTTGCAAAAACATATCCACAAGTAGTTAAAATTAATAATGCCAGTGTTGAGTCCCTTTCCATTAAAAACAGTTCTGGGGTCCCCAGGCTTCCATTGTACTGGGGAATCTGTTCAGGATTTTAGTCTGAACATTAAAGAAGCAATCCAAGGTGGTGAAGCTATTTGGGGAAATCCTAAGTGGATTAACCACCCAACTGATATGGAAGCCATCAAAACTTACCACTACATTTGCTGCCTGAGGTGGCTGTTTCACTCTGCCAAATGATAGCTTACCCTGCTGTGAATAAATATAATGGCTGAGATCCTACATTGCTGCCTTAGTTATGGATGTACAAATAAGTACCCTGAAGGGACCAGATCACATCTGATCTTGGAAGCTAAGCAGGTCAGCCCTGGTTAGTACTTGGATGGGAAACCGCCAATGAATACCAGGTACATTTCAGAGCAAAACCACCTCTGAGTATTTCTTGCTTAAGAAGACCCTATGAAATTCATGGGGTCGCCATAAGTCAGCAGGCAACCTGAAGGCACAGAGACATAGAACTATGTATCATCTCCTGGCCTGAGCCTCCAAACTTACTTTAACAGCCAGCAACTGCTCTGAGAGATGGAATTTGTTCTGTTGGTGTTCAGGGTGCAGGAGGATGACATTTCGAGCTGTCTTCCACCAGTGATCTGTGATGTGATGAGGAATTGTAATGGGATCCTGCTTCTGATTGTCACAGCCTCACTTGCTGACAAGAGGAGGCATGAAATGTCATCATGCTGCACCCTGATTGCCCGCAGAACAGACCTCCATCAGTCAGAGTGGCTCCCTGGAGTTTAAAGTGGGATTTGGGGCTGCATTTGATTGGGGTAACAGTGCCACAATCATGAATACATAGTATAACTGAATAAGGAGCATGTACGGATTAATAACTCTAGGTTGCAAATCTGTTACAAATCTGTAACTGCAATACTGGGTGCCAGCCAACAACAACAACAACAACAACAACAACTGTTACCTACCCTGATAGCCCCCATTTTGGAATACCACATAATTGTCAATATTTAATAATTTGGCTTAATGTGGCCTTCCACATGGTTAGCAGGTAAAGCAGGGACCCCCTAATAGCTAGGTTGGAGTCACATATAACCAAGGGAGAGGCCTTTGGAAATTTCCCGAACAAATACTCAGGTCAGAAGTTAACACCTAGAAGTGAGTCATTCACCAATCCACACATCAATAGCAGAGTCCTTGATGCTTGTAAAATGGGTCCTTCCTTCCCTCGTCCCCTTCCAACAAAGACCTTACCTGCTCCTATTCAATTCCAATACATCAACCATTAATGATCATTAACTTTTCCAGAGACCCTTTGTCTAGTCCTGGGAAACTCTAAGAAACATTGTATTCCACTCTAAATCCCATCCCTTCAGGGGAATTATCACATATAAATATCACCCTAAAACTCCACCAAAGTATGCACAATTCCACTTCCTATCAACTTCATGTCAGACTATGTAGCCATTCTGCCTTCCAGACCTCCCCTCTGCCAGTTTCCTTTGTGATCTCAACTCTACAGGACTAGTATAGTATAACGCACAATCCCCTTACTCTGTTCCTCTATCCAAATCCTTCCTATGATCTTCGATAGCCTTTTGTGATTGCTTGAAGTCTGAGTGTTTGTGTGAATGCTGTAGATATTAATTTCCAATAAAAATAATTTAACTGTATGTTCTGACTTAGTCTCCTCTGTTACTACTGGTATAAATAGGTTAAAAGACCCTGTTGTTACCCGACCTCTTGCATACCATTTGTGAGCTAGCTAAATATTCCCCATATTAATTTCAGACACTAGTGGGGTCCTCACGGACCCCATGCAATTTGGATAACACAACAATATACTTGTTGCTATGTCCTGCTTTCTCCCAAAATTGGGAGAATGGTGGGATGTAAGTGTTTAATGATATGAATGTTAAAACTGTACCTCTTTTAATGTTTGTAAGCCATCTTGAGCCCTTGATTGAGCAAAAGGCAGGATAGAAGTAAATTAAAAAAAATTGCTGATGAAATCATTGCCAAATATTTATTATGTAAAAAACCACAGCATTCATTCAAATGTTTGTGGTTGTCACTGAGACACTTGTAGCAATCCATTCATTTATGGGGATTGTCTTTATTTTTGTACCCACAAAGGTGACCCTGCTTCATTCATCACACTGACAAGAGATTCCATGAAGCTCATCCGTTGCACTAAAACTCAGAATTATATCACTGCATGTGGCTGCCGTTAGTCTGACAGGGACTATTCCATTGATCAGTAAGTGAAAAAAATAAGAGTTGTAGTCAGCAGAAGGCAGAAATCAAGTCTGACAAAATTCACCTCGGTTCACTCATAGAGAAGAAGTAAAATGACCTCAAGTCACGCATTATTACAAAAGATGTTTTGCCTTGCTGCTGGTTTTTTTCTGATTAATTCCCCCATTTGCTCTTCATCGCATTGACAAATTGGACAGATCTGCCCTGGACAGCCAAAGTATATTGGAGCTTGTGAAGGAGACACTTTTCAAATCTATTTTAGGAGCAGCTGACCCACTTCCTCGTTCCCTTAATGCACAGCAAAGTTACGAGGCTTTGGGTAAACTACAGACCTGCAAAACAGCTATACAAAGAACTTTGCATCAAGTCTTTGGGTGTCCCCGCAATACATACACTTAGGGAATATCTGCACTGCACAGTTACAGTATAGCCATTTCATACTACTTTACCAGCCATGTTCTCCATCTTACAGAATCTTGGGATTTGTAGTTTACCATGTTACTTAGAACTCTTTGCTAGAGATAATTCTAGTGCAACTCCCTTGAATTATAGCATTAAAGTTCTTTGGCAGAGAAATCTAAGTACTGGAGGAAATTACAAATCTCAGGATTCCGTAGGATGGAGCCATGACAGTTAAAGTGGTATCAAAGCACTATAATTGTGTGGTGCAGATACATCCCTGAAGGTCAGTTTGACCATTTGCATAGCCATAAGGTACTGAGTCAGGGAGCTGAAAGAGAAAAGAAGACAGATGTTGGGGAGAAGAGACAAGAAATGGTAGCCGTGGCTTGTGAAGGTTGAAAGATGATGTAGAAAACTCTTAGGTTAAAAAATGAGATGTGTTTTTCTTTCCCAAGAAGCAGAGCAGGGGGGGAAAGCAATGTTAAAAATGTCTGAAAGGGAAATGTGGCTAAGTGCAAGTGTTCCCTCCCTGAGGCTGCTTCTTTTTTGGTTAATGAGAGGAAAATATTTCTGACTGTGGATTTTATCACACTACACTGTTATAGTGCTAGTATTCCGCTTTAACTGCTATGGCTGCCTCCTGTGGAATTCTGGGGTTTGTAGTTTAATGAGGCTTAAGAGCTCTCTGGCTGAGAGTTCTAAATGCCCTCCCTAAACTACAAATCCCAGGATGTCACAGGAGGCAGCCATAGCAGATAAAGTGGAATAATAGCACTATAACAGTGTAGTGTGATAATCTCCTGTATGTCCAATGGACCAATTTGCAGTGATATAGACTCTAGTTGATTGACTCAGACTTGAGTCAGACTCAAATCGCATCAGTGACTTGATTTGGACTCGACTCTGCCATAAATCAAGCACTGACTTGAGACTTGTATACAGTAATCCTTTCCCATTTGCAGGGGTTAGGGGGCGGAGCACCACCACGTGAAGCTGAAAAAAACACAAATAACCTTCGGCTTCCTCCCAAATGAGCGGCAAGCATGGGGATTTGCCCGGTCTTTGGTTCCCCCCAGGGAATGAGTGGTGAGAGGTGGTGCCCTCTCCTCCTCCTCCTCACTCACTGGCAGGGTTGGCTGGGAGGCGCAAGTAGCGCCCAGTGTGACTGCTGTCCCATCATCCCTGTTGCATCCTGCTTGGCTCCAGGCCCTCCAGCCCAGCCCAACCCAGCCCAGCCAAGCTGGGTCTCCCTCCCTCCATTCCCCACCCCAGATCTGGCACTGCTCAGCTCGCCTTGCCTTCTTAACCTCCCTCCTTTGGGCCCAGGGCTGCCCGGCACTGCCACTGAAGACAGGAGCGGCACTGTGGCTGCGGTGTCTCCTCTCCTCTTAGGCCATGGCTGGGCAAGTCCACTCCGCTGCTGCAGCCAAGGACGCCTCTGCCGTACCCACCGGGAACTAACCGTCTCTGCCTCACTCACCTCTTTGGGACTACCGCTGAGGATGCCTCCTCTGGACCTGCCGGGATCTAGTCACCACCACCTCACTCGCCTCTCCAGACCTCCCATCGAATCAAGCCTCTGGCAGAGCCCCTCTGCTGCAGTCCCAGAGAGGCAAGTGAGTGAGGTGGCAGTGGCTAGATCCTGGTGGGCCTGGCAGAGGTGCTGCTGAGGATGCCTCTGCCGGGCCCGCCAGGATCTAGCTGAGGATGCCTTGCTCACTTGCCTCTCCAGGACTGCAGCAGAGGCTCTTCTCAGTGAGAGGTGAGCGAGTGAGGTGACGATGGCTAGATCCTGGTGGGCCCAGTGGAGGCGCCCTTGGCTGCAGTCCCAGAGAGGTGAGCGAGCAAGGCAGTGGCGGTGGCTAGATACTGGCAGGCCTGGCGGAGCCAACCTTGGCTGCAGCAGTGGAATGGACGTGTCCAGCCATGGCCTGAGAGGAAAGTTGGCGCCACAGCTGCAGCTGCAGCATCTGCTGCTCCTGTCTTCAGTAGCAGTGCTGGGCAGCCCCGTGAAGGTGGGCACGAAGAAGGCAAGGCGAGCTGAGCAGTGCTGGATCCAGGGTGGAAGACAGATGGAGGGAAGGAGACCCAGCTGGACTATGATTGGCTGGGCTGAGGCCCCGGGAACTGAGCAGGATGCGGCAGGGATGATGGGGGTGGTGGTTACATTGGGCGCTATGTGTGCCTTCCAGCCGGCCCTGCCAAGGGGAAGGAGGAGGAGTCCCAGGGAGGGGAGGCTGGCCAAAGCCACAGCGGGATCAGGAGAACTGCTGTCAGCCCTGCCGTCCCCGCTGCACAGCTGTGTGCCCCAAGCGCCCCCTGCCTGCCTGCGCCCCCACCTGCCTGGTACGTTGGTGTTGGGGGACTCCTGTATGACTTCTTGGCCATTGGTCTGTGGGATCCCCTGGGCTTGGTTCTTTCTCCCATGCTATACAACATCTACATGTAGCCATTAGGAGATTTATTTATTTGTTTATTGGAGTTATATCCCACTTTTCTCCCAAGATGGGATTCAAGGCAGCTTACAATAGTTTTAAAAATACAACTACATCTAAACATTAGGAGATGTCATCTAGAGATCTAGGGTTCGTTGCCACCAGTATGCTGATGACACCCAACTCTATTTCTCCTTTCCACCTATCTCCAAGGTAGCTGTTTCAGTTCTAAACCAGTGTCTAGCATCAGCAATGGGCTGGGTGAGGGCAAACAAATTGAAGTTTAGTCCAGATAAGACAAAGATGCCCCTGGTTAGTTAAAAGGCAGATCAAGGAATAGCGATGCATCCTGTGCTGGATGGGGTTACACTACCCATGAAGACACAGTTTTGCAGCTTAGGTGTACTCCTAGGTTCAGCCTTGAACATGGAGGCCCTGATTTCTGCAGTGGCCAGGAGTGTTTTTGCACACTTAAAGCTTGTGTGACAACCACTCCTATTCTTTGAGATGCCCGATCTGGCCACAGTGGTACATGCCCTGGTTACATCCCATTTGTGGAGGGGCTGCCTTTGAAGACTGTTTGGAAACTTCAGTTGGTACAAAGAGCTTCAGCTAGAGTTTTAACTGGGGCTGGTTACAGGGATCATACTTCTGTCCTGCTACAACAGCTCCACTGGCTGCTAATCTGTTCCTGGGCATGGATGCTGGTTATCACCTATAAAGCCATAAATGGCTTAGGTCCAGCCTATCTGACAGACCAGATCTCCCCATATGAGCCTGCCTGGACCCCAAGGTCTACAGGAGAGGCCATTCTCTCAGTCCCATCACCCTCACAGGTACAGTTGGGTATGCAAGAGAGGACCTTCTCAGGGGCTGCTGTCCTTATGTCAGCAAGTGAAGACTTTTTATTCAAACAGGCTTTTAGAATTGATGGCTGCACGTACTGTGCTCTTTTCAATTGTATTGCTTAACTTTTTAAATTTTTTTTTAGAGAGTATGTTTTTAATATGGTTAATAGTTTAAATTGTTTTTAATGTTGACTCTTTGTATGTTTTAACTGTTCTTTTTTTAATGTATAGGCCACCTTGAGTCCCAATTTTGAGAACAAGTTGGGATAGAAATAAAATTAATAAAAATAATGATAATGATAACACCAACAATAGTGGTAGCAAGTCAGCATGGGAGCAGATCACTCTTAAAATGGTGGGGATTGGTTCCTGAATTAGTCATGTTTGCTATAATGCAACTTCCTGTGATCCCAAGTAACCCATGTTTGCTTTGTGTTGGGTTTCAATATGCTGGTTTTATTGGTATTATTTTGCAGCCAATATGTAACGAACAGGGGGGAAAGTCATTGATTTGGAGTGGAACATGTTATGTACTAGGATTTTCAGACTTGTGTTTTGCAAAGTTATTGGATAAAATATCAAGGCACGTTCCAAGTACTGACTGAAAAATGTTTTCTTTGACATGTCTTGGAAAAGAACTACCATAAGAGCCACTGGGTTGGGGTTTTTTTTGGTTTGTTTTTACTTTATTTAAGTGAGAAGATGGTATCATCATGTTCTTTCCTTGCTCCCAGTTTCCAGTGTCTTTAAGATAACATGCCAAAAAGGACTGCACACTTTTTATTCCAATCTTGAAGATGCAACCACTTTGGAAGGCTGTACTTAGTGTTTTCTTCCATTTACTCTGGGTTGTATGATAGAATTGTTAAAACAAATTAATGCATTGTAGAGCTATGACGTTTGCAGTCTTTTGAATTATGTGGAATATATGGAGCAGTCTTTCTTTTGTATAGAAACATCTTTGCCCTTTGCTTTCTGCTGCTGGAAAACAGCAGTTTAGAAGCCACTGGAAATTAACTACTGCCCCAGGTTACATGAAATGTACATCAGACCTTTCAACAGTTGTTATAGTGGAAAAAGTTGATGGACTCCAGAAGCAACCTTTACAGGCTACTCTAATGATCTGCTTTCTTTGCACTGGATTTTATATAGGTTTCACAGAGAGGGCTGGCATGAAGGTGCCAATACCATTGTTGTTTCAGTAGTGGAACCCAGAGATTTGAGATGTAAATGCTAGGTTATTTTGTCCTCACATATGGAATTCTATATATCTGACTTACCTGGGAGTATGCCCCATCAAACATAATGAGAATCACTTCCCCCAAATACAGGTCAATTGATTTGGACTAGTAAAGCTGGATATAGCAGTGGACTATACAGGATGTAGGAATTTAGGTGGCTAGTGGGACTATGCCATGGCATTTACTTGGGGCAAAAGTTCAGGTACAAGAAGCGTCCATCATCCTCATGCTGAACAACAACAACAGTCTTTATTTATACCCAGGCTTTTCTCCAAAATTGGGATTCGAGACAGCCTTTGTGTGGAATTAGTATGAGAAGGTTGGTCTGTAATTGGAACGTCCTTGCTTTTGGTGATATAGCTCCAAACATACTCCCACCCCCTTTGAACAAAATCTGCCCCTGTGGAATTATAGGAATGTGGATGTGAATTCTGGGTCCCAAGTAAGATTCTGTAGTTTTTTCTGCTTCATTTCAGCTCTAACTATACTAAACCGTCCAACATTTCCCAGATGAAAACAGGTGTCCGAGCAGTATCAGAGTGTGGTCAAGAAGGGAAAAGTTAATGAGGAAACACATACAAGCTAGGAGGTGCTGTAGCAATTTGCTTCTGTCTGAACCTACTGGAAAGGAGAAGATTCCACCCCTCCTCTCCTTTCTCAGATAAGTTTAGAGCAAACGACTTTTGCACTTTGAACTCAGTTTGCAGTAACTGAAGTAAGCTGAGGGGGGGGGGAAGTGGGAGGCCTTACACCTCCTCCCCCCAATACTTGTTGCATTGCCATAATTCTCTGCCACAAAACTGGGACAGAGCACTGGGAGGAGGGGGCGGAGGGAGTCCTCTTCTCTCCCTCCATCCATGCAAGGAGGGCACCCAGAGCACCCATGGGAGGCAGAAGGAGGGAGCCCTCTTCTCTCCTCCATCCCTACAAAGAGGGCACCCAGAGCACCTGTGGGGAGAGATGGAGGTGAGGCTCCTCTTCTCTCCTCCCATCCCTGCGAGAAAGGCACCCAGAGCACCCATGAGGGGGAGGAGGAGGGAGCCCTCTTCTCTCTCCCATCCCCATGAGGGGGGCACCCAAAGACTCATTGCAAGCAAGCAGGCATGGGTGTGTGGGTAAATGGAAAAGGAAGCAGGCAGGTGGGAGAATAAAGCAGAAGGGAGTGCTGCCCCCCAAAAACTGCTGCCCAGGGAGGACCCCCCCCCCACTCTCCCACCCCATTACACCAGCCTGTCAGGCTGGGCTGCTTGAAGCAGCAGATCCTGGATGCCTCCAGCTCTGGAGAGGAGAGAGACTCTTTTTCCTCCTCAGCTGGTGGAATATGGGTTCTGCTTCTTTGAGGAGCCCAGCCCAATGGCACAATTTTTAGTCCCTTTAATCCAGGATTTCCCCAGATTTCTGAGATGTATAGCAACCCTAAATACATGGCCCCCACATCCTGAAGTGGGCCCCCAGGCCTGGATCTTTGGTGGTCCCCCTACCTACTGCTAAGGTTAAGGGCAGCAAGATGCTCTACAGGATTTAGGATAAAAATTAAAATAAGCCAGTTTAAATGATGGTACCAAAGTTATATTAATATTTATTTTTAAAAAAAGTTAATGGATTTGCATAGTAAAAACTTACAATAATATCCCATTGGGTCCCCCTCCCAATCCCGGGCCTCCGGACCCCAGGCTAGAGCCCTGTCAGCTCCCTCTTGTGGGGGCCATGCTCCAATAATTCATAATTTGGTAATATTGGACATTCTCATGAGGTTCAGGTAAACAAGGCAAACTGAAATTGGGTTCAAGTGAAGGTCACCCAGGGCCTAATGAGGACATCTTGGAAATTTTCCAACAAACACACCCAAGAAGGAATTTACGAAGCCCATTAAGGATTAGGGTAATCAAGGTGGAATGTGCTAATCTCTCTTGGAGTCTTGTGGCAGTGAGTCATACTCCAAAAACAAACAGTGACCGGAACACCTATTATCCCAATGCATCCCTGCAAATGTCTTTCCTCACACATTTCCTCTCCCACAGTAGGGCGTCTGCCATAAGCCCATCAACCTTAATATCTCGACTATTAGTGGGAATTAACAAAGCCGGAGTTTCCATTGTCTAATAGTGGCAAACTCATTCAAGTATCGTCTTACACTCAAAACACCCCTTCAGGATACGAAATTGAGTATATATATTAGTCCGAAACAATAGCCAAGTGTGCATAGTTCTTCCAATGCCATCATTCTGCTGGTTTGCTATGTCACCCTCAGATTCTTGTCTGGGTTTTCTTTGCTGCACTAACCCCTGCTCCTCAGGACTGGTAAATATCAACCATATTTCCCCAAATCTATTCCTCTATCCAAATCTTTCTGCCTTAATTCTTCATTAGCCTTGTGTGGTCTCTTGTGAGCATGAGTGCATGTGTGAATGCTTCCATGTTTATTTTCCAATAAAAACTATTTTATTTACTTTAACGCAGAGTCTCTGCAGTGAGTACTGGTATACAGAGGTGCAAAGGTCCCACAAGTTATCCAGCCTCTCACAGCCATACCTTTGAGCTAATTAACCCCCCCAACTTAATATCTTAATTTGAGTGTCACAAGTGGGTCCCCATGGACCCCCATGCATTTGGGTAACAGGGCAGAGAGAAACTGGAGCATTTTAAAAGCAGCTGAAAAAGTGGGATGAGAGAGGGTAAATCAGGACTATCTCTGACAAACAGGGACAGTTGGCAGTATGCTCTACCCTTGGTACCAATTATGTCCTAATTTTCTAAAGCTTTCTGTGAACTCTGCCACACATTTTGAGAAATGCATTATAGCTTTCCCATAAAGATTGTTTTATCATAGATGCTATATTTTGAATCTCTTCCATATTCCATGGTAATGCTATGGCTACTCTGAATCTGTGATGCTTTTTTAATGCACTCTGCTAAAATGTCAACTCTGCTACAGAAATGCTGGGTCTTTTTTTTGCAGAGATCACTCCTGTGGCTGAGTAAGAATAAGTATCCACATATCCAATATGTGCTGTTACCCTGTACTACTTAGGTCCCACAGAGTAAACAAGGAGTATAGCCTTACTACAGAGTTCATAATGAAGACCACAGAAGTATTATTAAATCACTAAAATGTATCCATCCATCTGTTTCACCCAAGAGCACAGGAAATGGCCAGGAAGGGCAGTGGAACCTTCTCTTGCTGGCTGATCTCAAGGACTTGCCAACAGAGCAGCCTGACAGCAGAGCTTCTCTGCTGCCTATGATCTACTGGAAGAATAGCTGCAAAAAGAAGGGTCAAGAAGTGGGTGGGGTAAGGGAGAAGTCAAGTTATGATGGATCCAATTCTCCCCCAAGTTTGAGCACACAGCCACAGTGCTATCACAAGGGTAGTTCTAAGTAATTTCCTACACCCCTAAGCTGAGAACAGTTTAGATTCAGTAGAGCTTCAGGTGGCCTAGATTCAGCTTATGGTCCTCCAGTTTATGGCTTGCAGCTCTCATCATCCCAGCCCGTTGGCTATGCTGGTCAGGATGATGGGATTTGCAGTGTGACAATATTTGGACAAGGGATGGAAAGAATATTTCAAAATATTCCAAATATGGTCAAAAACATGTGTTTGAATGTTAAGAAATATGGATGAGAAGAATTCTGGCCTGATATGCATTGGGCTCTACTGATGTGCTTCAGCACTCCCTATGGTGTCCTGATGTGCATCAGGAATGCCCAATGTGCATCAATGGCCAATGCAGATTGGTCCTGAGATTAAATGATCACTTTGCTGGCTCCCCTACATAGTAACATCATGGCAATCCCTTGCTGAATATGAATGTTGAGAAACTATTCAGTTCTACTTCCTGCAGACACAAGTCCACTCACATAGATTTAAGTCCCATACTGAATTCAAGCCATCTTCATTTTATGGCAGGTTGGATGTACATCAGTTGTGCACCAAGAAAGTGGAGGATTTACATGAATTTTGCAATTCTGTGAAACATCCACCTCCTTTTCTTTTGCAGCTCCAACCCAGTTTTCCTTTTTTTTTTTTCATATCCTAGAGTAAGGATATATTTATTGCTACTAGTAGTGCTATGACATATGGCTGATACATGTACGCTGGCAGTTGGATGGATGGAAAAAGAAGGGTGTAGATAGCCAGAGTAATATTTGCAAAAGTAGTTTGTTGGGTTGGGATGGGAGCTATTTATCTTTCAGCCTCTTTGCCAGCTAAAGTGTTTGAGTGCAAGAGAAGTCAGAACATATTTGAATATGCTGTAAGCAAACAAATCTCTTGCTTTAATCTGTAGGACTGAGAGCCACAATGTTTGCAGATGGTGTCAATATGGAAAGTCAATTCTCACTGTATGTTTTCTCGGAGTTGGTGTCTGTTCTCTCTCCTGTTGCTTGCTTCCTTTTTGGTACCATATTTCACACCTCAAAAAAACAAAAACAAAACAAAACCCTCATTCTATTGTTGAAAAGGTTTGCAGCAGTACTCTGGAGTGTGGCATGTACCTGTCTCGATTTGTCAAAATGTAATCCATTCTCTCAGCTGATCCGAGACAAAACTGGCACATAAATTCATGGATAGATGAAATGGTATTGTGCATGCCATCTATGCTTCTAACCTTCATGCATTAAATGTGTGCATAATTCTGATGCACAGTCCACATTATACACATTTTGGGATCTTTTGGTATGACATACTATGATTCCTTGTTTTTCCAGGGGTCCTGGTCAGAGCCAAAGAATTCTACATGCATACAGTAGTTTCACACAATTGTGTTGTATTAAGTATTGAGAAGACAAGATTGATGAGACACACAATAGCTGATTATGATCCTACATTGTGCTTGCATAGTGTAAATCAATGCTCATGTAATTAAACAGTGGATGCACTACACCACCCTTGTGCTGAACACTGTCCAAACAATGTCTGGGCAATCAGCCAAAGGCTGATTACTACACAGCTGACAGCAGAGGCACAGCACAGTCAAGTTAATTACAGGCAAAGGAATCAAGGCAGTGTGAAGTCAGACACTTACTTTTCTAGGAAGCAAAACACAACTCCGCAAGCAAAATCCAACAAACAAGGTCCAGGTCTGGCAGACAGAGTTCAGGGTAGTCCAGCAGAACCCAGGCCAGGCAAACAGAGTCCAGAGTAAACAAACACAGTCCAGGTCAAACACAGTGAGAAGGAACACAGCAGATACTCAGTTAGGTCAGATAATCTCCAACATCCCCTGGAGGGCAGTGCTGCATATTTATAAAGCAGCAGTTAACACAACTGCTGCTTAACTAATTGCTGCTTCCTAGAGATACCCTGAAACCACCTCAAGCCCTCCTTTTGTTGTCTCCATGCTGTAAAGGTAGGTATAGGTGGGTTGTCCTCTGTATCTGAAGGGGCAGGGCCCTATGCCAGAGCTGGTACTGCACTGTTGACTGTGGAGATGATCAGACACACTAAATATGGTGTGATAATGGCTCCAGGAGATTGCTAAAGGGCGTCCTTTTCAGACAACGTTGTTCCCATTTCACCACACAACCATGCTGCTGCTGTTCCACCGGCACTGCTTTTTATTGATGGGCTACGCCATCAATAGATCCCCCATTTTGTTTCTGTAATGGGATGTCCTGCAACTGAAAAGGTGCCCGTTATGCTGGTGCAATGCCAGCATCAGTGAGAGGTCTGTGCTAGAACACTTCCAGGTGAGATTGGGACATCCAGATAAGTGACCCACTTTTTTGTACCCTCCTCGGGTTACTTGTTATGTTTTAAGTGTGTTTTTGTGCTTGCCGACACTTTTTTCCTTTTATTTTGCTTTTAAAATTTGAATTTCCTGCCCTCTTGTCCTCTCGTGAGAATGGCCGGGATTTCAAACCAGGAAGTGAATAGAGCTCCATTTGAGCTCATTCACTCCTGGGCAGCAATGAAGATGCTACCAAAGTAGGTTTGAAACTTTAGTTGATTGTGGCATGGCGGGAAAGGAGATTGCAGGACAGAAATGTTCCTGTCTGAAAATTTCCTGTGTCTGAGGCCTGTGGTTCTGGAACATCCTCCTGCTCTGTTTCAGCAGGTGCTCTAGTTCAGCAGGTTCACTGCTTCAGTCTCTGAGCCAGAGTACATTTCCAAGATCTGGAAGCAGGGCACAACAAACACTACCATTGCACAACCTATTGTGTAATCTGGTTCCTATACTTGAAAAATTGCTTTTACAGACTCTATGTTGGTTTCTTGTTGAGCCAATATTCAGAGGCAGCTAGTGATGTCCAATGTCAGTGGGCCAGAACCTGCCCTGGGTTTTACAAAGCTATCCAAGGTGTTGAACTTATTTTTGGTGACAGGGTTCAGTATGTTGGGTGGCTCATTTAAAGTTCAAACTGAAACCCAGAGCAATTACTGCCCTACCAACATGGGAGCCCCCAGCTGCCCTTGACTTTAGTGTGAAGCTCTCTGCCACCTTCATGCTGGGTTTTTTTGTTGAGAAACATCACTCTCCAAAAGAAGTACCATCTTGTAATAAACTTCCCAAGTGTCAACTAAGCATCATCTCCCTCTCTGAGTCCTATTCACAAACAGGGTTCTCCCTTATCTATTTATTTCCATACCTTTTATCTGGAGCAGAGATTGAGAAAGTTACTCTTTTGGCTTACAACTCACAGGCTGCAGGAGCTGTAGTTGAAAAAGGAAACTTTTCTAAGCTGTACTTCAGAGTAAATGGGGAAGCAGAACATGCCAGATTTCAGGTGAGCTACTAATCATGCAGCAACAGTTTAGGTGGCTTCCAGAGGAGGACTGATAGCTGATTGATATCCCTGTGTGAGCTCCATGGTGGAGAATGCTTAGGTGGAAAAATAGCCTCCTAGGAGGCAAGTTCCAGCCAACAAAAAACTCACTCTGGACAAGGAGAGAGTATGAGATCACCTATGCATGCCCCCAAATGCTGGTCCTTGCTAGGAGGTCATGGACACTTTGGGTGTTGGAAAGTGGGCTGAGTGGTGGGAGGGAGGCCTTGGGATTAACATCAGACTCAAGCCACTAAGCAAGCCTTTAATGGATATCGGACCTGTAGAAACCCTCACTTTCTTAATTGCATTTGAAGTACCTAATTTACAATTGAAGAGAGACCTTCCAAAAGGTAGTGCAATCAAAGCGTTGGCGAGTTGCCTTCTTTCTATAAACAAGAAGAGAGAAAATAAAGACTATTTTAGTTTTAAAGCAAAAAGCTTAGCAAGGGTATGGCTTAACAAAGTTACAAAGAGAGAAAGGGGATAATTTTAAAACAGAAGATTTTTTTATGAATGTGGTTTGTTCATATTGATACTGATTAGGCAAAAAGAGCAGACATCTATGGGAATGTGGATTGTTTAATTTAAAAGAAGATAATCCAGAGAACAGCCAGATGGTGCTATTGGAGCTATGGAGACTATATTGGGATTAAATTGTTAACTTTAAAAAATGAGAGGCTTGCTTTTTATTTTTAACCCTGTAATTGCCAGATTTTTACTTTGGATTTAATCAACATGACTTCCACCAGAAAATGACAAAAGTGACAAAATCAATGACAAAAGTGACTGAATTCTACAGAGGCTGTTTGAAGAGATTAGATTTATGAAAAATGATATAGTAAAAACAGAAGTTTTGGTAAAGGTGAAGGAGGAGTTGGAGGAAGATATGAAAAAGGAGTTTGAACATACTGGAGGAGCAGCAGGGCAGTTGGCTGTAGATGTGAAACAAGTTGATAATGGAGATTTTGATAATGGAGATAAAACTAAGGCCATCTTTAAAGATATGGGAAAAGATATGGATAATTTGCCATTGCTGGAATTGAGAGGGGGAGAATTTTGTCTGGAATTGATTTTGGAAGACCCTGATGATGATATTAGACAAAAGGTTGAGGATGAAGATGATATAGATATGGAAGATCAAGTTTAGTTGATGGACAAAACTGGTTTTAAATTTGAGAGGAAAGTGAAATATTTAAAGAATATGTTAAGGTGGGAGAAACTAAACTTGTTATTTTGGGGGAGAATTTTGCTGATAAAAATGAATGTCTTGCTTAGAATGATGTCTTTCTTTCAGACAATATGTTTTGAGAATTGATGTACCATTTGAACAATGGCAAAATGATTGTTTAAGTTTGTATGGCAAAGTAAAGCAACCCCACAAGATAAATACAAAGTAATACAAGATGCAAAGGGAAGAGGAGGATTGGGCTTATCTGAAATCTGCTGCTTGGTTTGGAGCTTAAAGAAAGATGGTTAAGATATCAAGACCTCCTGGAGACTAGTTAAGGGGAATATAAAATTAAATCAAGAGAACAGTTAATAATAGAGGGATATATTTTTCAATGGTTTTCTTATTTATAGTTATTGGAAAGATTTAAAATGGCTAAAAAGCTTTATGGGTTTGAATAAATTAATTTGGAATTGGAGATGTAGTTGTGTACAGATGATGAACAGATAATTGCTAAAATGTACAAACTTTCACTGAAATTTGAAATAAAAGAAGAATAGGCTAAGGAAAACATGTGATCTAAGGGGTTGACATTTATAAGATGGAAGAATTTAACATTACCTACCATGGAGATATGGCTGTTAGAATTGATAGGTCATTAGTGACATTTCTGAAAGACTGGAAATCCCACATAGACTTTTTCGTGGAAAAAAAGAAAATGATTTGGTAGCCTTTGGTTTTGATGTTTAGAAAAAATAAGCCATTGAAAGAGCATATGCTATAATTTGTTTGAGATATGAATACAGTTGTCCCTCCATATCCATGGATTTGGTATCCACAGAGTTAAGTATTCACGGCTTGAAAATATTCTTTAAAAAATAATAATCCAAAAAAGAAACCTTGATTTTGCCATCTTATATAAATCTTTGCCATTTTGCTATGCCATTGCATATAATGGGACTTGAGTATTTCATGGATTTTGGTATCCACAGGGGGCCCTGGAACCAAACCCCAGCCAATATGAAGGGACAACTGTACTATACATATATAACTGCTGAAAGGAAGATTAGAAGACACAGAGACGAGATGAGACACAGAGATTTGGGTTAACAAGGACCACTTTATTTTGACCTATATCTTACTTAAGTTAATTGAACCTGAGAGGAGCAAGAAAGGGAGGAGCAATTTGATGGGCCAGCTGAGGCTTGGTGTCTACTCTAGATTACCTCTTCTGCCCTCCCTTCAGTTAAACTCCTGAGCCTCGAGGGCAATGCAATATCTGGGTTGCTCCCTGGCCAGACACTTACTGGAAGGTAAACCTAGGGTAATCCTACCCAAGTCCCAGGACCTGGTAAGTGAGAGCAAACCCCCCCCCCAGTCTGCCTCAAGGGTAGACTCCTTTCCCATCCACCAAGTCCCAGGATCTATGGAGGCCATTCCAGAGCCATACCCTTCACCAAAAGTGTGCCAAGGTGTACACTGAGCAATTAATTTCTCCCCCTGCTATCTGCCATGGACAAGGGACAAGTGTCTGCTCAGTCCCTTTCTCCCACCAGGCCCGCCAATACAGTGCTCACTCCTTGTTGCAGGCCTCCCATGAAAATCAAATTGCCTTCCTCAGAAAGATGAGTGCCATCAGCCCTATAGACCTGTAACTTTTAATGTGTTCTAAAACTTTCAGTAAAAATATTCATAAACAATCCAAGTAATGTCCAAAAGGCTCATGAAATGGTTGGCCATGTCAGCCTATTTATGTACACATTGGCTAAATCCTTCTCTGAGGATTCCAGTGGATTAGTACTCCATAAGCTTCTTTTCCAGAAAACCTGGCTTGTGCATCAGTGACCAAGCTGTTCAAATAGTTTGGTTTGAAAAGATTTTTTAAAAAAAAACAAGAAAAGAAAAAGAGCTTAAGCAAACATGTCCATAAGTCTCTCGGGTTTTTGGTTGGACTCTTTTAGAACCAATACACGGAAGTCCTGAATTTTTTTGCGGGGAGACGACACACAATTTCCTCAGGAGTACTGTGGAAACAGGGAAGCCATTAGAAGAGGTTATTCTGAAGACATTTCTGTATAGTATCTGTAGGCCAGGCATCTTCTTCAGCTTGCAGGAATTCCTCTTGAACATATGGTTGAAAAATTCTTTTTTTAAAAAAAACACTGTTCAGATGCTTTGATTACATGCAGCATGAAATATTTGACAGAAAGTGGGTGCTTTAGTTGAGCTGCTTCTGGTCAGTGGCGGCCCACACATTTTTATGCTTGAGGAAAAGTTCAGAATGGCTTCACTTTCTTTCCATGTACAAAATCTGTCTTGACAAGTCATGGAATCTTTCTTCAACAATAGCAATGAGAAAGGATCCTCAATGCACCTGAGGGCAGCCACTAGTTTTAAGGGATTCAGGAGTGTCCTCTGAGATTCACGGCTTGAAAATATTCTTTAAAAAATAATAATCCAAAAAGCCAGTCTTGATTTTGCCATTTTATATAAGGGACACAGTTTTGCTATGCCATTGCATATAATGGGACTTGAGTATTCACGGATTTTGGTATCCATGGGGGGTCCTGGAACCAAACCCCAGCAAATATGAAGGGACAACTGTTTTAATTAAGTTTTCCCTTACAGTATCCAGTTCAGGCATGGGCAAATGTAGCAAAATGCAGAAGCGTTAAAGCCTTAATCCAAGGCTGTAATTTTAGTCCAAGCCTGGTGGAGGTGTTTTTTGTTTGTTTGCTAGGTATTCTGAGATTTGTAGTCCAAATATAACTTTCTCACAATCTCTCTCTCTCCCCCTCCCCCTCCCCCCCCCCTCTCTCTCTCTCTCTCTCTCTCTCTCTCTGTGCCTTCAAGTTGTTTTCAACTTTTGCTGACCCTAAGGCAATCCCATCATGGTGTTTTCTTGGCAAGATTTGTTTGGTAGGGTGTTGCCATTGTTTTCCTCTCAGGCCCAGGTTCAAAAACCCTCTACAATCTTCTGGCAAGAGCTCTCTGTCCCTTTCCTACCAAGGTACTGGGTGGAGGAGGAAAGCAGAAGGGAAAGGAAGAAGATGGGTGATCGAAAAGATTACCATTGCTCCCTTTGGACCTTGTCACATTTCTAGCACATGCATCCTGACAGATTACCCCCAAGGCAGCCATTCCTGACTGGGTACTTTCCATATGTTCTGGACTGCAATCCCATCAACCTCAATCAGCATGGTGGGAACTTTAGTCCCACTCTTGACATATCTGAAGAGCACAAGGTTGAGGAAGGCTGTCCTAATGGAATGTAGTCCTTGATTGAGAAAATCCCCATTCCCCTTTAGATTATGGATAGGATTGATAAAATGGTGGGATATCCTTCCAAGGGCTTTCAGATTTGCTACAATGGCAGGGTTAGATCGACAAACAAAAAGAGATGTGTGTATAATGCTTTCCTGTGAATGAAGTGAATGAGGAAACTATTCTTGCACAAGTTCTATGCAGTCCTCAAAATGGACATGCCCACATATTAGAAGGAATGTAATAATACATAGAACTTAGGTCCAGGTGTATAAGGACTTTACCAGACAAGGCTGAAATAGCAGAATTACAATGCTTAAGTATCACAAATGGGTTCCCATTATTGCATGATGTCATCCTCCTCTCCCATGGTCTCTGTGTACTCCACCACTTAATTACATGTAACTTAATTGATGGGCAAAGCTGTCAACAGCCCTCAATATCACTCTTTTTGAGGTATCGACAATTGTGTAATAATCATGTCCCACTGTAATCACGTGATTACAGTGTGAATGGGCAGTTCTCTTCTCCCCCTCCCCTTTTCCAACAAAAGCACATAGGACATTTTCATACGCCTCTTACCATGCAAGCAGCCTCCAGAGCAGTAACAAGGTTGCTGCGCGGCGATGCCGTTTTTCTCTCGGCGTCGTCCGTGACTGTTCCGGCTAGCATTGAAGGAGGCTGCGCTATTTTTCACTCACGGAAGTTGTCTGTGAGTAAAAAATAGCGCGGCCGCCTTCAATGCTAGCCGGAACAGTCACGGACAATGCCGAGAGAGAAACAGCGTCGTCCAAAATGGACCCCTTGCCACGCAGCAGCCTCGTTACTGCTCCGGACGCTGCTTGCACAGTAAGAGGTGTCTGAAAATGTCCATCGTTACACTTCTGGGGGAGAATGTGAAGAGGACCTACGGGACATTCTTTTAATCAATTGTTGCCTTTTCTGGGTACCCTTTTATGTTTATTTAAGTGTTTATTTGTGAATTTCTTTGGTTATTTATTTGTTTTTAGTGTTTTAGAGCAAAGTTGCATCTTCTTGTGAGCTGAAATCTTGGTTATGCAAAATCACGGAAGTAAGAGAAAAATTTTCTTAAAGGTCATGGGCCGGTCAGCAGGAGGTGTTAATACTCTGTCATTAGAAGGCAATACGAAGACAAGTGTTACTATAGCCTGAGCTGAAATCCCATTCTTAAACTGCTGGTGGTGGTTGTGCAATAATTCCATGGTGATAGTGTTACATGATTATAGTGATGTGCAATAATTACTATAATCATGCTGCTATGTTTCTGCTTTCCTCAATTGCGGAATTACAGCATTGGATGCTAGTCTGATAAAGTCCTAAATTTGGTCCAGATAGAGGTTGTCTGTTCTTCAGCCTTGACTCTTTCCCTATATTTTTGCTACTTTTGTTTGTTCTTTGGGTTGCTCTCACTCCTTTGTTCAAAAAGGTGTGACAGTGTGGTAAATTGCATACAGAGGTAGCTTGACATACATGCAAGGCAGATCCCTATTTACTGTCTTTTGATTCTGTTTTATCTGTGAACTCTAAATTATATTTCAACAAACATAATTTGCTTCAGTAGGTCTCCAGCTGGCCATGTGAACTGAAAATTGTTTCCTAAGATCCAAAGTGTGTGGTGCTAGTTGCTGGAGGCAATGCTCTTTCAGCCTTTAATGTTCTCCATTGCTTTCCACTTTCAGTTTTCCTAATGGCCGGATGCTCTGCAGCACTTCAAAGGAATTTTGTATTTTAAGAGGAATAGTGAGTGTTAAAACACTCTAGTTGTTCTTCTTTGATCCCTGTCCACTTTCCATTTAAGTAACATTAATCAATATTTTCCCCATTTATTTTGGCCTTTTGGGGGGGCAGAAATCTGTTTTGGCTTAATGGTTACACAGTGCAAACTGTGCATAATTGTCATGCTTCTGTAGTCCTAATAGGCTTCATGTATGGACTTTGTGAAAACTGGTCAGTTTCTCTCTAACCCCATTGGATTCACTCAGTATGATCTTGGCTTGTTCAGACAGTGCATAGCTTAAGTCTGGAATAGGGAGTAGAGTCCATAGTTTGCATATAGCCCATGATTTGCACATGGGTTATGGCTACATTTCATGACATTCAGACTATCTCCCTGCCTGACCATCAAGAGCAAAGTAGAGGAATAACATGGATCCGAGTCACATCCATACTCTCAAAATCACCACCCTATCATGAGATAGGAGAGAAAAAAGAAAGCAGCACAGGGTAGGGTATGAAATGTGGCGAACAATAAGGGCACCTATGAAACACACCAGTCAAATGTACCAAAGTCTAGAAGTGGCCACCTTTCCCTCTCTGTTCCTGCCACCTTCCTTCAGATCCACCCCTCTTCCCTTGTTTGGACTGGGTTGAATCTTTGCGGATAGACTATTGGATTGTGTGGTATCCTTTGGATTGTGTGGTATCCTTTGCCTAATATCTGTTTGTGTATAGAATGAATCACAATGAGCCTGTATTTTATGAACAAACAAAAGAATTGATTTATTAAATGTACAGTTCTAACATTAACATTTCAGTATTGTGTTTAGAACTTTGTCACTTGCTTAACATCACTGAATATCACTTTGAAGTGACAAACCATATGTATAAGCACACAGATTAATCCTTATATAACCTAATAACTCTCAAATAGCTCCCAGACTCATTCACTCTTTAGACTTTATCAGATCAGTCAAATACAGCATCATGAAAAGACAATGCCCTTTCACAATCATATATTGTTCAAAAGCCATTTTTTTTAATTGACAGCCCAAGCTGTCAATTGATCTCCCATGGCGATTTTCTGCCAGCATTGCCAGTGTTGAATCCGCACACCATTGTACTCATATCAATGCAGCGTCAATATGCAAACACTTCCAGGTGAGATCACAACAGCCAGGTAGGGTACGCTTTTTTTATGAACCCCACCACCACCGCGGGAGTACATGGAATTGTAAAAGTGTGTTTTGGTGCTTGTCAGAATGTTTTGTGTCTTTATTTTGTTCGTTTTTTTGAAATTCCCCGTGTGAGCATCTTCTTGCGAGAATCCGGGAGATAGCAACCCCGGAAGTAAACAGAGGTCTGTTTGTACTCCATACTGCCGGGGAAGCCTCATGGACACTGCTCAAGGTAAGTATGGTAGGAGGGTTCTTTTGCCGGCATTAAAATTCCACAATTTATGCCAGCAAAAGAACTTTTCTGGGGGGTGGTCTGATAAAGTCCTTTGTCTCATTCAGAGCCAACACTCTCAAACTTCACAGACACTGCACACAGACTTCACAGACTCCAAACTCAATCTCAACTCAAACTGTAACTCTCAACTGACAAGCTCTCAGTTCCTTCAAACGCTCTGAAACCCCTCCCATTATAGTCTCCTGCTCTGGAATTGGTTCCATCATTCTCACTTCTCATTCACTCAGATGCATGCTCATCACAGGGAGGAGTGAGGGAGTGACCTTGATCTGATGAAGTGGGATAGAATCTATGAAAGTTTATGCCATATATGAGTAAGATGATATTTGCATGCATTCACCTGCTCAGATTTACAAAAACTCACATCAGGTTCTCCATTTGTTGAAAAACCAAACATTATTGACAGCCCTCCATTCCTTAGAAGCCTAATAATCAGGGACTTGTCTAGATGGGCAAATTTCTTCGGCCCTGCAGTCCATCCAAATTATACAGGGCTCTTGTCCTGTTTCACTTCCGGGCAGTCCTGATGACACCCTAGGCAAAGCCGGGAAGAAGCTGGGGTAAAGCCTTTTATAACATTAAAAAACAACAACAACCAGGAAAATCCATGTTATGCAGGAAAATCTGGAGTGTCTTCATATGAGAACGCAGGGTCTGTACCTGCACACCAGTCTGCATCACTGGGTTGCCACCACTGGAGTCTCTCTGAAGCCAGGAAGGAGGCCCCCAACATGTGATCAAGGCCCCCTGCACATGACCAGCCTTGATCACATGCTGAGGACATCCTTCCTGGCTTCAGAGGGTGTGAGGTGCAACAGCAGGGGAGATGCCCGCTGATATAGCCCAGTGTGTGCATGTGGACTTCTAGGTATTTTGTCATGATAACAGAGGGTGAGGGTGGGTAAACAGGCCAGCTCCAGGGCCAGAATGTGCCAGCTGGAAGGTGGTGTATTCTGTCCGGTGTAGACAAGCCCCAGGTTAGCCTAATTTAGACAAGTCTTGGCCAAATTGATCACCGACAGTGGTCCACCCTGGCCTCACATCGGGAGGCATGGAGATGCACTATCCACAATGCTGCAGCCTTATTTGAGAACTCACGCCAAACAAGTCTTGAATCGACAACGCAGAAAGAATCACAACCCGGAAACATCACCCAAGGAGACCTTCTGCTGTGCTTTCTGCAACCGGACTTGTTTATCTCGATTGGCCTTTTTAGTCATCAGCACGCTTGCAGAAAGCGCAGGATGAGTCCTTCCTGAGTCTTCATTTGCAAAGAAAAGCCAGAGAGAGAGAGAGAGATTTTAGCATGCTCATTATATTCTCATTGGAATCAGTGGGGTTTTTTAATAGGCCCTTGACTTTGGCTGTTTGTGCCTAGAGCCTGTCAGTTTTACTAGGCCAAAATACTTCCTCCCTCTCTGTTTCTTTTTTCTTTTAGTATTTGCACAGCTTGTGGAAGTTACCCGACATGAAATTAAATCCATTACTTTTGTTATTGTGCTTTTGCCAGCTCTTTTTGACGTTTCTCCTGTCTTCATTGCAAAGTAAGCAGAAACATTTACCATATTATGTTCTGATGGGAGGTAAGAAGGAAGAATAGAAGAATATACCTTTTCATGTTGTTTGGGTCACTTTTCTTAATTGGCCAGCTTTGTGTGTGGCAAAAGGCTTTTATACATTGGCTTATGGTTTTATTGATACATCATTTTAATCGCAAGTCTGAAGGCCATGAATGCATAATACAGCACTCTTTAGCCTGTTGCTCTCTAGCTGGACAACAACACCCATCAACTCTATCTAGTGTGGCTTGGGAAGGCTGACCTAATACTTCTCGATTGTCTGCGTCCAATAGGGGTGACAATTCTTGAAACCAGCTCTTCTGGTTCTAGGGTGGACTGCAGGCCCTCCAACTGTCCTGATTTGACAGGGACAGTCCCAGGACTTTATCAGACATGGCAAATATGGCATCATAACGACACCTAATGAATGCGAAAGGGTGCCCATTTTGCACAATGTTGTGCGTTTGCAGTTTTGTGTGGTCAATAAGGCGTTCTTTTTTATTGACGGGACAAGCCGTCAATTGATTGGCTGTGGCCTTTTCCCCCACAAAATTGTGAGTGTGTGAAACCATGCCCCATTCTGCTGGCGCGATTCCAGCATCAATGGGCGGGAACAATTCTGGGTGAGAACACGAAAACTAGCGATGGGACGTTCTTTTTATGAACCTCCCCATTTTGCAGGCAAGTTTTTATGTGTGTTTTAGCGATTGTGTGTTAGTTTTGTTTGTTTATTTAGCTGCTTTTAGACCTTTAAGTGCACTTCTAATGAGAACCACCAATATCATGAGCACCCAATGCGGAAGTATGGGGCTGCTTTTTCACACTATTACAGCAACATTTGATATAAATGATTCTTTTGCCAACACACTAACAGTTTAAAATATGGTGGGAAAGGAATATTTTTAGAGGCTTGTCTGATAAAGTCCCCAGTTAAGCCTGTGCTGTCCCACTTTCTCAGCTGCTTTTTAAAATGTCCTGGTTTCTTTCTCTTTCTCCCACCTCCCCTCTTTGTCCTCAGTTTACTTCAATTGTTCCAGAGTGTGTTCAAAGTGCAAAAGTAGTTTGCACTCAGTTAACTCAGCAGGACAGAGAGGGTGGAATCTTGCCTTTCCCAGGAGGATCAGGCAAAAGATTGCTGTAGCCCCCCCTTCCCCCAGCTTGTGTCTTCATCACCTTTTGCCATGTTGGCCACACTCTGATGTTGCTTGGCCCAACATATCCTGGTTTTTATCTGTGAAATGCTGGAGGGTATGGGAGTGTAGAGGAGTAGGCAGGAGTTAGCCTTTGATTGGTCCTGTGGTAGCAATAGAGGTGGGCCCCCAAGAATTTTATGTCTATTGATTTTTTTATTGTGAATATTTTTTAGAAGCAGAACTTATGCCTCAAAATCCAAACACATTTTAATGTTCGATAGAAACATCAAAAACTAGGAAAACAAAACCACTTAAGGTAACCGGATAAGAGGAGTTGATAAGGGAAGAAGGTACACTTTTTACAAGCAGTTTTACCTCTCTTTTTATCCTTTTACTAGCAGTTTTACCTCTCCTTTTATAATCTCCTTTTATCTGATTGTAAGGTCTGAGAAAGGCTTATAAACATCAGTGATGAGGCAGTCCCTTCCCTCAGTCTACAGTCTAAAGCAGGGATGGACAAAGCAGTGGTGTGGCTCCCAGCAGTCAAAAATGTTTTTGGAATTTTTTTTGTCCCCTATATCTGTCCAGGGGCCTTCATGCATTTTTGTCCTATCTTGACTCCACAGACCTTAGGCCTAGAAGAGGCCTTTTCTAAAACAGGAAATGACTTTTGGTGTTTTTCTCTTCCTAAAGATGGCCTCTCCTGGACCTAAAATGGCCCAGGGGAGACTAAAAAATATGGTAAAAATACCCCCGAATGACTCCTTGAGGGTTTTTGGGGGCAAAAAGTTTCTATTTTTTTGCAGAGGTGTGTGTCAGGGGGGGGGGTAATGCAACCCCCTCATCACCCTCAGTTGCCCACACCTGATCCAAAGGATGCTGCATAAAAGGAAAAGGGATTGGGAAGGAGGAGGAGAAAAAAAAGCGACACAGGTAGTAGAATTCACTTACAATGTGCCCACAATGACCAGCTGGAATGTAAACAATTCAGAGAAAGGAGGAGCCAAAACTTGCCAGTCTCTCAGCTGCAATAACAGAGTAGCCCAACTTCCCTTGTCTCCTTCATCTCAGCCTGATGGAATGGTTAAAGCCCAGTGATAGTTGATGGAGGGAGAAGCCTGTGGGAGTTGGCTTTTTAGCAGAGCTGGTGGAGTGGCCTGCCTCCTTTCTCCTGCTCACTGCAGCCTCATCCATAGAGCACATATCCCCGCCTAAAAGCCTTATTTGTATCAGCCACCTAACTCATCTCAGAAAGCTTCAAAGTAGCTAGACCCAAATAGTTGAGAGTGCAGAACCTCACTTGCATAAGCACCTACGTGCCTACAAGAGGCAACTAGTTTGGGTTCCCTGGTGCATACCTTATCTGATCAGTTGCTTCCCTGACTATAGAATGATACTCTCACATATGACTTCACTTCTCTTTGCCCTTCATCCTTTCCTATGTTTGTTGTAGGTGCTTATCATGCTAGTTGGCTGTTTCATGTGGTTCTACTTGAAAACGATTTCTCCTGTACTCAGAAAGAAAGCAGAATGGCAGTGTACTCTCCCACACCATCACTCCATTTGTGTTTCAGTGGGGTTAGTTCCCATGTTTGCTTTCTCATGCTTGAAGTAACTACAATACCATTTATACCTCCTGTTTGGTCCACCTCTTGCTCTACCATTGGTGTTTTGTTTTGTTTTGTAGAAGGGAAGCCATCATTGTGCAATTGCATGATTATGTAATGAACCACTCCTACTCTCTGTTCAGATTGTGAAGATGAATGCACACCACATTACTTCCACCATTTTAAAGATGCTTTCCCCATGAAACATACCCTTGCTTGGTTTTCCTTCTGTATATTATTCTTTAAATTTTTGAATATTTACTCTATACTTACTCTTTAAACTTTACTGAGCCTCATGATTTCCCTGTGCATTAATTCCTTAATAGGATTACATTGGATGTACGCTATTGCGCTACTCCCCTTCTTAGATTTTTTAAAACATAATGAAAAAAAATATGCTGGAGAACAACATATAATGGTTCTCTTGGCAATCCCAGTGTCCTACCAGCTTAACCACTGGAAGTTTTCACTTCAAGGCAGGAACAATGAAATCACACTGCACCCACCCAAAATTGCAATGAAGTAGAACACTTTGCACTCAAAGTGGTTACTCAACCATTGTTGGATAGGTAGTCATTGATGGATTATTTCAGAGGGGAAAAGAATTATTTTCCAAATCCCCCCTCTCTGGCTTTTCTTCGCAAACGAAGATTCAGGAAGGACTCATCCCGCGCCTTCTGCAAGCGCGCTGATGACTAAAAAGGCCAATCCGAGATAAACAAGTCCGGTTGCAAAAAGTGCAGCAGAAGGTCTCCTTGGGTGATGTTTTTGGGTTGTGATTCTTTCTGCGTTGTCGTTTCTCTTCAAGACTTGTTCGTCGTGAGTTCTCAAATAAGGCTGCAGCATTGTGGATAGTGCGTCTCCATGCCTCCCGATGTGAGGCCAGGGCGGATTTTCCAAATGAACCAACAGAAATAAAGTATGGCACAGCACCAGGAGAGCCATATCACTGTGTGATAAGCTCCAGGCAAATATAGAACTAACACAGCGCAATTGTGATATAACAGTGTCATGTGATAAGCTCCTAACTTCCTGGAGGGCTGCTGACAGTTATAACAGAGAAAATGGAGAAACAAAGAGAGAAACAATCTCCACAGCACAACTTAGGTCCAGGCAATCTGAAGAATCATATTCTCCCACACAAGCCTGCCTGGCCTCAGGAATCTACAGAGTCATATTTTGAGGGAGCGGCATGAGAGAGGGCCCACTTGGTTGTTGCTTCCAGGCTGTGGAACTCCCTTTATATTATATCTATCATCAACCAGAACCTCTTTGTTCAGAAGGGGCTTTGGGAATTGATTGGCTGCTGAGAATATGAGGTTTTAATAGCTAGAAGCTGTGCTTCTTTATCAATATGCTTTAAAATTGTTTTTCAGTTATTAATGGTTCAATTAATTCAATTCAATATTATAATTTGTTTCATTTTTTCCAACATTACAAATGTTTGTGGTTTTATCTGTAGCTTTAAAAGTTTCTGGTGTGAGCCAACCTGAGTTTCATCTGCTGGTGTAACTACACTATTGTAGGTGGTAGCACAGGAGAAAGAAGACCACAGGCATGGCTTCCATGAAGGAAGTGAGTTTTTCTGCCTTTCCCCGCCACTGTTGTGCAACCAGAGAAAAGCTAAAAGCTACCACTGAGTTCTCTAAGTCATTCTCACTATAACCATTTTGCTTTTTCTTCCCATACAAAAAGGGCTTCCATTCTATTCAATGGGATAGTGCAGAAATAAAGTAGTTGACTGAATGTTCCCTCTGGAGTTTAGGAGACCCTCCAATCACTTTCCATTGGCAGATATAAGGATGACATTATTTGAAAAGCCTAGTGGCTTAATCTCAGTGGTTCAGAGCAGGCATCTGGGAAGTGAACTTTGCAAGATCTTTGTTACTTTGCCAGAAAATTAAGCAGGAGGTGCCCGAATTAGAAGTTGTAAGCTGCACCTTGAATCAATGATTCACTTTTAAGCAATATATTTCATCTTAAAGTTATTGCTTTTCAAATCCCTTTAGGAATATGTCTGAAGGAAGGTTCCCATTGCATGAGCATCTCTCTTGGCTTTAATTTGATTATACAAATGAGGATCTCAGGATCAAAGCAAGGATTCCAAATCTCCTTCTCTGGGATATTTGGACAACCACCAATCAGTGAATTATGCACAATGCATAATTAACTTATACAAGTCACAGCCACAAGATGTGGCAATAGCCAAAAGTTTGCACAGCTCCTTTTTAAGGGATTTGGAAGCCTAATTGATGGAGCAGAAACTTTGATCAGGGTCGATTTCCAGATGTGTTTGAACTACAATTGCCACCATCCCTTAACATTGGTTGTTCTGGCTAAGGCTGATGGAAGTTGCAGTCCAGCAACATCTGGAGGGCCACAAGTCACCTTCTCCTGCTGAGTTGGGCTTTCATCTGATCTAGGAAGCCATTCTTTTGATAGCTGGCATTCTTATCAAACCATGGTTTTGTTATTTGGCTCAAGAAATGGTCAACCCATGACACTGCCAAAACTAGTATGAATGTACGCACACCTACACTAACAGATATCAATCAAAGTGCTTTGTAAACAGCAGATTTCCAGGACTGTTGAAAGAAAGAAAGAAAGAAAGAAAGAAAGAAAGAAAGAAAGAAAGAAAAACACTGTACCCGAGAAATGTAAGAAGTTTTGGCACAGATCGTTCTTTTTTTGAATGCACTGAAGCAGATCACACAGTACATCACAGCCAAACCTTTGCATGCTTTTTCTTTTCCAGAAGCCTCCTAGCCAAGCATAACATGGTTGGGATGGTGGGAAAAATAATCAGGGGGAATCAAGTTTTAACGTAGATGTCTAACCTTGTGTACATGCTTGGCACCAAGCACCATGTACATAAATCAACACAATTGGACTCCACTTTTCCTGTTTGCAAAATGCCAGGAGAGCTGAAGCCTGCAGTTGATTGGAGAGTCTCTGCCATTGAGGGGTTTTTTGCCTGTGTGTTTTTGGTCTAAGCGGATTTGGAACTGGCGGCTGTGTAATGTTAAGCCACTTCTCTAAGCCCCTTTGGGCCTGGATGGATCACTTGTTAAAATAAATCACAAATATGTATGAGGCAGGCATTGCTCACCTTGGTACTCAACCGGTCTCATCACCAATTATTTTTTCCTGCTTAACAGTTAACATGCCAATCTGGTATTCAGTGGACACAGAAATGAGTGCCTTTTTAAAAAAATAAAGAAAAGGGCAGAGGAAGAGGTAGGATTAAGACAAACATTTACACAAAGGGAGGGAGGGGGGAGTTCCCTAGCAAGGGCTGGAACTCAAGTGACACTTTATTTACACAGGAGGGCAACATTAATGTTGCTTGCAAGTGATGTAAAACAGAAGCCTTAGGAGAATTTACTGTGAACAGGCAGCTGTAGACTGGGAGCAAGCACTGTTGTCCTCAAACTGACCCAGAACAAGAGTGCTACCCAGCTAGACAATATTGCACAGTTGCATTGAATTATGCTTGTTAAATGTATGTCAGATAAATAACACAGGGTTGTTAGCAGTAGGAACAGCAACAATTTGCAGTTATTCACAGAACTGGCAAAGCTACTTTTTTTTGGGGGGGGGGGACCATAACTCCCACAATTCCCAGACATCATGTATTTATTTTATTTATATTGTGGCTTTCTCTCAATATGGACCCAGGGTGGCTTACAATTGTTATCATGCCCTACTACCCCCTCCCCATAATAGCTCAAAATTGGAAATATTGGACACTTTTGTCATGATGGAGTTCCATCATGTTGCCACAAGGTGCAGCTCCCATCATTCTGCTAGAGAACTATAACTCTCTTTGTTTGTAAACAGATTGTCATGCCAGCATAGTATCAGGTAAGAAAAGGGTTAATGGGAAGGGGCTCAAGCACCACCTTCACAGAGCTAATGAGAGGACATCATTAACATAACACCATGTGACTGGACTGACCAATTACAGCTTTAAGCCCGGGAAATCTGGAGAGGTTTTAATTGCTTTTGTTTGAGACCAGAGAGGAGTGAGATGAGTGGGACTTGGAGAAGGAGATTCTGAAAAATGTGAAGGAACAGAGACGGCTATGCTGGTAGAGCCCAGCCATTCCATCTCTGGCTTTTGCTCCCAGCTGCCTGGACAAGATCTCAAGGCAACAAACTGCAAGTATTTAGTAGAGATTAGGGCCTGTTTAGTTGCGTTAGGGAATTCTTTTTAATTTCTTTACTTTGGTTGAATGTAGCTAAATCAGTAACTGAATGTAACCTGAGTAATGTAATGCTTGATCTTGATACTCTGTATTGCTATCACTTTAAGCCTGCCTGCCTGAGGTAGGGGAGAATCCTGCCTCATGTGAGACTGCATGACTACTTCTCTTGAGTAAAGTAAACTTCTATCTTCCTATGCTGATGCTGACCACGTGCCTTACTCTTGGCTATGCTACTGTGAACCTCCTCTGGGGTTAGGAGGAGGGAGTTAGTTGATTCTATAGTGGCAAGGAGTGCCACTGATTAACATAGACTACGCACAACTTCCCACTGCGTTGTGCGTGTAAAAGGGGGGTCCCAAGGGGGAAATAAGCCCCCCCAGTTAAAACCCAGTGGGTGGTGGCAGAACGATGGTTTTTGGGGTTTGTAGGAGGATCCTGGGGTGAGGACACCCAGGACTAACCCTACAGAGAGAGGGCTAGCCTGGAGCTCCTGGGAAGGGAACTCAGGTTTGAGCCCTGACAACTTTGAAGGGGTCAAGTTGACTAGGGTGATCCAAAAGAAAGTCAGGTGGAGCTCACAAGGGCCTGGGAAGGTGTCTTAGAAATATTTTCAGCAAGCCAGCCCAACCTAGGATTATGGGAAAGCCCCCAGTAAACAAGACCATTAAGGAAATATGTGCTAATCCCTTCGTGGGCACCTAAACAATGGGTCATCTAGACAGACAATCAAGTGACCTTTCCAGCTTTGATCCCAAGGAAATCTAACCTCAGACCACCCCCTCCTGTCCTGCATTGTGAGGTTGTCATAAGCCCATCAATTCCTATCTCCCAGCCATCTAAGACATCAGTGGAGCTTCGTTCTCCTTTGTTCCTTCTGTGGGAGAATCATTTAGTCATTGTAGCCAAAACATGCCTTCAAGGCACAAAATGGGTTATAAATGTCCCAGCTTGGACACTAGCAAAGTCTGCCCCAGACAAACATGACTCTCTGCCAGATTCTCTGTGCCAACCTCAGATTCTGTCTCAGCCTTTTTGCTACGTGGAACTCTCTTCTCTTCAGGACTGGTAAATATTGCCCTTTCCCCTGATTTCTCTCTATCCAGCCTTCCCTGCTTTCTTTTTGATAGCACTGTATGATTCTTAGGAGCCCATGTGAGTTCACTTTGTGCCATTTCCAATAAAGATACTTTATTTCACTTTAACCTGGAGTTCTCGGCAGTTAGTACTGAAATACATAGATGAAAAGGTCCCAAAGTTACCGTCCTCTCGCAGCCCAGCCATTTTGAGCTAATAATTCCCCAATATATTAAATCATATGCTGGTATCATGGGTGGGCTCCCCATGGACACTCCCCTACCTCTTAAGGTAACACAACATAGAGTAAAACTCAATGGCTTGTGGCCATGCTGGCTGGGGAATTTGGGAATTGTCATCCACCCAAAGGTAGCTTTTTAAGCTCTATTGGTTTGTGTATCTAAATAAGAAACCTTGAGAATTCAAAGTGGATAACAAATCACCGGTTCTTTTGAAAGGTAGGAAATTGGTCAATGCAGGTCACTGTCTGTATCCGTGGGGGATAAGTTCTTGGCCTTACCATGTATAAGTGAAACCATAGACAATAGCAATCCCCATTAAAACAAAGGACTTCCTGTAAACATACCATAGAGTTGTGTTGGAGGAGCTAGCGATTCCTAGAGAGGACACCTCTCTAGGCATTTTCCAGTGTGACAGTAAAGTAAGTGTCCCCTATTTTGTGTTCCTTGGATAACTGAAACTGCAGCTATTGGTTCTATGGATACTCGGGGTGACCTATATACATAATTTACAGAACTGAATGTTGCCAACAAATTCAACCCAAAATGGAATATTGGACAACATCTGAGGTTGAACTAGATAACCAGACGAGCATTTGCATGTTACAGAGATCTCAGGGGACTATGTCTACTTGATGAGAATCCTCCTTGCTGATTAATTAGACCCTAATTAATTATTAATGTCTAAAGGTCAGAACATTGCAGCTTCTTCATTCTGAGTGATCTTAAGCTTTTCCCTGGTTTGCTCTCCCTGACAAAATGGCGGGTTACTGACAAGGCTTAAAGTGATCCTGAAAAAAGCAGGAGGCCTGAGTTCCAAATGCCATAAAACCCATGATACAGTACATTGATGAGCAAAATGTGGATTCATATTTACAAACTTCTCTGATATGGCTAGCTAAATTTTTTAGGGTCATCCTGACACTGCCTACTTGCTTGAATCTTACTCAAGTCATCAGATTCCTTTCTCTATAATTAATTTCCTAAGTGTAAGAAGTTCTAGAGTCATTGCATCAGCCATATATCTATTTGGGATGGATTTTATTAATTTCTTTTTTAGAAACAAAATTGCCACTTGAGTTCATATCCATTTACTTTTCTTGGGAATCTATGCCTATGCTTCTAGTAATTTGCTTATGTGGCACGGCCATTTAAAAAAAGTTCTTGTGATGGGTGTTCTTGAAAAACATGAGGAGAAATGCAGTAGAAAAAAAAAACCAAACAAAGTACCCCACATCCAAATCTCTGGGCCAGATCTGATGTTAATTTGTTACTTCCTGATAAAACGATCTGGACAAAGGCCCACATAAGTGAGTCAATTTAGGAGGAAGTCAAGGATTGGGAAATGAAATGAAGTGTGGAGACTGAGAGGGAAAGTGCTCCAGTAATAAATATTATGATCCTTGTAACCTGCAATCACAATTGGACTCTGCACAGGTGAAGATCCTTTTCTGTGCAGGTACATTGCTTACATACATGTTGCACAGCCAGCCGCACTCCTTTCTCCATGACAGAAGTGTTTGGTTGTTTCCCAGCTTTTCTAAGCAATTAAATGCTTCTTCTAAGGTTTAATTATTGGCAGTAAGAGCTTTAAAGGAGCCAGTGTGGTGTAGTGGTTTGAATGTTGGACTAGAACACTGGGAGACCAGGGTTCAAATCCCCACTTGGCCATGGAAACCCACATGGTGATTTTCCTTGAGGTTTTTCTGGGGGTCGTTTACACAGGCCAATATTCCTCTAAATATACCGCTAAGATAGCTCATAGTTCCCACGGATCGCAGCACAGCATCGCCTCATTCAGAAGGGGGGAAGGTAAAACACCCAAATATAGCGTGCCAGGGGATGTCGCTATTTTTGCCGGTATATTTGCAATTTAGTACATTATTGGCAGTGTAAACTAGCATTCCGCTAAGGGTTAAAGCACAGCTGCATTGTGATTGGTTGATGATGCAGGGGTGGGCTTAAAAGAGGGGCAGGGAGGGAGGCAAAGACAGTAGCCATTAGAGAGGAAACTTGCAAAAATCCTGTCTGCTATTTTGCAAGCCAGTTTGCAAACAAAAAGGATTCCCAACAATTTTCATTCAGGGAGCATTCCTTCTCATCCTCTCTGCTGTTTTGAAAGTATGTAAAAGCTCAATTCGTCAATTTTTTCCCTGTGCATGGGGGAGGGAGAGAAACCATTTCAGGAAGGGCTGTAGCAAGCTGAGATGCTATTTTCCCTCCCTCCCCCCCTCTCTCTACTTGGGGAGGGAGAGAGAGAGAGAAAGAGAGAGAGAGCACGAGCGAGCAAGCGAGAGAGAGACGGGAGGGGGGGAGGCTGGAAAAACTTGCGATCCACAGCATGGCAGCAAGGTCTTTTAGCAGAGAGATTACGGTACTCTCCCTCTGCTTTATGGAGTGAGTTCATTTACAGGCAGATTGACAGAGAGGGAGCCACTACTTTGATCTCCCCCCCTGCTATTTCTGGTCTATGCCCTTCCTCATAAAGCCTTTGTCTGCTGGGGAGGCCACGCCCCCCACACTTATTCAAGTCCAAACTTAAAAGCGACATAATTAGAAAAAAAACCTGACTGGCACAGCTGCGGAACAGAATTAAAGCGCAAGTTGTCGCAATAAATCTGCTGTGTAAACCAGCCCCCGGGCTTTCGACTCCACATAGTGACCTTGGGCAAGTCACACTCTTTCTATGCACACTACTGAAGGGTGAGTTAATGCATAGGTAAATAATAATAATAATAATAATAATTATTATTATTATTATTATTATTTCTACCCTGCCCCTCTGTTAAAAACAATCGGGGCGGCTTACAAAAATTAAAATACAAATACGGATTAAAAACCCTAAACACCCCCCACCCACCCCCCATAAAAAGATATTAAACCAATATAAATTAGAAACAGCTTATCTAAAATCACATTAAAATAATAAATAATAATAAATAGCCCGCATATTAAAAGAAGCCAGGAGCTTCTGAGGCCGGGATCTAATCAGGAAAGGCCTGCCGAAAGAGATCCGTCTCTTCAATGGTTCTACTCTAGTCAGAACTTGCAAAAGGTTTTGGACCATGTGATATAGTTACAGAACTTTATGTGACCTCTCTCTGGCTTTTCTTTGCAAACGAAGATTCAGGAAGGACTCATCCCACGCTTTCTGCAAGCGTGCTGATCACTGAAAAGGCCAATCCGAGATAAACAAGTCCGGTTGCAGAAACACAGCAGAAGGTCTCCTTGGGTGATGTTTCCAGGTTGTGATTCTTTCTGCGTTGTTATTTCTCTTCAAGACTTGTTCGGTGTGAGTTATCATAGAATCATAGAATCATAGAGCCGGAAGAGACCACAAGGGCCATCTAGTCCAACCCCCTGCCCTGCAGGAATATACAATCAAAGCACTCCTGACAGATGACCATTGAGCCTCTGTTTAAAAACTTCCAAAGAAGGAGACTTCATCACACTCTGAGGCAGTGTATTCCCCTGTTGAATAGCTCTTACCATCAGGAAGTTCTTTGTAATGTTTTAGTGGAATCTCTTTTCCTGTAGTTTGAGTCTTTGAGACTTGAAAATGTCCATTGCACAATGACCAGAAATGTTCAACTGCATGTGTAAGTGAGCTTACACAGATGTATGAAAACAACAAGACTCTGGCTTCCAAGGACTTTATCAGATGCGGTAAAGATGGTTAATGATGGCCGGCATTTGACTCCTCACACCATTGTGCTCACGTGAATGCAGCGTCAATGGGCAAACACTTCCACTTGAGATCGCGACAGCCAGGTAGGGGACACTCTTTTTATGACACCTCCCCCTGTATACATGGGACTTCTAAAGTGTGTTTGTGTGCTTGTATGAACTTTTTGTGTCTTTGTTTTTGTTTTGTTTTTCAAATTTGCCACACTAGCGTCTTCTCGCGAGAATTGCCGAGATCAGGAACCCGGAAGTAAACAGAGCGCCATTCATGCTCCATTACTGCCATGGAAGCCTCATTGATACTGGTTAATGTAGGTCTGGTAGGGGGTTTCTTTTGCTGGCATAAAAACACAGCAAAATATGCTGGCAAAAGAACTTTTACGAAGGGTGGTCTGATAAAGTCCTAAGTTTAAGGCACCAAGATCCCCCTGCCTTATCTGCAGTATAGCAATTTCTTTTGTCATGTATTGGCATCTTTAAATTGGGCTGGACTGCAACTCTCTTCATTCCTCATCATTGGCTCTGCTGGCTGGGGCTGCAATCCCAATTGGAGGACCACATGATTCTCACCCCAGGTTTAAATGAATTGACAGCAACCTTGTTCGGCTGCATTTAAAAAATGGGTGAGGGGATAGGTAATGATTCACAGAATGTGTACAAAACACAAACACAAATATCAGCTTGCCTTACACATCCAAAAGCATCATTCCCAATAGTTCTGTAGCTAGGTGAAATCACGTACTCCATTCTGGGCTTCAGTACTGCTCACAGTGAACATGCGTTCTGCGTTCCCTTTTTATTGAGTGAGAGCCCTGGAAGATGCACAGCTTCCACCTTTTAAAATGAAAGGCTTCTGCTTGGTAGTGAAAAAGAATTTCAGGACAGCCCTGCAATATGAACTTAGGCTTATGTCCACCTGATGTAAGTACATTGACCAGGATCCAATGGCATTCCTCTGCTTTTACCCAAATTGGCAATTGGTGTCCCTCCTGAAAACCTGTTCTGGATGATTGGGAAAGCCTCTGGAGCAGGCTTTTTGGTACTATGGAAGGCTGTAGCAGGGGTTTTGGGTATGGAAAACCCAGGAGATTTTCAGACGGAGACAAAAATAGTGTCCCTGTTTCGCTATCTCCTCTCCCGCTACCCTCCTGACTCCGACCCAGCATAGTAACAAAGAGTTTCAGACCTATCTTTAATTGCGTGCCTTCCCACCCTGTCGGCAGCCATGGAGTGAATGCAGCTCGCACAGAGATGCATTCACTTCCTGGCTGAAATCCTGGGCCATTCTCATGAGAGGATGAGCGCACAGGAAATTTTAAAATAAAAAAATCAAACACACTTTTAAAACTGATGGCAAGCAGAAAAACACACTTAAAAAAACCCAAGTAACCTGGGGAGGGTACAAAAAAGGGTGTCACTTCCCTGGATGTCCCAATCGCACTTGGAAGTGTTCTGGAACGGACCTCCCACTGTGGCTGGCATCGCGCCACAAAAACAGGGCACCTTTTCACTCACCTGTCGTTCTGTTACAGGAACGGAACAGGCGATCTATTCATGGATTAAGCCATGAATAAAAAGCAACAAGGGTGAAATGGGAGCAGCACGGGAGCATAACAGGATGGTGATAAAGTTGTCTGAAAGGGAAGCCCTTTGGCAATCTCCTGGCATTTGTGTAATGCCTTATTAAGGGTGTCTGATAATCTCCTAGAAATGGGTGAGGATTTTGTTTCAGTTTATTTTTGGTTGCTCTCACACTGTACAATTATACTATACAATTGAGTATGGAATCCTGGGATTTGTAGTTTGGTGTGGCATTAAATTTTTTAGCAGAGAATGCTAAATGCTAAATGCCTGACAAAATTGCAAATCTATGTCTGTATGATATTGTGGTCAGCAGTCTAGCTGCTATGTTTTGCACTAGCTGCAGCTTCCAATTCATCTGGAAGAGTAGCCCCACATAGAGTGACAGTAGTTTAGTCATGAGGTTCCCAGTACATGAACTACTGTGGCTATTTTTTCTCTGTCCAGGAAAGGCCATAGGTGGCTCCAAGAGCCACAGTGAGCCACAGAGTCCACTTGGGCCTCCAGTGATAAAGATGGATTCATGAGTACAGTCATCCCTCTACATTTGTTGGTTAAAGCATTTGTGGATTTGATTATTCATGGATTACTGTATTTGCCACTGCTTCTGCTTCTGCCCTATATACAAGTGAAAAAAAATTACATTTTCTCTAGGCATTTCTAGGTCCTCCAGCAGTATTCTATGATCACCTTCCACCAGAAGTTGACCACAGAATTACACTGGAGGACCTAGAAATGCCTAGAAAAGTGTTCTCTCAGGTAAAAATATAGTGCCCTGTATTCCTGGTTTTTCACTTTCGTGGGGATCCTGGTCATCCAACCCCCATGAAAGCTGAGGGCCGACTGTACTCCCAAGCTACATAACTACTCCCTATTCAGTGCTACCCTGTTTATCCAGTTCCCAGGCCCCCAAACCACCAATCCACAGACCCCCTGTCTTGTTGGGATTCAGCTTCAGTTTATTGGCCCTCACCCAGCTATTATACCATCCAGGCATTGATTCTGCACTTGCACAACCCAAGCTAACTCCAATGACAAGAAATAGAACTGATATTATGCCAGAGGTATTAAATATAAAGGGGGATAAGATGGAACCCTGTGGCACCCCATACTTAATGTTTTCACCATGCTATATGTCAATTTGTCCTTCTTCCAACCATTTTTTTTAAAGATCTAGGTGATCAAAAGAATTTAAGAAGAGCCATTTTGGATCAGACCAAGGATCTACTCAGTCCAGTGCTCTGTGGCAGGATGTGAGCAAGAGACCCCAGAGAGTCATGCTGCACTATAGTGCTAGGCACATGTAGATGGATTCACGCTGAAAGAAATCACTTGTTAGTTAGACACAGTGTCTGATTAATAAACATTTACTTAAGTGTAGCAGAGCACATATTACAAGTCCCATGTCTCAAGCAATAGACCAGAAAGGAACGGCAACACACAGTATCAGGCACAATCATATATACAGTCACATTAACAACCTGTGTTTCTTAGACTTGTCACCCAAACTCTCCTTATTGGATGGCAGCCTCGGACCCACAGAAACAGGCGATAGGCAGCAACAATTCTTGGTTAGGATTTATTTTACAGACAGAAAATCAAAAAGACTCAGAGAGGCCAAGCCTCAGTAAAAATAATAATAACAAGCTTCAACTAATAATAATAACAACAAGCATGTATGGGTGCCTATCTAAACAGAATGGACCCAGATCTAAGCTTTACAACATATTTTGTACTATCTGCTTCTCTGATGACATATATACTTCCTACCCAAGCCAAGTTCTAATTAAAATTGTTTTTCTATATTTTTGGCAACAACTTTCTTACCTGTCATAGAAAACAGGTAAGTGAATAGATAAAATGAAAGAAACTTTCTAAGAACAGGTCAAGCTAATCCTGATGTTACCTGTCTCTGGTCTCTGCTTTAAGCAAAACCCTTTTAATTGGAAAAAGGTGGGGCCTTTCTGTGAGTTGTCTTTCATGCTGACAGGACCATCTTACCTGCATGAGATGGCTGCTAAAATCCATTATGTATAGGCCTCTATACATACTACATGCATACTACTACAGTACATACTACTGTCTGTACATTTCTTTCCCATAGAGATACCAGCTTCCAGACTTTGCTGCTGGAATCTCCCACACACATCTGGCTTCTACACATTGATATCAACACATCTGTGTAGAAGTGGTTATGACCTCTACTGGCCACAGCCTTCTTTACGTAGATAATTCCACATACACTTTTACTTTCTCTCTGGCTTTTCTTCACAAACAAAGATTCAGGAAGGACTCATCCCGCACTTTCTGCAAGTGCGCTGGTGACTAAAAAGGCCAATCCGAGATAAACAAGTCCGGTTGCAGAAAGCACAGCAGAAGGTCTCCTTGGATGATGTTTCCGGGTTGTGATTCTTTCTGCATTGTCATTTCTCTTCAAGACTTGTTCGGCATGAGTTCTCAAATAAGGCTGCAGCATTGTGGATAGTGCGTCTCCATGCCACCCGATGTGAGGCCAGGGCGGACTATTGTTGGTGATCAATTTGGCAAAGCCTGAGATGTTGTTTCAGGGAGTCCTTGTATCGCTTTTTTGGAGCGCCCCTCTTACGCTGACCCATGGCAAGTTCACCGTAGAGTACTATTTTGGGGAGGCGATGGTCCTCCATCCTAGAAACATGCCCTGCCCAGCGTAGCTGTGTTCTCAATATCATGGCCTCAATGCTGGTGATCCCTGCTTGCTCAAGGACAGCAACATTCGTCACATAGTCCAGTGTATATTTAGGATTGTGCATATACAGCGCTGATGAAAGTGTTCAAGGAGTTGTAAATGTTGGCAATAGGTGACCCATGTTTCAGACCCATAAAGGAGAATAGACAGTACAATGGATCTATACACACTGATTTTTGTGCTTCGCCTCAGGTGTTTATTACTCCAGATTCTTTTGTAATGTCTTCCAAATGTCCTATATGCCTTTGCTAATCTGTGATCAATCTCTTTGTCAATCTTGGCATCTGAGGAGATGATGCTTCCCAGGTAGGTGAACTGCTGAACAGACTTGAGCACAGATTTGCCAATGGCAATGTGGGGATGGTGGTGTTCATCCTGTGGTGCAGGCTGGTAAAGAACTTCCATTTTTTTCAGGTTGGCTTCCAGCCTAGACAGCTCTGAAGCTGTTGTGAAGCAGGATGTTAGGCACTGCAGAGCTGCTTCTGCGTGGGCAACAAGGGCAGCATCATCAGTGAAGAGCAGCTCACGGACTAGATAGTTTAGAATCTTAGTGCGAGCCCTCAGACGGCTTAAGTTAAACAAGCTACCATCAGTACGGTAACGTATATAGATGCTGTCTTCTTCTTCAAGCTCTGCTGTAGCCCTTTGGAGCATCGTGCTAAAGAAGATTGTAAATAAAGTTGGAGCAAGAACACAACCTTGCTTCACTCCATTAGTTATTAGAAAGGCCTCTGAAAGAGCATCACCATATCTGACTTGACCACGCAGGCCCTCGTGTAGCAAGATAATCATTTTAAGGAATTTGGGGGGACATCCTAGTCTTTCCAGGATCTGCCACAGACCTTTTCTACTCACAGTGTCGAAGGCTTTGGTGAGGTCGACAAATGTTACATAGAGACCCTTGTTCTGCTCTCTACATTTCTCTTGCAGTTGTCTAAGGCAAATGCCATATCTGTAGTACTCCTATTGGCTCTGAAGCCACATTGGCTTTCAGGAAGAAGTGCTTACTTTACAGTTTAACATCAAATATACTCAATATTCTGTTCACATGGTGACTTCACACTTGTTTTCTGCACCAACAGATACACACAGTGGCTTACTGCCTCTGGTTCTGGAAGGAATATATATCCATCCTTAGCAGCCCCAAATAATGTATGAAATTGTCCAATTCCCTTTTTAAGCTGTCCAACTTTGCAGTCATTACCACTTCTTGTGGTAACAAATTCCTTATTTTAAATATGCATTTGCAACGAAATACACCACATAACTATTTGACATGCAAAGATGTAAGCATATCTGAAAGAAGCAAAGACCTGAAAAGGTAACTAGAGAGCAAAACTGTGAATTACAAAAATAGAATTTTTAAAATCCAAATTATGCAAAATTCTATTTTATAGTCAAAACAGTGGTAGAAAACACTTCCAAAATATTTACATGCAATGTTGAAACCAAATAGAATAAGTATCATACAAAAAAGTGACCACTGTTTGACAAATAATAGAATCATCTAGAAATCCTTATAAACAGAATAAAAAACAAAAAAGTATTTGCCAACAGATAGTCTGATGATCTGCAAAGAAACAGGCTTGCGTTGTCTCCTTACAATCTTCAACTGTATAAATATAAACAAAGCAGCCTGTCCTCTTTATATAGCTCATTAGAGTTTTGTTCAAATTGATTGCTTTGTTTCTCTTTAACATTTATAGAATCATAGAGTTGAAAAAGACCACAAGGGCCATCTAGTCCAACCCCCTGCCATGCAGGAATACACAATCAAAGCATTCCCGACAGATGGCCATCCAGCCGATGCTTAAAAACCTCCAAAGAAGGAGATTCCACCACACTACGAGGCAGTGTATTCCACTTCCAAACAGCTTTTACTGTGAGGAAGTTTAATATTTATGCTATCTACTTTCTGTTATCTGCTATTATCTATATCTTCAATTACTTGTTTTCTAGCACTTGATCATAATGGTTGGAATCTTGTATCAACTATTTGGGGGCTTGTCTACACTGGCAGGAAACTGGCTCGGAATCAGAAAGGAGATGTGATAAACTGGGCAAGAGAGCCCTCACAAGACTGGGGTATTAATTAGTGTTATAATATGTGTAGTGTGTCAGGAAACCATTATCTCTCTTCAACCCATGGTTGATGGATATATATAGAATTGTGGATATATTCCAATTCTGCTGTTCCAATCTTCCTTTCTAGTCTTTTTTGTTCAAGAACTGCTGTTCTGAGGTCTGAGATGGAATGTCCAGGAAAATTGAAGTGTTCTGCAACTGGTTTTTGTGTATTCCCATTCCTAATGTCTGATTTATATCCATTTATCGTCTGGTTCAGAGACTGGCATGTTTGCCTAATGTACAGTCCTAAAGGGCATTGTTGACAGATGATGCATATATTTCATTAGAGGATAAGCAAGAGAAAGTGCCTCTAATATTTTGGGTGATGTGATTAGATCCTGTGATAAGACTTCCCAAGTAGATAAGTGGGCAGAGTTGGTAACTGGGTTTGTGGCAAGGTCTTACACCCATCTCTCCATCTATGTTGTGTGTCCTCCTGTAGGTAACTGTTTGAGATTAAAGGCCTGCCACCAAAAGCCCTTGAGCAGGCAGCTTTATTTTCCAGAATATGTTGTAGTTCATTGATTATATGCCTCAGTTGGGAGCTGTATGTGACCACTAGTGGGGTCCTACCATTTCCTGTCTTTAGTCTGTTATGTAATAGATTAGCCCTGGGTACAAGTCTTGCCATGTTGATGTAGTTTTTTTTTACTTCTTATGGGGGGGTACTATAGCTTGGGGAATGCTTGTTGCAATTCCATGAGTTTGGCGTCCCTGTATTGTGGGTCTGAGCAGATGCAATGATATCAGAGAGCTTAGCTGTAAACTATGGATTTGGCAGTATGTTCAGGGTGGAAGCTAGAGGCATGTAAATAGGTGTAGCAGTTGGTAAGGTTGTGATATAGCGTGGTGCTTAGATGCCTGTTGTGTAGCTATACAATGGTGACCAAAAAGTGAACTTGTTCTGTGACTAGTTCAAGGCTGAAAATGAAAGTGAGGTGGAACTTGTTGAAACTCTGGTGGAATGTCTTGAGGACTCACACGGTACAGCTACAGCCACTTCAAAACATTTCAAAAGATGCAGAAAATAGGGAAGGTTAAAAGGTTGGATGTTTCAAATGAAGCATTGGTTGGCATCCTGTTGGTGAATTATGATAGTGTACATTGGACTTACACCATTGCAATTCCCTTTTTTGGTAGTTGTTCAGGTTGGAATTCTCTACCAATCAGGCAGTGGCCAAAATCTCCCCCAAACCTGGGTATTTCCTGATCAGTGGCGATCAGATGGAGGAGCAGAAAAGCATCCAGCTAATTTCCTGTGGTGTAATGGCATAACCTGCAGGGATCTATGGAGGTCCCCGGAGGTCCCTGTGGGTGCCTGTTGCTATGTGTTCTGCAGTAGGAAAATAGCCAGACACTTGTCTACCATTCCCTCCACTCTCCATCAACTGTGAAACAACCAACTTGAGGAAGCTACAGCTGAGATAAGGTGGGCTTGGGATGGTTAGATAGGAAAATATCATAGCTATGTCTCATAATTATGTCTCCTGATGCAGGATTGCAGCAATGTTGTGAAAAAAACAATTTCAAAGACTCTACTACTTAAGTATGGGGAAGGATGGGCTTTACTGGGCTTCAGAGATTATCAGGGCATAGAGCTCAGGAGGGCAGCCTGCAACCCCATTGCCACAAAGAAAAAATATTGAGGCTATAGCCATCCTTGATGAAATTGACCCTATTCTATGGTCTTCTTGGCAGATGCCTCACCAAGCTGGAATGCCTCACCAAGAGGAGAGCACCTGAATTTATACTTCCTGGGTAGCCCTGACTAAAGCCCACACTTTCAAAGTTGGCTGTCTGGGAAGCACCTCCTTCCTTGGCTGCTGGTTGGATGCTTCTTCTTGGGTCTGCAAAAGAAAAAAGAAAAATGCTGCTAGGGCACTTGGGAAGATGATGCCACACTGGGAGGGGAATGGAGCCCCCTGCAACCTTGCTCTATTGCTACAGCCTGCAAATACACCCACTGGTGAGTCAGTGGACCCTTGCTTATGCAAATATATTTCCCTGCATTTTTATCCAGATTTAGTGAGGTTTATTGGAATCCATCATAAGAAATGTTAAGAGCAGAAAAGGCAGCATTCTGAACAGTGAGTTGTTTTGGAACAATGCTGAGTGTAGTTAAACTAAGAACTGTAATTTGAGAGAGAAAAATTTGTACTCCCTTATGTGGCACAGAATCATATAGAATTGCAGAGTTGGAAGAGACCACGAGGGCCATCCAGTCCAACCCCCTGCCATGCAGGAAATCACGATCAAAGCATCCCCGACAGATGGCCATCCAGCCTCTGTTTAAAGACCTCCAGGGCATGATTTATCAAAAACAACCAGCCTCAGAGATTCGTGTGTATAGGCAGGAAGGAGAGAAACCTTGGTGTAAGGGACCAAATACTATAATAATTAGATTACAGTTGGGTCAGTGTTAGTCTGTTGCTTGTAGCCACAGCACCAAAAATTTTTGTGGCACCTTGGAGACCAACTGACATACTATGGCATATGCTTTTGTGTAGTCGAGTCCACTTCATCAGATGCATGAACCTTCAATAATAGATATATCCATTATTACTAGTGGATTTCTACTTTATTCAGCTGAATCCAATGCCATCCATTCTAAAAAAATTTTTTTTTATTATCCTTGGAGAACTGATTGACTCTAGTCTTGTTGGTGATGCTTTTATGTGCCTTCAAGTCAATCTTATCTTAGAATCCTAGAGTTTTCTTGGCAATATTTAGTCAGACGAAGTTTGTTATTGCTTTCTTCTAAGTTGAGAGAGTACCAAATGTGACCCAGTGGGTTTCCGTGGCTGAGCAATGATTCAAACCCTGGTGTTCTGGAGTTCTAGTCCAGCTCACACTGGCTCTTAGCAGCACATAGTGTCTTAGCAGCAAGTAAATAAAGTGTTTCAGCTACTTTGTACTGTGAGAACATTAAGATGAAGGACAGAAGACAAGTGCATGCCTCAAGGGCTTATGTTCTTGACATGTGTAAAGATAAGCTACTCTTGGTCTGTTGTCAGGCCATCTGGCAAGTGAAAATTTGAGGAACCAAGTGCAGAGGCTTGAGACTCAGACATCTGCTGCTGGTTGCTTCTCCAGGTACATTACATAGCACATATCAAAAATTGATTATATTTTAAAGAAAGCCTTTAATAATAACTCAGTAAAGCAGGGATGGGCAACTGTAAAAGACTAGGGGGGGCTGCATCCGTCCCTGTACTAATGGGATATCCCATTATCTGGGCAATACAGCTGAGGGGTATGATGTCTCTTCCAGGTAAAGAAAGTGTTAATGATATTATGGGTTAGGTTACATTTATTGGGGGACAGTATCATGCAGGAGTAGCAGAGATCACGAGAGACAATTGCTCAGTGGGGTGCACCAGCTTGTGAAAAAAGTGAAAGCTCTGAGATGCTTCCAAGATGAAAGGTTATAAAACATGGTGTCATGAGATATGAAGGGTCTTTTGGGGAATTTTAAGGCTTGGAGAGACCTTGGGACTGATGGAGATGTAGAGGAGGAGTTGCCTGCCTCACCATCCCTAGGAAAGTTTGGTCATAGGCTGGACAAGGAGTCCATATTCCCAGCTTCCCATGAATAGCCAAAGATCCAGAACATCATTTGTATTGTGAGTACATTATGATCCCCATGTCCTTGATGTAGTGTGGAAATGCAAAACCATGGATAATAGTGAACCCTTTTGAAATGAGTGACTTCTGGCTCAAGCATACAACAGAGTGCCGATGAAGGACCTAAAGATTTCTAGAGAGAACACCTTCTGGATGTATGATCCTTTCTTTGTACAGTCAAACAAGGTATAATACAGAAGTGCTCCAGGTGAGCTATGCTATCTTTTATCCAGTTGCTCGTTCTTCTAAAAAAAAGCATGTAAGCTATTTATCTGGGAGAAATTGTGTATGTTTTCTTCCCCCTAAGAAAATACTCTTGCCCAACAAAGGCCATGGAGGGAGACAGCATTTCTGATAGATGAGATGGCCCCGGCTGGCTCACTGTATTGTAAACCTCCAGCTTTAAAATAGGTTGTGACTTTATGAGGACGCCTGAGAACCCTGTCCAAACAACTGTCACAGGCAGTGACTATTTGCTCTGAAGCTGAGATATCTGTGAAGAGTTTCACTTGGGAAAGATTTAACACCAGGAAGTTTCCATTGGGCTATAGAGCTAGGCCAATATGTGATACATGGCCCGTCTTGACTATTTTTGGTTTTCCTGGCTCACAATGGAACATCCTGAAATGTCACTAAGCTCCTTTTATTTATACTAGGTAAGAAGCAGTTCAATTATCATTATAAAAACTTTAAGGTCTAGAGTAGAACCCTGCTGTATTTGTTTATTTTATTTTATTTTTTTGCCAGAGTGCTTTGCACACTTATTTGGTAGCAACAGTCAAATGCCTTTCAGCTCAGTTTGGAATTGGATCAGTGGTGCTGAACTTTTGTGATGAACACTGAGAAAAACAAAAGTCAAGATCCTGCGTTGTCCAGTACAGTGTAAGAGTGAGAACTAAGAGGCAGAACTAAGCCACAGCTCCCTACTCACCACCATCAGGACTCATAGTTTTTCTGTGATAGCCCCTCATGAATTCCATGGCTGGTGAAGAGTATAGCAGATGCAAACCAATGGCATCTTCTACTGAGGTCCACCAGGGGCTCAGTAAATAATGCCATCGGTATGTATCTGGCTATCAGGCACAACCAGATGCTTATCCAATCCCCTCTCCACCAGCCATGGAACGGCCATTCAGGAATGCTATTGCTACAAAACCATGAGTCCTGGTGTGTGTGCAGAAGAAGGGGCTTCAGTCATTGCAGAGGGTAGAAGGGAACCTCTGCAATGAACCATACACACACACACACACACACACACACACACCCCTTAGGTATGCTGCCACTTCCAGTGTGCTTATTGGCCGCTTAGGGAACTGACAAACTAATCGAAGCTCAGTTGGACAGTCAATCAGGACACAGGGGGCAGGAACATGTGGAAGTTCCAGTCCTTTCTAAACATGCTGGCAGCACAGGGAGTTTGAGTCGGATGGAGGGGATGTGGTGTGTGTGTGTAGGATGAATGTGCCTGAGTGCAGAGGGGGTACGAGCTGGGGGGTGGTCAAGCCTGGCAATGGGGGGGGCAGAACCTGGTGATGGGGGGGCGAGAGCCTGGCAATGGGAAGGTGATGGGGGGTGACCCTGGTGGTAGGGGGGGCTGAGAGCCGACAATGAGGGGCAAAGGGGGAGGGTGAACCTGGCAACAGGAGGGGTGAGAGCCTGGCAATGGGGGGATGGGGGGTGGGTGAGCCTGGCGATGGGGGGAAAAAGCCTGGCAATGGGGGGTGATGGGGGGAGGGCGAGCCTGGCGACAGGGGGAGAGCGAGCCTGGAGCTGGGGAGAGTGAACCTGATGATGGGGGGGGGAGAGTGAACCTGGTGATGGAGAGTGATGGGGGGGCAAGCCTGGTGGTGGTGGGAGTTTGAAGGTGTATGTTACACTGGATATAGCTAGTAGAAGGAAATGGTTGACAGTGAGAGCAGTTTGGCAATGGAACCAATAACCTAGAGAGGTGGTGGGGTCTCTTTCTCTGGGGAGCCAGTTACATGACAGAAATTGTTGCAGTGCTTACCGTGACTTTCTGATCACGAATCCATCCCTCGCTGTTTATACGATTTATGTCACTGATCTGGATATCCCAGGTGGTCCCGTGACTGATATTTACACGTCCAAAGTTCCGTTTTTTGTTTTTTTTTGGCTGTCAATCAAGGATGTGATTAGTCATGTTTTCACAACCTCTGACACACTTCCTTTAGAGTTCCGTGCCACGAGCGATGCTATTGGCTGGCTGGGGGGGGGGAGAGAGGGGGGCAGAGGTTTGTTATTCCCCCTTGCTTCTTTAAAATTTTAACCCTTTCAGAAGAGGCAGAAAGCATTTTGAAAGATCCAGACTGAGATCTTTCGCTTAGACGCAGGAACGAAGGAGTGCTTTCCATTTGAAATCAAGCAGAGTGCTTCCCTTTTGAAATCAAGCCCCTTTCCCCTTTCCTCTTTAAAATATTAACCCTTGCAGCAGATTTAGCTACAGAGTTCAGATTACAAGCAAGCTACAGGCACAGACACAGAGAGGGGGAATTAAAGGGTGTTCATTCGCTCAGAGGCTGGAATATTTTACTGTGCCCAGACCCTGGGAGGTGACCAAAGCAGGGGATTAATGGGCCACCCTCTGCCCATCACGATCTCTCTGTAACATGCAGTAGAGGAAAAGGTAAAGCTGAAGGGTTTCCAGTGTAGAAATCCATTTAAAAAGGTGATTGAGTACACACGCGCGTGCACAGACATCAACCTTCGTGCAGCTGGAAGGGCTGCCTTTGTTTTCGGCTGGTGAGGCTGGATCTGTTGAATGGGTGACTGCCCCCTCGTTTTCTGGTCGCTGAACTCTAAGCCCGCCCCCAGTCACCATTTCCGGCCATCCCAGTACTGAGACATTTTGTCCCACGCTGTTTACATATCCGATTTTCCGAATCCTCCCGTTACTTTTTTAAAAACCGGAGCAAACTGCGGGACTTCCAGTCCCGCAGGTTGAGGGACAAAAGGTGGCCCCCCTTCTGAAAATCACGTACCCAACCCGATGTACGTGTAAACTGCCAGGGATCGACACGAATTCTTCCCGGGACATTTTCATCATGTAAACGGCCCCAGGGTGTCTTCCAAAAGAGGCTGGACAGCTACCTGCTGGAGATCCTGTAGTAGGCAGGGGGTTGGACCTGATGGCCATAGGGACCCTTCCAACTCTATTATTCTATGAACCAACCTGTGCAATGACCAAAAAAGAACATAGACAGGGAGAAAGGTGGACTTAATGCTTTCGTATGTCATTAAGAGGATGTGGCCAAAGCCTGTTTTGTAGCATTCTGTAGCATTCCTCCTTAGGAACTGTAGTTCCCAGTGCCAGTCATGACAGAGTGCCGCTTGATAATAAGCAAGTACAGTATACTCAGTATGCATGAAAACTTTCCAGCACGAACATACCCTACAACAGGAGGTTTTGTGGGTTTTTTTTTATAATTATGAGATGTCTTGTATCACCCAGACATCATGGGGATTCTTGTAGCTGTAGTCCAAAATATGATTTCCGCCCTCCCAAAAATCTGGTTTTAAGATATAAATGGGTGGTGGTTGAAAGACTGAGAATGGACTGAATTAGAGAAGATATGAGTAGTCTGGCCAAATAGGTCAAAGCAATTAATGAGAATTTCATCAAAGCTGTTGCATTAGTCAGCAAAGCACCTGTCTTTGTATTGCAGCAATTTTCAGAGCAATCGGTGAAAAGAAAGGAAGAATAAGGAATTTGATATTAAAGAACTTATACTAGCTGGATTTAGATCTCTTGTCTCCTGATTGCTGAGTGCAAATGTGTAAAATCTAATATTACATTCCAAGCTGCAAAAAAACTTTAATTGGTGCTGTCATGTACTTGCATCCCCAGATGCAGTGTCCAGCAGTTTCAGAGTTAAATGGAAAACTTTATTGGCACAGTAATCCAGAAAGCGTATTGTATAAGATAGAAGCTCAGAATGGAGACCTAGAGGACAGACAGTATACTAAAAGCAGTTTGCAATTTATGAAATCTGGAGGACTACAAAGCTATTGGCTACCTATCATCCCCTGATCCTTTCTTTCCAGACAATTGTACTTTCTCTGGTTCCCAGACAACTCCTGTAGCTGCCTTCCTCCTTATCTTCCATTCCATAGTGATGGGATACTCCCCACTCCAAAGCCCTTTGTTAGCCAGTACAGAGAAATGAAAACACAATAAACAGCAAGGGTTACAGTGAGGTTATAGAACCACACAAAATGACAGAAATAGGCACTTTCAGGGACTGATCCTGACCGGTGCTCCATTCATAGTATCTTTAACGTATGAATGGAAAAGATTTATTTAACAACAGTAATGATTAATGTTGGCTAATATCACAATGGTGCTATGGAAGACTCTTGGAATAGTTTTTGTAAAACAACCAGAGTTTGGAAAACTATTTTTAAAAAGTAATCCGTTTCCATTACTCATTATATTATCTTAAAAGTAACTCATTGTGATTAAGTTGTACAATGCTTAGAAAGTAACGCATCACTTTCCCATAACTTTTCATTAAAAAAAAAAAAAACTCCTTAGGATTGACATGAGAATGACATAAAACATGAACATTCTGGTCAAATTGACTAAAAATGACCCCAAAAGTTTTCTTTAAAATAATTTTTAAAATGTTACAGCAAGAAAAGATACTCAGACTAGTAAAATGATTTTGTTCCTACTTGGCATGTTGCTTTGAAGTATAATGCTTTAATATCCTCATTGCAAAATAAATAAATAAATAAAATGGAGTAGTAACTCATTATAGATAAGCTTGTTATACATAACACATCACTCCTGAACTTCATAAGATGGGGGTGCCTTCTTTATGGCACTTAGAGATGTAGACAGTTCTGAACACTGAGAGAATCTTAGGTCACCTTTGGTTGCCCTGTAACCACATGTGGCTTCCAAGGCTGTTTTGTCAGCCCTTGACTGCTCCAGACTCTATGGGTTATCCCTTTTCTGGACTTTTTCTAGAAGAACTAATACCTCAGAGAACAGAATTGGGATTCAAAATGACATCAACAGATCAGAATGCTGGGCCAGAACTAACAAAATGAATTTCAACAATGATAAACACAAAGTTCTACATTTAGGCAGGAAAAATGCAATGCACCAAGATAAGAGAGGTGACACCTGGTTTGACAATGGAAGATGTGAAAAGTATCTAGAGGTCTAGACCACAAGATAAACATGAGTAAACAGTGTGATGCTGCAGCCAAAAATCCAGTCCAATTTGAGGCTGCATCAACAGATGTATGGACTCCAGACTGACAGAAGTATCAGTACCACTCTGTTTTGCTATAGTCATTCCTCACTTAGAATGCTGCATCCATTTTGGGGCACCACAATTCAAGAAGCATATCAACAAAATAGAACATGTCCAGAGGAGGGCAACCAAAATGGTAAAAGATATGGAAACTTAGTCCTATGAAGACTGACTCAGGGAGGTGAATATGTTTACCTTGGTTAAGAGAAGGCTGAGAGGTGGCATGATAACCATCTTTAAATATCTGAAGGGAATATTCATGTAGAAGATGGAGCAAACTTGTTGGAGCTGGCGGGACGAGGACATGAACAAATGGATTTAAGTTATAAGAGAAGACATTCCAACCTAACTTCCTGATGGTAGAGCTGTTTGCCAGTGGAATGGATTGCCTCAGAAAATGGTGGACTCTCCTTCTTTGGAGGTCTTTGTATGTTGGATGGCCAACTCTCAGGAGTACTCTATGTATTGATAGGCCTTGTGGTCCTTTCAAACTCTATGCTTCTATGAGCCCAGTAATTTATCGTTTAAATTGGCTGCAGGGCACCACCCTGGGCTTCTTGACATTTTAAAAGACCCATTTTTTAAAAACCAGATGTAGATCTCTGGTGACTTTAGTTTTTTTTTTGTGTGTGTGTGTGTGTGGGTTTCTGTTTGCATTTTTGGTGGTCTGTGCAGATTCCACAGGGTCCCGGGTCAGAAAACAGGTCCCTAGACCAATTGTAGTTGCCGCCCCGGTCTCAATCATATAGCAAGCTGGTAGTCCCACTACAGGTCTGAAATAGAGTGGTTACATATTGGAGGCAGTTGTATTTCATCCACTTAAAAATCTGTCTCCCCCGCCCCGTATAAGCCTTTGGGGGAAGTGGCAGATTGATTGTGAACTAACACAATGGGAAAGAGCTGCAACCCTCCCCTGTATTCCTGCATCAAACCAATTCTTCATTCTTCCACAATTGCTTTCAAACACTGAAAAAAAATCAGATGATCTTATCACAGATCTTCCACATTATGTCATGCTCATAAGTCAATGCAGCTTCTTCACAAAGTCACTTTCATAACTGAATTTTGATGCTAAGATCATTATTAAAATATATACACATATCATATGAAAATAAATATTTCCAACTGCACATTCCCTTGGAAACTCTGAGACTGAATCCCCAAAGAGTTTGGGTCCAGAGGCCAAAATATCATGAAATATTTATATATCAGGTTTTATTTACAAATGCTGGTTTCCTGTGAGAAATACCAACCAATGCCAGATGCTACGAAAGAGATGGCCAAGATCTTGGGATGATGAGCAGAAATGGCAATGTTTTGTAATGTGTATACTACTAAACTTAGCCCCTTCCATTAGAAAAGAGGGCTTGGTAGCCAGATATTTTGGAACTGATCATGCAGTGTGAAGACAAGTGACTTAGCAACCTATTCTGTGATATCATTTATTTTTCCTTAGATTTTGAACTTTTCTCCTAGGGAATGTTTAGTTGTCACTTAAACTGAGTTAATATGATCGGTGTCCAGCTGTTTCTGCATCTACTGCTGTGTTGTGGATGCTATCCATGTTTTAAAATACAAATAAAGACTGAAATCCTAATGTTAGTCTTGACTAGAGTCGACCTGTTGAAGATGGATTTAGCTATGTGTTAACTCAACATTCATTCAATAAGTAACTCAATGGATCTACTCTAGTTGAGACTAACCAGTGGAATTCTGACCAAAGACTTGGGAAACTTAACAATATTTCTACTAAAGAAAGGGGAAGGAAAAGATTTGGGGAAGGGCATGAATAAAGACATGATCAGTGGAGAGCAGAGCGGGCAAGTAATTAGTTACAAATGATTAGTTAAATGTAACAAATTCCTTTCCCCAATAACAAAGGCATAAGTACTTTGAATTCCATTCATCCATCCATTCCATTTGGATTACCTGAAGCAGACCCACTCAAGTCAGTAGAGTTTAAGTTAATCATGACTAATGTCATTCTCCTAGATTTGAGAAGGTGAACACTAAGGACTTTTTCGGACGCGAAGAAAGTAATGCAAGCAGCCTCGTCAGCTTGTGAGGCTGCTGCGCTGCAGAGCGTCCCTTTCGTATGACGCTCGCCCCTGCCGGTACTGTTGCAGTACCGCGGGGAGAGTTGAGCGTCATATTTTGTCGTTTTTTACTCACAATCAACTTTGATGAGGCTGCTTGCGTTACTTTCTTCGCATCCGAAAAAGTCCTTGCTAAGAACAATTTGTATTAGACCTATTATATATTGAGAAATCACTTTTTGAATTGCCTAATAAAATATAATTAACCTCCCAAATGTCAGCTCATTGTACAGGAGTAGAGAAAAAGGCACCTCTCCTGTCAGGGATTATTTAAACAAAGAGAATAAATAAAATATTAAGCATAGTGCTTTTATATGCATTGATAGTATAGATGCATTTGGAATATTGAGCACATTGTATTTAGATCAAAAGCTCTTGTAAACCTGGAAAACCTGTAGGAAAGTGATCAAAAGGACTGGAGTTCCATTCCTTTAAAACAAGAGGAAAGGGTCCGTGGGAAAGCTATCTATCTATCTATCCATCCATCCACCCAGCCAACCATCTTTGGATATTTTGTCTTTCAACTCCCAAAAGTCACACACCTAACATGGCCAATGTTTAGAGAATGTGGAAGTTCTGATCCAAAACATCATATGTGCCAAAGATTCCCAGCTCCTGAGCTAAACTGGTGGTTAAATGCCAGTACTGCAAGTCACCACATTGCAAGTTCAATTCCAGAGGGCTCCAAGGTTGACTCAGCCTTCCATCCTTTTGTTGGTTGGTAAAATGAGTACCCGGCTTGTGGGGGCAATTAGCTAACATACATTAGAAACTGCTTAATGCAGTGTAGATGTGTAAATTAAAAATAAAGATGTGTAAATTAAAAATAAAGCAATTGCTATTGCTTAAAACAATTTGTAAGCTGCTCTGATAGCCTCGTGGCTGAAGGGCGGGGTATAAAAATAAATAAATATACATAGAACATCCTAGGGGTTTTTTTTTTAGAGGGGGGCTAAAAGTGAACAAGATAGAGATTTATAAAATTATGAGTGCATAGAAAAAGATCTACATCTAAATCCTGTTGCTCTCCACCAAAACCACAAGTAGATATCTGGACACTCCAGATTTGGTGTGTGGTGATGGTCATTTTTGACCACTTCTAGTCCTGGTGCATAAAAACCATTACACCTTGAAGCCTCTAGGAGGAAAAAAAAGCTGAATTTTTGGGTGTTTAGAAGGCATTGGGGAGCCCAATGGGGCCACCAAAGCCTTCCAAATGGTCTTATGGCCACATGGGGCCTGCAAGCCACACTGTACTAACCTCTGCTTTAGACCTCAGGTTTAGACAAAGAATAAGTCTGCTGTAAGACTCTTCTTTCTATGTGTTTCAGGACTGAATGTGTATCCAATCAGGATTGGGAGAGAAACCTCATTAGAAAGTAAGTTAGAAGGTTGGGTCAAGCTTCCAACTGTAAAAGAGTAGGTAACTAGGGCTGCCATCCTCTATACCAAGAGAAGGCAACCTTCTGAGTAGCCAAACAGAAGATTGCTGTAAAGTTTTCAAGTTTCATGGAAAGATGGATGGAAAAGAACATGCATGTATGTATAATCATTCTACACTTATGCTAGTGATGCCATAGCAGTGACTGGTTTAGCTGGTGCAATGGATTAGAATGGACTCTGGTCTTTGAAGTGCATGCATATCTAGAGCATGGGAAGCTTAGTTTTTGAACTATAGCTCTCCAGGTGCCCAGCATAGCTACTGGTTATGTTCGTCAGGGGGTTCTGGGAGCTGTAGTCTGAAAAAGGTAACTTTCTCAACATCTGAGCATTTCAGAGAGAAGGGGAGAAATGGAAGAATAGACTTGGAATCACCTTAGAACTTCAACTGTGTGGTAATGACTTGAAAATGCTAAATGCATACACTTGATCAGTCAAAGGTAAAGAAGAACAGAATGTGGGGGGAAAAAGTTAGGTTTTGAACAATAGCTTCCAGAATTCACTGACCCACATGGCCATGCAACTGTGGCCCATGGCTGTGCTCGCTAGGGAAATCTGGGTCTTGTAGTCTAAAAATAGTTTTTCCAAGATCTGAGAACATGTAAGAAATCTGGGCCAAAATCATTTGGAAAAGTAATTTACAGCAGGGTTGGAGTGTTGAGAGAACACCTCAACTGAAAACAAACTCAAGATAATGTGTAGATTGGCCCAAAACCTCAGTGAGAAACAAACAGAGCTAGATGTGGTTTACCCTAGCAACAATAGCCAAACCCAAATGAAATAATTCATTGGCTCTAAAAATGCATCTCCAAGTGGTTTAGCAGATTATTCAAATAGAAGGCATTTGGCATGCAGCTAGTGTCTGCAAATTCTTTTAGCAATTCTATTTCTGTTGGGATTTATTTATTAATTATTATTATTATTATTATTATTTTCCTACCTGTCTCTCCCCAAGGCTTGAGGAAGGGTACATCATAGATTATAATGCAATATAACTAAACACATAAAACCATTTAACACTTAGGTTAAAACACATAAACATAAGATTAAAACAACTGTTATGGATAAAAATCATCCATACATAAATTTTAAATATAAAATTGACTGAGTAGGCCTGCTTGAAGAGATAGGTATTTAATCCTGTTTCAGCTTCAGATAGCATATTTAGCTGATAGCATGTTTGATGATGTTGATGATGCCAATAAAGCTGTTACCTAAGAGGTGGGGAGTGAAACCAGAGAGAGAGATAATTAGCTGGGGGAATTATTCATTCAAACGGGTTCCTGTGAGAGGAGGGTAACTGTGGGGATCTTTTCACCTTTGTATGCCAATACTAACTGCAGAGAATTCCAGTTTAAAGTGAAATAAAATATTTTTATTGAAAATGACATAAATTGCATTCATACACATAACACACATTCCTAAGAACCACACAAGGCTATCAAAGAGTAAGGCAGAAAGATTGGTTTGAGGGAGAGGTTCGGCGATATAGGGTGATAGTTACCAGTCTTGAAGAGCAGAATTTCATGTAGCAAAGGTACTCAGAAAGGAGTCTGAGGCTGGCACAAGACGTTCTGATCTAGAGGCGCACCGAGAAAGAGAGTGGCTGGGTTTGTCCACCATGGTACACCTTTCTATTGTTGGGGGACTAATATTTATATCCTGCTTCATCTCCTGAAGGGCTAGGACAAAGCCTGGATGGGTTTCCTACTGGGTAAACAAAGGAAACTGAAACATAACTGATTGTGTTAACAGCTGGGAGATGGAAATTGATGGGTTTATGACAACCTCATAATGCTGGACAGGAGGGGGTATGAGGTGAAATTTCCTTAGGAGTAGATTTGGGAATGGTCACTTAATTGTTTGGTTGGATGACTCACTGCTGAGGTGCCCAAGAAGGAATTAGCACACACCACCTCAACGACTATGTTTTCTAAGGGGCTTCTGCACAATTCTAATACGGGCTTGCTTGTCAGGATATTTCTAAGACACATCCCAGGTCATTGTGACCTCCACCTGACCTCTTTTTGGTTCACCCTGGTCAACCTGACCCCGAAAAGTGTCTGATATTTGCAATTATGAGATATCATGGGGGGGAATAATAGGGTATGCTAACAATGATGATGATGGTGGTGATGATGATGCCAATGCCAATAAAGCAAGACAGTTTTCAGCTTAACAGTTTCAGACTGTAGGCTAGCTTTAGCAAGATCTAAATGCATTAAAAGGGAAGAGGTGATAGGGACAAATTCTAGGCAAATGGATTCTGTTCATCATAAGGCATCTTTTACAGACATGAGATTAGTAAGAAGCTTTTGGTCAGCTCCCTTTAGCAGAAGCAGTAATTAAAAGTTTAATAGTTGAATAAACCAAACATCAGGCAGTCTAAATTATGGCATTGTTAGTTCTCTGTTATTGCTTACTAAAAGAATATTCTGCATTGAGAGGTGTAATGCCTCTGTGCTACAGTGAAATTGGCATATGTGAGAAAAATGCCCATACTGTTTAACATTACAAATCCCATGATACAGTATGACCTCAAGGGAAATTATCATTCAACAAATGAAGTGCTGGACTTCCAGGGGTAACATATGGGTTCAAGTGCATGCTCAAAGGATGCACTCAAAGGATGTGAGAGAAAATGAGCAAACTGTGAATGATTCAAATGAGAGCAATAAATGTGCTGAATGAATAGTTCATGTATATGAGACTATGGATGTAATCTTTCCCCATGTAAAAGGTTAATCCCCACACAAGAAGGATCCTTATAGGTTACTTGTATATGGGTGTTTGTACAAGAAGCACAAGAAGGCATTATAGTGTATGGGATGTGTTGTTCAAATCTTCACATAGCCCTCTCCCTTTGCTGGGTCCAGTTACTGAAGCTCTAGACAGGAAGTGTGGAATATGGGAGGCTGTACGAAGTTCCTATTTTATTTACTATCTTTGCTTGTGTATGCAGCAATGTACATGCACTGAGAACAAGAAAACCCCTGTCTATGCACAGGTTGCTTTTGCTTGTAGTGTTGGAAGTGAAGAAAGGTGAAACAATGCTGTGCACTAAAGACTATGTGCAGATAGTTAGCTATGGCCATGTAGGTGTTTCTCTTTTTGTTTTGCTACTTTCCAAGTAGTCTTTCACACCACCTAATTCTGCTTTAACCATCCTGGATCCATAGTATGAAATCCTGGGAAGTGCAGTTGGAGGAGGCACTTGAACTCTCTGACAGAGAATTCTAAATAACTCTCCTTCAACTATACCCCCCAGGAGTCCATAGGATGAAATCATGGCAGTTAAAGCAGAATCATAGTGTTGTAATTGTGTAATATGAAAGAGCTCCTAGAGTCATATTGTCAGAGATGACTTCATTTCCTCCCCCTGCAGTCTTCTTCCTGCTTTCACCCAAGCACATAACTAGCTAGTTGACAGCATCCCAAATTAATGTTCTATTGCTAGAAGAAGTTCCTATAATAAGAAAGAAATGTGGGGGTGGGGATGGATCTAGAAGCTCATTTACGACTGATTTATTTTAGCACAATCTTTTGTGCACTTCAGTCTAAGGACTTTATCAGACCAACCCCTGTCAATGTTCTTTTGCCAGCATATTTTAAAATGTTTTTATGCTGGCAAAAGAAACCTCCTGACCAGACCTACCTTTAGGAGTGTAAGAGAGGCTTCCCAGCAGTAACGGAGCACAAACAGAGCTCCGTTTACTTCCAGGCTTGAAATCTTGCCAATTCTCATGAGACAAAGCAAGCATGGAAAATTTAAAAATAAAAGCCAGATAAATACATAAAAAGTACAGCAAAGCAGAGGAACATACTTTTAAAGTCCCAAATGCTATGTGTGTGTGCCATAAAAAGAGCATCCCCTACCTGGCTGTTGCGATCTCACCAGGAAGTGTTTGCCCATTGATGCTGCATTCATGTGAGTACAATGGCACAAGGATTCAAATGCCGGCAACAAATCACCACGGGAGATCAATTGACGGCTTGGCCCGTAAATAAAAAGGAGCAGCTTTTGGACTTTACATCATTGCAAAAGGACAATGTCATCTGGTGTGCACACCCTTTCGCAATCATTAGGCATCCTTATAACGCCATATTTGCCATATCTGATAAAGTCCCAAGTCTTTAGATACATTGCATTCAGATTCAGTATCTCTGAAACAGAGGAATGGAAGCCACAAAAGCTCATGCTAAAATAAATCAGTTAATCAAAATTGGGTCTTTGCAGGCATTTGGGGGAAAAAATATTTCTTTTGCCTTGGGTACAGTGTGTGTGTGTGTGTGTGTGTGTGAAGCCTGTTACTAGCCCTGACACCCCCTCTCCCCTCTTTCTGGGGCCCCCATTATAATAATTGGCAACATTTAATAAGTTGGTCAAACACGCGATCTTCCATGCAGTGTGGCCATTAACACAACTGGGGAACTAGGAAAAACCCAAAGACAAGTTGCTTTAGTCAGGTATGTACTTAAGGAGGGGCCAAGCCTAAACTCCAAAGAAGTGTTAATTTGTAGATCAACTGAAGGCAGCATCTTGCCAAAATGCCAGGCTAATCCTATTTTCCAAGGCTGGCACAACGGAAATTTGCCAACTCTATCCTTTTGCCTCACCTAAACAAAGGAAGTTGCTTCCTCTCTTTGATTCACAAAACATCAACCCATCAAAACGCTATTAGCATATTCAGAATGTCTTTGTTGCTCTCTGAGCAACATCTTAAAGCATTGTTTTCCACTCAAAATCATATCCCCAGATGGCAAATATTTGCTATAAAAACCCCTTGGAGATTCCACTCAATGGCGCACAGTCATATTCCTCTCAACTCCATGTCTCTATTTTGAGGGCCCTCGTGACCCAAGAGTGATTAGGGTAACACAGACCTCCAATGTTTCCCGGGGGACCAATGTGATCCCCTAGCTTCAGACAATTGCTCACCCTGGTCTTAAAGATGTCACTAGATTCCTTTCCTTTTCCTTTCTCTGCAAAAATTCCTTTAATGCTAGTTTCCCCCCCTTTTATCTAAATGGTCTTCATGGCTTAACTGAAGTTCCACATTTCTATGCATCTCTCTAAAATGCAGAGGGATGATGTTTTAGAAGTTTGTGAAACTCTAAGGACTTTATCAGACGAGGGACTTACCACTACAAAACCGTGTCAGAAGGATGCAACGATAATAGACATGGGCGACATTATCAGACGCTCTTGTCATTCAGCCATTCCAGGGGCATAGCACTGGTGTGGATGAGGCATCACTTTTTTATTGATGGGTTAAGCCATCAATAAAAAGTGATGCCTTATTCATGCCCATGCTATGCACCTGGAACAGCTGAACGACATCATCATCTGATAATGTCGCCCACTTCTGTTATCATCACATCCTTCTAACACGGTTTTGTAGTGGTAAGTCCCTCGTCTGATAAAGTTCTAAGACTGTTAATCCCATGGTGCATTTTGCCTTTGAAAAATATCATTGGGGCCTTTAACTGAAGAGAGTGTTATGACAATATTACAGATATTACAGAAGTGGTGGAGCAAGCAAAACCAGTATAAATCTGAATAGGCAAATGGACTCATCCCAACTGTTTAGGTTTTGGTAAATGGAGCTAGCACCAGAATTCCTTCTTTGGGAGTCCCTGCTCTGTCATCATTAACAGGAACTGTCAAGAGGGAGTTGCTCAGATCACTTACCCAGAAAAAAAACTCCCAGGCTCTGTGTAGGTGGACTGCTTTATTAGTCAGCCAATAAAGTGTGTGCAGAGCATTTAAGTGATCTCAAGAACTGTAGTGCTGACATGCATGGCTGGAATTCTTCCTTGCTAAGAAAAAAGGAGTGGATTGTGTATGAATGACAGACTAACCACACACAATGTCTTCTTGCACATTTGTATACTCTTTAAAGCTTTACTCATGCACTGAACATGTTTTATTCTTCCCTTCAGGGGACTGAGAACTGTCTTCACCTCATGAAGCACGTCGACTGAATGCTGCCTATAACTTGAGTAGGATTCTCCATCTGGGTAATCACTTATCTCCCACCAGAACTCACTTTGGATCTATGAATAAGTCATTTGTCATGCCTGCATCTGTCAAGTGAATCTTCCCTGCAGGGTAATTTGCATGCAACATGAATGAATTGTTAAAGATGGAAGATGCAACCTTTCCTTAGAACTCAAGGGAAAGCCCAAGCTCTATCTGACAATCAGGGATAGGAACTACCGTAATTAAGATCAATTAAGTTGGGTATTTTCTAACAAAAAAGGATAATTTAATTATTTTATTTTTTAAAATTAAATGATTTACTTATATTGGAATTTCAGCAGGAACTTAATTGCAGAGTTAAGTTATTCATTAAGCTATGAATCATTTAAATGGACCATAGTGCTAAAGGGCCAGCAAATTTTATATTTCCCAACTGGTTCTTTACCCAAAGGTTATTTCTTGTGGATTTTTGCAAAAGTACTTCTAACTTTAAGTCCCTCAGGATTTGAGCATTACACGTTTTAAGTCACAAAGTTGTAGGTCGTAAGGACAGCTTGAAAGGGGGAAATGTCTTTTTTTGTATCCAAATTCTCCTCTTATATGCTGCCCTGGACACTGCATAGAGGCCCCTCATTTGTTCCAGGAAACTGTATTTTGAAGCTTGTAACCCTGAGTTTTTGTGGGGGGTCTGTGTGGGAGTCAGTTAGCTAAAGAAGAGCTTCCAGCAGAAGCATACCCAGAGTTGCACTGGAGGACCTAGAAGATGCCTAGAGAGACCATATTTTTTTAGACCACAGGTAAGTAAATCCGTGCTTACTGATCCTATGGATATGGAGGTTGTACTGTATTGTGTCCTGTTGGTAGTCTCTTGTCCTGAGTACAGGTTACACTTCAGGACAATCAAATGTTATGGCACACCCATTTCTTCAACAGCGATTCATTCTTTTTCAAATTCCACACAATCAAAGGCTTTGCTATAATCTATAAAGCACAGGCAGATTTTCTTCTGAATTTCTTTGGTGTGCTCCATTATCCAACATATGTTTGCAATATGATCCCTAGTGTCTCTTCCTTTCCTGAACCCAGCTTGGAATTTCTGGTTCCACTACATAATTATAGGAGCTTGACATCATTTTAACAGTCATGGCTCCATTCTATTGAATCCCTGGATTTGTAGTTTTGGAAACTATGTACTGTTCTCTATGAAATTGCTGTAGTGTATTCCCCTGAATTAGAGTTCCCAAGGAACCTTGAGATGAACATTTAAATATGTAATTAGGGTACTTCAGGAAGTGTAGTTAAAAGGAGTTGACTAGAACACTGGGTACTTTAACAAGCAATACATGCCAGGATTTCATAGGACAGAGCTCTTGCAGTATTGATCTCCTATAACTGTATAACTGAATTCTCAGTTTCACATAGTCCCTTTTTTCTGGGCCAGCTGTAGACACAGTCCTACAGGGAGTCAGAATAAACATTGCCATCTTCTTTTGCAGAGGTTAGAAAAGTTAGGTTTTGGACTATAGCTCTCAAAGCAGTAGTGACAGGGAGCAGGTGGACAGACTCAATCAAGAAAGCCATAGCCCTAAGTTTGCAAGATCTGACCAGGGCTGTTGATAACAGGGTGACTTGGAGGTCACTTTTTCATAGGTTCTCCATAAGGGAAGTTAATTTGATGGTAATTAACAACAACACTTTAAGTATGTCTAAGTAAGGAATCCCCCTCAAGGGATTAATAGTACCTTCGGGGTGCAATGGTTCAGATATTTCATATGGGTCTTAAATGCCAAGAGCCAGCGTGGTGTAGCGGTTTGAACATTGGACTACAACTCTGGATACCAGGGTCTGAATCCCCACTCAGCCACGGAAACTCATTGGATGACCTTGGGCAAGTCACACACTCTCAGCCTCAGTGGGAGGCAGTGGCAAACTCTCTCTGAACAAATCTTGCCAAGGAAACCCCGTGGTAGGTTCACCTTAGGCTCGCCATAAATCAGAAACTACTTGAAGGCACACAGCAGCAAGAATTTAAATGCCATGGAACAGACAATGTTGCATTTTAGCAGCACTTTTAACACTGTGGTGTATGTTCATCTGCCCTTGGTTTAGCTTTTTTTAATGCCCTTGTTAACAGAATTGATTTTCTGTCTAGTTTGTTTCTCTAGTGAAGCTGGTCTTGCAAAGAGCTAAAAGCACGGTGCCGGGAGCTATTAAGCAATTTACTTTTGAACACTGTCAATGTTGATTTCCTATTTCTTTCATTCTCACTCATTGATGGAAGTGTCCAGATGAGTTTGAGGTGTGGAAGCCAGAAGAGGAATCATTACAGTTCTGCCAGAAACCAACTAACAAAACAGTTGATGTGGTGGCTTGTTGAACAAATTGTAAGTGCTGATTAGCTGAATCTTCACCTAAACAGTCTATTGGAATAAGTATCCTACAACTGTAGTTAATGAGACACAACATAGTATGAAACCTTATTAAGGAGCAGGAAGACATTTGTGGTTGAAATCCTACATTGTGCTTGTGTTGTATAAATCTACACTCACATAGTTACACAGTAGTTGTCTAAGACTGATTAGAGCCAGTGTGGTGTAGTGGTTTGAGCCCTGGAAAATGACTCTGGGCACCGGGGTTCAAATCCCTGCTCAGTCATGGGAACCTACTGGGTGCCCTTGGGCAAGTCACATTTTCTCAGCCTCAGAGGAAGGCAAAGGGAAACTGCCTCTGAACAAATCTTGCCAAGAAAACCCAATGAAAGGGTTGCCGTAAGTCAGTGTTGTCTAGATGATGGAACCTGCCCCCCCTCGTTAGTCTTTCCACTGACAAGCAAAGACCTTCTTATCCAGGCTGCCCAGGAAAGGACTTTTAATGGGCGCATGTTGTACTTGCTTTACTGCTATGTTTTTAAGTTGCATTTAATTTAATGGTGTTCCAACATTATAATTTCTTTAATTATATTACTCACAGCTGCACTACGCCCCCGGAATGCTGAAGGATGACATAATTTGATAATCTTGCCCCTTTCTGTTCTCGTTGTGATCTTCTGATGTGGTTTTCCAACCCTTATGCCACCAATGGGAGGGGGTGTCCTCTCAGGAAATCCTACCACTGTAGCCACATGCAGGGTTTCTGCTCCTTAACCCACCAGACATGAAGACCTCCACAGTGCGTACAAGAGTGATGGCTTTCCCTGATCCTCAGCTCTACCACAGTGTAAGGACTTTCTCCTGTCCCCCTTGTGTAACATTATCTGTGGGGACCATCTAAATGACCTCAAGGTTCATATGAAGATTTATGCAACCTCTACCCCAATGGACATCACCCTTCTATATTTAATGCTGCCACCACAGACACCATGTCTGAATTCAAGCTGTCATATATATATAAGTGTTCTTGGAGGCCAAAAGTGTATAAAAATAAAAACCATTCTTTATTTACAGAATCTGTATTTACAGCCCGTTTTCTTTAGGTAAGAGGAGCAGAATGGGCCACCTCTGCAGTCAGGATATCCCGGGGCATATCCTGGCTAGTGTAGATATGCCCTTAATCATAAATTTTCGACACCCTCTCACACAGACCATACATATCCCTCACCAATTCCAATTCTCAATCTCAATTAAAACAAAAACTAACAGCCATTCACCAACTTCATTCACAAGCCTTATGCAAATCTCCTCAAGCATTCCACCAATCAGCATTGACTCCAACATTCCACTCTCGCCCTGCAACAGTTCCTTACTTTATATTCCAATATACAATCAATAAATCAAACCATGTTTTCAAAGTACATGACATCACACATCTCTCTTTTTCTTCCCCATTAACAACAGTGTTAATGATTAAACAATTTGTTGACTTTTCATGATACCTCAGAGCCACTGCGGTGTAATGGTCTGAGGGTTCATTTACACGGCAGATTTATTGCGGCAAATTGCGCTTTAGTTCTTTTCCACAGCTGTGCCAGTCAGTTACTCTTGTTGACTATGTCGCTTTATGGTTCAGACTGGCAAAGGTTTGGGGGCGTGGCCTCCCAAGCAGAGACCAAGCAGAGGAGGGCTTTATGGGGAGGAGGATAGATCCTCTGTGACTGAAAGGATTGGAAGCCTGCATTTTCTTGCTAAATAAAGAATCACAGACTGCCAAAATAGCAGGGGGGAAGATCAGAGAAAATTTCTCTCTCTCTCTCTCCCCCAAGCAGAGACACAGCGATCGCAGCTGAGGAGAAAGAGGACGGGCTTTATGTGGGGAACAGATCTTCCCTGACTGAAAGGACTTGGGAATCCTTTTTCTTGGCAAACTGGATTCACACAGACTTGCAAAATAGCAGAGAGGATTTTTCAAAATTTCTTAATCACTACTGAATCTCCCTCCCTCACTCCACCTCTTTTGAGCCCACCCCTTTATCATAACAACCAATCACAGTGCAGCTCTGCTGCAGCCCTTAGTGAAATGGTTGTTTACACTAGCAATAATGCGCTACTTTGCAAATAACTCGGCAAAAGTAGCGACATCCCTTGTCACGCTATATTTGGGTGTTTTACCTTCCCCACTTCTGAATGAGGCGATGCTGTGGTGCGATCCGTGGGAACAATGAGCTATCTTTACAGTATATTTAGGGGAATGCTTGCCCGTGTAAACAAACCCTGAGTGTTGGAGTCATTATAGTCCAAAAAGTAATGTTCCCAAGCTCTAGTGGAACTTCCAAGTTCTGTGACAGTTTGTTTCTAGACTCCAGCAGCTATGTAGAGGTATTCTTCTGGCTGCCTGTTATGTTTTTAAGGAAGCTCCTTTTAACCAAGTCATTTTATGGCTTTTTGGCTCCCCCTTTCATCCTCATCCTTTGTGTAGCTGGAAGTGGGTTTTTTTTAGCAGCATCAGCATTGAAAGAATGATGAAGAAGGGCTGGACAAACAGACTTTTGGTGTCCGGTTGTAGCAGAGAGTCTGCAGTAATCACTGCAATAAAACTAGAGCTAAGAAAGAATGGGATTCTGCTCTAGCCAATCGTATTGTAGCTGTCTGTGCCTGCCTACAACAGGCAAGGTGAAAAGCATCTGCCTTACTGCGCATCTCTTACTGCGCATGTGTGAACAACAAAACAGAAAGAAAGAGGGAGACCAGCTTGCCTCTCTGGGTACTCCCCACAATGTTTTTTTTAAGAAACAGGCCCTGTTTACACTGCAGAAATACAGCAGTTTGACACCACTGTATCCACCATAGTTCTGTCCTATGGAATCTTAGTATTTGTAGTTTGGGGAGGCGCCAGAGTTCCTTGATAGAAAAGGCTAAATACCTCACAAAATGACAAACACCAGAATTGCATAGAATAGAGCTATAATGGATAAAGTGGTATCAAACAGCTCTGCTGTATTTCTGCAGTGTAGACAGGCCAAAACAAAAATTTAAAAAAAAGGTGGAGGCTGGTGAAAGCAAAAATCATCCCTGGATGCATTTTGGAAGAAGGCTTCAAGTAGTCTCAAGATGATTCAAAATGTTGTTGTTTATTTATGCAAGGCTTACCTGACATGGTTGTTTCATTTCACATGTGCATATTGCTAGTTTTGAGTGAAAAGTTTGCTGAAACTGATTTCTGTGGTGTAAGAACATATCCCTATGTTTCCCCATGTTATTTCTGCCTCTGGTACCAAGTTTCTGTTAAATAAGTAAACCCAGGAACACATCTACTTTGTTAACTGAGGTATACCTGTATTCATCTGTGTATTACTAAGTCCTTAGTAATGACAACTGGCAATATTATCTATATCATAAAATAGTTTAGGATTTTGGGAATTCCATTACATCCGATATCATTGCAACTTATTCAGTTGTAATCAACTCCTCCCCACTTCTGGCTTGCCTCCCTCTCTGGCTTTCTAACAACATTAATTAAAACCTAATACCTAAATAGCAACTGCCAATGAGGATTATAATTGGTTGTGTTTTGTTGTACAGTACATATGGTTTTTAATTGTATTTTTTGGGATGGTGTATAAATGAGGGTTTTCAGCAGCTGAATTGACACCTATAATTAGATAATGGATTAACTGGAGTGGCTTTAGTAATTGAGAAAAATCTATTTATAACTGGAACAAATATGGCAAATGCACCCCAATCTCTGCTTGCTGTTCTTGTGATTCTTTGACTGAAGTGAAATTCCAAATCACAGGAACACCACAGAGGCAAATTCCTTTCAGTTTTCCCCCTCCTACTGGTGGTGCTGGCCTGCTTTGCTTGCAGTTCATTTATATTTGATCTCTCTCTCTCTCTCTCTCTGGCTTTTCTTCGCAAATGAAGATCCAGGAGGGACTCATCCTGTGCTTTCTGCAAGCGCACTGATGATTAAAAAGGCCAATCCGAGATAAACAAGTCCGGTTGCAGAAAGCACAGCAGAAACCGCCTCCTCCCAAACAATCCTCCCCGCGCACTCCGGTCCTCTGGGAGGAATTTGCTTCAGCCACAAAAATCTAGGCTGTCTGCAACCTCCCAGAGGGCCTTTTTGGTAATCGCCCCCAAATTGTGGAATGACCTGTCGAATGAGATCCGTCAGATAACAAGCCTGAGTAGCTTTAAAAAAGCACTAAAGACGGATCTCTTTCGGCAGGCCTTTCCTAATTAGATCCCGGCCTCAGGGGATCCTGGCCTCTTTTAGTCCACTGGCCATTTATTGTATTTTATTGTATTTATTGTTTTTAAATGTGATTTTAGATCAGTTAGTTTTAAATTATAATTGTTTAATATTTTTTTATGGGGGAGGGTGGGGGTGGGGGGTGTTTGGGGATTTTATCTGTATTGTATTTTAATTTCTGTAAGCCGTCCCGATTGTTTTGACAGAGGGGCGGGGTATAAATAAATATTATTATTATTATTATTATTATTAAGTGATGTTTCCAGGTTGTGATTCTTTCTGTATTGTTGTTTCTCTTCAAGACTTGTTCTGCATGAGTTCTCAAATAAAGCTGCAGCATTGTGGATAGTGCATCTCCAAGCCTCCCGATGTGAGGCCAGGGCGGACCAATGTTGGTGATCAATTTGGCCAAGCCTGAGATGCTGTTTCAGGAAGTCTTGTATCGCTTTTTTGGAGCGCCCCTCTTACGCTGACCCATGGCGAGTTCACCGTAGAGTACTATTTTGGGGAGGCGATGGTCCTCCATCCTAGAAACGTGCCCTGCCCAGCGCAGCTGTGTTCTCAATATCATGGCCTCAATGCTGGTGATCCCTGCTTGCTCAAGGACAGCAACATTCATCACATAGTCAGTCCAGTATATATTTAGGATTGTGCGTATATAGCGCTGCTGACTTAATTTCAGTGCAAACTACTTTTGCATGTTGAACTCAGTTTGTAGCAGTTGAAGGAAACAGAGGACAAAGGGAGGAAGTGGGAGAAGAAGAGAAACTAGAACATTTTAAAAGCAGCTGAAAAAGTGGGGTGGCAGAAGATAGATTGGAACTGGCCTTGCCAAATTGAGACAGTATGCATTTTTTTAATGTTGTCCATGGTCTGCTCTGAACAGCACATCCCCAAAACATGCCAGCTGGGAGACTGTGGGAGCTGTTTTTCAGAAAGTAACTTTCCCAAGATCTGGGGCCTACTACACAAAATAGACTAGTGGACAAATTTGGCAGACCAATGGTAGCCGTGTTCACTGAGAGCTGGCTTAGCTGAGTGGTTTTGCCAACTGCCAAATCTCCCCAACCCTTAATTCTTAAAACAAAAACACACAACGCCAATTTTCAGGAATCTCCCCCCCGCCCCCAAATCAGCTGAATCAACTAAAAATCATTCACATATGCAACAGTTTACTTCTCCAACCCTAGAATACCCCCAAGCCCCTGGAAAAAACAAAACAAAAATACTTCCAAATTGCCCAAGTGGTAGTTAATAATGCATACCTGCCAACATTTCACAGGCAAAAACCAGGACATGTGTGGCCAAGCAACGTCAGCATGGCAAAAGTTATTAATGAGAAAGGACACACAAGTTCAGAAAAGCTGTAGCAGTTGGCTTTTGCCTGGGGGCTTATCTACATGAGCCAGGATATGCCGGCCTTCCGCCAGCATATCCTGCCTGTGGATCTGGCCTGTTGTTCTGTTGTACAGAAACAGGCCAGAGTCCAAACAGGCATGCTGGCCCATCCCTGCAGCCGCCACTGGCATTTTCCTTGATCTGCCGGGTCCACGAAGCTGGCCTGAACCATGTGACATGGTCCCTTGCATGTGACCAGTTATGGTCACATGCTGTGGGCCAGCTGCCCAGACCCGGAAGATTAAGCACAACTTGTAGCTGGAGCAATGGGATGGGTTTCTGCAGACCCACAGGGCCCAATCCATTTCCTCCAAGTGAAAATGGACTAACCTGGGTATCTTTAAAAAACAGTTTATTGGGCCCCCGCTTACCCCCGCTTGCTTACCTCTGCCTGAGCCCCATATCTGACCAAGGAATGGTGAGGACTGCTAGGGGATGGATAAGGACAAAAGCCCTGCATTGGGCAGGGCTCTCAGATGAGGGCAAGCTGGGGTATTTAGCCCATGTAGATAAGGCCTGAGATTACTTCTCTCCTCCCAATCAGTTAACTGAGTGCAAACTCCTTTTTCACTTTAAACTCAGTTTGCAGCAATTGAAGTTAGTTGATGATAAAGGGGCACAGTGGGAGGAAGAGAGAAAAACTGGGATGTTCAAAACACAGCTGGAAAAGTGGGATGACAGAGGATTCATCAGGGCTGTCCCTGCCAAGTTGGAACAGCTGGAGGGTATATAAGTGGTGTAGCCCATCAGGAGAGGGATGTAGTGTTGAAAATAATCCCCTCTTCCCTCCTCAGCTGGCCACCCCTGGGCAATCCATTATCATATTAAAGTTGAATTGCTGTAACATTTGATTAATGTGCTCAGCAATGAAACAAAGTACTCCAGCCTGTCATTCAGCGAGGCTTTATATCAGAAAGATTAGCTAATAATTTTGCCCTGAAATGCTTGCATTTAAAGTTTACATAGACATGAAAGCCCCCCTACAGCTTCATTTGAGACAGCTTGTTCTCAGGGAATAATTTATGACTCTTGCATCAGCGTAAGTTAATCAGCAGCAGACAATATTGAGACATAGAATGATTTCTAATATCATTATGTATGTGCGTTTTTCTTTCAAAACAACATATTTCACATCAGTGGTCCCTCATGTTTAGAGGGTAAAAAAATGAAATAAAAATCAAAGTGGCTGTAAAGTTGTCTCGCTCTTGGGAAACAAAATGTCCAGATATCTGATCTGTTTAATCACATTCCTTTTTCTTCTTTCTTTCAACAGAACTGCCTTACTGAAATGTATTGAGAGTGGATGCACAGCCTGTCCTTTTGAAATGCACTTATGCAGCCCACTCACATAATCACATAAACCTACTGCCAATACTTCATCTTGGCTTTATTTAGTTTGCAATTGTAAGCCTAAAACCCATCCTAGCTATTATCCTGGCTGGGTAACAGATAGGGTCACCAACATAGATTTTAAAAAAAATGGGTAAAGCCAGGACAGAATTTGATGCAGGGGACAGGTTGGGGGGAACCAAGCAGAATCTTGTTAGCAAGGAGAGTTTAAGATAAGTCAGGGATCTATGGGTCAAACTGCATAGATTCTAACAACTGTATTTCCTCAGACATATGTGTCTTAGAAATCAGGTTCACAGATTAAACTTGTGTTTACCTGCCAATGGCCAGTCACAAATCAAAGCATATTATATGCAAGATACACTTGGGGGAGTACCTCTGTAAAAAATAAAAAAACACATGGGAGATTATCAGACACTCAAAACATCCCAGGACAGGGACGACAGGAGATCGTTATCATGCTCCCTTTTCAGATTACATCGTCTCTCTCCTGTGATGTTCCCGTTCTGTTCCCGTTCCTCTCCCAGTTCCTCTTATTCAAGACTTAAGCCGTCAATAAGAAGTCTGTTCTGTTATAATAACAGAATGATGGGTGAATGAACAGATGACCCATTCTGATGGTGAGATGACATCGTAAGGTGACGTCAGCGGGAGGTCCGTGCCAAAGACTTTCAGATACGATTGGGACAGCCAGGTAAGTGTCACTCCTTTTCCCCCCGTCCCCAGGTTGCTTTTTAAGTGTAGAGTGTGTTTTTGTGCTTACTGTCACACTTTTTTGTGTGTTTTTCTTTTTATTTTTAAAATACCTGCGCGATCATTTTCTCATGAGAATGGGAGGGATTTGCTTTCTGGGACATGAAAGGAGCTTTGCCACAGCTCCATTCACGCCCGGGCTGCTGAGGGGAAGGGGAGCACTCCAGATCGCGGGGCAAGGTAAGTGTCTGAACATTTTTTCTTCTTTCATTAACAGAGATGGGAGTGGGGTGGGAGTGTAGTGGGGGGGGGTAGCGGGACAGTGCTAGTTTCTAGGGTACTGTGCGATAATCTCCATGGTAAATACGTAGTCTAGTTTTAGTGAGAAAGTTGGTGATTTGTAGTCAGGGGTGTGGCTACAGGGGGCACATTGCCCCTTCAAAATAAGAATCCAGCCCTATTAAATGATCTTTTCCTTCAGTCCCCCAAATTCTAGCATTGTAGAGAATGAGACACTGAAAATTCTTCTATTTGCTGCGTTCACATTGCTGTGGTAATCTTGCTTTCCTTTTTTTCTTTGGATGCCTAAATTGCATTTTTAAATGGCCAGCTGAGGTGGTGATGGTGGTAGTTGTTAAGGTTGTGAGGCTGAAAACTGGAGAGAACTCCAGTTCTGTGTAGAACAGGGAATTTCAGCAGGTGTTGCTTGTCACCCAAGCAGGTAGTGTTTTAATGGCAGGAGATTTATCCATTTATCCCTCCCTTCGTTTATATCCCACCTTTCTCCCAGGCTGGGAGCTGGGACTCAAGGCAGCTTACAAAAAAGGCAGTTGAAGACATTTTTATTTAGGAAGGTGTCTGAGATGTGAATTTTAATTGGTGTGATGTTTTTTGTTGTTCTCAAATGTTTTTAATGTATTTTTCATTGATTTTATATTTTTAATTCATGGTGTGTTTTTAATTATGTCCTATTAATGTAATGCTTTTTTAATTTTTGTAAATTGTGATTTTAGCTGTTTTTTTAATAGTTGTAAGCCACCTTGAGTCTCTTCTTGGGAGAAAGGTGAGGTATAAATCTAATAAATAATAGTAATTAATAATAATAATAATAATAACAATTAGATAGAACAACCTTCCTTCCATCCCAACTGCCATTGCCCTGGCGAAGGAGGGAGAGAAAAAAAGTCAGGCAGAGCTCCATCTTGCCTTGGCACAGAAGCAGAACCGCCCTCCCTCCATCCCAACTGCTATTGCCCTGGCCAAGGAGGAAGAGAAGAAAAGTCAGACAGAGCTCCATCTTACCTCAGCCCATAAGCAAAACAGCCCTCTGTCCATCCCAACTGCCATTGCCCTGGCTGCAGAGGGAGAGAAGAAAAGGCAGGCAGAACTCCATCTTGCCTCAGCCCAGAAGCAGAACAGCCCCCCCTCCATCCTAACTGCCATTGCCCTTGCCAAGGAGGGAGAGAAGAAAATCCTAGAATTTGGGAACTGAAGGAAAATTTCATTTGGTGGGACATAACTTTTATGGGGGGGTCAATGACCTAATTTGCCCCCCTCTAGTAGCTACATCCCTGCCTGTATACCTACTAGTCTACTGTTCACATGATAACTGCTGATGGGCAAATTCAGGCCCATGAAAATTCCCTCCTGTTTTATGATTCTTTATCTTTAAAGCTTCAAAAGAAGCTTTAAACACATCCTTTAAAAAGAATATATTTCAAACAGAGAACTGTCTTTCTAATAACTCTTTGAGCAGAGAATACACCCCTGTAAAGAAGGGCACAGGCCCATCCTCAAACCATGGAAAAGTTCCCTTTTTTAGACTACAGACTTTTTCAGACAAGGCTTGCCGCACAACAAGCTTGTGGGAGAGGTATGGCACTGTCACATGGCAGGGGGTCTGTTTCGGACGATGCCATCCCTCTCTCGGAATCATCTGTGTCACTTCTGTGTATGATTGAAGGCAGACACACCATATTTTACTCACAGACAACTTCTGTGAGTAAAATATGGTGCGGCTGCCTTTAATCGTACACAGAAGTGACACAGACGATTCTGAGAGAGGGACGGCATCATTTGAAACGGACCCCCTGCCATGTGACAGCACCGTAGCTCTCCCACAAGCTTATTGTGCAGTAAGCCTTGTCTGAAAAAGTCCTTAAGCTCCCCTTTTGGGAACTTTTTTTGAGCTCTAGCCATCTTATCTGTCAGAAGCAATCACATGGGTCCGAGTGTTATCCCCATGGCATAGGCTTTCCCCTGTGACCCAGCTGCCATAAAAAGAATTGTTTCCCATACCACTGTGGTGTGGAGAAAGCATATGTGTTATTTTTCAAGCCAACATCACTGACCCACTGGGGAGTCAAGTCCCATGTAACTGTGAGTGTATATGAAAATGGGCAACATCTGCTGTATGGCCTAGTATGCTCCTTCTTACAAGAAAGTAATTTAGGAGATTATCCCACAATCTCCAGAGCCATCCCTGTCCCAGCAGAATAACCCTCCACATCAGACTTACCTTCTCTTGCATCCAAAGGCAGCCCGGGCATGAACGGTGCTCTAATGGCACTCCATTTACATCCTGGGTTGAAATCCTGCCCATTCCTGTGAGAAGACATGAGTGCAGGAAACTGAAAAAGAAAAATACACACAAAAAGGTTCACAAAAGCACATACACTAACAAAATAACAAGTAACCCAGGGAGCATACAAAAAGAGATGGTGGCCTACCTGGTTCTCATGACCCAAGCCAGAAGTGTTTTGCCAGGACTGCCCATTAACACTGTATTCACAAGTAAAAAATGGTGCAAAGTTTCAGACGCCGGCAATGCCGGCACCATAACGGGACGGGCGATCCATTGACAGCTCTAGCCATCAATACAAAGTAACACCACAAGAACAAGAGAGGAATGCAAAAGGATGATGTTGTGTGATATTGGCGTCCTTTTGCATTCCACTGGCATCATTTTGGTGATGCATTATCCACATCTGATAATCTCCTTACCTCAGTAACTTCCTCTGAGTAAGTAACTCAAGTAAGTAACTTTCTTCCCAGCAGTCAGCAACTTACTAACATAACAGTTAGCTGAGAAGTGGCCAGTAATACATTAATCTGAATCACATAACGATGTTAAATTTTCAATGATTTTAAAAGGCTTGTAAAATAATCATTTACTCACTACAGTTATACTGAGTAAAGTTAGCTTCTTTCTCAGTTGTGGAAAACTGGAAGATTGGGCAGTCTTTAGCTACTGCTGGATCACAATTGTCATCCATGTTGGGTAAACGTCTAGGAAATCTGAGAGCTTGGAAAAGTTACTTTTTGGACATGAACTCCCAGAATCCCCCAGATGGCACAGCTAACATGTAGTCTAAAAAGAAACCTTTCCAAGTATGGGAAATCCTGACAAGAGTTCTGGATGCCACAGTTTATAAACTGATAACATCTAAAGTATAGGAATTTCTGGTGACTGGTGTCCTCAGAGACTATGATGAAGAAAGGAATTTCTTTCTGAAAACAAGGGGGATGAAATGCCATTTTAAAGCCATTCATCAAGTTTTGCTGTCATGACAGAAAGTTTCCTGGAGGGCTCAAGAAAATACATTCTTGACATTGAAAGAAGGCCACTGTGGTGATGAGAAAAGAATGGCTGAAAGCTAATTCCTGTTCTAAGAACTGAAGTACCCAAATCTGTCAGTTTCAAATGGTGCTCCAAGAAACCATAGTTCCCATGTGAGTGTAAGAGTTCCTCCGAGACCAGATTAGTAATGGCAGACAAGCTTCTCTAATAGGCATCTTATCCTTGTCATGAACTGCTGGATCTGCATACACCTGCCCCATAAGGCAAGGTGCTGAACTTGGAACAGTCAAGTCCTAGACCAGTGTTTCTCAACCAGGATTCCTTGGAACCCTAGGGTTCCCCAAGAGTTGCTAGGGGTTCCTCAAGAGATTGTGATTGTGGGGGGAAGCAATAGTAGTATATAGAATAACTAGCTGTACCCAGTGTAGCACACACACCCCCGCATGTGCTACACACACACACACCTGATGGTACACATGCCACTCCCCCGGGCTTCCCCCCATGTCCTGTGCCACCCCTGTGCCACTGCACAATCCCCCTGGGCCCACCACCACCTCCCTCCCCAACCCCTGCTGCCCCTCATTGCCCTCCCGCGTTCCTCCTTGCCCTCCCCACCCCCTGCACCTCTTGCTCCCCTGCACCCCGCACCACCTTCCCCCTTCACCACCCCCTGCGCGCACACACCATGCCCAGGCTACTCACACCTCCTCTGCTGGTGGCCATGTTTAGAAAGGACTTAAAAGTCCACATGTTCCTGCCCCCAGTGTGCTGATTGGCTGCACAATCAAGCTTTGACCTAAGAGCAAGATAGATAGATAGATAGATAGATAGATAGATAGATAGATAGATGTTTATGTAGGGGTTCCCTGAGACCTGAAAATTATTTCAAGGGTTCCTCCAGGATAAAAAGGTTGAGAAAGGCTGTCCTAGACTGATCCTACCCACCTAGGAAGACCAGGGGATCTTCCTGAGCAGGAGACCACAAAAAAAGCACCAGGGGAGTGTCATATGTGACCTTTGGGCTGCTCTTTCCCCCCGTCTGCTTTAGGGGCAACCACAGCAAGAAATCTATGCAACAGGGGTAGGCAATTTGGGGGGGGGGGGAATGGGGCCAATTTCCCCTCAGACCCTCCATAGGCTGCATCACTTCTGTTTGCCTCTCAGAATGGTAATAAGAAGTGAAATCCATCACTTCCTGTCACCATTTTGAGAGGGACGTCAGAGAAAAATAGTTATTTGGAAATAGTATTTGGCTCTGGGGTGCTTGCACAGGTAGGGTGGTGGTATTTTCATGTGTTTTGACATAAATGGGAGGGTTTTCTGTGTGTTTTTTGAGCAAGAAACACCCCAAAATTGCATTGAAATGTTTTGGGATTCTTTGGGGGACTGGCATTGGGGGCCACAAAATTGGGGTGCAGACCTTGTCTTCTGTAAGCACACACACACAGTTCTCAGTTTAAACAACATCATATTTTGAACTTGAGAGGTCCAAAGCTTACTCATGGATTCTTTATTCATGGATTCAACCAACCGTGGCTTGGAAATATATATTTTTTAAAGTATTCCAAATATCAAGCCTTGCTATTCACCATTTTCTATAAGGGACACCATTTTACTATACCATTGTATATAATGGGACTTGAGCATCCACAGATTTTGGCATTCGCGGACAGTCCTGAAATCAAACTCCAGTGGATGCCAAGGACCGACTGCACAAGGGAACACTGAAACCTACTGAACACTGAAATCTACTGAAAAATGTTTCTGTTCCTGGAAGCTTCTAAGAGAGGCAATTCACACATTCAGGGAACTAGAAAAAAAGGGTAGTCTGGGGAGCCAAAATGGGTCAAAGGACACAGAAACAGTCTTGGAGGATGAGTGAGGCCCCAGAGCCACACTGTGCCTACCCTGTAGTAGAAGTACCAGGCTAGATAGACCAGCAATTGGAGTCAGTTGAAGGAAATTCATTTCTTCATTTGACACACTTTACATTCAATTTGTTCTTTTCCTATGCTACACCAATTGGAGAATGGAGGTTTCATTTAAACAATTCACATTTTAACAAACTCAGGCAGGGCTTTTAAAAGCTATCCCCACACACTCCTGCAAATTTGATACCCTACCATTCATTAGCTAGCCTTCAATCATGCTATCTGCTCATGGGATTCACACCCTTTCTTTTTCTGGCACAAAAGTGGCAGAGTGCAACTGAAATAAGGGTAAACTGAAGCAGGGCCTATGTTGCAAACACACTGCCCTTAACATGTTATTTTAACAGCAATAGATGTACCTCCCATCCCTCATTCATTATGGCCTAATGTCATTTAGGACAAGCCTGCAGCAATTTTTAACAGCTAGCTGTGCAACCTCTTTGACGTCATTCCCTAAAGTTTCTGGATACACAAACCATCTGTGATATACTGTACAAAAATCTATGTCATTGTTGGCCTCTCGGAGAGCCCTGGAAGTTATTCAGCTGTCTGGAATGGACAGATGGCTGCCATCAGAGTTTTATTGTGGCTATCATTACTGCTACTGAGGTTTCTACTGGCATACGAGGAACTTTTCGAATGAGTGTTAAACTTTAAATGCTAGAGGAACACATGCTGACCATTGCTGCCTGTCCTTATAACCTGGCATGAGACAGCTAAGTCTGAAAGCCTAATTATGTGGATTCCTTCATTCCATTTCCAGGATGTTTTTTTTTAAAAAAAGAAAAGCAATTATCTACAAAAAAATCTGAATGTGTTTTCTTGTAAACAGTCAACTGTAACCTACCTTTCCTATGATCTGCTCCATTTAAAACTCCAAATCAAACAAGTAATGCATGGCACAGTTACTTGGAGGTAAGCTCTGCTGTAATTCTGTCAAAATGGTCATAATCCAACACAGAAATAAGAACATTTCATACACGCAGTAGCATTTTGTGAGTTTCATCTCTATAGTAGCTTGGATTCTATTTAATGCTGTTGAATATAATATACAGTAATCTTACTTGCAAGTAAGTGAACTTGGAAGTGGACGATGGGAAAATCTGTCAGTTTTACTTTTCCACACATTAGTTAAAAAAGAGTGTCAAAGTTTTTCCATCCTAGATATAAAGAAATTTGCAAATGGAAATAATTTATTCAAAAATGAAATGTAACAAAATTCTTCCCCATTTACATCTGTTAAATTCAGTATGCACAACTATTCCCAACAAGCCCAAATTTATACTTGCCTGCTATATAGGTATTCAGTGCTAGCAACCTCTCAAGGGTGTGTGTGTGTGTGTGTGTGTGGGCAATCCTAGTTCCATGCTAATATGACAGAATACACAGAGATTCAAAGCCAGACTTTTAAGAGTTGCATTCACATTTAAAATCCTCACCCTGGATGGCTATTTCTATCAGGTTTTGTTCCTTCCACACACATTTTTAGAAAGAAAATATCTCTTTTTTCTTCTGGAGTATGAAAAAATTAGCATGCATTGGTCAATTCTTATTAAAAATGCACTGAACAAAAATTCTTCCCATTCCTGCTGAGATCATACTTGTGAAAGAGTGAGAGGGGAAACATTTTGATGAGTCTTAGAATCTAAATACATAGCAAACTAGAGCAAGTTACTTTGGACATTTTCAGACAGTGTTTTTTTGTGCCTACCGCGGGAGGAGCTTCCGGGAGAGGGACGGCGCTCTTGCGCAGCAGGGGGTCATTTTCGGACACCGTCGTCCCTCTCCCGAAATTATCTGTGACACTTCTGTAAAGCTTCGGAAGCCGCAGAGCCATATTTTAATCACGGAGGTTGCCCGTGAATAAAATATGGCGCTGCGGCTTCCGAATCTTCACGGAAGTGTCACAGATGATTTCGGAAGAGGGACAGCGGAGTCCGAAAACAACCCCCTGCCGCGCAAGAGCGCCGTCCCTCTCCCGGAAGCTCCTCCCGCGGTAGGCATGAAAAAACGCTGTCTGAAAATGTCCATAGTGATAGTCAACTCTAAGAATTTTCAAACCAGCAAGGCCACAGCCTATCAGGATCAGTCCCTGACGTGACCTTTTCCTGCCAAGTTCAGTTCTATTGTATTACTTTGTGGCTAATTGTATTTGCATTCATCTGTACTTGTTAAGAAGTATGTAGTCTAAGGACATTTTCAGACGCCTCTTGCCGTGCAAGCAGCCTCCAGAGTAGTAACGAGGCTGCTGTGCGGCAAGGGGTCCGTTTTAGATGACGCCATTTCTCTCTTGGCGTTGTCTGTGACTGTTGCGGCTAGCATTGAAGGCGGCCGTGCTATTTTTCACTCACGGAAGTTGTCATGGTCAGTCAGGACTCTGAGGACTCAGAAGGTGAGGAGGCTGAGCCAGTAGCAGAAGAGCTGGCTGAGTCTGAGTCTAGCCCTGAAGAACCCAGGGCTCAGCAGCCTAGCCCTCCCCCAGCTCAGGGTCCAAGCCTGGGAGACATAATGGAGCAAGAGCAAGCGGTAGAAGAGCAGGTACCTACCTTTAGCCAAAGGAGAGCAGAGAAGGCGTGGCTTCGTCGTTCCCAGAGATTAAGAGACAGAAGCTCATCAATCACCCCGCAGCTGGGAGTGGGAGCTGGGCCAACATAAGCAGCTGGGGGAGGCTGAGTTCCTTGTTTCAAGCAGTCTGTGTTACCTGGAGGAAGCCTCTGCCTGTGACTCTCCTGGAACCTTGCTGTCTTGAGACTTTGGATATCTTGACCTTGGACTGCCTTCGTTGACCCACCTGCCGGAACCCTTTTGACCTTGGACTGCCTCTTTGTTCTGCACTCTCTCTGTGTGTGTACTTCTGACCCTGTAGGACTGCTACTGACAACACCAGGTACTGTGCTTTTCAACTGGGTTGTTGCCGAGCCAGGTCCTTATCAGCTATTGAGTTGGCTTCTCGACAGAAGTTGTCCGTGAGTAAAAAAATAGTGCGGCCACTTTCAATGCTAGCCGCAACAGTCACGGACGACGCCGAGAGAGAAACGTCGTCATCCAAAATGGACCCCTTGCCGCGCAGCAGCCTCGTTACTGCTTTGGAGGCTGCTTGCATGGCAAGAGGCATCTGAAAATGTCCTAACTGTGAAAAAGGGAGTATGCGCTCTATGTTTCTATCTGAGAAAACCAGTACCTGGATTCAGCTCTGGGAAAAGTGGGCTGAGCCCGGGGAAGATTGGAACTGAAAGTGGGGATGATGGAAAACCAGTGACTGTATAGCCTGCCAGATTTTGTAGATTGTAGAATGCTTTTAGTATACTTAGGTTTTCCATGGTTTTTTTCCGAGCTGTGAGGCCGTGTTCTGGAAGAGTTTATTTTTGATGTTTTGCCTGCATCTGTGGCTGGCATCTTCAGAGAATGGTTGGGTAGGAGTGTGTGAACTGTAGTTTTGTTTTTGTTTTTTGAATTTAAAATGTTTCCAATCCCTCATCCCTTTAAAAATAATTGGATCAACCTTCCAGTTCTCTTCTGCATTATTCCTTTTTGAACTGTAGCAGTCAGAAACAAATGTGGTACTCAAGATCTGCTGAGCCAAGGGAATGCTATCACATCCTTTCATGCCTAACCTTAATTCCTACTGGCAGGTGACTGAACTGAAAAAAAACACACAGCATAGGCTAGGACAGTACAATTATTTGTTCTTATGAAGAAAGTTAGGTTACATTGAAGTCTGGTACCTGAAGGAAAGAGCTTCTTTGTATAGTCTTGGTTTCTCTCTCTCTCTCTCAATCTCTCTCTCTCTCTCAATCTCTCTCTCTCTGTGCAAACTTAGCTGTTTAAAAAAAGATTCCAAACATTTCAAAAGTGGGAAGGTAATATAGGCTGCAGTCCTGTTGGTTAGCCCAACTAAGTTAGCATAGATGTGTGCATACAGCCCAGCATGATGTAGTGGTTTGAGTGTTTGTTTACAACTCTGGAGTACAGGGTTTGAATCCCTGGACAAGTCACACTCTCTCAGCCTCAGAAAACCCAGTGCCAGGTTCACCATAAGTAAAAAATGACTTGAAGGCACACAATAACACCAACAACTAGGCATAGAGCAGCACAGAGGTAGGGGTAAATTGGCTGCAGGCATTGCAACCAGGGATAGAGGGAGAACAGCAGCCTTCCCTGGAACTACTCAAGACCCAGCAGGACAGGTATCTCTGGTGACAAAGTTGTCTTTCTCTGCTGTTCCCCCACTCCTGCTATGCACAACTCCAAAAAGTGCCTTCTGACGGATTCTTTGATCATTGTACTGGTATAATTCACCCATAAGATTCCAGCCTATGTTTTGTAAAAATATCCTCGCTGTCTTCCTCCACGATGGTGAGTGTCCTGGTAGGTGCACCTGTGATTCAAGCAAACAAGCAGTGGGGAAACCAAGCTAGAGCTGTGTATGTAAGAGCAGAAACGTGACCTGCAACATGGAAGCAAATGTCTGGTCAATGCAGTCCAGGGTCTGAGCATGAAAAATAATCCAAGCAGGGTCCACTGAAGGGAAAGGTCCAAGGAGCAAACTGAAGGTTAGGAAACAAGAGAGCAGGGAATGCCACACAGTACTGAACAGAAAGAGTGGCTCTTGGAGCAAAGAAACAGCCTCGGCTATGTTAATTTATAGCCAGATGTAAATCAGCCCCTAATTATCTCAGTGTTTCCTTATTAATGCATGCCAAGGTGGGTCTTGCTCTTTTGCTGCTGCTGCGATCTCCAATGTCTAGAAGAGTGCAATATCTCTAACTCCTGCAGGGTCTATATGGGATGGTCCAGGTTCCACTTCCAAGGCAGGGCTGCCAACTACCTCTGGCTCTAAACCAAGACTACTAGCCACTTCTGGCTCTGACTGGAGTCTACAATTTGGGCTCTCCTCTTTGCCTTCCTCTTCAAAGGAGGTCTCCTTCAGGTAAGACATGACAGATCCATTTGATGTTTAAGCCTCTCTAGCTTCAATACTCTCTCTCTCTGGCTTCTCTTTGCAAACGAAGATTCAGGAAGGAATCATCCCGCGCTTTCTGCAAGCGCGCTGATGACTAAAAAGGCCAATCCAAGATAGACAAGTCCAGTTGCAGAAAGCACAGCAGAAGGTCTCCTTGGGTGATGCTTCTGGGTTGTGATTCTTTCTGGGTTGTCGTTTCTCTTCAAGACTTGTTTGGCGTGAGTTCTCAAGTAAGGCTGCAGCATTTTGGATAGTGCGTCTCCATGCCTCCCGATGTGAGGCCAGGGCGGACCATTGTTGGTGATCAATTTGGCTGAGCCTGAGGTGTTGTTTCAGGGAGTCCTTGTAACACTTTTTTGGAGCGCCCCTCTTATGCTGACCCGTGGTGAGTTCACCGTAGAATACTATTTTGGGGAGGTGATGGTCCTCCATCCTAGACACATGCCCTGGCCAGCGCAGCTGTGTTCTCAATATCATGGCCTCAATGCTGGTGATCCCTGCTTGCTCAAGGACAGCAACATTTGTCACATAGTCAGTCCAGTGTATATTTAGGATTGTGCATAAACAGCGCTGATGGAAGCGTTCGAGGAGTTGTAGGTGGTGGCGATAGGTGACCCATGTTTCAGATCCATAAAGGAGAATAGACAGTACAATGGCTCTATACACACTGATTTTTGTGTTTCGCCTCAGGTGTTTATTACTCCAGTCTCTTTTGTAAAGTCTTCCAAATGCGCTATGTGCCTTTGCTAATCTGTGATCGATCTCTTTGTCAATCTTGGCATCTGAGGAGATGATGCTTCAATACATTTCTGAGAAAATGACACAGGAAATGTACTTTCACAGTCAAACTGTCAAATTGGACATTTCACTTGAAAAGCAGTCCTGGTAAACTGTGAGTGGGAGCAGAAGAGCAATATAAAGGTATGGAATTACTATGAAATTCTTTCTTTTCTGGATGTTTCATCCAAATCCCACACCCACACACCAACTATTTGTCATTTTCTGTTATTAACCACAAGTGTGTCTCCAGTTTGATATCCCCTATAACTGCCATGGCTCCATCCATTGGGATTTGTAATATAGAATCCTCTGCTTGTGAACACTAGACCAGTCCCCTGAATTATGGCACTAAAACTCTCTAGCAGAGAATTTTAAGGGTCCTCTTAAACTACAAATCCCAAGATTCCATAGGATGGAACCACAACAGTAAAAGGGATATCAAGCTGTTATAACTGTGTAGTACAGATATTTTCTATATATCCGTTTGAGGAGGTGATCTGTATTGGTATTGTATGTAGACATTAAACACTGCCATTAAAATATTTCATACCAGCTGATATGCAATCACTCATGTCATTTTATCTATTTTCAATATTTCTATGCCAGCAGACTGTTCACAAAAAGGTTAAAGCAAAAACAAAAACCACAAAAAAATGTCAAGATTAAATGAGGCATGACTTTTAGGAATGTCACAGAATCCACTAGAAAAATGAGGGGTGTTTCAGGAATTCGGTGTTTTCTAATCTCTTTAGGAAATGACCTCACCCACACCTCTCAGACTAGCATGTGAATCAGAACTTAACTATCCACTAGACTTCAACCCTCTCCAAATGCTGTGATGTCCTTCTCAGCAGAATGAATGCATCAAACTTTACTTTCGGCAGATGTATTTTGAAAGAAAATCTACATTTAAATATTATTAGAATATATATATACATTGTGCATGTGTGTTTTTGAAATTGCCGATCAGTTTAGAAATGGAAGAAAACTGAATTGAGTACATTCTCAGTTCACTGGAATAGATTCTTCCATTCCTATACCGTTTCTGCTGTTTGCTGCAGTGTGAATCAGCTCAACTTGGGGAAGAATCAGAATGGCAAAAGCAGCCCTTGAAATTAAATTTATGAGCAGGCTTTCTCCAGTATTATGCACCTCAGAAATGCAAGCCTGCCTACATCTGCTCCCTGAGTTGTTCACTTTTGCCAGCACAGCTGAAAGTGCAATTTTGCTGACGCTGCCATAAAGGAATTTTTCAATATACATCACCCTCATCTCCCCATGTCAGAGATGGATGTGCCAAGAGATTTAGCATGATGCATAGAAGCTAATTCATACAGTCTTCAAAGTACACTGGGGAGTTGGTGGTGGGAGGCCATTTTCTTCCTAATATATTATGCCTGGTTGATTCAACCCCTGCCAGCAAAGCTGGCCATTCTGGTTATGTAAGTAGTACACTGCTTATCAAATATGTATCAAAGGGAAGCTTCGCTTGCAGGAGGAAAGGAGTTGTGATGAAAAAAGAAACAGTATCTGACATTGGCAAGGGAAGATAAATGGCTTGAAAAACAGAGCAGCTTGTTAACTGAAGCCAGGAGATTCTTCATCCCCTTGCTAGTGAGCACCTCAACACTGCAGAGTAGAGGACAAATGAGACATGATGATTCTCCAAGCCATCCTTACCCCATGGAAGTCCACAGGACTTAAGTTCCAAGGAAAAGCTTTCTGGGCTACAAAGCATAGCTCTGCTCCATGCAACAACTTCACAGGCTGCAAAACATAGCCAAGTTCCATGTAGCCACTTGGAAAGTTGCTTTTAAGAGGAGTGGATTTAATGGCATGCTGAAGCCATCCATACAGTTTTGGTGGCATGATGATGCTTTGGATCTCAGAGCATCATCTTGCTACCCACTGCTCTGTTATGAATGGCTCAAGCAGTATGATGCAAGATGCTAAGCTTTGCTGAGCTTTTTAGCTGCAGACCATAGCCCGGTGCCATGGAACAGCTTCCTGGGCTTTGGAATAGCCTCTTATCTCTAATCACACATCAAAGATAAGAGCAGAAGCAGCATATGGGATGGATGGGGAATTTCCAGGAATATTTTGGGGATTATGGCAATAGTCAGGACAGCAGCTTACAAGCATCACTTGACTCTCCACGATGTGACAAGGATACTATGACAATGGACACTTTTCATACATCAACACGCAAGAAAATGGTTCTTCGCACTAACTACAGAAAGATGGGCTACATGGACTTCTTTAGCTGGTCAGCATATGGAACTGAATCTCTACACAGAATGCTCCCACTGCTGCACCCAGGCTGAGATAATCAACAAGGTGCATAATTTATCATAGAAATTCAGTTATATGAAAAGAGATGTCATCCACGGTTTCAGAAAGGATCTCAAGTTTGCCATTAAAGAGGCTGATGAAGGACAGGCCATGGTTATCCTGAATGAGTTGGAACACACAAGAAGCTGACAGACACTTGTTCAACATCACATTGTTGTTGTTATATGCCTTCAAGTTGTTTCTAACTTATGGTGATCCTAAGATGAACCTGTCACAAGATTTTCTGAGGATTGAGAGTGTGTGATTCAACACTCAAACCACTACACCATGCTGGCTCAGAACCCTATTGTTGCTGCTGTTGTTGGTATTATTATTTTATTGTTAACAACCCTGTCTAGAGATCCTACTGATGAATACAAGAAGGAACTAGATATATTACTCAGAGGATTCCCCATGGATGTACAAAACCAGATCCATATGGATACATCCCTTCTATCTACTGCTGAAAATACATAAACCAAGCAACTTTGGTTGGCCCGTTGTCTTAAGTACTGGAGGCCAAACTGTCAAACAATCGGAATATATGCACTCAAGTCACAGATCATATGCCACCAATATTCTAAGCTATGTGAGGGAGGAAACCAACTTCCTGAGGAAAGCACTATCTATCTACAACCTTCCAGAGAACACCATCCTAACCACTATGGCTGTGAAATCACTCTATGCCAACATTGCACAAAAGGATGGAGTAGAAGCCATCAAGAATATCATTTTGGGATTACAGCACACTCAGCTACCAAACTCTGTCACTTTGAACTCAGTCATAACTATTTAACTTCTGGGAATAACACGTATCTTCAAATTAATGTTACTGGCTTTGGGCAATAATGAACAGAAGTCACTTCCTGTGCACTTTATACTTCAAAAAAGGCCTCTCTTGGGCCTAAGTTGGCCCAGGGCATAATCAAGATGTGGTGGCAATGCCCCCCCCCCTTAGAGGTCTTTTTGGGGCCATTAAAAATTTTTTTTTGGTAAAATAATACATAAAAAGTAAATTAAAGTAGCATTGCTAAGAGTAAACACAAACCAACAAAAGTAAAAATTCCATTAGTCACTGAAAATTGTAACGATACTATTGAGTATATATATATATATATATATATATATATATATATTTTCTGTAAAAGGTATCTATAAACCACCAACACTTACGACTCCTCGAATGCTTTCATCAGCGCTATATACGCACAATCCTAAATATACACTGGACTGACTATGGGACAAATGTTGCTGTCCTTGAGCAAGCAGGGATCACCAGCATTGAGACCATGATATTGAGAAAGCAGCTGTGCTGGGCAGGGCACGTTTCTAGGATGGAGACCCATCACCTCCCAAAAATAGTACTCTACGGTGAACTCGCCACGGGTCAGCGTAAGAGGGGCATTCCAAAAAATTGATACAAGGACTCCCTGAAACAACATCTCAGGCTCGGCCAAATTGATCACCAACAATGGTCCGCCCTGGCCTCACATCAGGAGGCATGGAGCCACACTATCCACAATGCTGCAGCCTTATTTGAGAACTCACGTCAAATAAGTCTTGAAGAGAAACGACAATGCAGAAAGACTCACAACCTGGAAACATCACCTTCTGCTGTGCTTTCTGCAACCGGACTTGTTTATCTCGGATTGGCCTTTTTAGTCATCAGTGTGCTTGCAGAAAGCACGGGATGAGTCCTTCCTGAATCCTCATTTGCCAAGAAAAGCCAGAGAGATCTATAAAACACAAGGATAATGGCCTTAATCCTATTTTTTAGTCCTAATTAAAGTAAACCCAATTGAATCAACTGCTAAATGTGAGTCAACACTTAAGTAATTCCTGTTTATTCAGTGGGTCTACTTTAGTCTTGATTAGCAACATGATACATGTTAGTACACTGAAAAAAAATCACACTGGTAAGGGGGGGATGTGAAGGTTAAGGGAGAGAAAATTCGTAGTATTTATTATGGAAATGCTGTATCACACCAAGACCACTTCGGTGTCCTATGGGTTGCATGTGTACTACCACTTTTCAGAACCCACAGACTAGATTACCTTTGAAACCACTTCCAACCAGTGGTGACAGACGGCTTCCATGTTGGTGGGGCACTGAACACATTCTCATTTTTGGTCTGAACTTTAAAGGAGCTACCTTGGATATCTCCTTCAACGTTCAGATTAAAACCCAGATTGGTTTCACTGTCTCACTGGCGTCAGAGCCACCAGCTGTCCCTACTTCCAGCTCTCTGATTCTCCCTTAGCTGCAGCATTTTCTTGAAGAAAACAAGAGCATAGCTATTTCCAGAAAGCCTCTCTGTTTCCATGTGCTTGTCTTGTTAAACTACAAACCACACTATGGGTTTCTGGGAGTGAATGCCCCAGGAGCCATATCATTGATGCAATTTTGTGTTGTTCGCATAAAAGAGTTTGAGAACACTGTGCAATTGAAGGAAACCCCTTCAAGGCAAGGATGAAGCTGGCTGTAAAATTTCACTCAGAGAGAAGTAATAAATGGATTGATCTCAGACTGAGACAAGCTACCCAGTCACTGGGGCTCTGCCATATATTTGTCACTTGGTGAAGGAGAAAGCACTGTACATAACTAGCTACAAGGCATCTAACAAGAAATGAAGCTTATAACAGACCAAGAGGATAACACTGTGGAGAAACACTGAGGAAATTGCATGCGTTTAGCCCAGAGCCCTAGATTTCCAGCTTCATTCCTCAGAGCCCTGTTTATGCATTTAGTAGAAAATCTATTGTAATAGCTTTTCCTGGAGCTGTAGGTGAGGGAATTATTATTTCGAACAATCTCCTATAAAGAAATAAAAAAATCAATTACATATAGGGAAAAAAGTATATTAAATGTACCCACCCCAAACATACACTTTTTGAGGGGCACAATTCTTTGGTGCTGGTACAGATATTTCTATAAGGAAGAAAGCATTCTTTGTCCTGTTATAATGACTTTTGCAATTGTTGTGTACCTTCAAATTGTTTCCAACTTATGGTGACCCTAAGGCAAGCCTATCACTGGGTTTTCTTGGCCAGATTTCTGCAGGGGAGGTTTGCCTTTGCTGTTAATTCCATTTTGGGATAGAGCACAGAGGATTATTCTCTTGCACTTGCATTCTGTCCAAAAACCTGCCACTGCCTAATGCTATCAAGCCCTCAAGGGGCCGCCTTCCAGCTACTCTGGGCTCCCATGGGAAGGAAAAGGTGGGTGAACTCCCTTGGAAGCACGCCCTTATTTCTTCGCCTTGACCAAGCTGAGACTAGCCACTTCTCCATGGTCTCAACTACCTCTCCTCAACCTCCTCTCACCCAGTAGCACCACCAGCAGCTGCCAGATGGTGGGAGGATGCAGAATTGAGGGTGCAGAGCTATGTGCCGATATAGCATCTCAGCCTCTGTGTGTCTGCCAATCAAAAATCACTGGGTATATTTGGTGGATCTGGACTTGTACTTCCCTCCTTTTCTTACTCTCTTCTCTTCTCTTCTCTTCTCTTCTCTCTCTCTTTCACATTCCCCACCCTCTTCCTTGTTTCTGCCAAGATATGTCAAGACATATGCCTAATTTTCATGGCTGGAATCCTGTTGAAGAATGGTTGTAGTGTAACTCCAATTTATGCTATTATTTTGGTCATTGTCTAAGGACTTTATCAGATGCGGCAAATATGGTGTCATAAAGATGCCAAATGATCACAATCATATCTTGTTTAAAAGCCGTCTTATTTTATTGATGGGCCAAGCTGTCAATAGATCTCCCCTGGTGCTTTGCAGCTGGTATTGCCGGCATATGAATCCTCATGCCATTGTACTCATGTGAATGCAGTATCAATGGGCAAACACTTCCAGGTGAGATCATGACAGCCAGGTAGGGGACGCTCTTTTTATGACCCCCCCCATGTACTTGGGATTTTAAAGTTTGTTTTTGTGTTTTGCTGTACTTTTTCTGTGTGTGTTTTGTGCGTTAATTTTTAAATTTCCCACGTTAGCATCTTCTTGCAAGAATTGGGGAGACTGTGAAATTGGAAGTAAAGAGAGCTCTGTTTGTGCTCTGTTACTGCCAGGGAAGCCTCTTTTATGCTTGCAAAGCTAGGTCTGGTGGGGAGGGGGACTTTTGCCGGCATAAAAACACCACAATTTATGCCGACAAAAACCCACAAAACATTAATGTGGGTTGGTCTGATAAAGTCCCAAGTCAGAATTCTTAACTGACTTTTACTACTCTTACTTTTACGTAAGGTGCTGCAAGAGATGTGGGTCTTAATAATAAAAAGGGCCATTCAAAGTGCATCTTTTCAGTCTTGTATTCCCCACCACCACCACATAGCCATTTCTGTGTCTGGGAGTGGGGGGATTGGTGGCTATGTGTACAATTACTTCTCATTAGTTAGAAGCACTGCTCTGCAGTGACCTCCTCAGTGGTCCTGTGGAATCCTGAGCAGTTCCTCCAGTCAAGGAGAAGTAGCAGAGCTCATTGACACTTATTCTTTGTGCTCTCTGACATGAGAGGCCTACAGTACTGAAGAGGGGAGTACAGGGCGGGGGGGGGGGGAGGAATTGCAGCAAGGATACTTGCATAGCTCCACATGTGGAATTTTTATACTATATCTTCTTGATGGAGTATTCCAGCTTATTTAAATAAATAATAATAAAAATTCACACATTCAGGGAACTAGAAAAAAAGGGCAGCAAGATGTCGGAAAATGGCAGGATCTTTTAACCTATGTATACCAGCTACAGATGTTGAGATCATTGTCTGTCACCAGATGCTCTTTAGGTAACATTTCTTTAGGTCTGGCTTGAACTTTGAGTTACCTCAGGATTTGGAAATTTCCATAGCCTTTCCTTTGGGCAATACATGACTAGCCATTTTCAGTGAGTGTCTTCCAGGGAGTGTTTGGTCTGCTTACTGCCTGTCCATGAAGAAGGCCACATTAAAGGCAAATTATTAAATATCTTTCAGTTGTTGTGGTGGATGGGGCAGGATTAGTGAGGTGCACTAGCAACTCCAACCTTGGTATCTGGGGATCCCTGGTTTACTTGCTAACTATGTGGAAGGCCACATTAAGCCAGATTAGTAAACATAGCCAATTATTTGATATTCCAAGAGGGGGGTCATCCAGGTAGATAACAACATCTGTATCTAGTAGAGGGCTGCTACTGCGATACTACATAGAAGAACTGGCAAAATGACCATTGTGCAATGGGACCACCACACAATGGGACCATTCCCTGCTTTGTGAGGAACAGGCAGGGTTACAGATCCATATCCCTATAGCCACATGCAACATGATAACATCAGCACTGAGATCCACCAGGATCCTCTGGGGGTCTCAATGATGCTGTAATCATTTTGTGTCTGGCTATGGGGGGTATTCATTGCCTAAGAAAACCCTATGAAATTAATGGGGTTGCCATAAGTCAACAGGCAATTTGAAGGCACACACACACACACACACAGATGGACACTTCTGTAATCCTGACTGTTCCCCACTAAGCTGGGATTGGGTATGTATGTATGAGTGGGTAGGCTTATCATTGAATCATAGAATTGTAGAGTTGGAAGAAACCACAAGGGCCATCCAGTCCCTGCCACACAGGAAATCACAATCAAAGCATCCCTGACAGATGGCCATCCAGCCTCTGTTTAAAGACCTTACTTATTGTTCAATAAGGTGGGGGTGGTATACGGCTCAGCCTAGTATAGCTCCACATGCAGACCTACTATGCTACGCTGAGTCATGCAGGTTTTTGGCCTTTGTCTGCTTTCCCTCACCACTACTGCTCAGTCCTGGAAAAAAAATGCAATCTACTGCTTTTGGTTTGTCAGTTGCCCTCTCCCCAACCAATCTTAATATTTTTCTCTTCGTCGGTTCCCTTCAAATATTTAAATAGCCATGTTTAAATATTTGAAGGGTTGTCACACTGAGGATGGAGCAAACTTGTTTTCACCTGCTCCAGAGACTAGGACATGGAGGAATGGACTCAAACTACAGGAAAAGAGATTCCACCTAAACATTAGGAAGAACTTCCTGATGATAAGAGCAGTTCAACAGTGGAATGTGCTGCATTGGAGTGTGGTGGAGTCTCCTTCTTTGGAGGTTTTTAAAGAGGCTGGATGGCCATCTGGAGGGAATGCTTTGATCAGGTATTCCTGCAGGGCAGAGGGTTGGACTAGATGGCCTTTGTGGTCTCTTCCAACTCTATGATTCTATGATTTTTCAGAATTCCCAGCTGAAAATCTGGTGATACTGAGTCCCACTCCAGGAGAAAGGCAGCATATAAATTGCATACATAAAAATAAATAAATAAAATATTTGTTGTGAGTGAGGAGAGTTTCTCCCAGTTTTCATTCCTGCTGAAAATATGATGTGGAGAGATTCTGTAAGATGAAGTTGACTTTTGAGGCAAATCTTTTTATACATATCATATGCTATGTTTTAGGCTGAAAAATGGAAACAAGAAGGTCTGTTTCAGATAAGTAATATAAAAACAGTCTGGCCTTGGCTTCCTGTAGCATCTGGGATTCATCAGTTTATTTTACCATTGGCTGGATATATTTGCTTTTTTGGTTACTGTAAAAATGTTCTTATTACGTATGGGCTTTCTTATCACAAACCAAAAAGAAGCCCTTCTGGAAAGAGAAGAAACATTGCAGAAGAAACTTATCTTGTTTTTTAAAATAATGTTATAAAGTTTGTGGGTGTGACCAAAAAAATAATTGTAGCAAAATATGATCTCATTTGTATTATCAGTTCATGTTGCCAAATCCACATTCTGAAAGTGATTTTTGGACCTCTAAAGACTGAAGTCCAAAGAGAAAAACTTCACCAGAAGCAACTTTTCCCAACATTACACTCTTCAAAGTACAGGAATATGCTCAGATGATGGACATGGATATAAAAGAAGAATTAAATACACATGAAGAGCCTTGCTCGATCTAGGGATTATTGAAAATATTCATTTTATTTAATTTAAACCATTTCTTTATCACCTCTCAGCCTCTAGGGTCCTGAAGGTGACATGTTGTTGTTGTTGTCAACTGCCTTTGAGTCAACTTTGACTCATGGCAACCCCGTGAATGAGACACTTTCAAGACCCTGTGTCCTCAACCACTCTGCTCATGTCCTGCAGGCTCAGGACCATGGCCTCCTTGATTGAGTCTATCCATCTGGTATGTGGTCTCCCTCTCTTACTTTTCCCCTCAACCTTTCCTAGCATTATTGTCTTTTCTAGTGAGTCATGCCTTCTCATGATGTGGCCAAAATATGACACCTCAGTTTAATTGTCTTGGCTTTTGGGGAGAGTTCAGGTGACATACAACATATAAAATCATTGGCCAAGATTCTAAGTATACTTAGGTATGTAGTATCTTCTGGCCTGATCTCCCAGTCATGTTCTACTCTTACTTTTACATAAGGCGCTGCAAGAGATGTGGGTCTATTCTCCTGTCAATCATTATGCAGCAGACAAACATTTCCACTCTCTCTCACCAGTGATCTCCACTGTGAGGAGGAATTGCAACAAGAATCCTGCCTCTGACTCACCAGAGATTGCTTGTGGGATGGGGCGAAAATGTCAGTCTCCTGTGTAAGGAAGCATTGAGGGATTTTTGTGATCCCTACATATTCCCTACACTATTTAATATGTTGTTGTTAACTGCCTTCAAGTCAACTTTGACTTATGTGGACTCTATGAATGACAGACCACCAAGTCACCCTACCATCAACAGCCCTGCTCAGGTCTTGCAGACTCAGGGACATGGCTTACTTGATTGAATCTATCCATCTGGAATGCAGTTTTCCTCTTTTCCTACCATCTTCTACCTTATCAAGAATTATTATCTTTTCTATTGTCTTTTCATGATATGTCATCTCTAGGTATGACTTCTCATGATATGTGCTAGCATTGGCACCACATGTACTAACATTGAATATGTAGGGATTGTGAATATTACAAATGTGTAATTCTAGGTTACATGTTCGTAACTTCAGTTGTGAATTCCAGCCCTTGCCCCAAAGTCTGACATCAGTCAAATGACCCATGAGGATACCATGACTGATGGCATCAAATACCACTGAGCTATCCAACAGAACCATCTAGGATACACTCCATGTAGGTCATCCACCAGAGAGACCAAAGCTATTTCTGTACCATAAGCAGGTCTGAACCCAGACCCAGATAATCACTTTCATCCAAGAAAGCCTGAAGTTGTGCTGAATATTGTTTCAGTTCAATTTTGATAATAACTTGATCAACATACACAGATTTTTTCATATTTGGGAAGGAAAGAACACGAGATTTAAAGAATTTGAATGTGGGAGAAATAGAAACTGCCAGATGAGTTCATTTTGGTCCAGAGATTTGAGTGCTGAACTATGAAAAGTATGCTTTTAATCTCTATACTGTACAGTCAATCATATTAAAGCCAAATTAGAGTTGCTGCTGCTTCTTTTTTCTTTCTGAGCAGCACTTTATCTTGAATACCTGCAAGACAGGCAAGTATGGCATGATCTTTTCTGTGCTGGGAATATCTGTACTATGGAAATTAGCCAGTGTAAATGGGAAGATGGGAAGTCGAAGGCTTTCACGTCTGGCATCCATAGGTTTTTCTTGGGTTTTCTTTCCAGGCTGTGAGTCCATGTTCTGGAAGAGTTTATTTCTGATGTTTTGCCTGCATCTGTGGCTGGCATCTTCACAGCCACAGATTCAGGCAAAACATCAGAAATAAACTCTTCCAGAACACAGCCTCACAGTCCAGAATAAAAACCCCAAGGAAAACCTATAAATGGGAAGAATTTGTTCCAGTTCGTTTTAGGAATTTACCAATATCGGCAAATGTCTTCATAGTTTGGAGAGAAAGGAATAGTTTGGGGTTTTTTTTTTTTTTGTTTAATTAATGAAGGCAGAAGAAAGCACAACTGACAGGCTTCTTCATCCCTAGCTGGATCTGACCAAAGGCCAGGCTGGTTGAGCATCAAGATGCCTATGGGAAGCCCACAAGTAGAACATGAAAGCAACATCCTTCTCCTGTTGTAGCTCTCCAGGAATGTGTACTGAGAAGTTTATTTCCTCTTGTTCTGCTGGTAGTATATTATTATTATAGCCATTGTGGCTTTGCCCTCCATGAATCCATCAGATCATTTTAAAAGAGCCTCTCAGCTAATGAGTATTATCATATCTTGCAGTGAATTCCATACGCTGTGGAAAGACTAGACATTGAACTGGATGAAGTACTTCCTGATGTCTGCCCCAAAACTTTCTACCATTCAGCTTCAGTGATTGACTTGGCTTCTAGTATTATGAGACAAACAAAAAAGTAATGTCCCTCTTCCTATATTTATTTTATTAAAAAGCTCCAAGGGTAAACTTTTTATCAAGGAAAGTTTCTCTATTACCCCTCCACCTGATCTTTTTATTTGCTGTTTTCTGCAGTATAACCAACTTTACAAAATACTTTACAAGATGTGTTGACTAGAGCCTACACACTATTTCAAGTATGATCAGACATCACAGATCTGCATGGATCCATAAATCTTCCAGTATTGACACCAATATGATGATGTTGATGGTATTAACAAAACTCTAACCTCCAGGAGGGATTCTATGTCAACACAAGTATCTATATAAGGAGATTATTTTAAACACTAATAAAAATCAATACTGTATCCATGTCTGTAATTTTTTTCTGGTGATATCCACTTTTATATTATACTACACATAAACAATGTAAATGCTATAAACAGAGTACAAATAGATATAGTTGCTTTCCAAAATAATGCTATAAAGTATCAATTGAACCTCAGTTCGATATAAGTATGACGTTCCAAGTTGTTTCTGTTCTCTGGATGCAGCCAAATGAAAGACAATTTACAAAAACATGTCAATGTTGGTAGACGTAATTTAACACTCAATGCAGTTAATAATCATACGTAGGTGAAAGTTGATTTTCAAGCTGGAACTGAAAATGCATGGATCCCAGCAGCAGGTAACTCTTAAATATCTATTCTGTAATTTTATGCTGAAGACTGGAAATCAGTGGGTGACAGCAGTAATAAATTCAAAGCATTGATAAATGGAATGGTAATCCAGTGAGGTTATTTAAAAGTGGATAACAATATCAAGCGGGTGACCACAGCATATGGCTACTCCCCAGAGACGTGTGAAGCTGTTTCGGAATGTAACCTTCTTCAGTGAGGTTTATTCAATTTCATTGCCATATTCTCATTGATTTCAAGCTTATATAAAGCTATTCTAAGTATATAAAAATACATGCATTAATATAAAATATACATAAATATAATATAATTAAATGCCTTTTCCATAGAAAGCCTGCTTACCTCCTTATTCCAAATGCGTCCTCCTATGCTGTATCCCTGAATATGCACATAACCTTTACTCTCAATTAGTTATATCCTTTCTATCCAATTACGCTTATCTAATACATCATTAATGAATACTGTCTTACAAATTAGATATTAAAACAATATGTGATCTAATCTCCCAAAAAACAGAATCCCTTAAGGGTGGCTGAAACATTTTTTTATATAACATTCTGAAATACAAAAGTATCATAGAATCATAGAATTGCAGAGTTGGAAGAGACCACGAGGGCCATCCAGTCCAACCCCCTGCCATGCAGGAAATCACGATCAAAGCATCCCCGACAGATGGCCATCCAGCCTCTGTTTAAAGACCTCCAAGGAAGGAGACCCCACCACACTCCGAGGGAGTGTGTTCCACTGCCGAACAGCTCTTACTGTCAAAAAGTTCCTCCTCATGTTGAGGTGGAATCTCTGCTCCTGGAGCTTGCATCCATTGCTCTGTGTTCTGATCTCTGGAGCAGCAGAAAACAAGCTTGCTCCATCCTCAACGTGACACCCCTTCAAATACTTAAACAGGGCTATCATATCGCCTCTTAACCGTCTTTTTTCCAGGCTAAACATACCCAGCTCCCTAAGTCTCTCCTCATAAGGCATGGTTTCCAGACCTTTCACCATTTTAGTCGCCCTCCTCTGGACACGCTCTGGAGTACGATAAGTTAATGTGTCCTGTCCTTGTAAAAATGATGTAAAATCTAATTGGACATTGGACTGTCAATACAAATTATTGGTAATATAGCCCTGATTACTTTCTTACCCAAAATGCTCCTTGGAAAATTTCAAGAAAATATCGAGTTTCTAATATGTTGGGGAAATTAGTAGCAACTCAACTTTAGCTATGCGAAAGGGGGTAACAAGGGGACCTTGAAACCTATGTCTACTGGTAATAATCTGGATGTAATACATACACATTTAAAATTAAGTATGGTTTTTATTAAGGAGTTTAAAAATAACACCAAACACACACACATTCACCCAGAAAAAGCATTCACTCAAGGCTATAGAAAGAAACAGTAGGAAACCTTGGGATAGAGGGTTGCAAGAGGGTTTTGCTGAAGTAATACAACCTGTCCTGTAGTCCGTCTGGCAGAATTGATGGAGAAGCTGGATGTGGCTAACACAGAGTAACAGAGTTTCCCCCTTTTACTGACTGTGCGCAATGAGGCATATTTCGGGGGTGATATTTATACCTCCAAATATACCTGAGGGGATTGGTTGCTTCATGGGTTGAAACAATGAATTCCATGAGCCTTCATGGATTGCGCAATGAGTTTCCTGGTCTTGACAAAAGGTGTAGAAAATGCTAAATGTGTTTCTTAACGTCCAGTGATTGAATTTTAACAGCTTTGAGCAACTCCTTTAAGGTTGGGAAATGAGGAGAGGAAATTTCACAATCAGTAAATACAAAGGGTTTCTCTATATCCATTATCTTCCCATTTATGTGGAATGTGTCTTCTTTTGGCCTTACAGCCCCAGGCCACCTTGGGGTAAGACAGGGCACTCAAACAACCTTTTGAGACCATCCTGTCTTTTTCCCTTTGTAAAATGCCACATTAATGAACCAAACTTGGCCAGTTTCTGAGGCCTGTAAACATGGGGTGCAGCCAATGCTAACATTCCAGGAGTGGGGTGCCTTGGAAGTGGGCTCATATTTCCATATTTGGTGGAATTGTAGTGATTTTTGAGGATAGAATTCCCTTGTAAACTGGAAATTTATCTCCTGAATATGCTGCAAGACATAAACAAACAAGATCAAGGAAAATATTTGGAGAATTCTTCTGTATATGATTACAGCAGCGAGAGTTATGCTGGCAAAGAATTGGAAAAATCCTAAAAGGCCAGAAATAGAGGAATGGATATTCAAGCTATATGATATGTATGAAATGGACAGATTAACAATGATTCTAGATGAGAAAAAAAATCAGAGAAAAACTGTGATGATTGGAAGATACTGACACCCCTGTGGAAAGAAAAATGGGGGGGGGGAAGCAACAATAGGCATTATATAACAAGATGAGGAAATCTCAAGTATTGAAAACAGAGACTTTTAGATATGAATGAAAAATGAAGGAGAGGAGAGGCATGAACAAATCATACTCGAAGAAAGAAGGAAAAAGAAGATTCTAGGAAGTTTGTATGTGGGGTGATACTGGTCTAATTGTGGGTAGTGGGTATATGTATTGTAAAGGTATTGTATATTTGTATGTATGTATTGTATGTTTAATGTAAGCTCACTGTATTGTATGTTTATTGTAAGTTTATTGCACAAAATATATATTAATGTATTTTAGAATATATTATTGAATAAAAATATATTAAAAAAGATTTAAAATCTAAGCAGTCATTCAGTCCTTGTGGCTTTAAAGATGCTAATCTGTAAATCTTTCTCGTTGTATAAATTTACTCTCAAGGTGTTCATTATTTAAAGATTTCATTTTTAGAGATTCTATCACACAAAACTTAAATGATTCTGGAGAATTTTTTTTCAATAACATACTCAGCTAATGGGCTATCCAGATTTTTATTAGTATATAAAACAATCTCCTTATATAGATACTTGTGATGTTATCAACAAGCCAAAACTTCCACATTGTATTCATATTGGGGTATAGGGGTGCATCCAAAGAGATAGATGCACTACTGACAATCAAAGGGCATTTTGTAACTTTCCCATCTTTCTCTCCTTTTAAATAATAAGTGATGGGAGAGTTATAAATGGAAGGCTTCATTGTCTGCTTCCTCTACTATCCGCCCCCCCCCCATGAAATTCTGTGAATAAGGCAGGGCAATTTTACATTAAGATTGTACATTAAACATCCCAATGACGAATTCAAGAACATAAAGCTTGAACAAATTTCTCTTTCTTAGAAGGAAAAAAAAAGGTCATTTCAACCAATATCCTGGCTATAAAACTACAGCATTATTCTGGATCTCATCTGTAATGGAACTTCTCCAGCATGAACTCCCTCCAGTGTTACTTTCAAGGAGACAGATCTTATATACTGAATCAATAATCCATTGTTTGGATTGAAGGATGCCATTTTAGGAAGTTTGTCTTTTTGAAGTATCCTGATATGCAGCTGGAAGGTAAAGAAACCTTCCCCTCATATGATCCATGTATGGGAAGAGTGATACAAGGCACATTTATTTAAATATGTCATAGCTTACAACTTTAAAATAAGCTTCAACTGCAGTTGAAGTGTTTCCCAATTGGATACATTTGATAAATTAATGTCTGGTATCCTGTTGGTGAGTTATGATGACATGAGTCCAAACTACATGTCATCTTTTTTTGTTTGTCAGGAAGGTCAGAAGTCTGTTCTTACTATGCAATTACCTCTCCCTGCTCCAAGCTCCCTTTTCAGTTTGGCAGCCCTGCCAAGACAGCCATTCCCATGTCTGTGGTGAGCAGTAGAGATATGTCCCACTATGTTCCTTTAGTTGGAAGCACAAGAATAATGCCATTCTCAGGAACCTCCCAAGGACCCTAGGAGATCCCTGAGAATATCTGTCACGGTGCATTCAGCTAAAGGAAAATAGGTGGATATTCTGCCCCCCTTGCTGTTTACCCCACTCCCCACTGACATGAAAATGCCACACTGAAAAGGTGGGTTGTGAAATCATACTGGGAGACACATGTAGCTATATGCTGGAAATATGTCTCCTGAAGCCGGGTCTTGGCTCATAAATATTAAAATAGTGACAGTCTGAAACAATGGCTGGAAATCGCAATTGCAGTTGCAAATGCGTAAACTACTCTTACATGTGTGTAACCGAGTCATATTTATGATCCCTACATATTCATAATTGTGACAAGATTTGTAGGGAATATGTAGGGATTGCAGCAGCTGCAGCAAGCAAAGGGAGTATGTTCTCCTGTCAATTGGGACACAGCAGGCTGACATTTCCATCCCCCTCCCACCAGTGATCTCCAGTATGATAAGGAATTGTGATAGGGCTCCAAAGATCACTGGCAGGAGGGTGGAAATATCTATGTGCTACATCCTGATCAACCGGAGAATAGACCACCATTGCTTACAGTAGGTAATGCCTCGTAAGGCAAGATGAGGGTCGGATTAGGTTAGGTATACTTACTTACAAGGTCTATCTATTAAATAATGACACCATGTTTCTACCTTTCAGACAAATTAGGGAGAACGGATTGTGAATGCTTGAGTGGTGACCTTGAATATGTATGAGCCTGCATGACAAACATCAACACTCTCTCAGCCATTCAGTTAATTGTCAGCCATCGTTTAAAGGAGCTGTGTTGTCTGTTGTGTGCCAGGGAAATGCTAAATTTAAAACTTGAGCAATGACAATCTGCAGCAAATTGAGGAAGGCCCAAACCTTTTTCAAAAAATCATCACTTGTGATGAAACCTTGATCTTCCAGTATGATCCTGAGACAAAAAGATAGTCAATGGACTGGAAAACACCATCATCACCAAGAATGAAAAAAGCACGTCAAAGCAAGTCGACATTCAAAGCCATGCCCATTGTTTGTTTGTTTGTTTGTTTGACATCAAGGGTGTAATTCTGGCAGAATGGGTTCCAGAAGACAGAACAGTGAACCAGCATTATTATAAGGAAGCTTTGGCAAAGTTGAGAGAAAGAGTCAGGGGGAAAAAAGCCAGAACTGTGGAAAAAATGGTTTCATTCTTCATCAAGACAATGCGCCTGCTCACATGGCACTTTTTGTGAAGCAGTTTTTGGCTGATAAATGCATTACTACACTTGAACATCCTCCATATTCTCCAGATTTGGCACCATGCAACTTTTTTCTTTTCCCTAAAGTGAAATCGATGCTTAAAGAAACATGTTTTGAGTCAACTGAATGCAGTACAAAGAAAACGGCAGATGTATTGAAACAGCCGTCAGAAACTTATCTGTTCCACACCTCCGACCAGTGAAAAACAAGACTGCATTGGTGTGTGAGTGTGAATGGGGAGTATATGGAAGGGGATAAGCATTAGAATTGTAATACATATAAGTAAAGATGGGTTATTGTATCAGTCTTGTTATTTAATAGATAGACCTTGTACTTAGCAAATAAAGAATCTCAGCCAAATAAAGAATCTCAGCCAGTGTCCTTAATGGTTTTAGCAAATAATGAAGCATAAGGATGAAATAATAGCCAGTGAAGCTCTATGGACAGAGACTCTATGGTGGCAGCAGTCCTCTCATTCTGCAGCCTGAGCAAGGTACCTTATGCTGCCTCATGGGTGGGCTGCCAGAGTCTGTTGATTTTTCCAAGCCTATCCAAAGACCATTAAAAAAAAGGTGGAAACATTTTAACAGCCTTTCTCATTCAGCTCCTTTCTTGATCAAATTAAAAACTGCACAAAATGTTCTTTTCTCTGCAAATAAATCTGTGTGGCTTCCAAAAGGGTTGTGTTTTGTTTCTTCATTTGCCAGCAGGCCATGAAGGAAAGCACCTAGTGTTAAGAATCAACCCAGCCGGCTCCTCTAGAAATTAAATATATATAGGCATTTGGTCTCCTTGGACTTTTTGACCTGTTCTGAAAGCAATAATGCATGCCAGCTGTATCACTGCAAAGAAATCCTTGGAAATATGGAAAATATTATTGTACTTTTGTCAGCACTCAGCGGGGTCTAAGAGGAAACAAAAATAAAACTAATGAAGCTAGAGGAAGTTCATTGTCTTGACAATGCTCTTCCTGTATTGTCAAACATACTTACCCATATGGCCATCAGCTGTGTCACTCATTACTACCTACAGATGTATAATATATTCCAGTTATTCTCATTCTGGAAAGGAGTCACAGCTCTGTTATTTTCTGTCAGATTATAAAGCATACTTAGCTCCCCAGTTGTAAATATTTTGCCGACAGTGGCTCTTTCTAGGGTTAAATAGGCCAAGGCCACAAAATGAACAGAACATTCCCTGATGGGTTTATCAGGCGTGCTTGCCTGCAGATTCTAAAAGTGCATCCACACCACACAGGTATAGTACTTTGATACCCTTTTAGCTGCCACAGTTCCAGCCTATGGAATCCTGGGATTTGTAGTTTTTATGAGGTTCTCAATAATTCTTTGCCAGAGAGCTCTACTGCTGCAGTTCAGAGCTACTCCTTAGAAAATTCTAAGTCCCTCCACAAACTCCAAATGGTGCCCTCATTCTTTCTTCCCTGCTCTCTCTCACACATACATTCATATACCTGAAAATGTAAGAAGAAAAGCCAAAAGAATTCTACAGTTTAAAAAAGCATTAACACTCTGCCTCTTTCTTGCTCTGCCTTCCTTCAGACATACTAATCTCTGCATGAGGATAGATTAGGCAGATAGCAATAGTAAATCCCAGCCAATGTCTAGATACGTTGTGCGTGCTTTTGGAGCTAGCTTGTAACACACCTTTAAGGCCCAAACAGCATCCCCAAATAGTACAGTTGTCCCTCCGTATCTACAGATTTAAGTATTCACAGCTTGAAAATATTCTTAAAAAAATAATAATCCAAAAAGCAAACCTTGATTTTGCCATCTTATATAAGGGGTACCATTTTGCTATGCCATTGCATATAATGGGACTTGAGTATGCACAGATTTTGGTATCCACAGGGGGTTCTGGAACCAAACCCCAGCGAATATGAAGGAACAACTGTATTTGCAATACAAAACTATTTTGGGGTGTTTTAAAAATGGGTTCAGGTAGGCTGTGGGTCAAGGTCCAGACAGGACCCCAGAAGGTGGACCACATGATTCCCTCCTCAGCCCCAGTTTGACTATAGCAGTGAGAATGTTCTGTTAATCACTCTGTTGAAAAGTGCCATGCTTGAGTTAGTTTCCGGTGATTAGCTCCACCCTCTGAGTGCCACATTGTGGCTTGCCCTGCCCACTGGTGGTAGCACAGATGAAGTCCAAACAGCTGCAAGAGGGAAGAGTGCTTGCTGATAGCTGTATATCAGAAAGCTGCTGTACAATCTGGAACACTGCACCATGTGTGGCACCATTGGTTTGCTAAATTGCAAGTCCTCTCATCTTTCTTTCAGTACATGTCCCCTCCCCCATATCCACAGAGGATAAGTTCCTGGACTTAGTGGTTATAAGTGAAGCTGTGGATAATAGCAAACCCTATTAAAATAAGGACTTCCTGTACAAACATACCATAGAGTTCTGTTGGAGGACCTAGCAATTCCTAGAGAGGACACCTTGCTAGGCATTTTTGAGAATGTCTCTATGATAATCTCCCTATTTTTTTCCAGCCACGGTTAACTGAAACTGCAGATATTGGTTCTGCAGATACGGGGCAGGGGGCTATGTTGTGATTTTTCTAAAATGCAAATATGCTGAAATGCAAGCAACCAGTATATTGTACATACATGTGTGCCTTTGTTCAGTCTCCCCAATCTCACTCTCACCAACAGCAGTACCTAGTGGCTTCTGTGTCAATACAGCAGGTTTAAGTTAATACTTTACAAGAGCACTCCATGGTGCTAAACCCTTTCCCCCAAATACGGTAAGTCCAGCACTATAGATGCTTTGAAACAAAAACCTGGAGTGAATCCACCACCCCACTGACGTGGTAGCTACCAATCATCACTGATGAAGAGGGAAGGAGTTATTGCATTAACCCCTTCTGTGTCTGTTTTTCCAGCCCATTTTCACAAACACACCAGTTAGTGCTGTTGCTGAAACTGGCAGAATTGCCAAAAAATATCAACTCATCAAAAATGACCCCTTTCTTGCTTCCCTTCCAGAATGGAGGGAGACACTTTTCCCTGCCTGTCTGCAAGTCTTTATGCATACCCTCCAACATTTCACAAATGAAAGCCAGGACACGTGTGGCCAAACAACATCAGAGTGGCCTCTCCTCTTCCCTGGCTGAGGGCAAACTACTTTTGTACTTTGAACTGTACATTTTAAAATGCTGGGACATTTTAAAAGCAGCTGAAAAAGTGGGATGACAGAAGATTAGAATAATAGAATCATAGAGTTGGAAGAGACCACAAGGGCCATCTAGTCCAACCCCCTGCCATGCAGGAATACACAATGAAATCATTCCCGACAGATGACCATCTAGCCCCTGTTTAAAAACCTCCAAAGAAGGAGACTCCACCACACTCTGAGGCAGTATATTCCACTTCCAAACAGCTCTTACTGTCAGTAAGTTCTTCCTAATGTTTGAAACGATTGTTCCATGTCATACTCTCAGGAGCAGCAGAAAACAAGTCCCTTCCATCTCCAATATGACATCCTTTCAAATATTTAAACATGGCTATCATACACCTCCTAACCTTCTCTTCTCCAGGTTAAAGATACCCAGCTCCCCAAGCCCATCCTCACAGGGCATGGCTTCCAGACCTTTCACCATTTTGGTCACCCTCCTCTGCACACTTTCCAGCTTGTCAATATCCTTCTTGAATTGTGGTGCCCAGACCTGGATGCAGTGTTCCAAGTGAGATCTGACCAAAGTATAATAGTGTGGTACTAGACAATATACTCCTCTTGATCTAGACAATAGCTTGTGGTCTATTAAGTCTCCTAGATCCTTATCACATGTATTGTTGTCAACCCAGGATAAAACACATTGGCTGCAATTCCATATTGTGGTCTACACTGCATAACTTTACACATGCTTAGATGTGTATCAGAGGTATATGCAGAGGTGTATTCCTGGTAAGGTCTGACCAAAGCAGATTAATTGAGACGGTCCTTGCAATACTGTGACAATTGGACGTTGTGTCTATGGTACACTATAGTGCACTATGGCCTGAATCCAATGGTTAATCCCAGCTAGAATTAGACCTGCTGAATCAATATGAACTTGTTAAGTCAACACTTATGTAAGTTTTATTGATTCAGAGGGACTAACAGGTAGATTTAGGCCTCTGGCACCTTCTGCGCCAGAGAGAATCACAGCACGTTTATGGATATTAGCAGCAATTGAGGCATGACTTTGGTTGGTGGCCACTGAATCTCAACAGCTGAGGTAGCAGTGCAACATTTGGTGGAGTGGGGAATGGTTTGAATGTTTCCTAAAGCTGGGAAGTTGCCCACTCCAGAATGAAAACTTTTATTGGTCGATGTCTTTTGAATAAAGGGTATACCCAGGATCTTTCTTTTTATTTAACTTCTTGTTGCTGCTATTTTATCCCTCTGCATAAGCCAAGAAAAGATTTTGTATGCTAATGTTTGGAGGCTTTTTTTTTTCACACCACACTGAAAGCGGATCTATAAGCCACATAATGGGACATGTAATAATGTATTAGAGATGACACAAGAATGCCAATGCTAAATTGGCCATGTTGCAAATTCCTAAGAATGCAATAAGGCCATCACCCCATGCAGAAGTAATCCCTACTGAACCCACTGGACCCACTTCTGTGTAAAGTATAACCACATGACAAATCTGCAGCAATGTGTTGGCCCAGGGATGGACATTCGAAGAAAGTAAAGCTGCAAGAAAGGAACCAACTATACATTTCTTTAAAGGGCTTTAGATCACTACTTGTGGTTTAACCACAGAAGCAAGGGCTTCCTGCATTTGAAATAGTCTCCAGATGACCCATTGTATCACTTCCTAATTAACGGGAAACAAGTCTTTAGGTCTGAGTAAAATGAACCTCTGAGTTGGGGGAATTGTTCAAATGATGCAACTTACCATCTGCTTGGCAGTAAATGTCTTCTTGTTAATTTTATTAGATTTTCTTCTGGTCTTCCCTATGTTTGTGAACTCACAGTGATTTGTGTTAACTCTCTGGATAAAGTTCTACAGGAATAAAGACTTCCGGTAAAGCAAAACCGATCAAGGTGAAAGAGGGCCCCTGATGGATCAGAACAAACCCTTATCTAGTCTAGCATTCTGATTCCACAGTGGCCAATCAGCGGTCTCTGTGAAGCCTACAGGCAGGTCAAGAATGCCAATAGAAAAAGTGATTGGCAAGCTTCACAATATTGGAAATCTTGTGAAGTGCCTATAGAGGATGAATGGATGGGGAAAACTGTGCAAATTGCTGGTAGGGATAAACTTGTGTATATGCTAGAGGAGAAACCTAATAGCAATTTGTAAAAGATTGGGGGAAATTATGAGAATATTTATAAAAGTAAATATGGAGAAATGATGATTTTGGGATTTAAAGTGTAAAATCAAGGACTATCTATTCACAGGGAAATAGCACATGGCAGATGTGGAAAGTTTAAAGGAGTTGAGAAGAGGGGAGAAATCAAATAAAGGGATACATTAGGATACTCCTGTATATATCCCTTTCTGTACTCTTTTAAGAAAGATAAAGGAAGGTTATTAGCAAATTATAATATAGCTGATACCTCGACATATGGGAAGCATATTAATTTGAATATATATAAAAAATGATTTTAACAGAGATAGTATGTATCTAAGTTGTGTGTATATATATGGGGTGGGGGAGGGGAGGGGGAGAGAATGGAAGGGAGGGGTGGGAGGCAAATATGTATTGTATTGTTTATGCTGTGTTATTTGTTATATGTTTTATGTCATTTGTTATATGTTTTATTAAGGTCCATTGTATGTCTTGTTGATATATGTAAATATAATAAATATAATATTATCTTATTATAAAAATATCAAGAGGGAAAAAAAGAATGCCTGTGGCAATCTCCCACGCCTGTTCCCCAGTATACTGCCTCTGATACTGGAGGCAATGTAGAGCTATCATGATTAGTGGCCAATGCTTGCCTTATTTATTGCCAGAGCTAGCTTCTCCTTTGCACAGAGTGAGGCAGCCGCCTCAGGCAGGTGATGCTGGGGGTGGCAATGCAACAGCCAGGTGAAGAATAGAGCTGTGTGTCCAGGTGCCTCCCATTTCATCCAGTAAGGTAGTCTCCTGCCTTCAGCTGCTGTGGAGGATCTGTCCTCTCACTCATGTTGGATCCTGTACAAGGGCAAAAGTAGGATATAAATTAAATAAATGAATAAAACATTATGGCTTAAATTCACTAAGGCAGCTATGAATGTTAAATCTAGAGGTAAAACATTCATGCCTGGTTCATATTCACAATCCCTATGTATTCAATAGTTTAGGGAATAACTAGGGACCATGAACGTCTCCAATCCTCACTTACTGGGCAGCAGCTGCTGTGAGCAACAGGGATCTGTTCCCTTATTGATTAGGAAGCAGCTAACTGATGTTTCCACCTACCCCCTCCCTCGAGAGATCTCTGGTGCGAGGAGACCCTGCTTCTGACAGTTACTCACAGGTCACTCACAGGAGGTGGTAGAAATGTCAGCCAGCTGCTTCCCAATCAATGGGGGATGAGACTTCTGTTGCTCATAGTGGCTGCTGCCTGGTAAGTGAGAATTGGGGAGGTCAGGCTGGGAGCCTCTATTTAGCTATGGAACTAGGATGGGTATGTAACTAAGAAGATGATACAGAATTGCAGCCTGTGTTGATGTACAGTTTCCCTCTGTATCCACGGATTTGGTATCCACGGATTTAAGTATTCACAGCTTGAAAATATTTTTTTAAAAAATAATAATCCAAAAAGCAAACCTTGATTTTGCTCTTATAAAAGGGACACCATTTTGCTATGCCATTGCATATAATGGAACTTGAGGATCCATGGATTTTGGTGTCTAGGGTGGGTGGGTTCCTGGAACGCTGGGTGGGTTCCCCAGAGAATATGAAGGGACAAGTGTAATATTTATGAGCCAATCAGCTTCTGCTTGGTGGAAGGCACTGGCTTTCCTTTGCGTCAGGCAGCAAAACATTTGGGGTTGGCTCTGTACTCACCATCTTCCTTCATTCAAACCATTCTAAATTAGTTTCTAGATCAAACTGACACCCTGAACTGATACACAAATAATATGTGAAAATTTCTGTTTCTGTGTATCAGTTGTTCTGCTCCTCACACCCTTAATTCCTTGATGTTCTATTGTAATCAGCAGCCTTTGAGGATTGAATGATGTCTTTGCCCGACCTTGTCATTATGTTCTTTACTGTTAGAGTTCAAAACAATCTCTCTCTCTCTTTTAAAGTGGGTGTTCCATCAAGTGTGCAATTAAGTGTTCCTTTCAACAAGAAAAAATGTCATTTATTAATCAGTTTGTTTTCCTCCTAGACAAAGATGAATGACTCCAACACATGCTTAATTCTCCATGCTTTACTGACAGACACATGAAAAAGAACACACCAACAAAGAATTTTCCTTGGAGGGGCTTCTATTTGACCCAGTCTATAAATCTAACATCATTCACTTTGTATTCCTATATTAAAAAGGAAAACATACTGTATATAATTTCAAATCTATTCCAAATTAAATACAGGTTGCCCCCCTCTGCCATTCATGGAACCAATATTGTAGTCTCAGTTATCTATGGCTGAAAACATAGGGACACATACCATAGAATTGTGCTAGAAAATGCCTAGAGAGGCATCCTCGCTAGGAATCACTAGGTCCTCCAAAACAACTCTATGGTATATTTGTACCGGAAGTCCTCTATTTTAATATGGTTTGCTATTATCCATGATTTCACTTGTAAATGGTACATCCAGGATGAATAGTTATGCGCAACTACAACGGTGGAATCCTGTTGATGAATTCCAACCAGATTAGACCGGTTGAATGGTGTTGTCAGGAGTTAGAGACTGAACTCCATTAGAAAATGGCCAAACGAACTGCAGAATCATGCTGAATCATAATGGCTGTCTCCATGAACTGCCTAGTCTGTCTTAGCTACAGAAGGAGGGTTCTTATTGGTGTGTAAGATCATGTGATTGAGTAAGCCGATGCCCTGTAACTGTGTATATGGGAGGGCTCAGAGCAGAGCTTCACTTCTCTTCTTCCTGTGAATGCTGAGGCCTGGTGAAGCAGTTGCTCCTTGGATTGTAAATATTTGTATATATGGCAACTGTTTGAGTTTGAAGATAAAAGTGCCTCCTGCTTATTTAGACATCGAACACTCTGTGTGTGAGCATTCTTGGGAAAGGGTTGCTACTGAGTCTACTGAGACAGTTTTTGGGTTTCTGCTGGGGATTGCTTGTCCTATCATCCCCTGACAAATGGGGAGGTAAATCCCATTACTTCAATGGCTCCACTCTAATTGGGACTAACAATAGTATTTTGGACCATTTGAAATGGTTAAACCTGGGGAAATCTGTTCATGCAAGTTTGGCCATGGTGCATAACTATTCATCCATGCCTTTAATATATCACTCGATTCACTAGGATAGCAGATATAGCCAGTGTAACAGATACACCATGGGTTGTACAATACTGGTATTCAGGAGAAGGGTTGTATAGTGCAAAACTGTGCAACTACATGAGTGTGGATTTACACTACATATACACAATGTAGGATTTCACATCATGTCTGGTACAGAAAGGCCCATGGGTTTGACTAGAGTCATTCCTGCAGGCTTCTCTAGTGCATATGTGTTGGCATTTTTTTCAGACAGAACTCTGAAGGACTGAACAAAGCTGTCCAGAATGAACTGGGAATGAGGAATTGTACCAGAGAGCTGGATTTGTGGAATAAATAAGAGTAAGAATTAAAGAGTAGCTGGGGAGAGAGCCTGGAATAAAGCCAAAAGTTGGGGCTAAGGGAAAATGGCGCTGCTGAAGAACAAGTCAGAACTGAAGAACAGTCCAAGAAATGCAAAGGAATTTGCCAGAGCTAAGGAAGAGGTTGCATTACTTGGGCAAAGCTAAAGGGGAACAGAAAGTTTTCTTATTGTTATTTTTGCCCAGGAAGTCCCATGTAGGCAGGGCTAAGCCAGGACACTAACTGCCCAGGCAGATGTTACACCTGTGGCATTACTAAGGCTGGTGTCTCCCCTCCCTCTAACAGTACCATCTGGTGTGGTTTGGCCTTTCCACACACTCCCTAGTGCCACCACTATGTTCTATGGCTTTACCACATGGGGAGCTCCGCACTGGGGAGGGAAGGCTCTCAGGGAGTCTCTCAGTTAGCTTGCCAGACTGAAAACTGAAGAGGTACCTGTTGTATAGAAGAGGGAATTTCAGCAGGAGTTGCTTGTTGTGTGATAAGCAACACCTGCTGAAATCCCTCTTTTACACAACCATTAAATGTGCAGGAGCCCTCTCCAGTTTGCACTCTGGCAACCTTACTTGAATTTCAGCTCCTGACATTCTTATTTTGAAGTTGACCTGTGAAGCATTTGTCAAAATGTTCAGCTAACACTGAAATAATTACTTGCCAGTCAAGTAAAAGTCATGTCTGAAATACAGTAATGCACAACCAAGGCGTAAATTCAATTGCTAATTCCAGCTGGAGTGGACCCAATTGCTGAATGTCAAGTCAGCACTTATGTAAATCCCATTAATTTGGCCTAAATCCAATTGTTAGTCCTATCCAGAGTAGACCTACTGAGTCAATGAAACCTATATAGCTATTGTCAATACTAAGTTCCTGCATGGCAGAGGGTTTGACTAGATGGCCTTTGTGATCCCTTCCCACTCTACAATTCTATGATGCAATAGGTCTGTTGTAGTTGGGGCTGGGAACTGGATTAAGTCAGGCTAATGAACCATCTGCTCTTACCCAGCATATGAGTAGACCTCTAACATTTCTGTCTCCAGTGGACTTCCTATGGAGTAAAGCAGTCTGTGTGTTCAACAAGCCTGAGGATTACATCTTTAGTGGATACATGGAAAATATGAAATAGGAATTACAATTTTTCCTCTACTGTGATTTTGTAATAATTCACTTTCTGTCCACAGGCAGTTATAGTCTACCTGCCAAGGCTCAATTTTCATAGCTGTTTAGACATTTTTATGGCTTTCTACTTGTAGCTGTCTTTTCGAAGAATGCAGTGGCCTAATACAGGAAAACAATGGAGCATAGAGAATTACAATTTTTAAGCCAGGTATTTCATCTGCAAAAGTCTCTCAGTGAATGCAATCAATCACTCTTACTCTCCCATCCCCATCTCTGGGAAATAATTTGTTGGAATACTTATGATCTCTGGCTGATGGAACATTTTGTTTTGTGTATTCTGTAAATCAAATAAAAAAGATACTAGGAACATAGAAACCTATGTAAAAAGAGTAGTTACTAAGAAAATTGAAAAACACTAAGAACATAGAAAGCTACCTAGGAAGAGTCCAGTGGCCAGCCAGAGACCAATGAGAAGCCTGCAACTAAACCATGAATTCAATAGTAAATTGCATGTTTCCAGCAGCTGGTATTCAGAGGTATACTGTTTGACATTGGAGGTAATATATGGCCATCACAAGCAGTGGCCAGTCATAGCGTTATCTCCCATAAATGTGTCTAATCCTCCTTAAAAGCCATCCAGGTTGGTGGTGATCACTGCAACCTGAGGAAGCAAATTCCACAGGTGGGTGGACTATGTGCTGTATGAAGAAGTAAATCTGTCATCATTTATCTGTCAGTAAGAATCTCCTACTGTACAGCTTCAGTGGATAATCCAGCGTGTGTTCTGAGAGAGAGAAAGAGTTTGCCACATCCAATTTCTTCACACTGTTCATGATTTGTGCATTGGTAACATTGTGACAATGATACACTTCACATTATGCATAATTTGTTACACATCTATACACATATACACTTTGGCAGAGATTCTAGATGTGTGCATAGATCATCCAGGCAATCCTCCCACTACCATATCCTCCCACTACCTGGCAGCTGTCAGGAGGCCTCTGCTGCTATCTCATACTGGTGGAGAAGGGAGGAAGGAGGGGGTGGCAGTTCAGCAACTGGTCTCAGCTTGGTTGAGGGGGAGGAAAAATGAGGCTGCACACTCATATGGAGTGTACTTGCCTTTTCCTTCCCCCAGGATCCCCAGAGAAGCTGATCATCTGGTCTGAATTCCCTTCCCACTCCCTCCAGTAAGAAGAGCAGCAGGGGTCCCTCCTAGGGCTTGACAGCTGCTAGACATGAAAAAGTTTTGGATGGAGTATATGGCAACCTGTAACCTGTAACATGGTCTTCCTCTAGTCCTATCTTCCGAAATATCATAGCCTTCTACTGCCTTCAGCTTCACCAAACATTATTGTCATTTCTAATAAGTCATGTTGTTTCATGTTATGTTCAACGTATGATTGCTTCAGTTTAATCATTTTGGCTTCTAGTGATGGTGGTGGTGTTTTTGGTGACAACCACCAGCTTCCACAGTAAAAAAGGAGAGCACAAACATTCTCAGTGTACTTCAACCATCTCTCTGAAGGTGCTGACAGGGCCCTTCACCCAGGAGATTATCAGATGTGGGGGAACGCGCACACACACAAAAAAATGTTCCCAACCTAGTCAGAAGATCGCTAAAAGAACAGAAAGGGCAATCTTATCAAATACTGTGTCCTTCAGCTGGTCCTGGGGTGCAGTGCTTCCGGGAATGAGGCTTCCCTTTTGCATTGATGGGGACATGCCACCAATAAAAAAGGACACCTTACTCATGTCCATGCTATACCCCTGGAATACTGGAGGATGACATTGTCTGGTAAGGTCACCCCTTCCTGTTCTCCCAGGGATCTTCTGACACAATTTTTTGGCATGTCTCATAATCTCCCCAGTCCTGATGAACTTTCACCACCCATTAAAAAAAACAATAAAATGAAAGGGATTGATTTGGTAAATACAGGAGTTTTTCATAGGCCTGTTCTGGACCACTTCACACTGAACTGATTGTGGGGCTTGGTCTTTTAGCCTCAACCCCAGTGCAAACATGATCATATCTCTTTTTGAACATGACAGCTCAGTTAACAAATATGTGCAACTCAGAAGGATTTATATTATACTTGTTTTTGGCTGTTTCTTTCTGATAGGTTCCTAGTCAGGGGGGCACATTGTTATTCTCCAGCAGGATTTATAGCCTTCCCTACATCATTTCTCTAATTCTTTATTGCCACAATGTCCTGGGAAAGTTTTTATCTTATTATGAGTAGGTGATAACAGAGATTTTTTTTTCTTTCTTTACATCAGCTTGACTGATTGCAATGGGAGAGCAAGATTAGTAATCAACTATTGCTGCACCACCCCGAGGGACACAAAAGAAGACACAGATGCATGGACTCTGTTCATGGAGCCAGAATTTTAATAAATGGGACCCAACAAACCAAATACGCACCCTAGCAAAACAATTTGTCTAGCAAATTCAGCCCAAGTTTGGGAGAACTGCAAAACTGGACTGCAGATCTTGTCACCTAGAGTTTCCCCCCCCTTCAATTGATTCCCTCTATTCAGTTCAATAATACTCTGCCATTCATATTAAATTCCATGTAAATAGGGTACACGTCCTGTTCTCCTTTGGTGAGGATTTTTACTATGAGACAAGCAGAACTTGGAAGAAGCTGGTTGTAAAGATAAAATTACTTGCAATTAACCCCTTCCCTGATAATGAAGAGATAAACTACATTGCACTGACAGTATAACTTAGTAGGGAATAACACTACGGCACACAGTAAGTCCTCCTGCACAATGACATTTGCCAACATTTGGCGTTTTCGCTGTATTCACATGAGCAATATGAATCTCATCCAAAACTTGAGCAAAAGTGTAGCCTGTGATGCTGGAACAGAACTCTAATGGATTCCAGTAAATCCTTGTCTTGACTAGTGGTGGAACAGAAATTCATCAATTTTCCAATTGGAGTAGAATTTGGAGTTCCCAACCTCTTGAGAAACTAACATGAGAAATAAAACAGCATGGTGAAAGTCCTTGCAATTTTGTGGGAACTTTCTTTCTGTGTTTTGTTTCTAGCACAATATCAACTGCACACTTTTTGAGAACTGTGCAGGAGTTTGAAAAACTGTGCAACTTTTCAGTCAAAATGTACACTCACAGTCTTCACTGTGCACATGGTTGTTTTTTTGTGCAACACTGCTGTTTTCTATGCAAAGCCCAGTGATCTAGCACAACAGATATCTTGCACAACAAAGATCTTACACAAAAGCTGTAATCTTACACAAAAAACAACCACATGGCTTTGTTGCCCAAAATTTCTGTTTTCTGTACAAGATTTTTGTTGTGCAAAACTTTTTATATATATATAAAGCAACAATCTCACACAAAACACACATCTGGCTGCTAGGAAATAGTGTTTTTTTTAAAATGGGAAACCCTATAATTCTCATGCAAAAAATAATGTGCATATCTGCCAAAAGCTGTGCACGTTCCAGAAACCTCTGGCAATCTGTATAACTTTCATGAAAAAACTGAAGTTTCCCATCACTGGGGGCAGGATTATTGTGTTTCCCAAAGTTACAGGAGAAAAAGATTTTTTATTGTGCACGATATTAGACAAGACTTGGAAAAAGATTTATCACCCCTAGTTCTGATCTCTTTGGTTCCAAAGTGAAACCTGAATTCTGTTTTCAAAAGTGTCAGTATATTTTACTGGTGCAGCTTTTAGTCAGAACTTTGAAACACTTTTGTAAGGTGCTGAAACATAGCCCCAAATAGATCCGGCATGTTGGATTACTCCTTTAAAATTTACACTAAAATCCAGAGTTTCATCAATCCCATGGGCACTGAGGCCATCAGCTGCCACTGGTAAAGTGGGTTCCTTGCAGAAGCACCCTGATTCAGATGTCCAGCAGAGCTGACTCAAGACATTTTGCTGCCTGGGGCAAAGGGCAAGATGACACCTCCCTCCATTCCATGTACAGAATCTAACAAAAATCACAGTTACCGGTAAATATTACTTCTACAGCAGTAACATGATAGCATCCACCATCTCACACAAGGTGTGCAGGATAGGCCATATGGCACACACAGGACTATCTTCTAAGGCAGTAGTTCTTAACCTGTGGTCTGGGGAGCCCCAGGGGTCCACAATGTCCTCACAAAGGGTCCATGAAGATTTGAAGGCTGCTTGGCCCACCTCCTCCCTGCAGGGGAGCAGCCACATGACAGGAGCCAAGGGAAAGGCTGTCTGGCTTGGCCTGTGCATTGCCATTCAATCCGTTCCAGCCACAAACTTGCAGGAAGAAGCAGGAAAAAAGTCTTCCTTCCCACTCCAGTGCCTCTGATGGAAGGTTTAATGGATGGTCTGCAGCAACAAAAGATATTTAAAGGGGGTCCCTGGTAAAGAAAAGGTTAAGAGCTACTGTTCTAAGGAAGAAGAATAGCCAGGGAGCACAAGAAGAATGACAGGGCCGGGTTTGGAGCTGTGGGGGATTCTTAGGTATTTGCCACCTGTAGTGGTTCCCTCACTATGCCTAATGGTTAGGCCATCCCTGATGTCCAGACACAGTGATGGCATATGCTGAAGTAATACCCTTCAGCTATCCCAGTTTCCCAGGGACAGTCCTGCTTAACCCTCTGTTATCTCACTTTCTCAGCTGCTTTTATAATGTCCTGTTTTTTTCTCCTTTCACTTTACCCTTTGTCCTCACCTTAATTCAATTGTTGCAAATTGAGTTTGAAGTATGTGATAATGGCCTCTCCCATTATCTGGGCAGCACAGCCTACCAGATAAACAAAGGGTTAAGGATGTCTTAGGATAAGTTACAGTTTATGGGGCTCAGCATCAGGAGATAGCTGACAAATGTGATGACTACCTGGAGGGAGCTTAGAGATGCTTCTGTGAAGAGGTGATAAATAGTGCCTCAGGGCCCACAAGGCAGGGAGAAGAACAAAGGAGAAGAACAAATAGAGCCTTGGACCAGGGGGACTCTCCTCCCAACTGGGGGAAGCACTTTGTAGAGGCTGGGCTGAAAGGCCTAGACTCCCAACCCCCATGAACATCCAGCACATCTGGACTGTACTCTTGTAAGTAGATTAGGGAACTGTCTAGTTTAGTTGCATTAGGGCTTGTGTTCATTTTATAATCTTGGCTGGAATGATTGGACCTATCTGTAACTATCTAAGAAGTATGACTGGAAGGAAGGAGACTTTCGTGGATGAGTATCTCTACTATCCTTTGTAATCTGCTTACAATAAACTTCCTTTACAACTCTCCTTCGCAGCACTCTGTCTTCACATGCCTCGCATGGTTCTCTCTTTCCACAGGGGTTAGAGTGGAAAGAACAAGTTGTACCCTGTAACTTTCCATTGGGTTACACTGAAAGGGGAAATTCAAGCTAATGGGTGGTGGCGGCGAGTTTTAGATTAACTCTGGAGTTCTTGGGGTTCATGTGCATAGGAGACCGCCAGAGGTTCACATGGTGGCACTGGTTTTGGACCTTCAGTATACATTGAGAGAAAAGGAAGGAAGGCTGGGGTATCTCTCTAACCTCTCTGTTGTCTCATTCCTCATTCTGGGGCAGATTTAGGAAGGTTTGGACAAAGGGGGGCTTTGTGCAGGGACAGAGCTACATAAAGTAGTTTGTTCACAATTAGCTTGGGGGAAAGAGGGGAGGGGAGAGCAGAATCTTACCCTTCCCAGTAGGCTCAGGCAAAAGGAAACTGCTGCAGCCTCTTCTAACTTGTGTGTTCTTCATCATTAATGATTTCCTCCATTTTGACTGCACTCTGATATTGCTTGGCCACACATGTTCCAGTTTTCATCGGTGAAATGTATGGAAGTACATCACAGTGAACGCTTTGGGCCATTTGGATGACCTTCCGTTGATACTGGAGCCTGCAATCAACATACACAACAGTGAAGACGACTAGGCTGACAGAAGCAATTAATGGAGTCACTGGGCTCCACTTTAAATTTCTGAACAGGTCAACTCCACTCTTTTGGGAACTGCTATTGTAGGGTGTTGGGGAGAACTTCCTTCCATTATTTGCAAACTGTAGGAGGCTAAGCAATCTATCACTGTCTCTAAACAGTACACAAACAAAGTCGCAAAGGAATTTATGCTCAGTCTCTGGGGGAAAAAACCACAAAGCCCCAGATATCAGTCCATCTGTGCTACTGTGGGAATGATGTCTCCTGCAAGACATTCATAAGCACAATTGTTGCAAACCTTACCTTCAACAATGAGCATTGAGGATTTCTCACCATTGGACAAATGTTGCAGTTCACTGTATGGTGCTGAATGTATATTTTTACTCTGCTCATGTATTCTTCTTCTCCTTTTCAAGTCACACTAGGACCTGTTAGTCCAAACTAGAGGAGGATAGAATCATGGAATCAATGGCAGTTACCTTTGTGTTAGCTCACAATTGATTTGATGGATCTACTGTAGCTGGGACATCCTGGTGTGTGTTTCCCCCCAACCAAACTCACACATTTCTAGTGAAAATCCCCATTATTTTGTCCCCCCAAAATATTCAAATACACTGTTTCCAGCAAGATCCTGCATGCCTCCAAAGACAGCCAGTAATGACACAAAACATGGCACTTCCAATCATGGCCGCTGTAATGGCCTAACCACAGCCCTCTGAGCTCTGGAGGTGACAAAAATCAGTAGGTACAGCTTGGTAGCTGTGAAGCATGACCACTCTGGTGTGAATGTGTGGGGCTGGGTTATCTACAGTCCTACACAGCTCTGACAGGGAATCTCTGTAGGCTGGAGGAGGAGGCCAGGATGATGGGAGGTCTGGAAGCCATGCCCCATGAGGAACAGCTTAGGGAGCTGGGCATGTTTCATCTGGAGAAGAGAAGGTTGAGAGGGGACATGATAGCCATGTTTAAATATTTGAAGGGATGTCATACTGAGGATGGAGCAAGCTTGTTTTCTGCTGCTCCAGAGACCAGGACATGGAACAATGGGTTCAAACTACAGGAAAAGAGATTCTACCTAAACATTAGGAAGAACCTCCTGACGGTAAAAGCTGTTTGGAAGTGGAATACACTGCCTCAGAGTGTGGTGGAGTCTCCTTCTTTGGAGGTTTTTAAACAGAGGCTGGATGGCTATCTGTCGGGAGTGATTTGATTGTGCATTCCTGCAAAGCAGCAGGTTGGATTGGATGGCCCTTGTGGTCTCTTCTAGCCCTATGATTCTATGATTCTATGGATCATGTTGTATCCTCCCCTAGTCTAGGTAAGGATCTTTATGGTCAAAATCTTATTTGATGCTGACAGAACATAAAGGACCAGCTCCATATTTAAGGAGGAGGTCTGGAAGGGTGACACTGACTGCTGGGTCAGCTTTTCCAGTGGCCCTCAAATCAGGGCTCTTCTATATGAGGCAATAACATGTAGATTGATGTGCACTAACACCAATTCACAGCAGCTTTCATTTGTCTTTCCGTCTCCCTGCTCCCCTAGATTGCAAGATTAAACAGGTATGCCTGCGAATCAAGATGGCAGGCGTGAGTAAATTGCTTGCATTTTTATTGTCAGCAGTCACTGCTGCCAAACAGATTTTTTAAAAAGCATATCCAAGGTGTGAAAGTGTGATCTTCTACTTAAATAAACAGAAAAAAAGACTGTTTCATCACCTCAGCGCACAATCGCTATGGCAAAAATCTAACATTCTAAGTTCTGGGCACTTAGCAATAGCAATAGCACCTGCATTTCTATACTGCTTTATAGTGCTAAGCATTCTCTAAGTGTGAAGTCGAAGGCTTTCACGGCTGGCATCCATAGATTTTCCTTGTTTTTTTCCCAGGCTGTGAGACCGTGTTCTGGAATAGTTTCTTTCTGACATTTCACCTGAATCTGTGGCTGGCATCTTCTCTAAGTGGTTTACAATGTGTTAGCTAATTGCTCCCAACAAGCTGGGAAGGATGGAAGGCTGAGTCAACCTGGAGCCCTGCAGGATTGAACTCACAATGTTATGGCTGCAGTATTTAACCACTGTGCCAGCAAGCTCCATCCCCTGAGCACATCCAACCAATCACCTTTCCATTTCTGCTCTTATTGGGAATGTGCAGCAAAGTGAATTGGTTGTCCCAATGAGCAGGAATGTGCATTTCCTTCAGATTTATTTTTTAAAAAATAGAGTATTCGGAGTTTTTGCCACCCCTCCTTCCGAATACTGAACAGTGAAAGGATCCAATTGGGTCAAAAGGTATTTTCCTCAAATTCTATGAGGAGTGTTTTCGCCATATAGAAAAGCCCTCAGATGGGTGGAGCTTCACCACAGCTTCTTCTGCCAACTGTTGCACAGTCATTGTGTAAAAAGGAGCTGGAAAAGATCTGAAAAAGTACTAAGATAATCCCCAGTTTGCTATTGCCTTCTTCTAATGTTTGTTATTGCCTTCCGCTGAGGTTGAGAGTTTGATGTGCCCAAGGCTACTCAGTGGATTTACATGTCTGAGCCATTCAAACCCTGATCTCCCAGAGTCCAACGCTCAAACCACTACACCGTCCTGGCTCTCTGCAGCCACATCACATCTTTTAATGGGAAGTTCTTCGTTCCTTCGTGAGTAAAGAAAATCCTTCTCAAGACTGATTGATTTTCAAAAATCTTTTTGCTTTGTAAAAGATTTGTTTAAAATGTTTTTACCTGCATTTGAACAACAAATGCAGTTGGACTATGACTCTGGAGACCAGGGTTCAAATCTCTGCTCAGCCATGGAAACCCACTGGGTGACCTTGGGCAATTCACTCTCTCTCAGCCTCAGAGGAAGGCAAAGGCAAATCCACTCTGAATAAATCTTGCCAAGAAAACCCTGTGATAGGTTCAGAAATGACTTAAAGGCACACAGTGCACACATATCCTACTGTTGATCCCAACAAGAATGGAGCCACTGAATCAATTTAATTTACCTTTGTGTTGACTCACCATTCAACAATTGATTCAGTTGGGTCTGCTTTATTTGTGATTAACCAACAGGATTTGAACCATGGTACATTTTTATTTATTTCTTCATAGGTTCTCTTATCTGTATTTGTTTCTGTTTTTGTAAGTGGCCTTGGGTTCCAATTTTGGGGAGGAAAGGTAGAATATAGTATTAATGTATGTGTTGTTGTTGTTGTTGTTGTTGTGTGCCTTCAAGTCATTTTTCACAATGGCTTGGGATTTTATTTTCCTTGTTTTGGACCAAAGGCCATTATAATGCTTCCTTCCAGATGGACCAACAGAAGTGTAGATAAAGTGGGATGATATGAACACTGGACATTTTCATGACAAGGATGCCAGGAGATCGCAAAAGGGCTTTAATTTCAGATGATGACGTTATGCCCCTGTCCTGGTTCCGTGCTGCCTGCACTCCTTCTTATTCACAGCCTAAGCCATGAATAGATCGCTCGTTCCGTTTCTGTCATAGAATGATGGGCGAGTGAAACCGTGCCCTGTTATGCTGGCGCGATACCAGCATCACTGGGAAGTCCATGCCGAACACTTCTGGGTGTGTTTGGGACAAGGAGGAAAGTGTCACACTTTTTTGTACCCTCCCCAGGTTACTTGTATTTTTTTTAACTATGTTTTTGTGCTTGGTGTCACTTTTTGAAGTTTCTTTGCTTCTTATTTTTGAATTTCCCTTGCGCTCGTTCTTTCGCAGGAATGGCCTGGAACTCAAACCAGCAAGTGAATGGAGCTCTTTTCGAGCTCCATTCACTCCTGGGCTGCCAAGGGGAGGGAGCGGTCACACGAACAGGTAGGTCTGAAACGTGGGGTTATTTGCTTGGATGGGGATGGGATCGGGGTGGGAGAGAATATAGCGAGACAGGGACATATAGCGAGACAGGGACACTTTTTTTGTCTCTGTCTGATAATCTCCACTGTCTCCAAGCCCAGTCTAGACAGAAATGCAAGACTGACATTTGGCTTCCATGTCAGAAGAGTGGTGATTCCATTCCAGATTTCAGTCCAGACTCTAAAGGAGCTACCCAAGGTATTGGATATATTTTGGGGGTAGGGTTCAACACTTAAGATAATGATCTTTTATGTTTGGACATAAAGTGAGAGTGGATTAACAACTCCCACTGGTATGGAATTGGCCATGCTGGCTAGGGCTGATGGCCACTGCAATTTAGCAATATGTGGAAGACCCCCACCACTGCCACCCCTGATATAAATGGTAGATGGGAGCCAGGTATTAGCACACTTGGAGGATTAGTGTGGGCAGCTACCCAAGCAGAATGGGACCACTGCAGTTTTTCAATGGTTCTGAGGTCACAGCCTCACACACTTTAGCCAGTAAGTACTGCTGAAAACCAAAGAGAAAGAGGAAGAGAAAAGCAAAACAGAAATACATTTTCTTCACCAGTGTCCTGAAAAGTCCACAGTATTTTTTCTCTCATCATGGATGATTTCATTGTAGAGGATAACTCTGGTTTTATAATGTTTTTATTCTCACACATCATCTCGCACATAATTGCTTTGAATGGGCCTAGTGCAAAAGTCCTGATGGAGAGGGAAGAGCATTAATTTCTAAACCTGTGCAGTGGTGGTGGGGGGCAGGGGTAGAAATGGTGGCTTGCAGCACAACTGACACTGTGCACTCCCCCTTGTTTAAGTAAACAGGAGCTCTGGTGATAGCAATCAGGCATTTTTCAGCAACCCCTCAACTGAAACAATTGCTTGTGTCTGATCATTGTACAAAAGCCTTCAGAAAAGTCAAGAGATTTATGAGCTAGTGAGAATTGCTCTATCATGTGTAGCAGCTTGCAAAAATAAACTTCCTCCACAGTATGTTATACTCTGTCAAGCAAGTGAATTTAATGTAATGTCATTGCTCAGAAAAACAGTCCAGGCATCTGTTAAGTAAGTCATGTTCACTTCCTCCTCCAGCCCTCAAGTTCTACAGGAAGCTGCCAAGTCAGACTGTTTGTCCCATGTAGCCTAGTGTTTCTCCTCATGCTGGAAGTAGCCTTCCAAGACCCCCAGCAGAGGCCTTTGCCTGAACTTGGAAACATTACTTTTGCAGACCACAGTTCCCCAAATACATCAGTCACCTTGGCTGCTGGCCTTGTTGGCTGGGAGGCTACTACTACTAGTAGTGATAGTCATCACCATTGTCCAACCCCCCCCCCCCAAAAAAAACTTTGTTCACGCTGTGGAGTTAGATCCCACTCGCAGCTGGAAAAAGAAAATACAAAGGTAGGATACATTGGCTAAAGAGGTGGAGGTAAACATGGGAGGAGTATGAAGTTTTGCTCTGATGCTGTTTGTCATCAAGGAGCCCTGGTGGCGCAGTGGTTAAATGCCAGTACTGCAAGCCACCACATCACAAGTTCGATTCCAGCCGGCTCCAAGGTTCACTCAGCCTTCCATCCTTTCGTAGGTCGGTAAATTGAGTACCCAGCCTGTGGGAGGCAATTAGCTAACACACATTGGAAACTGTTTAATGCAGTGTAGATGTGTAAATAGCTATTGCTTAAAACAATTTGTAAGCTGCTCTGATAGCCTTGTGGCTGAAGAGCGGGGTATAAATAAATAAATAAGTCATCTCTTTGATTCTCAACATTGCTTTCACAGTACAATCCTAGAAACATCTACACATTATGGAGATTATCAGACACAGCAAAAACCACATCAGAAGATCGCTACAGGTACAGGAAGGAGCAACCTTACCAGATGACAACATCCTCCAGTGTTCCAGGGGCGTAGCATGGGTGTAAGGCACCCCTTTTTGTTGGCAACTTCTCTCTGTCAATGGAAAAGGGAAGCCTCGTCCATAGCAGCACTATGCCCCTGGAATGGCAGAAGGATGTGGGCATCTGGTAAGGTCGTCCTTTCTGTTCTTGTAGCAATCTTGTGACGTGATGTGGTTGGGAAGGCAATTTTTTTGCATGTTCCCCTACATCTGATAATCTCATTAAAATTGTGTTGTTAAATTCTAACTGATTTCTTCTATGAGCCACATTGAGTACCACTCCGGGTGAATGTGGCATATAAAATAAAATAAAATACATACATACGTACATACATACATGCACAGGCATACCCTCCAACTGTCCAGTTTGGCAGGATTAATCTTCTGTCATCCCACTTCCATCAATAAAAAGTGACGCCTACAGCATGGGGGAAGGTCAGGAGGAGGATGGAGGAGGACGGTATTGTCTGAAATGGTCCTCTGTAAGCGCAACAGCCCCATTCTTCTCCTGACCCCCTTGGGAGATCCCCCCCCCATCTGAAAAAGTCCTCAGGCAAAAGCCAACTGCTGCAGCCTCTTCTAGCTTGTGTGGTTTTCCTCAGTAATAGCTTTTCTTGACAACTCTCTGATTTTGCTTGGTCACACATGTCCTGGTTTTCATCTGTGAAATTTTGGAGAGTATGTAGTCAGGAATCCCACTGGGTTCCATGGGACTTTCTTCCAGGTAAGCATGTATGAGGTTGTTGATTTGAACTAGAATCCAGTTGTTGACATATACAGGAGTAATTCCTGTTTATGCCTGAGCATGCATTTTTTTAATGTTTTAGAAGGAGGTTCTTGCCCTGGGTGTGCTTGCAGATGTACCTCAACACATATATTTTGACAACAATAAAAATTATATATTAAAATTGAAACATATGCACTGTCCCCAAAATTCAATGCATCCAATGAGGTGCCAATGCATGACTTGATTGCAGGACTCTTCTGCCTGGGCTGCTCAGTATTTCTGTAACATTTAGTGCAACCTGAAAGCCCTAAATAATAATAATAATAAAAAATACAAAATAGAAACAATGCAATAAAGAAATTATACTATAAAGAATTTACCCTTTTGTTCCCTACTAAATACACCACTGAAAATGTTTATAAATGACTAATATTGCGGGGGGGGGGAATTCACAGCGGTGTACATCAATAAAATTTAAAATATTTCACAATACACAGAAAACAAACACAAAGGCTGGAATTCTGTTAATGTGTTAGGACTTTATCATACAAGCTTGTGATATTGGAGTAATCACATTCTAGAAGCGAATAGGAAGATACCGGTTTGAAAAAACTCCCTATTACACACTCTGTAATCCTGTGATTATTCTCTGGCAATCTATGGTTCCACGCTCACTCTTCCGAATTGCCTCACTAGCCCTGCCTCCCTCCCTGTGTATGCCCTCCCCAGCACAGGATAAAAGAATAACATTTTTAAAAGAAAAGAAATAGTAAAGAAAAACAACCCAAGTAAAAGTTACTCCAGCCTGCTTGGGAATTCTTCCTGTACCTATAGTGATCTTCTGATGTGGTTTTTGCTGTGTCTGATAATCTCCATAATGTGTAGACATTTCTAGGATTGTACTGTAAAAGCAATGTTGAGAATCAAAGAGATGACAGCTACTCTGCCAGCTTCAAACAGTGAGGGGAAGGGAGGAGCAGAATCATGACCACTCATGTGACTGCTGATATTGGAACTACAGAGAAAGGGACTTATCATACAAGGGGAGAGCTGGAATAGCAGTAATATTGGCTGCGCTCAGCCAATGATTCCAATGCAAATCAGCAACAGGAGGGACATGACGTCATGTGATAAACCACAGCCGAAAATGCAATTAATCAACTCCAATTGTGGTTTACCACTTCATGTAATAAAATCCATTGGCATATGTAAGTTTCCCTATGCAAGCAGTTGAACATCTTTGTGCAGAAATATTATTTTCTGTGCTAAAGATGCTGCAGTTGAGGAATTAGTTTCTGCAAAATTTTCATGTGCTTTTTTTTTTTGCACAGAGAACAGCATTTCCTGCACTAAAAATAATTTCTTCACAGAAAATGCTGTTTCCTGTGCAGAAAATTCTGTTCTCTGTGTAGAAAAAAATAACCTGTGTGTGAATTTGGGCAGAATAAGTGCCAAACTGAGAAGGTTCTCATTAGTTCAAGATTCTCCTCATCAGGGTTTCTTGACACTTTAGAAACCCTTTTTTGACAATTTTTAAAAACAGTCTTTCCCTCTCCATGGTAGCCACAGCTCTCTCTCACACACAATCACACTTACCTATAATACACAGTTTCATAGGGCGGGCTCTATTATTAGGCAAAATAAGGCAAACAGGCTGCAGATTTTAAGATGCCATGAAAGGACTCCAAATTGTTAGCTATTATATTTCTTATTTTGTATTGGGGGGGGGGTTTGCTGTATTTTGCATATTGTGTTTTTCCTGTCAGTGTTATAGGTTGTTCTGTCATACGTGGCAACATAGCTTTATGAGATGAATTGTGGAAGATGTTGGTGTGCATGGTTGTTTGTGTGTGTGTATCTGTGTGCGCGTGCCATTTGGTTTTGTCTCCAGCAGCAAAATATCTGATACTTGCCACTACTCTTACTTCTGCCTCTTTGTTATGTTTAAATCTATTGGGCGCATGAAGAGGCCGAAGCCATGTTTTTAGAAGAAGGAAAGACTAGAATTCTCTTGTGGCCAGGAGTTATGTCACTGCAGAGGTGGGGATTATTCAGCCATGAAAATGTTGTTAGTCTGCAAATCCCAAAGTCCTAGCCACCAAAGCCGATAATGAGGAATGAGTTTGAATCCAACAACATTTTGATGGCTGTATAAATCTCATCCTTGCACTAGTGGAACTATTTTTTCTGATGCTGCAGAAGGGGTTATCCAGCATCACCTTTCACAAAAGTTTTCACTGGGCTGTCAGGTGGCACCTGGGGCACAGCTCCACCCCACAACACAGTTGGTTGCCTTTATCCTCTCTCTTCAACACCTGAAATTCCATATAAGTACACCAGAACCCTCTACTCTGCCAGCTTCAAACAGCATCTTGACCAATGTGTCAGATCTGTACTGCCTTCCTCAAATCAAGGTTTGGCTTCAGAGACCCACTGCTTCCCATAAGCCATTTTCTGTCCAGGAGCTTGGAAGACATCAAACTGAGAAAGGAGGTAAGAAGGCTGAAGACAGATGAAAGAGCCAATTCTACAGATTTAGAATTTTTCAGCCGGACCACAGCTTTTCAGAACATTTGGAGGACAACATCATGTCTGAATGCCTTCCCGATATCATAAAATCCCCATGTGTGGAAAATTAACATGGCTCAGAAAATAAGCTTGGAAAATGAGCGTGGAAAGTTTCCCCTAGCCAGCCTATTCCTGGGATCTGTAGTACAAAATGTAATGTTTCCAAGATATGTCCTTGGTGTGCTGCTTTTTATATGTAAGGAATTCTGTGCCCAGAGTTGTTTTCTTTTGGTTTTCTGTCTGGTTTGCTTGGGGAATATATAAACAATGCAGTTCTTCACTGCCAGTCTGAAGTGATACAACTGTAGGGAACTGAATTCCTCCAGGCTCCCTTCCCTGTTTATACTGGCTCCTAGACAAACATTATTCACTGCAAGTTTGGGGAAAGTGTGAGAATCTGAGTAGCCCATCATTATTTTCATTGCAGTGTGTGCAGTATGATAGATGTGGGAAGACACAGAGATTTATACTGAGATCTTCTGAAAGAGCCATGAGATCATACAGTCTCAAGGGTGCAGGCATGCTTGGCATTTGCAGTTTAGCATTTGCAGTACCAACAAGATAACACTTATTTGATAAGATAGACCAACAAACTGATGTGGGTTAATGAACAGCAGCCAAGGGAAATCTCTGCGTCACACATGTGAACTTGGCCCTTTATCAGGGTCCCTGTTTCTCACTCTTTCAACACCTCCAAAGGGAAAAGTCCCCCCCCCGCAGTCTGTGTTGCTCCTTCCCAACCCCATAAACCCTTATTAATTTGACCTCTTTCATGAAAACCACATAAAGTTCCTGGGATAACTCAGCAAGTGTTAAGGTGGCAAACCCTTGAGTTTAACTAGGCCCAGTCTTCCCCAGGCCAACTGCTTCCTGATGTGCTGGACCATAGGTTTCATCACTCCCAGCTACCATGGTTTATGTGATGATGATGGCTGTGCCAGATGGGGACAATGGGGGTTGTAGTCCCAGACATATAGACTGGCATGCTGTTAGGGCCATACACTTGTATAAGTTTCCCTTACGTGTGTGTATGTCCTTTCTTGGCTGCTGTGGGATTTGGTGCTTCCTCTATAGTACCCAAACCTCCCCTGACTTACTGAAGCATAGCCATGCAGAGTAGCTGGTGGATTCTGAGGCTGCTGACACACTGTAGTTTGATACCACTTTGACTATCATGGCTCCATTTTATGGAATCCTGGGATTTGTAGTTTGTTGTGGCACCAGAGCTCTCTGACACAGAAGGTTAAATATCTGACAAAACTACAAATCACAGAATTCTATAACATTGAGCCATGGCAGTTAAAGTGGTGTCAAACTGCATTATTTCTGCACTGTGTCAGCAACCTCAGAATGACTGAGTGACTGAGGCAGTGAATACACTCCTGGGGCTCATCTACACCAGGCAGAATATGCTGGCACTTTGCTGGCCTATCCTGTCTGCAGAGGTGGCCTGTTTCCACCCTGTAACTACAGAAAATGGGTCAGAGTCCAAGCAGGATGCCGGCCCGTTGCTGAAGCCGCTGCTGCCATTTTCTCACTAACACGGAAGCGAGGCAGGGGTCCCACAACATATGACTGCAGGCTTCCTCCATGTGACCAACATGCTGAGGGACCCTGGCCTGGCTTCTGGGAAAGCCAGGGAGCTGGCAGCAGCAGCAGGGAGTGGTATTCTAGGATGGGCTCCTGCAGATACACGGGGTCCAATCCAGTGATACTGGATTAAACCAGGTGTTGTTTTTAATGTGGTAAAGGGTCCTATCCTGGCTTGCCCCTATTCCAGCCCCATATCTGCACCTGGGGTTATTTGGACTGCCTGGGGGAAGACTGGAGTAAATGCCCTGTGTTGTTAGGACTGCAGGGCTCTGGAACAGGAGCAAGCCAATGTAGACAAGCCCCTGGTTTCAGGAGATTATCAGACGCAGCTAATGTGGTGCCATAATGATGCCAGAGGAATGCAAAAGGATGCCAATATCAGACAATGATGTCTTTTTGCGTTCTGCTGGCATCATTATGGCATTTCTTTTTATTGATGGGCCGAGCCGTCAATAGATCGCATGTTGTGATTTGGTGCCGGTATTGCCGGCGTGTGAAGCCTAGGGCCGTTTAACTCTTGTGAATGCAGCATCAATGGGTGGGCCTGCCAGAACACTTCCAGGTGAGATTGGGACATCCAGGTAAGTGACACACTTTTTAAAACTTCCCTGGTTTACTTGGAAGTTTTAAAGTGTGTGTATGTGCTTCTTGTAACTTTTTGTGTGTGTATTTTTGTTTTTATTTTTGAATTTCCCGCGCTTGCGTCATCTCACGAGAACGGGCAGGATTTCAGTCCAGGAAGTGAACGGAGTTTCGTTAGAGCTCTGTTCATTCCTGGGCTGCCTGTCGATGGGAGAGAAGGTAAGTGTGGTGGTGGTGGGGTTATTGTGCTGGGACAGGGGAGGATTTGGAGATTGTGGGACAGGAACACTTTTTGCGTTCCTGTCTGATAATCTCAGTCTGAACGTTAAAGGAGCTATCAAAGGTACCAAACACTGTCCTGAAAAGCATGTCCAGTGGCATCCATGTCAGTGAGCTCATGAATCTGTTAAAGGGTGTTACTTCAAATTTTACAGGAACTATAGAAGGTGCTTAAAATATATATGGTTCAGGCTAAATCCTGGTGTGAACTCACCATTCCACAGATATGGAAGCCACCATCTGATGTTAGACTGAGGATACCTTGGATACTGTCTTTAAAGTTCACACTTTAAACCAGAACAGATTCATTGCCCTTGACTATAGAACTACCACTTGCCACTGACCTCAGTTTCTTTGAGAATATTAAAAAGTCCCTCACTTGTGGATAGCAAATACATTTTTGCACCCACAGAGTAAAGGTAGTTAGGGGCTTTCACATTCTGCGTAAAGAAATCCCATCTTAAGGAGCAAGAAAAGAAATGCTGGACAGTGTCACCTGAATTTGTGACACCAATTTGATTTCAAGAGAAAGAGAATTATATCTTTGGCTCTTCCACCAGCATCCGATAGCTTGGCTTTTATTTGATTGTAGACAGACTGTGGGTAAATATCAAAATGAGGAGATTTTATCCAACTACTCTAAGGTAATACTGTATTATCTTTATGTAGCAGCAAACCTGCATTATAGATAATTGGAACAAATCCAGCCTTGAAACAAGACATTTGGTCTGCAATGCAATTTGATCTAAAATGCAGCCCACTGAGCTTCTTTCTCAGAAGTTTTGAATTTTCATCCAACACCTTCATGTATGCATGTCACATTAGAAATGTAGTGTTATATCTAAACGACAGGTGATTATGTCTTCAGTAAATGTTCTGTTTAAAAGTATTAATGATTGGGCATGTTACAATGTACGCATATAAAGAGAGGAATGGGATTATACACCCTGGACCTTCTCCCACCCAAAGAGAGTGGAGTGTCCAGAGGAGGGTGACCAAAATAGCGGGAGGTCTAGAAGCCATGCCCTACAAGGAGCAACGTAGGGAGCTGGGTATGTTTAGCCTGGAGAAGAGAAGGTTAAGAGGTGACATGATAACCATATTTAAATATTTGAAGGGATGTCATACTGAGGATGGAGCAAGCTTGTTTTCTTCTGATTGTTTTCTGACAGTAAGAGCTGTCACACATTGCTAACACACATTGGAAACTGCTTAAGGCAGTGTAGATGTGTAAATTGCTACTGCTTAAAACAGTTTGTAAGCCACTCTGATAGCCTTGTGGCTGAAGAGCAGGGTATAAATAACTAATAAATAAAATTAAAATAAAGTTTGGCAGTAGAATGCACTCCCTCATAGTGTGGTGGAGTCTCCTTCTTTGGAGGTTTTTAAACAGAGGCTGGATGGCCATCTGTCAGGAATGGTTTGATTGTATATTCCTGCATGGCAGGAGGCTGGACTAGACAGCTCTTGTGATCTCTTCTAAATCTATGATTCTATGAAGTGGTTGCCTCAGGAAGCAAATGCTAGGAGGTAGCAGGAAGATATCTAAGGAGATAACTGCATGTCACATTGCCTGCCCTGTGCCACCAAGCTAGCCTGGTGACTTCAGGCGTGATGGGGGCATTGTCCCATCAGGTGGTTTGAAGAAGGATTCAATGGCCAACCCAACTGGCATTTGTACATTGAATGGGAGAGGTGAACCATTTTGTTCTTTGCCCTAGGTAGCAGAATGCTGTGGGACATCCCTGCTCCCACCCCTGTCCACATTCAGTCAATGTTAGGAACACAGTGCTGTTCTCCCTCTACAAGTGTAGCAGCATGTAAAACTAAATATTGAAAGGGGATGTTTGTTCCCTATTATTAGCCCTTTCAGAATGGGATTTCCTCAGAAATACCAGCCTTACAAAACAGACCTGCAAATTAAGCCTTCCAAAGACCAATCATAAAGCAAAGCATGCTAAATGTGGTATACACAGGTGACAAAATTTATGTGCTATGACCGACATTTTTCACCATTCTAAAACATGCCAAATGTATCATCTAGTATGATGCTAAGTAATCCCATGGTAATGAAACGGAGGGGGAGGGGGAGAGAAAGGAAATTGTCATATATTTGATGTAACAGCCAAATTCCAAGAAGATATAAACATTAATCCATGAAGGTAATCATCTGGAAGGTTAAGAATATCGCCTGGAAATACTACTTTTTTTGGACCACAACTCAGCCAGCTTAGCTCCTGGTTTTAATTAAGAACATAAGAATCCTTGTTCGGTCAGATCAAACTCATATCCAATCCAGCATCTTTTTTTCATGATGGCCTGTGGCCCTTTCCCCAAAGATGCCTATGGGAAGCCCTAAGGTGATATGATTGCCATTTTTAAACATTTGAACCACTGTACAGATGACAAGGCATATATTTTTCTCTGTTGCTCCAGGAAGTAGGAACAAAACAAATGGATTCAAACAATAAGAGAGAGGGTTTTGAGTAAACATTAGGATTTTTTTTTCAAGAACACCTTCTTAAATATTAGTTCAGATCCATCAGGTATGATCCATTCAGAAGTGTGTCCTAGCTTGTGGATGTTTTCCATTCAATTTTTAAAGCAGAAATTGGATGGCCACCTCAGTGGGGTACTATAGCTGTGGACTTTCTGCATCTTCCAGGGGCCATGCTAGATGGCTTCTGAAGTTACTTCAAATGGTATACTTCTAAAGAACATCTGCATGTGGGGAACCCTCCAACTGAAGTTCCCTAGCAAAATCTCTTGGAGGTATGGTATAGCCATTAGGAGCAGGTACTCTTATCCTGCCTGAATCTGTGATATCCCCTGCAACACATGACTAGGTACCATTGCTTAATGCATGTTATACAATCCACAACTGCAATGAAAAGTACAGGATGCTCAACCACATTGCAAAATATAGGATACACAACCTCCATGAAAAGGGATTGTAGATGAAAACACAGATATTGTATTTGAGTTAGTATGGGGTTCTGGGGTGCTTTTGTGGGTTGCATGGGGGCATTTACATATGTTTTCACACATTTGGGGGTTTTCTGCATTGTTTGGTGCAAAAATTGCCCCAAATAATGCCTTTTTTAAAAAAAAATTGGGATGTTAGATAGCTTTGGGGATTGTTGGAGGGCTTCAGGAGCCACAAAACTGAGGTTCAACGGCCGCATGCAGCCCTCAGTCTGCACTTTGCTCACCCCTGTTGATATTAAAGTGAGAGTTGAGCTTCAATGCTATAAACACTTTGACCAGAAACACTCCTTGACACTGTGGGATTCTGCGAGATGTAGTCCACAAAGTAACATTTCCAAGCTCTGCTCTTGACTCAGGTTTGAATTCCAACCCATCAAGCAAAGACCAAGGGGAGATTTTCAGACCTGCCAAAATGCATGTTTGCCGCGCGAGCAGCCTCCCGAAACTGCTGCGCGGCAAGGGTCTACTTCGGACGACGCTGTGCCTCTCGCGAAACCGTCCGTGTCACTTCCGTGAAGCTTCGGACGGCTCGGCGCCATATTTCAATCTCGGGCAACCTCCGTGATTGAAATATGGCGCCGAGCCGTCCGAAGCTTCACGGAAGTGACACGGACGGTTTCGCGAGAGGCACAGCGTCGTCCGAAGTAGACCCTTGCTGCGCAGCAGTTTCGGGAGGCTGCTCGCGCGGCAAACATGCATTTTGGCAGGTCTGAAAATCTCCCAACAAATATAGTCAAACATTTAAGAGTCCTGCCATTTTTACACACACACACACACACACACACAATCTGTCTATCTGTCTATCTATCTATCTATCTATCTATCTATCTATCTCACACCACATGAAGTTATCCAAATAAACAAACATGATGTGTTGACATGTGGCTATGTAAAGCAATGTTCATTTAAGCTATCAAGAACTGGGTATTTCTTGGGTACTTGGAGTGTTTGCCATACGTTTTCATGAATTGGAATGCCTGGAACAGACCACATATGACCTCGTGATACTGACTATGTTTCCAGTTCACATGGAGAATGCCACCTCACTTACTGGCAGTGCACTCTATGTTCTACAAATATCGACAGCTTGCTTGCTTTAGAGCTAAAAATAAATCTTTGGCTTGAACAGATCCATCTTGGCCTTTGACTAGCCTTGAGTAAAACGAGGATAGGTTGTAGCACACCTTGTGCTTTTGTAGATTAATCTCTTGTGTAGTCAACATAATGGTCATTTGTGTTTTACCTTTCCTAATTTCTGCTCCCAAAGGATACTGTGGCACTTAAATGGAAATGGAAATGCAAAAACAAACAAACAAACAAAAAGAGAAGTCAAATTCATAAAGCAAACATCAGAGATGTGTGGAACCCATACTGATAAATTTCATTAGTTTTAGCAAAAAACACTTTTTTGCTTCTCTTTAAATTCCCCACATGGCAAAATTAAATAATGTAACCATGAAATCTCCTACAGAGACAGCCAAGTTTCTAACATCCTCTCAAAACTTAATAAAGAGAAATTGGCAAGCTTCTTAGGAAGCTGGTTTAACAAGAAAGAGGCCCTCTAACTACTCTATTCCTTGTAACTTCAGGAAGTGGGGGCACCTCCTCAAACAATCTGAAAGCCCATAGGGAGAAGGAAGCCTTTAAGGCTTTCCTTTAAGTGCCCATGTTTCTCACTCTAGGGATCTATTTTAATTTTGACAACTTACCTATCATCCTGAAGAACCATTTTTAGAAGTTACAGATACCATGGTAACTAGTATTAGTGATGGGAAGTTCAGTAAAGACTCCAGCAACTCTAAGAAGCAATGTTTGATTAAACTCTTTTGCCTTCTTGGATTACTCCTACCTTCTAGGGGCTCATCTACACTAGCCAGGATATGCCAGCTCCCCATTGGTCTATCCTGGCTGTGGAGGTGGCCTATTCTCTCTCCACTCCCACCCCCGGTACTTGGAGAAAACAGGCTGGAATCCGAACAGGATGCTGGCCCATCACTGAAGTCACTGCCACCACTGTGGAAGCCACTCCACAGATGCAGAAGCCAGGCAGTGGTCCTGAAACATGTGACTGCAGGCCCATTGCATATGACCAGCCTTAGTCACATGCTAGAGGGACTCCTGCCTGGCTTCTGGGAGAACCAGGGAACTGGCGGAGGCAGTGAGGGGATGGTTTTCTAGGATGGACTCCCGCAGATGTGCAGGCCCAATCCAGCGGTACCAGATTCAATCGGGTGGTTTTTTGTTTTTGTTTTTGTTTTTAACATGCTGAAGGACCATATCCAGCCCTATATCTGCCCTGGGGATAATTTGGACTGCTGGCAGAGGGGGGGAATTAATGTAAATGCCCTGCATCATTTATACCAAATTTTCATCTGTGAAATGTTGGAGGGCATGTGTTATATGAGCTGCAACCTGCAGTGCAGCATCTGGAAGCCATGCCCTATGAGGAACGGCTTAGGGAGCTGGGTATGTTAAGCCAGGGGAAGAAAAGGTTAAGAGTTGACAAGATAGCCATGTTTAAATATTTGAAGGGATGTCATACCGAGGATGGAGCAAGCTTGTTTTCTGCTGCTCCAGAGAATAGGACATGGAGCAATGGACTCAAACTACAGGAAAAGAGATTCCACTAAAACATAACAAAGAACTTTCTGATGGTAAGAGCTGCAAGGCAGTGGAATACACTGCCTCAAAGTGTGGTGGAGTCTCCTTTTTTTAAACAGAGGCTGGATGGTCATCTCTTGGGAGTGCTTTGATTGGGTATTCCTGCAGGCTAGGGGGGTGGGGCTAGATGGCCCTTGTGGTCTCTTCCAACTCTATGATTCTATGATTCTTTCTGACCATTTGCAGTGGCAGGGCAGCTATGTGGCAAAGATCAGACCAACAGTTATTTCCAGAGCTTGGAAGGCACTTGATATAGGGCTTGTTTACATGAGCTATTTATCCTGTCTTTCCCCTGTCCCACAGTTCTGCAGTCCTGATGACACAGGGCCTTTGCTCTGTTCTTCCTCCAGGCAGTCCTCACCACCCCTGGGGCAGATATGGGGCTAAGCCAGGGGGAAGGCAGGGTAAGGTTCAACATCAGAATTTAAAACAATACCCAGTTTTGTTATTACCACTGACAAAAAACGGGTTAGACTCTGCCTATCCACAGGAGCCCATCCCAGCAGATCATCCCTTGCTGCTGCTGCCGTCGCCCTGGGTCTCCCGGGGGGCAGGAAGGAATCCTGCAGCATGTGTCCAAGGCTGATCACATGCAGGGGGCCTTGGTCACATGTTGCGGGTCAGCTTCCTGCCCTCCAAGACAGGAGGGAGATGGTGGCAGTGGTGGTGACTGCATGACAGGCCAGCGTGCCTGACAGGACTTACTCCCATTCTGTGGAGGGAACAATGGGCCTGATCCATGGCAGGGAGCCACCATATCCTGACTCATGTAGATAAGCCCATAGTCACTTGTAATTTATTCCTTGTTGCCACAACTTTTCCCACAATGAATTCATAACTCTGTATACAAAGATTTTTGCTGCACAATCCCATTGTTCAACCTCAGCCATCATCTATTGGAAGAGAATACAGCAGCAGGTCCTAGTAAGGCATAACTAAGTTAAATCCCAATTGCAACTCAATGACGGATGATGTTGCTCCATTTAAAATTTAACTGTAACTTTTAAATTCCATGTAGAATTATGGTTGTGGTCTCATGGTGGAAGTGGAATATCATACAGTTCAAGTGCTGGCTCATGTTTTGCCTCATGCTCTGTTGTGTGTGTTGAGGGGTGCTGAGACAGATGGGAGGAAAAGATGGCTTGTGTCACAGCCCACTGGCCTTTAGCATTCAGAAGGTTTTTTAAGAGCAGCTAAAAGAGAAGTCCTTTCATTATTGTTGAGAAACAGGTAAGTGAAGAGTTACCTTTTTTTAAAAAAAAATCTAACTGTAATGCCAATTAACTACTTTTGGGCCCTTAGATTATAACTGCAACTAACTACTTTAAAAAAATACTCCTCAAGCTCTGCTTCCTTCTCCTTTAAAGCCAACATGGTAGTTCAAATTTTAAAATGACTGGGGCTTGCTTGCCTGGTTTGATAGAGTCTGTTGTCTTCTAGCTGGATGGAAGGACTTAGTTGCACCTCTGAGGCTTATTTGTTTCAGCATGGTAACAATCCACTACTTCAGATGCACTTGTGGATTGACTGATATCCATGAAATCTCTTGCTGAAATAAATCAGTTACTCTCAAAGGGGCTATTAGATTCCTTCTCTCCCTTCCCACATTTTCCTTTATATGTTCTGACAACCTTAACATAACAATCTCTTTTAAACTATTTTAAACATAACAATCTCTTTTAAACTATTATCCTGGAAATCACCACCACCACCACCATCATTTGGGTTAGTAGCTGAAATTTGGGACATTGTTCACAAATGTGCAGCTGACTGTGTCACAGTGTTAGTATCCCTCACTGACGCCCAGCCCCCACACATCTCAATAATTGGCTATATTTAATAATTTGCCCCCAAAGTGTCCTTCCACATAGACAGACAGTTAGTAGACAAGGACCCCCTGGAAAATCCCCCCAAAGACATGTTTTGCCCAAAGGAAGAGACATGAAAAATTCCAAATCTTAAAATACCACAAAGGTCAAACAAGACCTAAGGAGATGTTTCCTGGGCACATCTGGTGTCAGAGAATAATCTTATCATCTGTAGTTTGTTATCATTGGTTGTGGTACAAGACAAAGAAGACTAATTATCTCATAAAACTCCAAATTCCAAAGTTCCATAACATTGAGCCATGGTAGTTAAAACACTGTTAAACTGTGAAGTTGAAGGCTTTCACGGTCGGCATCCATTGATCTTCCTTGTGTGTTTTTTTTTTTCTGGGCTGTGAGGCTGTGTTCTGGAATAGTTTCTTTCTGACGTTTCGCCTACATCTGTGGCTGGCATCCTCAGAGACTGGTTGGGTAGGTGTGTATGTGGAGTTTATGTGCTGTGAACCCCTGTTGGGGAGTATATGTAAATTTGTGTAATTGAATGGTTAGTTTCTGGGTACAGAAGTGCAAGGCTCATTAGTGTCTGTTTGGCTAATGGTTGGTTGATGGGCCATTATCTGCTGGGAATCCTCTTGTCCCTGAGTGGAATTCTTTCAATAATTTCTCTGTGCATTCTGGCCAGCCAGAAAAATCAGCAGTAGCAGAACATGTTATAAACCAACCTGGACACAAAATACTATTTGAAAACACAGAAATTCTAGACCAGGCCAACAACTATCATGTCAGAATGCACAGAGAAGATATTGAAATCCACAAACACCTGGACAATTTCAACAGGAAAGAAGAAAGCTTAAAAGTAAACGAAATCTGGCTCCAGTTTTGAAATATGATAGAATCAAAACTCAACACTTACAAAATAATTCCACCCAGGGACAGGGGTATTCCCAACAGATAATGGCCCATCAACCAACCATTAGCCAAACAAACACTAACAAACCTTGCATTTCCATACCCAGAAACTAACCATTCAATTACACAAATTTACATATACTCTCCAGCAGGGGTTTACAGCACATAAACTCCACACACATACCTACCCAACCATTCTCTGAGGATGCCAGCCACAGATGCAGGCGAAACATCAGAAAGAAACTATTCTAGAACACGGCCTCACAGCCCAGAAAAAAACTGAAGGAAAATCTACGGTGTTAAACTGCTTATTTCTGCAGTGTGTCAGTAGCCTAGTTTTGTGTGCATTCTGCAGTTCTGCAACAAAACATAATTCTGGAGAACTAAAATATCCCATTATAGTGCAAATAGGTAAACGTGAAGACTAACACAAAATTTGCACATTGGCTATTGATAGGAAACTGGAAAAGATAGGGTTCATTGGTGCCATTTGCCTGATGATGATTTAGCTAATAAACAGGTCTGTAGTCCAAACAGATGTTTCTCTTTTAGACTAATGGAATTCTTATAGGCCCTTTTTCTTCCCAAGAGAAAATATGAGTGGAGTTGGAATATAAAAAGTCTCCGTTCAACAAGAAAAGCAGCAGTGGTTTAGTAATCTGAAGCACAGCAGAGAGAGAACAGGAATTGTAGCTCTTTTCCAGCTTGTTTTCAGAACGATCCTTCAGAATCCTCACCAGCTCATCCCTTTGGGCCCTATTCCGATGTAAATATTTTTGTAGTTCCCAAATGTCTTCTTTAGCAATTTCTCTCGCTGCAAAAACTGTACACAACTCTCCAGAGCTTGGGAAAGCTGCTGCTGCTGCTCCTCCTCTTTCCCATCTTTTGTTGGACTGTAAATCCTACAACCATGAGCAGGTGTGTGTGTTGGAGAGTTGTACAGTAGGACCCCTGTATCCACTGATTCATTATCCACTGATTCAATTATCCATGGGACACAAAACAGCACACCTACTATAGAGTCTTCCTAGAAAATGTGTCTTCTCTAGCCATTTTCTAGGTCCTCCAAGGCAACTCTATGGTATTTTAAACCAGAAGCCCTATTATTTTCAATGGTGTTTGCTATTATCTATGGTTTTCGGTACCCACCCACCCCAGAACCAATCCCCAGTGGATACGGGGGTCCTACTGTAGTCCAAACACCAACTTTTCCAAGCTTTGCAATTATGAGGACTCACATATATAGTAACTGTAATGTAAAGGATATCAAGCAGGAACTTTGCAGGAGTAGGTAGCCCCATCCAAATGGCAAAATTCTGTTGCATAAGTTCTCCTATAGGAGCCCAACTGGCATTTTTGCTCTATGCAGAATGACCATATTCAGCTCAAAGTTGTGGAAACTGAGTTGTTTATGCCATCTCATTGTGCATGCAGATGCACAGTTATGCATGGATGAACATGTGCATTTAGTTGTTTTTTGGGTGGCATATTTGATGGCTTCATTCAGTTATACAATGCTGCCATTCAACATGAGGGTTGCATACCACAATGAATGCAAAACTCTTTGCGTGGAGATTTATAAATAACTCCAGTGTAGGATCTCAGCCATGATCTACTCAAAGAGAATACAAAATAATTAGTCAGCCAAACAAAGAACAACAATAGGGTCTAGTAAATTGTACTTCTGATTTCCATGTATGGTTTTGAAAGCTGGTAAGAGAAGAAAGCTGGGAGAAAGAAAATTAACTCATTTGAAATAAGGTGCTGGAGGAGAATACTATAGATACTGTGGGCTGTCAAAAAGACCAATAAATGGGTCTGAGGAAGAAATTAACTAGAAGCTAAAATGACTAAACAGACTATCATCCTGTGGACATTTCATGAGATGACATGATTCATTGGAAAAGATTACAATGGTTGGTAAATTTGGAGGTGGGGGGAGAGGAAGGCTGCATTACAGATGGAAAGAGACAATCAAGGAAGCCACATCCCTGAGCATGCAAGACTGCATCAGGGCCATGATGACTGGACCTCTTGGAGATCTCTCCTTCATAGCATCACCATAAGTCAAAGCTATGGAGTCACTAAGGACAGTGTCACCCCTCTCCCAACAGTGTCACCTGGTGTGGTTTGGCCTCCCTGCACTTCCCTAGTGCCACCACTGAGTCAAAGCTGACCTGATGGACATAACAACAACAAAATAATGCGATTTTTCCTGTTCCTTATAAACATGTTGAGATCGGGCTTCCTTTCTGTTCTGATTTGCTTTAAAAAAGGCCCTACACAATGATGTCAAGTTGCACTACATGTTACAAGTGCAAGAAGGGAACACCAGTAATTAATTTGTCCTGTGGCCTTTTCCTTCTGATAACATATAATGGTGTTCTCCATTGAAGGGAAATGACAAAATACAAACAAGGAGAATCTCACGTTTCACTGCTTGAGCTTGGCTTTTTCACAATATCATAAGATTATTTACATAGTCTACTTTGGCCTTATCCGTATCAGTTCACACCCTTGGTGTGCTTTAGATAAAATTATTCCGTTCCCCCTGGCTAGGCACAGTGAATTTGCCAATAGCATTAGCAGTTCACGTCTGTAAGACACACACACACACACACACACACACACACACACGGCTGCTTCCATAAGAGCTGTTCTGCATCTCCTTCCAGCCAATTTACCTTTTACGAGGAAAGAACTTGGGGCTACTTTCTTCCAATTTGAGATCTGTTTGTCAGGAAGTACCTGGAGTTGTTCACTCTTCCAGACTTTATAGTGGAAAGAAGACAGAAGGAAGGAACCACAAAACAACATGACAAGTTCAAAAGACATAGAAATAGGTATAATTGATAGAGAGTGATCAACATGAATAGATGTTGGATTTGCAAACATTTAGTTTTACAGATTTTTTTCTGGCCAATCATTTTATTGTTATACCGGTACTTTTCCCCCCCAGAAGACAATATTTTCCCCTACCTAATGTGTTTGTGGCAAGATAAGTTTTTCATTACATTTCCCTAGAAACCTAGACTCATAGAGTTGGAAGAGACCACAAGGGCCATCTAGTCCAACCCCTGTCATGCAGAAATACACAATCAAAGCACTCCTGACAGATACCATCCAGCCCCTGTTTAAAAACCTCAAAAGAAGGAGACTCCACTGCACTCCAAGGCAGTGCATTCCATTGCTGAACAGCTCTTACTGTCAGGAAGTTCTTCCAAATGTTTCAGTGGAATCTCTTCTCCTGTAGTTTGAGTCCATTGCTCTGTGTCCTATTCTCTGGAGCAGCAGAAAACAACCTGTGTGGAATAGGTGTTAACAATAGCCAGCTGTATAGAAAGAGTGTTGGACTGCGATTTGGGAGATCTAGGTTCTCCTGGGCCTTGAAATCTACAGGGTGATCTTAGGTAGAAGTGTTCCTGTCGGACATTCTAGTATGCATGGTGTTAGCAGTAGTTCAGGAGCTCTGGGGAACAGGCTAATTATGCAACCTGCATGGACATGGGCCTCGAAGATCTCCTTGGTCCAATTATCCCCCTAGTACAGCAACTCAGACATGGCAGGGTGGGGACTAAGGAGTTATGGTCCCTCCATCCAGTGGTGCTTATAACACAGCTCCCTATTCAGCCATTCCGTATGGTGAGCAGGCACTCTCCTTGGGTGATGATCTCCTTTGGTCCACAAGGGAAAAGATACTGTGGGATGGATATGTAGAAGTGTTCCCCCCTGCTTTATTATGAGTTGGAGAAGAAGGACAAGGAGGAGACGGATGACAAGAAAAGAGAGAAGCTAAAGAAACACAAGGTTGATAAGACCTGGGCAATTTGAATACCTCGTATGCTGGGATTATCATTAGAGTGCAGCCCTTGCAAGCTTTTTCTTTGACCCAATATATGAATATTATCTTTAGGGCCTATGTAGATCTTTCTGGCCCTGCTTGGTTCCTTTACCATGAGGCTTTCTGTATGAGGGAGGCAATAATGCAGCCACAATTGTGGATGCAAATCACAACCCTTGTGCAGCCAACTCAGGGTGAGTGGTCACACAGTGGTCATATTGTACAGGAAGCCTAAGGTAGTGTATAAGTTCAGTCTCAGGACACAGCAGCAGAGGTTTCTGGGCTGACTGTTTGGTGTCCAGAGTACATATGCACGCCACCTGTGTAAGTTCAAGCATGATTGTTTTGTCTGTGGAGGACCCCATTCCTTTCAGAATTGTCCCAAAGGGAGAGGTCAATTCAGTAGCAACAGAAAGCAGCAATCAGGTAAGAAGGGGGATGACAATGCCCCCCACCTCCAAAAGGGGCCCAGCCCCATTAATTTTCATAGATTATCAGCTTTGCTGAGATTGTGCCCTGATCGAGTAGTGGCACATTGTTTGGATGAAGGGTTTAGAGTAGGTTTTAGGATTCCATTTCAGGGAATCGGTCATCCTCATGGTTCTAAGAACCTAAAGTCAGTTGTAGGCTTGGAGCATGTAGTTAGGGGAAAGATTCAGAAGGAGGTCTCATAGGGGAGATTTCTTCCTTTCACCCCCTGTTCCCAACTTAAGAGTGCCTCTTCTTGGCATTGTGCCGAAGAAAGCTCCTGATTATTCAACATTTTGACTTATCAAGTTTTCATTGATTCAATGCTTCAACTTCATTTGGGAATGGAAATAGGATTTAAGTCTGAATCTGGAACAGGGAGTGGAATTGTGCAACCCTACAGAGGTTGTTGGACTGCAACTATAAGCCTTCCTTACCATTGGATATGCTGGCCATGGCTGCTGGATTGCAGTTTAATAATGTCTGGAGGGTCACACAATTCCTGCCCCTGCTCTAGAACATCATAGACAGTAGTTCTAGCTTAGATCATTCATTCCCAATCTCTCTCTCTCTCTCTCTCTCTCTCTCTCGTCTTATCAACATAGGTAATTTACCCCAGCTTGTCCCTATCTGAGGACCCTGCAGTCCATACAGCATGGCATTTGCCTCATTCTTCCCCCCAGGCAGTCCTTATGACCCCCAGGGAAGACACAGGGCTCAGACGGGGGCAAGCTGGGGTAGGGCACGATACAGCGTTATAAGAAAATACCCAGTTTACTTTGCTGCCACCGGGGGGAAAATGGAGCAGGCCCTGCATGTCTGCTGGAGTACATCCCAGCAGGCCAGCCTGTTGCTCCAGCTGCCAGTCATCCTTACACTTCTGGGTCCAGGAAGAGGTCCTGCAGCATGTGACCAAGGCTGGCCACATGCATGGAGCCCTTGGTCATATGATGCAGCTGGCTTCCTCAATGCCGGGAGGGCAAGGAAAATGGTGATAGTAGCTGCAGCAATGGGCCAGCGTTCCTGTCTGAACTTAGGGCCATTTCACTGAGGTAGATGATCCCCCCCCTCTCCCTTTCTCTCCCTCCCTCTCTCTCTCTCTGATATACTCATTGCCTACACAAGGAAAAGCATGTGTTGCTTTTTTCATGTGGGAGCAATCAAAATTGTAATTTCTCCCCTTAGAATATGAAATGATACAGTCCAAATGATACTATGGAATTTGCTGAATACCTTTAAACTCCCACAGATTGTGAATAATCTCTTTTCCATTACAGTCATAGAATTTGACTGAACATTACAAAGAACTTCTTGATGGCAATTCGGCAATGGAACCAATTACCTAGAGAGGTGGTAGGGTCAACTTCTCTGGACATCTTCAAAAAAGGGTGGACAGCTACCTAATGAGACAGCTCTGGAGTTCCGGCATTCAGCAGAAGGTTGGAGTAAATGGCTTGTAGGGCTCCTTCCAACTCTATGGACTTTTTCGGACGTCTCAAATACACCGCAAGCGGCCTTGTTGCGTTGCAAGGCTGCTGCGCTGCAGGGCGTCGCTTTCAGACGACGCTCTCCCCTGCCAGTACTGTTGCGGTACCGCGGGGACATTTGAGTGTTATATTTCGCTGGTTTTTAATCACGATCAACTTTTGTGCTTAAAAACTGGCAAAATTTAACACTCAAATGTTCCCGCGGTACTGCAACTGTACCGGCAGGGGAGAGCATCATCCAAAAGTGATGCCCTGCAGCGCAGCAGCCTCGCAACGCGAGGAGGCTGCTTGCGGTGTATTTGAGACATCCGAAAAAGTCCTATGGTCCTATGGTTCTATGAATCTATGATTCTAGCCTTTCCATAGGTCTTACCTCCAGGAGTGGTTGATTAAAATATCAATTTGCTCAAAGGGTATTTGCTGTCAGATCTTTTTTCCTGCTTGTCAGAGAGACTGCAACAAGAAAAGGAAACAAGTGATAAATTGGAACATTGTTACCTGAAATGATGGGGGTCCAGGAGGACCCTCTTAGATACTAATATTAATATGGGGAATTAATGCACGCAGTCTGTCAATACAAGAGGTGGGTAACGACAGGGCCTTTTAGACCTATGCATACCAGTACTAAGGAGGAAACTCTAAGCAAAAGTAAAATTAAATTATCTTTATTGGAAAATAATATCACAGCACTCACACTAACACCCAGGTTTCAAGCACTCACACAAAGCTAATGAAAATAGTCAGAAGTATTTGGATGCAGGAACAGAGCAAGGGAGTTTACAGGTTATACTGTACTGATCCTGTAGAGCTGAGATAGTGAACTAAACCAACCGGAGGGAGGTCTGGACGAAGGCCTAGCTACACAGTGTGATGTAGAGTCGAAAGGAAGTGGGATTGTGCACAATTTGCTGGTGTTTTGGGGTGATAAATTATATGAAATAGATTCCCTGAAGGGATGGGAGTTCTGAGTGTAATACAAAAGTTCTTGGAAGTTCCCAGGCTAGAATAAAGGGTACTCAGGAAGAGTTAATGATTGTTAATGATCGATACTTTGGAATTGAATAGGAAACAGGCAAGGTCTATTATTGGAGAACAGGAGAGAAAAATCCCATTTTAGAAGCAATAAGGATTTTGCCATCACTGAGTTGAGTCCAGCTATTGAGTCTTCCTTGAGAGTACCGTATTTGTTTTTGGAAATTTCCACAGGCCCTTCCTTTGGTTTTGTATGAATCCCATCTTGTGTTAGGATGTCCCTGGTTTACCTGTAACCCCATGGATGGCCCAACTGAGCCAAATTATTAAATATAGCCAATGATTTGATATTCCAAGATGGGGACTCTCAGGGTAGGTAACAACAGCATGTTTCACAGTATCATTATGAAACTTATGTTTTGGGAACCATTCTACTAGGGACGGAGAACCTATGGCGCTCTGTATATCATTGGACTGTAACTCCAATGGAGGCCTGAGCTGACAATGCTGGTTAGGGCTGATGGAAGCTGGAATATAACAGCATCTGGAGGGCCACGCATTGCCCAGCTCTCTCTTATACAGGCCCTGCAAACAGTGTTTTTCCTTATATGAGATACTTGGCTAAGTCATATATTCACTATTACACTGTTTGTGATTTTGTAACCAACTTTTTCAAAATGATGTCCAGGAAGCCTCTCATCTTGGCATGGGCCTGATTACTTTCAGGAAGGCTGCCATAGCATGTGCCTTCATCCTCAGCCCATCTGTTCTGTTTACAGGTTCCTCCACCACCATATCCATGGGGGAGACATTACCATTTATAAGTGAAACCATGGATAATAGCAAACGCTATTAAAATAAAGGACTTCTGGAACAAACATATCATAGAGTTGCATGGGAGTTATTCCTAGAGATGACACCTCTCTAGGCATTTCCCAGTGCAACTCTATGGTATGTGTGCCTATTTTTTTCAGCCATGGATAACAGAAACAGTGGATATTGGTTCTGTGGATATGGAGCTGCAACCTGTATATCACAGGCCTAATCCACACTACACAAATAATCCAGTTTAAACCTGATTACTGCCATGGCTCCTTCCCACTGAATTCTGGGATTTGTAGCTTTGGGTCTTTAGATGTCACTGGTGCCTCAACTACAAAACCCAGGATTTCATAGGAAGGAGCCATGGCAAATATTCCAATTTAAACTGCATTATTCGTGTAGTGTGAATGGACCCAACAATTTTTATTCCTTTGCCTAATGTTTGCTTAAGGTGCTGCCATCAGGCTGTTTCCATAATTTGATCTGTTACTGAATGTAGCTTCTTTAACTGGATTTAATCCAGAGGTTTCCATGACCATGTGAGGTCTTAGGCTTCCATTCTGTTGACCGATACAAAGGAGGTCACTCTAGCATGTCAGCTGTTAGCATGGCAACTTGGGCTCAAAGGGAGTCTTCCCAGCTGGTGTTTGAATCGCAATCCCTCTTTCTCCTAGTGATAGTTTATCTGGTGAAGGAAAACATACAGCTGTGGCATTCTTTATTGCTAGATAATTTTACGTCTGTTTTGTGTAATGCAAACTGTAATGTAGATTTGAGTCACATGGCTCTAGGCTTGTGCATTCTAATGACAGCTAATATTTTTTTACTTTTTTTTTTTTTTAAATAAAGTTTAACTGATTGGAGCCAGGGAAAATAATTTTCCTCTGCATCAAATTGGTTGAAGTATTATCTTCCATTGTTTCTAAAACAGTGAATTTTGTTGTTGTTAACATTTGGACCTTTTGGTATTTTGGAATTCATCTGCTAGAAGCCCTAGCTAGCATGGGCAGTGGTGAAGGATTGTAGGAGGAGAAGTCCAAAGGCTAGGATAGCTCTTTGAAATTGTTCACCATACCACCACCCCTGGCAAGATAATCCTTTTTTACTGTATGGCATCTTTTTACCAGCTCAGGCTCAAGATAGTGTATGGACTGTTTTCTTACCATACTCTCCTAGCAGTTTTTCTAAGCTGCCTGCATAGTCCTCATGTAAGGACCAGGTCTTAAAAGTGACCTTTTCCTGTCATTCATTGGGGTAATTGATGTCCCTGGGTACTATGTTTGTTTTGATTTTCTGTATCCCTTTGAAATGGTAACAAATGGTGAAGGAGGATGGGCTCTGGTAAAGCAAATGCTGGGGAGGAAACTGCAGCGACCATGCTAACCAAAGATTGAGTTGCCCACCAGAATTGACTGATTGTGAATACTATATATTATACTGCTTTTCCTTTGTAGTTCATGCGAAGCAACGATGTTGGACTGCTAACCCTTTAGATTTCTGTTTAGTAATAAAGCTTACTGTTTAATTCTGAAGCTTTTGTCTACTGAGTCCGAAGAAAAGGGTTCATGACACCTCATCAGTTCATAGTGAGCAGTGGCTGTTCATCCACCTAGAATCATAGAATCATAGAGTTGGAAGACACCACAAGGGCCATCCAGTCCAGCCCCCTGCCATGCAGGAATACACAATCAAATCATTCCTGAGAGATAGCCATCCAGCCTCTGTTTAAAAACCTCCAAAGAAGGAGACCTCACCACACTATGAGGCAGTGTATTCCACTTCCAAACAGCTCTTACTGTCAGGAAGTTCTTCCTAATGTTTAAGTGGAATCTCTTTTCCTGTGGTTTGAACCCATTGCTCCATGTCCTAGTCTGTGGAGCAGCAGAAAACAAGCTTGTTCCATCCTTGATATGACATCCCTTCAAATATTTAAATATGGCTTTCACGTCACCTCTTAACCTTCTCTTCTCCAGACTAAATATACCCAGCTCCCCAAGCCACTCCTCATGGGGCATGGCCTCCAGACCTCCCACCTTCCTGGTTGCCGTCCTCTGGACATGCTGCAGCTTCTCAATATCCTTCCTGAATTGTGGTGCCCAGAACTAGACACAGTATAGTGAGGTCTGACCAAAGCAGAATAGAGTGGCACCATTACTTCACTTGATCTAGACATCATACTCCTATTAATGCAGCCTAGAATCGCATTGGCTTTTTTAGCTGCTGCATCACACTGCTGACTCATGTTCAGCTTGTGGGCCAGTAAGACTCCTAGATCCTTTTCGCATGTACTGCCATCAAGCCAGTGTCACCCTTCCTATATCTGTGCATTTCCTTTTTACTGTCCAAGTGTAGTATCCTACATTTCTCTCTGTTGAAATTCATTTTGTTAATTTTGGCCCAGCTTTCTAATATGTTAAGGTCATCTTGAATTCTGATCCTATCCTCTGGGGTATTAGCTACCCCTCCTAATTTGGTGTCATCTGCAAACTTGATAAGCATACTCTCTATTCCCTCATCCAAGTCATTTACAAAGATGTTGAATAGTACTGGGCCTAGGACAGAACCCTGTGGAACCCCCCTAATCACTTCTCTCCAAGTTAAAGAGGAGCCATTGATGACTACCCTTTGGGTTCGGTCAGTCAACCAACCTGTTCCTCCCAAGACTTCCAAGAGGTGGTTCAGGCCCTGGGGGAAAATTTGAAGAAGAGAGTGGAACCCCCAGCTGTTCACCAGCAGCAGATCTGTGTGACAGACAATGGTGGCCATGGGCCAGCTGGGCAAATGCTTCTGGATTGGGGTGGTGGTTTTGGGCCAAGTGGGAAAGAGGCTTCTGGCTATGTGTGAAGGGGAGGGATCCAAGGAAGGGGCTCCTTGCCCTTGCTTCTGTGGGCTGGGGGAGGATTCCAGAGACCTGCTGCTAGGGAAAGGGGCTCCTAGTGCGCTCCCCACAGCATGCTCAGTAGCTAGGAAGGCTGGTAGGGAATGGATGGGGTGGGAGAGCAAGATGGCCATTTGAGGCAGTTGGTGGAAGAGAACTGGGGGAGGGTCTCTAGCATCTGGAGCAGCCCTGGAGCCAGGATCGGTGAGGGACGGGTGGGGGGGCAAAAAGACTTTCTTCCTAGGTTCACACAGTCAGAAAGACAAAAACATGTGCAACATAGTCAGTCAGCATCCCCCTTCTGGGCCAGCAGGCCTGGAAATATCATAGAATCATAGAGTTGGAAGAGACCACAAGGGCCATCTAGTCCAACCCCTGCCCTGCAGGAATACACAATGTGTACTGGTTTCCCCCCACCTCATAAGCCCAGGTTCCTTTTGAGTGTCTCAGGCTTTCCTGTCTGTTGGAAAGTTGTGTCATATGCCTCCTGGACTGCCCTGAGGCCCTTGAACTTGCCTGTTGCCTCAGATGCAGTGGAATATAATAACTAGCAATCCAGGTGGCTTCTGTATGAAGGACTGGGAGAGGGTGCCATCGTGTTTATTGGATTTATATCCTGCCTTTCTCCCAAGATGGGATTCAAGGCAGTTTACAATAATTAAAAAATACAACTCAAACATTACAAGATGCAAAAGTTAAAAAAAAAGATTTAAATTAATTACCATTTTAAAAATATAATCATTCAAAACACAACATGAATTAAAAACATAATACTGATAAAAATACAACATGAAAAGCAGCACACCAATTAAAATTCACATTTCAAAATGCTTGGCTAAATAAAAACATCTTCAACTGCTGACAAAAAGAAGTGAAATAAAAATGTTACAGGGGAGTCCAGCATTATGAGATGGAAAAAAGAAAACTCTTCAGCTTTTTTCCCCTTTCCTGCAGGCATTTCTCTCTTACTAAGCTTGTATATTACTAAAGAACCCCCTGCTACTTTGCTTCATATCTACTCTTGTTAGATCCATTGAACTACAAGCTGAAGTCACCATATCATGCTTTTAAAAAATGGGTCCATTTTCTGTTTTCCATCAGCCTCCTCAGCACACAATAGTATTTGCACCAGGCCTCCCATGACCTGCATTTCCCAGAGACTAACCCGACATGACCCTGGGCCAAGCCATATAAATCACAAGGTGACTTCATAAATAAGTATACATATAATAGTGGCTGCCTTGGCCAGGAAGAAAGTAAATAAGAAATCCAGAGACAGAACTATTGAAGTTCTGGGCCATTAGCGATGTATATTGTTTTCAGACACAATCAATTTTTTTTAAAGGAAGGAACGCTGACATGTTCCCAACAATCTGCGCATCAGCAGTTTGTAAACCTGGGGGCTGACAAGGTCATCGAAACAGTGGTGGCTACTGGCTCTGATACCACTCTGGCAGTGAATCTACTCCAAATTTTAGTCCAGATTTTAGAGAAGCAGCTATCCATCAAGCTGCTTCTCTTTCCAAAAACAGGTCCAGCACCTGGGGTAGTGCCTTTAAAGTCTGGACTAAAACCCAGGTCAGATTCACCACCCCTGATGTTGGATCCACCAAACTAAACCAATCTAGCATGCTACTGATTCTTTTAAAATAAATTCATAGAATCATAGAATTGTAGAGTTGGAAGAGACCACAAGGGCCATCCAGTCCAACCCCCTGCCACACAGGAAATCATGATCAAAGCATCCCTAACAGATGGCCATCCAGCCTCTGTTTAAAGACCTCCAAGGAAGGAGACCCTACCACGCTCTGAGGGAGTGTGTTCCACTGCCGAACAGCTCTTACTGTCAGAAAGTTCCTCCTAATGTTGAGGTGGAATCTCTGTTACTGGAGCTTGCATCCACTGTTCCATGTTCTAGTCTCTGGAGCAGCAGAAAACAAGCTTGCTCCATCCTCAATGTGAGACCCCTTCAAATGAGGGCAAATTAAATCCCTTGCCTTCATGTTGGCCCAAACTTTTTGACAAGTTTACTACAGATCTCACCCAAAGTAGATGAAATTCACCTCAGGAGATTATCAGATGCAGGGGAACATGGCAAAAAAAAATAAAAATAAAAATAAAAATAAAAAAAAATAAAAAAATGTTCCCAACTGCATCAGAAGATCACGAGGAAAACAGAAAGGGCAACATTATTGGACATCCACATCCTCAGCCATTCATGGGGCGTAGCACTGCTGCAGATGAGGCTTCCCTTTTTCATTGACAGGGACAAGCCGCCAATACAAAGGCCTTACTCATGGCTGCACTACACCCCCAGGACACTGAAGGATGATGTCATCTGAAAATGTCTCCCCTTCCTGTTCTCCTCATGATCTTATGGTGCAGTTTTTGCTGCATCTGATAATCTCTTCAGTCGCCTGGGTGGCAGTTTGCCTGTAATTGATGATTCTGGAGCGTTAAAAGCCATTGTGGGAGATGAAAGCAAGAAGCCATAGATGACTTTATTCCATATCCTGGCTCAGCGATCCACCAGCTGTGTTCTAGTGTGCATCTAATACCTTCCTGTCAGAGTCATCAGGACTTTTTCGGACAAGTAAAATTGCAGCGCAAGCAGCCTCGCAACGTTGCAAGGCTGCAGCGCGTCCCTTTCGGATGACGCCCATCCCTGCCAGTACTGTTGCGGTACCGCAGGGACATTTGAGTGTAATATTTTGCCGATTTTTACTCACGATCAACGATTGTGAGTAAAAATCGCCAAAATATTCCACTGAAATGTCCCTGTGGTACCGCAACAGTACCAGCAGGGATGGGCGTCATCCGAAAGGGACGCCCTGCAGCGCTGCAGCCTCGCAACGTGGCGAGGTTGCTTGCGCTGCATTTTACTTGTCCGAAAAAGTTCATAGAATGACCACTTTTGGAACCTATTCTGATATTATTTCATCTGTTCCAATGTGCATCAAATATCCTATTGTCAGAGTTATAGGATGACAAGTTTTGGAGCCTATTCTGATATCACTGGTCCTAGGTGATTAATTCTGATCTCTGAGGTGGTGGGACAAGTGTTTAAGAAGAAAATTCATGTATCTTCTGGTGGTTCTCTCTTGAGCTGCAATATGGCACCATATGTGTGTGCGCTTTTCAGATTATCTCAAGAGAATTCCAGAACCCATGAGTGGACTAGACATGGCAGTGGTTTCCTTGGAAATTCAATGACTCTCTGGCCCATCCCAAACACATTGGCTGAGATCCTACATTATGTTCATGTAGTGGAAATCTTTACTCATATAATTATGCAGTGGGTGTGCTATGCCACCTTTCTGTGGAATACTGGCATTGTGTAACAAATTGTTAATCTTCCAGTATGGCCACTTATGGTCCCACTGTGTGTATAGAGTGCAAAGTGGTTGTTCCTGAAACCACAATGAATCAAGTTGTACACTGTAGGCACTGATAAATCTGAGAATGTGCAACTGAAAATGCACAACTGCATGGCTGGAATCCTGCTGTTTAGTCCCAATTACAGTAGACCCATTGTTGAATGGAGAGTCAACATGTACTGTAGGTAAATCCCACCAATTCAATGACCCCACTCTAGTTGGGACTAACAACAGGATTTAAGCCCATGTAAATTGGTTATGAGCCATCTTACAATTTGAATGTTGGACTAGGACTCTGAGAGACTAGGGTTTGAATCCTTGTTTAGCTGAAGAAACCCACTGGGTGACCTTCGACAAGTTACTCTCTCAGACTAAGTGAAAGACAAGAAATCCTCTGAATAAATCTTGTCAAAAAAAACCCTATGATAGGATCACCATAAGTCAGAATCAACTTGAAGTCCCATAAGAAGATATGGTTACACTTGTGGAACTCCACTTACATAACCATGAACTGAATATGTAAGATAACAAGTAAGGAAATCCCATAGATTTAATGGGGATACTCTAGACAGTAACAGGATTCGGGCCACTGAGTTTTCTGCACTCACTTAGAAAGGAGGCATTAAAAAGTTTGTAAACTCACTACCTTCTTGTTTAGCAACATTATTTAAGCTTCTAAGCAAGTGCCTGAAGTTGGTTCTCACTACCATTCCAGGTCTTTTGTTCACTCATGGTGTGCTTTATCCACAATAAAGCTATGGACTGAGGCTGCTAGTTGACCTTCTAGCTGGTCAAGAAAATGTTAGGAGAGATTTATGCACTTGGGATCAGGCACAAATTAAATAGTTAATCATCATTAAGGTCATGGAAGTTTGACTGAAATCAATTAAATGCAGCAAACCTGTCCCAAAACACAGGCATAGAGCTTCTGTGCAAACCCATCATCTGAAATGTGATAAGCATTCAGTGAAAAACAAACTACTTTTGTTTGAATAAACATGGCTTACATCTGAGAGAGCTCTTAGGCCTTAATTATTTAGTTTATTTTTCCCCCAAAGTATAGAGTAGAAGTGAATTTGGGCATTATTCCCATTTCAGTTTGGTAGATTTGGAGGAACATTGCTCAGTTCATGGATAAAACAAAAGCAAGACACTAATGCTGGGGAGGATCATGCCCATGAGATCAACAAGGAGTGGGGGTAGAGCACCCCCTCCTTGTTGATCACATGTCTGAGTGCCCTGTTCTGACCTGAGAAGAAGTGACAATGCCAGCCAGGCTCTTAGCATTAGCAGCAATAGAAATACATTGATATTTATATACCACTTATCAGTGCTGAAGCACTCCCTAAGCAGTTTACATTTTTTTAGCTAATTGCCCCCAACAAGCTAGGTACTCATTTTACTGACCTATGGAAGGATGGAAGGCTGAGTCAACCTTGGAGCCCTCTGGGATCGAACTCATAACCTTGTGGCTTGCAGTACTGGCATTTAACCACTGTATAAGCAGGGAGCTACTTGGCCAGCGAGGAGGTGGCAGCGGCAGCTCCGACGGGATCCATTCCCTTCCCTGCATTGCCCAGTGCAGGATAAGGGGGATGGCACTGTGTTTGCATGTAGACAACTCGATCGGGCTGTATCAAAGGAGCTGCTTGGCTGGTGAGTAGGTGGCAATGGTGTCTCCAAAAACAGGAGATGGACCAGCAGGGCCAATGTGGTGTTTGCCTGGCTGGCCCATGTGGACAACAATGGCTGTCACACCATATTCAGACTGGAGCACATGGCCTCTGTTGTGGTCAAGCTGGGCCAGTCCAGAGCATAATGCTCTTGGAGGTCCAATTTGAACAGATCAATTTGACCTAGTCTTGGGGGGAGATTAAGCCTCCCTACCCCCCTCCTATTCTGGGGCCTATGCCACTCCTGCCCAATGAGGAAAGATGATGTATGTATTCTATCAATATAAAAGAATGCACACATTTTTTTTTACCTCTTCAAGAAGAAAAGGTGTCTTTACATAGGTGGACAAGTTACAAGAGTTTCTGTACATTTCTCAATTATGCATTTTGGGACTTGTTAGGAAAAATCTCCTTTCTGATAAAAACAAAACAAAAACAAAATCTATGGCTGTTATCCTGTTGGTTAGTCCCAATTAAACAAGACCCCTTCAATCAATTGTTGGTAATATGCAAAATACATTTTTTTTCTCCAGAAGTATGCAAAATGCAATGTTTTATGCATTCATGCAAGATAGGATGTTTTTAGGCAAATGAAATCATCACAAAAAATGTTCAGAAAGAGAGTTGGAAAAACAATAAAATCTTGCTCAACAGGGAAATTGTCTGAAAATAAAAACTTGTTCCTATGTGCAAGAATGAAATAAGCAAAGATTTGCCTCACTAGTGTATGCATGCATGTGTCTCCCTGCTGGCACCCATTCATATAGCTTGTGAGCTTACATCACATGCCCAACCTGGGTCTGAAAATGTATTGCATCCCTAACCAGGACTATAGGAATGAAGAAGATTCAAGAAGATGAGATGTTGGAGGAGTTTCATTTTGCACACTGTTCCGTTTCACCCAGCTTGTCTTGGATCTGAAAGGGCCATTCTGTCCCAAGCTGTAGCCTACAGGAGGTAGTAGCAAAGTCCAGGACCACTTTCAGTTCACTGAGAATCTGGGTATGGGGACAGACTGGAGAGATGGCACCTAAGAGCTGTAAGCTTGGAACAGTGTTCGAAGCCATCCTCTGGAGCCAATGGAGAGCTTAAGGAGTCCTGCTGTAAGATTGATGTTTTGATGCCAGAGCACTCAGTTTTTGATTGTATTTGACAACTGATGTCATTGTTTCCAGCAATTAATAAGATCTGACAGTGGGCTGGCAGGAGGAGTCAGTTTCTATATAGTAAGTATAGCATAACACTCAATATTTGACAGCACCTGATGGATGACATGCAGTAGGTTTTTGTTAGGTTTAAACACACTCCATCCATCCATCCATCCATCCATCCATCCAATGAAAACAGCTGGGTTTTCCAGTCTGTCATTTCAGTTCTACAGCCATACTCAACCCATCCTTGATATACATGAAATCTTCTCCTATGTAGCTTTTCCCTGCTCTAAATGTGCATGTGTGTGCTAGGATCAGATCAACTACCTTATCACATTAAACTGATACTAGCTGTACCCAGCGTAATGTACACCATTAAAAAACTCCCCCCAAATGCCCGGTAGACCTCAGGACAACCCTGTAAGGCAGGCTAGTGGATATTAAAATTCCTCCTCCCTCTTCTCAGCACTGCACACATTTCCTGGAATTGCTGAGGGTGACTCACTCTTCTGTTGCCTTGCCTTGCCATGGCTGCTGCCACCACCAGTTGATTGTCTGGGTCCCAATCTGGGCCACAGATTGAGTGGTAGGAGTGGATTGTGAGGTGGAGAGGGAATTTGCATGTGGGTGGTGATTGGCTGGGTGTGTTTCCTGAGCAGCCAGTCAGCATACTGGGAAAGGCAACATACCAAAGAGAATTGTATAGATAGATGATTAGATCAATCCTACTGTCTCTGTGAAAACATATTCCTATTTCCTCCCATCTATGATATGTCTTCCTGGCCTAATTGCTCAAATAAGAGTGACAGGATGACTGATCTCTCTCCTGTTACATGGTCACAAGATTCCCCACCCACTCACCCACCCGCTCCCATTTGGGAATATTATTTTAAGCAATAAATATGTTTGGATATTTTTTTTGGTCCATTGAGATAACAGAAGAATGTTTTGTCTGCACATTGCTAGGCTTCATGAGCTTGCTGGAAGATCTGAAACTGATTTCTGTTTCTAGGAATGCCAGTTCAATGAGAGGCATAATTTATAATGTTTTGAATGGGACCTTCCTGAGAAAAGAACTGATTGCAATAACTATTTCCCCAAAGTCTGGGAGAGTAAAGCAAATTTCATATCTGTTGTTATGATTTGGGTGCACTGTTGAATTTCCTGGCAAGCTAATGCCCCTGCTAATGTGTGTGTACATGCCTTCAAGTCACCTGTTGTCTTATGGCAACCCCATGAATTTCATAGCATTTTCTTAGGCAACAAATACTCAGAGGTGGTTTTGTCAGTTCCTTCCTCTGAAATACAGCCTATAGTACCTGGTGTTTATTGGTGGTCTCCTGTCCAAGTACTAATGAGAGCTAACCCTGCTCAGCTTCCAAGATCAGACAGGATCCGGTGCCTTTAAGGTATTTAGGCCCATCTTATCTTCTACCCTTGTCATGATGGAGTGACCAACTCCATCATGGGGAAAGAGTTAATTTTCCACTCCACAGCATCTGGAATTTTCCACTCCCTGCTCTCCATAGCATCAGGTAAGATAAGGGGTGGAACTTCATTACCTAAACATGACATCACATCACCTGACTGGAGAACCAATCGGATCTGGCCATGCAGAACCAATCCGATTTGAGCAATGGAGTTTTGAGTTTCTGAATTCCTTTGTTTGAGGCCACATGTTCTTAGACCAGCAAGGATGCAACATGGCTAGAGCCAGCAAGAGAATAATAATAATAATAATAATTTATTTATAAACACACATGGTACTGAGGTCGGAGGAGCTGACTTCCTTCATGGCTCTATAACATCAAACAGCCCAAATGATACCATGAAGTCTAAGGAAGAGACTGCCAATGACTCTGAATTCCATCACAGAGACTGACTACTATGGACTTCATAAACTGTGAGTTGTATTTTCTTAGCTTAGGGAATGTGATTAGTTAGAACATGCATTAGTTTTTATGATTTATTTTAACCCTATGACTGAATGTATTTCATGTAGCCTTAAGCTGAGAACCTGGAGGAGAGATTTTCCTCCATGCTGTGTCATTGCTTAAACTAAAAAATAAAGCTTTTTCTGTTTCCCTAATCTCCACAAACACGTGCCTGGCTTGGGCTAGCTATCTGAATTTCCCTGGGATAGAGGAAGGGAGTTGGTGATATTTTAATACAACCTGCCCAGCTTCTCGCTGCACTAGGCATAAAGCGGGGGGGGGACGGACTCAGCGAGTGGTGGCAGATTTTGAAGAGAAATTAAATCTAAGGGATTTCAAGTTTAGAAAAAAATCCCTAAGATTTGGGATTTACAAAGGGCAGACCTGGAGTTTCAGGCAGAGAGGCTTCAGGGTCACTTCACAACCCTCAAATATGCATTAATTCTAATTTTTTGTATTCACTTTTGAGCAAATAATACAAACTGGGGAGAAAAAATATTCAAGGGTAGCTGTGTTGACCATACAGCAAACTAAAACAACCCCAAAAGACTGAACCTTTATTGGCCTGTACTGAGAACTCTCCATACCAACTCAATCACAACAGAGACAGCATCTGATACAAGATGCAGGCCTGTGACTCCAACACCACTTTTTTTCTTTTTTCCTGTATGATTTTTAAAAACATTTTTTGCCTGATGAAGATGCCAATGAGGCTTCAAAAGCTTGCATGATGTGTTTTTGCAGCTAAGTTGGCCAATTAAGGTATCATTCTTCTGTGGATTATTTTAAACTGATGAGAATTACACAAACTGGGTCGTAACTGTGCTTGGATCTCCTAATAGTAGCATATTGTCTGTAGGACAGCTCTATGGAGATTATCACACAGGCCAAATATCTCAGGACAGGGACAACAGAAGATCGCTAAAAGGCTTACCTAGCAGACGACATTGTCCCTGTCCTGTTCTCCACCCGTGCTGGCTCCGTGCTGCCTCCATCTTCCCTTATTGATGGGGAAAAGTCATCGATAAGGAGCCTATTCTGTTACAGAAACAGAATCACGGGCATACGAATGAGAGCCCTGTTGTGCTGGTGCGATGATGGTGTAATGTGACATCACTGAGAGGTCCGTTCAGAACACTTCCGGGTATGATTGGGATGAGGAGGTAATTGACACCAGTTTTCTCCCTCCCTGGGTTACTTTGGGTTTTTAAAGTGTGTTTTGGGGCTTTTGAGGGGGGGGCGTTTAATTTATTTTTTATTATTAAATTTCCCACACAATCATTCTCTCACAAGAACGAGCAGGATTTTCTTTCCCTGTAGTAAACGCAACTTTACGACGGCTGCATTTACTGCAGGGAAGCCGAGGGGAGGAGGAACGGTTTCCATCGTGGAAGAAGGTAGGTGTTTGAAAACTTTTTTTAAAAACTGTTACAGGTATGGGAGTGGGCTGGGTGTGGGGGGGTGCCGGGACAGGGACGTTTTAAAAGGGCCCGTGTGATAATCTCCTATGTGTTTAAGAGAGAGTGAGTGTGTGTGTGTGTGTGCATGCATGGCGAATACGGTAGGCAGATCTAGGGCTAAGTTTTACCCCAGGGTCTACGACAGGCTGCACCCATTCAAAAATATTTTAAAATATTTTTTTAAAGTGGAAGGCCAGAAGTTCCCTTTGGGTTCTAAAAATAAACTTTAAAATGGTATTTTATACTAAAGAAAGGTTAAGAACCATACTTTAGAGGAGAAATGCCATCCCTGGAGGCTTCCAGGAATTGTAATTCTCCTATTTCTACCTCATGTTTTCACTGGGGAACCGTCTGTAAGGGTTTGAGGGCTGCCAAAATGTATGGTGGGTTGCTTGTGGTGCATAGAATATGTTTCCTAGTCCTCCCCACACGCATGAGTGCACACACACAGTGGCCAGTATCCTTTTGATTTCATATACACACACATCCCTTACTCATGTGGTTGTATTTTTCAGGTATAGTACAACAGATGTATTTTGTTCATGATTGCACAAGCAAAGTTCTGCAGGTGAACCATTTCACGTAAACCTAAATCTTATTGCCAGTCCTAACTAGAATAGAGTCCTTTAATCAATTGGATTTACCTGTATGCTGATTTCATTAATTGCATGAACAGGGCTACTCTAGTTTGGATTAATGAACAGGATTCCTGCTATGCAGCTGTACATTCTTGGATGGTGCATAACTTTGTCAGAGCTTCAACGTACCACTTGATTCACCGGGATTGCAGAAAGTGCCACTGTCAATTTCCCATTACACAATGGAACAGTAAGCAGGGACACTGGCAGATATACAATGGGTTGTACAAGGTCATGATTCTGCAGAATGGTGGTATAGTGCAACCACCATGTAACTATGTGAGTATAGATTTACATTACAGAAGTACAATATAGGCTCTTGGCCGCTGAACATCTACAATATAATGAAGGTTAGCAATCCTATATGACACATTTTGCAAATATACAAAAATTCAAAGGTGCTCCAGTGAACGTTGAGGGTCACCTAATATTGACTGATATAAGTCTAAAAAGAGGGGATATTTTCTTTTAATTCAGACATATACAATGGGCTTTGGGTATCTGCTGGGGTTTGGTTTCAGGACTCTTTTAGATACCAAAATCTGTGGATGCTCAAGTCCCACTATATACAATGGTGTAGTAAAATGGTGTCCCTTATATAAAATGGTAAAATCAAGTTTTCCTTTCTGGAATTTTTTGTTTGTTTGTTTGGGAGGGGAATATTTTCAAGCTGTGGATGGTTGAATCTATGGATAAAGAATCCATGGATACAGAATCCATGGATACAGATGGCCAACTGTACAGTGCAATCCTAGGCATCTTGTTGTTTTAATCTTGCTGTTGTTTTAATCTTGCTGTAAGCCGCCCCGGTTGCCGAGCAGAGGGACGGGCTAAAAATAATAAATTATTATTATTATTATTATTATTATTATTATTATTATCTTGATCCAGAATTAAGTATAATGAATTTAACTGCCATGTTACTGTATGTTGGTTTCTAATCTTATGATGAGATGCTGAATGTCCCTGTCCCACTGAAAATGCATAGGATTTCATGGTCTGAAAACTATGAGATTATCAACATGGAAAAAATGAGACTATAAAAACTCACCACACTTTAGATATATACTGTAACATATATGTACAGAACATTTGGTTACTCTTTAACAGAAGTGGGCAGCAATTATCCTCAAGTACAATTGTGGAAATTTGTGGAAAGCTCTAGTCTTTCATCCCAGCTCTTCTGCCACTACAGCACTCCTTTTGCACTTAGAAACCAGGATCACCGACAGATCCCTTTCCAACTCACAAAACTTAAGAGTGTAACCATTCTTTTGCTAAGAGGAGGTAGGATTAGCCAAGATAGGGATAAGTGAATTTTATTGAGTGTTTATGCTATGAGTCTGTTCCTGCACTGAAAGGATCTGTGATAAAATAAAATAACAAATAAATAAATAAAAAATCTGACACAATTATTTTTGCATTTGCCTATTTTGATTGAGAAATCAGTAAACTATTAACAGCAATAAAAGGGAGTTTTAAAAAATGACTGGATGAATTAGGTCAAGGTCCATCTAGTCCAGCTTTTTGGAGACAGCCAGATTCCTCTGGAAAGTTCATAAGTAGGGCATGGGCGGGGTGGACTATGTTCTTTATAAGCGAGCATCTGCTGCACCAACATATACTGCCTCTGAATATGGTAGTTCCATTTTAAACCATTGTGGAAAATAGCAGTTGAGAGCAGAGCTTGAAAGCAATAGTGTAGTACACTAAGCAGCATTGCTGGTAATATGCGTCTTTGAGGGTGGCAATGAGGACATAAGAACGTTATGTGTAAAAAGTAACAACTGACAACACTTTTTAAAAGTGTAATAAGTTAGGACTACCTGCTATGACATATAGAGTTTGGGATGATAGACTATACTATACGTGTCCAGTACTATACCTGTCCGACAGCAGAGATTTGTGTAGAAGCTGCAACCCTGGTGACACAAACTGATGGATTGACCAGAGGAAGGGGATCTGCACACACCTTGGCTGAGTTTTGGGGTCACATGTATATTCTATATTCCCCCTGAAAGGGTGAGCTTGAGAGTGGAATACAATGTCTACCGGAGTTTCCCAGGGTCAAACAAAGGATTCTACAGATGTGTTAATGATCACTAATGACTGAAACATTAAAACTGATGGGTCTCAGGCAAACCTCTATTGTTTTAAGACAGATGGGAGGAAATACCAGTTTTGTAAGTAAAGAGTGTCCAGCTGCCTTGATTGAATTAGTGAATGACTCACTTTCAGGAACATCCAGGAGAATTAGTCCATTTCCTCCCTAAACTATCAGCTCAAGGTGGGGTGGGGGCTCACTGAATCTTTACCTGGGTATGTCTTTGAGGAATTTGAGCTGACTACTCTCTTTAGTTTTCTGAGCAAAACTTATTACTTTGGAATCCCTGGTCTACTACCAACCACATGGAGTGCCAATAATAAGACAATTTATGGAATACAGCCAATTGATTAATTATTATAAGAGTGGGGGTGTCAGGTCAGGTAACAACTTAACATTGCTTCTGGAGGTGATTTGTGGAAAACTGAGGACACTTTTTACATTTTCAAAGTTCATTAAAAGCATAAAAGGAATTTAAAAGTAGTGCATAGAGTTACTAGTGTGGCACTCTTCAAGCAACGAATACAGTGCACCCTCTGGATCCATGAAGGTTTGATTCCAGGACCCCCTCCCTGCAGATGGCAAAGAACACAGATGGCCATGCCCCATATTATTGAATGGTGGTGATGTGCATATAGACACATTTGCACATCTGTGTGCATGTTGCTGCCATTTTAGGTATGGACATGACAATCTGTGGGTGATTGAAACTTCAGATCAGGAGACCATAGATTAGGAGAGCCTGCTGTACTGTTAGCAAGGTTCAGGGGGCAGAAACACAAAGGAGTAAGAAGTAACAATTTACTTATTAAAAAACAATGGCCTAAGCACTGATTGAAAGACATCTTCTCAGTTAATTCTTCTAAACCTTTTCTTGAAGGTACCAAAACTCCTTTTCCAAACTGGCTATTATGCCAATGGATTGTGGGGTTCTAGAGTTTAGAGACATACTTTGTAAAGAATTGATAACTTTCTTATGTTTAAATTGGATTTGAATGACTTGAATGTTTCTTCTTTCAAGCTGTAGCATCCCAGGACCTTGAATGTGTTTTGCTATCCTAACTGATGTGTTGTGGTTTTTGTAGGAAGCATTCCATGACTTGGTGTGTAAACTAATTTATGTAACCTAATTAGCAGTTCAGACTCATTGTATGTGTATTGTAAATTCCAAAGAAGACTGTATATAGACAGATCCCTGAAGTCTGTAAAATCTATACTCATTATATTTCTATTAGTAGTTTATATATATATTGCTCATATTAAATTATATCATAATTATTTTTGCAATTCCTCCTTTTTTTGCTCAACAATGTTTGGTGTGCTTAAATTCCTTTTCATTAACTTGTCTTTTTAAAGGTTTGCCCATTGAATTTCAGACAGAGATTGAACCTGGGACCTTCTGAATTCAGCTTGTATGTTCTACTGCTTAGCTTCAACCCCTTCCTATGTCCAGATGAATTATTGGAAATGTTACTTTTTTGGAGTGCAACTCACAGAATCCCCCCAGACAGCATGGATTGTATGAGAAGCAGACCATAAGTGCAATAGCACTTCAGTAGGGGTGTGTGTATATGTGTCTTCAAGTTTCAGGTTCACAGTGACCCCATGAATTTCATAGGGTTTTCTTAGCCAAAGAATACTCAGAGGTGGTTTTGCGAAATTCCTTCTTCTGAAATATAGCCTATAGCACCTATACTCTCCCATCCAAGGGCTGACCCTGCTTACTTTCCAAGCTCAGACAGGATCTGGCGAGTTTATCGTATTTACCTAGGGTCTAATATCTGTGGAGGTCTTTTATTTATCCGTGGCCTGGGTGCCTTAAAGTTTGTGAATTAGCGCACAAAATTATAGATTACTGCTCAGAACATTTTCATCTTGTGACTGCTTATTGTAAATGTAAATAAAGATTCAAATAATAATTCCAGTATTCTGCATCAGCAATACTTTACTAAGTAATCTCTCCTGGCCCAACTCACACCCCAAACCTGATAGAAACTTCATTCACCTGTGCTCCAGTCTCTGGCAGAATGGATCTTCTTCTCTCCATGCAGCTGATGTCTGGTAAAGTAGATATGGGGGGATTACAAATGTGGCAATAGTAGTGATTGTGAATACAGAATGGTTATAGATGAGTAAATCTAGGTATCTGTTCTATATTCACGATCACTACTCATGGGGAGGGGGCGGTTTGGCCAGGACAGGTTACTTAATTAATTATACTTATTTAGATATACTTAATTAATTATACTTATTTAGATATACTTAATTAATTATACTTATATCTATTATAAGTAAGTATATATCTATACTTATATTTAAGTATACTTAAATAAGAAGCTGGTACAGAATACTGGACTATGTCAACATATATGATGCATCCTCCTCTCTCCTACTTCAGTTTTTGGGAAGATGTGCTCTGCCATTTATGTCTACACATGCATTTTTTCCTTTGTGGTTATAGTGGATCTTGCAATCCCTATGCATATATAGAAGTCATGACTGTTTAGTAATGGTCATCTAGATACTTGTAATAAATTATATGTAACATTCTACATTTATTATTCCACAGTTTATATGCAATAAAATAATAATTCTAATATTGTTCTAATATTGTGAAGCTGTCTACTTTCCAGTATTCTCTCGCTATCTACTACAGTTGGCCCTCCGTATCCACACATTCTGCATTCACAGATTCAACCATCCACAGCTTGAAAATATTTTTTTAAAACCCTCAAAGAGTAAACTTTGATGTTGCCATTTTATAGAAGGGATACCATTTTATTACACCATTATATATAAAGGGACTTGAGCATCCATGGATTTTAGTATCCACAGGGGAGGCCTTGGAACAAAACCCTAGCATTTACCAAGGGCCCACTGTATTTCTAATATTCTCTCTACCTACCGTACTTGTATGCACCACTCCACATTTGCTTAAATAATATCCTCCTTCAGCTATCACTTTTCCAAGAGCTACAAGAGTATCTGGTTGTATGCACTGCCATTTCTAGTCCTAAAAGATCAGCTCACTCTATCTTCAACACATATGCTGACATCAGAAAACGCTGGTTGGTTATTGACATTGGCAAAGTGACATTGACTTGTCTGAGCTTCAGTTGTTTCTACAGTAGACTAATTTAAATTCATGTTTGCCTTCCATGCCAGTAATGCTCTGAAAATGAATTAGACTTCAGATGTGATTGGGTGAAAGGCTCAACATGAGCAGAAAGTAGAATTATCATTCAATTTTCAACCTACATCCTAACTGGCTACATCATCAAAGTAGGAACAAAACAAAGAACTGGAAAGCAGGTAATCACACTACAAGAATGAAAGGAGACAAAGCTCCATTTGCTATATGATGGTCAAATACTTTTCTTAAAGAAATACTTTCTTTTCTTAAAAAGCCCAATGTGTTAAGGCCAAAATCATATAGCACACAGAGCTCCTTTCATTCTTCTTATATCATCAGACTAAGGAGATTTTCAGACAGGCAAAAATCGCTCTTTGCCGCGCGAGCAGCCTCCCGAAACTGCTGCGCGGCAAGGGTCTTCTTCGGACGACGCTGTGCCTCTGGCGAAACCGTCCGTGTCACTTCCGTGAAGCTTGGGACGGCTCCGCGTCATATTTCAAGCACGGAGGCTGCCCGTGCTTGAAATATGACGCGGAGCCGTCCCAAGCTTCACGGAAGTGACACGGACGGTTTCGCCAGAGGCACAGCGTCGTCCGAAGAAGACCCTTGCCGCGCAGCAGTTTCGGGAGGCTGCTCGCGCGGCAAAGAGCGATTTTTGCCTGTCTGAAAATCTCCTAAATAGAACAGCATATAGTACACAGAAGAAAAGATGTTTGCTTTGACAGACAGCTCTTTCTTTGGCACTCTGAAACAAAAGAATGATTCTCTGTCGGGAATGATTTGATTGTGTTTTCCTGCATAGCAGGGGGTTGGACTGGATGGCCCTTTTGGTCTCTTCCAACTCCATGATCCTATGAATTGATGATGATGATGATGATAAAATAATAGTAATAATATTTATTTATAACACCCTTGTCACCAAACGGAGGAACATCAGCATATACAATCAAAGACAAGGACTGGATGGCCCTTGTGGTCTCTTCCAACTCTGCAATTCTATGATTCTATGATTCTATGACAATAAAATGTAACACTTATAAATATACATGACCCAGCACCCCACTGGTCAAGAATTGGGGCCTGTCTAGATGAGAAGATATAATGCTGATTGTTGCACAGTAATGCAAAACCACAGCAGCATTCTTTTGTCTCCATGGTCCTTTGGCAAAATTGCTGGTACACAAAGCTATCCATGTTTGAAGTTCACATGCAGCCATGCCTGCAAATCAACATGGTTACCGAGAGTGAATTACTCACATTATTATTCTCAACAAGTTGTTACCACTGCACAGTGCAACCTTCCACTTGAAAAAGCTGTTTGGTCACCTCAGTGCAGTGAAAAAGCACATGGCTGGCAACACGGAACTCCAAAATGGTGCTTCTGGCCAATTCATTGCCAGGAAGCACGCCCCCCCCGTTCACATCCGACCAATAAGCTTTCTGCTCCCCCCCTGCACAGCAAAGCGAATCAGTTGTCCAAACAAGCAGTAATGTTCAGTTCCATGCATTATTTAAAAAAACCTCAGAAAAGCCATGAAGGGAGATGATCAGACGGGAACAAAAAAAGCATTTACTGTCCCACAATCTTCTCTCCTGCCCCTTTCCTGTCCCTGTCACGCCAAAAAAGAAATTTTTTTCACACCTACCTTGTTCATGTGACAGGGCAGCCCAGGAATGAATGGAGCTCTAATGGAGCACCATTCACTTCCTGGAATGAAATCCCACCCATTCTGGCGAGAAGATGAGAGCACAGGAAATTCAAAAATAGAAACCCAAATAAAAGAGAAAAAGTTATACTAAGCACAAAAACACACTTAATACTTTACAGGAACCCAGGGAGGGTACAAAAAAGTGTGTCATTTACCCAGATGTCCGATCTCACCAGGAAGTATTCTGGCACAGACCTCCCATTTACGATAGGATTGCGACAGTGAAATGGGCACCTTTTCACTTGCATGAACCTCCATGACAGAAATGGAACAGGGGATCCATTAACGGCTTAGCCCATCAGTAAAAAATAGCGCCGGTGTAACAACAGCCGAATGGGAGCATTATGAGAGGGGAATGACATCATGTGAAAGGGAAGCCCTTTTGCGATCTCCTAGCATCATGGTAACACCGTATTTAGAGCATCTGATAATCTCCAAGGTTTTTCTCCTGTAGTTTTTGGAGTTTTTAGCCCACCTCCTTCTGAATAAGGTGAATCATCACAGGATCTTATTAGGATAAAAGGTATTCCCTGCAAATGCTATTAGGATTATTTTCACCCTCTAGACCCCTTGGACTTTTTCCTGAATCAAAGCTCTGGAAAACTTAAAAGCTTGATTACTCACCAACAGAATATGACTACAAAAGTGGTTTCAGGTTACACTGATCTGTGTTAAAAGTGATCAGAACTTCCAGAGCAGTGATCTTGTGACCTAGAAGTGGTGCTGTCACCTTCACTATGTGTGTGTTAACCTTGCACCTGGACCTTGGCACATTCAGTCAGTGGCAAGAATGGGCCACTCAATATGCATGATTATGTAGAGGTAACTGTATGTTATGCATGACATGGGGATCAGGATGCCCTAAATGAACTTATTCCTACCATAATGTTAAATGACATGCTTAAATGACCATCATGTACTGAATGTCTCCACTTCCACTACATCTCATTTGAGTTTTGGGTGGGAGAGAGGAAAAGCCTATTGGTACATTGCAGAGATGGAAAGAATATGTGAAAATATTTGAACAATTGTTGAAAAACATGGGTCTTTTTAAGTATTGAGAAATCCTGATGAGAAGAATCCTGGACTGATAAGAATCTTTGCAGTTCAGAACTTAAACTGAGCAAATTTTCCACATGTCCATTTTGCTCAGGAAACTGCTTTTTCTATGCAATATATTTTATTTCCCATGCAGAAAATGTTGGAGGTTTTTGTTCACAAACTGCTGTAATTGAGGATTTAGTGATTTGTATGGAAAACAGTGTTATCTGTGCAGGAAACAGCTTTTACTGAACAGAAAATAATATTTCTGCATGGAAAAATTATTTACTGGTCAGAAAATGCTGTTTTCTGTGCAAAACAATCATGTGCGAATTTTGCACAGAACAAGTCCTGAATTGCAAATAGGCTTCAAAAAGTGTGGTTTTCAAACACTTTCTCTCAGGCCAAACCTTTAAAAAAATCCAGTTTGAAGCTGGATTATTTACCATGGCTCCTTCCTATTGAATCATGGGGGTTTCAGTTTTACACAGTCTTTAGCCTCCTCTGCCAAAGAGCGATGGTGCCTCACCAAACTACAAATCTCCAGATTCCATAGGGAGAAGCCATGGGAATAATCCAGTTTCAAACTGATTATTTGTGTAATGTGGATTTGGCCTCAGTGGGAGGAGAACTGCTGAAATTACTCATTGCTTCCTTTGAGAGAAAAAAACAGTGATGTTTTAATACTTAATGAAGAATTACATCTCTAGCACACTGTTGCACTTTTTCCTAGGGTATGCAGCAGGGGCAAAGGAAAACAGACAAAATCTGTCAGTTTTGAACAACCTCTTTCTTCAATGCTTTGCTTCCTTCATGGTTGCTATACCATATACCTCCTGCCGCCACCACGTGCACCAACATAACTACACGGACATAGTGTACCAATATGATTCTGGCCTTAACACACTCCTACTAAATGTTAATGTCAGATACCTACTCCCATAGGCACTTGTATTCAAAATGTTCAAATCATTCATCAGTCCAAGCAAAACCGTCTAAGAAAATGCAATAGGTCTGTTATAGATCTCCTTTTTCAAACCCAGACCACAGTAATGGCCAGTCCTTTTTGCTTTGGATATAGTTCTGTAATGAACAGCAGCCATTTAAGCGAATTCAATAGGTTGTCCTTCCCACATAGGAGCCATTCATCATGGACTGTGCCTGGAATGTACAGAAGTTCTGAGTAAGTCACACCCACCCATAGCTAAAGGTGATGTAAAGTGTTTTTTAGCAACCACTTCAACCAAGAGGTCCAGGCGCACTGCTTTTGTGAGCATTCTTGAGAATCTGTTGCCTTTTTCTCATTCAGCAGCTGTTATTTTCATTCTTGTTTAAGAAAACCACCCCAGCACGTGGATAGAGTGGGCGGAAGCACATTAAAATTGACAACAAAGCTTTCTGAGTGGCATAATTCATTGCAATGGGGAAAAGGTTTACTCTTCTGAAAGCCATTGCAAAGAGGCTGAGCAGGACATCAAAATGTTTACCGATTAAGTGCTGCCCACGTTTTCTATAAATAGACAACATTTCCCCATCAGTGCCTAGCTAGACATGAGATCTGGAATGTGAGCTTTTAAAAACTTGGCTGCGTGCAGGCAGCTATTATGCCAAACGGTAGCAGGAAGGGAAGCTTCTTTGGAACTAACCAGATGGGATGTCAAGGACCAGATGATGATGATCTTGTTTCAAGAACACAGTCTTTACAAAAGAGAGAGAGAGAGAAAAGAAAAGTTGGTAAATGGTCTTCTTTATAAACAGACCGATTCTCAGTTCCTTTCCTGCTGATGACACAAGCATCGGCCTAATTGTTGTACATCCTTGTTGGTCAATCATTTTGCCATGGGGTGATCATCCAATTTCATATGAAACTTGTCCTCTTGGGTGTGGTGGAACCAAGTGTTATCTGATAGGACTGGTGATCAATTCAAGATGAGATGATGAATCATGTGACCCATTAAAACCAAACCAAATCAAATTCTGAACTATCTACTATCTTGTACATTCATCAAATTCAAGAAGTTCACTTATTCCTAATACAGAGAGGCTCATGATATGCCTGCTTGTCCTCTACTTGCCTGCACTTGTTAAACATGAGAGGTGACAATCCTGATTCAGCATGGCGAACATGGCTGAATACATACAGGGATTCAAAGCCAGTTTATTAAGAGATAAACACACAAAGGCCTGGATAAGAGAATTTGTCCATTTAACTTTTGCCTTCATTCAACTTTTTAAAAACTCACATTCTTTCCATCTCATTTATGAAGAAATGGACACATTTTGGAAAGTTGCTATCAAAAGATGGACTGAACAAAATTTTCACCTGTCCTTTTTCTTGAACAATGAATGGTCTAAAATTTTGTTTATAATTTTGAAAACATGTGTCCATCTCTAAACAAATCCTTTTTCACTAAGGTTCACACAAAACACTTGATTACAGGTCATAATTGAATTTCCCTCTTTTGACCCTCAGTATAATTGTTTTGAAGATGAACTGTGTGCATGTCTTAGCAGGTTACAATATTCAGAGCTTGGATGTAACAAATTACAATGGTAACAAGTTACCTTTTCTTGTATTCGGAGAAGCTCCTTTTAAGAACTAATGTGTTGAGTGCAAGTAGCATTACTTTTTCATGTAATGAGAATTTCTCATTACATTTCATTTTGACCTTACATTTTCATGCTTTATGGCAATTTTAACTGTTTTGTTTAAAATAAAATGAAAAATCATAAGTAATGCAATAATTGACTCAAATATACAGTTCCCCCCTTATATTAGCAATAAATTATTTGGGGAATCTTTTCTACCAAATTACAAATTAATTCTTAAATAAGTTTGTGAGCTCTGACAATGTTGGTGAGGCTACCTTAAGCAAGTTCCCTCTGCTAAGCTCTTGTCAGAGTCTGGCTTTATTCTTTTGAGGATAGAAATATAGCAGGTAAAGGGCCAGTGAACAAAATGTAATCAGATTTGTTTGCAAATACTGATAATTAAACACTGGGTAAAGTAACAGCTGTTGGCTTCTATGTAAGTGGGACAGTGAATCTATTCTGGGCTTTAGTCCAAACTTTAAAGAAGCTATTCAAGTGCTGAACCTATCTTGCCATAGGCATGAGGACCCTGGATGGCTCCTTTGGACTTCATGCTAAAACCCCATCCTACTTACATGGAAACCACCAACCACTACTGATTGGGTGGAGAAAAAGAATAACTAGCTTAAGAGGATAAGGTGAGAAAGTCAGGAATGAACAATCAGCTATATTAAATCAAACTTAATATGAGAGTGAATACAACTCATATAACCCAAAGGGTGCTCACTAATGGGTCCTCTTCATCCTAGAGAGAAGCAACTAACTAATCTGTCCTGGACCCAATGCTATTTGACATCTTTATCAATGATTTGGATGGGGGAATAGAAGGCATTCTTATCAAATTTGCAAATGATACCGAATTAGGAGAGGTAGCTAACACCATAGAGGACAGGTACAGAATTCAAAATGAACTTAACAGATTAGAAAGTTTGTGGCACCAAAACTGGGCCCTACAGGCTAATGGTTACTCCAGATCAGACATCACAAGAACAGCCAGACCCAGAAAAAACCACAGGAATGAAGAAAAACAGCCACCCAAAGGGAAGGAATTTTAACATACGTCAAAGGAGTCACAGACAGAATAGGGAAACTGATGAGGAAACACAACCTCCAAACGATCTACAGACCAACCAAGAAAATCCAAGAAATGCTACGCTCAGCAAAGGACAAAAGAGACCCTCTCACAGCTGCAGGAGTTTAGCGCATACCATGCAGCTGTGGACAAGTTTACAGAGGGACCACTAAACGCAGTGTGCAAACACGAATCAAGCAACATGAGAGACACTGCAGACTGGGCCAGCCAGAAAAATCAGCAGTAGCAGAACATGTTATAAACCAACCTAGACACAAAATATTATTTAAAAACACAGAAATTCTGGACCAGGCCAACAACTATCATGTCAGAATGCAGAGAGAAGCTATACAACTCCACAAACACCTGGACAACTTCAACAGGAAAGAATAAACCCTAAAAGTAAATAAAATCTGGCTTCCAGTTTTGAAAAACAATCAAATCAAAACTCAACACTTGCAAATGAATTCCACCCAGGGACAGGGGGATTTCCAGCAGATAATGGCCCATCAACCAACCATTAGCCAGACAGACACTAATCCTCCTTGCATATCTACACCCAGAAACTAACCATTTAAATATGCAAATTTACATATCCTCCCCAACAGGGGTTCACAGTATATAAACCCCTCACACACTCCTACCCAACCATTTTCTGAAGATGCCAGCCACAGATGCAGGCAAAATGTCAGAAATAAACTCTTCCAGAACATGGCCTCACAGCCCAGAAAAAAACAAGGAAAATCTATGGATCTAGGAGTCTTAATGGACCACAAGCTTAACATGAGTCAGCAGTGTGATGCAGCAACCAGAAAAGCCAATGCGATTCTCACTGCATCAATAGGAATATAGCATCTAGATCAAAGGAAGTAATAGTGCCACTCCATTCTGCTTTGGTCAGACCTCACCTAGAATACTGTGTCCAGCTGTGGACACCACATTTCAGGAAGGATATTGACAAGCTGGAGCATGTTCTGAGAAGGGTGACCAAAATGGTGGGGGGCCTGGAAGCCATGCCCTATGAGGCTTAGTGAGCTGGGTATGTTTAGCCTGGGGAAGAGAAGGTTAAGAGGGGACATGATAGCCATGTTTAAATATTTGAAGGGATGTCATATTAAGGATGGAGCAAGATTGTTTTCTGCTGCTCCAGAGATTAGGACACGGAGCAATGGATTCAAACTACAGGAAAAGAGATTCTACCTACACATTAGGAAGAACTTCCTGACAGCAAGAGCTATTCAACAGTGGAATGTGCTGCCTCAGAATGTGGTGGAGTCTCCATCTTTGGAGGTTTTTAAACAGAGGCTGAATGGCCATCTGTCAGGCATACTTTGCTTGTGTAGATGGACTGCACTTGCTTTTTGCTACTGCAGAGAATAGGAACTGACCCAATGGATTAAAATTAAAGGAAAAGATATATTAGCTAAATATTAGGAAGAACTTGTTGATGGTAGGAGCTATACAATCATGGAAGTAAAATGGTGCACCCTCCTTTGCTGGAAGTTTTTAAGCAGAACTTGGATGGACATATATCAGAGATGCTTTAGCTGTAGATTTCCTGAATTGCTGGGGACTGGACTAGATCACCATTTTGATCCCTTGCAGTGCTATAACTCTCTGATTCTGTGATTTTAAACTGTGAAGTGATGCATTAATCTAGAATTGCAAGGGATTCTGTGAGCAGAATCAATCTATTTTTGTCTGTGATCCACAATGGATGCCATTGTTTGGCCATCCTAGTACTCATATTGGGGTTAGTTACTTTATTATTAAAGGGTATGATAATAAAAGCAGCTGGATTCGATGAGACAGAGGGCAGGTCTCCAGAGGTGGAACCAAAGGTTCACTGGGTTGAAACTAGCTGCATATAGTTTGCTACCCAATCTCTTTCCTTGCAAGAGAAAGTCTGAGTTTATTTAAGCAACACTTTGCCATTAACTTAATGGAAGATCCGTGTTTTGCTTTGATTCAGGTAGGCACCTATTTATTCATGTGTTTACTTCTCTTTGATTGAGATTCCTGGCTTGAAGCATCATAACATGAAATGCCATCAGTTCCAGCCAAAATAAGAGTAACTTAATGCCATGTTTACTTAATGCCATAAAACTTCTTTGAGTCCCTAGCAATGGATTGATCAATGTAGCTCAGAGAGTGCAGAAAATTAGAAAAGAAAACACAATTAAGATGAATAAGACTGTTAAAAATTAAGAGATTCACAGTGTGATTACAAATATTTGTCTAAAATGTCAATTTTTGTTTGCCAGCTGACATGGAAATGATTGATTACAGACATACCTTGCTACTGGCTCCTTGTGGCATTGTCTCTGACAACCACTAGATGGCATAGCATGTATCTGTCACAGCTCAGAAGTGCATCTGCCTTTTGGATTCTTGAATACTTTGTAGAGTGAAAAGCTACTGGAGCTCACAGAAAGCCTCCAGAATTATTCACTTAAGAAAGTATGTGACTGTTGGAAGATTTGCCTCCTGATACAACTGCATGACTCGACTTCAGGTTTTATGCCCAGCATACCTTCAGCTACAATACTCGCCCAACAAGAAGGCAGGGGGAGAGGAGACCAACAAGACCATGTTGATACCCATGCATTATACCCAATGCAGTTAAACTGCTGCAGCATTTCACCAATGATCTATTGCCCATCCTGGACAACAATACTTTCTCTCTCACAGGCCTTGAGGGGCCGGTCTGATTTCTGATAGCCACCTCATTGAAAACAGCTATACCCCAGCAACAATAAGCTACATAGTACAGTCACAGAAACAGGAAACAGACTCTGCAACAAACCCAGAGACTGATACAGTTGTCATATCTATTCGGGCAGAACATGACGTAATAGGATCGGTCACAACACCAAGGATCCATCCACCTGCTCATTTTCCATAGTGATGTATATGCTATCAAACTGGCCATTCTGAATCAACACACAAATCTGAGAGTAGAAGAATGAGAGTAGAAGAATGAGTAGAAGAATACATATTTGACATCAGAAAATGCAATATTTAGAAATCAGCAGAACAGTATTAACCTCCAATGATATTGTGTGACTGGTTTTAAAAGGGGCCATTATTGAACAAATTTCAAATGGGGACTCCATTTTGAAACTACTCAGTTATAATTTATCTGGAAGTTTAGTTCTATCATATGTGGCCTGAATTAAGAAAAGAGCTGGCATCCTGTACAGTAATTACAAAGTTGTCAGCCTGACTTTGCATTTTTAGTTTTTTGTTATGTCCACAGCAAAAGGAAGAACAAGAAAATGGTGGTAGGGCCACTGCGTGGAGAAGATGGTGAAAGGCTAACAGGGGACAAAGAAAAGGCAGAACTACTTAACACATTATTTGTTTCAGTTTTCTCCCAAAGGGGGAACAGTGCTCAACCCAGGGAAAATGGAGCAGATGATGCAGTAGGGGAAATACAGCAGAGAATTGGTAAATAGGTAGTTTAGGAATACCTGGCCAGCATAAATGAGTTCAAGTCTCCAGGGCCAGATGAACTTCATCCAAGGGTATTAAAAGAACTGGCAGAAGTAATCTCAGAACCACTGTCAATAATCTTTGAGAATTCCTGGAGAACAGGCAACGCCCCAGCAGACTGGAGGGCAAATGTTGTCCCCATCTTTAAAAAGGGTGGGGGGAGAAGACCCAAATAATTACCACCCAGTCAGCCTGACATCAATAGTAGGAAAGATTCTAGAGCAGATAATTAAACAGGCAGTCTGTGAACACTTAGAAAGGAATGCCGTGATCACTAAAAGTCAACATGGATTTCTCAAAAACAAGTCATGCCAGACTATTCTTATCTCTTTTTTTGATAGAGTTACAAATTTGATAGATGAAGGTAATGCTGTGGATGTAGTGTATCTTGATTTCTGTCAGGCTTTTGATAAGGTCCCCCATGATATTCTTGCAAAAGGGTTAGTAACCTGTGGGTTAGACAATGCAACTGTTAGGTGGATTTGTAATTGGTTGATAGGCCGAACCCAAAGGGTAGTCACCAATGGCTCCTCTTTAACTTGGAGAGAAGTGATTAGGGGGGTGCCACAGGGTTCTGCCCTGGGCCCAGTGCTATTCAACATCCTTATCAATGACTTGGATGAGGGAATAGAGAGTATGCTTATCAAGTTTGCAGATGACACCAAATTAGGAGGGGTAGCTAATACCCCAGAGGACAGATTCATAATCCAGATGACCTGAACAGATTAGAAAGCTGGGCCAAACCTAACAAAATGAATTTCAACAGGGAGAAATGTGGTATACTATACTTGGGCAGTAAAAATGAAATGTACAGATATAGGGTGGGTGACACCTGGCTTGATGGCAGTACATGCAAAAGGGATCTAGGAGTCTTAGTGGACCACAAACTGAACATGAGTCAGCAGTGTGATGCAGCAGCTAAAAAAGCCAATGCGATTCTAGGCTGTATTAATAGGAGGATAGTGTCTAGATCAAGGGAAGTCATAGTGCCACTCTGTTCTGCTTTGGTCAGACCTCACCTGGAATATACATCACTATGAAAAATTAAGGAAGGATATTGAGAAGTTGGAATGTGTCCAAAGGAGGGGGACCAGGATGGTGGGAGGTCTGGAAGCCATGCCCTATGAGGAGCGGCTTAGGGAGCAGGGCATATTTAGTCTGGAGAAGAGAAGGTTGAGAGGGAACATAATAGCCATGTTTAAATATTTGAAGGGATGTCATACTTAGGATGGGGCAAGCTTGTTTTCTGCTCCAGAGATTAGGACATGGATCAAATGAGTTCAAACTACAGGAAAAGAGATTCAACTTAAACATTAGGAAAAACTTCCTGACAGTAAGAGCTGTTTGGAAGTGGAATATACTGCCTCGTAGTGTGGTGGATTCTCCTTCTTTGGAGGCTTTTAAACGGGGGCTAGATGTCAGGAATGATTTGATTGTGTATTTGATTGTGTATTCCTGCATGCAGGGGGTTGGACTGGATGGTCCTTGTGGTCTCTTCCAACTCTATGATTCTATGACTTATAGCATTGTATTTACAGTAATTCAATTTTAAGGTGATTACACCATCGCAATGACTGGAAGTGCCACCCAAACTCCACCTTTGCAGGATTTTGTCCATTATGTTTTGAAATCCACTCCCTGTCCCAAAAGTATTACTTTGTTTACCAGTATTACAATGTTTGCATTTTCATCAACAACACAACATCTCAATGGCCAGTGTAATGTTTTTAAATGCATATAATCTTTACTTTAATGGTCACCAGTCTGTGGTTTTTGCATGCCATTTCTTTCTGAGGTCACTCTTTCCAGTTTCACTGTTTTTCCTACAGACATATGCCAATTTCATGCATCTGATGAATCGGAGTACCAGAGACCCTGCAAAAGTTTTATGGCATGATAAATTTGTTAGGCTTTAAGGTGCCAGAAGATTGTTTGTTGTTATTTTTCTGCCAGGCGATTGTTTGTTGTTTTCCTGCAACACTAACATGGATTCCCCTCTGACAATCTATTGTCAATGACCCCCATTGAATTACCTGTAATTACAATGTAAACAGGGTTTAAACTGAAGCAATTTAAAGGAAACTGGCTTTCAGTCTAGAAACCAGGAAGCACTACCACATACGAGTATTGGAAACAGATTTCAGCTCCATCATTGGTGCAAGTCACTGGCAAGGTAAGATACTGGTCTGAATCCTGTTACTCAGTCCCAACTAGAATAGACCTATGAACAGTTGAATGTTAAGTCAACACATAGGTAAATCTCGTTGATTCAGTGGCTCTACTCTAGTCCTAACAATAGAATTCATGTCACTGTATTTGTATACAGCAGGAGACGGGAACTTTCTACTTAACCCTGAATACAGGCATCCCCTGCTTTTTAACAATTTGTTCTTTGTCAATCCACTCTTTCTGTGGTTCTAAATTATACCCTGAACTGTACTTTCAACACGTAGTCTACTCTTTCAACCATGCAATGTCCTCCCGTGCCAGTCAATTCAATGCGCTGGATTCCCCCCCCCCCAGTCAACTCTGCATGCTGTTTTTTCTCTCAGCTGACTCTACACTCAGTTTTGCATTTGCAAACTAAAAAAAGACCGGATTCCACTTTTCAACCATTTCCACTTTTTGACAGTGGTCTGTCCCCTAACCTGTCAAATAAGCAAGGGATGCCTGTACTGTGATATTGTGATGTGGAATCCTACACTGGAAAACCAAAGCTAAAAAAACAAAAAAAGACAAATGGCAGTCATTCCATTGTTGTCTTAAGCATGCATAAGTTCCATAAGACATGCATTTGTACTTTGGGGGTTGTTGCTTAACATCTGCATTCTGTTTAAGAAAACAGAGCTACACATGTGATGCCATTGCACATTTCCTCCCTTGTGCATTGTACATTTTTGCACTTTGATTGCATGGTTGCACATTGCACCTCAATGCAAATGTGCATTCAGTTGTTCAATGTCATAATTCTGTAATATGATAGAATAGCACAATGGAAGCCTATTTCTGTGAGCATAAAATTATGCTACATCTCTTCAAAGCAGGCTTTCTGCCATAGATCATCCATTATACACATCATCAGCACCACAGGCATTTTGATAGTTTTATGGAAAATTTAACTAAGTGTCAGACACTGAAGCAAACCAGAAAAAAAATTAAAGACAGCTGAAGGAGGAGAAATGATAAGGACTCATAAAATTGTGCATGATATGGGAAAGCAGGTAGAGCTGTCCTGCCATGCCTCATATAATACTAGAATTTAGGATGGAGTCATAGAGTTTTAGAGGTGGCAGTAACCACAAGGGTCATCTAGTCTCACTCACTGCCATGCAAGAATATACAACTAAAGCATTCCATAAAGATGCCCATCCAACCTCTGTTTAAAGACCTCTTAGATGGAGAGTCCTTGGTCTCTGAGGCTGTCCATTCCACTGTTGAACTGCTCTTACAGTAAATAAGTTCTTACTAATGTTTAAGGAGAATCTCTTTCCTTATAATTTGAATCCATTGGTTTGTGTTCTTGTCTCTGGATCACTCAGTGAAATCAATTTGGGATAGATTCACAATCTTGGGCATAGGATCCTGGAATAGATGGACAATTTGTCTGATCCAGTTGGGATCTTTGTATGTTCTCAGCATCGACATTAAGTTGCTTTGAGTAGGAGCCATATAGCAAGCCTCTTACATAAACTGCCATTTTTTTAAAAAAAAATGTGTGATGTGGTTCCTGCTGTTGTACTAAAGGAAACAAGTACTTGACCAAGTTGTGTGCTTCCCACAACCAGCTTGCTTTGTACAATGGCACCACTGCCATTGTACACCACACACCATCCTGTCTGGCAGGCTCTATTAAGTATGTACAAGATAAACTTTTGTGGCAATTTCCTTACTTGGCTTTTTTAGTGTAATAATTATAAGAGCTCTGATGAAGCCACTTGTTAAAGATGGCAATCATATGGAAAGCTCACTAATATAACAGTCTTGAGCCAGTTTTCATTCCAGACTTTGCTGCAGAATTGCATGCCATTCTGACTGAGAGCAGAAGCCCAGCCTGGCCCCACAACTACACCCAGAAACATTTACTCCAACCAGGCATTGATACATAATGTGATCCAGAAAGCAGGCAAAGACCCAGAGCTTAGAAAATGCAGGGTTTTTTTATTGCCACTGCCAGAATCAACATAACCAGGGGTCAGGCTAGCCTGGGCATTTGTGGAGTTGTGATACAAAAAAAAGGGACTTTGTCAAGGTCAGAATGTATATTACTTCATACCTGCTGCATTTGGGGGCTCACCATTCTGCCAAAAGGGGCTTAAGTCCTCCCCTAGCAGCATCCTTTGACCCTGCCCCTGAGAAAAGGGAGCATGAACTTTTGTATTTAGTTTACACACCATGTATACCAGAGGAGCATGTGGGAAGATGCTCTTAGTACCCAGCAGTAAGACTGAGGGATGCAGCAATGAAGTGATTAATTGGTTAAATGGTTTGATTTCAAATATCTTTTTTTAAAAAAAAGATTTTTATTAAATACATCCATATCCATGGTCCAACTTCATCATACAATTAATTTTCAATTTATATAAACAACCTAAAACCTCTTGATTTCAAATATCTTGATTTATTTAAAAGGTGTACCAATTAGTTGGGCAGTGTTTTTCTTTTAAAACGATGTTCGTGTTAGATCTTCTACAAACACAAAAAGAAAAGAACAAAGCACCATATTGGAAGAGGCACACTTGCTCCCTCCATGGCAGCTGGTGTCAGTAAGGCATTAACAATCAAGTTTTAATCTGAATTTTAAAGGAACGATCCAAGGTGTTGCTTCCTAATCCCCAAACAGTTTAGGAACTTTGGATATCTCTAAAGGTCCAAAGTTCAGACTAAAACTTGGAACAGATGCCCTGCCTCCTCAACATGGGAGCCACCAAGTGCTACTGTATTCCCCTCTCCACCAGTTCTCTCTCATCTAAGAAGGAATGTCTCTCCTAAGATGCTGTTATCTGTTACACACATGAATAATATAAAAATACAGACAGCATGTGTATTGCTTCAGAAAGGCTCTCTTTGCTGTCACCCAAATGGAATCCATTCGATCAGAGAGGCCAAGGTATGGACCTTGGATCTTTGGCATGCAAAGCATAGATCTAGACTCCCACCCTTTGGAGATTAAGTGAAGTTTTCACTGAGAGAGTAGACCATCCCTGTTGCTGTGCATGTAAGACAAGGTTGTGCAGTCTTCAGCCGTGGGGCCACATGCAGCTCTTGGCCACTCCCCTTACACCCCCTGAAACCAGGGGAACCCTACACATTTCCCCTGCAGCCCAGCTGATCTGCAAGTCATGGATGAAAACATACTCTTCTCTGCCTTCCAAAATCTGGGAGGAATGGGAGAGGCAAAATCTCCTACCCATCACCCATAATCCCATTTTCAAGATCACTGTTTTCCAGCTGTTAGTAGTGTGTGTACATGTATGAGCATTTGGCCCACCATGCATCAAAAGGAGGTGGCCTTTTGAGCCAAAGATCACATGCACTCCTCATGTTATTCCCCCACCCCTTTCCTAACATGAATTTAAACACCTGCAATGCATTCCTTTAGCCACTCTATCGTCAGCTTTTCTATATACTAAACATTTGCAATGTTTTCAGGGGCACAGTATACTAAAACCAGTCAAACAGTTAGGAATACAATTTAAGCATCCAAGGAAGAGGGGCAGACAAAATTATCAACAGAATGGAAACAGAGCAAAAATAAGCATACTGGGCTAGAAATTTGGAGACTGAAGGAAAATTTCATCCGGGAGGGCAGAATTCTTCTATTGGAGGAGGGAAGTACCTTCATTTTACGCTGCCATAGCTACACTTCTGAACTTTTCCATTTTCCCTTTTCTCCCTGACTGCTGGATCATCCTTATAACTCTCCTTTGAATCTTTTATTCTTGAGCTGCAGCATCAAGAACAGAAGGTGACTGGGAGATGCTGAGCTGAGGGAGTGCTGTTACAACCTTGCAGCCTAACCTTAATTCCCACTGACAGGTGACTGAGCATATCACTGGCCAGAATATTGAGCTACCCTGCCCACTCCAACAAAGTACAGCTGCCTTATCCCCCTTTATGGGGGAAAATATCTTAATAAATTAGACATTTCTTTTTGAAAAAGAAGTTCCTGTTTTATGAGGTGCCACATTTAGTGCAGAATATATTACTGTGTATACATGGAAAAGGGCTTAAAAAAAACAAACACTTTCCAGGAAACTATTTGTAATTTAACAAAACTTCATAAAAGCCATGGATTTTGAAAGCAAAGTCACCCTTTGCAGAACACCATGACTGACGTTTCATCTATCTTTGGCTATTTTCATTCAGATTATGTAAATATTTTGAATATCTTCACTGAGCCAATTTTTAGAGAGGTCTTTTCATTAAACATTTCCAGATTCAGGTTACTCCATGTTTTTTATTTTTAACTTCAGGTTCTCGGGCATCACGGCACGAGTTACAGAAAGGCTTGTGCAAGGTTGCTCATTGACAGGTTGACAATCAGAATGTGTTTTGGGGAGCTTCGTACCAAGATCATTGGACCCACAGAATGAAAGAAAATGACCTCCAAGTTTTCATATTTCAACCACCACAGTAAGAAGAGGACTAAGTAAAAAATGAACTTTCAGCTAATTCTGAGGAGGGGGGGGGGATAGGAGACAGAACACCTCTTTGACTTCGTTTAAAACCCCTTTTCAGTTTCATGGTGATAAGAGGTTGTCCACCAAGATTGGCAGCTGCCATTTTCTTTCTCCCTCATGTCTGTAATATAACAATATATACCACTGGCCAAAATGGAGTCCAGGACCAGATGTGGGCCCCAGGATTGTTCTTGTGGCTCTCAATCCCTCCAGACTGTAGGTTACATTTCAGATGATTGGCAAGGAGTCTAATAATTGGGATTCTTTCTGTCATACACATATTTATTGTACTATAACTACATGTACATATACTAACTTGCTTTGAAGCCCATGTTTCATAACTTGATTGTAGCCTTAGGCCTCTTCTACACAAGCCAAAATTGCTTGCTCCCTGCTGGTGTATTCAGGCTGCAGATCTGACCTGTTCCTCCCTGTTACCAGAATGAAACAGGATGGAGTCCATACTGCCACACTAGCCCATCCCTGCAACCTCTGCAGCTGCCCGCATCCCACTCTCTATAGCCAGGAAGCTGGCATGCAGTACATGAACAATGCTCTCTGCATGTGCCCAGCCTGGTCACATGCTGTGAGCCTGCTTTCTGGATCCAGAGAGTGCAACGTGGACAGCAGCTGCAGCAATGGGCCAGCGTGACAGCAGGGCCTCCAGCAGTCCTGATGGCCTGATTCATTTTTTCTGCAAAGAAACTGCTTTTCCTGGGTATTTTGCTGAACCATCTTGGCCCTGGGCATTGTGAGGATTGCCTTGGGGGGCAAAACAGGACAAAAGCCGTGCATGGTCAGGACTGTGGGGCTCAAAGATGGGGCCAAGAGGGGGTAAATAGTCCATGTAGACAAGGCCTTACTGAATTATTCAGTAAAGAGACCTTAAGCCTAAAGGTAAACAGATATGGAGTCAGGGTGATTGTGCTAGTCCTGATGCTGATAAAATGCTCTCCTCTCTGAGAATAGGAATCTTCCTCCTCTTTCAGTCTCATAGGGAAGGAGAAGGCAGGACTCCTGAACCTGTGAGCATCATCTCATAGCTTCTGGAAAGGTTTGTCCTCTTAAAGAATATAACTCCCCACCAAAAAGGGATTTCCTTTGTCCAAGTCTTTGGATGGGGGAAAAGCTGTTGCCTTTCCCAAGAACTTGAATGCCTACCTAGCACTCTCTGGCTTTTCTTCGCAAACAAAGATTCAGGAAGGACTCATCCCGCGCCTTCTGCAAGCGCGCTGATGACTAAAAAGGCCAATCCGAGATAAACAAGTCCGGTTGCAAAAAGCGCAGCAGAAGGACTCCTTGGGTGATGTTTTTGGGTTGTGATTCTTTCTGCGTTGTCGTTTCTCTTCAAGACTTGTTCGTCGTGAGTTCTCAAATAAGGCTGCAGCATTGTGGATATTGCGTCTCCATGCCTCCCGATGTGAGGCCAGGGCAGACCACTGTTGGTGATCAATTTGGCCAAGCCTGAGATGTTGTTTCAGGGAGTCTTTGTATCGCTTTTTTGGAGCGCCCCTCTTACGCTGACCCGTGGCGAGTTCACCGTAGAGTAGTATTTTTGGGAGGCGATGGTCCTCCATCCTAGAAACGTGACCTGCCCAGCGCAGCTGTGTTCTCAATATCATGGCCTCAATGCTGGTGATCCCTGCTTGCTGAAGGACAGCAACATTCGTCACATAGTCAGTCCAGTGTATATTTAGGATTGTGCGTAGACAGCGCTGATGAAAGCGCTCGAGGAGTCGTAGGTGGTGGCGATAGGTGACCCATGTTTCAGATCCATAAAGGAGGATAGACAGTACGATGGCTCTATACACACTGATTTTTGTGCTTTGCCTCAGGTGTTTATTGCTCCAGACTCTTTTGTGAAGTCTTCCAAATGCACTATATGCCTTTGCTAATCTGTGATCGATCTCTTTGTCAGTCTTGGCATCTGAGGAGATGATGCTTCCCAGGTAGGTGAACTGCTGAACGGACTTGAGCACTGATTTGCCGACGGCAATGTGGGGATGGTGGTGTTCGTCCTGTGGTGCAGGCTGGTAAAGAACTTCTGTTTTCTTCAGGTTGACTTCTAGCCCAAACAGCTCTGCAGCTGTTGCAAAGCAGGACGTTAGGCGCTGCAGAGCTGCTTCTGTGTGGGCAACAAGGGCGGCATCATCGGCGAAGAGCAGCTCACGGACTAGATAGTTTAGAGTCTTAGTGTGAGCCCTCAGACGGCTTAAGTTAAACAAGCTACCATCAGTACGGTAGCGTATATAGATGCCGTCGTCTTCTTTAAGAGAACAATATACTGTAACATCTAACAGTGCAGACATGGGGACCATCAGCACTTGTGGTTTTGCCAGAGTTTTGGCTGAAGGGATGTGAGAACAATTTCTTTGTCTATTTCTTCATCCTTTTCTCATCTTTTTGTCACCAATGGAGTTCTAACTTGCACTCTCAATGCAAGTTTAGGAGATTTATCAGATGTGGGTAATGTGGCACCATAACGATGCGAGGGGAATGCAAAAGGATGCCAATATCAGACGATGACATCCTATTGTGTTCTGTTGGCATCATTATAGTGGGTCTTTTTATTGATGGACTGAGCCATCAATAGATCCCCTATTGCAATTTGGTGCCAGCATTGCCAGTGTGTGAAACCTTGGGCCATTTAACTCTCGGGAATGCAGCATCAATGGGTGGTCTAACCAAAACACTTCCAGGTGAGACTGCAACATCCAGGTAAGTGATGCACTTTTTATTACTCTCCCCAGGTTACTTGTAAGTTTTAAAGTGCATTTTTGAGCTTGGCGTAACTTTTTTGGTGTTGTTTAACATTTCAGTTTTGAATTTCCCGTGCTCACATCTTCTTGCAAGAAGGGGAGGGATTTCAGTCCGTTAGAGCTCTGTTCATTCCTGGGCTGCCTTTTGACATGAGACAAGGTAAGCGCGATGGGGAGGGTTATTTTGCCAGGACAGGGGTGGGATTGGAGATTGTGGGACAGGAACACTTTTTGTGTGCGTGTCTGATAATCTCCTTAGTCTTACTTCAGTGCAGCCCTTGAACCTCAATTGATCAGGATCTGGATGGATCAGGTCCCCCAGGTCAACACACTACCTTTTTTCTGACTAGAAAAACAAGGTGAATTACATCCCCTGGAAGCCTCCAAAGCAACAATTTACCTTAAAAATAGATTTCAGGGCCTCCTGCACCTTGTAACACTGATTTTTTTTTCCATTTTCAAAACCAGCAGTGGGCTTCTAGCCACTTCTGGAATTTTTGTTTTGCTGGTTTTTGGTGAGCAGGTATTTGGGGCAGGCCAGGACATTTCTGGAGACTCCCCTAAACCATTGCAGTCCATCCCTGCACTATATCATCATGTAGCTTTGTTCCCAGAGGACCTGTGGGTAAAAATAATGTCTGGCGCAAAAAAAAAAAAAATGGCAGTGGGCATTTTCTAAAAAATCAATACTTTATCTTGAATGACAATAATGTTACCATGCAATGCCATTCCACAAGCATGGGGTGGTGGTGGAGTGATTGTGGCAAGTTTCGTCCCCACCCCCCGCCCACCCGGAACAATTTTTCATCTCCTCAAAACATTAAAGAGAAAAGATTTCCTCAGCTTTCAAGTCTACAAGCTGGGATAGGTCCTTTTCTGCCCAGATTTTATAAGAATGCACAGTTATTTGTTGAGATTAAACTCCACCTGTGAAGTGCTGTAATTCCGAATTCTCATGATGTATGTTATTATACTTTAGGCTTTTGGACCATCAATCAGTCACACAGGACTTTATCAGATGAGCATCTAAAAATGCTGTAATTCCACTATTGGGGAAAGCAGAAACCAAGGACTTTATCAGATGTGGCAAATATGGCATCATAACAATGCTTAATGATCACAAAAGGGAGCACATACCATATGATGTCCTCCTTTCACGATCATGCCCTGTCAAAAAGCTGTTTCTTTTTATTGAGAGGCCAAGGCATCAATAGATCTCCTATGGTGCTTTGTTGCCAGCATTGCTGGTGTTTGAAACCTCACGCCATTGTGCTCATGGGAATATAGCGTTAATTGTCAGAACACTTCCGGGTGAGATTGTGACAGCCATGTAGGGGATGCTTTTTTATGAACACCCCCCCCCCCGGTTTACTTGGGACTTTTAAAGTGTGTTTCTGTGCTTGTGTCTACATTTTATGGGAGCATGATGACACTGCAATAACGGGAACCCATTCATGCTACTATCCCATTGTAATTGCATGATTTCAACTTCGTGTGATAAAGTCCATAGGAAGGTGTTCTGGAAATTCACAGTCTTCCCATTATACAGTATAAAATAAGCTCTATATAATTCTTACAACTTGTTATAATTTCTATAGAAGGTTTTAATTTCTTACTCCTCCCCCCCCATACTGCATATATTGGAAGATGTTTTTCATAAGAGTGAAACTATACATCATGTTGACTGAGAAGCACCCCTTGTCAGCTATGGTTGCTCTGTTATTTGTGGCTGGGTGTGGAAGAGGTTAAAGAGACACTGTGGTAATGGGAGATGCCATTGTTCATGAACCACACTGAGCACACCCTATCTAGTTTGATTTTAGAAGCTGAATATGGGTGGATCTGGTTACTGCTCAGATGGGAGACCATCAGGGATCTCTAGGGAGGGCTAGGAAAAGAAACTTGCCTGGAACCATGGAGGGCCACTGCCAGTTACAGTATTAATTAATTAACATTAATTAAAATAAATAAATGAACAAAATATAACAATTAATAATTTAATATCCTACCTTGTTCCCAAACAGGACTAAAGGTGGCTTACACATGGGTTGAGAAATATGCATGACTTAAAAATTAGTAATAAATAAAATACAGTTAAATAAGATACCACATTCATTTAAAACCACCACAAGAACAATTTAAAAAACAATGAAGTATCCTCCACCCACATTAGACCCACCCATATAGCCACTTAATCACAAAATCCTTGTTGAAATAAAAAGGCTTTAGTTCCCTGAGAAGATTAGGGAGGGGGCGAGTCTGGTCTCTTGTGGCAAAGAGTTCCATAGCCTGGCAGCAGCTACCAAGAAGACTCTCTCCCATATCCTCACCAAACATGAAGCTGGTGGGACTGAGAGAAAGCTCTCCCCTGAAGATCTCCCCTTGGGCAGGCTCATATGAGGAGATACAGTATTTTGGACAGTCTAGACCCAAGTTTTATAGAGTTTTATGGGCCATAACCAGTACTTTGACTTGTGCCAAGAAATGAACTGGTAGCCAATAAGCTTGTGTCAACATGGGGTTTATATGTTCCTTGTAACCTGTAGGCAGATCTGAACCAAAAGGGTCAATGATCTGATTCAGTATAAGGCATCCCTGGGACAGTCCTCTGTTCCTAAGTATGCTATGCCTACGCAGCATCAGCTTCAGATTCATTTAGTTCTTAGCTCTAAGGTAGCAGAGGTGGTGGCCTAAATACTCTGAAGGCACCAGATCCTGTTTGATCTTGGAAACTAAACAGGGTCAGCCCTGGTTAGTACTTGGATGGGAGACCACCAATGAATACCAGGTGCTGTAGGCTTATTTCAGAGGAAGGAACTGACAAAACCAGCTCTGAGCATTCCTTGCCTAAGAAAACCCTGTGAAATTCATGGGGCTGCTATTAATTTACAAGCAACTTGAAGGTATGTGTGTGAACACACAAAAACACATACAGAGAGAGAGAGAGAGAGAGAATGCACAAAGGTGGTAACACATTAGCTGGAAAACCTGTCGCCATTCAGTGCTAGATGGGCTGATAGACCTATTGAGTCAGATATTGAATGGTAAGTTAACATGTAGATGAATCCAGCCAACTGAATGGGTCAGCTCTGGTTGGGACTAACAATAGGATTCTGACCCATGTGAAATGGTTGCACTAGTGGAACTGAATATGTTCCAGCAACCATGAACTGAATGTGTCCATTGCACAGTGGTCCAAAAAGTATAATCATGGTGGTTTAAGCATTGGACTCCTGGCTTGTCTAGATTAGTCGGGCTTGCCAGACTAATCTGATCTCTTTTTTTGATAAAATTACCAGCTTGGTAGATGAAGGGAACGCTATGGACATCGCATACCTTGATTTCAGTAAGGCCTTTGACAAGGTTCCCCATGACATTCTTGCAAACAAGCTTGTAAAATGTGGGCTAGACAAGTTAACTGTTCAATGGATTTGTAATTGGTTGACCGGCCGAACCCAAAGGGTGCTCAGCAGTGGCTCCTCTTCGTCTTGGAAAGATGTGACCAGTTGGGTGCCACAGGGTTCTGTCCTGGGCCCAGTGCTATTCAACATCTTTATCAATGACTTGGATGAGGGAATTAGGGGCATACTTACCAAATTTGCAGATGACACCAAATTAGGAGGAGTAGCTAATACCCTGGAGGACAGGATCAAAATTCAAGATGACCTGGATAAACTGGAGAGCTGGGCCAAAGCTAACAAAATGAAATTCAATACGGAGAAATGTAAGGTACTGCACTTAGGGCGAAAAAATGAAATGCATAGATATAGGATGGGGGGGACCTGGCTGAATGACACTACGTGTGAAAGGGATCTAGGAGTCCTAGTAGACCACAAGTTGAACATGAGTCAACAATGTGATGCGGCAGCTAAAAAGGCCAATGCGATTTTGGGCTGCATCAATAGAAGTATATTGTCTAGATCAAGGGAAGTAATAGTGCCGCTCTATTCTGCCTTGGTCAGACCTCACCTAGAATACTGTGTCCAGTTCTGGGCACCACAATTCAGAAAGGATATTGACAAATTGGAGCGTGTCCAGAGAAGGGCAACTAAAATGGTGAAAGGTCTGGAAACAATGCCTTATGAGGAGAGACTTAGGGAGCTGGGTATGTTTAGCCTGGAAAAAAGACGGTTAAGAGGCGATATGATAGCCCTGTTTAAGTATCTGAAGGGATGTCACGCTGAGGATGGAGCAGGCTTGTTTTCTGCTGCTCCAGAGATTGGAACACGGAGCAATGGGTACAAGCTCCAGGAACAGAGATTCCACCTCAACATTAGGAGGAACTTTTTGACAGTAAGAGCTGTTCGGCAGTGGAACGCACTCCCTCGGAGTGTGGTGGGGTCTTCTTCCTTGGAGGTCTTTAAACAGAGGCTGGATGGCCATCTGTCGGGGATGCTTTGATCGTGATTTCCTGCATGGCAGGGGGTTGAACTGGATGGCCCTCGAGGTCTCTTCCAACTCTGCAATTCTATGATTCTATGATTCTATGAATTCTATGATTCTATGATTCTATGAGATGGGCAATATATCCCATCTTGCCCGTCTTAGAACCTTGCAGTCCCGACAATACAGGACATTTGCTCTGTTCTGCCCCAGGCAGTCTTCACCACCCCCGGAGCAGAGATGGGGCTAAGATGGGGGGAAGGCAGGGTACGGCCTGATACAACATTTTAAAATAATACCTCTTTTAATCTGTTCCCACTGGGACAGAATGGATCAGGCCCTGCAAGTCCACAGGAGCCTGTCCTGGCAGGCCAACCCTCGTTGCTGCTGCTGCTGGCCTGCCTTGCTGTCTCAGAAGGCTGGAAGGAGTCCTGCAGCATGTGACCAAAGCTGGTCACATGCAGGGGGCCTTGGCCATATATTTGGTTCGGTTCCTGCCTTCTGAGACAGAGAGGGAAATGGTGGTGGTGGTGGCAACTGCAGCAATGACCCAGAGTACCTTTCTGGACTCTGGCCCATTTGGAGGCAATAATGGACAAACAACGGGCCTGATTTGCAGCCAGGATATGCCAGTGGGGAGCTGGTGTATCCTGGCTCATGTAGATGAGCCCTCTGGAGACCAGGATTTTGTATCCCTACTCAGCCATGGAAACCCACTGGGTGTCACACACTCTCAGCCTCAGAAGAAGGCAAAAGCAAACCCCCTCTGAACAAATCTTGCTAAGAAAACCCTGCAATTGGCTCACCTTAAGTTGGAAATGATTTGAAGGCACACACCACCACCACAACAACAATGTACAATGACCCCCGTATCCACTGGGGACTAGTTCTGGGGGGGGAGTGGATACCGAAAACCATAGATAATAGCAAACACCATTGAACATATTGGGACTTCTGGTTTAAAATATCATAGAGTTGCCTTGGGGGACCTAGAAAATGGCTAGAGAGGACACATTTTCTAGGAAGACTCTATGGTAGGCGTGTTGTTTTGTGCCCCGTGGATAATTGAATCAGTGGATAATGAATCAGTGGATATGGGCGTCCTACTGTATGTGTGTGTGTGTGTACAATGTATGTGTATAAGTCTATGACAACAAAAGGATTCTGGCCAATATATTTATTTGGAGTATAGTATCTATGTTTTCAGACTGTGCATGCAAAACATAACTTTTGTCATTTTGTTTTAAATTAGGAATGGAATCGTTTATACCATTCATTTTGTGTTTGCTTATGGCCTGTCCTCATAATGGGAGGAATCAAGCTGTCAAGCTGAAAAGACTGAACACTCTCACTCCCTTACGGGTTTGGGGAGTTGTCTGACCACATCCGGCAGAAGTCAGAATGCCTGTTTTCCTTCAGCATTCTTGTCCTCCCTTTGTGACAGGAATCCATGAAATCCAGCCTTTTCAACTTGGAAGAGGATGGATATTGGAAAGACTGGGGAGGGGAGACACCTGGGGGAAAAAACAAAGACTGGAATAGTTATTTGCCAAGCAATAGCTCCCAGAATTCTCTAGCCAGTATGGCCGGAAAAGTAACTTTTCCAAGCTCTGTGAAAAGATGAAATAACACTCAGAAAGATCCCACTCATGGAAGGTCCTCTACCTTTCTTGATATTTCATTTGTATCCTGCCTTTCTCCCATTCATACTTATGGGTCAGGGAAGGTGAGTGGGCTGAAAAAAGATGTCAGCTGTTTTTGTGATGTTCCTCACTCTTTGTGACAGTGTATTCTGGGGGTGCAATGAGTGTTTGTTATTGTGAAGGGTGCATTTAATACAAAAAAACACAACACAATAGCCAACTGGCTCATTCACCAGGAGGTATCCACATTGCAGGATGATAACACTTTGATGTCACTTTTAGTGCTATGGCTTCACCCTATTGGGATTTATAGTTTGGTGCAGTACTGAAGACTACAGCATTATTCTACAGCATTAGAGTTCTCTGGCAGAGAATTCTAAGTACCTCACCTTACTAAACTACAAATTCCAGGATTTTGAAAGATTAAACCATGGTAGGTAAAGTAGTTTCAAAGTGTATAATTACATTGTGTGGTTACACTTGTGGAAAATATTTTAAAACAAACAAACACACAAAAAACTAACTATGGCTGGAATCCTGTTAGTTAGTCCCAACTAAAGTAGACCCATTGAATCAATTGTTGAATGGTGAGTTAACGTGTAGGTAAATCCAACTGATTCAGTGGCTCTTCTCTAGTCAAGACAAACAGGATATCTTAGGGTTTTCTGAACTACATCTCTGAAGCCCTCCTACTTCTGAAATCTTCTCTCTTACTAAGAGTTGTCTAGATGGTAAAAATAATCATAATAGAATTTGCAGGGAATACCTTTTATCCCAACAAGATCCCACAGTGATTCAGCTTATTCAGAAGAAGGGGGGGGGGCTTTGCAGCTTTTCCTGAAGTTTTTAAAATAATGTGTGGAAATGTGCATCAACCCTCGTTTGGACAACTGATTTGCATCTCAGTGCAGGGTGTTAGTGGAAAGCTGATTGGTCAGACATGCACAGGGGCAAGGCTTGCCGGAAATGAAATGGCCAGAAGCACCATTTTGGAGTTTTGATTTGCTGATTGCTGTGCATTAACGCAAAATCGCAGCAGCATTCTTTTGTCTCCACAGTCCTTTAGCAAAATCGCTGGTATGTGAAGCTGCCTGTGTTTGAAGTACACACACAACCATGCCTACAAATCAGCATGATGGCAGAAAGTGAATTACTCACATTATTATTCTCAACGAGTTGTCGCCGCTGCACAGTAATTTTTTTAAACTGCAAATCAAAGGTACACAAATGCGATCTTCCACTTAATAAAATCTGTTTGGTCACTTTAGCGCAGCAAAAAAGCACACAATCAGCAAACCGAAACTCCAAAATGGGAAATTCCAGCAGACATTGTATTCCACTCAAACTACTCCTTCAGGGGGAATATCAAATACAAAGATCACCCCAAAACACAGCCAAAGTGTGCACAGATCCCCTCCCTCCTGTCACTCCATCAGTTTGTGTCACCAGGGTTGCAGCTTCTACATGAATCTCTGCTTGTTGGACAGGTATAATATAGCCCATCATCCTGAACTCCATTCCTCTATCCCAACACTTCCTACTTTCTTTGTTAACCTTGTGTGACTGCTTGAAGCCTCTGTGTATGCATGTGTTTGTGTTCTCTTGTTTCTAAAAGAGGACTACAAAAATTTTGATAAATGCAGATGTTGAACTGTAGTTTGGTTCATATATTGATCTGGAAAATGCAAATGAGGAAAATTCAGTTTAAAACATGAACCAAACAAATTTCTCTTTCTGACAAGTTGCTTGAATCCTGAAATAGAAAGGACAGCTGAAGTTCGTCCTCATGATGAGTAATTCACAAAGCAAGTTCAGTTTCCAAGAACCTACAGAAACCTTATGTCATATACCTGCATTCCGAGATGCAGTGACCAACAGTTTCAGAGTGATTAGAAAACTTTATTGGCACAGAAATCCAAGAAGCAAATCATACAAGGTTGTTGCTGAGAACTGAATCTGAAAAGCTACACACTATAATAAAAGCATGTTACAATCTGTAAAATCTGGTGGGCTCCAATACCATTGGCTAACCCTGCATGGCATCCCCTGACATGACATTCCCTCACACCAGACAGCCTCCTTTCCCATGCTGAAGAATGCAGCTGCATTCTTATCTTAACTGTTACCTTCTCCCTCCACAGCTGGCAAAGAACACTCATTAGCAATTACAAAAAAAGCAAAACATAATGAGTATTAAGGTTACAGAAAAATAACTGAAAATGGCAGGATTGGGCATCATCAGAGGGACTGATTCTGACACCTTATAGCCTTCATCACATTGAGAAGGAGAGAAAGGAAGGAAGGAAGGAAGGAAGGAAGGAAAAGAAAGAAGTGTTGAGTGTTTGCCCTATCATTTGCCTTCAAGTTGACTCTGACTGATAGCAACCCTATCATAGGATTTTCTTAGCAATATTTCTTCATAGAGGGTTTGCCCTTGCCTTTGTCTGAGGCTAAGAGTGTATGGAGATTATCAGACAGGAATGAAAAAAGTGTTCCTGTCCCACAATCTCCACTCCCACCCTTGTCCCACCCCAGTCTCTCCACAATCACCCTCCCCATGACACTTACCTCCTCTCCAGTCGACAGGGCAGCCCAGGAGTGAAAGGAGCCACTTCCTGGATCAAAATCCTGCAGATTCTCACGAGAAGATACAAGCAAAGGAAATTCAAAAATAAAAATAAAAGTAACATTAAAAAGTGACAGCAAGCACCAAAACATACTTTAAAATGTTCACGTAACCCAGGGAGGGTCATAAAAGTTTGTCACTTACTTGGATGCCCCGGTCTCACCCAGATGTGTTCTGGCATGGACCTCCCATTGCCGCTGGGATCTCGCCAGCATAAGGGGGCACCCTGTCACACACAGGCAAATCTGGAACACAAACAGAATAGGGGATCTATTGATGGCTTCTCACATCAATAAAAAGCAGTGCAGGTGGAATGGCAGCAGAACAAGTGCATAATGAGGGGGGAACATCATCATCTGATAAGAGAGCCCTTTTGCGATCTCCTGGCATTGCTGTAACACCACTTTTGACGTGTCTGATAATCTCCTGTGACTTGCACAAGGTCACCCAATGGGTTTTCATGGCTAAGTGGGGATTCAGCCCTCAGTATCCCAGAGTCCTATACCAACACTCAAACACCACATCACATTGGCTCTCTAATACTGAAGAAGAAATCTCTGTGAAAATTTATTCAGGTTAAGAAAACATCTATTAACTTGCATGAATCATGTTCTTGCTTGCTATACATTTGAAGAATTTTTTAAAAAAGCAAAAATAAGAGTTTGCACCCTTAGCAATGATACAGAAAGGATTAGTCCAAACTTGTTGGTGATTTGTCCTACAGTATTACAGCCATGTAACTTATTATTGCTTCTGTCCCCCACTCCTTAACAACCAACTATTGTGAAATATGCTTTCAGTTTGTGTTGGTGGGGGATGATCATAGCTGGAGGGATGGACAAACCAGTTTGGGTGAAATTAAAACACCTCTTAAATCATGGCAATCTGAATAAAACTTCTCTGCTGTTAACAAAAATAGAGGTTTTAAAAATAAGCTCCCCTAAGTCAGCTTTATTCGCCCCACCCCAATTTGGCTAGTATCCTCCTCCACAAAGAGTTTCTATAAATATGGTGCTCCACCTGTTTAAAAGAAGAAAGCAATTCATTTTCCATGGATGTGGGTCAAAGAAGCAGGTTTTCAGTTCTTAAGGAGCTTCATATGGGAGAGATCTCTCTCTAGCTTATGACAGAAGTCCCATCAAATCCACTCTAACCTGCATAAAAGTTGATGTGGGAAGAGGATGCCACCTCTCATTGTGTTTAGCTTTTCTCCTTAAATGTCGCTTGTACTCTGCTGAATCATGAGTCTTTCTTGTCACCCTCCCTTTTCTGGATCCAGGAAGGAGATGGCTAACATTCCTCAAGCATAATTCACAGCCAATAAAACCTGAGATGTTTCAGTGCCATTCAAATTTCCACCTTGTAAACCTGGAAAACTGGTCCTTGTGCCCTATTAGTATACAATATAAGGCTCCAAATACATTTTATAAGGTTAAGGTTTTATGCCATGCAACGATGGATTAACCATTTTCTCTTTTGCCCATAAACCGGGAAGCAAAGATACCATGATAATATCACAGAACAAAGTTCTTTCCTATGAGACACTTAGTTGAAACTGGACCAAGCAAATGAGGTCCCTCATCTTCTGATTTGGTCAAAGAAAAGAGTGAGGAAAATTATATAAAGGCTGAAGGAGCAAAAAGAGGGATTAAAATTGTTTTTGCCACTTCTGCATTCTTTCCCTTAATAATTTACCAATGCTCTGAGACTAGAAAACTGGCTTATGTGTCTATGAACATACATGAAGTTGTCTAATGTCCATGGGTCCATTTAGCCCAGTGCTGTACAGTTTTACAGGCACCTGTTTTCCAGGGATTCTCATAGCTGAGCTATAAACAACTTAGAAGTAAGACGGAACTGAACCAGCAAGCCAGGGCTGAGAAATGTAACACCTAAAGCCAAAGGGCTAGCTCAAGACATTTTGTGGCCTGAGGTGAAGGTGAAAATGCTCCTCCTCCATTTCATGTATAGAAACCAACACGAGTGGCAGTTTTCAACAACTGTTTAGGTTAGTCAACAACTATTACTTCAACAGCACAGGACGGAATGCTCCATTGTATCTGAGGGTGCATGGTAGCTTATGAGATACGGATACAATGAGTAGAACTTAAAGTTCTGTTCTCTAAGAAGAACTAAACAGGGGAAATGCAAAGGAACAATCAAAGGGTATGCCACTGCCCTCCAGTATATCCAAGAATCCACCACTTGACACCTCATTCTGCTGTCCGCAATAAGGCTGTCCCTAAAAAACAGAAAGCCCTTGTAGCTTAGGCAAGATTACAGCCCTTTTACCACCCTTCCTATCCAGCCAGGAACGCCCTGTGGTCCAAGTAACAGGTGTGTGTATCTCAACATGAATTGGCAGCAGGAGGTTTCCCACTGGATGGACTACTGGTACGTCTAGGAAGATGCAATGGCCTGGGATCATTTCATTGATGAGAAGATCCTTCAAGCTGTAATTCTGGAAGTTCTACAGTAAGAAACAAAGTTTTCTGGAATGAGCTCCAACAGCTAGTGCCAGAGCCTTAGATAAGGTGTGCATTTAGCTCTACTACTGGAAAACCTTTAAGTAGAGGTGTGATTAAGTGGACCTGTAGTCTTTTAAGCCACAGCAGGCAGGAAGTGGGTCATGAAGGTGGAGGAACACCTCCATGACCCACCTGAAGGGTAAAAGAATGAGGTGGGAAATGCAATACTTGCACCTTTTCTCCCTTGGATCCAGTATAAGATAAGCAGGATCTCTGGTTTGACAGCTAGAAACTCTAGGCAGAATAGCTCATAGAGCTGCCTCACCAGTTGCCCCAAATCCTGGATTCATCTTTGCCTGGAAACACTAAGATGCCTATGAAAAGTACACAGAACTCCAAAGAAGTGCTAAGTTCCAAGCCATCACCTTTAAGAGATGCTGCTCTCATGGAGAGTGGTAGGTCTGGAAACCATCTTCAGAGCTTACATCATCACAGAGAACTCTATACTTCTCTGGAGGTTGCTGGAGTAAACTGTGCTGTTGGGAGCTGTCCCAGGTCCTCCACACCCATTCTCAATCCCTGCTGGCTCGAGTATGGACATTTGCCAGAGTTGCATGCTGCCTTCTGCCTGCTTCTGTCTGAATGTATTCATGAATTTTAACAGACCAAGACAGGATGTGACAGTGGAAATACTACTATCTCCACTGAATGAGATTTAAAAGTACAATGCAGATTTCCGGGATCCAAACTAGCAACATCAACCTGGGTAAGGAATCTTGCTCTTACAGAGACTGAAAATTAGAGCTTGAACAGGTTACCTTTTGGACTACAAACCACTGGCCACTGGCTGTGTTGCCTGTGGGGTTCTAGGAGTTGTACTCAAAGATAGTAACCTTCCCAAACTCTGTTGAAAACATCAAGCTGCTAAGTATAAACTTGAGAAGTTTCATTAAGGGGGGAGTCTACTCCTCTCAGCTAGACCCACCCCCTTGCAAAGGAGAGTCTAGGTCTACTGTGCTAGATCTGGTGAGAAAGCAATGCCAGCAGGAGGACTGGAGAGAAGATATTGATGGCAGGCTTGAGACATGAATTTGCTTCTAACAGCCATGGCACCCAAGAGCTCTTAAGACCCATCTGCTTGGAGCATCAATGGCAAGTTTGCAGTAAGAGCAGGAGTGTCTGGTGAGCTGACTAGGATTTCAAGCTCATCTTGTTAGTTTCCAAAGCTCTCTGTGTTGGTGTATAGACATTTGAATCTGTGTTTGTTCTCACCTATTAATTTACTGTCAGTTTTACTATGGATCCCATACTTTCCCTCAGCTTCTCCTCTAGAATTCACATTCTTGTGTTTAAAGGTTGCCTATGGGCTGTTTCATCCTCCTCCTACAGCCATGCTGCCAGTTTGCTGATAGACCCTCAGAGCACAATTCTGAGACCCCATTGCTGCAGGAATCTCTGCTGTACAGGACAGGTGTTGTATCTCCCCAAAACTCCCCTCTCTTATTCTTCTATCCAGATCCTTCCAACTTTATTTGCTAGCCTTGCATGAGTGCTTGAAGCCTGAATGTGTGTGTGTGCACATTTCTCTAACAAAGATTAATTAATTGTACTATCTAGCTTAAAGTCTCCACCTGAGTCCCAGTATACACAGGTCTCAAGATCCTGCTTGTTGCCCACCCTTTGCATTGCCAAGTTGAGCATATTAATTCCTCAAATTAATATTGATCTTTTAGAAGATTCCAACGGACCCAAGCATTTTAGGTAACATCCACTTGATCAGATCTGCCATGCTACTACCAAAGACATTCTTCCTAGACTTTGTGAGGTGCAGCCCATCTATAGCCAGTAGTCCTTTGTCTAAGAAGTGAAGACCATGATCCCAGAAGTCAAACCTCTTCTGTCTACACTATCTGTGTAGCCAGCCATTCACTTTTAGTATCTTCAAGTCCCTGTGTAGTCCTCTATCCTTCACTTGCAGAACTGACAATACCACGTGTACCTCAAACCATGTGCTTTGATACAGGTGTTCAGTGCTTCAGCAGAGAAAAGTAAACTTAGGAATCTTAGCTTTTGAAAGTAACATATATTAAAGGAGTTCCAAGTGAACAGAGTTTGCAGAGAAATCATGCCTTGTAAAGTCAAAGGCTTTCATGGCCAGCATCCATAGATTTTCCTTGGTTTTTTTTCCGGGCTGTGATGCTTTACTTCCTATTTATTGTAATTTATTTTACACAGAATCACAGAATCACAGAATTGTAGAGTTGGAAGAGACCACAAGGGCCATCCAGTCCAACCCCCTGCCATGCAGGAAATCACGACCAAAGCATCCCTGACAGATGGCCATCCAGCCTTTGTTTAAAGACCTCCAAGGAAGGAGACCCGACCACGCTCTGAGGGAGTGTGTTCCACTGCCAAAAAGCTCTTACTGTCAGAAAGTTCCTCCTAACGTTGAGGTGGAATCTCTGTTCCTGGAGCTTGCATCCACTGTTCCGTTTTCTAGTCTCTGGAGCAGCAGAAAACAAGCTTGCTCCATCCTCAATGTGACACCTCTTCAAATACTTAAACAGGGCTATTATATCGCCCCTTAACCATCTTTTTTCCAGGCTAAACATACTCAGCTACCTAAGTCTCTCCTCATAAGGCATGGTTTTCAGACCTTTCACCATTTTAATCACCCTCCTCTGGACTTGCTCCAATTTATCAATATCCTTTTTGAATTGTGGTGCGCAGAAATAGACACAGTATTCTAGGTGAGGCCTGACCAAGGCAGAAAAGAATGGCACTATTACTTCCCTTGATCTAGACAGTATACAGTCGTCCCTCCACATTTGCGGGGGTTACGTTCTTGAGACCCCCGCAAATGTGGAAAAACCGCGAATAACAACTGCTCTCACGACCCCACCCCCAGAGGGAGGGAGGCTGTGGGAGGGTGTCTGGCCGGCCTCTCCGCAAGCCTTCCTGAGGGGACTCCGGGCCTTAGAATACCCGGAGCACGCTTAGGAAGGCCGGGGAGAGGAAGCGGGCAGGCGGGTGGGCAAGCGGGCGGGCGGGGAGCAGGCTGTGCTGCCTCTCCCTACCTTTGGAGCCCCGGCGCCCGCTTCGGAAAGCCGGAGACGGCAGCGGGCGAGCAGGTGAGCGGGTGGGTGGGGAGGAGGCTGTGCTGCCTCTCCCTGGCCTTCGGAAGCAGACGCTGGGGCTTTGGAGCCCCAGAGCCCGCTTACAAAGGCTGGGGAAAGCAGTGAGTGGGCGGGCGGGCAAGTGGGCGGGCGGGGAGGAGGCTGCGCTGCCTCTCCCTGGCCTTCGGAAGCGGAAGCCGAGGCTTTGGAGCCCCAGAGCCCGCTTACAAAGGCCGGGGAAGGCAGCGGGCGGGCGGGCGGTTGGGCGAGCAGGTGGGGAGGAGGCTGAGCTGCCTCTCCCTGGCCTTCCGAAGCGGATGCAACTACTTTGCATGTTGAAAATATTGCATTTTAAATTTATTTGCCTTTTTTGAAAGCTTCACAACATGCTTTCTAGTTAAAATGCATTAACTGAGGGTTATTTTTGTCACTTATGAAAATCTTTTCCATTGAGACCTCTTCTATAGAAACTAATGCCCAAACCCTTCTGCACTCCCCATTTTTGTCTCCTCCCCCCAGTGAAAATGGTCTTGCTGGACTGGCCTCCTTTATGTTCATATTTATTAGAGCAGTTAAGATATTTTGGACTTGCATTTTAAGTTTAATGAATTACAGTTTTACCTATCTATTTCATTTTAGCTTTGAGTCATCTAAGTATATTGGTGTGGTTTTTAAAAAAAAAAATAAAATGGTTATAGAGGCTCTTTTTAGAGAACCAAATGGCAGTACAGAAATGTTTATTGACAAAAGAAAGGAATTAATTAACTTTATGGAAAGTGTGTTACAAAGAATGCTAAGTTTGTCTGTTTAGTTAGAGCAAAGTTAGGATAGGAATGAAATATTGGTTACACCATTTGCCTTTCCATATTTTGTTATTATACATTTAATAAGAATCAGCAACAACAAAAGCCCAATAGCTTTTTTTAAAAAAAACTCATTGTACCGTATCAGATAAGATATAAAGTTCTGATGAACAGTAATTGAAACTTTTGAAGCAAGGCAAAACCACCTGGTGCATTGCTTAAAGACACATCACAAGTTACTACCTCCTACTAATTGAAAAATTAATATTTCAGACACCTTTCAGAAGGCAACATCTTTAATTCTGCTCAAAAAAGGGGGGGATCTGTGGGTTTGTATAGGGTTCCCACATTGAAAATTGGAGAGGGCTCTTATAGCTTTAGTGTTTGTATTGAAGAAGAAATTTCAGCAGGTGTTGGTTATCACCAAAGCATCTAACAAGCGATGCCTGCTGAAATTTCCTCTTCTACACAACCATTAAAAATATAGGACCCTGTTCTAGTTTTCACTCTGGCAACCCTATTAGCAGATAACTATTTCTCAATTTTTCTCAAAACAGTCATGAAACATTCTTCAAAGTATACAGTTCAAAGATGAATATTTTTAAAAAGATTTAACATGGGAATATCATTTCATGATGTGGGTGAGTGCCTTGTACATTTCAGGATGGATGTGAATTTTGTTCAGATAGGGTTTTTCTGGTTAAAAACTATTCAAACACACAGATTTCTTAATAAATGTATCAAAAAGTATTTGAGGCTTTTATAATATATAACAAATGTATGAAAGAGCAAAATTGACAGATTCAGTCATCTGGTCACTGGGCTTTGATGAAGGTCTTAGCTCTTAAAAGTGTGACTCTGAATCTATGTATTAAACCACATTTATGATGCTAAATTACTGTTGCCACCTCTTCTCCCCTGCCCCCAGACAGCCTCCTCATTATTTACAGCTTCATGTCAGGCAGGAAAAATATGACTGTTTCCATGTTGGAGCAGCTCTTCCGACTAGATTTAGGACTTTATCAGATCACCTTTAAATCTGTTCTTTTGCTGGTATAAATTTGTGTCGTTTTTCTGCCAGCAAACAAACTCCCCACCCCACACTTACTTTGCATCCATGTGAAAAGGCTTCCTCAGCAATGAATGAGGAGTGAACGGAGCTCCCTTCACTTCCTCTATCGAAATCTCGTGGATTCTCACTAGAATACATAGCGCAGGAAATTCAAAATTAAAAACAAAAATAACAAAGTAAAAGTTACACAAAGTACATAAACAAACTATAAAAGTCCCAAGTAAACTGGAGAGGGTAATAAAAAGTGTGTCACCTACTTGGATGTCATCATATCACCCAGAAGTGTTCTAGTTGGACCAGCCATTGATGCTGTAATGACAAGAGGACATTGGCGCAAGGTTTCATACACTGGCAATGCTAGCAAAAAATTGCCACAGCTGCTCTATTGATGGGTTGGCCCATCAATAAAACAGATCAGCTTATGGCCTATACATAAACACGAAAGGGCGATGTCGTCTGATATGCCTGCCCTTTCATGTTTATGCAGCATTGTTACAATGCTGTATTTCATGTGTCTGATAAAGTTCTTAGCAATTCCTATCAATTGAGAATGTAGTTCAGTTTTTGATAAGAACTTTCCAAACTTCTTTATACCATCAAGGGAAGTAATAGTGCCACTCTATTCTGCCTTGGTCAGACCTCACCTAGAATACTGTGTCCAGTTCTGGACACCACAATTCAAAAAAGATATTGACAAATTGGAGCATGTCCAGAGAAGGGCAACTAAAATGGTGAAAGGTCTGGAAACCATGCCTTATGAGGAGAGATTTAGGGAGCTAGGTATGTTTAGCCTGGAAAAAAGATGGTTAAGAGGCAATATGATAACCCTGTATCCTCGGAGCTGGTGGGGTCTCCTTCCTTGGAGGTCTTTAAACAGAGGCTGGATTGCCATCTGTTGGGGATGCTTTGCTAAGAAAACCCAATGATAAAGTTTTCATCTGTTGTTGTTGTTGTTGCTGAGTGCCTTCAAGTCATTTCTGATATATGGTGACCCTAAGGCCACAGGGCTTTCTTGTTCAGAGGGTGTTTGCTTGAATCTGAGAGAATATGACTTGCCAAAGATCACCCAATGGGTTTCCATGGCTGAGGGGGATTTGAACCCTGATCTCCAGAGTTGTAGGACATTTTCTGACACATCTTACCACGCTAGAAGCTTGCAGGAGAGCTTCAGCGCTGCTGCACAGCAGGAACTCCATTTTGGACGATGCCGACCCTCTGGTGAAATCGTCCGTGTCACTTCCGTGTAGGATTGGAGCCAGCCGCGCCATATTTCACCAGATTTTATTCACAAAAGTTGTCCATGAATAAAATATGGTGCAGCCAGCTCCAATCCTACACGGAAGTCACATGGATGATTTCGTCAGATGGACGGCGGCGTCTGAAATTGATTTGCTGCTGTGCGGCAGCGCCGAAGCTCTCCCACAAGCTTCTAGCGCGGTAAGATGTGTATGAAAATGTCCTTAGTCCAGTGCTCAAACCACTACAGCATGCTGGCTCTCTAGTTTTCACCTTAGCCTCACCATAAGTTGGAAAGGCACAAAACAACAACAGAGCTCCTTCACCAAAGCAGTTTGTTTGGTTCCTTCTCTTTTAGGCAGGCTGTAAAAACCCTTTCATTTTGCCAAGCTTTTAATAAGGGTTCAAGCTTTGCCTGTATGCTGAATTTTTATCTTCTGTCTCCTTGTATGAAGCTGAATTCAGTGATCTGGTGTGTATCCACACTGCAGAATTATAACACTTTGATATAATTATAACTGTTTGAATGGCCATGACTCTGTCCTATGACAACTTGAGATTTGTAATTCACCAAGGGACTCAATATTTCTGGTGGACAGCTCAAATGTACCCCCCCCCCCGAACTGTAACACTATAGCTCTCTGGCAGAGAATGCTAAGGACTTCATTAAACTATAAATCCCAGGATCTCAGAGGATGAAACCATGCCAGTTCAACTGGCAACCAAGTATTCGGTGTGTCTATACCCCTGGACCGTTTCAGCTCTGCTTCATATATTTTGTGAACCTTTGTGGATTGAGCTTTCAGTTGTTTTGACAGAGAAAAAAGAAAATACATTTTAAATCAATAAATATCTACTGAAATTGCTTAGGCTGAAAGGAAATGATCTGGAAAGGTTTTGCAGTGTCTGCATGGGAATTCCAACCTGAGCCTTCTAAGTTGTAGTGTTTTTACATCCTAAGCTTTATAATACAGTAGCTTGTATTATAGAATGTTCTGACAATCATACTAATCTTTAATAGATCTATAATAATCTATAATCACACTAATACTAATCATATATCTCATGGTGGTCTTTCTTATAAGAAGGAGAGAATTGCAACAAGGGTCATTCTGTGTATATCCTTGTGTTACTTACTTTGAAATCCTCTGTTCAAGCAAAGAATGTTATTTAAGCATTTTTCTTGAATAAGAAAAATAAGAAAGTTTATCTTGAAGTAGTATTTTAAGTCCACAGTACACTCATTTAATTTCATTTGATCCTGATCCTCCTTTTATAACACTATCAGGTTTGGGGGCATCAAATGTTGCTTAAAGGTAGTTTTTAAAATGCTGTTTTTAAAATGCAATTATTTTATTAATTCTTATTTTACCATACATATAAGCTGAATTAGGATCCTTTTTGACTAAGATGCTTTTGTACCTGTCAATAATAACTGTGATGCACTTGAAATAATGATACAGTGTTCATACTTTTAACTGGGCAATCCCAGTCCTATGGTATAATTTGAAACATACAAATGTGTGCTAAAACTATTCCAGTTTGTAGGCTTGTCTACATCGGCCAAATAGCCTGGCTTGCCCCCATTCCAGAGCCCTGTAATCCAAATGACACAGCGCGTTTACCCCAATCTGCTCCTGGGTAATCCAAATGACCCCTGGGGCAGATACAGGACTAGAACAGGGGCAAGCTGGGATGCATTTTACTGCATTTTAAGATAATACCCAGTTTACTCCATTTCTGCCGGATCGAGACTCACATGTTCACAGGAGCCTGTCTTGGTACACCACTCCCCTCTGCTGCTGCCAGCTCCCTGACTCTCCTGGAAGCCAAGCAGGGGTCCTGCAGCATGTGATTGAGGCTGATCACATGCAGGAGGCCTGCAGTGACATGTTGTCCGAACCCTGCCTGGAATCCACATTAGCGAGAAAATGGCAGTGGTGGCTTCAGCAACAGGTCAGCATCCTGTTTGTACTCTGACCCGTCTTCTGCAGGTAACCGGGGGTGGCGGGACTGACCACCTCTGCAGCCATGATATGCCAGTGGGGAACTGGCATATCCTGGCTAGTGTAGATAAGCCCTGTGTTCAAGCTTCAAATTCAGGACGGGTAATGATTGGGACCTGAACAACGACTTTCCTATTTTAAACCAAGTCCCAAATCTTCTTATGGAATCTCATTTCTTGGTCCTGGTAAAATGAAGTTTGGTGTCAAAATTCTCTTCTACACTACCAACAAAGCTGTATCAATTTCAAACCACTTTAAATGCCATGACTCCATCCCATGGAAATCTGGGGTTTGTGGTTTGACAAAATCTTAACATTCTCTGCTAGGAATCTCTAGTGCCTGTCTACAGATAATTCAAAATGACTCTTCAAAATACAAATACCAAAATTTTGTGGGATGGAGACATGTCAGTTAAAGTGGTACCAAACTGGTATAACTGTGTAATGCAGATAACCACCTTTGTCAAACTACTGAGGCTCAAACTAGACAGTGCATTAAATGCATTTTGTCTGTCTCTGAAGGGTTTTTTTTCCATCCACAAGTAAGCACACAGAGACTAAACCTATGTGGAGAGCTAATCCTCTCACTAGCCAATTTTAAGAACTAAATTCAAGCCCCTGAAAACAGAGGGTTTCCCCTCTGTTTCAATGCCTAAAGAGGAAGGAGGCTGAATTTATTTTGGGGCAGGGGAAAAGTTAGGTAGCCTATCTGTACCAGCCTGATTTGGATTTGTGGCCCTGCTTCCTCACTTGTAAGTTTAAAAAATACTCTCTCAGAGCTGGATGCTATATCTTTAATATATTGGGAGAGATCTTGTTCATCGGTTGCACAGCATTAAATTTCACTAGTGTAGCTACGTTGAAATTGGCAGCGGACTGCATCACTGCACAAAGATTTGGCAAGCACTGCTGCAATATGTAGTTGAGGATTGCTTGGCTGTGCTAGGGACCATCCTGCACAATGTCCTAAATGGAACAATTACTCAGACAATGGGTAGGTAGACATAGCACTGTTTGTACAATCCTGATTAGTACAATGCCCCTGTGAAACAGGCTAAAATGCACAACCTCTTGTGTAGCATATTTATAACTGTGTACAACACCAACAGGATTTGGGCCACTCTTGAATGCAGGGGTAGACAACTGTGGAAAGCTAAGGGCCATTAGCCCCCAGGAGGCCTTGATAGGCCATACCTCTCCACCCCACCTACTTTCACACACAAAATCTAAAATACAGTATTTTTGCCCCCAAATGCCCTCTAGGGGTTGTATGGGACATTTTTACGATTTTAGGCCCAGGAGAGGACTGTTCTCACTTCCTGGGTGTAAATTGGATGTGGGGGAGGGAGGAAAGCAAAATGTAATGGAAACGCCCCCCACATACCCTAGAAGATTTTTTTTAAAAAACATTGAGTTATTTAAAAAAAAAACCATTAAAAAAACCAATTTTGATCTTTTTACCCCAGGGGGCAGGGGTCCTCCAAATATGCTGGAAATGCCCTCCATGCCCCCTAAGGAACATTTTGGAGGGGGGAAATGTTGTCCTCTAGGGGACTCCTAGAGTCAGAACGGTGTAGTGATTTGAACTATGTCTCTGGAAACAAGGGTTCAGATCTCTGCCCAGCCATGGAAACCCGCTGGGTGACCTTGGCCATGTCACACTCTCTCAGCCTCAGAAGACGGCAAAGGCAAACCTCCTTGGAACAAATCTTGCCAAGAAAATCCTGTGATAGGTTCACCTTAGGGCCACCATAAGCTGGAAATTACATGAAGGCACACAACAAGACCAGGGAGAACTTGGAGGGCCACATATGGCCTGTGGTCTGCACTTCCTTGCTATAGTCTTTTTTAAATGATTAATGATTTTTCTTTAAAAATTACAATAAAATACAACTCTCATTCAGAAAATTATTGTAACATCATACATAAATATATGTGTTTTTTGTTATACCTTGTAGTAGGTTTCTCTTTCCATGTATTGATAAAACAAATCATATAAATTATAATATTCCTATTTTCCAATCCATATTTAACATGGTTTCCAAAATATTTGAATTATTTTCCATCTTATTTTCTTTAGGCTTCCTATATGGTTTCCAGCTTTTTAAGATAAGATAATTGACATCATACTTGACTTTGAGTAATTGAACAAAATTTTAAAATCAATAATCCACAAAGTTAATAAAGAAAAAGTACTTACATTGTTTGTTTGGACCCTTGTTCTTTGTATACATTCATTCAGTTATATTCCAAAAAAGAGTTTACCCAGGGATATTCCATTGACCAAATTGTCTATATATTTATAGTTAAATTTTACTCTATTTTATTCCCCCTCCTCTATATAAATTTGTTAAAACCAATTTTCCTATTATTATTGTGATTATTGTTCCCACCCCTGCTAAAGTCTAATGCAGCAAACACTGGAAATGAACCTCATTCCCTTCTTCAAAGAAGGTCCATGGTAGGGCAGTAGGTAGAATAGATCAAGAAGGTGATAAATTGTGCCAGATTGCTCATATTCCAGAAGTAATTTGCTGGTAGTAGTCTGGAACTTAAAGAACCAAGAGCTGCTAGGTTCACGTCATGAAATATTGTTTCAAGGAGGGAGTTGCTCACTCCACTAGCACAGGCAAAAAGTGCCAGGGTGATTCTGTTGCCCAGAGATATGGAAAACAAAATGTTCTCCAGAGACACTTCCTTCAATTTATCGCTTCTTGGAAGTTCTAGGGAAATGGTGTGAAATGTAGGATATTGCCCAACAAAAAGGAACAAATGAATTTTGGGGGAAAAAAAAGAGAGCAGTCCTTCTGTAACACTGGTCTAGTTCTCAGGACTAAAACAGATGTGGTGCAGAACTATGAATGGGTCTTCTAAATTCTTCTGTAATGCACAGAGCCATTGCATTCATGTTCCCCTCGTAGTGACTTAGACCCTATTCATCAGTAAATGAACTACTTGTTTTCTAAAAACATATTCTCTGAATTGTTTCCAGATAAGCTGATGGCCATCACGTGGTCCAAGAGCCGGTGTGACATGATCGTTATTTTATTTGCTTGGTTGTTTCTGGAGTGGGCTTCATTATTTAATATATATCTGAATTACCACACTGCTCAATCAGTGCAAAAAGGTGATTTTTATTAAAACTGTGAACACAATAATACACAGTTCCAAATAAAGATTATACAAAATGGATCAGGTATATAACATTACAATAAAACAGAGGACTCTTCTACAAGTAGATTTAATCAGTAAATCCTTTGAAGGTCATGTTAACCAAATTGTGAGGGGTCTGTGGGGACCCACTCATGATATTCAAATTAAGCTATTAAAGTGGGGAATTTTAATTAGCTCAAAGGTATGGCTACGAGAGACCAGGTAACTACAGGACCTTTGCACCTGTGTATACCAGTACTCACTGACAAGACTCCAAGCCAAAATGAAATAAAAAATATTTTTATTGGAAAATAGTCTCAGAAGCATTCACACATGCACTTAACGTCACAATACCACCACATATAGCTAACAAAGAATCAGGAGGGAATTTTTGTATAGAGGAATAGATTCGAGAAAGTGGGCTGTAATTACCTGTCCGAGGAGCAGAGATTCATGCAGCAAAGAAACTCAGGCCTAAATCTAAGGGTGCAACAGCCGTCCAGCAGAATGATGGTATGAGAAGAACTGTGAACACATAGCTATAATTTGAGGGTATATTTATACCCAATATCATACCCTTAAGGTTTTGTGTGTTTTTTGTTTTTTTTGTGTGTTTTTTTTTTAAGGGAGAAACAATGCCTAGATGAGTTCCCCAGGTTTTAACAATGAAAGCTCCAGCTATGCTGATTGCCACTAATGGTTAAGACATTAACGTTAATGGGCTTATGGCAGCCTTCGTATTGTGGATAGGAGAGGGTGTGAAGGATAGACATTTCATGGATAATGGGGATTTCAGCCACTGTTTGAATTTGGAGTATGACTCACTGCCAGGTGCGTCCAAGGGAGTTTAGCACATTCCACCCTAATGACTGTCTAATGGGGGTATCTCTTAATCATGTCCTGTGTGTGTTTGTTTCTGGGGAATTTCCATGACATCTTTGTAGGCCATAGTGACCTTCACTAGCCCATATGTTTGGGTTGCCCTGGTCTACTTGAAACCACATGAAGTGTCTAATAAGCCGAATTATGAATTATTAGAGGGAGTGGGTATAAGGCCAGGTAACAAACAGTAGTAAAAATGAAATGCACAGGTATAGAATGAGTGACACCTGGCTTGATGGCAGTACATGCGAAAGGGATCTAGGAGTATTAGTGGACCACAAGCTGAACATGAGTCAGCAGTGTGATGTGGCAGCTTAAAAAGCCTATGCAAAAGGCTGCATCAATAGGAGTATAGTGTCTAGATCAACGGAAGTAATTGTACCACTCTATTCTGCTTTGGACACCACAATCCAAGAAGGATATTAACAAGCTGGAGTGTGTCCAGAGGAGGGGTGACCAAAATGGTAAAAGGTCTGGAAGCCATGCCCTAAAACGAGTGGCTTAGGTAGCTGGGTATTTTTCATGGGTTTTTTTCTGTGCTAGCCACAGATGCAGGCGAAACATCAGGAATAAACTATTCCAGAACACGGCCTCACAGCCCAGAAAAAAACCATAAAAAACCTATGGATGCTGGCCATGAAAGTCTTCGACTTCACATAGCTGGGTATGTTTAGCCTGGAGAGGAAGTGATATGATAGCCATGTTTTAAGTATTTGAGGGGGTGTCATACTGAGGATGGAGCAAGCTTGTTTTCTGCTGCTTCCGAGACAAGGACATGGAGCAATGGACTCAAACTACAGGAAAAGAGATTCCATTAGGAAGAACTTCCTGACAATAAGAGCTGTTCAGCAGTGGAATGCACTGCCTTGGAGTGTGGTGGAGTCTCCTTCTTTGGAGGTTTTTAAATAGATGCTGGATTTCCATCTGTCAGGAATGCTTTGATTGTGTATTCCTGGATGGCAGAGGGGGTTTCACTAGCCATCTAAAGGCCAATAATATAGAAGCCAATTCCCTTCCATGGAAAGGCAATTCCACAGTTGAGGGTTCTGTTATACAAAAGGCCCTGTCTTGGATCCCTACCAACTTCACCTCTCCAGAAGATAGCTCATGAAAAGGTTAGAGTGCTGAATGAGGAGTAATGGGTTAAGAATGAAGAGTAATGGGTTCAAATCTGCACTCAGTCATGAAGTTCACAAGGTTACCTTGGCCCAATCACGCTCAAGGAATCTACCTCATGAGGTTGTTGCAGGAATTGAATATGGCATATATGTATATAAAAATATATACATGCTGCTTTTAGTTTCTTAATTAAAATGTGGCATATAATCGAACTCATTAAATATTCTGTATGATACCAGTCCTGGGTTCATGGAGAGTGCAGTTTTTTGATAGAGAAAAAAATATTTTATTCAAGAAGAAAATCTACAGGACTAGTACAAATCAAATTGTACAGCTCCTGCAAACCAAATGAAAAAAATAAGTGTCTTGCATACAACAAAGTATTACCATGCCAATTCTCAGTAATATTTGAGCATAATTAGGAAACCATCCCTGGTTTAATGATATTTTAATCATAGCATCCAAAAGCTGTCTTCTGTGTCCTTTTTATTGTAGATTGCAATAAGGGATACACATGAGGGGCTTTTGCTTATTTTAATTAATGAAATTCATCTTCTGGGGATGACTTCTTAATGCCTCCTTTAAATTAAGGCAAAGGTTGATTGCTTTGATGGGCCCATTATAATTTTTTCCAAACAATCAGCAACCCCAGCATTAGATTAAGAATGATAAAGAATCCCACATTCTCGCATCAATGTTTGTGTCTCCTTAGAGGAAAGTGGATTCAAACTTTTATATCACTACTACTTCCCTTGATCTAATACTATACTCCTATCAATGCGGTCTAAAATCTCATTGGCTTTTTTAGCTGTCGCATCACACTGCTGACTCGTGTTCAGCTTGTGGTCCACTAAGACCCCTCCAGTTGCCAAGTTCTCAGAAACACAAGGCAGCACAGCCCAACATGAGGGATTCTGGGAGCAGAAATTTAAAATAAAGTTGAGCACACCTGTTTTCATGCCCATGACATCCTCAGGTTTTGAAACTAAACCAAAAGGTTGACCATCAGTCTGACCACCCGGCTTGTAGGGGCAATTAGCTAACACACATTGGAAACTGCTTAATGCAGTGTAGATGTGTACGGTAAATTGCTATTGCTTAAAACAATTTGTAAGCTGCTCTGATAGCCTTGTGGCTGAAGACTGGGGTATAAATAAATAAATAAATAAATATAAAAAATAAAGACCAGGTCCAATGATGACACTGCAATATTCCTGGGCAGCCTGCAGCCGGAGCTCAAGTACTGTATTACTGTGGGTACTGCAATTTGGCCCATCCAACATTCTGATCTGTTTGATGTGAACTTATGGCAATAGTCTCTTGGAAGCTGTCTACCATTTGGATTTTCCACAAGGTTATGGACAAGGCTGGGAAGCAACTAGACATACATAACTAGTTATTGAAATCATGGTGGAGGAATATTGTAAGATTCAAGTGCCAGGTTGTGCTGGGCCTTGTACTGCTGAATGATCCAACTTGGACCCTAGTTTCATGTTGGGGAGGAAAACAGGTAGGAAAGCTCTTGTTGTGACCAACCTCCTGCTTGCACACAGGAGGCTCTAAATAAACTGTCCTCTCACTTTAATGAGAATTGGGGAGAGCTTGGTTGGATCCTACTACTGTCACATCTGATTGTGAGCTGGAACCTCGGGCCCTTTCACGCTACACAATAATAACATTATGATTTCACTTTCACTGGGATCTGTAGTTGGGGGATGGGTACTTAGAATCCTTACTGAGAAAGCTTTAGTGCTTCTCTAACCTGAAAACATCAGGAATCCACAGGATGCAGCCATGGCAGTTAAAGTGGAATCATAGTGCTATACAGTCAGCCCTCAACTTTCACGGGGATTAGGGGTATAAGATCCCCTCAAAAGTGGGGGGAAATGTGAGTTAGGACACTATTTGTTTGTTTGTTTGTTTACCTGGGAGAACATTTCTCTAGGCATTTCTAGGTTCCCCAGCATGATTCTATGGTCAGTTTCTGGCAGAAGTTAACCATAGAATTGTGCTGGAGGACATAGAAATGCCTAGGTATAATGTATACATATTTTCCAGTCATGTACAGGGCAGCAGTGAGGGTGGCAGCAAATGCAGTAATCCATAAATCCAGGTTGACCCCTGTATCTGCAGAGTAGACATTCCAAGACACACACACAGAAACATACACCGTGGATACCTGAAACCATGGATAATAGGGAACTCTATTATTTACAATCATACAAATGCCAGAAGTTGACCATATCACATTGGGGGACCTAAAAATGCCTAGAGAGAACATATTTTTTCAGATGTGGATAAGTGAAATCATGGATATCAAAATCTGTGGATACAGGGTTGATCTGTAATCAAATCCATGAATTTGCAAATGTGCAAACCTGCAAAAGTGGAGGGATGACTGTAATTGTGTAGTGTGCCCTAGACATCTCAGGATCCAGTTCTCCATGCTATGTACTGGAATACTTGAGGAAGTGGGTTGCTGTTAAAAAAAACTTATGTAAGAATGACATTTAATCAAGTTTCTGATCTTCTGAAATGCACATCCCAGTAGTATACCTGGCATCCAAAGGATCAAACTCCCTCATGTGTTACATAATATGATCTTTGTTTACCTAAGGTTGCCTTGTATCATGTTTAAATACTGTTTAGAAAACCGGCGGGAGGGCTTTTAAAAATAACCTCAAGCATCTTTTGCTTATAAGCAAATAATTAGCTCTTTCAATGAGGAGATTAGTGCACTGAAGCATTAATAATACAGGCTTCATTTGCCAGTCTTACACAAGGAAAAATGGGAGTATGAAGTTCAATCAAGGACTTCAACAACTGGGGGGCAGAAAGATGGGGTTTTGTCTTCAAATTTGCCAATGAGGGAAAGAAGAAAGCTCCTATGTGGAGATCTTCCCTTTCCCTCATCATTCCTTTTATGACAGAGAGAGTATTGATTCTGTATTGTCCTCATGTAGCAAGGGATGGTTTCTTAGGCCATGAACACATCATTCTAGGTGAGGGAAGGGTGTGTGTGAATATTTGCTGGTTACTTAGCAACTATCTAGTGCATTGACTGACTGTTCACCAAGCTAGCTTTCCACTTTCTCTGGACTAACATAATGGTGGCCTTGAAGCCACCTTTGTAGTGCTACATGACCATGTCACCCCACATATACAGCTGATAAGATTGACATTCTGGGTCGTTTCACACTAAATTATATTCCAACTGCTAGGGCAACATCCTATGGACTATATACCCTTCAACATTTCATAGATCAAAACTGGGACATGTGTGACCAAGCAATGTCCAAGTGCAGTCAAGATATCAAAATTTATTAATGAGGAGAAAAAGACAAGCTAGGAGAGACTGGTAACTGTTTGCTTTTGCCTGTGGCTACTGGGAAGGACAGGATTCCACCCCTCTTCTCCTTTTCTCCCGGTGGTTTCATAGAATCATAGGGGTTATCTATACGGCAAAAATACTCCTCATAGTATTTGAGGCAAATACAATTTGTCTTAATGAGATCCTGCATCAGTCCACCATATTTGGAAGGGGGCCAAAAATGCCAAGTACGCTGCAGAAAAAGCCTTTGCAGCTTTCTCCTTATTTCTAAAAAAAACTCCAAGGGAAGTGCACATTCCCACTCACTGGGACAACCGATTCACTTTGCTGCACATTCCTGATAAAAGTGGAAGTAGAAAGCTGATTGGTCAGACGTACACAGGGGTTTGAGCTTGCTGCCAAGGCAAGTACCTCGAACCGCCATGTTGGATTTTTGCCATAGCAATTCTGCACTAAGGCAATGAAACAGCATTTTCTCTCTCTTTTTCTATTTAATTAAAGTGGAATATCGCACTTCCACACCTTGGATATACTTTTTTAAAAAACTGTTTGGCAGTAGCAACTGGTAGGAATAAAAATGCAAGTAATTCACTCGTGCCTGCCATCTTGATTTTCAGGCATGCCCATTTGAACAAAGAATGCAGATAGCTTTGCATGCCTGTGATCTTGCCAAAAAACCATTGAGACATGCAAATTGCAAATAATGCAAATTGGCATTAGTGTGCATCAATCCACAGTTTATAGCTGCATGTAGACAACCCAATAGAGTTGGAAGAAACAAACCACAATGGCCATCTAGTCAACCTCCTGCCCTGCAGGATTACACAATCAAAGCATTCCTGACCGATGGCCATCCAGCTTCTGTTTAAAGACCTCCAAAGAAGGAGACTCCACCACACTCCAAAGCAGTGCATTCCACTGTCAAACAACTCTTGCAGTCAGAAAGTTCTTCCTAATGTTTAGGTGGAATCCCTGTTTCTGTAGTTTGTGTCCTAGTCTCTGAAGCACCAGAAAACAAGCTTGCTCCCTCTTCAATATGACATCCCTTCAAATATTTAAACATGGCCATCATGTCACCTCTTAACCTTCTCTTCTCTAGGCTAAACATACCCATCTCCCTAAACCATTCCTCATAGGGCATGGCTTCCAGACCTTTTACCATTTTGATCACCTTCCTCCTTCTTGAATTGTGGTGCCCAGAACTGGACACAGTGTTCTAGGTGAGATCTGGTCAAAGCAGAATAGAGTGACACTGTTACTTCCCTTGATCCAGACACTATACTCCTGTTGATGCAGCCTAGAATCACATTGGCTTTTTTAGCTGCTGCATCACACTGCTGACTCATGTTCAGCTTGTGATCCACTAAGGACTTTTTCGGACGTGAAGAAAGTAATGCAAGCAGCCTCGTCAGCTTGCGAGGCTGCTGCGCTGCAGAGCGTCCCTTTTGTATGACTCTCGCCCTTGCCAGTACTGTTGCAGTACCGCGGGGAGAGTTGAGCATCATATTTCGTCATTTTTTACTCACGATCAACTTTCGTGAGTAAAAAACGACGAAATATGATGCTCAACTCTCCCCGCGGTACCGCAACAGTACCGGCAGGGGCGAGCGTCATACGAAAGGGACATTCTGCAGCGCAGCAGCCTCGCAAGCTGACGAGGCTGCTTGTGTTACTTTCTTCGCGTCCGAAAAAGTCCTAAGACTCCTAGATTCCTTTTACACGTAGCCAGGTGTTACCCATTTATATTTGTACATGTCTTTTTTACTACCCAAGTGTAGTATCCTACATTTATCCCTGTTGAAATGAATTTTGTTAGTTTTGGCCCAGCTTTCTAATCTGTTAAGGTCATTTTGAATTTTGATCCTGTCCTCTAGGTTATTAGTTACCCCTCCTAATTTGGTGTCATTTGCAACCTTGATAAGAACTTGATTTAATTGAATGCAAATTACTTTTATACTCTGGACTTTATCAGACTAGTGTTTTAAAATGCTGTAATTATGTGAGTAAGGAAAACAGAAACATCATGGCATTGCAACAGAAATCATCAAACTACCACCACTTGCGTTTTAAGAACGGAAGGGTCCCACTACAGTAGCACTTGGTTTCCCATTGCCTTTAATTAACAGCATTTCAATGCGTTGCACTGGCTTAGAATCATAGAATCATAGAATTGTAGAGTTGGAAGAGACCACAAGGGCCATCCAGTCCAACCCCCTGCCATGCAGGAAATCACGATCAAAGCATCCCTGACAGATGGCTTGTGCATGCTCCTTTAAGGGAAATGTCCCCTTACTTCCAGTTAACTGGGGTGTGCAGTCTTGGCAGTTCTCACGAGAAGATGCAAGTTTGCATTAAAACACCAAAAACATTTAAAATAACAAATGAAATAAACACATAATCACTGAAACAAACATAGAAACTTGATAGCGATATGGCACAGTTCATAAAAAGAGTGTCCTGTCAATATTCTTCCCATTCTCACCCATAGGTTTCTGGGTGCTTTCACACTCTCATCAGACTCACAGGGCATGACAATTGTGCAGAAACACACATCCTTTATCTGCATAAAATATATGGTGGGCGGTTGTTGCACAGAAAACACTATCTTCTCCTCTACACTTTCAGTCAATAGAGGGATTTTACAAGGAATTACATTTCTGAAGCTGACCCTTCCTTAGATCCTGGAGTCTGCCCCCCAAACTGCCAAAAGCTAAGAATGCTATCTGTCCTTCACCCTTTTATCCTCCCCCTTTGAATATATTCCTGTCCCCAGACTTTAACCAGAATGTTTGTGTGCAAGACTTAGGACTTTATCAGACCATGCAAATATGGTGTCATAAGGATGCCTAATGATTGCGAAAGGGCGCACATACCAGACGTTGTCATCCTTTCGCAATCATATATTGTTAAAAAGCCATACTTTTTATTGATTGCCCAAGCTGTCAATTCATCTCCCCTATCGCTTTTGTGCTGGCATTGTCAGCATTTGAATCCATGTACCATTGTATTTAAGTGAATGCAGCATCAATGGCTGATCCAGCCAGAACACTTGTGGGTGACATTGCGACATCCAGGTAGGCGACACACTTTTTATGACCCTCCTGGTTTACTTGGGACTTTTATAGTGTATTTATGTGCTTTTAAAACTTTAACTTTGTTATTTATTTTTTCTTTTTGAATTTCCCATGCAATGTATTATCACGAGATTCCACGGGATTTCGAATAAGGAAGTGAACAGAGCTCCATTCACTCCTTGTTCACTGCCGGAGAAGCCTTTTCCCAGGATACAAGGTAAGTGAGGTATGGGGCATTCTTTTGCCAGAATAAAAACGGCACAAATTATGCCAGCAAAAGAACATTTTGGGAGGGTGGTTTGATAAAGTCCTTAATGTACTCACTGTATTCCCTCTTCTCTGAAAACACACAGATTGCATGGGTCCAGTGTCATATTATTTTCCTGAGAGGATATGCTGCCATTGCAGGTCACCTTGTAACATTGAGCTCTCATAATTTAACACTATACTTTGGGCTACATTAAACTATCCCTGGTATAACTTTAGACCCTGAAGGAATCTTTCTTGAGGATCCTTCTATGCTGGGATTGAGATTGGTAGGCAATTAGGTTTCTTTATGCGTTTACCACTGAAGATGCTAGCAGCTGAGTCTGAAACTGAAGAGTGCCTGGGGACTGAGATAATCTTAGCTTCTTATGGCCTCCTTACAATCTTGAGTAAGACTCACAGAAAGCAGTGCTTACATAATTATTTAAAAATACAAACAAAAACCCACACTCAGAATAATTATTCCCACTGAGACATCAAATTAGATTGATGTCAAATGCATTTGGAGGTTTTTTTTAGTTGTTTAAATTCAATTTCTGTTTAATTTCAACATAGTATAGACAAGCAAAGACTTGAAACAACTATTGATGAAAGTTAAGGAACAAAGTGCAAATGCAGTGTTAAGCGGATTATTAAGAAAACAAAAATAATGGCCACAGATTATTTATGTAACATTAAAGTGGGGTATGAAGACATCAAATTAAACATTTTCTATACCTTGACTCAGTCATTAATCAAAATGGAGACTGTAGTCAAGAAATCAGAAGAAAATTAAGATTTGGAAGGACAGCTATGAAGGAACTAGATAAGTTCTTCAAGTATAAAGATGTATAATTAATTACCAAAGTCAGAATCACCCACACCACAGTATTTCTGATGTATGGTTGTGAAAGGTGGACAGTAAAGAAAGTTGACAGGGAAAAAAATCAACTCATTTCAAATGGGGCACTAGAGGAGAGTTCTACAGATATTATGGACTGTTAAAAAGACAAATGAATGGGTCTTAGAGCAAATAAAGCCTGAACTCTCAGTAAAAGTGAAGATGATTGAACTGAGGCTATTGTACTTTGGACATATTATGAGACAATGTGACTCTGGAAAAGACAATGATGCTTGGTAAATTGGAAGGCAGTAGAAAAAGAGGAGGACTGCATTACAAGTGGATAGATTCAATCAAAGAAGCTATGGCTCTGAGTTTGCAAGACCTGAGCGGGGCAGTTGACGATGGGGGTTCTTGAGGGTCTCTCATTTATAAGGTTGAAGTTGACTTGACAGCAAATAATGAGAAACAAATTAAATTTCTATTTCATTTCAATATTGCACAGAGAAGGCTGTTTACAATATGGGGGCTTACAGCACTTTGAAGAAAAGTGGCTAGGCAGTAGGAACTTTCCGTCTTCCATGCTGCCTTACTGCATGGCAGTGGTGTTTTTTTGTTCTGGTCCAGTAATGGGCTGGGGTAAAACCATGTCTTTTTGCTAACCAGAAAAAACGATTAGCAAAAAGGTGTGGTGTTAGCTCTGTCCCCAATAGGACTGGCATGAAAGCAAGCCAGAAGAATGGCGACGTCATGCAGTAAGGCAGCAGGAAAGACGGAACCTTTCTGCTTCCTTGCTGCTTTTCTTCGGAATGCGGTAAGCCCCATGATAACAATGAGTAATATAACTTTAAAAACAAGAGAAGTAAAAAGATAGTAAAACAGTGGCATTAACACCTGACATGGGTCAGATAAACTATAAATTCTAACAAAACATGAATTAAAATGAAGCCTAAATTCCAATAAATAAGACAAAACTCTAAAAGCATTTAATATATCAAACGATTGGCATTAAAAACCTTAGGAGAAGGCTACCCAAAAATAAATACATTTTAACATACTTTAAAAGTTTGTGATGTTGGCCTAAATGCAGCTCAGTAACAAGAGAGTGTAGAGCTTTGGAAATCTCCCAGAATCTCCCAGTAGTCATGCCACTTGGGAGATCATGGGAGCTGTAGTATCCTTCTAAGCTCTGAGCTCCATAGACTGGAGGTCAGAAAATACCTTGTCTCTCATGCATGTCAACTACATCAATTGAAATGGCAGGATGGCAACCAGGGCCCTCCAAGGGAGTCCTTAATGGTAGAATAGGTTTTTATAAGTGTAGGCAAAGGCAGTCACTTTCATGTGCATCAGCTAAGAACTATTGGAATCACAAAAGGCAAGAAGGTGAAATTCTTCTGCTGAGATTCTGAGAAAAATCCCACCTCTAAATCCAATATAGGCAGACTCCTATATCCGCAGGGGGTTGGTTCCTGGCCTTACCAGGATACCAGAAACAGATACCAGAAACTGTGGATAACAGCAAACTCTATCAGGATTTCCAGTAAAAACATATCATAGAGTTGTGTTGGAGGACGTAGAAGATGCCTAGAGAGGATGGCTCTCTAAGTATTTTCCAGTATGACTCTATGGAATGTGTTTCTATTTTGTGTCCTGTGGATAACTGAAACTGCAGATAAGGGGTTCCAACTGTATTTGTACTGGAAAGCAACACATAATGCCCCAGTGCCAAGGAAAACATCTTCCTCTACCACAAATACCAGTTTCAGGGAAATGATTATTCATTTAATAATTTGTTTATTGAAATTATACCCCGCCTATTCTCCAGAATGGGATCCAAGGCAGCAAGGAAGGATTTCCTACAGGTCCTCATCAGGAATGGAGGATGGGGTAAAATTCACCCTTCCAATCTGCTCCACACTAGAAATGATCAGTCTCTCTTACCTGCAGCTAAACCATTTTTAAAACACGCTTGATATTAGATGTGCCTTTGTATTTGGGGACATATAAACTCCAAATTTAGGCTTCTGTTATGCTAGTGTGCAGGCACATTTTTAGATGGGTTGCATAGCACTGTGAAAGAAAGAAAGCAGGTTCTTCATCAACCCCCTGGAAGGCCAGCAGTGGAGAAATTGACTGTTCGTCTTCTTTTCTAGATGTGGACCGCAAAGAATCTGCCTTTGCTTCTTTGTGTTGCTATGCCCAAGGCTTTTTTAAACTCCCACCAATACTCCATGAATGCTGCAACATATACCACTGTAACTACTCTGTTTAACTACACAACAGGATCTCAAGGTTAATGTCATCTCTACAGCTGTGCCTCTGCGGGTAAGATATAAAATAATTGTCACAGCAACTTTCTTAAACTCAGTATAGAAGGGATGTGTGCATAAGAAGGCTGGTTTCCGGTTTGCTATTATAATCCCTATGAATTATTGGTTTGGTCCAGTTTGGGTGGGGGCTTAAAAGAAGGGCTGTTCTGTTCTTACTAGCCGACTTCAGAAAAGGAGGAAAGCTAGATAGAAGAGGAGGTGCAGGGACAAGGATCAGGGTACTTTTCACCTTGAATAAGGCAGTAAGATTTTCAGTTATGGCCATATCCACACTATACAAATAATCCAGTTTGAAATGAGATTATTTGCCATGGGTCCTTCCTGTGGAATCTTGGGATCTGTAGTCTGGTGAGGCACCAGCACTCTTTAGCAGAGAAGGCTAAAGACCTTGTAAAACTGTGTAGTGTGGTTTTGGCCTATGTCTTTAGAAGGGGACAAAAAAAAGTTAATTCCTAAAGAGGATATTTATTATACACGTCTATCTATTTTGAATCTTTTATTTAGGGCTTTAAGAACTTCACCCAAATTTGCAATGCTGCTGGGCAACATGTGTAGAAAAGCCCTACAGTCAAGTCCTACCCTGGTACCTCATTGGATGCGTGGAACTTGAGTATTTAGTATATACTGTAATTAGTATATAAATTGTAGTATGGTTGTTTTGTTAAAATAAATGTTAGATTTAAATTCTGATTGTATTTGCAATATTAATTTATAATTGGCCACAATGAACTCTGGAAGTCTACCCTCCAGCGGTCTTGATTTGGCAGAGACAGTCCTGATTAATCCTCTGTGGTCCCACTTTTTAAGCTGCTTTTTAAAATGCCCCCGTTTCTCTCTCCTATTTCCCCGCTTCGTCCTCAACTTACTTCAGTTGCTGCAAAACTGTGTTCAAAGTGCAAATGTTGTTTACGCTCTGTAAACTCAACAAGGGGGAGAGGATGAGGGGGTCACAGTCTTGCTCTATTTGGTAGGTTTAGGAGATTATCAGGCATGGGGGAACGCACCAAAAAACTATATTCCCAGCTGCGACAGAAGACCACTAGGAGAACAGAAAGCGCGGGATTACCAGATGCCGTGTCCTTCAGCCATTCCTGGGGCATAACACTGCCGCAGATGATGCTTCCCTTTTTCATTGACAGGGACAAGCCACCAATAAAAAAGGGACACCTTACTCATGCCCTCGCTATGCCTCCAGGACGCTGGAGGACAACTTCATCTGATATGGCACCCCTTTCTGTTCTCCTAGCGATCTTCTGACGTGGCTTTTGCTCCATCTGATAATTACCTTAGGCAAAAATGAACTGCTGCAACTTATCTTAACTTGAGTGTTCTTTCTCATTGATAATTTTGCTGTCTTGACAACACTGTGATGTTGCTTAGCTTGGTTTTCAGCTGCAAAATATTGAAGGGTATGCTGTATTTAAAATCTTAACTGGCCTACACTTTGGATGACCTGCTGTTGTGATCCCACTATTTTTACAATGTTAGTATTAGTGTCAGGGGCCCTTCAGCTGGATCAGGAATGCAGTGCTGATTTTTTGAGGCATAACATACAATGTTGTCACATATACACTGACCCAGGGGAGGGGATGGAGGGAGGGGGGAAGGGAGCAACAACAAAAAAAGACAACAAAAGATTATCCAAATTTGTATAAAATGGGAATGTGTTGATTTATAGAAGTATAGATGAAAATGTAGAAATTATTATTATATTATAAATCAGTGCAGGAATTGTATAGCCCTTCAGATGTTGATAAAAATACAACCACCAGCATTCCTCAGCACTGGCTATGCTTGCAAGGGCTACTGGGAGTTGCAGTTCATCAGAACATGGAGGGCTATACAATGCCTAACTCTCCATTGAAAAGAAATACAGTACATTTCACTCAAGTGGGAAAGACTATTACTGGATGCTTTGCTTGCCTGGTATAGGTGCTACCATTCAAAAGAAAACTCTTGGTTGGCAACTTCAAGACCCCCTACTCTCCCTTCGTACAGTTCTTTATCTTTCAACCAGACTTGGACTCAAGAACCCTTCAAGTAGACAAGACTGTCAAACAGAGGACTGGCCTCAGTAATGTGATCCAGGAGACAAATTTCAAGGTGGACAAGAAATGAATGGTTTATCAATAAAAAGTGAATGTGTTTTGGCCTGTATGTGCTCTCAAAGGTCTTCTTCAGGAACTATTTGAAATTTAACTGCAGAAGCTTCTGGAGCTGAAAGTCTCACACCATTTACTGCACAAAAAGGACTTTGCAGGTTTGAATATTACACAATTTCCTTTCCATAAGGAAAGCTGTGAAGTTTCCCATCATTTCAAAGTAATAATAATCCTGAGCATCCTAAAGGTACAGAACAAAAAAAATATTTCACTGTTCTCAACATCTATCAGGAATCAGAAGAATCTGATTTTACCATCTCTAGAGAACTATAATGCTTCAGTTCAGGGGAGTGATTGAGAGATTGCTAAGTACCTCACCAAACTACAGATCCCAGGATTCCACAGGATGGAGTCATGGCAGTTCAAGTGTTATCAAACAGCTATGCTTGTACAGCAGGGATACTCCCTTAGCCCTATTTTGGAGACACGGCTTTACCACCATTTATAACTCCTTTGAAGTTTCATCTAAAAACCCCACTGCATCCACATTAGCTGCCAACTACTTTGGTATCTGCATCAATTGAAGTACAGTTGTCCTTTCATATTCGCTGGGGTTTGGTTCCAGAACCCTCTGTGGGTACCAAAATCCATGAATACTCAAGTCCCATTATATGCAATGGCACAGTGGGATCACAAGAAGGTTTGCTTTTTGGATTATTATTTTTTAAAGAATATTTTCAAGCCGTGAATACTTAAATCCGTGGATACCAAATCCATGGATTTGGAGGAACAACTGTATAAGGCTGTGGGACCTTGGAAAGTGATGTGAACCCTACATGATGGCACTAGTGTCCTGCATTAACATTTTAAGAAGGCATCTCTAAAATGAAGAAGAGGAAGATGATGAGGAAGGATAAGGAGGAGGAGAAGTTAAAGGAGAAGTGGGAGGAAGATAAAACAGGAATCTTGATTTATTAAAGGAGATTATCAGATGCAGCAAATATGGCATGATCACAATGACAGGATAACACAAAGGGGCTCCGCTATCGCACAATGTCAACTCTATGCTCTCCAAGCATTCCGCTGCTGTAAATAAAGTGTCCTTTTTTATTAATGGGCCAAGCCATCAATTGATCGCCGATGGTGTTTTTTTTAATGGTATTGCCAGCATCTGAAACAGTGTCCCATTATGCTCTCGTGAATACCGCGTCAATGAGCAGTCCCTGCCAAAACACTTCCAAGTGAGAACATGAAAACTAGGTATGGGATGCTCTTTTTATGAACCTCCCCATTTTGCTAGCAAATTTTAAAGTGTGTTTCAGTGCTTGTGGTTTCTTTTTCTTTGTTAATTTAGCTGTTTTAGACTTTTAAGTGCACTCGCGTCTTCTCGTGAGAACCAACAAGATCATGTGCCCCAGAGAACATGAAAGTAAACAGTGCTAGCCGTCATACTCTGATCATTCTGGGGTTGCTCTTTCTCATTAGTATAGCAACATGTGATAAAAAGTGTTATCATGGAGATTATCAGATGACCTTAATACCCCAGGACAGGGATGCCAGGAGATCACGAAAGGGCTTCCCTTTCAGATGACGTCATCCCTGTCTCATCCAGCTCCCATGCCCCCTCCATTCCACCTGTGTTGCTTTTTATTGACAGGCTAATCCTTCAATAGATCACCCGTTCATTTCTGTAATGGAATCACAGGTGAGTGAAACGGTGCCCTGTTATGCTGGCACAATGCCAGCCTCACTGGGAGGTGCAATCGGGACATCCAGGTAAGTGACAGCCTTTTTTGTATGCTCCCTGGGTTACTTGATTTTTTAAAAGTGTGTTTCTGTGCTTTGTTTTTCTTTTTGATGTGTATATTTCTTTTTCTTTTTAAATTTCCTGCACAATCATCCTCTCGCGAGAATGGCTGGGATTTCCTTTCCAGGAAGTGAATTCAGCTCCGTGAGAGCGCCATTCACTCCTGGACTGCCGGAGGAGAGGGGAGCAGTTTTTATGCTGGGATTAAGGTAAGTATAATTTTTTTTTATTTTAAACTGCTACAGGGACGGGAGTGGGGTGGGAAATAGCTGGCGAGACAGGGACGCTATATTTGTTCCCTGTCTGAAAAAGTCCTATGCCATGACACTTATGCTTTTAAATATAGTGGGACAAAAACATTTTTAGAGGCTTGTCTGATAATCTCCATAGACACAAACCAGAACAGAATCACCCCCTGTTCAACAAGGATGTTTGAGTAGATGACAGCTCTTTGTCATCATTAGGTCAACTTTTGTTTTTAGAACATCTATGGATGTTGCTTGTTTTTAAACTAATGCAGGCCAGTAAGAGCTCAGTCACAAGAAAATGGTGACTGCTTGAAATGATGACTTTCTCTTGGTTTAGGGTAAAGCCATTTCTGCCTGTAAAGGATTTTAAAACAACCTTGAGTTATCAGAAGTCTGTTCCTTGTTTTATGGCTGAGCTTTGAACATATTGCAGTTGGTTCCATTTGAGGGTGGACAAAATCCTATCTGTCAAACCTAACTGTTGAAGAAAAGCTATTGTGCCTATGAAAGCTTCAAATTATTATTATACAACACATACGCTCTATCTGCAGAAATCTAAATCCAGAGTGCTTTTCCTTCGACATATAAGGTAAGGCAAGGCCACCTCAAAACTAAACAAACCTTTTTCCAAGGAACTTACATGTAAGGCCTGCTGAAGCAAAACACAGGGAATAGGAACATAAATAGTTTTATATTTTCCCTGTGCTTATCTCTCTAAATGACACACTCTGCCTTGCACCCTGGATAGAAACAGCTGTATAGCATTATAAGGAGACAGCAATAATTGTGTAAGAACGTTCAGAGGTTTTCGGTCATGCTTCTAAGATGGGAGCGGTGTGTGAAGATGAGTTAAATGCACTGAAGGGGGATAGGAAAGAGGAATTGTGGATATTATGAGTAACCGATGTTTGCTCAAACATATTTTGTTATTTACTCATTTATTTCATCATGATGAAGAGCTGCCACTCAATCTCTGCCAAAATCTTATGTGACCTGTTACATTACATAACTTTACAAATACCTAGCAACATAGCAGAGGAGCTAAGAAACTCCTTTATTGAATTGATAAGATGCATAATAGGACACCAGCAAGAATGACTGATGTGTATTGGAGCACAATGTACAACAACTGATACACATTGGTTCCATTGTGCATCAGGTACCAAAGCACATCAGGCACTTTGCTGGCTCTGCTACATAGTGTTACCTGAATTACAGGGGTTTTGAGGGAACCCCACGTGTGTCCAGATATTAATATGGGAGATATTTAATTAGCTCAATATGGCAGTGAGAGGCCAGGTAATTGTGGGATCTTTTGACCTATGTATACTGGTACTAACTGATGAGACTCACAGCCAGGAGGCAAAAAAAAAATATGTTTTTTTATTGAAAAATAATCTCTGGAACACACACACACACACAGGCTTCAAGCAGTCACACAAAGCTAGCAAAGAGAGTAGGAAGTATTGGGATAGAGGAATAGTCTAACTACCCTAACTACCAGTCCAAGGGGGAGTCTGCATAATTACTACCCAGGCTTGTCTTTTAGGAATTTGGGATGGCCCCTTCCTTAGGTCTTCTGAGCACAGCTTGAGTTCTTGCATTTGGGAAGCCCTGGTCTACTACCAACCATGTAGAAGGCCAATAAATAAGCCAATTGATGAAATATAGCCAATTGATGAATTATTGGAAGGGTGGGGGTATCAGAGTAGGTAACAATAGTAACATAACAGCAGTCCTCTAGTGGATATGGTTGTTATGCAACTGTGCAATTCTAATTCCCACAGATGTAAGTCCACTTACTAAGATGTAAGTCCCCAACAGGATTCTGGCCCTCATTTTTCGCCAAATTTTGAGGTGAACTAGGGGCTTGTCTAGATGGGCCAAATAAAACATCCTCTCTCCAGTCCCATGCCCAGTAGTCCAGACAATGCAGGATTTAGGCCTCAATCCTAGTCTGAACTGTCCAGATGATGTATGGGATGTTCCAACGAGAATCCAGGGCAATTATCCCTTAACACGGAGCAGATATGGTAAAAATTCCTCACCGTTTGCTGAGGTTTTTCTGGAGAAAATGGTGAGTTCTGTTACAACACGGGTGTGTATGTCTGCACACGTGGCCTGCATGGTGCCCAGTGCAGCCATTTCTGGGCTTTGTTGCACACATTGTGTCTGCTGTGGTCACTGAGAGGCACCCAGCCTTATGACCATGGCTGAGCCTCTTGTTCCTGGCCTTGGAAGAAGGGACTGGAGAAGGGGAGAGAAGAAGCCGTTCACTCACAGACCATGGGTGTGTGGACACCCCTCCATTGCCACAGTGAAAGGGCAAGTAATTGGGGGAAACATTGCAGGTCTGGGGCTGGAATACGCTGGCCAAAATGTGAAGTATTCTGGCCAGTGTAAACAAGCTCTAGGAGGTTCTTGTTCTGACAAATGAAATTTCCTTGGAGGGGGAGCTTTCTTGTGAAATCAGAGGAAACAAAGGAAACAGTGTGATAGATGCATAGCCAAAAATACAACTTTGTGTGATACTTCCTACCAAAGCAATGTTGCTCCATGAAACATCTGGGAAAGAGAGTGAAGCCAACATTTCCAAGTTTATACAGGGAATGATCCTTCTCGGCATATGGCTTGTTCAGTAGACATAACAGAGTCCACAAATAAGACACTGGAGCTAGATGGACCTCTGGAAAAAGCTTTCAAAAGAGTTTGGGAGAAGAGGCAAATATCTCTTCAATTTGATACATTTTTGAGAATACCAAATGTGTATTAATGTGTGCGTTAATTTTGCACAAGAACCTTCCATGGCTTGCATACTTTACCTCATATGCCACGTCATCCAACATATTGCCACTCAACATATATGAACGTCTTGTTTTTCAGTCTGTTTGCCTCAATGATAAGGATCCTTTCAACTTATGTTCTGGCTGCCTCCAGATGTAGCCTTAAACTGTGTTTTTTAAAATATATGTGATGAATGCTGCTGTCCTTGAGCAAGCAGGGATCACCAGCATTGAGGCCATGATATTGAGAACACAGCTGTGCTGGGCAGGGCACATTTCTAGGATGGAGGACCATCACCTCCCAAAAATAGTACAGTCGTCCCTTCACATTCGCGGGGGTTCCGTTCCGCGGACCCCCGCGAATGTGAAATATCCGCGAATAACGACTCCCCTCCCCCTCCCTCCCCAGGCCTTCGCAGGGCCTAGCAAGGCCCCACGGAGGCCTCCCCGGCCCTTCCTCCCTCCCTCCCCAGGCCTCCGGAGGGCCTCCAGGGGTCCCGCGAAGGCCTCTCCACCCCTCCCCAGACCTTCGCGGGGCCTCCGGAGGGCCTCCGGGGGTCCCGCGAAGGTCTCCCCACCCCTCCCCAGGCCTTCGCGTGGCCTCCGGAGGGCCTCCGGGGGTCCCGCGAAGGCCTCTCCACCCCTCCCAAGACCTTCGCGGGGCCTCCGGAGGTCCCGCGAAGGCCTCCCCACCCCTCCCCAGGCCTTCGCGGGGCCTCCGGAGGGCCTCTGGGGGTCCCGCGAAGGCCTCCCCACCCCCTCCCCAGGCCTTCGCCGGGGACCCCCGGAGGGCTACGGGGATCCCGCGAAGGCCTCCCCACCCCCTCCCCAGGCCTTCGCGGGGGACCTCCGGAGGGCCTCCGGGGGTCCCGCGAAGGCCTCCCCACCCCTCCCCAGGCCTTCGCGGGGCCTCCGGAGGGCCTCCGGGGGTCCCGCGAAGGCCTCCCCACCCCTCCCCAGGCCTTCTCGGGGCCTCCGGAGGGCCTCCGGGGGTCCCGCGAAGGCCTCTCCACCCCTCCCCAGGCCTTCGCGGGGCCTCCGGAGGGCCTCCTGGGGTCCCGCGAAGGCCTCTCCACCCCTCCCCAGACCTTCGCGGGGCCTCCGGAGGGCCTCCTGGGGTCCCGCGAAGGCCTCCCCACCCCCTCCCCAGGCCTTCATGGGGCCTCCGGAGGGCCTCCGGGGGCCCCGTGGAGGCCTCCCCTCTCCCTCCAGGTCTTTCACGGGGCCTCTGGAGGCCCCCTGTCACGGTTTTGGGGGGGTCGGGGGGGCCCTCCCAAAACCGCGAATAACCGAAACCGCGAATGTCAAGTTCGCGAATGTGGAGGGACAACTGTACTCTACGGTGAACTTGCCACGAGTCAGCATCAGAGGGGCACTCCAAAAAAAGCAATACAAAGACTCCCTGAAACAACATCTCAGGCTCGGCCAAATTGATCACCAACTGTGGTCCGCCCTGGCCTCACATCGGGAGGCATGGAGACGCACTATCCACAATGCTGCAGCCTTATTTGAGAACTCATGCCAAACAAGTCTTGAAGAGAAACGACAACGCAGAAAGAATCACAACCCAAAATCATCACCCAAGGAGACCTTCTGCTGTGCTTTCTGCAACCGGACTTGTTTATCTTGGATTGGCCTTTTTAGTCATCAGCGCACTTGCAGAAAACGCGGGATGAGTCCTTCCTGAATCTTCGTTTGCGAAGAAAAGCCAAAGAGAGAGATTGTTCCCATTTTTCAGATAAGCAAGAATCAAAGAAACAATAATTGGCATAATAAGGGCAAACGGGATTTCAAAAATCATTTCCTTCCCTCCATATGAACTGCTTTGTGTTTTGTTTTGCATCACCTGTTTCTGGGACTTTTGATTTGTGATTTGTAATTTTTCAAACTTGACTTCTACCTGCTTGAAGGCATATGAATCTAATATCTGGTACCAGTGCCAGATTTACACACAAGCTAAGTAAACTACAATTTATGGCCTTAAGATTATGTTGTTGTTGTCATCAACATTGGAGATTTTCACACTACACTGTTATAGTGTTACTATTCCACTTTAACTGCTCTGGCTTCCTCCTGTGGAATTCTGGGGTTTGTAGTTTAGTGAGGCCTAAGAGCTCTCTGGCTGAGAGTTGTAAATGCCCCTCCCTAAACTGCAAATCCCATGATTCCACAGGAGGCAGCCATAGCAAATAAAGTGGAATAGTAACACTATAACAGTGTAGTCTGAAAATCTCCATTGTGTCCCTTCAAGTCATTTCTAACTTATGAGCTATACCTGGTGTAACACACACTGTTATCTACATATATAAAACGCTTCTGTATGTTTCCGTTCCCACTCTGCTGATTGGCCACTTAGGAAACATGTCAAGAGTACGATCATTTGATGCATTAATATATAACCTTTCATATCAACTATAATGGCTAGTTTCATGCCAAGAGCTCCTTTGCTGCCACCATGCAACCACGCATACACAGACACATAGACGCACACACAAAGCTAGACACACACACACCACATGCCCCAGGATGCGAGAGCCCCACCACTGCTATGGAACCATGTGTACACACACACACCACACATGCCAGGACACAGAAACCCCTCCACCACCAACATGCAACTGCGCATGCACAGACCACGCTACACACAGACAGACAGACAGACAAGCACACCACACTACACACACACAACATGCACACTAGGACATGAGAGCCCCTCCACTGCTGCCATGCTGCCATGCTGCCACACACACACACAGAGCAAGAGCACACTACACACAGACACATACCAGGATGTGAGGCCCCCTCCACTGCCATGTTTAGAAAGGACTTGAAGCTTTCTACATGTTTCCAGCCCAAGATCAAGGAGCAGCTACAGACAGCACAGAAGACAATGTTGCAGTGGCCAAGACTGAGGGCCCAATGCTGGTCTTAAGTAGCAGTTCCCCTGGCTGCTTCAGATGTGCTGCATGATTGCAAGCGCCTGCATCTGATAGCTTGGCCCTGGTTCTTCCGAGACTCCCACAGCCAGGGCCTGAGTCTGCAAACAGGCTGTGCCGGCTGCTGCAATCAGGGGCCTAGTCCTGCGAGTAGAGGCAGATCCTGACATCTAAGCAGCCAATTAGCACACTGAAAACAGAAACAGTTTTGTTGTCAAGATTTGTTCAGAGTGGGGTTGCCATTGCCTTCCTCTAAGGCTGGGAGAGTGACTTGCTCAAGGTCATCCAATGGGTTTCCATGGCTGAGCCAAGATTTGAATACCAATCTACCATAGTCCTAGTATAAAACTCAAAGCACTGCCACATCCTGGCTCTATTATGAGGAGCCTTTCATTTAAAAAAAAATCCTACATTTTTGTTTAAGATAAAACATTTTAATATATGCCCCATGTGTTAAATTTAACATGTTTTGAGTGTTTATTTTGTCCTCCTGAATACATGTTAGGTGGGTCTATCTGAAGTGTGGCCATAAAATGATTGGATACTGAGGCTCAAGTATATTTTTTAAAGCATGACTCTCGCTGAACCAAGCAAGAAATGTATTCTCCCTTGTAATCAATACTGTTGTAATTATGTGCTTGTTTTCCCTGTATTTATGCCAATTTTCAATGCTTTTCAAGTTTATTATGCATAGCCTGGAGGGATTTTACCACACCCAATGTAAAACCAAAGGCAGTAGTAAATAATATGTATATATAGTAGATGGTTGAAACTGATTTGGATGCATGTTGTTAAATTTCATTCCTCTTATTTTTCTCGTCTGTATACAAAACTGATGTTCCAAATTTTTAAACTCAGGAGCACGTGTGACATGCAGCATCTTATAAGCCAAATCACAGATCACGTCTAATGCTCTGACACTAAAAATGGTGGCAACAGGAACTCTTAGCAGCTGCAATGGACCAGGCTATTTTCACAAAGGCCTATTATCTTATTATTAGTCCCAGCTAGTGTAGAACCATACTGCTTAAATACCCTAAAGGTACCAGATCCCATCTGATATTGGAAGCTAAGCAAATTCAAGCCTAGTTAGTACTTGGATGGGAGACAACCAATGAATACCTGGTGTTGTTGGCTATATTTCAGAGGGAGGAACTGGCAAAACCACCTAAGAGTATTCCTTGCCTAAGAAAACTCTGTGAAATTCATGGGATTGCCATAAGTCGTCAGGTAACTGAAAGGTACATGCACACACTCAGGGAGAGTAGAACCACTAATTCAATTGGATTTACCTGTGATGAATGGTGAATCAACAATTCACTGAATGAGTCTACTCTAGGATTCCAGATTCTTGGATGGTGTACAGCTATTTATCAGTGCCTTCAGTGCATCAGTTAATTCACTGGAATGCCAGAAACAGCCACTGCCCATTCCCCCTTGTACAGTGTTACAATAATCTGTCATAGTTTTATACTACACAAGCATGTTGTAGGATCTCTGACACTGTATTTGTTACTTAAATTATAATAATTATTTCTAATTTGTCATCTAATCTTTTAAATTAACATATGGAATTTCTATGCAAGTCTTTGTCCCCTTTTATTCTCTTTTTTGATGATGTATTTCTTCTTTGGCACGGGCAGTGTGTTTAGTGGGCAACCCACCAAGGGAACTAGTACATGTCTCTATGATGCCATATCACTATTATTTCACCCTTGATTTCTCCATCTAACATATTTGGCTTATAAAGTCACCACACAGACTGGCCCACACCACTCATCTTGTCAACTTGGTTCGTAACCAGACTACTGGCCCATCTTAGACAACCTTGACAGTGAACTCAAAGGAAGACAAGAAGCCATCTACAGAGTACTTATTCTGAAATAATTCTAAATGTGAGGTCAATTTTAATCCTTATCAGTTTTTAGAAGTCCATTGTACAGAAGAAGGAAGTTCTTTTACTGACTAATTTATTAGCATTATTCTTCACTGTACATTAACTGGAGAAGTAATGTGTTAGACAATTGCCAAAGGGTCATCCAGAGGTTTCTTCCATCATCCATGGTCTTAGAAACACACACAGTGTACTAATGTTTGCCTGCTCTGTTTTATTTTCCAGTGTTTTATGATGATGATTTATCGTTTACCACCCACTGTCCCTGATGAAGTTACTGGGCTGGAGACATAGTTTGGTCAGGCCTCACCTAGAATTCTGTGTCCAGTTCCGGGCACCACAATTCAAAAAGGATATTGACAAATTGGAGCGTGTCCAGAGAAGGGTGACTAAAATGGTGAAAGATCTGGAAACCATGCCTTATGAGGAAAGACTTAGGGAGCTGGGTATGTTTAGCCTGGAAAAAAGACGGTTAAGGGGCGATATGATAGTCCTGTTTAAGTATTTGAAGGGGTGTCACATTGAGGATGGAGCAAGCTTGTTTTCTGCTGCTCCAGAGACTAGGACATGGAGCAATGGATGCAAGCTCCAGGAACAGAGATTCCACCTCAACATTAGGAGGAACTTTCTGACAGTAAGAGCTGTTCGGCAGTGGAACACACTCCCTCGGAGCGTGGTGGGGTCTCCTTCCTTGGACGTCTTTAAACAGAGGCTGGATGGCCATCTGTCGGGGTTGCTTTGATCGTGATTTCCTGCATGGCAGACGGTTGGACTGGATGGCCCTCGTGGTCTCTTCCAACTATGATTCTGTGATTCTCTTCAAGATGTTAATCAGTTACCAGTTTGCCTGTCTTCTCCACTTCCTTTCCCTTCAGTCAGCACCTAGTCTCTGAGATCAATGGGCCACTTTGCAGGGAGGAGTGTGTTACTAAAGCCATGCTTCTTCTTCTTCCTCCTCCTCCTCCTCATTTAGATTTTTCTTTCAATTTTGTTCTATGTTGTGTTTTACTTCAGATAGTCTTATAGATCACAGAGGCACATTACTCTTGTTCACTGTAGCTCTTAATGGGTTGGAAGCAAAACAACATCAATGTTTATATAAAGTGATCAGTGGAGGAGGGAACAACTGAGCCTGCAGTTTTTCCCCATCTGTTTTTCTTTGGATCTATATTTGGTTTTTTTAAAACATTTTATTTAAAATTTTAATAATACATAAAATAAGCAATACTAACATCTAACAAGAGAGAGAGAGAGTTAGAAAGATGATAAAAGGAAACTAAGACCTTGTCTACAAGGACTATATACCTCATCTTGGCCCCATCTTGGAGCACTGCAGTCCAGACAATGTAGGTTTTACCCCATTTTGGGCATTCCTTACGACCCCAGAGCAAAGGCAGGGCCAAGATGGGGGGGAGTCAGGTAAGGCCTTTTACACCTTAGAAAAAAATACTTGGTAAAAATACCTGGTGTCTGCTTCACCTCCATGGCCAAGATGGCTCTCTTTCTCCCTTCATCTCTTCTTTCTATATTTATAGTTGTGTATCTTCAAGTCATTTCCAACTTATGGCAAGCCTACAGCAAACCTATTCTAGGGTTTTCTTGTCAAGATTTTGTCAGAGGGATTTTGTCATTACTGCCTCCTAAGGCTGACAGAGTGTGACATGCCCAGGTCACCCAGTGGGTTCCCATGGGCAAGCAGGGAGTCAAACCCTGGTTTCCCAGTGTCCTAGTCCAATACTCAGAGTCCACACTGACTCCTTTTGGATGTGTTTACTTAAGGCTTTTCCTTCCTTCTGACCTGTTGAGGTCACTTCCTCCTTGTTCAGGAAGCTAATCTGTATTGTTGTTATTAAACTGTCTTATTTATTTAACTGCTTTTCATCCTTTTTAAGCATATATTTTAAATTATTTTAATATTGTGAATAGTTTGATTCCATTTTAATGTTAACGTCAATATATAATATTTACTTATGTTGTAGTTGTTTCAAATAGTAAGCTGTCTAGAGTCCCAGTTTTGCAGAAAAGGTGGAGGTATAAACACTGATGATGATGACAACAATGATGATGATGATGGATGTTAGCTTACCCCCTACACTTAAGAGCGCTTGTAACTAAGTCTAGATCAATTTCTTTCACATCCTAAAATGGATTTCCTGAGATAGCACCTGCAATCCTGTTGGGTTACACACTCCTGACTGTGTAAACCACAGTTTCACACTTGTTACTGTTTTGTATTCACAATCCCTGTGTAGCTACTAGTTTAAGGGATATGTAGGGGCCATGAAAACCCCCCAGTCTCCACTTACTGAACAACAGCTTCTGTGATTGATGGGGATCTGTTCCCCTGTCATTCAGCTGATAGTCCCCCCTGGCCTGAGGGGAAATTGAGACATGGGAATTTATCAGACCAGCGTTTAAAAACACTGTAATTCCACTACTGATGAAAGCCGAAACATAGTGGCATTATTAAAGTAATTATAACATGTTGCTGTAATCATGCAGTACTATGCTGTAATCCCATGCTACTACTGCCATGGAATCTTTGCATGACCACCGCTAGCATTTTAAGAATGGGATTTTACTTCTTTGATTTTGTATTGGCAAGATTGCATCTGTTCTAGCAAGAAGATGCAAATTTAAACTTGGTTTAAAGACACCAAAAACACATAAATAAAAAAAGAAATTAACAAATAAACACTTAAACAAGCATAACAATGCAACAAGAAAAGAGAGAGAACTGCCTTCACACTGTAATCGCGTGATTACAGCAGGATGTGATTTCACATGCTTGTCACTACCATGAAAAGAGCGATATTTGAGGGCTATTCGCAGATTTTCCCATCAATGAAAACTGATGAGCAATTACTCGGTGGAGCACACATTGACCATGGGAGGACAACAACATTGTGCAATAATGGGAACCCATTTGCAATACTGTCATGCTGTAATTCTGTGATTACAGCCCCATCTGATAAAGTCCATGGCCCCTGCTTCTGCCTGTCACAATGGACATTGGTCATGGGAGGGCGTGGGAATGTTAGCTAGCTGCTTGCTGAGTGACAGGGGAACAAATCCCCAATGATCACAGTGGCTGCTGCCTGGTATGTGGCAATTGGGGGGATTGGGATGGGATTCACTGCATAGCACCTAAGTACAGTGATTACACAGTCATAACTTCCCAACAGGGTTCTAGCCAGTAAATGTAGGTTTCTTCTTTTAGATTACAAGAGCATCCTGAGGAACTATGGCTGTTCATATCATACACTTATATTGTTCTAGCTCTGTTACACTCCTCTTGTTGTTGTATTTATATTGCATGTTTTCCCCAGTCCAGGACTAAACACAGCTAAGAATGTTGAAAGCAGATACAGCTTTAATATAAGTACCAAATATTCCTACATTCTAATCATAAATCCTTTTTATGATCTTATATTCTTATTATATTCTTATTGATTTTCACTTGTAATTGGCTTACTTATTTATTTTGTAGCCAAAATTTAAGAATGTGAAAGAGAGAGTATACTGTATACTACCTGTACCTGGTGTAACATACACCATTAAAACTCTACCCCCATAACACCTGGTAGACCTCACAACAAACCTGAAAGGTAGGCTTGTGGGTTTTAAAATTCCTCCTCCCCCTTCTCAGCATTCCACACTTCCCCTGGAATTGCTGAGGATGACTCGCTCTGTTGCCCTGCTGCCACTGCCACCAGTTGACTGCCTGGGTTCTGTTGCAGCGGCAGCAACAGCATCCTGCCACCAGTTGATTGTATGGGTCCCAATCTGGGCCACAGATTAAGTGGCAAGAGTGGATTGTGAGGTGGAGAGGAAATTTGCATGTGAGTGGTGATTGGCTGGGTGTGTTTTCTGAGCAGCCAATCAGCACACTGGGAAAGGCAACATACCCGAGAGTTTTATATATATATAGATGTCTTTAAATATACATATACACTAAGGGGTTTCCCTTTTAACAGTCTCAATGGGAAAGTCAAGACATGAATGGGCAGTGATCCCAGCTCCCACTTGGCTCAGACTGGGACTGGGAATAAGGTAAACTGGAGGACAAGGTATTGATTCTTAATAGCAGAAGAACAATTGTGCCCAGACTTACAGTGAAGTGAAGCTATGAACAAATATGGGACCATACCATTATTCCCACTGAGGTCTGTACAGTATTGTCTGCTTTGACTAGCAATTATTGTTGGGCAGAATGTTAATACTCTCCCCTTGGATTTGTATTCAAGCCCATGCATGATCAGAGACCCATGGGTAAGAAAGTTTCTTTTAAGTTTGGCAGCAGTGCATCCTGGCAGAATGGTCACAGTGATGTAGACACACACCCATTCTTTTCCACAGGGGACTGGTTTATTTTGTACAAGAGTACAAAATTGATCACAGTGGGAATTAACTTATTGGCAATAACCACTGTCACAAGTATTACTAGGTATTCTAATAGGGTATAATTAGCTCCTTGGAAGTTACTTTGCTGCTGCTAATGGACCTGAAATTTTATTGTATGTCATTTACTGCCCTTTCTCCGCAGTCTGCACATGGCCAAGAAGGGAAAGGGCCTATGTCTGCGTTGATATCCCTCTATACCATCTTAACTATCAACAGAAGTACCATCTGGGACAAAACGTAGACCTGTGTATCTACCATAATCACTTTTCTTCTCATGTATGATTTTTAACACCTTTGCCTGATGAAGAATCCAGTGAAGCTTTGAAAGCTTGCATGATGTTTTCTGTGCTTTTTAGTTGGCCCAATAAAGGCATCACTATTTTGGAAAATTGTGTTCCATTTTGCTGCATGGCCAACATTGCTACCCCTGAATATAGCTCATTGGTGATGGACTATTCTTGGAATACTAAAAATGCAAGAAGGATGACCAGGGGCCATTTAGCACTGCAGAGATATAGTGCTCTATTTTCACTTTAACTCCCATGATTCCATCATATGTAATCATGTAATTTGCAGCTTAGGGAGCAGCGTTTAGAATTATCAGCCAGAGAGCATGAGAGCTTCACTAAACTAGAAGCACCAGGATTCCACAGGATGCAGACATAGCAGTTAAAGTGGGATCAAAGTGCTCTAATAGCAGAATCTCAGTGGGCCCCAGATGAACACTGTGGAAACTCATGTACAAGATTCAGCTGCATCTGACTAGCCTGAGTTTTGGCTTATGGGGCATTGCCAGTGGGTTGGTCCTAAAATAACTAGGGTTATAAGGCTTCTGGAGGAGCGGGAGAAGAAAAAGAGGGGGGAGGTGGACAAGGAATGAGAACGACAAGACTGCAAGTAAAAACAGATCTTCAGAAGCACCATGCTAGCTTACATCCTGGGTCACTGTGGCAACAGGGTGGATAAAATTATTGTGACAACTAGATTCTTCAAATACAGTACATATATGTAGCAGTCCTGGCTTGTGGCCCTCCAAATATTGTTGACCTACAACTCCCAGGAGTCATTGCTAGCATAGTCAATGGTGAGGGATTCTGGGAGTCACAGTCCAGAGACATCTGGAGGGTCCCAACAGAACATGGTCAAAGCGAGAGGCAAATGTTGTGTCTGCTCAACTGAGCCAAACATTTATCTGAACTCTTATTTGAAAAAAAAGTGTCAATGAAGGCATGTTGCATTATTCCATCCTGTCAAGAACAGAAGTAGAAAGTGTTTCTGTGTTCCAACTTGGCAAAGCATAAACAATGATGGTGCATGCCCTCATGTATATGACTTACATTATTTATGTATCAATCACCCAATTATCTTCAATAAAACAAAATAAGTATCTCAAGCTTAACAACACATGTCTAACCCAAACAGTGAAAAGGACCATCGAAAGGGCAGTGTTGGAATCACTTGAACAAAATAAATCAGGAAGATGATTGTTTACAGTTACAGAATTTCAATTTTCTTCTCCACCCCCTCCAACCCCCAGTCCTGTTGTTATGCCATTACTAATTTGACCGCACTGTTGTTTGGAAGAATGTGACTTTTCCACAGTCTCAGAACAATACGCAAGGGAGCCTTGGTTGAAACAGCACATTGTATGTTTTCTGCACCACTGGGTGTGAAGAATTTGGAAGTGATGCAGACAATTTTAACTTTCTACCAATTTTTCTGATTTAACTATACAAATACAGATATGCAGTGCATAGTTCCATTCATTGTATGTTACTGATCCACAGAGCTGTGCCAGTCATTTGCAACTGCCAATATCCTAGGTTGGCTGCCCATCTCAAGTATAATGTCATGGCTGCAATTTTTCATTTTGTATCTTTAATTTTGTGTTTAATAAGTCAATTTGTTTATTCAAAGATGTCTAGACTATCGTGTAACACAAATGGCTGCTGGGGCAGCTGACCTATGCATTACCATGTAACAAAACCACTGTAAACATTAAAAAGAAAACCAATCATCACAGGCAATGCTGAATCCAAATCCAGTCCATGGTATCATTCCTAGAGGTCTACTTTAAGCAGCTAATGTTTTAAACCTTCATGTCTTCACTACTGAAGGCCGACCTGAGACATTTTACTGCCTGAGGCAAAGGACAAAATAACACATCTTCCCTTTTTCACATGTAGAAGCAAGCTAGACTGAAATATGATGATGCAATAAACATTCTTTACTTTACTTGAATGCCAAGACTACTTTAAGGGGCCTAGGACAATGTAATATACCATACCTTGCAACATTTCATAGGTGAAAACCAGAACACATGTGCCCAAGCAACATCACAGTGTGGTCAAGATGCATAAGTTATTAATGAAGAAGAATATACAAGCTAGGAGAGGCTGTAGCAGTTTGCTTTTGCCTGAAGTTTCTGGGAAGAGAAAGATTCCTTTCTGTCTTCTCCTCTCCACCTGCTAAGTTGAGTGCAAACTACTTTTGAACTTTAAACTCAGCTTGCAGCAGTTGAAGGAAGCTGAGGACAAAGGGGAAAAGTCAAGGAGAAGGGAGAAACAGACATTTTTAACACAGCTGAAAATGTGGAATGATGGAGGATTAACTGGAACTGTCCTTGACAAATTGGGACAGTTGGAAGGTATGTCGTATCCAGATTTATCGTTCAACAAATAGAGATGGGGGGGGGGTCAGTGGAGGAATGGATGTGCCACCTGAGATGGTGGCCTCATACTGTCAAGGCTTAGGGCCATCATTGAGAAGTTCATGTCTTCTCGTGTACATCAGTCTCCCAGATCTTAATGGTGGACCCTCAAAAAAGTCCTCCAAGGTAGATTTTAGCAGTTGGGCAGGACTGTATAAATGAAAGTGGTCCTTCAGACCATTTGGCCCTATCCTGTTAAAGGCTTTTATGAGGCCATCATCTCACGTGGTACTTGCCATCCTCCATAGGGCCCTCCAGCCCCTGCATCTCCATTTGTTGAAAGATAAATCTGGATATGACATACATCCTAACTGTCCCAGTTTGGCAGGGACAGTCCCAGTTAATCCTTGAATCTTAAATCTAAATATATAATCCAGCAGCCACAAATGTTATGCAAATCAGAGACTTTTCTAGTGATGCATGTCCTCTTTGGGGAGCAATGCATGAGTGACTACCCCTAGTCTGTATCGGCTACTAGAATGTTGTGCTGTGAAACATTTCCTGCCGGATGCCTCTGCCAGGATGCCAGAGATTTGAGCTGTGACTGAAAACTGACAGACCCAAAATGTTTGTCACAGGTCCAAAAGTTCCTGTGGGTGACCCACACACTTGTCATGCTCAGAATATTTGTTAGAATATTAACACTCAAACAAATTCACACTCAGAGGTGTACTGGAATTTATTTAATTTTTTTTTTGAAGCAATGTTTGGTAGAAATGAATGTCTAGGTTGAACTGGTTTCATAATGCGCTCAATGCAGGATAAGCTGGTAGGATTTTCTGTGTTCCTTTATTCCCATGTGGTTATCCAGTCTTGATAGAAGCACCACAGATCAGGAATACCGTACATCTAATGTACTGGAGGGTGGTGGTGGTGGTTGTTATGTGCCTTTAAGTTGACTCTGACTGATAGTGATTTTACCATAAGAGGTGAAGGGTACTTTGAGACCCACCCATGATACCAAAAATCTAGATGGGGGAATTATTATTTGCTCAAATGGAAGGCTGTAAGAGGTGGGTAACTTAGGATCTTTTCCCCTATGTACAGTATACCAGTAGTACTAACTGCAGAAAATTCTAGGTTAAAGTGAAATAAATTGTTTTTATTGGAAACAACACAAAAAAAAAATTCACACACACGCAACACACATTCACAAGGACCACACAAGGCTATTGGAGAGTAAGGCAGAAATGTTTAAATAAAAACTACTACTACTACTACTACTACTACTACTACAGAAAGGTTGGAGAGAGGAATAGATTCAGAAAATAGGGTGATAGTTACAGTCTTGAAGAATGGAGTTTCGAAGTAGTCAGGCAGAAGTCTGAGGGTGGCACTGGAAGTTTCGATCCAGGGGCACGCCGAGAGAGAGTGGCTGATCTTGTCCACAGTGGAACACCTTTCTATTGTTGGAAGACTAACATTTATACCCTCCTTCATATCCAGAATGAGTACTATGGCCTGGACAAAGCTTAGATGGTTTCCTACTGTGTAAACAAAGGAAACTGAAGCTTAGCTGATTGTTGTTAATGGCTAGGAGATTGGAATTGATGGGTTAAAAACAACCTCGCATTGCAGGGCAGGAGTAGGTTCTGAGGTGAGATTTCCTTGGGATTGGAGTAGGAAAGGTCACTTGATTGTTTAGGTTGTGTGACTCACCACTGAGGGGCCCAAGAAGGAATTAGCACATACCTCCTTATTTAAATCATCAGGACATCACCCTCATAACATTACAGGGCTTTTCCCTTGTAATATCTCATGAGATTGTTCCTAGGTCTCAGGTTTTGGTCCTAAAATCTCAGAGTCTGGGATCTTCCTGGCCTGGCAACCCTAATACTACTGCCTGTGACCAAAAGAACATACACTGTGCCAGCGTATGTATTGGTGGTGGGAAGAAAAGATCTGCAGATGCCAGGACCATGAAGGAAGTAAGGTATTTGAGAAATAGAATGCTTAGAGCCAGAAGGTTTTAAATGCCTTCTGCTGCCATCACATCATCATGCTGGCAAAAGTACAGCCGCAACCGCTGACAGCCAATTTGCTTCTGGTGTGAATTCATGGTATTGGTGATGGCATTTCAAGCCCTAAATGTTTTGGGAATATGATACTTAAAGGAGCATCTTTCCCTATATATTCCTTCCCAAGAGCTAAGGCCTGGAGGAGAGATTTTCCTCTGTGACCTCCAGTGGGGGCAAGATAAAGTGGGAGAACGTGGGAGAAAGTCTTCTTGGTTGTGGCACCCTGATTTTGAAATGTCCTCCCTTTGGAGTTCCAACTGATGCCTATCTTGGTGCTAAGCCAAAACATAACTTTTTATTAAAGGCTTTGGGAACTAATTTACTTCAAAATGCTTTTAAATTGTTGTAGTTTTTGAAGTTGTTTTAACTGTTGTTTTGTTTAATCTGATTTTTTAAAATCTTGTTTTGTTTCTTTATTGTTTTAATATGGAAGTGTTTCAAAATGTTTCTATTCTAGATCAAGCGAAGTAATAGTGCCGCCCTATTCTGCCTTGGTCAGGCCTCACCTAGAATACTGTGTCCAGTTCTGGGCACCATAATTCAAAAAGGATATGGACAAATTGGAGCGTGTGCAAAGAAGGGCGACTAAAATAGTGAAAGGTCTGGAAATGATGCCTTATGGACTTAGGGAGCTGGGTATGTTTAGCCTGGAAAAAAGACGGTTAAGAGGCGATATGATAACCCTGTTTAAGTATTTGAAGGGGTGTCACATTGAGGATGGAGCAAGCTTGTTTTCTGCTGCTCCAGAGACTGGAACACGGAGCAATGGATGCAAGCTCCAGGAACAGAGATTCCACCTCAACATGAGGAGGACCTTTTTGACAGTAAGAGCTGTTTGGCAGTGGAACACACTCCCTCGGAGCGTGGTGGGGTCTCCTTCCTTGGAGGTCTTTAAACAGAGGCTGGATGGCCATCTGTCGGGGATGCTTTGATCGTGATTTCCTGCGTGGCAGGGGGTTGGACTGGATGGCCCTCATGGTCTCTTCCAACTCTGCAATTCTATGATTCTATGAAAGGGCTACGAAGGGATAGAGGGGTATAAATACAAAGCCTCTAACATTTCACAGATGAAAACCAGGACATGTGTGGCCAAGCAACATTGAAGTGTGGGTAACATGGCAAAAGTTATTAATGAGGAAAAACAGACAAGTTAGGAGAGGCTGCAACAGTTTACTTTTGCCTGAGCCTTCTGGGAAGAGTAAGACTCTGCCCACTCCTCTTCTCCTGCTAAACTGAGTACAAACTACTTTTGTACTTTCAACTCACTTTCAGCAACCGAAGTAGGTTGAGGGCACAGTGGGAGTAGTAGAGAGAAACAGGGCTGCTGCCACATGGCAGAAATAATGCAGTTTGACACTGCTCTAACTGCCATGGCTTAATGCTATGGAATTCTGGGATTTGTAGTTTTGTGAGACATATAGCCTTTTCTGTCAGGGAGCTCTGGTGCCACAACAAACTACAAATCCCAGGATTCCATTGGATGGAGCCATGATAGTTAAAGTGGTGTCAAACTGCATTATTTCTGCAATGTGGCAGCAGAGGACATTTTAAACGCAGCTGAAAAAGTAGGATGACAGAGGATCAATCTGGACTGTGCCTACCAAATCAGGATTTTTGAAGGACATGTAAATAAAACAGTGTACCAACAGTATTTTGGCATAGGTGACCTTGTGCCTGTCATTTTCTCTCAGCTTGACCTGCTCCATAGAAGTGTTATTAGGAAGAGGTGTGGAAGAAGATAGCTCTGTGTGCTACTTTGAGCTCATTGGAGGAAAGCTAGGCTAGCAATGTAAATACAAACAAATAGACAAATAAAGTCCAGGGCCAGAGCTGGGTTTGAGAGAAATATGGGACAATGATTTTTTTTTCTTCTCTCCCTCAATTTCTTATTCTAGGCCAGTGGGCCAGCTCACTTTATCCACTGCAGTGAAACTATGGGCCGGTCTAGACTAGGGAATAAAATGTGGATTGGTGTGTAGTAACACCAATTTGCAGCAGCTTTCATCTGTCTCAATTATTTATTTATTTTTGCAAGGTTGCTGGTGTGCAAAGCTATCCATGTTTGCTGTTCACATAGAGGCATGCCAGCAAATCAAGATGGCGGGCGCAAGTGGATTACTCGCAGTTCTATATTCCCCAACTTTCCCCCACCAAACAGTATTAAAAAAAAACCCCACTAAATCCAAGGTGCAGAAGAGAGGTCTTCCACTTAAATAATGGGGGGGGGGGGAAAGAAAGTCTGTTTTGTTGACTCAGTGCACAATTGCTATGGTGACAATCCAACATGGCAGTTCTGGGGACTGCCTTGTTAGCAAGCTCCACTCCCATGCATGTCCAACCAATCGGCTGTCCTCTTCAGGAATATGATTCAATGCGATTAGTTGTCCCAACGGGCGGGGATGCGCATTTCCCTTAGGGTTTTCAAAAAACTTAGTTTTTCGGGATCTTGCTCCCCCTCCCTCTAAAAATGGCAGAAGAGAATGGGTTTGAGAGAAATATGGGACAATGTCCCATATTTCTCTCAAATGCAGAATGGTGCAGAATCCCATTTGGACACATGGGGTTCTCTGCAAATTCTATGAAGATTTATTTCACCATCTGGATTACCCCTCTCTCATGGATCAAGTTGTAGCCATCTAGGGCTCAAAAGCATTCTGGAGAGAATGAAAAGGCAGCTTTACTCATCATTTTGCTCCCAAGAACCAGATTGAATGCCACCACACTGCCACCTTTGTGTGTGGGGGATTCAGAGCTGGTTACTTTTTGAACTACACCTCCCCAAATCCTGCAACCAGCATGGCCATGAAACTGTGTTCTAACCTAACTTTTTCCTGTTCTGGTAAAGATGTAGGGGGAGAGAATGCAAAAAGAGATGCTAGCTTCTGAACTCAGGAGGCACTTTTTCTCCCTACTCCTTTAATATGTGTAGCCTTTTGATGCATCAAATGTCTGCTAGAAGCTTTGCATCAGCTGACCAGGAAAGGAACTTCATGAACCCTCAGCGTGGATGTTGTAATGCCTCTTCAGTAGTTGGAGAACAATAACATTTACAACATTAGTTGAAGAGAATTACACAACAATTAACCTTTGTCCTATTTGGTGTGAAATATCCATTGTCTTCCTGTTTTCCTGAGTTTCTTCTCCTGTCTTCTCATTTGAATAGGCTTAGCACTTTGTCTTTGCAAAAAACAAAACTTTATGGTGTGGGGACTTTTAGATATTCCATTGCTAACATAGTTTCTCACAGGTGTCTTGACAGAATTGCTCACTGATTTCAGAAGCTTTCGAATTAATCACTTAACTTTTCACAGGTTGGTTAAGTGACCGAGCTCTTGTGAAAAACAGGAAGTTGGTACAAAAAATTGGCAACCTTACCACCTAGGCCCATAGCCAGACATTTTAAGGTGAGAGGACCTAGTAGGGTGGAGACTCATTGTGGAAAATCCAGAACACTATATGAACAAGTAGATACATTGAAAGTAGGTTCACTGTGCTACTTTTTAGCAAGCAGCACATTCCCAAAGGCCAGGAACTGTTCAATCCCAGCAGAGTGAAAAGTGCCACTGGTGTATTTAGGTCAATGATCCTGGAATAATGGAGGCAAATGACAATGTTAGAGCAGCCATTTCCAATGGTTAGAGTTGCTGTTCTGGGTCATGGGGGAGAGACATGCATACCCTCCAAGATTTCTGAAATGAAAATCAGAACGTGTGGGGCCAAACAACAACAGAGTGTGGTCAAGAGGACAAAATTTATTCATGAGGAAGACCACACAAGCTAGGAGAGGCTGCAGCAGCTTGCTTTTGCTTGAGCCTACTGGGAAGGGCATGATTCCATCTGGCATCTCCCTTTCCCCTGTCAAAAGGATTACAGTGAAGATTTTTTTGCAAAAAGAAAAAGTATTGGATTCCTTTCAACTAAATATTTTTACATCAATGTGTATTGCACAAAATTCAATGCATCTACACAAGTGATTATTTTTTTGGGGGGGAATCCTGAAATATAAAAATATTTTAAAAATTATCAAAATATCTGCAATAACTTTGATAACCTGTTGAGACATGTGAAAGCACCAAAATTTGTCTTCCTATGAAAATTTGTCTTCCCACATTTGCTGTTGAAGACAAGAAAATTTGTTAAAATTCTTCATTGCCCTCGTATGAGGGTGCCAAGGCAATGCAGGGAGACCATTAACAGGCATACAAAGAAGTGAAAGCAGGGAAGTGAATCCCTTTCTGGATTTACTTAATTTAAGGCCACATTTGTCAGCAACTGGATAGTTGCCAAAAGCCCACTTGAATAAACCTGAGAAGCACTGAATGATGAAGGTCAGTACTTGGTTGAAACACTTTCTGAAGGATGAAACTAATGAGGCTTGGGGGGAAATAGTTGGGGGAAGGGAATAGGTAGGCACATTCCCCTTCTCAGTTTACTCACTCTAATAGACTATGATATAATAAACTATGGTTAGTTAGACCAAGATTGTTACATCTAAACCAAGCAAGAGAGTGGCAGATAGGTGAGGAGGAACAACAACAAAAATATTCCGGCATAAAGTTGTGTCTTAGAACACTCTGCAACCATTTATGAAAGATCAGTTTTAAAAGCCTTGTGTTTACACAAAATAATGGAAAGTATGACTCATAAGGTATTTGTTGCAAGAGTTTTTCTGGTAGCTTGAGTGATCCTCAAACAAATGTAGACAATGGATGTTTGGCTAGATAACGCAGTACCTTTTATTGCACCTAGAATCATTCAGATAATTGTTTACATGGCATAAGAATGAGAAGAGAAGAAGTGCAGAACCTGAATGATTTGTGGATTCAACATTATTCAGCCAATAAACATATCCTGTTGTCTCCTTTGCCTAATTATATATTAAGAGATATTTTAAGATTGTCTTTATTATGCTCTTAACTCATGTCTTCTTGAATACCCATCACAACTACTTTTTCAGTTATAAATATGCATAACTCAAATGACAAACTGCAAGTGATTTCTTTACCCACCCTTTCCAGCTGCATTTAAAAAAAAAACAGAAGAAATTGTATGCATGAAGAGATAATATTTAAGAAAAAGGCACTTTGGAATCTTTATTTCATGGTCAACCTGAACTACTGAATTTTCAGAAGGTCCAGCAGTCAGGGGTGGAGATACCAAATTAATTTGTTTAATAGGTTCTAGGAACTGCTGCCCTACTAGTACCTGACCAGGTAATTCCAAGGGTGGGTCCTTTGGATATCACAGAGACAGGGAAAGGAAAAGTTGTCCAGAACTCTTGTAGGTGGGATGATTGTAGAATGGATATGATGGCAATCTTGTGAATGGGCCAGAATTTGGATGAAGCTCAGCTCACCAGGTAAGCCAGCTAATGGGGGAAGGAGGAAACCAAATTGTTTTGCCACAACCAGACAAGGATCCAAATGTATCTCATAGCTGAAATAAATGTGCCACCATTTCTTCTAGATCCCACATCCTGTGGCCTTGCATACAGCACACATGATTCATGGTTAGTTTTTCCATGCTGATGCTTGTAGATGGCACACCATCAGCCTTTGAGTAGCTTTGTTTCTGCAGTGCCAATAGGGTTGCCAGGTCAGAACTACTTTTTCATCATGTAAACGGCACCCAGGACTTCTGATTTCAGAGCCCAAACCTGAGACATAGGGATCGTCCCTTATGATACTGCAGGGGACAGGGTCTGGTGACATTGCAAGGGGCAGCCCCTAGAAATGACGTTCAGCACAGTATCTTATGTGTCAACCACCATTGCACAGAGTATGCCACTCACATAAAAAAGAAAAAAGTCAATCAAATGAGAAATACTCTCACACACACTCTTCAAGATTGTGCTCTCACCCTGGGAGTCTTCCTCATCACCCTGAGGACTGGAGAAGTGGAATCAGGCCTCAAGATTCTGCTGAACATGAGTCAGCAGTGTGATGCAGCAGCTAAAAAAGCCAATGCAATTCTAGGCTGCATTAATAGGAGTATAGTGTCTAGATCAAGGGAAGTAATAGTGCCACTCTATTCTGCTTTGGTCAGACCTCACCTGGAATACTGTGTCCAGTTCTGGGCACCACAATTCAGGAAGGATATTGAGAAGCTAGAACATGTCCAGAGGAGGATGACCATGATGGTGGGAGGTCTGGAGGCCATGCCCTATGAGGAGCAGCTTATGAAGCTGGGTATGTTTAGCCTGGAGAAGAGAAGGTTGAGAGGTGACATGATAGCCATGTTTAAATATTTGAATGGATGTCATATTGAGATAGACCAAGCTGATTTTCTGCTGCTCTGGAAACTAGGACATGGAGCAATGGGTTCAAACTGCAGGAAAAGAGATTCCACCTAAACATTAGGAAGAACTTCCTGACAGTAAGAGCTGTTCGGAAGTGGAATACACTGCCTGTGTTCTTTGGAGGTTTTTAAACAGAGGCTGGATGGCCAACTGTCAGAAATTATTTGATTGTGTATTCCTGCATGGCAGGGGGTTGGACTGGATGGCCCTTGAGGTTTCTTCCAGCTCTATGATTTTATGACTATGCCCTGAGCTCTAGCAACCTTATGTGCCAGGAACTCTGCTGCTAGGGCTTGTGGAGCAAGAAGGGTCACAAGTCATTATGCTGACTCTTCATATCATGTCTTGATCTAAGTGGCGGTGAGGGTTCAGGTTATATGCACTTTCTCTCACTCTTCACCTTGCTCCTGGCTTTTCGATGCACCTGTGTTGCACAAAGATAACACACATTCAAACGTTTCCATGCTGAATCAGAGAGCACTCTTGTGGAAATGTGTGGAGACAGGTGGCTGGGCATTAAAGAAAAAGCAAAACTTGGGAAATATCCAATAGAGCTCATGAAGGAGGGAGACATATATCTAAATGGTGTAAAGTATTGTTTAATTGCTAACATTAACTTATTGCAATTTGAGACTTCTCTCTTCGGGCTTTATCAGACAAGCCTCTAAAAAGGTTCTTTTGCCAACATATTTTACACCATTTTGCTGCTAGCAAAAGAACTCAAAATATCAAACGTAGCTGTGATCGCATGAAAAAGCAGCCCCATCCTTCTACGTTGACAGGCTAGCAAGATCTTGGCAGTTCTCATGAGAAGACGTGAGTGTACTTAAAAATTTTAAAAACAGTTACCGGTAAATTAAAAAACAAAATGAACACACAAGCATTGAAACACTTTAAAAATTTGTCTGAGACACAGGAGAGGTTCATAAAAAGAGCGTCCCGTGTCTAGTTTTCACGTTCCTGCTCGGAAGTGTTCTGGCAGGGATCACCCATTGATGCTGGGCACCAGCAGAACGGGGCACGGTTTCACAGGTTCGCAATATGGAAAAAAAATGCCATGGCCAATCTACTGACAGCTTGGTCCGACAATGACAAGGAACGGCTTATTTTCAATATAAGATTGAAAAAGCACAACATCATCTGATATTGGTGCTCTTTCACATTCATTAGGTGTTGTTATGACGCCGTATTTGCTGCATCTGAAAAAGTCCTTTCACTCCATTATTCATGCATTATTCAAAGTCAACTCAGTGTAGAACTCAACATCCTCCTCCTCCTCCAGAGTTGTTCTTACTGAAATTTGTCTACTCACCTGGAGGCTTACAGAAGGATAGTAATTCTCTGAGGCTTCAGCTGTTTGCCCTTAGAACTAGAAACCCTAATTCCAATATAATTTGACCCCATTCAAATCTGCTTCTCTTATGCATCCCTGCTCTCTCTCTCTCTCTTTCCCCTGCTCCTCTCATGTCTGTATGACCCACTCATTTATTTATTTATTTATTTATTTAAGGGGAGGGTTTTGCCTTGCAAATAAATCTCTGGCATTCATAATCAAGGATGTGAGTGAATATGCAAACGAAGGAGTTTTGACAAAGAAAGTGAATACCCTTACTTAAAGCTCTGTGGCCGGATGACTGGATAAACAGCAGCTCTGATGAATAAACAGTGGCTGAGACCCAACACTAGAAACAGTAAACAAAGCAGTCCCTGAAAACACATGGATTCATTTAAAAACTTACCCTGCTTCATTCAAGTAATGCTAATGAGGCAGCTTAATTTTTGTACACATGGCTCTCTCAGACTGAGTGCTAACATTGCCAAGAGTAGTGGGGAACAAGTGAGAAGCCTGAACTCTCCCACCATTCTATGTAGGAGCCCATAGCAAGCAGAGACGGTATGAAATTCTTTTGCTGAGCCTTGATAGATGGCCTACAAGACCCTTTCCCACCTTTATGGATCAATGAAACAGCAAGAACACAGCCTCTCAAGCTTGCCTAAACAAGGCTGGGTCAAAAGAGATCCCCAACTAGGTTCTCTTATGTGATTTTTCTGGAATAGAGGTGTATCCTTCACTCCACTTAACTCAGCAGAAAACGTATTGTCCAACTGTCCACTGTCAGGGCAGGAAGGTTTGCTGGCACTCCAGTATTGGTGCTAGACACATCATCATATAACCCACATGTGCACCGACTCAAGATGTCATGTGCCTGTTCTCCCAAAAAATCTTGGGTCATGTGAAAATGCACTAAGATTATTGAGTCCAATGAAGTTTATTTCAGCCTGCAGCTGCTGCACAGGATGAAGAAATCCCTGAAATGATAGATTGACGAAATTTAATTGCTGATAGTCTACATTGGCTACTTAGTTATGTCTGCATAAGTAAGCAAAATGACCCTCCCAACACACCTTAAGAGCCAGCAGCTAGATCAAGCAAAGGAGATGCATTTAGCTTCCAACCCCTTCCTACCAGTGAGCGAGGTTGTGACAAGCAGACAGTGGTCCTGCTTCTGATTGTCTCAGCTTTGCTGTGTGATGGAAAAGCAGTGCAAATGTCATTTTTCTTCCACCTCAGTTACAAGCTGAACAGACCTCCTTTTCCCAGTCTGGCTGCTGGCTCTTAAGGAAAGCTGAGGAGGCATTTATGTAATCTTATAGTAAGACTACATAGTTTTACTGAATACAGAGCAGTTATAGATGTGTAACTCTAGGGAGATTCTCAGATGTGGCAAAAACTGTGTCAAAAGATCATGAGAAGAACAGGAAGGGGTGAGATTATCATACAACTACATCCTCCAGCATCCCTGGGTTATAGTGTGGCCATGAGTAAGGTGTCCCTTTCTATTAGCAGCTTGTCCGTGTCAATATGAAAGGGAAGCCTCATCCATGGCAGCGCTACAACCCAGGGATGGATGAAGGACACGGGCATCTGTTAATGTCACCCTTTCTGTTTCTTTCACATTCTTCTGACACTGTTTGGAACACAGGTTTTTTTGCTATGTTCCACCACGCCTGATAATCTCCTAGGTTACAAATCTGTAACTGCAGTAATGAATACCAGCCAATCTATATATATAAAAGGATGGGGTATGTACAATAGGCCTGGGTATGTTTCCTCTCCCAGTGTGCTGGTTAGCTGCTCAGGAAACACACTCAACCAATCACTACCCACATGCAAATTCCCCCTCCACCTCACAATCCACTCCTGCTACTCAATCTGCTTCTACACCCCCAGCCTCACAAGGGCCGCTCCCTGTTCTCACTCCCTCAGCCACTCACCAGTCATGGGCTGCGACAGAACCCAGGCAGTCAACTGGTGGCAGAAGCAGGCCACTGGTGCTGCTGCTACAATAGAACCCAGGCAGTCATCTTGTGGCAGTGGCAGTGGCAGCAGCAGATGCTGCAATGGGACCCAGGCAGTCAACTGGTGGCAGTGGTGGTGGTGGCAGGGCAACAGAGTGAATCACCCTCAACAATTCCAGGAGAATGGGGTATGGTATACCAGGTCCAGCTAGTTTATTTAAATTTAACTAAATATGATTTCACCAAATAACAGAATCAGCATTTACAAGGGATTTGAGTGACAAGCTTACCATCTACTGTAGCTACTGAAATTCTGTATGGTGGCAGAGAAAATGAACCTGACACAAATGGGCAATGTCTGTCAGTGTGTCTAGCCTTTTCAAACCTTGACTAAAGCCTGCAAGTATGTATTCTGTTCCCTTTTGTTCTTGTGCAAAGACTGTGTGTAATCCCTGAATAACTGTAACTCATACATCATTTGAATGGTAAATTACAGTCAGGATCAGCAAACATTGCAGCGTGGGTGAGTCACAAAAATATTCCCACCAGACACACACACACACACACACACACACACACACACAGAGTACTAGAAGGCTCACAGTCCAGAAGGGGTGGTGAGATTTATAGTCATGCTAGCTTGGAAAATGGAAGTGGATATATCAAAAATCAAGAAGAAATTTGACTGATAAATTACTCAGCCATCACATTTTACCCTTATCCAGTCTAGCACCAATACTGGAGTGAAGCCAAAATGTCCCTGGAAATAAACTGCAACAAAACATGCCACCACTATTTTTAAAAGTCCTCTGCATAGTTGTAGATACATTGTATTGCTTATTCACTGTGATTACTTTATCTCACAATCTCTAAAATTCAAGGCCCAATTTTTAACAGTTTTTTAAAGAACCTAGAGGGGGATGCTTGACAGAGTCCCTATGCCAAGGGACACACAGATGCAATTACATTTATTTTTATTTTATTTATTTAGAGCATTTGTACCCTATTATTCAGCCACAAAAACTCTCCGCGGATTACAAATAGTTAATTTAACAGTTCCCTGCCCTCAGGTTTGCAATACAAATAAGACAGGTCACACAAGGAAAAGGGAATGGTTCCTCTGAACAGTTGGAATGGAGGGAGGGCCTTTCCTCTTCTTCAGGGCCCAGGCATGATAGAACCATGCCTGCCTCTTCTTCTCTCCCTCTGAGGCCAAGTCAGTGGCAGTTGGGATGGATGGAGAGCCTTTTATCTTCTTCTAGGCCTAGGCATGATGGATCCACTGGCCTGTCTCTTCTTCTCATCCTCTGAGGTCAGGGGCAGTGGCAATACACACACACATACACACACTTTGTTTTACTTGAAGGTAAGAACTACATCAAGGCCTTTTTTCAAAAATGGAAGTAACCAGAAATGGTGCTCACATACCCCCCAACATTTCACTAAGGAAAATCAGTTCACCTGTTGCCAAGCAACATTAGTGTGATCAAGATGACAGAAGTTATTGCAGAGGAAGAATGCATAAGCTAGGAGAGGCTGAAGCAGTTTGCTTTTGCCTAAACCTTCTGGGAAGGGCAAGATTCCTTCCCTTTTCCTTTCCTCTCCACTTGCTGAGTTGAATGCAAACTACTTTTTCACTTTTAACTCAGTTTGCAGCCATTGAAGTATGCTGAGGATAAAGGGAGTGATGTCCCCAAAAAGGGCACTGGGTTGTCTGGTGTGCTTTAGCCAATGAAGCACACAACGATGGAGGGCACAACAACTTTTTATTCATGTTCTGCACAGAAAGAATACTTAAACTTTTACAATACATATTTAAAGCACCCAGCTAAGATGGTGCCACTGTCTGATTGGTCCCTTAATGCCAAGTTGGCAATTCTTGATTGGCTACAACCCGCACATGCTTACTGGAGGCACAACCTCATTTTCCCTGTGGTTAGCACCATTATAATCTTTACCCTTGGCATGTAGCCAATGTATACTAAGTAACACATTAACAGCCCAAATTTTCTCTTTCCTGATATCGGGGATTGTCTATACAGCAAAAATACTTCTCATAGAATTTGAGGAGGAAACAATTTGTCTTAAAGAAATCTCACATCAATCTGTCATATTTGGAATGGGGGGGGGCAATTTATTTTTTAAAAAGCACCAAGGGGAATGCACATTCCCACTTGTTGGAACAACTGATTTGCTTTACTGTGCATTCCCGATAAGAGCGGAAGTGGAAAGCTGAGTGGACAGATGTGCACAGAGGACAGAGCTTGCTGCCAAGGCACGTGCCCCAAACTGCCATGTTGATTTTTCATCATAGTGCTCATGCACTCAGGTGACAAAACAGCCTTTCTACTACTTTTTTTCTATTAATTTAAGTGGAATATCACACTTCTGCACCATGTATATGCTTTTTTAAAGCCACTGTGTAAATATGCAAGTGTAGTTTTACACTATGCAAGCATGCTGTAGGATAGATATTGATGCCACAACCAAGGATTTTGATAGATTTTCCTTGGTTTTTTTCTGGGCTGTGAGGCCGTGTTCTGGAATAGTTTCTTTCTGACGTTTCACCTGCATCTGTGGCTGGCATCCTCAGAGAATGGTTGGGTAGGAGTGTGCGTGGAGTTTGTGTGCTGTGAACCCCTGTTGGGGAGTGTGCAAACACGAATCAAGGAACATGAGAGACATTGCAGACTGGGCCAGCCAGAAAAATCAGCAGTAGCAGAACATGTTATAAACCAACCTGGACACAAAATGCTATTTGGAAACACAAATTCTAGACCAGGCCAACAACTATCATGTCAGAATGGACAGAGAAGATATTGAAATCCACAAACACCTGGACAACTTCAACAGGAAAGAAGAAACCTTAAAAATAAACGAAATCTGGCTCCCAGTTTTGAAATACAATAGAATCAAAACTCAACACTTACAAAAGAATTCCACTCAGGGACAGGGGATTCCCAACAGATAATGGCCCATCAACCAACCATTAGCCAAACAGACACTAACGAGCCTTGCATTTCTATACCCAGAAACTAACCATTCAATTACACAAATTTACATATACTCCCCAACAGGGGTTCACAGCATATAAACTCCACACACACAACTACATAACTATCCTCTGAGGATGCCAGCCACAGATGCAGGCGAAACGTCAGAAAGAAACTATTCCAGAAAACGGCCTCACAACCCAAGTAAAATCTATGGATGCCGGCCATGAAAGCCTTTGACTTTACAAGGAGTTCGATATGTACATGCATGTGCCTGTATTTTGTCCCAGCCTATGTATCTTTAAGCAGACAGGAACGTGTGGTGTAGCTGACATTTGTTTTACTAGGTGCAGGATTTGCTCCCACTTATCTAAAACACCAATCATAAAAACATTAAACATCTATCTAACTAAATGTCAGGCCAAATCCATTGTTAAACAAATTGCAGGTAGTTCCCAACACTCCATCAAAGCATTGCAACCACAAATAGAGTCTAATGTACTGTTCCCACATACCATATCCTTAACCATAGTTCATATGCCTAGTGTTTGCATCTGTGTGGTGAATGTTTGTTCAGTGCCTGTCAAAAGAATTGATTACTTGAGTTGGTAAATATTAATCAGTTTCACATAGGAGTGAAACTGCCTCATATTTATCCTTCCAGAATTCTGAGGAAGCCTAGAGGACCAGGAAATTTCAGAGTATGGAAATAGAAGTGGCTGTTGACTTCCCTATCACTGTGGAAGTGGGTTTCTGTGGAAGTGGTGCTCTAATCCAACCACTTCTTAACAGGTTTTGTTCTAAGCTTGCTTCCTACTGCACAAGAAGCTAGCAGTCTTTTACTATGGAAACAATTCTCCTTCTACCTGGCACCTGTGTTCTTTTGCATACCATGCAAAGAAAGTGAGAGAATCATCCTCACCAAGACATTGACTGAAGAGACATTAGCACTGGCTCTGACATGTGACACCACTGTGGACCAAACCAGAACTGGCAAAATGTATGTCATGGTGAAAGTTGTTACAAAATCTGTTGGTGACAAGCTACACGCTCTAGTTGCCAGTGAATCCCTCAGCCATGGTACAACGGGAGGGTTGGATGCAGTTGACAATGCCTTCAACATCAGAGCTGGATAAAAAAACAAGGAAACATATCTTTGTGCATGTATCTTTCTTGGTCACAGAGGGTGCAGTAAGGTAGTCCCAATAATATATCATTAATATAAAGATATTAGGGACTTTATCAGGCACTCCCCTTTAAAACATTCTTTTGCCAGCATAAAAAAAAATTCTATGCTGGTAAAAGAATGTTCCCCCCATACGTACCTTCCTAGCTTGGAAAAGGCTCCCCGGCAATAAAGAGGAAGTGAACGGAGCCCCATTTACTTCCTTGTTTGAAATCCCACGAGACTTCACTGCGCAGGAAATTCAAAAATAAAAACAAAAATAAAGCCTAAAAAGTTACACTAAGCACCTAGGCACATAAAAAGAGTGAAACTTACCTGGATGTCCTGATCTCACCCGGAAGTGTTCACGCCAGACTGGCCATTCTCGCTGCAGTGATGAGATTTAAATGGCCAGAGGTTTTGCACACCGGCAATGCCAGCACCAAAATGGCAAGGGGATCTATTGATGGCTTAAGCCATCAATTAATAACTAAGGGATTTTGACAGGACATAACTGCGAAAGAGTGACGTTATCTGATATGTGTGCCCTTTTGTAGTTATGTGGTGTCATGATGCCATATTTGATGTGTCTGATAAGGACCTAAGACTGAAAGGTAACCACAGTCTTCTAACCTACTCTTTCTTCAGGTTTTTCTCTTCAGTTTGTTTAAAGAATTAAACTTCTTCCAAATTAAAACCTGTACTGCACCAAAACCTATTTCCTATTTCATTTTACAGTTGTACAAAACATGTCCAGCTGCACTTTAGAATAAAGCCTTCTGTTTATAAACTTCCAATGAAACAGAATCTGGCATTCCAATGTGAAACAGCTCTTATTCTCAGGAAGCTCTTCCTAATGGTTAGTCAAAATCTCCTTTCATGTAATTTGAATCTATTGGTTTAGGCCTTATCTTCTGGATCAGCAGAATGCAAGGCACAATTTCAGCTGAATTTTAGGTGAAACTTCATGACAACAGGAAAGTTCAGGGATGTAATGGCTGCCATATTGAACCTCTCCCAGGGGTGTGCCTGGGGGAGGCAAAATGGGGCCTTGCCCCTCCAAATGAGAATTATGCCTCCCCTGTGAAATTTTCCTTCAGTCTCCAAATTTCCAACATTACAGAGATTGGGACGTAGGAAGTCATCCACATCTAGAACTCTTACATTTACTACATTCACAATTCCTTGGCAATTCTGCCTGCCCCTTTTCTTTGGATGCCTAAACTAGTTCTAAATGTTCAACTTAAGCTTTAAATTACTTCAGGCTAGAAATTTTGAGATTGAAGGAGCCTTTGGGGAGGTGAATGCTTATTGGGGGGGGCAATTTTACCCCTCCAGCTATGCCCTTGGAGAAGTTCAATATGGGATCTTTTACCTGAAAGGGTGATTGTCTCTCCCTCAATAAAAGTATTAATTGGCTGGTGAGCCATTTTGGTGATGCTCTGGCTCTTGATTTTCTCCATTAATTATGACATAGTTCAACAACATGTTCTCTTTTGCAGCACCCAACTGTAACCAAGAAGAAGGGCAGCCACGTAGTAAAAGGCATGGAAACCACGGGAAATTTATTATTTATTTTATTTATATTCCATATATCTCTCAGTATGGGGCCCAAGGTATCTCACAACAGCCATAGTTCTGTTCTAAGGAATTTTGGGAGAGGTCGTTTTCTGAAGTAACTAATTTTTATGCTAAACGTTCTAGAGCTGTAGTTCAGAGTTAAAACCAAGCACAGTGAAAACAATGGATAATGGCTGGCATTCTGTATTGCAGTTATAGATTCACATGCTAGAGTTATGCCTCTCTAACTGCTCTATATTCAGTAACACTACATAGTCATGAGTATGGCTATTAGTATTGCCATGATCCTAAATCCCCCCCAAGCTCACCTTAACAGCCAACAGATGCATCAGGTGAAGGGGTGTATTCAGCTGCAGATAAGGGCATAAGGAGGATGAAGTTTCCAGCCTTCTCCCACCAGCGAGCGAGCCTGCAACAATCAGAAGCAGAGCCCCCTTTGCAATTATGCATCACAGCCTTTCTCACTGGTGGGAGAGGGCTGAAAACATCCTCCTCCTTGCATCCCAATCAGCAGCTGAACAGTCCTCCTTTACTCAATGTGGCTGTTGGCTGTTAAGGTGGGCTTGAGCCGGTTTGTACAGGAGACATTATTTATTTACACATATGTAATTAAATAGTTACAGGTGAATATAATGGCTTTACCGCACTCCGAAGAAAAGCAGCAAGGGAGCAGGAACATTTTGTCTTCTGTGCTGCCTTACCACATGGCATTGTCATTTTCTCATTCTGGTTCCCTGGGGGACCAAGGTAAAACTGCATCTTTTTGCTAACCAGAAAAACCTATTAGTAAAAAGATGCAGATTTACCTCTGTCCCCCACAGGACTGGAACAAACGAATGCCAGAAGAACAACGACGGGATGCAGTAAGGCAGCAGGGAAGACGGAACATTCCTGCTGCCTTACCACTTTACTTAGGAGTCTGGTAAGCCCCATAGACAATGGTGAGGAATGCTGGGACTTCTCAACAACATCTAAAGAAGTAATGAGAGGAATGTGCACCTTGTTTAAAGGAAAAGCTGCTCTGGCTGAAAATTTGGTGGCAGGAGCAGGGAGTGCACACCAAAGGGTTTGGAGAAATACCAATGCCCCCCCCCAGTGCTCAGAGGATGTCCATCCATGGTATAGGGGATTGTACTTAACGGCTCTCAAGGCCCCCTCCAACCCTAGGATTCTATAAATTGATACCATATAGCTGTTTGGGTAAAAAGATTCAGGCATAAGGGACATCCAGGAAGAATGTCCTGTGTCTGGATCTATTCCAACAAGTTCTGATCCATAAAGATAAGTATCTAGGTGTTAAAAACATATTTAAAAAATAATAAAATATGTATAGACACATCCCAATACCCAACATTGCCTACTTAGTTATGAATGTGCAATATCTCCTGGCCTGACCCCCAAAGCCTACCATAAGAGCTAGAAGCTGTATTGAGTGATGGAGCTCTGTTCAGCTGACAACTGTGGCACAAGAGGAGGATGTTTCTATCCCCCTTCTACCAGTGAGTGAGGCTATGAGGAAATGCAACAGGGGTTCTGCTTCTGAGTTTTACAGTCTTGCTTGCTGGCAGGAGAAAGTTGGAAATGTCTTCCTCCTGAAACCCGACCACCAGCTGAACAGACCTCCATCACTCATTGCAGCTGCTGACTGTTAAGGTAGATTTTGGTGGGCATGTTTACAATTGTGACAATAGCTCCATGATTATGAATACATAGTGTTGGAGCCTTACTACACTCTGAAGCAAAGCAGCAAGGGAGCAGGAACGTTCCGTTTTCCGTGCTGCCTTATCACATGATGTTGTCATCCTTCCAACATTTTTTCATTCCAGTTCCATGGGGAACTGAGGTAAAACCATGTATTTTTGTTAACTGGAAAAACCCGTTAGCAAAAAGACATGGTTTTACCTCGTTTCCCCAACAGGATCAGAATGAAAGAATGCCAGAAGGACAACAATGTCATGTGATAAGGCAGCACGGAAAACGGAATGTTCCTGTTCCCTGGCCGCTTTTCTTCAGTGTGCAGTAAGGCCCTTACTGAATATGGAACAGTTACTGATCCGTAATTCTAGGATATGAATCTATAATTGGAATACAGGATGCAAACCATAGTGTTTAATACTATCAAACAAAATTTCCAAACTGATGAAGTAAAGATATGTTCAACCAGTAACTCTGCTATCAGGAATATATATGGAAGTTACTTTTTCTCCCTGTTCTCTATAGTCCTGTCTAGTCTAATGAGCAATGTTTTTAATGAAATCTTAATTCAAAAACATTGCCACTCATATGGTTTTGTTTTTGTTTATGGGTTTGTTTGTTCTTTAACTGAAATAACATTGAAAAAGAGTGTTTAGGGATTATACTGACACTACAATATTTAATGGAAAACTTGGCCTGCTATCCATGACCAAAACTACAGCATTGTAAAACCTAACCAAAACATCAATTGTAAAGCTTAATCTTGATTAAACATTCTTAACGTTCCATGTTATGGGCCAATGCATTAGCAAATAAAAGATTGTGATGTTAGCAGATGTGATGTGGTGCACTGACATTTGTTTTTATTCAGCATCATGACCTATGGTATGGCACTGGTGTGTCACAACATTTATACTATAATTTAAAGTGTTTGCCTATCTTCTCTATTTCTCTATCTCTTATGCTATGCAAATCCACATATTTGTTCACAGAGTCACCAAACTTCAGCCTAATCTTATTGTTAAACCTGACTACAGTAGACCCATCAAATCAATTCATCATCATCATCATCATTAGTACTACTACTACCACTATTTCACCTTTTCCCAGTTTGGGAATCAAAGTGGCTTACAGCAATTAAAATAAATATAGTTAACAAATCTGTAACAGACAAAAGTCTAAAAGTATTTCAACTGCTTAAAGAGACATAAACAATTAAAAAGAACAGATAGGTTAAAAAATAAGAAAAACTTACATATTATAAGGCCCATTCCCTTTAAGCAATCAGTCCTCCAAGGTCTACCAAAACAAAGGTCTTCAGCTGCTTACAGAAAGATAGTAAGGAGGTTGTCATTCTAACTTGTCTGTTAAGAGTTCCAGAGCGTGGGAGCAGTGACTGAAAAGGCCCTCTCCTATGTTCCCACCAGATATACATATGAAGTTGGTGGAACAGGCAGAAGGTTACAAAACACTGACAAGTTTGTATGGGAGAATATGGTCATTCATGGACCTGAGCCATATTGGGCCTTATATGTCATAACCAGGACTTTGAATTGGGCCCAGACATGGAGTGAATGGCAGTGATGTGGCTGCATCAAATGAGTTCTGCGCTCCTTACAGCCAGCCCCAGATAACAATCTGGTTGCCACTCTTTGGACCAGCTGAAGTTTCCAAACACTCTTCAAAGTCAGACCATGGCCAGATTTGACATGTCCAGGAATGTGCACAGCTGACACACAAACCTCAGCTGTGCAAATGCACTCCTGGCTCCACCAAAATCTGAGCTTCCAGGCTCGAGATTGAGTCCAGGGCTATATTGTGTAGTGCTGATGTGTTGATTTTATATTCAATAATTGATTTAATGGGTCTACTTTAATTGAAACTAGCCAAAAGGATTCAGGCCATGGTGTGTTATCTAACCAGACAAAAACAGAGATCATAGTAGGGGTTTTGGACCTGATCCAACATCTACTTAGGATGAGTGACTTGCACAAAGACTTCATATTTTTATATTTTTTGGCTCTAGAATACACATGCAAGAATCACTTATGATCAGACTTGGTATTTATGCTTAGGGCTGACATGCCAAATATTTTTGTAAATGTTCAGGGCTCATCAGTAAACTTTAATATTTTTTTTCCAGAAATATTGCTGGTTTTGTTCCATTTTGGATGGAACCTGATACGAAACCAATTTTAAGGAATCTTGGTGCTACCACTCAAACTGCTGTTTCAACCTCATATGCATAATCATCAACCCAGGCAACATCAAATAAATTACCTAGAATCACGTAAGACAACTCACATTAAAACTGTCATGACCATGTGCCATTGAGTGGATGACTGAGGCTGGTGGCTCATGTGTATGGTGCCCAAATTATAGTTTGGCCACCAGAGAACCAATGACATCAGTACACCTTACACACTCATTATAATTTTGCATAAGGAGATATTTTCTAAAAGGAAGCTGAAGGGCCTTGATGCACAGGTTGTAATTCTGTCTCTCCTTCCAGTTGAAGGGCATAGCCCAGGAAGGGAAAGAAGAATAGTGGAGGTGAACAACTGGATCTGCAGATGGTGTTGCCAGGAGCAATTTGGCTTTTTGGACCACAGTCTGTGGTTTCATGAAGATGGACCTCTGGCAAGGGATTGGTTGCACCTCACAGGAGATTGCAGGAATGTTTTTGTAAAGATGCTCAACAATCTGATCAGGAAGGCTTTAAACTGAACTATGTGGGGAAGAGAGACATTATTCCTGAGGGCAGGAGTTCAACAAATCCTGGAGATAATAGCTCAGCTGTTTTTGAGAGAACTGGCCAAATAGTACAAGTATCCAACAGTGGGAGGGTGAAAAAAAACTTAAAGAAGCAGCTAGAGGGAAATGGCCCATGGTCTTAGATGTCTCTACACTAATGCACAGAGCATGGGAGATGAACAAGATGAGTTTGAACTCTTAACACAGCAAAGCAAATATGATGTAATAGACATCACTGAAATCCAGTGGGGTGAATCTCATGATTGGAATGTAGTAATAGAGGGATATAACCTATTTCAGAGAAATAGACCAAACAGGAAAAGAGGAGTAGCAGCAGTATATGTCAAGGATGTTTACACCTATGAAGAGAGCCATGACTTAAATCCTAGAAGCCAAATTGAGAGCATCTGGGTAAAAATTGTGGGGGGTCTACTACAGACCCCACAGGCCAGACTGAGGATGTGGATGATGCCTTCCTAGAACAGATGATCGCAAATTCAGAAAAGACAATTTCATTGTCCAGGGGACCAACTATTTTTGATCTGATCCTAACCAAAGATGATGACCTGGTTAGTGGGGTGGAAGTGACAGGATCCTCAGAGGGGAGCGACCACCTCCCCTGAAGTTTGTGATACAGAGGAAAGGGGAAGCCAAATGTAGTCAGACACACATTTTAGACTTTAACAAAGCTGATTTCAGTAAAGTTAAGGAAATACTGGGTGTGATCCTGTGGTCAGCAATACAAAAAGAAAAGGGAGTTAAAGAAATCAGGATGGATTTCTTTCTTTTTTTATATACTTTTTATTAGTTACAGTTCTTATGTTTACAAGATCTAATCATTCACAACCGATTTTCTTCCATTCATATATACAAACATATATAATATACAAACATATATACATTTCATTACCTTACATTAGATAACTGCTCACATAATTTATTTATGATTTCAGAATATCTCTTATTAAGTTGTAACTCTATTTAATTTTATAAAACATTAATCAAAGCTCCAAAATCACAATATAACATGAATCATTGTTTAATTTAACCTTCCTATCTCTTATTTACTGCCAGGGGGGTCTTCATCTTTCTGATTTCTTTTCATTTCTGCTTCATTCTTTCTATCCGTGTTCTTTCTATTCTTAGATTACCTTTCTTATAGTCTCTTATATATTATTCGTCTTTATATCTTTTAAGGAATTATTGTTACAGTACTTGTTCTTATATTTTTCCTCTTACTCGCCAGACTTTTGTGAATGTTTCCCACTCTTTCTCCCTTTTTTTCATCGATTTTCCCCTCAGGAGTGTTGTCAATTTATCCGCTTCCCACATTTCATACATCTTAATAATCCATGTTTCTACTGTTGGTACTTCTTTCTCTTTCCACTTTTGGGCATATAATATTCTAGCACACATAATCATATATAATAGGATTCTCCATTCCTTTTCCATTTCTGGGTCCCTTATTCTGTCTATCATATTTAGTAAATATATTTCTGGGCTTAATGCATACTTAATATTCAATATTTCTTTAATTTTGGAATGTATTTTCTTCCAAAATGCTTTTGCTAATGAACAATTCCACCACATATGTATCAAATTCCCTTTTTCTTTTCTGCACTTCCAACATTCTATACTCCCTGTCTTGTACATCATGTTTAATTTAACAGGTGTTGAATACCAGCTATAAAATATTTTAATAAAGTTATCTTTTAAATTCTGTGCTAATGTGAATTTCAGAGTGTTTTCCCAAGCTTTTTCCCATCTATCAATTTCTATTACACCACCAAAGTCCTGGGCCCATTTGACCATGTTTTCCTTTACATATTCCGATTCTAATTCTCTATCCGTTAGTAATTTGTAATACTTTGCTATATGATGTTTTGAGTTATCAAAAAGTATTTTGTCTAATTCATTCTTTTCCATTTGGAATCCTTTCAATTTTCGATCTATTTTATATTTTTCATAGATTTGTTGATAATGTAAACCAATTAAATCTTATTCCTTCCTTTTCCAGTTGATCTCTTGTTCTAACACTTACTATTTTTGTTACAGGGTCCATTACCAACAACATTTGATACGTCAACCATCTTTGTTTCTCTGATCTAAATTTTCTTTTAAAAAGCCTCTTGAGTTGAGATCCAGAGGGGTGTTTCCCTGTAGAACATTTTCTTTATTGCTAACCAAGATTTTAATAGTGCTTTTCTGATATAATGATTGTCAAATTCTTTGTTTTCCTTCTTCTTATTATACCATAGGTATGCATGCCACCCAAGAAATCAGGTGGATTTCTAAAGAACTTTCAACTGAGCTAAGACTTAAAAGGGACATGTACAAGAAATGGAAAAAGGGGGAATCACCAAAGAGGAATTCAAACAAATAGCCAGCACATGTAGGGAGAAAAACAGAAAATCTAAAGCACAGAACAAGCTCAGACTTGCTAGAGAGGTTTGAAACAATAAAAAGAGGGTTTTTTTGTTTTGTTTTTTTGTTATATCCATAGCAAAATGAAGAACAAGGAAATGGTAGGGCCCCTGTGTGCAGAAGATGGCAAAATGCTAACAGGGAACACAGAAAAGACAGAACTACTCAACATCTTCTTTACCTCAGTCTTCTCCCAGAAGGAAACAGTGTCCAACCCAGGGAAAATGGAGCAGATGATGCAATAGAGGAAATGAATCAAAGAATAGGTAATGAATTCAAGTCTCCAGGGCCACATCAAATACACCCAATATTAAAAGAACTGGCAGAAGTAATCTCAGAACCACTGTCAATAATCTTTGAGAATTCCTGGAGAACAAGAGAAGTCCCAGCACACTGGAGGAGGGCAAATGTTGTCCCCATCTTGAAAAAGAGGAACCAAACAATTACTACCCAGTCAGCCTGACGTCAATACCAGGAAAGATTCTCCAGAAGATCATTAAACAGTCAGTCTGTAAGCACTTAAAAAAGAAATGTTGTGGGTTTCTCAAAAACAAGTCATGCTAGAGTAATTTTATCTCCTTCTCTTTTTTTTATAGAGTTACAAGCTTGGTAGATGAAGGGAATACTATGGCTGCAGCACATCTTGATTTCAATAAGGCCTTCAACACATCCCCCAAGATATTCTTGCAATTAGGGATGTAAAATGTTGGCTAGACAATGCTATTGTTAGGTAGATTTGTAATTGGTTGACCAACTGATCCCAAAGGGTGCTCACCAATGGCTCCTCTTCATCCCGGAGAAAAGTGACTAGCAGGGTGCCACAGAGTTCTGTCCTGGATACAGTGCTATTCAACATCTTTATCAATGACTTGGATGATGGAATAGAGGGTGCGCTTATTAAATTTACAGATGACACCAAATTAAGAGGGGTAGCGAATACCCCAGAGGACAGGATCAGAATTCAAAATGACCTTAACAGATTGGAGAGTTTGGCCAAAACTAACAAAATGAATTTCAACAGAGAGAAATGTTAAGATATTACACTCAGGCAAATAACAATAACAACAACACTAATAATAACTTAAAAAATGAAAAGCACAGATGGGTGATACCTGGCTTGACAACAGTTCATGTGAAAGGGATCTAGGAGTATTAGTAGACCTCAAACTGAACATGAACCAACAGTGTGATGTGGCAGCTAAAAAAGTCAATGTGATTCTAGGCTGCACCAATAGGAGTATAGTGTCTAGATCAAAGGATGTAATAACTACCACTTTATTTTGCTTTGGTCAGACCTCACCTGGAATACTGTGTCCAGTTCTGGGCACAGCAATTCAAGAAGAATATTGACAATATGAAAAGTGTCCAGAGGAGGACAACCAAAATGGTGGGAGGTCTGGAAACCATGCACTATGAGGAGCAGCTTAGGGAGCAGGGTATGTTTAGCCTGGAGAAAAGAAGATTAAGAGGTGACATGATAGCCATGTTTAAATACTTGAAAGGCTGCCATATTCAGGATACCCTCATTCAAAGCAGGGGTGTAGCTCTAAGGGGGAAAAGGCACAGAATCATAGAATCAGAGTTAGAAGAGGCCACAAGGGCCATCTAGTCCAATCCCTACTCTGTAGGAATACACAATCAAGGCATACCTGACAGATGGCCATCTAGCCTCTGTTTAAAATCTTCTAAAGGAGACTCCACCACACTCTGAGTGAAGGCATTGCCCCCAAATAGGAATTTTGCCCACCCTAATAAAATTTTCCTTCAGTCTGTAGCTGTGGCATCACTAACCCTGATGGTGTCACTTGGTGTGGTTCAGCCTGTCCACATACCCCTAGTGTCACCACTAGTGTGTAGATATCTAGCATTGTAGAGACAGACAATAAAAATCATTCTCACCTAGAATGTTTTTATTCACTGTGTTCCTGTTCCCTTGTGAACTTTGCCTTCCCCTTTGCTTTATGTGCCTCGACTTTACAACTGAAGTTGTAAGTTGCTAGAAATTTTTAGACCGAAGGAAAATTTCACTGAAGCGCAGAATTCCTCTTTGGGAAGGACAATGGCCTCATTTCTCATAGCTACATGCCTGCTTCAAAGACATTTTTGGTAACGTTCCTTCCATTGCCTAATCATAGTGAATTAGGACAGTAGACTAGTCCATGGCTTGATATTCCACATGTACAATAAAATCAACCCAAAACAGATTATTCCACCTTAAAAGGGTGGCGGATCAACATGCATGAAAGATAAGCCTCCTCTCTCCCTCCAGTTTCTTCTACCCAGAGAAAAACAGATTTTTTAAAAAAAGAAAAGAAAAGAAAAGAAAAGAAAGGGCTTGATAATTTCCCAACAGAATTCCTTTTTAAAACATAAAATTAATTTGCAAATAGAATCCCAGTTTCAAAGTTATTAAACAACACTATATACATGAATAATTCATGAATCCATTTATATCTCTGCCACATTTACTAAGAATATGCAATGACACTAAACATCAGCTGTTCTATTCAAGAAAAGTGCGGCCAATACAACCCAGCAATCATGACATCAGTTGCATGCACAAATCCTTTGACCAAGATAAAATTGCATAATTTATCTCCCTCTCATTCTTCATGATCTAATTTAGGTACAGTAAGACATGTCTAACATATACTTCTCTCGCAAATCCATCTTTTAAACACAAGCTCTTGGAAATGTTACTTTAAAAAAAAATTATACCCCCTAGAATATACATACCAGCACTACCAGTGGCCATGGATGGAGAATTCTGGGAACTATAGTCCAGAAAATTAAAGTTTCCAAGCTCTGTTTCAACTTGCTTTGAAACTAGCCATTTTAAGTCCCAGAGATATTGCTGTAAGACCACACAAAATTCAGTTGCTTTTTTTTTTTTTGTAAAAAAATCCATGGGTGTTGCTTGTGCTTTTTAAAATCCAAAAGGTGAAAGGAATAGTTGCAAAGAACATAGAAGATGTTTCACATTGCTAGTTTTAAAACTGAAATGTAAAGGGATAGATTCCAGTTAGTGCTTCCCAGTAACATATCTAAGAGACGAACAGGAGGAATACAGGGATAGAAAGAAAATTCAGATTTTTTTTTTAAACAATGGAAAAACTTGTTTCCCAAATCTTGGGAAACCGTGGTTAGGAGAATTCTGTACTGATGAAATCTTCCTAGTTTGGGACTTCTTTTGCTCCAAATTTGCATTTGGGGGGGGGTAGAAAATAGCAGCTGGCATTATGTTGGGTATTTACGTCATCGTAAACTGACTAATGATCATGTAAAGGTGAATTGCAATGTTGCACAATGTTCTTATTCTCAGGAGGGGAGCAGAGTTGTATCTATGTTTCTGGGACCATTGCAGAGCTAAGAGTGGCCATTGCACAATGGGTCCCATGACACAATGGGCAGCAGAGTATTATTGTCAAGTTTAGAGTTCAGAAATCCAAGCTTCAGAGTCAATTCAGCAAAACTTTATTACAGAAACTGCAGCAAACATCATGCCCTGACTTTCATTGTCAGGACTGACCAGTCCTCATTACCACAATACATTAAAGGCATAGCAAGTTCAACCTTTTGGTGAGCTGTAATCTCATTTGTTAATTAAGCAAAACATTCTTCTTTCTCAGATTATCTAGCTTCCCACCATTTCCCCATCACACTGACTTTGTCATACTAGAGCTAGACTAACAGCCAGGAATGCGATAATAAACAGGCTAGAATATATGTTCCCCAAGATCCGCTACACTACTACACATCCCATCATTCCCACATGATAAATCTCATGAGACCTGACAGCACCTGACAATTATGGGACCTGTTGCACAAGGGGAACTCTTGTTGTGCAACAGGATGTCTGGACTCTCTGACACACATTGCCACAATTCACTGACAAGGTTTCATCTCCTGTCAGGGACATATGAATTGTAGCCTCTGGTGCAGGATCTCAGCCAGCATTTTCTGCACAGGAAATAGCACTCCTGTGTAGATAATACAGTTTTCCATACCAAAACAATAATTTTTTTAAAAAATGTGAATTTTGGACAGAGTAAGTCCTGAGCTTCAAATCGAAACTGCCCAGTTTTCAAAAAATGGCTCCCAAGAGGAAGATACTTGTTAAATTTACTCATTGCTTCCTTTGAGAACAAAACTACAACCCTAAGGGAGGGGCAATTACAAAATCACAGAAGAGAGATAAGGTGTGGAGATAGATGGACTGACTATAAGCAACAGCATCTCCCACTGTGACAGTATGGTATTGGAAATGGAAGGGAAGAAATGAAGTTTGGCCAAAATCCATCTGCTAGTCCCAAATGGAGTAGATCCATTCAATCAATTGCTGAATAGTAAATCAGCACTTATATAAAACCCATTGGTTCAGTGGAGCTACTCTCCCTGGGATCAATAGTTGGATTTAGGCATGGATGTAAAGCTTCATCTGTTTTATTCTCATAGGCAGAAAGCATGTTTTCTGCACAGGAAACAGCACAGAATATTCTGCACAAAATAAAAAATATATGCATTAAGTGGAATTTGAATGGGAAAATCAAATGTATTTCTACGTAGAATAATTCACAATTCCAGAACACTTGACTGTGTCTAAATGTTAGGTGAAAACCGCAAAAAATCTCATTGTTGCATTGTTCTTCTTGACATAGTTTCTCAAGTGTTAGGAAACCCTTTTCACAACAAGGAAAGAAATAACTATGGATATTCTTTTCATCCCTAGATTTAGACAGTTATATTTCAAAAACTTGTAAGCTTCTTTGAGAGCCTTCTTAAGAAAAAGTGGAGTATAATATAATAATAATAATAATAATAATAATAATAATAATAATAAAATTTTATTTCTATCCCGCCCCTCTGCAACGCAATCGGGGCGGCTTACAATATAAAAACTCCATAGTCCCAGTACCCTAGCCCACCCCCCTTAAAATAATATTAAACTATAAAAGATTAAAAACATACAGTAAATTAAAAATATATAAATTAGAAAAAGATTAAAACATACAATAGTTTTTTAAAACATTTATTATTTATTATTTATTATAAAACATGTATATTGAACTGAAACGTAGTGGGAGGGCACACACTCTGTAAGAAGAATGCTCAGATTCCAGCACCTTCAGTTAGAGCAAGAAAAACTCTTGCCTGAGTTCCTTCCAATCAGTATTGGGGGTTGTCTAGACTGTGAAAATACTCTTCATAGAATTCAAGGAGAATACATTTTATCCCAATGAGACCGCACAGTGATTCACGTTATTCAGAAGGAGGTAGGCCAAAAACTGAAGGTTTTTTTTATAATTATGCATGGAAATGCGCATTACCGCTCCTTAGGACAACCAATTCAAATTGCAGCGCATTCTTGGCGAGGAAGGAACTGGAAATCTGATTGGTCAGCCATGTGTAGGGGCAGGCTTACTGCCAAGGCAGGAGCTGGAAGCACTATTTTGCAGTTTTGCAGTATCAATCATGTATTTTTTGCTGTGCTGAGGCAACCAAACAGCTCTTTTAAGCAGAAGGTTGCATTTGCTTGCCTTTAATTTACAGTTTTTTTTAAAAAATACTGTGCAGCAGCAACTTGAGGAGAATAACAATGCAAGTAATTCACTCTCGGCCATATCCCGATTTGCAGGCATAGCTGCATGTGAACTTCAATCATGGATAGCTTAGCATACTAGAAATTTTGCCAAAGGAACATGAAGACAAAAGAACACTGCAGTGAATTTGCATTAATGCACAGCAATTCACATTATATAGCCTAATCTAGACAAGTCCTTGGTTAAACAGGTCACTGGTCTGACTAAATAGAAGGGAAACAATTCCTAGACCATTTAACTGAAATTTAAAGATTCCTCAGGTACACCAGTTCATTACTGTCTTGGATATACACAGTGCCCTAGAATTAAGGTCTGCCAAGGTGGTGCTCCTCTAGATCCCACCACTGGCAGCAATACAATATATGAACACACAAGATGAGACCTTTCCTGTGGCACCTCAGTTGTGACTTGACCTCCCCTTGGAGGAAAAAGGTGGTAACCTTTTTTTTTTTCTTCAGTTCAAATCTCCTTTGCATGCATTAAATCAACAACAGGTTTCTAGAGGGTAAAAATTTCAACTTTACTCACTTGGTATAATTGAATATTTGCTATCTATTGCTAAAGTTGGGAGGGAATTGCAATTCATTTTCAATGACTGAATAGCTATTGACAGCTATCGATGCAGAGTAGGGTGGGAATCATGCAACCCTCCAGCTGTTGTCAATGGTGCTCCATCTCAGTCATGCAGAGAATCTGTTCTGGGCTTTAGTCTGAATTTTAAAGAAGCTATCTAAGATGCTAAGCCTTATCTCCCAAATAGATTTAGCACTTTGGATAAATCATTTCAAGTTTAGACTAAGGAGATTATCAATGTGTCCCTTGAAATTGTTTCTGTACCCCTACCCCCACAATGTACCACTTCCGCCCCACTCCCGTCCCTGTAACAGAATGAAAACATTTTTTCAGACACTTGCCTTATTCCGTTATAGGAACTGTTCCACCCCCCTTCAGCTTCACTGCAGTAAAGGCAGCTGTCATAAAGCTGCTTTTACTACAGTGAAGCCAAATCCTGCTCATTCTTGTAAAGGAACGATCGCGTGGGAAATTTGAAAATAAAAACATCAAAGCAGAAAAGCAAGCCCCAAAACACACAATACAAACACCAAGTAACCCGGGGAGGGGGGGAAAGGGTGACACTCACCTGGCTGTCCCTACTGAACCTGGAAGTCTTTGGCACAGACCTCCTGGTGACGTCACGTGCCTCTGGCATTGCACCAGCACAACAGGGCATATTTTCAAATGCCTGTGATTCTGTTATGATAATGGAGTGGGCTTCTTATTCATGGCTTAAACTGTGAATAAGAAGAAGCAGGGGGGAGCAGGATGGGAGCTTCATGGACAGGGACAACGTCATCTGAAAAAGGGAGACAGATAGCGATCTCCCCTCATCCCTGTCTTGGGTTATTGGACACATCTGATAATCTCCTAAAACATGGAGCAGATCCACCATTCCACTGATATTGAAGCTGCCATCCACCACTGGTTATTGTTGCACTGTCCCTCCCAGGATTCCGTACTATTTGCTATCATGGCTAGGACTGATGGGAATTGCAGTTCAACATCTGGAGGGCTGTATGAGTCTCACCCCTTTAAAAAAACCTGTGTTCTGATGTTATAAGTATAAGACGACTGGGCGCATAAGATGACCCCCCCCCAATTTTTAAGTTAAAATAGACTTTGCCCCCCCCCATCCAGCCAGCCACCTGGCTGGAATGCCTGCCCCCCCCCAGCCAGCCAGCCAGCCAGCCAGCCAGCTCAGTGGCTGTAGATGATGGAATAATCTGTGAAATTAAAGGACTGAGAACAGCTAAAAAAGCATGGGATACTTTGAAAAATCTCTGTGGTGTTCAATCTTTGGAAAGTAAGGTTTCATTAATAATGAAGTTGGTTAATATGAAGCTATCAAATCCCAAATTTTTGAATGAGCACATTAATGATTTTAGAGCCACATTGGCAGACTTGCAAACTCCTGGAGAGGAAATCCCCAAAACTATGCAAATGGAAATCTTCCTGGCAAGTTTATCAAAATACAATCCCTGAATGGAGGACAATTAACACTTCAAAGGCAAAGCAGTCATTCTCACAGCAGGAGGAAGGATCTGCTGGGGAAACTGCCCAGGGAATTTACCACTTCAAAGACAAGGCAGTCATTCTCACAGCAGGGGAAGAGTTCTGCTGGGCATGTAAGATGACCCCCCACTTTTGAGGAGATTTTCAAGTGTTAAAAGCAATCTTATATGCAGGAATATATGGGAATCACAATTCAGAGCTGTGAAAATTACATTTTGACTACATCTCCTAGCATGTAGTCATGCTGGCCATGTTGGCTGGGTGATTCTGGGTGTGATAATCCAAGGTGCAATTTTCCCAAGATGTATTTTCAAAGCACCATCTATAGTGTATGGTGCTGTTCATGTAACACAATTTAAAAATCGGTCTCTGTCCCAAGATCTGTGCAATCTTAAATTTTGCCACAGTAGCAGTCAGTGAAGAGCCGAGGTTGGGGGAGAGATAATATTACAGTAATGGGGTAAAATGCATCTTTGTTGTGGTTGGAGATGAGCCTGTGGACAAAAATAACATCACATTTGTGTCAACGTGGCAGTGGGCTAACATTTTTAAAAACCTCTTGTGGTCAAGAATGGAGAAATCAGGGTGTTTGCCAAAATGAGAGCTCCTGTGCCAATATACTATCAATAACCTGTAGTTTTATTCACCTCTCTCCCACCCAATCCTAATTTTGTTGATTCATGAAGCTTTGCCTCCTACTCCAAGTTCACAACCTACCATCTGATCCCAGCTCTTTGCCAAGAGATATGTACAAAGGAAGATACTGTGTTGGTCTTTTATGTATGCTTCCAGTTTGGCTTTCATAAAATTTATGCAGGCATGGAGAAGGTCTGGAAATTTGATCATGATATATACTGTATTTTGAATTGGTGGAGAAAGCAAGCGGTAGATGGGCATATGAAATATTATGAAATATTTGGCATATGCTCATCTTGTTTTATCCAGAATTCCATTCTTGAGCATTCTGGAGTATTCACTTTTGTCTGTGGTTAAATTCACCTAACAATTCATCATCAATTATTTATCTTGCAGACATTGCTGGCTTTGTAGCCCTTTCCCCATCCTCTTCAGCCATTCCTGCTGAACACGCTAACATTCCCACCCTCAGCCACATTTTGTCTATTAAGGAGATAGATAGGCCCGGAGTCTGGAAATGTTCCCTTTCCTTTTGGACTACAGTGTTGATGCTGGCTGTAAATGTCTGGTAGCTGTAGTCCAACAAATTAGCTTTTCCAACCTCTGGATAGAAAATAAGGTAGGTCCTACATGGTGCTTGCACAGTTTAAATCACATTGTGGCTGTGCTATGCCACTTTTCAGCTGAATACTGATATTGTGCAACTGATGGTATATCAGCCCATGTGCCTGCTTGTTGTCCCATTAAAGCATAGTGGCTGTTTCTGCAGGCCCTGTGATTCAAGTGACACTTTGAAGATGAATAGTTACAGACTATCAAAAATTGTGCAAAAAAGGCTGGAATCTTTTTGGTTAGTCCCAGCTAGAATAGAATCCGGTTGGTTAGTCCCACAGAGAGGGACACACACACACACACACACACAAATAAGGAAGCCCAGTTGATTTAATGGCTCTACTCTAGTTGGGACTAACAATACCATACAGACCTGTGTGAATGTTTACTCTTGTGGAATTCTGCTTATGCAACCATGAACTGAATATATCTATTGCACAACAGCCAAAAAATTACAACCACATGTATAAGAGAACTTACATGTTTTAACACCAACAGAATTCCAGCCAGTATTACCATATTTATTTTTATCATAGTACATTCCAAGAACAATATCTTTCCTCCCAACTTTGTCCCCCAACAACCAGCATTAAAATTGAACTTGTCACGTCATCACCATACCCACATATTTTGCATTTCTGTTACTATTCATACACGCCTGCTCATTCATGGGCATAAATGTCTATCCATAGGCACTTCACTCCATGCATCTAATGAAGAAGACTCAGTTTGAAAAGCTTATTCTACAAACTTTTTTCTCTCAGCTAGTCTCAAAGGTGTTACAACATCCCTTTGCATACTGATCCAGACTAACATGGCTATGTCTTCGAACTCTTATCAAGGGCTATTTTTTATTCCACTACTACCTCTTAGCTTACTCCTAGCTTTCACTAGGAGTTGTATACTATTCCTTATGGGAAGGGGGCAGAAAGAGTCCCTGAACCATGAGTCCCTGGCTTCCTCTCATCCACTTCATCTGGATATAGGGAAGGGGTTGAGAGAGGAGGGGAGATGGCCTGAATTTCAGGGGGAGTTATAAAACAAAGACAACAACAGCCCTGCTCTGTTCTGTGTTTTTGTTATATATGAAACACAATGTAAATTGGAGCACAAAGCAATCGGTTCTTCACCCACATTTCATTTTAATTTATTCAAAGAAATAGGGCATGAATAACACTACATGATACTCTCCCACTGATGTCATCTGCGCGCACCACTCCAAAGAAGGTCATTTTCACATCGGAGAGAAGCATAAAATTGCAAGCACCATTCACAACTCATTTCCTCTTCAAAATGCCTCGCACAAGCTATTGTTTGCAGAAGCATAATTTTAATGTGTGTGTGTTTTTAAGTCCCTGATTTACAAACACTGGGACTACGGGAAGCTTGAAAAAGAGGAAGAAAAAGCAGATTGGTTGTTGCTGTGTGCCTTCAAGCATTTCAGATTTATGGAGAACCTAAGGCAAACCCATCACAGGATTTTCTTTGCAAGATTTGTTTGGGGGTGATGCCTTTGCCTTCCTCTGAGGCTGAGAGAGTGTGACCTGCCCAAGGTAACCCAGTAGGTTTCCATGGCTGAGTGGGGATTGAAGCCTGATCTCCAGAGTCATAGTCCTACACTTGAACCACTACACCAAGCTGGTTATCAAAAAGCAGGTAAGAGAGGGTAATGCAATACCAGATCGGTGCAAAAATTCCTGTTGGCTTGCTCTTATATTTTAATTTCTTTGGAATTATGATAAACCTGTCATGGTTATACATCACACTTATATGCTGCCAGCAATGTAGCTGACATGAGACCACTGAAAAATAAGGAGATGCTAGACTGTTTGGAGAAACCACGATGTACTGATAAGGTAACTCACCTGAAACTTAAGGAGGCAAGCTCTACGATGGCCCAATGAGGACTGATCATGCTTTGTAGTCAGATGATTGAATGCCTGTTGGAAACAGAAAAATGGTGATGGTGGAGTGCAGTAAACTACTAAAGGAAGGTACTCCTGGCAGACTGGACTTACATGAGCACAGGGGTGTAGTGACAGAGGGAACAAATGAGGGCATTGCCCCACTCAAATAAGAAATCTTCCCCCCTCCAAAGAAAGTTTCCTTCAATCCCCAAATATCTAGCATTGAGGTAGAGCATTTAGAACTACAGTTTAGGTATCCAAAGAAATGGATATGGTAGAATCCACAAAACCTCAACACTAACATGTCACAGGCTTACTAAAATATTGTACATGCACAAAAAAGTTTTTCCATGCATGTACACTTTGTATGCTGCAGGATTTACCTTATTTATTTTGTATTCATTCATTCATTTGTATGCCACCTTTCTACCAAGATGGGATCCAAGGCAGCATACAATTAAAATATTTTCAAAAATCAGATTAAAGCATAATAACCTAAAAATATATAAAATCTAAAAACATATAAAACCTAAAACATACCAAATGAAACAAGCCTGTTTGAAAAGAAAAGTCTTTACCTTCTGGCGGAAAGAAATCAGGTAGGGGCCAGCCTAGCCTCCCATGAGAGGGCATTCCAGAGGGTGGTGTTATCAACCTTGATAGTCCTGTGTGGTATAGTTACACTCTCTGTATACATGTCTTCTAGGATTAGTAATATTTGGCAATTCATGTTGCCAAGTCAAGTATATTAATTCCCCAAAATAATAGCGATATTTTTGAGGTTCCAAATGGACCCAAGCATTTCAGGAGCAGCCACTGAGAAGGCTCTCTCTCGAGTCCTCACCAAGCAAGCTTGTGATGAAGGTGGGACCGAGAGAAAACCTCCTCCTGATAACCTTAGGCAGGATTGTATCAGGAGATCTGGTCTTCCAAGGGTCTTTCAAAGGTCTTGCCTTTGGTGCATCAGCTGTGTGTGAAAATTCCTTCTCTGCTTTGACCCATAGCTGACACTATACAGGTGTTCATTGTTTCATCAGGGGAAAGAAAATTGAACAATCTTGGCTTTGGAAAGTAACATATTTGAAGGAATTTCAAGTGGACAGTTTATCTGCAAGTTTGTGGGGTGGTGGTGGAATCAAAGCACATTAAACTTTGTTAACTCTTCAAATCACTATAGCAGGATAACTTGTGTTTACTTCCTAGTCACTGTTATTTAGTTTACACAAGTATTTTACATGTGGAAAACAGTGTATTTTAAACTGATTTTGTGAGAAGCTTATTTCTGTCATTATTTATGAAAACTCTTTTTGCACAGAGACCTCTTTCACAGTGACTGATACCCAGACTCTTCTTCATCCTGCAAATTTTTATCTCTGCCTACCCCACATTAAAATTGTCTTGCTCTTCCCATGCATGAAACACACTATAACAGGAGTGGGCAACTCTGCAGGAGGTGAGAGCTATTTTCACACCCTGTGCTCACCTGGCAGGTGGCACCAGCACATTTTGGCATGCCCAAAGTGAAGTGATCTCATTTTGGCCAATTTCCAGATGATTTTTTTTAAAAAAAGATTTCTTTTGTTTTTTAAGGAGGCTTGTGAGGGTTTGGAGGGTCAGGGGATTCATCTCCCTGTGGTTTGGGTACACTTTGGATGAGTTATGAACAACGAAAAATACCCACAAATCAGCCCATTTAAAAAAAAAAATAGTCTGGGGTCTATGGGGGGACTTGGAGGTCCCAAGGGCTGCATGTGGCCCACTGACTACCCTTGCTGACCCTTGCACTACAAGCTCTTTTTGCAGGTCCCACTTGCATCATCATCATCATCATCTTTATTTTTATCCTGCTTTTTCCCTGATATGGGACTCAAAGCAGCTACACTTAAAGTACTACACTTAAAGTTCTGAAGCACAACAGCAGCAACCAAATATTACTAATCCTAGAAGTCATGTATACAGAGAGTGTAACTATACCACACAGTTACAGTAGTTTGATATCACTTTAACTTAACCTCTCGTCCCCTCCCTCTGCCCTCTGGAACCATTGCCACCACGGAAGCCATCCTGTGGGGCAAAGGGGGAGGGGAGGGGAGACCTCCGCTCCCCTCTCCCCACCCACCCTGTCACCACTGCAGCCACTGGAGATATCGAGAAGCCTCCTCCCCCATCCCCCACCCCACCCCCACTGTCACCAACCGTGGGTAATTAAATCAGCAGCTGGCGAATCAGCAGATACAGAGGTGCTGCTGTATTTCAGAAGAAGGAACTGGCAAAACCACCTCTGTGTATTCTTTGCCTAAGAAAACCCTATGAAATTCATGAGGTCATCATAAGTCAGCAGGTGACTTGAAAGCCCATACACACAAGTAAAGTAGCTCAGCCAAGGCTTGCAGCAGACAATAGTTCTAACACTCCCTTATGAGCCTGTCTGACATGTCTGGCCTTGTGACTCTCTGACCTTCAGCATATACCTTGGACTTTCTGGCAACTCCTTTCTTGGCTTTGAACCATCTCATGACTGCTTTTCCTCTTTGGATTCCAGACTGCCTAGATCCAGCTTCTGCTTCCACTGAAACCCTGGGTATGATCAGAGATTGGCCTCCCCCCAACACACACACACACACACCATTTCTGTGGACTGTGGGTGTACTTACCTGAGCACTTGGTAGCCCTGAAACAGAAAAATGCTATTAAACTGCTATTAATACACAATGTGGATGCACCCCTTCTATGTAATGGTTTTATCATATGTCCGTACCCTCCAACTTTCCCAATTTAGAAGGGAAAGTCTTGATTAATCCTCTGCTGTCCCACCTTTTCAGCTGCTTTTAAAATGTTCTAGTTTCTTTCCCCTCCTCCTCCTTTCCTCCTTCCTCCTAAACTTGCATAATGTTTGCTGCAAACTGCATTCAAAGAGCAAAAGTCATTTGTACTCTTAACACAGCAAGGGGGGAATGGAGCAGAGTCTTGTGCTTGGGCAAGTAGGCTTGGGTAAAAGCAAACTGCTGCAACCTCTCCCTGCTTGTGTGTTCTCTTTCTTTAAAAATGCCTCCCATCTTGACCACATTCTGATGTTGCTTGGCCACATGTGACCCAGTGTCCAAACAATGTTTGGGCAAGCAGACAAAGACTAATTACTACACAGCTGATAGCAGATGCACAGCACAGTCAAGCTAATTATAGGGAAAGGAATCAAGGCAATATAAAGTCAGACACTTACTTTACTAGCACCCAAAACACAAGTCCACAAGCAAAGTCCAATATACAAGGTCCAGGTGCAGCAAACAGAGTTAAAGGTAGTCCAGCAGATTCCAGGTCAGGCAAACAGAGTCCAGAGTAACCAAACACAGTCCAGGTCAAACACAGTGAGCAGGAACACAATGGGTACTCAGGTAGACTGGATAATTTCTGACAGCCCCTGGAGAGCAGTGCTGCATATTTATAGAGCAGCAACTAACACAGCTGCTGCTTAACTAATTGCTGCTTCCTATAAATACCCTGAGACCACCTCAAGCCTTTGTTTTGTTGTCTCTGTGCTGTGAAGGTAGGTATAGGTAAGTTGTCCACTGCATCTAAAGGGGCAGGACCCTCTGCCAGGGCTGGTACTGCATTGTTGTCTGTGTTTGAGGTCTGTGGCTCTGGAAAATCCTCCTGCTCTGGTTCAGCAAGTCCTGGCATGTCCACTGCTTCAGTCTCTGAGTCAGAGTCCATTTCCAAGTTCTTGAAGCAGGGCATGACACCCAGTTTTCATTTGTGAAATGTTGGCTGGTATGTGTGGTTGTCTGTGGGGGTATCTTTCAAAACTGGTTTGCATTACTTCAATTGTAACACAAGGCTAACCATTCTGTTCTCTATACTCCTCGTTTTACAACATTTTCTAAATTCTTGATACTGTATATTAGAATCACCCAACTTACCACCTCCATAGAAAACTTGTTTTCCATCTCTGATTTAAAATAAATACATATTCTAAGTGTGCACAGTTTCACCTTTCTGATATTACAAAGGAGGTTTTGTCTCTCGACACAACCACAACAGCAATAGGCAAGGACCTGAAGACTAGAAACAAAAACACAAAAAACAAAATAGCATAAATAATGAGACATATGTAATTCAGATAGAGTATACAAAACATATAAATATATGTACAAAAACAATCAAGTAAGGTAAAGCCACCAAATCAAGATCTTATATTGAAGTACATGTAACTGAATCACATTGCAAGTGAACAGTCCAAATATCTGAGTAATTATTCCAGTTGCTGTGACAACAGATCTTGCATGAGTTATCAGACGTTTTAAGACAGGACAAATAATGTGTCATAAGGATGCCTAATGATCGTGAAAGGGTGAACATATGACACACCATCATCCTTTCACAATCATGTCCTGTAAAAAATCACTTTTTTATTGATGACTCAAACCGTCAATAGATCCCCATGGTGCTTCTGTACCGGCATTTGAAACTTTGCACCATTGCACTCACTTGAATGCAGCATCAATGGCTGGTCAAGCAAGAACACATCCAGGTGAGATCGTGACATTCAGGTAGGTGACACACTTTTTATGACCCGTCCCAGTTTACATGGGGCTTTTAATTTTTGTGTGTTTAGGTGCTTTTGTAACTTTTTTCTCTGTTATTTTGGTTTTTATTTTTGAATTTCCCACATTATGTATTTTCGCAAGGATTTCAAGGAGGAAATGAATGGAGCTCTGTTCGCTTCCTCTTTCATTGCAGGGGAAGCCTTTGGATGGGAGGGAAGGTAACTGTGGCATGGGGAGTTCTTTTGCTGGCAGAAAAACAGCAGTTACACCAGCAAAAGAATGGGTTTAATGTGGATGGTCTGATAAAGTCCATCATTTCAGGACTTCAAACCTTGCTTTCAAAGTGCAAATTAAATGCAAATAGGTTGTGGATTCATTTGTTTGTTCGTATGTATAGGAGTGTTACTGCATGAACAAAGAAAATAGCTTCCTACCTCTCCCTCAGCTATTTTGCCACAGAATCCTAATTATTACTAGCTATACCCGGCGTAACATACACCATTAACTCTCTCTCTCTCTCTCTCTCTCTATATATATATATATATATATATAAAAAACGCTTCAGTATGTCTCTGTTCCCACTCTGCTGATTGGCCACTTAGGAAACATGTCAAGAGTACGATCATTTGACACATTGATATATAACCTTTCAAATCATCTACACTGGCTAGTTTCATGCCGAGAGCCCCTTTGCCACTGCCATGCAACCACACATACAGATAGACACATAGACACACATACAAAGCTAGACACACACACACCACACGTGCCAGGACGTGAGAGCCCCTCCACCACCACCATTCAACCGTGTGTACATAAACACATACCACACTACAGACAGACACACCACACTACTCACACACAACACATGCGCCAGGACATGAGAGCCCCTCCATTACTGTTATGCAACCATGAATATACACACATCATGCTACACACACAGAGCACACTACACACAGACACACACCGCAAGCGCCAGGACATGAGAGCCCCTCTGCCATGCAATCACACATAAACACACAAACACCACGCTACACACACAACCATGCAGCAGAATGCAAGGGCACCTCCACTGCCAGTAGGCAACCATACATACACACACCATACATACACACACACACACCATGTGCACCAGGATGTGAGATTCCCTCTCTGCCACCGCCATGTAATCACACATACACCATGCTACACACACACACACCATGCTACACACATCACACATGGCAGGATGTGAGAGCCCCTCTGCCACTGCCATGCAACTGCACATATACCACACCCCATGCCAGGATGTGAGGGCCCCTCCACCACCATGTTTAGAAAGGACTTGAAGCTTTCCACATGTTTCAATCCCAAGGCCGAAGAGCAACAAGCAGCTACAAACATGTTGTAATGGCCAAGACTGAGGGCTGAATGCTGCTCTTAAATAGCAGTTCCCCTGGCTGCTTCAGATGTGCTGAATGATTGCAAGTGGCTGCATCTGATAGCTTGGCCCTGGTTCTTCCAAGACTCCCACAGCCAGGGCCTGAGTCTGCAAAGAGGCTGTGTTGGCTGCTGTAGCCACGGGCCTAGTCCTGCGAGGAGGGGCACATCCTGACACCTAAGCAGCCAATCAGCACACTGAAAATGGGAACATACCCAAGACGATTATATATATATAGAATTTTAATTTTTTGTTCTTGGTCAGGTCCTTGCTTGTTTCTATGAGCTTCACATTGTAAGCTCATGTAAACTGTATCACTAGCACAATTTCAAGAATAGAATGTGGGTTACATCGACTTCATTTATACATTCTTATAATTATTTATAGCAATATAAATTAATAGCAATAATTACTATTAATAATAATAATTAGTTATGAATAACTCTCAGGATTCATGTACTAATGTGTTTCTCTTGCTCCTTACAATACCAATGCTGGACACCTAAAAAAAGCTTCACCTTTATTTTCAGAAGTTTGCTCACTGTATGGATCAAGGTGTCTTTAAAAAAAAAATCACCTTAACATTCAAAAGGTGATGGTGAGGCAAGCTCTGCAACTGATAAAATTGTTTATAAAAAAAGTGTGAAGCAATTTCCCCTCCTTTTTCATTCTGAAGTTATTGGAGGGAAAGGAGTCAAGACACATTAAAGTCTCAATTGTTTTTGAAGAATGTGTGAAGTGACCCACATGTATATCTAAGGATGCTGAGCTGAAAGAAACTCAGCGTATGTAGAGTTGTTTTGTCCCTTGAATACATAATGGGAACAGTGATCCTCTGATGAAGGGTGTGTTATGGTTTGGGGCATGAACATGTGATGGTAGGGGTCTTCAGGGTGTTAACTGTACCTCTTCTTGTAATTTGTTGAATGTGTTTGTTCTTAACACTACTCATGCTGAAAGCCATCTGATTGTGAATTCTGTTGTATAAAATGATAGGATATTGTCTGGAATCCTGTTGGTGTCTTCGTTGTTGTTGTTGTTGTTGTTGTTGTGTGCCTTCAAGTGGTTTCCAACTTATGGTGACCAAAAGGTGAGCCTATCACGAGGTTTTCTTGATGAGATTTGTTGAAAGGGGGGTTGCCATTGTCTTTCTCTGAGGCTCAAAGGGTGAAATTTGCCAGGGGTTTCTATGGCTGAGTGGGTTTCACACTCTGGCCTTTCAGAATCCTAGACCCACACTCAAGCCACTATACTACAGTGGGCCCTCAGTATCTGTGGGTTCAGTATCTGTGGATTCAGCAGCCACAGATTGCTGCATCACATACCTAAAATGGTGGCGCCCATTGACTAATATTGGACTTCACCATCTGCAGTTTTTGCTATCTGCAAGGAATTCCAGAACTGAACCCCTGCAGATATGGAAGGCCCACCTATATACTGGGTCTCTTACAATTTTGTAATTAATTGATGGAGAGGTGTTCTGCAACCACTACATAAATCTTTGCTTCTTTGAGCATGCAATGATGTTGGATCTTGGCCATTAAAATGGTACAATGAGCCTCAGTGACCTTATACATACCCAGTAAGCTACTCCCAGACTATCTATCTATCTATCTATCTATATTTTAATGACAGAGAGGTGGGAGATAAGGGATGGGTTTATATTAAATAGGCTCTAGAATCCTGCTGGTATCATATACATATGTAAGTTGCCTTACTATATGTGGTTGTACTTTTTTGGGCTATTTTACAACGGATGTATTCAGCTCACGGTTGCCTAAGCAATTTGACAAGTGTAACCCTTTCATATAGGCCTAAAAATCCTGTTGTTAGAACCAATTAAAGTAGAGCCCACTGAATCAATGTTGATTTACCCTTCAAGAATTCAAGATTCAATGGATCTACTCTTGTTAGTATTAACCCACAGGATTCCTGCCATGCGATTGCACATTCTTGGATGGTGCATAACCATTCATCAATGCTTTCCATGTACCACTTTGATCACTGGGATTGAATAATGAGCCACTGTGCATTTATCATTTCACAAGGGGACAATAAGCAAGCCACTGGCAGATACACAGTAGGTTGCACAATAATGTCAGTACAGTGGGTCCTTGGTATCTACTGGGGTTTGGTTCCAGGACCCCCTGTGTGTGAAGACACACCCAACTAAAGGTGGTGGCAGGTTTGGGTGTGCAACGCCAGTACCCTGGTGAGATCAGACTCTTTTACCCAAAAAGGCTCTGATGCTGAATATAAAGTTCAAAAAAGGAGGAAGTTTATTTTAAAGAACAAAAGTAAAGGGCTTTCTCCTCCCCAGCTCTAAAAGCTTGAGATAAAAGGTACTTTACAGGTTGAGCTTCAGCAATCTTCAGGGTGTCATCTCTGTGGGTTTGATCTTGGTTTGATCTCCTCACTCAATGGAGCTGGTGCAGGGTCTTTCAGCTCCTGATTCCTTTGACTTTTTTGTTGTTGGTAACTAATTTGGCTAAATGGTGTAAGAAATGCCCTTCCCAGCTGTCCGGGCCTGTTTGCCACCAATAAAACAGCTCCCTGCAAGCTCACAGCAAAGACTGAGCAAAAACTAAAAAACTTCTAGCTAAAATAGAGTTTGCTGGGAAGGAAAAAACCAAACCTGGAAAAATGCAGGGGAATTCTTCAGCTCCTCCCACAACTCTAATACAGTGAAACATTTCTATGCTCAGACATACAGTACTAAGGCCTGAACTAGAATGAAGGAAAATACAGGAATAATTCAAACAGTCCTGGCTGGACATCACACTGTGGATACCAAAATCCGTGGATGTTCAAGTCCCATTATACACAATAGCATAGTAAAATTGTGTACCTTATATAAAATGGCAAAATCAAGGTTTGCTTTTTGGAATTTTTTTTTTGGGGGGGTATTTTCAAGCTGTGGATAGTTGAATTCATGGCTACAGAAACCATGGATACAGAGGTCTAACTGTATTCAGCAGAAGGATGGTGTAGCACAGCCATCATGTAGCTTTGGTGTCTAGGTCATAGCTTGGAAGTATTAGTAGGAGCTCTAATGTATTAAAGTAATTAATTATGTGATTTATTACATTGTTAAACTTCAAAATTCTCCTCCTCCTCTTCTTTATTTGTATCCTACTTTTCCCCAAACATTTGGACTCAGAATTGCTGAAAATGACCATAACAAGTGAATGTAACAAGAAATGGTAAAATGTTGGCATTTGGTACTGTAATGATTAAAACAGTCAATTTAAATCAGTTGCTGAAATTTGGAGACTTCCCAGCTCACATGCTTAGCCACTGCATTACACCCGCTGTCTTTGTTAGGCAGGATTTAGTAACCCTTTCCAGATGCTCCACTGGATTTTAGAAAGTTTTCAACGAAGGCCAGTTGATCAGCACTTTAATTGCACATTTTCCATTAGTAAGAAACCCTACCCAGTCGCGAGTCAACGACAAAACTCCCATGGATTTTATGGCCTCTGGATGGCACCCACCCGGTTGTTTAGCCCAATAAATGGTAAAATACTATGGAAGGATTTTGCTTGAAGGTTGCTGTGGGAAAACTACCACTGTTGAATCCTCAGCAACAATCCATGTGCCTCTAATCCATGGGCTTAGCAAACAGTAAAATAAGCAGAACTGAATATTTCACTGTGATCAAACTGTCTGCACTATCTCAATAAGGATTTCTGCTAAACTGCTGCTCGTAAAAGGATTCTTTGCTTAGCAAGCTGGTTTTTGGAAAGTTGCACAGTGCACCCTAGAGAACCATGAAACCTACTATAGCATAGTGACTAAGGCTGCAGTTCGATATGTTTTTACATGGAAAACAGTAAACTTGGAAATGTTTTTTTTTCTTTGTTGAACTACAGCCTGGAGAAGAGAAGGTTAAGAGGAACATGATAGCCATGTTTAAATATTTGAAGGGATGTCATACTGAGGATGGAGCAAGCTTGTTTTCTGCTGCTCCAGAGACAAGGACATGGAGCAATGGACTCAAACTACAGGAAAAATACACTCATTGGGTAGACCTAATGGATGCACACACTCATCAGTGGATGCACACGTTAGGAAAAGAGATTCTGAATCCAAAATTATAATTTTTCCAAGCTCTCCAATAGGCTGGTGCCCAGCACCTGTTTTGAGACTTGTGGAGAAAAGTGGATTCACCACATAAAGAGAACATGCTCAATTGCGGATTCCCTAAGCACTCTGAACCACAAGAAGGAAAACCTTTCACCTTTGACTAGGCTCTTTGGGTAGGAAAAAAACCCAGTAACAATGCAGAAAATATTAATATTTCCATTGTCACATGGCAGGCAGTCCATTTTTGTTGCCATGAACTGTTACACACACACCCCACCCTTTTATTGGAAGTACACATGACATTTGTCTGTGGTTATTACCACAGGCTAACCGAAGAACATGGACAAATATGGAAGGCATATGGGAAACAAAAAGTATTTTAGGGAAATGGGAACATCCCAAAGGAATGTGGATAAATCAATGAAGATGGGCTGTTATGAAACATATCAACTGACTACATGTCTAGATTCCACCATTTCAGTTCAAGATTAAAGAAATAGCCAGCGTTTTAGTTATTCAGACCATCACTTCTAAGCATTATAGGTTTTCATAAAATTACTACTGACAAGAGTGCCATAGGTAACAAAAGGCAATATAAGGAAGTCAACCAGCACAGGATGTGTTGCTTTTTCTGGAAGAAGAGTTATTTTCCCCCCTCCTTAAGGAAACAGATTTTTAATAAATACATAAATAAATGTATAGCTCTGTATATGAAGAGATCAAAGCTGTGATTTTTTTTTTAAAGTACCAGGAACATAATTTATAATCTCTGTTCTGTAAATGGAAATAAAACAACAAAAATGCTTTAAGCAAAATTCAAGGCAGCTATATGCGTATTTATCTGCATGTAGCATATTACTATGACTCTGGAGACCAGGATTCGAATCCTTGCTCAGTCATGGAAACCCACTGGGTGACCTTGTGCAAGTCACACTCTCTCAGCCTCAGAGGAAGGCAAAGGCATCCCCCTCTGAACAAATCTTGCCAAGAAAACCCTGTGATAGGTTCGCCTTTGGGTTGCCATAAGTTGGAAATAACTTGAAGGCATACAACAACAACAACAACAACAACAACAACAAAAAACCATAGGGTCAATGCCACATTTTAAACCATCATTTTCCATCTCCCAAGTCTTTCCACAACTTTGTAACCACCAGCAGCACAAGCAATCCAGAGATGCAAAAGTCTTTTTAACCCACCTTAGTCTTGGCAACAGACTAAGTGATGGGGAGCCTAGAAGGGCTATATCAGGGTTCTGGATTTTGTAGTGCTGTCTTGGGCTTAGAGTGCAACAGAAATGCTAGAAATATTGACAATCTATCAGAATTTCAGATTTTGACATTGTGGAGCCCATAATTCAAAATCTGAATGCATTTGAGTGCCTTGATGGCTGTGGGGGTGATCTGATTATGACATCTGTACCCCATTGATTGCATGACCTCCGTGTTTCCAAACTTCAGGTGGGATTCCATCAATCCCAGCTGCCTTGCCGTTTTTCATATGCTGTATGGCCTTAAGGGTCTCTTCGAAAGTGGAGAGGATTTAGTGCATTCACATGTGCATTAAACACATTAGCATAATGTAGGCTTGGCAAAATTACACTCCATGCAGTTTTCATTTTCCATCTTTGCTGTGCTGACACACTTTGGCATGTTGGTACTGGAGCCAGCATGGTGGAGTCATTTAGGCATTGGATGATGATTCTGGAGTTAGTTATTGTTCATTGCTATCAAGTTGACTTCATCTAATGTTGACCCCATGAATGAGAGATATCCAAGTATCATCAACAGCCCTGCTCAGGTTTTGCAAACTCAGGGATGTGGCTTCCTTGATTGAGTTGATTGGATGAGATGGATTATATAGATCCATTTCAGTCTGGTTTCAGGCCTGCTTATGGGACAGAGACAGCTTAGTCTTGGTGGATTAGTCACCTTGGTAAACCTACACTAGGGACTTAACAGGGAGAGTATGTCCCAGTTGGTTCTTCTGGATCTCTCAGAGGCTTTTGATACCTACACCCAGGGCTGCCTTGCTGGGATGGGGCTAGGAGATACTGTTCTACACTAGCTCCATTCTTTCCTGGAGGGGTGTCTCTCAGAGGGTGATGCTGGGGGATTTCTACAGTTTGCTGCAAACAAAGCTGAGGACAAGAGGGGAAGTGTGGGAGAAACTGGGCATTTTAAAATGAGACAGCAGAGATTAAGTAGAACTGTCCCTGCTAAATTGGGTCAGTTTGAGGGTATGGACCAGTCTCATAGATAAGAATAGAACTACTATAATATGTTGCATCCTAGTTCCATACTACAGAGCCAGCCCAATAAGATACCATGACCAATGGTATCAAAAGCTACTAAAAGATTCAATTTCTCTTCTGAAGCAGGTTGTCAATAAGAGCAACTAAGACTGTTTCAGTCCCTCACTCTGGCCTAAAATCAGGCTGAAATAGTTCCAATTATAGCACTATGGCTCTCTAGCAAAGACTTCCAAAGTCTCTGGCCAAACTACAAATCCCAGGACTTCATGGAGTAGAGCCATTGCAGTCAACAGTGGTATCACATGTCTATAATTAGTCTAGATTTAGTCTCAAGGTAGAGATTACATTTTAGTCATGATGGATGAGAGATTCTAGGAGTTGTCATTCAAAAAAAGTAGCACCACCAGATTTCATATCAGGTTGCATGTAGGATTCTGGGGCAAAGGAGCAATCACCAACCTCTGTTTCTGAAACAAATCTAAATCCAGGCAGTTTAAAAAGTAAAAAAAAAATATCTAAATCCTGGCTGTTAGCCAGTTCTGTCTCTGGCCTTAAGCAAAACACATGGGTCCTTGGATGGGCAGAGAGCAGAAGTAAAGACAAAATATGACAGCCTTTATGTATTTACAAAGCTGAGATGAATCTGGGTCACCCCAAGTACTTTCAAACAACACTTTTGAATTGGGAATTTTGAGTCTTTGCTTGTCACTTCATTTTTAGGTGCAATTTGAGATGATTAAGGTGCAGGTTTCCTTGCACTGCCTCCATCAAGTTGATGCTTGGTGTCCTTGATCAAGATTTGAATATGATGTTCATAGTTATTTGTCACATTCAAAAGAGGAACTGTTAGTATGCCCTACTACCCCTCCCACGGTATCTCATAACTGGAAATATTGGACACTTTTCAGGGTCAGGCTGGCTTAGGCCAACTGGAGGTCAGCCAAAGGTCACAATGACCTGCTATTGTGTCCAGAAATATAATGGTTGGAAAGCCCAAGTTTAGATCATGTGGAAGGCCCCCACAGTAATGGGTTTATGCTAATGACCCAGTCATAAAGGATATATGCTAATTTTTCTTCCATCTTGGGTGTTCCCAGCAGTAATTCAATCAAGCAATTAAGTGACTACTCCTTAAGCTATACCATAAAGAAATCTCTCCTCACAACCCCTCCTATCCAACCTTACAAGGTTGTCACAAGACCATCAATGTGTTCATTAAAGCAACCAGTTGAGTTTTGGTTCCTTTATATCTAGTGGAACACCCATCCAGGTTTTGTTATAACCAGCACACCCCTCCAAGGCATGAAAAAAGTTATAAATATCATATCTCCAACTCTAGCAAGGTGTGCCACAAACAGACCCCGTGTTTCTGCTGGATTCTCTGTGTCACCCCCAGACGCCAGTCTGAGTATTTTCCCGGCATGGAACTCTCCTCCTCGAGACTGGTAACTATCACCCCATGTTCTCAGACCTCTCTCTATCCAGCCTTTCTGCTTTACTCTTCTATAGCCTTGTATGGTTCTTAAGAGTGTGTGTTTTGAATGTTAGCCTATATCCCATGTTATTTCCAATAAAAATACTTTGTTTTACTTTAACTAGACTGCTCTCTACAGTTAGTACTGGTTATACATGGGTGAAAAGATCTCTGCAGTTACCTTCCTCTTGCAGGTCTACTATTTGGGATAATAATTCCCCCAAATATTAAAGGAGATTTTGGCATCATGGGTGGGACTCTAATGCACCCCCACCTCTAAGGGTAACAGTACCTGTAGAAAGCAGCAGGAGACATTTTTTCAGGGAATGGAAATAAAAATGTTGAACACTTTGAAAGCCCTCCAAGCTCATGGCCCCCCAAGATGTTATTGGACTCCAGTTCCAATCAGCCCTAGTCAGAAGGGCCAGTGGTCAGGGATAATGGGACTTTCAGTCCAAAAACACATGGAGAACTACAAGTTTCCCATCCAGGTATATAAGATAGCTGTTTTGAGAGCTCTGAATATTGACTGGAATTTAGCAAAATAAAAACTTGGGAGTCTGGGTACTGAATGTGAGCTTCGGCTGCAGTTCATATTTCAGAGAGCAAATTTTTAGGGCTTTGAGCCTTTGGAGATTTTCACACGGGCTATATATCCTGTGGCAGGAACAGAACAGGGTCAGGAAAGGTTTTCCCTTTCGAACGATGTTGACCCCGTTCTGTCCTGCATCCATCCTACTCCCGTGACTGTTCCAGAACAATGTAATCATGATTTTTCATTGTGAATAGACCTCCCATTCCATCGCTATCACGCAGTCATGGGTGTGTGAACAGGAACCCTGTTCCTGTTCCGAAATGACAGCTGCGGAGGAGAGGTCCATTCTGAGCACTTCCTGGTATGATCTGGACATCCAGGTAAGTGGCACCCTTTATTTTACCTTCCCTGTTTTGATTGTGTGAAAGTGTGATTGTTTGAAAGTGTGTTTTTGTGCTTGGTGAATTGATTTGGGGGAGTTTTATTTTTTAAATTTACTGCCCAGCCATTATCATGGGATAATATGATAACGTTTCAGACGGCCGGTCGTAAAAGCAGCCTTACGATGGCTGCATTTACAGCTGGCCAGCGAGGGGAGGGGGAGCCCGTTCTTGCTGCAGAATTAAGGTAAGTGTGTGAAAGATGTATGTTATTCTGTGGCAGGAATGGGAGAGGAGGTGGCGGGGCAGTAACGGGGCATTTTGGCCCCATGTGAAAATCTCCTTTGTGCTGGCACCACACAATTTTAAAAGTGTAGTTGTGGCTGTAATATTACTTATATATAGATTAGTTGCCATGTTCTCATGATATATGTTTAACTAGTCAGACTAACTAATAGTGAACGTTCCAGTAGGAGAATATGGATAAACAGTGAAACTTCTGTGAAGAAAGGGACAAGGCAGTTTAATTGAGGAAAACTCACAGAGCACTGACAATCAAGAGTATTCAGACAAGGGAAATTTGATGTTGGTTTATACCATAGCTGTGGAACCAAGAAGGCAGGCAACCCCCAAAAGATGGTAGGGTTGTGCTGTTCACATATCTGTTTTGTGTGCTTGTCTCATATGGATGTGGAAATCTCTCAGTTCCCATTTTGTTGTGTTTCTCTGATCTTCACCTGCAGTTTTTCCCCCCTATCCTAGGAGATTATCAGACGCAACAAAAAGTACCTTAGGAGAACGCCAGGACAATGTTTCTGTCCTGTGACTGGGACCCGGTTTCACACGTCGTCCTCGTCGCATTCTGCTCCTGTACTTCAGGAGTTAATAAGGCGGCACTTTTCATTGATGGGAGCTCCCCATCAATGAAAAGTGCTGGCTTACTAACTGCTAAAGTACAGGAGCAGAACACAACGAGCACGAGGATGTGTGAAACCGGGTACTGTTCACAGGACAGAAACGCTGTCCTGGCATTCTCCTAAGGTACTTTATGGATGCATCTGATAATCTCTGTAGTTTTGTATCAGGTTGACAAACTTTATTTTTCTTTTTATTCCCTGTATGGAAATTTGTGCATATTTTGATACATTTTCACTGATGTATGCACAAATAATTGGGTTCTTGTGGCCAATCATTTGTGGAAAATCTGAAAATGACAATGGCAAAAGTTGTGGTCTCTTCCCAATGACGTTAAGAGTAAAATTAATCAATTAATTAATGTATGAGAGTTTCTATCTCTATCATCCATATCCTGCACTGCAACTCTGTGAAGTTAGTCAATTCATTAATACATATATACATATGAACAATTTCTAGGAGACCCACCAGCACCTTCCATCTGTTAGAACAGTCTTGGCTCAAGCCCTATCAGTCCTTAATCATATTCCTGTAATAATTGTCCATATACAAAACAGGCAACCTTTTTGAAAGTGTCCCAGCAAGTGGCTGATAGCCCTTATAGACAGCCATGCACAGCAAACAAGTTATAAAACCCTATGCACACAGGCAAATATTAAAAAAAAAACACAGTTGTGGTTGTCTGATAACATTTCTTTCAAGTGCAACCGTCATAACATGCGATAAGAAGGAAACTGGGAATGGGTTCCATGCTACGCATCGGCAAACATCACATGGGTCATGTCACAGTCAATTCCCAGCATCAAGGCACAATAGGCAATGTAAAAGAAGAAGTTCAAAACTTAGCTCTGAAACGCCCTCCTCTAAAGGACTTGGGATCTTTTTCTGTTTACCTGTAGTATTATCCAGATAAGTCACATAAATTGCTTGCACTGGGCGTGTACTGCAGGATAAGTTAGCTTCTTTTTTTATTCACTTGTTGAACAGCTAGCTGTGAGTATGATCTCTAGGTATACTGGCATCTAGATTTTGAAAGAAAAAAAAGAGAGAGAGAGAGAGAGAGAGAGAGAGAGAGAGAGAGAAATTACTGAGATTGTGCAGAGCAGTGGCTTTCCAGTATCTTGTTTTCAAAGAACCCAATTGATATGGCTGTGCTTCCTGAGAAACCTTTGCACATCTGCATATGATACTCCCAAACACAGCAGGGAATCCTAGACCATATTTTTTAGGACAGTTCTTCAGAAATTCTCATGGCCCTGTCTTTGCCACTTGTGCCTCACGGACACATAGCACCAGTGCTATGAACACTTAACAGGCATTGCAGTTGCTCTGTAGATTTGTAGAACAAAAAAGACCATGCCCTCCAGCATTTCACAGATAAAAACCAGGGCATTTGTGGCCAAGCAACTTCAGAGCGTGGTCAGAATGGGAGAAATTATTAATGAGGGAGAACAGACAAGCTTGGAGAGGTTGCAGCAGTTTGCTTTTCCCTGGGCCTACTACTTTTTCACGTTGATCTCAGTTTGCAGACATTGAAGTAAGCTGAGGACAAAGGAAAAACGTGGGAGGAGGTGAGAGGAAACTGGGACATTTTAAACACACTGAAAAAGTGGGATGACAGAGGGTGGGTTTTTGTGTGTGTTCACACGTTTCTACGTCCCTCTTGCTAGTGCCTTGATTCCCTCTCTTTGTGTGGTGAATTCTGTCCACAGACAGTATGAGCGAAAGCAGGACTACATAATTTCGAATCCATTGTTAAATGCAGCCCACAGGTCAGACACGATGGCTCTTGAAATCTTGCTAATCCTACTGGCTTGGCTGTTTGTTGGTCACTGAAACAGCAACAACAAAACAAAATGAATGTTTAAAACAGATGGCAAGCCCCACAACCCATAGTATGATGGGCACAATTTGGCATATGGATCTCAGATTTGCCTGGGCCTTGGCATGTGAGTACTATTGACTTATCTTAAAGGATAAGATGAAACATACAGAAGAATGTGGTTTCCAGATTTGTGTGTGTACGAGTTTTGGCTATATCTCCCATCAGCTGTAATCAGCATAGTCAGTGGTGAGGGATTATAGTTCCCAAAACATCTGGAGAACCATAGTTGCCCATCTCTGCTTTACGGGATGTAGGCATGTTCAAATTCCATGTGCTGTATGAAGCATGATTTTGCAAGCTCTATATCAACAGGCATACATTCTTTCAATACTGTTTTTTCTTAACTTTTTCCTGAGTCTAGTGTTATTTTCCATATAACTTTTTATATAAGCAAAACCACAGAGTAATTCCTGGGACAGTCCTTCAGACATTATTTATTTATGTTGGCAGGTGAGAAAGGTGAGCACCTGTGAAGACAGAGTTTCTTTTATTTACACACCCACCTCACGTTCTCTGCTGGGGGAAAGAAAAACAGAAGAATAATCAAATATTAATTAAAAACATTTTGTAAGGATTTAAAGTGTATCATAATTCCAAAAAGTTACCCAAGGGCTAATGCCTGATCCTCAAATTACTGGATTGGCAAAACTTCCTTGAATAAATGATGATCTTATTTGGACAGCTGGCTAAGAACTGCATCCCTGAGCTTTGGAGAATGTCAGGATTCTGGGGTGGCACTGCTTGCTAATTTTCTTCTTGAAGGAAAAGACATGAGAAAATTTAGCAACTTTCTTCCTGCTATGAGAAAGTTTTAGAAAATGCCACAATTTTGTGTGTGTGTGCAAACTACTGTTATTTGTACTTCAGGACTTCACAAAATTTGCATGTGGATGTTTTACACAGAAAACAGCATTCCTGTGCAGAAAATAATATGTCTGTGCAAATTTTGTGTAGAATAAGTTTTGAACTCTGAAGATTCTTGTCATTCCATGATTCTTCTCATCAGGATTTCTCAACATTCGAGAAATGCATTTTTCAACCATGTTTCAAATATTCTTGAATATTCATTCCACCCCTACTGTATTCTACCATATCAACACAGCAGCATCTTTTAATTTACATGGGTACAGCACAATTGGATGAGGTTTAATTCCCCCTCCCTACTGCAGAACACCCCATTGTTAAGTCTTCCTGAAGGATGGGCGCAACCAGACTCTGCACACAGAAACTAGGGACATTTTTTTGCTTGGCCTTTTGACCTTAAGAAGAACTCTGCATGATCAGATCAAAGGCTTATCTACTTCAGTACCTTATTTGTTTGTTTAAAAAAATACAATTAAAATAATCTTTATTCAACATAAATCTTAAAACAAATATAATAGACAGGCATAAAAAATGACATAACAACATAGTGTACAAATGTAACACAGTGTAAAAAGAAAAAGAAACCGCTCTCCCAACAAAAACCAACACCAAAAGACATACCAACATCATCCCATCCCTCCCTCCCATCCCCATTAAAACTGACCTGCCACTTCTCTCTGATTGTTTTTCTGGATAAATTAAATCACTACTTTCTCTTCTTATAAAATATGTTATTAATTCACTCAGCTCTTCACATACTATCAAAAATAAAAGACATTTCTCTCATATCCCATTATATATTATCAATAATTAAACAATAAACCCCACAGTATTAATATCCCCACTTTTTTGTCTACTGTATTCTATAAATGGTTCCCAATTATTTATATAAATCTCGTTTGACTTGTTTTTCACTAAATTCAAAAGTTTATCTAATGATGCTAGTTCTATACTTTTTCTATCCATTCTTGATACATTGGTAATTCATTGGTTTTCCACTTTCTTGCATAGATCAACCTTGTAGCCATGATTAAATAACTAAGTAAATTTCTATATTTTTTCTGTTTTACCTTTTAAGTTTACCATATTCAAAAGATATAGCTTCGGTCTCCTCTCTAACTTAATTTGTAATACTTTGATACCTTGTTTGAATAGTGGCTATCCAGATGCCTCTTGAACTGCAGCACTACATCTGTCCGGCAAAGAATTATAACTATCCTACAAAACTACAAGTCCCATGATTCCATAAGATGGAGCCCTGGCCAAAGTGGTATCAAAGTGCTGTAATAGTGCAGTGTGAATGCACTCTTTTACCACTTAGAAGCTCCCACCATTAAACTTATTAGATGGTCCCAGATTCCAGAGCTTGGAATGTTAGGCTTGACAATTAATTTGATAATGCTAAATGTTAGAAACTGGGAAACTAATTAGTTAAATAATTGCTAATTAGCTCATTTACTAAAATATACTTGTTTCCAAGGGCAGGCCATGGGATTTACAGTAAAGGAAATGAAAACCAGAGTTGACCCTGGGGGCCATATTTTGTTATTATCACATTCAAAAGTATTCTTTAAAAAAAATTAAATTGCCTTCTACCAACTTGACATTTTTACCACACAGGGATTTTGTTGTTGTTGTTAATTACCGTTGAGTCAACTTTGATTTATAGCAATTCTACTATATGGACTACATATTACAACTATGGTAGTGGGATTGCATGCTTTTGTGAGGCAAGAGGCTATGCTGATGGTAGCCCCAAGATGAGACAATCCAAAATGAAGTAAGTGGTAATGCCAGGAGATGAGAGTCCCAGGTTGGAGGTGGAGGACAAGTCTGGGTAGCTCTGTAGGGTTGTCTAAATGGTGAAAATACTCCTCATAGAATTTGAGGAGAATATGATTTGTCTAAATGGCATCCTGCATCAATCCCAGTATTCAGAAGGAGGGGGACAAATCCACCAAAAACTTCATAGGAAAAGTCTTTGTGGCTTTTCCTGATGTTTTAAAAAGCTCCATGGGGAATGTACATTCCTACTTGTTGGGACAATCTGATTCACATTCATTTGCATTCCCAATAAGAGTGGAAGTGGAACGCTGATTGGTTGGACGTGAGCTTGATAACAAAGCAAGCACACAGAACTGCCATGTTGGATTTTCCCCAGAACTCAGGTGACAAAATAGCCTTTTTTCTTTTCTTTATATATTCAGACAAAATATTGCATATTTGCACCTTAGATATGCTTTTTTTTAAAAAAAAAATACTGTTCAGTGGTGGCAACTGGTGACAATAAAAATGCAAGTAATTCACTTGGGCCTGCCATCTTGATTTGCAGGCATGCCTAATGGAACAGCAAAAGTGGATTGCTTCACATGACAGTGATTTTGCAAAAAAAGAAAAAAGAAAGAAACCATTATGACAAATTGAAACTACTTTGAATTGGCATTAGTGTGCATCAATCCACATCCCCCCCCCTTGTATAGACAGGCCCTGTGTCTAATTATGCAACTGGACTCAAGCCAAAACAATGTTCAGCAGATGTGCTGAGGTGAAAGGCCAAAGCTGTACAACACACATATGGACTACAGAGTCATTAAGGCCATTAAGTGGTAAGATACCACAGTATTCCATCTTGTCCCGTGTGCTGTTCAGTATCTACATGAAGCCTCTGGGGAAGGTCATAAGGATCTTTGGAGTAGAGTGCCATCCAATGATGACACTCAACTCTACTTCTGCTTATTGTGAAGATGCTAGACCAGTACCTGAGTGTTGTAAATGGGTTGGGGGGCAATAAACTGAACCTGAATCCTGATAAGATGGAAGCTGCATGGATTGGTGGTTCTCAGGTCCACGAACTAGGTAAGTAACCTTCCCTGGATGGGGCTGCACCTCCCCTTAGGGAGCAGGTGCTTAGCTTGGGAGTACTCTTAGATCAATCTTTGTCACCTAAGTGGACTCCATGGCTCAGAGTGCTTGACATCAGCTTCAGCTTATGTCAGCTATTGGCCTTTCCTGCATGGGAAGAACTTAGCCAGAGTAGTCCATGCACAGGTCACTTTCTGATTAGATTAATGCAATGCACTCTACACTGCACTCCTAGAAGTTGAAGGAGAAACTGCAGCTAGTGCAAAATGCAACAGCTAGACTGCTGACTGGAACATCCTACAGAGGTCATATATCACCATTTTTAAAAGAATTTCACTGGCTGTCAATGTGGGCTCATCTACACGGGCCAGGATATGCCGGCTCCGAGCCAGCATATTCTGCCTGAGGATCAAGCCCATTCCTCCCCCTTTACCTAGACAAAATAGGTCACCACCACCACTGGCCTCATCCCACTCTTATGTATCCAGACAAGAGGAACGCAGCATGTAAGCAGCCTGGTCACATACTGTGGTCCCCTTCCTGGATCCAGAAAAACAAGGCAGCCAGCAGCTACAGTGATGGGCTGGTGTGCTGGAATGGGCTCCTGTGGAAATCCTGTGGTCATGTGGGGCCTGATCTGTTTTATTTTGGCTAGAATTAATTTAAACAGGTATTTTCTTAAAATGTTTTATTGGGCCCTACCCAGTCTTCTCCCCGTCTTTGCTCCAGGGACTGCGGACTATCTGGGGGACAAAACTTTGGTGTTAATAAGGAAACCCAGAGAGTGGATCACATCACTACAAAGACCAAAGACCTAGGTGTTAATAACTCAGAGTTAACCAGCTAGTTATTTAAATGCTCTTTCTGGTTCTAAGATCTGAAAGAAGGTGAAAAAACATTTCCATATCCACTTTCTTCATGTATAATTTTGAAAAACCATGTCATGTTTGACCTTACTTGCCTTCTAACCTTTCTTGATAGGGAGGTTACTCCAGCTTATTGATCATTTTAGTTGCCCTTTTCCTAGCTTTACAATACCCTTTTTGAACTGCAGTGACTTGAACTTTACACAGTAGTCTAAGTGTGGTTACAGTATCGTATTAGTTTTATTTTTAAATTCCCTTTTCAAGTTTTGCCCAACATAGAATTTGAACCCCCCCCCCCCGCACATCAGACAAATGTTGGGTTGACATTTTCATCTAGCTTTCCACCACAACTCCAAGATCTCCTTCTTGGTCAGACATTCCATCAGCGTAAATATGAAGCTCCTGTTTTTGTCCCAATATATATCACTTCATACTTGCTTACACTGAATCATTTTTGCCATTTGATGAAATTCTTTATAATCCCTCTTTGTTTTAACCTGCTTAAGTCTCTCTGGCTTTTCTTCGCAAACGAAGATTCAGGAAGGACTCATCCCGCGTTTTCTGCAAGCGCGCTGATGACTAAAAAGGCCAATCCGAGATAAACAAGTCCGGTTGCAAAAAGCACAGCAGAAGGTCTCCTTGGGTGATGTTTTTGGGTTGTGATTCTTTCTGCGTTGTCGTTTCTCTTCAAGACTTGTTCGTCGTGAGTTCTCAAATAAGGCTGCAGCATTGTGGATAGTGCGTCTCCATGCCTCCCGATGTGAGGCCAGGGCGGACCACTGTTGGTGATCAATTTGGCCAAGCCTGAGATGTTGTTTCAGGGAGTCTTTGTATCGCTTTTTTGGAGCGCCCCTCTTACGCTGACCCGTGGCGAGTTCACCGTAGAGTAGTATTTTTGGGAGGCGATGGTCCTCCATCCTAGAAACGTGCCCTGCCCAGCGCAGCTGTGTTCTCAATATCATGGCCTCAATGCTGGTGATCCCTGCTTGCTCAAGGACAGCAACATTCGTCACATAGTCAGTCCAGTGTATATTTAGGATTGTGCGTAGACAGCGCTGATGAAAGCGCTCGAGGAGTCGTAGGTGGTGGCGATAGGTGACCCATGTTTCAGATCCATAAAGGAGGATAGACAGTACGATGGCTCTATACACACTGATTTTTGTGCTTTGCCTCAGGTGTTTATTGCTCCAGACTCTTTTGTGAAGTCTTCCAAATGCACTATATGCCTTTGCTAATCTGTGATCGATCTCTTTGTCAATCTTGGCCGTAGGTTTGATTAGAGTTTCCTTCTCTTAGATGGTTGACCTTACAGGGTTGGACGAGCACCATCTGCCCGGGTTTGGGATTGGAGTTTTCCTTCTCCTAGGACGGTTGCCACAAGGCTGGAGAGCCCATCCTGCCCTTTGACGCTCTTTGTCAGACCCTTCGGTTTTGACCTGTCTGGCATGGGAGACCCTACCAGTGGCTATTATGCCACCGCCAGCATAGCTCAAAACATCATTAGGGTACGCAAGCCTCTCTCCCACGACAAGGGGGCGTCAATGGAGAGGACCTGCTTAAGTAATTAAGAGTCATCAACATGCCTGAGTATCTTATTGTTTATCCCTAACTCCAGCTCATTTAAGAACAAGTCATGAAACACCTCAGTAGACCCAGATGTTTACATCCCTCTACTGTAAGAACTGACCATTGATTTTGACTGTCTGCTTCTGCTGCTTCTTCTTCTTTATCCTGTCAGCAATCCATAAAGGACTTCGGTTCTCCAATGACTTTTTGGACTCCACTTCCAAAACCAACGTGGAAATCCAACTAAACCTCTATCTATTTTCCAGCTCACCCATCCACATTATTTACTGTCTCTCAAAGACTTCTGAAAGGTTAATAAAACTGGTCTTACCTTTGCCAAAGCCTTACTGAGTCTTTCCAGCAAGACTTATCCTTCTTGATGTTTTTATCTTGAATATACTTCCCACCAATTTATCCAGAACAAATGAGAAAGTGCTAACCAGCATGGGCCTCCCTGGGTCTCTTGTGTGTGTGTGGGGGGGGGGGCTAAGTGGTAATTCTACAATCCTCTGGTGATCTTAAGACATATTAAATGTTACTAGTGCTTCTAATAAGCACTCCACAGGTATATCCACACTACACAATTATAGCACTTTGATACCACTTAATATGGAATCCTGGGTTTTATAATTTAGTACCTAGAATTCTGTGCTAGAGAGTTCTAAGGTTGTAGTCTTAAGGGAGTCAACTAGAGCTCCCTAACACAACATTCTTAAGTCCTTCACCAAGCTACATGTCCCAGGATTCCATAGGAAGAAGCCATGGCATGTAAAGTGCTATCAAACTGCTATAGTTGTGCAGTGTGGATACACATCTACGGCAAAACAGAGGGAATAAAGGTAATTGCCACCATTGGCCTTGTCTAATAAGGCAGTGTGGTTCACTGGCCAGGGCAATGGACAGTTTGGGCATTGCTACCTTAGCTCCTGTTTCCTATTATGTTTGCCTGTTAGTCCACATCCAACTTCCACAGATGGACAGCAAGTTTGGATTCAGGCCAGAGAACAACAATGGTCTTCTTCATAGATTACATTTTTTTCCCTGAGAATATCCTTGAAGTCAACCTTGTAAATAAGCTTGCAAGTTACTAGCCTGCAAAACATTTGCCAGTCTGATGGGGGTTGGCAGAGAAGAAAGGAAGACTTCTGTCTCTACTATAACAGTCCACAGTATTTTGATGCTAGGTTTCCCTAATCCGGCAGACCACCTAATTCCTATCCTGGGTGCAGAAGAGCAGAGTGCCTCATTCTTCAACCAATCTCTGTGTTCTCCTCCAAAGAGATCCTTGTCACCTGCATCTGTGCTTAAACAGAAGGCTGCTTTAAGTTTACTCCTAAAAATGTAGTCTGAATACCACAAACATTATTTATTTTAGCTTAGTTATATCTCACCTTTCAGTGAGCCGATGGTGGTATACATGGCTCTTTCTCCATAAACATGGTATCCTCCACATTTAATCTTCACAAGAACCCTGTGATGTTGGCCAGGCTCAAGGTCACCCAGTGAGTGGTTCATAGTTCAATGGAGCCTGGATTTTCCACAGCCCATGGTCCACAAAAATGCCCTTGGGAGGACACATGCAGCCCATGAGCCATACATTACTCACCCCTGCTCTAAGCAGTATACATCATTGGGTCATAAACAGCCCAAGTGGACAACTGTGTGTGAGCTGATTTCCCGCTGACCCCCTGCAGATCATTCCCTTGCATAAGCCATGCCAAAATATCTATTTCTCCTTCCATTCCCCCCTCCAAAATGGCAACAGGAAGTGAGGTTGAATCACTTCTCGATACCATTTTACTGAGGAGGCAGAGGGAAAATAAGGCTTTTGCAGATTTATGTGTGCATTTGGGGAGTTCAAGAAATAATTCATTGGTAATTTTTGTGCTTTAAAAAATGGCATTAGGGACTGTGGGAGCTGCAGAAGTGGAGTCCAGGGGCTGTATGCAGCCTATAGGCCACACTTTCACCTCACTTGATATACAGGTATGCTTGAGGAGGTGTGACCAGCTGCAAGACATCACTGATTATTAACTGAGCTGCTAATGCAGCTTTGCTTCTAAATAATGTATGAAATGTCCCTTGGGTTTCCAGACTGAAAAATTGGAGAGGGCTGCTGTTCCCTTAATGGTTGTGTAGAAGAGAGACTTTCAGGTGTTGCTTGTTACCTGGTTGCATGAGAAGCAACATCTGGTGAAACTCCCTCTTCTAGACAACCATTAAAGGGACAGGAGCCCTCTCCAGGTTTTACTCCAGTAACTGTAATTGTCCCTTACCTCTGAATGTTCAGTATTCTTACTATACAACACTTGGGTGGAACCACTTCACAGATCTAGGATCTGCTTTGTAGGCAGACAGTGGACTTTATCAGATGCGGCAAAAATCGCATCATAACGACGTGATAATACCATTACTGGATTAAATTATCAGACATCCTTCTCCCATGAAAAACGTGTGCCAGGCGTGAATAAGGTGTCACATTTTATTGATGGGCTAAGCCATCAATAGATCCTTCATATTGATTTGTTGGTGATATTAAAAGCATCTGAAATCATTTCCTGCTGTAATCGTGAAATTACAGCATGAATGGGCAGTCTTCTTTCCCCCGTCCTGTTCCTAGGGAGAAAATGTCCAGGTGAAAACATGAAAATGATCAACAGAACGCTCTTTTTATGAACCGTCCTGTCTTGCTGGCAAGATTGTCTTCCAGGGCTTATCTGTTATCTGTACATTTCGTTTTTTATTTCGCGTGATTTTGGTGCTTTTAGGTGAACTTGCGTCTTCTTGTGAGAACCACCGAGCTCTTGGACCCCAGCTAACAGGAAGTAAGTAGACATTTATCTTAAAGGTGCATCCGTGTACACAGATTTAATATAGTGTGATTACAAAGCTATGCTAAGAGAAGAGCTACTATAGTGGGACTTTTAATCCCATTCTTAAAACGTAAATGGTGGTTGTTTGATAATTCCAGTTATTATGCCACAGTGTTTCTGCCTTCCTTATTCACATTATTACAGCATTTTAAGACACTCATCTGATAAAGTCTATATTCTGAACTCCCACCAAACTCTCCCCCCTTTCGACTGTAAAGATTTAGTTCATGACACCACCATCCAGAGGTGTTCTAAAAGGACACATTCAGTACATTCATTGACTGGGAATATGCTGGGATTTTTTTTAAAAAAAAGCCTCCACATTCTCTATCACCATTGTCTCTTCAAGTCTGGAAAGCTGTGATTCAAAACCATACTCTCTGACAGTAGTCATAACAGATATACATATTGCCCCCTTGTCCTTTTAACCTCACAGGATCAGACAGAGAACAAGATGTAAAACCCCAGACAGACACAAATAAATATTAAGACACCAAAACGATCTTGAAATCTTAAAATGGGGTTTATTTTGCAGGGTGGAAAAAGGCCAGTGAATGGCCCTGCTTGGATCAGTTGATTTCTTCGCTTTCAGCATTCCCCAGCTGGCAAATACATTTTTCTGTGGCTCTGTGCTAAATATATTGCTACACACTGTTGACCTAGACTGTGGCTATGAGAACCAGGAGTTTCAGGCCTGTAAATGACAAATGACTGTGTGTTCTCTGACTTGTAGGAAAAGTTCTGTTATGCACAGATTTGGTTCAGATCTTTAGGGGCTGGAAGACTGTGTCACATCAAGCTGCCTTAAGTTCAGTTTTGGGTGAAAGGTGGGATATAAATCAAATCAATAAAAATAAACATCTTCCAGTTCCATTCAAAATTTCAACACAGAAAAGAGAAAAAAATATATGGGAAGTGTTCTCACTCCCCTGGCTCATGTTTAACCAGAAGCAATACTATTTCTTAAGCAGAATTTGAAAAGTGACTTTGAAGAAGAAAGAATATGAGACAACCACACACAACTGAACAGTGGTAGGACGATGCTCTGGATCACATAACAGTATTCAGCATGTTGTTATATTCATACTTTTCAAGTATTTTTTTTCCAAACTGTGTTCTTAAACCATTCCAAAAGCTGTGAAGATATGGAGGTCCATAAGAATGTATGAAACAGGGGTGTGAATCATGTGGCCCTCTAGATGTTGTTAACAAATCCCAGCATTCCTCGTCATTGTGAAGTTGAAGGCTTTCACGGTTGGCATCCATAGATTTTCCTTGTTTTTTTCCCGGGCTGTGAGGCCGTGTTCTGGAATAGATTCTTTCTGATGTTTTGCCTGCATCTGTGGCTGGAGTCTTCAGAGAATGGTTGGGTAGGAGTGTGTGGAGTTTATATATTGTGAACCCCTATTGGAGAGTATATGTACATTTGTGTAACTGAATAGTTAGTTTCTGGATATAGAAATGCAAGGATGATTAGTGTCTGTTTGGCTAATTGTTTGAAAAACTATAGAATCAAAACTCAACACTTACAAAAGAATTCCACCCAGGAACAGGGGGATTCCCACCAGATAATGGTCCATCAACCAACCATTAGTCAAACAGACACTAATGAGCCTTGCAGTTCTATACCCAGAAACTAACCATTCAATTACACAAATTTGCATATCCTCCCCAACAGGGGTTCACAGCATATAAATGCCACACACACACCTACTCAACCATTCTCTGAGGATGCCAGCCACAGATGCAGGCAAAATGTCAGAAAGAAACTATTCCAGAACACGGCCTCACAGCCCGGAAAAAAAACAAGGAAAATCTATTCCTCATCGTCTATGGGGCATCATTGTCTATGGGGCTCTGAAGAAAGGCGGCAAGGCAGCAGTCTTCCCTGCTGTCTTACCACATGACGTCACTGTTCTTCTGGCATTCTTTCATTCCAGTCCCATGGAACCGAGCTAAAACCACATCTTTTTGCTAACAAGTTTTTCCAGCTAGCAAAAATATGTGGTTTTACCTCAGTCCCTCATGGACTGGAACAAAAAAAAAGCAATGATGCCATGGCTGTAGGAGGTTGCCATGTGACAACATTTGGAGGGCTGCAGGAGTATAGAACATGGCAACACTACAATTGTGCATATCCATTTTTTAGGTCTGACTGAACGTACTGGGACTACATGTCCCAGTAAATACGTATAGGACTTTTTGTCATTATTGGCACTGGTAGTCAAAGAAGCAGTTATAACAAGGGAGTCACAAGTAAGTAAAACTGGTCACTAGTTCTGCCATGGAATTTTGGACAGTGGCAGCTGTCATGTCAGTAAAGTGGTGACTCTACTTGGGTTTTAGTATGAAGTTTAAAGAAGCCATCCAAGGAGCCAAACTCAGTCCGCAAAGCAAGTTAAGCACATTGAATAGTTCCTTCGAAGTTCAGATGAAAACCCAGTGTACTCCGACTCGCATGGGAACCACCAGCTGACGCAAACCAGTTGAAGTTTTCAAAAAATTTTCAAAGGTGGTTCTACTCATTACAATTTGTTATTATGTGCCTTCAGTTTGACTCATGGTTTTCTTGGACAAGATTCATAGGGGTTTCTTGGCAATATTTATTCAAAGGAGTTGTGCTATTACCTTCCTCTTAGGTGGGGAGAATGCAATTTGTAGCAATCAGCAGGGATTTGAACCCTGGTTTCTCAGAGCCTTAGTCCAATACCCAAACCATTACACCACAATGAGTCATTACAATACTTCAAGTTTAATCCAAGTTTGGATGTAAATAGCCTCTTAAGTATTAAGAGTGGCATAACAGACATTCTTAAGTCCCCACTGGGAATAATAATAATATAATAATAATAATAATAAAATTTTATTTCTATCCCGCCCCTCTGCAATGCAATCGGGGTGGCTTACAATATAAAAACTCCATAGTCCCAGAATAAGGGAGAATATGCAATAAAATAAAACTCCAAAGGACAACAGAAAAGAGTCCAGCCCAGTCTCCACTGAGAACCTGTGTGCAAGTTAGAGAACCAGGTTCTAGCCTCCACCAAGCCAACTTGTCAGGTGTTCTTTGATCACTCAATCAGTCACTCTTTTTTCTCCTGACCTACCTTACAGGATTGTTGTTGAGGACACACTGGTGAGATGAGCATCCTGTATGTAGCCTTGAACTGAGCAGGAAAAAGGAAGGACAGGAAATTGGCTGGCTAACAAAAGAAATACACCTTTCTTCAGATGGGGGTTCTACACTTAGGATGTTGTCACCGAAAGGCCCTGTCCTGGCTCCACACCACTTGCATCTCTGTTGGCTCTAGAACACACACCATGGACAACCAAGGCAGCCACAACTGATGAGGTAGTCCTTCAAATATCCTGGTCCCAGGCCATTTAAGGCTTTACAGATCATTCCAGGTATCAGGACCTTTAAATGTGCCCAGACAAACATTAGAAGCCAGTGAAATGTAAACAAGACTGATGTAATACAATCAGAAGAGTGGACAACCAAATTATCCCAGAGCATGTAGTTTCCAAACACCCACACATATAGTGTGCTGGAGTTATTTCACCTAGATGTGACTATGCTGTGTGTTACAGTGCCAGGTCTTCCTTCTCTAGGACCTGGCAAACTAGCTCAAGCTTGACAAAAGTACTCCAAGCTACAGCAGCCACTTGACCATCCAGGAGCAAGGCTGGGTCCCAGAGCAACCTCAGATCAGGTTGTTCTCTTGAGTTAGCTTTTCTTTTGGTTAGTAGTACCTCTGTATTACTTGAATGAAATATCAGATTGTGAGACTGCCAAACCCTCACTGTGTCCAAAGACCAGTTCAGGATCTCCATAGCCTCCTTAGGAACTCCTGCAAAGAGGCGACAGAACTAGGTATCATCACTATATTGGGGACACTAATCCCCAAGACTCTGGTTGTCTTCCGCCAGTGGTTTCAGTTAGAGTACAGCCCTGAAGCACCTCAAATTCTGACAGGCTAGGAAATCCAATGAGAAACAACAACAACAACAAGCCAGCACCATCTTCTGAGATAATTTAATTAGATACAGGACCAGAGATACAGGCTGAACATCCCTTATCTAGAATTCCAAAATCCTAAATTGTCCACATGGGTGGCTGACAAAGTGACACCTTTGCTTTCTGATCATTCAATGTATACAAACTTTGTTTCATGTACAAAATAATTTAAAACACCATATTAAATCACCTCCAGGCTATGTGTGTAAGGTATACATGAAACATAAATGAATTTCGTGTTTGGACTTCGGTTCCATCTCCAAGATAACTCATTATGTGTGTAGATGCAAATCCTCCTCTCCTCCTCTCTGGCTTTTCTTCGCAAACGAAGATTCAGGAAGGACTCATCCCGCGCTTTCTGCAAGCGCGCTGATGACTAAAAAGGCCAATCCGAGATAAACAAGTCCGGTTGCAAAAAGCACAGCAGAAGGTCTCCTTGGGTGATGTTTTTGGGTTGTGATTCTTTCTGCGTTGTCGTTTCTCTTCAAGACTTGTTCGGCGTGAGTTCTCAAATAAGGCTGCAGCATTGTGGATAGTGCGTCTCCATGCCTCCCGATGTGAGGCCAGGGCGGACCACTGTTGGTGATCAATTTGGCCAAGCCTGAGATGTTGTTTCAGGGAGTCTTTGTATCACTTTTTTGGAGCGCCCCTCTTACGCTGACCCGTGGCGAGTTCACCGTAGAGTAGTATTTTTGGGAGGCGATGGTCCTCCATCCTAGAAACGTGCCCTGCCCAGCGCAGCTGTGTTCTCAATATCATGGCCTCAATGCTGGTGATCCCTGCTTGCTCAAGGACAGCAACATTCGTCACATAGTCAGTCCAGTGTATATTTAGGATTGTGCGTAGACAGCGCTGATGAAAGCGCTCGAGGAGTCGTAGGTGGTGGCGATAGGTGACCCATGTTTCAGATCCATAAAGGAGGATAGACAGTACGATGGCTCTATACACACTGATTTTTGTGCTTTGCCTCAGGTGTTTATTGCTCCAGACTCTTTTGTGAAGTCTTCCAAATGCACTATATGCCTTTGCTAATCTGTGATCGATCTCTTTGCAAATACAATACAGGCACTCCAAAAATTGAAAAAATCCAAAATCCCAAACACTTCTGGTCCCAAGCATTTTGGATAAGGGATACTCAACCTGTAATGTAAAACATATGCTGGCCCCATAGTGGTTCAGTCACCCAGAATCACCCAAACAGGGACTCATACAGTCAGTGGTATCGAAAGCTCTTGAGAGGTTGGATAGAGCCGTTTTCCATGTCCCATTCCCAGGAGTGATATTCCTCCAAGGCAAGCAATGCTATTTCTGGGGCTAAACCCAGATTCAGAAGAGTTTAAAAACCAGCTTCACCCAAGAGCCTGCCTGCCTGGGCCATGAGATCCTCAGGGTAGGACCTACTATCAGTCCCACTACCTTCACAGGAACATGTGGTAGAAACATAAGCCAAGGGCTTCTTGGTGGCTGCTCCTAGGCGCTGGAATTCTTTACCAAGGAGGTTAGAATGGCTACCTCCTTTTGTCCTTCCATCTGCAGGCAAAGACTTCTTTATTCTAACAGACTTTTGCAAACTGAATGTTCTTAAAAGAAGGCCTTTTAATAAGATGTTGTGCTGTTTTAAACAGAGCTTTTAAAATGATTTTTAATTGCATGTTTTAATTTGTTTTTAATGTTATTGATAGTTCAATTACATTTTAAGGTTAACCTCATTTATGTTTGAATGATACAGTGCATTTGTTTTAATTTGTAAGCTGCCTTGAGTCCTGGGTTTGCCAGGGGCAGGGGGAGGATAGAGATAAATAAAGATGATGATGATGATATAGAACAGAGTTGACATCATAACTCCTACTCAGAGATGGTATGTTAAATAATGAGTGATTGTTATGAACAGTGATGGTGTTTGAACTAATCTTTTTACAATTGCTTCCTTTAGTGGAATTGGAACATGGACCTCATCCAGGGAAGCCTCCACAGCAAGGATGGGGAGAATATTAAAAACAATAATAATAATTGTTGAAAAACATGTTTCTCAAACTTGGAGAAACCCTGCTGAGAAGAATTCTGGACTGGCAAGTATCTCTGCAGTTTGAAATTTATTCTACACAAAATTCTCACGTGGTTGTTGTACACAGAAAACAGCATACACACAAACACACATATTTCTGTGCAGGAAATATCATCTTTGAGTAGAAATATTGTCTGCGCAGAAAATAATTTCCCTCCCTGCACATTCTGTATTGTGCAGAATATAAAACCTGTTTCTGCACAGAAAATGCTATGTGAAATAATTCCCGAAAACTGCAGTTTTCAAAGACATTTTCACAACGAGAACACTGCTAAAATTATTGTTACTTTCTTTGAGAAGAAAATTAGCTAAGAATTATATTCCTGATCTGTCCTACGCTGTGTCCAGTCCTCTTCCAGCTTTCTTAATGATCCAAGACAAGGGGCTTATCTATACGGTGAAAATACTCCTCATAGAATTCAACGAGAATATGTTTTGTCCCAATGGGATCCCACATCATTTCACTGTATTCAGAAGGAGGGGGCCAAAAATGCCAAATACTCCACAGGACAACAGATATGCTTTGCTGCACATTCCCGATAAGAGTGGAAGTTGCAAGCTGATTGGTCGGAAGTGTGTGAGGGTGGAGCTTGCTGGCAAGGTAAGTGCCCCGAACTGCCATGTTGGATTTTTGCCACAGCAATTATGTGCTGAGGCAATGAAACAGCTTCCCCCCTTTTTTTCCTATTTATTTAAGCGGATGATCGCACTTTCACACCTTGGACTTGTTTTTTTTTTTTTAATACTATTTGGCAGTGGCAAATGATGACAATAAAAACGTGAGTAATTCACTTGCACCCACCATCTTGATTCACAGGCATGCCCATTTGAACAACAAACATGTATAGCTTCACGTTCCTGCGATCTTGAAAAAAACCCATGGAGACAAATGAAAGCTGCTGCAAATTGGCTTTAGTGTGCATCAATCCACATTTTATTGACTCATATAGAAAAGCCCAAACTATTGGCTTTCATCTTCCAAGCAAGTTGTCCCTATCCATACTACTATACTATTCTGAACATACCTGCTTTTGCTCTCATCTGATTTTGGAAGTTAAGCAGAGTCAGACTGAGTAATTGGATGGCACATTTGGATATAGCACATTTGGAAGACTTTACAAAAGAGTCTGGAGCAACAAACACCTGAGGCAAAGCACAAAAATCAGTGTGTATAGAGCCATCGTACTGTCTACAGTATTCTCCTTTACGGGTCTGAAACATGGGTCACCTATCGCCAATACTTACGACTCCTCGAACGTTTTCATCAGCGCTGTATACATACAATCCTAAATAAACACTGGACTATGTGACGAATGCTATCCTTGAGCAAGCAGGGATCACCAGCATTGAAGCCATGATATTGAGAACACAAATGTGCTGGGCAGGGCATGCTTCTAGGAGGACCATCGCCTCCCCAAAATAGTACTCTACAGTGAACTTGCCACGGGTCAGCATAAGAGAGGCGCTCCAAAAAAGCGATACAAGGATTCCCTGAAACAACATCTCAGGCTTGGCCAAATTGATCACTAACAATGGTCCGCCCTGGCTTCACATCGGGAAGCATGGAGACGCACTATCCACTATGCTGAAGCTTTATTTGAGGACTCATGCTGAACAAGTCTTGAAGAGAAATGACAACGCAGAAATAATCACAACCCAGAAACATCACCCAAGGAGACCCTCTTCTGTGCTTTCTGCAACCGGACTTGTTTATCTCGGATTGGCCTTTTCAATCATCAGTGCGCTTGCAGAAAGCACGGGATGAGTCCTTTCTGAATCTTTGTTTGGGAAGAAAAGCCAGAGAAAGAAGGAAACTGCACCATGCTCTGAGGCAGCTTATTTCACCAGTGAGCAGAAATTACCATCAGGAAGTTCTTCCTAACGTTTAGGTGGAATCTCTTTTCCTGTCCTTTATGTCCACTGCTCCATGTCCTAATCTCTGGAGCAGCAGAAAACAAACTTGCTCCATCTTCAATATGTCATCCTTTCAAATATTTAAACATGGCTATCAAGCCACCTCTTAACCTTCTCTTTTCCAAGCTAAACATACTCAGTTCCCTAAGCCACTCCTCACAGGGCATGGCTTCCAGACCTTTCACCATTTTGCTGCCCTCTTCTGGACATGTTCCAGCTTGTCAATATCCTTCTTGAATTGTGGTGCCTGGAACTGGACACAGTATCCCAGGTGATGTCTGACCAAAGCAGAATAGAATGGCATGATTATTTCCCTTGATCTAGAGTCTGACACTATACTCCCATTGATGCAGCCTAGAATTGGATTGGCCTTTTTAGCTGCTGCATCACACTGATGACTCAATTGGGACAGAACCCTTGCTGCATTGGCTCCTCATTCAGGATCACTTTTTGGAAGGAAACAACCCTGAGTGCACTTCTGTGTGCACATGGAGTAAGCTCCACAGAACTCAGTGGGCTTACTTCCAAGCAGATGTGCACACAGTCATTTACACCAGTGCTACTCAAAATAGCAGTCCCTGGACTGGTGCCAGTTCTTGACCCACGGGCTGCCAACCACTGGAAAGTTTTTAGGTAAGGAAGAAACAATTGTAGCCAGTGGGTACAATTTAGTGTCTGTCCTTTGCACACTGGCAAAAAAACAAAAATGCTGGCCCCTGCACATCTGTTAGCCTGAGAAGCACTGATTTACACTACTGCTCATCCAAAACCCCTGGGGCATTGATCGCAGAGAGGCCTGGTTCCACTACATCATGGCCTCATCCTAGTGCACAAGGGTCCATGGACCTGTCTCTAGTGCATTAGACTGCCAAGTTAATGCTCCCACTCTGTGCATAATTGCCAAGGAACAAGTCCTTTTAAAGCCAGTAGGACCAATTTGCTAAGTGGCCCTTTGAATTGGCTGAGTAATTAAATCTGACCGACTTTTTACCCCACCATCAGCACTTCCTGGGTCACCCCTTCCTCCACCCTGCACTTCGTGCTTGGATCCTGAGGCAGAGATGCCAACCAAGGGGAAATCCATGTGCTGCTGTCTGAGCCTCTCTGGGGCTCTCCTGTAAAATGCACCCCCCCCCAAAAAAAACTGGTGTGCATGCAGAACACATTAGGGCTCAGAGCAAACAGGGGCGGCTCATCTCTCTCTCCCACCCCCTCCCCACAGTACCCCCACCCTCCCACCTGAGCTGGTGCAGGTTGCACAAGAGGGGCGCTCAAGCTTTTCCCTGCAACCCTCCCAAGGATTTTTCTTTGGGGGGGGAGCATAATGAACTCCCCTCCCTCTCTCCATTGCTAGCTCTTTCTCTGGCCTCATTCGACTACCTTTCTCGCGATTGCAAAGGCATCTGCAAGTCGAAAGAAGACGAAAAGAAGCCCCCCCCCCGTCCGTCCTTCCTTCCTCTCTTTCCAGCCGGACGGTGGGCCTGGTGTCTTTCTCGGCTCTGCTTGAGCCAAACTCCGCAACTTTCCCGCCCGGCGCCTTGCAAGAAGGGCTGGCTCGCTCCTTCTCCGCAGCTCCAGCGCCGGCTCGGAGGGCTGGTCGCCTTCTCTCCAGGACTGGGGAAGGGCGGCAGCGGCCGAGGGGGGCGCCTGGCCGGGACAGCGCCGGGGCTGGAAGGCGGAGTGAGCGGGCGAGGACCTTCCCGGCGGCTCCGGCCCGAGACCCGGGAGAGACTCGGAGCGCCCTCGGCCTAAGGAGACCCTCCCCGTCAAAGCGCAAGGGACCCTCCGGCTGGAAAGCGAGCCCCCCCCCGGGCCGCTCTTTTACAATACTTACGGCCGGTGTGGGTTTTTTAAAAATTCGTTTCCCCTCTTGTTCCCGTGGCAAGTCCAGTGAAAGCAGGAGTTTCCACTCCCTCCCCGCACCAAACAACCGACCAGCCCTAGGTCGGAGCCAGTCGATTTCTCCGGCTAAAATGGCCCGGTTTCCACTTTCAAAGCAAAACGTTCCCTCTCGCACGCAAGTCTTTTGAAACGGCTTGCTTGGATTTTTTTTTTTAAACCCAAAACACTTTTTAAAAACTCGTCAATTCCCTACCCTGCAAGGACGTTGTTTTGAGGAGCGATTTCTCCCTCCTATTCTCTTTTAAAGTAAAGATTCTCGAGGAGGGGGTTCCATTTCGTCAACTCCTCTGTCTCCCCCCTCCAGCCAAAAAGAAAGCCCAAGGGGGTGGGAGGGGGATCCCGGGGAGGGGGCGAGGCCGCCCTGGCTATGGCCGGGAGCAGCGCCTGGGCCGAGGGGCTCCGAAGCACACGCAGCTTGGCTTCGAGGGAGCTTTCGGGAAAGCCCCAAAGAGCGGCGGCGGCGGCGGCGGGAGCTCTGGGGGCCGCCGGTTGCAAGGGCTGCTGTTCCTGGTTGGGGGTGGAAGACGCGGAGAGGACCGGCCCAGACGGAGACAGCCACCCAGCCGGGGACTCGAGAGCCGCCGCGGCTCGACGCCCCCTTGCTGCGTGGGGGGCGCCCCTTCCCTGGGCGGTGGGCGCGGCGGGGTGGCTGGCGCTGCTCGGGGTGCTGCTCGGGGCGCGGGGCGCGGAGGGGCCCGAGGGGCCCGGAGCCGCTGAGGCGAAGGCGGGCGAGGCGGGGCCGGGCCAAGGGGGGCCCTCAGGGGGACGTGGCGGCGGCGGCGGCTGGCCCCTGCTGCCCGGGCCGGCGCTGTGGCGGGGGGGCTTGGGCTGCTGCCTCCTCCTGGCCGCCGCCTCCTTCGGGCTGGGCTGGGACTTGGGGCGCGCGGGACTCCGCCTGCGCTCGGCCGCCTTGCTGCTGGCCGCCTGGGGCGGGGGGGAGGCGCTGGCCCAGCTCGCCCTGGCCCTCGGGGGGGAGGAGGAGGAGGAGGAGGAGGAGGAGGAGGGGAGGCCGGCCCGCCAGCCGCCGCCGCCGCTTCTCGCCGCCGCCGCCGCCACAGGGGTGGTGCTGAGCTGCCTGGCCGGCGGGAGATGGCTGGCGCGGCTGGGGCTCGGCCAGGGCGTCCTCATGCTCGCCTTGACTAGTGCCGTCCTCCGGCTCGCCTCCCTCGTCTCCTTGGAGGGCGCCGTGCGGCCGCCGTGGCCACCCTACCTGGGCTACCTGCTGGGCTTCGTGGCCATCCTGGTGGCGAGCTACGCCCGGCGCGCTTGGCCCCCACGACCACGACGCCTCGCCGCCGCCGCCGCCGCCGAGAAAGAGGGGCAGGAGGCGGAGGACGACGCCGACGACCCCGAAGGCGCGGGTTGGGGCCCCGCCGCCCGGCCGGCCAAGGCCGAGGGGCCGGGGGGGAAGAGGCGCCGCCGCTGCTCCAGCTCCGTGCTCTCCGCCGAGATGGCCGGCTGTGGCAACACGTCCCACCGCAGGACCTCGCTGCCCTGCATCCCTCGCGAGCAGGTGAGGCGCTGCGGGGAGAGGGGGGCTACCCGGCGCTTGCTTTGGGGGCGCCTGCGTGGGAGTGGGGGTCAGTCAGCTGGGCGGCTCCGAAGCGGAGGGCTTGGGCGCCTTTTTCTTTTGGCCCCACTGCCTCTTCTTCGTGGAAAGGGGCGTGCGGACCCACGCGCGGAGCTGACGCGAACGAGGAGAGGGAACTTGGCGGGGGAGTTGGCGGCAAACTTTCCTCGGCGCCTCAGTCGGGGCGCCTCGCCTTCCTCGTGAGGGAGAAGCGGCGGCTCTCGGGGTGGAAAGACGAGAAAACTCACCGAGGCGCCGGAGCCCGCCACCGATGTGCCCTTTCCCTCCCCTCGGCAGTCTCCCCCCCACCCCGATAATGCCCCATTTCATAATGTTGAGGGAATAAAAGTGACCCCCCCCCTTACACAAGATGTGTCCAGAGGCGGCATGAAAGAAAGACACCGGCCGCCACTGGGGGTACCCTTAGGCTGAAGCGTGTTGTGTAGCTTCTGGATTCTCCTCTTTTTAAATAAATAAATAAATAAATACCCCCCCCCCATCTTACCACCGGATTGCAACAATGAAGTTGTTTGCATACCAGTAGTCCCCCTTCAAGTCAATGGGGCATTTTGGGATGTGTGCGTGTGTTAGGGAAGCTGGGGTTGCATTGCATAACTCGAAATAATCTCACTTTGAAAAATAATTTGGAGGCTTGCTTTCTGAGCAAGCGAGATGTGCCTGCCTTTCTTTTATTTTTAAAAGGAGAGGTGTAATTCCTCCTGGTGTCTGCTGGCTCCAGCTTCAGCCCACTGGTCCCCTTCCCCAGAATTTAGGCTGTGTTGGTGTAATGGGAAAGTGTTCAGTCTGCCTTGAAAAAGGCTTAGTCTGTCCAAAACGGGGACAGATGTTCAGTTCTGTTGTGTTCAGGAGATGTTTCTTGCCTAATGCATCATTTTGAGTGATGAGACCTTCCATTGCCATTTTCAGACTCCGAAACTTCATGTTGCAGTTAGAAGTATGCAGATGTGGTGGTGCATTAGCCTCATTTTGGCATCTGACTTGTGGCTTTTCTTTATTTGAGTCTGACTACAGAGGTGGGAAAAGAGAGAGTGTTAAGGTTAAGATGTCTTGGAAACTTTTCTAGAACTTTTGGAAATAGGTGCAGAAAAGTACTTTCTTCGTGATACAAGGGAAATTGTACATGTGGAAATGGGTGTTAGCGCTTAAGGTTCCTGATTTCCCCTATGGAGTGATCCATAGTTGGATGAAGCAAAACGGCTGGATTTAGTACTGTTTTTGAACTTTCAAAAGCTGAGTTTTTGACCATCTATTTGAAGATTGCCAAGGCCCTGATGTTAAGCAAACGCAGCTTGATCCTCTACATGTTTACTTCTATGTCCTGTAGAGTTCAGTGCAATTGCTTACTGGGAAGTATAGGATTCTACCTTTACTTGAAAGTAAGTTCCACAAAATCATTGGGCCTCCCCATTTTGAGGTGTTAAGTTTGAAGACCCTTTAAAAATCCAAGTATTTTGGTTTGTGTATTTGTTCACCCAGATTGGCAATACTGAATAATATTTTTTCAGTGGATTCTAGAAGGATGTGGAATTGTTCAGTAATGACTGAGCTAGCTCCTTCAATCAAGGTATTTTATACCTCACTTTGAATCATGTGGTGCAGAAGCAATTTCTACTTTTTTGACACTTTTTTTCTTAGCAGTTGTTTTAGGAAGACAAGTGCTTCGGATGACATTCTTTGGTCCTATATACTCATAGTGGGAAGTAAGCTTGGCTAAATGGATGGGACTTTTAGCAAATGTGTTTCGGATGAAGTGCCAACCAACTTTATTTAAATAACACTAGGAGTTATCAACTGAGAAGATATTTTCATATTCTCTCTGCTTACAAACAGTGATGTATTTTCCAGGCAATGACATCAAACCGTTTGGTGTGGGTGGCAGGTTTCTCTTCCACTCCCCCCTCCCATTAGTTAGACTTGCATTGTTTTATGGTTACTTCTAACTTTTTCTCAGACTCCCTGTTTTATACATCTTCTGGGTTTGATTTTCCACCAGTGCACTTAGATAGCTTTTAACAGAATAAAGTATGTACTGAATACTTTTTTCAGAAGAAATAGTATGAATAGAAATGCAGAAAGCTGCCTTACATTCTAGCACTTTGTTGTATTATGAATTATATGTGAAGGATATTTCTGATGCCCAGGTTTTCAGTTAAATATTTAAGGGGGTAAAAAACTTGCTTGAGGATGAGCAACTCTAGTTTTATTTTATTTTATTTTATTTTATTTATTAAGACTCAGAACTTCTTAGCTGCTTTCTGTAACACTTTAGCTAATAATAACTTCCGTGAAAGCACACTTGCATTTAATCACTTTAATGTGGTCTACTAAACTCTATTCTGGCTTCTATCCTTTGCTTACAACAGCTTCTCAAATCACCTTAATTTACAGTGTAGGACAAATTAGTATCCTTAATTGGGTTTCTATTCATCTGTCTGCAGTTAATTATACAACAGGCATGAAATTAGAGGAGCAAACAACGGTTCTATTGAGTGGTTCAGTTTCTTAGCTTACGGGTTGTTTGAGATCTCCCTAATCAATACAGAGAACTTGGACTGCCATCTGTTTCTATCCTTAGGAATGCTGGGATGACTTATCTCTTTCAGTCTGTGAACAGCTAAACCACCTTGTCTTCAGTAAAAGGGGGAAAATGTCGGCTTGTAGGGTACATTTCAAATAGGCATATCTAGTACTTTAAACATTTCGATTTAAAGTTGTAAAACTGTCCCCTTCATATGAAATCTCAGGGTTTTGCAAACGTTGCTGTAAAGCTATAAAAATCTTCTACTGAGAATTAGAGACTTCACTTTTACTTTGTTCTATATGGACAAGTCACACACTCTCAGCTCAGAAAAGCGCCATGATGGTCTTAGGGTCCATAAGTCAGAAATGACTTGAAGGGACACAGAAACAACAATATAGAGGATGATGCTGTGATAGTGAAGTCGGTGCATTTGCTCATTCTTGTAAAAAAAATGCATGCTTTGAAACTGAACCTTAGAGGAGGTATCAAAAAGGGCATTAAAAATACATAAAAATAAACTAGACCTATCCCAAAATTTGCAAGATTTCTCAGGCCTAAGAAGTCTTGTGCTGGGAAAATCGCAAAGGTTTTGAAGCATGTAGGAATTTAATTTAGCTGCACTTAAATGTACACAACTTCTGAGTCTCCATTGGGTTCACTTTGAACAACAGCATATATGCACAAGTAGTAAAAACTATGTTGGTATTGTTATCATTACTAATACTACTACCAATTTTACATCAAGTTCCTATTGGAAGGCAAGCCCCCAAAAGTGACCCTGGCTGTTGCTAAATTTCTTACAGAGGTAGCCAGGATTACAGCTCATTGTGCATTAGACAAAAGTCAATTATAATTGTTTTCTTGTTCTGATATTTTGTCTGTTTTCTCTTATTCTTGAGTTCTTCTTCTGATGGATCTATGGATTGAAATAAATAGATGATGATGATGAATACTACTACTATTATTTATATAGTGCCATCAACGTACATAGTGCTGAATACAAGATTTTCTTCTGATCTGAATTAAGATATTCTCCTGAAACGAATGCTTCATTTTCTTAAAGCAAATCTAGGTTATTGGTCTCATTAAGTTAGCTTGGGTCGAGGGAATGATGATGATGATTATTTTTTTTACATAATCTAGAAGATGGAGGTGTCTCTTATCTGTGTCATCAAGTAGCAAATATCAACAAATAAAATACCAAAAGACTGTGGCTTCATCTTAGTAAAGAGCAATGCTAGGATTATTTGTCTATGCAGTACGTATAGGTTTTTTGACAAGGAGAGATGGCAGATGTGCAGCCACTAAATAATGTACATGTGTCTTTTGGGTGGTTGTAGTCTTCAGAATGTACTCCTTTTAATCTGCGACAGGCTTTTGTAAAAGCTTTTTAAAAAAGGAAAGATTTTATATGGAGTGATTGTCATCAGGCGGACACATATTTTGGATTTGCAGTCCACACAAGTGAACTGAATGGAGGTGATATGCCGCTTGGGATGGGTTTCACAGCTTGAATTGGACACATGTTTCTGTTACTGCTACTACCGCTTCTGCTGCTATTATATTTAGTGTCATTAATGTTTGTGGTACATTACAAGGAAAATGAAGATAGGCCCTTGCCCAAAGGTACTTAACACATGAAACTAGGCTTTATAAAAGTTAGGAATTCACAAGTCGAATGTAGCCTGACGATCTGTGTTTGGTAGCTTGCCTTGTATTTAATAAAGCTTCCAATTTTTTTTTTTTTGCTGCCTGCCAAGGACTACAGGAATAGGGAGGTTATCGGGCAGTTGGTAGGCCATGGTAGGTGGCTGAGAACCAGTCAATTCACTGGATCACAAACTATCCAGATCTGCTCCAAAGTGTGACAACTGGGGATGAACAGAGGAAGGGAGGGGTAGTAGACAAAAAATAGCAAAGGAGCAAATGCCATTAAACTAGAAATGGGTGGAAATTTCATTCCCTTCATTGTTTTTTTAATTCCAGGATTTACACATTTTTTTTAAAATTCTAAGTTTTCTGGGGGGAAAACATTAATGACAATAGCAATAACAACAGAACAACCACCACAGTTATGCTGAGAGTTATCGATATGGCCAATGTGGTCAAAACAACTTGCTGTGTATATATGCTCATTTATTGAACATCTATTCTTTTACACAGAAATCTGCCCAGCTCAGAAGAATATCCAGCCAGATTTATTTATGAATAATAAACCAATTATAGTGGAACAAACTGAAGAAAAAAATTAAACTGATCCACAACAAACTGGTTTCAGGTCTTTGACCTTGCAGATTTCTTTTTGAATTTGTTTTTTTAAAAAACCTGGCATATGGTATAAACTGAAACTGTCAGATTTATCCATCTGGGTAGAAAGCTTTGAGTGCTTGGTTCTTAAAAGTCTGATTTCGAGTCTCTTGTATTGTCAGCCATATTTGTGGTACTCAGTTAGGGTTGCCCGCTGTCTGTCTCTCCCCCCTCCCCATTTTTAACAGCTCCTAGCAGGCAGATACACCATGATGCCTCTTCATGTTGGGAATAGTTGTACTGACTAAATTTGGCCAATGCTGATATGGTTGAGAATTTCATTTGGTTCAGTTTTGGATAAGTAACTTAGGAAAATCCACACATTTCTTCATGATAGGATGGAAAGAATTTGAGATTTTAAAAATCCAAAAATAAATAAAATAAAGAATGGGAGAAAGTGAAACAGGTAAGGTAGCTCTGTTAAAACCTACATTAAATGGTTGAGACTTGGTGTTTAGCTTTCAATGCCTCAGCCTTAGAGTTCATTTTGTATTATCATTCAACACTCACAGATCAAAAGGTGCAATGTGTCAAATAAAAAAGCACCAATAACAATAACACTAATGTAATTTACATGATCTGTATTATTTACACTATTTCAAATAAATTCCTACATAATTATAGAGGTGGATAGTTTCCTGTTCTTTGAGAGTTTACAGTTTAAAATTGTTGGTGGGCAAATGGCACACAGTTATATGGGGATGTAGGTAAATACAGTTACATGCAAATATTAAAAGGTATTGCAACATTAAGATATCACAGGAAGCTGCCTTCTACCATGTGCAGCTCCCCACTTTAGCCCGGTACTGTCTGTTTAGTGATTTTTTTCAGGGTTTATCAGCTACCTGCTCATCTCAGTTTATGGGATTGTCTGGGATTGAATCTAGGATCTTCTGGCTGGGGTCCACGCTGATGGTGGTAGAGTGTAAGCCGCTACTAGCATAGTTACGCTGAGGTTCCAGTGCCCACAAACATATGCTGGGAGAGGACAATGGCAGCAAATGGATGACAGTGTGGGTTGCCCTAATCTGTCCACTAACAGTCTGCCCCTTCCTATTTTCATTTTTCTTCTAGGAACATTTGTACTTCCTTCTAGCTTTTTTGTTTTTTTCCCTTTGCAAACCAAGTTGATTAATTTCATTTCTGCGCTAGTATTCTTCACTAGATTTGCAACAGTGACTCTAACATAAGCTTGCTGTTTTTAATTTTGCTTCTTGACATATACATATAGGACTGGAGTCGGGGCGGGGGGGGACACTGTTGCGCTTAATGTCCTGGTGGCCAGACTTCCTATGGGCAACTGGTTGACTTCTATGGGAATAGAACATTAGACCTGATAGGCCTTTAAATCTGGCCCAGAAAAGCTCGTCTCTTCTTTTGTTGTTATAAGATTCTTGTATGGTGGTACTGGCTCCCTCTTTGGGGGTAGGTGCCCTCTCACAGTATTTAAACCTACAACTGCATTCTCTGAAAGCCCCAGGAGTTTTTCAGCTGATTTTACAAAAGAGTGTTGTTGGATGGGTCTGAGAAGGCCACACAGAAACAGCCCAGGCTGTGTTTAGCCGACAGGCTACGCAGTTACCAACCATGTAATAGTCTAAAATTTACACAGAGGAGAAAATCTAGCAACAAAGCAAAGGAAGAAATGGTTACGTTAGTTACTCATACTTCAGTGTGAGAGTATGGGATCTTAAAGGGGATGCAAACAGATTTTTTGTGCAGTGAAAGTTTTGAGGACTTGGCTATTCCCTTCTTCATCTCTCTGGTCTCTTGCATGGCCTTCTCTTATTCAGTGTGGTGTTGTCATAGGTCATGTCTGATTTCTGGTGAGCTTGTCATGGGTTGTCCTGGCAAGATTTATTTGGAGGAGGTTTGTCATTGTCTTCCTCTTAGCTAAGACAGTGTGACTTGCCCAAGGTCACCCATTGGGTTTCCATGGATGAGCAAGGATTTGAACCCAGGTCTCCCAAAGTCCTAGTCCAGCTCTCAAACCACTACACCACACCAGCTCATTACATTACTTCAAGAGTGGGAGGAAGGGCTCCTTAAGAATTGTTCTGTGTCAACAGGTACTGTACTGTATTTCTGTACATATATTTTTCTATCAGCTTCAAGTCTGCTCATCCTGTGAATACATGATTGCTCAGGAAACACTCTACAGCTGTTTTGATAAAGACTTTCCCCCCTTTGAAATAATGGCAATATGGTTTGCTACATGTACCACAAAAGAACATGTTTTCTGGTTGAACAATAATGCTAGAAAGATGTCTAGTACTGGACAGGAATTGGTTGTTTAAATTTCTGCCTTCTTATTGGCTAGGCCTGTTGAGTCCTACCTTAGGGACAGTCTAAGTTAAGAAAGACTACAGGAGAGATTAGTAGTGGTGAACCAGGGATGTTTGTCTGCTATTATTAATGCTCAAACCACTATTGCCTGCTGGTCCTCATATTCATTGTATCACAATCTACCTAAAAATGCTAGAATGAATTGCAACAATGGGATAGTTCATATTATATGTAGCTGACTGCCTGAAGGCAAAATACACTAGGCTATGTATATATATTTTAAAGCAGAAGGAGATTACGTCCACTCCTCTGCCTAGCCCAACAGTCTTAGAAGAGCCTTCTTGTCTTTTATAATTCAATAAAAAGTTAAACAGTGATGACAATGATATAAATTAATACAGGTTGAGTATCCCTTGCCTGGAATTCCGAAATCCAAAATACTCCAAAATTGCCCACGTGGGTGGCTGAGATAGAGACCCCTTTGCTTTCTGATGGTTCAGTGTACATAAACTTTGTTTCATGCACCAAATTGTCAAAAATATTGTGTATAAAATTAACTTCAGGCTATGTGTATAAGGCTATGTGTATATGAAACATAAATGAATTTCATGTTCAGAGTTGAGTTCCATCTCTAAGACATCTCGTTATGTATATGCAAGTATTCCAAAAGCTGTGGGGTGGGGGACCCTGAAAAACAGAACACTTCTGGTCCCAAGCACTTTGGAGAAGGGATACTCAACCTTTAGTAATAATTTCTATGATCAATGGATTAAATAAATAAATAGTTATGATTAATTCTCAGACTTCATGTATCAATATGGTTCTCTTGTGTCTCAATGAAAGAGGATTACTGACACTACCAATGCTGGATACCTAAGAGCTGTAAAAAGGTTTGAAATATATTTTCTGAAGTTTGCTCATTGTATGTATTACAATGCCCTTTTTAAAAAAGATCACCTTAAAATTCAAAGGGTTATGGCAACAAAGTTGTTTATTAAAAGAGTGAAATGATTTTTTTTTCTCCTTTTCTTACCAGAGGGAAAGAAGTCAAGACACAGTAGAGTATTTCAGCAGTTTTTAAATGGTGTGTAAATTAAAAGACACACATGCTCACATGTACATATAAAGATGATGAGCTGAAAGAAATACAGTTGGTATCCGTGGATTTAAGTATTCACAGCTTGAAAATATTCTTTAAAATATAATAATCCAAAAAGCAAACCTTGATTTTGCCATCTTATATAAGGGGCACCATTTTGCTATGCCATTGCATATAACAGGACTTGAGTATTCATGGATATTGGTATCTATGGGAGGCCCTGGAACCAAACCCCAGCAAATATGAAGGGACAACTATAAGGGTATGCTGGGGATTGTTGTATCATTTGAATAAATAATGGGATTTGTTATAAATAACAGTGACCCATTGATGAAGTGATTTAGGGCGTGAGTGTGTGGTGGTGGGTGAGTGACCCACAATATTTAGGATGTTAATTGTACCACCTATAGCAATTTGTCTGCTGTGTATATATTTTATGCATATATCTTAAGAAAAGTTTTCTGTGCTTTCTGCAACTGGACTTGTTCATCTCGGATTGGCCTTTTTAGTCATCAGCGCGCTTGCAGAAAGCACAGGATGAGTCCTTCCTGAATCTTTGTTTGCGAAGAAAAGCCAGAGAGAGAGATATTTTAAGGCTTTTTTTTTCCTGGTTAGGTCTTACTTAAATTCTTGGTGTGTTTATCAGAGCTTGGAAAAGTTGCTTCTTTATTCTACAGCTCCCAGAATCTCCCAGCTAATGTGTCCATTGACTGAGATTCAGATAAGGGATTCAGGGATTTTTAGTCTAAAAGGTGACTTTACCAAGCTCTGATGTGTGTGTACTGAGTTAATTGAAAGCTTTGTTCTCTTCTTTTTCTCATCCCTCTAAGACCTGGAATTGGCACCAGTCATCCTTATAAAATAATTCCTGAGAAACAAGTTTTCATCCTTATATTCTTTACCTATTGTTAACCAATGTGATGTAACAATTTATCTGAAAGACCGCTTCAGTCCTTGGGGTCATGGAGAGACCCTCCTGGTTGTGTCACATTTCCCTGAAGTGTATTCCACAGTAGTTTGGAGCAGGACATTGTGTGTGGTGCCACCCACTACATGGAACACCATCCACCTTGATAGTACACATGCTTCAGTAATTCATATTTTAAGTGTATGTTGGAGACATACCTTTTTGGGGGCAAGTATTCCCAATGAAGTTCATGCTGTGTATTTTATAGATAAAGTAGATAGTGTATATCTTGTGTTTTATTACTGAAATCTTTAAATGTAATTAGTGTGTAATTATTGATAAAAAATGAAATTAAGGAAGGATCAAACAGTATGATGTACAAATAAGTGCTCAGCCATGTCATTCAGTGTTGAATTGACTGATGATGATGATATTTCTCTCCTGCCTTTTCCCCAAAACTGGGATGCAAGGCGGCTTACAATTTAAAAACAAAATACAGCTAAAAACATACAAAAAAGTGGACATTAAAATAGGATTAAGCTTTTGACAATATTAAAATGATTTAAAAGTACACTTGTAGGCACTCTTGCCTAGGATGTAATTGGACTGAAAGTGGTATTCTGTAGATCCAGTGGGTTTCAAATATCTAACTTGATGAAAACTTTTTCATATTGACTTGTCTCCCAAGGAAAACCTGCACATCTGTTGTGGAGCCAGTGCTGAGATAATTTACTTTTTTGGACAAGAAGTCCCAGAATCCTCAGCCAGCATGGCCACATCTGGAAACCATATTCCCCAAAATCAGCTTTTTGCAACCTCTGCATAGACTTGACTTTGTGCAGAATTTATCAAACTCTGCATGGAATGGCTCCTCCAAGATCAGCATAGAATTTATTTTCTAACATCAACATAGAATTTACTGAACATTCTGAGGCTTGTTTCAGGGCAACAAATTCACAACTCTTGTCTGTTTGCTTTTTTGCAGGACTCTTGAAAACGGCTGCAGGGGGGGAAGTCCTAACAGACCACTTAATAGACATTTTTTTCATGTGTTTGTTTTTACAAACCAACTGACATACATAACTCATATTTTAATACTGTTTTCTGGATATTGTCATTGCTTGGTCAAGCTGCTGAGAGGGGCCTCTTTAAGTGGTTAAAAACATAGGGAAATATCTGTGGACTGCACTAGTAGCTGTATTATAAAAACCAGGAACACTCGAGCAGAATGTTGTTATCCTCTATAGTAATCTGGCCCTTGGTTGAATTGGCCTTGGCTGGGCTCACTTAGAAAGAAGGAGTGCAGGGCAATGTAGAGATATTATTCTGTTCTCCCACATTCCCATGGTTTCCTAAATGGCGCTCATGGTTTACAGTTTGAGAACCTCTGTTCTAGGGTGTGCAGATAATAATGATAATGATAATGATAATGATGATGATGATGATTATAATTATATCCTGCTTTTTCCCCATATCCAGGACTCAAGACAGGTTTTAAAAATTAAAACATATACAGCTAAAAATACACATCATAAACAGTTAAAATATAATTAAACTATCAATAGAATTACTGTAAAAGCATGCCCATTGAAAACACACACACACACACACACACACACACACAACGAACATAGATAATATAGATAGAATTGGGGAAGAGATTTTCTAGGCCCCAGAGTTGTTTTATATCACTGTGCCAGGTAATATACTCAGTCGTGTATTCGTTCATTGTAGGGTGAGATTGGTCATGAGTAACCTAATTTTCGGAGAATTCCTACCCCTACCCCACAAGTTCAGGAAACTTGATCCAGAAAATCACCATTGTGATAGATTAATCAATGCAGGTTTCACAGCAAGAGTGGACAACGTGGGGCTCACCAGATGTTTAAGATGTTCTTTCTTTGCATCAGCCATATGCCTTTGCCAATAATATAGCACACAGATCCTAAGAAGTAATACTATCATGCTAAAAAATCAGAAAGAAATTGCATCAGTTGCAAAAGTATCAGCTATAAAATACAGCTGTGTAGCAGTGACACACTAAAATGTGTTTAAAAGTATCTCATGGCACCATATTTTGATAGCAGCTGCCATCCGTTCTGCAGCTTTTGATGATACATCCTTATCTTGATCTACAAGGAAAAAAATATTCAACTGCATCACACATCAGCCCTAGTGAGCTGATCTTCAAGGACTAAATTATTCAACTGTACCTCCTATCAGCCCTAATGAATGCAGCTGGACATGAGGGAAGATGGGGGTTCCAGTTCAACAATATCTGAAGAGCCACATTCCTCCATCCCAGTTTCATAGCCAGCTTCTATGTGTACTTACTCCAGGAGCAAGTCCCACAGGGTTCATCTGAGGTCTTTTGCAAGTAAATGTTTCTACGAGCTTGTCACTTGTTCCTATATTGCGAGAAAGGCATGGAATAATAATAATAATAATAATAATATCTGTAATAGTCTAATAAATTGGCCAAAATCCTGAATCATTGGCTGACTGCCATCTTTCAAACAAACAAACTGGTTACTTCTGATGTATTTGCTATTAGTCCCCTGGTGGACTTGTTTGACATGATTAGTTATCTTGGAATGATGACTCGTTTGAGTTGGTTTCATGACAGCTAAAGTAAGCTGCAAGCAAGGGTGTGTTAATCCCCCCAAAGACTTGGTGTTTTATCTTCGAAGAAGTGACCAGGTAAACTATAACAGATTATTCATGATTTTGAGAAGTTGTGAGAAAAACTGCAGTGGTGTGAGCATGTTTCCAGAAAATGAACCAGGGCAGAGACAACATGTGATTTCCTACCTTTAGAAACAAAGCTCATATCAAGAATGTAGCTGTGTGTGTGTGTGGGGGGGGGCTTATGAGACATTGTCCTCTCATAAGAATTCTGTCCCCCCATGAAATGTTTCTTGAGTCCCAAAATTTCTGGCATCGCAGGAACTTAACATTTCAGTTGAACATCTATAAATATAGTTTAGGCATCCAGAGAAAAGGGGCAGACAGAGTTACGAACAGACTGTGGACACAGCAAATATGAATTCTAGGTCTGAGTAATTTTCAGTCTGTCTGTCTTTCTGTCTCTCTCTCTCTGTAAGGCTAGAAACTTGAGGACTGGAGGAAGATTTCATTTTGATGTGGCGGAATTATTATTGGGAGGCAGTGTCCTCATTTTGCTCCCTCCGTAGCTACAGTCCTGCTCATCTCATCTCACTTTTAAATTCAAGCAGCAACCATGAATAAGTTGCGTTGTATACATCTCACTCTGTAAATGATCCACCACACAGATCTAAATGTCATCAGCTAGTTATATACATCTTTGTTTATTACCTTTCACCACTTCAGTGTTTATTATGTCAAATATCAACATGAGGTCTGGTGGTTGGTAGCACGTGACAAGCCACATACTTTCTCTGGCCACAAATGGTTTTGCTGTTATGATCCAAGAGCTTGTGATTGGTTATTTGGATGGCAAGGCACACTGGGATTTTTCTAGGAGCATCATTCTGGATGCCACCTAGTTGGCTTTGTGTCTGGACCTACATAGCTGGATTTCATTCCTTTTTTAAAAATCATGGCCAGTGTGAAGCCTGTGAAAATCTGGACCTTTGGGATGGAGTCAGACATAGGTTGAGATGGGACTGCTTAAAGCCCCCTACAACAAAATGTTCCAAATAAAAATACATTGTTTATATAAACTCCACTCTGTACATGCCCATGTTTGGTTTGCCTACACTTTAAGCTCTGTGTCTCTCTGTGCTGTGTGTGTGTTTTAAAATAAACAACAAAAAACCCAGATATTTCTTTGAAGGTATTTTCTGCTTCTTGTTCTCTTCCTGTGGTAGCTGATGAATATAACTATCCCCTACAGAGAAACTGTTTTAATTTCTTTGCAAAAGCTTCATCTTCTCTTCACAAAAGAAAGCTGGTAGGGTTCTGCTGGAATTAGTAGCTACCCTGCTAGTTTTGAAAAAGCCTTCACAATAAACTTGCTTTAAAGAACATTGGAGTTGTATTGATTTGCTTAAAACATACATATGGACAGCCAAACTTGTAGTTGGTGGTAACTTGTGGCTTTCATGTCAGTGGGTCGGCAAGTCCCCTTTGAGTTCTAGTCAGAACTTGAAAGGAACTATCCAGACTGGTGGACAATTCCCAAAATAATCTCATCACCTTGGATTGCTCCTTTAAATTTCAAACTACACATGTCCCTCCGTATCCACAGATTTGGTATCCATGGATTTAAGTATTCACGGCTTGAAAATATTCTTAAAAAAATAATCCAAAAAGCAAACCTTGATTTTGCCATTTTATATGAGGGACACCATTTTGCTATGCCATTACATATAATGGGACTTGAGTATTCACAGATTTTGGTATCCACGGGGGTCCTGGAACCAAACCCCAGCAACTATGAAGGGACAACTGTACACCCCAGAGCAGCTTCACTACACCACTAATATGGGGAGTCACTGATTTCCTGCCTCTATAATGGCAAAGATCAGGTTTCCCAAATATGAACATTCCACACAGACATCATATTTACTGATAAAATATTAACTCTTTAGTTCTTGTCAGCTGTGGCCTTTTTCATACAGGTATACCTCAGGTAACTAAGTAGAGGTGTTCTTGGGCATTAATTTTTTAACTGAAAATTTGGTACCAGAGGCAGAAATAACATGGAAAGAAGAGGGATAGATTTCTACACCACAGGAAGAAGAACAGTTCAAGGTGTTACAGCAATTTCTTTTTCATTCAAAACTAACAATATCTGCACACGAAGTCATAGAATCATAGAGTTGGAAGAGACCACAAGAGCCATCTAGTCCAACCCCAGGCCCTGCAGGGATACACAATCAAATTATTTCTGATGGATGGCCATCCAGACTCTGTTTAAAAACCTCCAAAGATAGAGACTCCACCACACAGCAGTGAAGTGCATTCCATGGCAATCAGGAGAACAGAGGTGAGGAAGCTAAGGTTGTGGGTCAGAATCTGGTTCTGCTGCCAAACAGCTCTTACTGTCAAGAAGTTCCTCTTAACGTTCAGGTGGAATCTCTTTTCCTGTAGTTTGAGCCCATTACTCTGTGCCCTAGTCTCTGGAGAAGCAGAAAACAAGCTTGCCCCATCCTCAGTATGACATACCTTCAAATATTTAAACATGGCTATCATGTCCCCTCTTCACCTTCTCTTCTCTGGACTAAACATGCCCAGCTCCCTAAGCCGTTCCTCATAGGGCATGGCTTCCAGACCTCTCACCATCCTAGTCATACTCCTCTTGACACATTCTAGCTTCTCAATATCCTTCCTGAATTGTGGTGCCCAGAACTGGACACAATATTCCAGGTGAGGTCTGACCAAAGTAGAATACAGTGGGAATATGACTTCCCTTGATCTAGACACTATAGTCCTATTAATACTGCCTAGAATCGCATTGGCTTTTTTAGCTGCTGCATCACACTGCTGACTCACGTTCAGCTTGTGGTCCACTAAGACTCCTAGATCACTTTCGCATGTACTGCCATCAAGTCAGGTGTAACCAATCCTATATCTGTGCATTTCATTTCTACTGCTCAGGTGTTGTATCCTACATTTCTCTCTGTTGAAATTCATTTTGTTCTGGCCCAGCTTTCTAATCTGTTGAAGTCATTTTGGATTCTGATTCTGTCCTCTGGGGTATTAGCTACCCCTTCTAATTTGGTGTCATCTGCAAACTTGATAAGCATGCCTTCTGTTCCATCATCGAAGTCATTGATAAAGATGTTGAATAGCACTGGGCCCAGGACAGAACCCTGTTGCACCCCACTAGTCACTTCTCTCCAGGATGAAGAGGAACCATTGGTGACGAACCTTTGGTCAGATAAGTCTTGTTGAAGTGAACAACAGCCTTTTGAAACTTTAAGACACACTTGAAAACTTCTTCCAAAATGCATTCAGGGATGACTTTTTCTTTCACCAACCTCCACTTTTGTTTCCATTTCCATTTTTGTGGTCAAAATTATGGATCTTGGGGGCAGGGAGAGATAGCTGGCTATTTGTTTTTCCCTTTTCTCTGTTTTGCTTTTTCTGCATGCTCAGTTAGGGACTGTGGAGGCAGTTGCTCTGTTTACCTAAGCCTATTGTAGACAGGCACACACATTTATGAGAGGGTTGCTTAAAGTAGAATCCCATTCTTTCCTAGCTCAAGCTTTTATTACATTGTTTCCTGCAGATAGTGCTGCTGCAACCTGGAGATAATGCTGCTGTCTGTGTTCCTCCAGCCCTAGTTCATCATCCATGTGACTGGGATGGACAATGAGATTGTTGATGCTCTCTCCTACCCACAGATGGAGTGCTTCAGACAAATAGTGACTAGTGGGGTGCAACAGGGTTCTGTCTTGGACCCAGTGCTATTAAACATCTTTATCAATGATGTAGATGAGGGAATAGAAGGTATGCTTATCAAATTTGTGGATGACACCAAATTAGGAGGGGCAGCTAATGCCCCAGAGGACAGGATCAGAACCCAAAATGACCTGAACAGATTAGAAAGGTGGGCCAAAACTAACAAAATGAATTTCAACAGGGAGCAATGTAGGATACTACACTTGGGCAGTAAAAATGAAAAGCACAGATATAGGATGGGTGGCTTGATGGTAGTACATGTGAAAGGGATCTAGGAGTCTTAGTGGACCACAAGCTGAACGTGAGTCAGCAGTGTGATACAGAGCTAAAAAAGCCCATGCAATTCTAGGCAGTATTAATAGGAGTATAGCGTCTAGATCAAGGGAAGTCATATTCCCACTGTATTCTGCTTTGGTCAGACTTCACCTGGAATACTGTGTCCAGTTCTGGGCACCACAATTCAGGAAAAATATTGAGAAGCTGGAATATGTCAAGAGGAGTGTGACTAGGATGGTGGGAGGTCTGGAAGCCATGCCCTATGAGGAGTGGCTTAGGGAGCTGGGTATGTTTAGTCTGGAGAAGAGAAGATTAAGAGATGACATGATAGCCATGTTTAAATATTTGAAGGGATGTCATACTGAGGATGGAGCAAGCTTGTTTTCTGCTTCTCCAGAGACTAGGACACAGGGTAATGGGTTCAAACTACAGGAAAAGAGATTCCACTTAAACATTAGGAAGAACTTCCTGACAGTAAAAGCTGTCTTGTAGTGTGGTGGAGTCACCTTCTTCAGAGGTTTTTAAACAGAGGCTGAATGGTCATCTGTCAGGAATGATTTGATTGTGTATTCCTGCATGGCAGGGGTTGGACTGGATGGCCCTTGTGGTCTCTTCCAATTCTGTGATTCTATGATCCCCCCAATATCGATGCTGCTAAATGGAGCACAAAGGAGGGAAGGTGCAGCTGGTGATGTAAAAGACTTTGTAAAAATGAACATCTTTGTCAGAGGCTTTGTGAATTGAGATCTTGTCTAGATGAGAAGATATAATGCAGATTGATGCGTGTGATTGCAAATTCACAGCAGCACTCATTTGTCTCCACGGTCTTCTGGCAAAATCTATTGTACGCAAAGCTACCCATATTTGAAGTGCACACGCAGTCATGCCTGTGAATCAAGATGGTGGCCGAGAGTACAGTGTGTTATTCTCCACACGTGTTGTTGTTTTACTTTGAAATCAAAAGTGCATAAATGCAACATTACACTTATAAAAAGCTCTTTGATCACCTCAGTGCAGCAAAAAGGGAACACTTGGTAATGCAAAAATTGGAAATAGCACTTCCAGCTACTACCTTGCCAGCAAGCTTGCTCCCTGCACACATCTGACCAATCCACTCTCCACTTCCACCCTCGCTGAGAATGTGCAGCATCCTGAATTGGATGTCCACATGTGTGATAATGTGCAAGCCCACACATTATTTAAAAAACCTCGGGGGGGGGGGAACCATGAAGGTTTTCCTCATGCAGTAGATGGAGGGTTGGGGGGGGGCTTCCAAATACTGTGAATCTCATTTGCAGTGTGTTGAGACAAAAGGCGATCTTCTCAAATTCTATGAGGAGTATATTCATCTCTAGACAACCCTTGAGTTATGCCTGTAATAAGATCATATCTGTTAAACATGCTTTTCAAATAAATAGCAGAGCTGTTTAAAAGTACTGTACTTCAATCCTTTATTTGTTCTAGGCTTTGAAAGCTAGTTGACTTTACAGTGTTTGGAAAGTAACGTGTTGCATTAGTGACTGCACTGATCCATACATTTCCATTATGTTCTCTTATATAAAACAGAATCCTTAGGATTCTTGAGAGGTTAGCATAACAATCCAAAAGTTAATTTTAAAAGGCTTCTGAATTCCTGTCAAAATGCCTATAAAATGCATAAAATGCACTTTAAGAGTAACTTGGAAAAGTAGCTTGAAATATCACTCATTACAAACAGAAAGGGAATTCATCCCCACTTGTTCAATTAAAAATGCAACTGTGTTGCACACTTACCCTTTAGATAAATTGTTACCAGTAACTGTGCTAGTAAGAGGGAAAGTGTAACAAAGTCACATTTTTAGGGTGCATCTACAGTGCAGAAATAGTGCAGTTAACTGCTGCAGCTCCAACCTATGGAACCCTGGGAATTTGTAGTTTTACAAGATCTTTAGCCTTCTCTGACAAATTGTGTTTGTGCCTCACAGAACTACAAATCCAGGATTCTGTAGGATGGAGCTATGGCAGTTAAAGTGGTGTCAAACTGCATTATTTCAACAGTGTAGATGTACCCTCAGTTGAATAAATGGGGACATTATTTCTCTGCAGTTCCTGTACTTCCAAGTTGTGCCACTGTTTTTTCCATTACAGTAGCTGGTTACTTCTAAGCTCTGTTAAATAGATTTATTTCCTGCCATTAGGGAGACCCCATGAAAAATGGATCAAGGACAAATGGAAAGTGCAACAGAATCCTATACTGCTCCTATTCAGGACGCTGAGGAGAGAACTGATGAGCACTTATAAGAAGCAGAAGTAAAACAGGAGACAGAACTCCACATGCTGATAGATGGTCATCTGTTTTTCTTATTAGAATTAGAAATGCATGGCTGTTTCCCACCCATCCCCCAGTATTCCAGACTTGTGCTGTCCTTATGTGAAAAAGTATGTGTTTAGAGGGAAGGGGAATGCAATTTGGCATTCAAGTTTTTCACAATTTTGTAGCAAAATGTAACAATTTATATTGGCTTGAGTGAGATATTGATTGCCACCCTACTACAAAGTGAGAAAAGATATATATCTGCAGTACACTTTGTATTAATTTCATAGTACTGTACTTTAATTGTCATGGCTCCATTGTAGGGAATCTTGGGACTTGTAATTTTGTATGGCACATAGAAGGTATTTTGAGATCATGAGAAGAGAGTGAGGATTAGATAAGTTGACTCTGTAGTGTAGACAAGGCACTCAGAGTACCCTGGAACTGTAGTTGAGGAGTGTGAACTAAAGCTCTCTGGAAGAGAATGGGAGGTTTCTCACCAAACTATAGATCCCAGGGTTCCATAGACTAGAGCTATGGCAGTTGAAGTGGTATGAGACCGATACAACTGTATAATGTAGATAAGGGGTGGGCAGTTGCAGCAGGTCCAAGGGGCAATTTTCTGTCAAAAATACTCCAGAACAGAAATTTAAAAATAAAGTGGCCAGTGGATTTTAAAAATCAGGGTTTTTTAAATTAAAAATTAAAAAGTCACTTGTACTCTTTTTAAAACATGTGGACTCCCAGGATAGGAAATGCACACTTTTTATGGCCAGAAGAAGGGGAACTCTGGATGGGTCAAGAGCTGCAAAATCAGCCTTCAGGGTCACCTGCTGTCCAAGGACTGCATTTTGCCCACCTTTGGTGTAGATACACCTTTAGCCTGAAGACAAGGGTATCACTTTTTGTCTGGTGAGCTTTAGAGGATAGAGCCTATTCTGCAGAGGCTATACGGCTCAGGGATCCAGTCATTCAGTGTTTGTTGGCCAGATTTTTTTGTGAGGGGTATAGCTCAGCAGGTTGTTGGGATGGTGTATTTTTTCCCCAGGGTCAATCCCTCACATTTCCCTCACAATCCCTCACATTTGAAGACTCTCTAACAAGACCATGGCTGAGAAAGACCTGTAAAAGTTGCTGATCAGAACAGACAACACTAGAGCTGGGTAAGACAACACTAGAGCTGGGTAAGTCTAACTCTGAATTTGGCAGATTCTTTTATTTATAGGGCTGGATTTCTTTAATAGCTCTTCATCTGTAGTCTAACACCACAGTGGTAAACTTCCCTTTCAGAGGAAGTTTGGATGCACTAAGCTCTAATATGGAAGACTAATGGCAGCTGTTGTTTAGCAATTAGCTATGGAGGGAGAAAAACAGGCATTATCTTTGATGAATAGCCACTTGGCTACTGGTCTGTTTCTGGGCATGATTCAAAGAGCTGATTATGCTGTTTGAAGACATGTGATGACTTACGTTCAGGCTGTCTGAAATACAGTAGAATAGGACCCCTGTAGCTGCAAAACCAATATCCACAGTTTCGGTTGTCCACAGTTGAAAAAATAGGGACACATACCATAGAGTTGTGCTGGAAAATGCTTAGATAGGTGTTCTCTAGGCATCTTCTATGTCCTCTAGTGCAACCCTGTGGTATGTTTGTACTGGAAATCCTTTATTTTAATAGGGTTCACTATTGTTCACAGTTTCAGATATCCACAGTAAGTCCGGGAACCAACCCCCCACAGATATGGGGGTCTGACTGTACTACATTTTCCCACCTAGGCCTCCCTGGGGTATGCAGTTTGGAGGTGGAGGTGGGCTTCTTTGGTCCTGCCATCCTTGAAAATATGGGGATGTGGGGGGATCCTTCTTGATAACTCCTTCAAGACAGTGAAATAGCCTCCTGAAGGAATGAAAGGTTGGCCTCATTCTCTGTCAGGTAAATACCTCTTTATTCAGGTAGACCTTTGGCAATTAACTGGTTGATGAAAAGGAGGCTTTTAATGACTGGCTGCCGCACCTCTTTATGGATGTATTTTTAAATATAGTGTTTTAATTTGTTCAATGGTGTTTTGATTTTTGTGTGTGAACCTTTTCATTGCATATTTTAAAGTTGATATTGCTGTGAGTTGTCTGGAATCTGACTCATGGAATATAAATAATTAAATATGGAGTTGTTTTAAATAGGGAAACAATGAGGAGGAAATAGTTGCTCTCTTCCTAAAAAAAAAAATCACCATCTCCTTTATTGAGTGTCTTTTCTTGCTATGATCAAAGAGAACATGGGATTACAGATACCAACTTGGATGGGTTTAGTAAAAATTGTAGGACCCAGGCAAACATGTAGGGCAACATCTAGTTTGTGGTTCTTGAATCACCTTTCATAAGTTCATGGGGCACAGTGAAAATGTATCAACTTGTCTGCAATGTTCCTGGCTCATGTTTAGAATGCATTTTCTGAAATGTACAATGGGATCCTGTGTATATTTACTTTTGAGTTCAGTTCCAGAGAGTCCAGAGGGATGTACAGCAGTTGCATATGGGAACTGTAGCCTTTAAAAGAGCTTCCAAAGTTTTTAGTATGTTTTTTATCCATTTTTATTCTAATTGAGTTTGTAGATGAGTTGTAATTCTGAAGTGCAAGATTACCCAATTTCATAGAATCATAGAATTGCAGAGTTGGAAGAGACCACGAGGGCCATCCAGTCCAACCCCCTGCCTATTCAGCATTTGATTTTGAGTGCATTTTGGGGACCAATGTTATACACAGGTAATTAAATATCTTATATGCTGCCTTTATTACTGGTTTGTTTGCATAAAGCTGCAGATAAACATTTCTTTTATTAATGGACTGTATGCCACATTTTCTCTGTCTTTGAAGGAGTATTTAGTTACTGAAATGAATGGATTTTCTCCTCTAAATGAAATTCTCAAATTGCTACTGCTGTGTGAATTTCCAGATGTGCACCAGACTCATCTGCATCAATGGAAACTGAACAGTTCACAGGTCTGGTCCTATAATGAATAACATTTATCTGGGGTGGCTGTTTTTAACTGTAATGGGCTGCTTCTCATCCTATTTATCAAATTAACATAGTTGACTTGCAATTTGTGTATTTATTTAGCTCCTAAAACCAGCTTTCACTGAATATACTGGATCAGTGGTGAGACTTTTAAAAACATAAAAATAAAATATAAAAACTTAAGGGTGGTGCCTGATTGAATAATTCTCTGTATTTCTCATAAATGTACATGTGAATAAAACAAATCTGGGGGAAAGAACTTTTTTATTTATTTATTTATGTATCTAAATATTTATAGTCTGCCCTGTAACCCAAATCCTTGGAGAAGTGTACAGTAAAACCAATTTAGGACAATAAATAATAATAACAATAATTTAAAGGAATAAAATATATATGAAGTAATTTATCACTTAAAAGTAGAAAATTTAAAACTAGTTAAAGCAATTTAAAATAATGTTGACCGTAAGATGTGCCCAACTTGGATAAAATCAACTAGACCTGAAAGGCTTTCATAAACAGTTTTCACCAATGGCTCCTCTTCATTCTGGAGAGAAGTGACCAGCGGGGTGGCACAGGGTTCTGTCCTGGGCCCAGAGCTATTCAACATCTTTATCAATGACTTCGATGAGGGAATAGAGGGCATGCTTATCAAGTTTGCAGATGACACCAAATTAGAAGGGGTAGCTAATACCCCAGAGGACAGGATCAGAATCCAAAATAACCTTAACAGATTAGAAAGCTGGGCCAAAACTAATAAAATGAATTTCAACAGGAAGAAGTGTAGGATACTACACTTGGGCAGTAAAAATGAAAAGCACAGATATAGGATGGGTGACACCTAGCTTGATGGCAGTACATGAAAAAAGGGATCTAGGAGTCTTAGTGGACCATAAGCTGAGCATGAGTCAGCAGTGTGATGCAGCAGCTAAAAAAGTCCATGTGATTCTAGGCTGCATTAATAGGAGTACTGATCAAGGGAAGTAATAGTGCCAGTCTGTTCTGCTTTGGTCAGACCTCACCTGGAATAGTGTCCAGTTCTGGGCATCACAGTTCAGGGAGGATATTGAGAAGCTGGAACATGTCCAGAGGAGGGGGACCAGGATGGTGGGAGGTCTGGAAGCCATGCCCTATAAGGAACGGCTTAGGGAGCTGGGTATGTTTAGTCTGGAGAAGAGAAGATTAAGAGATGACATGATAGCCATGTTGAAATATTTGAAGGGATGCCATATTGAGGATGGAGCAAGCTATTTTCTGTTGCTCCAGAGACTAGGACATGGAGCAATGGGTTCAAGCTATAGGAAAAGAGATTCCACCTAAACATTAGGAAGAACTTCCTGACAATAAGAGCTGTTTGGCAGTGGAATGTGCTGCCTTGTAGTGTGGTGGAGTCTCCTTCTTTGGAGGTTTTAAAGCAGAGGCTGGATGGCCATCTGTTGGGCATGTTTTGATTGTGTGTTCCTGCATGGCAGGGGGTTGGACTGGATGGCCCTTGTGGTCTCTTCCAACTGTAGGGGCACCAGAAAGATACCAGTACAAAGAAGGCCTTCTCCCATGTCTTTCCACAATGTATGGCACTCACTGATGGAACAAAAAGGAGGCCCTCCTCTATTAGATGGATGCTGATCCAATAACAACTGCCATTTTAGAAGGAACATTCCCTTCGATGCAGTGGCAGGTTGTGAATTGAGAATGGGCAAGGGGTTCACCCAGGATGGTGGGGGTGTGCTCCCCTACTTTGTTCACAAGTCGTCTGATTTTGGGTAAATTTGGTATGAATGTCCCATGCTGTTTTATGGGACGATTTGTCACTTATGAAAACAGAGGGCTAGAGTAATGCAGCAGTTTTCTGAGACCTCAATTAATTTTTAATAGTGATGGTGTTATTAAATATGAGATGTCTAACAGTTATTTTTTTAAAGAATTTCTATAGGATTGGGTAACACAGAAGTCTCAGGAGCCCACCCCAACCATTTAGGGGGGCCATTCAACATCCCAGGCTGCTGCTGCTAAGTTGACCTCCAAAATTTGGTTGTGCAGCAAGAAAGAAAGCATTCCTTTCACTTGAAAAGTGCCATTTACCCTTTCAGCAAGATACAGGCTACCCATTTGCCTTGTTTACAAGTGGGTTCATGCTTCTTGAGCACAGGCTTTGGGAAGGCAAAACTAATGGAAATGAAGTGTGGAGGGGGGTGTACCTTGTTTAAATGTAACATGGCACTTTGAAAGTGAAAGTGCAGGGTTTCCCCACCAGATTTTTGAGGGTTAATCGGTGGTGATGGCTAAGGTTGCTAGAATCAAAACTACATACAGTAAGGCTCCTGTCCCTTTAATGGTTATGGTATGTAGAACAGGGGATTTCAGTAGCTGTGCTTGTCATGCAACCAGGTAAGAAGCAACCCCTGATGAAATTCCCTCTTCTACCCAACAAGAGACATCTCCAGTTTCATTCTAGCAACCCTAATTATGGCTGCAGCCTCCTGTGAGTTCTAAGGACCAAAGGAAGTAACCCACCCACCTCTTACAACAACAACCTTGCTGCTGTTTCTTCCAGCAATAGTGTCAACCCTACTGTTAAACAGAATGAGGCAGGCAGCCCACTCAGGCAGCACACATTTGGGGGCATCATGAAAGGTTCAGCAAATGACCGGTTATTTACTTTTCTGTTATTGTATTTTTACTATCGGGCATGGAAAGAGGTGTTTGCGGTAATATCTTCCTTACCTATCAAAATAACTTGGCAGGCTTTGACACACCTTGACTAGTGTGTGTGTATGTGTGTGAGAGAAAATTTGCTGATTCTTCTCAGGCAGGCTTGTCTGATCAAACAGTATGATGTCCCATCATTCTCGTGGTGAGATAATCTCTCCTAGGAAAGTAACTAGAGAGAGACCAAGCCAAGGCTTGAAGCAGTGGGGAAGTTTTTTCTTCACAAGAAAAGGGACAGATAGACACAGTTGTTACCCGAATTGGGGGGTGGGGTTTCCATGGGAGCCCATCTGTGATCTCAGAACTATTGCGGGGGGGGGGGACATGGCGGAGTAAAAATAAAGTTAAGAAGAGCAACAATAGCAACATCAAGAACTCATTTTTCCAAAATCTCTCTTAATCCAATGGAGGTTTAAGTCCCATGTTGCCTTGAGTAATATAAGTAATAAATGGTTTCCAAGTAGTCTCAAACATATCTTTTCTTTTGTCCCCTTTTGCTAGGCTTACTCTCTGTGTTAATTTTTCTGAAAGAGCTATGGCCCGTACGCCATTTATCCGCTTTTATATTGACCGATTTTCTAGTGTTTTCCATGCATTGGTTATTTCTAACTTTGCAGTGCTTAACATAAGTGCTATAAGATCTCTATGACAAATATTAATTTTTGCTTTTGAATATAGAAATTAATAATAGTGCCCCTCTGAACTAGACTTTCCTGCCCAACATTTGATGCATCCATCGTAATACGTTCTACCAGAATTTACATATTTTTTGGGTAGGTTAGCCACATACGATTCCAATCTTTTATTTTACTGCATTGTGTCCAATATAAATGTGATACTTCATTATTAATCTTATGTGGATAGTAATATCATTTATGAATAATTTTTAAATGCATTTTCACTGATCTGGGCAGATATTGATTTATAAGGTAACATTTTCCAAATTGAATCCCATTATTTTCCTATTATTTTTATCCCCAGACTTGACTCCCAAACAAGTCTCATTCCTTTAGATTTACCAAATTTTGCCTCTTGTATTATTTGATATAGTTTGAAGCTTGTCCTTTTGTTTTTTTAATACTATCGTTACAGCATGTTTCAAATAGAGTTAAAGATCTTGGGGGACCATCAGTTCTATTTAGTTTTTCCTGAAAGAAATTTATTTGCATTAATTGTAACCATGATGGATCTGTTGGTTTAAGTTTATGTTTAAGTTGTTCTGATTGTATAGGTTTACCACTAGAATATAATGCACATTGAAGGTTATGATTAACATTACAGAACATGTAATTATTTGGAAGACAATTTATATGGATGGTGATTGATAGAGAGGTTGTATGTTTGTATTGAATTGGGGAGGGGAGAGGGTAAGGAGGGATATTGAAATATTGAAAAAATTGAAATCACATTATTTGTGTATGAAGAAGGAATTATTGTATAATGTATTTGGATTAAAATTAATTTTTTTTAAAAAAATAGCATCATCAACAACATGGAACTTTTGTGAGAAGGAAAGAAAACTGGTTCTTCCAAGATGGTGCCTGTCACCTATAGGGTATACAATTATTTGTGTCAAAAAGACTCCCCCTGCTCATTTTCTTATTACGGTACTCAGCAAAACTTTTTTTTGATCTAGCAAATATTTTCCTTGACTGACTGATCAACTAAATATTTCACTTTAATGAATCCTTATTAAACACAGACCCCTCTGGCTTCCATTGGCAGCCAGTTGACTTCCAGAAGCTCCCTTTAGTGCCTTCTACATGCACAAGATGGGGAGTAATTAGAAAAATAGAGCTTTTTCTTATCCTTAAAGTTCCAGGGTTGACAGTGTTGAATATGGCTCTATTGTGTGGTTGTTAAATGGTAGATGAGCTAGGTTGTTTTTTTTTTTTTTTAAGAAAATAACAGGATTTCAGCTGGGATTGGCACCCAGATGCTGATCATTTTCCTTTAATTCAACCAATATTGAAATCCACCCCAAACTTACTGAGTATCAAAAGACCTAGCACATATACCATTTAACAACCACACACCAGAGCTATAGTCAACACTGTCAGTCCTGGAGCTTTAAGGACAGGAAAAAGTGCAGGGACTTCAAGTTTTTGGGTTTTTTTTTGAGGGGAGAGAAGTTTAGACAGATGCATTTGCTTTATTCAGAGCAGGTCTGGCATCTGTGGGCACCTTTACTTGCACCTGCCATCTGTAAGACTCTGTACCTCACAGCTTCTATGCCCTTCTGCTCTTCTTTTTCACTGTGGATCTGGCCTTTCCAGGTATGAAAAAATAACTGAAAAAGCTGTTTCCAGCACAGAAAATGCTGTTTTCTGTGAAAACAACCATGTGCAAATTTTGTGCAGAATAAGTCCTGAACTGTGAAGATTCTTGCCAGTCAGGATTCTTCTTGTCCTGATTTCTTCACACACACACACACACACACACACACATTTTCTGATCATTCTTTGAATATTTTTGAAGATTCATTCCACTAGGAACAGCTCTCCAGAACTCAGGAGATCTAGATTTATAGGGTCACAGACTTTTAGGAAGGCCCCCTTCAAGGGTTATCTAGACCAATGTCCAACTGATGCATGAAATCCAGAGTCGGAGCTGACAATTCATCATCTAGCCTGTGCGTGAAAACCTGCAATGAAGGTGAATCTATCACCTTCTGTGCCAGTCGGTTCCTCTATCTTCATTACTTGCTCTTTTTCTCTGGAGGGCAATCCTTAGATTCTTACTTTCTGTGTTGCAGTTTCTTAATGATATAAAATGAAAACAACAGCTGGCAACTGAGGAGGCAAAGAGGGGGAAAGAGAGAGGGGGGTGGTTGTGGAACAATTTCTAGTCAAGGCAAATCCCAGATCTTCCATTTGATATATACTGTAAGTATTGGTGTCACTTTTTTTAGTGTATTTTCATTTAATCTTTAGACTTTTTTTTTTACCCTCTCTTAATCCTCTCTTTCCTCCTTCTGCTTCCAAAATATTTCAGGCAGACACCTCATTTTTCAACTCTTTTTAAAATGTGCCTTGCCTAAGATTCGGAAACAGGAGCGGGGAGAGGGGACTTGTAATGCTGTAAAGCTTAGGATTGCAAAACTATGTATAAGAGGATGACAAATAGTAAGTTCCAAGCTTACCAAGTTTGATGATGTTGATGGATGTATTGAGAGGTGTTTATGTGAGCCTTTTATATTTTTTTCATTTAGAAATATTAAGAGGCATCTAATATGTGGGCCCAAGGAAGGAAGGAACTCTGGAATCTTAGAAGTGTAGGCTTAGAACTGTAGGCTCGTCTACACTGACAGGAAAATCCAGCTTACTTTAGGTCTGCAGCAACCACAGGCTAGTCCACATGATTGCCACACATATCATGGCAAGTTTGGGATCACTGTCCACACAGTTCTCCCTTTTGAACTCACCCCTGTCTGATAAATCACAGTATGCACAGCCGCATAGCTGTGGCTGCTCTGTTTTTTCCCCTCCCCCACATGCATGCAAATGTACGTATGTTTTTTCCTACAGATCGGAGGGGCTTTGGACATCCTATTAACTGTGTGTACACAGCTAACAATATGGGTATGCTAGTATTCACTTCTCTGAATAACTGCCATGTATTCAAAAAAAGAAAAAGGAACCACTGAAAAGTGATTGAAACAAGGAAAGAGTCATTTTCTGGCGGGAAACGTCAGGGAGCCTCCTCGTGCCTCTTCTGCCCGCCCACTGAAACTCCTTACCCCAGTCCCACACTGACTTTGCTATGGAGCACAGTCCAAACACACATACACAAGTGCCTTTCAAGTGTTTGGAGGGGAGAAATATTAATTTTGGGGTGGGGTGGGGGAGGAGCACCTATTAGCATTTATAAGTTGGGTGAAATTTTGTTGGTGGGAGTCTTCTATAAAATAAAATTGATGGTGATGATGTATGTGCATAGGCTTTCCCAGGATTATTTTCAAAGAAAGGGCTTACACGTATATGGAAAATTCCCTTTTACAGATGTTCCACACAGCTCGTGGACAATAAGGCATGAGTGAGCGTGGCTCACTGTGCCTGGGGCTGGTCAACACATAGCACTCTCTCCCTGCATGTGACTGTTGGCATGTTATGGATGTCTGAAAAGTGCTACTACCTTTTCAGTAGAGTTAATTTGCAGAAATCACTGCAACAATGAAGTGTGGATTGGAATTGATGAATGTAGAGGAAACATGTGTTCATCCAGTGTGAGTACTGAGGGTTGCTTCTTCTTTTGTGGAGTGCAGAAGCTCAAGCATCAAACACCCACACTGCAATATGAATAGTGTGTGCACATAAAAATCTTTACTATTTCTTTGCATTTCTTTGGAAATGGCAACAAGGGTAGAACTGTTTGTTTTTAAAAGGAAAAAAGTGGCAATTTATTGAGGTGAATGGCATTTGTAATCAAATATTTAATGCTAGAGTACTCTTGAGTCCATTTAGTGTCTATTTAATGACCATGAATATCTGAAGACTATGTTTATATGATACAAAATCTGACTGTGTAGTCAGGAAAGAGAAAGGGAAGAAAGATGCTAGATTCTAGATGCATAGGCATGGTAAGAGTTGGTGCTATTGTCCAGGGACAACATCAGCACACTCTTCTGGGGCTCATAGGAACTACTCAGGAGTGGAACTGCTTCTTCCTTTTAGCTTGGCTTTTTCTTGGTGGCAGGCAGCTGTGAACTGTCTGCCATTTTAAATGTCCTGGAATGCTACAGTGGTTTTTTTTGTTTTTGTTTTTTGGGAAAATTAAAAGATATTGCAGCTGCTTGCTGCAAACTGGAACACTGCTGAGGTGAGTTTGGTGTAGCATAATACATCCCAGTAAATGATCCTTCTGCCACAGTAAGTTAAGAGCCAAAGGTCTTCCTAAATAAAGGCCTTTCCTGCCAGCAGAATGAGAGCATGGGGGGGGGCAACCAGGCTTCCCATAGGAGGGAATTCCACAAGTTGGGAGCAGCCACTGAGAAAGATCTCCCCCTAATCCTTTCTAAATACACCTGTGGTGGTGGTGGCATGGAAACGCAGCTCTTCACAGCACAAGTCAAAGCTGAAAAGCTACTCTGCCTGCTCAGACCAAGGTTCAGGGAGAAGGATGCAGGATCCCTCCCCACCTTCAGAGACACGCGCACACACACTCCTTCCACCTCCAGGGAAGCAAAGCAAAACAGTTTTAACAACAGTCTTTACAACACCCCCCCCCCAGCCAACAGGGCTCAGAGAAATCTCCAAAAGCCACTACTGAGGAAACAACTGCTCCCCCCTCCCCCCCAAAAAAGAGGAAAAAACAGCATGTGAATCTTAAACAGGTCCTGCATGAACCATGGAAAGCCACAGACCCCCCCACAGAGTAAAAAAGATCTGTTTCATCCAGTTTTCCTGCCCACATTGGTTCAAAAACCCACTGCCACCATGTCACGTGGCCCTCCCTCTTTTCTCTGTGCATTCCAGACCAGCACAGAGGCCACATGGGAGGAAAGGCCTGTGGGTTTGTACTATCTAAGACACACTTTTAGGGATTTCTCTAACCTAGAAATCCCCTAGAATTGCCTCTCTTCAGGTAGGCTGCCACCACTCCTTGATTTAAACTTAATTTTGAAATGTGATTACAAGGAGACAATCACATTTTTATATTAAGCTTTCCAGCCTTAAATGAGGGTTACCCATAACCCCTCCTTCTCTATCTCGGAGAAGAATCAAGATAGCTTGACCAGCAAGGCTCGTGTCTGTAGGCTTTAGCAGAAAAAACAGAAAAGCTTTATTTGTAGGTTCAAGCAAGCAAAATGTTAGCAGAAATAGTATCATGGAGAAAAGGCATTTCTCTCCAGGTCCAACTTAGAGTTACATAGCATATAATAACGTATAGGCTACATTCAATCAAGGCTAAAATAAATCATAAAAATTAATGCACTAGCTAACACATTGTCCTAAGCTAAGAAAAGTTCCACTCACATTTTAGGAAGTCCTTCTGAATCAAAATATGTCACATTTGGGATGGCTAGGGCCAAACTTATCAAGCTGGCCTAGCTTGAGTCTCTGATGATGGAATTTCAGAGCAATGCAAAGCCTGCTCCTTCAGACTTCATTATCATGTGGCTCTCTGATGACTCCTCAGCCATGTGGCTCTTTTGATGACCCTTGAGCCATGTGTCAGGTCTGTGTCCTCAGACTTTCCCCAAAACTATGTGTCTGCAAACGAAGACTGCAGCTTCTCAAAACTCCATTAGCCAAATCTGATTGGCTCTGCATTGCCCAATCAGATTTGTCATGCTTAGCAAATGAATGTCCAACCCCCCACTCCTCAGAACCTTATGTTAGCAGGAAATGGAAATTTACAGATGATGGGAATTGTAGTTCTAGGTCCATGATGGGAGTTGCTGTCACTCCATCATGATAGATGCTTTAGTTGTGGATTTCCTGCATCAGCATAAAGAGATGGCCTTTGGGGTCCCTACCCATTCTATGATTTCTGTGGTTCCCAAAGCTAACATGGGAGATTGACACACAGATTTGATTTAAGTTTAACTTTATCTGTCTCTGTTTCTGCAAAGACAACCTTTCCTGCCTCTTCTTGGAGATGCCTTTCTGTATGAAAAGCTTTTGTGTCATCACTGAACTACAGCCCATCCTAATAACCACTTCTTAAAGACTTCAGAAGTATCCCCTGCCCCCCTAAATGTCTCCCATTCCACCCTTCTTTCAGTGAGTTATAGAACTGGAAGAGACCACAAGGGCCATCCAGTCCAGCCCTCTGCCAAGCAGGAACACACAATCAAAGCACGCCCGACAAATGGCCATCCAGCCTCTGTTAAAAAAAAAACTTCCAAAGATAGAGCTCCACCACACAGCAAGGCAGCACGTTCCATGGCAATCAGTAGACCAGAGGTGAGGAAGCTAAAGTTGTGGGTCAGAATCTGGCTCTGTTGGGGTTCTAGTCCAAGATTTTAGGGTTACCTGGGTGGCCATACAGTCTTCACCACAATACACTGTTAGGTGGTTTCTTGGCTTTTGTATTCTCCCCCCACCCTCATTCTGAAAGGTTGAAATGCTTCTCTTAAGGCTCAGTTACTAACAAAATGATGTTTTGGGGTCCTCCCTTTTGGCCCTACCTACCACTGTCATGTGGCCTCTGAGAACCTTTTTGAAATGGCATTCATCCCTTGAGGTTCATCACCATTGCAAGAGAGGAGAGATGAGGATTGTGCGGTCCTCCTGAGTTGTATTCCAACTCCTAGCATTTTTCACAATTGGCTCTGCTGACTAGGGCTACTGGGAGCTGCAGCTCAGCAACATTTGGAAGGCTGCATGATCCCCACCATTGCAGTACAGGGTGTGTGGCCCATCAGTGGTCCCCGGGTGGACCACAGTTGACCTCTATTGCTTCATGCCTGGAAGCTTGGTGATGAAAAATGTCTCTGTCCTTGTTATTCCATGTTTCCTCTCTGGAAGCAGCTGTCATAGGGCACATTCTCAAAATAATCACCACTTGACTGGTCATGCATTGCAGCACCCAATGCAAATTGTACAAGGCTTCAAGTGCACCAAGAGGTCATTAACCTAAAGCAGCTGCTTGTACAAATACTGTATAGTTGTATGCTGATATAACTCTGAGGTATGAATCTCTGTACAAATGGGGACATTTCTGTGGCAGGTAGCAAGCAGGTAAAAGGCCTGAGTGAACAACCTTGTACTCTCAGATTCACAGCCTTAATATGAAGTTAATGAATAAACAAATACAGATATAAATGTTATGTAAACATGCACATAAAATCAGCTATAAAATATCCATAAATATCAATTTTATGTGACTTCTGAGGGTTTACATATGTCTGTTTATGGTCAGAGATACAGAAGGCAATACAGGCAGACCAGCTTGAGAACTCTAAAACACCAAGATCGACACGAAAACAAATATTATTTTAGTAAGTAGAGGAAATTCTTTGTAAGGCATGTACAAGAAAGGTATTTTAACCCACCTCAGCCATTTCCTGCCCAGCAACATCCAAACAAAGTTGATTTTTTTGTTTTGTTTTCTTTCTTCCCCCCCTTTTAAAACCTACTGTGAATGGGCTCATTTTGGGGGAAAATGAGGTTTTTAGATAACTGAAACATCCAACTACAGTAACTCAGTTTCCATCTCGAGTTTTTCTATTTCTTCTTTAAACCAATGTTCTTGTTCTTCATGCCTTGGAAAACATTGAGTTAGAGCATGGAATATAATTTGTTTAGCCATTTAAATGTACAATCTAATGTGTTGATTAAAAAGAAATAGCATTTCTGGTTAGATGACAGGGTTTGTATAATTGCTTTTTCAGTGCAACATGTTGGTTCCTTTACTGCTCTTGCTTGAGTTTTTTCCCCAGAAGACTGAGAGACTTGTTTCACATTTTACTAATTTTTTTTAATGGTTTAAAAATTTGGAGACTCCAGGCTCAGGCTTTGCTTCAACAAGCTAAACTACAGATTGAGTGTACAGTGGCAGTCTTCACTATGGTGAATTAAATGCAGAGCCTAGAAAAGTTATGTTTTAAACATGCTGGTTGGGGGATTCTAGAAATTTTAATCCAAAAAAAGGAACATTGCTATTTTATTTTAACGATTCTTCCCCTTTCCAAAATGTGCATTTTTTCCTGCCTTGTTGCCGGTGTTCAGAATCAAGTCAGCTACTGCTTCAGTGTTTTATTGTGTTGTGGGTTTTTTGAACCACTTTTTTTTTCCTCCTAGCAATAAGTTGCAACATAGACAATTGGATTTGTTCCCTGCTAATGTGATTGAATGCAAAATCAATTCAGAGTGAGAACAGTGCCTAGGCAGGGAAAATTGCCCCTCACTCCGAATCAGTTTTGGTCTGCCCACAATGACAACATTTATCTGTCTTAGAGTTAATTATCAGTCAGTATTCTGATTAAATTCCATTGCGCTATGGATAGAACAGACCCACTGAACTATGGAAAATCTAGCTTGGAATGTCCTTTTCTTTTTTCTTTTGTCTTTTTGTATACATTTTGTATACATTGCTGACATAAAAAAAAAGATTTTTCTAATTGTATATTAGCAGAAAAATCATGCTTGCTAATTGGTGTAAGAATTTAATCATTTGTGTTTTTACCTAAATATAGCCTTTATACAGTCTAGGAATATAATCTCAAACCTTTCAGCATGTGAGCACATGCCTTTTAAATACAGTATTTACATTTCTTAGGAAAGCAATTGTAAAATCAAGAGTTCCTGTCTGCCACTCTGTGTATATGTTTGTAATACAATCCTGTATATGCCTATTCAGAAATAAGTCCAGCTGAGTTCAGGAGGGTGCATTCTCAGGAAAGTGTGTATAATGCTGCACTCTTAAGTACACTAAACAAGATCGTTTATTGTAAGACTAACCACACAGTGACACAGCTCATTGAACTCTGTTGGTCTCATTTTCAAGTAAAGATGTGCAAGATTCAACTAAACACCAAAACTGTCTGGATTTCAAGAACAGGGAAGAAGAGTGGGAATGTAAATGCTTATGTTATCTGATTGACAGAAGCTAAATATTAACAATTTTCACAATAATAAATATAATACATGGTTTATTTTGTGATATTTATAATGCTTAACACCAACGATCATGTAATTTTGACCTTTTTTTTAATAAAGAAACACAAGTTTACCTTGTTGTCTTTTATAGAAGGTAAAAGAACAAGATTTGTGAGCTGCAGACTTGAAAGGTCAGCTATGAAGAAATTAGATAAGCTGCTCCAGTATATACACCTCTCTCTCTCTCTGGCTTTTCTTCACAAATGAAGATTCAGGAAGGACTCATCCCGCGCTTTCTGCAAGTGCGCTGATGACAAAAAGGCCAATCTGAGATAAACAAGTCCGGTTGCAGAAAGCACAGCAGAAGGTCTTCTTGGGTGCTGTTTCTGGGTTGTGATTCTTTCTGCGTTGTCGTTTCTCTTCAAGACTTGTTCGGCGTTAGTTCTCAAGTAAGGCTGCAGCATTGTGGATAGTGCATCTCCATGCCTCCCGATGTGAGGCCAGGGTGGACCATTGTTGGTGATCAGTTTGGCCGAGCCTGAGATGTTGCTTCAGGGAGTCCTTGTATCGCTTTTTTGGAGGGCCACTCCTACGCTGACCCGTGGCAAGTTCACCGTAGAGTACTATTTTTGGGAGGCGATGGTCCTCCATCCTAGAAACATGCCCTGACCAATGCAGCTGTGTTCTCAATATCATGGCCTCAATGCTGGTGATTCCTGCTTGCTCAAGGATAGCAACATTCACCACATAGTCAGTCCAGTGTATATTTAGGATTGTGTGTATACAGCGCTGATGAAAGCGTTCGAGAAATCGTAAGTGTTGGCGATAGGTGACCCATGTTTCAGACCCGTAAAGGAGAATAGACAGCACAATGACTCTATACACATTGATTTTTGTGCTTTGCCTCAGGTGTTTATTACTCCAGACTCTTTTGTAAAGTCTTCCAAATGCACTATATGTCTTTGCTTATCTGTGATCAGTCTTTTTATCAATCTTGGCATCTGAGGAGATGATGCTTCCCAGGTAGGTGAACTGCTGAATGGACTTAAGCACAGAATTGCTGACGGCAATGTGGGGATGGTAGTGCTCGTCCTGTGGTGCAGGCTGGTAAAGAACTTCTGCATTGGAAAAGGTAATCTAATGAGTTTGCAAGACTTAAAACAGGTATGTTAATAGAGTTTCTTGGAGGTCTTTTAATTGTAGGGTTGCTTTAAGTCAAAGCTGACTTGATGACACACAATATTATGCTTGTTAGTATTGTATTTAGCTATTTTATTTAGTTTTTTTTTAATTAAAGCCACACTTAGACTAGAATCCAATACAGGTTGAGTATCTCTTATCCAAAGTGCTTGTGACCAGATGTGTTCTATATTTTTGATTTATTTATTTTTTTAGATTTTGGAATACTTGTATATACACAGTGAGATATCTTGGAGATGGGACCCAAGTATAAGCATGACACTCATTGATGTTTCGTATACAGTGGACTCTCCACATTTGTTGGGGTTAGGGGCACAAAAATGCATGATCTGTGGATTCAACCCACTGCTGATGCCTTCACGGTGGTAGGGTTCCTTCTCAAGGCAGACGTAGGCAGCTGGGGGGCTTGCTGCATGTCTGCTGCTGCCCTATGCTATTTTTATTAGGGACTTGCAAGCCTTGTTGCACATTTGCAACCTCTTTCAGTATTTTGAGGCTTGCAGTCCCTATAAAAAATGAAATAGGGCAATCATGGAGGCGGCAGCAAATACAGTCGTCCCTTCACATTCGCAGGGGTTAGTTTCCCCAGCCCCCTGCGAATGTGAAAAATCCGTGAATAATGATTGCCCTCCCCCTCCCACGCCAAAGCAACCATGGGGCCTCCAAAGGCACCATAGTCGCTTTCCCCCGCCTCCCCCTCCCTTCTAAGGCCTTCACGGGGCCTCAGGAGACCCTCCCGAGGCCCCGTGGATGCCTCCCCGGCCCTCCCCCTCCCACCCAGGGCCTTCACGGGGCCTTCGAAAGCTCCGTGGAGGCCTCCCCGGCCCTCCCCCTTCCCTCCCAGAGCCTTCACAGAATCTTTGAAGGGTCTCCAAAGGCCCCGTAGAGGCCTCCCTGCTCCCTCCCCGGGCCTTCATGGGGCCTCCAGAGGGTCTCCGAAGGCGCCATGGAGGCCTCCCCAGCTCTCCCCCCTCCCTCCCCAGGCCTTCACGGGGCCTCCGGAGGCCCCGTGTCATGGTTTTGGGAGGGCGGGGGGCCCTCCCCAAACCGCGAATATCCAAAACCTCAAATGCTGAGTTCGCGAATGTGGAGGGGCAACTGTCAACAAATTATAGAATCATAGGGTTGGAAGAGGCTACAAGGGCCTGTCAGGAGTTAGAGACTCAACTCCATTATAAAATGGCCAAACAAATTACATAGTTTTTCCTTGTTTTTTTTTTTCTTTTTCTTTTCCCCGGGGCTGTGAGGCCGTGTTCTGGAATAGTTTATTTCTTACAGGCTAGAGAAGAAAACAAAAACAAAAACAAAAACAAAAAAACCCCAAGGAAAATCTATGGATGCCAGCCGTGAAAGCCTTCGACTTCACATCAAACTGCAGAGTCATGCCTAGTCAAAATGGCTGACTCCACAAACTGCCTAGTCTCCCTTAGCTACAGAAGGAGGGTTCTTATTGGTGTGTAAGATCATGTGGTTAAGCCAATGCCCTGTGACTATGTATGTGGAAGGGCTCAGAGCAGAGCTCTTTCTTCCTGTGAATGCTTAGTCCTGACTGAAGCAGTTTCTCCCTGAATTGTAAATACAGTATTTGTATATATTGTAACTGTTTGAGTTTGAAGATAAAAGTGCCTCCTGCTTATTTGGACATCAAACACTCTGTGTTTGAGTATTCTTGGGAATGGGTTGCTACTGAGTCTATTGAGACAGGTTTTTTTTGCTTTTGCTGAGGATTGCATGTCCTATCATTCCCTGACAGGGCCACCCAGTCCAACCTCCTGCCATGCAGGAATACACAATAAAGCATACCTGACAGATAGCCATGCAGCCTCTGTTTAAAAACCCTCCGAAGGACACTCCACTCCACTCCACTCCCAGGCAGCACATTCCACTTCTGAACAGCTCTTACTGTCAGGAAGTTTTTCCTAATATTTAGGTGGAATCTCTTTTCCTGTCATTTGAACCTATTGCTCCATGTCCTAGTCTCTGGAGCAACAGAAAATAAGCTTGTCCCATCCTCAGTATGACATCCCTTCAAATATTTAAACATGGTTATCATGTCACCTTTCAACCTTCTCTTCTCCAGACTAAACATTACCCAGCTCCCTAAGCCGCTCCTCAAAGGGCATGGCTTCCAGACCTCCTACCATTTTGGTTGCCCTCCTCTGGACATGTTCCTGCTTCTCAATATCCTTCCTGAATCGTGGTGCCCAGAACTGGACACATTATTCCAGGTGAGGTCTGAGCAAAGCAGAATAGAGTGGCACTATTACTTCCCTTGATCTAGAACGACTATACTCCCATTAATGCAGCCTAGCATCACATTGGCTTTTTTAGCTGCTGCATCACACTATAATCAAATAATAATCAATAATAATAGTAATAACAGTAGTAATCAAATCACAAATTAAATTCACAGATGTGGAGGGCCGACTGTACCCCTTATACACATGGCCTGGAAGTAACTTTATATACCATATTTCTAATAATTTTGTGCATGAAACAAAATTTGTGCATACTGAATCATCAGAAAGCAAAGGTGTTGCTATCTCAGCCACCCACGTCGATAATTTTGGAGCATTTCAGATTTTGGAATTTTGGATAAGGGATACTCAGCCCATATACACTTTCCTGGAACATTAAACTCAGTGTGACTTACACCTGACTAGATATAGGCTTGTACAGTATTGTTAAATATAAACATTCAAAATCTAATCTATTTTTTTAATTCTTTGTTTTATGACTTTAAATAAAAGCCAAAAGCATACAACATATATTAACATGAAAAGTTATTATCCCTTTCCTCACCCATTACTTTTCATCTGTATTGTTAACAGTTAGTTCAGGTTATTATTATATTTTAGCAAAATAGTTTGATTTTGAACCAGCTTCATTTATGAGATGATAGTATTTTGGCTTGTATCCGACTCTGTTTCTCCAAAAGCTCAAGTGGTGGTCTACGGGACCTTGTGATGCTGTAAGATCTGAGATAAATGAAATAGATGGAAATCAAATTATTTCAGAACTGTCTTTTTGATCTCTCTTCTTGTCAGTTTGGTTTGATGGGCCAGATTTCCAGCAAGTGCAACCGACCACACCTTGTTAGGTGAATACTTCATAACCTATTTTGGTCACCTCTCTCTTTTACCTTTTCCTTGCAGTTTATTGTTGTGGCACAGAGGAGAGATTCCAGAAAAGGGATGGAGGGAAGCAAAGGAAGACAAATATACCTCTCCAAACTACAAATTCCTGGATTTCATAAGATGGAGCAATGGATGGAGCCTTAACAGTTTCTCCCCCTCAATATTTATTTATTCATTCTTTCTTACATACAATACATAAAATACATGGTATTCAAGCAAATAATCAAACAATCCACCCACAAACACATTAATAACAAAATAATAACAATCAAAAACGAACAAAAGAGACACAAAATCAACGTAACCTAACATAACATAAAATATACCACAATACATCATACAATCTTCACATTTCACATTAGCTTCCTTTTTCTATTTAAAATTCCACTAGATTTACTACATGTTTACAGATCTCTACTTTTTCCAAACTTTTCCCTCTGTTTCCTTACTGATTCTTAACATTATCTTATTGCTTTCTCTCTTTTTTCCCCTTATCGTAAATCTATTTCAGCTTCCTCCCCCCACTTAGCTTTCCACAGTGGGTTTAATATTTTCCATTCCTGTAGGTCTCCTATAGTTTTCCTTTCATCCATCAGTATTGTTAATTTGTCCATTTCAAACATCTCGTATAATCGCATCTTCCATTCCTCCATTGTGAGTACTTCTTGACCTTTCCATCTTTTTGCTAGCGTTAACCTTGCGGCTGTGAGCATATATAATAATAATCTCCAATATTTTATTTGTATATTTTTATCTATTTTGTCTAGTATATTCAAAAGGTAAATTTCTGGTTCGATATCTTCCTGTTCAGTATATAGTTTTAATAGAACCTTATAGATTTTCGATAGGATCTTCTTTTTTTCACCAGATACCAATTCATCAAATTCTGTTTTTTCTGTTTCTATTCCTTCCAGTTTTTGATCTATTTTGAATTTCTCTTTTAACTGTCTGTATAAGAACCAATGGCATTCTATAGCTTGATCTCACAATTCTTCCTGAGTTTTTATTCTGTAATTCTTCACATCGTTTAGTTCAGTTCTTATCAGTAAATCCTTATATGTTAACCATTTGTCCTTATAAATGTTTTCTTTCTTATAATAAGCTTCATGGATTCCATAAGATGAAGCAATGGATGGAGCCTTAACAGTTAAATTAGTACCAAAGTGTGATAGATAGTCCACGTGGTGTAGACTTTGAATTGGTTGTTGAATATCTAGTCAGTGCTTATGTAAATCCCATTGATTTGGTGGCTCTATTCTTCAGACATATATCTCTCATATGGTTGCTCTGGAATGACAACACTGAACTGCAACATCCTGATCTGGTACACAACCAGTCTGTGTAACTACAGTTGTCCCTCCGTATCCACAGGTTTGATATCCACAGATTTAAGTATTCACGGCTTGAAAATATTCTGTAAAAAATAATAATCCAAAAAGCAAACCTTGATTTTGCCATCTCATATAAGGGACATCATTTTGCTATGACATTGCCTTTTTAGTCATCAGCGCGCTTGCAGAAAGCGCGGGTTGAATCCTTCCTGGATCTTCGTTTGCGAAGAGAGAGCATACAATGGGACTAGAGTATTCACAGATTTTGGTATCCACAGAGGGTCCTGGAACCAAACCCCAGTGAATATGAAGGGACAACTGTACAACAATTTAGATGGAGTGAGTAAGTAGAGGGAGCCAGCATGGTGGTTAGTTGGTGGAGAGAGTTGGTGGAGAGTTTTCTTTGTTTCTTTTTCTGTTTTTTAAAAATAGGGCTCCTTGAGGAACAGGCTGTGAACTGGGAAGCCTATCTAACCCACACCCACTGCTATGCATTATTTAATCCTCTGTGTGCATGTGCGTCTTTCAAACTGGAATTTTTAACATTGATCTTAATGTTTTGGCTTGGTTTTTCTTTTTACTATGGTAACTCATAGTTGGTTTTTCTCCCCTGAATTGTGCAATTGAGCTAATAGCTCCTGCTGGATCAGTTGGGAATCATTATGGTCTTTCTCGGATAAACAGAACTTCAGACTTGACAGCTTTAAAATCAGTTTTTTCCTTTCTATTCTTCATTGGCCTAAAGCAGAAACCTAAATAAATAAATAAATAAATAAGTCAGCCATGGAGAACAGCAACAGTTCTGTTCAGCTTGTGGGCAGTACAAAAAAACCCCACCTTCTCCTATAATTGTTTATACTTTTGGCTGTCCCCCTTCCAAGAAGATATGTTTTGTGGTTGAGATAATGGCCTGTAAATTGTCCATAACTACAGTTCTTTAAGTGTGTGGGTGTGCAAATGTGTGTGAAAAAGAGTGAATGAGCAGTTATAATACACAGTTACAGCAACTTGATAGCACTTTTAGCTGCTGTGGCTCCATCCTATGGTCTCCTGTGATTTGTAGTTTGGTCAGGTACTTAGAATTCTTTGCTAGTGAGGTCTGTCACCCTCTTCTGAACTAAAGCTTTCTGGCAGACAATTTTAAACTACACTTCACTAAACTACAAATCTAAAGATTCTGTGGGATTCTTTTGAAGGCCACCTGTCACAATTCATCCTTACAGCTTTTGAGAGTGCTAGTAACTTCCTCTGAGCTAGAGGCCTCTAGCAGACAATTCTAAATATCTCATCAAACTATAGATCCCAGGATTCTGCTGAATGGAGTCATGCCCATTAGATTAGTATCAAATAGCTATAAAGGTAAATGTAGGCACACTATTCTGTGTGTGAGAAAAAGGGAAGGAGGAGGAGGAGGAGGAGGAGGAAATAGTTTCATGTAGGAAGTGTGGATTATTGACAGGGGAGCCTTTAATTAAATATTATTTATTTCATTTATATGCCATCTTTCTCCCAAAGTGAGACCCAAGTTGTTTTCCAAGAATGATCAATTAAAATGATTACAATAAAATTTTAAACAGCTACAATCACAGATAAAAATATTTTAAAATCATTTTAACAATGTTTAAAAGATACAAAAAACACCAATTAAAAAGCCCCCCTGCTTATAGATTGTACAGCCAGCCCTCCGTATCCATTGATTTGGCAGCCACGAATTCCACCATCCATGGCTTGAAAATATTATTTAAAAATATCCAAGAAGCATACCAATTGGGCCTCCTATGTCATATTTTATTGCCTGGGAGGTCCGGTCAGCCCCCTCCATGCTCTTTTTTCGTCTGCAGTTGAAGATGTTTTTATTTAGGCAGGCGTTTGAGAAGTGAATTTTAATTGGTGCTCTTAATGTTTTAATGTGTTTTTATTGATTTTATGTTTTTATTCATGTTGTGTTTTTAATTATGTGGAAATTAATTTAATGCTTTTTAATTTTTTTGTAAATTATGATATTTTAGCTGTATTTTTAAATTGTTGTAAGCTGCCTTGATTCCCATCTTGGGAGAAAGGCGGGGTAAAAATCGAATAAATAACCTTGATGTTGCCATTTTATATAAGCCATGCCCTACGAGGAGCGGCTTAGGGAGCTGGGTATGTTTAGCCTGGGGAAGGGATGACATACTGAACATGAAGCAAACTTGTTTTCTGTGGCTCCAGAGACTAGGATGTGGAGCAATGGACTCAAACTGCAGGAAAAGAGATTCCACCAGGAAGAAATTCCTGACCGTAAGAGCTGTCTGGCAGTGGAATGCACTCCCTCGTAGTGTGGTGGAATCTCTTTCTTTGGAGGTTTTTAAGCAGAGGCTGGATGGCCACCTGTCGGGAATGCTTTGATTGTTTATTCCTGCATGGCAGGGGGTTGGACTGGACAGCCCTTGTGGTCTCTTCCAACTTTATGATTCTATGATTCTATGAAATAAGGGACACCATTTTACTATGCCATTGTATATAACAGTACTTGAACATCCATGGATTTTGATATCCACAGTGGGTTCTGGAACCAAACCCCACCAAGGGCCCACTGTACATTAAAAGCCTGCTTAAACAAAAACATATTTGCCTGCTGGTGAAAGGAAATCAGGAAGGGGGCCAGTCTAGCCTCCTGTGCAAGGGAGTTCCAGAGGGTGGGAGCAGCAACTGAGAAGGTGCTCTCTTGTGTCTTCACCAAGTGAGCCTGTGATGGTGGTATCACTGTGATGTTGGCAGGACCAAAAGAAAGAAAAGGTGAAGGCATACATCTGCAGTGCTGGAAGCATAGCACATACAGAAATTACAGTGCTGGTGTAGGGGGAACCTTGGGTCATGGGCCAAAGAGTCTCTTGGGCTTCTTCCAGGAGTTGTGTGTGAATGGCAAAGAGAGCCAGCATGAGATAGCAGTTAGAGTGCTGGACCAGGAAGATCTGGATTCAAATCCCTGTTATGGCCATGGAGCTCACTGGATAAACATAGACAGTCACTAATCTCTTAGGCTGTCTGTTGTGGGGTTAAAAATGAGGAAGAAGGCCACAGACATTGCCTTGAATTAGATATAAATGCAATAAGGGGCATAATAGTTAAATACGAAGGACATATATATGTGTAATACAGGAAATAATAAATAATTAAATATGAAGAAGAGCGAGATAAGGGAGAAATATAGGGTTCTGACCCTAGAGAGAACTTCAGTACACTTCCTTCACTTAGAGTTCTCTAGCAGGCAGTTCTAATTACTTCACCAAACTACAGATTCCCAGGATTCTGCTGAATGTATGTATTTAATAATTATTTACTACTACTACTACTGAGAGCCAGCATGGTAGTATGGTTTGAGTGTTGAACGAGGACTCTGGAGACCAGGTTTCAAATACCCACTCGGCTATGGAAACCTACTAGGTGATCTTGAACAAGTCGCACTCTCTCAGCCTCAGAGACAGGCAAAGGCAAGCCCCTTCTGATGAAATCTTGCCAAGAAAACCCTGTGATAGTGTTGCCTTAGGGTCAGAAATGACTTGAAGACACACCACCACCACCACCACTACTAATTCATTATTATGTAATATGTTATTAAATAATGTTATTGATTATAAGCTGGATATGCAGTGACAGGCATCCTTGTGACCTCCCAGGGTTCTTCAGCAGGTCCCTTAGGATGGTGTAATTGTTGTTCATTGGGCTACAGGAACAAAGCAGATGCTTCACTGAATCCTCCCCCCGCCCCCCGCCCTGCTTTTCACCAGCCAGTAAATAGCTGAGTTGTGAGTGGACTGCATCAGATAAAATGTGTGTGTGTGTGTGTGTGTGTATGTGTGTGTGTGTGAGAGAGAGAGAGAGAGAGAAGATGCCATAATTCCTCTTCCCAGAACTTTACAGTAAGCCTTCCTGATTGAGGTTCAGCTAAATATTAAAGCAACAGGAGCCCTCTTCCTGTATTCAGCCTGGCAACTGTAACAGGGATTGAACCTGGAAGCTTCTGCATGTGTACCTCTTATTGGATTTTGTGGGGCGAACTGTAATTGAACATTGCAATCACAACCTAAGTCCCAGTATATACTGTGTACATTTTTAGCAACAATACAACAAATTGCATATTAAATTTGGCACATATGTACTGTCCCCAAAGTTCCAAGTATCCAGTGAGGTACCAATGCAGGATATGATTGGGCTGTGCAGCACTGTAATATTGCAACATTTGGATGCAATCTTAAAGCCCTTATTCAAGGTGAAAAGAGTCAGCTGCTTAGCCCTGGCAACTGCAGATCCAGTAATTCCTCTCTTTTTGAACTCAGCTAGCAAGTATGGCCCCTTCGCTAGGGCTTCCCTACCCACTGGACCAAGCCAATAACTCATAGGGGTTACACATGCAAAGCAGGTGCTCTGCTACTGCATTTCCTTCCATTTTATCACATCTCCTTTAAGGCTTCCACATGAGTGTCTCCATATAGGCAAGAGAGTCTACACCCAGGCACATTTTTCAAGTACTCCATTTTTTAGGTACAAATGAAGGCTAAGAATAGGTGACCAGAGGATTTTGCTGCTGCCGTATGGATTGGATGCCTTGGTGCTTACTTGAAAGCACCTGACTTTTGCTGAAGGTCCAGCTCAACTCCATAGTGATATTGGAGAAAGGGAGCAAAATACATTCCTAGGCTTTGAGGGAGAGGAATATGAGGGCTTGTCTAATTTCTTTTTAGTAAGGCATTTCTGTACTGCAAGCTTATGGTTAGAGATCAAACAGGTTGAAACCTTTTTCTTTGCATGCATGTTGGAAAATGGTCAGGTTGACACATTCCAGACTTATTTAATATGACCAAAGGATTTCCTCCAAATAGTTACCCTGATCTAGCATTTCATGCCTATATAGAGCACAGCTTGGAAAAGTTACTATTTTGGACTAGAATCCTCCAGCCAGTATAGACTCCAGTCCAAAAAAAAGGAACTTTTCCAAACTCTGAAAAAGAGCACTCAGCACAGCAAGGATGAGAAATGGGGTGTTCCTGTTTCTTTAATGAAAACATTAGGAAATGCTACATCTGTACTGGGCCCAGCCTCTTGGATTCCTACAGTCTCATTAATCAAGTCCTTTCACACTACACATCTATAGCAGTGTGATTCCAGTTTAACTGCCATGTCCACATCTTACAGAAACCTCGGATTTGTAATTTGGGGAGGCACTAGAGCTGTTGGCAGCAAATTTTAAATATCTTCCCTTACCTCCAATTCGCAGGATTCTGTAAGGGTGGAACCAATGCAGTTAAAGTCCTATCTCTCTCTCTCTCTCTCTCTCTCTCTGGCTTTTCTTCGCAAACGAAGATTCAGGAAGGACTCATAATTGTGTAGTGTGAATGGGCCTCATATAGTGGTGACATGCTTGAGAATCATTTTCTTTCCTTTGCACCAAAAATGGATACCTGAAAGCAACTTTGTTCCTCTCAAGACAATTAACTGAGCTGACAGCCTTATTCCAGCAACTCGAGATTCGTAAACAATGCTGGAAAACCAGTTTCTGTAAAAGACACCTTTGTTGTTTCAAATGTCATTGGCTACTTTGAAAGTGTAATTGTGCCAGTAATGAATATTGTGACATTGTTCCCTTTCTAAAATGTTTTGAGTACTAGGCAGTGGTAAAATTTCAGCATGGCATAGAAATGTGTCAGGTGAAAAAAGAAGAGGTAGAGAAAGGATGTTGCTATTATTGAAATTGGAGTAGAATTATCATTCTACATTTTTGTAGCTCTTAGAGAAATGCAAATCTATGGCCAAGTTCCTACATCCTGTTTGCATAGTGTAAATCTACACTCATGTAGTCACACAGTGGTTGTTGTACTCCATTGGTTTGCTAAATTAGTTCTGTAACTTACTGTGTATATGCTGGTGTATCTGTTTATTCTTCCGTTCTGCAATGGAGAAGGCACAGTGGCTGGTTCTACCATCCCAGTAAAGCAAGTGGTACATCTGAGCCACCTAATTACAGACTGCCCAAAGATGTACAACTAAGCTGCTGGAATCCTCTTTGTTAGTCCCAACTAGAGTAGATCCACTGAATCAACTGTTGAATGCTAAGTCAATACATAGGTAGATCCAGTTGATTTATTGTCTGCTCTGGTCAGGTGGTAGGATACAAGGCCATGTGAAACAGTTACACTCGTGGAACTCAGCTTACAGAACCGTGAACTGAATATGGCCAACATGTAAGACTACTTTCATATGTGTATAACATCAACAGGATTCTGGCCAATGTATTGTTTCTAGTTGTCTGGATCTCTGCTTTTTCTTTTTTAAGGGAATGGTTGAAGTTTACAGTTATGGATGCAGAATTTTAAATTAAGGACCAAAGCTACACTGATTGTTCTTTGACTCTTCATCTGTGCATGCAGGAGTTCACAAATAGGATTCATGGCTAGTCAGTGGTTAACAGATTTTTTTATACATACATATTCAGCCACCAGACTGTGTTTTCAGCTGAGATGCAGCACTCATGTCATCAGGACAAACTGTATATTGAGTGAAGAGATCACTTTTGAATTACAGAGGCCAAAAATCTATACCAGTTAGAGTTTTCTGGGAGGCAGATGTGCACTTGAGTGAAAGTTAATGCAAATTACCTCAATCCTTGTCCACCTTTTTTTTTTCTCCTGACCATTTCTGTCTCTAATTCCTTCCTCTGACATTCAAAATGCCTTGGGGATATTTAGGGTTCATTTTGGGTTCTTGCAGTGCAGTTCCAACAAGGCCAAATTTCTTTGTCATTCAGTATAAAGATAGATAGGCGGCTTCCCTTCTCTGCAGTTTCCTGCTTTTGATATTTTTTTAATTGAATCTGGAGAGTAAAATATGATGCAAGTTATAATGGAAGCAGCTTTGTAGACTAACAGTCCAGCTACATCAGGGGTTGGGAATCCTATTTTGGGGTTCCTAGCTGCCATAGCCAGCATAGTCAGTAGTTAGGAGTGCTGGCTGGTGAAGTAATCTGTGTAATTGTAGATTCTAGCTCAGGACAGTCCCAAAAGAGAATTGGAGGCAGGGACCCAATAACTGCTTTTAAAGTTGGGATTGGGCTTAATATTGGCAGGCAGTTTATTTTGGGAGACAGGTTGTTACTAATTTTGCCCACTTGCAGGGTCAGCCTAAGGTGGTCAGCCTGTGTTGTGGGCCGTAACACTTTGTACAAAGTTAATACTTTTGGAGGTTGATCTGGAGAGCACTAATGTGAGAGAAATTTCTACCTCTTAAAATTTTCCACGGAAACTTTCAGTTTCCAGTAATGGATTTTTAATAACATTGATAACATTTAATAACATAATAGCCATGTTTAAATATTTGAAGGGATGTCATACTGAGGATGGAGCAAGCTTGTGGAGTTTCCTTCTGAGGTTTTTAAACAAAGGCTGGATGGCCATCTGCTGAGAATGCTTTGATTGGGTAGTCCTGCATGGCAGGGGTTGGACAAGATGGCCCATAATGATTCTATGATTTCGTTATGTCATTTGTACTATAAGAGGTAGTTTGATCTGTCTGCAGTCTTGCATCACACATAAAGCAGTAAAATTCAGGAGAAAGCTGTCATCTCTTGGTCAGAATTGTGCTGGCTCTCAATGCAGTTTTGTTACCGTTATGAAAAGGAAATCCAAAGGAAAGTCACACTTGGGGAGAAGTGGGAGGTAACAAGGCAATTATTTCAGGAAGGAAAATGGTAGAGTCCTGGGGAAACTTTCAGAGGTGAAAGGAATGATTGGAAAGACATCTAGCAAGAGTCTGAAGCTCAGTTTTCCCTCTTGCCTGTGATACTTTGTATTGAAAAGTGTACAGGCTGCTTGCTGGTTGTCCATATGAAACTTCACCACCACCACCCCTTCATTCCATCAGCAACTTGATCAGGCTGCTCTGGAAGATCCGTGAGTGAGCAGAAGAGTGAAACTATGACACTCTTCATTGGATTGCTCAGCTTGTCTATGCTGTGTCAGAGAGAAATTCTTCTTGTTTGTAAGCCTGTGTACATATTGTACTTTCTCTGTGTGCAGTTCTTGGCATGTGTTATTGGAGTGGCTGTGGACAGATATGGGGTACCTTCTTTCCCTCTCCCTCCCAGTAGTAGTTTTCCACATGAAGATATTTGGCAAGACACTTTAAGAATGCAGAACCAGAGAATGAGGCATGTGGGTGTGCATGTGGAAAGTTGATAAAACTGAGGTGAAAACTGATTATTTTCAGCTTTTAAAACATCATGCATAACAGCCATTTTTGAAAAAAACAAGCATACATGCATTATCGGGACTTAAAAGCTGAATTAAAATGTGAATTAAACATGTATTAGCTAAGTTTCTGGCAGAATTCATTGTCTGTGAGTATATTCCTAAGACTCCGTAAGAAATTCCACTGTCCTTTGGCCCTCATCTGATGAGCCCCTCATCCCATCTTCCTCCCTCACCTTCATTTTTTCAGCCCCAAGCTGATAAGAAACAAATTTAAAAAAAGAGAAAAAGAGATTGATCTGGACCCCAGTAGGCCACTATACATGGTTGTTGAATCAACCTTTGTTCTGGCCTGGTGCTGGATATTCTCACCTTGCCACAGCTGATGTATCCATACTGCACAGTTATAGTGCTTTGTTACCATTTTAATTGCTGCGGCTCCGTTCTATCGAATCTTGGGATCCATAATTGGGTAAGGTACTTTGAATTTGCTGCTCTTGTCCTATGGTTCAGGGGGGATACCTTAGAACTCTCCAGCAGGGAATGGAGTAAAGCAGTCTTTCCCAGCCTGGGCTCTCTCCAAATGTGTTGGACTGCAAATGCGTTAGACTGCAACTGTCATAAAGCCCTCCCAGCCAGCATTACAGATGAGAGGCATTATGGCAGTTACATCTGGAGGGTACCTAGGTTGGAGAAGGCTGGACTAAAATCTTCACATTGAAAGCAATAAATAAACAGGACTTGGGTACACACTGAAGGAATCTGACCACAACTTAATAGATCCCAAACCCAGCACTCATTCAAGTTGCCCTTTACCAGCTTGTTTTCAAAACTGTGTGACAGTTCATCTGTGCTATACAGCACAGCACCCATATCCATGGGACCGGTACCCACAGTTTCACTTACCTGTGTCAGAAAAAAATAGGCGGTCCTCCAGTGTGATTCTATGGCAAGCTTCCTCTGGAAATAGAGGATTAGCTACTATCTGCAATTTTTGCTATCTGCAGTAAGTCTGGGAACGTATCCCCCACGGATATGTGATTGTACTGTATACGAAACACATGGGACAATACTTTGATTCAATCTCATAGATTTTAAATCACTTTAAATTATAGGGTGACTTGGATGGTGGGGAGAAGGGAGTTTCTGGCTAATCTGAGAGATATATGTGTATAATCTTTATACTTGATTTATTTAGTGCAGTTAAAGCATATTTTGTATATGGTATGTAAACCATAATCTAATACAATTCTGAGCTACCTGGAATAATGGATTTACCATAATTCTCTGTTGTGGCTCCAGCCATGTGGTATTAAGATTAGACTGGCTCCTAGTGTTGGGTGTTTCCACCATTGACTGAAGACATATCTGTTTACCCAGACATTTTCCTGTGTGTTTTCCTAATTACTAATGCTATCAGTTATCTCTGTTTCTAATGTTGAGTTTAATTTTTTTCACAGTTGTAGACTTTTAAACTACTGGTTTCCTTGTACAGTGGGCTATCCTGACCCACAGGGGTTTGGTTCCACCCCTACCCCACCTTGTTTATTGCAAAAAACAGGTATGGTCATGCCGTTATGTTATTAAATGGCGACCATGTGTGTGCAGTCACACCCACGTGCACATTGCCACCATTTTAGGTATGGCTGGTGGTGATCCACAGGTAGTTGAAGCTATGGATTAGGAGCCCATGGATTGGGAGGGTCCACTGTATCTGATTTTACTGTGAACCATGTTGCAATTTTTTTAAAAAAAGGAAAAGCAGAAAAGGAATGTTAACAAAAAATGTTGTTGGAATCAGGCTTTTAAGATTCACAGAGTGCTTCAGAGCACTTCCTATCCTGAATCCTATTGGTTAGATCTAGTTATATAGACCTATTAAATCAATTGTTGAATGGCAGGGGGTTGGACTGGATGGCCCTCATGGTTTCTTCCAACTCTGTGATTCTATAGTGAGTCAACAAATAGATATCCTAGTCATTCAGTCAATCTAATTTATTTGGAGCTAATGTTAGGATTCAGGCCTATTCATATTATAACCATCCTTCTTTTAACAGCCTGGCCATGCCCATGTTAAAGCTTGGATGGTACCAAAGTACCAAAGGTTTCATAATGTCTAATGCTGATATGCTTTGTACCATGCGCTCTTCAGAGATACAGTAGACAAAGAGAGAGCTGCAGATTACTAAATGGAGGATGAATGGACTCAGACTTAGTACAGAATAAGTGATGCAGGAAGAGAGAGGGTGGCTAAGACCAACAGGAAATTGCATGAATACATGCTATCCCTAAAGTCTTAAGAGAGACATGAAAATGAGAACTAGAGTGATGGTGTGTTAATGTTGCCACCTCTAACATTGTGTAGCCAACTAAGCACCATCAATGTGCTTGAAAAGGAGAAGCCAGGCATAGTCAGACACGCATTCTTGACTATAGGAGAGCTGATTTCAATAAACTCAGGGAAATACTGGGCGTGATCCCATGGTCAGGAATACTAAAAGAGAAGAGACCTCAAGACGGATGGGACTTTCTCAAAAGGGAGATACTGAAGGCACAATTTCAAACAGTACCACTGAGGAAGAAAAATGGGAGGTGTCTCAAGAAACCAGGATGGATGACTAAAGAAATATCAAAAGAGCTAAGTTTTAAACGGAACATGTATAAGAAATGGAAAAAGGGGGAAATCACCAAAGAAGAATTCAAACAGATAGCAAACACATGTAGGAGTAAAGTCAGAAAAGCTAAAGCACAGAATGAGCTCAGGCTTGCTAGAGAGGTTAAGAACAATAAAAAGGGTTTTTTTGGGTATGTCTGCAGCAAAAGGAGGAAGAAGGAAATGGTAGGGCCACTACGCGGAGAAGATGGCAAAATGCTAACAGAGGACAGAGAAAAGGCAGAATTACTCAACACCTTCTTTGCCTCAGTGTTTTCAGAAAAGGAAAAGGAGGACCAACCTGAGGATAAAGGTACAGAAGACACAACAGGGGAAATCCAGCACAGAATAAGCAAAGAGGTAGTACAGGAATACCTTCTTAATCTAAATGAATTTAAATCTCCAGGACCAGATGAACTACATCCAAGAGTATTAAAAGAGCTGGCAAATATAATTTCAGAGCCATTGGCAATAATATTTGAGAACTCCTAGAGAACAGGAGAAGTCCCAGCATACTGGAGGAGGGCAAACGTTGTCCCCATCTTCAAAAAGGGGAAAAAAGAGGATCCCAACAATTATTGTCCAGTTAGTCTGATATCAATACCAGGGAAGATTCTAGAGCAGATCATTAAACAGAGAGTCTGTGAACATTTAGAAGGCAATGCCATAATCACAAAAAGTCAACATGGGTTTCAGAGTAACAAGTCATGCCAGACAAATCTGATCTCTTTTTTTGATAAAATTACCAGCTTGGTAGATGAAGGGAACGCTGTGGACATCGCATACCTTGATTTCAGTAAGGCCTTTGACAAGGTTCCCCATGACATTCTTGCAAACAAGCTTGTAAAATGTGGGCTAGACAAGTTAACAGTTCAATGGGTTTGTAATTGGTTGACTGGCCAAACCCAAAGGGTGCTCAGCAATGGCTCCTCTTCATCTTGGAAAGATGTGACCAGTGGGGTGCCACAGGGTTCTGTCCTGGGCCCAGGGCTATTCAACATCTTTATCAATGACTTGGATGAGGGAATTAGGGGCATACTTACCAAATTTGCAGATGACACCAAATTAGGAGGAGTAGCTAATACCCTAGAGGACAGGATCAACATTCAAGATGACCTGGATAAACTGGAGAGCTGGGCCAAAGCTAACAAAATGAAATTCAATACAGAGAAATGTAAGGTACTGCACTTAGGGCGAAAAAATGAAATGCATAGATAATAGGATGGGGGAGACCTGGCTGAATGAGACTACATGCAAAAGGGATCTAGGAGTCCTAGTAGACCACAAGTTGAACATGAGTCAACAGTGTGATGCAGCAGCTAAAAAGGCCAATGCGATTTTGGGCTGTATCAATAGAAGTATAGTGTCTAGATCAAGGGAAGTAATAGTGCCGCTCTATTCTGCCTTGGTCAGACCTCACTTAGAATACTGTGTCCAGTTCTGGGCACCACAATTCAAAAAGGATATTGACAAATTGGAGCATGTCCAGAGGAGGGTGACTAAAATGGTGAAAGGTCTGGAAACGATTCCTTATGAGGAGAGACTTAGGGAGCTGGGTATGTTTAGCCTGGAAAAAAGATGGTTAAGAGGCAATATAATGGCCCTGTTTAAGTATTTGAAGGGGTGTCACGTTGAGGATGGAGCAAGCTTGTTTTCTGCTGCTCCAGAGATTGGAACACGGAGCAATGGATGCAAGCTCCAGGAACAGAGATTCCACCTCAACATTAGGAGGAACTTTTTGACAGTAAGAGCTGTTCAGCAGTGGAACGCACTCCCTCGGAGTGTGGTGGGTTCTCCTTCCTTGGAGGTCTTTAAACAGAGGCTGGATGGCCATCTGTCAGGGATGCTTTGATCGTGATTTCCTGCGTGGCAGGGGGTTGGACTGGATGGCCCTCATGGTCTCTTCCAACTCTGCAATTCTATGATTCTATGAATGTGCAAGGAGAATGGACCAGCAGTTTAGTGCAGTTCCAAATGTTTGCAAAAGTATACCCCAGCATATGCCCTGTCTCCAGCAGAGGTGTGTGTGTGTGTGTGTAAGTAAACAGCCTAGTGAGCACTGGGTATACCTGTTGGTGCTAGAACATTGGTTCATTCTTGGGCAAGGGTGGGGACGTTGAATGAAATATCCAGGAAAAGGGCATGGCAGTCTGGCTGGAATCCTGAACAGGGGTGTTTCACGCTTCTGCATTTTGTTGCAGGTCCCACTTGTGCTGCCTGTGGATGGACAGGTTTGGCCTATGCTGTAGTCTTTCTTCTATTGATAAACTCAGCTGGAAGCCCCTCAGCAGGGCAGCCTATAGCTGTGCCTGCTGTCATTCAAAAAAAATAAAAATAAATAAACGTTCTTTTAGCCTTTCTAGCTTTCCATCTCTAGCCCACCTGCCTTCCTGATGTGAAAAGCAAGCTAGGTCTCCTTTCAATAGTAACTGTAGGCAGTCACTCCTATGGTGTGGTTAATTGCCCTGCATCAATAGTGAAACTGATTCAGTCTTAAATTGATGTGCCATGCTCCATTTCCTCCTAATCTGGTGAACACAAGTCCCTTTTATCACTTGCTATTACCTGCCTGTGATTCTCTTTCTGTGTGCTTGTGCTACCTTCCCTCCCCTGTATAGAATGTGAACCCATTTAGAGTGGACTCACTTTGTGCTCATTACTGGACAGTGTCCTTGGTTGGTGTGAATTGAAATAGCTATATTGAACCTACCCAATTTTCACTGGTGGCAGCTGGACTGTTACACATTGATTTCTAGTGGTAAAGAAACAAATTTGTACAAGAGCTAACTATTCCATATAACATGTCTCTCTTTTCTCTCAACCCCTTAATACTTGTTTAATTTGGCCTAGTGGTAATCCCAATTTCTACAATGTATTTTTCTGATGATTTCTGGAAAAAGTGTGTTTTTGAGGTACCACTTAGTGATCACATTCATAACAAGGAGTAGTTGCAGGTCTTTTTAAAAAAAACACTCTGTGATTTTGTATTTTTTAAAAATCCTTGGGTTATGTGAGCATAAGGGAAGTTGTCTGTTAGGAGCATCAGGCCATGTGATGAAGTGAATTTGTCTTGGGATGATCATGTGCTCACATACCTAGGAAAGCAGAGATGCTGTTAAAAATGGGGGAAAGAACCTCAAGTGGTTGACTATTTGTAGGATTTATTAATTTTATTCTTTATTGAATTGCCAAATTGTTGTGACTCCTGTTCCATAAATGGCTTCAGAGCACTTAACAACATGAAGCAAAGCAAGGAGTAGCAAGATAACAGTGTAATGTAACCACTGAAGGCACATTGAAACAGGAGGGTCTTGATCTAGCCATGGAAATCCGTATCAGTAGGTGTTAAATCATTAAGTGTTAAATCACAGCCAGCATGGTGTAATGGTTTGGGTTTTGAACTATGACTCTGGAGAGCAGGGTTCAGATCCCCAGCTCTGTCATGGCAACCTACTGGGTAACCTTGGGCAAGTCACATTCTCTCAGCCTCAGAGGAAGGCCATGGCAAATCCACTCTAAACAAATCTTACCAAGAAAAATTCATGATTGGGTTTGTGTTAGGTGTAGTGAATCTCAGACTTTGGCCCTGCAGATGTTTTGGACTTCAGCTCCCAGAATTCCTGATTTTTGGCCAAGCTAGCTGGAGCTTCTGGGAGTGGAAATCCAAAACACCTGGAGTACCATAGTTTGGGAACCCCTGCCTTGGGGCCACTATAAGTCAGAAATGACTTGAAGGCACACAACAAAAACAACAACAACTATGGTGTTAAACCAGGAATTGGCAACTTTGGAAGATCTGGTGGCCAACTGTCTGCCCTTGGGACTCTTTGAAGGCCATGCAGACTGCCAAAAGTACTAAATGAAGCAAACTGAAAATGTAAGTGGACAAAAGTCTACTTCTGAGAAATGGACAACTTTTTGATGGTACTTAAAAAGTGCATAGGACCCCCTACAGCTTATTTAAAAGATGAATTGCCACTCCTAGAAGCTTCCAGAAGAATCAGGTTACTCCCTTGGGGAAAGGGGAGCAAAATAAGGGCAGCCCAGAGAGTGTGGAAGGTTGAGATCTGAGAAAACAGCTTGTGTATATGGTGTGTGTGCACATTTTCCACAACTGTGCTAAATGTCCAGTCCAGGGAAACAACTTCCTTTGCTTTGGGGCAGCAGCCAAGAAGATTTGCACCCTGTCCACACTACACAAATACAGTTGTCCCTTTGAATTCACAGATTTGGTATCCATGGATTTAAGTATTCACAACTTGAAAATATTCTTTAAAAAATAATAATCCAAAAAGCAAAATTTGATTTTGCCATCTTATATAAGGGGCACCATTTTGCTATGCCATTGCATATAATGGGACTTGAGTATTCATGGATTTGGGTATCCACGGGGGGGGGGGGGCTGTAACCAAACCCTAGCGAATATGAAGGGACAACTGTAATCCAGTTTGAAATGGAATTACTGTATTTGCCATGGCTCCTTCCTATGGAATCCTGGGATGTGTAGTTTGGTGAGGCACCAGCACTGTTTGGCAGAGAAGACTAAAGACCTTGTAAAACTATGAGAGGCCTTCAAGTATGTTAGAGCCATGACAGAGGTGTTTTACCTGATCATAGATATTGAGGATGTTTGTATTATGGGATCAGATGCTCCCTTAGGTATCCACAATCCAGTTTGTTACAGATTTCGTAGGCAGCATACTCCCAAAATTAAGACTACAAAAAGCCATATGATGGTTGCTTGGCAGGGGAGGGGAAAGAGGGGGAAAACCCTCTGTTGTCCTTTTTCTGGACATATACAAATATAAATAAATACATGTACGTAAAAAGTAATGGGATTAAGATATAAAAATGGCGATTTAACATATTCAGAATATTATTAATGTAGTACAAACAATTTTCCTTACAATTCTTACTATTTCCACTGTTCTAGGTTTCTAAAATTCTTACTAGTACTGGTATTTACATTTCTTAAACTCTTTGTCATTTTAATGCTGTTCCTTCAATTCTGGTTTAATTTTTGTTAGGAAAATACCCTCTCCTGGTTCTAAAATAGTGGTGATACATTGCAAAATTGCCCCTCATTTTGAATTTATTCACCCACCTTTTCTGGAGCAGGAGGGTGTCTTTCAAAACAGCCTTGGGAGAGACCTATGCAGCTTGCAGTCTGCAATTTCTCCACCTCAGACCTGCTTCTTGAACCATGTTGCATATCTGCATTGGGATCATTTAATGGATCACACATGTGCATCTTCACAGCACTGGATTCTTGGAAGGGACTCTGAAGTTGATACACAATCTCCATGGCTTCACTAAACTATCTGTGTGGCTGAATTATTTTCTTATGTGTTGAGAATGTGCCTCCTTGTACTGTGGGTAGAGAGTGCTCTTGATGTGAAACCTCCACCTCCAATGCCGTATCATATCATTTCCCCCCAAGCATTCCTTCTACACTTCTGATTTTTTTTTCTTTATTTGTTTAAAGGACTACATTTCTGACTTTTAAACTACATTGCTGAATTCAGATCACCAAGAGCTATGCCTTTATTCCATAAATGTTATCTGCTCTGCTTGAGGAACTCCGTGATCAGCTGGCAGAAGAGCTGACAATTTAATTGTACTTTAAGGTGGTATTGAGGGGTTGGATGTATATTCTAATTGTTGTAAGCTGCCCCGATTGCTTTTCATAGAGGGGCGGGATAGAAATAATTTATTATTATTATTATTATTATTATTATTAGGAAAGTTCTGCTGTGTGAAGGGCATTTCTGCTGTGAGAAGAGGCTTACAAGAGCTGGCATATCTTTGAGGCCTCGTCCAGATGTTGAAACTATTCTGCATAGAATTCACAGAGAATATAATGTGTCTGATCCAAATGAGATTAACGGTATTTGAAAGGAGAGGGCCCTAAAAACTCCACAAACCGCGCAGTAAAAGGATTCACAATTTTCCCTGAAGTTTCCCAGGAAATGTGTGTAGATGCACATTTTTGCATGTGTGCCCATCCAAATTCACATTGCTGCGCATTTTCGCTCTATTTCCCTTTACTGGAGCATGTGGCCGCTCCATTTGAATAGATAAAAATGGATGCAAATAGGCCAAAAAAAAAAAAAAAGTGTAGACAAAATGATATCACTGAGTATGGGCAGAAATGTGCACCCACATGCAGTATACCATAGCGTCTAGATAAACCCTGAATTAGGATTACACTGCAAATCCCACTGGTCTTTATAGCCTTTCCTTTGGAGTAGATGTACACAGATCAGACCTGCATGTTTGTACAGTACATCAGACTGTCTCCATTATGCTTTGCATAAGGGGTCGGTGAGTATTATTCAGAATTGGTTGTCTATGCTACTCTGATACTCCAGGAGAGCAGAATAATGTTCTATTAATGAGCTAGAATCTCTCTCTGTTTCTTTCTTGGCGTGGTTAATATACCAAGATCTGGTTTCTGCCCATTGCTTTTCTGATTTAAGGCAACTAGATAGAAATGGCAAGAAAACATGACATTTGTGTCAGACATTAGGATACATATTCTGTTTGTTCTATTTGCACCAGTTATTTGTGTTTTTCTTTAGAAGAGGAATGTTTTCCAGCTCTGAAAGTCTGTCCGCTTGAGCAAACAATTAACTAAATAAATAAATCTAGAATTGATTTTACCAGTGAGAAACAAATATGTAAGTCTTCTAGAAACTGTATCACAGGACAAGAAAAGTCCATGTCTTTTTGAAAAAAGCAGTAACCCTCCCGCTCCAAAACCCTCCCTCTTCAGTTCCAAGTAAATGTTTGGCTCTGTCTTTCCTGTCTTGAATGAGTTAAGTCAAAATATCAACATAAAATCTCTATGCTTCCTTATCTTTCGCATTTGTTGCTGCTTGCGTGAGACTTCAATATTACTACACCCAATACTGCAGACTTGTGCCAGAGTTGGATTTATTCCAGTTCATTCAAGGAAGTATTATTCTTTTATCCTTTCCCTGAGGGCAAAAGTCATTCCCAGTCCACTTAATTAGTGCAGGTTATTGTAATTGAAATTTCCACTAGACCAATCCAGGCCAAGAATTTGCACTGAATTCCTTCAACCAGGCACCCCCTGCTCTGGTTTTCATAGAGTGTAAAATCTTGCAATCATCCAAGGTCTGTTCTGTCCTTTGGCTTGATTTTTTTTTGATGTAGAACATTCTCTCTCTGGCTTTTCTTCGCAAACGAAGATTCAGGAAGGACTCATCCCGCGCTTTCTGCAAGCGCGCTGATGACTAAAAAGGCCAATCCGAGATAAACAAGTCCGGTTGCAAAAAGCACAGCAGAAGGTCTCCTTGGGTGATGTTCCTGGGTTGTGATTCTTTCTGCGGATGTAGAACAACAATTAGAGAAAATATACACACCACTGATTCATGACAGAGCTTGGAAAAGTTAGTTGCTTAGACTACAACTTTCAGAATTCCCAAGCCAGTATAGGCATTCTGGAAGTTATAGTCCAAAGAAGTAACCCTTTAAAGCTCTAATCCCACTCCTCTGTGTGTGTATGTGTGTATGTGTGTGTGATATGAATCACAAGAAAATTTCATGGTAACTGTTCAGTGAGAACAGGCACACATTCTTTCATGTGGAAACAAGAAGCTTTGGGTGCGGCTATACGATCATAAAAAAATCCATATGGGGGGCAAAAAATATGCATACGAACCGGCTATAGGGATTTTTAAGCCCCCTAAGCTCCGTATGACTCCCTCTTCCCGAAGCTGGCTGGAGTGAACAAGCCAAGCGACAGTTTTAAATCTTCCACTGCTTTTTTTTTTTTAAAGGTTCCTGGTTTGCAGACAGTTGGTTTTCCGTATTTACAATATAAAATAAAAATAAATAAACATATAAATTCACAGACTTACCGGATGCTCGCTAGTGGGAAACCAACATGGCGGCCGCTCCCAATTCCCCTCTGTGCTAGCCCCGCCCCCTCTACTTGGCCAGCCAATCAGATTACCCTGCCTGTTCGTATGTGTGTGAACGGACTGTACAGACCCGTCAGCCATCCGAACGGCGTACAGATTTCTCTTCGCGATCCGCTTTCCCTCCCGAATGCCGCGTGTGCGTATTTCAGGGTGGAAAACCGCCCCCCTCTTTTGCATTCGTGTGCATCCGAACGGCCGTTTGTACTGAAGTGCGAACTTCCGCACGCCGTGCGTATTATTTAAATCGTGTAGACGGGACCTTTGTGAATTGCAATGTTGTTTTTATTTTTGTTTTTCAACTGTGTATTCCTAGCTCCCCTCACCTAAATACCTAAAGGCACCAGATCCCATCTGATCTTGAAAGCTTAGCAGGATCAGTCCTGGTTAGTACTTGGAGGGGAGTCTGCCACTGAATACCAGGCTACAGAATACCAGCTGTAGGCTACATTTCAGAGGTAGGAACTGGCAAAACTACCTCTGAGGCCAAATCCACACTACATAAATAATCTAGGATTATTTGCCATGGCTGCTTCCTATGGAATCCGGGGATTTGTAGTTTTATAAGGCCTTTAGCAAGAGTGCTGGTGCCTCACCAAACTACAGATCCCAGGCTTCCATAGGAAAGAGCTATGGCAAATAATCTAATTTCAAATTGGATTATTTGTGAAGTGTGCCTCAAGCCTCAGTAATTCTTGCCTAAGAAAATCCTATGAAATTCATGTCGAGAGGCAAATTGAAGGGATATACACACACATTCCTAGCCCTCATAGTGAACTGTTCTAAAAGGTTCAGGGACAGCTTCTCCAGGGCTTGCCTGTAGGAGAGGAAAGAACAGCAGAAGTACTGTCAAATTTGTCTGTGCAACTCTTAAAATGTTAGGTCTCTTTGGAGCCTGAATGTGCATGCAGAGGACTGCAGTCTTTGCTAATAACTGGGGCACTGACAACTTAATTTAGATTTCAGCTTTCACATGGTTTTAAATGTCATTGTACAGCATGCAGTAAGTTTTAAAAGGTGCTTTTATAAATAAAAAAATAAAAACTGTGATTATGGTGGTATGGCTTCATTTGGAATATCTTATACTACATAGTTATAGCAATTTACAGGAAATAGTTATGGCAAAAGAAATTCCACCTAAATATCAGGAAGAAGTTCCTGACAGTAAGAGCAGTTTGACAGTGGAATATGCTGCCTTAGAGTGTGGTGGAGTCTCAGTGTCTGTATAGCCATCTGTCTGGAATGCTTTGATTTGTGTATTCCTACATGGCAGGGGGTTGGACTAGATGGCCCTTGTGGTCTCTTCCAACTCTGTGGTTCTATGGAATGTACTATGGAAGGTCATATTTGATACCCCTTTAATTGTCATGGTCCCACTCTGTGGAATCCTGGGATTTATAGTTTGGTGCAGTACTTTGCATGCTCTTCTTTTGTTGCTGCTGTTGTTTTCTGTCAAGTTGACTTTGACTTTTGCTGTTGTTGTGTGCCTTCAAGTTGTTTCTGACTTATGATGACCCTAAGGGAAAGATATCACAGGGTTTTCTTGACAGGATTTGTTCAGAATTTGCCTTCCTCTGAGGCTGAGAGAGTGTGACTTGCCCACGGTCACCCAGTGGGTTTCCATGGCTGAGCAGGGATTCAAACCCTTGTCTCCAGAGTTGTAGTCTGATGCTTAAATCACTACCGTGCTGGCTACGATTTGTAGCAACCATATGAATGTGAGACCTCCAAGAGCTCTGGTCATCATCCACTAGAAGGCTCTAGTGCATTCTACTGAACTCTAGCTCTTGCGCTCTCCAGCAGAGCATTCAGAGTACCTCCTAAACTACAAATCTCATGATTCTGTAGGATGGAGCCATGACAGTTAAAGTGGTACCAAACTGCTACAAGTGTAGTGTAGATACACTGATTGTTCTTCCACGGGCATCCAAGCATTTGTTCAAAGGACTTAACTGTTTCACTGTTCTTGGCTTGACCTTTATTCCAAGAAAAAAGGACAGATTTTAATCCCTTTCCCTGCCTCGTATCCCCTTTGAACCTTGGCTGCTTCTAGAAATCCGATAAAAATGGTAAAACACTCTCATTGGTGTGTGATGGTTAAATTTAAACCATCTGACTTGAATGTCTGTTTCATGGTCTGGGTCATAACAATCTGATTCTCAGTCCTCTATTGACGTCAGCTTAATGGGAAATTTCAAATAGAACCTGTATTAGATTTTCACTATTAAGTTAACAATACAAACTTTTTACAGATGCCTTACATAGAGGAGGCTGTTAACAGAAATATTACATTAATAAAAGTCAGGCCTGCAGATATACACATAGCTGGTTTTCTTTGCCTTTTGTTTTTCTGTATTTAAATAAACAGGCTACTTCCATTTGGGGAGGTGGTGTATGATTGGTTCTTTACCACATTTTGATGCCAGGCAAAACCAAGGTCTTAGTGCCTTACTGTCACTTATAATATCAGATGACCTTTTAAAGTACAATGAAAATTTATTGATGTTTTTCTCCCTTGCTTGCTCACACTAATACGCTTGCCTTGTAATATATTCCTTTTTTCTTTTCTTTTTTTTGCATAGGTATGTTGCTTACATTAGATTTTAGTTAGAATTATATACCTTTATTTTTTTAAATAAAAAACCATTTGTTTGGCACTTTTCTGTAGGGGGAAAAAACAATTGCTGCGTACTAAATGGCCTCAGCTTTGGGGGCTTTCACACTACACAATTATAGAACTATGATTCCACTTTAACTGCCATAGCACCATTCTATGGGAACTTGGGATTTTCAGTTTCGGGAGGAGCATTTAGAATTCTCAATCAGAGAGCTCTAGTGCCTCACCAAATCAGCCAAAACCAGAATTCCATAACCTAGAGCCATGGCAGCTAAAGTGGAATCATTGTGCTATAATTGTATAATGTGAAAGGGCTCTTAATCTTTGAAAATTGAACTGGTCTATGGGATTAATCAAACTCTACTAAGCTCTGCCTTGACTGCTGGAAGGCTGGGAATGTTACAGGGTCCAAGGTGGATCTACTGCCTTTTATGATTGATGCTGACATATCACCAAATTCACCTTGGGATGCAAGGCTCATTTTGTCTACAGAAACCCTGAAGGGAGGCTTATACTACAGTTGTTGTGAAGTTGTTGAGAAATGATACCCCTAGTCTCATACTCTATAACTTGCAAATGTTACTTTTTAGTTTAGCTCTACAGCCAGCACAGCCATTGCATGGCATGGCCAAAACTGAATTTCAGTAAGCATATTAATTAAGGATCAGAAAGGTTACATTTTGGGACTACAACTACATTGCTTCTCAAACTTTTGGCTAGGATCAAGCATAGGGATTACAGCTCCAGAATCCCCTAACCATCCTGGCCAGAGTTTTCTAGGTGTTTTAGTTTAAAAAGTAACTTTTTGTAACTCTGTTCTACTCCTGATCAGTTTTCTCTGTGCTGTATAATAAACAAATGGGTATGGAAAGTTGGAATGTTCACAGCAGAGCTTGACAAAAGTTACTTTGGGGTACTACAATTCCCAGAATCTGCCAGGAGAAATCAGCTGGGGGATTCTGGAAGTTCTGGTCCTCCAAAGTAAATTTTCCACACTCTGGTTCATGGCCAGGTTAAATACACACATGTATATACTTTTGTTTTTATTTAAGTCTAGCTTCTTTCATAACTGCTTTGTAAGAGCATACCCAGCCTAGCTCTCAGCTGTGATAATGGTGGAGAAGATTAGCATGAGCTGAAGGCAACATAATTAATGTGATTGATTGCATTTTAATCTTACAGTTCTTCAATGATTGAATTCAAGGCAGTGTCAATGGGATTCCTGGATGGTCTCTCTTCCAGGCATTGACCAGACTGAAGACCAATAATAAGTGGCATAGTCTAGGAAAGGTAATACTTCCAGGTTCTAATTTTGCTTCTGTTATATTAGATGGCATATTTTCTAGTGTTTGGTGAAATAACTCTCCACCCTCTGTAGGTAGCTACTGCCAATGTGATGAATTTCCTTTGTGGTTCTTTCCCTATAAAAGACCTAGAGGGTTTGCTGAGGCTTATGGTGTTGGATCAACTCCAAGAGAGAGATTTCAAGCTGAGGCTCATTAAGTTGGGAACCTACCACCTTTGCCTTAGTGCAATCTCAGTGAGTGAGCCAGAAAGGCCAATTAAAATTTTAAATGGCTGGATGTTGCCTTTTTGCAGCTTTTGACAACAGGAAGATGCTCTTGGATACTTAACACCTGTTGCATAGCTGGATATGGACAATCCTACCTGTTCCAGAAAAAAAAACAAAACTTAGTGAACAGCAATCCCCTATAGTTGTGTTGCTTCTCTTAATGTGTGAAACTATGATCAGTAGGTTGGCTTTAATGATATCATAGGGATACCATGGTGCAATTTTGGGTTGGATGATATGGGGGAAAGCTTTTTTTTTTTTTTAAACCGAAAACCTGCACTGAAGGAATCATGATTCTCTTTTAAACAAAGCTGTATCCCCCCACCCAATGTGTTTTATTCTACCCCAAAAGGTCACACTTATATATATATTTCCCAGAAAGGGTAAAAGTGGACATCTGGTCACTTCTGCTTTCAGTAGGATGAAATGGTGGAGCCCATCATATGTTTAGGATAGTGGAATGTTGGCCCTGGAATCTCCTCAATTGTCTTTTGTAATGGAAGCCATGATGATCCATCTGGTACATACCATGGGGCAGTTGCCCCTTCTACAAGTTTCACGAAGTCATCCTTGACGTCATCTTTTAGGACAGGCATGGGGAAAATGTGGCCTATTTTTGCAGCTGCAAACCCTCCCCAAGACCTCCAATATTTTTTTTTCAAAGTTTTTACTGAAAAATCACTGCAAACACATTAAAACCACTCTCGAGGTCCAACCTCTGCAAAAATTTCCCCAAAGTATTGTGCCACTTCAAGGTCACTTACGATGTACTGGTGCAGCCTATTGGGGGGTGGGTGGGTGGGTGAAATTTATCCCTGTGGCAGATATATTTTCCAACACCTTTAAGAGGTCAGTGCCTGCCAGATTTTCTGCCTTCAGGGAAGCATTTTTTGAACCTTGCTGCCTGTTGAAGGACTCTTCTATCAAAATGCTAGATTCCAGGCTTTTCTGAAGCATTGTTACCATGGGTGGGAGGTTTCCAAGGGTCATTGTGGCATGATACAAAATGGTTCAAGAGGAAATCTTACTATAATGCAAACTATTATCTGAATAATGAACTCAGTAATATTATTGAGTTCAACATTCAGATAATAGCTTGCATTATAGTAAGATTTCCTCTTGAACCATTTTGCACTGGTCGCAGTGCAACCTCCCCTGTATTTCAGTTGCATCATTGTGGAATGGGGCACACGTTGTTCCCACCAAACCCACCAATTGCTGCTGTCCCCTGTTCCTCTGCCCTCCCCCCCAAAAAAACAGGCACTGTGGCAGCATCCGCAGCAGAATAAAAGCAGCACTTTCTACTTAAGCAAAGATGCATGGAGATCATGCACCTTGTTTTCATGTTTCTTAACTGTTTCAAATAGTGCCGCTTGTGTTTCAGAGAAGAATTGCTGCTCCCCCTCCCACTGCCATGCCTGATGGTGGAGCTCCTACAAAATGGGTTGATAGGAGCACATGAGGGTCATGGTCCATGAGTCACCCATCCCTGGTTTTAAATCAGGACAAAAGGCAGGATATGATTAAAGATCCTCCTCCTCCCCTTTTGGAGATGCAACTGTCCAGCAGTGTACTTGCTGCTTTGTTTGGGTGCATGAGTATCACAGGCCATGTGCCACACATCCCTGCTCTTTAGGGTTTTAAGGCTTTTGACACGGTCCCCCATTATAGTCTTGCAAAAAAGTTAGCAACATGCAGGCTAGACAATGCAACTGTTAGGTGGATTTTTAATTGGTTGACTAACCGAGCCCAAAGGGTAGTCACCAATGTCTCCTTTTCATTCTGGAGAGACAAGACCAGTGGGGTGCCACAAGGTTCTGTCCTGGGCCCAGTGCTATTCAACATCTTTATCACTGACTTGGATGAGGGAATGGAGGGTATGCTTATCAAGTTTGCAGATGACATCAAATTAGGAGGGGTAGCTAATACCCCAGAGGACAGGATCAGAATCCAAAAAGACCTTTACAGATTAGAAGGCTGGGCCGGAACTAACAAAATGAATTTCAACAGCGAGAAATGTAGGATACTACACTTGCGCAGTAAAAAAGAAATGCACAGATATAGGATGGTTGACAGCTGGCTTGATGGCAGTACATGCAAAAGGCATCTAGGAGTCTTAGTGGACCACAAGCTGAACATGGTTCAGCAGTGTGATGCGGCAGCTTAAAAAATGCCAATGCAATTCTAGGCTGCATTAATAGGAGTACTGTATAGTGTCTAGATCAAGGGAAGAAATAGTGTCACTCTATTTTGCTTTGGTCAGACCTCACCTGGAATACTGTGTCCAGTTCTGGGCAGCACAATTCAGGAAGGATATTGAGAAACTAGAACGTTTCCAGAGGAGGGGGACCAGGATGGTGTAAGGTCTGGAAGCCATGCCCTATGAGGAGTGGCTTAGGGAGCTGGGTATGTTTAGTCTGGAGAAGAGAAGGGTGACAGGGAACATTATAGCCATGTTTAAATATTTGAAGGGACGTCATACTGAGGATGGAGCAAGCTTGTTTTCTGCTGCTCCAGAGACTAAGACATGGAGCAATGGACTCAAAGTATAGGAAAAGAGATTCCACCTAAACATTAGGAGGAACTTCCTGACAGTAAGAGCTGCTCGGAAGTGGAATGCACTGCCTCGTAGTGTGGTGGAGTCTCCTTCTTTGGGGGGGGGGTGTTAAACAAAGGCTGGATGGCCATCTGTCGGGATGCTTTGATTGTGTGTTCCTGCATGGCAGGGGGTTGGTCTGGATGGCCCTTGTGGTCTCTTCCAACTCTATGATTCTATGATTCATTCTGGGGCAAAAGGCAGGGTATAAATCAAGATTGCCATAATTATCTTCATAATCAACCCCACCCCACTTCTTTCTGAAATGGATCTGCCCCAAATGTTCTTGATGTTCTGTTTGTTTTGGTAATGTATTTCTTCTGTGGCATGTAATATTATTGACAGAGACTAGGAACTGAGGTAGAGGAGACAAAAAGGTTAATGCCACCTCCCCTTTATATGAAAAGCCATGGCTTCCTGTGACACATTATTGGGTGATTGCAGGCTTGGATAAACACTTTTATTCCCCTCTCTCCAGTTATGAGGTGACAATATTCCCCTGAATCGTTTGGCAGTTTCAAGTAACTGACAGCCACTGGACATGTGCAGCATTTAGCTCAATGGTATGCTATGTAGAAACTTAGAAGTGACACCACTTTTCAAGGAGGATCTGCCTGTTCCTTTGGTAGCCTAGAGCATCTAAAAATGCCATTACGTTTAAATAGCCTTACACAGAAGCTCTCTCTATTCCCCCCCCCCTTTTCTAAGCACTATTTATATGTGTTGCCTTCTTCAAAGTCCCAGGGGGAATGGGACATACAAAAATATACTAGTAACGAAGGGTATGGGGTTCACGTATTATTACAGATGAATACTGGTTTTATTGGTTTTCAATTCTCACTGCTGTTCTCAGTTTATATATGTTGACAATGTCTATTTTGCATTGGGACTGCTGGTGGATTAATTTCTAGTGTCTGCAGATTCCAGGGTCTTGTTAAAACCAGTGGCTGATTAGCTGTTAAATACAGTTTATTATTTTTTTTTAAAAAAGTTTCAACTTTTAATCTCAGCAGTTTTTTTCCATTATTATTTTTTTATTTACAATTGAGCAACTTACACTTAAACAACATGCTTTTCTTACACTTATGTTTGCATATATAACATTTTACATAAACTTAACAATATAATTTCCACCAAAAAAAAAAAAGCTTGTCTATGACTTCCTATTTGTGTTTTGACGAGTGTCAGACTTTCAGCAAGAAATTACAAACTAAAAATGACTTTGACAAATACATGTTAGATCATTCCTATCGGCTTTATCTCTGTTTCACTGGAAATGCTTAACTTCCTATTTCGTAGCTACCCTATAGTTCACCCTTTTCCTTCCAATATTCAAAAATCGGTTTCCACTCTTTCTTCCATACACTCTCATTCCTGTCCCGCAGATTCTTTGTCAATATATCTAATTCTAACATATCTATCAACCTGTTTTTCCATTCATTTAAAGTTGGGTGATCTATAACAGTTTATAGATTTATAGCAGTTTAGGGAAACTGTTTATTTATAGCAGTTTAGGGAAACTAGTTTGTAAGTCAGACACAAGCATGTTCAGACTGGATCTGAGTTATAGCATGTCAGAACTTGTTACATTGAGGAGTGGGAGATGAAGCAAAAAAAAAAAAAAGTTGGAAAAAGAGAAATAATTGTTATTTGAAGCTTTGCCCCAAACCAGAATGGACATGCATCCACATTGGCCATGCCTAGGCTATTGATGGGAGCTCTCTTTGAATAATCTTCTTATATTCCATGTGTGAACTGGTCATCTTTTTATATTTCAACATCCAAAACTAACTAAATCTTCATTGGGCTACCTTACGTCCTGTTCCAAAGTAACATGTGAGGCAGGTTTTGTGGTTAGTGTTTTCTTTCAAATTTGTATCCCAATGATTTTGTTTAAAAAGAGGAGCTTGGTTTTCACATGGGTGTGAAGGAGGAAAATATATTATATTTTGCTGGATAAAAGTGAGAATGAACTGATTTTGAAGTCACTCACATTTTAAACAACTCAAGGCATTTTATTTCTAATAATAATGTGAATGTTATATTCAATATATTGATATGTCTATCAGTACAGAAGTTCTCTTGAAATAGTTTCATATGCATTTCCCCCATCCCTATGAAATCTCAAAACCTTCCTATTCATCTTCTGTTCAATATTGTCCTTATAATTTTAACCTTTTAAAAAATTATTCTGATTTTCAAAGCCACCTTTAGCAACACTGGATTAATGAGGTTCAGTGTGCAAATTTTGTATGGAGGGGGGGGTCACTTTCTCAGAGAAGTAGGAATCAAATTCCTAGGCCTGGATGGAGCTCAAAAATATAAATTCCTATCTCTGGCTTTTCTTCGCAAACGAAGATTCAGGAAGGACTCATCCCGCGCTTTCTGCAAGCGCGCTGATGACTAAAAAGGCCAATCCGAGATATCTCGGTTGAAATTCCTATACCCTACCATGAAATTACTAAGTACCCCAGGAGTTTCCAGCCATGTTTGGCAGTACTACTCTTGTAATACTTAACCCAGCTCAAAAACTAGTGGTGCCCATTTGCTGTTTTATTTTCTGTTATAGCATCTTGGAGGAATGAGTTGTTTGAGGAGCCTTTGTAGGCCTTCCATTTTGTTTCTCTGCTGAAGATTTTGCAGCAAATAGATGTAGGAGACGTTCTAGGAAATACCAGCTTGTTTCTTTCTCACTTCTGTCTTTGTTACTGTATATGGATTTGATTGTGAGACAGGGTATTGTTGGACTCCAGCTCCCATCAGCACCTGCCAGCATGGCCACTGGTCAGAGAAATTGGAAAATATAGTTCAACAACTTCTGGAGAGCTATAGGTTGAACTCCTTAGTGAAATTCAAGGCCAAGCAATGATTTAAACTTATTTATTTATTGCTGTTCTAAAACAGACTTCTCTGATCAGTCTGTTAATATGCCATGTAACAGTTGTCCCTCCGTATCCACGGATTTGGTATCCATGGACTTAAGTATTCACGGCTTGAAAATATTCTTTAAAAAATAATAATAATCCAAAAAGCAAACCTTGATTTTGCCGTCTTATATAAAGGACACCATTTTGCTATGCCATTGCATATAATGGGACTTGAATATTCATGGGTTTTGGTATCCACGGGGGGTCCTGGAACCAAACCCCAGCGAATATGAAGGGACAACTATATGTATATGTGTGTGTGTGTCTCTGTGTGTGTATAGTCATTGTGTGCCTTCAAGTAATTTCTAGTTTATGGTGACCCTAAGGGACCCTATCACAGGGTTTTCTTGCCAGGATTTGTTCAGAGAAGGTTTCTCATTGCATTCCTCTGAGGCTGAGAGAGTGTGACTTGCCCAGGCTCACCCAGTGGGGTTCCATGACTGAGCAGGGATTCAGACCCTGGTCTTCCAGAATCCTAGTCCAATACATAAACCACTACACCATGTTGGCTCTCACATAACAATAATACAACAAAACAAAGACTGTTATTAAAGGTTAAGCTAAACTTAAGTGTCCCTGATCCCCTACTATGTACAGGTAATCTCATTCACTCTTTTCTTCTTGCAGTGTCTTTCCAGTAAAATGTGTTTGTGCTTATATATGTGTATACACACAAACACGTGTGTGTGCGTGCATGCGCGTATATACCTTAGTGGTACAAAACTGGACTAAAATAATATACTGTGGGGGGAAAGCTGCAGTTCAATGGAAACTCGGAAACTTGTTGGTAATTGGTCGAATTATATGTAACCAAATAAAAAGTTGAGAAATATGTAACCTCTTCACTGTGTAAATGGGAACTGTATCTCATCTGTGGCCAGTTGGGGATATGTTATGGTACATTGACTTTTTCTCAGTGCTTTGGGGCCCTCAAGTGATGGACATGTACTTTTTTAGTGCAGTCATGGTAGAATGAGTACATTGGCCTTAGGAGGTACAATGACTTGCTGAAATGAAAACCTTTCTGTTGAAGGCATATTGCAAAAGTGATCAGCAAAAACACTTCCAGAGGAGATGCCAACCCTATAAGAACAGTAGCCATTGGTGTAAGACATCTCGAGAAACAAACACCTCAAATCACAAAGTATCAAATCAGAAGATGTGAAACAGTGAGCAACAAATAGTTACTCTGACACAAGGATCCCCCCCCAAAAAAATCATAGAAAATAAAGGCCATAACACAATCAACTCCATTCAGCTATTTTTCTTTTATATTATTTGCATAATAACTTGTGAGTGGATTGCACTAAGTCTGCCATTCTGTGCTTTGTCTCTAGGCTACAGAGGAAAGTGGTGGTTGTCCAAAGGGACTGGGGAATATACTGTGCCTGAAAAGGGTGACAGGGTGCTATCTTTTTTATGTCCTCCTGAGCATCAATACATATGCTGCACTGGCCAGGGTAAGAACCTGTAGCCATTCAGATGTCGTTGGGGTTCGATGTTCATCAGTACCTGCTATCCTGCCCGGTGGTGAGAGATGGTGGTAGCAGCAGTTCTTCAGCATCTAGAAGCCCATAGGTTCTCCATCCATGCTGTGTCCTGAAACTGTCTAAATAATTTGTTTGAGGTAAAAGTCCCAACACCATGGCACTGGTCAGGGATGATGGGATTTGACAAATATGGAGTGCTACAGATTTCTCACCCTTGGTGAAAAAACAAACCGTACGCCACAATGTGGCTTCTGGAGCATCCAAAAGAAAGTGGCAACAGGATTTTCAGGCAATGATGTCATGCCACTGGTCATTTACAAAGTCAGCAGCAATGGCATATCGGGGGTATAACTACAGGGGGAGCAAAATAAGGGCATCCTCCCAACCGCCCCCTTTGAAATTTTCCCCCTGTCCCCAAATTTATATAGCATTGCAGTACGGTAAGTCAAAACTACAGTTGAGCATCTAGAATTACAGGTTAGGCAAGGGACAGGCAGAATTACCAAGGGAGTGTGAATGTAACAAATGTAAAAGTTCTAGGTGTGAACAGTTTTCAGTGTTTCAACCTCTGCAGTGCTAGAAATTTGAGGACTGATGGAAAATTTCATTGGAGGGCAGAATTCTTATTGCAGAAGCAGTGCCATCATTTTGACCCTCCCTGTTGCTACACCCCTGGACATATCCAGCAATAATATCATCAGTAAGCATGTACAGTAGGACCCCCGTATCCGCGAGGGATTGGTTCCAGGGTCCCCCACAGATAATGAAATCCCTGGATAATAGTGAACACCCCCATCACCATTCCTACCAGGGGAGTGATCCCGGGGTGTGATCCTGGGGGCAAAGGTAGAAGGGAGGCAAGAACTCCTCCTCCCCCCTCTTTGCCCCTGTGTTGCCATTCCTGCCACAGGAGCAATCCTGGGGGATGATCCCAGGGGCAAAGGGAGAAGGGAGGTGAGACTTACTCCTCCTCCTCTTCCTCCCCTGTCCATCACCCCGATTCTCACCATCCGGGGATAATTGAATCAGCGGATGGTGAATCAGCAGATGCAGAGGTACTACTGTACTAAAGTGGCATTTCCCCCCATTTTAGATATACAGAATTAAGGGTGAGTGGAAATATCAGGCAGGGGAGCCAGCGTGGTATAGTGGTACATCTTAGAGTTGCTATAAGTTGGAAATGACTTGAAAGCAAACAACAACAACAACAACAACAACAACAGCAGCAACAGATATTTGGGGTGCAGATTCTTCCCCCTGGCTGTGGGGAGGACATTTGATGCAGGGGGAGACTGTTTATGTAGGCAAGTCATACTGAACATCCCTGCTTTCCTTTTGCTGTCAAGCAAAGACGTTTTTATTCTAGCAGGCTTTTATAATTTGTAGCTGCATACATGGAGGCTTTTATTAGGGTGCGTTTTTTTTGTTTTTATTTTTTTAACTTAATATATTTTATATATAATTTTAAATTGCTATGATTTTAATTGTTTTAAGTTTTCATTGTCATATTTTTAATTGTATTTTATGTATTTGTGAGCCGCCTTGGGAACTATTCTGGGAGAAAGGCAGCATAGAAAGTAAATAAACAAACAAACATAAAACATAAATAAATATTTCTCTTCTTTTTTATTGGGCTACATAACATTTGTAAAACATTTTTAGTTCTGCTGCATGTATAGTGATCATAGATAGGGCATGACTGACCTCACATCCCCATAGCAGGTATCTGTTATCATGTTTTTCCAATGTGATGTGCACAGATTGGTCTTAATAATGTTTTACTTCATTGAGTGGCATAAGCTACAGTCTCATCAGATTGTTTCCCTAAAGATGGGGCCATCCACCCATTGTGAGGGAGGGAGAAAGAAAGAAAGAAAGAAAGAAAGAAAGAGCCTGTGTTTGGTTGTGTTTTGAGTAGACAATCTTTTTTTAAAGAAACAGTGGAAATTGAACAAACACAGTTCCAAGGAGAAGAATCTTAGCGTTGCTTCTTGGAAGGCAGTAATGTAAGGCAGTAGCTCTGTACCTTTTCTTTACCAAGGACCCCCTTTAAATATCTTTTGTTGCCACGGGTCCCCATGACTTAACTCAAGGTTTAAAACTCTAATCTCTCTGGCTTTTCTTCACAAACGAAGATTCAGGAAGGACTCATCCCGCACTTTCTGCAAGCACGTTGATGAGTAAAAAGGCCAGTTCGAGATAAACAAGTCCAGTTGCAGAAAGCACAGTAGAAAGTCTCCTTGGGTGATGTTTCCGGGTTGTGATTCTTTCTGCGTTGCCATTTCTCTTCAAGACTTGCCAAATAAGTCTTAAAACCCTAATAATACTAATAATACAGTTATACCATCTATTAACCCTTCCCTCAGAGGCACTGTAGAGGGAGGGAGGACTTTTCTCCTGCTTCGTCCTGTATGTTTGTGGCTGGGGCAGATTGAATGGCAATGTGTAGGCCAAGCCAGCTTTCGTTCCTGTTATGTGGCCACTCCATTCCACTGCAGGCAGGAGGTGGCCAAACAGCCTTTGCAGACCCCCTGTGAGGACATCATGGACTCCTGGGGGTCGGTGGAGCACAGATTAAGAACCACTGATGTAAGGTATGTATATAACCCAAAGCCTGAACTCTTGTGTTTGCTTAAATGCGCTGAACTATGGTGTCACACACACACCCAGCTTGAAAAAGAAGTTGTCAAACTTAGAGTGGGATGGAATAATGTATAGTTTCCTGCTGGCAAAGGAACAGGTACAGTTTGGCAGGAAAGTGAATCTGATTTAATTAAATCTCCTTTACAGCCTTATAATGGCTCCATTCAAGAGGTGGATGGAGGAGGAATGTAACTTTATTAATGCCTCTCTTTAACAATTTGGGTGGAGCTAGTATCATCCTGTAGGGAGAGCTGCGCAGCTCTCTTCTTTGGACATATATCAGAAGCATTTTTCGTTTCTTGATGCTTCTGGAGGACATACAAAGCAAGCAAAGCCCTTTCCCTAATTGCACTTGAACATTTTAAAATGCTTGTCAAGTTTCTTCTCTCTGTACCTGTTCCTGCCCGTTCCTTAAGAACATCAGTAGAAGTTTGCTGCAGGTACCCCTGCTATCTGAGGTGATAAATGGGTAGAGCTACCAAAGAGGAAGGGCCTTTTTGGTAGTGGCACCCTGATTAGGAATTGCTCTCCCAAGATCAGTTCAGCTGCACCTACATGGTTGTCTTCTTGCTGCCAGGAACCCGCCCCCCTCTTTGACTTTTTTGAAGCCTTTGGGAAATAATTTTGATCGTGCTGATTGCTCTTATGTTGATTTTGGGATCTTGCTACCTAGTTAATATATTATTATGCTGGGTGGTGGTGGTGATAAGTGACATGGGTCACCTATCGCCACCACCTACGACTCCTTGAACGCTTTCATCAGCGCTGTATACGCACAATCCTAAATAAACATTAGACTGAGTATGTGACGAATGTTGCTGTCCTTCAGCAAGCAGGGATCACTAGCATTGAGGCCATATTGAGAACACAGCTGCGCTGGGCAGGGCACGTTTCTAGGATGGAGGACCATCGCCTCCCAAAAATAGTACTCTACGGTGAACTCGCCACTGGTCAGTGTAAGAGGGGCACTCCAAAAAAATGATACAAGGACTCCCTGAAACAACATCTCATGCTCGGCCAAATTGATCACCAACAATGGTCTGCCCTGGCCTCACATCGGGAGGCATGGAAACGCACTATCCACAATGCTGCAGCCTTATATTTGAGAACTCATGCCGAACAAGTCTTGAAGAGAAACGACATTGCAGAAAGAACCACAACCCAGAAACATCACCCAAGGAGACCTTCTGCTGTGCTTTCTGCAACCGGACTTGTTTATCTCGGATTGGCCTTTTCAGTCATCAATGCGCTTGCAGAAAGCGCGGGATGAGTTCTTCCTGAATCTTTATTTGCGAAGAAAAACCAGGGGGATACCTCTTGTAACCAGAGAGAGAGGGGGGTATTTATATTGCAATTGTTTTGTTGTTTTTGCATGTACAAACTTGCCTTATGAGTATGATTGAAGCATATTTTTTAAAAAAACAGCGTAATTCTGTTTTCTAATGGTTTGTCTTTTTGTGGCCATTTTTGTATGTCAAGAAGTTGCTACCTGCTGACCTGGTCACTGGAACATCCCCACACTGGTTCAGGCCATGATTTGCTGAGTCCTGCTCCATTCCACTTAGGTTGGAAGAATTAGGTCTTTTATAGAGGACACCCCATGATTCTGCTCTGAAAGTTTGGTGATCCACTTATTTCTTTTTCTTTAGAAAGGGTTGCATGGCATCTCCACCCTCCCCAACCCTACCTCCCACATACACTTATATTACAACATAGGTGTTGTGATATGCCATTGGATGCTGTCATTTTAATTTTGAATTGGAATCTTTTATTATATTTGGAAACTTAAAAACTGATTTTTTTCATTTAAAAATGTTTCTAATCTCAAAAAATTACGTTCAAAAAAATTAAACATTGTTATATTGGTTTCAGTTTTCAGGTGTTTTGAGCCCCAAAAAAATAGTGTAAACTATTTTAATAATTGGAATAAATATGTTTGAAATTGGCTTCTGTATATAAAGCTCCTGGAATTTCCACTCTAGGTATATAAGTGAAGGGGATACTTGTGGAGTGACACTGATGATAACCACATCAATGACTTTACTGTCAGAATACCCATTGTTAGACTGAATGTAGCAACCATCACCACCACATATCATCATCACCACCGTCACCATCATCATTTATTTATACAGCTCCATCACGGTGCATGGCACTTAGCAAGTAAAAGAACAAAACAGTTTCCTGCCCTCAGGCTTACAATCTAATTCAGACATGAAACAAATGGAAAAGAGTATGACAGTTTGGGAGGGGATTAGGTCCAGCAGATACTGAAGTCAGGGCAGTGGCAGTTGGGATGGATGGAGGGCCTTTCATCTGCTTCTGGGCCTAGGCACGATGGAGCCGTCCCTGCCTCTCATCAAGTATATTGCCACCTATCAAGTATATTATCACCAAAACATATGAGGAAAGGTTGAGGGAGTTGGTCATGTTCAGCCTGGTGAAAAGAAGACTGAGAGCTGACATGATTGCACTCTTTAAAGATCCACAGGGCTGTCACAGAGAGGAGTGGGGAGGTGTGTTCTCTCCTGGGCCATAGGGTAGGACCAGGTCTAATGGTTTTGAGTTACATGAGGGTAACCCTTGTTGTTGTGTGCCTTCAAGTTGTTTCTTTTTTTCAAAACTGTTTTTATTAATTTTGAGCTCTACATTACATTATGAGTATGTCTTGTATCCATTATGATAATAAACAGATGTAAAATAAAAGTGGTAACAATAACAATAACCATAGAAGTAACAAAACACCTGATTGTGAATATTTGTGTTGGTATAAACTGTTGACAGAAGGTTCGTTCATCCTCTTGTTGTGAAGAGAGTGTTGAAGTCTCCAAAACATCGCTCCAGAATGCCTGTTGGTGGGGCGGATGTCTCAGATGAGAAACGTTGTTGTTAATAATGTCTACTAGTGGACACCATTTTTCAGTGAATGACTGTCTAGTGATTTGCCCATTTATTCTCCTGGTCTGAGCAGATATTTTTTTCCATTAGCCATACTTCCCATAGTCTTCCCCTCTCTCTGTCTTTTCTTCACAAACGAAGATTCAGGAAGGACTCATCCCGGGCTTTCTGCAAGCGCGCTGATGACTAAAAAGGCCAATCCGAGATAAACAAGTCCGGTTGCAAAAAGCACAGCAGAAGGTCTCCTTGGGTGATGTTTTTGGGTTGTGATTCTTTCTGCGTTGTCGTTTCTCTTCAAGACTTGTTCGTCGTGAGTTCTCAAATAAGGCTGCAGCATTGTGGATAGTGCGTCTCCATGCCTCCCGATGTGAGGCCAGGGCGGACCACTGTTGGTGATCAATTTGGCCAAGCCTGAGATGTTGTTTCAGGGAGTCCTTGTATCGCTTTTTTGGAGCATCTTCCCCACCAGTTTGTTAAAGTAAGGTTTCAGGTTTTCCAGTTGCGAGCGATTTCCAGTTTTGTTATTGCAAATAGAAACAAAATAAGATCTTTACATTTTAAGGCTTTGTTTTCAGCTGAGAAAATTGATAAAAGTAAGATCTGTGGGCAAAACCGTATCGTTTGTTTTGTGATTTCAGAAGCTAACTCAATGACTGAATTCCAAAAACTAAGTATGGTGGGGGGGGCATTCCATCCACGTATGTAAATATGTCTCTTTGACACTACAGCCTCTCCAACAAGTTGAACTAGTGTGATTTTCTGACATTGTATAATCTGGGGAAATTGTGTAAATTGAAGAAAACAACTGAAGGGGAGTCAAAGTGCTTAAATTAAGGGTAATCTGATTAAGTGTTCAGAAAGGGAATTGAATTAGAAACTAGAAAATCCAAGAAGGTTTATTTTCCTTCATATTTTTTTTTTTCGTTTCCTTGCTGAATTAAAAATTTGAAAATTGAAAATCTGGGAATAATGGGAATTCAATGATATTAATGGTTATTGTGATATTAATGGAAGGTGTTATTGATTGATATCGTACTAACTAATATTGGTGATATTGACTGATTGTGAGATTGATTGATACTATATTGATTGATAAGGACGGTATTGACATCAACACTGATTGATTGATTGATAATGTCCTTACTATATTGATTGACATTGTAACTTTTTGATTGATTCTGATATTAGGGGAATAGCCCCAGTAAGGGCAAATTGATAAGATCGGAGCTAATTAATGAAGTAAAACAGAATTTGGACTATCTAATGAAATAAAACAAAGGGGGGGTCGGGTGAAAGTGAATTATTTGAGTTAAGAGAAAATATTGAATAAATTAATTGTCTTTTTAAGTTAAAACATGGCAACAGGAACAAGGAGACACGTTGCACAATTGCAAAGTCTAAGGAGACCATCGATAGAACTACAAACTAAAACGATAGATTCCAATGAAATATTATTAGAAGAAATGAGAAAAATGGGAAAAGAGATAAGGACGGAGATTAAGCACCAAATGAAAGAATTAAGAGAAGAACTAAGAGCAGACTTTAAAAAAGAATTAGATAAATTAGGGAAAAAATTGAGGAAAATACAAAGACATTATCTCAGATGGAAGAGAAAATTAAGAACTTGGAGCAAAAAACGGAAAAGATAGAAACTAGAACTAAAGAATTAGAAGGGAAAAAACAGCAAGAGGAGATTAAGGATACGATAACAGAATTGAAAAGTAGATCCAAATGTGTAAAAATTAGAGGATTAGAAGAAAAAGAGGCTGAAGACTTATATGTAAGAGTAATACCGGACTTGGCCAAATTTATCGGTTGGCTGCCGGAACAACTGGATTTAGAGATAGATAAGATGTTCAGAATTGAATCATGGATAGCCAAAAAAAATAAAGCACCAAGAGATATTGTGATTTACTTCCTGAGAGAAAGAGTGAAGGACGTAGTAATAAATAGAGCTTATGAGGAAACATTTAGGATAGAAGGGAGGGAAATTAAGATATTTAAAGATGTGCCCGCAACAATTCTAAAAAAGAGAAAAGAATACAATCCCCTGACTCAAGAACTAAGAAGAAAAGAAATACAGTACAGATGGGAAAAGATAGAGGGAGTATCATTCACTTATAAACTCAGGAGGTACAAAATAAATAACATAGAAAAAGCTAAAGATTTTCTCAAAAAATTGAGCAGAGAAGGAGAACAGACAGAGAAAAAGGCAGAGGATAAAGAAAGGAGTAGCAATAAGAAAGGAACAATAATAATAAGAAAATCTAAAGAACCACCGGATATAGAAACTCAAGAAGGAGAGGAGAGAGAGGAGGATGGTGAATCTGAAAGAGAGGAAGAGGAAGAAGAGGAAGAAGAAGTAGAGGAAGGAGAGAGCAAGGAAGAAAGGGAAAGAGAGTCTGAGGAGGAGACAGAGACCAAAGCTAAGAATCGGGCAGAACAAGAGGAAGAAAAGGAGGGATAGAAAAAGAAGGGAAGATCTAATAGTAGGAGTTAAAATGATAAGGAAAATCTTGACATGGAATATACGAGGTATGAATACTCCGCAAAAAAGAAAAAAAATCTTTCATTATTTGGAAAAACAGAAGTTAGATATTACATGCTTACAGGAGACGCATATTAAAAATAAAGATCTTAAATTCCTGAAAAATCCAAAATTAGGTGATCTTTTTGCTGCAACAACTGAGAAGAAAAAAAATGGGGTGATAATATACATAAACAGAAAATTTGAAGCAAAAGAAGTACTTAAAGACCCTGAAGGTAGATTTATAGGGATAGAAATATGTTGGGAGAACACTAGGATATTAGTGATTGGGTTATATGCAGCCCTAGACAATAAAGCTAAATTCTACTCAAAATTATGGAAAGAAATCTTAGAACTGGAATTTGATGAACTAATCATGATGGGGGACTGGAATGGAGTTCTAGACCCATCCCTGGATAGATCAAACAAAAAGAAAGGAAAGGAGAATAGGGGGAAGCTCCCAAGAGAATGTTTTGAGATGATGGAAAACTTAGCGCTAGTAGATATCTGGAGAGAGACATACGGGAAAAAAATAGAATATACATGCTTTTCGGACAGACACCAATCTTGGTCAAGAATTGACATGATTTGGATGTCCAAAAGCGTCAGCAAAAAAATACAAAAGATAGAAATAAAAAATAGACTATTCTCGGATCACTGCCCAATACTGCTATCCCTGAAAACGAATAAGAAAGAACTCTCATGGAGATTAAAAGATTATCTATTAAAGAATGAGGAAACTGTGAAAAAAGCAAAAGAGACATTAAGATACTTTTTTGAGGAAAACATGGAAAGAGGTACACCAATAGACATAGTCTGGGATGCCAGCAAGGCAGTGATCCGAGGTTTTTTCATCCAGAAAGAAATAGAGCAGAAAAGGAAAAGAAGAGAAAGACTGAAACAACTAGAAGAGAATATAGCGACAAAAGAACAAGAATTGAAGAATAACCCTAAAAGGGTGGAATTAAACAATGAGATTAAGATTCTGCAGAATCAAATAAATCTGGAAATGACAAATGAGATAGAAAGAAAATTAAGATACACAAAACAGAAATATTTTGAAAACGCAAACAAACCAGGGAAATGGCTGTCCTTTGTGACAAGAAAAGAGAGAGAGAAAAAAATAATTGCTGAAATAAGAGTAGGCGGAGAATCATATAGACAACAAAAGGAAATTAAAAAACTGTTCTATAATTACTTCTCTGGATTATATAAAGAGCAAAAACAAATAGAAGGAAAAAGGGAAAAGATTAAGGAATATCTAAGGAAAGAGGAAATACCACAAATAACAGAAGAACAAAGAAAGGAGTTAAATAAAAAAATCTCAATGGAAGAAATTCAGACAGCTATAAGAAAATTAAAATTAGGGAAAGCGGCGGGACCAGATGGTCTTACAGCCCTATATTACAAAACATTGGGTGAAGAGTTGATAAAGCCTTTACATCAGATAATAAATAACGTCCAAGAAGGGAAAACACCAAAAACATGGGGAGAAGCGAATATAAGTTTGATCCCGAAAGAAGCAAAAGACCCTAAAGAAATAAAAAATTATAGACCAATCTCCTTGTTAAATTTGGACTATAAGATCTTCACATTCATAATAGCAGAAAGGTTAAAAGAAATACTGAAAAATTGGATACATGAAGACCAAAGCGGTTTTCTACCAAACAGATATCTAAGAAATAATATAAGAACGGTGATCAATATTCTGGAATATTTTGAAAAACAAAACCATAAGAAACTAAGTTTGATTTTTATTGACGCTGAGAAAGCGTTTGATAATCTAAATTGGGGATTTATGTTTGAAGTACTGGAAGAGATGAGATTAGGGGAGAACTTTATTAATTGGATAAAATCAATATATAAAGATCAAACGGCAAAATTAATTATTAACGGGGAAAAATCACCAATATGTAACATCTCAAAAGGAACAAGACAAGGATGCCTGCTCTCCCCATTGTTGTTTATTATGGTTCTGGAAATCCTGAATAGGAAAATAAGAATGGATGAAGAAATAAAAGGACTTAAGGTCCAGAATTATAAATATAAATTGAAAGCATATGCAGACGACTTAGTTATCTGTTTGGAGAACCCGATGGAAAGCATAAAGAAATTATTATTAATTTTGGAAGAATTTGGAGACCTGGCGGGATTTAAAATTAATATGGAAAAAACAGTAATGATAACAAAAAATATGACAACAAAGGAAGAAAAAGAACTAAAGGAAATGTCCAAATTTAACATAGAGAAAAAGGTAAGATATCTAGGAATAACACTAACAAAAACAAATACAGAACTATTCAAAAACAATTATATTAAAGGATGGAATGACATAAAAAAAGAGCTTCGACATTGGGAAAAATTAAAACTATCATTATTGGGAAGGATATCCTTAATAAAGATGAACATACTACCTAAAATGATGTTCTGGTTTCAGAACATACCGATTATAGTGAATGACACTCCATTTAAAGAATGGAATAAAGAATTATCAAGATTCGTTTGGCAAGGCAAGAAGCCTAGGGTCAGGTGGAAAATACTACATGAAAGGAGAGAAAGAGGAGGACTCCAACTCCCAAATTTGAAATTATACTACTATGCGTGCTGCCTGTCGTGGATAGAAAAGTGGATAAATTTAGAAGACAAAAAATTGCTGTCATTAGAAGGCTTTAACAATAGATTCGGGTGGCACGCATATCTAGTATACAATAAGGTAGAAGTGCATAAGACGTTTAAACACCACTTTATAAGAAGAGCTTTACTAAGTGTGTGGCAGAAATGCAGGAGTAAAATCTCAAGGAAGATACCGTTATGGACATCGACACACGAGGCTTTTCACAAAAAAGAAAACTTAAACAAGGATAAGTGGTTGACTTATGAAGAGATCCTAAAAGTGAAGGGAGACCAGTGGAGTATAAAAACAAGGGAAGAATTGGAAGAAGAGCAGCTGCAATGCCACTGGTTCCTATACAGACAAATAAGGGAGAAATTTACACAGGATATGAAACTGACCGGGATTGAGAGGAAACATACAGAATTGGATCAAATATTGAGAACTGAGAAAGAAAAAATAATCTCTAAATTATACAGACTACTGCTAACAATTGATATGGAAGAAGAGATAGTGAAACATAACATGATTAAATGGGCACAAAATATGGGTTTCTCCCCAACGTTAGAACAATGGGAAAAGTCCTGGGACAAAAATTTAAAATTTACCAAAAGCCAAAACCTAAAAGAAAATTACTATAAGATGTTCTATAGGTGGCATCTAACACCATATAAGATAGCTAAAATGTATAAAACAAGTAATGACAGGTGTTGGAAATGTGGGGTGGAAAGAGGTACTTTTTACCATATTTGGTGGCAATGCCCTAAAGCAAGGAAATTTTGGAAAAAAATTCATACAGTAATAGTGAAAATATTAGGAGTAGAGATGCCAATAAGACCAGAATTCTATTTATTAAACATGTTAGATATACTAGACATACAAATAAGGAAAAAACACTGGCGAATATTGTTGTATATAACAACTACAGCTAGGATGGTATATGCTAAGTATTGGAAAAATCCGGAAACACCAGGGATAGAGGAGTGGTTGGTCAAGTTACATGAAACAGCTGTAATGGACAAACTAACAATGCTACTGAATGATAAAAATGAAAAGGATTTCAAAAATGAATGGAATTGTCTAATTCCAATATGGGAAGAAAAATGGGGAATAGGAGCAACATTAAGCTTTAGATGAACGATATGAGAAATAGAGGAACACAGAAATAGGAAACCTCAGTCAACTAAGGAATAGTAAGGTAACAAATTGATGTAGTGGAATTAAGGGGAAAAAAAAAGGTAACAGAAAAGAGAGAGAAAAAAAAAAGATCCAAATGTGAAGTAGATATAGATAAAATCAAATGGTGTATTAAAGAGGTCGGACTCAAGTGGTAAAAAAAAACGATACACCAGAAGGAGAGATAATAGTAAGAGGAAGCAAGACAGAGAGGAGAGGGAAAAAGAACTACAAAAGAACCGAGAAGAAACAGAGGAAACTGGTAGAAAAAAAAGGGGGAAAGACAAATCTCTGTATATATATAGATTTCTGTATATTTCTGTATATTTCTGTATATTTCTGTATACTTGTATATCTCTTGGCTTCTCGGTTGGAGGAAAATAGAATGTATGAAAGATAAACTGAAGAATATATGTACACAGATCGGAGATATTTTAATATGTTTTAAAATATCAATAAAAATATTGAAAAAAAAAAGTTGAACTAGTGTTCCATGTTATCTTCACCAGTTGAACTGGGGTTAAGTACTATTTATAAATCAATTCGGATGTATTGTCTGTTATAACTATGGACTGAGACCTGAAAGGAGGGGATGTCCAGATGTCTTTCAAGTTGTTTCTGACTTATGGCAGTCCTAAGGTTAACCTGTCACATGGTTTTCTTGGCAAGATTTGTTCAAAAGGGTTCTGTCTTTGCCTTCCTCTGAGGCTGAGAGAGTGTGAATTGCCCAAGGTTACCCAGTGGGTTTCCATGGCTTAGCGAGGATTCAAACCCTGGTCTCCAGAGTCAGTCCAACACTCAAACCAGTACACCACACTGGCTCCTGCTAAACTATATCTCCCAAATAAATTCAGCAACCTAGATAGCTCACTGAAACTTTGAGACTGAAACAGGGAACAGACTCATGGCCGCACTGCAATGGAAGCTACCAGCCACTCCCTGGCCTAACCTCAACGAATTACCATACTGCTTTTAACAGTGCTCAGCAGTCTCTTCTTTCCCAAGCCACTATATTAGCAACATCAAGAGCACATATTTCATCAGTAAAAAGTGACTGATTGGGAAGCCCACATACAAAGGCTATTGTTGCTATGTTTTCAAAATAGCAGTAATGGGCAGTCAGAATTCATGGCATGCAAGGTTAACAATTAGAAAATATTGATTTCAGTTAACTTAGCCACATATTTCTCTATAAAATTAACATATTGTCCATATTCATATATTGCATGATGTATACATTCTGTCTTTATGAAGGACCAACACCAAAATATATGGATTTTTTGGCATTTCATTCTGTCTGTATATACAAAAAAAAGCTTTCCAACCCTCAAATAGGGGATACCTCTTGTAATAAGAGACAGCTGCCAGGGACAAACTTTTCAACCCTGAAAGAAGGGACACCTGGCAAGCCTAATAAGGGCCTATTAGGACCTCTCATTACCTTCTGTCTTAATAAGATAAATAACAAATGTTCCAAGAAGAGCTCACTAAAAACATCCATGCCTCTCTCCTTGCCTTAGATTCCTTGTTGCCCTTGTGAGTAGTAAGTCTGAGATGGTGGGGGGGTGGAGAGAAAATGATGCATGATAAGTGTGGGAACTCATATGTTAGCAAGTGTCATTGGAGATGACGAATGTCTTGTTCAACCAAAGGAGGTTCTTAGAGGGGTTGATCCTATTTGAAGGCCTTAATTCCAAGCATAACTTACATGAGTTGCATTGGTAGGAACACACTGTTAGTGGTTTCTGTCTCTGTGTATGTCTGTATCTTTAATAGTATTTATTTATGTGATACTGTATTTCTGTAAACGATGAGCCAGTTGGGATTTCTGGTGAAAGGCCCTGGAAATTTTTTCAAGGGGCTCCTTGAAAGCAGACAGAGCCCACGTCATATAGCAGTAATAAGGAGGTATTTCTTTGAGCTGAAATGCCACAACAGACTAAGTGCACATGCATGCATGAAGAAATAGTCTTCCTTTGGGGAAAAAAAACCCATTATATTTTGTGTGCTGCTTTCCCACTTTTTAACCTACAAATGCTCACAGTATAGTACATACAATAATTAAAATCCATTAAAAAAAAAAAAGAAATGTAGTGAGCTCTCCGTATCCACAGATTCTGCATGCATGGATTCAACCACCCATGGCTTGATGAAGACATTCCCCCTCCCCCTAAAAAACGTCCAAAAAGCAGACCTTGATTTTACCATTTTTACAAGGGACACCATTTTGCTACACTGTTGTATGTAATAGGACTTGAGCATCCATGGATTTTGGTATCCATGCGGGGTCCTGGAACCAGACCCCAGCGGCCACCAAGGGCCCACTGTACAAGAATAATTCAAAGAGAAGGAGAGCAATAAAAGGAACAGAGGACAGCTGAAGCGACGGGATAGCATGCCAGACTGGACTGCTGTGGTCATGTTGGTCCTGAGGTGTTTTTTTCTGGTGGCAGTGGATTAAAGTAGGTATTATTTTGAAATGTGTTATCAGGCCCTACCCTGGCTTCACCCCATCTTTGCCCTGGGGATGATGAGGACTCCCCAGGGCAGACCAGGGCAAAAGCCCTGTGTCATTAGGACTGCAGGGCTCTAAGATGGGGACAAGACTGGGTATATTACCGGTGTAGATAAACCCCTAATCTATGCAAATGCACCCAGAAAAGGGGTTAATGCATAGATGTTATACTGTAATAGTTAATAGCTGTGTAGGTTTATATGAAAGTAGCCAGTCTTTTAGATGCCCTGGTCCAAGCCATGTAAAGGAAATTGTGCTACATTGCAAATTGTAAAGGCAACCCCCCCAACCCCCCCACCACCACTGGGGTAAATGACCATACAACAAATAACAACCCCAGAAATAGAACTTTAGACAAATGAAACCAATAAACCACGAAAGAGTAAATAATTGCGAATGATGACTGAGGGTGGATGCCCTTGCTCCCCTTCTTCCTTCATGTGGAAAATAGGAAAGAGGAATAAGGAAGAGAATTCTGCAATGCGTATCATTAAATCCCCTATCATTAAGGTAATTTGGAGGCAGGACAGGCATCATGGGGTGGACTTGCCTGCAATCTTCCATGGTCAGATGGAGAAGCCCTGCAGGATTGATTAATCTCATGGGGCAGATGGTCCCTTACACTGTCCTCAAGATTATGCGGGTTCACATGGGATGTGTACTACACAGTGTGCCTTTTGCAATATCCAAAAGCTTGTGGTACACAAATCTTTCAAATGTTATATTCTCTGAGCCATTTATGATAATTATTGCTGCATTAAAAAGAGCTCGGCCATTTGTGTCATTTGGTGCTACATTGCAGATCAGCTGCATAAGGTGATACCAGATTTGTAAATAGTTGGTAAAATGTTGTCTCCAGGGGATAAAGGGTTGGTGCCTCTCTGGGCAGACCTGGCAGCAGGGAAATGAGGCAGAGAGCTCCTGGGCACCAGCTAGGCAGTGGAGGGGCAGATTGGGTGTGTACCCAGCCACGCTTCCTACTCTTGTGGAGGGAAAGAAGGAAGGAAGAGAAGAAGGTAAAGTGAGGTGGCCTCCAGGCATGGGCCAGGCTTGGGCAGGTGATATTGGACCTGGGCAAAGGAGTGGAGGCTGTTGTCTTCCCTCTGCCCCTTTTTGCCACCTGTCCACCCCTGCTACTGACACTGGCCCATGGAGAAGCTGTGTCGACGCTGGTACCCAGTAAGTCCTGGGTCCATTGTATTTCCAAACTAGTATGTCAGAGGGAGAGAGGATATTGGCTATGGTTTAAAGCATGAAGCCCTTCTTTTCAAAAATATGACTGCCTTGAGTTTCTCCCTCCCTGGGTCACAGTTTGAAAATGTTACAGTCACAGTTGAATTATGTGTTCATTCTTTCATGTGTAGATTGGGGCTTGCTCTGCATCCCAGGTGATGGTCGTGGATAAATTTTTCAGTTGCTCAATGTGGCTTCATATCTGCCTTCCTGTCTTAATTTAACTCTGGCAAGGGGAGGGGAATGGCTCCTTGTTGTAAGCAGGAAACATTAAATGATTAAAGTTGATGTCAATTTCCTCTGAATAGCGTGGTGCATTGGGATTATGGGTTAATCAGAGGGCAGTGCTCAAGTGCTGATTAGCAGATCCCTCACTGTTCTCTGGATTTGAGGAATTAAAATGATGAAGATGATGGATAACAGTACACCTCTTTCTGCCAATAAGTGGCACTTAGCAGTGCTCTAACGTCTTTGGCCATCAGTCTCATTTGCTCAGCAACAGATGGCTGTGATCTGAGAGCTGTGGCCAGAGAGCGAGCAAAGGACAGCCTGTGCCAGTGATTATAATGCCCTTGCATTCACAGATGGTGTCAGGCTCAGGCTGTAGGATCTGCAAGAGACAAGAGAGGAAGAAAAGGCAGCCAGTAATGAGAAAAGCCTATGGCCTACTCATGCAAGGAATAGTAAATGGGAGCAGTATGAGGCCTTGGATTTAAAGAACAGGATATTGCATTGAAGCGTAAGAAGCTTTGGCTTGGCACTCATGGCGGAAGACTGCAGCTCTCACAAATGATGTCTGGCGTGGCAGCTGCCTGGCCCTCATCCCTGCTTGCCTCCAGAGCCTTGGTGCTATGCTGTGTCCTCCTTTCCCACCATCCCTTCCAATGTTAAACAGTTACAAGAACAAAAAGCATAAATGAACACTTCCAGAACACCCCAGTTTCTTGGCCTTTGAATCATAGAATCATAGAGTTGGAAGAGACCACGAGGGCCATCCAGTCCAGCCCCCTGCCTTGTAGGAATACATAATCTAAGCACTCCCAACATATGGCCATCCAGCCCCTGTTTAAAAACCTCCAAAGAAGGGGACTCCACCACACTCCCAGGCAGTGCATTTCATTACCAAACAGCTCTCACTATCAGGAAGTTCTTCCTAATGTTTAGGTGGAATCTCTTTTCCTATAGTTTGAGTCAACTGATCCATGTCATAGTCTCTGGAGTAGCAAAAGACCATCAGGGTTGAATGTTCAATAATATGTTGCTTCAGCATGGTTTCTACTTTAAAGGTCTTTTTTTTAAGCCATAGATAGGGGTGCAGTAGACAGCATGGTACATTTTTTTAAGGACTGAAGTGATGAGCCTATTTTGCAGATAAATTCTGGAAATGAAGCCCAGAGCAGATTCACACAACCCCAACAGGGAAGCCACCAGTTACCACTGAAGGTTGGGAAAGGGAAACAGCTATCAGTTAGCATGGCCAGTGACCATGTTAGCTAATTGATTCTGGGAGCTGAAGTCCAGAAAAAAACATGTTTTTCTATGTTAACTGGTAAATCTGCTAGTTAGTAAAATCAGGGTTATCTCCTCTCTTCTCTGGGAAGGTTTATGGTACTGTTTAACGTCCTCCCCAGTCCAGCTGTTCTCTATCTCTTTCCCTTCCTTCCCCTTACAACACATTCATCATCTCCTGTGTCTTCTCTAGTTCTGTGGTTAATCATATTTGATTGATAGCATTTGGCAGAAATCAGCTCTAGCAATCTGGTATTGTGCATGAAAGTGGATTTGTTTTTGTAGGCCCTCTTGCTTCAAAGTCTGGGGAGGCATATTAAGGGCTCAGTGTCATGAGGGACTTAATCTAGATTAATAACCTGCTAATTTGCTTTACCCTCATATTTGTTTGCCTGGACACCAGGCCGCAGAAGAAAAGCAGGAACTGCTTTGTGGCATCTAACTGGCTAAGGTTCATGGCATTTTGGCATCCCAGTCATGGGATTTTCCCTCTGCAGCCTCCTACTTAAGGAAGTAACTCTTTGCTAACTTTATTCTCAAAGGAAGCAGCAAGTAATTTTAGAAGTTTTCTTCCCTTTGCAAGAAAGTTGTGCCTATTTGCAATTTGGGACTTTCTCTGCACAAAAGTGGTTTTGCATGGAAAAACAGCATTTCCTGCACAGCAAACAGCATTTTCTGCATAGAAATATTGTCTCCTGAGCTGAAAATGCTGTTTCCTATGCAGACAATTCAACTGCCTCTGCAAATCACCCATGTGTAAATTTTGCATAGAATAAGTCTTCAATTAACAGTATTTTCTATGCAGGAAATAATTTTATTTTTTATTTTTTGCACAGAGAATAATGTTCTTGTGTAGAAGTATTATTTCCTACATTGAAAATGCTGTTTTCAGGGGGGGTGGGCATGCAGATTTTGTGCAGAATAAACCCCAAACTGTGAGGAATCTTACCAGTCCATGATTCTTCTCATCGGAGTTTCTGGACATTCAAAAAAACATTCTCAACACTAAAAAATAATAATATAATAATAATAAAATTTTATTTCTATCCCGTCCCTCTGCAACACAATCGGGGCGGCTTACAATATAAAAACTCCATAGTCCCAGTACCCTAGCCCACCCCCCATTAAAATAATATTAAACTATAAAAGATTAAAAACATACAGTAAATTAAAAATATATAAATTAGAAAAATATTAAAACATAGAATAGTTTTTTTTTTTAATCTGATTACAGCTCAGGGAGGACAGCCGAGTCTTGGGCCGGGATAGTTATTCAGGAAAGGCCTGCCGGAAAAGATCCGTCTTGACAGCTTTTTTTTTTTGCATGTCAGGACAAATAACAATGGGTTTTCTTCCCACTACAGAAGAAAATGAATATTGCTTCACATATTCCTTACCCTGCATTTGACCACCCTGTAACATTACAAAGGAATTGTTCTGTAGAGAAAAACATGTTCTTTTCTTGTGCAAAAACAAATACGCCCCCCAAAATTGTGTCATGTTCCCCAAAATTATGTTGGTGTTTTGTTTTGTTTTTGTCTCCTTCAGATTAATTCCTCCATAACATTTCAGGACATTTGAATACCAGGAGAAAATTGTGCAAAATTTTCACTAATCTATTATTTTTCTCAACAGGGTTTCCTGATGTTTGGGAAACATGTTTTCAGATTTTGGAATGAATAATTATGAATATTCTTTCCATCCCATGTTTCAGTCTAGCGTGTGCCTAGATTTTTTTTTTTAACTTTAAAATGGCTTCAACTATTACTTAGTTATTACATTTACATCCTGTTCCTCTTTTATGTAGGGTTGTTACCCTAAGAGGTGGGGGTGTGCCTAAATCTCTGTTATTATCAGCGGGGGGAGGATTATTAGCTCAAACGGAAACCTGTGAGAGGAAAGTAACTTCAGGTATCTTTTCACCTATGTATATCAGTACTAACTGTAGAGAGCACTCTAAGGTAAAGTGAAATAAAGTATTTTATTAGAATAACACAAAAGTGAACTAGTATACACAACACACATGCTTAAGAACCATACGAGACTAGAGCAGAGTAAGGAGATTTTCAGACCGCGTTTCAGCGTGCCTAGCGCGGGAGGAACTTTCGGGAGAGGGACGGCGGTCTTGCGCGGCGGGGGTGTTTTCGGACGCCGTTGTCCCTCTCCCGAAACCATCCGTGTCACTTCCGTGAAGCTTCGGAAGCTGCAGAGCCATATTTTAATCACGGAGGTTGCCCGTGATTAAAATATGGCTCTGCGGCTTCCGAAGCTTCACGGAAGTGACATGGATGGTTTCGGGAGAAGGACAACGGCGTCCGAAAACGCCCCCCTGCTGCGCAAGACCGCCGTCCCTCTCCCGAAAGTTCCTCCCGCGCTAGGCACGCTGAAACGCGGTCTGAAAATCTCCTAAGACAGAAAGACTAGATAAAGGTCTGAGAATATGGGGTGATAGTTACCGGTCTTGAAGATGAGAGTTCCGTGCAGCGAGGATACTCAGACAGGCATCTCAGGGTGGCACAGGAGGTTCCGATCTGGGGCATGCTGAGAAAGAGAGTGGTTGGGTCTGTCCACTGTGGCACACTTTACTATTGTTAGGGGTCTAATATTTATACCCCATTCCATGCCTTGGAGGGGAGAATTTGGTAATAACGACGCTTGAATGACTTTTCCACAGAACAGACAAAGGAAACTGAAACTCAACTGATTGCTTTAATTACTGGGAAATAGAAATGGAGGGTTTGCGACAACCTCGCAAGGTTGGACAGGAGGGCTATAGGAGAGATTTATGTAGGTTATAGATTAAGGAGTGGTCAATTAATTGCTTGATTGAATCATTGCGGAAACGCCCAAGGCTGGATGAGAGGATTAGCACATACCCCTCTAATGACTAGGTTGTTAGCATAAACCCATTACAGAGGCTTCCTGATCAATCCTAATATACGCTTTCCCGCCATTATACTTCCAGGCACATCTCAGGTCATTGGACCTCCAATTTGCCTCTGGTCTGCCTCAGCCAACCTGACCCTGAAAAGTGTCCAGTATTTCCAGTTATGAGATAGTGTGGGGAGAGGGTAATAGGGAATATGAATAGGTTGAGTATCTGGTTATCCTGCCCCCTTTTAACCTCACAATAATTCTATGGAGTAGGCTAAACATTTTTTAGGAATATAGGAAGCTTTTTGCAGTAAGCTTAGAAATACAAGGATCCCTTCACAGAAAATAATGGGATAACCCCCTGCATTGTAAGTTCCATGCTTTTTAGAAGTGTACCACCCTTTCAAATATTAAGAGTTGCATAAACATTATCAATGGGATATAACCATAGGTAATGGACAGAAAGAAAATTTTTGGAGATGCTAGAAAGCGGTAAATTCTACTTCTCCACCATCTTCTTCAAAACTCCTTCTTTGAACTGACATCAAGGCTCATTTACGTTGAGTCTCCCTTATTCGGCATGCCGAAATCTGAAATATTTCAAAATCCATAATTGTCCCCATGAGTGGCTGACATAGTGACACCTTCACTTTCTGATTGTTCAGTGTACACAAACTTCATTTCATGCACAAAATTATTTAAAATATTGTGTAGAAAATTACTTTCAGGCTATGTGTATAAGGTGTATATGAAACATAAATGAATTTTGTGTTTCAACTTGGGTCCCATCTCCAAGATATCTCATTATGTATATGCTGTTGTTCCAAAATTCAAAGTCCGGAACACTTCTGCTCCCAAATATTTTGGATAAGGGGGACTTACCCTGTAACAGAGGCTGGATGGCCATCTGTCGGGAGTGCTTTGATTGGGTATTCTGGCATGGCAGGGGGTTGAACTAGATGGCCGTTGTGGTCTCTTCCAACTCTATGATGCTATGATTTTTTTCAGCATATCAGCCACTGAAGCTGCCTAACGTACATCACATTGCCAGGATAATGTGAAGTTTGTATAAGTTGTTGATGGTGCATTACATGGAGACAAAAGCAGGAGGACAAAGGCATCTTAAAAAAGTAAAACCGGACTGTAGTGTTCTTGAGACAACATTTCTATGAACTACATCATAATAAGTATATATTTTTTAAAAACTGCAAATAAAAAACCAGCTGATTAAGGAAAATATTCTGATATAACCTGTTCTTTGAAACCTAGTTTCCTATGGAGGATCATTCCATTAAGTTATTTTCTACCAGTAGGCAGAGATAATACTTTTCAGACCACCATATAGGGTTACCTTGGCCCTGACCCACCAGTTTTTGTGGGTCATAGAATCATAGAATTGTAGAGTTGGAAGAGACCACGAGGGCCATCCAGTCCAACCCCCTGCCACACAGGAAATCACGATCAAAGCATCCCCGACAGATGGCCATCCAGCCTCTGTTTAAAGACCTCCAAGGAAGGAGACCCCACCACGCTCTGAGGGAGTGTGTTCCACTGCCAAACAGCTCTTACTGCCAGAAAGTTCCTCCTAATGTTGAGGTGGAATCTCTGTTCCTGGAGCTTGCATCCATTGCTCTGTGTTCCAGTCTCTGGAGCAGCAGAAAACAAGCCTGCTCCATCCTCAGCATGACACCCCTTCAAATACTTAAACAGGGCTATCATATCACCTCTTAACCGTCTTTTTTCCAGGCTAAACATACCCAGCTCCTAAGTCTCTCCTCATAAGGCATAGTTTCCAGACCTTTCACCATTTTAGTCGCCCTCCTCTGGACACGCACCAATTTGTCCATATCCTTTTTGAATTGTGGTGCCCAGAACTGGACACAGTATTCTAGGTGAGGTCTGACCAAGGCAGAATAGAGCGGCACGATTACTTCCCTTGATCTAGACACGATACTTCTATTGATGCAGCCCAAAATCGCATTGGCCTTTTTAGCTGCCACATCACACTGTTGACTCATGTTCAACTTGTGGTCTACTAGATCCCTTTCCTAGATCCCTTTCGCACGTAGTCTCGTTCAGCCAGGTCTCCCCCATCCTATATCTATCCATTTCGTTTTTACGCCCTAAGTGCAGTACCTTACATTTCTCCGTATTGAATTTCATTTTGTTAGCTTTGGCCCCGCTCTCCAGTCTATCCAGGTCATTCTGAATTTTGATGCTGTCCACTAGGGTATTAGCTACTCCTCCTAATTTGGTGTCATCTGAAAATTTGATAAGTATGCCCCTAATTCCCTCATCCAAGTCATTGATAAAGATGTTGAATAGCACTGAGCCTAGGACAGAACCCTGTGGCACCCCACTGGTCACATCTTTCCAAGAGGAAGAGGAGCCACCTTCAACTTAGCGGGGCATATGCTAAGGAACTGCATTAGGTCCACATCTCCCTGGCTACCAACACTTTCTTGCTACATGTCCATCAGCTCTTCCCGATGGTTTGGATATGCATATCTTCCTTTCATTAACAAATTTAGTAATTACATGCCATCTCTTTCAATATCTGTTTGGCAGTGGAACGCACTCCCTCGGAGCGTTCCAGGTAGGTGATAAAGGTACACATTCTCCAATTTTGGTGAGTTCTGTTCCAGGCAAGAGAAAAGGGCTGTCTGCAAATCTCCAGTTCACCTAGTAGAGCAGCCCCTTTAGCTAAAATATGTTCTCTATGTGTGTTTGTGCCTGTGATGATGATGATAATGATGATGATGATGACCTTTTACTTCTATAGCGCTGTCAATGTACATGGCACTTTACAAGAAAAAGAACAACAAAACAGTTCCCTGCCCTCAAGCTTACAATCTAATGTAGACATGATAGAAAAGGAAAGGGGATGGCAGTAGGGGAAGGGAGTAAGTCTAGAATTCTCTTATCTCCCTCCTTGGTCATGGCAATGGCAGTTGGGATTGAGGGAGGTCGGTTCTGCTTCTGGGCTGAGGTGTTTGAAACCACTTAATGACATCACTAAGGGGTGTCCCCAATCTCAGATTTTGGCCTTGAGAAACCTCAGGGTCTGGGATAATCCTGAACTGGCAACTTTACCACTGTATCACCTTCTGTGATAATGTGGACATAGTGTCAGGAAACTCATTTATTGGCTTTGGGTGAATCAGTGTCTCTTGATCAAAGTTCCACATCGTTGTTGTAAGACTAAAATGACATAATTCCAGAAATGCTACCTCTGAGTTTGTTGAAAAAGCAAAACACAAACTGAGAACTATTTTTAATATAAGAAATAGTATAGAAATTTACAACTGAGAGCTGTTGCATGCATAGTATGGATGTTAAGAATATTCTCCAATTTTCTCATCCTCAGCAATAAAAATAAAGTATGTCACAACATGTTAATACATTCTGTTGATAAAATGCTATCACTGATCTTTTTTTCCTTCAAAATGTGCTTGTTTTGCAAAAGTGTGAAAATGAAATACCTACATACCTAATACATATTTTCATTGGAATGGCTAGGGATTGAACATGAATGCAACACGATCCATTAGGATGGTGCTTAGTTTTTATTGTTTGCAAAGGAGAGAGGAAGCTACCCACCCAAGTGCAAAGCCTTGTTTTGAAAACCGTGACTACACCGAGAAAAGAAAGGCAGGGTTAAAAATGCATCCTGTAGTGGGAAGAGAGTGCTTTCGTCACAAACACTCACAAATTTGTCATTCTAATCTTTTGCTTTCTCATCCTCAGCATCTTTTTGCAGCACATGAGCAACCACAACCACATCCTCTTTCTGGGTTCTCCCTGTAGGTTTTCCTGTGTCACTCGCTCTGACAGACTGCGCCATGTGTGCAGCAGAGTATGCTAGGGGAAGGATGAGAGGGACCTTATCTCTTCTGAAGCTCCAAAATGCCCTATTTTAATCCTTGTTAGGCTGCATCCAAGAAGATGAGGGCATATGCCCATTCTCATAGTGCTGGGAAATCAGCTGCTGGATGAAAACGTAATGGCTTCCCCCAGTGGTGTGTTACACAGACTGCAGATCTGTAAACATTCTGTTAGATCAGGGTATCAGATTGGCCTGTTAATGTCATCTGATATCCATCACCAAGAGGATTCTGGGCTATGGATCAAGTGTCCCAGGTGGAACCACCCACAGTTTCCAAATCAGCAATTGCCCTAGTGGTTCAAGGCTCCTAATTCAAGCCCTGTAGTATTATTTTTTGTGGAAAAGTTTGGGGTAGAGTAATGTTGCCTCTGATGCTTCAAAGAAGAAGGCAATCATATTTGGGCTTCAGTCTTCCAGTCAAGGTTCTAAAGATGTCTCAGAAGTTACACTCCATGGCTCTCAGGAATAGCATCATGGCAGAAGAAAGACCAGCCTAGTCGTCCCCCCCCCACTTTTGGGGGGGCAGAAGAGAAAAAGAACTTGCTTCCTTTATGCCAAACCTGCACAACTTTGGCAGTAGGTACAAGCCAAAATTAAAATAGGCTAAACTTCTGAGGGCCGTAGAAGAATTAATTAATTAATTAATTAATTAAGACTTAATGAGCATTCTTAATTGTACCCGTTTAAACCTCAGTGGAATTAATAATACATTCACATTAGTTACAATTTTCCATATTCATTAACTGCCCATCTTCACACTGTTCAACACATTTGGAAGATGTCTTGTTCATGGTTTGTCAATGATAAATCCCCCGACTTTAATTGGATGTATAATGCCATATAAGAGAACTCAGGATTGTAAGCAAACAATCCTGACACTTTTCAAGACTCATTCTCATCCTAAAAGATACAGATTTATGGGGTGTATGCACTTTCCACATTATGAGTAGTTATATAGAATCATTTCTGACCAGAACATGGTCAAAAAAAGTTACTTTTTTGATGAACTTTAGCTTGTACCAGCCCCCCCCCCTCAGTAAAGAAGAGGGCTAGCAGAGCTTCAAAGTTACATTTTTGGACTTTGTTTTTGTTGTGTGTCTTCAAGTCATTTCTGACTTTTGGCGATCCTAAGGTGACCCTATCACAGGGTTTTCTTGGCACGATCTGTTCAGAGGGGGTTTGCCTTTGCCTTCCTCTGAGGCTGAGAGAGTCTGACTTGCCCAAGGGCACCGAGTGTGTTTCCCCGGCTGAGTGGGGAGTGGGCCGTATCTTGTGTGGGCCTGCTTTATGCCTTGTGAGAAGGAATATTCAGCTCGACCACTCTGTTTGTTCAACCACTACTGCTAGTTGTCCAGAGAGTGCAGAGCTGACATTCTGATCTCTGCCACATGTCAGAAGAACAAGAGTTGCTAGATCAGTTTCAGGACCTCCATCCAAGCAAGACCTCTAGCATGGAAAAATCCCAGAGCTCAGAAAAAATGTTTTTTTGGTCTATGAGTCTGAGCATCCATAGCCAGCAGTCTAAAAACTAAAATTCTATAGCCTCCAGTGTATCTTCTCCAAGCTCAGGAAAGATTTGGCTGGCCCCAATTGGAGTGGTTGCCAGTTTCCAACTCACCGGTTTGTCCTTGTACATCAGAGTGATCTCCCTCCTCTGTCTTTTTCTTTCATTCTTTTTCTCTTGTGTATCTTCTCAGTTTAGCTTGTAAACCTGAGGGCCAGGGCTACCTCTCTCTCTCTCTCTATTTTTTTTTTAATTGTTGTGAGCTGCTTTGGGAAATATTTTTGTCTAAAAAGTAATCTGAAAACAAACTAAAGTAAAAATAAATAAATGGCAGGGATCGTGACTTACTAGGGACAAGTCACATTTTCAGGTATTTATTGCAAATCAGTGTGTGTGTGTTTCCATTACTCTGGAGGCAGTGTAATGTCAAGGATGTCTCTTTTTTTAAATGTTCGTATTAGTTATTCTTTAGCTTCTTCCCTAGTTTGCTAGAAGTTAAATGTCTGAGTAGGAGGTGGATACATCATTAACATTATAGCAAAATGATAGTGCCCTGCCTGACTTTTCACACATTCAAGTTGGTTATGTTAGTTTTGGATTCTTGGTAGACTATAACATTCTGTGTTGTTTTTCTAACAAGTTTCTTCAAAATAGCAGACAGCATCTTTGTTTTTAATTTGAAGCAGGGTAGAGCAAAGATTGGAAAGTGAAAGTCTAACTTACGTCATGTGAATCACTAAAAAGCTTTTAAAACCCCTTTAATGGTTTTTACTTTAAAAAGGGAATGATTATAACCCTTAATGTTAAAGCTAATATAAATTAGGCATTCACATTTACATTAGAATGCATGCTGAAAACCTTTCCAGAAAGAAAGTGAACAATATCCATGGTTTTACTCCTTTCCACTGCTCAGTCCCTGTTTTCAGCTTAGAAGAGACAGAACAGCTGTATGAATTTTTGAAAACCCCATTTCTCATCCATCCACCCACTAGTTGGGAATGAGTAAGGCTTAAAATGAATATATACAGAGAAAGATTAAAAAATACAAGAAATAATTATTTTTGTTGGAAATCTTAGGACATCCTCGGTGGCGAGGATGCACAGGCTGTCCTAAGATTTCCAACAAAAATATGAGTTTCTAATGGAAAGAAGCAGCTGGTTCAACAATAAAATGCTGGTATACACAGGTACTGGTATACACAGGTCCAAAGGTCCCATAGTTAACTGACCTCTCATAGCCTAATTTGAGCTAATTAAAATTCCCTAACTTAATACTGTATTAGAATTCGAGTGACACAAGTGGGTTCCATGAATCTCACACAATTTGGGTAACGGATTTGTATATTCCTCCATGGCTGGGGGTAGGACTAGATGGCCCTTGTGGTCTCTTCCAACTTTGTGATTTTATGAATGTTGAGGGATTTAGAAAGGAATCAGCTGTCAATCTGTTGCATGGACTTGGCAAAGTTCCCAAAGCTGGCCTTCTGCTCCTTTGAACCAGATGAGTCTCACATCTTTAGTCATTTCTTCCCACCTCCATTCCATTCCATTCAATTCCTTGTATTTGTGAAATAGTGATTGGCCTCTGGTCTCATGTACCAAGCTGGATTCTCAAAGGAATGTTGCAATTTGGAGTGCTCCTGTTCATGGTTTTGACCAACTAGTTTACCAGCACCTTTTCCCAGGATAATCTATTCCATTCCTCTTCAATTCTCTGCTCTTATACAATGATTATTTGCTTCCGGTTACATGTGCCAAGTCAACTCCAGAAAATTTTGCAATTTGAACTGCTCCTGCAGACATGTAACAGCCAGCTTAGTCAGCTGGTACCCTTTCCCAAGATATCCCAACCAATTCCATTCCTATTCTTCTGATTTTCCATACTTCCTACCTGTCTCAGCCAACATTATGTTCAGTCCTCTTTCTGCCCGCCCACGGGTTCCCCCCATTATGTGTATGTGTGCATTTGTGTGCACGTACACACAATTTCTCATAATGTTGGTTTCCCCAACCTAGCTGATTCCTTCCTTTTATGCACTGTTGTTGCTATTTGGATTTCTTGAAGATCATTCCCCACATGATTACACAGTCAGGTTCTGTATTATTGGGTTCTTATTTTGTGGGGGAGGGATATGCCAATACGTTTGCATCCACACAGTCTCCTCCTCCCTTCCCCACTCATATTCCCTTCCTAAGTCTGCAAACCCATTTTAGAGTTTAACTCATTTGAAGTCAATGAAAATTAAGCAGCCTCACTTTTGTGCAGAATTGAAAACCTCCATCTTCCTGTTTGACACAGGAACACCAAACTCTCAAAAGAAAAAGATCCTTGTCTGATTTACAGTCTCTTTCATGTCAGCCTTGCTCAGGTCAGGGCAAGAACAAGGTAATAAGGGGTTGGGACTCTTGGTGTGATATCGCCTTTTGGGTCACCTTTCTTGTTGTGTAGCATTAGCCATCTGTTGTGCCAGACATTATGAAGAAATTTTTATTTTGAGTGAATGTTTAACTTTTGATGAATGCTCTATTGTTCTGGGCGGGCAGCAGGATGAATGCTGTGCCACTTGGAAACTTTACAACCCAGACACCTTGTTCTAGGTACCATGCCGAGTTTATACAAAAACAGAAGTACAGTAAGTGCCTTATTTTTGGAAGGTGTGACCTTCTTGTGGCACCTTTGATGGATTTAACCCCTTAGTATCTTTCTGGAAAACTCTACCTAGTGGCTTTAGAGCAAAGGTGCTCTCTGTCAGAATAACACAACTCTTTAGTATTCTGTTAAGAACAGAAGAAGAGTTATGTTGAATCAAACCAAATTCCTATCTACTCCACCATTCTGCTTACTTGTGCAGTGCCCAAACAGTTGCCCATAGTAAGTCTACCAACAGGACATACATACTCTTCCTCTCATGTTCCCCAGCAACTGACCCACAGAAGCATACTGCCTCTGTTCCTGGAGATGACATCTAGCCATCTTGACTAGTAGCAACTGAAGGCTCAATCCTCTATGAATTTATCTAGTCTCTTTTAAAGCTATCTAAGTTGTTAACCATGGCTACATCTCGTAGCAGTGAGTTCAATGGTGTAACTATGTGCTGAATGAAAAAGTGCTTCTTTTTCCCTCTCTTGATTCTCCCATCCTTCAACTTTTGTGGATGATCCTTGGAAGAAAAGCTTCTTCCTTTCTGATGACGACAATGTTGTAACATTCTGGTGTTCAGAGATGCATGCATGGGTTAGGAGAAATGGGCACAAAATGCAAATATGGGAGGAAACAAATCTGTTGCTTATTACATGTTGTCTGATTTCACTTTTCTATCTTTTGTGGCTTTTGAAGAAGGGATTTCATGCCCAAAACATGTTGAGCCATTCATTTTGTCAGTAAATGCACACTTCTTCACAGCTCTAGACCTTGGTCCTCCTTTTCCTAGTTACAAAATTTTCATGAAGACTTTAAAAAAGAATTCTCAAGAGTTCCAGGCAAACTAAAATTAAGATGCACAGGGAAATGAGAGGAACCAAAACCAGACAAATTTGTCCATCCCTAAGGAACATAGCATTTAACCATGGCTTATGCACTGTCCAAATAAGCCAGTTTGTCATGGATTATAGATAGGTCAGCCCACCCTGATTTTGCTCCATGGCCAAACTGCCTTATGAGTGGGCTGGGGACCAAGTGAGACCTTCAAGTGGGAGTGGCTGTCAGGCAAAGGATATGCTCAGGCAGCGTGTGAGATCCATGAAGCGCAGACTTAACGTGATCCATGCGTATGAGGAAATGGCTGATTCTTGTGAGTGTTGATCAGGCATAGAATGTGGATTTGTGTTTGCAGGGTCCGGAAACATGGGCACAGGTTGATAAGTTTGTATTTCTCCGTCATAGGCAAAGTCTGAAGCAGCAGAGGGGAAGTGTCATTAGCTGCTCATAACAATCAACACACCCATTGGATTTTTGTCAGGCTGATTTTGATTCTTTTCTTTAAAAAAAAAACAGATGTTGCTCTCTACATGTGGAAATTTAAATAGAAGGGATGTTTAACACTGGCATAGTGGCTTTTATCCATGATATGAATATTTAGGTAGAATTGTCACCTTGCAACCCATTAAATTTCCATCCTGACCAGCAGGTAAGACCTTACTGGCTCCTGCCACTCAGGGGTGTAACTAGGTGAGGGGAGGGAGACAAAGTGAGGTCAATGCCCTTCCAAATGCAAGTTCTGCCCTTGCTAAATGATTTTTTCCTCTTCAGTCTCCAAATTTCTGGCACTGCAGAGAGCGAGACATTGAAAATCATTCTTATATTTCCCTGTTTGCGTTCTCTTGGTAAATTTGCTGCCCCTTTTCTTTGGATTCCTCAACTCTGTTTCTAAGGAGATTTTCACTTGGGGAAAGTAACCCCCAGGGAGATCGGGAGAGAAACGAGGCTGGTTTCGCATGCCCCCTTCCTTCTCCTGATCTCCCATCGTCCTCCCTCCATCCTGCTTCCATTTCCCTCCCACTATTTTTTACTAATGAAAGTTCTTTGTTAGTAAAAAATTGCAGAACATAGCAGGAGGGAAATGGAAGCAGGATGGAGGGAGAACAATGGGAGATCAGGGAAAGGAAGGGGGTGTGCGAAACAGAGTGCTGCAGCCAGAACAGCCCCATTTTTCTCCCAATCTCCCCGGGGGTTACTTTCCCCGTGTAAAAAATATCCTTAGTGTTCAACTGAAGTTTTAAGCTACTGCAGCACTAGAAATTTGGGAAATGAAGGGAAAATCTATGGGGGTGCATTATTTTTATTTGTGGGGAGTGCACACATTTTATTTCCCCTGTAGCTCTCTCTCTCTCTGTGTGTGTGTGTGTATGTGCGTGCTCTCGTGCCCCTTCAAGTCACCTGTTGACTTATGGCGATTCCATGAATTTCATAGGGTTTTCTTAAGCAAGGAGTACTCAAAGGTGGTTTTGCCATTTCCTTCCTCTGAAATATAGCCTACAGCACCTGATATTCATTGGTGGCCTCCAGTCCAAGTACTAAGCAGAGCTTACTCTACTTAGTTTCCAAGACCAGGCAGGATCTGGTACCCTTATGGTATTTGGGCCTTCTCCCCTGTAGTTACACCTGTGGATATGACCAGTGATGTTCTAGTGAGTGTTTAGACCTAATTTGCCCTTGAACCCATTTATTTATGTTTTTAGCAGTCCATGGTGTCTCCTCCTGCAACGCATTTCAAATGTCTTGATTCTTCTCCTGTCAGCTTTCTTCATGATCTGGCTTTTACAACCATACACAGAAATCAGAAATATTGTGACAGGGATTATTCTGACTTTCGTTATTTAATTTGTTATTAATTACTTGTATAGTATCCCCCTGATAGCTACTGGGGTTTGGTTCAAGGACCCCCTGTGGATACCCAAATCTGTGGATTCTCAAGTCCCCTTATATACAATGACATAGTAAAATGGTGTCTCTTATACAAAATGGCAAAATCAAGGTTTGCTTTTTGAATTTTTTTTTTGAGAGGGGGATATTTTTAAGCCGTGGATGGTTGAATCCGTAGATGTAGAATCCATGGATACCGAGGGCCCACTGTATAACTATGGGGGTGGGGCCCCATTGCATGGTGTAGGAGGAATATCACACAGTTCAAGTGCTGGCTTGTGGCTCATGCTGTGCCTTGTGCACTGTTGTATATGTTGAAGTGATGGCAAGGTGGATGAGAGAAGAGTATGTTTTGTACCACAAGGTACCACACTTGTAGTTAGTCAGATGTTTTTTCTTTTAAAAAAGTAATGAAAAGTGACTTTTACTTCTGAGAAACAGGAAAGTAAATAATTCCTTTAAAGTTGTACCTGTAATAATAACTAAATACTGTGTGGGCCTTAGAACTATAACAGTACAGTCATTCCTTCACATTCGCGGGGGTTGGGGCAGACAACCCCCACAAATGTGAAAAAAAACGCAAATAAGAAATGAGCCTGCGGGCAAGCAGCTTTCCACCCCAGTCCCTTCCCAAGGCAGGGACAGGCTTCGTGAGAAGCCCCTGGCTGCCTTGAGAAGGGAGTGGGTTGGAGAGTGAGCGCACCAGCTGCTTTCCACCCCACTTCCCAGGGCAGCGATAGGCTAAGCCCTTCGCTGGCTTGGGAAGGGATGGGGTGGAGAGTGGCGGGTGTGTGTGTGCAGGCGGCTTTCCGCGAATAATCGAAACCGTGAATGTAAAAGTTGCGAATGTGGAGGGGCAACTGTAGTAGCAGACCAGCATGTCGACACTCCCACCCAGAAATACCTGCTTTTCAGAAATTAGTTTCCAAACTCTTCAGCTGATCCTTTAATTGAAGTCAGTCGAGTAATTAAGTTGTCCTTTTCTTTTAAAAAGTTTCTACGTTTATTGATATAAATTAGTTACTTCCTGTCATGAGCACATGTGTATGTGTGTTAGCACTGTGTTTCTCCATGTTCTGCTGTACTGTGTACTAACAACCTGTAGGATTTAAATCAGAAAAATAACAAGAACTCATGGCTGGGGCTAAATATGATTTTATGTTGGGAAAGAAATTAATCACCCCCTTCACCACCTATTTTATTTTATTTTATTTTATTTTATTTATTTATTTTTTGGACAGATTAAATAAACAAAGCTTTTGGACTGTCTCATTTAATCTGCAGCAATAAAGTGGACGAGACTTACTGATAATGTGAGTTTCTAGAAGCATTCATGAATGTGAGTTTCTAGAAGCATTCATGGACACAGTCTGAAGTTCTATAACAGCAGACTGCAGCAACAGACTGCTAAAATAAACTGTGAACATACATCTTGAAGTCCTTGGCAATGGCAAGCCAAGAGCACCATTGTATGAAACCCTTCACCAACATGTGGCAAATTACCAATACTGGCAAGAGTGCTCTGCCACATCCCCAGTCTAAAACTGTTATGGTTTTCTACCTGAGGCTGATGACAGCTCAGCCAGCAAACTTGCTTATAGCTTTTGCAGATTGCTCCTTTCTCCCTCTTTTTTCTCATTGTGACATTTTATTTTAAACCTTCACACAGCCCCACTCACATGGGGATAAGTCCAGGCTCCCTTGCTGAATGTCAGCCTTCTTTCTTTCTTAAGTTTAAATTTCTAGCCCTCTTACCTGTAGAGGTGGGAGGATAATTATTCAGGCAGTATTCTGATTGCTTCCTTTGCTCCTACTTTCCAGTGTTTTCACTGGAAACACTATAGAAAGTATTTGAAAGCATGTACAAGAACTAGGCACATATGTGTTCAAATTTTAGAAAATTACATTTTATTTTATAAATACCATGCACAATTAAGTTTTTTTCCCTGCCTTTTCTTCGCAAACAAAGATTCAGGATGGACTCATCCCGCGCTTTCTGCATGCGCGCTGAAGACTAAAAAGAACTCACGCCGAACAAATATATTAGGCCACTTATTCAGCACTGATGGCTATTTATTTTTATCCCTAAGCACACTTCTGACCACTCAAATTTTCTTTGCATCTCCTCTTCCCTCATCAGAAGATGATAGCTTGGGAAATTAGTCTTGACATGTTCATCTTCCATGATCTTCCATGCACAAATGTTACACATAAACTTTACATCAGGCACAGAGCCCCTCAGAAAATCTCTGAGAGTCCCAGGTGTTGTTCCTGTACATACTGATTTTATTTTCGAGATCCACATGACATTTTCTCCATCCCAGCATTATCAATGACTTTTCATTCCTACATAGGTCAGTTTACATTTAACCAAGTATTTTCCCAAGTGAAATGTATCTCTGTTTGGCAGTCTGTTTGTATTATTCTTGAACTAGTTAAAATGGCTGACACCAGTAAAACATAGCTATTGTTCCCAGGACACAGATTCAACAGAAATCAAGAAAGGGAAGGAGGAATGTCTGTGCTAAAAGAAAATGATTCTAATGCTCAGCTACTTTAATGTTGCTATCGCTTCAGCATTTTGACCATAACTTCTGAATAATAATAAAGCAGGCTTTGTGGAAAGTGCTGAAAAAAACCAATTTTTTGAAATGTTGCAGGGGTCCAGATGTCACTCATGATTAGTGGGAGGGAGAGAGCAAAGACCATATGATAGTGGGGTTGAGGGAAACCCAGGATATTTCAGGAAAGAGTTTGGATAAAAAAACCATGAATATGCATGAAAATCAAAACAAAAAGAACCATAAAGTCTTAGTACAGTCAGCCCTCCATATCCATGGATTCAACCATCCACAGACTGAAAATATTCCCCTTCCCAGAAAAATAAAAAAAAAATCCAAAAGGCAAACCTTGTTGTTTGCCACTTTATATAAGGGCCCGATTTTACTATGCCACTATATATAATGGGACATGAGCATCTGTGGATTTTGGTATCTGTGAGGGGTCCTGGAATCAAACCCAGTGAATACCAAGGGCCCACTGTATTTCCTGGGACTTTCTTCCTTTTTGGATGAGCCTACAGAGTAGGTGATGATGATGATGATAATGATCTATATTGATATGCCTTTCCTCAAGACTGGGATTCAAGATGGCTTACACATTAAAAAAAGTACAATTGAAAAGATAGAAGAAGTCAACATTAAAACTGAATAAAACTTTTTTTAATGGGCAAATGGAATGTTTTGTACTTTTGGAGAAGAAGAGGTATTCTGTGCTGGAACCGGATGTAGATCCATGCCTCCTCAAGACTTCATTCAGTGCCACACTCTGACAGACATTAATACCATAAGACCAGCTTTATTGATAGTAAATGATGCAGCAGATGATACACAGTGGTGAAGCATTCCAGTCCATTCACTGGTGGTGTCCAGCATCCTCTCATAGCCAGTGGTGGAACTGAACCTCTAAACAACTAACTCTATAGAGACTATCCCTAGGTGACTATGTGATGAATGTTGCTGTCCTTGAGCAAGCAGGAATCATCAGCATTAAGGCCATGATATTGAGAACACAGCTGCGCTGGGCAGGGCGCATTTCTAGGATGGAGAACAATCGCCTCCCAAAAATGGTACTCTACGGTGAACTTGCCACTGGTCAGCGTAAGAGGAGTGCACCAAAAAAGTGATACAAGGACTTCCTAAAACAATATCTCAGGCTCAGCCAAATTGATCACCAGCAGTGGTCCGCCCTGTCCTCACATGAGGAGGCATGGAGATGCACTATCCACAGTGCTGCAGCCTTATTTGAGAACTCACGTCATTTGAGAACTCACAAGTCTTGAAGAGAAATGACAACGCAGAAAGAATCACAACCTGGAAACATCACCCAAGGAGACCTTCTGCTGTGCTTTCTGCAACTGGACTTGTTTATCTCAGATTGGCCTTTTAGTCATCAGTGCGCTTGCAGAAAGCGCAGGATGAATCCTTCCTGAATTTTCGTTTGCGAAGAAAAGCAAGAGATAGAGACTATCCCTAGTTGGCAATTCAAATTCCCCATTGCTGGCTAAATGGGGCTCCTGGGTTTGAGTGGAGACACTTGAGGCTGAGGCTGATAAAAGATGGACTCCCAAGGGTTATATATAGAGTAGCCAGGTAGTTGCTCCCAATAATATACAGTATTGTTAATAAATCTGATAAAGACTGAAAGGTAGCAGTTGTCTTTTTAAGTTTATTTTTAGTCCACGTTTATTAAATATATGTCTTTAGCTTTTTATCTTCTACAGTTGACTCTCCACATTCACGGATTTGGCATTCATGGATTTAAGTATTCACAGCTTGAAAATATTCTTTAAAAAATAATAATCCAAAAAGGAAACCTTGATTTTGCCATCTTATATAAGAGACACCATTTTGCTATGCCATTACATATAATGGGACTTGAGTATTCACAGATTTGGGTATTCACGGGGGGTCCTGGAACCAAACCCCAGCGAATGTGAAGGGACAACTGTATTTGTTTCTTGTTCCTGATTAAAACTCATATTGCCTTCTGCACAAAAAGCTATTTCTTACTGCACATTTTGTTTTCCTACTGCATAAAGTATGTCCAGCTGCACATCAGAATACTGCATCTATGTGCTCATGTCCTGCGTATGGGCTTCCCAGAGGTGTCTAGTTGGCCTGTGTGGAAAGAGAATGCTGGACTAGTCTGATCCAGCAGGCCTCTTCTTACAATCTTATGGTTCAAGAACCCAAAAATTATTGGTAAATGCATCTTTCATTTATTCATTTATTTATTTATACCCCTTACTTCAGTCACAAGGCTATCAGAGCTGCTTACAAATTGTTTTAAGCAATAGCAATTTACACATCTACACTGCATTAAGCAGTTTCCAATGTGTGTTAGCTAATTGCCCCACAAGCTGGGTTCTCATTTTCTTATGGGTTCACATTAAAACAACAACAACAACTTCCAGTGCTGTGCTAAATTTCTTGTTTCTCCTGCATTCCTCCTCTCTTGATGATTATTATTTCCTTTTCTCAGTTTTCTCTGTTGTACATTTAACAGTCAGTTGCTAAGTAGCAAAAGCTGATGATACTGCTGGATGAGTCACCCTAGTGTTGTTGTTCATGGGATAATTTGTGAATGTGTGTATGTGTGCACACACATTTGATAAACTCCTGTAATCTGGAGATTGGTTCCCTCAAGTTGTCTTCCATTTTTAAAATGCTAAATCCACACAAAGGTTTTTCCTGGCATTCACATAATTGACTTGAGACAATTAATGGATCACTTTCAGTTGTCAGTTAACTTCTGGCATTCTTTTTTTTAATTTTTTTTAACTGCTTCTAAATAACTCAGAAGGGTTAAAAAAAAGAATTCTTTTTTTCCCCTTTTCCTCTTTCTAAAGCAGTATTGGAAAAATCTCCATGGACTCTGAGCATGAAGCAGAGCAGACCTCGGAAGCATCAAGTTTCTGTATCAAAATAAGAGTTTTGTTATACCCCTCCCCACACAAATAGTGTTATATTCCCTGGCCCCAGCCACAGTGAATCATAAGCATATCAAACTCAAGCAAGCAAGCAATCAACTTTGTTGCAATCCCAGATCAGTCATAAAAAGGACAAAAGCAGAAGATAGGAGAAAATCAAGCTTAAAAAAGAAACAGCTTCCAAGTACATGAATTCCTGTATACATTCACAAGTAGCAGTTCAAGGACTAGCCTCTAGATCAATACTAAATAGCTTTCTCTATAATTACAGTAATCCATGATGGGATTCGACCAACTTGTTCCTAGTGAAACAGGATAACATACAAAACTTTCCAACTTTCATATAAAAAGATTCTTTAGAGGAAACTGAAACTAAAAAGAAGGTATAAAAGCTGTCAGATCTGTCTAGGAACTTTTCAAAAAGCAGATCTATAAATTGGGAATGAGTGTCCTAGTAATACAGTCAGAATAGCAGAATGTGAATAACTGTTTTCATAGAATCATGAAGTTGGAAGAGACCACAAAGGCCATCCAATCCAACCCCCCTGCCCTGCAGGAATATACCATCAGAGCACTCCCGACAGATAGCCATCCAGGCTCTGTTTAAAAACCTCCAAAAAAATGAGACCCTGCCACACTCTGAGACAGCATTTTCTACTGTTGAACAGCTCTTACCATCTGGACGTTCTTCCTAATGCTTAAGTGGAATCTCTTTTCCATGCCTGGCATATCAAACTAATATCTCAGTGTTTTCTAAGTTTTAGTTTTCTACTCTTAAGGCCTTGGAAACAGCACGTAAGACACAACTTAAGGCTAAAGGGTAAAATCCAGAGCAATTAAATAGTACAATTAAAAATATGTAGTGTGTGTGTGTGTGTGTGTGTACATATATGTAAGTATTTTGGATTCCCCCCCCCCAACAACATCTTGTGTAATACTATTGGTAAAGGCTGATACTTAATAAGCACCACAATGTGAATCATACTTAAGTTTTCCCATGTGAACCAGTTCCAGAGATATTCTTAGATCATACAAGAACAAGCGGGAGGTGGGTGGGGGGAACCAACAGTAGTAAGTGAAACTAAAGTGGAACTGAACCCCAAAGTTAAATGGCTTCATTTCATGATTCTTTTTTTTAAAGAGAGACTTTATAACATTAAAAACCTGAAATCTAACAAAATTAATTCCATTAAGTCTAGGCATGTATGGAATAAATCCTAAAACTTTGCCTGTTTTCCCCTTTAATCAGAACCCAGAGTCACCTAGTATAGCTGAGCAGTGAGAGATTCAGGATAGATAAAAGGAAGTACTTCACTCAGTGTATAGGTAATGTATAGTTAAACTATGGAATTTGCTGACAGGAAATGCAGTGATGCCCATCAACATTAAAGGGGTTTTGACAAATGGAAGATAAGACTATTAACTGCCACTAATCATGCTGCCTATGTATCATATTACCAGTTCACAGGGGAATATGAACAAGAGAGTCACCTCTTTTATTTTTTATTTATTTATTTATTTATTTATTTATTTATACCCCGCTCTTCAGCCTCAAGGCTATCAGAGCGGCTTACAAATTGTTTAAGCAATAGCTATTTACACATCTACACTGCGTTAAGCAGTTTCCAATGTGTGTTAGCTAATTGCCCCCCACAAGCTGGGTACTCATTTTACCGACCTACGAAAGGATGGAAGGCTGAGTGAACCTTGGAGCCCGCTGGAATCGAACTTGCAACGTGGTGACTTGCAGTACTGGCATTTAACCACTGCGCCACCAGGGCACCTCCTGCTTGTGAGCTTCACATAGGTCTGTACTGGCCAAACCTTTGGTCCAGCACAGTTCTTCTAGGGTTCTTATCAGTCCATCACCATCTAGAAGGTCACGGGGGCCTCAACCCTCAACTATAGTTGGTAATACAAAGGTACCAAGTTTTCAGTGGACACCAAATAATGCCGGGTTGGTTGTGTGGGTTGGTTGAAGAGCTTTATGATGAAAAGCTCTGCAGGAGAATAACAGAGGTGACTTAGTCGATGAAATTGTGCAGCAGAATAGTGGTATCTCAGAAGCCTCAAGTTCCAGTTTCTTTTCATCTGCTGTTCTCTTGGCCTGTTCTATAGGTTTGCTCTTGAAACACTTGAAGGCACTTTACAGATGCTAAATATTATCATCAGTATAAACAAAGGTAGTGTTTGCTCCAGGCAGGAGTGTAACTACTGGGGTGGGAGTGACAAAATGAGAGCATTGCTCACAGTAAGAATTCCATCCCCCTGCTGCCCTGACATTTTCTCAAATTTCTAGCATTGCAGAGAGTGAGACACTGAAAACTGGTTTACACCTACAGCTCTTATATTTGCTGTGGTCATATTCCCTTGGTAATTTTGCATGTCCTTCTTTGGATACCTCCAGCTGCTCCAGAGACTAGGACATCAACCAATGAATTCAAATTGCAGGAAAGGAGCTGCTGCCTAACCATTAGGAAGAACTTCTAGACAGTAAAAGCTGTTCCATGGTGGAATAGACTGCCTTAGAGAGTGGTGGATTCTCCTTCTTTGGAGGTCTTTAAACAAAGGTTGGATGACTATCTTCCAGGAGTACTTTGACAGTGTGCTTGCATGGTGGGGGTTGAACTAGATGTCTCTTTTGGTCCTTACCAACCTATGATTCTATGATTCATGTTTGGACAGGGGTAATCTGGGAGAAGTTATTTGTTTAACTCTGTTTGGTTCCCTTCCTGCTTGCCTGTCCTTAAAAACAAAACAAAACAAATTTAAAAATCCCTCAAGAGTGTGAGTTCAGTGTTCTACAAATGCTAGCTTCAAAGTGAAGCACACAGCCAGAAGTAAATAATTCAGAAAAAAAGAGAGAGAGAGAGAGAGAGAGAGAAATTAAAATAAAACAGAGACAGCCCCCAACCCAGAGAAATACTGTAGCTTGCCAGATGTAGCGTGCCTGCTCTCTGTAGCTTAAAGTTGCAGCTGCTCTACTTTTTTTTTCTTTCCCTCCCCTGCTCTCTGTGACGCAAATCCAGGCAGTGTCCGCATTGCTGGAGGGCAGAAGCTCAGAGCTTCTTGCTTGCTTCCATCCCCATGCTGATAACTAATCAGAGCAGGGACATGAAACTGGGACAGCCGAATGACTCTGTGGAGTTCCAAATAGAGTATGGAGGTTTTATAGTGAGATACATCCCAGGAACACCTCACTTAAAAACCAGAGAAAGCAAGATAGAACTACAGGAGTAGCTATCCATCCATTGTCAAGATCTATAGAGTGAGGGCTGGCACAGACAATGCATTTGGAAATGTGTCTGAGTGGTATATCTCCTGCTTTTCTCTTGCAGGCTGAAAGCAGCACACAGTAAATAATGCATAGCAGTGCAAATACAATTTAATTGCGGTTGTAAATGGACAGGGTATCCTCCTACAGAGGCTTAGTAGATTTTTCTAATTGGCTGCCTTCTCAGCTGTTTTCAATGATTCTGCTGCCAATTTCAGTTAATGCAGCTTCTGCCAGCCTGAGGTCCTCCAGATGTGTTGGATCAAAACTTGCAGAATCCCTAAGTCAGCTATGATACAGTCTAGCACATCTGGAGGACACAGTGCTGGGGAAATCTAACAATGTATTTTCTTTCTTTCTTTCTTTGCAGGATTGGTGGGCTACTTTCAAATGTTAGCAGTTATACTGGAGTTACCAGTTGGTTAAAATCTGTGTTTTTTTCAGTACAGTAATATCCACTTTTAATTTTGGGGCTGAAGCTTCCTTTGCAGTCAGTTAATAATAATAATAATAATAATAAAATTTATTTATACCCCGCCCCTCTGCTAAAAACAATCGGGGCGGCTTCCAACAATTAAAACATTATAATAATGACTAAAAACACCACCCACCCCCACCCTCCCACATAATAAGACATTAAACACAATAAGATTAAAACCTTCTAGCTAAAAAACACATTAAAACAAATATATACATAATTTTTAAAAAGCCAGGAGACTGAGTTCCTGAGGCCGGGATCTAATCAGGAAAGGCCTGCCGAAAGAGATCCGTCTTTAGTGCTTTTTTAAAGCTACTCAAGCTCGTCAGCTGACGGATCTCATTCGGCAGGCCATTCCACAATTTGGGGGTGATTACTGAAAAGGCCCTCTGGGAGGTTGCAGACAGCCTAGATTTTTGTGGCTGAAGCAGATTCCTCCCAGAGGACCGGAGTATGCGGGGAGGATTGTATGGGAAGGAGGCGGTTCCGGAGATAAGTTGGACCCAAGCCATTTAGGGCTTTAAAGGTAATAACCAACACCTTATACTGGGCCCGGAAACTGATAGGCAGCCAGTGGAGAGATTTTAGTATTGGAGTTATATGATCTCTCCGAGATGTTCCTGAGACCACTCTGGCTGCCATATTTTGTACCAACTGAAGTTTCCGGACCAAGCACGAGGGTAGCCCCATGTAGAGCGCATTGCAGAAATCTAGACGAGAGGTTACCAGCGCGTGCACCACAGTCTCGAGGTCCCTTACTTCCAGGAAAGGGCACAGCTGGCGTATCAGCCGAAGCTGATAACAAGCGCTCCTGACCGTCGCATTCACTTGACTCATCATCTGAAGCGATGAATCAAGGAGCACCCCCAGACTGCGAACACAGTCCTTAACGGAGAGCGTGACCCCGTCCAGGACTGGAGGTTGCAACTCAACTCCTGGTTTCGGGGCCGCTACCTTGAGCACCTCCGTTTTGTCTGCATTTAATCTCAATCTGTTTTTCCTCATCCAGCCCATTACAGCTTTAAGACAGTCATTAAGAGGAGAGATGCCATTGGGATTCGAGGCTGATGATCGGGACAAGGAGAAATAGATCTGGGTGTCATCAGCGTACTGATAACACCCAGCCCCATAACCCCGAATAATCTCACCCAGCGGCTTCATATAGATGTTAAACAGCATTTTACAAAAAATGCACAGATCAGGGTAGGCGACTTGGGCTGCAATTCAACATACCATCATCATAGCATAAATATCAACATGAGGAGATATAGTATGCCAGCTTTATGTAACATCCAGCAGAATAGCAAAATTGTACAACATATAATAATTGAGTGCCATTGCACAATGTATGATTCCAATGTGCAATCCATGACTGCAATGTGCAACACTGCTGTATGTACAAGACCACCTCTGCTGCTGCTTGCAGAATACCTCTGTTACAACGTGGCAAATAATTCACCTGCATAGAATCATAGAATCATAGAATTGCAGAGTTTGAAGAGACCATGAGGGCCATCCAGTCCAACCCCCTGCCACGCAGGAAATCTTGATCAAAGCATCCCCGACAGATGGCCATCCAGCCTCTGTTTAAAGGCCTCCAAGGAAGGAGACCCCACCATGCTCTGAGGGAGTGTGTTCCACTGCCGAACAGCTCTTACTGTCATAAAGTTCCTCCTAATGTTGAGGTGGAATCTTTGTTCGAGCTTGCATCCATTGCTCCGTGTTCCAGTCTCTGGAGGAGCAGAAAACAAGCCTGTTCCATCCTCAGTGTGACATCCCTTCAAATACTTAAACAGGGCTATCATATCGTCTCTTAACCGTCTTTTTTCCAGGCTAAACATACCCAGCTCCCTAAGTCTCTCCTCATAAGGCATGGTTTCGAGAGCTTTCACCATTTTAGTTGCCCTTCTCTGGACATGCTCCAATTTGTCAATATCCTTTTTGAATTGTGGTGCCCAGAACTGGACACAGTATTCCAGGTGAGTTCTGACCAAGGCAGAATAGAGTGGCACTATTACTTCCCTTGATCTAGACACTATACTTCTATTGATACAGCCCAAAATCGCATTGGCCTTTTTAGCTGCCACATCACACTGTTGACTCATGTTCAACTTGTGGTCTACTAGGACTCCTAGATCCCTTTCGCACGTAGTCTTGTTCAGCCAGGTCTCTCCCATCCTATATCTATGCATTTCATTTGTTCACTCTAAGTGCAGTACTTTACATTTCTCTGTATTGAATTTCATTTTGTTAGCTTTGGCCCAGCTGTCCCGTCTATCCAGGTCATTCTGAATTTTGACCCTGTCCTCTAGGGTATTAGCTACTCCTCCTAATTTGGTGTCATCTGCAAATTTGATAAGTATGCCCCTAATTCCCTCATCCAAGTCATTGATAAAGATGTTGAATAGCCCTGGGCCCAGGACAGAACCCTGTGGCACCCCACTGGTCACATCTTTCCAAGACGAAGAGGAGCCACTGTTGAGCACCCTTTGGGTTCGGCCGGTCAACCAATTACAAATCCATTGAACAATTAACTTGTCTAGCCCACATTTTACAAGCTTGTTTGCAAGAATGTCATGGGAAACCTTGTCAAAGGCCTTACTGAAATCAAGGTATGCGATGTCCACAGTGTTCCCTTCATCTACCAAGCTGGTAACTTTATAAAAAAAAGAGATCAGATTAGTCTGACATGACTTGTTTCTCTGAAACCCATGTTGACTTTTTGTGATTATGGCATTGCCTTCTAAATGTTCACAGACTCTCTGTTTAATGATCTGCTCTAGAATCTTCCCTGGTATTGATGTCAGACTAACTGGATGATAATTGTTGGGATCCTCTTTTTCCCCCTTTTTGAAGATGGGGACAACGTTTGCCCTCCTCCAGCCCGCTGGGTCTTCTCCTGTTCTCCAAGAGTTCTCAAAGATTATTGCCAATGGCTCTGAGATCACATTTGCCAGCTCTTTTAATACTCTTGGATGTAGTTCATTTGGTCCTGGAGATTTAAATTCATTTAGATTAAGAAGGTATTCCTGTACTACCTCTTTGCTTATTCTGTGCTGGATTTCCCCTATTGTGTAGTTCAACTTCCTTATGCGTACATCACTAACAGGATGCTGGCCTTAATTGTTTTAGAATGCTGGTCCCATCAGGTCCAGCCATCATGGTTAACAATAAGGCATTGTGGGAGTTGTAGTCCAAAAAATCTGGAAGGCATCAGATTGTCTCCTCATTACTCAGAATGCCTGAATCTTCATCCTCCACTGCCTTCATTCCCCATAAAACATGTTTATTCCCCTCCCCACCCACTCTTGTTCCTTCATGGGACATTCAGGACAAAGAAAATGAAGTACTTGGTACACCACCACATAGTTAAATAGTGGAATCTGCTACAGAAGGATTTGGAGATTGCTGGGCCACCAATCTAGATGGCTACCAGAGGTTTAGACAAATTCTTGGAGAGGTTTGGAGTTCTAATAAATAATAAACTTTGATGGACTAGTAATGGCCACTAGATGACTACTAGGTTATCAGGATTATAAGCATAAGCAGGATGGGACTGCTATGGGCTTTCCATGTCCTGCTGTGGGTTTTCCATAAACATGTGGTGAACCACTGTGGGAAATAAGAAACTGAGCTGCTGTTGGTTTCCCAGGAGGGCTGAGAAGTTGAAATACACTTCTTAGTCATTCTCAGGATGGTGCAGTTAGAAAATCAATGATCAGGCCTTCGGAACCCTCCACCTCTGAGTTGCTCTGGTAGTGCAGAAGGTAAGGTGTCTGTGAAGCAGGTACGATTTCCCCACCCTGGGCTCATTCACACTGCACAGTTCCAATTCCATTTCCAAAGATCAAAGACCCTTTCATACTACTCAGTTATAACAGAATAATTCCACTTTAACTGCCATAGTTCCAGCCTATGGAATTTGGGATCAGTAGTTTGATGAGGCCCTAGAGCTCTGTGGCTGAGAATTCTAAATATTCTTCCCTCAAGTGCAAATACCAAGATATCATATGATGCTACCAGCTACAATGGAATCAGCGTGCTATAATATAACTGTGTAATGTGAAAAGCGCCAAAGTTGAGGCTATTTAAATATACTGTAATTATTTTCTCTACAGAAAAGTGGGAAAGGTTTTTTTTATTATTAAAAAAATAAAGATATATAATTCTTACTAAAATTCAGTGTAAGTACCATACTCATGCTTAAAAATAAGGAATATATTACAAGGGGATGTGTATTAGTGTGAGGAAGCAAGGGAGAAAAATATTAGTAAATTGTCATTGTGCTTTAAAAGGTCAGAGAGAGGGGGAGAGAGGGAGGGAAGAAACTAGCTGCACTTTTTAGAAGGTGTCCCTATTTTTACAAGGTTGTGCTTTGGGAATGTGCACTTTAAATCTGAGTTTATTGCTTTGGTTAACAACTCTGTTCATTTGAATGAAGCCACAATAACTATCAATCTTATCTTTTTATGGCTCTTGGCTAAAATAAGCAAATTCAGAGGAATGCTTATATCGCCATGTTTCTGACCATATTGTTTATAGGAAACAAAACAAAATAAAAGGATTACTCATTTTCTTGCTGTAGAAAACAGGAGAGCCATCTTTCTTTCCCCATTATTGAGTTACTAGGAGAGAAAGCAGGATATAAATGTCACTAATAATAATAAATATAGGTACTGGAATCTAGGAGAACCAACACATTTGTGATGTTTACATAAAGCCTTAATTTATACTGCAGAGGCTGTGAGATGACATTGTCTTATCTGAAATGGGCTACTTGCATATTCACCAATGTCAGTCAGGTACAGTAATCCTGGCTTTATGCTATAGTTGTATTATAAAATCACAGAATCTTAGAGTTGAAAGGGGCTGCAAGGGACATCTAGTCCAACCCCCTGCCATGTAGGAATACAGAAATAAAGCACTTCTGAAAGTTGCTAATCCAACCTCTATTTAAAGACCTCCAAAGAAGGACAGTCCTGTACCCTTCAAGGCAATCTATTCTATGGTTGAACAGCATTTACTGTAAATAAGTTCTTCCTAATTTTAGATGGAATCTCTTTTCTAGCGATTTGAATCCATTGGTTCAAATTCTAGTATGTGGAGCAGCAGAAAATAAGGTTACTCCATATTCTAAAAGACATCCCTTCAGATATTTAAAGATGACCATCATGTGACCTCTCTTCTCTTCTTTTCTCCAAGCTAAACATGCCCAGCTCCCTAAGCCATTCTTCATAAACCTTGGGAACCAGACTTAACCTTTCTTGCCCATCTCTGGTCATGTTCCAGTTTGTCAATATCCTTCTTGAACTGTGGTGTCCAGAGCTGGACATGTTATTCCTGGTGAGGTTTGAGCGAAGCAGAATAGAGTGGTACTACTATTTCCCTTGATCTAGACATTATACTGTACTCTTGCTGATGCAGCCCAGAATTGCATGGGCTTTTTTGGCTTTCATATCAGGCTGTTGACTCATAGTTAGCTTATGGTCTACTAAGACTTCTATAGCCCTTTTACATGTACTACTTTCAAGCCAGGTCTCATCCATCCTGTATTTCTGTTCACCCCCACCCTTAGTAGCCAACATTCTATATCCAGTAAGCTTGGTTATTACTTACTGGGCTATTTTCTGATCTTCTGTCCTTAGGGTTCCTTCATGCCCACTGATAATTCTGTTTGATGCATGGGTGAAACCACATTTGCTCCATATGAACCCATACTTGGAGAATAAGTTTCCTATTGGCACGTAAAATGGAGAAATGCCATTTTAACAGTGGTACTTTTCGTTTATTGTTTGGTTGTTCATGTGAATTCATGGTCCATTCAAGGAAACATCTAGTTTCTTTTCAGCTGCCTCATTTTTATAGGTGTCTTGACTCCAGTACTTATGTGTATCTGTGAAAGAGGGAGGGTAGGGAATTAGTTCCCATGGAAGAATTGCCATAAAGTCACTTTGTGATTGCATTTCCTATTCAAAACAAATTGCATACATTGACCATTATTGGGTACCAACCCACTCCTAACACCCAAAGCTTGTTGTATTTGCCTCACAGACTTTGAGAGAGCATCCAATAGGTGGCTTTGTGCTCACAGAAAATACTTCTGTAGTTGTTCTGTAGTTGTTCACACTACTTGATGCCTCCTGCCCACTTCAGCCCCCTCCCCATCTTCTTCTTAGGGTCAGGGGACCCTCTGGAACAGAGTGGAGTATGACACACACTGCAGTAGGTAGCTGTGGAGGGACATCAGAAATTGCATGCTCAGCCTTATGCACACAAAAGCAATTTCTAGTTGTGCCAAGCTACAACTGGATATTGGCTGTGCTGGTTGGAGGATTCTGGGAGATGTAGTTTTTTTAAAAAAGGTAATGTTCCCAGGCTTTGCTGAACAGTGGTTCAGTTCCTTTAATTGTAGAGGAGCCTTGTGGAAATACAGTTGTCCCTCCATATTCACAGATTTGGTATCGACAGATTTAAGTATTCACGGCTTGAAAATATTCTTTAAAAAATAATAATCCAAAAAGCAAACCTTGATTTTGCCATCTTGCATATAATGGGACTTGAATATTCATGGCTTTTGGTATCCACGGGGGGGTGGGGGTGGTCCTGGAACCAAACCTCAGCGAATATGAAGGGATAACTGTATTAGTTTGGGCCTTCATTCTAGTTCATGGACCTGATCTTGCCTGTACTGATCTTTCTTGTTTCTCCTATGGCTGAAAGGAGTTTTAAAGTAAACAAAGAAGTGAATAAATGGTGCTAGTGAAATGTTTGCAGGAACTGAGATCCCCTGCTCCCTCCCTGCCCTTTTCAAAATGGCAAGGTGGATAATTGATAGGAGTTGCTTATTTTAGAATATTCTTCTGTCCTGCCTGATGTGCCAGCAAATTTATCAGAATTGTACTCAGAGAGGCAGTTTGGAAGCCAGCATAAGGCTTTCTTTCTGTTGGGTGTAGCTGCTGGAGAAGTTAATTGGGTGTTAAAGGCTTTCCACAGCCTCTGATGCTTCCTTTTCTCCTTTATACTATTTCCGGTTGCTAATCTCCCTTTGGAAAGAGATTCCTAGCTACAGAGAATACACAGTTTAATACCAGACGAACTTGATTCTGTTTTTAAGAACGTCAAGGGAGTTAATAAGCTCCTCCTCTGCCTTTTAATTTTTTTTAACCTTTCAGTGTTTGGGCCATTAAAATTTTTACCCAAATCCTATTGTTCTTATCATAACAACAGGGCATACATATTTTTTAAACAGCTGTTGTTAAACCTATAAATCTATTTTGTTACATTTCATTTTGCATTTGTAAAGACAGAAAACATTACATGCACGCATGCATCCCCCACCCTTACAACTGCATATGGTATGATTAAAACCTAGAAGTCCAGCTTGGCTTGTGGGACTTGCGGATATATGAAGACAACAGAAAGCCCAGTGGCAACTTGAAAGACTAACACCCTTATTATAACATGAATTTACCTAGACTGTAACCTAGCTTATCAGATGCATGCTTGTTATCCATAATTTTGGGAAAACACAGTAAATATGGTTGGGTTGGGATTCAGGTATCTCTGTTTGTTTGTCTATCTACCTATCTGGAAGATACTTCATGCATATGATGAAGTGGACCATAGTTCATGAAAGCTCATGCTGTCATAAATTTGTGGCTCTTGGAAAAAAGTTTCTTTTTTGGACTACAGTCCCAGGAGCTAGCCAAACTGGTTGAGGACACCTGGAATTGTAGTCCAAAAAAGGAGCTTGCCCAAGCTCTGTAAATGTTCTTAAGGTGCTCTAGGACTCTTTGTTTTTCTGACTGCAACAGCCTTATATGGGTGCCCCTTTGTATATATAGACCTGTCTAATATAGGGCTTGATCTTTAGTCAGCCAGGCAAACATTGATTATTCTAACTGGCAGCGGCTTTCCAAGATTTCTGGAAGATCACATTTCCAGTCTTGCTACCTGGAGATGCTGAAAACAGAACCTGGCCACCTTCTGTGTGTAAAAACATGTACTTTGATACTAAAATAAATGGATTTAGATGTACAGAATTGTATGTGAAAACGGTATACTGGGTGTGACCAACTGTCAGGGGTGGGAGGCTGAATTGATCTGCCCCAGGCAACTTTGGAGGGCTGCTCTCACCAAACCAGCACCCAGATTTTGTTTCAATTTGACAATTTTGGGGAGTCCTAGGAGGCCCTGGGGGCCTCAAAAATGGCCAAAAGTGTTTTTCCTAACTCTGTACCATGTTCTACATGACTCAGGTTGTTTTTGTGGGCCTTAGTCCCTCTAGTTTCTTGGGACCACAATTTTTCTAATGAAAAGTGATGAGTTGACACTCCTGGAAAACTCCAGGAGCAGCAATCCACCTTTTAAATAGGTTTCAGGCCTCACCCTGCACAATTTAACACCTCTCTCTATATATGATATATAGTGAACAAGCAAGAGAGGTATGTGTGTAAAATATGTGTATGTAATATTGTTGTTCATTTGTATCCCACTTTTCTTCCAAAATTGGGACTCAAGGTGGTTTGTGTGTGGGTATGTTTATGGGGATGCTCTAGTTGGACATCCTGTATTGAGCAGGGGGATAGACTTGGTGGCCCATAGGGCCCCCTCCAGCTCTATGATTCCATGATTTTTTTAAAAAAACAGTAGAGTTCTGACTACTTCTGATTTTATTTTGGTTTAGCTTGGCTTTTTGACATTTTTAAATCCATGTGGCCAGCTGAACGTCCTAGGGCAGGAAATTGGCTCCTGGACCTGGTGCAGTAGCCTATGCTTTTTGAGACTTTAGGGGGTTGGGCATATAGCCCAGTGGTAAAATGCATCGTTTGCTTATAGAAGGACACAGATAGATTTGGGAAAGACCCTTGTCTACATCACTGGAGCAGCGTAGATGATGCAAAGCTAGGTGGACCAAATATTCTGACAATGTATAAGGTAGCTTCCTAGATTTGTATGTAGACATTGGGAATGCTGATTGGGAGTTTTCTCCAGGTGATCAGGTTGAGAAGCAAAATGTGTGTGATCTAATTGACAATTAAAAATTTCACTGGAATTTCAAAATTCACACTGGGGAAGATTATGAGAATGTATGTACATTTTGTTTTTTGTTTTTTTAATTTCCTGACATTTTTGTGAAAAATCTATTTCTGCCAAACAACAACAACACAACAACAACTTTGATTTCCCCATGACAAAAACATTTTTGCACTGAAAAATGGATTTCTAATCAAACCCCCAGTTTTTTGTGCAAACCATTTTCCCCACAAGAGACAACTGAATAATGCAAAACAAACTAACAAACAAAAAACCAACAACCCCATAGCGGTTGAAGATACTATTATTATTTTTGATGAGGGTCTTGGTGTCTTGAGACACCTTTCCCATCTAGGACAAGACAATCTCTGGATATTCTTTACATTGCATTGCTAATAATGGTTGTGAATTGATTCGTGAGACTGCTGTGCAGCCTTGAATGTTCTTGGCTTCTCTTTGGCTTGATTTTCAGATAACAGGTCTGAAGGAGATGAAACTCACTAGAGTGTAGTTTCTGAATGGTGCACTAGGGATTGCCAAACGTGATCACAGGCCTAATTAGTCTTCTGTGGCTGACTGGTGATGTGTCTATTAACAAACACTCTGCCTACTGCACCACAGAAATTCCCTTACAAGTGCTGAAGATGGAGATGCATGATCATTTCTTTCCAATTTAGTATATATTCCAACCTCTGTGTGCATGAACCTATGTGTTTATACATGCTTCTGGCACACTGTACATAATTAGCATAGAATAGCATGGTCATTTGGGACTTGCATTGCATTTTCTCTTTGGGTGGAGTTGGATAAGCATAGTGTTCCAAGGACAGCCATTTTTGAATGATGATTATCAGATCATCTTGAGTGTATCATCACATGATGACTCAGTATGAAATTATTTGCTTGAAGAAGAAGGTTCCCTGTTTCCATATTAATATGTTATTTAATAGTGTTTGAATCCACCCTCTCTCTTTGTATACCCTACAGCTATCCCAATTTTGGCAGGGAGAGTCACAATTAATCTTCTAGCATCCCACTCTTTCAGCCGCCTTTAAAATGTCCCATTTTTTCTCTCTTTCTCCCACATTCCTCCTTTTTCCTCAGCTGACCTAAATTACTGCAAATGGATTTCTAAGTTGAGGGTAGCTTGCTCTTAATAAATGCAAACTGAACATTTATTAGTAAGCTCAGCAGGGAAAGAGGAGAGGAAAGGAAAGGGTGGGATCTTGCTTTTCCCAGTATGCTCAGTCAAAAGCTAACTGCTGCAGCCTCTCTGCCTTGTGTATTCTTTCTCATTAATAACTATTGCTATATTGACCGCACTTATGTTGCTTGGCCACGGGTGTTTTGGTTTTCATCTTTGAAATTTTGGAGAGGTTGTCCTTGCCCATGAGAACTGCTTTAACATGTAAATATCAATGGAAGGAGGGCTCACACCAGATAAAATAAAACACATTGAATGGCTTTCAACCAAATAATCTGGGCTCACACTGATACACCCTTTTGTACAAGACTTGATAACAACTAGCACATCTAGTTGCTGAAAGAAAAACTTAAGAATGAGAAAATATCCAATTTACAAAATGCATTTGTCTGCTTATTCGAAGTAGCTCATCACTGAATGTTTCTGTTTTTACATGAATAGCCATTAAAAAAAATTTCCATTACTTGTATTGAATGGTATTTAACTGGTTCCTATTATTAGTTCCCTGAGCTGCTTGGAGGCAACTGCATATCAGCTACCTTACTAGATAGTCTTTTTATGCTTATAGGGTGAATATTAAACAAATTAAATTAATACCAGTTAGTCTTATTGGTTGATTTAAAAGGCACCAAAGTTAATAAGCTGAATTTTTAGTGATTCTGAGCCTTTTCATACAAGGGTAGGGACCTGAACTAAACAGTAACAACAACAATAAAACAAGGATTCAATTGAGTGTCAAAGATACCTGCATTCTTTTGGTGGGCTGGGCCAAAATAAAAAGCATGGAGCGAAACATAACAATATATGTTGTCTTAAAGTTCTTATTACTAGTAATTAGACCTAAGGAGAACTACCGTAATTCAATATTTTTGAATGGGTGAGGGCATGCAAAAGCTGAGAAACCACCAAATAATGAGATGGGGGTGTGGCCTCTGGGAATCCCCAAAGGGCCAGATTTGACCCCAGAGCCTGAGTTCCTGACCTTAAAAATGCAAATGCTTACTGAAACTGCCATCTTAGAAGAGGCAATGGTAACTTGTCGCTCCCATAACAGTAATGTGGTGAGCCCACTACAAGTTTTAGTTTGAACTTCTGAGAAACTATTCAAAGTGCTGAACCTAATTTGGGGATGGGGCCCCTAGGATAGCTCCAATAAAGTTCAGACTGAAACCAGAGTGGGTTCATTGCATCATTGAAGTAGAAGCTACCAGATACAGCTGAGAGGAGAAATTCCATGCTCAGTATGGAATGCTTCTGCTTAAAGAGTGCCTGGTGTGTCTTACATGTAAATCATCACTTATAGCTGATGAATAAAAAAGAGCAAGGAAGAGGAGGGGGAAAAGCAAAAATGTGGCAGCACTTTTAAGACTAAGTGGTTTTTATTTTCACATGAGCTTTCAATGGTTATAAAAAATACTTCTTTGGATAAAGTACTACTCAGTACAAGCATAAACCTCCAGGTCACCAAATGACAATCCTGTTGCCAGTTGCAACTAGAGTAGGAAATGGGTTGCTGCAAGATGTTACACCAGAAATTTAACTTAAATTGTGAGCTTTTTGTTTGTTTGTTTCTCTTGGAAGTGATGGCTTCTATTTGCACATGGTCCTAAAGTGCATCTTTTAAATACTGGACCAAGTGAACACCAGAGATGTGAGGTGGAAATTTGTGGAAAATTAAAAAAAAAATACTGCTATACTTTTTCACAGAAAGTATTCCATGTCATACATAGACACATAGGCCAATCCTACTGCAGTTATGTATGCCTGCCTAACAACAGCAAGGTAAACAGCAGTTGCCTCCAGAATCCACTACTGAGCAGGCATGAACAGCAAAATAGAGAGAAGAGGAGAGCAGATAAGCCTGCCTCACCAACTTCCCCTAGTATGATAAGAAAAACACTGTAAGTTTGGTCATCAAAATGGAAATCATAAAAAAAAGGGAGATTGGTGAAAGAAAAAGTAATCCCTGGATGATTTTCTGGAAGAAGCCTTCAGGTGGGCTCCAGAAAGTAGTCTCTAAAAGGTTCAAAAAGCTTGCTAAAACTTATTTAACTGTTCATCTTTTCTCTGGTGTGGGAACCTATCTCTTATCTTTTCAGGTTATTTCTGCCTCTGGTACCAACATTTCTTTTAAAGAAGTAATATCCAGGAACACATCTATTTCATTAACTGAGGTACACACCAGTATATTATTTGTATTCATACTTGTTGGTTTTCTGGTGTTTCATACACAAAGAAACATGCAAAAGAAAGGGGGCTTGTATGTTTCTTTCCATCCCCTACTCTTCCCATATTCATTAGTTTTCAGAATGGGTTGCACCTTCTAGGAGATGTATGGGAGAAATTGAATTCTAGCATTAAGTCCTCTGGAATGTAGATAGATAGAACCAAGCGTTATAACCGTTTTGTTTGTTCTCAGTGTTGGGGATTTTGGTGGATCTGGTACTTGGAAAAACTTTTTTTTAACAGCAGTTTCTAGAATTCCCCCAACCAGTAGGTATGCTGGAAGCGTAATTCTGGGAATTATAGTAAAAAAGGTAACATTTTCAAGCTCTGGATGGAGGGGAAGTGTTGCTGTCTAACATTCTAACATTTTTTCTTCTCATAGTTTTCTGTTGTACTTTACATGGGCCTGAAACATGGGTCACCTATCTCCACCACTTACGACTCCTCAAACATCAGCGCTGTTTATGCACAATCCTAAATATACACTGGACTGATTATGTGACAAAAGTTGCTGTCCTTGAGCAAGCAGGGATCACCAGCATTGAGGCCATGATATTGAGAACACAGCTGAGCTGGCCAGGGCACGTTTCTAGGATGGAGGACCATCGCCTCCCCAAAATAGTACCCTACGGTGAACTCGTCATGGGTCAGCGTAAGGGGGGTGCTCCAAAAAAGCGATACAAGGACTCCCTGAAACAACATCTCAGGCTCGGCCAAATTGATCACCAAAAATGGTCCGCCCTGGCCTCACATTGGGAGGCATGTAGACGCACTATCCACAATGCTGCAGCCTTATTTGAGAACTCACGCTGAACAAGTCTTGAAGAGAAATGACAACGCAGGAAGAATCACAACCTGGAAACATCACCCAAGGAGACTTTCTGCTGTGCTTTCTGCAGCCGGACTTGTTTATCTCGGATTGGCCTTTTTAGTCATCAGCGTGCTTGCAGTAAGTGTGGGATGAGTCCTTCCTGAATCTTCGTTTGTGAAGAAAAGCCAGAGAGACATGGCATAGTAGTAGAAACAACCTTTTTCTCTCTGCCCTTAGTTTAGTCTCTCAGAATCACCATTTTGGAGATCAAGGAGTGGGGAAAACCCAATTTATTCTGCTCTTTTCTATTATAGCAAGAGGTGTTAATTGGAAACCGTCCATAAGTGGGAGCTTATTTTACTCACTGTTCATTGCCATTATGTCAAATGGTCCCAGTATGTGAAGAGACAATGGCAAACAATCAATTATTCAGTATTCTTTCTGCTTATACATGTGCTTGTTCCCACTTGGATGAGCAGGGATTGCTCTAAAAACTTATTTTAACTCTCTCTACTCAGTATTAAGCACTTGCTTTGTTAGGTCACAAGAATATAACCAGACTGACAACATCTATCTCAGGCAGGCTTTTGAGTTCAGTAATGGAATGACAAGAATGATGTTTTATAAATTGCCATACAAGTTGATGGTGAAGGCGTTTTTGGTGTTTGTCCCAGTTTTTCACAAAGAGAGGTAGAGTGTTCTTGATTTACCGGTTTTGACTAGTGGCGACTGGTCACTTCTGTGTCAAGGTAGTGGTGAATTCTCTTTGGGTTTTACTCTGAACTTTAAAGCAGCTATCCAAGATGCTGAGCCCCATCCTCCAAATAGGTTTAGGGTTCACAGAAGAAAACCCCAAACAGAGTCACACACATCTTCCCAATATGAAAGGCACAAGGTGCCATTGGTTTTACCTAACAAGCAACTGATAGACCTTCTTATGTACATTTTGTCTAATTTTTTTTGTGGCTGCTACTTCTTTAGTGGCTGCTTACATTAATAATGCAATACATTCAGTTACAGCTCACCTGCTATATCCATGGGAGAGAGGTTCCCAGGCTTACTGCAAATACTTGATACCATGGATAATAGTAAATCCTATAGAATTGTGCTGGAGGACCTAGGAAATGCCTAGAGAGTCGATATTTTTCAGACAACGGATAATTGAAACTGTGAGTGTTGGTTCTATGCTTATGGGGGGCCAACCTGTACTTAATAACTCACCTTTTCTCAGTCCTTGAAACTGCTACTAAGCAATTTCAGTAGACACCATATAGCCTCCTTGAGTCCCCATATAAATAAAATGTTGTTGTTGATGATAATGTTTCGTCATGCTATTTGGAATTGCTCCTAGAACCAAAGTTATTTTCTCCTCCCAAAGATACTGAATCTCTTTGACAGATCCCAATATTTAACTATTATCCCACCTCCTTTGTCTTTGATTGTAGTGTCTCACAGGGCTTCAACATCTATAATCCAAGTTCTCTTTTTATCAGCCTGAAATCATCATAGATAGAATTACAATAGTGCATGTACAAAAAGTGACAGTGCTTAGAGTACCAGATTTTCTAGTGATCTCTCATAGATTCCTAGATAGTTGTTAGAATCTAAATTGTTGATGGTCCAAAACACTAGACAGCGACACCAACTGCTACTACAGTTGCCCCTCCACATTCGCGACTTTCACATTCGTGGTTTTGATCATTTGCAGAAAGCTGCCTGCCCTCCCCCCGCTGCTCAACACCCCACTCCCTTCCCAAGGCAGCGAAGGGTTTAGCCCATTGCTGCCCTGGGAAGGCAGGGTGGGAAGCAGCTGGCATGCACGCGCTACACCCCACTCCCTTCCCAAGGCAGCGAAGGGTTTAGCCCGTTGCTGCCCTGGGAAGGCAGGGTGGGAAGCAGCTGGCGCGCTCACGCTACACCCCACTCCCTTCCCAAGGCAGCGAGGGGCTTCTCAGGAAGCTCCTCACTGCCTTGGGAAGGGACTGGGATGGAAAACTGCTCGCCAGCAGGCTCATTTCTTATTCGCGGTTTTTTCACATTCGCAGGGGTTGTCTACCCCTAACCCCCGCGAATGTGAAGGGATGACTGTACTTATAATCCCACTGACAGCAAACCCTATAATCCCTATACCTCCTTTTCCTTCTAAGAATAATGGGAATCATATTGTCTCATTAGTCTCAACTAGAGTAGATCCATTGACTGAATTGTTTAATAATGAGTCAATACATTTGTAAATCTACTTGGTTTAATGTCTCTACTTTAGTTGTGACTAACAATAGGATTTAGGTCATTAATAGTAATAGTATGAACTTTCTAACAACAACAACTCAGATTCTTCCATATAAGTTTGGGTTTCTCACCAATTACTTTTTCCTTGTTCCAGAATGGGCTCACTGCCCCCTGATGTGAGACCCACAAACCACCATTTGGTCGAAGCTAAATTGCACATTGCAGGTGAAATATGTACAGTCATATTCCAGCACTCCAGTTAAATTAACAGGCCCCTCCCTTGATCCCAAAAAACTACAGCAGGAACATGTGGGCTTTGCTGCCCAGAATGTGGGAAATGTCCTGCTTTCACTTACATCTGTATTTTCTTTTTGTTTGCTTGAAGTTTTTTTGTAGCTGCTTTGTTTTTCATTTTTAAAATATGCCTAATTGCAATTTCCCATGATAATGCTGCACAGAAAGGGAGGGCAGAGCCTTCAAAAAGTTTTTAAAATGCTAATGATACAAAGATCACAAAGCTGTGTGTTATCGAAAGGAGTGTTTGTGCCATCCGTCAGTGCTCATGCCACTGTCAATAGCAAGTGTAATCAATATGAAAATAAATAAATCATGGTTTCTCCCTGCTTTTTTTCTTTATTGCTCTTTGCTTCAATCTCCATTTTGCTGTTTATTGCTCTTCTGTTGTTATTGTTAGGCTGCCTTGCACTTCTTTTCTCCTGAATTCTAGTTTAATTAATTCAGGAACTGGAAGATGTATAATGTATTTCAGTTAGCTCATTTTCATTTTCTTCTCAGTTCCTCCCACCTTCATGAGTAAGATGAAACACTGCATAAACCAAAGCTTATTTATTTCTTAGTTATCTCCAATGAAATCCACTTGGCTGCCATTTCATGTTCACAACAGCTTTGTGAGATGGGTCAGGCTGAGAGAGAACAACTGACTCAATGACATGAGTTTTATGGCTCTATGGAGATTAGAATCTGGATCTCCCTGGTTCCATTCCAACTGGGGAGGGGGACAGAAGGAGGCCCTGTTTTTTCAGCCCATCCAGATTACTCAGAACACCCCTCCTCTGCAAAAGGATGTATTGTGTCTTCTGGAAACCACCAGGAGAGATTATTCACCTTTTAAATAGATTGATGCTTTTCAAAAATGAGATGTAGACTTCCCATCACTTCTGAGTTCCTTGTTGGCTTTTGAGGGTCCCTGGGACAGAAAACTAGTCAATGGATTTAAACTGATGTTTCCCACTCTGGAACATAAAGGCTCAGCCCTTAACACTCGAACAGGTATACTGAACTATTTAGACCAGCCCTTCAAGGAAAACAGCTGCACTGTATACTATTCTAGCTCAGTTCTCCTTCTCTTACCCAAGCCTTGGAAAAGCCCATGCTAGCTGGGAGATTCTGGGAGTTGAATTCCAAAATATAACTTTATCAGCCATTGGTCTGTCTTCACTTCTCTGACTCAAACTGCAGTCTTGTCATTACCAATAGATTTTGAAAACGTTACTTTTTGGACAATAATTGCCAGCATTTCCCAACAAGGATAGCCAGTGGGGGATTCTGAGATTTGTATTACAAAAAATGAACTTTCTCAAGCTCTGCCTAGGATTGCATTCAGTCCTCCTAATTTGAAAAATCCTCCGGAAATTATCAGAGGTTGGGAAAGAACTGGTTTGTCCTTCGTTTTGAAGTCCATTGGATAGGAAGGCAGGGAGATAGACTTAAAGATAATGGGGGAGAGAACAAGAGAGATGAATGATTGAACTAGGCAGGCAGGGTAGAGTATAAGCCTGCACACTTTTGGTTTGGACTCCATTCATCACTGATAGTTACCCCTGTGGGGGCTGGCGGCCCCCTTGCCACAGGTAAAGTCCAGATTTTAAAGAAACTATCCATGGCGTCAGACTGATTTTGTGGTATAGTTCACCACTTTGGGTTGTTCCTTCAAAATCTGATGTGGAAGCCACCACTGTTTCAACCCTACCAGTATACAGCCCTGAACAGATTGTATTCAGAGATTGTGCCCTTTGACCCCTCCCTCCAAATTTCCCAGCATTCCTTTACATAAACACTTAGGTACCCCCACCCAGCTAATGGTGAAGAAACATTACAGCATTGACCTGTCCAGCTCCTAATGCTTTTCAAGGGTTCTGTGCCTTTAAACTGAATGTTTCCATTTTGTATTTTCAGTCCATTTTATTTTTTCCTCTTGAAGAAATAACAGTATATCCTTTTTGTCCCAGCCAAGGATGAGTGATGAATAACCTCTGAATTGCCCAAATGTCAGTTTCTCTTCCCTGTGTAAGTGATGTGGGGTGTGTGAAGGAGCTTTAGTAACCAATATCCTTTCTTTCTCCCTATTTTAAAAAAAGAAAAAGAAAAAGAAGATGAAAACAGCTTGTCTTCTGCAGGGAGAGAAAAGTGACCATTGGGGCAATTGAAAAGGGCTATAGAAAGGCCAGATATTAGCTATTCATTGCTAAATCCCAGACTGGATCGATAGGAAACTGTAAAACAAGCTTGTACACAGGAATCATTGAATCATAGAATTGGAAGGGACCCTGTGGGCCATCAGGTCCAACCCCCTGCTCAATGCAGGATTTTCAGCTAGAGCATCCCAGCAGGTAGCTGTCCAGCCTCTTTTTGAAGACATTTAGATAAGGAGACTTTACTGCCTCTCTAGGCAATTGCTTCTGTTGTTGAACTGCTCTCACTGTCAAGAGGTTCCTTTTAATGTTCAATTGAAATCTATCCTTCTGTAACTTAAAACCATTAGACCTAGTTGTACCCTCTGAGAGCAAGCCAGCACCCTCCTCTTTGTGGCAGACCTTGAGGTATTTATTTCATTATCTATTTATCTATCAATTTATTTATTTAATTTATATGCTGCCTTTCTCACAGGGTGGGACCCTGGGATTTAGGAGTGCAATGATGTCACCCCTCAGTCTTCTCTTCACCAAGCTGAACATGCCCAGCTCCTTCAACCTCTCTTCTTATGCTTGGTTCTCCGTACCTTTAATCATCCTCGTTGCCCTTCTCTGAACTTGCTCCAACTTGATTAGATCCTTCTTAAAATGAAGCAACCAGAGCTGAACAAAGTACTCCAGATGAAGCCTGGCCAGCACGTAATAAAGTGGGACTATTACTCCCCTCAACTTGGAAAACATTTAATTAGTATCAGAAAGTAATTAGTATCAGAAAGGCCCTTCACTGCATGGGACTTGCTTTTCAATTGATACTATACAATCTTGGCCATGTGGAAGGACATACTGGACAGTAGTATGTATGTTATATATTGTGCATCAAACTTCTATATTAGTTTTTCAGCTGGTTGTGGGAAGAGCAGCACCTCCCCTGTGCTAAAGGGCTGTTCCTTTGTAATTCCAAAATCGGTGTTTGTGTGTGGAGAATTTGGAGAAGGGGGGGCTGTTAAAAAGGTGCCTCCTCCTCCTCCTCTAAAAAAAAATCTCTGCTTGCTGGAGCACCTTCCACATCTGACAGGGTGGTGATACTCTTGCAAGAATCTCAGCTCCTGCTTGGGGTTTCATGCCTTGCAGCTGAAGTCGAAGAGAGCTACGTTGCAGTGGGATGCAGAGGGTCTGTGACATTTGCTAGTAGGAGAACAATAGGCTTATTGCAATCAGAATGGTAAAATCACTGCACCTTGTATGAGTTATTATATCTCCTGGCATCACTTTGATTACATCTTCTTTCCTCCTGCCACTTTTTAATTGCTGCTTTATTTGGAATGAGAACTGCTGTGCTGGGAGTTTTCCTCTGGCGGTAATTTGCCTCAGATCAGAGGATACCAAGTACAGTAAAAGTAATCTGTGTAAGAGAAAAAATGGCAGTGTTTGTGTGTGTCATGATCTGAGCAGTCGTAGCAGGTCCACTCTCTAGCCTTCATCCACCTCCTTGGCTTTTCATGAATGGATGGCTTGTAGGGCTCGCAATTCAGCTTTGGGTAATGGAAGTATACGATAAAGGAACGGACAGCAAAGCCCAGATAGCTGCAGGAGTTGTGCTCTCCCTTGGAGTTCCCAGAGGCCTTTTCTGTTCTGTGTCAATGATGCATCTGAATACCATATGTCACCAAATGAATGTTCCCAGCCATTCCTTCTAATGGGTAAAGCAGACGTCACATTCTTGGAAATTTCCATGCCCGCCTTGGAGATAGAACAGTAACAGAGCCAGCCTAATTGTCAAGTGGGTTGAAAAGCCAGAGTTGAGGTGCTGTTCCCCCACTCTCCCCTTTTAAAATTATCCTGTGCTGCACACACACAGAGACACTTTACAGTTGACAATGTAATTGAAAATGCAAGGGTTTTTGTCTCCCCTCTTTTTAATGTATTTTCTTTGCATTTCCTCCATTCACAACAATAGCCAGTAAAATTATACACTACTATAATTAAACTTGCAGCCTAAATGTACCAACAAGGGATCCACCCACCCCTCAGTCCTTAACAGATTTACTTACAAAATTAATAGTTATAATACAACTTCACAGTGCTCTAAATTTAAACATTAATTAGTGAAATGATCCCAATAAAGTGGCATGAATCTTTATTATTTCAGTAATAAACAGGCTTTATTTTCAGTTCAAGGATTTTTGGTGTTGCCTTTCTTCTTTCACTCTAATCAAATTTGTTACCGGTAGCTTTGTCTTACAAACTATATCCTTCACATGAAGAAGCCAGCCTTTAAGAGAAGGGGAGTTGCTTCTTCCCCACTTAGTGGGTACAATCATTCAAACAACGGTCAAAAAATGCTGCATTACCCAAAGAAAAATGGCAAGGTTGTCTCTGAACCCTTTAAAGTGTGTGGTGTGTTTACCCCCCCCCCTCTTTTTTTGCATGTACATTGAAACCGTGTGCAAAATAAATTGCTGATCTAACTGAATTTCTTTGAATGGGCCTTAAAATTCTAACAGATGACCCTGTCTTACTAGGATAGTCGAAATCAGTAGTGGGCAGATTCTGGATGTGGTGGGAGCAAATTCTCAGGACTCAACTGAGCATACCCTGAACCCAGAAAACTTGACAAATCAAGAGAAAACGGAAAAGGTCCAGAACATGACTTTTCTTTTTGTAAACCCTCTATTGTAAACCTCGTTCTTTTTTCTCCTTTTTTGGTAAACCCTCTTTCTTTCTTTGTTTTTCAGGCAGGCAAAACAAAGTACAGGGTTGTACCCTTTTGGGCACAATTGTTGCTCCTGGATGTTTCCAAGACTAGAAAATCCATTTTTTCCAGGAATCACTTTTTCAGGTCTATGGAGGTGCCAGAGGCCCTTGGGGGCCTCATGCAGTTAACAGGCTGCAAGATTCCCACCCTGGTCCAAATTTAATCTTAAAAATTTGATTCAGACAAAATTCAGTGCCATTTCTGCTTTTCTAGCACCTTTGCAGTGTATTCTGCAAATGACGTAAGAAGGGAAAGGATATTAGATTAGTTGAAAGAAAGCAAATACATGGTAAGCTGGTTTCTCCTGTGCATAAGATATATACAACTGTAACATATGTCTTCTTTGTGGGAGCTCAGTGCTACAAGATGTGGTGATGGTCATCAGAAAATAGATGCTTACCTAAAAATGTGAATGACTTATAAAATAAATCTTACACGGGCACAGTTGAGTACAGCCTTCCACCACCTGGTGCCCGCCACATGTTTTGGACTACAACTCCCACCACCAATGATGGTTGGCCATGGTGGCTGGGACATGTAGTCCACAACCTAGGGCAGTTACCAGATTGGTGGGAAGGTTGGTTTAGGTGGATGAATCTGCTCTGCTTTTAGTTCAAATTTTAAAGGACCTACCTAAGATACTAAGATGCTGAACCAAAATAGCTTCAGCACCCTGCATTGGTCCTCTAAAGTTCAGACTAAAAGCTGGAGTTGATTTACCACCCCACTGACAATCAGGGCCTCCACCCTTCTCTGCTGTTAGCCTTGGAGAGATGATGTATATGCAGTGCCTGGCTTCTTTTAAAGTACACACTGGGGTGGGGAGAGGTAAGATTTTGCCCCTGTAATTTTGGCGGCTGCAGATTGGTTTAAGGAATGGGGAATTTGGCTCCCAGATTCAAAGAAGTTTTCTTTCTTTGCAGTAACAGGTTATTGCCTGGCACTCATATTTTACAAGTTGTGCCCTTGGGTTTTTGTTGCTTCTGCATCAGAATTCTTGCCCCCCAGCTGAGGTTGTGCATTCACCCTAGGCTCCCAGAGATACCCATGATTGGACAGAGGTGACACTGCGTCACAAATTTACAGTTGAGCTTTCATTGCATGCTTTTTGTGTGTCATTCCATGCCTTGTGTACTTTTAGTGTGTGCTTGGCTTGGGATAAAGATGTTCCTGTAGAGAGTACTTATGTTTACTGATCACTTAAGCAAATATTCACACAGAGCCATCAGACCTTGTCTGTGCCTCTGCACATGTGTGTTTGTGCAAGTATTTTTGTTTTGTTTTGTTTTTCAATTATGAAGACTTCTAGTACAGTAGTTACTTTCATAGATTGACAGAGGGACTGGCTGATGAGCTCAGTTAGCACTTGCAGAATTTACCACTCCACCATCTTTGCTGGCTTTCACGCACCAATGTAAGGCAACCTTTTTTGGAGAGTGCTTTTGGGTGCTTTTTGAGAAAAACAAACATTGCTTGCTGATGACTGGAATTTTATTTATGACTGGCTTGTTTTTTATATGATGTGTTAATTTTGTATTATTTTTTAATATACTTGTAACTTGTTCTGAAGCATTTACTGTAATTGGAAATATGAATACAGGTACATCAGACTTCATCTGGAATACTGTGACCATTTCTGGACACCAGAGTTCAAGAAAGATGTTGACAAGCTGGAACATGTGCTGCAAATGATGACCCAACATGATCAAAGGTCTGGAAACTAAGCCTTATGAGGAATGACTTAGGGAGCTGGGTATGTTTAGCTTGTAGAAGAGAAGACCAAGATGTGACATGACAGCTATTTTTAAATATCTGAAGGGCTGTCATGTAGAAGATGGAGCCAGCTTGTTTTCTGCTGCTCCAGAGACTAGAATATGAATTAATAAATTCAAAGTACAAGAAAAGAGATACTGCCTAAACATTAGGATTTTTAAAAAAAAAAATTGTAAGAGCTGTTTGACAGTGGAATAGATTGCCAGGGAGGATGGTAGACTCTCCATCTTTGGAGGTCTTTGGCAGTTGGATGGACATCTCTCTCGAGGGCTTTAGTTGCGTATTCCTGCATGGAAAGGGGTTGGACTAGATCACTCTTGTGGTCCCTTCCATCTCTAATAGCAGGGACGGAAGGTTTGCCATCAAAAGAGTTGGAAAAGACCTATCTGGTGATAATAAGCCTGTTCTCAGTATTACAGATACTGTTGTAGAGTAGAACAGAGGATTCCTGCTGTTGTTGGAGAAACAACGGTGACCTCTGCCCTTACTATAAAGTCAGGATATCTTCTTTGATATAGCCATCTAGATTTCCCTTTAAGTTCTTGTGGGTGTGGAAGATATTGTAACATCTAATTTAATGTAGCTTTGCCAACTCATAATTATATACATACAATAGAGAGAAAGCAAGAGAGAGGACGTTTATTTAACTTTAGACATCATTTCTTTTTTTAATGACTTCCTTCATGGGCTAGTGCAACTTGGATGGGACGTAAAAAAAAAAAAAGACAAAGTCAGGCAGATAATGGCTGGAAACTCAAGGCAGAAGAATCAGAGTAGGAAAGAAGGAGGACTTTAGACTATGAAGACACTGTTCAAGTTGGTCAGCCAGGGGTGAACATAGATGCTCAGATTAGAAGTGAGAGAACAGTTTCATGGTATGGCTGTTGGCTAGTGACAGTTGGAGAGGCCTGAATACAACTTAGCAGAGCAGATAGAATAGTCCTGATTCTCCCATGTCAGTGAGGTGGCGAATCTGCTCTTGTGTTTAGTCAGAACTTTAGAGTTGTTATCCAGGATTCTGAACCAATTCGGGGGGGGGGGGGCGTCCACCACCTTGGATAGCTCCTTTAAAGTAGAGTCTAAAATATGGAACAGATTTAGTGCTCCACTGAAATAGGACCATCACTGTTCTCTCTTCTGCAGGTTCATGGAATGTCTTCCAGCTTGGTGACTCTTGCAGGCAAGCCAGAGAGGGCTATTTTCCAAGCTTCTCTTCCCTCCTTCTTCTCTATAGCCCAGTAGAAAGTCTGTTGCTATGAGACAATTGAGAGATAGCTCAGAGGCAGCCCCTCAGCAGATGCAATAGAATCAGATTTCAGAGCAAGAGGTAGAGAGACCATCTTTGATGTCAGGTTCACAGTTTGCCATCCTGTCTCCCCATAGAGCAATGAGAAGTGAAGCATAATTAACACAAGTATGGTGGCTTTTATGTGCACAGTTCCCTTGCTTCCTCATCGATTTCAGCTGTCTCATAATGGCTTTTCATCTTATGGGTATGTTAGTAGATGCCTTTCAACAGAAGGGTAATTGAATAAGGCACAATGTTTTGATGGTGCTCTGCTTTTAGTACAGTAAAGTCTTGCCTAAGCTGCTTTATCCTGTTGGGGTTTCTTGCATTTTGCCTCTCTTTTTTCCTAATCTCTGTGTCCTAGAGCCATGTTTTGTAACTTATCCTTCAATAAAAAATAAATCCATAATGGTAGGCAATTATCACTTCATTGAATATTCAAACAGTCTGTACCACCATCAGGTGTGTTATATATCCTATGGGCACCATAGTTCAAAAGGGTGTTGAGGACCTGGAACAGGTTCAAAGGAGAGCGACCAAGATGGGATAATTGGGGAAGGGGGCCTGTAGCTATGGGAGGGGTAGATAGAGCATTGCCCCCAAATAAGAATTCTGACCCCCAGTTTTTTTAAGCATTGCACAGAATAAGACATTGAAAATTATTCACACTTAGAACTCTGATATTGTATTTACATTCCCTAGGTAACTTTGCCTGTCCTTTTTCTTTGGATGCCTAAACTCTATTTCTAGTGCAATTGACATTTTAAGCTACTGGGATGCTAGAAATTTAGGAAGTGAAAGAAAATTTCATTGGGGGGGCAAAATTCTTTTTGGGGGGCACTGCCATCATTTTTGCCCCCACCCTTTAGCTACACCCCTGAGTTTAAGTATCCTAATGTGGAATGAAAGAGACTGTGATGGTGGTGATAAATAGTTTGGATACTTGGCCTCAGTTTGCACCCACTGGCATTTCATGATTGTTTTTATGTTTGTTTAATAAGCCAGAGGGTTTCTCTGGACCACTGAACAAAGAACTGCACACTGTATCCTTTGAAATAAAAAATAAAATTAAATTAAAATTAAACCCACCCACAGAGATAGAATTAAACTGGAGAGGCTGGTTGTCTTTCAAGTGCAAATGAAGGAGAGTCTTTGCCCAATAGGCTTGGATGCTTACACAACACTCAGTGGAATGTTTATATGGTGGTGAAAATCCTCGCCTGATAGTGGAATATCAACAGACACTTCATTTATTTAGTGCCCTGGCTTAAGAGGAGAGAACAATATGTTTTGAAACATAATTGTCTGCCTGGGAGCCTTATCTTATCTTCTTGCAGGCCAATTTTTATGGCCTTCCTATTGAAGTTATGTCAACTGGAAGCAAGATTGTGGGCAGTCTGTTCCTTCCCTTTTTTGACTAGGGAGGCAGGTTGATGGAAAAGGCCTCCTGACTGAAAGTTAACTCTGAAGCACCTTTATGACCCACCATGAGAAGCAATCTGAGGGGAGTGTGATTTACTGAATAAGCCTGTGAATTATCTGTCCAAGGTCAGCAATTTTGCTGATAAAGCCCTCTGTGTGTGTGTGTGTGTTTTTTTTTTTTAAGATCACCACCATCCTGCCACATCTTCTGTGTTTTCATTAGCTGGCCTGGGCTCACCGTTTGACTGACTCTCCTGAATATTTCTGATTCTGTGGTGGAATATATTTTCCCCTCCATTCTTTAAGGATTATTCAAAAATAAATAAATAAATAAATTTAAAGGGCTTTTAGAATTCCCACCTGATGTTTACAATTCTTACGTCTTTGGTGTTCTTACAACTAGAGCACTTGGACAGGAGTCCAGAAGCTTCAGCAGAAAGAACTTGGATCCTGGCTGGACACTCTTTCTACTGGAGAATAGTAAGCACAGAGATCCGTGCAAAGGGCCACCTTGTTGTGGAGTGAGGAAATACATCTGTCTGGACAATGGAAGAGAATCATTAGAATTCTCAAATAATTGTGGAACTGAGCCTGCTAGGAAAGACAGGATACAAGGCCTGCAGAGGTCTTAAAAACCATGAAAGGAAGAAAAGCAAGCAGAGTTTTTCCTGAAGGGAGCAGCAGCACCAGACTTGTGAGTTTAAAGTACATGTTGAACAGGCTGCACTTCTGTGAGGTCATCCGAGTTCTGCCTCTCAAGGAGTGGTTTGTGCAGCTGCTCCGCTTTCTGAAGAGTCATGTTCTGCAGGTAAGTACGGTAGCTACTTCAAGGCACAGGTGTACCCAGGTGTATTGTTAGGGGAGTGGGGCAAAAGGAGGGCATTGCCCCCTCCAAAAAAATCTGCCACTCATTAAAGTTTCCTTCATTTCCCAAATTTCTAGCGTTGTAGAAAGTGAGACATTGAAAATCATTCTCACCTAAAACTCTAATATATTTGCTGTGTTTTCTTTCTCTTGGTAACTTTGCCCTTTTTTCTTTCAATGATTAAACTATTTCTAAACACTCGGTTGAAATGTTACATTATTGCAATACTAGAAAACTGGGAACTGAAGGAAAAAATTGGTGTGTGCTCTTATTTGGGACATACAGCAACTCTAAGGTGATCCTATCGTGAGGTTTTCTTGGAGAGATTTGCTCAGAGAGAGTTTGCCATTGCCTTCATCTGAGTGTAACTTTCCCAAGGTGCCCCCCGCCCCATAGCAACACCCCTGAGTTTCCTCATGGGCAGTCTAAGCCGGACCAGATTTTCAGATGGTGGAAATACTGGTTGTGGAAAATGGCACAAATGGCAGATTTCATGTAGGGAAATGCAAGGTTGTGGTAGAATTTTCTCTGTGCGGAGTGAGAAATAAAGAAAGAGTAGATACATACAGCAGGAGGGCAAAGTGGCTAACAAGGAAAAGTTCAGGCTGGAAGAAGGACCTTTCCAAAGTTATGGTTTCCAACGTTGCCACAGAAAACTACAGAAAGCTGGCTTATACTGAGCAGAGGTTGGGGAAGTTACTTTTTGACTTACAAGCCATGCTGTCTGGAGGATTATGGGAGGTATAGTCCTCTGAAGTAACTTTTCTAATCTGTGGGCAGACTATTGATTCAAATAGTTCTATTCTAACTTGCACTGGTTTTTCAGAGTTTCAGGAAAGGATAGTTCCCAGCCCTACCTCAAGATCTGAGGCATTCAACTTGAGGCTTTCTGCCTGTAACGCTTGTGCTCTAGTACTGAGTTGTAGCCCTTCCCTTTAAAGATAAAGGCTTATCTCAAAGCTTGGCACATTTCTGTCCTGGCAGGGTTCCTGTGCCTGGTGATAGGCAGCAGTTTAGTCAGAGAGGTTTCCATGTAGCTGTACCTCTGCTTCATAAAGACCCCCCCCCTTTTTTTATATATCGGCAAGGTGTAGCTTTGAAGAATAAAAGGAGCTCTGTTTGGGAGCCAGTGTGATGTAGTGGTTTGAGTGTTGAGCTGGGACTCTGAGAGGCCAGGATTTGAATCCCCAGTTGGCCATGCAAGCCCACTGGGTGACCTTGGGCAAGTCACACTCACTCAGGCTCGAATGAAGGCAATGGCAAACTATCTCAGAGCAAATCTTTCAGAGAAAACCCCCATGATAGGGTCATTTTAGGGTTGCTATATGTTGGAAGTGACTTGAAGGCACACAATAGAAACATCAACTCTGTTTGAGGGGAGGGGGAAAGAGATAAATGAGATAACAGCTCTCTTCCTAGCCTCATCTGAAATCTGCATGAACTGGGGTCTGGTTTTGGTTAAGCACTCTAGGACACCTGAGAGCATTTCAAGATTTCTGGAAGGCTGGGGAGAAATATGATTATCGTGTGGTAGAAATTTTATTTTATTGATTTGTTTATATCCCACATTTTCTCCATATGGGACTTTTGCTGTCATTCTGCTGATATGGTAGGTAAAACCTGTAAGCCCTTTGTTCATCCTGTAGTGGTAAATATATGATTATAAGACCAGCACAAACTCAATTTAGTGTGTGTGTATCTCCTAGAAGTATTGGATGCACTGCTTCCTGTATCCTGATTAAACCCCTAAACCCTTTGCAAAAGCACCACTGTGGAGGGCCTTGTTCACAAGTTAGTTGCTTTCAGTATGTTTAATTAGCCGTGTCTGGTGAAAGGTGGGGTTTTTTTTCCAGCAAATAATTAAGCATAAATGGCAGATATCTGTACTTGAAATATTGCTGTTGGTAGTAAGGAATCTTCTTGGTAGCTGTTCTTGAGAATTATACAAGGGACATTGTTTGGATCAAGCTAGAAAAAGATAGGATGGATTTTATGGAGTTAATACAACATGGCTGCCTAATGAAGAAGTGATTTTCTGGATGGTAGTGATTTTGTTTCATTCATTTCATTCATTTACTTCTGTATTATTTTCTTGCCTGGGGCTCTTTATCTCCAGGCTCTGGTCCTTTTGTGGATCTCAACCTTGTGTTTTGTCTTTGAAACAAGTAAAATTTTGCAAGCTCTGTCTGTCTGTATATTCTGTATGTAAGTGTGGAAGTGTTTATACTTATATCAACTGGCTCAAGAGCCCTGTAGTAAAAGGTAGGTAGCACTCTTGATTATATCATTAAGTTTAGCTTTAGCTTGCAAGTGGTGTTAATTGACAAATTCTGAATACATTTTGTTGGAATACAACTTTCATTAGCCCCATCCAGTAGTAGCCAGTAGTAGGGGATAATGGGAGTTAGTTTCCAACAGTATTGGAAATACCACAAGGTATCTCATCCCTGCCTTACTGCTTGATCCCAGTACCCGTTAGTAATCCCTGCAAGTTTCTTTTGCTATTCATGATGCAGAGTTGTACCTTTTGCTAGAGCACTTTTATGATCTGAAAAGTAGATGGGAACTTACATAGCTAAAAACACACAAATAGTGTAATGCTGCTAACTAGAGAGTATAAAAAGGAGATGGAAAATGGAACTGGGAAGCAGGATATGTGATACGGAATGGAACCTAACAAAAAAACAGAATGAACTGAGTTGGAAGATAGTAAGGATGAGGCTGTTCATTTTTTAAAAAGAACAACTCTCAGATTTGAAACCTTGTTTCTTTCTGAGCAATAAAGATACCAGCTTGGTTAATTATTACATAGAGCTCTGCGAGTTCCTTGAGAACTTTTCAGTGTTCCTCATAAAGTCTCTCGGCAATATAACAGGCTTGTCATGTTCTGCTGCTTTTATATCATAATATGTGTGCACTTGGGTTGTTTTGTTCTTATTTAATGCATTTCTGCTTTCTGAGGCTGATGACAATGCAAAAGGCCAGCTTTCTTTCAAACATTTGACTTGCCTTTCTCACTGCATCCCAGAGCACCATGGTCTGGCCCATTTTCATCCTTCCTGTCTTTCATGTAAATTCTCTCCATTCCATTTTACCTGAATTCAAGGGTGTATAAAGCTGTCACCAGCTCAAGCTACAATGGACCCCAGAGTACTTTGAGAAGTGGGTTTTATTTGTTTTTTTTTTTAAGCAAGTCTTTTGGGAATGGAAGCAAGAGACTCATGCTGTGCATATAGGAGATCCCATGTTCAATCCCTGGAGTCTCAAGTTAAAAGGCTCAGATTTGAGTGATGAGGAAATCTTCCCTTGCCAGAGAGAGTGGCTACCACTAAGAGTATTCAGTGTCTTAGCTACTTGGGCAAACAGTCTCATCTGGTAGATTGCTGCTTCCTATACTCATGGTCAAGAATACTAAAAGAGAAGGGACCTCAAGACGGATGGGACTTTCTCAAAAGGGAGATACTGAAGGCACAATTTCAAACAGTACCATTGAGGAAGAAAAATGGGAGGTGTCTCAAGAAACCAGGATGGATGACTAAAGAACTTTCAATGGAGCTAAGTTTTAAACGGAACATGTATAGGAAATGGAAAAGGGGGGAAATCACCAAAGAAGAATTCAAACAGATAGCGAACCAAAGAAGAAATCACCAAAGAAGAATTCAAACAGATAGCGAACACGTGTAGGAGTAAAGTCAGAAAAGCTAAAGCGCAGAATGAGCTCAGACTTGCTAGGGAGGTTAAGAACAATAAAAAGGGGGTTTTTGGGTATGTCCGCAGCAAAAGGAGGAAGAAGGAAATGATAGGGCCGCTACGTGGAGAAGATGGCAAAATGCTAACAGGGGACAGAGAAAAGGCAGAATTACTCAACACCTTCTTTGCCTCAGTGTTTTCAGAAAAGGAAAAGGAGGACCAACCTGAGGAGAATGGAATAGAGGACACAATAGGGGAAATCCAGGTCAAAATAAGTAAAGAGGTAGTACAGGAATACCTTCTTAATCTAAATGAATTTAAATCTCCAGGACCAGATGAACTACATCCAAGAGTATTAAAAGAGCTGGCAAATATAATCTCAGAGCCATTGGCAATAATCTTTGAGAACTCCTGGAGAACAGGAGAAGTCCCAGCAGACTGGAGGAGGGCAAACGTTGTTCCCATCTTCAAAAAGGGGAAAAAAGAGGATCCCAACAACTATCGTCCAGTTAGTCTGACATCAATACCAGGGAAGATTCTAGAACAGATCATTAAACAGAGAGTCTGTGAACATTTAGAAGGCAATGCCATAATCACAAAAAGTCAGCATGGGTTTCAGAGAAACAAGTCATGCCAGACTAATCTGATCTCTTTTTTTTATAAAATTACCAGCTTGGTAGATGAAGGGAACGCTGTGGACATCGCATACCTTGATTTCAGTAAGGCCTTTGACAAGGTTCCCCATGACATTCTTGCAAACAAGCTTGTAGAATGTGGGCTAGACAAGTTAACTGTTCAATGGATTTGTAATTGGTTGACCGGCCGAACCCAAAGGGTGCTCAGCAGTGGCTCCTCTTCGTCTTGGAAAGATGTGACCAGTGGGGTGCCACAGGGTTCTGTCCTGGGCCCAGTGCTATTCAACATCTTTATCAATGACTTAGATGAGGGAATTAGGGGCATACTTATCAAATTTGCAGATGACACCAAATTGGGAGGAGTAGCTAATACCCTAGAGGACAGGATCAAAATTCAGAATGACCTGGATAGACTGGAGAGCTGGGCCAAAGCTAACAAAATGAAATTCAATACGGAGAAATGTAAAGTACTGCATTTAGGGCGGAAAAATGAAATGCATAAATATAGGATGGGAGAGACCTGGCTGAATGAGACTACATGCGAAAGGGATCTAGGAGTCCTAGTAGACCACAAGTTGAACATGAGCCAACAGTGTGATGCGGCAGCTAAAAAGGCCAATGCAATTTTGGGCTGTATCAATAGAAGTATAGTGTCTAGATCAAGGGAAGTAATAGTGCCACTCTATTCTGCCTAGGTCAGACCTCACTTAGAATACTGTGTCCAGTTCTGGGCACCACAATTCAGAAAGGATATTGACAAATTGGAGCGTGTCCAGAGAAGGGCAACTAAAATGGTGAAAGGTCTGGAAACGATGCCTTATGAGGAGAGACTTAGGGAGCTGGGTATGTTTAGCCTGGAAAAAAGACGGTTTAGAGGCGATATGATAGCCCTGTTTAAGTATTTGAAGGGATGTCACGCTGAGGATGGAGCAGGCTTGTTTTCTGCTGCTCCAGAGACTGGAACACGGAGCAATGGGTGCAAGCTCCAGGAACAGAGATTCCACCTCAACATGAGGAGGAACTTTTTGACAGTAAGAGCTGTTCGGCAGTGGAACACACTCCCTCGGAGCGTGGTGGGGTCTCCTTCCTTGGAGGTCTTTAAACAGAGGCTGGATGGCCATCTGTCGGGGATGCTTTGATTGTGATTTCCTGCGTGGCAAGGGGGTTGGACTGGATGGCCCTTGTGGTCTCTTCCAACTCTGCAATTCTATGATTCTATGATTCTACTCCTGTGAATTTGTCCAGAGAACCCAAATTTATCACTATAGTATCAACTTCACATTCTTAAAGGAGGTAAGACTATATCTATCAGAAGCAGGGTCTTCTGCATGGTAGTCACAGAACTGCAGAATACACTTGGATCCCGTATCTGTGGAACCAATATCCATGGGTTCAGTTATCTGCGGGACACAAAATAGAGACACATACCATAGATTTGTGCTGGAAAATGCCTAGAGAGGCATCCTCTCTAGGCATCTTCTAGGTTTTCCAATGCAACTCTATGGTATGTTTTACTGGATGTCTACTATTTTAATAGGGTTTGCTGGTATTCACAATTTCTGGTATCTACAGGAAACAAACACCCATGGATATGGGGGTCTGACTATATGTTTTCAAAAGGGGAAAGATTTCCCTCTCTGAACTCCTTCCAATTCCAGATAAGGCTTTTGGGAATTAGAAATATGGAAAGCTCCACCCTTGACTGCTCTTTTACATCATTTTAATTTTTCTTTTAAGATGCTTTAATTGAATGTTAAGTTTTATTTTTAAATGATGGTGTGCCTTTTAAAAAAGTGATAGAGAAATGATGTTTAAACTTACAATTTTTAAATAAAAGGCAGCCAAATCTATGGAAGATTTCCTTCTTGTCATTAAGCATAGAAAACTGGCATAATGTTCTTCCTAGGTTTTGCTCCCTCCAGAACCAGTTTCTGCACACAATAATAAGCAAAGTGCCATGGTGAGATCTCTTTTTTTAAAAAAGAAACTTCCACAGGAAAATTTGGGATGAGAGACAAATATTTGCATTGCATTTTTAGATGAACCTTCCAAATCCTACTTCTCAAACCAGTTTGCACACTGAAATCCAGTTTTACTTTAAACCTTGCACTTGTCCAAGGGTTGTGGTCCATGCAAAAGTGCATAGGAGAAGAATGGGTATATAACACATTCATGTATGTAACACAGTTCTGAAAATAATGTACAAAAATGCATTATATCAGGAGAAACTGCAACAAACATGCAGAAGTGTGCACAGAAATGACTGCAAATTTTCCTGTGGAAGTTTCTTTTAAAAATACCACATCAATACACTTCGCTTATTATTGTGTTCTGAAGTGCCCTAAATCATTATACAAAATATACAGAAATTGAAGATTCCTGCAGGTGTACAATTTAAAGACCTCACACAGTAAGGATGAAAAAGGAAGGGAAGTGAATTAGGAAGATCAAAGTGTACAGATGTATCTGGCAGTGATGCTCAAAGTATAAGTTGCATTTTCAATTGAATTTGGGGAACCACTTGAAGGATTCATTGTGTTGAGTTATTTCAATTGCTTTTGCCCTGGTGGCACAGTGGTTAAATGCCAGTACAGCAGCCACAATGTTGTGAGTTTAATCCTACAGTCTCCAAGGTTGACTCAGCTTTCCATCCTTCCGTAGGTCAGTAAAATAAGTACCCAGCTCATTGGGGGCAATTAGTTAACACACATTGGAAACCACTGGGAGTGTTTTGCACTGATAAGCGTTATAGAAATATAAATGCTAATACTAATGCTTTTGTTTGATTTGTTCGTTGCAAACAGCTGAAAGTTGTAAATTTTGACAATAAACCTAATTTGCAGTGGGGGTTAAATAATTTTGATTACAACTGTATAAGTCAAGGATGAGGCTGATGATACCTAGCTGTGTGTGTGTGTGTGTGTGTGTGTGTGTTTTACATCCCCAAACCCAGGTACAACTATGAATACTCTGAGCCATTTTGAATGTTTGTTAGGAGTTTAGTGAAATGGGAATGGAAACTTGTTGGGCAGAAACTTTGAGCTTATAAAACTGGTGACTTGAGGACTGGAGCAGGAGAGTTAAATACTACACTGCCATAGGATTAAAAGTCAGAGGCCTCTTTAAATATGGTCTTAGGCTGCCGGTGGAAAGAGTGCACAGAGAGGGCTACCAGACCTCCTGTGGAAGAGAGTTCCACATCCTGGGAAGGCCTGAGATGGTGGTGGGACCAGGAAAAAGCCCTTCCCACAAAGATCTTAGAACTTGAGCATTTTTGTTATTTTGTTATTGTTATTTTGATTCTACTTTAAATGGAGTTTTAACGTTTAAGAATGAGCATTTTAAGAAGTTATAACTATGCTGCTGGTATGGATTCCCTCTCCCCATCTTTTTTTTGGGGGGATATGTGTGTAAATTGTCTATGGGACTGTTTGGAAAGAAAAGCAATTTGTGAATTTATGCATCAGAATGTATTGTGAAGGAGGGGGGCCAAACAGGAAAAGCCTTCATGGCTTTTCCCGGAGTTTTTAAAAAATTCAGAGGGAAATGTGCACCCTGACCATCAAGACAACCATGCAAATTGTTGAGTGGTCTGGATTGGGCAAAACAGACCTTCTGATTGGTTGGGGGTGTGCAGGTATGATCCTGCACTACTCTCTCTCTCTCTCTCTCTCTCTCTCTCTCTCTCTCATTTTTTTTTTTTTTGAGAGGGTGGAGGGCAGCCCTGGGGACTGGGAAGAGGAGGAACCGGGGAAGGGAGGATGGCTCTCTCCTCCTCTCCCCCTTGCAGGTGTGCTTGGTGCAGCCACCATGGGGATCAGGGAAGAGACGAAGGCTCCCTCCTCCTCCCTCCTCCATGGGTGCCCTTGGTGCCACCATCATGAGGATCGGGGAAGGGAGGAGGGCTCCCTTCCTCCCTGTGACTGCCGATGCTGCTGCAAAGATTATGAGGGCCAAAAAAAAAAAAAAGAAAGAAAGAAAGAAAGAAAGAAAGAAAGAAAGAAAAAAGAAACCATTAAGACAAGTCACAGCTGCTGCAGTTTGGCATTATTGCAGAGCAGTCCAATTTTAGGGGGTTTGTATAGACAGGGCCCCAGTCTATGTCTATAGAAGTAGTGTGATGCAAGAAATGCACTTGGAAACTACTCTGGTGTTATAAAAACTCACAAAGGCAAAGAAGAGCGATACATTCCTTTCCCTTTAATGAGCATGATCCAGGGAAAGGGGCAAGGTTCTAGCATTCAAGAGATCTTTTTTCCTCCTTCCTTCTGTTTTTTTTAAAAAATTAAATCATAAATGGGTCCATTAAACACCCACTTTGAAATCAGTACCTTATTCAGCAAGGTTGTGGTGACTGGTGGAGCCAATGCAAGAGAGGTGCTGAATCTACTCCAGGTTCTTAGTATGAACTTTAGTATCCAACGTGCAGAACCCATTTTGGAAATAGTATTTCAAACAGTTCCTTCAAAGTTTGGACTAAAACGTGGAGTGGATTCACTCTCCCAGTGGCATGGAGGCCACCAGCCCCCAGTGCAAAGGGAATGGCATTTGGGAATTCAAATTCAATAAAAATAGAGGAAAAGACTCCCCTCTATCCTTTTTACATTTTACCATGACAAAGTGTTAGCATTTTTAGAGTTATCATATAAACAGATGAATGACAAGGATCATATGGTGGCTGTATTTGTTCAGATCCAGAGACTCAGAAAGCCAGGGTTGGTAATTGGTTTTGCATGTGCTTTTTTTTTGTTTCTTTTGGGAAGTGGGGCTGAAATGTCTCCCTTGGCTTTTTATATGTAGGCTTCATGCCTGTCAGAGATGTGTCCTGGGCTGGCTTGTTCCTGCCACCACTTCTGCAGAAGATTAGAAAGGCAGAAGCACAGCTGTGTGAACCAGAGTTCTGATAAATAACATGAATAACTGAATTATCTGGCTGTTTACACTTTGTGTTTTGAGTGACTTCTGAGTTGTTTCCATAGTCTGTTTTCTTCTTCAAATTCTGCAGCATCTGCTCTTTAAAGGAGAGGACTGGGGAAAGCAGGAGTTGGTCCAAAGAAATTATATTCAGACACAGCTCCCCAATGTCATTTTAGGCGTTGGTGGCCAGCCATCTTGTCAGAAGCTGTTGATAAATCCCAGGAGTCCACAGGAGGGAACCATGAGTGTTAAATATGATATGAAATTCCTATAGCTGTATAGTGTAGAGTTATACTCTTAGTCCTGGGGTGTGTCCACACTCAATAGTTCTAACGGTTTGATAGCACTTGAAATGTCATAGCTCCACACTACCTAATCTTGGGATCTCTAGGGTGGTGAGATATTTAGAATAGTTTGCTAGAAGGCAATAGTGCACTTCCCTAAACAGCAAAACAGTACTCTACAGCAGAGAATTCTAAATATCTCATCAAAGACCTCAAGATTCCATAGGATGGAGCCATAATAATTAAAATGGCATCAAAGAGTTATAATTGTGTAGCATAGATATGCCCCTGGACTATGCAGACTGATGGAATGCTTTTTGTCCATTATTGTTACTGTTATATGTATTCATGGGGACTTCCACTTATGGTGACCCTATCATAGGTGATCATAGAATCATAGAATTGTAGAGTTGGAAAAGACCACAAGGGCCATCCAGTCCAACTTCCTGCCATGCAGGAAATCATGATCAAAGCATCCCTGACAGATGGACAGAAATCATGATCAAAGCATCCCATCCAGCATCTGTTTAAAGACCTCCAAGGAAGGAGACCCCACCATGCTCTAGGGGAGTGTGTTCTACTGCCGAACAGCTTTTACTGTAAGAGAGTATAGCCTTCTAAAATGAGCCCTGTAACTTGTTTGAAAATTGAATTACCTCTCCTGGGGTATATCCACACTGCATGGTTATAGCATGTTTATACCAGTTCAGCTGCCTTGGCTCCATCCTACGGAATCCTGGTCATTGTAGTTTGCTGAGGGAAATTTTGAATTTTGTGCTAGAAAGTTCTACTGCTGTAGTTCAAAGGAAGATATCTTACTACAAATCCCATAGGACAAAACCATAGCAGTTAAAGTGGTTTCAGACTCCTGTAATTTTGTAGTGTGAAGACAGTTTACTTTTAATTCATTTTTTGAGAAGTATAGTCCTGAGCATGTGGCAGCATCAAAGTCTACAAAACAGCATTGCAGGCTGTATGAGGTCCCATGGATGTGTTTTGCCCATCCTTGTTTTATAGGTACCTTCTGTTTTGGGTCTTTTGGGTCTCCTGAGATCTTAAGAGACAGATGGCATTTCTGCTGGAAGCACCATGTGCTGAGAATCCCTGAAAACTGTATGGATCAATGCCCCTTTTTTTCAGAGGGGAGCCTTGGCACAAGTGAGGAAATAAAAGTGAGGCCAGAAACAACTACTTCTCTGTGCCACACGCATGCACATGAGAAAATCCGTACTAGCCTTGCAGTGTCATGTATAGCATAACAACGCTTTGGTTAAATGGAGTGTAAAGATATTACCCACTCTGCATTTTGCATTGGCCCATTGGTATAAATAGCACAATGACGCTTTGCGCTCTCCAGACTCTGCATGTCTCATTCATGCAGAGCATCTCCTTTCTAGGTCAGAAAGCTTTGAAGATAATAAGTAAAGCAGCATCAGCCACGAGGCACCAAAGGCATTTGTGTGCAGAGGGGAATCTTTCCACTTCTTAGCAAACTTGAGAATGGTGCACATGTGAGAATAGCACTCAAATGCCTTATAACTTTAAGGCCCATATGGAGTGCATTTGTAGTTTTCTGTGAGTCTGAGCAACTCATACAGACAGAGGAAGCTTCCTGCTGCATCTCTGCATGAATTCTCTGCAGTGGCTTTGTACATTCATTGATTCATTTTGAGTCCCACTTCCCTCTTGGCATTGGAACAGTAGAGTTCATGGTGTCCCCCCCCCTCCGAACATTCTGTCCCCAGCAGCAACCCTGGTAGGTAAGACCGAAAGATCGTGTGTGACCCAACTTTTCCTAATAAACTTCATGGATGAATGGAGATTTGAACCTGGGTCTCTCCTGTCCCAGTTTTCCTCAGCCTGAGGGCTTGCAGATTGGTTGGACTTTAGTTCTTATCACTCACTGTCAGCTTATCATCTGGCTATGGATGATAAGATTTACAGACTGGCACATCTGAAGGGCCCCAAGTTGGGGAATACTGCTCTAACAGCTAGACATGCAGGCTTTTATCAGTAGTGTTATTCTAAAATGGTATTTATAGAGTTCCCTTTCTATAAAAGCTACAGAATTTAAACATACAAGCATCACCCCAATGATAAAATGGAAGGTAAATCAGTTATTTGTTTAATTTATTTCCTGAACAGATTTATATCTCACTTTTCCACCTCAAAGAGGCTTCACAAAATGTTTCATAAAGTTCTTTACGGTCTCCTTAGGGACCAGCTTCCATGTGTAACTCTTCCACTCATGGAACAGATTGGTTTGCCATCCGCCTGACTTCTACTCAGGTCCTGGCTACCTTGTCTTTGGGGTCAAATAACAGCTCCTCTCTAGAAGAACCTGTCTGTAGAACCAGAGCAGAGCAGAGCAGAGCAAACAACATAGTTCAGAGCCAGAGAAGAAGGCTGTTTGTGCTACACACTAAAGTTTGGAGGGATCTCAAGGGCCATTGGCTCCAATCCTCTGCCAGTGTAGGATTCCATGGTTAAAGCATCCCTGAAAGATGACAATCTAACTTTTTTATAAAAACCTCCAGTGTTGGTGAGTCTACTGCTCCTTCCCATGCTTCATTACAGTTGGAATTATATGTGCTACACTATTTAAAAATATGGGTGGTTTCCTCTGGTCCCCAAACAAAGCCCACGGAGTAAATACGCAAGGAAGCCCCTGTGGGGATGCCCCCCATTCTTCTCTGTAGAGCCTTCTCAGTGGTGGCAACCTCACTGTGGAATTCTCTGTAGAAGCACAGACATCCACCTCCCTCTCCCCCCTTTCTTTGCCCCAAAATTGCTAACTAACCTGACTTACTGATCTGCTTCTTTATGCAGAAATATAGGGGTGAGCAAGAATTTAATTTCAATTCATTTTGCGTAAGAAATTACCCAAATTAGAAAATCCACACACCCTTCCACTCGGACCAGAGCTTTGAGTTTAAATTTAATTCTGAAAAGTTAGGGGTTGAATTCCTATGTGTTGAACCAACCATGCTGGTGTTCTGAATTACAGTTCCTACTCCTGTTTCTTCTGAGAGTCTGCAATGGTAGGCAGATATACCACAGTCCTTTCCACATTGAGAATAGCTGTAGCTATTGGAATTCTCTAGTATAGAGGTGGAGGAGAATTCTCCTTCCCCCATTTATCTTTGAAGAATGTACTAAAATTCACAAATTTACTAAAAATTGGGAATTGGGATGGTAAAAAACATGAGGTTTAAAGAACTTAATGCAGGAGAAAATGAAACTGATAAGATTTTTCCCATCCTTTATGAGAGAGCAATAAAGGACTTTCCCACTGTGTGAATTTTCCCTCGAGGTTGAAGGAAAACTTATCAAGATGAGCTTGAGAGGGAAGGCAGTGGTTGGCAGAGCAGTGATTTGTTGGAGTACAGCTGCTTCTACTTCTTGTCTTGGCAAGAATCCCCCCAGACTGTCATTTGGGACTATAAGAATCTAAAAAGAGGCCTGACCTAAGCTGACATACCATGGGAAGGGTCACTGTGGCTGCAGCATGGACTGAGGTTCCCACCTTTTGGACTTGAAGCTATAAATACAATTTGTACTTTCTAGCCAGTGGGGTTGCTGCCTTTGAGTTTCCCTCAACCAATGTTCTCTTGAAATGCATGATGGGGGGAAGCAGGCTAAATTGAAAAAAAAAAAGGAAAGAAAAGAGGAGTGGACTCCTATTTAAAACAGAAGCAAAGAGCATCAGATGGGATTAGATCCCAGCATAGTACAGTAACTGATTTGTGACATCACCAGCTCAACAAATCAGTGTTCACCTCTCTCTTCTTAATAAATTTAGGAGTGGTAACATCTGGTTTGTATTAACAAGCACCAGACTACAGATCTCCTAGGAAAGTCTCAGCACTCTTTCTGGTTTAGGTATCCTAAACAGGGCCCTTTCACACTACACTATTATTATACCTCTGTATTCAACCTTAACTTTCCTGGCTGCATACTGTAGAATCCCAAGGCTTGTAGTTTGGTAAGGCACTAGACCTCTCTATTTGAAAATTCTAAATATCCTTCTCTAAACTGAAAAGGGACCCAGAGTAGCATAGTGCTTTGAGTGTTGGGCTAAGACTCTGGAGACCAGGCTTCAAATTAATTAATTAATTAATTAATTGGATTTTATACCCCACCTTTCTCCCAAGACGGGACTCAAGGCAGCTTACAATAATAAAAAAAATACAGCTAAAATATTACAATTTACAAATTTTGTTCTGTGCATGCTGCGCTCCACCAGAAAAATCCATTGCACAGGCTCAAAGGACAGATGGATAGAGGACCATTGCCTCCCAAAAATAGTACTCTACAGTGACCTCGCCACGGGTCAGCGTAAGAGGGGGTCTCCAAAAAAGCGTTACAAGGACTCCCTGAAACAACATCTCAGGCTTGGCCAAATTGATCACCAACAATGGTCCGCCCTGGCCTCACATCAGGAGGCATGGAGATGCACTATCCACAATGCTGCAGCCTTATTTGAGAACTCACGGCCAACAAGTCTTGAAGAGAAAGGACAATGCAGAAAGAATCACAACTCGGAAACATCCCCCAAGGAGACCTTCTGCTGTTCTTTCTGCAACCGGACTTGTTTATCTTGGATTGGCCTTTTTAGTCATCAGCGCGCTTGCAGTAAGCGTGGGATGAGTCCTTCCTGAATCTTTGTTTGCAAAGAAAAGCCAGAGGATGGCAGCATTGATGTACATGGTGTTGCATGAAGATAAAACAATCAAATAGTTCTCCCAAAGGTATACAACCTATTATTTCTTTGGCTCTATTCAGTGTCTCTTTGCACCTCCTGAAGCTGATCAGGGAGGCAGGAGAGAGGGCCAAGAAGGCAATGTGTAAGGAGTGGAGCTCTTATGTTGTGCCTCTCTATCTTCCTCCTTCTGAAGTACCAGTAGGTACACAACATCCCAGAGGAATGAAGGCAGAATGAAAGTGCCCAAAATTGGTAAATCACCATTTCTGAAGCCCTCTAGGAGTGGTGGATAGCTTATTATACTTCTCTAACTGACTCCCTTGTGAAAAATGCCAAAAATAAATGAAAACTGGACCCCCCTTTTTTCTTTTGGAAATTCCTGTCCCTATATTTGCCTGCTGGGGATTTTGGTCTGTTGGAGGCGTCCTCCTCTGTGTATGGGGGCAGTAAACATTGGGAGAGGACATGAGAGAGGGACTTTTCTGTTGTGGCATCCTGATTATGGAATTCTCTCCCCTCAGTGGCCCAATTGGTGTCAATACTGTTGTCGTTCTGGTACCAAATCAGAACATGGCTTTCTTATTAAAGCCTTTGGGGCCTCATTGGTTCTATCCAATTTGCACATGTGCTACAATCGGTATTATTTTCAGTAGTTTTATCTTGTTTTAAATTGGTTGGCTTTAACTGATAAATGATGTATTTATTTTTTGTCTTCTAAAAATTGTTGTTATTGCTATTTATCATCTTATACTGATTTTATTGTGCACCACCCTAAGATCTTCAAATATAGGCTGGGCTATGAAACATTTAAATAAATAAATACTTCCTGGTTTCCTTTGGGCTAATTTTCAATATAGTTGAAATTGCCATGGGGTCCCAGAAGCACAAACTGGGCCTTTGCACACTTTACAGTTTGGACTCAGAGTGGCTTACAAATTAAAATAAAGAAAGTATAATCCAAAACATACAAGAGATAAACATTATAATAGTATTAAGCAATTAACGAATATTAAAACAACTTAAAGCAGTCAAAAAGAAGTACAGTGAAAGTACAAGTAAAACAGAACAGCTTGCTTTTAAAAGCTCTTCCAGAGCCTAGAGGCAGTCACCTATGAAAAGATTGTTATTGATACTGTAGGGAATGCAGAGAGTAGAATGAATATACCAGTAGCTATCTTTCTGCCCCTTTCATGCCTCTAAGTTGTTCAAACATGAGACTGAGGGAGGCAATGAAAGAAAAATTTTGCAGACTTTCCAGCCCTTTGTTGAGCATTTAATTTGTTTAACATATTTTTGCAATTTTGCACAGTTAGGTTCTTTGTAGCTAGTGAGTTGGTTGTTGTCTCCCTGTGCATGTTGAATCAGTTGTGTTGCACATCTAGCCCTGGGAGATGATGCTGTGAAATAAACAACCGCTCCAATACTTCCCCAATAGAGAAGGAAAGAGAGAAATGCAATTATCGTGTCAAGAGCTTCTGTGTTCTTTGCTCAGAATAAGTGATGTAACTCAAGTTAAAATCTGAGCCAGAGAAGAGCTCTGGCTCTTAACACTTGCTTCTCTCTCTTTGTTTTTGAATTGAGCTCTATGAGTGACTGAGATTTGTGTTCCTCTTACTTGGACACCAGGGAAGTACAGTAATGTCCTCAATCATCAGATGAGGTGAACTGTACTAAAACTTGTAGAGAAAAGGTGGACTTGTAGAGAAAAGGCATGTGGCTGTTACTTTCATCAGCAGCCAATGAGGGGTGTGTGTGTAGCCTCTGGCTTTTCTTTGCAAACGAAGATTCAGGAAGGACTCATCCCGCGCTTTCTGCAAGCGCGCTCATGGCTAAAAAGGCCAATCTGAGATAAACAAGTCCAGTTGCAGAAAACACAGCAGAAGGTCTCCTTGGGTGATGTTTCCAGGTTGTGATTCTTTCTGCGTTGTCGTTTCTCTTCAAGACTTGTTCGTCGTGAGTTCTCAAATAAGGCTGCAGCATTGTGGATAGTGCGTCTCCATGCCTCCCGATGTGAGGCCAGGGCGGACCATTGTTGGTGATCAATTTGGCCGAGCCTGAGATGTTGTTTCAGGGAGTCCTTGTATCACTTTTTTGGAGCACCCCTCTTACGCTGACCTGTGGCGAGTGCACCGTAGACTACTATTTTGGGGATGTGATGGTCCTCCACCCTAGAAACGTGCCCTGCCCCGCGCAGCTGTGTTCTCAATATCATGACCTCAATGCTGGTGATCCCTGTATAGTCTAGACTATTAGTAATTTGAGACTGAGAGAAAGAAGTTGTAGCATATGTTTTTTTGTATTAGGTAGTTTGTAGTTTGTGCTAGAAAGTTAACTAGTTATGCAATGAAATTTGACTTTTACTTTTTTCGATTCCCCTTGGCTATGGCTTGCCATCTCTCCCAGAGGGTAAAGAAGGCTGTTGATTGCTTGTGTATATTAATTGAATCAAACATGTGCAAAGTTAAAATTGCTTATTGACATCCATTGAATTTGAATCTTCAAAAGGTCCATCTAGTAGCAAGTGGGCAAACAAACCAGGGTTTTCTTTGGGGATGTAAGTATTCACGGATGTAAGTATTCACAGCTTGAAAATATTCTTTAAAAATCATAATCAAAAAGCAAACCTTGATTTTTCTATTTTATATAAGAGACACCATTTTGCTATGCCATTCCCAAGGAAACATACCCCAAGGCGACCTTCTGCTGTGCTTTCTGCAACCGGACTTGTTTATCTCAGATTGGCCTTTTTAGTCATCAGCGCGCTTGCAGAAACCACGGTATGAGTCCTTCCTGAATCTTCGTTTGCGAAGAAAAGCCAGAGAGCATATAATGGGACTTGAGTATTCATGGATTTTGGTATCCATGGGGGTCCTGGAACCAAGCCCCAGCGAATATGAAGGGACATCTGTATTTGCAGCTATTAAGTCTTCAAGCATTTTCACCCACGGATTATTTTTAAGTGTCTTTGAAGTGTCCAGGGTATCACAGGATGCTCTTGTAAGTAAATGGTAAAGTAATGCACTTGGTTAAGAACAATAAAAAGGGTTTTTTTGGGTATGTCTGCAGCAAAAGGAGGAAGAAGGAAATGGTAGGGCCACTACGCGGAGAAGATGGCAAAATGCTAACAGAGGACAGAGAAAAGGTAGAATTACTCAACACCTTCTTTGCCTCAGTGTTTTCAGAGAAGGTAAAGGGGGACCAACCTGAGGATAAAGGTACAGAAGACACAACAGGGGAAATCCAGCACAGAATAAGCAAAGAGGTAGTACAGGAATACCTTCTTAATCTAAATGAATTTAAATCTCCAGGACCAGATGAACTACATCCAAGAGTATTAAAAGAGCTGGCAAATATAATCTCAGAGCCATTGGCAATAATCTTTGAGAACTCCTGGAGAACAGGAGAAGTCCCAGCAGACTGGAGGAGGGCAAACGTTGTCCCCATCTTCAAAAAGGGGAAAAAAGAGGATCCCAACAATTATCGTCCAGTTAGTCTGACATCAATACCAGGGAAGATTCTAGAGCAGATCATTAAACAGAGAGTCTGTGAACATTTAGAAGGCAATGCCATAATCACAAAAAGTCAACATGGGTTTCAGAGTAACAAGTCATGCCAGACTAATCTGATCTATTTTTTTGATAAAATTACCAGCTTGGTAGATGAAGGGAACGCTGTGGACATCGCATACCTTGATTTCAGTAAGGCCTTTGACAAGGTTCCCCATGACATTCTTGCAAACAAGCTTGTAAAATGTGGGCTAGACAAGTTAACAGTTCAATGGGTTTGTAATTGGTTGACCGGCCGAACCCAAAGGATGCTCAGCAATGGCTCCTCTTCATCTTGGAAAGATGTGACCAGTGGGGTGCCACAGGGTTCTGTCCTGGGCCCAGTGCTATTCAACATCTTTATCAATGACTTGGATGAGGGAATTAGGGGCATACTTACCAAATTTGCAGATGACACCAAATTAGGAGGAGTAGCTAATACCCTGGAGGACAGGATCAAAATTCAAGATGAGCTGGATAAACTGGAGAGCTGGGCCAAAGCTAACAAAATGAAATTCAATACAGAGAAATGTAAGGTACTGCACTTAGGGTGAAAAAATAAAATGCATAGATATAGGATGGGGGAGACCTGGCTGAATGAGACTACGTGCGAAAGGGATCTAGGAGTCCTAGTAGACCACAAGTTGAACATGAGCCAACAGTGTGATGCGGCAGCTAAAAAGGCCAATGCAATTTTGGGCTGTATCAATAGAAGTATAGTGTCCAGATCAAGGGAAGTAATAGTGCCGCTCTATTCTGCCTTGGTCAGACCTCACTTAGAATACTGTGTCCAGTTCTGGGCACCACAATTCAAAAAGGATATTGACAAATTGGAGTGTGTCCAGAGGAGGGTGACTAAAATGGTGAAAGGTCTGGAAACCAAGCCTTATGAGGAGAGACTTAGGGAGCTGGGTATGTTTAGCCTGGAAAAAAGACGGTTAAGAGGCAATGTGATGGCCCTGTTTAAGTATTTGAAGGGGTGTCACGTTGAGGATGGAGCAAGCTTGTTTTCTGCTGCTCCAGAGATTGGAACACGGAGCAATGGATGCAAGCTCCAGGAACAGAGATTCCACTAGGAGGAACTTTTTGACAGTAAGAGCTGTTCGGCAGTGGAACGCACTCCCTCGGAGCGTGGTGGGTTCTCCTTCCTTGGAGGTCTTTAAACAGAGGCTGGATGGCCATCTGTCAGGGATGCTTTGATCGTGATTTCCTGCATGGCAGGGGGTTGGACTGGATGGCCCTCGTGGTCTCTTCCAACTCTGCAATTCTATGATTCTATGATTCTATGAAAATATTGTATGTGTGTTTGTGTGTGTTTTGGAATGTGGGTCATGAACCTGTGGGGGAGTATGTTTTATAGTGCCCATGGGGTAAACCAGATTTGTGTGATGTGACATCAGCAGGCTATGCAGATCTGAAAGTTATTTAAGTTTTGGGATGTTCAGAAGATTTTGCTTTCTGTCTACAACTTTTGCTGTGATAAAAGTTTCACATTTGATCATGCAATTAGCCCTTTCTAACAAAAATATTAAAACAAACTCCTTTATTTCCTGAGGTCTCTGACAAAGCATGTTGATTCTATTTGTGGTTTTATGCTGCCTATACATGCTGGACTTTTTTTCTTTGTTATTGCTTTCTTTTTTTATTTCTATATTCTCCTGTCAAACTGCTATTTTAAAATTCTGTTTTAGAATTAGGATTCTTAAAAAGACTTTTAAAAGTTTTTTTTTTAAAAAAACAGTAGGTTGCTAGAATTAAAAAATATTCAAAGAATTGTGGAATGACATTGTAGCTATTACAGTCACATTGATGGTGCTGTGGAAGAAATGTACAGTAGTAGCTTTCAGTGTTGTTTCTGCAGGAGAATTTTTGCAAAGTTCCATAGAAAACCATGAAATGGTAGACAAATACTTTGAAACAATGTATTGATTTATCATACTGTATACAGTCAGCCTTCCATATCCACAGATTCTGCACCCACATATTCCACCACCCACAGCTTGAAAATATAGATAGACCCCCGTATCCATAGGGGATACATTCCCAGATTTAACGTGGATACTGGGAACAGTGGATAATAGTGAATCCTATTAAAATGACTGACCTCCAGCACAAGCATCATCGTGCAGGAGGACCTAGAAGATGCCTAAAGAAAAAACCTCTCTAGGCATCTTCTGGGTCCTCCATTGCAACTTGATGGTCAGCTTCTTGAGGAAGCATACCATAGAGTCATACTGGAAGACCTAAAAGATCCCTAGAAAGACCATATTTTTTGGACTCTGGTAAGTATGGATAGTTATCCCACAGATTCCCCCCCCCATCTGTATTTTTTTAAAGCAAACCTTGATTTTGTCATTTTATATAAGGGACACCATTTTACTATGTTGTTGTATATAATGGTACCTGAGCATCCATGGATTTGTTATCCATGGCGGCTCCTGGAACCAAACCTGAGTGGATAGCAAGGGCCCACTGAAAACTTCTCCCCCTCCACAGGTAACTTATAGTTTAAAGCAGGAGTGGACAATTGCAAACTCTCCAACTGTCCCAATTTGGTGGGGCAGTCCTGATTAATCCTCTGTTGTTGCATTTTTTCAGCTGCCTTTAAAATGTCCCAGATTTTCTTTCCACTGTCCCCTTTTGTCTTCAGCTTATTTAAATTGTTGCAAACTGAGTTCAAAGTGCAAAAGTAGTTTGCACTCAATTCACTCAGCAGAGTTGAGGGCGGCGGGGGGGGGGGCTCTTTCTATTCCCTGTAGGCTCAGGCAAAAGCAAACTGCTGCAGCCTTTCCTAGAATTTGTATTTTTCCACATTAGTAATTTTTGCCTTCTTGACCACACTCTGATGTTGCTTGGCCACATGTGTCCTAGCTTATGTCTGTGAAATGTTGGAAGGTATGCAGTTATAACCCTCAGATGTTCTCAGCTTCAACTCCCATTAGCCATAGTTAGTATAAGAGATGGTGGGGATTATGCGAGCTGGAGTTCAGAAAACATCTGGAGAGTCAAAGTTGCCACTCTTAGTTTAAAGCTTTAAAACAACATCCTAACAAATAAATAAATTAAGAACAAGAAAAAATATAGATGTATCAAAAGCGGCCTTATACTCAGTCACACCAACATTTCAATCAATAAATGTTGATCTATGACAATTTAAAATTTACCCTTGCCAAGTCAGTCACAAAGGGCAAATTCCAGTGTTAATTTTACATGGAGTCGATCCTTTGAAATTAATTAGGGCTTGTTTGTCACCATGATCTAAATTTCCCATTCATTTTAGTGGGTTTGCTCCAGGTAGAATTTGCATTGGGCTACACCCCATGCCTATTAGTATAAAAGGTCCATACAAATACCAGCTTTTATGTGTGATCCACATAAACTGCCTGGTCTTTGGGTGCACTTCATATGCCTTTCAGTGCTTGAGAAAGTTTGGTGTTTTTTTTGGACTAGAACTCTCAGAATCCTCCAGCCAGCATGGCTAGGAGGTTTTGGGCATTGTAGTAAATCCCCCTCTAACAACAAATATTTCCAAACTGTGATTCAGTTTCAGTTTAACAGAGTGTTAGTTTTGTAAGGTAGCCAAGTTGGCATCTGCTATTAGCCTGAGGAAATCATAAGTACCAGTGGTCTCTTGTGACCCAGTCATATGAAGACTGATGGCAGTGGTTTCACTCTTTCAGCTTATCAAGGAGAACAGTATCATGTGGGTGATGTGTAATGAACATTTTTCTTAGAAGCTTGAATTAAAACCGTCTTCACTCCTGAGCAAGATTGGCTTTAGGCTTGACCCTGTGTGTATGTAAATATGTGAGTGCGTTAGAATGTGTGAGTGTTGCTAAGACAGGACCTTCACTAGCTTGCTCCAGTCTGGTGCTCTCCAGATGTTTTGGACTTCAGAGCCTATCAACCACAGCCATCATGGCCAGTAGGCAGCAATGCCAGGGCAGTTATAGGCCCAACAGTCTGTAGAGCATCAGGCTTGGTAAAGCCCTCTATACCCTTGACAGTACAATTTAGTTAACGTAGGTCCAAGGGTGTACCAGAATATAGTATAAAAGCTTTCCATTGGTCCAGAATTCATACTCTTTGTGTTATGCCTACTTTTCAGAACCTTCTCCGAATACACTTCACCATCTTTTTCATGGCAGCCTCCATTTTCCCTCCCTGCTGCAATAGCCCAGAACTACTTTGGATCCATGATACAAATGGTAATGGGGCTGCCAATTGCTGTTGCTGCCATTGCTGCCATTGTCAGGGTTAAGCAAACCGCTACAAAAAGGCTTTTTCGGGGGCAGGGGGAGTAGGCAAGTGGTTTAACTGCCTCTACTAATGCTGAGACCCATCTCCAAAGAAATGTTGGAGATTTTCTCATCCTCCTTGGAGAAATCCAGTGCAATCAGATTTTTCTGCCCACAAACAAGGTGGAGAATTTTGAAATTCCATTTCTCGACAGCCTTAAGGATTTAAAGAATGTGACTTGAATACTCTGCCAGATCATTCATTGTAGTAAGCAGGAGTGTTGTTACCAGGAGGTAGTGGTGGGAATGAAATAATTGCCCCAATAACAATTCTGACCCCATCATTAAATTTTCTTTCATTTCCAAAATGCACTTGGAGGGCAGAATTCTTATTTCAGGGGCAATGGTCTTATTTTGCTCCCCCCACAGCTACATCCCTGGTATTATACTAGTATTTACCAGCATTGGGATGAAAACATTTCCCACCAGAGATTTCTCTTCTCATCTTCAGAGCCTGTGGCTTCAGATAACTTAAAAGGCTCACATTCAGTTGTAGTGATTTTTGTCATAGAGTGTTCAAAATTAAACACTCTAACATGCTATCATTATCTTATCTGCAAAAATCCAAGCAGTACAAACTGTAAAATACATACAAGCCTAGCCAAGGCAAAGAGTGTGTGGCTTTCTTATTTACCCAAGCCTTTGACTCTTAACGGACCATTGCAGAATGTTTTTTAATTAGACTATGCAGTATTTTTTGCTATTACAGTTGTTCCTTCACGTTCGCTGGGGTTTGGTTCTAGGACCCCCCATGAATACCCAAATCCGTGAATACTCAAGTCCCCATTATATGCAATGGCATAGCAAAATGGTGTCCCTTATATAAGATGGCAAAATCAAGGTTCGTTTTTTGGATTATTATTTTTTAAAGAATATTTTCAAGCCATGAATACTTAAAACCATGAATGCCAAATCCGTGAATGTGGAGGGACAACTGTATTCTGTCTTAACTGCCTTTTAACTGTTTTAAAATTAGTGCTTTCAAATTGCTCTTTATTTAACCACTTTTTGATTTTTGTATGATTCATTGTTTTAACTGTATATATGGTATTATATTATATAGTGAGCCATCTTGGAGAAAGGCAGGATATAAATTGAATAATGTGTGTGTGTGCATGTGTGTATATGTGTATATGTTTAACTTTTTGGGTGAGGAGGTGGAAACAGTGCACTATCAGGAGGAAAGTTGAAACAAAAAGTGGGCATTGGGAACAAACTGCCTTCTAGAAACTTTGCCAAATGTTTCTTTCTGGGATTTCAGAAGACTGTATTTGTGTAATTCAACATTATCATGTAACCATGAGGACTAGAAACTGTCATTTTGTAAAGAGAGATTGCTTTGGATGTTCAATCTTGAATATAAATTTTGTGGTATACATCATAGATAGAATCCTAATTTTACCAGTTTGAATGGTTGGTTGTATTGTATAAATGCTGCACTTTTCAGTATCGCATTTTCAACCTTTTCTATAGAGGTGAGAAAAAAAGACGAATAACCTGGCAATAAAATAAAATAAAAAACAGAACATTTTTGCTAGAGATTATTTGGCTTGCAGGCACCAGTGTGGCCTCTAGTGGTCACAAGTCATTCGTACAATGAAATTCCATAGCCCAGGAACTAAGTTATCAGTCAGAACCATCTCTTCAGTGCATAAAGGCAAAGTACCTAAACAAAAAAGGCAGTTGTAGATCCAGATATTTGGGATTAAGTAATTGCTGATAGATGTCTCATAAGGAAAAATGCTGTTGTGTCTATATGATATGAGGTTTTGTAAATGTAGCTGCATACATTTGTTGGTTTGGGCTTTTTAAAAAAATTCCCTTAAATTTTTAAAATCTGCAAATCAACAGCAGAGCAATCTTTAAAAGTAATTGAAGAAACTGTTATTAAAGTACACTTTCTTCAATGTGTGTGTGGGGAGGAGAATCACTAAGAAGAGTTGCTATTTTCCTCAGGCACTATTTATCCCCCAGGGTTGTATGATAATATAATTTCATTCCGTTTAAGGGATACCACCCCCAACCAGAATACTCACACATCTTCATATTTGGAATGGAAAGAGCTTCATTTTAAAAAGAGGAAGCAAAACTGATAGATTTGTCCATCTAGAGCCTGGAGTGTGAATGCTTAAATCTTAAAAGTCTGGGTCTGAATTCCTGTGTGTTCAAGGTGAATTAGGGTTGCCACCGCTTTTGTTCTGACAGGCTCCTTGTCTTTAACAGCTAAGTGGTGAGCAAATATAACATGTTCCTCTCCATGCTGGGAATTGTTGTGTCAGTGGAGATGGTTAAGCATTTCATTTTAGTTCACCTTCGAAGAAATCCTCAAAATTCACAAAGTTCATATTCAGGAGTGTAATTCAGGAGTGTAAAGATATGTACCATTGAATACCAAAGTCAGAGTCATCCTTGGCACTGTATTTCTCATCTCTATGTATGGCTGTGAAAATTGGACAGTGAAGAAAGCAGAAAGGTAAAGAATAATTTAATAATACACAATGAATTATAAATATAATGTAATACATTAATTTCAAAGTTGTTAAACGCTTTAGAGCACAACTTTTAATAGTCTAGCATATCCATTTCATAATCTCCAACATTTCACAGTTGAAATCCAGGGACGCTGTGGTCAAGCAATACCAGAGTGTGGTAAACAGTAGCAAAAGTTATTAATGAGGAAGACCACCCAGGCTAGGAGAGGCTGGGGCAGTTTGTTTTTTCCTGAGTCTGCTGGGCACCTCTTCCTTCTCCTTCCCCCCACACCCTTGCTAAGTTAATTGAGTACAAACTGCATTTCACTTTGAACTCAGTTTGCAGCAAGGGAAGCAAGTTGAGCACAAATGGGGAAAGTGTGATGAAGAGAGATAAATTTGTGACATGTACCTCTGAAGATGGTAGGACTGAGATCTCAAAACTAGGACTGGTGAGATATGGGACCCATCTAAATGGTGAAAATACCCCTCATGGAATACGCTGGGAATCCGTATGGGGAGCAAAAAATACGAACAGCCTGTCGTTCGTATGCATACGAACCAGCTATACGATTTTTAAGCCCCCTAAACTCCGTATGACTCCCTGTTCCCAAAGCTGGCTGGAGCGAGCAAGCCAAGCAGCAGTTTTAAATCTCCCACCGCTTTTTTTTTTTTAAAGGTTCCTGGTTTGCGGACATTCGGTTTTCCGTATTTACAATATAAAATAAAAATAAATAAACATATAAATTCACGGACTTACCAGACGCTCGCTAGCCAGGAAACCAACATGGCGGCCGCTCCCAATTCCCCTCCGTGCTAGCCCCGCCCCCTCTACTCAGCCAGCCAATCAGATTACCCTGCCTGTTCATATGTGTGCGAATGGACCGTACAGACCCGTCAGCCATCCGAACGACGTACGGATTTCTCTTCGTGATCCGCTTTCCTTCCCGAATGCCGCGTGTGTGTATTTCAGGGTGGAAAACCGGGCCTCCCCTCTTTTGCATTCGTGTGCATCCGAACGGCCGTTTGTACGGAAGTGCGAACTTTCGCACGCCGTACGTATTATTTAAATCGTGTAGACGGGACCTGTGTATAATATAGCAACCCTATATAAGATCTGGGTCTTGATAGTATTCATATACTACTGCCTTCTCATGCTAGAGTGCTCTTCAGGCATTGGAAGGAACTTCTAAGAGCTAGAAGTGGGGACAGAGACCTCCTCCATCTTTGATAAGCATATGACTTGCAAGCCTCCAGCTTGAGAGGGTTTGTTGACAATTAGACCACTGTCTCTGATAGGAAAGTCCCCCCCCCCGTTTCCTCCCTCATTAAAATTGTGAGAGTTGTATTGGCAGAATTTGCAGTGAAGCTGTGTGATCCCATCAAATTAATTCTGCTTTCCCCTTTCCCAATAACTGGAGTGTGTGTCTAACTTCTACTGCCTCCTGTATATAAGCTGGAAAGTCTAGGAACATCTGGAGAGCCACACTTTTCCACCCTAAGCTGCTTTAACACTTTTCACCTCCACCAGTGCAGGTATTTTGTAAACCCTATAGACCTCAATTGCCCATTCAAGACCAAGCTACCTCAAAAAAAGAAGACTGAGAGTTGATTTGTTATAGTTGTTGTTGTGGTGTGTCTTCTAGTTATTTTTGATTTATGGCAACCCTAAAGTTAACCTATCATGGTGCTTTCCTGGTAAGATTTGTTCAGAGGGGTTTTTGCCTTTGCCTTCCTCTGAGGCTGAGAAAGTATGACTTGCCCAAGGTCGCCCAGTGGGTGTCCATGGCCGATCCATCTTTAAACATCTGAAGCGCTGCCGCATGGAAGATAGAACAATCTTGTTTTCTACTGCTCAAGAGGATAAGGCCTGGACCAGTGAATTCAAATAACATGAAATTATAGTCTGGCCAAACATCAGGAAAAACTTGTTGCCATTAATAGCTATTTTACTGTGGAATAGACTGGCTTGAAAAATGGTGGATTCTCCTTTGTTGAAGTATAGAAACAAATTAGATAGCTGCCTGACAGGAATGATTTAGCTGTGGCAGAGGGTTGGACTAAGTGGCCCTTGGGGTTCCTTCCAACCCAGTGAGTCCATATTCTGTAAAATATTTTGCTTACAGCAGAGATCACTCACAGCAGTGTGTTGTTGCTGGGAAAAGAGACTGCCCCCCACAGCTACCAGAGGGTTCCCAACTGAGCTCAGAGAGGATAGGGGGTGGTATGTGACATCTTCGTCCATGCAAATAATAATAATTAAAAAAATCACTGTGCATCAGTCCTAGAACCACAACACCACTGCTTTCTTCTCAATTAACTGTAACAGCTCTTCTCGTAATTCTCTTGAGTTTAGTTACAACATGGGTGTTGTACATGAAGCAGCAGCTATGTCTGTATCATGGATTTCTTACTAAGGCTGAACTCTGATTTTCTCTCTTACATGTTTATGCCAGGATGTTCAGAATGGATTGGATACATCACATGGAAGGACACCAGGGTGAAACATTGGACATCTGGCCGGTATTCCCAGAGCCTGCCAGTAGTCCTTGTTTGACCTTGAGTGGTCTTTGCCTCCTTTATCAATCTGTAGAGTTATCTCCTGAGGTGCCGGGGAGTTTATTAAATACATGTTTCAAAGCACTTTCATGTCTTGGGATGAAAGAACTGTGTTAAAATGTACTCAGTGTTGTAATTATTGATTCATGCTGTTTCTTACCTCTTACTGCACATTCCCTTCCTTTAAAAGTTCAGTAAATGGTAAAAACAAGGTACTCGACTCTTGTTCTTATTTTCTGACCTGTCTCTCTCCCCATCATCATGTTTCCTCTGGAGACTTCTTCTAGAGTAGTCACCACATTTCACTTCAAGCAAAATTTGAGGTGAATGAGTAGGTTCTCTTGCAAAGGCAGAACCTCTCAGGAATTGGAAAGTAATATAATTTTGAGAATCCAAGGTTGTACTTTCCTCCTCCTCCTCCTTTTAAAGCTAAAAACTAATAAGGTGCTGTGCTGCATGAGACCAAAGATGTATCTGCAGTGAGATGCTTAAGGGAAACCCACAGAAGGCAAGTGTTACAGTTGCCCTCCTCTACTGTTGGTCTTCAACAATTCCTATTGAAAAGATTATGATCTCTGAAGGTAATACATAGCCATCATGATTAGATGGGAAAGATAGCCAAAAATAAAGGGCACATTTGGAAAGCCTGCCAGTCTGACGTGAGTGTAGGAGCAGGCGTCAACTCATGCTCCTCAATGATTGAGACATAGGAGGCATTCTGCCCCTAGTACCGAAAGAAATATTTATTTACTTTATTATTTATTTCATTTCATTTCTTTATTTCATTTATATGTCACCTTTCTCTCAGAGTGGGAACCAAGGCAGCTCACAAAAATGAATCAGCTAAAATTTAGTAAAAAGCAATTAATATCATCACATTAAAATAATAGCTTAAAAACAGTATAAAATTATTTAAAAAGCATATAAAAGTTAAAAATAGAGCACACACCCCATAGGAAGTCTCCCTGAAAGTAATTTGCACATTAAAATCCTGCTTAAACAAAAAAGGTCTGCTTGCCAAGAATAGGAAAATAGGGAGGGGCCCAGCCTAGCTTCTCACAGAAGGAAATTCCATAGCATGGTAGCTGCCGCTGAGAAGACTGTCTCCCATATCCTCACCACATGGGCTTCTGACAGTGGCAGGACTGAGAGAAAGCCCTCCCATGTGGATCTTAAGACTCTGGAAGATAACAGTCTTTCGGATAGTCTGGACCTAACCCATATAGACTGTGGCTGCAGACTATAGTTGTCCCTTCATATTCGCGGCTTTGACTTTCACGGTTTTAAGTATTCATGGTTTTTCCTCACTCTCCTCCCCCTCCCCAGGAACTGCAGCAAGCAGCAGCAGCCGCCTTGGTTGCCTCTTCCACTCAGAGGCATTGGCAGTACTGCTGTGGTCCCAAGGGGGAGGAGGAGGAAGAAGAAGAGGTAGTGGAGGTGGGAGAGGGAGGTCTGGGGGGCCAGGGAACTCCAGCTTCCTAAGGAGTGATGCCTTCTCTGGCCTAGCATGGGGGAGGTGAGGCAAAACCTCTAAAATCACCCCTCTCCTGGGCCTTTGCTCCCTTTGGGTGGGGGAAGTGAAGGCCCAGGAGAGGGGTGATTTTAGGGGTTTGCCTCACTCACCACCGCTCTCCTGGGCCTTGGCTTCCCTTCGCAAAGGGAGCTAAAACTCAGGAGAACGTGGGGATGAGGCAAAGCATCTAAAATTGCCCCTCATGTTGGCCTTTGCTCCCTTTGGGGGGGGGGAAGTGAAGACCTGGGAGATGGGGGATTTTAGCAATTTGCCTCACCCACCGCTGCTCTCCTGGGCCTTCACTTCCCCCCCCAAAGGGAGTGAAGACGCTGGAGCGGCAGCAGGTGAGGTGAAGCATCTAAAATTGCCCCTCTCCTGGGCTTTCGTTCCCTTTAGAGGAGAAGTGAAGGCTGAGAAGAGGGGCAAGTTTAGGGGTTTGCCTCACCCGCCGCCACTGTCCTGGGCCTTCACTCCCCTTCACAAAGGGAGAAAAGACTCAGGAGAGCACGGGGGATGAGGTGAAGCCTCTAAAATTGCTCCTCTCATTGGCCTTTGCTCCCTTTGGGGGGGGGGAAGCAAAGGCTGAAGAGAGGGGTGATTTTAGGGGTTTGCCTCACCCACTGCTGCTCTCCTGGGCCTTTGCTTCCCAAGGGAGTGAAGACCCAGGAGAGCGGCGGCAGGTGAGGTGAAGCCTCTAAAATAGCTCCTCTCCTGGACTTTCACTCCCTTTTGGGGGGGAAGCGAAGGCTGAGGAAAGGGGTGATTTTAGGGGTTTGCCTCACCTGCCACCACTTTCCTGGGCCTTTGCTATTCCCCCCCCCCCAAGGGAGCAAAGACCCAGGGGAGCGGTGGTGGGTGAGGCGAAGCCTCTAAAATCATCCCTCTCCTGGGCCTTTGCTCCCTTTGCAGGGGGGGGGAGCGAAAGCCTGGGACAGCAGCGATTTTTATTTGCATTTTTTTCACATTCGCTGGTGTCTTGTGGCCCTAACCCCCACGAATGTAAAGGGATGACTATATTGAGAGATGGCATTGATGCAGGGTCAGAATAAGTGATGACTGAAATCCCAGTGGGATTGAAATTCAGATTCAATGCATCCTGACTCGAGATGGAGAAATCTGACAGTATTGCTTTCTTTCATGTTTGCATTTTTAAAATCCCAAATTTTTTCTGTCTGAAAAATGAAGAAATTTGTGAATTTTGGTAAATTTTTTGAAAAGGAGCTGAAACAAAATTCCTAACCATGGACACCACGTACAATTATTCCTGAGAGTCAGACAACAACATTGCACTAGTTTGCCTTTCTGGTTTTAAAGATAAGGAGCCTCTCAGGGAAAAAAGGGGGATAATGCAAGGATTGAAACTAAAGTTCTCTCCATCCCAAATATGAAGAATTTTGCAAAGTTTGTTATCTCCTTATGAAAACCAAAATGGAAATGACATTCTTATCCACACCTAGCTCTGATTCTCAGAGGCTCTTGACTTTTCAGCACCTTATAGACAGTCTCTCTCTCTCTCTCTCTCTCTCTCTCTCTCTCTCTCACACACACACACACACACACACAGAGGCTGGAGATGCAGATTATTATTCTTGGATTTTCTGAACAAATGAGGATGGGAGCAGTAAGGAAGTGTGGTAGAAAGAGGCCAAGACCAAGAGTGAATAGTTTTGATTTGAGTATGTCATTACCTATTTGAAAAGGGTAATGTTGACATGCAACACTAGGGTGAATCCATGTAAGTTTTTAATTTATGGAAGAGCATGCTGTCACAGGACCTCTCTGAAATGGTATAGCCTATCCTAAAGTGGGAAAGTAGGTTAAAAGGTAGTTCTGATGTCATTGTAACTTTCATGCAACAAGCAGTGAAGTTTATGTGAAGGAGCAGTAATAACCAAAAGTACTTTCAACAGTGTAATCTATATGTGCTTACTCAGCAATAATTTCCTTTGCCTTCGATGCAATTTACTCCCATGTCTGTAAGGCTGAAGCCAAAACTGTAGAAATGTCTAATAATGAATCTAATAATGAGCTATAATGCATTTTGTTATCTGTTCCAAATCTCAATATCTGAATTCTTCCTTTTGTTGGGAAGTAGAATTTGGGAGAGAAAAGAAGGATTCCCTGATCATAGAATTTCCATGGACTTTTTTTCCGGGCTGTGAGGCTGTGTTCTGGAATAGTTTCTTTCTGACGTTTTGCCTGCATCTGTGGCTGGCATCCTCAGAAAATGGTTGGGTAGGTGTGTGTGTGGAGTTTATATGCTGTGAACCCCTGTTGGGGAGTATATGTAAATTTGTGTAATTGAATGGTTAGTTTCTGGGTATAGAAATGCAAGGCTCATTAGTGTCTGTTTGGCTGATGGTTGGTTGATGGGCCATTATCTGCTGGGAATCCTCTTGTTCCTGGGTGGAATTCTTTTGTAAGTGTTGAGTTTTGATTCTGTTGTATTTGATTATATTGTATATTGTATTGTATTTGATTCTATTGTATTTCATTCTATTGTATATTGTATTGTATTGTATTCTATCGTATGTCAAAACTGGGAGCCAGATTTTGTTTACTTTTAAGGTTTCTTCTTTCCTGTTGAAGTTGTCCATTACAGTGATTACAATGTTGTAATTACAGTTAATTACAGTGTAATTACAATGTTGCAGAATCGTTGGATATTATGGATATTAGAATGTATCTATGTATACTGTTGAATTCTGCAGCCTTTACAGTCCTTGTCTTTTTTTTTTTTCTCAGTCTGGTCTTAAATCCTAAACTGCTGGGAAGAAAAAGGTGAGATACGAACTAGCCTATCATTATTATAGGAAGTAAAAAATCCCAGTGAGTCAGAAAGAAAAGAAAAAAAAAGAGAGAAAAGAAAAAGGAAATATAAATATACACTTGTACAATGTATACCCATCCGCAGATGTATATGTGTATTTACATATAGATATATATTTACGTAGATCTAATACAGAGCTTTATAGGAGTAAGAGATAAGTACTGAAATAAAGTCAAAAGAAATGGACTTTACCTATAATTTTTCTTATGCCAAAACTGTACAACTTTAGGAAGTCAATGGAGAAGAAGAAAGAGGGTGGATAAAACATGGTGAACATTGTTAGCAGCGACGATGTAAAAATAATGAAAACATTCAAAGAATCATTCTTTATGATGTATTGCTGTATTGTACAATGCTTAACTTTTATGATGATGATATATAAAATTGTAAAAGAAATTGTAAATAACTGTACATAACAATGCATCTAAAATATGTATGTGACAATAAAAATAAATAACAAAAAAAAATCCTAAACTGCTTTTCTCAGTCCTCTTCGTCCTCTCGAGGGACTAAATCCCCAATGCAAGCAATCCTCTTCGTCCTCTTGACGGACTCAATCCCCAATGAAAACAATCTGTCCTTTTTGTCCTCTTCGTCCTCTTCGGGGACTAAATCCACGTGGCGAACCACAAAACAAGCGATCTTTGTCGTCTTCTAGGACTAATCCAGACATCCCAGAGTATCCAGACAAACCAGTCCTTCCATTTTCTCCTTCTTCCTATCTTCTGTTTAGTTCTATTAACTTTCACTTACTTTCCCTTACATATACTTCCCCCCATTACATCATCTTTGCCTTCGTCTCCGTCTATCAGAAGCATGCCCCTTTCATACAGCTCCGCAGCCCTCATACAACTCCACAGCAAGTTTAACAGGCAGTCGCCATGTCCATAATAGTCTGTAAGCCATGTGTGCGACAAGTATCTCACTCTGTGGACACCGGTCTTACTGAGGAGATCTTCCAGTCCTTGATTCTCAAATCCGGGTTGGGTTTTATTTCTGTCATTTCCAGCAAGTCAAGCAGTCTGTTCAAAGTCAGGAGAGAACAATGAGGGTACGATCCTCAAGTGATCGTCCTGTACCGCAATGGCTGCCACAGTCCCCCTGTCAGCTGTATCTCCCTTCACAGAAACCTCCGTTTCAACAAGGGAGAGATCGCGACCGGGGACCAGCTAGCCCCACAAAGCTCAATCCTTCCTGGATTCGAGCTGTGGTTCAGGAACGAAGCCCTGACTTGCAGTATCAGGTGAAGGTCTTGGAGAGAGCTTAATCTGGACCTTCGTCCCCTCGGCTCTCCGACCAGAAGTCTCTTAATTCTATTGTATTTCAAAACTGAGAGCCAGATTTTGTTTACTTTTAAGGTTTCTTCTTTCCTGTTGAAGTTGTCCAGGTGTTTGTGGATTTCAATAGCTTCTCTGTGCATTCTGATATGATAGTTGTTGGCCATCAGCCAAACAGACACTAATGAGCCTTGCATTTCTATATTCAGAAACTAACCATTCAATTACACAAACTTACATATCCTCCCCAACAGGGATTCACAGCACATAAACTCCACACACATCTACCCAACCTTTTTCTGATAAAAAGGTTGCAGATGCTGGCGAAACGTCAGAAAGAAACTATTCCAGAAGAGAGCCTCACAGCCCGGAGAAAAACCAAGGAAAATCTATGGATGCTGGCTGTGAAAGCCTTCGACTTCACATTCCCTGATCATTTTCAGTCCAGTTTTTCAGATGTTGATCTCTCTCTCTCTCTCATTTTAATTGAGGGGAAATGTGGCTTGGAATGTCTTTGTAGGTACTGTACAGTGATTCTTTGTGTCAAGATAAATGGCTGTATTGAAACCATACAGAATGTGTTTAGGGTTGGTGAGCAAACCCGTAAAATGAGTTCTCTTTTCATTTTAAAACATCACTTGTATAAATTGGAAGTTCAGACCCAGGTGAATCTTACAAATCTATGTTTCCTTCTCTTCTTTTCTCAATTAGATTCAATGAAGATTCTCCAAGACAGCCAAAAGCAGAAACATTTTTGTTTTTGCTATTAAGTTAATGGAATTTTCTTGGCAGTTGTGCATTCAAATTCTCATACTATGACAGGATTGTAGGAAAGAGAAAATGAACACAAATGTAAATAATCTGATACATTTAAATAAAGTCTGAATAGTGTTGGCAAAAGAACAAGAGAGACGCAAGTATTTGTAAGTTGGCTCACTACTTTTGCATGTATCAGGCAGATCTGGAAACTGTGAGCAAATTTATTAGACTCACAGGAAGGTGGTGTGAAAATTGAGGGAAGAAGCAACAATAATTTAACGTATGCAGAAGATATCATATTACTAGCAAAGAGTTGGAATGACTGCTGATGAAATTTTAGGAAGTAAGTACAAAAGCAGGATTATAGTTGAACATTAAGAAAACAAAAACAATGACCACAGATGATAGTGAAGAAATCGAAGGACTAGGAGCCTTCGAAGGAGCCTTTTTCCTACATGAAGGAAAAAACCAGACTGTTCCACAGTAATAGCAAGTCGCAGCAGCTGTGACCTGTCTTAATGGTTTTCCAGCCCCCCTAAACTTCACATGCCTGTAGCTGAGATGGTGGCCACGAGTGGGTTACTTGCGTTTTTGAATCTGCTACTGCCGAACTTTTTAAAAAAAACCTATTTATGGTGTGAACAAACAATGTTCCACCTTTCCCAAAAAGAAAGAGAGAGAGAAAGATAGCACAAACCGCCATTTTATTGCCTTAGTAATCACTCGCTAAAGTGAAAATCCAACATGGTGGCAGCAGGTGCTTACCCTGTAAGCCAGTCCCACCCCCTGTGCTCCTTCAACCAATCAGGTTTACACTGTGTCCTGCATGGGGAAGTGATTCAAGTCGAATCACCTGCCTTAATGTGCGAAAATGCGTATATCTCTGGAGCTTGTTAAAAAAAGTCGGGAAAAGCTGCAAATGCTTTTTTTTCATAGTTTTTGCTCTTTTTGCCCCCCCCCTTCACAATATGATGAGACAATGCGGGATCCCATTAAGACAGCTCATTTTCTGAGTGAATTCTGTGAGGGATATTTTCCCCATGTGGACAACCCCTAGGACTTGGAAGGCCAAGTCCTTGTACTTGTGAAATCAAGTATAAAAATATATCATTAAATATCAAAATCAGAATTATCTATGCCATACTATTTCCAGTTTCTGTGTATGGCTGTGAAAACCAGACAGTGAAGAAAGCTGATAGATGGAAGATCAACTAATCTGAAATGTGGTGCTGGATGAGAGTTCTGTAGATACCATGGGCTTCCACAAAGACAAACAAATGGGTCCAAGTGTGAACTTCCCCTAGAAGCCAAATTGGCTAAACTGAGACTGTTGTACTCTGGACGTATCATGAAATGACATTTCTTATTGGAAAAGATGATAATGCTTGGTAAAGTGAAAGGCAGTAGAAAAAATGGAAGACCACCTTACACATAAATTGATTGAATACGAAGGCATAGCTGTGAGTTTGCAAGACCTGAGCTGTTGATGACCTGGGCTCTGGGTAGGTCTTCCTTTCATAGGGTTGTCATAAGTCAAAGCTGACTTGATGGCAAACAACAACAACAAAACAATCCTACATACACACATCCTATGCACATAGCATACAATGTGAGAATATAAGACTGATCCACATTCTCTTCCTTTTTATTGTGGGTGAAGAATTATGCACATTGGATGCCCATTCAAACTGGGCATCCAAGTAGAGCCCCCACATCTCACATTACATTGTATGTGTGATGTACCAGAAACACGTTCACATTAACTTATTAAGATTTCTTTATTAAGCAAGGAAACACATGCTAGTAACATGAGGCAAAGCCAGAACTGAAACCAATACAATACAGGCACCAGATAAACCCTTACAGCGTGAGAATGGCATGTAGGGAGGGCAGTAGGAGTAGAGGCTGCATCCATGTGCTGCAACCTTGAAGCCTTCAGAGGAACAGCATTCCCAGACTACAAGGCGGGCTGGCTGCAGTCCAGAGATAGAGAGACCCAGGCAGGGGAATCAGGCCAGGAACCAGACTCATGTCAGGCCAAGAACCAAACTCATGTCAGGGTCTTCCATGGAATCCACTCTAATACCCAGAATCCATGGACGATCATGACAGTATGTGGGATCCAGCGTCAGGTTGTACATCTGTACCATCAGCCTATTGAAGACATTCACCAACTCAATAATCTCAGTTCAGATATACTAGAGTGCTGTCCTAAGTGGCCAGGCTATCCAGAGACATTTGTTCAGTTTTGGTTAAAGGCACCCTCTTTTGACACAGCACTAGAACATCTGCCAAGGCTACTTTAGATCAGAGGTTGGGCGGGGAGAGACATTTTTGGATTACGGTACAATTCCCAGACTCCCTAAGCAGCACAGCAGCTCACCACATTGGCTTAGGGGATTCTCAAAGTTATAGTCCAGAAAACTAACTTTTCTGAGCTCTGCCTGAAATTGGTTTAAACTGGAAACTACTGTTCATGAATCCCAATCATATCTATTTGGATTGGCATTAGATCTCCCAGGTTTCATATGGATGTTCTTTTCCTCCTTTGAGATGCCAGGATTTCACCCTCTGATCTCCTGCATAGAAAGCACATGCTGAACCGTGGCCAGTGCCATATTTTTAAACTGTACCTCTATTGGTCAGGGTCTAAAGATTCAGTAGGATACGTTTTGCCACCTTGAAAGGGAGTGGCTCTACAGTTTTGACATAATACCAGGTTGGCTTTAATGGGCTGCTGGAACTACAACCACTGTTGCCATCCGCATGAGATGCAAACCAAAACCCTGAGGTCTAGGCCAAAGAGGTTTCCCACAAGAGCAAGGATCTGTCAACAAAATTATAGCCATCACTAAATTCCTACAACTCTGTGGGCAGAAAGTGCCAAATCTGATTAAACCATATGTTGGAAATCATAAAACATGTAACAACTCTGTGGCTTTCATTCATGGCCAAGATGGTGAAATGTTCTGTAAATCTGAAAATTTGCATGAAGTTGATCCAACTTTTGCACAAGAAATCCTGAAATATGCTGCTGGTCAACATGAAGCAGATCAGAAATCAGAGATAATGGGACATGTAGCCTTGCAGAGGTTGGTCTGTAGCTTGTGTCATCCTTCGCCATTGGCTATACTGGCTAGGATGGATGGTCATTGATGGTGAAAATATCTGGTGGGATACTGGGAGTTGCAGTCCAACCACATCTGGAGAGCCATGCCTTTCATGTTCCTGCCTTAAGTAACCTGGTTTGCTTTGAGTGACTTCACAGCCGGACTGTATGTGATGGTACAAGACCAATTTGTTTAAAGCCCAGTCACACCTAAAACTGAAGCAGGAAGTTTTGAGCATGCAGGTGAAGGGAGCTGAAGCCTCCTTGTGTTCCTTACTTATTCTCTGTTGTGTTCTGTTCTCAACAGCTCCACTACCTGTGCTCATTTCTGAAAATAAGTGTCTGGGTAGGCATATTACAAAGAGTCAGACCATGGGAATAATACCTGGTTTAGCATCCTCACCCGGATAGGAGTATGAACAATTGACTACAGCAAAAAATATTTTTTTAAAAAAATTCTGACATGGGAGACAACAATTCTCCACATCCTTACCCCACCCTCTTTTAATCCAACCCCTCCCCATGAACAATTAGTCACTTATCCCTAGTTGTAGCAAGCATGGAGGTTTGTTCTGACCCGAAGGAGTGGGACTACAAATGGGAAGGAAGAACCATATTCTCCCTTAGGTTAATTTATGGTGTTGTCAGAGATGAACTGGTATGGTATGTGATTCCTGCTGTGTAGAAGCGTTCTCATATCCAAGTTTCATTCTAGACTAAAATATCATCAGGTTATATGCCCTAGCCAGCATATTTAATGGCAAGGAATGATGGGAGTTGTAATCCAAGAACATTAGTAGGCTCATGCATTTTGCATCCACGTTCTCTGAGGGGAGGAGCTGATACGGGTCCTTAGCTTTGGGTTTTGTCAGTTGCCGCCGAGGCAGAGCAGGAAATTACGACTTAAACCTTTGATATTCAAATTTCTTTGTGTCTGGTCTCGTCCATCCTGAGCCCACGAGGTCAGTTCTAATTTCCTGCTTCGCCCAGCCGGTTGTAGGAAAGCTCTCCTCCATCTTATTTCTCTCCTTTGTTTGCTGTTTTTACTTCATTCCTTACCTTTTACTTCCCCTTTTCACCTACTGCCTTTCCTTTGCTTGTTCCTTTTTCAAATCTCCTGCCTTAAAAAAAAAAAAATCCTTTCTACGGTTTCTCTCCACCTTCCCTTTTCTCCTCGGCTTTCCCCGGCTGTACCTTAGCAAGGCCAGTGATGGGAAACAGCAAGCCGGTGCAGGAGATCTCCCAGCCGGCGGGGAAAGAGCGGCGGGGGATTGGGAGTTGTAATCCAAGAACATTAGTAGGTTCAAACATTTTGCATTCTATATGCAAGTAGATGCATATAGTTCTCCAGTGTTTCAGGTAGATATCTTTACCGAAGCTTCCTTGATTGACCCAATGCGCCTATAGTGTGGTCTTCCTCTTTTCTTACTGCCTTTCACTTTACCAAGCATGATAATCTTTTCCATAGAGTCATGTCATCTCATGATGTGTCCAAAGTACAACAGCCTCAGTTTAGTTATATTTGCTTCTTGTGAGATTTTAGGCTTCATTTGTTCTAACACTCATTCATTTGTCTTTTTAGCAGTCTGTTATCTGTAGAATTTTTATAGCACGTAGCATCTCAAATCCTTTGGCTCTAGGACTGTTGATGTGGTATCTGAATTCTGCACTTGTCACCTTAAAAAAAGCTGGGATTCTTCTGTAACATGCTAGAAATCATGGGGAGATTATATAGTTCCATTCCTAGGGTTTTGTTACCTGCAGTCAAGTTGACTTTGACTTATGGTGACGGCATGAATGAGAGACCTCCAAGTCACTTTATCATCAGCAGCCCTGCTCAGATCTTGCAAACTCAGAGATGTGCTTTCTTTGATTGAGTCTATCCATCTGGACTGCAATCTTCCTCTTTTCCTATTGCCTTCTACCTTACCAAGCATTGTTGTCTTTTCTAGTGAGTCATGTTTCCTCATGATATGTCCAAAGTACGACTGTCTCTGTTTGGTCATCTTGGCTTCTAGGGAGAGTTCAGGCTTGATTTGCTGTAGGACCCATTGATTTGTCATTTTACCAGTCCACGGTATTCGTAGAACTCTTCTCCAGCACCACATTTCAAATGGGTTGATTTTCTTCCTATCAGCTTGCTTCACTGTCCAGCTTTCACAAGCATACATAGAAAATGGAAATACAATGGCATGGACAATCCCAACTTTTGTATTCAATGATGTATCTTGACACTTCAGGAACTTATCTAGTTCCTTCATAGCCACCCTTTCAAGTCCTTAGTCTTCTGATTTCTTGACTGCAGTCTCCATTCTGATTAATAACTAAGCAAAAGTATGGAAAATCTTGAACTATTTCAAGGTCTTCATCATCTACTTTAAAGTGATGGAAATCATCTGTGCCTATTATTTTTGTTTTCATAATGTTCAACTCTAAACATGCCTTGGCACTTTCTTTCTTGACTTTCTTCATAAATTGTTCCATGTCTTTACTGTCTTCAGTGAGCAGTATGGTGTCATATGCATTCCTCAAATATCCCTGCATTTGAAGCTGGTGTCACACATTTGCTGAGTAATGGATAAATCTGAGAAATCAATACTTAGCTAGGATCACAGAGTGTGAAATGGAATGGAAGTAGTTAGCTTTGTATTTCCAGATGTTGCAATACTTGCATCTAGGGAAGGTGTGAAATTTCTGCAAGGGGAGTTGATATTGGTTTTGGGTAACAGTTGGAGCTGTATTTTAGCTTCCTATTTAAATTGTCTTCCCCTGTAATTAACAAAATACAGTACTGTTTTTTTTTAAAAAAGTAAAAAAATGTAAATTTTGCTAGGAAAACAGAGTATTAGATTTGTTTTTTAAAATTCCATCATTTCTACCTTGCATGTAGAAATGAAGCAGACTGTTTTTGTTGTTCTTTAATGCATCTTTAGATTATTGTTTTTTTTTAAATGGCCAATATGGCATCTTTTGCAATTTGTGTTACCCGAGAATAATTGCCATTAAGCTTAATAGGACCTACTTCTGAATAGCCACCTAACAAAGCTGTTCTTTTTTACTTGCCCTTTGTCATCAGCTGTCCTACAAGAAAACTGATGCCTTATGTTGGGATTGTTTGTTGTGGTTTTTTAATATATTTTTTTCTTGGAAAGATTCCTCTCCTGAAAGGCAAGGTATAGATACCAACATCATTTTTGTTTTAGATACAGTTTGTTTTTCAACACTGGAGGTGGGGAAGTATGTAGTGGGAGCTACACTGGAAGTAGGGGAGTCTGACATTGGAAGTGAGGAAGCTTGTAGTACAAGGAACTGCAAACTAAACTGAAAGGGTCCAATGTGTTGTTGCTTTTACACCCTGCTTGTGGGCTTCCTATTGGTACTCTTGGGTCTCTTTCACACTATGCAATTATATAATGCTATTACTCCATGGAATTTAACTGCCATGGAAACATCCCCTGGTATCCTGGAATTTGCAGTTTTGGGATGGGTACAGTATACAGAATTCTGAGAATGCTAGTGCCTCAACAGACTACAAACTGCACAATTCCACAAGATGTTGCTACAGCAGCTAAAGTCTAACTGTAGTGCTATAACTGCATAGCATGAAAGGGCCCCAGATTGGCTACTGTGGGAGCAGAATGCTGGACTTTGGGCTGACACAGCCAGCTAGCTCTGCTCTCCCTATGTTCTTGGAGCACACAATTTACTATATTAAACATATTTAAAGCAGAAAGAGCATGCCTTTTCCAGTTGGTTTCTGCTTCCATCTAATTAGAAAAAGCTGGGTAGAACTGGAATGATGCATCATATTTATATTATATTTATTAATATTATACATAGGCCTAAATCCCACTGTTAGTCCCAACTGTAGTAGAACTATTGAATAAATTGTATTCAGTGGGTCTACTCTATTTAGGACAACAGGATTCTGACCATAATATTATATGTATAATGTATATGATACTATAATACCATAGTTTTTGTTAGTAGTTTTGCTTTTCTCTTCTGTATATATTAATTGCAAGATGCCTTGATGTATCTTTTTAAGAAACAACAACAACAGAGAAATGAATAGCCTTAAGTAAAAGTGTATGTGTCTTTAGGTTGTGGCAGGATTTCTCTAATCAGATAAAGAACAGAGTATTTTATTTGTTCAGGAGTGGTGGCCAGGTCTGCAGAAATGCCTGGAAGTAATGCTAGGTTGTGTGTTGCCAACCCTTAATACAGAAGATCCAAAAGAGCAATTTTTTCACCTGGAAGATGTAAAGGGTTGTTGGGTAGTGAGATCCCAGCATGTTGCACATGGAAAGTGAAGCAAGATCCAAAGATGACAGCCACCGATTTTGCTTCATTTTGGATTTCACTGAAGCTTCACTTCACTTTGGATTTTGTGTGCAAACCTTCAGCAGAGTCTTGGAGAAGTACAAGAGAGGCAGTAGAGCCTCATATACCATTGCTTGAATGAGTAAGTCTTTGCAGAGTAGCACTGGCAACTATTTCTCTGCTTCCCACAGTTCTTTTGATCCAGCTCAGAACTTGGCCTTTTCCTTTTCCTTTTAGTCTTTAACCCTTAAAAAACAAAAAACAAAAAAAAAAAGCCTTTCTAAGCAGAAAGAGGTCTTGTTTGTTGTTTTAAGTAGTTGGGTTCAGATCTTGTCCTTTGCTGAGCCTCTTTATTGACCATATTTTCCCACAACCCCAGGTTTCTGTTCTAAAAGATCCGTGCTCTGTCTCTGGATAGGCGCCTCCAAATAGCTGTGGCTATTAAAAGCATAGATACTCCCCTTATGTTGCCACAGATAGCAGTTGCCCTTATAATTAATGACCTTTTAATGAGAAAGCTATATTAGACATTCTCCAGTTTAGCAAGGGGGAGTCAGGACTGGCCTGCCAGCAGCCCTGCTCTCTCTCTCTCTCTCCATCTCTGTGTGTGTATATGTGTGTGTATTTTAATATTTTCTGTTGTTGAACAGATTGTATCGCCACATATCTGTTTATTTCTAATGGCTCGTTTAAATGACAGTTTCATAAACTCAAGTATCCCAAACAAAAGCCATGAGGTTTACTTTGGCCATCTTGAGTAAATTCTCCTAATCTAAATATAATCAGTGGACCCATAAATCACTCCAATGACGTCAGGTTTTTCCAATTAGCAAACACGGTATGTTCTGCAAAAGCCTTGCGATTAGCTGGGGCTTTGAAACTTCTTGTCATACCAGAGAAGAGGAATGCTTTTCCTTAGGGAGGGGGGGTGTTAGTATTAAGAACTGGATTCACCCCTACCCCCACACACTTTTAACACTATTTTTAAAATTTCACTTAACTCTCTAAGTTCATTTAATTATGATTATTCACACGAATATAGGATGAATTGCTCTGCTGCTTTATTGTTTTATTTACTGGAGAAATTAATTGCCCTGTTCTCAAGAAGAAACTATTTCCTGAACCTTTTCCCCCCGCTGAGTTTTTGTTTTTATTTTAAAAAGGACAACTGAAGCTGCTGGTTATCAATGGATGGCTACTGTCTACAGTGAGCCATAGAGCTTCAGGAGGCAACCTCAGGCCCTTGACTGGCTCCACTTCACTTGATGCTCCTGGAAAGGAAGGTGTATTAGAGGGCTTCCTGTTTCAGTAGACTGGGATAGGCAACATTGTAGCATTGTAGCATTGTAGAGGTTACTTTAACCTCCTGTTAACCCCAGCCAGCATAGCCAATGGCAATACACCAAGGAAGTTGCAGTCCAACAGCATCTCTAGAAGGTAACATGCCTTCTCAACCATGAAGCATTTCTGGAGGAACAAAGTCTTCCTAGGGTCTAGTGTATTCCTATATCCTTAGTTGTTCTATAGACTGGGACCCTGCCTCCTAGTTCATCCTCTAACTTTTGACTTCTAGGTTGCTCTTCAGCCTTGTATTCCTGTTTGCTCTTTGCTCCTGGTTGGTCCTGACTACTAGCTTCTCTCATGGCTTTCTGTTTCTGACTCTGGACTCACCTCAAACCACTACCCAGTTACAGGGCAAGGCAGAGTCTTACTTCTCCATGTATTGAAGTAAGAACCAAACCGACATCAGAGGTCCCAATGCCTTGTGTTTCAGGGTGAGTTGTGCTTCTGGATGTACTTCCTGATTGGCCTTGGTCTTTTGCAGAGCTGTATGGCCCTCAGCTCTTCTGAGGGTGGACAGTTCTGTTCCATCTCTGCATTGGGAATGATTGACTGCTCCAGTTCCATCTGACTTAGCCCTAGAGCTGAAATTGGCATGGCCCATAGACATATGATGGAAAGGACTGTAGGAGCATGACTCATGCAGAGACATGGCAGGTAGACTCTTCTGTGTTTGGGTATGTGGGAGTCCTAGGAACTCTTACATGGTTAAATAATTTATCAACCAGTGCATGCTTGCAGTCCTCTTGTGGCTCACAAGTATGCTTAAGACCACCATTTGGGAATTGGTAGTAGAGGGATTGCAGCAACAACAAGGAAAGAAATCAACATCATTCTCCTTTTCCTTCTTGCTGAGAACTTTCCCCTTATGTGGAAATAATAACTATCAAAGACTGACGTCAGTTGACAGAAGTGAGGAAATTCAGAGCAGAGGCTTAAATCTTGACCTTAACTCACCCTAGAAACATTCTTAGGTGCTAAACTGAAAGGTGCTATGTAAGGTCTTTGGCAGTTGAGAAGACCCTTTCAGGGATTCTGCCACAGGAGTCTATCTTCAAAGGGAACATACATTTTTTTCTTTTTTGGAGAGGGAGGGAAGCAACAGGAATGCTCTCAAGTTGTTTTAATTGCAAAAAGCTGAGATCAGCCATAGGTTGGAACAACGAAGAGATTCAGGTGACATTTTTGGCATACTCAACCAATGTGGTGAGAACATAGCAGTTCTTATTGACGAGGGGGAAGGGGGGAGTTATAGGATATTTCCATGCTTCTGGTAAAATTTCAGCAAGCATTCTAGCTGTTGCTGTGTGCTGGAGGCCAACTCTTGTGTGTAGGACCAGCCTGCCAGGCTCAGCAGTCATCACATTATAGCAGGAGTGGATAGGGGATCTGCCCTTGTGGAGATGGGAAAATCCACTCTTGGTTTTACAGAAGCTGCTCTGATTTGTACAGGAGCTCTGCTGGTGTTAAATCTCTGTACTGGGAAAGTACTGGGAAAGCTCTAGGAGCAGTGGTGGCAACATGAAGAGCGGGTTCACTGCCCCTGCATTAGTGGTTCCACCAAAGGTCTGGAAGCCATGCCCTATGAGGAGTGGCTTAGGGAGCTGGGCATGTTTAGCCTGGTGAATAGAAGTTTAAGGGGTGATGTAATAGCCCTGTTTAAACATTTGAAGGGATATCATATTGAAGAAGGAGCAAGTTTGTTTTCTGTTGTTCTAGAGCCTAGGACATGGAGCAGTAGATTCAAACTACAGGAAAAGAGATTCCACCAAACATTAGTAAGAACTTCCTGATGGTAAGAGCTGTTTGACAGTAGAATAAGCTGTCTTAGAGTGTGGTGGAGTCTTCATCTTTGGAGGTTTTTAAAGAGAAGCTGGATGGCCATCTGTTGGAAATGCTTTGATTGTATATTCCTGCATGGCAGGGGTTGGACTGGATGGCCCTTGTGGCCTCTTCCAACTCTAGGATTCTATGATTCAATCAGCCCTGTGGAACCAGAGCTTAAGCAAGGATTTGGTGTTAGGAGAAACCAACAGTCTGAGCAAAAAAGTCTATTGTTGCCAAAAGAAAAATCCTGTCTGAACCTGAGCTTTGAAGTAACTATTTACAAAGAACATGTTGCAGTTGTCCCTTCATATTCGCTTGGGTTTGGTTCCAGGTTTCCCCTTGGATACCCAAATCTGTGAGTACTCAGGTCCCATTATATGCAATGGCATAGCAAAATTTCCCTTATATAAGATGGCAAAATCAAGGTTTGCTTTTTGGATTATTATTTTTTTAAAGAATATTTTCAAGCTACGAATACTTACATCCGTGGATCCCAAATCCATGGATACGGAGGGACAACTGTACTTACAATTCATTCCCTTTTACCATAATCTTACCCTGAGAATATAACTTAATAAGGGATAACTTCACTCCTTTATCAGTGTAGCTGAAACTGTTGAGTTGGTTTTATAGTTATAGGGCTGTGTCCTCACAGCATGGTAAAGCGGCTTGTCTTGTGGTTCAAGTTTTGGCTCCTGCTATGCCTCATACTGCTGACTTCTGCTTAGCTGTGGATGTTGTGGTGGGAACGAGGTGACCAGGAGGAAAATGTGTTGTGCATCAAAGGCTGGTGGCTTGCGTTGTATGATGTCTTCTCCCCGCTCCAAGAACATATGGTACAGGCCTAATTCAAACACTCTGGCGGAATAGGGGGCAAAGTAAGGGGAAGTAGTTCCTGTGCCATTTTAGTGGCAAGCGTAAACTGAATGTTAGACTTGAGTCCACCCGGAATTCATTAATCCTGGGATACGTCAAATCCTGGTCTTGTTACATACCTGTGATTCATCAAAGCATTTTAATGACCAGTTGCCTTGCCAATAAATAAATAAATCTCCTACTGCAGGTTTTATGATGTGTTTACATTGTATTACTCACACTGAACACCAGGGATGGGGCAAGTTAGAAACTAAAATTGAAATCAGTGAAGCCCCCTTAACCATCCACCATGCAAGTCTTATGGATCCAAAATGAGTGAGATCAGCATGTTGTTTCTTTTCAGGGACAAGACGTTCCTGCAAGCAGGAATGTGTCCCAGGCATGTCCAGCTCTGGACAGCATTTGGTGATACTCTGACCTAGCTAGCTGGCTGGCATGACCTTTCAGTGTTTGTACACTCACTGGAAGCCCATATTGTTTTATGAAAATCTTGCTCCATCTGGAAGGAGCAGCACAGCCTTGCCCCAGATTGTTCTAGCTTATCCAATTGCTTGTGGAGGATAGAAACTGGCTGCTCTCTTGTAATGTATGTATGCTTGTTGTTATTGTGGGCATTCTATTATACTAATGTTTGGTTTTTATTACTCTGTATGCCACCATAAGGGTTTGTGAGCCAAGTTTTTTGTTGTTGTGTGCCTTCAAGTGGTTCAAACCGTGGTCTCCAGAGCCATAGTCCAACACTCAAACCACTATGCCATGTTGAACAAGGTAGCAGGATAAATTAACATTTTTTTTCAATGAGTAGCTTTTTAAAAAGAGCTGAGACTTGCATGTACACATGCAAACATAGATTGTGACTCTTTGTTGGTAAAGTCAACACAGAAACATCAATCTCTGCTTCTAAATATGTGGCCAAATTTCTGTAGAAATGGACTTGGGCAACTGTGGATAACTGGTGCAAAGGCCTCCTGGAAGTATTGGCTATTCTGATTTGTCCCTAGGATAGCAAAAGGGATAGATGTGTGAGAAGATGCTACAGTCAGTTTCTGATATCTTGATAGAGCATAGTTGGGAAGGAACCATTGATCTATGTAAGGCCTGAGCTTGGACAACTTGTAAAATTCAAGACTTGAATTGTGCCCAGGAGGCAACAGAAAACCCATGCATAGGACCCAAGAACTGGACTCAGCTTCTCCCATACATTACGTGATTTCCCTACACTTGACCGCTCTGAAAAACTGTCAGCTGAATATGTGAACTAACTCTTTTCAGACGCATTGCACTGAAAGTGCTTGGTGCAAAGGTACAAACTTTATATCAGTGGTTTTAGATCCACTGGCCCATTCACATATGTACAAGAATTCACTTTGATGATCTGGTCATCAGCAAGCAATGATGTCTGTGTCAACCAGCCTAGCAGTTGAATACATGCACTAGCCCCACTGATAAAATGTTGTGTCTCATGTGGCATAGACATATTGCCTGTCATGCTAGATCTGAGATTCCCTCCCCATTTATGCAAAGCAATCACAAACACTGGATGAGCAGATGTTTTAAAAGTAACTTCTTTAGACTGCAACTCCCAAAATCCTATACCAGCCCGGCCAGTGAAAATTATTGTCAAAAAACAACATTTCCAAGATCTGGTTGAACTTCATACCCTCCAGCTTTTCACAGATGAAAACTGGGCACATGTGGCCAAAGAACATTGGAATATGGTCAAGGTGGCAAAAGAAATTAGTGAGGAATAAAACATAAGCTAGGAGAGGTTGTAGCAGTTTGCTTTGGCGTGAGTCTACAAGGAAGGACAACACTTTATGCCCTCCTCTTCTCTCTCCACTGCTGTGTTAACTGAGTACAAACTAGTTTTGCACTTAATATTCAGTTTGCAGTAATTGAAGTAGGCTGAGGACAAAGGAGAACAGTGGTGCAGGAAGAGAGAAACTGGGACATTTAAAAAAGCAGCTGAAAAAGTGGGACAACAGGATTAACTGAGACTGACCCTTCCAGATTGGGAGATTGGAGGGTATGGAACCAGCCCCGTTATCTAGCACTCTGCTTAGCTTCTCCTTAAGAAATGCTTGTCTCTTCCAAGAAAAGAATAAAGTCACCAGTTATAACAAAAGAGGAATGCATTATAACAAAGTAGTCTATTATTAGTGAAGTATATGTTTAATTGTGGAAAATCAGTGTTAAATTATATGAGCAGCTAATTGTTAGAAAGTGCTTCATAATAGCTGTGGGAAATGTACAGCTATAGAAGGAATGATCAATCTATATGATGAAATGCTATGAATTTAATAGTACAACAGTTCAGCTACCTAAATATAGTTCTTCAGCTGTGGAATGCTCAGTATTTTAAAACTTCCCCATCTTTCTTGGATTATATGAATCTAGAATATATAGTTTGAGCCAGCATTGTGCAGTGGCTTGAATGCTGGACTGTGATTCTGGAGACCAGGGTGTGAATCCTCTTTCAGCCATGCAAACCCACTGGGTGACCTTGGGCATGTCACACTTTCATAGGCTGCACCTGTCCTGCAGAAATAATCCAGTTTGGCACTGCTTTAACTGCCATGGCTCAATGCTATGGAATCCTGGGATTTGTAGTTGTTGTGGCATCACAGCTCTCTAACAGAGAGGGCTAAATTTCTCACAAAACTGCAAATCCCAGAATTCCATAGCACTGAGGGATGGCAGTTAAAGTGGTGTCAAAGTGGATTATTTCTGCAGTGGTGATGCAGCCTCTGTCTCAGACGAAGGCAAAGGCAAACCCCCTCTGAACAAATATTGCCAAGAAAACCCCATGAGAGATTTGCCTCAGGATTGCCATATGTCAGAAATGACTTGAAGGTATACCAAAACAGCAATAAGCAAATATGGACTGTTTGTCCATCTGGCATCACCATACAACAATCCCCAAACAGCACCGTCTCTGTCATACCCTATGTGGGTATGTATACCTTGTTCTGAAGTTTCTTACCTGCAGCTGCTTAAAGAAGGAAGAGGCAAACTTTCATTGTATGCTTGGAGAGCAATGCTAATGCCCCTGGCCATGCTGGCTAATGAATTCTGGGAGCTGTAGTCCAAGGTCTAAATCCAATTGCTAGATTTGAGTAGACCCATTTGATTAATTGTTTACATATTTATGTAAATCCCATTGATTCAGTGGGTCTACTCTAGTTGGAATTAGCAAATGGATTTAAAACTAAAAAAAGGAATCTTTCCAAGCTTCAGGTACCATGTTAAAAGCCAGAGTCAAAGACACATGACTTCCTTTTATCCAGGAGTATTTTCTAGTGTTCCATCTGTATCAGAATAAACAATGATCGATTTGGGCTAGACATAATTATTATCAACATTTATTAAAGTTTATGATGAAAATCTCTGGAGCTGAAGTTAGGATAAACTTGGATGTATAACATTTCATCCATCCATCATGAGCAAGCTGCTTTGGTGCAACGGAGAGTCTTGTTGAATCAATAAAATTACCCTATTATTAATTTTTTGCAGCTAATTTTTATTGTAGTCCATAATTAGTTACCATGCATGGTAGAGAAACAGCAAAGCCAAAAACTAAGCTGTCACTTGGTGTCATCTTCACTAAAGAACAGAAAAGGCTCTGTGTAATTATTTCTTGAGTGTAGGACCTCTGGCTGATGCATAATGCAGGAAAGCAGGTCACTTGGAGCACAATTTCATAGAAGCAGGGCTGCAGATTCTATCCCTGTGTTGTGAACTCAGGAAAACCACCCTATAGAGACCAGCTTTTCCTGTGCAGAGTCAAGATGTCCTAATTTCTTAATGATGCTTTTGTGAGGGGAGGTACAGTATGTGTGGAGCAGGAAGCTGAGTTGCTAAAACAATTATCTTCCCAGCCATTAAAAAAAAAAGCCAAAACCCCAAACCCCTTGAGCTGTAGTTAGAGAATTCTCAAAATTAAACTCTATTTTCATCCAAGTGACAGAATGCCGATGTGATACTTAATGGATAGCTCTGATGTCAGCTGTCTTTGTCCTTAGATTCAAAGGCAGTTATAGTGGCAGGGTGGAAAAAGTCAGGGTACATGGTAGATGGGAATCCCCTCACCCCAGAGGCACAAAAGTAGCAAATGTGCCAAAGCTGTTTTTTTTTTTTTTAAATAAAAATGGGGAACATAAAGCCTTCATTGATGCATTTGGTACTAAATGGAAGGTCACAAAATCCCTTAAGTGTCATTTGGTGAGTGGCTGGGCTTTCCTGGATTAAATTAGGATGCAGGCAAGATTGGTTTTTCATGATTGCCACACTCTCCCTCACCTGCCACCACAAAGGATTCTCATCTTGCCCTAAATGAAGCAGACAAGAAGAGGCCAGTTTTTCTTCTCCGTCTTAGTGTGTGTGCCTGTGTGTGAAGATATAAATTAGAGGGGGTATTCTGTGTCCCTGCAGGTGTTGTTGAACTGCAACTCCCAGCATTCTTCACCATTGCCTGCTAGGGCTAATGGGAGCTGAAGTCTAACACATCTGGAAGACTGTACCATTCCCACTCATGATAAAGAGAGCTGAAGAATCTTTGTTCCTCCAATTGTTTTGGACGGCATCTCCCTAAATCCCTTGCCACTGTCCATGCTGACTGGTGAAGTTGAGATCCCAATTCCCTCTTCTGGTCTTGGATCAACTCTTGTAACCTCTTAATTTTGTGTTCAGCTCTGACTGTAGTTTTTCTTAGAAATTTGGTTTTGAAATCTATTTCAGATGGCAAACTGAAGCTGCAGATTGGGAGACTATGGAGATTATCAGACAGGAACAAAAAAAGTGTTCCTGTCCCACACTCTCCACTCCCGCTCCTGTCACGCCACAATCACCCTCCCCATCACACTTGCCTTCTCTTCTATGGAAAATGCATCCCAGGAGTGAACGGAGCTGTAATGGTGCTCCCTTCACTTCCTGGATCGAACCCCCCCCCCCCCAGATTCTTGTGAGAAGATGCAAGTGCAGGAAATTCAAATAAATAAATAAAAAGAACATGGAAAAAATGACAGCAAGCACAAAAACACACTTTAAAAGGTAGAAGTAACCTGGGGAGGGTCATAAAAGTGTGTCACTTACCTAGATGTCTCAGTCTCACCCGGAGGTGTTCTGGCAGGGACCTCCTATTGATGCTGGGATCTCACCAGCATAACGGGGCACCTTTTCACTCGCAGGAACATCCGTGACAGAATTGGAATGGGGGATCTATTGACAGCTTATCCCGTCAATAAAAAGCAGTGCCAGCGAACAGCAGCAGAACAGGTGCATAATAAAGGGAGAATGATGTAATCTGAAAAGGGAGCCCTTTTGTGATCTCCTGGCATTCATGTAATGCCACTTTTAATGTATCTCATGATCTCCTGTGGCACTGTAAGTAGTACCAAACAAAAAAGTGAAGGGGAATCTATGCATGAGGAGGAGGTGGAAGAAAGAGTGGACAAAACTATGGTTCCATCAACATGCAAACTGTAAAAAGACATAAGGAAATCTAGTTGCACTAGAGAGACTAACTGGGGACTAACTGGGGAAAAAATGTCTAGCGTAAACTTTTATGGATTATAATCTTACTTCAACAGATTCCTTTATGTCTTTTTATGTTAAACCAGATCAATATGGCTATCTCTTTGAATTTGTTGCTGTTACGTGTGTTCAAGTTGACTCCAACTTATGGTGATCCTATCATGGAGTTTTCTTCACAATATTTGTTCAGAGGGGGTTTGCCATTGCCTTCCTCTGAGGCTGAGAGAGTGTGACTCAAACAAACTAATTCAGTGGGTTTCTGTGGCTGAGGAGGAATTTGAATCATGGTCTCCTAGAATCCTAGTCCAATACCCAAACTACTATACCACACTGACTTTGAATTCTGCAAATGTTAGTTTTAAGAATTGTCTGCATATATTGAGCTTCTGAGTAAATGACAACTGGAGATGGTATTACTGGTCTTTGTAGTCGATGTCAAAGATGTTTAGAGGAAGCACGGTGCATCAGCTGTAAGTCAGAAGTTTTTTATATGGCACATAACCAGAAATCATTTTTTTTTAAAAAAAAAAAGGTGTGAGCAAGTCCTTGTTCACAGAGTAGGTGCAACAAATCTCAAAGCATATTTTAATTCTGAAAATAATGCAGACTGGAACTGGAATTGAAAAGTCACATCTGTGTTTTGGCAGACTGCTCCATTTTTAAAGAAATATAACTTCCTTTCTTTTAAAAAAATATGTGGCAGAACTGTAATTCTGAATTACTTTAATTATTAGGCACATGATTGAACTGTTTTTCAAAAAAGAGAAAAAGCAAACCTTGTGGAACTTGCATTATTTAATATTTATTCACTTAGTAGCTTCTGGATATGCAATTACTGGCAGGTTGTCTTTTCTTATTAAATGCAAACAATCAAAAAAGAAAGAAAGAAAGAAAAGAAAACCAAATGAGGGTTGAGAGAGAGTAAGAGAGAAAAAAGAAGAAAGGGCATACTATTGTTGAAATAAATACCTTTGCAAAAGAGTTCTGTTTTAGTGGGATAAGTTCCAAGCTATCTGTGCTTATATTGCTCTCACTGTAAGCGGCATGACTGTTTTGTCCGTATATTTTACTTCTGTTTGTTCTTGTATTTATTTGCGATGGCTACGGCCTAGCCAAGTATGGGCACACACAGGGTGCTCTTTCCTTCAGCAGCTGCTACCGCTGAGGAAGAACAGTACATGAATCAAATGGTCTGGTTATCCATCTTTCTTGTGTTGTAACTCCAGAAGTCTATTCTTTTGCACTGTTCTAGTGTGGAGGACTATTCCTTATATTTCCAGATGACTAGTTTAGAATCTCTTGAGACTCTAATTTAAATCTTCTCCTGCTCCCTGCTCTTATTTGTTCCTCATGCCCTGTTCTTTTCTCCTCATACCTACACCATTGGCAACATTACCACAAGCAAGAATTGCCCCAACCTTCTCAGCTGGTAATTCCTGGCATATTTATTTTCCTTTACTTTTGACCAATGGTTATGCTGGGTGACTTGGGGCAGTTGTAGTCCCAAAAAGTAACTGCTCAAAGCGTTGCTCTTTAAAGCAGTGTGGTGCTTTTCTGCTTCCTTCCAAAACTGAAGGCAACCACTATCAGCATGGTCTACCCCAAACCTTACTCCATTCCATTTTCCAGTGATGTTGTCAGAGGAAAATTATTCCTGAGTTTGTTCCCCCTTCTCCTCCTCCCCTTCCTCCTTCTTCTACACCAGTGGTTCTCAACTTTAGGTCCTGCAGAAATTTACGACTTCAAACCCCTAAAGTCCCAGCCAGTATGGCCAATAATTACGAATTCTGAGAGTTGAAGTGCCTCAAACATCTGGAGGACCAAAAGCTAACGACACTGCTCTAGGCTTTGTAGGGTTCTTTTTTTTCTCCTTTTCATTGTTCCCTTGTGTCCTCATCACAGAAGACTTGTTTCTTTTCATGGAATGACCAAAACAGGAGAAATCTGGGCATATCCTCACATTGTTCCTGAATCCCCTTTTGGCTGAGAGGGCATGTAGTCTGGGGTGAAAGAACCCCTCCATTTATGAGAAGGATTTCTGCTTACAGAGCAGTTTGTCCCACTAAGAAGAATCTGGAATACTTTTGGAAAATGTAAAAGGACCACTGGTGTTTTGTCTACCAGTTTAGACCAAAATGCAATGTTCTAGGTTTGGGGATCTCCCTTGGATTGGGCCCTATAACCATGCCATTCTACTTTTCTTTTCTTTGTATTATACGTTTTATCAATTTTTGAACTTGGACTTGCATACAAAATAAATTAGCATACAAAACAAGCTAAATATTCAAGAATGTAAAAAATGGGAAAAGAAAAGATGGAAGAGAAGAAAGAAAGACAGAAAATATTCAAAAACATATATGATAGTACATACATACATATATAAAACTACAATTAAAACTAACCTAACACTAAAACCAATACACCACACTAAAACACTAAACTGAAACACTGAATACTAATTACTACTAATTAACACACCATGGAACTCTGACCCCCAAATATAAACTGTAATGAATTATTAAAAGAAAAGACACTGAAAAAAGGGGGAAAATATAGTTATCCCCTTACAGATTTAACTAAACAACCCTACTAGAATAGTTAATATCCATTAGCACAAATTATTGCATTGTTACTATTCTTCTTGCTCAATGTCTCCATAAAGGCTTCCAATCTTTCAGCATATCTTCAGTTGGTTTATCCTTTAAGTTCCACACTTTTTAGTCATCAGCGCGCTTGCAGAAAGCGCGGGATGAGTCCTTCCTGAATCTTCATTTGCGAAGAAAAGCCAGAGAGAGCTTGACAATTTGGGCTAACTCAGCAACTTTAACAATCCATTCTATGCATGAGTATTTTACCTCCCATTAGAAGCAAGGGGAAAGAAATTTAAAGCAAAGATCTATTGGGTAATAATAAATGGGAAACCTTCAACCCCCCCCCACTTCCTCTCCTAGCTGTAGCAAGCTTTGGAAATGGTGAAAACTCTTCCACTTCATTCATTTTGGGATTGTTCTGTGAAAGTTTATGTCTTCTTTTTACTTTTCAAGGATCAAAGTGCAGGGGGTTGGACTAGATGGCCCTTTTGGTCTCTTCCAACTCTGTGATTCTATGATTCTATGAAAGTAGAGAGGCGTATACCATGATGCTGAAAGACCACATTTTAGATCACGTGCTGTGGATCATAATGTTGGCATTTGTACACTGACTTCCAGTTCCCATGTCAGTGGTGCTCACAAGTATCTCATGGCCTGGCTCCATGCATGGATGTTCATATTGGCCTCCTCCCTCCTTGTGTACATGGTATTTTGGCACATTGCAAAGAATATGCACAAGAGATGCTAGCTCCAAGGGGTTTGTAGTCTAAAACACCAGATACATCCACAAGGCTGCAACAGAGAGAAAGGGACAACATCATTTGATTACTTAATGCTGTATTATTGTATGCAGAGTAGGTGCCATTGAAAATCAGTGCCTGTGAGATTATGTAAGGTGACTCACCAGATAAAACACCAGATGCATCCACAAGGCTGCAACAGAGAGAAAGGGACAACATCATTTGATTACTTAATGCTGTATTATTGTATGCAGAGTAGGTGCCATTGAAAATCAGTGCCTGTGAGATGATGTAAGGCGATTCACAAGTTCTGCATTTCATTTTATTTAACTTTCTGTAGATCTTGCAAACCAGCCTTTCTCAACCTTTTTACCCTGGTGGAACCCTTGAAACAATTTTCAGATCTCAGGAAACCCCTGCCTAAAATTTATTATCTCTACAGCTGAAAAAAAAATGCCCCCCCCCATCTCAATATCTCGCAGAACCCCTTGCAACCTCTTGTGGAACCCTAGGGTTCCAGGGAACCCTGGCTGAGAAACCTTGTTGTGTTCTCTCCACAATCAGTTGCATAATTTGCCAGTGGCAGCATGAAAACATGAAGTACTGTATATTTTAAAATAATAGTGGTGGGAAATAATTGTGTGGGCTTGGCATGTGGAACAGAATGAGGTCTTCACTGTTGCTTATCCTCCACATGAAGAAAAGGCTCCAGGAAGATCTATGTTGACTGAAAATACACATACACCTTGAGATGGGCAATTTGTGGCCCTCCTGCTGTTGGATTTAAGGCTCTCATCATCCCCGAGCAGTGACCATGCTGGCTAGGCTTGATGGGAGTTGCAGTCCAACAACATTTGTAGGGTCACTTGTTGCCTACCTCTGCAATAGTTGTTCCTAGGGTATGGGAGGCTTGATTGGACCCCTCTCTGCTGACTTTTCACCTATAGGCAAAGACTTGTCTATTCAAACAGGCCTTCAGCTTTAACTACCAGTAGTTAAGGTAGAAGGATGTGCAGTGGGTGTGCTGGGCTTTTATATGTAATATTTGTTTAATGTGCTTTAATTGTTTTTATCTTAATGTTTAACTACATTGATTGTTTGATGGCTTTTCAACTTATGTACCACATACTGATTTAGCCATTTTGTTTTAACATACACTGTAAGCCTCTTCGGGTTCCATGTTGGGAGAAAGGCAGAATTTGAATCATTTTTTTAAAAGGAATTTCAAGCCCACAAAAATGTTATCCTTCAGCATACATTTTCCAGATCTGTTTCCCATCAAAGATTAAAAGAACCAATAGTAGTGTCTCCAGAATAAGTCAGTCATAATTCAGGAAGTTGTCCAGATGACCTGGGGATAGAGAACTGCTGAGTGGAACTATACTTAAGACTTGCATTTCTTCTAATCTGCTTTATCCTAATTGGCTTGGTAACCTTTTTGGAAAAGTCCAAGAGAAATAAGATCTTTCTCCAGCAAAGCTGAGCTTGCATCATTCATCCTCTGTTTGCCCTGTCAGAGTTTGCTTGTGATGATGTAATGAAGCGGGGTGGGGGGAGTGGAAGTGCTGTTCTTCAAAGCGTCCCTCTTTGGCCTGTGCCAAGACTGTACAAAGGACTTTGAAGGGTGTGTTCAGCCTTATATATTCACAGGTGCACTGACGGCAGCCAAAAGTATTCAGGGTAGCCTTGGTTTCTTTCATACTGCCTTTTTCTCGCTCTCTTTCAATCCCCTGCTCCCAGATCTAAAGCAGATGAAGTTGAAGGAAGAAAAATAATGCTGATGCTGGCACCTTGAGAAATGGTTCTTCCTCATAAATGTTTCTGTGTTGTGCGGTCTCTGCTCTTCAGCCATATCCTTTGCAAAATACATTGTGTGTGTCTATGATAAGTCTCTCCCTCCCTCCGCCCCATCACTTGTTCCAGTTCTGTAGCACCAGGGAGTTTATTGCACAAAAGTACATTTTTAAAAACACATGAGCATTTTGTATTGCAGATCTCCTTCATGTGCTTATGATGCATGATGGAGATTCAGAAAAGGGAAAACAAATCCTCTCCCTTCTCTTCCCTCTGCTCTTTGCTTCCGTTCTCTCCCTACCCCTCCTGATTAAGGACTCTTTAATATATACGTGTGTCTTTTGAGAAAATCACTTGAATGTGTTGTGTTTTGAAAGAGAAAGAACTAGTTTAGTTGTACAGCATTTGCTTTGTCTGCAGAAGTACAAAAGACATAGGCTTAGAATTCTAATTTGGAGTATCAGAGCTGAACAGTGTTCATAGTCCTTGCACACAAAACCTCTCCTGATTGTCCCAAAACTTCCTTCACTTCATCAATGTTTTTTGGGTGGGGCGAGGGAATTATTTGTTGGTTCCTGTTAGAAATCAGAAATCCATACTGATCTACCCACAGTCTATTGGTAGATCCAAATCTATCTTCTGCTCTGTTACCTGAATTACTGCAGTCTGTGAAAATTCTACTTGTGTCTACTAAAAATCAGTATTTTTATGGGAAATTTTGATTAGCTCAAATAGTGGCTATGTGAGATCAGGTAACAACAGGATCTTTTCACCTATGTGTACCAGTACTCACTGACAAGACACCAAGCCAGGGCACAAAATAAAAATGTTTTTTATTGAAAAATAATCAGGAGAATGCACACATTCATACACTCAGGCTTCAAGCACTCACACAAGGCTATCGAAGAAAGTAGGAAGTATTGGGATAGAGGAATAGAGTTTGGGATGATGGGTACCTATACGAAGAGCAGAGATTTGTGTCACAGAAGAACACAGATGGCATTCTGAGGGTCACACAGCAGACAGACAGAATAACAAGATGCAGGAGGCTGTGCACAATTTTGACTGTGTTTTGGGGTGATATTTATACTTGATATCCCCCCGAAGCAGTGTTATGAGTGGAATGCAATGTCTGCTGGAGTTTCCCAGGGTTAAACAATGGATTCTCTGGATATGTTAATGATTGCTAATGGTTGAAACATTGGAACTGATGGGTCTCAGGCAGCTCTCTATTGTTTTAGGACAGGTGCAAGGAAAAACCAGTTTTGCAAGGCAGTGAGTGTCTAGCTACCTTGATTTTATTAGTGAATGACTCACTTCTATGTACGTCCAGGAGAATTATCCCATTTCCTCCCTAACTCATCAGGTCAAGGGGGGTTTGCTTAATTCCTACCCAGGCGTGTCTTTTAGGAATTTGGGCTGACTACTTCCTTAGGTTTTCTGAGCATACCTTGAGTCCTTGTATTTTGGAAGCCCTGGTCTACTGCCAATCATGTGGAGTGCCAATAATAAGGTAATTGGTATAACCAATTATATAGTATTACCAATAATAAGGTAATAAGGTATAACCAATTGATGAATTGTTGAAAGAATGGGGGAGGTCAGGGCAGGTAACAGCTCACTCTTGTTCTAGATCAAATATGATGCTCAAAGCTCAATTCTAACAACATCTATCAAAGTGCCTGTAGCCCTACCTTATTGCTGTCCCCACAGAACTTGGGAAAATTCCTTTTAAAGACTAGAATTCCCAGATTCCCTAAGCCAGCAGCCATGCTATTTGAGATAGTGAAGGAGTTCGAAACCAAACAGGAGATTTTTCCAAAGCTCTGTCTCTGGCTGATGTTAACATGGTGGAATTCACGTTTGGTTATGGGTCTCCGTGCAAGGAGCTATCATGTTATTGACTTTGTACCTATGCAAGCATTTATTTATTTATTTATTTATTTCCTGCCTTTCTCCCTATGGCGGGACCCAAGGTGACTCACAACATTTTAAAAACAACAATAGCTAAAAACATAATAGAATAAGTAAGAGTTAAAACAGATTAAACTACTATATAATTAAAATTCCACATAAGTGATAGAACATTTTAAAAACTCCATAAAAATTAAAATAGGAGTACCAGCAGTCCAACCTTCCTTTGTCAGCAAAGGCCTAGTGGCATAAAAATGTGATTGCCTGCTACCTGAAGGAGAGTGAAGGTGGGGTCATCCTAACTTCTCTATGGAGGCAGTTCCGAAGTCTGGGAGCAGCCACCGAAAAGGCCCTCTCCCAGTTCTCACCAAATGAACCTTAGAAGGTGGTGGGACAGACAGAAGAGCCTTTCCAGCTGGTCTTAATATTCTGATCGGTTCATACGGGGAGATAAAGTTCTTCAAGTAATCTTTACCCAGCAACGTACCACAGATCCATATTTTTTCTATTTTGTTTGCATGAAGTTGCTCTTTCAATCTGCAATGACTTAAATTGGAAAGGATTTTTTTTCTATAAAAATTGCATTGAATATGGGCTGAAGTCCAACCAGCAGAAATATGGGGTCTATGGTTTGATTGGAAACACTTGGTCCAAAGGCCTTTGCATTAACAGATACATCTTGAGTGCTATATAAACTGTACATTTTGAGAGTCTTCTCAAATGGCATCACTCATGAACTGTGGCGTAGCAGGGGAAATTCACCCTACCTCACTTCTCTGATAGCGGTTCTGTCACTTGACCTAATGTGACTTAATACTGGTTATGTACGAGCGTAGTACGTTGTTTGTTTCCTGCAGGGGAAACCACAGTGGTCTAGGAAATGCGTAAATGCAAATATAGGCGAGGTTCCTGCTCCTCAGAGCATGTGTTCCGTAGATAGGGCAGTGTCTTGCAAGGTCATGCAGTGCTAAACACCCCTTTTTAAAAATATCTGTGCTTGCACATGTAGACTAGAAAAACCACATTGAGCCCAGCCCATCAAAAACAGTGTGAAAATACTGAATCTACCGGGGAAACTGTATATAGAAGTGCATTTCTCCCTCTGCCATGGATGAAAGAATGGCTGTAAAACAACATGTAATGGGAAAATTGGGACAGGTATAAGCCCCAAGGAAATTTTGGTGGAGGAGGTCAAAATCTTGTTTAAGTTAGCAAGACTTCCCAAGCTTGTGATTTTGAACCTTGAATTTTGCCTGAAGTTCAATCCTGTTTAAGTAAGGCATTCTGCAGGATGTGTGTCTACATCTGTGTATGTATATGAGAATTCAAATATAGATATAGATATAGATATAGATATAGATATAGATATATAGATACACACATACACACACACATACATAGAGACAGACAAACAGAGAAAATAAATTTAATAGCAAAGGGTCTCAAGACGTTTACTGTACAGTTCTCATTTTAAATACGGAATGCAATGAAAATTGCTGTGGCACATAGTCGCGTCATCTCCTAGTATTGTTTCAAAATGTAGTTCTTGGTTACTCAGTGTTCATGTTCTCGGTGTGTGTGGGGGGTTTAATTAAGCATATTTATATCCAGCCCTTTATCTGCAGATCTCAGGGCTGTGTACAATAAAACCATAAAATAATTTCACTAGGCTAAAAAAAAAAACATATTAAGCAATGAACAAATTAAGAGACAGACGGAAGGGTTTTACATAGTTATAAATAGTCTAAAAAGAGTTAAAATTTGCACTTTTCATTTGCCTTGAATGAATTTCAGGATGTTGGCTGGCCCCATTGGAATCCTAAGGTAACGAAAGTAAGGTTAGCATTGTGGTTGGTATATGGTTGGGATTAACAGTAGGGTTTAATGTACATTTCTTGTATTTCCTGCTCCCCCATGAGAATTTAAATGCTCTTTTTGAAGAGGGCCAACCAGAGCATGCCACCTCCGCTTCTCAGCATCCTGGTTCACTGGAGGAAAAACTTCCAAACACCGGGGGACATTTCTTGCCCCAGTACATTACGTTGGCTGAGATAAAAACGTACCCAATTTTTTTTTTAATGGGGGAGAGTGAATGAAATAGCATTGTTGAGACAATTTTTGCCACAGTCATTTTTTGGTCATGCACACGCGCGCACACACACACACACAGAGAGAGAGAGAGGTTGAGTACCCCTTACCAGAAACGCTTGGGACTAGAAGTGTTTCATAATTTGGATTTTGGAATACCTGTATTTGCATATATGTAAATGCCTCTCACCATTTCACAGATCCTTGTGTCTTTCTCCAGCCTTGTTCATTCACTATTTGTGCTGTGTGTGAGATGCAAGGTTGGAGAGAGAATCTGTGAAATGGCAGGAAACTGACACTTTTTGCCACCAGCTGCCTGCTTCCATCTTCGACACGGTGGCCGCAGCACTCGTGCTCATTCATCTCTCAGATCCTCAGTCTCTTTCCAGCCTTGCATCTTGTACACAACACAAGTAGTGAATGAATAAGACACAAGGCTGGAGAGAGACTGAGGATCTGAGAGACTAATGAGCAGCAGTGCTGTAGCCGCCACCTTGAAGGCAGAAGTTGGTGGCAAAATTTTGGGGGTTTTGGATGTTTTCGGATTTCTGGATTAGGGATGCTCAATGCACATGTGCGCACATGTGTGTGTGTGCAACAAAAGGGTTTAGTTGCTACTGAAGTGGACCCATTGAATCTATGAGACCTTTTGAGTCAACACTAACATAAGCTCTATTGCTACAATGTGTGTGTACCTGCCTGGGCGGCCCCATGAATTTCGTAGAGGTTTCTTAAGCAAGGAATACTCAGAGGTGGTTTTGCCAGTTCCATCCTCTGAAATATAGCTTACAGCACCTGGTATTCATTGGCAGTCTCCCATCCAAGTACTATCCAGAGCTGATCCTGCTTAGCTTCCAAGATCAGACGGGACCTGATACTGTGATAGATTGGGACTAACAGTTGGATTTATTTGCACCTCTTCAGGAGGTATAAATAATTTACACCTCTTCTGGAGATAATGGCTGTAGGTAGCCTAGAATGTAGGTATTATTCATTGTAGATTATGCAGCAAAACCAACCAACCAGAAAAAATGCCCCATCCTGAATTATGAGGGTTAAATATGCCTATGCTACTCCAGCTTGAAATTTGCTGAGAATGATAGCTTGCTTTGTTTTTCTATCTTTTTGAAAAATACTTCTTTAAGTCTTAAGACTTTTGATGTATGATTATAAGAAAATGTGTGTAGGTCAGCCTTCCCCAACTCAGGGGAATATGCTTCTACTTCAGTGAGTGCCCTAGTTGTTCAAACAGCTTCAACAACAGTGGTTTCTTCTTCATTATAATCATCATCGTTATAAAAAACAAAACAGTGGATTTGCCTAACATTCACTACAAGTCCTTTGTACAGTAAAGAAATTATGTAGTCCTCCACATTGCTTGCATTGCTCTTGGGGAAAAAAAGGGAAAAAAAATCCAATGAAAGGCTGTTTAAAAACAAATGAGTATTGAACTTCACTTTCAAGGAGGAAACAATGCTCTCCTTTAAAATGTGCCTACTACTGAGGAAAAATGCTACTCCTTAGTCCTTCCGGAAGTTACTGTGTCTTATTTACTTTCACATCGTTTGTGTTCTTGGTAGCTGAGACCAGAACTGCACGTACTAAACCTCCTCAAAACCCATGTGTGCTCCCAGCTGTATTTCTTTCGGTCGGCTGCAGCCACAAAAACGGCAGCAAGCCATTTGAGTGGCTTTGCATGTCAAACAAGGGAGGCTTCTGTATTTTTCGTCAAGGTGCATGTATTTTGTGTTTTTGTTTTGCAGGCCATGGCTGGGGCATGACCCCATTGTAGCCCATGCCTTTGGGGCTACCACGTGATGTGTCTGTTGCAGTGTAGCTTGGCAGCCGCCATCACCTCAAGGAAGACATTCTAGCTGTGGGCAATTCATTGAGCAAACTTTTGGAAAGAGATATTTGGCATCAGTAGGAGTCGGTTCTGGGTTATGTTTACCTCTCTCTCTCTCTCTCTCTGTGTGTGTGAGAGAGAGAGAGAGTGAGTGTGTGTGTGTGTGTGAGAGAGAAATAGCCTATTGTGAATTTTCCTGACTTTTCTAGCAGAATTCATAGGCTCAAAGCAGAAAATACTTTTCTTATTACAGTATTTATTGTTTTGTTTTGATTTGTAATCTCACATTTTCTCCCAAAAAACTGGAACTCAAGGAGACTCATAGTCAAGACTGAAAGGAAGTTGAGGAAAAGAAGTTAAAATATGAAAAGACAAACTAATATTGAATTGTGATCTTATTAAATATAATCCAAAAGCACATCCAGAAAACTAAATTACCCATCCACTCAACACCCCATTCTCTGCAACCTGTCCATTGCCTAAGAAGATCAACTGAGTAAGTAATCTTGGCCAGCAGGTGGAAAGACAACAAAGTCTCTTTTCTAGCAGCTAAGGAGAAATGTTACATCACTGAAATACTGTTTAAAGCCCATGGAGTAGCATGATTCACAGTGGTTTAATGCAGGGCTGGGGAATGTGTGTCCTTCTACATATTATGAGACAATAACCTCCATGATTCTTAACCACTAGTGAGGGCTGATGGGAGTTGCAATCCAACAGCATATGGAGGGCCAGCTCTGCTTTAGACAGTAGTTCTCACTCTTGTCTTCTTTATTGGCCACTTGAAACTACCAATATACATGGTGTCTGGCAAGTATGTAAGTCAGGGGAGCACACTAATACCTTAATGGCCATTTCAAATTAGCTTGACAGAGCAGAAGTGGGCAAATCCCAGAGGTTTAGGGATCACAAATGCCACCTCCCCCTGTAGGACCTTGGAGTGCTGCATCTTGACAACCTGATACTCCTCTTTTCTTTATTACTTAAACATGCCCATTAGGGAACATGGGGGAGGGGTGGGTGGATAAATTTACCATGTTTTCAGTAAGTAATGGAAATAATTTTTGAAAATTCTTGAAAAATGGTTGGAAAAAATGGGTTTCAGACACGTTTACAGCCTGGGATTTATTCTGTGCAAAAATGCATGTGGTTTTTCTACAAATAAATATAAAATAAAAATAAATAAATGGCAGCTTGATTCCAGACTGTTAAAAATTAGTATCTCCTTATATAAGTCTGCCAGCATTTAAACATTTCTAGGGATGCTTTCTCTTAGTCGCATCACCATCACAGACACATTTACTTAGCTCACAAGAGAGTCTTCTTGGCAATTGCTCCTGGGCTATGGAATTCCCTTCATCTGAATTTGGGGGATTAATTTACTCAGCTTGGCTATGTGAGAGGGGGCAACAGATAGCAGGATCTTTTAACTTATGTTTACTGATACTAAGGAGGAGACATTAAGCTAGATAGTACAATAAATTTGTCCTTATTTAAGAAAATAATAACAACATTCATGCAGTCATTCAGGCTTCAAGCATTCATTCAAGACTAGCAAATAAAGTAGGAAATATTGGGATCAAGGAATAGTGAAGGAAGTTGTTTGTGAGAGATACAACACCTATCCTGTAGAGCAGAAATTCCTGCAGCAACAGAGTCACAGAGTGAGCCCTGAGGGTCTGTCAGCAAACCGGCAGCATGGATGTAGGAGGAAGAGCTGAAGACAGTTTGGTGTTGTTTTGAAGGGGTTTTTAAAGTCAATATTTGCCTCCTGGGGATGGGATTTAGAGTGGAAGACAATGTTTCTCAGAGTTGCATAGGATGAGACAACAGAGACTCCAGATATGTTAATGGCATCTTAATGTGCGGATACTTCGGGACTGAATGGAGGAAGCAACTTCTTTTGTTTGGGGGAAGGACAATGGTATGAAGATTGTTTACAGGCTTGAGTATCTCAGCTTTAGCTGATAGGACTAGCCAGGTGTTCAGACCTTCAATTGCCTTGTAAATTAACATCTCTTTGGAATTTGGGGCAGCCCCTCCTTAAGTACATTCCTGACTAAGCAATGTTTGTCTTTGGGATTCCTAGTTGGGAAATTTCCCAGGTTTTAATGGCCATGCTAAGAGGAAGGCCACATTTGACCTAATTATTAAATATTGTCTGGGGCAGGGGGTGTCAGGACTGGTAACACAGTGAATAAAACATACAAAAGAGAGTGCAGGAAAAATGAGACAAAATTCCCTGCTAGAACCTGTAGATGATTTAAAAGCGCTTTTAAATGGAAAAAAAATAGGAGTGCTAAGGCTATATTGGTGGCTTGTGGGGGGCATGCAGTTTTCAGGCTGCATTTTGCTCATTCTTGTACAAGAGCAATCTTTTTAGATCAGTTATTAATAATTACCAAATATTCTGATGTCGGCTTCAGCGTCCAGATATCCCCACATTTTATCCAGCATCTTGAAAATTACCCCTGTGCCAACTTATAGGAAAAACAGGAGACTGTGTAGAATGGTGTTTCTACCATAGTTGAGCAGATCATTTTAGTTGAGCAGATCATTTTGAGGACAGAGTCCCCTTCATTGCCCTCCAAATTCCTGGGGCCCATTCACACTGCATACTAGTTGTACTATGATTCCACTTTAACTGCCATGACAACATCCTGTGGCATGCTAGAATTTGCAGTTTAGAGAGAGATATTTACAATTGTCAGATAGACACCTCCAGTGCCTCAACAAACTACAAAACTCAGGATTCCATAGGATGCAGCCATAGAGTCGTATTGCATAATGGTGTAGTGTCAAAGGACCTCCATGAGAATTCTAACACAGCCCTCTCAGATCATACAGAGAAAGATAGAAAGTTGTGTGTCTGTATATTCTAGTACTATGAGAGTGTAGAACTTTCATTTACATAATATTTTTAATTTACTGTCCTCCACGGCTCTGTGTGGCAGATAAACTTTATGCAACAATTAAACTAGCAGTTATAAAAGCTGTTTTTTTTTTAAAAAAAAAGCCATTAAGCAGTTACAATAACCCCTTGCTTATCCCCAGTGAGAACCTAAGAAATGGCCGCATTAAAATGTTTCATATGATTGACAGAAAACTCCCACCCACATAATGAGAACTGTAGTTTTGTGACAAACCTTGTTGTACAATTCAACACAGCCCCTTGGGGTTTTTAGGAGACTGTAACCTCAGAGGAGGAGAGAGGGTAACAATGTTGTTGTGATAGGAATAAGAATAGGGTGGTGGCTAGAAGAGGACAAAGTCTGACATAAGCAGAGGGCAAGGTACAGGCCTTTAAAATGGCCCACAGTATGGATAGTGTCTTAGTCTTGCAATACAGTGGTGTATACAAAAGTTGGAGAATGTGGAGATTTAATTTTTACAGCGTGGCTTATAGATCACAGTCAGGGCAACGCATGTCTGAAAGGCCTATTTTTAGTTGTTAAAAGAGTGTGAAAAATAGTCCGGCAGGTTTTGCTCTAAAATTACCACCCGCCATCCATCAGAAAGCCATTTGGTAGAAGTGCTGTGAATGTTTTATTCTGAATTCTTAAATAGATGCCCATCAGTAATGTATACTGTACTGCATTTGAATAATACATTTACAGGGATGTAGCCAGTGGATTCCATGGCAGGAGTGCAGTAAATCTACTCTGGGTTCTACTCCAGACTTTAAAGGAGCTGTCCAAAGTGCTGAATTTATTTTGGAGATAGGATTCAGTAGCTTGGATAGGTCTTCTAGAGTCTGAAATAAAATAAAACTCAGAACAGACTCACCATATATCTGACATGGATGCCACCAGATGCCATCAGAGGACAAGGTTTAGACACAAAAGACATGGAATTAAGGATCTTATACCAATTGTTGTAGTCAGATATACAGAGAGTAGGCACAGGTTAGAGAATATAGATAAATTTTCTTCCCTGGCCTCAGTTTAAAGATCTTCAGCATCCCCAACTGCATTGTAGAAGTGAGCAAGAAGGTGAGGTTTTATTTCTTCTATGACATTTTCTAAGCACTTTCAACATCCAAGGTCTCTTGTGAGTGACCTCAAATGGGAAAGTGCACTTCACAAAGAACATAGCTAATATCTCCCCTCCTGTCTGAATCTTATTTTATGGTGTTATCTCTAAAAACCAGCATTTATTAAATAACACTCTTAGTAAGAAAACACCAAAATTATATGAACAGCATAATTTAAAGATATTAAAGGACTATACCACCACATACCACAATACAGAGGACCATCAACCAAAAAAGGGGGCAGGTGCTTTGTTTTTTGATATTCACTGGAAAAAGGAAATAAAAAGAAACCACTTATCTGCTCCTTAAGACCTACTAAACTAGCCAAGATGGCTTACGGCCAGCTGAGTCAACATTAGGTCAGATGAAGCTGAGCTGAATCCAAACCCTCATAGCCTGGGGGTACTGGAAACTACTTAGGATTACGCTCACTGTTGCCTAATGCTGTGCTGCCATTATTGCCATGTCCCTATGCTGAATAAAGTTTTGAACTGGTGCAATTTGACACCTCCCTCACCACACCTCTCTCTGTCCCTTTTTGGTTTTTCCACCAGCATGTCTTAGCCAGCAGAGCAGTTCTGCCAGCAGATTACTGAGATCAGCTGGCAGAAGAGGGTTCAGCTAGCCAAGAAGCAGAAGGTCATGTACCTCATCTCCTACAGACAATGTACTGTACTTTCCATGTTAGGATTACACTACCATTAAAACCTATTTCCATGACTTCTGTCTTTTACTCAAGCCATCACTGGTTTCGCTCTGGTGGTAGTATTACAGATGATGTCTTTCATATGTGCTGGAAATGAATACTGGGGGAATTATGTAATGAACTCTGTATGCTTTAAGCAGAATGAGATGGTCATTTCAGGGCTAGTCTATACAAGGGGTGCAGAATGCAGTACCTCGCAGTAATGGCATTTCACAGCAGCAGCAGCTTGTCTTGACGGTGTTTTTGGCCCCAGAAGCACCCATAAGCTTTGCATGTCAGATGGTGACTGCGAGAGATTTATTCGTGTTAGTATTTGCCACCGTTGAAGGTACACACACACACACCAACAGCAGCAGCAGTTTTGAATATGACATGCTGTTCCTTCTTCCCTTCTGTCCTTTCTTTTTGTTCTCCCCCTACACACACATCCCTTTTATTCTGCCCCCATGTCTTTCTTCTCCCTTTCCTCGCCATAACCTACATTTCTTGGCTTGGTTTAGCTCCTCGTCTGTTGCAACTGTGACGTCAATGCCTCTCTGTGAGTGACCCTCATGGCAAACCTGCAAAACATTATACACTGTGAATAAGAACTTTCTTATTAGATCTGCAGCTGGCTGGATACAGGCATATGGCAGTGAGGAAGTTTTGGAAGAAAGGCTCTGTCGGACAAAGAACCCAGTCTCTTGAATCAAGGTTTATACTGGCACTTCTTGGTGTTTATATTACACTATGCCAGGGGCATGCCTTTTTTTTTCATTTCTCTTCTCTTCTCTCCCCCTGCCCCCGTGTACACACACACACACACACACTTACGTTTCATATATTTGCTGAGTTTTTTACATCCATTCAATCTCAGATAGAGATACAGGAGATATTGAAACTTTTTTTTTTAAACTATTCTCATTCCCAGTACAAAAATGTTGCCTTCAAGTCATTTCCAGTGTGTCATAACCTAAAAGCGAACATATCCCAGGGGTTCCTTGGCAAGATTTGTTGTGTGTGTGTGTGTGTGTGTCATTGCTTTCCTCTGAGACTGTGTGACTTTCCCAAGGCCATCAAAAGGATTTCCATGACTGGGTGGTGATTCAGACCCTGATCTTTCAGAACCCTAGTCCAACACTCAAACCACTACACTGTGCTGGTTCTCCTAGAAAAATGTCTTAATGGTCTAGATATCCTAGCATTTGTTGCAACAGCAACCTATTTTTTCCCCGTGAGCCCAGGGTGGGGTACATGGCTTTCTTCCTCTTGCTTTATCCTCACTACAACCATGTGAGATAGGTGCAAGGTCACCCAGTGCATTTCATGGCTCAGTTGGGGCTAGAACTTGGATCTCTAAACTCTCACTCCAGTAGCTAGAATATTTTATTTGTTTGTTTGTTTACTATCCCCACCTTTCTCCTGGCATGAGTCTTACTGGTTTAGGAATACATTGTGAGTCTTCTTGTGGCATATATTGCTGATATACGAGTGCTCCCACTTGCTGGACTTGAACATGTGTCTCCCATTCCAGCATTCTGACTACGATATCCTATTGATTCCTTACAGCTACGGCGGTACAGGACCCTTCTACACTAAAAAACATTGCTAGACATGCAAAATTTATTTTACTCCCCTCAGGATTCTGTAGATCCCATGCTACTCAAAGTGGTGGTCCCTGGAATGGGAACAGTCCCCCAGGAAAGAAAGAAACAATTGTAGCCATTGGGCACAAATATGGAACCAGTCTTCGGCACATTGGGGGGGGAGATTATTGCCAGTCCCCAAATCAAATAGTTTGGGAAGCACTATCTTAGATGACTCTGCTGAGTAGAACACCCATTGTGAAATTTGACTGAAGGTAACATTTTAGGGAAATTGTGGTCTTTTATCTTTGCAAAAGTCCTTTCACCTTTGCAGATCTATGTCCCACCCCCAGCACCAGATTGCTAACAAGACATCCAACCATGGGAGTGAGTAGCAGACTTCCCCTGTAGTTGCATTGGACTTACAGACCAAATTTTTTTTTTTCTCAGGTTGGGCTGCCTGGTTCTACCAATCTACCACCGTGCCCAGAAATCTCACATATGCAATGTATCCTCCTAAAAATGTATACACCCTTAACCGTTTATACTGGAATTTTTTTGTTTGCATCCCCCCCCCAATGTATACACCCTTAACAGGATTAATGATTACAACAGTAGAGAAGTGTCGTAAAATTATAAAAGAAATTTAAGTGAGGTTTGCAACTCTGTGCTTCAATAATGCGAGCAGTGCATTGCTGCGCAGGGATGACAATTTGAACACCTTACGTAAAATTGTAATTTAAGATGGAATATGTAACTCTGATTAAATTATTATTATAACATTTATTCTTCAATATAATATATTTACTTAGCTTTCAAATAATTACCATAGCTATTGTTAGCTGCTAAAGGGTATATACATCTTTTGGGGGCACCCTGTCTATATAACTTTGCTTTTCCTTTCTCCAGAATTTTTTAAGCTGCTTTATCTGAGCAGAAATCTCCAAAATTATCTCCAAAATGAAGTTTTTTGGGGGCAAAATTCAGTGGCAACTCTCCTTCTGAATTCTTGTATGTATCTGATCTGAAAACAGAGTATGTTTGCCAGAGCTATAATATCTTTTATGGCAGCCTTGCATTTAACCACTAGCCTGGTTGTCTTAGATGATGAAGAATTCCATGCAGGAGAGTGGGAAGGTTGGAGTCCTGGAATATCCTGGAATATAAAGCAAGGGGCTGCCAGAGGAAGAAAAATACCATCGCCAGCCTACAATTGCCACAGGCTGCTGGAAGAGAGGTAGAAATCAGGAGGTGGGGAGAGAGGGAATGTTTTATTTTATTTTAAAGGCATTTCTACCCCACTCTTCATATAAAAGAACAGATTCTCATACTGCCTTACAAAGACCAGTGAAAGGACTGCAGCATCCTCAGGCTTAAAGTCAAGACATACCTTTTTTTAAAGACCCTGGGACCTAATTTTCTTTTAAGAAGGTACATTAAAAAAAAAAAACACCCAACAGACCTCTTGTGGTCTTTTAAAGCTGTTTTAACTTGTTCGTTTAACAAGTTTTTATTTTGTTTAAATCCTTGATTTAATGTAAATAGTTTTATCTGTTTTCTACTCAGAAAGCTCATTATAAAAGGAATGGATTAAATGAATAAATAAACTTTTCTTTTCTTTTCTTTCTTTTCTTTAAAAAAAAACCTCACTCCAAAATGAAGTAGAAGCAAATTCAGACATGAGTTCTTAGTGACAAAGTTCAGCTGAATTGGTAACAAATCAAAGAGATTAGGAACCCAAATGAGTTTTTTTGCATTTTAAAATAAGTTTTACATATTTTTCTCTTTGCATTGTTTAAAGTGTGCATTGTTTTTTGTACATTTTATTTCACTGATGCTCCATAAGGCTTGTAAATGTGCAAATTATCAAACTGAGGTGAATTCCCCCCACCCCTCACATAACAAGGCTTGGGTATGGAAATGCTGCTTTTGCCAAGACTAATAACAAAATGCTTTTCTTTCTCCTAAATGGAAGTGGCTTCTTTTATTCTTCAAACTCATAATGCACAATCCAGGAAAAACAACAGTAAATTAAGCTAAATCACTATTAGCAACCCACTAGCTTCCCCCCTCCCCTCTAATAGAATGGTTGGTGATCTTTCACTCATGGCCAAAAAAATCCCATGGATAGATGAAAAGATGCATTTATACCTTCTCCTCAAAAGTAAACAGGGGCTGGTTTTCAATCAATAAACCCCCTTTCAACAGCCCTTCCTTTAATTAAACAGTGTGCTAGTTCAACTGTATTCCTAACATTCCAAACTCTCCCCAATCATTCCTCAATATACATAGTTGCCCAAAACTGTAAGCTCTTTTTAAATCTTCACTTTAGCGGTGTAAATATTAACTCCCAAACTAATTTCTTATGAATAGGATGGACACTATTCCCAGCTCCTAACACCAGTAACCTTGAACACATAGACTGGCATCTTGTAAGTGATACACACATCCATAACTCTTGCTACACATGCAGGGTGAATCATTAACAACCATATTCTGCTGAGACCAGTGGAAGCAGAGTTGTGCATCCAACAACATCACACATTGTAGTTGTGCACTGCACGATCTGCATTGCAGTGGGACATTGTGCATTGTGCATTGAGGTTGTGCACTTCAAAGTGTGCAAATGTGGTTGCACACTAGACAATGGCTGCCAATCATTGACTTAAGTTGCACCATGTTGCTTATTCTGCATGGGGGTTAAGCAGTGCTGCTGCGCTGGATCCACACATGTGGATATGTATGTTACACTGAGGGGATGTTGGATTGCAGCCATAGTCATTTCATATTTACAAGCCATCCCTCCACATTCGTTAGTTAAGTACTCAGAAATTTGATTTTTCATGGATTACTAAATATGTGCCGTCTAGGCATTTTCTAGGTCCTCCAGCACAACTCTATGGTCAACTTCTGGTGGAAGCATACCACAGAATTGCAGTGAAGGATCTACAAATGCCTTAGAGAAGTGTTATTTCTCAGCGGCTGCTCCCACCCTTTGGAATGTCCTTCCACGGGAGGCTGCCCCCTTCCCTATTTTTTTTTCTGCCGGAAGGCAAAGACATTTCTTTCAGGCAGGCTTTCAACATATAAGCAGCTGGGCTTGTATTATCTTGTATGTTTTAGATTTTATATATTTTAATTTGATTTCATAATATTTTAATTGCATATATTGTATTTTTAATCTGTTTTATGGAAGCTGTCTTGGGTCTCATCTTGGAAGAAAGGCGTTGTACAAACGAAAGAAAGAAAGAAAGAAAGAAAGAAAGAAAGAAAGAAAGAAAGAGAAGGGTCTATATTCATGGCTTTAACACTTTCGCAGGGCTTCTCTGCCCCTAACCCTTGCAAAAACGAGAGGCTGACTATATTATACATTTTTAAAAAGAAATTCATTCGCAGAGTGTGGTTCTTTATGTAACCAATATACCACCATATAAACCTGAGAGGGAAAGTACCAGCTAATTTGAAGGGGAGTACCTGAAGATTGCTGACAGAGAAAGACACTCTTGCATACACAAGGGAAAAGTTGAGAGTTTCTCCTAAACATTTTCAATGAGGATTCCGCATGCTCAGTAATTATGGAAGGCTGACTGACTTTTGATGGCAAGTGGAATTTGGGGAGGGGTGGACTGACAACTGGGATTCAGGAATTTTGGGGGATTAGGAATTTTTTATTGGAATAAGACCATTCTACTGAAAAATACACCCAACTGCAAAAGGTCGTAACAATAACGCAATAATAATAATAATTGTTTTCCTCTTTTCTTACTATTACAAAAATAAAACTATCTGTCCTAACACTAATACAGTTTTCCTCTTAAACTAAACACACTATAATCACATTATATTTTACACATTACAATTAAAAGAAAAAAATCAATAAAAGATTAATTAAAAATACAAAATAATACAATAATACAATAATAATAATAATAATAATAATATAACATTTATTTCTGTCCCACCCCTCTGCAACACAATTGGGGTGGCTTACAACATAAAAAGTCCATAATTACAATACCCTACCCCACCCACCCCTTAAAATAATATTAAATTATAAAGGATTAAAAACATACAATAATTAAAATATATTAAATTAGAAAAAATTAAAACATACATTTAAAACATACATTTATTTAAAATATCTTTTTATGTTATTGCTGGGGGGCGGTTGTCTTACTAAACCATGGCCAAAACTTTTTCCAACGATGGTTTGGCAATTTTTGTTTTTCACTCAGAGCTAAATTTTCAATTACATTCTTCACATAATAAGCAGTGGAACAGCTCCTCATAGAATTTGAGAATACCTTTTTCCCCAATGAGATCCCACAGTGATTTGCCATATTCAGAAGCGGGGGGCAAATACTATGTAGGAGAAGCCTTCATGGCCTCTCCTGAGGGTTTTTTTTTTTTTAATGCGGGGGAACTGCGCATTCCCACTTGTTAGTACAACCAAATTGCATCACAGCACATACCTGGATAAGAGTATAAGTGGAAACCTGATTGGTTAGATGTGCATGGGGGGGGGCTATTGGCCACGAAGTGGCTAGAAGTGCCATTTTGGAGTTTTTGCAGTATCGATTGTGCACTGTTTTGCTGCACTGAGGCAACCAAACAGCTTATTTAATGGAAGGTTGCACTTGCACACCTTAGATTTACAGTAAAAAAATAATAATACTGTGCAGCAGTGGCAACTTGTGGAGAATAATAATGCAAGTAATTCACTGCCGACCACCATCTTGATTCGCAGGCATGGCTCCTTGTGAACTTCAAACATGGATAATTTTGCATACCAGCAATTTTGCCCCCAAAAAGTGGAGACAAATGAACACTACTGGAAATTTGTGTTAATGTGCAGCAATCCACATTATACAGTTGCCCCTCCACATTCGCGGGGGTTGGGGCAGACAACCCCCGCAAATGTGAAAAAAACCTGCAAATAAGAAATGAGCCTGCAGGCGAGCGGCTTTCCACCCCAGTCCCTTTTCAAGGCAGCGATGGGCTTCGTGAGAAGCCCCTCACTGCCTTGAGAAGGGAGTGGAGTGGTGAGCGGGCGCGCCAGCGGCTTTCCACCCCACCTTCCCAAGGCAGCGACGGGCTTCATGAGATGTAGAAGAGTCCTTTGTGCTGCAACATTCCATTGCAGGTTCCAATCAAGACAGAATATACTGCTCTGCTTATATTATTCTGGGAAGTGGAGCTACACTTGGTAGCAGAATATGCGCTTTGAGTCTAGAAGGTCCAGGATTTAATTGCTGGCATCTCCAACTACAAGGCAGCAGGGACAAGGTTGAGAAAACTCTCCACCATTCCCATTGGACAGGACTGAATTAGATTAACCAATGCTCTGAATCACTGAAAAGTACTGTAGTTACATGCGTTCAGGTATAATTACACCACTGCTTTTTAAAGTGCAACTTTTGCGTTAACAGACAATTCCAAAATGTAGAAAGCAAACTTTTCGGGAACTCTGGAATGTAAGTTTCAATATGTACAGTACACATCTTTGGGGTTATTAGATTGGGGGAGGGGGGTTGGTGGATTTTGGTCCAGTTCTGCTACTTACTTATTTTTCAATTTTATGGATGACCTCATAGCCAGTGCTCTTAAATTTTAATTAAAGATCGTGAAACAGTTATATAGATCAGCAATAAAAATCAAGTCAGGGTTAAAACAGTTGTAGACCTCCTGTGGATTTGGCGTGAGAGAGGAAATGCAATTTGAAAAAGATAACTGTTTCTCCAGCCTGAAAAGTATATGTATGTATGAGAAATGTGTGGGGAGAGGTGGACAGCTGAACTTCTGTGGACTAAGAATTCTACAGTGAGGTTGCCACCATTGAGAATGCCCTACAGAGCATGATGGGGACATTCACAACAGGCTTCCTTGAGTGTTACTCCATGGGAAAGGATATGATGGAAGTGTTGTTCCTTAAAGTAAGAAGTGCTCAAGTTTGATGCAGTCTAAGCTAAAGGGTAAGATGGGTGGTTGAAAAATGAGCCCTGAAACCAACTGTTAGACAGCATAACTCTTCCAGGTTCAACCCATTCCCTGCTGCCAGCCACAGGACACTTGTCTAGTTGCTATATTCTGGACCAGGTTTGCTCCCCAAATATGTTTCAAACACATGTCATGTAAGTTCATCCCGTTGGCTTAATTTAGAGGTCATTTAAGCATGAATCACAGAGTTTTTGTTTCATTTTGTTTCTTGTGTTTTTGCTTTAGGGCATGAGACCATGGGAATACAGTTGCTAAACTACACTGGAGATCTAACTGAGGTGATAAACCAGTGACTAGAGCATATCAGAGCAGGCTGCATATGGGGCCACATGTGATTCAATGTTTCCCCAAGCCAAAAATATACAAAGACAGAAAACAATAAAAATCCAGCATATAGAAAACTACCATGTTCATACATTTCTCCTAAAATAAATATTTCTATTTCGTGATTTTTTTTATGTAGTGGACTATAGCTCTGTAGCAGAGAATTCCTCACCAAACTACAAATTCCAGGATTCTGCAGAATGGAGTCATGCCACTTAATGTGATATCCTTCTTCCAGTTCAGTAACTATGTAGTACAGTATTTTTATCCCCATATGCCAGAAGAGGTTCAGATGGTAGTTATACATCTATAAAGGTTTCCAAGTCAGGCCCGCTTGCTTGCATTTGGTTTGTATGTTTATTTAATAACTTCTAAAATAATTTTGGCTTCCCCCAATTCTGTCCATGGTGGGGAAAATAACAGCTCTTTTAAAGTTGAAAGTGAAGAAACAAAATGGTATTTTCACCAGGAGCCAGTAGAAGCTCCTGCTAGTGATGTGACATTAAACAGCTGCTTTCTGTTAATTATAACTCTTTTATATGAAGGGCAGAGAGGTCCTTTTATAAACTTCAGTCTTTCAGTGTATTCACTGTTTGTGTTAAATCTTAGCTCCTAAAATTGAGTGTTGCTGCTTTTGTTTTATATTTCTCCCTCCCTCTCTCTCTTTGCTCAAGAAACTACTGATTCAAGAGATACTCAGAGTTACAGTGAACACATTCGGCTCTGCTGAATTCAGACTTGATTCAGGATTTATAAAGTTTCCTTTCAGAAAAAGGGAAGGCTTGTAATATTAGTGCATCTGCACTGATGAAGCTGTACATCGATGCATTACCATAATGCCTTCTGCAAATTGTAGTTTCCAGTATCAGCCGTGACTGAATGCCTCTCAGAAATTCAGCCACCTGCATTTTCCTTGTCCTCTTTTCACATTTACTTAACTCAGTTGTCATCTAACGACCCGGTGGACTCCCAAGACACTTTGTTTTTTGTCTCTGATGTATTTATTTATTTGTTTATTTACTAAATTGTTGATCTTAATACGTATTTTAATCCTCTAGTTTGTAAGTGGTCTTCTCTTCCTTGCATTTCTTTGATCAGTATCTATGTTCCTTTTTGTTCTCATTTGGGAAAGATGTCAGTGTTCCAAAGAAAGGCTTCTTGATGTAAGAGCTTCCTTTTGGACTCCGTGTTACCTTTCCTGATCTGCAGTATACAATACTGTGTATACATTCTAGCCCAGCTTCAATTATTGTGATTGTGAATGACTCCTAAATGGTTTGCCCCTCTTAACTTCCTCTTTCAACTTCTGTTTTACCAGTCCCTTAATTTTCAGGAAGTTTCCTCTTTTGAAGTAAAATGTGACTTTCTTTCTAGTTGCCTATTTACAAATAGACCACATTTAATAACATTGTGGTGAATGTTACTAGTTGGCTCAACAACATTTACATCAGGTTCTGGCTCAGTTTAGCATTACAAGTAAGTCCAGAGTCAGTTTCCCTCTGGTAACTTCCATGACCAACTAGGACACAGACCTTGAAAATGAAATGCATTTTCCTAAGTATGCTCTAGTCTATCCTTCAAATACTGCAGGGTTGTTGGCCTGCAGTGCCGATTAGCTATAGTCAGTATAGCCAATGCTGTGCAATGCTGGGAATTGCGTAAGTGATTTCCTGTTAAAGAATTTCTATCCAGAGGTAACCATGTTCTACTGGAGCTCTTCATTCCACTAATGGAACTTTTCACAATACTCACATAGGCCATCTAGTTCAACCCCCTGCCATGCAGGAATACACAATCAAATCATTCCCGACAGATGACCATCCAGCCTCTGTTTAAACACCTCCAAAGAAGGAGACTCCACCACACTGCGAGGCAGTGTATTCTACTTCCGAACAGCTCTTACTGTCAGGTAAACACCTAAACACCTAATGTTTAGGTGGAATCTCTTTTCCTGTAGTTTGAGCCCATTGCTCCGTGTCCTAGTCTCTGGAGAAGCAGAAAACAAGACTGCTCCATTGTCAGTATGACATCCCTTCAAATATTTAAACATGACTATCCTGTCCCCTCAACCTTCTCTTCTCCAGACTAAACATGCCCAGCTCCCTAAGCCACTCCTCATAGGGCATGGCTTCTAGACCACCCACCATCTGGTCACCCTCCTCTGGACACGTTCCAGCCTTCCTGATACATATACATGCACTATGATTCTACCTTAGCTGCCATGGTTTCATTCCGAGGAATCCTGAGGTTTATAGTTTGCTGAGGCACTGGAGCTCCCTGGATGAAAATTCTAAGTTCTCTTCCATGAACTAGAGATCACAGGATTCTCTAGGAAGGAACCATGGCAGTTAAACTGGAATCAATGTGTGATAATTATGCAATGTGAAAGGGCCCCAGGTTTCTTTTAAGGGTCTCTAGATCTCCATTTAAAGCCAGATGTTCAAACTTAACTCTTTGTCCATAGAATTTAAGTTTTAACATTAAAAAAACAACCTATGCATTATCTCCTTTTCCTTGAGTATGTCCACACTGTAGCATTATATAGAAGCAGTCTGATATCACTTCAGCTTCTTTGGCTCCATCCTATGAATCCTGGGGTCTGTAGTTTGTGCAGGTATATAGACTTCCCTGGAGTAGTTCAGGAGAGTGGATTAGAACTCTGTAGAAGAGAATTCTTTCAACAAACTACAAAACCCAGGATTCTGCCGGATGGAACGATGACACTTAACATGGTATCCTTCCTCCACTGCTGTAACTATGTAGTGCAGATGTATCCCCAAGGACTCTGGCATATGAGTTGTCCACTACAAAACTTTGACCAGCTGTCGTGACATTGCATATGCCCATTTCTTAGTTCTGTCACATCCCCTTGCCTTTCATATTGGTTTGTCCCAAAATGTTCCTCTAATAAATCCACAGTCTCAAGAGCTGTCACATAGGCTACGTGGTGTTACATAGGGTCCTGAGTCTCAGAGCTTGACACCTCTTCAGTCCTCACAGCCAGGGGAAGGAATCTCAGGGCAAGATCCAGCATTTCCTGGCTTGTGTACATGAGCACTTGGGGTTAAAAAGAAATCCACCTGAGGATGGTAATCAAATATGGCAGTTTGAGGTTGGGATTGCCAAAAAAGTAGGACCCCTGATTCATTATCCACTAATTCATTTATCCACGGGACAAAGAACAGCACACCTACCATAGAGTTTTCCTAGAAAATATGTCGTCTCTAGCCACTTACAAGGTCCCCCAAGGCACACTATGATATTTTAAACCAGAAGTCCCATTATTTTCAGACATGTTGGCGATTATCCACGGATTTCTGTATCCAAGCCCCCCCCCCGAACCAATCCCCAATGGATACGGGGTTCCTACTGTAGTCCTGTAGCCTATTCACACTACAGAATTATAGCTCTATATTTCCACTTTATCTGCCATGGTAACATCCCATGGAATCCTAGGGTTTGCAGTTTAGAGAGGGGCATTTAGGATTCCCAGCCAAAGCATACCAGTGTGTCACCAAATAACAAGGTTCAGGATTCCATGGGATGGAGCCATTGCAGTTAAAGTAGAATTATAATGCTACAATTGTGAAGTGTGAATGAGCCCCAGGACAACAGAAACATACTTTGGATTTTTAAAAATAAATAAACAAGGAACTAAATAAATACTACACTTCTGATACATTTATCCTGTCTGGCAGAGCCTATAATAAATACAGTTTGAAAAGAGACACAATCTATAAACCAATAGGCCTACTAGCATGCTATAAGATGTAACATGGATGCAGAAAACTAGAATCGTGAAGTCGAAGGCTTTCACGACCAGCATCCATTGATTTTCCTTCCCCCCACCCTTTTCTCTGAAGATGCCAGCCACAGATGTAGGTGAAACATCAGAAAGAAACTATTCCAGAACACAGCCTCACAGCCTGGGAAAAAACCCAAGGAAAAACTAGAATCACTTTCAAGTACCAGTGTTAGAAACCAAACTGCAGGGACAAAAAAAAAAAAAAAAAAAAAAAAAACAAAAAAAAAAAAACAAAAAAAACAAAACAAAACAAAACAAAACAAAAAAAAAGGTCTGAAATGTTGAAATTACAAATATGCATTAAGTGCCTGAGAAAATGGAAGAATCTTACCTTGGCACTGCAGACAGTTATGAGGGTGCCAGGCAGGGTTTCCCTTGGAAGAAGACTCCAGAGCTGAGGAGTACTGCTGAAAAAAAATATTTCTTGTGACTTTCTAAAAAGCTCATAACAAGATTTGGAAAGTAGTCTGTAGCGGTTACTGATTATAGTGTTGAAAGAAAAGCTACTTACATTATGTGCTTTGATCTTATTACTTTTCCATTGCTTTCCCATTTTATTTTATTTTATTGAGGGGAAATAACCCACATGGTAAAGGCATAGCTCAACCTGAAAAACTCCTATGAAAATGCCTCTGTAATAGCCTTCAAAGTGACTTTTGCAAGCACACTAAAAACATTGTATACTGCACCAGTACAGTAACTTCACTTTTCTGGGTTGCATTGCAATCCCTGAAAAGTAACTACTTGTAAGTAATTAGGCTACTTGTAACTCATTTCTTCTAAGCTGTGGTCACCAGCCTTGGAGATATGGGCTGCTGCCACACTGCAGAAATAATGTGGTTTGACACTGTTTTAACCGCCATGGCTCAATGCTATGGAATTCTGGGATTTGTAGTTTTGTGAGATATTTAGCCTTCTCTGTCAGAGAGCTCTGGTGCCACAACAGACTACAAACCCCTAGATTCTATAGGCTGGAGCCATGATAGTTAAAGTGGTGTCAAACTGCATTATTTCTGCAGTGTGGCAGCAGAGTCAGAATGAGGAGCCCTTGAGGAAGCAGTTCAGTGGATAGCCTAACAGCACAAAGAGGGACCTATGGGAAGAGGCCTCATGCATGCTCCCCACTCTTTTTGCAGGGACACCTGTGATTAACTCTCTGTCCTCCCACTTTTTCAGCTCCTTTTAAATTGTGTTGGTTTTTCCTCTTTCCCCTTTCCCTCTTTATCCTCAGTTTACAGTATTTGGATTGCTGCAATCTGATTTCAAAGTGCAAAAGTAGTTTGCACTCTATTAACTCAGCAGGAGGGAGGAAAAAGGAAGTAGTGGAGTCTTTCTCCTCCTAAACCCAATGCATACATTCCATGTTTCTCTGCTCAAAATAGTAGTGTTGCATGTTCTTCCCAATTAATAAACTTGCCTTCTTCTTGTCTAGCCACACCCTTTTGGCTGCACTCTGATGTGGCTTGGCTATGCATGTCCTCGCTTTCATCTGCGATATTTTGGACCATGCTCATGTTGGCTAACCATAATTTGTTTTCTTTTGTCTTATCTCACCTTATGGATTTCCTGTTCCAAAGTGAATGGGTGCTGGGTCTCCGAAGCATGGATTCAGCAGGTTTTGGTCTCTGATATTTCTCTGACTGTTTAAATACTTTGGCCATGGAGGATAATGCTTCTCCAAAGAAAGCTATCTTTCTTTTAAGGATACATTTTAAGAACCATGCACAATTTATATTAATGGTGTTATATCCTTGTCTATGAGAGCCAGCATGGTGCAGTGGTTTGAGCGTTGGACTATGACTCTTGGAGACGAGGGTTTGAATTCCTGCTCAGCCATGGAACCCAGTGACTGAGATTTTCACACTCTCTCAACTCAGAGGAAGGTAAAGGCAAACCCCCTCTGAACATATTTTACCAAGAAAACCCCATGACAGGGTTGCCTTAGGGTCACCTTAAGTTGGAAACGATGTGAAGGCACATGACAACAGCAAATCTTTGTCTATAATATCATCATAGAAAACGTTGTGCATGCATAATTTCTGTGCCCAGTTTCTGAAACAAAACATGCCTGAACAGAATTATTTATTAGAGATGCAAATGAGAATGGTGAAATTAAAAACTATGTTTTTAATTACATGTGTATTACTCTTCAGGCTTAATCGCATGAGATAAGCAGCAGTAAAGCCCAATAATAGTGCCTCCCATCTTGCCTTATTGCATGATATTGGTGTGCTTCAGCACATTCAGCATTTACAACCATCTCCCACGGGACTGGAATGGAAGAACAGCTGAAGCACACCCATATTGTGCAATAAAGCAAGGCAGAAGGCGCTATTATTGGGCTTTGCTGCCGCTTCCCTTCCCTCGCTTTCCTTCCCTATTGGAGATTTCCCTTTTCTAAGGAGATTTTCATACTACACTGTTATAGTGTTACTATTCCACTTTAACAGCTCTGGCTTCCTCCTATGGAATTCTGGGTTTTGTAGTTTAGTGAGGCCTAAGAGCTCTCTGGCTGAGAGTTGGAAATGCCCCTCCCTAAACTGCAAATCCCATGATTCCACAGGGGGCAGCCATAGCAAATAAAGTGGAATAGTAACACTATAATAGTGTAGTGTAGTCCCCAATAGAAAAGCTAGAAATTGAAGGGGGGCAGCTCTTCTGAAATATTTGCTCTTTCAGAACCACTGGCTTGGGGGATAATGGGAGTTGTAGTGCAAACATAATTTCCCCAAACTTTGTGCCTGAAAGTCTGCCAGGTTTGAGTATGTTGCTTCTACAAAATGGAAAGACTACCATTTCTCACTTATCTTAGGTACCTTATATCTTCTGCAAGTGAAAGGGATAAATGAATGTTTGATTATATCACATGTACACACACACACACATTCCTCAAATAGTTTTATCTACCAGCTATGTACATTTTTGATAAGTTGTTCAAAAGCATACTGAAACAAAAGAATCCAAGCCATCTTCAGCAGCAAAATTCAATATGTATGTGACTGCTGTTCACAGCAAGGAGAGGAAACGTTGTACATGCTTACCATATAGTTAAAAATGAGGAGCCTTAGAGAAAAAGAGTAGATGGCAACCTTAATACAACACTAACATGTTTCTAAGCCAGATTTCTAAGGGCTGAGAGCATTCAGATTTTGGACCTGGACAGATAAATCTGTCAGGCTGGGTTTCTCCCATCAATCTTATACACTTTTTAAAAAAACTCAAAATCCTTTCCGTCCTGAATAGGATGATCTTTGCAAATTAAAAAAAAACTAACTTGTTATGGAATTCTCACTCATCTCTGTTTATAGTGCCTGCAGCTCTAGGAGACTGTCATTTCACAGAGTACAATGTAGGAGTAATGAGTCTAAAAAATAAAATTGTATTAAAAATTCCAGGATCTAGTCCTTTTAAAAAGCAACAAGAATTATCTTCTTTAAAAAAGAGTTTAAAAAAACATTCATTTACTTTTCACTTCATGCAACTTAGGAATGCTAAGACTGAAAGCTCAATTAACACTTTAAAAAGTTTATTCAGAGGTCTGAGATGACTCAGTTAAATTAGACTCATTACAAAACAAAGGAGTCAGTTTAAAATGCAAATCAAAAGTTTACTGAAGGTATATCAATCTCAATCTACATACTAAAACAAACTTTAAAAGAGGTTCCTAACTGACTAAGAGTATTTAGGGTAGGAAAACTCACCAAGCCTACAGCGGTAAAAAAACTGCATAGTAAACATCATGGCATGGTTACAGATGGCTTAAGATAGAGTAAGATGGCTCCAGCCTCATGGAGACTCAAACTTAAAAGAGAACTTACACAGAGCAATAAAATTTAAATTAGGTCATGTGTTGAATGACCCAGCACTCAAGTTGGCTGGAAGTGCCCAGTGAAATAAGAGAAAGGGAATTTGGGAGAACAGAAGCATGCAGGGAAAAAACCTAGACTTATCTTAGGATGTGAATGAGGTACACAAGATTGCTTTTACATTACAATGATTATTTCCCCACATACTACATACATTCTATGGAATCTGAAGTATATAGAGGACTTAGGGAGCACAATTGATTTTTCCTGGTCCCCATACTAGAAGGTCTGGAGTAATGCTGTAGCACACAGGTGAAAATTGTAGGAACACATTCAGGAATAGCAGTGTTGGCCACAAAATGAAATCCAAAATCCACAAAAAAGTGATATCTTTATTGGCCAACCAAATGCAAAACACATGATGCAAGCTTTCAAAGCTCTACTGGCTTCTTCCTCAGGCAAAAGATGTTAAAAATTAAAGAAAAGTGACAGTGTTGGAGTCACAGGCCTTCAGGCTGTTTCAAGTGTTACATCTGAAGTAACAAGTAATATCTAAAACAGCATGTAGGCCTGTGAATCCAACATTGTCCCTTTTCTTTATTTTTTAACATCTTTTGCCTGAGGAAGAAGCCAGTAGAGCTTTGAAAGCTGGTGTTTTGCATTTGGTTGTTAATAAAGGTATCACTTTTTTTGTTGTGAGAATTGTGTAAGACTCCTGGTGGAACTCTCAAAAGCGCTAGCCAAGGTAGAGTCAGGAATGCTGAGAGCTGCAGTCCAACAGGATCTGGAAGGCTGCATAACTCCCAGCCCTGCTTTAAAAACTGTTGGTATAAAAGGTGTCTCCACCTAGTACACTTGCTTTCCTTTCACAAAATTTTGTAGAAAATATACAAAGAAGGAAGACTAGAAACCAACTTTCTCTGTCAATGGTTATAATTAGAAGACTGCTATAGAGAATTTTTCATGTATTACTCATCCAGATCTCATATAGCAAGGCTTGCACAGAAGCAGAAGTTAGGTTGCTGTGTAACTTGGGGAATGAGCTGTGAACTGTTTTACTGTATGTAAGTCTACATTTTCTGAAAGCCTTATCCAGGTGGTATGTAAGGAATGCACTGTACAATTCATGATGTCTCTGGATTTAACACCTATTTGGATTAGTATTGCCCAAATTTCCAGTTCTGAGAAATTTCTGCTACTGTCTGCAGGGTTCTCAACAACATGGGTGTTACTGTTAAATCAATCTAGGATGTGTGCACACTCCAGGGAAGTGTGCAGTGTTTTAGTGGCATGTGTTGTGGCTACAGCAGAAGGCATTTTCTGGATGCACCTTCACCAAAATCTTCAATGTAGCTGGAGCAGGATATTGCTTTCATAGGGCTTCATTTGCCTTCAGTGACATCATCACATAGCCACACATGATCCCTGACTGGTTCGGTTTGCTCATCTCATTTAAACAAGAAACTAAGGCCTAATCCACACTACACAAATAATCCAGTTTGAAACTGGATCATTTGCCATGGCTCCTTCCTATTGAATCCTTGGATTTGTAGTTTTACAAGGTCTTTAGCCTTTTTTGGCACAGAGTACCTCACCAAACTACAAATCCCAGGATTCCATAGGACGGAGCCATGGCAAATAATCCAGTTTCAAACTGGATTATTTATGTAGTGTGGATGCACCCTGAATAAGTCAGTTAATCAGTGCTGGGAACCATCATCATTTCCCCTCAAAACTTATTTTCCATCTCATAAGCCAAACAAGCCACTGTGAGGACTATACTTCAGTACTCCATAGTTTAATGGAAGCTCCTTTCTGAAAAGATCCATCAAAGCTGAGCCTCAGTATTTTTAATTTGCTTTTTCCAAAGGCAGTCAAATTTTGTTCTTCATCCTGGCATCTGACAGGGAGGTTGCTGGCTCAGTACATTTAACTGGGGGTGTTGCTTTATTGCCTGTGCTCTCAATTGAATGAGACTCAGTTTGAGAAAGTGCTGTCTTAGCAGACTGGATGTGAAAACATTAATTTATGAGAACATCTCAGCAGGAAAGAGGCTCTTCGTAGGGAAGATTCACTGAGTGATCCTGGATTCAGGAGCAAACGAAGTTAGCCAAAGCTAGGGAGGGGGAATCTACATTTTATGGAATTTTCTTTTTATTGATTCCTCTGGATGCAAAGGTGTTATTATCTTTGGTCACTGCTTCTGCTCTGTAGTTAAAATGGGGACTGAGCCTCATTTAGGCATGGAGCCTTTGATTCCTTTTTAAAGACATACCTTCCTTTGCCTCAGTCAAGTTGGGGCCCAAGGCAGAACTCAAAGGGAAGTTGTGAGAAGTGTTTTAAAAGTTTGCTTTTGGTTTCATGTGGCTTGATCTGGGAACTACTTGAACATCGTATAAATGTGGAAGTCAGGCTGACTTGTTTTGCAGTTTACTTTCTGGGGCTTCATATCCTAGGCGAAGAAAGATCTCTCTTCCCCAAACCCTTAATGTCAGCAGTGGACAATGTGTGGCCATCTAGCTATAGGCCTGCAGGCTGAATTTAATCAGAGCTTGGGGAGTTTTTTCCCCCAAGACAACAGTTTCCAGAATCTGTCTGAGGAATTCTTGGAGCTGTGGTCCACTAAAGGAACATTTCATATTCTCCCAACTATCCTGATTTAGCAGGAACAGTCCTGATTAATCCTCTATTGTCCCACTTTTTCTGCTGCTTTTAAAATGTCCCAAATTCTCTCTGTTCTTCCCACCTTCCCCTTTGTCCTGGCTTACTTCAGTTGTGGCAAACTGAGTTCAAAGTGCAGAAGTACAGTAGTTTGCACTCAGTTAACACACCAGGGGGAAGAGGAGAGGAGGGACAGAGTCAGGGAAAAGCAAACTGCTGTAGCCTCTCCAAGCTTGTCTGTTCTTCCTCATTAATAACGTTTGCCATCTTGACCACACCCTGATGTTGCCTGCCTACATGTCCCAGCTTTCACCTGTGAAAAGTTGGAGGGTATAACATTTCCAAGATATGAATGTGTTTACACTGAACTATCAACAATAGTTTAGAAGACAGCTTTGTGGTTATATTTGTGGGAGACTACTTAACTTAGACAATAGTACAGTTGTCCCTTCATATTCACTGGGGTTTGGTTCCAGGACCCCTTGTGGATACCAAAATCCGTGAATACTCAAGTCCTATTATATGCCTCTCTCTCTCTGGCTTTTCTTCGCAAACGAAGATTCAGGAAAGACTTATCCCACACTTTCTGCAAGCGCGCTGATGACTAAAAAGGCCAATCCGAGATAGACAAGTCCGGTTAGCAGAGAGCACAGCAGAAGGTCTCCTTGGGTGATGTTTCCAGGTTGTGATTCTTTCTGCATTGTCGTTTCTCTTCAAGACTTGTTCGGCGTGAGTTCTCAAATAAGGCTGCAGCATTATATTATATGCAATTATATAATATGCAGCATTATATTATATGCAATGGCATAGCGAAATGGTGTCCCTTATATAAGATGGCAAAATCAAGTTTTGCTTTTTGGAATATTATTTTTTAAGAATATTTTCAAGCTGTGAATTCATAAATCCTTGGATACCAAATCCGTGGATATGGAGGGGCAACTGTAATTACAGGCTGGGTATCCCTTATTCAAAATGCTTGGGAACAGAAATGTTCTGTATTTTGGATTTTGTTTTTTATTTTAGAGAATCACAACCCAAAAACATCACCCAAGGAGACCTTCTGCTGTGCTTTTTGCAACCGGACTTGTTTATCTCGGACTGGCCTTTTTAGTCATCAGCGCACTTGCAGAAAGCGCGGGATGAGTCCTTCCTGAATCTTCGTTTGCGAAGAAAAGCCAGAGAGAGACTTGCATATACATAATGAGATATCTTGGATATAGGACCCAAGTCTAAACACAAAATTCATTTATATTTCATATATACCTTATACACATAGTCTAAAGGTAATTTTATACACAGTATTTTTAATAATTTTGTGGATGAAACAAAGTTTGTGTACATTTGATGATCAGAAAGCAAAAGTGTCACTATCTCGGCCACCCATTTTGGATTTTGGAGTATTTTGGATTTTGGAATTCCGAATAAGGGATATTCAACCTATACTATAATTCTAGCAATTGTAGACAGAACAGTTTATGAGGAATGATGCGAGTTGCAGTTAAACTACTAATTTAGCTGCTCCTGATTAATTCCATATATGTTAATTTCCCCACCCCTACTAGGAAGTCTACTCTGTTCTTTATGTGATATGTGTCAATGGAGGAAGGTTAACAAAAGATAAAAGGCAATGCCAATGATACTGTTCAAGTTCATACTTGCATTTCATCAGCAAATGGAAAGTTTCTTGGCATGTCTGCCTATAATGGTTCTAGAAATGAAAAGTCACTATAGCTGCTTCAAGGCCTCTTTCCACTTAGGAAGCTAAACCTATGAACAAGGCTTCTCTTCAGAAAACAGGAGGATTTAAGTAAGAAGCCTGGATTGTACCAGAAAAAAACTGAAAGCTTAACTATTCTTCCATAGGCCTAAATCCTGAGATGAGATTTCAAATCGATCAAAGAGCCATATTTTCAGTAATTGTTTTCTGGTCTCCATGGATACAGCTCCTTTCCATCCCCTTGGGAGTATGAACATCATGACTGAAGCGTGTTTGATCTTATTCAGAGGATTATGTCCTTCAGGGGTGCTGCATGATTCAGGTGTGCTAGAGACTATGTAAAAGAAATAACATGTTCTTTGGTATATGTTTCTTTATTCTAGCGCTTGAAGAAAGTTGCTTTTGTTCTCTTTAAATATGTTATTTCTGAAAACTGTAGTAAAGTTGGCGTGACTTTTATCCGGGTGTCTTCTTCAAATAAAGTGTGTTAATGGGCATCTCGGGGCCACAGGCAGAACTTAAAAATATTACTTTTATTGACTGTGGGTCCCAGAATCCCAAAGCCAGATTGGCCAAGTCTATTTTAAATTTGATCAGGCAGTTTTATCATTCCTGTGTTAAATATTCTTATCTTTTCTTGTCTTTCCGTGTTAACTTTCTTCCCTAACATTTCACCAGCAACTAAGCATCCTCTCATTAAAGTCCTCCTCTGTTGACTTCAGTTAGGCCCAATGTGTCCTTATTAAATACCACCTACTGTATATTAGGTCCAGTTGAAGACCTCTAGGTGTTGGTGGTCTGGGAGCCAGAACTTGGGCAACATTGCCCTGTAAGAAGATTGACTTCATTCACAACTCCTGAACTTTGTTGCCAAGGATGCATGCTTTCCTCCTCTGCAAATATTCTCCCCACTCTTCTACTCAGACATCCTTGGCCAACAGGAGGACAGTTAGTTCAACAGAAATACTCTTTGTTGAAGATGCTTCCTTCCTCCCTAGCAAACTGACTATACAGGGGGCAGTAAACCTTATGCTTGACACAAGCAAAAATGGTAAAACTCGAAGCAGACAGGGCAGTTTGTTGTTAATCTGACAAGTGCCCTGGTGGAAACCTATTGAGCACAAGGTATATAGGAAGTCTAGACCAGGATTCCTTCGCTACTGTCCACCTTCTTTCTATCCAGACCTCTAGGCTCTCTTTGGTCCCTCAAGTGCCAGTGAGATGGAAAAACACATATATTACTTGGGGAAAGTGCCAGTGGGGTGGAAACATCCCTATATTCCTTAGAAAGGGCAGAGGGGTTCCTTCCTCACTCTTCACATCCCCCAAATTCTGTTTTCATGTGATTATTCTTCCAGAGCAGGTTTACATCTGACCATCTCAGCTGGTTGTACATTCATAGTGACTATCCCTATACAGTATTAGATTGATATAACAGGATTGGGTAACTTGTGTTCCTCCAGATGTTTTAGGACTGCAACTTCCACTATACCTCACCATTGGATGTGCTAGCTTGGACTGATGGGAGTTGCAGTGTGCAACCACATCTGGAGGGTCATAGAGTGCCCAGTCCAGATGTACAAGATATGCATATTAAAGGAACAATTTGCATTGCTTAACATCTATGTTTTTGGCAGTATAAAAATGTATATCACTGTTTTGGCTCCTGTACAAGGAGAAAAACACTATCTAAATAAAAATAAATAAAATAACATGTACCATCATCATCACTGTATGGCAAAGCAGAGTGGTTTTGGAGCAAGCATGGAACCGTATCTTATCCATTCGTAATAGCTGGACTAATAGTAGGGAGGTCCTTCTCTGTCCCACCACCCTCACAGGTGCATTTGGTGGTAGCTGCTCCCAGGCTTTGAAACTCTCTTCTTGGGTGGTTAGACAGGCCTCCTCCCTGTTATCTTTCTTAATTGAGGTCAAGACCTTTTTGGCAGACCTTTGAAAGCTCATGGGGAAGGGCTTTTCAGAGTGTACTGTACTGTTTTGTTTTAATTTTTTTTAATCATGTTTTTGATTCTGTGGTTGGTTTAATTTTTTTATTTTACTTCTGTATGTGCATTGTTTAATTGTATCTATTTTAACCTCGAAAACCACCTTCGGTCGCAGACTAGGAAATATAACAACAACAATATCAATAACAACAACATGATGGTGATGGTGATAGCAATGATGTTCACAGATGTAAGGCTCTGATGCTTCTCTTCCCTTTGGAAAACTTTGTGATGGGTAATTTTGACCAGAGGCCATTTGGAAGGAGTATGATAAAGGGCTTCTGTGGATTACTGCAGTGTTTTGATTCCTTTCACCTCTCAAAAACTCCTAGCTCTGAAACACCCACACACATTGGAAGCATCTAAGTGCCATCTGCTTCCTATTTTATTTTTCCCTCCTCTACAAAATGGACAACCTGCTTCAAATCCCTCTTGCCGACAGAAAATTGACAGCCCTTGCAGTACAACAGATGGACTAGAAACCTCAAGACAAGGATTTGGCTAGCTAGTTCCAATCAATATGTCAAGTTCAGCTATCCCATGACCCTATTTTTAAAAAAAGGTTCTTGTCCCCTTATGGACACAAGGGTTGTAACTTGGGAAACACTGGTCTAGACTCATATAGGCTTTTTTATATATATATAATTTGCCAAACGGCTATTTCAAATTATCTCTCCCCTCCCCCTATTCTATTTATACTTGTCTGTTGTAAACTTGTGGACGTTTTGAGGCTGCTTCTGAGAGATCACCATCTTAATCATCAAATCAAGTGGTCTGTTTGGAGAACAGAAAAAAATGATTGCTAATGGTGAGAATTAGGATCAGCAATATGACCCCTCTGTCCTTGGGTACCTGGCCCCTTGGCCCCAGACCTCCCTGCCCATGTTCTTTCTTTCAGGAGTGCCCAAACTATCTGATAGCTTGTGACCCTCTAGGTGTTGTTAAACTGCAACACTTGTCAGCCCTAGCCAACATAACCAATGTTGAAAGATCGTGAGAGTTGCAGTCCAACAGCATCTAGAGGGGCATTTTGTGCCCACCCTTACTCTACACCCTAAGTGTATTTTTGCCCTCGTCTGTATTTCTTCTTGGTTTTTCATGTGTGCAGCCCTCTGACTCCAGCATCATTGGTTTACTCAGGTATATAGTTGGCCCTCTGTATCCATGGATTCTACATCCATGGATTCAACAATCCACAACTTGAAAATATTCCCCCTCAATAAATAAATAAATAAATATCCCAAAAGCAAACCTTGATTTTGCTATTTTATATAAGGGACACCATTTTACTACTCCATTGTATATAATGGGACTTGAGCATACATGGATTTTGCTATCGGGGTTGGGGGTCCTGGAACCAAAACCCAGTGGATACCAAGGGCCCACTTTGACTGCTTTTTAGACTTGTTTCTACTTTACCCCAGATGCATTAGCACTACCCCCACCCCCTGCATGCCTTGAGAAAGCTCTTTCTTCTTCAGCTTGGGATATACAATCCCTCTTGTTCTATATTCTCCAATCCTCCCAATTTGGCAGGGAAAGTCCCAATTAATATTCTGTCATCCCACTTTTCCAGATGCTTTTAAAATGTCCCAGTTTCTCTCTCTTCCTCTTTCCTCTCTTGTCAGCTTGCTTCAGTTTCTGTGAACTTAATTCAAAGGGCAAAAGTAGTTTGCAATGAGCAGTAGAAGAGGGGTGAAATCTTGTCCTTCCCAGTCCTGATTAATCTTTTGCCATCCAACTCTTTTGGGTGCTTTTAAAATGGCCCAGTTTCTCTCCCTTACTCCCACTTTTCTTCTTTGTCGCCAGCTTACTTCAGTTGCTGCAAACCGAGTACAAAGTACAAGAGTAATTTGCACTCAATTAACTCAATAGCGGGAAAGGAAGGGATGGAATCTTGCCCTTCCCAGTTGGCCCAAGCAAAAAAGCAAACTGCTGCAACCTCTCCTAGCATGTATGTCCTTCTTCATTAATAACTTTTGCCATCTTGACCACACTTTGATGTTGCTTGACCGCATGGTTCAAGCGTGGTTTTCATCTATGAAATGTTGGAGGGTATATTGTTCTTAAGCACTGCACATTTGCTTTGGTACCTTTTATCTGTTTAGCTTCCTCTTGTCTCAGGTCCCTGCCTTCTCTACCCTTTTCCTTACACCTCATTTTCTCTCCATTTCCCTCAGATGCTCCTATTTCATCTTCTCTTTTCCACTTCTCTTTCATTCACCCTTCTTTTTCCTCATGCTTGAGATGGCAGAGAGACCTCTCCCAGTCTTTGCCAAAATGAATATTTATTCATTAAATTTATATCCCACCTTTCTCCCAAGACGGGACTGAAGGTGTGTGAACTTTGCACCCTTGAGAAGGCCAACTTTGCTGCAGGGAAACAGGAAAAGTGACCAGCCTTTTCTTGGTTCAAGACTAAAGCCAATTTTATTGTGATTTCAGAAGAGAACTGCTGCAGCAGGGTGCCAAGAGGTTCGGAAAAGAGAAATGGGGCTACGGAAGGCCCTTTTATCCTTGTCAGACAGTGTGGAAACACCCACTTGTAACTTTTTACACCAATTGGGGATCGTTTCATCATATCACACCATATCTAGTGAGGCCAATCATTATATCGCACCATGTCACCCCATGCCTAATGAGATGGAAACAGTGGCAAACAGGCAAATGGGAGGGGCTAGGTCTCCTGTGTACCTGACCTCCCTGTAATCTGTAATGGAGGGCTCACAGGTGGTTTACAGTAATATATATATATATATATATATATATATAGTCCACAATTTATATAATACAATTCACAATACAGTATACATAATCACAATTTACAAAAAAATTAAAAAGCATTGAATAAGTTACCACATAATTAAAAACACAACATGAATTTAAAAAATTCACTTCTCAAATGCCTGCCTAAGTAAAAACTTCTTCAACTGCTGACGAAAAGAGAAGGGAGGGGGCCATCCGGACCTATCATGGAAGGGAGTTCCACATTCTGGGAGCAGCCACGGAGAAGGCTCTCTCCTAAGTCCTCACCAACTGCACCTGTGAAGGTGGTGAGACTGAGAGAAAACCCTCCCCTGCCGATCTTAACACTTGGGCTGGCTTGTATAGGGAGATATGGTCTTTCAGATAATCTGGACCTAAGAATATGTCCTTTGTCTCACAGAGTTGGGACAGCAAATTTCCTGAGCAATGAAACAGTCTGTATAACCAGATGAGCCCAGCAAGTTAGTATTAGAGGCTTCACTGCCATAAGGGTGAAACAATACAGTATAGACATAGATTTGACTACAGTAGTAGGGTTGTGCTGGGAGGCACATTAGGAACTTTTCCCACTCTGAATAAAGGGCTCTGGGGCTCCAGATGTGAGTCTGACTGAATTAAAAACAAACCAGGAAAATAAAACTTTTCCCTTTGCTACTTTATATATAATGTTGGCATGCAAAGTGTCTGTTATCCAGATGTTCACTTCTAAGGCAGTACATGTAAAAGAGACGAGGACGAAGAGAAAGAGGAAGGAAGCCAAAAGTCTTGGGCTCAATATGGGTCCTGATAACAATGAAACTCTAAGGCCAAAATCCTTTAGACTTTTAGCATAGTGTAATGTATGCTGTGTTAGTTGTAATGGATCCCACAGTTGCACTATTCATGGAAAATCTAGAGTTCAGCTATCATGCAACAGTTGAAAAGCTCTCCCTCTGTTCAGTATCATTGGTGCCCCCTAAAGAAGAATGGAAAGGAATGTTGATGGTTTTCCAATCCTAGCAAAATTAGCCATTTTTTGCTATCCAAGACTTGTTGCGATACAAAGTTCACCTCAATCTAGAAATCAAAACATGTGCAAGGCTAGCAGTATGATTTGTACATTGGAAATCATGCATATATTTTTAAAAATGTGAACCCCTAAGAATGTGTACAATTAAAAAAAATGCACAAAAATACTTTAATCCTTGGGGAAGATGTTAACAAAATGCCTACATTATACTTATATTATGTACGCATATAAATAAATATGAACAGTGTGACAAACAGTGGGAAATGCATACAAATACTCATTTGGGAAGGGGGGAAAAGTCTCATATCTGATACAGACAAAGGTGTGATGGGAATGCAGGTGAGTTTTAGGAAAGTACAACAAAATTGAGATGGATATCCCCCCACCCCCAGATTCTGACCTTTATGCCAAGCAGAAAGCAAGATAGCAGTCCCCTTTTCTGCTGTGCCACAAAATAAATATCAAGAGTTCTGAATCCTCTGCCACCATTTTATCAGTTTTTCTTAGGCTGCTTTTGAGATTTTTCCTCTTTAGGTCCTCCCCCCATTAAAATTTTTTGTACTGCTACAAACGTTCTGCAGCTCTTCCTTTTGTGGTATGAGTGGTCCATTTGGGGATCTCGACACTTGCGGAACATGTTGGCTTTTAATAGATCGGGGGTCCATTCACACTACTGTACAGTTGTCCCTCTGTATCCACGGATTTGGTATCCATGGATTTAAGTATTCACGGCTTGAAAATATTCTTTAAAAAATAATAATCCAAAAAGCAAACCTTGATTTTACCATCTTATATAAGGGATACCATTTTGCTATGCCCTTGCATATAATGGGACTTGAGTATTCACGGATTTTGGTATCCACAGGGGATCCTGAAACCAAACTCCAGCAAATATGAAGGGACAACTGTATACTGTTATAATGCTATTATTCCACTTTAACTGCCATGATTCCATCCTATGGAATCCTGGGATTTGCAGTTTAGGGCGGGGCATTTAAAATTCTGAGCCAGAGCACTCTGATGCCTCACCAAACTACAAAGCCCAGGATTCCATAGGATGAGACCATGGCAGTTAAAATGGAATCATAGTGCTATAATTACTTCATGTGAATGCGCCCTGGGTGTGTAAACCTGTCCGGTGCTTTGTCCCTGGTTCTACTGTGCTTGAGCGTAGGGAGGAGGATGGTGAAGAATGGAGAGACTGCATTATTCCATGGACCATTCCTGGTCTCTTAACCATGGAGCCGCTGCAACTGACTCTGTTGTTGTTGTGTGCCTTCAAGTCTTATGTGACTTATCCCTAAGGTGAACCTATCATAGGGTTTTCATGGCAACATTTATTGAAAAGGGGTTTGCCATTGCCTTCCTCTGAGGCTAAGAGAGCATGACCTGTCCAAGATCAGCAAATGGGTTTCCATGGCCAAGCAGGTATTCGAACCCTGGTCTTCTAGAGCAGTTCTTAACATGTGGTCCGCGGACTCCCAGGTGGTCCTCACAGGGCGTCCACGAAGGCTTGAAGGTTACTCAGCCCATGTGACAGAAGCCAAAGCAAAGCCTGGCTGGCTTGGCCTGAGCATTGTTGTTCAATCTGCTCCAGCCACAAATTTGCAGGAAGAAGCAGGAGAAAAGTCTTCCCTCTCCCTCCAGTGCTTCTGATAGAAGGATTAAAGGATGGTGTAACTGTATTATTTATATTATCAGGTATTATTATTGTTGTTAGGGTTTTAAATCTTGAGTTAAGTCTTGAGGGACCATGGCAACAAAAGATATTTAAAGGGAGTCCCCAGGTAAAGAAAAGGTTAAGAGCCACTGTTCTAGAGTCCTAGTTCAGTACTCAAACCACTACACCACACTGGCTCTACTTTGTGGTTTCTGGTTTTCTCTTTACATGAAGTCTTTGTGAATATAGATGTGCCATAGCTTCCAGCAGTTTTCATCCTAATCTGTACAATTACAGCTCTGCATATCTTCATGCCACAAAGCTTTCTGGACATGTTACAATTCTTTTCTGACCTTCTTATGTGGTTCCTGCTAGTTGTCTTCTTAAGTAGCAATCGAGATAATTTTGTGAGATAATTTGGTCCGTTAAGATACTGGGGAAGAGGTGAGTTATGGTTATTTTTAGTGACCACTTAATTTTGCCCTTTGATTGTGCTGTTTGTTTGTCCTTTTTGTTATCCCTACATGTCCAGTGTACAGTTGCAGACCCCAGACTGCTACCGTAGACAGAGCTTAGACTGTTATTTTGAAAAGTTAATATGATGTGGATAATTTTTAAAATAAAAGGCTAATCTTTAAAAAGCTAACATTACCAATAAAGACATTTTTGGTTTTATTTTATTTTAAACCATTACAGAGAAATATTAGTTATCAATCCTTCTCCATAAAAAAGGATAATTGTTATGGACTTGTTAACCTCCAAATGAATATTATAGTTAACACTATTATTTTAATGTGTTTCTTCCAAGCATCTTAAAATGCACTATTCAGTATTTAGTTTATTGATCAATGAGGCAGACTTTCTAATTTATAATTTTTAGCTGGGATGGAAGAACCTGATATTTATTTTTAAAGCCTGGGAATTCCTTTCTGTTATTGTTTCATTAGAGTTCCCCTTGCTTTTTTTTTTTTTTTAAATTTGCACATGGAGATTGTTTCCAATTTATATATAAATTGCATATATATATATATATATATATATGCAATTTTGCACACAGCCATATTAGAGTTGATGCCCAAGAAAGGCTTCATTCTTCAACCACTATAAACTACGGTACTGTGATTAACAATATGTCTTTTACATTTGCAACAAATGCTATTGTACATTTTTTAATTCTAGTTTCTCTTAAGTGTGGGAAGGACAAAGTAGTATGGAGCTATGAAAACTCCATCTCTGTCACTGAGAATCACAACTTTTGTTGGAATCTTATGAGTTTTCAGCATGGGTTGCTCCCACACCCAGAGGGTATGTTATCATAAGGGCTGCAGACTTGTTTTCTTTATTTAATGAAAATTTATGTTCTTGGAAGGTTTAATTTGTTACCTAATATCACACTCTGCACTTTTTCTGTGCTTCTGTAGCATCTTGACAAAGATACAACCCTGCACTAGATACTTGCCATCCTGTGTTAAAAATACACACATTTGTCCCATCCTCCTACCAAGCACTTCTGTTTTGCAATGTAATGTGCCCACAGCACAGATGGCTGGAATCATAATGCTGAAAGGAAACAGAAGGGCACAAAGTTCCATGTCCAAGGATCCTTCACACATTATTGTCAATTCAACCTCTCCTTTCAGACCACAATTTCCCATGTGCTGTGTGGACAAAGAGAAAAATGATTTGTTCCAATTTAAGGAGGGGATTCATTTTGTCAGAGGTTGTATCTAGCTTACTATTGTTGTTGTTCAGAAATGAGAGGTAGGGATTTGTGGAGTTTCACAGCTGGGTGAGTGGGAGCCTTAGACATTGGCACTGGCTATACAACTCTGGGAGACCTCAGTTTTTATTTAAACAAGAAAACACAAGCTTCTAGCCTTAAGACTGCCATGACAGGCTATGGTAATCACTAGTAGAACCTTTGAAGTCTGAAGTGCAGCAGTTTTGAATTCAGTGGCTCCATCATGTTTATGTAGAAAATTTGCAAAATTTGAAATTTCATTTCAACTTACCTCCCCAACCAAACAAAATTCTCTCCCAGCCCTAGCCCCCAGAAGGATGTCTGGGTGGAGGCTGAGTGCCTGTCATAGCACTTTGCCATTTTGCTGAAGCAGAACCAAAATAAACAACAGAAAATAAGGAAATATGTCCAAATTTACTTGATTCAAGCATTCTCTTAGTTGGAACAGTGAACTTCAATCAGCTCCCCCCCTCCACCAAGAGTCCTCAAAATGGCTTAGACTTTGACTGCCACCATTGGCTCTGCTGGCTTGGGCTTATGGGAATTTATCTGGAATAGCAGCATGTCAGGGAAGGTTGGCCTAGATGTTGATAGTACTGTACTGTACTACATTTGATGTTTCTCAAAATGTGCAGCTGTGAGGGGAAGAGAAAAAAGAATGAGGCGTTTCAGTTTGTTAAATCTTTTAAAGTGCTGTATTCTATGCAAGTGGAAGTGGTGAGCCTTAACCCAATTACAGGACTGGGGTTTCCACATGGCTCCCACCCTACCATGAGGTGAATGTAAAAGCCACCTCATGACGAAAGAAGTCATTGTACGAGTCCCTTTACTGGCTTAAAACCAAATATTCAGGAGTGTCAGTGGTTTATGATGTAGACTGTACTGTACATTTAATAGTGCCCTGCCTTAGAGTGCATGTAGGCCAGTAATTTTGTCCAGCACTCTGCTTTGGAAAATCACGCGAGAAGGTTGTACAGGGTGAATATGAGGGACAGATGGCTATGGCTGTGAAATTTATTAGCCCACAAACAATTTTACTGTCCTTCTTGCCCTAACACCATGCTTATATTAGCTCTTTTACACCTAAAAGTAGTGAAACACTTCTCTCCTAAAGACAATCCTTAGCTGCATTAAGTAAATCAGACTCAAAATTAGCAACTGGTTCAGTGGCCTATAACTTTCCATGAAGCCTTTGTAGCCATTGTCAGGCTGGCAAGTTGTCCTTGCTCACAGACTTTCTGAGCAACACTGAAGCTCCTTTTGCATTTCATGTAGGGATGTTGGGGGAGGGGAGTCATTATTATACAAATTTTAGTTTAGACAGGTCATCTAGGTATGGTAACACAATCTGCTGAATCTCACCAGCCCACAAGAGAAGTTGTGCCTACAGATAATACTGAGACAACAAGAGGTTTTTTCCTATCATGTTTTCCGTATTTTGTGTAGACTGTCTGCACAAAACTAATGACTTTTCACTTTGTGAGTTTAAGCACACATACAGAGTACAAAAGGACAAGCTGATAGATTGCAAAGATACCAAAAAAATTGCATCCAGTGCTGCTATATGTAGTAGTGTTTCATGCAACAAGGCAACAGTTGTTGCATCTTTTAGCTTTACACATTTTACAGATATGAAAAAAAAGTTTTGAAAATGTGCAAAATCACTTCAAAACCAACCAAAAAAGGTCTTGCCATGCCACTTCAAGAAGGTTTTTTTTCTTTTGCATTGCTTCAATTAGCATGAGAAAAAACCAAGTCTGTGTTTAGTTCTGTGATCCAACTCTGTGAGGTGTGCATCTGAAGAATACAGTTAGAGGGGCAGAAGCATTGGTCTTTCCCATGCATTTGGCATAGTGCTGAAAAAGAAGGTGCCAATTAAATGGGAAAAACACATGCTACCAGCCTTGCCCATGCATTGAATTATTATGGATTGCTACACATCTCCCTTCCTTCTTTTAAATCAGTGCAGTGAATTAATATTATTAACATATACCCAACCCCATGAAGCTGCTCCTGGCTGCTCATGTGAAGGGTTGTCTATGTACTTCTCCCAAATGGTGAGCATAAATTCCTGATTTCTTTGTATTTCTCTAGTGTGAGGGGCAGAGGGAGACGATTTTATTCTGCTGGCTTCTTGGGAGGACAGTACAGATGGACACACCTGTCGAAGGAGTCATGCAAACATGATATTAAGTTACCTGCTTAATAAAAAGTCCATCTACATTAACCATTGCTTGAGTCCATTCTCTTATATGTGGTTGTTGTTTTAATGCAGGGGCAGGACTCATGTAGTCCTCCATATACTGTTGTGCTCCAGCTCCTAGCATTCTTCATTATTGTCTAGAGTGGCTAGGGTTGCTGAGATTTCCAATCCTATAACGTCTGGTCACATGATTCCCATCCCTGTTCTAGTATCTAGTATTATTGCACAAAAACTAGCACCTTAAAGGGATACATATTTCAATTCAGTCGGCCTCCTGGCCTCTCCATTGACGCCCCCTTGCGTACCCTAATGATGTTTTGAGCTATGCTGGCGGTGGCACAATAGCCACTGGTAGGGTCTCCCATGCCAGACAGGTCAAAACTGAAGGGTTTGACAAAGAGCGTCAAAGGGCAGGATGGGCTCTCTAGACTTATGGCAACCGTCCTAGGAGAAGGAAAACTCTAATCCCAAACCCGGGCAGATAGTGCTCGTCCAACCCTGTAAGGTCAACCATCTAAGAGAAGGAAACTATAATCAAACCTACAGCCTGAGGACCTCACTGCTACCGTCCATGCTTGCAAGGCCAGCAGATAAACCTTTGGTTTAAAGGGTGAGGCCAGTTCTGTGCACGCTGCGCTCCACCAGAAAAATCCATTGCACAGGCTCGAAGGACAAATCCAATTCCAAAAAAAGCCCTGTAGCGACAGGCAAGGGACAAAACGGCAGGTGTAAAGATGCACTGGAAGCTGCAGACCCAGCCCTGCATGCAGGCGGTTCAGGACTTTGGGCGCTCGAGTCTGACCAGGGAGATGACAGTCTTGTTCGGCAGCATCCTGAACGACCAAGCAGTCTTTTTTAAGGAGAGCACTGCTTGCTCCATATGGAGAGGGGCCTAGAAAAGGTGGCCTAACCAAAGGTCATACCCAATTACCTGGTTGGCTAGCTGTGGCCAACGGGAATCTTCTGATGTGGTCAAACCAAGGCAAAGAAACAAAAGCACACACCGGCCTCCAAAGGTGTAAATAAGCTGACGCTTGCATGCTGGAACATCAGAACCATGTGAGACTCTGAAGATAGTGGACGGCCTGAGTGTCGTTCTGCTCAAATAGCCCATGAACTATCACGACTTAATATTGACATCGTTGCTCTTAGTGAAGTTCGTCTCCATGAGGAAGGCAGTCTTAAAGAGCACGGTGCCGGCTACACACTTCACTGGTCTGGCAAACCCAAACCCGAAAAACATCTTTCAGGAGTAGGCTTCATGATTAAAAACTCCATTGCCTCCAAACTCGAAACCTTGCCAACAGGACACTCTGACCGCATTATTTCATTACGCCTCCCACATGTTGTTCTCTTTAGTATATATGCCCCAATTATGCAAGCCGACCCTGTAGAGAAAGAAAAATTCTACACAGACGTATGCCACCTCATACAAAAAGTCCCTGTAGAAGATAAAATTATTATCCTTGGTGACTTCAGTGCTAGAGTAGGAAAGAACTCTGAAGCCTGGAAAGGTGTCTTAGGCAAGCATGGTGTTGGAAATTGCAATGATAACGGATGCCTCTTGCTAGAGTTCTGTGCAGAACAACAGCTGACTATTACAAACGCTATCTTACAGCAAAAAGACAGCTTGAAGACAACCTGGATGCATCCCCAATCCAAACTTTGTTCTAGTCCTCCAGAGAAACATTCTCAATGTCCGCCATACTCGAGTGATGCCCAGTGCAGAATGCCAGACAGATCATCACCTCGTCAGATGTAAACTAAATCTTCATCTTCATCTTAAGTTCAAACTTAAGAGGCGTTGCATGTTAAAGAAGAGACCCCAAGTCAACAATCTTCAACAAGCTACCATGAGAGACAACTTCCAGGCAAACCTGCAAACAAAACTTGAAGACCATCCTACACATCCTTCTCCTACAGTGCTTTGGCAACATATCAAAAACAGTATCTTCCAGTCTGCGGAAGAATCCCTCGGGTTCTCCCACAAGAAAAATCAAGACTGGTTTGATGAAAACAACCAAGAGATCCAGGAGCTGTTGGCAAAGAAGAGAACTGCTCACCAGGCATACCTCGCCTAGCCAGCTTGCCATGTTGGAAAAGCAGCTTTCCATCTCACATGTAGTAAACTTCAACAAAAACTCCGAGACATGCAGAACAAGTGGTGGATCAATACAGCAGAAAAAACACAACACTGTGAAGATCTGGGTGATTCTAGAGGATTTTATGAAGCTCTTAAGGCAGGGTTTGGACCGACTTATCAGGTCCAAAGCTCCTTATACAGTACAGATGGTCAAACATTAATTACTGATAAAGCCTCCATCCTGAGTCAATGGGCTAAACACTTTCAAAGTCTCTTTAGTGCCAACCGAGTAGTCCAAGGCTCAGCTATCCAACATATGATGCAAAAACCGATGAAAAATGAATTGGACATAGCTCCCACTTTGGAAAAGACCCTTAAGGCCATACAGCAGTTGAAAAACGGCAAGGCAGCTGGGATTGATGGAATCCCACCTGAAGTTTGGAAACACGGAGGTCATGTACTCCATGATAAATTCCACGAACTCCTTGTGAATTGCTCGGAAAAGGGGGAACTGCCATCATATCTCCGAGATGCAGTCATCATCACCCTGTACAAGAAAAAAGGAGCAAAATCTGATTGTTCAAACTATCAAGGCATAACACTGCTCTCTATTGCTAGAAGAATCCTTGCAAGGATACTCCTGAACAGATTAGTTCCTGCCATTGCAGAAGAACTTCTTCCTGAAAGCCAATGTGGCTTCAGAGCCAATAGGAGTACTACAGATATGGTATTTGCCCTTAGACAACTGCAAGAGAAATGTAGAGAGCAGAACAAGGGTCTCAATGTAAAATTTGTTGACCTCACCAAAGCCTTCGACACTATGAGTAGGAAAGGTCTGTGGCAGATCCTGGAAAGACTAGGATGTCCTCCCAAATTCCTTAAAATGATTATCTTGCTACACGAGGGCCAGCGTGGTCAAGTCAGATATGGCGATGCTCTTTCAGAGCCCTTTCTAATAACTAATGGACTGAAGCAAGGTTGTGTTCTTGCGCCAACTTTATTTACAATCTTCCTCAGCATGATGCTCCAAAGGGCAACGGCAGAGCTCGAAGAAGATGACGGCATCTATATACGTTACCATACGGATGGTAGCTTGTTTAACTTAAGCCGTCTGACGGCTCGCTCTAAGACTCTAAACTATCTAGTCCGTGAGCTGCTCTTCGTTGATGATGCTGCCCTTGTTGCCCACACAGAAGCAGCTCTGCAGCGCCTAACATCCTGCTTCGCAACAGCTGCAGAGCTGTTTGGGCTGGAAGTCAACCTGAAGAAAATGGAAGTTCTTTACCAGCCTGCACCACAGGACGAACACCACCATCCCCACCTTACTGTCGGCAACTCTGTGCTTAAGTCCATTCAGCAGTTCACCTACCTGGGAAGCATCATCTCCTCAGATTCCAAGATTGACAAAGAGATCGATCACAGATTAGCAAAGGCACATAGTGCATTTGGAAGACTTTAAAAAAGAGTCTGGAGTAATAAACACCTGAGGTGAAACACAAAAATCAGTGTGTATAGAGCCATTGTACTGTCTATTCTCCTTTATGGGTCTGAAACATGGGTCACCTATCGCCACCACTTACGACTCCTCGAACGCTTCCATCAGCGCTGTTTACGCACAATCCTAAATATACACTGGACTGACTATGTGACGAATGTTGCTGTCCTTGAGCAAGCAGGGATCACCAGCATTGAGGCCATGATATTGAGAACGCAGCTGCGCTGGGCAGGGCATGTGTCTAGGATGGAGGACCATCGCCTCCCCAAAATAGTACTCTACGGTGAACTCGCCATGGGTCAGCGTAAGAGGGGTGTTCCAAAAAAGCGATACAAGGACTCCCTGAAACAACATCTCAGGCTCGGCCAAATTGATCACCAACAATGGTCCGCCCTGGCCTCACATCGGGAGGCATAGAGACGCACTATCCACAATGCTGCAGCCTTGTTTGAGAACTCACGCTGAACAAGCCTTGAAGAGAAATGACAATGCAGAAAAAAATCATAACCCGGAAACATCACTCAAGGAGACCTTCTGCTGTGCTTTCTGCAACCAGACTTGTCTATCTCGGATTGGCCTTTTTAGTCATCAGCGCGCTTGCAGAAAGCGCGGGATGAGTCCTTCCTGAATCTTCATTTGCGAAGAGAAGTCAGAGAGAGAGAGAGAGGTCTCCTGCAGTTTAGCCTTCTAGCCTTGGGCTTTCTATGGCTAGGTTCTACCCTACCACTTTCTTTACAGTCAGTACTTTTTCTGTTATTTTCTAAAAATGTATCAAGGCTGACTCAAGGTTTGAGGGACTTTCTCTTACATCTGCTAGCTTTCACTATGAGCCCTAAGAGGACTAACCTAGGGATGGATGGTTGTTATGAATTACTCTTCCCCATCCTCACATGAAGGTTTGAGGCTACTGTTTAGTTTTCCCACAATGTCCTGCAGTGTTCTCAATGTCATATTGCTCTGGAGCTCTTTGTAAAATATGATGGATAACTCCAGTCCGTTCCCTCCCTCATCACAGTACCAGACAAAGGGGACCATGATTGATGGTTCTGATGGTGGCCCTGTAATTTGTGCTGTTACATCTGTTATTATTTACCCCACAAATCTTACTACTTTAGTCTGTTATCATATTTAGATCGATTAAACATCTGGGAATTCTCAAGATTACAGAACAAAGAATCCAAACTAGGAAGTACCCCTCTCTGTGGATATGTTGTGTTAAATTACCGTACTCATTCCTACCACTGCCAGGAGTCTTTAAAAACTATGCAGCCTTCAAAGAGATCTCATAGGGGGATAAAATCTCCACCAGCAGGACAGGTGAGAAGCCAGTTAAGCATCATGGAGGCTATAACCTTCCATGCTCCTCTGAGCTCCTCTGCCCACCATTTCCCTGCAACAGGTGAGAAAGGATCAGGGAGGCTATAACCTTCTACAATCAGCTCAGCTTCTCACCTCCCAGTGTGGTCAGGAGTGGTCACGGGTGTGTAGGGCAGCCAAAGAGTGAGGACTGACTTAACATTCAGATAGCTGTGTTCTGATGCCTGATTCACATCAGTGTAGATGTTGTCATGCACTGACTGTTGGAACACAGCCCATGATGATCTTCCTGGCTGAATTGACTCCATCCCTCTGCTGGGGGGGGGCAGGAAAAAGTGAGTCTGGGCTGGGGAAGGGATGGGGGTAATACTGGACTCTATTTGAGAACAGGAAAAAAATGAGGATCTTGAAGAGATGCCTCCTTAGTTCTGCAGGGCTTGAGTTGTAAATTACAAGAGGATTTTGTCACATTTTGCCTAACATAAAGACACTATTCGTAGTCTTTTCAGTGGTTCAGAACTGAGACACCAAAAAACATCCAGAAATGAGTAGCTAGAGGTGGTGGAATTCTTTTACACTTTCTCAGTATGGGGTTTGGAGTGAAACTTTTAGACTGAGTGAAAATATGTCTCCTTAATTAAACCTTCTAATTGAGTAACAAGAGTGGCAAGACATCTGAATGGCCAATATCTGGGAGAAGAGGAAACTTTCAATATTTATCTTGGATATAGATGTCCTGAAATGAGTCTGGCAGAATTTTACTCCTCCTCTGCTCTTCTCCCCTGCCTCTTTCCCTTGGTCCAAAAGATACTCTGTTTGTATTAAAAGACTGCTCTCTGCCTGGACTTCTCTATAGAAGAGTAGCATATAAGGTAGGAAAACAGAGTGGTCTAGCAGATATTTCTGCTTAGCAGCCTGACTACTGTACAGTTTTAGAAAATGGGAAGTGGCAATGTTGGTGGAAGATTTTGGAATTTGCTGCAACCAGAGCCAGAAATATGATGCAACACATGTTTTTAATGTTGATGTGCTTTTTTGGAAACAGTGGCTGGAGCCTGGAGCAAAATGCTACACTGTATCCTCATTCCTTAACAGGGATTCTCCAGTTCCTGGTGCCATCTAATCAACTATAGCTAAATCTAAATCAGATGTTGTTGTACTGCAGTTCCCATCTTTCTTCACTACTGCATATGTTAACTAGGACTGATGAGAATTGCAGTTCAACAATATCTGGAGGCCCACTGGAAGGGGCTTAGGCAGATCATACTTCTTTTTATCCTTGGGTCCTGTCTAAACAGTGAAAATAATTCTCATAGAAATCCCATGGAAGGCAGTCTAAACGGATATTCGCGTTGGCTCATCTTATTCAGAAGCGGGGAGCCAAATCCACTGTAAAGCTCCAAAGGGAAGCCTTCAGAGTTTTCCCCAGAGTTATTAAAAGAGCTCCATAGGGGATGCAAATGTCCGATCGTTAAGACAGTTGTATTTCCATTGCTGTGCTGAGGCAGCACAAGCTGATTGGCCAGACGAGCATGGGGGTGGGGATTGCTAACAGGGCAAGCACCCACAGGGAGGAGGGCTCTCTCATTCTCTTCTCCCTTCCCTGGTCCCCCCCCCCGTGCCACTGTGGTCATCATCCCCAGCGATCTGGCGTTAAGGGACAGGGGTTGCAGCTATGGCCTGTTAATTTTTTCAGGCTTTGTTTCCACTGTTAAGTATGGCGTCAGGCGGTTGCAGAGGGTGTAATTGGGCAGCAGGAACATTTTCAGTCTGCTACTTGTTTTCCACTGCAGTTATTGCCCGATCTGGCCATGGCTTTCCTAGGCAGGGGAGTGTAGCTATGGGAGGGCTCCCTTTTGGCCCAGTCAGAGGCAATGGGGGGTTGTTTTGAGAGGCTTTTACAGCAGCTGGTGCTTTATTCCTGTTTACCTGCTGTGTCCTCATCTGCCAGAGTGCTTTGTGCTCTGTATGCCCACTGTGGTGGCCCCGGGCCCCCTGCTCTGCTTGCCTGCTGGGTCCTGCATCTCCCTTCTCCATTACCTGGTGTCCCCCCCCCATGCCGCTGTCACCACTGCCGGGAACAGGAAGGGAGAAGAGGATGAGACAGCCTTCTCCCTTCCCTGGTTCTCCCCACCACCACAATACCACTGTAGTTGTTGTCCCTGGGAACTGGGTAAGGGAGGAAGGCTCTTCCCATCCACCCCCAGCAATTGCTACAGCGATAAAATGGTGGGCAGTTTCCTTTTTCCTTTCCTTTTCTTTTTTTGTAAAGGCAAAATATTGCTTATGCGATATTTTTTAAAAAGTTATTTTAAAAAAATTCAGCAGCAGCAATTTTAAAAACTTGAGCAATTTGCTCATGGCTGCCATCTTGTAGCTAGAGGGCATTTGAGGTTTATGGGGGCTGTAAAACCATTAAGACAAGTTGCAGCTGCTGCACTTGTTTCACGGAACTCTGTGGTTCCCCCAGAGATGGCCAGGGGTTCCGAGAGAAAATAGTAATAAATTAATAAATCACAGAGAAGTGGTGTGCTGAAACAGCTTATCTCTCCCCTCCACAAGAGAGAAAGCCAGGCAAAGAATGAATGTTTTCCTCAAAGAGCCTCAAAGGGTCCTCTTGTGGTGGTGGTGGGGAGGATGTTTACATGCCAAATATCTTGCTCTCCCTCCCAGCTTTTGATCTGCCTTAGATATGCTAATGAAGCAACTCATGGCCTGGGAAAGGGAGGAGGCAAAGAATGAGTGTGTGTGTAATTTGCTTCCTGCAAGCAGCCATGGACCCAGAACTGAGGCAAAAGGTATAAATGCAAATTGAGGTCTCTTTTTAAAAAAAATTCAGAACAATGGAAAGTGAATTGCAATACTGTACAGCTCTTAGCCAGTTGAGGGAAACTAACCAAATAATCAAAGTAATCCCCTGGTCAGTCAGCTACTCAGGCACCAGCTGTGGATGGGAGAACTCTGATAAAAGTGACTTAGGGCTTATTCTTTTAAAACCAGATTTGAAAAGAGGGCAGAGCCATTACAGTAAAGGAGTAATTATAGCTAGAGAAAAGGTTCTTAAACTGTGAGTCCGGTAACTGAATGTGGGGGTCACAAATAGACTGACCAACTTCCATACTGTTGAAAAAATCCTTCATTTACCTTGACAGGAAGCTACAGCCTCCTTCTCAGCCTGCTCCTGTGATGTAGCCATGTTTAAATATTTGAAGGGATGTCACACTGAGGATGGAGCAAGCTTGTTTTCTGCTGCTCCAGAAACTAGGACATGGAGCAATGGGTTCAAACTACAGGAAAAGAGATTCCACCTAAACATTAGGAAGAATTTCCTGACAGTAAAAGCTGTTTAGCAGTGAAATGCACTGCCTGGGAGTGAGGTGGAGTCTCCATTTTTGGAGGTTTTTAAACAGAGGCTGGATGTCCATATGTTGGGAATGATTTGATTGTGTATTCCTGCATGGCAGAGGGTTGGACTGGATGGTCCTTAAGGTCTCTTCCAACCCTATGATTCTATGTTGTTGCCTCAGGCAGCAGATCATGGTAATCTGAACTCTCCCTAGAAGCCAAGATGATTAAACTGAGACTGTCTTACTTTGGAGAGAGATATTTATATTTATATTATATTTTATATTATATTTGTATTATAGAAATTTCTGACCCTGCAAGTATCAAATATGTATTGCTAGCAATGTGGAATATAATAATCATATTTTTTCACTGTTTCTGTAATTTTTTTTTTTTAAAAAAGTGTGTTGTAGGTATAATTTTTAGGTAGGGGTTCCCTGAGACCTGAAAATTATTTCAAGGGTTCCTCCAGGGTAAAAAGGTTGAGAAAGGCTGGTGTGGTATATCACCATTGGGGAACCTGAGCCCTTCCACCTGCAACTGCCAGCATCCCTGGTTTTCTGCTACCCTGGCTAGAGCTGGTGACAGTTGTAGTTCACTGACATCTAGAGGACAAAAGGTTTTCCCAGTTGTGTAATAGAGAATAACCAGTGAAGGGAGATATAAGTCATGCACCTCTCCCTTCTCTAGTCATTCCTTCTACACAACTGGGAATAACAGTGGTGAGGAATCATATATTAGTGTGAACTGTCCAGCTGATGTATTTTTACTATCTACTGTCACCATTCCTCAATTCTTTGGCTGCAGGTGTCCAGTCTGCTTTTAATTTGACCTAAATCAGTCTTCACTTCTCTGCTTTGCCTTAATGCTAGGAAGGCAGTGGGAAGGGTGTTGACTTGTTGTTCCCCTGAGTACAGATCTTGTGTTTAGGACCATGACATTTGCTTGTTGATAGCTACCAATGGTGTGATCCAGCTGGGTTGGAAATCATGTAGCAGTAATGTGTGTGTGTGTAGAAGGGCTTGGTGTGAATGATAAACAGCTTTCTCCCTACAGACACCTAACTGACAGATCTTTCAAAACCTTGCCTTCATGTACTAGCAATTTGCTGATCTTTGGGTTGACTGGAGAAGAGACTCTTGAAGCTGGCATGTTTAGTATTTGACCTTCCATTTTGACAGGGATGCCCGTGCTTTCCCATTTGTTATCTTTACCAAGAAGTTGTCTGCATTCCATTTTCCTGGAACATTCAACCCATTTGAAATGTCATCACAGAAAATAGAAGAGCAAAGTGTGTGGCAGTGCCTCCAAGGGCAAAACTTCAAGACAGGAATATGCGGAAGAGGTTATTGGGTGTAGGCGTGAGTGTCATTGCCTGAAGAAACTATAAGATTGTGCTCCTGAGAAATTAGAAAGGTCACTTCTAAGGGAAGGCTGGTGCTGTATCTGAATCCAGATCTTGGATGGGGTTTTTTTACCCTTCTGCTGAAGGTTTAATCACCCTCCACACACAGAGGGTGACTCTCTGAAAAGGAGAGTCTCCTCTATCTATGGAGGCTATGGAGGCTCTTCGTGTGATTCTTGTTTCCACCCACTAATTTTATGGAGTAACAATTCTGCAGGTTAGACCTCTGTGTGCAGGCTTGGAACCTGGTGTGCATTGTGTGGAGGACAACATGTAGGTATCAGTCATGAGAGCTGACTCTCTAATAATGTGCATGATCAACAGAATGAACCACCCAAAAGCCTTTGTTTAATCCATGCCAGCAGGTGGAGCTGGGAAATTGGATTTGCTGCTGGGTGTGTGTGTGTGTGAACATTTGATGTGTCAGACTGAAAGGTGAATCATGGGAGTGATTCTATTAATTCTGTATCAGAAGACTCAGTCTTGTTATAAAGCCAGTGCTACAAATGTCCAGTCATGTTACTGTCCCTGCATCCCCATTTTCCAAATGCAAAGTGCTAATTAATTCAGCAGCTTGATTGAGATCGAGTGGCAGAGAGGCAAGTAAATGTGCTACGGTATTGCTGTTTGAACACAAAGTGAATGAACCAAAATAGAATGTACTTAGCATGAAATACTACAAGAGTGTTTATATTGAATGTACAGTGAAATTTGGCATTGAGGGTAAGACAAGCTAGTAAGCAGTGTTAAATGTTAGACATTGCAGTAGACATACCTTTCACTTAGACGGAGAAATTAGTGAATGGGCAGCCATATCTCAATAGCAGAACACATGATATTCAGGCAGAACATCGTAGGTGCAATATGTGACATTTCAGTTATAAGGAACAGGTAGCAGATGATCGGAAAGTCCCTTGTGATCTCTTTCACTGATTCTATAATTCTCTTCCTGAAACTCTGGAAGGCCACTGCCTGCTGTCATGTGGAAATTGCTTCATTTGCAGTAGATTGTCCAGGGATAGACAGAGGAATAGTCTGACCAGGGTCCCTAGCACCTCACCAAACTACAAACCCCATTATTCCATAGATAGTTGCTATAATTATGTACTGCATACTCTCCAACATTTCACAGATGAAAACTGAGGCACATGTGGCCAAGCAACATCAGAATGTGGCCAAGATGGCAGAAGGTATTAATGAGGAACAACACATGGGCTAGGAGAGGCTACAGCAGATTATATTTGCCTGAGCCTACTGGGAAGGGCAAGATGCCACCCACACCTCTCCTTTCCCCCCTGTTGAGTTAATTGAGTGCAGACTACATTTGCACTTGGAACTTAGTTTGCAGCAACTGAAATTTGGTGAGGACAAAAGGGTAAAGTGGGAAGAGCAGACAGAAACTGGGACATTTTAAAAGCAACTGAAAAGTTGGACAAGAGAGGTATAATCAGGACTGTCCTTGCCAGATCAGGACAATTGGAGGATATGGTTGTGTAAAAGGGTTCTTAATGAGATTCAATGCCTCACTGAAGACAAGAACCTAAGTCACCCACATTCCAATCCAATACCCATAACAACTATGCTATTCTGGCTTTGTGTTGTCTGCATGTGAAAGTGGGGTGGGTCCAGAGAACAATTTTAAGGAGCTGCAGATTGTCAAAAATGCCCACTAAAAAGATAAAGCCAGAAGTGCCCTTTCCCCCTCTTACCTTTTTAAAAGGTGAATTATAGCTCCTGAGGGCTCCCAGAAGAGGCAGATTACCATTTTTAATGAGAAAAAGGATGGTCTTTGTGGTCAAGGGCCACAAAAACACCATAAGGGGCCCCAGACCTACACTTTGCCCTTTAACCTGAGCTGCAACTTGAATGACACAAGCTTGGTCTGTTTTTTGTTTGACCCTTTAAAAAAATTGTTGTTGCCTCTTCAGAAACAGAGTTTAAGGAAGTTGTAACTTTCGTTACCATCAAGTAAGGCATTCTTGCATTTTCAAAAGTTTAAGGCCTTGCTAAAGGTTCTTCCCTCCCTCCACTTTTTCCATATTACCAACATGTAATATAGGTATTGGTGATGAATGTTTTCCATGGCTTGAAGAAAGGTACAACCACCAAAAAGAAAGCCATTTAAAACACATTAAAAACCAAAAATAAAATAATCAGTTAAAACAATCATCAAAGTTCCTGCTTGTAGATTTGAGAGACACCAATAACTATTTGGAGGAAGAGATGTGTTGTCCACAGTAAACTGCGTGAAGGAGATAAACTGTACCTGTTGCTCAGTGTACTAATTACTAAAAGGGAAAAAAATGTACTGAACTACTGTAAACACTGAGTTTTCCAAAATGGCTTCTCCTGATTTATCATAGTCTACCCTGAATTCAGTGAAGTTTGTTATTTGTGTTGCTATTAAAAAAAAGAATGTCTTGCATTTATGCCCTGCCTTTTCAAAAGGTCACGTTACTGTTAAAAGTTCTCGTCTCTCTCCATTTTTTCCACACAACCAACTAGGGTTAGCAGTTTGAAAACTGGAGAGAGCTCCTGTGCCTTTTATCATTTTGTAGAAGCAGCCACACCTGCTAAAATTCCCTCTATTATACAACAATTAAAGGAAAATAATTCCTCTCAGATTTCAATATGGCAACCCTACAACCAACTTGTGAAGTGGGTAGTGGTGGTGAATGTTTGCCCTATTTCATGATAGCTTGAAAAAATGTGCACCAAAAAGTAAAGCCATTTTAAAAATCTAAAAATACAAATCATCATCATCATCATCATCATCAAATAATCAGTTCAACCAAAGCAGTTAAAACCAGAGGATCAAAACACCATTCTGGGCAGTATAATAAGTTCAAAAAGGAAGTTGTGGGTCTTTCCCAGACATCTAATGTGGACCCATGTTGACACTTTTTTTATTGGGCTGGAGTTTTTCCAAAGGGTGAATATTACCATGGACAACCCCCTGTGAACTTAGGCAGAGGGATGGTGACAGGCACTTTGTGGCCAAGCAGGGATTTTAACATGGGTCTCCTAAAGTACTCTTAACCAGGATTCCCCAAATAGATGTCCTCCAGCTGTTTTGGACTGCTTTTCCCAACATCCATGACCATTGACCCTGATGGCTAGGGCTTGTGGGAGTTGTCCACAATACATGGAGAGGTTCATGTTGGGGAAGGTTTATCTAACCATTCCACCATACTGGCTCATTATGGTGTGCAGAAAACAGGGGGATGGATAGCCTGTAAATTGTCCCAGAGAACTCAGTACTAACTATTGAGTTTCTGTGTAGCCCCAGCCTGAGTATTCTATTGGATCTTGCTAGGTATGACAAAGGGACTGATTTATGTCTTCTCCTTCCTGTGTTGTAGGCTTGGACATGTTGTAATATTTCTTTATTTTGAAATTTCCAATGCTGTCTTCAGAATTTTTTTCATTTAAATGCTAAGGCACATAATATTGTATATAAAGAATGAAGGATGTGAAAAATAATCATTAATATTTATATCTTAATATATATTTTTTAAAGTGGTGTCCCGACATTTAAAACTCTTTTGCCAAAGAAAAGAAGACCCACTGTGAGATTCTTGATGCTTCACTAGGGAAAATTTATTGGTTCACAAATAAACATGGTTTTCTGACAGAGAAAGGATATATTGTACTTTGTGCAAAAGACATCGATTCCTGTGCAAAAATATTGCTTTTTTTGCACAGAAATCTTGTGTAGAAAAAAATTTTTTTTTCTGCATAGAAATCTGTGTGTTTTACACCAGTAGCATAACTTTTTATATTTTGTATTTGGTGTGAAAAAGCTACACACATTGCATAAATATACATAGTGGCATAGATTTGGCATTCTAATTGAGTCCAGGTGAGCCAAAGACCCACAAGGCCTTCTCCTGATCCCCACCAGCATAACTTAGGATGGTTGGCTTGACATGAAGGAGGCCCTCCGATCATGACCACAGAATTGGGGCATGCTTAGGCAATCAGAGGTGGTCCTTCATTACTTGTTTACATTCATTAGAAAATGGTAAGATAGGCTAAGCTGCTTTACTTAGTCCCTGGATGTAGTATCACTCAGCACAGTCTTTTGCTTTTGTGCCCACTACTATTTCCAATACACCCTTGATTGCCAGTTGATTGGTCCAAAGTCAAGACCCAAAACTGGATTGCACACCAACTTGAAATGTCATACTAGTAGTTGTACAACCAGTGTTTATTTTTTTCCTATTTAATAACTTTTAAAAGAGAGGGGAGAAGTAAAGCATTAGGCAGACAGGGATGGGAGGATGGGAGAAACAGTAAAAACAACAAGAAGAAAAAGCAAAATACGGTAGGTATATACAATACAAAAAGAAAAATGAATCTCATGCAATCATTTGGGATTAAAGATCCATCTTGTGACAAAGTTAAAAATGAATGTACTACACTACTCTACTAACAAATCTTAACTTGTTTTAATTTGTTCAGATTGACTGTAGTTGTTGTCACATTGAGATTTTATGATATAGGGTGAAAACTTCCCTCAACCTGCTGCCTTCCAGATGTTTCAGACTACAGCTTCCATCATCACTCACCAGCATAGTCAGTGATGAAGACTCATGGGAACTGAAGTCCAAAACATTTGGAAGACAACAGTTTCTGGATGACTAATCTAGAACACATAGTTCAGCACATGGGCTTTTAAAAAGACACTTCTTGTAAGTAGTACGTTAAGCAATCCATATAGTATGTCTCTGTCACACAATTTATTGTGGACGACTCATCTCTTCCTCCAAATGTTTCTTGGTGTCTTTCACCCCCACACGCAGGAACTTGGATTCCTAGTGAAGTCAAACACAGTTTAGTCTTGGAAATAGGATAAAAAGGTCATATGCTGCCATGAGAAAAGTCCTAAAATATGTAGTCTTTTTCTCCCCCTTTTCTCCCTCCCTGCTGTCTTCATTTCCAGCACCAAATATGATCTCATCCCTTGACTTTCTTTGGAACGAAGATCACAGTAAGAAACTTGAAACAATTTCTTCACCATGAAGCATAGAAATGTCTGCATTTCATGTTTATGTGGTTTCTCATGAACTGCTGTACCCAACCAAAGGTTTAGTTTCTTGTGCACCCACAATGTTCCTCTCATTCAGCTACAACTCACTAATATTACTATTGGGTTATTTGTATTATTTGTGTAATTTTCCACACCAGTTTCAGCAAGGAACGTGTCGTATCATTTGGATCTGAATTAATACATTTGTGAATGAGTGTGGAAGTCAATCTAGTTGCAATACATTTCAGTTTTGCATATATTTACCCATTTATTTATGTATTTATTTCTTGCATTTAATACCCTACCTTCCTTCCATATAATGGGATACCAGGTGGTTAACAAAGATAAAATCATGTTAAACAAATTTTGTTAAATCTGAAGACAGATTAGAAACACATTTTTTTAAAAAAACTCAGCAAGTCTATTCCTTCCTCTTGATTTTTTTAAAAAATCATGCATAAAATACATTTAAATACATTAGTTTCTTTGCAAAATATGGATTTCTATATACACTAGCAAAATAAGCGGTTTAAACATGTATTTTGATCCGAGGTGGGTAGGTGAGAATTGTGTCCAAATATTCAGGAAGTACAAAAGCAGACATATATATGGCCATGGAATTAATATGTAGCATTTTTTTAAAAAATGATGAGAATATAAAGGAGGTTTCACTGTAGGCTGCAAAAATAAGAAAGTTAATTCCAGTGATTATGCCTGACTTCTAAAACAGCTTGGAAATATATGCTGGTTTTTCTTGTACTTCTGTAATTCTGCCTCCATGTGTTAATTCAGTAGGTGGTGGTAATGAATTACATGCTTCGGGTGTGGCCAAAGCAAGTGTTTTGCAAAGTTTTGCTTTACAGCTACATAAAGCAGTGGTCATGCCAGATTTCACAAAGACTTGCTTGTCAGGGAAATGGGAGGGGGGAATGAAATGGAAGACATATGGGTGCTATAGTGTGCTACTATGAATTATTACAATGGTTTTGAACGAGAGAATTTCTGCCAAGTTTACTGCTGGCGTCAGCAGCAGCAACAACATTGTTCTCAATGGGCTTTTAAAGACCTTTTACTTAATATAGGGAATGTGTTCCAAATTCAGGAAACAAATTTAAGAGTAATGTGTATGCAGAGGGAGTTGAGCTCAGAAAAAAGGATCTTGTTCTTTTATATAGGCAGAGACTACAGTATGCTCCTTTTGTAAGAGCCAGGTGAGAAACCATTTTTCCCACATTAGAATTATTGCCATCTGTGGGATGACTACTAGAATTTGGATGGTAGATAAATATGTGTATTGTAAGCAAGGGTTTTGTTTGCAAACCAGTAAGGAGTCTGAGAATGCAATTTTGTAGCTTAATGACATCCTGGGTTTTGTAAAAAGTTATAGGTTCTATTTAGCAACATAAAACAGATATTTAACATGTAGGAAGATGCCTTCTTCCAAGGTGTAACTTTGGCACATCCATTTCTGTTCTGGAATCACCTCTCCGGAGTATTATACCAAGATCTTTTACTAACATTAAATAAAGCCCTCCCCACCATTGGATGAATTGTTGGCATGTTTCCGGGTTCACGTATCCTGTCCACATAAAGATACTAACCACTTGGATTGATCTGTTAAAATGTACAGCTACTAAGTACATGCATGCTAATTTGATACACCAATTGGCTGATGACCTTTAGAAAATGCCTATGGAATATCATACCCTCCAACTGTCCTGATTTGGCAGGGACAGTCCCAAGTAATCCTCTGTTGTCCCACTTTTCCAGTTGCATTTAAAATGTCCAGGTTTCTCTCTTTCCCTCCTATTTCCCTCATCCTCACGTTACTTGAACTGCTGCAAACTGAGTTCAAAAAATAAATGTCATCTGCACTCAGCTCAGTGGAGAGGAGAGAGCAGAAACTTTCCCTTCCCAGTAGACAGAGAAAAAAGCAAACTCCTGCAGCCTCACTTAGCTTGTGTGTTCTTCCTCATGCAAATGAAGTCTGTCTATTAAATAATGAGACTGATACAATAACCCATCTATATTTATATGTATTACAATTCTAATGCTTCTCCCCTTCAATATACTCCCCATTCACACTCACACGCCAATGCAGTCTTGTTTTCCACTGGTTGAAGGTATGGAACAGATCAGTTTCTGCCAGCTGTTTCAACAAATCTGGTGTTTTCTTCTTTACTGCATCATTTGACTCAGAATGTGTTCCTTTGAGCAGCTATTTCACTTTAGGGAAAAGAAAAAAGTTGCATGGTGCCAAATCTGGTGAATATGGAGGATGTTCAAGTGTAGTAATGTGTTTATCAGCCAAAGATTACTTCACAGAAAGTGCTGTGTGAGCAGGGACATTGTCTTGAAGAATGAAATCATTGTGAAGCTGAAGGCTTTCATGGCCGGCATTCATAGATTTTCCTTGGTTTTTTTCTCTGCTGTGAGGCCATGTTCTGGAATAGTTTCTTTCTGACATTACACCTGCATCTGTGGCTGGCATCTTCAGAGAAACTATTCCAGAACATGGTCTCACAGCCCAGAAAAAAACCAAGGAAAATCAATGAAATCATGTTCCCACAATTCTGGCCTTTTCCCCCTGAATCTTTCTCTCAGCTTTGTCAAAACCTCCTTATAATAATACAGTACTGATTCACTGTCCTGCCTCCTGGAATCTACTCTGCCAAAATTACTCCCTTGATGTAAAACAAAAACAAAAAACAATGAGCATTGCTTTAAATGTGGACTTGCTTTGACATGCTTTTTTCATTCTTAGTGATGATGGTATTTTCCAGTTCGTTGACTGTCTTTTTGTCTCAGGATCATACTGGAAGATCCAGGTTTCATCACAAGTGATGATTTTTTGAAAAAGGTTTCGGTCTGTCTCAAGTTGCTGCAGAATGTCAGTGCAAATGTCCTTGCAGCACTCTTTTTGCTCTGGTGTGAGAATCCTAGGGACACTTTTCTCATGTTGAGATCCTCATGCAAAATGTTCCATGCAGTGTCTTTGTCAATGTACACGGCTTCAGGTATCATTCAGACACTGAGTCGGAGGTCTCCTCAAACAATCTGACTGAATTTCCCCCCACAATTTATTTCGTTCTTTGGTTCATCATCTTCCACATTCTCACGTCCTTCTCTGAATCTTTTGTGCCACTCAAACACATGCACATGAGATATGCAGTCTGTCCTGTAGGCCTCAATAAGCATTTGAAAAAGGTTCAATTGGTGTTTTACTCAATTTTACTAAAAAATTCAAATTGACATGTTGCTCAACTTTTAAACTTAGCATTTTTCTGGCACACAGCAGACAACACAGTTGCTTTAGATGACAACTGACAATTAACTCAATGGCCAAGCGTGTTGATGTTTATCATGCAGGTTCAGACATGTTCAAGGTCACCACTGAAGTGTTCACAACCAGTTCTCCCTGATTTGTCTGATAGGTAGAAACACAGTCTCATTATTTAATAGACAGACCTTTTGTCATCTTTACCACACTCTGATGTGGCCTGACCATACTTGTGCCAGTTTTCATTTGTGAAATGTTGAAGGGTTTGGAATATTTTGGAGGGCCAGTGTGGTGTAGTGGTTTGAGCATTGGACTATGACTCTAGAGACCAGAGTTTGAATCCCCCTTGGCCATGGAAACCCACTGTGTGACTTTGGGCAAGTTACATTTTCTCAGCCTCAGAGGAAGGCAAAGGCAACCCCCTTCTGAACAAATCTTGCTAAGAATCCCCCGTGATTAATGCCTCAGTCCCACCACCTTTGCAGGTATGGTTGGTGAAAACTCAAAGCCTTCTCTATGGCTGCTCCCAAGCTGTTGAATTCCCTTTCATGGGAGGTCCAGTTGGCCCCCTCCTTGCAGACAGGTGAAGATATTTTTATTCAGGCAGGCCTTTTGAATTTTTATTATGTAGCTGTAGTGAGTGTGTAAAGTGGTGTACTGTATTTTAAAAACTTTATTGGAAATTATGTTTTAAATATGTTTTAAGTGTTTGTAATTGTTTCTAATAATATTTTGTCCATTTTTTTAACTTTTGTAAATTAATGTTTTAAGTTGATCTTTTTAAATCATTGTAAGCTGTCTTGAACCACACTTTGGAAGAAAGTCAATAAATAACTAAATAAATAGGGTCGTTTTAGGATTGCCATAAATCAGAAATGACTGGAAGGCGCATAACGATGTTGAAATGTTTTATTCAAGTGTTTACTACTAGCCACTGCCATTTTGTTTGCAGTGATTTGCTACTCAAGCATGCAGATAGGACCTCTAAATGTTCCAGAAGAATCTGTGGATCCTAAATGGGGGGGGGGAGCAGTCAGTTTGTGAAATTAAGACTGCTCATAGACCCATCTAAGAACAATATCACACTACACTGTTAAAGTGCTATTATTCCACTTTAACTGCTATGGCTGCCTTCTGCAGAATCCTGGGATTTGCAGTTTAGGGAGGGGCATTTAGCATTCTCAGCCAGAGAGCTCTTAGGCCTCACTAAACTACAAACCCCAGAATTCCACAGGAGGCAGCCAGAGCAGTTAAAGTGAAATAAAGTATAGCGTGATAACGTCCTTTAAGTCATTCTGACAATCAATGCAGGATGCTTTTTAGGAGGAAAGAAGGTGATACAGTGGGTTTCTCCCCTGGATGGCCCTTGTGGTTTCTTCCAACTCTATGATTCTATAATTCTTTGATTATACAAATGCTGTATAATCAGTTATGAATTCCACTTTTACTCTGTTGGCCCTTGTGCGGTGAACTGTTTGACAGCAGTCCAGAATGATGATCTCAGTTATAATTTCTCTTGGATGAGGTGTGTGAACAAAAAAGTGTGATGCAGCTGTGTTGGTGGTTGCATTGAGATCTCTCTCACCCGTGCAAATATCCACATGCTTGTATGGATGTTGACTACAAAGGGCTTGGGCTGGATCAAGTTTTGCTTCTTTGATGGATGTACAAAACAGTCCTCAGAATGAACCTTATTGCCTCTCCTGTGAGATTTAGAATGACAGCATTAAGAGCCCTTTGTTGGGGTTGATGCATGATTAGAATTACTTCATCTGGGACTCTCTTGATTGCAGGCTTCATAAAATATGAAAGAAAAGAAATGAATAAGTCTCTTTTCAGTTTGTGGAACCTTTCTGTTAAGAAGAAAATACATTAGGGTCAAATTATCAAGCACTCTCCGAGGAGCGTCACCAAGAGCAATCAAACAATAGGTTCTTTACCTGTGTAAATGTAATCACATAGCCAGATGTTTATGTGTCAACCACTACATTATCTGATTCAGTGTTCATTGTTACTCATCCTAGATATCACAATAAAAAAAACATCCATTTGTAAAGATATTTTGATTGGAAAAGTTCAGTAGTTTTTTCCTTCAAAATATTTGGAAAATATAAATTTTATAAATCATTACTAACCAGTGTCATTACTAACATTTATACCCTCTAATACATTCCCTATATTCAAAGTGCTTACAATTAGATAATAAAACTATCTCCAATACAAATAGGATTGTTTATCATACCTCAGACCAATAAAGAAATCCCCCCCCCTCTCTCTCTCTCTCTCTCTCTCTCTCTCTAATAATAATAATAATAATAATAAAATTTATTTATATCCCGCCCCTCTGCAAGCAATCGGGGCGGCTTACAATGATAAAATGGTAGACAGTATAAAACAACCCAAAATCCCTCCCTCCCCTTAAAACATTATTAAATTAATACAAGTTAAAAATCAATACAAGTTAAAATCAATATGTAATACAATATGTTAAATACCCTTTTAAGCAGGCAGCATCTGTTAGGAGATCCAAAAGCAACCTCCAGAGGGGGTTCCTGAGGCCGGGGTTAGCTATTCCGGAAAAGCCTGCCCGAAGAGAACCGTCTTGACAGCCTTTTTAAAGCTGTCTAATGATGTCAATAGGCGGATCTCGTCGGGCAGGCCGTTCCACAATTTGGGGGCGACAGCCGAGAAAGCCCTCTGGGAGGTAGTCGCCAGCCTAGGTCTTTGTGGCTGCAACAAATTCCTCCCAGAGGACCGGAGAGCACGGGGAGGGTTATAAGGGAGAAGGCGGTCCCTGAGATAGCTTGGACCCAAGCCATTTAGGGCTTTAAAGGTGATAACCAACACCTTGTACTGGGCCCGGAAGCTGATAGGCAGCCAGTGGAGGGACCTCAGAACCGGAGTAATGTGGTCCCTCCTAGATGTTCCAGAAACTAGCCTGGCTGCCATATTTTGTACCAGCTGTAATTTCCGAACTAGGCACAAGGGTAGCCCCATGTAGAGAGCATTACAGAAATCCAGCTTTTCTTTGCAAACGAAGATTCAGGAAGGGCTCATCCCGCGCTTTCTGCAAGCACGCTGATGACTAAAAAGGCCAATCCGAGATTTAAAAAAAGTCCAGTTGCAGAAAGCACAGCAGAAGGTCTCCTTGGGTGATGTTTCCGGGTTGTGATTCTTTCTGCGTTGTCATTTCTCTTCAAGACTTGTTCAGCATGAGTTCTCAAATAAGGCTGCAGCATTGTGGATAGTGTGGCTCCATGCCTCCCGATTTGAGGCCAGGGCGGACCATTGTTGGTGATTTGGCTGAGCCTGAGATGTTGTTTCAGGGAGTCCTTGTATCACTTTTTTGGAAAGCCCTCTTGCACTGACCCGTGGCGAGTTCACCGTAGAGTACTATTTTTGGGAGGTGATGGTCCTCCATCCTAGAAACATGCCCTGCCCAACGCAGCTGTGTTCTCAATATCATGGCCCCCTGCTTGCTCAAGGACAGCAACTTTTGCACAATCCTAAATAAAGAAATATTGATAAAGTATATCCCTGTCATTTATTCCATTATAATCCCCCTTTAAAGAAAGTTGTTTGCTGTTTCAGGCTGAGATCTGTGTTTAATAATTGTAATGCACCTAATACATAGCAGATACCATACAAATTATTTGATGTTTATTATAATCATTACCGGTGCTACTATGAATTTCTTTCTCTCTTGTAGATTATGGGACATTCCGAATGGGATCACAAACGAGGACCTAGAGGATCGCAGGTCAGTGTTTGCAAGACTTTTTTTTTGTACAGTATTGCAAGTTTTGCCATAACACATGTTTTTACTGTGTGAATTGGCAATAGCATGATTAGTTGGTAGAGGAACATTATTTACAGAACATGAACTTTTAATTGGCTCTAGTGTGATTTCCAACAGTTGCCAGGAAGGAAAAGCCCTGCCAGTTCCTCACCTAGCTGCACCAACCTAAGCCAGCCCTTCTGGACTGGCGAATGCTCATTGACTCTGTGTTCACCCCCTCCCTCCCCACCTTTCTATTCTGTCTCACTGTCTCCCATCAAAGTCCTGATTCTCTTCTTTCTCCCTCCACTCGGATTGCCAGCCACCACTGCCACCACCACTACCATGCACATTGTTGACCCATCCAGCCAAAAGGTTGCCTCCCAGGAATTCTGCCTCATTCCACCCCATCTTTCTTTACCTCCTGCCCTTTTGTCCCACCAACATGCCCCAGCTGAACACTAACTCCTGCAATTTGGGGAGATGTAGCTTCACTGCTGCTGCTGCTCCTGAGAGCCAAATTCTTGTAAGTGTTGTGTGTCTGTGCAGTTGCAGCAGTGGAGGTAAATAAATATGCATGGAGGCAGAGAAACTCCTGAAACCCAACCAATTTTATTTTATTTTCATCAGATTAAAATTTGTAGTAGGTTAGACAAATAGCTTGGATATGAGTAATATTTATATAAGTCTTGTTATTTTTAGAATGTGAATTACTACAATGCAAACTTTTTAAGAAACACAACTATCACATTATAGCAGAGCTATTGTAGTTTGTATAAATTGGTATTGGAGATGGTTGTGTATATCCTGCTCAAAAGGAAGACTGAGTGGTTTTCATATTATTATACTGTAATCATCATTATCCTTATAATAATCCCTGCTCCTCAGCTCTTTTTCCCTAAGTAGCTTATTGCATAAATATAAAACAATGCAATAGAGAAAAATCCAAATCCAATGCAATAAAACCCAAAAAGCAAGACAACAGCTGTTTGATACACACATCCAGCCAGGTTCCGCTGTCAACCTGCATCTCAACACACATTATGCAAATAAGACTCAGCTACTTCCTCTCTCCCACCCACAAACATTTATGAATGATGGCAAACACAAACAGAATCAATGGACATTTTTGTACTTTATTGTCCAATCTAGTCCTTCTAAGTCAAAACACTTAATAGCTTGGGACCTCCATACTTGAAGGAGCACTGCTTCCTTTATATGTCTGCCTGAAAAAACTGAGATCTGCAGGAGGCCCTCTTCTGTGTCCCACCAGTGGGGGCAATACAGTGGAAGAGGACACAGAAGAGGGTCTTGTTGACTGTAGCACCCCACTCATAGAATGCCCACCCCTTGAAGGACTGCCTGGTGCCAACACTGGTTTCCTTTTTTGTACCCAGTCAAGACACAGCTTTTTATAAAAGCATTTGGGGCCTCATTTATTTTTAGCACTAACATGATTGCTTTAAACTCTTTTAGTCTTTTTAAGCTATTCAAACTTTTTTGAATTGTTTGATATCTTTTTATCATGTTTAAATTATTTATTGATTTTAATTTAAATGTCTGAATGGTTTATATTTTTTATGTGTTTGATGCCCTGAGATCTTAGCACAAAAGAGCAGGATAAGAATATTTTAATAAAGAAATAAACTGAACCAACTGATTGAAACCAAATCAATAACATGGGTGGCAGTAGGAACTGCCATATGTGATCCTTGAAATAGGTGGGATGTTTTGATTAATTATTGTATTAATGAATAGTTTAATTAAATAAATGTTTGGGAGGAGGGCTGTCAGTTTTGCAGGTTTAAGCAGGGCTCCCAGTCAATCTGAACTAAGGAGCCAAGCCAGAAACTAAAGCTGCCTCAGTCCTGGGCATCTCATTTTGGAAGAAAGGCGAGATATAAATTCTGTAAATAAGTAACATTACAATTTTAAGACAGATATAGACAAATTGGAGCAGATTCAGAGAAGGACAAGAATGATAAGAGATGTAGAGAACAAAGCATATGAGAAAAGGTTGAGGTGGGTGAGTTTGTTCTTCCTGGTCAAGAGAAGACCAGGAAGAAGGGTGACAGGATTGCCCCCTTTCAGTATCCAAAGGTCTGTCACAGAGAGGAAGGTGCGGGTTTGTTCTCTGCTCCCCAGAGGGTAGGACCAGATCTAAAAGTTTTAAGTTACAGGAGAGTAGATTTTGATTGAACATTATAACTTCTTAATGGTAAGAGTGGTTCAGCAAGGAAACCAATTACCTAGAGAGGTGGTGGGGTCTCTTTCTCTAGACATCTTCAAAAAGAGTCTGGACAGCTACCTGCTGGGGATGCTCTAGTTGGATTTCCAGCCATAAGCAGGGGGTTGGAGTCAATGGCTTATGGGGCCCCTTCCATGTTTATGATTCTATTACAATTCTATAAGGCTAAGTGTAATCCTGTTGGCTCTTTAAGGTCTCATGATCACAGCTAGACTAATGACAATAGTACAGCTCTGGTGGTGGCACTGCAGAGCTATAGGGAAAAAAATTCCTCTGCCTACAAACTCTTATTGTGGTTCAGTGAGTAAGGTGCCTAGGCACTTTGCCAGAGCTTATGATGCATGGCAGCTTATAGGAACTAAATCTGGTGTTTTTGAGAAATGTGGTATGCTGGCATGTGGCTTAAAGTGGTCCACGGATTGGTCTGCAAAACATTTGCATGCACCAATTTACTCACTGCTGAGAGGACCAAATTGCTTCCATTGAATAAATAATTGCTTCATTTTTAATGTGTCATCTTTAAACCTTCAGATAATTGTTTGCATGAATCCCTTGAACTATTATCAAGAATCAAAAGGTGCACATTGTGTGTGTTTTTCATGTATTTCTTGTTGGAAACAGTGCTATTTTTTTCTACAAATAATCTTATAGTTCAAGTCCTGCACTAAGGGTTGCAAGTTTTAGAGTAATCAATAGTCTAGTGCAATAACAGATGTTACAAATGTTTAAGGCTGTTGAAATGTTGGTCTGGTATTGTATTTCAGAATTACTTTGCAATGTTAGCCTCTATTCATTGTATGTGTCTTTGGCCAGTTTAACATCATTTTACAAACTCAAAATCTCTTAGACCATAAATTCAAATAGATCTGGATTAATCTGTCTTTTTCACTTTCTTTGGTGTTCACATTACTTCAATGAAAGGTCTATTGTGTTCCATTTCCACATCAATTTTTCTGCACAAAAGTTTTTGTACTCAGTTTCCCCTAATTTCCCCATTTTTGCAAGTATTTTCTCCCTAACCTTTGCATATGGGCCCACAATTTTCCCTACCATTTTCTTCCTTCCTTCCTTCCTTCCTTCCTTCCTTTCTTTCTTTCTTTCTTTTGCATTCAGTTTATGATCAGAGAGCTACATTGCCAAATTTGCAGACTGGAAGAAACCAAATGATAATTGAGTTGGGTATTAGTTTGAGAAGTGTGAACAAGATCAGTTCATATTAAAAAGCAAAACCAAATGAAGTTTTCCCTTTCCCTAATTTTGAACATCCTTATTCCTCCATACTAGATTTTAGGTACCAAGTGCTTTGAGACCGGGTTTGCTCTCCCTCGCTCTTGTGTCTTATCATTTTGGTTGGCATCGATAGTGTTAGATAGATAGATAGATAGATAGATATAGATAAGGGAAGAGTCTATTTCATAGCACTCTCATTACTCGCCTATTTAAAATTCAGGAGACTTCCATTGTTTCTGTTGGACCAATCATAAATTAATATTGCATTGAAAGCACAATCACAATTTAAGTCCTACACATAGACACACAAAAACACACACACCCCAGCAATGTGACACACACACACACACACAGAACACATATGCAGCATCCCAGAAGTGCCATGCATCCAATGAAGTGTTTTTGCAGGACTTGATTTTAGAACTTTTCATATGTGCCACTCAGTACTGTAGCAACCTTGAAGGCAGCCCTAAAAGCCTTGAATACAAAATACAGGTCATCCTCCTCCCGTTTACATGGGGGTGGTATGTTCCTGGACTTGCTGTAGAGATATGAAACCACATATAATAGTGAACCGCCATATTATACCATAGAATCGAGCCAAAGGACCTAGAAAATGCCTGGAGAGGACTCTCTTTGGCATCTGGAATGAATCTATCATCAACTTCTAGAGGACCCTCCCCAATGCCTAGAGAGACCACCTCCAGTGTGATTCTATGGTCCTTCAGATGCCTAGAGAGTCTCCCCCTGATTGTGAGTAAGTGAAACCACGGGTATTAATCCCACGTAAATGTGTGTGTGTGTGGGGGGGAAACCTATAGGTTGAAATGCATAGTAAAATGCATAATAGAGATTGTGCTATAAAGAATTTATCCTAAATAAATAATTGAAAATCCTGCTACCTTATTCAAAGAGATAGAGCCCTAGTCCTTATCCCTGGTAACTACAGCTCCTCTCCTCTCTAGTTTGCCTTCTCTTTCTGAACTCAACTGGTAAAAACAGCCCTCTTTTAGGCTTTCCCCACTCTTTGGACCAAAACAATAATTCACAGAGGGTACACAATCATATATTTCATTTATATCCCACTTTTCTCCCATATGGGACTCAAGGCAGCTCACAATACAGATTAAAACAAAATACATTTAAGCACAATCATAATAGTAATAAATAGTTAAAAGAAACCACTGAATAAAGTATACTGTTAAAAATAGCTTGATTTTAAAACAATTCAAAAGTATTTAAGACATCTAATGCAGATGAAAGGACAGAACGCATACACCTATTAAAAGACCCTTCAGCAGTAACCACTTAACAGCCAAAAGCTTGTCTAAATAAATAGGTATTTGGTTGAGGAAGGAGAGCAGAGAGGGGGCCTGGCTAGCCTTCCATGAGAGAGGGTTCCACATATGCATCAGGAGTCGGGAACCTTTAACCTTCTCCCTTGGTGAGTCAGTTTAGTTTTTCCTAATAAATTATATCCTTCGGAAGGGGTCGAAACAAGTAAGTAACAACAAACTTAGGAGCTTGAAGGAGATGTTGCAGCTTGCTCCAGCGCCAGTCCATCTTTAACCTTCCCAATGTCAGTGAACTCTGTGTCCTTTCATACTTGAACACTGGTCATGTGGTGAGTTGGAATTCCAGCACATCTGAAAAGTCACAATTTTCTCTTGTTATATCAAGTCCACATTGTTACATTAAATCCTCCATGGCCCTCCCTCATCCCCCCCAAGGCCTTCACAGGGCCGCGCAAGGCTCCGTGGAGGCCTCCGCGGCCCTCCCCCCTCCCCCCAAGGCCTTCACAGGGCCTCACGAGGCCCCATGGAGGTCTCCACGGCCCTCCCCCCAAGGCCTTCACAGGGCCATGCAAGGCTCCGTGGAGGCCTCCGCGGCCCTCCTCCTCCCTCCCAGGGCCTTAACGGGGCCTCGCAAGGCCCCATGGAGGCCTCCGTGGCCCTCCCTGCTCCCTTCCAGGGCCTTCATGGGGCCTCCGGAGGGTCTCCGAAGGCCCCATGGAGGCCTCCCCGGCCCTCCCCGCTCCCTCCCAGGGCCTTCACGGGGCCTCTGGAGGCCCCGTGTCACGGTTTTGGGAGGGCGGGGGGGCCTCCCAAAACCGCGAATAATCAAAACCGCGAATGCCGAGTTCACAAATGTGGAGGGGCAACTGTATTCCATTTATCTGTAGAGGACAAAGCTGAAGGTTAAACAGCTACCCGGTTAGCTAGGCAGCTGATGTTTTTCTCTCCTTTTATCTCAGTATGACTAATAGAATGGAGATAACATACTAGAGATGATGTCAGATGATGTCACCAGTCACCAATTGAATGAAGGGGAGTTGCAAGAACTTGCTAGAACAGCTAGGAAACCCTATATAAATCATGGTGCAAGGCCGCCCACTTTACTTCTTCAACTTACTTCTTTGACTGACTGCTAACTGTAAGCTTAGCTATTAGAGCAATGATTTTGTTTGTCGTTTAGGATGTAAACAATAAAGACTGATAGTTTTTAGACACTAAATGTGTCCATTTATTCATTGAACATTGAGCATGCTGGAAGCATCTGGACCAGGCTTTTGCTACTCTGCTAACCTGTCCGCTGGCTGGACTCCTAAGCGTAGACAGACTCCAGCAGGCTGTAGCTCGACACTATTGAGCATATATGAACATCAAAACAGAATGAAAAGACAGAAAAAATAAGCTTGCCTCCTCCTCTAGAGCCAGAACATTAAAAAAAAAAAAAAGCATATATCTGGAAGTTTTGGCCGCCAAAATGGAAATCATAAGAAAACAGGTGGCTGGGCAAAGAAAAATGCATTTTGGAAGAAGCTTCAAGTGGTCTCTAGAAAATTCAATATGTTACATGGTTGTTTCATTTCACGTGTGAATACTGCTGGTTTTTAATAAAAGGCTTCCTGAAACATGAACTGTTTTTCTTTTGTGTAGTATAGGAATCTATCCCTATTCTTTCCAAGCTATTTCTGCCTCTGGTACCAAATGTTCTGTTAATTCCCAGGAACACATCTATTCCATTAAATGAGGTATATTTGTCTTTATTAGGGATGGAAAGAATGTTCAAAAATATTCAAAAAATGTTTTGAGTGTTTTAAAACGCTAATGAGAAGCATGCCAAACAACTGAGAATCTTCACAGTTCGGGACTTATTCTGCACCAAATTCTCACATGGTTATTTCATGCAGAAAACAGCCTTTTCTGCACAGAAAAGACTATTTCCGTAGTGCTGTTTCCTGCACAGAAAATGGTGTAATTATAAAGACAGATTAGGGAAGGTCAGCACAGGAAAGTAAAAGGGAAGGAAGATCCATTATAGAGACAGGGCAAACCTGTTCTGTTTTTCTTTAATTCTGCCTATATTCTCATTCTGTCCTTGATTCATATCAGGTTATGAAGCTTAGTTTTCCTTCTTCCCACAAAGAAATTGGTGTTATCTCCCTCCTTCCCTCCCTCTCATTTAAAAGCTATATTTTTCCTACAGATTTTAAATGAATGTATTTTTCCCGTTGCCTGGAACATGTTGCTGTATATTTTTCACTTATCTGCCTTTTTAGCTTCACATGGTCTTGTGTCTATTTCTCCAAATACAGGACAAGCCTTGGAAATGTGCATATTTTGTAGACATGGTACACTTCATCTTCAGTAGAACTGAGGTATTTCTCAGTGATCTACCCAAGATTATGGGTGCTCTTGCTTTGCATCTCTCTTCCAGCACAGCAGCAAGAATAAAAGGTCTATAGGGTTAGCCTCTGTAAGTGACAGCTAATATGAAGTCTTGAGTAGCTAGGACTGCTATAAACACTAGGAGTCCCTTTTTAGTTTTTGACCTTGTGTGATCAACAAAGCAATATTTTCTTCCAGCTGCTTGTGTGCCCCAGCAATTAACTTTAGAGCACTGGGTTGGAGAATGCATACTCCCAGTCTGCATTGGAATAGACGTACAGTCCTCTGCAGGCTTTGAATTACTCTCCATCCTTGTATATTTCTAAGAAAGAAGGAATGATATGCCCTTTCCATCAGAATGCTTAGATTTTCTTACAAGTAGAGTTATGATCTAGAGGAAAATAGCAGTGGTTGTCAGTATCTTCTACAGAACAATTCTGCAATTAAGACAATTAAAAGCAGGGTTAATCATCCTATAGCGACTACACAGGGGTAAAATCCAGATGAAATTTGGACTGTTTTGGGCCCACAACAATGGCACATGAAATTCAGGCTACTGTGACCCGGATTTAAGTGCCATAACTGCCAAAGCCCAAATCTGCATTTGGATTTTTATTGCACACTGTTACTCACACTTGACTCCATGCTCCATGAAAAGCAAAGCCCCAGTGGTAGCTGCTCTCTCTGAAGACAGGTCTATCCTTCCGTCGTGAGGCTAGCTGCCCATTCAGGCTTCAGAGAGAGTGGCTACTGCTTAGGCCTTGCTTTTCATGGAACTCAGAGGGGTAATTGTGTGCTGGAAAAGCAAAATGCCAGCGGTAGTCACTCTCTATGAAACTAGTCTCATCTAGTCTCGTGATGGTGGGGCTCGCCAGGCGTTCTGATTTCAGAGAGTGATTACTGCTGGGGCTCTGCCTTTGGAATGAGAAATTGTGCCAAGAAGGAGGGAAATGGCAGCATCTCAGGCAGTGCTTGTCCTTCTTCTCCTCCCCACCCTTCCCCCACAACCCCACCAAACACAATGAGGATGGACTGTTCACGCGGCAAACTCCAGAGTAAACCGCAAGTTTTCTAAAACCCAGATTAAGGGGGTATTCCCCATGTCTGATGTGAATAGGTCCATACATTTTGTGGCACTATTGCACCAGATTTGGGGGGAAAGCCACATGTGTGGTATTTTCAAGCTAGATTCAGGGAGATTTGTGGTTTTAACTGGTGTACAAGCTATAAATTCTTTGATGGGCCTTGCTTTGCCTAAGTTCTTATCTGCTCCTTTTTAGCTCTTATCTTGAGCTGAGCTTCAAGCAGTAAAAAGGAGAGTCATTATCTGGAAAGACTGGAGTGTTTCTGCCAAAGAGGACTGGTGTTAGTATTGTTGGGGCGTAGAAAGACATGCTGTGTCCACCATGACCACCTGCAGAGTTGTTCCACGTCAACAGGACGCCAAGGAAAAGGTTTCTGGAGAGACTTCTGCAAAAGACTTCAGGCTGAGAAGAAAAAATTCCTTCACCCCAGCACACTGCCTTGAGCTCTGGCTTGTCAAATAAAGACAGCAACAAGGCCAGTCTTCACTCAACTTGAGGACTTTAATCTTTGTTTGCAGTATATTTACAATATATATACAGAGTATAGGACAGCCGTCTCTAATACTCATAAATCTCTCTTAAACCAACAAACTGCTTCGCCAACCACCATCCACAACAAATCCACACTGGAGATAATTCCCATCTCCTTTTTATAGGCAGTTAAACAATGCCTGTTACATCAGGCATCTTAGGTGTGCATACTCTCAAGTGCTGACTCACACACATGCATGCCACTAGAGCTTAACTACTTTCATTAGTAAGCTTACAGCTCCATCTTGTGATCACACCCATGTCATTTCCTGACATTCCCCTCCAAATGACATGTGGTGTGTCCCATGTGTCATTTACACCTATCCTTTTGTATACTGTGACCTTACTTGCTGATACCTATAGAGTGTGAGACTCCATTCCCATTATTTACAATGTCACAGTGTTTTCCTAGACCTTGATAGCCCATGCTACTGACCCACCTGGCTCTGGCTTCCCTGGCGCAATCATTTGTCAATTTCCTTTTACTTACAGGCCTGACCATCCCACCAAACATATCCTGGCTATACTCTGCCACACACACCAGAGCTTTGGTTTTCTTCCACCCCTCCTGCTTAGTGCATGGTCTCCTGGCTCTTTCTGGAGAGTTTTCAGTTCTTTTTACTGCTGCTACAGAAGAGGCTTGTCCCTGCTTTACTATGAAGATCTTTCCTTTCTGAGACCGCATGGGAATCAGGAATGTATCTTGACCACCCTCAGTGTCACTGCTACTAACACTGGCCTGAGTGTCTTGCCCATGAGTCTCAACTTGTTCTTGTTTCACAGTCACTATCTCTGGCTTTGGTTGCAAGTCTAATGAAGTGCTAGGCTCTTCTGGAGTACCAGGCACCTTCAAAGTGCCCTGTTTACTTGAAATTCCAGGCTGTTGTGACCCACCTCGCTTCTTATCTAAGACATCCCTGGATGCATGTACCCCTCCAGTTCCGTTCTTATCAACCACACACTGGCTTTCTGTTCTACAACAACATTCTGGTCAGGGTACACTCTCTTCCACCCAGCATGAGTCTCAAAACTAGCACTCCTTGAATACAAAATCCTATTCCCATCCATCAGGAACCTATACTTGTTCCCCTCATAGCCCACGAAACGCAACCTTTGGTTTTTGGGCTGATTCTTTTTCCTGAACTGAGGAGGAATGTACACTGATGCAAATTGTCCAAACATTCTTAAGTACTTTAGGTTTGGTGCTCTTCCATACAATAAGTAGTATGGTATTTGGTTTATCACACTGCACCATGACCTATTTACAATATGACAAGCGGTTCTTGTTGCTTCTTCCCACAAATTAGCTGGTGCTCTAGAATCGTCTAACATACAATCTCTTATTTGGTTTATCATCCCAATCCTACATTCAGCCAAACCATACTCAGCTGGACATCTGGGCTTTGTAGTTTTATGTTGGATCTCTTTCCACCCAAACCACTGCTGCAAATTACTATTTAAGAATTCCCTACCTCTGTCAGTCACAACAATGACAACCTTGTAGGGAAACTCCCTTTCAACAGAATTGACCCATTTTTTGATAATATCAGCAGCCTCACTTTAGGTTTTGAGCATTGCCACATAGGTATATCTGGTATGCCTATCTACTATCAATAGGGTAAACCTACTACCCCCTATACTCTTTACTTGATGCTGCCCTGATAAATCCGCATGTACAAGCTGAAAAGGCCTCTGGGTTATGCATTTGCTCACCTTCTCTACAGGGTAAGCCTTGACCTTTATCTTCTTGCAAATAGCACAGTCCAGGTAACTTTTACAGTTCTCTACCTTGAACTCTGGGCAAACCTTCTCTAGGTTTCTCAAACCTTTGAAGCTTATATGGCCCATAACTCTATGAAGGTAATGAGCACACCCATCATGCAGTGGCTTATTTGTTACATTCCCACACTGCACCTGTGCTACCATTTGATAAATGTGATTTTTCTTTATGGCTTTACCACATACTACTCCCTCCTTGTATACAATCCCCTCATCTCCTTTGAAAAGGATTTCATATCCATTACTGGTTAGGGATGCCACATTTACGAGGCTATTTTGTAGTTTTGGTGCACACAGTACATTATGAAATACCTTATTTAAACCAGGGATTAATACAGAACCTTGAATCTCTACACTGCCAGATTCACCATCTGCAAATACCACAGTGTCCACTGGTGCTGGCTTTGGGCTCTGTAGTTTTTCCCTATCAGGGGTCATATGGTGAGAACACCCACTGTCCAAAATCCTGACAGACTGGTCCTTTTTCTAATTTACAACTCCCTCTACAGTAGTAGCAAACCCGCTCCCATCTTGGGGCTTGTCTTTTCTTTTTCTTTGTGAGTTCTGTCCTTTCTTTGCTGCAGAAACCTTAGGACAGTTCTTTATCAAATGTCCGGTCTCTCCACAGGAAAAACATCTCCATGTTCTGCAGACAGCAGCACTCCCTTCCTCAGACAAGGACATGAATTGGTTGGTTGGTTGGTTGGTTGTCTCCTCCATCTGGTCACTCCCTTGAAGCTCTCCTCTGAGTCTCTACTCTGTGCCTCTTCCAATATTCTGGATGCCACGAGGTCGACATTTAAATCAGCTTCGGCTACTCCTTGGAGATTATACATTAGAAACCCCCATTCACTGTTTAGACTACTCAGGAGTATAAAAGCTTTTTGGGTTTCTTCTATTTGGATGCCACACTCGCTGCACTCTGCAAAATTATCCTGCATCCTTTGTAAATGCACAAGCATGGATTCACCTTCCTGCTGTTTACAACAATACAGCTTTCTGCAGCACAGCATTTTTGACAAGGCTCTAGCTGGTTGGTTGACATTCTCAAGAGCTTTCCAGACTTCAAACGCTGACCTCTTATCTCTTATATTATTCAGCTGATTTGGTTCTAAAGCCAAAACTATTGTTGCTCTAGCTTTTTCATCACCTATTAATTCATCCTCATTAGCAGGGTCAGGTTGTTTCTTTACATAGTCCCATAAGTTCTGCTTTATTAGCAAAGCCTGCATGTAAATTTTCCAGGAAGCATAGTTCTTCTCAGACAGCTTTTCAAACCTGACTGCTGTTTCCATGTTTGCACTGAGTCTGCGACTTAAACAGATGCAAACAAACACACTGATAACAGTCCAGGCAGGCTGCCAAAAACAAATAGCTTTCCAAAGCAAACAGATAAGAGCAGAGTCCGTAAGTAGACACACTTAACTCACTCCTTTCCAGGACTTTTCTCTTCAGCCCTCCAGGAACATAAGACTGCTCACCAATTGCAGAACTATATCTCTTTCCCACAGCTTCTCAAGTGTTGTCCATGTGGTCACTGGGCCCATAACCCTTGTTGGGGCATAGAAAGACGTGCTGTGTCCACCACGACCACCTGCAGGGTTGTTCCACATCGACAGGATGCCAAGGAGAAGGTTTCTGGAGAGACTTCTGCAAAAGACTCCAGGCTGAGAAGAAAAAAATCCTTCTCTCCAGCACACTGCCTTGAGCTCTGGCTTGCCAAATAAAGAGAGCAACAAGGCCAGCCTTCACTCGAGGGCTTTAATCTTTGTTTGCAGTATATTTACAATATATATATATATATATATACAGAGTATAGGACAGCCGTCTCTAATACTCATAAATCTCTCTCAAACCAACAAACTGCTTCGCCAACCACCATCCACAACAAACCCACACTGGAGATAATTCCTATCTCCTTTTTATAGGTAGTTAAACAATGCCTGTTACATCAGGCATATCAGATGTGCATACTCTCAAGTGCTGACTCACACACACACATGCCACTAGAGCTTAACTACTTTCATTAGTAAGCTTACAGCTCCATCTTGTGGTCACATCCATGTCATTTCCTGACAAGTATCCCTTTCCCATATTTTGGCCAGAAGAAGAAAATCTTTCAGTATTACTGGTATGGTTAAGTTCAAGGATGTCTGATGAGTTCTTTCTCATTTGATGGTCAGTTACAAAATGCATCGTTGTTTTTACTGTATATGCTCTAAACTAGAGACATAATCTAATGTGAAGAAGTGTGAACAAGCGCGTTTATAGTACTGTAATATAATTCAGTGCATTATGCTCTGCACTGGCTCCGGATGCAGTGGCAGGACTAAGGTGTGTGGAGAGGCTGAAGGGGTGACACCAGCCTTGGTAACACCACAGCCTAGATGGACCATGATGGTGTCCTCACATACCAGTGCAAAAGCACATTGTTGTTCTCATGGCTACCCACCCAGCCACTGTATCTGCAGAGGTGCTTTGCCACATGCTCAACAAGCAAGGGGTCACTCCCCCCTGCTCATCAATTACATGGGCGCCCTCTCCTTACCTCCCCAACAGCTACGGGAGATGCCATGCTCTTGGACAGAGTTGCTGGATTGGTGGGAAAGGTGGTGGTGAAGGACAAAAGAGACCCCCTCACAGTTGCAGGAGTTTACCGTGTACCATGCAGCTGTGGACAAGTTTACATAGGGACCACTAAATGCAGTGTGCAAACACGAATCAAGGAACGTGAGAGACACTGCAGACTGGGCCAGCCAGAAAAATCAGCAGTAGCAGAACATGTTATAAACCAACCTGGACACAAAATACTATTTGAAAACACAGAAATTCTAGTCCAGGCCAACAACTATCATGTCAGAATGCACAGAGAAGCTATTGAAATCCACAAACACCTGGACAACTTCAACAGGAAATGAGAAACCTTAAAAGTAAACAAAATCTGGCTGCCAGTTTTGAAAAACAATAGAATCAAAACTCAACACCTACAAAAGAATTCCACCCAGGGACAGGGTATTCCCAGCAGATAATGGCCCATCAACCAACCACTAGCCAAACAGACACTAATGAACCTTGCATTTCTATACCCAGAAACTAACCATTCAATTACACAGATTTACATATCCTCCCCAGCAGGGGTTCACAGCATATAAACTCCACACACACCTACCCAACCATTCTCTGAGGATGCCAGCCACAGATGCATGCGAAACGTCAGAAACGTCAGAAAGAAACTATTCCAGAACACAGCCTCATAGCCCGGAAAAAAAACCAAAGGAGAAATAGCCATATGTCTACTGGACTGTTAGTGCCAGGTTTGGGGTGAGAATAGCATTTTTGGCCCATGTAGACGAGACCTCAGTCTATTGCTGACTGTCAACTAAATACTGGTAGACAAATTTTGGAAGAATACCATGATCTTACTGTTCTGTTTGCCACTGACTTATGCCACTTCCGAAGGGATTCTCCACCATTTGCATCCCGATTACCAGTGGAGATGTGCTTGCTCTGCCACTGAACTTTGGATATCATCTCAAAGCTTTTGAGCTTTCAGAGTATCTGCATCCATTTCCCCGGTTAAAGAAGCTTTTGCCCAAGAGTTTAGTCGCTTCAACCATGATGCAATTTAAATTGAGAGCTTAAATTTGAAATGAAAGGCACATTCTGTATCTCAGGAAGGACCTGATCCTGACAGGTAATACAAGTTTTTCACCATATCCTATGACTAGCATGCTGCAAGGTACGCTGAAGCTCACAAGGGGTACTTCCATCATTTCTGTTTCTGCAGTCCTGGAAATGATGCAGGAACAGAACTAGCAAGGAATCCAGACAGCTGGGATTGGGATTGGGACCTCTAGCTGGGGCAGAAACCTGTGATTCTGACATGTAGGTCAAAATATGGAGGGAAAGAATATTTGCCAATTTTTTCCTTTTTCACAAGAAATGAAGTGCACTGGACTCCACAAAAACTTATGCTAAAATATATTGGTCTCAAATATAGTGGTAGATTCCTTCCTCCCCTATGGTTTTCAACATATCAAGACTCTCTGCCAAAAAATTGTCAGTTGCTAAGAGTTTTTCCCCCCTCACAATTCAGGAAAATTTGGGGGAGAAAAAAGATCACAATGAGTTTATAGCAAATAAAACAATATTTATAGCAAATAAAACAACATTTTTGTATAAAAACCATGCATTCTGCAACCACAAAAGCATTTTAGATGTGTGTGTGCATGTCTCTGCATAAAATTTGTGCCTTGCAAAAATTTCATAAGAAGTCTCAAAATGCAAAAAAAAAAAAAAAAAAAAAAGGAAAAGGAAAAATGTACAAGAAGTTTTATAATCTTGTTTAGTGGGGAGGAAAAAAAATCTTCTTTTATGTGAAAAAATATAAGTGAATATTTAATGGGTCAGATAGCTCATTCAGAGTTCCTGAGAGTACAGGAGTTTGTTCCTGTAGTTCATCCTCTGAGAAGATCGCCAATCTCCAGAGCTAGACAAAGCAGAACCGAGACAATCTGGCCCAGGGTGTTGTTTGTATAGAATGCTGGAATAGATGGCCCTTGCTCCAGTTCACATCAAAGAGGATGTTTCTTTTCTCAATGTCTCTACTCTCATCTGGCCAAGAGGGTTGCAAAAGGATATGGAAATTCTGAGCCCTGCCTTGTGTACATTGCTTGCATGGATGTGAATCTTGATTAAGAGATTCAGACTTGTTATGGAACTGTGAAACCTCATTAGTTCTTTTCATACTTTGGATAGGAATATTTATCAATTGTAAGCTGTTTTTATTTCCTCTGAAGGACCTGCTAAATGTAGCTCTTAAAAAAAAAAACAAGAGAGAGAGAGAGAGAGAGAGAGAGAGAGAGAGAGAGAGAGAGATGAGCCAATTTATTGAGGTTGCCATATGGACAGGATTTAGTTGCTGATACAGTTCTGGTGCTCTTGGTTTGTTGAGTGGGTGGTGAGGCGTAACCCTTGGTCTGCAGGGAACAGGCAGTTCTTCCTTTCACAGCCTTCACAAGAGGATGCTCATATTGAGAGAAGGAGAGGCACCCAGGTCCGGTGTGTTTTAATTCACTTTAAATGTAAAAGCTCTCAATTATATATAACGGAGGTGCTGCAATTTACCCTCCCAGTTCCTAAGCAACAGCTATTTTCAGATTGAGCGCGTCTGGTGTTGTCTACCTACTCCATGGATCTATGAGGTAATTCATCAGTGAAGGCTGGCTCCCCACCACTACCATCACCCCGCTCCTTCTCCTTTGGCTACTTCCGATCAAGAGATCAAGGCTAACAAACCAAGAAAGAATTGGAACCAAAAACAGCCTCAAAACACCCTACCAAAAAACAAACCCTGTCACCTCCAACCTTCCTTGCAACACCTTTGGAAACCTAAAACTTCTCAGTTCCTCGGAAGTCGAGCGATGCAACTTATAAGTTTGGAAATAACATCTTTGCCATTGGTTTGAAATTCTTCAGAGGAGAAGCTTCTGTAAACAAGACTGGGAAATAATGAAGCGGAGACCTTTGCTCTTGCTGAAGCGTCGCTGGGAGTCTATCCCAGTTACAGAGCAGGTACTATGGCTTTGTTTTATAGTTCCATGTTTTGGTGATCACTGCAGTTCATGGGAGTTTAAGCAAAGAGCTGCTGTTCATCCCTCTCACACAGTTGCGGGAGCTTGTGGTCACTGCCTACAGTTCCTATCAGTGTAGCTGTTAAGGTTTTGGCTTGAACATACACTGTAGCTAGTATGCCTCTTGTGCTGTGGAAACCAGGTATTGATTATCTGTAGTTGCTGAAAAGATTGCATGAGAGAGGGAGAATTTCATCACACAAGTGGAAGCCTGCATGATAAAAATTTGAAAAGTGTGTATTGATGAGAATTGCAGAAAACCAGTGAAGAAATTTACATTTGCTAGGTGGTAGTTGTTGAGGAATCCCAGCATGAGTTACATATTTAAGTAAGTTAAAACTGGGGCATGATCTCAATGAATCTGTGGCTGAGATGTACCTGAGATGTCCAGAAAAAATATGTTACATGGCTGCTGGGTTCTTGTAAATGTTCAGTTGATTAATCTACCACAGCCAGTAGTAGCAATAGTAGTAGTAAAAAGAAAAATAATGAATATTTTGTAATGATTATTATTTTAAAGAGGAATGTTCTAAGGTAGCTCCTTGTTTAAGTCTTGGGAGACTGAGCAGTATACAGACTTCATTGTGCTTTGTGGCATATCAAGCAGATTCTTCAGACACTTATGGCATAGTGCAGTTGCAAAAATACAGAATTTGGTGTCTGAAGTTCCTTAACAAGAAAAATGATGTTAGCAGCTAAGAATGTTGACTCCCCCCCCCACCTCAATACCCATGCAGAAATGGTGCCTAAAAGTTTTGTTCAAGCTGCAAAAAGCTTCATCTGTTAACTACGATCTGAAATTTTCTTACATTTACAATACAGATTGTTTTAAAAACTAGCAAAGAACAGAGAGGTGACTCACCTATTAGGCAGGATGCAATAGCTGTCCCAGGCCTCCGATTTTGGAAAGCTGCACCAAGGTGTTGCAGGAAATAGTTGCATACTATGCAGCGTGGCATGCCTCCGCTAAGGCAGACTGCTGTTTTCTGATGTGATGGAAAATGCTGTCCCATTGCCAGCATTGAAAGGAGAGTCAGCTGCCAATCTGTTATGGAATGAGAGTGGCCTTTCCTAAAAGCACAAAGTTAAAATGGATGGCCATTTGTCAGGAATGCTTTGATTGTGTATTCCTGCAGGGCAGGCGGTTGGACTAGATGGCCCTTGTGATCTCTTCCAACTCTGTGATTGTATGAAAACAGCTTAAAACACTTTTAAACCATAATAAAAGTGATAAAGGAACAGAACAATACATTAAAAAAAAACACACAACCTTCTGCCCTATGAAGTGCCAACCAACAGGGTCTTTGTCTGCCAGCAGAAAAAGAATGCAGTACAAAGGAGGCCAACCAAAGCTTTCATGGAAAGGAGTTTCACAGCCTGGGAGCAGCAGCTGAGAAAGCTATCTCCCATGTCCTTAGCAAATATGCCTGTGATGGTGGTCTGATTGAGAGAAAGCCTTCCTATGAAGATCTTAAAACTTAGGCAGACTCATATAAAGAAATATGATCCATCAGATAGTTGGGATTCAAGCTTTAGAGGTCATAACCAGCACTTTGATTTCTTCCCAGAAACAGATTGGTGGCCAATAAAACTATTTCACCAAGAGAATTAAATGTTCCCTGTAGCCAGCCCCAGTCAGCAGCCTGGCTGCAGCATTTTGATCCTGCAGCAGTTTCCAAAGGCAAGCCCGACATAGAAAGTAATAGAGTAATCCAACCTAGATTTAATCATGGCATGGAGGCATGGAGACACACTATCCACAATGCTGCAGCCTTATTTGAGAATTCACGCCGAACAAGTCTTGAAGAGAAACGACAACGCAGAAAGAATCACAACCTGGAAACATCACCCAAGGAGACCTTCTGCTGTGCTTTCTGCAACCAGACTTGTTTATCTCAGATTGGCCTTTTTAGTCATCAGCGCGCTTGCGGACGGCACGGGATGGGTCCTTCCTGAATCTTCGTTTGCAAAGAAAAGCCAGAGAGAGAGATGTCACTGTAGCCAGATCCTAGCCCCATACAGAAGAATCCACCTGATCCTGCCGCCCAGTTCCATGGCATTAGCTGCCTCATTTCCTAATTATAGGTAAACTTGTTGAAAGAAGCCATGGGACTTAACATCTGCACTTCCAAGCCTAAATCCAACTGATAGTCCCAACTAGAATAGACTCATTGAATCAATTGTTGACTGATAAGTAAACATTTATGTAAAACCCATTCATTTACTGTGGCTACTTTAGTTGGATGTAGGTCCTAGGTAGGTGGATGATGCCTGCGTGTTACCTGTTTGATAATACTGGTTGGTTGTACCAGGGTGGCAAAAATGAATAGACTGGCCCTTATAGCAGGGGGTGGGGAACGTGGCTACCCACATGGGGAGCCCTGGTGGCGCAGTGGTTAAATGCCAGTACTGCAAGTCACCACGTTGCAAGTTCGATTCCAGCCGGCTCCAAGGTTCACTCAGCCTTCCATTCTTTCGTAGGTCGGTAAAATGAGTACCCGGCTTGTGAGGGCAATTAGCTAACACGCATTGGAAGCTGCTTATTGCAGTATAGATGTGTAAACTGCTATTGCTTAAAACAATTTGTAAGCCGCTCTGATAGCCTTGTGGCTGAAGAGCGGGGTATAAATAAATAATAATAATAAAATAATAATAATAAAAACATCTGCTGTAGTAAACAGAGACAGTGCTAAAGGGTGACAGTTGTAGTTTAGTGACTTCTGAAGGCCTATACCATTCCCAGCCCTACTTTGCAGATAACTGGGGGGAAACCCTGGTCTGGGCCAACTTTGAAAATCAAGCAATAAACCCCAAGAAACTGGAATGGGTATCTGTAGCTGTTTTGGACTGTCATTCTCATCAATCCCAAAATAACCAATGGTGATGGTTTATGGCATTTGCAGACCAAAAATATTGGAAGGTCACTGTTGCCTACCCTACAATAAACTAATAGGGGAGCATCTTTCTCACATAGAGAGAAAATCCTACAAAGGAAAACATTTGTGGCAAAATACATTGGGCGAAGTTAAGAATTTCTACTATGTTTCCACTCTGTACTGAAGTATAGTATTCTTTTGCCACTTCTTCCATCTAGTCTACACCATCCCTTATATCTCTGAAACAATCTAAAGGTGCTTTAGGACGCAGGGGGAGATGGTTTGGTTTAATTCAGAGGATCACACTAAGGGTGTGGAATCTTGTTTATTGGCCTGTCATACTGTGTGGGGGGGAAATAAGTCTTGAAAATTGCATCCATGCAGGTTTTGAACGGCTGGGATCTGTTGATTCAGAGCTTTGTGAAAAATCAGTTTCTTATGAACAAGGGATCTGAATGTAATAGCCCGTTTCCTTTTTTTAAAAGTTTACTTATAAGAGGAATTGCAGTCAAGGTAATAATGGGGGTAGGTGGGTTTTCTCCAAAGGTCAAATCAGAAGACAGCTCCAGATTCTCCGGAGTATCTCACAACATCCTAAGGAGCTTTCCCTACATTACCTACATAGAATGGGAGAAGGGGAAGTGGTAAAAGTAATACAGCATTTTTCCTAGTCTGGGGAATTTGCTTGTTGAGAAGGAATGGGTAGCAAATTTTCATGCATACAGAACTCTTCATCAAACCAAAAAGTTTTGGGAAATTTAAAAGTTTTCTACCTTAACAATGTGGTTGATCCAATTAAAAATTAAATATCCCTTCAGCATTTGGTATCCTGCCTAGTTAGTTGAGATCAACGTAGTACCTCTCATGGAGTTAAGACGAATATTTTCTGTCAAATGTTCCTTTTTGAAGGCACACATCTGTTTTACTGTTTGCATTTAAACTGCTTGAAATAGCAAAATGTGAAGTGGGGAGAGGAGGAACCATCATCCTACCCTGATAGGTTTTCTTAAAACTCTCAAAACTGGTGATATACTTACTCTCTGCAGTACAACTTAGATTTTTTTTAAAAAAATCTGTTTTTAAAAACAGTTTTCGATTGTCTTACCTCTAGAATTCATGGTAAAAGAGAGTATAGTAAATGTTCTTGGATCATCTTGATTATATTAAGGGGCTGTAGTGAGACTATCATGGTCTCCAAAGATAACAGCATTCCAACACCAGGTTCTTCTACGCAACATGGCGATAGATATGAATACTTGGCTTGACAGCTCCAAGCAAGCAATTGGGCAATCAAATGTTTCTATGTAATTGCATTTGATTGTTTGGCACTTCTCTTTTTGTTTGGCTCTGATGGCTGTTTTTCCCATTAACATTATGCCTGCATTAGATTACACAATATATTACATATTTGTGGAGTTTGTTTTTATTAAGAAAGCCCTGCCCTAATCTACATGTTGCTGACTACAAAACTGATGAAAGTATTCTGTTAATGTCTAAAAAGTGTTCGTTGATGCAAACTCTTCTCGATGAGACAAAACAAATTCATAGTAGCCTTATGGGGTGTGGTTCTTGTTCAGTCGTTTCAGCCTGGTGGTGGATAAATGGCATACTTCAGTGCTCCTTTGTGGAAGTTCTTTCTGAACCTACAAATGTGGCATGGACCAGTGACAACTGGTGGTTCCCATGTTAGTGGAGTGGTACATCTGTTCTGGGCTTTAGTCCAAACTTAAGAGGACCTATCTAAGTTGCAGAACCTATTTTGAGAGCTAGGGTTTGGCATCTTGGGTAGCACCTTCAAAGTTTGGATTAAAACCTCAAGTGAATTCACCACCCCACTGATACGGGTTCAACCAGCTGCCACTGGAATATCCACTTTAGAGAGCAGGGTATGTTTCTTTTTACTATAAAGCTGTTCAGTGCCCCACCTCACTTGGGATGCATGAAGAAATATTCAAAGATTACAGTTTTCATACCCATATGCTAATCTAATACAATGCAGAAAGATGTAAGTCAATCCCCATATCTATGGGGGATACGTTCCGAGACCCACCTACCCCGTGGATACCTGAAACTGTGGGTAATAGGGCACCCTATTATTTTTAATGAGACAAGTGCCAGAAATTGACCATAGAATCACACTGGAGGACTTAGAAATGCCTTGAAATAACACATTTTTCAGATAAGTGGATAAGTGAAACTGTAGATACCGAATCCATAGATACAGGGGTTGACCTGTACAGCGTATGGGATTGCTGATCATGCACCTTGGTACAGCTGTTTAATTATGATGGCCATTACTTTGTAAATTGAACCAGCATAACATAATGGTTTGAGTGTTGGACTAGGACTCTGGGAAAACACAGTTCAAATTCTCACTCAGGCTTGGAAACCTACTGGATAACCTTGGGTAATTCACTCTCTCTCAGCCTAAGAGGAAAGCAGTGGCAAACCTCTCTAAATAAATGTTCCCAAAAGGAAACCCTAGAACAGAGTAACTGCTAAGTCAGTTGACTTGAAAAGACATAACAACAACTATGTGAAGTACCATTTGCACTATTTATAAAATCTCCTTGTTTCACATTTGTTTCATATTTTATAGAAAGTTCTGATACGGATGGAAAAAAACAAATTTCATTTGGTACATGGAATCCAAATGACCAGTTAGGTCAGATGACATTATTTCGGGATGGCATGCTTGAAACATTGAAGTTCTAGGTCAGGTAGAAAAGGAAGTTGTAGAAAAGATAGATTATCCTGCCAGCTTCTCCAATGGCCTTTCATACTGCAGTGGAGACAAGATCCATGAATTCCTCTGGCTTGTAGAAGGGGAGATTTTATGGGATGGTGGATGTGAGAAACAATGCCTGTAGAGAATGGAGTGTCAATGTGAGCTGCACATTTTGTGACTTATAGGTACGGTGTGGAAATAATAAGATGAGGTCAAGTTAGTTTAGAAAAATAAAGCATCAGGAGTTCATGAAGCTTTATATGTGCCTTGGGAACCTCCCCTTTACCCAATTACCTTGTTTTTCAAGACTCAGAATCTGATACCTTAATCAAACCTGCAAAATTTGGCTGTGGTCTAATGAGTATTTAGACAGATTTGTAGACAGTCTCAGTGCTCTTGTGAGGATGATATGCAGTAGACAGGAAAAGCATGCAAGCTACCTTGAGCTGCCTGGAACAAAGGCAAAAGAAAAATCTAATAGGTAATTAAGGAAGTAATGACATTTCCTCTGAAATTATCTTTTGATGCCACTGTTTTTGAGCCAAGAGTGGCTTCAAAATGTTCAGGAAATGCAAAAGCCAGTGATAACTGTGACCTACAAATTATAGCCCAGTCCTACACATCAAGTATGGTCCAGTGGGCTTCATTCAGGGGTCCCAGGGCAACCCACCACTCCATGACCCCCATGGCAGCCCTGCCTTGAGGCACATTCAAATCCCTCACCTCATCCCATTTTTTAAAACTCCACTCCTATCTCTATGCTCTCTAGAGGATGTGGGGATAAAATTTGACCAGGCATCCTGAGTTGTTACACACACACCCAGGGAGGGGGCCCAAAATCAGACATGATTTCCAGTTTCTTCTTTATAGGAAAAAAGTCCGCTCCAGGTCTCTCTGCTAGTACATGAGCCCACCCATCTTTTTAATAAGCCCTTTGAGTGCTCTCTAGTCATCTACACCAATTGCCTTAAAATCCATTTCAGGCTTTATATATTTCTATGGAAGGCAATGTGACTAGATTAATACCAGCATGAATCTTTGTCCTTTAATGAGTGATGAGAAACTGTCATTGGCTGAGACTTCATAGAAAACAGGAAGTTGGGTTTAAAAGGAACACTGTAAAGATTCAATAATTGCTAAAGCTTGTTCATAAAGTCATAAAAAGGTTTCACTGTGGTATAGCTTGGAGGTAAGAAATCAATCATGTCACCTTAGCTGGAAATACACTTTTATAGCAAGGTGAACACTGTTGCTGCTGTTAAATCATTGTGGGAAAAGGTTTTATAGTTTCATGAATCTAACAAACAAGGGCTAGGCTTGCCATTTGGATTCACAGTATAGAGAACCCCCATCCCCATAGATATGTCCATGGAGAAACACTTCTTTTACCAGATAGAATGCTCCTATATAAAATGGCACTAGCGTAGCTTGCATAAACTTGGCACTACTATCAATATGCAAAGGAATCTTGTAGCACCTTTGAGACCAACTGAGAGAAAGAAGTTGTAGCATAAGCGTTCATAGACTTGGTAGATTTTCAGACAATGCTGTTATGGTGTTACTATTCCACTTTATTTGCTCTGGCTGCCTCCTGTTGAATCCTGGGATTTGCAATTTAGGGAGGGGTATTTACAACTCTCAGCCAGAGAGATATTAGGCCTCACTAAACTACAAACCCTAGAATTCCACAGGAGGAAGCCAGAGCAGTTAAAGTGGAATAGTAACACTATAACAGTGTAGTCTGAAAATCTCCTTAGTCTACTTCCTCAGATGCATGGAGGGAACTAGTGCCTAGGAACAGACCTTATATATGTTGAATATCCATAGAAATCAAAATTTGTGGCTGTAGTGATGAAGTGACAAGTTCAGTTTAACAGTGATCATTGAGGGAAAAGGCAGGAGGAAAGATGTTGCCTAAGGTCAGGTTGGGTGGATGACCATATGAATGGTGGAGGCAGTTATGGAATGTAGTGTGATTTTAATTGGAAACCAAAAAGGAGATGCTATAAATTGGCCAAGAGCACCCTTAAATTTCCTCCCCCCAACCTCTTTTGCAAAGCCCCCGCCCAACCTCTTTTGTATCTGTTCCTAGGCACTAGTTCATGCCATGCATCTTAGGAAGTAGACATAGGAGATTTTCAGACTACACTGTTATAGTGTTACTATTCCGCTTTAACTGTTCTGGCTTCCTCCTGTGGAATTCTGGGGTTTGTAGTTTAGTGAGGCCTAAGATCTCTGGCTGAGACTTGTAAATGCCCCTCCCTAAACTGCAAATCCCAAGATTCAACAGGAGGCAGCCATAGCAAATAAAGTGGAATAGTAACACTATAACAGTGTTGTCTGAAAATCTAGCAAGTCTACAAAAGTTTATGCTACAGTCCAATTTCTTTCCCACAGTCTCAAAGATGCTACGAGATTCCTTTGCATACTGATACTCCAGACTAACATGGTTATGTCTTTGAAGTCTATAATCTCCCTATGTAAATGTGGTTTTTTAAAAATTGCATTATGAGCCATTCACTTGATTCTTTGGGCTCAATCCAGACTTTCCCACTTGAGTTCCAACAGTGCCAGCTGTTGGCTTCCATGTCAGCAGGCTGGTGAATCCGCCCCCAATTTCAGTTTGAACTTTGAAGAAGCTATCCAAGGTGCTTAACCTGTTTGGGCATAGGGCTCACTGAGCAGGTTGGATAGCTCCATTACAGTCCAGTCTGAAACCTGGGGTGACATGGTAACCACCAGCCACTACCAGGTTGCACCCCAACCCAGAGGGGTGTTTTTATTTGAAATAATTAAGCCTGTAGGAGAGAGAATCTCAGTCTACCTTCTTCTATGTGGTGCCCACCAGACATTATGGATTACAGCTCCCATCAGCTCCAGACAGCATTGCCACTAGCCAGCGATTATGAGACTTGGAGTTCAAAACTGTAGGGGGGCACATTGAAAAAGGCTGCGCTAAATCTGTAGAAAAGGCTGTTACTCAGTTAGAAAACCTTAGCCTATTAATAAAATGAATTTTAGTTGATAATTTTATTTCTTAAACATTAATAAATTTACATATAATTTTCAAAAATCTTTGATGAAGGAGCATAACATTTTCTTTCCTTTTATATGTATCACATATTTGCAAGTATGATGCATTTATTAATATCTGCAGCCCTAATATTTATTGCTAAATGTGGTATCAAAGATGCTAATTCCCCTAGGCCTTGACGTGTTAAACATTTATGATTTTGCAGACATCAAAGTTTTAGTAAAACTTGAGTCATACTCCCACCTCCCCACCCTAATTTGTGGGCATACTGAGCCTGAAAGCAATATTAGGAGCAGGTAGTGTGTATGCTCTGATTCTAAAGGAGCACAGAAAAACTGATCATAGTATTCAGTATTAGTGTGTCAGGAGTTAGAAACTTAACTCCATTATAAAATGGCCAAACAAACTGCAGAGTCATGCCTAGTCAAAATGGCTGACTCCATGAACTGCCTAGTCTGCCTTAGCTACAGAAGGAGGGTTCTTATTGGTGTGTAAGATCATGTAATTGAGTAAGCCAATGCCCTGTAACTGTGTATATGGGAGGGCTCAGAGCAGAGCTCACTTCTCTTCTTCCTGTGAATGCTGAGGCATGGTGAAGCAGTTTCTCCCTGAATTGTAAATATTTGTATATATGGCAACTGTTTGAGTTTGAAGATAAAAGTGCCTCGTGCTTATTTGGACATCAAACACTCTGTATCACTCTGAGTATTCTTGGAAAGGGTTGCTACTGAGTCTGCTGAGATAATTTTTGGGCTTCTGCTGGGGATTGCATGTCCTATTATCCCCTGACATAGTGAGGGTTACAACTTTTATTTAAAGAGGGAAAAATAAGTTTCTAGTCCTTAAGTTTGTCCAGAAATGTTTTGAAGTTTGGGTGTTATAAGCTTGGGATAAAATCTGTGGTGATCAGAGATATTAGAATCATAGAATCATAGAGTTGGAAGAGACCAAAAGGGCCCTCCAGTCCAACTCCCTGCAAGGCAGGAAGACACAATCAAATAGTATTCTATGTGAAGTCGAAGGCTTTCACGGCTGACATCCATTTTCCTTGTTTTTTTTCCGGGCTGTGAGGCCGTGTTCTGGAATAGTTTCTTTCTGATGTTTCGCCTGCATCTGTGGCTGGCATCCTCAGAGAAAGGATGGCATCTCTAAGGATGCCAGCCACAGATGCAGGCGAAACGTCAGAAAGAAACTATTCCAGAACATAGCCTCACAGCCTGGGGGAAAAAAACAAGGAAAAAAATAGTGTTCTGTTTAGTTCTGTGCCTCTCTGGGTTACACTGGCACACACATGGTTCCTTGAGTGAACAGGTCTCCAAAGCAATTTTTTTTTAAAAAAAAAATGCTGTTAGTGCAGCACCTTTTTTCACTATTTCTTATATGGTATACATAGAGTTCTCCCCAGCAGGTACTGACCAGTCTTATAGCTGCTTAGCTTCTTCGGGGTGGATACAGCAGTAGTCTACTAGCCATAAGTGCTGTGTCTTTTTGAGTAACCAGTAATACCATCTGCCAGCCATTTCAGACTTCTCTGTGCTCGGTTTTAGTCCTCACAGTAGCTTGGGTAGGGATAGTTTTTTTTTTCCATCAACACTATATTGCAAGCTACCACTGCTGTAAGAGAGCAAGGGTGGTGTCATGGTGTAAGTGTTGGACTAGGACTCTAGAAGGCCAGGGTTCAAACCCTTGCTCAATCATGAAAACCCACTGGTCAAGTCACACTCTTTCCACCTTAGAAGATGGCAGTGGCAAACCTTCTCGAAATAAATGTTATGATAAAGTCTGCATAAATCAGAGTCAACCTAAAGGCACACAACAACGACAAATCCCTGTTGTAATGCCAAGTCTTTGGGGGGTGGTTTTGAATGCGCAATTAGACTCTTTAGCTTGATAAAAAACACAGTCCTGGTTGCATTTTTGAACATGGCTTGCTGATGTGGCTATGAGGACTGTTGTGATAAGTGCTTGTACTATACATCATAACATACCACTGCACTCCTGCCTGGAGTTGATAGAAGGAGGCAGTGGCCAACACATTAAAAGAGAACCAGTTGTGGGGAGGCTGTAATTGAATTTTAAAAGATCAAGCAACAGAGATATTTTTTTTTTAAAAAAAGTATTTATTTATTTTAATTACACATCACTGAAATTATTTTTCTCTTCTCATGTAAAAGCCTATGTTGGTGCTGAGTGTGGGAAGGAAGAGCTCCTTGGACACAGTTACTTTGGAATGAAAGAATGTGTTTAAGTGAAATCTTCCCCATTTCCCCTCCCTCCCTGCCTCCACAAAGTCACAAACTCAAGCCTCCAGTCAATCATTTTTAAGAGTTGCCCAGTGGGAAATCCTATGGCCAACAAACAGTGTTTTCAGCACCAGATGTTCTGCTTTACTGTAGATGGAAGCCACAAGTTTGTTCTGACTCATGATGGATCAGCAGTCGAAGTATACGACAAAATTAATTACTGGAACCAGCTAACAGAAATTTGTAAATGAGCCACAACTGAAGTAAATCCTTCAACTTCTTAAAAAAAAAAATAAGAAGAAAATGTTCTGTTGGGTTGTATTTTCCATTTCATTGTGTATGAAGACCAAATTGCTCTATTACTGAGCAGTACACAAGTGGACGACAAAACCATTGTTGGTTTATCCAATCTACACAGAAAATCTGGAAGGCATTATCCCAGAGCTAAAGCTATTGATTAGTGTGAGCACATTTTATATCATATCTTTCATCCAAGAAGCACAAGTTAGCACATACTGTCCTCTCTTCCCTGCTTACTTTTAGCCTCGCAACACACCCACAGATTTGTTTATTCCTTTAAGAAATTTAGGGTGCATCCAGACTGATTGAAAAGTCCCAGATTTTGTTCCTGTTCTTTCCAATTTATACTGGATTAAAATGAACCAACCTAGGGAGCTGGTATTAAAAATCTATGATCATACTGGGAGCTGACAGAAAATATTCTGGGAGAAACAAAATGTGTATGATCTCCAAAATAGAATTGGAAAGAATGGGGACAAAATATGGGACTTTCTGGGGGTTTTAAATTAGTCTGGATGAACCTTTAACCTACCTTTCAGGTGTAGCACTCTTCACAAGTCAGCTTAGACATTTTTAAAATAAAAAACTACACCAGAAATACAGTTAAACATGTACATGTGAACACATGCACAGCAGATGCTAAAGATATTTTAAAGTATAAAATACAGACCAGAATAAATGTGTCTTCATCCATGTGTTGTTTTTTTAAAGCCAGAAGTGATGAGATCATACATTCCTCCTTGGCAAAGGTGTTTCAGCTGTATGAGGCCAGCACTGAGAAAGCCCTGACCCTTGTACCCCTTAGCCAAATGCCCCTTGCCTGTGGTCCCAACTGTAGATTCTCCATTGTTGATCTAAATGTTGGGGCAAGCTCATATAGGTATAAGTTTTTCTTCAGATAATGCACTCATTATCCAAATCATGAAAAATATAGTGAATTTGATTAACATAACAAGGGACCAATACAGACAGAGGTTCCTATGCTTTCACCTGTAGGAAGACACTGTTTTCCTATGGTGGTTGTGGGTTGTGACAACTGGACTGTGAAGAAAGTTGGCCGGATGAAAACCAACTCATTTGTAATGTACTAGAGAGAAGTTGTATGGGTACTATGAATAGCTAAAAAGACAAATCAATGGGCCTTAGAGACAATCAAGCCTTGAACTCTCACTAGAAGTGAAGATGACTGAACTGAAGCAGTCATACGTTGGTAATCTTACGAGATGATGTAACTCCCTGGAAAAGATGATAATGCTTGGTAAAATGGAAGTCAGTAGAAGAAGAAGGCAACCAAACTACAGGTGGTTTGGTTCAATCAAGGTAACCATAGCCCTGAGTTTGCAAGACCTGAGTAAGGTGGTTAATCACCAGGGCTCTTCGAGGTCTCTCATTCATAGGATCATCATAAGTTGAAATCAGCTCGACGGCAAATAGCAAACAGTATAACCAGAATGAATTACATGTAGGTACTTGTTGAACAAACTGTCAATTCCATAAGGAGATTGGGGCTATATAATACAGGGCCAAGTGCAATGTAATCATAATCGCCCACACTTTTTTTTTTTTTTTTTTTTTGTGCCTGCAGGTAAATTTCTAGGGTTTTGTGGAGAGCCCTTCCTCCCATGTAGGTGCACTGGTTCTTTCAATTTTCTTTCATAAGCTTCAGGGCAGGTTGCATGCTGACTCACAGTTCTTACTGTTTCCAGAAACTACCATGCGGATGCCTTTGGCTATATAAAGCATTCCTTTAATTAATCAAATTTACCATGACTGTTCTAATTGGCCCAATGATACAGCAGATTTTTCAAGAAAGCTCCATTGCATTCTGGTAAGACATAGGATTAAAAATCAGTCTCAACTTCATTGGTTTCTCTAAAGCTCACTTGTATTCCCATGGTTAATGGAAATTTCTTTCCCATCCCTAGCTAGGATTGAGGGGTGTTTGACCCCAAATGATTTACCCATTTCAGACTCTCAGTGTATAAGGTGACATGAGTAGATTCTACTTCTTTTAAAGCACAGATACACCAGGACAAGCATAAGTTCAAGCTGCTGCATGTTTTACTTCTCCTTGACCAAAGGTTCCTTGCCCTGTTTTATAGGATCCAACATGCAGCTATCTTTATGCCTGTATGTGCTTCTTTTTCTGTGTTTAATATCCTTTATTTTGCTTCTTTTCCAGCTTGTAATAAGCAGTATGTATCCTGCAACCCTAATGACATTTCCCCCTTCCTTTTCCTTTGTTGCCTGCTTCATCTATGATATAGATCTGAAGAGTCCACAGCTACCTCTCTCTGGCTTTTCTTCGCAAACAAAGATTCAGGAAGGACTCATCCCATGCTTTCTGCAAGCGTGCTGATGACTAAAAAGGCCAATCCAAGATAAACAAGTCCGGTTGCAGAAAGCACAACAGAAGGTCTCCTTGGGTGATGTTCCCGGGCTGTGATTCTTTCTGCATTGTCGTTTCTCTTCAAGACTTGTTCGGCGTGAGTTCTCAAATAAGGCTGCAGCATTGTGGATAGTGCATCTCCATGCCTCCCAATGTGAGGCCAGGGCAGACCATTGTTGGTGATCAATTTGGCCAAGCCTGAGATGTTGTTTCAGGGAGTCCTTGTATCGCTTTTTTGGAGCACCCCTCCTACACTGACGTGTGGTGAGTTCACCGTAGAGTACTATTTTGGGGAGGCGATGGTCCTCCATCCTAGAAACGTGCCCTGCCCAGCGCAGCTGTGTTCTCAATATCATGGCCTCAATGCCGGTGATCCCTGCTTGCTCAAGGACAGCAGCATTCGTCACATAGTCCAGTGTATATTTAGGATTGTGCGTATTCAGCACTGATTTAAGCGTTCGAGGAGTCGTAAGTGGTGGCGATAGGTGTCCCATGTTTACGGTTAATGTTATTTCAGGAAAGGGGGATGCAAGCATCCCTACCAATCTGACAGAAGAAGAACATTACGTATAAGAAAGAGAGAACAAATAGCAGGGAACAGCAGAAACAAGCTAAGGAAAACTTTTGGACAACTAAAACAAAAAAGTGCTGTTGCGAAAAGAGACTGCGAACCAACATCCCTTCAGGGTAGTGTAAATATCGACATGCAGAGATTCTATTTGGTGGAAAGCTCCTGCAGAATAGCAATTTATTTATTTATTTATTTATTTATTGCAATACGTGTTGGTGGCTGGTGCTGCTTTGCAGTGTGCATTGTGCAATTGGGTTCTAAATACCTTATGAAAATACAACTCACAGCATTCCATAGGGTGGAATCATGGAATTTAAAGTGGAATCAAAATACTACAACTGTATTGTGTGAAAGAGCCCTGAGAGAAATGAGTAAAGATAATACAGGTATCCCCATATCCACAGAGGATACATTCCAAGACCCCCCATGGATAACTGAAAATGTGGATAATAGGGGACCCTATTATTTTCAATGAGATGAACATGAAATTGACCATAGAATCACATTAGAGGACCTAGAAATGCCTGGAGGGAACTTTTTTTTTTTTGGAACGTGGGCAAGCGAAACCGTGGATACTGAATCCGTGGAAATGGGGGTCAACCTGTATTTATTCAAATGAGGTATATTTCTGAATCTACATGTTTGTACCATAAAAGTTTGTAACACTTATAATGCAGAATCTGGTTGTCTCTGCTTAGGATAATTTAATGAAAGAGTAATTTTCTGGAGGTGAACCAAAAGGAAATGTGAGGGTAATTTTTGCTAAATCTGGAAGTAAGAAGTTCTCTGGTAAGGCCTTCAGTGCTCAAGCGATAGAACGCATTGGAGGGTTATCACCACATTACTGTTCCCCAGAATTGCTCATTTGTTTTTGATATACTCTATTTCTTGCCCTTTTTATAGTCTAATCTTTCCAGAGTGCCACAGAAGCTTGTCTAAGAGGACAGCAGAATTTTTATTAAGATAGATTGACAGTCTATTTTTATTGCATCCTGAATTTACAAAATGTTCTTCCAACATCTTTGCTCTCCATTATTGTGAAAGATTTAGAGCTCTGAAGTCCAAGAATTCTTAGTAAACCATCAGGGAAGAAGTAAAATGAAGTCCCCCAGAGCTATTGCTTTTGTTGTGCTTTTAAGTACATCATTAATAGCATTTCCACTCATGGCTTCACTGCTGCTTGAGGCAGGAGAGTGATGGCACACTTATGGGCTCCATCCCCTCTTTTGCAGTCCTAGTCCCTTCCACAGTTTGAACATAAAGCTGAAAATATAGTTTTTGGGGGTGTTTCAGAATATTTTTTTATGTTGAATTTTTATTGTGGATATTCAGCCGTGTGAACAGAGCTGTATGCTAGATTTTTGACTCTATAGATCTATGGAAAGATTTTCGGTGCTTTGCTTTTTTCCATGTATTTCATGGTTTAATATGGCTTTATTATTCACTTCTTATCTGAATGGAATACAATGGTAAGATGCCTCATGCTTAATTATGTTTTACACCCAAAGTGTGTAACAGAACCTTGGTAACCTTGTGTCTGTTTTAAAAACTACTTTAGAAGGGGGTGATCTTGGAGCGACTGGAGGAAAGATTGGAGTGCTTAACCCTTTCCCTGCCTGCCACTTCCTGTACCAATCGCCCCTGCTGACTCATTGCCCTCCCCAAGCTACTTTTCTTCCCCCATGTGGTTCCAAACACATAATTGCAAGGTAGATAATAGTGCTTTCAAGATAGCAAGAGAGAAAAGTACAGTGTGGCCTTGGTTTCCACTGGGGGTTGGGTCCAGGACCCCCTGTGGATACCAAAATCCGTGGATGCTCAAGTCGCATTATATACAGTGGTGTAGTAAAATGGCACCACTTATGTAAAATGGCAAAATTAAGGTTTGCTTGTTGGAATTTTATTTTTGGGGAGGGGATATTTTCAAACCATGGTTGGTTAAATCCATGGATGCAGAATCTATGGATATGGAGGGCCAACTGTAACTCTTTGGGACATTTTGGAATGGAAACTTGGAGGGAGAGAAGGGGTTAAATACTCTCCGTTACTTCTCTATTACAAGCCACCTTTGCACAAAATAGCATATCTGTGAACAACCTCCTCATGCCCACAAAAGCTCCAAATGGTGTTTTATGTGTGTTTGCAATTCTAAGTAAATACAGTTTTTTAGTCCATGGAACTAACTTTAAATTCTGCTTCGATTTTCACCATATACATAATTAATTACATTACATATTACTTGAAATCCTTTGCTTCCAGTTGACCTGCAACTGCCTGGCATCTCTCAACTTCAAGCCTATGGAAAGACCTTTTTTTCCTTTCCTTTTCCTTTAAATAGCTTGTATAGTTCATAAATTGGATTAATGGAACTCCTTAGCTTCCTCTCCTGGCTCCATCCATTTTCAGCACTGACATGAAGTCCTGGTTTAAGGCTTTTCAACTCTGTCATTTCTTTTTTTTGCTATTCTCACTCTCTTCGTCCTTCCTATCTCTTAGCTTCTACTGATTTGTTGGTTCCCGCCCCGCCCCCCCAATATACATAGCATGGACTTGTCTTCCAGTTCGTTTATCAGACTTTGCCAGAATTCACAAAATTTTGACAGAGGTAGTAAAACCAAAAGATTTGCCCATCCCTAAGCAAGAGACAGAATTGGGGTTCAGTTCATTATGCATCATGGTTTACCCAAATTCACAAAATTTGGATCTAGACATAAATGAAGCTGAGATATTAGCTTTTTGCTAGAACCAGCTACCAGCTAGTCCCCCTGTGATTATTGCTTAAAAACCTTTCCTTTTAAGCAGGCATTTTAGCAAGGATGGTAGCAAAATGAACAAAGTCTGGGGAAGGGATGTTAATCTTCTACAATTTCAGCTTCACATGCAAGGATGAATAATTACAGTACTGTTCTTCCCTCTGTGGAGAAAACAGATACTCCTCTGCAATATTCTCCATGTATTTGAGTATCCCAAAGGGTTGCAGAGGAATTATTTTGCATAGAAAAAGACATGGGGTTTTTTTTTCCTCAGAAAACTTTTCTGCACAGGAAAATGGTTGGGGGAAGGGGGTTGTGCAGGAAATCTATTTCCTGTATAGAACAATTTGTCTACAACAAGAGATGTTTGAATGCCAGGAGAAAGTGCACAAAATTCTCAGTTGTCAATTATTCCTTTTGATGGGATTTCCTGTCAGGAAACCTGTGTTTTGTTTTGGTTTTTTTTACTTGGGAACAAATAATTTTTAATCTCCTTTCCATCCCTAGTCTTCTGGGCACTGTAAAGCCTAACACCTTTTATTTGGCATAATACTTTTGGGCACTCCAGTGCCATGCATCTGATGAAGTAGGATGGAGTCCACAAGAGGTTATAGCAAACAAACTATATTCATCTTTCAGGTGCCAGAAGACCTCTTTGTTGTCATGTTTAAGGAATCTGTTTCCAGGTTTCCGCTATGGAGTGGTGTCCGGCCCTCACCATGAAGGAGGTAGGATAACCAGGGAGGTGGCAGGTGAGGCTAGAGATACCAACTTAATCTGAACCAACCAACTTAATCTTGTACCAACTTAATCTGAAGGACTGAAGGTGCCTTTTCAATCCCTCTTGGGCTACATCTCCCTGACTCCACCCCCTTCTTTGATGTGTGGAGTGTCTTAGGGGTCCTTTACATGGGGGTTAAAATCTGGATGACATTTGGACTGCTTTGGCCCAGAGATACTCTGGCCGCACCTCTGGCTAAATTTGGCCAGAATCTACATTTGGATTTTTATTTGAAGAGTGTCTACTGCTAGGGCTTGCTGTTTAACTCCTGTTATATGCTGAACCCAGTGGCCTCAGGGAGAACAGGCTCTGTGAAAGCAAACGCCGGTTTTATGTATCCTGTTCTCCACTATATAAAATACACTGTCTTCTGCATCAAGTAATGCCCCAATATTTGACACAAATGCTTAATAAACAAAATTTTTGCAAGTAAGTCCCAAAATGCAAGAAATCTTATGATGGTTGCATAATTTTTTTTCAACGGGGCATCTTGAAGGACAAAAATAGAATCATAGAATCATAGAATCATAGAATTGCAGAGTTGGAAGAGACCACGAGGGCCATCCAGTCCAACCCCCCTGCCACACAGGAAATCACGATCAAAGCATCCCCGACAGATGGCCATCCAGCCTCTGTTTAAAGACCTCCAAGGAAGGAGACCCCACCACACTCCGAGGGAGTTTGTCAATCATAAATAGTTTGTCAATCATAAATAGGAAACACATATATGATTAGCAACAACCAAAAATAAAAGTACTAAAATAAAAAGTACTAAAAAGGAAGATTACATAAAACAGAAAAAATACAGTATAAAGGGATCTATGGTATAACTAGAGAGACAGCACCATGTAGTGGTTAGAATGTTGGACTAAACTCTCGGAGATCAGGTTCAAATGCCCTCTTGGCCAAGGAAACGTATTCTCTTCAGCCTCAGAGGAAGACAAAGGGAAACCTCCTCTGAATAAATCTTGCCAAGAAAACCCCATGATAGGTTCACTTTAGGGTTGCCATAAAGTGCTAACAACTTAAGAAACACACAACTACATTGTGAGGAGCCCTTGTAAATGCGCAGAGGTTTGGCTGGGAAGGCAGAGGAGAGGGGCGAATGCTTTGCCTTGCCCCTCCCCCGCCCGATCTCCTGCATCTTCGCTCCCTTTGCGAAGGGAGCAAAGAGGCAGGAGATCGGGTGGCAGGTGAGGCAAACCGTATACCTGGGGTATAAGATGACCCCTGACTTTTGGAGATATTTTCCAGGGCTCAAAAGTCATCTTATATGCCGGTAATTGTACTTGAGAGCCATTGAAATCTGCATGAACATTAGTCCTGGCTTTAGGTTCTACTCATTTCCATGAGAACTGTGAACCAAACCACAGAGTACCTCTCTGCACACAGACCAAATCCCGCATGTTCATACACTGTCAAGTGTAAAGGCCATTCAGTCTGACTCTACTGTTGAATGAAGAAGAGGGATGTTCTCTCTCTCTCTCTCTCTCTCTCTCTCTGGCTTTTCTTCGTAAACGAAGATTCAGGAAGGACTCATCCCGCTGCAAGCGTGCTGATGACAGAAAAGGCCAATCTGAGATAAACAAGTCCAGTTGCAGAAAGCACAGCAGAAGGTCTCCTTGGGTGATGATTCCGGGTTGTGATTCTTTCTGCATTGCCGTTTCTCTTTAAGACTTGTTCGGCATGAGCTCTCAAATAAGGCTGCAGCATTGTGGATAGTGCGTCTCCAAGCTTCCCAATGTGAGGCTATGGCGGACCATTGTTGGTGATCAATTAAAGAATACTGCTTGTTAGTATTGATAGCTATTCCCTTCTTCAATGGGACTTCAACCTTTGTCACAACACTTGTATGCAGTCCCTGAAAGAGCATTGCCTAAAGAACCCTGTGAATGCTGCATGTGGGCCTTCATTCCTCCCCTATGTGTGTGATGTTTCACAAATGTTGTTTTAAGTGGCACACAGGAATTTTAACCTTGCTCTGCATGAATGCATAAGAACTGGGGTCAGTGCTATTGGTACTGATGAAATGGTGGCACTCTGGTATTTTTGTGTGTGTGTTCTGGGTGCGCTGTCATTGTCTTGAATGCAGTTGGTCCCTCTGAGTATAGGCACCTTGTTGGTAAGTTTTGGTGGTGTATCGATAAGAGGGTATGCTATTTTCTGTGGTATGAATTTCCCCTTCAACCCAGGAAGAACACAAAACCAAGAGGCCACTTTAAAAGTATAGTACCAGCCTCTCTACCCCAACAGCCCCATTTTCTATGAAAGAAAGAAGCCATTTCTCTGAAAGCTATACATTATTTTATGCTGGGTAGAAGCAGTCTAGACTGGCCTTCTCCCTGATCTCATACACTCATAGAATTTGTTTTCGGTCGGAACCATTCAGTTATGCAGCCCTTCCACTTGCAGTCACAAATGGTTGATTAATGGTCCACATGCTTTAGCTGCATATGCAGATCAACTCTTTATGGAAAGTGCCTTTCCAAAATAGGGACCTAATCCAATCCCTTTCATTGTCTTTGACACATGCCATTTCAACGTGGTGAAATGCCCACTAAGAGTTTGTTGTGCCCTGTGAGATTTCAGTACAAGGATGAGATAATAACCTCTTTTCCCCCACAGAGTTTTCTGAATTTTTCACAGGGTATTTTCCCTTTTTGCAACTAAGCACACACATACACACACACACATATACACATATACACATACACAGAAAGCACAGAAGGATGGGCTGATTGGCCAAAAAAGATTCAAACACCCCACCCAATGCTTCCTTTTAAAAATTGTCCATTCAGTGAGGCAACAAGTAGCATTATTTTGACAACATGTGCAGTTTACAAGGGGGGGGGGGGTATCATAGAGTTGGAAGAGACCATAATGGCCATCTAGTCCAATCCCCTGCCATTCAGGAATACCCAATCAAATCACTCCCAACAGTTGGTTGTCCAGCCTCTGTTTAAAAACCATCAGGATTACAAAAAAATATCCTTCACTATCACACAGGCGGGGGGGGGGATGATGGTTCTTGTTCTCATGCACAAAAACAAGATGAGCAAGGGTTTACATCCTATGCCAGAAGTACATAGCGTTGAGAACACACTCCTGTCTCACCTCAAGTGAAAATACCAGTCTTTCAACTGCAGTGTCATGTATACTGATTGGTTGTATTCTTTCAGAATTTTTAGACAGGAGTTTTTCTCATCCCTGCCTGAACTGGCTGCAGATCAAGCCTGGAACTTTGTGCCTGCAACATTTGTCTTCCATCACTATTCTAATTTGGCTGTCTTTTGTTATTATTATTTGCCATCAAGTTGACTTTGACTTATGGCAACACTATGAATGAGAGACCTCCATGATTCTTGGTCATCAACTGTCTTCCTCAGGTCTTGCAAACTCAGGGCCATGGCTTCTTTGTTTGAACCAATCCTCTTGTAATGTGGTCTCCCTCTTTACCTACTGCCTTCCACTTTTCCAGGCATTACTGTCTTTTACAGCAAATCATATCATTTTATTATATGTCCAAAGCCTCAGTTTAGTCATCTTCACTTCAAATGAGAATTCAGGCTTGATTAGCTCTAAGACCCATTTGTTGTTATTGTTTAGCAATCCATGGTATCCATAGAAGTCTGCCAGCATCACATTTTGAATGAGTTGATTCTCTTCTTGTCAGCTCTCTTCACTGTCCAGCTTTCACACCCATATGTAAAAACTGGAAATACTATGGCCAGCTCTCTTTTGCATCAAGCTTTTTTGACAGATTCATTCCCAAGCTACATGATCTAAATCCAATTCTTAGTCTAGAGTAGACCCATCAAATAAGATGCTGAATATTAATTCAACAGTTTTGTAAATCTGATTGATTCAGTGGGTCTGCTTTCATTGGAAATATATACTCGGTTTGGGCCATGTCTTGTATCATGTTCCAGCTAACCCAGCTAGCCTGCTAAATGGAAGTTAGCTTATAGATACAAGAGTGCCGTGAAGTGTTTTGATGGAAAGAAGCAGAAATTGTTTTTGTGAAAGAGGATGTGATTCTTACCGTACATTACTGTTCCTCTTCTCTCTCCCTGCCTTTCCACTTTCATGTTATTTTGTTTCCTTGGTGTGTCAGGTCATTTTAATTAAATGAATGTTCAAGTGCAAGACAGCATTTGATAAATGACTATTGTTTTCCTGATTACTGTTCCATCAAGAGAATCCGGTGAACAAAACACTTTGTGGAACTCATGGAATATCTACTGCAGAGTACTGGACCATAGTTCCCCCACTTCACACTGAAAACAACTGTTTATCTCACTGGAATGGCAAACCCACTACAGGTTTTACTCTAAATTTTAAAGGAACTAATTGTGCCAGACCTATCTATCCCTGAGGGGATCCACAACCCTTCTAACAGTGGAGTGATCAGACACGACTAGTTACTCCAGCTGGGAGGAAGAGAATGGAAACTGTATATTTATTGATTGATTTAGTTTATTCAGTTCTTTAAGAGAATGGTGCCTTGGATTTCATTTTTTTTTCCTCCCCCCCCCACACTTTAAAACTAGTCTTTTTGATATTAATCTCTCTCTCTCTCTGGCTTTTCTTCGCAAACGAAGATTCAGGAAGGACTCATTCCGCGCTTTCTGCAAGCACGCTGATGACTAAAAAGGCCAATCCGAGATAAACAAGTCCGGTTGCAAAAAGCACAGCAGAAGGTCTCCTTGGGTGATGTTTTTGGGTTGTGATTCTTTCTGCGTTGTCGTTTCTCTTCAAGACTTGTTCGTCGTGAGTTCTGAAATAAGGCTGCAGCATTGTGGATAGTGTGTCTCCATGCCTCGAACTATATGCAGCCCTGAGACCCTTTGCAACAAAAGAGTGGAGTAGAAAGGCTTTAAACCAGTGGTTCTTAGCCTCTATCTTTTATTGCCACAGGCAACACAGACCCGCAAGACTTATCTCATCATCATCATCATCATACCTGAACACTGAACCATTAACAATTACACCACCCCTTAAACCTTTCCTCAGAGGCATGGAGGGAGAGGGAAGACTTTTCTCCTGCTTCTTCCCACCAGTTTGTGGCTGGAGTGGATTAAACAGCAACATGCACAGCCATCCAGCCTTTGCCTTGGCTCCTGTCATGTGAAGGCAGGGAGGGGGCAGGCTGAGAAGCTGAGTGACAATGGAGCTGACAGCCAGCCATCCTTTGCCCTTCTCTCTTTTCCCCTCCTTTCCTTTGCAGGGGAAAGAAAGGACACCGAAAACAAGGACTTCAGGTGATACAACAGGTGTGGGTGTGGATATGGATGTGTGCGCATGGCAACCTTTTCTTCCAAACTCTTTCTTCAAACAGTGACATCACCAACAAAAACCCTGCATGTTTCCTGCCTTAGGCTGAAGCAGCTACACCTCCCTTCCTCACTTTTCCTCCTCCTCCTCCTCCTCCTCACCACCACCACCACTTCAACTACTCCTATACCCCCAAACTCACATTCCTAAACCTTTTAATTTGCTTCTCCACACTGAAAGGGAAAGAGAAGAAGCAGATGTTTCTTCAACGCCATGCCACCCTCATGTTTGGGGTCAGACTTATCACCCTTTTGTGTGTGCATGTCTCCTGAAGTGACATGTTCGTGTTTGCATATCATTCACACACACATTTCTGTGTTGAAAGATCATCATGGCGGAAAGACTGGAAAGATCAAATTGCCTCAGATCCTTGGTTTAGGTATCCTGCCTTTCTCCTGGAAAGGAGAGGACGGAGAGAGAGAAAGAGAAGGGCAAAGGCTGGCTGGCTGGGTGTTAGTTCCACTGTTGCTCAGCTGCTCACCTGCCTCCACCCCATAGCAGAGTGGCCACATGACAGACAACATGCAGGCCTGGCCAGCTGGCCAGCCAGCTAGCTAGCCTTTGCCTTGGCTTCTGGCTGCTCTGCTGCAGGGAGGAATTGGTATGAGCAATCTTCAATCCTCTGCAGCCCCTCTGTGAAGACATGATGCCCCCCTCCAAGGGTCCACGGACCACAGGTTAAGATCTACTGCTGTAAACAGTAAAGGTGAGAAATTCTGTAAAATGCTGCTTTTCAAGCATCCATTTGATTAAAAAAGGAAGTAAAAGTTTCTGTGTGAGGTACGGTGTACAGACTGAAAAGGATTAAATAATGAAGCATTCATTTAAAGTTTAAAATTGAAGAAATCTATAAACTGGCTAAGAAAGAAAGAAATATATCATAGGCTCCAGTCTCAGAATTTGAATTGCCATATAGCCCAAAGTATACAGTTTGTTCTCTCTCTCTCTCTCTCTCTCTCTCTCTCTCTCTCTCTCTCTCTCTCTCTCTCTCTCTTGCTCTCTTTCTTTCTTTCTTTCTTTCTTGGCAAATAGATCTTCGAAGTCCTGCCTATGAGATCATCACACTACCTTTCCCTGCCAAAGAAGGATTAATCTACATAAGTTTTCCTAGGCTAGTGTTTGACAGAAGCTCTGCAGGAAATAAGAAAGCAATATTTCAGTGTTTCTCCTGCCTACACGCACTTTCAACTCAGCTCGCTTTTCTTAACACTTAATCCATTAAACATCCTACTCTGACTTTAATTAGAAACATTTGCATTGATTGTGCAAAGCTGCTGTGAATTTAAACTTTTTGATAGATACTCTGACACATTAACACAGTCCAGGAAACAAGGTCTTTTTATCTCATTCCCACCCCCAGGCCAAGAAGCTTTTTTTAAAACATAAAAAATAGGAAGTGCAACATAGGGTAGTGGAAATGTGTAAATATGTAGCTTCTTGCCAAATCTGCCACAGGTGAATTAGATTTATTTCTATTTGCGTGTCAAGAGATGCAAGAAGAAGAAAGGAGAAGAAAGGAAGGGAAAGAAAGAGAGAGCAAGAAAGAAAGGAAGGGAAAGAAAGAAAGAATGAGTGAGCGAGAGAAAAGGCTATAGCCTCCTGGTTGCATTCCTTGTTGTACCAAGATAGGGAGTTCTGCTTTAGTCCAGATGAATTACATGAGAAAGTAAACTTTGGAAGGCTCCCCATGGACAATATTTTTTCTGTTTAACTCATGTGATCAGCTGTCAACACAGCACCATTGAACTTCCTGAGCCTTGTCGTCCTAAATCTGTTTAGTGTCAAAACTACAACATTGGGATTTAACAAAATAACACCACCACCCCAGCGGAAAGAATCAGCACTTTGAAGGTCCAAAGTTTGTTGTAAGTTCGGTGATAAATCAAGAACTAATGTGAGTCAAAGATTTATTCCCTGCCTAGTTATTCAAATAATAATCTTCTGGTCTCTTCAATGCTGTTATTATGGGTTATTGGGGGGTTTCTGTTTGCAGTCTCAATTTTTTTAAAAGAATATTAACTATCTTTAACTATCTGTACCATCTTTAGTACATTTCCCTTTAAATGGATGGAAAAAATGTACCATTCTTCCACCTGGTATTACCCAAACTGCTAGTGACGTGGAAATCCCATGCAAAATCAAGTTACTAATATTTTGGGGGAAATTAGCAGCAACTCAATTAGCTATGCAAGAGGGGACAACAGAAGGGATCTTTATGCCCATGTTTACCCCAACTAGCTCAGGATTGACACACACACAAGATGAAAAGTTAACAATAATCTTTATTAAAGGTTCAAAAATAATAACACCAATCATGCACATATTCATATGAGAAAACATTCACACAAGGCTAAGGAGAACGAAATAAGAGTTTCAATAGAGGTATAGCATGAGGGAGTTTTGAGGTAATATGACCCTGTCCTGTAGTCCAAAGTCTCAAAGCAGACTGGCATCATGGATGGATGAAGCAGGAATGGCTACACAGTTGGACGGTGTGTCCTCAGGAAAAGAGACCTCTGAGATATGAGGTGAGGTTTTGGACTAATATTTATATCCCAAAACGTGCCCTGAGGTGGTGCGATGTTGGGCAAGAACAATGCATTCCAGGAGTGTTTTGTGATGAAACAATGGATCTCCGGATGTGTTAAGTACATTTAATATGTGAGGCTTGATAGAAATTTGCAAAGCATGACCTGCTCCTTGATGGCTGGGTCTGAGATGTAGGAAATATGTTGTTTTACTCCAGCTATGGATGTTGGGCTTATTGCCTTTCACCAGATGTGCCCAAAGAACATTTCCTTAGGTCTGGCTTTGATCTTTGTGTCAACTTGTTTTGTAATTTTGTCTTGCAATTTTTCAGCACATGTCTTTCAAGGGGTCCCTGTTTACTGTCTTCCCAGATGGAGGCCACATTAAAAACCAAATTATTAATATGTCAATTTTGGGGGTTCTTGGGGTGGGGCCTGTCAGGATTGCTAACACTGGCCCATGCTTTAAGGCATTGTGGCAACTCAACATATAGAACTAGGGATGTGTAATGTATCTCTGAGAAAGCTCATTATATCTAAACTCTCTGGCTCCCTGTAGATGTTTACCTGCAGTAGTATCTCCAAAAGCATCTGCTGTAGGGCAGAAGGGTGGTGACAAATGGCTTTGGGGGTGGGAAGCTGAAAATCCATGCAGATGCAGGAATCATCTTAGACAGTGTATTCAAGATAGCTCTTAAAACCTCTAGTTTTTCATACACAGTTGTATTTAAAACTAAAATTTAAGAAAGGAAACTCTGAGGAACAGTTAACCAGAGCCACCATTTTTGGAAATCAAAATGTTTTAATAGGTTAATTGACTAATAGTTGATCAATTCTTGCTTCAAGAGACAATACATAGAAAGAAGTCTCCAAGTGACTGTAATGCTTGTGAATCCTTGTTGACACTATTGGTAAGCATGCTTGGAGATCCTCCTTCTCTCCCTCTTCTCACTCAGGCCATGGAGTGAGCTGCCAACAATTTGCTCTCCCAACAGTACAGTGAGAAGTTAGAAAGAGGTTCAGCAAGGCCAAGGATTTCCTTGTTCTATGTACCCTAAAACAGTACAGTAAGACCCCATTATCCATGGGATCACTTTCTGTGGTTTCTGTTACCCATGGTCACTGCTTCAAAAGTGTTTTTGGGCATCTCTTTGTCCTCCAGAGCATTTCTGTGGTAGTTCTAGGATCAGTAATTGACCTCTCACCTTCCTTCTGTTCTGCAAGCATCTGTTGAGGAAGCAATGAGAGGAAAATTGGGAGCAGGTCAGTTCCCCTGCCCTCCATGAGGCAGCAGGTAAGTGTAGTGGGAGGGCTTTAAAATATAGGGCTCAATACTATTGTTACCTACCCTGATAACCCCCATCTTGGAATATGAAATAATTGGCTATATTTACTAATTTGACTTAATGTGGTTGTCCACGGGGTAGCAGGTAAACCAGACACCTGCTAATACCAAGCTGGAGTCATGTGTAACCAAGGGAAGGGCCTTTGGAAATTCCCCCCAAACCAAATACTGAGATCAGAACTTAACACCTGGAGATGAGTCATTCACTAATCCAGTCAACGATAGTAGAGTCCTTGATGCTTGTAAAATGGGTCTTTCCATTCCTCATCCCTTTCCAACAAAAGACCTTGCCTGCTTCCATTCAAATGCAGCACCCATCAACAATTGTTAACTCTTCTGAAGCAGCCATTGTCTAGCCCAAGAAACATTGTACTGTATTCCCCTCAAAAATTCTATCCCTTCAGGGGAATTATTTCATATAAATATGCACACAGATCCCCTTCCTATTGATACCACATCAGACTGTATAGCTGGGTGCACAGTTCATCTTCCTCTCGACTTCACATCAGACTGTGTAGCCATGCCATCTCCCTGACCTCACTGTTGGTATAGATCACTGTCGTGATCTCAGCTCTGCAGGATCAATATGGCATAACCTGCCATCCTCTTACTCTGTTCCTCTATCCAAATACTTCCAACTGTCTTTGATAGCCTTGTGTGAGTGTCTGAAGCCTGCGTGTTTGAATGCTGTTGATATTAATTTCCAATAAAGATCATTTAATTGTATCTTTTGGTTTAGCGTCTCCTCTGTTATGACTGGTATACATAGGTATGCATAGGTTAAAAGATCCCTTCATTACCCGGCCTCTCACATGCCAAGTTGAGTTAATTAAATTCCCCAATTTGATATTAGGTCATTAGAGGGTCCCTACACAAGTTTTGTGACAAATTGATGAAAGATCATTAATGAGAAGATAAGGCTATCCTTGTTAATAGAATAATAGAATCATAGAGTTGGAAGAGACCTCAAGGGCCATCCAGTCCTTCTCCCTGCCATGCAGGAATACACAATCAAATAATTCCTGACAGATGGCCATCCAACCTCTGTTTAAAAACCTCAAGAGAAGAAGACTCCACCACATTCCCAGGCAATGTATTTCACTTCCGAACAGCTCTTACTGTCAGGAAGTTCTTCCTAAAGTTTAGATGGAATCTCTTTTCCTGTAGTTTGAGTTCATTTTTCTGTTTTCTAGTCTCTGGAGCAGCAGAAAACAAGTTTGCTCCTTCTTCAATATGACATCCTTTTAAGTATGTAAATAAAACTTGGGAAATACTGTAGTTGGATCTGAAATGACCTTCCCCACAAAAAAGAGAGAGAGAGACCAATAAAATGATAGAAGACTGGCCTTAATGCCTGACTTTGTTCAGAGAGGGAAAGAAAGGAATAGTGACTCATGGAGTTTATGGTGATTTCAGGAACAAATAGTGTATAGACATATCTCTTTTGGAGCCAGAGCTTGGGAAAGTTACTTTTGAGGGCTGTAGCTGCCAGAATCTGTTAGCCAGCATGGCCAAAAGTATATATTTTCCAAGCTCTACATTTGCCCAATTACCAGGTTTCACAGGCTTTTGAAACATTATAGTAAAAGTGATGCCAAAAACTGTTTTCACAAAGATGATAGAATACAAAAGGAGATTGGGTACACTGGTGAGTGCTAATGGCTGTATCCTAAAAATTTCAACTCTGCAGAAAGCAAAAATAAAAGGCATCTATCTGCAGCTGATCATGACCAATTCAAGCTACAGAGCCCTTGGAAAGAATCTAAGGGCAACAACAAAAGAAAATAATCAGCTTCCTACATCTCAGGAATAAACTTTTTAAACTTTCTACAGCAGGGATGGGCAGCTTCTGGCTCTCTAGATGTTTTTGTACAGCAACTCTTGTTGGTTTGAGTCAATAGAGCCAGCAGTGTGGGATCATGGAAGGCACCATCCAGTCACAGGTGGAGAGCCACATGTCCTCCACTCTGGTCCTACAGGTAGTGAAGCTCACTGGTGGAGGGAAGTTGCAAAAAAATTGGAAAGTTGGTTTTATATGTGGAGGCAGATTTTCAGTATGCCTCTGAGTACCCGTTTTTGAGGAACTGTAGCAGGAGAGGGTATATCCATCATGCCCAGCTTGTAGACTGGTTGAGCATCTGGTTGGCTACGGTATGAAACACAGTGCTATACTAGATAGGATCCTGGTCTGATCCAGCTCAACTCTTCTTTGTCCTTTTTACTCTTCCTCTCACTAGCACTATATCTTCATCTTCAGTCACTACAAAAACCTAACCTCCCTTGGAGATCTTTTAAAGCTGATTCTCGAGGGATCAAAACACTTGATTCAAGCATTCTGTGACAATGGAACAGGGAGCATGTGACCCTCCATATGCATACCCTTCAATAGATGAAAACCAGGGCACATGTGGCCAAGCAACATCAGAGTGTGGTCAAGATGGCACAAGGACGAACACACAAGCTAAGAGAGGCTACAGCAGTTTGCTTTTGCCTGAGCCTAATGGCAAGGGTAAGACTCTGCCTCTTCATGTCCTCTTAAAGCTGCTGAGTTAATTGAGTGCAAACTACTTTTGCACATTGATCTCAGTTTGACACTGTCCATCCCGTTGGGGGTAGAGGACCTATTAGAATGGTATGCCTTCGAAGGCTAATGGAAACAATTGGATTTCCATTAGAGGGTTTATTGGTTGGTAACACCAGTTATTCTGTTGAAGCCTTGGTCAGTACCTGGAACACCAACCTTACCAAGGCTATTGACATGTTCGCTCTCAAGTGTCCTCTCCAAGCAGTTCTAATCGCCATCCATGGTATACTAAAGAACTTAGGAAGTTGAAGCGGGTTGGACAACGACTAGAGTGCGTCTGGCAAAAAACTCGGCTCTCGTCTGACAACACTCATCATAGGAAATTTCTTTGTTCCTATAAAGAGGCAGTACGTGCAGCGAGGAAATACTTCTCTTCTGCATGCATTGCGTCTGCAGAGTCTCACCCAGCAGAGCTGATTAAGGTGGTGAGGGAACTGACACAGATTCCACCTGTGCAGAAATCATTACTAAACCTGACAACAGCCCACTGTGATGCATTTAACAACTCCTTTGCAGATTAAATCTCTCAGATAAGAGCCAATTTGGACACCGGGGTTGGAGCAGATTAAATTGACAAGGTGTCCAGTAACTCCGTTGATGAGGTTATACTGTATCAGTTTCAATCTGTAAGTACTGATGGCGTGGACAAGCTCCTTGGTAGAGTGAGGAAGACAACCTGCCCTCTTGACCCTTGCCCTTTGTGGCTGGCTGTCCAGGGGGATGATGCCTTGTAGATGTTCCTCAGGGACATCATCAATGCATCCCTTAAGGAAGGTCACATTCCATCTTGTCTGAAGGAAGCGGTGGTTAGACCGCTCCTAAAAAGACTTTCCCTTGACCTTCTGGATATGAAGAACTACAGGCCAGTCTCTTTATTACCTTTTTTGAGCAAGGTGATCGAGAGGGCGGTTGCTCTTCAACTCTAAGCTGTCTTGGAAGAAACTGATTATCTAGATCCATTTCAAACTGGCTTTAGGACGGGATTTGGAGTTGAGATGCCCATGGTTGCCTTAGCTGATGACCTTTGCCTGAACATCGACAGAGGTAATGCGACCCTGTTGGTGTTACTGGATCTCTCAGTGGCTTTTGATACAATAGATCATGATATCCTCTTGGATCACCTGGGAAGGTTAGGAATCGGGGGCACTGCGTTGCAGTGGTTCCACTCCTTCCCCTGAGTAGATTCCAGAGGGTGATGCTCAGGGACAGTTGCTCTGCAAGGAAAGAACTTAATTGTGGCATCCCACAAGGCACCATCCTGTCCCCGATGCTATTCAATATATATATGAAGCCGCTGGTAGAGATTAAATGGAGGCATGGGGTGGGGTGTTATCAGTATGCTGATGACACCCAGATATATTTCCCCATGTCTCGGTCTTCAGCTCTGACTTCAGATGGTATCTCTTCTCTCAATTATTGTCATAAGGCAGCAGTGGACTAGATGAGGAAAAACAAATTGAAGCTGAATCCAGACAAAACCAAGGTACTCACGGTAGCAGCTCTGAACCCAGGTATTAGGATACAACCTCCAGTTTTGGATGGAGGCACACTCTCCTCCAGAGACTGTGTTCGCAGTTTGGGGGTACCCCTGGACTCGTTCCTCCAGATGACAAATCTGGTAAATGCGACGGTCAGGAAGCGCCTGTTATCAGCTTCGGCTGATCTGCCCTTTCCTGGAAGTCAGAAACCTTGAGACCGTGGTCTCTCTCTCTCTGGCTTTTCTTCACAAACGAAGATTCAGGAGGGACTCATCCCACACTTTCTGTAAGTGTGCTGATGACTAAAACGGCCAATCCAAGATAAACAAGTCCGGTTGCAGAAAGCACAGCAGAAGGTCTTCTTGGGTGATGTTTCCGGGTTGTGATTCTTTCTGCGTTGTCATTTCTCTTCAAGACTTGTTCGGTGTGAGTTCTCAAATAAGGCTGCAGCATTGTGGATAGTGTGTCTCCATGCTTCCCGATGTGAGGCCAGGGCGGACCATTGTTGGTGATCAATTTGGCTGAGCCTTGAGATGTCGTTTCAGGGAATCCTTGTATCACTTTTTTGGAGCACCCCTCTTATGCTGACCTGTGGCAAGTTCACCTATTTTTGGGAGGCGATGGTCCTCCATCCTAGAAGTGTGCCCTGCCCAGCACAGCTGTGTTCTCAGTATCATGACCTCAGTGCTGATGATCCCTGCTTGCTCAAGGACAGCAACATTCGTCACATAGTCAGTCCAGTGTATATTTAGGATTGTGCGTATTCAGCGCTGATGAAAGCGTTCAAGGAGTCGTAAGTGTTGGCGATAGGTGACCCATGTTTCAGACCCATAAAAGAGAATAGACAGTACAATGCCTCTATCCACACTGATTTTTGTGCTTCACCTCAGGTGTTTGTTACTCCAGACTCTTTTGTAAAGTCATCCAAATGTGCTATATGCCTTTGCTAATCTGTGATCGATCTCTTTGTCAATCTTGGCATCTGAGGAGATGATGCTTCCCAGGTAGGTGAACTGCTGAACGGACTTAAGTGCAGATTTGCCTATGGCAATGTGGGGATGGTGGTGCAGGGTGATGATGACAGTATCTTGGAGATCTGATGGCAGTTCCCCCTTTTCCCAGCAATTCACAAGGAGTTCGTGGAATTTATCATGGAGTACATGGCTTCCGTTTTTCTAGACTTCAGGTGGGATTCCATCAATCCCAGCTGCCTTGCTTTTTTTCATCTGCTATATGGCCTTAAGGGTCTCTTCCAAAGTGGGAGCTATGTCCATTTTTCATTGGTTTTTGTATCATATGTTGGATAGCTGAGCCTTGGACTACTTGGTTGGCACTGAAGAGATTTTGAAAATGTTCAGCCCATCGATTCAGGATGGAGGCTTTATCAGTAAAAAGTGTTTGACCATCTGTACTGTATAGGGAGCTTTGGACCTGGCAACTTCGAGTTTATGCAAATGCTAGTTTGGCTGATTCATATGTACTTGTAAATTATAATTTTTACACATAAAATGCAGAAACAAGAGAGTAAGGAGTCATGTAATGTAAAGAGAGGAGGGAAACTATTTCAATTTTTCTCTCCTTTTAATTATTGTGTGTTTTTAATTCTTTTTAATTTAATACTGTTTTAAGGGGTGAGTGGTTAGGGTACTGTTGTAATCACTGAGTTTTTATGCTTTAAGACACCCCGATTACGTTGCAGAGGAGCAGGATATATATATTTATTATTATTAGTATTATTAGTATTATTAAGTAGGTCCAAACACTGCTTTAAGAGCTTTGTAAAATCCTCTAAGATCATCCAGATCTGCACAGTGTTGTGTCTTTTCTGCTAAATTGATCCACCACTTGTTCTGAATGTCTCGGAGTTTTTGTTGAAGTTTACTACATGTGAGACAGAAAGCTTCTTTTCTTACATGGCAAGTTGGCTGGGCGAGGTATGCCTGGTGAGCAATTCTCTTCTTTGCCAACAGTTCCTGGATCTCTTGATTGTTTTCATCAAACCAGTCTTGATTTTTCTTGTGAGAGAACCTGAGGGATTCTTCCACAGACTGGAAGATACTGTTTTAGTACAAAATATGGCAGCCAGATTGGTCTCAGGTATATCTAGAAGAGACCATATAACACCGATCTTAAGATCACTTCACTGGCTGCCCATTAGTTTCCAGGCTCAGTACAAGGTGTTGGTTATCACCTTTAAAGCCCTAAATGGCTTGGGTCCAACCTATCTTTGGGACCGCCTCTTTCCTCCCCATGCTGCAACCTTTAAAAACTAGGCTTTCCTCGACCTCCCAGAGGACCTTTTCAGCTATTGCTCCCAGATTATGGAATGGCCTGCCGGACGAGATCCGTCACATTACCACCCTAAACAGCTTTTAAAAAGCTCTTAAGATGGATCTCTTCTAGCAGGCCTTTCCTGAATAGATACCTGGCCATCAGAGAAAAAAAAAATCTTATTAGTCTGATCCCTATCCAGTTATTTTATTGTGTTGTTTTTTAGTATTTATTAAGTATTTTTAAAATGTTTAATTATTTAATTGTATTTTAAGGGTGGGTGGGATGGAGGTTTTGTATGTATATTTTAAATGCTGTAAGCCAGCCCGATTGCATTTATTAGTTTGCAACAAACTGTCCAGGTGTTTGTGGATTTCAATAGCTTCCGTATGCATTCTGACCTGATAGTTGTTAGCTAGTTAGTTGATAGTTGATGAAGTTGGACAACTTCAACAGGAAAGAGGAAACCCTAAAAGTAAACAAAGTTTGGCTACCAGTTCTGAAAAACACCAAAATAAAAATTCAACACATGCAAATGAACTTCCCCCAGGGACAGGGGTCTTCCCAGGAGACAATGGACCATGAGCTAAATAGACACTAATCCCCCTTTCATATCCTCCCACCCTAAAAACTGAACATCCAACAACTGAATACACAAATTTACATACTAATCCTCTTCAACAGGGACTCACAGTACAGTATATAAACCCTACATACCCATACGCCAGCATTCTCTGAATATGCCAGCCACAGATGCAGGTGAAACGTCAGGAATAAACTCTTCCAGAACATGGCCTCACAGCCCTGAAAAAAAACACCAAAAAACCTATTGTTCGTTTGTGGGTTTAATCATTCTAGATCAGGGTGGCAAATTAAAAAAATAAAATAGGGAAGCAGGTTTTCCACCCCAGGACTCATTGTGATGTGTAACAGGCCTGGAATTTTTTTTTAAATTAAAAAACCCTAGTGCTCCACTTCTGCTTTCTGATTGTTGCTTTTAAAGAGGAGTTGCGGCTACTTCACCCCAAAAACAACAATTCTAGAGACCTTCAGAAGCAGGAAAACAATTTTCTAGTTTTTTTGTTTTGTTTTTTTTTTTTAGTTAGTGCATGGCAGAGTTCATAGAATCATACAGCTGGAAGAGACCACAAGGGCCATCTAGTCCAACCCCTTGCCATGTAGGAATACCCAATCAAAGCACCCCTGACAGATGGCCATCCAGCCTCTGTTTAAAAACCTCCAAAGAAGGAGACTCCACCACATTCTGAGGCAGTGCATTCCACTGCCGAACAGCTCTTACTGTCAGGAAGTTCTTCCTAATGTTTAGATGGAATCTCTTTTCCTGTAGTTTGAACCCATTGCTCCATGTCCTTGTCTCTGGAGTAGCAGAAAACAAGCTTGCTCCATCCTCAATATGACATCCTTTCAAATATTTAAACATGGCCATCATGTTGTCATAAAAAAAAAATGTGTGTATGTGTATGGGGCGGGGGGGGAAAGAACATTCACTTTGCTTACCCTTGTTCTTGATGAATTAATTGATCAGGATTTTTTTTATAAGATGGTGATTTTATTGAACATGTCTCAGAGAGTGTGTGTAAAACACTGAGAGCAGTGATGATATGTTGAAAGTTTTAGTACTGAAATGATCTTATTGTTAAACATATGACTGGATGAGCGGAATTTATCTGATAGAATAATAGCATGATGGTAGCTTAGAGGACATGAATGGGATACCACATACAGTTGCATGCTTATTACGTTTTGTTTCAAGGGATGGATTGCATTCTACCCAGAGCATCTGCATACTCAGCCCCATTTTCCTTCCACTGTGGAAAGTAAGGCATCTCTTCAAAGTTTTTATTTTATTTTATTTTATTTTGGTAGTTACTGGGGTGGGTGGAGGGAATCCTCTCCACCACCTGGTAGTTGTAGAACTAACTGTAAACTTGAAATACTGCTTGTATTATTCAATATTTTGATTCCAGCAGGCCCCAAGGTTCACTCAGCCTTCCATCCTTTCGTAGGTCGGTAAAATGAGTACCCAGCTTGTGGGGGCAATTAGCTAACACACATTGGAAACTGCTTAATGCAGTGTAGATGTGTAAATAGCTATTGCTTAAAACAATTTATAAGCCGCTCTGATAGCCTTGTGGCTGAAGAGCGGGGTATAAATGACTAAATAAAAAATGATTTTTTGAAATACAAAGCCTGTTAGAGAATATCATCTTAACACAGTTTTTATAATAGTGAAAAAGAATAGCATACAAACACTTTTTCAGACTTCTTAAATCAATACAAGGAGTGGACTTTTTAGGAAACTTTGTTTTCTGTATCTCTTACAGGAAGGGTGGGAAAAGCATAGGCCTATATATATTATACTGTACTTCTCATCAGCTCTAGCCAGTGCAGCATCATTGAGGTAATGATGGGAGCTGTAGTTCATCTACATCTGTATCGACTATATATATATATATATATATATATATATATATATACATCTGCATGTATCGACTATATATATATATATATATATATATATATAAAATACAGATTGCAGCCGTGTATGTGTGTCCCCTCAAGGCATTGTCTACATGGGCCAAAATGTGCTCACCCCGTATCTGGTGCTGGCAGTCTTCACGATGTACATAACCGTACATCGTGAAGACTGCCAGCACCAGATTCGGGGTGAGCTCTGGGGAGGTAATGTGGCTTTTAGCCCTTAACCTGACTTTGTCCTGCACTAAGCAAATTTGGGGGAAGGTCCAGTGTTTTCTGGCTTCAGGTTATGTTGGTGTGTGGACAACTGGATTGTGTCCGATTCAGCTGATCCAGTTGTCCACACAGCAAGAGCAGTTCCATCCCTCTTCCCCTGCTCTCAGAAGCATGGGAAAGGGCATGGTGGATCCCTGTCAAGGAGCTCTGCAAAAAAGCCTGTTTGGCACACTCTTGCTTCTGCTGAGATCAGAACGGGGCACCCAGACTTGTGATAAAGAAGGAGGGGGTTGCTCTACTTAATGAATATGGACTGAAATGGAAGACTCATCCTAATGAAAATGGACTGAAATGGGAAGATCTTCCTGCTCAACCAATTTTTGCCATATGTTTTTCACCAACTCTGCAGAAGTAGAATTAGGTATGGAGCACATAATTCAGTATGCTAGATATTGATGATAACAATGACAACAATGATGGTGGTGGTGGTGATTCTATAGATATTAGGGCTGCAAAGATGGACATTTTCAGTCCAAGCAGTACCTAGTGACATCTGTACTGGTAAGGTCATTCAGCAACCCTCAGAGTACCTCATATAGGCAAAAGAAGTTTGCTAGTAATCTGTGACAAATCAGTCAGCCCCTTAATTAGAACTGTCCTGATGAGAGCAGATAATTTTGCTGTATCTTTGGGACAGATGTGATGGGATCTTTTGATCATGCCCAATGCATAGGTAACAGGATTGTACATTCTCAGAGGAAAATTGCTGTTGCACCTCTCTGTGATATTATTCTGGGCCTCCTTCCGTGCTGCTTAGAGTGGGGAAACCCAGCATGAGAAACCTGTTTCCAGCATGGGCTCTGTGAGATCCAGCTACTCAAATCCACTCCTTTGCCTTAGTGGGTCTTGGTGGAAGCTGCTTGCAGGTACACCACCAAGAACGATGAAGGATAAGGGCAAGAAGTGGAGCCTGACTAATCCTAGTTCCATGTGGACACTTCTGTTCTTGGGGTAGAATCTTGTGTGATTTTTAATCTGATAATGTTTTGTGAGGCATCTTTCCTCAGGTACACCACATTTAATGATTTTCTTTAGTGTCTGCAAATTTTAATCTAACTTTATATTAGCTGATCACCAGAGATGAGTAACTACTCTTTATAGGTGAACAGACTCATAGTTCAAGCCACTCTGTGAAACACAACACAAGAGATAAGTAAATACAGAATGGGTGAGCTAGAAAAACATAATTTTCAAGCTTGTACATTTTTGCAGTTATTAATGAGGCTGTTGGAACAACTATTCTGCTCAGCCTGAGGGCATTGGCTGCTAAGCACTTGCTGTGTAGCAAAAGCCAAAATATTTTGGCCAAGCACAGAATTATAAAGGCATTTTTAAAATCTCTCTTTCCACCTTAAACTAAGGGACTTGTTTTGTCATATAGTGTTTTTGCAATAGCCAGCTTTTGGATGCCTGGACTATGCATAAATTAATATCTTGTGAATGAACATAGGGAACTACCTTACACTTTTGGGCAACAGTCTTTTTAGTTGTGCTTCTGCAATCTATGAAATGTTCTCCCTAGTGAGGCCTGGATGGCCCTGGCATTGTTATACAGGTCTACCCCCATAGCCATGGGGGATACATTCCAAGATCCCCCCCCCATGGATACCTGAAACTGTGGATAATAGGGAACCGTATTATTTACAATGAGATGAACACCGGAAGTTGACCATAGAATCACAATGGAAGCACTAGAAATGCCTAGAGAGAAATACTTTTTGGACATGGATAAGTGAAAACATGGTTACCTAATTCATGGATACATTGATCGGCTTGTATTTTCAATGCCAGGGTAAGGCTTTCAATGTGGTCTGATTGAGCAGTTTTTTTAGATATCATCCTTAGACCTATTGGTTATCCCTAAATTTTATTCGTGGGTTGAGGATGGGCTCTTTTTTGGGGTGTGTGTGTCATTTTTAGTGTCTTTAGCATATATTTCAGCTTTTAGACGCCTAGGAGCTGTTTAAGGAAAAGCTTCCAAAAATATAGCAGGATCAAGCATCATCATCATTCCAGGTCACACTGTCTATCTTGCCCTGTTATCTAGTCTGACTGGTAGTACCTCTCAGGCAGAGGTCCTTGCATTTATTTTCTATCTGATCCCTTCAACTCAGAGAGGGGGAACAAATGGCCCTCCAGTTGCTCTACTCCAGTTTCCAGCATTCCTTCAATTGTTTCTGCTAGATAGTGCTGATGGGATTTGAAGTCTAACATCTGGGAGGGCCAGAAGTTCCCTACCCCTGTAGCAAATGTTAACAGATGGTATGCAGTGGACAGAGAGGTGTCTTTCTGAAAGCTACATTCTGTAACATCACAGCTTCTCACCCAGTGGGTGCAACTGAGGGGAGGGAGTGCCCTTAAGTAGCAGACAGGAGTCAGCCAGGGTATTTGTGGAGGGGTGGTTGTTTTGTTTTTTAACTGATTAAGTATGGATTTAATTCACCAAACAGCAGTGTGAGAGAATGCAGGAGTGTGAATGGAATTTATATATGGAATATATCCCCTTTCTTTTCAGTCAAACAAGAGAGTTGCAGTGCCTGAGGTAATGGATGTTGCTGGCTCCTGTCCCTACTGTAGCCATCAGCCAGCAATGGCCCTTGTGCTCTGCTGCCTAAATTTAATTTCACAGAGGAACAGTGATGCCAAAAGCATCCTCATCCACAGGTCAGGACTTCGGGGGGGGGGGGGGGGAAGCAGTGTGCCAGATTCCAGAGATGTTTCAAGGGAAAGAGTGAACAGATTTGGTGGAAAAAACTAGGACAGTGGTTTCTTGTCAGAGAAAACTCATCCCTCAAGTTCACTGAGCTAATTCCAGCACTCTTTGACGCCATCCACCAGCAAAAGTGATCTGTGAGTGAGCACAGCCCCAGCCTCCACAGAGCTTTTGTAAGGAAAGCTCAGTGCTGTATGGCTAATGGCAGGTGACTGTTGTGGATTATTGGGGCTAGAGCTGCAATTCCCAAAATAATTATATAATTAAAACAGCCTTGTAAGTAAACCTACCAGAGTTATTAGCCTGCAAATATTTACTAGCTCGCAGGGGGCTCATAATGGAGGGCCACAGAGCTGCATTTCTGTGCTGGATGCAGACATACAGAATGCTTCGTTCCACATCTTCCTGCCTGCTCAACTACATACAATCCCATGTATTCACCTCCTTGTGGTTCCTGATCACCAGACTGAATTTTGCTTCTTGGGCATCAGATTGTGCCAGTCAGCATGGCCAGTTGTGGCCCAAAGCAGTCACGTTCCCATGTAATGACCTTGGTTGTGTTTCCCAAGTTGTGCCAAACCCTGGTTACAGCAGCCCCAAATTCATATGGCCATACAGTGACGTTCCTGAGTTGTTGCCTCTTAGATCAACCATTGTGATTTGGTTACTGTGGAAATTAGAGTTGGGCCAATATTTTCATTCCAGTTTTATTTTGTAATGTAGATGCCGGGGGGGGGGTACATAAACTCCCCTTCTCCAGATGTTGTGTTCTGGCCTTAAGGAGATGCCAATGGGGGTTCAGTGCAGTGTCTCAAGGCAGCACCCACAAGAGCCTCAAGTGAACAACTTGCTCTGACAAAGTCAGAGAACAGAGTGAAGCCTTTTGAACTGGAATCCAAAATGCTGATCTCAGACCCCCACCCATTTATACAAAGGCCTTAAAGGGACAAGCCTCTGGCCTAGAGTTTAGTTGTCCTCCATCTGTACAAAATCTCATAAACTTTAAATATGAAATTTCATGGGATCCTGCCCACCCCCATAGCAAACTACTTCTGGAATAGATTACCGGTAGTAGATGAGCTGATGTGGGAGAGACATGAACTCGAAATAGATTCCTTTGTCCACCCCACCACTGGCATCTTATAAATGGGCTTGATGTGTGACAGAGAATGTGTTCAGTATAGCAGAGATCCTTCTTTATTCATTCAACTTGTCAAATTTGATTTCAGACTAAAAACATATTTTTATATATAAAAGTCACTATAGTAATCACTGACTTCTAAACTGTGTTCTCACAGCATTTTGTTTATAGATGGCATGAACTTTGTGATTTGACTCTTCAGTGGCACTCTATGAAGAAAAGTAGAATATAGGTCCAACGTGTATGTCCCTGATGACAGGGCATTAGATCAGCCTCTCCCAACCTTGTGTCCCTATCCAGAGTTTGGTGATCACAACTATCATGCAAGTGGGGATAATGAAAGGTGTAGTCAACCCATCTCCCAGACACCAGATTGGGAAAAGCTGTTACAGAAGAACTTGTTTCCCATTATGTATGATAGCATGGGTTAGGCTAACTCTACATAAAATCACAATGTGTTTGCAAGTTCTCTTCTTGAAGCAGTTCATATAGATTAGCCTTTCTATACAGGTATGTTGAAGGGTAGAAGAAGTGAGTAAATGAAGGTGCATGACTTTGATTTGGTCTAAATAAGCTTTGAGCCTTTTTCCAGTCCCAATGAGCACTCAGAAGTAACTAAATATAAACAAGTTGTAATCAGTTTTTCTGACATTGAAGGTATAAACTAAATTATATTGTGATTATGACTCACAAAGAGATAGCTTCATTCCTTTTGTGGTATAACATTCTAGTTTGTTGTTGTTTTACAGTGGTGCGATTGTGGCTTCTCTAGAAAAGGAATATCATATAGGGCTTATCTATATGAGCCAAGATATGCCAGCCCCCACTGGCATATCCTGGCTGCAGATCAGGCCTTTTCTACCCCTATTACCTGGATGAAATGAGCTGGAGTCCAGACGGAACACTGGTCCATTACTGCAGCCACTGCAGCTTTTTCCTTGGAAGCCAGCCTGCACCATGTGACAAGGCCCCCTGTATGTGACCAGCCTTTGTCACATGCTGCAGACCTGCTGCCCAGACCTGGAAGAGTAAGGGTGACCAGCAGCTAGAGCGATGGGCTGGCCTGAAAGGATGGGCTTCTGCAGATATGTGGGACCCAATCGTTTCCTCCCAGCAGAAAGCATAAACCAAGTATTTTTTTAATCACACTGCTGTATTGGGCCCATTTTGCCCCCATCTGAGCCCCGTTTCAGCCCTGGGGGTTGTAAGGACCGCCCAGGGGCAGAATAGGACAAATGCCCTGCGTCATTTGGACTGCAGGGCTCTCAGATGGCAGCAGAATGGGGTAAATAGCTCATGTAAATAAGGCATGGACTATTCAAGTCCTGGTTAGTGAAATGCCTCAAGCTGCTATCTTGCACTCAGCCACGAGGCTGAGGCAATAATGGGTTGGGCAGGAAAAATGTGCCTTTTATAGCACAAGTAGCAGCTTGTAACATTAAAATGCTGTTTTTTTTTAAAAAAAAGTAAACAAACATGCCTATTTTATTTACTTTAGAAACAAGAAAGTAAAGAGTTGTTTGAAACAATAACTACTTGGCAGGCTTCAATAACTACTTGATAGCGACTATTTGACAGTAAAATTCCAAGGTCTGCTTTTCATCAGGTCAGTTTTTCCATATACTAGGCTCTTCAGAGACCAGTTTGGACCAGTTTGCATTACACTCTGAGACAAGCTGTAGAATTATGGTAATTTTCAGCAAATTTACAGCAATGTTCCTGAGAATCAGGCAGTCAGGAGGGCGTAATAATAATAAACCAACTCAAGGCCACTACCAGTCCAGCATGGTTGGAAGCACAAATTCCTGTCTGCCTCCAAAGACAATGTTCCACCAGACTCCAAGCTTGCACAAAAATAGGTCTATCCGAAGTAGACCTGACATCCTGTCTAAGTCTTCAGATGTGCAGTCAAGCTGCACTGGTGATGACTTAAAAGCAGGGCAAAAGAGAGACATTCTTTTAAACTTCTGGCTAGGAGCAACCACAAAATCTGGAATCCAGAGCCTCTTTACGTCTCTTCCCGTAATTTCCCTTGCCACAGTTAAATATTAAGATTACTATGACATTCCCTGTGACCTTTGGAGGGCAGAGTCCTTGGAGAGTCTTGATTATTTACTTACATTCTGTATTATCTTAAATTACCAGGCCTCTCAGTGTATATTGCTTTACCCTTCCTGTCCCTCACCTGGTGCCCCTTCCCAGTGCTAAGCCGAAAGCAAAGCTTTGTGGCTTGCTAGAAAGCCCTAAAACTAAAATATTGACATAAAGATTTTTCTTACAGCTGAGGGGACAGATAATTACACTTGTAGGTCACAGGTTCCCACAGTCTGTCAGGTTCAAACCATGCCTTAAAACCATCTAGTCCCACAGTATGTTTCTTTTCCTGTAACCGATTGTTGTCAGAACACAAAAATCCTACTGCTGAGAACTCAAAATAGCAAATGTTGTTTGATAGCCCCTTGACAGTTCCTCTGTTGGGAGAGAAAGAAGAAGGCAATAATTAAGTTTGGTGTGTCTATTTGTTTCTTGAGTGAATGCCCAAGATTAGTGCTGCAATTTATGATTAAATGCTTTCTCCTTCAGCAACTTCTGCTGCCAATAAATGGAAAGATTTGTGAAAGTTTGTGCAAATTAGGGTCAGGTATTTCAGCCTTCTTCAGCAGCTCAGATTGTTGCAAATAGAGAGAGCACTGAAATACTGCCATTCAATTGATTTCGTAAACATGTGGTTTGTGTTCTGTGCAAGGAATCTAAGACACAGTAGGTCGTCATTCATAAAACAGTATTTGTGCATCAAGGAGGATCATCTGTCAAATGAGAAGAGTAGACATTAAGGACGGCTGGGAATTTCATATCCCTTTTGGTAATAATTTCTTAAATATGCAAATTTCTTCATATCTAAGATGGAAGGAACATTAGATTAAAAATACAGTATTTGAATGTGGGAGAAACCAAAAATTGAGAGATTTATCCATCTCAGCCTAGACTTAATCCTTAGAATTCTAGGTTTGAATCCCTGTGCTTTCAGACATGTTAATGTCTGACAGTAAGAGCTGTTCAGCAGTGAAATGAACTGCCTCGGAGTGTGGTAGAGTCTCCTTCTTTGGGGGTTTTTAAGCAGAGGCTGGATGGCCATCTGTCAGAAGTGCTTTGATTGTGTATTCCTGCATGGCAGGGGATTGGACTAGATGGCCCTTGTGGTCTCTTCCAACTCTATGATTCTATGACTCTATGATTCTAATGCTAAATAAGGGTTGCCATATTCTCCCCCCTCTCAGTGGAGCTTCTCGGGTTTTAACATAAGGAAGTAAAATATGGCCTACATACCAGGAATATGTGTACCCGTTACATTTTGCCAGTGGTCATTTTTTGTTTCAGTTCATGTTGGAATTCAGTTCATATTTACCAAAATTCCTAACCTTCATATTCAGGAGTCAGAGAAAGGATATTAAAATTCAAGTAGAATTTAAGAGAATTTCCCGTCCTAAGTGGGACTGAAGGCCGAAATACCTTAAAGGCCCCAGATGTCGTATGATTTTGGAAACTAAGCAGGGTCAGCTTGGATGGGAGACTGTCAAAAAATACCAGGTGCCATAGGCTACATTTCAGAGGAGGGAACAGGCAAAACCACCTCTGAGTATTCTTTGCCTAAGAAAACCCTACGAAATTCATGGGATCACCATACGTCAACAGTAACTTGTGACAGCTCTGGCTCTTTTTCTCACCACTTTATCCTCAATACAACAACCCTGTGATTTAGGTGAGGCTGAGGCCCCAAATTCATCCTGTGACTTTCATGGCTCAGTGGAAACTCAAACCTGGAACTCTCCAGCCCCCATCCAGCAGCCTAAACATTTCTTCAGTGCTTTTTCATTAATTTTCAATGCTTTTGTTTGAAGAAAACATCAAAGTTGATTAGAAAATGACATAAAACATGAACAATTTCTGTAAAGGTAAGTATTAAAATGTACTCGAAACGGAACTTTTAACAGTGATTAGGAAAGATTATTCTACCAATAGAATAAATTCATTTTCACTTATTACATTACTTGTGGAGTGTAATTTTGTTATGCTTTTCTTACAAAGAGAAACAACTTGTAGGTAGGTGTGCTACTTTCAACATATTACAGTTGTATAAGCCAAATTCCTTTGTTTCAGTGCCCCCACCCCGCTTAACACACTGCTGCAGGTATGGGTGATATGTGTTGTGGGAGGAAAGTGGTAGTGATGTAAATTCTGATCTTTCTTTGTAAATGAGAAAATACAAAAACCTAATCACCAGATGAGAGTGGGGGTGGTCTATTTCAGAGCCATTTGCATTTTTTGTACATTTCTGTCCATTTAAAATAATGATACCTGTTGGTGTTATGCATGGAGTATTAAAAATTAGGAAGACCAGAAAAGATGCTGTAGAACAAACCACAGAGGGTTTCAAGGCCACAGGAAGCAATGGGAAAATAAACTGCTGTTGAATGAGTAACACTTTGCTTGTACCTGTAACTCCTATGACATGTGGAAAAAGTAACTATGCACTTTCAGTGTGTCCATGTGCCTTATGTGAACTTCTATTCCTATGTAAGAGAAAGGCAAGGTGGAGGTAGAGAATGGTTCACAACACCCTCAGGCTCCAGAATTCAGTTCACTATTGTACAATGGTGTATATTCTCTGGAGTTTGGTTCCAGGACCCCCTGTGGATACCAAAATCCGTGAATATTCAAGTCCTATTATATGCAATGGCATAGCAAAATGATGTCCCTTATATAAGATGGCAAAATCAAGGTTTGCATTTTCGATTATTATTTTTTAAAGAATATTTTCAAGCCATGAATACTTAAATCCGTGGATACCAAATCCGTGGATATGGAGGGACAACTGTATTATGTTAGGTATATAGCAAATGGAACAACACTGTAGATGTGTATGGGGTGGGGAGGGGCAACTGGATGTTTGAAAAACAAAACAAAAACTAGCTGATCTGCTGGAGAAGCCAGAACAAGTCTATCCAACAACCAACCAATTAGAGCTATGAAGAAATTTTGGCAGTTGGTTGTTTATGGCTGAGGCTAGGGATGGAAAAAATATTCACAAGGATTTCTTCCCAGGTTGAAAAGTGGGTTTCCTGACAGACAGGAAATCCCATTAGGAAGAATAATCTCTCTCTGGCTTTTCTTCGCAAACAAAGATTCAGGAAGGACTCATCCCACACTTTCTGCAAGAGCGCTGATGACTAAAAAGGCCAATCTGAGATAAACAATTCCGGTTGCAGAAAGCACAGCAGAAGGTCTCCTTGGGTGATGTTTCCAGGTTGTGATTCTTTCTGCGTTGTTGTTTCTCTTCAAGACTTGTTCAGCGTGAGTTCTCAAATAAGGCTGCAGCTTTGTGGATAGTGCATCTCCATGCCTCCCGATGTGAGCTCAGGGCAGATCATTGTTGGTGATCAGTTTGGCTGATAGACTAGTGAGAATTTTGTGTAATTCTCTCCTGGAACTCGATTGGCCCGATGTGTTGTGAAGGACCATACCATAGAGAAAAATTGCTTTGGCACTTGGTAGGCGATATAGACATTCAATAAATAAAAATCAAATTTAAAAATGGGATTTGATGGATAATAATTGATATTAATTAAGGAGAATATAAAGTTTGGAAGTGGATGTACTGGCAAAAAATCCAAGTGCAAATTTTGAATAGTAATATAGAAGGTAGAATTACAAGATAACTACATTCTTTTAGTTGACAAATTGGAAGTCATATACAGGCTGGCCCCCATATCTGTGAGGGATATGTTCCAAGACACTCTGTGGATACCTGAAACCATGGATAATTGGAACCCTATCATTTTCAATGAGACGAACACTTGAAGTTGACCATAGTATAGTATTGGAGGACCTAGACATACCTAGAGAGAACATATTTTTTTCAGATCAATTTCATGGTGTCTCCATAAGTTGCAAAGTGACTTGAAGGCACATCCTTATAATCCAATTTGGTTGTTGTCCAAAGGAATTTATAAGTCTCATATTCTTTCATATCTATACAGTACATTGAAATATTTTCAATGCTCCTCATGCTAATAATTACAAAGCATTGTGCAACTATTTTGCTGTGTGCTTTTTCTTCTTCTCCTTAACAGGGGGGGAAAGATGGGAAGAGCAATGGAAAAACAAGGATGAGTTATGAATTGAAGTGCAATATTTGTCCAGAGCCCTCACAGAATTTGATACATAAGTCAGGGCAGTGATGTGATAAAAGCCCTGTCTGGAAACATCTTCAAGAAGCTGACCAATCGGTATCAAGAGAGAATATACAGGCAATGGGTTAAGATAAAAACTTTAAAAGTAACAACACCCTTCCCCTAATTCTTCACAGTAAAAACGTGAGAATGACAGTAGTTGGATGCTTGAGTAGAGCTTGTAATATTGTGTGTAGCAGTACCATCTGGTGGTATCCTATGGTACATCACATGGCAGAGTGATCTCTTTTCCCATTTTCAGTGATTCACAGAGCTTAGCATCTCTATAAACTTTGTGTCAAAACCAGCAGACAACACTTAGTGGCTTCATTAGTCAAGTTGGGCATTTAAAAAAAAACTCGTATTGTGAAAGAAAGATGGTTCAAACCTTTCTCAGATCTTTACTACATTGCGTCATTCTTTCTGGCTTTTGGTTTAGCAAAAAAAAAAGCTCTCAATATGAAGTGCTGAGAGAAAAGCTTCCCAACACTGTACTTTTTCTTCTTTTTCTCTCCCTCCCTCCTTTAAATAAATCTTCCTGCTTTTAAAGAAAGATTGTTTTATTTAGAAGCTTTTGCATTTATTTTTGGATGTCCTTGCTTGTAATGTTTTAACAATGCTTGGGCGGCTTAGTTGTCTGAAGACATTTGTGGGAGAGAGAGATTGAGACTCTTGAGAATATCGCTTTTTTCAGTAAATAAGGAAAAGAGATTATCATCATGTTTCTTTAGTATCCCTATTAATATTGCAGTCTGTAAATGGCGCCATTTAATGGGGGAGGCAGGAAGAGTCATAAAGTCAGCTGGAGCCTGAGGCAAAATCCAAGTGAGCTGTCAAATTGTGCAGGCAGGAGGAATCCTTATCAGCAGAGCCAGCCCAAAATATTTTACTGCTGGAGGCAAAGGACAAGATGGCAGTCCTCCCCACTTCCTATGTAGAAAGCAAACTGGAATGAGAGTTGAATCTTTCATCCACACTGGCAAAGAGACAGTGGCCTCCACAGCAGTTCAGGCCTCCAGTCTAGCTTGGATGAGGCAGTGGAGGGCAAGGTTTGTACCACACAACACTCTTCTCTAAGATCCCCCCCCCTCTGAGTTCTTTCCCAGCATCTGCAGTGTAAGTGTTCACCTCGCCCTGCCTAATTGTAGGGCCAATACAGGGTATGGGCACTGGGCCTTTTTGAAAAATCACAGAGGCCTTAGAAGCTGAATGTTCCTTTCTTCCTCTTCGACTTGGGGATGGGCCATGCATTTGAAGCAAGGGTGTTCTGCTGCCTCATCAAATTATTGTGAGATTAATAAAAAAGGTACAGTCTACCTTGTGCAGGTCCCACCAGTGGCAAATGGCGGTATGTGCTCCAGTTTTTAGTCAGAACTTTTAAACAAGCTGCCCAAGGTATTAAACCTTTTTGGGGAATAGACTCCAGTGCCTTGGATAGTTTTTTTAAAGTTCAAACTAAAACCCAGAGGAGATTCACTGCTTCACTGACATGGAGACCCACAGCTGTTGGGTTGCTGCTATCCCCATCTTGTTTCTCCAGTGGCAAAGAGAGAGAGAGTGTAGTGTACCCTTCCTTCAACAAGAGAGAATGGGTAGCAATGAAAAAGGAAGATTCCAAAAATGGTAGCAACAGTAAAGGCCATGTAAAATATAATTTCCCGTGAGGGAATTATGGGAAGGTCTTCAAGACTTATGATCTCCCAGCAGACAATGCTATATCATACATTATTGGTTGTCTCACTGACCGTGTGCTGGGATCCCCTCATAGGAGGAAGAATTAATTATTTTTGCTGCCCACCCCAGCTTCCTTTTCAATTTGCAGGGTAGCAGGAGGGGGTCAGTGACTTGGTCACCCTAATTGGGCCACAGGCAGGGGTGATGCCTAAAACTGCACCTTCCTTTGGACCTGTAAGGGACTAGCTCTGGCTCCAGGTAGGGCTCCTCTTGACCTGGCAGCAATGCCAAGCCTGATCTGCAGCAGTACGAAGTTGTCCCTCCCAGCAGTGGAGCTTACACAACTGTACAGTCTGGGCCCTTTTTTAGAACTTCTCCAGGCCCCCTGATCTGACCTTGAAAATGAGCAAGAGCAATGGGTGATTCCATAGTGATTGGACAGGAGATTGTGAGGTTGAATCTCCCCCTCTGAGGTCAGATCTCTCTTTCTGTCCTCAGTGGAGATATGAAACAATGTTCTCCCAGGGACCATAGACTTGCAACCTTTTAAATCTTAACCAAGGGGGACACAAGGCAGCATTTCCTGCATATTCCCTGCATATTTCCCATGTTCTCCTCCCTTTCACTCTCTGTTGGCATTTCACACGTCCCACTAGCAAATGCTTTTCTGGTTCCATGTTAGTATGTTGGTTTTAATTTTTTCCAAGGGGACAAACATTTTTTGAAAAAATTCTTGGGGCTTAACAGCAGTACTTTGAATTGATAATTGTTGTTACAGTGTGCAAAGCATGTGAATTTCCTGTACATATGTGTCATAGAAACATGGGGGTAAGCTTCCCTCAAGTCTGTTGATGCCAGGTAGTCATCCTGTTGCAGATAATCATGAAAGAGTGTCCTGTTGGCACTTCCTTCTTCCTCCTGCTCTGGTCTCCCATCTGTTCTGCAGTACAATTGAAGTTTAGAATAAAGATACTTGCCACTGTTTACTTTTTCAGTCCCCGCTTGGCTGTCTGTTTCATGTCCCCAATTTGTAACCATCTGGATTTTTAAGAATGAAGAGATCTATAAAGAAAACAAAGGGAAGATTTTCAAACAGGAAATCATGCTAAACTCAATGTATAATTTAAGCAAAATTGAGGCCCATTATGAATCTTCTAATTCCTTCCATCTGCCTCATTAAAATAAAGGGGAAACAATATTTCCAATAATAATAATAATAATAATAATAATAATAATAGATCATCCATGACTTTATTTATTTATTTAATTAATTAAAATGCTGTTGTTCTTTTGCATCTTTTCCCTTTGTCTCGTATGCTGAATATCAAGCACTAAGGAAAGATGAATGAGAACAACATTTCTGATACCAGAGGAAATTCCTAAACCCTGGCATGTCTTTTCTCCATTTCAAAATGGGACAAATTAGAGGCTTAACATTTTTGATAACAGGTAATTGATCAATCAATTGTCAAACAGAAAGATATTCATTTCATTCAAAAATAACCAAAGCCAAAAAAAGAGAGTAGTGACTAAGTTTTCCCATTGCCTGGAGGTAGGTACCGTAGATTCATTTCACCAAGTGTTGAGAAGCGTTCTGTTTGTTTCAGAATTATGTGCTCCAGTAGTTTGTGCATAAAGAGCCCATGTTTGAATAAAAAGGGCCTGATTAATTCATAATGCCTAACCATGATTAGGGTTAACTATATTTTCTTGTCAAAACCTTTCCCAAATGTACTGTGAAACCATGTTTTAGTTTGAAGAGGTAAAGATCAGATAGCTTGTATTGGATCTCAGAGTGGGAGATGTGCCATCAGGTGTCCTCTCCTACCTGGCTGCTGCAGATCCCAAGTGATAGTGCCCATTTTTGGCCTCCAGTGTGAGTACTGGGTGTTCTTGGATGGTCTTGATACCCAGCGGAAAGCCCAGGGTGGGCCAGTTAGGGAGGAAGGGTTGAAGCCCATTAGTTGTTGAGGGTCTCAAAGGAGATCCTGTACTGGAGAAACAAGGCAAAGGGAGGCACACATAACTGTCAACCTCTGAGCATAGAGAATGATCTGGAGAGGAGGCAGACAGGAAGAAACAGCAGAAAGAGAGGAGGAAAGGTGAGCTTCAATCATTTGAGGAGAGGGAAGAGGCTAAGAAAGATATTCCCAGTTGAGTGGCAGCAATCCAGCTACAGAAATGCAACAGGGAACAATCTCACAGTGGCTCTGAAATGGTCCAGAAGGCAATGTGACAGACAAGGAATAACCAAGGGGCCCATCTATACAAGGCAAACCCCACCCCGGGATTGCTCCACAGTAATGGCAAATTGCAGCAGCTACGATTTGTCTTAATGGTTTTTTGGCCCACAAAAGCTTCTCATGCATACCAGTCAAGATGGTGGCTGTGAATGAATTACTCACCTTTTAACTTACTTGAATTTGCTGCTGCCCATTTTTTTAAAAATTCCTATGTGTAGATAGAGTGATATTTTGCCTTTACTAAAAAGAAAAAAAAATGTTTTATCACCTTAGCGTTCATTTGCTAAGGCGAAAATCCAGCATGGCGGCTCCAGGTGCATGCCTTACTAGCAAGCCCCACTCCCTGCACTCCGGCCAATCAGCTTTGCGCTTTCGCTCAGATGGGAAAGCGATTCAGAATAAATGAGCAGGAATGCATATTCCCCTCACTGTTTTTTAAAAACTCTGGGGAAAGTGGCAAAGGCTTTTCCTTTGGAGTTTTTGACATTTTGCCCCCCCCCTTCTGAATACAGTGTAAAAATGTGGGATCCCATTAAGACAGGTAGGATTCTCTTCGCGTTCTGTGAGGAGTATTTTCACCATTTAGACTGCCCCCAGGTTGAGGCTAAGATCAAGGAATCTCTAAGTGGGGAAAGCACGCTACTCTACCCAAGTACTGGAGAGGCAACAGCAAGAGCCTTCTGAGAAGAGGATACATCACAGCATGTGCCCCTCCAGGTGTTGTTAGATTGCAATTTCCATCATTCCTCATTATCTATACTGACAAGGTCTCATGGGAGTTGCAGTGCAACAACATCTGGGGATCTAGGCTTTGCAAGTCCCTTCCACCTAACCTTTGCAAGGACCGTGTATTCCAGAATGATGTAAACTTCTGAAATAAACAGTTGTGGTGACTGATTTTCTGGGAATGTGGATGGCTTAGGGTTCAAGGTTTTCCTGCTACCAGAGCTGATGACATTACCTCATAGAAAACAATGCTTTCCTTGGAAGTATGTATAAGGTAGGAGTAATATTTCCTCTGTATATTCTGAAAGGACATTGCCAGTGCTACTTAACCATGCTTAGTTCTAAAGCAGCTCTCTGCAGTGCCATACCAGAAACAAACATTCCCCGTTGGGCCTGCTCCCTGAGACCAGATGGAGACATTATGATATCACTTCTCCAGTACCATTCCACTACAGATGCCCCACAAGAGTGTGGGGAAGGAATGAAGTACAGCCATGCTGGGGGTGGTGGTGGTGACTGGAGGAACCTGAAGGTGAGGAGGCAGCAGGGTCATCAGAGGACCCCTGGGTGAAGTTGGAGAAGCTTGCAACAGTTGAAACAATAAAGCAGTTCACTTGGAGGTTTAGAAAACAGAATCCATCCAAATGCACAATATGTCTGTCCAAATACTACCTCCAGAACCAGCCTTACCATTAGTCAGAACATTTACCTTGGGTAATAACTGCTGGGAAATGAAAGGAACAGCATCCAGGTTTGGGGTGACAAAACATTGTATGCTGCTCAGTCTGCCCTGCACTCTTTAATCTAGCCTGCTGCCCTCAGGTTTGATGCTCCATTGCCAGTGTTGAAGTAATACTCAACTGACAGTCTGGTCAGCTTCTTACATAGAATGGGGTGGCAGTAGTAGCAACATACCTTGTACCATCCCAGTCCTTCTGTATTAGGGAAGACAGGAACAGGGTTGGCACTATTAGTTGCTAGAGAAACTGAAGACTGGGATGAGGGAGTTAAATGAGTGGGCTAAGCGATGCCCTGGGATGAAGCACAGTTGAAACACTTGGCGATTCTGCATCCACACAGGAGCACAACAATATCTATGGGTAGGTGACTTCAAAATCTCACTTGACAAAAAATCTTGGCTTGGCTTAGTGTTCATTCACCATTTTTATTTTTATTTTTTTTGAGAGGGAAAGATCAAGTGGCATCTCTTCAGTGTGTATGTGCTGAAAGTATCCATGAAGTAAACTGCTGCTTGACTTTTCAGTAGGGCTTCTGTGGAGAGAAAATTGAGCAGTTTTAGGTCAGCCACCCTGAGATTCTTCTAGCAACAGCAAAAAGTGAAAATTGTAGGTCCTAATGCAAAACTAAATAATAAATGAATAGTTTTTGTATGACATGGCTGGCGCAGTTTGAAATCAATCACCACAATAGCATACAGACACTTGGTGGGGGAAGCAAAGCTCATCTTTAGGAGCGCTTTAAAGAAGAAGTCAACAACCTTTTTTTTTTTTTTTTTTTTTTTTTTTTTGCAGAAGAACCCTTTTGGGGTATTCCTTTTGGGGTATGGTGTCAAACAAATGTGTGTTAGACACATTTTCAGGCCTGTTAAACCCTTTGGCTTCAAATCCCTATGGAGACTTAACTGTTGGGTCTAAAATGATCTGTTATTTCCAGAGACACTGTGGCAAGTGCTGCTCACCACTTTTTGGAAATTAAAAGGGCTGGGGAGAGAAGAGAGAGAGACAAGAGAAGGGAGCTATGTTTACTTTTAATTTTGTTTTAAGACTCTTGGCCAGGGAGTTCATGATGTGACTTGGAAACTATATCAAATCATGATTTATTGTTGACCTGTTATTCTATAAAGACCAAAGCTGAGCCAGGCACAGCTGCCTGCCTGTTCTTCAGTTTGCACCTTGCATGTCAATATCCTATAGTCCATGTTTTCATCTTTTTTTTTTAACCTTTATTTTGGCCTTGTGGTTGATTAGGGCTCTCAGTTACCAGAATGACCAATTCAGTGTTGTTAGTGGTTTGTCACCTTACATGGTGTTGCATTTTGCACTGACAGACTCCAATAATAATAATAATAATAATAATAATAATAATAATAATAGATAATAATTTCTTACCCACCTCTCCCTATGGGAAAAACAGATTTATATAAACAGATAATATCAATTAAAATACATATTGATTAAAAATACTATAAACCCATTAAAACACATAATATCAATTAAAAGAATAAAACTGGTACATACTAAAAGAGATTAAATTCACAGGTTAAAAATAATCTGGATAGGCCTGCCAGAAGAGACTAGTCTTTAATGATGTTTTAAATTCAGACAACTATCGAATCTCTTCCGGTAGTTCCATTACATTGAAAAGGAATGATAAATCCTTAAATCAGTGGTCAGAATACTGTTGGTATCATACACATGAGTGAAAGTTCCTCACGTGTGTGGTTGTACTTTTTGGGCTGTTGTGCAGATGCATTTGGTTCATGGTTGTGTAAGCAGTGTTTCACAAGTGTAACCATTTCACACAGGCCTAGATCCTACTGTTTGACTCAACTATAATTGAGACATTGAATCTATTGGATCTATCTGTGTGTTGACTCACCCATCAACAGCTGATTGAACTGGTCTAGTCTGGTTGGGACTAACAGGATACTAGCCATGAAGCTGCACCTTCTTGGTTGGTACATAACAATTCATCAGTGCCACTTCAATGTACCACTTCATTCACTGGGACTGTGGAAACAGCCTCTGTACATTGCCCTGTGCATTAATTGGACAATAAGCAGGAACATGGGTATGTACACAGTGGGTTGAACAAAGCTGGTATTCAGGAGGAGGGTGATGTTGTGCATCATATAACTACATGAGCATTTATTTAAACTACGTAAACATATTGTAGGATCTCAATCAATTAATAAAGAAATGGACAAATGACAGTCAAAGCTGATGTAGGGTTTCATCAAGAAAAATAGTTTCTTGAAGCTTTCACATACATTCTTCAGTCATACAGACAACAGGAACATGAAACTGGAGTAAAGTGGAACAATGTACTAATGTTGTCTTGGCACCTGGGACCTCCCAAGGCATGGCTATCTTAGAATAGCTGATTCCCTTGTTGCCTCTTCCACCTTCTGGACAATGAAATTGTATGCAAGGCAAGTGAACGATTTGTTGGATCTTATATTCTTGTTTGACTCTCAGCAATTATCCTGGTAGTGGAAATATTTCATTACTATTACATCTCTCCTTTCTGAATGTTTGGTCATCTGTTCTGGGAAAGCATCATCCAACTCCTCAGTGGGGGTGCTGAAACATGGGGCATAATTTTGTCACTGTAGTTTGAAAGAGTGTTTTTTTGTATTGTAAGTTGCCAATTTGCAGGATCGTGGTTCTAATTTCTGAATTTTCTCAGGACATTGAGAGAACCATGTCAATGAAAAGTGTGGAATTTTTACGTTCCCACTGGGATTTTAAGAAATTCCTGTTCCTGCAGAAGAAAACACCAAAGGAAATTTATGTGTGTATGATGCAAAGATTGAGTGACAAGTGCCCATCATACTCAACTGTGAAGAAGTGTGTGCCAACTTTCAGCATGCAGATTTTGAGACCAAATATGCAGCAAGGTCTGGGAGGCCTTCAGCAGTGTCAACTCCTAAAATTGTTGAGCATGTTCATGATTTTATTTTGGCATATTGGTGAATCCCAACTAAAACAATTGCTGAGATACTAGAGATATCCAAGGAATGCATTGGGTTTATAATACATGAGCATTTGGCTATGCAGAAGCTATCACCCAAGTGGATGCTGAAATGTTTGAATGCTGACCAGAAACAAAATAGAGTAAATACCTCCTCCAAGTTGATTTTGCATCATTTTGAGTGATCTAGTGACAATTGCTTGGAACGACAAGTCACTGTTGATGAAACATGGTTACATCACAATGATCCGGAAACCAAACAACAGTCTGTGCAGTGGCGGCACTCAGGTTCTCCACAGCCAAAGAAAGTCAAGACTCAAAAGTCAGCTGGAATAGTCATGGCCACAGTTTTTTTTTGGGGGGGGGGGAGATATAAGGGTTCTGTCCTGGGCCCGGTGCTATTAAATGAATTGGATGATGGAATAGAGGGCATGCTTATCAAATTTTCAGATGATGTCAAATTAGGAGGAGTAGCTAATATCCCAAAGAACAGGATCAGAATTCAAAATGATCTTAAACAGGTTAGGGAGCTGGGCCAAAACTAACAAAATGAATTTCAACAGGAAGAAATGTAAGATACTACACTTAAGCAGGAAAAAAAATGAAATGCATGTATATAGGATGGACAACACTTGGCTTGGCAACAGTACATATGAAAAGGATTTAGGAGTCTTTGTGCACCACAAGCTGAACGTGAGTCAGTGGTGTGACATGGCAGCTAAAAAGGCCAATATGATTTGAGGCTGCATCAATAGAGGTATAGTGTCTAGATTGAGGGAAATAATAGTACCACTCTATTCTGGTTTGGTCAGACGTCACCTCGGATACTGTGTCCAGTTCTGGGCAGACCAATTCAAAAAGGATATTGAGAAGCTGAAATGTGTCCTGAGGAGCACAACCAAAATGGTAAAAAGTCTGGAATCCATGCCCTATCAGGAGTGGCTCAGTGAGCTGGGTATGTTTGGCGTAGAGAAGGTTAAGAGGGGACATGATAACCATGTTTAAATACTTGAAAAGATGTCATATTGAAGATGGAGCAAGCTTGTTTTCTGCTGCTCCAGAGACTAGGACACAGAGCAATGGACTCAAATTTCAGGAAAAGAGATTCCACCTACAAAACTTCCTGATAGTAAAAGCTGTTTGACAGTGGAATACACTGTTTCAGAGTGTGGTGGGGTCAATTTCTTTGGAGATTTTAAAGCAGAGACTGGATGTCCATCTGTCGGGTGTACTTTGATTGTGTATTACTGCATGGCAGGGGGTTCGGCTGGATAGCCCTTGTGGTCTCTTCCGACTGTATTATTCTATGACTCTAAGGTTCCTTATATAGATTGCCAACATGGATGTTACATTACACAGGTCTTCTGGGAAAGTTTTGGGGGCAGAGGAGTACATGTTTTGCATGTAGAAGATCCAGATCCCGTAGAAGCATCTGAAGAGCAGCTTCCAGTCATTGTTGACAATATTGAGCTACAGATATATAGTCTGACTCGGTAGAAGGCAGTATTACATATCTTGGAAGGGGGTTTTCTCCTCTGTTACTGTCCTGCTTTAATCTTAAGTAGAAGCAGCTGCTTGCATTGGAAGAAAATCTCCCAAGTGTCATCTTCATATGTTTCTGACTCCTCCCAGCAGGTTTACACTGTGTTGGCAGCATCAGGCAACAATACTATATTGCTGCTGTGTGGCTAGGAACCACCCACTGTGTAGAGACACTACTTTGGTGGCATTATGGGAAATTTAGATAGTAAGAAGCTGCCAGTTCCAGCCACCTAATTCAGAGAGTCTTGAGCAAGGCAAACAGATTGAGGCTGTGGGAGAAACCAGGGAAATCAGGTTGTGATGGGTACAGAGATCAGAAAGCCAGCATCTAGGATTGCCAGCTAATAGAATAATACAGTGAACTTCTCCTTCCAAAGACAGGGTGTTTATTAAAATGTTTATATCCTGCCCAATATCCAAAGATTTTGGGGTGGTGTACAGAAAAATCAATTTAAACAATTTAAAACTATGCAAAATGTAAAACAGTGCAAGATAATTTATATTGTAAAAATGTGTTAAAATTATGTAATGAATTGAATTGAATTAAAACCATTAAAGCCATGTACATGTACAAATTGGATAAAATTGTTAGATCCCAACTACTTCAATAAAAAGCCATGTTTTAACTTGGCACCAAAGTGAAGCCAGCAATGGAGCTAATTCAGCCTTGAAGGGGAAGTAGGTGTTCCACAACTGTTGTGCCACAACGGAGAGGCCCTTTCCCATGTCCTTACACAGTGTATTGCTCTGCTTGGTAGAATCCAAGGGCTTTCTCAGTGGTTTCTCCCAGACTATGGCACTCCCTCCCCGAGAGGCTAGGATGGCCCCGTCTTTGCTCCTTCCGGCAGCAGGTGAAGACGTTTTTATGCTGCTAGGTTTTTATGAACCAATAAGGGCTGGGCTACTGAGGCTGTGTGATGTGGTTTTAAATTTTTACAGGGTTTTTAAAAAGGTATTTTAATTTTTACTGTAATGTTTTTAACTTGTAAATTACTTAATTCTTTTTTTAAAAAATCATAATGTGATTTTAACTTTATACTATTTTTAGCCTGTATTGTTTTTATAATGATGTTTTTAGCTGCCTTGAGTCCATTGGTGGGACAAAGGTGGGACAGAAATGAATAAAATAAATAAATAAATCCAGAGAGGGCCCACCCAGCAGACCACAGTCCTTGGGACAGCTGTGTATAGTATGCCAACATCATTGCCTTTAAATAGAATTTCCTATCACTATCAAAAACTGTTCATTTCATGATGTGAACCCACTAGGTTTAATGATATTTTTAGTCAGTGTCTGAGAAGGAGAACCACATCTTTCTACTAACACAGTTCTTAGAAATTACAGCTAAGGATGTGTATCCTGCCTGGTTTCCTCTACGTATGGTAAATGAGATAACTGGGGATGGGGAATTTCCTCAATGAAAACCACTCTAAGATGGTGGGCTTTTTCTTGCTTGGTCTCAGGGAAAAATTGTAGTGGATTTCTGTAAAAATACAGTACTGTAAAGAAGGGGGAAATTCTATAGCAAAAAGTCTCTAGTTTTGTGCAGGGACAAAAGGTAGGCATTTTCTGCAAAACACATTTCATGCAAATTGCAGAAACCATGACAGAAACAACAAATAAAATAGAAATAAATGCTGTCTTGGGCCTTACTCTGGAAGTGATATCTCTGAAAGTAGTTGGAGAATCCCCTAGGACCTGTCTAGGTGCCACCTCAATATGGAAAGATGGCAAGTCTCACCTGGAATCTTGGCAGTACTATTTCTTGGCATCTTTATTTGAAGCAAATTTATCTAACATGGATAATCCCATTCCAATAAACTTTTTTCCCTAATATATGCATTCTTTGGCACACTTTTTGCTACGAACATTTTTTTGCATATTTTTCTGATTTGCAAACTGCAAGCATGAATATTGCTATACAACTGCATTCTGATTGTGAGAAGGACTGGAATTTGGTACATTTGGATTAAACTGCAAACCTAAAGATCAGGCCTTGGTAATATTGAAAGTGATGATGAAGGGGGAATACCAACTGCACTTCTTCATGCCCCTGAATGTCTGCACATTCTGTGTGAAGATGAACATTTTATCTGTGTTTTCCCCTAGTCCCACTGCATAGTTTTGTAGTTGCTAAATTCACCAATAGAAAATGTTTTTACTCTTTAATTAGTAAATGAGGATGATATTGAAAATTCTACTACGGTATATTGGCTTTACCTCATAATTGGTTTAGAAAACTCTCTCTCTCTCTCTCTCTCTCTCTCTCTGTGTGTGTGTGTGTGTGTATGAGAGAGAGAGAGAGAGAGATTCTTTTTTTTAAAAAAAAATTATTTTATTTTATTTTATTTATTTAGTTATTTATACCCCGCTCTTCAGCCACAAGGCTATCAGACTGGCTTACAAATTGTTTTAAGCAATAGCTATTTACACATCTCCACTGCATTAAACAGTTTCCAATGTGTGTTAGCTAATTGCCCCCACAAGCTGGGTACTCAATTTACCGACCTACGAAAGGATGGAAGGCTGAGTGAACCTTGGAGCCCGCTGGAATCGAACTTGCAATGTGGTGGCTTGCAGTACTGGCATTCAACCACTGCGCCACCAGGGCAAACATTCTGACATTGTTTGCCTACAGATTTTAAACTAAGTACATGCATCAAAGTACACAGATCCCTTACAGTAGCTGCCTCCTTCTTTGTACTAACATTTCTCTGTTTCTCTCCTTCCAGTCTTCAGGCACCAGTATTACAGTTGATATTGCTGTCATGGGAGAAGCTCATGGACTCATTACAGATCTTCTGGCAGATCCTTCCTTGCCACCCAACGTCTGCACCTCCCTGAGAGCAGTGAGCAACCTGCTTAACACACAGTTAACCTTCCAAGCTATTCATAAGCCAAGGATGAACCCTCTGGCATCCTTCAATGAGAACTATACCTGCTCTGACTCAGAGGAATGCTCAGAGAAGGGAGAGAAGCTTAAGGTAGGCCTCTCTTCTTCAGCATGGCTACACCCCTGTCACTGTTTGGTTCCCAGAGGACCGTAGTTATAGGGATCCACCTATCCTACACTGGCATGGTTCCTTACTCTTGAACTAAGGTGTTGTTCAAGGTACACAGAAGACAATTTATGGACAATAAATCTGTCTAAAAGGCACCTATATTGCTGAGTATCTCTTGACTTAGTGTCCCTTGCAGACAAATTTCATAGATTAACTATATGTTGCATGAACAGAGTCATTTTATTATTTCGTTGAACTTTCTGGTTGATCAAATGTGGAAGACCCCACATTTTTTACCTTCTGGGGAGTATTTCCCTTAATAGATATGTACAGATGGGATAGCCAGGACTGATGGTGTGGGTATAAAGAGCCAGTTTTAAATCCAGTAAGGCACAATGGAGGGGTGGGGGCCACAACAAACTGCAACTACAATTCCCAAAGTTATATACGTAGTCCCTATTCAGATGTTAAGCCCTGGTCCAATAAGTCATGACTTACCGTGCTGAAATAGAGCTGTGTCCTTGCTTGGTCCAGCATCAGGACCTATTTTAATGGGTTGGTTTGTTGGAAGTCCTTAAACTACAGTTTCTGAGTTCAGATATTATGGATAACTGTGATTTAAGAAGTCAGGACATGTGAATCAAAATGGGTAGTTAATCAAGAAAGAAGAGGATAGGCAGAAGAAGCACACAGAACGCAACCCATTTCTGGGCTAATAAACAATGGTTCAGAAAAGTTCAGACTGAGAGCATATCGACATGTCCAGGTCCCAGCCTGATAAAGTCATAGGGCCTTTATTACCCCCCCCCCAATGGATTGCTCCTCAGTAATGTCAGATCGCAGCAGTTGCAATTTGTATTAATCGGGGTTTGTTTGTTTTTGGCACCCATAAACTTCATGGTGGGGAGGGCACCTGCAGGAAGGGGGAAGAGGAGGAGGGAGCCATCCTCCATCTCCCAATCCCCACCGCACCAGCACAAAGAGGATCTGCTGGGAGAGGGAAGAGGATGAGGGAGCCATCCTCCCTTCCCTGATCCCCGTGGCACTGGCAGGGAGGGCACCCTTGAGTGGGGGAGAGGAAGAGGGAGCTAGCCTTCCTTCCCCAGTCCCTCCTCTTCCCCCTCCCCATGGCTGCCCTTCAAAAGGTAAAGTGCAGGATCAGAAGGTCCATTCTCCCCCACTCCAGACCTCGCAACAATTCGTCTCGGTTGTCTTAATGCTTGGGGGTGCACATTTCCCTCAGAGTTTTTTAAAGACTTCAGGAAAAGTCGTGAAGGTATTTTAGCCATTTTTGCCCCCCCCCCTCCTCCACAATATAATGAAACAACATGGATTGCCATTAGGACAGGCTGTCTTCTCCACGCATTCCATGAGGAGTATTTTTGCTGTTTAGACAATCCCATCGTTTACCAGACCAGGTTCATTGCATATTAACTGAGTCTTAGTCTGCATTACCCCAGGCAGTGCCGGCACTAGAGGTGTGTGGAGAGGCTGAACCACAGCAAGTGACACCATCAGGGGGAGGGGTGACACCAGCCTTAGTGAAACCACAGCCCCCAGGTGTGCTTCAGTGACATGCCTGAGGTGCTCCTGTTTATCAGTGGGCATGTGGGGGAATATTGTAATTCAATTTGAATGGGGAAGAACCAAAGCTTTCTTTTTCACCTAGGATGTAGATTTCATTGGTTTCCAATAAAAGGATTTTGTGCAAACTCCTTGAACCGGGCTCAAGCCACAAGAAGAAACCAGCAGAATTCTCAATGTAATTTCATTCTTCATATACACATACCCAGTTTGCAAAGTCATCTGCCATTGAATGTCATTAATGTTTGTTGACCATGAATGAAAGGTTAGATATCATTCAAACATCTAATCATCTTCCATCTAGCGCATCCGGAAAAGTCTGCCACCAGGTCTTCTGCGGCGGGTGTCATCCACTTGGACAACAACCACATCTGCCACTGGTTTACCCACTTTGGAGCCAGCCCCAGTGAGAAGAGACCGTAGTGCTAGTATCAAGCTTCATGATACTTCGTCATCCAGGTGAGGAAGTAGTTGAAGCATGTTTTTATACATGAGGACAAGTTCTTTGGTCCTGAGAAGGAAGGAATGGGCAACTTTCTGGGGATGAGTTAGTTTGTTGGGTACATTGGACCCATCTAACCCATAGGTGGCCTCATCCCAATGCTACACTGTTGAAATCCAACAATGGTGGCAATTGTGAAAAAGCCCCCTTTTTTCTTTAGATCAAGGCACACAGGATAAAAACATCTTGTCATTTCCTGGAATTTCACCATCTCTACAGCAAATTTGTAAAGAACAATTTATCTTGTTGGTACCAAAATTTAGTGGGAATGTTTGGTAAAAAAGGGAAAGAAAAAAAACAGACCAGAGCTTCATCTGGATCATGGGTTGTACATGGCTCTCTCCTTCTTAAAACAATATGGAAAGATTAAATATTTTTACAGCTTGAAAATATTGCTTTTTGAGATGCAACTCACAAGAATCCCCTAGCCATCAGTGGCTACTGGAATTGCTGGGTGGAGCATCCTGTGAGCTGTAGATCAAAAATGTAATGTTTTGTACTCTGAATATTTTAAATAGGATTAAAAACATGCTGAATGATTTGGTGAGAAAGCAAAAAGACAATATGCTCCAAAATACCCTTTCGAGTCAATTCAAGAGACACCTACCTAGACATAAAGAGATTTGGGAACAGAGCAAAAAGCAGTTGGAAGCAGGACCTAAGCAAAACAGCTCAGATGTTGCTTTATCAAAGTATAAAGGTCAAATCAAGTCCATAGGTAGAGCCACAGTTCTTTGAACCATCAGTAGCCCTTCTACCTTTACCATCAATGTAGGGGGGGGGAATGCTCAAATGACCGATGCCACTAGAGCATGGATAAGACCACTGCACACCTAGGCTAAGAAAGTAAAATTAAGAAGTAATTAAAGAGCATTAAGCTCAATTGGCACTCTTTAATGGACAATTTATTTTTGCAATAAACTTCTTTCTCCATTAAATGAAGGCTGGTTAACCAACTTAAAGAGCAGGCAGTTGTCATGCTTTGAATTGATCCATCCATCAAATAATTGCTCTTCCAGAAGTGTCAGGTCTGATTGAAATAGATCTTTAGTCTGAAGTATATGATCTCATAATGTCCTTTCAGCATGTAATGAAAGGAAAAATCTCATTTCAAAATTGGGAAAGGGTGAGATTTTCCCCCAAATACATCACCGGTTCTGCTGACCTCTACACTCTGACTTTCAGCAACAATCATGGATCTCAAGCTTTCCTTGACCAATCCCACAATTGTAAAGTGATATCACCCCTCTCCAAGGTAGTAATGGTTGAAACCAGGGAGTGAGCACCAACTGCCTGTCAGTTCAATTGGGCAAGAAGTAGGTGTAAGGCCCAAAGCATGCTACATGAGTATGAACCAATGAGAGTTTAGCTTTCCTGCTGCATGGGAATATGAACAACAACAAAAAAAGACAGGTACTCTAATAATTATTATTATTATTATTATTACCCCGCCCCTCTGTTAAAAACAATTGGGGTGGCGTACAACAATTAAAATACAACAATACTGAGTAAAATCCCTAAGCACCACCCACCCCCACCCTCCCCCATAAAAAGATATTCAATTAGTATCAAATTAAAATCTACCTAAACCAAAATCACATAAATAAACAAATACAAAAATCAACAGCCAGTGAAACTAAAAAAAAGGCCAGGAGATGCAGCTCCTGAGGCTGGGATCTAATCAGGAAAGGCCTGCCAAAAGAGATCCGTCTTTAGTGCTTTTTTAAAGCTACTCAAGCTTGTCATCTGATAAAGTAAAGCTTATGCTGTAGCTGTCATGTGTATCAGTGCACCAAAATAATTTATGGGAAGTCCTGGAACTATGTCCAGTTCTGGTGCAGACCGCCCTCTGACTGCTTGGAGAATAAGGTCTGGAAACCAAGCCTTGTGAGGAACAACTTAGGGAGCTGGATATGTTTAGCTTGGGGAAGAGAAGACCGAGTGGTGTTATGCTAGTTATCTTTAACTATCCGAAGGGATATCATGTAGAAGATGGAGTAAGCTTTTTTTTTCTCTTGCTCCAGAGACTAAAACACAAACCAACAGATTCAAATTACAAGAAAAGAGAGTGCACCTAAACATTAGGAAGAACTTTTTTTTTTACTGTAATAGCTATTCAGCAGTGGAATTAATTGCCTCCAGGGTAGTGGACATTCCATCTTTGAGGGTCTTTAAACAATGGTTGGCTAGGCATCTTTCTGGATTGCTTCAGCAGTGCATTCCTGAATTGCACAGGGCTAGACTACATGGCCCTTGTGGTCCCTTCCAACACTATGATTCTATTATTTCAAGGTTCAAAGGTTACTAGTCATGTGGGCTGTACATTTCACACTACACAGTTATAGCACTATAGTCCACTTTAACTTACATAGTGGCAAACTGTAGAATCCTGGTGTTTGCAGTTGGGTGGGCACTAGACCTTCCTGGCTGAAAATTGTAAATACCCCTCCCTGAACAGCAGATCTCAGGATTCCATAGGATGTTGACATAACACTTAAAATGATACACAGTGTTATAATTGTGTAGTATGACAGGGACCTAGGTTCAAATACCAGTTGCTGAGGAACAATGGGAAAGGGTTGTTGCCCTTGCACCCTGCTTCTGAGCTCTTCGTGAACATCTCCTTGGTGATGGTGGGGAACAAGATTCTGGACTAGATAGTCCTTTGGCTTTAGGTTGCTAATGTCTGTGAGCATGTCTCCAGCCTTTGTCTTACCACTTCATCAGGGCAAACAGAAAGGACAGTTGTCTCAATGTCTGCTTTGTTTCTACAGCTCTGATCCCTGGAACAATTCCCTCCTGATGGCGATCACCAAAAGCAGGTCATTTTCTGCCTCCTATGCAATGTCTGCTGCCAACCATCTGAACTCCAAAAGGCCCAGCCGACAAGGTGATCACCTCTTGTACATATTGACATGTTTTCAGATATTGACATGTTTTCAGACATGGCTTCAGACAAGTTTAAATTGTCCATAGGTTGTAGGTGATTTGGGGAAAATCTTTTGCTCTTCCCCCAAAATTAAATTTCTGAGAAGTTGGTGTCTGGAGGCTTTGTCCTGAGTGCTGTGGGACTGCAGAAAAAGAGGTTAGGTCTATATGCAGCCTGCAGGCCTTATTGTCTCCAGCCCTGAACTAAATGGTGTTCTTATTCAGCAGGAATGTTTTCCATGTTTTTTAACTCTGAAGTAGAATGTATGTTCTCGGGGTGGGGGGGAAATGACAGTGTAGCCTTCAACCATCTGCTGGGTGGAGAGTGTGGCCTTTGAACCTAATGGTGTAAAGGGAGAGGCCCAAAGCTCAGTGGTGAAACAGGTGCTTTACATGCAAACACTTCAAAATGCAGTTCCTGGCATTGATAGTTTTGGAAAGCAGTTCCAAGAAGGATCTCTGCCTGTGGCCATAGAGATCAGTGCTAGTGAAAGTAAACAACATTCGCCCAGATAGCCCTGCTGTAGGACAGTGTTGTTTTGTTCCAAATACACGTGACATACAGAGGAGTCCAAAGTGAACTTTGAGTTCATACAAAGCAACAGTGAGTTTCAATAGGCAATGGTCTGTATGCACTGACTGTGAACTCTGGAAATGTGCCCCATTCTTCTGAAATGCCCAGGAATCCCATGGCTGACACTCAAGAGGTGGCCCAGCATACTAATCAGCAAATGGAGGATTTCCCAAAGGTGGAAAATGTGAAAGTTGCTGACCGGAACATAGAAAACTGCCTTGTACCTGGGTATTTATCCATCCAGCTCAGAACTGTCTGTTCTAACTGGCAGTGGCTGTCCAACATTCACTAGCACTTAGAAATGTGATTTTTGTGGACTACCCAGAATTCCCTAGCCAGCTGCCTGGGGGATTCTGGGTGTTGTAGTCCAAAATAGTAATTTCCCAAGCTTTGCATCTCAGGCCAAGTTTTTTCTGTCAACTACAGTCTGTCCCTTTTTATTTGGAGATGCTGAGATGTGAACCTGGGACCTTTTGCATTTAAACCATGTGCTCTATCCTGTTCCCTAAAGGACTGGTTAATATCATTGGCATTTTGAATGTAAGCATACTGGTATGAAGCTGAATATCTTTTAATCTATCAACTATATTTAACGAATGTGTTAACTATATTTAATGTATAACTGAATTGTTTAGTTGTTTTAATATTCAGACATTTTATCGTATGCATTTAAAATCAAATTTGTCTTTTAATATGAGGATTTTATGGTCTGTTGACTGCAAATAAAGACAACTGATTGATTGATTGATTGATTGATTGATTGAAAACTGAAGTACAGCTGAAGCTGGGGTTGGTTTTGCTAGCCTATTTCAATGGCACTCCAGCATGCACTGGAAGAACATCCAGTAAAATCTCTGTACGAGTTAGAAATCATAGGTAAGCAGATTGTGGGTAAATATCAAGAGAAATGTCTGAATGGAGGCATTTTTTTTAACAGTGTGCAACAGACTGCCTTGGGAGATGGTGGTTCTCCTTCACATAAATTATAAAACCAGAGGCTGAATAGCTATCTGTTAGGGAATGCTATAACTTCACAAAGCATTGCACAGCCTACATTAGGTAGAATGGGGTGGGCAACTGCAGCAGGTCCAGGGGCCAATTTTCAGTCCCTGGAATCTTCCAGGATTTCCACAGACTCCATAAAAACTGCGGGCGGGGGGGCGGGAACCAAACAAACTCAAAAGTGGCCAAAGTTTGGTTCAAAAAGAAGTGCTTGTTTTTATTGCTTAATGTGAAACAGAACAGGGAGGGTCCACATCCTTTTTAAGGGGTAAGTCAGCACTCCTAGAGGCTTTCGGGAGAGGCAGTTCATTTTTCAGGGCTGGAGCTGGCGGGTCAGGAAAAGGGTGGTTCAGGGAATCTAGAGGGCTTGAGGGCAGTAAAAGCAGCGCTTTGCCCACCCCTGAAGGAAGTGGGTTAGATTAGAGTGTCGTCATCATCATCATCATCATTTTATTTATGGGCATAGACCAAAATATAGACTAGACCAGTGTTTCCCAAACTGTGGTCTTCCAGGTGTTTCGGACTTCAGGTACCAGAATCCCTGATCATTGGCCAAGGTGGCTGAGGCTTCTCAAAGTTGAAGTCCAAAACACCTGGAGGACTAGAATTTGGGAAACAGTGGACTAAAACAAGGGTGGACCCAGGGCCGGTTTAAGGAATTTTGGGGCCCCCTGCAATGCTTTATTTTGGGGGCCCCATATGTTTATTTCAGGTCAATGTAACAGTAGGACCCCCGTATCCATGGATTCATTATCCATGGGACACAAAACAGCACACCTACCATAGAGTCTTCCTAGAAAATGTGTCCTCCCTAGCCATTTTCTAGGCCCTCCAAGGCAACTCTATGGTATTTTAAACTAGAAGTCCCATTATTTTCAGTGGTGTTCACTATTATCCACAGGTTTCAGAATCCATGCCTGCACAGAACCAATCCCCAGTGGATAAGGGGGGGGGGGCTACTGTATTACATAATTTGCCACCAATAATTTAGTTTAAAAACTATATTATAGGCACTAACAAAATATTTTTTGTTAATTAGCAATTAACGTAATGGTGTAGATTTCCTTAAAAAAAAGAAAGTAAACTACAAGCTAAACATGAGTTAGCAGTGTGATGCAGCAGCAAAAAAATGCCAATGCAATTCTAGGCTGCATTAATAGGAGTATAGTGTCTAGATCAAGGGAAGTAATAGTTCTGGGCACCGCACCACAATTCAGGAAGGGTTTTGAGAAGCTGGAATGTGTCCAGAGGAGGGCAACCAAAATGGTGGGAGGTCTGGAAGCCATTATGCCCTATGAGGAGCAACTTAGGGAACTGGGTATGTTTAGTCTGGAGAAGAGAAGGTTGAGAGGTGACATGAGAGCCATGTTTAAATATTTTAAGGGATGTCATACTGAGGATGGAGCAAGCTTGTTCCCTGCTGCTCCAGAGACTAGGACATGGAGCAAACGGTTCAAACTCCAGGAAAAGAGATTCCACCTAAACATTAGGAAGAAGTTCCTGATGGTAAGAGCTGTTTCTATAGTGGGATACACTGCCTGGGAGTGTGGTGGAGTCTCCTTCTTCGGAGGTTTTTAAGAGAGGCTGGATGGCCATCTGCCAGGAATGCTTAGATTGTGTGTTCCTGCAGGGCAGAAGCTGATTGGATGGGATGGCTGTTGGGGTCCCTTTCAGCCCTATGATTCTATGATTCTAGGCTGCATTCAGAGCCTGGGAAAGTTACTTTTGGATTACACCTCTTGGAATCCCCCTGCCATCACCCTTCTCAGGGTCTGGTTGCATTGTTCCTTTTCCAGCATTCTCTAGCCCAGTGGTCTTTAAACAGAGGCTGGATAGCCATCTGTCAGGGATGCTTTGATCGTGATTTCCTGTATGGCAGAGTGGGGTTGGACTGGATGGCCCTTGGGGTCTCTTCCAACTCTACAATTCTATGATTCTATGATATCCTCACAGGGGATCCACAAAGGTTTGAAGACTGTTTGGCCCACCTCTTCCCTGTAGTGGAACAGTCATGTGACATGAACCAAGGCAAAGGCTGGCTGGCTTGGCCTGCACATTGCCATTCAATCCACTCCAGCCACAAACATGCAGGAAGAAGCAAGAGTGCCTCTGAGGGAAAAGGTTAAAGGATAGTGTAATTGTATTGTTTTTGTTGTTAGCTATTATTGTTAGGGCTTTAAATCTTGAGTTAAGTCTTGGGGCAACAAAAGATATTTAAAGGGGGTCCCTGGTAAAGAAAAAGTTAAGAACCACTGCTTAGCCCAATGGCTCTCACATAGCACTAATGGGATACTGGTGTTTTAGTGACAACAATAAAACCATTTTTCCTAGTAATATTACTCCAAATCTTTATTTATATTCTTTATATTCTTCTGTTAAAAGAACCAGAGTGTTGTAGAAGCTTCATCATTGCCCTATGACTGTGGAGACCAGGGTTTGAATCTTTACTCAGCCATGAATACCCACTGGCTGACCTTGGGCAAGTCACACTCTCTCAGCCTCAAATGAAGTCAAAGGCAGACCCCCTTTGAACAAACCTTGCCTAGAAAACCCCATGATAAGCTTGCCTTAGTCAGAAATGACTTCAAGGCACATGGGCAAACACACACAGTTTCCTTTTGCAGGTTGAACTCAGTTGTCAGCAAGGAGAGGAAGCTGAAGAAGACCAAGGGGTGAAGGGAGGGAGGAAGGGGAGAGAAGGACATGCTAAGGGCACCTGGAAAGACGGGCTGGACGGAATCTGTATGGAAATTAGGAAAGGGATGGAGGGAGGGAGGGAGAGAGGGGGGAAAGAAAGAAGCCTTTTCTGAAGACAGAGCAGGGGAGAACAAGGGATTACCCCCCTCCCCCACCTCTCTCACTCACACACACACACCCCTCTCCGACTTGCCTTTGATGGTGATCCTGGGAGGAGGGGGGAGGGAGCAACAAACTCCCTCCAGGATCAGCCACCCAAAGAAAGCTCCGTCTTTCTCTTTCACTTTTGCTTTGGCTTTCTAGTTTGAGAGGCGTCATTGTTTTTTAAAGCAGGCAGGGGTTTTTTCCAGGAAGAGGGTTAGGTTCAGATGGGGCCCCCTGCTGGTGTGGGCCCCCCGCAGATGCTGATTTGGCGGAATGGTTAAGCTGGCTCTGGGTGGACCATTTGTGGCCCTTCAGATGGTGTTAGACTACAATTCGCATCATGCCTCACCATTGGCTAAGGCTAATGGGAGTTGCGGTCCAGCATATGACCTTCAGTCATACAACATCTACCCTTGGAGTGGATGATCTCCATGTTCCCATCCAGCTCTGTGATTCAGTGGCCAGCATGGTTTAAACTTGTAATTCTTTCTTTTTCTCCTCATAGGTATCCCACCAAATATTTCACCTCTCACTTCCCCGAGCCATTCGCCTATCCATGGTACTCCAGCCAATAGTCCCACCAGCAAGACCTCCAGTGAACAATTCCCTGAATCAACAGTCACTGCCACTAAGCAAGCCATCAAACCCCACAGGGTCTTAGGTTGCACTCAGAGTGCGCCTGCCATAGCGGAGCCTGTGGTTACCTCCCCTGTCATCTGCAGCAGGTAAGATGCTTGTTTGGTACTTGCTAGAGCAGCTGCTTCTGTCAAAGCATGTGCATTTGTTCCATGATCCAAAGATGTCATATGCATTTCCAGAGAGAGAACTTGGTTTTGATGCAGGAGTTTCCACTGTCAACACCCGTGTAATGTGAGGGTTAGAGTGCTAGACTGGGATTTGGGACTGCATTTGGGTTGCCTTGGGACTTTCACTTTCTCTCAGCCTATCTCAGGGTTGGGGTGATCAAAGGAGGAGACATGGACATCAGCTCATGGGAGGAAAAGCAAGGCATAAATGTATCAAATGAATGGCAGTATATAAAGCACATTCTTTCTGATCTTGGCATCTTGAACATGAGTGGTCACTGCACAGTGGGGCCAATTATCGCACACACATGTGTACACAAGCCACATCTGCCCATCTGTATTTGACCATATATAGTCAACTAGAAGGGACACAGCATCACTTCCATTTGTCACTTTGGCCAATATACTGCCAAATACAGAGGTATTCTGGGGATTATGATGATGATGATGATTGATTGATTGATTTGTTTGTTTATTTATTTCCAGGCTCCCACCACCACCACCACTAATGGGACTCAGGGCAGCTTACAACTTATTAAAAATAGTACAGATTAATAACTATACAAAATCATTAGTAAAATATTAACACTTTATTTATAAAACAATTAAGCAACCATTATGCAACCTGTATAAAACCTAAATAGCCTAAAGACCCCCGATCCCATCTGATCTTGGAAGCTAAGCAGGGCCATCCCTGGACAGTACTTGGATGAGAGACTGCCAATGAATACCAGGTGCTGTAGGCTATATTTCAGAGGAAGGAACTGGCAAAACCACCTCTTGAGTATTCCTTGCCTAAGAAAACACTATAAAATTCATTATAAGTTGACAGGCGACTTGAAGGCACTTAGACACACTCATAAAACAATTAAGCAACCATTTAAAATTTATTAAAAAGTTTTTAGAAAACAACACTGAAGAATTTTTGAGGTATTTAGCCGAAGCAGAAAATCAGGGATGTGGCATATAACTGTTGTGGCATGTTTTTACAGAATAAGCGTGTAATATTTCAAGCATTCAGAATTGTTCTTGGGGGCTATACAGCTCTCTTGGGTAGTTCACATCTTGAATTAATTTCTCCCGAATGATATTTGAAATGAAATATGCCTAATGGAGTCTGTCAGTACAGTTCCAGATATTTATGCAATTTTCCAATAAAAGTGATTGATATCATGTCCAGAACAACCCAGTTATATGTGTTAGAAGTCTAACATCTCATTAAATATATGCAATGTGAAAACATATATTTTGATAGAGGGCATGTGAGTTCTGATAAGTTGTACCATCAGTATCAGTTGATCAGTTATAAACAGCCTAGAAGAATATGGCGTACTTTTCGGAAAATTTAATAAAGACAAAAAAAAAGAAAGAATATGGATTACTTAAGACTGTGTCGCTTGTTAAAATTATCGTTGACATGAATTTATTTGTATGCCACTTTTCCATGGAAAATCCATGTTCAAAACACACTACAACATCAGAAAAAAATTACTGTGCATACCCACATACAACACATCTAAATATTTCAATAAGAATTATAAGTCAAGATTTAAACTAAAGATGATGAAAGTGCAGCCTATGGATTGCATGCAGTCAACCCTCTTTTTACACTCCCAAAGCACACAAAAGGTCCTCCCTCAAAAATCAGTTGAAGAGGGCAACATTTTCCCCCAGGTAGCCTGAACTACTGCAAAACCCCTCAACCCCACTGAGGGGTTATACATTAAGAACTGTATAAAAGACCCATTCCCAATCCTAAAAAACACACACATTGCACAGCCTAAGCCCAGCCTTTATCAGTTCATAAAAATGTTTTCACCTGTCACCAGAAGGAGAGTAAGGATGGGGCCATCCTGGCCTCTCTGCAGAAGGAGTTCCAAAGTTTGGGAGCAGCCACTGAGGAGGAGATGTGCTAGTTCAGTTTCCCTAGGGAGCCGGGGGGGTGAAAATTAGTTGTTTCCCAAGTCTAGATTCCCACCCTGAGTTTTAACAGTCATTCTAATAGGGTAAAGATCACAAACTAATAACTATATAGCAAGATTTGACAATCTACTAATAACAAAAAAGCCAACTGTTGGGTGGCTTCATTGGTCCCCCAGGAGACCTTGGAGGGCTGCAACACCACTGCTATGCTCTCTCCTGGACCATTTTATTCCAAGGACACTCCCTTTTTTTACAACAGGAAATGACCCAGAAGTGACTCTCAGTTCACTTCCTGAACCTACAATGTCCTTGGGGAAAAGATGTGATGCAATTGCCTTGCATTTGGGGACATTTTGGGGTAAAAAAAAATTGAAAAATATTGAAGCTGGGAGCTCTGGAAGCCACAGAAATGGCCTCTAGAGCCCCATAAGCTGCATTTTGCTTTTTCCTGATATCCTATATAACCACAACTAAAAATTGGATGAACCACAAATCCCACCCTCATAAAATGCACATTTCCCTGTGTAAGTGCTTTAAAGAGGAATCACATCTCGGTGATAAAGTATAGGTATCTGCATTAAAAGAACACACATTTTGCATGCGGACCTGGTTAATTCCCCAGCATCCTCATATAAAAGGACTAGGTAGCAAATGATGGGAAGAAATGTTCTCTGGGGTTTTGGAGGTGCACTGCCAATCAGTATACAGTGCTTGCATCTATGGACAACTTTGGACCAGGATCGTACAGATCCTCTGCAGCATATGCAGTACCCATATTTCCTACCACATATTAAAAACAACTTTAATATAGTATCTCTATCAAGTGCCTAGATGCTTCAGCACTTTCAGTTTAGGTCCTTATGTATCTGAAAAGCTAGGATATAACTGAATACACCTTTCTGGGCTGCTCCAACTTTTACCAAGTCTGTGTCCTAATACTTTGATTCCTTGGCATACTCTAGCCAAATCTGAGTTTCTACTATGTCTTCTTTTTTGATTTCTTGGAACTAGGTTGATGGAAACATCCAGAAAGAAAACAAAGTGTTCCAAGAAACAGTCTGTTTGGTCTCCCTTAAAAGTTCAGTGGTCATAGGTTATGTTTACTTAATGTCATTATGTAACACTCATAATTGCGTCCAGGTTTGAGCTCTAGGCTTTTTAAATTACACTGAGAGACAATCATCCATGCAGGTTGCCTAGAATTCCTAGAGGCTTGTACATTGTGGTTTACTCCAGTCACTCACTAGTGTTTAGATCACAACCTGTCTTTCCTATGCAATTCTGGTGGGAAAGTAAGGGCTTCTCTATCTATACAAGGCTATAAAATGTAGATTGATGCACACTAATGCCAATTTGCAGCAGCTTTCATTTGTTTCAATGATTTTTTGGCAAGTTTGCAGGCATGTGAAGCTATCTGCATTCATTGTTCAAAAGGGCATGCCTGCAAATCAAAATGGCGGGTGTGAGTGAATTACTTCTGTTTTTATTGTCACCAGTTGTTGCAGTCGAACAGTATTTTAAGGTGCAAAACAGCAATATCCAAGGTGCAAAAGTGCAATATTCCGCTTAAATAAATAGAGAAATAAAGGGAGGAAAATGCTGTTTTGTCGCCTGAGTGCACAATTGCTATGGTGAAAATACAACATGGCAGTTTTGGGCACTTGCCTTGTTAGCAAGCTTCACCCTCTGCTCACATCCAACCAATCAGCTTTCCACTTACACTCTTATGAGAATATGTACCAAAGTGAATCAGTTGTCCCAACAAGCAGGAATGCACATTTCCTTCTGAGTTTTTTAAAAATACGGGGAAAGCTGCAAAGGTTTTTCTTGCATATTTTTTTGTCAAGCATTAGAAACTGAACTTCATTATAAAATGGCCAAACAAACTGCAGAGTCATGCTGAGTCAAAATGGCTGACTCCATGAAATACCTAGTCTTCCTTAGCTACAGAAGGAGGGTTCTTATTGGTGTGTAAGATCATGTGATGAAGCCAATGCCCTGTAACTGTGTATATAAGATTGCTCAGAACAGAGCTCATCCTTCTTCCTGGCGAAGCAGTTTCTCCCTGAATTGTAAATATTTGTATATATATATATATTGCAACTGTTTGAGTTTGAAGATAAAAGTGCCTCCTGCTTATTTGGACATCAAACACTCTGTGTGTGAGTATTCTTGGGAATGGGTTGCTACTGAGTCTACTGAGACAGTTTGTTGGCTTCTGCTGGGGACTGCGTGTCCTATCATTCCCTGACATTTTTGGCATTTTTGTACACACACACCCATTCCTTCCAAATATGGTGGATTGATGCAGGATCTCATTAAGACAAATCGTATTCTCCTCGAATTCTATGAGGAATATTTTCACCATATAGACAACCCCTAGGTCAAAATGGTGACATTTCCAGTCACGGCAACCCACAGCACATGCGACTTTATATTGTAACTCTCAAGAGGCATTATCTGGGGATGGTAAGAAGCATCATAAGATTTATAGGGAACAAAATATATGAGGAAACTTTGAAGGAGTTGGGCATGCTCAGTCTGGTGAAGAGATTAAGAGGTGACACAGTTGCACTCTTTAAACATCTAAAGAGCTGTCACAGAGAGGAGGCAACAGGTTTGTTCTCTGCTGCCCCTGAGGTCTCCTGTGGAGTACTGCATTCTGCTCTGGGTGCTCATTTTAAGAAGGATATGGACAAGTTGGAGCAGGTCCAGAGAAGGGCGACAAGGATGATAAGAGAACAAACCATATGAGGAAAGATTGAAAGAGCTGAGCATGTTCAGCTTGGTGAAGAGAAGACTGAGAGGTGACATGATCATTCTGCTTAAATATCTCAAGGGCTGACACAGAGAGGTAGGGGCAGGCCTGTTCTCTGCTACCCCAGTGGGAAGGACCAGGTCTCCTAGTTTGAAATTGTAGGAGAGTAGATTTTGATTGAACATTAGAAGGGACTTCTTGAAGATAAGAGCAATTTGGCAATGGCACCAGTTACCTTGGGAGGTAGTGTGGTCTCTTTCTCTAGATTTCTTCAAAAGAGGCTGGACAGCTATCTGCTGGAGATGCTCTAACTGGAGAATCTACATTGATCACAGAGTTGGACTCAATGTCCTATGGGGCCCCTTCCAACTCTGTGGTTTTATGAAACTCATGGTTTTTAGGATCTAGTAGTTGGGGGACTGCATCTCCCCACAGGAGGGTGGGATGCTCCCTGCCCTTTATCTATCCACCTCCTGTTTTTATCAGAACAAGAAATTGCACCAAAAAAGAACCAGTAGTGACTCCTGAAGACTTTAGAGGGATGGGTGGCACAGTTGGACATCTGCCCCACAAGAAGCTGTTCAAAACAATAAAATAAATCAATTTAAAAAAAATAAAACATTTGAAAATAATTGAAAGGCTAAAGTCACATTAAACTAATTGACACTTAAAACAGGACTGTTGAAAAACACTTAAAACAATTTAAAACCACTCATGTGCAAATTTAGATGAAATCAATCATTCCCCACTTAGTATGGGTCTTTTCAAAACTAGAAGTGTTCCAAAAAAGAAGGTGAAATGGTCCATGGAGGGCTTTCAGGGCTAACTTCTTTCATTCATTTGTTCGTTTGTTAAAAATAGTTGGGCTCCTCTAGATGGGAGAAATGCATCAGGAGGTTAAAGTATGTGTTGTGTTTGAAGTATGTCAGTGTGTATGTGAGTGAGTGAGTGAGCCCCCACTGGTCCTCTGATAGGTTAGGGATTGTGAATTGTGGAAAGTGGAATTGGTTGAAAAGTGGAGCCCAGTTTTTTTAAGCTTGGAGATGCATTTTGCCCACTGAAACACGTAAATAACATACTATGTATCGCTTTTGAATGTGTGCAAAAGTTAAATAAACACACTATATATATACAAAAGTGTATGCAATCAGTCCTAAGTGAGCCTCCTTGGCAAGAAAAACTGGTGAAACAGTGAAACCCCTGTTGAATTAATGAAACTTGTCTGTAATTTGCAAGCATTGAAAGAGCAAGTTGTTGGAAAGTGAGGCTCCAGAAAGTGCGGGAAGCCTCTGTGTGTGTGTGTGTGTGTATCTAAATGATCTTTCTATTGTCCCAGACTAGTTTCTGACAGATCCCTGCATAAGCTGCAACATTTTTATTCCCACTCTGAAGTGGGTTTCTTTTTAATTCTGAGACATCATTTTTCCATTCTTTGCTTTTTTAAAAAAATATTTCTTAGAGTTGCAGTACATCAATGCGTTAGTGAAATGGCACTTTTTTAGTATAGTATTGTAACTCAGTAGATGGATGATGGATGGATAGATAGATAGATAGATAGATAGATAATTTCCCCTTCAAACTGTAGTATAACTGCAGCGATCTACCCCTCTGTTTGCAAAAAACTTTGCAAGAGTGTTGTGTAGATCCCAGGAATCACTACAAATGGTCCCCCCAAAAGGAATGAAATGAGGGGGTACAGAAGTGACAACAAACAGCAAAACTGAAGGAGCTATATAGTGAGATGTCACACTTTTGGAAAATCTGGGAGACCCCATTTCAGTTCATTTTTTGAGGGTGTAAAGTCACGGGAAACACCTGGGGAGCACAGCATGGGCTAGAGGATATTTGTGCAGTCCATAAATTCTGCTTGACTAGCCCTCATTTCTGAACCACAAAAAATAGTAAAACAAATGTGACAGCTGTGGGCATAATTAAATATTGTATCTAGTCAATGCACTTTTTCAGATTTTATACAATTTCCTTCATTTGTGCTGTTTTCCAGCTGTGGCAGGCCATACAATCAAATAGATCCTGGTGAGGGAACATTGGATAGAAGTGATGGAACAGTACACACCTTGAACAGAACAGGTAGGTGGAAGTACCTTATTTCTGAAGATAAAATGGAAGCAGGTTTGTTAGAGAGGAATCACTTTTTAAAAAAACACCACCCTTACTTAGATTGTATTCTATTCCAACAATTTGAGTCCCATATTGGAGCTATTCAAGGATTGCCAAAGAAGAATCAGAATTCAGAGGCTCTTCTACTGCAGGTCTGAGCATGGAAAAGTTACTTTTTAAACATTAACTATAATTCTGGGCGTTGTAGTCTGAAAAAGCAACTTTTTCATGACACAGTTTATAGTCACTGGCTGGACAGCATGCTCATGAGCTGAAAAACAACTAGATATATTCCTTGCCTTGACTAAGATTTATTATGACTTCCCTAGAATAAGCTATACAGGTGATTTGTAGATCCACAGACCTATTTTCTCCAGCCATTATACCTGTGTTTATCTTATTTACCCTTTAGTTGGTTAGTCCTTCCATTGTACTACCCCTGAACCCCTGGGAAATAATATCAGTAAGTAAGCAAGGAAACAAAACAAAACAATGGCAACAAATAGACAACAGAATGAGGAAGTCTACAATCTTCCATTTCTAGGGAAAACATTCAGAATTTTTGGCTTGCAGAGCCTGCTGTACACACACAGTATTCTCTGAATGTAGTATGTAGTGAAGCTCGTAATGTAGTTCTATGTGTTCCCATAATCTTCTTCCAAAGGTTACATTTTGGACCTACTGCATGAACTAATTAAGGGAGGAACCAAAGATTATTTCATGCAAAAGATCCAAAATTCAACTCCTGAAATTCCAATAGAAATAGAAAGGACTCATATCTGAACTCCTGGATAGCTTCTTCCAACCAGATTAGATTTGGGGTGAGCAATTTCAAGAGACCTGTGGGCTGTCGTACTCCACCCTACTAATAAATTGGGGGAAAGCTTTCTCTTTTCTGGAACCAGTTCTCCCTTTAACTGCTGTGTTTCAGAACATCATCAGCATTTTTATTGTCTATGGTGAAGATTAAAACCATGGTACTACCATTTGAGTACCCCTTATCTGAAATACTTGGGACAAGAAGTGTTTCATATTTCAGATTTTGGAATACAATTGGACTCCTGTATCCATGAGGGTTCAGTTCCCAGACTTACCGTGGATATCAGAAACTGTGGATAACAGTGAACCCCATTGAAATAATGGAACTTCTGCTTACAAAAACCATAGAGTTGCCTTGGATGACCTAAAAAAATGTCAAGAGAGGACACCTCTCTAGGCATTTTCTAGGAAGACTCTATGGTAAGTATGCTGTTTTGTGTCCTGCAGATAACTGAAACTGTAGGTATGGGTTCCGTGGATATGGGGTTCTGACTGTACCTTGCATATACATATACTTCTCCCACCATTTCACAGATCCTTGTGTGTGTCTCCAGCCTTACGTCTTTTTCCAGCTTTGGGTCTCATTTGTTCAATACTTGTATCGTGTATGAGATGCAAGGCTGGAGAGAGACTGAGGATCTGTGGAATAGCAGAAGCCAAAAATTTTTGCTGCTAGCCATCCATTTATGCCATGGAGGCTGTAGCTGTGGCACTGCTGTTCATTCGTCTTTCAGAGTCATTCTCATTCTCATTCTCCAGCCTTGTGTCTCATACCCAACACATGTAGCCAAACTGTGTGAGGCTGGAGAGAGATTGAGAATCTGAGAGACTAATGAGCAGGAGCACTGCAGCCACACCTTGAAAGTGGAAGTGAGCAGCCAGCTGCAAAAAGTTTCTGGTTTTGGGAAGGTTTTCTGATTTCCAGATTTGGGATGCTCAACCTATATAGTTAACTACAATTAACCAAGTTGCCCTTAAAAATGTAAGACCCAAACTCAGAGGTGAAAGAAAACCACATCACTCCAGACACACTGCTTAATCAGATATAAAGAGCATAATTTGTATAGAGGGGAAGAAAGCCTGCAATGAGAGAACTAGCTTACATCTGTACCAGCCCTTAGTGCAACAATGGGAAACCTTTGGTTCTCCTGCTGTGTTGGACTTCAGTTCCCTTCAGCTCTACCTGTTATGAGCAATAGAAAATGATCTGAGAGGTTGAATTCTGAAATTGTCAAAGGTTAAAATATGAAAGGTTAAATGTTCCCCACCCCATCTTAATGCTCCTCGGAGCCAACTTACATTATGCTGGATTCGTTTCTGATTGAATTGAATCGAATTGATTGATTGCCAAATGTTTATATACTTTTTTTCATTTAAAAGAAACCCAAAGTGATTCACAATTAAAAAGAGACACAATAAAACAGCAGGTAGAAGTATAAAACAATAAAGCACTAAAATCCATAAAACTGTTCATTAAAAACCAGCATTAACTGGCAGAGTTAAAATTTAAAACAATGAAGAGAAAAAATGCCTGGGTAAACTTTTAGATCTTGAGCTGACAGCAGAAACCAAACAGTAGGGCATGTCTGATTTCAGTTATGTGACCAATATGTTTCCCCTTAGAAGCTTAATCTGTGTGTGTGTGTATGATGGGTAGATTCAAAGTCTGATAGAACTGGTCACAGAGTAACACAGGACCTGACTCTTGATTGCTCGTGGTAGCTGTTTTTGTCATCAGCTCAATCCTAGCAGCACTAACTGGGCCTTCATTTCAGATGATCCAGCCCAAGCCACCTCTGACTATGAAACAAACAACAGTGACAGCAGTGACATTGTACAGAATGACGATGAGACAGATTGCTCCAAGGAGCAGGCACAGATGGAGTCTGACTGCAGGACATATACTCCAGAGACAATCATACTTCATCCTTTGTTACCACCTGAGGTACCTCATTCACTCTTCAGCATAATTGTGTCTCATCTGTTTAACTGTAAAGCTGAGAAAGACTGGAGTTTTCAACAACAAAAGTCAGTTCCTTCTTTTTATTACAGCTCAGTAGCAGAGCACAGGCTTCATAGAAAGGTTCTAAAATTCACTCCTTGGCACTTCCAGTTTAAAGACTCTCAAAGAGTAGAGAAGGGAAAATAAGTCACTGCCACTCACAGAAAGTATGGGGCAGGCTTATCCAGAGGGCTAGATCAGTCTCTGCCAGTCACAGGAAGTAAGGGACAGGCTGCTCCAGAGGGCTGACCCAGCCTACAGAAAGTCATCTCCCCCAATAACCACAAAAGGAGAGAGGTTTTGAAAAGCAGGGACAACCATTCCCACTCTTACCTGGCATTTCAAAGAGCTCTCTGGCTCCCAGTTTGGAGTCAATGGCTTCCCAAAGTGTTGGCTGGCAGCACTGGACTCCGCCTCATCTGATTGAATAGGGAGGATGTAGTTCTAGGGGAGACCAGAATGAAGGCATTGCCCTACCCCGCAGCAGCAAGAATTCTTCCCTCCAAATGAAATTTTTCTACTGTCCCCACATTTCTAGCATCACAGAGACTGAGATATTTTATGTCAAACTCTAATGTGCAAAATCATTCACACCTTGAACTCTTACATTTGCATTATTCACTTGATCACTTTGCTTCCCCCTTTTATTTGGATGCTAAACTGTATCTAAATGCTCAACTGAAGTTTTAAGTTACTGAAATGCTAGAACTATTTTGGGGGGGGGGGAGATTTCACTGGGGGCAGAATTCTTATTTGAGGACAGTCCCCAGTAGTTACACTCCAGGAGAGGGAGTGAAGTCAGATGTTTTCCACCAGCGGTTTGCAAGCACTGAAAGTTCAATGAGAACTACACTAGTGATATAAATTCTTCCCTTTATTCTTCCCATCACTAAATAGGGTGGGAAATTTTATTAATCTTCTCACTGCTCTGTGGAGAAGGAGATATTTCAACCGGGTTGCCCCTCACAGAGAAGCCAAATCATTCCTGAATGAGGGCTATAAATCACTCAGCAGTCTTTCCCTCCCTAACTCTTCTTGCAATTAGCAGTGTGAACCATAAAATTCCATTGGCAGTGTCTAACAAGGAAGGATGGCCTATGTTTATCTTTAGAATGGAATTCCTCCCTCTCCCCCTCTCCTCCTGCAGACCAGTGAAGTAGGTCAAATTGGCTTGACTGAGATTCACACAATTAAAATGAATGGCTGAGGAAGTTACTTTTATTACTTAAGCAGTACAAAGGTCCTGAACATTGAATTTCCCATTGAAGTGCCTGCCCTGATACTTCTTTTGCAAATGTAATATCTGCAAATTCTCACACCTGGGTTGAGCAGGTGCTAAATTTCAGAGCTAGTAAATATTTGAGCCAAGTGTTGAGAAAACCAAAATCCCATATGTTTAAGGAACAATACTCCTCTTTCTTCCCATTCACATGGGAAAGAGGAAACAGCAGCAAAGCCACCTTCCTCACCCAAATGCCAGGTGGAAAAGTTTTCCCCAGCGTTTTATTCAGAGACCTAATAACTTCAGGGACTGTGGCTTTTCCCCTTGATGTCATCTAGCCAGTTGGAGGGTATTTCCGGGAAAAGAAGGACATCAGCCCCCACTTCAGCCCAAAATGGCTCCCACATTAGACAGTTCTGAGCTAAGAAAACCAATGGTCTAAACCACCTGGCATAAGGTGTGTTCAGCTTTATCTGGGAACTTTCTTGATGATTCTTCTGCAAGGTGTGTTTCTGCCTGATTTGTAAAGTTGTATTTGATGGCCCTTGTAACGCTAGAGTTTGAAAAAGTACTCCACCCACCACCCCACTCCAACCCCCCCCCCACACAAGACGGGTGATGTAGTCTCGTAAGAATGAAACGTGCTCAGTGATCTCTGAATGCTGACTGATTGAAGTGAAGGGGTAAAGTGGAAACAGAATGGAGTGGATGGAATCCCAAACAGCATCACTCCAACTGTAACATTTTGTTGCAGATCAACTTCTTGTTCTTGTGTCATTATTGTCATTATGCTATTTCTCCTTCTCCTTCTCCTTCTCATCCCATGCCTCATTGTACTTGACTAAACAAAATGCAACTTACCTAAAAATTGTTGGAAATTCCAAGGCCTACTGCTATTTTTTAATGGCACAGCACACAGATAAACTGGTCTAAATCCAATTGTTTGTCCTATCCAGAACACACCCATTGAATCAATGACACTTACATAAGTTTTGACTTACCAAGTTCCCACTAATTCACTGGGCTTACTACCAATTGGGACTAACAATTGGATTTAGGGCATAAAATCCAAAGCAACTTTGTCCATAAAAATTGAAAAAGAATGAGCAACAGAGAGCAAATGGGTGTAGTGGATGAACTGGGAGATGGGAATGTGAAAAGGAACAGGACTGTTGTGAATTATTGCACAACAAAGTACAGATGTGGCCTAAATTAAGCTCATAAATATCCACATTTAGCTTATAAGTGATAACCTCAGAAGTGGTGAAAGAATCCATGTTGACAGTTTGGGGAGGAAATCCTGGCTGCCAGAGTCCCACCCTCCCAACAAGTTTCAACTCGGTTTAAGTTCATTTTAAACAACAACAAAAACAAATTAATTTCCCCTAGTCTAATTCTGGCTTTCAGCTCAGCAAAGTTTCTAGGCTTTCTCGAGTACCATATTTATTTGCTATGATTCTTTCGTTCTTTTCTGAAAACTTGCTGCAAATCAGCAGCATTCCATGGACCACCACTTTGAGTAGCACTGGGTTAGACAACCATGTGTCCTTCAGGCATCTTGGGCTGAAATTCCCATCAGACCAAACTTTGTGGTTTATGGCCAGGGATTGTGGCAGTAGGTTGTCTATTCTTCTGTACTTTGACAAAATGCCTGGCACAGGAGGGAGCACATTAGCATACATCTCAGTTTTCACCAGCCCAATGTGTAACTTAATTTGGAGTCTGTTCCACATACCGATATTAGTAGGGGGTCTTTTCAAATACCATCCTTAAGTGATCTTCCTCTGTCCTGTACCACACCAGAGACTATGGCTCAACAGAAGTGGCCCCTTTCCTTTGAGCTGAGCTACACATTTTCAGACACTTAAAGCCAGGAGGTAACTGAGATAGATGGAAGGTGACAAGGCAGAAATCAGTTAGCCATCAAAAGGCCAAAGATTGGTAGTTAGGCAGTGTAGAGAAAACATGGCGGGCCACATCAGCATGAATAATAATAATAATAATAATAATAATAATAAAATTTATTTATACCCCGCCCCTCTGCTAAAAACAATCGGGGCGGCTTCCAACAATTAAAACATTATAATAATGACTAAAAACACCACCCACCCCCACCCTCCCACGTAAAAAGACATTAAACACAATAAGATTAAAACCTTCTAGCTAAAAAAAACACATTAAAAACAAATATATACATAATTTTTTAAAAAGCCAGGAGACTGAGTTCCTGAGGCCGGGATCTAATCAGGAAAGGCCTGCCGAAAGAGATCCGTCTTTAGTGCTTTTTTAAAGCTACTCAAGCTCGTCAGCTGACGGATCTCATTCGGCAGGCCATTCCACAATTTGGGGGCAATTACTGAAAAGGCCCTCTGGGAGGTTGCAGACAGCCTAGATTTTTGTGGCTGAAGCAGATTCCTCCCAGAGGACCGGAGTATGCGGGGAGGATTGTATGGGAGGAGGCGGTTCCGGAGATAAGTTGGACCCAAGCCATTTAGGGCTTTAAAGGTAATAACCAACACCTTATACTGGGCCCGGAAACTGATAGGCAGCCAGTGGAGAGATTTTAGTATTGGAGTTATATGATCTCTCCGAGATGTTCCTGAGACCACTCTAGCTGCCATATTTTGTACCAACTGAAGTTTCCGGACCAAGCACGAGGGTAGCCCCATGTAGAGCGCATTGCAGAAATCTAGACGAGAGGTTACCAGCGCGTGCACCACAGTCTCAAGGTCCCTTACTTCCAGGAAAGGGCACAGCTGGCGTATCAGCCGAAGCTGATAACAAGCGCTCCTGACCGTCGCATTCACTTGACTCGTCATCTGAAGCGATGAATCAAGGAGCACCCCCAGACTGCGAACACAGTCCTTAACGGAGAGCGTGACCCCGTCCAGGACTGGAGGTTGCAACTCAACTCCTGGTTTCGGGGCCGCTACCTTGAGCACCTCCGTTTTGTCTGGATTTAATCTCAATCTGTTTTTCCTCATCCAGCCCATTACAGCTTTAAGACAGTCATTAAGAGGAGAGATGCCATTGGGATTCGAGGCCGATGATTGGGACAAGGAGAAATAGATCTGGGTGTCATCAGCGTACTGATAACACCCAGCCCCATAACCCCGAATAATCTCACCCAGCGGCTTCATATAGATGTTAAACAGCATCGGGGACAGGATGGCACCCTGTGGAACACCACAAGTAAGCTCCTTTCTGCTGGAGCAGCTGTCCCCAAGCCGCACCCTCTGGGACCTGCCCGAGAGGAAGGACCGGAACCACTGGAGCACAGTGCCTCCAATTCCTAACCCTCTCAGGCGATCCAGGAGAATGCCATGATCTATCGTATCGAAAGCCGCTGAGAGGTCCAGAAGCACCAACAGGGACACATTACCCCTGTCGATGCTTAGATGCAGATCATCGGTCAAGGCAACCATGGCAGTCTCAACTCCAAATCCCGTCCTGAAGCCAGTTTGAAATGGGTCTAGATAATCAGTTTCATCCAAGACCACTTGGAGTTGAAGAGCAACTGCCCTCTCGATCACTTTGCTCAAGAATGGTAACATAGAAACCGGCCTATAGTTATTCATGTCCAGGGGGTCTAGAGAAGGTTTTTTCAGGAGCGGCCTAACTGCCGCTTCCTTTAAACAAGATGGAACACACCCTTCCCTGAGGGATGCATTGATGATGTCCTTAAGGAACACCATCAAGGCAGTCCCGCCCTGGATGGCCAGCCATGAAGGGCAAGGATCAAGAGGGCAGGTCGTCTTCCTCACTCTACCAAGTAGCTTGTCCACGTCCTCGGTACTCACAGATTGAAATTGATTCAGTAAACTTACATCAACGGAGTTGCTGGACACCTCGTCAATTGTTTCTGTCAAAATGCTGGCATCTAAGTCGGCTCTTATCCGAGAGATTTTATCTGCAAAGTAGTTGTTAAATGCATCACAGCAGGCTGTTGTTGGGTTAAGCAATGGGTTCTGTGCAGGTATAACCTGCGTCATCTCCCTTACCACCCTAAACAGCTCTGCTGGACGGGACTCTGCAGACGCAATACGTGCAGAGGAGAAGGATCTCTGCGCTGCACTATTGCCTCTCGATAGGACCGAAGAAAATTCCTATGTCGAGTCCTGTCGGATAAGAGTCGGGTTTTCCGCCAGTTGCGCTGCTCAAACTGATGTAAGGTTTTTCAAAGGCAGATTTGGGGGCCTTAGGCCAAATGATACCTGAGTGGTCATTCATTGTTGTTGTTTAACTGCCATCAAGTTGACTTTGAATTATGGTGACCTGATGAGTGAGAGACATCCAAGTCACTCTGTCCTCAACAGCCCTGCTCAGGTCCTGCAGACTCAAGGATGTGACTTCCTTGATTGCGTCTATCCATCTGGAATGAAATCTTCCTCTTTTCCTACTGCCTTCTACCTTACCTTACAAAGACATTATTGTCTTTTCTAGTGAGTCATATCTTCTTATTATATGTCCAAAGTACGATAATTTCGATTTAGTCATCTTGGCTTCTAGGGAGAGTTCAGGTTTGATTTGCTCTAGACCCATTTATTTGTCTTTTTAACAATCCCTGGTATCCATTGAACTCTTCTCCAATACCACATTTTCATAGAACCATAGAGCTGGAAGAGACCCCAAGAGCCATCTGGTCCAACCCCCTGCCATGCAGGAATACACAATCAAATCATTCCAAACAGATGGCCATCCAGCCTCTGTTTAAAAACCTCTAAAGAAGGAGACTCAACCACACTACAAGGCAGTGTATTCCACTTCCAAACAGCTTCCTAATGTTTAGGTGGAATCTCTTTTCATCTAGTTTGAACCCATTGCTCCATGTCCTAGTCTCTGGAGCAGCAGAAAACAAGCCTGCTCCACCCTCAATATGACATGCTTTCAAACAAAATGAAATTCAATACGGAGAAATGTAAGGTACTGCATTTAGGGTGGAAAAATGAAATGCATAAATATAGGATGGGAGAGACCTGGCTGAATGAGACCACGTGCGAAAGGGATCTAGGAGTCCTAGTAGACCACAAGTTGAACATGAGCCAATAGTGCGATGCGGCAGCTAAAAAGGCCAATGCGATTTTGGGCTGTATCAATAGAAGTATAGTGTCTAGATCAAGGGAAGTAATAGTGCCACTCTATTCTGCCTTGGTCAGACCTCACTTAGAATACTGTGTCCAGTTCTGGGCACCACAATTAAAAAAGGATATTGACAAATTGGAGCGTATCCAGAGAAGGGCAACTAAAATGGTGAAAGGTCTGGAAACGATGCCTTATGAGGAGAGACTTAGGGAGCTGGGTATGTTTAGCCTGGAAAAAAGACGGTTAAGAGGCGATATGATAGCCCTGTTTAAGTATTTGAAGGGATGTCACGCTGAGGATGGAGCAGGCTTGTTTTCTGCTGCTCCAGAGACTGGAACACGGAGCAATGGGTGCAAGCTCCAGGAACAGAGATTCCACCTCAACATTAGGAGGAATTTTTTGACAGTAAGAGCTGTTTGGCAGTGGAACGCACTCCCTCGGAGCCTGGTGGGGTCTCCTTCCTTGGAGGTCTTTAAACAGAGGCTGGATGGCCATCTGTCGGGGATGCTTTGATCGTGATTTCCTGCATGGCAGGGGGTTGGACTGGATGGCCCTCGTGGTTTCTTCCAACTCTGCAATTCTATGATTCTATGAAATATTTAGACATGGCTATTATGTCCCCTTTAAACCTTCTCTTCTCCAGGCTAAACATGCCGTTCCTCACAGAGCATGGCTTCCAGACCACCCACCATCGTAGTCACCCTCCTCTGGACACGTTCCAGCTTCTCAATAGCCTTCCTGAACTGTAGTGCCCAGAACTGCACACAGTATTCCAGGTGAGGTCTGACCAAAGCAGAATACAGTGGCACTATGACTTCCCTTGATCTAGACACTATAGTCTTATTAATGCAGCCTAGAATCGCATTGGCTTTTTTAGCTGCTGCATTACACTGCTGACTCATGTTCAGCTTGTGGTCCACTAAGACTCCTAGGTCCTTTTTACTGCCTAAGTGTAGTATCCTACATTTCTCCCTGTTGAAATTCATTTTGTTAATCTTGGCCCAGCTTTCTAATCTGTTAAAGTCATTTTGGATTCTGATCCTTTCCTCTGTTGTATTAGCTACCCCTCCTAATTTGTTGTCATCTGCAAAATCGATAAGCTTACCCTCTGTTCCTTCATCCAACTCTTTTTAAATGAGTTGATTTTCTTTTTATCAGTTTTCTTCACTGTTCAGCTTTCACAACCATACATTGAAATTGGAAATAAGACAGCATGCACAGTCCTAACTTTAGTATTCAATGAAGCATCTTGATATTTCATGATCTTGTCTAGTTTCTTCATAGCTACGCTTCCAAGTCCTGTTTTTTTTTTTAAAAAAAATATTTCTTGAATGCAGTCTCCATTCTGATTAATAACTAACCAAAAGTATGGAAAATCTTGAACTAGTTCAAGGTCTTCATCATCTACTTTAAAGCTATGTAACCCATCTATAAGCATAATCTATAAAACATAAGATTAATTTCTTTTGAAATTCTTTGTGTTTTCCTTTATCCAGTGTATGTTTACAATATGACTCCTCGTGCCTCTTCCTTTCCTGAACCCAGCTTGGATATCTCACTCTATATATGGTAAAAAGTCTTCACTGTAGAATCTTGAGCATCACTTTGCTTGCATGGGAAAATAATGCAATGACCCTGTGGTTACAGCAATCCCTAGTGTCCCCTTTCTTGAGGATTGGAATGTATATTGAGTGTTTCTGGTCTGTGTGCCAGTGTTTTGTTTTCCATATTAGTTAGTAGTAGAGTACATTACGTCTCTATGGCTTAGAGAAGCTCTATCAGTATGCCATATATACCTGGTCATTTATTTATCCCAAGTGTTCTGAGTGCAGCTTCCGCTTCACTTTCTAAAACTGGAGTTTCATCTTCATATGGTTCCTTGCTGAATCTGTCACCCTTTCATCTCTTTTATATATTTCTTCCATGTATTGTTTCCATCATCTTGTTATTTCTACTTGGTCATGTAATGTGTTCTTCCTGCTGGTGGTAGAGCATCCCCACTCTTGGTTTAAATTTCTCTTTGATTTCCTAGATCTTGAAAAATAGCTCTCTTGTTCTTCCTTTTTTGTTTTCACCTTCTATTTCTCTGCACTGATTATTATAGTAGAATCACAGAGCTGAAAGAGACCCCAAGGGCCATCCATTTCAACCTCCTGCTATGCAGGAACACATAATCAAAGCATGCCCAACAGATGGCCATCCAGCCTCTGTTTAAAAGCCTCCAAAGATGGAAACTCCATCACACCCTGAGGCAGTGCATCCCACTGTTGCACATCTCTTACCATCAGTAAGCTCTTCCTAATGTTTACGTGGGATCTCTTTGCCTGAATTTTGAATCCATTGCTCCGTGTCCCAGTCTCTGGAGCAGCAGAAAACAAGTTTGCTCCATCCTCAGTATGGCATCCCTTCAAATTTTTAAATGTGCTATCATGTCACCTCTTAACCTTCTCTTCCCCAGGCTAAACATACCTAACTGCCTAAACCACTCCTCATAGGGCATGGCTTATGGTCACCCTCCTCAGGACACGCTCCAGCTTGTCAATATACTTCCTGAATTGTGGTGCCCAGAACTGGACACAGAATTCCAGGTGAGGTCTGACCAAAGCAGAATAGAGTGTCAGTATTACTTCCCTCAGTCTAGATACTATACTTCTATTGATGCAGCCTAGAATTGCATTGGCTTTTCTGGCTGCTACATCACACTGCTGTGATAGTAGTTCTCTTTGTCTCTGTGCACAAGTCACTGAACATTAGCAGTCAGAGTTCTGACTCTATATCTGTCACCTTTTACTTTTGCTTCTTGTCTGTCTTTAACTGCTTGAAGATTTTCATCTGTCATCCATTGTGGCTTCTCTTTCCTTTTGGCTACAGATAGTGTCTTTTTGTATTCTCTTCCCTGACAATGTCTGTGGCTTCAGTCCAAAGTTCTTCTGGCTACTGTTCAATTAGGCTTAATAGTGCAAATCTATTCTTACATTATCTCTAAATTCTACATAGATGTTCCTCAGGTTGTATTTTGGCACAATTGTTGGTTTAGTATTCTTCTTTAGCTTTATTCTGCACATTAATAGTTCATTGTCTGTACCACAATCTGCTCCTGGTCTTGTTTTTACAGAGAGAATGGAGCTTCTCCATCTTCTGCTTCCAGTTATGTAGTCTATTTGATTTCTATATTGGCCATCTGGTGGTGTCTATGTAGACAGTCACCTCTTTGGTTGCTTGAAGAATGTTTTTGTGATGAACAGACTGTTGGCCTGCAAGGCCTAATTGTAGAGGTTTAGAAGTTGGCCAAGCTAAGGTGTTCCACCCTGAGATATATATATATATATATATTTAAGAGTTTGGCTGGTACGTTTGGCCTAGCTTTTCTTTTTGGCAAATATCCCTTATTTACAGCTGTAATTCATTTAGTTTATTATCTCTTGGAGAAGTCAGCTTTCTCAAATCTCACATACACTGTAAAATCTTCTCTCCTACCCCTAATATCTGGATATACCCCCTTAAATCTGTCACAAGCAGAGAAGGAAACAGGAATGAAATCTGGGGTTACAATGGGTTAGTAATAATGGTACAGACAGTATATAAGTTAGTTGGCCAATGATCTGTAGTATTTTTATAATGGTGGAACTATTTGTTGGTTCTTGATGCAGGACAAACCTATTCTTGCCCCAGAGCCTCTCATTATGGACAATTTGGACCCCCTTATGGATCAGCTAAACAATTGGAATTTCCCGATCTTTGATTTGGTAGACAAGATAGGCAAGAAATGTGGCCGAATCCTAAGTCAGGTAAGAAAGAGTGTGTTGCAGATTTGGGTAACAGCACCACCTTGTGTGAATTGTCTGAGTTGTCTTTCAGGGGAATACACAAAGACTATATTCATATGTGGGTTTGTTTGTGTGCATGAACTATTGTGATGTAGGGGTTTGAGTGGGGGACTAGCAGCCCAGGAGACCAAGGCTCAGATGCTTAGCTCAGTTATGGAAATCTTGGGCAAATCACTGGAAAGAGGAATACATGAATCCAAAAAGCATTTCCTAACACTGGGAAGCAGTATGCCTGCACTTGACCTAAATGTGTTAAATTAGATCATCATCATCAACAACAACAGCTATTATTATTATTATTATTATTATTCAACCTTTTTTCTAGTAATGGGCCTCAAGGTGGTTTACAAATTATTAAAGCTTGTAAATAAACTTGTCTTTATTTGCAATATGCATTTGTTTATTGGAGGCCTAGAAAATTAATGGTTATGCTTTGTCATGTGAAAAATGATGTTTCAGGAAATATCCATAAGCTCCTTCAGCTGGTGCAACTCTAGGGCTTTAGATTATTCATTCTTAGTTTTCTGCAATTTAAATTGCTTTCCTGATTTGAACTAGAGAGAGGGAGAAAGAAATTAGCAAATCAAATTACCTGGATGGGCCATATAACCTGAAATGTATGAAATGAAATAAAAAAAGAGCGGACATATTTCCTCACTCCCACCCTGGGAGGGAACATTTGCCTTTGGAAGCCAGAGTCAGCATAGCCTCTTGAAGGATATTTGAGAAGCCATTTATGTAGGTTGCAAGGGATGCTAAATCAGTTAAGAATTTGTATTAAAAAGAAATAAGCAAAAATAATCTATCTGTGGTCACAATGGAAAGGAAATGCAGGACACAGTCATCCATGCAAGAGAGGAAATGAAATCTCAGTTCAGAGTGGAAGAGTAAAACCTTTTCAATCTTCTCTGTCATTTTGCACCATGCTGAGTAGTTTGATAGTGCCTTAATTTGTACTTTTTTTCCTAATAGCAACCCTTATACTGAGAAAGTAGAGGAGATAGAATTGAAGACCAAACATACTTTAAAATTCAAGTAATTTTCTCCTGCTACTTCTGTCAAAGGACAGAAAGCTATATCTCTCCTTAGGTGTGCAGGAGGTCAGATTCAAGGAAAACCCTTTTGGATTCTAGGAAAGCCTTCTGGACCAAGATTCTTGGCCAGGGAGTCAAGTTCTAGGAAAACCTTTAGGGATGAAGCTGCCAGAACTTATAGCTGTCAATGAACACTTGGGAAGTGTTTCATGACACAGGTAGGCTGTTCAGACAAGAGCTATTACTTTCCACAGGTTTGGGCACAAAGAAATTAAGCAACCTAGGAAGGAATGTGAAATGAATCTTTCCTCCTTTCTATGGCAAATGTATGACTAGACTAATAAACTCTAGAGTTTGAATTACAGTACAGCTCCCAGCTAGTATGGTCACCAGCTGGGGGATTCTAGTAGTTGTAATCTAAGAAAGTAACTTTTCCAAATACTGTTAAGTCTGCTCAGAGCAGTTACGACCATGAAATAACAAAACCTTACTACCTGAGGACATTATCATTGGTAATATATTACTGAGAGAGCAAGCATAATGTAGTGGTTTGAGTGCTGGACTCTCAGAGACCTGGGTTCACATCTCTGCCTGGCCATGGAAACCCACTGGGTGAACTTGGGCAAGTTATGCTTTCTCAGCCTCAGAGGGAATAAATCTTGTCAAGAAAAACCCCATGATATGTAAGTCAAGAAAAACCCCATGATAGGTAAGTCAGAGGGCTTTGTCAGATGAACTGTCATAAACATTTCTTTCCCACCATATTTTACTGAGTTTGTATGCCAGCAAAAGAACCCTCTTTATCAGACCCACCTGTAATACTATCAATAAGCAGCCCAGGCATTACCAAAGTATCAACAGAGCTCTGTTTACTTCCACATTCATGATCTCATTGGTTCTCACGAGTAGAGGTTAATTTAAAAATACAGGGGGAGAAAGACAAAAAGTACACACAAACACAGAAACACACTCACAAATTCCCAAGTAAACCGGGGAGGTTCATAAAAAGAGTGTCCCCCTACCTAGCTTTCTCAATCTCAACCAGAAGTGTTCTGCCCATTGACGCTGTAATCATGAGAAGACAATGGCACACGGTTTCAAACGCCACCAATACCAGCAAAAACCTGCCATGGGAGATCTATTGACAGCTTGGTCTATCAAAAAAAAAACCAATGCTTTATTACTTGTACATGATTGCGAAAGCACAATGTCGTCTGATATGCGCACCCTTTCACATTCATTAGACATCATCATGATGCCATATTTGCTAAGTCTGATAAAGCCCAGCGTCAGCTTGAAGGCACCTAACAGCAACAACATTTTGTTATTTGCTTTTGTTGTTATTAATCAAACATTAGCTATATATGGTAATACAGTACTAGTCTTACAATTTTCTGATGTTTTATAAAGAAACAACAGCAAAAGAACATAAGAACAGCTATGCTGGGTCAGATCCATGGCCTATTTGGTCAAGTATTATGTTCACATAGTCACTGGTCAGATATCTATTAAATTGGCAAAGATTGGAATCTTACCTTTAAAAAAATAGTTAATGTTATGTTCATTCCTACAGGTGAAAACAAAATGATTCCTTTTGCTTTTATTTTTCTAGGTATCCTACAGGCTCTTTGAGGACATGGGGCTATTTGAAACCTTTAAAATCCCTGTGAGAGAGTTTATGAACTACTTCCATGCTTTGGAGTGTGGATATCGAGAGATACCTTGTAAGTAGCCTGATATGCTTACAAAAAATAAGGAGGACATGCATCCAAAAAGGCATATTTAGGGGGATGCATACAACAATGTACATGCAGTTGTCCCCCCACATTTGTGGGGGTTAGGGTCGCAAGACCCTCGTGAATGTGAAAAAACCGCGAATAACCACCGCCCTCCCGCAACCCCCTGCTGCCTCTCCCACCCCCCGCACGGCCTTGTAAGGTGGCGAGGGGGCCTCGAAAGGCCCCCTTGCTGCCTCTCCCAACCCCCGGCCTGCTTCTCTCTCCCCCCAGAAGTGGCCATGGGACTTCAACAGCCCAGTCATGGCTTTCGGGAGGGTGGGGAGGAGGCCCTCCCAAAACCGTGAATACTCAAAACCGCGAATGCTAAATTCGCAAATGTGGAGGGGCGACTGTATTACAGAAAATATGAATAATTCAAATGCATTTTTCTGCCTTTTTTGAAGATAGCTGAAATCTGAATGGGACTTATGATTATACATGAGGAACAGACGTGGACCTAAAACAGACTGTTCCACCCACTCTTAGCTTATTCTCTGTTTTTTTCAAATTGGCTATCCTGGTTTTGTTTTGGCTGAACAAGGTGGCTGTTTTTTTAATTTGAGCTGTGACAGATCCCTTTATAGGCTGGCCCTGCAGTTCCAACCCTTGGAATCCTGTCACCCACTCTGCCTTTGTTCTCCACCCAAATCCTTTCCTGGAGTGGGTACTTGGGCCTCAGAGACCCCTTATATGTGGCTGGCTGGTTGTGGTGTGTTCGCTGTGCATCAGGCCTCCACCAAATTTAATATGAACAGAGACGGTGGTAAAAACAAACAAGTGGAAGTTTAGTAAGACACATGTAATTAATATATTAACCCTTGAACTCTCAATCAATCACAGCTCCCTAAACCCCCAGTCAGTTCTGAGGTTGTCTAAATGGTGAAAATACTCCTTATGGAATTTGCTGGGAATGCGAGCTGCCTTAATGGGATCCCACCTTGTTTCATTGTATTCTGAAGGAGGAGGGGGGCAAAAATGGCAAAAACAACACAGGAAAAGCTGTAGAGCTCCTTTAAAAAGCTCAGCTGGAAATACACATTCCTGCTCGTTCAGACACCAATGTGATTTCCTGTGCATTCTGGAGAGGGCGGGACTCTTCTTCTGATTGGTCAGATGTGCGCAGGTGTGGGCTTGATGTCAAATGCCTAGAAAGCCCCTCCTCCTCCTTCGCCGAATGGCTGACCAAGCAGCTGCTAACATCACTTTGCACCATCAGAGGCTGGAAAGGAACGCTAGCCTGGCTAGCCACTTGGAGAGGGAGGGGTATTTCACTCCCCTTCTTCCTCCTCCAAATGGCTGACCAAGAGGCTACTGACATTCCTTTGTACCCTCAGAGGCTGGAAAGCAAAGCTAGCCCCTTCACCTTCCCCCCCCACACCACAAAACTGACATGGCTACCATCTTGATTCATGGCTATGTGAACATCGCAGAGGAGAGCTTCATACACTCGGTTTTGCCAAAACAACATGGAGACAAAGGAATCCTGCTGTGAATTGCTAATAATGCACAGCTATGCGCATTATTTCCTCCCATATAGATGGGGCCCTAGGCTGACCTGTCTCTATACCACCTTTTCCTTGACTCTTTCAGATCCAAACCCTATCTGGCCTCTGACAGAGACAAGCTTCTGTTGTGACAAACTTTCTTTCCCCTGCAGGCCCCCCTTCACAGCATTCCCTGAGCTGTGATTGGATGCCTTCAGCAATGCCTGCCCAAGCCCTCCTTCTCAAGCTGCCATTGTTTTATCTGGGTATTAGGTTAAATGAGAGCCAGTGTGGTGTAGTGGTTTGAGCATTGGATGACAACTCTAGGGTATGAATCCCCACTCGGCTATGGAAGCTCACTGGGCGGCCTTGGGGAAGTCACATTCTCTCAGAGGAAGGCAAAGGCAAAGCCCTTCTGAACAAATCTTGCCATGAAAACCCCATGATAGGTTCACATTAGGGTCCCCTTAAGTCAGAATCAACTTGAAAACACACAACAACAACATGAATGGCCATCTGTCAGGGATGCTTTGATCGTGATTTCCTACGTGGCAGGGGGTTGGACTGGATGGCCCTCATGGTCTCTTCCAACTCTACAATTCTATGATTCTATGAACAACAACAACAAATTAGGTAAAATGGCTACTGTTTTATGTCCTTTTGTGTGTTACCAAATCTCTCTCTTACACACACACACACACACACACACACACACACACACAAAATGATTGCTGTTATATAACTCACTTTGAAAAAGAGGCAGAATTAGGAAAAGTTGCTCTTTTGAACTACATCTCCCAGTGTGCCCCCAGCCAGCATAACCACTGGCTTGGCGAGCTATGGGATTCTGGAAGTTGTAGTCCAAATAGTAACTTTTCCATGCTCTGAGGAGAAGTAACCAATGACTTGATCATAGCAACTGAATGTACATATCCCCACTGGCTTATCATCTCAGCAGTGGATTTAATTTCTTGGGAAAGATATGAGCTGGAAAGAGTAAGTTAACTATCCTTTTTGTCCAATAGATGGTGCTGTTACCCACTCCAAAAAGAAGTAATGTACCTCTGTCTTCACAGATCACAACAGGATTCATGCCACTGATGTCCTTCATGCTGTTTGGTATCTTTCAACCCAGCCTATCCCAGGCCTCCCAACTGTGATTAATGACCATGGGTCAGCAAGTGATTCAGGTATTGTTCCAGCCATCCTTGCCCAACATATCTCATTTTTGAATAAAAGGCTGCATGTAGAACCATATAAAGCAATATCCCACAGAGTGCTTGGATCAGTATTCCTTTCTGAGTTCTTGTACCTAAGCTACGCTTGTCAGGTACACGGGAAGGAGCTAACAGTTTATTTAAGCAAGGTCTACCCTAGCAGAAATTTATTAGCATAAACTCAAGATCTTATTGTCAGATGTGGAGAGATAATCCTACGGGTTACTCCTGCCCTAACCATTATAAAATATTCACCTCTGAATTATGGGACTGTGGATGGACAAACTCTTAGGGTGACTATTAACAGCTGAAATAGTAACACAAGATACCTGTGGCACTTATGGAATGAACTTCTCTGTTTTTTTTCTCTGGAAAAATGTGGGTATGAACAATGATGATCTAGACACTAGAAGCCCTGTTAGTAGATGGGTGACCCTTTTAGATCATTTCCCAGCTCAGCAATTCTATGAATCAGAGAAAGCCCAAGATACTTTGCTGTCAGAGATGAAGGATAAGATGGCACTCACTTCCCACTCCATTTGGAGCTTACTTCAACACTGGAATCAGGCATTATCCTGCAGCACATCTTAGGCTGAGGGTCTTCTCATGTGGCATACACTGTGCTTTTCTCTAATGAAAGGAGAAATCCAGGGAGACCATGAGAAATAGCTGGAAGGTTGCCACTGCTGCCCCACTGCCACATATGCCATCTGAGTCAATTGCTGTGCTTTGCCTCATGTCAGGGCCAGCCATGCTATGGCTTTAGATCAGGGGTGGGCAACTGCATGAGGATTAGAGGCCAATTCCAACCCCACTCCCTGCAGGTAGGGTTGCCATAATTCTCTGCCACAGAACTGGGACAGAGCACCCATGGTGGGGGGGGAGGGAGCCCTCTTCTGTTCCCCATCCCCACAAGGAGGACACCCAGAGCACCCATGGGGGGCAGGAGGGAGCCCTCTTCTATCCCCCTCCCTGAAAGCAGAGCACCCATGTGGGGGGAGGATGCCCAAAGACTCATCGGAACTCCACAGCGAAGCAAGCAAGTGGGCAGGGGTGTGTGGAGGCCCAGGGACGTAAGTAGGTCAGTGGGGGACTATGGCAGGAGAGAGTGCTGCTCCCCAAAAACTGCCACTATAGGAGGACCTCCACCTGCCTTTCCTCCCACCCATCCTCATTAAGCCAGCCCATCGAACTTGGCTGCTCGAAGCAACAGACAGATCCCAGATTCCTCCAGATCCAGGAATCTAGGATCTGCTGCTTCAAGCAGCCCAGCTGGATGGGACAATTTTTAGTCCCTTTAATTTGGGATTTTCCTGGATTTCCAGGACATATAGCAACCCTACCTGTAGACCACATTTGTTTGTATTAACAGGTCTTTTCTAACAGTCCCAAAGTGTAAGTATATCATCAAAAATGTACACAAATTGCTCATAATCTCTCCCAGAGGGGCAAAATCTTTTGAAATTATTGATTTGTGCATGCAGGTACAAAACAAGTGAAGATTTACACCCCTAGAAATGACCTGCTTTTCTGTTTAGATTCTGATAGTGGGATACCTCATGGCCATATGGGATATGTATTGTCAAAAACATATGCACCAGCCGATGACACATATGGCTGCTTGGCTGGCAACATCCCTGCCCTTGAACTGATGGCTCTTTATGTAGCTGCTGCCATGCATGACTATGATCATCCAGGAAGAACCAACGCCTTCTTGGTCGCAACCAGTGCTCCTCAGGTAAGAAGGGCCAAATTAATCAGCATTTGCTTTTAAAGGAATGGTATGCCTGCAATAATGTCTCTTTCCATTTTCCTGCCTTTAAATCTTATCAATCTCAAGTTCTTTCTGTCCTAAAGATCAAGAAATTTTCCAAAAGTTACAAATTGAGATGAGATTCTCTCCCTTCTGTACTGGCCAAATTCAGTGGGCCAGATCCATTATGCTAGAGCCTGTACTAGTAACAGTCAGTAGTCTAACTTGCTAGTCCCAACAAGAGCAAAATTCAGATCCAATGGACTAGGTCTAGTGTTACTTCCAGCAACATACAACCTGCTGAAATAAACAGGATATGTTTAATCAAAGAAGAACGTGTTCCATTAACTTTAGTGGATCAATTCTGTTTATGTCTAACTTTGTATTTAGCCTAAGAGGTACAATTTTTCCCCAAAACATGGAAGACCATGTTGCACCTATCTGCCTTACAGGTATTAAAGAATTGAACAACAGCAGTAGCATGGTTGAACACAGAGACTGAGATTCAAATTTTTAAGAATTAAACACTTTAGAGTGCTGGGCCCTATTGGACAAGAGCCAGTGTGGTGTAATGGCTTGAGTGTTGGACTTCTACTCTGGAGAGCAAGGTTCAAATCCCCGTTCAGCCATAGAAACCCATGGCTGACCCAGGGTGACCTTGGGAAAGTCACACACTCTCAGCCTCAGAGGAAGGCAAAGGGAAACCCCCTTTGAACAAATCTTGCCAAGAAAACCTTGTGATAGATTTGCATTTGGGTCACCATAAGTCAGAAACAACTTGAAGGCACAACAACAAACCCTAATGGATAAATCTTTCAGTTAACATTTCTATGCTAGTCAATTTACTTCCATCCCCAATTCGAAGAAATATGCAAGTGTTGGTAAGCTCTCATCAAAAACCAACTGAATTCTCTTCCAGCCCTAATAAAGCCGGGCAGAGCCCAAAAGCCATGAATGGTGGCCTGCTGGGCACCTGTGTTGCTTGCCTTGAACCTCAGAAACAGCAGACAGGCCCCAATCCATGGCTAAAGTCTCCCATATTGTGCAACCTACCTTAGAACATTATTAGATTGTGCAACCTACCTTAGAACATTATTGTGTGCAATGCATCCATGAGCCAACCAGTAGAGGTTTTATTATTAGATGTGAAAGTGCACCTTACGAACATTTCTTGTCCTTAAAATTTCAAAAAGAATCCTCAATATGTGGAGGCAATGCTTAGTAAAATCCCCCAAACTAGAGAAGGATGGAGCAGTATATCCTATAGTGACTGAGCCTTCAGTGCACCATATGGCTCTTTCTGCTTCCCCAATGTAAGTAGGAATTTGTGCAAAAAAACCAACATACCCACTATGCAAGAAAGCAGCTATATGGAAATATGATTAATTTATATAGTACATACAATATACTATAGAGCCATTCTATAGAGCCATTGTACTGTCTATTCTCCTTTATGGGTCTGAAACATGGGTCACCTATCGCCACCACTTACAACTCCTTGAACGCTTTCATCAGCGCTATATACGCACAATCCAGGGATCACCAGCATTGAGGCCATGATATTGAGAACACAGCTGCGCTGGGCAGGGCACATTTCTAGGATGAATCGCCTCCCAAAAATAGTATTCTACAGAGAACTTGCCACGGGTCAGTGTAAGAGGGGCGCTCCAAAAAAGCGATACAAGGACTCCCTGAAACAACATCTCAGGCTCGGCCAAATTGATCACCAACAATGGTCCGCCCTGGCCTCACATCGGGAGGCATGGAGACGCACCATCCACAATGCTGCAGCCTTATTTGAGAACTCACGCTGAACAAGTCTTGAAGAGAAACGACAATGCAGAAAGAATCACAGCCCGGAAACATCACCCAAGGAGACCTTCTGCTGTGCTTTCTGCAACAGGACTTGTTTATCTTGGATTGGCCTTTTTAGTCATCAGCACACTTGCAGAAAGCGTGGGATGAGTCTTTCCTGAATCTTTGCTTGTGAAGAAAAGCCAGAGAGAGAGAAACATACAATATAATGTAAACAATTTTAGTATTTTTATGGCAGAAAAAAACACAAGCCTGCTTCAAACTATAAAAAAATTCTGATCTTGGAAAAGTTATTTTTTGGAATGTAATGACAGAATCCCCCAGAATCTTGAAGGAAATCAGTTTCCGGGCCCAGTATAAGGTGTTGGTTATCACCTTTAAAGCCCTAAATGGCTTGGGTCCAACTTATCTCCGGAACCACCTCCTCCTCCCCATGCACTCCGGTCCTCTGGGAGGAATCTGCTTCAGCCACAAAAATCTAGGCTGTCTGCAACCTCCCAGAGGGCCTTTTCGGTAATCGCCCCCAGTTTATGGAATGGCCTGCCGAATGAGATCCGTCAGTTGACAAGCTTGAGTAGCTTTAAAAAAGCACTAAAGATGGATCTCTTTCGCCAGGCCTTTCCTGATTAGATCCCGGCCTCAGGAGCTAAGTCTCCTGGCTTTTTAAAATGTATGTATATATTTGTTTTAATGTGTTTTTAGTGAGAAGGTTTTAATTTCATAGTGTTTAATGTCTTTTTATGGGGGAGGGTGGGGGTGGGTGGTGTTTTAAGTCTTTATTATAATGTTTTAATTGTTGGAAGCCGCCCCGATTGTTTTTAGCAGAGGGGCGGGGTATAAATAAATATTATTATTATTATTATTATTATTAACTGTAGTGCAGAAAAATAAATGTTTTAAGCTCTGCCCCTTTGTGTATCATAAGCAAAAGCAACCTATCCTTTATTCTTGTGTTCTTTTCCAACCCGTCAAGCTTCTCACTCTCTCTCTCTCTCTCTCTCTCTCTCTCTCTGTGCTTCTTTAGGCTGTACTATATAATGACCGCTCTGTTCTGGAGAACCATCATGCTGCTGCTGCATGGAACCTCTTCATGTCCAGGTCAGAATATAACTTCTTAGTCAACCTCGATCATGTGGAATTCAAGCACTTTCGCTTCCTAGTCATTGAAGCAATATTGGCCACTGATCTGAAGAAGCACTTTGACTTTGTTGCCAAATTCAATGCCAAGGTAAGCTCAATCTCATAGGTCTTCTTTGAGCCCCTAAAACTTTATAGATAAGGCCTGGAAAGCAGGGATCTAGGGGCATGGTGGCTTTAATACATGGCATTGCGAAGCCCGTGACCTGCTGCCAAGCGACACATATTCCTAGGCTAATGGCAGGAGTGGGGGCAGGGCAAGAGGGATTTCTTTGGGGACCATGGGATGGAAAGTATTAACCCATGGATGGAAATCTGGTGGCCTGGCAGATTTGGATGCACTAGCCAGCAGTCCTAGCCAGCCTGGTAACTGATAAGAGACAAAGATGATTTGAATTTAACAACATCTGAAAGGCTGTACAGTGCCCAGCACAAGATTAAGTCTCCCCACATGCTGTGAATTCCTCTGTACATTTGGGGAAAGTGACCTGGTCTGGAACATTTGACAGTTTTGTTTTCTACCACACACATTTTTAAACCTTGAATTCTTTCTATCCTGAATATGAAATTCTCCCCATTTGCACTGGCCAAGTTCAGTGATTATCACAATTCCCTTCATGGAGAAGACCATGCTCAGCATAAGGGCGTTAAGATGAGGTGTCCCTCCCCCTGCAAAAAAGAGGTAGGAGCCATAATTAAGCAGTACCATAGTTGAATAGGCAGGGGTTCAAATCCAGCCTTTTAAGGATTAAGCACTTAAAACCTGCACTTTGGTGACTAAAGCTGTCAGTTTCAGTTCCTCCCATATCCATATGTGTTTTGGAAAGTAATGTCAAAAAATTTGTATTTGACAGTTGTATTGTTTCCTTCAGCTGACAGCTATTTCTTATTGATTGCCCTATGCTATTTTTATTTAAATAAATGGAGAAAAAAATAAACATAAGTAAACCCCACATTGAGATTTTATGCATTTCAAGTGTCAAGACATTTGCCAGTTTTGATAAATCCTTATCAGAAATGAACTTAAACAACATGTTCATCATTCCCTACCTTTCTGAGTTTTGAAGAATAGAGCATGCAAGAAATGTGAAATAGATAAGAACTCTGCTATAGCAGCCCTCGAGCTGGTTTGATCCCCCACTACTGTGGACAAATGGTAAAGGTCTGGCTCTCAGTGGATGTTATTTCCCCAGCAGACTTGCACCAAATGACTTGGTTGTAGAAATGGGAGCCATTACACCAAGTCAGACTGGAAATTAGTAGAAACAAGATTTTACATTGATGCCACAAAAAAATCTGGAATCTTATTGATGTAACACAGGTGTTTATGTTCCCTTACAAATGTGTTTGTACTCTTATGGCTGTTGTGCAATGTATGCATTCAGTTCACGGTTGTATATTGTTAGTCCTGACTAGAGTAGAGCCATTGAATCAATTAGAATTACCCACATGTTAATCCACTTTTCAACAAATGATTGAATAGGTCTACTCTAGTTGGGACTAACAAACAAGATACAGTTGTTCATTCTTAGATTACACATAACTGTTTATGAGTACCCTTAGTGTACCACCTGACTCACTGAGATTGCAGAAACAGTCACTGTTCATTCTCCATTGCACAATAGGCAGGAGCATCAGCCGGAAGAGAAGTTGATTGCACAGTGTCAATATTCAGCAGAAGGCTGCTGTCGTGCAACCACATGTAACTATGTGAGTGTAAATTTACACCAAACAAGTATGATCTAGGATCTCGGTCAGAGTTTTCCCAAAGCTGCTGGCCGTTCTAGGGCCAAGGTATCTTCCTACAAACTGAGAGTGAAAGGTTCAAGATTTGGCAGTTTTGGAGATGGAACCTTAGTAAGAGACACTGATGATAAGAACTTTCATGAAGACAAAGTTAAGCTTTAAATGTGTATGGAAGAGAAATACCTTATATGGAATGGTGACATAAATGATACATAAATAACAATTCCTACAGGGCAATTATTTATTTTGTGTGATGCATGACTCCATTAACATCAGACCATTTACTCAAATCCAGGTGAATGATGATGTTGGCATTGATTGGACGAATGAGAATGACCGCTTGCTGGTTTGTCAGATGTGCATCAAACTGGCTGACATAAATGGGCCAGCAAAACATAAAGACTTGCATCTACAGTGGACAGAGGGCATTGTTAATGAATTTTATGAACAGGTAATGGCCATCATGACTGGGAGGAGCAACAGAAAACAGCATCTGTTAAGTGTTATTTTAATAACTCAGATATTTTAATTTTGCATTCCCCTACCCCTAAATGTTTTGAGAATGGAAAGGGCTATTTGACATGATAAAGACAAATGCCTTTAGGAAACCAGATTAAAATGAGCACACAAAATCAGGATCATGTTTGTAAAGATATGTGTGCCTTCAAGTCACCAGTCTAGTCACCCCATGAATCTCATAGGGTTTTCATAGAATCATAGAGTTGGAAGCGACCACAAGGGCCATCCAGTCCAACCCCCTGCCTTGCAGGAACACACAATCAAAGCACCTCTGACATCCAGCCTCTGTTTAAACACCTCCAAAAAAGGAGATGCCACCACACTCTGAGGCAGCATATTCCACTGTTAAATAGCTTTTACCATCAGAAAGTTCTTCCTAATGTTTAGTGGAATCTCTTTTGCTGTAGTTTGAATCCGTTGCTCTGTGTTCTAGTCTCTGGAGCAGCAGAAAACAAACTTGCTCCATTCTCAGTATGACATCCCTTCAAATATTTAAATACTGGTATGAATAGGGTCTTTTAACAGTAACACCCAAGTAAAGGAATTTCTTTGCTGTCTTTGGGCAGACATACTTGTGGGTTCTCTACATTAACAGAACAACATTTCAGAAACACTTTCAGTTTAGAGGGAGTGCCCTAGATGAGTAGAAATGAACAGAAATTAACAGTGCTGAGGGAAAAACTAAGAGAAAAGATAACAAAAGGAATGAGAGAAGAGAGAGAAACCCCACTGGCAAAGTCCTGTATCTTGCTAAGATGGCAGTCAAAAAAAGTATTGAGGGAAAATGGAGATCTTCCCACTTTCAAGACAGCCACATAGAAGAATAGGTTTTTCCCTCTGAGGCCAGAGGAAGTAATTCTCATTCAAGGTCTACAGCTTTCTGAAATGCTGCTTTGCACAAGCAAAGAACATGAGAACACTAGGACTGAGAACATCAGTTAGAGATACAAAACTTAGGCTTTTTAAAGCTCACTAAGCTTGAGGGATTTCATATCGCTTATTTAGTTAAGGTCTGCTGGTTTATTTTGCTGCAGTATTTTGTTGTTCAGGGGTTTCATGCCTACTTATTTTCTGCTTTGAACTGTTTGCTGCTATTTGTTTAAGCTGTTTATAGACTTATTTTCTAGTTTTCTTAGTTGCCATAAGAACCTATGGCCTCCAAAAACCCTATATGCATATTTTAAATACATCCATGTATACATAACCTACATGTCCTTTTTGAGGAACCCTAAGCCTCCCCAAAAAAGCAATTTTAATCTGGTGCTGTAGAGCAGACAACCAAAAATCAGACTATGGAAGACACGATGCATTGGGGTGGTACCACTGATGGAACTACACCCTCTGGCAGACCTGGGAGTTCGAAATGCTTCTGCCCTGCCTCCGCCCCCTCCTCAAAGTGGTACTGGAGGGCTGAGAAACCCTGCAAATCCAGTTTTGGGGTGATACACATATAAAGGGGAGGGGAAGAGTTATATCATTCAAGCAGGTGTCTGATAACAAGTCATTGGATGGAGGCCTGTTTGACAGAGCCCACTTCTAGGTTACCTTTTCTTGCCCTGGAACTTCTGCCATCCACCTTATCCCTTCTCCTGAACCCACTCTGGGTTATCTTAAGGGAAATAAGGTAATTAAAAAGGGGAAAGCTTATATATGTTATAGTCTCTGGTCTTGAGTACCAAATAGGCTTGGTCAGTGGTTAAACACTAAATAGTAAATGTTTTATTTTTGCTTGAAATGTAAGCAATGCTAGGCTGGCCCACTATAAAAATACATCAACGTCCAAAAGATTAATCACAGTGACACTTTTACTAGCCAACCATAAGATGAAAAATACATTATACTAGCTTTCAAAATTCATTGGCTGCTTCTATAGGCAAAGATGTAAAAAAAAATCATACAGAAGAAGAAAGTGTCAGGTGGTATTGAAGGAGGGCTGATGTAGGTAGAGGCCCCACACCTTCTTGGCCACGTGGGGACTGAGAACAAAGGCAGTTATAGTCCAAGTAATAAAATTTCTGTCTCCATTGACAGCAACAAAGTAAACTCCCTTTGGGATCTAGGCCATCTCTGTCCTGTGTGAGACAGCCAACCTTGTATAGGTAGAATACAGCAAGTCTCTCAAGAAACCTTTGCACTGTCATATCTAGAGAAAAGTTTTGATATTATAACAGGTAAAATGTGCCAATGATCGCCAAATTCAGATTGTTTTATCTTTCTTTGTTGGAGGTTAACATTTGAAAGAGGTAGCCCCAGTACATTAGCTCCTTCCCTTCCCTTGTCCTCAGTCCCCACATGACCAAGAACAGATATGGCTTCTCTACACATCAACCCTGCATAGCCAACATGGCTGACCCTGAATATAGTTACTACACTCAGTTCACTCTGTCACAGTTATATCCTTTATAACCTTTCCCTGAATTCTACTGTACTCCTCACCTACCTTCTTCTCCTTTGTTGTTGTTTTGCGCCTTCAAGTTGACTTATGGTAACCCTAAAGAGAACCTATCATGGGCTTTTCTTGGCAAGATTTATTCAGAGGGGGTTTGCCTTTGTCCTCTTCTGAGGCCAAGAGAATGTGAGTTGCCCAAGGTCACCCAGTGGGTTCCCATGGCCAAGTGGGAATTCGAACCCTGGTTTCCAGAGTCATAGTCCAGTGCTCAAACCACTACACCATGCTGGCTCTCTCCTCCCTCTCTTTACTAGCTTGAATTCACAATCTAACTTCCGCATTGTTTTTCTGCTCCTCCCTGTTTTCTCAAGTTCCCCTTCAGACTATTCTAAAGGCTGTAATAAACTGAACCGGGGAATGGATGAATATGAGATCTATTTGTTGTAGTGCAGTAATGCCATAAAAAATAATGACAATAATGAAATAACATTTAAAAATAACTATAGGAAATTGTAGTAAAAACCATGAGGATTAATCCACTAGACCTTTTCAAGACTGGCAGGCATGGTTCAAATTGATTATTTTGATCTAATAATTTAGATATGTAGGTATACATCATTATGTTTCTAACACATGCTATCTCTTTAGCATGGGCACTGGTTGCTACAGTAATCTGCTCCATTCCTGGTTTGATGTGATTTGCTACCAGAGTGACTAGCTGTTGTTTTAAAAGCATGGTAATTATATGTATAATTAATACAGTTTGTGGCTGAAAAATCAATGTTTTTCCACAGCACTTGCTACTTTGTTCTTCATATGACATTGATTATTGCACCACTAGAATGCCCAGTTGCATGTATTTTCAATGGAAATCTCCAGCAGCTACTAAAAACAAAGAGTTGCACCCCCAAATTCTGAATGCCAACAATTTAAAAATAAATTGTTAACCCCCTCCCCAAAAAAATGTTTAGACAAAACAACACACCAATGTTCCCCCTATGGGAGTTGGTGTTCCCAAGTATTTTGAGTCCCGTTTGCCTGACCTATATGCCAAAGTTACAAGATCCCTGATAGGCATGTGTACTCAGAACATGTATGAATGTATATCAGGGATCTTGTAACTTTGGCAAATAGTGTATCAGGCAAAGTGGACTAAAAACCCACATTTACACAGAACTCTCCGAAAGGAAATTTTATTGAACATACAGCAATCAGGGTTTATACAATAAAGCTTCACAAATGACAAAAGTACATGAAGAATAGTAAACGTGCAAGGCTGTGAGGGTTTGGTATTAAAAGCAGGTTGAAGCTGTAGGGGAGATGAGAGAAAGAGGCTTAAAATTTAGGCCAATATAATACTTTTCCTAATCCACATGCACACCAGAGAAAGAGGGGGTACTTTGGGAAATTGCAATGTGCAGGGAAAATACTCCCCAGAAGATTGGACAAGCTACCCAAGATCCTCTGTGCCAGAACAATGATGTTAAGAAAGAGAAAGATCTAATGAGATTCTCTGCCCAAAATCCCAGATTCTAAGGATTCAAGTGAACTCCAATATCCCAGAATACTACTTTTCAATTTGGACTCCTTTTTAAAGCATTTCACACAGGGGGAAAATGAGTATGACATCAGCAAGCTCTCTAAAACAAAGGAACTTCTTCAAACAAAGAGTGTCCACCTGGATTTCCTTAGACACTCAATACTTTAGCCAAAGGTTTAGCCAAAGGTGGTTAATAGCTCAGAAAAGCACCCACAAGGCATCACAGAAGCATTAAGTCAATCACCCTTGCTCCAAAGATGACATTTCCTGTCTGCAATGTATTGTTTGCCAACTGCAGGGTCACATGCTGGGAGAGGCAGAACCTTGGCTGGGGCAGTATTTAATTACATAATAAGGTAACTTAGGCAAACTCAATGATAACAGATAATGGAGTCCAGCAGAGGTGCTGGCTACAAGATTTGACCCGGAGAGGCTTTTATCTGCTAAGCTTTCTCTCCTAGGCCAGAGAGTCAAAATTGGTTCCATTTTTGAGCACATACATGTACATCTCGGCAGTGGTGTTATACAGATATGACCATCAGACTACATTGGTTGGTCCTTTTTAACAGCAGTTAAAATTTTGCTCATTTCCAAGGTTGACCTGATATTTCCTCCTCCTTCTCCATGCCAGTTTCTTTGCAGAAAATACTGTAGTTGGGGATTTATTTCTGCCCAAAATTTGAATGTGGTCATTTTGTACAGAAAACAGCATGTTCTGAGCAGAAACTAGCATTTTCTGGGGGGCGGGGGAAATGCTGGTTCCTATAAATAAATTGTTGTTTTCTGCACAAAAAGCTACATGCTTTTTGTAAATCTGTGCAAGAAACAGTATTTTCTGGATGGAAAATACCGAAACATAAATACTGTTTCCTGCACAAAATAACATGTGTGAATTTTTGCACAGAATAAGTCCCAAACTCTGCAGATTCTGTTAGTCCAGGATTTTTTTTCATCAGGTCTTTCCAACATTCAAGAAGCATACTTTTCAACCACTTTTTTTTTTTTTAATTTGAATAGTCATTCATCCCTTTCATTCAGGGTGGCCAAAATGCAATCCTCCAGATATTGCTAGACTGCAGTTATTTGCCTTCCTCACCATTGGTTATTCAGTGCTAGGGCTGATGGAAGTTGCAGTCCACCAACATCTGGAGGGCCACACATTATCCCTCCTTGAGGTCTTTAAATGTTAAAATACTAGCAATTGAAGTTGGGTCTGGGAATGGACTGGGAGCAAGCTTCAGTGAGATTGTAATACATTTTTTCCTGATTTCTAAGGGTGATGAAGAAGCCAGCTTAGGTCTCCCAATCAGCCCATTCATGGATCGCTCTGCTCCTCAGTTGGCAAACCTTCAGGAATCCTTCATCACTCACATTGTGGGACCACTGTGCAATTCCTATGACTCAGCAGGGCTGATGCCAGGAAAATGGATTGAACACAATGATGAGTTGGGGGATACAGATGAACCAGACGAGGAAGATTCAGCAGATATGGACACTTGTGAAAATCCAGAATCAAGTATGTTCTCTGTTAATGTATGTGTGTCCCTGTATGTATGTGTGTGCCTGCAAGCAGTTTCTAAAATAATAGCCTGGATTCCACAATTGCTTTATCTATTTTCCAAACCCAAGGTTTAACCCTTCATAAGACTCCCACTAAACATAATGCTAAAATTCCTCCCATTAATGCTCTCAAGTTTCTGGTTTCTCTGAAGGGCGAAATCATGGAGGTACAAAGAGCTTGGGGTGCAAATTTTAATCAGAAAATTGGTAGAAGAGAAAGGGTTGAAAAAGTGTTTTCCTACTGCCATTATTCCTTTATGACATGGGTCTGACTGTCATTGCAATACTTCCCATCCGATCATTGGCCTGTCCTAATCTATTACTGTGTCTTTGCCACAGAGGTGGGAGCACTTCAGGACCGGCTGTACTGTGAAGAAGAATAAGGCAGTTGAATCTGAATGGCATGAAAAGGCAGCAAATTGTTACTTATCTAATTTGCATTTTTATTGCCAGGGAGTGGGCCTTGTGGGATTTTTCTTCCTCAGGTGCCAACACTGGGTACTGTGCATCTTGACGGGGGTTAGATGGAAATGAGCAGTTCCATCTGAGGTACAGATAGACACCTGTATCTGTGGGACCCATACTCACAGATTCACTTACCCACGTCTGGAAAAAAAATGGTCTCTTTAGGAATCTAGGTCATCCAGCATGACTCTGTGGTATGTTTGTGTCAAAAGTCATTTATTTTAATAGGGTTCGCTGTTATCCATGGTTTCTAGTATCCACAGTAAATCTGGAAATGTATCCCCCACAGATATGGGGGTCTATCTGTATATATTCAGTTGATCCTTCTGAACCTTGAATCCAACTGGCTGAAAAGATTTTTCCATGCCACTTTTGTACAGCAAGCAGGCCTGCTGAAGTGGAGGAGGTGGGAGGGAAGGATCTTGCTACTGGACGCTCGGAATAGTTTCTTCAAAGCCTTCAATATTTCAGAGATGAAAATAGGGCTATGCTTAGATAACTCTGTTCTGATGCCAGTTATCATTACTCAAACATTACCCACCTGGTTATACAGTATATTAGTCAATTTTATTTTGCTATTTTATTTTATTTTATTATACTTTATTATCCTCCCCTGATTCAACAGCCAAAGCAATGTTTTTTCAGTCTTAAGTCAAATCAGTCTTAAAGGTGTCACAAGGCTTCTTTTCTTCTTTTTTTAATGCATTTGTTACACGCAAACATTTGAAAAGTGTACATAGAAAATATATACATACCTAAAAAAATGAATACAGATACTTCAGTCAGTGGTTGGAGGTGTGCAAACAATGCATACAATTAGAAAAATGCACACACAGGCCAAGATCTTATTGGACCTCTGGGGGAGGGTAATGTCTGCCAGCTTAGCTGTGTCAGTGGTCTGGGGCAGGGTGTGTGTGAAGATTGCTCCTTCTCCTCCAGATATACCCAGGGGCACCCTTCACCCAGTCAGCGGGTTGGGCCCCAGGAGCTGTCTTGGGTGCCTTTGCACACCCAAGGCAAAAGCACTGCACAAAGAGATGCAAGGCCTAACAAGTGCTTACATTAGCAGAACTGTGGGTTACACCAGTGTGCACTACCAACAGGATTCTGGCTGCAGTGTCCATCCTTGTTAAAAAAAAATATGCAAAGAAAAAAGAAAAGAAACCAATAATGGACAGATATTTGGGGACAGTGGGGAGTCCGTTAAAAAATCCACACTAAAACTGCATAGGCAAGGACTTACAGGAAAGAAAATGAGAAAATCCATAGAAACGGACTTGAGATGCATTAATATCTAATATACACAATGTTGTTGTTGTTGTTGCAGTTATGAGCTTTCAAATCATTTCTGCCTTATGGTGACCTGAAGGCAAAATGTGTTCAGAGGGAGTTTGCCATAGCCTTCCTCTGAGGCTGGGAGAACCTTACTTGTCAGTGGGTCACCCAATGGGTTTCTATGGCTGAGTGGGGATTTGAATCCTGGTTTCCTGGGGTTTTAATCCAGTGCTCAAACCATGATACCACCCTGGCTGTCAAATACATACTCAGCATTTTAATACTTTGGCCATATCATGAGAAGAAATTACAGTTGCCCCTTCACATTCGCTGGGGTTTGGTTCCAGGACCTCCCATGAATACTCAAGTCAGTGAATACTCAAGTCCCATTATATGCAATGGCATAGCAAAATGGTGTTCCTTATATAAGATGGCAAAATCAAGGTTTGCTTTTTGGATTATTATTTTTTAAAGAATATTTTCAAGCTGTGAATACTTAAATCCGTGAATGTGGAGGGACAACTGTACTCACTAGAAAAGACAACAACAATAATAACTAAGGGAGAAGACAACAGGAAAAGATGAAGGCCACATTCCAGATTGATAGACTCAAGCAAGGAAGACACAGCTCTGAGTATGCAAGACCTGAGCAGGGGGGCTGATGATAGGGGGACATGGAGATCTCTAATTCATAGGGTCACCATAAGTCGAAGTTGATTTGACAGCAGTTAACAACAACAAGCCCCAAGTCGAAATTAGATGACCTCTGAAGTAGGGCAACCTTAGTAACTCTTATAAAAGTTCAAGATGGCATTTCCCAAAGATAATGAACAAATAGGTCTATCCTGTGTAGATAGGGACAAAATGGAGTATGTGCACCGCTTGTTATGTTGCAAGAGACTTGCATCTCCAGGGCCCTCCAGTATACTGCATGATCCTAAAGCAATGGCTGTGGTGTTTCAGGATTCAAGTTACAGGTTACAGTGTTTAACTTGATCAGGTTTGTAATGGTTTCTAGCAGAATTTCAAATCATGATAAGTGCTCTAATGATCTCTGTGAAGAACTGCAAAATTTGGGAGGGGGTATCTCCCAGGAAACCAGGGAGAAAATGTTCTAACATGGAGCACTACTGTGGAATAGAGGTTTCTTCTGATTAAACCTAAAGGTTTCCTACAGGGAACTGAAAGCTTTCTAATGAAGGATTGAACTGGATTTGGGCTGTGCCACAGTGAAAAGCTCTTTGTTTGCAGTTGAAAAGATTGAAGGACTCAACAATTTGGCTCCCGGCACACACTTACTTTAGGCCACCTGGAAACGCTAATCTATGCACACATTTCTTTGGGACAAAACATTCCTGTACGTCATTTTCTCCCTCTCCCCACACCTACCCCTTCATTAAAACTCCTGAAGAGGTTTATCATTCAAGTTAGCAGCAGCTGCTAAGGATGGATCATGGGAGAATTGGCAGAGGGGGGTGCAGAATGTAAGTGTTTTGCTCTTCAAGTGTTAAAAATCTTAACTAAGAACTCAGCCACTTCAGCTAAGCACATTGAAGCTCAATTCCTACATTGCATCTGTGGTGTGAGAGCCACTCCTGCATGGTCTGATCCCAAGCTGATAATCCTAGAAAAGGTGTGAGATTATTTTTAGTGCATCGCACTATTAATCTCCTCAAGAGCTAGATTAATCAACTGATCCTTTAATTGATTGATCTGCAGTGAGCAATTTTAATCATTGAAAGACTGAGAATTAAGGGCAAACCATAAGAGGAAACACAAAAGTATTAGAGAGGGCTTTTCCTCCTAACACTGAGCAGAAGATTTTGCATGATTGTACTGAGGTACTTGACTTTTTGTAATGTCCCAAAATGTTGCCTGTATGTCCATCTGGACAATAGGCATGTTTATTTCAATTTTCTCAGTTTCTCATCATAAAGGCAGACAATTATCTGAAATTTGATGGCCCCAATTATTGTTAAATACTGAACATCCCAAGTAATTTTAGGCAAAAGGATAATCAAACAAAAGTTTATTGTTGTTATATGCCTTCAAGTTATTTCTGACTTAAGACAACTCTAAGACGAACCCATCACTGGGTTCTCTTGGCAGAATTTGTTCAAAGTGGTTTGTACTTGTCTTCTTCTGAGGCTGAGACAGTGTGACTTGCCCATGGTCACCCAGTGCATTTCTATAGCTGAACGGGGATTCGAACTCTGTTCTCCCAAAGTCATAGTCCAACATTCAAAACACTACACTACACTTGCTGTCACCAAACAAAGGTTAGTCAGGACTGAATTCTACTTCTCCTGCAAACTAGTGCCTAGGTTGTAATGTTTTTCCTTTTTTAAAAAAAATCCTGCATAAAATAAAGTAGCGTACCAAAGAGCTTGACGTCTGCTGTGACATCCAGCATTCATTTTGCAGGTAGAGTTGTCAGTCATGTGAGCCATCACTTGCAGTCTGAAGTGCTACAGCCTCATCCCACTACAACTCAGTCTGTAGCCCGTTAAAATCACTCATAATGAAGTCCCATTCCACCAACATTGCTTTCATTCAGACATCCACAGCCTGGTGATTTAGTTCACATAGAAACAGAAATCTGCCACATACTGAGTTAGACCAGTGCTCGCCCATCTTGTTACATTTACCGGCCATGGCTCTCTATGGGTTTCAGAGACAGGGAAAATTTGCCAGCCTCACTTCCTAGCTTTTGTGTGCAAAGCATAGATCTGTGACTGGGCTATATCTCTCTACTTTCAGTAAGGGAGCATACCAATTTCCCTTCTGTCTACCTAAGCAGCGTTAGAAGAAATAAAATAACCCCCTAGTAGGAAGAGAAGGAGGATGGCATTGAAATGGAGGCAGACACAGTACCCCCCCCCCAGAAGAAGCCAAAGGTGAAAATGCCCCCCCCCCGCAAGCAGCTGGCTCTTCAGTATAGCACTATTTTCTTCCTGAATGCCTGGCTTTGGGTCTTCAGAGCCAGCTCTGTACAGCAAAGCTGGATGCTAGTGGCAGCACAGGGCAACTTCTCCTTCACTCCCACTTCTTTGCCAACAAATGTAAGTGGCAGATGACAAGTGCCCCAAAATTGTAGTGGCAGCTTGCTTTTGTTTTAGCTGGTGTTTGGGGCCGAAGTCTGATTGGGATATACAAAGGGGGAGGGCTACATGCAACCTATGAGCCACACACTTCACTCATCTTTGCTCTAGTATTTGCTCAGCAGTAAGCACCATTGTGTTTGATGGGGCCTTTTGTTGTGAGCTTTCAAGTCATTTCCAACTTATGACCGAACCCTAAGGCAAACCTATCACAGGGGTTTCTTGGCAAGGCTTCTCCAGATGTTTGCCATTTCTTTCCTCTGAGGCTGAGAGAGTGTGACTTGCCAAAGTCATCCACTGGGTTTCCATGGCCAAGGAGGGATTAGAACCCTGGTCTTCCACAGCCCTATTCCAACCACTACATCATGCTGACTTCCTTTGCTGGGTCCCTGGTGGCACGGTGGTTTAAATGCCAATAATGCAGCCACAAGGTTGTAAGTTCCATCCTACAGGGCTCCAAGGTTCACTCAGCCTTCCATCCTTCCATAGGTCGGTAAAATGAGTACCCAACTTGTTGGGGGCAATTAGCTAACACATTGTAAACCACTTAGGGAGTGTCTGGCACTGATAAGTGGTATAGATATAGAAGTGCTATTGCTATCGCTATTGCTATTGCTATTTGATGGGGTCTACTCCTAGATAAGCATGCCTAGGACTGCAGACTTCTTGCAGTGATTGGGATTGTGGTGTTTTTCAGGAAAGAAGAGGAGGAAAATCTACTGCCAGATAACTCAGCACCTGCTTGAGAACCATCAGATGTGGAAGAAAGTCATTGAGGAGGAAGAGAGGAGAGCTGGGACAGAAAAGCAAGCTCTGGAGCAGCCAGCAGCATTGCACCAGTCCTCCGAACAAATTGAGGCCATTAAAGAGGAGGAAGAGGAAAAAGGGAAACCTAAGCAGGAAGAGGACAGCACAATCCTAGAAACGAACCAATGACAATGATAGAATTCTGAGCAGTATTTGAAGACAAGGATGACTTGCATACCAGTTCTTTTTACAAGCCAGCACAACATTTAGACACAACACTGTAGAAATACCAGGGAGGGGGTGCACCTACAGCTGTTTAGGTCGTTTCTCTTTCCTCTCTTTTTTTTTTTTTAAAAAAGAGTGAGGTACATTGTTTAAACTCCTCTGCTCAAAAGAAGCTTTCACACTGCAACGCCGACTTTTACAGACTTTCGTATGGGGTGGGGAATTATAAATATATTAACCTGAGGTTATCAACTGCATATTTCTTTTTTTTTAATGATATATTATGGTAACTGTGACATTAAAAGAAGAGGGAAAACTCTCTAAATGAGAAATATGTTCTCAGTGAAGTGACGAACACTACCTTGCCCTTGCTCTTCAAGATGTGGTGCCATTGATAGTATCTCTAAATATTTACTTCATCTGCCACCGTAGATATGCATGCAGGATGGTGTGCAGATACATAGCAGAAACATGGGGACATCACTGAGAAATGGTTTTGATGTTGCAGTAGAGAGTGGTTATGACACTAGAGCATGGTGTCTCAGCACATGTGAATATGATTGAATCCCAGAATATCACAAAAATGGCCTCTGCACAGACAGTCTTTCCTCCCGTCCCCCAATAAATATGATCTAAGCCACAGATGGGCAAGTGAGGGAGTTTAGAGTGCTACATTAGCCTCCTAAGAGACCATGGGGGCTGCACCCCCATTATCCCATCCCCCACCACAAAAAAACCAACATTTTTTGCCCCCAAATGTCCCTGAGTGTCCTCTAGAATGTGACTGGAAGTCACTTTTGATTTACTTCTGATTTTTTTTAAGACCTTTTGGGAAAAAATAACCCTGGGGGCCCCTGAAGTCCACAAAAATGTCCCGGGGTGTATGTCAAAATGTGATCTAAGCATTTTCTTTCTTGGCCTTGGAAGGCCTGTGTAGAAATACTCCCGTTTTATCTTCCACACAACTCAGTACAACTGAGATAGATTCAAACCAGAGAAACTTCAGGTGCTGCAAAATAAGAGACTCCCAATTTCTTGAACAGTCTGTCCTATAGTTGATTGGGGACTCTTGGTTCTCATTTCTGAAAATACACATCCATCAAGAAGTTGCTTGAGTTATATTCACAGTTACAGAAGGCAACTTGATCTGCACCAGCCCTCTTGTTCCTTCTCCTTTTCTATGTTGTGAAAAAGTACCATCATTGGTCACCTAGGAACATAAGAAGGTGCCTTATACTAAGTCAGACCATTGGCACATCTTGCCCAGAATTTTCAACTCTTCATCAGCAGCCCCAGCTCTCCAGGGTTTCAGGCAGGATTCTTTCCTAGTCCTACCTGGAGACAAATCCTGAGTACTAACCTGGCCCCACCATGCTTAGCTTCTGAAATCAGATGAGATTGGATGTGTTCAGGATGGTATGGTGTTACTTTGCAGACAAGAAGGTTGAGATAGCTGGTGGCATTGGGCTGAAGTGTCCAAGGGAATCTGCAGTTTGTTGGAATAGAAAGCAATAGGGGAGACACTTACAAAGCCTCTTCTGTTACATACATTCACAATAATAACATAATTTCATAAACTCTCTTGGTTTATGAAGAACCTTAACAAATATTCACCTTTTAATATGGAACAGAAGCTTAAGGTATTTGGTCATGGCTCATTGTGATTTGTTGGTTGTTGTGGTTGAAATATGTGGAAGGACCAGAAAAACTAGCATTTGGTGAATTAGATTAGTGGTCTTCAAGATTTGCAGAGGAATACAGTCCAGATCTTGGAAGAATTCCTTTCTTCGAGATACAACCCCCATGCTGACTTTGGTATTCTGGGAATTGTAGTCCAAACAAAAACCTTTTCTGAGTCTTGATACATATTGCACTGATTTGTTTGCTATGAACCTTCTGGAATGCAGAGATGGTGCAATGCCAGGCGAGGCCTCAGTATTGTTTCACATGAAGGAAGAATGCACCCTACAACATGCCCCCATCACCCTATGATTCTCTGATGGCTACAAATTGCAGGAAAACTTTGGTACAGTTTGTCTTTTGTACAGTTTGTACAGAGGAAAGAAACCTGTCTGTCATTAGTGATCTGCCCAGTGAGGAACACCATGACAGATATTTCCAACAAACCCCCTACTTTTGCCAGAACTTTAGTTTGAAGGCCACTGATTGAGATGAATAAGTTCAGCTTGGGGACAGAAAGGCTTGTGGAAAATATCTGCACTAAATGGGGGTGGGATATGATTGCGGTTTCTCCTTCTAGACAGGGATTAATTGTAACACCATTGCTTTTCAACAAAAGCTGTCATCTAGCATTTTATCTTCAGTTTCAAAGGACATATTCAGTTTCAAAGGACATAGACTATTCTGAGTTTTGCTTATGGATATGCTTGCAGCGCCACAGTAATCAGACAAGTGCCATGTATTATGTCAGGGCAAGAGACCCCACAGAGCCTCTGAAGGATTTGTGCATGGCCCCATATCCTGAAGAGGGCCCCCAGGCCAGGATTTTTGGTGGTCCTCCTACCTACTGCTGAGGTTAAGGCCAGCGAGATGCTCCACAGGATTTAGGATAAGTCAGTTTAAATGATGACACCAAAGTAACACACACACACAAACTAAATGAATTTACATAATAAAAACTTACAATAATATCACGCGGGGGGGGGGCCTCCTAAGAAAATGGCAGGACTTGAATGCACATGGCCAAATAGATGCCCGCCCACCACCATTCTATTTCTGTTTCCTAACATTTGCGGGGGGGATATTTTAAAAGGGGTTTCATTCTTGAACTTTAAATGCACTATGATGGAAGATCTGGATTCACCTGGGATATTTAATATCAACAGGCAACTATCTTTTGTGATGCTTTAATTGAAGAACATAGATGTTTATCCACCTTGGTTGTATATCTCAGTGGCTACTGAAAGCAAGGTCAAAGCATACAATTTTTCAGCATGAAGGCTACAAAATGTCAAATTACTGCTGGTGAGTTGCTTAGATCCTCACTGATCCAAGGCCAGGGAAGTCTTACGTTGGGATTTGTTTCTGCTTATATATATATATATATGTATATGTGTATATATATATATATATATATATATATATATATATATACTGTGTGTATGTATGTATATATATATATATATATATATTGTTTTTTAAAAAAACCCTCACATACAGAACAGAAAGTCAGATGTTTGAAATAGTGTAGGATTTCTTTGGTTAGCTTTCTTTTTGAAAAATATTATCTCTTTGCTTACGCTGGATTTTATCTGCATGTAAATATGGAGACTCGGAGGGACTGTATAGATATCAAGAGGACGGTGGGATTTTTTTTATAAAGATAATTTTTAAAAAGAAATATTATATAAAATGTAATCATCACCACATTTGACAAATAAGAGCTTGCATAACTGGCAGTAAGACTTTGTGTTTTCAGCTCTACAGAATTATTAGTATCAGCTATTACTATACAGGGATTTATAAACCAAGGATGATGCCCAGAAATCTGCATCAAAGAGTGGCCTATCTATTGCTGCCCAAGGGAGTTCTGATAGCATTAGGTGTGAAAGGAAACTGGCTTGCCTAACTGAATGCATGCTCAGAAATTGCACAGAAGCTATCATCCCCATGTGTGAACCATCTCTAGCACCACTACTCTTTAGTCTTTTATATAATACTTCAAGGGTGGTTGTTTTGCACTCTCTGTCTTCTTTTCCTATGCTTACATCTCAGGAGACTCCCTAGTATCTTACCAGCATTAGCCACTAGCAAACAAGTTAAAGATTTACCAAAGATACTGGATTTCAAAGTCAGTGTCTAAGTTCTTGAAAATGCAGTATACTACCAGGGGTGGCAGTGGATTCACCACTGTGGGAGTAGTGAATCCACTCTTCATTTTACCACCCCTTTCCTCACATGTGCTTCATTTTGAACAGGAGCTATATCAGTGCTGAACCTCTGAAGGGATAGGTTCCAGCACTGGAAGAGCTCCTATTTAACTCGGAACAGCTATGTAAGGACCAACAGTGAAACTCAGGGTGGATTCACCACTCCCACAGTGATGGGTCTACCAACTGCCCTGTCCTCCCAGTAGACCAACGTCACGGGCAGGTGAGACAGAATTGCAGGCTAGTGTTGAATGGTAGGGTCTCTCTCAGTCATCATTCCTTTTTTAATAAATAAAATCCCTGGATTCTTGAAAGTGGTAACATCAGGCAAAAAGGAGGTATTGAGATGAATGGGACTTCAGATATTACAGCCTCATCACTCTTGATGTACATCTGGGATTTTCCCAGTAGTCATTGCAAAATGTACAATGTAGATGTGAAACACATGTGTCATAGGCACATTCACCAAATAAGTGGTAGGTTATGGCTTCTAAAACTGCAGATTTGTGGCGGGATGGGGTGAGTTTATTGTTACATTATGAGCAGCATGACCTGTATGTAGTTCAAACCTGAGATATCCCAGGCTTTGCATCTCTGCTATGGAGCCATGATTTAAGGATTCAAAGACATAGCTGTGTTAGTCTGGATCAGTATGCAAAGGGATCTTGTAGCACCTTTGAGACTAATCCCTTTCAGACAAACAGACAACAACTTTGTCCCTGTAGTTATCCTTTGGGGGTTTTGGATTTAGACTGAATTTGGCAGTATTTTTATCAGCTAGGCAGTGATGTTGTGGAGGATACCGAATTCTGTGCCTAAAGTAGAATGTACTCATTAGGAAGGGTAGCCACTCTGTTTTTCTTTCCTTTATCCTCTTCCTCATCCTTCGTGGATAGGAAATTCTTTTTCCTTTACAGTAGTGAATACATTTTCTGTTTACCCCTGCACTTCCAGGACTAGGAGCTCTAGCTCTAAGACCTCTAGCCCAGCCTTAGAAAGAACCCAAGCCCTGTTGTGGGGTCGGTCCATGGTTCCAAGGTCAATCCATTAATTTTGTTTCTCAGTGAAATCCTCTGACATCCCACTTTTTCATCTGCTTTTAAAATGTCCCAGTCTCTCTCCTGCTTTCACTTTCTTCCTTTGTCTTCAGTTGACTTCAGCTGCTGCAAACTGAGTTGAAAGTGCAAAAGTAGTTTGTACTCTTTAACTCAGGGTGGGGGTGGGAGGGGAGAAGGAACCTTGCCCTTCTCAGTAACTCAGGCAAAAGCAAACTGCTGCAACTTCTCCTAGGTTGTGTGTTCTTCCTCATTAGCAGCTTTTGCCATCTTGACCAAACTCTGGTGTTGCTTGGCCACACCAAGCAAGTGGAATATTCTCCATGTGTCCTGGTTTTTAATTTATGAAATGTTGGAGTATATGCTTTACTTTAGCATGCTCTCCTTCCCAATCTACAACATGGGCAGAAACAATTGGCATTGTAGCTTATGTTTTCAGAAGCCAACATCTACTCAGAGTCCACCAGACCCACCTCACCCCACTCACCAAAATACCTTTGCGTACAGCTGTCAGTAGTTTCATGGTCATTGTTATAATAGGGAGACATTCCACAGTCAAGGCCTGCTTTTGCAAGACTTGTTCACAAAACCCAGCTCAGCTAGAAGGCTAATGGGAATTCCATAGGTAAGCCAAAGAGTGATTGCAAAGAGAGAAAGAGAAAGAGAAACCAGGGCAGGGGGGCAGGGTGGAAGAAGAACTGGAGGTTTTCTCCATTGTCTTTCATCACCACTGGCCTTTAGAAAGATGGCTGTATTCCTCCATTCAGCTGAACTGATCTCTTTAGTGTCTGTTAACACTCATGCAGAATTCCCTGATTACATTTCCTTATGATTGCAGTAACAAAACTCAGATCTTTATACGTGTAAGGAATTTCTGCTTAATCTGAAACAATTTTGAAGGGAAATGTCCAATTCAAAGGGAAGAGTCAAATACCACTGTAGTAAAAGAAGTACGTATTGTCAGAATTCTCTTAAGCCAGAGACCATGGAAGAATTGCCTTGGGGTTTGCAACTCGTAGAATCCCACAGTGGCTATGCTGGCTGGGGGATTCTGGGAGTTGTAATCCCAAAAGTAACATTCCCAGGCTCTGATCAGCTGAAAATGGTTTTGTTTGTACTTTGTAAAATACATAGAATGTGCAGGAAATAAACTACAAAGAGCCAAGCTATATTTTATGTCCATAAGATGATACCAATTGAAGGAATATTCAAATAATGGTTGAAAAATACTTTTTTCAGTAGTTGAGAAATCCTGATGAGAAAACTCCTACACTGATGAGAATCTTCGTAATTTTGGACCCAATCTGTGCGAAATTTTCACATGGCTGTTTTGCACAGAAAACCCTGTTTTTTGCACAGAAAACCCTGTTTTCTGCACAGAAAACCCTGTTTTCTGCATTGAAAATGCTGTAATTGGGGATTATTAGGCATAAAATTTGCTCATGGTTGATTTGCATAGAAAACAGTATTCTCCACACAGAAAACAGCAGTTTATACACAAGAATTAATATGTCTGCATTGGAATATTATTTGCCATGCAGAAAATGCTGTTTCTTTTGCAAAAAAAAAAGTTGCTATTTCCTGTGCAAAACAACCATGTGCACAGAGTAAGCCCCAAATTTTGAATAACCTTCAAAAATAGTGTAGTTTTTGATTACTTTCTTACTGTGGGGAAAAAACTGCTGAGCTTACCTTCAAGAAGAAACATGGGGAAGAATTACATTTCTTACTGGGAATTTGTATGGAGAAACATCAGAAGAAGGGGTAGTTAAATTTTTTCTTCTGCCTGGCTTTCCATTCAGTATTGCCTCTTCCCAGTTGCTCTTCCACTTGCTGAGGAACAGATGCTGGTACCACTATCTTTTCCCCAGAGAACAGAAGATTATCTAGATGTGAGGAGAGGTTCTTTGGAAGGGTGATGAGGAAAGCCTGTATTGAACCCACCATCTCATTTGCTTACTCTTGTATACTTCTGTAGCTGCTGCTCAAAAATGTCTAGGTAAAATGACAGACAACTATGTGTCATATGTAGCTTGACTTGATTTATTTCAACTATAAATAATATGACTGGATAATGGTTGTAAAGGCAAATAACAGAAGGAATAGCTAACATGGGGGGGGGGGAAGGTGCATAGATTCCAGTCCAGATGCCATTTTAGCATCCTTTGGATTCAATGCCAACCTTCCCGCTTCCTCAGTGAATCAATATCTGTCTGTTCATCTGCCTGTCATCTCCAACTCCATCATGGTAAGAAGTGCAGGGCAGAGAGAGGATAATTGATAGGGAATGGCAGAGGACATCACAGAATGATTCAGGTTCTGCACAGGCCAGACTGTTTACTCACTGATGGAGTGGATTGCCCAGTAACCTCTTCTTAAAGTATCCATTTCAGGATAAGGACTAATCCCTTGGAAAATATTTTTATGGGATTAAATATTTTATGGGATTATGGGACACTTATGGGTTTTTTGTGGTTGTTGTTGGTTGGCTGCAAGGAGTATAAGTGGCTTTATCAGGAGCCAACTAACTGTGCCCTTCATAGTTGGCATTCCAGTGGTAGAGCTCACATATGGTGTAACTAGGAACAGAACACCAAGAGTTGGGCCTTTCTTTGGTCACGGGATGGCCAAGTTGCTTGAAAACTTGGGTGTCCCCCAGCTGGCAGCCTGGTCCCACTGTAATTAGCCTGGAAGTTGATGGGATTTTAAACTTAGGTGGCTGAACTGGAAATAAGAGAAGGGGAAAGACAGAATCTCACTATTTTCAGAGAAAGCATGTCATAATTCTACTTCACTTAGAATGTATGGCTGCTTTAATCCTCAGCAGAGTTCTGAATCAATGTTATGCACTACAGTTGAGCCAAGCTTTATTACCATTTAGTTAGTAAATCCTCAGAGGCAGTCTCAGTTTGAACATGCTTTTTGTCACTAAAGACCCAGTAGGCACTGTCTGAGATAACTCTGCTGAGATGGAAGGAAATGTCTGCTTCACAGATGAAACCACAGCAACAGGAAACAGAGATGATGGGTTCAGTCCTGCATGCATATTGATGAAAGTAATGAAAAAGCAATTAGGACTATGAAGTCCTCCACCCCATACCAATTTCTGATTTGTTCTCCATGAAAACATTTGAACTTTCTGTTCACAGTTGTCTCTGTGTTAACTTTAATCTTAAGAACTGCACCTTAGGAGAATAGACTTAAAGTGCTGGAGTGTATCAGTTCCTTTGCAGGTGGCAAACTGCATTATTGAACGCCCTCCTGTGTTAAAAGCTCCTTGCATGGAGTCAATTAGAGTTAAGCAGAAGGCTATTCCAGAGCTTGCTCTGATATGCTTCTTTTCTACATACCAGGAAGTTTTCTATGTCTTTGTTTCAACAGGCGAGCATTCAGAAATGTGATTCTCCAGTTTACAGGCTCGAGTAATACAGTCCAGAGGTTTACCATCTTAATCTGAATAATATGCATGCGCCTCTTAATATTCAGCATCAGTGCCTACTAGGGATATAAATAGTACTTGCACATTTTCAATGAGAAATAATGTCTTGAAACATCAGGTCACTCCATTAAGAAAACGGTCAGCCCTGTGAGATTTCCCCCCCCCTTTTCCCCTAATTTGATTTGCACAAAATGTTATTTTGCACAAAAACCAGCAGGTGTTTCTCGTTTGTTTGGTGTGGTTTGTTTTTTGCAAAACCCAATGCATTTTGTGCAAAACAGTTTTCTTTGCAATATAATTGCTTTTTGCTAAAAAAAAAAAAAAGGTTTTTGCTCAAAAAGAAGCTATTTCCATATATATTTTTGCAAAACAAATGCAGTGAACAATACACAAAACTATTTGAACTTATACATTCTTGCATGTGAGCCAAAATTACAAAACATTTTAATCCTGAATGGCTACTTGTACAGATGTGGTTTCGTCAAATTGAAGGGAAACTGCAATAAAACAATCTGTTGCTGAATAGCATCCCAATTGACTTAGGCATTTTAAGACTGTTTGACTATTTGCCAAAGAAACAAACTTCCATAAAGTCTTACACTCAAACAGTTCATAATTCTTGTGAACTGTCAAGGTTATTCAATAAAAGAACAAGCCAAAATGCAACTGGGCATTAGTATCAATGCTTCTTCAGTAAAAGAGTCCTCTTGGCTGAAATAGCATTTGGAGTGAGATTTCTGTTGTCTGAGTTCCCTTGTAGACATGTCTTGTCGGCAAATGGCAGGAAGCAGAAAGCTTCCTTAAACTCTGTCCACTTTTCACCTCTGTTATAGGCCTCATTGAGGAAAGGGAATAAAGTCATCCAGTTTCTTGATGCAAAGATGATAGGCATAACTTGCTATGTAGGTCCTCACCACCAGTTATCACCACTTGCCAGACCGCTCTCCAAATAAAATACCTAGGCAGTTCCGCAGTCTCTGTGTCCACCCCATTATTAGTGGTAATGAATGCTAGGCATTTTTTATTTATGATAAGGGATTGTATCTTTATTGATTAAGGCAGTAGTTTTCAAATTGTGTTCCAGCAAAACAATTAATTCCTCAGTGAGAAAATGATTCATGGTGAAGCAGCACCCCAGAAAGACCAATTGTCTACCATTGTTGTGCTTCCTCTATAGTACACTGGCATAGATGAGCATTGGGTGTGTTGTAGGCAGAGCTTGGTATTGTTAGTTTTTTCAGACCACAACTCCCAGAATATTCCCAGGTAGCATGGAGATGTAAAAAAAAAAATTAATAATATCAGTCTTGGCAAGTTCTGGTATTAGCTCATGCTATCAGTTCCTATGGAGCAACATATGTCACACAAGACCTGTGTGTCCTCTAGAAGAGACTTCAGAAATGTCACAGAATGACCGTAGTTCCATTTTTTAAATCTCAGTCTTTCCTTGCCACAGGAAATGGAGGCCTGAAACCTGTTGGATAGTCCCAACTAGCATAAACTTATTGAATCAATTATGGTGAGTCAACATTTGTATAATCCAATAGGTCTCCTCTACCTGGGGCCACCAATAGTTTTCAGGCCTATGCTCTCCCCCCCCCCCCGCCTACCGGTATTGTGGCTGTATTGGTTGGGAAATCTGGGGAGTTAGAGACCCAAATAGTAATGTGTCAGGTCTGGACAAGTGCTGTAGGTTCCCTACCCTTGCGTTAGAGTTTTTATTTCCCCTATTCTTTGCCCTAAACTTATAAATTGAACCAGAATTTGTTTGCAGAGTGTTTTTCCTTTAAAAAAATGAAATTAGTGCATTGTTGTGGGTTGAGATCAAAGATTGACAATGGCATTCATAATTCTGAGTAATGGTTTAGGAAGAGGAATAATTGTTTTATTTACAGAGCTTAGCACACTCTCACCATCTTCATTCCCTCCCTCCCTCCCTCCCTTTTTGGTGCTCTTGAATGGAGTTTCATTGCCTGATTTAGAATTCCATGTGCTGAAATGGAACTGGGCATGCACAGACAGTCCTGTTAGTTTCACTTGTGTTAGCTCAGGAGTAGGCAACTTTGGTCAGCTGGGGAGGGGCCCATTCTCCCTCTTGAGACTGCTGCTTGCCATCTAAATTCAGCCATGAAAGTGAAACAAGCCCTCTTCTGGTTTGAAAAACAGCAGCATGTTTTTGATTTCAACAAGATGCATGGAGAATGCATGCCTTGCTTTAAAGCAGGACAGGCAAAGAGTGACTCTCCAGAGGTTGGTGGAGTATAGCTCCCAGTATTCCCTATCTCTGGCTATGCTGGATGATAAGGACCATGGGAAATGTACTCCGAGGACCTCTGGAGGCTGTGCTTTGCCCACCTCTGTTTTAAAGGAACATTGTGTTTCCTTTTGCAATTCTCCTCTAAAAAAAAGGAAAAAATGCAGAGGTAGGGTTTTGATGTTGGTGTTGTCACGAGTGCAAAAGTGGATGGAGGGTACATGCAAATCATATCCCCTTCCTACTGCCTTCAGCTCATGCAAGCTAAGGAAAAGCATATGGATTATTATCCATATGGGACAATATATGGGAAAGGCCTTGCAAGAAGGGGAGTTGCCCTCCTGTTTCCGTAAACCAATTCTGGATCAGAGAGCATCAGTGTGCAAGCTATAACAAAGTTGTAGCCTTTTAATTCACCCAGAAATTTCAACTTCATCTAGATCTCTAGTTTTCCATTGAAATGGATCAAATCCTGTTATTCTTGGTATCACCTGATCATACCTTCCTTTTTTAAACTGGGGCCATATTAAGGAAGGGGTGTGGAGATGGGCATCCACCCCCTCCAAAGAGGACTACTAGCCAGTCCCATGGTTACAGCATCCTTTCAGTATACACCCATTCTTGCCTCTGGTTGGCAACTATTACTACTCGGGGCCAACTACAGCCCATGGTCACCCTAGTTGCTAATTCCTAGTATATACTGTTTTAGCACATGCATGCCTTTTTTGAAAATTATATGTGATCCCCACCACTTTGCATGCACATGTTTGTGTGTAATATCCACACAAGACAATACTTAACATTTTGTGTTCTAAGGCACAAGGACATATTCACACATAATCGCATTTCAATAATAGTTCTGCAGTCTACATCTGGCCGTGATCATCTAATCTGCCAAGGTTCAAAATGATTCCCCCAGCAACCTTTTGAAAGTTGAATATGTACTTGACTGTCACAAGACTTGAATCCAATTCTGATATCCCTTTGTAAGTGCGAAATTCACATCTGAGCAATTGGAAACTTTTGCTGTAAAAGGAATTCACTCTCATTTCCTCTCCTTTTTTTCTTCATCCCAGCAAATAATTTTTGCTTCCTAACTTGTGAGGCGTGGAGCGCCTCCGAAATGCTGCATCTGTTGATGATGTGTAAGCTCTTTTATAATTGATCTAAGTATTCAGTGAATTGCAGCTGTCCCCTTGATGGGTCTGCCTCTTTCTTTTTATATAGTTATCTACAAGGTTTATATGGGTTATCTTGCAGATTTCCTCTAAAGCAATATCTTACGTTGTTTCCCCCACCTCCTAGAAAAAAGAAGGGAAATAAATGGCATGAGTCAGAGTTGGATACTTCTGAGGCTCTTGATTCTCAGTGGGTGATATTTAAACCAACTAGTGTTGGCCTATAAGTTCCTCCTTTGCTGCAAGTCTTTGAAGCCTTGTTGCTGCTTCTTCAAAGCAAAGTGATGCCAGGAGAATGTGCAAAGCAGCAGGTAGAGAAGCAGCAGGTGGAAGAACAGCAGTTAACCTTCACCTTGGGAAAGGGAGAAGTAGTAGTCATGTTCTGAAGATACACGAAGCTCCTTTCAAAGGTCTCTTTCACACTATGCAATTATAGCACTTCATTTCCACTTTTACCTGCTCTGGCTCAATTCAGTGGAATCCTGGGAGTTGTAGTTTGGGGAGGCCTAGAACTCTCTGGCAAAGACTCTCTTCACTTCATGAAACAACAGATCACAGGATGGAGCCACAGCACTTCAAGTGGTGTCGAAATTCTATAACTGTGTAACATGAGAGTGACAATTAAAGGAGACTTTAAAATGGTTAACTTTTGACTGGCTCATGCACCAAAAAGATGGAACCGCCAAGCAGAAAAGTGGAAATGTGCCATCCCTTTCAGTATTTGTAGATATCCATTTTTAACACGGTGTTCTTTTCAGTAAGTACTACATGCATTAATTTATATTTATATATTGTCAATCTCGTTGTAACCAAACTTTTTTTAAAGAAAAAAAAACACTTCAAAGAACAAGGCCTTGTATTTTTAGGTGATGATCTTTCACGGTCCAAACGGAATCTTTGTTTTGTTTTGTTTTTCCTTTCACTGATATCTTGCACTTAAGACATGTAGCAATACTTAATATATTCCTTTCACGAGTATTTGTTAAGTGATTTTTAGTTAATGGCTGATAAATGTTTTGTACAAAATAGATTCTGTACAGGGAAAAAAAGATAAATCTTTTAGATAAACATTATTTATTTTTACTGTTTTGTAAGTTAGACACTATAATGATCCTTTTTTGCCAGAATTACTGGAAGTGCCTCTTGGTATAATGTATAATAGTAAATATGTATTCAGAATTATTAGAGATAATTTGTCACAAAATGAACAATGTGGATGTTGCAATGTGAAGAAAGACATAAATATAATTCTGTGGTATCATATTGCTTGCTGAGCTTTCTTGTTTCGGTCACTGAGGTTGGTTTTCTGGTGTTATTTTCTACAGGGAAAAACAACAACAACAGGCTATACTTTCATGGTCCTGGGTGAATACCCAAAGGGCAGTGAAGTTGTTTGAACATCATCTCTGAAGGTAGGGAGATGATGGGTGGTGATGAAGGACAACAACAGAAGTAAAAGTGGGTCTTTTGTATTGAAAAGGTGGGGGTGTAGCAATATGTCTAAAACAGGTGTGAGACTCATGTGGCCCTCCCAGTATAGTTGGACTATACTTCCAAGCTGCCCTAGTCAGAATAGCCAAGGGTAAGGCATGCTGGGAATTGCAGTCCAACCATTTGGAATAAGGGAAGGTCCATAACAAGCAAAATTTCAAAAGAAAACCAGAGGGGGGGGGACCTCTGAACATATTAATACTATATAGTAAAACATAGTAATACTGTGAGAAACATGGGTAATATAAAATAAAAGACACCTATAGGCCATACAACATAGCAAGGTATAACAACTTATAAGGCCATATATAACCAAATGACAACTATATAATTGCTTCAGCAAAATGTGTTAGTAAGCCAGTATGTATTACAGTATGTATTATAAAGCAACAGCAGTCTATAGGCAATGCATTATAACGGTGTATAACAACTTGTGAGGACATACAACTATATAACAGGAGCAGCTTCAATACTAATAAACAGTCCTAAAACCAGACATCAATAAATAGTATCAGTACTGTCTATTGTACAATACAAACCTGATAATAAATAGTTCTAAAACTCCTCAGGTAGTGAGATGAAGTTGATGCGGACTGCTACTAATGTTTGTTCAGATACCGTCTTTGCATTCTGTTTCAAAGCTCTGTCATGACTAGCGTTCCCAGATTGGATCCTCGACAAAGCTCCATCAAGTGGGATGAAGGTACCTGTCCTCTCTCACCTTCCCTAACTTTCAGTTACAGCCATTCCTTCCACAATGGAGTGAGGGAGGTTCAGAGGAGTGTCTAGCTGTGTTGGGAGAGAATGTGGCTGAAAGATTGGAGGGAGAATGAGGTACCTTCATCCCACTTAATGCAGATTTATGGTACCTCATCACACTCCTAGTTATGTTGAGGAGTGAAGTTACAGAAGCCCTGTCCCAGATCCAAACTGGTAACCCTGGTCATGATCATCCTACATAATTGTCCCAAGAGCTCAGAACTGTTTAAAGGCCTTACTGTGATGAGTGGAGAAGACTTTTGCCATTATAAAGGCAGAAAAGAGCAGCTGTGACTTAGAAGCCAAGTGGCTTACTTACAATATCACCTTTCATGGGAGACAGCCTACTTTGTCAGATGCATCAATCAGTTTGACAAGCTGATGTTTTGGTATGCACCTGGATTGAGCTACAATGCAACCTAAACCAAATTAACATGGTGAAGAACTAAGAAATACAATCCGAATGCATTCTGATTCATTAGGTCCTGAAAGATACCAGAAATGTGATACACAACTCAGTGGGAACTTTTTAAAAGAGTTTTTTTTTTTACTTAATTATACTTTTGTTTCTACTTTACCTGTCTTTCAAGAGATTTCAATTCCAGAAGAAGAACTTGTATATAGAGATGGACCACCCTGTTATGAAAGCCATTTGGATAACAGTAAGGACCACACACTAAAATGTTTATAACCACAGATAATAAAAGGCCCAAAACCCATTTAAGCTGGAAGCCTGCTTAAATGCCTGTGTAATGCATGTATTCAGATCATGGTTAGTAAGTGGAGTTCCACAAGTGTGACTACTATATTTCACATACCAGTGCACAATCTTGGATAGTATGTAACGATTCCACAGGGCTCATCTACATGAACCAGGATATACTGGCTCCCTGCTGGCGTACCCTGGCTGCTGATCTGGCCCATTCCTACCCCATTGATGCCTCCAAATGGGACAGAGACGAGACAGGCATGCTGACCCATCACTGCAGCCACTGCCTCAGCCATCTCCATGGCTCTCCCAGAAGTGAGGAAGGCAGCCCACTTCTGGAGCGCATGTTGACCAGCCTTGGTCTCATTCTGCAGGACCCCTTCCTGCTGTGGAAGAGCAAGGCAGAGCAGCAGCTGCAGTAATGTGCTGGCCTGCCAGGGTGGGCTCCTGCAGACACATGGGACCCGGTCCATTCCTTCCCGGCAGTAACAGAATAAACCAGGTATTTGTTTTTAAAAGCAGTAAAGGGCCCTGCCCTACCCCCCCCCCATATTTGCCCCAGGGGTGGTGAGGACTGCTCAGGGGAGGAATGGGGCAAAAGCCCTGCATTATCAGAACTGCAGGGCTCTAAGATGGGGGCAAGATGGGGTATGTTGCCATGTAGACAGGCCTTCAGTAACTTCAACAATTCAGTGCCTTTGATCCACCAGTATTTCAGAAACATTGACTATGTTCTAGTCCGTCAGAGAGACATTCGTGATGTCCGTCATACCCAAGTGATGCCCAGTGCAGAATGCCAAACAGATCATTGCCTCGTCAGATGTAAACTAAATCTTCATCTTAAGTTCAAACCTAAGAGGGGTGGCATCTTAAAGAAGAGACTCCAAGTCAACAATCTTCAACAAGCTACCATGAGAGACAACTTCCAGGCAAATTTACAAACAAAACTTGAAGACCATCCTACACATCCTTCTCCTACAGTGCTTTGGCAACATATCATAAACAGTATCCTCCCGTCTGCAGAAGAATCCCTCGGATTCTCCCACAAGAAAAATCAAGACTGGTTTGATGAAAACCACCAAGAGATCCAGGAGCTGTTGGCAAAGAAGAGAACTGCTCACCAGGCATACCTCACCCAGCCAACCTGCCATGTAAGAAAAGCAGCTTTCCGCCTCACATGTAGTAAACTACAACAAAAACTCCGAGACATGCAGAACAAGTGGTGGATCAATATAGCAGAAAAGACACAACACTGTGCAGATCTGGGTGATCATAGAGGATTTTATGAAGCTCTTAAAGCAGTGTTTGGACCTACTTATCAGGTCCAAAGCTCCTTATACAGTACAGATGGTCAAACATTAATTACTGATAAAGCCTCCATCCTGAATCGATGGGCTGAACATTTTCAAAGTCTCTTTAGCACCAACCGAGTAGTCCAAGGCTCAGCTATCCAACATATGATAAAAAAAAAACAATGAAAAATGAATTGGATATAGCTCCCACTTTGGAAGAGACCCTTAAGGCCATACAGCAGATGAAAAACGGCAAGGCAGCTGGGATTGATGGAATCCCACCTGAAGTTTGGAAACACGGAGGTCATGCACTCCACGAAAAATTCCACGAATTCCTTGTGAATTGCTGGGAAAAAGGGGAACTGCCATCAGACCTCCGAGATGCAGTCATCATCACCCTGTACAAGAAAAAAGGAGCAGAATTCGATTGCTCAAACTATCGAGGCATTTCTATTGCTGGAAAAATCCTTGCAAGGATACTCCTGAACAGATTAGTTCCTGCTATTGCAGAAGAACTTCTCCCTGAAACCCAATGTGGCTTCAGAGCCAATAGGAGTACTACAGACATGGTATTTGCCCTTAGACAACTGCAAGAAAAATGGGCATGGAGAAGTCAGCAATGTGTCTTTATTTTGTTTTCTATTTCTTTATTTCTACCTTTTGCTGGGAGAAAAGACCCTATTTTTTTTGTGTTGTTCCCTTTGGAAAAACCCGTCCATCACTCTCTTGCAAGCATTGCCTTTCAATTCCCTCTTTTCATTTCTTTTTCGTTCCGTGCACTTAAATACGATTTGCAGGTGTTAAGTTAATCTTTTGCAAGCAAAGCTGTTATGATTTATATAACTCTATCACGACAGGCTGCAACAAAATATCCCTTTTATGTAGCTAAAGGACTTGGGCCTGGTTTATGCTGAATTTGTATCCCATTGAGCAAAGATTCCAGTTGTTTTAGGAGCAGATGCTTTTATGGAAAGAAGTTGGTTACAGGCTGAGGTTGTAGTTCTCATGACCCATAGGCATAGTGCTAGATCCTAAGATAACTTAAAGAAATTCACAGAAGGAAGACTTCCTGCCTTCTAACCCTAACCCTAAGCCTAACCTTTACCCAAATGATTTTGCAAGACAATCCCAATCAAATAGAAATGGTTTTGATTGCATTTTTTGGACAAAATTATCAATTATCAATTGATATGCAAGCAGAATGGTGCCACACTGAAATGGCCCCACTGAACTGGCTGCACTGAAATGTCTTAGAACCTGTCTAGCATGGTGAAGAGAAGGTTAATGTGTGACATGTTGTTTTTGTTTTTGTATGCCTTCAAGTAGTTTCTGACTTATGGCAACCCTAAGGCTATCACGGGATTGTTTTGGCAAGATTTGTTCAGAGGGGGTTTGCCATGTCCTTCCTCTGAGGCTGAGAGATTGTGACTTGCCCAGGGTCACCCAGTGTTTTTTATGGATGAGTGGGGACTTGGACCCTGGTCTCTGAGTCGTAGTCTAACACTAAAATCCTACACCATGCTGGCTCTGGTGACGTGATAGCCATGTTTAAATATTTGAAAGAATGTCATGTTGAAGATAGAGCTTGTTTTCTGTTGCAATGGATTCAAATGACAGGAAAAGGGATTTCACCTGAACATTAGGAAAAAATTTCTGACGGTAAGAGCTGTTTAACAGTGGAATATGCTCCCTTGGAGTGTGATGGAGTATCCTTTGGAGATTTTTAATCAGACACTGACTGGATTTTTGTATGGAGTGCTTTGATTGTGTATTCCTGCAAAGCAGGGGGTTAGACTGAATGACCCTTGCAGTCTCTTCCAGCTCTATAATTCTATGGGGAGGGGGAGAAAACAAAAAGAAAAACTGGACTTCTGTAACTTGCCATCCTCCATTCCCTCTGCAGCAGTTCTGTAAAATAGTCTCCCACACTATTTCCGTGCCCACAACCTGGGTGGAGAATTTTGTGATTTTTAAGGGAATTTTTATAGTAAGATGGCCACTTAGACATTGCCAAAAAGAAGAAAAAATGCATAATCCCCAAAGATGTTTCTATCACACATGGTCTGGTTTCTATCAGACATGGTCTGGAATCCTGTTGGTGTCATACACTTGTGTAAATTCTCTTAGGCTTTTTTGGCTATTCAGCTCATTGCTTTTTAAACAGAGTTCCACATTCGTAACTATTCCACATTGATCAAAATACTATTATTACTCCTAATTAGAGTAGAGCTATTAAACCAACTGGATTTACTTATGTTCTGATTGTCCATTCAATTTTTGATTCAGTGGGTCATTTAAAAAAAAATGGGTCTACTCAGCATGCTATGGGTATTCAACAGAAAAGGGGTGATCTCCTACAACCCCTGTTTGTAGATTTGGATTGCACAGGCACAGTAGAGGATCTCAGCCTGGGATTCTATTTGCAAATGTTCATTTGTGGCCTAAACCTATGGTCAGTCCTTACTAGAATAGAGTCATTGAATCCCTTGGATTTACCCACATGACTGTCTTATACTGATTCAATGGGTCTACTGTACTTGAGACTAAACAACAGTATGCCAGACAATATATATAGATGTAAATTTAGAAGGTAGCACTGATTTTAGAAAGTGGCAAACCCTCCTTCATTGGAGGTTTTTATACAGAAGTAACATGGGGGTCAGTTACACGGCAGAATAAAGTGCACGAACTTCCAGCTTACTGTCCTTTCACACCAGTGCTGCATGATTTACATGATTTATTGCAAAATTGGGTGATCCGGTGTGTTTTCACCTTTCTAAGTTCACACAGACAAAGGGGGGGGCATGGCCTCCAGATCATTGTCATTAAAGCCAGGCAGGAGGTGGGGAGGAAGTGAGGAGGGGGGCAGAAAATAAAGCAACCAAAAAAGGAGGGAGACCATGGGGCAGGGAGAAGAATAATGACAAAGGAGGGAAGGAAAGTAGATTCCTTTTGCTCTGCATCCCTGCCAGCTGAGCAGACTGCTTCTCTCTCTTTCTCTCTCTCTCTCTCTCACACACACACGTGCATGCACACACACAAGAACACAAACACAGCAGGGTGAGGGAGCGATCAGCCAGTGGAGCAGATCGCCACTCTCTCTCTCTCTCTCTCATACACACAGAGAATGAGGGGGGAGGACAGTAATTATGCTAGAAAGCAAGCCAGCTGGCTGGATCTTTTCGTTTGAGGCTCATCTCTTGCAAGTCCACCCCCTCAGTCCAACCAATCAAGGCTTAGCTCTGCTGTCACTGTTTTGGGAAGACTGCTGGTAGTTTCTACAGCTGTATGCGAAATGGTAGCTCACACAATCGATAGTGCGCTAAGTCACGCTACTTTCCAAAAAAATCAGGGAAAATAGCAAAGGTTGATACTGTGCAACTTGTGGGGTTTTTTTGTTCCCCCTCCTTCTGAATATGGTGACTGATCTGAAAGATGTGGGAACTATTAGGATTCTTTGTGAATTCTTAGAGGATTTATCCCCATGGTCTCGGGGGTGCTTTAGCAGTGGACTCCCATACAGGCAAGGAGTTGAATGATATCGCCCCTCAGGCCCCATCCAACTCTAAGGTTCCCTTATAATTTAAATAGATTATTTGGGGCTCAAAATGGCATTGATGGTGGCATGCAACCCACAGGCCACACTTTCCACACCCCTAAACTAGATGATCTATGGTATGGCCCATCCCAGCAATTTCGTGCTGTTAATTCCAGCCAGGTTGTTTCCTCTGTCTTTATCCTGGAGACTACAGGATATTTGAAAACACAAAGGCTCTATTAATAATGCCTGGTAGCCTGCATTGCAGTTATAGGTTCTCAGCCTAGAGTTACAGGTCTATAACTGCTCCATATTCTGCTACGCTCTGTATTCATGATCGTGGCACTATTGCTATGATGATAAATAGTGCCTCCCCAAACCCTCACCTTAAACTCCCCCTCCCAGGAGGGGCAGACCACATCATCCTGAAGTGCCCCACTCAACCATGCCACAGATTGCTGGAGACCGCTTCTCCCTGGTCAATTCCTTAGCTCAATTGTAGTTACATTTACATAGCAGGGAATGTGATCACAGGATCTTGGCCAATATTGACAATAACATGCAGATCACAAAAGGAAGCCATTCACAGGAGGCTAACATATGGCTTAGTGAGTTTCTCTCTTCTTTGGAAACTGAGGTGGTCTGCCTCATATGGCCTCCTTGGCTAATACAAAGGCAGCATGAATAGATGCAATTGAAATAAAAGTCCTCCCAGTAGTAATGAAATTTAGCTCAGAATTTCCTGAGATATAGGGTTGCTCTGCTCCGTTTAACAAAATTACAGAATGCTTAAAAAAAAAAAAAACAATAGTATTGCAGTCTGCTTCTTTCTTGCAGTGCAATCCTGTCTGATTGGAAGGGAAAGGTCCCATTGAGTTTTTTGTGGCTTACTCTTAGGCAAGCTGTTTATAGGTCTACAGCCTTTTTTCTTTTTCTTTACATACCTATCCTTTCTGGCCAGTTTTTCAGGTTATAGGGGTAATCACATATTAGTAGGTAAGGAAATTTGTATTATGTCCATAGCCCGCAACTGTCCCAATTTGGCAGTGACCGTCCGGATTAATCTTCTGCCACCCCACGTTTTCATGTGCTCTTAAAATGTCCCAATTTCTCTCTCCTCTTCTCAATTCCCCCTTTGCCCTCAGCTTACTCCCATTGCTACAAACTGAGTTCAAAGTACAAAAATACTTAGTGTTACTTGAATTGCATGGGGACCATAACTCATGACCTTTGAGTTACAAAATTATATTGGGGAATTTTAATTATTATTATTATTATTATTAATAATAATAATAATGTTTATTTATACCCCACCTCTCCCATGAGGATCGGGAGGGGGAACATCATTTAAAAAATTATCCATAATCTACAAACATTAAAATAACATCATTAAAACTACTATACAATGGTACATAATTCAAATTTTACCTATAAAAACACTATCAAAATAACTTAAGAAAAGGCATAAAACAATTTTTAAAAACTAACAGAATAGTAAACTGGAAAGTGACAGCCGGGCATCTAATCTAATCTGGAAAGGCATGCCGGAAGAGATCCGTCTTAATAGCCCTCTTAAACATCCCCAGATTGTCAATGTGTCTGATCTCCTCCGGCGAACCATTCTACAGTCTGGGAATGGTAGCGGAAAAGGTCTTCTGAGTGACTGTGGCCAGTCTAGTTTTAGTCACCTGAACTAAGTTTTTCCCAGAGGACTAAGGGTAATTAGTGCAAAAGTCTGGCTGCAAGAGGTTGGGTAACTTACGGTATCTTTGCACCAGTGTATACCAGTACTAGCTGAGGAGATGCCAAACTGAAATAAAAAATGTTTTTTTCCATATTAAAATATCTTTATTCCAGTTTTCTTTTTTAAAAATTGTACACATAGACACTTAGAAGACACACATACTTTTACATTAAACAAGTGACATATACCCTAATACCCAACTCTCCCTTTCCCCCACACATACAACTACACATACCACCACCACAAAATTTAAAATGACTTCCTGCTTAATCGTGTCAGGTCCCCTATAATATAACAACAATACTCCTCTATGGTTCACCATCTAAGCATTTCTTATCCAATAATTCGTACTAGTCGTACACCCCTTATTAATGACTTCCCTTTCCTAATTAACTTCATTATATATCCAATATAAGTAGTTTTATCCTATAATTCTATCTTTTTTTCTATAACTACCCTCTTCCAACCTTATGATCCCATGGATATTAATTCCTTAACCAAGCTTCACTAATATACATCCCTCCGCTTATTTGTCAAAACCAACCACATTAATTTCCCCCTCTTTATATTTAATGACTTCAATAAAAGGTTTCCATTTATTGAGATAATTCTCTTTTGGTTTACCTCTTATTATATTTGTTAATTTATCTAAACGTGCTAATTCCATTACTTTTCCTCTCCAGTCCGATAATAAAGGGATTTCTTTAGTTTTCCACCTCTTTGCAAAACTAATTCGTGCAGCTGTGATTAAATAAGTTATTAAATCTCTATGTTCCCTCTCCTTTTTACTCTCTCCATTTATCATATTTAGTAGATATAGCTCAGGTCTTAAACCTAATTCAAATCCCACCATTTCTTCTATTTCTTTGTTTATTTTATACCAAAATTTCCTTGTCTTCCCACAATCCCACCATATATGATAAAAAGTTCCTAATTCATTTTCACACTTCCAACATATATTTGAGACTTTTTTATTCATTTTGGCTAGCTTGATTGGAGACATGTACCAGCTATACATCATCTTGCAGAAACTTTCTTTGAGATTATAACAGCATGAGAACTTTACACCTCTTTTCCATACCTCTTCCCATTGTGACATCGAGATGTTATGTCCTATATCCATCACCCATTTGATCATACAATTTTTCAACTGTTCATCTTCTGTTTCAAATTTTAATAATAATTTATATAGGGAACTAATTAAGTGACAATTACCTGAGTTTAATAATCTTTCGAATTCTGACATTTCTCCTTCAAATGGGGTCTCTTTTAGTTCTTCTCTCATTTTACCTCTGATTGCATAATAATTTAACCATAAAATTTGTTTTCCCTCTTTTTAAAGTTCTTCCCAATCCTTGAGTTCCCATTTTCCTAATTTCTTTACCATTGGATCTCTATATCTTAACCAATTATAGTTTCTTAGTTCTCTTTTCATAAATGCCTCCTGAGTTGAAACCCAGCCTGGTACTTTGGGACAGAGTATATTTTTATATTTTTGCCATACTCTAAGTAACGATTTCCTTATCACGTGGTTTTTGAATTCCTTGTTAATTTTGGCTTTATCGTACCATAGATATCCATGCCACCCCATCAAAATATTATGTCCTTCTAGTTCTAGTGTTTTTATTTTCCAAAGTAATCCATGGTTTCAACCATGACAAACATGCAGCTTCAAAATATAATTGTAGGTTTGGTAACCCTAACCCTCCTCTCTCCTTTGCGTCTGCCATGATTTTCCATTTAACCCTTGGTTTTCTTCCTGCCCACAAGAATTTGTTTATATCACTTTGCCACTTCTTGAAAATCTCATTTGTATAGATAATTGGGATTACCTGAAAGAAGAACAATAATTTAGGTAATATACACATTTTAATAGCCGAAATTCTTCCCAGGAGAGATAAGTTTGCAGTACCGCTGGGACATTTGACCGTGATATTTTTGCTTTTACCGTCATATTTTACTCACGATCAACGAGTAAAAGCAAAAATATCATGGTCAAATGTCCCAGCGGTACTGCAACAGTACCGCTGGGAAGGAACGTCATGCGAAACTGACACCCTCTAGTGCTGCAGCGTCGCAACCTGGCGACGCTGCTAGCGTTATTTTTGGATTGTCCGAAAAAGTCCCTAAACTCTTTTCTTGTAATTTGAATACGTTGGTATGTATCCTGTTCCTTGGAGCAGCAGAAAACCTGCTCACTCCATTTTCTACCTTCACCTTTTCAAGATGGCTGTCATATTACCTCTCAGCTCCCTCTTTTCCAGGCCTAAATATACAAACCTCCCTCAACTGCACCTCATAGGGATCAGGGCTTGACTACACAGGCAGGAAACACCACACCTATCTTGTAGCTGCAGTGGATTTCTTTAATTTGCAATGGCCTCACAAATACCACACTCACTGGCCTTCTCTGATTGTAGATCCGAGAATCCTGCCACATGCTGATTGCCATCACGCCCATGTTGGAGCAAATGGGTGGTCCTACACTGATCACATGTCCTATACATGGTACTATTTCCAGCCACACAGCTGGGCTGCTCTGGGGTTTTCCCCCCTGTTCACTTGTACATGCAAGTTAGTGAATACAAGTGGTCCCAGTGTACTGTATTATTGGATAAACATTGGTACACTTACCCAGATATGCACACAATTGAAAAATTTAAAAATAATAAAAAAAATTAAAAAGCACCAAAATGGAGTCCTGTCCACCACAAGTCTTACCTCAGATTTACTCCGAAGACAATCTTCAGCTGACACACAGCCAAAGGTCTGGGTTTCCCCCTCAAAAATGGAGTAACTGTGAATCTTACAGACCTGAGGTTTCCAGCAGAAACTCCAGCATGCATTGTCAAAAATGTCATGTGACAACTGTGGGTTGAATATGGGGCGAGTACAAATTTTATTGCCTGTGTAGACAAGCCCTTAGTTTCTAAACAGGACACTGTTTGAGCATGCTTCATGGCCTGTGAATCCCAGAAGGCTCCCCTTGTGTGATGCTGGCTGCAGTCCTTAAAAATTAGGGTGTTTCCATCAGTCAAAAACATATCTCTTTGTGCCTGTGCCTTCAAGGTACCTGTCAACTTATGGTGACCCCATGAATTTCATTGGGGTTTCTTAGACAAGGAATACTCAGTGATGGTTTTGCCAGTTCCTTCCTCTGAAATGTAACTGACAACACCTGGTATTCATTGGCAGTCTCCTATCCAAGTAGTAACCAGGGCTGATCTTGCGTAGCTTCCAAGATCAGACAAGATCTGGTGCCTTAAGGTTATTTAGACCTTTAGTCAAAAATACACTGGCCTAAACCCTATTTTGGCTAAAAGTCCATTGGCCTAAATTGAATCAAACTGGATATACCTATGTGTTGACTCAGCAGTTGAATGAACTGGTCTACCCTGATTGAGACTAATCAACAGGATTCCAGTTATTGTGCTGCACAACAGATTTTTTTTTTTTTTGTACCAAGAAGAAAAGGTAGAAGAGAGGGTTGGAAAATGTGGGAGAGGCAAAAATGGAAGATGATACCATCGGGTGCCTCCACAAGTTCTGTATTTAAGGCGGGGGTGATTGCATGACCAAAAAAACAAACAAGCACGCATTAGAAAACCAGTGTAGAAAAAAATTGAGTGTTTGAATAGCATCAAGGTTGAAGAAAAAAAACAGTGTATGGAAACTATTCCTTGGAGAGAAAAAAAGATGCTATTGTAGCATTGTTCCAAACATTAGCTGAAGCTGCCCAATCAATAATTGGATAGGGTGCAAAGCAATCTTTGCGGAGGTATTTCTGACTAGGCAAAGGAAAGGCTCTTTATTACACCCACCCTCTCCTGTGCTTGGCAGGTTCCTCCCATGAAGTCTTTTTTATTTCCTGGGAACCAGCAATTAAGAAGATCAGAGCTTTAGAAAGTTGGGGGGGGGAGAGTGGGGGAAGGAAGGAGGGGGGAGAAAGCTTTATCACATGCATACTGTCAAACTTGCTGTATGTAGTAAAGAAAGGTCTCAAGAACCTTTAACCATTTCCACAGTGAAGGAGTCCAGCTTCTGTTTTGCCCATGACTTTTGTTCGTCCTGGAATTTCTAGTGGGGAGGGGGGAAATTCAACGTGAAGGTGGGCTGAACAGGAACAAAAGCCACCAAAACCAAGATATCAGTCAGACAGGCAAAACAAAATCCTACATTCTCCACCCCTTCTGTCTGCTGGTCTCCTTTATCTACCTCCAGATATAAGTGCTACCTCAGATTGGGGTTTCCCTCAAGACTCTTCCACCTGGAGGCCAGGAGAAAAGAAGCCTATCTGTCTTAGTTTTTGAGTTCGGCCACAAGGAAGTAACTTTGAAGAACTGAAGGTTGCTACTGCCAAGGTAAGGTTGGTTCCTCCTCCCTCCCTCCTCCTTTTCTAAAGCTGATGCCCTCATCTGGGAATCCATCAGAACCAAGTTCTTTCTTCTTCCATAGACAGTAGAGACACACTCATCCAACAAAATGTAATCATAATGAAATCTCAGACTTACTAATATATAAATGATACACACCTATACCAGTTTTCCACTATTGGCTGGAAGACCAATGAAAGGCTGGCTAGAGAAACTTGTTGTGCTGTTGGTAGTTAAGAATAAATCAGATTTATTTCTTAGGCTGATTTGCTGGCTGTAAGAAAAGTGCTAGCATTCTGAGTAATTTTAAAACTCTCACATAATTTGAAAGTTGTCATGAGTGTGGTGTTTTCATGGTTCTTTTATTCTACATTCTCATAAGCTCCTCAAGGCGAGAGACCTCTTGCTTAAAAGCTTGGTATTCCTTTGGCCCTATTATTGCCACTATCACCACTATCATCATCACCTTGTTGGCTGTTTAAAACATGGAGCTCTTCAAAACAATTCACTCTGTGAATGCTCAGAGGAACACTGGACTTCTACTCGCTTCTTGGAGAAGATGCTTCCTGTTAGATGACAAGGACCTTCTCCTCCTGCCCATGGGCAGCAGGGACACAATAATCCAATAAAACAGTTATAACTAAACGCTGTACTAATTTTCAGGAAAAATGTTTCTCTGGATAATTATGATGATGATGATTTTTATTAGTTACATTCATTTTCTTTCTTACTACTGATAAGAAAGCATGAAACATTCTTCCTTCTCACTAACCCTGTGAGGTAGATCAAAGAATAACTGGCCCATAGTAATCCATTTAGTTTTTACAGCTGTGTGCAACTTGAACCTGGATCTGGTGGCTCCCAACCCATCATGGCTCTCTGTATTTTCCAAGTTAAGAGCTTCAAGTTAAATCAGGAAAAAAAAAACCTGTACTGCCTTAGATTTTGTAGTTTTTAAGGCACCATAAGCATTCATTCTCTTCTATAGGTACTTTGAATGCTACATGGGTTTGGCAGTCGTGAAGATGTGTGAAAGTCTGTTTTTGTACATTTGTGTTTTACTAAAGGTTATATCTGATTTCCTGCATCTGAAGAAATGGACTGGAGTCCCAAAATGCCTTATGTTGAAAGAAATTAAGTACTGTAGTCTTAAAGGTGTCTGTCACAAGACTCCTTCCTTTCCCCCCCCCCTTCATGGGAACTGGTATCATTACAGCGGTCTCCTAAACACATGAATCATGCCAAACATGAAGATGGCATCACAACTTGTCTTTCAAATAGATCTGGGCATGAACCTCAGGGCAAGATCTTAAGATGTGTGTCCATACTCAAAAGTAATGTAGGTAATAAAGTAATAAAGGAGGTATCCATGAAGTTCAGATATTCCTTTGCCCAAAGGCTTATACTACAGGAGGAATGAAGAAGGACCATATTCTCTCCATATGAGATTGTCTGAGCTCTAAGATCAAGACCCTTCTGTCTGTCCCACTATTTTCTCAGGCTCATTTGGTGGTTACAAGGGAGAGGGCCTTCTTGGTGGCTGCTCCCAGACATTGGTATTCCCTCCCTAGGGAGACCAGAATGGCTCCCTCCTTACCATTCTTTCTGCTGACAAGTGAAAACTTTCTATTCCATCAGGCTTTTAAGAATTGGCTATGATCAGTGGTGTCACTAAGGCTGGTGTCACCCATTCCCCTGATGGTGTCATTTGGTGTGGTCTGGCCTCTCCACACACTGCTAGAGCCACCGCTAGATGTGATGGGCTTTTAATGGTGTGCTAATGGTTTGTTGTGTTAATGGTTTGTGTTAATGGTTTGTTGATATTTTTATTTTGTTTTCTAATGAATGTTAATGGTTTCAACTCTGCAGATTGATTTTTACCATTTTAAATGATACTGAGAGACAGAGATATTTTTTTGTATGGTTTTTAATATGAACATGATTTTAATAATTTGCAAGCTGTCTTTAGTCCCTTTGGGGGAAAGGTGGCTATAAATGAATAACAATAACAACCACCACCACCTAAATCCTGATGTTAGTTCTGACTACAACAGCCCAATTAAATCAATGGGGTTGGCCAATGTGTTGACTCATCATTCAATAAGTGATTGAATGGTTCTACTCAGCCCGCCAAAGGTCCCAACATTTCCATTTTTAAGTACGGTATTGTTCCAGAGTAGAAAAGGCATGAAACTGCCAGTTTAAGCATTCAACAGCAACAGGAAGCTTCCCTTTGAGCTTGCCAGTAGCCTTGGTCCTTAGGCTACAAATGGCCAATGTCAAAGAAGGCACGAGGCAATCTTTCCATGGAGCCTGTGCAGTCTGTGGCTGATGGGAGTTGTAGGCCAAAAGTGTCTGGAGGGTCACAGGTATAGGCCAAAACATATTTTGGGGTATAAGACTGGTGTATAAAATCTGGATTTCTAATGTATTGTCCAATATAATCTTATAGTCTGAACGTGTTAACTGATTAAATATGTTTGAGCCAGCCAACTACTGTATATCGATTATCAATTATATATCCAAAGACTTAATAAAAGTGCTCTTTCCAGCTTCTGGGGGAAAACAGTGACACTGATGCATTTCTTAAAACACACACCAACATTTATGTCTTGAAAAGAGACTTGATCAGAGACTGGTTGTTGTTGTTGTTGTGTGCCTTCAAGTCATTTCTGACTTATGGCCTATCACGGGGCAGAATTTGTTCAGATGGGGTTTGCCATTGCCTTCCTCTGAGGCTGAGAGAGTGTGACTTGCCCATGGTCACCCTGTTGGTTTCCATGGCCGAGCAGGGATTTGAATTCTGGTTTCCCAGTGTCCTAGTCACTCACACCACTATACCACGCTGGCTCTCTGAAGTACATTTGATCAATCGGATGTACATCTAATCAATCGGATGTACGGAGATTTTCAGACTACACTGTTATAGTGTTACTATTCCACTTTAACTGCTCTGGCTTCCTGCTGTGGAATTCTGGGGTTTGTAGTTTAGTGAGGCCTAAGAGCTCTCTGGTTGAGAGTTGCAAATGCCCCTCCCTAAACTGCAAATCCCAGGATTCAACAGAGGCAGCCATAGCAAATATAGTGGAATAGTAACACTATAACAGTGTTGTCTGAAAATCTAGTATTTATCTGATCAATCTAAAGTGAGATTGGTTATGATACTTAAGCAGGAATCAAAATCAAATGCTTCTGTGATCCCGAAGTTTGGAACTGAAGATGACAGGGAGAAATGAATCTGTCAGTTTTGATTTCTATGTTTCTCCTTTTTCCAAGCTTAAACTTGGTTCATTCTGAGCTGTGAGCCCCCCCACCCAAATAAAGTCCATCTGAATTTGAGGTATTGTTTAAAAAATGCATGACTATGCCCATGTGTTTGTGTGCCTGTCTTCTGAACTTGATTTTTGTGCACTATTTCTCATAATATACATGTGTAATTTTCTCCAAGCAAGTTTCTTATTATAATGCAATTTAATTTTAAGTAGTGTTGACACTTTTTGCATGTACCTTTCTCTAATATACCCATTTTTGTATGCATTTTTAAACTGGAGGACTCTTGCAAAATTCTGAAGTGAACAAATTTTGAGGGATAACTGAAAATAATGGAAAATTAGATTAAATTCATATTAAATACATGAAACCTATTTTCTTCTTCCAAACTTAAAGGGAGCTCCCTTATATGAGGTGTTGATTACATATTATAGTCTTTTAGTATATATTATGTATCGCTTTTTTGGAGCGCCCCTCTTACGCTGACCCATGGCGAGTTCACCGTAGAGTAGTATTTTTGGGAGGCGATGGTCCTCCATCCTAGAAATGTGCCTGCCCAGTGCAGCTGTGTTCTCAATATCATGGCCTCAATGCTGGTGATCCCTGCTTGCTCAAGGACAGCAACATTCGTCACATAGTTAGCGTGGGATGACTCCTTCCTGAATCTTTGTTTGCGAAGAAAAGCCAGAGAGAGTATATATTATAGTAACACCATGCCTTGCAGAGTACCAGAGAAAAGGTCAATGCCTCCATGACCGATACAGTCTAAAATTTAACACAGGGAGGAAGTGGAGAGAAAAGGAGGTGTGGCGAAAACGGAAATACTCTGTGATTATTTCAGTTCCATGTGCTTAGGCTTAATTACAGGCTGATTTGTGTTAGACAATGAGCGTGAGGCGGTTGTACCAAAGACTTCATAGAAAAGGGGGGCTTTGAAAAGAAGAATTAAAAGGCGTAAGAGGCGTTGTGGGTGGGGATTCTAAGTATACAGACCAACAGTAAGAGACTAGGCTGGTGAGTACATGTGACAGGGCTTTCTCTGTAGCAGCACCCTGTCTATGGAGCTCCCTCCCAAAGGAAGTCAGGCTGGCTCCATCTCTCCTGAGCTTTCAGTAGGCAGCTAAAACAGGCCAAATCCACACTATACAAATAATCCGGTTTGAAACTCGATTAGTTGCTATGGATCCTTCCTATGAAATCTTGGGATTTGTAGTTTTGCAAGGGCTTATTGCCAAAGAGTGCCAGTGCCTCACCAAACTAAAAACCCCAGGATTTCATAGAAAGGCGCCATGGCAAATAATCCATTTCAAACTGGATTATTTGTGTAGTGTGGATTTGGCCACTGTATTCTTTGTATGGCCTTCGGTCTGAATCATAAATATGGCACCTCTGGCTGTTTTAATTGCTCCTGGTTTTTATAGACAACTTTTAAAGAAATTGGTTTATTTTATTTGGAAGTAACTTATGTCTACATTTAATGTTTTAAATCATATTTTATTGGCTGTACCTCACTTTGGAATCTTTGGCGGGCTGAGAAACAATAGACAAATACTTCATACCCTCAAGAATGGCAAAAGTTATTAATGAGGAACAACACATGAGCTAGGAGAAGTTGCAGCCATTTGCTTTTATCTGACACTACTGGGAAGGGTAGGATTTTACTCCCTGCCCTCCTTCCCCTGCAGATTCCTTGAGTGCAAATTAATTTTGGACTTTGAACTCATTTTGCAGCAAGTAAAGTAAGCTGTGGACAAAGGAGGAAAGTGGGAGGAAGGGAGAGAACATAGGACATTTTAACAGCAGCTGCAAAAGTGGAATGGCAGTGGGTTAATTGGGATTGTCCGTGCTAAATTGGGACAGTCTAGATTAGAGAAGGGGCAGAGTGTTTTGAAGGAGCAGGAGACCTTTGGGCAATGAAAGGTAGAGGAGCTGGAGAAGTGAAGATCACTGTCAGAGATGTATTAGGGCACTGGAGTGGAAACAGAAGAGAAATGCTAGCCCATGGAAGTCCCCTGAAGGTAATGAAAAGGAACACCTGTTAGACCCAGAAGCTAACAGGAAGGAAGGTTAGGGTTTTAAGGAGGATTGTCATCCTATGTAGAGGAGAGATGGGAGAGGAATTTGTATACTTCACATCTTAATTTTGTAAAGAGCCAGCATGGTATAGTGGTTTCATTTTGGACCATGACTCTGGGAGACTAGAGTTCAAATCCCTCTTCAGACATGGAAACCCACTGGATGTCCTTGAGCAAGTTCACACTCCTCCTTAGAGGAAGGCAATAGAATACCTCCTGTAAATAAATCTTGCTAAGAAAACCCTGTGATACAATCACCATAGGTTGACATCAGCTTGAAGGCACATAACAAGACCAACTTAATTTTGTACTTTCAACTCAATATATGAGCTCAGTTATCCTGAGAAATTCACACTTCTGCAAATTTGCAATGGATTTTTTCAGTTAAAAAAATGTCTGTATTAGGGAAAGGTACACACAGAAATGCATATATTTGTGAAAATAACATTAAAATGTATTCTGTTAGAAGGGCTGCTTGCAACCATGTGTATACAGGTATGCTATAGTTACTGGTAATGAAAAAAGACGTTTTCCTGGGCATTCCTTCTTGAACAGAAAATTTGCTACCAGAGGTAGAAATAAAATGGAAAGAATAGGGTTAGGTTCCTACACCACGAAAAAAGAAGAGCAGGTCACCATGTTTCAGCAAACTTTTTATTCAAAACTAATAATATACTTGTGGCGAAATGAAACAACCAGGTCAAGTAAGCCTTGTGTAAGTAAACAAAAACATTTTGGACCTTCTAGAGACCACATGAAAGCTTTTCCCAAAATGTATCCAGGGATGATAAGGCCATTTTCCCTATTATTTCCATTTTGGTGGCCAAACTTACAGATCTATGCTTTATTTTTGCATGTTCTCTGTTTGGCTGTTTTCTCCATTCTGCTCTTCACGCATGCTGAGCGATGGATTTTGGAGGCAGCAACTGTTTAATTTGCCTGTTGTAGGCAGGCACACACAGCTACAGTCAGCCCTCCTTATCCATGGATTCTCCACGTCCACGTATTCAACCATCCATGGCTTCAAAATATTCCCAAAAAAACCCCCACAATAATCCCAAAATCAAACCTTGATTTTGCCATTTTCTATAAGGGACACCATTTTACTATGCCATTGCATATAATATGACTTGAGCATCCACAGATTTGGTATCCATGGGGTGGGGGGGGGGTCCTGGAATCGAACCCCAGCAGATACCAAGGGTCCACTAGTATTTGTGGACCCTTGAGTCAGATGGCCTAAAGCATAATCCCATTCTTTCCCAACTCAAGCTTTATTGCATTGTAGACATGCGGCTATAACCAAATACCCCAAATCTGTATTACTTCAGCTCCCTTTAGCCACCCTTCCAATACCAAAGTCACTAAAAAACTTCCAGCTAGATGTAGGACAAAGGAGAAAAAGAGAGGTGGGGACAGGTGTAAAAGATTTGTAAAAAGAAGCTCCTTTGTCAGAGGCTTTTAAAAGGAGGTATGCCTGTAATAGGTAAAGCTGCACACAAAAATTATATATCTTAGGGGAATATAATACACACGCAGAGAGATAGCATGGCATAGTGGTTTGGGTGTTGCACTAAGACTCTGGAGACCAGGGTTCAAATCCCCACTCAGACATGGAAATCCACTGGGTGACCTTGGGCAAGTCACATTCTCTCAGCCTCAGAGGAAGAAAAAAACCCTCTGAACAAATCTTGCCAAGAAAATCCCATGGTAGGTTTGCCTTAGGGTCACCATAATTTAGAAATGACTTGAAGGCACACAGCAGCAACAACGATATACACACGAAGTGTGAGCAAACATTCATGTGAACTTAAAAAAAATCCTCAGAGTTTAAGCAGAACTGAAGAGACTAGAACAATTGTCCAAGTATGGTACATATTAACACAAATTTGGAATACGGAGAAACTGAGCCACTAAAATAGATGGGTTTGTCCATTCCTAGTCATGTAATCAGAGGTGAATGATTTTGGAAGTCAAATGATAGCTAGATGAGAAGGGGCCAAAATGATACAGCAGAGGAACAAAGAAGAGAAGGTTAAAGTAGTCTTGCTGACAGATGATCAAGCCATGGGTAGAAAGGATGTGCTATTTATTTATTTAGCATATAGCTGACCCTCCACATTTGTGGGTTGAACTTTTGTGGATTTGATTATTTGCAAGTTTGCAATCCATAATTAAATGGGTTTTATTTATTGTTTGTTTTGCAGCCGACAGATAAAAATCACAGCCACCTTCCTCTTCTCCAGCCATATCTGTGATTCCCGGAAATCAGCTTCCAATTCCTTAGTCCATAGAGATAGGGACCCACACCCCTAACGGCTATGAATGTGGTGGGCTGACTGTATTTATATCACAACTTTGAGCCAACAAGACTGCCAGAGCAGTTTACAAATTGTTAATTTGACAGTTCCTTGTCCTCACGCTCATACTCTAAATCAGATGACACACAAGAAAAGGAAAAGGACAGTGGAGGAGAGGATTAAGTCCTGTGCATACTGCCTGTTCTCCTCTCCCTCAGAGCCCATAGGCATGGCAATTGGGATGGAGGGAAAGCCTTGCATCAGCTGCTGGGGTCTAGGCCTGCTGGAGCTATGCCTGCTTCCTCTTCTCTTTTTATTTTTCTCAGACCGTTTGTCTGTGTATCCCTTTATTGCTTACTGCGACTCACAAAAGTTCTCTAGGCTCTCAGGTATTGGCACCCACCATCACCTGATACTTTATATTCTAATTAGAGATGATGGGGAATGAACCTGGAAGATACTGAGGTATGAACCAGCATAGTAGTCATGGCATCGCTGAGCATTGGTCCCTGGCCACCCACAGAGGAAGTTGTCTACTGTGTCTCTGTATGGTTTGCTGGTCTTGGGTTCCTCCCTAGAGGCCTCTGCTAGAGATAGGCAATCTTGTCCCAATTTCTGTATCAGAAACATAGGTCATGTTAATTAGTCCCAAAGCATACAACAAAAGCTGCTCTCTGAGAAGGTTGCCTATTCATCCTCTAAGTGACTCACTGCATTGGTCTTTGTCTAGTCTGTCACACTTGCAGAAACATAGGGGTGGGCAGTGTCCACTGAGTGCAGATCAGTCTTCTTCCCATATGAATGCAATCATTATATTTATTTACTTATTTATTTATGCAATCTATGTGCCGCCTTTCTCCCAAAGCGGGACCCAAGGCGGCTCACAGAACAATTAAAAATCATAATTAAAAGCAATTAAAATTAATTAAAAATGTACAAAGTAAAAAATAAAAAAACAGATAAAAACAACATATTAAACACAGCCCAATAAAAGCCGCATGGGCACAGTTATACATCAAAGGCCTGCTTGAACAAAAATGTCTTTGCCTGCCAGCGAAACAAAAACAGGGAGGGGGCAGCCTAGCCTCCCATGGGAGGGAGTTCTAGAGGGTGGGAGTAGCTACCAAGAAGGCTCTCTCTTGTGTCTTCACCAAGCAAGCCTGTGATGGTGGTGGGAATGAGAAAAATAATGACTTTTGGAATGAAGTGGACCCCCCAACATGTGTCCTCAAATCCACTTTTCCACAGAGCTCTTCTGTTATATCTGTGTAGAGATTTTGAACATTTTAAAACCATTTCCATGCACATTAGCCACCGGACAGGGTATACAACAAATCCCATGACAAAACAAATTACTACAGCAAAATTAAAGCTCCTTAAAAATGACCAACTATGATTAGTCAAAACAACAATCAAATGTGGATTAAAAGAAAAGCATTTTCACAGCTCTGTAAAGAAAACAGTGAGAAGGGCATAAATATTTCTACCAATGGAGGCCAACCACTAATAAGGTGGCATCCTTTGTTCTCACCAACCCAATATTCCTTACTGACAGGGCAAGATGCTCTAACATCCAGGCAGGTTCACATAGGTGCAGACAGCCATTGGAATAATCTGGTCCCCAAAATGTTTATTTTGATGTCTTCCAGATTGATTGAAAGGGAACATTAAGATGGAGAATTCATCCAAAGACAATGCTCAGTTCTTCTTGAAAAACACAATGCTGTCCATCGACAGGGTGTCTTCAAGATCAGAATCCTCCGCTTCGAAGGAGAAACAAACATTCTGTGGAGGGATGAAGGTATTGCAAATATTAGGGATTGTGAAAGCTTCCCTTTTGAAGATGCTGAGAATTTATCACCAGATCAATTATTGTCCTTAACGTTTTTTGGTAGGGCTTTTCCTTCTGAATTCCGAGTTCTAGATGTGTTATAGGCTCCGACACATGGCCAACCAATATGAGAGTGGTCAAGATGGCCAAAGTTATTAGTCAAGAAGTTCTTAATGAAGAAGACCACACAAGCTAGGAGAGGCTGCCACAGTTTGCTTTTGCCTGAACCTACTGGGAAGAGCAAGAGTCTTCTCCCCTCCTCCCTCCCCTACTGAATTGAGTATGAACTATTTTTGCCCTTTAAACTCGGTTTGCAGCAGCTGAAGTTAGCTGAGGCTGAAAAGGAAAAGTGAGAGGATGAGAGAGAAACTGGGACATCTTAAAAGCAGCTTAAAAGTGTGATGACCAAAGAGTAATCTGGACTGTCCCTCTCAAATTGAGACAATTAGAGGGTATGGTATATATTTCTTTAGAGCTGAGTCCTAATAAGTTCAGTGGGGCTAACATGCTATTTTGTCCATCCCTATTCATGTTACCTTTCAGCCCTAAATCTGTTAGTCCCAACTAGAGTAGACAATGAAACTGACACACAAGTGTTGTCTACTAAGGTCCCGTTGCTTTTACATTTCTACTCTACTTGGGACTAACTATTTATTTATTTATTTATTTAATTGAAACCTCACATTTATCCCAGGATGGGATCCATTGTGGCTTTTGGATTGGAATGATGCCCCATACTGCACCTCCCATTAACCATCAGCCAGAATAGTCACTGGCAATTCTGGCCAAGAGATTCTGAGAGAGGCAGCACAAAATTGTGTAAACTCTGCCCCATTAATATAAATGTTTCCCATGAATTATATGAATGAAAGCATGAAAGTTGCAGCCATGTGCCTTCTTAAATGCATTTAAATGTCACTCATTTTGAATGGGGAGGTTGACATTGATGTCAAATTATGCGCAGAATTATTTGTAGCAGAATACTTTGGTCTAGTGCAATTATGCTTTTTTGGTTTTTTACATTTTGGAATCTTAAAATATAGAACTATCATCATAGTGCATATGGGGATCCATCAGCAAAAGAATTAATGTGCTAGTTAGTATTTGTTCTGGCAATGCCAACTCTAGATTTTACAAACCCGCACTGGAAGGGCAAGCTGATTCCGGAGAAGAAAATCTCATTTTAGAATTTAATTCAGTTAACAATAATTTATTAAGTCATTGAAATTACTGATCCATAAATGTTGAGACAGCCAATGAAGGTCTTTCAAAACTGATTTTATATACATAGACCTGGCTGTACCAGCCAGCCTTTTTGTGCCTGTTTTCTTCATCAGCTTAGACAACTCAAGAGGAACCATCTTCAAGGGCAGCCCCATGTACAACACATTATAGTAATCCAGCCTGAAGGATACCTGATTCTGGATTATCATGCCCTAGGGATGTGAAGGAACTTTGCAAAACACCAGCAAGAGAGGGTGCCAAGACACCCTGTCAAGAAACTCTCATGAGATTTTTTACCTCCTGTGTGAAAGTGAGACAGTAAGCCCTTTAATTATATCATGCTTTCCATCATTTGTTTAACATACCCATGACAAAAATTGATCTCTTTTCCCATTGTGAAGCAAAGTGCATTCAATCAAGCACAAAAGGGCAGACTTACTGATCAAAAAATTGCAAACAAACCATCAAATCCTTATACTTATATAAAAATATCAATTCAACAAGACAGAAGGAATTATAATTTGTTCAAAAATTGTCTGTACTCTTGTATCAAACATTGCTGAAAATGCAAATATTTCTTCTGAGACTGTGCAAAAAACTCTGCTTGTTATACAGACAGGGAGAAAAATTTTGAGTTTTCTCATTCACATGCACACAAATGAGACAAGTGAGGATATATCTCCCTATTGGCCAGAGCTGGCAGACCAGTCTAAATTGTCTCTATATCACCAGGGGCCCTTTCACACTACAAAATTATAGCACATGGTTCCATTTTAACAAACATGGTTCCACCCTATGGAATCCTAGGACTTGCAGTTTAGCAAGGAACATTTAGAAGCCAAAGAGTTCTAGTGTATCACCATACTAGAAGTCCCATAGCACAGAGCCATGGCAGTTAAAGTGGAATCATTGTGCTATAATTGTATAGTGTATAATTGTGTAGTGTGCACAAGGCTATCTGGGCATCTCATCCCAATGTATGACAAGAATGAGGTCTGATTCCTTCATAGGACTTAGATTGGAATTAGGACAAATCAGTCAATTTCTGATCTATGTCCAATTCACGTGTTCACCGATGTGTCTATTTTATCTAATTTCTGCATTCACTTGCAATTTCATTCTGTGTTGTAAAATCTACATAAGCATCTGCATTTAAGTACCTTTTTGAAAATGCATTTTCTCCCATAATATACACTTCTAAATGTGTGTTTTCAGCCTATATTTCAGCCAAATTCTGGCTCCAGAGTTGCAGAAGGCATGTTCCCCAAGTGACTGCTTATATGGTACACCAACAGTAGTCAGTAGGATCATAGGGAGTGTTTGTTGATTGATTGCTATGGTACTGTATTTGATGTCATAAATTAGGTATTGTACAGTATTTGCAGAAATTTGCAACAACCCTCACAAAACAAAACAAAAACACCCACCTTATTATCTCTCCATCTTACACCAAGATCTAAATCCAATTGCCCATTTCTAGACCCATTGAATCAATGGGATTTACATAAGTGTTGATATACCAAGTTCCTCTTGATTCAGTTAGTCTATTCTAGCAGGAGCTACCAATTGGATTTAGTCCCTGATGTCCAATATTGGATTTATATTGGCAATCACATGTGAATGCTGATATTCCCAGAAAAGTTACATGAACATTCATAAATATGTGCATATTTCTCTGCATTTCAGACATTCGTATGACTTGCCAGCACTCATTGGTGCAAGGTTCATAAAATTTGTCTAGGATTTTCAGAATATGCTGTCAAAAGTCATCACATTTCTGTCTTTCACTGCAGGATCTCTATATGTGATCACCACCTCTATGTTCAGTGAGAAATTCCAAGTGTGTAGTTATTGAGTTTCCCTTCTTTGTGTGAGAAAACCTTGGAGAATGAGGTTTTAACATTAGAAGTACTTACAAAGATGCAGTCAGAGTGTAAGTGGAGGTAAAAAGGCACTTCTACAAGGCAGACGATCTCTTGGGGAAGCAAATTCCCAAGGTTATATTAACTGTTTCTGATCAACTTTTTCTATCCTTATCACTGGGAAATAGAAATGGATATGCATGAGTCACATGAAATGTATATACTCATATTACAGTATTAGCAATTTGAGAAAAAAGGAATTCAACACCATCCCAACAAGAAATGGCCGTTTTGTAGGTTGTGTGTGTGTGTGTTTGTATGACCCTTTGTGTGTAGATATTGCTATTATCAGATGAGGCTTACCTTTATCAAGAATTCCGACATGAGTGCTCCAGCAACTTTTGCCACTATGCCTAGGGCATTGTGACTTAAGAGTAAGGAAATGGCTGCCTTGCCATGGAGGTTATTTTTAAAAAATAATTTAGAAAGCAAGTAATGCCATGGCTTAAAGTAAATTCTCTCTTTGCACATGCCTGGCAGTATTTTGTTTGTCATATTCATTTGAAAAATTAGTGAAATGGGCCCCACATCTATGGCCCAAACAGGGGTCACAAAATTTTAGTATTGGGATGTATTTCAAACCACCCCACTAGAAAGGCTAATAAACTTTCTAATACTGCACATGGTGTTCCACTCTGATATCATAAAAATGGGGTAGGAATTGTTAAGCATCCTAGCATGGATACTAGTAGTTAGTCACCACTAAAAACAACAACAATGCAATTCTAGTTTGCATCTGCAGGAACAGAGTCCAGATCAAGGGAAGTAATAGTGCCACTCTATTATGCTTTGGTCAGACATCCCCTGCAATACTGTGTGTAGTTTTAGGCACCACAGTTCAAGGAGGATCTTTACTGTAATGTGTTCAGGGGAGGGCAACCAGGATGGCAAAATGTCTGGAAACCAGCCTTTATGAGGAATGGCTAATGGGCCGGGTACAGTTGGCTTAGAGAAGAGAAGATTGAGAGGTGATATGATAGCCATATTTAAATGCCTGAAGGGACATTGTGTAGAAGATAGAGCAAGCTCATTTTCTGCCACTCTAGAGATAAGAATTCACACCAATGGATTCAAAATACAAGAAAAGAGATTCTACCTAAACTTTAGGAAGAACTAAATGGCTGTAGAACCTGCTTGAGGGTGGAATAGATTGCTTCAATGATGATAGATTCTCCGTCTTGGGATGTCTTCAAGTAGAAGCTGGATAGCTATCTTTTGGGAGTGGTTTAGTTGTGTATTCATGCATGGCAGGGAGTTGGATTAGATGGCCCATGCTGTCCTCCTTACTTTATGATTCTATCATTAGAGTTGACCCATAGAATCAATTGTTAAATGGTGAATCGACACAAAAATAAATCCCATTGATTTAACTATCTTGCTCTAGTTGGGACTAACAATAGGATTCAAACCCCAGCATGTGGCCAGTGCTTGGTTTGATAGACCACAAGTTATGCAGACAAATCAACACCAAAGCAAAAAAAACACCACCTCAGGTTCTAAAGCATGAAAGTTTCTTTGAATTTGCATTATTGCTGGGGACAAAGAATCATTCTGCCACACACGTGCGCACACACACACACACTGCCTGTACTCAAATGTCTATTTATATTCCAAGCAGCCATTGCTACCTGAATTCCAAGAATCCTGTACATGTTGACACAAGGGGAACCGAATCTTCTCCAAGTCCCTGGGCAGACTGGCACTTAACTACATCCCTTGTTGGGAGAATTAAAAGCAAGTTGTGTTCATTAAACTTGCATTACGAGACAAATAAGATCATTCCCTCCTATGCCGGCTTCAATGGTAATCCGATTCCCTCATTGAATAAACCTTCAGTTGCCACTGAGCCATTAAGGAAGCAGCTTATTGCCTCCAAAAATAGACAATCATATTAGTATGCCAACAATTTTCCCAGGTTTGGCAATTTCTCTGAGTTGGATATGGGGTTGCTAACCAACCTGAAGGGCGGAGGTAAACTAGGTGTTAGGTTTTGCTTTTTCCCACCTCAGCATTTATTGTGGCCTATACACCTTTGGTTAAGGGTGGGCAACAGGTTGTCCATGGGTCATAGGTGGCTAGCAAGACTATTTTTGGCCCCTGTTGGTCTTATTTGTCCCTGCTGAAATTGGCAGCACTTCTGGCAGCACCAGCAAAACCACAGGGCCAAAATGTGGCAAGGGGCAACATGATAAAAAAAGTATTTTTCTTCTTCTTCCCCTTCAGGAAGGCAAGGAGGCACTCTATGGTGCAAGAAGCACAATTTTGGAATTTCAGAGGCAGTGATAAATCCCACAATGTCAGCCATGTCCGGATGTTCAACCCTACCTTTGGTGAAAATACCTCTCTAGTTCTGGTCACCATGAAAACGGTCACTAGAACCAGTTTCACCAGAAACTGGTCACCTTGACATTTGAAACTCCCAGAAACAAGTGGAATTTGCCATTGTGCCTAATCTTTGCTCCACCTTTATCTCTGAAAGTTTCTTTCCTCAGGTCTAAATCAGATACCAGAATGTTATTTTGAGTCTTGGCAGCCCTGATGTTGGGGAAAATGAAAAGAAAGCAGTAGCTTAACTGGATGAATGGTGTTGTATCTCTCTCTCTCTCTTCCTGCATAACTTTAACCACAGCCATATCCCTCTTCCCTCTCTCTTCTCCATTAGATATGTATTTTTGTATGGACAAGTTTTTTTATATAAGTAAAGCTACCTTTATACATTTTATAACGAAGACTAAACTTGTTTCTTCCTTCTAGACCCTGTGGGTAGGTGGGTGTGGGATTGGTTGCTGTTCAGGTTCTGCTGTGCCAATTTGATTATTCTCCTAGAGCGATCCTTTACTATCTCTCACTTTTCCCAACAAATAGAGGGCTCAAAAACTGGAGGTGGTTGTATGCAGCCTACAAGTTACCCAATCTATTATCCACTCTGATTAAAAGATTATAAGAACAACAGACCCCCAGCTCTGCAATTTGCAGAGCAAGAGGATTGCCCTCAACAATCTTATAGTGCAATCCTAAGCATGTGTCCTCTGAAATAAGGCCATTGTGCTCACTGGAACTAAAGTCAGTGGGCCAGTAAACCCCTTGGGGGGCTTTAGTTCATACTTTAAAGACACTATCCAAGGTGCTGAACCTTCTTCCCAAACACATTCAGCGCCCCAAATAGCTCTTTTTCTATTTAGATGAAATCCCAGAGTGGATTCTCTGTCTCACCGACATCAGAGAAGCCAGTGTCCAGTGGAATTTACTTCCAGATCATTGAACACAAATTAGAACCGTGCAGTGGACTTGTGGTTTGCATACTTGTAGTATGCAGTCCTAAGCATCATTACTCAAAAGTAAATCTCATTGTGTTCAATGGAGATTGTTTTCTAAGAAGGATGTTTAGATTTGCAGTGCAGTTCTATGCAAGTTAACTTATAGTTATGCTCCTTTGTGCTCAATAAGGTTTACTTCCAGGTATGTACATACCACATCGTAGCTGTACAATGCAATCCTTTGCATGTCTATTTAATTAACAATTCAGTAGGACTTATTTCCATGTACAGTCAACCCTCCACATCCACTGATTCTGTATCCACAGATTCCACCGTCCACAGCTTGAAAATATTCCCCAAAAATATTTATTCCAAAAAGCAAACCATGATTTTGCCATTTTGTATAAGGGACACCATTTTACTATGCCATTGTATATAATGGGACTTGAGCATCCACAGATTTTGATATCCATTGGGGTGGGGGGTGGTCCTGGAACCAAACACCAGCAGATACCAAGGGCCCACTGTATGTGCATACATAAGATTGCAGGCTTAGATGTGAATTCAATTAGTTAGCACCCACTAGAGTTGTCCCATTGAATCAAGTCTTGAATGGTGATCCAATATATAGCTTAATCCGATTGAATACGTGGACATTAAGAGCTGTTTGGCAGTGGAGTCTCCTTCTTTGGAGGTTTTTAAACAAAGTCTGCATGGCTATCTGTTGGGAATGCTTTGATTGGGTATTCCTGCATGGCAGGGGGTTGGACTAGATGGCCTTGTGGTCTCTTCCACCTCTATGATTCTATGATTCTAAGTCAATGTGTAGATTAATTCTATTTAATGAATCTACTCTAGTTGGGAAGAACAATAGGATTCAGGCCTTAGAAACCATTTTGTACCATGATGTCAACAGATTCTTAACCACCCTTTCCTTTTGCAGATATTTCTGTGTGCCTTATCGTTTGTTTACTTTGCAAAAGCTCTCTCAGGAAGTTACCTGAAAAGTACCATCACTCAAATAGAAAAAAGATTTGATATCCCTTCTTCTCTGGTCGGCCTAATAGATGGGAGCTTTGAAATTGGTATGTGCCCTACACAAATATGTTATTGTGATACATACTCTACAAATCGTTAGCAGTTGTTTTCTCATGATTGTTCTCAGCCTAAGTTCTGTCTGTGTTTCTTATAGGGAACCTTTTAATAATAATTCTGGTAAGCTACTTCGGAGCCAAGCTTCACAGACCAAAGATCATTGGAGCTGGTTGCCTCATCATGTCAATTGGAACGTTTCTGATAGCCATGCCACAGTTCTTTATGGGGCAGTAAGTTCACAATCACTTGTAGTTAAAATCTGAGAAAAGAAATGAATGAGATTCCAGTATTCTAGAATTACACTGACGTGCATACCTTTCAAAAGTGCCTATTATAAAGCCAGCTATTAATAGGAAGCGGAATATGTCTTAGAGTGGGGAACAAGATTATCACATATCCCAACCATAGATGTCAAGTTCTGTTGTCTAAAATCCCCATGAAACATAAAGCTCACTTTGACAGATGGGGAGATGAAAGGTCTATCATGGTTGGCATATTTAATTATACAAACTTACATACAGAGTAGTTATACCCATACTGACTGAGGAGACTAAGGGCTTGTCTATACAAAGGGAAAAAATGTGAATTGATGTGCACTAATGCCAAGTGGATGCAGTTTCGATTTGTCTTTTTTTTTTTTTTGCAAGATCGCAGGCATGTGAAGCCATACATGTTTGTTGTTCAAACAGGCATGCCTGTGAATCAAGATGGCAGGTGCAAGTGAATTACTCATGTTTTTATTGCCGCCAGTTCTCAACACTGAACAGTATTTTTAAAAGTTTATCTGGGGGTGCAAAAGTGTGATATTCTACCTAAATAAATTAAAAAAAGGAAAAAAAACTTGTTTTGTCGCCTCACCACACGATCACTGAGGTGAAATCCAGCATGGTGGTTCTGGGTGCTTGCCTTGATATCAAGCTCCACTCCCTGTGCACATCCGACCAATCAGCTTTCCACTTCTACTCTTATCGGGAATGCGAATGAATGCAAATCGGATTGTCCCAATGAGCGGGGATGTGCATTCCCCATGGAGGTTTTAAAATACTTTGGGAAAGGCCACTTAGGCTTTTCCTGTGGAGTTTTTGGTGGATTTGGCCCCTCTCCTTCTAAATATGGTGGATTAATGCTGGAGGCCATTTAGACAAATCATATTCTCCTCAAATTCTAGAGGAGTATTTTCACTGTTTAGACAACCTAAAGGTCTAGAAGAGTAGATTTTATGCTATTGCATTAACAAACCACACTTTAGAGGCATTTTTGCAGTATTTCTTTATGAAGCAGGAGTACTCCAATACATCCTTCTGGACCATAGAGTTCTGTGGGATCATGGTACAGAATATCTCAAAATGTTTTGGGCCTTTAGCAAATCTCTGAGCCATGATTTAGTGGCAGCAGTGAAGGATAATTGCTGATTGCAGAAAGCACTAGAAATTCAAGGATCAGATAAGAAATCAAGTGCTGGCCAGATGTGGTGGCAGTGTCCAGGAGCAGTAGTGATCTCAAAAAGGGGCTTGAAGGGCCACATATAGCTCACATGATGCATATGACCCACTTCCATCCTAAAATATTAGTGGATCCTCCCATACCACAGATTTTTATGTAAAGGCTATTGGAGAAGCTGTACCTCTGCATATACTGGGGAGAGTAGCCGATAGCCTAGAACAGGGGTGGGCAACTGTGAAAGGGTAGGGGTCTTCCTATCTTGAAAAAGGTCTCTTATGGGCCTAAGTTGGCCCCAGGGGCACCAAAAGGTAGTAGAAATGCACCTTTTAGAGGGCATTTGAGGGTATTCTGGGCAAAATTTGTTTTGAAAAAAATTGCAAAAACTGTGTAAACTTTTTTTTTACCCCTGAGGGGCCCGGTGGGCTCCAAATGTGTTGGAAATGCCCCTCCCCGGTGGGCATTATCAAGAAAAAAATCCTCTTTGGTTTTTTTTGGGGGGGGGGCTCTTGGAGCCACAAAAAGGCCATGGGGCCACATGCAGCTCAAGGGCCACAGTTTGTCCACCCCGTCCTACAAGATACTGTAACTGTTTCATTGAAATATGGCCACTGGCCTTAAGTCAATAAGCATATTGGTGCTTGTCATACATACTATTATTTCAAATATTAACACTAGATAAATGTCCCAGAAAAGTAAGGGCAATATCCATCCATCCATCCATCCATCCATCCATAAGCTTTTATTGCATTGTGCAGCATCTTACAAGAAGAAGGCCCTAAATCAATAAGACTCTGGAGTAAGTTAAAAGTGTAATTTCCCCAAATTTTTATCGGCAGGATCCTTGTAAGGAAACTGTTGGTTTTTACTCAGCTATAGGTATGAGGTATTTTCTTCCACCTCCAATTCAACTGTCAGCATCTCCCCATGTCTGCAGGATCAAAACCAAATACCAGTCTCAGTTTTGGAAAGATCTCAGACCAAAAACCATGCAGGTAAGAATAGTCTTGCAATATATTCCAAATATACAATATTTTAGCCAGGTGTTACTTAAGCCAGATCAGCTATGGACTCTTGGAGTGCAATAAGAACCAGCAGTAGTTGCCAGAAAGCTGGGAGGCTGGGAAAGAAGACTCCCATTGCCACTCAGCAGCATTGCTCTCTTGCTATTGCTGCCTGCCAGTGTCCTGTGGCAAAGAGAAGAGGGGAGTCAGCTGTGAATCATCTAGCCTGGTGAAAAGACCCCAGACCAATATTTCTGAACTGTGTTCAAGCCAGGCTGCTGGACTCCTCAGAGTTTGAAGTACACCGTTATGGCAATTTGATACCACTTTAAATCAGTGGTAGCTGATGGTTTCCATGGCAGTGGGGCAGTACATCCACTTCAGATTTTAGCCTGAACTTTAAAGTAGCTATCCAAAATGCTGAACCTATTTTGAGCAGATTAACTTCTCCGCTGTCATGGACATCACCAGGTACCAATGCCCTAATTATCATGTCTCCATCTTGTGGCTGTCTGGGATTTGATGAAGTACTTAGAAGATTTTGTTAGAGAGCCATAGAGCTGTAGTTCAGGGGAGTGCACTACAACTCTTTACCTGAGAATTTTAAGTACCTATGTAAACTACAAGTCACAGGATTATTTAGGAAGGAACCATCTATATCTATATCTATATCTATATCTATATCTAATTCTCTTGGGTATGTTACCATTCCCAGTGTGCTGACTGGCCATTTGGGAAACATACACAACCAATCATAGTGCTCTGTTGGCCGGCCAATCAGCAGCTTGATGGTGTACCACATCCTTGGCCTACAGCCACATCTTTGCCTGTTGAGCTGCAGTACCGAAATATTCAGCCACCTCCCCTTGCTGTCTTAATATGCATGCATGGGGAAAAATAATGCTGCTTTCCATATGTCCCCCACCCTCTTCTTTCTTCTTTTCCCTCCTGTCCTACCTTTCTGTGCTGCCTGGGACCTTTCAAATGCTGCCTGAGGCTTTTCAAAGGCTGCCTGGGGCCTTTTTGTGCAGGCTGGAGCCTGGGGCCCTTCTGTGCTTCCTGGGGCCTTTTTGTGCAAGCTGGAGCCTGGGGCCTTTCTGTCCTGCCTGGGCCTTTTTGTGCTGCTTGGGGCCTGGGGCCTTTCTGTGCTGCCTGGGGGCCTGGGGCCTTTCTGTGTGGCCTGGGGCCTTTCTGTGTGGTCTGGGACTTTTCTCTGCTACCTGGGGCCTTTGTGTGCTGCCTGGGGTCTGGGGCCTTTCTTGCAGCCTGGGGCCTGGAGCCTTTCTGTGTGCTCTGGGGCCTGGTGTGTTTCTTTTCTTTCTGGGGCCTTTCTGTGCTGTTTGAGGCCTGGGGGCCTTTTGTGTAGCCTGGGGCCTTTCTGTGCTACCTGGGGCCTTCCTCTGCTACCTGGGGCCTGGGGACATTCAGTGCTGCCTGGGGCCTGGGGCTTTGGACCTTTCTGTGCTGCCTGGGGCTTTTCTGTGCTGTCTGGGGCCTTGGGCATTTCTGTGCTGCCTGGCCCCTTGGGCCTCTTCAGCCCTCGGCACTCTCTGTAGCTGTGCCCTGGGCCTTCTGTGCTGTCTGTAGCAGTTCCTTCCTCTTGTGCCTTGGGGTGGAAACATGTGGAAAATGCCAAGTCCTTTCTAAACATGGTGATGGAGGGGCTCTCACATCCTGCCATGTGTGGGTTGTGTGTGTGTGTGTGTGTATAGCATGGGGGGTGTATAGTGTATAGTGTGTTTGTGTGTGTACTGTACTGTACTGTACTGTACTGTAGGGTGTGTGTGTACTGTGGGCTGTTTGTGTGTTTCTGCGATTGCATGGTGGTGGCAGAGGGGCTCTTGCGTCCTAGTATGTGTGGTGTGTGTGTGTAGTGTGGTTGTGTATGCTTGGTTGCATGCCAGTGGCAGAGGGGTTCTCACATCCTGCTGTGCATGGTGTGTGTATGTGTGTAACATGGTGTGTGTATGTGTTTAGTGTGGTGTTTGTGTGTGTGTGTGCAATTGCATGGCAGTGGCAGAGGAGCTCTCATGTCTTGGTGCATGTGGTGTGTGTGTACATGTGGTTGATGGCAGCAGCAGAGGGGTTCTCATGTTCTGGCACACATGGTGTGTGTGTGTGTAGTGTGGTGTGTGTGTGTACTTGCAGTTGCATGGTGATGGTGGGGCTCTCGCATCCTGGCATGTGTATATGTGTGTCTACCATTGTGTGTGTGTCTGTGTCTGTGTGTACACGCAGTTGCATGGTGGTGGCGGAGGGAGTCTTGGCACAAAATTAACCATCATAGTTCATTTGAAAGGTTATATATTAATGTGTCAAATGATCTTGACATGTTTCCTAAGTGGCCAATCAGCAGAATGGAAATGGAAACATAGAATCATACTGAAGTGTTTTATATATGCAGATAATGGTGTATGTTACACCGGGTATAGCTAGTATCAATTAAAGTGACATGACATGCAGTCTCTACAGTGCAGTATATATATATATGCCCTCTTGGGGCGCAGCAAGATTTGCAACAGCAGCAAAGATTAAATTAAGAGTGTAGTTTTATTTTCTCCTGCTAATTTTGCTTTTGCCCTGTCCTTGTTATAGGTAGATCAAGGTGGGGAAACCTGTTGTTCTCCAGACATTTTGGTCTACAACTCCTCAAATACCTTCTCATTGGCCATGTTGGATGTGGCTGATGGGAGTTGTAGGCCATGTAGATGATTTCCCAATCCTGTGATGTTGAAGATATGCTACATGTGTTGAATGATTTATTTTGTTTGATTTGAATGTTTTGGTATGTTTGGTAACAAATGTACCCTATCTCCAAATTTAATGATAAATTGGTGGTTATTGTGTGCTGCTTTGGGCACTGTGGTTATGTGGATATCAGGAAAATCTAGGCTGCCTGACTCAATTAATATTACATCAAGAAGGCTCTTCAGAAGCTTCTTTGTATTACTCAGGGAGAAAGTGTTGTGCTGGTAGTCCCAAATGATTGATTGATTGATTGATTGATGACACTGATGACCATGATTATAATGCATCAGAATACATTTCTCCACTTCTTGGGTTTGTGTATACAGGGTGTGAAAAGGAATCTGGAATTTCCATGTGGATCTATGTTTTGCTTGGCAATCTACTACGTGGAATAGGGGAAACACCAATTCAACCTTTGGGAATTGCATACATTGATGACTATGCCACAGAAGAGAGTGCAGCTTTTTACATCGGTATGTTTTGTAAAATCAACCTTTCCTTCTCTTCTTCTCTTTTCCCTTTCTGCCATGCTAGGCTTGTTCTTCATTTTTTTTACAAGTGCATAAAGAAGAGCCTTGCTAGAACAAACCAAGGTCTTATTCAGTCCAGCATTCTGTCCTGCGCAGTGCAGTGGAGCTTGTTGTTATCCACGTCAGTGGGATGAGGAACCTACTTTGGGTTTTAGCTGGAACTTTAAAGCCGATATCTGAAGGAATTAACCTGATCCTCACAATAGGGATCCCCAGTCCTCGTCCACCAATCTAACTACTACACTGTGATGGTTCCTAGGAAGATAAGAGGAGTCGTGTTGGATGAAACTAACTTGGTCAGCATTCAGTGTTCTCATATTAGACATTCAGATATCTATGGGAAGTCCACAAGTGGGACTTAACATTCACTCATGCACCACGACAGCTTTATTTTCCCTTAAATTAAGGAAAATTAAATTGAGGTGGTTATACATGTCCACCTTCCTCATGAATTCATGGCAGCCATTTTTACTTTGTCCCTGTTGACTTATAGTGAATTGACCACTGGTGTATGATCACAGGGTTGCTGTGGCATTACTAAGGCCAGTGTCACCACTCCCTCCAACGGTGTCACCTGGTGTGGCTTGGCCTCTCCATACAGATCCTAGTGCCACCACTGCAGGGTTGAGACTGAGTTCAGATGAGACTATTTTAGCTTGGGAGAATAAGGTTCAGAAGCTCTGCCACTGATGTTGGAGACAGGGAGCAGATTCCTCTTGGTGACTTACACTTGGATAACAAGGGATTATGCAAGCGCAAGTCCATTTTATGCTTTTTCCTGGTTATACACTGGTAGCTGGGTGGTTGCCAGGCCCAGCTCAACCCCCTCCCTACCCTGAACTGCCACTGACTGGCCACAGAGAGCACCAGGAAAGCTTACCTTCTCCCATCACCTGTCCAGCAGCCATTCTCCTCTTGGATATCTGACACACCAAACGGTCCTCCTGATTACCTATTACTGGTGGAACTGTATGCTCCACTAGTGTTACAGGCCCTCACCATTTATCTGTGGAGCATGTCTGAGCAGATGACAAGTGGAGTCAAAGACAAGCCAAGGTCATTGGCAAAACAATCTGTCCAAAACGGGACAGACAACAGATACTGGCAAAAGAGTAATCCAGGGAAGCAGAAACAGGGGTTGTGTTGTAAGCCTGAAGTGTGAGTGGAGTAAAAGAAGCAACTAGTTATATAGATGTTCCTTTGGAAACATTATAGTTTGGAAAAGTAATTAATTTTTTTTTTAAAGGAGTAGATTTTCATTATAGTATGACCCCTGTATCTGCAAGGGATATGTTCCCAGACTTACTGTGGATACTGAAAACCTCGGATAATAGTGAACCCTATTCTTAAAATAGTTTTTATTCAAATATTTACACATATAAACATAGACGTAAACACACGAAAAGAGGGGGGGGGAAGGACATACAAATAATCATACACACAACAATTAAGAATTAACACAGTTTCCCCTTTCACCTTCCCCCTCCTCCCTAATAAAAGCAAAAAGACTTCTTGCATATCTTCCAGATGTTTTTTGAAGTAATTATATTAATTCCTCCTCTTTTATCTAATCTCTTTCTTATTTAATCAATCTAGTACAATAACAGTAATCCACATTCCTTTCATTGGTGCAATACCAGTTGCACACAGTGAAGAAATATGGAGATTTTATTTCTTAATTATCGAACCCCATTATACTAGTACCCCCTCTTATTTGTTTAACATATTCTATTAATGGTTTCCATATCTTCTTAAATACCCCTGTTGGATTTTTTCACTAAATTTGTTAATTTATCTAATTGAGCCAATTTCTTCACCTTTTCTAACCAATCCATAAATTTTTCAAACCCTATTAAAATGAACGACTTCTAGCCCAATCATACCATAGAGACCTAGAGATTCCTAGACAGGGCACCTCTCTGGGCATCTTCTATGTCCTCCAGCATGACTCTATGGTCAGCTTCCAGCAGAAGCATAGTATAGAATCACACTAGAGGACCTAGAAGATGCCTAAAGGCACTATATTTTTTGGACACAGGTGAGTGACTCTGCGGATACCGGTCTCATGGATACAGGGGTTGTACTGTCTGTATTGCAGTGCTTGTAAAGTAACACACTGTCTATACTTATTACAATGTTGATAAAAGTAACAGCACAGTGACACTGTTTGCTACTTTTCTTTTCCTTTTGATTGCTTCAAAAAAGCAGAATAATTTAAAATTTAGGACTTATACAATGGCATTAAATTGGAAAAAATCCAGTCAATACACCTCCAAAAATGCCCCTTAAAAGTAATTTTGAAACTAACTACAAATCATTACTCAATGCACCAGTGAAACCATTTCACTTTAACTTGTTATATTCCTGTTGAAATGTGATTTTGTTACATCGTCATTACCACTCAAATGAATTATTTCACAGCTCTGTGAAACATCTGTATGAATCATGGATCAACAAGGATCAGCCAGTTTTCTCTTGGTCCAAGACATTTGAAACACAACTGTTGCTGAATAAGAGAGCTTCTTTCTGAGCCCAAATTCTGTATAGGGTGATCCTGTTAAAGATCCCCAAATCCTTAACAATGTACAAATCTGCTAGATGCAAAAAATCAAGGAGTTGCTCATACCCAAATCACCTCAATTTCTGCTGAGTGATGCAAAATGTTGGTTGTGTTCTGCACATCAGCTCTTGTGTTGAATATGAGCTTAGGTCAAAAAGAACATCATTGGGGCTTGAAGAGATTGGGTGTTGTTTTTTTAAAAGGCAGCTGCCCCTCACCATTCTACTTCTCTTGCTCTTCATTCTCCATTGTATTAATATCCATAATTATTCATTGTGAGTTTTCAATCTAATCATCTAACATCCTGCTTCCTTTTACAGGGTGTGTGCAGACGGTTGCAATTATAGGCCCCATATTTGGTTTTCTTTTGGGGTCATTGTGTGCCAAACTGTATGTAGACATTGGGTTTGTAGATATGGGTAAGTCTGAACAAAGTTTTAGTGATTTACTTATCTATTTTTTTAATATTAATTACTTATTTGTAAATATAGGTTGAAATTCACAGTTGCAGTTACAAATACAAACCTAGGACATTTTCAGATGCCTACTTACTGTGGAGCAGTAACGAGGCTGCTGCGTGGCAGGGGGTCCATTTTGGATGACACTGTTTCTCTCTCGGCGTCGTCCATGACTGTTCCGACTAGCATTGAAGGCGGCCGTGCTATTTTTCACTCACGGAAGTTGTCCGTGAGTAAAAAATAGCGTGGCTGCCTTTAATGCTAGCCGGAACAGTCACAGAAAAACAGTGTCGTCCAAAATGAACCCCTTGCCGCGCAGCAGCCTCGTTACTGCTCCGGAGGCTGCTTGCGCGGTAAGAGGCATCTGAAAATGTCCCTAGTGTTTTGCATTTGTAATTGGTTTTTATTCATGATCCTTATGTATTCAACAGTGTAGGGAATGTGTAGGATCATAAAAGTTCTCCAATATTGACTTCCTGGGCAGAAGCTACTGTGAGTGATGGGGTTCTATTCTCCTGTCAATCGGGATGCAGAAGGTTGACATTTCCACCCATTCCTGTGAGAAGAATAGACCTCTGTTTCTTGTAGTGACTGCTGCCCAGTAAATCAGGATGGGAGGCATGGATTTGTGCCAAATACTATGCTTTGATTCCTGGCAGTTCAGAGACTCTTGCATCTCTCAGCAGCCTTGTCCACATTGCTGACTAGAGCGAGAGAATAATCCCATGGTGTGTGTGTGTGTGCAGCTTTGGGCTCTTACTTGCACAAATCTGAGGCAGGACACTCTCCAGACTGAGGCTGTACTTGCAACCAGGGCCTTGACAGCTGTGAGCCACCTTCTCTTCACCAGGAAGGACCATTGCATGGTGCTGCTGAGTGCAGGAGGGGGTGGCTGTTGGGAACGTGGCAGTGGCAGCAGCTTTTTCTTCACACTTCTTGTGGCATCCTGTGGTGGCGAGTCCCAGCTGCCTTGGTTGGAGGAGTGTCCCCCATGAGTGAATCTTTTTAACCCCCCACATCCCTCTTACATATTTATCAATCCTTTATTTATACAATGGCGTAGGGCAACAGCGGAGGCAGCAGCAAGCCCCAGCCACCAGGCACATGTTCTTCAGGCTCCCCCATTACTGGGAAGCCTGCCAGCTGCCTGCTTCTGCCCTGTAAATGAACGAGCAGAGGTGCCACAACTGCTGACTTGAAGGCAGAATTGGGTGGCTGATGTGCTTCCCGGAGGCAGGGAAGAAGAATTCATGCCTGGCAGCTGGGGCTTACCGCCATCTCTGCTGCTGCCCTATACCTTTTTATAAACAAGGGACTGAATCATCTGTATTTTTTTGGTATCTGTGCAGGGTCCTAGAACCAAACCCCCACAGATATGATGGACCCACTGTAGTTGATCTAGGGTTCCAGCAGTTGTTGTTAATTGCCATCAAGTCAGCTTTGACTTCTGGTGACCCTATGAATGAGGGACCTCCAGGAGACCCTGACATCAACAGCCCCACTCAGGCCTTGACAGCTCAGGGCTGTGGCATCCTTGATTGAGTCTATCCCCCCCCCCCCGTAATGTCTTCCTCCTCTCCCATGCCTCCCATTTTACTAAGCATTATTGCCTTCATGTAAAAATTGGATGGATTCTTTAGATACCCTCCCAGTTAATAAAAAAAACCATGTGTTAACTTGATATCAAAATAAAGCCAATGTTGATGCCAATGGCGTGAAAGTGCTTTGGCCTACACCCACACTTCATTATTGGAGATGTTGAACTTCTCTGAATGGTTCCTACTGATGACAGAAACATTCCTTTCTTTCCCCAGACAGCATAACCATAACTCAGAAGGATTCCCAGTGGGTGGGAGCTTGGTGGCTTGGTTATTTAATCGCAGGGGGGATCAGCGTCCTTGCAGCTATCCCTTTCTGGTTCTTACCAAAACATCTCCCAAGGCCGGAGGCCCGAAAGGATTCCAGCACTTCCTCAGAACAATCCAAATTCATCACTGAAGATAACCGAGAACGGCACATCGCCTACCAAGAGGAAGTCAAGTTTCTCGAGATGGCAAAAGGTGGGGCCACAAATAGTGGCAACTAGTGTAATGGGATGGCAAATCTGCTCTGCTCCTCAGACTGAACTTTCAAGGAGCTATCCAAGGTGATGAGCCCCATCCCCCATAATGGATTCAGCAACTCAGATATCCCTTTAAAGTATGGAGAGAACAGAACCCAGAACAGATTCACCATTCCAGAACATGGCAACCACTAGTTGCCACTGTCTATGTTCAGGCTTATGGTTTAGCTTCTGACTCACCTCAGTTGGTTGGTTGCCTCAGCTCATGGTGCTGGCTTGCTGTCATGGCCTTGGAGAACAAATGTTACCAAATGTGTATGTTGGAAATGTGGGCTGAATGTGTTCATGTTGAGTTTCATATGGGATGCAATGGTCTCATATTTACTTGGCTTCAGCCCCATAAATCCATTATTATCATCATCATCATCATCATCATCATCATTATATTTTATTTCTGTAGCACTATCAATGTACATGGCACTTTACAATAAAAAGAACAAAACAGTTCCCTGCCCTCAGGCTTACAATCTAATGAAGACATGATACAAAAAGAAAGGGGATGGCAGTAGGGAAAGGGATTAAGTCTAGTATTCTCTTCTCTCCCTCCTTGGCCAGGGCAATGGCAGTTGGGATGGAGGGAGGGCCATTCTGCTTCTGGGCATAAAGGTTGTAAGTGGGGGGAGAGAGGTTTGAGCCATAGCAGGAATATAAGGCTAGTTCCTGGTAAAAAGGATGGAAATGTACCCATGAGCAGCCTGGCTACTGTTGTGTACCTGAAGTGCAAGACAGTACAGGTTTACATCCTTCCACAATGTCATACACACAAAAATATATTCAGGAGGTAACTGGAGGTTAAGTATGCATTTGTCTCCAACAGGATTCTTGTCCTTGTGACAGCAAATGTGCCCCTACAGCTGCTGAGGTTGACCCATTCCTGTGCTATAGCAATAGTATCAATGAAAGACTTTTACCTGCACATTTGAAGATTAAACATATGTGCTCTGAAATGCATCTCATCAGCCCTCTCAAAATGGTACCCCTGAAACTTAGTCTTTATTGACTGCTCTAAAAGAGATGAAAAAGGATGATGTTAATAAGGTCAACATGCAAGAACATTGTATGTTGAAGCAGTTGTCCAGTGGCTTTATGCTTTATGATATTGACATGGCTATGCACAATCCCAAATGTACCAGTTTCTCACATCAATCAGATTTTTCACAGGACCAATTCACCCCTAAGAAAGTCAGCTGAGAATCATGCCATTCAAAGTTATGTTGGCCATCATTCCATGTTAGGTGATTGGTTTGATAATTGATCTGGGAAAGAATATTTATAACATTGTGTTGGCCCTGGATTTAGTCATGCTTAAAGCAGAGCCATTTGAATCAATGGGCTTAAACCAGGACTATCTTAGATTTCAGTTTATTTCAGTGTAACTGCGCCTAAGTATGACTAAGCCTAGACCCAACCCTCTGTGAGGACTTCAATTAGGAGAGCAATTTTGTATAACATATTTCCAATGGTGTTGATTTCCAATTTGTTTCTTGACAAATGATAACCATTTTGTATTCCAGATTTCCTGCCTTCATTGAAGAGTCTCTTTGGCAATCCCGTTTACTTCTTATATCTCTGCTCCAGCATCATCCAGTTCAATTCTCTTATTGGCATGGTGACTTACAAGCCAAAATACATTGAACAGCAATTTGGGCAATCATCTTCAAAGACAAATTTTGTTATAGGTATATCTGAGATTATGCTTTATAAAAAAAAAAATAATGTAGATGCCATTGTATGCTGGGTTTGTAAGGGAATATAGGTTCATATATTTGGGTTGTAGGATTTAATTTCGTTGCTTCACCTAGAGCAAAACTTCAGTGGAAATGGAAAAATCCTGCTTGAGCAAAACATGAAAGGAATTCTTAAAAGAGAAAAATAGTGTTTATAAGATAATCAAAATTTATCTAGGAAGTTCAAAGGTCTGGAAACAAAGCCTTTATGCAGAAGAGCTGAGGGACCTGGGTATATTTAGCTTGGAGAAGAGACGACTGAGAGGTGACAAGATAGCCATCTTTAAATATCTGAAGGGATGTCATGTAGAAGGTGGAACCAGCTTGTTTTCTGCTGCTCCAGATACTAGGATGCAAACCAATAGATTCAAATTTCAGGAAAAGGGATTCTATCTAAACATTAGGAAGGACTTTTTTTTTATTGTAAGGGTTGTTCAAAAGTGGAATAGATTGCCTGAGAGGATGGTGGACTCTCCTTCTTTGGAAATGTCTAAACAGAGGTTGGATGGGCATTTCTCAGGAATGCTTTGGCTGTGTATTCCTGCATGGCAGAGGGTTGGACTAAATGGCTCTTCGAAGCCTAAGATTCTATGAGGGTCTATGATTCTAAGTTCTTCACATCCTTGGTTGACAAGAGCATGGCAAGCCAGTCAAAACTGGCAAAGTTCTCCCAAGCGAGGTGTAGAAAAACAACTTCAGGGGACAAGGGATGGAACAAAAAAATTCTCCACTGAGCTTTTAAAACACATATTTACTTGATTAGTACCTGCCTGGCCTTTACTCAGTACATCCTGGCAGAACACAATGCAATTTGCAGTCAGAAGTAGGGATGGCAAGAATATTTGAAAACATTTGAAAAATGGCTAGAAAGCAGGGTTTTTGGGGGCTGTCAAGAAACCCTGCTAAGGTTAAACCTAGACAGGTAAGAATCTTCACAATTTAGAACTTACTCTGTGTGAAAAATGCATGTGGTTTCTTATGTACAGAAAGCTGCATTCTATTCACAGAGAATAACATTTCTGCACAGAAAATGCTGTTTTCTGAGCAAGAAACTTGTTTTCTGTGCAAAAAGGTTAACAGTGATGTTTTCTGAACAAAAGACTAGTTTGCAAAGCAAAAACCCCCCACATCTGTGCAAACCCCCCACCCCACATGAATTCTTTTTACACATAATAGTTTTTGAGCAGCAAAGAATCTTTTAAAACACAGGGCTTGTCTAGACAGAAAGATATAATGCTGATTCCTGCTCATTAACACAAATTCGTAGCAGCGTTCATTTGTCTCCATGGTCCTTTGGCAAAATCGCTGGTATGCGAAACTATCCATGTTTGAAGTGCACATGGAGCCATGCCTGTGAATCAAAATGATGGCCATGAGTGAATTACTCATGTTATTATTCCCCGCAAGTTGCTGCCACTGAACAGTATTTTTTTTAACTGGAAATCTTAGGTGCGCAAGTGAAACCTCCCGCTTAAATCAGCTGTTTGGTCACCTCAGCACAGTGAAAAAGCACACAACTGATACCGTGAAACTCCAAAATCGTGCTTCCAACCACTTAATTGCCAGCAAGCCCGCCCACCACACATATCTGACCAATCAGTTTTCCACTTCTGCTCCTCTCTGAGAACGCACAGCAGTCTGAATTGATTGCTCTAATGATTGGTAATGCACATTTCAATGCATTTTTTAAAAAACTTCAGGAAAAGCTGTGAAGGGTTTCCTCCATGGTATTCGGAGTTTTTGTCCCCCCCACCTCCTAAATAAGATGAATCACTGCGAGATCTTGTTGGGACAAAAGGTATTCTCCTTGAATTCTATGTGGAGTATTTTCACTGTCTAGACAGCCCCACAATTTTTGATTATTTTCTCACAGAGAGAAGAAAAATGGTAAAATTCATGTTTGCCTGCAAGAGCAAATTTACATCCCTACTCAGAAATCCATGTTTCTAAGCCTGTGATGCATTCTGAAAAAAAGACAAAAATGCATTTGACAATTTACAGACATTTGAACAATTAGCAAGGAATACTGAATACAAAAATATACACTTTAGTCCATGGGTACATGAATTCAAAAAAGGAATATGTTTGAAAAATGTGCACAAAGTACATACAGATTTCTATCTGGAAAACAAAAGGTCTGTCTGTAAGTGGGAGTGGTTTAAGCATCAAAGTAGAAGATTGGCACACCCATATACAGAAGGCCCATTAAACCCATTTCACAGGAGAGGAAAATTTTTCAAACCTGAGCAGAAGAAGATTCAGTAATTTACTCGATCTCTTAGTTTCCCCCATCATATGGAACAAAACCATGTAACTTTCCTTTATTTAGTAAGGCAGTGGGGATTGATGGCTTTGATGTGAGTGGAACAGTGAATCTGCACTGAGTTTTAGTCTGAATTTTAGAAGAACTATTCCCAAGATAAGTTCAGAATATCTTCTTTAAAGTTTAAAGTTCTCCTTTAAAGTTTGTACTAGAACTCAGAGTGGACTGACTGATGTTGAAGCTACCATCCTCTACCAGACTCTATTGCAGTTAGCAGTTAAGATCATATGGGGGACAAAACTGAAGAATGAAGGGAAGACTAATCTCATAAGTACTCCATGGAGGATGGACTTCCCACACCTACTGATACCCCCCCTCTACCCCTTCACAACCACTTTCCACCCAGATTGGCTCAGAACTATTACTTAGGGGCTTGTGTATATGGCAAAAATACTCCTCATAGAATTAGAGGAGAATATGTTTTGTCCCAATGGGATCCTACATCATTTCCCTATATTCAGAAGGAGGAGGTGGACAAAAACTCCAGTTATTCAGTGGGAAAAGCGTTTGCTACTTTTCTTCCCAATTTAAAAAAAAGAAAACTCCAAAGGAAATGTGAATTCCTGCTCATTGGGACAACCAATTTGCTTTGATGCACTTTCCCGATAAGAGTTGAAGTGAAAAGCAGATTGGTTGGATGTGTGCAGGCGACAGAGCTGGCTGGCAAGGCAAGTGCCTGGAACCACCATGTTGGATATCGCTGTAGTGATTGTGCGCTGAGGCAATGAAACAGCCTCCCCCCTTCCCCCCCTGTTTATTTAAGCAGAATATCACACTTCCACACCCTGGATCTGCTTTTTTTTTTTAAAAAAAATACTGTTTGGCAGCAGCAACTGGGTGACAATAAAAACACGAGTAATTCAGTTGCGCCCACCATCTTGTTTCACAGGCAAACCTATTTGAACAACATTGTGACAAAAAAAACTGAGGAGACAAATGAAAGCTGCTGCAAATTTGCATTACTGTGCATCTACCCATATTTTATTGCCTGATATAGATGAGCCCTAGATCCATTATTTTTCAGAACAGTGGCCATTTCTGAGTTAATCCAATGGGATTTTCAAAAATCTCACCCCTCTCTGGTTTCTGGAAGCTTCGGTTCCTTGCTGAAGCTATCACTTAGAAAACTGTCACACGATTAAAAGGTTTCTACTCTCTGATAAAAGGAGATAGGCCAATTGGTTTCTTTTTTACATCCATTTGGGCCCATGGACTGCCTGCTGCCTGTGACCAATGTTACTGTGTTTGCTCTTCAAAGATAAAAGCTGGAATTTTCTGGCAGGCCACTTCACAAACTCTAATCTGTGAGCTCTGTTTATGTGGAGAAAAAACACTAAAAAAAACCCCAATTCTTACCCGTTTAACACAGTGCCCTCCATTGTATTTCAAGCTTTTCTTAGCACTAAGCCTTTAGCTATGTGTGAAATGATTTAAGATGGTGCAAAGCAGAGGGAGTACCATTTGTGAAGAGTATGCAGAAGGTTTATTGCGATAACTATAGGATAATTATGCAAGTCCCCAAAATAGGTCCAGATAATCTTGCATTTGGGCAGCAGGGAGAGCGCAAGCAGAGGGAGGGAGAGAGAGAGAGAAGGGGAGATGAAGGAGGGAAAGAGAGGGAGAGAGAAGCGTAGTAAGTGGACACTTCCAACATTAGCAATTACTAAGGACTTTATCAGATTACCCCCCATTAATGTTATTTTGCTGGAATCTTTTGTGGCATTTTTATGTTGGCAAAAGAACTCCCCTACAAGACCCACCTTGAGCAGCGGCAATGAGACATCCCCGGCATAAATGGAGCACGAACGGATTTCTGTTTACTTCTGGGGTTGAGATCTCACCAATTCTCACAAGAAGACATGAGCATGGCAAATTTAAAAAATAAAACAAAATAAACACATAAAACATACACACAAGCACAGAAACATACTTTGAAGGTCCCAAGTACATGGGGGCGGGGAATTTAATAAAAAGAGCATCCCCCTACCTGGCTGTCGCAATGTCATCCAGAAGCGTCCTGTCAATCGATGCTGTATTCACTGAGCGCAATGGCATGAAGTTTCAAATGTCAGGAATGCTGGCAACAAAGCACCAGGGCGAATCTATTGATGGCTTGGCTCATCAATAAAAATGAACAGCTTTTGGACAATATAGGATCACGAAAGGACATCATCATCTGGTATGTGTGCCCTTTCATGTTCATTAGGTGTCATTATGATGTTATATTTGTCTGGTTTGATAAAGTCCACTATTTATATGAAAATTAGGCTGCTGCAACACTGCAGAAATAATGCAGTTTGACACCACTTTAACTATCATGGTTCCAACCTAGGGAATCCTGGGATTTGTAGTGTGTTGTGGCACAAACGTTCTTTGACAGAAAAGTTTAAATATCCCACAAAACTACAAATCTCAGAATGCCATAGCACTGAGCCACTGCAGTTAAAACTGTGTCAAACAGGATTATCTCTGTAGTGTGGCAGCATCTTTATCCTACATTTCAGGACTTGGCCACATTTCACAGGGGAATTCAGTCTGTTCCTAAAAATGAGGCTGTCTTGTTGATTTTCCTATTCCTAAAAATGAGGCTGTGTTGTTGATTTTCCTGTTTTGGGACTGTAGGTCTCATCAATATTCCTGCTGTTGCTCTTGGGATATTCTCTGGAGGTTTGATCATGAAGAAATTCAGGCTGACTGTTTTAGGAGCAGCCAGATTGTCCTTGGTATCATCTGTCTTTGGTTACCTACTGCTTCTTTTGCTATTTGCAATGGGTTGCAAGAATGCTGACGTTGCAGGCCTAACTATCTCCTACCAAGGGTATGTATGTTCAATTGAATAGTGCTTAGAACTTACTTGGACAAAATAGTGTACCAAATACAGGGATACCTCAGTTAACAAAGTAGATGTGTTCCTGGGCATTTACTTCTTTAACAGAAAATTTAATCTCAGAGGCAGAAATAAATGGGAAAGAAGAGAGAGAGATTCCAAAAGAGAAAAGTAGATCAACATGTCTCAGCATTTTTTTTATACAAAACTAACAATATGGACACATAAAACAACCAAGTCAGGTAAGCCTTACATAAATAAAAAAACAAACAAAAACAACCATTATGAACCTTCTAGAAACCACTTGCAGGATACTTCCAAAATGCACTCAGGGATAACTCTCCTTTTCTTATGATTTCCATTTTGGTGACCAGACTTACAAGTCTATGCTTGTTTTTAACATGGTGCAGGAAGGTTTATCTGTTCTTCCTTTTTTTTCCCTCTCGGTTCCCAGAGTACTTTGTAAGCGATTGTGGAGACAGCTGCTGTTTACCTAGCCTGTTGTAGGCAGTAACACACTCAGCTGCAGTAGGATCAGCTATCATAGAATCTAATTCTTCTTTGGCTCGAGCTTTATTGCATTGTTTGCTGCATGAATGTTGCTGCAACCTAACAGCAAAAGCCTGCAATTCTCTAGCCCTCCTTCACCATCCTTCCACTGCTTATGCTGCTAAAAACAACTTCCAGCTAGGCAAAGAATGAGGAAGGAAAGGGTGGCTGGGCAGGTATAAAATCACTTTGTAAGAAGGACCTTCATTATCATAGGCTTTGCTAACTGAGGTATGCTTGTACATTATTGACCTTCTGCTTGTACTGCAGCAACTGTGCCACTCCTCATGCTGCTGCTGAGGTTTTGTTAAGGATAGAGAAAGCTTCTCCAAGGAGATTATCACAAAAAGCAAAAAAAAAAAAAAAAAAGAAAAGAAAAGAAAAGAAAAGAAAAAAAAGTGGTATTAAAGCAGGGTAGGAGCTCTATGGCCAAACCTTATCACATGATGTTGTTGCTGTCCTGTATCTGGTGTGCAATCATCCTGTTAGCATGGGGCTCCTTTTAATTGACGGCGAAAACCCATCAATAAACTCCCAATATTGCTGCTGTTCCAGGAGTTTGCTGGTGCGTTAAGTCTCTTCACTTCACTATTTTAAGGGATGGGTGGGATGGAGGGGTTGTATGTAGATTTTAATGTTGTAAGCCACCCAACTGCATTTTGTAGAGGGGCAGCATATAAATTATTATTATTATTATTATTATTATTATTATATTAAATGCCGGCATTAGAATAATCATGGGGGAATGATTTTTCTCCCTCCCCCTCACTATTCCAGAGCAGGATAACTCCATGCCTGTCTGTTTTCTAAAATGTTTATTTTGCTGTGTTTCCATAATTACAGCAACATGATGAAATAAAAATAATCTTTAAATTATTTTTGCTATATGTATGCAAACACAGCAAAGATATTTTTTTTTAAAAAAATGACAGGCATGGAGTTAGTTTGCTTTGGAATAGCGAGGGGGAGGGGGAGGGAGGAGAATCAGGCCCCATCCTGCCATGTGAGTGCTGTGGCGCCAGCATTGAAAAGAGAGACTTAAAGCACTAGGAAAGTTTGCAAAGCAGAGCAATTCTGCAAAAGAAGAGAGGTGTGATACTCAGTGTTTTCAAAGTGTTATGTTATTTGTTTCCTTTTATAATGCTATTGCTGAGGCAAAACAGCTTTGTGTCCTTTTATAATGCTATTGCTGAGGCAAAACAGCTTTATGTGATAATCTCCCATATCTCTGTGCTCCATCAGCCCCTTTCCCAAGCAAGTAAAGAAAGGGGAGGCGTTTGGTCTTCTCTGGCAAGCTGCCTTTTAGCTTGGAAGTGTGTCCCCAGGAAGTCAGCAGGCAAGGGAAAGAACAAGGATGTTAGGGATTGCTGACCACTGCCCCATGTGGTGAGCTATATCATTGCAGCTTCTCAGCAAACAATCAAGGGTGGACAAAAAAGGCTCCAGGGGCAGTTTGGGCCACTGCATTCCTCCCGTATGTGAGCTGCACCAATGCAAAAATGAAGGTATAGTAGGACCTCCATATCCACTGATTCATTATCTACTGATTCAATTATCCATGGGACATAAAACAGCACACCTACCATAGAGTCTTCCTAGAAAATGTGTCCTCTCTAGATGTTTTCTAGGTCCTCCATGGCAACTCTATGGTATTTTAAACCAGAAGCCCCATTATTTTCAATGGTGTTTGCTATTATCCATGATTTTCGTTATCCTCGCCCCCCCCCGAACCAATCCCCAGCGGATATGGGGGTCCTACTGTAAATCAGAACTTCTGGTCACTTTCAGTTTTGTGGCTGCAAAAGATACTTGGTTCAACTTTTGTAGGATTAAAACATTTTCATAGGGAATGCTCCCACAAATTTCCCTTGAGACCTCTGGAAACGTAATGAAAGTTGGACTATGTCCAATGCAGTTGTGGCTTCTGTATCAGTGTGATAGTGTGAATAAAAGGATATGGCAAACCTGAATCAAGTCAGCCTGTGGTGTCACTAAGGCTGATGTCACCCCTTCCCACAATGGTGTTGCATGATGTGGTTCAGCCTCTCTGCACTCCCTGAGTGCTGCCCCTAAAGCCAGCCAATCACATCCTTCAGAATGTTGTGAGGGGGAATAATATAAAATTAGAGGTTTGTCTGTTAGACTATCAGACAGGGTGAGGTAGAAATAGAGATAAACAAGAATGGCTTAAATGTCGGCAGGAAGAATTAGGAGATTATCACACTACACTGTTATAGTGCTATTATTCCACTTTTACTGCTATGGCTGTCTCCTGTGGAATCCTGGGAGTTGCAGTTTCTTGAGGGGCATTTAGCTTTCTCAGCCAGAGAGCTCTCAGGCCTCACTGAACTACAAACCCCAGAATTCCACAGGAGGCAGCTATAGCAGTTAAAGTGGAATAATAGTGTAGTGTGATAAGAGACAGGGCCAGTTAGGAACAGATACAACCACAATAGGGACTTTGGTTTGGTAGTTGCTGAGAGTATGGAAACTTGTTCAGGGAAAATGTAACTAGAGTGTTGTATTGTGCATGTGGAGCCAATGTAATGTTAGGTGTTTAACTTACTTGGTATACAAGAAAGCTTTTCTGTTTTATTTTCCACATCTCAGGATATAGTTTCATTTAAGGAGTAAATGAGGGGAATTGGTCACACTTTACCAACCTGAACTCAACATTAAACGCATCCCATGGTCCAGTATCGTGGTCACCTTGAGGCCCAAGGACCAGATCTGGGGGGTATCTTAAGGGGAAGTTGAGCTATAGGAGCCAAGGGTTGGAACTGCAGGCCAACCTGAAGAGGGGATATGTCACATGCAGGGAATCCATTCTGAAGTTTACTCTGATGTTTTAAGGGGCTATCCACAGTTTTGGGGGTTAATACCCAAAATAGGCTCAGCACCTTGGATAACTCCTTCAAGTTCAAGCTAAGCCCTCAGATTTATTCACCACCCCACTGTTCCACTGGATTCATTCATCTGGGATCTGCTAGCTGCCACTGGTCCAGTATAGTGTGATTTGAAGAGACCTAACCCTCCTCCCCCTGACCACTCTGAAAAGATTCTCCTGACATTTTCCTCTCGTTTTTGTCTCCAGTACTAAGCAGGCCTCCCATTATGAGCAAACTCTGTTTTCAGAGTGCAACTCTGAATGCATATGTTCCAAAAATGAATGGGATCCCATATGTGGGGAAAATGGAATCACTTATGTCTCAGCTTGTCTTGCTGGTTGTAAAACATCCAATGGAAGTGGGAAAGATGTGGTAAGTGTCCTCTTTCTCTTTCCCTTTATAGACTAGAGCCAACTCACACAATACTATCATATTCATCTGCTGGTGAGTGAAGCCAATTCAGATTCAGACCGAGGGCAAGCATTGATGGAGCACATCTAGAGGCTCGTGGATAGCAGTAAAGTTGGAAGTTCAGGCACCCACCACGACACTCCCCAGAACTATCTGAATCTGAAAATGCAAGGAGCTTGGTGGATTCATATCAACAAAACCATTTTAGCCTTTTTTATCTCCACAAGAAGGAGGTCTGCTGATGGGTTCAACACAAAGCCACTCCGAAATACTTTGTATTACAATAGGGATAGCTCACAGCCAAATATGGAGCCCTGGTGGTGCAGTGGTTAAATGCTGATACTGCAGCCACAACATTGTGAGTTTGATTCTGCAGGGCTCCAGGTTAACCCAGCCTTCCCTCCTTCTGTAGGTCAGTAAAATGAGTACCCAGCTTCTTGGGGGCAATTAGCTAACACACTGTAAACCACTTAGAGAGTTCTTAGCACTATAAAGTGGTATAAAAATGTAAAGTGCTATTGTTATTGCTATTTTTATCTCATTGCTGGGACTATCCATTCCTTTGCCCAGCCACTGTGAGGATCACACCTAAGCCCAGAGAAGATATACTGTGTCCACTTCTGGGCACCACAATTCAGGACGGATACTGAGAAACTGGAATGTGTCCAGAGGAGGGCAACCAGGATGGTGGGAGGTCTGGAAGCCATGCCCTATATGGAGCAGCTTAGGGAGCTGGGCATGTTTAGTCTGGAGAAGAGAAGGTTGAGAGGGGACGTGATAGCCATGTTTAAATATTTGAAGGGATGTCATACTGAGGATGGAGCAAGCTTATTTTCTGTTGCTCCAGAGAATAGGACATGGAGCAATGGGTTCAAACCACAGGAAAAGAGATTCCACCTAAACATTGGGAAGAACTTTCTGACAGTAAGGCTGTTCAGAAGTGGAATACACTGCCTTGTAGTGTGGTGGAGTCTCCTTTGGAGGTTTTTAAACAGAGTCTGGATGGCTATCTGTTGGGAATGATTTGATTGTATATTCTTGCATGGCAGGGGGTTGGACTGGATGGCCCTTGTGGTCTCTTCCAACTCTATGATTCTATGGTTCTATGTATTTTTAACCTCTATGTGTTTTAATTGATATTAGTTGTTTTGTGTAAATCTTTTGTTCCCTGCCTTGATCCATGGGTGAGAAATAAATGCTGTAGGACCCCTGTATCTGCTGATTCATTATCCATGCATTCAGTTATCCACGGGACACAAAACAGCACACCTACTATAGAGTCTTCCTAGAAAATTCCTAAAGAGGCATCCTCTGTAGACATTTTCTAGGTCCTCCAAGGCAAACTCTATGGTATTTTAAACCAGAAGTCCTAGTATTTTCAATGGCATTCGCTATTATCCATGGTTTTCAGTATCCGCCGGGGGGGGGGCGGAACCAATCCCCCACAGGTACGGGGGTCCTACTATATTATCATTATTATATCAGGAAGGCAGTGAACTTGCTCTGGATTTTAGCCCAAACTTTAAATGGTACTGTATCTGTTTGGGGGATATGGTTCAGTACTTTGGATAATTCACTTAAAGTTTAAAGTAAAACCTGGGGTGGGGTGGATTCCCAGTTCACCAACATGGAAGCCACCTGCCACCAAGTTGGATTCCTCTATAACTTTACAATTCCAAATCCTGCTGAAACTCCAGAGCTTCAGGGGTTTTCAAAAATAGTGTGGGAGGTGGCTTTGGGGATTGTAGGGGACCCACTCCCTTCCAGTCATGGAAACTTTATTAAAACCCATTCCCTGAATGGAAAGGTACCATATAATCCAATCCACTGCATCCCTGTTCAAATGTTTTTGGAAGGTGTTTAGGGATGTTATCAAATACGATTGTTTCTAAATATATCACCAGTACCTCTTCCAAAGTGTTGACATACAACGTCATTATTGTGGCACTGGGAACATCACAAAACCTCTCAGTGCATTTGGAAAGATTTCAAGTGCACAGTGCTGCAAACCATGTGGCTGATTTACATGTTTTAAAAGGCATTGACTTTTCTTTGACCTGCTACAAGATTAAGCTTGCATGCCACCATATGGCAGTTTCTGAACCCACAATTCATTTGCTTCGTTCCAGATATTTTACAATTGCAGCTGTGTGGAAATCCCAGCATTTGCATCAAGGCATTCCTCAGCTGTGGCAGGACCTTGCCAAAAAGGAAATGAATGCCCCAAAATGTTCCTCTATTTTTTGGTGGTGTCAGTAATGACTTCTTATACCTTGTCTATTGGCGGTACTCCTGGATACATTTTACTTCTAAGGTGAATAGCTGTAATTGAGACTCAATATTTTGTAATCAATATTTTCAGGGGCTACAAAGAAAGAGCCAAGCAAGGTGTTTTTGGAATAAATATGTTGCTGCTGTCTAAAGGTTGAAGACTCAACTACAGTTGTCCCTCTATATCCATGGATTTGGTATCCATGGATTTAAGTATTCACGGCTTGAAAATATTCTTAAAAAATAATAATCCAAAAAGCAAACCTTGATTTTGCTATCTTATATAAGGGACACCATTTTGCTATGCCACTGCATATAATGGGACTTGAGTATTCATGGATTTTGGGGGTCACAGGGGGGGTCCTGGAACCAAACCCCAGCAAATATGAAGGGACAACTGTACAGTAGATCCTACATCTCTGCTTTGTAAGAGAAACCCTAAACTGCTCAGATTTGATTTAAGTGCTGGCAGAGTGGAAATCTGAAACCTTAAATACTCTAAAGGCACCAGATCTCATCTGATCTTGGAAACTAAGCAGGGTCAGCCCTGGATAGTACTTGGATGAGAGACTGCCAATGAATACCAGGTGCTGTAGGCTATATTTCAATAGGAAGGGACTGACAAAACCACCTCTTGAGTATTGCTTGCCTAAGAAAACTCTATGAAATCCATGAGTTTGCCATAAGTCAACAGGCAACTTGAAGGCATATACTGTCCATACATACATACTTCTGCTTGTTTTCTGTTCTTGCCAACTATGTACATTCAGCTTGTAGGATTTGGGGCACACACTACTAGAGAATCAATGGCTGGAGGAATGTGGGTTCCCATCTGGCTGCAGTTACACAGTTAGAAAAAATGACCAACAATTGCAAGTACTGGAGGTTTGGGGGAATTATGGTGGTTACTTTTTTAACAGCTATGTTCCTGCAGCCAAATGGTGCCTGGGGGTGCAACTGTAGTGTCTTCAAGCTGGGTTTGTATGTATGGGGGTTACACAAGGAGGTACAGGATACCACCTTTCACAAGAGATGAAAAAGAATATACATAAAAGGATGTTACATCAGTGTGTATAAAGTGAGGTTACATCAGTGTATCAATTACTGTACATCAGTGTATGTGACTACCAGGATTCCAGCCTATGTTTGCAGGTACATTATTAGAGCTTGAGGAGGAATCCTGGTGGGGACTTAGGAGATTTTCACACTACACTGTTATAGTGTTACTATTCCACTTTAACTGCTATGGCTTTATTTGCTATGGCTGCCTCTTGTGGGATTCTGGGGTTTGTAGTTTAGTGAGGTCTAAGAACTCTCTGGCTGAGAGTTGTAAATGCTCCTCCCTAAACTGCAAATCCCAGGATTCCACAGGAGGCAGCCATAGCAAATAAAGTGGAATAGTAACACTATAACAGTGTAGTGTGAAAATCTCCTTACACCTGGATATTTGTCTATTATATCAGTGTATGACACTTTCTGGAGCAGAGGTGACAGCGGGTTGGGGAGAGAAGAGAAAGCTATAGCCATCCATCTCCCAAGAAAGCTTTCTTTCAGTGCCCAGTCCTCTCACCCACATTTTTGGAACACCATGGCATTGTGCTGTTGCCTAAACCACCACTGTCACTTCTGCCTATATAGTTAACTTCTATATTATAGTTAACTTCAGTGGAATTGCGGGCTTTATCTGCAAAGTTGGAAAATGCCTACAGTATCACCACCATAATCAACAACAAGAAGAACATGAAAAACATGATCAATATCATCAATGTTTGATAGATTTCCTCAATTGTTGCACATTTCTGGTTTTAAATTAAGCATCTGGAATAAAGTGATGGGGTTAAGAAGACTAAAATTGCCACCTAATGGCAATTCATTCTGGAATTACTGTATAGATGACAATGACATCTGACCAAATCATTTTTGTCATCACCATGATCTCCTCCACTTCCATAATATTGAAGTTTAATTTCAGGTGTAATTAATCTAGAACCCTAAAGGTGGCAGACTTATACCAAAGTTGGTATAAGCCAATGAAAGCATTATTGGAAGGTATCATATGTAATTCATGCCAAAGTCTCTGTAGTTAGGAAATAATATATGAAAAATAAATCCATACATTTTAGAGAATACCAGGCGTCACAGAGACTGAAACAGGATTAGATACCACCAGTAGTATAAGTGGAACCAGGGCTTTCAGGATCAGCATGCCAGTAAGTTTTGATTAGCACATGGAGAGTGACATAATTGACTGCCTGTTGTAAGTTTTCCTGTTCTCTCTGAGCTCAGCTGCATTACTCAGAGGGGGGCTGTCTTTTCTCAGAAATGTATATTGTTGTGAGCTGCCTCTGATGTAAAGCCAAGTATTTGGGGGTTGTTGTAGTTAATTGTTCTCAAACCGGACTTACGGTGCCCCTATGAATGAGAGACCTCCAAGAGACCTTGACCAAGATCCTTAATCATCAGATGTAATTATGATGATGAAGCTCTGTTGTTCTAGTTATGTCTGATGATGCGACCCACAACAAACCACCTTTTCAATCTGACAATACCCCAACCAAAAAGTTTCAATGGTGCTGCAGATTGGGGCACTAGGAATGATATCTGCAGCCCTCCCTCAATTATGGGGAGCATTGAGAACAGACATCAGAAGACATCCCTTGGGGTCCTGCTGTAACTGCTGGTCTCAATGAGCCTTGTGACTGGAAAAGCAATGAAGTCATAATTTCCCAGTGTTGCAATCTACAGTGCCTTGGAAACTCTTTGGTTGAGGTGCTGCCAGGCTGAAAAGGTAGTTTGGGATCACATTTGGTCATTAATGGCTGTGAACATGAGTCCCCAACATTTATGGGATTATAAAACCTGATTCTGATGCTGATATTTATTTATAGCCTGTTTCTCCCATTAAAGGGACTCGAAGTGGCTAACAGTGAGTTTAAAACAATACAGAAACATTAAAAATATAAATATAAATATGATGTTTAAAAACAGATTAAACAATTTACTGTGAGAAAACATTTAAAAACATTAAAAACATTAAAATACAATACAACTATATACACTTTAAAAACCAAACTGCACAGCATGTACAAGCCCAGCCTCCATCAGATTGAAAATGCTTGAACACACAAGAATGTTTTTACTTGTTGCCGAAAGGAGAGCAGAGACGGGGCCATCCTAGCTGCTCTAGGGAGGGAGTTCCAAAGTGTAGGAGCATCCACTGAGAAGGCCATCTCTCTCCTCCCCACCAAACGTGCCTGAGAGGGTGGTGGGAGAGAAAGAAAGGCCTCTCCAGTTGATGTAAGAGCTCTAATGGGCTCATAAAGGTAGATACAGTCTTTCAGATAACCTGGACCTAGGCTATATAGGGTTTATTGGACAAAACCAGCACTTTGAATTCTGCCTGGAAATGGACCAGCAGCCAATGGATCTATTGCAACAAGGGAGATGTGTGCTCCCTGTAGCCACCCCAGTTAACAACCTGGCTGCTGCTCTTTGGGCCAACGGAAGTTTCTGAGCACTTTTCAAAGGCAGCCCCACATAGAGTGCATTACAGTAATCCAAATGGGATGTAACCAAGGCAAGTACCACTGTGGCCAGTTCTGACTTCTCTAGGAATGAGCACAGCTGGCACAATAACTTTAACTGTGCAAAAGCAGTCCTGGTCACTGCTGTTTACAGTTTATAATCTTGTAACTACTGAATAGGATGCCAACCCCTGTTATTAACAACCCTGCTTGCACTTCAAAATTTATGCATAGACCATGGGGTGCAACTCTTTATTCTGGTTGCATGCATGACATAGACTCCAATGATAAATGCCAACTTTGATAACTTAATTCCCACATTAGAATAACTAGTTCTACACCAACAATTTACCAGTTTTGATTTTTCAGGTTGAAAGCAATGCTTCCTATGGCATAGAATCACCTCTTTTAAAAAAGGGATTATATAAAAAGAACATATCCATGCCCCTCCACTGATGGTGCCACAGTTTCTCAAGGCTGCTCCTTCTTTCAATTTATTGAATTAGTCATATAGGTGATCCCAAGCAATCAGTGATCACCTGTTAAATTGAGTGACATCACAGTTCCATGCCTTTTCAACCAGTAAGAGCTGTTCGGCAGTGGAACACACTCCCTCGGAGCGTGGTGGGGTCTCCTTCCTTGGAGGTCTTTAAACAGAGGCTGGATGGTCATCGGTCAGGGATGCTTTGATCGTGATTTCCTGCGTGGTAGGGGGTTGGACTGGATGGCCCTCGTGGTCTCTTCCAACCCTGCAATTCTATGATTCTACCTCATTATGGAGCATTTTTCTAATTCTTTCCCAATTAGGCAACATCTCCATGGTGCCCAAGCATGTTAATTTTATGGCAAGCATGACAACTTTCCAATAGGAACTTTCAAATGAGGGTGGGGAAAGGTCTTGAAAGTTTGTAATGGAAATATGTGGAAAGCAAATGAATAACTTCTCAGATCAAGTACAATTAAAGTATTTCTAAAAATTTCTAGACTGGACTATTTTATTTATTGTCACCATCACTATCCACTGCTTTATACTACTATTATTTCTGATTAATAACGACAGTTGGTATTTTCTTCAGAGCTGCTTGGAAAGTTTGGTTCAAAAGTAATTCGTTCCCATTACTCATAGAAGTGCAGGTAATCTGCTGCTATTACAAGTTCTTTGTGTTACTTGTTTAAAAAGTAACAAAAACAGTTCTAACAACTTTGGAACTGATAAAGAAAGATGGGGGGGGAAGGTCAAAATGCCTTAAAATGCTGTTTATAAGTACTTTCTATAAGTAATTAAAAGTTAGTCATTGCACCAGTAAACTTCATCTCTACTTGGTACATTAGTTTTGAAATGTAACTTCATTTTGTCCTTGTTGCAAATAACTCATTACAGTGGACGATGGCCTGAATTCTACTGATCAGTCCTAGGCAAAGTAAACCCACCGAGTTAATTGTAGAGTCTCTGGCTTTTCTTTGCAAACAAAGATTCAGGAAGGACTCATCCCACGCTTTCTGCAAGTGCGCTGATGACTAAAAAGGCCAATCCGAGATAAACAAGTCTGGTTGCAGAAAGTAGTGAAATATAGGCAAATCCCTTTGCTTCAATAAGTCTACTCAAATTGGAACTACTAATAGTATTGAGGCTTAGGTTACTTGAAACTTGGTACTTCCATATTTCTGATTTTCTGGTACTTGCCTTGGTACATCATTTTCCTCACTTTGTGGTTTTGTGGTAACCTGAGGGCTGCCTGTTTACAACTTTTCTTACTGTCCATGTATATGAACTATACTTTACTGTTTTCTCTTCTACACCCAACTCCTTTCCTCCCCCTCCCCAAACCTTCTCTCTCTTCAAATCACTAGTGACTTATGACAAGTAGAGTTAGATCCACTCTGACGCAAGCATCAGGTCCACACCCTGTGATGTTCATCTAACATACATGGCTATAGGGATAAAGGTTTTCTCATTTGTCTGTTTCAGATGCATTAATCCACAACTCAAATCGTTTGCCTTGGGAATCTATACTTTAGCTATAAGGGTTCTTGGTAAGTATGAGTTGGGGAGGTAAAGAATTATTCACAATTTTAAGAAAGGGTGTCTCAACTTGTTGAAACACTTCTTGGGGCGGAGGGAACCCTGTAAGTCTTCACAAGATATTTATTTTTGTGTGTGAACATGAAAAGACTGGTGCTTTTTTTGGCAGGGGGGGTGGCCAAGATCCTGGACCATCATTGCAACTAGGATGCCCCTCCTCCAAAACTACCTTCACAGCCTAGCAGCACCCTGACTGAAGTGTTTCTGAAGTGCTGGAGATCAGGGTGCTGGGAAATGACATCTACAGCATACCCCTTGTTTGGGGGTGCCTTGAGAACAGGCAGCTGGAGGGACCCCGTGGGGTCCTGCTGCAACTGCTTGTCCCAAGGCATCCCATGACTAGACACATACTGCAGATATCATTTCCCAGTGCCCCAGTCTCCAGAACCTTGGAAACCTTTCTGTTGGTGTGCTGCCAGACTGAACAGGTAGGTTTTGGGGGTCACATTTAGCCATTCCTGACTGTAAATGTGAATTCTCAGCAGTTACAATAACATAAGCCCACCTTAAGATATTGTAACTGCTGAAGAGTATGCAAGACATTGTGTTTTTTATACAAATTTGAAATGCAAAAATAAAACTATTTCAGCTCCAAAACATGAATTGTATTTGTACTCTCAAGTACAGTAGATTCATTAAATCAATGGGATTTACATAACTGTTGACACACTATTAAAAGTAGATTCAATGGGGCTACTCTAGCTGGGACTAGGAATAAGATTTTCCTGGCTGAAACAGTGAGGAAGTTTTGCACAAAAATGTACCTTGTGGATACATTTTTATCCAAAATGTCTGCAAAATTTTGCCCAAATTCCTAAATACAACCTTCTCCTCTCATCAAAAAAAAAAAAAAAAGTATAGAAAAACTTTTCTAATCTGGCCCAGCGGGCAGAAAACTTACACATTTTTTTGGTCTTACATGCAAATATACCAATTCTTAGTAGAAATGTTTCCTCTGGAATACATTGGCAGTTTTAATTTAAAACATGATTGATTTGGAGATTATTGTGGTTGGTTAAAAATGGATGGTATGATCACCCTTTCTTGAGTGCCACTATGTGCATATGCCAAGTGGCACTTGTTCTTCTCTATAAAGTAGATCCACTATATAATTCAGAATAGTGTCTTTCCCCTTCCTGCTGATTCTTGGCCACATGATCAACCAGATATTATTTACAGTAGGAGATTCATCTAGGAGATTCACACTAACTTATTCACAGTAACTTATTAAGATCCAGTCCAGGGGTGCCTGATGGCTTCCATTTTAGGATTGCAGTAAATTCACTCTGGGGATTATTCCAGATTTTAAAGGTGGTACCCATGGCGTTGAACCTCTTTATGGGACAAGATTCAGCATCTTAAAGGATATTTCCTTTTAAAGTCTTTGCTAAACCCCCAGAGAGGATTCATCACTCCCCTTGTATGGAAGCCATTAGCTGCCCCTGGACCAGATTTCACTTAGTCCTGATGAGTTTCTTCTTTAAGTAATGTGTAGTGACACCAAAAGGCGACTCCTGCCAGAGACAGCCCCATTATTAAGCAAAATGAGGGACAGATGCCGAAGGACAGCAGTGACAGCTACTCCAGTGTTCCCTGGCCATTACTCTGAATGTACTCCACAGCCTGTTCTGCACTCCCTAAACTATCCTGTATTTCTACGGTTGCTACTGTCCCATTGTCATTGTTGAAGTAAGATTTAATTGTAAGAGTAACAGTTTGCCTCTTTATATGAAAAGAGGGTGATTGGGTGCAGGTAGGAGGGGATGCAAGTTTCTTCTTTTTTGCCTTGGGCATTAAAATGTCTTGGGTAGGCTCTAGCTCCTACTTTGTTTGAGAATATGAGCTTTCTTACATATATGTGAAGATATGATGTTGCCTTATTCTTATTCATACCACTGGCCCATCTAGTTTGTCTGCTCACTGGCAGGAGCTCTTTCAGACAGGATTTTTCCAGCAGTATTTAAAGTTTACATCTGAGCATGGAAAAGTTACTTTTTAGACTACAGCTCCATGCTGTCTGGGGGATTTGGAGAGTTGTAGTCCCCAAAACTACCTTTTTCAAGCACTGGGTTCCAAAGAGTGAAACCAGACCTTCTGCATGCAGAGTAGGTGCTATGTCACCATCTTATAGGCTAGGCTTATTTGGGTTGTCAAAATATGGAAACATACATATATATAGAGTCCAGACAATATCCTATAGAGTATAACCTATAGGGTATAATACGTAAAGCAGAAAGCTATGTGTATTAGAGGCTGTGTGCTACTGGGAACAATGAGACGGACTAATGCTGGGTAGAATACCCACTCAACGGTGAACAAAGAGGTGAGAATGTCTGCATTTCTATCAACACTGAGCTGTGAGCAGATTTGGCTGCTAAAAAAAAGGAGGAAGTCCTGGTGGCACAGTGATTAAATGCCAGTACTGCAAACCACAAGGTTATAAGTTTGATCCCAGGGGGCTCCAAGGTTGGCTCACCTTTCCATCTTTCTATAGGTTGGTAAAATGAGTACCTAGCTTGTTGGAGGCAATTAGCTAAAAAATGCTATTGCTATTGCTGAAAAAGCCAGAGCAGGTACAATGGCTAATGTAATCTAATGGAAGGCAGCCAAAAGTCAAGATCCACATCTATACGGTTTGTTTATATTATTTCCAACAAGATCCAGAGTGGTGCCATATTTAAGATCTCTATTTTAATTGGAGCACATAAATGAGGCTCTGTCAGTACCTTTGTTCTGATTGGTCAACTGATAGCTGGATGGAGGCTAGGATACAAGAAGATGCTGAAATCAGACTGCTTTGTAGTCTGCAACAGATGAAAAGGAGTAGGCTCTGAGCTTGCCACATCTAGTAGTATAATGATGCCCTTACATTTAATACAATGTAATGTGATAAAAGCAAAACACCCAGACATTGACATGCCTGTGTTTCTCCTTAAGGGGAATGTATATGTTTCTGTATCTATGATTTTATATAATAAATAGCCTGAAAGATTACCAAAGACTCTGCTCATTTTCCCATATAAATATCCTGACATTCCAATACGTACTTAAGAATGCTTAAGTGAAGTACTGATGCTAACTCTACCTTGTCTGGTTTTCACCACTATCACAAGTTGGACATCTAAGTGGCCAGAAGGTAATGACAGAATCCAGATTAACTGATAAATGGCAAAGGCCCCTCAATCCCTCAGTTAGGGGTGGGGAACCATGGCAGTTTCAATCAAATTAGACCCTCCTCATAGGATATAGAGCATAGGTGGGCATTTGTTTGATTTTTTTGTTGCACTACAACTTCCAGCATTCCTCACCATTGACTGTGCTTGCTAGGTCTGCTGGGAGTTGTTGTCAACAAAATCTGGAGGACTCTATGATTCCCACTTCTTGACTCTTTTGTTTGTAAGCCAGATATGATAATTACTACAACTCAAAAGAAACCATGGTTTTCCAAAGTGGAAAACTATGAGTTTAAGGAGAGAGGGTTTTTAAAAAAAAAAACACTCCAAGAAGTAGATTCAAGAACACCATGGTGCAAAGTAGTTTACTAAACTATTTGGATGGATTTGGTTTTTCCTGTGTCATTCTGCAGTCACAGAGAAGGCATTAAAACATTAGAATGTGTGCATAGTTATGCTTTCTTTTTCCTGAAATACAGCAGGAATCCCAGCTCCAGTATATTTTGGGGTCTCAATCGACACAACTTGTCTCAAATGGGGAAGCAAAAGGTGTGGAGGCCAAGGCGCTTGCAGGCTGTATGATTCAAATGCATTTAGGTAAGTCAGTGCTTATGTTTGTACAGTGGAAAACCAGTTCTTCAGAAGTCTTTCTGGATATAATAATATAGACAGAACATTTAGGTTTTTAATGTCACCTGTCAGTGAGCTGCTGCTGTGTTCAGGTACAATAGCTGGTAAATCAAGGAGGAAACCCAAATTGGGAGAGTCCCAGTCTGGGAGAAAGGTGGGATATAAATAAATGGGTATGTGGGTGAGTCACAAATGCCTGTAGCTATTGTTGGCACAGCCACTCTGATGTTATAGGTCAGAGCATGGCAGCCATTTATTTATAAATTTAACATCCTAGTATTTCCCCCCAATAGTACCAGAAGTGGCACAAAATTAAAGCAAACACAGTAAATATATTAAAAGCAAAGCTGCTAAAATTAAATCAAATACAGTAGAAATAAAAACACAGACAAAATAGTTTATTGATTGAACTCTTGTTGTTGTGTGCCTTCAAGTTGTTTCTTACTTATGGTGACCCTAAAACAAAACTATCAGAGTTTCCCTGGCAAGATTTCTTCAGAGGGGGTTTGCCTTTGCCTTCTTCTGAGGCTGAGAGAGTGTAACTTTGCCCATGGCCACCCAGTGGATTTCCATGGCCAAGTGGGGATCTGAGCCTTGTTCTCCAGAGTTGTCGTCCAATGCGCCATTACGTTACATTATAAACAAACATCCATTAAGTTGTTTTTAATGATAAAAAGCAGTTAAAAAGAGATACTGAATGCTATTAAAAGTCATTTCTTAAAAACCGTTCCCAAAAGCATCCTGAAATGGAAAAAAGGGGGGAGTCCTTGTCTGGAAAAATGAGATGGAGGGAGCCAGTGTTACCCTATGTAGGATGGGAATTCCAGAATTTAGGAGCAGCTACAGAAAAGCTACCTTAGAAAGCTAGGTCCAGCAAGCTGAATGCTAACAGAGAATTGGGTGACCCTAGGCATCTTACCCCATCTTATCCCTGTCTGAGAGCCCCGCAGTTCATACAGCACAGGGAATTTCCCCCCTTCTGCCCCCCGGTCAGTCCTTACGACCCCTGAGGTAGAAATGGGGCTCAGACGGGGCAAGCAGGGGATAGAGCCCAATATAGTTATAGGAAAATACCCGGTTTACTCTGCTGCCACTGGGAGCCCACCCTGGCAGGCCAGCCCATCACTCTAGCTGCCGGTCACACTTACCCTTATGAAATAATTTTGTTTCCTTCCTAAATTACTTGTTATCTGTTGTCCAGGGTTGGGCAGTTTTTCAGAGATGGGGAGGCTGCATTACTGGCACTGCATTACTGCCACCAGTATCTGATGGCAATTGCAACAGTTCTCTTCGGTTCAGAAGGGATAAGATAAGTTTTTATTCATACAGTCCATAGACCCACCAAATAACAGACATGATGTACATTAATAGATAAAACCATAATACAAACCAATAAAATGAGGATACTTATTCATAGACTTTTTTGGAGCTCAACCAACTTATTCACCTATTAACGTCCCTCTCACTGGTCTTAATGACCACAGATAAGAACTTAGCAACTGACAAGGTAATATTAGGACATTTGTCCTCTAGTAATAATTTGACATAGAACCTCTCCAAATGGCCAGGTAGATGGCATAGCAAGGGAAAAATCAGTTGTTTATGACTCTGAGAATGAAGGACACAGGATAGTAGGATATGAGACATGGTTTCCACCTCCTGCAACCCACAAGGACAGAGCCTTGGCGAAGGGTATCAAAGAAGGGACATCTTCAGTTATAACTACAATGATGATGCAAGATCTTAGCCAATGGTTTTAAAAGCCCTAGGTTTCAATGAACAAATTTCTGAGGAGATTTTCAGACCTGCCAAAATGCCTGTTTGCCGCGCGAGCAGCCTCCCGAGACTGCTGTGCGGCAAGGGTCTACTTCGGACGATGCTGTGCCTCTCGCGAAACCGTCCGTGTCACTTCCGTGAAGCTTCGGACGGCTCAGCGCCATATTTCAATCACGGAGGTTGCCCGAGATTGAAATATGGCGCTGAGCCGTCCGAAGCTTCACGGAAGTGACACGGACGGTTTCGTGAGAGGCACAGCGTCGTCCGAAGTAGACCCTTGCCGCGCAGCAGTGTCGGGAGGCTGCTCACGCGGCAAACAGGCATTTTGGCAGGTCTGAAAATCTCGTTAGTTTCAGTTTCTTAGTTTCAATTTCAGTTTCTCTTTCCTCCACAACTGAATGTGAAGTAATTGGCAAAATCTGGTAACAAATCTGATTGTTCAAAAAATAATCTATAACAGCTTGGTGTAGTGGTTTGAGCATTGGACTACGACTCTGGAAACCAGGATTCGAATCCCCACTCGGCCATGGAAACCCACTGGGTGACCTTGGGCAAGTAACATACTCTTAGCCTTAGAGGAAGGCAAAGGCAAACTTCCTCTGAACAATTTTTTTCCAAGAAAACCCTGTGACAGGGTCACCATAAGTTGGAAACAACTTGAAGGCACACAATAACAGCAACAAAAACAACAAAAATCTCACCCACCTCTAGATTTAAGTAATGGATACAAACCTTTCTTGCTTCATAACAGGTATATCTATCTTGGTTTGACTGTTGTTTTGGGCACCATGTCCACATTCCTAAGCATTGCTGTCCTGATTGTTCTGAAGAAAAGGTACATTCCCCACAATGAAACCGTCATATCCAGCGAAGAGAGAGCAATGACATCAGCCAAAAGCAGGAAAAGTGACTTAGTCAACAGTGACCATTTGATTCAATCTACCTACTGGCCAGAGAAGGAAACACGACTTTAGGAAGACTGGATGTTTTCAAAGGTTTTGTTCTAAGAAGGAAATTCTGACCTTGGCTTTATTATAAATTCATGTCTTGGCAGGGGAGGGTGGGTGATATAACTTTTTTAAAAAACAAACAAACCCAAACCAAAACCCAAATTTGGTAAGCTTTCTAGAACTTGCAGAGGCCTAAAAATGCAAGTTTGTAATTGCCTTTCTTCAAAAACAAAACAATACCCCCCCCACTTTTCTGTATGTAACAAATACGTGGATTGGTATATAAAAAAACATTGATTTTACCTAAAACATGCCTGTGCATAAGACAACATTTTTTGTGCCATCTATAAGAATGGATGCATTTAAAAATAAATAAATGCAGTAAACATTATCAGTATTCCTTAAGAAGATATTTTGTTTGGCATATAAATCGATGTTAGTTTGCCACCGAGTCAAATGTGTGCCAGAAATAGTTAAGAACTATGTATATAAATGTTCACTTATTTAATTCTTGTATTTAATTTTGATACAATATTCTGTATCAGCTAGTTAGTTAAGTACAGTATACTTTACTTACCTACACTAGCCAGGATACACTGGTTCCCTGTCACCGGTGGAGGTGGCCTGTTCCTGTCCTCCATCATTTCTGCAGAAGATGGGCCAGAGTCCAAACAGGACACTGACCTGTCGCTGAAGCTGCCACTGCCACCAATTATTTTTGTTAATATGGAAGCCAGGTAGGGGGTTCACAATATGTGATTGCAGCCCCCCTAGTCACATGTAGTCACATACTACAGCACCCCTGCCTGTGTCTGGAAGAGCCAGGGAGCAGGCAGTGGCAGGGAGGAGTGGTGTACCAGATGGGCTTCCATGGACACATGGGGCCAGATCTGGCAGAAATGGAGTAAACAGGGCTTTTTCTTATACCTCGGTAAAGGGCCCTATCCCAGCTTTCCCCCATGCCAGCCCCATATCTGCCCTGGAGGTTGTTTGGGCTGCCTGGGGGTAAATGCCCTGTGTTTTCTGGACTGCTGGGGTCTGGAATGGGGCAAGCCAGGGTATTTGACCAGTGTAGACAAAGCCAAAGTGAAGAATATTTAGGTAAGTATAAATAACTAAGTAACCTCTCCTGGTCTGACCCCCACCAAACCTGATGGAAATGTCACCGACCCATGCTTCAATTTCTGGCAGAATGGACCTCCTTGTCCTGTAACACCCTGTGAAGTAGGTTGAAGGAGAGATACAATTGCAGCAATAGTGACTAAGTAGTGACTGTGAATACAGACCAATTATGGATGAATAAATCTAGGTAACTGTTCCATATATTTAAGTATGCTGGCATTTAAATAAGTGGCTAATACAAAATACTGGTCATTAATTTCAAGGGCTTTATACCCACTTGGCAGGATTACAATAATTTTTACACATTTTTCCAATGATTTTTCTGCAAAAAAAATCAGTTCAGAACTTTTCTGCAAAAAAATCAGTTGCACAAAATAGAAGAACCCTGATTTTACTCAAAACAACATTCTTGTGCATAAAACAGTATAAAACAACATTTTTGTGCAGAGAACGGTGGTCTAACTCCTATTAGTTCTAACCAAAGTGGAACCATTGAAACAACTGGACCTACCAACAGGATTCTTAATTGTTGTATTTGAAGCTAAATATACTATTTTCCATGCAAAAATGTGTTTTTGAGAACACTTTTTTTTTTTTTTTTTTTTTACTAAAACGTCCTGAGTTTGGAAAAATTTGTAGCGGTTAACCATTTTCCCAAAGAGTGCCTTGATGTTTGGAGGAATCCTTTCCCACTGAGGACAAGAAAACTTCCAAGCAGTCTTCCTTACATCCCTACTAAGAACATCAGAACCTAACAATTCAGACCAAAGGCATATCTAGTCCTGCATTCTGTTCCCACTGTGGCCAATCAGACACCTACAAGAAACCCAGAAGCAAGACTTGACAGCTGTAGTATTGTCCTCCCCATATGACATGAGGACAACAGTACTGTCCTACTAACTAGTACTGAGAGGAATATTGTCTTCAAAACTGGAGGCAGTCAAGAACCATTATGACGAATAACTACCAGGAGCTTTCTTCTCCTTGCAAGGAGTTATGGCAGGGCAGTTGAAGCTACCCAGACCCTACATCTTTGATTAGTTCCCTTTCTACTAATTGAAATTTTGTCAGACTGTGCTATGCAGTGTTGCCCAGTGGGAATCCAACACTTTGACATGTAGCCAGGAGGTACAAGTAATATACAAAACGTGGGATCCCATAGGGCTAAATCCAAAGTCAGTCTCAATTAGATTCCTCCATGGAAAAGAACGGGACTTAAATGAGGGAGCCTACTCTAATTGGGATTAACTAGGGATGTAGTTCATAGAATCATAGAATCATAGAATTGCAGTCTTCACTAATTTTCTTCTCTGTTGTGAGAAAGTCTTTGAAAACCAAAGTTTTGAAGCCTATTTACAATTGGGAACTTCTGCACAAAATTCATACACTACTGGGTTGTTTTGTTTTGTTGTTTTTGCAGAAAATGGACTTTTTTGTACAGGAAGAAGCATGTTAAGTACAGAAATTAATATTTCTATGCAGAAACTAGCATTTCTATATGTCTGTGTTTTGTGTGCAGAAAATTGTGTTTCGGTTCAATGCAAATTTTGTGCAGAATAAGTCAGGAATCACAGCATTTTCTGTACATGAAACAGCCTTTTTCTGCATAGCAAACAGTATTTTTACATAGAAGTATTATTTTCTGTGTAGTGAATCCCTGTTCAGGCATGGAAATCCATTGAGTGACCTTGAGCAAGTCACACTCTTTCAGCCACAGACGAAAATGGCAAAAAAACCTCTGAACAAATGTGGCCAAGAAAACACCATGATAGGTTTGCCTTAGGGTTGCCATAAGTCGTAAACAACTTGAAGGCACACAAGAACAGCAAACAACAATTGCTGTTTCCCGTTCTGAGAAGGCTGTTTTGTGTACAAAATAACCACCTGTGCATTTTTCATAGAGTAGGTCCCAAACTGTGAAAGCTATTACCAGTCCAGGTTTCGTCTTGTCAGGGTTTTTTGACATGCAAAAAAACATGTTTTTTTTGTTTAAAAAAACATTTTTAGAATATTTTCAAATATTATTTCCATCCCTAGGACTAACACGGGATTTATATCTTACCTACTTTGTACTGGGTACAGTATGCCAAATTCCAGAAAGTTTTAGGAATTTCTCCCATCCCTGAAAAGAGGCAAAAGTTGTCTCCACTCCTGCTGGTGAATAATTAGTCTCACAAACATATAAGTGCAACTTTATGGTGCACAGGATTGTTTTGCAGCATTAAGTACCAAGAACCTCTACATTTTAATTAAAAAAAAAACTATGAGATTTTTCAGGGTCTGGGATTCTGTCCTCATTACAAATGTCTCCGCTTCAGAAATATGATTGAAGAATGAAAAGGCTTGACTATTTTCTTCCCTACCTTGTTCTTTTTGTGCAGATTGTATAGATGTGATAATATAATGCACAATATGATTTTGAAAAAAAAAACCTTGAAAGTCAATTAAAATGTATTCTAAGAAAACTGCCTACAGCTTTATTTGTCTTTCAGTCCAGTTTTTGATATGTGTGTTACATTAATACATAAAGACACATGCAATTACAGCTGAGATTCTGCATCCTCAGATGTAATGACAATGACAGGGTTCCATTACTGTAGTTACGTCTGGTGAAGGCATCCCCCCAAACCCAACTGCTTCAGACTGCACCTCAACCAAAATGGAAACTGATTCTGCTCAGTGGTTCCCTAATGTTACTGAGTGACTGAGTTGCTGATAGAAAACTAAGGGGAAGGGAATGTAATGGAATATCCTGGAAGAGGACAAGAGCTATATACACTGAATAGGACCACTCCGTGGCAGGCAGTTTTTTGGTGCAGGTCACATTTGTCTATCACAATCTGAATAACAATTTAATAACTGTAAAAAATGGCAGCAAATTGGATTCATGGCATACAATAGCATAGGACAGACTACAGGTCAACCCCCATATCTGCAGGGAATATGTTCCAAGCCCCCCCATGGATACCTGAAACTATGGATAATAGGGAACATTATTATTTACAATGAGATGAATACCAGAAGTTGACCATATAATTGCATTGGAGGACCTAGAAATGCCTAGAGAGAACATTTTTTTCCAGATGTGGATAAGTGAAACCTTGGATATTGAATCTGTGGATATGGGGATTGGCCCGCATCTCCAACTGATTAGAAGGTTAAAGATCCTGGAAAAATTAAAAGATCTTTTGCTGGCACTGAAATGACAGCCAAGGTGCCCCAAATGAGCCTCCCTTGGGAGGCAATTCAAAGCCCAAGGTGCCACCACTGAGAAGGTGCCCTCAAAAAGTACCCGATGTTCCTGCCTTCATAACATGTCTTGCAAAGCCAAGGCAAACAACAGACTTGAATGCCATTAGCAGTAAGATTTACTTCATCAAAATAGAAATACAAATATTTTCAGTAGTTTTAGTGCTGCACACACTTGCAGCTGAGGTAAACATACACGCATACGAATATACTTCAATGGTTCTGCAGAATTGGGAGGAAGCAGGAAATAGTAGTCCTGCAGATATGGACTCTGCTGCTCCTTCATTTTAAATACCAAAGTCAGAATCACCCAGGCCATCATATTTCCAGTTTCTATATATGGTTGTAAAAGCTGGATAATGAAGAAACTATAGAAGAAAAATCAACTTATTTGAACTGGGGTCCTGGAGGAATTTTATGGATACCATGGACTGTCAAAAGGACAAATGTACAGATCCAATAGCAAATTAAGCCTCAACACTCACTAGAAGCCAAAATTATTAAACTGAGGCTGTTGTAATTTGGACGTATCATGAGATGACATGACTCATTGAAAAAGATGATAGTAAAGTGGAAGGCAGTAAGAAAAGAGGGGTACTACACTACAGGTGGGTTGATTCAATCAAGGAAGCCACAGTTTGCATATCCTGAGCACGACAGTTGATGACCAGAGCTATTGGAGGTATCTCATTCATAGGGTTGTCATAAGTCCAAGTGGACTTCTGTGCAAATACCAACAACTCCTTCATGTTACATCATAGAAAGTTCAGCCCTGGTTTTTCACTTTCTCCAGCTTTCTGCATTTCAAACGTGAAGCGGGGAGAAATCAATATAAGCAGGAAAAAATAAAGTGGGTCACACATTATTATCACTGTATAGCATAGTAGGATGGCCACTATCTTCAAAAAGAAAAAAAACATATTGCTGTAAAAGAGGATCAGCACTTGCATAATACTTGTATATGTCAATTTATGTGTACAGTAGCAACTTCAGAAATAATTACTGTAATAGGAATAGAAATGCATTACAGGTTGACCCCCGTATTCACGGTTTCAGTATCCATGGTTTCACTTATCCATGTCTGAAAAAATATATTCTCTCTAGGCATTTCTAGGTTCTCCAATAGGATTCTATGGTCAACTTCCAATGTTCATCTCATTGAAAATAATAGGGTTTCCTATTATCCATGGTTTCAGGTACCCACGGAGGTCTTGGAATGTATCCCCTGTGGATACGAGGGTCGACCTGTATATCTGAACACCATGGGGGAGGCTGGTCTTCTATTGTTGAGGTGCTAACCCAGGATACATCTTTTCAAGGCACCTTATGCTTCTTGGACTGGACAGCACTTCAAACAAAAGAATGGCCTCTGACAGCCCTTCAAATTAAGGTGATGGCCTAAATAGGATTTGGGAACATGGCCTTCCAAGATGTTTCTGGACTGTAATTCTTAGCACTCTGATAAGAACTCTTGGAAATTGCACTTCAAAAACATCCAGAGGGTCACACAAGTACCACTTCTGGCCTAAATCCAATTGCTCCTCCCAGTTGATTAAACAAGCCTACTCAAAGCTGGGACTAGAGATTAGATTTAATCCTACAAATACATGGTCATCCTACTTCGTATCTCATGCATAGAGAACCTTTAGTCCTCCAGATGTTTTGGCCTACAACGTCTACCAGTCCCAACCAGTATGGCCAAGAATAGGGGGCTTGGAAGTTATAGTGCAATATATAGTTATAGTGCAATATATTGATAACCAAAGTTTCCCCACCCTAATCTAGACATACCAATTTGGCAATAAAGCATTTTCTTGGGAAAATGAGAATGACATATCCTCCATTGTTTCACAGATGAAAACCAGGACACATGTGACCAAGCAAAATCAGAGTGTGGCCAAGATGGCAAGAGTTATTAATGAGGAAGAACAGACAGGCTGGTAGAGGCTGCAGACATTTGCTTTGGCCTGAGTATACAGGGAAAGGCAAGATTCCATCTCCCCTCCCCTTGCTGAGTTAATTGAGTGCATATTACTTGTGTACTTTGAACTCCGTTTGCAGCAATTGAAATACTGGTAAGCTGAGGACAAAGGAGGAGAGTGGGTGGAAGGGAAACTGGGTCATTTTAAAAGCAGCTGGAAACGTGGGGCAACAGAGGATTAATCAGGACTATTCTTGTCAAACCACAACAATTGGAGGGTATGGAATAAAAAAATATATCCTGTCTCACTAGGGTTAAAACTTCCCCCTCCTGTTACCCAAATTGCTAGTCGAGTTATTAATAAGTTGGGGAAATCAGCAGCAACTCAACTTTAGCAATGTGATAGGGGACAACAAGGGGATCTTGAACCTATGCATACCAGTACTAACCTGGATGGAACACGCACCAATGTGAAATTAATGATGGTTTTATTAAGAGTTCAAAAATAACACCAATCATACACACAGTTACACAAGAAACATTTACACAAGGCTATAGAAAGCAGTAGGAAGGACTTGGAAAGAGGAATAGCAAGAAGGTTTGTTGTAGGTTATATGACCTGTCCTGTAATCCAAAGTCTCAAGGCAGACTGGAAGCATGGATGAGGAGGTAGGAATGGGTACACAGAAGGGTGGAGTGTCCCCAGGAAATCTTTTATACCCAAAAATTTGTCATAGAATCATAGAATCATAGAATTGCAGAGTTGGAAGAGACCACGAGGGCCATCCAGTCCAACCCCCCTGCCACGCAGGAAATCACAATCAAAGCATCCCTGACAGATGGCCATCCGGCCTCTGTTTAAAGACCTCCAAGGAAGGAGAACCCACCACGCTCCGAGGGAGTGTGTTCCACTGCCGAACAGCTCCCACTGTCAAAAAGTTCCTCCTCATGTTGAGGTGGAATCTCTGTTCCTGGAGCTTGCACCCATTGCTCTGTGTTCCAGTCTCTGCAGCAGCAGAAAACAAGCCTGCTCCATCCTCAGCGTGACATCCCTTCAAATACTTAAACAGGGCTATCATATCGCCTCTAAACCGTCTTTTTTCCAGGCTAAACATACCCAGCTCCCTAAGTCTCTCCTCATAAGGCATTGTTTCCAGACCTTTCACCATTTTAGTTGCCCTTCTCTGGACACGCTCCAATTTGTCAATATCCTTTCTGAATTGTGGTGCCCAGAACTGGACACAGTATTCTAAGTGAGGTCTGACCAAGGCAGAATAGAGTGGCACTATTACTTCCCTTGATCTAGACACTATACTTCTATTGATACAGCCCAAAATTGCATTGGCCTTTTTAGCTGCCGCATCACACTGTTGGCTCATGTTCAACTTGTGGTCTACTAGGACTCCTAGATCCCTTTCGCACGTAGTCTCATTCAGCCAGGTCTCTCCCATCCTATATCTATGCATTTCATTTTTCCGCCCTAAATGCAGTACTTTACATTTCTCCGTATTGAATTTCATTTTGTTAGCTTTGGCCCAGCTCTCCAGTCTATCCAGGTCATTCTGAATTTTGATCCTGTCCTCTAGGGTATTAGCTACTCCTCCCAATTTGGTGTCATCTGCAAATTTGATAAGTATGCCCCTAATTCCCTCATCTAAGTCCTTGGTAAAGATGTTGAATAGCACTGGGCCCAGGACAGAACCCTGTGGCACCCCACTGGTCACATCTTTCCAAGACGAAGAGGAGCCACTGCTGAGCACCCTTTGGGTTCGGCCGGTCAACCAATTACCAATCCATTGAACAGTTAACTTGTCTAGCCCACATTTTACAAGCTTGTTTGCAAGAATGTCATGGGGAACCTTGTCAAAGGCCTTACTGAAATCAAGGTATGCAATGTCCACAGCATTCCCTTCATCTACCAAGCTGGTAACTTTATCAAAAAAAGAGATCAGATTAGTCTGGCATGACTTGTTTCTCTGAAACCCATGCTGACTTTTTGTGATTATGGCATTGCCTTCTAAATGTTCACAGACTCTCTGTTTAATGATCTGTTCTAGAATCTTCCCTGGTATTGATGTCAGACTAACTGGACGATAGTTGTTGGGATCCTCTTTTTTCCCCTTTTTGAAGATGGGAACAACGTTTGCCCTCCTCCAGTCTGCTGGGACTTCTCCTGTTCTCCAGGAGTTCTCAAAGATTATTGCCAATGGCTCTGAGATTATATTTGCCAGCTCTTTTAATACTCTTGGATGTAGTTCATCTGGTCCTGGAGATTTAAATTCATTTAGATTAAGAAGGTATTCCTGTACTACCTCTTTACTTATTTTGAGCTGGATTTCCCCTATTGTGTCCTCTGTTCCATTCTCCTCAGGTTGGTCCTCCTTTTCCTTTTCTGAAAACACTGAGGCAAAGAAGGTGTTGAGTAATTCTGCCTTTTCTCTGTCCCCTGTTAGCATTTTGCCATCTTCCCCACGTAGCGGCCCTATCATTTCCTTCTTCCTCCTTTTGCTGCGGACATACCCAAAAAAACCCTTTTTATTGTTCTTAACCTCCCTAGCAAGCCTGAGCTCATTCTGCGCTTTAGCTTTTCTGACTTTACTCCTACACGTGTTCGCTATCTGTTTGAATTCTTCTTTGGTGATTTCCCCCCTTTTCCATTTCCTATACATGTTCCGTTTAAAACTTAGCTCCATTGAAAGTTCTTTAGTCATCCATCGTGGTTTCTTGAGACACCTCCCATTTTTCTTCCTCAATGGTACTGTTTGAAATTGTGCCTTCAGTATCTCCCTTTTGAGAAAGTCCCATCCGTCTTGACGTCCCTTCTCTTTTAGTATTCTTGACCATGGGATCATCCCCAGTATTTCCCTGAGTTTATTGAAATCAGCTCTCCTAAAGTCAAGAATGCGTGTCTGACTATGCCTGGCTTCTCCTTTCCATTGTATAACAAACTCCAGGAGAACATGATCACTCTCACCTAAGGATCCCACCACTTGCACCCCATTAACCAGGTTGTCTCTGTTGGTTAGGATCAGATCTAAAATAGCTGACCCCCTTGTTGCCTCTTCCACCTTTTGGACCATGAAATTGTCTTCCAGGCATGTAAGGAATTTGCTAGACCTTGTAGTTTTGGCTGAGTTAGATTGCCAGCAAATATCAGGATAGTTGAAGTCACCCATCACTACTACCTCTCTCCTTTCTGCATGTATGTTCATCTGTTCTAGAAAGGCAACATCCAATTCCTCCGTCTGATTTGGGGTCTAGGTGATAGGATTTTGAGTGAGAACAGAGCATTTCAGGAAATTTCTATGATTGACAGTGGTTCTCCAGAGATGTCAAGTACTCGCTGATGAGTGGTTGCTTTGATATTGAAATCAGTGGCCACCTTTTTTTTTAGCTGGGTCTGGGAACCAGGGAAGATGTTTCCTACAGACAAAGGTTATCTCAACTACACTTGATGGGCTTTATTGTCAACCATGTGGTGTGTCCTGAGACTATCTTTTTAGGTCCAGTGTGACCTTTGTGTTGCTTTGAAATTTTGAATTTCCTGCAACACCTCCTCAAAGCGATGCATGACTCCAGCCAACGTGTCTCCTTAGGATTTTTCCGAGGGATCCCTTGTGCTGCAGCTTTCGTGGAAGGCCACGTTAAGGCCAAATTATTAAATATAGCCAAATATTAAGGTGTATGGGCTGGGGAGGGTATCATGCTTCTGGCTTCACTCCTACAATCCTGTAGTCAAGACTCCATGTCCACCTGACAGCTGCTTCTTAGGGCTTGTCTAGATGGGCCATATACCCTATCTTGCTCCCGTCTCAGAGCTGCGCAGTCCTGCCAATGCAGGGCATTTGCCCCATTCTGTCTCTGAGCAGTCCTCTCCATCTCTGGGGCAGATATAGGACTGAGATGGGAGGAAGGCAGGGTAGGCCCAATACACCATTTTTTAAAAAAATATATGCTTAACTCCATTATAGGCAGCAAACAATGGGTTTGGCCCTGTGGGTCCACAGGAGCCCATCCTGGCAGGCCAGACAGTTATTCCAGCTGCTGGCTTGCCATGTTCTGCCAGCTCGCAGAAGGGAGTCTGACATGTTGCTGGCTTCCTCAATGTCGGGAGAGCATGGAAGATGGCGGCTGTAGCAGCAGCTATGACGGGGCCAGCGTGCCCATCAGGACTTCTTCCCATTTCTTACAGGTAACAGGGAGTAACAGGCCTGATCAGCAAGATGAAAATAAGCTCTTACAGTACTGCAACTAGATACCTCTTATCATAGATATTCAATGTTTCCTCTAGTTTACCGGCAGCCCAATTCCTGTGACAGAGTGATAAATCCAAAATAACAAACAACCCACTGTAAAACTGAAAAGAAAACCCAGGCAATCCTGTATACATGCAGATTCTGGCATGACAGAATCTTAGGTTGGGACCCCCAACTTCAGACAAGTTTAATCTTGGCTTTTCCTCAGCCTCCTTTGAGGCAGCAGACCTTGGCTCTCATCCCAGTTCTGAAATACCAGGCGTCAACGTGCGCCTGTTTCCAGGCCACAGGGGGATGGCTACCTTCCCAGCTTTTGCTTAGAAATGCTCCAATAATCCCAAATGCAATGAACCGGCTCCAAGATTTGCTGGCTACTGGAAAAAAACACACACAAGTGCAGCGTTCTTCTTTGAGACCTTCTTTATGTACACACAAGGCTGGGGTTTGCACCCACACACACACACACTCGCCACCTCCACCACCACAGAGAGACGCAGAAGGTAAAGTCAGCTTTGAGGTCTCTGTTTGTATCTTCTTCCCCTTTGGCATCCTGTCCTTCTTCCACTGAACAGAAGGGAGAAGTAATGGGTTTGTTTAGTAGCAGGCTTGAGTTGCCCTGGTTTCAAATAATTACTCCACTTCTTGTTGCATAACACATGATATAGATGCCTAGATGCCAATGGCCTTGAGTCATGCACTACAAGTGCCCCTTTTAAAATGTGGATCTCCCTGTGTCTTCCTAGTGACTCACTTTCTTCCTTTCATCTCTCTGTCTCTATTTTTTTCTATAACATCCTGGGGAACTATGAAGTTTCTGATAGTGGGAATCACTAGATTTCTTCATCCCCTCCAACTGTCCCACTCTGACAGAGACTGTTCTAATTAATCATCTGTCATACCACTTTTCCAGCTGCTTTTAAAATGCCCCAGTTTCTCTCTTGTCCTTCACCTTACCCCCATTGTCCTCAGCTTACTTCCATTTCTGCAAATTGAGTTTAAAGTGTAAGGAGATTTTTACACCAGCTGTCTGTTCCATTGCAGGCGTGGAACAGTGTCGCTGAAAGATTTCTCTTTCAGGTGACATTCATCCCCTTCTGTGCCCTCAACGTGGCTATTCTGTTTTCTCCCCATGATATTTCAATCACGGACAGAAGTCATTAATGATTACTTGTTCTGTTTCTGTCACGGAATCATGGGTGGTCTGAAAGGTGTCCTGTTCCTCTTCCATGATGACAGCTATGGGGGGGGGAGGTCTGTTCTGGACACTTCTGGAGAGGAACGGGACATCCAGGTAAGTGGCAGCCTCCCCCCTCCCTGGGTTACTTATATTTTTTTAAATGCTTTTTTTTAACTTTGTTTTTGGTTTTGACATTGGGGAGGGCTATTTTTGAATTTCCTATGTGGCCACTCTCTCAAGAATGAGTGGGATTTGGCTTCACTGCTGTAAAAGCAACTTTACGGCAGTTGTATTTACAGCAGTGAAGCCAAGGGGAGAGGGAGGACGTGCCTGCTGCGGGATTAAGGTAAGTGTGCGAACATTTAACTTAATCCCATAGCAGGGATGGGAGAGGGGCTTGCGGAGCAGAAACAGGGCATTTGGCCCCATTGTAAAAATCTCCTAAAAGTAGTTTGAACTCCGGACTTTATCAGATGAGTCAAATGCAGCGTCATAATGGTGCCACATAAACGTGAAAGGGCACGCATATCAGACGATGTCACCCTTTCGCATTTATGTCTTTGCCAAACCCTGTTGTATTTTATTGGCAGCTTAAGCTGTCAATAGATTGGCTGTGCTTTTTTTTTTTTTTTTTTTTTCCTGGCATAGCCGGCATATGTAACCTTGTGTCTTTTCATGGATTCATGAATGGGTGGACTGGCCAGAACACTTCTGGGTGAGATCCTCTTTTTATGAACCTCCCTTCGTTACTTGTTATTTTGTGTGTTTATGTGCTTTTAAAAACCTTTTCTTGTTATTTTACTCTGATAAAGTCCTGAGATTATAAATAACAAAAATAACTCAGGTTTCCTGGAAACTCTGGATTAACCTCAGGTTCTTTTGCTGTCTGGACAGCTGGGTCAGGTTTGATTTGGCCCAATCCAGTTGTCCACATGCAGACACAACCACCATCTCCCTTATCCTGTGTTGAGCAGTGCAGGGAAGGGGACGGTTCTCCATCAGAGGTGCCACCACCATCTTGCCAGCCAAGCAGCTTCCTATGAGAGCCTGGCTGGTGCCAGTGTTTCTGCTGAGGTCAGAATAGGGCATCCATGTGATCAACAAGGAGGATGTAGAGTCACCTTTTCCTTGTTAATCTCTTGTCTAGGCACCCCATGCTGACCTCAGCAGAAGCAAGGCATACAGCCAGGCTCTGGCAGGGAGCTGCTTGGCCAGCATGGTGGTGGTGACTCTGAAAATAGGGGATGGGCCACTGGGACCAATGCAGTGTTGGACCTGCTGGCCTGTGTGGATAGCGATGGCCATCATACCAAATTCGGCCCGGTGCATGTGGCCGCCATTGTGGTTGATCTGGGGCCAGTCTGGAGCATAATTTCAGTGTAGATGAGCCCATAGATAGTGAGAAAAAACGACAATACATTACAAAATAAATTTGATATCTCAATGACCCAAAAAGTGACTGTAATGTCTATTGCTAAATCTAAGTAGGGAGGCTTAATCACACATCTTGTCCTGGGCCTGGTGCCAGCTGATGGTATCTTATACCAGCATAAGGACATTTTCAGACAGTGCTTACCACAGGATCAGGTCCCGGGAGAGGAACGTTGCTCTTGCGCAGCAGGGGGTCCTTTTCGGACGCCGCCATCCCTCTTCCGGGATCATTTGTGGCACATCCGTGAAGCTTTGGAAGCAGCTGCACCATATTTTAAGCAAGGAAGTTGCCCGTGCTTAAAATATGGCGGAGCCGCTTCCAAAGCTTCACAGACGTGCCACGAATGATCCTGGAAGAGGGACAGCGGCGTCCGAAAAGGACCCCCTGCCACGCAAGAGCACCGTTCCGTTCCCGGGACCTGATCCCGTGGTAAGCACTGTCTGAAAATGTCCTAAGTCACCAACAGGATTCTGACCTAGAAGCTACAACGGCACAAAAATGTTACAAGGTAACATTTTGAAGCTCTGCTTCTTGTCTCCAGCCCACTTGCAAAGACACAGGTTCATGGACCTTGAGTCATCACATCATGCCCATCTTGCCATCCATGCTTCCTGAAGCCAATTAGATTCATTATGAACTTTGGATTGCATGTTACAGGGCCTGTACATATTTCCAGGATATCTCTAGCTAAAGAGAGCAAACATGCTATTTGCTTTTTGATCTGTGTGCTGGGTAAATTACTGCCAGAGAAATGAACTCAGCAAAAAATATCTGACAGAGAGTGGGAGTGGGGCATGAATCATTGGTGTAAAAATTGGGAAGGAAATATATCCTTATTTTTTAACAGCAGAGCATTGCAGGGGGTGGTAATGGTCTGGAAAATATTTGGTCTGTCCTTAATAGGCCCCACTGTTGTTTTCCTTATCAGTGGTGTCTGATATCTTAGCAGATCAACTTCTAGGACCAATGAGCTCTTTGTTTTTATGAGCTCTGTGTGGGACTGAGAAACTTACAAGGGTGGGAGAGCTTGGGATTGGGTAGTGTGCATCCCTGCTTCTTAGTTCCGTAGAATCCAAGTGGTTTTGAAGCTTATATTGAATACTAGGGAGATTTTCACATGGCGAAAATATCCCCCGGAGAAATCGGGACAGATATATTTCTGTCCCGGAAGCAGCGCCACGGTTCACACACCACTTCCCTCTCCTGATATGCCATTGTCCTCACTCTGTGTTTTTTCTTCCCTCTTCCGTAATATTTTATTAATGGCGAACTCCAGTTAGTAAAAATATTACGGAAGAGGGAAGAAAAAACACAGCGTGAGGACGAAGGCGTATCGGGAGAAGGAAGTGGGCGTGCGAACCACGGTGCTGCTTCCGGGACAGAAATATTTCTGTCCCGATTTCTCTGGGGGATATTTTTGCCATGTGAAAATCTCCTAGGACTTTATCAGACCACCCCCTAACAGTGTTCTTTTGCCGGCATTAAAAAAAAATTCCATTCTTATGCCGGCAAAAGAAGGTCCCCCACCACACTTACCTTCCTCTCCTGGCAAAGGCTTTCCCAGCACTGATGGAGGAAGTGAACGAAGCCCTGTTAACGTCCTTCTTTGAAAACCCACACGATTTCATCGCACAGGAAGTTTTAAAAAGTTTGTTACCTACCTGGATGTCACAATCTCACTTGGAAGTGTTCTGGCTGGTCCTGCCATTGTCAGGGTAAGTATGAGAAAAAAAATTTGATGTTCCATACACTGGCAGTGCTGGCACAAAGTGCCATGGGGGATCTATTGATGGCTTAAACTGTCAATAAAAAGGCATGGGTTTGGGGCAGAATATAATCGTGAAAGGGTGACATCATCTGATCTGTGTGCCCTTTCGCAGTTATGTGGCATCGTTATGACTCCATATTTTACTCACCTGATAAAGTCCCTAGAAAGAATGGAACAGTAACTTTGTTCTCCAACCTGTATCAGTGGAATTTCCTCATAGTCTTCCTGAAGCCATGAATTAAAGTGGTCCATTAGTTGCCATACTCTCTCCCACCACCCTCACAGGTACATTCAGTGGGAACATAGGAGAGGGTCTTCTCAGTAGCTACCCCCAAGCTCTGGAACTCCCTTCCCAGGAAGTTAGACTGGCATGCTCCCTACTCCCCCCCCCCAGACAAGTAAAGACTTTTCTGTTTAGAAAGGCATTTGATGATCTATTATATAAGGCCTGTCCCACCAAAATAATGTGCTGGATCTTGCTAGCTGTTGTGCTAGTCTGTGTGTATCTTTAATGATATTAGTCTTTTGGTTGTTTAATCTTGTTTTAACTTTAGTCTCTTGTGGATCTTTAATGATAAGTTTTTTTTAATTTGTTGTAAGCAAAAAAAAAAGGTGAGATAGAAATAAGCATAAACATAATAATAATACCACTAGTTACTCCCCTATTGACATGTATTTACTGAATCAACAGTCCATCAGTCAATGGATCAAAGACTAGAATGTGCCCATTGAATCCACATTAACTACTCCTATTGACCTCAGAGAAAAATCTATGGCTGACATCCTACATTATGCTTGCATAGTACAGTTGTCCTTTCATATTTGCTGGGGTTTGGTTCCAGGACCCCCCATGGATACCAAAATCCGTGAATAGTCAAGTGCCATTATATGCAATGGCATAGCAAAATGGTGTCCCTTATATAAGATGGCAAAATCAAGGTTTGCTTTTTGGATTATCAATTTTTTAAAGAATATTTTCAAGCCATGAATACTTAAATCCATGGATACCAAATCTGTGGATATGGAGGGATGACTATATAAATCTAGACTCACATAGATATGCAGTGGCTGTGCTACTCCACCCTTCTGGCGAATACCCACATTATGCAACTGATTGTGTATCTGCAAGTATGCCTGCTTATTGCCCTGTTGTGCAATGTGGCATACACCATGGCTGTTTCTGCAACCTTGGGGAATCAGTTGGTACACTGAAGCCACTGACAGACAGTAACATGTTATCCAGGGATGCACAACTCTGTGTGAGATGATTACATTTTTGGAACTTTGTTTATGCAAGTGGGAACTGAATATAGATATTACACCATGGCCAAAAAGAAAAAAAAGGACAACCATGCGCATAATGAATTAAAATGACACAGAACATTGAACACCATCATGTAATGATTTACATTTAAATAATGATCTTTTTTTAAAATAACAGCAACCAAATAGTTAAACTGTTGAAAGGATGATGGGTAATAAATTAATTCTTAGTGAATTAGTTCCAAGCTGTGTCAAAGCAAAAAGTGGGAGGCAATTTAGGTAAATTTCAATAATGTAAACAATTCACCTAAGGATATGGATTAAGCACTTGCCACTAAGGCACCATCTAAGAATGTGCAACTGCACATGAGATGGTTACACTTGTGGAATTCTGCTTCTCAAATGTGAACTCAGTATGTCTGTTGTGGAAAGAGAGAGGGAGAAAGAGGAGATTATCACATGCTCTAAATATGGCATTATCATGACACCAGGAGATTGCTAAAGGGATTCCCTTTCACATGACGTCATTCCCCTCTCATAATGCTCCTGTTTGGCTGTTGTTATGCCATAATGCTCCCGTTTGGCTGTTGTTGGCTGCTTTTTATTGATGGGCTAAGCCTGTCAATGGAACCCCCATTCCATTTCTGTTATGGAATGTCCTGTGACTGAAAAGGTGCCCCATTATGCTGGTGCGATGCCAATGTCAATGGGAGGTCCGTACCAGAACACTTCGAGGTGAGATTGGGACATCGAGGTAAGTGACACACTTTTTTGTATCCTCCACAGGTTACTTGTAATTATTTAAGTGTGTTTAGGTGCTTGCTGTCACCTAAACACACTTTAGGTGCTTTTTGGTCATAGAATCATAGAATCATAGAATTGTAGAGTTGGAAGAGACCACCAGGGCCATTCAGTCCAACCCCCTGCCACACAGGAAATCTTGATCAAAGCATGCCCGACAGATGGCAATCCAGCCTCTGTTTAAAGACCTCCAAGGAAGGAGACTCCACCACGCTCCGAGGGAGTGTGTTCCACTGCCGAACAGCTCTTACTGTCAAAAGGTTCCTCCTAATGTTGAGGTGGAATCTCTGTTCCTGGAGCTTGCATCCATTGCTCCGTGTTCCAGTCTCTGGAGCAGCAGAATAATAATAATAATAATAAAATTTTATTTATATCCCGCCCCTCTGCAACGCAATCGGGGCGGCTTACAATATAAAAACCCCATACTCACAATACCCTAGCCCACCCACCCCTTAAAATAATATTAAATTAAAGAAAACAAGCCTGCTCCACCCTCAACGTGACACCGCTTCAAATACTTAAACAGGGCTATCATATGTCCTCTTAACCATCTTTTTTCCAGGCTACACATACCCAGATCCCTAAGTCTCTCCTCATAAGGCATCATTTCCAGACCTTTCACCATTTTAGTTGCCCTTCTCTGGACATGCTCCAATTTGTCAATATCCTGTTTGAAGTGGTGCCCAGAACTGGACACAGTATTCTAGGTGAGGTCTGACCAAGGCAGAATAGAGTGGCACTATTACTTCCCTTGATCTAGATACTATACTTCTATCGATACAGCCCAAAATTGCATTGGCTTTTTTAGCTGCCGCATCGCACTGTTGACTCATGTTCAACTTGTGGTCTACTAGGACTCCTAGATCCCTTTCGCACGTAGTCTCGTTCAGCCAGGTCTCTCCCATCCTATATCTATGCATTTCATTTTTCCGCCCTAAGTGCAGTACTTTACATTTCTCCGTATTGAATTTCATTTTGTTAGCTTTGGCCCAGCTCTGCAGTCTATCCAGGTCATTCTGAATTTTGATCCTGTCATCTAGGGTATTAGCTACTCTTCCTAATTTGGTGTCATCTGCAAATTTGATAAGTATGCCCTTAATTCCCTCATCCAAGTCATTGATAAAGATGTTGAATAGCACTGGGCCCAGGACAGAACCCTGTGGCACCCCACTGGTCACATCTTTCCAAGACAAAGAGGAGCCACTGCTGAGCACCCTTTGGGTTCGGCTGGTCGACCAATTACAAATCCATTGAACAGTTAACTTGTCTAGCCCACATTTTACAAGCTTGTTTGCAAGAATTTCACGGGGAACCTTGTCAAAGGCCTTACTGAAATCAAGGTATGCGATATCCACAGTGTTGCCTTCATCTACCAAGCTGGTAACTTTATCAAAAAAAGAGATCAGATTAGTCTGGCATGACTTGTTTCTCTGAAACCCATGTTGACTTTTTGTGATTATGGCATTGATGTGTATTTTCCTTTTTATTTTTGAATTTCTCACGCATTCATCTTCTCGCGAGAACAGCCAGGATTTCCGTCCATGAAGCGAAAGGAGCTCCATTAGAGCTCTATTCACTCCTGGGCTGCCCTGCTGAGGCAATGAGCTGTGAATAAGGTAGGTCTGAAAAGTTTTTCTTTTCTGCCGGGACAGGGATGGGAGCGGGGCAGGAAAGGAGATTGAGGGACAGGGATGCTTTTTCTGTTCCCGTCTGATAATCTCCAGAGAGAGAACCACATGTGTAAGAGAACTTGCACTGTTACCATGACCTACACCTCCTCCTTATAATATCTAATATTTGGCAATATTAAGATGCTTCATGGGGTCTAATAGACTGGGGTAGACCAAAAGTTGAGGTCAAACAGAGGTCACAAGACCTAGGAAGGTGTTGTAGAAACATACTAGCAGATATACCCAAGATAGGATTAAGCAAAATTTAATACCACATTAAGGTGGTATGTGCTAATCCCCTCTTGGGCACCCTTAGTGATGAGTCACACATCACAAACAAAGAAGTGACCAAAACAACCCTTATCCCCAGGAAATATCCTTCATCACCCCTCCCTGCCCTACAATATGAAGGATGTCATAAACCAATCAATGCCTATTAACAGCAATCAGCAGAGTTTTGGTTTCCTTTGTTTAAACCATAGGAGAGCCATCTACACTTTGTTATAAGTCCAAACACCCCTGTGGGACATGAAATATAGTATAAATATTACTTCCCAAAATAATAGCAAAGTGTGCCCCTGTGCCCCTGCGAATGACACCCGGCCACTCTCTCCGTTAGCACATTGTTCAGTGCCACCCTCAGCCTTCCATCTGAGTACTTTGCTCCCCTTTCCAGGACTGGTAATTATTACCCTATCTCCTGAATCTATTCCTCTATTCAGCCTTTCTGCTTTAAACTCTTTGTTAGTCTTGTGTATGATTCATGTGAGTGTGTTTTGCATGTGTGGATACCTTCCATGTTATTTTCCAATAAAAACCATTTATTTTACTTTAACTATACTTCTCTGTGGTGAGTACTGGTATACTAGGTGCACAAGGTCCCAAAAGTTATCCAACCTCTTGCAGCCATCCATTTGAGCTAACAATTCTCCCAATTAATAACTGAGATTTTGGCATCACAGGTGAGCCCCCACAGACCCCCCCCCACCTCTTTGGGTAACAACACATCTTAAGCATTTGTTTGAGTAAACAGGCTTCTGGTCTATGTTCGTCATGGATGCCCACTACATTACAGAAGACTTTAAGGGTCTGCCCTAGGATGGGGTGGGAATTCTGTGGCCCATGGACCATGTGGTCCTTTTGTGCAGCTCCCACCACCTCCATAGAAAAAAATTAAGAAGAAAAACAGATGAGCACCTTTAGAAGCCACCAGGGGGACCATTCCTAGATACATTGAGGCTCACCCCTACACACACACACACTTACACCTTGTTCATACTTGTTCAACTGCCATGATTTAGAAGGGACAGTCTTGATTAATCCTTTGCTGTCCCACTTTTACAGCCACTTTTAAAATGCCCCAGTTTCCCTTTCCTCCTGCCACTTTCCTCCTTTGTGTTCAGCTTACTTCAGTTGCTGTAAACTGAGTTCAAAGTGCAAAAGTAGCTGGCACCCAATTAACTCAGTGGTGGTGGTGGGAGGAGGGGTAGTACCTTGCCCTTTCCAGTAGGTTCAGGCAAAAGCAAACTTTCTCCCAGTTGCCATGTGTCTTCACATCATCTTGACTGCATTCTGAGGTTTTGAAAAGTTGGAAGGTATGCTTAATTCCCCACCCAACCACTTTTAACTGACCAGACATTTCCAGAAACAGTTGCGTCTGGCAGTGCCAATGGCAGCCACTTCCAAAACCTAGTCATCCAGGCGTAGGGCTAAGTCTAGAAGTACACTCAAGCTGTAAACCTACCCTTTTTAGTGGAAATAGAAGCCCATCCAGCATGGCTTGAATCAGTATTTGCTGACCTGCCTATCAACTGACCAGAAGCACACTGTCGCGTGTGGATTAAGCTTCAGTTTGTTCACATCCACTTAGTCCAGTGATGGGCAACCTTTTGAGCTTGGTGTGTCAAACGTCGCCAAAAAACTGAGCATAACTCGGGTGGTGTGTCACTTTGAGGAAAGAACATTATTTCGCAATATTTATTGTTTAATCAACAAAATTATTAATTGTTTATTAATAATTAATGAGTTGTCGCAACTCATGTGACAACTGAGTAATTAAAATGTACAGTCAGCCCTTCACATTTGTGGTGGTTAGGTTCCAAAGACCCCCCACAAATGTGAAAAATCCGCAAATAATAACAGTCCCCCTGGCCTCCTGAAAGTGGCAATGGGGCCTCCGGAGGCCCCGACACTACTTCCCCCCCCACCCCCCACTCTGGCCTACCGAAAATGGTGACGGGGCCTTTGGAGGCCCTGTCGCTACTTTCCCCCCACTTTCCCCAGCCTCCCTCTGACCCATGGGTTTATTTTTTTGGGGGGATACCTCACCCATGAGCGAAGCAGGGAAAGATATAAAAGAGGTGGACTTACCTGCTGGAGGTAGAGGAAGGCTGGGGGGCATGGTAGCGAGTGTGGGAGCAAGGTGGAGTTGGAGATGAGGAGGCAGCCTGAGTTACCCATGGAGCAGAGCATGTGTTGCCGGCTAGCCTAGGAGCGATTACATGGACAGCTCCTTGGCTCCCAGACCCTTGGCTTCTTCCCTTCACAGCACTTACTCCCCCTCCCCACAACGCCATGCACGCACGCATTCTCCCCCCTCTTTTGGCAGCTTCCCTGTGCGGAGCTATTTAGAAGGGCTTCATTGGAGAAGCTGTGTGTGGTGCCTTGGGCTCAAACAAGAGGCCCACCTGCCCACTGCCTTCCCTGGCATTTCCAAGGCGGCTCCAAGGCTTCTAAGCCTCGGAGCCCCCTCAGGAAGGCTGGGGAGAGGCCGGATGGCCACCCTCCCGCTCGCCCGCCATCTTCCCTGGCCTCCCCGAGGTGGCTCTGAGGCTTTGGAGCCACCTTGGGAAGCCCAGGGAGAGGCCAGGCAGCCACCCTCCCACCCACCCGCCGCCTTCCCTGCCCTCCCCAAGGTGGCTCCGTGGCTTCAATGCCACAGAGCTCCCTCGGGAAGGCCGGGAAGAGGCCAGGCGGCCACCCCCCTGCTCACCCGCCATCTTCCCCGGCCTTTCCGAGGTGGCTCCAAGGCTTAGGAGCCCCCTCAGGAAGGCCGGGAGAGGCCGGGCGGCCACCCTCCCACTCACCCGCCATCTTCCCCGGCCTTTCCAAGGCGGCTCCGAGGCTTCAAAGCATCGGAGCCACCTCGGGAAGGCCAGGGAGAGGCTGGGCAGCCACCCTCCCACTTGCCCACCATCTTCCTCGGCCTTTCCGAGGTGGCTCTGGGGAAGCACGGCAGGCCTCAGGGGTGGTGGGGGCCAGGTGGGGGGGAGACTCCACCCCCTGCCTCCCTAAATTGGTTATCGGGGCTTCGTAGCCCCGCCTGCCACTTTCCTCCAGCCTCCCACCCTCCCTAAAGTGGCGAATGGGGCTTTGCAGCCCCGCCTGCCACTTTCCTCCCCACCTCCCTAAAGTGAGGCTTTGAAGCCCGGATCACCACTTTAGGGAGGGTGGTGAGCTTGCAGATGGGTGCGGGTGGAGGAGGCCTATGGCCGCGTGTCAGCACAAATTTTAATTAGAGAAAACAGTAGGATGTAGTGGTGAGAGGGCTGGACTGGATTTTGGGAGATGCAGGTTCAAGTCCTTGCTGAGCCATGAAACTCACTGGTTCACCTTGGGCCAGTAGCTCTTGCTTTCTCAGCCTGACCTACCTCCTGGGGTTGTTGTGATGATAAAGTAGGAGAAGAGGAGGAGAGCCACTTTTGCTGGCTTGAACTCATTGTAAGAAAGGCTGAATATAAATGTCATGAATAAAGGAAAGCAAATGTTATGATTTAATAATGTGAAACTGACATGCTGGAAATAATTTGGGACTCTTGTGAAGAATGGCTGTTATATTCTGTCTTCTGTGTCTAGAAATATCATCTTCCTCTCCCTGCATTCCCAGACAAAGCTAAGGAAATCTGAGCACAGAAATGAGTGAAATAGTCTAAACAGAACAGATTGCACTTGCAGAACACCAGGATCCAAGTTGGTTACTTTTTAAAACACACACCACTATAAAACTCAGCCCTTGCTTACACTTTGACAGTCTTTCTCTGAAGGTAATGGGGAATGACTCAGGAGTAAGAGGTTGAAACCCAGTAGATGGAACAGGGACATTCCACTCCCCTACTTATTTATTTTTTCAGCGATTAGATGGATACATCTTTTTATGGTCTTGGATGAAATGAAGAACAAACTATAGAAAACAATAGCTGTTTTCTGCCTCCAAACAAACCACAGGATGTTTTCAAAGCAAGGTCACAAATATGCCAGCATCACATTCTGAATATTTTCTATCTAGATCATTAAAAACAAACAAACAAATAAAAACCCTCACCCTGAAGAAATGTGTGGATTTCCTTTCCAGCCATGGGTGGGTAAAGGACAGGAGTAAGCTTACACAAGAAGAGCTAAAGGGGATTGTTTTTGTTTACTTAGGATGTTGGGAAAGTTAATGATTTCCCATATGGACATCAGAACTGCTTGGCTTTAAGGGAAAATGTTGCACAAAATACCCTATCAAATGATGCCATAGCCTTTGGATCTACAAGCCAGGTAGGCAAAAGTTTTGTTTCCTGCAGGGAAAAATTGAGGGTGGGGGACTGATATTATGCAGAGTGATTTGCACTAAAAAATTTTAATGGCATGACAGGTGCCAATAAAAATAATAGACTAGTGTTTTTCTTTAACAGATCTGCTGTATCAGTTTAAGGGAACAACAAGAGGCAAACAGCCTAATGCATCCATGCATATTTATTACTTGGTGTATCAAATCTGGTGATCTCCTCTCTGGAGTGGCCAGATGCAAAATAGATCAAGGCTCCTGGACCTTTCATGGCTGTTATAGAAGAGGGGATTTTACCAGGTACTTACTGGTGGCATGACCATGGGCAACTGTTGGCATTCTCTCTTTCTGTGCAACAGTTTATGACACACAAGCTTTGTCTTGTTAAATCTGTACACCTGACCTTCACTGGAGGACTCTGCACTAAAAAGTAGCAGGGTTTCAATCCCACCACGTCACTGTGCTTTTTAAAGGCACTTCCACCTGCTGAGAAAAAGGTCACTGCATTTGTGAGCAGCAGGTCAGGCTGTTCTTAAAGGCAGAACTGTTGTAAGGATTGGCTGAAAATGTTCTGCTGGCAGTCCAACATCAGATGAAATGCAAGTTCTCGGTGTGTCAATTGATATGTGATGGCTGATTTGCAGACATCAGCTGGGCAACCTGTGCCTCTAATTTTGCAACCTTCAGTCGTTTCAGAATTCCTTGACAGACCTTTTTTGGGCCCTGAAGACAGTCCTAGAAGACTCCAGGGGCCTTTCACATTACAAATGATATGTGATTCCACTTTAACGGCCATAGCAACATCCTATGAAATCCTGTGGTTTATAGTTTCATGGACACTAGAGTTCCCTGGCTGAAAACTGTAAAGACCTCATCCTAAATGCAAATCCCAGGATTGTACAGGATGCTGTGCTGGCGACATATTCTCCAAAGGTCCTGATTTGGCAGGAAGAGTCCCAATTAATTTTATGTTATCCCACATTTTTGATTTACTTCAAAAATGTCCCAGTTTCTCTCTCGTCCTCCCAGTTCACCCGTTTGTCCTCAGGTTACTTCCATTTTTGCCCAGATGCTAGTGACATGGAAATTCCACGCGAGATGGAGTTATTAATATTCTGGGGAAATTAACAATAACTCAGTTTAGCAATGCAAGAGGGGGCAACAAGTGGATCTAAGCCTATGTAAACCCCTACTAGCTCTGAAGGACCCACACAAGATGAAAATTAACAATGATCTTTATTAAGGGTTCAAAAATAACACCACAGAGACAGTCATGTTAGAAGCATTCACACAAGACTAATGAAGGAAAGTGGAAGATATGTGGATAGGGGAATAGAAGGAGGGTAGTGTGGGTGATACAACCTGGCCTGTAGATCCTGAAGTCTCAGAGCAGGGGCTCTGAGGACACACAACAAACTAGCAGCATGGCATGAGGGACTGGAGCTGAGGCTTGGTTAACAGACGGATAGACTGTCCACAGGAAGGGGGTCTGTGCGCATTTCAGTAGAAGTTTCAGGAGTTTTTAAATAGGCAATAGTTGCCTTCTAGGGATGGGATGTTGAGTGGGCAACTGCATTTCAGATGTGTTCCATTATTAAACAATGGATCTCCGGATATGTTAATGTGTTACATGTTTGGATTGAATAGCAGTGACAACCTCCTTTAATACCAGGTTGGGGATCAGGATAGGTGTAAACAATGAATGCCCCAATCACAGATGATGTCTGACACCAGATGTGCTCAGGAAACATTTCCTTAAGTCTGGCAAGATCTTTGTGTTGCCTTAAGATCTGGAAATTTCCATGGCCTCTCCTTAAAGCAATGTATGACTTGGCTTTTTCCAGCAAGTGTCTTTTTGGGATTTTTCAGGGGTCCTGGGTCTACTGCAGCTTGCATGGAAGACCACATTAGAGCCAAATTATTAAATATTTGCCAATTGTTGGGGTGCATGGGGGCTGGGGATATCAGGTTTGGTTTCAGTGCCAAGTGCAAAAGTAGTTTGTACTCAATTAACTTGGCCAGGTTGGGGCGGGGGGAGAGGAGGGGAAAGACTCTTGCCCTTCCCTGTACATTCAGGGAACAACAAACTGCTACAGCCTCTCCTAGCTTGTGTACTCTTTCTCATTAATAACATTTGCCATCTTAACCATGCTCTGATGTTGCTTGGCCACATGTCTCCCAGCTTTCATCTGTGAAATGTTGGAAGGTAGGTGATGATAATCTATAAACCCAATATAGCTGAGGTCTAGGTTATCTGAATGGCCTTATTCTGCCATACAAGCATACCTTGTTTTGAGATCTTTGGCAGAAACCTTTCTCTGTGTACCATCATCCTCATGAGTATCTTGGATGGGAACAAAGGAGAGAGCCTTATCTGAGGTTGCTCCCAGATCTAAGATGCCCTTCCTTCTTAGAGGGGTGAGACTAGCACTCTCCTTCTTATGCTGCAGGCACATGAAGACTTTTTCTTCTTGTTTCAGCCGGCCTTTAAACACTGACATTAGGCCTTGCATAATGTGCTGTACTGTTTACTTGTTGTTTTCTTTTTAATGGCTGTGTTTTTGACTGGTTTTAAATTTGTTGGTAATTTAATTACATATTTAACTTTTATGTGATGTGATTTTTGGTTTTTTAGCTATGCTTGTTTTAACTGTTGTAAGCCAGTTTAAGGCCTGGGGAAGAATATTGCAGGATATGAATAAAATAATGGGATAACATGGGATACTGATAAAATAATAATAATGACTGGAATCCTGTTGGGGCATTGCATCTTTGTCAGAGGAAATTATGTCTGCGGGAATTAGAATTGAGCAGTTGCGCAACGTCCGCATCCAGTAGAGGGCTGCTGTTCTGTTACTACCTAGCAGACTCAGCAAAGTAACCATCGTGCAATGGGACCGATGCCCAATGGGACCAATGTACAATGGGACTGATGTGCATTGCTTCAGTTCTGATGCCCATTCAGCCTGGTGCACATCACATAGGTCCTGATGCGCATCACATTGGTCCCAATAAGCATTGGGCACTCTTGCCAGTGTCTCATTATACGTTTCTTACTGCCTCTGCTATGTAGCTAGGTATAGGCAAAGTTATGTTACATAAAAGGTCATTCCAACAAATAACAACAACTCATTTATCTTATTTATATCCTGCCTTTCTCCCAGGACAGGACCTAAGGCAGCTAGCATAGTGTGAAATGGCCCTAGGAGAGAAAATTCAATAGACCACAGTCCCTCACATTGTTTAACTTTAAAAAAAGATTTCTGCCCACTTCTGGTTGGCTTAGTTTCATTTTTGAGGCCCTTGGAGCATGCTGGGACAGACGATTGGCTCTCAGCTCCACTACTTTTGTCTACCTCTGCTCTAATCATGGAGGGAAGGCAGGAGCAGGTTGTTGTCCCAAGTGCACAGGTACTAAAAAATACCAGAGACCTGGCCTTCTCTGTGTCTGATTATTAGCATTGTTTGGGAAATTGGAAATGTGGAAATTTGCAGAGCTTTAGTGTTCTGGTCCATTCTTTTTTGGACTAGGTCACCAATGTTAATGTGCAGTAAGAATCACCCAAACCAACATTTTCCCTCCCTCATACATGATATGGGATTTACTGGTGTCAGAAACATGGAACCCTCATATTGGACCATCAAATAATATCCTGCCTCTCACTGCTGCTGTGTGACATCTCATGAAGGATCAAGAGATCCTAGGTCTGGAATTGACAGGGCAGGAAGTCAGATATCAGTCTAGCTGTGTCAAAAAGAGGTTTAGGATTAAAAAGCAGGTGTGGGGAGAGAAGTCTGAGGTAAAAAAACAGAGAGGCAGATAATGAAATCAAAACCATCTGAGGGAGTCAAAGATCTCCAAGTCAGCAGTCAGAAAAGAGAGGTAGAGTCCCAAGGCCGTGCCCTTAGATCAGAATCAAGAATGTCAAGGAGAGGTGCATACCTCCAGCAGTCGGGGTTAATCCTCTGTCATCCCACTTTTTCAGCTGCTTTTAAAAAGTCCCTGTTTCTTTCTCCATCTCCCACTTCCATCTTTTGTCTTCAGCTTACCCTAATTGCTGCAAACTAAGATCAAAGTGCCAAAGTAGCTCGTTCTCAGTTCATTCAGTAGGGAGGAGAGGAGAGGAAAGAGCAGATCTTGCCCTTCTTAGTAGGCTCAGGCAAAAGCAAGCTGCTGGAGCATCTTCCAATTTCATAGAATCATTGAGTTGGAAGAGACCACAAGGACCATCTTGTCCAACCCCATGCCATGCAGGAGTACCCAATAAAAGTATTCCCAACAGATGGCCATCCAGCCTCTGTTAAAAAACCTCCAAAGAAGGAGACTCCACCACACTACGAGGCAGTGTATTCCACTGCCACACAGCTCTTACTGTCAGGAAGTTCCTCCTAATGTTTAGGTGGAATCCCTTTTCCTGTAGTTTGAGTCCACTGCTCTGTATCCTTGTCTCTGGAGCAGCAGAAAACAAGCTTGCTCCATCCTCAGTATGACATCCTTCAAATATTTAAACATGGCTATCACATCACCTCTTAACCTTCTCTTCCCCAGACTAAGCATACCCAGTTCCCTAAGCCGCTCCTCATAGGATATGGCTTTCAGACCTCCCACCATTTTGGTCACCCTCCTCTGGACATGTTCTGGACACTTTTGTGTTTTCTTCCTTATTAACTTTTGCCATCTTGGCCACATGCTGATGTTGCTTGGCCACACATATCCTAGTTTTTGTCTGTTAGACTTTGGAAGGTGTGCAGGAGCATGCTCTGAGACATAGGGCTTGTTCACCCCTTGTTCAAGGGAATCATATTGCCTGTCGTATGTTCTTGGACTGCATTTCCAAGCAGCCTTAGTCAGCATAGCCAGTGGTGAGGAATTCTAGGAGTTGTAGCTCAAGAACATTTGGAGGGCTGCATGATTCCCATCCCCCAATCTAAGGCATGGTAATCAATTGGCTGTTGGGGTCAGGTGATGAGAGGCTCCAGCTAAGCTGGTACTGTGGCCTGAGAGGTATCTTAGAAGCTCAGAGTTCAGTTTGTTGGACTTGCCATCAAAATGGCATGCAGGCAGGAAGGGAACAGACAGGCTTTTGTTTTGGTTTTTGATTGTTATTTTTTTTTAAAGCATGCAGTTGGGGAAAAGGTTCAGCTGGAAAAAAAATGTGGTTTGGAAAAACTGATAATGTGCATTTTGAAATAATGGGAGGGTAACACCCCCAAACCATATTCAATGACTGGCTGCTATTGTGCTATGCAGCCACAATGAACAATGAACATCTGCAACATGCAATTGCAATGCATTAACGTACAATCAGAATAAAAAAAGAATGTGCAAGGCGCAACCACAATGCACAATGTTGCTGTATGTGCAATTCCAGTTTTCACCACTGTCCGTAGAATATGAGTTTGTTGCAATGTGGCAAATAATTCACTCTGCATGTCTAGGGTGACATAGACATGTATATGTCACTAACAGGATGCCAACCACAGTTTACAACTTTAGAACTACTTGTCTTTTCTTTATGGTGTGGGGTGTCTGAGGGGAATTTAAGCAGCTGATTTATCTGTTTAAAGAAAAATATTCCTGGAAACAGAATAGAAAGGACTGGGAAGCTCAGTTGATGATATCCTCTCCCAGTGCTTTGGGCATTCAGTGATTGGCTGATCACAAGCTGAAATGATTTACCAGTTAACCCAACAGTACAATGAAGACTCTTTCACCTGGACTTTTAAAAATAATTTCTGGTGATATGGTTTTGGGGGTCATTCCCAACACATATATCCCATTTTAAAGTGGAATAAAAAACCACAAAATTAAAATGAAGGTTGCCCTATTTGTTGATAATGTGGGGTTTTTCTTTGTAGGGAAATCATTCAAGATCAGAAATCATGACGGTGGCAGACACTGAGTTGGAAAATATGCACAGATCAGTCATGGAAGCAAAAGCTGAAACGCAGTCTATGGAGGATGAAGCTGACCAGAAACTACCAGTCAAGACAAAAACTTCATGTTGCAAAGGGCTCAAGGTCTAGTGGATTTGTTATTATGAGAATTTATATATATATATAAAAAATCTTAATGTTTTCTGCTTTACAGCAATTTTTTTTTTAATGGGAACCAGAAGCCCAGTTCAGTCATTCTCCTCATTAGCTCTGCCCTCCCTCCCCATTCTCACTGGCTTCCACATGTGGACAGTGACTATCTATGGAAGAGAGCTTCTCCTGTCCTTGAAAGCCTTCTCCCCCAGGTTTTGCCAATTATACTTCTGGGCAACCCAGAGGTAAATTTCCTAGCCTTACAGCAACTGCATCCTTTGAAATATATACCAGACATGCATTCCCATGTCTTTGTTTATAAGGAAAATAACTAGTGTACAGTTCCAAATCCACACTACACAAATAAGTGAGTGATCCAAATCCACACTACACAAATAATCCAGTTTGAAACTGGATTATTAGCCATGGCTCCTTCCTAGGGAATCCTGGGTTTGTAGTTCGACAAAGTCTTTAGCTGTTTCTGCCTAAGAGTGCTGGTGCCTCACCAAACTACAAATCCCAGGATTCCATAGGAAGGATCCATGGCAAATAATCCAGTTGCAAACTGGATTATTTATGTAGTGTGAATTTGAAGTTTTCAAAAGGCGGTAAGCTTTCTGCCATTCTTCTTAAACAGTGTAAGGGTGTGGTATTACCACAAGAGTGGGACCAGCAAGGCTTAATTGCTGGGGCCCTTACACAATGATAGCATTATTATTCCATTTCAATTGCCACAGATCCATCCCATGGAATTCTGGGGTTTGTAGTTTGGTAAGGCACTAGAGCTCTCTGGCTGAGAATTCTAAATGTCCCTTCCTAAACTGCCAATCCTGGGATTCCATATGACAGAAACATGGCAGTTAAAGTGGAATAATTGTGCTATCATAATGTAGTGTTAATGGGCCTTTGGTCTAAAAGTACTAGCAGCTGGCTAGGGTCATACCATAGCCAATCAGCTTCAGGGGTGAGAAGGAGGGAAGAGTTACCATGACACTGGCTTTTAATTTCCTTTATTGCTTCCTAGAAATATGAAAAATTCTAGAGGTAAAGGTACCTATGAACACCTGTCCACTTCTAATACTGCAGAGCTGATCTGGAGACAAGAGTCCATCATATTGCTCTCCACATGAAACGTCTACATGAAGGCTTTTTGGGGGATGGAGGATGATGATGTACAGAGTCTCAATATGTACATCAATTGTTTTGCCTGAGCCCCGAAATGTCTGATCTTTTGACCACCTGCGGGTCTTTCTTTCTTTTTAAAAACAAAACACAGCACTGTTAGTAGCATCCCAAAGTTCAAACGCCAATTTATTTTGTTTACTCATCTGTGGCTATGTTATACAAGTAATTGTAACTTTTACCCAGTATGTCACAAGTCTATTTATTTTGGGACCAGAAGAAATAGCTAGAAGTCTGTGTTGACACATCTGGATAATATTTAAGCAATCCTCAGCTAGTACTGCTTTAAAGAGAATTAGAAATGTCGAGACCATCTTTGATCCAGTGGTTACCCCATTAAACATGAAAGCTTACCTTGGCTTCTGTTTTGTAAAAGCAGGGGTAAATTACAGACTAACAAAATATATTGCAGGTGTTTTCTGAAATAAGGATTTCATAGTATCTTGCTTGGTTAGAAATGCATGAGAAATGATGACATATAAATTGCTAGTCCAAGTTTCCATCTCTTTAATACATTGGGGGGTGGGGGTTGACTAAGAAACAGAACTCGAGTGAGGGGAACCACACAGATGAACGAGGGAAGCTATGCTGATGAGAAAAGGCTTGATTTTCAGTGGGTTCCACTAAACAAGTGATGGGAAAGTGTGAAGGGGGGCAATGTTTGTCCCTGTGTCCCCCTGCCAAAGCATGTTGACATTACAAAATCAGCTGAAAATACAACTCAGAAGTGACCAGAAAATCCTTCTGATTCCCACTTCCTGGGTCTTCTCTGCTGCTTTCCTCCTTCCCTCCCTCCCTTTCTTGGATAATATCAGGCAATTTTTTTTATTTAATTAATTTATATGCTGCCTCTCTCCCAGAAGGAACCCAAGGTGGCTCACAAAATCACATAAAATACAGTTTAAAACCATGAAAGCCTCACAATAAAAAAATCTAAAATTACATAAAAGTTAAAAGATAAAAATAAGCAAAATAAAAATAAATAAATAAAAACACACCCTAATAAAAGCCTCCATATGCCCAGCTATGTATTAAAACCCTGCTTGCATAAAAACATATTTTCCTGCTGGTGAAAGGAAAGCAGGGAAGGGGCCAGCCTAGCCTCATGTGGAAGGGAGTTCCAGAGGGTGGGAGCAACCACTGAGAAGGCTCTCTCTCATGTCCTCACCAGACAAGCCTGTGATGCTGGCAGAACTGAGAGAAAGCCTTCCCCTGATGATCTTGCAGGTGACCAGGAACTGAAATCCCGGCCATTCTTGTAAGACAACAGCCAGGAGGGAAATTGAAAAAGAAACCCCCACCCAGCTGTAAACAAACAAACAAAAAAAAAAGCAAGCACTGAAACACATATAAAGAAGAAAAAGCTACCCGGGGGGGGGGAATTTTTTTTTTTACTTACTTTTTCATCCCGATCACACCTGGAAGTGTCAGAAAGGGACCTCCCAGTGACATCACACTGAGTTGTCGTCCCAGGAGCACACTGGGGCTCCTGTTCACTCACCCGTTGTTCCATTATAATAATGGAACGGGCCTCTTATTCACTGATTTTTCTGTGAATAAGAGGAAACAAGGGAGGAACAGGAGCAGAACAGGAGCATCCCAGGAAAGGGATGTCGTCGTCTAAAAGGTAAGCCTTTTAGTGATATCCTGTTGTTCCTGCCCTGGGATATTTTACACGTCTGATAGTCTCCTAAGTACCATTCCCTTCTATGGAGGAAAAAAATCACAGCACTAGGCAGGTAGGCTAAAATCTGCCCAACATTCTTGATGATGGATAGCATGGTCTCCACAAAACAGTGTACAATATACTGTCTGCAATACATTGGCCCTATCTTATTCTCCTCATCTTGTTATAATGATGGGCTTTTTGCCTGGTGTCTCCTACTAGAATTCTTATAGCTAATGAATTTTGTCTGGTACATTAGACTAACATTTTTGAAATGTGCATGTGGCATCAATGAGCTAGAGATCTGATGGCACCATATGGCAATCCTCATTTCCTTGTCATCCACATGTCACTCTAGTTAGAATAGTTGATTCACCCCATTGACTACATAACAGGACTTTACTTCTGCAGAGACCTTGATCAGTTAGAGTACTGGAATGGATGACTCCAGTCAACTTGCGGCAAACTGGTCTTTGTTAAAATGTCATTTCTGTTTTCCTTTTCATCTTTGTTAGGCCTTCCTTGCTGCTTTGGCGTTTACCTACTTCAGTAAAGTATTTTCAGGTGCCATGATGAAAAGTTCCTTCACACAACTGGAAAGAAGATTTGGCATTTCCTCTTCTACAGCTGGCTTCATGGATGGAGGCTTTGAAATGGGTAACTGGTCCCAGAGAGACTACCTGGGGTGGGGTATTAGGCCACAACCTATGATCGCTCACTGATCAACGTCAGCTAACAAGCTAAATGAGGAAAATTTGGATGGCACACCACCCACCATGGCCTCTCTATGAATGATTTTAGCCTTAGGTTTTTTAAAAGGTGGTTTTGTTTTTGGTTTTTTGGTCATGCAGGATTTACACCAGAGGTGGGCAAAGTGCAGCATGTTCTTCCCATGTGGCCCCAGGGCCAATTTTTGCCTTTTTGGGGGCACATGGGACATTTTCCAGGCATTTTTAAGGAGAGGCCTTTAAAAAACCCAGAAAGTGACTCCTGGGCGAGCAGTTGTGACAGGGAGTGTGACCCACCAACATCTCTGGCATGGGGCAGAGGAGCATATGTGGCCTTTTAGTCTCTGCAACTTGTCTACCTCCTTATTTACAGCTTATAGCCTACGAAGACAGCATTACACATTTTTGGTTCTTTTAAAAAATGTGGCTAAGGGGTTGTATAAATGGTGAAAATAATTCTCATGTAATTTTCTGGGAATACGATCAGTCTAAATTGGATCCCACATCAATCTGCTTTATTTGGAAGGAGGGGGGCATAAAACATCAAAAACTCTGCAGGAAAAGCCTTTGCAGTTTTTCCCAGATGCTTAAAAAAAACAAACCGTGAGGGGAATGTACATTTCTGCTGGTTGGGACAAGTGATTCAATATGAATCGCTTTCCCATAGGAGAGGAAGTGCAAAGCTGACTGGCCAGGTGAGCATGGGGGGGGGGCACGTGCTAAAAAGGCAAGTGTCTGCTGCCACCATGTTGGATTTCTGCCTTAGTGAGTGATAGCTAAGGTGATAAAATTGGATGTGGTTTTTTCCCCCTTTTGGTTTTCTGTTAAATTGAAAAATTGTTCTAACACACCTTGGACATTTTTTTTAAAAAAAGTTGGTGCTGGCAAATTGAGGTGAATACAAATACCAGTAAATCACTTGTGGCCGCCATCTTGCATGCACAGCTTATGGGGACTTATGGGGGCAAAAACACTGTTAAAAGTCACAGCTGCTGCAAAATGCCATTACTGTGAGGCACTCTGGGATTTTTTTGCCTCATATAGACAAGCTTTAAGACTCAATCCACACTGCAGAAATAATCCAGTTTGACACTGCTTTAGCTATGATGGATCCATCCTATGGAATCCTGGGGTTTGTAGTTTGTTGTGGCACCAGAGCTCTCTGACAGAGAAGGCTAAATATCTCACAAAACTACCAATCCCAGAATTCCATAGCATTGAGCCATGGCAGTTAAAGCAGTGTCAAATTGGATTATTTCTACAGTGTAGATACAGCCTAAGGTATGTTTTTTCAATGAAAGCAAATCCTTTCTGCTAGGCTTCATGGCTAAGATTGATTTTACTCTGGCTATAAGCTTTTTAAAAAAAAGTTTACAGTATTTCATTTGATGGTTCCAGAAAGTAATAAAGACCCTATTTTTGGACCTACCATGGCCCACGGAACACTAAGAGCTGTTTTATGGTGAAACAGATTCCCTCGGAGAGTGATGGGCTCAAATCATTGTAAAGTTTTAAACAGATTGGAATGCCAGCTGGGAGGGATGCTTTAGTTGTGAATTTCCTGGGGCAGGGGCATATCTTCCAATATTTCACAGATGAAAACTGGGGCACATGTGGTCAAGCAACATCAGACTGTGTTCAAGATGGCGAAAGTTATTGATGAGGAAGAGCATAAAAGTTAGGAAAGACTGGAGCAGTTGGCTTTTGCCTGAGCTACTGGGAAGGTCAAGATTCTTCCTCTCCTCTCTCCTCTTCTCTCCTCACTCCTGAGTTACTGAGTGCAGACTACTTTTGAAACCAGTTTGCATCAACAGAATTATGCTGAGGAGAAAGGGGGGATGTGGGAAGAAGGTAATCTGGGACATTTTAAAAACAGCTGAAAAAGTGGGACAGCAGAGAATTAATTGGGACTATCCCAGCCAAATTAAAACAGTTGGGGAGTATGCAGGAGTTGCACTAGAGGACTGTTGGTGTACCTTCCAACTGTACAGTTCTGTAATGCCATGGTTCTGTGGAATACTCCCCATGGTTTACTTTGTTTTTCAGGCAATTTACTGGTGATTGCATTTGTGAGTTACTTTGGGGCAAAATTTCACCGGCCAAGAGTAATTGCTCTTGGCTGTTTTGTCATGTCACTTGGGAGTGTTTTAACAGCAATGCCTCACTTCTTCATGGGATAGTAAGTATATATTTACACTTACTTTTGTTAGCAAGATTTGTTATCTTTCTATTCTGGAAGGTATAATAAAACATAAGGGGAACTGTAACAAAATGTTCAAGTGTGTAATCTTCTGTCCAAGATTCCACTCATTCCATCCCAATCTTTCCAGTTTTCCAGAACCCACCCACAGCAATGAAGATACTGTATATCTGCAATACAGAACTGGATCAGTTTTATACCACTTTAATTGTCATGCTAAGGTATCCTGGAATTTGTAGTTTGGCCAGTCTGAAAACTGCAGAGTTCTCTTGTACCTTTAATGGTTTTGTAGAAAAGGGAAGTTCAACAGGTGTTGTGTGATACTCAGTAAGACAGAAAGCAGCACCTGCTGAAATTCTCTTTTCTACACAGATACGAGGTCTGTCTATTAAATAACGTGACTGATAGAATAACCCATCTTTATTTATATGTATTACAATTCTAATGCTTATCCCCTTCAATATACTCTCCTTTCACACTCACATGCCAATGTAGTTTTGTTTTCTACTGGGTGAAGGTGTGGAGCAGATCAGTTTCTGTCAGTTGTTTCAGCACATCTGCCGTTTTCTTCTTTACTGCATCAATTGACTCAAAACATGTTCTGTTAAGCACCAATTTCACTTTGGGGCAGGGGGAGTTGCTTGGTGCCAAATCTGGTGAATATGGAAAATATTCAAGTATAGTAATGCATTTATTGACCAAAAACTGCTTCACAGAAACTGCTGTATGTACAGGCGCATTCTCTTGATGAAGAATGAAACCATTTCCCCACAGTTCTGCCCTCCCTCTTTTTTCTGTTTCTTTCTCTCAGCTTTGTCAAAACTTCCTTATAATAATGCTGGTTCACTGTTCTGCCTTCTGGAACACATCCTGCCAAAATTATGCCCTGAATATTAAAAAAAAAACAAAAACCCAATGAGCGTGATTTTAAATGTGGACTTGCTTTGACGTACTTTTTTCATTCTTGGTGATGATGGTGTTTTCCATTGCATTGACTGTAATTTTATCTCAGGATCATACTGGAAGATCCAGGTTTCATAACAAGTGGATTTTTTTTGGTAAAAGGTTTGGGTCCGCCTCAAGTTGCTGCAAAATGTCATGTTGCTTGACTTTTAAACTTACAATTTTTCTGGCATACAACAGACAACACAGCTGCTTTAAACCATGACTGGTAATTAACTGAACGTCCGAGAGTGTTGATGTTTGTCATTGCCAGTTCCGACATGTTTAAAGTCACCACTCAAGTGTTCACAATCATTTCTCCCTGATTTGTCTGAAAGGTAGAGACACAGCCTCATTATTTAATAGACAGACCTCGTATACAGGAGCAGGGCCAGTTTAAGGAATATTTGGTGGGCCCATATGTTTATCTCAGGTCAGTGTAACCTAGCCTAACTTAATCTATTCACAGTACAGGATATTCATATTATTACTAATAAAGGTTTTACAGGGGGAGGGCTACGAAGCCCCCCCCCCAATGATGGGGGTCCCTACGGCTGCAGGTGCTGCAGGGCCCTTAAACTGGCCCTGTACAGGAGCCATCTCCAGTTTATACTTTGACAACCCTATTGGTAAAGTACCAAGACATCCTGAGAAAAGAGAGACTGAACATTAAATCATTTGAGCTTTATAGTGAGAGCACATGTGGTACCTTAGGAATTGTGGTTCAGAAGAATTGAATAGCTATTTCTAGCAGGGAATTCTGAGTACCACACCAAACTACAAATTCCAGGATTCCTTGGAATGGAACAACAACATGCAAAGTGGTATGAAATTGATGATATAACTGATATAACATCCTCATTCAACATTCAGTGTCCACTGAGCATCCTCAGTCTTCATCAGGCTGTTTTCATAATACTCCCTGCTTTTATAAGTTTCTCTTCTGCAAATAAGAGTTTTATAAGAGCTTCTCTTCTGTAAATCTTGGAGTTCTGCTAAGCTTGCTCATGTCTCTCTCTTGTGTATGGGTGCAGTTTTGAAGTGACACTCAGAGAACTGAGATGTATTTTAATTTATAATCAGGTAAAGGATACCTAAAGCAGGGTTGGACAGCAGGCTGGCAGTACCCTTAGAGATTTGCAGTAGATTGGCAAAGATGTCTGAGTCCTGATTGCTTAATGATAGATGTACCAAAACTATTTCCCTCATGCCCTAAATTACTGAAATGCTGGGATAGAGGCCTAAATCCAATTGCTATTTTTTATTTTATCTATAGGTGGATTTTAGAATTTTAGTTTAATATTTTTTAAAATATTGTATATTTTGGTTGCATGCATTTGCTAGTTTGCTTTATATTATAGTCAGACCTTTGTATCTGTAGGGGTTTGGTTCCCAGACTTAGGAGATATTCGGACGCCTCTTTCAGCCTCTTGCCGTGCAAGCAGCCTCCGGTGCAGTAACGAGGCTGCCGCGCGGCAAGGGGTCCATTTCGGATGATGCCGTTTCTCTCTCAGTGTCGTCCGTGACTGTTGCGGCTAGCATTGGAGGCGGCCGTGCTGTTTTTTACTCACGGACAACTTCCGTGAGTGAAAAACAGCATGGCCGCCTCCAATGCTAGCTGCAACAGTCACGGACGATGGCGAGAGAGAAATTGTGTTGTCCGAAATGGACCCCTTGCCATGCGGCAGCTTCATTACTGCACTGGAGGCTGCTTGCACGGCAAGAGGCTGAAAGAGGCGTCCGAAAATCTCCTTAGTGCAGGTACCAGAAATCCCGGATAACAGTGAACCTTATTAAAATAGAGGACTTCTGGTAAAAACATACCATAGAGTTGCATTGGATGACCTAGAGTGCAACTGTATGGTATGTATCCCTATTTTGTGTCCCCCGGATAACTGAAACCACAGATATTGGTTCTGTAGATCTGGGGGTGTGACTGTATGTAGCCTTTGGTTTTGTATTTCTGTCTGGATAAAATGTATTAAAATTTATTGCATGGTTTTATATTTGTATTACTGTATTCCTTTCTTCTCTTGTATGTGTGTGTGCATACATGCATGTGCAGATGTATTAGACTGTACACCTTTGATAGGACTGCACACCTTTTATTGTTCTTTTACTTGAAAAAGATGAGAATCATGCCGCTCCCTAGAGTATAGGACTACAACTACCAGCATTCATAAACATTGGCTATACTAACTAGGACTGCTGGGATTGCAGCCCAACAACATCTGGAGGGCCACATGATTCCCACAGCCGATGTAAGCATGGTGAACTCTATTCAGTTCTAGCCATCTGACTTCACATGTGGTTTTGTGCACACCTACAGATCAGCTGCTTATGGCATTTTGATCTTTTGGGAAAAAAATATTTCAAATGTAAAAAAAATATTACTTTTGAATAATGAGAAAGTAGAGTTTAAGAAAAATTCTTTAACTATAACTATAACTATTGAAAATGTAATAGCAAAAGCATTAATTTTTCAAGTAACGCTCTGAAAGTGAACCTTTGCATGTGTAACAGCAAAATGTGCCCCTAATTTAGATCTGAAACTAATGGGTTCCAGCTCTTAAAGGCTTGGGAAACTGGTTTAATTCTCTGTACTTACCATAAAACTTAATTGATCTAATTGCTTCCAAATTCATTACTTCAGCTATCACTATTTAAATAGTACATGAAAAAACACACTGTTCTTTCTGCCCAGCAGCAATATATATACAGTATATGCATATTCATTCATCCACAATTACTAGATTTAACCTGCTTTCTTTTTCAGTTATAAATATGACACGTTATCAAGGACATCAAGCAATTCATCTTCAAGCATCTCTCCCTGCTTAGCAAATCAAACAGAACTAGGATTGGAAAAGAGGTCAGGATCAGGTAAGGGTGTACTTTCTTAGTAGATATTTGTAAGCATTATATGAAGAATAAAACATTATGGTTTATGGGGGCCACCAGCAAAAATAAATAAATAAATAAATAAATAAATAAATCCACCCTTGTGCCAAATTTGTCACTTCTTCTCCATAATGGTTCTTGTAAATTGCTCCATGTTGTGATATCGTGTTGTTGTGCATTTTCCCCAACCCCAGTCCACATCACTGGGTACCCCTGGTGACATCACTGAATTAAAATGTTGTCATGACATTGCAGCAAGTAATTTTTCACACAACGGGGGTAGGGATTTGCTGTGGCCTACTATTCTCTGTAAGGATTTGGTGAGAATTTCATTTGGTTCATTTTCTTTTGATAAAAGCTTTCCAAAATTCAAAACAACAACAAATTTAAAGGAAAGACCTGTGTGCAAAAGTGAAACCAACAGATGTGCCCATCCAGGCAGAGTGCATTGGTTGCTTAGCTCTAAAGTTTGGCTTTGATTTGATTTTGTTTATTCAACCTTCTGCGTGATGCTGAATGAAGCACAAGATTTTTCTGATAGAAAAGGCTAAATACCTCACAAAACTACAAATACCAGGATTCCATAAGATAGAACTATGCTGGATAAAGTGGTGTCACACTCCATACATGCAACTCCATGCTGCTTTCCTCCCCACATCGGCAGTCAAGCCCTTTAGGTGTTGCAATGGCCATTTACTGGTGGAGGAAGAGAGGGGAAAAGCAGCCAGGACACACCCAGAATCAGTTCTGTGGTGAGGAAAAAGGAAATGAGGTTGGTCTTTCAAATCTCCAGTGAGTTACTGGAGATTCAGGAGCGTGACCTCACTTCTTTTCCCTAGATGTAACTGGGATGGGTACTGCCACCAAACAGTATTTTTTTAAAAAAGCATATCCACTTAAATAAATAGAAAAAAAGGGCTGTTTCATCACCTCAGAAAATGACTGCTATGGTGAAAATCCAACATGGCAGTTCAGGGCACTTGCCTCACCAGCAAGCTCCACCCCCTGCACACATCCAACCAATCAACTTTCTACTTCTGTTCTTATCAGGAATGCACAGCAAAGCAAAACAGTTGCCCCAGTGAGCAGGAATGTGCATTCCCCATGGAGCTTTTAAAAACTTCACAAAAATCCGTGAATATGGTGGATTGATGTGGGAGCTCATTAAGACAAATTGTATTCTTCTCAAATTCTATGAGGAGTATTTTTGCCATGTAGACAACCGCTTTGTGAAGCAAAAGATCATTCTAGTCTCTGGACCATCAGGGAGGACAAAATGCATTAAGGCTACTGGCTTCCATGTAAATGGAGCAGTTCTTTCATTCTGGATTTTAGTTCAAGCTTCAAAGGAGCTATGCAAGCTGTGGAATCTATTTGTGGTTTAGGTTTCAGTGCCTAGGATAGATCCTTTAAAGTTTGGACTAAAATCTGGAGTTGAATCACTGCCCAACTGATGTGGAAGCTACCTGCTGCCACTAACAGATTGGAGAAATACAGGAAGACATGGTGGAATGTGGCAAAAAAACCCACATTCCAAACCACATCAGAAGAATGGGAGGAGAAGAGAAAGGGCAATGTTATCAGATGCCCATGTCCTCAGCCGTTCCTGGGGCATAGCGCTGCTGCAGATGAGGCTTCCCTTTTTTATTGACAGGGACAAGCTGCGAATAAAAAGGGACGCCTTACTCACGCCTGTGCTATGCCCCTGGGACGCTGAAGGACATTGTCTGATAATCTCACACATTCCTGTTCTCCTCACTATCTTCTGATGTGGTTTTTGCCATGTCCGATAATCTCCACAGTAAAAAATTCACCACTGCAGTTTCTGAACACATGGCGGAACTGTATCAGCTACTGTTCCATTTTTTCCCTCTGTTATCAATTATCTCCATGTGGAATCATTTGGGAAATTGCTCTTTCCTGTATTGTTTGGCTCATTCTTCTGCTGTAATTGCTTCCCTTACAGACTGTAATGAGGAAGTTATATCTTATGCATGGATTTTTGTTTTGATGGGAAATCTACTACGTGGAATTGGCGAAACACCAATAAGTCCGCTGGGCATTTCTTATCTTGATGATTTCGCTAGGGAAGAAGATACTCCTTTTTACATTGGTAATGTCTAAAATGGTGGGATTTCTTATAATGCTTAGAACCTCCTAAGAATCTGTAATGGACAAAGGCAGATTTTCAAGTTAGGATTTTCAAATTAATGAATCCATTTAGGGACCAGCGGTTCTAATAAGGCTTTTGTTCTCACAACATTCAGTCTACTGAAAATATGTTTTGACAAAAAGCAATAGCTAGATCCAGTCAACTAATGCATGTGCATCTATGTTTAAAAAAAAAAAAAGCATGCTTGGATATACAAATTTCATCCCAGGTGTTCTTTATTGCAAAGCTGGCTTCTTAAAACTAGGCCTGCATTGCATTTTCATTGAGAAATACCATCTTCCAAGGAATGTGAAATTCTCCCACATCCCTATATTTGGAGCAGTTCATTTATGATCCTTGAGATGTAGAATTCCCACCTGTGACTTAATGAATAGGGGACTTTTCACATATATCATATGCTCCAGTGAGACAAACATTCCTCGTTCCCAGCTCGACATCATATAAAAATCTTAGGTGTAGATGTTGTTGTGCGCCTTCAAGTCATTTCTGACTTATAGCAACCCTAAGGCAATCCTATCATGGGCTTTTCTTGGCAAGATTTGTTCAGAGAGGGTTTGCACTTGCCTTCCTCTGAGTCTAAGAAAGTGTGACTTGTCCAAGGTCAATCCGTGGATTTCCATAGCAAAGCAAAGATTCAAAGCCTGGTCTCCAGAGTCGTAGTCCAACGCTCAAACCACTATACCACACTGGCTCACTAGGTGTAGACACACAAAATTGGAATATGTGAATTGGCCCTAAAACAATATTGATCTTAGAGAAGAAAAAAGTGTACCAAATGTGTACTGGTGCATAAACTAATAAAATTCACTGCTGTAAATGGGGGGGGGGGAAAGCCTAGAGAGAAACTAAGCAAAACCATGCAGAATATTTGAGATTGTGTGCTTTGACTATATTGATTCTATTTTCTTTATAATTGTAGGAATTTTACACATGATAGCAATGATTGGACCAATGGCTGGCTTCCTTTTGGGATCTTTGTTAGCCAGAATATATGTGGATGTTGGCTTTGTGGATCTGGGTAAGATGCAGGTTGAACGTTGGTCATTTCAATATGGGGTGCAGAACATGGTTAGGTTTACTTGTTTAAGTTAAATAGCACTGCTAGCTCTGTAAGGATCTTTAATGTCCGTGTGTTCTCTGATGCTTCTGGCCAGTAGCATGGACAGATATGTGTAGTGTGGGCTACATTCCTGAAAGCTGTAGATTAAGCCTTGAATTCTCTTTGTTTGTAAGTGTTCTCTATAAAGCAGGGGTGGGCAATTTACAGCCAAGGAGATATCCTTTCTGGAGCTCAGCTTAGCTATATAACTAGCTATACAGACAGGTACAATATGACCAGATAAGAGGTAGGCACATCCTCTTTTGATCCACCTCAGTTATTTCTTCTGTCCTAAGCAATAACTGAGACACAAGCAGGTGTCTGTAGCAGGGTGTGAGGACTCTGTGGCCCTTCAGATATTTTGAATCACAGTTGCCAACATCTCTGACTGTTGGCCATGCTGACTGGAGCTGATGGATACTGGAATCCAACAGCATCAAGACAGCCACAGCTTGATCATGCCTGACCTATAATCACACACACCTCACTGGAACTAGTGTCAGTTGTTCAGTGACTCATTGATGAGTGAGTACACTGAATATGTTGGCAGGCAAAAGCTGAGTAAATTCAAATGTTGGCAATTCCTGGGTGTAGACTGTATAAATATTGTAAATTTGCAAATATGGTAAGGGTGAGACTGAAACTCTCATTTTCCCCTACCAAACCTTTCCTTTCCACCTATGATCTTCAAATGTATTGACATTTTTTGTCTATTCTACTGATCAAGAACTTTTGGTTCTTCCCTCAATGCCAATTCATGTTGCATCTCCATATACAATACTATGAAAAGATAGCCTTCCTCTTTGCCTCTTAACACTCTGGGCACATTCTGCCAAGCTCTGCCATGACTACTACAACCTTCTCCTTTCTGGACTCTTATTGTACTACCTTGATCTTCTCACCTTTATCCAGATATCTGCTTCCTGTCTTGTCATTTACAGAAAGGGACAGATCTTGTTCAGTTCATACCAGGCTTACTGTCCACTTCTGGATCCAGCAGAATCTCCTCTTCCTCAAAGACCTCCATCGCTTTGTTTTGCTTGTCTTGCTGTTATGTTCACTACAACTCTGCTAGTGATGGGTGGAATCTTGTTGGTTAGTCCCAGCTAGAGCAAACCCTTTGAATCAACTGTAGAATTGATTCACTATGTTGTTGTGTGCCTTCAAGTCACTTCTGATTTATGGTGACCATAAGGTAAACCTATCACGGAGTTTCCTTGGCAAGATTTGGAGGAAGTTTGCTATTGCCTTCGTCTGAAGCTGAGAGAGTGTGACTTGCCCAAGGTCACTCAGTGGGATCCCATGACTGAATGGGGGTTTGAACCCTGGTCTCCAGAGTCATAGTTCAATGCTCAAACCATGCTGGCTCAATTCAGCACATAGGCAAATCCAATTGCTAATTGTTAATATATAGGCAAATCTAATAGATTTAATGGCTGGAATTAGTAATAGGATTTAGGCTGTTAAAATGCTTCTGCAGTTCCACCACCCTTTGCTGTGTGAAAATTTCATGCCACCATAAATGATTTTATCCTTTCTTGCTTTCTGCTAGTTATACCAATTTTCCCCTGGTCCTTCAAATATCAGACATGAAGGCATATTCTTCACACTCATCTTCCTTTCCTTCCTGCCTTCCCTCTGTTGTTGTTCCTCTTATAAGCTTCTTGAGGCAATTCCTCTATACAGTACATGAAGATTTGACAGTGCTATATGAACAAACAGATAATGACCCTCTCTGCTTCTAGGTACAATCACTATAACTCCAACGGATTCCCGTTGGGTTGGTGCATGGTGGCTGGGCTTTTTAGCTGCTGCTGTCACCACCCTGATTTCTGGTATCCCCTTCTTATTCTTGCCTAAAAGTTTGGACAAAGAAGGTGGGGGCACTCCTGGAACAAAAAAGTTGGACACTGAAAAAATGCAAGATCACAATCATGAAAGTCACAAACAGATGTCTGAAACTCAAGAAGAAGTAGGGAAATCAAGAAACCTGAAAGGTAAGAACATAGGTGTGTCCTGAATCAAGCCAACCAAGTGTCCATTTAGTCATGCAAGTCTGCATCAAGCCTCAGAATTCCAGGGAGCAAGATGGAATCTAAGGGGGTCCTAGGAACACCTATACTTGCTAGAGTTGTCCAGCCCTATTCTGGGGTGTGTGTGTTGGCGGGTGGTGGTGGTGAGTGGCCGTTTGAATGGAAATTTGGGAGGGTCCTATGCCCTGTTTTAGAACTAGGAAGCATCCCCCCCCCCGAACCAGCTGTGATGTTGAACAAAATAGTGATTTTTGAAGGGGATTCTTGGAGCATGTATATGTGCCTTCATGTCACCTATTGACTTATGGTGGTTTACAATTGCCCTCCTCTGAAATACAACCTACAACAACTGGTATTTCTTAGTGATTCCCCCATCCAAGTACTAACCAGACCTGAGCCTGCTTTGCTTCCAAGGTCAGATGGGCTGTGGTGTATTTAAGCTATTCTTAGACTAGTAGTCCTAGCAGTACTAAAGCTAAAAAGGTTCCATTTGAGGGTTATGGCTAGTAGCCATTTATTGACCTCTCCTCCATGAATGTTCAGATCCATTTTTTAAAAAAAGTCATCTGAGCTTGCGGACACTCCCCAAAATTGCTGAAATAATTAATGATGCTTAGTTCCATTGGATGACTCCATTCTAATGGTGATGGGGATTTTCCCCCCAGTCCTCCTATAATGAACAGGAAGTGTACTACTGCCAAAACTGAACAGTAATCTATGCAGTATTTATGTGTAAAGTGCCTGGAAATGAGCCACTTAAAAAAAAACTAATGAGAAGATATGGAGTACTGGATCTGAATTGGCTTTCTGCTACAGATGAAAGGGGGGGGGCGAGGCTGTAACTCTCTGCCTTCACTCCATTTCTAATTCTAAGTTGATGCACATGCTATTTGCATCCAATGCCATTAGCAATTGCAGTGGCTCTAGTCCAAATTAGAGTCTCAGTGGTGGGGAAAATATTTAAAGCCCCTATTTTCACTCCCTCCTGGATCCTGATCCAGATTTAAGACCTCATGGATAACTTACTTTTTAATGAAGCCTGCAGTTTACTTTTTAAGAACCATTCATAGTATTGTTAATTGCATTACTGGCATGAATTACACCATGTCCTGCTTGGTTTCAGCATGTAGTTAATATTAGTTCAAGGCGCATGTATTAGACCAGTGGGAAAAGTCATAAGCTATTACACGCGCGCGCGCGCGCGCACACACACACACACTGAGGGAGGGGAGAAGGATTCCTTCATACAAGGGAAATAACAGTAGTATAGTAACAAGGAAACTTAAAACAAAGGGGAGGACAAAATATATCACTTGGTTGCAGACAAAAGGACATTAGGGGATAGGGAAAAGCCCAGTGTTACAGAGCAAATCAGACAATATAAAGCAGATCAAAATGAAATAACAGAACCACTGAAACGTTAATCTTCAGATATTACTACATAACCCTGGAATATGAACCAAGTGGTAAGAAATGATTCTGGATTAACAAGGAAGATTAGTGTCTGTTTGGCTAATAGTTGGTTGATGGCCCATTATCTACTGGAAATCCCCCTGTCCCTGTCCAAAACAGATAATGGGCCATAAACCAACCATTAGCCAAACAGACATTAATCCTCTTTGCATATCTCCACCCAGAAACTAACCATTCAAATACACAAATGTACATATCCTCCCCAACAGGGGTTCACAGTATATAAACCCTACACACACTCCTACCCAACCATTCTCTGAAGATGCCAGCCACAGATGCAGGCAAAACATCAGAAATAAACTCTTACAGAAGACAGCCTCACAGTCCAGAAAAAAACAAAGAAAATCTATGGATGTCAGACATGGAAGCCTTCACAATGTTAATCTGTAAGTCATTCCATAACATTATAAAGGTTCTTCTCTCTCTCTCTCATTTAAAGATACTAACAAAAATATCTTATACTGAGCAGTGGTGGGTGGCAGCTTCCATATCAATGGGATGCTATAGCTCCTCCGATCTTTTCAAGAGTTGTCTAAGATGCTGAACCTCATTTCCAAAAGAGGCTGGGATAGGTCCTTTAAAATCTGCCCTAAAACTCAGAGTGGATTCATCATTCCACTGCCATGGAAGCCACCAGCCAGGCCATTGTTCCATCTAGCCCACTATTGTCTGTATCCTTGTGTTTTCAGACCAGGAGTCATTCCCCAATTTTGGAGTCGAAGCTCATACCTGCTTCGCGGAAAGCATATGTCCTACCACAGACCCTTCTACTTAGCACTTGTAGAGATGATTGGTTGGTCATCTTTAATTAGTCACAATTAGAATAGAGCCATTGAAACCATTGAGACTAATCATGATTTCAATGGGTCTCCTTTTAGGACTTTTTCAGATGAAGAAAAATAACGCAAGCAGCCTCTCCAGCTTGGGAGGCTGCTGCACTGCAAAGCGCCCCTTTCGTATGACGCTCGCCCCTGCTGGTACTCAACTTTCGTGAGTAAAAAAATCAACAAAATATGACGCTCAGCTCTCCCTGCGGTACCGCAACAGTACCAGCAGGGGCGAGCATCATACGAAAGGGGCGCTTTGCAGCGCAGCAGCCTCGCAAGCTGGAGAGGCTGCTTGCGTTATTTTTCTTCATCCGAAAAAGTCCTTAGAGAAGTCTTGAATGAGCCTGGATTCAACCAACACTCAACACAAACAAATTAATTGTGAGGTCAGTCCCTGATCTGGTAGCCATGCATCCCATATAAATTTCACAAGTCCTATTTGTATTATTTTATTTAATTTGATTTTTGAAATGATGTGTTGATGGATCATAAGTTGAGTAGATGTGGCTTATACTTATCCATCATACATCTCTTTGTTTCAGGGTTCTTCAAATCTCTGAAGAAATTATTGGGTAATGGGAGGTACTTCACCCTGATGTGCATATCGTTGCTGCAGTTTAACAGTTTCGTTGGTTATTTGACATATAACACCAAATACATGGAGCAACAGTATGGTCAGCCAGCATCCAAGTCTAATTTTGTAACCGGTGAGTCTGAGCTTTGACCTCTGTCTGTCTGTCTGATTGTCCATCCATCCATTCCGGGCTGATGCAAGACATATTGCTGGTGACATATCCCTAGTTTTCCAAGTCAATGTGGATAGTATCCAAAGCCATCCAAATTATTTCAACACATGTGGCAAATAAATAAATAAATAAAAATCCACAAGCACTTACCATTTGCTCCCTTTGAAAAGCCAAAACCTGGTTCCTGGGGCAGTTGCCTCATTCTGCTTAATGGTTGGGTCAGCTCTGTACCTATTTTTAATAATGTACTTTTACATGGTTATTTTTGTGATGCTTCTTGTAGCTTACTGGCTTTGTATATGTTGATGTTCCCTGGTAATTCACTGTAGGTTGTGCTTCTGTACTTTCTTTGTTTAGGACACCTGAAATATTACCCTGTCCAGCATATGAGTGACAGGTGGAATAAGTGACAGGGCTCCTCTCCCTTTAATGGTTATGTAGAAGAGGGAATTTCAGCAGGTGTTCATGCAAGCAACACCTGCTGAAATTGCCTCTTCCAGTGATGTAGTGGTTTGGGTGTTGGACAAGGACTCTGAGAGACCAGGACTTGAATTCCAGCTTGGCCATGGCAAGTCACGCTCTCTCAGTCTCAGAGGAAGGCAATGGCAAACCTTCTCTGAACAAATCTTACCAGGAAAACCCCATGATAATGTCACCTTAGGGTTGAGTCTGAAAAGACTTGAAGGCACACAGCAACAAATGCATGAATGAAAGTCCTTGTCTTTTATTTCACCTGGTAATACTAGTCTGATAGGAAACACCTGACCAGTGTATGAACATCTTCAGAAGCTCTATTCCCTATACAGTTATAGCAGTAACTGCCATGCCTATAGAAGCATGGGGTTTGTAGTCCTGGTGAACTACTTAAATGTCTCTCCTAGAGAGATGCAGTGCAGTGAGCACCCTTAAAAGTTTAAAAAACAGCTATATTAAAAGAAAAAACATACACACAAGCACTGAAACACATTTTAAATATTCCAAGTAAAGTGGGGAGGTCCATAAAAACAGTGTCCCATATCTGGCTTTTGCATTCTCACCCAGAAGTGTTCAGGCGGGACTGCCCATTGATGTTGGAATCACAAGAGCTCAATGGCACGTGGTTTCAGACATAGGCAAAACCACCAAAAAATGCCACGGTCAATCTATTGACAGCTTAAGCCATCAATAAAAAAGAATGCCTTATTTATATGGCATATAAATGTCATAGCACAATGTTATGCAGTATAGGCAACCTTTGACATTCATCAGTCATTGTTATGATGCTGTATTTGTCAAGTCTGATAAAGTCCATAGAATCCCCCCATAGTGCCATAGTTGCTCCAACCTCCCACCCACCACTCAGGATCACACTTACTGAACATCCTAGGTGTTCCTAGGCTTGTGCCATCGTTTACATTGTTATCATAAGGTTTACACAACACTGACAGCAACTATACACATAAATGCAAGGATGCATGAATGACATTTACAACAATGTAAAGCCACCATGGGATTCTAGGCCTTACATTCTATGAATTTTTTTTAAAAAAGCTGGGAGGAGGTAGGGTATATTGAAGCCCTTGTAACATGACCACCATTGTCTTCCTTCTGCATGCCCATCCCTTCCTTTCCATTTCACACACTTGATTTACTCCTTTTCCTTTTCAGCCACTGGCCATGGCAGAAAGTGACCTTCTTTCTCTGTCTTTTCTTTCAGGAGTTGCAGTTTTACCAGCTGTCAGCATTGGTATCTTTGCAGGAGGGCTCATCATGAAAAAGTACAAATTGAACGTAATTGCTACAACAAAAATGGCATTTACAACATCATTTCTGGCCTTCGCCATATCACTTTTATATATGTCAGTGGGCTGTGACAACCGCACTGTGGCTGGATTAACAGTGTCCTATGATGGGTATGTTATACATATACTTTATATAATGACCAAAATCCTGTTGGGGACTCATGTCTTTGTAAGAGGACTAATGTCTGCAGGAATTAGGACTGGGCATTTCCGTAATGTCCACATCCAGTAAGAGGATGCTGTTACATTACTATGTAGGGGGTTGGGCAAAGTGCCCAATGTGCAATGGGACTTATGTGCATGAGTCTCGTTTGGTATTGGGACACCAGCTAGGAAGTGCCAATGCACATCAGTAGCCCAATGTGCATTGGGACATCTTGCTGACATCCTGTTATGCATCTTTGCAATTCACCAACAGGGTTTATTAGTGCCTCTGCTACATAGCTAAATATACATAAAGTTATATAATGTAGACTATGATAGAGGATTCTGGCCTAAATACCTTTCTGTGCAGAAGAATTGTTCTGAGCATCAAAAAATAATACTTTGCAGAAACAAATCAAGATAATTTGCCCAGTGGCTTTTTAAAATATTGCTACTGCTGCTGGGGGAAAAAAATCCTGCTCTTGTTACTCTCTTGGAGTTGACAGCTTTTCTGACAGGGGGTGTCAACATAAAAAAATACTTTTTCTCACTGAGGATGAGAAAATGTGTTAATATGCTTTAGATAACTACTATACATTGATATGTATAGCAGAGATGAGATATGGAGGGGGTGAGGTCTTGAATGCACAACGCACATGCTCTCCTTTTGGACAAACATGATGGGACTCTTTAAAGGTCAAATATGACTCCAGACCCTGTGGTTCCCTACCTGTGACTCAGAGGTCAAGCATATAGTGCAACATTTTGTTACAGTTCCCACTTATAACAATAGCAATAGCATTGATATTTCTATACCACTTATCAGTGCCAAAGCACTCCCTGAGTGGTTTACAACGTGTTAACTAATTGTCCCCAACAAGCTGGGTACCCATTTTACCAACCTACGGAAGGATGGAAGGCTGAGTCAACTTTGGAGCCCTCTGGGATTGAACTTACAACGTGGTGGCTTGCAGTACTGGCATTTAACCACTGTGCCACCAGGGCTCCCTTGTATATTTATTCTCAGCCAGGGATTGCCTCTTATGTTTTGAGGAACTACTCTCCTTTCCATATAACCCTTCTAGTGAGAATGAAAGAAATTGCTATATCCAGCAACATAAAGAACCCTCCAAATAACTGAAAAGACCCCACTGTCAAGAACAAGTGGATACAGGGGCAACAACAACCAGCAATACCTAGCAAAACAAACAAACAAAAAAGTTACAGTGCCGTTGGTTTCACCAACACTATTTCTGGCCTCACCTTCTTGTTCTTCTTTACAAGTCTGAACAAAGAAGGAAGGAGTGCTCCTGCCATGAAAAAACTGTACATTGTAAAAATCAAAGATCACAGTTATTAAAGCTGTTTGAACCATCTTGAATGAAAAAGTACTGACAGGGATGCCCACTGTCCCTATTATTGTTTATAGTAACATTAGAAATTCTAAACAGAAGAATCAGAGAAGATAAAAACATAAAAGGGGTAAAGGAATATGAATATAAATTAAGGGCATATGCTGACGATGTAGTGACTTCATTAGCTGATCCATTATAGAATACCTGCCCATTATTAGAACTCTTGAAAGAATATGGAGAATTCTCTGGATTGAAGATGAATAAAGAGAAATGAACAGTTCTGACAAGGAACATGAGTAAAGAGGAAAAAGAAGAATATTGAAGTTTAAAATAGAAAAAATGTGAAATACTTGGGGGTAGCAATTACAACTAAAAATTCAGATCCATTTAGAAATAATTACTGTATAAGACAACGTAGTCAGAAATAAAAGACTTACATAAACGGGCCAAAATGAAACTGTCTTTGATGGGTAGGGTCTCCACCATAAAAATTAATATATTACCAAAATGACTATTCATATTTCAAACCATCCCAATTTTGACCTACTATATACCATTTGAAGATTGGCAAAGAGATATTTTGGCATTCATTTGAGCAGGCAAAAAGCCAAGAAAATGAAAAAAAAATACTATATATATTAATGGAAATAGAAATCTAAATACATAGAAGACTTTCACTTTAGTAGGTGTAGTATTTGCTTCATGACTTTCTTAGCTATAGAGCAATTACTTGCTTTGTCAGAGGTGTTGTAGCTAGCCTGGCCTAAGGCCACAGAGGAGCAGTAAATGGGTGCTATCAAAACATTCTTAAATAGACAGCAAAGCAAATACTGTACCCCAAAAGAACATAGAAGCTTCGAAGTGCAACATACAGTGAGCTAACTTTTCAATACCAGTTCTAGCTGGAGCTCTAAGGAAAGCCACACCCACTCACAAAGGAGAAGGAATTGCCATCTAAGCCTGTCTCATAAAAATACAGGTCCCGCACCACAGGTCTGTTTGCTTGACTTTGTTTCTTGATTATTACTCTTATTTGTCTTATTTGCCTTATTTTTCCTATTGTTGTGCTACTCTCACTCTCTCCCTCTCTCCCTCTCTCTCTCTCTCTCTCTGGATTTTCTTCGCAAACGAAGATTCAGGAAGGACTCATCCCGCGCTTTCTGCAAGCGTGCTGATGACTGAAAAGGCCAATCCGAGATAAACCAGTCCGGTTGCAGAAAGCAGAGCAGAAGGTTTCCTTGGGTGATGTTTCCAGGTTGTGAATCTTTCTGCGTTGCCATTTCTCTTCAAGACTTGTTCGGTGTGAGTTCTCAAATAAGGCTGCAGCATTGTGGATAGTGCATCGCCATGCCTCCTGATGTGAGGCCAGGACAGACCATTGTTGGTGATCAATTTGGCCGAGCCTGAGATGTTGTTTCAGGGGGTCCTTGTACTGCTTTTTTGGAGCACCCCTCTTACGCTGACCTGTTGCGAGTTCACCATAGAGTACTATTTTTAGCTGTGCTACCATTTGCTTGTGAAATGCATTAAATATAAGATATGAAGTTCTAGTTATTCTTCTAGGCATTAACATGCAAAGGCAAAAAAGTGGGATATAAACACTTTAAATAAAGACACTTCCATCAGTGCTAGAATAATTTAAATGCATCCTTCTGTGTTTATTTTAAAAGGCAACCAATTACTCGGGACTCAGTTCTTTTATCTTCACACTGCAACTCTGACTGCCACTGTGCCACAAACCAGTGGGACCCCATCTGTGGAGACAATGGAATCACATATGTGTCAGCATGTTTTGCTGGCTGCAAGGACATAACAGGATCCAGAAAAGAAACAGTAAGATTTATTTGTTTGTTTGTTTGTTTGCCACTGTTCTATTTGTGTATCTGTGTCAGGGGTTGAGGAGCTCCACTGAGAACAGGTTTCTGGTTCCTTTTTCTTTTGAAGAAGTCATTGTAAGTCCAAGACTTACTTCTTAAGAGGAGACAGGCTGAAGCCTGATCCCAGAAGCCATATCTTTGCCATGGAAGATTCGGCGCTTGGCCTAGCTGGCTGAGGGATTCTGGGAGAAGTAGTCTGACAAAGTTATTTTTCCAAGCTCAAGATTTCTCTCTTACTCTTTGATGTATAGGGGACTTGTGGTTGTTTCAGGTCAGGAAGCAATCCTCCTGCATCCTGTAAAGCTCATTGCTTTTTATGAACAGTAGAAACCAAGTCAACCATGCAAAATAAACTACCACAAGCAAATGTTATCCTGAGCCCTGTTGGATTCAACTGAAGGTCCATTTTAAACCAAAGACATGTTTCCAACAGTAACCTGTCAAATGCTCCTGGGAAAGCCTACCAAAAGGGTGTGAAAGCAATAGTCCTAGCTAGTTCTCTCTTGCCTCCCCCCACCCACCATTGCTCTCCTCTGCCACCAGCAATGAGCATGGAGATGGATCCTGCTTCTGAACATGGAAGTTCTATTGAACTGTTATGGCTGATGTCTTTACTCCATCAATAGATTGTGTCCCATCCTCAAGTCATCTCAGTTAGCGGTCATCACTAGCCATCTTGTGATATGCTTGGTTTGATCTCCTGATGTATTTGACATCTGTTGTAAAGTGGAGAATTCCACCCTCCAGCTCCACTGATGCTGAAAATGTAGCCTATGAAGGTTTTAGATCAGTGATTCCCAAATGTTGGTCTTCCAGGTGTTTTGGGACTTCATCTCCCAGAAGCCCTAGCCATCTTGACAAACAGTTAGAAATTCTGGAAAATAAAGTCCAAAACATCTGGAGGACCAATGTTTGGGAACCACTGGTTTAGAGAAATCTTCACCCTGGGCAAATCTCCTATACAAGACTGAATTCTCTCAATCCTGGTTGTCTTTCCCACTGGGAATGCAAATGTGCCCCATGTTACCTTTGATTGCAAAACAAGTGCAGCAGGGCAGAATCAGTGACCTTTTCTATTCTCAGGACTTTATCAGACCACCTCCACCTTAAACCCCTTCTTTTGCCAGCATAATTTTGCCATTTTTATGCCGGCAAAAGAACTCCCCGTGCTGCATTTACTTTCCCTCCCATCCAAAGGCTTCCCCAGCAGTGAAAGAGGAAGTGAATGGAGCTCCAATCACTTCCTCTTTGAAATCCCATGTATTCTTGCAAGAATACATAGCAAAGGAAAAAATAAAAACAAAAATAACAGTGAAAAAGTTTCAAAAAGTACCAAAACACACTAAAAAAGTCCCAAGTAACCTGGGGAGGGTCATAAAAGTGTGTCACCTACCTGGATGTTACAATCTTACCTGGAAGTGTTGTTGCCAGACTGGCCATTGACACTGTATTCATGTGAGAACAATGGTGTGAAGTTTCAAATGTCAGCAATGCTGGCACAATACTGCCACCGGGATCAATTGATGGCTTGAGCTGTCAATAAAAAAAATACATTTTTTTACAGGACATGATCGTGAAGGGGTGATGTGTGGTACGTGCGCCCTTTCATGATCATCATAAGGTGTCCTTATGATGCCTTATTTGCCCTGTCTGATAATGTCCCTAAACCTATTCTTATTCAACCTTTGCACCAGAACTGGTATTCGAGGCAGTTTACAAAAATGTAAACAAATACAGATAAAAACATGCATAGGTAAAAATGTGCAACCCTCCTACTGTTAAAAAGCAATTAAACTTCTGTTGAATTCAAAACAAGGTGAAGTGCATCCAGTTAAAAGGCAAGGAATAAAAATAGTACAGCATAGTATTTAAAACCCCTTTCTTTATAAGCAGTAATTTCTTCAATGCCTGTCAGGTGTTTGTTTGTTTTTTAATTAGACATAGCTGTGAGAGTGAGAGAAATGAGAAAAGGGCTTGCAATGAAAAACTAGTAGCCTGGGAAGGCTTGTATAGGAAGATATGGTCATTCAGATAGCCTGAACCTATGCAGAGAAAGGTGTGGAACTCTGTACCTTTCTTTACATCAGAGGTAAGCCATTGTAGCAGGTCTGCAGGGCCAATTTTCTGCCCCCTCCACCAGACATACACAGCCTGCCAAAACTGCCAAAAGCAAATCTGGAAGTGGCTGGAAAACCACTTCTGATCTTGAAAATTCTGTACTTTTGTTGTTAAAACAGTGCAGGGGGACCATGCAACCTATTTAAAAGGTGAGGTTCTGCTCTTGGTGGCTTCTAAGAGAAGCACTTCACCTTCCACCATGCTGAAGAGAGCCTGGAAGGGTCAAGGGACACAAATACATCCTTGTCCCCCCTGTAGTCCCAGAGCCACACTTTGCCCACCTCTGGTCTACACAGAGGAATTGAAAATGACTATGGCAGAGGGGAGGTTGTGGAGGTATAAAACCCCACCCCTGATATCATCTAGACTGCTGGCCTGGTTGTAGAGGGGATAATCTGGACCCAATGACCACACTACTTTCTTATCATTGCTCTAGACCAGGGTTGGGGGAAGTGTGCATGTTGTATATTTAATGTAGCACATAGATTACCCCAAAAAATCTCCAGTTGCTGGATCTGGCCTGTGTGTGTGTGTGTGTGGGAATTATTAAGCCAGAAAAAATGGGTCTCACATATCAAAGTATTGTTCTCTTATTAAACCACACATGGTCTCTGAAGCCTCATTTTGTTTGGCCCTTGAAGCACCCGTGACCCCCCAAAGCCTTTGGGTACCCTTAAAATTAAATTTTCATCCCCCCTAAACCTGGACAAAACATACAATTAAAACATCGAAACCACCACAAAAATATGGTGGTTTGGCACTCCTTGATTCCTGCTACCTCTGCAGAAATTCCAGACTATGAAAGCCAGCCATATCTTGGCCGATTCTGTGAATTGGAAGTAACACAACTATTGGTCATTCCAGGAATAACTGTACAGCCCGTGGGAAGAGGGAAATGCCCTCCATCCTCTCTGCAATTGCCCATCCCTGCACTACAGAAACAGAGGTGGGCGGAGGGGAGAGAGGGAGGCCCCGATTGTTTTTAGCAGAGGGGCGGGGTATAAATATTATTATTATTATTATTATTATTATTATTATTATTTACAAATGAAGCAATGATGTACTAGAATGCCTGTGTTTTTCTTCTAGGTTTTTCATAATTGTAGCTGCATTGAAAAGATGGATTCAGTGGTGAGAACTTCCTCAGCAGTTTTGGGAGAATGTCCAAGGAGTGATGACTGTTCAAGGAAATTTATTTATTACACAGTGATAAAAGTAGCAAGTTCCTTTTTCTATGCATTGGGAGGGACTCCATTTTTCATGATAATGATTAGGTAAGTAACAAATGAGACTTGCAACAAAATGTTGTCACATATCATTCTTCTTTGTTCTGGTTCAACACAGCTATTTCCACAAGCTGGGCATTCATACCCCTTCCCTTTGTATTTTTCTTTTCCACATGATTTACAGTATTTCATGGCTACTGAGCATGATTCTTCCAGGGGCGGAGGCTTGCCTCCTTTGGGAATTTATAATTTTCATTCTACAATCGTTGGTGTTGCTCCAAATATGCTTGTTTCTTAGTGGTTCCACTTTCCATCAGCATTCCACTTTTGGTGGTATTCACCACCTAAATTCATTATTAGATGAGTGATACAGCTAGTAGAACATAGCAAACAGTTGGGAATGACTACTGAAGAAAAGCAAGGAAGGAAATGCAAAGGCAGGGTAACAGATGGACAAAATCATAACCACAGATGATTTACATAACTTTAGAGCAAACAATGAAGATATTGAAATAGTCAAAGATTTCCTGTACCTTGTCTCGGGGGCTGTCTACACAGGTGAAAAAAAATGTACTCACCTCGTTTCGAGTAATGTTGGAACACACAATGTAAGACTGGTTTCACAGCAAAAGCACATCTTTTAGAGGTTAATGCGATTTTTAAAAACTCACTTTTTACTCTGCAGTTTTAGGAAAAACTGGATTTTTTTTTACATGTGTGTGGGGCGGGATCAGGGCTGAGTAGAGGGTGGGACAGGTTGGTGGGTGGTTAAGTGTCGCCATTTTATTTTTGTTACATTCAGTGCATATTACCAAAGGCTAGCAAGGCTTCTGAAATGGAGGCCTCCCTTTCGGAACTAACATTTGTATGTATGGATGGGTGATGGTCAAAGATCATGGTGGGAAGGGACTCAAAGGGGTTTATCTTGTGTCAATTTTTTTTACTTCAGTGAATATATGTATGTACATCTCTGCCTAAGTGAGTGGCTGATGCAGGGTGGGAAACCAGGTGTGTAATATCCCCACACCATTGATCTCATGGCTGAGAAGGGGGGAAGAGATGGGGGAGGCATCAAATGAGACTATGTGCGAAAGGGATCTAGGAATCCTAGTAGACCACAAATTGAACATGAGTCAGCAGTGTGATGCGGCAGCTAAAAAGGCCAATGCGATTTTGGGCTGTATCAATAGAAGTATAGTATCTAGATCAAGGGGAGTAATAGTGCCGCTCTATTCTGCCTTGGTCAGACCTCACCTAGAATACTGTGTCCAGTTCTGGGCACCACAATTCAAAAAGGATATTGACAAATTGGAGCGTGTCCAGAGAAGGGTGACTAAAATGGTGAAATGTCTGGAAACGATGCCTTATGAGGAGAGACTTAGGGAGCTGGGTATGTTTAGCCTGGAAAAAAGATGGTTAAGAGGCGATATAATAGCCCTGTTTAAGTATTTGAAGGGGCGTCATGCTGAAGGTGGAGTGGGCTTGTTTTCTGCTGCTCCAGAGACAGGAACACAGAGCAATGGATGCAAGCTCCAGGAACAGAGATTCCACCTCAACATTAGGAGGAACTTTTTGACAGCAAGAGCTGTTCAGCAGTGGAACACACTCCCTCGGAGCGTGGTGGGGTCTCCTTCCTTGGAGGTCTTTAAACAGAGGCTGGATGGCCATCTGTCGGGGACACTTTGATCAAGATTTCCTGTGTGGCAGGGGGTTGGACTGGATGGCCCTCGTCTCTTCCAGCTCTACAATTCTATGATTCTATGATTCTATGAGAGTGCAAGGTGGATCCTTAGATTGATAGGTAAAGAATAAAGGTTATTGGTTGATATGTTTCTGCATGCTGGGAAGGGGGGAAAGTGCAGCCCTTTTGAACCAATTTGACTTTGGGATGGGAAATGTGTGGCTATCAATACAGTTGGGGTCTGGTTTATTTGGATAGGTTTGGCACTAACCAGGTAGGTGAATCCAGGGAAGAATGCTGCATATTGCAGCTGAATTATTTTGCTGGTGTAGACAACCCCGCAGTTCTTAATCAAAATTGAGACTGTAGTCAAGAATTCAGAAGACTAGGGGCTTGTCTACACGAAGGAAAAAAAACCCCGAACTGCTCCACAGTGATAGCAAGTTGCAGCAGCTGCGACCTATCTTAATGGTTTTACAGCCCCCATAACCTTCATACGCTTGTAGTAAGATGGTGGGCACAAGTAGATTACTCACATTTTTAAATCTGCCACCGCTGAACATTTTTTTTTAAAAAAAACCTATTTCTATGGTGTGCACAAGCAATATTTCACCTTTCTTAAAAAAGAGAGAGAGAAAGATAACACAAATTCCCCATTTTATCGCCTTAGCGATCACTTGCTAAGACAAAAATCCAACATGGTGGCAATGGGCACTTGCCCTGTAACTCAGCTCTATCCTCTGTGCTCGTCTGACCAATCAGGTTACCCCTCCTCTTATATGGGGAAGTGATACATGTTGAATTGCTTGTCTTAGTGAGTGAGAATGTTTTTGGAAGGGTAAGATGTATAGGAGGTATTATAATTATTTCTAGTTTCTGATTCCCACCCACCCCCATTTACTCACTATTCTAGGAGTGGGCAAAATGTACCTGACAGCCTACCTACAACCCAAAGGCCATTTTTATGGGGCCTGCGTTCCCCACAGCCCATGCTGCCATCCACGAAAAAGAGTCTGGACTCTTTGCAAAACCAAAACCAAAACAAAAAACAAATCAACAACAACAAACCCCCTCAGTTTCTATGGTTTTAATAAAATGCAGTGCAGGACTCCCAAAATGAAACTGTCCACTTCCTGTTTTTATTTTGTAGCATTTTGCTAGACGTGGTACAGCCCACAGAGGGTATATAACATTCCGTACTAATCTGTCAGACTTTTCTGACATTCCACCAATATTTAAACAGGATCTTAGCTAGTGAATGCAGTTGCTGGCCTGTCAGGGAGATTATATTAATTTTAATACAATACAATTGTGAATACAATCGGAGCACTAGCAGTTAGAAAGACCTATGGCTTATATCTTCTGCAGTCAGAAATGCTAGCAACACCACAGTCAATATATTGGGATCTCAGGGAGGCATGTCTGAAGGACATTGTCAGAGGGGGAGTGTTTTGATGACCTCAAGGAATGGAGGCGTAGCATGCAGAGCCAGCCTGAGCTGATAGGGGGCGAACTGGGCTATTTAAGGCAATGCCCTCCCCCTGTCAATTCTTCTTTGGAGCTAATATCAGTTGGTGTACACCTTGGCACCCCCTTGTGGTGAAGGGCTCTCGAATGGCCTCTTTGGTCCTGGGACCGGCAGGGTTGTGAAACAGCCTGCCCTTGGGGCTAACCTGGGGAGCTCTCTCTTACAGGATCCTGGGACTTGGGAGGGAGTGCTTCAGGTTACCTGCCAGTTGAGACTGGCTGGGGTGAGCAACCCAATAATGTTGAATTGCCCTCAGGATCAGGTGTGACACCCATGGGTGGCTGAGGAGGTAGTTGACACCTGACCTCAGCCAGACCTGCATCAAGTTGCTCCCCTCCACATGTAGGTTTACTCCCAGGTACAATTCATTAATTAAATTGTAGGTCAAATAAAGTGGCCTTATTTAAACCTACTTAAACTCTGTGTATGGCTCGTTATTTCTGGGTTGGTCATCAAAAACATTTTTCTCCAGCACAGTTGTTGGTTTTGGGGCAATATCTTCATGGTGTCGGACAGCAGAATAATTTAGCTTTATAAGAAAAATTTGGACATCTCATGAGAGGACATGACTGGCTAGAAAAGACAACAATGCTTTGTAAGATAGAAGGCAGTAAGAAAAGAGGAAGACCCACTTCCAGATGGATAGACTCAATCAAGGAAGCCAAGACCCTGAGTTAGCAAGACCTGAGCAGGGCTGTTGAGGATAGGCTGACCAGGAGGTCTCTTGTTCATAGGGTCGCCATAAGTCGAAGTTGACTTGACAACTGTTAACAACAACAAGAAAATTCCACCTATGGTTTGACTGACTACCTCCTAGACCTCTTGATTCTCCACCTCTGTATTTACAACATTTAGTAATTCCTATATACGGAAGAGCTTTCACTCAAGCAATATTGAATACACTGATGTATGTTGTGCCTGGTAGCATTTAAAAACAAAATCCCATTGCAAGGTCAGGTTTGTCCTTCTGGTGATAGCAGCGTTGAATCATGGTTTTCTGAGTCCTGATTTTATATTGCTTTCAGAATGGTTTGCACTGTATATTAGATGAACTTCCTTTAACTCTAATAGCTGTGAACATTGTAAAACTGTATCCTGTAACTTAACCGAATACAGTAGGATCCCTGTATCCACTGATTCATTATACACCGATTCAATTATCCACAGGACACAAAACAGCACACCTACAACAGAGTCTTCCTAGAAAATATGTCCTCTCTAGCCATTTTCTAGGTCCTCCAAGGAAACGCTATGGTATTTTAAAACAGAAGTCCCATTATTTTCAATGGTGTTCACTATTATCCATGGTTTTTGGTATTCACAGCCCCCCACCCCCCAAACCAATCCCCGGTGGATATGGGGGTCCTACTGTACTGTGCTTCTATTACAACAGCTTGTGGCTGATGCAAATAAAGGATCTATTCTATCTATCTATCTATCTATCTATCAACTATCTATCATCTATCTGGCTGTCTGTCATCTATTATAAACTTGCAAAAACATAGAAATGCATTGTAACCTGGTTAATGTTTCATCTTTTAGAAATGTACAGCCGGAACTGAAGTCACTGGCAGTTGGTCTCTATATGCTTGTGATGAGAGCTTTAGGTAAGAAATGCTGTTCTGGTACTTGACTTCCCAGTGCTCCTTATTAGAGATGTAAACTTTCATTTTTATCATTCTCACATATGAGAACAAAACACTTCAAAACTTTTCCTCTTCCTGGGTGAGCTTACAGGTTTTGTATATTCTTTGATGATTTTTTGCACTATAAGACGTTTCCTCTTAACTTTGCCAAGGTTTTTTTGCGGAGGGGGGGGCGGGGCAGGGAGGTTGTGAAAAAAAATGGCTGTGATCCTACATCAGGAGCCATAGCTGTGAGACATAGCTACAGAAGTCTCCCATCCCATCTCCCATCTTTTCTCAGCTACAGCCCCCTGAAATGACCATTTCCTACCCAGGGAAGAGCAGACAAGGGTTCAGTTACACAGCAAGAGGCTTCCATGAGGACCTCTAAGGATGATGTCATTGCTTTGTGTCCAGCAGCATCCCATTTGGTCAGAGACAAAACAACAGCAACAACAACAACACCCCAACAACCTTGCAATATTAATTTTATTTCCCCCCAGGATGTTTCAGTGTGTCTTTGAGGATAGGACAGATGTTTCAGATAGTAGTTGGCATCCTGTGACATACACAGGTTTAAGTTCACTTTATAATTGCATTTTTTGTCATTGTGGAAGATTATATTCCCTTCTACCCTCTGCAACATCCAAAGTGCCTCCACCACCCCCCATGACTCACCATTGTGCTGCCTCTAATATCCCTCTATGGCTATTCTGTTGCTGGTGGAGAGTGAAGGGGCTCAGAGAAATGGGTGGCTATGCCTGCCTCCTGCTAAGGACATAAGTATGCATAAATTTATCTTATACCTGCTTATGTCTTTTTGGGGAGTACTGAGGGGGTTGGTATTCACATCCACCCTCTTCAGCACCCAACATCCCTCTCAGATTCACCATATAGCCTCTGAAGCCCCCACCCTGTGGCCATTCTTTGCCTCTTGAGGAGTGGGCAGGAAAGGAGAAGGATCTGGCTATGTCCCTGTAGCCAGACACAATAATAATTACATCAGTGCTAAGAGCCACTGGTAGCTCTCTGATCCTACCCACTCCCCATGGGCACAGAATGGTTGTGCAGGGTGGTAGGGCTTCAGAGGTCATATAGTAAGTCCAAGGGGTGATATATGGCTCAACCTAGTGTAGGTCCACATCCTGAGTCATGCTGAATTGCAGCCATTGTTCCCATAGCCAGACACAGAGTGGTAGCATAATGTGACGAGACCTTCAGAGGACCTCAGCAGATCTCAGTGGAAGATGTCTTCAGTCTACCTCTGGCTCTGGCTACATAGCCAGATGATTCACCAATCCTCTCTGCTCTACACCAACAACAGAATGACCATGAGAGTGGAGAGCTGTTGCAGCACAACAATGAGTCCTGGTGGTGCTGACCATGTAGGCTTTCAGCCATTGTTTCCAACCCTACTTCTTATATAAGCCTTCACCAATATATTGGTTCAGAGCATGCCTGGATAGCTATAAAGCAAGCAACCTAAGACTTACTCAGCAGAAGGACAAATTATGGCTGGCACCCTGTTCAGCAGTTGTGAAATTGTATGTAAGCTGGATTTATGATATCCTCACCACTGGGAATTCATATTTATGATAATGAATGACTACTTTGGAAACCTGGCAGTGCCCCAAATCAAATGTTCCAAGGTGCTGGGGACTAGAGCACTGGGAGATGATATCTGTGGTGCACCAGTCACAAAGTGCCTTGGTGCAAGCAGTTGTGGTGGGATCCCATGTATTCTCTCCAGCTGCCTATTCTCAAGGTGTCTGTGACTGGGAAAAATGCTGCAGATGTCACCTAAAAATGCTGCAATTAGGACAGGCAATGCCCACTGTCCTAATTTCCCCACTGTCCTGATCTCTAGCACCTCAGAAATACTTTCGTTGGGACATTGCCAGGCTATGAAGGTAAGGTTTATTGTGGGGGGGGGGACTTCTTTGTGACGTGGCTGGCATCCTGTTTAGTAATTGTGGGATTGTAAACTGGATTTACAATCTCATAACTTTTGGGATTCACATTTAACAACTAGTTGTGACTTCAAAAATCAATGTCCCAAATGAACGGTTTCTGAGATATTGCAAATCAGGGCAGCGGGAAAAGATGTTGGCACTGCTTTCCTGGTTGCCAGGTGTGTTGAGAGAACTAGTTGCTTCAGGATCTCATGGGGTATTGTCAGCTGCCTGTTCTCAATAGACCCCATGACTGCAAATGCTATGTACCCAGTGTCTCAATCCACAGCACCTCAGAAACCCTTCAGAAGGGGTGCTGCCTGACTGAAAAGGTAGGATGGCATTGTCAGATTTAGCTACAATGTCAGAGCTCTGTTGTCGTAGTTATATCTAACAATGCTGGATCTCAGCCACTGTTTTGTGTGTTTGGGGTGGGAAGCTGATTTTTGCCCAGAAAACTGTTCTTTGCATAACATGACAGTTTTTAATGCACTCTTGGAGATTTCTAGATATGGTGATGCTTCTTTTCTTCTAGAAAATCAATCTCTCTCTCTCTCTCTCTCTCTCTCTCTCTCTCTATGGGGGGTTAGAGTGTGGTCCAGGTATAAGAGGTGCAAAAGCATGGGTTTCTCACTTCTGTTGTAAATGATATCATGGTGCGTATTTCCTGTTTGATGTCTTCCAGGTGGAATTCCAGCCCCAGTTTATTTTGGTGCCGTAATAGACAGGGCTTGCTTGAAGTGGGCAAACACCGGCTGTAGCCGCCAAGGTGCTTGCAGGCTGTATGACTCTACACTGTACAGGTGAGCTGCATGGGGACCCCCAAGCTTTTATTATTGTCCTCTTAATGGTAGTTTCCTAACTGACATAATACAGCAACTGTTCTTGGTTGAAATGGGCTTCTTCATGATGAGGCCAACTGAAAGGTGTTTTCAGGACCTGATTCCTGCCATATCCATTAATGTTTATGTCTGATGCCAAGATCTTTCAACCTATCCCAGTGAGGTTTATTTAGTAGATTGGCTCATCTGGCTAATTCGTTGCAAGCACATTTTATTGAATGAGAACATCTTTTATTTGGTGGGAATGAAAGTGCAACTTGTACTTTTGAAACTTTGACGTGTTACTGAAATACATACAAAAGGAGCAGATTAATACTGTAGTGCACTCCTACAAGCAAATTACACTGATTTCAAGAGGTCTTAATTAACCTGCTGGTAGCTCCGTAATTCAGTTTCAGTGAGATGGTAACTTTGGCTTCTAGGGAGAGTTCAGGGTTGGTTTGCCCTAGGACCCATTTGTTCTTTTTGGTGACCCAGAATGACTCATTGGAGAAACAGAATGACTCATTGGAGAAGATAGTAATTCTGGAAAAAAAAAAGAAAAGGAAGGCGGTAGGAAAAGAGGAAAGCCATATTGGATGGATTGGTTCAATAAAGGAAGCCACAGTCCTGAGTCTGCAAGGCCCATGCAAGACAGCTGACAACCAGGACTCACATAACTCTCTCATTTATAGAGTCTCTATAGCTTGAAGCCAACTTGAATGCAAATAATAATAATAATAATAAGCCATGCCCTATGAGGAGTGGCTTAGGGTTCTGGATATGTTTAGCCTGGAGAGGAGAAGGTTAAGAGGTGACATGATAGCCATGTTGAAATATTTGAAGGGATGTAATACTGAGCATGGAGCAAGCTTGGTTTCTGCATCTCCAGAAATTATGACATGGAGCAATGGACTCAAACTGCAGGAAAAAAGATTCCACCTAAACATTAGAAAGAACTTTCTGACAGTAAGAAGTGTTCAGTACTCCAATGCACTGCCTCAGAGTGTGGTAGAGTCTCCTTCTTTGGAGGTTTTTAAACAGAGGCTGGATGGCCATCTTGGGAGAAAGACAGGATATAAATTCAATAAATAAATAAAATAAAAAAAAATCTGTCAGGAGTGCTTTGATTGGGTGTTCCTGCATGGCGGGGGGTTGGACTAGGTGGCCCTTGTGATCTCTTCCAACCCCATGATTCTATGATTCTATTAACAGTGGAGCAAAGAATTCACTCTGGCTTTTAGTCCACCCTTGAAAAGAGCTACCTTTTCAAGATACTGAAATGGTCCCTAAAATAGGCTAAAATCACTACCCCACTGATGCTGAAGCCACCACCCTGCTTCCAATTAAGTAGGTATAGGATTGCACCCTAAAAATGCTTGGTGTTGTAGCAAACAATCAGCGGCATGTCACTTGATTATTTCATTGTAAAAAATCACATGCTTGTACCTTTCTCACTGGTGACTGGAATGCACCTGGCCATACCCCCACAGCCACCCAGTGACTGGGTAGATAGGGTTGTGTTTGGGGCCCTCACCTGTGTTGTGCTGGGGATAAAGCAGGGAAGAGGGAAAAATCTTTGCCCTGTACGATGGTGTAAGTATGATGGTGGAGACATATGGGCTGAAAGCCAACATTGTCTTGCATAGCGCAAGAGTTCTACGGGCAGAACTCTGCTATGGGCACCACTCACCCAAGGTCTCAGGGTTTTTCTGTGATAATCCAGCCACTCCATGACTGGTGGAGAGTGGAAGGCAGGATCAGAGAAGTGTCTGGCTGTGCTCCATAGCAAGATGAAGACCAGAACATCTTCTCTCATACTTCCACAATTCATAGAAGGGGGACTGTCACAGAAAAACCATGGCCTGAATCCAACGTCTCCTCAGCATAGTGTAAATATCCATATGTGGAACTGTGCTACGCTGAGCCATATACCCTCCCCTGACTTATTGATAAACCCCTGATAAGCCACCCCACATGGACCTTCTATGCTTTGCAGTGAGCAGGCAGGCTTAGAGAAGTGTCTGGCTATGTCCCTATAGCCAGATGCAACATGATTTATAACAGCGCTGAGGACCCTGGTGGATCTCAGTGCTGATGTCATCATTTTGCATCTGACTGTGGGAGATGTGGCCAGATGCTTCTCTGAGCTTGCTGCTTTGCCAAGAAAATGGAATGGCCATGTGGGGTAGTGTCAGGGGTTTATCAGGTTGGCGGGGGGGTGGGTTGGGTTGGTGCTTTGGGCACTGTGGAGGAAGGAAGGGAATACCAACCCCTGCAGTGCCTGGAAAAGGACATCTACATGCATAAGGGAAACTTTTTTTGTGTGGGTTTCTCTATCAGAATTCTGGCCCATGAGTCCTGGGGAGCTTTAGTCATTGTGACAGATGGAAGAAAATGCCAACCTCTGCAAGGACCAAAAAGGTGATATATGTAAACACAAGGCTGACTGAGCTTGAGCATTTATTTATTTATTTATTTCCCGCTCTTCAGCCACAAGATTATCAGAGCGGCTTACAAATTGTTTTAAGCAATAGCAATTTACACATCTACACTGCATTAAGCAGTTTCCAATGTGTGTTAGGTATTGCCCCCACAAGCCGGGTACTCATTTTACCGACCCACGAAAGGATGGAAGGCTGAGTGAAACTTGGAGCCCTCTGGAATCGAACTTGCAATGTGGTGGTTTGCAGTACTGGCATTTAACCACTGCACCACCAGGGCTCCACCAGGGCATGGCACTAACTCCACTGTGCCACCAGGGCATGACACTAACAGGATGCTGGCCATGGTCTCTCAGCAGAAATTAGCTTATCTCAGCCAAAATATCTAACACAGGGGTTGATAGCAGTTGGCTTCCAACTATTGCTGAACTACACCTCAGCATTGGCCATCCTGCCTAGTGGTTGAGCGCTGCAGTCTAACAATGTCTGGAGAGTCACAAATGCCCCCCCTGCTCTAACATTAAACCACAGTTCAATATGAGCTATTTTAAAACAACAAAAGATTATATCTTCCACATTATTCTTTTGGGTTTTTTTACAGGGTTATTATTGTATCGCGGTGGTTTATCCTTAAATACTTAAATGTTTCTGTAGCACATCATCAAAGGGTGTATCCACATTACACAATTATAACAGCTTGATACCACTTTCATTGGCATGGCTTCATCCTATGGAATGGAAGGCACCAAGGCACCGTGAAAGGAGGAGGATTGAGGATTAAATCAGTTTAACACTTTTGTGTAAAGAGGCATTCAGAATACCTTGGGAATTGTAGTTTGGCAATGAGCTAGCACTTTCTGGCAGAGAATTTCAAATCCTTCACCAAACTGCAAATCCCAACATTCCACAGGATGGAGACATGAGAGTTAAACTTGTATCAACATACTATAATTCTGGAGTATGGCTACACCTGCAGTTTCTACTTGTCATTTTCCTGTTTTCAAATGGGTTTGTTCCAATTTATGCTTTTAGGTACTTTGAATGACTTTCCCCCACCCCCAATGGGGAAAAAAACCCCTTTAAAATAGAGAATGAAGAATTTAGAAATAACACATTTTTGTGTGGACTCTTCTCTTATACAGATATTCTTTCTTTGGCCTGATTTTTGCCTTAAGAGCTCCATCCTATTTGCTGGGCTTAGTGTTCTTCTTTCTTGTAAAGAAACATTTTGAAAGACAAAAGGCTGACACTGCTGAAAATGGGAAGAAAGAAGGTGCACCACTGAATGGAGAAATGAAACCAAATGACACTGAACGTACTGCTGGTTCTTCTGAGGCAGACATGGACACCTGCATATAGCGATTCCTCCTACTTAGACGATGCTGCACAGATCATGGGACCATCTTGTTATATAAGCATAGCAAAGATTAAATTGACAACAAGGCAGTATATTTAAGAGCATTTGTTATTGTCTTTTTTAAAAAAGAATACTTTAGATTAACTTGAGATGATCTTGAAATATCATCTTGCATGGTGAATTGTGGACATGTGTTTTTGTGAACAAGAATGTTCCTGAGCCCCTGGAGCTTTGAGTGCTCATTTATTTTTCAGACATGTTTTTCTTCAAAAATTGGTTAAAGCTTACAAAACTGCTAGAAAAAAACATTAAAATAAGCCCATGGCAAGAGCATGGAGGTGGAAACAGCAAACACCAAAAGCTTGGTGGACTAATAAAGTCTTGGCAGCATTTAGACTCATCAGCAAAATACTGGCTGCCATCTGAGTCAGTATTTACAATGCTGTAAACTGAACTTATTGCATCATAAATTTTGGACTTCACATTTACCATCATTGCACAATTGCAATGACCTAAGGTGCCCCCCATAGAAGCTAGGTAGTCCCACCAACAAAAGGATTTCTGAGACATTGGAGAGTGGGATGGTGAGTGAAGAATAGGATGACCAACTTTTGTCCATGAATTTAAGGGAGATTTATTTTTAGCGGCATGACATCACTCCGGCAAATGTTCATTGGTATAGGATGACATCTTTAATGGCCAGGCCATATTGCTTAATATTTTGATTGGCTTTGTATGTTTGTGTCTGTATGCACTATCCAGGGAACTTAAAACAGCAGCAACAAGAACAACAACCAAAACTATTCTAAAAAGAGCCCAAGCACCACAACTAACTTTAAAGAAAACTGAAAGAACCATTATAGATATCTTATCAAAACAGACACACAAAGACACACACTCACCCCCACACAACTCAAAAACCTTATTTTATACAAAAGCACCCATATACCCTATTCCCCCCTCTTACAGGGACATGCAAACATATACTTCCCTTTCTCACAGAGATCCCCTGTCAGTTATGTGACATAGGATCTCAGCTGACATTTCAATGAAGAGCAATTCTTACTCATAGCTTGGAAAAGTAACTTTTTTGGATTACATTTCCTAGAATTCTTCAGCCAGTGGCCATGCCCACTGGGCGATTTTGGAAATTATGGTCCAAAAAAGTAACTATTCCAAGCTATAGTTTTATTAAAGTGCATTACGTTATCAGGAAGAGAGAAAAGATGAGGTCTGCTACCACTCTTACATGACTATGAGAAAGAGAGAATGAGAACTGTTACGCAAGCAGTTGCATTTTCTCAGAGGTTGTGCAACCCTATTCAGGGTTGTACAGGCTCTGGTATGCTGATATAAACCACTGCATGATCCAATAACTCCAATGTAGCTATGCTGCTGTAATTTTAAGTCCTGCAACCAATGAACAGGATCTCGCTCAAAATCTCCCAAATCAAACTCACCCTCAAAAGTAATGTGTTAAAATGACATGGAACATTAAGTATGGTCATTTAACAAAGGGTTGATGGGTATTAAATTAATTTTTAGTGAATTATTTCCAAGGTCTGTGTGAAACCAAGTGTGAGAGGCAATTCAAACAATTCCCTTGGGAGGAAGGATTAAGCACTTCCTGTTCTGGGACAACTGTTTTGATAAAAGTTGACGCTGTTGTGGCAGAGCCCAAACAGAGGAGGTAAAGAAATGGGTACCCTTTACTGGTGCCTCAACACTCTTGGGGGTTCCAGCTCATGGGGGTTCCATGGAATGAAGCAGATTGTGCTGAAAATGTATCCTCATGAGCCACTGTTGCATTGTGAGACCTGCTAGAGCCCATCAGAGGTGTTAAGAAAAAAGATGTATGGCATCTTAAAGAATAAGCATCTGAGAGATGAGAGAGAGAAAGCACAGGAAACTTTGGCACCTGTCATTTAAATAACAGAGAAATGTATCCCAATTTATGAGACAAGCCCCAGAATTATTTAAGAAATTAATGCTGACATTTCCTGCAGGTAGCCAGGAAGAGCAATATTATCTGGTAGCAGGAGGAGAAACAAGTAGAGGTCAACCTCCATATCAATGAAGGATATGTTCTAAGACCCCCACCCCACCCCACCTGTGGATACCTGAAACTGTGGATAATAGGGAACCCTATTATTTTTAATGATACGAACACTGGAAGTTGACCATAGAATTGTATTGGAGGACCTAGAAATGCCTAGAGAGACCATATTTTTTCAGACATGGGTAAATGAAACCATGGATTCCAAATCTGTGGATACAGGGGTGGACCTGTATTCTAATAATGTAGGTCACTGATATTCTAGGTGTCTCATAAACCAATGCTGTTGATACTTGGATTTACAGTTCCTAAAACATAGGCCCATATAGGGAGTTAGGCCTCTGTTCTCCAGAGAGCAGAGAGAACAACCATGTCTAGGGTCCAGAGAGCAGGAACTCTTGTCAAAAGGACCACAGTCATCTTGGGATAATCAGAATACATGCATGCCATGCTGTCATGCCTATCTGTAAAAACCAGCCATGCTGCCAGAAATGAAAAGAGCTTAAACAAAGCTAAAACCTTACCAGTTTCAAAGAGAGAAAAGGACTTTTGTGTGAAGTGAAGTGGAGGAGAACCTATGTTACAGGTTTGTACTGGGCGAAGAGAGATAGTGCTTAGATGGACAATGTCCCTTGAGGTTACAGAAGTCAAAATAAAAAAAAAATGCCTAATTTGTTGTTTGTGTTAGTTGCACTACACAGAATCTGCAAGATTCCCCTCCCACCTCCTAGATCTGTTTAGACCGTGGTGGGCAAAGTGCAGGCCCCAGCTGTACATATACCACCCTGGGCTCCTAGGGCCTAGCAAACTTTTGGGGAAGAAGGAATTCCCCCCCCCTTTTTTTTTAGCCCCAAATGCCTCCAAAGTTATGTTGGATGCAATTTTGGCATTTCTAGCCTACTCCCCAAGCATTTTTGGCCTAGAAGAGGCCTTTTTCCATCAGGAAGTGACCTCAAACGACCCAGAGGCCCAATCGTGTCGTGAAATTGCTCATTCGTGGGCAAAATGTTTTTTTCTCCCCAGGAGTGTTTTGTGTGTGTGTGTGTGTGTGTGTAGGGATGCTCTTCCATATTCCCCCAGTTGGTTAAAGCTACCTTCAACACACGTACAGTTACTATCAAGATTGCAGCCCTATTCAGGGGTTCTAAAACCTGAGAAGGATAAAAGTATGAGAAGGGTATGTGTGTGTATTTCTGCCCCAATCACATGGAGAGGGTTAATGCAAAGAGAAATCACTCTCTTCTTCAGACCATTGTCCTCCATATCTCAGAGGTGATGGAAAGGATGAGGGAGAAGTGTGACTAGTGACTTCTCTGCCTTATACATTTCTGCTGTTCAGGCTTCAACATACCAAAAAGGGCCTCTGTGTAACCTACTTTTTGTTCCATTGTAGACACTTTAAAAGGCTTGGTTTCCCCCTAAAACGGGAATGTAAAGTCATGATCAAATGCCTAGATTGATCCTTTTTCTTCTAGGGAAACCTATCTTCAAGAGCAAGCTACCAAACCATAGTGAACAATGCCAGAATCTTGCATGGCGTACCATAGCTTTAAGTATTTCCACATGTGGAACTGCACTACAGCTGGCCATCTAGCCCCTTGAACTTACTACAGAGCCACTGCAGTCCCCCCATAGCCATTCCAGGGCTAATGGAGAGTGAGGGGCTATTGAAGTGTCTGGCTATGTCCCTGTAGCTAGATCCAAAATGATTACATCATCTTTTGAAGTCTGCCAGGGTCCTCCTGAGATCTCAGTGGATGATATAATCATTTCACATCTCACTATGGGGACATAGCAGGACACTTCTTAGATTCCTCCCCACTCACTCTCCACCAGCCCTGGAATGGCCATTGGGGGGAAGTTATAGTGTCCCTACTGTAAGGGCTCATCTATACGAGCCCCCAAACTCCAAGTGTCCTGCAGTAAAGACAAGTCGTGAGTGGGGAAAAAAAGACTCCCTGTTCATTTTATCACCTTAGCAATCACTGGGGGTGACTTCCTCCATCACCTGGTCCCCAGGGAAAACGACAACAGAGACATGAGGGGGAACCAGCTAAGGGAGGAGGGCTGTCTCATCCTCTTCTCCGACAGCGACACAGGGGTGGGGCTGGATAAGGGAGAAGAAGATGAGACAGCCCTCCTCCCTTACCTGGTCCCTAGAGGGGAAAAATGGTGGCTGTGGCACTTGCCCCATTAGCAAGCCCCCCCCATGCTCATCCAGCCAATCAGCTTGTGCTGCCTAAGCACAGCAACATGAATGTGACTGTCCAGATGATCGGACATTTGCATTGCATCACCTACAGAGCTTTTTAAAAACTCTGGGAAAAGCTTTATGGTGGATTTGCCTGCCCCCTTCTGAATGAGATGCATGAATGTGAATGTCCATTTAGATACATCACCTTCCATGTGATTTCTCTGAGGATTATTTTCACCATTTAGACAGGACTAAAGTCAGGGCGGGGGGGGGGTCAGTACAGAGAAAGGAAGGGAATATCAAAATAAGATATACATAGGAGGTAAGTTTAAGAGCCAGCTGGCATAGCAGATTGAGTGTTGTACTACAACTCTGGAGTTCTAGGGTCTGAATCCTTGCTCAGTCATGAAAACTGACTGGGTGGCATGGGGCAAGTCACAGAAAACCCCATAATAGGTTTGCCTTCAGGTCGCTATAAGTTGGAAATGACTTGAAGGCACACAAAAATAACAACAGCAGCAGCAGCAGCAAGTGGGCTTAAGGCTGCATATGCCACTGACAAGATGCCACTCAGTGTTTCCACAACATTGCCATGTGAACCATGTGAACTTGGAAAAGAGGAAGGATTAAATATGTTCTTATGTAACTAACATTGCTTATTTCACTACTGGAACCCAGACTGCTTGATTTGGCATGTCAATTAAACCAGTCACCTGCTATGCCTCTACAAGAAGTCTATCGCAGCCCTGTTTGATGAGCAATGTCCAGTAGGTGATCAAGTTCCCAACAAGTGATAAACAAGCACTAATAAATCATTAAGGCCCTGTGCATGAAATTTCAGCATCAACATCAAACAAAGAAAAATGTGTACCTGTAGAGCCCATAGACACAAGTCCTATGTGATGCTTTACCTCTTATACACCTTCTTCCCTAATAAAACAAGATCCATCTATAAGAGTAATAGAATACGTCAATGAAAGAATGAGAATGAGCTATGGATCTGTCAAATTAGAATTCAAAAGTACTGATAGTTGCTCTGAAACAGAAATGCAGCGGATATTTTACAGATGTGAATCCACTTCAGTTTGGATGTAGGCACTGCTATCTGTACTCATATGAAATTAGAAAACAGCCTGGGTCCAGTTAGATGGACCTTTTACTAACAACCAAGTCTGGACCTCCACATGAGTTCTAAATGCTAAGTCCATCTTGAGTTCCTGGAGGTGGAAGTATCATTATTCCCCCCCTCACAATGAGACAGTCCTTATTGCTTACGGCATGTGGTTTATTCCAGTCTATGGATTACTCCATAAATTCCAAGGATTTGTAATGGCAAAGGAACACACGATACCTGAGACACTTGAAAATGGAGGTGATTTCCTGATGATAATTTCACAACAAACTACTTATATTACTGATACAGTAATATAAGCTGATCCTGTGCTGATTTAGCAAAGAGTACTTGAATAATGAAGGTGTTAGAGCATACCTGAGCATACTTATACTCAGTAGGTGCTAGTTTGCATGGCTCTCTAATAAGGCCAAATGCACACTACACAAATAATGCAGTTTGAAACTGGGTTATTTGCCATGGCTCCTTCCTATTGAATCATAGGATTTGTAGTTTTACAAGGTCTTTAGCCTTCTCTGCCAGAGTGCTGGTGCCTCATCAAACTACAAACCCCAGGATTCCATACGAAGGAGTTATGGCAAATAATCCATGCACCTTTGAACAACAAATACATATGGCTTCTCATTTGCCAAAAAAACAAAAAACAAAAAACAAACCCATTAAGGGCCAGTCTACACAAAAGGAATGAAAAGGACTGCTCCACAGTAACAGCAAGTCGCTGCCACCAAACTTTAAAACAAAAAAAAACTATTTTTATGGTTCGCACAAGCAATATTCCACTTTTCCCAAAAAGAAAGAGAGAGAAAAAGATAGCACAAACATCCATTTTATCGCCTTAGCAATCACTCACTAAAATAAAAATCCAACATGGCAGCCGCGGGTGCTTACCTTGTAAGCCAGTCCCGCCCCCTATGCTCCTTCAACCAATCAGGTTCACACTTTGTCCTGCATGGGAAAGTGATTCATGTCGAATCGCCAGTCTTAACATGCAAAAACGTGCATATTTCTGGACCTTTAAGTTTTTGCTCTTTTTGGCCTCCCTCCTTCACAATATCTTCACAATATCTCTGTCCCATTCAAAACCCCAGTAAGGAGACTGGGTTAAATTCCCTATTCCTTTACATTCACAAAGCCTCAAATTTGAGTCCTTGGACATACAATTAAAGGGATTAGGTAGCAAGTGATAGGAAAGACCCTTCTGTGCCTGAGACCCTGTCAATCAGAGTAGACAGGAGTAACTGGTCAAAGCGCCAAGTCTCTTGGTGCCCCCCTTCTCAATCACCTGCAAGCCTTCCATAGCCAGAAAAGATATTGCCCTTCAAATGAAAATCACATTCCCAGAACATCTAGCGAATGCAACTCTCCATTTTAAGTCTATTTGGGGGTGGAGTTTGAAAAAGCCTTTTTTCAAGACTGAAAGTGGCTTTCTGATAGCTATCTGGTCATTGAAAAAGAAATACCTCACTTAGGTAAAAATCCTGAGAGTCCCTTGGTTAGAGCTCTTACAGTTTAAGTGATACAAAACTACTATAATTATGCAGTGCGGATCCCATGTTGTTCAAAGTGACATAACACCAACTTGTGCTGACAGTGCACAAATGCCCTTGGTGCCCTCTTTTTGTGTGCTCTACTATAGCTTTTGGATCCTTGCCTTGTTTGGTTATTATTGATAAAACGGTTGCTTGGAAAGCCAATGAATGGATAATAAATATTCTCTTCTGCTGCTCACTGCCTCTGGTTTCTCCCTGTGCAAACTCTCCTGCCAGCTTCTGTTATGCAAGAGGAAATTCCGGGCTCTTTCACTCTTTACAAATTACTAATGAGAGGATCCTTTCTCTTTCTCCTGCTGTGCCTGTCTTTCCATGCAAGATCAAGTCAAACAAAAAAGGCTCTTAAGTAATTCCACAGAACATTCCTCCATTTGCATTGGCGTCTCTTCTGTGCCCTGCTGGAGACTTTAGTTTAGAGGAACGGATCAAGAATTCAAAATGTTGCTTTGGCATGAAAAATATCTGCTTCATGTTTCTCACCATGGAGCATTTCAAAGTACTTTGCTGTTGCTTCCTTAACCCTAGAGAAACAGTGAGGGGGTGGGGGCAGACAGCAGCAGCTCCTGGTTCCATACTTTATAGGGAAAGGCCGTTATTTAGGGGCCAAAAAAGCTGTGCTGTATTGGAGTCATACGGGATGCCCAAATCCTATAGTAGTGTGAGTAGGAAGAGCAGGTTCTGGCCACACTGGCAACAGATAGATCCTCCAGCATGTGGTATGCAGCAATGGCCTCACAACACATACCACATGCTACCTGTTTTTTGCTTGCCTATCACTGGTACCCTGGAAATTTAAGTCAGTTTACATCCTTTATATTCAAGGCTTACTTCGGATTAAACCTGCATAGACAGGGGTATGGAGACGCACTATCCACAATGCTGCAGCCTTATTTGAGAACTCACGCTGAACAAGTCTTGAAGAGAAATGACAACACAGAAAGAATCACAACCCAAAAACATCACCCAAGGAGACCTTCTGCTGTGCTTTCTGCAACTGGACTTGTTTATCTCGGATTGGCCTTTTCAGTCATCAGCGTGCTTGCAGAAAGCATGGGATGAGTCCTTCCTGAATCTTCGTTTGCGAAGAAAAGCCAGAGAGAGGTGTATAGCTATGGGAAGGGGGTGAAGACATGACCCCCCCCAAATAAGAATTCTGCCCTCCGATGAAGTTTTTCCTTTAATCCCCATGTTTCTAGCAGGAGACACTGAAAATCATTTATACCTAGAACTCATATATTTGCTATTCTTGTATTCCCCTGATAACTTTGCTGGTTCATTTTCTTTGGATGCCTAAACTGTAGTCCTAAATGCTCAAATGAAGTTTTAAGTTATTGCAATGCTAGAAATTTGGGAAGTTAAAAAAAACCCATTAGGGGGAGAATTCCTATGGGGTAGACTATTTGCTCATTTCCCCCACCGAAAAATAGCTACACTACTGTGCATAAGACTGGGCTTTGTGGCTGCAACACTGAACATATCTATTACCTCACTGAATGCAGTGACTGGGATGTGATTGGCCTTAATAGTTACAGTAGGACCCTCATATCTGCTGGGGATTGGTTCTGCCCCCACCCCGATACTGAAACCTGTGGATAATAGCGAAAGCCGTTGAAAATAATGGGACTTCCATTTAAAATACAATAGAATTGCCTTGGAGGACCTAGAAAATGGCTAGAGAGGACACATTTTCTAGGAAGACTCTATGGTAGGTGTGCTGTTTTATGTCCCATGGATAATTGAATCAGTGGATAATGTATCGGTGGATATGGGGTCCTACTGTATACTCCATACTATGCACTATACTCCATACTCCATGCACTATGCACTATACTCCATACTATGCACAGTTGACACCCTCTGATATATTGGCTGCACTTTTTTTTACTGGCTCACAGGCACTAGGTGCACACACTTCCTCACCATCTCTTCCAGTTTGTTACTTTCTGCACACACAAAAGAGCAGTAGGGAGTGGAAGCATTGCATGTGCCAAAAGTTAAATCTTCCTCTCCCTCCTGCCTTAGCTCTCTCAGGGCCCATCTACATGGGTCAGAATACACCAGTTTCCCACCAGCGTATTATGCCCATGGATCAGGTCCATCCCCCCTTATTGGCATGAAATGGGATGGAGTCCAAACCACCATGCCAGTCTGTCGCTGCAGCCACTGCTGCTACTCATTTCCCACTCTCTGAAACCAGGAAAGCTGGCCCGCAACATGTGAGCAAGGCCCCCTGCATGTGACCAGCCTGGTCACATGTTATGGGCCTGTTTTCTGGCTGCAGAAGAGTGATGGCAGATGCCATTTGCAGTGATGGGTTGGTGTGGCAGTATGGGTTCCTGTGGCCATGTGGGCCAGATACATTTCTTGCCAGCTGAAGCAGTTCTTCCCAGGTATTTTTAAAAAGTGGTGTAATGAGCTTTACCCATCTTGGCCCCGTGGGTCGTTTGGACTGCATGGGGGCAAAACAGGGCAAATGCCTTGTGTCATCTGGACTGCAGGGCTCCAAGATGGGGTAAATATCCTGTCTAGACAAGGCCTCATTTGTGGTGATGGTGTTGCTAAAAGACTCATGCTACTGTTACGTCTTTTGCTACTTCATCTTTCTCAATACTTTTGGTGATTTCCAAGTGCAACTTTTTCCTCCTCCACTCTGAAAGGGATGGAAAGTCTTATTGCTTCTGGCCTAGAAGAAGTCAAGGGGACAGAGTGAAACAGACTTGGTTCCTCGGATATTTAGAGTCTTCTACTTTGAGTTGGCAACTGAACAGTGAGCAAGTCCCGCATCGTTGTTTTGAAAACCTGCCAGCTTATAATGCAGCCTCCCTTTACATTTTGTACTCATACATGTGCATTGTCACCAATGGTTGGCAGTGGTTGCCCAGTGAATGCATCTGGAGATGTACAAACAAAATTCTAATCACAATAAGGGCCTTTTCTTCTTCTTTTTTGCAATGCAGGAATTTTACCAGGGCAAAGCAGTTTACTGAACTGTTTTCTGGCAAGACATGCTTCTTGTTATTGTTGTTGTGTCTGTATGCCTTCAAGTCATTTCCAACTTAGGGCAAACCTAACATGGGGGTTTCTTGGTGAGATTTGTTCAGAGGGAGTTTGTCATTGTCTTCATCTGAGACTGAGAAAGTGTGACTTGTCCAAGGTCACTCAGTGGGTTTCCATGGCTGAGCAGGGATTCAAATCCTGGTCTCCCAGAGTCCTAGTTCAACACTCAAACCAGTACACCACACTGTCTCTCTTGTACATGCTTACCTGGTTGTAAAAATGAAAGTAGCTTTAACCAGATACCACAGCCAAGATCCTACCATCAGGGTTGCATAGCACAATTCTCTGCATGTGAAGTTATTCATCATTTGTGCTATGAAGCCCTTGTGTGGAATGGTAACATGTGCAACCCAACACTTGCCCAAACTCACAACTGAATGTCCAACCAGAGAGCAATTGGATGCTTAATAACATTGCCTGTGCAGCTCCAATTCTGCAATCTAGAACTGAATATGGATAGCGCACATAGGACAAACATATCCAGTTACTTCTGTAGAGGAACTTACTAATGTGTTAGTCACCAACTCTAGCCAATGTACTGAATGTCACGTGTAGCTTTTTTCCTATGGTAGCTAATGCCCCACAGCTTAAGAAAAGAAAAGTTTCTCAGACTTACCCCAAAGGACTTCCATGTAGCTGTTCCAAATCCATTTAGCTGTCAGTAAGTTGGACTGGATATCCCACCTGGGTAAGTAAGAACGACTGTGTTCTTCATGAAGTAACACATAATAACAGCATGAGAGGTGACACTTGAAATCCATTTTTAAAGCATTACATTACCATGTTGGCGAAATCCATTTCCCTTAAAAAGCTACTGAGCAATCTTAGAGGGTAGGATGTTTCTCTCATTATTTGACTCAGTGTTTTTTCCTAAATGAGAGAGGAAGGTGTTTCCCACCCCATTAACAAGAAAGAAATAAACTCATCTCTCACATGGGCCTCCTATTATATTAAAAAGAAGAAGAAGAAGAAAGAAGCAAGTCTATTTTGAGAGCTTTTAGCACATTCTGGTAATTTGTCAGGAAGTATACAAGTATTTCAGGAAAGTCTCTGGGGGGGGTGGGTGCAGAGCACTACATTTCCAGCAAGTCACTTTTATATGGCTTAAGATAAACGAAAGAACTATTCTTACTTGTCACTCTAATGAGCCCAGATGAACATTCCTGATCAGCAAGGGATGCTTAGAATGGAAATATAGTGGGGAGAAGTCTGGTGGGAGTGAAGAGAAAGGGGAGAAGTAGCTACACTTTTTTTGTAGCTTGATAGCTAATCCCTGTGATTGATTTGCATGCATAATTTGAAGTATCATTAACAATCAGAATATGACTTTAGTTTCAAATTGACAAGGAATGTTTACTTTGACAAGGCTGGTGTGTGGGTGGGATAATTTTGCCCACACTTTAATCACCAATAAAATTATCCATTTGCTGAAGCCTTTCCTTTTGTCCAAAAGATGGGGTTGCCATATGTCCCAGAAAACCAGGAAAATCCCAGATTGAAGGGATTAAAAAAAAATTCCCAGCTGGCTGGGCCAGTTCAAGCAGGAGATCCCAGATTCCTCCTTAGCTGGAGCACAGGCCGAGAGATCTCCAGCACTTTTAATGGTTATGTAGAAGAAGGTATTTTAGCAGGGCTTGCTTGTCTTGCAACTAGGGAACAAGCAACACCTGCTGGAATTCCTTCTTCTGCACAACCATTGAAAGTGCTGGAACTCTCTCCAGATTTCAATTGGGCAACCCTAATTTTCAGTGGGCAGAAAACCTGCCCCTAGCTCGTCTGCTGTTATCTCTGCAAAAATAGGTTTTTAAAGCACTATACAAATCAGGGTGTGGAGTGAGGGAGAAAGACTTTGTGTATTACCAGCAATGAAGCGTTTTAAGTATCACATACCATGTTCAAGTTTGTTGAATTTTTTTTAAAGCAGGCATACCAACTCTGTGTTTGAAGGCAGAATGTACACTATTTGGAGGCAGCTGTGACTCTCATTGGCAGGCATTAGGCCTATTGAAGGTGATGGTCATGCTGGATGGGAGGATTTTGGGGGTTGCAGTCCAAACAAATAATTTTTCATGCTCTGGCCAAGCAACAGGAGAGACATTGGCTTTGTGCCATCTCTGTCAACTTCCAGAGATTTACACTAGCAGGGAATAAGCAATACCTGCTCTGCAACACCAGGACCCACTGTATCTCTAGGACCCATTGTTTTTTATTGTTGTACTTATAAAGTGCCATATAAATTGATGGTGTGATATAAATAAATGATGATGATGATAATGATGAAAACTACTCCTACTTCTACTGCTACTACTGCTGAAATATGTGATAAAACAATATTAAATGTCAAAATCTGATTTTGGCGGGTTTTTTGCCCGATAATCCACTCAATCCAGTCCCATATACTTTTGTCCCGGTTTTGTGGAAGCGGATTGTGTCCAAAAGAAGAAACAGGAAAACCAGAGGGTTGTTATTCCACCTCCCACGCACACCAAAAATCCATGTAGCTATAGACCATAAACTTTCTGAAATAGATCAATTAACAAAGGATGTTGCAGGAATCTCTCATGCTGGATTTTCATGGTGGTTCTTCTACTGCGGCTATTATGCCCAGAGGTTCATTAACTGTGTGCAAGTAGCAGTTGGTGTTTCCCATTTTCTGTAGAGCAGTGAATCTCCTTCAGGTTTAGCCTAAACTATAAGGTGTTAAACTTCTTTTGAGGATAGTATTCAGCACCTTGGATAACACCTTCAAATTTCAGGCTAAAACTTGAAGTGTATTCGCTGCTGTAGCGACATAGGAGCCATCAGCCATCTGTGCCTCTACAATTTACTATTTTGAGGAGGGAGGGGCTTAGCAGTTGGATGTGAACATTCTCAGCCAACCCATGCAGAAAATGGGTGGAAAAGGTAGAATGCAACTCTACTTAGGAATGTCATTCTTTGCTAATTTTGTTCTCGAAGGAAGCAACAAGCCATTTAAACAATTTTCTTCCTGCTGCAAGACAGTCTTTTGAAAACTGCAGTTTGTGAAGTCTATTCCTAGTTCAGGACTTATTCTATGCAAAATTTGCATACTTTTTTTCGCACCGGAATAAGTATTTTCTATGCAGGAAACAGCATGGTCTGTGCAGAAGATAATATTTCTGTGCAAAAAACAACAAAAAGCCCAACTATGTGCAAATTTTGTGCAGAATAGGTCCCAGACTGCAAAAGTTCTCATCAGTCTAGGGTTTCCCAACACATTTTCTTTACTATATTTTGCATATTTTGGAATATGCTTTCCATCTACTAGATAAATACCATTCACTACTACATGCCTTTCAGTGAGAAGTGCATTCTGATGTGCTTTAAATTCACAGCCACAATTTGGGAACCTGTTTGTACTTCTCACAATATAGGGAAGCCATTTGCATTACGAGTTCTCCATTGACAAAAACAAACAACCCACATTTGTAGAGGTTCTCCAGAGAATTGATAAAAAACTGATTAAAACCCCCCAAACACCATAGACTGTCAGTGGATGCTCAAAATACATATGCAGGAACACTCCACTGAAAGAGAGAGCCCAACAGCATACTGGGAATGTTACTTATTGAGACAACAGCTTCCCATCCAGCCTGGGGAATTTGGAGAGATGCAGTCCAAAGGCATCTTTCCCCCCCCCCCCAGCTCTGCATGCAACCTTGTCATCATCAGCTATTTACAGTAATAATTTCAAGAACCATTTTGAAATAACATTGTTTTGGTCTTGCATCAACCTTTATGAGAAAAGATGTTTCATATTTGTCTGTCTTATATGTTCTAAAACATTTCTTTGTTTTTCACTTTCTGTAGGTGTAGAACTGAACACATACAAAACAGGTGCTATGCTTATGATTTGCAGACACCAAGAATTCCCCCATTCTACAGCTGCTGCACCTTACTCATAGAATCATAGAATCATAGAATTGCAGAGTTGGAAGAGACCACAAGGGCCATCCAGTCCAACCCCCCACCACGCAGGAAATCACGATCAAAGCATCCCCGACAGATGGCCATCCAGCCTCTGTTTAAAGACCTCCAAGGAAGGAGACCCCACCACACTCAGAGGGAGTGTGTTCCACTGCCAAACAGCTCTTACTGTCAAAAAGTTCCTCCTAATGTTGAGGTGGAATCTCTGTTCCTGGAGCTTGCATCCATTGCTCCTTGTTCCAGTCTCTGGAGCAGCAGAAAACAAGTCTGCTCTATCCTCAACGTGACACCCCTTCAAATACCTAAACAGGGCTATCATATCTCCTCTCAACCGTCTTTTTTCCAGGCTAAACATACCCAGCTCCCTAAGTCTCACCTCATAAGGCATCATTTCCAGACCTTTCACCATTTTAGTCACTCTTCTCTGGACACGCTCCAATTTGTCAATATCCTTTTTTGAATTGTGGTGCCCAGAACTGGACACAGTATTCCAGGTAAGGTCTGACGAAGGCAGAATAGAGCGGCACTATTACTTCCCTTGATCTAGACACTATACTTCTATTGATGCAGCCCAAAATCGCATTGGCCTTTTTAGCTGCCGCATCACACTGTTGACTCGTTCAACTTGTGGTCTACTAGGACTCCTAGATCCCTTTCGCACGTAGTCTCATTCAGCCAGGTCTCCCCCATCCTATATCGATGCATTTCATTTGTTCGCCCTAAGTGCAGTACCTTACATTTCTCCGTATTGAATTTCATTTTGTTAGCTTTGGCCCAGCTCTCCAGTCTATCCAGGTCATTTTGAATTTTGATCCTGTCCTCTAGGGTATTAGCTACTCCTCCTAATTTGGTGTCATCTGGAAATTTGGTAAGTATGCCCCTAATTCCCTCATCCAAGTAATTGATAAAGATGTTGAATAGCACTGCGCCCAGGACAGAACCCTGTGGCACCCCACTGGTCACATCTTTCCAAGACAAAGAGGAACCACTGCTGAGCACCCTTTGGGTTCAACCGGTCAACCAATTACAAATCCATTGAACAGTTAACTTGTCTAGTCCACATTTTACAAGCTTGTTTGCAAGAATGTCATGTGGAACCTTGTCAAAGGCCTTACTGAAATCAAGGTATACGATATCCACAGCATTCCCTTCATCTACCAAGCTGGTAACTTTATCAAAAAAAGAGATCAGATTAGTCTGGCATGACTTGTTTCTCTGAAACCCATGTTGACTTTTTGTGATTATGGCATTGCCTTCTAAATGTTCACAGACTCTCTGTTTAATGATCTGCTCTAGAATCTTCCCTGGTATTGATGTCAGACTAACTGGACGATAATTGTTGGGATCCTCCTTTTTCCCCTTTTGAAAATGGGGACAACATTTGCCCTCCTCCAGTCTGCTTGGACTTCTCCTGTTCTCCAAGAGTTCTCAAAGATTATTGCCAATGGCTCTGAGATTACCTGTAGGAACTTGGGCAAGATTACCAAAATTTTGTTCAGGACCCAGGGGAAGGCTGCCTTCATCTGGTTCAGCTCCCCCTTTTCTCCTGCTCACCTCCTTCTTAGAACCAATGATTTGATGCCTAGGAATTGGCATGTTTCTAAAGTCTGCATCACTGGCTTCCTTCCTTTCTTCCATTTCCGTCTGTCCCTGGCTGAGCGGGAGGGGGGGTATTTTAGCTAATGGGGTGGAAACTGCTTGATTAATGGGATGGAACCGGGGCTATCAGGATTTTTCTGATGGTTTCTGATCGAAGAAGATGATTGAAGGCTAGATCAGGGAAGTGGTTCATTAAGTGGATGAAAAAGGGTGATATTGCACCAGTGATATTAAAGGGTTTGGGTAAAACTAGGCTTGGAATTTGCACAGATGGCTATGAAATAACTTTGTTTCATGCTGCTGTTCTGTTTCTTCTTGGGGAGGGGGGTTACTCTGTACCAGTGAATTGGTAATATCTGCAAAGCAGATTTTTCTAGCAGGGCATTGGCGTTTCAGAGTGTGCATTTCTTGTGGAGCCATGTTCTATTTAGTGGCAGTGTTTAAAGACTGGTCAACTTGGAAAAGGCACAGCTATCAAGCTGGATCTGGGCACTGAGGCTGAGCTCTGCCCTATAGAGTGTTAATGATTTATGTTGCTCTTAGGGATTCATGGAAAGGAGTCCTTTTTGCTCACCAAGCTATTCTCCCCTATACCAATTTTGGGCTCTCACTAGAAAAACAAAGCCCCCCCCCCCAATGTGCACGTGTTTCAAACGATATACATAGCTTGGAAACATTTTTCCTTTGACTAGAATGTTGTTTGTGCACCTTTGAAACCTGTATTTATTTTCCTGTGCAAACTTTTAAAACATGTGCATTTTTTCTCCAGACACATCTGCCACAGTCAACAAGCAGATTCTAGAGTACAAATTTTGTCTGGCCTGCAGACGCTTTCAGAAGTGCTGACTTAGCAAAGACCACCAAAATGTCCACTGCAACAGGTTTCTCATACAACCCTGTTGGATATTATTGCCAGGGATCTGATCTTGGTGTGTATATGTAGCCCTGATTGTCAGCATGGAATTTGGCATGGTCAGGAACTCCACACAGAGTGACACATACATACAAGGTTGATGCTGAGGGCACTAACAGCAGCTACATGCCTGGTCCAATTAGTGGCCATTTTTCACAAGCGTGTGTCTCCTTGGACTGATGTATCTTCTTTCTTGGAGCCATTTGTCGATAATTTTAAGGTGGACACCCTAGGCATTCCTCTGGTGTTGCTCTCTTTGTCGTCATGTCTGAATCGCTTCATAATTAAAATGCAGAGAGTGATATATAAGGGACAGCATCCAAATCTTATTGCAGCATTGAGTCCAAGGTAGACATTTCTAGGATACAAAAGACCACAAGAAAGTTCAGCCATAATAGAATTTGAGGCATGGGCCCAGGAATGCTAGCACATGACGCTGTAATCTGACAAGCACCTGTTCCTGACAGTAAAACTGTAACAAATGAAATTTGTTGAAATTTCCGTTTTAAATTTCAATATCAAACTTTGAAATTAAATTTCTACTTTACATTTCCATTTTTAAAATTCTGTTTTAAAATTTCAATTTTAAAATATGTTAAAAATAAGAATTTGCAGATCTTTTGGGGCACTTAAAATCTGCACCCTCACGCTAATGGGAGGGCCAGCCCTGTATAGCCATGTATAAGGAGTGGGTAAAATGTAGGCTTCCCGACATTGTTAAACTGCACATCCCAGCAGCATTAGCAGCTTCTGACATAATTTAAAAGTGTATAATAACAACACAATAAACTATACATATTAAAATACAAATTAGATGGTATCTTACACCCACTAGAATAAGTAAAATCTACAAAAATAAAAATGACAAATGTTGGATATGCAATAATGCATCAGGATCCATGCTCTACATGTGGTGGAATTGTTCTGTGATTAAAAAAAAAATACTGGTTTAAGATCCACAACGTAATACAAAAGATTTTTGAAATCCAATTTTCACTAGATCCCAAACTTTACCTATTAAACATTAAACAAGACATCAGTGTTAAATGCAAAAGAAATCACTGGAGAGTAATCCTATATATGATCATGGTGGCATGAACAAACTTGGCGGAAAAATGGAAAAATCAGGATGCACCACTAATAGATGATTGAATTTTAAAACTGATAGACATGAAAGAACTTGATATCCTGGCACATATCTTAAAAAGAAAAAAATACACAGACAAAGGAGATTTTCAGACGTGATTTTCGGTTAGGGTTAGGGTTCCAAAACAGCTCCGTTGCTGCCGCGCAGCACGGGAGTAGTTTTGGATGATGCCATTCCTCTGCCAAATCCCTCCGTGACACTTCCGTGACAGAATGGAGGAAGCTGCATCATATTTCACTCATGATTGTTGCCCGTGAGTGAAATATGATGCGGCTTCCTCCATTCTGTCACAGAAGTGACATGGAGGGGTTCGCCAGAGGAACGGTGTCATCCAAAACTGCTCCCCTGCCACGTGGCAGCAACAGAGCTGTTTTGGAATATATGGACCCGAAAATCGCGTCTGAAAATCTCCAAAGTGAAAAAGGACTCGCTTCCAGTAAACAAATTTTGGAAAGTGAAATGGAAAACTAACAGGACACTTTATTTGAATAAGTACCAAAATAATAATACAACAAAGCCATGTCAGACATAACAACAGAGTCCTTTCTGGATTGTTGGAGATTGGACTACAGATAAGGCCTTGGGTGTCTGAACTAGAACTAGAGTTGCAGTGCTCAGTTTTAAGGGAAACACATATACAGTGAGTACAATTGAAATGAATGCTAGATGTTCATCTCTGGCTACACACTTAACAGGAATAGCAAGGAGCGGCATGCTGGAGGTGTTGTTGCTCTACATATTAAGGTGGGCATAGTGTTGGCCTTGAAAGAGGCTGATTCTTCCACAGACTCACTCTGGGTAACAATATCTGGCCCCCCAAAGTAAGGACCCAACATTTATAAGAAAAATACAAAAAGGTGTAAAGCAGAGAAAATAATTTATTCTAAGACAAGGAAGCGGGGGGAGTATGGCTTAATTTCTAAAACAAATAAATAATTGTTTTTAATTGTGTGTCACAAGACAACAATTAAAAAAACCAGGCAAAGAAACCAGAGCACATTGCAACATAATCTAAAGTTACGAATTTAGAGAAAGTAGAGCTGAGAATATGCAGAATTTATGTATTCCTAACTTCTCTGTAGATGGTCCTTCCTATCAGACAATCAAGGGCAAACTTTTTAATTAAAAACTTTTTAATCAGTTGCCACATGAAGCACTAACTTTCCAGTTGAAACTAATTGTAGAAAGTAGTTGGGATGTATTTATTTATTTATTTACTGGTTTCTAGGTAGATTTCTCTATCCAGAAACCATGAAAAAAACTCTATGCTGCTATGAATTCATTCAAAAGAAAATCACTCATAATATCTGTATAGAACCTACCTGCAGCTAGCCAACTGTATTGTATGCAGCAGGATCTCAAACACCGAGTTGAGTCTCCCTTATCCAAAATGCTTGGGACCAGAGGTATTTTTGGATTTTGGAATGTTTTGGATTTTGGAATGCTTACATAGACATAATGCAATATCTCGGAAATATAATGCGATATCTTGCATAGACATCATGGCATTGTGCAATGTGCAAATAATAGACATTGACACACTACTCTAGGATGATTATCAGATGCTTCAAAATGGTGTTATGATGATGCCATGAGATCGCAAAATGGTTTCCTTACCAGATGACATCCCCCATCATCTCCCAAGTGTTCTGCTGCCATTATGGGGGCATTCTTTTTTATTGTTGAGGAGAAGCCAGCAATTGATCTCCCATGGCATTTCCATTCTGGATTTGCCTGTGTGCAACAATGTGCCCCGTTTTGCTGGTGAGATTCCAGCGTCAATGGGTGGTCCTGCCAGAACACTTCCGGGTGAGATCGGGATATCCACGTAAGTTTCACTCCTTTTTGTGCCCTCCCTGGGTTACTTGCAATGCTTTTAGTGTGTTTGTGTACTTTTTTGGTTATTGTACTTTTTATTTTTGAATTTCCCATGCTCACATTTTCTCGTGAGAATAGGCGGGATTTCAGTCCAGGAAGTGAACAGAGCTCCGTTAGAGCTCCATTCATTCCTGGGCTGCCCTTGGATGACAGAGAAGGTAAGTCTGATGGGGAGGGTTATTGTGCCAGGACAGGGGCAGAATTGGAGATTGTGGGACAGGAACACTTTTTGCATTCCTGTCTGATAATCTCCTAGGTATGTTACTATGCATTTGCAATGGTTCTGCTTGAGGAACTCTTTTCCTGCCACCATGATCTGGATACATCCATTCTGTATTGTCCAAAAAATTGACTCCACATGGGTAGTACTACTTATGCCTGCAGGTTACTAGTGGGATTCTGGCCTATAACTCCCAGCATCTCCCAGCCAGCATAATAATAATAAACAATAATAACATTTTATTTATATCCCACCCCTCTACAAAACGCAATCGGGGTGGCTTACAACAATTAAAATATACATCCAAACCCTCAATCCCACCCACCCCTTAAAATACAATTAAATAATTTAGGAATTAAAACATACTTTAAAATACAAAAAAAAAAAAAAAAAAAGAAAGAAAAAAGAAAAAAGAAAGAAAATAAAAATAAACAATGGACAGTGGCCATGGTGAGATTGGGACAAGCTTGATTTTTTTTTTATGGCTAGGTATCTATTCAGGAAAGGCCTGCCAGAAGAGATCCATCTTAAGAGCTTTTTAAAAGCAATTTAGGGTGGAGATATGACGGATCTCATCTGGCAGGCCGTTCCATAATCTGGGAGCAATAGCTGAAAAGGCCCTCCAGGAGGTCGAAGAAAGTTTAGTTTTTAAAGGTTGCAACAAATTCCTCCCAGAGGACCTGAGTGCATGGCCATTAAGAACTGCAGTCCCCCAAAGTAAGTTTTCCAAGATTTTCTTTTTTTTATTATTGTGGCAAACCAACATGCTTTATCATTGCTAGCTGAGTAGAAAACACAATTAAAAATAAAAAGCAGAATTTTTATTATACTGTATGTGTGTGGGTTGTTAAAATTTAGACATTGGGAGAACATGAGCTCAGAAAAGTTACTTTTTTAGACTACAACTCTTAGAATCCCCTAGGCAATATGGCTGCTGACCATGCTGGCTATGGGATTCTAGGAGCTGCATTTTAAAAAGTAACTTTTTCAAGCTTTGGGGTGGATATTGCTTTGAGACTAGCATGAGCTGTCAGTGGTCTTGCTTCTGTGCTCCACAATGCTTACTCAGCCTGAAAGCAAATGATTTTGAAGATGCCAGTGATAACTCATGTCACTCATTTCTCCAAAAGAAATTGGGATTGTAAAGACTGTCCTGATATACTCACTAAGTAGAGGAAAGGGTAAATGAAGCCAGCACCAACCCAAAAGCAAGGCCATTACACACAACACAATCCAGACTGCATTGACATTTCTGTATCAAGCCTCACCTGAATGCTGGGGTGTTATACATTCTGCAGGATCCTGTTCCTCCACAGGTTTTCACACTCCATTTCAAGCAGGTTAGATCAATCAATGCTCCATAATAGATTGGTGCAGGCAGCCCTCCTGTAATGAAGACCCAGAGGTGCAGTGAGTGTCTGAATTAATTTCATGAACAAGCTTTTCAATCTGTGTTTCCGTTAAAACACTTAAGAGTTGGACGCAACACCAACATCTACATCCCATCACAGGCTATTGGTGGGCTTTTCCTCCAACACATCCGAGATCCACCTTGTGGGATGATATAGGAGAAGACCTTCTCTTGTGGCACCCCAAAAGGGGAACACCCTCTCCTTAGAGGTCTGACTGGTGCCAATACTTGTGTCATACCCATACCAAATACAAACATGACATTTCCTTTGGGCCTAACTGATTGCATCACAGTGTGTAGTTTACATTGTCTTAACTTCATTTTAACTGGTTTCAGATGGTCTTGTTTTAATGTATCAAATTGTTAATATGCTTTTAGTCTGTTTAAAATAATCTTTTAAAATTGTTTTAAAGTGTCCAAATTATTTTTTGCATGCCGTCTTGAAAGCTTTGGATATAGGGTGGGCTACACCCTAAAACCACCAGGTCTTGTCTGATTTTGGACACTAGGCAGGGTCAGCTCTGGTTAGTTCTTGGATGGGAGACCACAAACAAATACCAGGTGCTGTAGGTCATATTTAAGAGGGAGGATCTGGTAAAACCACCTGTGAGTATTCCTTGCCTAAGAAAACCCTATGGAATTCATGAGGTCACCATAAATTGACAGGTGACTTGAAGGCACATACACATAAATACTTTTAGAAGAACAATTTATTGCATTGAATGAAGTAGCATAAGAACTCAGCAGCAAGAAAAACATTCATAGAATCATACAGTCGGAAAAGACCACAAGGGTTGTCTAGTCCAATCCTCTGCCATGCAGGAATACCCAATCAAAGCATGCCTGACAGATGGCCATCCAGCCTCTGTTTAAAAAATCTCCAAAGAAGGAGATTCCATCACACTCCAAGGTGGTGGCAATAATGATGATGATAGTGGTGGTGATTTATCAGTTTCACAGTCTACCATGTGTTATTGCCTGGAGATTGGGACCATCAATGATTCAGATTCTCTTGAACAACCTAGGAATCAATGAGTTATTCTTGGATATTGTGGCAAGTTTCAAGTAGTGCCACCTTTTTGTATGTGTGCTGTTGTGATCCTATCCATGTCAATTTCACTCAGATGTTTTCATTTCGCTGGCAGCAAAAGCATTCTTGTTTAAGCAGGCCTTTAACATATAATTGTGGCAATTATCAGGGACCTTTTTATCAGCCACCCCCAGACTGTGGAATGGCCTGCCGGAGAGATCCAACAACTAAACACAGTGTTGGAATATAAAACGGTACCCATCTCTTCTGGCAGGCCTACCCAGTTGACTTTAATCTATGAATTTTAAATCTGTATGGATGATTTTAATACAATTAATTTTATTTTAATTTTATGTCTTTTTACTTGTATGTTTTAAAAATTTTATGTTATATACTGAATTTTAATTCATCTTGGACCCTGCCTCGAGCCTTTGGGAGAAGTGGGTAAGAAATAAAAAATTATTATTATTATCATTATGTTGTTTTTATCTGTTTTCTACATTGTATGTTTTAATGGGTTTTAATTGCTTTTAATTGTGCTTTTAATTGTTCTGTGAGCCGCCTTGGGTCCCACTTTGAGAGAAAGGTGGCACAAAAATTGCACAAATAAATAAAATAAATCAAATGTTTTGTCAGTTTGTTTGGAAATGCTCCACATATTACCACTGGAACCACAGTTGTTGTGTTGCTTCAAATATCAGCACTGGAACCACAGTTGTTCTTATTGTTGTTAGGCAACATGAAGGCTGAAGGAGGAGGAGGGAAGAGACAACTCTGATGTCAGCGCAGAGGGCTGTCGGGTAGGGGTGGCTCAGGGCTTCCACGTGCAGTGAATCCACTTTGGGTTTTAGTGTGAACTCCAAACAGGTTAACAGCTCATTTAAAGTTCTGACTAAAATCCAGGGCAGATTAACCACACCACTGACATTGGGTCCGTCACTACCACTTGGGAAAGAAAAGGATAAAGTCCCACTCCACAAGTGAGTTTCTACGAATACAACATTGGAGTTATCCCATTCGAAGGAATCAAATTTCAGTGGAAGAAAAAAAATGTAATATTGCCTGTCAAACTGTATCATTGCTACAGAGATTGGGGCAGGGAGGGTCAGAGATAAGGACCTCACCACTGCTGGCCATTGAGGGCCATCCACACCCACTTACTGTACATATAAAACAGTGGCAGGCAAAATGCAGTCATCTACATGTTGGACTGCCACTTGTATCAGCGTAGAAAGTGAAGGTGATGGTGATGACTGCTAGGAGCTGCAGTCCAACAACATCTGATACCGCCTCTCCCCTCAGGATCGGGGCGGGGTACAACACCTGTGTTGCACCTGTGATGGGGTACAGACCAAAGTCTTTTTCAGAGGTGCCCCAGAAGTGCCAGTGGAATGCTGAATGTTAAAACTGTGGTCAGATGTACTTTTGTTATTCTCAGACTGAGCAGAGGCATTGAAAGCATTGAATTTACCCATGTGTTGATTTTCCAAGTTCCTATTGATTCCATGAATTTGCTTTAGCTGAAACTAGGAATTGGCTTGAGGCTTATACCTATATGATACATAATGTGAATGTGTACAGTCACTCCCAGGTTTTAGAAAAGTTAAATTTGGGAACTACATTTTCCAGAATCCTGCCATGTTAGCCAGAGGATTCCAGGAATTGTAGTCCAAAATGGTAAAATTTCCAAGCCCTGGTCACTCTACTTCTATTGCTCTACAATCTTTTTCTTTACCTGCAAACAGTATAATTTTAAATCTCTTTAAACAATATATCAAAATTCTATTTGTTGCATAACATTTTATCTTTACATTTGCATCCTTGTACTATGTTTGTTATACTAGACTTATTTTTTGTGCACATTGTAAAAAGCAAACTAAATGGAATATGGGAAACATTTACCAAATATCCTCCCGCACAAAGTTTCAATACCAACAGCAAAGGATTTTAATTCTGGTGAAACGGTTCTGAAAAACAGGAAGTATATTAACAGTTGGTTTGAGATGCACAAGATATACCTGGTTTTTTTTAAGGGAGCAGGAACAACCCAGAAACATTATAAATAAATGATGCATCATAACTGGCTCTAAGCTACAGACCACTGAACGTGCTGGCTAGTTGTAGAGCTGAAACTGCCCTGAATTACAAACATGCAAACCCTCTGCTGAATTTAAATACATGGGCTGGAATCCTGTTGGGACTTGTGTCTATGGGAATTAGAATTGTGCTGTTCTGGAATGTCTGTATCCAGTAAGGGACTGCTGTTACATTCCTATGTAGAGCAACACAGGAACATCAGGATCAATGTACAATGGGACTAATGCTCATTGAGAATGATGCACATTGATCTCATGCACTGTGACACCAGCTATGGAGTTCCAGTTCACATAAGTAGAGCCCAACATGCTTAAGGGCACTATTACTGGTGTTCTGTTGCACATCTTCAAAATACACTATGTACCTCTGCTATGTATATATGTAAAATTATGTAACATAGTAAAGTTATGTAACATAGGCCAAATCCACACTACACAAATAATCCAGTTTGAAACTGCCATGACTCTTTCCTATTATTTGCCATGACTCTTTCCTATTAAATCCTGGGATTTGTACTTTTACAGGGGTTTTAGCCTTCTCTGTCAAAGAGTGTTTCTGCCTTACCAAACTACAAATCCCAGGATTCCAGTTTCCAACTGTATTATTTGTGTAGTATGGATTTGGCCTAGACCATGACAGAGGATTCTGGCCATACTTACATTTATCTCACTGGGAAAAAACAATCAACTGGAATTTGAAAGTGCTTAAAGTATAGAGGGTTCCCACTTTGAATCTGAATGCTTGGGAACTGAAATTAAAATGTCATGCAGATTTTTTTTTTAAATAAAATGGATTGTTACTAGTCAAATTCTCTAGGACAAATAGATATACTTGTCTATTGGAATTTCAGCCCCCAAAATTCAGATTTTTAGCAACATACCACAAATCATGTGAACAATATTTAATTCATATGATAGAAATTTCCTTTTCTGTTCAGCAACCACTGAAATATAAATTAACTGAATTGGCTTGTAGATCTGATTTTTCCCCAAACTGTAGAGAAGAAGACCTGGGGAGGGAATTAAAATGTGTTCACCTGAATATGAGCATGTACAATGGTGTTCCGCCCAGGGCTGAAATAAATGATACTACGGACAGCAAAAGTAGAAAATAGGGCAGACTTTTAGTACAAGAATCCCTTGGGCATTGGCCCAAAACTGCAGAGAAATTACCAGGTCCTGATTCTCCCACACAACTACAGTTGTGAAATACCTGTAAGAAAGAAGAGGATGTGAATGATTGCTGGGTTTATTTGCCAAGGTACTCCTTGGAGGAAACTCCAAGGGAGAAAACTCCCTCCCCTAATTCAATTAGCAAGTGACTTAGCATTCCTAACTGCTGTTCACTATAAACAGCAACTCAGAGGGGGCAACCAGCAACCAGGAGGAGACGTGGGGCAGTAAACTGGTATAGAAAACCAGATAGGAACCACATAGTGGCATCCTTCAACTGAGTGAATGCATAGGAGGCATCCTTCAACTGAGTGAATGCATTGGTCCATCCAGTCCAGCAAGAGCAGCTCTGACAGCTCTCCAAAGTTATAGGCACAATTCTTTCCTAGCTCTACCTGGAGATCCCTGGTATTATCTGATGGTCCCCCATTTGAGTAATAATCAGGCCTGACCCTGCTTAATTTCCAAAATCAGATGAGAGAAGGTGTGCTCAAGGTGATATGGTGGGCCATAAAGATCAGGGGGATGTCCCTGGGTGCTTCCAGACATACTTATACCACTATGATTCCATTTTAACTGCCATGGCGACCTCATGTGGAATCCTGAGATTTGCAGTTTAGGGAGGGGTACTCGGAATTATTCCTCAAAGAGCTCTGGTGCCTCACCAAACTACAGACCTAAGGATTGCATAAGATACTGCCATGGTAGTGAAATCATAGTGCTGTAACTGTGTAGTGTAATATGGCCCTTGATCAGGGCTCCACAGCTACTTCTTCTTTTTCCCCCTTCTTTTAAAGTGGCTATTTTCAAGTACAGTGGGCCCTTGGTATCTGCTGGGGTTTGGTTCCAGGACCCCCTCCAATGGATACCAAAATTCGTGGAGGCTCAAGTCCCATTATATACAATAGTGTAGTAAAATAACATCCCTTATATAAAACAGAAAAATCAAGGTTTGCTTTGGGATTTTTTTGTGTGTGGGGGGGATATTTTTGAACCAGGGATGCTTGAACCGAAGGATGCAGAATCTAGGTATATGGAGGACCAACAGTATGGTGTTTCATACCATCCAACTGTTCTGTATTGCTGCAAACTGATTTCAAAGTGCAAAAGTAATTTCTGCTCATTTAACTCAGCTGGGGGGAGAGGAGAGGAGGCAAAGAATCTTGCCTTTAGACTGGGTGAGTCCCACTGCTGGTTTGCTTTTCTGGTGCACAATCACCCAGGAAAAGCAAACTACCAGTGGAAGTTGCCCAGTCTAAAGGCAGAACATGAGCGTGCCCTGCCATCATGAGTAAGCCACCCATTCTGCCTTCAGTGAGATTGCAACTACCACGAGGCTTTGATTTTCCCAGAGCTCAGAATCAAGCATGAGTAACAACTAAAACCCCTATGTAGATTCAGAATTTGGCAGGTGTGCTGCAGAAATCTGGGCCAGACTAGTCCAAATTTCATACACCACAGCTCTGGGTCAAAGTAGTCCGAATCCCATCTGGATTTTTACCCACAATGTAGTCATGTACTTTTTAGGATGGAGGACCATCGCCTCCCAAAAATAGTACTCTATGGTGAACTCGCCATGGGTCAGCTTAAGAGGGGTGCTCCAAAAAAAAAAAAATGATACAAGGACTCCCTGAAACAACATCTCAGGCTTGGCCAAATTGATCACCAACAATGGTCCACCCTGGCCTCACATCGGGAGGCATGGAGATGCACTATCCACAATGCTGCAGCCTTATTTAAGAACTCATGCCGAACAAGTCTTGAAGAGAAACAACAACGCAGAAAGAATCGCAACCCAGAAACATCACCCAAGGAGACCTTCTGCTGTGCTTTCTGCAACTGGACTTGTTTATCTCAGATTGGCCTTTTTAGTCATCAGCGCGAGGATGAGTCCTTCTTGAATCTTTGTTTGCGAAGAAAAGCCAGAGAGAGAGAGAGAGAGAGAGAGAGAGAGAGAGAGAGAGAGAGAGAGAGAGAGAGAGTCATACACTAGGTGGTACTAGGCGGTAAATGATGTCCATTGAAAGATATGAATGTATTAAAATGCTGACCCATCTCTACATTTACCATATCTTTTCCACTTCCCACTGAAGCTTTGCAGCCAGCTAAACATGCACTCATGTAAGTAATTCCATTGCTTCCACAGACAGGATCCCAGTGATTATCTTCACAGCTGCAGTCAGCATTGCAGGCAGACTGTAATTTTACTTGAGAGAAGGATGGTTCTTTTACACTGAAAAAGAACAGAAACCAGACCTTCAGAAATCAAAGGAAACAATGCCTCTTAGAAAAAGATATTTTGTTAAGACAACAAATAGCTATGTCAATTTATGAGAGCAGGGGTGTAATTATGTGGGTGGGGTCAAAATAAGGACATTATAAAACAAAATAAAGAAGGCTAAGAAAAGTTGGGGGAAGAATTTTTAAAGGCAAACTGACTAACTTTAAGACTACAAGACTAATACTATTAGAATTAGTATTATATTTTATATCCTGCCCTATGTCACAGGATCTCAGGGTGGTGCTAAAATACAACTAAATTAACACTTGAAAAAAAATTAAATGAAAAGCAATAAAATAAAGAGATTAAGGCATATCAATTTATCAAGTTAAAACATCTTTAAAAATGTCTAAGACTAACTAAAATAGACTAACCCATATATTTATTTTTAAAATAATGGACTGAAACTCTCAGAATCTCACAACCAGCATAGCCATGCTACACTGGCTAGAGAGTTCTGGGTGTTGTGTTCCTGTGGTGGTTGGTTACTCCCATGTCAATGGAGTGTGAATCCACTTCAGGTTTTAGGATAGTTTTAAAGGAGCCATTTGAGATGCTGAACCCATTTGGAGGATATGGGGCCCTTTCACACTAGACAACTATAGCACTTTGATGCCACTTTAACAGCCATGACAACATCCTATGGAATTCTGGGGTTTGTAGTTTGGTGAGGCACTAAAGCTCTCTGGCCTAGAATTCTAAATATCTCTCCATGAACAGCAAGTCTAAGGATTCCATAGGACATAGCTATGGCAGTTAAAGTGGAATCATAGCGCTATAATTGTTCATGTGAAAGGGCTCCAGATTCAGCACCTTGGATAGCTCCTGAAAGGCTGGGTTAAAACTTGGAGCAGATTCAGCATATCCCTGACAGGGAGTTACCAGCCGCTGCTATTGTAGTCCCAAAGAATAACTTCCCCAAGCCATGAATATCAGAATGTATTTAAGTCTATTGGGAGTGTTGAGTCCCACACCATCTAGTTCCCACCCAAAATAAACAAAACAACAAACCCAGAATAGTTGACAGTCAGTCCGGCCACTGGAAGCACCTGACAGTTAGATGCAAAGTAAAAGAGGTTTAGGAGGTACGCTGCCAAAAAGGTGATGCATGCAAACTTTGCCATTGCTGTGGTGTTTAACTTGAGCTTCTTGATGAGGAAACCCCCTAGGAACATTCCCACAATGGTAACAGGTAAAAGTATCACACCTGCAAAGGAAATGGAGTATCAGCTTATTTTCGTGCATGGTGAGACTCAAAAGGCAAATCCCAGCCTGCATCTCTTGGTTAGTTCCTACTAGAGTAAACGTGTTGAATCAATTGTTGAATGGTGAGAGAACACATCATTTCATCCCATTGATTTAAGGGATCTACTCTGTTTTGAACTATTATCAGGATTTGGGTCCCTGCCTCAAAACAATTATATAATTAGAATGCTTTGCTACTACTTCAGCTGCCATGGTGTGATCCTATGGAATCATTGGATTTGTAGTTTCACGAGTTTCAAATTAAAATTTGTAGTTTCAAATTAGAATTCTCTGTCAAAGAGTCCTAATATTTTCACTTAGACACGTTGCAAATAATTCTATGTACCCTACCACTTTACTGTTTTGGCAGGACTTTGCCAATCTTTGCTAACGGCAGTGCTGGGGTATATGTGTGTGCTGTGTATGTGTATATATGTGTGTGTGTTTTAATTTTAGCTGTTTTTTTTTAACTTTTTTAGTTGTTTAATTGTGTTTTAACATTTGTATTTTGATGATTTTAAAAATGTCTTTTTATTGTACACTGCTTTGAATCCCAAACTGGGGGGAAAGCAGGATAGAAATAAAGATAATAAAGATAATGATGATGATGATGATGACGATGATACCACCACCACCACCAAGACTGCAGATCCCAGGATTCTATAGGATGGACCCATTGCAAAGTGGCATCATTTGTGCAAACTGGCTATGCCTCAGGAGGGGGAAACCAGGTGTAGGAAACACTTCTAATAGGGTCATCTTCCTGTGGTTGCAATTGGTCTGGGACCACATGCCAGTGTTGGGTGGCACCATTTCTTTTTTCAGTCTCCCTCTTTCTGCCATTCCTCCACTCTCTGTCTTTTTCTCTCCCCCCCCCTTCGCCCACCCCAACCCAGAATATTGCTGGGGGAGAACAGATCTGATCTCTTGCCAATTTTTTTTTTTTAAAGTGAGGTGGAGGACTGCATGAAATTAGGTTGGCATTGCTCACACTTGCACTATACCATGATATATACTATCTGTATCTACAAATCTGTCAAACTGAGTGTCAGATTGGACATTTTGATAAACAGAACTTGGATGATGGAGAGCTGTTTGTCAGACTTTATTATACACACACACACACACACACAGAGTAACTGAAGATGCAAATATAAAAACAGATGCATCAAAACCATGGAGCTGGACACAGAATCTGATAAAAAGGAGAAAGGGAAAGGAAGGAAGAAAGGAATGCAGCAGCATCTTTAAGACTTACTGGCTTTTTATTTTAGCATGAGCTTTTGTGGATATAAACCCACTTCTTCAGAATCTGATACTTTCTGTTCCAAAAATTTTGGCTGCCCCCTAATTTCCTAAATGACACAATCAAGCTGGCATTGTGTAGCAGGTATGACTGCAGTGTAGAAGGGTGCTGTGAAGGGAGAAAACCAGAATCTTGATGTCTGGTTTCACCACACCAGTTTTTAATACACACATGCAACCATGGCCCACACTGTTTGTGATTGTGGGACTACTGCTGTCTCCTCCTCCTTTCCTTATTTGTGCTTAAAACCAAAGTGTCTCTGTTCAAGCACATTGTCGCTTTTTGAGCATGAGCAAAATGTTTTTTGTTTACCAATTGCCAAAACTCATTCCTCCCTCTCCTTGTTCTCAAGGCTGATTTTAAGCAACCTGCCTTTCAGCTAATTTTAAAAGAAATAATTTGCAGTGCACAAAAGTTGCTCCTGTTTGAATAAATCCCAGCTTAGCTTGATCAAAATCAGCTGACAAGTACTGAGGGGGAAAGGAGTTTAGAATTACCCAGGAACTTGGCTTTGCATGACAACCTTTGAAGCCAATTCCTCCTTCTAAAATGTCCACTCACCTCCCATACGAAAGACCTCCAGGCAGAAAATATTTTTGTGTAAGGCCATTTTCTCCCCTTTCTAATCATTAGTGCATAAATCATTACAGGTTGTCCCCCTGTTCTGATATTTTCAGATGTACTCCTACTGAATATGGAAGCTTCATTTTGATAAGCAACATGCACTGATCCATCAAGAGACCTTTTCTCAATAAACCCTCTGTCTTATTTTCTTTTAAAACTGCCTGAGTGAGCAGCCAGTCTAGCCATATAATACCTTCACATCATCGCAATCCTTTTTGCCAGGGAGATGTAGGTAAAGAAAGTGAAGTGTAAATCAATGACACCTATCTTTCTTTGTTATATGATTAACAAGTGAATGTCTGGCTGTTGAAAAATTACATTGTTGGTTTATAATTACTACTGTATACTCCTTTGGACTATTGCTCCTAGATGTAGCTGCATCATTCCCCCTAAAGCCTACCTTTTCAGCAGCACATCCCCACCCCCACAGCACAGCCATGCCCATGTTGATGGAGAGTGGAGGTATGAGGAGTATGAAGAGTATGAGGAGCGATGTAGCCATCTCTCTTCCTACAGCTGGACATGCTCCCCATAGATAACTGTTGCAGTGCATACAGCTACAGGAAGAGACTGGGATGCATCTCCCCTCATCCCCCCCCACACTCTAGCAACATGGAAATTACTAAATTGGTGGGGGCTTCATTGCTTAAAAGGTAGGCTTGGGGCTGGGTGGGACTTTTGGTCACTGCCTGCACTACAACCATAAAAGTAAGCTGCAATGACATAAAGCAGATGTACAAATTTGTAATTACTGAACAGAATGCCAGCCAGTTTTTCCAAGCTCTGAAAATGGGGTATGATTAAGTTATTCTGGGAATAGGAGTCCAGAAGTGTAACTTCCACATTTTGGTATATTATCTTTTTTTTTTCCCCGTCCAGCCTTCTTAACATCTTCTTGTTTATCAGTAAATATAGTCCAGCATCTTGAATAGCTCCTTTAAGTTTCAGACTAAAATTGGGAGCAGATTCACTGTCCCACTGGCATGGAAGGCACTGGACATCACTACCACTATCCTCCACCTCTGAAATTTATCCAGCAGAAAACAGCCATTCGCAACCTGATAAACTGTTTGTAAAATTATCCTTGTCAGTGTGATCAAGATAGATTTGATTACAGATCTTGAAGGTAACATTCCGTTTAATAAAAATATTTTGTGAGGTTACTGGGGTGTGGTGGATATGTAATGATAGCTGCCTTCACCTCCACTGTCTGGCCAACCACAGGCTGCCTTCACCAGGGGGCCTTTCACACTACACAGTTACAGTGCTATGATTCCACTTTAACTGTCATGATAACATCCTATGGGACTTATAGTTTAGAGGGGATCATCTAGAATTCTCAGTCAGAGAGTTCTGGTGCCTGGCCAAACTACAGACCTTAGGATCCCATATCACTTTGCCATGGCAGTTAAAGTGGAAATATAGTGGTGTGATTGTATAGTATGACAAGGCCCCTGGAAGGTCTATAAAGGCTTCCTGTTCTATCTTTGGTCTTTTAAAGAAGCCAGAGATTTCTTATTCAATCTAAGACTTTATTTGCACAATTGAAGTTATTCCTCTGCTCTCCTCTATGGCTTAGCCAGTGCTGTCTTAACACATGGGTAGGCTGGGTAGTTGCCCGGGGGGGGGGCATGAGCATAGGGGCCCCATGCTAATCTATGCACAGAATTTAACACTAATTCTCCAATCACCCACCTCAACGTTCAAATCTCCTGCTAACTCAGTAAAAGGAGAAAAATTATGACGTGGCATAGAGTAGATATGTCTGCATTTATGAGAATGGGGAATGGGGAAGATAAAGAGAAAAGGGAGGAGGCAGAGGCACGCATACTCTCCAACAGCCCCACCAAGAGGGTGCCTCCTTCCAGCCCTCCTTCCAGAGCTTGCACTCCCTCCCTCTCCCAGTGGTGGAGACTGCCTGCCTATGCCCCACCTCTCTTCCCCTTCCCACTATTCCCATTGGCCCAAGGCAGAGATGCCACCTCGGAGACATTGCTTTTGCTTCCACTCCTCCTTTCCCACATTGGAAGGTGCTTCTGTCCTCTCTTCTTTTTCATTCTTATTTCTGCAGTTTTATACAACCGGGATTCTGAAGTCTGGATGGTAAGGGACTTGGCTCCCAATAAAGCTGTACACCAGGGAGAGGGTCAAAACACTGATTTTGTTGGAGGTACCAATAAATATAAGTTTATTTTATCAATAATTTACATTTTTATTCCTGTAAGTGGTTATGTAGGCAGGGCCCAGTGCACTGCTTTGCCTGGGGGGATAGAATGCTGGGCTTAGCTCCTGGGTCTAGTTTCCATTTTGCCTGATTCCCATAATTTAGCTCTGCCAGTTGATCATCTTCACCAGGATGTCTAGTTTAAACCACCCAACACATAATTGATCCTTCAACAGGGGCCTAGCTGTACAGGCACAAGAAAATTAATGAAGAGGTTTACATACCAATCAAAAAGATGGCCCTTGAAATAGAAATGTTAAACTGCTGTTCCATAAACTTTGGCTCATATGTGAACATGCCAATCAAATAATTGAACTGTAAGATGGTGAGGAACAAATAGACCAAGAAGATGGTGTTTCCAAGTAGTTTCTTCAAAGCAGGGAAAAACTCTGGAATGGAAAACATATCTTTCATTCTCTTAAAGCATAAACAAGTACATTAGCAGAACAGGTTTAAAAAACAATTCCAGTCTTGGAAACAAGATTAAGTATTGATTCTGGTTAGTATGGAAACCAAGTTGCATTGTTGTAATTTGACTTTTTTGTTCACATCTGCAACTCTGGAATCCTAATTAAGAATGAGAAAGGTAACGATTCAGGGAGAGGGGGAACAGCATTGAGATTTCTTCCATTCAATAAGTTGCTAATTAACATCTTGATTTAAAATTCATCATTGGGTGTTTAGTTTTAACAGCATGATCCAATTCTACAGCAAGAAACAAAGAAGACCGCATCAGGTGGGGGTTCCATATAGGCACCAACATAGGTGTCCATCAGACAGGGTTCCTTTAGCTGTGGACATCATTGGCAAGCAGTTGGACTATATGACTTTTGGGATCCTTTCTAACTCTACAGTTTTATGCTTCTATGCTTCTAGTAAATCTATCATTCCATAAAATAAGTCAGAGCATCTTAAGAAAAGCCCAATACCACCTCACTCAGGAAATCCTGGAGGTGTCCAGACTTGAGTTACATATCCTCCAAATGTTCAAAGAGGAAAACTGGCACATATATGGCCAAGCAACAACAGAGTGTGGTCAAGATGGCAAATGTTATCGGTGAGGAAGAAACATAAAGCTAGGAGAGGCTGCAGTAGTTTGCTTTTGCCAGAACCAACAGGGAAGGGTGAGATTCTGTTCCCTCCTCTCTCTTTCCCCCATGCACATTGAACTTCAGTTTGCAGCAGTTGAAGTAAGCTGAGAACAAAGGGGAAAAGAGAGAGGAGATTAAAACTGGGACATTTTAAAAACAGTTGTGAAAGTAGGATGGCAGAAGAGTAATTGCAATTGTACCTGCCAAATCAGAACAGTTGGAAGGCATGGTACATGATATTGCTTGACAGAACCAGATCCCTAATATGTTGGGTTCTCTTGTATGACACAGTTCAGTACTGACTTGTTGAAAAGACCCCAAAGAAAATAGGTTCTGTAGTTACCTTTTGCTGCCTCTGAAATCTTCAGCTGTGGTTTTGATGGAGTTGGATTTGGAGGTTCTGTTTTGCCATTGCTCTCTTTGGTTATTGTAAACACTTCACTTGACTTCTTAATGATCTGTTCTTCTCCTTCTTTTGGCAAAGAGCGAGGCAGGAACCAGAAAGGCAAGGAGGCCACAAAGCTGACTCCTCCAGCTATCAGTAAGCCAACCCACCAGGCTCCTACCCAACGGGTATCTCTAGAATTGATTGTCAAAGTATCTGGGGAGAAGAACCAAAGTTGTGTATTCAGGTTCTTAAAAGTATTTTTCCAGATGCTTTTTAATTTCCCTCCTTCCAGATCGGGCCTTTCATCTCACCATACTCCTTCATTCATCTTATCCAGGGGTGAGCTCTGGTGTTTGTTTGTTTTTTGAGGGGGGTCCCTCTGGGGCATTCATGGACTCCCAAAAATGTATAGTGTATTCATGTGTGGGGTTGGTGGTTTTTTGTTTTTTGTTTTAGTTTGCAATTCAAGCTAGTATACCAGCTGTGTCCATTCCTGGATCTGGCCATGGCAACATATAACACATCCCTTGGTTACACTTGGTTTGGATTACCACAGGGTTGCCTTTGAAAAATTGCAACCCTGCCAGATTGTTAATTGGACCTGGCTACAGGGAACATACATATCCTTTGCTGCAACAGTCCCACTGGCTGCTGGTCCATTTCTGGGCACATTTTAAAGTGCTGCTGTTTATAACCTACAAAACCCTATATGATTTGGGCCCAAACTATTTGAATGACCAGATTTCCCTGTGGGAGCCTCTTTGAGCTCTAAGATCTTTGGGAGAGGCCCTTCTTGCTGCTTCATTACCTTTAAAAAAATCTTATTCCACCAGACTTTTAAGAATGATCTGTGATGGGCTTTTAATGGTTTTCTGTGCTGTTCTGTTGATTTTTTTAATATTGCCTTTTAATGAATTTTAAATGGTTTTAACTCTACAGATTTTTTAATTATTTTAAAAACAACACACATGCACATCTGATGTTTTTGTATGTTTTAAAATCTGTATTGGTAATAATAATGTCTAACCTGCTTTGAGTCCCATTAATGAGAATAAGGCATAATAATAATAATAATAATAATAATAATAATAATTTAGAACCCATCTTTCTCCCAACATGGGATTAAAACAAGGTACATCTAATGACAAAAAAAGAGAAGAAAACCTAAAAGTTAAATTACCATATTAAAACTTATTAAAGCATCAGTATACGAACACAATGTAAAATCATTTTAAAATAGGACAGGGCAGCTGCTACTTTAAAAGATGAACTGCTGTTCTAGGTTTCTTCTGGGAGAAAAATATCACAATTTTTTGCCAGAAAAGGGGTGATCCAGGGGAATGGGGGTTGGGAATGACAGAAACAGCCTTGGGGGAACTGCATGTGGTCCCAGCATTGCACTTTACCAAAACTTGATATAAAAATTCTGTTTTTCAGCCTCTTTGTGGAGGTCATCCACCAGCCCATGTTGATAAGCAGGAAGTAGAAAAGAGACTTACTAGAGGTCAAGGAAGGCAACAATGATACAGTAGATACAACTGGATATATTTACAGATACCGTACTTGTTCCTTACCAGGATTTACCATCCCAATGTCTACCCACAGATTGGCACAAAAAGATCCAAGCAGGAAGCCAAGGGTTGGTCCAAACATCCCACATGATCTTACAGTTCCTGTAAAAGATGCCTTAATATCAGCAGGGCAACTTATTCATAACACCTTAGAAAATGTCTCCAAGAAATTGGGAAGATCTATTCTCTGCTGGAATAGGAGGATAGGCACTGATCCAGGTGATCTCACAATTTTCTAAGAGAGAACGATGTTAGGCTGCTTCAGTACAAAAAGTGGTAAGAATGAAATAAAAGAAGGCTCTTGCAGGGTAACAAATTTATTTTAACATGAACTTTCTTGGATTACAGTCCATCTGGTGTCCATCTTGAGGAAGAATGTACCTTTTCTGCAACCTGGCTGGGCAAAGCAAGATGCCAGGGCATCTCAGCTCCACAACTCATGGATTCTCATTGCTCTCCCAGTCTGAATAAAAATATCCTATACAATCCTGTACATGTCTATACAAAGGTGAGATCTATAGCATTCAATGGGACATTTTCCCCAGCAAGTTTGTATACTGGAGCAGGAATCATGTGTCTCTCCAGATGTTGTTGGAATGCAAATCCCACAAGCCCTAGCCAGGCATAGTCAATGGTGAGGAGTGCTGAGAGCTGAAGTCCAACATCACTGAAAGGTCTAAAGATTCCTATCCCTCGTGTAGTGGACTGTACTCTTAAGTCTTTGGAAAATATTGGGGTAAGAGCTATTGTTACTGCTTTATTAGGCTTAGAAGAAATACAGCACTGGTATTATAGGGTGTGATTCTAAACAGGATTCCAGGAAACAAAAATAAAAATAAAAATAAAAATTGGAAAGTCTAATGGAGGCGGCCATGCTCCCTGCCCACTGAAGAATTCCCTTTAAAAAGATACTGCAGACAATCTTTCACGACTTTAACTGACATGACAACAATTTGTGGAATCCTGGGATGCCATAGGATGGAGCCATAGTAGTTAAAGTGGAATTAGAGTGCTCTCATTGTATAATGAAAGTGCTCAATTTTCAAGCATCTTTCTGGCAACCTACCTGCTAAACTTTTTTTACTTTGCATCTGTCAGGTGCTTCAGATAGCCTGACTGACTGTCAACTATTCTGGGTTTGTTGTGTTGTTTATTTTGTAGACTGGAGTTAGGGTGGGGTGTAGACTGGAGTTAGGGGGACTCCATATTCCTAAGTGAATCCTGATGTTTACAGCTTGGTGAATTTATTTTTGAGGACTAGAACAGTGACAGAGACTAAATACCCCCAAAGGCACCAGATCCCATCTCATCTTGTAAGCTAAGCACAGTTAGCTCAAGTTAGTACTTGGATGGGAGAATGCCAATGAATACCAGGTGCTGTAGGCTATATTTCAGAAGAAAGAACCAGTTCTGTGTACTTCTTGCCTAAGAAAACCCTATGAAATTCATGGGTTCACCATAAGTCAACAAGCAACTTGAGGGCACAAGACACACAGAGGACAGTGGCAGCTGGTGGATCCAGTGTCAGAGGGGTTAACCACTCTAGGTTTTAACCCAGATTTTAAAGGGGCTGAACCTTGGCCTCTTTTGCACTACACAGTTATAACACTATAATTCACCTTAACTGGAACAACATCTTATGAAATCCTGGGATTGGCAGTTTAGGGAGAAGAACTTAGAATTCTCAGAGAGAGAACTCCACTGCCTCTCCAAACTACAAATCCCACAATTTCACAGAGTGGAAGTTGAAGTGGAATCAAAGTACTATAATTGTGTCATGTGAAAGAGCCCCACATCCTACCATAGTATCATTTCAGATGTACTTGGGGTGATAAAAATGTGAGATTCCAGGTACCATGAGAAGCTCATCCCAGGGGTTGTCTAAAATACCGCTCATAGAATTTGTGGAGAATATATGTTGTCCCATCGAGCTCTGTTGGAGATTCAGTGTTTTGGAGGTGGGGGAGGACTTTGTGATTTTCTGTGAAGTTTTGTTTTGTTTGTTTTTTCTGCACAGTGCTGTGCATTACCAGTCATCTGAATGACTGATTCGCAGTGCTGGGCATTCTGAACCAGAAGGGAGTTTAAAGGTGGTTGGTCCATTGTGCAAAAGGGGGTGGGCTTTCCTCTTACTTGGTCTGAAAGCATCATTTTGGCCTTCCAGAGGACTGAGTGTGTGCTGTATCACAATGCAGAGGTGGAAAAAATTTTTTTTTGTAAGCATAAAGTCTCCCTTCCTCCCGTTTAAAGAAAGAGTTTTTAAAAATGTGCAGCAACTATTATTAGGGGAGAATAGTGGCCTGTACTTGCAAGTGTCATCTTGATTCATAGGAATTTTTTTATTGAAAACAATTTATTGAAAAAAATCAATATGTTTTTTTTTAAAAAAAGATAAAGAAATGATATTGATGAATAAATCTGGATAATATAAAAAGTGTGTGTGTGGAGAGAGAGAGAGAGAGAAGAACCCAAAAGAGAAGTACTGGATCTGAGTCACTTCATTTATTTTACCAATATAAAAGGCAGAGTTTTCTTCTGTGGCAAAATCATCGATGTAAGACATTCCCAGTGGCATAATAGGTGCTTCGCCAATTCCACGTAGAAGATTTCCAGCAAGCACAAAGAGCCAGAAATGGGAACTTGTTGCTTTTTCACATCCTGGGGGGAAAAAAGGAGATTGATAAACACAGCCTGCTGCACATATCATCTTAACTGTGCCAGATTTTTTTCTCTCCAGCTATGGGCAATTCCAGGTACTAGGGGAGATGTTTCATTTTGGACTGCCTCACCATAGGGTTTTCAAGGTAAAAAGGCTTCAGGATTGGTTCACCATTGCCTTATTCTGTGGAGCATTAGCTCCTTTAGAGCTAGCTATGGTGTTGGTGCTGCTGTCTCTGAGAGATCCTGTGTCAGTGTCACTCCTCACAACTCCTGCTGCCTAGTAGTATACTCTCCAACTATCCAGATTTGGCTGTTGAGTCCTAATTAATCCTCTGTCATCCCCCTTTTTCAGCTGCTTTAAAAATGCTTCAGTTTCTCTCTTCTCATCCCACTCCCCCCCCATTTGTCCTCAGCTTATTTCAATGACAAATTGAGTTCAAAGAACAAAAGTAGTCTGCACTCAGTTAAGTCACAAGGAGGGAGAGGAGAGGAGGAAATGGAAACTTGCCCTTCCCAGTAGGGCAGAAGCAAACTGCTGCAGCCTCTCTTAGCTTGTGTGTTCTTCCTCATTAATAACTTTTGCCATCCTAACCATATTCTGATGTTGCTCGGCCACATATGCTACAGTTTTCATCTGTGAAATGTTAGAGAGTATGCAGTAGCTTTTTTGGCTCCTCAGCAAATGTCTGTCTGATGTAGGAGGCCCTGCAGCAGTGCTGCCATCAGCATAGCCTCTTATCTCACTGGAGCACACAATCCCACCACCCCAGAAAGATAGCGAACAAAAGGTAGAAGAAAAGAGGAGTGGCTTTATACATAAACAAAATTACACAATACCTCCACCCCAGAAAGGTAGTGAACAAAAGGTAGAAGAAAAGAGGAGTGGCTTTATACACAAACAAAAATTATGCAACAACAGAACTACCTGTATTTAAAGATGAAGGAGGACAAGTTATTAGAATGGAAACAAGAAGCTTGTAATAGTTGGAATCTATATTAATATTAATTAAGAAAAGTTTTATAAGGTTTGCACAGAAGACTAGAGAATTTTGACAAAGACTAGAGAATTTTGACAAAAAAAACCTAATAATCCTTGGAGATTTTAATGGGGTAGTAGACCCGGTTACAGACAGAACTAAAAGGAAAAATTCCACATCTCCAGGGAAATTGCCTTGAAGTTTTGTTTTTTTTTAAATCTTAAAGAGCAACTCAATTCGGAAGATGTTTGGATTATTAAGAATGGAAACCAAAAGGGCTTCATATTTTTATCTGATCGATATAAATCAATGTCAAGTATAGATATAATATTAGCTTCCAAAAACCTTTTACCAATTATTCTTGATGTGGAAATATTGACAAAAATATTGACATGGAAATATTGACAAAAATATTGAAATCTGAAATATTCAGATCACAATCCAATTCAGATAGTTATGGAAAACATTAAAAAATACCCTTTCGCATGGAGATTAAATGAAGGTTCGTAGAGAGACGAAGATTATATGATTTAAAAAAAAAAGAAGATAAAATTCTACTTCAAGGAAAACACAACAGAGGATTGTAAAATGAAAACAATATGGGATGCCAGTAAGGCAGTAATCCAGGGATTATTAATCAAAAGAGGAGTAGAGATTTAGAAAGCTAAATCAGAGTGAACTCAATATTTACATGAACAACTGGGAAGGAGAGAATATGAATTAAGGGAGAACCCTGAGAGAAAAGATATGATTAGACAAATAAAACTAATACAAAAACAATTACATTTGGAAAATCTAACAGTAATAGAAAGACAATTGAAGAAAACAAAACACATAAGCTTCAAGCAAGCAAACAAATCAGGAAAGTGGCTATCATACAAACTGAAAAAAGAAATGGAAAGGAAATTAATTTTAGAAATCAACAACAAAGATAAAAGGATTATAAATCAAGGAGAGATAAAAACTTTATTTTATGAATACTACAAAAAGTTGTTTGAGGACAAAATTACATCCAAAGAAGACACAAAGAAGACCCATATGAGAAGTTATATGGGAAAACAAAATTTACCCAAAATTTCAGTTGAACATAGAAAGAAACTAAATGACCCTATTACAGTGGCAGAGATTTCAACAGCAATCAGGCATTTAAAGTTAAATAAAGCACCAGGCCCAGATGGGTTCTCAGCTTTCTTCTAGAGAATGAAATAATTATCCCATTGTATAAAACATTTGAGGAAATAGAAGAGATTGGGATCCTGGAGTCTTGGTCTATAGCAAATGTATCCATTATACCAAAAGAACGGAAAGAAAAAAAAGCAATTGCAAACTACAGACCCATATCGCTTCTCAACATAGACTATAAAATTTACACCACAATTATAGCAGATAGACTCAAAAGTGTTTTAAGAGACATCATACATGAAGATCAGAATGGATTTATCCCAGGGAGACAGATTAGAAATAACATAAGAATCGTTTTAGACCTTATAGAATACTTTGAGGTACATAATGAGAAAAAGATGGCGCAGATGTTTGTTGATGAAGAGAAGGTGTTCGACAACATCAAGTGGGATTTTTTTGCTCGAAACAATAAGGAGAATGGAGATGGGAGACAGTTTTATTAGAAGAATTGAAAGGATTTATTGAAATCAAAAAGCTCAACTAATCATAAATGGAGAGAAAACAGAGTTAATAAAGGTCAACAAAGGTACCAAACATGGCTGTCCCCTGTTGCTTTTTGTTATTCATATTGATTTTGGTTCTTAATAGAAACATTAGAAACAATTCAAATTTCCCAGGCATAAAGATAAAAGGACAGGTATGTAAGCTTTGTGCTTTTGCAGACGATTTAGTTATCTTTTCAGAAAATCCTTGAGAACACAGCTGCACTGGGCAGGGCACATTTCCAGGATGGAGGACCATTGCCTCCCCAAAATAGTACTCTATGGTGAACTTGCCATGGGTCTGCGTAAGAGGGGCGCTCCAAAAAAGCGATACAAGGACTTCCTGAAACAACATCTCAGGCTCAGCCAAACTGATCATCAACAATGGTCCGCTATGGTCTCACATTGGGAGGCATGGAGACACACTATCCACAATGCTACAGCCTTATTTGAGAACTCACACCGAACAAGTCTTGAAGAGAAACAACAAAGCAGAAAGAATCACAACCCAGAAACATCACCCAAGAAGACCTTCTGCTGTTTATCTCGGATTGGCCTTTTTAGTCATCAGCGCGATTTCAGAAAATGCGGGATGAGTCCTTCCTGAATCTTCATTTGCGAAGAAAAGCCAGAGAGATAGAAGAACTTATGAAAATAGTGACCAAATTTGGACAATATTCTGGACTTAAAATTAATAGAGAGAAATCGATAATATTAACCAAAAATATGAATGAACAAGAAGACAAATTACTATCAAAGAAATCTGGCTATAAAATAGAAAATAAAATAACATACCTAGGAGTGTGGATATTGAAAAGAAACTCAGACCTATATGAAAACAACTATAAAATGTTATGGAAATATATCAAAGAAGACATAAAGAGATGGGGAAAACTGAATTTGTCAATCCTAGGAAAAATAGCTACCTGTAAAATGACTATACTCCTAAGAATGTTATGCATGTTTCAGAATTTACCTATTATTATAAATGATAAACCATTCACGGAGTGGGGAAAAGACCTAAGAAATTTTATTTGGAGCAATGAAACCTAGGATTAAAGGGAAGTACTTTACTGATGAAAAAATTAAAGAAGGATGGGAATTGCCTGATCTAAAATTATATTTTATTCATCTGCCCTAATCTGGATCAAGGACTGGATCAAATTAGAGAATGAAAAAAAATTAACATTAGAAGGGCATAATAATAGATTTGGGTGGCATGCCTATCTCTGTTATGAAAAGGACAAAATACATAAAGACATCAATAATCATTTTGTCAGGGGAGGCTTACTATGGGTTTGGGGGGGGGAAAATAAAGAACCTGTTCTATAACAAACTACCAATATGGACTTCTCCACAAGAGGCATTCGAAAATAGATGGAAAGCCCCAGACAAATGGTTAAACTACAGAGAATTAGGAATGAAAGTTCCAGATGATAAATTTGTGATGAAATCAAAGGTACAGCTGGAAGAAACTCACAATATTAACTGGTTTGTTTACCAGCAATTAAAAACTAGATTTATTGAAGATTCAAAATGAGAAATTATAGAATTGGAAGAGAATGAACGGGATAAAATCATTTGGGAAGAGCAAAAGAAGAAAAAAATAACCAAACTATATAAATTACTATTAAATAGAAGCTTAGAAAGAGAGAATATCAAAGATTTCATGATCAATTGGGTGAAATTGGGAAAATGCTAGGGAAAGAAACCAGCAAATCTACAAAATGCCAACATTTGAAAGAAAATTACTTGAAAATAACTCATAGGTGGTACTATAACTCTCTTAGACTTAACAAAATGAACAAATCGATTGACCATAACTGCTGGAAATGTCAAAACAACGTTGGCTCCTTACTATACATGTGGTGGAGCTGTAAGGTGATTAAGAAATACAGGGATAAAGTATATAGAATAATAGAAAATATGTTTAAAATCCAATTTAAGGCTAAACCAGAGTTATTCCTGTTAAATATGATGAATGTATTAGAGAAAGACGATGAGATACGGTATTGGAAAATTCTTTTATATTTGATTACAGCTGCTAGAATAACACTAGCTCAAAAATGGAAAACAGTAAACCCACCCACGATATATGAATGGATTTTAAAAACCCAAGAAATGTTAGAATTAGATATCTCTCTCTCTCTCTCTGGCTTTGCTTCGCAAATGAAGATTCAGGAAGGACTCATCCCGCGCTTTCTGCAAGCCTGCTGATGACTAAAAAGGCCAATCTGAGATAAACAAGTCCGGTTGCAAAAAGCACAGCAGAAGGTCTCCTTGGGTGATGTTTTTGGGTTGTGATTCTTTCTGCGTTGTCGTTTCTCTTCAAGCCTTGTTTGGCATGAGGTCTCAAATAAGGCTGCAGCATTGTGAATAGTGCGTCTCCATGCCTCCCGATGTGAGGCCAGGGCGGACCACTGTTGGTGATCAATTTGGCCGAGCCTGAGATGTTGTTTCAGGGAGTCTTTGTATCGCTTTTTTGGAGCGTCCCTCTTACGCTGACCCGTGGCGAGTTCACCGTAGAGTAGTATTTTTGGGAGGCGATGGTCCTCCATCCTAGAAACGTGCCCTGCCCAGCGCAGCTGTGTTCTCAATATCATGGCCTCAATGCTGGTGATCCCTGCTTGCTCAAGGACAGCAACATTCGTCACATAGCCAGTCCAGTGTATATTTAGGATTGTGATTAAGAATTAGATATACTTACAGTCAAAATACATAAAGTTCCAACAGAGAAATCTTTAGAAAAATGGCTACCTTTCTAAAACTATGGGAAAAGGGGGGGATGGGATATGATATCCAAAACTTGTTACTATCATGACCAGAAATATTCTTTTAACAACCATTTAGAAAATGAAGGAAGAACTTAGGAAAAGGAGTAATATAACTTTTTTCCCTTTTTGTTTAATTAAAACAAAGGTGTAACTTGATAAATTTCATAGGTAACAGAAGTCAATAACATAAATGAGTATAAGCTAAATTTACTCCAAAAGTGTTAAACAATAAGGAAGTCATAAGAAATAATGGGAAAATGTATTTTTAGTTAAATTAATGCAGCTACTAGCTAACGTCTACATTTTGTTTTGTTATGATTGAGTGCATGAGTGAACAAATGAAATTTAAAGGATATTACAGATAACGAAAGAATGTTTGACTGAAGACTGAAGAGATGTGAAGGAAAAAATGTAAAGTATAGTTTGACATTATTTGTTATTTATCTTTGATGGAAATAAATAATTATAATTTTTAAAAAGGTAGTGCCAAAGTGGGAAATGACCTTGATCACAGAAATGGCAGAGAAAAATAGATCAAATCAACTCTCCCATAGGCTGACCTCAGGCATTTTTCTTCGTGAGGTAATGAACATGGTGTCACCCTAGTTGTGTCATTTAATGTATGGAAGTGACTGGAAAGGAAACCTGTCCACTCACTGTTGGCCCACTGAGAGATACCTGGCACAGCCTGGGGATAAACTAACCCAGGTGTAGCTAAACAGCAGTACTGTGCAGCAGAATGGGCAAAAAGAGTAACTCAAGAATAAAGGCTTCAGCTAGCAGCCATTTCACTGCTCTGCCCACTTTCACACACAAGAAAAAGACTTACAGGCCACGAGGTTCATCCAAAGATATCTGGAGGCCTTTATCTTTGGTTGCAGTATAAACAAACAAAGTATATCCACAACAAACCTCATCATCTTAACAGCAATATCTCCAACATACACCGGCACTCTTCTTCACTACAACACCAACCCACAAACTGTACATTGTGAGGTTCAACTATATAGGAGTGTTTGCCTGTCAGCCCTCTGCTTAGCCATAGCTGTAACCACATCCACTTCAACTATGATAGTATATTTTCCTTTGTCCTTAAAGCAATAGTACCCTGACAAAATCAAATTTTGCTTCAGCACTGGCACTGGGACAGCATCTTCTGGGCTGCTGAAAGCAGGTTTGGGCCCTGGGGGGATTTGGGGGAGTTCTGGGGGGGGGTGCCTGGGAGTTTACTCATTCCTTCAAGGTCTATTGGGTCTTTGTGGGGAGACAATCCCTGACACCTACAACCAGCAACACCTCTCCTGGCCACCTGCCCCATTTCACTGTTTGACCCACAATTAGAAGTTGTTTCTTCCCATTTCATGTGCCCCTCAGCCAGCCACGAGATGTTCAGGAGCTATTTTCAGAATAGAGGAACTGCTGAAGAATTTGGAGAGTGGTTTGCCCAGGCCATGGAGATAACACTAGCAATAGCAATTATATTTCTATACCACTTTATAGTGCTAAGCACTCTAAGCCAGTATTTCTCAACCAGGGCTCCCTGGAACCCTAGGGTTCTCCAAGAGGTTGGTAGGGATTCCTCAAGAGATTGCGATTGTGGGGGGTAAAGCAATAGCAGTATATAGAATAATGTTTAAGCAGGAGTTCCCTGAGACCTGAAAATTATTTAAAGGGTTCCTCCAGGATAAAAAGCTTGAGAAAGGCTGCTCTAAGCAGTTTACAATGTGTTAGCTAATTGCCCCCAACAATCTGGGTACTTATTTTACCAGCCTATGGAAAAATGGAAGGCAGAGTCAACCTAGAGCCCTGTTGGATTGAACTCTCGAAAGTTGTGGCTGCAGTGCCAGCATTTAACTGCAGTATAGTCTAGCTTAATTTTGGCCCATGTTGTCCAAACAGCTCTATCCTTCAGCCACCATTTTCCAAATTCTGGCAGCTGCCTCATTCTTCTTAATGGTAGGGCTGCCCTTATTCTACCACGACCCCTGCCCCACCACACTATAGGCAAGCAGTAGCTTTAGTACAAGATGAGGTAGCAGCCATTTTCAAGGAGGGTGCTGCTTGGTTTAAAGCAGGGTGGAAGCAGGGTGCAGCTCTCCAGATGTTGGATTCTAAGTCCCAGCATCCCTAGTCAGCATATCCAATACTGAGGAATGCTGGGAGTTATAGTACAACCCCCCAATCTAGAGGGCTACATGGTTCAATCCCTGATTTAGAGAACCTTCTTGAAAATGCAGTCACTGTTTTCTTGCTGCCATAGCTAGTTGTCACATCCACCCTTAAACATAGAAGATTTGAGTTTAAATGTTGACTTCAGTAGTGACTCAGTATTAAGTGGTCTAGTGTGAAGGCCCTCTCTAACTCAGAGGCAGTCCCCTCAATCTAGAAGAGGAGCACCATACAGGCATACCTGTTAACAAAATCTCTGGCAATGAAGCTCCTTTTTACAAGTCTTTTTTTGCCCACCCAGATGCATCTTTCCTCCTTGTCCTCTATCTAGTTGGAAGGTTTTTTTTAACAGCCTCAGCATTAGGAAGGTGGTCAAGTAAGGGGGGAAAACAGACTTTTGGTATTGGGTTGCAGCAGCACCTATGAAGTCAATAATACAATAAAGCTAGATCTGGAAAAGAATGGGATTCTATGATAGCTGATCCTACTGCAATTGTGTACCTGCCTGTAACAGGTAAGGTAAACAGCAGCTGTCTCCAGAAGCCCTGGAGAGAATCCAAAATAATAATAATAATAATAATAATAATAATAATAATAATTTATTTCTATCCCACCCCTCTACAGCGCAATCGGGGCGGCTTACAATATAAAAACTCCATAGTCACAGTACCCTAGCCCACACACCCCTTAAAATAATATTAAATTATAAAAACATACAATAATTAAAAATATATAAATTAGAAAGAAAAAAATTAAAACATACAATAGTTTTTTAAAAAAATCTGATTGCAGCTCAGAAGGACAGCCGAGTCTTGGGCCGGGATAGTTATTCAGGAAAGGCCTGCCGGAAAAGATCAGTCTTGACAGCTTTTTTAAAGCTGTCTAAGGTGGTAATAAGACGGATCTCGTCCGGCAGGCCATTCCATAATCTGGGAGTAGCAGCAGAGAAGGCCCTCTGGGATGTCACCGACAGCCTTGTTTTCATAGGCTGTAACAGATTCCTCCCAGAGGACCGAAGTGCGCGGGGAGGGTCGTATGGAAGGAGGCGGTCCCAGAGGTCAGTTGGACCCAAACTGTAGAGCTTTAAAGGTTATAACCAACACCTTGTACTGTGCCTGGAAACTAATAGGCAGCTAGTGGAGAGCTTTTAGCACAGGTGTTATATGCTCTCTTCTGGAAACACCAGAAATCAACCTGGCCACCATGTTCTGAACTAGTTGAAGTTTCCGAGTCAAGCACAAGGGTAGCCCCATGTAGAGCGCATTACAGAAATCCAGACGGGAGGTTACCAGTGCATGTACCACATGCACTGTGGTACAGAGAAAAAAAGAGGACAACAGATAAGCCTGCCTCCCCAGTTAGTGCCAGTATGTTTAAACCGTATAGATCTATAAGTCTGACTACCAAAATAGAAATCATATCAAAAAGTGAATGTGTATGAAAGAGAAAGGCATGGATGCATTTGGAAGAAGTCTTCAGGTGGTTGACTCATCTGATCTCGTTCTCTCATGTCACATATGCGTACTGTTAGCTTTGAAGAAAACATTTGCTGAAACATGTTGATCTGCTCTTTTTTGTAGTTTAGAAACCTATTCCTATTCCTTCCATGTTATTTCTGCTTCTAGTTCCTAATTATATGTTTAAAAACTAATACCAAGGAGCACATCTGCTTTGTTAACTGTGGTATACCTGTAGTGACCTAGATGGGAGGACTGCCATAAGATCAAATGAACTGGCCAGACTAAAAAATCTTGGTAATAATTGCTTCATAAACAAGTGGTTGGAGGAGGATAAGTGAGGCTTGAGATAGATTACAATTCGAAATAATCTTATTATATCTGGCATCTTATTGCACAGCCACAAAATAGATCCATGGCACATGGCTCACCCACTGAGCCTGTGATGTTAAATTTCTGTAGAGAGTTTTGCTTACCAAGAGAAGCTGAATTCACTGATGTTCCCATGTCATCTGTAGCATGGTGAAAAGGAGATGCTGGTGAGCAGGCTGAAACACTTGTAGAAGAATTGGCCATGGAAATGGCAATGCTTTTGTAATTATAACTTCAAAACAAAAGAAATGATGTGATGTTGAAATGTGGAAGATGACGAGCATATTTGTTGTTATAATTTCTTGGTATTAAAAATTTATATATCAAGATGGAACAATGCTCCATTGTACTGTTGCCCCTAGAAATGGTGGGGAACAAAAGTAACACCTCACAGACCCAAGTGGACCCACAAAGGCCCAATATTGATCAAGCCAGCAGGAAATTCTTTGAAGGGGGTGCAGGATATGCATTGATTGGGCATGTTGCTGAGGCACCAGATAATTAATGCAAGAAACATGGCTTATTGCTCTTTCCAAAGTGCTCAAATAACATTTGCTTAATTGCAAAGGTACTTTATTTATAGCATATCCCAGATTTTTCCTCTCCAAAACCCTGAACGGTATGGGAGATGGAACGACTTATCCAAAACTAAGTTTGTAAACTTTTTGTTAAAAATCCCCATTCACACTATGGGATTATAGTGCTATTATTCCACTGCCATGGTTCTGCCCTATGGAATCTTGGGGATTTGTAGTTTGGTGAAGCACAGGAATGCTCTGGTTGAGAATTCTAAATGTTCTAAATGCCCTCTCCTAAACTACCAGTTCCAGCAATTAAAGTGGAATAATGCCACTATAATTCTGTAGTATGAATAGGGCCCTGGTAAGGATTTGAATCTGGATCCTCTTTACTTTCATTCAAAATTCTAACCCCACACTATACTTCACATTTACTGTCTTAGCAATCTACATAGTATAAGATAGGATAGTGTTATTGTACCCCTCTGACAGGGGAGGAGAGTTGTCTAAGAAGTACTGGCTTTTCTTAGATAATTTTCTTAGATAATTGAGTTCAGCATTGAGTTGGTGTCCTTGAGATCAACTCTCAACATTTCCCCATATAATCAGTGACCACCATTCATTTCTATGCATGCTCTTTCTCCACTAAATGCTACTGATGTTAGATTAAAGGTTATATACCTAAGATTCAGAAACAAAGTAGCAATGACTGGACCCCATGTACTTACCGGCCCATTATAAAATGAGGCACCACTGACAGAAATGCTCCAATGGACATAATAAAGCATCCAACAGCAATAACCTTTGGGCGATGAACTTTTGGTCCAAGGTAGCTCACCAGCACCAATACCAATAGGTTTCCTGCAATGCAAGAAAAGATGTGAAGCAGCAGTGAGGAAACACTTTCAAAAAGGTTTCCATTCCATTCCAAAACTGTGGTAGATGCCTTCCTGTTACAAAGGGGAATGGTGTACCTATCTCAAAGCTTCCATCAATCAGGCCAGTCACAGATGATGGGATTTCAAATCTCCTTTCGATCTGAGTCATCATACTCTTCATGTAGCTTCCCGAAAAACCTTTGGCAAAATAGGAAAATGCCAGTGCTACAAGAAATATCTATGGTGCAAACAAAAAGATGAACATGAGTAAGGAAAGGAGCTGTCACTAGAGAACTGAGTGAAGAAACATTTCAGCTGCCTTGTGTTGGAGTGATGCATGATAGTTGGTGAAGATGAAGGAAACAAAGAGGAAGGAGAGGAAGAGAGGAGCAGAGGGAAAGTAAAGGGAAGGAGAAGGTAGAGGGGAAGAACTAGAAGAGATGACAGTAAGAACTATTAAATAGTAAAAGGGACTACCTTAAAAGATGGAGGACTCTCTTTCACTGGAGAATTTTAAACATAGGACTTTATCAGATGATGTCAAAATTGCACGATTATGACATCACAGTATTGTGAACGATTCTTTCTATCAGACAACATAGTTGTCATCCTGTGCACATTGTGTGCTCCAGCGGTCAATCAGGCATTACTTTTAATTCATGGGTTAAACCATGAATTGCTCTAATATTGCTGTTTTCACGCTATTGAAGAGTGTGCAAAATCATGTCCAGCTATAATCGTGAGATTACAGCATGAATGGGCAGTCCTCTTCCCCCTCCCTTTTCCCAATGAGAAAACATCCGGGTGAGAATGTGCAAAGGATATACAGGGTGCTGTTTTAATGAATTTTTGCCTGTTCTCACAACATTTTTATGTTTAAGTGTTTGTATGTGAAATTCTTTCGTTATTTACATGTTTTCTGTGTTTTTAAATGCAGTTGTGTCTTCTCGCAAGAACCGCCAAAATCGTGCCCATGCTAAATCATGGAAGCTTCTAAGTGAACATTTTCCTTAAAGGAGCATGCATGGGCCAGTACAAAGTACTAATAGTGTGTTATTAAAAGGTAAAGAGAAGACAAGTGTTACTGTGATGTGACCTTTAATCCCACTATTACAGTGACGTGCGGAAATTACTGTGGTAATATAACTATGTTTCCACTTTCCTTACTTGTGGAATTACAGTGTTTTTAGACACTCATCTGATAAAGGAGATTATCAGATGCCCTCAATATGGCATTACACGAATGCCAGGAGATCACCAAAGGGCTTCCCTTTGAGATGACAACGTCCCCATCCTGTTATGCTCCCATGCTGGTCCTATTTCACCCTTGTTGCTTTTTATTCACAGCTTAAGCCATGAATAAATCACTCATTCCATTCCTATAACAGAACAACAGGTGAGTGAAAAGGTGCCCTGTTTCTATAGCGTGATGCCAGCTGCAGTAGGAGGTCCCTTCCAGAACACTTCTGGGTGCGATCGGGACATCCAAGTAAGTGACACCCTTTTTTGTACCCTCCCTGGGTTACTTGGGTTTTTTAAGTGTGTTTTTCTGCTTGCTGTCATTTTTCAAAGTGTATTTGACTTTTTATTTTTAAATTTCTTGGGCGCTCATCCTCTCACGAGAACTACCTGAGATTTCAACCAGGAAGTGAATGCAGCTCTGTGCGAGCTGCATTTACTCCATGGCTGCCAAGGGGGAGGGAAGGCACACGATTAAAGGTAGGTCTGAAACTCTTTGTTACTGTGCCAGGACGGGGTTGGGAGGGTATCAGGAGAGGAGATAGTGAGGCAGGGATGCTATTTTTGTCCCCTTCTGAGAATCTCCAAAGTCCATAGAGTGAGTGGCTTCTTAGGAGTGCTTTAGCAGTAGATTCCTGCACTGGCAGGGGACTGAGCTTGATGGCCCTCTGGGTCCCTTCCCACTCTATGATTCTAAAAGAGGGAAGGAAATCTATTTCATAGTCTTCTAACACATTTGGTGAAGATCCCCTCCTCTCTTTCCCCCTTCCCATCTAACCATTCTTCAGCCACACATTTTTCTATCATCAGAGAAGACTGGAGAAGGTCCTCTGTCAATAGATCTTAAGAAGGAGACAGGTGTGGTAAACTGGCCCTCTCTTCAAGTGGGAAGAGAAGGCTTCCAGCTTATTTGTACAATCTGAAAACACACTCTCAAGGGTTTCTCTAGTCTAGAAATCCCTTTCTAAGGTAATGCCACCACCACTCACTGAGTTAACCCTTTCCTTTTTGTCTAGTGCAGCGAGAAGCCAGACAGGTTGTGTTAAAATATCAACAAGGACCCTTTTCTCTATCCCAGAGAAGTTCTGATAGCTGACCAAGAAAAAGGCATGTGACCATGGAGGTTAGGAAATAACAAAAAAGCTTTATTTTAGTTCCACAGGCTTAAGGCTACTTGGAGGACAACGTGCCCCCCAGGATTTAGCTTAGGATTTATAAGAAAGGATACATTCAGTCCAGAGTACTAAAATGAAAACATAAAAGCTAACGCAACTAGCTAGATGGTCCCTAAGCTAAGAATAATAGTAACTTACAATTTATGATGTTCATCATCAATCATGTCCCAATGGGATGGCTGGGCCAGGCTCACCCTAGCCGGCCCCTTTTTAGTCTCTGGAGATGGAATTCAGGGTCCTTTGGGATAGAAGCTGCCTCCTGTGGGTTCAGATGTCATTTTGAGGCTTTTTTGATGTTATCAAGCCCATGAGAGTGAGATTGGCTTCCCCCAACGTCTGTTATGACAGTTTAGCATCTTGCTAGTTAGCAAGAGTCTCAACCATGTGGCTTCAACATGTGGCATAGAACAAAAGGGATCAGCAACTTTTAATCTTTGTGGTCATCTCTCTGATTGGTCCTGCATTGCCAACTCTGATTGGCTCTCCATTCAGGTGATGTGATGTCATGTTTAGGAAATGAGGTTCTCACCCCCCTTACCCATACCTGATGGTATGGAATCCAGGGAATTAAATTTTCCACTGCTGTGAACTGTAGGTTTTTGAGATGAACTCTCCATGATGGCCCGGGCAGACCATCATGACAGATGGTATAAGAGGATACCGTCCATTCAAGTATCCTGGAGCAAAATCATTCATCATTTTAAAGGGTATCATGCAAGCACTGATATATGCTCAGAAACAAAGATATATCCAGTTTCCATTTGCACTACAGAAAAGAAAGAAGCATTCAACACTCCTGAAATACTTGAAAATTCTGATGGTCAACCATAGTCATGTTCTCCATGGATTTCATTCTCATTCTCCCCACCATAAGTTATATCCTCATTCTTTCTATATTGAAGAGGAGGAGAAAAAAGATGAAGGGTGGGAGGAGTAAGAGGAGGAAGAGGAGGAAGGAGAATCACCACCACCATAAAAAGGAAACATTGTCATATAGTGTCTCAAATCAGCATTCCATATACTCTGTTCTGCCCTCCCTGATTTCACTACCACTCCCAAACAGTCAATCAGTATCTCTTGGCCTGGGGTGGAAAGAGTATTTGTTATTGTTCATTCACAGGTTGAAATATTCTATTTCCAATATTTGGGAAACCCATCAGGAAGAATAAGCTGGTGGGGATCTTGTGCAATTCTCTCCCTGTCTTTGAACATCACAGAGTGATGTAGAGGAATTTTTCTACATAGAAAAATGTGTGGGTTTGGGGGCAAATCCCCCTGTTTTCCATGCAGAAAACAATTTTCCTGCAAAAAATGTTTTCTGCGGTGTTTTCTGTGCAAAAAAACAGGTTTTTCTGCAAAAAAGAGCATTTTTCTGCACAGAATAATTCTTCTGGCATATCCAAATACAAGCGAGATGTTCATTTTCTCCACCAGTGGGGAGAAAAATGTGTAATTATTTGTTCCCTGTGCATGAGGGCAAAACAATTGAAGCTTTACATTCCTACAATAGCTACTGAGCAAGCTCAGTCCTTAGTGGGATTTGGAGGGGGCAGTTTGAATTCCTCCACTTAGATTTGTTTTTTCCTTCTAAAGATTTTGGAGTACTTCTGTGACTTTTTTTTTATTCCCAGTCCCAAAAATCCATTTAATATATAGTCCTCAAATAGAGGACGTATCAAGTATTAAACTAATAAGAACAGATACTTCACTTGTAGTATCAAGTGTAGTACTTCTATGACTTTTGAGGTTCTGCGGATCCTGCTAATACCTCTCTCTTATACAGGGGTAGCCACTTAGCTACATAAGCACTCACATGAGAGATAGAGGGAATAGTTAGTTATTTCCTAGTGCCACTAGTATTCAGAAATATATAAGTCCAAACAGCTAAGTCCCTGATCACAAGGAGCTTACAATTCAAAATGAAAAGAAGAGGAGAGGGGAGGGAATATATTCTTGCATATGATCAGGATGTTTTAGCCATTTAGTGTAGAGAAAGAAGCAGGGATGTACCTTTAGCTTTGAAATAGAGAATGAGATTCTCTTCACAGCACGTGACCCAAGGCTTTTATCCAAGAAGGACAGGTTGTCTTTTGCTTCTGGAGGAATCATTTTGCCATCCATGGTGTTGATCTTCTGGCTTGGCAAAGCAGATTGTTGTGTCTGAGATAAACAGGAGTGGGAACTGCATCATTTCTGTAATAGACATCACTCCCATGTATTGTCCTCAGTCCCACCCTTTGTTGGTTTCAGTTTATGAGGCCAAACTGGAAAAGCAACTTATGGTGTTCTCTTTTGGCAAGACGAACTGGCATTAGCAAGACTGGTTTGATTACTCCAACTCATAGTCAGATGAATTTTCTAAGCGAGTTTAGGATTGCAATCTTAACCATCAAGATGTTTGATACTGACTCTTACATGTGTGTGTTTGTTTAAAAACTCCAAAATCCACAAAAATTGATACCTTCACTGGACAACCAAGTGCAAAACACATGATGCAAACTGTCAAAGCTCTATTGGCTTCTTCATCATGGAAAAGATGTTTAAAAATAAAGGAAGGAAGGAAGGAAGGAAGGAAGGAAGCTGGGGGATGATGTTGGAGTCACAGGCCTACATGCTTGCCTGTGACTCCAACATTGTCACTTTTCTTTATTTTAAACATCTTTTGCATGATGAAGAAGCCAGTAGAGCTTCAAAAGCTTGCATCATTTGTTTTGCATTTGGTTGGCCAATAAGGGTATCACTTTTTTGTGAATTTTGTTTTGCTGCATGGCCAACATGGCTTCCCCTGAATGTGTTTCCTGTATTTAATAGATAGATAGATAGATAGATAGATAGATGACCATTATCATGAAGTAATGTAATTTATTCTTTTAATTTCCCCTTTTAACAACATTCTTAAGATTTACAAATTTTCATGGATATGAAGTGATTCGCCTAAGAAAGAAACCTCTTTGGATTTTATCCTAGGACCAGGATGATTGGTCTACTGAAGGAATGCACAACTTGTAACCCACCAGACGTTGTTGGACTGCCAGCCCATCATCTCTTACCATTGGCTATCCTGACTTAGGATGATGGGAGTTACAGTCTGACAATAACAGGAGGGCCAATTATTCCTCACTTTTGGTGTATATATGCATGTGCTGAAACATATTTGATAACAGTGACTGGTTTTCCATGTTGCAGGTCTTGTGTTGTATCACCTGATGCGTTAATCCATGTTGTTGTGCAACAGACATTTCATTTAATAATTCCATCCATCACTCTATTTACAGCCTGTCTTTTCCCCAAGCTATGGATCAAGGCAGCTATATTGTATATTCTCCAGAATCTGTTTAGTTCCATCCTGATTCCCTGTGTGTTGTGCCTTCATCTCATAGACCTGATTCTACGTTTAACTACAGTACTGTGATTTAAACCATTGTTTTATGTTTATTTCACCATTGGGTAGCCTCAGGTCATCTATGCCCAGTGGGGAAAATATTAGCCTTCATTTTTAGGATGCTACCATCTAACTGTTAGCAGGCATGGCTTCATAGAATATTAGATTATACTTAACTACTCAGTTGAACTGCAGGCTAACCTATTAATTCCACCCTATTAATTCGCAGGCACACACACAGAGAGAGAGAAGGAGAGAGAGAGAGAGCACTTGTGTAGTGAAATACAGCCAAACTTTTGGGTAATGTTGCATTTCTTTTAACAACAGAACTAGGTCATTTTGTTAATGTATTTTTACAGCTGGCATCCTGTATTGCAATTATGGGTTTGTAACTTATAGTTACAGGTTCATAACTTCTCCATAATCAAAAATACTGTGTTTTCATTATTGTTACACTACTGTCGTGATCATAAGTGCTCCCCCCCCCAAAAAACCCTAACTTAGCATCCAGTATCTGCACTGAACAATGGGGGTCTGTTCAGCGAGGCTGTGATGAGGAATTGTGACAGGGATCCTGTTTTTGATTGTCACAGCTTTGCTTGCTGATGGGAGGGGACTGGAAATGTCATCCGGCTGCACCCCAATCACTAGCAGAACACATCTCCATTGCTCAGTGTAGCTGCTAGCTCTTAAGGTAATTTTGGGGATTAGGCTAGAGGACATCACTTATAATTAAGTAGGCCTATAAGCAGGCCTATATCTTGGCCTATATTTATATTCCACTGTTTTTGAAGGAGTTTAAAGTGGTCTTCTGCCTTATTTTTATCCTCAGAACAACCTTGTCAGGCAAAAAGAAAAAGAAAAAAGAATGTGACCACCTGAAGGATCACCTGGTGGACTTCACAACTTAGTAGAGATTTGAGCCCTAGTCTCCCCAATTCTAATCAAACATTTTAACCATTATACCACAGGAGTTCTCACTAGGGATGTGCTGATGTTGCATTGCTGTTCATTAAACATATGAAATGATGGTTTTACAATTCTCTTTATGAGCCAAGAAATTTGCCAGCCGCTAGCCCAGGTGTGAGCATTTGCACATAGTTCATTCACAAAAGATATAACAGGGCAGGACGAGCATTTCAATTCAATGTTCAGGATGTTTTGATTTCTTAAGTAATACAATTAACAGTGAATCTAAGTCAAGGCAATTTGAAATACTCCACTACGTATAAAGATAAACACAGGCTATCCTTCCTTGTTAGACACTGTGGAAGGGAAAGACAGCTGAGTGTTTTATGCCCCTCTCCAGTCACCACCAAAAAAGATAGTTGAAGGTTAGGTAGGTTATGTGAAAATTACCAGGGTAGCTAGCCAATCAGGCTAATTTCCTTTCCTCTATTCTTTCTGTTTTGCTCTTCACACATGCTCAGTAAGAGATTCTGGAGGCAGTTGTTTACCTTGCCCAATGTACATAAGTATATACAGCTACAGTAGGATAACCTAGATAACTTAATATTCCCCATTTTAATTGTGAGAGTATCAGTCAAATCAGTCTGAATAACTCCACATGGCTACAGGTGGGGGGCAGGGAGCAGGAGGAGGAATTCTAATCACAGGCCATCCTCTGCAAACAGTTTTATGGTTCACACCACTGACAGCAAGAAGAGTTAGGGAGAGAACAGCAGCTGATGGTTTTATGGCCCTCATTCTTTGGGAACTTGTCAGGAATGGTTCAGCTTCTCTGAGGTGAAACTCAGTTGAAATATCTGGCACTTCAAACAAAAGTGAGTAGAGTAATATAATCCTCCCCCCATTTCAGGGGCGGGAAGAATAAAAAAATAGATTTGCACCACTAGTTCTCATTTAATGTCAAAGTGTCATCTGCAGCATACAATGTCAGTATACTTTTTTCCTGTCTGCCTTCATATCTTTGTAACATTTTAGAAAATTTCATAACAATAGCTAAAGTTCAGCAAGACTTATCACTTCACAAACATACCAAGGAGAGCACTGAAAAATGCTGATTAATACACTGCATAGCATTGAGTTCCCAAGAACAGTGGCTGCTGGTAGCTTCCATATCAATGGGACATGAATCTGTTTTGGGTTTTAATCTGAACTTTGAATGATCCATCCAAAGTGCTGAACCCTAACCTCCAAATAGATTTGGCACTTTGGATATGTCCTTTAATGTTGGACTGGATTCACAACCTCACTGACCTAGAAATCACCAGTTGCCACAGTCCCAAATGGGAGGTCTGTTCTATCCAGATCAGTCATTCCTTTTTACCTCTATGGTCTCTCTTTTCCAGCTCTGGATCTTGAACTGATTTTATGATGAGAGTCTTTCAGTCTAGGCCCACCACCTCTGCCAGCAACAAGATCTAAAATTAGGTTTTCCCTCCCTTGTAAATTCCAGGTGTTTCTTGAAAAAAAAAAAAAGCTCTGAGCTGTATAGCCATCTCAGGATTTCTGAGAAATTAATAACTTTAACCTCATATCCAATAAGCACACAAGGAGTTTTAGTCTTTCAAGGAAGGAATGTTCTGTCTCTGCTTGTGGTTTCCCAGCAGTTCAGCAAAAAGGCAGAGCACATGCCTTTAGTGATTCTTTATCTCCTGCTGATAATTAACCTTCTGCATTATCAAGCCTCTTTAGTGTTAATCAACATTTTGGTCAGGAGAAACATTCTGTCTTAGAGACATGTCGTTCCTTTTTGGGCATGATACTCCAGAGGGTGTGTTTGGAAATTAAAAGAACAAGAGTTTGGCTAAAGTTCTGGGGAACGTTCCTGTCAATAAAAGTTGTTCAGCAGAGTAAAAGACTATCTCAGGGGGGTTGTGGAATCTCCTTTGCTTGGGGTGTTTCAGCATCTTTGGTAAAGATGGGGGTAGATTCCTATATTGAGAAGGAGGTGAGCTAAATGGTCTCCTAAGTCCCTTTCAATTCTAAGGCATCAGTGTTTCCATTGTTTAAATGACTTGATACACAACTCTCATTACGTTCCCTCAGAGGACACATAATGCACCATGTTTTGCTCATGATAAAAGCTGACATAGTCCAGGGTTTTACAGAACTGGTCTTTACTTATTTCTGTAAACAGAGGCCAAAAGCCTATTGGTTGGTGCAACTACACAGGGATAGGAGGAGATGGCAATGGCAGGGCAACCAAAGTGGCCATGAGCAACGACACTGTGGTGGGATGGCAGCAGAATTAGTGGTATTCTCCTTTGGGAGGCCAGGCTATCCTTCTGGTTTTTTAATGGATAAGTAAAGACCAGTTTTGTGAAACTCTGGACTATTTTCTAGGGATAGATTTAAAGTTTTTGTATGTTTTTTTTATGAATATGTGGTTTTTTTCAGTATCTGTTTTAATTTTTGCAAGCCACCTTGATTCCCAGTGTTGAGACAAAGGCAAGATAGAAGCATATCCTCCGACATTTCACAGACAAAAACTGGGATAGGTCTGGCCAAGGAATCCCAAAGAGGGGTTACAATGGCAGACATTACTAATGAGGGAAAATAGACATGCTATGAAAGGCTGCAGCAGTTTAATTTTGCCTGAGCCTACTGAGAAGAGGAGAGAGTCAGTGTGGCATAGTGGTTTGATTGCTCATCCATGGAAACCCAGTGGGTGACCTTGGGCAAGTCATACTCTCTCAGAGGAAGACAATGGCAACCCCCCTCTGAATAAATCTTGCCAAGAAAAGTCCATGATAAGATCACCTAAGGTTCACCCTAAGTTGGAAATAACCTGAAGGCAAACAACAAGAACAACAACAACTGGGAAGGGCAAAATTCTGTCTCCTCCTTTCTTCTACATCATGGTGAGTTAACTGAGGACAAACTGCTTTTGTACTTTGAACTCAGCTCGCAGCATTTGAAGTAAACTGAGAACAAAGGGGGAAAGTGGGAGAGGAGAGAGAAACCTGAACATTTTAAAAACAGCTGGAAAGTGGAATGGAAGAAGATTAATTGGAATGGTCCCTGCCAAACTGGGAGAGTTGGAGAGTATGTATAAATAGTAATAGTGGAAATAGTACTACTAATAATACCATTAATAATATAGGCTGGAATTCACAATTGCAGTTACAAATGTGTAACCCAGGTTACAAATTCATAACTCATTTGTATTAACAATCCCTATATATTCAATAGCATATGGTAAAAGTCCCCCAATCCTAACTTACTGGGAAGCAGGCACTGCAAATGATGGGCTGGGGGGGGCTCTGTTCCCCCATTGATCGGGATACTGCAGACTGACATTCCCATCCCTTCCCCCAGTGATCTCTAGCGCAAGGAGGAATTGCAAGAGGAATTCTGTATCTAGCTGTTACACTGGAGACTGCTGGATTGGGCGGGGGGTTGGAACACCTGTTTGCTGCATCCTGATCAACAGGAGAACAGACTCCCCCCTTCGATCACCACAGCTGCTGCCCAGGAAATCAGAATTGGGGGGCTTGGACCAGGAGATGCTACTTAGCTACTTAAATAAGGTAGCTACATAGCTAAGTAGCTGACCTAGAATGACAGACACTAATATTATTAGCTTTATTAGTTTGTCATACTAAGACTATCAGCATAACTTTATAGCATGACAAAGATGGTTTTCACTGGCATTCTGTCACTGTCAGAGATTTTCAGATGTGATTTTCGAGTCTATATATTCCAAAACAGCTCCGTTGCTGCCACGCGGCAGGGGAGCAGTTTTGGACGACGCCGTTCCTCTGGCGAACCCCTCCGTGTCACTTCCGTGACAGAATGGAGGAAGCCGCATCATATTTTACTCACGGGCAACAATTGTGAGTGAAATATGACGCCGCTTCCTCCATTCTGTCACGGAAGTGACACGGAGGGGTTCAGCAGAGGAACGGCGTTGTCCAAAACTGCTCCCCTGCCGCACTGCAGCAACGGAGCTGTTTTGGAATATATAGACCCGAAAATCGCGTCTGAAAATCTCCTATGCCTCACTTGAAAACGTGGCTTACATTGACATAACAGACCCTTATATTGGAATAAGTCACCAACAGACCTTTATACTGGCACAAGTCACCATATATACTTAACTCATAGAACACACTGCCATCAGATATGGCAGAGGCTGCTAGCTCAGATGGCATTAAGGGGTAGGGTGCAAAATTCATAGGGGATGAGCCTATGAGTGACTGTTGATCACGATAGCTCAACTGAATTTCCATTGCCAGAAGCAGTGTGTCCCCTGTGCTGGGGATGTTAGGGGAAAATAGTGCAGTTTTCTAGAGACAGATCACTCTTGCAAACAGGATATTTCTGAAAGGGGAATGAGGTCCCCTGATTTAGCAACCTGTTTCAGGCAGCATAGCCCTACAGGCAAAATCCAAACATTCCAAAGTCTAAGCCAGAAAGGTCCAGGCATAAAGCAAACAATTCAAGCAAGAACAATCCATGATCAAGGCAGTTTGAACTCAAACACAATATATCCAACTGGAGAATAGGTAAGTTAAGGGAGGACAATCCTAAAGCAGAATCCCAAGCCCAAGCCATCCAAGCCATTAAAACAGGCCTCAAGGAAAGAGTGACAAGATGTTATCCTGAATCTCCACTAGAACAGACCCATTCAATCAATGGGATTTACTTGCATGTTCACTCACCATTCAACAATCCATTTAATGGTTTGATTCTAGTTCAGACTAACCAAAGGATTCAGACCATGATTTCCAGCAAACTTCTCTTCCCAGAATTTATAAAGCTGAGCTCCCACAGTCTCACCCTGGCCTCCCATTACATATATTTTACCAGACGTCCTTCTCATGAGGAAGCCATAGTTCACATAGAGTCTGCTACTCCGTTGCAAGTAGGCACTCTGTTGAATAGAATAGAATAGAATAGAATAGAATAGAATAGAATAGAATCATAGACCAACACAGGTAAAAAGTAGCCACCAGCTTTGCCCATGCTTTCAAACACTATGACGCTGTGGGGATGGTTCATTGTCTCGCTTCATCCTCTGAAGCTGGGCTCCTCACTTTGCTGGCATTGAAGCCTGCCACCCTTTCCACCAAGGGTTCATGGCTCCTCAGTCCAGATGGCTTATTGCAAAATGGAAAGTATAGCTCATGGGCCCCCACTTTGTGGCCCTCAAAGACCACTGAGACTCCTCTCAAGCCTCCTCCCTCCACCCCATATGTATAAAATATTCAAGCTCATTTTAGGCAAATGGCCATTTCTCTGAAAATTGTCAAAAATTGTAGACACCTATTCACAATTTCATTTCCTACCTCATCAGAGCACTCAATCCCCAAGTACCTACAGTGTTTCCTCCCCCCACCCCCCAATAAAGGCTGACAATGGTAGCTGGAAGTGATGTGGTGTCACTTCCAGTGCCCCCAGATGCATCCGTGACATCATGCCCGCCCCCCGCACAGTTGCCCACTCCTGCTTTTGGTCCTCCTTGGAAGAAGATCCATCTAGTGGGGAAATTGTACTTAAGTCCCTCCTCTGGGACTGGAATGCTGAAACCTCTCATCTTCTACTACCTCCTTTAAGGAAAAGGCAAACAGAAAAGTGTGGAATGCAAGAATTTTGGTGTATTACCACTTCCAGTTATATCGGTAAGCAGAGCACATAGTCGGTCCTCTTTTTTCTACAGGAGGGTGTTAACACCTTCCCTCCTCTTTCTTGGAAAATCAAGTAAGTTTTAAATAGGCTCCTCCCAGATTTTGGACACATTACGTTTTTAGATAACAAGATCCCTTAGCTAACATGGCCCAGGACTTCTCCACTTTTCATTGAAACTTTTTTGGTAACTTAGAAAAGAGTAACTTTTCCAAGCTCTGGTTCTTCCCCCACTCCTTTGCAAGCATTGAGGTTGGTGTTTTCCCTCTTTTCTTAGCTCTCCTCTTTGCATTTCTGTTTCTCCTGTGGCTATTCCAAGGTCCAGAGTCACTCTCAGGTCTCCATCTGCACCATTCTGATTCAGATAGGCTTAGTGCAGGGTAATAGTCCAAGTGTTCCAGGGAAGTGCTATTACTCATGGTAGTTGTCAAGCCTTTCTTATCCATCTCTAGTGCTGGGAGTCAGCTGGCTACAAGAAGCCAGGCACTCAGAATGGACACTCTCTTTCTCTTCTGGTTTCCTTCTTCCACTTTCTCCTAGCCTTTTCTAGTAACTGCACCATCTCCTAGCTCCCCATCCTCCTTCCCCAGGTCTGAGGGCTGGCCCAAAATCATTCTGTATGCCTGAACTGAAGAGCAAAATAGTAGGCCACCCATCCGGTTCTGCATGTGGATGCCAAGCAATTAAAACTCACTTTGGCATCTAGTAACAGGGCATCATTTTGCATTGCATCTAAGGGCAGCAGGCTAGTTCAGAAGCAGCAGAGCAATTTGCTAGGCACACACAGTTCTGTTCTCCAGCACTTTGTACCACCCTCTGATTCTCTGGAATCTTCTGCCTGAAGTGGAGCAGCAAACGGGTAGAACATTTTAGATCCCCAGAGTTGGTTTGATTATTTTATTTATATCCTACCTTTCTCCCAAGTTGGGACTTGAGGCAGCTCACAATTTGAGGTTAAAAGTTGAAAACAAATAAAAACCACATTAAAAGCATTAATCTAAAACAGTTTTTGAAAGGGAGTTAAAATATAACAATAGTGATCAAAATACCAACACAATGCGCCCCAATTAAAAGATCTTCTGCAACAGATAGGTAACACTCAAAGGTCTGGGTAAACAGCAACATCTTTGCCTGCCTGCTGTATGGATATCTTGGTCAAAATGATCCAGCAAATCCATGGCATTTTGCTTTTGTTGGTTTTGTCATAGTTGATATATGATACATGATACTGGAATAAAAAAGGCCCCAAGTTGTTTTGTGATTGTGAGATGATGCAGAGAGGCTGGTATGAATACTTAGATGAGAAATAATGTCAACCTCTGTCAAAACAGAGAACTGAAACACACCTGTAATCTAAAGCTTGGCTACCTGCATAAGCAACTATTGTTATTTCAGATGGCAAAGTGTTCTGTTCATGGAGGCAAAAATATGCAATCAGTTTTCTTTGCAGCTATGGCAACAATTGCATTCAGGTTCCCTGGGGGAGACAAACTTCACAAGAGAATAAATCCACGGCTGCCCCATCAACAGTCAGTTTGTGTTTGTACACATTTCCAAATTGTTTTGCTGTATTCTGGTTAGGGTGAAAAAACAACTCCATGATATTGTTGCTTCATTGTGGTGTGGATGGGTAAGGTATGTTAGTTCTAAAAGCCTGTCTGGATTTTTAAAAAGTCTTTGCCTGCCAACAGAAGAATAGCAAGGAGGAGGTCACTCTAGCCTCCCTATGGAGGGAGTCTCAGAGCCTAGGTCCTATCTTATGTTCCTGTTACCCAAATTGCTTGGGGTCCTTGGGGACCCTCTAATGTCCTAATATTAATTTGGGGAATTTAATCAACTCAACTTGGCATGTGAGATGCCAGGCAATGGCAGGATCTTTTATCCTATGTATACCAGTAGTAACAAGATACTCTAAGCCAAAGACTACAATTAAATGATCTTTATTGAAAATTAACAGTAATAGTATTCATGCAAACACTCAGGCTTCAGACACTCACACAAGGCTATCCAAAATAGTAGGAAGTATTTGGATAGAGGAATAGAGTGAGATGTTGATGGATTATACTATACTGATCCTGCAGAGCTGAGATCACAAAGTACACCGAAAGCAAGGAGATCCAGGAGATGGGATGGCTATGTAGTTTGATGTGAAGTTGAGGGGAAGATGAAATGTGCACACCTTGATAGTGTTTTAGTGTGATATTTATATGTAATAATTCCCCTGAAGGGATAGGCTTTTGAGTGGAATACAATGTTTCTCGGAGGTTCACAGGACTAGACTGTGGAAGAGTTAACCATCGTTGATGGGTGCTGCATTTGGAATTGAACAGAAGCAGCACCCATCAACGGTCTTTTGTTGAAAGGATATGAGGGAAGAAAGGACCTGTTTTACAAGCATCAAGGACTCTGCTATCGTTGAGTGGATTAGTGAATGACTCATCTCCAGGTATTACGTTCTGACCTGAGTATTTGATTTTGGGAAATTTCCAAAGGTCCCTCCCTTGGTCATACAGCCTTGGAATTAGGGGGTCCTGGATTACCTGCTAACCACATGGATGGCCACATTAAACCAAATTATTAAATATAGCCAATTATTTGATATTCCAAGATGGGGGCTATCAGGGTAGGTAACATTCCCACTAACCATACCTGAGTTACTGAATGAAGGGCCAGGATCCATGTCGGTTCATATGCAGAGATACAGTTTGGCAGATAGCCTGGACCTAAGCCATATAGGACATAGGTCATGGCCTGCAGTTTGGAATTGTGCCCAGAAACAGGCTGGCAGCCGGTGGAGCTTTTGCAGCAAAGGAGTAGCATCCTTGTAAGCAGCCCCAGTTCACATTCTGGATGCAGCTACCTCTGGCCACAACTATTTTGATGTTGTGTATTTTGCAGTCTGGAAGTGCAATAAAACCAAAATGTACTTCAGAGGAACCATTGGAGTGGCTCTTTCAGAGTCACACTAAGAGTTATCATGGCACATCTGAAGGTGAAGACATGGTACCAGCTGAGGAAAACTGCTCAAAATTGAAAAACAATGGTCAGAAACCTGTTGGTGATGTACAGTCACATAAATTGGGGTTACACAACCATATGTTGTTTGTTGGACCTTGTGGAAAGAAATAGTCCCCTCCCCACAACTAAGCCTGTCAGGTGTTATACTCTGCAAGCAACATCCTGGCAAATGTTTCCTCAGAGCATTTGTCAAGTACAAGTACAGTTGTGAAGCACCCTCTGGAAATTCCTCTGTGTACACATGGAGATGGGTTTTGTAGCCTTTGGCTGGAATCGTATATGACCTTTTACATAACGTAACTTTGCATATACCTAGCTAAGTAGCAGAGGTACTAAGAAACCCGGTTACGGAATTGCAAAGATGGATATTGGTGAGAGTGCCCAATGTGCATTGGTGCTCAGTGCTCATTTGGACTGATGTGATGCACATTGAAGCCAATGTACATTGAGCTCTTTGCATTGGGCTCTCCTGTGGAGTAATGTAACAGCAGCTTTCTACTGGATGTGGTCATTTTGCAACTGTGCAATTCTAATTCCCATAGATGTAAGTCCTCTTACCAAGATGCAACACCCCAACAGGATTCCAGCCATGGTCATCAAAGGGACTGAAAACCAAGAGCAAGTTCACACTCACTTGATCCTATCCATAAAGGACCAAGTGAAGATAATGATGTGACAGATAGGTATGGAATGCCTGATGCAGACATCCACTGACAGTTCACTTTTGGGTAGGAATGTCCAAGCCCCCAAAAAGATGCAAACAAAGAAAGTATTAGAAACCATTGAATTTCCCTAATAAAGTGTTGTCGTGATGCAATGCAAAGACATTATGGGCCCTTTTGCACTACATAATCATATCTCTCTGTTCCATTTTGATGGCAACATCCCAGGGAATCCTGGGAATTCCAGTGTAGGGAGGGGCACTTGGCATTCTAGTGAAAGACCTCTATTGCCTCCCTAGATTACAAACACCAGGTTTCCATAGGATACTGTCATAGTGGAATTATAGTGCTACAACTGTGTAATGTGGAAAGACTCGTGATCTTCTAAAGGGAGAGATTTATCAGGGCAAACAGGAAATCCCTGCCTTCTTTCCAGAGCCAAGTAAGAGCTTTCCTGTTTCAGCAGGCCTTTGCCGATCTTTGCTAATGGCAGTGCTGGGGTATATGTGAGTGTTGTGTACATGCATATATGCATGTATTTTTAGAGCTTTAGCTGTTTTTAACTTTTTAGTTGTTTAATTGTGTTTTAACTTTTGTATTTTGATGATTTTGACAATGTCTTTTTATTGTATGCTGCTCTGAGTCCCAAACTGGGGGGAAAACAGGATAGAAATATAACAACAATAACAGCAACAATTCCAGCTTCGTCACATTCGAGACAGCCCTGGCTGAACCATATTTGCATACTGGATAAAATGTAGTCCCAGACTATGGGTGGAGATTCTGTTAGAGACATCCACATACGTAAGTGTCCCTTACGTGTGCATATGTCTTTTTCTATTCAAGGCAGAGGTTGGTATTTCATTCCTCCTTGCATGGTGCTCAAAGCTCTGCCCGCCCTGCTTTACTGTAAAACCCCACAGCCACCCCACATGGCTGTTCAATGCTTTGCAACAAGCAGGCAGGAACGGAGAAGCCTCTGGCTACCTCCCTATATCCAGACAGACAATGGTAACATCAGTGCTGAGATCATGGGGGTCTTCTGGGGGATCGCAGCACTTCTATGGGGACGTAGCCAGAAGATTGTCCAATCCTGCTTGTCGCAAAGCACAGAATGGCCATGTGAGGTGGATTCGGGGCTTTATAGTAAGGCAAGGGGGTACATGGCTCAATTTAGTGTAGGCCCACATGTGGATATTTACACTGATGAGACCCATATTTTCACCAGCTTATATAACCAAAGACAGAACATACTCTGGAACTATTTATACGAATAAACTATTCCATGCCATTACTTCTGTAGTAGGGCAGCACATAAGTAAACCACATGTAGGAAATTTCCTTGCAAGGAGCACTGCAGCATCCAAGTGACATGTTCCATTTGGCTGCTGTGTGGATGACACCAAAAAGAGCCCTTCATTGGGGGAACTTTCTTTCAACAAAGTCTTTTGTTACTGGGGTAGAAAATTGTCCCATGACGCCATTAACGTTAGGCCTTTCTACAATGCAACAAGAGTTGGTTTTTCTTTGGAAATTAGGTTGGCTACATTTTTTTTGGTTTTAAAAAAAGGAAGTCTGACTGCTGCTCATAACAAATGTTCTACTTGAACATATGTTTTCTGATTTGGGGTATTCGGATATTGTGGACTACTCTTGATTCTGCACCCACAAACATTCCTGTGGACATGGGGTATTTATATAGCCTACAATACATTAGAATTCTCACGGGGTCAGAAAATAAACCAGAAGTCACTCAGTTCAAGTTTCTTATCAGCTTGGATGAGGGCTAAACATGACTATGCATGGAGCTAACACTGTATCTTTATAAGTGTTGTAACGTTATCATCTTAAGCAACGTTTAAAAAAAGAGGGATTCTGAGCATACCAGAGTGAGCAGGTGCTCAAAAACATGTCTACAAACAGCTGCTAAGAAACTTTAGAATTAACATATCACAAATCATCAGTGTCCCCACCCCACCCCCAAAAATCAATACATCACTTTACTTGCCTTAATGTCCAAATGAATTCAACACAAGTTGCTTTGTACCTGAACAATTGCTGTTTTGGGAAAGAGAGAGCTCCACATTTAAAGCAGGTTTTGTTTTGTGTTTTGGTTCTTAGAACATTCCTCCAAGAGTTAAATCATTCTCCCTCCACCACATGCCCAGGGTAGCCTAAAGAGATTGAGATCTGCAGAATGAGAAAGATGGAAAACTTACTTATGCAGTTCGTTTCTCTGTCAGGCAACCTTCCCGGTTACTGCTGGGGCAGTGAGCCAAGGCAACAGTCACTCTCTTTTGAAAGGTGAAGACCAGCCTACTTCGTTGCAAAACTTTTAGCTCTCCTTGTTTCACTCGCTTCCAAACAAATGCCTTGCGATTGCTGGAGCAATGAGCCTATAAATATATGTATATATTTTTTAAAACTGGCACTTTGCCAACAGTTGGTGCCAGACAGGATCTCTTGCCAAGAACTGATGTGTTTCATTCTAATGACATCATCATCATCACCATCATCACCACTACCACGAATGGTACTATTTTGAAGAGGAGAAGAACAAAAGAATACGTGAGATGTTTTCAGTACTGAGGTTTTGACCACCAGGTAAGAGGACTGCTGACTGAACAGTGAACTTTTTCCTTCTACAAGGCTAGGTAATCGCATTATGAAACTCATAGCAACTGAGTTTACTTAACACAGCTTCTGGAAGACAGAGCCAAAAAAATAAATGTCATCAACATAGTTTTCATTCATTGCAAAAGACTCAGGCCCTTTGAAGTATATCATCAATGCAAATACTTTATTTTATGAGCAGGTAAAATAGGCATATGAAGAGAAAAACATACACATACTGTCACTCATGTAGTGAAACTGCAGCATGTTAGATGAGGCTTCCACATGACTTCATTCAAAAGCAACAAGGGTGGGGGGAATAAACAAGGAATAGATGTCTGCAAGTGAGCTTCCATCATGCAGGGATGGAAACTTCATGCAAACTGAATTAGGGATGTAGATATCCCTCATTTTCGACTCTTTGCGTGTCTCTGAATTCCATCTACAACTTCTTCCCAACCTTATCTTGAATCAGTTTTATGAGAATCTAGGGTGTTGTCTAGATGATAAAAAAAATCCTCAAGGAATGCGGGTGGAATACCTTTTGTCCAGATGAGCTCCCACCTCAGAAGGAGGGAGGCTGAAAACTACAAGTACTTCACAATAACAGCTTAAGCTGTTTCTTGTAATTTTTTTTAAAAATATGTGGAAAATGCGCATTACAGCCCATTTGAACAACCCATTCAAATTGGGGCACATCCTGGAAGTCAAAACATGGTTGGTCGGACGTGCGCAGGGGCAGGCTTGCCAGTGATAAAGTGGCCAAAGCCACCATCCTTGTCTTTCACAGAAGCGATCATGCGCTATTTTTGAGCGGCTGAGCAAAACAAATGTTTTTAAGAATAACATCGCTCTTCTGCATCTCTCATTTAACAAGGCCAAAAAAAAAGGGGGGCGGGGGAAATGGAGGGAGCTTTTGGGGAATAACAATGCAGGTAATTCACTTACACCCACCATCTTTTCTCGCAGGCATGTTCTGTGTGAACTTCAAACTCAGGTAGCTTCCCATGCCAGTGATCTTGTGGATGCATCGTGAGGATGAATGAACACTGCTGTGATAGTGAGTTAATGTAATTCCTGCAATTAATTCTTCTGTCTAGCTGAGCCCTAGGTGATTTTTTTTTCCCCTGGCATAGAAATTCATATATATATATATATATTGGGACTCACTGTTACTAACTGATGTACTTTTAAACACATTTTTCTTACTGCATGTATTTCCTTCATTGACTATAGTGTCTTTGGCTGCACTTTTCAAAGGCACACATTTTTAGTTGGGTGCATTTGTTTGTGTAGAATTTTTTTAAGGGAAAAAAAAGAAAGAGAAAAATCTGCTGCTGTCACTCTGCAGTAAAAGAAAAGGGCCGAACCATTTCCATGCAGTTCCATGCATATGAATTCCTTTTCCACACCTAAACTGAATCTCATTAGATAAGCATGTGCAGTGGTAGACAGTGGCTTCCAGGTCAATGAAATGGTAAATCCATTCCAGGTATTAGTGCAGATTTTAAAGGAACTATCCAAACCGCTGACCCCATCCCCAAATAGGTTTGTCTCTTTGATAGTACAGTCGAACCCCTCCCCACATCCACAGAACCAGTAAGGTACAGTATTCTGAAGGTAGCTGTTGTTTGCTTTGCTGGCTATAGGCAGGCACACACAGCTACAGTAGGAATGGCTAGAGGAGGATCCAGCTATTTCTTGGGTCAAGCTTTGCTTATTGTCTTGTTTATTGTTTACTGGCTGCCAATTAGTTTCCAGGCTAGGTACAAAGTGTTGGTTATTGTCTTTAAAGCCCTACATGGTTTGGGTCCAGCTTACCCATGAGCTCATCTTCTCCCATATAATATGCCCTGTACACTTAAGTCCTATGGGGGACATTTGCTCCAGCAGCTAGGACTAGGTTGGCAACTGTTACCCAGAAGACTTTTTCTTCAGCTGCCCCTAAACTCTGGAACAGCCTACCGGAAGAGATACAACAGTTGAATACACTGTAGTGTTAAAGACCAGTCTCTTCTGGCAGGCCTATCCAGATTATTTTTAATTGTGAATTTTAAACTGTGTACTGATTTTAAAATGTCTTAAGACTTTATCATACCACCCCCCAAACCCCATTCTTTTGCCGGCATAACTTTGCCATTTTTATGCCAGCAAAAGAACTCCCTGTGCCACACTTACCTTCCCTCCCATCCAAAAGCTTCACCAGCAATGACAGAGGAGGGACTGGAGCTCTGTTCACTTCCCCGTTCGAAATCCCATATATTCTCGCAAGAATACATAGCACGGGAAATTCAAAAATAACAAAGTAAAGGTTTAAAAAAGAACATAAACACATTTAAAAAGTCCCAAGTAAACTGGGGAGGGTCATAAAAAATGTGTCACCTACCTTGATGTCGTGATCTCACCCGGAAGTGTTCTGGCTGGACTGGTCATTCACGTTGCATTCATGTGAGTACAATAGCACAAAGTTTTAAATGCTGGTAATGCCAGCACTAAAGCACCATGGTGGATCAATTGACAACTTGAGCCATCAATAAAATACAATGGGTTTTGGCCAGTACATAACACAAAAGCAACATCATCTGGTATGCATGCCCTTTTGCATTTATGTGGCATTGTTATTACACTGTATTTGGTGTGTCTGATAATGTCCTTAGTTTTACTTGTATTTTAAATTGGAAGTTTTAACTGATATGTGTTTTTAACTAATATTATGTTTATATGTTAATGTGTTGTTCCCTACCTTGATCCACAGGGAGAAGCAGATAAGAAATTATAATTACTGTATTATAATTATAACTATTATTATTATTATTATTATTATTATTACTGCAGACACACTCCTGCAACCTGACAGGCATTAAAAATACTTTGTAAAAAGGAGCTTCAATGTCAGAGGTTTTGTTAACAGCGATATGCCTGTTCATGGAAGGACACCAAAAATGAACTCATTCATTTCACGAATGAATGAAAATATTGTTAACATTCTCCATTTGTCCTGATAGAAAAAAATGAAGGTGCATCATATGGAACACAGAAATTGCTCATTTCCAAAAGAACCATGGACAGCAGAATAAATAATTGAGTAAGATCTGTTTTCAGTGGCTAGAAATTAATCTGACAATCTAATCCAGTTTCCCTCATCAGGCACACAGCAGATATGTTGTCTACATCTCCCATCATCCCCATGCAGCTGGATGGGGATGCTGGGGAGTTGTGTTCCAACACATCTAGGGGGTTATACATTATACCGTGGAAAACAAGATTGAGATTTCAACATGTCAAACCATAGTGCAATTTAATTACTATCTACTATACGAGGATCAGCTCTGGTTAGTACTTGGATGGGAGACTGCCAATGAATAGCAGTGCTGTACGTTATATTTCAGACGGAAGAACTGGCAAAACCACCTCTGAGTATTCCTTGCCTAAGAAAACGCTATGAAATTCATAAGGTCTCTATAAGTTAACAGGTGACTTGAAGGCACACACACACAAGTCCACCACAAATTGGATGGAAGTGTTATACACAATGGACCAATATGCAAAGGGAATTTGTAGCACCTTTGATGCTAGGTGACAGAAAGAAGTTGGTAGCATAAGTTTTTCTAGGACTTATCTACACAAACTAAATATCCCAGTTTGTTCCTGTTCCAGAGCCGTGCAGTCCATACCATGCAGGGCTTTTCCCTGACCTGTCTCCAGGTAGTCCTCACCATCCGCAGGGCAGATATGGGGCTGGAATGGGGGCAAGCTGGGGTAGGGCCCAATGAACTGTGGTAAGAAAATACAATGTCATACAGTACCACAGGGACTGAATGGATCGGGCCCCACATGTTCTCAGGAGACCCTCCTGGCACACTGTTCCTCACTGCTACCGCCAGCTCCCTGCCTCTCCTGGAAGCCATGTGACCAAGGCTAGTCACTTGCAGAGGGCCAGCAGTCACATGTTGTGGGCCCCTTTCCTGGCTTCCGTGTCAGCAATGAAAATGACAATGGTGGTAGGTGCAGCAACGGGCCAACATTCCTGTTTGGATGCTGGCCTATTTTCTCCAGGTAATGGGGGCAGAATGGGCCAGATTGGAGCCTGGATATGCCAGCAGGGAGCTGGTATATCTTGGCTGGTGTAGCTAAGCCTGTAAACTAAGGCTGCATCTGCGCTGCAGAAATAATCTAGTGACACTGCTTTAACTGCCATGGCTCAATGCTATGGAATCCTGGGATTTGTAGTTTGTTGTCGCACCAGAGCACACTGACAAAGAATGCTAAATATCTCACAAAACTACAGATCCAGAGTTCCATAGCATTAAGCCATGGCAGTTACAGTGGTGTCAAACTGGATTATTTCTGCAGTGCAGATGCAGTTTAAGTCTACTTCATCAGATGCATGGATGCAAAAAAAAAAAAAAAAGCAGACTCACCCCCAATCCTGTGCTGGCAGTCCACACAATGTACAGCTACTTCTGGGAAGGGACTATATTATTTTCCCTTAACCCAATATTGCTCCGAACTAAGCAAAGCTGGGGAAAACTCCAGGGCTTCCCAGAAATTCAAGAGTGATCTCAGGTTCTTTTGCTGTCTGGACAGCTGGATTTGGCCTGATCCAGTTGCCCACACACAAACGTGGTGATGTATCCCCTACCCTGCACTGAACAGTGCAGTGAAGGGGATGGGTCCCTGTCAGAATTCCTTCCTGTAAGAGCCTGTCCAACAGCAACAGAACGGGGTGCCCAGATATGTGATCAACAAGGAGGGGGGAGCTATACCTGCTCCTCATTGATTGCACAGCACCCTGTTCTGACCTCAGCAGAAGTGAGGATGCCAGCCAGATTCTTGCAGGAAGCTGCTTGGCCAGCAAAGCGATGATGGTGACAGCAGCTCTGAAAACAGGGGATGGGCCAGTGGAGCCGATGTGGTGTTGGCACGGCTGGCGGTGTGGATGATAATCACACTGGATTCAGCCCTGTTCATGTGGCCACCATCGTGGTCAATCCGGGAGCATAATGCTCCAGACTGGCCCTGGATTTAAGTGGACAGTGTAGACAAGCCCCAAGTCAACAAAGGCCCATGTTACAAACTTCTTAAAGGCACTACAAGTTCCCTTTGCATATTGATCCAGACTAAGGAGATTTTCAGACAGGCAAAAATCGCTCCTTGCCGCGCGAGCAGCCTCCCGAAACTGCTGCGCGGCAAGGGTCTTCTTCGGACGACGCTGTGCCTCTGGCGAAACCGTCCGTGTCACTTCCGTGAAGCTTGGGACGGCTCCGCGTCATATTTCAAGCACGGAGGCTGCCCGTGATTGAAATATGACGCGGAGCCGTCCCAAGCTTCACGGAAGTGACACGGACGGTTTCGCCAGAGGCACAGCGTCGTCCGAAGAAGACCCTTGCCGCGCAGCAGTTTCGGGAGGCTGCTCGCGCGGCAAGGAGCGATTTTTGCCTGTCTGAAAATCTCCTAACACAACTATCAGATGTGTCAAAAGTGGTGTTACATCAATGTCCGGAGATCGCAAAAGAGCTCCCTTACCAGAAGATGTCATCCCCTCTCGTTATGCACCCATTCTGCTGCTGTTCCACTGGTGCTGCTTTTTATTGATGGGAGAGGCCATCAATAGATCCCCCATTCCGTTTCTGTCACAGATTTGACAGTATGCGAGAAGGTGCCCCATGCTGCTGGCAAGATCCCAGCATCAATGGGTAGTCCCTGCCAGAACACTTCCAGGTGAGATTGGGACATCCAGGTAAGTGACACACTTTTAATGACCCTCCCTGGGTTACTTGTACATTTTAAAGTGTGTTTTTGTGCTTCATGTAACTTTTTTGGTTTTATTTTTATTTTTATTTTTGAATTTCCCGTGCTCACATCTTCTCACAAGAATCCAAGAGATTTCACTCCAGGAAGTGAACGGAACTCCGTTCACTCCTGGGCTACCTTGTCGTAGGAAGAGAAGGTAAGTGCAGTGGGGAGAGTGATTGTGGCGGGACAGGGGTGGCACTGGGTGGGAGTGGAGATTGTGGGACAGGAACACTTTTTGCATTCCTGTATGATAAACTCCTATGCCTTTGAATTCCAATACCCTGGACTAAATTCAACCAAATCTTCTTTTGGGGTGAACATATAAAAGAGTGGTGGTGAAGTGGAAAGAAATCAATCTTTTTCCTTATTAAATGATTAAAAGATTATTTTTGAGCTCCAAAGACTTAAAACTCAAAAAAAAATTTTTTTTGATGGGTGAGCTGTATTTGACCTTATATTTGGCATCTCAGCTCAGAGATGTGTTATCTTATCACCTGTTCAAACCATAGATGTGGCAAAGGGGTTACTGGTTAACTCTGAAAAGTAGAATATTTTGTCATTTAAAGGTTCTTGTTAACTTATTCCTTATTGGCTGCTTAATGGTTAACAGTGAATAGTCTATTCATCAATTGTACTCACAGCTGTTACTCATCAATTGCCTAGCAAATGACTGTCCCACTGTCACTGTTTTTGTTGTTATCTTCCCATTCCTCCAAAACATTTTACATGCTTCTCCTCCACCACACTTTATCCTTACAACAACACTGTGAGGTGGAAAAAGCCAGAGGGGTGTTGTGGTTTGAGCATTAGACTAGGACTAGGACACTGGGGGACCAGGGTTCAAATCCCCACTTAGCCATGGATATCTACTGGGTGACCTTGGGTAAGTCAGATTCTTATTTTTTAAAAGATATATTTTTATTAAATACAAACAATCTATAAGTTTTAAAAACATACAAAGAAAAAAACTACAACTACAAAAAATTAAAACACAATAAACAAAAATCCCCCCAACCTAATCTAAACCCCATCACTATTCTACCCGCACACAAACACACACACACACACAAAAACATTTAATACATAAGTAAGGGGGGGGGGAAAGGAACTTATTGGCCAAATTATCAGCCAAAAGGTTATTTTAAAAAGTTATAGAATCTCCTTAAGAAAGCTTTTCCTAATTAAAAGTTCTCTGCTTTTCTCTTTTTGCTGCTACAGGTGAGGTTGCCAAGATGAATGATATGGTGACCATCAGAACAAGGAAGTTTATAACAAATAGGTTGCTTCAGAGCAAGCAGATGGTGATAGATGTTTCACATCCTGGAGAGACCACTGTCCACAAAACGGAAATCTGTGAAAAGTCGGCTAAAATGTACAAGACAACACCAGATGTCAAATGGGTTCGCTTCAGAACCCATTTTCGGCTTTGGCATGATCTATGATTCCCTGGACTATGCAAAGAAAAATGAACCAAAGCACAGATTAGCCAGGCATGGCTTGCACGAAAAGAAGAAGACTTCAAGGAAACAGTGTAAAGAACGGAAGAATAGGATGAAGAAGGTCAGGGGGACAACTAAAGCAAATATTGGGGCTGGCAAGAAGTGAGCCAACCTGTGGACATAACAGGAAAACCAAATTATTCCAGCAAAATATATGACAATTGTACTGATTTACCAGTAGCTCTTCAAATAAATTGTATAAAAACTAAAAAAAAAAAGTTATCTACTTTTTAACTTTGAAAAAATTATAAAGTTATAAAATTAGATATATTTCAAATCAGTTGTATAAAATCTCCACCCCCTTGTAACCTGCCCTGACATCCCCTGCCCCATATCTGTAATAATTGGCAACATTTAATAATTAGGCCAAATGTGCCCTTCAATGCAGTGCTGCCATTAAAGCTGAAAAATTCCGAGAAATTCCAAAGACTAGCATTCAGATTCAGTCAGGTATGCACTTAAGGAGGGCTGCCTAAATTCCACAGAAATGTTAATTTGTAAGGCAACTGAAAGTCCGAACACCTGGCTAATCCTATCAGCTAAAGCTGGGGGGACTCAAACCTGTAAACGATTCTCATTCCTTCATCTTCCCTCAAACCAAGGAAGTTGCTTCTTCCATTCAGTCACAAAGTCTCTCTCTCTCTGGCTTTTCTTCGCAAACGAAGATTCAGGAAGGACTCATCCCGCGCTTTCTGCAAGCGCGCTGATGACTAAAAAGGCCAATCCGAGATAAACAAGTCCGGTTGCAAAAAGCACAGCAGAAGGTCTCCTTGGGTGATGTTTTTGGGTTGTGATTCTTTCTGCGTTGTCGTTTCTCTTCAAGACTTGTTTGGCATGAGTTCTCAAATAAGGCTGCAGCATTGTGGATAGTGCGTCTCCATGCCTCCCGATGTGAGGCCAGGGCGGACCACTGTTGGTGATCAATTTGGCCACGCCTGAGATGTTGTTTCAGGGAGTCTTTGTATCACTTTTTTGGAGCGCCCCTCTTACGCTGACCCGTCACGAGTTCACCGTAGAGTAGTATTTTGGGGAGGCGATGGTCCTCCATCCTAGAAGCGTGCCCTGCCCAGCGCAGCTGTGTTCTCAATATCATGGCCTCAATGCTGGTGATCCCTGCTTGCTCAAGGACAGCAACATTCGTCACATAGTCAGTCCAGTGTATATTTAGGATTGTGCGTAGGCAGCGCTGATGAAAGCGCTCGAGGAGTCGTAGGTGGTGGCGATAGGTGACCCATGTTACAGATCCATAAAGGAGGATAGACAGTACGATGGCTCTATACACACTGATTGTTGTGCTTTGCCTCAGGTGTTTATTGCTCCAGACTCTTTTGTGAAGTCTTCCAAATGCACTATATGCCTTTGCTAATCTGTGATCGATCTCTTTGTCAAGCTTATGCTATTGACATATCTGGAGTGTCTATTTTCTCACCCTGAGCAACTCCAAGAAACATTGTCCTGCACTCTAAATTCCATCCTCTGAAGGCAACTATTGACTATAAAAACTCTTCCAAAAGTCTACTCAAGTGCTCATAGATCCCCTTCCTATCTGTGCAGCCATTCCCGTCCTGGACCCCCACTCAGCTGGTTTCTTCCGTGACCTCATCTCTACAAGACAGGTGCCATATCTCCCACAAACAACTCCCTTATTTATTCCTCTATCCCAATATTTCCTACTTTGTTCGCTAGCCTTGTGTGAATGCTTAAAGCCTGAATGTGTGCATGAATGTTGCTATTATTATTTTCCCAAATAAAGACCAGTTTATTGTACTACCTAACTTGATTTCTCCTCTGTAGTCAAAAGATTCTGCTATCTCTTACCCCCTCTTGCATGGCCAAGCTGAGTATATTAATCCCCCCAAATTAATATTGATATTTTGAGGGTCCTTAAGACCCCCAAGCATTTAGGGTAACACCTTTACTGTTAAATTCAAAATTTATCACATATACAGTAATTATCTCTGTGTTGCTATGGGCTCTTCTCAGATATTGCATCATAGTTTTCATACTTCCTTAAATTTGTCAATAGTTTTATCATTCAGTAAAGTAGTTATTTGTCCATCTCCATCATGTAAAAACATTTTAATGTCCATTCTTCTAACACTGGAACAGTTCATAACTTCCATCGTCGAGAATAAATTAATCTTGCCAGCACGTCACATTCTCTCAGCCTCATAGGAAGGCAATGGCAAATCCCTTCCCAACAAATCTTGCTAGAAAAATCTTGTGAAAGGTTCATCTTTTGGAATTAATTTGAAGGCACATAACATGACAATAATAGCAAATAACTACAACTTCTTACATATTCATGCTCAGAAACATGTCTGTGCATTTTACCTATTTAAAAATGTGTCAGGGGCAGATATTCCACATTGTTGCTGCATATATTTTGGCATAAAGGTGATCATGTTAATCGAGGCATTGAATTATTCCATAGTACATAGAAATGCATTAAAAACACATTTTAAAAGAAATAAGTAAACTCAGTTGTGAAGGAGGGTTTTCTGGTAAGGGATGAAATCTGGAAACCAAAGAACAGAACAGTTAGCCTCTGCCACTTTACAGTTTTTAGCCATGATAGAGGGGCGGCGGAGGCTGCCACACAGCAGAAATAATACAGCTTGACACCATCTTAACTATCATGGTTCCATCCTATGGAATATCGGGAGTTGTAGTTTGTTGTGGCACCAGAGCTCTCTAACTATCTCAGAAAACTACAAATCCCAGAATTCCATGGCATTGAGCCATACCGGTTAAAGTGGTGTCAAACTGGATTATTTCTGCAGTGTGACAGCAGCCTGGTTCTTTGAAACAGACAGAGTTTCCGCCTCAGAGGAAGGCAATGGAAAACCCCTTCTGAACAAATCTTGTCAAGAAACCCCTGTGTTCAGCTTAGGATTGCCATAAATCAAAAATGACTTGAAGGCACACAACAACAGCAAAAACAACTATAACCTGTGAGGTTGGCCAGATTAAGGGCTCGTTTACATGAGCCAGGTAGACATATACTGCCCACGGATCAGGCCCATTGTTCCCCCATTCCTTCCACAGAACAGGAGGAAGTCCTGACAGGCAAGCCGGCCTGTTGCTGCAGTTGCCACCACCTTTTCCCTCACTGTCTCAGAAGTCAGGAAAGGGGACCACAACATGTGGCCAAGGCCCCCTGCATGTGACCGGCCTTAGTCATATGCTGTGGGACTCCTCCTTGCCTTCTGGGAGAGCACGGCAGACTGGCAGCAGTAGCAATGGCCTGCCTGGCAGGACGGGCTCCTGTGGTCTTGCAAGGGCCAATCCATTTCCTCCTGGCAGAAAGGGATTTAAACTGGTATTATCTTATAACATCATATACCCTGCCTTCTCCCCTACCCTGCCTTCTCCCCATCACAGCCCCATATCTGCTCCAGGGGTGGTGAGGACTACCCAGGGACAGAATGAAACAGATGCCCTGCGTAGTATGGACTGCAGGGCTCTGAGATGGGGGCAAGATGGGGTATATTGCCCATCTAGACAACCCTTCAAGAAAATGATTGGCCCAGTGTAACTACACAGGTTTCATTATTCAGTGTGGACTAGAATCTAGATTCCTTCAAATCCCATTCTATCACTCTAACCATTATGCTTCACTGGCTCTTGTATTTTGTTCACTGCCCTGATTGGGCTCATCCTCGGTAGGGTTTAATGTGTGGGATTAATTAGTCACCATGAGAGCACAGGGCAGGAATTTCTTGGGTGTACCCAGGTTGGCACAAAGCCAAGTAAGCCTTTCTCACATACTCATCATTGCTGGAATTTCTCGGGGTAAGGCTCTGCACCGCAGCCTGTCTCGTTTGCTTTGTTAATTATTGGGAATGAGCAGACTCAGTGAAGGTTACATTAGAAGCCAGTTCAAGGTAGACTCGCCTACCTTGGAAGGATTTTTAAGGAGAGTGGTAAATTTTGAAATGCAGGTGCTCATCATGACAGTCTGCACAGCACACCTCCCAAAACATGCCAAAAAAATACAGACAGCTGTTTTGGCACATATCAACAAATCTATCCTTTCAGGTTTCATCTCCACCCAGGAGCAAGTGTTTCATAAAGTTCATAAAGGTCAAAATGACCTAGCCAAGGCTGACCCACCCCAAATTCATTTACATTACAACCAGGGGAGCTGAAATAACATGCTTGTACATCCGAGTCAGCGTGGTGTAGTGGTTTGAGCATTGGATTACGATGCTGGAGACCAGGGTTCAAATCCCTGATCAACTGTGGAAACCCACTGGGTGACCTTGGGCAAGTCAAATTCTCTCAGCTTCTTAGAAGACATACAACTGGGAAAACACATCCTCTCCACCTATTATTGTGAAGATTAGAGCTAAGCTCAGAGGAAACGGGAATTTGTGGAAGGCGAATGCCACTTATAGAATCATAGAGTTGGAAGAGACCACAAGGGTCATCCAGTCCAACCCCCGGCCATACAGGAATACTCAGTCAAAGCACTCCTGACAGATGGCCATACAGCCTCTGTTTAAAATCCTCCAAAGAAGGAGACTCCACCACATTCCATGGCAGTGCATTTCACCACTGAACAACTCTTACCATCAGGAAGTTCTTCCTAATGATTAGGTAAAAACTCTTTTCCTGTAGTCTGAGTCCATCACTCTGTGACCTAGGACACTATCAGACTAGTGTCTAAAAATGCTGTAATTCCATGAATGAAGAAAGTGGAAACATATTGGCATTATTACATTTATTATCACACGTTGCTGCAATCTCACAAAAGAACCACCGCAGAATTATTGCACAACCACCACTAACACTTTAAGGTCCTGTCTACACGATTTAAATAATACGTACGGTGTGCGGAAGTTCGCGCTTCGGTACACACGGCCGTTCAGATTCACACGCATCCAAAAGAGGGGGGGCGGTTTTCCACCCTGAAATACGCACATGCGGCGTTCGGGAGGGAAAGCAGATCGCGATGAGAAATCCATACGCCGTTTGGATGGCTGACGGGTCTGTACGGTCCGTTCGCACACACACGAACAGGCAGTGTAATCTGATTGGCTGGCCGAGTAAAGGGGGCGGGGCTAGCACGGAGGGGATTTGGGAGCGCCCGCCATGTTAGATTCCCGGCTAGCGAGAGTCCGGTAAGTCCGTGAAATATATGTTTATTTATTTTTATTTTATATTGTAAATAGGGAAAACCAACTGTCCGCAAAGCAGGAACCTTTAAAAAAAATGGTGGGAGATTTAAAACTGCCGCTTGGCTTGCTCGCTCCAGCCAGCTTGGGGAAGAGGGAGTCATACGGAGTTTAGGGGGGTAAAAAATCGTGTGGGTGGTTCGTATGCATACGAACGATAGCCTATTCATATTTTTTGCCCCCCAAACAGATTTTTTTTATGATCGTATAGACGCACCCTAAGACTGGAAACTTACTTCTGTGATTTAGCATGGGTGAGATTTCGGCAGTTCTCGTGAGAACACACAAGCATGCTTAAAAACAGCAAACCCCCCCAAAAAAAACCTTAATTTACAAGGTAAATAAACAGTCAAACACTTAAACAAATCTAAAAATGTAGAACCAAACCAGGAAAGTTCATTAAAAGAGCATCCTGTGCATGTAATTTTCATGTTGCCACCTGGACATTTTCTCACTGGCAAAGGGGACGGGGCAAAGAAGACTGCCCATTCAAGCTGTAATCTCACAATTACAGCAAGGTGTGCATTTGCATGCTCTTCAATACTGTGAAAAAAGGAATATTGAGAGCTATTGATGGCTTCTCCCATTAACAGAAAGCAATGCCTTATTCGCAGCTGGAGCACAGACTGAATACGTGAGCATGAGAACATTGTTTGACAATGGGGCCCGTTCGTGCTATTGTGACATTGTTATCGTGTGATTTTTGCCACGTCTGATAAAGTAACTAGTCTCTAGAGCAGCAGAAAACAAGCTTGCTCCTTCTTCAATATGACATCCTTTCAAAAAATTTAAGCATACATAGCAATCATGTCACTTCTTAACCTTCTCTTCACCAGGTTAAACATACTCAGCTCCCTAAGCTGCTCCTCATAGGACAAGACTTCCAGGCCTTTCACTATTTTTGTCACCCTCATCTGGACATGTTCCAGCTTGTCAATATCCACTCACCAGTCCTTGCTCCACTACACCACTGCTCAAAAGTGAATAGTGCTTATCCAACCAATACATATGTGCATGTTTAAGGCTGAATAGTACCGTACTTATTTGACCAATCAAACTTCCTATTGTTTCAGATACAGGCCTGCAGTGTTGACATCCTCTGCCAGGACCTCTGAAGGACCTCTGTGATCTCCTAGATGATGCCTTGTCACTGTGCATTTAGCCATAGGAACATAGCTGGACCGATCTGAAAACTGACATTTTGGGGGAGCTACAGCCACTAAAAAGTGGGGTTTGGGGGCATGAAAGGGAAAATATTTGCATGGAACTTTACAATACATCTCCCAGGGCTCATCTACACCAGCCAGGACATCCTGGCTCCCTTCTGGCATATCCTGGCTATGGATCAGGCCAGTTCCTCCTCCGTTACCTTGATGAAACAGGCCGGAATCCAGACAAGAATGCTGGCCTGTTGCTACAGCAGCTGCAGACACCATCTTCCTTGCCCTCCTGGCATTGAGGAAGCCGGCCACAACATGTGACCAAAAGCCACGTGTATGTGACCAGACTGGGTCACATGCTGTGGGACCCTTCCTATACCTGGATGGGGAAGGGCAACTGGCAGCTCAAGCAATGGGCTGGCCTGCTGGTACAGGCTCCTGTGGATATGTGGTGTCCACTCCATTTTTTCCCTGTGGCAGTGGATTAAGGCAGGTATTATTTTAGAATGCTGTATTGGGCCCTATACCAGCTTGCCCTCATTTGAGCTCTGTTTTTGCCCTGGGGTTGTAAGGACTGCCTGGGGGCAGAGCGCAAATGCCTTGCATCGAATGAATTGCAGGGCTCTCCAATGCGGGTAAGCCCAGGCCCAATTTTGGGAATATATTTTATATTTTTTGGATGTAGGAGAATCTGAATTGTACAAAAAATGAGAATATGAGATTTAATATTTCATTGTAGTGTATTAACTACAGTAATTGTCCCGGTGTAAGATACTGTTTTCCCCTGTTTTGTCTTTGTGGAATTTGGGGGAGGTTGTCCTTTACTTTTTTCCCCCTAGACTGTGGTTGTTCATGGCAGATTTAATGTATACTTAAAATTTAGTAAAAATGGGGGTGGGGGGGAAGACTTTGAGAATATTTGAGAATACAGCCTTCCTTACTGGCTTTGCATTCCAGAACTGCAGACAAGAGCTTAATATGCCTATAGGCTTTTCTGGTCATGGATGACAAAAGCTACATGAGGTTGGTGTAAATTGACAATGTAATTGATCCAAATTAGGGCGGGAAGAAGTTTCTTTGCTCATACTTTTCTATAGGAGAAAATGGGAACGGTATGCGGACGTGTAGCCCTACTGATGCTGTTGGACTGCATCACATGATCTCTTCCTTACTTTTGGCTATGTTGGTGGGGGCTGATAGGAGCTACAATCCAATAATATCAAGAAGACTGCACATTGACCATCCCCATTGTAGGAGGAGTACATACATGGGACAGAAGCCTTAATAATGAAATGGCTGATATATTCAAGATTTGTTCCAATCACCAATCCATTCAGAACTTTCTGAGGAATCTCCCCCAGCATGATTATACAAGTTATGGTGTATTTATGAAATCCAGTGCCATCTCTTCTTGTTCTGTGTTTTAAATAACACTGCCTTTTACTAAGAGGATCCAGCTGATCAGGAAGTTAACTTTTGACCCCATAATCTGATCTAAAGACATACGTAATGTTTGTTAAACCACCAGTTTGTAGAGTGCCAGTTTGGAAGCACCTTTGCTACATTTAGCCAAAAATCCTTTTTACTCTCCAAGATAAAGATCTCATCAATCATCGATAATGTTACACATTTGTCATAATAAGTGGCAGCAGATACTGATGATGGCCTGGCAGCTGTGACACCATGAAAACCCTTGAGCAGTTAGGCAGAAATGTTAATTCCTTTTGAAAACAATAGGCGAAGGTTAAATATACGAAGGGATAAAGATACCTATTTTAATTGTACTTTTTAAAAAGTACAATGTAAATTGACTATCCTCAACAATAGGGAGTGGCAAGACTGCATAGTGTTTGATTTCCTGTTATTGAAATAGCACTGCAAGACCGATCTAGATTCACATTCTTAATACTGAACATTTCTGTGGTGAGGGCTTACACAATTATGAGCAGCCCTCAGTACTGCTTGGCTTTGAAGGCTTCTGATCAGGAGGCAGAAAACAGCTTTCTTCCCTCTCTTCAAGAACACGACAGATATGGGAAATTCCAGACTCTATCTAGATGCTGCGAAGTCCAGTATCACTTAGGGCTTACCCCATCTTAGAGCCCTGCAGTCCTGATGATGTAAGGGTTTTGCTCTATTCTATCCCCAGACAGTCCTCACCACCCCCAGAGCATATACAGGGCTCAGATGGGGTAGGGCCCTTTACAGCATTCTAAAATAATACCTGGTTTAATCCATTCCTGCCAGGAAGGATCAGGCCCCATGTGTCTGCAGGAGCCTATCCCAGCAAGCTGGCCTGTCACCTCAACTGCCGGTCTGCCTCACTTTCTCTGGAACAGGATGGAGTCCTGCAGCATGTGACTAAGGTTGGTCACATGCAGGAGGCCTTGGCCACATGTTGCGGGCTGGCTTCCTCACTTCCGGGAGAGCCAGGGAGATGCCGGCTGTGGCAGTGGCTGCAGCGATGGGCTGGTGTGCCCATTAAGCAGGGCCCGTTTAAGGGCCCTGCAGCACCTGCAGCCACATAAGGCCCCTGTCATTGTGGGTGGGGGGCGTAGTAACCCTCCTCCTGCAAAAACATTATTAGTAATAATCTGAATATCCTGAACTGTGAATAGGTTAGGTTAGGTTCTGAGATAAACATATGGGCCCCCCCAAAATAAAGTGTTGCAGGGGGGGCCCAAATTCCTTAAACCGGTCCTGCCACTAAGACTTCTGTTTCATGGAGAGAATGGATGAGGAACAGACCTGATCTGTGGCCAGGATATGCTGGTGGGGAACAAGGCATTTTTATTTCTGAACTTGAAAAACAAATACACAGCCTTGGAGACATCTTTGTGGAACAGCCTCTGCCTACAGAAATGCCAAGATAAGCTTTGATCACTAACTGCAAAGGGTACATGGCAACTGCCATATTCTCACCTGTTTATCCAGCTTTCCAGAAAACTAATCAAGAACAATAAGCATATGCAAAAGTGCATTGCGAACCACAATGGTTTGCTTCCCCATCAATCATAACGAAACGTGTGACATTCAGCTCTCTTTGGGTCCAGTTAAATTATGACTGAAATGTTAGAACTCAGACAATACTTAAGTAAGCTTCATGCTCTTTAAACTGGTGTACAGTTCAGCACCTTTGGACCGCTCTCCATTTTCTTCCCATCCCCAGAACTGGTGTTTTGCCAACAAGTGACTACATGAGGAGTTTTCTGTTTCATTTGGCTAGAAGTATCCAAGTCCAGCACTAAGGATGGAAATGTTAACTTGTGTTTGGTCAAGATGGCAAAATGCTTAATGAGAAAGAGTACCAAAGCTATAAGAAAGAGCACCAAAGCTAGGAGAACAGATAAGTTAGAAGAGGCCGCAAGATTTTACCCCTCTTCCCCTCTCCTCCCTGCCGAGTTAAATGAACGCAAACTACTTTTACATTTTGAACTCAGTTTGCATCAGTTGAGGTAAGCTGAGCCCAACGGGAGGAAGTAATAGGAAGAGAGGGAAATGGGGACATTTTAAAAGTATCTGAAAAAGTGGAACAACATAGGATTAATTAGGACTGTCCTGACAAAATGGGGCAGTTGAAGAATATGGACAAAGGTGAAGAGAAGCAATCTCTCCTTTTCTTTCATTCCATCATGTTTAACTCCAAAAATGGACTGGATTTTTTTCTCCCATTGTGTTATATTGGCTTGGACAGAAAGGTTTGTTAGGACAATCTTTGTCTTAGTTGTTTTTGTGTGTTGAAAAACAAAATTGTACACAGCAAGTGGCTGAAACCTGGGAACACTGTTTGCAATTTTAAAGGCGACAGTGCCAACATTGCAAAGTCTAGTTCTGTGTGAATTCTGCCACAAAATGTGAATCTGGAGAACTATAATGATGACATTATAGTTTATAAACCAGGAGGTTTATAAGAGTTAAGAGAAAAATGATAAGTAGAGAAAAATGTCCTGATAGCAATCTTTAAAAAAAATAAAAAGTGGGCTATGCACTGATGAACTAACAAAGGCCTCTTGTTTCTCCCTTCTGTCTAACTTCACTGCTGTGTATCTGGTTTCCCAGGTTACTTTGGCAGAAGACAGGAAACTAGAGAGAAATGCTGAGGAGTTTTAACCCTCACTTATGAGAATATTGCTTGCACTTTAGCCATGTCTGAATTAGGACACAAGCTAGGAAAGATGAACTATAGTACTTTGACGACTTGCACCATCACATTAAAGCAAGTCTGGCCTCAGTATCAGACATGGTGGGGCAAATGCCAGTTTCTGTGAGTCTTAAAGAGTCTACTGAGGACTAAGCAATTATCTTTGTTTAGTTTGCAAGTTTGGGGAGTGGGGTATTTAAATAGGTTGTGTTTGACATTCCTCAGAGAAGTGTCAGCCAAAGTAACTGTAGCCACCATTTTCAATATACCAAAAGGCTTCTGGGCCACACATTGCCCAGGATCATCTAGAAGTAATAAAAACAGTGGGTCTTTCACACTACCTAATTATAGTGCTACTTTTCTACTTTAACTGCCCTGGTTCCACCTATGGAATCATGGGGTCTGTAGTTTGGGGAGCCACTGGAGCTCTCTGTTTGAGAATTCTAAGTACTCCTCCCCAAACTGCAAATCCCAGCATTTCATAGGATGTCGCTATGAAAGTTAAGTGGAATATTGTTATATAACTGTACTGTGAAAGAGCCTGGTGGCTAAGATTACAGTCACTTTGCCCTAGGCTTCTCTTGCTAGCTAACACTGATGCTCAACATGACCTGGCCTGGTAAAATTATGAGGTAGATAGAAACAAGTGGCAGCTGACAATAAGAACTAGGAAAAATTTGTGTAACTACAACCAGCATCATGATTTTCTGGTTGTGGGACCATCTGTGTCTGAGACTGATGCCTGTTTTGGCTCTCTTTCTTTCTAGATTCCTTAATCCAATGGTTCAGTGTTGTTGGTTATTTCATGCTATAGTAAGCTTAACAAAACAACAATAACAAGAAGGGTTTAATTTTAAGGCATATCAATAATAGTTGAGGAGCTTTTCCATAAAAACAGGTAACCCATCTCCACCTCCAATAATCCTCTGCAATATGCATTCCTAGGAGACCATGGACTTTAGTAAAACACTCCCCTTTAATGTTTTGCTGGCATAAATTGTGGCATTTTTATGCCGGCAAAAAAAACCACACACACACCAGACTTAACTTGAGCAGCGTCAATGAGGCTTCCCCAACTGTAATGGAGCATGAATGGAGCTCCATTTACTTCCAGAATTGAAATCTCACCAATTCTTGCAAGAAGATGCTAGCATGGGAAATTTAAAAATTAGAGCAAACACACACACACAAAACGTAGGCACAAACACAGAAACACACTTTAAAAGTCCCAAGTGCATGGGGGGTGCATAAAAAGAGCATCTCCTACCTGGCTGTCCCAATCTCACCCGGAAGTGTTTGCCCATTGACACTGTATTCCCGTGATCACAGTGGCATGATCAAATGCCGACAATGCTGGCAACAAAGTACCACTGCCAATTTACTTGATGGCTTGGGCCGTCAATAAAAAAGAACAGCTTATTGTCAAGATATGATCGTGAAAGGATAACGTTGTCTGGTATGCGCGCCTTTTTGCGATCATTAGGCATCTTTATGATGCCATATTTGCCACATCTGATAAAGTCCATGACAGAGCTAAGGTATTATAGTGGTTTGGGTGCTAGGCTACAGTCTGAATCCCTGCTCAGCCATGGAAACCCACTGGGTGACCTTGGGCAAGTTATACTGTCAGCTTAGAAAAAGTTGGGATGGAAGACCTCCTGATGCCTAGAGGGACCAGCTCTGGCACAACTCTATGGTCCTCCAGATGTCTAGAGACAACTTTTTTTATTGATCATGTATAGGTGAAATTGCAGGTACTGATCCCAAGTAAATGGTGCCGATCCCAAGTAAGTGTGTGATCTGTACTGTATTCCTGCATGGCAGGTTGGACTAGATGGCCTTGCAGCCCCTTCCAACTGTATGATTCTATGGTTCCTCTGAATAAATCTTGCCAAGAAAACCCTATTATAGGGTTGCCATACATTGTAGTCAACCAGAAGGCACATACAAACTTTGGAGATCATTGTTTGGTATGCTCTAGGTCACACTTTCTTGAGCCTAACTTTCCATTGCAGTGGTCAATCAGAGTCTGGGTTGTACCTTACCAGACTAAAGGTGGGTCTTCATATGACCGAAAAGCATACTACCACCAAAAAAATAAATCCCTCCACACAAAAAACTAAAAAATCAAAGGAGGTTGTTCAGACTTTGTTGCCTCTTCTCCATAATGTGCCAAATTCCCACCCGGAAGGTTTTAGTTTGTTGTCTAAAGAGGAGAGTGTCAAGTGAACCCTTGCCTGTAGTACCGTACAGCCCAAAGAGAGGTCAGCCACCCTGGTGAAAATTAGACCACAATTCAACCAGGGTGACTCTGAGGCCAACCCAGCAGGCCTGCCCAGCCTATTAAAATACCACAGCTGAACTGTGACAATCAAAGCCTATTATATGTGCCAGAATACTTTGGCAGTTCGGGAAGCTGTGCTTTGCATCAAAGCATCAAAAAATGAAACAAATGCCCACAAATCCCTGGGCTAGGCCAAGAAACTGATCTTGAATTTCATGGGCTCCTCCCATGGATTTAAAATCTTAAGCAGGGCAACTGCTTATACACTGCAACAAACAAGGAAGTATGGTGCCCAGAAGGAGTATAAAAAGATGTTGTTTTGCATATAATGTGCATATTCTAATTTATGTATGATAGTGAGTGCATGCAGCAGTTAGAAATCCTGATTAAGAAACAAAGACACCAATGGTATGGAGAAACAGACTAAAGGCTTTATTATACAAACTCCTTTCTAAGATAGGAAAGTTACTCAGAGCGCTGATGTAAATAAACTAGCTACATTCTAGGGAAAAGCTGAGAGAGGACTGATGGGAAGGAGAGTAAGTGGAATCATCCCTAAGAGTATTAGTTTACATCACAGAGGGGTCAGGATAAGTAGACGAGGAGGAGGAGACTTTGGCTCACTCAAACTATCTATCCTATTACTACTGCCCGCTCTGAGGCATTTGTGACTCTTCAATGCTAAGTAGTGCTGAACTTCTAACACCCTTTTGCAATGACACATGCACAAGTCCACAAGATTAATCACTTCTTGTAGAACTTCATAACAGTCTCTGGGCAATGGCTTGGTAAGGATATCTGCATTCATGTCTTCTGTTGGGCAGTATTCCAGCTTGATAACCTTTATGAAATGATACTTTCAGCATGTTTACGCTGAGGACTCATCTTCTCCATCTAAGAGATCTTTATGTATCCTTTGGCAACTAATCTGGGCTTGTATTTCTTAATTTCTCCTTGAGCATTATATTTGATCTTAAAAAACCATTTACACCTGACAATACTCATTCCTTATTGAGGTTATGTAAGTGTCCAAGGACTTTTTCGGACGTCTCAAATACACCGCAAGCAGCCTCGTTGCGTTGCGAGGCTGCTGTGCTGCAGGGCATCGCTTTCGGATGATGCTCTCCCCTGCCGGTACTGTTGCGGTACTGCGGGGATATTTGAGCATTATATTTCGCTGGTTTTTAAGCACGGAAGTTGATCGTGATTAAAAACCGGCGAAATATAACGCTCAAATGTCCCCGCAGTACCGCAACAGTACCGGCAGGGGAGAGCGTCATCTGAAAGCGATGCCCTGCAGCGCAGGAGCCTCGCAGCGTGACGAGGCTGCTTGCGGTGTATTTGAGACATCCGAAAAAGTCCCAAGTTTTGTTTAGGGCTCATCTACACAGGCCAGAATACATTGGCTCACTGCTGGCATATTCCACCCACAGATTTGGCCTGATCCTCCCCTGTTACTGGCACAAAATGGGCTGTAGTCTAGATGAGCACACCAGACCATTCCTGCAGCTGCTGCCACTGCCCTCTGCATCACACTCTATGATATCAGGATGCAAGCCTGCAGCACATGAGCAAAGCCCCCTGTATGTGACCAGCCTTTGTCAGGTGCTGTGAACCCCCTTCTTGGCTACTGAGGAGCGAGGCAGAGGACAGCTATAGTGATGGGCTGGTGTGTTGGAATGGGCTACTATGGTCATGCAGGGCCTGATCTGTTTTTTGCCAGCTGGAATGGATTTTACAGGGTATTTTCTTAAACACTGTAATAGGCCCTACCCCATCTTCCCCCTCCCCTCTTAACCCCATCTTTGCCCTGGGGTTGTGAGGACTGCTTGGGGGCAAAACAGGACAGAAGCCCTGCATCATCAGGATTGCAGGGCTCCAAAACAGGGGTAAGATGGGGTAAATTGCCCATGTACACAAGCCCTCAGTTTCCTCTGCTGCAGCATTTCTCCTTTTGTCTCTTTGTTGCATTTCATCTAATTCAGTCCATGTGGATGGCTTTGGTATTTCTTCTAATCTTGCAAGGTAGGAAAGACATCTGGTTGGCTTTTCTTTATTAGGTGTGTCTGAGTATCTGAGTTGAACCTCTGCATCCCCTCCTTGCAAGTTAGGTACACTGACTGTCTTGTTCGTGATCCTCAGTGTCACACTGGGTTCATCATCATTATCATAATCATGAACTGGAGTAGAGATTTGGCCATCCAGCACTTCTGTGCCTGGCCTCTCACTCTCATTAAAATAAACTGCTTTGGCTATGACAATCTTTGGTTATTTGGACATAGGATTCTGTAGCCTTTACATCCTGGTGTACAGCCAACAAATATGCCCACTTCTGTTTTATTTTCAAGTTTGGTTCTTTTCTCTTTGGGGATATATGCATAAGTCTTGGACATGAACACTCTCAGGTGTCCCACACTTGGCTTCTATCCATTCCATAGCTCTTAAGGTGTGTCCCCTTCGCCTTTGTTTGGTAGTCAATTTTATATATAAGTCACTATTGCAACTGGTTATCCCCAGTGTCTTGCTGGCAATCCTGCATCTATGAGCATGCACCTTGCCATTTCTATTAGAGAGTGATTTTTTCCTTTCTGCCACTCCATTCTGCTCTGGGAAATAGGGAACCATGGTCTCATGTTTAATGCCTTCCTTTCTTAGGAAGTCCTCTATTGAGTTTCCTGTGAATTCACTTCTATAGTCTGTTCTGAGAATTTGTGGCTTTCTCTTAAATTTGTTGCTCACTGCTGCCTCTATTGAGTTTCCTGTGAATTCACTTCTATAATCTGTTCTGAGAATTTGTGGCTTTCTCTTAAACTTGTTGCTCACTGCTGCCACATACTCCTGTAGTTTCTGTGCTGCTTGGCTCTTTTCTTGGATCAAGTAGGTGTTTGTATATCTGCTGTAATAATCAATAAAGGTCAGCAGATATCTGTTCCTGCCAAGTGAAATTTTCATTGGACCACAGACATCACTGTGAATCAACACTAGAGGGTGCTGTGTCTTCCTTTACTGTGCTTGAGAAGTGAGGGTCTGGTTCCCTTTGTTTTCACACAGCAAACATATCTTTTTCCATCACAGTAAATTTTTGCATGCAAATCTTTGGTTAAATCTACTTTTACAAGTTCATTAATAGCATTGGTATCTCTGTATCCCATCTTCCTGTGCCAGGTGAACAAACCACAGATATTGCTGGTAATCAGCTCTAGAGGATGCCGTGTCTCCCTTTTACTGTGCTTGGAAAGTGAGGATCTGGTAACTCTCTATCATGTTATGGGCCCAGCACACGTCCTCTGAGTTCTTCATCGACACATGACCCTTAGCCATGGGTCACTCAGCTTGTGCACTGATGAAGAATGCAGTGCAAGTGTGCTGGGGTCATAACCTGATAGAGAGTGCATGCAGTGGTTTGAGATCCTGATTAAGGAGCAAAGGCATCAATGGTCTGAAGAAACAGACTAAAGGTTTTATTATAGGAACTCTATTCTAAGATAAGAAAGTTACTCAAGGTGCTGATGTAAACTAGCTACATTCTAGGGAACAGCTGAGAGAGGACTAATGGGAAGAAGAAGAGGTGGAAACATCCCTAAGAGTATCAGTTTACACCACACAGGGGTCAGGATAGGTAGACAAGGAGGGAGAACATTTGGGTCGCTCAAACTATCTATCCTATTACTACTGCCCACTCTGTCAGGATAATATTGCTTTAATTGCAAAAGGAAAAATGTTAGAGCAACCGACCATTAACTAGCACAGCTCAAACACTCCTATATAGCTGAACCACAAGATGCGTTGCGGGAGGCGCACTCTGAGACATTCTTGACTCTTCAGTGCTAAGTGTTGTTGCACTTCCAACAATGTCTATATGCAAATATGGGAATAATTACTCCATTTTAAACAGAAATGCAAGATGATGTCCAAGTGATCTGTGTGTCTGCTCAATCTGCTGTCAAAGCACCAAGTGTTTATGAGTTGCTTCCATACCCCTGCTCTCCCTTCTGGGGTGTCTTAATCTTTAAACTGGGTTTGGACTGGGCAATCCTTCAGAGAAAGGATTCCTTTTAGCAGCCTTTCAAAAAGGGAATTGCCCTATATAAATTGGTGACTATATCACCCATGCTCGATAGTCAATGAGGAGAAGGACTGAGAACCACATAAGTATGCAAATTGATACCCTCCAACTTTCCAGATTTGGCAGGAACACTCCCAATTAATCCTCCATCATCCCACTTTTTCAGTTACTTTTAAAATGTCCCAGTTTCTCTCTCCTCCTCTTCGTTTTACTTTGATTGTTTCAAACTGAGTTCAAAGTAAAAAAGTAGTTAGCAATCCATTCACTCAGCAGGGGGCAAAGGAGAGGAGGAACAGGGTCTGGCCCTTCCCAGTAGGCTCAGATAAAAGCAAACTTCTAACAGCCTCTCCTAACTTGTGTGTTCCTCCTCATTAATAACTTTTGCATCTTGTCAGCACTCCAGTGTTCTTTGGCCATGCATATCCTGGTTTTATCTGTGAAATGTTGGAGGGTATACAAGCTACGTGTTCAAAACTCATGCAGGGAAAAGGAAATATGCTTCTGCATGCACTAGGTGGCAAATGGTGAATCCATGGGGCCGGTTCCACGACAGGAAAAAGTTTGCAAGATTCCGGATTACCGTTCTTTCGCATCAGGAGTGCATAAATCACACGAATCCTGGCATATTCGGAAGATGCAGCCAGATGCAGCCACTTTCGGTTTTCCTTAGTTCACACAGGCAAAGATGGGGGGGGAATCGCCTCCAGATGATTAAAGCCAGGCAGGAGGCGGGGAGGGAGCAAGGAGGGGGTCCTGGAGACCATAAAGAATGAGAGGGAAGAAAAGGACAAACAAACAAGAGATCGAAAGAGCGATCTGTCAACTTTCCCGTCTTCCCCAGCCCCGAAAGGCTTCTATAAAGAAAGGAGTGAATGAAAGCACGAACAAGCAAAAGCATGGTGGAGCGATCTCCTTCCCTTCCCTTCCCTTCCCTTCCCTTCCCTTCCCTTCCCTCCTTCCCTTCCCTTCCCTCACGCACACACAAACACACACCACAGAAGCAGGGGGCTAGCCTCATTGCTGATTGTTTTCCCTGCCTCCAAAGCCTTGAATAAAGGCAAGTGAAGGGAAGGACAAACAAACAAAAGGATGAACATGCGATTGGCTGTTTCCCCGCACACACGAATGCACACACACACACTCACACCAACGAAGCAGGGGCTTGAATGATCATCTTCCCAACCCCCAAAGCCTTCCTTTGAAACAGACAGGAAGGGCTCAGAGCAGATTTTCCAAAGTGGGCTGCAAGCAGAAGAAGGGTGAATTTCTTCTCTCCAACCCCTCAGTCTATTTTTTGGATAAAGCAGAATGCTCACTCCAACCAACAGGATTCAGCTCTGCTCACAGTAATTCGAAAAGGCCGATGCCAGTTTACACGACGGTTAGTTTCCATGACAAATTATGTGCATTTTCACGAACTTAATCAAAAAAGTCTGGAAAACTAGCGAAAGCTGATACTGTGCAACTTATGGGTTTTTTGCACCCCCTCCTTCTGAAAAGGGCGCTGTTGCTTCGAAATGCGTGGGAACTATCAGGCTTCTTGTTGCATTCTTTGAGGATTTATTTTGCCGTGTAAACGACCCTCATGTCTTCTTCTTTATGTTGAGTGAGATTCCCTGCATAGGGAACTGAGCATTCACACAAGCCAGTAGAAAAGTTCTCTTAGAAAATAGGTCCCAGTTGTAAGGGATGATGGGAATTGCAGTTCAACAATAGCTGGATTTGTTGTTGGAGGGCCATGTGATGCCCACCTTTGCTTCAGAAACATCCCAGCAAAAATCATGGCAGCATTTTTGTTGTAGGATCTTTCTTGGTTTCAAGCTCATACTCTTTGTTCTTATACTATACTAGCTGGTCCTGAGGTCTTGCTTGAGGCATATGATCCAATCATCTTCCTGATAACAAATAGGTGTGGGTCCTATCTGTGCCTAGATGGGTAACCACCTGCTGATACTATATATGCAGTCTTTTAAGACAAGGTGTTCATATATTTATTACCCCCAAATGTAGATTTCTATGCAAGTCTCCATATGGGAGAGCTACTTAAAGTGCTTGTCCCTGGACTGGTGCCTATCTGCAAGCTATTGCCTGTCAGTCCACAAGGAGTTTCTAAGAATGGGCACAAATATGGACTAGTAGCTGGTATATTTTTAAAAAAATGACTATGTGGGTGACACTTTTAAAAAAAAACAGTTCCCCTACAACAGATAGCTTGAGAAAAACGCTGATGTAAAATACAAGATCATTAAAGCTCCTACTCCTGGTTTCTTTTCCTCAGGGCTTGTCTAGACAGGATATTTACTGCATCTTCCCTCTGTCTTGGAGCCCTGCAGTCCAAACAATGCAGGATTCTTGCCCCGTTTTGCCCCCAGGCAGTCTTCATGACCCCTATGGTAAAGACGGAGAGAAGAGGGGGCAACACCCATTAAACCATTTCAGTAAAATACCTGGAAAAATCCACCTCACCCAGGAAAATATGGATCCCACCCTGCAGGACTGCAGGAGTCCATACCAGCACACTGGCCTGTCTCTGCAGCTGCCCTCTGCATCGTACTCCCCAAAGCCAGGAAGAAGACCCACAACATGTGACTAAGGAGATTTTCACATGCCTAAAATACCCCCCCGAAGAAATCGGGACAGAAATATTTCTGTCCCAGAAGCAGCGCCGCGGTTCGCACGCCCAGTTCCCTCTCCCGATAAGCCATCGTCGTCACGCTGGGTTATTTCTTCCCTCTTCTGGAATATTTTACTAACGGGAGTTCACCGTTAATAAATTATTCTGGAAGAGGGAAGAAATAACCCAGCGTGACAACAACGGCATATCGGGAGAGGGGACTGGGCGTGCGAACCACGGCGCTGCTTCCGGGACAAAAATATTTCTGTCCCAATTTCTTCGGGGGGGTATTTTAGGCGTGTGAAAATCTCCTAAGTCTGGTCACATGCAGAGGGCCTTGCTTATGTGTGGCTTGCCTGCTTCCTGGCTTCAGAAAGTGTGACGTGGATGGCAGCAGCAGTGGCTGAAGAGATGGGCCGGTGTGCTGGTATGGACTCCATCCTTTCATGCAGGTAAGGGGGGAGAAACAGGTCAGATCCAGGGCCAGAATATGCCAGTGAGGAGCAGCATATTCTGGCCCTCTAGATGAGTCCCCAGTTCTATGGGAATGAATGTGTTCTATCTCCCTGACGGGGAGTGATGGGGAGAACTAGTGGAGACTAAATAATTTTCTCTGTTTTACTAACATTGAAGGTTTCTTCTATTTATGTATGTGTTTTGTTGCTGTTGTTTTGGCCGTGCCTGAAACAGGCAAAAGCAAAGTGGCTCCTTATAATTCAGGTGTTCCTTATAGTTCAGGATCTTAATGTTCCACTTGTAAGACAATTTGTGTTAGGGGGAGTAAATTGAATTTGTAATTATTTTCTGAATGAACTGCATTATTAATATACCAAATATAATAACTGTCCAAAATGCCCAACCAAGTTATAGAGAACACATTTGATGTTCCTCAAGTAACAAAGTGACTTTCAATCTTTAAAGCATGCTAAAAAAAATTTCAATTTGTCCTAAAATTTCCATGTCCCCCCCCCCCCGCAAAAAAAAAACACCCCCAAAAATGTTTTTCTTCCATGGCTTCAACATTTCCGGAAATGTTACATTCTACTTACAACCTTTAAAATGGAGATGTGTCACCATTAGTACCACTGCTGGCTGTACACAATGTTTGTACTCTGGAAAGATCACCAGGAGTCACACACACACACACGAGTTATAATGACCTATACCTCCACTTGAGTACAAGCATTCTGTTCTCAGTGTGTTTGTTTTTTTTACAAGTCCACACATTCATGATCTACTGTCTCAGGCTGCAAATGTATACAGTTTGGAACTTCAGCCGCGTCTTTCAGTTCAACCACTCCATTCTCCCCTTTGGCTTCTGTTGATGCATTCTCATTTGTTTGGTTCCTTTGTTGTTTCCTTAAAATAAGGAGCACAAATATGCAAGGGATGTAGGAGACTCCACGGAGAACTGCTGGCAAACCCAGGTAAAGCGATCTGGAATACAATTTAAACTGCCTTAATATATCATTACTATTCTCTGGCAGGCAAACACAGACTCCATTGCACCCATGAAACATCCTGTTGTTTTTCTAATATACACTACCACACTTAATAGAATTTATATGTAATCTTAGGGGATTTGCAGGGCTACACAGGCTAGCCTCATTGCCCATTATCCTGTTCAGAGCAAGAAAATGTTACTTTTTTGTGGGGGGACTGCAAACCCCACAGTCCTCATGCTATTGCTGGGGATTTTGGAACCGGTAGTCTTAAAAAAAAAAGAAACCACAACAAAGAATGCTCACATGGATGAGCTCTAACATGTAGGCTCTGTCTATACAAGGGGGGGAAACATGGAGTACCTCACAGTAATGGCATTTTGCAGCAGCAATGATTTGTCTTAATGGTGTTTTTGCTCCCATAAGCCCCCATAAGCTTTGCATGCGAGATGGCAGCTGTGAGTGATTTACTCACGTTAGTACTTTGCTGCTGCTCAACTTAAAAAAAAGTTGTGTAAGTTGCACTGGAGCGATAGAGTTATTTTTCAAGTTAAAAGAACATCAGCCCCCCCCCCCATTTTATCGCCCTAGCAATTACTCGCTAAGGCAAAAATCCAACATGGCAGCAGCGGGCACTTGACCTGAGAGCAAGCCCCTCCCCCTGCGCTTTTTTTGTTGTTGGCCAATCAGCTTTGACCTTTCTCTCCCATGGGAACGTGATTCAAAGTAAATGTGCTTGTCCCAACGAGCAGGAATGCACATTCACCCTGCTGTAGTTTTAAAAATCTGGGAAAAGCCGTGAAGGCTTTTCCTTCAGAGTTTCGGGCACTTCTGCCCCCCCCCTTCCTTCTGAATGTGGTGACACAATGTGTGATGCCATTAAGACAGGTCATAGTCTCCTCGCATTCCATGAGGAGTATTTTCGCTGTTTAGGGAACCTCAGAGATGTGTATGGACAGCCCTTTCTCATACTGCCATAGGGCTAGGGTGGAATGGTGGCCTTTAAAGATTGTTCAGAAATTTCAGTTGATCCAAAGAGCTGCAGACATATTGCTAATGGGCGCTGGTTACAGGGAGCAGACAAGTCCCTTGCCATAAGAACTCCACTGGCTGCTGGTCTGTTTCAGACACAATTCAGTTCAAACATCACAATTCAAGCTGCTGGTTTTGACTCATAAAAGCTCTACACTGCTCAGGCCCAGGCTATTCAAAGGGCCGTAGCCTGCCCAAGCTTTAAGATCTTCAGGGGAGCCATTTTTCTCTATGCCACCACCTTCACTTGGTGAGAACTCAGGAGAAGGGCATAGTGTGGGCTGCTCCCACACTATGGAACTCCCTCTCTAGGGAAGCTAGGATGGGTCCTTTGTTGTCCTTTCAGCAGCAAGTTAAGACCTTTCGTTTCCAGAAAACCTTTGGAGATTGATGTCAACAAAAGGGCTTTTGTTGCTGTGCTGTGTTTACTTTTTGTTTTAAAGTAAGATTTTAAATGGTGTTAATCCTGTAGTTATTTAATGCTGTTCTAATCTTAATTTGGTATGTTTTTAACTATATGTGTTTTATTGTATTCTCCGCCTTTTTGAAAGCCACCTTGAACCCAGTCTGGGAGGAAGGCAGCATATAAATAAAGTGATGGATGGATGAGATGAGGCTATCCCAAGTAGCATATGTCCCCCAAGGAAAGTTTTTAATATATTTGGGGGGGGGGTGGAATCTCAAGTCTTCTCCAGACTTGGGGCAAAGACATCCAGGGTTGCAGCAAGTATGAGGGGCAAATGTGTACAATAAACATGGCTCACACTGACCTTATAAATTTATTCTAATTCATTTGAAATTGTGAAGAATGTTTGAAATCTTTGGCACTGTGATTTGAAGCAGAAAAAGGAAGGTTAGGGAAAGGACTAAGGACCTCTCCTTCCCATTTGTTCTCCACCCCTAAGTTCTTTCTCCTCAAAAGCATTGACTTGTTATCCTAATCTGGTATCCCCATGATGTGTCAGAATATAGCTGGTATGATAGGTGGTCTGGTCCCTAAATGAGGAAATCAGGTTGGGAAAGGCAGCCATAGTAAGGATACAGCTGGGATGGGAAAAGTGCAACGATTTTTGTAGCCATCCCCATCTTTTTTAAAAAAAAAAAAAAAAATCTGATGCACAATTTTTGTCCCCAAATCATGACAAAAGCCCACCAAATGCAGGTAAGTGTGCAAAAAAGCCTCTTTCCAACCCCAGCCCCCTCAAATACCCAACTTTCCCCTTTTTCTCTTCCAAAACAGCAACAGGAAGTGACAAAATTCACTTATGGTTGCTATTGTGGAGGAGCAAAAGAAGGAAACAGAGGTATTTTGGTGTGCTGGGGTGGGGGACAAAATCCACAAGGGATGGAAAATTGGTCCCTGGCCCCCAAGAAGTTGCTCATCCATGCTCTAGGCCAAGGGTGGGGAATCTCGTTCAGCTCAATTCCATTTCAGAGAAGTTCTTATGGGATACATTTCAGTGATGGGCAAGACTAGAAGCAAAAAGGTAAGAGAGAGAAAAAATCCTAGCAGGTTAGGTTAAAACTCTTGCAGCCAGTAACTAACCTTTAGTTAGGAGAGCCATTTCAACTTTTCAGAAGGGGAGGAACCTATACAAAAGCTAGGAAATAATCCAATAACAGCACCATAGAGACAGTAGTCTGGCCATGGGGGTAGGCCCAATGGGCCAGACTGTGACATCAGGAGCATCTAGACCCTTATATCCCAAGTTTCCCTAGCACTACTCTGCAGTGGAGTGGAATGGATCCCGATGGGGCATTTGTGTAAGAATGTCATGGTTCCTGCAACTGTTTAAATGTTGTGTTGATTGTTTTAAAATGTCTTGGTTTTACTTGTTCTTTTTCATTGATATGTGTTTTTAATTAATATGTGCTTTTAACCAATGTTATGTTTATATGTTAATTTGTTGTTCCCTGCCTCATTCCATAGGGACAGGTTGATAAGAAATCATCATCATCATCATCATCATCATGATGCTGTGATTATTTCTGAGTTCCAAATATGGTTCCCTTATCCAGGACCATTAAACAGGAAATCCAGGAAGTAACGACAGGTCATTACCTGTCCTGAAAGGCCCAATCTTGGTATATCTAATAATTGGCTATATTTAATAATTTGGCTCAGGTGGCCATCCACATAGTTACAGGTAAACCACCCCCAAATACCAAGGTGGGATTCATGCAAGACCAAGGGAGGGACCTTTGGAAATTCCCCAAAAACCAAATACAGTCATCCCTTCACATTCTCGGGGGTTAGGTTCCACAGACCCCCGCGAATGTGAAAATTCTGCAAATAATGACAGCCCTCTCCCTCCTTCTCAAAGTGACCAGGGGGCCTCCGGAGGCCACGTGGTCACTTCCCCCACCTCTCCCTCCCTCCCCAAGTGACCATGGGGGCTCCGGAGGCCCCGTAGTCGCTTCCCCCACCTCACCCCTCCCTCTCCAGCCAACCACGGGGCCTCCGGAGGCCCCGTAGTTGCTTTCCCCCACCTCACCCCTCCCTCCCCAGGTAACCACAGGGGGTGCAGCCCATGGTCTGCATGTGACCCCTTGCCCTCCCCCCAGTGTAAAAAAATTAGGTGCGTTTTTTTCCAAACAATGCATTTTCACTATACTATGACTATACTATGACTTCGTCTCATTTCTTGTTCATAGACTCATAGGATCATTGAGTTAGAAGAGACCACAAGGGCCATCGAGTCCAACCCCCCGCTATGCAGGAATACACTATCAAAACACTCCTGATAAATGGCCATCCAGCTTCTGTTTAAAAACCTCCAAAGGAGGAGACTCCACCACACTCGGAGGCAGAATATTCCATTGCCTAACAGCTCTTACCATCTAGAATGTCTTCCTAATATTTAGGTGGAATCTCTTTTCCTGTAGTTTGAGTCAATTGCTCCATGTCCTAGTCTCTGGGGCAGCAGAAAACAAGGTTTCTCCTTCTTCAGTATGACATCCTTTCAAGTATTTAAACATGGCTATCATATAATCTCTTAACATTCTCTTCTCCAGACTGAACATACCCAGCTCCCTAAGCCATTCCTCATAGGGCATGGCTTCCAGACCTTTTATCATTTTAGTTGCCCTCTTCTGGACATGTTCCAGCTTGTCAAAATCCTTCTTGAATTTTGTTGCCCAGAATTGGACACAGTATTCCCAGTGAGGTCTGACCAAAGCAGAATACAGTGGCACTATTACTTCCTTTGATCTAGACACTATGCTCTTATTGATGCAGCCTAGAATTGCATTCACTTTTTTAGCTGCTGCATCACACTGCTGACTCAAGTTCAGCTTGTGGTCCACTAAGACTCCTTGATCCTTTTTGCATGTAGTGCCATTAAGCCATATGTCACCCACCCTATGTCTGTGCATTTCATTTTTACTGCTCAAGTGTAGCATCCTACATTTCTCCCTGTTGACATTCATTTTGTTAGTTTTGGTCCAGCTTTCTAACCTCTTAAGGTCATTTTGAATTCTGATCCTGTCCTCTGGGGTATTAGCTACCCCTCCTTGCTTGGGACTTTATCAGATGCACTAAATACAGCATCACGATGACGCCACATAAATGCAAAAGGGTGCACATATCAGATGACGTTGCCCTTTTGTGTTTATGTCTTGTCAAAAAATTGGATTTTTTTATTGATGGCTTAAGCCGTCACTAGATCAACTGTGGCGATTTAGTGCTAGCATTGCCAGCGTTTGAAACCTTGTGCCATTTAACTCAAGTAAATTCAGCTTTAATGGCTAGTCCGGACAGAACACTTCCAGGTGAGATCACGACATTCAGGTAAGTGATGCACTTTTTATTACCCTCCCTGGGTTACTTGTAAGTTTTTAAGTGTGTGTATGTGCTTTGTGTAACTTTTTATGTGTTGTTTTTGTTTTTTCAATTTCCCACGTGAGCGTCTTCTCACAAGAATCTGCAGGATTTTGAACAAGGAAGTGAACGGAGCTCCTCGTTCATTGCTGTAAAGCCTTTGTACGGGAGACAAGGTAAGTGCATCATGGGGAGTGCTTTTGCTGGCATAAAAATCGAAAAGTTATGCTGGCAAAAGAACAGACTTTTGACAGGGTTGTTGTTGGTGGTGGTGATAAAGTCCTTGGTGTCATCTGCAAACTTGATTAAAATGTCCTCTATTCCATCATCCAAATCATTGATAAAGATGTTGAATAACTCTGAGCCCAGGATGGAATCCTGTGGCACCCCACTAGTCAGTCCTCTCCAGGATGAAGAAGAGCCATTGGTGACTACTGTTTGGGTTCAATCAGTCAACCAATTACAAATCCACCTAACAGTCACACTGTCTAGGCCACATGTTACTAACTTTTTTGCAAGAATATCATGGGGGGACCTTGTCAAAGGTCTTACTGAAATCAAGATATACCATATCCACAGCACCTAACATAGTCTGGCATGCCTTGTTTTTGAGAAACCCATGTTGACCTTTCGTGATCACAGCATTCCTTTCTAAGTGCTTACAGACTGTCTGTTTAATGATCAGCTCTAGAATCTTTCCTGGTATTGATGTCAGGCTGACTGGGCAGTAATTGTTTGGATGCTCTTTTTTTCCCCTTTTTGAAGATGGGGACAACATGTGCCCTCCTCCAGTCTGCTAGGACCTCTCCTGTTCTCCAGGAATTCTCAAATATTATTGCAAGTGGTACTGAGATTACCTCTGCCAGTTCTTTTAATATCCTTGGTTGTACTTCATCTGGCCCTGGAGACTTGAATTCATTAACAGGAGTATAATGTCTAGATCAAGGGAAGTAATAGTGCCACTCCACTCTGCTTTGGTCAGCCCTCACCTGGAATACTGTGTCTAGTTCTGGAAACCCCAATTCAATAAGGATATTGAGAAGCTGCAATGTGTCCAGAGGAGGGCGAACAGGATGTGGAAGGTCTGGAAGTCATGCCCTATAAGGAATGGCTTAAGGAGTTGGGCATGTTTAGTTTGGAGAAGAGAAGATTGAGAGGTGACATGATAGCCATGCTTAAATATTTGAAGGGATGTCATACTGAGAATGGAGCAAGCTTGTTTTCTGTTGCACCAGAGACTAGGACATGGAGAAATGGGTTCAAACTACAGGAAAAGAGATTCCATCTAAACATTAGGAAGAACTTCCTGACAGTAAGAGCTGTTCAGAAGTGGAATACACTGCCTGAGAGCATGGTGGAGTTTCCTTCTTTGGAGGTTTTTAAAGAGAGGCTGGATGGCCATCTGTTGGGAATGATTTGATTGTGTATTCCTGTATGGCAATGGGTTGGACTGCATGGCCCTTGAGGTCTCTTCCAACTCTATGATTCTATGATTTGTTCTATTGCTTAAAAAGTGCCTCTCCTGGGCCTAAGATGATCCAGAGGTTCCTAAAAACATGGCAGAAATTCCCTCACATCCCCCAGAGGGCATTTGGGGGGGCAATTATGTTTTTGATTATTCATGGGGTGTGTGGTGGTGGGGTGTCTCTTGGGGTCTCCAAGGTCTCTTGGTGGTTTAATGGATCTCCCTAGCCTTCCACAGTTTCCCACCCTTGGTCTAGATCTATGGTTATATAAAAACAACAGAAGCAGTGATTCAGAAACAATACCTGTACATGTCAGTATCATACATCCGACATGCTCCTTCGCCACCACACTTCTTTGTTCCCCATTTTAAACATGTGCTGTCAATCATAGCTCCAAAATAAATAGGTGATGGTACTCCAGCTACATGGGATACAACAAGGAGATAAGAAGATAGCAATAGTTAATTCTGAGGAATTTTATAACTGACCTATCCAATCTGCTGCTGGAAAGGATCAATCCAAAACTTCTGACCTCCTTTCATGCACCATTTTTTTTTCAAATGGGAAGATTAAAATGTTAACTTCTATATCTATATTTCTATACTTATTTATTTTAGAGTTGCCAGACTGAAAACTAGCGAGGGCTCCTGTATCCTTCATGCCCATGTAGCAGAGGGAATTTCAGCTGGTGTTCCTTGTTATGGAACCAGGTAACAAGCAATACTTTATGAAATTCTCTCTTCCATGCCACCATTAAAGATGCAGGAGCCCTCATGAGTTTTCATCTGGCAACCCTATTATATCACACACACACACACACACACCACCTTTCTTCTCAAAACATGTTCAAGACAGGCTGATGATGACAGTTTTGTTGTTAATTGCTGTCAACTTTGACTTAAAGGAGGTTTTCCAAGCTCTCATCCGATCATGCTGTGAAGTCAAACTTGCCCATACAATGCCATGTACATTTCACTTCAGTGGACAAGTCCATAGAATCACAGAGCTGAAAACAACCACAAGGGCCATCTATATGGACACCCTGCCATGCAAGAATACATAGTTAAAGCGCTCCTGACAGGTTGGCATCCAATGTCTCTCCAAAGAAGAAGAGTCTACCACTCTCCTTCTACTCCTATCCTAGAGGGGTATGTAAAGTAACAAGCTTGCCTTACCAAAAACTCTTTCTGCCAGGGAATGGAGACCTACACCAAATGACTTCTCCTCAGGCTTTAGGGACCTGGATGATAACAACAGCATTTTAAAACAGAGCACTAAACAAGACATTATAATGAGTGAGATATTTGCTATGGTTGTCTCTTTGCACATCCTTGTTGTCAAAGTACCTCCAGTTAAGGCAATTCACTCTCATGCTCAATTATGTTCCATTATCTTTAACTGGATAATATTTAATTCAAATCTGCACATGTACATGGTTTTAAATTGCCTTCAACAGTTGTAACAGGTTTTAAGCAGTCTTGTTTTAAATTGTCAAATTTGTTCATATGTTTCAGTCCGTTTAAATTATTCTTATTGTTTTAAATTGTTTTAAACCATTTAAATGTATTTTACAGTATGCTACCCTGAGATACTTGGATACAGGATGGGTTAGAAGTATTTAAATTCATTGACTGATTGATTAATTACTCTTCCAGAACACAGCCTCAGAGCCTGGAAAAAAAACCCACAGAAAACCAATTGATTGATTATTTAAGAGACACATCACATCACGAAAGAGTAGACATTCAGACCATCTTCTGGACTGGGTCCAGTTCATATGTGGACTGCCCCCCACAGACACACACACATACCTACAATTGGAAAGAAAGTAGAAAAGGCCATTGTAAGACTGAATGAACTACCCTGGTGGTTGAATGCATAGAGTCTTTTCCCAACCTTGCTCAAAGCACACATAGATAGGGGAAGAGATTCATCTATGGGTAGCAATAACAGAGTCACACTTATGGTACATGCCATTGGTTGGAAGAGGGGAAGCCAAACTCACAAATCTTATCTCTCTCTTTTTTTCAATGCCCTGGAAGGGGGAGGTGGATTTTGTGTGACCACTTTGATGCACAACTTTGCAAACAGGCAAAATGGCAGCGCTCTTAGAAGCTGAAGCAGACTTTCTTTCCTCTGTAACTCTGAGGCTGCAATTACATGGCAGGTTTTATTGCGACAAATTGCGCTTTAGCGCTTTTTCGTACCAGTGGTGGGTAGTTTACATGGTCTATGGAGGAAACATATATATTTTGTTGCTCTTTGTTTTTTTCTGCTTTGAGATTCACACAGCCAAATGTGGTGGGGGCATGGCCAAGCACTGGAGTGAAGACAAAGGAATACAATAGGAATGTCTGCCCTGGCCCCAACTCCGTGCTTATCAGCTGATGGACAAAGAATGTCACCCTTTGCGTCTCCCACCCCCCAGCTCCCTGCCCCCAAATCAAACTCCAGATGGAAAGCTTTTTCTCCGTGCTTAACAGCTGATCAACAAAGGGACCAGTTACACGACAGAATAAAGTGAGCAAAATTCTGGATTTCTGTCCTTTCGGAATAGGGGTGGATAGTTCTTATGATTTATGGCTAATTTGGATGATGCTGGTGAGTTTCGAGGGGGACATGGCCAGGCAGCTCTATCATTATCATTAAAGCCAGGCAGAAGACGGAGAAGAAGAAAGGAGGGGGCAGTGCGAGGGTACCTTCGTCTGCATATAAATCAACAAAAAAATGAGGGAGACCATGGAGATAATTACCAGTGGGAAGGAAAGCAGCCTACACACACAAGCAGCTGAGATTCCTTTCGCTCTGCAATCCCTGTCAGCTGTGCTTTTCCCTCTCTCTCCCGTGTGAGCACACACAAACACACTAAAGAAGGATATCTGAAACAGTAATTATGCTAAAAGCAAGACGGCAGGAAAGATTTTAAATTTCCTATTGCTACTGAGTCTGCCTCCTGACTCCACATCTAGCCAGCCCACCCCTTCATCATAAGAACCAATCACAATGCAGCTCTGCTGCAACTGTATCAGGAAGATTGCTGGTAATTCACACAGCCTTGTCGTTCACACTAGCAGTAATGCGCTAAGTCACGCTACTATTCAAATAAACCGGCAAAAGTAGCGAGATCTCCTAAGATGCTATATTTGGGTTTTTTACCTTCCCCCCTTCTGAATGAGGCGATACTGTGGTGCGATCCATGGGAACAATGAGCAATCTTAGTGATATATTTAGGGGAATATTTGCCCGTGTAAACGCAACCTGAGAAAAATTAGAAGACCATGCCAGACCAAGTTAAGCTACAAATTGGCACTGGATGGATTTGACTCTGGAGCCACAGCTAACCTTGACACCATTTTCAAATCTCTGCTGCCATGGCTACAGGAGAGGTGTACAACTCATGGCACTGGGACCACTTACGGGCCAAAATCACTCTGTGCAACAGTGAAAGCCAGCAGGACCTCATCTGGGCCACTCCTCTCATCCCACACTCACAGCCAGGCTGCTCAAGTGAGCTATGAGTACAAAGAAGTATTGTCCCACAGTTTCTAAGACTGCTGTTTCATTGTCACTATTAGCAGCTGAAAAACAGCAATCTGGAGATTTCTGGCAATGTGGGAAGTAAGCTTCTCTCCAAAGCAATACTGCTTCTGAGATTCCTGCTTTCCCATTGCTAGTAGATGCAGAGAAACAACCACCATGGTAGTGAGGATGTGAGCATGCATATGTGGAGGGGAAAGAATATGCATATGTGCAAGTAAGGACTATGCACATGTGTGTGTACATGTATATGGCCAGCTAATACTACAGCCAACCCTCAGAGTTGTGTGCACCTCTGCTCTACAGAGCCTGCAATGATGAATTAATGTATAACAATAGATTTTAAAACCCTTGTTTTAAAGAAAAAGTCACCTGTCTTCAACAACCATGTTTCAGTGGGGATGTGATTACACACTGCCAAATATACATGCACTAATAGTGTGAATATATCCACTGAACCTCTTGTGTGGCTGGTGCTTGCAGAAACCTCACCTCCAGCTGTGCTCCATACTTTGCAAGACATTCGGGTAGACAACAGTAGCAGGCCCCTGAAACCCTCCCGGGACTGCATGGACTGCCAAAACAGGTAAAAATAGATGGAGACACAGGTCCTTTTTAAATGTTAAATAAAACAGGGGGGAGAGGGTACAAGCTATTTAGAAGATGAATTTCTGCTCTTTTGGGATTCCAGGAAAGGAAATTCACTTTTGGGATGAGAAATTGGATGGCCCAGGCAAGGCAGTACTAATGGTGTGTGGAGAAGCTGAACCACACCAGGTGACACCATTGGGGGTAGGGTTGACACCAGCCTTAATGACGCCATAGGGCCCAGCAACACTGGAGGGATTGAGGACTTCCAAAACAGCATGGAGGGACTACCTGCCTATATCCCAAGGGCTGGACTGCACTTGCCTGCCCCTGCTGTACATTGTCAAGGATGCAACATTTTTTTTTCTATGTAAACCATTCTTTTCTAAAACAGAAAGAAGGTAAAAGAAAGAAAGACGATCTTACCTTAGCTCATATGCCCTGAAATATAACATTTGACAGCTAGAAAATCAGCAATATTAGCAAGTCCTAACCACACGCAGAGAGCAGTACCTTATTAAGACCATGTAACCTGGTATGGCTCCAAAGGAATAAATCAAGCAGCAGACTAAAGATAAAATTAAATAGTAGTGCAGCATCCTGTTACAGTTGCTCTCTCTGCCACATTGGCCTGGCACCGCCAAGCCATTTCCATACTGAAATCCTGATGCTGAAATGCAGGAGCAGTTTGTAAGGACCTGCCAAAAATAAACAAATAAGTAAATAAATAAAGTTGGAAATCATTTAGGGTCCTATTGAGGATAGCAGTTCTTAAGTCCATCTAGAAACAGTGAAGTTATTATCTGCTCAAGAACACGGTATTACTTTGTCTTAAAAGATACAAACGAGGGAAATTATGATGTCCAAGATCCTACATCATACTTGTGCAGCATGAATTGATACTCATGTAGTTACACTGTGGTTGTGCTACACTGTCCTTCTGCTGGATATTGGATTTGTGCAACTGGTTATGTGCCTGCCTACTATCCCATTGTGCAGTAGAGAATGCACTGTGGCAGTTTCGGCAATCCCATTGAATCAAGTGGTGCACTGAAGGAATTTATGGATAGTTACACACCAGCGCACCACCTTGGCTTCCACTCTAGGAGAAAACCAGCATATACATGAAATTAAAGAATGCACAACTGTGTGGCAGGAATCCTCTTGGCTTGTTCCAATGAGCTAGAGTAGACCCATTGAATGTATTGCTGAATGGTGCATCGACATGGAGATAAATCAGATTGATTCAATGGCTCTGCTCTAGCTCAAGACTAACAGTAGGATTTAGGCCCATTTGAAATGGCTAAACTTGTGGAAATTTACTTAAGCAACTCAGTATATTCATTGCAATATGGCCAACCATGTGTGTAATAGTACTCATACATGTGTATAACACCAACAGAATACTGGACTGTTTCTGCTTGTTTTTGAAGAATTTATCAAAGTTCATAAATTTCTTCATATTTGAGATGGAGATTTTCAGATGCCTCTTTCAGTGTCTTGCCGCGCAAGCAGCCTCCGGAGCAATAACGAGGCTGCTGCGCTGCAAGGGGTCCATTTTGGACGACGACGTTTCTTTCTCAGCGGCACCTGTGAGTGTTGCAGCTAGCATTGGAGGTGGCCGCACTGCTTTTCACTCATGGAAGTTGTCCGTGAGTAAAAAACAGCATGGCCGCCTCCAATGCTAGCCGCAACACTCACGGACGCCGCCAAGAGAGAAACAGCGTCGTCCAAAATGGACCCCTTGCCACGCAGCAGCCTCGTTACTGCTCCGGAGGCTGCTTGCGTGGCAAGACGCTGAAAGAGGCGTCTGAAAATCTCAGCAGAGCTTAAAAAACAGCAACTCCTGCCTCACGGATACCCCCACAACACCTCACAATTCCTCCAGGTAAGTAAGTAGAAAAATGCTCCCAAATTTTCTTGTCCTTGATAAGAAAGGGTGCCTCAATGAGGCCTCCCATTGGAAAAAAAAATAACAGCATGACCCCTGTATCGACAGGGGATACATTCCTGGATTTATAGTGGATACTGGAAACTACAGATAATTGTGAACCCTTTTAAAATGGATGACTTCCAACCCAATCTACCATAGAACACCTTTGTAGGCATCTTCTAGACTCTCCAGCATGATTATGGTCAGCTTCCAGCAGAAGCATACCATAGAGTCACAGTGTCACAGTGGAGGACCTAAAAGATTCCCAGAGAGACCATATTTTTTTCAAACGCCAGGAAATGAATCAGTCTCATGGATGTGGAGGTCACACTGTATTGCATTTGGAGACTATTTGTGATAAGTCACTTGCTCAAGAATCTTTGTTTTGCTCGCACAAAAAAACTTCTGCACATAAAACATTTTTCACACACACAAAAAATAAGGTCTTTGTGCAAATAATTCCCCCCCCCCAAGAAATTACAGAATGAAAAACCGCATTAGGAAAAAATTGTGAAAACTCTTGTAAAAACAGAAAAATTCCCTTCTTGCATGTAAGAATGAAATAAGTAAAGATTTGTCCCCATATTCCCAGCATGCAAAGAACCATGACGTGCCTGCCTGTTAAGTAGCTGTTACAATAAACTTGTCAGAAACAACAGGAAGCAACTGTAATTGGACTGTATAATATAGCTGAATACACATATTCTAGGCCAGTCTTGTAAGAGTTTAAACACTCAGGCCGAGATCCTACATCAGATGCTACAATTTGTAACTTTACAATGATGTAGCTATGTCTCTGACATGATATGCAATCCTTCTAGTTACAACAACACATATTGGAGCATCCTGTGCAGTGTAAACACTGCATGAGACACCCTACTATGCAATGGGGCCACCATTGCATTGTGGGAACCATGGCGCTATGATGCCCATAGCACAATGGGACCCACGATGCTAAGGCAGCTCCACTTGCACAATGCTTTCAGAGATGTAGCTATGATCTGATCCACTCCTGAAAACATTACTGTTGTGCAATGGCACAATTCAACTTTATGTCATTCCCAAGTCACCTAACAGGTTGCCAGCCTCGAAGTCATTTGTCAATGGAAGATATTGTCAGTTTTGGCTTTTCCCACATGCTCAAATTCTTTCCACCTTGAATATGACATTTGTGAGTTCTCGCCTATATTTGCTCTTCATTCAAACCCCCTCCCCCCGACTGAGTGATTTGTTTAAAAGCTATGGCCCCTTCCGCTGAGAGACAAGTCTAATCTGCTCAAAGGGTATGCCTTACTTCATTTTTTCCAGTTCCATTTGATACTTTGCATCCAGCAAGGCATGCTGAAACATACGCTATTCCATTCTCTCCACAAACAGGATCCCACAGCTTAGTTGAGCAGCCACAGTCACGATTACAGTCAGCGTACAGATTCGTTTCCATGTAGGAGAGTTGATCTATCCTGGAAGATATTCGCAAAAATGAGAAATAAAGATGAACACAGAGCAAATAAGTTCAAGACACCTTCTTCAAAATGGGGAGTTTAGCCAATAGTAGTGTGAAAGATCTGAAATGTCAGAAACTGCATTGATGGTTACAGTGTTAAATGTGGACCAAGAAAGGCCTGAATTCACAATCCTCGCTCGTCCATGAAGTTCACTCAGACATATTAGATCCAGACTATCTGAAAGATCATATCTCCCTGTACAAACCTGCAAAGGTTTTAAGCTTTGCAGGGGAAAGCTTTCTTTCAGTCTAACAACCATCACAGGCTCTCTTGGTGAGGACACAAGAGAGAGTCTTCTTAGATGTTTTGCCAGCAGGCAAAACTGTTTTTGTTTAAGCAGGCCTTTGACAAATAATTGTGGCTTTTATTGGGGATGTGTTTTTGTTTTTATGATGTTTTTATCTGTTTTTATTGTGTATGTCTTAATTGGTTTTAATTGTGATGTTAAATTGTGATGTTTTAAATGATTTGTGTGTGAGCGTGTGTGCACTCATTGTTCACCCACATGCAGGTCTAGTAAAATTATGGACAAATGAAATGAGGGAAAGAATGATTTTCTCTCTTTAAAATGTTTGGCATGCAGTTACAAACCTGAGGAATGGATACATTTAGGCACATTGAAAGGTCATCAACTACCAGCCTGGAAGAAGGACTAGATAGACACATACCCTTCATAGGAGACTGTTAAGCCAGCAACTGGAGCATTTCTGCAGACCATGAAAAAAGCAGCGAAGAAGATGAGATACTCTGTCACTGAACTCCAAAAGGCTATATGGGCAGCTTTATAAGTGCTTATCTTGAATTTCTTCATCATAAGGCCTCCAAAAAAATATCCCGCACATATAACTGGTAAATTATAAATACCTAGAGAGAAAAGCAAAAGGAAGACAGAGAGAACTTCTGACAACAATGTGGCTGCAAAGGTCCAGAAGCCTTTAACTAGACTTGCATTGAAGGGGAGGAGAGGACAGTTTATGATAAGTTTAGGAAAGAACTGTACTCTCTGATGGAATGCCCCTGAGATGGGATGTCACTATTGGATGAGATTTTAAGCCTGAGTGCCATCAAAGTTACAGCAAGAAACATTTTTGCACTTTGTTGAGATCAGATCAAATTTTGAGTCTGCTATAGCAACATTCAGTGGTGTAGTGGCATAGGACTTTTTCGGACAAAGTAAAAATAACGCTAGCAGCCTCGCCAGGTTGCGAGGCTGCAGCGCTAGAGAGCGTCAGTTTCGCATGACGCCTCTTCCCAGCGGTACTGTTGCAGTACCGCTGGGAGATTTGACCGTCAGTTGACTGTCATATTTGGAAGACTTTTACTCACGATCGTTGACGGTCAACTGACGGTCAAATCTCCCAGCGGTACTGCAACAATACCGCTGGGAAGAGGTGTCATGCGAAACTGATGGCCTCTAGCGCTGCAGCCTCGCAACCTGGTGAGGCTGCTAGCGTTATTTTTACTTTGTCCGAAAAAGTCCTTAGTTAAAGCACTGGCACTTTTTGATTAGCAGCAATGATATCTCTTGCCATCATCTGTTGCCTATGAGCTTATCTGCAATCTACACAGTAGCTGCAGGGAGGGGGATTTTCCCAGGAACAAAATATATTGTGAACAACCCCAGTTCTAATGAAAAGTATTATGGAATGCTTTGGTCTTTATGGGCAACTAAGGTCTATTAGTTTCACACTTGACCTGATCCTGGTTAAAACAAAATGCTAGAACTGTTTTGTGGACATCAATATAATGTGGATCAACAAGATGGCATACGTTTTTTAAATTGGGATATGCCTCCTGAGACTGCCATGAGGAATACCTGCTCTCTGTTATACCACTGAACCCTGCTCTACTGTTTGCAACCACATTTTAGACCTTGAGACATATCCACCATTTTATAGATCCATAGTGCTCTTATCAGTGATGGCCCATAGTCCAGGAGGGGGTGGTCCGTGTCCCCCCCCCCAGCAGTTGGACTGTTGGCCGTCAGTAGGTGTCCACAATGTTGAGAGGTACAGCATGCCAGGGTTCTGCTCTCTTCTCCAACCTTCTATAAACCAAGGGTGGGAACCATGTGGCAGTCTAGGTGTTGTTGGATTGTGAGTTCCAGCAGCCCAAGGAAGCATAGTCAATGGTGAGGAATGTGGGAGAGGCAGTCCAAAAATATACGGAAGACCACATGGTTCCCGTCTATGCTCTAAACTTTGGTCTCTTGCCTTTTCCACCTTTAGCAAGCCTTCTGTCATCATCATCATAATCATCATCATCAATAGCCCACTTTTTCCCCAAGGCTGGGACCCAAAGCGGCTCACAGTTTTTAAAACACACAATTAAAACATAGAAAAAGTGCATATTAAAACATAATTATACCACTTACATCATTAAAACATCAAAATATTTTAAAAAAATAAAAGATACTTTAAAGTATTAGAAACTTTTAAAAAACGATTAAAAGCTTTTAAAAGCAGCCCAACCAAAACAACACAGCACCCCCTCCCTAGCCTGTTCTTCAGAAAACCTGTCTGAATAAAAAGGTTTTGGCCTACCGCCGGAAGGACAACAGGGAGGGAGTTCCAGAGTCTAGGGGCGACCACGGAAAAGGCCTTCTCTCCTGTCCCCACCAGCCATATTTGAGATGGTGGTGGGACTGAGAAAAGAGCCTCTTCTGAAGATCTCTGGGCCTGGGTAGGTTCATAGAGAGAGATCCAGTCTGCCATATAGCCTGGAACTGAGCCATCTAGGGCTTTATAGGTCATAACCAGCACTTTGAATTGTTCCTGGAAACAGGTGGGCAGCCAGTGGAGCTGTTTCAACAGAGGTGTGGTATGATCTCTGTAACGTGCCCCAGTTAACAGTCTGGCTGCAGCTAGTGTCCAAGATGAATGATTGTCTAGCCAGCAAACATGATGCAGTAGTCTGGGTTTTGGGCCAGGACTATGGCAGGCCAGGGTTTGTATGCCACTCAGTCCCGTAAACCCACTGGGCAACCATGGGGAGGTCACACTCTCTCAGCTTCAGAGAAAAGCCATGGATACACACACACCGCTCCTTGAAGAAATCTTGCCAGGAAAACCCTATGATAGGTTCATCTTAGGGGTGCTATAAGTTGGAAACAACTTGAAGGCACACAAGAACAAGTAAAAACAACTTCATACATGTTCACACTCACAAACACTCTCAGAAGTACATTACTTATTTAAACACGTTACCTATTAAAAAAATGGCATCTGAGGCAGATATTCCATACTGCTGCTCCAGATATTTTGGCATAAAGATAATCATTCCAAACCAGGCACTGAACTGCATTATAGTGATGAGTACAAAAAGCATGTAAACTTGGTTGTGAAAGAGGTTTTTCAGGTAAGGGATGAAATCTGGAAACCAAAGAACAGAAATTATTAACCTCTGCCACTTTGCAACCTTTTAGCCATAGCCATAATGCAGGGTCTGGTTCTTTAAAATGGATGGAGTTTGGAAAGGTTTCGGGGGGGGGAGGGTAGAGTTCCCAGAATGCCACATTCAGCACAACCATTGGCCATACTGTAATCACTAGCATGCTGACTATGGTGTCTGGAAGATGAAGTCCAAAATACTTATCTGGAGGACCAAAGATTCACCTACATGGGTGATCTACATGGGCTAAATACCCCAGCTTGCCCCCATCTCAGAGCCATGTAGTCCATATTATGCAGGGTATTTGGCCTTTTCTGCCCCTGGGCAGTCCTCATCACCCCGGGGCAGATACAGGGCTGGCACAGAGGCAAGCCAGAGTAGGTCCTGATAAAATGTTACAGCAAAATACCCAGTTTAATCTGGTACCATCAGCCAAACCCTGGATCGGGCCACGTGTGTCCACAGGAGCATTTCTGGCATTCTGGCCACCGCTGCTGTCACCAGCTCCCTGGCTCTCCCAAAAGCCAGGCAGGGGTCCCTCAGCATGTGACCAAGCCTGGACATGTGCAAGGAGCCTGTAGTCACATGTAGCAAGTCCCCTTCATGGCTTCTGTGGCAGCAGGCAAAATGGTGGTGGCAGCGGCAGGGATAACCCACCATTCCTTTTTTGACTCCAGACCATTTCCTCCAGGTAACAGGAGCAGAACAGGCAACTTCTGCAGCCAGAATACTCTGGCGGGATAGCCGGTATATCCTGGCTAGTGTAGATAAGCCCCTAGTCTAACTACATGGTCAGTGCCTGCTCAGGGCAGCAACAGCATCCCCAGTAGTCAGCAATTCAGCCTTACTTAAATACCACAATGAAAAGAAAGCCCCACCACTGCCTTGAGAAATAGCTTGGTCCACGATCAACAATTACCATTAAGAAGTATCTCCCAATATTTCATGGGTTTTGCTCACCTTTAGCAATTTCACGCATATTCACTTTGGCCTGGCCTTCGTTCTCTGTCATCAGATATGCTTTGCTGCTCTTGACTGCTGAATCACTGCTGTTTTCCTCACCTTCCTTTGGAAGACACTTGGGCATAAAGCAGAAGGGGACAGCAACAATAAAGTTCACAGCAGCACAAATCAGAACTCCTAGCCACCAGGCACCAACCCAACGAGCATCAGTGAGCCCTAATGCTACATCCTCTGAAAAGAAATGAATGCACAGGGTTAAATTAATTAAAATAAGGAGTGAGGAAAGGAGTTGGAAAGGAGAAGAGGAAAAGAAATGGGATGGAGAGCTTCTGGTGATGAGGAGGTGGGCACACACACACACAGACGCGCGCGCACGTGTGTGTGTGTGTGTGTGTGTGTGTGGGTATGCAGTCAGAGACAATTGCAAAGTCAGGGGTTCCTTCCTTCCTTCCTTCCTACAGTTTTTTGTTGTTGTCTTTTTTTGCTATCACCCACCCCACAATGCACTAGATGCATTGTGGGACAAGATGACTCCTAATGGAAGAGACTCACAGCCACTGCAAGAAAGCAGATTTAAAAATTAAAAGAAAACCATTGCAAAGGAAAAATATAGGTGATAGTTTTAAAAGAGGACCACTGTGTCTTAGTGCTAAAAATATAAGTTCCTCAGCCATGAGTCGTCTGAAATAGAAGAAAATGTGGTCACTGTGGGAAAGCAACAGCAAAAGGTATTTAAAGAAAAGAGGGAGGAAGGATTTTTAAAAAGGAGACACCCCTTGGTGTTACTCCCAACCCAAGTAGACCCATCAAATAAATGGAAACTTGATCAATCAACAGTTATATACTTCTGTGGCAGCTGAGAGTATCAACTGGATTTAGACTTCTGACTGTGCTACAGTCTCTGAGTGCTAATTATGGGAATGAATGTTGCATTGAAAAGAAGTTGCATGAAAAAGCATATTGCATTGTGGAAAAGAAATTGGCTGTGTCCATATGGCAGTCATTCCCCCTTTTCCTCTTGAAAAAAAAGGTCTTTTTAGGAGTTAAAAAGGTGGAGAAAGGGGTAGGAAAACATAGGAGAATTACAAATGGAATACATAGTAGCGGGTTGATTTCCTTCACAAAAACAACTTTGTGTTGAAGCTCCTGAGTCAAATGGTGGATATCTGGCACTTGCGAGCAAATAAAGAAAGCTGCCCAGTGCTTTTGTAGGAGTGGAATTGGATAGGATACCATCCCACTCCTTTTTGTGTAAAACACAGAGCTCGAAAAAATAATAATGGGTTCAGGAGGCCCATGTCTAAGTCCAGTGGCTGGTTATAGCCCCTCCTTCCATATTCCAATGGCCAATGTTCAGGGGAGAAGAAGAGCAACCAAGCACAGCTTCATTGTACATTGGCTCAGCAGCTGGTGAGAGGTCTTTTCTCCACAGAATCATAGAGTTGGAAGAGACCACAAGGGCCATCTAGTCCAGCCCCCTTGCCTTGCAGGAATACACAATCAAAGCAGTCCCAACAGATGGCCATCCAGCCACTATTTAAAAACTTCCAAAGATGGAGATTCCACACTCTGAGGCAGTGTATTCCACTGGCAAACAGCTCTTACCATCAGGAAGTTCTTCCTAATGCTTAGTGGGAATCTCTTTTCCTGTAGTTTGAGTCCATTGCTTTGTGTTCTAGTCTCTGGAGCAGCAGAAAACAAACTTGCTCCCTCTTCAATATGACATCCTTTCAAGTATTTAAACATGGCTATTATGTCACTGCTTTTAACCTTCTCTTCTCCAGGCTGAACATATCCAGCTCCCTAAGCTGCTCTTCATAGGGCATGGTTTCCAGACCTTTCATCATTTTGGTCCAACTGCCTGGCTCTGGCCTCTGAGAGGGAGAAGAGCAGCCAACAACTGCTCAACTTAATACCTTTCCCCCCGCACCGCCCATCCCTTATGTGTCATGTTGGATTTAGATTATAAACGTGAAGGCATAGAACTCTCAAACTAATCATTTGTCCTGTGAGCCTTTTTGTCTGAAGAGTAGGGTATAAATATTCTAAATAAATAAATAAATCCTAGAGTCTGAAAAGGTTCCTTTATGTATTACAGCTCACAGTATCCTCCGGGCAGGTCAGCCTCTGTCCTTGCTGGTTGAATGATTCAGAAGAAGGCTGTAGACCAAAAAAGTAACTCTTCAGGTTCTAATATAGTTGTCTTGTTCACCATAGCCTTCTGAAACATGGCAAGCTCCCTTGATTTTTGATACTCCTGTATTATATCACAACCCGGAAACATCACCCAAGAAGATCTTCTGCTGTGCTTTCTGCAACCGGACTTGTATATCTCAGATTGGCCTTTTTAGTCACCAGCGCGCTTGCAGAAAGCGCGGGATGAGTCCTTCCTGAATCTTCGTTTGTGAAGAAAAGACAGAGAAAGAGAGATTATATAGGTATACAGTTCATTTCTACCCCACCTTTCTTTCACTGTAGAACTCAAGGCTGTACCCATGAGTTTTCCATTTATGTTCAGACTGAAGCTGGAGCACATTCACTACCCTAATGACGTGGAACCCACCACCAGCCACTGCTGCTTCCTATAATGCAAAAGTAGAGTGCAAAACAGTGACTGTTCATGCCTGACACTAGCAATCATACGAGCAGAATTCTGAATGACATGGACTTCATTCTTTTAGATTACCCGTTCTAACCAGTTTAATTACATTACCTAGATCTATGAATCCAACATCCACATACAACTGGGCACAGTAGGAACTAATCATTAAGCCAAACAATGGGCCCAACACTGTTGCTATTTGTAGGCAGCCTGAAAAAGAAGGAAAGATTTTTTTAAAATGTGAAATCAGTTGTTTTCATATTTCATGGTGCTTCTTTCCCAACATCTGTTTCAATTGCTGTCTTCAGTCACCCAGGAGGCTTCCTTATATAGGGAAGACAGACTTGTGTTGATACTGAAACACTAAGGTTGGCTTCATGCACAATAAAAATCACAGCCTACATTCTAACCCAGCTCGGTTTTCAGAGTGTATGGTACACACTGGCCCAAGAAGGAGCTATCAGAGGATTCAGGTGACAGAAGTACAGAATCTCTGCTTTAAAAAAACAAACAAACAAATGTACAACACTCTTATGAGGACTGAAGGAACAGAGTGACTAGAAAAGGAGAAAAGAAAGGGATGCATGAATATGAAAATATCTACCTGTTCACTCAGTTCTCAATCATACTACACACTGTTATAGCACTATATTCTACTTCCATTGCTGTGGCAACATTCTGAGGAATTCTAGGATTTGCAGTTTGGTGAGGCTCAAGAGCTCTCTGCCTGAGAATTCTAAATGCCCCTCCTTAAACTGCAGACTCCAGAATCCCATACAATCTTGTCATGGAAGTTAAAGTGGAATATAATACAATAACAGTGTAGTGTGATAGTCCCACCTATCCTCCATCAGCTTTCATCTGCCTGTTCATTTGTTCTCTTTTGCTCTGGGCAAGAAGAGAGGACTATGAAAGCCCTCTATGCATGTCATAGCTTGTTTGTTTGTTTGTTTGTTTGTTTGTTTGTTAAATGGCTGTTACTGTATGTTTTTATAAGAATACTATATACAATTGGTTTAATTGCTTGTTTGGGGTGGAACCCAGCACTGTGTTGTTAAATAAACTGCTGAATTCTATCTACTATCCATCCATTCTTGAATCTTAAAGAGTTTTAAAAAATACCCTTCACTCCCCCAGAAAAATACTCTCTTGCACACATGCACATGTGGACCCAAACATGCACACTTATGTATACTTAAGGACTGAATTCAGTTTCAGAGGACTGCATTCCTAAAGTAGGCCAAATCCACATTTGGTTTGAAACTGGATTATTTGCCATGGCTCCTTCTGATTGAATCCTGGGATTTGTTGTTTTATAAGGTCTTTAGCTTTCTCTGCAAAACAGTGTTTGTGCCTCACAAAACTATAAACTACAAATTTCAGGATTCCATAAGAAGCAACCATGCCAAATAATTCAGTTTCAAACTGGATTATTTGTGTAGTGTGGATTTGGCCAGGGGTAAAGCTAAAACCAAAGGGGTAGTACACCAAATACCAGCATATTTTTGCTTTCAGCTCTTACTGCCTGTAACTAAGCTTCAGGAGAGGCATACAGCTGCCCAAGATTTGTGGTCTACTGGAGGGCCCAATTCTGTGTCCCATCAGTCAGGGCAGCTTGCTGTGGGATGGTGTGGGAGAGGGCCTTCTCTACTGTGGCACCACAGTTATGTGATATCCTCCCCTAGAGGCCTGATTAGAGCCAGTGTTGTCATTCTTGCACCAGGTGAATACATGGTTGCTTAGTAAAGATGTTGAGGCCTGTTTTACACAAATCCACACTTCTGCATGGTATTAAATGGTTTTAAACCATTTTAACTGGTTTTAATTGGTCTTCTTTTAACTTGTTAAATCCTTCAATATATTTTTGGCTTTATAAAATAATTTTTTTATAATTTACATGATTTTTTTTCTATGCCATCCTCAGAACTTTTAATAGACTGTAGGAAATACTGTATATACATGCATGCATAGGTGCATAAATCTGAACTTTCTGAGTGGAGAAAAACAGAAGCTAGGGAGACACCAAATGGTGATGGTGTCATGGGGGAAAGGAAGTGGACATCTGGAAAATCCCAGAGGGCTTGATTGGGACCCCAGAAGAGTCCAATTCAGCCCCAAGACCTGAGGTTTTACACCCCTTACATAGACTGAGTATATCAATGTATTTCTTCAAGTCATTTCTGACTTATGGTGACCCTAAGGCAAACCCATCATGGGGTATTCTTGTCTGAATTTGTTCAGAGGTGGGTTGCCCTTGTTTCTCTGAGGCTGAGAGGGTTCTTCATCTACTTCTTTCCCAGTGTGAACAACATACTGACAGAATATTTCCACTGAGAGTCTCTCAATTACTGATTCCTATGTTTATCTATGAAAGCCAGCATAGTGTACTGGTTTGAGCATTGGGCTATGACTCTGGAGACCAGGGACTTTTTCAGACATGAACTTACCATGCAAGGAGGCTCGTAACAGGCGCAACGCTGCTGCGTGGCAGGGGGCCTGTTTTGTACGATGCCGTCCCCCTGCTAAAATCAGCTGTGTCAGTTCCGCGAGAAACTGGAGGCAGCCATGCCATATTTGGCCATTTTTTACTCACGGAAGTTGCCCGTGAATAAAAAATGGCCAAATATGGCACGGATGCCTCCAGTTTCTCATGGAACTGACACAGCTGATTTCGGCAGGGGGACGGTGTCATACGAAACAGGCCTCTGCCGCGCAGCAGCGTTGCGTCTGTTACGAGCCTTCTTGCGCGGTAAGTTCATGTCTGAAAAAGTCCCAGGGTTCAAATCCCCATTCAGCTGTGGAAACCTACTGGGTGGCCTTCAGGAATGCATAGGACTTTATTAGACTACAAGTTTTAAAACGTTCTTTTGCTGGCATAGAAAAACTCATTTCTATTCCTGCAAAAGAATGTCCCCCCCCCACCGCACTTACCTCCTTTCCCAGCAAAGGCTCTCTGACAATAAGGAGGAAGTGAACTGAACCCCATTCACTTCCTTGCTTGAAATCTCTCTTGATGGCTTAAGCCACCAATTGAAAACGACGGGTTTTGGTCTGTTTTTAACTGTGAAAGGGCGATGTCGTCTAATCTGCGGGCCTTTTCGTGGTTATGTGGCATCGTGATGACACTGTATTTTTCCATATCTGATAAAGTCCATACTTTCTCAGCCTCAGAGGGAAGCAATGGCAAACTGCCTCTGAACAAATCTTGCCAAGAAAACCCTGTGATAGGATCGCCTTTGGGGCTCCATAAGTCAGAAATTACTTGAAGACACACAGCCACAAAGAAACAAAAAGTTTGTATGGGATTGCATTACAAATGTTTATAAAGCTCTTTAAAATATTTTACAATACATAGCTTGGCTATTATTTGCAAGTATTACCAATGTAGAATGGTGAATTTTCTGCTCTTGCAAAATCTTCCACGTAAGAAATGCCTAAAGGAGCGATGGGAGTTTCACCAAATCCTCGAATGATATTTCCCACCAATACAAACACCCACATTGAGGAGCTAGTCTGTTTCTCACATTCTGAAAAGTAAAGAAACAAGCAGAAAGACAAATACATTCATATGAAGGTTTTCACAGGGAATGAAATACTTCAATGCTTCTTGTATATCAGTAATGAAATATGACAATACCTATATATGTGCCTGAATGGAGCCATCCCATGGGAAAGGTGGGGGAGGCATGATTGCTCCTGCCCCCTCCCTTCCCCCCTGACATTGCCAACCACGGATAATTGAATCTGCAGTTGGTGAATCAGTGGATACGGGAGTGCTACTGTATCTATTTCAAGTCTTGGAGAGAATGGATTTAGGAGAAAATATTTTCCAGGCTATAAAGACAATATATTGAGTTCAAAAAGCCCAGATTTTGGTAAATGGCAATTCATCAGAACTGATGGAGATACAAAAGGGAACTAGACAGGAATGTCCCCTCTCACCTTTGTTTTTTTTTTTAGTTTGATGCTGGAGACTTTACTGAGAGATATCGGACAAGATGATAGAATTCGTGGAGTGAGGATGAAAAAAAGAATGGTACAAGTTGAGGGCCCATGCAGATGATCTTCTGATAATAATAGAAAACTGAATTCAATGAAGCTTCTTTTACAAAAAAAATAAGCAGCTTGAGGCATGTTCTGGGTTTAAAGAATTGTGATAAAAACAGGAGTATAGTCTCTAGATCAAGGAAAGTAATAGTGCCACTCTATACTGCTTTGGTCAGACCTCACCTGGAATGAAGTTGTCCCTTCATATTCACTGGGGTTTGGTTTCAGGAGCCTCCCGTGGATACCAAAATCCGTGAATACTCAAGTCCCATTATATGCAATGGCATAGCAAAATGGTGTCCCTTATATAAGATGGCAAAATCAAGGTTTGCTTTTTTGGATTATTATTTTTAAAAAAATATTTTCAAGCCGTGAATACATAAATCCGTGGATACCAAATCCGTGAATATGGAGGGACAATTGTACTGTGCCTAGTTGTGAGCACCACAATTCAAGAAGGATATTGACAAACTGGAACATGTCCAGAGGAGGGCAACCAAAATGGTAAAAGGTCTGGAAGCCATGCCCACTCGGCTTAGGTTGCTGGGTATGTTTAGCTTGGAGAAGAGAAGGCTAAGAGGTGACATGATAACTATGTTTAAATATTTGACGGGATGTCATATTGAAGGTGGAGCAAGCTTGTTTTTTGGTGCTTCAGAGACTAGGATAGGGAGCAATGGATTCAAACTACAGGAAAAAAGATTCCCCCCAAAACATTAGAAAGAACTTTCTGGCATTAAGAGCTGTTCAGCATTGGAATGCACTGCCTCAGAGTGTGGTAGAGTCTCCTTCTTTGGAGTTTTTTAAAGATAGGCTGGATGGCCATCCGTTGGGAGTGCTTTGATTGTGTATTCCTGCATGACAGGGGGTTGGACTGGATGGCCCTGGTGGTCTCTTCCAACTCTGTGATTCTATGAAAAAAGCTGACTAAAAATATGACCTCAGAAGAGGAAAATGAATTAATTGCTCTTTCTAATTTCCAAGCAGAAAAATGTGATTAAATATTTGGGAATTAGAATTATGGAGAATAACAGTTCATTGTTTCAAAATAACTATGAAACAAAGTCTGGAAAGAAATTAAAGGAAATTTGGAAAATGGGGGAAGTTAAAATTATCTTTTATGAAGAGAATTGCTGTAATAAAAGCAATTTTGTTACCAAGGACTTTTTCGGACAAGTAAAATGCAACGGAAGCAGCCTCGCCACGTTGCGAGACTGCTGCGCTGCAGGGCATCCCTTTCGGATCAAGTTTCGTGAGTAAAAATCGCCAAAATATTACACTCAAATGTCCCTGCGGTACCGCAACAGTACCGGCAGAGATGGGCGTCATCCGAAAGGGACGCCCTGCAGCGCAACATGGCGAGGCTGCTTCCGTTGCATTTTACTTGTCCGAAAAAGTCCCAAGACTCTTATTTTACTTCCAAATTATCCCCATTATAAGAAATGGAATACCTTTCATAAAGTGACAGAAAGAAATGTCCAGATTTGTCTGGCAAGCAAGGAATCCCAGAATAAAACATAAACCTTTATATGATGCTAAAGAAGGGTATGGTTTGGGACTTCTGAATATCAAACTGTACTACGAGGCCTGTTATTTTATGTGGATGAAGGAATGGATTTTGCTTAGAGATGAGAGACTTTTGGAACTTGAAGGCCATGAGCTAAAATTTGGGTGGCATTCTTTTTTTGGTATGATAAAGTCAAAGCACAAGCTGAATTTTAAAATCACTGTATCAGGAAGACTCTTATAAAAGTTTGGTATATAATGTATATTACCAGAGGCTTTTCCACAAGATGACATTAGCCATGTCACCACAGGAAGCTTTTGTTAAGAGAGAATGGGTTAAAAATCAGAAATGCTTGATACCATTTTAACTGCCATGGCTCCATCCTGGGATTTGTAGTTTTGTGAAGCACCAGCATTCTTTGGCAGAGAAGGCTATAGACCTTGTAAAACTACAAATCCCATGCTTCCATAGGATGGAGCTACAGCACTTAAAGTGGTATCAAACTGCATTATTTCTACAGTGTAGATGCACCCTAAGTCTTAGCTTCCTTCCATTGTAGTCTTAGCTATTTATTATTATTATTATTATTATTATTATTATTGCTTATTTCTTATTTCTTTCACTGTTTTTATTTTCCTTTTTCCTTCTGAATTTTGATTAGAATGTCTGTATTCTCTCTCTCTCTCTCTCTCTGGCTTTTCTTCGCAAATGGAGATTCAGGAAGGACTCATCCCACGCTTTCTGCAAGTGCGCTTATGACTAAAAAGGCCAATCCAAGATAAACAAGTCCGGTTGCAGAAAGCACAGCAGAAGGTCTCCTTGAGTGATGTTTTTGGGTTGTGATTCTTTCTGCGTTGTCGTTTCTCTTCAAGACTTGTTCGGCGTGCGTTCTCAAATAAGGCTGCAGCATTGTGGATTGTGCGTCTCCATGCCTCCCGATGTGAGGCCAGGGCGGACCACTGTTGGTGATCAATTTGGCCGAGCCTGAGATGTTGTTTCAGGGAGTCTTTGTATTACTTTTTTGGATACCCTTTTTGGATAGCCCCTTTTACGCTGACCCGTGGCAAGTTCACCATAGAGTAGTATTTTTGGGAGGCGATGGTCCTCCATCCTAGAAATGTGCCCTGCCCAGCGCAGCTGTGTTCTCAATATCATGGCAAATAAATAAATAAATCCCTAGTGCCCCATCATCAGTGCTGAAGCAAGAATGAACTCCTAGTCAGTTTGGTTTCTGTATATGAAATGGAAATAGGTTGCACCATCTTGTGGCAGTGTGTTCCACAGTTTAACTATGCACACTCTGTAAAGAAGAGTTGGGTCCTCCTTCATGTAAACTGCTGGAGATGAATGGTTGGAGATACAGGACAGACAAAAAGGATTTCTTCATACTGCACATAGTTAATGATGGAATTCACTACCGCAGGATGTAGTGATCACTGTGAACTTCAGCAACATTAAAGGAGGATTGAACGAATTCATGGTGGAGTTATATGATCCCTGTAACCAGCCCTGATCAGTAGCTGGCCACAGCATTTTGAACCTGCTGAAGTTTCTGAACAGTTTTCAAAGGCAGCCCCATGCAGAGTGTGTTACAGTAATTCAAGTGAGACGTAATCAAATAGAAATAAAGATAATCAGTTCTGGATTCAAAGGGAAAACCTCACCTTCTGTGAATTCCTGAGTAGGAATGGAAAACTGGCTTTGATTTGAAAGACAAACAGCCATGGTTGAAGAATTTTCAGACAAAGAAGCAGTGTTTTCATATTCGTATCTGTGGAATCAAAATAATATATAAATAGAAGGAAAATAAGGCATAACTCTTTTCCTTTATGTCCATATATTGGTGGAGTGTGTGTGTGTAGCCACAAACTGTTCTAATCCATGGGAAAGCACATGAGAGGAGCTATGAAAACAACAATGCCTATTTACTTGGAGGTGAATTTTTGTATCAGCTTTGAGACTGTGGTCTAAGAAAAATCATCACTGTAGAACTCCATCCCTCACAGTATAATCCTAGAAAAGATATACTCTGAAATCAGAGCTACTTAGTTCAATGTGACCTACACATGGGAAAGTGTGCATAAAATTGTACACCATCTTGTATACCAGATCATTTTAACACTCTCTATTAGAAAAAAAATGGAGATGCTCACATACTCTGCCTCTATGGGATTCCAACATGGGTACTGAGGTTCTGAGTTACAGGATATTTCACTGGAGTGGAACCCAAAATACCATGATTGGTCAGTTGTTTTGGAGGCATATTTCCAGAATTTTGATAGGTGAGTGAAGGAAGTGCTCCTATTTCATCTCCCTTACTCTTCCATTCAAAACAGAGCAAATATTTTCAAAATGAAACATATTCAGCAGCAGTATCCAGTATCACCATCACCACTCTTTACAACATTATGCAATTGTACAAAATATTATTTTCTTTTTATGTTTGAATATTTAAAATAATTGGAAATGATGCTTCCCCTCCTTTTTTTCAGTCAAAACTTTATGCAAAGTTTCCACAGGATGGCAAACAATGGCAATTTTTCATACTACTACCTTATATCAAGAGTAGAGAACCTCCTTCAGCTCAGATTCAATATCAGTGAAGTTCTCAGGGACCAGATTCCACTGGTCAGTGTAGTCTAAAGTGAAAGAATGGCACCAAACATACCAGCATATTTCAGCTGAAAGCTCTTAGGAGATTTTCACATAGGGGAAATAACCCCCGTGGAGATTGAGAGAGAAATGGGGCTGCTCCGCTGCCAGCGCTCTGTTTCGCAAATACCCGTCCTTCTCCCGATCTCCCTTCATCCTCCCACCATCCTGCTTCCATTTTCCTTCCAATATTTTTTACTAATGCAAGTTCTTTGTTAGTAAAGAATAGCGGAAAATATCGGAGCTGAATGGTAAGCACTGGTTGACATGCACCAATTCAGTGTTATGTAGCTAGGGTAGGAAGAAATCAAAGTTCCAACAGAAGGACACATGCCTCCCACAGTGAGTAGTGGGGACTTACCTTCCCATCAGAAAATGAGGCAGCCCTATCAAAAAACACCCCAAGCCCATAAGTGCACAGCCAAGACCAATCATGCGTGGTCGGTGAAGTTTGGATCCCAAATAACTCACAAAGGCTATCAACAGCACGTTACCTGCAGAAAGAAAGAGCATCATAGAATCATAGAATCATAGAACTGCAGAGTTGGAAGAGACCATGAGGGCCATCCAGAGGGCCACGAGGGCCACGCAGGAAATCACGATCAAAGCATCCCCGACAGATGGCCATCCAGCCTCTGTTTAAAGACCTCCAAGGAAGGAGACACTACCACGGTCCGAGGGAGTATGTTCCACTGCCGAACAGCTCTGACTGATCATATGTGAACCAGACAAAGTTAAGCACCATGAGGTCACATGGAATTCATGAAGGATGTTCATTAGATATTCATAGAGCTAGAAGGGGCTATGTGGGTTATCTAGACCAATCCCCTGCCAGGCTCATCTTGAATTCCTTGGCTGGCTGAAGATAAAATTAAAATTGTTCCAACAATCTCATTGACCTATATCCAACTGCTAATCTTAGTTGAAGTAGAGGGACAGGATCAATGGGATTTATAGAATTGTTGACTTAGTCAGGACTAGCAATTGGATGTAGGCCAATGTATGCAAGCAAAGTGAATGGAGATTGTGGTTCCTCCTCACAGTCCTTCCCAACTAGAGCCCCAGCTCCTATTCCATCAGAGTGAAGGCTGGTTTTGATCTATGAAACATTTCATAGATTATGACCATATGAAAGCTATCACTGGAAGGTGCCCTCACTATTTTAGCACCACCATTCGGAAAACTCTGCTTAGAGAGACTGGACTGGCATTGACCTTATTGTTTTTTTGACATCAGGCAAAGACCTTATTTTCCTTTGCTTTTTATTAATCATTTTAATCCCACTGAATGTTTTATTTTGTTTTTCTAGTTTTGTAGATTTTATCTTATTTTATTTTATTTATCTATATTTTAATTGTGTTATTAGTTTTGTGGACCATGCTGTGAATATGATTGAAGGCTGATATGAAAACAAAGAAACAAAGTTTGGGGGTGTTTCTCTTTTTCTTTCCTCTTTGAACTTCATATGCAGTTGGTCCTCTGTATCCACGGGTTTTGCATGCACAGATTCAACCAACCACAGCTTGAAAATATTAAAAAAAAAAATTTAAAAAAGCAAACCTTGCTTCTTTGCCATTTTACATAAGGAACACCATTTTGCTACACCATTGTATATAATGGGACTTGAGCATCCATGGATTTTGGTATCCATGGGAGGGAGCAGAGGATCCTGGAAGCAAATCTCAGCAGATACCGAGGTCCTACTGTATTGTTTATTCCAGGGGCTGGGAAAGTATGGGCTATCATCCACATGCATCCCCTGGGACCTCAAAGTGCAGCCCCTAAATCCCTCTACAACCTCCCCCCAAAGCCCATAAATCCCCTCCAAATTTCTAAAAGAAAAATTATGCCAATATTCAGGCAATTTTTGAACCCAAACATTCCAAACTGGCAACAGATATAGCACTTTGCCTCCCCCACCAACCATAGACACTCAGTCTCCCTACAATCCCTGGTAAGGACAAAAATCCCCCCCACCCACCCAATTACTCAACATGGTGGCCGGAACTGATGCTACCTCACTTCTGGTGCACTGAAAAACAACTATACAATCTGCCAGAGGAAAATGGGAGGAAATTGCCCCCCTCCACAATTGTCCACCCCTGATCTATTCAATATCACCTTAACATTTGGAAGGGGAGAATTCCAATGAACACCAGAAGCGGCTGATGGATGGATCAGTGGGGTGGTAAATTTGCTCTGGGTTTCAGCCTGAACTTTAAAGTTTTCCATGGTGCTTCACCTATATTAGGCATAGGGCTCATCATCTTGGAATCATAGAATCATAGAGTTGGAAGAGATCACAAGGGCCATCTAGTCCAACCCCCTGCCCTGCAGGAATACACAATCAAAGGTCATCCAGCCTCTGCTCAAAAACCTCCAAAGAAGGAAACTCCACCACACTCCGAGGCAGTGTATTCCACTGCCGAACAGCTCTTACTGTCAGGAAATTCTTCCTAATGTTTAGGTGGAATCTCTTTTCCTGTAGCTGGATAGCTTTTTTAAAGTTCAGATCAAACTCCAATGTGGATTCACTACCCCTGTGATATTGGAGCTACCACCAGCTGCTGGTAAATACACCAACACCAGTGAGGTTTTAACCCAATTGCCCATCATTTTGTGAATTGTTTTTGTTTCTTTTTACACTCTCTTTTTCCTTTCCAACACTATCAGTACACAATTATCTGGCTTTATTTATTTTTCCTTCCAAAGTGGAGAAAAGATAATACCCATTATCAATTTTCTTAAGATGGGGCACAATATGACTGTTGCAATAATGAGCACAGGATTCCAGAAATATGATTTGGGTTAGCTTACCCATATCATACTTAAACAAACAATTATTATTAATATTATTATTATTATTACAAATCATGCTTTTTCATCCAATATATTTCTTTCTAATAACCTGTATTTAACTCTTAGTCTTAGGTGTTATTTTGGGTTCTGCCTCTCAAACCACTGGCTAACCTTATCCAGAAACATACCCATTTCAAAGCTTCCGTTGATCACTCCAACCAATGAGGCAGAGATGTTGAACCGTCGTTCAATCTGTGTGAGTATGCTGTTCACATAAGCTCCAGACATGGTTTTGGTTAGGTAGGCAAATCCTAATGCCAGCAGAAATGCCTGGAAGAGAATGAGCAAACCCAGTTAAATAAATAGTTTGAAAACATCTGAAAGAATTATAATACTGGAATAACAAAGTTGGACAGTGGCAGCGTTCATGTCAATAGAATGGTGAATCCATTCTGGTGGTGAATCTACCAAAAATATATTCAGCACCTTGGATAGTTCCTTTAATGGTCCAGCTAAAACCTGGAGTGGATTCACCACTCCCGCCAACATGGAACCTACCAGCCACCACTGGGGTTAGAAGATAAATGACCTGGCAACCCCCTCCTCTCTTTTACCTTCCTTAATTTGAGAGGTGGTTATGTCTACCTTTGGAAACTTGTCAAAATGGACTCCGTCCATGAGTAAAAAACAGCGCGGCCACCTCCAATGCTAGCCGCAAGAGTCACGGACGATGCTGAGAGAGAAACAGCGTCGTCCAAAATGGACCCCTTGCTGCGCAGCAGCCTGGTTACTGCTCCAGAGGCTGCTTGCGCGGCAAGAGGCTGAAAGAGGTGTCCAAAAATCTCCCCTCTCTCAAGTGAGCTTTACCATATTTAGAGGTGGACAAATTGGCTAGTTTCACTTTCTCCCACATTATTTTTATAAACTATAGGGATGAAATCCAACTGCTAGTGCCACTTAGAATAGACCTATTAAATGAATGGGATTTACATAAATGTTGCTGCACCATTCAGCAGTGGTTCTACTCTAACTAGATTGAAAACAAGTTTTTTCCCCTCAAAAAACATGAATGATTTTGTGAATTTCAGCCTGTATCAAAAACAAACTAATTGTCCCCCATTTACTCTGGCACAATTCAATAAGTATAGGTACATCCATTGTAGAGAAGACTATGTTGTACATGCATGCTATATAGATGTTAAAGTGAGAAGTCTCTTTGGAAAGAAATGGTGGCAATCCTAATTCAGCCTGATAAACATGTCTGAATACATAGGGTGCATCTATACTGTAGAAATAATGCAGTTTAACACCACTTTAACTGCCATGGCGCCATCCTACAGAACCCTGGGATTTGTAGTTTGTGATGCACCAGTACTCTTCAGCAGAGAAGGCTAAAGACCTTGTAAAACTACAAATCCCAGGGTTCCATTGGGTGGAGCTACAGCACTTAAAAGTGGTGTCAAACTGTATTATTTCTATAGTGTAGATGCACTCATAAGGGTTTCAAATCCAAACTCCTAAGATCTTTGGGCCTGGATAGGTGAATCAGCTGGTTGTGTTTCCACCCAAAATGTACTTTCCAAAAAATATTAAGTTTATCCGATTGAATTTATTTTTAAATTTAATTTGATGTAATACAACTTAAATAATCAACAAAAGAGCAGCACATAAAAGAATACAGAATGCAAACGAATATTGGGTTAACAATAAAAATTGTTGACATGGATTTCAGAAAATCCAGGAATGACCCAGCCTTTGGGGACAAAAGAAAAAATCCATTGGGGGGGAGAATTCTTAGGGGAGGTAATTCACCTATCCCCCCCCACACACACACCATTAGCTACACCCTTGCTTTTCTGTTTAGCTAAATGCATTTTAAAAAATCATAAACATATAAAAAACATTTTTAAAACAGACTAAAAATCACTGTCTTCCCCTTGTTTGTTATGAACGCATGAAGACATTTAGGAATTTGGGGAAGTTCTTATTTAAAAAGAGACTAAACAAAATTCTCACCCAACCCATTTGTTTAAAAACCAAAAGAACTATGTTGGATCAGTCCAAAGACCTGCCTAATCCAACAAGAGCCAAACAAATGTCTATGGGAATCTGGCTAGGAGGGGATATATGCAAATGCACCCTTCATCTCATGTCCCTAGCCATGGATATACAGAGGCATTTTTCTTCTGAAACTGGAGTTGATAAGACAGTCATCCTGGCCAGTAACCACTGATCATCACCCTAAACTTGATTAATTTATCCAATTTCCTTTGAAAACCACCCAAGTTAGCAGTCATAACTAAATCTTGTGGCATTGCATTCCACAGTTTAACCATGGGGATCTCCAGATAGGCTAAATGTTACCAATGACTGCAGAATTTCTAGCTGTAGTTCTCGGATTATGTTTACAACATTTCTGTGTATGGGACTGTTCAGTGGCAATTCCTGATGCCAGCAGCAACATTTTATTCCCTCTCAGAGAGTGGACCTTTCCCCAATTCTGGGATATGTTAGAACAAAAGAGCTCCATGGGACTTGTGTAATTCAATACTTGCCATTCACACCAGGTACTTGGCCATCCCTCCACCTTGCTGCTACTGCGGAAGAGTGAAAGGGGGTCACAACTGGCAGCAGGGATTTTCCCTTGCAATGTACATATGCAGTTTTAGGCTACGGTTCCTTTTTAAAATGTAGACATGACCATACTGGGTCTCATAACATCCTGAGTCAATAGTGAGCAAAGGCACTGAAGAGATCCAAATTATGTTTGGCCAAGTTGCCCACAGTGTCATGAGATATGAATGGTGATTGACCAAGTTGTCTATGATATTATACATTTTTCTTCATCCTCTCCTCCCCACCGCTTTTGCAGGCTTCCCCAAAAGCTGGAGAGGCAAAGGCAGCACCAACCAGCACCTGACAATGAGCTCTGTTAAGCTCTGTTGAGAGAGTTCTACTCTGAAAGAGCCCTATGTGTTACCCCAAGAAACAGTTTCATCTGTCCTCAATCTGCACCACTCAGCTTCAGCAGATGACCCCACATTCTAGTTTGAGAATGGGAGAATGGGAGAAAAAGCTGTCTTTCTACCAGTGCTATTAGTTCACGTTTTACCCTGACATGGTGTGTGTCTTTTGCATACTTAGTATATTAGCCCTCTGAACACCTGATAATGATAATTGTTATAGAATGAAATAACCGAGCAAAAGATAGGTCCTACTACAAATGATCTGAAACACCTGTAAGTAGGTATGAGTAGGCACTAGGATTGGTTTTGTGTATTAGCAATATTTGATTTTAAAAGTGTTGCCTGCCCTGACAGCCCCCACCTTTCAGTAATGCATAATTGGCAATATTTAATAATTTGGCTGGCCCACTATGTGGTTGGTAAACCAGGGACTTCCCAAATACTAAGGCTGGAGTCATGTACAACCTAGGGAGGAGCATTCTAAATTCCTCCAACAGGTCATACCCAGGTCAAAGTTCTTTCTGAAGAACACCTGGAGATGAGTCATCCACTAATCTAGTCAAGGATAGCTGAGCACTCAGTGCCTGCAAAACAGATTTTTCCTCCTTTTCCTAAATCACAATGAAAGGTTGCCTATGCCCATTCAGTCTCAAATGGCTAGGCCATCAACTATCATTAATGCATCTGGAGAATCCTTTGTCCAGTCCTGGGAAACTCCAAAAGGCATTGTATTCTACTCTAAATCTCATCCCTTCAGGGGAATTATTGAATATAAATATCAGCCTAAAACACCACCAAAGTGTTTGCAGTTCCTCTTCATACCTCCATACTGCTGGTTTGCTGTGCCACCCTCAGAACGATACTCTGAATATCCTCTGCTGCATTAATCTCTGCTCCTCTGGTCAGTATAGTATAACCACAATCCTCTTCATCTATTCCTTGATTCAAATACTTCCTACTTTCTTCGATAGCCTTGTGTGATTGCTTAAAGCTTGAGTATTACCATGGGTGCTGTTAAGGGTACATTCAGGCTTAGAGTCGCCTCAGTTACTGCCAATATACAGACTGTAGGTCAAAAGATCCCGCCATTACCCAGCCTCTTGCTGCCATCTTGAGCTAATTAGATATTCCCCATATTAAGATTCAGATACTAGTGGGATCCTCACCGACCCCACACAATTCGAGTAACAAAAGGTCAGTAGCTGAATGAAACCAGGGCAAGATCAGTGTTGAAACTGACTGTGAAGCAGCAGAGCTAAAAGCAGATGCTTTTCAATGCATTCCTGTGGCTGAAACCAACACATTAGCCCTACATGACTGTGGATTATTGCAAGGCAAACAAAACAACAAGGAGTGGCTGTGTGAGAGAAATGGCCATTGATTATGGCTGTGAAAACACACTGCCAACAACCAACCATTCTACCTCTGTTGAACAGAGCCTATGGGGGGACAGTTCAGGCAGAAAATAACCATGTGCTACAGTCTGCCATGTAGCCATGCTTGAGATAGTCAGTGATGGCTGGTGCTAGCACAGCAGTGAATCCATTGCAGGTTTTAGTCTGAACTTTATAGAGCAAGCTAATATGCTGAACCCTACTCCAATATATGTTCAGCACTTGGATAGCTCCTTTAAAATTCAGGCTAAAACTCAAGAATGGATTCACCAGCCCCATGACATAGGAACCACCAGCCACCACGGAACGTTGGATTCTTTGGCAGAGCTCAGTAGCTTGGTTCCTTCATACGTGTAGAAGAGTGGCACATCAAGCATACACACTGAGTGAAATATGCCACAGCTGCCTCCTTGGCAGTGCCAAGCTAGAACACACACACACACACAACACACACACGAAGTAAACTGATTCCTTAAAGACATCTGACGCTGATCACCAGCTCAGATTTCAGCTTGTAGCAGGTAAACACATACATATACATGAACACTCTGAACTTGGACAGATTTTGCCTTGTTGATTGCCAAGCTGAATGTGTGAGAATGAGGTGGGGGGGGCATGGATTTGCAATTGTCCCATTTCTCTGTTCCCCCTAAACAGCACCCCTGTTCTCCTTGCATAACAGGCATCGGCCCGCTTGGCATGAAGTGAGAAACAACACTATTAGATTTAATCTCAGAGTTAAAGAAGAGACCCGGGAAATTCAGTACACTACAAATTAACCTTAATCCCATTATTTCCACCTGCAGATCACGGAGAGGCCAAACTGCTGGCATCTTGCACAAAATTAAGTGCATCTTTGGGTCTTCTTTGACAGTGCCAATCTAGAGTGCATACACAGATACAAACAAGTAAAATTACTCCCTTAAAGACAGTTGATAACATGTGTGACCATACACCCTGCACTCCCCCCGCCCCAAATTTTCTCAAGAACAGTGCTTAGCTGTAGGGAAAGAAATAGAGCTAGCAGCTAGGAAACAGCTATGCTCAAGGGCATCTACCTCTTCCAGCTCCCATGCTAAGTTCACTTTCAAAGTAGGTAGGCCCTAATTACGCTAAAGGCACCAGATCCTGTCTGCTCTTGGAAGCTAAGCAGGGCCATACCTAGTTAGTACTTGGATGGGAGACTGCTAATGAATACCAGGTGCTGTAGACTATACTTCAGAGGAAGGAACTGGCAAAACCACCTCTGAGGATTCCTTGCCTAAGAAAGACTTTTGCATGGAACCAAAATAATTGACCTCTGTATATCTATTGGGATCTCAACTCACTACAAAAGAAGGCCACCGTCTTACAACCATGATGTTACCATGACTTAGCTCTGAGTAAGCATGTATTGGACTGTAGTATTGTTCTTCCTTTATAAAGAAAGCAGACTTTCAGATTCAGACAGATATTAAGCCACTGTTCTAAATGAAGCTGCAGACTGGGGAAATTCTGAAATATGTAGGTGATGTTTTCACCTAGTCTAGTTTGAGATCCCTGAGTAACAGTGTTGTCTTCCCATTGAGCTTTTGAGCTTGATGGCTAAGGTGAGTTAGCCAAATATATTCTACTTTGGGCCCTATGTTTTCATTGTACTTCAACAGCACATCACAAGTAGAGTGTATGAAAGAACAGAAGTGCTTGAGAGCAGCCCATTCCTGGACAGAGCTTGACATGCTGGTTGAGGGATTCTGGGAATTGTAGTCCAAAAAGTCACTTTTCTAAGCTCTGGTTCAGGATGGATACTCAACTACATGCTCTGAAAATGAGTCTCTTGGCTGTGTGAGTGATCCTATGAGGCATGGGTGAAAGATGATGTTTTGAGTCCTTCAGAAACTTTCTCAATAAATCTGCACTGAATCAGCTGTAGGAAATTAGTACTGTATTCATCAATAAGAGAACGTCCCAATACCTTCAGCTTGGAACAGCATGATACAGTTGACTTCTTCTTAGCTTCTTTCATCGTGCTTTTTGAATCAGTTGTGATATCTTCTTTGTGGTGATTTGTGTCAGCCCCAGTATCCTTTTGAAAGAAAAGAAGAAGAAAAAAGGAGCATGAAGCATGTTGATCATAAGAATTTCAACTTCAAAAATGTCTATAGAGATACAGGATGTTTTTATGAGTGATATTGTGGTATCAAAAGACCCAGATGGAGGGTGAGTTTTTCTTCAGAGGTTGGAAATAGAGTTACATATAGTTAACAGAAACTAGTTACTTTGGAAGAGGGCACGGGTGAAATAAAATCACATTTCAGGAGTAACATAATGAAGAAAGTGAAGCTAGTTTATTGGTGTGACAACTAACCATTTCCAGTTACTTTCAAAAGTGGCCTTTAATGGCCATTTTTGGGGGCATTTTGATATGCATTCTTCAAGTTTTACACCATTCTCATATGAATTTTTGTTCTCTCAAAAAAACCAACAGAAAGCAATAAAAAGCCACAAGTAAGTGCAACACATAATGCAGCAAGTTGCTTTTTGAACATTGCAACAAATAATACGAGCAGATTACTTTTCAAAAACTGTTAAAAGTAACTGCAATGAATTACTTTTAAAAAATAAATTTAAAGTATAGTTTAAAGTGAAATTAACTTTGCTCTACTTTTTCCCTTGAGTGTTAAGAGTGCAGTCTTAAGATTACCTTCCTGGATGTTCAATTACTGACCTACAAGCAGCTGTTCTAGAACAACAACAACAACATAGGAAGATTAGAAAGAGAAACAACTACATATATTCATACATTCCAGCCCATTAGCAGAGGTACATACAAAAACAGCGGTTTCTTGGCACACTATATTGGACTTTTTCGGACAATGTAAAAATAACGCTAGCAGCGTTGCCAAGTTGCGACGCTGCAGCGCAAGAGGGCATCAGTTTCGTACGACCCTCCTTCCCAGCGGTACTGTTGCAGTACCGCTGGGACATTTGACCGTGATATTTTTGCTTTCTACCATAATATTTTACTCGCGATCAATGATCGTGAGTAAAATATGACTGTAAAAACATACAATAATTAAAAATATATTAAATTAGAAAAAAAAATTAAAACATACAATAATTTTTTTAAAACCCAATTGCAGCACAGAGGGAAAGGACAGCCGAGTCTTGGGTCGGGATAGTTATTCAGGAAAGGCCTGCCAGAAAAGATCCATCTTGATAGCTTTTTTTAAAGCTGTCTAAGGTGGTAATAAGATGGATCTCGTCCGGCAGGCCATTCCATAATCTGGGAGCGGCAGCAGAGAAGGCCCTGTGGGAGGTCACCGACAGCAATTCTCTGTACAGTGGCAGCTGGTAGCTTCCATTTCAGTGAGACAGTGAATCTGCACTGGATTTGAGGCTGAACTATCTCAAGTGTTACATACCCTGATAGCCCCCATCTTGGAATGTCAAATAATTGGCTATATTTAATAATTTGGCTCAGTGTAGCCATCCACGTGGTTACAAGTAAACCAGGGATCTCAAAATAAGGCTGGATTCATGTATACACCAAGGAGGGGCCTGTGAAAATTTCAAAAAACAAATACTGTACTCTCAAGTAAGCAACTCGACACCTGGAGGTGAGTCATCACTAATCCACTCAGCAATAGTAGGAAACTTTATTGCTTGTAAAACAGGCTTTTCCTCTCCTGCTCCCTTCTGACAAAATACCTTGCCTGTTTCCTATTCAATTCCAAAGTATCAATAGTAACAATTGTTAACTCTTCCTTGGTACGCTTTGTTTTAGCCTGGGAACCTCCAAGAACCATTGTATTTCACTCAAAACTCGCATCCCTTCAGGGGAATTATTTCATATAAATACCACCCCAAAACACTACCAAATTGCTCACAGTTCCACTTCCTCTCTCCATGCTGCCAGTTTGTGGTGCACCCTCAGAATGCAACCCTGAGACCCCTTTGCTGCAGGAATCTCTGCTCCACAGAACAAATGTCACATCACCCATCATCCCCTCACTCTACTCCTCTATCTCAATAATGCCTACTTTATTTGTTAGCCTTGTGTGAATGCTTGAAGCCCGAGTGTTTGCGTGAATGTTGATATTATTTTCCAATAAAGATCATTTAATTGTACCTTTTGGCTTAGAGTCTCCTCCTTAGTACTGGTACACAAAGGTTAAAAGGTCCTGCTTGTTACCCACCTCTCATATTGCCAAGTCAAGTGCATTAATTCCCCATATTAATATTAGTATATTAGAGGGTCCTCACAGACCCCCAGCATTTTGGGTAACACAGGTGCTTCAGCCTATTCTAAAAACAGGTTCAGCAGCTTGGATTGCTCCTTTAAAGTTTAGACTGAAACCCAGAGCAAATTTGCTCCCGCCAATAACATGGAAGCCATCAGGTGCTGCTGTTCTCCATTAAACAAAGTGGGACTTGCTTCTGAGTAAAATACATAGCATTGCCCTTCCCAAAAAAATATTTTGGGGAGAGACAACCCCATCCAGTCAAAAACAACCTAATGAAGTATGAGCATACTTGGTGGGAATGGAATGGTATGTCTGTTGCTGGCAAAAATGGAAAGTGGGAACTGAGAAGGTGTTCACCTTGAAAGGGCAAGCATGGATTGCTGGAACACCAAACAGAAGCAAGTAGTCCATGTGGCAGAAATGTGTTCATTATTCACCTTTATCCAAGCAGACAAAATGAACAAACTTCCATTAAGATCCTTAATCTGGCTCCAGTGAAAGCTGCAGGGTGTTGTGGAGTATAGTAATGCCCCATGTCCACAGAAGTGAATCAAGGGTACAACAGGACCTGCGTATCCACAGTGGATTTGTTCCAGACCCCACCACAGATAACGAAATCCATGGATAATAGCGAATGCCATTGAAAATAATGGGACTTCCAGTTTAAAATACCATAGAGTTGCCTTGGAGGACCTAGAAAATGGCTAGAGAGGACACATTTTCTAGGAAGACTCTATGGTAGCTGTGCTGAAACTGAAACCACGGATAATTGAATCAGTGGATAATGAATATGAATATGGGGGTCCTACTGTACTTCCCAATGGGCCCAGATGGGGCAAATGTGTTGGGAAGTTGTGCTATTTGTTATAGTAGCTCTCTTTTCTGTTCTCCTGGACTATATTCTGGCAATTCCTGGCAACATTTTATTCCCATCCTTAAATGGATTTATTTTTTATTCTAAGACAGATCAGAACAAACTGTCTCCTTCTCTTTTCGACCTTTCTTTTTTAAAAAATCACATAGTACCGGTAGTACAAAGAGAGTCAGTGTGGTGTAGTGGTTTGAGCACTGGACTATGACTCTGGAGACAAGGGTTCAAATCCTGGCTCAGCCATGGAAACCCACTGGGTGACCTTGGGAAAGTCACACTTCCTCAGCCTCAGAGGAAGGCAATGGCAAACGCCCTCTGAACAAATCTCACCAAGAAAACCCCGTGATAGGTTCACCTTAGGGTCACAATAAGTCAGAAACAACTTGAAGGCACATAACAATGCATAGTGGTATAATAAAAACAAATAAAAATAAAAACTGCTAAAAAAAAAAAAACAATAACATGACAGGTGGCTGAAACTCAAGGACATTGTTTATAGCTCTTCGTGTGACAAGATTTAAAAGACCTACCTTGTAGGTCTAGTTCTGTGTGAATTCAGCAAACGTGACTCTGGGGAAGTAAAATAGCCTGTTTGCCTGGATGAGTGTCACAAAGCAGAAGTAAACCTAGAGCTGAGGGGGAAACAAACTCAAATACACTTCTCTTAACAGGGCCCACATCTCTCATTCTAGTCCAGCAGTTAAAATTATCTCCATTTTTGCTGATGGACTAAGATGCCTAGTGCTCTCTCTGTTTTCCACTGATTAAGAAAGCTGGGAGCTTCATGCACAATGGAGGGACATACACTCCTACAGTATATGCCAGGAGAGAAAATTTATTTTTTAAATAGGTTGCTCCTCCCCTTCATGCACTGTTTAACAAATAAACATTACCCATTTTTCAAATCTAGAGGTGGACCTCTAGCCACTTCTGGTTTTATTGTCATTTTTGGCAGTCCATGCAGCCACCCGAGGGTCTCAGAACATAAAATTCACCCCTGAACCCACTGTGTACCATTAATTGCAAACACAAAGGACTTTATCAGATAGACAATATATGGCATCATAACAATACCACATTACGGCGAAAGGGCACACATATCAGATGATGTTGCCCTTTTGCAGTTATGTCCTGGACAAAACATGGGGGTTTTACTTGATGGCTTAAGCCATCAATAGATACCTCTGTTGCTTTTTTGCTGGTATTGCCAGCATGCAAAACATCAGGCCATTTAAATCTCATACTTACCCCGACAATGGCCAGACTGGTGTGAACACTTCCAGGTCAGATTGGGACATCCAGGTAGGTTTCTCTCTTTTTATGACTCTTCCTGGGTTACTTGGGGCCTTTAAAATGTGTGTGTGTGCACGCTTTGTACAACTTTTTGTGTGTTTTTTTTTGTTTTTGTTTTTAAATTTTCCACACAACAAAGCCTTGCGGGATTTCAAGTGAGGAAGTGAATGGGGCTCTATTCATTTCCTCTTTATTGCCAGAAGCCTTTGCCAGAAGAAAAAGGTGAGTGTGAGGGGAACGTTCTTTTGCCGGCATAGGAATGAGTTTTTATGTGCCAGCAAAAGAACGTCTTAAAATTTGTAGTCTGATAATGTCCAAAGCCAGACAGAAGAAGGAAGCAAAACCTCTCTAGATTATTTCCCATCCCCTGGGATGTACATCCCCACCCCCAAATCAACTTTGATGGCACCTAGCAAGCCTCTCCCCCTGTACCTATCCTTCTGTAATTTAACAGTGTTGTGTAGTAGTCTGAGCATGGGACTATGACCCTGGAGACCAGGGTTCAAATCCCCATTTAGCCAAGGAAACCCACTGGGTGAGTTACACACTCTCAGCCTCAAAGGAAGGCCATGGCCAAACCCTCTCTAAACAACTCTTGCCAAGAAAACTGTGTGATGGGTTTGCTTTAGGGTCACCATAAGTCAGAAATGACTTTAGACACACAACAACAACACATCCATAATGTCTGCTCTTCTTATATATGTTGCCCACTGGTTCACTCACTGGTGATGTCATCATCATCATAATCATCCCACTTTTTTCCTGAGACTCAAGGCAACTTGCAGAAGTTAAAACAGATATAGATAAAATTTCACATCATTTAAACACAAATTAATACAATTTGTTAGCTGGTTTATTTTACTTGACAGCCTATGTAGATTTATATAGCTGGCTTGTTACACTGAATTATCCTTTAATAATGGACATATAGAATACTAGATATAGCCCCAGGTTACTCTAGTAATTGAATAAGGGATGCATTTAAGGAGTTGTCTGTATTGATTACGATTTGTCATGACAATACTGGAAGGCAATGGTTGGCTTAAATAAAAGCCTAATTATAAAAGCTGTACACTCAGTAATTTTAATTGATATCCAATAAACAACCATTTGACTTGTGGCTGTAAAAAATGTTCACATCATACAAAAATTAAAATACCATTGAACTATCAATCAAATTACAAGCAATTTAAAAGCTTAACCATTAACAAAAAACAAATATAAAAGATCCTTTATATTCTTTATAATGAAAAGATCATTACAGATCCTTTCCCCATGAGCAATAAGACCTCAAGAGCCAGTGTGGTATAGTGGATTGAGCATTGGAGTACAGCTCTGGAGAGCAGGATTCAAATCCCTGCTTGTCCGTGGGAAGCCACTGGGAGACCTTGGCCAAGTCACCCTTCCTCTGCTACAGACTGAGGACAGAGAAAGTCCCCTCCTTAAAAAAAAAACTCCCATGATTAGTTCATCTTAGGGTCGTCCTCATAAGTCAGAAATGACTTGAAGGCATACAGCAACAACAATAAGGCTTCAAAGGCCTATTGGAGCCAGAAATGCTTCAGCTGTCTATGGAGGGGAAGCAAGGAGGACAAAAGTCTAGCCTCTCTAGGAAGGGAGTTCCAGAGTGTGGGAACAGCCACCAAGAAGGCCTTCCCCCATGTTTCTACCAGGTGTACCTCTGAGGGTAGTGAGATGGAGAGAAGGACCACCCGTGAAGATCTAAAATCACGGGCAGGCACATATGAGAGAACATGGTCCTTCAAATAGTCTGCATCTAAGATATTTACAGTATAGCTTGTGCCCAGTAAAAGACTGGCAGCTAGTGAAGCTGTTGCAACAGGGGAGTTGTATGGGAACCTAGTAATGCCGGTGTCACTCTTAGACAGGCTACAACTTGCTTGTCTCCCTTCCTTAGCAATATGGGGGTCCTCAGTCTTGTGGGGCCTGATACCATGGACTTTTAAAAAGATGAAGAATATTAAAGCAAGTCTGAATGAATGAACAGTAAAGCCTCAACTCTCACTAGAAATAGGATGACTAAACTGGGGCTGTCATACTTTGGACATCATGAGATTACGTGACTCACTGGAAAAGACAATAAATGCTCAGTAAAATGGGAGGCAGTAGGAAAAGAGGAAGACCACACAACAGGAAGATTGATTTGATCAAATAAGCTATAGCCTAGAGTTTGGAAGACTTGTGTAGGGGCAGCTGATGACCATGGTTCTTGGAGGTCTGTCATTCATAGGGTTGCCATGAGTCAAAGGCTGTGTCTACATGGGCCAAATGAAACAGTCCCCCCATTCCTGTGCCCAGCTGTCCAGACAATGCATGGTTTTGGCCCTGTTTCTACTCCAAACTTTCCAGATGACATCCAGACAATTTCAATGAGAATCCATGGCAAATAACCTTTAAAATGGAGTGGACACGTGGTAGAAAAAATCCCCTCACCATTTACTGCAATTCTTCTGGAGAAAATGGTGAGTTCTGTTACCGCAATGGGGGAGTGTCCACACATGTGGCTTGGCAGTGTCCAGTGTAGCCATTTCCCAGATGGATTGCACACATCATGCCTGCTGATGTCACCATAAGGTGCCCAGCCATGTGACCACAGTCAGGCATTCCTGGCCTCAGAAGATGCTACAGTTGTGGGGTAGAGAAGTGCTGATTCATGTGCAGGCCACGGGTACGCAGACACCCCTCTGTTGCTGCAATGGAAGGGCATGTAATGGGGAGGGGGGATGTTGCAAACCCAGGGCTGCAATACCCTGGCCAGAACATGGAGTATTCTGGCCAGTGTAGACAAGCCCAAAGTCAACTTGATGGCAAATAACCATAACAATGCCAGTTGGTCAATAGGCTTTCTGTGGGATTTTTCCAGGCTGTGAGGCCATGTTCTGGAAGAGTTTTCAGAACGCTTACAGAACACGGCCTCACATCCCGGAAAAAATTCGTGGAAAACCTATGGATCCCAGCCATGAAAGCCTTCGACTTCCCAGTTGGTCAATCGTGCTTCCCCCACTCCCACACCAGGAATGAAATGTATGTGAATGTTTCTGAAACATTCAGACTAGTTAACAATCTATGTAAACAAAGAACCTCCCCCTCAGTATGCTTTGAGTCCAAACCAAAGCCTTGTAATCTGAAGAACCCTTAAGAGTAAATCACATGGACATGGTGAGGCTTTCCCCCTGAAACAAACCTGCCTTCCAAAATGTTAACTTGGCCCTTGGTGGGACTAACCAATTATAATCAAAGCTTTGTCTCACACTTTTGATTTCAAAGAGCAAGGCAATGTTTATTCAAGGATGTGAAAGAGACTGATATGCATTAGCATGCAAAGGGATCTCTTAGCAGGGATCTTTGAGACTAACTTGAGAGATAGAAGTTGATAGCATAAATCTGCTTCACCAGATGCATGACATAAGTAGACATAAGTCTACTCAGTCTCAAAGGTGCTACAAAAGCCCTTTGCATACTGATCCAGACAAACACAGCTATGTCTTTGAATTCTACCACCACAGAAAGATAAGTGTAAGTTCTTACTCTGGTTAGTCAAAAGAACTCTTCCTTTGGATCTGCAGGAAGATAATAGTATAAAAGAAATGCAGATATAGCATGAAATTTGGAGCACAGTGAGTTGGTGCAGGGGCATAGCCAAGCCAGACAGCAGCAGAGGTAAATGAAGGATACAAGGACTTAATCCAGATATTACCATGTTTAGACACACAGCCGACAGAGGAAATTCCTTTCTTCGGGAAGAGATTTCCTTGGATTTAGTTGTTTTCTGCTTCATTGACTGGCCGAGTAATTTGGTGGTTCAGTTCAGAAAAAAGAAGGTGGGGTCTTTTGAAATGTCTCCTGACTAGATCTAGGGTTCTATACTAATAAATATGGGGAAGAAAGGGTTCACATAGCAGGAGGGTTGGGAGGATAAAGAAAGTGGCACCAGGGTCCAGTTCTGCTGGGAAAAGCTTCATGTACCAGATCCTCTTCTGGTCACGTTAGATGTCATGCTGGAAGAAATGGCACACAGAATCTAAATGTGAAGATTATAGTCTGGCTGAACTTAGACAATGGAAGCCAGCCCCCACCCTTCTAGGCAGCTTGGCTAGGGGGAATGGCTTGATGAAACAATAGAACAGTTGCACACATCAACATCATGGTTGTCCCCACTGAGTTTACTCAACAAGAATTAAATATACAGAAAATAGGGCCATTCCTCTTAACTTGATGGGTCTTAACGACTGTTGCCTAGCAAAGGGAAGTAGAAACACTCAACACTTGGCAGACTGTCCCTTAAGGATATTCAGTGACCAATCAGATAAGGTATCCCTTCAGTCTGGTAGGCAGCATGTGGCACAGAGGAAGCAAAAGTTACTTGTTTGGACTACAGCTCCCAGCATATTCAGCCAGCATGGGCAATAGGGATTCTGGACATTGCAGTCTGAATAAGTAACATTTCCAGGCTCTGAAACCACCTACATTATTATTTTCCTGGAGACAATCCTTTCAACTATCCTAAATGCATTCATTTCATGTCCACTAATATACCCACTGTAGCTTTGGTGGGTCCATCACCAATTCCAGCTTGCCCTGGAAGACACAGCTGATTAGAGCAAAGTCCTCCGAGGGGAATGTGGCAGGTACATCTGCCCCACCACCCACCCATTACATTATGAGCTTTTTGGAAATGTTTGTGGTTCCTTTAATGAAAGAATTCAGTTTAAAACCCATGTCGTAGTGGATCCAGGGCTTACAGGATCAAAGGAGCAGAATGCTTTTATTATCAGGGATAATAATGTCATTTCCCATCCCTATCTCACAGGCTTCCCTGTTTTCTCTTGAGTGTAGTTGCAATCTTGAGAGAATTGGAGGGAGAAAGATAGAATTTTCCAAGCAACAATATATTATTGTAAGCAATTCCTGTTATTATGCAAAGTAGTTTTTAGTGACTGGATCTTGCATCAGACCCAGTAGTTTACAAAAGACCTGCTCTTGGTGGAGACAAATACTGCTACAATTTATTTATAGATACAGGTCAACACAGCTATCTGCATTTTTGGATTCTCTTTGGGGTATCATTATGGAGATGGTCACATTTAGCACATGAACTTCAAAATTTACCACTACATGGCAGTACAATACAATAGACATCTGTCCCCCACTCCTATCATGCTTCCCATTGCAATTCTGATTATGAAAATCCAACCACCTGAAAATACTATGTACAAGCCCTGTTAACTCATACCACTGCATGTTTAAAAGAGATGGCAAGGTGTTCTGAATTGCTGCTTATGCAACTATTTGGGACATTTCCATAGAGCATTCACATAAAGGGAGCTGTATTTGAAACTTTTGTACCCTGTTACTGTATTAATCACTTGATCTGTTAGTTCAAAGAAAGCCAGGAAAAAAAGAAAAAAAAAAGATCAGTGAAGCTACCATCTAGGATTTGACAGCATGTAACTCACTGCCTGCAGGAAGCTCCAAGGCTTTTTGTTTTAAGTTATATTCTGTAGAATTGAAGCTTAAATTTAAAAGGTAGGTTTCTAGCTCTCATGGTTACAAGATAAATATGAAAACATAACATGATATATTTCTTATGCCCAACAACTTACCTGACTAGGCACCAACCAAATGTACTAATAATTTTTCTTTAACATTCCTGTCAGATGGATTTCCTCCCTGTTCAAAAATGATTATCTTTCCTCCAATCTCTTTCCTCACACTGATATCTTTATGTCTTTACTGCAATTCATACCTCACCCATCCTGTCGGTAGCAAATCAATTCACCCCTCTCCTCAAATTTAACATCTCTCAGTGTCTCCTCAGGGATAAAGGCAGTGTAGTCTGGAGTGTGGCAGCAGAAAAGCAAAAACCAGGGCAAAGTGGAAGAAAAAAGAATGGCCTTGAATGTACTATTTTGTCAGAAGTCTGTGAAACCTTTGTTTCATTCAGCAGTAGCCTGCTGAGTGAGAGAAAAACAGAGGAGAACTGAGCCAAATATCTAAGCTAGAAAAAATGCCCTGTGCAAGAAACTGCTCACACTAGTCAAAAGATGGTTCATCACCCACCTTGATGCTATCATCCATCTTGGCGTCAGTTGCCATTTCAGACCAGGATCAGACTGTATACTACCTGTAGGTCTTCCTCAATCTCCTATGTGGTTTTTTTAAAAAAAAAAAAAAACAAGCCTGTAGAAAATATTGAGCCCCTAATTCCCTAAACAATGTTAATCCCCACAGGTCTTTGATTACCTTGATTTCTGGCCAGTCACTGGCTTTAACCCCTAACAGGATCCAGTTGTCACCTTCTCATGTTCCCTAATGGCAAAATGTGGGCATTGAAATAATTGGTACAGATAGGTAATTTTAGACTATGGGCTTAGTAATATTACACACACAAGCAAACACTTTTTGGATGGCAATGTGTCCTTTTCTTCTAAGTGTTCTAAGCCCACTGATGGCAACCTCTGATGGCACCACCAATTGTGATTTCCTGGTAGCTCCAATTGCATAAGGTCCCAAATTCATTTCCTGGTAGCCATAATTGCATAAGAAAAGATGTTGGTCCAACTAGCTCAGTATGAGCATATTGGTAACTGTAGCATCTCCTGCAGTTGCTGGCCGGTTCTTCAGTGCTAGGGAACCTGTTTGCACTGTTGGATGCAAGCCTTAAACTTGTTAAAATTCTCATAAATAGGATCGTTGCTCCATAGTCTGTGATTATGTTTCAAGTCTTCTGGTTTAAAACTAGCACATCCAGAATAGACCAAACAAGACACACAGAGAGAGAGAGAGCCAACCCATGGTTGGAAAAATGAAAACAATGTCATGGAGTGGGACCACAGACCACAGCTGGGTGGAGCAGAGAATGTGCTTTGTATGTAGTAGGTCCAGTGTGTTTCTTGGTATTACTAATTGCTGATAAACGATTGGTCCAACTAGCTCCATATGTTGGACTGGTCCTCCAGATGCGGGTACATTGCAGCTCCCATGATCCCTCACCATCAGCTATGGTGGCTAGGGGACTATAGGGAGGAGAAGTCCAGCAACATCTGAAGGGCTAAACTATCTCACTCCTGGTGTCTATTGTGGTTTGGTAGTGGTTCTCCAGGTTTCCAGGCCATCACTATGAGGAGGAAATGAGAAGAGGCCTGATTATACAAGGATTTTCCATGGGGTTAAAACAAAAACAAAAAAGCAGGGTCTTAAAATATTAATGAAAAGATGGATATCATAAAAAAGGAAAATGACCTTATAGTAGGGGTGACCATGAGTCAGAGGTTGCAGATCTTCAAGTCCCATGGGGGGGCTGCACTGCACCACCAGGGGACTTTGAAGAGCTGCACTCTTGCACCTCTGGAAACAGAATTGCTTTTTTTTGTTGTTGATGTTTCCAAATGTCCTCCAACACTAGTAGAGGTCATTGAGGAGCAATTTTGATGCATTTTTGCTCAATTTCCTGTTGCATTCAGGAGCAAAAGGTTTTTTTTCCTCAAAAAATGAGATTGCTGGAGACAACAGAACAAGCCCTGGGGCGCACGTGTGGCCCATGGGCTATGCTTTCCCCACCTCTACCTTACAGCCAGTGCCTTTTGGTGAAGACCTAATTCAGAGGCACTGAAAGAAGGAAATAAATCAGATTAATATACTCGTACTATTGCTGTATTAAGGTTTCTTCATTCATTCATTCATTCATTGTACCTTTCTATCCCATCTTTCCTCCGAGGTGCTTAATGCTGCCTAGATGGCCATCCTCCTACATGCTTAATCTTTCCAATAACCCTATAAATTTGGTCAGACAGAAAGAAGAAGAGCTTGGCACAACATCACCCAGTGAGTTCCATGTATGAATGGGTACTAGACCTTCAGCATCCCACGTCAAAGCCCAACACTGTAGCCTCTACAGCCCACTGGCTCTCCAGTTGTATCATAATAACTTATTTAAATGACTTTTGCATGTGATTTGGACCCAGACCAGATTGCCTACATTCTAACCCCATTGATCTAAGTAGGACAATATCATGGGCATACCTAGCTTAAGTGTCCCACTGCTAGGGGAAATACACTGTGGGAAGATATGGGAAAGGTCCTTCTTTGTGATCATTTAGGCTACAAGTCAAAACTTGGCTTTTTTTTTTATTTATTTATTAAAGCCTTCAGGTCTCACTGGTTTTATCCAGGTTGTGAATGTGTTATGGTTGCATGTGTTAAATTGTTTTAACCAGTTTTAAAATTGTCTGTTTTTAATTGATAAATGATTAAGAGTGTGTGTGTGTATGTGTGTGTATTCAAATAAATAAATGTATGTATGCAAATAAATAAATAAGTAGTTGATTTCCGTGGGACTAAAAGACACTGTAGTCTGCAACCAACAGGGTGTCTGCATGTGTTGGGGGCATGCACCTGCATATGTATTATAGTGCTAAAGAGAAGAAAAGAGAGAAAGTGTTGGCAATCTGGAGAGAGGGACTGTAACGGATCTCCACTCTAGGCTGGGCCCACAGTTCCAACCCTTGGAATCCTGTCACACACCTTGCTCCTCCACTTCTCTTAATTCCTTTCTGGATTGGGTACTTGGGCCTCAAGGTAACCCCTTATATGTAGGCCTGGAGCTGTGTTGTTTGGGGTGGTTTCACTGTGGTGAGCATGACCAGACCCTCCACCAAGCTTAATATGAACAGACATCATTGTAAAAACAAAACAAAACAACAAGTTGAAACTTATTAGGACAAAAGTAATTAATCCATTAACCCCTGAACTACTCAATCATTCACAGTTCCCTAAAATCATACTCAGCCCTTTCCTATCTCTATACCATCTATTCCCTATCTCTCTGCAATCTTTCCCCTGTCTCTGTGTCAACTTTTCCCTATCTGCCTTCTGACAGAGACAAGCCTCAGTTTGGTAACATTTCTTCCCCCACAGGGCCCCCTTCACAGCCTTCCCTGAGCCAGGCTTGCCTATCCCTCCCTTCACAAGGACAGCTTCTGAGCAACTTTGCTTGTATAAGAGGGACACAAGTAGCTCAGACTGAGGTCCCACACCAGAGTCAGCAGCGTTCTAGCTCCAGGTGGAATGCTACTGAGTAGTCATTTCACCTATCCTGATAGGTGGGAGTAGAAGCATCAAGTGTCCCATCGTCTGTCATGGCAGTATAGCCATGGAACTGAGATCACATGAGAAGGCAATATAAACCCTTTGCCGGTGTTCAAAATCCCACTCACCATTACACATGTCTCCAGAGCAGGGACAAGCCATGAGGCCCATCCCTTGACATCACACCCATGATGTAGCTCCCTTCTGGTTCAACTCCCTCTAGAAGGAAAACCTATGGACATATATCTTCCCCCCCCCCCCGCCATCTGTGATACAGTGAGAGCACCAGGGGTTCTCTGTGACATCAGAGGTGAATTTACCTATAGATATAAGTTCAGAGATCAAGAACATTATTATTATTATTGCTTACAATTCTCAGGAGGGATTGGGAGTTGTAGTCTACAGCCCTGTCTACTCAATGAAAAAAAATCCGTTTGGGGGATAAAAAATTTGAAAAGGCAGGCGATCTGCCTACATGATCTCTTATCCCCCCAAACTCTGTATGACTCCTCCTTGCCCAGTGGCTGGAGTGAGCAATCCAAGCAGTGGTTTTAAATCTCCCACCGCTTTTTTAAAATTAATTTTAAAAGGTGCCTGTTATGTGGACAGTCGGTTTTCCGTATTTACAATATAAAATAAAAATGAATAAATGTAAAAATCTCCATTTCATGGACTTACTGGACTCTTGCTTAGCTGAGAATCCAACATGGCGGCCACTCCCAACTCCCCTCTTTGCTAGCCCGCCCCCTGTGCTTGGCCAGCCAATCAGATTATACTGCCTATTTGTATGTGTGTGAATGGGGTATACAGACGATCAACAATTCGAACAGTTATATGGATTTTAGGTTGAGATCCACTAACCCTCCCAAACACCGAATCCATGTAGTTTATGGTGAATTCACTAGCCCCCCTTCTGAAAGACACATATGTATCTGAACGGCCATGTGTACATATGATTGATCTTTCGAACACTGTACGTATTTTTTTAATCATGTAGAGAGGCCTAAGAATGTAACTTTCCAGAGCTCTACATAAAGGGGATTTAGAATGCCTGAACTGGGCTGAGGAAAACAATGAGACACAACCATTTCAGAATTACATTATTCGGATACTGCATAAAAAGTGAATGAAAGATATTCATTCTGAAGTAAACACCTAGTGCAAAAGTACCCTAAGAAGATGCTGAAGAGAAGCAGCCATGGAGAAGATGCGGCATAAAAACAAGAGGAAGGGTAAAGGGGGGGGGGGAGAAGAAAGCAAAAAACAAACTGAGAGTAAAGAGTGAAAATGGGCAACCAAACAAATGGAACAGAGGGGGAAACTCTTTTCAACACACATGCCTACTCAAATGTACATCCGACTGGGTTGAGTCTGGTTATTTCCAAGTAAGTGGGTAGAGGATTGCAACCTATTTATTTTTTGTGGTCGGCTGCTTTGGGTCCTGCCCTAGAAGAAAAGCATAGTATTAAACAAACAATATACCTATATAATGCATTTCAGTCCAGTAACTTCTGGAGCTAGTTTGCAATAAAAAAAATAAGAAAAATATGAAAGTGCAGTCAGACATCAAGTAGAAGGTAGGATTTGACTGCAAAGTAATTAGCGAATGAAGTTACTTATTTGGACTACAGTTCCCAGAATCCCCCAATTAGTATGGCCACCACTGGCTGATGGGTTGGAAGAGTTGTAATTCAAAAACTAACTTTTCCAGACTCTGCTAGTGACAGACAATGGTGGTTTAAGGTTGAAACAGTTGCAGTGTTGTTCCCTGACAGAATTACTAGTTGAATGGCTGTTTTGCATTGTTTTTAATCTACAAGATAAGGAAATCACATGTTTTAATGCAGCTTAGTGCTCAGAATGAATGCTAGTTAGCCTTGACTTTCCTCATCTGTAACAGAGGACTTCAGTTGTATGTTACATCATGGCCTCTCGATTTCCTTGATCTGTGACAAGCTCAGAGGCAGTGATCCAGGAGGACTTTGTTTTGCTCCCATGGAAGAGCTCTGCTGACATCTACTGTGTTAGAAATTTAAGGAGTATTTTTAAAAGCCTAGGGTTCTGAAGTATAAAATGACAACATCACCATAGAAAAGAAATATACTTGAATAAACTCCAGGAAGAAAAGGAATCTGCAGCAGGCAATGGGCATGTAAGTCTTTGTCAGTCTTTAAAAGTAGCAGCCTCTGTCAAGGAATGTCAGCTGATGAATGGAATTAGTTGCTTTGCGTCTTAAAAAAAAAATAAAAGGAAGGCATTGTGCTTAAAAATCGACGAAATATGACGCTCAACTCTCCCCGCGGTACCGCAACAGTACCGGCAGGGGAGAGCGTCATCCGAAACCGATGCTCTGCAGCGCAGCAGCCTCGCAACGTGACGAGGCTGCTTGCGTTATATTTCATGCATCCGAAAAAGTCCATAGATGCTAGGGAGAACCTGGTGGTGTCCTCTTTAAATTTATTTTGTGTTTTAAATAGCTTGAGGCAACCTAGTCACTTCAAATCTGCAGTAGCATCCTTAGACACTAGGGACTTTATCAGAATAGTGTCTAAAAATGCTGCAGTTCCACGAATGAAGATAGTGGGAACATCGTGGCATTATAACGCTTATTGCATGTAGCTGTAATCACATGAAAGAAACACCATGGAATTATTACATGATGACCACTAGTGATTTGAGAATGGGAGTTTACTGCCATGATTTGGCATGGGCAAGATTTAGGCAGTTCTCGCAAGAAGACGCAAGCAGGATTAAAACTAAAAAAAAAACCTTAATTAACAAAGTAAATGAACACACAAGCACTGAAACAAACAAACAAAAATGTGCAAACTAAAGAGAACAGTTCATAAAAAGAGTGTGCTGTGCTTCATTTTCACATTCTCACCTGGATGTTTTCTTGCTGAGGACTGCCCATTCACACTGTAATCTTGCGATTACAATGGGATGTGGTTTCACACGCAGTCAATACCATGAAAAAAGTGCTATTGATGATCTATTGACAGCTTGTCCCATGAATTGCAAATAACACCTTTTTCATAGCTGGAGCATGGAGTAAGAAAGCAAAGATGATAATGTCGAGCAATAGCAAGGCCCATTTACTCTACCCTGATGTCCTAATCTCATTATTTTTGCCATGTCTGATAACATCCTAGATGTCCGTATCCTACTCTAGAGACAAGGTTAGGGACAGAAGGAACATTTTGAAAATATTCAATCATCAGTAAAAAAGGGTGGGGGCTCCCAAGTGTTGGACAATCCAGACTAGGAGAATTCCTCCATGTCAAGTACCTTTCAGAATTTTTCTGAGCAAGAACCCCCATGTGGATTTTTTGCACAGAAAACAACATTTTCTGCACAGAAGTCTGTTTTCTGTACAGGGGGGCGATGCATTTTCTGTGTAGAAAGCAAGGCTCCTGCACAGAAAACTCAAACTGCAGTTTTTGAGGCTTGCTTGAGGAGGGAAGAAGTTGCTAAAAGTTCTTGTTTCTTCCTTCAAGAATTAAGGTAGTAAGGTTTACATCTCTACTGGGAACAGGCCTAGGAAATTCATTTCTTTCTATGGCCTTTAGCTCTGATTCCTTCTGTAAACCACTATTCTTCAAACCAGAAAGGGGAGGAGGACTAAAGCTGCTGCCACACTGTAGAAATAATGTCGTTTGACACCACTTTTAACTCTCATGGCTCCATCCTATGGAATCCTGGGATCTGTAGTTTGTTGTGGCACCAGAGATCTCTGACAGGGAAGGCTGTATATCTCACAAAACCACAGATCCCAGAATTCCAGAGCACTTAGCCATGGCAGATAAAGCCATGTTAAACTGGATTATTTCTGCAGTGTGACAGCAGCCTATGTACTCCAGTCTTAGAACCATGAGATAAATTTCTCATCTGTCCATTGAATGCTGAGGTCCCCCCCCCACTTTTTTCTGGTGAGGTCTATGTGCTTACAGCAGAGGCAGGGCAAGAGTGGCTAGCCAGATGTTGGTTGGCGGCAACTCTATTTTTTTATTTTATTTAGTTAGTTAGTTAGTTAGTTATACCCCGCTCTCCAGCCACAAAGCTATCAGAGCGGCTTACAAATTGTTTTAAGCAATAGCTATTTACACATCTACACTGCATTAAACAGTTTCCAATGTGTGTTAGCTAATTGCCCCCAAAAGCTGGGTACTCAATTTACTGACCTACAAAAGGATGGAAGGCTGAGTGAACTTTGGACTCTAGGATTCTAGGATTCTATTCTGTTGGGGATGCTTTGATTTACACAATCACACAATTTACACAAGTCCTGCGAGGCAGGGGTTGGACTGAATGGCCCATGTGGTCTCTTCCAACTCTCTGATTCTATAATTCTATTATTCCTATTAGCTCTGGCCAGCATAGCCAATGGCAGCGCTTGGGAAGTTACTTTTAAGACAAAGGAATGCTGAACTCATCCATAATAGGGCAGTGGTTGTTAGTTAGATGCTCTGGGACCCAGATGGATGGTTTAGCACTTTGATATATTCATATATTAAGACTGAATACATCAAGGCTTTGCTACTGGATATGGTGAAAGGTGAGGGAAGCTGCAGTCCAACTACAGCTGTGTGGGCCCTCCCTTACAGAGCAATTGGGAAAAAAGCACAGGCTCCTATATGTTTAAGGCAGCAGGGAATGTAATGAGGACAAGCAAGGTCACAGCCCAGGTGTGTCATAGGCAGGGGACTGGAGGGGCAGTGTCAAGGATGCAGTGCAAGCAGGTTCTGGCCTGTATAAACCAAAAGTGGGGAAATTTCTGACTTGCAGGAGTGTGCGTGTGTGTTACTGCAGGTTGAGTCTCCCTTATCCAAAATGCTTGGGACCAGAGGTATTTTGGAATATTTGGGATTTTGGAATACTTCTATATACATAATGAGATGTTTTGGCAATAGGACCGAAGTCTAAACACAAAATTCATTTATGTTTCATATACTGTGCACCTTATGCACATAGCCTGAAGGTAATTTTATACATAAGATTTTAAAATTTTTGTGCATGAGAGAAAATTTGTGTACATTGAACCCTCAGAAAGCAAAGTATCACTATCTCAGCCACTCACATGGGCAATTTTGGAATATTTTGGAATATTTTGGAATTTGGAATTCAGGATAGGGGAGACTCAGCCTGTAGAGAACCTTGAGGTATACCAGAACTTGATACAAAATACACTTGACTTGTTTGAAAGAACTGCAGATCCAGAAATTTGTTATGAGCAGCAGAACTGAACAACACTCATGGTTCTTCCACATTCATCATAAGCTCTGTTCCTAGTCAAGTGTCCAAGGTTGGGGAACATTCTGTTGCTCCTCTTGTGAAGGAACTGGGAATCAAACATCCCTGCCAATCTACTGTGAATCTCCTGATATCTATGAGTAAGATCCAGGTTTTACTTTCTGTTCAATCTTGGTCTAAACCAATCAATACAATTGATTATAACATCATTTTATTCTGGAATGCGAATGGTAATTTTATGGATTCATTTGTTTATTAAAATATTTATAACCCACTCTATATCCCAAAATCTCAGTATGGTGTACAGAGTAAATCAACTTAGAATAATATAGAACAATTATTTAAAGAACAGCAGTCTAGAATCAGTCTAGAATCATATTAAACAATTTAGCATTTAAAACAGATTCAAACAATTTACTACTGTGTAAGAGTTATTTAGTTCCAAAGGCTTTTATAAAAATTGATGTTTTAGCCTGGTGCCACAATGTCCATGCCAATTGGGCCTCCAAGGAGAAAGCATTTCACAATTAGAGCACTACAGCAGTAAAGACCCTCTCCCACATCTTCACTCAATGTATTGTGCTTCATCTTACGGTACTCTAGAATCTGCACTTTTTCATTGCAGCTTCTGTTATACAAATACAGGATTGTCAATTTTTAAACAAGTCCATAGAGTGAAGACCTTCAACAGCAGTTTGATGTGAAAAACATTTAGCAGACGATCATCTTTTGCTCCACAACATGAAATTGTGAATTTTGATCCATCAACTTACTGTTGAAGACAGGGGCTTCCCCACCCCTGTTCATTTGGCAACCATGTTTGGAAAGATCATAATCCATACCAAATGCAAATAAAAATAAAAAAGATAAACAAATCAGAGCTGTCATTTACTCACTGAGATTGTGGTGATGTTCAATGATAGTTTCTGATTTTCCTGATTTCGACTTTGGTCTTTCTTTTGCAATGTGTTGAAAATTAACTAGCATGCAGTGGCCGTGTGTTTTAGTTCTGACAAATATTTGTACTCTCAGTGTATAGCTTGCTCAGCTCTGATCAGGAAAAATGCTCCTTTGTGGTTTAGTGCACCGAGACCTTCACACTTCATGTTCCTATGACAAAGTGGCTGATCAGTAGAGCATAAGAAAGGATCTGAGCTGGATTAGACTGAAGTCCAATTCAAAGTGCATGTCTGCATTCTGTTCCCTCAATGCCCAATCAAATGCTTAGGAAAAGCCAACAAGCAGACCATGCTCCAGGCATGGGGAATCCCATGTCAGTGGGAGTGATGAATCCACTCTGAGTTTTACTCCAAGCATTAAAGGAGCTATCCAATGTGTTGAACCTCTTGGGGGAGAGGGTCCAGCATCCTGTATACCTACTTTAAAGTTCAGCCACTGATTCCAGAAACTGGTATTGAGATGCATACTGGCTCTGATGCTAGAGATAGTACATAACCATCATGTTTAGTACACATCAGCTGCCTTCTTCTCCATGAATCTGTCTAATCCTGTTTTAAAGCCTTGACAAATTGGTGGATCTCACTACATTTTCTGGAAGCAAATTCCATAGTCCAACTTATTTACATTGTGTAGAACTAAGTTTTGGGACACCTATTGAGGAAAGACAAGGGAAGATAATCACAAAAGTTGGATTATAGTTGAACATTAAGAAAACAAAAATAATGACCCCAGATAATTTACATAAATTTAAAACAGATGATGATCGAAATAGATTTTCTATACCTTGGCTCAATCTAAAATCAGAATGGAGACTGTAGTCAAGAAATCAGACAAAGACTAGGACTTGGAAATGGACCTATGAAAGAACTGGACAAGATCATCAAGTCTAAGGATACGTAATTATGTACTAAGGTCAGGATTGTCTATGCCATAACATTTCCATTGTCTTTATATGCTGAAAGCTGGACAGTGAAAAAAGGTGGTTGGAAAAGAATCAAATGTGGTGCTACAGGAGAGTTCTATGCATACTATGAACTGCTAAAAAGACATATCAATGAGTCTTAGGAGATTATCACACCAGGCTTCTAATGTGCAGCAATAGCATTAGTGAAGCAAACAGAAACATACTGGCAGTGAAGCAATCCTTATTGCACCTCCGCTTCAATACCAGTATGTTTCCATTTGCTTCACTAATGCAATTGCTGTGCAATACCAGTGGGAGAGTAGGGAGGAAGAAAAGAGACAGATCGGACAGAAGGGGGAATAGTCAGATTGGACAGGTAGGTGGTGGTTGGGAAGAAAACCAGGTAGCAGAAGGGTGGGGGGAAGAAAAGAGAAAGATCGGGCAGGAGAGGGAATAGTCAGGTCGGGCAGACAGGAGGGCAGAGAAACAAGGGGAAGAGAGAGAGAAGAGGACAAACATGCCCACCTACCCCACATGAGTGCTGGTATGAGAACTGAAGTGGAAGAGGACTTATTGCACAGAGGCAATAATGGAAACACAGCACTGTTGAGGGCCTATTGACAGGTTTCCCCCATCAATGAAAAGGTGCCAGCAACCATTTGAATGCCGACTGGCAACAGAACATAAATGGTGTTGTGCGATAAGGAACAGTCACATATGCTATTATCCTGCTTCAGTAAAGTAAAGCTAGTAAAGCTTCATGTGATGATCTCCTTAGAGCAACTCAAGTCTGGACTCTAGAAGCCAAAATAACTAAAGTGAGTCTGTCCTACTTTGGACATATTATGAGAAGATATGACTCATTAGAAAAGAAAATGATGCTTGTTAAGGTGGAAGGAAGACTACATAACAGGTGGATAGACTCAAGCAAGGAATTCACAGCCCTGAACATGCAGGGCTTGAGTAGGTCTGTTGTTAACAGGGAGACATGGAGGTCTCACATTCATAGGGTTGCCATAAGCCAGCATCCACATGACGGGAATTAAGAACAAGACGTAGTACTTTCTTTTGTCTGTCCTGAATCTCCCTCCCCACCACACACACACACTTCAGTTTTTTCATTGGATGGTCTCAGGTCCAGTATCAGGAAAGTGGAAGAAAAAGTTTTTTTCAGAAGAAGAAAAAGTTATTTCTATCCACTTTTCCCACAATATGCATACATTAACACACATCAGTTATGACCTCCCTCCCAATTACTCAAAGCTGAATTGAATTAATTTGTCTAAATGCAGTGAACCAACCACCTTGAGTTAGCCTTGAAAAATTCTATAAAAACATAAAATTTTGACAGATAAAATTAAATCATATTCAGCTTCCCCAAATATAACTTGAGTACTAACAATCAGTTTTTTCAGATCTCTGTGGAAAAGAAATATTTAGAAATGTTGCAACTTGTGCACTGAAGAAAACATCTGCTCCATCTAAAACAAAATGGACAGTAACATCTATTTGGACACAATAGAGAAAAAGTTTGAAACATAAATTATATATTCACTTGCCTTGGGAGCTCTTGTGGGCCTGGGAGGTGATACAGAAATACTTTAATTTTTTTTTATTCCCTCACCCTAATTAAAACTACAATTGAAAACACACATACGGGAGAAACTTACCCAGCATCTAAAGAGTCACAAAGAGCATATTAATCCTCATATGAAATATCTGTAAATCCAGCATATAAAGTTTTTGAAGGCAGACAAACGGAGCCAAAGAAATACCAGTCCACTATTTGAATGGGCTTTGGAACAAATCAAACCCAAACTCTCAGTAGAAGTAAATATGACTAAAAGGAGGCTGTCATACTTCAACATATCATGAAATGACATGACTTACTGGAAAAGATGACAATGCTCAATAAAGTGGAAGGCAGTAGGAGGAGATGAAGACTACACTAGAGGTGCATTGATTCGATCAAGGGAGCCACAGCCCTGAGTCTGCAAGACCAGAGCAGGGCAGTTGATGACCTTAGAGGTCTTTCATTCATAACTCAAAGTCAACATGATGGCCAATAACAACAAAGATTTTTTTTTTAGAGTGGTCAGAAATTTTAAAATAAGTCATACCACTATTGGGAATAGAGAATGAAGCGGACTTTAGATAACACTGCAGGGTCCACAGGCAGAAGCTTTTAAATACTTGCAAATCCAGCTCTGTTAATCTCTGTTTAGCTAGAGAACTAGACAGAGCTACATCTAGGGACAGCAAATAGGAAGAAAAACACGTACCAATGTTGTTTCTTTAGATAAAAAGCCCTTTAAACTCTGCAACCTTCCTTTTAGAGGAATTGCTTCAGCTTTTGTCAATTTTAGCTGCCCTTTTCTGCCCTTTTCCCATTTCTGCCATACACCTTTGGAAATTTAGTGAACAGCACAGCCCAAGTGCAGTCTGTGTAATAATCTATAATATTTTCCCCCTAGACCTAAGACTGCTAGATTATGGCCCAGAAAAAAAAAAAAAACAAATTCCAAGGGAAATGAGGCAATGCATCCACTCTACATCCTACCTGTTTCCTCTGTGTGAACTAGGGATAGAAAGAATATTCAAAGACTTGGAGAGGGAAGAGGAGAAAAAGGGGTTGCTCAAATGTAGGGAAACCCCAATGAGGAAAATTCTCCTGAAGCACCATTTTGGTTCCTCTCCCAAGTCTTCAAATAGATTCAAGGACTATTCCCACATGTTCTCATTGCACAGCTGCACTGGGGGATGTAGAGGTCAGCTAAGTGAAGACTGTCACCAGCTATGTTTTGATAGCCAGCACACAACAATGTAAGCAAAACTTTAAAGAAACCATCCGAAGTGCTGAATCTTATCCCAAAATAAGTTCAGCACCTTAGAGAGCTCCTCCAAAAGTCTGGACTCAAACTTGGAGCAGATGTTCTACTGTTGACTGGCTGTAGCTTTCCTGGGTTTCAGGGAGGAGTCTTTCAGAGCTGTACCGGGAGATGCCAAAGGCTGAACCTAGAACCTTCTGTGAGTGAAAGCATGTGCTCCACAAAAAGTTCTGAAGTTACTTTTTGGATGACAACTCCCAGAATCCCCCAGCCACTGACCATGTTGGCAGGGGATTCTGGGAGTTGCAATAAAAGCTAACTTTCCCAAGTCTTGGATCCACCACTGAGCTCCAGCTCTTTTCCGTAACATTCCATGAATGTGGCACAGTTTGCCCTGGCAGGAGGATGGTGCAGGGTTGAGCAAGAGGAAAGGAAGCCCCAAGGAAGTAGTGGCTATCGTGGGGAAAGGGGAGGAAGTGCTATAAAATTAATGAAACACAAATGCTGTTTATTCCCTGGGTAAGAATAGAGGTTGGGAGGGATGCTTAAATGCAAAGGCAAACCAGACCCCTCCCAGCTCTAGGTGTTCCTTTGTAAAGCAGAGTGGGGCACCTTTAGACTGTAGCTTTGGGTGGGTGGGGGAATATGTGTGCGATTTGCTGAGGGAAGATGGCAGAGAGAACTGAAATGAACTCTTTCTAGCTCTTCCTTCTCACCACACTCCTCCCATGTCCATCCTCCCTTCTTTCTTAAAAGCTGTACATTTCTGTAAATGGGGGTGAAGAGGCATCGAATTCTCCTGAGCAAGGGAACTTGGTGAGGGAACCATCCAATGGGAATGCAGAAGGTGGTGAGAATGACAGAAAAACAAGAAAGGCTATTGGTTGATAAAGATATGCATGCCAGGAAGAAAAAAATATTGCAGCCACTGCTGTCATGCGACCTAAAATAATCTGGTTCATTGAACATGTGGACACATAGAAATGCCCTTTTGTACCAAGGTGACGTCAGGGTGGGGGAACTGTGTGGCTTCCAAAACCAATTTGAGTACAAATTTAAAAAGCTGAGTGTGGCATTAACTGGGGCAGGATAGTGTGCACTGGAGCAAAGTTATTTTGTAGGTGTGGATTCAGCCATGACAAGCACTTTTGAATTGTGCCCTGTGAAGCCGTTTCAACAAGGGAGTTATATGTTCCCTGTAACTGGCCCCAGTCAGCATTCTGGCCGCAGCATTTTGGAGTCACTGACGTTTCCGAACAGTTTCCAAAGGCAGCAACATAGAGAGTGTGTTACAACAGTTCATCCAAGATGTAATCAAGGTATATGTTACTGTAACCATATCTGGTTTCTCAAGGAATAGCAAGAGCAAGAGCAATAGTACTTCTATTTCTATACTGCTTATCATTGCCACAGCACTCCCTTGTTAGCTAATTTCCCTCAACATGCTGGGTACTCATTTTACTGACCTATGAAAGGGTGGAAGGCTGAGTCAAGCTTGGAGCCCTGTAGGAGCAAACTCTCAATGTTGTGGCTGCAGTACTGGCATTTAACCACTGTGCCACCATGGACAACTGGCACACTAGCCTTAACTATGCAAGCACACTCCTGGCCATCAACAATACCTTGACAGGCTCATGGTTGAGTCCAGGAGTACTGTACACACAAGCTGTGGATCTGAGATTTCAGGAGGAGTGTAACCCCATCTAGCACAGTCTGAATCTCTGTCCCCTAATCTGCCTTTTGACTAACCAGGAGAACCTCTGTCTTGTCTGGATTAAGTTTTGATTGGTTTGTCCTCATCTGGTCTGTTACTGCCAATGGACACTGGTTCAGAATCAAGACAGCTTCCTTGGAATCTGACAGGAAGAAGGGATTGATTTGGATGTCGTAATCATATTGGTGACATCGAACTCCAGTTCCAGAGAACCTCTCCCAGTGAATTCATGTAGATGCTAAATAGCATGGGGGACAGAACTGAGCCCAGAGGAATCCCATAAGCCAATGATGAAGGCATCAAACAGACATTCCTCAGCACCACCTTCTGAATTTGCCCCTCTAGGAAGGACTGGATTTTCTGTAGTCCTCAAATTTCTAGGAAGGACTGGATTTTCTTTAGTCCTCAAATTGCAGTAACCTACAACTTCCATTGAACATCTAGAAAATCAGAACTGACAAAGTTACCAAGGGAGTATGAACACAGCAAATGTTAAGAGTTCTGAATAGATGCTAGAAACAGTGGTGGCACTAGGGGGGTGCAGAGAGGCCAAACCACACTAGGTGACACTATGGGGCGGGGGTGAAACCAGCCCTTAATGATACCACAGACTAGAAATTTCAGGACTGGAGGAAAATTTCAGTGGGGGTTCAGAATTTTTATTTGGGAGGAACAATGGCCTCATTTTGCTGCTCTCCCACCCATAGCTACATCAAGATGCTCATTATCAACTCACAGTTGGAGAAGCACTGTGTTAACAATACCCTTTCCAGCTTTCCTCCAGATTTAAGAATGCAGAGCAAACTCTGCAGCATCTAGAAGAGTGCATGCCTAGATATGCCCAGTACTGACATGGTTTTCAAAAATGAAGGAATGGTCATTAATACAGTTGCCAAATTTCCAGAGGGAGATGGCACTCTCTGTTGCTCTTCCTTTGGCAATAAAAACCCAAATAGGACATTTACTACGATATAGACTACAATGGTGGCAGGTGGCTTTCACATCAGTGGGGTGGAAAATCCACTCTGAGTCTTAGTCTGAACTTTAAATGACTTATTAAAGGTGCTGAACCATATCCATAAAGTAGTTACAGCACCTTGGATATCGCCTCTACAGTTCAGACTAAACCCCAAAACAGACTCATTGCCTCATTAACATGGAAGCCATCAACTATCAATGCAGTAAAACTGAAATAAATAAATAAATAACCTAGGACTTTATCAGATGCATCAAATACAGTGTCATGACAATGCCACATAACTGCGAAAGGGCACCCATATCAGATGATGTTACCCTTTCGTGGTTATGTCCTGTTAAAATCCTGTAGTTTTTAATTGACAGCTTAAGCCATCAATACACACACATACCTGCCATTTTGGTGCTGGCACTTCCGTTGTGCAAAACCTCTGGCCATTTAAATCTCATCACTGCAGCGAGAATGGATGGTCTAGCATGAACACTTCCAGGTGAGATTGGGACATCCAGGTACGTTTAACTTTTTTTATGACCCTCCCCAGGTTACTTGTGACTTTTAAAATGTGCCTAGATGATTAGTGTAACTTTTTAGGCTTTAATTTTGTTTCTATTTTTGAATTTCCCACACGATGAAGTCTCATGGGAATTCAAAAGAGGAAGTAAATGGGGCTGTTTATTGCTGGGGGGCTTTGCCAGGAGAGGAAGGTAAGTGCAGGGTGGGTGATCGTTCTTTTGCTGGCATAAAAATTGTGCTCTTTTTTTATGCCAGCAAAAGAACGTTTTAAAGGGGAGCGTCTGATAAAGTCCTTAGTCGATCATTCCCAAACATAACTTAGGTCTTGTCTATATGGTCAAAATAACCTGAATGGCATACGAACGTATGGCAATCTGTCCATATGTATGTGTGTATAAATACATGCCATTTGGAAGGGGGGCAGCCAAATCCATTGCAAAGTCCATGTGTGTTGCATCCGGGGCTTTGTCCGGATTTTTAAAAAAGCTCTGTATGACATGCGGGTATGTGACTGTTTGAACACTTGCATTCGCAGATACAAACAGACAGCGTAATCTGATTAGCTGGACAAGCATGGGGGGAGGGGCTATCAAACAGGGAAAATGCCTATGGCTGCCATGTTAGATTTTTGGCTAAGCGAAGGTCTGGTAAGTTGATAAAATGGCGATCTTATACTCTCTTTTTTTTCCTTTTTGTAAATACAAAATATCACATGTGCACACCATAACAAACTGTTTTAAAAAATGGATGGGCAGCAGATTTAAAATTGCAAGTAAATCACTTGCGGCCACCATCTTGGCTAGGGGGTCATGCAGAGTTTAGGGGGGCTCTTTTGACTATGAAGACAGGTCACATCGTTGTGAATGCCTGCTTTTTCGGACGTGTTCGTATCCCCCCCGCCCGTATAGCCAAGATCTTAATTAATTGGCATCTTTCAGATAAAGCAATATTTAGAAATTTTCTGCAGTTATTTGAGTAAAAACCTCCCACCAAAAAAGTTCATTTTAAAAGAGCTGAAAGTTGTTTGAATTCTATTAATAATCCCAACTAAAGATGAATCAATGGTTCATCAACACATAAGTAAATCTCATTGATTCAATGGGCCTTCTTTAGTTTGGACTAACCATAGGATTCAGGCCACCAAAATTTCCTTAGATAGATGGCACTTTTAAAAGTGGGTAAATAATACCTTTCCTGAATTAAGCCTAATAGTAATAGCAATGCATGATAATCAGATATAGGCTGGCATCCTGTCAGTAACATCCACAGGTGTAAGTCCACCTTATGCCTATGTACAGGAAGCCCCTGCCTTTTGACCCCCCACTATCTGATGATTTGCTCTTTTGACACTTGCAAATTAAGGAAAGTTCCATTAAATCAATGGGGGGGGTCTGCTGTTTCCACAGTTCTTCTTGCTTACTAAGGCTTGTTTGGGACTGGTCATGTATGCACACACTGCTTGCAACACATGCTGGGGGGAGGAGGCACAAAGCCAACTGAGAGATTTTGCAAGCAACACGTGTGCACAGGCAGTCCCAAACAAGCCACCATAATTCCTTCATGTTCCCTACATGGGTTCTGCTTTTTGACCAGTTCCGGTTTCTGACAGTGCTGCAGTCCCTAACCTGCTGGATAAGTGGGGAGGCTTCCTGGATGGCTATTTGGGGTCATTGTGGAGGTTGATATTCCCTTTCTCCCTTTGCAATAACCAAAGCACCTCCTTAGACTAACTGTTGAACCACTGCAACCCCCTCAGGTCCTGAGGACCCCATGGGATCTCAGCAGATGATGTCATCCCTTTACATCTGGCTACAGGGACACAGCCACTTGTTTCTCTGATTCCTACCACTGTCATTCTCCACCAGCCACAGAACGGGGAGTCCAGGAGGTTTTGAATGGCCAGCAGTAGCATAGTACTGCTACTATGAGGAACTGTTATGCTGTGCTGTGCCATACAGGTTCTTGCCCTTCCCCATCCAACTGTTCCTCAAGTTGGAGCATGCCATGATCAGAGCTGAAGACCAACTGAACACCAGAGCTTACTTATGTGTCAACGTGTAGATGCCTGAACAGTAGAGAACTATAGGAAATTAAAACCATAGAAAGAACCAAATCAAGCCATGTCCACTCCAAAAATACCCCCCAAATCTAAGGCAAAAGTCAGGCACACATCCACCAACAGAAGAGAACAAAGAGTGACCAAGTCTCAAGAAAGCTTCTTAGCTAGCTAATAAATTACAACTAACCAGTTCTCTAATAGTCTTCCCCAAGGGAGTAAAAAGTCCACCACAATATCTAAATAGCATATTCTAAACAGAGCACTAGAGACCCATCATTAAAACCAAATATACACAGACTCACAAATTTATTTGAAATCCCCAACAGTTAACTAGATTATTTGCATCACTATCCCTGATCCAGACCAGGAAATAAAAGGTAGCTGTTAGAATCCTGTTAGTGACATATAAAGGCATAAAGTCAGATTACACCTATGTATGTCCTTTAATGGTCACAGCAGAAGGAGGTATTTCAATCTCTTTTGCTCAATGAACCCCTTGCTAATGGAATCCACCTGCGTCCTGCTGCCACTACTCCCAACACAGCCATGTAGTATCCAGGGGAGGGCTCAGATAGCTAAGCAGCATCCAGCTATGTTCCTATAGCTGGACACACAAAGATGACACATGGCAGAAGCTGCATGAAGATGAGGTTTCCCGGTGACATTCTGCAAAGGGCCTACTCAAACTGTGAGCCAAGCTTGCACCTAGCTGTAGGGGACAGTTGAAGAATAGGGAGCAATTAGAACAGTGATGGCGAACCTATGACACGTGTGTCAGCACTGACACGCGTAGCCATTTCTGATGACACGCGGCCGTGGGCCTCCTCCCCCCGCCTGCAACCTCACCACCCTCCCTAAAGTGGGGATCGGGGCTTCAAAGCTCCAGTCACCACTTTCCTGCACCCCCCACCCTCCCTAAAGTAGCGATCAGGGCTTCCAAAGCCCCAGTGGCCACTTTCCTCCACCCCCCCACCCTCTCTAAAGTGGTGATCGGGGCTTTGAAGCTCCGGTCCAACTTTCCTCCCCCCTCCTGCCCTCCCCAAAGTGGGAATCCTGCATGCATACATGTTTTTCCCTCAAACTGACACACCTGGCTTCAGAGAGTGCAATCCGCAACAGCAACAGAGGCGCCCTCCAATACAGGTCAGTGTGTGCATGCAGACCTGAGCCCATTTCATCGTAGTAATGGGGAGATCCCAGCCAGCTCTGGGGTTAGAATACTCTAGCCAGAAGGCATAGTATTCTGGCCAGTATAGACAAGCCCCAGGTTTCCATTGATTCATTTGTTCCTATTTTGTTTTGACAGGAAAACAGTAAAATGTCTTCTGGTTTAGAAGTAAATCTGTCCTGACATAACCATTGCACAAAAACAAAACAAAACAAAACAAAAACCTTCACATGTTCCGGTCATCCATGCAGTTCTCTTGATTAGTTGACATTTCAAAGGAAAGGAAAGGAAAGAGTATATGCAAAAATACTGTTTTAGGCAGTGAGGCCTTTCAATTCAGATTTAAAGGAACCTTTGCAAGCATCTGTTAGGCATTCTGCTGGAGCACTTGTTCCAGGAGGCATTGTGTGTTCTTAAAAATCTGGAAGAAAAAGTTTCATGAACAAACGTGCACTAATTTGAGTGACAGTACAAAGGCATCAGCGCATCTCTTGAGTCCTCTTCTTCTTCGGCAAATGCCATTAACTATGATTCATCAATCAATGCTTTATATAATCTGATAACATTTCCATTTTGTTATCCATCAGGTCCCATTTCTTGAAATGGGGCACCAAGCCTCTTCGTGGGCAGAAACCACCAACTGCATTTGGTTAGATTCTTAGTAATAAAAAAGAGGATGGCGGGGGGGGGGGTAAAGAAAAAAACAACCTATTTTTAAGGAGGGTGTGCTCTAATGACATGTGGACCAGAAGGCTTCTTGTTACCTGTTGTATTGGGTGTCTTGGCTACTAACTGTAGAAGGCTACTGGGAAGGCATCTTTGGCTTCAGTTGGGAAAATCCGGGCTGGAGCTTGTGGAATGCTCATTCAGGTCAGAGCCTGGAAAGTTACATTTTAAAAGTAATTCTTTCCTATTACTTATTAAAGGATTCAATTGGCATTACAGAATGAGCAAAAGTAGTTCATTCCATAATTGGTTTTGCTACTTTAATTAAAAAAAAAACTACTTAGGCTGGATGACATAATGACATAAAACCAGAAAAGTCTTAGTGAAAATGCCCCTAAAAGTGAATTTAAAAGGGGAATGGGCAACTGCTATGGGTTCTGGGAACATTTTCAGATGCGTAAAATTACCTTCTTGCCGCGCAAGCAGCCTCCGGAACAGTATCGAGGCTGCTGCACGGCAAGGGTCCATTTTGGACGACGACGTTTCTCTCTCGGCGTCGTCTGTGACTGTTGCAGCCAGCATTGGAGGGGCCACAAAACAAAGTGTGCAAACACAAATCAAGGAACATGAGAGACACTGCAGACTGGGCCAGCCAGAAAAATCAGCAGTAGCAGAACATGTTATAAACCATCCTGGACACAAAATGTTATTTAAAAACACAGAAATTCTGGACCAGGCCTACAACTATCATGACAGAACGCACAGAGAAGCTATTGAAATCCACAAACACCTGGACAACTTCAACAGGAAAGAAGAAACCTTAAAAGTAAACAAAATCTGGCTCACAGTTTTGAAATACAATAGCATTAAAATGCAACACTTACAAAGGAATTCCACCCAGGGACATGGGGATTCCCAGCAGATAATGGTCCATAAACCAACCATCAGCCAAACAGACACTAACGAGCATTGCATTTCTATACCCAGAAATTATCCATTCAATTACACAAATTTACATATACTCCCCAACAGGGGTTCACATCAATATAAACCCCAGACACACTCCTACCCAACCGTTCTTGAAGATGCCAGCCACAGATGCAGGCGAAACGTCAAAAAGAAACTATTCCAGAACACAGCCTCACAGCCCGGAAAAAACCCAAGGCAAATCTATGGATGCCAGCCATGAAAGCCTTCGAGTTCACACTTGTAAAGCTGCATTCACATCCTGTAAAGCAAATTGCAGCCATTCTCGTGAGAGAACAGTCACACGAGAATTTTTTTTAAAAAAAGTAAAAAGTAAAAACAAAGCCCCAAAACAAACTTTAAAAATTCCAAGTAACCCGGGGAGGGTAAAAAAAAGTGTGTCATTTACCTCCTCATCCCAATCGCACCCAGAAGTGTTCAGCAGGGACCTCCCACCGCGGCTGGCATCACACCAGCATAGTGGGTCTCCTTTTCAGATGCCTGTGATCCTGTCACAGAGATGGAACAGGCGATTTATTAACAGTTTAAATAGTTAATGAGAGAGAGAGCGGGGGGGGGAATGGGAGCAGAATGGGAGCATGACACAATGGGGATGTCGTTGTCTGATAATCTCGTGTCAGGAAGCAGCCCCTGGGTCAATAGAGCAAACAATAGATTTTATGAGACCAATGGGATTATCTAATTTGATCTCAGCTATGAAGCTAATACATACTTCACCGAGTTGTTGTGAAGATAAAAAGGCAGGAGAGGGAAAGATCATCTGATTGATTCTTCTCTCCCTGAGAGAAGTCAAGAGCCAAGGTGCTGGTAACATACAATAATTAAGGATCTAATCCCATGGGCAGTTTCCACGAAACAGGACTTTCTACATCAGTAAAATGATTTGTCCTTACAGTCCAATATTGTCCATTCTGATTGGCAGCAGCTGCTTCAGGTTTCAAACCAAGCTCTTCCACTTGATCTAAAACAAACAAACCTGGAAACACCAGGAATTGAACCTGGGACCATCTGTATGCAAACCATATTCTTTAGTAGACAGACAGGGTTAGAATATATTGAAAAGTTTTTGTTGTTATTTGTAATTAGCAGCTTATTTGCAAATGTACAGGCTGAGCAGATGGGAAGCAAGCGCACAAGCAAGCAGATAGGTCCCAATATAAGCTTGAAGCCAGAATTACGGTTCTTCCATCAAGCAAAAACCACCCTTTTCTGCAAACCCTATGTTTTTCTAACAACTTCAAACTCTTTCTCTCCCTCCCCCTCCCCCAACCTAGCTGGAGCTTCTTAATATTCAAGAAAGCAGAAAGCACAAAAATATAACATTCGTTCCTGAATCATAAATCCACGTGCATGATTGTATATTTATTTGCTCGCTTGTGCTGCCGGCAGCAATCTATTACGAACGTTTCTTAATTCCCAGTTTGGCTCAGCCTCCCTATCCACCCCATCAGAGAGAATATGCCACTATTAATAGCAGAACTGTCAAGGAAGCATCATCCAAAAAACCCTAAGAATGCCATATTAAAAAAAAAAACAGGCTGTCATTTGCCCCCTCCCCACTTCTTCTTTCTCCCCACAGTTTTCAGATTTGTCTATGTGTTGGGGGAAGGCATCCAGAAAAAGAATCCTGATTGCTAGAAAATACACAGGCAGAAACTTCAACAGAACTTAGGGACAAACTACACTTTGCAGTCAGTTAATGTAGTACAGTGGGCCCTTGGTATCCACTGGGGTTTAGTTCCATGACCCTCCGTGGATACCAAAATCCGTGGATGCTCAAGTCCCATTATATACAATGGCACAGTTAAACGATGTCCCCTATATAAAATAGCAGAATCAAGGTTTGCTTCTTGGAATTTATTTATTGGGGGTGGTATTTTTAAGCTGCGGATGGTGAAATCTGTAGATGCCAAATCTGTGGATACAGAGGGCCAACTGTGAATTGCCACCAATCTGTTATTTAAAATGAAAAACAGCTACAGGGGGCTGCAAGGAACAGAAGAATGGCCAGGGTATTAAATCCTGGCCTTCTTCTTTTCTCTATTTAATTCACCTCTCCCCGACCATGTTTTGTTTTGTATTTTTATAACTCACTATTAGGCTCTTCTAGGGTGATCTAAGTATATAATTTTCACAATATATAATATAACACAATATAACACAATAGCTCTCCTTGGGGTTTTTCTGGGTTTTATCAGTTGTCATTTCTGTGTCCACTAGTCCCATTCTTTTTTGGGGAGGAGGGGTATTTTTACTGATTTCTTGGATTTGTACTAGTGTTATTGCCATTTTTTTTTTACAGCTAGGGCATGGTTTGCTGAGGTGATCCTTTGGTATGAAGGGCAAGTTTTCTCCTCTTTTAATTTTTTAATTTCTATTTTTAAGAGTTACAGTGCAAAAGTGCCATTTCAGAGATGTGATGGTGCACTATAGCACTGTGACTCAAAAAAAATTAAACAAAACAGGAGAAGGGGAGAAAGTGACATTTTTCTTCTGATACGTCTCAGTATTAAAAAGTAACCCACTTGAAAGTGGGAATAAAATGTTGCAGCTGGTGCTGGGAATTGCCAGAAAATTGTCCTGGACAACAAAAACATCACTGAGATATTTTTTTTAAAAAGCACAAACAAATACTGAGAACTACAGCAACAAATACTGCAGCCTCCCAACACATCTGCCCCATTTGGAGAAGCCCAATATTTATTAATGCTACCTGTATCTCCTTCCCAGTGGAAGAGCAGCTGGAGATTACTTTGAGCAAACAGCTTTAAAACGTTAAGGATATCTTTTTAAGGAATGGCCAAGTGCAGCCTGTGAGGCTGCTTTTCATTTTTAAAAAATACCTAAACCTTTGGGAGCCTGATAACAAAGGAGATTATCAGACAGGAACACAAAAAGCATTCCTTCCCACAATCTCCAGTCCCATCCCTGTCCAGGCACAATAACCCTCCCCATCACATTTACCTTCTCTCCTGTCAATAAGGCAGCCAGGAATGAACAGAGCTCTAACCGGAGCTCTGTTCATTTCCTGGACTGAAATTCCACCCATTCTCGCAAGAAGACGCGAGTGCAGGAAATTCAAAATAAAAACAAAAATACCCCAAAGTGACACAAAGCGCCTAAACACACTTTAAAAGTCCCATGTAACCCAGGGAGGGACATAAAAAGAGAGAAACTTACTTGGATGTCCTGATCTCACCCGGAAGTATTTGCGCTGGACCAGCCATTCTCACTGCATTCATGGGAGTTAAATGGCCCAAGGTTTCACACGCCAGCAATGCTGGTACCAAAACAGAACTGGGGATCTATTGACGGCTTCAGCTGTCAATAAAAAGAAATGCCAGCATAATGCCAGCGGAATGCAAAAGGATGATGTCATGTGATATTGGCATCCTTTTGCATTCTGTTGTTGTTATACTGATGCCACATTAGCTGCATCTGATAATCTCGTATGTCTCCTGAGTCTAGCTACTCTTTAGTGTTCCCAAGTATACAACACTGAAGGGGGGGTTATGTGTGACTCAGTTATAAGGGCCAGAGACTTTAAGAGACTTTATCAGATGCACTAAATACAGCATCATAACAATGCCACATAAATGCAAAAGGGCACACGTACCACACAATGTTGCCCTTTCACGTTTATGTCCTGCCAATAAGCCGATCTATTTTATTGACGGGACAAGCCTGTGCCATTTTTTTGCTGCCATTGCCGGCATATAAAACCTAGCACTTCCCCCCACCCCACCCGTACTTACTCCGTCAATGGCCGGACTGGTCAGAATGCTTCCGGGTGAGGTTGCAACATCCAGGTAGATAACACACTTTTTATGATCCTCCCCAGTGTACTTGTAAGTTTTTAAGTGTGTATATGTGCTTTTTGCACAAAATACACAATTTTGGTGGATGCTGATGCAAAACACGCATTGGTCTTTTAATTCTCATACAGGGCCACAAATTTTTGAGGATTGTCAAGACACCATCATTTGTCAAGAATGGGATATTTTGTGTTTTTAAACACATATATGCCTTGCAACAAAATGTTGCAGAGTGTAATATTTAGGGTTCTAGCCAGCCGATGAGTCATTATTTCTTTCCGGTCTGCCATTCTACCCTCCTGCCTCAGTTTTCTGTTTTTCCTCAGTAGACTCTCAGCACTCTTTGTCCAAACATGTTCAAGCTTCATTGGAAGGGCTTTTTTATTATTATTTTATTATTAATTATTATATTGTTATACAAATATATTTTGTGTGTGTGTGTGTGTGTGTGTGTATTGTTATACAAATCTATTTTATATTTTTATATGTTTACTATTTCCTCCAAATAGGCTCCTGTCTCTATCTTACTATTTAGTGCCTCCATTTGGCTATGTGCAGTCAGCATTTGAATTTGCTGTTAGAGCAGGGTTGGACAACTTCTGAGGGTCCAGACCCATTTTCCTTCTCCTCAAGACCTTGGTAGGCTTTGCCCCTTGGGTCTTAACACCCTCATCCCTTTTAGAAAATGCTCTTACAAAGCTACTTCCTGTGCCCCCCCCCAATTTTTTTGTATGGTCTTAAGCAGAAATTTATATTTCTATGATAAACTGTACTTCCTGGAAGCTTCTGGTGACACAATTTGTAATTTTGTAGTTAATATTATTTTTGGTGATGGGGGGACACCAGGAGTTCTTTGTGGGTTCAACGGACCCCTGTCTCCCTCCCGCCGATTCAATGGAGTGCCGTATGTGGCATATGGATTGCAGTCTGGCTTCTCCATATTTTGTCAAGTATGTGTCTATCAATATCATATTTAGTAATGACCTCTCTGTGTGTGTCTCATTTGTCCCTGTTTACAGACTCTTTCCCTTAGAATCCCAGATAGATAGATAGATAGACAGATAGAGATTTTGTGGTGGTTTCTCCCTGCCTCTCTTCCTTTTCCCCTTTCAGAATTTCCAACAAATTGCAGTCAATTACTGTATCTCTACATCCTTTGGTTTCATATCCTGCTGCTTCTCTCATAATTCCTAAAAATTCTGTTTTGTTCCTTTATTTAGCGGTAGTTAACGCCTACAAGAACAGTTACCTCAGCGTCATATTAAAACTCTTCTTGAAATGCTGGCATCAATTGTGGTGTCACAGTCCCTTGTCTTATTAGCATCACTTCACGAGGGCTTTCTGAATGAGCTTGACTGCGTAAAATTTACCCATATGTAAATGCAGTAATGACCTGTCAGCTTCTGCTCTTCATTGGGGCATTTTCTATCTATAGGGATTGAAGTTAATGACAGTTGCGCTCTCTCTCTCTCTCTCTCTCTCTCTCTCTCTCTCTCTCTCTCTCTCTCTCTCTCTCTCTCTCTCTCTCTCTTCTCTCTCTGCTGCTGCTGCTTGATGTCAGAGCTGAGAAAGATATGAGGGGTATATAAGAGGTGTATTGCTAGCCTACAAGGAAGGTAGACACATAGGATATTTCAGAGTCAGAAGCAAGGGTGTGATTGTTCCTCCACTATTTCTCCCACTACTAACAGTTCCTTTGACATCTTTGGTGAATTATTTGACCACCAAAAGGTAAGTCTTGTCACTGCTTATTTAGAAAGCATGAGAAGGTGGGAGCAGAGGAGCACTCTTTCTATTTGAAAACAAAAATAAAACACCACAATGTAACTGGTAAAAAGAAAAATGCCTAGTTTGGGGAGAAAACTGTTGCTTTCCCATTGGGTGCAAGGATGGGATGGAATCAGGATTTTGTCATTTCACACAAGTTGGGGCACTTTGGTTTTGTTTTCTCTGTATATTCATTGTGGGTCATTGCTACAGGTATCCTTACAGTTGTCATTCAGTATTTCATGAACAATTTGTGTTTTGGGCTGATCTTTTTTTTTTTTTTTTTTTTTGTCTTGTGATTCTTTCTTTCTTTTCCAGTGACTCCCCAAAAGATGTGTAGCCTCAAAGGACCCTTTCTTTTCATCATCTTGTCTGTTACTTTGAATTCCCTGGAAGCAACACCTGTCGAGAGGTCAGTAACCATTTCGCATAGCCTGCTTTTACAAGGAGAAATTGAATGGTTTGTTATGTACAGTTCCCTTCTGCCACATGGTTGCAAAGGTCATTGACTGGAGCTGATGGGGAAAGGACAAGAAGTGTTAATGGGAAGAGAAACTTTGCTTTTTGTTCTTATTTATAGGCTGCTGTCTTTGGCTGATGATCTATCTGATGGGACTCCTGACAGACAAGAGTGGTTTTTACCCATACTGTCACGAAGTACTGGTTTCTTGGGAATTAATGATGCATTGCTGGGGGAGGAAGCACTAAAGCCCAAAAGGTATGAGATGCCTTCTGAGTGTTTTTTTTAAAATTCAAAGCAGGCAGAAAGAGACAACAGGTTGTAATTTACAGTCAGGGTTTAGATGTCTTCAATTCCGCTCCACTTCCTGTGATAATTCAGTCATATCTCAAAAGAAGAGCTTGTGATACTCTTCAACTTCTGCCTCCAACTAATGGCTCAAAAGGATGCAATTCCACTTACTGCTGAATATGGAATCTTCCATATTTGATGGTTTACAGGATCACACCTTTTTCACTGTAGAATTCCAGCTACCGGTAATTAAAAAAACATCAGAGTTTTTAAAAGCTCTATAATCCTCTTTACCATGAGGAAAGGCAATTTATTAATCATATGGACGAGTGAAAATTTAGTTTGGTTTGAGAAGAACTTCTCAGCCTTTGCAAATTTCTTTATAAAAGTGAAGCAAATAATCCGAGGTTTTAAAAAACAATGTGTGAACATATCACCCATTCCACTCCAGTAGTGGAGCTATATATCTGGGGGTCCTAATGGTTCCTTGGGTTATTTCCTATGCGTCACTTTTTCCTTCAGCTTAAAATGTTTTGGTTATATGAAGGAAAGATACAATATTTAACAGCCTTGACCTTAACAGGCATAAAGCATACAAAGCAGCTTTTTTTTTCTCAGTGAGATAATTCAATGTATTGGCATCTTTTAGATCCCAAATAATTTGAGTGTTTAAGCTCTTGGCAAACACAGTTAACCTTAATTAACATCCAACTGACCACAAGAGCATTTTAATGAAATTTAAAAAGAGGGAGAATGTTAAACATTCCCATGTATGCACTGGTATATTAAATATCGGAAATATAGCCAACAAGAAGTGAGGCACAAACTTTTCATGACCAATTTATTTGGTCAGTGAATAGTTTTGTTTTGAGTGGACTTTCTCTGTTATCCCTTCCAAATTTTAAAGATATTTAAATAGTTGTTTTCTCTCCTCCTCTCCAAAAACTACAAAGAAATTGTCTTATGGAGCATGCTAACAGGCTTGGGAATAAGACATATCATTAATGTTTCCTTGTTCTGTGAAAAAGCAGAGTTTCACAGAGAACCTGTGTAAACAGGTGCTTATACACCTTTCCATATAGTTCTGAGTGCCTTTACATGGAAGAAACTATAAATGCCAATTTTCTTAAGGGAAATAGCATTTTAAAAGTTTTTCGTTTGCTAAATGCCTCTCTAATTTTAGTCAGGCTCAAACAGACTCAGATCATGTCAAGGGTTGATAATTTTCCAGAAACATTTCATCAGCTGTAAATACTCTCATCCACCTACCCAGTAATATCCAGAATACCCCAATAACATTTAAGTTCCTATGCCATAGATAACTGCCTGTACTGCATACTGAACGGGATCAAATGTGAAGATCAAGAGATCTGTTCAGTTTTCCTTTTTTTGTCAGCACTTGTCCAACCCATATACCTTCAGCCAAACTTTATATTTCCCTCCAACGTGTCTCTACTTTTCAACTGTCGGTAGAGACACTCTTAACTGTCCCATACAGGGTTGACCTAGGGTAAGGAAACTGTCCCATACAGGGTTGACCTAGGGTAAGGGTAGGGTAAGGAAACTGCTGCCAGTTCTTCTTGAGTCCCTCAGATAGTCTTTTCTACTGAAGAACCACGTTGTGTGTGCCACACCACCTGATTCCCTTTAATTGCCCTGTTGCTCTGTGGTGTGGTAGAGGATCCTATTCCAAATTCAGTATTGAATTGGCAGTCCAGATAACTGCTTTACATGGAATGGCAAAGGATGCAACATCTTGGCTCACTTCACCCCAGGTAGTAAAATGGACTAGGCCAGCCCTATCTTTGAAGACTATGGTGGATGGATCTGTACTAGCAGCTTTGAGTCAGTTTGATGTCCTCTTTTGCACTTCTATCCAGTCTACACAGGCTGACAACTCACTCTGAAGCCATTTGCTTACCTGTTGGGCAAGTTGTAGACTTGGGAATGGAAAAGCAGCTCAGAAATGTTTTGCACACAGAATGATCTGTCATCATAATGTTTTTCTTTGAAGGAAGCACTTGGAACAATGAAGCCCTCACTGCTCCAGAGCAGAGCCTTGGGAACGTTACTTTTTTGGAATAAGACATCAAGAAGTCCCAGCCAGCATGGTAGGGGAATTCAGGGAGTTGTATTTAAAAAAAAATACCAAGCTGTATTGTAGACCATGTCTACATGGCATTTTTTTCCTGTCCCATGGCACAGGTGATTATCCAAGCCAGCCTTCCCAGAGTGCCTGGCTCTGAGGACTCCTTCAGAAGTCATGCAAAGAAGAAATAGGCTGCTCAGAGCCAGCAGTCTTACATTCATGATGATGACTGTTGTTTTTCTGCCTGTGCCACCACTGCTACCTACACCACCATTGCTATTCTGGCATGGTTACCCAACAGGATCTTGACTTTGTTGCTTAACTCTTGAACATTTGGCCTTGATTCCCTGTGTATTCAAACATGTTTATGGTGCATGATTTAGTATTATACCTTCTTCTTTTTCTTGATGTCTTCTCATCACCTATCACCTGGCAGACAGATACAACAGGGTATTCTCTAAGCTAGAAACAGTTGTACCTACTCAGTTAGCTCAGTACAAATGACTGAGATTTTTTTTCCAATTCCTTTGTTTTTGATAAGATCTGGTCCTAGTTTACAAATGTTTTAATATTGATCAGAAAAAAAGAATATGATTTTTTTATAAAAAAAAAAAGTCAAATGCAAGAGAAAGTAAAATTGAGATTTATCCACTCCCAGAGTTCCTGGCCATTTATCATGTTGAGCAGTAAGACCCTAAAGAGCAGTTCTACTCATGTTCACTTCAATGCAAGGACAACGTGCAACGCAGTTGGCAACCCTGATAAAACAACATGGCAATCTTTGACAAGAAGGGATCAGAGCCAGTGTGTGCAGATGCATGGAATCCATGCCCCTTCCTCACATTTGTATTGATAATGCCTCTCAAGGCTTGTGTGGCTGCCATTGAAAACATGAGTTCTGCTTTTCCTTGCTTGCATCCACTGGTAACTTCCAGTAAACAAGAATGCATGATACGATGCAACTGAATTATGAGTATCCTCCCTGTGCAAATGACAATCAATAATAAGCAGGGGGCACAAGGAACTCATCACAAGAAGACATTTATTTTCATATTTTAGTTTAATAGAGGAGGAAGAAAAGGAATTAGAATTGCTGTTTCTTATGGTATTTCCATGATGTTTCAGTTGCATGATTTCCTGATTTTAGCTGTATTTTTGTCATGGTCTCCAGGACCGTTCTTAACTCATCATAATAATTTCCTTTATTACTCAGAGCACTTCACACAGATTTTCTCAATAGCCTTTACAACAGCCCTGTAAAGAAAGTCAGTATTCTCTAGCTCTAGAGTATTCTATGATACAGGTACAGAAACTCTATGGGATCTCCAGAAATTGTATCATTAGCCCTTCCCAAAAGCTTCCTGGACCACTATTAGAGGTCTACAAAAGCCCAGTGTGTCCCACACACTTGGGATTATACTAAAGAAGGATTAAAAAGACTGGGTGGGCATTCAGCCACAGCCTGATGATGATGATGATGATTTCTTACCCGCTTCTCCCTATGGATAGAGCCAGGGAACAACAAATTAACATATAAACATAATGTTAGTTAAAAACACACATATCAGTTAAAACGTGTATCAATTTAACAGAACAAGTAAGATCAAAACATTTTAAAACAATCAATACACAGTTTAAAATTCACAATTTAAAGTTATCTGGATAGGTCTGCCAAGAGACTGGTCTTTAATGCTACTTTAAATGCCAACAGCTGCCATATCTCTTCAACCAAGCTGTTCCACAGTCTAGGGGCAGCTGAAGAAAAAGTCCTCTGGGTGACAGTTGCCAACCTAGTCCTAGCTGGCTAGAGCAAATGTTCCCCAGAGGACCTAAGTGTACGGGGTGGATTATGTGGGAGAAGGAAATCTCATAGGTAACATGGACTCAAACTGTGTAGGGCTTTAAAGGTAATAACCAACACTTTGTATGTTGCCTGGAAACTAACTGGCAGCCAGTGGAGTAATTTTAGTATTGGCGTGATATGGTCACTCCTGGATGTACCAGTGACTAATCTGGCTGCTGTGTTTTGAACCAATTAAAGTTTCCGAGCTTGGTGCAGAGGTAGCCCAATGTAATAGCGGAACCCCTGTCCTCATTGCAGGATTGGAGAAGGACTGGCCTGGGGTCTCATTTCACCCATCCAAAAAGTAATGGTATTTGTCAGCTGTTACCCTGGGAAGGAACAAATTATAGTTAACACATTACTGTGTAGAATGTTAACTCTACACTCTATACAAATTTTACTAATTTTAAAAAATGTCCTTTGGACTGATTCTCAAAACCATCAAGTGAATAGGGAAGATTTTGGAGAAAGTAAGGGGGAACCATTGCCAGTGAATGGAGTTCTACTATTTCAGGAGTTGCTGACAGAAGCAAGTGACTGATTGTTATGCTAATCATTCTCGTGATATCAGCAAGTTCCCTAAATAAGCTTTAAAAGTTCACCTAAAAGCTAAACATTGAATCATTATTGCCACTTAGTGACTTAACTATACTATAATTATTCTTTTCTGGAGGTGCCATGAAGTTGCTACTATGAACAATCACCCTGAGATCTTCTGTATACAGTATAACTATTTGCATGATTATCACTGATCCCTTTACAGTATGTTCCTGAGAGTTTCTTATCCGCATTTTCTTCTCCAGGCATAAAGCAGGTAGTGACTGAATGGCTGTGGTTGCTGTATGCCTTTAAATTGTTTCTGACTTACGGTGGCCCTAAGGAGACTCTATCATGGGGTCTTCTTGGCAAGATTTGTACAGAGCAGGGCTGCCATTGCCTTCCTCTGAGACTGAGAGAGTATGACCTGCCCAAGGTTGCCCAGTGGGTTTCCATGCCCGAGCAGGGAGTTGAACCCTAGTCTCCAGAGTCATAACCCAATGCTCAAACCACTACAGTATGCTGGCACTCAGGTATTTGCTCATGAATTATAATAATTGATTTGTATTATCCCAGTAAATAACAAAACATTGGAACTATCCTGCTAGATCAGGGACAGGCAAAGTATGGCCCATAGAAAGCATGCAATTCCTCTGGTGAGGCACAGAACCAGAACAAAATGGGGGAGGGATTTTGAATTATTCAATTTTAGATATGGCCTCCCCCTCCCCTTTCTGACATGACACAATGCACCAGGATGCTGGAGCTAAAAATGTAGCCCCTAGATCTGCAAAAGCTGACCACCACTGTGCTAAACCAGCCTTCCCCTTCTTGATGCCCTTGAGATGCATTGCATGACAACTTATGTTACATCGAGTCAGCATTTGTTGTTAATTGCATCATGTCAGCTTCAGCTTATAGTGAACCTATGAATGAGGGCTCTCCAGGACAGCCCTGCTAAGGTCTTGCAAACTGAAGGCCATGGGTTCCTTGATTCCACCTATCCACCTGGGAGGTACTCTTCCTCTTTTCCTACTGGACTTCCACTTTACCAAGCATAATCACCATTTCTAGTGAGTCATGTTGCTCCAACAGGCTGTTTTGTGGACCTTGACCTCTACAGATTTCCCAGACTGTGTTTTAATGATCAAAAAGAGGAGATTGAATTGCCTCTCCCAGAAATGTCCAAGAGTGGCAATTTACCTTTTCAATAGGCTTCATGGGTTCCCTGCACTAGTTTTAAAAATTCCTGTTTTTCAGAAGCAGAAATGGATGTTGTGCCTGTTTTTGTTATTTAGCACTTTTGGTAGTCCATGTGGCCTCTGGAGGTTTGGGGGAAGAAAGTTATTCCACAGCCCCTCCAGTAGGGCTATCCCTGCTAAATGTCAAATGAAAGACAGCAGAGAAAACCAGAACTTGGGAAAATTAATTTTTGGACTGCAGTTCCTTGAGTCCAGCAGCTGATAAGGGTCCTGAGAGTTATAGCCCCAGAAATAACTTTTCCAAACTCTAGGGAAAGCTATGGGCCTTTCAATATATTGTTGCTTCCTGGCATCCTAGATATATCAGTAGAGTTCATAGAATCATTTGGGCATCATCCAAGGCTGGAAAAACTTGCACATTCCAATTTTTACTAATGAAGTTTTGTGACAGTTAATATAAGTGTATATTTAAGACAATAACGTTCCAGGTTGATTCATTAAACATGACATTCCAAATTATTTTTAAAAATCACACATCACAGTAGAGTCAATATAACTCACTAAGGAGTCTTCCAGATTGATCTAAGAATGAGGTCTCACAGTATAACTCTTTGGCTTTTGCAAGTTGCTGTCACTTTTGCATCCACCCCTTCCATACTTCTGGGGAGCTGTTTGTAGAGATTTCTCAGATATCAAGAAGGGCTCTTCCAAAAAAAAATGGAAGAGTGTGATTTGTTGAGGCAATCCTGTGGCTTGAGGAGCAAATTTTCTGCACTCTTTGTTTAAAAATGTCTTAGAGTTATAGTGTTACTGTGCAAAAGTGTCATTTCACCAATTCACCAGTGCACTATAACTCTTTTAAAAAATTAAAAGAAAAAGGAGGAAAAAGATATTTTTGTTCTGATATATCTCAAAAACAGAAAGAAACCCACTCAAGAGTGGGAATAAAATACTATATAGCTGGTGTCAGAAATTGTCAGAAAAGAGTCCCAGAAAACAACTTTTCTGTTTTCTGTTACAAAACAATTTGGTAATTGATTCAGAGCTCTCAGACAGCACATCAAAACAAATAATGGTGAAAGCAGAGGGTAATTTTGAGTGCGCTCTCCAAGGTTTTCACAGGTCTGTCTTTGCTTTTGATTTTTCCAGCCACCGCTTGGAGAAACGGAGGTGCAATACTGCCACATGTGTGACGCAACGCTTGGCTGACTTCTTGGTTCGGTCCAGCAACACCATTGGTGCTATCTATTCGCCTACCAATGTAGGATCCAACACCTATGGCAAGAGAGACAAAGAACCTCCCAACTATCTACAGCTTTAATGTTCCAACAAGACAGCACCGGCTGCAGTCCTCCTCACTAGGAATTCTTCCTCCCTCTCTATCCCCGCCCCCCCCTGTATAAGGTCCTGACCTCCACACAAGTTCTCTTTCTTTTAGTGAGGCTGCTGCTTTAACAAATCATTTGAGGATTTGGCTGCTCACACAACCTTTTGGTTATTGACTACCTGCTCATTCTTAACAGTGCCTTGTTTTCTTTGTGTGTATTTTATGTATGTGACTTCCATGGGTTTGTCATACTGCTCTGTGTGGATGATGGCACACAGAGGTGCTCCCAAGTGGTGGGCCTCCTATGGCCAACATGCTTGTGAAATTCCCCTGTTCAAACAAAAATAAACCTCACACCCCCATGCCATAAGAATCTGAAATGTAGACGTTCTACAGGTGTTTGTTTTTTCTTTTCCTTTTGTTTTTTAAAAAAATTAAAACTGTGAAAAAGACAACATGTGAGATGTACCTCTTTGTATGAGAGCAGTTTTCTGTCAGTGAAACCTGCTCTAAGCCATCCTTTTGATATGCTCACAATTTTCAATGTGGAACCTTATGATACCAAAATAGTGCTAGCTGTACACAAGAGCTAGATTGTCTCAAGGGACATTTCCCATAGGATAGTAGTTCCCACCCATCATATTCCTGTCTCTATGTCTATTGGGGTTTCTGTGGCATCAATTGAACAAAATTCTCAACTGGCACCCTATTTGGAAACTGTTTTTTCTCTGACTATGGTAGGTCTTCCCCAAACAGAAAAAGCCCAGATGGTGTAAAGAAGAGTAAGATGATGGCTTAGAGTAGCACTTCTCTGACAGTTGCCTCAGACAGGGAGCTGCTTTTGATCTGTACAGATCTTCCCCACTTGAGGAAAGCTTGAGTGAAGCAAAACTTTTTTTCCACTCGGGCTTTCTCTGACTAAAAATGCCTGGGTAGAGCAAAGCTGATGGTCTAATCTTTCAGCTAGGGCCTCAGTTAGGGAGCTGAATTCTTTCTGCCTGGAACTTTTCTGACCAGGAAATACTCAGGAGGGGTGAGGCCCGGCCTGGTCTCTTTCCTGCAACACCATGGCATGACAAGCTGCATACCCTCCAACTGTCCCATTTTAGCAGGGACAGTCCCAGTTAAACCTTTATCATGCCACTTTTTCAACTGCTTTTAAAAGGTCTCAGTTTCTCTCACTTTACCCCTTTGTTCTCAGCTTATTCCAGTTGCTGCAAACTAGGTTCAAAGTACAAAAGTGGTTTGCACTCATTTAATTCAGCAGAGGGAAGAGGAGGGGACAGAAGAGAGGGGCAGAAATTTGCCTTTTCCAGTAGGCTCAAACAAAAGCAAAAGCAAACTGCCGCATCCACTCCTAGTTTGTGTGTTCCTCCTCACAATTAACTTTTGTCATATTGACCACACTCTGATGTTGCTGACCACATGTGACCCAGTTTTAATCAGTGAAATGTTGGAGGGTATGAAACTGAGCCTGCTGGGTAGTCCCTCTTGTATGGAACTTCCAAAAATTCTGTAAACTTTTTATTCACTTACATCTACCTACTCTATGGTATATAAGACAGGACAATTAAAGGATGTTAAGGATCAGACTATCATCATTAAGGGCTGAAGTACACATTGTGGTGTAAAATCCATGTCTGCTCTCCCACCTTGAAAATAATAGTGAATGCACAAGCTGTATATGGTATGATAAAAGAAGGAGGGTGGGTCAGTTTACTTTAGTAGAAGGGGAAGTGGATTATATACCTGAATTGCCTCTCCAAAGTTGCTAGTTGCTCTGTGGGGTGAACAATAAAGATACTTGGATTCCCACCACACTATCCCCACATGAGTGCATCTGTGCTACACAGATAAGTTCAATTTTACTTTAACAGCCATGGCTTTATCCTGTGGAAAACTGGAGTTTTAGTTTGGTGAGATATTTAGAATTCTCTGCAATAACACTCTAAGGTTCTCCCCTGGCTTATAGCACTAAATCTCTCAAGCAAAGAATTCTAAGTACCTCACCAAACTATATATCCTAAGATTCTATAGAATGGAACACGGAGCAATGGATGCAAGCTCCAGGAACAGAGATTCCACCTCAACATGAGGAGGAACTTTTTGACAGTAAGAGCTGTTCGGCAGTGGAACACACTCCCTCAGAGCGTGGTGCTACATAGATAAGTTCAATTTTACTTTAACAGCCATGGTTTTATCCTGTGGAAAACTGGGGGTTTAGTTTGGTGAGATATTTAGAATTCTCTGCAATAACGCTCTAAGGTTCTCCCCTGGCTTATAGCACTAAATCTCTCAAGCAAAGAATTCTAAGTACCTCGCCAAACTATATATCCTAAGATTCTATAGAATGGAACACGGAGCAATGGATGCAAGCTCCAGGAACAGAGATTCCACCTCAACATGAGGAGGAACTTTTTGACACTAAGAGCTGTTGCTGGATTGCCATCTGTTGGGGATGCTTTGATCAAGATTTCCTGCGTAGCAGGGGGGTTGGACTGGATGGCCCTCGTGGTCTCTTCCAACTCTGCAATTCTATGATTCTATGATTCTATGAATGGAGACACAACTGTGTAACACAGTAGATCTTGACCTTTTCTTTACCAATGACCCCTTTTAATTATCTTTTGTTGCCCAAGTCTTAACTCAGGATTTTGGATGCTCAAGACATGGATGCCCAAGTCTTAACTCAGGCTTTTAAATTATTTATTTATTTATTTATTTATTTATTTATTTATTTATGGCTAGTTTGCAGCTGGAGTGGATTGAATATGCAGGCCTAGCCAGCCTTTGCCTTGGCTGTGGGAAGGAGGTGGGCTGAACAGCCTTTAAGCCATCAAGCCTTTGTGGATCCCCTGTGAGGACAACATCATGGCTCCCTGGGGGTCTGTGGACAACAGGTTAAGAACCACTGGTGTAACATATATAATACCACTTGTGACCAAAAGCAGCTAAGGATGGACTTTTATACGGAAAAAAGCATGGGAGAAAAAGTGGAGAGCTCCCATCCCACTTGGCATAGCTTCTCCATCCATTTAGATCCCCCCAGATGTGTCCAGATTTAGTTTTCAAAAAGTCAACAGACTGGTCTGACTTTTCAGTATATATTTTAGTTAGTACAGTTGGCTCACCAGTGATTTTTGCAACATGCCTTTTGACTTGTCAACAAAGAGATGTGAGTCAGCTCATCGCTGGTTGAAATGGAGTTTGATTGTCTATTCACATTTACAGCCTATCACATACAAAGAACAATGCATTTGGGAAGCAGTGTCCCAGGCATAAAAGCAATATAATCCTCTAAGCAAAAGGATCCAAAGTGAAAATAAGATCAATAATGGCTAATTATGGCATTTAAAGAAAACAGTTTTTGCAAAAATTAGGATCTAGCAATAGGAAGAAATCAGGAAGGGATTAGTGGATTCTGATCCAAGGTGATATGGATTAACATCAATTGCAGGAAGACATGCAAAATTAAGAAAGTTTGCAAAGGGTGTGCAGGAAGGACATAAGCAGAACCCTGGTGGATCAGACCAGAGGCTTATCTTAGTTCAGAATCCTGTTTTCCACAGTGTGGCCAATCAGATGCCCCAAGGAAGGCCATAAACCCTCCTACCAGGAGTTGAATGAGGCTCCCACTCCACCAGCCAGTCAAGGCCACTGCAGGTTGTTTGTCCTGTCCCCCTGCATTGGAAGAAAGAAGAATGGAAGAGGAGGAACATAGTAGGAGCAGTAAGTCTGAGTTAGGGTTGCCAAAGTGAAACCTAGTAAGGGCTTCTGTACCTTTAATCATAGAATCATAGAGCTGGAAGAGACCACAAGGGCCATCCAGTCTAACCCCCTGCCATGCAGGAATACAAAATCAAATCATTCCTGACAGATGGCTATCCAGCCTCTGTTTAAAAACCTCCAAAGAAGGAGACTCCACCACACTCCGAGGCAGTGCATTCTACTGCTTAACAGCTCTTACTGTCAGGAAGTTCTTCCTAATGTTTAAGTGGAATCTCTTTTCCTGTAGTTTGAACCCATTGCTCCGTGTTCTAGTCTCTGGAGCAGCAGAAAACACGGTTGCCCCATTCTCAGTATTACATCCCTTCAACATGGCTCTCATGTCACCTCTTAACCCTTTCTTCTGGTTGTTGTGTGTCTTCCAGTCATTTCCAACTTATAGCAGTCCTAAGGCAAATCTATCATGGGATTTTCTTGATAGGATTTGTTCAGAGTGGATTTGCCTTTGCCTACCTGAGGCTGAGAGAGTGTGACTTGCCGAAGGTCACCCAGTGGGTTTCCATAGCTGAGTGGGGATTTGAACCCTGGTATCCAGAGTTGTAGCCCAACACTTAAACCACTACACCACACTGGCTGTCTAGAGCAATCATAAAAACCTTTCAGTTTGAGGACCCTTTTTCTAAAATGGCAGCTCTTCTTAAAAAGAGATGGAAGTAAAAATACAAATGTCCAGTGGAAATAGAGTGAGGATTTGATCCTCCTCACCTTCATGAAATAAAAATAGGCAACCATTTCTTAATAACTACTTGCCATCATTCAAGCTTGTCATAACCAGGGACCACTATGAATTTTTTAAAAACCTATGAATGGCATAAGGAAAGAGGTGGTTACCCATTCAAACAGCATCAGAGACCCCAGAGACCAATTTACAACCTTAAATTGTGACATTTTCATAAAAGGTAGAAGTGTTCTTGCACTGAATGCTGTAGTACAAACCTGATCCCACCTGAAAATGACTTGGATGAAAATAAAGTACAGTAGTTATAATATAGAGGAAGCAAAGCAATACATTTCAATGAGAGATGAGTTTCATTTTGGAGGAAAAATTATTTGCAGGGAATCAAAATACTCTTTCCTCTACAGGGCAGGAGTCAGAAGGGGAGGGGTCAAAGGCAGCTTGCACATTATCAAAAGTATTAGCTGTTGAACAGAGTCAGGGCTGAGATCAGGGGAGGGCAAACCTTGGGTCTAACCTGACCTACAGAAGTTCTCCATGTGTTCCACAGAGGTTTGGGGGGGAAGTCCTGCTCTTCTCCCACCCACCTTGGTACAGGGAGGTTCTTTCCACACCAGTACTGGCCTTCCCAACATGGTGTCTGTTTAAGTGGCTATGGGATTATAGGAAAAGCAGTCTAACATATCTGGGGAGCAACAGATTGTGAAAGGCTGGTATAAGCCCTGACTGTGCCCAAAGCTCATATCCAGATTCATGATAGCATGCATCCATTTTGATGCAAATACTTTTGACACTGTGAAAATAGACTTTGAAGGGGGGGACTGTGGAAGACATAGTCAGACACAGCTAGAGGGTACCCAGTGGAGGAAGGCTGATTTAAACAAATTCAGGAAGGTGGATAGGTCTATCAGGAGCTATTATTTGTGAAAAATAACTTAATGTGAATTTTGTGTAGAATATGTCCCAAATTGATGTTACCTGCCCTGACACCTCCCACTCTTTTAATATGCATTAATCGGCAATATTTCATAAATTGGCTTATTATTGGCACTCCACATGGTTGGCAGTAGACCAGGGACTCCCAAGTACAAGGAATCAAGATTTCCTCAGAAAACCTAAGGAAGTAGCCAGCTAAAATTACTAAAAGACATGCCCAGGAAAAGACTATGTGAACCCCCCTGGAACTGATTAGTTAGGGAGGAAATCAGCTAATTCTCCTGGACGTTCACAGAAAGGAGTAATTCAATAATCACCTTAAGGTAGCTGGACACTCTTTGCTTGCAAAACTGTTTTTTTGTCATACCTTTTCCTAAAACAATAGAGGTTTGCCTGAGACCCATCAGTTTTAAATGTTTCAACCATTAGCAATTGTTAACACATCCGGAGAATCCATTGTTTAACCCTGGGAAACTCCAGCAGACATTATATTCCACTCAAACTCACCCCTTCAGGGGGAACATTGACTATATATATCACCTTAAAACACAGCCAAAGTGTGCAATGATTCCCTTCCCTCTGACACTCTGTCATTCTGTGCCACCAAGTGCACAGTATACCTTCCTCCCATCACTCCATCAGTCTGTGTCACCATGGGTTTCAGCTTCTATGCGAATCTCTGCTCTTTGGATAGGTACAGTATAACCCATCATCCTGAATTCTATTCCCTTATCCCAATACTTCCTACTTTCTTCATTAGCCTTGCGTGACTGCTTGAAGCCTGACTGTATGCATGTGTGTGGTCCCTTGATTATTTTTCAATAAAAAATCATTTTTATTTCATCCCCTGGCTTGGAGTCTCCTTATTTACTACTGGTATACATAGGTCAAAAGATCCCGCTGTTACCTGGCCTCTTGCTGCCATCTTGAGCTAATTAAAATTCCCTATATTAGAACTTCGGACACTAGCGGGATCCCCATGGACTCCATGCAATTCGGATAACCCTGAAAAGATTCTCGTAAGTTGAAGATTCATAGAATCATAGAGTTGGAAGAGACCACAGGGGCCATCCAGTTCAACCCCCTGCCATGCACATCAACACAGTTTCTTAAAACTCATGAAAGTTGTTTCTCATATACTTTTCCAATACTTTCAAATATTCTTTCTGTTCAAAGGCATAAGCAGTTTAGTAAGGGGGTGCAAGACAAACCAAGTAGCATGTACAATTCAGAGAGAAATGGGTTAATCAGGAGCTGCCTACCAGCAGCTGTCAATGTTGCTTAAGGTCTCTAATGGTAGGGCTAGTCCTAGATTGCCATGAACAGTAGGCTGAGTTATAAGTACTTTTGACAGTGCAAAGTGTCTTTCAGAAGAAACCAAGCTGCTGCTGCTGCTGCTTCTGCTTCTGCTTCTTCTTCTTCTCCTCTCTGCCCCCATTTTTTTTTGGGGGGGGGAACTACAGCTTGCATTATATTTTATGCACCAGTCAAATCAGAATCATCATCTTGAAAGTCGTTTTGTACTGTGTTAATCAAAAAAAACCTAACAAAGACTAAGTCAAACCACAGGGTGAGATAAATCATTTAAAATGCTAATCATTCTGCAACTTTGTTCTCCTTTTGTAATGCTGAAGGTTTCTCTAACAATGGAAGACATAGAAATCATTTTAGTCATGTCTGCAGGCTTGTATGACTATCAACGCTGAACTATTTCACATTTTCAGTTTCTGTTTAAATTCTCCAGTTACTGCCAAGAGGTTTTATTCTTAAAAGGACTCTCAGGGGGATTACAGGATATGCCATAGCAGTATTAAATACTGTAATTTCTAAAAAGGTAGGGTATTTCATATCCTTTTCCTCTGAGGATATCCTCTTGCTGATGCAGAATGTGTCTGCACTGCAGAGGTATAGCAGTTCAATATCATTGCAATGGTCATTGGGTCCATCCTATTCAATCCTGAGATTTGTAGTTTGATGTGCTACTCAGGTAGAATCATGGAGGTAGTGCAGCCACTTTCTGAGTCACTTCCTGTGGAGGAAAAGCTCTATACTGGACCTTAAATTACACAGAGGCCCACAAATGTGGCAAAATTTCCCCCCTGCACCACAGAGCATTCAGAGCATTCATACCCCTTTAAAAAAAAACAAATTTGATTGGGGTAGGTTACAGCCCTCCAACATCCCCTGGGGACAATACAGCCCTCTGAGCCTTGACAGCTGCCCATCCTAACATAGGTGGATAGAATTATGTATTTGTGCATGGCAGGGGGTTGGACTAGATGGCCTGTGTGGTCTCTTCCAACTTTATGATTCTAGGAGATATTTAGCTGAGAATTTTAACTACCTCACCAAACTACATGGAATCCAAAGGACAGGGTCCTGACAGTTAAAGCAGGATCAAACCCCTTTCAGTTGTCTTGATCTGAGAGGGACAGACCCAGTTAATTCTGTGTCATTCTGCTTTCTCAGCTGCTTTTAAAATCCCCTGGTTCTAATCTCCTCTTCCTATTTTCCCCCTCCATCTTTGGCCTAGTTCAGTTGCTGCATACTGAGCTCAGTTAATTGAATAGGAGAGAGAGAAGAGGAGGGGTGGAATTTTACCCTTCCCAGTAGGCCCAGGGGAAAGCAAACTGCTGCAGCATATCCTTGCTTGTCTTTTCTTCCTTATTAATAACATTTGCCATCTTGATGTTGTTTGGTGTCTTGGTGTCCTCTGATGTGTCCTGGTTTTCCTCTGTGAAATGTTGGAGGGTATGCAGTTGCCCCCCCCCTGATGTAAGTGGACAGGAGCTTTCTTGCAGAGAAGTCTAAATACCTTGCCAAACTACAAGGATCGCAAAGGACAGAACCATGACAGTTAAAGTGGTATCAAACTGCTGTAACTGTGAAACGCAGATACATGGTGTCTATGCAGGTCAAGGCTGGCTGTGCAGGGAGAAACCTGCCACTTGTCATGTTAGCCTGGGGAGAAGGAATCGCAGTACTTTCATTTGGAAGAAAGCAAATGTTACATTTTACAATGGCCCATTGAGTCATGTTGGTCTCGCTTCCATTAAACATCAGCAAGGAGATTCCGGGGAGATGGGAAAAATGGCCCATAAATGCCATGTCATCTCCAGTGAATTAGATTTATTTCTATGACACCTTTGTTGTTCAAGGGGGCACTGTGATTGGGTAGCTCTGACTAATGCTGTGCGTGCAAATTGCTAAGGGAAGAAATCAGCTTCTTGTCAAGCCCCAATACTTTATAAACCCAGCACTTCCTTCCCCTCCTCCCCCCGCCATTTCCATCAGTGGAATTGCAACAGTAAGGTAGATAGTGGGGGGAAGACAAGATAGATATATGCCTCATTCCTACTTTACCTAAACAAAAACAACAGTTGCTATCTTTGTTGGTGCTGAACAGACAACCAATTTCAAAGCACAGGAGAATGGCTTTGCACTGTTTTTAGCATAAGCAGCATCAACTGTAACTACTCTTTTACGTCATCTTTAGCTAAAGTTAGATATTGGTCTTGTTTGCTCCTGAAGAGGTACAGAGCTCTCATTTTCCTCCCTCACTTCAGTTCTTTTAGTTTCCTACTTTTGCAAGCAGCAAGTAGGGTACAAAGGGAGACACTACTGTAAGGGAAAGCATGTAAGGAAACACTAGTGTAGCTTGTCAGGACCCTTTCACACTACACAGTTACAGCACTATGGAGTTTATCAGACTAGTGTCTAAAAAAGCCATAATTCCACTACTGAGGAAAGCGAAAACATAGTGGCAGGATTACCGTCATTATTGCATGTGGCCATAATTGCATGATACTACTACCATGGAATTATTGCATGACTTCCACTGGCAGTTTAAGAATGGGATTGAAGCTAACACTATAGTAAAATTTGTCTTCACATTGCCTCCTAATGACAGAGTATTAATGCTTTGTGCTGGTTGCACATTCACCTTTAAGAAAAAAATTCTCTTACTTCCGTGATTTTTCATGGGTGAGATTTTGGCTGTTCTTGTGAGAAGATGCACCTTCACTTAAAAACACCAAAAAAGAAAAAAAAAACCCCACCCCATGAATAGTGAAAGAAATTCACAAATAAACACTTAAACAAACATTAAAACGTAACAAGAAAAGGTAACAGTTCATTCAAAGAGCATCCTTTAGGTCCTCTTCATGTTCTAACACGAAAGTTTAATTATGTGTTGGGAAAGGGGAGGGGAGGAAGACTGCTGTAATCATGTGATTACAGTGGGATGTGATTTCACATGCTCATCAATGCCACAAAAAGAGCTACATTGAGGGCTATTCATGGCTTTTGCCTGTCAGTGAAATGTGGTGCCTAATTAATAGGTGGAGCATGCAATGACTATGGGAGAATGATGTCATGCAATCACAAGAACCTGTTTGTTTCCTATCCATGTTGTAATTGTGCTATTACAGACCCGTCTGAGAAAGTCTTATGATTTCACCTTATCTGGTAGGGCTATACCATATGGAGTCCTAAGGTTTGTAGTCTGGGGAGGCACTAGCGCTCTCGATCTAAGAATTAATTATAAAGGCCCTTCCCCAAACTACAAATCCCAGCAAACCATAGGATGCTGTCATGGCAGTTAATGTGGAGTTATAGCACTTCATTTTTGTAGTGTGCAAGGGTCCCAGATCTCTCCTGAATTGCCGCCATTTTGAGCATAGATTAATAACTATCTAATTTTTAGAAAGTAGAAAAGGTGAGGCTTTCAGTAGTTTAAGATTGTTAAGTTCTTTTAAAAAGGTTTCCACTGGAGCTGTGAGAGCTCAAAAGCCAGAGAAATTTAGGAATGGGATCATAGAATCATAGAATAAGATCAATAGAGTTAGGACTTTTTCGGACATTAAAAATACAACGCTAGCAGCCTCGCCACGTTGTGAGGCTGCAGCGCTGCAGGGCGTCCCTTTCGGATGACGCCCGTCCCTGCTGGTACTGTTGCAGTACCGCAGGGACATTTGAGCATTATATTTAGCCGATTTTTACTCACGATCAACAGTACTGGCAGGAACGGGCGTCATCCGAAAGGGACGCCCTGCAGCGCTGCAGCCTTGCAATGTGGCGAGGCTGCTAGCGTTGTATTTTTAATGTCCGAAAAAGTCCTAACTCTATTGATCTTATTCTATGATTCTATGTCCGAAAAAGTCCTTACATTTGATCTCAGTCATAGAATCATAGAATCTTAGAGTTAGAAGAGACCACAAGGGCCATCTACTCCAGCCCACTGCAGTGCAGGAACACACAATTACAGCACTCCTAAAAGATGCCCATCCAACCTCTGCTTAAAGACCTCCAAAGATGGAGGGTCCACCACCTTCTGAAGTAGTCTGTTCCCCTGTTGAACACCTCTTACAGTAAAAAAAAGTTCTTCCTAATACTTAGGTGGAACCTCTTTTCTTGTAATCCATTAGTTGGTATTGTAGTCTCTACAGCAGCAGAAAGCAATCTGGCTCCATGTTCTACACAGACATTTAAAGATGGTGATCATGTCACCTCTCAGTCTTCACTTCTCTAAGCTAAACATACCCAGCTCCCTAAACCGTTCCTCATAAAACTTGGTTTCCAGACCTTTGATGCTCTTGGTCACCCTTCTCTGGACACCTTCCAGCTTGTCGATATCATCCTTGAACTGCAGTGTCCAGAATTGGACATAGTATTCCAGATGAGGTCAAATGAAACCAGAATAGAGTGGGACTACTACTTCTCTTGATCTGGACACCATACTCCTGTGGGTGCAACCCAGAATTTCATTAGCATTTTTGGGCTGCTTCATCACAGTTGACTCATGTTGAGCTTGTGGTCTACTCAGACACCTGGATCTTTTTCACATGTACTGCTTTCAAGCCAGGTCTCACCCATCCTATATTTGTGCATTTTGTTTTTCCTACCAAGATGTAGTCCTTACATTTATCTCTATTGAAATTCATTTAATTAGTTTTGGCCCAGTTCTCCAATCTGTCAAGGTCATTTTGAATTCTAATCCTGTCCTCTTAATTTCAGGTGCAAGTTTGAGTTCTATTTATTGTGTTTTAATGAACAGCCATTATACACACTTACGGAAAACAAAAACAAAAAGGGAAAGAAACGGAACTATTTAAATTTCTATTAATTAACCTTTAAGAATTAATCCCTTAATTTGGTGTCATCTGCAGAATTAATAAGTATGTCTTCTGTTCCATCATCTAAGTAATTTATAAAGATGTTAAACAATACCCGGCCCAAGACAGAACCCTGAGGCACCCCACTAGTTACTACCCTCTAGGATGAAGAACAACCATTGGTGAGTACTCTCTGTGTTTGGTCTGCCAGCCAATTATAAACCCACCTAATAGTAGCATTGTCTAGCCCACATTTTACTAGCTTGTTTGCAAGAATATTATGGGGGACCTTGTTAAAGATTGTTCTTGTTGTTGTTGTGTGCCTTCAAGTCATTTCTGATTTATGGCAACCCTAAGGAGAACCTATCATTGGGTTTTCTTGGCAAGATTTGTTCAGAGCAGGTTTGGCTTTGCCATCCTCTGAAGCTAAGAAAGTATGACTTACCAAAGGTCACCCACTGGGTTTCCATCGCCGAGCAGAGAGTTAAACCCTAGTCTCCCAAGTCATAATCCAATGCTGAAACCACTATACCATGCTGACTCTCAGTGGGGGGCCTTGTCAAAAAGCCTTACTAAAATCAAGATATACTACATCCACAGCATTCCCTTGATCTACCAAGTGCTTAATATATGAGAGATTCATTTGGCATGACTTGTTTTTGAGGAACCCATCAATCACAGCATTCCTTTCCAAGTGTACACAGACTGACTGTTTACTGATCTGGTCTAGAACCTTTCCTGGTATCAATGTTAAGCTGCCTGGTTGGTATTTGCTCAGGTACTCTTTTTTCTCCTTTTTGGAGAGGAGAACATTTGTGCTCCCCTAATTTGCTGGGACTTCTCCTACTCTCCAAGAATTCTCAAAGATGATTGACAGTGATTCTGAGATTACATCTGCAAGTACCTTTAGTATTCTTGGATGCAGCTCATCTGGTCCTGGAAACTTGAGTTTATTTAGAGTAGCTAGATATTTCTTTACTACTTCTTCACCTATTCTGGGCTGAATTCCCCTTACTGCATGATTTCTTCTTAGAATCAGGTAGTTGCATCTTCCTTTCCCCACCATTTCCCCATTATTAGGTATATAATTATATTTGAGTCAACTGGGACACTTGCAAATTGACAAAACCCTTTATAAGCTCCCCCCAAGTTTGGCCTTTATAAAAACATCAGACAAAGAGAAATGTTCTTTCCGCCTTCATAGATATTTTCAAAAGAAGCTTGTGCCCATAGAGACCAGTTTCACCTTACAGGTATCTGATGCAGTTGTTCATTTTTGAAGATAAAAAGATTAACTGTTATTGCTGTGCAAAATATCCTATCAATAGCTGCCCTGAAGATTCAGCTGATGGCCCCAGGGTTTTTTGTTGGTTGATTAGTTACAGTGTTCAGCTATTCTTCATAGAATCATAGAGTTGGAAGAGACCATCCAGTCTAACCCCCTGCCATGCAGGAATACACAATCAAAGTATTCCTGACAGATGGCCACCCAGCCTCTGTTTAAAAACCTCCAAAGAAGGAGATGCTACCACACACTGAGGCAGCATATTCCACTGCCAAATAGCTCTTACTGTCAGGATGTTCTTCCTAATGTTTAGGTGGAATCTCTTTTCCTGTAGTTTGAGTCCATTGCTTCATGTCCTAGTCACTGGAGCAGCAGAAAATAAGCTTGCTCCATCCTCAATATGACATCTCTTCAAATATTTAAACATGGCTATCATGTCACCTCTTAACCTTCTCTTCTCCAGGCTAAAGATACCCAGCTCTCTAAGCCACTCCTAATAGAGCATGGCTTCCAGACCTCCTACCATTTTGGTTGCCCTCCTCTGAACATGTTCCAGCTTGTTGGCTTCTCCAAGATGGTGGTGAAAGGCCTAGTTTATAATCTGTAGAACAACCAAACTCCTGAATGGAGGGTCTCAGATATATTTATGAACAGGCTGGAAGATACCCACCCTGTAGAAAAAAAGTCCTGTTAGAATAACTCCCTCTCCTAGGACAGATTTCCATTATGTAGTACCTTTCTGACAGTAGTTAACAGCCATGTTTCTCACTATCATCCTAGTTTTGCAGGCATGCTTATGATGAAACTGGGGAAGAAATAAGAACTCTCACCCTTCCCCCTCCCCCATTCCTGGGGCCTTTTGGTATATTATGGCTCCTATTCCACTGTTGCTTCGGTCTGTATTTTCACCATTATCAATTATAACTGTTCCACAGGAATATCACTCCTGAACATTCCAAAGTACATGGATATTTATGTCAGTGTGGTACTAATTCCAGTCATAACCTCTTTTCATAGCTTGCATGGTTCGTGTCTCCATGTATTTGGCCATGCTTCTCAAAGGAGTTTATCAGACCACTCTCCATGAACGTTCTTTTGCGGGCATATTTTGTGGTGGCTTTCTGCCAGCAAAAGAACCCCCTCTACCAGACCTTTCCTTGAACAGTGTGAAAGCACTGACGTAGCAGGAACACAGCTCCATTTATTTCCTGGCTCCAGATCTCGCCAATTCTTGCGAGAAGACGTGAGTGCGGGTAAATTCAAAAATACATTTTAAAAAACACACAAAAAGTACACACAAGCACAGAAACAAACTCAGAAAGTCCCAAGTAAACTAGGGGGTTCACAAAAAGAGCGGCTGTTGCAATCTTACCGGAAGTGTTCTGTCATTGATGCTATATTTGCGAGATAAAAATGGTGCGAGGTTTCAAATGCCGACAATACCAGCAAAAAGTGCCAGGGGAGATCTATTGATGGCTTGGCCCGTCAATAAAAAGGAATGGCTTTTTAACAATACAAGATCACGAAAGAATGACATCATTTGATATGCATGCCCTGTTGCATTAATTAGGTGTTGTTATGATGCCGTATTTGCTGCATCTGATAAAGACCAAAGTTTTGCTCTAAGCCAGAGGTGGATAGATTATGGTCTGTGGGTTGCATGCAACCCTTTCCCCAGCACTGTTTTTTCATCCCTGAAGGGTTCTGATGAATACATACAAATTTCAGGAACTGAAAAAGATTAAATGTTGCCCCCCCCCAATAGTCAGTAGCTCTCCCCAAGCTTCTTGAGGCAGTATTGATAATTTTCAGGTGGGGGACACTATCTTTCTTTTAGGCCTCTAGATGCCTTCCTTCAAACCAAGAAGTGATCCAATGTCTTGATCCAATCACTTCCTCTTGTGAAGAAAAGCCCATATAGACCTGATGAAGGCCTTTAGAGTCCTGAAAAAGGTGAGGTCCATGAAAGGTCTACAAACATGGTGAAATGACGGATTCTTCTTCCCCTGCAAGGCTTGCAGGGGGGATTAATTCCCCTCTTCAGTTTTGGGGCTGTAGGCACCAACAATGTGAGGTTCAGCCCTCCAGTGCCCTGAAGATTTGGAATAATCTGCCCCCTATCCATAGCAGTAGCCCACCCCTGCCCTAAACATTGGATTTCACAGCAACTCCAACCCGTGATTACTAAGGCTGGATGATGACTAACCCAAGTTCTCCAAATTGCTCTCATTTCCTCATCACTGTTCATCTCCAACACTTGCTGAAATTAATATGTCTTCAGGAATATACGGGTTTGTGGAGGAGGGGGGATCCAAATATAACAGTAGGATAATACCTTTGCAAGGTCCAAATAAGATATCATAAAGCACTGAGCAAGCTGCCACAGTCTCCAGCACTTGTTTTCCAGACGAATATTAAACTAAGAGAAATGTTCCAGAGCCTGAAGTTTGTTACTCTTAGGACAGAGTGGAGGAAGCGTTATGCAAACTCAAGTTAGAGAACATGGGAAGTAAATCAGCAAATCAGAACAGAAATGCATCCTGACTATTCCCAATCAGAAAATATAAACACCAGACATTATTTGGATCTGCCATTGGGTTAAGCAGAACATTTGGACCTCATATAGGCCAGAGAGGAAAAGCAAAGAAAATATGTTGTACCAGACCCCCCACCATTTTGGTCACCCTCCTCTGGTGTCACCCATCCTATATCTGTACATTTCATTTTTACTGTCCAAGTGTAGTGGCCTACATTTCTCCCTGTTGAAATTCACTTTGTTAGCTTTGGTCCAGCTTTCTAATCTGTTACAGTCATTTTGAATTCTGATCCTGTCATCTGTGGTGTTAGCTACCCCTCCTAATTTGGTGTCATCTGTAAACTTGATAAGAATGCCCTCTATTCCCTCATCCAAGTCATTGATAAAGATGTTGAATAGCCCTGGGCCCAGAACAGAACCCTGTGGCACCCCACTAGTCACTTCTCTCCATGATAGGTTCGCCTTAGGGTTGCCATAAATTGGAAATTACTTGAAGGCACACAAAAAGTGTCCTTGCAAAGGAAGTGTGCCCAAAGGGGCATTTCTGGTAATTGTCTCACAAAAGTAGACCTTTCTTCCACAGCTCACATCTTTCAGTAGCACAGTAAGCCTTCAGTGAATAACAGATCAGATTTTGATGCTTGGGGAAGAGTCAGCTGGGTAGGATTTTATCATTTACTGTGCATTCTCTCTATATTTCTATTCTGATTTTCACCTTCACTTAAAACAAGACACATACATAGGTTCATAAACAAGTAATCAAAAAGATATAAAGTTTACCATTCCCCTTATTACCTCTCATTCCAGTAATGCCCAGTCTTCCCCAGTCTTCTTCTCCGCCCGCCCCCTCATATGGACAGTGAGTTTTAACATTTCTTCTATTCCAAATTCTATGACACATTTTATCCCTAAACTATGTGAAGCAGGCTAGGCTGTGGGACAGAAAATGGCCCAAGATCACACAGTGGGCTTAATGACAGAAGGGGATCCAGATTTATTTCTCTCAAATACACTAATCATACAGCACACTGGCCTCATCATTATTCAGTTAAAAAGATGATAGCTCACTTAAAAATACTTCTTTTGTAAGGCAGAACATTCCCAATGCATAATGGAACATTTTTGATGAATAAGAAGAGCACTTCTCTTGAGAGTCTGCAAATATACTCCCGTATATATGGAAACCTATCTTGGCAAAGCACTATGTGCCTAAGATTGAAAAGTAGCTCCTTTGGGCCCCAAATCAATACAAATTGTGACTGAACCAGAAATCAGTTTAAAAGTATTGGTCTCATTTTGTTTTAATGTAATTAGTCATTACTGGTGATTGTACAGTTCTTCACTTTGAAAAGCAAGGAAACTCAATGCCATGAATTACACTTATCTGGCTTGCTCATGTCTTATGCATCTTCTTGTCACAATAATATAAGCCATTACTCATTAATGGGACTTTTTTTGAGACTCTTAATTTTGAAGGCCTAATGCAACTCACCATCTTTTAGATGAGTTGAAACTTCACACATCTAGTACACTTTGTACTTATATTCCATTGGCTAGAGGTGGTGGTTCTTTAATGGACTAACCAAGTCTTCAATAACAGGGAAGAATAATGGACAATGGTCAACATGACCCACAGTTTGAGAGAAATGGCCAATACCCCACAAAGTTAATATGTCGACAGGGTATTAAGGTATTTCTTTTACGTGTGTGTGTGTGTGTGTCTTCCTACATGACGTCAGTATGGATGGCATATTTGAACAGAACATACTGAGCTAGGAGAAAAATGGACGGAATTAATTAGGATCACTTCCTTAATAAAGAAGGAAAACCAAACTGGAAACATTTGGATGATGCCTGAAAGCATGGGTTTGTAGGTGATGCTGAACTGTATATTGCAGTGAAGCCTCTGAGTTCACAAAAAAACTGCACATTGCATCTATGTTCACATTGTATCTAAGTGCTCTCTCTCTCACACACACACACACACATGCACGCACGCACGCACACATACATTGGTTCCTTTCTTCTCCAGAGGGAGGAAAGGAAAAGTAGCTATCGTCTCATTTACCCATCTCTCTTCCTTTCCAACTCTCTGTGAAGCCTTGGAATGCTTAAGACACACACGAGTTCTTTTCTTCTCCAGGGGAAGGAAAGGAAAAGTAGTTATACTTTGATTTATCCATATCTCTGCCTTCCACTGTGAGAGGTAGAGAAGGTGGTAGGGGGAGTGTGTGGGAAGTGAAGAAGAGCAAGGATCTCCTGTTTGACTAGCCTTCTCTTCTTTGCCCAAGGGCTTAGGACAGAGAGAAAAGCTAGAGAAAAAGAGAAACCTGCCTTGCCAAATTTTTATTTTCAAAGGCAGAGCAGAAATGGCCGCATAAATGAGCAAACAATCACAAAGGCTGGTGCCTTGAAGACTGTGTTTTGTACATAGAGATTATCAGATGCTGCAAAAACCACCCAGAAGCACACAAGGACGATGTTATTGTTCTGCAAATGGGTCCCAGTTTCAGATAACTTTGTCACCCTCACGTGCTGCTTCTGTGCTGCAGTTGCAAAAGTAAGGCATCGATTTTCATTTATGGGACCTCCCCGCACTTAAGCTCTCTAGCAGAGAAGTTTACGGTAAGTTCTTAACCTAACTACAAATGCAAGGACCAAAATGGTAAAATGTCTGGAAGCCATGCCCCATGAGGAGCGGCTTGGGGAGCTTATGTTTAGCCTGGAGAAGAGAAGGTTAAACGGTGACAAGGTAGCTATGTTTAAATATTTGAAGGGATGTCATACTGAGGAGAGAGCAAGCTTGTTTTTTCTGCTGCTCCAGAGACTAGGACACAGAGCAATGGACTCACAGTACAGGAAAAGAGATTCCACCTAAACATTAGGAAGAACTTCCTGAGGGCAAGAGTTGTTCGGCAATGGAAAATGCTGCTGCCTGGGAGTGTGGTGGACTCTCCTTCTTTGGAGGTTTTTAAACAGAGGCCGGATGGCCATCTGTCAGGAATGCTTTGATTGTGTTTTCTTGCAGGGCAGGGGGTTGGACTAGATGGCACTTGTGGTCTCTTCCAACTCGGAGATTCTAAGGATTCCATAGGATGGAACCGATGGCAGTTAAAGTGACACCAAGCTGCTTTAATTTGTAATGCAGCTACACATTTATAAGGCTTCTGTCAACTTCCAGGTTTTGTCTGGGAAGTTGTACACTTTTAACATGTAACTACCCAGACTCTGCTATCGTACCTCATGGAGTCCTCCCAAGAACAGGTCCAAAGCTCACCCAGCAAGCTTCACAGATGAGTAGGGATTTCACTATCCTGATCTCAGTAGTCCTAGTCCAGCACAACACACTAACCACCTATTGAGAACAGACAACATTTTGCATCTATTGTTGCAATTGTAGGGCTTTGAAATGAAGCGAGCCAGGTTTAAACCAATCTATTGAAATCAGACATCTTTTTTTAAAAAAAAAAAAGATGTGTGAAGGATCATAATAAATCCTGGAGCTGAAACTTCCATAAGGTCATATTTCCAGATTTAAATTTGAAAAATACAGAATTGTTAAGGTTGCTGTCATCCTGCCAAAAGAATTTTTATTTTGAAATGTTGAGAACCCACATTGGGTTCAATTTTTACAATGTTTTCTACAAGGTTAACGGCAGACTGACCTTTTCATATAAATCATGTAAAGTTACAGGAAACCACTTCTGATAGACCCATGCTATCAAACAGACCATCACAAATGCCTCTGCAGCTTTGGACCAAGTCACACCACTATGGCTCTTGATGACCAGGAGCAAGAGAGATAGGTAAGAGTGACTCATCGACACAGATGAATGGCAAATCAGTATACCTGAATTTATCATCTCTAGAGAAGTGATCAAATATCCAAGCTATGGGCCAGGCTATTTATATACATAAATGACTCTGAGCTGGATAACAGCTCATTTGGCCCATTGGTTCAGCTTCTGTTCTCTTGTATAAATTTAATTTCATATTTTTCCCATGCTCACATGGTAAAAGACATACTGTCTTCGATAAAACACTCAGGGTAGCTTATGTTTTAATGGCTCACCATCTATGAGACACAATACCCCCCCCATTTAAAAAAAGGAAGAGAGAGAGGATGAAAAATATGCAAATTTAGGAAGCAAATCTTTTGCTTCTGAAATAGTAACCAGATGGAATTGTCACTGCAGGACTGTTTTGGGAAAGGACGCACCAAGTGGTATTCCATGCTCAGCTAATGGAGGAGGCCTCATATTCTAATCAGAATGGCCACCGTGTAAGACAATTCTGGGACAGGAGAAGCCAAATACAGCCAAACAGAACTGATCTGAGCCAACATGGTGTCATTGTTTGAGTATTGAGCAGGACCCCAAAAGACCAGGGTTTGAATCCCCACTCACCCATGGAAATCCATTGGGTGACCTTGGGTGACACTCTCTCAAACTCAGAAGACAATGGCAAACCTCTCTGAACAAATTTTGTGTCAGGATCAGTCCTTGGAGGTGCCTATTCCTGCTATTTTTGTGTGGTTCTGTAACCTTACTGTAACCTTGCTGTTAACTGTATTTTCATTTCTCTGTACTGGCTAACAAGTGCTATGGAATGGGAGATAAGGAGTAAGGCAGCTGCAGGAGTTGTCTGGGAACAAGAGGCAGGACTAAGGTCTGGGAAGAAAGGGTCAGGGGATGATGGATAACCAATAACTTTGTAGCCCGCCAGATTTCAGAGATTGCAAACTGCTTTTAGTATATTGTCTGTCCTCTGAGTTTCCATTCTGAGCAACAACCTTCTGTGTTATACTTTCTCAATTATTATGCTAATAAAGTTTTCTGTTTAACTCTGCAATTGATGGTCACTACGTCTGGGAATGCAAGTACATGCCATCTTGCCAAGAAAACCCTGTGATAGGTTCACCATAAATCAGAAACAACTTGAAACCATACAGAAACAGAAACAACAGCTGATGTAATGGAATGGGCCTTACTATTTCATCTCCTCCTATGTTGTATATAGGCAGAACAACTACTAGTCTTCTCCCATGATCCAGCAGACTCTAATAACAACTTTCAACAATCCAGTCCATTGGTCAATCCTGAGGAGCAATACAGCAGCAGAGAAAAAGTGTGGCAATTCAAAGTCAAAGCAAAAGCAGGGTAAAGCAAATAACAAACAAGAGAGACTTTAAATTCAGGCCAGACCATTTATAAGCTATCACAACAAGAAGCACAGGAACCAAAACCCAACTACAGACATTGGACATTATCAGACTAGTGCCTAAAAACGCTGTAATTCTGAGAATGAAGATAGTGGGAACATTGTGGCATAACACTTATTATTGCACGAAGCTGTAATCCCATGAATGAAATGCCGTGGAATTATCACACAAAGATCACTTCAAGAACAGGAGTTTACTTCCACCATTTGGTATGGGCAAGATTTCAATAGTTGTCATGATAAGACGCAACCGTGCTTAAAACTTTTTTTAAAAAACAACCTTAATTTACAAAGTAAATGAACACACAAGCACTGAAACAAACCTAAAAACATGCAAACTAAAGGGGACAGTTCCTAAAAAGAGCATCCTATGCTTCATTTTCATGTTCTCACCCAGAAAATTTCTCACTGAGGTCCGTCAATTCATGCTGTAATCTCACAATTACAATGGGACATGGTTTCACATGCAGTCACTGGCGCAAAAAGAATGCTGTTGATGACCTATTGATGGCTTGTCCCGTGAATGAGAAAGAATGCCTTTTTCATAGCTGGAGCATGGGGTAATAACGCAAAGACAATGATGTTGTATGATAGCGGGGCCTATTCGTGCTACTCTTTTGTAATCCTGCAATTTTTGCCATGTCTGATAATGTCCATTGTTTCCAGAGGTTTGTGAACTTTTTTTTTGAGATGCCCAAATCACACTCAGAACTTAGGTGCAGGCACTCAAGCATTCAGGCTCCCTGCAGGAGGGCCCTTAACTTGAGAAGACCTTTTACTCCTGAGGAGCCCCTTTTCACTAAGGAGGCCACCACTGAAGCTGAGCACTCCTGATAGCCGCAAGCTGTACAGTTTCCTTCACTTAGTGTTGTACCCATGGACTGGGAGAGGGCCAACCTGGTTTTCTGATTCTGAGGTCTGCCATATCTCTCTAGGGGTGGAGTCTCTTGAACCCCTGAAAGTCCTGGGTCTTCAGAAGGCATCTAGGAAAGGCAATTCACCCTTTTTTTTTTTTTTTTTGGCCAGAGAAAGGGTTATCTGGTGAGTATGAAGGGTTAAAGGCTGTAAAAACAGCCCAGGAGGGGCTGCATGGAGCCCCAGGGCCATACTTTACAACACCCAGGATTAAACTATCAAAGAGAAAGACTTTTTAAAAATATTAATGTTAACTATTCTTAATTACTTGGTTTAGATTATTTTAAATAAATTGATAACAAAACCTTTGGGAGGCTGAGACTATTTTAAAAGAGGGATTTCTCTCACACAATGGATTAAAACTGAAACAGATTAACATAAAGGTTGCTTGTTTTGGAAAAGGAATGGCTTTTCATGTCTGGAATAACATCCTACTCAGTGTGAAGTCAAAGGCTTTCACGGCCGGCAACCATAGATTTTCCTTGGTGTTTTTTCCCCAGCCTGTGAGGGCATGTTCTGGAAGAGTTTACTTCTGACATTTCGCCTGCATCTGTGGCTGGCATCTTCAGAGAATGGTTAGGTAGGAGTTTGTGTGGGATTTATATACTGTGAACCCCTGTTGGGGAGGATATGTAAATTTGTGTAATTGAATGGTTAATTTCTGGTTGTAGAAGTGCAAGGAGGATTAGTCTCTGTTTGGCTAATGGTTGGTTTATGGGCCATTAACTGCTGGAAATCCCCCTGTCCCTGGGTGGAATTCCTTTGCAAGTGTTGAGTTTTGATTCTCTTGTTTTTCAAAACTGGGAGCCAGATTTTGTTTACTTTTAGGGTTTCTTCTTTCCTGTTGAAGTTGCCCACCTGTTTGTGGATTTCAATAGCTTCTCTGTGCATTCTGACATAATAGTTGTTGGCCTGGTCCAAAATTTTGGTGTTTTTTAAATAACATTTTGTTTCCAGGTTGGTGTATAACATGTTCTGCTACTGCTGATTTTTTTGGCTGGCCCAGTCTGCAGTGTCTCTCATGTTCCTTGATTTGTGCTTGCACACTGTGTTTAGTGGTCCCTATGTAAACTTGTCCACAGCTGCATGGTATGCGGTAAACTCCTGCAGCTGTGAGAGGGTCTCTTTTGTCCTTCACTGAGTGTAGCATTTCTTGGATTTTCTGGTTGGTCTGTAGATTGTTTGGAGGTTGTGTTTCCTCATCAGTTTCCCTATTCTGTCTGTGACTCCTTTGATGTATGGTAAAAATACCTTCCCTTTGGGTGGCTGTTTTTCTTCTTCATTCCTGTGGTTTTTTCTGGGTCTGGCTGCTCTTGTGATGTCTGATCTAAAGTAACCATTAGCCCATAGGGCCCAGTTTAGGTGTCTCAGTTCGTTCTCCAGGTAGTGGGGTTTGCAGATCCTTTTTGCACAGTCTACCAATGTTTTTATTGTGCTTCTTTTTTGTCCTGGGTGATGATTGGAGTTCTTGTGTAGGTATCCCCAACAGGGGTTCACAATATATAAATCCCACACACACTCCTACCCAACCATTCTCTGAAGATGTCAGCCACAGATGCAGGTGAAACGTCAGAAGTAAACTCTTCCAGAACATGGCCTCACAGCCCAGAAAAAAAAAACAAGGAAAATCTAAACATCCTACTCACTTTCTATGGTAGGTCCTTTGCATCTTAGGAGATTATCAGACAGGAACAAAAAAAGTGTTCCTGTCCCACAATCTCCACTCCCACCCCTTCTCATCCCAGTCCCGCCACAATCACCCTCCCCACCACACTTTCCTCATCTCTGTTCAACAGGGCAACCCAGGAATGAATGGAGCTCTAATGAGGCTGCCTTCACTTCCTGGATCAAAATCCCACGGATTCTTGCGAGAAGACACGAGTGCAGGAAATTCAAAAGTAAAACAAAAACAAAAACACCAAAACATTTATACACATGCTAAGAAATTTACAAATAACCCGGGAAGGGTACAAAAAAGAGGGTAACTTACCTGGATGTCCCACTCTCACCTGGAAGTGTTCTGGCAGGGACCTCCCATTGACGCTGGGATCTCACCAGCATAATGGGGCATCTTGTCACACACAGGCAAATCCACAACATAAATGGAATGGGGGGATCTATTGACAGCTTCTTGCATCAATAAAATGCAGCACCAGTGGAATTACAGCAGAATGGGTGCCTAATGAGGGGGGAACAATGTTGTCTGAAAAGGGAGCCCTTTTGCGATATCCTGGCATTGCTGTTATGCCACTTTTGATGCATCATCAATTTAACATGCCCATGGAGGAATTTGAAATGAGTTGCTGTGAGAGAATAATCCCCGAGTCCACAGCTTGCAAATTCTGCTAGCAAAACTAATTTGGATTTCCACTGACAGATACAAGTAATGCCAGGTGACACTGGTGCAATTGATAATGATCAGCAAAATAGAACTGTCCAAGCTGCTTCCTCATGGGCATGATAAATGATACTATCTCTGCTTTGGAGAGGGTGGGTGAGTAGCCTACTTTACAGAGGACAGTGGTCCATTTGAAGACATCCTCCAATTGAAAGGCTGCCTAATCCAAGCCAAGTTTAATGATAAAGAAGGGAAGGGAGAGCTTGAAGGGAAAAGTAGCAGCAGCCTTGAAACTGCCCTTCAACTGTTAGTGGGCTGAGCAGGTATGCAGGTCTCCTGGACTGATGAACATCTTCACCACTCTCATGTGGTGAATATATCCATTCATATGACAGTAATTGTTTCTAAATATGCATCTAGACATATAAATTAGCCTTTCCTTGTCCTCTTTTTTGATTACCACAAATCAAAAGCTGTATGAGGGAGGAAATAGGACCTATCAAAAAAGGAACCATTGGAATTTTTTTAAATTATTTTTTTTAATTGTTTTTTATTTTGAACAAAAAAATGGTTATTTACCACAGCAGACGTATCATCAGATAAAGATTGTTTACAGTTTTTTCTTTTCCCGTGCAGCTGATTTTAACCTTGTTGATGTCTTGTTTCACAATGCAAAGAGGAAAAAAAACCTATATAAATCAAGAGTAATTAAATATATAAATATATAAATCCATATATCAATAAAGTATATTTTCGCTTGTTTCAACTTCCTTTCTATTTTATCCAGTTTTCCAAAGTATTATACAATTTATATTAAATTGACTTTGTTTACAATGATTTAACAGTACATATCATTTCTCATATTATAACCATATATAACATTTTAACAATACATTTTAACAATACATATCACTTCACCTATTTCAAAATTTCTCTTCTAATTTTTATATATGTTCCTTATCACTTAGTATTAGTCTTCTCTCATTAGTTCTCATTTGTTGTCTCATGGGGTCACAGTGCTTCACCCTTACAGTTTCTTTATCTATTTTTGTGTTATTCCATTTATCTGTCTTCTTCCCTAATTAATTTGGTATGTCTCTTTTCTCCACTTATCTCTGTTTTTCTACCTTCTTCACCTTTCCTTTCCTTTCCCTTACTCTAGATCTCTTATCCCATCCTTTCATTTAAACTCCTTAATTCTTTTCTTCCTTTCCCCCCTATTTCTACCTCTCCCCTTTCCCATTCTGTCCTTGCTTTCCTTCTTCTATACACATTTATATCTTTCTCCTAGACCTTTTCCTTTTACTATTCCCTATTATCTCCTCTTATTCACACTTCTCCCTTCACATTTCACTTTCTCCTTTCCACTTACCATCTTCAAACCTTCTCTTACCTTCTCACATACTTCAGTCTTCTTTTCTCAATCCTTCTTTCCTCTTGTCTTTATTCCTGTAGTTCCTTTCCTTTCCTTTCCTTTTTCTTTTTCTCCTTTTATAAGTACAGTTTTCTCCAAACTATATGAAGAACCCTTTATCCATTAGGGAGCTCCATCAGTTCCCACTTCTTCTTACAATATTCTCTCACTAGTTCCCAATCCGTTCCTTGTGTCTCCATTGATTTCTGCTTTAGTTCTAATGTTAGCTTATCCATACAGGCCGTGTCTAGAACTCTTTCCAACCATTCATCCACTGTCGGCACCGTTTTCTGCTTCCATTTTCGAGCTAGCACCAGTCTTGCTATTGTCACCAAGTATAACATAGTTCTCCAGTTTACTTTCCAAGTCTCTTTTTTATATATATGCATCATATTCAATAAATAGAATTCAGGCTTCAAAGGAAATTGGATTTGAAAAATTTCTTCTATAGTCCTGTGAATTTCTTTCCAGTATTCTTTAACATGTCCACATCTCCACCATATGTGAAACAATGAGCCAGGATTTTAAATTATTGTATGTTTTAATTTTTTCCCCTAATTTAATATATATTTTAATCATTGTATGTTTTTAATCCTTTTGAATTTAATATTATTTTAAGGGGTGGGTGGGCTAGGGTACTGCAATTATGGAGTTTTTATATTGTAAGCCACCCCGATTGCATTGCAGAGGGGCGGGATAGAAATAATAATAATAATAATTATTATTATTATTAACAATATTTCAACTTATCTCATCTTCTTCAATGCCCAGTGTCGAAGCTGTGTTTCACACATTCTTCTTCTTTTTACAAGTCAGTGCCAAAACACTGATGGAAAAATTCATGATATCATGACATCTATCTCACACCTTCAACACCTACATCTGTTTATATTAGATTCACTTATTACATGTCTCTCAGCATTTAACTGATGAAAAACAAGGACACATGTGGCCAAGCAACAACAGAATATGGTCAAGGTGGCAAAAGTTATCAGCGATGAAGAACACTCAAGCTAGGAGAGACTGTAGCAGTTTGCTTTTGCCTGTGTTTACTGGGAAGGCAGGATTCCACCCCTCCTCTCCCCGCTGCTGAGTTAACTGAGTGCAAGCTACTTTTGAACACAGGACTTAATTTGTAGCAAATGAAGTAAACTGAGAATAAAGAGGAAAATGGAAGGAGAAGAGAGAAACTGTGACATTATAAAAGCAACTGAAAGGGGGGGGGACAACAGAGGATTAATTGGGCCTGTCTCTTCTAAATTGGGATAGTTGGAGGATATGTTATTAATTTTATTACTCTGTTGTATTTCCCTCTTTTTTTATTATATATTTTCTGCCCCCACCCATACATTAAATGGCCACCTTTGGTTGAGAAATGTCTCTGATAAATGAGCTGAAAGTCACAGAAGGGTAGGAGATGATGATGTTGATGATGATGATTGGAGGAGATTATTTTACAGGAGAATGGAGAAGGTGCTTTGAGGTTGCACAATTTCTTATTTAAAAATGTCACGGGGAGATTACCTTTGAACATTGATACAGTGGGCCCTCTGGATCCATGGGGGGTTTCATTCCAGGACCCCACACGGATGGCACAAAACACTGATGATCGCAGACCATATCATTAAATGACGGTGACGTGGGCATGTCAGTGCATCTGAATGCATGTTGCTGCCATTTTAGGTATGGGACACAATGATCCACAGGTGGCTGAAACCACAGATCAGAAGAGCCTACTGTAGTTATGTGTTTGCATGCAAGCAGCACAGTTCATTAAAGAACCAGAATGAAGAATGCCAGCAGCAGCAGCAACAACAACAACAACAACAACAACATGGGGAACCTCTCCAGAGAGAAATGAAATAAAATATGTCTGTCTGTATGAAGATGACTTGATTCTTTAAAACATTTATTTGTCCATTTATTAGGCTTACAAACCATCTTTCTTCAAAATATTCTAAGATGCAAAACATAAAAAGCAATTGCAGAATTTCCTCAGGCTGTTGGCATGCTCAAGACCTGATCTAATTAAAATTTTTGGCCTGGGTTTCTTCTCTTTTATACATGAGCATTCAAAGCTGGCAAACATTGTGGCCTCGCCCTAAAATATAGCCAGATAGAAATCCACACTGCAGAAGGGCTTAGCTGCACATGTTTTATAAACATCTCCTAGCCACTCCCCCCCCCCCTCTACAGCACCAGTTTGCAATTTTGTGGGAGCGTAGCTGTGACAGAGAAATTGAGAGATCCTAAAACATGAGGACTAGCAGCTGAAGATGAGAACTGTTTTCAAGGATAGAATTTTATTTCCACATCTCTGTCCATCAGAAAGAAATTCCTAGGATAAAGAACATTAATACTGGGGTACACTGAAAAAAGGTATACCCCTAGAGTGGAGTTAGGCAACTGTGGAGGGGATGGGGAACATATTTATGCCCCCTCCCCTGGCTGCATCATCACTTCTGGTGTGACTTCTGTGTAATGGCACAGAGATTCCACCTCAACATTAGGAGGAACTTTCTGACAGTAAGAGCTGTTCAGCAGTGGAACACACTCCCTCGGGGCATGGTGGGATCTCCTTTCTTGGAGGTTTTTAAACAGAGGCTGGATGGCCATCTGTCAGGGATGCCTTGATTGTGATTTCCTGCGTGGCACGGGGTTGGACTGGATGGCCCTCATGGTCTCTTCCAACTCTACAGTTCTATGATTCTATGAAGATCTTTCATCAGAGTGGAAGAATCATAGAGTTGGAAGGAACCACAAGAGCCATCTAGTCCAAGCCCCTGCCATACAGGAATACACAACTAAAGCACTCCTGAAAGATGCTGGGTGACACAGCAAACCAACAGAGTGATAGCTTCTGGAAACTGAGCACACTTTGGCGGTATTTTGAGGTGATATTTATATTCGATATTCCCCCTGAAATGGTGTTATGAGTGGAACACGTGTTAGATGGGGTTTCTCACAATTAGACAACGGAAGCCCCAGCTATGTTAATGAGTGCTAATGGCTAAAACATTAAAAATGATGGGCATCAGGCAACCTTCTATTATAAAACACAGTTTGAAGAGTAATGATTTTTCCAGCCACTTGATTGAATTAGTGAATGACTCGCTTCCAGGTAAGTCCAGGAGAATTAGCATATTTCCCCCCTAACTCACTTTCCAAGGAGGGTTTGCACAATTACTATCCAGGAGTGTCTTTTGAGAATTTGGAAAGACCTCTTCATTAGGTTTTGAGCAAACCTTTGCTCAGTCCTGCTTCTGGGGAAGTCTGGGTCTACTGCTAACTTTGTGAAGCATCAATAAATAAGCCAATTTATGAAATATAGCCAATTGATGAATTATTGGAAGGGTGGGGGTGTCAGGGCAGGTAACAATGTTTAGGAAAGAGTACATGTAACAGCACAATGAAACACTTTTTAATGGCAACAGCAGTTAGGCAAAAGGGTTTCTCAGTGTCTGTCATCTTAAACAGAGTAGCATAGAATGATAGGATAGAGTTGGAAGGGGACTCATGGGCCATCGAGTCCAATCCCCCCACCCCCTGAATGCAGGAACTCCAGGTAGAGCATACACAGCTGTCCAGCCTCTTTTTAAAGACATCCAGAAAAGGAGACCTCACCATCTCTCTAGGTAACTGGTTCCATTGCCAAACTGCTCTTACCATCAAGCAGTTCCTTCTAATGTTCAATCAACATTAGAGTCCCCCCTGTAACTTAAAACCATTAGACTTGGTCCTACCCTCTGGGGCAACTGAGAAGAAACCTACACCCTCCTCTCCACAACAGCCCTTTAGATATTTAATGAGTGCAATTCTTCTCTTCACCAGACCTTTCCACATATGCTTTGTTGTCCGTACCTCTTATCATCCTTGTGGCTCTTCTCTGAACCCACTCCAACTTGTCTATATCCTTCTTCTAGTGAAGCACCCAGAGGTGAATGCAGTACATCTGTTTGATCTGACAGAGCATATCATCTTAATACAGTCAGTACCACAAATTTGTCTTTGTTTACATTCTTGTATTTAGCCTAATCTATATTCTTCTTTATATCGTAAACTATTTCCACAGAAACCTTCCATATAATCTGATTGAGTTAAATATGCTTAGAGCCATGGATTTCAACAGACTGTCTCATACTTAACTCTCTCCTGGACTCTGGCCCAAGTAATTTGCACTCCTCTCTTCAGGACTAATTTGTTCTTGTCTTTTTTAATCATTGTAAGTACTGTCTGAAACAATTTCCATTACTCCCTGACAGTAGGAAGGAAAATGAAGAAAATCAATCCCAAGAGAAAAGAGAGTTCTGAGTTTTCTTATTAAGGGGCTTATTGAAAGGTTCTCAATATTAATTGTTGCTGTTGTGTGCCTTCAAGTCATTTATGACTTATGGTGACCCTAAAGCAACCCTATCATGGGGTTTTCTTGGCAAATTTGTTCAGAGGGGATTGCCATTGCCTTCTTCTGAGGTTGAGACAGTATGACTTGCCCAAGGTCACCCAATGTGTTTCTGTGGCCAAGCAGGAATTCAGACCTTGATCTCCAGAGTCATAGTCCAACACTGAAACCACTACACCATGCTGAAAACAAAAAATTCTGAGGGTGAGTTTCAGGTGTTGGCAACAGCATCAATGTTTGCATTAGGGGATTTCGGTGCATATAGGGTGTAAAAGCAAATGGAGATGCAGGGCAGTCCTTAAGATGAATGGGGAATTGCTCTGAGAGACATGCCAGACATCACTGGTTGGGTTGAGCACTTAAACCACAACTTTTCAGTAACAGGATACATGCATCATATACCACTATACCAACTGTACATTGCTTTAGAGGCCAGTGCCACAGATTTAAGTTGCCCAGTCCATTGGGGATCATACCTGAGTCGGTTGTTACCTACCCTGATAGCCCCAATCTTGGAATATCCAATAATTGGCTATATTTAATAATTTGGCTTAGTGTGGACATCCATGTGGTTAGCAGGTAAATCAGGAACCCCCTGATACCAAGACTAGATTCATGGATAATCAAGGGAGGGGCCTTTGGAAATTGCCCAAAACCAAATATGCAAGTCAGAACTTAATAGCTGGAGGTGAGTCAGTCACTAATCCACTCAACAATAGCAGAGTCCTTGATGCTTATAAAATGGGTCCTTCCTTCCTCTGTCCCTTTCCAATAAAAGACCTTGCCTACTCCTATTCAGTTCCAAATGCAGCACCCATTAATGACCGTTAATTCTTCCAGAGCACCCATTGTCTGGTCCTAGGAACCTCCAAGAAATATTGTATTCCACTCAAAATCCTATCCCTTCAGGGGAATTATTTCATATAAATATCACCCTAAAACACCACCCATGTGCACACAGTTCATCCTCCTCTTGACTCCATGTCAGACTGTGTAGCCAGGGGTGCACAAATACCCTGCCTTTCAATTCTATGTCAGTTCATGTCACCATTCTGCCACCCGGACCCCCTCTCTGCCGGTTTACTTTGAGATCTCAGCTCTGCAGGATCGGTACAGCATAACCCACCATCCCCTTACTCTATTCCTCTATCCAAATACCTCCTACTATCTTCAATAGCCTTGTGTGAGTGTCTGAGTGCTTGCGTGAATGATGTTGATGTTAATTTCCAATAAAGATAATTTAATTGTACCTTTTGCCTTAGAATCTCCTCCATTGTTACTGGTATACATAGGTTAAAAGATTCCACCATTGCTTGGCCTCTCACATGCCAAGTTGAGTTAGTTAAATTCCCAAAATTAATATTAGGACATTAGAGGGTCCCCACAGACCCCAATCAATTCAGGTAACACTGTCTGCCAGTTTAACCAGAGACTGTCCTGTCAGGCTGGAATATGCTGCTCCTACAGTTGCCCAAAAAACATCATGGTAGTCCCTTACTTCATTTCCGCCTAGGGCTGCCAGATGTCCCTTATTGTAAGGGAGTCCCTTATTTGAAGGTTGGAAAGCTTTTTCTTGTATACAGGCTGAACTTTCTATATAAATTGCCAAAATACCCTGTATTTTGAGGTTTGGGCCCTTCATAAAGACAGAAATGTGTGTGCATCATGTAACTAATGAATATGGACAATGTGTTAATTTTACACAAACACACAGCTAAATTAACTAAAATCTATACTTTTCTTTGGCATTTAGGTAGAACGCAAACTCGTTAATAGCTACTTGACTGTCAACCCAGCATGTTGTGAATTTCGACTGTCCTTTGTTTTTGTTTTTGTTTTAAAACTTGGCAATACTACACCTATCCCTTTCTTTTGCTCTGCTACCCCCTGCCCCCCCCCCGTGCTCAACAACATGCGATGAGTGAAGGCACCCAGAGGCAGAGTGAATGTAGCATACTGCAGATAAAAGGTACCAGTGGAAGGCCAAAAAATAAGCCAGTTTATGAAATATAGCCAATTGATGAATTATTGGAAGTATCATTGATATTGGGGGTATCAGTGTAGGTAACAAGTTGTAACAAGCTCCAATTAATCCTCTACTGTCCCACTTTTTCAACTAATTTTAAAATGTCCCAGTTTCTCTCTCCTCCACCACCTTTGGCTTACCTCCAGAGGTGCAAATTGAGTTCGAAGCACAAAATAGTTTGCACTCAGTTAATTCAATGGGGAAAATAGGAGATGAGAGGCTGCCATGTTACCCTTCTGTGTCACCTCAGGCAAAAGCAAACTGATGCTACCTCTCCTAGATTGCAGGTTCTTCTTCATTAATAAGTTTTGCCGTCTTGACCACACTGATGTCGCTTGGCCCCATGTGTGTCCCAGTTTTCATCTGTGAAATGTTAGAAGAAATGACATCCTGAGTCTTGTTTTGTCTTTTACATGTGTTTCATTGAATATTTCCAGTTTCTCCTGCTTTTGTTACACTGAAAGGAATGTCATTTTGCACCAAAAGCTACTGCAGAGTAATAGCAGTAGTAACGAAGGCCCCAACACTTCACTTCCATCAAATCTACAAGATATCTAGAGTTGGGACAGCCAGGCTTTTTCATCCATCAGCAGCTGAATGTTATGCATGCTTAAACAAAAATAGATCCCCTGATGGCCAGTGAGGCTTCCTTCCAAGTAAAGATACACAAAACTGGATCATTTAAATTATCAGAGGCAGATCTGCATTAGGGCAATTCCTTGGGGCTGCTGCCACTGCCCTGCTCCCTACTTTTCCCAGAGCTTCAAAACGTTGTGGGTTTTTTGGAAGACAACTTGAGAGTTTCTCTGCCGGCCAAGCCACCAAGGCCTGTGCCTCCAGTTCCCTCATTTTTAGGAGACAGGCCATTCTCTAAGGCATTATTTTGGCAGGCTTTTGAGATTGTGGCCCCATACTAATTGTCTGTATTTAAACAGTGTTTGGAATATTTATGGGTCTCACAATCCCTAGCATTTAAAAACCAGGACACATGGGACTGAGCAATTTCTGAATGTGGGCAAAAGGGTATGGCCAAGCAACAAATGACCAAAAGTTATTTATGAGGAAGAACATAAACTATTATTTTGAAGGAGAAACCCTGGAATTTAGGTGTTGGCTAGATGATGAAAAATCTCCTCACAGAATGCAAGGGGAATACATTTTGTCCTGATGAGATTCTACAGGGATTTGCCAAATCCAAAAGGAGGGGGAGCAAGAACTCCATGTACTACACAATGACAGCCTTCACTGTTTTCTGCAATTTTTTTTAAAAAATGCAGAAATGAGCACTCCTGCCTGTTTGGACAACCAATTCGAAGCAGGACACATTCCTGAACAACAAACGTGTTTGGTTGGACATGCATGGGGCAGGGAGGGTTGCCAATGACAAATTGGTCAGAACTGCCATTGCTGATTTTCGCACTATCGATTTTGGAGCTGTAAAGCAAAAAAACAAACCCAGTATTTTTAAGTGGAAGATTGCTCTTCCGCATCTTGGATTTAATGAGGGGAAAAACTGTGCAATGGTGGGAACTCTGGGGGAATAATAATGTAATTCACTCATGGCCACCATCTTCATTCATAGGCATGCTCCATGTGGACTTCAAAATGGATAACTTCCCATACCAGTGATCTTGAGAAAATCATGGAGACAAATGAACACCACTCTGATGGTGAGTTAATGAGCGTTAAATCTCCTTGTATATATGAGCCCCTGCGGGGGGAAAGGGGGCAACCCAAATAAGCCTACTGGGATGGGCAAGACTTTGTTCCCTTCTTTCCTTCCAGCTGAGTTAACTGAGTGGAAACTACTTTTTCACTTTGAACTCAGTTTGCAGCAACTGAGGTACACTGAAGATAAAGGAAGAAAGTGAGAGAAGAGAGAAACTGGGATATTTTAAAAGCAGCTGAACAGAGGATTAACAATTGTCCCCCTACACTGGAACAATTGGAGGGTATGCTGTGTTTTTGGTAAGGAGCAGAAGTTGGGGGAAATTACTTTTTTGGACAACTCCAGTATCCCCCACCAGCATGACCAACAGCTGGGGATCCTGGAAAATGTAGTCCAAAAAGTAGCTTTCCCAAGCTTTGTTCTAGTGAAAAGTTGGACCATTCGGCAAAAAGAGAAGGTTGGTTCCTTGCTGTAACCAAACCAAAATGCCTACTTTCATTTTATTCTCATTTCTCTCCAGTCCCAACGTTTAATTTGGCTTTCATATTTGTAGATGCAGATTCAGCTTTCATAAAATTTTATAAAGGCTCCTACTCAGTCAAGCTCATTTTACACTGTTACAACCAAGTAGGTCTGGCTTTGGGCCTAGAAAAGGCTACATTTGTCCAACTTTGATATAACTGTACAACCCTTTATCATAAAGGTTATTATGCTGGAGTGAAATACATCAATTCATCCAAGTGAGGGAAATTCCTCGTTTTCTTTGGACAGTCCTATGCTGATGAGAAAACCCCCAGAGGTGTATTTCATATCTTATGATGCACGCTTGTCCAATTTCTTGTGTTATTTAGGTAAGGTCGTTTGTGTTGGCATCAGGGACGGCAAGTGGGAACGAGTAATATTTAGTTTATGGCCAAACTGTCTAGCAAGTTCTTGGACTGGGAAATTACATTTAGCCCTGGAAAGCAATGTTGCTTTTAAAATAATAGAAAACAAAACAAGGAACATTTATGACTAACAGTTTATGACTTCCTAGACCATAACTCATTTATTGATACTGTTTTCTACTTAGCCCACCTCTGAACAGTGAAAATGTCACATTTCCTCTGAAGAAAAAGGGGGGGACAGAGAGTGTGGGTGTGTTTTAATGACAAATACAGTATATAGGTTGAGCAGGTATAATGGTGGCTGCCATTATACATGCAGTATAAACCTTGCTAGACCTTCAAGTCATGCACCTGCTCTCCTAATACAGTCCCTGTAACACCAATGTCTGTGTAGACCAAACCAAATGAGTTCACCAGTCCTGGATATCTTGATGCGGGTGGTACAAGACATAACAATTTTATTTTGGTCCCTGTTCCAGGCATAAAAATCCATATCCCAAAGCAGCCCAGAAAGCCAGCTTTGCAGGTAAGGATGCCAACCCAGTTGACCAGTTACCCATGAGTAAGTGGAGTGATGCAACAAGCCAGAAAAGAACCTATACAGAAACCATGCTATGATGTCTGATCTGGCAAAATATTCCAGAAAACATCCTGGAATGCCAGTTTCTCAGCTAACACTAACCAAATTCAATACTCACATATGATTTGATGGAAGTGATGCAACAAACCATAAAACCTCCATAGAAATCGCATTCTGGTACCCATTCTGGGCAACATACTCCCTTCCCCCACTAGAAAATAGCTAGCTACATTAAACAAATTCACTAGCCACACACAACTGTGTATTTTTAGGTTGTTGCATCACTCCCATCTACTCATATACAACTGGTGAACTGAGTTTATTATTATTTATTTCTTCAATGTATATATCCCACCTTTCTTCATATATCCTGGAATATGGATTATTTTATTTTATTTTAGTTCAGAATGGGCAATGGAATGTGTCTTCTCTGTGCAGGTCTTTTTGGTTTCTTGCACCATCCCCATCTAGTCATGTGGAACTAGTGGGTCTGTTTTGTGTTTGTTTGTGTGTGAGAGAGACTAGCTAGAATGCTGGCTTTCCAGGCCACTTTCTTAATTACAGATGTCTTTTTGTCATCTTTTCATCCTGATTGGACACTGAAATGGGATTTTTGTTTTTGCTTGTTCCAACACTTGTAACTGGTGACGTGGGATGGCGTGGCTATCTGGAATATTAGGCCATATTCTGGAATAAAGCTTTCTTTTGCCTAGAACGGATATTAGAAGATGGTTTCCAATCAGTTTTTTTGTCTTGTTGTGTCACTCCTACCTAGTCTTCTGTGACTAACGAATTTGGTTAGTTGGGCTTACTTAGAAACCATTTGGGTTCTGGATAGTTTCTGGGCATTTGGGGGGTTAATAAAAATAATATTTAAAGTGTCTGAGTTTTAAAACACCGTTCTCAAGTGTGGCAACATATCACACTGCTTTTTGCATCAACCTCTCTCAAAACCAAATCTCACATTCTTCCAGAGTGGCTTCTCACATAACTGTAATGAGAAAACCTGCCCCTGGGGAGTTTCTCCTATCTATGCAGATCTTAATCCAATTTCATAACAATTTAGAGGGTCCTATTAAGCCAGGGAGCCACTGTGGTATAGTCAAGGTTCAAATCCCCACCTGGCCATGGAAACCTATTGGGTGCTCTTGGGCAAGTCACAATCTCTCGGCCTAAGAAGAAGGCCAATGGCAACCCCCGTCTGAACAAATCTTGCAAGAAAACCCTATGATATGTTCACCTTAAGGGTTATCATACTCAGAAATAACTTGAAGGCATACAACCATAAATTAAAACAGAAGAAATCATCCCCATTCAGTCTGGTCAATTTGTCATCTGCCCTTGTTTGCCAGCCCAAGATTACCTCACAGGACTGTTGGATCAATAAAATTAGAAGGCGGAATCTCATGTCCTCCTGAAGGCAGAATGAACCTGAGTTTGGAAAAGTGTTTTGGGTTTTTTTGGTTTGGATTACAGCTCCCCCAATCTCCCAGCGGCTGCATTGCCACTGGCCTTGTTGGATGGGGGATGCTGGGAATTATAGTCCAAAAAGTAACTTTTCCATGCTCTAAAGATAGCAATGTAAGTATGTGTCAAGTGCAACTTACTCCATGGTACATCTGCCCAGGTATGTTAACTCTCTTATGATCTGCACACATGCAAGTCTGTTCACAAAATGCCTAACAGTTGTTGTTATTGCCATCAAGTCAGCTTCAATATAAAGAACCACAATTCAAGAAGGATATTGAGAAGCTGGAACGTGTCCAGAGGAGGGCAACCAGAATGGTAAAAGGTCTGGAAGCCCTGCCCTATGAGAAGTGGCTTAGGGAGATGGATATGTTTAGGCTGGAGAAGAGAAAGTTAAGAAGTGACATGATAGCCATGTTTAAATATTTGAAGTGATGCCATGCTGAGGATGAGGCAAGCTTGTTTCCTGCTGCTCCAGAGACTAGGACACGGAGCAACGGGTTCAAACTACAGGAAAAGAGATTCTATCTAAACATTAGGAAGAACTTCCTGACAGTAAAAGCTGCTCAGCAGTGGAATGCACTGCCTCGGAGTATGGTGGAGTCTCCTTCTTTGGAGGTTTTTAAGGAGAGGCTGGATAGCCATCTGTCGGGCATGCTTTGATTGTCTGCGAAGTTGAAGGCTTTCATGGCTGACATCCATAGGTTTTCTGTGGGCTCTTTCTGGGCTGTGAGGCCATGTTCTGGAAGAGTTTTTTCCTGACGTTTCCCCTGCATCTGTGGCTGGCATCTTCAGAGAAGATTCCAGCCACAGATGCGGGCGAAATGTCAGGCATAAACTCTTCCAGAACACGGCCTCATAGCCTGGGGAAAAAACACAGAAAACCTTTGATTGTTTATTCCTGCATGGCAGGAGGTTGGACTAGATAGCCCTTGTGGTCCCTTCCAACTCTATGATTCTATGATTCTAAGGCAACCCTATGAATGACAGACCTCCAAAAAGCCCTGCTATTCCCAGCCCCGATCAGGTCTTGCAGGGTCAGGGCCATGGCTTCCTTGATTAAGTTTATCCACCTGTAATGTGGTCTTCCTTTTTCCTACTGCTTTCAACTTTAACAAGCATTATCATCTTTTCTAAAGAGTCATGCCATTTCACGATGTGCCCAAAATCATTTTCGCTTCTACGGAGAGTTCAGGTTTGATTTGCTGTAGGACCTGTTTATTTTTCTTTTTGGCAGTCTATGGCATGATACAACTCTTCTTCACCACTGCATTTCAAGTGAGTTGATTCTCTTCCTGTCAATTTTCTTTACTGTCCAGATTTCACATCCATGCACAGATATCAGAAATACTATAGTCTGGATGATCCTGATGTTGCTATTGAATGGCATGTCTTAATAATTGAGGATCTTGTCTAGTTCTTTCCAAGTCTTATCTTTCTTCTGATTCCTTGACTACAGTCTCAGTTTTCCTTTATGACTGAGGCTGTAGCCACCCTGCAGAATTAAAGCAGTTTGACACCACTTTAACTGCCATGGCTCAATGCTATGGAATTCTGGATTTGTAGTTTTGTGGAGTATTTTTAGTCTTTTCTGGTGCTACAGCAAACTACAAATCCCAGGATTCCATAGGATGGAGCCATGTCAGTTAAAGTGGTATGAAACTGTTTTAATTCTGCAGTTTGGCTACAGCCTATGTCAAGTTATTGGGGGGGGGGTTAACTATCTTCATCAATTTTAACTATCTTCATCATCCACATTAAAGTCATGTAAGTCATCTGCAATCGTTATCTTTTTAAAGTTCATCTGTTTTTGTTGTGGTTATTTTTCCTCAAGTTGACTTCTGAGTTATGGCGGCTCTATGAATGAGAGACCTCCAAGTTATCTATCTATTTATTTATTTATTTATATTTAGGTATTTATACCCCGCTCTTCAGCCACAAAGGCTATCAGAGTGGCTTACAAATTGTGAAGCAATAGCAATTTACACAAAACTACTACACTGCATTAAGCAGTTTCCAATGTGTATTAGCTAATTGTCCCCAGAAACCGGTTATCAAGAACCCTGCACAGGTCTTGCAAACTCAGGGCCATGGCTTCCTTGATCGACTGAATCAATCAAGCTCGACTCTAACCCTTTCTTTACCCTAAAACAGTGGTTCTTAAGCTGTGGTCCAGGGACCCCCAGGGGTTTGCGATGCCCTCACAGGGGATCCACAAAGTTTTTATTTTTTTTAATTTATTTATACCCCGCTCTTCAGCCACAAGGCTATCAGAGCGGCTTATAAATTGTTTTAAGCAATAGCTATTTACACATCTACACTGCATTAAGCAGTTTCCAATGTGTGTTAGGCTTGATTGTTTTAATAACAGAGGGGCAGGGTATAAATAAATTTTATTTTTTTTATTATTATTATTATTATTATTATTATTATTGAAGGCTGCTTGGCCCACCTCCTCCCTGCAGTGGAGTGGTCATGTGACAGGAGCTAAAGCAAAGGCTGGCTTGGCTTGCACATTGCCATTCAATCCACTCCAGCCACAAACTTGCAGGAAGGAGCAGGAGAAAAGTCTTCCCTCCCCCTGCAGTGCCTCTGAGGGAAGGTTTAATGGCTGGTATAATTGTATTATTATTATTATCATCATCTGTTGTTGTTGTTGTTGTTAGGGTTTTAAATCTTGAGTTAAGTCTTGGGGGGTCCACTGCACTTTTCCTTTCCCTGGTAAAGGAAAAGTTAAGAGCCACTGCCCTGAAACACCAAACAACGGTCCTTAATTCTAATTTAAAAATCTGGCCGCTAGGGAGCAGCAGAGAATCATCCAAGTCAAACGAGCAAAAAAAAAAACCCAAACACCTCAATCGCCAAACAGCGGCGTATGAGCCTTGGAACGACCCGTAGCCACGGATCTCTACAGCGAAGGGGAAAGAAAGCTGTGAAGAGACGGAGAAGTCGGAGACGGTCATGGCCGCTGATTCTTGCCCTCTTCTTCCCGAAGTCCCCCGGAGTCGATTCATCGTGGTGGGAGGAGGAATCGCTGGAGTAACGTGCGCTGAGCGGGTAACGTCTCTTGCCTGGCAGCTTCGCGGTCCGTGGCGTAGAGGCCTCTCAGTAACTCTCCCGGCCTCTCACTTGACTGACAGTGCTGTTGTCTTGGAGACGGGATCTTCCTGGTTGGCTCATAGACTTATAATAGAGATAGAGTCACAGGTCCTGTGCCGTGCTTCCGAGTTGACTTTAGCTTTCAATTCTCAAATAGAGGCACACTGACCTCTCTATATCATATATATCATATAGAGGCACACTCACCTATTTAGGATTTTTTTAAAAAAATACAGCTGTAATTGAGAAAGGATGGCTGAAAAATTGGGTTGCCAGATTGAAAACTGGAGAGAGCTCCTACCCGTTCATCATTATGTAAACTGGGGAATTTCAGCAGGTGTTGCTTGTCATGCAACCAGGTAACAAGCAATACCTACTGAAATCCTCTCTTCTTCTTCTTTTGCTTAGCACTAAGTCTGACTTCGATTTATGGAGATTTATCTTCTAAACCAGGGGTTCTTCCCCTTTTCTTTACCAGGGACCCCCTTTAAATATCCTTTGTTGCTGTGGACCCCAAGACTAAACTCAAGATTTGAAACCATAATAATAATAGTGCTTACGTCTGTTCAGCAGTTCACCTACCTGGAAAGCATCATCTCCTCAGATGCCAAGATTGACAAAGAGATCGATCACAGATTTGCAAAGGCATATAGCGCATTTGGAAGACTTTACAAAAGAAGACTTTACAAAACACCTGAGGCGAAGCACAAAAATCAGTGTGTATACAGCCATTGTACTGTCTATTCTCCTTTATGGGTCTGAAACATGGGTCACCTATCACCAACACTTACGAATCCTTTCATCTGCGCTATATACACACAATCCTAAATATACACTGGACTATATGACGAATGTTGCTGTCCTTGAGCAAGCAGGGATCACCAGCATTGAGGCCATGATATTGAGAACACAGCTGCGCTGGGCAGGGCATGTTTCTAGGATGGAGGACCATCGCCTCCCCAAAATAGTACTCTACGGTGAACTCACCACGGGTCAGCGTAAGAGGGGTGCTCCAAAAAAGTGATACAAGGACTCCCTGAAAGAACATCTCAGGCTTGGCCAAATTGGTCACCAACAGTGGTCTGCCCTGGCCTCACATCGGGAGGCATGGAGACGCACTATCCACAATGCTGCAGCCTTATTTGAGAACTCATGCCGAACAAGTCTTGAAGAGAAATGACAACGCACAAAGAATCACAACCCGGAAACATCACCCAAGGAGACCTTCTGCTGTGCCTTCTGCAACCGGACTTGTTTATCTCAGATTGGCCTTTTTAGTCATCAGCGCACTTGCAGAAAGCGTGGGATGAGTCCTTCCTGAATCTTCATTTGCAAAGAAAAGCCAGAGAGAGAGAGAGAGAGAGAGAATAATAATAATAATAATAATGATAATAATAATAATAATAATAATAATAATAATACAATTACACCATCCAGTAAACCATCCTCAGAGGCACTGGAGGGGGAGGAAAGACTTTTCTCGTGCTTCTTCCTGCAAGTTTGTGGCTGGAGTGGATTGAATGGCAATGTGCAAGCCAAGCCAGCCAGCCTTTGCCTTGGCTCCTGTCACATGACTGCTACACTGCAGGGAGGAGGTGAACCAAGCAACTTTCAAGCCTTTGCAGACCCCTGGGGTTCCCCGGACCCCAGGTTAAGAACCACTGTCCTACACAACCATTAAAGGTACAGGAGCACTCTCCAGTTTTTATTCTGGCAACCCTAATCAACACAGGCAGAAATTCATGCTCTTTCAAAGTTAAATCTTGTTTTCATGAGAAAACTGTAGATTGTTTCAATTATTCAAAACAGTGAAATATTCCTACATGCATTCAAGGAAGTGGATTATATTCCTCAAAGGCTGGTGCTAAAATAAACGTTAGTGTTCAAGATACTGGGAGACACCTTGTTGTGAACTGTTCAAAAGTGGTGAGGCATCTGCATTAAAGCCAATGGCTTGCATATATATATATATATATATAGTATATATATATATATATATATGTATGTATATATATATATATATATATATATATGCAATTGAGTGCTGGGTTTGGGCTGGGAAAATTACTTATTGTGGCTATTATGGAACCTCTCTTTTCTCTGTTGAATGCTAATTATGGGTGACAACAGCAGATGATTTTTTTAAAAAACCCTGAATGTCTGAAAAAACATGGATCCATCAGTCGTTTCAGATACTGCCACTGAATATTAATCCAAAACTTTTCTCTTTTCTTACAAGCTGGCTACAGAGTTTCCCTCGGATGATATTTTATTAGTCACTGCATCTCCTGTTATAAAAGCAGTCGTGAACTTCAGGCAGGTAAGATGGATTCAGTTGTGCTTCTTGGGATTTAGGGGATGAAGTAGTCCCTTACAGTGCAGACACAATCTCCTTCCCATGCCAGCCATCCACCTCAGGCAGCCTAACCCAGACCTGCTGAAGGGCTGACACATCTCATGGCCCAGTGTCCCTGAAGGAATGGCCAATGAGACTTCTTGCAGAAGGCTTGCGTAGTGAGCCAGTGACTACATTAGAGACCAGAGCAAAAGAACTGGTGTGGTGAAGCAATTAGAATGCTGGATTGTGGAATTTCAGAGCTCCAGATGTACTTTTGTTGGGCATTTGCAAGTTATAGCATATCACCCCAATCATATATTGGCTCCTTAGGTTTCCAGTCAAAGTACTGATGCTAGCTAGAAACTTTAAAATCTTCAATAGTTTAGAACAAAGTTACATTAGGGACCACTTGTTCCCATACAGGCCTTCCTAAGAATTAAGATCAAGTTATGGCATAATAGTTCACCTCTCCATATTTTGTCCTTGCAACAACTCTGTGGGGTAGGTTAAGCTGAGAGATGATGAGGATGGGAAGCTGGGATTCTAATAGCTACACTATACAGCCTCTTAAAATGAACTATACTGTCTATCCCCTGCACTTTACTGCTACTTTACTTAGTTCATTTATATCCTGTCTTTTTCATCGGGTGATACACATATATTTCTGAGATGGTCGTCTATCCCAGCCTCTGACAAGAGCCAATTGGGCTTCGTGTTAACAACTAGCTCATCATGCCATGGAATAGAACGCTTTTACATACTCCCAAGGCAATGATATGAGGGCTGTCTAGTGCACAAACCTGTTTTATGATGTATTAAATGCAATTCCAATGGGAAATTGCATTCTTGCTGCTGAAAAGTAATATTTGTTACTGGGTGATGTAACCAAAGGGGTTGTCTTTATTAGCAGCTTCCTATTTTTTTTTTTTACCTCATATTATTTGGATATTTATGCAAACTCATTATGTGCAGCATCATGCAGTAAATATCAAGTCTCCTAAATTGTTGATTGATACTATGGCTTTTATGAAGATTATTTAGTGTACATTGGTAGATCCTGATTAGAAACTAGAATGGCACTTGAAGTGATTTGTTCTTTTCAACAGGTCTCCAGAACTTTAGAGGAATTTGATGTTGAGGAACAAGCAACCAATGTCTTAGAAAAACGCTGCCCTAACATTAAGGTTATACAGTCTCCCGTAAAACAATTGAAAAGTGAAGAAAATGTAAGTGGTTACTTCATCCTTTTGTCTTCCTATATAATGTGGAATTATTTTCCTTTCCAAGAGATAAGAAGAGGAGAAAAACGTCTTGATATGAAAAATCTATCTCTTGTTGTACAGTGTTGATAATTTTGATTTAATGATTAAGATTAATAGCTGATGTTGACAGTGCAATTCTGAATGTCATTCTCTATATGGTATCAGTAGACTCTTGCACAGCACTAGCTGCTTGACAGAACAGAAAAGCTTTCCTCGATTGTAATACCAAGTGCTTCTCTTTAGTGGACAGCTTAGATCTTTGGAAAGATGGCAGGGCCAAACAGTGGAGCTTCAAAAACTTGCATGATGTGTTTTGTGCATCTCAGTTGGCGAATAAAGGCATCATTCTTTTGTGGATTGTTTTATTTTGCTGTATGGCCAACATGGCTACCCCTGAATATTTTATTTTCTAAATACACAGTGTTAGACTTGTGATTGAATCTTCTTCTGACATCTTTTACCAAAGAGAAAGCTACTTTGGGAGAGCCAGTTTGGACTGAGGCTGAGGGAGGATGTTAATTCTCCCTCTCCAAGCTGCTAAGCGAGGGGTTATAGTACAGGTGGGAGATACATAACCTGGACAACTGGTATGATAGGAAAGGGCTTCCCCCACCCTCCAGTACTATACTTCTAATCCACATCCTTCTCAGGTTTAAATGAAATAAAAAATAATGAGAGCTATATCTTAGATAGCTTGCCTCCTAGTGTAGCTGTGCAGTCATCTGGCAAGAGTATTCAGTGTGGGGTTGCCAAGTAAATAGGGGACAGAGTTCCTGTACCTTTAATGGTTGTGTAGAAGAGGGAATTTCAACGGGTGATGCTTGCATTACAACTATTAAAGCCACAGGAGCCCTGTCACCTATTCAGGGTATGAAGAACACACGTGAGATGCAAAGAGATTGGTAGTCCAATTCAGCATGTGCAGTGGGGCTAGTTTGTGTGTGTGTATAGAAGCTTGTGAAGATTTGATGAGAATTAATTATTATTCATGTAGACAGAAGGTTGGACATGGGAAAAGCTAATGCATGCATATTGCCCCCCTCCCCTGGCTTTTCCCTTCCCTTCCCTTCCCTTCCCTGAATTTAAGGGAGTCTTCCAGAGCAGTCTCTGATGAAGTGTAACAAGCTGCAGTCAGGAGGCAATACTCAAGAAGCTTGAAGAAGCACTTGGTGCACTGTACGGGATTAATTGGATTTTGGCCTTGATCTTTAAATTGAAGTAACACTTGAATTAGAAGGAGAAATTCAGTTTATTACATGATGTAAGCTGCTAAAAATCCAGAGTCTAACCTAGCACTTTTGATAATGTTTTTCACAAAGATCCATACTGCCACCAAGAGGAAACATTTATAGTTTAAGTAAAGTTAAGCTTCGCTTATCTGGAATGCTTGGAACTAGAGGTATTTTGGATATGGGAATATTTTTTATTTTGGAATACTTTCATATATGCAATGAGATATCTTGAAAATAGGACACAAGTCTAAACACAACATTCATTTATGTTTCATATACATCTTATACACATAGCCTGAAGGTAATTTTATACACAATATTTTGAATAATTTTGTGCATGAAACAAAGTTACTGTACATTGAGCCATCAGAAAGCACAGGTGTCACTATCTCAGCCATCCCTGTGGACAATTTTGGAATATTTTGGATTTCAGAATTCTGGATAAGAGAGACTCAAGCTGTATTGTATTTGGTGCTTTCCTACATGGACTGATACCGTGGCACTTCATATCTGCTCCTGTCCCTTCATAGCTCAGCCCTGGACCTGGAAGCCAGAGAGACACATGGAGTTATTGAGGAAGTAGTTTCAGAGAAATAACCTCATAGGGATCCCTTGTTAGCAGCCATAGGGGAAGGGTAGAAATTAGCACCCTGGTGTCCTCCCCAATCTGGTGTCCTCCAGAAGTGTTGAACTTCAGCTCCCATCAAGCCTAGCTAGCTTGGCTAATGGTCAGGAATTTGGAGAATTGCTGTTCAGGAGGGCCCAAAGTTGGGGAAGGCTGGTCTAAATTATTGCAAACTGGAAGCAATCGTTGTCCTGTACACTTCAGAGAGTATTGATAACTGGTGGACAGCTTGGTTCAATGTACGTTTTCCTAGCTTCTGTAATTAAATGCTTCAGTTCCTCAAACATGGCAAGCATACAGGGGGAGGCCAGTCTAGACAGGATGGTGGCATATTTCTCTGTGTGTTGTTGTTTGAATAGAACTGCTTCGGTGTATAGACAGAGTGGGGGGGAATTGATTTAAGAATAACCCAGAATCAAAATCCAATTATGTAGGTGAAGAATACAGACACTTTCTCTCTCCCATAGCTAGTCTTTACTGAGACTGATAATGGAAATGATCTTAGTGCAATGCTTAGCAAGAAGGGCTGCAGGGAGATTAGATTCGAGAGGGAAGCAATTTAGCCATTTCCACCTGTTTTCACAGCCTTTTTGTTTTTAAAGTTTAAGATCTGATTGTAGTTAATACTAATGTATGTAACACTATCATGTAACAGACTTATCACTGTATCTAAAACAAAAAAGCAGGAGAAGGAATCTAGTGGCACCTTTAAGACTGACTAATTTATTTTAGCACAAGCTTTTGAGGGTTTACCCGCAAAACTGGCAATAAAATGTTGCAGAGTATCATCGCTTCCTAATAGGAGTTCCCTGGTACAATCTTTTAAAGGAGGAGAGGTGATTTTTTGTTGGTTATTTTCCTTGATTTTAATAACAATTTAATACTTTGTAAATGAGTGCTATTAATTTACTCTCATTGAATTATTTTGTTATTCACTACAGTCTTTGGTCCAACCGAAGCTGCTTTGATTAGGCCATTTACACTTATCATTCTCTTGCTTATCTCCCCACTTTACATCTGGTTATAGAAAATCATTACAGAAGCTGGCAAGGAGTATGCTTATGAAAAACTTTGCCTGTGTGCTGGAGCCAAGCCAAAACTGATTACTGAGGGAAACCCATTCGTGTTGGGAATCCGAGATACGGACAGTGCTGCGGTAATGTTGTTTGCCTCTGTGCTTTCAAGTGTATCACAATTCAAAAATGGCTACAAAATATGGGCTACATGGTGGTACTGTGCACAGCTTCATAGAATCGTAGAGTTGGAAGAGAGACCACAAAGGCCATCCAATCCCCTGCCATGCAGGAATAAACAATCAAAGCATGCCCAACACATGGCCATCCAGCCTCTGCTTAAAAACCTCCAAAGGTAGAGACTCCACCACACTCCCAGGCAGTGTATTCCACTACTGAACAGCTCTTACTGTCAGGAAGTTCTTCCTAATGTTTAAGTGGAATCTCTTTTCCTGTAATTTGAACCCATTGCTCCGTGTCCTAGTCTCTGGAACAGCAGAAAACAAGTTTGCTCCATCCTCGATATGACATCCCTTCAAATATTTAAACATGGCTATCATGTCACCTCTCAACCCTCTCTTCTCCAGAAGCTTCAGCTTCTTCATCTCCATAATTTTTTATAACCATCTGAAACAGTGTAGAGCTGGAAAAGATACAAAAAGGAGCAAATGAAACCACTGAGTAACTAGTGTATCTTACCTATGAAGATAGGCTTATAGCATTTGGAAAGGGAGTTGGGGGTTGCTGGGGGGGTTTGCGTGGTTGTGGAGAGATTGCTATGGTGAAGAAATTTTCTGTCCCTGTCCTCATATATTCAAGATCACACAGTTAGACTTAACTGACAAAAGAAATTACTTCTTTGCACAGCACATAAACTGTGCAATTTGTAGCCAAAGAATGGGATTGTGGGCCTCTAATTGACATCCCTTTAAAAATGGATTAGTCATCTTAAGTGGAAGGTAGGCCTATCGGTTAAGTGGAAGGTAGGCCTATCTGTTACTGTTAACAAGGCCATAGATTTACCATTACAAAAAACTAATACTCGGATAACCTCATATTATAAATTGGGAGCTGGAATCATTTTCTAAACCTTTCCTGAAAAAAACAAAAGTGTGTATGTGTTGTTTTTTCATTAGCTTATTAAAAGTCAAAGGGGAGCATCTCTAGCCAGTGTCTCTAGGCAGGGAGTTCAAAATATTGGGGAGAAATGCAAAATATGGGGAGAAAGATGGCTGCAGGGAACCCTGGTGGCACAGTGGTTAAATGCAAGTACTGCAAACCACAAGATTGTGAGTTCGATCCCAGAGGGCTCCAAGCTTGACTCAGCCTTCCATCCTTCCGGAGGTCAGTAAAATGAGTACCCAGCTTGTTGGGAGCAATTAACTAAACAAAAAGCATTGTAAACCACTTAGGGAGTGCTTCGCCACTGATAAGTGGTATATAAATATCAATGCTATTGCTATTGCTCCAGGGGAGGGGGAAAATGACTTTTTAAAAATCCTGACATACCTGCAATATTTCACATATGAAAACTAGGACACATGTGGCCAAGCGACATCAGAGTGTGATCAAGATGGCAAAAGTTATTAGGAGATCACACAAGCTAAGAGGGGCTTCAGCTGTTTGGTTTTGCCTGAGTCTACTGGGAAGGGCGAGAGTTTGCCTCTTTTCTCCTCTCTGCCACTGAGTTAATTGAGTGCGAACTACTTTTGCACTGTGGATTCAGTTTGCAGCAATTAAAATAAGTTGTGGGAAAAGAAAGAAAGTGGAGGGAGGAGAGAGAAACTGGAACAAGTAGCTGAAAAAGTTGGACAACAGAAGATTAATCATGGCTGCCCCTGCCAAATCGGGAAGGTGGGGGTAAGTCCATACAGTCCATTCAGCTACACCACAGATGGCACCATTAAAAGGGTGCTTTTGTATTAGAACAAATGGTGAGTTGGGCCTCATCGCTAGAGAGCTTACAACCACCTTCCTCTGCAATTGTTATCTTAAGTAAAGTCCGATCAATTAATTTTGCTTTATCTTGAAGACAAATGGAGCTGGCTTGATTGCTGCACCAAGTTCATACAGATCTCTCATTCTGTTTCCAACACAGGAGTTTCAGAAACGTCTAGCAAAAGCTAAAAGAATAATAATTGTGGGAAATGGTGGCATTGCGCTTGAATTAGTGTGAGTAAAATATTATTATTATTTTAGATGAATGGATCTAAGAACTTAAATGATCTTGACTATAGACCCAATGTGCTACTAGATTTCATACAATGTAGTGATTTCTTTAAGGAAATTTGGCTTTTTAATTATTTTCTAAATATTTCCTGTGTGAACAAGAAGTCTTTCAGTGTATGTCCTCTTAAATCCATGCTTCTTTTTGGAGAGATGTTATTGGTTGCAAAGAGAGAAGAGGAGGGCAAAACAAGGTTTGTTATTAATAATAACGTGTTTGTGGACAACTGGCTAAACAGTTTGGTGTATTTTTATCTCTGCCACGCATTTGACATGATTATTTTTGTAATAAAGAAACTTTTAAAGAATCTTTTAACTTTCAGGACTTAATAAATAAGAAGTCATATTTGTTATTAGACTTACACATTTTGCTTACCATGGTGGCATTGTTTCTCCCAAACTTGAAGTTGTAGAAATGGATGGGGCTGTTTCCTGTAGTTGTGTGCCAGTCCAAACTCCATCTCCCAAATTTGGGAAGGCTACTGGAGTGTCAAGTACTTCAACCCAGCAGGGTCAAATCAACAAACAATACCTTCCCAATTTTTAGCTCTGGAGCAGGAAAAAGTGGCAGGAGTGTTGCTGAGGACCTTGGCTACATGGGGTGAGACCAGCAAACCCCTGTTATCCTTCCTAGCTTCATAGTTAGAGCAGGGGAAAGGCAACCAGAGCTTTGACCTCAGTGTCTAAAACCAAAACGCACATGTTGGCAGAAGAAAGGAAAACTTTAAATTTATTTTTCTTTGGTTTTCCAGACACGCAATAAACAAAATAACTTTTAAAAAAAGAAATCATGCCCTGTTCTGCATGGGAGCAAGGGCTGGAGTGAGTCTAGGGTGAAATCTAACAGTCCCTGAGTAAAGCTAAGATATCCTTAGAACCAGGGCAATTGGAGGTACAGTAACAAGTGTAATCAAAAGCAGTCCAGGATTAACAGTCAGCAAAGGTGCCAGTGACAAATTCAGGCAAGAAAGTCCACAAGGCTCAGGCCACAGTCATGGCAGTAGTTCTGTCCTAGGAAAAGCTAGGTGAGGGCATGGTGCACTGGAAGTAGAATCATTGCAGGAGCTCCCCTGACCTGTAACTTAGGCTTGTGAGAAGGAACTGCCAGAGTCCAATGCTAATGCTCAGGTATAGCTCCTCAGAGGTTTCTGGAATAAATCTTCCTCATCAGGAAGACCCTACACTCAAGAGCCCTTTGTCTATGAGGAATCCTTTGCTGTAGGAAAGCACTTATTGAGCAAAGAGACTCTAGAATTGTGGAGGTCCCCTCACTAACTTCCTGGAGGGAGGGGAACCCTCCATCATCTCCAATGACAGCCCAGATTCCTCTTGAGACTCTGGTATGGATGTTGGTTGCTGGAGCTCCCAAGTCATCCTCCTCTGATGAATCCCCTAACATGTTTATAACAAACAAACTCATCCTCAACCCTCAATATCACTATTTTAAAACTGTCTCTGCCTCTTGGTTTGTCCTCCTACCTACCACTTTCAACTATAAGAATGGAAACTGAGTCAGTGTCTCTTCTTTCTTTTTTAAAACCCCTTTTCAGGTATGAAATTGAAGGTTGTGAAGTGATTTGGGCCATCAAAGACAAAGCAATTGGGAATACTTTCTTTGACGCAGGAGCAGCTGAATTTCTAATTCCAAAGCTGAGTGTTGAAAAGCCAGAGCTTCCGCTTACTTGTAAAAGAACAAAATATACAACAGCAGGTAGAGTCTCCAGTATAGTACATGGCATTCTAACTGGCTATTGTGTTCATGATCTAAAATTGCATGGAACCATCACATCAGCCCAATCTATACACTTCCAATACTTTTTGAGCTGATCTAGCATACTGGCTATGAACTGGGAAATTGTGAAGCAGGACCCAAATCCCTATAAATAAATGAACAAACTGCCTTACTCTAATCTCATCTCTCCAGGGTATTTAGTACTTAACGTAGATCCTGCTTTGCCAGCCTATTTTAAAACGTCTACAAAGGCTGTTGCCACACTACAGAAATATAATGCAGTTTGACACCATTTTAACTGACATGGCTCAATGCTATAGAATTCTGGGGTTTGTAGTTTTGTGCTATATTTAACCTGTCAGAGAGCGCTAGTGCCACAACAAACTACAAATCCCAGAATTCCATAGTCAAACTGCATTATTTCTGCAGTGTGGCAGTGGCCTAAGAGGGTGTATACAAAGTCCTTTCAGCATCCTCAGGTGCTTTTTAAACACTAAATAATATCCCATCATGACCACAGTCTTAATTTGCATGTCACATAGCATATTCAAAGACAGAGTAATTTTAAATGCCACAAATAAGAGCGTCAGGGTATGAGCTGGATCTGAAGCAGCTTTGTTAGTCTTCTGATGGCCTTACTATATTAAAGTACTTTTTAAAAAATGCTCTCATTTTTACTAAAAGAGAAAAGAAGGCATCGTATTTCACATGCATCATTATCAGAAGCGGTCCCTAAGTTTCCCAGAGAATACATCTGAAGGGAACAGGAACAAAGCATATTAGCACCTGTGGCCCTCTACTATGACATTATTATATCTAGCAATTGTATCCATCGGTAGCCCTGATCACCTGTAAGAGGTTGGATTGGAGAATGTTGGCTCTGGCCTTCCCTGCTTTATAAGATATGTTTTGGTGATTATCTTGATTTTTTTCCTTCCAGAAAGTAAGAAGGAGGAGAGAGCCACAGCAGGCCCTGGGGAAATTGGCAGTGCCTTAGGCCCTGACTGGCACGAAGGCTTGCAACTTAAGGGGACAAAAGAGGTATTATTTTTTAAAGAATAAAAATAAAAAATCTGGACTGAGTCTCTGATCAGTGAGCACTTGAGGCAATTTATCGATGAAAAGAATAACTTATATAAGCTGCAAAATCCAAACAGCTTGTGGATAATGCTGCAGCTGTGTGTGGCATTGTCCCCAAACCTGGTGCGATAAGGCCACATACCGTATAGCTGTATCCGCACCAAACTCAGGGTATACCACCTTAATCTGGATTTTAAAAACTCATAATTTTCTCCAGCATTGGCTTGAAACTCAGGAGAAAACTGTAGTGTGAACAATGCATCTGCCCTGGATTCGGGGTGGGTGGGGGATGGGGAGGAAGGACAACGGTGCCTGACAGGTGCTGCCATTTCCCCCTCATTGGCACCACTTCTTCATTCCAGTATTGGCCAGGAAGGCAGAACCCTGGCACATAGTTGCTTGCTCTGAGGTAGAAGGAGTGGCCAGCTTCATGATGGTTGGCTGGTCGCCTCACTCTGCCTTCAGAGAGGGTTACTGCATACCAGCGACAGTGCCGAGGAGGGGGGGAAATGGCACTGCAGATGATTCATTGTGTATACAAACCCAGCAACAAGCGGTGCAGATCCGGGCTTTGGCCAGATAAGGTAGGTGTGGCACTTAAATCCAGGCCAAAGTAGTCCGAAATTCATTCGGCATAACTGGGCCCAAATAGTCAAAATTTCAATCAGATTTTTACCCCCAGTGTTGATTTGCCCTATGAAAAACTTGGTGGAACAATATTGTCTTTCTGAGCTATCTGGAGGACAATAAAGAGAGGAGAAAAGCCTAACCTTCCTGGAGAGGGTGTTCCATAACAAGTGTGCTGCTACACAAAGCACCCTATTTGGAGCACTGACCAACCTCTCCTATCTAAGAAGTGGGATACTTAACAGGGCTTTAGGTGACGAACATATGCCTGTTCATCCAAAGCCTATTCAGCTGTTCAGCCTCATAACTTTTAATGGGAGAACTTTTAATGGGAGAACAGGGAGGCACCCTTATAGCCCAACCTGAACGTTGTATCCCTGTTGCCTTCCATCACCCACATTGAAGAGAGAATGTCTTAAGGAGGGAGCCTGCTCTATGTGGTTACCTCCCTGCACACCCTAATGGTATAGAGCCCTCCTGCATCACAGGGATGAACACATAATATAGAGCAGGTCCCCTTTCTTTAAACATTCCCCTGCATCATATGTCTGGGACTGGTGAGGTTGAGCCCACACTCCCCCTTATGTGATTCACGTAAGGAGATATCAGCCAGATAAGGCTCATTTGTCAATTTACTTGCCCTTGTGCTCTTTCCAAAAACCTTCTACCTCCTGACAGCTATCAAACCCTGAGAGGGGCTGCCTCTACCCCTTCTTACCAGAGGGAAAGGGAAATGGTTCAGATCATGAAGATCCTGCTGCTCTGAGCTCCTGGGGGAAGGAAAAGTTTGGGTGCACTCCATTTGATAATGTGCCCTCATTTCTCCCCCTGACTGCACTGAGACCAGCTGCTCCTCTGTGGTTTGAATCACCTCCTTTTCCCCACCATGAAGTGACAGCAGCAAGCCTTGCCCCCCCCCCACCGCCACCATGGGGTTTGACAGCTGCTGGTTGATGAATGGATGTAGAAGTGTGTGTGTAGAACTATGTGTGCATGTAGGATCTTGGTCTGTCTGTGGGGATGAAACACAAGCACTGCAGCTGAAATGGCAGGATAGTAAAGAACTGAAACTATTGATTTTTTTCTAAAACAGGCATGAGCAGACCTCAAGTTTCTGCATCCTGCCTACCCATTTAATCTACTTGTGTTAAAGCTGTGTTCCTACTATAGGAATCCCAGAGTTCCAAGGAAGACTACTTTACATTCCTTTGTGAAAGGAATAAATATATTGCTGAACAATCTTTCTGGGTTTCACCTGAAGGTTAGATGCAAATTCTCTGCAGTCAGAATGCTTGTATGTTGGACTACCATATTTCACACAAGGCTCATTCATGTAATTTGTGTTCCATAATGACTGAACTAGACAAATGTTGGTCTGATTGGGCAAGGCACATTTTGGGCCTGGGGGGAAAAAGTCCTTTCTCGCATTTCATCATAAGCAACACCGTGTAAAGAATATATTGTAATTACAGTACAGTGTTTAATGAAGACAAATGTCCATGTTCTTTAGCTTTCCCATGAAGTTCATATTGAAAATCTGTGTGAAATAAAGAAGACATACCTCTGGGAAGAATTCCACCAGACACAGAAGGTGTCCTTGGCTTTCCCCAAAGCTCAGCAGGACAAGAGAAATGTGGAAACAGATGACGGTAAATAGCATAGATTTCAGTTTTTGAAAATGTTTCTGTCATACACAAGACAACATGAGTTAATTCACATACAGACTTAAACAGACTTTCCATTTGGTAGGAACCCTCTCCATAACTGTCATTGTAGCTAACAAGGTTTGCAGTTGGTTGAAGAGTATTGTTCCAACTCCCTCTCTTGCAAGATGAGGATTTTTCCTCTGTAGTATTACAGAGAGGAAATTACCAAGTAAAGTACGGCCTGGGATCACATGCTAATCCTTGGAATTTTTAAGTTTCATCTCTTAACTGTTTCCATCTGTTTCCCAATCTAGCCCAATATAGTCCTCTCTGACTATATTGGTTCCCCCACCCACCCTGTCACTTGCTACTTGGTCCTTTTAAGAGGAGAAGTTTCACACTGAATTTGCAAGGAACCTTCAGTTTGCCAAGTTTGTGTTCTGCTACTGAGCTACTGTACCTTTCCAAATAAAATACTTGTTGTATGATCTCTCTTTAAAAAATGATAATAAAATCCAGGACTAAACTGAGAGTTCTCAGAGGATTCTCTGTTTGTGCCAACAGCTGAGTTTTGGGGTGATTGCTTCAAGTGTTCACCCATTCAGGAATCACTGTCATCACTGTCAGTTGGCTTCATTTGTTCTTAGTGACTTTGGCTATGCATTGGTCCACTGACTAAAGTTAGCAGAAAGGAAAATGCAGCCCACTGCCAGTATATGGCTCATGGGGTTGTATTTTGTAGTACTGAAGTTCAGTAGCCCTCCCCCACACAATTTTTTTAAAAAATCAGGTGATTTTTTTTCCCCAAAAATTGGCCCCAAACTGGGCCAAACATGGCAGTTCTGCACCCCAACCCTCCCAAGCCCTCCAGTGCTCACCTACCCCCCCAAAAAATTGACTGAAAAAGAATCTTTACTTTCAGTAATGTCAGGAATGCTCATGTGGCCCCTGCAGGGAGTGCAGGGGTGACAAATGGGCCACACCCTCTCCACAGTGTCTCACCCCTGAACTAAGTGATTGAAAATTCACTGGAATTGTCCATGTGACTAATCTGGGGAGAAATGGATACTGTCGTTAGAAGAAGAGAATAATGTCAAAGCATTAGCAGGTAATGGCAAATAAAGACAGAAAACTACTTAGAATAAAACTTGCAGGGTTCTTTCCATTTAAGAAGGCTTTCAAGGACTGTTCTCCCCTCCCTCCACCACCACTGTTTTTGATGTGAAAAATGAAATAGTGGTCTTAGGGTCACTATAAGTTAGAAATGACTTGAAAGCACACAACAACAAGAACAAGATTAGTACAGTCATGCTGGTTTGGGCAATTATTGGTGACATAATCTAAGGCAGTCTTAATAGAAGAGCAGAACATATGTATGTGTGGCTTTTTAATACTGTGTCTGTTTTTTGACTGTATTCAACTTCTTTTAGACTGTATGCAATATTGTGATTGAACTTTCCTTCTTTCAGAGGTTTGGCCTGTATATGTGGAATTAACCAATGGGAGGATATATGGCTGTGACTTCATTGTCAGTGCAACTGGAGTTGTCCCAAATGTCCAGCCATTCCTTGATGGCAATAATGTAAGGACTAGTGTTGAAAATGCAATCTGTTGTTTTTTGAAATACTGCATACCTTGAATTATATTTCTACTGCCTAGTTGTATTGTTTTTAGGGATCCAAAAAAAAAAAATTCCCAATTCCTTTAAATGACTATAATTGCAACATTTCCTGCAAATGCTTTCCTGAGAGATCAGTCTAGGTAAATACCTGAAAATGTTTTTATTTTTTTGTATAGGTGAACATATCCAACCCACATGTATATTGTATAGCATTTTATCCCTAATAAGTTGACACAGGGTGCATCTACACTGTAGAAATAATGCAGTCTGTCACCACTTTTATTGCCATGGCTCCATCCTGCAGAATCCTGGGGTTTGTAGTTTTGTGAGGCACCAACACTCTGTCAGAGAAGGCTAAAGACATTGTAAAACTACAAATCCCAGGATTCCATAGGATGAGGCTATAGCAGTTGAAGTGGTGTCAAACCACATTATTTCATGTTTAAGTATTTGAAGGGATGTCACGCTGAGGATGGAGCAGGCTTGTTTTCTGCTGCTCCAGAGACTGGAACACGGAGCAATGGGTGCAAGCTCCAGGAACAGAGATTCCACCTCAACATGAGGAGGAACTTTTTGACAGTAACAGCTGTTCGGCAGTGGAACACACTCCCTCGGAGCGTGGTGGGGTCTCCTTCCTTGGAGGTCTTTAAACAGAGGCTGGATGGCCATCTGTCGGGGATGCTTTGATCAAGATTTCCTGCGTGGCAGGGGGGTTGGACTGGATGGCCCTCGTGGTCTCTTCCAACTCTGCAATTCTATGATTCTATGATTCTATGATTCTAATATAACAGTTTCTAGTTTTGAGTTTTCTGTTTGAACAGAACTCTTGAGATGTCACAATCTGTGTAAGGCAGCCACCAGCCACTAGAGGGCCACACTGCTCTATTTTCACCACCTCCCAGAGGGCCACAACTATCATTTGGATAACTAGAAATAATATGCATTACCTCTAGTGGTGGTGGGGTAATGGAGCACCACAAATAGCTCCACAAGAGGACAGAGGTTACACTTTATACACATGTGTGTGTATGTGGCTGGATAATATCTTTTTTGTTTTCCATTTCTCTCTCTGGCTTTTCTTCGCAAACAAAGATTCAGGAAGGACTCATCCCACGCTTTCTGCAAGCGCGCTGATGACTGAAAAGGCCAATCCGAGATAAACAAGTCCAGTTGCAAAAAGCACAGCAGAAGGTCTCCTTGGGTGATGTTTCCAGGTTGTGATTCTTTCTGCATTGTCGTTTCTCTTCAAGACTTGGTCAGCGTGAGTTCTCAAATAAGGCTGCAGCATTGTGGATAGTGCATCTCCATGCCTCCCGATGTGAGGCCAGGGCGGACCATTGTTGGTGATCAATTTGGCCGAGCCTGAGATATTATTTCAGGGAGTCCTTGTATTGCTTTTTTGGAGCGCCCCTCTTACACTGACCCATGGCAAGTTCACCGTAGAGTACTGTTTTTGGGAGGCGATGGGTCCTCCACCCTAGAAACATGCCCTGCACAGCACAGCTGTGTTGTCAATATCATGGCCTCAATGCTGGTGATTCCTGTTTGCTCAAGGATAGCAACATTCGTCACATAGTCAGTCCAGTGTATATTTAGGATTGTGCGTATACAGTGCTGATGAAAGCGTTTGAGGAGTCGTATGTGTTGGCGATAGGTGACCCATGTTTCAGACCCATAAAGGAGAATAGACAGAACAATGGCTCTATACACACTGATTTTTGTGCTTTGCCTCAGTTGTTTATTACTCCAGATTCTTTTGTAAAGTCTTCCAAATGCGCTATATGTCTTTGCTAATCTGTGATCAATCTCTTTGTCAATCTTGGCATCTGAGGAAATGATGCTTCCCAGGTAGGTGAATTGCTCCCAAAAGGCTATATACGGTAATTCCTACTCCTGATCTAAAAGCTCAAATATTTTGAGAGGCTGGTAGAAGTCAGTGTGCCTGGCAAATCTTGCTTGTTACTTGTAGTTTAAGATATAGTTCAGGGGGTACCATCTGTAGACAGTGGCCTGAATCCTATTGGTTAATTCTAACTAGAGTAGTTCCACGTCCTGCTTTGCAACAGCTGCAGAGCTGTTTGGGCTAGAAGTCAACCTGAAGAAAACAGAAGTTCTTTACCAGCCTGCACCACAGGACGAACACCACCATCCCCACATTGCCGTCGGCAAATCCGTGCTCAAGTCCGTTCAGCAGTTCACCTACCTGGGAAGCATCATCTCCTCAGATGCCAAGATTGACAAAGAGATCGATCACAGATTAGCAAAGGCATATAGTGCATTTGGAAGACTTCACAAAAGAGTCTGGAGCAATAAACACCTGAGGCAAAGCACAAAAATCAGTGTGTATAGAGCCATCGTACTGTCTATCCTCCTTTATGGATCTGAAACATGGGTTACCTATCGCCACCACCTACGACTCCTCGAGCGCTTTCATCAGCGCTGTCTACGCACAATCCTAAATATACACTGGACTGACTATGTGACGAATGTTGCTGTCCTTGAACAAGCAGGGATCACCAGCATTGAGGCCATGATATTGAGAACACAGCTGCGCTGGGCAGGGCACGTTTCTAGGATGGAGGACCATCGCCTCCCAAAAATACTACTCTACGGTGAACTCGCCACGGGTCAGCGTAAGAGGGGCGCTCCAAAAAAGCGATACAAAGACTCCCTGAAACAACATCTCAGGCTTGGCCAAATTGATCACCAACGGTGGTCCGCCCTGGCCTCACATCGGGAGGCATGGAGACGCAATATCCACAATGCTGCAGCCTTATTTGAGAACTCACGACGAACAAGTCTTGAAGAGAAACGACAACGCAGAAAGAATCACAACCCAAAAACATCACCCAAGGAGACCTTCTGCTGTGCTTTTTGCAACCGGACTTGTTTATCTCGGATTGGCCTTTTTAGTCATCAGCGCGCTTGCAGAAGGCGCGGGATGAGTCCTTCCTGAATCTTCGTTTGCGAAGAAAAGCCAGAGAGAGAGAGAGTTCCATTTAATAAATTGTTGAATACGGAGTATCATGCTCTTGATTTGATTTACATGAGTTGGGACCAACAATAGGGTTCAGATCCATGTGTTCACTGTATCTGAACCTTGAAAGCAGTTATAGTGGATTTTCCTCTGGCTCTTCAGGCCCTCTTAATTTGTTTCACTGCTCTCTGAATATCTAAGGCTGTTTAAGTATTCCCTTCCAATCAAGAGTACATGACTGAAAGGGGTGATTGATTGCCAAGGTTTTCAGATAAGCCTCTTTAAAAAACATACAGAGAAATCCTATTACAGGTATTGAAATGACATTTTCAGTTTTTTGCATGTTCAGTTTGCTCTAGGTGAAGATGGAGGTCTAAAAGTGGACAAATACATGCACACATCACTGCCAGATATCTATGCAGCAGGGGACATCTGTACAACATCATGGAAGTGCAGTCCAGTTTGGCAGCAGGTAAAATAAGGGCTGGTTGTACCTCCTAATTGTGTTTTACTAACAGCTGCCTCCTCCCCACCCTCTGTCTACCCTGCCAAAAATGCTACAGAGAGGGCTGATAACTCTGGCATGGGTTGTGATGCAGGGGAGCTGAGGGGTCCCTGAATATTGTTGTGGCGAGGGGGGGAGTCACTTTCTTTGAACAGAGCTCTACTCACAGATGTCTCTCCCAGATATTCAGGCAACCCCCCTCCCCATTTTATTCTTTTACCAGGTGTAAATTATTTTAATACTGTAAATAGTTTTTTTTATGTTTTTAATTGTATTGTTCATTTAAATTGTGAGCTGCTTTGAGCCCCCATTTTGGGGGGAAAGCAGGATATTATATTAATAAAAATAATAACAATAATAGTTATTTATTTATTTATTTATTTATTTAGAGTATTTATACCCTGCTCTTCAGCCACAAAGGCTCTCAGGGTGGCTTAGAAATTGTTTAGCAATAGTATTTACACATCTACACCACTTTATAGCACTAGGCACTCTCTAAGCAGTTTATAATGTGTTAATTAATTGCCCCCACAAGCCAGGTACTCATTTTACCGACCTACGAAGGGATGGAAAGCTGAGTCAACCTTGGAGCCCTGCAAGATCAAACTCACAACATTGTGGTTGCAGTACCGGCATTTAATCACTGCACCACCAATAATAGCAATAGCAACAACTCAGTTCTGAGTGCTATTCCTTGTTCCTCCACACCTGAACCAATGGCACACAAAGAGGAGGTTTGGTGGAAAAACAAAACCCTAAGTGTGGAGAACCCTCCCCCAAAACGGTCCAGTGAGAACTAAGTTTGCTCAGTGGGTACAAAATGCTTACTGACTGAATTTTAAGAAATGTTAAATCTGATGTTGAAGGGAAGGGGAAAGATAGTGTATGCTGGCAGAATATGACTGGCTGGAGCCCTGAACAGGAACATTGTTGACTAGAAAACTTGTAAAGTCACTATAAAAGAGTGATCTTGGGGGTGAAGCTTTGTCAAGTTTCCAGAATGGAACAGATGTTTAAAGTAGTTTCCTAATGAGCAGAATGCTTGAGATTTGGCTGTAGGGATATATGTAGACCTTCCCAAAACAACTTCCTACACCATGATACGTTTGTCTGTGATGCCTTGTTCTTATTGTTTCAGATGAGACTTTGGACCCAAGCTAGGCAAATGGGCTGGTATGCTGCAAAATGTATGGTCGCTGATGCCCTAGGGGAACCTACTGACATGGACTTCAGCTTTGAACTCTTTGCTCATGTTACAAAATTTTTCAACTACAAGGTAATGTAATTTTCAATGTAATTACTGCAAAACAAGAGATGGGCAACTGCTTTGCAGTGGCTTCCTTGCAAGGAATTGCATTAGAAGGTCAGCCCACAACCCTGTCAGCTTGTAGCCTAGAGGTGTGCGTTCATTACCATCACAATGCAGTCCATAACTTGTTTGTTTGGGTTTTTTTTAATTCTCTCTAGGTTGTGCTATTAGGAAAATACAATGCTCAAGGATTGGGTTCAGACCATGAACTGATGCTGAGGTGCACCAAAGGAATGGAGTATGTCAAAGTGGTGATGCAGAATGGACGGATGCTGGGAGCAGTGTTGATTGGAGAAACAGACCTGGAAGAAACCTTTGAAAACTTGATTCTAAATCAGATGGATCTTTCACGCTATGGTGAAGATCTCCTGGATCCAAACATTGACATCGAGGATTATTTTGACTGAGCTTCTGAAAATAATAGCATCTGTGGCTTCCTATAATATTTGGTTAACAGAAGCATTTTTCAACACAAAGGGAAGGGTCATTGCTTGTCTATCAGCATGCAAGCCCAGGAAAATGGAACACTGAACAGCCATAGAGGACAATCATTTATTTTATAATACAGACTTTAATTGGAATTTACAGTGCCTTGTAAGGCAGTTCAGAAGTCACCTATTAGTGTTGTATAATCACCATTTCAGTGGATCTAGCACATAAACATGATACCCAAGTAAAGTAATTTATTTAAAATACTTGTATCCTACTTCTTGCTTATCAGGCAACATACTGCAAGGGTAAGTGTTTTGTTCTAAGTCCATTATAGTAATATGGTCAAAAAGCCAGTGCCCATTTTGCTTAAAAGGTTAATGAATCCATTAAACAAACAAAAATCTTAGTGAAATAACAGTAAAAATAATAAATCAACAGTACACCGAAAACAATTTAAACTGCAAGGAGAAAGACATGTGTCTAAACACCTGTATTGAAAGATGTGGGGTATCATAATTCAGGAAGGATTGTAAACCAGAGGTTGAAAGTGACGTAAGAGAAATCTCCATATACCTGACAAATGTGTCGCGTCTGGTGGTGGCTTCAGAATGTCCTGTCTTACAGATCTTAATAAGTAGACAGGTTCATGATGAGACAGGCTCTTTCAGAGACAAGCCTTAAACTGGCTAGAGTCTTAAAAGTTAAAATCAACCCCTTGTTTTGAGGCTGCAGCTGGAAGCCATAGCACATCTTTTGATATTGGTTATAACACAGTTTCTACAGTGAACTGGTTTGCAATCTAGTTGCCACATTGTGCACCTATTGAAGCTTCCAATGAAACAGTGTTACAGGCCATGCTGATTCGATTGCCAACTTTGAGGTCTGGAAATATAAATATTAGAGACATTTCACCTAGACATTAGAAAGCCTTTTTTCTGTAAGAGTTGCTCAACAGTGGAACAGATTGCCTCACAGGGATTCTCCTTCTTTGGAAGTATTTAAACAGAGCTTAGATAGGCATCTTTCAAGAGTGTTTTCATTGTGTATTCCTGCATGGCTGGGGGTTGAACTAGATGGTCCCTGTGGTCCCTTCTAACTCTTTAAGGTTCTATGATTCTCATCAGTGTTTGAAAAAGCTTCCCACAACCTCTGGAATGTCAGGGGACTGTAGTAATGGTAGTCCCCCAAAGTTATTTTTCTAAGGTCTGGGAGGCAGACAGTCCTAGAGAGGTTGTTTCAGCCACACACACCAATGAATGGAGGGAAGGGGCTCGTGCACAAGATGTCCTTCCCATTGTATTGCTTAGAGATGAGGGGTCAGAGGGAATGGAAGACTGCATTGACTGAAGATCCTAGAAATGATACTTTCTCAATTTCTGCATTTGTTTCTCTCTGAGAAAATTTATTTTCTAATACCTAATTATGTCAAGCTATTCAAGGTACGTGCCCTCCAGTGGTCCCAGTTTGGCAGAGACAATCCTGCTTAATTCTCTGATGTCCCACTTCTTCAGCTGCTTTTAAAATGTCCCAGTTTCTCTCTCCTTCCTTCACTTTCCCCCGTTGTCCTCAGCTTACTTCAGCTGCTGCAAACTGAGTGCAAAGTGCAAAAAGGTAGTTTGCATTCAGTTAACAGCAGGGAGGAGATGAAAGGAAGTTGTTGAATCTTGCTTTTCCCAGTAGGTTAAGGCAAAGGCAAACTGCTGCAGCCTCTCCTACTTTGTGTGTTCTTTTTCATTAAAAACTTTTGCTGTCTTGACCATACTCTGATGTTGCTTGACCACATGTGTCTTTATTTTCATCTGTTAAATGTGGGAGAGTATTTAGTGAGTGAATCTAATATAAATGGAAGCAGGCTGTAGAAGTTGAAGGCATGAGGCAGTTTATGATATGAGGAGTCTTACGTGGATGTTTTGGCTCTGACTAGCAAAAAAAAAATGAGAAAATGATGTGAAATGTATGGCTCTGATGTTGGTTACTGAAGAAGATGAGATACGTTGAAATGCATTTCACCCTTTTCACAATATGTTTGTCTACACTCTTTGTTAACAGTCTTCCATTCATGCAGAGACACTTATGCTGAGCTGATCTACACATATACAGGATTGTTCCTTGCTTATCTGCTCTTCCTTTCATAATGTTTTCTATCATGGCCACACTGATGTTCCTTGGCCACATGTACCCCAGTTTTCATTTGTGAAATGTTGGAAGATATGAAGACATGCCACTTGAATACTTGAAGTGACCCTTTTCTAGGGGATGCTGTTGTTTTTATTCCTATACAACAGCGGCAGTAGTGACTCTTTCTCCTGGGACTCTCTGGGGCCACAGCAATGTCCCAAAAAACCAGAACAAAGCAAAACTGGAAGTGGCTAGAAGTCCACTTCTGCCTTTGAAAAATTGTTTTTTAATGTTAAACAGTAAAATGTATTTTACGCATTGTGAGTCTTGGAGGCTTCTTTGGTTTGGCCAATTTATTAAGAGCTGGCAAAAACCAAGAATGCATCAACATTAGTAAAACAGAGAAAATTATTTTATCTTCTCTAGTGCTCCATAGCAGCTAGCAGAGATAAAAGAGATAAAAGTTTTAGACACTCTGCTTCACTGACTCATAAGGGTATTTCAGATGATGTCATCCTCCACTTATAAACAACCTCTTGTTTTCCCATTGCTTCTTTTGATTTTTATTTTTCTTATCCCAGAAAGTTCGCTGAGGAAAAAGGAGAAACATATGTAGAGTACCATCATTGCATGGAGAGCAGGTTAGCAAGTCATGTTCCTAGTCCCCCAAATTATACAAACTGATTTCTCCCCTGTTCGGGAGATAGTCTCTGTTCTCCACCCAGTTCCTCTCCCTCCTTTTTCAATGTGAGCACTTGAAAGGCAAGATTGAGGAAATGTGAGAAAGGAAACCATAAGGAAGGGAGGGCAGGAGTGGAGGAGGTTTGGTCTGTATGCTCATGTTTCTCTGAAAAAGAACTCCTGGGACTACCAGAAAACATACTCTGCTCTCTGTGCAGTTGGGCACTGGAGAAGTTGAATCTGGAGGGTTTGGTGTGCAGCATTTTGAACAGGTGCTTCAACTTCAGATTTGGAAGGTGGTGATTTGTTTGGACCATGCTTTATTAAACCATAAGCTTTTTGTGATCTATGCATCCTGGTTATGGGGTTTGGGGGACCAGTAGTCCAAAAAGTAAATTTTCTTGGATCTGGTCTTATGGGAGAAATGGGTGTGGGAGTAAGTGTGGAGGAAAAGCCCCTTTGGAAGAGAGTAACTATGATGCTTCCAGAGAGGGGAGGGGGTTTCTAGTCTTGCCATACCATTGTTTTGTGTTTTCTTGCTTCATGGATCTCTTTCGGGAGGACTAAGATGGACTAATTCTTTTACCTTAAAAGTAAACAAAATCTGGCTCCCAGTTTTGAAATACAATAGAATCAAAACTCAACACTTACAAAAGAATTCCTCCCAGGGAGAGGGGGATTCCCAGCAGATAATGGCCCATCAACAAACTATTAGCCAAACAGACACTAATGAGCCTTGCATTTCTATACCAAGAAACTAACCATTCAGTTACACAAATGTACATATACTCCCCAACAGGGGTTCACAGCATATAAACTCCACACACACCCCTACACAACCATTCTCTGAGGATGCCAGCCACAGATGCAGGCGAAACATTAGAAAGAAACTATTCCAGAACATGGCCTCACAGCCCGAAAAAACCCCAAGGAAAATCTATGGATGCTGGCCGTGAAAGCCTTCGATTCTGCTTCTGTTTCATGCATGAAAAATGCAGGCATACACTTAGCTTTTTAAGGCTCTCTCTCTTTTCTTATCATATTTAGTCAAGGGTAAGCGTCTCCTTTTAGTGCCCCCTCTTTTTTCTGTCTGCACTGAATGCAGAGAGCAGTGCTTAAATTCTGGTATCACTATAGGGAAAGCCGTGGATGTTTTGCATTGACCGTTAATGGAGTAAAAAAAGTTTTATCATTTGTAAGGAAAATCTGAACGCTAGTAAAATTTCTTCAAGGTGTGAATGGTTGGGCTGGAAACTAGTCTGGAAAGTCAATGTTGGGAAAATTCAGCATTCTCTCTCTCTCCCCCTCCCAACTTTCTTGCCAGTAGGGCAAGTGGGTGATAGATAGGACAGAATTTCCTACATGTTGAAATCCTTCTCTTTCTCTGACTCTTAGTTTGCGACATAAGAGATTTTCACATGGGGGAAATAACCCCCGGGGAGATTGAGAGAGAAATGGGGCTGTTCCAGTTGCAGTGCTCCGTTTCATATGCCCCCTTCCTTCTCCTGTCATCCTCCCTCCGTCCTGCTTCCATTTCCCTCCCGGTATGTGCCACAATTTTTTTTACTAATGGAGATCTTTGATTGGTAAAAAATATCGGGAGATCTACCTTGATGGCACATTATGACTTGTTGTCACAGTGATCAGAAACAAGGGTGGGTATGGGCATAGGATTTTAGGAACTATATCATACAGCCAAGTCATATCTAAGAAGAAAAGGCATTTGGTGGATCTAAATAACAGAGACAAAAATCTGTGTTTTGGGGGGAGTCTCTATGCAGTTACGACAACTGAGAAGTGCACTGATGCTATCTTAATGCAAAAAGCTAGGCATTTGTATGAAGAGCTTGGCATTTCAGCAGAGAGAAAAATAATGTTGAGTGACATAGTGACCTTTGAAAGACATTTAGAGGTAAATATTGGTGTGGTCCATCATGACAACACTGCCTGGAAGACCATTAGGTCAGGAAAAGACCCAGTGTACAACAAGACATATTTCCTATTGCTGCGTGATGAACACTATTATGAGATTCAAAATATAAAAGGATTCTATGGCACGAAAAGATACTGCAGCGCATGTGGTAATGTCTACAGCCACAGCCATAAATGCAAGTACCGCTGCTCTCTGTGTTTAGAAATAATTTGTGAACCAGGATTCGGGGAACACTGTGCTAATTGTAAACTGTTTGGCAAGTCCATAACCTGCTTAAGAAGACATAGAAAAAAGTTCAAGTGCCAGTTGAGAATAATGTGTGAAAAATGTAAGGTCTACAAGCCACAAAATCACAAATGTAAGTGCTGCAAGCAGTGTCAGAATCCACTTGAGGATATCAACATTCATCTATGCTTCATGTCCCCTCTTAAAAAACCTAAGATATCAAACAACTATATTTTCTATGATATTGAGTGCTTACAGGAGGCAGGCAATCACTCCCCCACCTATATTTTTGCCATGGCCTTAAAAGAGGATGAAAAATGGATGTTCAAAGGGAGGGATTGTGTTTCTGATTTTGTTAGAACATTTATTGATCCAAAATACAGAGGCTACACCTTCATAGCTCATTATGCCATGTGTTATGATAGCTATTTTATTGTCCGACAGCTGTTGACTGAGAGGCTAGAGATAAAACTCATAGCTCAAGCTAGCAAGCTGATTTGTGTAACCGTGGTTAAACTAGGCATAAGATTTATAGACAGTTCGAACTTCCTTCCCGTAAAGTTAGAAGAACTTCCTCAAGCCACGAGTTTTGAGGAAAGCAATGGCTTTTCCCCACATATTTTTAATACAACAAAAAATTAAATGTATGTAGGGCCTATGCCTAGAATGGAGGGCTATGGTCTTGATAGCATGTTGCCATCAGAGAAAGCAAAATTTCTTTCATGGTACGAGGACAATAAAAGCAACAGCTTTGACCTGCAAAAAGAACTTGCATCTTACTGTCAGCAGGATGTCAAAATTTAGAAGAATGCCTGTGCCTTGTATAGAAAAGAAATGATGGCCATGACTGCCAGGGAAGAAGCTGTCAAAACAGGCAGAAAGCAGCCAGAATCAGGAATAGATTCTTTCCAGTTAGTAACCCCTGCTGGTGTTTCAATGGCCATGTATAAATATAGGTTCTTCAGCCAAACACCATAGCTCTTCTTCCATATAACAGCTACCATAGGCAGACTAAGAGATATTCTAGCCCTGCAATACAATGGCTCTTGTATTTGGAACATAAAGAAGGCATCGAGATTAGACATGCACTGAAAGGTGGGGAGAAAGCAGTAGGCAGTTATTTTCTATGCAGAGGTCAATGGGTGCCCCACAGCCTTTGAGTTTAATGGATGTTTTTTCCATGGTTGTTCCATCTGCTATGAACAGAATGCCCAAAATCCTGTTGCAGGTATGACATATGGTGAACTGAAAAATATCCCACAGTATAAACTTATCTATCTTATGCAAAAAGGCTTTGTTGTCAGAAATCTTTGGGAGCATGAATGGGAGGAGATGCTAAAAACTGATAAGGATCTTAGAGAGTTTCTCTCTAAAAACAAACTGCCACTCCCTCTGAAGCCCAGAGATGGTTTCTTTGGGTGTAGAACAAATGCTGTCTCCCTGTATTACAAAACAAAGCCTGGTGAGGAAATACATTATTATGACTCCACTAGTTAATCCATTTGTTAACAAAACCAAAGAATACCCAATTGGGCACCCAAGCATAATTTATAAAGACTTTGGGCCACTCTCCCATTATTTTGGAATGGTAAAAGTTAAAGTGCTTCCCTCACGAGGCCTCCCCGCCCCCAGTGTTACCTATTAAGATGGGGGGTAAGCTTATGTTCACTCTGCCGTACATGTGCAGAAACCAAACAGTGGGAACCTTGTGCTCACACAGATCAAGAACGCTTGAAGGAACTTGGTGCACTATGGAACTCCTGAAGGCTACAGAGAAGTCCTACAAAGTAACGGACATTTATGAAATACGGCATTTTGAAAAACAGTCTAAAGATTTGTTTTTAGGATATGTCAATAAGAACCTACGCCAGAAACAAGAAGCTTCTGAGTACCCCAGCTGGTGTACGGAAACAGAAAAGGAACGATTATATCCAGGGGCTTTCTATAAGACAGAAAGTATCAAGTTGCGTCCTGGTCAGATTGTGAAGAACCCCGCCAAGCACCAAATCTCTAAATTACTTCTAACTCCCTGTGAAGTAAATTTGGCCAACATACAAATATGTGTAACACTGATATTGTAAGAGACCCTACAAAGCTTTTGGATTATGCGTTTTCCACAAAATATGAGATCATAAGCTTTAACATTATCAATGATGCTGCTGTCAGGATTTCCTGGAAATATGCTAAAGACAGTTACACACGACCTGGAGACATAAATGTAATAGCCTGTTTCACTACTGCTTATGCACAATTAGAGCTTTATAATGTGTTGGACAGGTTACAGGACCACTGTTTGTACTATGACATGGATTCTGTCATATTTGTGAGTCGGCAGGGGGACTGGAAACCCCTTTAGGGGACTTCTTCGGGGATCTGACCAGTGAGATCCCAGTAAACAAACATTTTTCGGCATTTGTATCTAAGTGGGCCCAAGTCATATGGGTACAAGTTGCCAGATGGTCAGGTCTGTCTAAAAGTAAAGGGCATTACTCTGAACTTATCTAACTCAGAAAAAATAAACTTTGACAGATTTAAGGACCTAGTCTTACATTATTACACGGAAAATGACCAGCAGAAGCCTGAAAAGATTTTGGTTAAAGAAAATATAATTGTCACTACTAAAGACACCCTCCTTATTCAGACAAGGTCCTTTCAGAAAACACTGAAGGTAACTTATGATAAGAGAGTCCTCTGCAAAGACTTCAAAAGTTTACCTTATGGCTATTGAGACATGTGTATTTAAGAAAAAAGTGGGGGTGGTTTGGTGTAGGATGTGGCAGGTGAGTCACACACACACACACCCCAAGTTGGGATCTGTCATCTGTTGGGAATACTTTGATTGGGTATTCCAGCATGGCAGGGGATTGGTCTAGATGGCCCTTGTGGTCTCTTTTTTTAAAAGCATTAGTCTTACAGAATGTATCTTCTCTGTGTTTTTTTAAAAATCCAGTATTTGCTCCTTGCCTGTGATTTCTATTTTTGGTTTTTTTTAATCAAATGCACATCTGCTGTGGTCTTATTCTGTTGTATGATATCATCCTTTATTATTTTGAACCTTTAAAAAAAAACTCTGGAATTTTGATACATGTAAAATATGTAAATCATTACTAGCATAATCCTGTCCATGTCTGTTCAGAAGTAAAAACCATTCAGATCAGTGGCTCTTTGTTGTGATGTTATTTGCCATTGACTTTGACTTGTGACAACCCTATGAATGAGAGACCTCCAAGATCCCCAGTCATCCACTGCCCTCTCACGTCTTGCAAACTCAGAGACATGGCTTCCTTGGTTGCATCAATCCACCTGTAGTGTGGTCTCCTTCTTTTCCTACTGCTGTCCACTTTACCAAACATTATCGGTTTTTCCAATGAATCACGTTGTCTCTCATGTCCAAAGTACAACAGCTAAATTTTAGTAATCTTTGTTTGCCCCCCTGTAAAAGGATGTATGTGAAGTATCAAATATAAATAGTGTATGATTTAATAAAGTTGTTCTCAATTACTGGTTATGTGTATCACCAATGGCATAAATAATAATAATAATAAAATTTATTTATACCCCGCCCCTCTGCTAAAAACAATCGGGGCGGCTTCCAACAATTAAAACATTGTAATAACAACTAATACAGAAATAATCAAAGATCTTTTCGTTATAGCAATAAAAATTATACTCAATAATGCTACTTTAGATTTTTATTTTTATTCTTTGTCTTTAACAGTTAGTGTGACAGTAATATTTTATGCTCAACAGCATTATTGCAATTGCCACAACTAAAACAATTATTTTATTTACTCTCCGAACTACTATTGCAATTTGGGATGTTCTTAAAATTTAGCAGAGATAATAAATGTACTAACAGACTGCCTGCAGATCTATAAATGGTCTTCTTAGGAATTTTTGTTTGTTTCTTGATAATCCTGCCATGGTTTAACAAATTGGTTGTATGATACAAAAAAATTGAAAACTAATGCTATAATCTATATTATGGAAAATTAACTTTGAATGGTTTTCAGTAAATTCATTGTTGTACTTGTCTGACCTATCTCTCTGTGAGTAATAATTTTTTTAAATGGGGGTGGGGAGCAGACAAGGTTTTTAATCTTATAGGAGGGTATTTTATTCATAAATGTGATCCTGAAACTTGTTTGGACGTATTGCTTGAACAGCTGCACCAGAGATCTGTGATGTAGGATTTGGCCCCTCAAAATCTTTTATCCCCAATAGTTATCCAGTATTTCAGAGTATGAAATGGATAATGAAACTAATGCCATAGAATATAAAATCAAGATAAACCCAGCAGCAGAAAATAAAGCATTCCTGTATGTAAAACAGGAGGAAGTTAAGAATGCAAGAATGCAAAGATGTAGAAGTATGGATGTAGTTCTCAAAATGGCTGAAAGAATTTTAAAAAGTCTACAAATGGCCATGATGTAGTCATCAGGTAAGTTTCTCTGAGGAAGGCATTCTATACATAGGATGCCACCATTGAAAAGGCCATCCCTCATTGCCAGGGCACTGGCACAATTTAGTGAAGTCTCCAATAAGAGGGCCTAGGATCAGGGTGAGTAATCATGGGAGTAGATATTTCTTTAGGTAACCAAACCTTGACATGTGTAGGGTTTTAAGGCTGAAACCACTTTAAATTAGGCTCAGAAATGGACTGGAAGCTGGCGCAGATTTCAGGGCACTGACATAATATGATCACATCAAACATTCTCAGCAGCACAACTAAAATTTTAAGACCATTCTCAAAGTCAGCCCCACATACAACATTTCAGTTGTTCAAATGGGAGATAACAAGAGCACAACCATTACAAGGTTATCTCTGTCCATGTAGGTAATGGTTCCCCTCCTGCTTTGGAGTAGGAGGCAGTTGTGAGATTATTTATCTATTTATTTATTATCCAATGTAGGCTGCCACCACCCACTGATATAAATTCCTGTGACCAGTAATTCAGTGGGAAGTTACGGAGGAACTTTTAACTTGTACTGTCCACCTCTGTCCCAACAGACACACACACACACTGACCCAGGCACATGAAACTCTGTGTAAAGAGAGGATAATTTTCAAGGGAAAGATTTTATTTTAAGAAGTAATCTACATCAGAAGAGGTATCTTTCACATGAAGACACTTCCTTTATGCACATTTAAAAGTTGTAAAGTTGCAAACAACAGCCTAGGTCATTCAGCTGAGGTTACAAAAGAAACATATATCCATAACACGTCTAACTGGACGTTCCTATACTGCTCATGATACAGGTGGATTTTCTGAGTCCTGGATGTTCATGGGGCAAGCCAGGAGTCAGGCCACGTGGTCCAGCCCACAACCAGTTTGCTAAAGGTGAAAGGGATACCTCAGCCCCCATTGTCTCTCTTGTTTCTCCCTTTGTTCTCTATCCCGCTGCATGGCCTCCTGAGGTTTTTATAACTTTTCCTTAGAACCATCAAGAAGCTTTGGCCACAGGTCACTCTCACTGGGCCAGTATCTCCCATGATCCGCGATGCTTTTCTATTATACTGACCCCCAATAAATACAACTTTAAACCCAACACATTATTAACCCCTTGTTTACTGGGAGAGGAGAGTATAACCCTCAGTTGTGTTGCCTAGATAATGGGAGGTGTGACGATCAGGCACACCAGCTGAATTTATGTCACTGTTCAGCCTGCTACCTTGTCACTTATACTGCCACCATGTTTGTGACGCAGGGGTTTTTCACATCCCTCTGCTTCCACCAAACTAATAAAACTGTGGAGAGCACAGTTCCACAATTAGATGAATAATACTTGCATTTGCGGGTGTGGGTTTTTATAAGATTAGAGTGCCAATTACATATCAGTTAGGGCACATAAATTCATGAGGAGACTGGATATGAATAATAAACATAAAGATGAGCTATTATTTTAACAAGATAACAGAAGTACTTTGGATTTTCCTTGGGTTTTATGTGAGGCCATGTTCTGGAAGAGTTTATTTCTGATGTTTCGCCTGCATCTGTGGCTGGCATCTTCAGAGAATGGTTGGGTAGGAGTGTGGGGGGGAATTATATACTGGGAACCCCTATTAGAGAGGATATGTAAATTTGTGTATTTGAATGGCTAGTTTCTGGGTGGAGATATGCAAGGAGGATTAGTATCCGTTTGGCTAATGGTTGGTTGAAGGTCCATTATCTGCTGGAAATCCCCCTGTCCCTGGGTGGAGTTCATTTGCAGCCCAGAAAAAAACCAAGGAAAATCTATGGATGCCAGCTGTGAAAGTCTTCGACTTTACATAGAACTACTTTGGTCCTTATTTTTGACCAGCCTCTATTCCTCTTAGTACATATTCCCCCTGCACATATATTCCCTCAGCTTCACAATTCCAGCCTCTCTTCATCACATCACATCACATCACCCACTCTCCCTTTCAACTGTCATCACTCTTCTCCACCTTCATCCTCCCTCTCCTCTACCAAATGTCACCCGGTCCTCTCACTCTAAGAGACCTCTCCCATACCAGTTTCCTGCCACAAAACTGCTTCCTTCATGCTCACTTCCCATTTGGTCTCCAACTTTCCATCAGCCATCCATTATCTGGTCTCCACAGGAGGGTCCATTATCACAAGGTAGGGTTACAGTTAGGTGCTGTCTATGTGGCAAAAAATAATAATAAAAATGAATAAATATGAACAGCCAGCGTGTGAAAGATCAGCAATCTGTTCACACGCACGTTCAAACAAATGTGAGTCATTCAGAGGGGGGGGCAGCAAAACTCACCCTAACGTCCGTGAGCGGCACATCCGGGGGTTTGTCTGGATAAACCCGTGCGCCGCTCAAATGTGCGACTGTGTGTACACCACAGTTGCACAGATTTAAACAGGCAGCCTTCTGATTGGCTAATCCACCACAGGGGGCAGGGCTTGCATGTTTTTTTGAAGGTATGCAAGAGCCGAGCCGGAGGAGGAAGAGAACAAGGCTGCCATGGGGCATGCTGCTCCCAGCAGCTCAGCTCAGAATGTGGGGATCATCCTTAGAGGAAAAAACAGCTCAGGTCAGTCCCTCCTACCCCTCTCCACTGGGGTCACTGCTGGAGGCTGAGAGTGTGTGACTTGCCCACGGTCAGCCAGTGAATGTCCATGGCTCAGTGGGGATTCAAATCCTGGTCTCCAGAGATATAGTCCAACTCTCAAACTACTATGGCACACTGTCTATTTCTGCACAAAGTGGAATTTAGCCATAAAGTGGATTAGTGTGGAGGAAGAGGAGAAGGGAGGAATTCCTTCTAAAGATTTTAGAGTTAAGAGTTTACATTTAAAATCTAAATCATAGGGCTTTCAGTATACCGAACTGGGAGATCTCTTTTATCGTGTGGACTAGTGAGAGGTAGGAAAGGGGATTGCATCCCAAACATTTTGGAGTTCACACAGATTGGGATTAACATCCAGATATTAATACAATGATTTATGATACCTCTATGTGTTCTGGGCTAGTCAGGAGGCAGACAATGGAACAGAGAGATGTTTCTCATACCTGTTTCCCTCACTTTCAGGAGGAGGGGCATGACGTAAATGGAGAAAATCTTCCTTCTGGTCCAGCTAACAGGTATAAAAAGGGATGTTTCCCTCCCCTGACAGTTTGCAGTTTAAAATGGAAAAGGAGAACATGAGACATGCAGAGGAACTGATGGAGGTCAGAAACTCAGAAGCAGACACAAGAGAGTCGGGGCCACCTCATCCACGGTACCATACCCAGCAGAGACCCATTGACCAGGGCAAGCCCGAACAGAGAGGCCGCAGCTGGGATGCTTCTCCAATTCTATTCAACCTGCCTCCCCATTTGCCGGATTACTGGGATTCAATGGAGCAAGGACTCCTGCAGCCACACACACTGCAGGAGTCCTCTCACCAATCCGTCTACTAGCCGTCTGCCTTGGGAAGGGATGCAGTGTAGTTCAAGGAAAAAGAGATGAGATGTATGGAATATTCTGTGGAAATATCTCGGGAAACCTGCACTGGCATATCTGTTATGATATCTCTTGGAAAAGACAATGAAAGGCATCAAGTCCTATCTATTCCAATGAAACTTCTCATTCAAGCTTTTCAATATGTTGTCTTGTAAAACATAAGGAGAAAATATATGCAATTATTGTAAGGGGGTGTTGTTAAAACCAATAAAATAGATAGATAGATAGATAGATAGATAGATAGATAGATGCCATCTTTCTTCTTGTGTATTCCTTTCATCATATAGTGTCCCTTTTAAAACACAAGGATCGAGAGAGATGTTTCTCATCTCTGTTAGTACTGGACAGACCTACTTCTCATTAAAACCACAAAGTGCCTACCTCGGACAGTTTGCTGCTTTGGAAGAAACAGAAAAGGAATAGAAGCACCATCTAGTGTCCTTTTAAAAACAGACAGATCAAGAAAGATGTTTCTAATCTCTCTAATAGTAGTGGATGGACCTACTTCTCATCAAACAGACAAAGTCCCTCCCTTGGACAGTTTGCTGATTTCGAAGATACGGACCTGAGACCGAAAGATGTTTCGCATCTCAGTTGCCCAGGGTTTCAGGAGAAGGGGCGGGGCCTAAATGGAGAAAGTCTTCCTTCTGGTCTGCCTCATGGGTATAAAACGGCACGCTGGGGCTGTCTGGTCCATTTCATTCATTGACATGGTTGGAAGAAGGTCACTAAAAGACATGTTAAGTAACTTAAAATGGAGAAAGAGAACACGAGACACGCGGGGGAACTGATCGAGGTCAGACACCCAGAAGCAGACACAAGAGAGTCAGGGCCACCTCATCCACAGTACCATACGCAGCAGAGATCCGTCGACCAGGACGAGGCCAAACAGAGAGAATGCAGCTGGGACACGTCTCTGATTCTATTCAACCTCCACAGACATAATGTATCAGTGACCACCAACTGGTTTAAGGGGGCAGAGCGCAGTAGGGAAAATCTTAAACTGGAATGTCACAGGCTATCTAGGCCATTTTGTTCAGAGGCTTTATTTGGAGAAGATAACTACAGGAGAAGGAAGAGCTGGAAAGAGGACAATAATGTCTATGAAGAAACAATTACCAGAAGAAATGGATTTAGGCTTGCTAATCCAGAATATTACACCATTCAGATCCCAGCAGATCAGAAGGATTAAGTAGTAACAAGGAAATGCCATGATGCCTCCACATGTTCACTGGAATTCACCCATCCATCACTTGAGTGCTACTTACAGACTCCATCTACTTTTGTTTGCCTTTTAAGCATACATAGCATTGTTCCAGTAGAAAGCAAAGGGATAAATGGAGGTATGTTTTGAAATCTCTAGGCAAAAAAATACAATTCTCTATTTTGTCTATTATGTGTTAAAAAACATTCAGTGCCTTGCAGAAGTATGTTTGGCTTTTCTACAATGTGTTGTGTTACACTTGGAATTGAAATTGCTTTAATTGTTATTGTTACCACTTGATGTACATATAACTCTCAACACTGTGAAGGTACAAAATATTTTTACTGATAATGTAAATCAAAACAAGTTACCCTAGTCTTGGGTAATTAGATACATGTTATTGTTTTTGATTATCTGTCTAAGGCTCAAGACCAGGGGGTTTACTTTGACCTTTGGTACTTACAATCTCAGAGTAGCTGGTGTTTGTCTAAGCTTGTCCTGACCCAAGTTGAGTGGACATACACAGTGACTGTAGTCTACCATAGAGGGTCACTTGACCTTAGGAGAAACGTAGGGAGTCAGAAACTGTAGATTACTGAGAACGGTGACCTCTGACTTGGTGGCCCCAGGGATGGTACAAAAGGAATGTAAAGAAAATTCACAAGTTCTCTTGTCCACAATAAGAAACTGTCCTTTTTGATGCATCGAGACATCCTGTCAAAGAACTGTCACTTGACATGAGATACTATTTGTCCTTCAGGGAGGGAGACAGAGAGGAAAAAAAACAGTCTTCCCCCACCCTAAAAAATGTTAGTGAATTTAATACAACCCCTTCCCAAATGTTTCACACAAACAAGTGTTTTACACAAAGTATCATGATTTCTGTGCAAAAATGTTTCTTGCATATACAAACATTTTGCACAAATGAAGCCCTGGCATGAGAAAAAGGAAAGCAACTCAAAAATGAGTTTGTACATGTGTTGTAGCAGCTGACAACAGACAAGACTTGACTTCTGTGACTGTTTTCTTCAAACATTTATCTTTGCAGTGCTAGCATTTTGTTATTTCTTGTATGTTTGTCTATGGGTTTAAGAAAAACACACACCCATTGTCTGTGCCCTGTTTTCCCACAGGCCAATAGGAGTAGTGCAAGACATCCTAGAATCCTCCTTCTCAATCTTCTATGATCATAAGCTCACTCTCTTCTTCAGATACAATGGCTTTAGACTTTTTGGTTTGGATGTGGTTTTCTGAATGAGTCCGTTTACGCTCACTTTGCTGTTTTTTGCATGTAGCCTCCATTTTCTTTTGAACCGGGCTTGTTGGACTGGATAATTGAGGTGATCTGACCTGTTGATGAAACAATTTTTATGAACATCATCTGGACCAAACCAGGCATCACCTGAAATACATGAGCAGCACTGATTTGAATCTTTTATCTTTTTTGCATTGTGACACATGACACCATCACATTCACTGGATTACCCCATCTCACACCATGAATGAGGAGCAGGAAAACCTTTCCTACCAAGATGGGTAACAATGCTCACATGTTTCAAACACTTATTTTGTCCTGGGGTATCAGGGGACCACTTTGAAGGGTTGTATGATCCACACTGACAGAAATCCAGAAGCATGCATGGCTCTTAATATGTGGCGCAGTTCAGGAATAATTGAGGATGCATTCAGTCAGTGTGGAATACTGAAAACTCATGCTTCAGAAATGTGCCATTTCAAGTGATCCAGTTTCTACTAATTGGTCTCAAGCTTACTATTGTAACTAATTGGTCACAGTCTACTTGTTAGCAGTGCAGCAGAGCCAAGTTGTTATGCAAGTTAATAGCCACACTGCTCACTTAAGTAAAGCATTCACTGGGTAATTGTTGGCACAAGATTGGTTGTGTCTTGGTCATAGGGACCAACTCAAAGTGGGGGAAAGGACAATGGTTTCATTTTGAAACATGCTGTGTTCATGCTAGAGGTTTCACTGCTGGAAGTAGAATTCCTGCCACTACAGAAGTCATATTTAACCTATTTTTCTAACTCCTCAAAGACTTGACAGTACTTTGAACCCTCTTGGGAAATCTACATTAACATAAAGCACTTCCAGCTCCAGAATCATTACTTTTGATAACTCATGAAAAGACTGTTGAGTTAAGGATCCACATTCCTTCTCACAAAGCAAAGGCTCATAATTTGTCGCCATATGATCTATTTATCAGAAGCGAATCAAGTAAACACATAATAATCAAATTATAATACATCCAACAGAATCAAGAAGAGGAGGGAGCAAGTACCAAAGCTGCAGTGGTTCAATACAAATGTTAAATATTTCATTTTTAAAAAATTGTACTTAATTCTTACCTTAGCAATACTGTTTTTGCTTGCTGTCATTTGCATAGTGATAACATGACCCTTATTTTTCAGAAGATCAGCTCTAGGACCAACCTTCAGATAGGATATTGTAGCGAATGCTGTAAAACTGAAGTCTTCCCTGCAAGAAAGGAAGAAAAGCAAGCCCCATTGTGTGAAAAAGGAGAACTAGAAACAGAAGTAAAAAAAGGAAGCAGAATGGAAACGAGGGCAAAACTTCATAGATCTCTGGCATTAGCAACAGACTAGGGTGGGGATGCGTGGGACACATTTGCATCTGTTGCTTAACTTAGTCAGCCATAAATGCTTTTCCTTTGCGAATGCACAAATGGTTGACACTATGCCAATGGACAATGTGAGAGGATCATAGGAGGGTAAAGAGATGAGGCTATATATGCTTGCTCCCTTAAGCACCCAGCCCTGATGTGTTGATAAAGCAAGAATGGAAAGGATGTTCTACTCATGCTCATTTGTTTTTATCAGAGTCCCTAACTGAATAGAGCATTCTAACTGTGCATAGTTAGAAAAGTGCCTTCAGATCAGGGCCAGGCAACTTTTTTGCCCTCCATTTCACCTTCATAGGCCTCTTCTCTCTGCCTCCTCCCAAGCAAGAAATCCCCCAGAAGCCTTTTCGGCCATCTAAATGTAATCCCCCCATCACATTTTCGGTTTCTAAAATAAGCCTTCTCTGACAGGAAAAACAGACTGGGGAATTGCATTTATAGGGGAAACTGTCCTTCAGAGTTATCTTGGAGCACAATTTGTCTTTTTTGCCTGGGGGTAGTGCTTCAAACCTTGCCATTCAACACAGCTGGGTCTCCTGTGGAGTAAGCAGGCGCAGGGCCAGAGTCTATGATCCCACCCTTCTTCCCACTGAAAGTTCTTGTGTCTAACAAGGCTAAAGAGATCTTCAAAGGAGGCCCTGCTGCGTGTCCCAACATTTTGTGAAGTTAAATCAGTGGGTAGAACACATAACAAGACCTTCTCTGTAGCAGCACCTCTACTGTGGAACTCCCTGCCCAAGGAAGTTATGCTGGCCTCGACTCTTTTAAGCTTCCAGCAGGCAGCCAAAACAAACAGTGCTGTTCCACATGGCATTCAATGTTTGAAACTGCTGTTTTAAAACTGGATTCTAGGACTGTTTTAGACTATTTAGGAGTTTGTAAAGAGGATTTTAATTTGTTTTTTAAATGTTTTTATCTTTGTATTACTTTAATTGGTTTTGATTTGCTCATTGCCATGGGAACCCTTGTGGGATGGGAGGCAACAGAGAAATATTTTAAATAAATAATAAAGAAAGAGTTGGCATGTTTTATACTCACTTCAGGTACTGCTGCAATATCAAATGGGCAATGATTCTCTCCAGTATCTCACGTGGAAGTTTGGGAGCAACAACATCTACTCCTAGTTTTGACAAACCTTTCCCAAGCCAGGCATCAATCAGTTTTAGAGGAGTAAATTTCTCCTTCATGTGGTCCACTTGCTTTAAAATCTTGATGAGATCCTGGCAGTGTCCTGTTACATCCACATTTTCAAAGGCTGAGTGCCATTTGGGTACAGAAAAGAAGGGAAAAAAACACCAAAATATTAGGTGCAAGTACTCTTTAGAGCTGAAGAGAATAGAAAAGGCCATTAAATTCACCTTCTGTCCCAGACAGTCTTCTGCATAAGGTCAACTCCTGCAGTTACACATACTACCATCAGTATGCTACAAAGAGCAAGAGTGAAGGAAACACACCATACTCAAGTGGCCTGCAGAGCAGAAAGGTCTAACATAGTAAGAACAGAACCAGCAACCAACTGGACTATATATTGTCCCACAGATTAGTTGACTGTTGCGAGGTCAACAGTCAACTAACCCATGGAACAACACCCTGCATATTCCAAACACAGTGATCAGTTAGAGTCAAGGTATCAAGCAAAGGGAATTCCTATACCACAGATGCTCACCTCATCATACTGTTCTCGTAATACTACTAAGAACCTTCTAAATGCAGCTAGGAGGTTTAGAATAGAGGATTCGCCCCCTCCACCCCCAGTACTAGCAATAGCAATAGCAATCGCATGGATATTAATATACCACTTATCAGTGCCAAAGCACCCCCTAAGTGTGAAGTCGAAGGCTTTCACGGCCGGTATCCATAGATTTTCCTTGTTTTTTTCCCAGGCTGTGTTCTGGAATAGTTTTTTTCTGACATTTCGCCTGCATCTGTGGCTGGCATCTTCAGAGAATGGTTGTGTGTGTGTGTGTGTGTGTGTGTAGTTTATATATTGTGAACCCCTGTTGGGGGGTAAATGTACATTTGTGTAATGGTTAGTTTCTGGGTATAGACATGCAAGGATGATTAGTGTCTGTTTGGCTAATTGTTTGAAAAACTATAGAATCAAAACTCAACACTTACAAAGGAATTCCACCCAGGGACATGGGGATTCCCAGCAGATAATGGCCCATCAACCAACCATTAGCCAAACAGATACTAACGAGCCTTGCATTTCTATACCCCAAAACTAACCATTCAGTTACACAAATGTACATATACTCCCCTACAGGGGTTCACAATATATAAACTCCACACACACTCCTACCCAACCGTTCTCTGAGGATGCCAGCCACAGATGCAGGCAAAACATCAGAAAGAAACTATTCCAGCACATGGCCTCACAGCCCGGAAAAAAATCCAAGAAAAACTCCCTAAGTGGTTTACAATGTTTTTTACCTAATTGCCCCCAACAAGTTGGGTACACATTTTACTGACCTACAGAAGGATGGAAGGTTGAATCAACCTTGGAGCCCTCTGGGATCAAACTCATAACCTTGTGGCTTGCATATTGGCATTTAACCACTGTGCCACCAGGACTACAGTACTGTAGTCTGGAGAAAATGAACTGCTATTGAAAGATCTAAATCATTCAGCCTCTGAAACAAAGCTAGAGAATACATGCCCCAAAAGCAGCTAAGACTGTTGACAAAGCACTCCCTATGAGTGGGGAAGTCAATATGAAAGGTATAATTAGTGTGGGAATTACATATTATGTGCCTCTCTTTGGTATAAGGTGTTCTCCCTCCTCAGCCTCATCTGTACCCTCTGATGCAGGTGAGGTGCCATCACTGAACACTACCTCAGACCCTGCCCTTACCTTTAGCATTTAATGACAGAAGCATTAAGATTGCCATTTGATTGCCTGTCAACTATTCTTTGCTAAATGTATGTAGGCATGTTAAACAAAAGATGAACCTCTATTTTAAGAATGGTTGCACCTGCTATTTACTTGATTTTACACTAAGCCCAACTTAAGGGAGCCACCATGGCATAGTGATTTGTGCACTGGACTATGACTCTGGAGACCAGGGTTTGAAATCTTGCTCAGCCATGAAAACCCACAGGGTGACCTTGGGCAAATCACACTCTATCAGCCTCAAAAGAAGGCAACGGCAAACCCCCTCTGAACAAATCTTGCCAAGAAAACCCTGTGATAGGGTATCCATAAGTCAGAAACAACTTGAAGGCAACAACAACAACAACTTATGTAGGAGTGGCCTAGAGCAAACAAATGAGAAACCAGAGCAACTAAGGAGAATGATGCTATTTCTCCCTAGCAACTTATTCTCAAGAAGATAATAGCCTTCTGAGCACAATCCACAACAAGGTAACTTCCATATCCTTCCTTGAGGCTCTATTCTAAATGCAGCTGACTTGGGAGTGGGCTGTTTTAAGAAGCTGAGGGTGAAGTTTACCTTCAAGACCTTCCAGCAATTTTGTAGCGTTCTTTTTGCTCAGTTACCTGCTTTTCTACTTACACTCTTCTCGGCAGCAGTTGTCACACATTTTGTTACACTTGGCCGAATCCCAGGCCTCATCGAAGTGATGAGCTATCAGGACTCGGCGGCACCTAAAAACACAAATCCTGGGATAAGGCAGGAACCAAATGCAGGTGCACACACACACCATAAACTGATGCACGGACAGGGCCCATAATAATCAGCTGCCATTTCAGTTAAGGTGCATGTTCTTTGACACTAATGTATGAAAACTGAGCATGTTACCTCACTTGGGAGAAGTAGTTTCTTTGCAGAAATTGAGCATCTTTACTATAAAAATTTGGATATGATCAAGTGCACATGGAATGCTGGTTTCCTACTAATCGTGGATTTGTAATTCAAGCACCAGCTTCAGGAATGAGAGCACACTCTCCATCCTGCGCTACAGTATAAAGTACCCTTGACTTTGACATCCTTATCCACATTTAAGTGTTAGCTCTAAAGTAATACCAATTATGGCTCCCTCGACCTGAATTGCAAACATTTCAAATTGCGTAAGATTCTGGTTAATAGGAGAGTGCTGGTTAAGCATAAAATATGCTTAGCATCTGTGCATGTGTCGATCTAGTTCATGGTTAAGACAGACAAAGGAAGAAGAGAGGAGTCCAAGGCTAGCTTTCAATTTTCAAATTATGGTTTACAGGGAGCCACAAATACACATTGACCTGCAAAAGACACTACCTAGTAATGTTTAGTATTGAAAGGCCCATTACAAATTTCTGCAACCATTTTTAACTATTGGGAAATTATAAATAAGGATCAAAACTGGGGAAAAATCAAGATTCTGCAAACAGCAAAGCACCACTCAAGATGGTCTTCAGGACTCCATCCATCCTGCAGGCAAATAAATATGTTTTGTTTTGAACAAAACAGTAGTACATATATTTAATAATATCAAAATGCATCCTTCTCATCAGCATTTAACATTTCCAGGGCTCTAATTGCAAGCACTATTTTTGCAATAAATTCAATAGAAGCATCTCTTTTAAGAACTCTGCCTCATACACAACACAATCACTTGCCTGCTCATGTTGTGGCAATAGGAAACCATGTCATATAGTTTCTTTTGTCCTACATTTTCCATCACCACCATTGTGCTGATTCTGAATATGTCCCCAAAACCATAGTATAAGATGCAATCAGCTTTCTGGTCATCCCGGCCTAGAATGACATTTTGGAAAAAAAATGATTTCTCTTGTTAAGTGTTTGGAAACACAAACATCTACGTAGAAACTGTCCTCAAGCTGCATATACCTGCACGCCCACTCTCCTGGTAATAGTTTTCCATGGATTTGCTCATTGAATGATGGATTACAAACCTCACATCTGGTTTATCAATTCCCATGCCAAAGGCAACAGTGGCCACCACAACCTGAAAGAAACAGAAGGCCACAAAAATTACGACATGAGTGATCTCATTTGACTAGAGAAACTTAAATGAATTATGACATAGTTCACCTGGATTTCGTTGGCAGACCAGCGCTTGTGAACTCTGCTCTTATCTTTGGGTTCCATATTTGCATGGTAAGTCCCTGCTTTGATCCCTAGTTTTTGTAAACTCATTGTAACTTGTTCAGCATCCTTCTGGGAAAAGCAGTAGATAATTCCTGAATCAACAGGATTATTAAGAGTGATGAAAACAGAGAAAAGGCTTGCTAACTTATATAAAATGCAGCTGTCCGTAAGTAGGATGTGAAGATGCTGGAGCTACCTTACAAAGGTGGTCTCCTACAGATGCTATCATGCTCAAAAATTAGCATTTATTCTTTAGTGTATTCACCTGAAAGACCTTTGTATCTTCTATTGATGAGCTTAACAACATCCTCAATGAAATCTTGAGCAGCTGATGGCTTTTGCCGAACCTATAATGTAAATAAAACATTTAAATGTTTATAGTCCTGTATTTATTGCTTCAGAAATTCACCAATTTAACTGTTATGAGCCTTCTGTATGGAACATTTCTTTCAATAAGCTCACGATGAGAGCCAGCATGGAGTAGTGGTTTGTATGCTGACAACAACTCTGGAGATCAGGGTTGGAATCCCCACCTGGCCATGGAAACCCTTGACCATGGAAACCTTGGGTAAGTCATACTCTCAGTCTCAGGAAGGCAAAGACAACCCTCTTTTTGAACAAGTCTTGCTAAAACAAAAACAAAAAAACATGATAGGGTCACACTAGGGTCACTATAAGTCAGAAACAACTTGAGGGAACACCACAACAACTCTTACTTGATGCATGTACAGTGGTAGACTATGATGAACTTAACAAACCATACCTGTAGGCTAGAAACTACCTCCTGGTATGGTTTGCAGAGGCCTCTTTCGTGTAGTGCACTCTGCATAAATCAAACAAGAACAGAGAGTACATACAGAAAGATATATAAATACAGTTGATCCATATTCCTTGAGATGCCATGTTTTTTGTGGTACAAAGTCTGGTCATATTTCACAACAGAATACTTGTGGATCCAGGAGATAAGGAAGAAGGAAAAGTATACCTAAAGATAGTTTACTGACATTTTTCCTGCATTAAGTTTTTAAACTTTGATATCTTAAAAATAACAAATTAATGCCATAAATCCAATGGTTGAGATGCAACAGATAAGAGGAACATAAAATAATTTCCCTCTTGTTAGTCCAGGCATAATACATGCAATTGTGTGAGGTAAATTTGGAAGAAATTCCAAATTAATATTAAAAAATTGTATGGATCCATATCAGATGTAGCAGAGCCAAGACTCAGAATAGCACTACTCAATTGAACCATACTCAGCAAGAAGTGAATTTAACAAGGGAAGGGGGGAGGCATAGAAGCTGGACATTCAGATTTGAAAGTGTCCAATTCTATGTCCTCCTTCCCTTATGACCAACCCTTGCACCTTTCCGCATTAACCAGGTCTCAATAAGGTCTCCCAAGTTCTGGGATCCAGGAAGCAAAGGAACTGATCTGTACAATTAAGGTAATTTGCAGATTTTCATCAAAACCTTGGTGTTTATATCCGCTTTTAAGAAGTAGCAAATTGATCCAGCCTCTGCCCCTAAATTCCAAAGATTACAATTTTTAAAATGGAATTTATGAGTCACTTCGGCTAGTCACAAATGCAAATGAATTAAGAAGTAGCTAGCCCAGCATATAATACGTTCAGGCCTATATTTAACAATGCTCAGACTTCACAACTCTCTCCAGTAGTGAACCCATACATATAAACTGAATAGTAGACTTTAATGGGACTAAATCAGTTTAAACCCTAAATATTCATGCTTGCTTGTTAGTAAGTGAGACTAAGTACTTTGCTTCTCAAATATCCTTGGAAAAGATAATCTTCAAGGCAAGACAGACTTGACAGGCATACCTCATAATACAGGTTGGGTCGGTTAAATGAAGCTGTAAAGGTAATACACTTCTGAACACAAAGAATTTTCTGAGCATCATGCAGAACATGGCTTGTTGCAGTTGCAGTCAAACCGATCAATGGTGCATTGGGAAACTGGCGCTTTAATATACCAAGTAATTTGTAATCTGGACAGACATTAAAGATAAGTACAAACGTTACATACACATACAAGCTGCTAACATTATCACCACGATATTCTTGATATTTGTTAAGTAGCAAAATGATTCTGTACCTCCAACTAATCAAATCTCAGTATAGTTATCCCTTCATATTTGCTGGGGTTTGGTTCCAGGATCCCCCCGTGGATACCAAAATCCATGAATACTCAAGTCCCATTATATGCAATGGCACAGCAAAATGGTATCCCTTATATAATATAGCAAAATCAAGGTTTGCTTGCTTTTTGGATTACTATTTTAAGATATTTTCAAGCCGTGAATACTTAAACCCATGGATACAGAGGGACAACTGTACTGTACAAACTGGTGGTGCAGTGGTTAAATGCCAGTACTGCAGCCACAACATTGTAAATTCAATCCTACAGGGCTCCAAGGTTCACTCAGCCTTCCATCCTTCCATAGGTTGGTAAAATGAGTACCCAGCTTGTTGAGGGCAATTAGCTAATACGGAGTGCTTTGGCACTGATAAGCGGTATAGAAATAGATGTGCTATTGCTATGATTTCAAAACTTGGTGCTGAAAAATCCTAGACTAAATTCAAATGTTTATCTCAATTAGAGTAAAACCATTGAATCAGTTGAACTTAAATATTTCTTGATTTACCAAGTTCTCATTAATTCAGTGGGTCTACTCTAGTTGAGGAGAGCTGGTATAGTGGTTTGAGCATTGGCCTATGACTCTGGAGACAAGAATAGAATAGAATCTTTATTATGGTCTTAGACCAGCACAGGAAAAAGGGGATATAGAATACAGACTAAAAGAGGATAAAAGCACAGTTTAAAAACAGCATTTCAGATTGCACCATTATATCAAGGCAAGACAAGGTTGGTACTAGTCTGCTGTGGAGGTCAATGTCTGACAGATTTTAACCACCGCTGCACAAAATCTGGCAACATTATATGCTGTACCAGGGCTGGAGTCTGAAAGAAACAGAGAAGTATAGAATTGTCCAGTGTGTCCTTGGAGACGAGAGGCTGAAATTACGCTCATCCATGGAAACCCACTGGGTGTCCTTGGGCAAGTCACACTCTCTCAGTCTCAGAGAAAGGCAAGGGCAAACCTCCTCTGAACAATCTTGCCAAGAAAACCCCATGATAGGTTTGCCTTAAGGTCTCTGTAAGTTGGAAGTGACCTAAAGGCACACAACAACATCTCTAACTGAAATTAACAATATAGATGTAGGCTCCTGAACAGAATCTGTAACAGTAGATGTGTTTCTCTGTGTTTTCCCTACCATTACTCATCTTCCTCTGCAGCTCTACACTGCTGGAGAGTGTTATATGTGATATAAGGTTCACTCTTGGTTCCGGCAACAGCAAGGCCACAACAGAATTCCCACTGGGTGGGGATGTCAGGAACTGCAGTCCAACAAATCGAGAGGGAGTCAGGTTAGAGAAGACTGGCTTTGAAAATCTCACAGAGCACCTCTACTGTGGGGAAGTTTCCCTGACACCAGATCAGACTATTGGTCCATCTAGCTCACTGTTGGTAGAAACTCTACAGGACTGCAGAGAGATTTCTTTCCCAGCTCTAAACTAGTAGACCACAAGTTGAACATGAGTCAACAGTGTGATGCGGCAGCTAAAAAGGCTAATGCGATTTTGGGCTGCATCAATAGAAGTATAGTGTCTAGATCAAGGGAAGTAATACTGCCACTCTATTCTGCCTTGGTCAGGCCTCACCTAGAATACTGTGTCCAGTTCTGGGCACCACAATTCAAAAAGGATATTGACAAATTGGAGTGTGTCCAGAGAAGGGCGACTAAAATGGTGAAAGGTTGGGAAACCATGCCTTATGAGGAAAGACTTAGGGAGCTGGGTATGTTTAGCCTGGAAATCAGACGGTTAAGGAGCGATATGATAGCCCTGTTTAAGTATTTGAAGGGTGTCACATTGAGGATGGAGCAAGCTTGTTTTCTGCTGCTCCAGAGACTAAAACACGGAACAATGGATGCAAGCTCCAGGAACAGAGATTCCACCTCAACATTAGGAGGAACTTTTTGACAGTAAGAGCTGTTCGGCAGTGGAACACACTCCCTCGGAGCGTGGTGGGATCTCCTTCCTTGGAGGTCTTTAAACAGAGGCTGGATGGCCATCTGTCAGGGATGCTTTGATTTTTGCATGGCAGGGGGTTGGACTGGATGGCCCTCGTGGTCTCTTCCAACTCTACCATTCTATGATTCTATGAAATGGCAATGTTGGTAATGCTTCTTACATGGAAAGCATGAGCTCTGCCAAGGAGCTATACTCATTATATCTCATATAGAACAGACATGTAGTATAATGCAGAAAATGTTTCCAAGGAGGAAAAAATAGTAGCCGTGACATTTACATTCCTTATGGGACAGAAGTCGGAACTCTGTTTGTTCAGATGCAAATTCCTTCTAAGCAGACATACCAGGCCTGAAGTCATGCCCCCACTGGCTGCAGCAATGGACTTCATCCACCGCAATGCGTGTAAGCCTTCCTGCTTGATAAGCTTTTTCCAGCTTGGACATAAACATCTTGCTTTTTGCAATCTTCTCTGGGGTGACATAAATGAGTTTTAACTGCGAACTGCGAGACAGCATTTCAGCATGGACCCATTTCACATGTTCCTATGTAAAAGAAGAATAGGATGAGAAAGCATTCACTACATACCAAAGGCATGAAAGTGACAGCATACAATAAATAATAATGCTGCTTCTTAAGATAGAAAATTCCAGAGGCACCTAGTTGCCTTTTGAATATGGGTCAAACCCAGAACCATGTTTCAGCAGATAATCGCTGCCAAAGATAAGAAAACATATTGAAAATATTTAAAGATGCTAATTAGGCCTCAATAAGTATATTACGGTGTGATTTACTGCCCTGCAACTAATGAGAGAGCACCTGAACCACATATCCCCAAGTTATTCAAATTCACCAACAGGAAACAAGTAATGTATGACCATGCATTAGTAGAAAATGTAATACAAACTATTCCCAATTCTAACATACCGAAATGCACAAGTCTGTGTATATTAGTGATTTGTTCAACTAGTTCAGAGATAATCCAATATTAATTTAAACCGTGATAAACCAAGTTTTATTTTTATTTATGTGTGTGTGTTTTAAATTAAGCTATACTACTTGAATTGAGAAAATTTCTTTCAAAATCTAGTCCACTGTTCTTTGGCTCTCGTTACTGGATCTACCAGCCTGAGCTGTTCATACAGTAATTATTATTTACATGAGATCTGTTAATGCTTAGACACAGAAAACTACCTATTCCCAATGGAGACTGGAAAATTTCAAACCAGAATAAAAAATATTATGGTGAAGACAAGGACAGTGCCATTCCTACATCAATCTCTGGGATACTGGGGCAGAAGTAGTAAAATATGGTTTGTTTTCCAAGTCAAAAAGCATAATTGCCAGGTCAGCAATTTCCATTTTAGAAATTAAGCACTGAATTCCATACCTTTGTGCAAATGAAAAACAAAGAGGTCAACTAGATCCTTTTAGAATCACTAGCTAAAGAGGGTTTTCAAAAGTATTCTTTTCCCCTTGCCATCCCAATTTCACTGGCAATTTAGAAGTCATACTAATAAATAAAAGTGATTTCAGTCATTTATGGAAACATTTATAGATGGAGCCAACGTTCAAGTTTGGCAGCTAGCCAACTTGTTTGGCACTTAGCCATACCTTGCTGCTTGAGGCATTCAGTAAAGTTGCAGAAACTCCAAGTTGTTCCAACATCATTAGCTGATCCTCCATAAGTGAGATCAGAGGACATATCACAAGTGTGAGCCCTTAAAACAACAATAACAAATCCTTTGTTTTAGTCACTGGAAAGATTTTACCACTTACTACCTTTGGCACATGACAATTTAGTGGGGAGAAGGTTTAGCTGTGGATTAAAAACAAATGCTGCTTTTATATAACATAAATTATTTTATCATCAGATGCAGAGAAATTACAGATTTGCTCATCTTTGGGTACATAGCCAGGTACTGGACCCAGCTTTAGTTGAAGCAAAGAGTCGTAGTTGAAATGGCTCTATATGATTTACCCTATACCGATTTCACTGGATCTCTTTGCTGACATCCTGGTTAAGCCAGGGGTCTAAAAAGCGACATACATGTTATACAGTATGTTAATACCTCCACAGCATGGATGTTTCACAAAGGTTAGAAAACAGCTTTGCACCAAGTCAAACAATGAAGTTCACTTCTGCCATCTGAGTTGCATGTGCCTAAATCAGGATTCAACCCACAATATGAAAAGTTATAGCTGCTTAACAACAAAGTGGAGAGCAGAGAACCTAAGCCTCATAAGAAAACTACATTCCTTTTCATGTTATTACTATGCAGTAATATTCCTTTGTAACCCTGGAGTGTCCTTAATTGGGAAAGATTAACTTATGAAATTTCTAATGAATATGGCTGAGTGCTGGAGGAAAATGAAGGTTAGTTCAATTTCAACATGATTGTCAGGTTAGAAAAGATTCCTTTTCACTAATCTACACTATTTGTCAGCTTCACCATAACTGCATATTTGTACAAATGTCCTATGACTACATCACTTTGAATGCATAATTCCTTTAAGCTTGCTTTTTGAGGTAGGAGGCAGTTATTTAAAGGCAACTTAAGTTTTGTAACTGATGAGCATGAATATTTCAATGGAATACAGAAATTATCATATTAAAACACTACCCATAATGCCCCATAATTATGCATTAGCTCCTCCTCCAAGCACCTAGCAACAGGATACTTATTTAATAGTGCCTTGCCTATAAAACTAGTATACATACCATCAGAACATATTGCTGGTAGCTGGTAACACAAACTCTTTCCACCACCTGTAGGCATAACAAGGAAGGCATCTCTTCCTGCCATTGTAACATTGATAGTTTCTAGTTGCAAAGGTCTAAATTTGGGGAGCTTGAAGTTATTTCGCAATGCATCTCTGATCTTTGTGGACCATGGAAAATCTGTAAAAAGGAAACAGTAAGTTTTAAAACCATCCTAGAATTCATTTGAAAGAACAGAAAAATAGGTGACAAAGGGCATTTTTCTACAAAAGAGCACTTAGTCTTCCAAGGTAACTTTTCAGTTCCCAAAATTGTAAGCACTGGCTGCAGGACACACACAAGTTTATGATGGACAGTTGAAATAACCAGCAGGAAAGCTGCACACAGTGAACAGGAGTGAAATGCCATCTGCTTGGTGTCTGCCCCTTTCCCCCTGCCCAGTAATATTCTCATTGTGGGGTGAATACAAGCACCTAAGGCCAACAAGCTAATACACTCTTCAGAAGTGGAGGGGCAATGCAGAAAACATGCATTTCTGGGAATTTCACCAGCATTTTCAAGCAAAATATGGAGACATCAGCTGGAGCCGATTTTTTTTTTTTTTTTTTTGTCTTCTCATGGCTGGGTGCAGGGGCAGTTGTGGGACAAATGTAATTATTGTGTTAATTGGGAAATAATCTGACTCAAATGAGAATTTGATGAAAGCTGGAGCTCTGTTAATTATACAAAATGTATTCTGCAGTCACATGAACTTCGGTACTCTAATCTCATTTAAACTGAAGTGTAGCATGACATCATAGAATTGTAAAGTTGGAAAAGACCACGAGGGCCATCCAGTCCAACCCCCTGCCATGGAGGAAATCATGATCAAAGCATCCCTGACAGATGGCCATCCAGCCTCTGTTTAAAGACCTCCAAGGAAGGAGACCCTACCACGCTCCGAGGGAGTGTGTTCCACTGCTGAACAGCTCTTACTGTCAAAAAGTTCCCTCCCGATGTTGAGGTGGAATCTCTGTTCCTGGAACTTGCATCCATTGTTCCATGTTCTAGTCTCTGGAGCAGCAGAAAACAAGCTTGCTCCATCCTCAATGTGACAACCCTTCAAATACTATCATATCACCCCTTAACCATCTTTTTTCCAGGCTAAACATACCCAGCTCCCTAAGTCTTTCCTCATAAGGCATGGTTTCCAGAACTTTCAACATTTTAGTCACCCTCCTCTGGACATGCTCCAATTTGTCAATATCCTTTTTGAACTGTGGTGCCTAGAACTGGACACAGTATTCTAGGTGAGGCCTGACCAAGGCAGAATAGAGTGGAACTATTACTTCCCTTGATCTAGACACAATACTTCTATTGATGCAGCCCAAAATTGCATTGGCCTTGTTAGCTGCCACATCACACTGTTGACTCACGTCCAACTTGTGGTCTACTAGGACTCCTAGATCCCTTTCACACGTAGTCTCGTTCAGCCAGGTCTCCACCATCCTATATCTATGTTTTTCGTTTTACCGCCCTAAGTGCAGTACCTTACATTTCTCGGTATTTAATTTCATTTTGTTAGCTTTGGCCCAGCTTCCTAGTCTATTCAGGTCATTTTGAATTTTGATCCTTTCCTCTAGGGTCCTCTAGGCTACTTCTCCTAATTTGGTGTCATCTGCAAATTTGATAAGTATGCCCCTAATTCTGTCATCCAAGTCATTGATAAAGATGTTGAACAGCCCTGGGCCCAGGACAGAACCCTGTGGCACCCCACTGGTCACATCTTTCCAAGATGAAGAGGAGCCACTGAGGAGCACCCTTTGGGTTCAGCTGGTTAACCAATTCCATTTAACAGTTAACTTGTTTACCTCACATTTTACAAGCTTGTTTGCAAGAATGTCATGGGGAACCTTGTCAAAGGCCTTCCTGAAATCAAGGTATACGATATCCGCAGCATTCCCTTCGTCGGCTGATAAGCCAGCTGCGCCCTTTCCTGGAAACCAGGGACCTCGAAACTGTGGTACATGCACTGGTAACCTCCCGTCTGGATTTCTGTAATGCGCTCTACATGGGGCTACCCTTGTGCTCGACTCAGAAACTTCAACTAGTTCAGAACATGGCAGCCACGTTGATTTCTGGTGTTTCCAGAAGAGAGCATATAACACCTGTGCTAAAAGCTCTCCACTGGCTGCCTATTAGTTTCCGGGCACAATACAAGGTGTTGGTTATAACCTTTAAAGCCCTACATGGCTTGGGTCCAACTTATCTCCGGGACCGCCTCCTTCCGTACGAACCTCCCCGCGCACTTCGGTCCTCTGGGAGGAATCTGTTACAGCCTATGAAAACAAGGCTGTCGTTGACCTCCCAGAGGGCCTGCTCTGCTGCCACTCCCAGATTATGGAATGGCCTGCTGGACGAGATCCGTCTTATTACCACCTTAGACAGCTTTAAAAAAGCTGTCAAGACGGATCTTTTCCGGCAGGCCTTTCCTGAACAACTATCCCGGCCCAAGACTCGGCTGTCCTTCTGAGCTGCAATTAGATTTTTTAACTATTGTATGTTTTAATTTTTTTCCTTTCTAATTTATATATTTTAATTACTGTATGTTTTTAATCTTTTATAATTTAATATTATTTTAAGGGGTGGGTGGGCTAGGGTACTGTGTCTATGGAGTTTTATATTGTAAGCCGCCCCGATTGCGTTGCAGAGGAGCGGGATAGAAATAAAATTTTATTATTATATTATTATTATCTACCAAGCTGGTAATTTTATCAAAAAAAGCGATCAGATTAATCTGGCATGACTTGTTTCTCTGAAACCCATGTAGACTTTTTGTGATTATGGCATTGCCTTCTAAATGTTCACAGACTCTCTGTTTAATGATCTGCTCTAGAATCTTCCCTGGTATTGATGTCAGACTAACTGGACGATAATTGTTGGGATCCTCTTTTTTTCCTTTTTGAAGATGGGGACAACGTTTGCCCTCTTCCAGTCTGCTGAGACTTCCCCTGTTCTCCAGGAGTTCTCAAAGATTATTGCCAATGGCTCTGAGATTGGATTTGCCAGCTCTTTTAATACCCTTGGTTGTAGTTCATCTGGTCCTGAAGATTTAAATTAATTTAGATTAAGAAGGTATTCCTGTACTACCTCTTTACTTATTCTGTGCTGGATTTCCCCTACTGTGTCCTCTGTTCCATTATCCTCAAGTTGATCATCCTTTTCCTTTTCTGAAAACACTGAGGCAAAGAAGGTGTTGAGTAATTCTGCCTTTTCTCTGTCCCCCATTAGCATTTTGCTATCTACGTGCCCTCCCCACCCCCCACCCCGGCCCATCAGCCTGGTTTTGCTCAGGCTTGCAAAGAGTCTATGGTCTTATTCACAGGTAGCAATGGCACTGCAGAGTTTCTAGCATGATTCTTTCCTAGCCCTACCTGGAGAAATCAATCCTAGAAAATAATGTTTATACACCTAGAAATAACTTTTTTATGATTACTTAGTAGTACTAGGTAGAAACCACCTGGCTATCACATGTATTTCAGTAAGTTATTGTTTGCAAATAGTTTAAATGACAGCAAAAAGACGCTAACATAACAGCATCTTATTTTACACACCTTCATTGTTCCAGTCTTCTGCTGCTGATTCAGTATTTTTGCTGCTCCCACTCTCAGTATCAGAAAATTGTTTTATTTTCTTTGTCAGGACTGTCTTCTTCTTAAGAAGTTCCTGCTGATGTTCCAGGAGTTCTTGAACTTGGGTTTCCACTGCCTGCAGTTCACTGTCAACAGAAGCAAGTTCCTCTTGCAGCACTAAATTGGAAGGAGAATGCCAAATATTCCAATATTTGTTTTCCTCACTTTCACTGGGCAGTTAACCCACCGAGAACTCAAAACAAGAAGTTCTCCTGCTCTTTCCCCTCATCCTTTCCATCAGAAAAGTCTTTTTACCGTGGTCAGGTTGCCTACCCACTCCTCCTCCTTACAGCTCCCTTTGAAGAAAGTGTTCCACTTGGGGGGTCTCAGGGATGGCAATTGTGCATCCTTCCTGATGTTGTTGAACGACAACTCCCAGCAGTCTTCACCACTGGCTGTGCTGTCTAGTTATGCAAGGAGCTGCAGTCAAAAAACATCTGGAGGCCCACATGATTTTCACCCTTGGTTTAATACAGGAAGATGCCTTACACTGAGTCAGACCATTGATCCATCCATCTCAGTACTGTCAGCTGTGACTGGCAGTGTGACAGATCCCTTCTCCAAGTTGCTCACTAGACACCAACCCTTGGGTTCCTGTCACTCATCTTTTCCACAACTCCAACCCCCTCTCTGGGTTTAGTAACTGGGCTCTAAAATAACTTTAATACTGGAAAAAAGGATGTGGTTTGTGTTGGGTTCAAGTTGGTAATGCATGACCAATTCTTACTTTAACCATTTATATAAAAGATGTCAAGGCAGAGATGGAAAATAATACAACAACGATTTATTGACAAACAAGGCCTCTAACACCTCAGTTAGAATTAAAGTAACAACTTTTCCTGGAAGTCTTTACTTAATGCCCCAATACACTCTCAACTCCCAGCAAAGTCTCTGTTCCTAACTGGTCCTATTTTGTTCCTATCTGTTATCTGTTCCTATCTCTATTTTTCACTTGCCCTATCTGACCAGTTAACAACCAAGTCTCTCCTTTTACATTCTTCTCCCTTAGCACTCCTGCCCTCCCCACTCCCCTGGTCAGCCTAGTTTTGCTCAGGCTTGCAAAGAATCTATGGTCTTATTCACAGGTAGCAATGGCTCTGCAGGGTTTCTAGCATGATTCTTTCGTAGCCCTACCTGGAGAGTGGAGTGCTCACCCATCCAAGAACTAACTAGGCCAACCCTGCTTAGCTTCTGAAAACAGACAAGATTAAGTGTGTTCAGTATCCTATACTGTTAACACCTGTCAGCCTTAATCTCTCAGGAGATTCCTATGCCCAGTTATTTCCCACTGATTGTCAGCTACTCCAACCCTCCCTTACTGCTTCACATTCTGCACGTACTGTCTTCAGCAACAATTTTTCTATTTCTTTTCTGGGTAATGGACAGATTTCGTAGACTCTGCCAACTTTATCACATAAACTGATGTTGAAGATCTGGTTACCTGAAAGAGTTGTTGCCATCTTCAATATAAAAAATGCACCTCACTTGATAAATAAGGACAGACCAAAGTAATCTTCTCTGTTTCTTCCTAAAAAGATTTTTTAAAGGATAAATAAAGTTTAAACAACAACTACAAAAACACTTTGAAAGTCTGCAAACAGCCTGAACAGCTTCTGCAGAGACAGAATGAACCCATCGTAAGCAACTGTTTATATTTACTGTATATTTCTTTGGGATATAAGAGCTGACATGTAACAGAATACATAAATAAATACTTTTGGTATAAAGGTTATTTATTTATAAGTTTTTCGTGTTTTTTTTCCAAGCTGTGAGGCCTTGTTCTGGAAGAGTTTATTCCTGACGTTTTGCCTGTATCTGTGGCTGGCATACTCAGAGATTTATTTAATTTATACACTGCTTTTATCCTAGTGCAGGACTCAAAGGTAGGCAACTTGCAAATCCCATTACCTCCCACCTTCAGCTATTAGGACAGACTGACACTGTAATTCAGCCTCAAAAGCCAAAAGTTGCCTACTGTTTTGCACAGGAAGAGCAACCTCCATCTGCAGCAGAAACAAACTAAAATACAATTCTATTTTATTATTGAGCTACATTCACTTTGACTTTATTTTTCAGCTCTGAACCCCATGGTCTTTAGGCAAACTCATCCTTGTGATAAGAGGATGAGACTTGGATTGGAGCAGCCTGGGTTAGATTCTCCACTCAGTCATAAAACACATTGGGGCTACAGTGATATGCACACTTACATTCCATTCAACTCAATGAATCAACATGCACACGGTGGTGTTTTTCATTGTTTTCACAGGGTCATTGTGAAGAAAGAATAGCTTACGCTATACTGAACTTTGTAGATAAAGTCACCATAGATACAAGAAAGGGAATAAAAATATGCCATCATGCTTTGTGGGTTTTTACATTTGACTACTATTATAACCTTCAGCTTCTTGCATTTGCATATTCCACAGATCTGACATTAAAAACAAAGACAGCTGTATTGGACCATTAAAAAGTTTCAAATCCATACTAGGGCAATACTGACATTAGGACCATACAGCATGTCACAAAATAGCAAGTGAGTGCTATTTTGAGTTCTCCAGAGTGTTCATAAAGACTGGATATTTAGCAAAGCAGAGGGGCAAGCATGGAAAATTTAGCTTGATTTTAAAATCATAACACCTGCATTGGTCAGTCTTAAAATGGAGCACAGCAGCGGTGGCAGATTTAAGTGGATTAAATTCTCCTACATGCTTATGTAGGTCTTTTCATCTCTAGGGAGCCTGGGACTAAGAGACACACACATAACAGCCATTTCCTCGTTTCTCAAAATACAAAATATACAGTTACTTTGTTTTGTCACAACAACTTTTAAAAACATATTTTAGCCACTAGAGGGTATTACACATTCCAATATACACATCACTACAGCTTCTGAATATTCCTTGCCTAAGAAAACCTAAGGAAATTCATGGAGTCATCATAAGTCAACAGGAGACTTGAAGGTGCACATGAACACAAACACACACACACAGAGCAAACCAATGAATTCTGTGCCTTTTTGGTTGGCCCAACATAGGTATCACCATGACACAGGCTTTGGAATGTGTTTTATGGTTTACATAGCTGAGTTTCCCTACATCAGTAAAACAAAAATTTACACACTGGCAAAATGGCATCCTGCATACATGATTCACATACTTAGTTCCATCCCAATCACATGAGACATTAAGTGTTTAATAACTAAAAGCTAGGCTAACTCTAAAAAGAATAAAAGGATAAAGCCTAAAATAGCACAAAGGGTAAAGTAAATATCGCTTTAAATAATCATCAAAAGGAAGAAAGAAATGCTCAGGAAAGAATTTTAGAAGTCCCAAACACAGAGATGTTAGGTTGCTTTCCAGTGCAATACTGACATGGCAAGAGTAGGACACCTAAAGGGCATGAAAGACACTTAGGAGCAGTCTTGGATCTTAATGATATTCTACTTTTGGGAGACTGGCTACTATTTTTATTTTACTGTGAATATTTATTGAGTGGCTTCCTCCAAGCCCTGGGGATAAAGCATAAACATGCATTTTCTTATAATTGACAAATTTAGCTCATCTGTGATAGTTTATTGTTGTGGGCTGAGCAAGTGACCTGGGAATTGTAATCATAGAACTCATAGAACAAGCACCAAGGATTTATAGTTTCCACTTACCAAGCTGGTACAGATTTAACACTTAAGATGAAAAATTCAAGAATCCATTAATTAAGGGTTGGATGACTTAAGCCTCTTCAGCAGTCAAAACTGTGAAAATGTAGATAGTTGTAATGCACAATACACTTATGTAAGATTTAACAGAACAGTAACAATACAATATGAAGGAAGTTACCCAACCGCCGTATATTTATTGGGAGCTCAGCAGCGGCAATATATTTATGAGCACAGAGCAAGACAAAAATACCAAATTTCACATAATCAAAGTTCAAAATGGATCTCCTCAAAACTCAACCAAGGGGGACTCACAAAAACCTGATCAGACCATATGTTTCTTAGAGACTCACCTGCAAGTTAGCAGGTGGTGACCAGAAAGGAGGCTCTCTCAGTTGTGGTGGCTCACATACACTCTCAAAAGAAAAGTTCACCTGGCTCCAAACCCCAATAAATTTCTAAGCTGAGTAAAAACTTTTCTGTCCATTAATATGTATTTGCACCTTTCTTACCTCCCTCCAAAGATTTCTATACACTATAGTAAGGAGCAAGAAATCCTGCTAAAGAATACACTAGGAGACTAGAGAATACAGACTGGATACACCTCCCATAAAGAGTTCCCTCCGGAGCAGAAACAGCCACTCCCCTTGGTTAATGATAGTATGGGTTAGAGATATTCAATATAGGACCCTCAGCTCATTCAGATGAACAACTTTTTTTTTGGATAGGTGAAACCTCACGCATTTCAGATTCCCTTCCACACTGAGATCTGATTCTGACCACCATTAATAATAGCAACAATAGAACTAGCAATTATTTTTCTCTGTCTTTACCCAGAGAAAGAGACCTCGTCTCCTTTCTTTGGCTAACATTTTTTTTAAAATAGACATACTGCCTATGAACACAGAGGACACATAACACCAATAACAGTCACAGACTACATTGCAAGGCTAACACACATTGGAAGCTGCTTATTGCTATGTAGATGTGTAAACTGCTATTGCTTAAAACAATTTGTAAGCCGCTCTGATAGCCTTGTGGCTGAAGAGTGGGGTATAAATAAATAAATAAATAAAACTGTCTCCTTCCCCTCTGATATATGTAGATATTTACTTATTTATTTAGAGCATTATGTATCACCACTGAACCTCCAGGGCTTCCAAGGTGATGTACAATGGATAAAACAACTTAAAAATACATGAAACAAAAACTTTTAACAACAGAGTTAAAAACAGACTACAAACACTCCTTTATAATGATTTAAAACCAGGCAGTTAAAACAGCCAGAGCAATTTCAATTTTGAAGAACAAAGGGCATGTGGAAGGGCACCATCGTAGCTGTCCAATGGAAATTTTAAAAAGGGAGTCAGCCTGACATTATCACAGACCACAAGGGCCATCTAGTCCAACCCCCTGCCATGCAGGTATACCGAGTCAAAGCATTCCTGACAAAAGGCTATCTAGTCTCATTTAAAAACCTCTAAAGAAGGAGACTCTACCACACTCTGAGGCAGCACATTGTTTGGGAGAGAAAGCCACAGTCAGGGTGCTGCTACAGAGACATCCCTGTCATGTGTTCCCACCAATCTAGACTCACATGTTGGTGGGGCATGCAACAGAGCATGCCGGTAATAACACTAATTTACAGGATCATGATAATCTATGATTTTATCCTTCCCTCTAATACCTGGACTACACTGCAAGGATATTGTAAAGCCTCTCTACCTTACCTACTCCTTGTAGTGAGGGGATAATGCCAGATTACACACTGCATAACTTTTGTAAACCAGGAGTCCCACAGGGCTGCCAGTAGTCATTTGTACACAAACACTACTACCATTACGTTTATGGTGGGAGGAACTGTACACGGTAGGGTTGTTGTCAGCCACTTCCCCTCCTTGCATCTTACAAATTATTATTATTATAATTATTATTATTGATTTCTATCTGACCTTTCTCCCACCAATGGGACTCAAGGCAGCTCACAACATCATTATAAAAATAACAATACAAGCTAAAAACAGTACAAAGTTAAATCCCATTATAAATATAATTTTCTTAAAAAAAGAATTAAACAATTCACAATTTAAAAACATTACACTGAAAATTAAAATACCTTTTTTTAAAAAAACTTATTTTTTTTTAAAACCACCCCACACAGCCTCACTTAGCCCAGCCTTTGCCGGTTCATAAAAACGTGGTGGCATAAAAATGTAGGGCAAAGAGGGAAAGGGGAAGATGCAATAATGGCAGTCATCCTAGAGCTTCACGGATTCTGTGTAGGGTGCCACCTTTTTCCCTATGGTGGGACCCAAGGCAGCTCACAGCATTTAAAAACAACAATTGCTAAAAAAAACCCAAAAGCCATGGTACAATAAATAATTAAAAAATAGATTAAACCACTTACACAATTTTAATTCCACATAATCATAAAACATTTTTTAAAAACTCAATAAAAATTAAAAGTAGATGTTAAAAACATGAGCACCAGCAGTCCAACCTTCATTTGTTAGCAAAAGCATGGTGGCATAAAAATGTCTTAACCTGCTGCTGCTGCTGCTGCTGGAAGGAGAGCAAAGACGGGGCCATCCTAATCTCTCTAGGGAGGGACTGCCAAAGTCTGGGAGCAGCCACTGAAAAGGCCCTCTCCCTGGTTCTCACCAAAGGAGCCTGAGAAACGGGTATGACTAGATGACATTTAGGAACCCCACCTAGTCCGATTCTACTTTGATTCTTCAGGTGGTCTTTAAAGCTCTCCTGGGCTCATAGAATCATAGAGTTGGAAGAGCCCACAAGGGCCATCCAGTCCAACCCCCTGCCACGCAGGATTCCTGCCATCCAGCCTCTGTTTAAAAAACTCCAAAGAAGGAGACTCCGCCACACTCCGAGGCAGCGTATTCTGCTGCCAAACAGCTCTTACCATCTGTAATTTATTCCTAATATTTAGGTGGAATCTCTTTTCCTGTAATTTAAACCCATTGCTCCGTGTCCTAGTCTCTGGAGCAGCAGAAAACAAGCTTGCTGCATCCTCAAAATGACATCCCTTCAACTATTTAAACATGGCTATCATGTCCCCTCTTAACCTTCTCTTCTCCAGGCTAAACATGTCCAGCTCCGTAAACCGCTCCTCATAGGGCATAATGGTCTCCAGACCTTTCACCATTTTAGTCGCCCTTCTCTGGACACACTCCAATTTGTCAATATCCTTTCTGAATTGTGGTGCCCAGAACTGGACACAGTACTCCAGGTGAGGTCTGACCAAAGCAGAATAGAGTGGCACTATTACTTCCCTTGGTCTAGACACTATACTCCTATCATTGCAGCCTAGAATCGCATTGGCTTTTTTAGCTGCTGCATCACACTGCTGACTCATGTTCAGCTTGTGGTCCACTAAGATTCCTAGATCCTTTTTGCATGTACTGCCATCAAGGCAGGTGTCACCCATCCTATATCTGATGGCTCGTTGGAAGGAAAGAAAGGCAAGAATGATAGAGCTGTCGTGAGACTGGAACTTCCAGGCCCAACACCAAAGAAAGTCACCGAACTAGAATCTACCTGACTTCTGTCAGCACCCATCGATCCCTCCATTCCCCCCTCGAGCCCGACTTCCATTCCCCTTCATTCCGGCCTCTTCCGCCCACTTCCTTCCCATTCTACTTCCGCTTCCGGTTTCTGACCCAGCCAATCGCCTCCTGGCCTTGCCGCGCTCTCCTCGGATTGGCTCTCTCGGCTTACCTCAGTCTCTCTGACAGACTTGAAGGAGGAATGAGGAGGGAGGGAGGGAATCAATAAGCGGGGCGCTGATTGGCTCTGCGCGCCTCGCCCAATGGGAGGCCGCGTTGGTTAGGGGGTGGCGCCGGCAGTAGGAGCAGCGGCGGGCTCGGCGGCTGGAGCCGGGGAGAGCGGCCGGGCATCGCGTTTCCGGAAGACGTGGCGGCTGCTGCTGCTGAGGCGGCCTGGTTCGGGTCCCTCCGGCTCCTCCTCCCTCAGAGAGGATTCTCGCCCTGAGCTCGGCGCTGCCTTGGCCGCCACCATGATTTCCCTCACGGATACTCAGAGTGCGTGGCTGTGAGGAGGGGAGGGGAGAGCGAGAGAGGGTCTCTGAGAAAGGGGAGAAGAGAGAGAGAAAGAGGACCCGGCTTGCTGGGAGGGGAGAGGGTGAAAAGCGGGGTTGGGGGGGGGAGTTATCTTCAGCAACCTTCAGTAACAGCAAAAATGAGTACCCAGCTTGTGGGGGCAATTAGCTAACACACATTGGAAGCTACTTAATGCCGTGTAGATGTGTAAATTGCTTAAAAACCATTTGTAAGCTGCTCTGATAGCTTTGTGGCTGAAGAGCGGGGTATAAATAAATAAATAAATAAATAAATAAAACCTGAGCGTCTCTGAGGGGAAAAAGAAGAGAGAAAGAGGACCCCGATTTCCTGGGGAGTGAAAAGAGGGGTCGGGGGGCTATCTTCAGCGAAAGGGGGTCGAGTGCCTTTACAGTTACACCTGGTTTTGTATGTTTTTCTCTTTTCTTTTTTTAAAATATTTATTTACAAGTTGTCCGTTCATATTCTTTGGGGTTTGGTTCCAGGACACCCCCCCACACACCTGTGGATACCAAAATCTGTGAATACTCAAGTCCCATTATGTGCAATGGCATAGCTAAGTGGTGTCTCTTATATAAGATGGCAAAATCAAGGTTTGCTTTGGGGATTATTATTTTTTAAAAGAATATTTTCAAGCCGTGAATACTTAAATCTGTGGATACCAAATCCGTGGATATGGAGGGACAACTGGTACTTTCAAGCCATGAATACTTAAATCCGTGGATACTTAAATCTGTGGATACGGAGGGACAACTTTATTTATTTATTTATTTATTTGTTGGGTTTCTATCCCACTTCTCTCCCAAGATGGAATTCAAGGCAGCTTAACAATCATTTTAAAATGCAACATAGAACGTTGTATCAATATTTCATAAATATTTCTTTATATCGGTATTTTATCAGGGAAGCTTATGGCAGTATGAAAGGAACCTAGTTAAAAATTTGCAGCCTGCAAAGCAGTTAAAAACTTTCATAAAATAAAAACCAGTTAAAAGACTTAAAGTAGTGGTTCTTAATCTTTCTTTACTAGGGAGCCTGTTTAAATATCTTCTGTTGCCACAGACTCCCAAGACTTAACTCAAGATTTTAAATAATAACAACAATAATACTGTTACACCCTCCATTAAACCAGCCTTTCTCAATCTTTTTATCCTGGAGGAATCCTTGAAATAATTTTCAGGTCTCGGGGAACCCCTGCATAAACATTTTTATATAAACTGCTATTGCTCCACACACCCCCATCACAATATCTTAAGGAACCTCTTGGGGAAGCAACCTCTTGGCGAACCCTGGTTGAGAAACACTGCATTAAACCTTCCCTCAGAGGCACTGGAGGGGAGGGAAGACTTTTCCCCTGCTTCTTCCTGCACATTAGTATCTAGAGCAGATTAAATGGCAATGCACAGGCCAAGCCAGCCAGCCTTTGCCTTGTCTTCTGTCACATGGCTGCTCCACAGCAGGGAGGGCGTGGGCCAAGCAGCCTTCAAGCCTTTGCAGAGACCCCCTGTGACAACATTGCAGACCCCTCGAGGTCCTCAGACCATAAGTTAAGAACCACTGACTTAGAACATTATAGCAATATTTCTTTACATCCCACCTCTCCCTTCCCCCCCACCCCGGTTTGGGACTCAGGATGGCTTACAGCATTTAAAACCAACCTAGTTAAAAATTCACAGCATACAGAATGTTCAAAAACATTTCAACTATCATAAAATTAAAACCAGTTAAAACATCAAACAGCTTTTAAAAACAAATAAAAGCTCAGCATACAAGGCTTGTTTCCCCTAAAAAAATCAATTTGCAAGATCTGCCAGAAAAAAAAAAAATACCTGTTTGCAGAAAGATAGTAAGGAAGGTACCAGCCTAACCTCACTGGGAAGGGAGTTCCAGAGCCTGGAGCAGCCACTGAGATGACTCTCATGTTCCCAACATATGTACCTGTCAGGGTGGTGGGACAGACACCAGGGCCACCCTAGAAGATTTCAGAACAATGTGTACAGAGGAGGGTGACCAAAATGGTGGGAGATGAGGTCTGGAAGCCATGTCCTGTGAGGAGCGGCTTAGAGAGCTGGGTATGTTTAGCATGGAGAAGAGAAGGTTAAGAGGTGACCTAATAGACCTAATAGCCATGTTTATATATTTGAAGGGATGTCATACTGAGGTTGGAGCAAACTTGTTTTCTGCTGCTCCAGAGACTAGGACACAGAACAGTGGACTCAAACTACAGGAAAAGAGATTCCACCTAAACATTAGGAAGAACTTCCTGACAGTAAGAGCTGTTAAGCAGTGGAACGTGCTGCCTCATAGTGTGGTGGAATATCCTTCTTGGGAGGTTTTTAAACAGGCTGGAATGATTTGATTGCGTATTCCTGCATGGCAGGGGGTTTGACTAGATGGCCCTTGTGGTCTCTTCCAATTCTGTGATTCTATGGGCAGGTTTGTGCAAGAGAATATGGTCTTTTGAATAACCTGGCCTTGAGCTGTATATTATTATCATTAGTGCAATTATTATTATGAAGTCATGGCTGTATTGTTTAATGTACTGGTACTGTAATATTAGCAACAGCAATGTGTCATAAAATCTTCTGAGGAGTTCTCATATTTCACAAGATTTTCTCTATAACAATAACGTAATCAGAATTGCCAGAGATATAAAATTTTCCAGGCGATGAATTATAAATTTAAATTGAGCAGAAGAAGTCAATAAAATTGTGCATGCAGTTTTGTCACAGGTGTATGAGGTCCCTTGGAGCGTTTCATAGGTTATGTTTGAAACAACAGATTTTAAACAGATGGGGGAAACCAGAGGGGATGAATGAAGCAGCAAAAAAATTCCACCTTGTTCAGTGGATTTCATGATTTCTTCTAAGACATTTCCAAGTAGTATGAGAATGGTAGGTATGTATGGCTGCATTCTAATACACTCTAACATGGGATAAAGCCCTATGGAATTCATTTAGGTGTATTTCTCAGTAAAGATGCATAGAATTAGCATTTGTTGGTAAGTGGTTTAATGCAAAAAAAATTGATAATCTTATCATTGTAGTGTGTGGGTATGTGAGGTTATGGGTATACCGTCAGTTGAACAAACTAGTCCTGCATTGATTCATTTTTAACCCTAAGAAAAAATGATTCCATTATTATTTGTAAAAGTTGCATAATAAACTGCTTACACAATTGATGTGGAAGAAAGAATTATGATGTAATTGTCTACAGTACTTAAGGAAACAGATTTATAAAATGTGAATGTCAAATGAGTATCTGATACATTGTGTTTCTTAAAGATATAAAGTTATGCATAAATCCAGTACAGGCATGACTATTGGAGAAATGTCCTGTATAGTCATGTAATGAGGGTTTTGCATCTAATTATGCACTAAACATGATCACTTTCCTTATATTTTGACTGTGGAGACAATAAACATAAGTGTGTTGTAAAGCAGAAATTTAGATTAATGTTGATTCAAGTGGTAGGATGTTAGGGCTGTTCAACAAAAAGATGGAGGGAAAGGGGAAAGCTAGAATGGAATTTTAGTATACACAATTTGTGTACACAAATTGTCTTGGGCTAAGATTATTGTGTTGCTTATAGGCTGTCTTTTAGAACATAGCCCTCATGTAGTGATATAAAATTGGGTTGGGTTCAGATTTAATCATCCTTAGTGTAATCTTGCTGATTTTAATGGGTCTGCTCTATTTATGACTAAATCTGAATCCAACCCATGTAAACAAAGCATAAGCTGTTCATAATGTCTGTAACTACCATAAAATGATATTCAACAACTTGTCTGTTGAAGTGAGTGTCTTCAGGATAGCACCTCGCCACAGCCCATCAACAAACTTCTCTTCAGTGCTTCAGTACAGAGCCCTGGGCTCCTTGCTGTTTGTGATGACCTTCTGAGCAACTATCTCTTGAAGGCTTCAAGGAAACCTTAGCTTGGCTAAAATTGGGATGTTGGGGTCAGGTTTGTGGATTTCATCAAAAGCCTGCTTCTACCACCATCCACCCCAATAATTGGAGCACTGTTTTTCAGTGTGGCCCTTTTTATTAGTTACTTCAGATAGTACTGTCTCTGTTCTTGGTGTGATTCCTGAGTACTTGTCAGAGGGAAACAGCTTTGAACCCATATTGGTTTGATGTGCACATGTTAGTTGGGACCCCCCCCAATTGTATATGTATTCGAGATTAATATCTGCAAGTGTGCACAATTCGAATTAGTTCTGCAGCTGAAATAACTTGAAATTGGGGGTCATAACCATGTACAGCAAAAGCATTGTTTCATGCTGGGCTTAGTCTGCCCCTCAATACATCTTGAATTTCAGTGTGGATTTTTTGTTTATTTTGTTTTTGTGGCATTAGACATGCAAGTTTTGTCTGATTTCATGGCATCTGAAGCAAAGTTCCTTCTGCTGGAAAAAGAGACTAAGCGCAAGTTGATTTGAATGCTCCTTGCATAATAGTTCCATGATTGTTTTTAATAATTGTCAGACAGAACATGACTTTCTCCAGAGTCATTACCCAAATTAGTCTAGTGTTTGCCAGTTTATTAAGAAAGAGTTGTTTATCAGCAGTGTGTTGCTGCAGCTCAACAGAATAGTGAACTTAATGGATCTTTTGTGTTCCAAAAGTACGGTATCCTCAATACAGGCATTTTAAATAGAGATAGATTCTGTAGAAATAATGGGACTTCCACATTGTGTTCTCTGTCCTTTCTCCACCTGCATGTTTATTTGTCTACCTGGAGTTCTTTGTGGTCACTTACAAGTGCAGATGCCTGCTAGTGATGAAATGTAAATCAGATGTATACAGGATCAGGATAAGTTCCTTCTTTGCAAAAGGGAAGTGACTTTTTCCATTTTCAGATCCCTATTTTTTAAAAATATATATATAAGACTCCTCTTCTTCATCATACTGATCCAGATGTTCAAAGCTGTTCATAAGTATTTCAAGAGTTAAGACCGAATCCATCTCATTTTTCTTATTGATAAAACAATCCATTAATAATAAGAACTAGTTGATCCTTACATTTTCATTGTACTGTTTAGATGGGGTTTTGAATTTGCTCTTTAGAACAGTGGTTCTTAACCTGAAGTCTGCAGATCCCCAGGGGTCCATGGGAGTCCACAAAACCTTGAAGGCTGCTTGGCCCACCTCCTCCCCACAGTGGAATGGCCACAAGACAGGAGCCAAGGCAAAGGCTGGTTTGGCCACAAACATGCAGGAAGAAGCAGGAGAAAAGTCTTGCTTCCCCTTCCAGTGCCTCTGAGGGAAGGTTTAATTGATGATATAATTGTATTTATTATTGTTGTTGTTGTATATTACTATTGCAGTTGTCCACAGATTTAAGTATTCACGGCTTGAAAATATTCTTAAATAATAATCCCAAAAGCAAACCTTGATTTTGCCATCTTATATAAGGGACACCATTTTGCTATGCCATTGCATATAATAGGACTTGAGTATTCCCAGATTTTGGTATCCACAGGGGGTCCTGGAATCAAACCCCAGTGAATTTGAAGGAACAACTGTACTAGGGATTTAAATCTTGGCAAGTCTTCAGGCTCCATGGAAACAAAAGATATTTAAAGGGGGTTCCTAGTAAAGAAAAGGCTAAGAGCCACTGCTCTAGAATATTTGGACTGAAGAACTCTTTTTAAAAAAACATTTTTGGCTGAAAATGGAATCATTTCTTTTACATTTTGGTGAAACAGATAATTTTATTTCTTCAGTAAGAACTTTTTTTGTTTTGTTATAAACAGGTACACTTACTTGATACTAAATTTCTCACATGCTTCTTTTTTACTTGTTGCCATTTGGTGACCATTTTTGTTTTTAGAAAAAGAAGTTCAGTAGGACCCCTGTTTCCACTGATTCATTATCCACGGGACACAAAACAGCATGCCTACCATAGTCTTCCTAGAAAATGTGTCCTCTAGCCATTTTCTAGGTCCTCCAAGGCAACTCTATGGTATTTTAAACTGGAAGTACTATTATTTTCAATGGCATTCACTATTATCCATGGTTTTCGGTATCCACAGTCCCCCCCCCATCAATCCCCAGCGGATACGGGGGTCCTACTGTAGTTTGCAGCAGACTTCTTAATGGTGTGCATTTAGCCAGTTTTATCCTTCCATCAATTAGTTTCTGCAGAATTCATGTGAGTGGGTAGACACTAGAGAAATTATGACATTTTAAAATCATGAATAGGAAACTAGCAAAATCTAGATGGTATACAAACATAGTACTTCTGTTGCTAACAGGCGTTCAACCTACTTTTCAAATGCTTTCTAGAAACACTGAATATTTAACAGTGCTTTCTTGAATATTTATAAATAATTTCAGGCAAAAGAAAAGAGATATCACCCACTAAAGTGAATAGCTCCTTACAAATTTCATTTTGAATCTGGTGGGGTCTTTTTTGATGTCAACCACATAAAAGATTGCCAGGATCTTAGTTACTTATTGGAAAAAAACAGAAAAATAATCACCAATTACATTAAACTAGTACTGCCAGGAGCATGAGGCAAGTTTGGAACAATAAAGGCAAGGCAAGATAAAAACAGCTAAAGCTGCAAACTTCACTGCTGATTTGCATTAGTTAATCTTGAAGCAAGAGTGCTGGACTAGTCCCATTGTTAGTTCCAATAAGGCAAGTTGGATGTGATGTGATGTGTGCTTTCTTCCCCAAAGAGGGCAAATACAATGTGTAGCTAACCAGTGAGTGTTATGAGGGCAATATATTTAAATTATTGCATGTTGGATTGTTTTTGTGTGAGCTTCTTTGGTCTGCATTGTTACTAACATTCCTTCTTTTTTGAATTGCAGAAATTGGAATGGGACTGACAGGGTTTGGAGTATTTTTCCTTTTCTTTGGAATGATCCTATTTTTTGACAAAGCTCTTTTGGCTATTGGAAATGTAAGTGATTTTACATGAGTATTGTTTAGATGGAGTATAAAATATGAATGTGTTTCATATTGAATGTGCAGTGGTGTTGGATGAGCAGAGATGAATACAGCCTGAGGGAAAAGGTTACATCTTAAGGAGTACCTAGTCCAGGTCTCACAGTAGAACCATAGGATCACTTAGACTGTTATGATTGGTATCTGGATAACCCATCAGAACTTGAAAGATGGCTCTCTCCAGTAAAATATCTGTAAAAAGTAATGAATAGTCAGCAACTCTGAGCCCGCCTTCACTTGGTTTCCTGTCTTGCAAGATCCTCCGACATATTTTCCTTTTCAGATCCCCTTCCACATGCAGTACAGACCTTTTGTCTTTACTTTAAAATAGGCTTGAAGGGACTGCATTGGGTCTCTGTGAATCTTGAATGGGATACACTACTACCTACATTACTGTTGCCATGAATTCATTGGTAGCTGTGATGGCTCGCTCTCTATGGTAGAGGAAGGAAAAGGATGGGAAGGATAGGGGTGAATCAAGGGAAGAACATAAAGGAGAACATTAGGGAAGCTACTCTTGAGAGGTTTTGCAGAGAGAGAGCAGGACTGGTGTGCAGCCCTTGGCAGCAGCAAAATTACCTGTATTCTGCAGTCAAATTAATTGCAATATGGTATTACCAAATAAATGTATGGTAGTATATCGGAAGCAACAAAAACAGCCTGTGCCTGACTTAAGAAATCTTCTCAGTCCACTTGCTTTTTCTGCTAAAACGTCTTTATATTTGTTCTTGCCTATAACTTCTAATGACTTAAGCTCCTGGCAGTCTCCTACTCTTTCATTCATTTGCAACCATTCTCCCTTAGTGTCTCTTAAACTTTGAATTCCCTCTGAGAATGTTTACATGGTACCATCTCTTTTCCTTCTGATCCTCTCTCAAATACACATCTTCTACACAATATCAGTTTAACCTTTTAGGTTGTAATTCGATACCCACCTGAGAATAAGCCCCATTGAACTTGCTCACCTCTTGGTGCACATGCATAAAACTGTGGTGAAAGTCCTCTGCTAAGATAAATTCTAACTATACATGTACATTTGGCTGTATCTGTCTTCTTCCCTGTCCCCAGCCTAATTTAAATTTAAATTGTAAGTTTGAGGCAGATACCTGTTTTCACCTTCTAATGAGAGAATTAATTAATGACCAACTTCTTAAGGTTTTGATTTTTAGTATCAAATGTTCACTGACAAGAGTCCTTTAGAACTAAGAATGTCTTGGCTCACCTCTCACTCTTGACTGAAATAGCCAGAACAGTCCAGTATTACTCTTTCAAGTCCTAACTGTAATTATCACTCAAGGGCTAGATGGGCGGCATTGCTCTTGTTGTAAAAAGCGGACCATCTCCATTGACGGATTCTCTCATGCTGGGAAAGAATAGAGTAATAGTTGAGAAAGAGGGCTGTTGCTGTCAGTACACTTTGAGTGCTTACTTTACCCTAGTAAATGGTTCAAGAATGCACACCTGCAGCTGGTTGAAGGACCAATTTTCTGTCCCTGGGATCCTCCAAGAGCTGAAAGAAATCTAACAAAAGCAAAACAAAGTGTCTACATAAATCCCTATGTAGTTTAAAAAACAGTTCGTTCGTTCGCTCTCTCTCTCTCTCTCTCTCTTTCAACAGGACCCTTTGCAGCCTGTTTTAGAAGAGTCTGTTTTTTTTAAAAAAAAAAAATTAACCAAAAAAGAATGGAGGGCGGCAAGTGGGTGGAAGTACAATTGTAGGGGCTGTGTTTTGCCCACTCCTGGTAATTCCACTCCCCAAAGCTTGCAATGATGGGTATTTTGAACTAGGCTGAAAGTCTTGATGAAGTCAAGATACATCAGTTTTGTCTTCTGGTCTTTTAAATACTTTTAAAAGTTATGCTGATATGTGGAACATGTTGCCCAGTATGTAGTGGAACCTCCTTCTTTGTGGAGTTTTTTTTTAAAAACAGAGACTGGATGGTCATCTGCTGGGCATGCTTTGATTGTGTATTCTTGCATAGCAAGGGGTTGGACTTGATGACCCTTGTGGTCTCTTTCAACCCTATGATTCTATGAATCCAAGATTCTATGAAATGTATGTTCTGAGTCAAGGGTGGGAATCATATTGGACTGCAGCTCCCAGTATTATTCACCTGTGGCTGTGTTGGCTAGGGATGCTGGAATTTGCAGACCTCTGAGGGTTACATGAATACTTTCCCACTTAACTGATAACTCTAGGAAAGTCTGGTTTTGGACTGCAAGCATTATGAGAATTATCTGCTTTTTCTCATAGCAGATTAGTATTCATAAATGTGTCAAGAAAACGTATTTTGATTTTCAAAAGTGTATGTTCTACACTTAATTTTTTTATCAGGCCTGTATATGAATACGTTTTAATTCATTACATGGTTATATTTTTGCTCTTTCAGGTTTTATTTGTGGCTGGCCTGGCTTTTGTGATTGGTTTGGAAAGGACATTCAGATTCTTCTTCCAGAAACACAAAATGAAAGCCACAGGCTTCTTTCTGGGTGGTGTACTTATAGTACTAATTGGTTGGCCCTTAATAGGAATGGTCCTTGAAATTTATGGATTCTTCCTTTTATTCAGGTAAGGCTTCTTCACTGGATGCTTTCAATTCAATTACAATCTTGTGCATAAAGGATTTGTACATTTAGCCTGCTAGCCTCAGATATTTATTTCCTTACACTGAATGGCATGTTTTGTTTAAATAGGGTAGATGATGATGTCAATAACAATAAAGTATCATGTGTCTATCAATCTAATTTATGTAGGTGGACAAATACCAGAAGAAGCAAAAAACTGGGGGGAGGTGGTAAACCAGGCAGAGAGGTGGGGATGGAGAGTGTCCTCTCAAGCAACCAATTCAAACCTCTGACAAGGCTGGTCTGTGTCTCCCTTGGAGAGAGTGGGGGAAGTGCAAGATGTCCAGACTGAGAACAGAAATGGTGTGATCCTGTGCACTGAGAGTATTTTCCCCAGCAACTAACTCTTAAGATAATTTAATGATCTCAACATTTAATTAAGCAAAAGTTTAATGTGTTTCTAAATTGCCAAATAATTATATTTTAAAGGCCTTTAATTTAAAATATCTATTTTAATGCAATATACCTGATTTCTTAACCATGGTTGGGAAAGTGTAACTCCTTGTGTTCCACGTCTTCTGCCAAATTCTCCTTTCAGTCTTTGCTTTGTGTCAGTTTTTCACTGATACCATTCAGACTAAAAATTTAACCATTAGATACTGTAGTTATCAAGTGGTGAACATGTGTGTGTGAACCAGCCCCTCAGTTCATGGGAATTCCAACAGAAGGTGACTGGAATAAAAAACTAGTTGCGTGACTCCCTCTCTTAATATCTTGCTGACAACTCAGACTACTAAACATGTTTTTATAACTGCAAGAGTGTATAAGAGAGCATGAAATTAATCTTCAATAACAATCTCCTCTTTTTTTCCCCTTCTCTCAGGCGTATGCTTTATCATAAAAATGTTAAGAAGTCCATAGGTGATGTTAGTGTGTTGGTTTCCTGGCTTGTTGTATCAAAACCAGAAACAAATAATCATATTGCATCTTCACAATTTACATAGGTGGAGGAGTCTGTATAAATTTCCATTGTAAGCCAGTGAGTACATATATTACTGTTGCCAGGTACCTTCAAGTCAACTGTGACTTATGGTAACCTTATCCTGGGTTTTTCTTGGCAAGATATATTCAGAGAAGGTTTGCCACCGCATTGCTCTTAGGGTGAGAGTGGGCCTTGTCCAAGGTCACCCAGTGGGTTTCCAGAGCTGGGGCAGGATCTGAACCCTGGTCACCTGTAGTCCCATCCAACATTCAAACCACATATGCATGCACATACAACGAGGTGAAAGGAAATGTACTAATAACCTTTATTTTAAGCATACCACTAATATAACCATACTCATAATAGCTGTTAACAGTATAAATAGCATTATTATAACAATAACTGCATAGCTATAGTATTTATTTGTTTAATATGCTGCGTATACATTGCTTCTGATGTAATATTTTAGAACATTGTGCTACAGTAATAAAGCATAATGTGTAAAATAATACTCGAGAAGTTCTGTGAAAACGGTAGGCTAAATTACACCATTGAGGCTTGGAAACATGGTCTATCCTTTAAACGCACCCCTAAAAACAAGAGTTGTTGGTACCTATCTAATATCAACAAAAAAAAGAGTATTATCTGTGGAGCATGCCGCAATGCTAAATAAATCCCCTGTTTGAAATGAATGTAGACAAGTTGTGGGAGGAATTTTCTCCTTGAGAAGTTGTTGCCGTGTGCCTTCAAGTCATTTCTGACTCATGTTAACCCTAACGCAAACCTATCACAAGATTTGTTCAGAAGGAGTTTGCCATGGCCTTCCTCTGAAGCTGAGAGAGGGTGACTTGCCCAAGGTCACCCATTGGGTTTCTATGGCTGAGTGAGGATTTGAACCCTGTTCTCCAGAGTCCTAGTCCAACACTCAGATCACTACACCACGCTGGCTGGCAGAAGCATAATTTGAGCCAGCTCTGCTAACTCTTGTTCCTAAGTCACTCTTCATCCCTGAGTCCCCTTGGCTTATGTGATGTATTGAAATAGGATACAGCCTCTAATTAGTTTATGGTAGAAGAGGAATTTCAATCATTCTGCATGTGTCTGTGGCAATGTGGCATCTTCAGGTGGCAGAACCAATTTTAAAAGTTGAAAGTATTCCATAAGTTAGCACAGTAGCATTTTGTTGGGAATTATTTGTTACATATGTTAGCAACCTTTTTTTACAACCAGCAGTCCTTTTTCTTTTTCTTTTTAATGTAGTGTTTAAATCAGAAGTGGATAACTTGGTACTTTCCATATATTTTGGGCTACAGTTCCCATAATTCTCAACCACTGACCATGCTGGTTGGGAATGAGGGGAGTTGTAATCAAATTGTCATTAGGTAATTTTTCCTTGTGCTTAATCAGAGATTGGCAAAGTGTAGCTCCTCAAGTGTTGTTGGAATACAGCTCCCAGTATTCCTCATCATTGGTCAAGCTATCTATGATTGATGAGAATTTCAGTCTCAAAACATCTGGAGAACAACACTTTGCTTACTCCTGTCCTAAATATGTGAAAGTTTGCTTCAAATATTCTTATAAAGTATTTTTCCACTGGGGGAGTATCTCATGAAAGTTGCATATGGATCCTTCCACATCATAATTGTTCTTAGAGCCATGTTGCTCTCTTGACTGGCATCTGAGAAGCCACAGCCAGCCATTACTTCTTGGTATATAGATGCTTGCAAAGTGAGGCGTTTACAACCTACTGTCATGTTTTTACTTGTAAAAAGCAACTTTTATGTCCTTGTGAAATTTGTAAAATTTGAATTAATTTGAAATGTGTAACCATTTAGAATGTTTCTTTGCACATTCTGAAAGTGCAGGGAGTCATTATGCCTTATAATTCCCATTTTTAATTCAGAAATATTCCTTGTGAGGTATGATAAATTGGTTGGTACCAAAAATGAGTAATTATGGTGGTAATGCTGTTTCATGTATATAGCATATTGAGAAAAATCTTGTAACAAGTGATTTTTTTGTTGGTTTGTTTATTTAAAGGGGCTTTTTTCCTGTGGTGGTTGGGTTTATCAGAAGAGTTCCAGTTCTTGGCTATCTCTTGAATTTACCTGGTATAAGTTCTGTAAGTATTAAGCCTGTTCAAATAAGCATCCTAACCTTGATTTTTAAGAGCTTCTGTTTCTTGGGCTGTAGACTTGGGCATTAGTCCCTATATTTATTTTAGAAAAATTCAGTGTAGAGAAACTGGTATCTTCCATTGAAAAACTATTAAAACTTTGCAAATATGCAGTTCACAAATACTCTAATTTGTGACCTGAAGAACAGTTCTGTTGAAGCTCAGATATTGCATAACCATAAAAGAATCTGGACAAAAAGAATGCATGTTGTCTTCCTGTAATTGTCTACAAAGGTATTCATTTAATACACAGCATCCTTACAGATGGCTTGCTTGGCTAGGTATCTGAAAATAACATTGGGATTCTAAAGTTTGTTCTGAATTAGACAAACAGAAGGAAGTGTTAGCTACTTTTTTATATGCCATTATGATTCCTAAACATTTTAAGTGGAAGACCTATTAAGATAGTTTTGTCAGTATTTGGGGTCTACCTTTCGAGTGTCATACCATGTACCAGACAGGTATAGATTCCCATTGTCTTGAATAGATACTACTGGGATCCTATCTTACAAGAATCTTTGAGAATTTGTGTTTTAGGTAGATATGATGTAGAGGGACCATGTATCATAATTTCTTGTACTCTGTTTCATATACAGTTCAGTAACTGAATTTGAACAGTCTGTGTACAGTTATCCAGATATATTTTTGTTATCTTACCCTGCTCCAAAATATGTAATAGTCTAGTATCAATTTTGACATAGTAACTGATTGGCTCCTTTGTTTCAAACATGAAAATATGGGTGTCGATAGGCTGTCAAATAATGTGTAAAATATCCTTCTGGTATTTATTCAGGTTATATCAGTACAAAATGTATTCTGTTTGCTAAACTTTTTATTAAGGAAAAAACTTTCATATACATTTGACTGGTTATTTAATGGCAGTAGCTTTTAGACTATATCATGGAGAGTCTTGGAGTTCCCCTGATCTCTGCTAGAAAATCTTAACTGAAAAGATCACTAGTAGCAGACAAGCTTTTCTGTAAGAAAGCTTGCTCACCATATAACCTTTTACTGGAGTGCTTTCCCAAAAGAGGTTGGGATATGTTGAAGAGTACACTGTTCACACAGGAGGATGGAGTGAGCAGGTACAATCCAGAAAAATCTCCTGACACAACTCATGTTGCAGACATGTAGGAGTTATTTTGTAGACAGAAGAGTAGAGAAAGGGTTTAGTGATGTTAGGATGTTTGAGAACCAGTGGGCTGTACTGAAGGCCTCCAAGGGCTATGGGTTGCCCATATGTGAAAGCATATGTTTTTTAATGGCATGTGCATGTAAACAAACATATGGTGTTCTCCTAGTGGGTGCTGCCGTATTTGTTTGTGCCTGTGGTGGCTGATTTATTTGCATTGCGCATGTCTCAATACATGCAGAATCATGAACATAAGCAACTGGAGCTGGATCATGGGTAGCTCAGTTACATTATGAATTGATAGTGCTAAATGTTAGGTATATGGGATTGCACCATGATATCTGAGTTTTTTTTTGTCACAATGCCTTTAGGCCATAGTCAGTTCCATCCTATACACACAGTGCCCTCTCTTTGCATAGTAGTGTGCCAGGCCACAGTTTTGTACATTTAGCTTGTGTGGCACTGTAATTATTGTACTACCACGCAACATGCATTTGCCAGTGCAGCTATTTGAAGGTTTGAGCCAAAAGCCTAGTTAATATAGATGGATTTTGGTCACTTTTAAGCATTGTTGTCTAAGTCCCTTTATAATCTGGCTTGACATTTTGCTAATCACTGATGTGTACCAATATCAGTTATGAATTGGTATGTTTTGGAGTTAATTGTTGGTGTTTTCTTCAAAGCCTGCGTAGGCTCAGGAGACAATCCCAGTAATGGTTAGTTGAAAATATCATCTTCAGTCTGTTAATGCATGAATAGCTAGATTTTTTAAAATTATTTTTGCTTTGGGTTATTGAGCTAACAATATTTATACTTGCATTTTGCATTTATTTTTTCATTGTGTTGCATCTCCATGTTGCTCTCTGTAAACATAAAAACATGCCATGCCTAAACACAGTTGCAGTGCAAATTGCATTACTTCTATATTAAACCACATAAAACTTTGCGGAGTACTTGGTAAATACAGTCACATTCTGCCACCAGTTTAAAATTACAGCAGTACCTATATATTGTAGAAGTAGCATGTAAATATAAATTACCTTGGATCTTAAAATTACAGTCTCTCTCTCCCCGTCCCCATCCCTCCTCCCCAACATTCCTTTTTTCCCTGGCAGCTCGTAGATAAAGCTGGAGAAAGTAACAACATGGTATAATGACAAGTGTGCCGAAGACTGCTTCTAAACTGATATTATTTATAAGGCCTACTTGAAGAAAAGATCAGCACAAAGAATATGTTGTATACAAAGGCAAAGTTTGTAACGGTCCTGACGTAAGTTTTTAATTTACACCATAGTCTACAAAATACATCTTTAGTAAAGAAAAAAATGGAGCAATTGTGCATTCAAGACTTGCAGCACCAGGAATTCTGTGAACCTAAAGTGAAGAAAAAGTCATGGGACAACCCATGGTGTTAAACGATTCAAGACTTCTTAATGCTTTTGGAGTATGGGCGAAATGCAGCAACCCTGTCATGGAACTAACAGTGCCTGCAACTTTTACCTCCTACTTTTAAAGGGGTGGTAGAGCAAATGAGGGCCAATTTTTAAAGCCCTGAGACATCTCTTTTCCCACCTGCTAAACATTGTATTTCCTCCCCTCTCTTGGAAGAAAGTAAATCTCCCACATTTTTTCTATTGAAAGCAAGAGGCTCTCTTAAGCATGATGCGCATGGCATTTAAGATGGATTTTCATCTTTGACTGTGTATGCCCTAGCAAAGAATTGAACTACACAGTTCTGATGTATAAATCTCTTTGTAAATACATGGCTGAAATAAAACTTTATAGGAAAATGTTTAAAGCCAAATGTAAATTCTGAAAAGGTGTGTCTTTACCTTTGGAATATGCAAAAAAAGGCTATCTCTTTTTAAAAAACTAAACCTCAGTCTTAACTCCTGTTTTTGATACCTCTTTGGTTTGGCAGGGACTGTGGGAACCAATGTTACACTCCTTTTTGGCTAGCTCTCTTGGTCCATGTTACATGTATGCATTGCAAACAGGATGTAGCCCTATCTCATTTGAATAAACGCTGTGTACATCATGTTTAGCTCCGGAAATGACTTGCTGCACTCCAAGGTGCCCATATGTTTATGAAATGTGGCCTGTCTACGAGCCAAACCTTTGAGAAAGCGCTCCAGTTCTAATGCTGCTCAGTATGTCTGCAGCTGTCATCATGTCCCTGTAGCATGTAACACCATGTCTTATGTACTGGCTGTGTGCCCAGTATACCATGTAGACATTGGGATTTGGTCATTGAGTTTAAGTGTCCAATTCTGGTATTAGGATAGCATGTTACAAAGCTAACTTATTGTGTAAATAACTTAACCAAACAATGAGGAAAAATAAATCAGTTGTGTACTGGAAAGTCTTGGAAGACAGTATTTTAGTAGCCTTGATAAAGTGCCACATCTAAAGTCATTTTTTTTATTCACGTGGCTTAATTTGTTCTTTTTGATTTTTAAGAGATGCATATTTCAACAAATGATGAATTTCAAATCTACTTTGAACATTCCACTGAAACAGCAAGAGTGGAAGTATAAGACACCTGAGTGTTTGAACTCGTGGTTCCTTCCCCTTACCACTGTCACCTGAAGATGCAGGTTTGTGGGAAGAACTGCAGTTCACCTATGCTTCCCCTCCTACTGCTTCTAGAACATCTGAAGTGGATCTTGAGTTTGCCCTGGTCTTGGTCAAAGGTGCATGTGAAAGCAAGGCTTGCCTATTGGTTCCAGCTGCCTAATTTAAGCCCATGTAGAAACAGCTGGATGAGCATGTCTCATCTAACTCACTGTGAGCATTTTTATTTATGCATTTTCATTTCTGAAAACTAGTATGAACTATTCAAGCCAGCAGATGTCTGACAAAATTAAACCTTTTTTTTAAAGTTGAGATAAGCCAAATTTTTTGAAGCTTTGAAAATCACTTTTGAATTCACACCTTAGATTGCAAAAACAACCATTGCATGAGCATCTCCATTTATTGGGGAAATTAAAAAGCTCTTCAGCAAGCATAAAGATTATTTTCTGAAATAGTCTTGGTTATCCTCAGTCCTGAAGCTATGTGTGTACCTCATCTTTTTCTCACTGTGACACACATTGCCTGTAAGATGTTAAGAAGTTCCAGGGCTCTGTCTGCAATTCTTTAAAAAAAAATCGAAGGGGACATGGTCGTAAAATAAACCTTAGGCACTTCTTGTGTATGCCACATGAAGTTTTAACTAAACAGGAGTGCTTTTGTCAGTCTCTCCCATATTTGGGCCCAGTTAATCCATACTGAAAGCGGAGAGATGCTTCCAGTTTGGAGCAAGAGCATATATCATTCCTAGACTTTTAAGGGAAGCCTCTTTAGATGATGCTGTGTCCTCAAGAATCTACTTAGGAAGAGGTTGGTAGCAGCCTGACGAATGGTTCCTCATCTTTTCCTTGTGGTGAGAGGAACCAAGGAGGAAACTGTTCCCAGTCACTCCTGTGAAGGATCTCATGGGGAAGCATTTTCTGAATGCACTGTTAAGTTGATCACACACATATGACATTCTTATGTCTCTATGGTTTACTTAAATGTGGGGGGAGGGGAAGTTTTGTCATTAAATAGTAATGGTGTAGCAATATTGGTTCTCTAGTAAGTAAAGCAAAGACAATTTGCTTCTTAAAACAGTCTGGTTTGGTAATTATCCTACCATGTGTTGGTGAGAATCCCAGTGATTTTCATCAACTCTGGGTTGTTGCGAGATTCTTTTACGCACATGAGCAAAAATGGCAGTGTGTTAATTGCTCAAAATACAAACATTGAGCACAATCCTTGTTTTGTGTTCTCCTTGCCGTATCTGATTAGAAAAGCATGCAGAGAATTTATATGCACATAAATTGTTGGAAGAATATGGATAGTACCTCATTCTCTCACTGCCCTTTAATGACATGGAAAGGTCTGCACAATTTGATCTGCTTGCTAACTTCAGCATGCTTTGTGTTCAGAGTATTGACAGTGTTTGGATTGGGGGCAGTGGAATTACTTTTGACTTGCAGTTGGCAGCAGAGAGAGACATGAACAAAATTAGGATTGTCCAAGTCATGATATCTGCAACTTCCAAGGTAATAACCAGGGGAAGGTAACTTTGACCGGTTATGGGACCAGCTTTTAGCCTCTGGGAGCTTCTGCAGGCTGCCCCCCTGCCCCCGCCTTCCATATCAGATTGGAACTGATTGGGTTTTTTTGTATTAAAAATGGTGTGGGACTCTGGAGGGGGTCTACAAATTGTAAAAATGGCATTGGGAAGCTGTGTTTGTACCTTGGTTGATACCCCTTAGTTGATGCAAAATAAATCTTTATAGATTTGATATTACAATATAAGTCAGAATGACTCACTAACCTTAAGGCTAATGCTGTCCTGTGCATATTTACTTGGAAGAGTAAGTTACACTAAATTTGGTCGTTTTTCTTCTTCTAAAGACACTTGCATAGGAGTGGGCTGCATGTGTTGAAAAATTCTACAAAAAAGTGTCTTCTATAACAAAAGATTTTTTCCCATTTAAATATAATTCTTTATTGCTGCTTAAGGATCACACAAGGATCTTGTCCTGGAAAAAAAAAAGAATACTGTAAATACACTTGTCATACCTTGAATAAATGGGTACTTTTTCTATTAACTAGTGATGGTGTCATTTGTTATAGTTTCCTACTGAAAATGTTTTATAAAATATTTGCATACCTAAATAAGAGCAATTTTGTTTCTCCTTCCAGCCACTCCCCCCACACACACTATTTTCTCTGTGAAAGGGCACTGACAGTCCCCTATATATCTTTACTAAGACATTAATAGCCTAAGCAGCCCTGCATCTATTCATATTCCTGCATATATTAAAGTTTCTTTATCAACCCAGTATTAGGTCCTGATACTGTTTGTTTATGATGGACCTGACATTATGTATTTAGAATCACCTCTCTGCCTGCCGGAAGGGCCTCCGTAATCTGAAATTCACTTATTTCTAGTTTAAACTGAAAGTTACCATAAAGGAATAGCAGCAGTTACATCTTTTTTTCCCTACCTGAAAACTGAGTGCCTGGATCATGGCTTAATATCCAGGTTCTTGATGGTAAAAGTAGGCTCTTTGCTGGTGTTGTGATTTGAATCTGCTGCTTGTAATTTTCTTTTCCAGTTCAACTGTTTTAACTGGTCTTTTTCTTATCAGTGCAAATTGCAGGTGTTGGGAACCTGATCCAGTTGAAAAATCTGTGGGAGACAAAGTGTTAAAGACACGCCTAGGGGAACAATCCAAATTGGTTCCACCATATTTACATTTGACTAAAGACAAAAAACAGGTCTAAAGTGACTTGGGTTCAGATCCCCTAAGCAGCCACAGACCTTAAAGTGATTCTTTTTGAGCCAGGTACTTTCTCAGCTTCACCTGTTTCATAGGGATGTTGTGAAAGCAAAGTACGTAGAGGAGTTATATACAGTTGTCCCTTCATATTTGCTGGGATTTGGTTCCAGGACCCCCCGTGGATACCAAAATCCATGAATACTCAAGTCCCATTATATTCAACAGCATAGCAAAATGATGTTCCTTATATAAGATGGCAAAATCAAGGTTTGCTTTTTGGATTATTTTTAAAGAATATAGTATTCTTAATGAATACTTGTGAATACTTAAATCCAAGGATACAGAGGGACAACTGTATATCAGGGATGAGGAACTTTTAGCCTGCCAGATGTGTTGGACTTCAGTTTCCAGAAGGTCCTGCTAGCATGACCAATGATAGGGAATTGTAGTCAAAAACATCTGGAGGGCCTGATGTATGTTGTTTGGGAAGAAGAGATGGAATAAAAATGTGGTTAAATGCATTTAAAAGCCCAGAACGTCTACCAAGTTTTCTCTTTTTAAATGGATAATATTATTCCTTTTTGTTTCAATTGCCTCCAGAACTTAGGCAGGTTATATTTGTCCGTTGCCATTATGCTTTATCCCACACACAACAGTGCAGGAGGTCCCTGATGCAAGCTCTTACAACTGCTCATTAGGGTCAACTTGCTTCCCCCCTCCCCTTTCCAGATCACCATTTGCAGGGAATCCATATCTTTAAATCTTCCAAGGCACCAAGTGGATACAGCTACTGCATATCTTCTGATCTGTTCCTTATCTTCTCCCCTTACCTGTTCTTCCTTGCACCATCCCTGCTACCTATTACAGCTGTGTTTCTCCACAGCAGCCATGGGAGTAGAAGATTGGCAGAGGAACAAAGCAGGGCTATAGCACCTATGAGCAATAAAACAGCCCTCTGGCAGCCTTCACCAGATGTTAGACTATAACTCCCATAGTTTCCCCAATCAGGGAAAGAATCTCCATTGGCCACGCTGACTATGGGGTAGTGCTGGATGTAATTGGACACATCTTGGGCAGGAGTGAAACAGACATAGCTCCCCACCCTTGTCTCATAAGACAGGGATTGAGGGTCCTTGCTACTTGTCAACCAATCTGGATTCTGTCTGGGGTCCCATTATCATCTTCTGGCCACCTGAGTTCCCAATTCATGATGGTGGTTAGATCAGACAGGCTGAGTTAACATCAATACTCCATTTAAGCGTTCTTAAGTTTTGGACTTTTACGATATTTACTAATGTTTAATAGATAAACGGAAGTGAAGTATGGTTATGTATGATGTAAGGTAAATGATCTCTTGGGAGGGCGTGAGAGCATGGAATGTTAGGGGTGAATGACTGAGTGTATGAATGGGATTTTAAAATGGCTGGCATGTATGACTGAATCCATGAGAGATATGAATCAGTCAAAGATAGGAATTAGTCTTAAGGCCCTTTCACGCTACAGAATTATAACATTATCATTCCATTAACTGTCTTGGTTCCGGGGGGGCATGTTTAGAATTCTCAGCTGAAGAGTTTCACGTGTCTCCCTGAACAATTGCCAAATCAGGACAGTCAGAGGGTATGGAAGTTATACATACAAAGTAGTGTTTGTCACATACGTAGATCAGTGGAGGAATCATTATTTCAGTTTTGGTGATAGGAGGCCATCTTTCATAATATTTTAGGCTTAGGGCAAGCTGCTTGTGGGCTTCAACTTGGGAAACTGCATGCCAGACTATAAACAAATAATCCTGTCTGCCTTAACAGTGTTCATGTTCTTCAAGGCATTACTTGAATCTGCCTAAGGGCAGCAAGGCTTTTGAACTTTGCAGTGAATCTTCACTCTATCCTGAAATGATGTCTCACAATCGTGGGGGCGGGGGGGGGAGCTAAATTGCTGTGAAACCTCTCTAAGCTAGGGAGATGTGTGTGTGTTTTAAAGCCTGCAACCCTGGTTGGCAAACAGATTCAGGCATCATCAATCACTGTTGGCTTATTATTTGAGCATTTCCATGGCAACCTTCACTCTCAGCTTTCTAGTCTTGCAGAGACTAACTCACAGGTTGCTCTGTGTGCTGTGAAGGGTTGATGCTGCACCTCACAAAACAAAACATGCAAAACACAGGTTTAGCTTGATGACTCTGATGAGTAGAAAGCTGCAAACGGCTGCTGAGCAGAGGAACCAAAATGACATTTTGCACCAGTTCACATAAACCAGTGATGGGCAACCTTTTGAGCTTGGTGTGTCAAACTTTGCCAAAAAAACAGAGCATAACTCAGGTGGTGTGTCACTCTGAGGAAAAAACATTATTTCACAATATTTATTGCTTAGTCAATAATATTATTAATTGTTTATTAATAATTAATGAGTTGTCACAACCCCCCGGCCTCCCGAAAGTGGTGACGAGGCCTTCGGAGGCCCCATCGCTACCTTCCCCCTCACCTCCCCTGGCCTCCTGAAAGTGGCGACCCGGAGGCCCTGTTGCTACTTTCCCCCCACCCCCACCACCTGACCTCCCGAAAGTGGCGAAGGGGCCTTCAGAGGCCCCGTTGCTACTTTCTCCCCACCTCCCTTTGACCCATGGGTTTATTTTTTTGGGGGGAATACCTCACCCACGAGTGAAGCAGGGAAAGATATAAAAGAGCTGGACTTACCTGCTGGAGGTAGAGGAAAGCTGGGGGGCACGGTAGCGAGTGTGGGAGCAAGGTGGAGTTGGAGAGGAGGAGGCAGCCTGAGCTAGCCATGGAGCAGAGCATGTGTTGCCGGCTAGCCTAGGAGCGATTACGCGGGCAGCTCCTTGGTTCCCAGACCCTTGGCTTCTTCCCTTCACAGCACTTACTCTCCCTCCCCACAATGCCACACGCACACACACACACTCCCACATGCATTCTCCCCCCTCCCTCTTTTGGCAGCTCCCCTGTGCAGAGCTATTTAGGAGGGCTCCATTGGAGAAGCTGCCCACGGTGCCCTAGACTCAAACAAGAGGCCCACCAACCCACCACCTCCCCCAGCATTTCTGAGGCGGCTCTGAGGCTTCGAAGCCTCAGAACCCCCTCGGAAAGGCCAGATAGAGGCCGGGCAGAGTCCCTCCTGTCCGCCTGCCGCCATCCCCGGCCTTTCCAAGGTGGCTCCGTGGCTTACAAGCCTCAGAGCCCCCTCGGGAAGGCCAGGGAGAGGCCGGGCGGCCACTCTCCTGCTCGCCCGCCATCTTTCCTGGCCTCCCCAAGGGGGCTCTGTGGCTAGGAAGCTCACAGCATGATTAAGAATCAGATATAGCTAAAACCATTAAAAAATGCAATATTAAAACATAGTTACTGAATCAATAATCATATTAAAGCAACTGGATTAGAAAAAAAATTAAAAGCACACTGGACTCCCCCCTTCCAGTAAAAGAGGCACAATATCCTCATTAAAATCTTAACACAATGAAATAAAAAGTTACCATCCAATAAAATGAAACACAGTTTCTGTTTAAATAACAATACAACAGAAGTGCAAAACACAGGAACACTTTTTCAACTATCAAAAAAAGAAAACTAAATTTTTGAGGAAAATAAAAAATTCTTCCTTTGGCATGACAACAGTGTTGTAGGTAGAGCTGCCAGATCCCAGGGCCTGACCCTATTTTCTCAGTTTTTGTGGGTCATCTCCAGGGGGGAGATCAGGATGCAAATTCTCCAGGATTGGTGGACTCAGCTCCAGGCAAGAGAAAAGTGATATGTACAAATCTCCAGCTCAGCTGGTAGAGCATCTGCTTGCTACAATTTGTAAGGCTTAATTAATTTCTTGTTGCAAATTGCAGAGACTCTTCAAGTGAGGGGGGGGGTCTATATATTTACGTACTTAGTTTCCTTCCTCCCTCTCAGTTGTTTTGGTTCCAGGGCTCGGCCTCCACTTTGTCCTGCATCCACCTTCTGTTCCTTATCTGGGTCCCTATCATTTCAACTTAATCTAGGAATAGCACCTTCAGCTAAGATTTTTGTCTTAATTTTGAAACAGGAAAATGTGTCTGTTGTGTTTGAATGGCAAGCTATGAGGAACTGTGGTTGGTCCTTAATGCCCAACATTCTTGAAACAGTTAAAGATTTTCCATACCTTGGATCAGTCATTAATCAGGATGGAGATTGCAGTCAAGAAATCAGGAGCAGACTAGGACTTGGAAGGGCAGCTATGAAAGAACTAGCAAAATCTTGAAGTGCAAAGACATCATTGAGTGCTAAGGTTAGAGTTGTCCAAGCCATTGTATTTCCCATCACTATGTACAGCTATGAGGGCTGCGTAGTGAAGAAAAAGCTGATAGGAGGAAAACACATTTGAGATGTGCTGGAGAAGAGTTCTGCAGATACTGTCGATTACTGCAAAGACAAATCCTAGAGTAAATGAAACCTGAATTCTCCCTAGAAGCTAAAATGACTAAATGGAGGCTGTTGTACTTTGGCCACATCATGAAACGACATGACTCACAAGAAAAGACAATAATGCTTGGTAAGGTAGAAGGTAACAGGAAAAGAGGAAGACCACATTCTAGATAAATAATCAAGGAAGCCACAGACGTGGGTCTGCAGGATCTGAGCAGGGTTGTTGAGGGTAGGGTGTCTTGGAGATAACTGCCTTTGAGTCGACTTACTTGAATGAGACAACACACACACACACCTGAGGAAAGCCCAACTAAGATGTCCCTCTCCCCAATATCTGATTGGGCCAGCTACCAGAAAGAGCCTGTTCTTGAGACAAGCCCATTCAGTAGGAGTGGTAGAAGTGAAAAAACAAAAAGCAACTGAGCTTTTTTGTTTCAAACTCAGATGACGAGCCTCACCTAGAATACTGTGTCCAGTTCTGGGCACCACAATTCAAAAAGGATATTGACAAATTGGAGCATGTCCAGAGGAGGGTGACTAAAATGGTGAAAGTTCTGGAAACCATACCTTATGAGGAAAGACTTAGGGAGCTGGGTATGTTTAGCCTGGAAAAAAGATGGTTAAGGGGTGATATGATAGTATTTGAAGGGGTGTCACATTGAGGATGGAGCAAGCTTGTTTGCTGCTGCTCCAGAGACTAGAACATGGAACAATGGATGCAAGCTCCAGGAACAGAGATTCCACCTCAACACTGGGAGGGAACTTTTTGACAGTAAGAGCTGTTCAGCAGTGGAACACACTCCCTTGGAGCGTGGTAGGGTCTCCTTCCTTGGAGGTCTTTAAACAGAGGCTGGATGGCCATCTGTCAGGGATGCTTTGATCATGATTTCCTGCATGGCAGGGGGTTGGACTGGATGGCCCTCATGGTCTTTTCCAACTTTACAATTCTATTTGGTGCCCTCACCAGCTCACTTCTGTTAGCAGTGATGGGGGCACGTGTTTTATTTCCACTTCACACTAAAGTAAAACAATGCTGTTCAGGAATTTCTTTAGCACTGTTATTTGGCTTAAAATACTAAAAGCCTCCGCTCCCCTGTGATGCTTTCTCCCCTTAAAGCTAACACCTGTGAGTTGGGCTCTAGACCCAGATTTTAACTTCCTTTAGGATTTGGTACTACCTCCAATGTGACATATCTGACCAAGCCTAGCCTAGCCAATGATGCCGTCATTGTGTGTGAAGATAAAACATTTTTTAAAATAATAATTTAAAAGAAGCAAATTCATGTTGTGTTCAGAAGCATTTAGTTGCAATATTGCCCTTTATCTCTGTTATTGCATATTAAGAATATTCAGCATATTCTTATGCTGAACAGGAATTCAGCCTACACCTGTCCTTCTTGGCTAGATGATATTGTGATTGATGTTTTTATTTTTATTTATTTCTATTCTGCCTTTATTTATATTCTGAATTCAAGGTGGCTCACTGATAGATATTCTTATGCTAACTCCACCCTGGTACCATCTAAACCCCAAGACAAGGCAATTCTGACCTTCTACCACTCATCGCCACAGCAGATAACAAAACTCCCCCCCCCCAACTGCCAGTTCCACCGTTTTTGAAACTCCCAGTCAGAGAGGCAGTGTGTAGTGGCTTGAGCTTTGGCCAAGAACTCTCAAGACCAGGGTTCAAATTCCCGCTCAGCCATGGAAACCCACTGGGTGGCCTTGGGCAAGTCATACAGCTTCAGAAGAAAGTCATGGCAAACCCCCTCTGTACAAATCTTGCCAAGAAAACCCCATTATAGATTTGCCTTATGGTCACCATAAGTTGAAAATTACTTGAAGGTACACAACACACACACTGAGAGGGACAAGGGGGAAGAGAACGAAACGGACATTTTAAAAGCAGTTGAAAATTGGGATGACGGAGGCTTAATCGGGACTGTCCCTGCCAAATCAGGACAGCTGCAGTGTATGCAGTGCTTGCAGCCTTTCTCCTCCTTTGTGCCACAGCCCAAGGTAGCATGGTGCGTGCCCAATCTCAGCAAACATTCAAAATCCATGCCCCATTTTGATAAATATATTTTTTAAAACTCATGCCCCACAAACCTCCAAAACCCATGTTTCTGTTCTTAAAAGATCATGAATAGAATAAGACCAAAGCATTTGTAAATTTAGTATAAAATATTTCTTTTGATCTAATACAAGCTACTGTGCAACATCACATGATACAATAAGCTATGTGATAAAACAGCAATAGGTAAAATTGCAAAGAAAACCCTGTGATAGGTCGCCCGTAGGGTCGCAACAAGTCCGAAATGATTTGAAGGCACACAGCAAGAGCAACAAGGTAAAATTGTTTTTCTTTATTTTCCAAATAGAAGAAAAATTATAGCATGCAGGGTTTTTGCCTATACTACACATTGTTGTGTGCCTTCAAGTTGTTTCTGACTTATGGCAACCCTAAGCTGACCCTATCACAGGGTTTTCTTGGCAAGATTTGTGGACAGATTTGCCATTGCCTTCATCTGAGGCTGAAAGAGTGTGACTTGCTCAAGGTCACCCAGTACTCCAATGCTCAAACCTCTATACCATCTTGACACATGTCTGGGGGGAGGGGAGAGGAGATTTACAGGCCCTACATACTGGAAGTTCACTGGTATAAACCTTGAAGGTGCCACCACAGCCTCTATTTTATTTGTAGCAACAGCAACATTTTTTATTCCTGCACTAGACACGAGTGTGGTGTAATGGTTTCAGTGTTGGACTATGACTCTCGAGACCAGGGTTCAAATCCCTGCTTGGCCATGAAAGCTCACTGGGTGACACTGGGCAAGTCACACTCTCTCAGCCTTAGAGGAGGGCAATGGCAAACCCCCACTAAACAAATCTTGCCGAAAAAACTCAATAAAATTAAAATAAATCTTAGTAACAGTAGCACCTGCAGTCCAATCATCATTTGTCTGCAGGCAGAGGCTTTTATTGGGGCTTACAGTCAGGAAGTTCCTCCTAATGTTTAGGTAGAATCTCTTTTCCTGTAGTTTGAGTCCATTGTTCCGTGTCCTAGTCTCTGGAGCAGCAGAAAACAAGCTTGCTCCATCCTCAGTAGGACATCCCTTTAAATATTTAAACATGGCTATCATGTCACCTCTTAACCTTTTTTTTCCGGCTAAACATACCCAGCTCCCTAAGCCGCTCCTCATAGGTCATGGCTTCCAGAGCTCCCACCATTTTGGTTGCCCTCCCCTGGTCACATTCCAGCTTGTACATATCCTTCTTGAGTTGTGGTGCCCAGAACTGGGCACAGTATTCCAGGTGAGATCTGACCAATTGTTTTTAACTTTTAATTGTCTTTTTTAAAACAAACAAACAATTTTTATATGTTGTGAGCTGCCTTGGTTCCCATTCTGGAAGAAAAGTGGCTTAGAAAATAAATAAGTAAATTTGTTAGCAAAGGCCTGGTGACATAAAAATGTTTTAACCTGCCACCTTTAGGAGAGTAAAGATGGCGCCATCCTAACCTCTCTGGGCATGAGGAGGGAGACTAGGATGGTGGGAGTTCTGGAAGCCATGCCCTATAAGGAGCAGCTTAGGGAGCTGGGCATGTTTAGTCTGGAGAAGAGAAGGTTGAGAGAGGACATGATAGCCCTGTTTAAATATTTGAAGGGATGTCATACTGAGGATGGGGCAAGCTTGTTTTCTGCTGCTCCAGAGACTATGGACACGGAACAATGGGTTCAAACTACAGGAAAAGAGATTCCACCTAAACATTAGGAAGAACTTCCTGACAGTAAGAGCTGTTCGGAGTGGAATACACTGCCTCAAAGTATGGTGGAGTCTCCTCTGGAGGTTTTTAAACAGAGGCTGGATGGCCATGTGTCTGGAATCCTTTGATTGTGTATTCCTGCAGGGCAGGGGGTTGGACTGGATGGCCCTTGAGATCTCTTCCAACTCTATGATTCTATATGATTCTAAGTCTGGGAGCAGCCACCGAAAAGGCCCTCTCCCTAGTTCCCACCAAAGCTGAGCCTGAGAAGCGGGTTTGACTAGATGACCCTTAGGAACCCCTGCCTACTCTAGGATGCCATGAGAAGAATATAACCAGGCAAGCCACCTTTCTTTGGGCAGTGATGCCCGAAGATGTCCCCTTCCTCTCCCCCTAGTGGCTCCTGCGGGAAGTGCGCTTTGCTGCCGGTGATGCAATAGGAGCGGGGCAATTAGCAGCACCAGCCGCCGAGGAGAGGCGGCGGCGGCGGCGAGGGACTCTTCATTCCAAGCCGAGCTGCAACGTGTCCCGCCAGTGGCTTCTTCGCCTCCGGTCTGCCGGGTTGAGAGCCAGATCGGGCTCCGCGAGCTGCTGCATCCGTGCAAGGAGCCATCAAGGAAACGAAGAGAGTCAGAAGGACAATAATCCCCCCCCCGCAAAAAAAACCCCAAACCCTCCATTCGGCTTCCTTTATCTTTTTGGACCTTTGGGGAGTGGATTCGACCGGCATGATGAAGGTAATCACATTTGGAAAGAGGAAGATGAGAAGGAAGGATGTAATGTTTACATAGAGGGAGCATGGGAGATGCACCCTCAAGGAATCCAGCCACGTTTGCAAAAGGGGTGGGGGGAGCAAGCAAAAAAAAATTGCTATTATTACTCCTCTTACCATCATTATTAAACATCGTCATCATTATTATTAATTGCACAGCTGTGCTTCTGATCCCCTCTTCAAAGGGAATAATTTCAAATTAAGATTCTCTGCTTTCTGATAGTAACCATATGGGCTAGGCACAGAAAAGCAATAGAATCAAGGGTGGGGGAAAGGATCAATAACTTGTCCCCCGACCTTCAGTGGAGAATTTTCTCAATCTCTTTTGGATTGGAGGAGGTGATATTCTTGAGGTTCCTAGAAGTTTTTTTTTTTTTTTTTAAGGCTGTGGATTTGGATTTTAAGGATTATTTCCTTTTCTCCCCTCCACAACACAAACTGTGTTTTAAAAATGTCTGAGGGTTTTGTGTGTGTGTGTGGGGGGGGTGAATGTGTTTTTCCCCAGGCATGTTGTCTCCAATGTTCAGTGCCACCCTTCCGCCTGTGAACCTCAAATTGAGCAAATAGAAAGGCTGAGAGGAGGAAGAAGATATGACCACAGTGCCATTCCTAGTCCCAGGCTTTGAAGGAGGATTTAAAGCGGGTGGCTGAATTTGGGGGTTTATGGTCTCTGGAAATGAGGTTTTCTGTTCCCTTCCCCACCCCCATTGCTGTGTTTAAAGGGTGCAGGAGTTTATTTATAGATCTTTGCAATCAGTCAGCATGGCTCTGAATTGGGTCAAAGTGGCAGCAGAGGAAGCCGGGGTTCTGATGAGCAGGGGGTTGGTGCAAATGGAAGACATGGGTTTTTCCTATGCTGAGCCTTCAGATATTTCCGTCCCCTTCCCCTCCTTCTCTCTTTGAGCAGATGTGCTTTAGATTCTTGTTCCTTTCTCATGCATTTCTTTTCCTCCTTGAAATGGAGGGAGAGGAATTCTCTTCTGTTAGCACCCATGTTGATTTCTAACCCCACAGGATGATGGGAATGGTGATGATTTTGGGGGTGGTGATGGAGAGGTGGTAGTGGTGGTGAATAGCTGCACTCCCAGAAGTCTTGGGGAGGAGGATAATCGGCAATGAAGACTTTAGCAAAAGGCTGGAATTTGCACAAGCGAGCATGCCGACATTCCTGGAGCATATTGCTACTGAAAAGGTCACAGTGGAGTGGCACATTTGAGCATGTCGCTGATGGTGTTCTTGCTGCTGGCAAGATGGGACAAGACAGCGGAAGCCAAAGGACGGAAGGCCGTGAATGTGACTCACTTTTTTTGTGGAAGGATCGCTCAGGGCAGTCATGTTAACTGCTCCTAAACTGGACCTATTTTACCACATTGGTTGGAAAGGAAGCTTACATTTTTTCCCCATCAGCAGCCCACTGTGTTCTTGTGTTGTTCATAGCTGTTGGACAGGTATTAAGTTGCTGGCACACATTGGTTTCCTCTCCAGAGCCAGAAAAAACAACAACAAAAAGTCCTCCATCCACATTGGGCTGCTTTCATGAAGCCAGGAGGAAAAGCTGGCAGCACCTGAAGAATAATCTCCACAGTGTAGGATGGAGAAGTGGGGACTGCAACAAAATGTTGAAGCGTAGTGAGCTTCTGTACAGAGTTTAGTTGGTCATGTCCTTTTCTATGATATTCCTTTCCATTCATCTATTTTTTTTAATTATCACCCTTCCCTTGCTCAGCATTAGCTGTTTGATTCAGATTGGGCTGTTTGCAGGTATCTTTCCTACTTAATTTTCTTTTTCACACCTTGGGGTCTCCCTCCAAATTTTGCTGATGCCTTAGCTTTGTGTGTAGGTGATGCTGTTACGACTACATGAACACTGGCACTTGGAGAATGAGTTCCCTGTTAGTATCTGTGTGTATGTCCATGACTGAGTGCTACTCAGAGTATTCTGCAGTCTTCAACAGAGAAACGAGACTAGAGCTTGGGAAAGTTATGTTTTTAGGTTACAACCTCCAGAATTCCCCACTAGCAAGGTAGCTGGAGCGTTCTGGGAGTTGTAGTCCAACAAAGTAACATTGCCAAGCTCTGATTAGATAATATGAAATGTAAGGCGGTACTGGACAAGTTTTGAAGGAATGCTTAAAAGTGGAGGGACATGGTGCTAGGCCACGTTGAGGATGCTGTGTCCCAGATAGTCTTGGTCACAGTTTGTTCCAAATTGACCCATAGCAAAGCTTAATCCAGAACGTAAACCCAAGACCCTTTCACACTGCACAATTATAGCACTGTGATTCCACTTGAACTACCATGGCGACATCCTTTGGAATCCTGGGATTTGCAGGATAGTGAAGGGCATTTAGAATTCTCAGCCAGAGAGCTCTAGTGCCTCACTAAACTACAAACCCTAGAATTCCACAGGATGTTGCCATGGCAGTTAAAATGGAATCACTGTGCTGTAACTGTGTAGTGTGAAAGGCCCCTACTCTTGGCAGTGAGGTTTGTTTAGGTCAACGATGAGAAACCAATGGCCCTTCAAATGTTGCATTGTAACTTCCATAAGCCCCAGTCAGCATGATCATGGGAGTTGTAGTCTGGAGGAACACATGTCCCCCGCCCCCAGTTTAAGCCTACCCATGCTTCAAGTAGAATGAAGTGATGGAATGGATTGTACAAGCTGACATGTTTGGCAAGTATGACTTTGGAATGTTGCCCAATATATGAAATTATCTGCAGACAGAAAAAGTACATAACAGGGAGTTCTTGCTCTGAGTTCTTTTTTGTCCTCATCACCCAGCAAGACACTGAAGGTGTTCTGTCTGCCTTGGGCTGTTTTGAGTGGGTTTCCTCATCCTTTTGAGGGAAGAAAAAAGTAGGCCTAAATACCCTAAAGGCACCAGATCCCATCTGATCTTGGAAGCTAAGCAAGGTCAGCCTAGTTGGTACTTGGATGGGTGACTGCCAGCAAATACCAGACTGTATGCTATATTTCAGAGGAAGGAACTAGCAAAACCAGCTCTTAGTATTCCTTGCATAAGAAAACCCTATGAAACTCATGGGGTTGCCATAAGTTGAGATGTGGGGCCAGAGTTGACATCTAGGTTTGTAACAAGGTCTTGTTCCTATATCTCCATCTATGTTATGAATGAATAGTTTTAAGACTAGCTTAAATCCATCAGTGGGTTTCATTTGACGATTTTTTTTATGCTAAAAGAGGCTGGCTATCTCTTTGAATACTACTCTACAGGGAAGTAAGTACTTGCACTTCTTGAAATGTTAGGAATTCCTTGAGCCTTCTGATTCCTCCTCCATCTTATCCTTGAATGGTACTGTATTTGATTGTATTAGACACTCCTGAATGCCACTAATAGAGGAAACAATTAAAGAATACAGGTTGCCCTTCCCCTGTATCCATGGAACCAATATTCATGGTTTCACTGATCTGAGGGACACAAAATAGGGGACACATACCATAGATTTGTGCTAGAAAATGCTTAGAGAGGCATTCTCTCCAGGCATCTCCAAGGCCCTCCATGGGCAAATCTATGGTACTAGCTGTACCTGGTGTAATATAAACTTTTAAAAAACTCCCCCCAAAATGCCCAGTAGACTTCATCACAACCCTGTAAGGTAGGCTGGTAGATTTTTAAATTCCTTCTCCCCCTTCTCAGTGTTCCACACTTTCCCTGGAATCGCTGAGGGTGACTCGCTTTGTTGCCCTGCTGCTGCCACCAGTTGACTGTCTGGGCCCTGTTGCAGTGGCAGCATTGGCATCCCACTGCTGCCACCGCCACCACCCAGTTGCCTGTCTGGGTCCCATTGCAGGCAGCCTGTCACCACTGCTGCTGCTAGTTGACTGCCTGGGTCCCAATCTGGGCCACAGATTGAGTGGCAAGAGTGGATTTTGAGGTGGAGAGGGGATTTGCATGTGGGTAGTGATTGGTTGGGTGTGTTTCCTGAGCAGCCAGTCAGCACGCTGGGAAAGGCAACATACCCAAGAGAAATATATATATTTACACACACACACACACACACATACATATACAGATGTTTGTACAGGAAGTCTTTTATTTTAATAGGGTTTGCTATTATCCACGGTTTCACTTATACACGGTAAGTCCAGGAACATATCTCTCATGAATACGGGGGTGACACGTATGTCAAGAAAGCAGTGACTTCATAGCCATGCGTGAGGACACAATTGGTTATTGTGTATACCGTAGTTCTGAGATTTGAGGGGGAGGGATAGGACGTATTTATTATTGCTGCTGTGATATGAAGTGAAAGCACAAGGGAGGGGTATATGTTTTTGTATGCTTTTTTTTCTCCCTTTGAACACACACATTTATCCCTTCGGCTGGAAACATGCTAAGAGTTTGTATCTTTTCATTAGCAGAGATGAAAGCAGGGAGCTTGTTTGTGGCTAAAAGGAGAGCGAGCGAGCTTAATTTTGAAATTAGCCATATAAATAAGTAAATCACATCCATTAAAAGGCATTGATGGGTTACAGATGAAAATAATCAAAGAGAAAAGCAGCAAGGGCAGGAATTGTTAGTTGTGAAATGGCATGAGGGGAGAGTACATTCAGTGGATGCACTGTATTAAAATTGGCCTTTACCCTGGCAAAGAACGATATGGAACCAGCTGGACCTGGCATACCATATGCCCTTAACCCCCCCCAACATCCGATAGACCTCATGACAACCCTGTAAGGTAGGCCGGTGGATTTAAATTCCCCTTCTCAGCGTTCCACACTTTTCCAGAAATTGCGGAGGATGACTCTCTGTTACCCTGCCGCCACCAATTGGCTGCCTGGGTCTCATCGCAGTGGCGGCAGAAGTGTCCTGTGGCTGGGCCAGTTGACTGCCTGGACCCCATCGCAGCCTATGACTGATGAGTGGCTGAGGGAGTGAGCCCTTGTGAGGCGGTGATGCAGATTGAGTGGATTGTGACATGGAGACTGGATTTGCATGTAGATGGTGATGGGTTGGGTGTGTTTTCTGAGCAGCCAGTCAGCACACTGAGAAAGACAACATATCCAAGAGAATTGTATATATAGAGAGATGACATATAAAGGTTCTAGTCCCCACTGAGCTATTGAATTCCCTTGGCAAGCAAAACTCTCTCTCAGCCTGATGACCTACCTCATAAAATAGCTGGAGGGTTGCTGCTTATACCTCCTTGAGCTCATAGAAACAAATGTGGGACATTCACGTAAGTAATTAACTTGCAGTTCTGTTATGAGTCAAACAATAGACGTTAATGAAATTCTGTTGTTAAGAGCCAACAATCCAAAAGATGGAGTTAGGGCCAGATACAACCAATCCTAATGGCCTGGTTTTATATAATGGTCTGGTTTCATTAATAGCTGTTTGCAGCAGCAGTACTAACCCATGTATTGTGACTGCAATCTGCTGTGCCAATAATACCAAGAAGTTGATGGAAGGTAGCTGGGATTTCCTGGCTGCAACAGCCATTTAATTAACAGGATAAATAGACTGGAGAGGTTGCCTGAAGGTGTTTGGAAAAGAAATGGTAATTCTTCCAGTTGAGTGACTGAAGCTCCCATGAGTCCTAACCAGTGGTGTCATTGGGGAGGTATGATGGAAGTTACAGCCCAACAACCTCTGGAGAACTGCAGTTTACTCACCCCTAATGTATAAATAGGGGTGGTGGTTTTTTTTCAGAGAGATTAAGGGAAAGGGAAGAAGTATAGCAAGAAAATTTTAAAAAGAAGGAAAGAAAGAAGGAAAAATACCACCATATCCATGTATTCAAAGGCTGCTAGCTATCCATATCGAAAACCTGAAATGTTATGTTGTAATGCTGCAAAAAGTCATCCTTTTTGTTTTCATAGTAAGGGCAAATGGTTTAAAAGGATGCATACAGATTATCAGCAGTATGGATTGAACATTTTATGCACAGACTTGAGGGTTGGGAGAATTACCTTTTTAAAAAACAAAACAAGACCCCTGATGTTCACTGACTGGAATTCAGACAATGGTTGGGATGGCCACTTTTGGTTTTCTGTTATATTGGGAGTCAGAAAACTCATCTTGGTCTTCTGCAAGTCACCCAGAGATTCAGTAGTAGATTATGATCTATATATTATTATCTAATTTCCCCCAACTTAGATAACCTTTGCAGGGAAATACATTCGGGGGTAGCCATGTTGGCCATGCAGCAAAACAAAATCTAAAATCCACAAAAAAAGTGATATCTTTATTGGCCAACCAAATGCAAAACACATGATGCAAGCTTTCAAAGCTCTATTGACTTCTTCATCAGGCAAACACTTTGTTAAAAAAGCAAAGTGACCAATGTTGGAGTCACAGGCCTACATGCTGTTTCAGATGTTACTTGTGCTGTTGTTGTTCATGTGAAGGATCTCATACAGGCTGAGGCCACTTCCTTCTTCATGTAGAGTTGAGACAAAAGACAGTAAAATTTAAATCCTTTTGCAGCAGTGAGGCAACCTCTCTGGCATCCAGCATGTCCCTTTTCCTTTGTGAAGCTATGGTCCCCTTTGTTGGGCAAAGATCATTGGATTTTTCAAGAAGTCTCTGTATTGCTGCAAATGGAAACAATCTGCATAGGTAAAACTAGCCAATTATACTTTTTTGCCTGATAAAGAAGCCAGTAGAGCTCAGAAAGCTTGCATCACGTGTTTTGCATTTGGTTGGCCAATAAAGGTATCACCTTTTTGTGGATTTTGTTTTTCAAGGAAGGGAATCCATTTTCTATGAACTTGTCCATAAATCATTGTGAGCTATGATACCTCAGTTGAACCTCCATCTAGAGAAGCACTTTACCTTTGCTTAGGACTGATAGCAAAGGAGGCTCCTGTCTTCCTGTCATGCTCACAATCTTTCCAAGGGATTTAGCTGTGTATTGTTAGAACAAATAGATGGATCTAATTTAGCCTGATCTTTCAAGGCATTCCTGTTGAGAGGAACAGCCTAATGGTGAGAGAGTTTGGCAGGGGAACAAACTACCTCAGGCAGGGCCGGTTTAAGGAATTTTGGGGGGCCCTGCAATGCTTTACTTTGGGGCCCCCATATGTTTATCTCAGATCAATGTAATCTAATCTATCACTGTACATGATGTTCAGATTATAGTAGGACCCCCGTATCGATGGATTCCTTATCCATGGAACACAAAACAGCACACCTACCATAGAGTCTTCCTAGAAAATGTGTCTTCCCTAGCCCTTTTCTAGGCCCTCCAAGGCAACTCTATGGTATTTTAAACCGGAAGTCCCATTATTTTCAATGGCGTTCACTATTATTCATGGTTTTCAGAATCCACGCCCCCCCCCCCCGAACCAAGCCCCAGTGGATAAGAGGGGCCTACTATATTACATAATTTGCCACCAATAATTTAGTTTAAAAACTATATTATAGGCACTAACATAATATTTTTTGTTTATTAGCAATTAATGTAATGGTGTAGATTTCCTCAAAGAAAATAAAGAGTAGACTACAAGCTAAACATGAGTTAACAGTGTGATGCAGCAGCAAAAAATGCCAACGCGATTCTAGGCTGCATTAATAGGAGTAGTGTCTAGATCAAGGGAAGTAATAGCATCACTCCATTGTTTGGTCAGACCTCACCTGGAATACCGTTTCCAATTCTGGGCACAAGAAAGATACTGAGAAGGATGGTGCGAGGTCTGGAAGCCATTACACCCTATGAGGAACGGCTTAGGGAGCTGGGTATGCTTAGCCTGGAGAAGAGAAGATTGAGAGGGGACATGATAGCCATGTTTAAATATTTGAAGGGATGTCATATTGAGGAAGGAACAAGCTTGTTTTCTGCTGCTCCAGAGACTAGGACACGGAGCCATGGGTTCAAACTACAGGAAAAGAGATTCCACCTGAATATTGGGAAGAACCTCCTGACAGTAAGAGCTGTTTGGAAGTGGAATACACTGCCTTGGAGTGTGTTGGAGTCTCCTTCTTTGTTTTTTTTTAAACATAGGTTGGATGGCTGAAGAAGACCAAGGGGGAAAGGGAGGGGAGAGGAACCAAGACATGTTAAAAGCAGCTGGAAAAATGGGCTGGAGGGGATCTATGTGCAAGGAGGGAAAGGGAAGAAAGAAAGAAAGAAAGAAAGAAAGAAAGAAAGAAAGAAGCCTTTTCTGAGGGAGACAACCCTCAAATTCCCTGTCTCTCTCTCACACACACACACTCACCCTCTCCAACATGCCTCTCCCTCCAGCTTCTGCCATGGAGGGCTGCTGTTTCTTTCTCTTTCTCTTTAGTTTTGGAGAGGCTGTTTTGTTTTTGTTTTTTTTAAAGCCGGCAGGAAGTTTTTGGAGGAGGAGGGTAAGAGGGGGCTCCTCCTGGCTGTCTCCTTCTTCAGATTAAGGAGGCCAACACGGGGCCCTCTCTTGACCCCGGGCCCCCTGCCAATGCTGATTTGGCAGACAGGTTAAACTGGCCCTGACCTCAGGAAGTAGTGAGCTCTCCTTTGTTGGAGGTATTTAAGAGAACTCTGGATGGCCATCAGTCGGGGATGCTGATTTCTGCACAGAGCCAAGCTTTGGACTAGATGATCTCTAATGTTCCTTCCAACTTTTAGAACTCTGTGGTCTTATTCAGGGCTAAATTGCAGAGAAATATGGTGAGTGCATGTTGCTGCTTTAAACTGAGTCCTATCATTGGGCCATTTAGATTAGTACTGTGAGTGGCAGCTTTCCAAACAGGACTCGTGGAATTGCTGGGTCTGGACCTGGGACCTTCTGCATTGAGGAATTGCAGTTCTTCTCCTAAAAAAAAAGATGGGTTCTGGAAATGTTGTTGTTGTTGTTGTTCATCCTGTGCATGCTACATTGTCAGTCTAGGCAAGCCAGCATCACATCATTGTATTTATGCATTCAGCTAATTGTGACCCCAGGCATCCAGGCATTGTAATCATCACCATGGCCTTGGGCAGATACAACGGAATGGCTCATGTGCACAAAAAGGATTTGTGGAAAGATAGAATATCTTTGTGTCGGCATTAATTCCTGTCCAGATAGCGGTCAAAGAACACAGCTGCAGAAATGTCACATGTATAGATTCCCAGAGGAGGGTGTTCGTTTTGGGCAGTTCAGGAAAAGGGGAAGAGTCATGCTTGGCATCCTACCTTCAGAACCTAGAAGTGTTTGCCTTACCTGGAGGAGTTTATCATTAATGTAGCATGGTGGCCAAGAGCATCAAATGATCAAATGTGAAATCACTACCCCCCCCCCCAAAAAAAAGCACCTGTTTCAGTCACTTATTCTCTCCTCATGCAGAACTCGGAAATTTGGAAATAATGCAATACAAGTAATAACTGAATTGAATAAATGAATACAACTTCAAGTAATAATGTTACTTATAACACACAAATTTGGGAATGACATGGTGGTCATATTTTAAAACACATTAAAGCATTAACATTAAGAGTTTAGCTGTGCTACACAGATGAAGCACCTTGATGCTACTTTTATTGTTAGGGATCCATGATGAATCAACATCTTCATCAATGACTTGGATGAGGGAATAGAGGGCATGCTTATCAAATTTGCAAATGACACTAAATTAGGAGGGGTAGCTAATACCCCAGAGGACAAGATCAGAATTCAAAATGACCTTAACAGATTAGAACGCTGGCCCAAAAATAACAAATTGAATTTCAACAGGGAGAAATGTAAGTAAGCACTCTGTTCCTGAAGAGGTCAACCAACTGCACTAGATCCCTCTAACAAAGAAGTTGATAATTACCTCAAGCCAAACTGCAAATCCCAGGATGCCACATAGAATCATAGAGTTGGAAGAGACCACAAGGGCCATCTAGACCAATCCCTTGCCATGCAGGAACACACAATCAAAGCATAGCCGAGGGATGGCCAGCCAGCCTCTGTTTAAAAGCTGCCAAAAATGGAGACTCCACCACATTCCCAGGCAGTGCATTCCACTGTCAAAACAGCTCTTACTGTCAGGAAGTTCTTAATTTTTAGATGGAATCTCTTTTCAGAGTTGAGTCCAGGAGAACACCCAAGCTAAGGGCCTGAGATTTCAGGGGGAGTATAACCCCATCCAGAAAGTCAAAGCGGCTTACGATATAAGTTAATCTAAAACAGTATGGAGTACAAACGTTAAATAAGCATTAAAATTTCAGTCCAATTAGTTTTAAGACATAAGGTTAAAAAAACAGTTAAAACACAGGGAGTACATAATTACAGATTAAAAAACAGCATACATAGTTTCATGGCCCTCTAAACCTATCAGTTAAGGCTGAAGATCTTTGCCTGTCCCCAGAAAGATAGCAGAGAGGAGGGCATGTCAAGCCTCCCTTGGGAGGGAGTTCCATAGTCTAGGAGCAGCTGCTGAGAAGTCTTTCTCTTGTCCTCACCAGACAAGCCTGGGAGGGTAGCGGGATGGAGAGAAAGCCTTTCCTTGAATATTAGGGACCCATTTTGCCTCAACCTTAGTGGTGAGCTTTGGGGAGGTACTTTTAGCTTGTTTTATTTTTCCAACTGTGAGGTTGTCTACGTGGCAAAAGTACTCCTCATAGGATTCAAGGAGAATACAGTTTGTCTGAATGGCATCCTGCATCAATCCACTCTATTTGGAAGGAGGGGGCCAAATCCACCAAAAGCTCTGCGGGGGGGATGCACATTCCTGCTCATTGGGGCAACCAATTCACTTTCAGTCACATTCCTGACAAGAGCAGAAGTGGAAAGCTGATTGGCCAGGTGTGCACAGGTGGCAGAGCTTGCTAACAAGGCAAGTGCTTGGAGTCACCATATTGGATTTTTCGCCATAGTGATTGTATGCTGAAGGGATGAAACAGCCTTTTCTTCTTTTCTGTTTATTTAGGTGGAATGTCACACTTTCACACCTTAGATATGCTTTTTTTAAAAAAAGACTGTTTGGCAGTGGCAATTTGAGGTAAATAAACTCACCAGTAATTCACTCGAACCCGCCATCTTGATTCGCAGGCATGCCCATTGGAATAGTGAAAGCGGAGAGCTTCGCAGGCCTGGGATCGTGCCAAAAAACCTATTAAGACTAATAGGAGCTGCTTTGAATTGATCTTAGTGCTCATCAATCCACATTTTTTCCTCTCATATAAACAAGCCCTTAGTTTGTTGTTGCCTTTTGAATATTTGGCACTTAGTGGGTTTGCTGGTGTGTTCCCTCTTAATTCTTGGGTCACAGATGTAGTCTGTTCCCCTCTACCCCCATGGAGCCCTCAGGGCGGTTTGAGCTGTACAGCTACTTTAGTGGGCAGTTTTAAGGATTACTGAGCTAATAATGCATGTGAAAGGGCTTTGAGCTCTAGAAAAACTGCTATATAAATGCAAAACATTATCTCTCTTATCCAGAGCTGCTAACAAAACAGATTCCAAACACCACTCAGCCTAACCACAGCCATCAAAACTACAATCAGTGGCTTTAATAAGAGAAAGAACTAACTTGGAAAAGATAAGAATGGCCTTATTTATCTGAAATGGGTTTCTCCATTCTATTCTCTCAGCCCCCCCACCCCAAACTCACAAATGTCATAAATCCTACCAGTTTCCTTGGAATTAATTGCTTCTCTCTTGAAGTATCCATTAAGAAACCAAGTTACTAAGTTTAAAGAGTAGAGTGCCTCTCCTCTTAAAACAAGCCATTATTATATTAAGGATTAAATTAATTTAAATCCATTAGAAGGGCTTCAGCAAATATTGCCATATGCTACCAGGAGGGAAAATGTGTTGGCTTTGCTTATCTAAAAGAGCAACGCTTCCCCTACTACATAATCCCTGGGAAATGGTCTTTTAAGATAATCAGAGGTTTTCACTACAGGTAGTTTGCATCACCTGATAAATCAACCCTGGCACACTGTTTTTTCTTGCGTTTGATGTCTTGCATTTTAGAATCTCTGCGTGGCATCATTTTGCCTTCCTTTGATGCTGGCTGTTCATACACAGAATTTAAATGCCAGATCAATGGTTTGTCATGCAGTATGAGGCAGTTGCCTAGGCTACAGGGCTTGAGACTTTTTCGATTAGTATATGATTTATCATTTTTAAAAGTATATATGTACAAAAAACTCTACATTTGATATCTCACAGATGAATCTGGGCAAGAAGCTATTGGAAGTGGGCCCTATCTCCACACCCCAGTCATTCATGGTGAGGAGGCTTTGGACATCCAGATGTTTTGGACTACAGTTCCCACACTTGCTTTTCATTGGTCATTCTGGGTGGAGCTGTTGGGAATTGTGGGACAAAGCGTAGAATCATAGAGTTGGAAGGGCCCTAAGGGCCATCAGGTTCAATCCCCTGCTCCATGCATGCAGGATCTCCAGCTAGAACATCCCTAGCGGGCCTGTGAAGGTGGTGGGTTTGGGAGAAGTGGCTCCCCCAAAGATCTTACAGTTTGGGCAGGCTCATATGGGAAGCTGTGTTTCTTCAGCCAGCCTGGTCCCAAGCCATATAGAATTTGAATTGTGCCCTAAAATGGACCAACAGCCAGTGGGACTAAAATCTTCAGAGGAGGTGCTTCTCAATCTTACCACCTTCACAGGCACGTTTGGGGGAATATGGAAAAAGATCTGCTCTGTGGTAGCTTTTCTATGTGTAACATGGTTGGAATCCAGGGGTGAACGTATCTGTGCAAGCTGCTCCTTAGTGCAGAGGTTTCCAAGGGGATCACTTTGAACATTGTCTCTATGGGCCACAGTGCACAGTAAAAGTGCCAGCCAGTGTGGTGTAGTGACTAAATGGAGACCCAGGTTCAAGTCCCTACTGAACAGGTCTGACCCTATTATTAGTCAGAGTGAGGTGGCTGCCTTGAGTGGCAGGAAGGGGAGGTGTCAGCAAAGACTGGGGGGGGGGGTTGGCTGGATTTTTTTTTCCTGCCTGGAGCAGTGAGTGAACTTGGCTGCCACTGGGTGACTTGGACGCCCCCCCCACCTCTTTTTTCTTCTCTGATCTATCTCACAAGGTTGTTGTGAGATTGATAACCAGGTCTCACTACTGGGAACGCACAACTCCCCTGTTGCAACAGCTCCACAAGCTGCTAGTCTGTTTTTGAGCACAATTCAAACGTTTTGAGTTCAGGTGACCTATAGAGCCCTATATAGCTCAGGTCCAGGTCATTTGAAGGACTGTATATTCTTCTATATAAGCCTGCCTGTGTTTTGAGATCTTCAGGGAGACCCTTTTCTCTCTGTCCTACCACACTTACAGGTTCCACATGATGGAAACAAAGGATTGTTTCCTTCTGATTGATCCTAGGCTCTGAAATGTCCTTCCTCAAGAAGTTAGACTGATTTCCTTGCTATCCTTCCTTTGGTTTCAGCCAATGTTTGAGCGCTGCTTGGTCAGGGGGAAAGGGTGTCTCATAATTTGCTTTGTTAATATTTTGTTGTATTTTTCTATTTAATGGTCATGCTTTTAGCTGCTTTTAATTCTATTGATTATTTCATTATATTTTAAACTTACGTATAATGTGAATTTTTAAGTTGTTACCTGTATTAGCTGTTGTAAGCTGCTTCGAGTCCCGGACTAGGAAAAAGATGGTTATAACTAAATACAGTAGTAGTAGTCATAGTAATAACTTCCATTGGTTACCCCATTCCTTCTAGGATTCAGTACAAGCTTTTTGTTTGAACATCCAAAGCCTTAAACAACCTAGCTTTCCTCCCGTCCCCACTCTTCACAATCTTTCAGCCCTTATTTCTTTTTACCGGCTGGCTGGAGATCTGCATTCTAGGAATTCTAGGCTTCTCACCAAACCAAGGGTTTCCTCTTTCTAGGCTTGCTGCTCCATACTCTTGGAATTGACCCCCCTCAACATTTGCAGACTGATCTTTCCCTCATTATTTTAAAACCTCAGTTAAAAACTTTCTTGCTTTCCAAAGCTTTTGGAATCTTAGTTTAATATTGTTCTATAATCTTGTCTACTTTGATTATATGTATTGGTCAGTTTGCTTTATATTATAGTGTCTTTTATGTTAATAATTTGTTTTACAATTGTATTATATCATTTTATATTTTATTATTTCTTCCTTCCCTCTGTGGGTGTATGTGTATACACATGTATTTTAGATTGTATGTTTTTGGCAGGATCCCCTGTTTTGGGGTTGTTTTACTTGTAAAGTGTCATGTAAATTGATTGCGCTGCATAAATAGAGCAAGCGCACCATTTTCAATTAATTGGAGGAAAGGCAGAATAGAAATTTCACCCATAAACATATTGTGAATTTGTTCATGCGTTTTTGAAACGATGCTTTAACTGGCTATTTTTATCTTGAAGAAATACAGCTGTTGTTGCCTGAAATGTACTCCAACTCTAGATTGCAGCAGCTGCCTTTTCCTCAGAAAAGAATTAGCCAGTTGAAACTTGCCATTTTAGCAGTATGAATAACCTGCCATGCACTCTGGCTTTATATGGCAGCTGTACCATGCAGAGCAGTTTCATGCTGGACGTGATGTTCTGAAGGCCCATGACGCAGCAGTCTTGTTGAATCTAAGCCAGACTGGTCAATTTCTGGATGAGAGACTGGGTTCATTCACGCTACATAATTATAGCACTATTATTCCACTTTAAATGCTTGTTCCATCCTGTGGGAAACTGGGGTTTGTAGTTTGATGAGGCACAGGAAAGCTTTGGCTGAGAATTCTAAATACCCCTCCCTAAACTGCCAATCCCAGTTTTCCATAGGATGAAACCATGGCAGTTAAAGTGGAATAATAGTTCTATAATTGTGTAGTGCGAATGGGCCCACTAACTGGGATGCCTTGAGTTTCATTGATGGGTAAAAGGTGGGACAGAGCAGTAACACCCTCCAATGCAGAATGCCTGTACCACAGATTAAGGTTGCATCTGCATTGCAGAAATAATCCAGTTTGATACTGCTTTAAACTGCCATGGCTCAATGCTATGGTATCCTGGGATTTGTAGTTTCTTATGGCACCATAGTGCTTTGACAGAAAAGGCTAAATATCTCACAAAACTACAAATCCCAGAATTCCATAGCATTGAGCCATGGTAATAGTGTCAAACTAGATTATTTCTGCAGTGCAGATGCAACCTTAGCAATAGCATTTATATTTCTATACTGCTTATAAGTGCAAAGCATTCACTAAGCAGTTTACAACAACGTGTTACCCAACAAGCTGAGTACTCATTTTACTGACCTGCGAAAGGATGGAAGGCTGAGTCAGCCCTGTAGGATTGAATTTACAATGTTGTGGTTACAGTACTGACATTTAACCACTGCGCCACCAGGGCTCCTCAAGTTTACTCCCCTGAAATATATGAATGATTAGTGAAACATGTTTTCCCTGGGATGAAATCATAGTGAGATTCATTTGAGAAAATAAGAAAGCAGTGGCAGCTGGTGGCTTTCCTGTTGGTTGGACAATGAACCTGCTCTGTGTTTTAGTCTATCCATGATGCTGAACCTAACATTCAGCCTGAAACTCCCCGGTGACCTGGATGTTAAAATATGGGAAGAAGGCTAGTAAAACAAACCTCCAGATGCTGCATTTCAGGAACTCCAGAGCATATTTAGCTGATTAAATTACCAAAGAAAGATTTATTGCTGGCAAAGTAAAAAAGGCAAGCCATTGCAGACTGGCACAGCAAAACAAATGACAACAATTCTTACAGCATAACATTCGGCAAGCATAATAAACAAAAAGATGCCAGCAGTAGGCACAGCCCACACCTCGGCTCTTGTAGCCTTTCTAATTAGGAACCAATTAACACCTGAGATGAAACTCATTACTTGAATGCACATGTTATCACCCTGCTTTCAAGGGCTGTGGGTGGAAGCCTGCATACTGCAGTTACTTATGTCAGAATACACTGTGAGGAAAATTTAAACACACAGGTAAAACGTTATTACATCTGACACTGGAAGCCACCAGCCAGCACTGTAAGAAAGCTAATGTTTATTACAGAAGGAGACTTGAATGAGAACCAGGATTTCTAGTACCTATCCTAACTAATTAATGTGGAGAAGCAGAGCTGTGCTTGCTCCTAGCATTGCAAGAACAAAGCCTGCCTCTTCACTGGGAGAGAAGTGGAGAGAGTATGACAAGGAAGAGGAAGTGACATCAGCAACTCTAAGTGTATCAGTAGGGAGAAGAAATGTTATCTATATATATAAAACTCTTGGGTATGTTGCCTTTTCCAGTGTGCTGATTGGCTGCTCAGGAAACATACCCAACCAATCACCACCCACATGCAAATTCCCTCTCCACATTACAGTCCGCTCCTGCCACTCAATCTGTGGCCCAGATTGGGACCCGTATAGTCAGCTGCTGCAGGGGCGGCATGACACTGCTGCCACCACTGCGATAGAACCCAGACAGTCAACTGACAGTGGCAATGGGCAGCCTGTGATGGAACCCAGGCAATCAACTGGCGGCGGTGGCGGCAGCAGCAGCAGCAGTGTTGGTAGGGCAATGGAGCGAGTCACCCTCAGCAATTCTGGGAAAAGTGTGCAATGCTGAGAAGGGGGAAGAAGAATTTAAAAATCCACCAGCCTACCTTAAGTGATTGTTGTGAGGTCTACGGGGTGGTGGTGGTGTTGGGGAGTTTTTTAATGGTGTATGTTATGCCGGGTACAACTAGTAGAAAAGAGTAGACACAGGACATTCTTGGAAACCTTAAAAGGCTTCCCTTTCTTTATTTCTCCCCACCCCACTGCAAACAAAAGCATCTTGGGTGCAGGTTGAGTTTCCCCCACTTACTTCCAATACTCACAGCGAGGGGATCTTGTAGCACCTTTGAGACTAACTGGGAGAGATAAATTTGTAGCATAAGCTTTTGTAGACTTAGCCTACTTCCTCAGATGCTGGAGTCTCAAAGGTGCTGCAAGAGCCCCTTGCTTACTGATATTCCAGACTAACACGGCTATGTCTTTGAATTCTCCCAATACCCACAGTTATGCTCACCAAGAGTCTCTCTCTCTCTGGCTTTTCTTCGCAAACGAAGATTCAGGAAGGACTCATCCCGCGCGCTGATGAACTCGCCACGGGTCAGCGTAAGAGGGGCGCTCCAAAAAAGCGATACAAAGACTCCCTGAAACAACATCTCAGGCTCGGCCAAATTGATCACCAACAGTGGTCCGCCCTGGCCTCACACCGGGAGGCATGGAGACGCACTATCCACAATGCTGCAGCCTTATTTGAGAACTCACCCTGCCCAGCGCAGCTGCGTTCTCAATATCATGGCCTCAATGCTGGTGATTCCTGCTTGCTCAAGGACAGCAACATTCGTCACATAGTCAGTCCAGCGTATATTTAGGATTGTGCGTAGACAGCGCTGATGAAAGCGCTCGAGGAGTCGTAGGTGGTGGCGATAGGTGACCCATGTTTCAGTTCCATAAAGGAGGATACACAGTACAATGTCTCTATACACACTGATTTTTGTGCTTCGCCTCAGGTGTTTATTGCTCCAAACTCTTTTGTGAAGTATTCCAAATGCAGTATATGCCTTTGCTAATCTGTGATCGATCTCTTTGTCAATCTTGGCATCTGAGGAGATGATGCTTCCCAGGTAGGTGAACTGCTGAACGGACTTGAGCACAGATTTGCCAACGGCAATGTGGGGATGGTGGTGTTCGTTCTGTGGTGCAGGCTGGTAAAGAATTTCTGTTTTCTTCAGGTTGACTTCCAGCCCAAACAGCTCTGCAGCTGTTGCGAAGCAGGATGTTAGGCGCTGCAGAGCTGCTTCTGTGTGGGCAACAAGGGCAGCAGCATCGGCGAAGAGCAGCTCACGGACTAGATAGTTTAGAATCTTAGTGCAAGTCCTCAGACGGCTTAAGTTAAACAAGCTACCATCAGTATGGTAACATATATAGATGCCGTCGTCTTCTTCAAGCTCTGCCATAGCCCTTTGGAGCATCATGCTAAAGAAGATTGTAAATAAAGTTGGTGCAAGAACACAACCTTGCTTCACTCCATTAGTTATTAGAAAGGGCTCTGAAAGAGCATCGTCATATCTGACTTGACCACGCTGGCCCTCGTGTAGCAAGATAATCATTTTAAGGAATTTGGGGGGGACATCCTAGTCTTTCCAGGATCTGCCACAGACCTTTTCTACTCACAGTGTTGAAGGCTTTGGTGAGGTCGACAAATGTTACATAGAGACCCTTGTTCTGCTCCCTACATTTTTCTTGCAGTTGTCTAAGGGTAAATACCATGTCTGTAGTACTCCTGTTGGCTCTGAAGCCACATTGGCTTTCAGGGAGAAGTTCTTCTGCAATAGCTCGATAGTTTGAGCAGTCGGATTTTGCTCCTTTTTTCTTGTACAGGGATTGATGATGACTGCATCTCGGAGGTCTGATGGCAGTTCCCCTTTTTCCCAGAAATTCACAAGGAATTCGTGGAATTTTTCATGGAGTGCATGACCTCCGTGTTTCCAAACTTCAGGTGGGATTCCATCAATCCCAGCTGCCTTGCCGTTTTTCATCTGTTGTATGGCCTTAAGGGTCTCTTCCAAAGAATTCTCCCAATACCCACACTTATGCTCACCAAGAGTAAAGACACATGTTCAGCACATCACAGGAAATCCTTGTGTCTCAGAGAGTGTGAAGGCATATTTACAGAATGTGGGATTCTTTGATCTTGGGATGCTGGAAATTCTCTTGCTACCAGACTAAATGACAGTGAACTATGGCTTCCAGATGTTTTCTTCTGTAGCACTTTTGCAGCTTAATTACAAAGGGTTGTTTTTCTTCTGTTTCTTGGAAAGTAAAGAGTTGACAGTTGGGTACTTTGCATATTTGAAGATCTGTGGTATTCTGATGTTAATACCCAGTGATTTGTGTTGAGGACAAGCAACAGTGACTCAAACACCCTTTACCTTGAAAGCAGCACTATAGAAGTGGAGTTCAAAGATAGAAGGAGGAGGGGAGGGAACAACTACAGTATTTGCAAAACAGATTTGAAGCATCCCAAACAGAAGTATTAACAAAGATGTGCCCTACCTTTTGGGGGTGGGAGAAGTGGATGAACAGAGAAGAAGAAATCTAGATCAAACAAAGTATCTCAGCAATGGACATGAAAATCTGGCATTTTCAGAATTCCACCTGTGTTCTCATCTTTCCAAGTCCTGTATTGAGCTGAAAGACCTATTTTTAGTTCCTGCACAAAAATCTGCATGTATTTTGGTATATCTTTTTCCTAATGGGTACTTTTTTAGAAATGTATTTTCTAAAATGACTAAGCTGAGGCTGCATACTTTGGACATATTATGGGAAGGTATGACTCATTGGGAAAAAAGTGGAAAGTAGGAAGGAAAAAGGAAGGCCACATTGCAGATGGATTGATTCAGTAAAGGAAGCCACAACCCTAAGTTTGCAAGACCTGAGCTGTTGATGACTGCAGATCACAGAGGTCTCATTCCTAGAGTTGCCATAAATCAAAGCCAACTTGGATTGCAAATAACATGAACAAATTTTCCTTACTGTATACTTTCAGCACATTTCTCCTGTCAACTTAAGTGCAGCTCTGCGCAGTTTTCAAATATGGACATTCTCTGAGGGAGGGGTGATACGGGTCCTTCAGGTCTGGGTTTCGTCAGTCACCGCCCAGGTGTAGCAGGAAGTTACATCGAGCCTCTTGATATTCAAATTTCTTTGTCTTCATCTCCTCCATCCTGGAGCCACGAGGCCAGTTCTAACTTCCTGCTTAGCCCATTAGGTAGCTGCGAAATCTCCATCTGTAATTCCTATCTCCACCTTTATTTTAGCCTTTTCACTATTTTCTCTCTCTCTTTCTTTCTGTAGTTACTGTTGTTCTACAGTCCTTACTTTCTCCTTTTGAATTTCCCGCCTTTTAAAAAAACAAAACAAAAAACAAAACAAAACAACAACAACAACAAAAAAACACACCCTCCTCTCCTCTCTCCGCGGCTGCTCAGTCAGCTCCAGCCTGCTCTCTCTCTCAGTTCCTCCCTCCCATCTCCCTCTTCAGTTTCCTTTCTTGTTGAGGCCATGCAGGTCCAGGAGATCCTCCGGCAGGCGGGGAAGGACTCCGGAGTGGCCGGGGATGCGGTTCTCGACCGTGGCCACTCCGAGGACACGGAGAGCGCTGCTGCGGGAGCCACGGTTGCCATTGCTGCCGCTGCCGGCTCCCAGGTGGGAGTCCCTCAGCGGGACGCGGCCCGGAAGGCACACCAGGCCATTGTGGCTGGGAAGGCCTCCGATGGCCAAATGGTAGCCAAGCCATGGAAGAGGCCAGCCCAGGAAGAAGCTGGCCTCCGACGCCTCCAACGGGCCGCGATGGATCCTCCGTCCCTTTGGAGTGCATTAGACAATGGGATTGTCTAAATGGCAAAAATACTTCTCATAGAATTCAAAGAGAATACGATTGGTATTAATGGGATCCCCCATCAATCTGCCGTATTTGAAAGGATGGAGGCCAAATACTCCATATAATCTGTGGGGAAAGCTTTTGTGGCTTTCCCCAAAGTTTTTTAAAAACTCCGTGGGGAATGTGCATTCCCACACGTTGGGACAACTAAGATTCACTTTGGTGTGCATTCCCCATAAGAGTGAAAGTGAAAAGCTGATTGGTTGGATTTCACAGGGGGGCGGAGCGTCAACCGCCATTTGGATTTTCGCCATAGCGATCGATTGCTGCAGCGAGAAAATAGCCTTTTTTGTTTGCATTGTTAAAGCGGAAGATCACATCTTAGATTTATTATTTTTTTAAAAAAACACTGTTCGGCGGTGGCAACTCGAGGTGAATAAAAACATGAGTAATTCACTTGTGCCTGTCATCTTGATTCTCAGACATGCCCATTGGAACAGCAAAAGTGGATAGCTTCGCATGCCTGCGATCTTGAAAAAAAAAACACGTTAAGACAAATAGAAACTGCTGGGAATTGGCATTACTGCCAATGTCCCTAGGTAAGGCTGGGAAAGACCCTTCTTTCCTGTTAGTTTAAACCAGTGGTAGGAATGATGTGGGGCACATACAGCTTCTGTGACTTCTGAAGACTCCTTCCCCATCCCCTCCATTTATTTGTTTGTAAAAATGGGAGAATTTCAACTTTCATGTCTGTGATTTTCATCTGCTTTATCATACAATCATAGAGTTGGAAGAGACCACAAAGGCCATCCAGTCCAACCCCCTGCCCTGCAGGAATACACAATCAAATCATTCCCGACAGATGGCCATCCAGCCTCTGTTTAAAAACCTCAAAAGAAGGAGACTCTATCACACTACAAGGCAGTGTATTCCACTCCCAAACAGCTCTTACTGTAAGGAAGGTCTTCCTAATGTTTAGATGGAATCTCTTTTCCTATAGTTTGAACCCATTGCTCCATGTCTGGACAAGTAGAAAACAAGCTTGCCCCATTCTCGGTATGACATCCCTTCAAATTTTTAAACGTGGCTATCATTTCACCTCTCAACCTTCTCTTCTCCATACTAAACATGCCTAGCTCCCTAAGCCATTCCTCAAAGGGCATGGCTTCCAGACCTCCCACCATCCTGATTGCCCTCCTTTGGACACATTTCAGGTTCTCAATATCCTTCTTGAATTGTGGTGCCTAGAACTGGACACAGTATTCCATTTGAGGTCTGACCAAAGCAGAATAGAGTGGTGCAATTGCTTCCCTTGATCTAGACACTATATTCCTATTAATGCAGACTAGAATCACATTGGCTTTTTTAGCTGCTGCATCACACTGCTGACTCATACCTCACTGGGAATATTGTATACAGTATTCTGGGAACTAAGGATTTTAACAAGCTGGATTGTGTCCAGAGGAGAGTGAACAAGATGGTAAAAGGTCTGGCTCAATGCTATGGATTTCTGGGATCTGTAATTTTGTCAGATGTTAGCCTTCTATATCAGAGAGTGCTGGTCCCACAACAAACTACAAATCTCAGGATTCCATAGCATTGAGCCATGGCAGTTAAAGCAGTGTCAAACTGGATTATTTCTGTAGTGCAGATGCAGCATAAGACTATGGAGAAATGCTCTGTTGTGTTATTTATATCCCACCTTTTCTCCAAAGCCGTGGTTCAAAGCATTCAAATCTGTGTTTGACCATAAAGCTTACTGGGTGATCCAGGGACAATAACTGTCTCTTCACAGCATTGTTCTGAGGATAGAAAAGGGTATGAGGATCACAGATGTTTACCGGACTGTCATTTCTGGTTTTCATTTAAATATATATATATATATATATATATATTTCACTTAAAATAAGTTACCTGGGGAGAGAAAAGTATTTAAATGAGAAACAGTACCACTGTAGGTTTCTGGGGGTGTGGGGGTGTGATTTGCCATTTTGAGAGCAAAAGGAATTTTTTTCAGAGTTTAGGGCTTGAGGGGAGGTATGTTCAGCCTGTGGGCCACAATTTGCCAACCTTCGACTTATAGGAAAGCTCAGCTACAGGTGTAATGAGTAAAATCAACTCAACTCTGCTTGAAAGACAAACACAGGGGCATAATGATGGGTCACGGCCAAAGCAGGGTTAGGAGCAACTACCCATTCAAACTTCCTGTTGGGTTATTGCTGAAATAAACCCAGCCAGTCCTCTTAGTTTATGGCCACCATTCCCAAAGCAATCAAATTAACCCTTTGGCGGTGTCATTATAATATATGGAACAGCATCAGCTGGTATGTGAACTATGCCTCTTGGTATGGGAATAGCTATTGTTTTTGAGTCCACCCTGCATGAGCTTTCAGGCCTGGAATGAACATAAATCTTGCCCTTTAGTCTTAGTCTTGTGAGAGTAACACACCTGGGTACAAAATGTTTTGCAGCCCTGGACCTTTACTGGAAGTATTTGCTGGAGCCGTGCCTTCAAATTACTGCTTTATGATCTTCATTCCAGCCCTACTTGGAGATGCCGGGATTGAAACTGGGATCTTCGGCATGCAAAGCAGGGGCCCTTCTCCCCTGCCCCAGTAACCCAGTGCCAACCATCTGTTCAGGAGGTGAATGTGAATCAATACTGTAAACATGAGCTGTATGCTTGAAGCCCATGGCTGTTCTTGGATATCTGTGGGCTGGAGACAGATGCTATGTGGATAATATTTTAAGGCGCATTTTGTTGGTGGTTGTGTGCCTTCAAGTCAACTCTGACTTGTCTTGGCCTTTGTATTAGGCTCTGAGAGAATGTGATTTGTCCAAGGTCACCTGGTGGGCTTCTATAGCTAAGCAGAGGATTTGAGCCCTGGTCTCCTGGAGTCTGAGTCCAATGCTACACCACACTGGGGGCTTGTCTAAACAAGAGGATATAATGCTGATTCCTGTGTGGTAGCCATTTGCATTCTAATGTCTATTTGCCGAATGCTGTTACTTACAATTACTATTTGGGGTCAGACTAGATAGCCCATGAGACTCTGGAAGTCTGCAAAGTCTTTTTCCTTTAACTCTCAGGCCCAGTCAATGTTCTTACTAATCAACCCTATGTTCCATAAACATATGATGTAAACAAATTCTTTCTATAATAACGGTCAAACTGTACCTAAATGTTCCTAAACTATCTTGCCTTGTACTTTCTGAACTATCAACAATTGTCACAGAGAAATTGCTGACACCAAAGAGAAGGAGGGGGGAATTGCTTTTTGCATACAGTATAAAGATATTCTGTAACAACAACTCTGGGTCCTGACTCTTTGGAAGATATTCTAGTCAGGCCCACCGGTGTAACAAAATTCACTTTCCAATCTGTGGGTCTGCTGTTCCATGATTTCTGCATCACCTGCACATTATTGCAAATTCGCAGCAGTGTTTATTTGTCTCCACGGTCTTTAGGCAAAATTGATAGTATGCAAAGCTATCTGCTTTTGAAGTGCACACTCCTGCAAATCAAGATGATGGCCGAGTAAATTAGCGTGCTATTTTTCTCCACGTGTTGTTGCCACTGCGCAGTATTTTTTTTAATTTTAAAGCAAAGGTGTTCAAGTGCGACCTTCTGCTTAAAAAAGGTATTGGATTGCCTCGTAGCCGGAAAAAAGCACACGATTGGCAACGCAAAAATCCAAAATGGTGCTTCCAGCTGCTTCCTTGCTAGCAAGTGCACCCCCCTACACATCTGACCAATCTGCTGTCCACTTCTGCTTCTCTCTGGGAACGCGCAGTGTCCCAAATTGATTGTCTTAACAAGTGGTAATGCGCATTTCCACACATTATTTAAAATTCAGGAAAAGCTGCAAAAGCTTTTCCCGTCTAGTTTTTGGAGTTTTTTGCCACCCTCCTTCCTAATAAGGCAAATCACTGCAGGATCTCATTGGGACAAAAGGTATTCTCCTTGAATTTTGTGAGGAGTATTTTTACAGTCTAGACAACCCCTGGCTCTCAAAGCTTCAAAATCTTTTTAGCAAGTGTCATGACTGCTGCTGCTGGTACTAGAACAACTTCTTTACATTATATATTCCCATAGACTGGGTTAGGGATTTCAGACATTACAGACTTTGAGGGGAGGACAGAATCTTTGATGTGCAGAATATATGTCTTTTGAGGATGTCTGAGAATCTGCGCCGGGTTGTCTGGGAGTTTTTGAACTAGGATTGTCAGGTGTCCCCTTTTATAAAGGGTATCTCTTATTTGAGTGCTAGGAAGCTTGTCTCTTAAGGGTTGTCCCCAATTTGAGAGTTAGAAAGTCTTTCCTTTTATAGAGACTGAATAAGATGCCAAAAAAATAATAATAGCCTGTATTCTCAAGTATGGGCCCTTCATAAAGACAGAAATGTGGGCATCATGTAATTTATGAATGTGGACAATATGTTAATTTTACAAAGAATTATGTGTCTCGGTTAACTGTAATCAATGATTTCATTTGGTATGTTGGCAGAACACAAACTTTTTAATAGCTACTTCCTGACTGTCAACCCTGCATGTCACAAGTATCGACTGTCCCTTATTGCTCTTTTGGAAACTGGGCAACACTAATTTGAAGCCATCTTTCTGTCTGAAGGACTGCCCATTCTGAGTCTATTTTAAAGACAAAAAAACCATAAGAAGGCAGAACAGAGGCTAAGCTCCCCACCAACATTTAGCATTGACCCACAAAGTAAGTTGTTAACCCACAGGTCAGTGGGTTATTGTCTTCCCTATTATGGTGAAATGCATTGTTGTTTGCTTATTATTAGTGTTTTTCTCCTGCTCCTCACCCAAAAAGTCTTATATACAATTCATAAGAACCTATCTCTGCCTACAGACTTATAATCTAAAAAGACATGGCAGAAAATAAAAAAAGGCGGGGAAGGAAGAGGAAAAGTAAGTGGTGTTTCAGCAGGGCTGGTAGGATATCTCTGTTTCTAATCTCCCCCCCCCAATTATAAATGTACCCTTGCAGTCAATACATATGCAATTTTTTATGCAGACCTGTCCCCTTTTGTAAGTGTCCACCCTGACATATAGTAATTCCCCCCCCCATGCAAAATACTGCTGCTTGTACAGAACAGTGCATCCAAACCAGCTGAAGTTAGTGGAGGTTTACTTCCATTGAAAATCCATAGAGCTAATTATTTGATTGATTTGATTCCTTTGTTTTCATGGAGCATTTGACCTCAATTCCACAGAAGGTAGTGGACACTAACTCCCATGGAAATCCAACTCATCGCAAAATTGTTCTGTTTCCAAGGGGGAATGTATAGGAAGGAGGGCCAGAGCTTAGTGGTAGTCCCTCCAGAAAGTCTCAGGTTCAAGCCCCAGCATCTCCAGTTAAAAAAGAACAGGTAGCAGGCTTCCAGGAGCTAGTGTGATGTAGTGGTTTGAGTGTTGGACTACGACTCTTGAGACCAGGATTTGAATCCCTGCTTGGCTGTGGAAACCCATTGGGTGACCTTGGACAAGACCCACTCTCTCAGCCTCAGAGAAAAGCAAACTCTCTTGGAACAAATCTGGCCAAGAAAACCCTGTGATAGGTTTGGATTAGGGTCACCATAGGTTAAAAACGACTTGAAGGGACCCAACAACAGCATCAGCAGGCTCCAGTGAAGGTCTTTTCCTTCGTATGACCATGGGAATAAGCTGCCAGTAGGACTAGATAATAAGCTAGATATACAAATAGTCTGACCTGGTCAAAGCATCCTGCGTTCCTTATTCTGTGGATATCTACTCCAAATACGTTGGGCCTGCTGTGTCTGATGAAGAATTCTGTGGGATTTAAGAATTTGCCCACTCCCCCACCCCAATCAAATGTCTTCCTGGTTAAATATGGTCCCTTATCTGTTGTATAGATACGACACCATTTTGGGGACCAGCAAGAGAACTGCTGCCTAACACCAGAGAATTCATCTCATTATTATTTTCTTATTGCTCAGTTAATGTTGTTGATGTTATAAATATTATTAACTTTACTTATCCCCTGTCCCCCCCCCCCCACACTCCACAAAATTGGGATTCGAGGCAGCTTTACAGTTTAACACAAGTACAATACAGGTACTTGTGTTAAACTGTACCTGTATTGTACCTGTATTCTAGGTCTTCCAATGTGATTCTATGGTTAACTTTTGGTGTTCATCTCATTGAAAATAGAATCATAGAGTTGGAAGAGACCATGAAGGCCATCTAACCCTATGTCCTGCAGGAATACACAATGAAAGCATTCCGACAGATGGCCATCCAGCCTCTGCTTAAAAACCTCCAAAGAAGGAGACTCCATCACACTCCGAGGCAGTGCATTCCACTGCTGAAAAAGCTCTCACTATCAGGAAGTTCTTCCTAATGTTTAGGTGGAGTTTCTTTTCCTGTAGTTTGAGTCCATTGCTCCAAATTATAGCATTCCCTGTTATCCATGGTTTCAGGTATCCAATGGGGGTGGTGGTGGCTCTTGGAACGTATCCCTGGCAGATACGGAGGTTGACCTGTATCGCTAAAAACATACAGAAGCCAATATTTAAAAAGCATTACACTATTCAGAATATTAAAACAATTTAAAATATATGCCTAAAAAGGATTAAAAAAACCCCCAGTTCCTGAATTTCTAGAATTAGATGGTTTGAGTGGAATTGAGAGAGTGTGTTCTTGTTTGTTAGCCAGACACAACACAAAGAAAGAATTAGTGGTCTATAGGAAACAAGATTTATATGTCAACTGTATTCAGCTAACCACTTTAATACAGTTATTGTGTTTGCCCTTGTTGTCATCCTGGCAAATACTGCATTTCTTAAGCAAACTAATTAATGCTGGATGTGACAAGCAGGTCAACAAGAGACACTTGGAGCCTCTGTTCTCAGGATCAGAAGAGTGCAAGTGGCTTGTTCCAAAGGAAATGACACTGGGATGTGATAGCAGTGAGGACAATAAATCCAAGGCTTGTTTTAATTCTGGAAAAGATGAGCCTTTGATTATAGCATTGAGAGGTTTATGCAAAACCGGAGTGGTTTTAAGGTCCATCTCTGTATCATCCAATGCTAGGGGGAAAAAATAAGTATTGCAGCTAGTTTTAGATTACTACATACCCTCCAACTGTTCCCATTTGACATGGACAGATCCCATTAATCGTTTGCAACCCCACTTTTTCAGTTGCTTTTAAAAATGTCCCAGTTTCTCTTTCCTCCCTCCCCCCCCCCAGTTTCCCCCTTTGTCATCAGTTTACTTTAATTGCTGCAAACTGAGTTCAAAATGCAAAAGTACCTTGCATTCAATTCACTCAGCAGGGGAAGGAGTAGGGGGAGTATGAATAGATTCTTGTTCTTTCCAGTAGGCTGAGACAAAAACAAACTGCTGCAGTTTCTCCTAGCTTGTGTGTTTTTCCTCATTAAACAACTTTTGCTGTCTTGACCACACTCTGATGTTGCTTGGCCAAATGGGTCCCAGTTTTAATCTGTGAAATGTTAGAGGTTATGCTACTATCCCATCCAGGTAGGCAACTGTGGAGGATCTGGGAGGAAATTTTCTGTTCCGTGGACTCTCCAGAAGCCTCACAGACTGCTAAAAAGCAAGGCAAAAGGCAAAGGCAAAATGGCAGGGAAGGAGTGGCTAGAAGTCCACTTCTGGTTTTGATAATTGTGCTTCTGGAATTAAATTTTCAGTAATGCCCAGCAACATATTTACTTTGTTAATTAAGGTATACCTGTATATGCCATCTTTGGCCAACAATGCCCCACAGGATTTTACTTAAGTCAAGCATACTAGTCTCTCTGCAAAATGAGTACAAATCTGACATCAGAAATGTTAATACTCAAAAACAAGTGGGAAAGTATTTTATTGGCCAGGAACACTCTGTCTCAAATCTTAAGATAGCTATCCTTGAACAAATGAACTTCAAGGTCAGATTCCAAAGGAAAATAAATTACTGGACAAGAATACTTCAAGAAGACCAGCTCTCTCCTGTGGTTTGAACAAGGAGAATGGCTTTTTATCTCATGGTGTATGTTAATCAGCTGATTGGTGCAAGGTTGTCTGTATTAGTGTATAGCTTTTGTATGTTTTATGACAACTGTTTAGGCTTTTTCCCCACTAATTGTAGTTTTGCATTCTTATTCCTTCTGGCCCTACTGATTTTAGTTCTGCACTGACTGGTGTTATCTGTAGGTTAAATTATTTTCTGATACATGGCTTGGACCAGATGTAGGCAATGTGCAGCCCTTGAGCCATATGTGGTGCTTAGAGCAGTCTCATGCAGGGTTCCACAGACCTTCCCCAACCCTGGAAAAAAATAGTCCCCCCCAAAAGCAAATTTTACTTGCAGAACCAGAGGACAGAACCAGAGAGAGGGAAAGGGAACATTGACCCTTTAACCTGGAGAAGAAGATAGAATGAAAGCAAGAGATGGAGGAAATGTAGTCATGTGGATCATAGAATCATACAGTTGGAAGAGATCACAAGGACCATCTAGTCCAACCCCCTGCCTGGCAGGAATACACAATCAAAACATTCCTGACAGATGGCCATCCAGCCTCTGTTTAAAACCCTCCAAAGAAGGAGACTCCACCACACTACAAGGCAGTGTATTCCACTTCTGAACAGCTCTTACTGTCAGGAAGCTCTTCCTAATGTTTAGGTGGAATCTCTTTTCCTGTAGTTTGAGTCTATTGCTCTGTGCCCTAGTCTCTGGAGCAGCAGAAAACAAGCTTGCTGCATCCTCAATATGACATCCCTTCAAATATTTAAACATGGCTATGATATCCCCTCTAAACCTTCTCCAAGCTAAACATACCCAGCTCCCTAAGCCACTCCTCATACGGCATGGCTGCCAGACCGTTTACCATTTTGGTTGGCTTCCTCTGGGCATGTTTCAGCTTGTCAATATCCTTCTTGAATTGTGATGCCCAGAACTGGCCATAGTATTCCAGGTGAGGTCTGACCAAAGCAGAATAGAGTGGCATGATTACTTCCCTTGATCTAGACATTATACTCCTACTGATGCAGCCTAGGATCACATTGGCTTTTTTAGCTGCTGCATCAGACTGCTGACTCATGTCCAACCTGTGGTCTACTAAGACATCTAGGTCCCTTTCCATGTACTGTTGTCAAACGAGGTGTCACTCATCCTATATCTGTGCATTTCATTTTTACTGTCCACGTGTATTATCCTACATTTCTCTCTGTTGAAATTCATTTTGTTAGTTTTGGCCCAGCTTTCCAATCTGCTAAGATCATTTTGAATTCTGATCCTGTCCTCTGGGGTGTTAGCTACCCCTCCTAATCTGTTGTCATCTGCAAATTTGATAAGCATGCCCTCCATTCCGTCATCCAAGTCATTGATAAAGATGTTGACTAGCACTGGGTTCAGAACACAACCCTGTGGCACCCCACTAGTCACTACTTTACACGATGAAGAGGCGCCATTGCTGACTACCCTTTGGGTTTTTGCTAGTCGACCAATTCCAAATCCACCTAAGAGTCGCCTTGTCTAGGCCACATATTACTAATATTTTTGCAAGAATATCATGAGGGACCTTGTGAAAGGCCTTAGTGAGATCAAGATACACGACATCCACAGCATTCCCTTCATCTACCAAGTTTGTAATTCAATCAAGAAAAGAGATAAGATTAGTCTGGCATGATTTGTTTTTGAGAAACCCATGTTAACTTTTTGTGATCACGGCATTCCTTTCTAAGTGGTTATAGTCTGTCTGTTTTGTCAGGGCCATCCACGAACTCTAAGGCCTGGAGTGGAGTTCGTGGAGGTCCCTGACATTTTCATGGTTTGAGACTGGCTCTGCCTTGGGCCTCTGGAATGTTTGGGAGATGTTGGTTTCCATGGGAACGCTGTTCATCCCGGGAGCTCAAGGTCGGCCAGATGGCCTGGCAGATCTCTCTCCTCCGAAGTGTGCTTTGAAGTTCTACCCTCCCTTTTCGGCTTTCTCACGCTGGGGGTACCTTATCTATCCTGGTTGCAAGCTTGGACTTCAGTATGCAGCTTTGCCACTGTTCCTTACACATGCTTCTATTCCAATAAAGAACTTTATTGAAGATATCAGAGTTTGTGTTCTGTGTACATCACAGAAAGCTGCATACTCCTTCTTTTATTTTTTTCTCTGTCCTGAAACTGTGGAGCCTTTACCTGCAATGTCTGAGGACGCAGAGACTGGCACACAGACGGACCAAGATCTGACTGTAGCCAGCGCCAAAGAAGCCGATGCCTCGAAGCAAGAGACCGGGGCAGAGGGGGGTGCTGTAGCCGCCGCAGCTGGAGGCGCCAGCCGAGACCGAGACCGCCGGAGGGCTGCAAGATTTCCACCCTCCACTGAGCCCTGGGACCTGGGGATGGAGCTGGCTCCAGGGAGGGGCAGCCTGCCAAGCTTCGGCACTCCGGTGCGAGAGGTTTTGGGCCCTGCCTGGCCATGGGCGGGGGCCGGTCGCCGTGATGACCGCAGGTCCCGGTGGGACAGACCCCTGGGTGAGGGGCCTAGAGAGCCAGAAGCGAAGTTTTCCCTGGCAGAAGTTGGAGCCGAGGTTCTTCAACTGAAACAGCAAACTCCTAGAACTCCTGCACAGAACCCCTCCAGCTCCACCAGCCCCTGGAGGGGCCCAGCCTCCCCCAGCGCCTCCTGCGGCTGCCCAGGCACCCGGGGATGGGGTCCCCGTTCAGCCCCCTGATGTACCTGGCCTGCTGGCTCCTGGACCGGCTCCCCCAGTGGGGGCTGGCCCGGTTGAGCCGCAGGAGCGACCCCGGGGTTGGAAACACCGGCATCTGAAGGCGAAGTTCGATGGGGATCCAGCAAAACTACCCTACTTCATGACTCAAGTGGTGAGTTACATGACTCAGTGGGAAGGGGAGTTCCAGTCTGAGGCTGAGAAGGTGCAGTATGTGTCCAACCAACTGGAGGGAGAGGCGGCCCAGTGGTTGGTGGGTCTTTATGATATGGGAGCCCCTGAACTGGGTAATTACCAAGAGTTCCTGATGGCTCTCAGGGCCCAGTTCGAAGATCCCTTAAGAGGGAAGCGGGCTCGAAGCAAGCTTAGGAGCCTGAAGCAAGGCTCGATGCCAGTGGCAGAGTACGCGGCTGAGTTCCGCCGCCTAGCCAGCCAAGTGCCGGAGTGGCCAGAGGAGGTCAAGGTGCAGTTTTTCCAGGAGGGCCTGAACCCTGACATTCTAGAGTGGGCCAAGTTCCAGGGAGACCCCGAAACCCTCCTGGGGTGGATACGGCTAGCTGGTGAAGTGGAGTCAGTGAAGGCCAGCATCAAGATGTTGCGCCGCCAGGCCGGGACGGAAGGGAAGTCCGCTGGGGCCCCAGGGAAGAAGACCAAGGCGGCACGCTCGGGGGGAGGCACCACCGGAGAGTCCGAACGTGAGCGAAGGATGAGAAAGGGGCTGTGCCTGCATTGTGGGAAGAGCGGACACCGTATAGCGGAGTGCCCAGAGAGGAGCCCTCGGGAGCCACCTGCCGCCACCAAGCCAGCGCGGAGCGAGGGGAGAACCGGGCCCGCCAAGACTCCCTCCAAGCCCAAGACCAAGGCGACGGCCAGGGCCCTGGCAGCTGGCCATGCGGCAGGGGAGTCCTCAGATGATCCCGAGGATAGTGGGTCCTACTCTTCCGACGCTGAGCCGGCGGGAAACGGGCCCAGCCCGCCCTATTGAGCGCCCGAGGGCGGGCTAATCCGGAAGGGCGCCCGGATGCCGTGGTGAGTGGAATGAAGGGCCCGTTCTTTATCAAAGCTAGAGTGGGGGTTGGAAGGGAGGGCCCCATCCGCAAAGTAATGCTAATGATTGACTCTGGTTGTACCCAAGTACTCATCCACCCCTCCTTAGTCAGTGAACTGAACGTTGATACTGTTAAGCTGGACAAGCCCGTGTGGCTGTCTCAGATGGATGGGGGTATGATGAAGGGGGCCCCCGCCCGGCGCATAACTGGTCCCATGAACATGAGGATGGGAACCCACCAGGAGGAACTGCAGTTTGTGATTGCCCCAGGTTTAGTCCCCACGGCAGTTGTGGGTCTGAACTGGCTAAAGTACCACAACCCCACCATAGACTGGATAAAAGAAACACTGACTTTTACAGACCCATTGTGTACCAAGGAGCACGGGGTGGGGGGAGGATTCCCAGGGGACGGGGTCCCCCTGGAGGGTGAGCCACAGAACTACGCGACTGCCTTAGTAAAGGGGGAGCTGAAAGGGCTGCCAGTGGAGTACAAAGCTTGGCAATATGTGTTTGAGGAGAGGGAATGTGACATTTTGCCACCCCACCGGGCTTTTGACTGCGCCATTGAGATACTCTCAGAGTCCAGCCTACCTAAACCTCGCATTTATTCTATGACACCAGCTGAAATGGAGGCGCTCCGAGAGTTCATAGACAAGAACTTAGCCCGAGGGTTCATTAGGCCCTCAACCTCGTCTGTGGGGGCTCCGGTGATGTTTAGGCACAAGGCAGATGGCGGGCTTCGTTTGATTCAGGATTACAGAGGGCTAAACGCGATTAGTGTCTCCAACCAGTACCCCCTGCCCTTGATGAAGGACATATTAGCCCATCTCTCCAAAGGGAAGATTTTCACGAAGCTGGATCTGCGGGAGGCCTACTACAGAGTGCGGATTCGGGAAAGGGATGAATGGAAGACTGCGTTTAATTGCCCCTTGGGGGCTTTTGAGTTCCTCGTCATGCCTTTCGGCCTAAAAGGGGCCCCTGGCATTTTTCAGAACTTAATTAATGATGTGTTACGTGAATTTCTGTACAAAGGGGTGTTGGTATACCTGGATGATGTGTTGATTTATTCTGAGGACTACACGTCCCATGTGAAACTGGTGAAAAAGGTGCTTACCAGGTTGGGGGGAAATCATCTGTATGCAAAAATGTCTAAGTGTGAGTTTCACCAAAGCCGTCTGGATTATTTAGGGTACCGCATCTCAAACAAAGGGATTGAAATGGACCCAGAAAAGGTTAAGGGGGTCTTGGCATGGGAAGCCCCTAGGACCAGGAAACAGTTGCAGAGCTTCCTGGGATTTGCTAATTTTTATCGGTCCTTCATCCCTGACTTTGCGTCGGTAGCCCTTCCCCTGACAGATTTGTTAAAAACCAAAGATGAGAAAGGCAAAGGTTCCAAGCACGGCAAAGGGGACAAACCTCCCCAAAAAATTGTGTGGTCACCACAGTGCCAACAAGCATTTGACAAATTGAAATCCCTTTTCACTTCTGAGCCTATTCTCAAACACCCCGACCCCTCCCAACCTTTCGTGGTCCAAGTGGACGCCTCTGATGTAGCGATGGGTGGTGTTCTGTTGCAAAAGGGGGAGGAAGGGGATTTGAGGCCATGTGCCTATTTGTCCAGAAAGTTCAATGACACGGAACGAAATTGGCCAGTGTGGGAGAAGGAGGCAGGTGCTATCAAATTGGCACTAGAGACGTGGCGCCACCTACTGGAGGGCTCACCCAAACCGTTTGAAGTTTGGACTGATCATAAAAATTTGGAAGTATTGGCTACCCCTAGGCGTTTGAGCCCCAAGCAGGTCAGGTGGGCCAGTTTCTTTTACCGATTTAATTTCACTCTGAAATTTATCCCAGGGAAAAGGAATTTTCTGGCTGACGCTTTGTCCAGGCTACCACAACATGAGAGTAAGCGCAAGGAGGTCATTGACACCGTTTTTTCTCCTTCCCACTTGGGGCTAGCAGTCCTCACACGGAGCAAAGCCAAAGAACAGAATCCCACCGCTAGTCCTGCTCAGGTGCCGGGTCCAACTGAAATTGATGGTGGCCCTCCCTTGGCGCCGGGACCTGAGCCCCAGCCCTTGAACCCCGACCCACCTACCCCCGATCCGGGGACCCAGGCAGTGACCCCTACGGTGGACAGTTCTGCCACGCCCACAGATTCTCAAGGGGAGAAAGGAGGGTGGCATTCTCAATTGGCCTCGGAACTGCCCATGGATCAGTGGTTCCTGGCTCACCCCAATGAGGTGACTGTGAGGGAAGGGGTGGCTTGGAAAGGGGATCGCCTATATGTTCCTGAGGTCTTGAGAGCGAGTATTCTCAAGCAGTGCCATGATGTCAAGAGTGCTGGACATTTTGGGTATCTCAAAACTTTGCATTTGGCCCGGAGACAGTTTTGGTGGCCCCGAATGAGGAAGGAGGTGGAGGAATATGTGAAGGGGTGTACCACTTGTGCAGTGTCAAAAGGGGGGTCAGGGAAGCCCAAAGGTTTGCTCCACCCTCTACCCACCCCAAACAAGCCCTGGGAGGTCATTAGCATGGACTTTATTGTGGAATTACCAGAGAGTAGGAAAAAGACGGTTATTTGGGTGGTTACAGATTTGTTCTCAAAACAAGCACATTTTGTGGCCTGTAAGAAACTCCCCACGGCCTCCCAATTAGCCAAATTGTTCATTCAGCATATTTATCGGATTCATGGCATTCCGACCAAGATTGTGTCGGATCGGGGGGCACAATTTACCTCGCAGTTTTGGAAGGCTTTCACGAACCTTCTAGGGGTGGAGCTCAGTCTTAGCAGCTCCCATCATCCCCAATCGGACGGGCAAACGGAACGAACGAATCAGACTCTTGAACAATACCTAAGATGCTATGTGAATTTCCAACAATCTGATTGGGTTGATCTTCTGCCTTTTGCTGAAGTGGCCTACAATAATGCCACTCACCAGAGCACTGGACTCTCACCGTTCAAGGTTGTGTCTGGGCATGATTTCGGTCCCCTCCCTTTGCTGGAGGGGTCCCCCAACTCTGACCCCGTTTCGGTCTCCCAGTGGAGTCAAAAGGTCAGGGATGCGTGGCCTCATGTAATCTCGGCCTTGGACTTTGCCAAAGCACGCTACAAACATTATGCTGATCAGAAGCGGGACCCTTCCCCTAGATATGAGGTGGGAGATATGGTTTATTTGTCCACCAAATTCCTTAAGTGTCCCCAACCCTCTAAAAAGTTGGGAGCCAAATACATTGGGCCTTTTCGTGTGGTTAGAATGGTAAATCCTGTGGCTTTTGAACTCTCCTTGCCTAAGTTGTACCGTCATGTGCATCCTGTGTTTCATTCCAGCCTGCTCAAGCCCGTGAACCCTCCAGACAAACACCATCCGGCTCCAGAACCTGTTCCTCAGCCGATCCTGGTGGATCAGGACCAACATTTTGAAATTTCTGAGATCCTGGACTCTAGACTTCACCGGAGAGGGTTACAGTATTTGGTGAAGTGGAAACACCTGCCTTTGGGCCATGCGGAGTGGGTTGCTTCTGAGCATGTCAATGCCAAACGCTTATTGCGAAAGTTTCATGCCCGCTTTCCCGATAAGCCTGGTTGAGGGGGGGGGTTGGTCTTCGGGGGGGCAGTATGTCAGGGCCATCCACGAACTCTAAGGCCTGGAGTGGAGTTCGTGGAGGTCCCTGACATTTTCATGGTTTGAGACTGGTGTGGGAGAGACAACCTGTGACCCCCTGGATGTTGGTGAACTCCAATACCCATCAGCTCCAGCCGGAAGGGTCAATGGCCATGGATGATAGGACATGTAGACTAGCATTATATTGAAGGGCACCGTCTCTGCAGATGGAGGTGTTATAGGTCTGCAGTAGAGCACACTTATTTTGCAAACAGTAAGTTTAACTCCACTACCTCCAGCCAAAAACTGGAGAGCTTTTCCTAAGCTGTTGGTGAGATGCTACCAGTCAGAGTAGGTTTACAGGGCTAGATTGCTGAATGAGTTTACTCAGTAAAAGTCAGGTTCCTACATGCATGTAAGCCCAGTGCTGGCCACCTCTTCAGCCTGGAATCCTTCCTTCTGATCCTTCCATCAGCAGGTGAAGACCTTTTTATTCTAACAGGTTTTTGTGTACTGACTGTTTTACAAGGATACGGCTTTATTTGTGTGCTATAATTAAAAAAAAATTTTTTTTGCCTGTTAATGGATATGTCCTAAATGCTTTTTAATTCTCTAGACAGTTCAATTGCAGTTTAGAAGTAACTAAAATGTGTGTCTCTGTGTGCACGTCCATGTCAACTTACAGTGACTCCATGAATTTCATAGGTTTTTCTTAGGCGAGGAATACTCAGAGATGGCTTTGCCAGTTCCTTCCTATGAAACATAGCTTACAGCATCTGGTATTTTTTTGACAGTCTCCCATCTAGGTACTAACCAGGCTGAACCTGCTTAGCTTCCAGGATCAGACAGGGTCTTGTCTTTAGGTTACATCTTTTAAAATATGTACAGTATGTGTTTTTACCTGTCTTGTTTTTATGTTAAGCCACTTTGAGTCCCAGCTTTGGAGCAGGGTTGCGGGAAGGAGGGGTCTAAACAAGTGTGCTATAATACAATAAATGTGTGAAGTGTGTGTGTGTGTGTGTGTGTGTGAAAAGAATAAGTGCATCCTGTCCAACACACACCCATCATGATCTTAGCTTTCTACATGTTCTGTGTGATCTTCTGCAGACCACTGGGTGGCCAAAAAATAAGCCAATAGGAAACCTCCTCTGACTAAACCTTGGCAATAAAACCCTATGATAGGGCGGCTATAAGTCGAATTCGGCTTGAAGACAAATAATAAAAACAGATTCTCCATATAGCTTAAACCACTGAAAAATCAAGGTTCTAAATCTCATGACAACCTGGAACGTGTCCAAAGGAGGGCGACCAAACTGGTGGGAGGTCTGGAAGCCATGCCCTATGAGGAGCGGCTTATGGAGCTGGGGAAGAGAGGTGATATGAGAGCCATGTTTATATATTTGAAGAGATGCCATACTGAGGATGGAGCAAGCTTGTCTTCTGCTGCTCCAGAGACTAGGACACGGAGCAGTGGACTCAAACTACAGGAAAAGAGATGCCACCTAAACATTAGGAAGAACTTCCTGACAGTAAGAGCTGTTCGGAAGTGGAATACACTGCCTCGGAGTGTGGTGGAGTCTCCTTTTTTGGAGGTTTTTAAACAGAGGCTGGACGGCCATCTGTCGGGAATGCTTTGATTGTGTATTCCTGCACAGTAGGGGATTGGACTAGATGGCCCTTGTGGTCTCTTCCAACTCTATGATTCTATGAGGAGCATGCAGGGATACCAGAGACTCCCTGTTGCAAAAGATCACCCTCATCCAAGGATAGCAGAGGTGCTAGTGGTAATGTATGTCTCCCTCCCTCCCTGCATATTTATTCAATCCTAAAATAGGCTGAACACAGCTATGGATGCTGCTGTGTGGGTTGCTGTCCTCTACTGAGCAGCAGAGTAGCCATTTGGGACCTGGACTACACACTTACAAGAGAATATGGTGACAGAAACTTGAAGTAGTGGTTGAGTGGATTAGATCATGCCATGCATCTGGCTGGAGCGTTGTATCTTTGGATTTTCTTTGACATAAAGGTTGGAGATGATGCTAATAACAAAAGTAGTAATGCTGCTGCTGAAACTACTGTTGTTGTTGTTGGTTGTTGTTGTGCACCTTCAAGTTAACTCTTGACTTATGGTCTCTCTAGCATAGGATTGTCTTGGCAAGATTTATTCCAGGGATGTTTCCTATTGCCTTCCTCTAAGGCTGAGAGATGGTGATTTCTCTAAGCATCACCCAGTGGGTTTCCATGGCTGAGCCGGGATTTGAACCTTGGTCTCCCAGAATCCTAGTCCAACACTCAAACTACTATATCATACTGAGTTTTTATTGCTGATACTACTACTAGTGATAAGTTAGGGTTGTTTTGTTTGTTTTTGTCATTTGCCTTATTTACTTGGGTATTTTATTGGGAGCCAGCAGTGAGCAGAATTTGTGCTGGCAGTGATCAGGGCCAACAGAGTCCACCCAGCTTTCTTCCACTTCTTTTCCCAGGTTTCTTTTATTTGTTCATGTTTTCCATTGCTTTGGGTGATTTTCCACTTATTTTCATGCACGCCACCCCACGTTAACCCCAGTGCAAAGGCTTCCTCTCCTTTTCACTTCCTGCCTCACCTCTGAGCACCTGCTCCTCAGACATTGGTGGTGATAGTGGAGGAGGAGGAGAGCCATTGAAGATAAGCTCCATCCACCAGCACCTTGATGTGGAATGGGGTTGCTTCAGACAGCTGGTTGGCAAGCCTTAAAAGTCTTAAAAGTTTGGTCTCAAAAATGGCTCTTTATGACAGAGAGGCAAATGCAGAGCAATGACTGATACAGAGGCAATGGACAGCCTCTTCTAACAATATTCAAAGACATGGCTGTGTTAATCTGGATCAGCATGCAAAGGGATCTTGTAGCACCTTTGAGACTGAGAGGAAGAAATTGGTAGCAGTAAAATAAATAAATTGAATTTATTTATTTATACCCCGCTTTTTAGCCACAAGGCTATCAGAGCGGCTTACAAATTGTTTTAAGCAATAGCAATTTACACACATCTACACTGCTTTAAGCAGTTTCCAATGTGTGTTAGCTAATTGCCCCCCACAAGCTGGGTACTCAATTTACTGACCTACGAAAGGATGGAAGGCTGAGTGAACCTTGGAGCCAGCTGGAATCGAACTTGCAACGTGGTGGCTTGCAGTACTGGCATTTAACCACTGCGCCACTAGGGCACCACTCTGCTTCATCAGATGCATGGAGTGAAGTGCTTAGGAAGAGATCTTTATGAATGAGTAGGCTGTATATGTGAATAGCAATAGGAATGCAAAACTTGTAAGTAAGGTGATGAAGGGACAAATTCAGTTTTAATTATGACCATTGGGGAACAAAGGCAGGAGGAATGATGTTGCCTAAAACCAAGGTGAGTAGATAACCATATGAATGCTAGAGGAAGTTATTGGAATGTAGTATGATGCTGGCTGGAAACCAGAAAGGAGATGTGATAAACTCAGGAACCCCCTCTGGAGGTTGCTTTTGGACCTCCAAACAGATGCTGACTGCTTAAAAGGGTTTTTAACATATTGTATTATATATTGATTTTAACTTGTATTAATTTAATAATGTTTTAAGGGGAGGGAGGGATTTTGGGTTGTTTTATACTGTCTACCATTTTATCGTTGCTTGCAGAGGGGCGGGATATAAATAAATTTTATTATTATTATTATAAACTGGGCAAGAGAGCCCTTATGAGGCTGGGGTATTGACTAGTGTTGTAATATGTTTAGTGTGCCATTGGAAACCATTGTCTCTGTTCAACCCACTGTCCATGGACTGGAGTTTGTGGATGTACAGTATTCTAGTTTTGCTGTTTCTCTTTCCCGTCTTCCTTTGTAGTTTTTTGGGGGTTTTGTTGTTTTTGTTCATGGACTGCTGTCCTGAGCTCCGAGGTGGAATGTCCAGGAAGATTGAAGTACACCTATTCTGCAACTGATTTTTGTGTATTCCCATTCCTAACATCTGATTTATGTACTTTTTTCCTCTGACACAGAGACTGGCCTTTTTGTCCAGTGTAGAGTGCTGACAGAGGATAGCATATATCACATTAGAAGATGAGCAAGTAAAAGTACCTGTGTGATTGATGTGATTAGGCCCTGTGATGACATTTCCTGAGTAGATGTATGGGCAGAGTTGGCATCTGGGTTTGTGCAAGATCTTGTACCTGTTTCCCCATCCATGTTGTCTTTCAAGAGCGGTAACCTTGCTGTGTCTCATTAGGAGGAGCACTTAAGAGTTACATAAAATGGGATATTTTTAGAGGAACAAGTCTCACTTAAAAGCATCCTTGCTACTTCAGATCCAATCATATCTTTTTCTGCTAGAGTAGGAGACAGGGGATGGGCCTGGCACAGACATCTCAAGGCATCTTTGCCTTTCTTGAAGCTTGCAGAAGCTTTTAATTATTTAATCAGTGTCTTGTAACACACAAGCAATTACCTAAAGCATGAGACTTTATGAATTTTACATCTATGGTATCTATCTGTTTAAGGATGGGGCAATTTTGGCAGGTCCAGGGGACATATTCTGCTCCTGGGACCTTCCAAGAGCTGCACTGACCACCAAAAATGTACCCAAGTATAAAGCAACAACAACACATAAACAAGCCACCCCAGTGCCTGCAATCTAAATAAAAGGTTATCTATGTTAAACAGTGAGAGCCAGTGTGGTGTAGTGGTATAAGCATTGGACTATGGAAATTATCAGATGTCCTTAATATGGCCTTCCAGGAATGCCAGGAGATCGCCAGGAGATCACCAAAGGGCTAACTTTTCAGCCGACGTTGTCCTTGTCCCGTGCTGCTTCTGTTCTGTCCATAGATTGCCCGTTCCGTTTCTGTAACTGAATCATGGGTGAGTGAAAAGGTGCCCGGTTATGCTGGTGCAATGCCAGCTGCAGTGGGAGGTCCGTGCCGAACACTTCTGGGTGCGATCAGGACATCCAGGTAAGTGACACCCTTCCCTCCACACTCCCCAGGTTACTTGTATTTTTTAACTCTGTGTGTGTGTGTGTGCTTGCTGTCACTTTTCAATCTTTATTTTTCTTTTTCTTTTTGAATTTCCTGCATGCTCATTCTCTCGCGAGAATGGCTGGGACCTCAAAACAGGAAGTGAATGGGGCTCTGCTTTTATTTATTTATTTATACCTCGCTCTTCAGCCACAAGGCTATCAGAGCAGCTTACAAATTGTTTTTTAAGCAATAGCAATTTACACATCTACACTGCATTAAGCAGTTTCCAATGTGTGTTAGCTAATTGATCTCCATTGAGCTCCATTCACTCCTGGCTGCCAAGGGGAGGGGGTGAGGACACAAACAAGGTAAGTGTGAAACGGGGGGGGGGGTATCGTGCCAGGATGGGGATGGGAGGGGGGTGGAATATAATATAGCAAGACGGGGACACTTTTTTTGGTCCCCATCTGATAATCTCCTATGACTTTGGAGACCAGGGTTTGAATCCCTGCTCGGCCACGGAAACCACTGGGTGACCTTGGTCAAGTCCCACTCTCAGCCTCAGAGGAAGGAAAAGGCAAACCTCTAATAAAATCTTGCTAAGGAAACCCTGTGAGAGGTTTGCCATAGGTTGGAAATGACTTGAAGGCACACAATAATGTTAAACCATGTGTGTGTTTGTGTTTAGTCTGCAACCTGTTTGAAAGCTGCATTATCACATCTGCAGCTTCCAGGAAAGCCATTTCACTTTTTCTTTTTCTTTTTTTGCAGAAAAAAGTAATGCAAGGGAATTTGGAATGGCTGGAGGCTGTATGCTGGGGTCAAATTTTAACCACGCATGGGCTGTCTATCTCACTGCTGCATCATCTTTTCTCATGCCTTGCTTGGTTCTATTTAATGTCAAACAAAAGAGAATACAGTATATCTATGTCTGTCTTGTAAACATACTATGGCCAGAATCCTACTGTTGCATAGTGCAACAACAGGACCATGTAGTGGTGGTGAGGGAAGGCAGGCAAAATCTGCCCAGACCAAGTAGTTTGTTCCTTCCTTCATGGTTGTTGCATCTGTAGCCTGTTTCTTCCTACCCTTACCTGATTGTGTATCCCTGCAAGGCAGGGGGTTGGACTGGATGGCCCTTGTGGTCATGATTCTATCTCCTATGCCAATGTTTCATGTAGTTATGCTGGCATAGGGCACCAGGATGATTCCAGCCGGTGTGTATTCCATGGTCTTTCTCTAACTCCCCTTTCAAAAGGTCACTATGACTGAGACATGAACCTTGTCAGCTGGAGTTAAAAATAGCTTCCAGTGATTCAGCAGACCAGCATCACTGCTTTCCCTGCTTCACAAAATCATGGCGGATTATTATTTGTTTTCTTTAGCACAAAAGCTCCAGTGGCTGTCATTATTGTTTTCTATTAATCTTCCTCCATAGCTTCCTTTTCTTTTAAAGGTGAAGGAGCTGCTAAAATAATGGTAAACACTGCTTAGCTATTGTTATAGGCTGGTTTTTGGTGTTCTTATTGTTACATTCAAAATGTCCTTGCTGTTTTTAATTTGACAAGGATGCTTGTATTGGAACTGACTGTGTGAATGCAGTTTTTAAAATTGACACTATTTTTGGCTTGAACATTGTGATGGGATCTCTTTGTCCATCTATTTCCAAGATTTTATTAACTGTGTCCTCCCCTCCCCTCCCCTCATTAGTGTAAGAATGGTGAATATAAAAAAGCTACAATGCTGAAGATGTGGACCATCTGGATTGTCGCTCAGAGCTTAGAAAAGTCCCTTTTTTTGGATGACAGCTCCTATAATCTCCCAGCTAGTTCCCCTGCCTGGCTTATCAAGGAATCTGAGCCTAGGACCTGTCTACACTGCAGAATTACAGCAGTTTGACACTACTTTATCCACTTTATACACCATAGTTCTGTCCTATGGAATCCTGGTATTTGTAGTTTTGTGAGGTACCAGAGTTCTCTGAGACAAAATGCTAAATACCTCACAAAACTATAACTCCTATACCAGGATTCCATAGGATAGAAGTATGGTGGATAAACAGGTATCAGACTGCTGTAATTTCTGTGGTGTAGACAGGTCTTAGATGAATCAAGATGGTGTTGTCGATCATTCATCTTGTTCTGATGATAAGCCATGGCCTCACTGCCATAGGGAGACCTACCACAGAACTGGGAGGGGCATTGCTTCACATCTTGAGCCAGTGGGACATCCTCCTGCTGTCTTCTGCCTCACCAACTGTCCTTGGCCTGACAGACAAGATGATGGCAGCATCTATGCTCAAGGACCTATTTGTACTTCTTTCCTTGGGCCCCTGGGCACTAAACTGTGTTCCTGCCCATTGTCTTAAAAGATGAGAGTCCTTGTTTTAAACTTAACCCATACCTGTGCCACTCGATCATCCACCAAGTGAGGTACATGAGATTTGACAAGGGTATTTCTCTAGAAACATTGACTGAAAGCGGCCCTCGTGGCCCAAGCAAGTTGAATGCAATGTACCTGTCAGGTGTTGCCTTTCAGATGCTTTTGGAAACTACAGCTCTCATCATCCCTCACTACTAGGTGTTCTGGCTAGGGCTAATGAGAAGACACTTGGAAGGCTAAGCATTCCTCACTCCTGTTTTATGACCTCTGTTTATAGCTGTGGATACCCTAAAGGCGTTATCTAGGAAGCTAAGCTAATCCCCTGTTATCTAGGAAGCTAAACAGGGTTAACCCTGCTTAGTACTTGGAATGGAGACCACCAACAACTATCATATGCTGTAGACTATATTTCAGAGGAGAGAACTGGCAAAACCACTTCTGAGTATTCCTTACATAAGAAAACCATGAAATTCATGGGGTTACCATAAGTCGACAGGCAACTTGAAGGCACAAACACACAGATTAGCTTTACCAGACACAACGTGATGCTGCCATTGAGTCAGGCTAATCCTTCAATAAGCAGCTGGGGGGTGACCCATTGTCTTAGATGTCTCTACACTAATGCACAGAGCATGGGAGATAAACAAGATGAACTCGAACTCTTAGCACAGCAAAGCAAATTTGATACAATAGGCACCACTGAAAACTGATTGGAATGTCGCAATATAAGGGTGTAACCTATGTCAGAGAAACAGACCAAACAGGAAAGGAGAGGAGGAGGAGGAGCGTTATATGTTAGGGATGCTTACACCTGTGAAGAGATCCATGACTTAAATCCTGGAAGCCAGGTTGGGAGCATCTGGGTAAAAATTAAAAGGGAGAGAAACAACAGTAATGTCATTGTGGGGGTCTACTACAGACTCCCAAGCCAGACTGAGGACTAGGATGATATCTTTTTGGAACAGATGATCAAATATTCAGAAAGGAGAGATGTAGTAGCAATGGGAGATTTCAACTATCCTGATATTTTTTGGAAGTCAAACTCTGCCAAGAATATAAGGTCCAACAAATTCCTCACTTGCCTTGCAGACAATTTCACTGTCTAGAAGGTGAAAGAAGCAACAGGTGCTGTAAGAACTTAGAAAGGAATGCCACGATCACCAAGAGCCAACAGGAGTTTGTCAAAAACAAGTAATGCCAAACTAATCCTATCTCATGTTTGATAGAGTTACAAGTTTGGTAGATGAAAGGAATGCTGTAGATGCAGCATATCTTAATGTCAGTACAGCCTTTGACAAGGTCCCCCTTGATAATCTTGCAAACAAGCTAGTAAAATGTGGGCTAGGCAATGCTACTGTCAGGTGGATTTGGAATTAGTTGACTGACCGAACCCAAAGGGTGCTCACCAATGGCTCCTCTTCATCGTGTAGAGTAGTGACTAGTGGGGTGCCACAGGGTTGTGTTCTGAACCCAGTGCTAGTCAACATCTTTATCAATGACTTGGATGAGGGAATTAGGGGCATACTTATCAAATTTGCAGATGACACCAAATTAGGAGGAGTAGCTAATATGTCAGAGGAAAAAAAAATCAGAATTCAAAATGACCTTAACATATTAGAGACCTGGGCCAAAACTAACAAAATGAATTTCAACAGGGGATAATGTAAGGTACTATACTTTCGCAGGAAAAAAGAAAAGAAAAATGAGATATAGGATGGATGACACTTGGCTTGACAACAGTACACGTGAAAGGAATCTATGAGTCTTAGGACAATATCACACTACACTGTTATAGTGCTATTATTCTACTTTAGCTGCTCTGGCTGCCTCCTGTGGCATTGTGGGATTTGCAGTTGGGGGGGGGCTTTTAGAATTCTCAGCCAGAGAACTCTTAGGCTTCACTAAACTACAAATCCCAGAATTCCACAGGAGAGAGCCATAACAGTTAAAGTGGAATCATAGCACTATAACAGTGTAGTGTGATAAAGTCCTTAGTGGACCACAAGCTGAACATGAGTCAACAGTGTCATGCGGCAGCTAAAAAAGCTAACACAATTCTAGGCTGCATCAAAAGGAGTATAATGTTTAGATCAAGGGAAGTAATAGTACCACTCTATCCTGGGAACCACAATTCAAGAAGGATATTGAGAAGCCGGAATGTGTCCAGAGGAGGGTGACCAAAATGGTGAAATGCCCTATGAGGAGTGGCTTAGGAAGCTGGGTATATTTAGGCTGGAGAAGAGAAGGCTAAGAGGTGATATGATAGCCATGTTTAAATATTTGAAGGGATGTTATATTGTTTGTTTTCTGCTGCTCCAGAGACTAGAACATGGAGCAATTGATTCAGACTACAGTATAGGAAAAGAGATTCCCCTAAACATTAGGAAGAATTCTGTGATGGTAAGAGCTGTTCAAAAGTGGAATATGCTGTTTTTGAGTGTGGTGGAGGTTGGATGGCTATCTATTGGGAATGATTGTGCAGGAGCATGGCAGAGGGCTGGACTGGATGGCCCTACTGGTCTCTTCCCACTCTATGATTCTGTGATTCTATGATCACTTAACTATAGCTGTTCCCCTAGAACAGGGCTGGGTAGTATTCATCCCAGCACATGCTGTTTGACAGAAGCTCCCATCATCCCTGGCCGTACTGGCTGGGGCAGATGGGACATAAAGTCCAACAACATCTGGAGGACCACAGGAAGTTTAATCCTACCCTAAACAGAACAACAGGAGATGAAGTCTGACTCACCACAGAACAGCTTCCTGAATCTGTTGATATGTATATCCTGAGAGCTGTTGCTTACTGGTGCAACAGTGAACTAATTTCTGTCCTGATTTCCTATGCCTCTCAGGGAGGAGGCTGTGAAATTTTGATTGAAACTGGAGTGTTTTTTTTTTAATGCTCTTTTGGATGCTGATGTTTTTACATATTTTTTCAATGTACAGTGGGCCCTCTGGATCCTCAGGGGTTCAGTTCTGGGACTCCCCACAGATGACTAAAATGCAAATTATCTTGTCCCATATTATTAAATGGTGGCAGTGTGGCATGGATACTTCAGCGAATCTGCATTCATATTGCCGCCATTTTAAGTATAGGACGTAATGATCTGAGGTTGCTCGAAATTGCGGATCTGGAGCCTGCAAATCAGGAGGGCCAGGTGAATTGTTAATTTGCTTTGGTTACATGGGAACCCAGTGCTGCTACCCCATTGCACTGGGGCACTGGGGATGTTAAGAATATTGAAAAAATGTTCTTGACCTCATTGAGGAAGCATATCATGGTATGATGAAACACACTGTTGGGAGGGGGAAAAAGAACTGTGAAAATTTTCATCCTTCAGCAAGAAGAAAAAGACCAGCTTTTGAGGGTAGTGGGTTCGTAAACACACACACATTTTTTGGCACAAGACTCAACATTTGTACATCCACATTGTCATATCTTATGCAGAAAACAATGCAAACATGAGGTTTATGCAGACATGTTTTCTCTACAAGCAAAATTTTCACAAAATCTTCCAAAATGCATGCATGCATGCATAAAGAGACAAATAAATAAATCAACAATGGAGAATATGCATCCCCCGCATTTGAGCCTCATCCAATAAGGCAGGAAAAACCTTTGAAATGTTTCATTCTTGCATGCGAGAACAAAACAAGTGAAGATTTATCTTGTTAGCTAGAGCTGCCGGTTTGTGATTTGGAGGAACCTCTGTCTGCCCTGCTTTGAGGAGGCAGGGAGGGCAGACACACTGGGCAGTAGTATACCTAGTGTATTTGACTTCCAAAGTGGGTAATTTTTTAACACCCCTGAGAAAGGTGAGGTGAGCAGTATGCCAGGCAGGGTCAGGTTGCTTGTGTCAAACTTGGGGTTCCACTATTGGAGTGAGGTGCATTTATTTATTTAATTAATTAGTATGCCGGCTTTCTCCCAGAATGGGACCCAAGGTGGCTCACAACATATAAAATACAATTAAAATACAACAGTTAAAAATTAAAAACAATTAAAATCATGATAGTTTAAAACGTATAATATAAAACATATAAAAGTTAAAAGAATAACAATAGAAAACACCCCCAATAAAAACCTCTGTGCCTGCAGCTACAAATTAAATGCCTGCTAGAATAAAAACGTCTTTGCCTCTTAGCGAAAGGAAAGCTGGGAGGGGGCCAGCCTAGCCTCCTGTGGGAGGGCATTCCAGAGGGTGGGAGCAGCCACCAAGAAGGCTCTCTCTCATGTTGTCGCCAAGCGAGCCTGGGATGATGGCGGGACCAAGAGAAATCCTTCCCCGATGATCTTAACATTCTGGTAGGTTCATATTGGGAGATACTTGAAGAGCTGTGAGAGGCATGTTGCCTGCTGCCAGGAACCCAGCCTCAAGCCCACCTCTCTAATCTCCTGTTTCTGCAGCTGCTTTTTCTTCTTATAGCTTCCAGCAGCCCCCTAGTCCTCTTCCTGAGCTGCTGCCACGTTTCCTGAACTGCTGCTGCTTCCATTCCTGGGCTTGCTGGGGGCCAGTGGCTGAGTAGGGGGGTCTCACTTGCCTGGGCCTACACCATCATGCTGTTGCTGTCAGTAGGCAGCTCACAGCTCACCTTGACGTGCCATAGCAGTGTTGGTGTCAGGGAGTGTTGGTGCTGGAGCAGCCACTGATGGGCCGATGACAACAACAAGGGGCCATGGCTGACAGGCCCACTCAGGTCTCCTTGGCAACTGAGTTAATGGAGATCCAGGCTACTCTCTCTACTGCTGCTCTCTTGAGCTCTGACTTCAGACAGGCTTTTGAGGTCCCACCATAATGCCCCCACTTTTCCCCTGTACCTAGAATCATGGAATTGTAGAATTGGAAGAGACCACGAGGGCCATCCAATCCAACCCCCTGCCATGCAGGAAATCATGATCAAAGCATCCCTGACAGATGGCCATCCAGCCTCTGTTTAAAGACCTCCAAGGAAGGAGACCCCACCACACTCCGAGGGAGTGAGTTCCACTGCTGATCAGCTCTTACTGTCAAAAAGATCCTCCTAATGTTGGAACCCCATGTGGGTTATGGAACCTGGGGCAAACCGTTCCCAATCACCCCATTCTTAGTATACTACTGGTGGGGTGCTGCTGTCTGCAGAACATTCATACTGAGAGCTCATCTTAGAGACACCAGAGATAAGAGGCAATGCAGTTGCCAATGGAAGGTCACCATCCTCTTATCTCTAATGCTTCTGTGCTCAGCCCTCAGTTTGCACATTGGAGAGGAGGACAGTACCCAGAGCCAATGGAGAAAGACGTGGTTGTGGCTTTCATACCCAATGTTGTACATCAAACAAAATATATGAGAGGGAAGCTGATCTCAGCTATAATAGGCTCTAGCATTTTCTCCAGATCATGACACAATGAAGGCCTGGAAGTATCCAACCGAAGGTGTTCATAACTGCTGGTTAGATTTCAGGTTTTTCACACAATATTGTCGTAGTCGTAGCTGTGTTCAGCTAATTGGGATTCAATAAATTATGGTTTACTGAAACAAGCCAACCTTAAACCAGATTCTGAACATTTGGCTTGTTTCAATACCCAGAGGAAGGCCATGGCAAACCGCCTTTGAAGAAGTCTTGCCAAGAAAACCCTGTGATAGGTTTACCTTAGAGTTGCCATAAGTTGGAAATGACTTAAAACACACCACTACCACAACGTTAACTGCAGTTTAGGGTTTGGACATAATGGGAAAATGCAGTTAGGTTTTGAAAAACCAGAGACAAAGCCATACCTGAGAAATTTTAAACTATTTCTCTAAACTATTGTTTAGTATAGTGTAGGGCAGGGGATTGTCCAGTGGAGAAAGTGCAATGTAAGGGCCACATGTGGGTCATGGAACCCCATTTTGCAGCCCCAAAAGCCACCAGACTCCCCATTTTTTCAGACTATTTTTTTATAAGCTTAGAAATGGCTTATGAATGCTGCAAAACACAGTACTTTAATTGCCACAACCCCTCAAGGCCTCCACATATGTGCAAAACGAGGCAGACAAATTGACCAAAAGAAAAAAGAAAAAAAAGAAGTGATGTGACGTGGCTTCCAGACATGTTGGGCATGCTGCTGTGACCCTTGGTAGGGATGCAGGGGAGATCATAATAGTGTACCATAGTATTATGATATCTCTCTAAAAATCAGAATCCCCTGTTTGCTTCCCTTACCAAGTTTGTACACTAAAGTTTAGAGTGTCAACTGACTGTGTGTGTACTCTAAATATTAACTGCTGCTTAGAAGCCTGCCTGGGAGAGTTCCAGTTACATGCTGTACAAGCCTTGGCTACTGTATAAAGTTGCTAAAGAAGGGTTTTATGCAGGAATCCAAGATCATGAGGTTCAAAGTGATGAAGCATAGCTTTAGGGGTCACTTAAATACCTAAGTTTCCTAGAAGTGTTTTAGAATGTCAGCACTACTGTACATACCTGTCCATTTTCTATTTATTAGGAGGACTGATAAAGAAAAAGCGTGTCTCAACATATTTTGGTTGTGATTTAAATATTGAAGTGCACTTATATATATTTTAAATCATAGTGAGGTGGGTAATAGTAAACATCAAAATAAGTAAGCAGGCAATCCACTGACTTTGCAATCCTCTGCTAAGTTTAACAACTGGTTCAACTTTTAACTTGGAAACAATTTTGGTCTTGTTCCTCAGGGTCTCAGGGTCCCGTGTACTGGACTAAAGTAGGATTTGCCCAATCCTCTCACAAGCCCGGAAGTGTGGGAGGCACAAAGCAATTTGTCTTGGAACAAAATGAACTGTGGCAAATGTAGATCTCAGATAATGTTTCAGAGCTTTCCCCAAGTACTAATTGTTTCATTTTCCTCTTTGAGTATGCAGAGAACATTAAGTGAACAGGTGCTAACTACTCTGCAGCATATCTAATGCTTGATTTATGGATTGTTTTTGGTTTTCTTAAATACTGTTTTTTGTTCCGTTGCAGGGCTGCCAAAATGACTGTGCAGCTGGATGTATGGGGGCAACCGCAAAACATGTGACCGAGTCTTTCAAGGTATGTTGTTTGCAAAAGTGGAAGTGCCTGAAGCTGTTCTCCACTCAGTGGAAAACAGTGTCCTTAAGATGCAAAAAGATATGTTTGTCGTCAGTATGGACAGGCATGAAAACTGCAAGCTTGGAGGGGTGGGGGTGAAGCTAAAGGTACAATTGCACTTCAGAAAGCTGGCCAAGTGCAGCCACCATTAAGAAAGGATTCTAGATCAATTAGTAGGGTTTGCTTAAGGATAAGTGGATAAAATTTCAGCCTTCCCTCCCCCTTCTGTCTTTTTTTTTAACTTGATGGCCCTTTTAATTCTCAAAGCCACACATTTGTTGTTCAGACAGGCATGCCTGCGAATCAAGATGTCAGACATGAGTGAATTACTCACATTTTTATTGTCAACAGTGGCCACAGCCAAACAGTATTTTTCTTTTTTAAAAAAACATATCCAATGTGTGGAAGTGCACACATTTAAATAAACATAAAAAAAAAAAAGAGAGAGAAAAGAGACAGTTTCATTGCCTCAGTGCACAATCACCATAGAAAATCCAACATGGTCGTTTGGGGCACTTGCCTTGCCAGCAAGCTCCACTCCTTGCCCATATCTGACCAATCAGCTTTCCAGTTCTGCCCTTATCGGGAACACGCATCAAAGCACATCGGCAATCCCAACGAGCAGGAATGCGCATTTCCTTTGGAGTTTAAAAAAAAAATACGGATAAAGCTTCAAAGGCTTTTCGCACAGAGTATTTGGCGTTTTTGGCCCCCCTCCTTCCAAATATGGCAGATTGATGTGGGATCTCATTTAGACAAATCATATTCTCGAATTCTACAAGGAGTATTTCTGCCATTTAGACAAGCCCATCGATGGAGCTGTGATACATTTCTTGGGGCTTCCTTGTCTAGGGAGGTTCCTCTGTCAATCACACTCCACATTTGTAGGAAGAGAGTTAATATACATTCATACTCAACAAAGCCTTTATCCACACAGACAAGTAATTATAGACATCGACACCAAACCTATGCTGAAGTAAGGTTATGTGTTATATTCCATTTTATTTGTATTTTGGCTTTATGGTTTTTTTTAAGGGTGATATAGTGGCTTTATTTCAGATTTGTAAATGTCCATACATTGGTTTTCATGTGGTAAGCTACTGGGGGGGGGCAGTTTAGGATAGAAAAGAAGGATAGAAACATCTGAAAGAAGTGAAAGCTTTCCAAAACTGGCATTCATATTATTTATCATAATGCCATTGTGTTGTCTATGCACATTTTAGAGTGCTTTGGAGAAAATGAAATGACTCTGGCATACGTTCACTATTCATACAAAAGCTCACTTGAAAGGATATTAGAAAAAACATGCAAGGGGTGTTTTTCTTCATGCAAATTAAAAAAAAAATTGAATAGTCAAGTATGTTTCTAGTAATTCTTCCCATGATTACCAGTGACCATAGGACATGGCCTGGAACTGTGAATATTTTCCTAGAATCAGCCTGTTCTCTTTTTAAAAAAAACTCCTTAAAGCATTCCTATACCCAGAAACTAACCATTCAATTACACAATTCACATATACTCCCCAACAGGGGTTCACAGCATATAAACTCCACATACACTCCTACCCAACCATTCTCTGAAGATGCCAGCCACAGATGCAGGTGAAACGTCAGAAAGAAACTATTCCAGAACACACAGTCCGGAAAAAACCCCAAGGAAAATCTATGGATGCTGGCTGTGAAAGCCTTTGACTTCATAGTTTAAAAATACCGTACTCTTAGAATCCATTTTGAAACTGTTAAGATGCAATTTCAGACACTAAGGGAGCATCTATACAAGGGGGGGGGGATGGATTGCTCCACAGTAATAGAAATTTGCAGCAGTTGCAACTTGACTTAATGGTTTTATAGCCCCCACAAACTTTGCATGCCCCCTAGCCAAGATGGCGGCTGCAAGTGAATTACTCATGTTTTTAAATCTGCCGCTGCTGAATTTTTTAAAAAACAAACCCTTTTCCATGGTGTACACAAGCAATATTTCACATTTACCAAAAAAAAAAAAAAAACAGGTAAAAAGATAATACAAATCACTGTTTTATTGCATTAGCGGTCACTTGTTCAGGCAAAAATCTAACATGGCGGCAGTGGGCCCTTGCCCTGTTAGACAGCCCCACCCCTGTGCTTATCCAGCCAATCAGCTTGTGCTTCCTCTCATATGTGATTCGAATGCAAATGTCTTAATGAGCGGGAATGTGCATTCCATACAGAGCTTTTTAAAAACTCCAGAAAAAGCTGTGAAGGTTCTCCAGGTGCAGTTTTTGGAGTTTTTTTGCAGCCCCCTCCCAAATACAACACATTGATGTGGGTTCCCATTAAGACAGATTGTATTCCTGGCGAATTCCATGAGGATTATTTTAACCATTTAGAAAGGACCTGAATGCCATGTGGAACAGCACTGTTTTGGCTGCCTTCTGGAAGCTTAAAAGAGATGGCCAGCCTAACTTCCTTGGGTAGGGAGTTCCACAGTTGAGGCGTTGCTACAGAGAAAGCTGTGTTACATGGACTCACCAACCTAACTTCACAAAATGTTGGGAAAGGCAATAAGGCTTCCTCTGAAGATCTCACATTTCTAGCAGGCTCATATGGGAGGAGGTGGTTTTTCAGATTTCTTGGCCCAAAGTTATTTAGAGCTTTGTAGGTCAACAACAGTACCTTGAATTGAGCTCAGAAGCAAATTGGAAGCCAGTGTAGTTTTTTTGGAACCAGGGTTATATGGTTTCTAAAATGCATACCTAACACTAGCATGGCTGCTGCATTTTGCATTAGCTGAAACGTCTGAACACTTTTCAAGGTTAGCCCCACGCAGAGCACATTACAGTAATCTAATCAGGCACTGACTAAAGCATGAACCACTGTGGTCAGAGCTGCCTTCTCCAAGAAAGGGGGTGGCTGGCACACCAGCTAAAGCTGGGCAAAGGCACTCCTGGCCACCGTAGTCACCTGGCTTTCCAGGAGCAGTGCTGGAAATTAGCTGCCTCAGGCTGTTCTCTAGTTTTGCTGTTTCCCCAGAACAACATAGAGTCACTTTCTCACTCTTTGCAAATTTAACCCTTTTGTGTACTGCCAGTCTTCTTCTTTTAAAAGAAATTGTGAAATATTACTATCTCATGATTTTAATGCAGAATGACAGGCACTGATTATTAGCCTCTCTCTTGCAATTACAAATATTATTTTCCAATCAGCACCACAAGTGGTGTAGTGGAGCTGGGCCTCACCAGGTGGATACACTGGAACCTTTTTATTAACTTGAAACATGATGAGATCATCATCCACTCCCCACCCCCTAGGCTTTCCCATTTGCTCTGAGTTTAGATGCAGTTTTCAGAATTGGCTGGAGGGAAAATTGATTTCCCCCACCAATATATTATTGTGAACCTGTCTAAATAAGCTAAAGGCACCAGATCTGATCTAATCTTGGAAGCTAAGCAGGATCAGCCCTAGCTAGTACTTGAATGGGAGACCACCAATGAGTATCAGGTGCTATAGGCTATATTTCAGAGGAGGGAACTGGTAAAACCACCTCTGAGTATTCCTTGCTGAAGAAAACGCTATGAAATTCACGGGGTCACCATAATAATAATAATAATAATAAAATTTATTTATACCCCGCCCCTCTGTTAAAACAATCGGGGCAGCTTACAAAATTTAAAATACAATACAAATAAAATCCCTAAACACCCCCACTCCCACCCTCCCCCATTAAAAAAACATTAAACAAATATAAATTAAAACAACTAATCTAAAATCACATTTAAAACTATAAATACAATAAAATATAATAAATGGCCAGCAGCCTAGAAGAGGCCAGGATCCCCTGAGGCCGGGATCTAATTAGGAAAGGCCTGCCGAAAGAGATCCGTCTTTAGTGCTTTTTTAAAGCCACTCAGGCTTGTTATCTGACGGATCTCATTTGGCAGGTCATTCCACAATTTGGGGGCGATTACCGAAAAGGCCCTCTGGGAGGTTGCAGACAGCCTAGATTTTTGTGGCTGAAGCAAATTCCTCCCAGAGGACCGGAGTGCGCGGGGAGGATTGTATGGGAGGAGGCGGTTCCGGAGATAAGTTGGACCCAAGCCATTTAGGGCTTTAAAGGTAATAACCAACACCTTATACTGGGCCCGGAAACTGATTGGCAGCCAGTGGAGAGATTTTAATACTGGAGTTATATGGTCTCTCCGAGATGTTCCCGAGACCACTCTGGCTGCCATATTTTGTACATATTTTGTACCATAAGTTGACAAGTGACTTGAAGACACATACATATCATGTGAGTTATCCCTGATGTATTACAAAGTCAAGTTTCAGGAAACTTTGTAATCAAAATTAACACTATGCACATGTGAAAGGAAACAACCAGATCAGGTAAGCCTTGAATAAGTAAGCAAAAACATTGTGAACCTTCAAGAGACTGCTTAACAGCTACTCATAAAATCCATGCAGTGGTGACTTTTTCTTTCATCAGCCTCCACCCTTGCTATGATTTCTGTTTTGGTGGCCATACTTACAGATCTAAGTTCTTTTGCTGAGGTAGGCTTATCTGCTCTCCCTTTTGCTCTCTGCTTTTCTGCTCATCCACACTCAGTAAGGGATCCTGGAGGCAACTGCTGTTTACCTTGCCTATTGTAGGTAGGAATACATGGCGTAGAATCAAACTCTTTCCCTCTTCAAGCTTTGTTTATTGCATTGTTTACTGCAGATACATTGCTGCTACCAAATGTTTGTGCTGCTACCAAACATTTGTGCTACTCCAGCCCTCCTTCACCATCCTCCCAGTGTCAAATCTGATGAAAAACATCCAGCTAGACAGTGGATGAGGTGGAAAAGGAGGGCAAGGTGAGCATTAAAAGCCTTTGTAAAAAAGGAGGTTCTTTGTCAGAGGCTGTCAGGATCGGTCCCGGACGTGACCTTCCTGCCAAGTTCAGTTCTGCTGTATAACCTTGAGGCTAATTGTATTTGCATTCTTTCTGTAGTGTTAATGAGTATGTAGTCTGACTGTAAAATGGAGTATGTTCTCCGTGTCTGGAGCAGTTTGATACGCCCTCTGCACCTGAGTTCTACTCTTGAGAAAAAGAGGCTGAAGTCTGTTACGGTGGGAAATGGGAGTGGGGATGATGGATGGCCAATGACTGTATAGCCCACCAGATTTTGTAGATTAGAAAATGCTTTTAGTAGGTTACCATAGTTAGGTTTCATTCTGAGCAACGAATTTGTAGGGTTAGCTCTTCGGATTACTGTGACAATAAAGTTTTATGTTTTTAACTCTGAAAATACTGGTCACCGAGTCAGGAGAAGCCAATACAGGACAGAGGCTTTGTTAACTGAGGTATGCCTGTATTCTAGAGTTACGCTGTGGCTTTTCTTCTGATGAATGACAGGCAGTGTACAGAAATCTATTGCCCTTCACACAGCTATGCCAATCTTCACCATATTGCCTGATAAACATATGACAATGTGGTTCCTGTAACCTTAATCACGGTGATATTCTTTTTTTATGGTGTAGGAATCCTCGTATTCTTTCCAAGTTATTGCTGCCTCCAGTAACAGATTTTTTTTCTGTTAAAGAAGTAATGCCCAAGGACCCACCTCCTTCATTAACTGAAGTATACTGTACCTGTATTCATAATTACCCAGCAAGAGAAAGGATATTGGTTTAATGTATTCCAGACTCTTTCTTTATGGAGTTATCTCCCTTCTCCTCTTTGTCTCAGAAGGTACAGAGCATTTTTAATCCAGGGGGAAGGCAAAGAAGCGTGCCAGTGGAAGGGACAGATGGCCCCGCAGGAACAAACCCTTTAAAAAAAAACATGCACAGACAGAGCCAGGTCACTCAAAAGTCTTAGCAGTAAGTACTTCTATGCCTTATGGCTCTGTTACTTAACTTTGCATGAGACGCAGACTCTGGCAACAGCCAAGCTTGGCTGGCAATATGTTGCCCACCTCTGAGAGCCTATCATTCCAAGTGATGCCATAACAGAGAGATTCTTCCAAGCTTAGGGCCCGTCTGGAAATTACTGTCGTTTGCTTCTCCTCTATGCTCCCTTAAGCTGGTGTCTCTAAACATGGCTCAGCAATTTAAAAAACTGAAACAAACCAGCAAGCAGATACCCTTAAAAGCAACAAATTAATTTTGCAGCTGTAGACACACAATCATTTGGTCTTAACACAGCCTGATGGGAGAGGAGCGGTATAGTGATCCTTACACAACCTTGCCACCCTGAATTTTGTAGTCCCCAATTATGACTAAGTGGATCATCTTACTTGATGTCTGGCAAGCATTGTATTTCAAAGCAGAGGGTTTTGGTGTAGTTCTGCCTGCTTTCTGAAGACTAGTTTGCCATTTTCTGGGTGTGACATTCTGTGGTCCCATCTATACTAGGGGGGAAAATGGATTACTCCAGAGTAGCAGCAATTCACAGCAGCTGGGAACTGTCTTAATGGTTTTACACCCCCCCCCATAAATCTCACATGACCCCTAGCCAAGGTGGCGGCAGCAAGGGAATTACTTGCCATTTTAAATCTGCCCACGACTGCCTTTTTTAAAAACAACAACACACATTTACTATGGTGTGCACAAGCAATATTTTGCTTTTACAAAAGAAAAAGGATGGAAGAGAGAGAAAGATCACTGTTTTATCGCCTTACTGATCTCTTGCTTAATGGAAAATCCAACATGGCAGCAGCAGGCGCTTTCCTTATTTGTGAGTCCCGCCCCCCCCCATGCTTGTTCAGCCAATTATTGCACTGCCTCATTACAGCAATGCAACTGTCTTAACGATCTGACATTCACATCCCCTACGGAGCTTTTTAAAAACACTGGGAAAAGCTCCAAAGGCTTCTCAGATGGAGTTTATGATGGATTCAGCTGCCCACCTTCTGAATGAGATGTATTGATGTGAATGTCCATATAGACAGATCGCCTTCCATTCGAATTCCATTAGGATTATCTTCACCGTTTAGACAGGACCTGTGCTTGAGTTGCAATGAGTTCTTAGAATCATGGATTATCATGCTGACCATATTCACTTGTTGCTGCTGGGTGCCTTCAAGTCGTTTCCGACTTATGGTGACTCTAAGTTGACCCTATCTTGGGGTTTTCTTGGCAAGATTTATTTCTTAAGTATTGGGAACTGATGAGGAGAATTGTGAAGTGATGAGAACGTTGCCATTCAGGACTTATTTTGCATAATAGTCATATACTTTTGTGCAGAAAATGTTAGCCTGCACAACATTTTGGAGAAAACACCACTTTCTGGACAGAAAATAATATTTCTGTGCTGAAGTATTACTTTCTATTGCATAAAATACTGCCCTCTGTGCAGAAAATGCTTATTTCTATATAAAAAATACATGTGAAACTTTTGCACTGAATAAGCCCCCCAACTACAGCATTTTCTGTGCCGATAACAATCTTTTTGTACAGAGGTTTTCTATGCACAGAATGCTGTTTTCTTTGAAAATAACCACATGCAAATTTTTATACAGAACAAATCCCAAACTGAAAATAGTTTTTGAAAGTATGCAGTTTTTTTTGAAGACTTTCTTGCAACAGCAATAAAATAAAATAAAATAACTGCTAAAATTACTCATTGCTTCTTTTGAGAATGAAATTACCAATGAATTGCATCCCCAGTTAACTCTGACTTACTTTCCTCCTTCCAAGAAGCTTTTCTTTCTTTTTCTTCCTGTGGAGTTGATTACTTCTTTTTAAGGTCCCTGCATTGTGACTTTGAAACTACTGTATTTTGTTTCTTAATTCAATGGAAAGCCACAGACATAGACTGTTCACTGTCAGCCCCAAGGGATTCCCTGCAGGATAGTGTGTGCTCTAGTGTTGTTCTCCCCACCCCCCATGTTACTTAGCTGTGCCAATATCAGCAGGATGTTCTTTGCAGGTTGCTTATATATCCCATGGTAGCCCTGTGCACATTTCTGTGTTGGGCTCAGAAACTGAACATGGAGAAAATCTCACCCCCTCCCCCATAAACTACTAACCAGCTTACTTCAAATCATTGACCAAGCTTGAGCAAGACTAGAGACTGAAAGATGTACTTTTTATTCACAGTTTCTATACCCCCCCCCCCAATAGCCATGCTACTGGGGGATTCAGGAAATTGAAGTTTAAAAACTTTTCTGAGCATTGGGCCGGAGGGGTAACTGAGCAATCATTTTGAGCCTTTAAATGTGGTTCCTTTCAACTGAAAATTACTTTTCAGTAAAAGTACTTCAGTAAAAGTACGTCTATGTACTTTTTATGTACTTTTTACTATGTACATATATATCTGCTTTTCCCCTTAAAAAGCCAGTAAGAAGCTGGGTGTCTACCATGGCTGGGGAGTTCCCTCTTACGATATTTCATCTGTTTTCTTTGCCACTGAATGATTTGAATTTTCTGCAGCCAGATGCATGATTTTGCTCAGTTTTAAAATGGAGAATAGTGGCCTTTGATTACGGTGAAGTAGGTATTGCATATGTTCTGTATGATTTCTATAAATTTCATAAATGTTTGGGGTTATCCAAATGGTGGGAAAACTCACAGAATGCGAGGAGAATCCTACCTGTCTTAATGGCATTCTGCCTGATTTTGCCAAATTGTGAAGGAGGGGTGCCAAAACCAGCCAAAACCTCACCAGAAAAGCCTTTGCAGCTTTTCCCATCTTTTAAAAAATGACACATTCTTAAATGTGCACATCAAGGGTGCACATTTCTCCTCACTAGGACAAACGAATCAATCTGATTCGCTTTCCCAAATGAGAGGAAACGCAAACTGGTTGTCCAGGCGAGTGCAGGGGGTGGTGCTGGGTTACAGTGTAAGCACCCTCAGCCGTCATTTTTCTTTCTGTCTTTAGGAATCAATCACTGTCACTTGGAGACAGAGGAAGGGAGGAGGGCAACTGGCACCCTCTACCCCTTCCCTGGCTTCCTGCTGACCCCGTGCTGCTACCCCCTGCTGCAGAGACCAAGGAATGTAGGAGGGTGACTGCCATCTCTTTCCCCAGTTCCCTGCTGCTCCCATGCCACCCCAAGGAAGGTAGGAGGATGACTGCCATCCCCTTCCCTGGTTCCCTGCCATCCCCATGCTGCTGCCGCTGCCGCCACCACCTCTCTTCTCCCTTCCTCAGCTGTCTCCTGGTATGTGAAGCTTGTGGACCACCATTAAGACAAGTCGCAGCTGCTGCAACTTGCTTTTATTCTGTGGGGCACCATGTTTTTGCAGGGCTCGTATAGACAAGCCCTTTGTTTCAGCGTTTTGAGCATAGGAGTTCCCATCTGCTGAGGTTCCCCACAAGGTGAGGTCTCTGCAGAAGTACCTCATTTAACAAAGCCTCTGAGAGTTATGCCCCTTTTTACAATGTGTTTTTATGTCCCCCCAGACCCCATTTTCTTCCTCATCTTCTGTCTAACTGAAGGTTTATTTTAGAAGCATTAGCCTTGGGAGGATGGTGATGAAGAGCTAGGAAACAACAAATCTTTGGTGACAGTGCAGTAGGCAATGCGATAAAATTTGAGGTGGGAAAAAGTGGGATTCTGCTCCTGCTGATTCTATGGTAGTTGTGTGTGCCTGTTTACCAGAAGTGAGGTAAACAGTTGCCTCCCTTACTGAGCATGTGTGAACAGTAAAACATAGAGAAAAGGGGAGAGCAGATAAGCCTGCATCAGCAGCTACAGCATGTTTTTAAAAAGCATAGGTTTGGCCACCAAAGTGGAAGTCATAAGAAGAGTGTAGACTGGTTAAGGAAAAATTTATCCCTGGATGCATTTTGGAATAAGTGTTCAAGTGGTCTCTAGAAAGTTAAAAATGTTTTTGCTTAACCAATGCAAGGCTTACCTTGCCTGGTTGTTTCATTTGACATGAGCACATGGGTTGTTGTTTTTTTGGGGGGCGGGGAACATTTGCTGAAACATAGTTGTAAGAGACCACAAGGGTCATCTAGTCCAACCCCCTGCCATGCAGGAATACACAATCAAAGCATTCCCGACAGATGGCCATCCAGCTTCTGTTTTAAAACCTTCAAAGAAGGAGACTACACCAAACACTCCGAGGCAGTGCACTCCACTGCCAAACAGCTCTTACTGTCAGGAAGTTCTTCCTAATGTTTTAGGTGCAATCTCTTTTCTTGTAGTTTGAGTCCATTGCTCCATGTCCTAGTCTCTGGAGCTGCAAAAAGCAAGCATGCTCCATCCTCAGTTTGACATCCCTTCAAATATTTTAAATGTTGAACTGCTCTTCTTTTTTGTGGTATAAGAACCTATCCCTATTTGTTTCCATGTTATTTCTGCCTTTGGTACCAAATTTTCTGTTAAACAAATAATTCCCAGGATCACATCTACTTCATTAACTGAAGGTCACATGTACCTCCTTACACTGAATGCCACCATGTCTACAGAGCTGCTGTTGTCGTTTGGATCCCTTCTTTGTTTCTTCATAGCTGCATTCAAAACATGTTGCTCTTTGGTTTTTCTGTGCATGGAAGTGTTGATGCCAATTTATCTTTTGTCAAGTCAGCATGAGGATTTCCTCAATAAAGACTTCTTCTATTGAGGAAATGAAATCTGTGGTTCCCTATCCGGTTCTCCCACATTTTTCTGGGCTTTGATGCGAAAGGAATGTTAGCTTGTCTTTTGCTAGTAGTTCTGCCTGTTCTTAGGACAGTTGTGCACATCAACAAAATGAATCAATTCTGAACCAAGAAAAAGTTTAAATGGTGTGAACTGTATAAATTATGTCAACCACAAAAGCTGGCATATCTTTGGAGTAGATCTCTCTGACTGCTTACATTTGGGGATGGGTGGGAAACGTGGCATTCATGAGACCCATGGCAGCACTGTGCTCATCTCTGGGGACCTTACTGACCTCCCCAAATGTCCTGGTACTACTCAATTTGTGTTGGGGGGGGGAGAGTAATTTTCAGTTGATAGGAACCACATTTAAAAGGTTAAAATACCATTGTAGGGCTATTATTTGTTGTTTGGGGAGGTTTTCCAAGAGTATCAGCCTCCCCACAAATGGCCCAAGAGGTGACAGGAAATGATGTATTATCACATGGGCTCCTTGCTTTAAGTCTGGAGTTCAGTCTGGAGTTCAGCTGAGGTCTTCTATAGCCTTTTCATTTGCCTAAGACTATCCCTAGGCTTCAATCCTAACAGAGTGAGAAGCCTTAAAGTAACAGACTTTCATTTTGAAACCTAGCACTTTAGGAGTTCATGCCAGGCATGTTTATGGCATTGGTGTATCAACTTTAGGGATTATAGAGCTCTTGGAGGAGAGTATGCATTGTTGGAGCCAATGCTGGTCTGGGCTCATGGTCTCAGTTATGGATGTTTGAGATCTGGGATGTCAGGCCTTTCAGGCTTCGGGTCTCAGGTTCTTCAGTGACACTTGGGCATGGTGTCTCCTCTGTTGTCACCTTTTAAGCCTACATTCAAGCCTTAGCTGGGCTCTGGATCATAACACAATCAAAGTATCCCAGGTTGACCGTGCCAGTGCTGTAACCTGGCATCCTCAGATAGCTGTCAAAGATCACATGCTCTAACAGACTCAACAGATTCCCTGGGCTCCCTATGGAAAGCAGCAATGAACTGACATTTTAAATTCCCATAGTGCACTGGAATACCAGATATAGCATTACTGTGTCACATGTTCCACAGCATAATGGTGTTTTTTTTAATTTATTTTTTTAAAAAAAGAAATAAAAGAACAGAAAACATATCATATATATACATATCCATACATAATAATGTTGTGTCACAGTACATTTCAGAAGTTTTGTTCAACTTTAAGGATCGAGAGTGTAAACAAAGAAATTAAAAGAGAAAGATTTTGAGAAAAAAGAAAAGAGAAATAAGCTTTCCCATTCTAACATGGCCCGATACAAAATATTACCAATCCTGGGATTACCATGATTATTTATTTTTTTCCTCCTTCCTTCCTTTTTTCCTTTCTTTTTTTTTTTTTTAATTTTAAATTTAATCAAGCTTCCATCCTAGCTTATCTGAGCTCTTATCTTATATTTAAAATGTGGTCAGAAATCACTCCATATTATTATGGCAGTTTCCACTGATTAAACAAGTTTACTTCTAGCCCCAGGAAGTCAAAAAATGCTTTGAGTCTTTTGTACTGTATATATCTTCTGTTCCTCAGGTTTGTTGCAGTCTTGCAATACTGCCCCATTTATTTGCAAAGTATGACGATACCGCTAACCAGTCTTTTAAATAGTTTTCCATTGTTTTCTCTTTTAGTTTTATAGTTAATTGGTCCATGTGCATGATTTCATATAGTTTTGTTACCCAATCTTCCACTATGGGACACTCTTTCTGTTTCCAAACCTTAGCAAAGGTTAGCCTGGCTGTCACTATCATATAGAAAAGGGGTTTCCCATGTTCCTTTTCTAACTCTCCATTAGTTTAATTTAGTTTTAAGGGGTGGGAGGGTTAGGATGGGGAAGGATTGTTTTAACTTGATGTTGTTTTAATCTTGCTGTATGCCGCCCCGGTTGCCGAGCAGAGGGGCGGGTTAAAAATAAAAAAATATTATTATTATTATTATCCTTCCATCTCTCTCTCTCTGGCTTTTCTTCGCAAACGAAGATTCAGGAAGGACTCATCCCGCGCTTTCTGCAAGCGCGCTGATGACTAAAAAGGCCAATCCGAGATAAACAAGTCCGGTTGCAAAAAGCACAGCAGAAGGTCTCCTTGGGTGATGTTTTTGGGTTGTGATTCTTTCTGCGTTGTCGTTTCTCTTCAAGACTTGTTCGTTGTGAGTTCTCAAATAAGGCTGCAGCATTGTGGATAGTGCGTCTCCATGCCTCCCGATGTGAGGCCAGGGCGGACCACTGTTGGTGATCAATTTGGCCAAGCCTGAGATGTTGTTTCAGGGAGTCTTTGTATCGCTTTTTTGGAGCGCCCCTCTTACGCTGACCCGTGGCGAGTTCACCGTAGAGTAGTATTTTGGGGAGGCGATGGTCCTCCATCCTAGAAACGTGCCCTGTCCAGCGCAGCTTGCGTTCTCAATATCATGGCCTCAATACTGGTGATCTGTGCTTGCTCAAGGACAGGTCTCAGGTTTCCATGGAATATCAATCTGGAGGATTTTGTCGATAGTGCATTTAACATTTTCCCAAAATTTAACAGCTTCTTTGCAGTTCCACCATGTATGGTAGAACGTTCCATTTTTTTCTCCACATTTCCAACAAGAACCGTTAGCTCCTTTGTACATCTTTGCCAATTTATGGGGAGAGAGGTACCAGCGAAAATACATTTTATAAATGTTCTCTCTTATATTTTGGCTTAGAGATCTTTTCATTTGAGTTGTCCATAATTTTTTCCAGTTTTCCAATTCAATTGGGTGCCCTATATTTTGAGCCCAAGCAATCATGTTTGTTTTAATGGTTTCTTCTTCTGTATCCGATTTCAGCAACAGATTGTAGAATCTAGTTATCATGTTCTTATTACCAGCATCTACTATGACCTCCCACTCTGATTTTTTTGTTGTAATCCCTGATAGTTTGCAGTCCATTTTGTATCTTTCTTTCAGCTGTCTATATAGATACCAATGGCATTCAAGATTGTTGTTTTTCATCTCCTCCTGTGACTTCATTACCTGGTGATCATCCTTTATGTTTAAAATATCGTTGTATCTTAACCATTGGTGTGTTGATATCCCTTCTTTGTTAAAAAACGCTTCGTGTGGTGAGGCCCATATAGGAATTTGAGAGAATAATCTGTTCTGTACCTTCTTCCAACTTTTGAGCAACGCACTTCTAAGACAGTTGTCATGGAACTCTTTATTTATTTTATCTTTTTTGTAGAAGAGGTAAGCGTGCCAGCCATAGCGGTTTCAGTCGCCCTCAGTCGCCAGGAGTTTCTCATTTTCTAGCGTCGCCCATTCTCGGATCCATGTTAAACATGAGGCTTCATTATATAACCTTAAGTTTGGCAGTCCTAAGCCTCCTCTTTCTTTGGCGTCTGTAATACTTTCATTTTTATTCTGGGTTTTTCCCCTGACCAGATAAATTTTGATAGATCGGATTGCCAGTCTTTAAACACCTTTTGTGATAGGATTATTGGGATTGATTGGAACAAAAATATTAGTCTTGGCAAAATGTTCATTTTAATAGCACTGATCTGTCCCAACAAGGACAAATGTAAATTCTGCCAATTAGCCATGTCTTTTTTCACTTGCATCCAAGTTTTTTTGTAGTTGTTTTCAAAAAGGTTTGAGTTTCTATTTGTAAGGTTAATACCCAAATATTTCACCAGATTCGCTAATTTCAGATCCCAAAAGAGCTTCCTCTTTTTTTGACATATTTTTTGTCAAAATCATCATTTTCTCTATTAATTTCAGCCCTGTCAAATTCTCAAAATTTTTAAATATGTCCATTATATATGGGACCTCTTCTTGTGGGTCACCCAGTGATATTACCAGGTCATCTGCGTACATCTTTAACTTAAATCTGCATTTTTAAATTCTGATTCCCTTGATCTTATCTTCTTGGTTTATCTTTATACTTAGTAATTCCATAACAAGTAGAAACAGAAACAGTGGCGAAAGAGGGCAACCTTGCCTTGTACCTTTCAGTATTTGTATTTCTTCAGTTTTTTCTCCATTAATTACTATTCTTGCATTTTGCCTTTGATATATGGATTCAATCCAGTTTATAAACGTTCAACCAGCTTCTATCTTCTTCAGAATTTCCATTAACGTAGTCCATTTTACGTTGTCGAATACCTTTTCTAAATCAAGGAATATTAGGGCCAGTCCTTTATCTTTGTGTCTTTCATGGTAATCAATTAAATTTAAAATGTGTCTAATATTGTCCTTCATGTATCTGTCCGGGAGAAACCCCTGTTGATCTTCGCTTATCCAATCTTTAAGGACTTTGTTCAATCGGTCTGCCAATATAGCTGCAAAGATTTTATAGTCTACATTTAGTAGAGATATAGGGCGATAGTTTTTAGGTTCCAACAAATCTTTATCTTCCTTGGGTATAAGTATGATGTTGGCTTCTTCTCATGATCTTGGATATAAGCCAACATTAATAGCATCCAATGTTTTTTTTAAATGGTATTATTATTTGGTCTTCCATTATTTTATAGAATTTAGCAGTGAAGCCATCTGGGCCAGGCGCCTTCCTGTCTTTTAACTTTCTAATAGCATCGCTGATTTCTGCCACTGTAATCAGATGATTTAATATTTCTTTTTGATGAGCCGAACATTTTGAGAGTAGTTTATTTTCCAGAAACGCTTGGACTCCTATTTGACTCTTCGTCTGGCTTTGATATAAGGATGTATAGTATTCTTTGAAAATCCTTTTTAATGCATTTTGGTCTGAATGTATTTGATCTCCTAGCTTAATTCTGGAAATGAAATTCTTTTCTTTTTGTTTTCTCAACTGATATGCGAGCCATTTTCCCGGTTTGTTCGAATACTCAAAATTCTTCTGTTTTATGGACTGCAATTTCAACTTTATCTCATCCATTGTAATTGCTGTCACTTGTTCCTGAAGGATTTTTAACTCTCGTAATAGGTCTTTGTTTGCCGGATGCTGTTGTAGTTTAATTTATCTGTGTCTAATTTCATCTTTAAGCTTTTCCAATCTTTCTAATTTCTTTCTTTGTAAGATTGCGTTCTGTTGTATGAAGAAACCCCTCATTACTGCTTTGAAGGCATCCCATATTATATTCACATCTGTCTCCGTGTTCATATTTGTTTCAAAATAGCATTTGATTTCTTTCCTTGCTTTCTGTAGGATTTCTTCTTTTTGTAATAAGTTATCATTTAATTCCATCCAAGTCAGTCATAGGGTATCCAGCAGGATGAAGGGAGAAGCAATAGGGTGGTCATCAGCTGGTCCAGAAATTGTTCTGCAAGACCATAGTCCAGCTAAACAAAGCCAGGAAGAAGTAAAACAATTGTAAATCATAGCCAGTCCAAGATCAGGAAAACACAAACACCAAAAAGTACTGCTAGTAGTTAAGGAGGGTTAAAAGCAACAAAGCTTTGGGGAGTGGCTGAGAGATTTATGGGCAGCTGTTTCAAAACACCAGGTGCCTAATCAGGTCAGTGTCTCTTACTTAACAACTGCTGAGAACAACACAATCTCTCCTTGTCTCTTCACCTCTTGAGAAATGATGGCAATTGGTCTTCAGCATCTGGAACCTCCTGCTGGGGAGCAGACTCCCCTCGGCCTCAACCTCTGGCTCCCCTGACTCAGAGAGGTCACCAGCTTCCAGAGCTGCAGATTCCTGGCAATCTGCCTCCTCTTTGTCTGAATCTCCCAACTCCAGAGGGTGAAGTATGACAGGCCATGGAAACCCACTGGGTAACCTTGGGCAAGTCATAGGCTCTCAGCCTCAGAGAAAGGCAAAGGTAAACCCCCTCTGAACAAATCTTGCCAAGAAAACTCATGATAGGTTCGCCTTGGAGTCCCCATAAGTTGGAAGCAGCAACAACAGTTGGTATCAACAGCAATGAGAGAAGGAAATGCTTCCGTTTTACCTGTTTTCAAATGGGTTGAGAAGATTATGCGTAGATTGTCACCTGAGATGATCTTAGTGGTGTCTCTTTTCACCAGATATATGTATGCATGCAAGTGACCATCGATTTCCTAATGTGTACACAGTGGCCTAGATGTAATGCTAAACCATACGTCAGTGTTAGATGGAAAAGTCTGCTTGGTCTTTCACCTCCTTTGTTCTTCTCTTGCATGGCTGTTTGTAAGAAACTTCATGTTTTAAATTAATGGGGGTTTACCTTCCTGTCTGCGCTGGGGATGTTTAAACATGGCATTTGGTCCCAACTTAAAGGAAACAGACCTGATAGGGGACTTTGTTCTTCTTCTTCTTCCTCCTCCTCCTCCTTCTCTTTTTCTTCTATTTCTGCTTTATAATGTTATTATATACAAGTTCAAATTAATAACTCAAAGATTTTTAATTTCTAACTAGCATCCTTTAATGTTAGTTGTGATTCCCCCCCCCCCCAATATACCCGCTTCTCCTAACTTTTATAAGGTATTACTACTGTCTCAAAATTGATAGCACTTTAATTCAGCTGTTCAGTTTCCCTGGCCTCCAGATGACCTTGAGATAAGATAAGAGTCAATGAACAGCTGAGTCACAAGCTGATTTCTTCCAGTGCTTTCTCTCTCCTTCCCTTTCCAAACTAGATTCCCCGTATAGGAGACTATATTATTTCAGTGAACATTTATCAATAAGAAAGGGTAAGCAAAAAAGAATGGCTCTCCAAAACACAAATAAAAAGAGTGGGGGAAAAAGAAAAGAGTAGGTAGCAAAGAATAAAAAACTTATATTCTGCCATTCCCCTTTGTTTTAGCTCTTCTAGAGTTAAAGGTGGGTGGGGGGGGGGAGAAGACTAAAGGAAGGGATTCTGTCTTCTTGGCATAACCCAAAACAGAGAATTTGTAATAATTTGAAAAGTCCAGAAAACGCACTATGTATGTCTTAGGAGCCCAGGAAAAAAAACCTATGTAAAGTCCAAAAAAGATACTATGTAAAATCCAAAAGGAAAAAAAACACAATGTAACAATATGTAACCATTGGTCCTTGAAACCAAAAAGAGAAGAAAAACTTGCAAAAATTTTTTGTTGATACATGTGTATACATGTATCAACAAAACTAGAAAGTCCATAAGAGGGAAAAGAAGTGAATATATAATATTAGAAGCAAAAATAAAAGCTAGATCCAGTCTCTTAACAACTTTTTAGATTTCTTTCTTGCAGTTTCATTTTGTTGTTTCTAGTTCTCAAAGTACGCTCTGCTTCATGCAGACAAAAAGAACAAAGGGCACAACTGCCCACTCGCACAGTAAAAACACAACAAAACCCAAACCTCCCCCCCCAAAATAAGAAGGAATAGTGCAATAATTAGTGTGAGTTAAAAATATTCTAGTATTGAGATGTGTGTGTGTGTGTGTAAATTTTTTGAAAGAAAAATAAAAGAGGAAGTATAGAGTTAAAGTTGTGAAGTCCAACAGAGTCATCTTATTATTTTGTTTTCTTACCCAGAGCAGAAAAGAGAGCAGTTCTTAGCTTAGTTTGTCAGCACTTTCCCCCTCCAGGACAGATTCAAACAGTCATCCCTTTCTGTATTGGTTTTGATTGAATCCATGATTATTGGCAAAGTAGGACTCTTGTAACCTTTAAGCACTGGTTCCAAAAAAGAAAAAACAAAGTTCCACTTTATTCTAAATCAGATATTGGTGGCAGACAAGGCTGGTGGTGCCCAAGGGGCTCCTCCCGTGGTTTTTGGCTGCTCTTCAGTCTGGCTTTCTCTACTCTGCTCGTCAGGAACCTCCGTTACTGACAATTTAGAGGAGATAGCATCCAACTCCCTGCAAGCCCCCTTTTGCCTCTTCTCTTCATGGAGAAAAGGACCCGAGAAATCGCGTCCACGATCCCTGGATTCATTGCATTTGTTAGGTCACTTCACTGCCATTCAGCTCGAAGCTGCCACTGGAAGTCCCCGATGGGGGACTTTCTAAAGTAGCACATGGGTAAAAATTCACTTATTCTTTCTCATCTCTGAAAAATACAAAAATGCACATGGGGAGGGAGAACTTGTTCAAAAATGACATTTTTTAAAATGGATTTGTCTTAAATCAGTTTGATGCAGACATTGGTAGAATTGATTTAGAAATGTACATATATAAAGCTAATAGGCAAGAAACAAAAGGAACCATTCACCCATCCCTATTCTGAACTGGGAGTGGAATATGTTTTATTTAAGCTATAGTTCATTGAACGAGCCAGGGTCAAACTTTTTTTGTGATCTTGGCTTGTTTATAAATCATAATTTAAATACAAGTCCACATAATTTAAATACAAGTCCACCCCCCTTATGCACAGGACTAGTATGTGCAGTTTCAGTTACCATCATCCAAAGAATATGGTCTCTCTAGGTATTTTCTAGATCTTTCAGCATGACTCTGTGGTGACTTTCACTGGAAGTTACCATAGAGTTACGCTGGCGAAACGTAGAGAGGCAGCCTCTCTAGTCATTTCTTACATCCTCCGGTGTGGTTCTATGGGCTTAGCTATTACCTGAAGTTTCAAGTATTCTTGCTAAGTTTGGGAACATACCCCCTGCACATTACAGGGGGTGACCTGTACTAGTGCTCCTCACAGTTCAGACATAACAAGATCTTAAGTCAGTTTAGAACAGGAAATGTATGCCAGGAAAGGACAGAAGAAAGGTGAGCACACAAGCCTGTGCCTTAGTAATGGTTGCTCATGTTACCTCTGAACTAGGTCACGAAGAAATAAAAGTATGTGTAGTGAATGCACGTTACAATCCATTTCCTGGTATGCTTGTTCACACCGGTTACAAAATAGATATCGATGTTATATGTGATATTCTTCCAGTAGCTAGTACGTTTTTATTTTCTGCACTGCAGTGCTTGTAGTATAGAGCCCACTTTCTATTTGGAGCTTTCTAGAGAAGGATGGAAGACTGAAGCATGTTTATATACCATGCTGGCTATGAAGTAAAGCAAAAGAGAAGTTTGAGTTGCTAGAACTGGAAATTGAAGCCGAAGAGGTTAAGTGACCTCCCCAAGGTCATAACAGAAATCTTTACTGGACCAAGAAATGTTAACCTTGGGCTGCTTGAAGTTCCTCAGCATAGGGCTCTGATAAGGGACATTTTGCTTTTTTTCTTTCCTAGCTGAAGCAGAATTTAGTGTATTATCATATGGCAGCACTCTGAATTCTGGCTTTGCTTTTGTTTTGCTATCTGGATGTTAAACCCCCATTGTTCATTTCTAATTCACCCTGTCAGCAATGAAAAATGCTATCCAGGTTGTAAGAGCTCCAGGGAAGGGTCTTTCCCATGTCTCATTGATATCTGAGACTCTGCCTTGGCCCTGCTATTTAGGCAGAAAATACAATGTGCAGCACCACCATTGTTACATACCTGCCAATATTTCGCAGATGAAAACTGGGACACATTTGGCCAAGCTAGCAAAAAGTGTGGTCAAGATAGCAAAAGTTATTAATGAGGAAGATCCCACAAGCTAAAAAAAAAAAAAAAAAAAAAAAAGAGGCTACAGAAGTTTGCTTTTGCCTGAGTTTACTGAGAAGGGAAAAATGCTGTTTACCTCTCCCCTTGCTGAATTACTTGCACATTTTACTCAGTCTGCAGCAAATTAAGTAAACTGAGAACAAAGGGGGAAAGTGGGAGAAAAAGAGAAAAACTGGGACATACTAAAAGCAGCTGAGGGAAGTAGGACAGCAGAGGATCTTAATCAGGACTGACCCTGTCAAAATGGGACAATTGGAGGGTATGTTGTTAGTTATGTTCTCGTTGTTACTGTTTTTTGACTGGCAGAGATGGGGGAGAGGTGCTGATGGGATTTTCTGCCTCATGTACTAAATCACCTGTCTGTATTTGGGTACTATAATTTTGGAGAGACATTTGCTGCTCAGCCACAGACAGGACTTTTTCTGGAGTGGTCTTCTGACTATGGAAGTCCTTCCAAAGGAAAGGCAGGCTCCATCCCTTCTGAGCTTCCAGTGGGTAGCAAAGACTGTGTTATTTCACGTGGTCTTTCATCCCTAAAACCTAACAGTGTGTTTTTTTTAAAAAAACCTACAGTTGTCCCTCTGTATACATGGATTTGGTATCCATGGATTTAAGTATTCACGGCTTGAAAATATTCTTTAAAAAAAATAATAATCCAAAAAGCAAACCTGATTTTGCACCTTATATATGGGACACCATTTTGCTATGCCATTGCATATAATGTGACTTGAGTATTCACCGAGTTTGGTATCCATGGGGGGCCCTGGAACCAAACCCCAGCGAATATGAAGGGACAACTGTATTTTAATACCCTGTTTTAATAATCTTTTATCTGTTTATATTTAATGTTTTAAATGTTTTGATATGTTATACATCACCTCAGGGGCCTTGGCAGGCTAAGAGGCATAAAATAAATTCTTCAAATGTAAATAAATCCAGTGGCGTGTTGAGATTGCAGACTCAGAGACTTTTCTTAGTTGGACTGCAGTTCCCATGTGGTCTTAAAAGTAGTGCTTGCAAAGGTGTTCGATGGAATGCCGGGAAAAGTACCCCCTCTCCTGGATTCAATGCAGAGCTAGGAAAACTTAATTTCCAACCAAATAAATATTTTCTCATTTTTGTCGGACTTGGTGTTTTATTTTTTGAATTACATATTCTGAGTGGTTGTGGTTGATGCTGAACATCTCATGCTTAAGGCCATCAACAGGAAACACCCTTTGGTTTTGAGTTTTGGCCCTGAGATTTGGGGTTTTGACCCTGCAGACATGCAACTATTGGGGGGGGGGAGATTAGGGTATGGCCCTCCAGGTAAGAATTTGCTAGTCTTGGCCATAGACTACCCAAGTGGCCTATGTAAAGCCACCTCCACTCAGTCTCATCTCCCCACCTGCAATATGGAGATGATCATACTGACATACTGTTAGGCATTCTAGGCGAGAATTGGTTGCCAGTCTGCAACATATGGAGCATATACATAGTCCAACGTAAGTGAGAGTCAAGGTAATAGTTCAGATTCAGAGAGGCCAGAAACAAGGATGTAGTAAGAAGTGGGCAGTGGTCAAATTTTAGAATAGCAATTAAGGAGAGAGAGAGCAACAGTGTGGGCTGCAGCTACACATCATGCGAAGGCAGGGCTTATGTTAATTGCGGTTTGTTACTTTAGCCCTTAATCAACCAAAAAAAAATACAGTTTGTTTTCCCTTTATCTCCTGCTCATTTTCTCAGCTCCACCTTCAAGGTAAATTGTTTGGAATACAGTTGTCCTTCCATATCCACGGATTTGGTATCCACAGATTTAAGTATTCACGGCTTGAAAATGTTCTTAAAAAAATAATAATCCAAAAAGCAAACCTTGATTTTGCCATCTTGTATAAGGGACACCATTTTGCTATGCCATTGCATATAATGGAACTTGAGTATTCACGGATTTTGGTATCCACAGGGAGTCCTGGAATCACACCCCAGCAAATATGAAGGGACAACGGTATAAGCCACAGTTTCAGACATAATGGCAAGCCATGTTTTAAACAGACCAGAATCCATAAATCAAGAACAAACCATGCTTTTACATTATGGTGTGCAGCTGGCTAATAGACCATGGTTTGCTTGCATGGATGGCTTCAGACACGACAACAACCTAGAAGTCAATATACTTGGGGCCCATCTACATGAGGGGGACCCCTACCCAGAGTACCTTGTAGTAATGGTATTTCACAGCAGCAGCGACATGTCTTAATGGTGTTTTTGGCTTCAGAAGCCCCCATAAACCTCACATTCTAGATGGTGGCCATAAGTGATTTACTCGTGTTGGTTCTACACTGCTGCTGATTTTTTAAATTAAAAAAACATTGTCTAAGGTGCACTGGAGCAATATAGCGATTTTTTGATTTAACAGAAAAGCAAAAAAATAAGTAAATCCCACTCCATTTTATTGCCTTAGCAATCTATCGCTAAGGCGAAAATCCAACATGGTGGCAGCAGGCACTTGCCCTGTTAGTAAGCCCCTCCCTTGCTCTCACCTGGCCAATCAGCTTTGCTCTTCCCTTCAAATCAATTGTCCTTCACTTGTCCTAATGAGCAGAAATGTGCACCCCCTCACTACTTTTTAAAAACTACGGAAAAGGGCTTTTCCTGTGTTGTTTTTGCCATTTTGAGCCCCCCTCCTTCCAAATAGTATGGATTGGTGCATGATCCCCTTTAGACAAGGTAGGATTCCCAGCAAATTCCATGAGGTTTTTTTTTTAACCGTTAGACAGGTCCCTGGTGTACTATTATGTGTGAACCTGTCAGGTGTTAAAAGCAAGAACCAAATTCTGAGGCCAGGGTTTTAATCCTTTTGAACCAGGTGATAGAGATATCTGGCAGGTTTATGCTAGGTGGTGATCTTAAGAAAAGAGCTCTTTCTGGTTGTGTTGCTGTATGTCTACAATGCTGATGCCATGGTGATACTGGTATCACATCACATCATGACTTTTAGAGGCTCTAGTTAAAGATAACATGCTTTAGTACCTTAAACTAACTCTTACATGGGCTATGATTATCTCTCATGGCTCCCTGCTGTACACCCCTGTCTGACATCTTCACCATCTTCACTCTTTGTGTTTGCTTCAGGGAAGCATCAATTGTTCCCCATGCAGGAATGTTAATATGCAGAGCTTCTTCTGCTTATTGCATGACCTTATTAACAATCCCAGTTGGGGATGTTTTCACTTTAATATAATCAACATACGTACCTATGTAACTGTTCCTTTCTCCCTCCTATTTGTTCACAGGCTGCTGATCTGATAATCAACCCATCTACCACTTTAAAAGAAAAACCAGACCCAAATGGCTTGGTATTTGGAACTGTTTTCACAGACAACATGTTATTCATAGAATGGTCGTTGACTTCAGGATGGGACGCACCTCATATCAAGCCACTGGAGAACCTCTCTCTACATCCTGCTGTATCAGCTTTTCACTATGCTGTAGAAGTGAGTACAACACAGGCTGGAAAAGAGTGTTGAGTCTTCATACTTTTAATTTAAAAAACAACAACATATCTACGTATCTTCTTGTGCTTCATAAACTGTTTTTAAAGTTTTATCTCAGTGATTTAATGCAAGCTATTAACACCTGAACTCTTATTATCATTACTGAGGTGCTAGGACTCTGGAATAGATAGAATGGGGAGTGAATGGGCTAAAGTCCAGACTTCAGCTTATGGGCAGGGCTGTGGATTTGGAGTCAAAATCATGGAGTTGGAAGCAATTTTGGGAGGAATCAGAATCAGCATCAGTAGAACTGTACCAATTCTGGCTTCAAAATAAAAACCTATAATATTATATCAGTTTATATTTATATTTTATACTTAATCAAATAAATATATTTTACGTTCCATCAGTCTAAGTACCTGTTGATTCACGTGGCAGGAATAAAATGCTTTGTACTACAATTTTATGACTGTAAAATTGTTATTACTAATTAATACACATTTACTGACCATTAATGAAGGAGTCAAAGTTGGACAGTAAAAAAAGAGAGCTGTTGGAGTTAGAGTCAAAGGTTTGGTTTACTGACTCCGCAGTGCTAACATAGGTCAGCACTTCCCACATCTCTCTGGCAGTGCCATAGCTGGGGGACAGTTGTAGCTGTACATTTCTCTACCCCACCTCACTTTGTTGACTGCCACTTTCAAGAGCCAGAGAAATGTCAATGAAATGGCAACACATCACCAGGTTTTTAAAGCTATATTTTACTGGTGTACAGTCAACAGCACCCATGTGTGTCACATAATTAATAACCTAAGATTTTGCACTGGGGTATTAAGAACCTAAGTCCTGTTACTTTGTAGCTTGTAAAAGTGGTAGGAAGCTAATTTGTGACATACCATCTCTCTATTTGTCTGGCTGCTTTAAGATATTTGTGGTTTGCTCCTATCACTGTCATCAGCAAACCTGTATTTAGTGACCTGTAGTGGGAATCTAGTGGCAGGAGTGGGGCAGCTATTGGGAATTGTCAAATCCTCAGATTTTCTCTTGGTTAGGATTGCAAGACTCCAGATCTCCACCGCTGATATGGAGGATCAGCTATTGCTAAAATAACAAACTGTAGGAGCAATTCTACTGATTTAAGCAACAGAACAAATTAAAGTTTCTAGGACTAACCCATAACATTCTTGCAACAATTCTGCATACACAGTTTTCCCTCCACATGGTAAGCATTCACCAATTTGATTATTTGAGGATTACTAAATATGTTCTCTCTGGCATTTCCTAGGCCCTCCAGAGCAATTCTATGGTATGTTTCCATTAGAAGTTGACCATAGAGTCATGTTGGAGGACCTAGAGATTCCTAGAGAGGGTGCTTCTCTAGGCACTTGTAGTTCCTCCAGAGTGATTCTATGGTCAACTTCCAGTTGAAGTTGATAATAGAATCCTACTGGAGGACCTGTAAATGCCTAGAGAAGTATTCTCTCAGGTTAAAAATAAATAGTGGGTCTATATTAGCATTCTTCCCATTTTAAGGAAGGGAAGGGGTCCTCTGCCTCAACCCCCACGAAAGTTGAGGGCTGACTATGTTAGGTAGCCTTATTGAACCATCCCATCATCCATGCTTTCTACACATACAGTTAATTATGAATACATTAAAAGCAACAACAAACCTAAGAGTTACAATGGCAATTAAAATAAAATGGTGAATATTCCCAAGGCACATGGAGTATTTGCATATATTTCTAGCTGTGTTTTATGATATTGACATACTGTCTTAAATATGCATACTGTTAAACTAGTAGGGAAATATTTTAACTAAAATCTTTTCCGATAGGGGTGACAATTGTGTCCTATGGACTACATGCACACACACATACACACACATGGCCCCAGTACACTCTCTGGCAGCCTTTGAACCTAACCATCACTGGGCCCATCAGCCCTGCCACAGTTTTGTACTTTGATTCTAGTAAAAACAGAGAGAACTGGCCGATTCATGTAATCATCTATACAGTGGATTCACCGTCCCCCTGACATGAAAGCCCAGTCATCACTGGGCTCATCCAGAAGGTGCGGGGGGGGGGAGTCTCTGGAAGTATTGAGAGTTTCCAGTTCTTTTTGTTTTAATTTTACCTGCATAGATTTGCATCCAGACTCTTGAAATATTCTGGGTTCTCCTCCCTCTCCATTCTATTGTGTTTTTCTCCTTCTCCCCCCACCCCTGATCACAGGTCACATCTAGACTTATACAAAATTTCAGAAATGGATTTTTACCTGTTTCCACTGAGCATTCTTTATCATTATTCAGGAGCTATAGTCAAAGTGCTGTAAGTGCTTTAACAATATTACTCTAGGATAATATTACCCTAATATTATATTAATATTACATTACAATAAATTTGTTTTGGTGCAAACATTCCTCTTTCCCTTGCTTGTTCTCCATTGAATCCGTGCCCTGGAAATAATAGTTTGTGTTTACTGGTGACAGCCATCACTATGTCCTTCCCCCACATTTTAGAGACTCAAAATAGTGTTTTCTGCGCTATGAAACTGGAAGTGGCTTGAAAAATAGGTGGGTGTGACCTCTTAGAGTTGAAGGAATGATGGGTATGACCCACAGACCCGCTGTGGCTACCTATCTGCTTTCAAGGCTAGTACATTCTTCACTTCATTACACCTGATAGGGTGAACGGCCCTGTTGAAAAACATTGAATTTGAGATGGTATCAAAGTTTTATCTATGATGTACAATCCATGGTGATTCATGAAGTACATACAAATCATCATCTGTTACCAGCTGATGAAGGTTTGTTGGCTTCTCTTGGCTAGTAGCACAAACTACACTCATTCTCCTGGGCCATTAAGTCTGACATAGTTGTGTAGCGTAGATGTACATTTGAAGCCAAGAGTGAGTCACTGCCTCCAGTAAAGCAAATTGGTAATTGGCGGAAGCCAGCGTGGTTAACAGCTGAAGCATTTAGTGCCAAACATTGCCATGTCTGTGTCCATAAGAGCAGCACATGTTATACCTCCATTTGTGTTGGAGCCTCAGTCAAAGGCATGCTTTTGCTGCCAAGGAGCATGTGGAGAAAACGTGGGGGCATTCAAAATAAATTTCCCTCTTTTACCAATTTTTTTTTAAGTGAATTCATTTTAGCATCACCACATTCCAAATGTTTTTCAAAATGCAAGGTGGGAAGGAAAATCTAATCCCAACCCTTGTGCCTTCCCACTGATTCTCTATCAGTCCATAGGAGGACGCTACAGGGATATCAACAAATTTCCCTTCCCCTTTTGTTTTTCATTCATTAATTTGGTTTTAAAAAATTATCTGATCTCCAACCTTGTGGGTTTTTTTCTTCATGCGTTTCTGGCTGAGGAAATGTAGATGTGTCATGGGCTCCCAGTTTTCATAAGGAGCAAGGAACCACGCTGGAGTCCTGGATCTTTGTCTCGCTCGACGTAGCATTGTTGCTGTGATAACCCACTTTCTGAAATCTTCATTGCTAATGATGAATATGCTCTTCTTCTTCTTCTTTTCTATACGTTTCCCCCCCTGTTACTTTTCTTTCTATTTATTTTTACCCTTATCGCATCACGTTTCCTCTAGCCAAGAGGACTGACAGAGGCGAAACTGCTCCAAATGCTCTGGCTCAATGAATACACAGTGGGTATAACACGAGATGACAATGACGCTTTTGGCATTCCCTTCCCATCCCACGTCTCTTTGTGTTTCTTGTGATCTGTGGCTTGTTTGATAATCCTGGCTCTGCCAGCTATGTGTGTGGTTTAGCTTGTGTGTTGCAGACACATGGCAGATGGCAGGTTATTCGTGTTCATTAGTTTGCTTGTGTGGATTCATCAGGAATGAACCTCAACCATCTTGCCAGTAAAATTCATAAAACTGGTTAGTCTGCTTACCCATACATTTTATTTTTATTAAAATGTTTATATTTTGCCCTATAGCCAAGGATCGCATGGCAGCATACAATAAAATCAAATTTGGATGATGCAAAACAAATAACAATAATTTTAAAAGACTAAAAATATATTAAGTAATTTCTCACTTGAAACCAGATAATTTAGAACTGGAAAACCATTTAAAATACAGTCTGTTCTCTGTATTCACAGATTTGGCATCCACAGATTCCACCATCCACAGCTTGAAAATATTTTAAAAACAAATTAATTCCATGAAGCAAAACTTGATTCTACTGTTTTATAGAAGGGACACCATTTCACTATACCATTGTATATAATAGGACTTGAGCACCCACAAATTTTGGTATCTATGGTGTGTGTGTGTGTCCAGGAACCAAATCCCAGCGGATACCAAGGATCCACTGTAATATCGACCCATAGCACATATGCAAATTGGATAAGATCTGTTAGACCCTGAAAGTGATGATTTGACTTAAAGAATGTAGAACCACATCACAGCGATGAAAAGTGATGATTTCACTGAAACGATGCATAGCCATGCCATCAAGGTGTCGACATGAGATAATACACCTGTGGCCATTTGCTCCTGTGACTTCTGAATAAATCAGTGAGATTGAACAAGTGGGAGCTGGTGGCTTCCATGCCAGTGGGTCAATGAATCCACTTTGGGCTTTAACCAGAACTTTAAAGGTGCTATTCATAGTGCTAACACACATTGGAAACTGCTTAATGCAGTGTAGATGTGTAAATAGCTATTGCTTAAAACAAATTGTAAGCCGCTCTGATAGCCTTGTGGCTGAAGAGCGGGGTATAAATAAATAAATAAATAAATATAAATAAAAATAGTGTTGGACCTTCTGTTCAATTTAAGCTTAGCTCTTTCAAAAATTCCTTTAAAGTTCAGACTAAAACCCAGAGTGGATTTACCACCTCCCTGATGTGGAAGCTACCAGCCACTACTAGGATGTAAATATGTATGAACTGTAAAAGAAGAAAAATAACAACACTTGCCAGGCTATGGCTGTACAGTAATCCATATTATAGTCAGCACCTACCCAACACCAAACCTGTTAGCAATATAGTAGGACCCCCGTATCCGCTGGGGATTGGTTCGGCAGGGGGCATGGATACCGAAAGCCATGGATAATAGTGAATGCTATTGAAAATAATGGGACTTCTGGTTTAAAATACCATAGAGTTGCCTTAGAGGACCTAGAAAATGGCTAGACAGGACATATTTTCTAGGAAGACTCTATGGTAGGTGTGCTGTTTTCTGTCCCGTGGATAATTGAATCAGTGCATAATGAATCAGTGGATATGGGGTCCTACCGTACAGCAGGTTTTAATATATCTAACAGTGGTAGAGCTTATGTAATAATTTTATCTAATATGGATACTTTCTTATTTGATACAGAGTCAAGGTATAACAATATGTGTTAATTACATAGAATATAATTATTGTAAGAAGGAAACATTATTACTAAACACACCAGAGAGATAAACAGAATTGTAAATTATTTGGGACCTTTACTTTTGCTAACTTGGACTGCTATTTTGGACTTGATTATATACTTGTAAAAACAATATATATGACAAAGTAATAATAATATTCTATGTAGTTAACACATAGAGTCATTTTATTTTTTTAAAAAATATTTCTGTCTCCTCTTTTAGTATAAAAATAATTCCGAATTGGCTAGAATGAAATTAAGAATGAATTAAGAGTACCAAATGAATAACCAACCATCCAACCCATAAATTCTGTTTTGTTTTTTTTTAAGGCAAACCTGGAAGATTAAAAAAATTCAAAAATTCAGCCATGTGAGCCTATTGCAGTATAAAAGAGAAGGAAAAAGTAGGCTTGTGGCACTGTTAAGATTAACAAATTTATTTTTGCATAAGGTTTTATGGGCTATTGAAGAAGTGGGCAGTAGTGCATGAAAGCCTATGCGGAAATAAACTGGTTAGTCTTAGCAGTGCTACAAGGTTATTTTTTTCCTTTCCTTCTAGAACTGCAATAAAACAGAAAGAGCTGCTTTTAAAATACAATTGTCTCTTCACATTCACTGGGGGTTGGTTCCAGGACCCCCCATGAATACCCAAATTCGTGACTACTCAAGTACCATTATATGCAATGGCATAGTAAAATGGTGTCCCTTATATAAGATGGCAAAATCAAGGTTTGCTTTTTGGATTATCATTTTTTAAGAATATTTTCAAGCCGTGAATACTTAAATCCATGAATGCCAAATCCGTGAATGTGGAGGGACAACTGTATTGGAGCCCTGGTGGCGCAGTTGTTAAATGCCAGTACTGCAAGTCACCACATTGCAAGTTGCAAGTTCGATTCCAGCGGGCTCCAAGGCTCACTCAGCCTTCCATCCTTTTGTAAGTCAGTAAAATGAGTACCCAGCTTGTGGGGGCAATTAGCTAACACACATTGGAAGCTGTTTAATGCAGTGTAGGTGTGTAAATAGCTATTGCTTAAAACAATTTGTAAGCCGCTCTGATAGCCTTGTGGCTGAAGAGTGGGGTATAAATAACTAAATAAATAAAATTGTCCTGTTAAAAGCTTGTGAGAACAAAGCAATCTTCACCAGGAGTCTAAAGATAACTAAACCAGACCTAGAGGCATGTCACTGGACAGAACATTTCTAGGTGAGGTGACACCACTGAGAAGGCTTGATTCTTCTCTGGCAACAAAGAAGGTTGCTGTCACCTGACATCTAAAGACAGGATTATCCCAGCTAGGGCCTATGATACAGATATGTGTGGCAAAAGATAAATTGCAATTTCCTGGTAGAACTTTGGGCAATTTACAGTAGATTAGCAAGATTTTTTTTTCCATCTTCCAATTATGTAACAGCCACAAGTAAAATGATCAAAAAATTAAAAGTAAATCGATGTGCTACGGCCAATCTTTCAATCAATCTCTCCTGATCCTTGCCCATACAATTGGTTGCCTATATGCAGGTTTAGAATTTAGTGTTAAAATACTTGATTTGTAATGACTCAGATGTTGATTTATGCTTGTATATAAAGGTTATCTGAGTGTATGGTTCACTGACTGTGTTAGGTAAAAAAATCTGTAGAGCCACGGATTTTTGTGCTTGGATTCTAGTAAAAACAGAATTGCTTCCCAATTATGGAAGTGCCATTATGGAATTGCCTTCTACTACAAACCTGCTGAAGCCCAGGCCTAAGAACCTGGGACCCATGCAGAGAGAACTTCAAGATGGGTTTAAGTCGGGCTTTTCTTGCGATTGGTTCATAGATCTGGCAGCTGGGTCTTCCAAGTCAGTGGAGCAGTGAGTCTACTCAGGGTTTTAATCCAGCCTTTACAAGAACCATTCAAGGTACGAAACTCTATCCCCCAACAGGCCTTGTACCTTGGGTAGCTTCTTTAAAGTTCAGACTAAAATCCATAGTGGATTTCCTGTCCCCCTGACATGAAAGCCACGAACCACCACTGGTTGTAGGCTGTAAATTGCAAAGGCTGGGACTCCTGGAAGAAGCTCCCTTGCTGCTCAAATCTGACTCATATACTGACAGCTCTGCACTAATTCCTAAGAGTGCTGGATTTATGAACTAGGTAAGAAAACTACCTTTTAGTGCCTCAGGTTATGAGGGTCTTCAAATACACGTTTAAACTAATGTTTTACATTTTAAATAACTTAAAATTACATTTTACATGAAATGTGGATTATTTAGAGGTAATGCTATGGCATACCCTCCAAAGTTTCACAGATGAAAACTGGCCAAGTAACATCAGAGTATGGTCGAAATAGCAAAGTTATTAATGAGGAAGAACATATGAGCTAGAAGAAGCTGGAGCAGTTTGCTTTGGCCTGAGCTGACGGGGAAGGGCAAGACTCTGCCCCTCCGCTCCTTTCCCCCCTGCTGAGTTAAGTGAGTGCAAACTATTTTTGCACTTTGAACTCAGTTTGCAGCAAATGAAGTAGACTGAAGACCAAGGGGAAAAGTGGGAGGAGAGTAGAGAAACTGGGATGTTTTAAAAGCAGCTGAAAAAGTGGGATGACAGGATTAATCAGGACTGTCCCTGCTAAACTGGGACTGTTGGAGGTTATGCTGCAGAGCCTCTTAAACGTGACATAGCTTAGGGCATGGTAAGTCAAATTGCATCCATCCAGATGTTATTAGATGGTAACTCCCAGAGCTCCTCACTATTGGCTGTGCTGGCATTCGGATTAATCTTTTTGTTCTTTTCCCTTAATACCACTCGTTACACCAAATATTGAAAAGAAAAGGAACTGGTAAATGAACAAACTGAGACTTGAGTAATGTCTAGTCCTTAAGACTCTGGGGTTGTCTAAATGATGAAAATAAACCTAATGGAATTCACTGGGAATTCTACCTGTCTAAATGGGATCCCACATCAATGCACAGTACTCAGAAGGAGGGGGACCCAAAACAGCAAAAACAACACTGGAAAAGCCTTTGCCAGCTTTCCCCGTATTTTTTTAAAGAACAATGAGGGGGTGCACATTCCTGCTTGTTCCCCATACAAGTGGATGCACAAAGCTGATTGGCTGGATGAGTACAGGGGGCGGAGCTTGCTAACAGGGCAAGCGCTCGCTGCCGACATGTTAAATTTTTACCTTAGCGATCGCTCACTGAGGCGATAAAAGGGGTGTTTGTGGGTTGTTTGCTGTCCTTTTAATTTGGAAAATCACTTTATTGCTCAAGCACACCTTAGACAATGTTTTTTTAAAAATTCAGCGGCAGCAAAGTACCCACGCAGGTAAGTCACTATGCAATTATTGTGCTAAGAATCTGCTTTAACTGCTATGGCAATCTCCTATGGAATTCTGGGAGTGGCAGTTTTAGACTTCGCAGCCAGAGACCTCTAGTGCTTCACCCAACTGCAAACCCCATCATTGCGTAGGATGCAGCCATGACATGGAAACATAGTAATATAACTGTACAGTGTGAACCCCCACCCCCAGGTTATCTGAGAGATCACCTTCTTTCATACAGCCAACGTGACCCTGATGTTTTGCAATGGGAGCCTTAATTGCTCTGTCCCATGGCTTACAGATGCAATCTCTCCATTGAGCTCATATGGTTCCCAATGTGGAGTGTTTCTGCCAACGAATTAACGATGCATTTATTCACCTGAATTTCCCTCTGACTTTTATTAGTATTAGCAGTGACTCCTGGTCAAACCAAAGGAATTAGTCTTTTGTTTCTCAGGATTGATTTTATTGTATGTGGTAACATATACTCTGTGACAGAGCTTGGAAGGTTGCTTCTTAAAAAATAATACATTCCCATCACTCATAATAGCATTTGCAGTGACCCGTTGCTGTCACTCATTATGATGATGAAAAAGTAACTTCTGTTACTTGTTGTGCTGCTCATTGCTTTTATAATACTTTTTGTTACTTTTTTTTGAGAGAAAGAACATCCTTGATAAAAGAATGCCTTCAAAAACACCCTCAAAAAGTAATCTTTGAAAATAACTAGAAACCATTGCTTGCTGTGCCAATAAAAGTGACTTCATTCTTGTTGGTTACATTGCTTTTGAAATGTAACTTCATTCCACCCCATTATCCAAAAAAATTGCCGGTTATGGATGGCTGCGTTGCTAGTTGCTCATTCCTTTTAAGTGCTGGTCTAAGAACTACTTTGGTATGTTCAGTAAAAAAGACACACATTCTGCAATTTTTAAAATAACAAACAATTTGTGCGGGCTCAACATTACTAAAAAGGAGTTAAATTTGAGTCAATTTTAACAATGTTTAAATATTTCCTGGGGATTATTGAGCAGGAGTAAAGTTGCTTGTATGTCAGCATAGTTATTTAATATTCATATTACAATTTCCATGCTGTCCAACATCTCACATATTAAAACCGGGACGTGTGTGACCAGGCAACATCAGAGTGTGGTCAAGATGGCAATAGTTGTTAATGAGGAAGAATACACCAGCTAGGAGAGGCTGTAGCAGTTTGCTTTTGCCTGAGTCTACAGGGAAGGGCAAGATTGTGCCACCTTCCCTTCTCCCCCAGCTGAATTTCAGTGCAAACTACTTTTGCACTTTGAACTTGGTTTAAGAAATTGAAGTAAGCTGAGGACAAAAAGGGGGAAGTGGAAAGAAAGGAGAGAAACTGGGACTTTTTAAAAGCAGCCGAAAAAGTCGGATGACAGAGGATTAATCAGGACTGCCTCTGTCAAATTGGGACAGTCAGAAGGTATGACTTTCTGGGGATCAGGAGAGGAATCCTTTGCGTATAGTATTATTTCCCATTATACATGGGACGAGCTTTGGGTGTTCATGGTTGCCTTGAGACCTGAACCTGGGACTGCTATTTCATATTCTTAGCCCCTGCACCTCACTGCTTTCCACTCCCAATTCAGTTTTTCTCTGCAATGGGAAACTACTTCCCACAAATAATTGCAAGCAGCTGTTTTCTGCTCAGTCGGCAGGCCCGGAACTCCCCACTGGTTTCCCCCTTAGCTACTGAAAAGGCTGACTTGTGCTCTGCAGGTTTTTGGAGATGTTTCTGTTCCCTCCAGGAACAGATGAAAAAGCCCAGAGTGGAGCCTTTTTGTTCTTGGACCATGATTTCATTCTTGGTTTCCCTCCAAACCATGAGACATTTTTGTTTAGTAATAGCTAGAAATAATAACACAGGATGGTCCAAGGCTATCGTACATCTTCCGCCAGTTATCCGGCTGAGATAAGAAACAGCCATTCAGCTCCACAGAACTGTTTAAGAATCTTATCCGCTTTTCAAACTAGTCCACCCAATATAGCATTAATAGCACCTTTCTAAGTGGAAGGCTCTGGCATTCTACCTCTAGATTGTGGTGGATGATGTATAGTGTAGTGGCTGCCCTAAGGCAAGAGTGTTTGGTTTTCAGCATTACTTTATAACTCCCATGAGTACAGGGATGGATATGAAACTATGATGGCAAGGGGAGAAATGTCAGAGGAACACTGGCCTAACCAAGCACTGCTGTTCGAAACACACTGACCAAGATAAAAGCCCTATTGAGCACAGTGGGGTTTCTGCCTGGGCAAAAATGCATAACATTGCACTGGAAAATTACCACTCCTTGTCAGAGAGTATGTGTTCAATATCTGCCGCTTCATTCCCTTAACACAGTACCCCTATTCAGGTGTTCAGAGGGAGACTGTGTGTGTTAGCTCCACATTGAACATTCCTGTTCCTGCAAAGTGAGCTTTAGATATTTGAACATTCAGTTGAATGGTCTGAAAGGGACTGTTCATATGTTCAGCTGCATGTCCTGAGCCTTTGTACAGTGTAGAACTCTGATAAATGCAGGCATACTGGCTGTGTGGAGGTCATATTGTGGATTAAACTGAATGCACATAGAAATCACCTTCACGTTTTCTCTCCCACAGTATTGCTGGGATTGGGCTTTGTCAAAAAGCCCCACTACCTGCTTCACATGTTTGTCCTGAACACCTGTAGGAAGCTAGTAACATGCCAGAAGCAAACCAGAGGTAGTGTGGACAAAATGCCAAATAGAGCTTGAAACCTGGGCTCCCTTGCAGTCTTGCTCTGATTCCTTCTATGACTTCCTTATCTATAGGAAGTCCCTTTCTAACTTTCTCTTTCATCCTAACCAGACAAGCAATGGTTTGCAAAATTCCTAGTTTGCTTGCAAACTAGAATCGGAAACCCTGGTTTGAATATGGGCAAGTTAAATTAGGGACAGAGGCGGAACACAAATAAATTGATTCACATAAAGCTAAGCTGAAGTCCAAATATCCCATAGCATCAAAAACTGAACAAATGCCATTAATTTATAGCCCCTCAGATTTTAAATCTGCCGTTCACTCAAAATTCAAGTCAAACAGGGCGACTACATCAAGAAGTCCTGCCCACTTGAGAAGTTAAATGCAACCTCAACCCCCCCTAATAAGATGGTAGATGTCCTAGATTGATAGATCCTTTGGGAAATAAGAGATTGGACAGTGCAATAATTTTATTTATTTATTTATCATTTGTGGCATGCTGCAGGAGTTATTTAGCTGTTATTTAATACTGAACATGTAAAAATATTCACTATCTCATTTTGGACAATGTGCATTTATTTTATTAGCATTTTGAAAGAAGGATTTCAAGTGTTTACTGTAATATTACATGTCTGATCTTGATCATTGCCAGTGGTACAGAACACTTGCTGTTTCCAATTTCATTTTTTTTTCTTTGTTGCTTTAGTTGTTTGAAGGCATGAAGGCATACCGAGGAGTGGATGGCAAAATTCGCCTTTTCCGACCAAGACTCAACATGGACAGGATGTTGCGGTCAGCTGTACGAGCCACTTTGCCAGTGCGTAATGCAAGCATTTTCTTTTCCCCTCATCTCCATTGGCTAAGGATAGTATTTTCATCCCAGCTAGCAATACCTTTTAAAGATTGATAGCAGTTGATAATCCTAATTAAACACTAGGAGCACTTCAGTTCTGTGTTGATGATGTTCCCTCCAAGGAGAGTCCTCAGAGATTATTCATTTTTAAAATTTGATTTATATCCCACCTTTCTCTCGAAATGGGACACAAGGTGACTTACAATATAAATGAAAACTAAATCACTAAAACACTAAAAATCACTTAGCTGTTTTAGATAGTAACTGAAAATACCGATGATGATGATGATGATGATGATGATGCAAATGTACTGTTACAAAAATTGCAAAAAATAAAATGGTGGGAGAAAATAATGAGAGAATCTATGTTGCTGTCTGTGTAGGAGAATGGATTTAAAGGAAACCTTTGGTGGGGGTCCTTTGTGTGCATCTCAGCTTTCAGGAAACTAGCTGAGGTAGATAATAACGGGCAGGTATAGCATTAGAAGCTATAGGCTTGTCTACGTGGGCAAAAAAATCCCGTACTCACCCTATATTTATGGCACAGCTGACACACAACATTTTCAAAGATGCACTTTTTCAGTGGTGTTTCTGCAAGGAACTCTTGATCTGTAAATTTCATGGTTTGCTCTGCATTTAAGGGAAAACCCAGATTTTTGGCCATTTGGCAGTTGAGGATTGCCTTGGGAGCAAAGCCAGGGTGGGACTTTTGGTGGACAGGACTCCATTCTGGTGCTTTTTAAAGTTATATATTATTTTTTTAAAAAATTGATTGTGCACATAGCAGGATAAAAATATCTCCACTTATCCAGTAATACAGAACTCTGGGACCACATATATTCGCTTATTCTCATGCACTATTGAACAGGAAAAAAAATCTGAACCAGCCCTGGCTGTGTGGACAGAAATAGTACAACGTATAGGACATGTGATCAGTGTAGGACTGCCTTTTTGCTCTGACGCAATTACAGTGTGGCGGGATACTCCAGTCTACAATCGGACAAGCCGGTGCGTGTGGCGTTTACGGGGCCACTATGGTTTGAAGAAATCCATGGTAGCTATGAGGAAGGTGTGGGGTTTCCCACCAGTATAGACAAGCCCTGTGATACAGACTGGATGGGAGGCCTTCAGAACCACATTCACTTCTGTCCCTTTAATAGTTGTGTAGAAAAGGGGATTTCAGCAGGAGTTGCATGGTACCTGGTTGCATAAGAATCAACACCTGCTGATATTCCCTCTTTTACACAGTTATTAAAGGGACAGGAGCCCTCTCCAACTTTCAATCTGGAAAGCTTATTATCTTTGTATGTCTTGAGGTAGTCGTACCCTCATATACGAATGGATACATGAGGTGAGAGTCTCCTTTCATGCTTCTATTTTCAGAGCTTGGAAAAAAACACCTTTTTGTGAATAGAACTTACTAACTATCCCACTAATATGGCCATTAGGGGATTCTGGGAGGTGTAATCGAAAAAAGTAATTTTCCCAAGCTGTGCCTGGTTCCCTCATTTTGAAGGATTGAAAATGTACAATTCAAATCCCTCTGTACTCATGCACTGGAAATATATTTCACAACTGTGATGAAATTGGTCAAGCTGTCTCAGTTATTGGGTAGTTAAAACAAAATCATATGACTTTTTGGCATTGTGACTTATCACACACTAACGGCAGTGTACAAAACACCCGGGAACGTCACGGCCTCTGACTTAATGGCCTAATTAAATGTTCCCTTTGGAGTGTGTTCCCACAAAGGTTGTTTCTAGACATAAACATTTTCCTTTTGTTTTGCTTTCAGGGATTTGACAAAGAAGAACTTTTGGAGTGTATCCGGAAACTAGTGGAAGTTGAAAAGGAGTGGGTGCCGTATTCGACCTCTGCTAGCTTGTATATTCGCCCTACTTTAATTGGGACAGAGGTAGGGGGAAACTGAACATATTTTTTTCCCTTTTGGTTTGCTTTTTAAGCTGTACCAGATGTTATCTTAGACCTGCATGGCAGGGGGTTGGACTGGATGGCCTTTGTGGTCTCTTCCAACCCTATGATTCTAGTCTAAACATGACAGTAGAAGAAGACAGTAAAATCCTGAGGTAGAAAAATGAATTGTACTATTTCAGCTGGTGGGTGAGGATAACACTTCAGAATTTTCCCTCTGTAGTTTTTTTTTTTTAAGTGAATTATAGTAAATGAGAAATGTTCTAGTCTGATCTTTGCTCTTTTTGTTTTCTGCTTGCAAGTAGGCCTGTTCTTTAATTTAATGCAAAGCATTCAAATGTATCCCCCACCTGCATTTTGAAGCAGTAGTACAATCCATTCAATTACCTCAGAAATGTGTCATCTCATTTCCTTCTCATTCTGTTGCCATTGGAGGGCAAGGCCCAGAGCTCAGAAAAATTACTTTTTTTGTGACTACAAGAATTTAAACACACCACATGCGCTTAGCTTTTATTTATTATGTGTTGCCACATTTAAACATTTCTCTCTTCAACTACGAAAGATAGAATCCTATGTATAAGAGTCTGGGATTCTTGGGGATGGTTGCTAAACATCCTTAGACCATGCGGAGCAATTTTTTTAGGATCCCAACTAAATCAGTTGAAGTCCTGTCAATCAGTGGAATGGATACCAATTACCTAAGTCGCATTTATTTCAGCGGGAAATAAGCATAATTAACTTAGGGCATGTCTCCCCTGGGGGTAAAAATCCAGATGAAATTCAAACTGCTTTGGCCCGGAACTGCAGTGCATGAAATTTGGAGTACTCTGGCCTGAATTTAAGCACCACACCTTACTTGGCTAAAGCCCGAATCTGCGTCGCTTGTCAGCGGACTTGTGTACTCAGTAATTCATTCGGATTTTTACCCTCAGTGAAGCTGCCGGTCTGCTGCCTATCTAGGCACCTCCATGATGCCACTGCTGCAGGAGTGCGCCGGAAGAGCAACAGGGCTCTCCCTTCCCGGCACACAATTGCTCATGTGTCTGGCCACTTGCCAGGGCTCTGCTTTCCTGTCACACAATCACTCTTTCTGAGGTCAGAAGGAGCGGCCAGTCCCTCCATCACTAGGCTGGCTGCTCGTTCTGACCTCAGAGAGAGCGATTATGCAGTGGGAAAGCAGAGCCCTGGCACTAGTCACTCTCTCTGAGGTCAGAAAGAGCAGCCACCCTTGCGATGGTGGGGCTGGCCACTCCTTCTGATCCCAAACAGAGCGGCTAGCACCAGTGCTCTGCCTTTGGAATGAAGAAGTGGCACCGAGGAGGGTAGAAAATGGCGGCACTTCAGACAGTGCTTGTCCTTCCTCCCCACCCCCGAATCCATGGTGGATACATTGTTCACACTAACAGTTTTATCCAGAGTTTCAAGCAAACTCCAAGTTTCTAAAACCTGGATTAAGGTGGTATTCCTCTGGTTTGGAGTTTGGTGCAGATAGGGCCGTACAGTGTGTAGACTAATCGCACCAGATTCAGGGAAAAGGCTACCCAGAGTATGGCCTTATCGGCTCAGTTCGGGGGAGTCTTGAGTTTTTTCAATAATGGAAACAAGCTCCAAGTCTGTGTGTCATTTCCTTTCTATAACCTATATGCCTTTTGTTGTCTGAAAATATTAATAACTCTCCTGCCTCCATTGCTTTTTGATATGAATGAATGGTTTTTCTGTCCTGACCTCTCTTATGTATGGGGAAACAGTCCATACACTGTGCCATGAGAATGTACGTACTCTTTGTTATATTGAAGTGATGTCCATGTAGCAAAATTGTCCTGTGTGAAGTATTCCTAGGCAGAGCAAAAACATAAAAATATATGTTATGGGATCTGCTTCTGTTGAAGAAGTAGTCTGGAAAGAAATGATAATTCTGCTGCTTTTTATGATAGTACCACCTAGTGGAAATGTTTTGACATGTCACTGCACATGAGCATGTTCATTTTATGGATGGACATGCATCTCTCCCCTAACATAATTTATTCCTCACATCGGGAGGCATGGAGACGCACTATCCACAACGCTGCAGCCTTATTTGAGAATTCATGCGGAACAAGTCTTGAAGAGAAATGACAACCCAGAAAGAATCGCAACCTGGAAACATCACCCAAGGAGACCTTGTGCTGTGCTTTCTGCAACTGGACTTGTTTATCTCGGATTGGCCTTTTTAGTCATCAGCACACTTACAGTAAGCGCAGGATGAATCCTTCCTGAATCTTCATTTGCGAAGAAAAGCCAGAGAGGCACATGAGCATGTTCATTTTATGGATGGGCATGCATCTCTCCCCTAACATAATTTATTCTTGGTGATCCACTCAAACTTGCAGAAAGAGTGGTTGCTGTCACAGGCATCCCATAAAAAACAAGACACAATTAAAGAATCCATTGCACTTGATTGGAGTGTGCTGATGTGTAATTTTTTTTTAATCATGTGCAACTGTACACAATCTGAAAGTTGTGCGCTTGATGCCATAGCAGATGATGTGTTTGTGTTCCCTTCCATTATATGGAGCTGAAATAAATAAATATGAAATATGGCATAAGAAGTGTTCATCAATCAATAGTCATCAATTTTTCAATATGTTCAGCACACATAGTAGTATGGACATTTTTTTTTAAAAAAAAAGGAAAACACAATGACAGAAGTTTACAATAATTACTGCCAGAAAGTAGGGTCGTCTGCTGTAAACCCTGTAAACCTTAGATGCTGTAAATCTATCCTAACTGTGGTTGCTTCTACCCCTTCAACAGTGACATGATCTGCAGAAATCAACAAATATGTTGTGAAATGAACTAAAAGCAATCTTGTTTGTTTAAACTGTTAAATCCAGAGCTTGTGAACTCTCAGAATTCCCAATGGTGAATTTTGGGAGTTGTACTCTTAAAAAGTAACTTCTCTAAGCTCTGTTAAAATGATAATTGCGGTGACTGCTTCAGAAGTTGGCAACTGTAGCAGGCGGTTTACAAGGGAACCTCTCTCTCTCTCTCTCTCTCTCTCTCTCTCTCTGGCTTTTCTTTGCAAATGAAGATTCAGGAAGGACTCATCCCGCGCTTTCTGCAAGCGCGATGATGACTAAAAAAGGCCAATCCGAGATAAACAAGTCTGGTTGCAGAAAGCACAGCAGAAGGTCTCCTTGGGTGATGTTTCCGGGTTGCGATTCTTTCAGCATTGTTGTTTCTCTTCAAGACATGCTTGGCGTGAGTTCTCAAATAAGGCTGCAGCATTGTGGATAGTGCGTCTCCATGCCTCCCGATGTGAGGCCAGGGCGGACCACTGTTGGTAATCAATTTGGTCGAGCCTGAGATGTTGTTTCAGGGAGTCCTTGTATCGCTTTTTTGGAGCGCCCCTCTTATGCTGACCCGTGGCAAGTTCACCGTAGAGTACTATTTTGGGGAGGCGATGGTCCTCCATCCTAGAAATGTGCCCTGCTCAATGCAGCTGTGTTCTCAGTATCATGCCCTCAATGCTGGTGATCCCTGCTTGCTCAAGGACAGCAACATTCGTCACATAGTCAGAGCAGGAATGGGGAAACTGTGGCCCATGGACTGCATGTGGCCCCACAATCCCATTTTATGGCCACTTAATTCTCATAGGAGACCCTCTGAAAAGCCCAGACTCCTAGAATTGGTTCAATTTTAGACCAAAAAGCACCAACCCCCCCCCCAAAAAAAAACAAAAAACCAAACCTTCCACCCAAACTGGCACAAAAATGTGACCTCAAAAGTGCAAAAATTTTTTCATATTTCATCAAATCCCAGATCTGAAAGTGATATGACATAACTTCCACTTGTGTCATGACCAATACAGTCTGCAGGGTGTGTGTGGGAATGAATTGGCTGCCGTCCCATACACAATTGCTCTGAGCTGGAGACTAAGATTATACCCTGAGGCCAGTAGCTATAGCCATCCTAGGATGCAGGGACTGATTTTGACTCATGTATCTCATTGTATTCTTTTCTGATCTTGATCCTTCTATTCCTGTTAGGCTTTTTAACAGAACAATGGGATTTTATATGTGTTGCAAATATGGTGTTTTAATCAGAAATGAATCAACTGTTGAACCAGATTTGTGTCTTTTCCAATATCCAGCCCTCCCTTGGAGTCAAGAAGCCATCAAAGGCCCTTCTCTATGTCATATTGAGCCCTGTTGGTCCATACTTCTCAAGTGGAACTTTCAATCCCATATCCTTGTGGGCAGATCCAAAATATGTCCGAGCCTGGAAAGGAGGGACGGGGGACTGCAAACTGGGAGGGTAAGGGAATCCTAATACGGAATACCACACATTTAAATCGTAGCTCACAGCTTTCAAGTATTAAGTGTTTAAATGGTAGATAGCACATTCTAAGAGAGGAGATGGGCCCTCCAGATTTTTCAGACTACAACTCCCATAGTTGCTTACCACAGACCATGATGTGTGAGCTGGTGGGAGTTGTCGGCTAAAATGTCTAGAAGGCCAACATTTTTCCATGCCTGTTCTAAGGAAGTCACTGTATACAGATTTAAAGCATTGGTCCATCTAGCTTGGAAGTGTCAGGGCTGACTAGTTGTAGCTCTCTAATTCCCCCCCCCCCAAAAAAAGATATTTGCCACACCTGTTACTTGAGAATTTAAGAACTTGATACTGGTTCCTTTTCCATGCAATGTTAAGACCTCACATCTGAGAGACAATAGAAGAACCCATTGATGCTATAAGGAGGGCTTTTACACTGAAATGTCTTCCAGTTCAATAAAGCAACTCAACAGACTCAATTAATGGAAATGTATCTCTGAACTCTAATATTGTTTTTTATATAACAGGCCTTAGTTCACAGTTTACAGCTGAATTAACCAGTTCGTTAACTACACTTACAGAGTATAGCCAGGCAAAAAGCCTTACAATTAAATATTATAGTTCTTTTTTAGCATGAAGCATGTATCTTGCTTTGTGGGTGTAATAGAGGGCAAAGAGAAACTTTTGCATGTGACCTGGGAATGATTGGGCAAAAGCACACCAAACCCTCCCTAGTCCTTAGAGGGCTTGTCCAAAGCAAATATAAGGTAACATCTCCCCCTTCCCTGGAGCATGTTCATGCAGTAGGCATGGGGATATTGGCTTTGATTTTTAGCTGTCTTCTGCAAGTGTTTGCTCATTGGGGCGCTGGCATGCTTGCCATGCACTCTGCTTCCTGTATAGCTCAATAAAACTGAGGATGTGTTGCAAACACAACTTGGAATCCTTTGGGACAATGTACAACACCAAGGGTGGATTGCTAGCAACATAAGAAGCTGCCTTATGCCTGTTAAGATAATTCTCTTTAATTAATTAATTGAAATGCTGTCTTTGTGCCAAAAAAAAAAGGCATTCAAGGTGGCTTTTGTTCATTGTTCAACCATCTAGCTCAGGATCTTCTATTCTGAGTGACAAAAATTTGTGCTGCCTCAGGAAGATGTCTTCTATACCATATGCTATCTGATCCTTTGAATTGGAGATACCATAAATTGAATCTGGGATGGTTTCCATGCAGAGCATATTTTCTGCCACTGAATTATGGCTGCTTTTGTAAGGCTTCTAGCATGACAAGTGTTTCCTAAAAATGAATAATTGCAGGTGACAGCAGTCCATCAATTCAGAAAGGTCTTCTTTACACTTATTGGGCAATTGCCTTCCCAAGTAATCCTGTGCTTTTTGCTCACTCTCCCAAATCTTAGTGGTTTCTTTGTCTTACAACTTTTTGTCAGATGAAACAGCATGGCTTAAAGGCTAAGGATGGAGATCCCTATCCTTAACACTGAACCACACCAAATGGGATGGGTTTGTTCAATGTACATTTTTCTCATGTGCTACAGCTATGAACGAAGCTGGATGTCTGTTATAGTGGCTGTTGGCATCCCTAGAATGATGTCATCAGATTCAGCAACATAGTGCCAAATTGAAGGGATAGGCCTGGCTGCAAATGCTATCTTTTCCTTGGCTCAGGGCAAAGACATCTGCGGCTGTCTAGTGAAATATAGGCATTTGGGAAACGTATTTGATGGTTCCTGAGGCGTGGCTGGCTGTGTGCCGAACAATATCCTGTAGTACCAGCCAAAATAACAGACCATACAGCTGTTGATTTATGACATTCAGCTAGCTGACAGATACATCAGGAAGCTTTTGTCTCCCTGGTAGAGGTGGTTGACCATTCCTGAAACCGATGGCTGATATGAAGCAACGGGGCTTCTTTTTCAAACATTCTGGTTTCCATTTTTGAAGATATCAGTGGGAAAGGATGGCCATAGCTTGGTGGCAGAACACATACTTACAGGAAGTCTGAGATTGAATAACTGGTATCTCCAGTTCATCTGGAGCCATCATAAATATGTTTTAGCATACCAAGTGGGATAGAAATGTAAAATCATGGGATAAAGTACAGCTCTATACTAGGAATATATTCAGCCAAACTGTATATAATCTTATATTTCCATTTTCCTCTGTTTCCAAAAGGAACTATGGGTCTTCTATTTATGCCCAACGTGAAGCTATGGAATTAGGATGCCAGCAGGTTCTCTGGCTTTATGGAGACGAGCATCAAATTACAGAAGTTGGGACCATGAATCTCTTTCTGTATTGGCGAAATGAAGATGGAGGTACAGCAGCATGCCATATTCAATTCCTGTTTGATATTTTTCACTTAGTCTTGATGAACATATTTGTTGTAAAGCAGTGGCCCCCAAATTGGGGGTGGTGGTGGATATTTTTACCTGGCAACAACCAGAATCTCTGAGCATACCCGTTAGCTGAAGTCCAATAATTTCTGGGGACGAACATTTGGGTACCAGTGCTACGAACAGCTTTATGAAATGGTTGTCTTGTCCTGGGGCCTTATGGGTACATCATCTTACTTGTTACAGAAACAAAGTTTCACCTGAAACAGATGTTCAGTCATTTAGCCAATGCAGCACTACACACATATAAGAACAGAACAGAACAGAACAGCTAGAATTCTGAGTACTCCACACTACAAAATTGTGTTCCACTTGTATAGAGTGTATCCTTACCTGTTGGGTATCCAGAAAGTTAATCACAGTATGAATTAAGAATTGTGTGTTATCCACAGATGTGCATCAGTAGCAATTGCTGATAACCACCTGCCTGCCAAGACTTATAAGGCTCAAGGGAATTGCTCAGATGAGGCTGCAGCTAAAACTTTAAAATGCTTTAGAATGTAGTCATCCTGCCATGTTTGTGGGTTAAGCATTCACGGATTTGATTATTCACGGGTTACTGCATTTGCTGCCGCCTTCACTGCTGCCCTATATGTGACTGGAAAAAAAAATAGGTTCTCTCTAGGCATTTCTAGGTCCTCCAGCATGATTCTATGGTCAACCTCCAGTGGAAGTCACCATAGAATCATGTTTGAGGACCTAGGAATACCTAAAGAAGTGTTCTCTCAGGTAAAAAAAAAAAAAATTAGCATCCTATATTCATAGTTTTCCCACTTTCATGGGGATCCTGCAACCTTAACCCCTGCAGAAGTTGAGCCAACTATATTTTGATTATTCCGTTGTCTTACAATGCAAACCTCATTGAGAACTTTTTGCAGAAGAACAGAATGCAAGTGATGTTCTAAATAAATAAATAAATCAGGATGGTAACACATAGTGGTGGGAATCTTTTTACTCCATGTGCTTTATGCCCATGTGTGTCCTGTATTGGACAGGGTGTGTTCCATTCCAAAAACCCTCTCACCGATGGGGCCCATTGCTATGCTGGAGAAGGAGAAGGGAGTAGGAAAGAGAGGGGAGAGAGAGACCAGCAGAACAAGGGGAATAGCCTGTCATTATACTGCTGAAATTCACCACAGAGAGAGGAAAAGGAGTGAGGTCTTTGCTCCTCTTTCTTTCTCCTTCAAATGAGAGTGGGAACCGGAGGCAGCCCCTGCTGCTCAGTTGCTACCCTCTCCCCTTCCCTTCCACAGCTGTTTAACAGCTGTAGCAGTGACACCACCAGGTTTGGCAGCTGCCTGGCAGGGAGGAGGCCCAGAGTTGCACATGTGAAGCAGCTCCGCTCCACATGTGCCATGCAGAATCTTGACCAAGGTATTTTACAATTTTTGGTGCTGGTTCATATTGCAATTCTACGGAAACCTACCTGGAAGGAAGTCTAATTAAAATCAGTGGTACTGATCTCTGAATAAATATGTGATGGGAGCCACACACAGACCTCTTGTACCCTTCATCCATTTCAGCTGAGATTCAAAGCTGATGTGTACAAAGAAATACATGTAATTCTATTGTTGTTAAATGAAGTTAAATTTGCGGTGATTCTCTAAGAGACTTCCAAGGGACCTTGTTAATAACAGCACAGAACTTATATACCGTGGGCCTTCCGGGTCTGTGGGGGTTCGGTTCTGGGACACACAAACACACACACACCTGGTGGATGACAAAAAAATGCAGATGATCGCATCCTATTTTATTAAATGGAAGCAACATGCATGTGGATGCTTCAGTGCATCTGCATTCATGTTCCTGTCATTTTAAGTATCTCTGGCTTTTCTTCGCAAACGAAGATTCAGGAAGGACACATCCCACGCTTTCTGCAAGCGCGCTGATGACTAAAAAGGCCAATCTGAGATAAACAAGTCCGGTTGCAAAAAGCACAGCAGAAGGTCTCCTTGGGTGATGTTTTTGGGTTGTGATTCTTTCTGGGTTGTCGTTTTGCTTCAAGACTTGTTTGGCGTGAGTTCTCAAATAAGGCTGCAGCGTTGTGGATAGTGCGTCTCCATGCCTCCCGATGTGAGGCCAGGGCGGACCACTGTTGGTGATCAATTTGGCCGAGCCTGAGATGTTGTTTCAGGGAGTCTTTGTATCGCTTTTTTGGAGCGCCCCTCTTACGCTGCCCCAGGACATGATGATCCACAGTTGCTCCAAATTGCAGATCCACAGTCAGGATCCACAGTCAGGAGGGCCCACTGTTCACAGGGCCATGATTTCCTTAATAGTCTATGGGACTATCTTTTAAAAAGAATATTGCAAATTTAATTAACTTTGTAAGGATTTGCATTTTTTTAACCAGGTAACTGTAGCACTTCTATCTCTATACTGCTTATCAGTGCCAAAAGCACTCCCTAAGTGGTTTACAATGTATTAGCTAATTGTATCCAACAAGCTGAGCACTCATCTTACCAACCTATGGAAGGATGGAAGGCTGAGTGAACCTTGGAGCCCCGTGGGATCAAACTTGCAACGTTGTGGCTGCAGTACTGGCATTTAACCACTGTGCCACCAGGGCTTCTTGAACAGCAAGAGCAAATATAACAACAGCAAGAGCAAATACAAATACATCCCAAATTAGAATGTGCATGTCTGTGTGTCTTCCAAGTTCTTTGCACACAAACAGCACTGCTGCAGGAATTGTTTGCAGAAGAGTCCCATAAAATCTCTTTACTCCAAATTAAGGACTCAGTCTCTCAATAAGATTGTGTCTCAGAGAGTGTGCTACTACACACAAAGACCAGTTGTCCCGATAGGTAAAATCTTAAAGCCTTCAAAGATAATGTAAAGATAGATACAAATACGTAATCCCACTATAAGAACTTGCCCTTCCATTCCTCCATGCATAGGCACATTGAAATTCAGTGACAGAATTCAAGAGGAGTAGGGCCTAAATTCCTAGTCCTTGGGGAACACTGCTTTATTCCTCCTTAACTCTCTTTTTCTAAATCAGATGTTTAAGAGCACAGGACCTTTCTGCAGGATCTCTCCACTCACTGACCTATATTACTCCACAGGATACACATGTATACCTTGGTAGTCCTTGCATGTCTCACTGAAGCCAGGTTCTCTTTGCAGGTACATATGCTAAGGTCATATACTGGTGGTTTGGCTGGGAAAACCATAGCCTCTTACTTTGTCCTAGAGATATCCTCTGAGGACAAATAAAAACAAAACAAAACATTACAAGCGAAAGTAGAATTGCCAATGGCATTTGATGTTGTAGTCTAAGGACCCTTTCACTTTACACAATTATAGCACTCTGATTCCACTGTAACTGCTATGGTGATACCCTATGGAATCCTGGGATTTCTGTTTTAGGGAGGAATGCTTAGAAATCTCTGCCAGAGAGCTCTACTGCCTTACAAAATGATAAATCCCAGTTTTCCATAGGACGCAGTGATGGCAGTTAAACAGGAATCATAGTGGTCTAATGGGGAGTTATGTTTAGATTCTTCCTTCCTGGTGTCACCAAATAGCATTTTTTTATTCTGTGTTTCTGTCATATCTACAGTATTGACTGGAATAGATTTCTCCGCCTGAGAAGCTGTGGCATTGATCCTCTAGACTTTGTGGAACAACATCCAAAACAAAATGTCAGGAATGGGTCAAGAATATTGTGAATTTTTACTGTTTGGGACCACTGATGAATGATGGTGCCCCAGCATTACAGTCCCAGCATTACAATGTCATTTTCTTAAAAACAGGACAGAATTCAGAACAAAAAGCTCTTAGGTCATTCTTTCTAGAACTTTCCTAGAACTTAAACGTAGGCTCTCTATCTGATGGATACTAAAATTAGTCTGCATGCTGGACTGGTGATTTATTTACATATTGGCAGCCTTTGAGTGGATGAGGAAGTAGGCATTAGCCAAAAGTCTTTTCTGCCTCTTGTCCTTTGAGAATAGCTTGGCTGCTAGGATCAGATAGCTTTGTTTACCAACAGTAGAGTATGTCTGCTTTCTATCTCCCTCAAGCTGTGACACATGCTGTGTGCAGTGGTGTACTATTTCATGAATGAATGCAAACTGAAGATATTTCTGGAAGAACAGTGATCCCAGCTTAGATGTCTGAACTGTGTGACTAGCCCACTGTTGCCCTCCCTACCCCCCCCCTCTCAATTTGGCTTTTCTTTGCAAACGAAGATTCAGGAAGGACTCATCCTGTGCTTTCTGCAAGCGTGCTGATGACTAAAAAGGCCAATCCAAGATAAACAAGTCCAGTTGCAGAAAGCACAACAGAAGGTCTCCTTGGGTGATGTTTCCAGGTTGTGATTCTTTCTGCGTTGTCGTTTCTCTTCAAGACTTGTTCGGCGTGAGTTCTCAAATAAGGCTGCAGCATTGTGGATAGTGCATCGCCATGCCTCCCGATGTGAGGCCAGGGTGTACCATTGTTGGTGATCAGTTTGGCCGAGCCTGAGATGTTGTTTCAGGGAATCATTGTATCGCTTTTTTGGAGCGCCCCTCTTACACTGACCCGTGGCGAGTTCACCGTAGAGTACTATTTTGGGGAGGCGGTGGTCCTCCATCCTAGAAACATGCCCTGCCCAGCGCAGCTGTGTTCTCAATATCATGGCCTCAATGCTGGTGATCCCTGCTTGCTCAAGGACAGCAACATTCATCACATAGTCAGTCCAGTGTATATTTAGGATTGTGCATAGACAGCGCTGATAAAAGCATTGGAGGAGTCGTAAGTGGTGGTGATAGATGACCCATGTTTCAGACCTATAAAGGAGAATAGACAGTACAATGGTTCTATACATGCTGATTGTTGTGCTTCGCCTCAGGTGTTTATTACTCCAGACTCTTTGGTAAAACACAAATTGAAAATGTGCAAGGTCATCCAAATTGCAAAGTAAACCAAATGCCTTCTGTACTACTTCTCTGTCTTTCAGTGCTTGATGGCTGCTGTGATCTGAAGTGTGTTGGCAGGGGAGTATAACTGCTCTAATGTTTAAGAGCAATGGCTCTTAAGCTTTCTTCCACCCCCCAGTAATAGGACCCATTTGATAATCTGATGAAAGCAATCGACCCCCATCACATAACATGGTGGCAATGATGATTATATATTACATGGCTCTCTATATAGTAGTGACATACACACAAAGCAAAAGGTCTTATGTTCTAAAGACCACAGTGAGAGAGGACTGAAACAATACTTTAATAATATAACTTGGGGAGAATAAAACCATAAATGATTTTTTTCAACTCTCAGGAAGGAAAGTAAAGAAAAAAAATTACACTCAATTCATGGACCTCCTGAAGCTTATTCCTGGACACCTTAGGGGTCCATGGATCCAAGGTTAAGAACCCCAGCCATAGAAGAACCTGCTAGGCCTTGGTGAGACATTGGAGACCTTTGAAGCTGAATCATAAGAGTTATTAGCAAGATGTATTAAAGCAACCCCCCATTAAATCCAGTAGAACATTGACTTCTGAATGACAGGTACATTGTGGGGAGGATGGTGATGGACTGAGCCTGAAGCCTTCCACCAAAAACAGACAAAGAGATAGTACCAAATGTATGCAGTTTCTTTAGTTCTTTACAGTAGGAGTGGGCAACGTTTGAGGTTACACGGGCCATTTTTGTCCTCCCCAGACAAGCTGTAACCACTCTTCTCCTCCCCCAGGGCCTCCCCTCAAACACACACACCAAAATTGCCTCCAAAATTAGTGGAAAGAAAAGAACAAACATTTGAACATTAGTGTCCCCCATCCCGAGTCCATTTTAGTCCAGAAGAAGCTTTAAAAAAAAAAAAAAAGTAACAGGAAGTCATTTCAGGTTTCCAATTTTTTTTCTAGCTAAAATAGATCAAAGGGAGCAAAATAATATTGAAATGGCAAGTCCTCCCATCCCAAGGCTTCAAAGTTTGTGATTTGACATTTTGGGGAATGATGGGGGGGATATTAGAGGGGGGATTAAGGGCTGCGTGGGGGGGGGGGATATGTACACCACACAGACTGCCCTTTTTCATATCTGCTTTATAGTTAAGTAATGTCATAAGGGAAACCGTAGCTCAATTTTGTATTTCTTTTTTTTTAAATCAAGGCTTCTGAGAACTTTTCCAATTGGCTGAAGGAGAACTAAGAGCCTTTGGCTCACCACATACAAGCAGGGCACACGCAGTCATGATGAGCAAGCCAAGCCGGCTTTGACTGCTGTTCACAGGTGTCTGTCAATTTATGGTGACCCCAAGAATTTCATAGGGTTTTCTTAGGCAAGGAATACTCAGAGATGGTTTTGCCCATTCCTTCCTCTGAAATATGGCTGAGTACTTTTTTGGTTTTTGGTTTGTTTTGGCTTGCCAGCCATTGCACATTCTCATCTTCTCGGGCTGGTACCCAAAGGAAACAGATGCTGCTGCAGGCAACACTCCACTGGTAGACACAGTTTTCACAGTCAGTGAAAATTGTCTATCAAAGGGAGTTTTACATGGTTCACAGGCTCCCTGCTCTCTGGCAGCTGGTTTGGCAAAGGCATCAAAATAACACAGCTACTTTGTGGATGCACTGGTTACAGGATAAGGACAAGGTATGGTAGAACAAGGGATCTCTATAGGCACTCAGGTAAAGGAGGCAAGAGAGCCAGATCTGTAAGAGGAAATGGCTGCATTTTAGTATGGGATCCTACGTCCACTATGTCCATCTTGCAATACACTAAGAGTTTGCTTTGCACAATCATGAATCAGAGGTTGCTTCCTGTTACCAAGGTGCTCAGCCTTACTGATGTTCTTAAGCCTTTTCATTAAAAATCTAGTGCATTTTGGGTAAAGCTTGCAAGGGCTGGATACATAAGAGCGCAAAAATAAATAGCAGTGAGCAATCTTTCCTTGGTATCCCCAGTAGATGGAGTTACAGCTCTTCTACAATAGGCATGAAAACTCTGGATGTAAGTTAATGCCTCACTTTGAAATATAGCTTCTCTTTGCACAGAGGGGGGAATGGTGACAGAGTAGATGATAGAGCTAGATGGTGGTGGTGATATTTATATCCTCCCCCCCCCTGACAATTTGGGACTCAAGGCAGCTTGCAACACTTAAAAGAAATGTAGATAAAAATGTACTAAATATAAGAGTTAAAAATATTACTAAACTATCCATAAAATGGAAACTCTGGCTAATAGCTAATAAACATAGCTATTAAAAATGACAAAGAAGACACAGATAGAGACTACAGCACAATTCTGCAGGCCCTAGTCCCATTGAGCAGTTAGTCTTCAAGGGCCTTCTGAAATATATAAAAAAAAGTCTTAACCTGCCTGCAGAAAGATAGCAAGGAAGGTGCTAGTCTAACCTCTCTTGGAAAAGAGTTCCAGAGCCTGGAGCAGCCACTGAGAAGGCCCTCCCTCATGTTCCCACTAGATGTACCTGTGAGGGTGCTGGAACTGAGAGCAGGGCTGCCCCAGAAGATCTCAAAACACAGGCCAGGTTTGTATGGGAGAATACTGTCCTTCAAATACCCTGGGCCTGAGCCAACCAGGTAACACACAACTGGTCAAAATGGATCACCTAGAAGAATGAAATACATGTCGTTCAGAATTCTTTTGTTATAATTGCTAGTGTCATCAAAGGAGAGACATAAAGAACGTGTCCAAATTCCTATGTCCAAACACAGTTTGAAAAAGGAGAAGGAGCACACTCTTAAATGTTTAAACCATGAGCTTGGGAAAGTGGCTTTTAAAAATACAGCTCCCAGAATCCACCAGTTTGAATTCCCACTGTTCATGTTAGATTGGTGATTCTGGGGGCAATTCTCTGAGACAGATGTACTTCCTCAACCCTGCTTTGGACCTACATCCATTGCTCCAAATCATCTTAACCACACTACAGTTTGACCAAACATAGTCTTAGGAAGGCACCATGCCCCCCCCCCAAAAGGCATTGTCTCTTCCACAAGGCTGTAAAGAATAGGACTAAGGAAGGGAATGGTCTCTTCCTGCATTGTTATCCCTCTGCACCATCTCCATGAACATCAGAAATAATATCTGAGACAAAATGTAGATCTATGATTCTAACATCGTCACTTTTCTTCTCCTGTGTGATTTTTAACATCTTTGCCTGATGAAGAAGCCAGTGAAGCTTCAAAAGCTTGCATGATGTATTTTCTGCCTTTTGGTTGGCCAATAAAGGTATTACTCATTTGTGGATTTCGTATTTAATTGTATCTTAAACTTTTAAACATCAGGGCTATTTTAAAATAGGATAGAACATTGAATTTTTTAAAAAAGCTCTTTTTTATAATTATTATTTTTAAACTGTACTTTCTTCTAATCTGTACTTTGAGTTGCCTTGGGTCCTATATTAGGAGAAAGGAAAGACACCATTGAAATAAAATAAGTAAATAAATCACCCTTCATATCTATACTTGCAGCTCATTGCATTTGTGTGTGGTGTATTCTACTCACTATTTACATCAGGCATAGGTACTTGACATCCTGAAAGCCTAAGCTTTTCCTCCAGACAATTTTTATCTGCCTCCCCACCAGCAACTTTTAATCACAGCATGGTAAAAATTTGGCCTTCAATTTTACTTGCAAGGAAAAGAGATTTTTACATTGTAAGCAATAAAGACTGTGCCATAATCATTTCTGTTTAATATTCCACTTTTGATCTATCTTATAATGAAAGATAGTTGAACTTCTTATCTAGCCAGGGTGTGTTGATTTGCTTTCAAGTCGCTCAGAATTCTAATTCCACCTATAAGTTTCTAAACAAGGTGCAGATGGAAGAGAGTTGTAGACTATTAATCTAGGAAACCAATTACAAAATAGGTTTCCTGCCTAATGAGCCTTGCTTGTCTGTGGGAAAAGGTCTCCTTAAGTCCCATCATATGCAACTAAAAGCTTTTTCACACTCTGTGGTGTGGTTGTGGAAACTGTAGCTAATCTGTTTTTAGGTTCCCCACATAGACATAAGAAGACCTATGTGAAAGCACGCCAAAGTCTACTCTGCTCCAGCATTCTATTCCCACAGTGGCTAACTACTTACCTATGGGAAGCTCACAATCAGAACAGGAGTCCAATGCCACTTGGGACACTTGGGAATACGGCATTACAAGCATTAGCTGTAACTTGCTATTTGGTAAATGATGGGGCATAACAACATTTTTGCAGAATAATGTAATGGCTGACAGTGTTACTTTTCTTATGTAATGAGTAGTATTTACTTGTTACTTCTATTATACTTTAAAATTGTAGAGTAACAAAAAAGCTTATTGATACATTACAGTTATCCCTCCACATTCACGGGAGTTAGGGGCGCAAGACACCCGCAAATGTGGAAAAACCATGAATAAAAATACTCTTCCCCCCCCTGCCCGCCAGAGCCCCCTCTCCTGCCCTTCCAAAGTGGCCACAGGGATTTTGAAGCCTCCTAGCTGCTTCTCAGCCACCCCCTCAGACTCCCAAAGCTGCGACAGGGGCTTGAAAAGACCCATCACCGCTTTGGGAAGGGCGAGGGGGATGGCGGGCAGGCAGTGGGCAGGCTTTTCAGCCACTCCCCCCTGCCCTCCCAAAGCGGCGATGGGGCTCAAAAAGTCCCATCGCTGCTTGGCAAGGGATGGGGGTGTGGCGGGTGAGTGGCAGGGAGGCTGAGCGCCCCATTTCAACTGGCTTTTGCTTGTTTCGTGTGAGGGGCAAAAGCTGAGTAAAGTGGGGCGCTCAGCCAGCAAACCAGCAGCGGTTTGGTGAGTGAGTGCCTCGCTTCAACAGGCTTTCGCCCCTCACAAGGAAGGTGCGAAAGCCGATTGAAGCAAGGTGCTCACTCACCAACCCCCTTCGGTTTGCTGGCTAAGTGGCCCACTTCACTCGGTTTTCGCCCCTTCCGTGAGAGAGGCGAAAGCCGAATAAAGTGGGTCACTCAGCCAGGAAACCAGCAGTTGTTTGGGGAGTGAGTGTCTCGCTTCAACTGGCTTTCTCCCCTCACACGGAAGGGGCGAAAGCCGATTGAAGTGAGGCACTCACTCACCAAACCCCCTTCGGTTTGCTGGCTGAGCGCCCCACTTCACTCTGCTTTCGCCCCTTCCGTTAGAGGGGTGAAAGCTGAGTAAAGTGGGTCACTCAGCCAGCAAACTGGCAGCAGTTTGGTGAGTGCGTGCCTCGTTTCAATCGGCTTTTGTCACTCTCACAGAAGGGGCGAAAGCCAGTTGAAGTGAGGCACTCGCTCACCAAACCCTCTTCGGTTTGCTGGCTGCTCACCCCACTTTCTCGGCTTTTGCCCCTTTCCTGTGAAGGGCAAAAGCTGAGTAAAGTGTGGCGATTAGCCAGCAAACCGGCAGTGCTTTGGTGAGTGAACGCCTTGCTTCAACCGGCTTTCATCCCTCGCATGGAAGGGGCAAAACCCGATTGAAGTGAGGCACTCATTCACCAACTCCCCTTTGGTTTACTGGCTGAGCGCCCCACTTCACTCGGCTTTTGCCCATTTCGTGAGAGGGGCGAAAGCTGAGTAATGTGGGACGCTAACTCAGCTTTCCTCTGGGTTGGCTCCATCCTGAAAACGCTTCCCTGTGTGTGTGTGGGAGAAGCCGACTTTCCGTGAATAGGCGGAACTGCGAGTGTCAGAACCGCGAATGTGGAGGGACAACTGTACTCCTAAAGTAACATTTTACAGAAATGAATAGGTTATGTATGCCTGCTTAGTGGTTTAGATATTGGACTAGGGATTCAAACTACAGGAAAAGAGATTCCACCTAAACATTAGAAAGAACTTCCTGACACTAAGAGCTGTTTGGAAGTGGAATACATTGCCTCAGAGTGTGGTGGAGTCGCCTCCTTTGGAGGTTTTTGAACAGAGGCTGTACGGCCATCTGTCAGGAGTGCTTTGATTGGGTATTCCTACATGGCAAGAGGTTGGACTAGATGGCCCTTGTGGCCTCTTCCAGCTCTATGATTCTATGCTAGGTCTCTGGTAGACCAGAGCTCCTATTCCTGTTTGACCTACTGGAAACCTACTTGGTGTCCCTGGGCAAGTCACACACTCTCAGCCTCAGAGGAGGGCTATGGCAAACCTCCTCTGAACAAGTCTTGCCAAGGCCTTAGGGCTGCCATAAGTCAGAAATGACTCGAAGGTACAGAACAAAAATAAAATAGGTTACTCTTTAAAAATAAGATTCTGTGTTCTGCTTGTTAATGAAATTACCTGAGAGTGGGGTTCTCTGACTAATGCAATGATAACTGCTAGACAAGACTGTGACTTCATTGATAGTATTGACCTCTTGACCACTCAGCAGGGAGGCATCTTCATGCAGTTCCAGGACAATGGCGATGGTGGTGCTTCATAGTGTATGTAAGGTAGTCCGTTATTATGTCTTGCCAAGTGGTAAGCTTTCCCTGATATCATCTGCACTGCATCAGAAATCTAGGGAAGAAGATACAGTAGTAAAATTCTGCTTGCTAAACCAACAGTGTCTGAGCATATCATCTAACACTCTCGTATCCGTACCAGAAAGCTCAAAATATATTTCTCAGCTCTATCGTGGTGGTTTAGGGGGGGATTTGAAACAGTTGTCTAATTCTTTATTTTTATATTATTTTGTATTGGCAGAAGAGGAGCTGGCGACCCCGCCACTAGATGGCATAATTCTTCCTGGAGTGACAAGGCAAAGCATTTTGGACCTGGGACGCAAGTGGGTAGGTAACCTCTATGAATTTCAAGTGGCAGTTTTGAAATCTGCATAGTAATCACTGTCCATCTAGCCTAGGGTTCTGGAGGTCTGTAGGCATTTTTCCAGCAACCTCCTGGAAATAAGATCACTTTTAGTTTGAAAAACACCCTCCCAGATTTCAAACAATTGGGTTTTCTGCTGCAACAAGATGCTTGCTTTACAGAAGAATCACTGCTCATGGGGACTACCTGAGTTTCAAATTTCTGCTACACCACTGGCTCCAGTTTGTTTTCCACAGCAAGGGCCCTCCATATATACTGTGTAAACATGGCTCTAGAATTTAAGCACAGGGATTAAGTGTTATCCTGCTAATTTACGACTGCAAAGTATTCCTGCTTTGCTACTGTGAAGTCGCCATAGAGACTTTGTTGCTAGTGTCGGATGCTTGCACAAATGAAATAAACTACAGTAGGACCCCCATATCCGCTGATTCATTATCCACTAATTCAGTTATCCACGGGACACAAAACAACACACCTACCATAGAGTCTTCCTAGAAAATGTGTCCTCTCTAGCCATTTTCTAGGTTCTCCAGGGCAACTCTATGGTATTTTTAACGGGAAGTCTCATTAGTTTCAATGGCGTTCACTGTTATCCACGGCATTCAGTGTCCACAGGGGGACCTGGAACCAATCTCCAGCAGTACATTTTAGGACTTCAGCTTATTAGCGTACTCTAAGTACTCATCAATCAATCAGTAAATCAGAATAATATCCATATTTAATTAATGATATAGGACCTCTCCAACTGGACATAATTGAGCATGCTGGCTCCCCCCCCCCATATACTCATAGCTGCAGTAAAACATGTGAATGTATTTTGGGAAGTATGTAGTTTGGAATTCTCACCAGAGGCTTTTTTTTAAAGTCCTTTGCCATCTCAGATGGGCTAGAAATGGATCTTTGTAACCTTGCTTTGGAATTTTCTTCCCAGAGCGCCCCAGGTGCTGAATAGAACTGTGCCATGCAAAGATCTATTTATCTTCCCAGGCTTTACATCTTTGAAAAAAATGTTTGATTCAGGTTATTTTGATATTATTGCTGGTTTTTTATAATTTAATTTTATGTATTAGGAACTAAATGTAATTGCTAGTTCAAACAAGAGTAGAGCCATTGAATCAATTGGTGAATGGTAAATTAATATGTATATAACTCCCAATGAATCAATGGATTTACTGTAGTTTGAAGTAGCACTTGGTGTTTTATAATATGTGCCAAGGTATGTGTGTGTGTGTGTGCGCGCGTGCCTTGATTCTGTGCTTGAAGACCAGAGCATAAACCAACCTGCTAAGGTTTTATAAAGTTTTACCACTCTTATCTGTTTAATATGTTTATAAAATTGTAGAGTTGGAAGAGACCACAAGGGCCATCCAGTCCAATTACAAAATAGCTCACCTTTATAACTCACCTTTTCTCAAAGAAGCTCAAGGGGGCATACACGGTTCACTCTTTCCCCCCATTTTATCCTCACAACAACCTTGGGCTCATCTAAATGAGCCAGGATATGCCAGCTTCCCACCAGTGTATCCTGGCCGCTGATCAGGCCCATTTCTTCCCTGTTATCTCGACGAAACAGGCCTGAGTCCAGACAGGTATGTCGGTTCATCGCTATAGCCACTGCTGCCATCTTCCTTACCCTTCTGGCATCGAGGAAACCAGCCGCAACATGTGATTAAAGGCCCCCTGCATGTGACCAGCCTTGGTCACATGCTGCAGATCCTCTTCCTGAACTCGGAAGGGAAGGGCGACCAGCAGCTGGAGCAACGAGCTAATCTGCTGGGATGGGCTCTTGCGGATATGTGGGGCCCGCTCAGTTTTTTTTTCCTGGTGGCAGTGGAGCAAAGTGGGTATTTTTTACAACATGGTATTGGGAGATACCCTGGTTTGCCCCTGTCTGAGTCCTGTTTCTGCCCTGGGGGTCGTGAGGACTGCCCCAGGAGCAGAATGAGGCAAATGTCGTGCATCATATGGACTGCAGGCTCTCAGATGGTGACAAGCTGGGATAAATCACCCATGTAGATAAGGCCCTTGTTAGGCAGACTGGGACGAGTGATAGTGGCCTACCCATGGTCAGCCAGTATTTTACTTTGTATTTTACTGGCCTTAAGACATCTTGACCACCACTTATTGGGAAGGTGGATTAAAACTTAAAAAATAAATAACTGCTGTCTCACTATATAAGTAAGTTGCTTGTTTTTTAAACAAAGAAAATGAATCTTAGTGATTTAATTCCTGTCTAACTTTTGCAGGAAGAATTTAAAGTGTCAGAGCGATACATTACCATGAGTGATCTGAAAGCTGCTTTGAAGGAAAACAGAGTGAAGGAGATGTTTGGTGCTGGAACAGCTTGTGTTGTATGTCCCATTTCTACAATATTATACCTAGGCGAGGTGAGAGCATAAGTTACTATTCATTTGTTTATTTATTTGATTTATATCCCACCTTTCTCCCAAAACAGGATTCAAAGTGGTTTACAGTATACATTAAGTTAAAACAAAAGAGTTAAAACAATAACTGAACGAGACTACTTGTGAAAGGGATCTAGGAGTCCTAGTAGACCACAAGTTGAACATGAGTCAACAGTGTGATGCGGCAGCTAAAAAGGCCAATGCAATTTTGGGCTGTATCAATAGAAGTATAGTGTCTAGATCAAGGGAAGTAATAGTGCCGCTCTATTCTCCCTTGGTCAGACCTCACCTAGAATACTGTGTCCAGTTCTGGGCACCACAATTCAAAAAGGATATTGACAAATTGGAGCATGTCTAGAGAAGGGCAACTAAAATGGTGAAAGGTCTGGAAACCATGCCTTATGAGGAGAGACTTAGGGAGCTGGGTATGTTTAGCCTGGAAAAAAGACGGTTAAGAGGCGATATGATAGTCCTGTTTAAGTATTTGAAGGGATGTCAGGCTGAGGATGGAGCAGGCTTATTTTCTGCTGTTCCAGAGACTGGAACACGGAGCAATGGATGCAAGCTCCAGGAACAGAGATTCCACCTCAACATTAGGAGGAACTTTTTGACAGTAAGAGCTGTTCGGCAGTGGAACACACTCCCTCGGAGCGTGGTGGGGTCTCCTTCCTTGGAGGTCTTTAAACAGAGGCTGGATTGCCATCTGTCGGGGATGCTTTGATCAAGATTTCCTGCGTGGCAGGGGGTTGGACTGGATGGCCCTCGTGGTCTCTTCCAACTCTACAATTCTATGATTCTATATGTGTTAGAAAAGTGTTTAAAAAGCATTAAACAATCAGTCCAATTCAAACATTACTTCTAAGACCTTCATTTCAACAAAAGTACATAAAACAACCAAAATGGTTGGAGGTCTGGGAAGCCATGCCCTATGAGGAGCGGCTTAGGGAGCTGGGTATGTTTAGCCTGGAGAAGAGAAGGTTAAGAGGTGATGTGAGAGCCATGTTTAAATATTTGTCATTTTTAATGTCATTTTGAGGATGGAGCAAGCTTATTTTCTGCTGCTCCAGTGACTAGGACATGAAGCAATGGATTCAAACTACAGGAAAAGAGATTCCACCTAAACATTAGGAAGAACAGCCTGGCAGTTAGAGCTGTTCTGCAGTGGAATGCACTGCCTCGTAGTGTGATGGAATCTCCTTCTTTGGAAGTTATTAAGCAGAGGCTGGATGGCCATCTGTCAGGAATTCTTTGATTGTGTATTCCTGCATGGCAGGGGGTTGGACTAGATGGCCCTTGTGGCCTCTTCCAACTCTATGATTCTATGAAAACATATATTACATATTTAAAAAACAGCACACCCATTGCACATACGTCTACCCCAACCCAATATAGGCTGAAGGTCGTTGTATGTTGTTGGTAACTGCAGTCAAGATGACCAACTTATGATGACCCTATGAATGAGAGACATCCAAGTCACCCTGTTATCAATAGCTCTGCTCAGGTCTTCCAAACTCAGGGGTCATGGTTTCCTTGATTAAGCCTCTCCACCTATAATGCAGTCTTCTTCTTTTCCTTACTACCTTCTACCTTCCCAAGCATTATTTTCTTTTCTAGCGAATCATGTCTTCTGATGATATGCCCAAAGTACAACAGTCTCAGTTGAATCATCTTGGTTTCTAGGAAGAGTTTTTTTTTTCCTGTTGGGCCCATTTATTTGTCTTTTTGGCAGGCCATGGTATCTGCAGGACTCTCCCCCAGCACCACATTTTAAATGAGTTGATTCTCTTCCTACCAACTTCCTTTGCTGTCCAACTTTCACAACCATACATAGGGATTGTAACTACTGTACAATGGCACAAACAATCCTGACTTTAGTATTAAAGGGATGAAGGCCTGTTTATTAAATAGGAGGGCCTTTGCTTTCCAGCCAAAACAGAGCAGAGAGTTATGCCTTTAACTTTCACAAAGTAGGACCATTATCATGGAGCAGAATTTTCTTAATGAAGTCCTGTAGTTTAGAATCAATATCAAAACAGGGCTAATAGGGCTCAAATGCGATTAGTAATTTGTTATATGTTTGGGAATTGGTTGCATTTATGGTATACTTTTTTGGTTGTTCATATTTTTAAACAGTGAATGTTACCAGGTTTGCTTGCCAGCTGCTTTTACAGCTGGCGTTCTTCAATGAACTGGGAGCTTTTTGTAGTTGTTAACAGATCTGAACCATTTCCATCTCAAAGAAGAATAAATGTAATGGAAGTCATGTCTCAAAAGGAGGAAGAGAGAATATAACTACTCTTTCCTCCTTATTTTTCATATTCCACAGGAACCAGGACATTTCTAAACAATTTTATATCATTGTTCCTTTTTCACCTCTAGCATTTGCACATTCCAACCATGGAGAATGGACCTCAAATAGCTACCCGGTTCTTGAACCAGCTGAGTGATATCCAAGTAAGGGTCTAACTTCTTTCCAATGATAACTATGCAAGAGAAAGATGGCTTGAGCTGCTCATTTTGTTTCCAATGACTTGGGGCTTGTCTACATTAGCAATTTACCCCATCTTGCCCCCATCTTGGAGCCCTACAGTCCTGATGACATAGGGCTTTTGTCCCATTTTGCCCCTGGACAGTTCTCATGACCTCCGGGGCCAAGATGGGGGAAGACACATTAGGGCCTGTTACAGCATTTAAAAATACAGGTCAACCCCCATATCCACAGATTCAGTATTCATGGTTTCACTTATCCACATCTGAAAAAATTCTCTCTAGGAACTTCTAGGTCCTCCACTGCAATTCTGTGATCAATTTGGGTTTCCTATTATCCACGGTTCTCTATCATGCATGGCAGGGCTTGCAAAGTATCCTCTGCGGATACAGGGGTCAACCTGTAATACCTGTTTAAATCCACTCCCACCAGCAAAAAACAGATCAGGCCCTGTGTGACTGCAGGAACCCATTCCAGCACACTGGCTCATCGCTGCAGTTGCCCTCTGCCTCACTCTTCCATAGCCAGGAATGGGACCAGCAACATGTGACCAAGGCTTCCAGACATCAGAGATTGTGACACAGAGGGCGGCGGTGGCTGCAGGGACCCTATTTAATGGAACACTGAATCTATAAGAAACACTAATGCAGAGTCTGAGGGGTATTGTTTTCTCCCTCCACGGCCACAATTTTAACAAGCCTAGAGAGAGTAGGCCAGTCTAAATCCAGTTGTTAAAGCCAGCCAGAATAGGTCCATTGAAGCAAAGGATTTACTTATGGATTGGCTTAGCAAGTTCTCATTGGTTATAATGGGTTTAGTCTAGCTGTGGATGACTATTTGGATTTAGGCCTTTGTATTTTACTGTTCCACCTAGGGCCTAAATACCCTAAAGGCACCAGATCCTGTATGATCTTGGAAAGTATGCAGGGTCATCCCTGGTTAGTACATGGATGGATACCAGGTGCCATGGGCTATTTTTCAGAGGAAGGAACTGGCAAAATCTCCTCTGAGTATTCCTTGCCTAAGAAAACCCTATGAAATTCATGGGGTTGCCATAAGTCAACAGGTGAAGGCACATACACCCACACACACATTTCACTATTCCACCAGCATCACCAGAAGCCACCAACACCCAGACTTCCAAGACCTTTTGATATTGTCTGCCTGTTGAGGCCTACAAGACTCAAGGAACATTCTATTTGAGGGAAAAGTCACCCATTGAACTTCATGGTTGAGGGAGAACTGAGCTTTGTTTGGCACTCTAACCACTGTGACCCCCTAATTTTCCTAATGCTTTTTGCTTCTTTTTTCAGTATGGAAGAGAAGACAGTGAGTGGACAGTTGTGGTATCATGAGCACAAATGGCAGTGAAGATTCAGACCTTCTGGCAACACAACCAGGCAGGCTGACGTACCTTCTGAACGATGACCAGTTTTACTGTAGCTCTGCATAGAGTAGTTCTGTGTTTTATCACTTTGTTCCTAGGCTGGGATGGGGGTGATCATTTCCACATGCCAGGGAGTGTGAACACAATCATTTTGATTTTCTACTGTGATATTGCTCTAGAATAGAAACCTGTCTTCTGGTAGAGGTGCTAGATGTAAGCAATAGACACTTTCCTAGTGGATTCCTTGGTGCCCTTGTGTCTTTGGTACAATTGACAGGTGTGTTAAAAAGTTCTTTAACTACTCTTCAATGCAAATCCAATACTCTTTTAAATACAACTTTTAACCCTAGACCAAATGTCCCTTGTGCAATTGCCAAATGTCTCAGAGGAGCCTTTGCAGTCTCTGAAGCCAGAATCCTCTAGTATACTAGCATAATCCCCAGAAATGCTAGCACAACTACTTTTTTCTACCATTGTGTTAAAGAGGTATCTAGTACCTACAAACAATAGTTTTGTTGGACTGCACAAAAGATGCTGAGTGGTGGCAAGTGCAGCTCCACTCCCCAACCCAAACAGCCAAAGTGCTGTTCTGGGGAAGATCCCTTGCACTGCTGTTCACCCTCTCTCTTGGCTGGCTTCCTTTTGCCTTCGCCTTCGCCAACTTCTATGTATACTAACAGAACCTCCCCCAGCTTCAGCAGAATCTTGGACTGGGTCTTTTCTTTGTTTCTAATGGTGGAAGGTTTTTTTTTTTAATATATATTTTAGGATTTTTTTGGGGGGGTGCCATCTCATATCTTTTGGGTGAGTGGGACATTTCTCTTAAGTTTCTAACACTCTGAAGGAATCTCCTTTTTAACATGTCCAGCATATGCCTTGGGTTAATGAAATCAAACCTCATAATTGTGAATCTTTCTAAACAATGAGCATTGAACTGGGTTTTCTTATGGTACCTGGGGATGATATGCCATGAGTGAATTCAGATCACAGTTTCCTTCTTATTGCTAAGTGACTTTTGCTATCATCATACCATGAGGTATTATATGAAACCTTTGGGACTTTAGGTGATCCAGACTTGGGTAACTTCTATACTGCACTGATTGTGTAGTTCCCCCCCCCTTAGAGGTATTGGTTGTAGAGTCTCAACCAGAGTGTGGAAAAGTTACTTTTTGACCATGGGGCATTCTGGGGATTGTAGTCCAAAAAGTAACTTTTCTGGGCTCTGGTCTCATAATCAATTGCACCTCACAGTCTAATTCTGTTTGCCATTCATAACACTACAAAAATACAAGGGATCTTGTAGCACCTTTGAGACTAACTGAGAGAAAGAACTTGTAGCATAAGCTTTCGTAGACTTGGTCTACTTCCTCACATGCTTCCTCCATGCACCTGAGGAAGCAGACCAAATCTACGAAAGCTTATGCTACAATTTCTTTCTCTCAGTCTCAAAGGTGCTACAAGATCCCCTTGCTTACTGATATTCCAGACTAACATGGTTGTCTCTTTGAAAAATCAAACAAGTTAGAATAGCAAAGCTGGTTGTTTGAGTAGAGCTCTAGTCTAGTGGAAGAAGTGATCGAGTGCTATCTCAAGTATTCTGAGATGCTGGAGAGCATCTAAACCAGAAGTGAACAAATGCTTGCAGCATCCATTTTATTATTTTTACTAGAACCCCAGTGCCCACTGCTCAGAGCCAGTTGCAAAATAGTGACTGTGGGCAGAAAAATCGTGGTTCAGGGGTCAATGTCAATTGCTTTCTGCACCCATTAGCCTTGCAATCAATGTCTGCTACTACAATTTTGTATTTACATGAGGGATTTGTTGGTGCCATTATTGCCAACATTTTGTTCTTGTCATTGTTAAGCATCAAGAGCCAAACATACCTGTCCATCTGTGGCAAAAGGATCCAGCAAACTACTGTAGATCTTGATCTATCTTCTGTCCACCCTTATCTAGACCATGTAGTCCACAGGTTAAGCATCTAATAGGCCTTTTCAAAATATATTAAGCATAAGAACTTGAATGGGATGGGATTTTAATTACTCCCGCTTTTTGCTCTGTCTTTTCTTCTTTCCTCTTGTTCCCTCTTCTCCGAATCTCTCCAAGTTTGGCCATATTCAATGGCTCTGCAACTAATAGCTTTGGTTGCTTTTTCTCCTTCCCCCACATGAATTTTGCCATCTATTAAATGAGATTATCATCTCATGGCTCATCTTTTTTTCTGAGCTAGCTTTAAGACATCTCTTGCCAAAGAGGTTACTTACTACATTGTTCAGTGTTCTCATATTTCCAGTGGCAAAATATTTATTAAGTTAACATTAATCTAGCTTCATAGTAGCAGCAATTGAATTATGCTGGTAAAGTAGCCAATCAAACAATACAGAGAATGGGTTCTCTGTTTTGGTGTTGCACTAAGGTGGCACTTTGCAAATTAACCAGTTTTTTCCTCCTACATGCAGGTAGAGTGAAATTTTCGGGAAGCTTTTAACTCTGCCACTTTTCTAATGGCACCTACCTCTACCTGGTGGTTTGATAAATATCTAGAAATGTAGTCAGCATGTCTTTGTTCCGTGTCGGTTCTTCATGGTCTTGTAGAATCCTTAGATATTCAGAGAAAGCACATGGCATAGTAGTTCTCAAACTGTATCACTTTAGGATGGTGGCGGTGGTTGTGGTGGAAAGAATGCATGTCAGCAGTCAGAGGAATAAGAACATCTAGCATCTCAGGGAGTGGTACTATATAGCACAGTCTTCTTCCTGACACATGTTTTACATGTGCAAGAGCAGAACCAGCCCTACTGCTTAGACCAGGAGTGGGGAATGTGTTGACCATGAACCACATGTGTTGACCATGGACCACAGGAGTGGGGAATGTATTGACCATGGACCAATCTCAGAAGCACCCCCAAAACCCCATTTTTTTTCAATTTGGGCGAGCTGATTTTGGATGACATTTTGCCCCCAAACCAACTGGGAAAAGTAGCAGTTTGCTTCCCCTAACTTCCCCTCTAGCTCCCCATATCTTCCCCCCTCAAAAAAAAGGGGGGGGAGAAAGAAAAAATCAGCCAAAATGTGGGAAGGAAAACTGATTTCCACCCCTCTGATGTTGCCCACCTGTGATTTAGGCAGAATGAGACCTCAGTCGCCTCGGGCATGAGATTGTAACTATTTAATTGCTTGTTGATGGTTGTTTTTAAAAAACTTAAGAAAACAACAGTAATAGAGTACATGGATACAAATGCTAATTGCAATTATCTGGTGCACCTGTTGTATTTTTATTGCCAGGAATGGGAAAGGGTGCTTCTGGAATGTTCTGTCCCATAGGCCAAAATAACTTGGCCAGATTTAGGTAGTGTGCACCTTGACTTTGGTGAGTGTGGTGTGCTCTTTACTGTTCTGCCTCAGGCTGCAAATATCTTGAGCTGGCCCCATTGAAGAGCTTTCCAGTGCCCACAGAGACTGAATCAAACCCCTACCTGCATCCTGAAGTATAATGCTCCCAGTACCAAATACAAAGACAGTCCCAAATGCTTGTAGGAATGTTGCAAATGCAACTGCTGCGTTTTCCAGTTGGTTTGGGGGCAAAACATTCCTTGTAAACGTGTCCATTAGGCTAGATTGTTCAACCACTATCTATGAAACCTAGATACAATTGGCAGCTATTCCTATGGTTGTAATGGGACCCCACCCCACCTCCACTGGCATCTCACTTGCAAAAAATCTTGTCAAGTATATCTGTCATAACCCCAGTTCACACACTAATCTCGATTTGCACAAGTGGAAACCCAAATACCAAAGGACTGCTCGCATGGAGAACACAGCATATTGACCCAAATCTGGGTGTTAGCCCTATCTAGAGTAGACTCATTGAAACAATGAAATTTACATATGCGTTGAAGTGCATCATTCAACACTTGATTCAATAATTCTACTGTAGTTGGGATGAGCAATTGGATTACAATATATGGCCTTGCTCTAGGTTGGTGAACAATAGATGCCAGGACAGATTTCCACTTCATAAGCCTGTATACCACTTTATTAATCAGCTAAAGTGGGTCATGTCAGAGAGTGTCTTCTTACATTAAGTCAAAACCATTGTGCCACTTGAGGTAGAAGTACTGTATATTTCTTCTTTCCACTTGGGTGTATGTTGTTCTCCAGTCATTCATTTTTATTCCAAGTACAGTATTGCTAGCCAGTGGTGTGCTTAGGACTCTCAACTTCCTGCTGGTTAGACTGGTGGCCACATTATTTAGTAGACTGCAGCATAATTCTGATGTTGAGTAGAGGGATTACATGAACAAGGCCAATATCATAACTGAAGAGTGCCTTTTTACCAGAGAGTGTGTATCCATGTTAAGGGTTTTGCTTCACTAAGACCAAAATATAGCTGGCAAAGGTGGCATCTGAGAATCCTCTTTGCCACTATTTCATTGCAAAAAGGCAGGAAAATAGAGCTTGGAAAGTTACCTTTTAGAAGTAATTCATTATGTAACTTATTACAAAGTTCCTTCCCCAATATTGTTAACTTACTTGGTACTTTTTCATTACTTTTCTACGCGGGGAGGAAACCCTTCGGAATGATAAAAGAGCAACAATAAAACTTGAAAAAAATTGCTTAAATTACCTCTAAAATGACAACAGATATTTAAAGTTATAATGATAAAAAATAACTAGAGAATGCTACTCATCTCCCTCCCAATTAATTTGATTCCCACTCATTACACTGCTTTTGAAATGTAACTTGGTTGTGTCCTTGTTGCAAAATAAATAAATAAAAATTAAAGGGATTAGTTACAGGTTACATGTGAACTTCTTACAATCAGGCTCTTCAAGAGGGAAAGTAATTGTAGGGATAAGCAAAGGGGTGCTTAACCCTTTGTTCCATTGCCATTTCCCCCTTCCAACTATCCTCCCCTCAGCTACTTTTCTCCCAGTCAGAATTCCTATAATCTCTTTGCCATCTCAAGTAGGGAAACCAGCTAGAGGGGAGTGGACTCCAGGTGAAAAAGTGAGAGTCAGGGAATAATGTAGCAGGTCTCCTACCCATTGTTTCTCCACTATACATCCCCCCCTGCTGTTTTACAGGGTGAAATTATGATTTGACTCACAAACCCCTTTGCCTGTACAACTGAAAGTGTCATTCTAGTGTCAAATATAGTCTCTTGAGCATATAAAATGCTCTGCTTGTGATGGAGCTGGAAATTTTTTTAAAGCAAGGTCTTTGGTGGTATGCTAGAGGTTCAGACCTCTAGTTTATCCCCATTGAAGCTTATCCCAAGAGATAAAATTGTTGGTTGGCTTGTGAGTTATGATGAATACCTCCTTCTTCCTGGTTTTGATTTCAGGGTATCATGAGCTGGCAGAGAGCATAAATAAAGTACCCAGATCCCTAGTTTTCTCCTTTCTCTTCTTAAAAGTATTTTTTGGGTGGCAGGGGGAATCTCCTTTCACTTCCCAAAGTATTTACCAATTTTGAAGTTGTTCTTGAAAGGGTTGGTAGACTTTCTCACTAGGTCTGACTTCCTCGCAGATAGAGAAAATGAACATACTTTGATTATGTTCATGAGATAGCCAGGTTAAATTGTGTGTAGTGGAATTAAGACTATCAGGGTCAAAGCACAAAGTCTTCTTATCTGTAAGGATGATGACGCCATATGCCACCATTCCCAGTTTCCATTTTCTCTCTGAGCTTGGCTGGAATCCTCACAGTAGATGTGAGGGAAATGAATTTCCCCAGTACAAATATATATTTTGGAACCTATTCCTTACTGTAATGTTTTGGAGTGGGTTGATCCTAAATGGGAGAGCCAAGACCTTTTAGTTTTGCAAAAGGCCTGTTCTTGGCAGATATGGAAAATGCTACAACTAGTTTGTTGATATTGCTCAATCCAGCTGTCTACAGTTTTTAACTCTCCTTGGAGCTGGGTGGGATGGGGTGGCTACAAGGGTTGCTATATGCAGAATTAAACTAATGTTAAATATCTTGTAGGAGGAAGAAAGCTTGTCAGCTTTTCTGAATGGGAATAATAAAGGCAAGCTTTTATCCTGCCTGAGAGGCAATGCTTTGGCCACACTAGTATGGAGTAGTTTTCAAAAGATCCTAGATTGACAGAAGTGAAACAAATAAACAAAAACAACCTCTGGTTTTGCCACAACCTCTGTAGACCTCTGATGCTGATGTGCTGTTCACTCACTGTAATTGTTTTTGTATCCCCTGAGAATGACTGAAGGAATACTGTAAAATGGTGATTGTATATATGTTGTAATATAAAGGGGCAGCATCATTGACATGGAAGATGGGCATGTTGTATATCAAGGTGCGTTCCTGAGTTGCTTTGGGCTGCATTCTGTGTACAGATGCTGGACAAGTTTAGAGTATCAAGATTAAAGAAATACTAGACTACGAAGAATGACCAAGAAGTTGAATGGTCTCTTGATATTACTAAGCAAAGCCACCTACAGTGCACTCCTGTTACAGTAGATTCTTGACAATATCCTTGCTGAGTATTCAACTAAAGAATTAGAACCAGAGCTTTAAAATACAGGTACTAGTTTTTTTAGACTACAACTCCCAGGGTCTCCCAACCAATATGGATTCTGAAAATTGTGGTCCAAAAAAAGCTTTGATTGGAATGTAAACCTTCATTTCAGGGCACATGGTAGCCGGAGGAGAAACGAGAGCCTGCCATTAGTTTCTCCACTATGCCACATTTGCTTCTACAGAGTCCAGTGAAGACAACAGCATTTTTGAGACAGATACAGATCTGTACTGAAATGCAAGTACAGACACGACTGAGCAGCTCTGCTAGCTGAATGGTCCAAACAGAGCTTGGGATGTGTTAGTTTTTAAAGGGACCTAGTTGCTTTCTCATTACTCTGATCATCTAACTGGCCATTTCTTGTTGTTGTTACTGTAGTCCAGAAAGTTAGATTTTGAAAGTACTTATGAGTTACTGCCACTATTGCACTACTGAAAAATATAGACAGATGCTCTCTGATTCACCCATGTAGCATATTCAGATGTTGAATGCTGGGAATTCTGAGGAAATTACGATTTATTTTTTTATTTATTTTTTTACAAAACTGCACTTTCTTCCCACCCATCTGGACTTGGACTACAGCCCACTCACACAATCCAATTGGAGATGAAATTTCCATTTCCCCCCCTAAAATATGCAGTTGTTGCTAAATTTTCAAAGTTCATGTGATTTTGAGTACCCTGCTGTTTTGAGCATCCAGTCTAGCAAGACAGCTCTTCTCATCCCAACTGACTCTTGTTTGGGCAGAATGGAGGCTAAACTTTTAGAAATTTAATTCCCAACTAACCCCAGGCTCTAGTGCAGCTTATGTTTTCAAAGTGTCTTCTCTCTTCCTGCTCCCACATCTCCCCCTCCATACAACTCTCTTAGTTGCTGGCTTTGCTGGTACAGTATTTCTCTGCTACTCACTACTGTATTTGCACAACACCCCATAAAGAGCCAGCACAAGGTAGCTGTCCATGTGGCCCTTCCTCCTCCCCTCATCGCTCAAACCTAGTCAGAACACACTCAGTAATAAGAGGCTAAAACCCTTCTTATATTCCACCAAAGAGTAGTGAATTACAGCCCTGGCTGACACAGACAAGTAAGTAAGCCTATTTCTGAGCTCAGGACACTGCTTCTTGAGAGCTATATCTAAATCTAAAGATCCCTGATAAATAATGAGGGAGGCAGGAAATGCCTGGCAGAGGCTTTGCGGGTTGCATAGAATTTTTAAAGAGAAGTGCATCTGCTACATATACTAGAAACTTAACTTGTTCAGTATAAGAAGCCATAACTTTAATAAGAAGCAGCCAAGATAACATAAAGGTTGTAAACAGCTCTCTCTGTTTTCTCTGATGGAATTGGCATCTTGGGTACTATCTGCACCCACCAGATCTAAGAATACACCCAGGGGTATAGCTGTGGGGAAGGGGGGGTTAAATGAGAGCATTGCCCTCCAAATAAGAATCCCCCCCATTGCATTTCCCTTCATTCCTCATTGCAGTAACTTAAAACGTCTAGCATTGCAGTAACTTTAAACTTCAGTTCGGCATTTAGAAACAGGCATCCAGAGAAAACGGGGCAAGCAGAGTTACCAAGGGAATTCAAAACCAGCAAATATAAGGGCTTGTCTATATGAGAAGATATAATGCTGATTCCTGCGCATTAATGCAAATTCGCAGCAACATTTATTTGTCTCCACAGTCCTTTGGTAAAATCACTGGTATGCAAACCTGTCCATGTTTGAAGTTCACACGCAGCTGTTCCTGTGAATCAAGAAGATGGCCAGGAGTAAATTACTCATATTATTATTCTCCACAAGTTGTCACCACTGCACAGTATTTCTTTTTAACTGTAAATCTCAGGTGCGCAAGTGCAACCTTCCACTTTTAAAAAAAGCTGGTCACCTCAGCACAGCGACAAAGGGCACAGTTGGCAACACAAAACTCCAAAATGGCGCTTCCGGCTATTTCATTGCTGGCAAGCCTCCCCCCGTCCCCCGCATCCAACTAATCAGCTTTCCACTTCCGATCTTATCCAGGAATGCGCTGCGCTGCGAATCAGTTGTCCAAATAAACAGTAATGTGCATTGCCGCATATTAAAAAAAAAAAACTCAGGAAAATCACGAAGGCTTTTCCCCCAGCAGTTTTTGGAGTTTTTGGCCCTGCTCCTTCTGAAGACGGTGAATCACTGTGGGGATCTTGTTGGGATAAAAGGTATTCTCCTTGAATTCTATGAGGGGTATTTTCACCATCTAGACAACCCATCAGTATTCTAGGTGTCAACAATTATCAAAGTCTCACTCTGCAGTGGTAGAAATTTGGATACTGAAGGGGAAAAAGTCATTTGGGGGGTGAAATTATTATTTGGGGGGACAACGGACTCATATCCCCCCCCCTCCTGTAGTTACATCCCTGCATGCACACAAGATCTTTTCTACGATTTATCGTAGATAAATCGTAGAGGCTGGATGGCCATCTGTCGGGGATGCTTTGATCATGATTTCCTGCATGGCAGGGGGTTGGACTGGATGGCCCTCGTGGTCTCTTCCAACTCTGCAATTCTATGATTCTATGATTCTGCTTCTTCACTAAACTCTCAATCTACTTTTCAACACAGGCAGTTTCCAAGTATATATGGGCAAGCTGCTGAACAAAGCCCAGAAGAGCTGCGTGCATGTATATACTTTTTGCTCTGCGGCCACTGAGTTTAACTGGAGTGCACTGTTATGTCTTTGCAATGTAGTAGAGGAGTGTTTTGTACACTGGAACTGTCTTTTATGTACAAATTAATACATCCTGTATGAAAGGGGGTCGTATTTTTTCAGACTGTGGCTGCTAAAGGTTCTGGTTTTTAAATGTTTCATCCCCCTTAAATGTAAAAGAGGTTAATGGATCACACTCAAACCAGCAGAGTATTTTGATATTGCGTGACAATCCTATGGAAAAAAATAAATAAAAACTCTACCTTTGCTTGTCTGTATTTTTATTGGTTTTGCACAACAGCCCCAATGCTTGCTCAAGCTAGAAGTAAAAAAATCTGTGAATAACAGTGAAGTCCATACTAGAGGGCACTGCCTTGGGGAAGGCTGCTGTAACCATTGCACGACACTGGCTGTCCTAATGGAAGTATCTGTTGACTTAAAGGTGTCAGCTCAGCAGGAAGACCAGTGTAAATAATTTGTGCATCAAATCTTTTTTTAAAAAAATCCTCAGTGCTTAAGTGGTCATTGTTTCAAGTTCTCAGTTTTCTCCATTTCCCCCCATATGTCCCTGACCACCCAACTGAATATAAGTTCAATTGTTTCCAATGGTAAATGCGTTTAGCATTGCTGTTCGAGTCATTTACATTACTCTTCACACTGGGAGGATGCCTTTATGCATATTTCAGCTTCTGTTATTATATGTCTACAAGTCATTCTGACATGTAGGTTGGAACATGTCAACTCCAAGTCAACTCTAAGACACAGAACTCTAGGAGAGACAAATGAGCACAATGCTGGGTATTTGGGTGCAAGAGACCTACACTAATAAGGGCCAAATGAGAAAATGCTTAACAAATTTCAAGAGTTATAGGGAATTAGAATATCTATACACACGTATATATTTGCATGGTGGATGTCTAAGGAATACCAGGTCTATAGGCTGAATTTATTTATTTCATTTGTATGCCACCTTTCTTCCAAGATGGGACACAAGGCAGCGTCCATAAAACAACAAACAACAACATAAAGCAATTTCATGGGAAGGCAATGGCAAGGGGTATTCCTTGCCTGAGAATACTCTCATAAGTCTGAAGGCACAGACATATTTTAGAGTAAATAAGGTAAGCGGGAGAGCAGGTAAAGTTGAATGTATGAGTATGGTAGAATGTTGGAATGAGAGTGACAGAAGTTTTAAGTTGTGAAAGGGGAAGGTGGCTCTGTTTGGTAGGAGTCCAGCACGGGTGAGCAAGATGCAGCCCTAGGGCATTTTTTATGGCTGGGTTGTGTGTCAATTTTCTTTTCTTTTTGCTCCAAAATAGCCTGTGTGGTAGGTAGAACATTTCCACTACATTCAGAGGCCTCTGGGCCTTGAAAAGTTTTTTTTTTTTAATTGCAAAGTTTTCTGACTTTTTTTAAAATTCCAAAATGTCTTCTAAGGGGTTGTGAGGAATTTCCACCATGGGGGGCAATTTAACCCGGGAAGGGCTTTTCTGAAACAGGAAGTGAACAGGAAGTTATTTCCACTCACTTCCTGATGTTGAAAAAGCCCCCCCAAAACATGGTGAAAATGCCCGCTAAGTCCTTTAGAGTGCATTTAGGGGCAATTTTAATTTTTTTTCTGTAGGAGTGAAAAAAATATGGTCTCTCTAGGCATTGTCAGGGTCCTCCAGCATGACTCTATGGTATGGTCAGGCCAGACGTCATTAATTTTAATAGGGTTTGCCCCTAAATAATGGATCCATGTTTTCTGGTATCCATGGTAAGTCTGGGAATGTATCCTCTATGGATATGGGGGTCCATCTATCTGTCTGAGGTGATCTGTTGAAATTTAAATAAAAAGGATACAAAACTGTAACTGCAAGCGTATATGGTCATGCCTTTAATCAAATTGCTTGTGATTTAATAAAAAAATTATTTGTTCAACTACTTCTGTTTATTTGGCCTGGCTATCAAAAGCTTTATCATAGTAGCAAAGGAAGAAATATTTTAGGATATGATGGTGGCAGATGACCAGTAAAAGGCATGGAAAAATAAATTGGGTTGTTTTTAAAATTATCATCTTGTTTCTGAGGAATGGATTCAAGTGAATCCTTCATTTGTTATATAATCAGAATCATAAAGTTGGAAGGGAGCCCTAGGGCCATGCAGGGATATGCAAGTAAAGCACTCCCACCTTTGTTTAAAAACCTGATATGCCTTGCAGAAGGTAATTTCCTATTTCAAAAAGTAGAGGAAAGAACAAGGGGGTTGGCAATTCTGGCCTTGATTCTAACCAATAGGGTCACTGGAATCAAAGCAGTTGGTACTTTAGGGGGAAAAGACCATGCAATGTTAAGAGTTTACAATTGTGGGACAGGGCAAAGAAGAGTATAGCCAATACAGACCTTGGATTTCAGGAAAGCTGAGTTTAACAAGTTCAAGGAATTACTAGGTGGAATCTCATGGCTAGACATGCTAAAGGAAAAACTCAACCAGCGAGAGAGAGAGTTCTTGAAGAAGGAATTGCGAAGAGTACAATCACAAACAATATCATGGAAGAAGAAAAATGGGAAACTCCTAAAAAAGCCAATGAGGCTGCACAGCAAACCCAGGGAGGAAATGAAAAGGAAAAAGTATGTATAAAGAATGGAAGGAAGGTTAAATCACCGAGGAAGAGTACAGCTGTGCAGCCCAAGCTTGCAGGGATAGTGTAAGGAAAGTTAAAGCTCAGAATGAGCTGAGACTGGCTAAGCAAGCAACAGTCAACAAAAAGGAATTTTTCAGTTAACATTCAAGGCAAGAGAATGACTAAAGAGACAGAGGAACAGTTCTTTGGTAAGGATAGTAAAATACTAACAGATCACAACAAAAAGGCAGATCTACTCAATGCCTGTTTTGTTTCAGTTTTCTCCCAAGAAGAGACCTTATGCTTCCATGAAGGAGCACAGACCTTGGCTAGGAATGTGGATTGCAAATCAAGATTGATAGAGAATTAGTCATAGAATCATTGAACTGTAGAGTTGGAGGAGACCACAAGGGCCATCCAGTCCAACCTCCTGCCATGCAGGAAATCACGATCAAAGTACCCCTGTCAGATGGCTATCCAGCCTCTGTTTAAAGACCTCCAAGGAAGGAGACCCTACCATGCTCTGAGGGAGTGTGTTCCACTGCCGAACAGCTCTTACTGTCAGAAAGTTCCTCCTAATGTTGAGGCGGAATCTCTCTTCCTGGTGCTTGCATCCATTGTTCTGTGTTCTCGTCTCTGGAGCAGCAGAAAACAAGCTTGCTCCATCCTCAGTGATGGATTGAGGTCAGGAATCTTTAGTTAACCTAAACAATTTCAGATTAGCCAGATGAACTGCATCCCAGAGTACTGAAGGAACTTGCTGACATATTCATAGAACCACTTGCCATCCTTTTTTTTAGAAAACTGGGAGAATGGCTGAGGTACCAGAGGACTGGAGAAGGGCAAACATTGTACCTATCTTCTAAAAAGGCAAAAAGGAAGACCCAGGAAACTACAGAGTGACCAGCCTGACCTCAATAGCAGGAAAAATATTAGAACAGATTATATAGGAGTCTGTCTGCAAATATCTTGATGACATTGCAGCGATCAGTAGGAGCCAGCATGGGTTTGTCTACAACAAATCCTGCCAAAATAATCTTATATATTTTTTGATCAGTTCACTAGTTTAGTAGATGGTGGAAATGCTGGGGATGTCATTTATCTGGATTTCAGCAAAGCATTTGATACAGTCCCCCATAATATTTTGATTAGCAAACTGATTAAATGTGGAATAGATGTGAACACTGTCAGACGGATTCATAATTGTTTAGAAAACCACAATCAAAGAGTTGTCATCAGTGGCTGTGCTTCAAACTAGAGGGAGGTCTCAAGTGGAGTGCCTCAGGGTTCTGTCCTAGGGCCATTACTCTTCCACAGTTTCATCAGTGACTTAGTTCCTACCAAGTATGCTTCAGATGATTGTGGGATAGAAATAATGACCTCTTAAATGTGCTTAAACCCAGGGAGGTTTATACAGGAGAATGTGGTATTTCAGATAACCCGGTCCCACATCACCTGGGCTTTATAAGTCATAACCAGCATCTTGAAGTGTGCCTGGAAGTGGACCCATAGCCAGCAAAGCTATGGTAACATGGGGGCTATGCGCTCCTTTTAGCATGCAACATTCCACTAGTATACCAATGGGAGATGTCATGATGAACTCTTGCATTTCAAAAGTTAATATAACATTGTTGCCAGAGAGATATCAAGAGGTGGCAGTGCCCTTTCTGTATTTCTCAGTGGCTCCTTGGGTTGGTGGAAGTGCACTCTCTACATCTCAGTTCAGGGCCCCTACCCCTCCATGAACAAAGCTCCATCCACCCCTCTAAAGGCCACATCCACCTCAGCACCTCACCCGAAAGGTGACTGATACACACCTGTTGAAATTTTCAAACTATAACTCCCATCTATCCTAGCTGGTATGAAAATGGTCTGAAATTATGGGACTTGTAATCCAAAACATCTGGAGGGCTCCCCAGCTAAAGGAAGGCTGCTTCCTGGAGGACATTTGGACTTCAAAAAGTTTGGGGTTTCAACACTCAGAAGTCCCATTATCCAAACAATGTCTGGGCAACCAGCCAAAGGCTGATTACTACACAGCTAATAGCAGAGGCACAGCACAGTCAAGCTAATTACAGGCAAAGTAATCAAGGCAGTGTGAAGTCAGACATTTACTTTACTAGCAAGCAAAACACAAGTCCACAAGCAAAATCCAATATACAAGGTCCAGGTCAATTAAACAGAGTTCAGGGTAGTCCAGCAGAATCCAGGTCAGGCAAACAGAATCCAGAGTCAACAAACACAGCAAGCAGGAACACAACGGGTACTCAGGTAGGTCAGATAATCTCCGACAACCCCTGGAAGGCAGTGCTGCATATTTATAGAGCTGCTGCTTAACTAATTGCTGCTTCCTATAAATATGCTGAGACTGCCTCAAGCCCTCCTTTTGTTGTCTCTGGTGCTGTGAAGGTAGGTATAGGTAAGTTGTCCTCTGTATCTGAAGGGGAAGGACCCTCTGCCAGAGCTGGTACTGCACTGTTGTCTGTGTCTGAGGCCTGTGGCTCTGGAACATCCTCCTGCTCTGGTTCAGCAGGTCCTGACTCTCTGAGTCAGAGTCCATTTCCAAGTTTTGGAAGCAGGGCATGACACCTATGCAGAATGACCAACAGACAGGGGTGATGGGAGCTGCAGTCCAAAACACCTGACAAAGATTTTTCCATCCTTAAGGTAGACTATCAAGAATAGTACTGTCTCCTCTGGCTGGTAGCAGCACTACATGCTGTTAAGCAAAGGCCTTCCGCAGACTCGCTACCTGCTATCCTTTTAACCAATGGTTCTGGGAGATTGAAACTTGGACCTTTCTGTATGCAAAACCATATGCTTTGCCATTGATCTATGACTCTTGCCTGGTGACACCCCTGCCGAAGAGCTGTACCGACTAGCTTGAAACATGGTGGGTTTCCCAGATACTAATTCTTGTAATAAATCTGTTTCTCCATAAATGACACTAACACAATTTGAGATATTAGGTTCTATTGTCCCCCTTGTTCCCCCCTCCCCACCCCATTCCTGCTTAGGCAGAAACTGCACAATTCCCTAAGCTAATAATGGATTGTAAAAGAACATCTGTGCATCTTTTCTTCCCCTGTGCACTATTTGTTTAATTGTGGTGGATTAACATAGCAAGGGGATGGTACATCATAACTAGGCAATTATCCATTCTTCATCGCTTAGTTATGGTCATGCTAATTGGTCGTTTAACACGTAAGATGGGCTAGCATTAGGAACGTTTGAGGCTGTTCAAAGAAGAAATCAACAAATTAATATTGTTGTATGATATTTGCATAATTGGCTGCAATTATTTAATGTTTAATTGGGTTGATCAAATGTGATTCAGCCCCCTCACGTGTGTGTGTGTGTGTGCCACTTGCAAGTGGTGGGACTTTAAAACAATCGTGATCAATCCCAGGGTGGCTACTTATCCTTTCTCCCCACTTTCTTCTTCAATGTTTTTCAGGTTTATATCCAAACAAATCAGTAAAAAAGAACATCTGAAGGTAATGCTGGAGGGCAGCTATAGGCATGAGGTTTCCCAGAGATTTGAAAAGTCATAGAGCCATTTGGGGAGGGCAGGCCCATAGTTTATAAACTGGTGCCCCAGGTGCAAGTACCACATAGGCCACCACTGCCATCTTATCTATCAGGGCAGGGACAAAGGACAGGACAAGAGGACTCCACTGACTGAAAGCCCTGACAATGTCCTTCCCAGTCTGGCGGCAGTTGGTTCAGTACATCAATCCTTTTCCTAGTAAAATTGTCATTTACGTTGGTCCCATTTGGATGTATCACGGGATGTAGCTGGCCTGTACAGTGTCTGACCATTGGTCTCTTTAGCTCAGAGTTACCTCCAGGGTTACACAGACCCCAGATTGGCAGGATCTACGGTATTTCATTTTATTTACTAAAGCCTCAGGGTTCATCAACCAGAGCTTGAAGCAGAAGACAAAGAATTAGAGAAATTTAATTTCAAATGCCAGGACTGCACAGAGTTCATAGTGTTTTCACACATAAATCCAGATGTGATCATCCCAATTTTTCTTAATTTCATTAAGACAATTTAAGGCAGTGCATCTCAATCTACCTGATGCAGGGGACTGGTTTTCTTTTCCTCATTATGCCATGGACTGGTACCATATTTGTGTTCATTGGCTACAATTTCCTTCCTTCCTTCCTTCCTGAAAACTCACCAGGAAGTGGCATCAGTCCATGGATTACCATTCGTCTAGATCAGTGGTTCTTAACCTGTGGTCCAGGGACCCCCAGGGGTCCACAATGTCCTCACAGGGGGTCAGAAAAGGCTTGAAGGCTGCTTGGCCACCTCCTCCCTGCAGTGGAGTGGTCACATGACAGGAGCCAAGGGAAAGGCTGACTGTCTTGGCCTGCACATTGCCATTCTATCCACTCCAGCCAGAAACTTGAGGAAGAAGCAGGAGAAAAGTCTTCCTTCCCCCTACAGTGCCTCTTAAGGAAGGTTTAATGGATGGTGTAATTGTAATGTTATTGTTATTATTAGGGTTTTAAATCTTGAATTAAGTCTTGGGGGTCCACGGCAACAAAAGATATTTAAAGGGGGTCCCTGGTAAAGACAAGGTTAAGAGCCACTGGCCTAGATTATAGTGAGATGGGTTGGAGGGAAAATAATCCTGTTGCAGCTATTATTTGGTTAAAATCCTTCCGGGTCTGTTAGAAATCATCCAGAGAACTGCCAGTTAGAGTCAGAACAATACCCATCCATGATCTATACTGAGTGCCAGCAACTTCCCTGGGTTTCAATTTTTGTTGGAGATGTCTGGGATTGAATCTGGGATGCTTAAAGGAAGAGCAAAATGTGGCCCTGGGGCTGATGGCAACTCCTACGGCTATTTTTGGTTCCCCACACTTCTGGACACTGACTGCCTCTCTTCTGGCAGAAAAGCATGAATTGCCTCTCCTGGAAGCCTTCAGGAGGAGTAATTCAGGTTTTAAATAGCATACCCTCCAAACCTTTCTCAGATGAAAACTGGGACATTGTGGTACTAAAGAGGAAGAACACACAGAACTACTATTTGAAGTCAAGAAACGCTGGAATCTATGTACTGAGTTTATGAAAGGCTGTAAAAATAGGAAAAAACAAAACAAAACAAATGAACCCACTGAGAAAGGCAAGACTCCCTCATTGTCACTCTCCTGCTGAATGTTGTGCAAACTACCTGTGCTCTTTTAATACAGGGTGCATCTACACTGTACAAGTAATGCAGTTTGACAGCACTTTAACTGCCATGTCTCCATCTTACAGACGCCTGAGATTTGTAGTTTTCTGAGGCAACAGTACTCTGGCAGGGGAGGCTGAAGACCTTGTAAAACTACAAATCCCAGGATTCCATAGGATGGTGCTATGGCAAACTGCATTATTGCTACAGTGTAGATGCACCTTCCGTTTGTAGCAATTCGACTAAGCAAGGATGAAGTGCGAAAGCAGGAGTAGGGAGAAACCAGGGCATCCTTAAAGCACCTGAGAAAATGGAACTTCAGAGAATTAACTGCCACTGTCCTGGCCAAACTGGGACATTTGGAAGGTTTGAAATAGGTGGCAGGGCCACCCAGCAAATTTTTCTAAACCAATAGTTATCTTGCAGCCATTTCCAGTTTCCTCCTCCTCCCTTCTTTTGCATTTTTGATGTTCCATGTGGTCCCTGGAGGGGGCAGAAAAATGGCAGCCATACCTACCAAAATTGTCCATTTCACCTTAAAATTCAAAGTATGTGCTCTGCAACTATGTTAAACTATAGCTTAATGCTACATGTATCACATCTCCCATCTTTTCCTCTGGTGTGGCTATGAGGAGGAAAGAGAAGCAAGCTTCTAAACTCTGCTTAGTTTAAAGCATAGGTAGATGCTTCTGATCAGAGCTAGCCCTGCTGGCTAGGTGGTTCTGGGGACTTTTCCTTACAGACAGTCTGTAAGCACTTAGAAAGGGATGCCATGAGCACTAAAAGTCAATGTCATGCCAAAAACAAGTCATGCCATTTTTGATAGAGTCACAAGCTTGGTAGATAAAGGGAATGCTGTGGATATAGTGTATCTTGATTTCAGTAAGGCCTTTGACAAGGTCCCCCATTATATTCTTGCAAAAAAGTTAGTAACGTGTGGGCTAGGCAATGCTACTGTCAGGTGGATTTGTAATTGGTTGACTGACCAAAGGGTGTTCACCAATGCCTCCTTTTCATCTTGGAGAGAAGTGACTAGCAGGGAGCCACAGGGTTCTGTCCCGGGCCCAGTGCTATTCAACATCTTTATCAATGACTTGGCTGAGAGAATAGAGGACATTCTTATTATGTTTGCAGATGATACCAAATTAGGAGGGATACCCCGGAGGACAGGTACAGGATTCAAAATTACCTTAACAAATTAGAAAGCTGGGCCAAAACTAATAAAATGAATTTCAACAAGGAGAAATGTAGAGTGCTACATTTAGGCAGAAAAAATTAAATGCAAAGTTATAAGGTGTGTGACACCTGTCTTAATAGCAGTGCTTGAGAAAGGGATCTAGGAGTCTTAATGGACCACAAACTGAACATGAGTCAGGAGTGTGCTGTGGCAGCCAGAAAAGCCAATGCAATTCTAGGCTGCATCAATAAGGAGTATAGTGTTTAGATCAAGGGAAGTAATAGTGCCACTTTATTCTGCTTTGGTCAGATGCCACCTTGAACACTGTGTCCAGTTCTGGGCACCACAATTCCAGAAGGATTTTGACAAGCTGGAGCATGTCGACAGAAGAGCAACCAAAATGGTAAAAGTTCTGGGAGCCATGTCCTATGATGAGTGGCTTGAGGAGCTGGGTATGTTTAACCTGTAGAAGAGAAGGTTAAGAAATGACATGATAGCCATGTTTAAATACTTGAAAGGATGTAATGTTGAAGAGGGAGCAAGTTTGTTTTCTGTTGCTCCAGAGACTAGGACACAGAGCAGTGGATTCAAACTGCAGGAAAAGAGATTCTACCTAAACATTAGGAAGAACTTCCTGGCAGTAAGAGCTGTTTGGCAGTGGAATGCACTGCCTCAGAGTGTGGTGGATTCTCCTTTGGAGGTCTTTAAACAGAGGCTGGATGGCCATCTGTTGGGAGTGCCTTGACTGTGTGTTCCTGCAGGGCAGGAGGTTGGACTGGATGGCCCTTGTGGTCTTTTCCAACTCTATGATCCTATTGTATGATTCTATGATTCAAACTCTGATCGGATATATTTACTTCTGAACTGATCTCATTAGGTCTATGCATCTGGAATCTCATGAGTTGAAATTATGGTTAGTAAAGAAACCACACTCATTAATCATGGTTTGATCTTTGATGGTTCAAACTAGCTTAGAGCTCCCTTGGGGTAAGGCATAATGGGGAAATTGGGCTACTTCTAAAAGCAGAAGTGCTTCCATACATTAGAGAAGGAGAGAAGTGGACGCAAGCCTGAGCCTTGTCCTTTTTTACAGTTAATTTTAACCATATTTTCATTCAGGGTGTGGAACTATTTTGGGGTAGAGGGCCAGATCCTCTTAAAACTATCACTTCATTCCTCTCTCAGCTTCTCTCAATAGTGAAAGTAAAGGGATAGGGAAGCCAGCTTCCCAACTACAAAGCTCTCTAGCTTTGCCTGATCTCCTTCTGCCCCATCTTCCTTCTAAGGGCAAGGATGGCTTGGGAAACCTCTGCAGACTGGATTAGGCAACCCAGTGGACCAGATCAGACCTGTGCCCAGGGTTTCCATTCCCCTGGTTTAGTCTGATATGTTCGTAAAGACCCATTTTAGCTAAATTATTTGCCTGGCAGAATGCTGGATGTTAGCCATTTCTTATTTCGGTGGGTTGGTTATCGCTGAGAAGCCAGAAGGCTTCATGGGGAACAGCGTTTCTTGAGCACTGGCCATGTGACTTGGATCAGCTGGTAGCTATGTGCCAAGGAAGGCTTTAAACAGTGGTGCTGTGCCTACAAAATGGTGGAACTAACAGAAGAGCCTCTTCTGAGGATCCATGTCAGCTCATATGAGGAGATGCAGTCTGTCAGATAGCTGGGCCTAGGCTGCGTAAGATGAATTGGGACTGAAAGAGAGGCCTCTCTTGAGGATTTCATAGGGCATGGCTTCCAGACTTTTCACCATTTTGATTGCTCTTGGCCAGTAGCCTGTATTAGATACATAGCTAAGTATACAGTCGGCCCTCCGTATTCACAGATTCTGCATCCATGGTTTGAAAATATTCCAAAAACAAACAAAAATCCCCCCAAAAGCAAACCTTGATTTTGCCATTTTATATAAGGGACACAATTTTACCACACCATTGCATATAATTGGACTTGAGAATCCATGGGTTTTGGTGTCTATGGGGGTCCTGGAACCAAACTCCAGGGGATACCAAGGGCTTACTGTACTTAACTAAGTATAACTTCCATCAGGTTTAGGGAAATCAAGCCAGAAGAGGTTACTTAGTTAAGTATAATTAACTAAGTAGCCAATGTAGATGACTGGCCATTATTGGACTACAACTCCCATCAGTCCAGGCCAGCATAGCCAATGAGAAAGGAATAATGGGAACTGCATTAGAACAAGCTCTGGAAGATCAGACATTCCCCTTTCCTGGCTTGGAGGTACAAAGTACCCCTCAGGCTTCCCCAGCCTGGTGGCCTTCATATGTGTTTTACAACCTACATCATCCCCACTTAGCATGGGTACCCCCCATGCTGGCTGAGGATGATGGGAGTTGCAATACCACACACCTGGAAGGTGTTTGGTTGGGAAAGGTGGGTGTGTTTTATGGCCCTTCCTTCTGCTGTGCCAGGGATGAAGCAACCAGTGTCTCACAGGCACTAATCCAAAAAGTTTCAAAAGTGGTTAATTCACCCAGTTTGCAGATGTACTACCAAGGCACTCCAGACATGCTTGATATCACAATGAAGAAGAAAATGCAGATTGGGAAATATGGCTCTTTAGAAGGGTCTCTACTTTTATAAATGTTTAAGTTAACAGGGTATTTTTACAAAGAGAGAAACCTATAAAAATCATAAAGAAACAGATGGTTGAGAGAGAAATGGTTGAGTAAAGGAAAGGAAACTCTACCTCATTCTTCTTTTTAAAAGTTTTGGAGAAGTACAATTATGTATTCCTAACGGAGTTGTTGCAGAGAAACCATCTGGCATAGAAAGAAGCCCTTTATATTTGTATGTCTAAAAAGAGCTGTAATAATTGTATTGTGCTGGCAGTCGAAAACACACACTGCCGGTTGCACTTTCCAAATCATATCTGTAATTATGCAGTGTTGTCCTGTTTCCAATAAAGCAGTTTAATGGACACCTGTTTTGTGCCCTGGTATGACATTAACGCTGCGGAATGCATTTGTTATTTATATTATTTTCATATATTAATAATTGCTGCAGCACTTTGCAGCATATTAAACTGAATCATGGCAACACCCAGTTTGTGCTCGCATGGGACTAAGGTGGAAACAAAGGGGACTCTGAGGCAAGGTGGCCCTTAGTCTGTTCATACATCAGAGCTTCCTTGCTAATACATAGGGTTCTTTCATATTAGACAATTATAGCACTATGATTCCACTTGAATTGCTGTGGTCCCATCTTATGGAATCCTGGGATTTGCAGTTTGGTGACAGGGTGTTTTAGCCTTCTCCACCAGAGAGCTCTAGTGTCTCACCAAACTCTGAATCCTGGGATTTCAATATGCTGTAGCCATTGGATGTTAAAATGGACTCATAGTGCTATACTGTAATTGTGTAATGTGAAAGGACCCATAAACCATGTGTTTATTTAAAGGCTTCAAAAAAGTTTATTTAGTAACTGGAGGAGTTGTCATTTTAAATTACCCCCAAATGGTGCTCGGAGTGGCACCATTTTAAATATTCAAAATGTCCTAGAAATAAGCTTGCTGCAGGGTACTGCAGGAATTTAAAATGCTGGTGTTACCTGAATTGTGTGGCGGTCCATGGGGGACCCACTAATGTCCTAATATTAAATTGGGGAATTTTCATTAACTCAACTTGGCAAGCAAGAGGTTGGGCAACAGTGGGATCTTTTAACCTATGTAATAACAGAGGAAATTCTAAGCCAAAATGTACATTGCAAAGATTTTTATTGGAAATCAATGTCAACAGCACTCATGTAAACATTCAGACTTCAGACACTCACACAAGGCTATCAAAGATGGAAGTATTTGGATAGAGGAATAAAATAAGGGGGTAGTGGGTTATACTGTACTGATGCTGCAGAGGAGAGATCTCGAAGTAAACTGTCAGAGAGGAGGCCCAGGAGGCAGAATGGTGATACGAACTGGTACGGAGTCAAAAGGCAGGGAATTTGTGCACACTTGGCTACACAGTCTGACATGGAGTTGAGAGGAAGATGAACTGTGTGCACTTGGGTAGTGTTTTAGGGTGATATTTATATGGAATTATTCCTCTGAAGGGGTAGGATTTTGAATGGAATACAATGGTTCATGGAGGTTCCCAGTGTTAAACAATGGGTGCTCCAGAAGAGTTAATGATTGCTAATGGGTGCTGTATTTGGAATTGAATAGGAGCAGGCAAGTTCTATTGTTTGAGGGGAAGGAAAGAGAAAAAACTGTTTTGCAATCATTAAGGTCTCTGCTATTGTTGGTGTTCACTCTCTGACCTGAATATATGTTTTTTTGGGAATTTCCAAAGGCCCCTCCCTTGGTTGTGCATGAATCCCACCTTAGTATTTGGGGGTTCCTGGTTTACCTGCAACCACGTGGATGACCACACTGAGCCAAATTGTTAAATATACCAATTATTTGATCTTCTAAAATGGGGGATATCAGGGCAGGTAACAGTGGCTTCCCAGACAAGTTCCTCCACCTACTCAAGGATACTACTGGCAGTGATAGAGTGGACAGCCCAATGCCAGACTGCAGGTGGATATTTCATGTCTTTAATACCTGCCCTCCACATGAATTCCCCCCCCCTCAAAAAAATTTCTGCACACTACCATAGCTGAGAGGAAGGTCTTACCTCAACCCTTTGCTGGAAGGGCTGGCAAATACATTGTGGTTACTAGGGCTTGACCTCACGCCAAGAAGTATAGGCTTGTTCCTGACCCCCTGTTGCATCTTTAAAAAATAGCATTTGGGCAGGGACAAACCATGACCAATGTGGTATCATGATTAGAGTGTTGTACTGTGACGTGGTAAATCTAGGTTCCAATCCCCATCAAGACATGAAATTTACTGGATGTCATGTTTCAGGCAGAGCATAATCCATGGGACAGCCAGCATGGTGTAGTGGCTTGAGTGTTGAACTAGGACTCTAGACCAGAGACCAGAGTTTGAATCCCTGCCCAGCCATTGGCACACCTTTCTCAACTTTTTATCTTGGAGGAACCCTTGAAATAATTTTCAGGTCTCAGGGAACCCCTACATAAACATTATTCTATATACTGCCATTGCTTTCCCCCCACAATCACAATCTCTTGAGGAACCACTAGCAACCTCTTGGGGAACCCTAGGGATCTTCTTTGTGGTCTCTGTGAATCACACAGTTGGGTTATTCCTGCACAGAGCATTCAATGCTCTGCGCAGACACAGGAATAACCCAACTGTGTGAATTCACAGAAGACCACTCGAAGATCTATGGTTATAGGTAAGCAACCTGTCCTTCCATGGAACCCTGGTTGAGAAACACTGGTCCAAACCATTCAAAGTGTAAGTTTGAAGGGTCCAAGCAAAGAACAAGAAATTCAGGTAAGGGCAGTTGAGAGACAGACCAGTACAAAGGGCAGAAATTGGCAGGAAAGATGGGATACAAATTAAACAAGCAAGCAAGGGTTATAGCCCATCTCCCTTCTAGCTCAAAGCTAGACAGCAGAATATGGACAGCTTGGTATTCTTTTCTGCCTCCTGGATGGTTGAAGCAGATTGAGAGAGAAGCCTTTGCCATTCCAGTCCAGCTCAAAGCCACTGAGAGGTGGTGAATGCATTATCTGGCTTTCTCTGCCTCTTGACCTATCAGACATTTGAGATTTCAGTTAGCTTAGCAAGGACAGAAATGAGAGCCCACCTAGGTTTGGGGAAGAGCTTGGAAAAGTTAAATGTTGGGCTTCTACCCAGCATAGTAAATGGTGTAGCCTGCTCTGGCATGCCCCATATTTTTAATAACTCATCAATTGGCTAAAATTCATATATATTGACTTATAAGTGGCATATATGTGGTTAAAGGTAGACCAGGGACCCCCAAACAAATAGCCAAGGTTTGCTGAGAAAACCTAAGGGAGTAGCCTGCTAAAATTCCTAAAAAGACACACCCAGGTTAGAATTATCTGGAACTGATGACAGTCGCCCCTCCATATCCACGGATTTGGTATCCACAGATTTAAGTATTCATGGCTTGAAAATATTCTTTAAAAAATAATAATCCAAAAAGTAAACCTTGATTTTGCCATCTTATATAAGGGACACCATTTTGCTATGTCATTGCATATAATGGGACTTGAATATTCATAGATTTTGGTATCCACAGGAGGTCCTGTAATCAAACCCCAGTGAATAGGAAGGGACAACTGTAGTTAGAAAGAAATGATCTAATTCTTCCTGGACAAGCTCTGGAAGTGAGTCGTTCAATAATCCCATTAAGGTGGCTGAGCATGTCAAGTGTTAGCACGCACTGGTCCAGGCAGCAAACATAAACAGCAGAGTGTTGTTCCCTCAGGCATAAGAATAAAGGCGCAGACACAGGCTTGTGTTTAAAATAAACTTCTCTTTACTTGGGCATAATGAAGTATATTTACAGATATATAGAGCATTCAGAAGAAAAACATCTTCCCACTGTGTGATCCAAAACAGAACATCTTCATACAGTGAGATCCAAAACAGGACCGCTTAGCTCTCAGCCCAGCCCAGCTCTGCTCAGCTCTGTTCCAGGGCTCTGAGCTAATCAATATTGATATATTTACCCAGCTAGCTTCTGCAAACTGCTGCTAGCTCACTCTGCAGCAATCTGCAGACTGTTTGCTACATCTCAGCTTTTTACAGAATAAATCTACTGCACGTCCCAATATCCTGACAGAGCACTCTTTGCTTGCAAAACTGGTTTTTCCTCACACCTGGTCCTAAAACAATAGAGGTTTGTATTCCACTCAAACACACCCCTTCAGTGGGAATTTCAACTATAAATATCACCCTAAAACACAGCCAAAGTGTGCACAGATTCCCTTCCTCTCGACACTCTGTCTGTGTCACCACTACTCCCTCTCAGATCCTATACTGTGGGTTTCCAGTGCAATCTGCTCTTTGGATCGGTACAGTATTACCCACCATCCCCTCAATCTATTCCTCTATCCAAGCACTTCCTGCTTTCTTTGTTAGCCTTGTGTGACTGCTTGAAGCCCAAGTATATGTGTATGCATGTGCGTCCTTGATTAGCTGTCAATAAAAACCATTTTTATTCCATCCCCTGGCTTGGAGTCTCCTCACTTACTACTGGTGTACATAGGTCAAAATATCCCATAATTACCCAATCTCTCACAGCCACTATTTGAGCTAATCAACATTCCCCATAGATATATCAGTTTTGGTAGACATGTAGAATTTCACAGACCTCAGCAATTCAGGTAACAATGGAACCCCAAAAGTAACTTTTCCTAACTCAAGTCTGAGAAAGAGGCATGGATCATCCCTCCCTTTTTCAGCTCCAGTAACACTGGAACAGGAATGATGTAGCCCACATTGTTGAGTTGAAGCTCCCAAATCTTATTGAACTGCAGCTCCCAGCAGCACTAGCCAACAGCACTGTTGGCTAGTGCTGCTGGGAGCTGCAGTTCAACAACATTTGGAGAGTTACAAGATTCTCATCACAGTGCTGACCTTCCTACCAGTCCCCTCCTATTAAGTACTTGTCATTGCTGGATGCATCCAAAATTATGTGTTTTATTTATCTAATATACAGCTATAAGAGTACTGGTATACCTCAGTATGAAGTAGATGTGTTCCTGGGCATTGCTTTTTTAACAGAAAATTTGGTAACAGAGGCAGAAATGACAAGGAAAGAATAGGGATAAGTTCCAACTCCACAGAAAGGAAGAGCAATTCAGCATGTTTCAGCTAATCCTTTTCTTCAGTGCTAACAACATGCACAGGTGAAATGAAACAAACAGACCAGTTGAACTTTATCTTTGGAAAATCCACATGCAAGACATGAGGGCACCAGCACCATCCCCTTGGCTTAAAACTCAGAACAGACTTACTGACCCATTGGCATCAGAACCAACAAGCTCCACAGCTTTTATCTGTCCTGAATCTCTCACCATTTATCTTCAGCAGATAACTCCAGGATTCTTATATTATGAAAGGAAGAAAAACCTATCTTTGTCCATTTTCTTCACACTGCACATCATTTTATGCACTTATATTGTGTCTCTCCTTCACTCATCTTTGTTTCCCCCCAGGTAAAAAAATGGCTTTTTACCCCCCCCCCGGTTAAAAAAAATTGAGGAATTATTCCAGTCCCTCGATCATTTTGGGTGCCTCTTTCTTCAATTCTAAGCAATATTCTATGAAATAAGTCTATTCCTATTCTAAGGAATATCTTACACCATGTTTACAATGTTTTCCTCCAGCATTTCCAGTCAGGACATGTTATGCTCACCTTTGTGTTTTCTGCCTGTTCCAACTTCTGTAGGTTAATCTGATTTCATATGCTTGAGCTGAAAAACACAAAAGTCCCACAGCTTGGTTCCATTTGCTCATCCTGTAAATCTTTCTTGTCCACAACGATGAAGCAGAAACCACATCGATAACAGTAGGCACAATGGCTTGTGGCTGTTTAGCGCCCTGTGAAACTTTGCCTGCTCAACAGTCCCTTTGAAATTTCAAATGAGATGTCACAGGATCTTCGCGTCTAATGTGAAATACGGGGGCAAGGAAAGGCAAAATTCATTGTGTATTCTGGGTGAGGTGTTCATCGAACAGATCAGGGTAGGCAGACCCTTGGATGCTTTGGACTACAATTCCTTTAATTCCTAGCTACTGTAAAGGTACCAGATCCCATCTGATATTGGAAGCTAAGCAGGGTCAGCCTTGGTTAGTACTTGGATGGGAGACCATCAACAAATACCTGGTGCTATATGCTATATTTCAAAGGAAGGTACTGGCAAGACCACCTCCAAGTATTTCGTGTCTAAGAAAACCCTAGGAAATTCATGGAGTCACCATAATTTGACAGGTGACTTGAAAGCGCGCACACACACACACACACAGAAACATACACATGCAAGAGGGCACCAAATTTGCAAGAGAGAAAGAGAGAAAGAGTATGGAGATTATCAGACTCGGGCAAACATGGCAAAAAACCACATTCCCAACTGCGTCAGAAGAATGCTATGAGAACAGAAAGGCTAACATTATCATACGCTCACATCCTCAGCCATTCCCAGGACATAGTGCTGCCATGGACGAAGCTTCACTTTTTTATTGGTGGGGACAACCCACCAATAAAAAGGGGCACCTTACTCATGCCTGTGCTATGTCCCTGGGAAGCTGAAGGATTGTATCGTCTGATAATATCTCTTGTTCCTGTTCTTGTTGCGATCTTCTGACATGGTTTTTGCCATGTCGGATAATCTCTATTTCTTAACAATCACTGAAGCCCTCTGACTCCTTAATGATGAATTTTGGAAGTATTTAATTCAGTAAAGATTTTCCAAGTTTAGCATAAAGAAGCGAGAAGCCTTGAGCAATTATCATTATTGGACAAACTTGAGAGGAATAACAGCACAAAATGGTAGGTGATGCAGGGCAGACATGGGTGATGCTGGCCAATCAAACCCTGCCTTCAGTCAAAGGCTTGGAGTGCTGTTTCCAACCTGTCCTGATTGTTGAGCTAGTTTAGGATCATCAGGGCCACACAGAGAACTCCCTGCCGAGACATTTCCAAAGGATGTTTTCCATCCATATCAAATCTCAGCTTCAGGGGAGAGCAATTTTCATCAGGACCGTGCTGGGGCAGATGGATTCCCACCCAATGAATACAGTACATGCAGAAGTGCACTTAACATCACATTTGGTTTGGCCCTTACCCCCTTAAGTCACAGGCAGGTAAAGTGTTGCCTTGGGCCCAAATGTGTCCCTGAAGGTTGTTCCTCTGGCCTTTGACCACTCCAGACTCCCTGGACAAAACAAAACATAACTAAATAAAACACCCAATAAAGGTGAATTTTGTCTCCTGGAAGAACAATGACCCTTTTAAATAGCTTGTAGCCCACTCCCCACTTTTGCTGTTTAAACATTAAAACATAGACATTTGAGAACCAGAAGTGATGTCAGAAGCAATTCATAACAATGAAACAAAATTGTTCCGGGGAAAGGGAAAGATTGCTTCTAACTGATGTCTTGCTCTAGTGTATTTTACTCTTTATGTACCATTATATACTCCAGGAGTAAACAGATATGGCATGATAGCCCTATTTCAAGTCTATCTTTATTATGTACTGGTCCTGGGCTAATCATGACATGGGTAGCCAGAGAGGGACAGGGAAATCCTTTGAGGATGATTGGGATGGGTTGCCCCTATCCACTTTGAGCGAGCTGTGTCAATTTACTGTGTATTTGTTTCCTCTCCTAGCTGTTCTCTCTTCTCTTTTGGACACAGGGCACAATGGGTTCCTTACATACACTTCAACTGTCCCTATATGGCAGGGACAGTCCCGATTAATCCTCTGTTATCCCACATTTTCATCTGCTTTTAAAACTTCCCAGTTTCTCTTGCCCCTTTGTCCTCAGCTTACTTCAGTTGCTGCAAACTGAGTTCAAAGTACAAAAGTAGGTTTCACCAGTTAGCTCATCAGGGTGGAGAAGTGGGGAAGGTGCAGAATCTTGCCCTTTCGTGTAGATTCAGGCAAAAGCAAGCTGCTGCAGCCTCTCCTAGCTTGTCAGTCCGTCCTCTTTAATATCTTTTTGCCATCTTGACCACGCACTGAAATTGCTTGGCCACATATGCTATAGTGTTCATCTGTGAAACATTGTAGGGTATGGAATTTGTTGTTTAGGGAGGAATATTTAGAAGTCTCAGCTAGGAAGTTCTAATGCTTCACCAAATTACAAATGCCAGGATTCTATAGAATGCAGCCATGGCAGTTAAAGTGGAATCATAGCACTATAACTGTGTAGTGTGAACAGTTCCCTATTGAAAGACTATTTGCTTTTTTCTGTGGAGCAGTTCAGCTATGCCTGCACAAGAAACTATTTACCTATAGGTAAGCAAGAGGATTTTGTAGCACCTTTGAGACTAACTGAGAGAGAAAGAAGTTGTAGCATAAGCTTTTGTAGACTCACTCTACTTCCTTAGAAGCCCTATTTACTTATAGAGTACAGTAAAAGTAGACACTAGTAGTTAGGGTTCTCTGGAATGTTCTTTCTTTATCTTGTCTGATTAATAACAGCTTGACCTCTGTATCAATGGATTCGGTATCCACGGTTTCACTTATCCACATCCTAAAATATATGTTCTCTCTAGACATTTCTAGGTCTTCCAATGTGATTCTGTGGTCAACTTCCAGCATTCTTCTCGTTGAAAATAATAGGATCCCCTATTATACATGGTTTCAGGTATCCACAGGGGGTCTTGGAACATTTCCTCTATGGATACTGGGGTCGACCTATACATCTTTGTCAATAGACTGCCTCAAACTCCCTGTTTTTAGAAGCCAGAAACAACTGCCTGGTCAATTCCTGTTTCTGAAATAGTTTTTTCTTTCCTGAAACTGGCTAGGGGAGGGTTGGAGTAACATTTAAATGCCACACCTCTCTATCTCCCACAGCTTCAAGGGCTCCTATTTGTCTTTTTGGAGAGGGCAATTTCCTCCTGGCATGTGGAGAAGGCCAAGGGGTGTGTGGCCTTCAAAGGTGCACTATCCTACCATAGATCTCTGGTCTAGCTCAGGGGTGGGGAAAGTGCAGTCCAAAGGCTACATGGCATAGCTCCTGAAGTCCCCTAAAGCCCCCAACCCCCCTCAATTAAAAAAGCCATTTTTTTCCAGCCAAAAATGGCTGAAAACTGCTGTAAAATGCAGCACTTTTGCTCCCACAACCCCAAGAATCCCCAAGATTTAGCTCCCACCACCTCCTCTGAAAACAGCAAAAAACAAAACTAGAGGTAACATGACATCACAGGTCCATTGACAGTGCCAGAGTGGTAGTTGGAGATGCACAGTGGTAACAAATGGCCGCCACTCCCCCACATCTGCCCACTCCTGATCCAGTTCAATATTGTCTACGCTGACTGGCAGTAGCTCTCTGGGACCTCCGACAGGGAGCTTTTCCCAGCCCTGCCTGGAGATGATGCAGACTGAACTTGGTACAGAGGAGGTTGAGTCCTCAGAAGTTGCTTAGTGACTGCTTCCTATTCATAGAATCATTGAGTTAGAAGAGACCACAAGGGCCATCCAGTTGAACCCCCCTCCATGCAGGAATAAACAATCAAAGCATTCCCGACAGATGGCCATCCACCTTCTGTTTGAAAACCCCCAAAGAAGGAGACTCCACCACACTCTGAGGCAGCGTATTCTACTTCCGAACAGCTCTTACTGTCAGGAAGTTCCTCCCAATGTTTAGGCGGAATCTCTTTTCCTGTAGTTTGAGTCCATTGCTCCGTGTTCTAGTCTCTGGAGTCACAGATAACAAGCTTGCCTCATCCTCAGTATGACATCCCTTCAAATATTTAAACATGGCTATCATGACACCTCTTAACCTTCTCTTCCCCAGCTCCATAAGCCACTCCTCATAGGGCATGGCTTTCAGACCTCCCGTGTCTTAAGCTCCGACAGAGAGGCCCTTATCTATATTCCAACAATGGTGGAGATGCATGTGCTTGATGGTGGTAAGAGAAAAGTCCTTCTCTGTGGCCACACCTAAATTGTGAATCTCCCTGCCCTAGAAGGCTGATGGGGGACACTCTTTGACTAGAACACAGAGAATTGTGTCTTATGACAAAAAGACGTCACTGAGGGAAGTGTTTGCTTTATGGATGCCTTTTACCTCCAAAGGCGCCATTCAATCTGGCAATTTTATTGTATTTTATGATTGGCTTTAATGGCTGTTGAAATCCCCAAGTGGCCTGCAAGCCACTCTAGAAAGGAAGAATATCGGTAAATAAATAAAGAGTGCAACTAATTATAGGGCAGTTCTACTATGGGGAATATTTAATCAGAAGATAAACAAGGATGGCAATGAATTTTGCACTGTGTGTTTGTGTGTGTGTGTGTGTGTGTGTGTGTGAGAGAGAGAGAGAGAGAGAGAGAATCATAGAATCATAGAATTGCAGAGTTGGAAGAGACCATGAGGGCCATCCAGTCCAACCCCCTGCCATGCAGGAAATCACGATCAAAGCATCCCCGACAGATGGCCATCCAGCCTCTGTTTAAAGACCTCCAAGGAAGGAGACCCCACCACGCTCTGAGGGAGTGCGTTCCATTGCTGAACAGCTTTTACTGTAAAAAAGTTCCTCCTCATGTTGAGGTGGAATCTCTGCTCCTGGAGCTTGCATCCATTGCTCCGTGTTCTGATCTCTGGAGCAGCAGAAAACAAGCTTGCTCCATCCTCAACGTGACAACCCTTCAAATACTTAAACAGGGCTATCATATCGCCTCCTAACCGTCTTTTTTCCAGGCTAAACATACCCAGCTCCCTAAGTCTCTCCTCATAAGGCATGGTTTCCAGACCTTTCACCATTTTAGTCTCCATCCTCTGGACACGCTCCTATTTGTCAATATCCTTTTTGAATTGTGGTGCCCAGAACTGGACACAGTATTCCAAGTGAGGTCTGACCAAGGCAGAATAGAGCGGCACTATTACTTCCCTTGATCTGGACACTATACTTCTATGATGCGGCCCAAAATCACATTGGCCTTTTTAGCTGCCGCATCACATTGTTGACTCATGTTCAACTTGTGGTCTACTAGGACTCCTAGATCCCTTTCGCACATAGTCTCATTCAGCCAGGTCTTCCCCATCCTATATCTATGCTTTTCATTTTTTCGCCCTAAGTGCAGTACCTTACATTTCTCCGTATTGAATTTCATTTTGTTAGCTTTGGCCCAGCTCTCCAGTTTATCCAGGTCATCTTGAATTTTGATCCTGTCCTCCAGGGTATTAGCTACTCCTCCTAATTTGGTATCATCTGCAAATTTGGTAAGTATGCCCCTAATTCCCTCATCCAAGTCATTGATAAGAGAGAGAGATGCATCCTGTTTTCAGGAGATCAGTCTTCTATTTAAAAGACTTTTCTGTGACATGATTGGTTTGATGAACTGTAGGAAGGGACCTTGAAGTAACCCATCAAAGTTAGCACCTGGGCAGCATACTGTGAGCCTGCATGGCGTAGCAGTTTGAGTGATGGACTCGACTCCAAGAGACCAGGGTTAAAATCCTTGCCCAGCCATGGAAACAAATTGGGGCCCTGTCTATATGAGGCAACCCCCCTGCCCAAGTGCCTCACAGTAATGGCATTTCACAGCAGCTGTGACTTGTCTTAATGGTGTTTTTGCCCCCATAAGCTTTGTGTGCAAGATGGCAGCCACAAGTGATTTACTTCTGTTTGTACTTATCTCAATCTGCCACCACAAAAAAATGATGTCCAAGGTAGGATTGAGTGATTTTTTGATTTAACAGAAAAGCAAAAACAAAACAACACTCCCCCGCCCCTTGCGTTAGTGCTCACTCGTTAAGGTGAAAATCCAACATGGTGGCAGCAGGCGCTTGCCTTGTTAGTAAGCCCGATCCCCTGCATTTGCCTGGCCAATCAACTTTGTGCTTCCTCTCCTATGGGAAAGAGATTCATATTGAATCGCTTGTCCCAATGAGCAGGAACATGCATCCCCTTCGCTGTTTTTAAAAAACCTCGGGAAAATCCATGAAGGCTTTTCCTTTCCTGAGGTGTCTTTGATGTTTTGGGCCTGCCTCCTTCCCAATATTGTGAAATGATGTGGGATGCCATTAAGACAGGTAGGATTCTCCTCGTATTCCGTGAGGCATATTTTCGCCATTTAGACAACCCCTGAGTGTCTTTGGGCAAGTCATACTCTCTCAGCCTCAGAGGAAGGTGACAGCAAACCTTGTCTGAAAAAATCTTACCAAGGAAACCCTAGAAGAGTGTTGCTGTAAGTTGGAGTCAAAGACACACAACAATAATGAAGTAGACTGAGTAAGACAAATGTCAATGCTTTCACCATTATGTGAGAAATGTTGGATTTCTGTTAGAATTAATGGCTGAAATTCTGTACAAGCCTTACCCTGATGTAATGGTCTATTGAGAGCCAGCATGCTGTAGTGGCTTGAGTGTTGTACTATGAGTCTGCTCAGCCATGGAAATACAGTGGCTGACCTTGGACAAGCCACACACTCTCACCCTCAGAGGAAGGCACAAGCAAGCCCTCTCTGAATAAATAGTGCCAAGAAAGCCCTGTGATAGGGTCGCCTTAGGGTTGCCATAAGTCGGAAATGACTTGAAGGCACCCAACAACAACAGTCTATTACACCAGCATAAGGAGTGGTGTATGGTGGTGATGGAGAAACAGCATAGAGAGTCAGTTGTAGCTCTAGAGAAAGCTGTCCTTCCTGGTTTCAAGCAACTCCATAGCTGGCGGAGTAGTTTTCTCTCCTCATGGAGGTGGCTTTCAGTGCTGTCACCTCCTTACTTCCAATTGTTACAACACTTGCAGCCATTTTTATCCTACTGCCATGCAACTTTTATGCCACCTACACTACACTTGTGTAGTTATGCCCACCAACAATAATTATAATAATTATTTTCAGATTTGCATATATGTGTGTATATGTGACTGCTTGCTTTTATGGAAACTGGTGTTTTCTTTTTCTATGAGGTATTTCCTTTTTGGGGTAGGGGCAATATGTAACTGTCCACCCTATTTCCCACTCTGTTTAGGAGTTACCTTGTCCAAATGACTAAATGGCATGGATGCATTTGCTTTCCTCTGTCTTGGATTTCCTAATCTTGTAAAGACCATGATGCACGTTCAGTTTGTTCTGACTCCGACTCCTCCTAATTCACGCCATGCATGTGAATGGTCTCTATTGCAATATTTTTTTGCGGGGGAGGAAACACTTCACATGTTGGAAATATGTCATAACCATATTCTAATCCTTACAACATTCCTACAAGATCCATTATTATGCTTCCCCATATGGGAGTATATGGGGACTGAGACAAATGGAGATGGGACTGAGACTTAGAGGGTGTAACATACTTAGGTACATCTAGTGAATTTACGGTAGATGAGGAAACTGAGGGCTTGTCTAGACCTGCCAGAACATGCCGACTTTCTGCCAGCGTATTCTGGTCCCAGATCAGGCCCATCCCCCCCCCCCCGTTACATAAACGAAACGGGAGGAAGTCCACATGGACATGCTGACTTGTACTGGAGGCTGCCTCCACTGCTGTCTGCATTGCTCTCTCTGAAGCCAGGAAGGAGGCCTGCAGCATGTAATCCAAGGCATCTTCCATGTGTTCAACTTTGATCACATGCTGCAAGCCTCCTTCCTGGCTTCAGAGGGAGTGACGCAGACAGCAGCTGCAGATACCAGCCAGGGTGCAGGTATGGACTCCTGCATTCCCATGGGGCCTGAGCCATTTTTTTCAAAATAGGCAGTTTTTTCCCAGGTGTGGATTTTTTTAAAAGGGGCTTGCACCATCTCTGCTCCCCCACACATTGCCCTGGGCATCACCAGGTCTGCCTGGGGGAAAAACGGGGCAAAAGCCCTGTGTCTTATGGACTGCAAGGCTCCAGGATGCGGCCAAGATGGGGTAAATAGCCCATGTAGACAAGCCTTGAGCCATGCAACAAGAACCCTAGTCTCCACATGAACAAAAGCTGTAGAGCATCTCTACAGATCTATTGCTTTTCACATAAGGAAAGCAATGGTGGGGGCATGCTCACTTCAGTTGTGTAAGTAACTCCTGAACAAGTGGGCCTTGAATCTCAGTGGCTGTTCTTGGGTTAATCACTTTCTCTCAACCTGACCTACCTCACAGGGCTGTTCTCAGGATAGAATCATAGAATCATAGAATCATAGAGTCGGAAGAGACCACGAGGGCCATCCCATCCAACCCCCTGCCATGCAGGAAATCTTAATCAAAGCATCCCCGACAGATGGCAATTCAGCCTCTGTTTAAAGACCTCCAAGGAAGGAGACCCCACCACACTCTGAGGGAGTGTGTTCCACTGCCGAACAGCTCTTACTGTCAAAAAGTTCCTCCTAATGTTGAGGTGGAATCTCTGTTCCTGGAGCTTGCATCCATTGCTCCATGTTCTAGTCTCTGGAGCAGCAGAAAACAAGCCTGCTCCATCCTCAGCCTGACATCCCTTCAAATACTTAAACAGGGCTATCATATTGCCTCTTAACCATCTTTTTTCCAGGCTAAACATACCCAGCTCCCTAAGTCTCTCCTCATAAGGCATGGTTTCCAGACCTTTCACCATTTTAGTTGCCCTTCTCTGGACATGCTCCGATTTGTCAATATCCTTTGTGGTGCCCAGAACTGGACACAGTATTCTAGGTGAGGTCTGACCAAGGCAGAATAGAGCGGCACTATTACTTCCCTTGATCTAGACACTATACTTCTATTGATACAGCCCAAAATCGCACTGGCCTTTTTAGCTGCTGCATCACACTGTTGACTCATGTTCAACTTGTGGTCTACTAGGACTCCTAGATCCCTTTCGCACGTAGTCTCGTTCAGCCAGGTCTCCCCCATCCTATATCTATGCATTTCATTTTTCTGCCCTAAATGCAGTACTTTACATTTCTCCGTATTGAATTTCATTTTGTTAGCTTTGGCCCAGCTCTCCAGTCTATCCAGGTCATTCTAAATTTTGATCCTGCCCTCTAGGGTATTAGCTACTCCTCCTAATTTGGTATCATCTGCAAATTTGATAAGTATGCCCCTAATTCCCTCATCCAAGTAATTGATAAAGATGTTGAATTCTGGGCCCAGAAACGAATCTTGTGGCACCCCACTAGTCACATCTTTCCAAGATGAAGTGGAGCCACTGTTGAGCATCCTTTGGGTTCGGCCGGTCAACCAATTACAAATCCATTGAACAGTTAACTTGTCTAGCCCACATTTTACAAGCTTGTTTGCAAGAATGTCATGGGGAACCTTGTCAAAGGCCTTACTGAAATCAAGGTATGCGATGTCCACAGCATTCCCTTCATCTACCAAGCTGGTAACTTTATCAATAAAGGAGATCAGATTAGTCTGGCATGACTTGTTTCTCTGAAACCCATGTTGACTTTTTGTGATTATGGCATTGCCTTCTAAATGTTCACAGACTCTCTGTTTAATGATCTGCTCTAGAATCTTCCCTGGTATTGATGTCAGACTAACTGGACGATAATTGTTGGGATCCTCTTTTCCCCCCTTTTTGAAGATGGGGACAACGTTTGCCCTCCTCCAGTCTGCTGGGACTTCTCCTGTTCTCCAGGAGTTCTCAAAGATTATTGCCAATGGCTCTGAGATCACATTTGCCAGCTCTTTTAATACTCTTGGATGTAGTTCATCTGGTCCTGGAGATTTAAATCCATTTAGATTAAGAAGGTATTCCTGTACTACCTCTTTGCTTATTCTGAGCTGGATTTCCCCTATTGTGTCCTCTGTTCCATTCTCCTCAGGTTGGTCCCCCTTTTCCTTTTCTGAAAACACTGAGGCAAAGAAGGTCTTGAGTAATTCTGCCTTGAAGAAAGAGAGACATGTGTATTGCCTTAAGCAAGTTGCAGGAAAGGCAGGATATAAGACAGGCCAGAACCAATGTGATGTATTTGTTTGAGTGTTGGACTAGGACTATGGAAGATCACAGTTGAAATCCTTACTAAGCCACTGGGTCACCTTGAGCAAGTTACACTCTCTCAGCCTCAGAGGAAGGCAATGTCAAACCCTCTCTTAACAAATCTTGTCAAGAAACCCCAGTGAAAGGTTCACTGTAGGGTCACCGTAAGACTTGAAGGCACACAAGAACAACAAAGAAGACAGGACACATAATTTGCTTCTGCATAAATAAATTATTTTAAATTGTTTAATTTGTTTTATATGTTTTAAACTGTTTTAAGTTCTGAACTGTTCTCAGCTATTTTAATTTTGTTTTTTAAAAAATGCACTTTATCTTGTCTCTGTGTGTGCCTTCAAGTCACCTGTCAACTTAAGGCGACACCATGAATTTCATAGCGTTTTCTTATCAAAGGTCTAATGGTTTCCCATTATGAATACAAATGAAATTGTTGTTTCTGTGATGAAACAGTAGATGGCACTTAGCTCCCACACTTCTGGCGTTAAGAGCAAAGTGGCATTTTCAAATGAATCCTGTCTTCTTGACAGTTCAGTGATTAATGACATTGATAAAACTATACATAAAGGCAGAGCTCCTAATGGTTGGACATTCTAACTATCATGAGGAGTAGGAAGCAAGAGCCAGATTTGGGGAAGTTACTTTCAAAAGTAGACCTAAATACCCAAAAGGCATCAGATCCCATGTGATCTTGGAAGCTAAGCCGAATCAACCTTGGTTAGTACTTGGATGGGAGACCCCCAACCAATACAAGTAATGTAGACTAGGAGATTTTCAGACCCCGTTTCAGCGTGCCTAGCGCGGGAGGAACTTTCGGGAGAGGGACGGCGGTCTTGCGTGGCAGGAAGGCGTTTTTGGATGCTGTTGTCCCTCTCCCGAAACCATCCGTGTCACTTCTGTGGAACTTCGGAAGCCGCAGAGCCATATTTTAATCATGGAGGTTGCCCGTGATTAAAATATGGCTCTGTGGCTTCCGAAGCTTTACGGAAGTGACACAGATGGTTTTGGGAGAGGGACAATGGCGTCCGAAAACGCCCCCCTGCCGCGCAAGACCGCCGTCCCTCTCCCGAAAGTTCCTCCCGCGCTAGGCACGCTGAAACGTGGTCTGAAAATCTCCTATATTTCAGAGCAAGGAATTGGCAAAAAACCACCTCTTGAGTATTCATTGCCTAAGGCCTTGTCTAGACAGGCTATTAAACCCGTTAGGGAGCTGAACATGTTTAACCTGGGGAAGATGAGGTTAAGAGGTGACATGATAGTCATGTTTAAATATTTGAAGGGATGTCGTATTGAGGATGGAACAAGCTTGTTTTCTGCTGCTCCAGAGACAAGAGTACAGAGAAATGGATTCAAACTACAGGAAAAAAAGATTCCACCTAAACATTAGGAAGAACTTTCTGACAATAAAGGCTGTTTGACAGTGGAAGTGTGGTGGAGTCTCCATCTTTGGAGGTTTTTAAACAGAGGCTGGATGGCCATTTGTTGGGAGTGCTTTGATTGTGTGTTCCTGCACGGCGCGGGGTTGGACTGGATGGCCCTTGTGGTCTCTTCCAACTCTATGATTCTATGGTTCCATCTTGCTCCCATCTTGAAGCCCTGCAGTCTATTCGATGCAGGGCTTTTGCCCCTGAGCAGTCCTCATGAAACCTGAGGCAAAAGCAGGGGGAAGACGTGGTAAAGCTTGTTAAAATGTTCCATCAAAATACCCAGGGAAAACTGTCTCTTTTAAGATCAGGCCCCATAGGAACAAAGGAGGCCATACTAGCACACTGGCCTGTCTCTGTAGCTACCGCCTGTTTCACCTGCGTCACATTCTCTGAAGCCGGGAAGCAGGCCCACAGCATGTGACCAAGTCTGGTTACATGCAGGGGGCCTTGATCACAGGCTGCGGGACTACTTCCTAGCTTTGGAGAGTGCAATGCAAATGGCACTGGCAGCAGCTATAGAGATGGGCTGGTGTGTCTGTGCAGACTCCTGCCCATTTCGTGGAGGTAACAGAGGAGCAAGGGGCCTGACCTTAGATGAGCCCTATGATAACCCTATGAAATTCATGGGGTCACCATAAATCAACCAGCAACTTGAAGGCACACACACACCGAGGCCCTGTCTATACAAGAGGGGGGGGGACATACTGGCCCATAGTTGTAGCAAGTTGCAGTAGCTGGGACTTATCTTAATGGTGTTCCCCCCCCCCCCAGTAGCCACCATAAGCTTCGCAATGACAGCTGAGGAAGGGAGAAGAGGGCGAGAGAGTCCTTTTCCCTTCCTCGGTCTCTGCAGGGGTGGTGGCACGGGTGTGTGCGGAGGCAGGGAACTGGGGAAGGGGAAGAGGATGGTAGCCACCCTCCTGCCTTCCCTGATCCCCGCAGTGGTAATGGTGATGGAAGCAGCGGCCAGGTGAGTGGGTGGTAATGACAGCTGCCCTCCTCCCTTCGCCATCTCATGTTCGGGGGGGGGGATTGCAACTGCAGGTGCTTGCCCTGTCAGCAAGCCCCACCCCTGTGCTTGTCGAGCCAATCAGGGGCACACTTCCTTTACTATTGGATAGCAATTCTGATCGAATCGCTGTCCCAACAAGGGGGAATGTGCATACCCTTGCAGTTCTTCAAAAACTACAGGAAAAGCCGCAAAGGCTTTTCTCATGAAGTTTTTGGCCTTTATTTGCCCCCCCTCCTTCTGAATATGTCAACATGCCAGGGGATCCCATCCAGACAGGTAGCCTTCTCCTCGCATTCAACGAGGAGTATTTTCACCATATAGGCGGCCCCACAATTTGAAAAGTAATTCATCCCATTATACATTAAAGCCTTAAAAATTAACCCATTCCTGTTATTTGTTAGAATAGTGAAACGATTGACTCATTCTGTTAAATACTGCTTGTGGCTTTTCTTGAATGTTAAGTACTGCTTGTTACTTTTCTGTTACTAATTTCATTGCTTTTTTGGGGTAAAGAACATTAGGGTTGTAGGAGGATACCACAAAACTTTAAAACTTCCTGCAATAATGCCTCTAAGAGGCATTCTAACACTTTTTGACATAATTAGAAACAATTACTCACTACACTGATAAAGTAACTCTATACTAAAGTAATAGTTCTCATACGATTTTTGAAATGTAACTTATTTTATCATGACTCATACCCTCCTTAACAACAACAACAACAAAATAACTAGTTACAGGTGAAAATGTTACTTGTAACCTGTACCTTCCAGACCTCTGGCAAAAGTGCATCTCTACTGGGCTGCTGCCAAACTGATTTGGTCCTGCTGATTATAAAATCATAGAATCATAGAGTTGGAAGAGACTACAAGGGCTATCTAGTCCAACCCCCTGCCATGCAAGAATACACAATCAAAAAGCTCCCGACAGATGGCCATCCAGCCTCTGTTTAAAAACCTCCAAAGAAGGAGATTCCACCACACTCCAAGGCAACAGCATTTTCCACAGCTGAACAACTCTTACCCTCAGGAAGTTCTTCCTAATGTTTAGGTGGAATCTCTTTTCCTGTAGTTTGAACCCATTGCTCCGTATCCTTGTCTCTGGAACAGTGGAAAACAAGCTCGCTCCATCCTCAGTATGACATCCCTTCAAATACTTAAACATAGCTATCATGTCACCTCTTAACCTTCTTCTCCAGGCTGAACATACCCAACTCCCTAAGCTGCTCCTCATAGGGCATGGCTTCCAGACCTCCCACCTTCCTGATCACCCTCCTCTGGACAAGTTCCAGCTTCTCAATATCCTTCCTGAATTGTGGTGCCCAGAACAGCACACAGCATTCCAGGTGAGGTCTGACCAAAGCAGAATAGAGTGGTACTATTGCTTCCCTCCATCTAGACATTATATCCCTATTGATGCTGCCTAGAATTGCATTGGCTTTTTTAGGTGCCACATCATACTGCTGACCCCTGTTCATTATAGTGAAACTAAAGTGTGACTAATAGGGCTAGAGGGATCCTATGGGAGACAGAACAGAAGAATCTGAGGCAGCCAATCTATCAAGATGATGGGAGAAGTTAACCATCAATAATGTGTTCTCTTCACTTTAGTGAAGCTGAAGTATGATTAATGTAGTCAAGCTAATCAAGCCTATCTGTATCCATGGCACTGTGTCAGCAGTAGCTGGTGGCTTCCACACCTGTGGGATGTTGAATCCATGCCAGATTTTAGTCTGAACTTCAAGGTGCTATCCTCTACAGCAGAGAGGATTAAGCACCTTGGACAGTTCTTTTAAAGGTCGCACTAAAACCCAGAATGGATTCACTGCCCTACTGATGTGGAAGCCAACAGCTGACACTCCATTGTTTGACTTTACTTTTCTTTTTGTTAAAAATAATTTTTATTGGAAAGTAAAACAATAAACTAAAAATAAAATAGATTGTATTTTGAACAATAAGAAACATCAGAAAGATATATCAGACGTGACTATAGAAATATATATATATATATATATATATATATATCAGACTTGACTATAGAAAATACCCACATTTATTTTGACATCCCACCATCCAGTTACTGAGTTTTACTTCCACCCCATTACTTGTAATACTTGTAGGGTTTAGGGTTTGGTTCCAGGACCGCCCCCCCCCGTCCCGTGGGTATCAAAATCCATGGATGCTCAAGTCCCATTGTATGACTTTTCAAAATTGTCCAAACAGTGTTTGGGCAACCAACCAAAGGCTGATTAGTACACAGCTGATAGCAAACACACAGCATAGTCAAGCTAATTGCAGGCAAACAAATCAAGGCAGAATGAAGTCAGACATTTACTTTATTAGCAAGCAAAACACATGTCCACAAGCAAAGTCCAGTATACAAGGTCCAGATCTGGGAAACAGAGTTCAGAGCAGTCCAACAGAATCCATAACTAAGTTTTATTTCCTGGTCTGATTCCACCCCACCCCACCAACTTTTACCTTAACAATCAGCAGCTGCTCAAAGTGATGGAAGTTTGTTCTGCTGGCAATCGGAGCACCAAAGGACAATTGTTTCCAGCTGTCTCTGGCCAGTGATATGTGGTGCAATGAGGAATTCTGTGGTGCAATAAGGAATCCTGCTTCTGATTGACTCAACCTCACTCTCTGGCAGGAGACAACTGAAAATGTCATCCTGTTATACCCCAATCCAGAGCAGAACATGTCAGAGTAATATTGGTTTAAGTACAAAAGGAAAAATGTTGCAGCAGCAGGCCATAGACTAGCACAGCTGAAGTGGGTTTGATCACAGCTGTGGCTAGACAGAGGGCTGACTATCAAACACTCCTATATACTTGAAGCACAAGATGCATTGTGTGTGGGTTGGTGTTGTTATGGGATGGATGTTGGAGAAATTGCTGTTAAGTTTGTTAATAAGGTTTGCTATATATATACTGTGCTTGTTTATACTGCAACTGAAGATAAAAGTCTCCAGATATCTTTGGATGAACCTTGCTGCTTGTAAGTCTTTTTGTGTGTGAAAGTGGGTCAGAGCAGTGAAATGGCTGCTAGCTGAAGCCTTTGTTTTTGTGCCCATCCTGCTGTACAGTTTTGCTGTTTGGCTACTCCTGGGTTAGTTTGTCCCCAGGCTGTACCAGGTGCCTCTCAGTGGGCCTATACTGAGTGGACAGAACAGACCTCCATTTGCTGGAGGGTCTCTCTGGTGTTTAAGGGGGATCTGGGGAGCATTTAGATTAGAACAGTGTCACAATTGTGAATACATGGTACAGTGGGCCCTTGGTATCCACTGGGGTTTGGCTTCAAACACCCCTGTGGATATCAAAATCCATGGATACTCAAGTTCTATTATATACAATGGCATAATAAAATGGTTTCTCTTATATAAAATGGCAGAATCAAAGTTTGTTTTTGGGAGTATTGTTTTGTTTTGGGGAGGAATATTTTCAAATCTTGGTCGGTTGAATCTGTGGATGCAGAATCCATGAATGCAGAGGGCTGACTGTATAACTGAGTGGAGCAGTTCTGGATTCATAATTCTAGGTTACATATCTGTAACTGCAATACAGGATATCAGCCAATGTTGCTTAGGGTGGTCAGAAATTATTCCAGGACTAACTAAAAATAATATACTGTATAGAATTTTTATAACCTTGTAGATATATACTATCTCTTATTCAAGTAGATTAGCAAGCAGATAACAGCAAACACCTAGGACCATGGAGAGCCTGGTGGCACCTGCTGTTTCCCAGGCTTTTGCCATCAAAAAGGAAGGGGGGGCAGCTTGCAGAACACCACCTTGCTCACTCATCCTCCTTCGCTTCTCCTGGCTGGGACAGTACACGGACCAAAAACTTGGCACCCGCCCAACACAACAGCCAACAGATTGAAGTTCTATACCTATTTACTTGGGAGAGAACAGCACTGAACTCAGTGTGAATGGACTGTGTGAATAGGATTGTACTGAAAAAAGTTTACATTGTAACACGACTAAGGCATGGAAATAGCAAAACAAGAGGAAAAGCTCAAGTTAAATCAAACTAAAAATAGCAGCAGAAAACCTCAATGTAAAACAAGATCAAATTTCATGGAAGGTCAAAGGAGCAGCAACAGTCCAAGTTAATAGGCATCAGATCCCAATAAATGCCTTGTTAAAATAGCAGTATCTTCAGATTCCAGGGCTTCCTGGGATTAATATTAAGAAAAGTGAGGCATTTGTTTTGTTTGGGAGCTGCTAAGGAGGACAAAGCTGGGTGTGCCCAATTAGCTGCTTCATCCATTCTTGGATGTAGTAGGTTCAAGGGAAGCCTTTTGAGGTATCATACAGTTGGAAGAGACCACAAGGGCCATCTAGTCCAACCCCCTGCCTTTCAGGAACACACAGTCAAAGCACTCCCAACTGATAGCCATCCAGCCTCTGCTTAAAAACCTCCAAAGAAGGAGACTCCACCACACTCCCAGGCAGTCCATTCCATTGTCGAACAACTCTCACTGTCAGGACATTCTTCCTAACTAGCTGGACCCGGCGTACCATATACCATTAAAAAACTGTGCCCCCTGCCACCCCCTCCATTTGTTATGCCCCCTGCCCCCCTCCATTTGTTCTGCCATCTGCCACCCCTCTCCATTTGTTCTGCCCCCTGCCACCCCCCTCTGTTTGTTCTGCCTTCTTCCACCCTCTCTGTTTGTTCTCCCCCCTGCCATCCCCCCTCCATTTGTTCTGCCCCCTGCCACCCCCTCTGTTTGTTCTGCCCTTGGCCTCCCTCTGCTCTTTCTTTCCCCCTCCACTTGTTCTGCCCCTTGGCCCCCACCCCCTGCACTCCAGCACACACCACATCCACCCCATGGTACTCACTCTCCCTCTCCAGCGGCCATGTTTGGAATCTATATGTTACCACCACCAGTGTGCTGATTGGCTGCCCAACAGACCTGTGATTGGTTGGTCAGGTCCCTAAGCAGCCAATCAGCACAGTGGAAACGGCAACATACCCAAGAGAATTATATATATAGATGTTTAGGTGGAATCTCTTTTCCTGTAGTTTGAACCCATTGCTCTGTGTTCTAAGCTTGCTCCATCCTCAGTATGACATCCCTTCAAATGTTTAAACATGGTTATCATGTCCCCTCTCAACCTTCTCTTCTCCAGACTAAACATGCCCAGTTCCCTAAGCTGCTCCTCATAGGGCATAATGGCTTCCAGACCTCCCACCATCCTGGTTGCCCTCCTCTGGACATGTTCCAGCTTTTCAATATCCTTCCTGAATTGTGGTGCCCAGAACTGGACACAGTATTCCAGGTGAGGTCTGATCAAAGCAGAATAGAGTGGCACCATAATTTTCCTCGATCTAGACACTATATTCCTATTGATGCTGCCTAGAATCACATTGGCTTTTTTAGCTGCCTCATCACACTGCTGATTAATGTTCAGTTTGTGGTCCACTAAAATTCCTAGATCCCTTTTGCATGTATTGCCATCAAGCCAGATGACACCCATCATATGTCAGTACATTTCAATTTTACCACCCAAGTAAAATCCAATTGTTAGTCCAGTTGGTGTCTGTGCATTGTGAAGGCTTCAGAAGAAATTCTTTAGGAAGTGTGCCCCCCCTCTTCTTCTTTCTCTCATGCAGCAAAATGTCTCATGCAGCCCAGTCATCAGCTGATCTTAAAGCCCATCAAAAATAGAATTCTACAGATGAGGTGCCACAACAGAGAAGGCCCTTGTTGTGATCACCTCCCACATCACTTTACCTCACTCAGATATGACTGGTGTATTGAACAGCAGCTCCAAGTTGTGTGCAAGGGGATGATACTCAGGATGATGATGCTTTGAGACCAAGTGCTGAGAAAGGCAAGAAGAATCCTGGGGTATAGCAGCAACCAAGAGAATATTCCCCCATTCAAAAGCCCTGAAAGAGAAGCTAACGAAGCGGAGATTCTCCCTGCCAAATCAGGACAGTTGGAGGATATAAGATAGATGTATTTGGGAACACTGTCCGGTGTGGGGAGATGCAGCCCACAGAAGAGGAAAAAAATGGCCACTGATCCCATGTCAGTTGCCCATACGGCTTTACAGGTTGAAACCAGCACTTTGAATTAGGCCTATAAATGTATCCGCTGAATAAAATTGATGCTCTGGTTCAATAGAAGCTGTAGTTTCATTTGTTCATATATGTTTATAGCAATAGCCTCTGAGGTACCTTAGGTACCCCTTCTCTCTGTGCTGTGGCACAGGAAGTCTGTATCACAGGCAAGGCCTTCTGGTTACAACATGATATAAGCCTCTATTCTGGAAATGAAATTTACAACCCTAATTTGTTTCTCCTAGAAATGATGCTCCTGCTGGGAACAGGGCCACAGCTGGTGTTGGCTGGCCGACCATCTCCTTCTCTGGATGGTTAAGTATCCATGTGTTGAGCTGAGCAGCTGTCAGGGCCCTTCAGTGACTTTCTGAATGCTTCTTCAGTGGCCTTCCTGCTGGATCAATCTCTAGATCTCTGTGCCTCTTCAAACGCAAATGTTATTTGCCTTTAACAGAGAGAGGCTGAGAGAGGAAGGGGTGGGGAGAGAAACACACAGAGAAAGTACTTTGCACCTCTGTTTTGCCCAGGGTAGCTAATAAATGGAAATTAGATGGACCTGCAACAAAATGTTGCAGTATGGAGTTACTTCTATCCAGGCTTCCCCCCCCCCCATGAGAAGTACACAAATTTTCAAGACAACTTCATTTTCTTGACCCCTCTTTCGCCATCTTGAATGGTCAACCACTAAGTATGTTTTTTTCTCTCACCTCCTTTTTCTTCTTTTTTGCTGGGTAGTTTTTGGGTGGGTGGTGTGGTATAGTATGTTTTTTAACCCTTTAGGTGTTTTCTCACATTGTTCCCCACTTTTGCAAATGTTGAGGTTCCCACAAGCATGCCAGTACTTCCCTCTAGCACAGGAGTGGGCAACCTCTGAGGATCTACAGGTCATTTTTACCCTCCCCTGGGCCTTTGAAAGCCGCATCCCCAACACATCCCAGCCAGCCACTTCTACTTTGGGCCACAAGAGGCCGAAAAGGGTGGTAGTAAGAAACTAAAGCAAAATAGGCCACCCCTCGAGGATTCTATGGGTATGATTTGGAATTTTGGAGACTATTATTTTTGTTCATGTTTTGGAGAGGGGTCTGTGGAGCCTTGTGGAGTGAACTTGGTCCACTTCTGCTCTGGTTCACTGAAGGTGCCATTTTGTCTCCATAAGGTTCCATACTTGGAGATTCTTATGTACCAATCAACACTTGTACCTATATACTAAAACCAAGGCCTTTTCTAAAACTAAAGATGGCTGACTCTGATAGTTAAGGGGGCCACCTTGGCCTATAGAACAGAAGAGGAGAATTGGTGGCCCATGGGCCAGAAAGTGGCCAACAGTGGCCTTCCCAACTAGCTTGTATGCTTTGCAGCAGTTAGGGGTTAGAAGGGATGACAAAGTTAACTGTCCCATTGGTATAACACAAGCTAAGTCTGGATCTAAACCAAGATATCTGTTTTGGTTTTAGCAGAACAGGATAGGGATGTAAATGTGTTGAAACCAATGAAGTTTGAACTACAACTCCCTGACTCCCCTAGCCATTCTGTAGGGCAGAGAGTATGCCAATGTAAGTACTTTTGTAGGCATTGTGGAAGGAAGCAGTCAGATCTCCTTGCACATCTTATATTATTGGAACCTTCCGCCTCCATTAGGTATGGCCTGATGGCATGTTTCGTTAAACCCCAGAAATATTGTGAAGTGTGCACTTTATTCAGAGTTATATATACAAAACTGCAGGCACAAAAAATGCCATTATATAATGAGAAGAGAGAACCTTCAGTGAAGGGTTTCTGAGACGTATAGAGGCTTTTGAAATGTAAACACACACACACACACAGATTTCCACCAGTAGTGTTGGGAGCATACAGTAGTTCTGTTAACGTTTCATTTCATTAAAGACCCTTTTGTTGAGTGTTAAAATGGGGAAGGGCAAGGCTGCCTGTAACTTAATATCAGAATTTATTTCTTTATTTATTCTCAGCAGTGCATGTTGCAAATAAAATAAGAGTTCTACTTGCATCCATGTTGCCTCTTATCCTGATGCTATACTATTCCAAGAGCAAGTGGTGCATTGACTATTAAAGCCTCAAGTCTAGCATTAAACTATGGCCATTAATAACCTTCAAGAGGCAAATAAAAATCTACCAAAAGGTATCTCAGCTACAGATTGCCTTGTAGTTCAGCTGTGGTGATCATTGGGTTTTGCATTTAAATTTAATTTGCTCTTGGGAAAATATAAACATTTAACTTGGGCTCAATGGCATAGATCATAGGTCCAGTTAAAGGCTAGCCCTGTCATTAGGAAAAGTGAGAAAACAATCTCAGCGGATCCAGGGGCTTTGGCAGCTTCCATGTCAGGGGGATGGTGAATCCACTCAGTGTTTTAATCTAGATCAGAGGTTCCTAAACATGGGCCCCACAGTTGTTTTTGTCTTCAACTCTTAGAAGCCCCAGCCAGTTGGCCAACATTCAGGAATTCTGGGAGGACTGAAGTTAGAACCACCGGTCAGATGCTAAAGGAGCTATACAAGGTGCTGAACCTATTGGGGGGATAAGTTTTAGCACTTTGGATAGCTCCTTTAAAGTTCAGACTAACATAGACTCATAGAAACCTAGAGTTGGAAGAGACCACAATCTAGAGTAGATTTACCAGCCCACTGACATGAAATCCATCGGCTGCCATTGTGCTGAGGGAAACAGCGGCAACCCTCCAGTCATTCTTCCTGAAACCCCTGGGCATTCCCCTCTATTCCCCTGGCTGTTCCCCTCATTCTGGTAACAGAATGATGTTTGCTAGAGACGGAGTGAGAATTTTCTATCATAACATGTTGTGATGTCAACCAACATAAATGGGCTTAGAAAGGGATTGGGCAAATTCATAGGGGAGAAGGCTATCGGTTTGTGCGTAAAGATATGCTATATGAGATTGTGAAAATCTCTTGGTTTTGATTCCATTGTGTTTCTTTGAATCCAACCTCCATTTCTTTCATAGCTTTGTTTCGTATCAGATTGTGAGACTTTGATTCCCCCCACCTTTCCTTGCCTGGAAATTCATTGCACATTGAAAATGTATTTTACCACAGATATGTATTTTCCCCATCCACTAAAGTGGGGTTCTGCATTTTTTCATTGTACACACTTGACTCAGTCACATTTTTAAAAGTTTGCATCATACCACAATTTTTTCTAGAGGACCCTATAAGCTGTGCACGTGTGCAAATTCTCAAGCAAGCTGCTCTTTTTTCAGTTCCACTCGTTTTTAAAAACTTTTTGAGTGTTTTTTTTTTTTGAATTTCCCATGCTCTCTCTTCTTGTAAGAATCCATGAGATTTCAGTCGAGGAAGTGAACGGAGGTCCGTTTGCTACACGTTGACTCCTCATTCATTGCCAGGGCTGCCTTTTTGCTGGATGCAAGGTAAATGTGGTATGGGGAGTTCTTTTGCAGGCATAAAAACAACACAAATTATGCTGGCAAAATAACATTTTTGGAGGGTGGTATGATAAATTCCTAAATAAGGGTTATATACTGCCCCTGAATAATAGGTTGTTTGTGTTATTAGCGGCAATAGTCTGAAGAATAACCAGCATTAATAATGTAATGTTAATCAAGTCATTCTCGCTGTCAATGTTTTCTGAATTTAATTTCACTTTGACCTCACTGCATACAGTTCCAACTCCCACCCATGAGTAATACATGTAGTTAGTACAAGAACTCCATTTAGCTTGACAGTGGAATGAGTTGCCTTAACCATGCTGCAAAATAATAGTGGTTTGATACCATGTTAACTGTCATGGCTCCAACCAATGGAATCTTGGGAACTGTAGTTTTATGAGGTACTGAGGATACTTCACAGAGAGCTCTAACACTATAGTTCAGGGGAATGTACTACAGGATTCTAAACACCAAAATAAAAATCTCAGAATTCAGCACTATCTTTTGACATGGTAGCACAACGGTACCTCTGAGCATATCAAGAGGACCAGGTTGCAAAAGCTGTTGCAGAGTTGCAATCATCAGACAAAGAAATGAGCACACAGACACAGATGTGTATCTAAACTATTTCTCTTTACTAGAGCATTTTATAGTGATATTTACAATGTGTCTGAGACTCCTATCATACAGAATACACAGCACAATGTACAGTGCAGTCCGGTTACTGTACATCCCAGATTGAACTATAAAGTTTCAGATCAAAATCCATGTCAATAGCACAGAGACAGTGGTTCTTTCACCCATTCTTTCACAAAGATAAGCCTTTGGCCTTCTTCTTTCCCACGCTAGTCTCCCAGGCCTAATCAAGATATGCTAGCCAGCTGCATTTAGCCTTCTCATTACTGGACCATGCAGGCTGTATACACTAGCTCTTTATAGTATAAATTTCCAGGTTGTATATCCCAGCACCCTGACATCCTTTGGAATTCTCACCCCTTCCAAATCTGATATAGAGCAGGAGATTTGCTGCTTAGTGGAAGTGTAAGTTGTTTCTTGTCACCTATGCTTAGCATGCACATTTGTAAAGACAGGCTACTGAACCAAACCTAGGTAAGTCCTGAAGCTTCTTATCACTTGGAGCAATCTAAGGACTTTTTAGGACAAGTAAAATGCAACGGAAGCAGCCTCACCACGTTGCGAGACTGCTGCGCTGCAGGGCGTCCCTTTCGGATGACACCCGTCCCTGCCGGTATTGTTGCGGTACCGCAGGGACATTTGAGTGTAATATTTTGGTGATTTTTACTCACAATCAACTTTCTACTCATGATCAACTCACGATTTTTACTCACAATCAACTAAAAATCGCCAAAATATTACACTCAAATGTCCCTGCGGTACCGCAACAGTACCGGCAGGGACGGGCGTCATCCGAAAGGGACGCCCTGCAGCGCAGCAGTCTCGCAACGTGGCAAGGCTGCTTCCATTGCATTTTACTTGTCCTAAAAAGTCCTAAGTGTAGAAGTATCTGTTACAAATAATGTGTTACGTGAAATTAATTCCTTTTAGCAGTCACTTTAAAAAACAACTAAAAAGTTAGTTTATGGTTTTTAGAATTGTTACGTTTGAATAACAGCAAAGCAATTACTTTTAAAAACTATAATAGTTACTATTTTGGAGTATTGTAACTGTAACTACTTACTTTTAGCACTATCATTATCTTTGTAGCAGTAAATAATTACTTTTAAACAGTAGCATCTCTTTCTGTAACTAAAGAACAGGGCAAGGGAGCACTACTACTCTTGGGTTCCATCCAGGATGCAGTTAAACGTGTTGAATTTTCTCCGAAAGTGCTTTTCTTCGGTTGTAACTGGATGGAACTTTTAAGACTTACAAGTTGTAAGCTGTAACTGTAAGAACCCCTGTTATCTCTGAAGGAAATATCAGCTCCTTGGCTCTTGCAGTGTTGTTTCCCTGAGAGCCATAGAAAACTCCCACGTTGTGCCATTTTTGTTCTCGCTATCTTTCACAAAATTATCCGAGCCTTGTTAAAATGCAGCTGCAGCGCTTAATTATTGTTTGTACAGGACTTGGAGAATGGAAAGTGCAACGTAATTGCTGTTGTTATTTAACTTTGGGACATGATGGGATCCAAGGGAACTCCAGGAATGGCGGCTCTGGCACCGTTAACACTGGGGCGACACTTATTTCTTCAGATTCAATTCAAAGGGGTACACTGATGCCAGTCCCTCCAGTAAACAGATAATGGGTGTGTTAAATTGACTTAGAGGTTGTTTACTTGACCAGCCGAGTCCTATGTAGACATTTCTATGCTTGGGAAAGAATTCAAATGCCTGTCCTCCTTCTGATTCTAAGCAAGGTGATGGATGAAATACTGGATCCATTCATTAGGTTTGTACTCAAGAAAGAAAGTAACAATGCTACTTAGCATTTATATAGTACTCAAGAGCATTGAAAGCACTTCACAAACATTATCTCAGTAATTGCACATCAATATTGTTCTGCAACAGGTAACACAAATGCAGAGACAAAGGCAGGGCTGCAAAGAGCTGTTTTCATCATGGCTCAAAGGCTGGGCAAAACCAGAAGGATGTAAAACTCCCACCCCACTGCCACTTTGAAATAATGACCACTGTGCCAGTTTACAGACCCTTTTAGTGAGTGTCATCTGTTCTCAAAACAGTGGGCTGTATGACACACAAAGCAACAAGCCCAATGTCCCCTCATGAATGCAGAACTAGGGGAAACACATACTTTTTAAAAAAAGGACCCTGCCTTTAATTTAATTTCCAGGGTCAACGAAACCTGGTCCCAAGGTTTGTGTTGTGAGCACACAGCAGGGCTTTTCACCCCCACTTTTCCTATAGCATCTCCTACAAGACTGTATGGCATTCAGATACAGTCAGTTGCAATACTTTGTCACTTAACTATTTAATCCATGATGATATCTTGCCACTCAGTTATCAATGGCTACTATGATGGATACAGGGAACTACCATGTTCTCAGGCCATTTGATAGCCATTGCTGCAGACCAAATGGGGTGGGATTGCATCCAGGTTATGTGTTGGAACTTCTCCTTCCATCTCGCCCATACCATCATCAAATTGTATCTCTGAATTTGTTTATGCATGGCAGCTCCCAGAATCCTCAAGACAAAATAGCTGCTGGCTGGGGGAATCTGAGGGTTGTTACCCCCCCACACACACACACTTCAAGGTGAACCACCTTTAGCTCTTGGAAAAAATTATTTTTTGTACTACAGCCCCCCAAATTCCCAGCCAACATGATGAGCAGCCATGTCGGTTGGGGGTTCTGGGAGCTGTAGTCCAAACCAGGTACACTTGCAAGCTCTGCCACCTGTGTTTCTACCCAAACTGTTGAGTGTCTTCTGCTAAGAATCCACAACACTGGCAAAGTGATGAACTATTTATTCACTCTCTCTCTCTCTCTTTCTCTCTCTGTGGGTGTGCCTGTGCCTATTAGGGTCACCATCCACATTTTCCCAGACATGTCCTCTTTTTCAGACCTAAAATGTCTGTCTGGGCAGATTTTTCAAATGTACGGGTTTTCTTACACGGCCCAGACTGGAGTAAGTGGGTGATCAGGTTGTAGAGCTCTGCAGAGGATGAGGAAGAGAGACATACTAGATCAAAGTGAGACAAGGGAAGCCCTGTGGAAGTTATTAAGTGACTCATTGGCTTCCAGCTAGGTTGGGGCCACTGTTGCAATTGTTGTCACCAGGGCCACCATCCTCCTCCACCCTGAGGAGAAGACCTCTCAGGAAGGAAGATGGTGGAGAGGAGAAAGAGCTTGGATTGTGCCTGGCTGCAAGGGAAGTCTGTCTTGTCTGTTGAACTGACTTGGGAGATTTTCACACTACACTGTTATAGTGTTACTATTCCACTTTAACTGCTCTGGCTTCCTCCTGTTGAATTCTGGGGTTTGTAGTTTAGTGAGGCATAAAAGCTCTCTGGCTGAGAGTCCTAAATGCCCCTCCCTAAACTGCAAATCCCAGGATTACACAGGAGGCAGCCATAGCAAATAAAGTGGAATAGTAACACTATAACAGTGGTAGTGTGAAAATCACTGAGGAGTGGTGGCTGCGGTCTGTTGAACTGACTTAGCTGAGGAGTGGTGGCTGCAGATGGAAGCCCAGTGTTTATAGGATATTTAAAGTGAGAGCCATCATAGTGATCTGCAGCTTGAAGTAGCCAGTTAGTAAATGTGTCCTTTTTCTTTTTTTTTTTTGCTTTTCAAAAAATGCTAACCCTAGCATACACACATACACCAAGTCCTCTTTCTTTTGACTCCTCCCTTTTGGCTTTTTCCTTTACCCCTGAAGCAGGAACATCTCTCACATCACTTCTTTTAAAGTTCTTCTCCACCCACAACTGATGCTGAGATTCTTCCAATCTGGAAAGCTGTTTCCTTATGACTTTACAATTCCAGCCTCTGGGGTGGATATATTTCCTACCCACTCTTTCTTAAATATAGCGAAGTAGGGGATGCCTGTTTGTGATTTGCTGTTTTTTTTCTCAGTTGCTGAATATCCATTGGCTTTTCTCCTTCCCTTGATGGTTTACTTGAAACAGGGTCACTTTTGTGCTGTTGTTTTTTCAGTAGGCTCATACCAACTGCAAACTATTCCAATCTAAGTTTCTTCATTCATTCATTCATTCATTCATTTATTGATGTTCTCCCAACAGGAGACTCAAGGGGATCACACTATGAGTTTAAACAACATACCGTTAAAACAATGGACAATACAGAAGTTGGAAAACAAACAATCTTATTAAAAACATTAATTTAAAGTTTTAAATTTTAATTTAAAAACATTAATTTTTAATAGATTTTCCTTGGTTTTTTTCTGGGCTGTGAGGCCATGTTCTGGAATAGTTTCTTTCTGGTGTTTCACCTGCATCTGTGGCTGGCATCTTCAGAGAAGATTTCTCTGAAGATGCCAGCCACAGATGCAGGTGAAACATCAGAAAGAAACTATTCCAGAACACGGCCTCACAGGCTGGAAAAAACCCAAGGAAAATCTATGGTTGCTGGCCGTGAAAGCCTTCGACTTCACATTAATTTTCAAGAAACCATTAAAATATAACAATACAGATATATTTCATATTACAGATACATTTCAGTTAACAAAGCCTCTAGCAAAGAAGCCTTTTTACATCTGCCTAGCCCCCTTTTCTTCCTCACCCTCTGTCTAGCTGGAGGATTTTTAGCAGCGTTGGCATCGGGGGTTGATGAAGGAGGGCTAGAGAAACACAGACTTTCAGTGTCTAATGTGAAGTCGAAGGCTTTCACGGCCGGCATCCATAGATTTTCCTTGGGTTTTTTTCTGGGCTGTGAGGCCGGGTTCTGGAATAGTTTCTTTCTGATATTTCGCCTGCATCTGTGGCTGGCATCCTCAGAGATTCTGTGAGGATGCCAGCCACAGATGCAGGCGAAACGTCAGAAAGAAACTATTCCAGAACATGGCCTCACAGCACGGAAAAAAGCCAAGGAATATCTGTTTCAGTGTCTAGTTGCAGCAGTGTGTCTAGAGTAAACAATGCAATAAAGTTTGAGCTGGGAAAGAGTAAGATTCTACTATAGCTGATCCTACTGTAGTCATAAATACTCAAAGGAACCAGATCCTGCCTGATTTTGGAAGCTAAACAGGGTCAGCCCTGGTTAGTACTTGGATGGAAGACTGCCAATGTCTACCAGGTGCTGTAGGCTATATCTCAGAGGAAGGAACTGGCAAAACCACCTCTGAGAATTCATTGAATCAAATATAAACATCACTTTAAAACATAGCCAAGTGTTTACAGCTCCTCTTCCTCCTGGCACTCTGTCCGTTTGTGGTGGGATCCTCAGAGCTCCATCTGAGTAACTTCTGCTGCACAAATCTCAAATAGGTACAGTACAGTATAACCCATCATCCCCTCAATCTATCCCTTTGTCCAAATAATTCCTACTTTCTTTGTTAGCCTTGCGTGACTGCTTGAAACCTGAGTGTATGTGCGTGTGTCTGTTCCCTTGATAATTTTTCAATAAAAACCATTTTTATTTCAACCCCTGGCTTGCAGTCTCCTCAGTTACTACCAGTATACATAGGTCAAAAGATCCTGCAGTTACCCAGCCTCTTGCTGTCATCTTGAGCTAATTAGAAATTCCCCATATTAGGATTCAGATACTAGGGGAACCTCATGGATCCCATGCAATTCAGATAATGGGTGTTTGGGCCTAAATATCCTAAAGGCACCAGATCTCATCTGATCTTGGAAGCTAAGCAGGGTTCTAAAAGACAATTAAGAGATAACATCAGAAATGTGTTGGATATTTAGGAATATTTGCAGCATAATGAGAAGCAAACAGCATTGATTTTCTTAGACAATTATCATACAGGGACCAAAAAAGTGTTCCTGTCTTGCTATACTATATTCCATCCCCCTCCCATCCCCTTCTCGGCATGATAACCCCCAGTTTCACACTTACGTTGTTTACATGACTGTCCCCTCTCCTCAGCAGCGAGGCATGAATGGAGCTCCAGCAGAGGCCCATTCACTTCCTGTTTTGAGTTCCCGGCTGTTCTCATGGGAGAATGAGTGCGTGGGAAATTCAAAAATAAAAAGGAAAAAAGAGATTGAAAAGTGACAGCAAGCACAAAAAAGAAACAGTTAAAAAATACAAGTAACCCAGGGAAGGAAGAAAAAGGGTGTCACTTACCTGGATGTCCCGACTGCACGCAGAATTTTTCAGCACAGACTTCCCACTGCAACTGGCATTGTGCCAGCATAACGGGGCACCTTTTCACTCACCTGTGATCCAATTACAGAAATGGAATGGGCGATCTATTGATGGGTTAAGCCGTCAATAAAAAGAACACAGACAGAATGGAAGCAGCACAGGATGAGGATGCAGTTGTCTGAAAAGTTAGCCCTTTGGCGATCTCCTGGTGTTCCTGGAATGCCATATTAAGGGTGTCGGATAATCTCCTTAGATGCAGAAAAGGCCTTTGACAACTTGAATTGTACTTTCTTGTTTAGAGTTGTGGAAGATATTAATTTTGGAGACAACTTTAGTAAATGGATTAAAGCTCAAATAATTGTTACTGCTGAGTTAACAAGACCTTGTGAGATTCAAAAAGGTACAAGACAAGGATGTTTGCTCTCTCTACCCTTGTTTATTTTGTTTTTGGGAGTACTGAAAAGAGATATAAGACAGGAGGAGAAGATAACAGCAATAAAGTTTATTTATTTATTTTTTTAAAAAAGATGCTTATAAATTAAGGGTATTTGCTGATGACTTAGTGATTGTCTTGGAAAACCCTCTGGAGAGTATAGAAATGTTAATGAGAAAATTAGAAGCCTTTGGTGTGTTGGCAGGTTTTAAGATTGATAATCAAAAGATGAAGATGCTAGTCAAAAATATGAGTACAGAAGATTAGCTGCAACTGATAGGAAAACTGGTTTAAGTGTGAGAAGAAAATTAAATATCTGAGTATTACTATTCTCCTTTACGGGTCTGAAACATGGGTCACCTATCGCCACCACTTACGATTCCTTGAATGCTTTCATTAGCGCTGTATACACACAATTCTAAATATACACTAGACTGACTATGTGAGGAACATTGCTGTCCTTGAGCAAGCAGGAATCACCAGCATTGAGACCATGATATTTAGAACACAGCTGCACTGGGTAGGGCACGGTTCTAGGATGGAGGACCATCAGCTCCCAAAAATAGTACTTTACAGTGAACTCGCCATGGGTCAGTGTAAGAGGAGCACTCCAAAAAAGCAATACAAGAACTCCCTGAAACAACATCTCAGGCTCGGCCAAATTGATCACCAACAATGGTATGCCCTGGCCTCACATCGGGAGGCATGGAGACACACAATGCTGCAGCCTTATTTGAGAACTCATGCCGAACAAGTCTTGAAGAGAAATGACAACACAGAAAGAATCACAACCTGGAAACATCACCTAAGGAAACCTTCTGCTGTGCTTTCTGCAACTGGACTTGTTTATCTCGGATTGGCCTTTTTAATCATCAGCGTGCTTGCAGAAAGCATGGGATGAGTCCTTCCTGAATCTTTGTTTGTGAAGAAAAGCCAGAGAGGGGAGAGATTACTATGACAAATATGAATTTTATGTTATTTCAAAATAATTATGTTAAAATATGGAAGGATATTAAAAGGGACATGTTTAGATGGCAGAAACTAAACTTGTCATGCTTGGGGAGAATTTCTGTGATAAAATGAATGTTTTACCTAGAATGATGTTTCTATTTTAGACAATACCAATTTTGACAACTGATGTGCCATAAAAGTAATGGCCAAAAGGCATAACAGAGTTTATAAGGCAAGGGAAAAAAACTGAGAGTTAGGTATAAAGTGTCACAAGATGCAAAGGAGAGAGAAGAATTGGGTTTACCAGATTTGAAACTGTACTTTGAAGCCTGTTGTTTAGTTTGGATGAAAGAATAGGTGATGCTGAGAAATAAAAGATTAGTAGATTTGGAAGGTCATGACCCGAGGTTTGGATGGCATGGATATTTATGGTACAATAAAGTTAAAGTCAATGTAGATTTTAAAAATAATTTTGTGAGACATGCCTTATTGAGAATATGGAACACATACAAACCCAGGTGTGCCCAAGAATGCCTTTATGGGTCTCAGCACAAGAAACTTTTAATAGAAGAGAAACAACAGGTAAAGAAAAATGGTTACTGTATCAGAATTTATTTGAATTGCACCAAAGGGAATATAGAGTTAAATCGAGGGAACAGGTAGAAATAGAAAGATATACCTCTCAGTGGTATCCTTACGTACAATATTTGAGAGATTTATAATGGATAAAAGATGTATGGTTTTGAACAAAATAAGTCAGAATTTGAAGTATGATTGTGTACAGGTGATGAACATGTAATTTCTAAAATGTACAAACTTCTATTGAAATTTGAAATGGAAGAAGAGTGGGTTAAAGAATGTATGATAAAATGGGCTAAACATTTTATAATGTACTGATGGACAAATGGTCAAAGAGATTAAAATTTACATTATGATATGATCTTAAAGAGAATTTTTACAAAATGATGTATCATTGGTATATTTCACCAAAGAAGTGGTCTAGAATGTATAAAGGGGTTTCCAATGTATGTTGGAAATGTGAGTGTCATGAAGGGACATTTTATCATATGTGGTGGATGTGTGAAAAAGCTAAAAAGTACTGTATTGGTTTCAAATGCATACGTTGATGCAGAAGATTTTAAAGATGATGACTCAGTCAGAACTGGAACTGTTCCTTCTGGGATTAATGGATGTGCAGCTGGAAAAGACTTATTAGGAGGCTATTGCAATACATGATCACAGGAGCAAGATTGTTATATGCAGAAAGATGGGGGGGAATCAGATTTACCAATTATGGAGGAGTGGTTGATGAAATTGACTGATTTAGCAGAAATGGATAAATTGTCATACTTGATTAGTGAAAGGTTGTTAATGACATTTCTTAAACCATGGGGACTATGGGCATCTGGAATAGGGATCTACATGGCCCACGACACACCCCAATTTTGAAAATGCTTTGTTTCTGGTATTTTTTTTTCTTTCTCTTGCTTGCAATTTTTACTGGGCATTGCTTTGAAAGCCTTGGTAAGCAATCAAGCAATTTACAAACACATTTAATAATAAAGCAAATATCCTGAAAGAAAACAGAGGTAGCTAGCAATGGCTGGAACCTGGCAATGGAGCACTCCATGCTACAACAATTTATTGCAGGTATGGTTTGCAAATCAGCAATCCCTCTTTGTTTTGTAACACAAACCCTCAAGCTGTCCACTCAAATCGCAGGCCCCACATTCCATTTGGAGTAGCCCGACCAGCTGTGCGCTTCTTGAGTCAAAGCGAGCATAAAAATAACTTTTCTGTTCAATTAGAAGTGTCCCCAAAGATGATTCTCCCCCCCTTCTTCTTTGTTTCTGCCTCTTTTAAACTGTTGGAACAAATCAGTATCCCATGTTGGTTCTGTAATTAAGACCATGCACAGCTTGGCTCCAAAGATCCCTAATTACATCTGCTTTAGGGATGCTGCTGGAGACTAGATAATTGTATACAGTGGAGCCATTAGAGCGGCTTCATCTACGGCCTAGATGGGAAGTTTTTGAGCAGCATGCGGTTTGGAGAGAGTCCTCGGGCCATTTGCGGGGCTTAATTTGAGCCAAGATTCTGTGGTGGAATCTGTTTTCAAAGCCAAGGTTCAACCTTGAAACATATGCACAAGGTACAGATGCATTTTAACAGGCATCCTTTAATCAAGGTGTTTCTTCTCTGAATTCATGGCACAGTCTTACCCAGACCTTTGTACTGGAACAAAGCAGTGGGAAACCTGACTTCTGTGGACCACACACAGCATCCAAAGCTGTTTTAGTGGGCTCCAGATCCCTACCAGACACCCATGCCAAAATCTGACCTTGGGCTCATCTACACAGGCCGGGATACACCGGTTTCCTGCCTGTGGATCAGGCTTGTTCCTCCTGTGTTACCGCCATGAAACAGCAGGAAGTCCAGATTGGCACACTGGCCTGTTGCTGCAGCAGTCTCCCTCACTATAGATTTTCCTTGGTTTTTTTCTGGGCTGTGAGGCCATGTTCTGGAAGAGTTTATTTCTTCAGATGCCAGCCACAGATGCAGACAAAACGTCAGAAATAAACTCTTCCAGAACATGGCCTCGCAGCCCAGAAAAAAACCAAGGAAAATCTATAGATGCCAGCTGGGAAAGTCTCCCTCACTGTCTCTGAAGCTAGGAAGCCTGCCTCCAACATGTGACCAAGACCCCCTGCATGTGACCAGCCTTGGCCACATGCCTGTGGGCCTGCTTACTGCTGCCAAAGAGCGATAGCAGAGGGCATCTGCGGTGACAGGCTGGTGTGCTTCTGTAATCATGCTAGGACTGATCCATTTCTTCCCAGCTGGAACGCATTTTAACAGGTATTTTAATACAATGGTTTATCGGGCCCTAGCAATAGCATTAGCAATAGCATTTACATTTCTATACCGCTTACCAGTGCAAAGCACTCCCTAAGTGGTTTACAATGTATTAGCTAATTGTTCCCAAGGAGCTGGGTACCCATTCTACCAACCTACAGAAGGATGGGAGGCTGAGTCAAACTTTGAGCCCTGTAGGATCGAACTCACAAGGTTGTGGCAACAGTACCATCATTTAACCACTGCACCACTAGGGCTCCTTCCCCCTATCTTTGCCCCTGGGGTGGTGAGGAGGCCAAGGGGCAAAATGGGGCAAAAGCCCTGCATCATCAAGACTGCAGGGCTCCAAGATGGGGGCAAGATGGGGTAAATTCCCTGTGTAGATAAGCCTCTTGTGAAAAAAAGTGAAATCTCATTCCTGCAAGCCTCTAGGAATGGCAGTTCATATTGTAAATGTGTTGGGCATACACTCCAACTGTTCCAATTTGGCAGGCACAGTCCTGATTAAACCTCTGCCATTGCACCTTTTCGGCTGCTTTTAAAATGTCCCAGTCCTTTTTTCCTCCACCACTTTCCTCCTTTGATCATAGAATCATAGAGGTGGAAGAGACCCCAATGGCCATTCAGTCCAACCCATGCTATGCAGGAATACACAATCAACTCATTCCCGACAGATGGCCATCCAGCCTCTGTTTAAAAACCTCCAAGGAAGGAGACTCCACCACACTCAGAGGCAGTGTATTCCATTTCTGAACAGCTCTTACTGTTAGGAAGTTCTTCCTAATGTTTAGGTGGAATCTCTTTTCCTGTAGTTTGAATCCATTGCTCCATGTCATACTCTCTGGAGCAGCAGAAAACAAGCTTGCTCCATCCTCAGTAGGACATCTCTACAAATATTTAAATATGGCTTCATGTCCCCTCTTAACCTTTTTTTCTGGTAAACATACCCAGCTCCCTAAACCACTCCTTATAGGGCATGGCTTCCAGATTTCCCACCATCCTGATCACCCTCTTCTGGACATGTTCCAGCTTTTCAATATCTTTCTTGAATTGTGGTGCCCAGAACTGGACACAGTATTCCAGGTGAGGTCTGACCAAAACAGAATAGAGTGGCACCATTACTTCCCTTGATCTAGACACTATACTAGATCTCAGCTTACTTCAACTGCTTCAAACAGAGTTCAAATTAACCCAGCAGGGAGGAGGGGAGAGAAGGAGGAAGAATTTTGTCCTTCCCTGTAGACTCAGGCAAAAGCAAACTGCTGCACCTTCTCCCAGCTTGTTGGTTCTTCCTCTTTAATAACTTTTTGCCGTGTTGACCTCACTCTCATGTTGCTTGACCACATGCGTCCCAGTTTTCATCTGTGAAATGTTGGAGGGTATGGTTTCTGAACAGAAAAGTCACTTTTTACCAAAATAGATCTCTTGCCACTCCCCCATGGATGTGGGGCTCCATGGCTTCTGGGAATGGGAAATGGGTTCATAAAACTTGTTCATCTGTACTGTAGGTGGAGAGTTGAAAAAGAGGGCTTGTGCACCTTTAATAACTGGATGAAAGGGGAATTTCAGAAACTGTAGCTTGTAACACACCTCCCTCTTTTGCAACACTTTTACAAGTACAAGAGCCTGGCCTTTATCAGGAGCAGTATCACTATTAAAAATGCAGGAGCCTTATTAGGTTTGATCCCTGATCTTTGGCTGTCTGAGGCAAAGAATGAGTTTCTGCTCTCATACCAAGAGTAACTGTGATGGCAGCTGGTAACTCAGTTCCAGTAGGGTGGTAAATCTACTTTGAGCTTTAGTCTGAAGTTTAAAGCAGCTCTCAAAGGGACTGAACCAATTTTGGGGAATGGACTTGAGCAACTTGGGTAGATCCTTTAAAGTTCAGATCAAAACCTGGGGTGGATGCACCAACCCACAGACATGGAAGCCACCACTGTATACTGGATCGGCAGTTGAATTTTAATTCAGCACTGGCAAAGTCACTGTGTTCACTACACTTGAGGGCAGCAGGTGAGTTTGTCTGTTTGTTCATTTACTGTACTTTATTAGAATGTTTCTAATAATTCAATTAATAATATTGAATTTGTCCTTTATTTGAAGATTGGTAAGAGGGATAAAAGCAATGAAACAACTTAAAAACAATCAAAACACAACTTAAACCATTTGAAACAGTTTAGAATCATTCAACCAAAAAAATAGAACTCTCAGGGCATGTCTACGCCAGCACAAATACTCCGGGTGCATTCTGGAGTATTTTGCCCCAAAGCTACCCCAGATCCAACCTGTTAATGCCACACATACCTGTGTGCAAACGATCTGGTGCTATCTTCCTGTCCACACTTTTGCCTAGGCCAAAGCCAAATCAGCACCACTGTGCCATCCCCTTCTGTCTGGGGCTGCCGCTGCCATTTCTGGAAAGCACCTCTCTGGATTCCCACTGTTGACACACCACTTGCCCTGGCATCAGATTGATGTCTCCCACCTCATCGTTGACCTCATGGCTGGGCACCGTGTTCTGACACCAGGTAATTGATGTGTGGTGGCACAGTGGTTAAATGCCAGTATTGCAAGTCACAAGGTTATGAGTTCTATCCCAGAGGGCTCCAAGGTTGACTCAGCCTTCCATCCTTCCATAGATCGGCAAAATGAGTACCCAGATTGTTGGGAAAAATTAGCTACCCCCCCCCCGCAAACATTGTAAACTGCTTAGGGAGTGCTTCGGCACTGATAAGCAGTATATAAATATCAATGCTATTGCTATGCTATTGCTATGTGTTGACAGCAAGGATGGATGCTTGGTTAGTCAGGAAGTGGCCAGGCAAGCGATTAAGGGTGTTGTGTGTGTGATCGCTTGCTCTGATGATTGCTTTCCTGGCCACTTCCATCAGAGCAAGCAATTGCCCCCCTCCTTGATCAAAGTCAACTTGGGTTTTTGAAAAACAAGTCACGCCAGACTAATTTTATCTCTCTCTCTCTCTCTCTCTCTCTCTCTTTTTTTTTTTTTTTTTTGCATAGAGTTACATACTTGGTAGATAAAGGGAATACTGTGGAAGTAGTGTATCTTGTTTTCAGTAAGGCCTTTGACAAAGTCTCCCATGATATTCTTGCAAAAAAGTTAGTAAAATATGGGCTAGACAATGCAACTGTTAGGGGGATTTGTAATTGGTTGACTGACCAAACCCAGAGGGCTGAATCCAAAGGGTAGTCACCAATGGCTCCTCTTCATCTTGGACAGAAGTGACCAGCGGGGTGCCACAGTGTTCTGTCCTGGGCCCAGTGCTATTCAACATCTTTATTAATGACTTCCAAGAGCGAACAGAAGGCATGCTTACCAAGTTTGCAGATGACACCAAATTAATAGGGGTAGGTACTACCCCAGAGGACAGAATCAGAATTCAAAATGACTTTGACATATTAGAAAGCTGGGCCAAAATTAACTAAATGAATTTCAACAGGAAGAAATATAGAATACTACACTTGGGCAGTAAAAATGAAAAGCACAGATGTAGTACTGTGCTTGATGGCAGTACATGTAAAAGGGATCTAGGAGTCTTAGTGGATCACAAACTGAACATGAGTCAGCAGTGTGATGTGGCAGCTAAAAGAGCCAGTGCAATTCTAGGCTGCGTCAATAAGAGTATAGAGTTGTCCCTCTGTATCCATGGGTTTAAGGATTCATGGCTTGAAAATATTCTTTAAAAAATAATAATCCAAAAAGCAAACCTTGATTTTGCCACCTTATATAAGGGACACCATTTTGCTATGCCATTGCATATAATGGGACTTGAGTATTCACGGATTTTGGTATTCACAGAGGGTCCTGGAACCAAACCCCAGCGAATGTGAAGGGACAACTGTAGTGTCTAGATCAAGGAAAGTAATAATACCACTCTATTCTGCTTTAGTCAGACCTCACCTGGCATCATGTGTCCATTTCTGGGCACTACAATTCAAGAAGGATGGTGAGAAGCTGGAACATATCCAGAGGAGGGCAACCAAAATGGTGGGAGGTCTGGAAGCCATGCCCAATGAGGAGTGGCTAAGAGAGCTGGATATGTTTAGCCTGGAGAAGAGAAGGTTAACAGGGAACATGATAGCCATGTTTAAATGTTTGAAGGGATGTCATATTGAAGATGGAGCAAGCTTCTTTTAGGCTGCTCCAGAGACTAGGACACGGAGCAGCGGACTCAAACTACAAGAAAAGAGATGCCATCTAAACATTAGGAAGAACTTCCTGACAGTAAGAGCTGTTCGGAAGTGGAATGCACTGCCTCGGAGTGTGGTGGAGTCTCCTTCTTTGGAGATTTTTAAACAGAGACTGGGTGGCCATCTGTCGGCCGTGCTTTGATTCCTGCAAAGCAGGGGGTTGGACTGGATGGCCCTTGTGGTCTCTTCCAACTCTATGATTCTATGATCACTTGCCTGGCTGTTTCCTGATGACATCAGAGGAAGTGATCTCCCAGTGGGGCTCTGCCAGGGGTGTGTGTGGTTGCCTGGGAAGGTGGTGGCAGTAGAGGACCCAAGGAGAAACAACCTTTTTTGTTTGTTTGTTTGCAACAAGTGGCTGGGCTTGGAGTAGGTGGCAAGTAGCACTGGCCCTTTTAAAAAAATTGGTGACATGCACCATCCACCCAAATCCAGCCTGTTCCAGGTGTCCACATGTCAGAAACTCTGGATTTTCAGAGCAACCTGCCACTTTTAAAAATATGGTTTAAAGACCAAAAGGAGCCGTTTCACTCCAGGAAGGGCTGTACATCATGAAGTTGGATCTAAGCAGCTATGGGGGAGTTCAGGGTTGTTTTTATCAGTGAAGGTAAGCCCTAGGTCTGATAGACTGGAAAAACAATCATGGACTCGTATGCTTGGGGGAACAACCTGGCTCTACTTGGTACTGAAATGTCATCTATTTCAGAGGTACTCAGAGTGGTGGTCCATGGACTGCTAATAGTCTGTGAGCTGTTGGCTGCTCATGCATGATGACTTGCCAGGAAAGAAAGAAACAGTTGAAATCAATGAGTAGAAATATGGTACTGGCCCCTGGTATACAGAAAAAAAACAACAAAAGCAAAACAAAAAACAAAAACAACAACAACAACAACAACAACAAAAAACAAACCACCCCCAACCCTGCTGGTTCCCCACTTCAGATAGCCTGAGAAGCACAGCAGTATTCAGAGGCACCCTCTATTCCAAAAATGTAAAGATAGTGGCCTGAATTGATAGTCCTCAAATAGACTAGACCTATTGAATTGATGAGATTTATGTAGGTGTTGGCTCCTCATTCAACAGCTGATTCAGTGACTTTTCTCTATGTGGGGCTAAATAATAAGATCCAGGTCAAAGTTTAAAGATTGTCATTTGAAAGGAAAGCTCCCCATCAACTGAAATCACCTCACCTGCAGACTTGAGCAGGGACACCTCTGCTATTTACTAGGCTTCTGGATGGCAGCCATTGGAAATGGAGCTCCAACCACAGGAGATATTCATCTGCTGCCAACAGATGTGAAACATTCAAAATATTACAGGTTCTGGTTCCCAGAATTTGCTGTGCTCTAGTACCTCCTTTGTCATCCACTCAGGGGCAGCTGAGATTCCCTTGCCACTTGAGACAGAAGTGAAGTGCCAACCTCCTCACTGTGCCACAAATGAACACCTACCCCCATTGAAGAGGAGGAGGAGGAGAATGAGATGTGAATCTGCCTGCTCCCAGCTTGGCTCACTCACCCATCAGCTGGCCACCACCAAAGCAAACACCCTGCTGTTCAGAAAGGGAGAGGAAGAGGAGGACAGCAAATGCAGTGGCAGAACCCACTGTTGCGAGGGCAGAGGCATCAATCGATGGAGCTGCTGGAAAGCTTAACTCTAGGTCTTGAGAGCCAGGTTTTATGAGAAGAGCTGAGATGTCTAGGAACATAATTTTGCCCTGCTAACAGAACCTGGCTCTTAAGATCCAGAGCCAGGCATTCAGAAAGCTTCTGGTTAACACAGCCAGGGACAGCTTTGTTGTAATCTCTGCCTTTCTCATACCATCTAACATTTCACAGATGAAAACCAGGATATGCAGGGACCCAGAAACATCAGTGTGGTCAAGATGGCAAAGATCTTTTCTCCTTATATTAATTCTAACTTGTGAAAATATCAAATTTTGCTATTTTTTTTATTTCTTGCTTTCCCCCTTCCTTTTATGACATATTTTATTTTTTGTTTGGTTGAAAAGGGGTATAAATTAATTTAATATTATGTAGCTGGTACTTCGTTAAGAGGGGGAAGTCTATATTGTATATGTATATTTGTTATTGATTTAATGTTGTGTATAATTCTCTTGTCTGTATGTATGTGTTGATTGTAGATTGTATTTTGTGTGAAATGATAATAAAAATATTTTTTTAAAAAGATGACAAAAGATATTAAAACTTATTAAGCTTGGAGAGGCTGTAGGAGTTTACTTTTTCCTGAGCCTACAGGGAAGTGCTTCCCTTCCTCTCCTTCCCCCCTTGCTGAGTTAATGGAGTGCAGACTATTTGTGTACTTTAAATTCGGTTTGCAGCAACTGAAGTAAGCTGAGGACAAAGTAGGAAAGCAGGAGGAGAAGAAGAAAACTGGGACATTCTAAATGTAACTGAAAAGTGGGATGACAATTAAGCCAGACTGTTCCTGCCAAACTGGGTTATTTGTTGGGTGTGCTTTCCTGGCTTTGGAGAGGTGTGCAGCTTTGTAGTAGCTCTCCAGAATGGTGAGGATCCTGCCAAAGTGGGCTGAAGAGTGGCTGGGGCAATTTGTCGATGAGGTTAATGGTAGGGCCAGCCCTGCCCACAAGATAGGACATCTCAGAGCTTGGAAACATTACTTTTTTGGTTTACAACTCCCAAAATTCATCAGCCAGAAACAAGGAGGAGACCTCTTTTGCTTGGTATGCACCAACTACTATGGGTCACCCTCCCACTATCTTGGCTCTACAAGAGCACCTGCCACATAACCATGCCAGTTGTAGCATTGGCCTATATGAGTCTCATTCACTGGCTTTGCCCTCTCTTGGGCACTATCCATGCGCCTTTTACTTTGGTACAAATTGTTTGAAATCCACCAAGGCAATGTTTACAATGGAAGTATGAGATCATAGAATATAGTTGGCTGGAGAGTACTGAATCCACACTGGATTTACATATTTCTAGTCATGAACATTTCAAAAGTGGACACATGCAAAGCCTACACTCCAGCCCCGTCAGCTTTTCTATTTGAGGATTATTTCTTTCTTGGTGCCAGTTTCTTGCCAGCTATTTTATGTTTGCCAACTATTCTCTAATATTGTGAGAATGGCACCACAGTTTCCTTTAATATTTTTTCCTTAGCCTCCAGCAATATTTCTAACCCTCTTTCTCCCTCTTTTTGTATCACACTTACCCACACACTTTTCGGTAAAGGTTCTTGGGTTAAACGAAAGCCAACAAGCTGATTTCTCCACTAAAGACCAATTCAACAAAGTGAGTAACTATTTCCGCAGATGATTCACATGACTGTTCCCTTCTCAGGCTGTTTGACATCACCCTCTAGGGCAGCTGCCTTTATGTGCTCAACCAGACATTACATAGAGAAAGACAGATTGCAGTTTTCATGTTAAATTCTAGTCTGTTTCTGTGACATGAACTGCAGTGCACTCTTCATGGAGATATGGGTTGATAGATTACATGCAACAATTGTGTGTTTACAGAAAACATAAAACATGTGGTATTTAATTCTTTTTTTAAAAAAGGGTTGGAATTGTGCAACCAGTGAGAATTTCACCAATGCCACAAAACATCTGGCACCCCCTCCCCATTTTTTGGCCACATAAAAAGTCAATTTTGGCCAACAAACACATTTAAAGGGTTTTTAAAAGCCTTTATGGAACTATTACATGCTGTTTTGGAGGGTGTCCCACTGTGAAACAGCGCCTCAAACCCCACACAGCCCTGGAGGTGACTGGAAGTGATAGGTAGCATGAGTTGTCATCCAAAATGGTAGCACAGAGATGGCCTGTGGACCTCCGTAGCTCTGAAGAATCCCAACGTCAGGCAGTGATTTCAATCTTTATACCAGGAGTTACAGCCCATGATACCAGTTTTTGTAACCTCTGCTGTCCATAATCATTTCCACCATGTCCTTCTGGTTTCCAGTCAACCAATACATGAGATTTTTCAGGAAGACAGCTGTTATTTTATCATAGTAAAAACCTCAGCAAGGGACTACAGGTGCTTTAAATACCAACAACTTTTACATGGTAAACCTACTGCAACAGATTTGACACTTTGTCCTCATTAGTTGGGAGGAGACATAGGGGTTGCCTATGACATCGTTTAGGATGAGGTAAAAGGCTAGAGGGTTGTTGGCAAGTTTTGGTTGTGCCAGTCTTAGAAAATCAAATTAGCTTGGGGTGTTGGCAAGCTGTTGCCTCCAGTTAGTTTGCAAATTAACAATTCTTTGGAATTTAGGCTTGGCCCCTCCTTAACTGTATACCTGACATAACCAACATGTCTTTGGGTTTTTCCTAGTTCCCCAGTTTATATTAATGGATGCACTGTGTGGAAGATAGTGTGTTTGACCAAATTATTAAATGTTGTCAATTATTATAATGGGGACCCTCAGAATAGGGGAGAGGGGGTGTCAGGGCTAGTAACACTATACAAATTCCATCCCACTTTCCCTAACTTCTCAGAAAAAGAGAATTTGCCATTCAAAATGGTAACTGTGCTGGTATGTTTAGTTCCCCCTTCTTATTCCTTAACATCTAATTGAACTACCCTGTGTCTGAATGTCTATTTTGCATTTCCCTGTGTTCCAGGCCAGGCTTATTTGTGTTGGCAACCTTGAGCCTAGAAATAACAGATAGAATATAACCAAAAGAGTATGAAATTTAAGGGTTTTTTTTGTTGGTGATTCTTGTAATGTGTAGGAGACCTTCCAACATCTCCCAAGGTTCGGAAAGAAGTCCTTATACAAGATTACAAAGTTCTTAAATGGAACAAAGACAGCAAGCCTGGAAATTTCCAGCCAAAAATTTCCATCAGTTTTTTTTCTTCACTCCTCAATTCAATTTGAAATGGCTAGAAATTTCCAGACATGCCATCTTTGTTTCGTATCTGGGCTTGTGGGGTGCTTGCGAGACCAAGTGCAGATATTTTCACATATTTTCATGTGTTTGCAGAAATGTAGCTGTGTTGGGGGGGGGGGGAATTGCCTGAAAATTACACTGAAGTTTTTAAAAGAGAGGTTGGGCTTCAGGGGGAATTGGTGCCACAAAAGTAGGGGACTCCATGGGCTGAACAATGGCCACCCTGCCCTATGTGGTAAGATGGTAAAATAAACATCTATTTGGATGTAATATTGAATTGCAGGTGTGTGTTTTGATTTTAACTGAGAATGAGAAGTTTGGATAGTTTTAGAATATATGGCAAAAATTAAACAAATATGGATCCACTACTTGATTTGGTTGCAAGGACGTGCATCGTTGGAAGAGACTAGAGGTATCAATCTAATAATATCCCTCTTATATCTTTATCCTAGTCAAATGGGGAAAGATTTGTTTTTGCTGTTTCTTTTGAAGAAACATTGTGCTGCAAGTTCAAGGGGACAAGTAGCAGTATTTTCTCCCCCAAAGGAATTCTCTTTTCTCTTTTGTTCTGAAGTGCTGGTTGATCTTCACAAAGCTATTGTAAAACAGCTAATAACTCAAACAAGAGAGGCCATTATTAATATTGCACATTCACCAAGTGTGTAAGTTAGAAGGGCCACTCTGTTGTGAAAAGGATGGATGGCAAGACTTCACGAGGGTTTATTGTCCTGATGAACCATCCATAGTACACAAGCTTTGTTTAACCAACACTTTAAATAAAACTCATTTTCTCTTGGAACTGTATACCCACTTAGCATCCTTCCCACTCCCTTTCATCATCCCTGAAGAAGACATATTTAAGAATGCAGACTGTGGCCGTTGTTTTTTTTTACCCCCACCCCTTTGTGTGTGCATTTTTCTTTTGAGGAAAAAAAAATTATAATGGAAACTCATTGCCTGCATTGTCTAAAAGGCATTCATCTCCAAGTTTGTTTACAAAGGTACCATATGGTGCAGTGAGAAATAAATTCCAAATCATTAAGCTGGAAGGGTTCTTAGACATAATTTTTTGGGGGATACAGCTCACAGAATCCCTGAAACCACCATGGAGGTTATCAGACACATTAAAAGTGGCATTACAGCAATGCGGGAGATCACAAAAGTGCTCCCTTACCAGACAACGTTGTTCCCCCCTCGTTATGCACCCATTTTGCTGCCGTTCCACTGGCGCTGGTTTTAATTGACAAGAGAAGTTGTCAATAGATTCCCCCATTCCATTCTTGTCTTGGATGTTCCTGCGTGTGACAAATTGCCCCATTTCGCTGGTGAGATCCCAGTGTCAATGGGCGGTCCCTGCCAGAACATTTCTGGGTGAGATCAGGACATCCAGGTAAGTCACACACTTTTTATGGCCCTCACCAGCTTACTTCTACCTTTTAAAGTGTGTTTTTGAGCTTACTGTCGCTTTCTTGTGTTCTTTTTATTTTTGAATTTCGCGTGCTTGTGTCTTCTCATGAGAATCCATGGGATTTCAATCCAGGAAGTGAACGGAGCTCTGTTAGAGCTCCATACACTCCCGGAATGCTGGAATGACGGGAGAGGAGGTAATTGTGGTGTGGGGGGGTGGTTGTGGCATGACAGGGACGGGACAGAGGCAGGAGTGGAGATTGTGGGACAGGAATGCTTTTTGTATTCCTGTCTGATAATCTTCAATGGGTATTGGTTATGTTGGCTGGGGGGATATTGGGAGCTGTAGTTTAAAGATGTGATAGCTCTGGTTTTGAAGACCTTCTAGGAGAACTCTCTGCTCAGAGGAATCCAAAACTAAAGCATCCACAATGGATGCCCAAATTGTAGTCTTGGAAACTTGTTACCCGAACTGTGTGGGGTCTGTGAAGAACCCATTCATGTCCAGATATTAATATGGGGAATTTTAATTAGCTCAGTATAGCAGTGAGAGGCTAGGTAACTGCGGGGCCTTTTGACCTATGTATACCAGTACTAACTGCTGAGACTCACAGCCAGGAAATCAAATAAAATGTTTTTTATTGAAAAATAATCTCTGAAGCATTCATGCCAGCACTCAGGTTTCAATCAATCACACAAGGCTATTGAAGAAAGTGGGAAGTATTGGGATAGAGGGATAGAGTTCAGGATGATGGGCTGTACAATACCTGTATGAAGGGCAGAGATTCGTGCAGAGAAGTACGGCTATGCACGCTGGGTGACACAGGAAACCAACAGAGTGACAGCCTTTGGGACACTGACCACACTTTGGTGATATTTTGGTTTGATATTTATATTCAATATTTCCCCTGAAGGGGTGTTATGATTGGAATGCAATGTTTGTTGGAGATTCCCACAGTTGGACAATGGAAGCTCCAGCTATGTTAACAATTGCTAATGGCTGAAACATTAACACTGATGGTGTCAGACAACCTTCTATTGTTGAGGAGAAGGGTGCGAAGGAAAAAACAGTTTGCAGAGCAATAAGTTTCCCTGTCACTTGATTGAATAAGTGAATGACTCATTTCCATGTGCATCCAGGAGAATTAGCACATTTCACCCTACCTCACTGCCAAAGACCCCCCCTGCATAATTAATACCTGGGTGTGTCTTTTAGGAATTTGGGATGGCCTCTTTCTTAGGCTTTCTGAGTAAACCTTGAGTTCATGCATTTGGGAGGTCTTGGTCTACTACCAACCACATGGAATGCCGATAAATAAACCAATTTATGAAATATAGCCAGTTGATGAATTATTGAAAGAAAGGGGTATCATGGCAGGTAACAGGACCATCTAGTTCAGTGGTTCTCAATTTTTGGTCCTGTAGATGATTTGGACTTTACTTATCAGGATTCCTGGCTGTTGGCCAGATTGACCGAGGCTTCTGGGAGACAAAGCCCAAAATATCTGGAGGAGCAGAGATTGAGAACCATTGAACTAGCTGAACCAGCTGCTTAAAGAAAATCCAGAACTAGAGTATCCAGAACCAAGGAGTGTCCAAATGCTGGTCTTGAAGACCACCTGGCTGAAGCCCCTGCTCAGAGGAAATCCAAAATTAGCCCATCTCCAGCATTGTACAAGCTCTGGTTGAAGGCCTCTGATTAGAGTGAGCCTACCATTACTCTAGATCATTAGTTTGATTGTCAAATTCTCCCACAGTCAAGTTGTGTGTCCTTATCTTCATCCAAAGTCTATCATAATGTAACTTAAGCCAGTTAGTTATAGCGCCATCCTATGAGCAACCAGAGGGGAAAAAGCCCTTGTTAAAGGGTCTGATGAAATTAAAGTGCCCACCATTATAAAAGGTCACCAATGCTTCCTTGTATAATCATTGATAAGGCCTATTTGCTTCCTGCATCCCTCTGGTTAACATACTTGCTAAGGTCCTACATCAAGGAAATGTGGTATAACGTTATGCCCTTAGAGTTGTGTAGCAGTTTTGCAATGCTACCTCATTCATGAATTGCAACACTGTGCAACTGAATACTCAGCCGAATGCCTCTACATGCACAATACTCATGCACAGTATCACTGCATCCGGACCTCCTCTTTCACAACCTTGAACTGAATGCAGATGTTCCCCATTAAATACAAATGATACATTAAATCAACCAGTTCTGTAAAGGAACTTAAACATACCTAAGACACCAACAAAATTCCAGTCATTGTGTTTCTGTGTAACTTGCCTCAGCAATGCAAGGCACCCTGTTGCGCAACCTTTCCAAATGCAGGTACAGGATTGATTCAATTCAGTAAGATGACAGCATTGTCCTTACCCTTGCAGCTCTAATGATCTCTTTGCAAGTATTGTATAGCAGTGAAGTCACAAAGATGCTCTGGAAAATGTAGAGACAATATATGCTCTGACATGGTATACTTTGATCATAACTGTAGGGGGAAATACAGTTGTCCCTCTGTATCCATGGATTTGGGATCCACGGGTTTAAGTATTCAAAGCTTGAAAATATTCTTAAAAAAATAATAATCCAAAAAGCAAACCTTGATTTTGCCATCTTATATAAGGGACACCATTTTGCTATGCCATTGCATATAATGGGACTTGAGTATTCACGGATTTTGGTATCGATGGGGGGGGGGTCTGGGAACCAAACCCCAGCAAATATGAAAGGACAACTGTAATTTGAAATTCAAATGCATACTCTTGGACCTTATTTTAAGTCAGATCATTGGGCCCCATAAGCCAGTGGTGGGAAAACTTTGGCCTTCCAGATGTATTGTACTACAAATCTCATAATCTGTTACCAATAACCCCCTGGGTGGGGCTAATGGGAGTTGTAGGCCAAAGCATCTGAAAGACCAAAGTTTCTCCAGCTCTCACTTAAGATGAGAATTTCTAGAGCACTTGCATCAAGAATTATTGGTAACTATGATTTATCATTGAGTGAATGAGCCTAGTCAATTTAACTATGGCTGTTTACATGGCAGGTTTTATTGCGTTAAATTGCGCTTTAGCGCTTTCCTGCATCAGTGGTGGGTAGTTTACACGGTATATGTTTACGCAGCTATATTTTGTGGCTCTTTGATTTTTTCCGCTTTGAGGTTCACACAGCCAAAAGTGCTGGGGGCATGGCCAAGCATTGGAGAGGGAAAGGAATGCCATAGGAATGTCTGCCCTGCCCCCAACTCCATGCTTAACAGCTTAGAGGCAGTCCCCCTCCCCCCCCACTCCCTTCCCACAAATCAAACGGAAGGTTTTCCTCCTTGCTTAACAGCATTTTCTCCTAAATAGAGGAAAGCCAGAGAGAGACGGGGGGGGGAATAGCAGCCCTTCATGAAATTGTTTCTTTCCCTCCCCCATGCACAGGATCACAGCTGACAAACTGAGCTTTTACATACTTGCAAAACAGCAGAGAGGATGAGAAGGAATGCTCCCTGAATGAAAATTGTTGGGAATCCTTTTTGTTTGCAAACTGGCTTGCAAAATAGCAGAGAGGATTTTTCAAAGTTTCCTCTAATCGCTACTGTCTTTCCCTCCCTCCCTGCCCCTCTTTTAAGCCCACCCCTGCATCATCAGAATGGTTGTTTACACTGCTAATAATGCGCTACATTGCAAATTTACTGGCAAAAGTAGCAACATCCCTTGCCACGCTATATTTGGGTGTTTTACCTTCCCCCCTTCTGAATGAGGCGATGCTGTGCTGCGATCCGTGGGAACTATGAGCTATCTTAGTGGTATATTTAGGGGAATATTTGCCTGTGTAAACGACCCCTATGATATACTGCTGGGTGGATGAGCCTGGTCAATATGTCCCTTATGTGCTAGTGCTCCTCTTTTGGCATGTCTGCAAAAAGAACAGAAGCTTTTACTTCTGTTTTTAGCTAACCACAGTCTAACATTACGTCCTCACCCAGACAAATGGTGTTTAGGGGCTGTAGAAAATACTCCTCACGGAATGCGAGGAGAATCCTATGCACATCGTATCACTGTATTCAGAAGGAGGGGGGCCAAAAACATCAAAAACTCCAAGGGAAAAGCTTTCGTGGCTTTCCCCAGAGTTTTTAAAAAACAGCGAGGGGAATGCACATTCCTGCTCATTGGGACATATGATTCACTTTGAATCGCTTTTCCATAGAAGAGGAAGCACAAAGCTGATTGGCTGGATGATTGCAGGGGTGGGATTTGCTAACAGGGCAAGTGCCCGGTGTCACCATGTTGATTTTTCACCTTAGGTAGTGAGCACTAAGGTGAGAAAACAGGATGTTGTTTCTTTACCTTTTTGTTACAAATGCAAAATATCATACCAGGGCACAGTGCAAATAGTTTTTTTTTAAAGTCCGATGGTGGCAGAAAAGCGAATAATTCACTCGTGGCCACTGTGGGCATGCAAAGCTTTTGGAGGTAAAAACAAAAACAAAAACCCCCCAAACCAAGCTGAAACTGCTGCAAAATGACATTACTGCAGGGCACTGCAGGGCACTGCAGGGTTTTTTTGGGCCCACATAGACAAGTTCTAAGTCTTAACTAACATTTATTGCAGGGGTAGGGAGCCTGGTACCCTCTAGATGTTAAGGGTTACAACTTCCACACTTTTAATTGTTAAATTATTTTTAATACTTTTTACATAATACATAGATCATAATATATAATCCATAATTCATAATACACATTTTTTAAAACTCCCTTCCCTCCCCTTCAAAAAGGCTAAACAGAAGATTAACTCCTGATTTAAATTTAACAATCATTCTTATGAGATATGGAATATATTATTAATCATTTTTTTACTTCTTCATATCCCATTTTTTCTTCTACTTTCACAATCACAATTTTTCATTTATTTCTCCATGATTCTTTATTGCTTTGTCCAATATACTGAAGCCTCCTTTCTGTAAGGAAATCAAAGACAGTTGTCTCTTCATATTCACTGGGGTTTGGTGCCGGGACCCCCCATGGATACCAAAACCCGTGACTACTCAAGTCCCATTATATACAATGACATAGCAAAATGGTATCCCTTATATAAGGTGGCAAAATCAAGGTTTGCTTTTTGGATTATTACTTTCTAAAGAATATTTTCAAGCTGTGAATACTTAAATCCATGGATACCAAATCTGTGGATACGGAGGGACAACTGTACTGTGTTATAAATAATAGCTGGAATTCAGTATGGGGCTTACATCTACGCAGGAGGACTTAACATCTGCAGGAAATAGAACCAAGCAGTTTTGCAATGTTCATATTCAGTAAGGGTCAGGCATGATATTATTACGTAGGGGAGCCTGTGAAGTGACTGATGCACATTGGAACAACAGCTACAGAGTGCCAGTGTGCATGAGTTGAGCCTGATGTGTATTGGGACACTTTTGCTGGTGTTTTTGTACACATTTTCACAATTCACTAGGAAGATTTTGAGTGCCTCTGCTATGTAGCTAAATATTCATAGAGTAACAACATAAATCACAATATAGAATTGCAGCCAACAACACTATCTGTTACATGTTGACAGATGTATCATACATCAGAGTGATATATGATTTTTTAAAAAGTAGAAAAATGATTGCTAGCATTGTCATTCTTCTTTCATTGTAGCAAATATTGTTTTATTCCTAAAAAGTTGTTTTTAAAGCATTGTGGGACCATTTCTGTTTACATGAGACCTGTCATGATGACTGCCTCTACCTCTAAATTTACTACTAAATTACTACCAAGACACTCCCTTCTGTGGAGCTTTTCCTTCTTCTTGAAGCTGGTTTTCCCTCTGCAGCTGATTTAAGCAGTTTAAGCAATGGACATTTTCCCTGGACTCCCTGGTAAATGGAACCAACTCCCCAAACTGCTGTCCATTTGCCTCCCAAAGGGAAAAAAAAAACTTATGGCCAGTTGCCTTAAAGGGATAGTAACCTGGGAAAAAGTTGCCTCAAGGTGTAATAATCACAAATGGCACAGAAACACAGAACATTTATCTCAGAGGGAGATGCCAGCTGCTTCTTGCTGAGAGTTATCACCAGTTTAGACTTGCCTCCTTTTAGAACAGGGATTCCTCTAGAACAAAGACAGAAGCCATGCAGCTCTCCAGATGTTACTGGATTGCAACTGTCAGCATTCCTGGCTATTGGTCATGCTGGTCAGGTCTTCTGAGACCTGCAACCCAACAACATCCGGAGGGCTACACAATTCCTAATTCTTCTCTAGAAACACAAGGAATGAGCTCCCTCAAGGATGGGGAATACTCATTCTTCCAAACTCTTGCTGTAACCCTTTTTGGACACCAAAGTGAGTTTTAATTCAGAAAAACAGAGTGCCTTAGTTGTCTGAAGTTTGGGAGACATTGGGCTGAGGTACCACATTTCTAGAGGCTTTCAAATGATTCCTTTGTGGCAAAAGTCTCTCCCCCGCCCCTGCTTCCCTCCCAAGGTGAATTCTGGAATATGGTGTGTGTGTGTGCAAACGGGCATCTTTGCTGTTCTATTTGATGAGGTGAGCATAGTTTCTTATTCCCGCTTGGAGACCTAGAAAGCAACCATTTCCTATCCAAACAAGATGGAAGACAAAGGGCCCTTTCAGTGGTTAGCGGGCTGTGCTCTGTAGCCCTTTTCTGTCTCTTAATGGCATGGTTGCAAAGCATTTCTAAAAGCTCAAAAAAAGATGCACAAGCTTTCCCTTACCCCTATGTATGTATAGTGGCCAAAATATGAAAGCACTCTGTCTATGGAACAAATATGTTCCATCATAAATTGACCTGCCAAGCTTTGACTGCTGGAGTAGTTTTAACGAAAACTCCTGTGGGGCATAGGAGAGAGAAGAAAGTAATAAAAGAACAGCTTGATTATCTCAGGTGGATGGATCAGGAATTCTTTCAGCAAAGGCTGCACTTGGATGGAACTGTTGTTGTTGTTGGAAGGTAAAACATTTGGGTCTTTTGAGTTTATAAAAAAGAGGATTGTGTGGTAGACTTAAGAAAGGTTATATACAATTATGATTGGACTGGAGAAAGTCAATAGCAGGAAGGGAGCCCACACACAAAAAGCTTGGGTCGGCATGCAACCCCTTTGCTGCTCTCTTTGTGTGAGTGAATGTTCAAACAAACAATGCCCCCTTTCCATTAAGCATAGTTTCCCATGTCATCCAAATAGAGGGAAATATTTAATGGCTTTGAAACAAACCAGGGGACCAAATCCTATTAGTTAGTTCCCACTAGAATAGACCCATTGAATCAGTTGCTTGATTCAATGGGTCTACTCTAGTTGGGATTCACAGCAGGGTTTAACCCAGGATGTCAAGCCATTGTTTGATCTTAGCTTACCATCCTAGCTTATAGTACAACTTAGGACATTATCAGATGGGACTGAAATAGCGGAATTATGATGCAATAGTATCACAAATGGGTTCCCATTATCATACAACATTATTGTCCTCCCATGGTCTGTGTGTGCTCCAGCTGTTAATTAGGCGTAACTTTTAATTGACAAGCAAAGCTGTCAATAGCCTCAATATCACTCTTTTTGCAGTATTGACGAGCATGCAATAATCATGTCCCACTGTAATTGCGTGATTATAGCATGAATGGGCAGTCCTCTTCTTCCCCTCCCCTTTCCTAATGAGAAAACATAATTAAACTTTTGGAAGAGAACGTGAAGAGGACCTACAGGACGCTCTTTTAATCAACTGTCACCTTTTCTTGGTACCTTTTAATGTTTTTAAAGTGTTTATTTGTGAATTTCTTTGGTTATTTGTTTTAGCATTTTAGGGGGGAGTCGCATCTTCTTGTGAGAACAGCCAAAATCTCGCCCATGCAAAATCACAGATCATTTTTTTCTTAAAGGTGCATGCACTGGCCAGCAGGAGGCATTAATACTCTGCCATTAGAAGGCAATGCAAAAATAAGTGTTACTATAGTGAGAGCTGAAATCCTGTTCTTAAACCGCTCGTGGTGGCCATGTAATAATTCCGTGGCAGTAGTATTGTGCGCTTACAGCAATGTGTGATAATTACTGTAATCATGCCACTATGTTTCTGCTTTCCTCAGTTGTGGAACTACAGCATTTTTAGCTGCTTGTCTGATAAAGTCCTTAACCATTTTTTCTTGGTTTGAAAAAAAAAAAAAAACGTTAAGCAGAAAACTAGTTCAGTGGTCCACAAGCTGTTTGTTTTGTTTTGTTCTGTTTTTGTCTTCCATGGCCATATTCAGTGTTCACTGGGAGTCTGGGAGAATGGATAGCAGTGGCTTGAAATGCAGAGATGCCCACACACCAGAGCCTCACATATATACACACACCCCTGTTTCTCAGCATAAAGGGATGGAGGGGTTTACGCCTCTGAATTCTGATCACAATGGATGGGTGAAGGTGAAAGTGTCTCGCATCTTCCAGTGATGTCCATTGAGAAAACAATGTTAGAAATGTAACAATGTTGTGAAAGAGTTAAATGTGTCTTATAGAGAGCAGCATCTATAGGGTTAAAAAATTGTTTCAGTGACCTACAGTTTCCTTGGGACTTGTCCACCTATCCTAACCTCTCTGAGACACAGACTCATATTTTTTGGGGATCATTGTATTTTTCCACCACTTCTACAAAAGTGAAACCAGTTTAGCCCTGTTGTTTCTTGTCTCTGATTAGCCTAGCTTAGCTCAGTACCCTTAGAAAGTGTTGCTATATCCAGTGGAGTTGCTACAATAAAAATCGGTTTGTTTTCTATAGCTACTGGTGTCATTACTCCTTAATCAGAACAGCTAGCTGTGGCATGTATGTACTCCCTTTTATCAGTCTCTAATGTGCTGAGTAAACCATTTCCACAGCAGCTTCCAAACTGTAGTGCCTTAGACCTAGGAGTCCAGTATCATCAAGTAGACAGTTAAGACTTCTTCTGCTCTTGAACACTCTCTCTTCCCTGGATACAGTGTGGTCCTATACATGATTATTCCAAAACAATTTCTACTGAAATGTACATCCAGGAAAGTGTGCATAGTGTAACTGTTTTCTTAATGTAAGCCAGATGGATTGGTTCAATCAAAGAAGCCACAGCTCTGAGTTTGGGCAGCTGATGACTAGGGCTCTTGGAGGTCTTTCATTCATAGGGTTGCCATAAATCAAAGTAAATGACAACAACAGCTCCAAAACCCTCAGCCAACATTGGCATAGTTGTTTCTCCCAAGCCATTTATCTCTCTCGGAGGATAGAGCTGGGTGTCCCTGAATACTGGCATACAATTCTGAACACACCTAATCATGTCTGATTTCAGAAGCTAAGTAGGGTCAGGCTTGGTTAGTACAGTTGTCCCTTCACATTCGCTAGGGTTTGGTTCCAAGACCCCCCGTGAATACCCAAATACGTGAATACTCAAGTCCCATTATATGCAATGTCATAGCAAAATGGTGTCCCTTATTCTATTCTTCTCTTCTCTGGTTTTTCTTCGCAAACGAAGATTCAAGAAGGACTCATCCCGCGCTTTCTGCAGGCGTGCTGATGACTCCACCTCAACATTAGGGGGAACTTTTAGACAGTAAGAGCTGTTCGGCAGTGGAACACACTCCCTCGGAGTGTGGTAGGGTCTCCTTCCTTGGAGGTCTTTAAGCAGAGGCTGGATGACCATCTGTCGGGGATGCTTTGATTGTGATTTCCTGCGTGGCAGGGGGTTGGACTGGATGGACCTCGTGGTCTCTTCCAACTCTGCAATTCTATGATTCTATGATTCTATGACTATAAAGGCCAATCCGAGATAAACAGGTCCGGTTGCAGGAAGCACAGCAGAAGGTCTCCTTGGGTGATGTTTCCGAGTTGTGATTCTTTCTGCATTGTCCTTTCTCTTCAAGACTTGTTCGCCGTGAGTTCTCAAATAAGGCTGCAGCATTGTGGATAGTGCGTCTCCATGCCTCCTGATGTGAAGCCAGGGTGGACCATTGTTGGTGATCAGTTTGGTCGAGCCTGAGATGTTGTTTCAGGGAGTCCTTGTATTGCTTTTTTGGAGCGCCCCTCTTATGCTGACCCGTGGTGAGTTCACCATAGAGTACTATTTTTGGGAGGCGATGGTCTCCTCCCAAGTGTCCCTTATATAAGATGGCAAAATCAAGGTTTACTTTTTGGATTATTATTTTTTAAAGAATATTTTCAAGCTGTGAATACTTACATCCATGAATGTCAAATCCATGAATGTGGAGGGACAACTGTATCTGGATAGGCGACCAGCAGAAAATACCAAGGATCTCCAGGTAGACCTTGGACAGATTCCTGCCTGAAATTCTAGACAGTTGCTGCCATTCAGAGTTAGGAGCTTCGTGTACCAATGGTCTGACTCAGTTTAAAGCAGCTTATCATGTTCTTGCATTCCCTTAAACATCCCTGCTGCAGTTAAGTGTGGTGGGAGACCACATTATTTTACCGCCATTCATGTATGATTCATTTGGCAGTCCAGTTGGCTTCTGTACATGGAATGGAGTGGGGAGAGGACCATATTTTCTTTTGTTTGAGGCAGAAAAGTGTTGGGCTGGTTCTTCAGACATTTGTGGTAGAAGTCTTGCAAAATCTCACATGCTGACTGTGTGCAGGAAAATGAGATATTTTTCCTTCTCTTCTAAACAAAGATACTTCTGGTGAAAAGTGTGAGGGCTTCAAAAGTACTGCATATATGGATTTTTCCTCCTTTTAATAAATGTCTCCTCTATTACATTTTTGGATTTTCATTCTATTCTTTTCCACATACGGGGAGAGCAAAAGTCAAGGCAAGGTTGCTCTCCTTCTTTTGTTCTTCCAGTCCTTATGAGGGGGGATGGGACCTCATTTGTTTTCCTTTGCCTTACCAGATAAACTGAATCCTGCTAGCTCAGGATGATGTTTTGAGCACTTCTTCAGCTGTATGTGACACAAGGATTGGCAGAAGCAGCCTCTCAAAGGGGAATGTTAACAAAGTGGTAGCCATTGAGATAAACATGGTTTTGTTGCTGTTCTCAATGCTTGACCTTGCACAGAAATTCTAATCGGTTCAGTCTTTTCCTTTTGAAAGGAACCAGTCAGTGGAGAACATCTTGAAGAGTCCCACCAGACTTGTTCTGTCCAACAAATCTGAACTGTCTCTTGTGGCTGGGGATCGGCGTTTTTGCAGTGGCATCAATGACTAAAGTGAGAAGGGGGAGGATCCTGTCTTAATGAAATGAGATGACTCCAAGAAATCTTGGAAGCTGCAAGCCTCTCCTCTGGAATAAAATAAAATTAAGGTCATCCCTGTCCCAAATAAGAATCCTGCTCCATCAAATGAAATTTTCCTTTAGTCCTCAAATTTGAGAATTTCAGTAACTTAAATTTCAGTTGAGCATTTAGAAATACAGTTTTGGCACCCAAAGAAAAGGGGCAGGCAAAGTGACCAAGAGAATGCAAACACAGCAGGTGTGAGAGTCCTGGCTCTGAACAATTTTCAGTGTCACACCCTGCAATGTTAGATATTTGGGGGACTGAAGGAAAGTTTCATGGGGAGGCAGAGTTTTATTTGGGGGATAATGCAGCCATCCTCACATATACCTACACCCCTGGTTCACGTGTTGAATGAGGGGTTAGGAAATCTAAGTTCTCGTTCCTATTCAGCCATGAAACTCACTGGGTTTCTCAGAGCCTGGCCTACCTTACACTGTTGTTGTGTGAGAGTAAAGAGCTTGAAGAGCTGAGATTGCTCTTAGGTTGTTGCTGCTATTTTTAGTGGGTAGTAGTGCCTGACTTGTTTTGTTTGTTAACTGCCATCAAGTTGACTTCAAGTTATGGTGACTCCTATGAATTAGACCTTCAAGTCACCATATCATCAACAACTCTGCTCATGTCTTGCAGACTCAGGGCAGTGGCTTCCTTGATGGAATCTATTCATGTGGAATGGGGTCTTCCTCCTTTCCTACTGTCTTCTATCTTACCAAGCATTATTATATTTTCTAGCAAGTCATGTCTTCCCTTGATATGTCCAAAATACAACAGTCTCAGTTTAGTCATCTTGGCTTCTAGGAAGAGTTCAGGCTTGATTTTATCTAGGACCCATTGATGTGTCTTTTTACCAGTCCACAATATCCATAGAACTCTTATCAAGCACCACATTTCAAATGAGTTGATTTTCTTCCTATCAGTTTTCTTCACTGTCTAGCTTTAACAATCACACATAGAAATGGGAAATATGATGGCATTGGCCAATCTTCATTTTAGTATTCAATGATATATCTTAACACTTCAGGATCTTGTCTAGGTCCTTCATAGCTGTCCTTCCTAGTCTTTTTCTTATTTCTTGACTATAGTCTCCATTTTGATTAATGAGTGAGCCAAGATAATAGGAAATATTTATCTCTTTCAGTGTCTTCATTATGCACTTAAAAGTTATGTAAATCATCTGCACTGATTAATTTTGTCTGCTTAACATTCAGTTGTAACCCTACTTTTACACTTTATTCCTTAGCTTTTCATCATTAGCTTTCCAAGCCTATGCTATTTTCTGCTAGTAGTATGGTGTCATCTGCGTATCCTAAATTGTTAATGTTCCTTCCTTTAATTTTCACACCACCTTCCTCCAAGTCTAATCCTGCATTATGTATGATATGTTCATCCCACAAGTTAAACAGATAGGGTGATAAAATGTAGACTTGCCTCACCCCCTTGCTAATTGGAAACCATTCTGTATTCTGTCCTGACAATAGCCTCTTTTCCTGAGTACAGGTTACACATCAAGACAATGAAACGTTGTGGCACACCCATTGCTTTAACAGCCATCCATATTTTTAATGTTCTATACAATCAATGACTTTGCTGTAATTATAAAGCACAGCCTGATTTTCTTTTGAAATTTTTGGTGTGCTCCATTATCCAACATATGTTTGCAATATGATCCCTCGTGTCTCTTTCTTTCCTGAATGCAGCTTGGACATCTGGCATTTCTCACTTCACATGTGGTAAAAGTCTTTGTTGTAGAATTTTGAGCATCATTTTGCTTGCATGGGAAATTAATGCAATGGTCCTGTGGTTACTGCAATCCCTGGTGTCCCCTTTCTTGGGGAGTGGAATGTAGATTGAACATTTCCAATCCATGGGCCATTATTTTGTTTTCCAGATTTGTTGACAGATTTTAGTTAGAACCAGAATAGATTCTGTCTCTGTAGCTTGAAGCAGCTGTATTGGTATGCCATCTGTTCCTGGTGATTTTTTTTCTTTCAAGTGCTCTGAATGCAGCTTTCACTTCACTTTCTACAATTGGAGGTTTGTCTTTATATGGTTCTTCCTTGAGTGAATCTGTCACCCTTTCATCTCTTTTATATAGTTCTTCTGTATATTGTTTCCATTGCTTTTTATTTCTACTGGGTCATGTAATGTGTTCCCCTGCTGGCTGTAGAGCATCCCCACAATTGGATAAAAATTCACTTTGATTTCTCTTGTGCATCTTAGTCTTCTTTTTGTTGTTGTTGTTGTCACCTTCTATTTCTCTGTGATGATCATTATAGTAGTTCTTCTTGTCCCTCCATGCAAGTCATTGAACAGTTGCATTCAGGAGTCTGACTCTACTTCTGTCCCCTGGCAATGTTCCTGGCTTCAGTCCAGAATTCTTTTGGCTCAGTTAGGCTTAATAGTGCAAATCTATTTTTCACATCATCTTTAAACTCTGCGGTGATGTTCTTCAGGTTGTATTTTGGCATGATGATTTAGTGTAATTCCTTAGCTTTACTTTAATGTTTGATATTAGCAGTTCATGGTCCATGCTACAATCTACTCCTGGTCTTGCTTTTGCAGAAAGAAGGGAGCTTCTCCATCTTCTGCTTCCAATTATGTAGTCTATTTGATTTCTATATTGGCCATCAGGTGATATCCATGTATATAGTCACTTCTTGGGTTGCCTGAAGAAAGTTTTTGTGATGAACAAACTGTTGGCCTTGCAAAATTCAGTCAGTTGATCTCCTGCTTCATTTCTTGATCATAGGCCAAATTTTCCTATAGTACAACTACCCAGAGCACTAGTTTCCCATGCAGTAATTAACCACACATTGAAAGACCATTGTCAATGTATTTATTTTTCTTTGAGATATTCTGGGTTGAACAGAGAGCTCCAATGGCACCAAGGGGAATGGCTTTTCCCTGCTATCCTGGGTGGGCAAGGACAACCAGAGGCTCCTGAACACAGATGTGCTGCTGGCCACTGATTGACCATAGGGTGATCCTGGAAGTGGCCCTGTTGTCCTTGACACCCAGTGGGGGGGGGGAAGCAACATTGGTTCCCCGAGGACAGAAGCTGTTTCTTTGGTTATAGGTTCACAAGGGCACCTGGAGAGCTCCCAGACACACCTCTGTGGAGAATATGTGGTTGGGGTTGGAGAAACAGAGCTATACCTCCAGCTCCCCATGCATACCTGGGGATAGGAAAAGTAATTGTGCAAAGAGGTACAGGATCCCTCCTTCTGCAATGGCCATAAGAGGACTTATGCTGGTATAACTGGGAATTATGCCAGCATAAACATCTGCAGGATTCCAGCCACTATTGAGCAAAATTTCCCAAATAAGGCTAATGCTGAGAATGGTTTTAGACCATCTTACAGAGTAGGCTGTGAATTATTTTATACGTGATGTTATAAAATTCCAAAATGCATGCAATGAATTGAACCGGGCTCCTCCTTAATAACATTTTGGAATGCAAGTGGCTTTTCATTTTTCATTTTAAAATCATAAAAAGATCATTGTATATCTGTCTGCTACTGCCACCGCTTCTATTGAAGGATTTATTCCTCATTCTGTGCCTACATGGCTTCTTAGCATCTTCAAGTATCCCTCTTTCCTTTTTTTTTTTTTTTTTACTTTAAGTGGAGAAATGCCAGGTCCCTGACATGATGGCTTCCCCGCCCTCCCCAGATGGTCATTGCTACCAAATCCAAGAAATAGGAGGCATAAAGAAGTCCTTAGCATACTGTGTGGATTTCACACTGTACCAAGTGTCATAGCTAATTACAAAGCTCTGGGTTACAGAATAGGGAGAGAACATCATGACAGCAAAGTCCATCAAAGCCTTTGGGGCTCACTGAAAACAAAGCAGAGGTGAGTGACTTTTCGGTGACAGCTCCTGTTTGAGGAAAGTGGGGAGGCCTCTGGGCAGCCTTTCCTGGAAGGGGAGAGGGGACCGAGGATAAACAATGCATCTGCTTGGCTTGTCTGGGAGCTTTCAATGAGAAGCCCTGCCAAGGAGTTGACAAATTGGCACTAACCAGTGCAGCTGACTCAGATTAAAACTGTGTGGGAGAAGAAGTTGCCAAAAGCGAGGGAAGGCGTTTGCTAGATTTTACACATGGGGGTAAATATTGAGAGATTATGAAGTAGGCTGGAATCCTTTTGGTGACTTATACCAGCAAAAAGACCTTTGTACAGCACTACACAGAGGCAATGGCTGGGAGAAGAGGGGGTGAAGGAAGGAAGGAAGGAAGGAAGGAAGGAAGGAAAGAGAAGCTGTATCAGGCCTAAAAACCAGAACATAAATCAATGGATTCAAATTACAAGAAAAGAGAATCCACCTAAACTTTAGAATCACAGAGTTGGAAGAGACCAGAGGGGCCATCCAGTCCAACCCCATGTCATGCAGGATTATACTGTACAATCAAAGCACCCCCCCCCCACAAATGGCCATCTAGCCTCTGTTTAAAAGCCTCCAAAAAAGGAGACTCCACCACATTCAAAGGCAGCATATTCCACTGCTGAACTTCTTTTCAGAAGACCTTCTTTACTGTAGGAGGTGTTTGAAGGTGGAATGGACTGCTCTAGTGGAGGGGTGGATTCTCCATCTTTTGACAAAGGTTGGATAAGCATCTTTCAGGAGTTCCTATTTCTGCATGACAGGGCATTGGACTGGATGACCCTTGTGTTTGTTCTCTTCCATCTCTAAGATTCTATTATCCTAAATCTTATTTAATCCTGACTAGACCCACTGAATCCATCAGATTTATCAATTCAGCAAGTGATTAAATAAATCTGGTCTTGTTGGCACTAACCAATAGGATGCCAGCCTGTTTTTAGAGGGAACTGACCTGCCAAATTCTGAATGGCTTGGAGGCAGAACAGCTTCCTAGGACACTCTCCCAACTAGGGCACTCATGGCCATTTTATCCCTACTGCTGTGCCATCTCCTATATCTTCACCACCACCTATGCTGTATAGGCTGGATGGGCATCTATCGGGTGTGCTTTGATTGTATGTTACTGAATGGTAGGGGGGTGGACTGGATGGCCCTTGTGGTTTCTTCCTACTCTATGATTCTATGATAGTGGCAGCTGGTGATTTCCATGATAGTGGAGTGGTGAATCCATTCCAGGTTGGGATAGGTTTAAAGATGCTACAACATACCGTCCAACTGTCCTCATTTGGCAAGGACAGTCCCAATTATTCCTCTGCTGTCCCACTTTTCAGCTGCTTTTTAAATGTCCTAATTTCTCTCACTTCTTCCCACTTTCCACTTCTGCTCAGCTTACTTCAATTGCTGCAAACTGAGCTGAAAATGCAAAAGTAGTTTGCACTCAGTTAACCTCAACAGGGGGGGATAGGAGATGGTAGAATCGTGCCCTTCCCAGTAGGTTCAGGCAAAAGCCTGAACTATAGCCTCTCATGGCTTGTCTGTTCTTCCTTAGTAATAACTTTTTGCCATCTTGAATACACTTTGAAGTTGCTTGGCCACACACGTCAGTCCTTCTCTGTGAAATGTTGAGGGGTATGGAATTTTCTGTTTAGGGAAGAGTACTTAGAATTCTCAGCTAGGAAGTCCTAATGCCTCACCAAACTACGAATCCCAAGATTCCATAGGATGCAACCATGGCAGTTAAAGTGGAACCATAGCACTATAATTGCGTAGTGTGGGTGGGTCCCTGTTGAAAGACTTTTTTTTTCTGTGCAGAAGTTCAGCTATGCCTGCACAAGAGAACTATTTACCTATAGAATGTAATAAAAGTAGAAACTAGCAGTCAGGGTTCTCTGGAATGTTTTTTCTTTATCTTGTTTGATCAATTATATCCTTGACAAGGTTGCTATACAGTACGACCCCCATATCAGTGGGGGATAAATTCCCGGACTTACCGTGGAAACACGAAACTGTGGATCACAGCGGACGCTATTGAAATGAACAACTTTTGGCCCAAGCATATCATGGAGTTGTGCTGGAAGGCCTAGAGATTCTTAGAGAACACCTATCTAGGCATCTTCTAGGTCCACAAGCATGACTCTATGGTCAACGTTTGGCAGAAGCATACTGTAGAATCACTCTGGAAGACTGAGAAAATGCCTAGAGTGATATTTTTTCAGACATTGGGAGGAGAAACTTTGGATGCTGGTCCCACAGATACAGGAGTCATACTGTACTCTGATCTGATTTTACTTCCTTTCACTCCTCCTCTTCTTGCAGTCTTTCTCTTAGCCATATAGCCTTAGCCAATAGAACCCACCCTTCTCTATCAGACACAATTTCCTTAGTAAATACTTTGGCTGGAGCCCTGTTGGTGCACGATGCCAATGTAACTACCAGTACTTCTGGTGCAGGGCGTGATGGCAGGAGAGGAAAGGCTGCAGATTCATTGGGTGTGACAAAATCAAGACACTGGAAAAATGAACTGTTTGGAACTGGCAAATTTTTTCTGTCTTCCCTTGTTGCTGCTGCACAGCCCTGGAACAAATGCAACTGCTGCAGTACTGCACCAACAGGCTTCTGGCCTTAGTTTTCACTGAGGATGGTCTTTGTTACTGATTCCAAACAGCCAGCTTTACTGTCCACATCAAAGCCACATTTCCCCCTTTACCCTTTTGGGATGCTTTAGATGGTAAGCCTACAGGCCTGCACTCTCACTAGAAGCCAGGATGACTAAACCAAGGCTGTAGTGCTTTCATTGTATCATGACATGGCTTGACTCATTGGAGAAGATGTTAAACCGTGGTAAAGCGGAATGCAGTAGGAAATGAGGAAGACCACACTCCTGTCAATGAAACCAATTGCCTAGAGAGATGGTGAGGATGTCCTCAAAAAGAGGCTGGACAGCTACCTGCTGGGGAGGCTCTAGATGGAGATTCTGCATTGAGCAGGGGGTTGGACCTGATGGCCCATAGGACCCCTTCCAACTCTATGATTCAATGATTCTAGGTAGATTGATTCAACTGAGGAAGCAACAGCCCTGAGTTTGCAAGACCTGAGCGGGGCAAGTGATGGCAGGGTGTGTTGGAGGTCTTTTAATCATAGGGTTGTCATAAGTCAAAGCTGACTTGATGGCAAATAACAGCAAACAACAACAAGGGCTATTGGCATGAAATGTCTTGTACTGGCTATGTCTTAGACTTTCTCTCTTTGGCTAAAGAGAAGGATGAACATACTCACCAATACCTCCACCACCCTAATAATATCAGCAGCTGAATTCTGTGGGTGGCGGAGACATTGGCTGGAAACCTGCTGGTGTCTTAGTTCCCCGATGGAAGCAGTTGGACATTTGTACAATGGGAGGCAGTTTAACGAAGTGGAATTCCATATACAGGAGCTATGGAATAGAAGCTGGTATGTATTACTGGGGGCCGGTGTTCCAGAAGGGGGCCTGGAGCCTATGCTATATATCGTTTTGTCTTTCAAGGCAAGGTCATTTGTTCTTGTTGGTTGCTTTTGATATCCATTCTAAAATTGGTGAATTATGATGGGGGAAAAGTAACTATATACATTGGCCCCAATTCAGCATCCCCTCAGCATAGCATGAAAATCCACATGTGCCCCTTTTGCTACAATGACACATCTATCACCATCACCCAGCTTATTTAAAACCCTGATGCCACCTCACACAGACATTCTATGCTTTAACATGAGCAGGCAGGATCAGAGAAAGTCCAATTAATTCCTCATAGCCAGATGCAAAGTGATGACATCAGTGTTGAGATCCACAGGGGTCCTCCAGAGGTTTCAGTGCTTCTGTAATCACTTGGGGATGGGGGGAGGGATTGCTAGATGTTTCTCCAATCCTGCCTGTTCATGTTGAAGCACAGAATGGCCTGTGTGAGGTGACCTTAGGGCTTTAAGGTAGGTCAGGAGAGATGCTTTGGACACTGTGCACAGAGGACAGGAATACTAACCCCCCACAATTCCTGATAAGGGGCGTGCATAAGGGACACTTACACATGTGGAGGTCCCTACTTGAATTCTGCCCAAAATTTGAGATCCAGAGTAAAGTTCTTTTTTTTTTTTAACCCAGGAACTTGAAGCTGACTCTGAGATTTTCTCCTGCAGCCATCAAGCAAAATGGCCTGACTGTAGGACCAAAGGGGGAAATCCTTCCATCGCCAGATGAGCCTCAGGCTACTTCAGGTACCATAAACCCTTACCTGCCACACCAAATGTCTTCCCCCCCACCCCACTCACCCACTAACTTTGCTGTCAGAAAAGCTGTGGGCACACTCACAAGGAGTTCCCCCCCCCCTCAGATAGCCAAAGTTTCTTGCCAACCTGCATGATGTTAGCAAAGGAGAGAGGAAGAGGAGTAAGAGAAGATGCTCTTCTCTGGATCCCTCCATGTCATGACCTACTGGGAACTCCTTTCTTGCTTGGCCTAAAGCCATCAAGTACTTACCCAATCCAGAGATGCTAACTCACCCAGCCAGCCAGCCCACAGTCACCCACCAGCAGTCTCTGCATGTTGTCCAGGATTGCTGCTGCTGAAAAGTCTAGGGGATCACCTGGTTATTATTTTTAAATGGTAGCCTGAACATGATCTTGGAGGCCCAGTCCCTGTGTGGTACCATTGAGCATGTGGGCCCACAGAGGGCTTCCTATTCACTTGTGCATTTGTTCGCACATTCGGTTGCACAACACCCATTCAACACAAGGGTTGCATAGCACAATCAATGCACAACTCCACATGTGAAAATTTCTGCTATGAAATCCCAAGGTAGGATCCAGGCCATGGTCTTCTTACCACTGTTAGACAACAGAAGTGAGTAATCTTTACCGATCTAGTGTAAATCACCCAGTAATCTCCCCTTCAATCTTCCCATTTCTGGTGTAGGCCAGACAACTGAACTGAGGCCCCTACTTAACAACCCAGACAGAGCTAGAGCCAGTCTGAGGCTGAATTGTAGGAACAAGGAGCTCTCTCCCTTTGCTCTGGGATTCCTGTTGCTATCAAGGGCTTTTTATTTGGAAAACGAGGAGCCTTTTTAACATGAGGGGAAACACTGTGAAATTTCAAACGTGCGCCCATGGTAGCCAAGAATGACTAGAAAACAGAATCCCCCCCACCCTGAAAAACCCACAGTCAGAAACCTTTGCTAACAGTACTGTGCTCACCTGCATGAATAGACAAAATGGCTTCTAGAATGGCTTCTGTGTTTCCTTGTATCACTGTCCATTTAACATAGATGTTAATGTGCCATGGCAACACCTCGGAACCACAGCAAATCCCATGCACTCCCCAACCGCATTCCAGGGAACCTGAATGCAGCCAATGAGCCCATTGTTCCAAAAGCGCCTGCCAACCCCCCACCCCTGCCCTCCCTCCACTCTCAGTCCCTGCCAGGGGCACCCTCTTTGAAGTACAACCACCACCTTTGCTGTCCAGTTCCCCTCTGCTCTGTGAGGTGTTAACACAAACATCTCCCTATTCCAAAAATGAAAAAAAAGGAGTTTTGTTCTTTATTGGAGTCTTACTTTTCAGCCAGCCAAAGTGTCAGACTTCAGTAGTTTGTTCAGTGGCCAGACAACTGGCTATGCCTTTCCAAAGCTATCATTTAAACACACACGCTTATGTGTAGACACACATGCATACACACAAATGAAATGGCTATTCAGGCTTCCCTCAGAGCAGTCTTTTTCTGCAAGCATTACCTCATGCCAAAAAAAACAAGAGAGGCCTGTTTCAGAAAGAGGTGCTGACAGTGACTGGTTACAATGGAAACATTTATATATTGATGGAAACACAGGCCATTTTACTTCAAAAGAAGAAAGTTCTTTAAAAGAAAATAAACGTCACTGAGATGTGAATATTAACAGTACACAACCATTCACACATAATTCATGTCATGGCTTTGTTCTGACACAATTGCAATAGCAATCTAGTCTTTTTCACCTTTGCTTTTCTTTTGAACAACTACCCAGGAGAGCCAACCTTCCCCCCAAACACATCTAGTTCCACAAACCCTATGGGGCCTTTGATGCAGGGCTCTGGCATACGGGACCTTTGGCATACAGGAGCAACAGCAGCTCCCCCAACCCCACACCACCAGCAAACTGCTTTTGAAACTGAAACAAATTTCAAAAATTATGTGTGGTATCCATCATTGTGGCTTCCTACACATCTGGGATTTGAAATAGGTGGGCCTCTGTATGTTCTTGGACTGCAGCTCCCATCAGTGATAGCCAGAATAGCCAATGGGGAGCAAAGATGGGAGTGGCAGTTCAGCCAGATTTGGAGTTCCCCATCCCTGCTATACAGAAGGAGAGAGAACTTAAAATCCCACTGTCCTGTGAAGAACCCTCTGCAGACTGGGCAAAACACAGCCTGTAAACCTACCCTGAGGCAGGGAGAGAACATCTTCTCAGACAGTATTGCAGGACAGAGTTAAATGTCAACCTGCCTTATGCACCTCTAAAGTAGCCTGCTGTCTTAGGTATTGTGGACAATGCTGTCCTATCACTAGTAGTAAAGGATGTATCACCTCCCAATCCAGTAAACCTTTGCACATGTAAAGGGAGCACTTTCCTTTTGGGGGAGTTATTATATGAAAAGCCAGAGGAGGATATCTTCTGCAAATACACTGATTCCTCCTCAGAACAAGTTCTCTTGGGAAGCAGGAAACATGCTTATTGAGCAAAAGTGTGTGTGTGTGTGTGTGTGTGTGTGTGTATATATATGTGTGTGTGTGTGTTGGCCAATATAGTTACCCAATTTGCGTGGGGTCTGTGGGGACCCTCTAATGTCCAAATATTAAAATGAGGAATATATAATTAGCTCAATTATGGCAGCAAGAGGATGGGAAACTCTTGTATACCTAAGGAGGAGATTCTAAGCCAAAAGGTACAATTAATTGATCTTTATTGGAAAATAATATCAACAGCATTCACACACACACTCAGGCTTCAAGCATCCACACAAGACTAATGAAGAAAGTAGAAAGTATTTGGATAGAGGAATAGAGTAAGGGGGTTGTGGGTTATATTGTACCGATCCTGCAGAGCGAAGATCATAAAGTAAACCAGCAGTGAGGAGGTCTGGATGATAGCCTGGCTACACAGTGTGATGTGGAGCTGAAAGGAAGTAGAACTGTGCACAATTTGGTGGTGTTTTGGGGTGATAGCTATATGAAATAGTTCCCCTACAGGGATAGGAATTGTGAGTGAAACACAATAGTTCTTGGAGGTTCCCAGGCTAAAACAAAGGGTGCTCTGGAGGAGTTAATGTGTATTAATGATTGATACTTTGGAACTGAACAGTAAACAGGCAAGGTCTTTTGTAGGATGGTAACAGGAGAGGAAACTTCATTTCACAAATTTTAAGGTCTCTTGCTATCAATGAGTGGATTAGTGATGACTCACCTCCAGGTGTTGAGTCGCTTACTGGAATATTTGTTTTGGCATTTCCATAGGGACTTCCCTTTGTCTTGCATGAACCCCCACCTTTTTGTTAGGGGGTCCCTGGTTTACCTGTAACCGCATGGATGGCCCTAATGATCCAAATGTATCCCATTATTTGATATTCCAATACCGGGGCTGTCAGGGTATGTAACAATAGATTGCACGAGAATCACTGCAAAATACATGGTTTGCTGTGCAAACATGTAGGATTAGATCCTGCATCAGAAGACATAAGTGTATCATGTAGCTACATTTTCGTAGCTACAACTCCTGATGCTATCTTTAAAATCCATATTGTAAGTAGCACATTCTCCCCAACACAGCCATTTCTGTGTTGTCAGAGTGGAGTGCATCAGCAGGGACGTGTCCAGCTATTTTCCTGTAGCTGGGCATGCTACAACAGGCACTGGCAGGGACTGCTAAGGGTCTTTGGGAGCCCTCTGCAGATAATGGCCTTGCCATGTGTAGCTACACGAAAACAGCTGAACACTGTGAATGAGAAGACTCATTAGGATTCTCTGCTGTCCAACAGCATGGAGGTTTGGCAGGGAACATCTGGTTGTTATGAATTCTGATCTTTGGAACAACTGAAAAAGTGAATTGCAATGGCCTAAGTCTGACTTACACCATTGTAATTCACCAACAGCATGACAGCTGTTGTTTTTTTGTTCAGAAAACACATTTTCTTCCCCCTTTCTGTGCAGGAAAATCATGTGCATTTTTGAACAAACAAATTTTCCTAAATGGAGTCTTGAACTACAAAGAATCTCTCAGTGCTTCTCCTTTTATTCACTGGGGTGCCTCAAGTCTCAGGATATGCTTTCTCCAACAAGGATGTGAATCCTAATGAGTCTTCTTCCCAACTCTAGTGTGGAGAGTGTCTGAGGCCAAAAAAAAAAAAAAAAGTCATTGGTAGTTCTACTTCTCCTCATTGTTGGAATCAGCTGGGACTGTGTAGGTGCTGCACCAGAGTGTCATATAAAAAGATAAGATCATACATTTGCATGGATGAACCCGATCACAATTATTTGCACACATATTGTCGAATGAGCCCAGAGGCTGCACATTTTCTTGTTGCTTAAAAAAAGCCAAAAAAAGGACTGGTGATTCCTGTGAATCCCTTTAGCCTGAAATAAACATTAATTTTTGGACCACTGGATGGAGCATTGTGGGAGCTGTAGTTCAAGTAACGTATTCATTCCAAGTTGTGTCTTAAGCATTCATGAAATTTGCCAGAGAGAGAGAGAGAGAGAGAGAGAGAGAGAGAGAGCACGTTGGCTCCAATACTTTGGGGTGATGAATCCATGCTCAGTTTTACAGATGCTAGTCCAGGTTTTACAAAAACTAGTCCAGGTTTTATAGAAGCTGCTCCAAGTTTTACAGGAGGTGTCAGTGGTGCTAAATGTATTTTAAGAATGAAGTTCAGCACCTTAGACAGCTCTCATGGAAACTAGATCTCCTCTAAAACCCAGCATGGAATCAGTGGAGATTATCAGACACAGCAAATGTGGCTCAATAACGATGTCAGCAGAACGCAAAAGGATGGCGATATCAGATGACGACGTCCTTAAGGACGGCAATATCAGATGATGAATTCCTTTTGCATTCCACTGGTGTTATTCTGGCATTTCTTTTTTATTGGCGGCTGAAGCCACCAATAGATCCCCTATTGCAATTTGGTGCTAGCATTGCCAGTGTGTGAAATCTCGGGCCATTTAACTCTTCAATATGCATCGTCAAAGGACAGTCTAGCGTGAACACTTCCAAGAGAGATCGGGACATCCAGGTAAGTTTCGCTCTTTTTATGACCCTCCCTGGGTTACTTGGGAATTTTTAAGTGTGTCTAAGTGCCTGGTGTAACTTTTTAGGCTTTATTTTTGTTTTGATTTTTGAATTTCCCACATGATGAAGTCTCGCAGGATTTCGAACGAGGAAAATGGGGCTCCATTCACTTCCTCTTTATTGCTGGGGCTGCCTTTGTTGGGAAAGGAAGGTAAGTGCAGTGGGGAGCGTTCTTTTGCCGGCATGAAAATGGTTTTTTTAATGCTGGCAAAAGAATGTTTAAAAGGGGATTGTCTGATAATCTCCAGTGTCCTGAAGCAACAGAGCCACCATGTGCCTCTGCCTATACATGAGCAATTTTACAGCTTTCAAATAAATGTGTAAGTACCAGAACTACCAGGAGAATATTATTTTTTTTTTAATCCACAAGAGAAATTTCTAAGTCTCAGGCTTTTAGATTTCCACACAGTATGTGATAGCAATGCCAAGTTCAGTGGTGGCACTGGGGGGGGGGTGCAGAGAGGCTGAACCACAGCAGGTGACACCATTTGGGGGAGGGGTGACACCAACCTTAGTGATGCCACAGACCATGTTACTCCAGAGATGGATGGTTCATTCAGCAAGGCATTGTAGTCTATCTGGACTCTCAAAAAGAGATTCCACCTAAACATAAGGGAGAACTTCCTGACAGTAAAAGCAGTTTTAGAGTGGAACACACTGCCTCAGAGTATGGTGGAGTCTCCTTCTTTGGAGGTTTTTAAACAGAAGCTGGATAGCCATCTGTTGGGAATGCTTTGATTCTGTGTTCCTGCATGGCAGGGGGTTGGACTGGATGGCCCTTTTGCTATTTTCCAACTCTATGACTCTTTGATTCTATGCTTCTGAAAAAGTGGTGTACTGATCCACATTTTCAAGCACATTGCTAACAATGTTATTCATGCTTAACATTTCCAGTAATCTTGTGTATTTATCTAAAATAATTAACTAATTAAAAACCAAAAAAATCCCAACAAGAACAATAATGAAAAACACTGAGAAGGTGTTGGACACATAAGGTAAGCCCATAATGGTACCTTTAAAAAAGTGATAATGTTGTGTAGCGGCTAGATGATTGGAATATCAAAGGTTGATGCAAATTCAAATCCTCACTCAGCCATAGAGTTCATTGGGTGATCTTGAACCAATTTCTATCACTCAGCCTAGCCTACCTCACAAGCGTATTGTGATAACACAACTAACAGTGTGTTGTGTTGCTATAGGCACTGCTCTGACCTCTTTTGAATAAGGATGGGATGTAATAATGAATGTATAAGGTAAAGTGGCTCCATCAGTAGTGTTTTTATCCCTGATGGATCTATTCAGGCAGATTAAAATGGGGGATGGGTGGGTGGGAGAGAGGGACTCATATGTGCTTCAGTAGAGCTTACACTTCCCAGAATCCCTAGTCTACATGGCAAATGGCCATGCTGGCTGGGGGATTCTGGCATTTGAGTCCAAACAGTCATTTCCCCAAGCTGTTGATGCTTTTAGCACTTTGGAAGAAAGGTAGGCAACTAAGATCAGTCATTTTCATTATCCTCCCTATTGTACAGAGAAAGAGAAAAAGGAGGAGAGGGAGGGAGGGAGGGATGGAGGAAGGGAGAGAGAAAATGACAATGACTTGTCTGTGGCAGAGCAAAGGTTTGTACTGAAGACTACATTATTTGTAATTCAGCTTCTCAGGGGTGGGAGTTGTATGAGGACTGTCTATTAAATAATGAGACTGTTTCCCCCTTTCAGACAAATCAGGGAGAACGGATTGTGAATGCTTGAGTGGTGACCCTGAACATGTCTGAACCCTCATGACAAACATCAACACTCTCGGCCGTTCACTTAATTGTCAGCCATCTTTTAAAGCAGCTGTGTCATCTGTTGTGTGCCTGGAAAAGGCTAAATTTAAAAGTTGAGCAACATGTCAGTTTGAATTTTTTAGTAAAATTGAACAAAACACCAACGGAACCTTTTCAAATGCTTATTGAGGCCTATGGGGAAGACTGCATGTCTCATGCGTGTGTGTGTTTGAGTGGCACAAAAGATTCAGAGAAGGACGTGAGAATGTGGAAGATGGCAAATGCCTTGGATGACCTTCTACTTCAAGAACCGAAGAAATTGTGGAAAAAAATTAGCCAGATTGTTCGAGAAGACCGTCAACTCAGGAGACTATTAGACAGGAAGACAGAAAGCGTTCCTGTCCCACAATCTCCAATCCCGGCCCTGTCCCAGCACAATAGCCCTCCCTATCACACTTACCTTCTCTCCCATCGTTGAGCCAACCCAGGCATGAACAGAGTTCTAACAGAACTCCATTCACTTTCTGGAGTGAAATCCCACTTGTTTTCATGAGAAGATGCAAGTGCAGGAAATTAAAAAAATTAAATTTAAAATAAAGCATAAAATGTTTAAACAAGCACCTAAACATACCTAAAAAATCCCAAGTAACCCAGGGAGGGTCATAAAAAGAGCGAAACTTACCTAGATGTCTCAATCTCACCCAGAAGTATTCGTGCCAGACTGACCATTCTCGTTGTAGTGACAAGATTTAAATGGCCCGAAGTTTTGCATGCCGGCAAAGCCGGCACCAAAACAGAACTGGGGTGTCTATTGATGGCCTCAGCCATCAATTGAAAAAAAAAATGCCAGAATGACACTAGTGGAATAAAAAAGGACATTGTTGTATGGTATTTGTGTCCTTTTTCATTATGCTTGTGTTATGCTGGCGCCACATTAGCCGCATCTGATAATCTCAGTGTCCGAATGATAGCTGAAGCCATGAACATTAACAATGACACTGTGTGGAAAATTTTGCACGAGGATCTCAACATGAGATAAGTTTGTGCCAAGATGGTCCCTAGGGTTCTTGGACAAGAGCAAAAAGAATGCCTCAAGGAAATTTGTGCTGACATCCTGCAGCAACTTGAGGTGGACCCAAACCTTTTTCAGAAAACCATCACTTGTGATGAAACCTGGATCTTCCAGTATGATCCTGAGACAAAATGATAGTCAATACACTGGAAAACACCATCATCACCAAGAATGAAAAAAGCATGTCAAAGCAAGTCCACATTCAAAGCCATGCTCACTGGGGTTTTTTACATTAAGGGTGTACTTTTGGCAGAATGGGTTCCAGAAGGCAGTGAACCAGCATTATTATAAGGAAGTTTTGACAAAGCTGATAGAAAGAGGGGGGGGGAGGCAAAGGCCAGAACTGTGGGGGAATGGTTTCATTCTTCATTAAGACAATGTGCCTGTGCAAACAGCACTTTCTGTGAAGCAGTTTTTGGCCAATAAATGCATTACTACACTTTAGCATCCTCCATATTTGCCAGATTTGGCACGATGCAACTTTTTTCTTTTCCCTAAATGAAATTGGTGCTTAAAGGAAGACGTTTTGAATCAATTGATGCAGTAAAGAAGAAAACAGCAGATGTGTTGAAACAACTGAAAGAAACTTATTGGCACCATGCCTTTGACCAGTGGAAAACAAGACTGCATCAGTGTATAAGTGTGAATGGGGAGTATATCAAAGGGGACCAGCAACAGAATTATAATACATATAAATTGTGCTGGATTATTGAATCAGTCTTGTTATTAAATTGACAGACCTCTTACACACACACACACACACACACACACACACACGTACCAAGCACTGTTGTATTTCTACTCCCAGCAGCCCTAGCTAGCATAGGCAATGATGAGGATTTTTGGGAATTGCTGTCCAGCAACATTGGGAGGGCCATTCCCACCCCTGCTCTACATTAACAAAAATAGCAAAACAGAGAGGACCCGTCATAAAAGCACATAGAGCAGCCAAACCTCTGTCCTGCAACAATTGTTTTGGAAATGAAGCAATGAGCATTATGCTCAGATTGTGAGGTTCATCACCTACTGCATCTTCTAGTGCAGAGATGGGGAATCTACAGCTATCCAGATATTGCTCAACTCCAGTTCCCATCAGCCTCAGCTGGTGGTCAGTGGCAATGGGAATTGCAGTCTAACATCTAGTGAACTGCAGATTCCTGACTGTTCTATGAGTGGCACCTTCGTCTTCTTTCACATTCTGATTCTGGCTGACTGTTCACTGAATTGGGAGGTGTGAATAACATCTTGTAAGTTTCCAGTTTACTAAATTCTTTCTTCTCTCGTTTTCAACTTTGCAGGTAGAAGCTTGGCTCTCTGATTCCCATTCGTTTGAATATAACGCCCCCCCCCCGCCTTTTCCCTATCCCAAAGGTTTGCTGACACCAGCAAGTTCTGCTGTAAAGATTACTGTAGAATCGTTTATCTATAAATATATAACATTCTTTAAAGCTTTGCCTTTTTATCTAGCATGGAAGGGCAGTGGGCGTGGGAGGACAGCTCTGTTTCTATCAATTCTAAGCTTCTGGCTTTAATGTACATATGAGTTGTTCTCCTGCCAAACAAGATAACGTCTGAGTTAGAGCAAGAGGCTCTTTGAAACATGGGAATGTGTGCAAAAGCATTCTCTCTTTCTACTCCCCCCCGCAAAAAAAAACTCCCAATGCCCTGCTGTATTACTGATTTGATGGAAAGAACCTTACAACAGTGTCCCAAGATCTGGTTTGGCAGCAGTGGTATTTTCTGCAGGTTTTGGAGTTTTCTTTCCCTGGTAAGGCAGCATTCAAACACTCTGTGTGTGTGTGTGTGCATGTGCGTGCGTGTGCATGCATGTGTGTGCATTGTGTGTGTCTGGTGATGACAAGGCCTTTGAAAAGCAGAGTATAAAAATGGAGGTGTCACATATTCATTAACCCTTTCCCTTTGGAATGTGTTAGATGTTGGCTTTCAAAGCTCATTCAAAAGATAACATGCTTTCCCCCCAATCCCTCTCAAGTTGGGGGAAGCCCCTCCTCTTCTAACAGTAATATATGACATTATTCTTTATCAGCAAAGGGGAGAAAGAGGTGCCTAGAATTGGGGGTAGTGGCAGAACTTACATTTTAAAGCTGGCAAAACAGGGATTGGCAAGGCAACACTACACTTCTAATGTTAAAAACGAATAAACATGTGAATAAACATGGTCACTAATTATCATCTAGGTAGTTTGGCTTTTGTAATGTTTACATCCAATGTCCAGTATTCTTCTTTGGGTAGAACAGTTTTGTACTGATCTCAGCAAGTATGCTGTCCACACACCCCTTTGCTTAAAAAAAGAGTGTGTAGGTCAAGTTGCTCTTTGAAACCAAATGTCATTGGGAACTGGCTAACCTGCTCTGTTTCAAATCAGGAATGGCCCTATCATTAGGCAAAAGGAGGCAATCAGATAGCAGAGGTGGGAAAGGGAAAAAATAACAGCTGCTCAAGCATTTTTCTTGCCTCCCTCTGGCCATTTCTTTCTGTTGGAGGACTGAATTGTGGCATGCCACACCTATTTATTATTTATTTAATTTATATGCCACCTTTCTCCCAGAGTGGGACCCAAGGCAGCTCACAGAAAGTCTTCTCTTTCACCCCCTCAACCAGCCTTCCATTCTGAGCAGCAATAGAGGATATATGGCGGTGTAGCTACAAAGAGGGGACACAATAGGATGGTATTGCTGCTCCAACTAAAAATTTTGCCCCCCCCAAGAAATTTTCTTTTCCCAAATTTCTCAAATTGCAGAGGCTGAGCTATTGCAATTCCTTCACACATAGAAGTCTTACATTTGCTTTGTCTGCATTCCTTTGATCACTTTGCCTGCTGTCAGGATTGGTCTTTGGCATGACCAGTTCCTGCCATTTTTAGTGCCTTTCAAGTTACCTTGGTGTTAATTGTGTTTTCATTTTTCTGTGCTTGTTAACGAGTGTTTTGTGCCAATGGTGGAAGGGAATATAATGGTTGATTCCAGGGATAGTCAGATAAGCCCTGCAGCTGTGTCTCAGCTCTGGGGAAAAGGGGCTGGTACTACGAGGGGAGGTCAGGGGATGATAGGTAACCAATAGTTATGTAGCCTGCCATATTTTGTAGATTGTAATAGGCTTTTAGTATACTGTCTGTCTTCTAAGTTTCATTTTGAGCAAGGACCCTGTACAGTTTGCTTTCTGGATTACTGTGCCAATAAACTTTTCTGTTTTAACTCTGAAACTGTTGGACTGTTCAGCTGAAGTTTTAGTTACTGCAATGCTAGAAATTTGGAGACTGGAAGAAAATTTTATGGGAGGGGCAGAATAGTCTCCTTCCTTGGAGGTCTTTAAACAGAGGCTGGATGGCCATCTGTCAAGGATGCTTTGATCGTGATTTCCTGCATGGCAGGAGGATGGACTGGATGGCCCTTGTGGTCTCTTCCAACTCTACAATTCTATGAGAAAGGCGGGATATAAAATCATCATCATCATCATTGTCACCATCATCACCTTGTCCTTTGCCTCAGGCAGCAAAATATTTTGGGTTGGGTGAGGGGTTAATGTCCAATGGAGATATCAAAGTAAAACAAAGGTAGCAATCCAGCTTCAGAGTTGGCTCTGGGGTCTCGGGAGATTATGTTGTGGGAGAATTTCCTGCCTGCCTGATGCAATGGGACACCACTTGAGCAAGTAGGGATCACCAGCACTGAGGCCATGATATTGAGAACACAGCTGCGCTGGGCAGGGCACATTTCTAGGATGGAGGACCATCGCCTCCCAAAAATACTACTCTACGGTGAACTCACCATGGGTTAGCATAACATCTCAGGCTCGGCCAAATTGATCACCAACAATGGTCCACCCTGGCCTCACATTGGGAGGCATAGAGATGCACTATCCACAATGCTGCAGTCTTATTTGAGAACTCACACCAAACAAGTCTTGAAGAGAAACGACAACGCAGAAAGAATCACAACCCGGAAACATCACACAAGGAGACCTTCTGCTGTGCTTTCTGCAACCGTACTTGTTTATCTCAGATTGGCCTTTTGAGTCATCAGCGTGCTTGCAGAAAACGCGGGATGAGTCCTTCCTGAATCTTTGTTTGCGAAGAAAAGCCAGAGAGAGGGTTGGTGACAGTGGGGGGGGGAGGTGGACAGGGGAGGGAGGGGAGGAGGCTTCCGGATGGCTTCTGTGGTGGTAATGGCAATGGGAGGGCAAAGGGAGGGGAGGAGGAGATTTCAACTCCCTTCTCCCTTCACCCCCCCGCCATGGCTCTGGTGGCAGCAATGGTGACTGGGGTGTGTGAAGGGAGGGGAGGAGATATTGCTTTCCTTCTCTCTTCACCTGGTGAGATGGGTTTCGTGGCAGTAATGGCAACTGGGGAGCATTCACTGATTCACTATCAGGCCTTTTCTGATTAGATCCCGGCTTCAGGAGCTCCTGGCCTTTTAAATTTTGTGTATATTTGTTTTTAATGTGATTTTAGTTAGATGATTTTAATTTTATATTATTTAATGTCTTTTTATGGGGGAGGGTGGGCATGGGTGGTGCTTTTAGTCATTATTACAATGTTTTAATCGTTGGAAGCCACCCCGATTGTTTTCAGCAGAGGGGCGGGGTATAACTGTGGAGTTCATTATCCGTGGGGGCCTCTGGAACCAATTCCCCATGGATACGGGGGTCTTACTGTACTTACTTCAGTAGGAGAGGGTTCCATGCGTGCATCGTGAGACATTTAAGCACTTACATTTGGTGGAGCAATTAGCTTTGATTGTAAAATTAACTACTGAACCTCAAATTGTGAAAGGAAAGAAGGAAAAAGACAATTTTGTAATGATTTAGAATTGTTTTGTTCAACACATGGGAAAAGATATTGTGTTCTAAAGGCATTTGGGGACTGGGTTTTGCAGAATTGTGCTGTACTGTTTGTGTTTCATTCATTTGTCATTTTTAATAGTTATGTTTCTTAACCAGTTTTAAATTTATGGATAGTTTAATGTTATTTTTAATACTCATATTTGGTATATTTGGGGGGTCGTCTATGTGAGGAAACATTTTAAATTTGTGTATTATTTATTTATTTGATTTATACCCTTCCTTTCTCTCAAAAGGGGACTGTCTGCTTCAGTACTAAATATTACTTTATGTACCTTTGTATCTCTGGAATTATTGTAGATGATGTTATAGCATAAAATTAATAAAAAATATATTTTTTAAAAGTGCTTACTGTTGGCTGGACTGAACCCTACAAATCTGTGCCCACCCTCCTGTATGAGGGGCTTCCCCCCCTCACAATTTTTCACCTTGTATTTTTTTAATACACACACTCATTTCATGCCTCCCACCTCATAGCTGTAGGGAACAGAATAATTCAAGTACTGAACTTTCTACTGCAAGACAATATTGAAAAGTTGAAAAATAAAAGGATTAAACATTTCTGTGAGTAAGAAGTTGAAAAACAAAACAACCCAAAGTGAGGTGGTGAAGTATGTATGGGGTGGGGGAGAGAAAGTAGCCCCTGCAGCGGTAATTGCCAAGGACACTGATGATAACATGTGGAAACTGCCACCATGCTTCAGGGCAGAGCACCCGTGATGACTACGGTCAGAAAGAAAAGTTTTTCTCTTTCAAAGGCAGAACACAATTAAGGGTATCATAGTGATCTCTTCTACAACATGCCTGCCACTGACCAGTGTTTTAGGCAGGAGGAACATCAAATTCTGTGAACTCGTTTGTCTTTTCTCTCTCTTGCATTCATTACTGTTCTCCTTTGAACAGCCAGTGTGTTGTTCAGCCCAACAAAAATGCAACAGAGAAACACAAAGCATTTCTTCTGACACTCTGAAGAAGCAACCTTTTGCTCATTCTCCACATCAACAACTGCCCAGAGTTATTATGGAAAGGAAGGTTTTAGAAATATAGTGGAAATGAACAAAAATGAGAGAGAAAGAGAAAGGAAGAATCCTGAATTAATCCCCATTCCCCACATGAATGCATACACACACATGCATGCGTGTGTGCGTGCACACACACACGGTTGGTGTTGTGTTCATGAGTTGTGATGTAGTAAGTCTGACTCATCCCCTCACAATTACTTTTATGGTCATTGTACAGATTGGAGGTCTCCTCTGTCTACACACAGTGATAAAAAGTTTGCCCCAAACCTTTTCTTTTCAGCTATGCTGCCACCTCAACACAATCATTCCTGTTTTCCCAGAGAGCAGGGGGAGAGTGAGGATACATCTGGCTCTTTTCCTGTATGCAACTGGGAAAGAGCTGGATGCATCCTCACTCATCCCCTGCTCTCCAGCAACATTGAAATGGCCATGTTGGGGGGACTGCAGGTGGGGAGATAAACTAGGATCTTTTAAATGCAGTTGAGAAAGCTGGGGCTTGTCTATACGGCAAAAATAGAATTTGAGGAGAATACATTTTGTCTAAATGGAATCCCACCCCTTTTACCATATTTGGAAGGAGGGGGGGAAACTCCAACTACTCTGTGGGAAAAGCCTTTGCGGCTTTTCCCGACTTAAAAAAAAAACCCCTCTGAATGAAATGCGCATTCCTGCTTGTTGGGACAACTGATTCGCTTTGATGTGCTTTCCCGATAAGAGTGGAAGTGGAAAGCTGATTGGTCAGACATGTGCAGAGGGTGGAGCTTGCTGGCAAGGCAAGTGCCCAGAATGGCCATGTTAAATTTTCGCCATAATGATTGTGCACTCAGACAAAACAGCCTTTCCCACCTCTTTTTCCTGGTTTTTTTAAGTGGAAGATCACACTTCTGCACCTTGGTTTTGCTTAAAAAAACATACTGTTTGGCGCAGCAACTGTTGGCAATAAAAATGCGTGCATTTCACTAGTGCCCGCCATCCTGATTTGCAGGCATGCCCATTTGAACAACAAATGCATATGGCTTTGCATGTCTGCAATCTTGAAAAAAACAGCACATCCTCCATGGAGACAAATTAAAGCTGCTGTGAATTGGCATTACTGTGCATCAATCCACATTTTATTGCCTCATATAGACAAGTGCCTAGACAACTGAAGATTGATGGGGACTGTCCCTCACACTAGGGACAGTTGGAAGATGTGCTTCTAGTCACTTCTAGGGGCTGAGTGTTGTTGTTTCGGGAAGTTTCTACACCCCGCAGAATGTACCAGGGGTAGAAAACTGCTCTCCCAGACCTACCACAGTTGCCTCCTGATGATTCCATGTAGCCCATTAACAGAAAACCAGAGCAGACTCATTGGAGTCCTGCAGCTTTTAGCAACAAAAGAATATAGCAACGAAAGAATAAACATGGAATATAGAGATTGTTCTAAGCCACGCAGTCCACCTCTGTTGCTTTGACTTAGATATTGGGGCTTACCTACCTGTCAAGGAATGGGGCCATTTCTCCATTCTCTTAAATAACACATAAAATTTTCAATAGTTTCCAAAAGACCTAACATTATCATGCAGACAAAGTGCAATCCAGCAACATATATATGTGTATGTGTTTGTGTCAAGTGCAGTAAGAGGCAAATGTTTCTCAGCAGGCTGGCATTCCAAATGCTATTTCTGCATCCCATTTTTGCAGAGTTTTGAGATTTTGTATGCATGCAATTAAATGCAAGTTCAGAGATGCTTTAGAGGTCAAGGGGAAAAGACATCTTTTTTGAAATCACAGACCTTGCTTGATAAATATTCACTATTGTGGTAGGTAAAGTCCCAAGTCCTGAATAGCAAATCTTTAGGCCCTTGGTTTTTTGTTTTTTAAAGTAGCACAGCTAAATTATCAAGTTTTTTTTTTCCTGTTTAGAGATAGGCCCCCAAATTACCCCTACTTTCTTTCTATGGCTGCAATCCAAACATCTATAGGGGTATAGTGACTAGACCAAGGAAAGTAATAGTGCTACTCTATTCTCCTTTGATCAGACCTCACCTGGAATACTGTGTCGAGTTCCGGGCACCACAATTTAAGAAGGCTGTTGACAAACTGTAACATGTCCAAAGGAGGACAACCAAAATGGTGAAAGGTCTGGAAGCTATGCCCTATGAGGAGCAGCTTAATAAACTGTGTTTGTTTAGCCTGGGGAAGAAAAGATTAAGAGGTGACATGACAGCCATGTTTAAATATTTGAAGGGATTCATATTGAGGATGGAGCAAGCTTGTTTTCTGCTGCTCCAGAGACTAGGATACAGAGCAATGGATTCAAACTACAGGAAAAGAGATTCCACCCAAACATTAGGAAGAATTTCCTGACGGTAAGAGCTCTTCGACAGTGGAATGCACTGCTTCAGAGTGTGGTGAAGTCTCCATATTTGGAGGTTTTTAAAGATGGGCTGGGTGGCTATTTGTTAGACTTGCTTTGATTGTGTATTCCTGAATGGGTGGGGGGTTTAATATTTTATTAATTTTATAATTTTGTTTGCGGTTTTAGATTGTGCGCCGTAGGCAGGTTTTGTGGATTGTTGTTTTTCTTTTTTGTAAAGCACTATGTAAAGCTTATGGTGCTATATAAATACACATAATAATAATAATAATAATAACAATAACAATAATGATAATGGCCCTCATGGTGCCTTCCAACTCTATGATTCTATGATCTACTCAGCACAGAGTGAATATCCACATGCAGAAATATGCGAGTTGAGCACTTTGCAACCCCTGTGCAGAATAGCAACATTGTGCAAGATATCAGTGACTAGGTGTCATTGTGCAATGCACAATACATGATGCACAATCACAATGCACAATGTGCAACCATAATGCAAAGTATAGGATGCACAGCCACAATGCACAATGCACAATGTGCAACTTCCAAAGACAAGGCACAAATGAACATGCTGTCTGTGCAATTCCACTTCCCCCACTATCAGCAGAATAAGTCTGTTGCACAATGGTGACTTTTTGACCCCACATCCATAGTGTGATTTATGTGTGTGTTACTAACAGAATTCTGGCCACTACATGTGCATCAAAGAACAACGTTTTCTAGGCACTGTGTAATGTACTGTGGGCCCGTAGTATCAACTGAGGTTTGGTTTCAGGACACCGTACCCATGGATACCAAAATCCATGTAGGCTCAAGTCCCATTATATACAATGACATAGTAAAATGGTGTCCATTGTATAAAATGACAAAATCAAGGTTTGCTTTTTGGATTTTTTTGATGAATATTTTCAAGCCATGTATGGTTGAATCTGTGGATGCAGAATCCATGGATACGGAGGGCTGGCCGTAATTTAAAACCAAGTAGATAACATTACTGTTAATAGTAATAGTAAAATACAGTAAAATAGGAATAAAACAGGACTACAGCTGAATCAAACCCCTTGCCCCCTCCCCATCCTGAACAGCAGATCAGACATGGGCTTTTAGCAAAGCAAGAAAGCATCACTCTAGCTATTGGACACCTTTCCCCATCATTTGTCTCATGCTAAATACCTTTGCTTGTCAGCCATCAAATGGTGTCAAGTGTCAATTCTAATGAGACATCAGTTCAGATATCAAATAGTATGCAAATATTTGCATTGTCCTACAAAGGAATTTGTGTTTGTTCTCCAAAATACAAAAATCAAACAAACCACAAAGGCTTTGTGTAAAAAGCTTAGATTGTTCATTTTGGTGGTGTTTTTCAGCCTGGAAGCTGGCTTCTTCTCAAACCACTGGGATATCTTCCTTTAAATCCATTAACAAGACCATGAACACACAGGGTTTTCATCCCTCATTTTTTTGCCCCAAGCAAGCACGTCAATGGCTGCCTTTTGTTTAAGTGTAAGATCAAAGGCTGTCTTGGATTCTGCAGATTCTAATCTTATCTCCCTTACAAGTATGTAATTGTGGCATGAAGACCATGCCAACCAGATGGCTCTTAACACTGCAATACATATTTACTCTTTCAAGAGCTTAAAGCCTAACCTAGGCAGGGTGGACCCTCTCAAATATTTCTTAACATTTAAGATTATTAGTTTAAGTATTTTAAGAATGCCCCTGTATTGTTACTCACCCTTCTTGATTCCAGACAATTGTAAAATCACCTCTTGGGTATAGCAAGCTATTACATCTTACTTTTTCACCATGCTTTTCCCTACAGAGTTCTCCTTCTCATTGTTATCATCACAATCCTCTAAAGTAGGTTAGGCTAAGAGATTGTGACTGGCCTGCCCAAATCTTAGTCCAACATTCTTCTCAATGACTATACCATGATAAACATCCATTCAGGAATAGCCTAGAACTGGCAACAACCTATCCATCCCTATTGGGCCAGCAAGGAGCCTACAGCAAAAATGGAAGACATGCCAGGGCCCGATAATTTTCTGAATGAGGTAAAAATGGCACCCACTCCATTCTATGTAGAGGAACCGACTTGCAGTAAATTGAAACTCAACAGAGCTTGAGCCTGTATTTTGTAGTAATTTGAGTGATGGATTAGGACTCTGGTTTGAATCCTTGCACCATTGTGATCACTTGAATGCATCGTCAATGGGCAAACACTTGCGGTTGATGTGAAGCAAAAGGCTTTCATGGCTGGCGTCTATAGATTTTCCTTGGTTTTTTTCCCCAGGTTGTGAGGCCGTGTTCTGGAAGAGTTTCTTTCTGACGTTTCACCTGCATCTGTGGCTGACATCTTCAGAGAATGGTTGGGTAGGTGTGTATGTGTGTGGTTTATATACTGTGAACCCCTGTTGGGGAGGATATGTAAATTTGTATATTTGAATGGCTAGTTTCTGGGTGGAGATATGCAAGGAGGATTAGTGTCTGTTTGGCTAATGGTTGGTTAATGGGCCATTATCTGCTGGAAATCCTCCTGTCCCTGGGTGAAGTTCATTTGCAAGTGTTGAGTTCTGATTTTATCCAGCCAGATTTTGCTTACTTTAAGGGTTTCTTCTTTCCTGTTGAAGTTGTCCAGGTGTTTGTGGATTTCAATAGTTTCTTTGTGCATTCTGACATGATAGTTGTTGGCCTGGTCCAGAATTTCTGTGTTTTTAAATAACATTTTGTGTCCAGGTTGGTTTATAACATGTTATGCTACTGCTGCTTTTTCTGGCTGGCCCAGTCTGCAGTGTCTCTCATGTTTCTTGATTCGTGTTTGCACACTGTGTTTAGTGGTCCCTATGTAAACTTGTCCACAGCTGCATGGTATGTGGTAAACTCCTGCAGTTGTGAGAGTGTCTCTTTTGTCCTTTGCTGAGCGTAGCATTTCTTGGATTTTACAGCATACCATACTGCATACCACAGGAGTTTACTGCCTAGAAAAAACCCAAGCCCAGAAAAACCCCAAGGAAAATCTACTTCCAGTTGAGATCGCGACAGCCTGGTAGGGTAAACTCTTTTTTATGACCCCTCCCCTGTGTACTTGGGACTTTTAAAGTGTGTTTCTATGCTTGTGTCTATGTTTTGTGTGGGTTTTTTTGCTTTAATTTTTAAATTTCCTGCGCTAGCACCTTCTCATGAGAATCGGTCAGATCTCAGCCCCAGAAGTAAACAGAGCTCCGTTCACGCTCCGTTACTGCCTGGGATGCCTCTTTTACACAGCTCAAGGTAAGTCTGGTAGGGGGGTTTCTTTTGCCAGCATAAAAACACCACAATTTATGCCGGCAAATGAACATTAATGGGGGGTAGTCTGATAAAGTCCATAGTCTCTATACCTTAGAAGAAGATAATGGCAAACTCCTTTCTGAAGGAATCTCACCAAGAAAATCCTGCGACAGGTTGGCCTTAGGGTCACTATAAGTTGGAATTGACTTGAAGGTACACAACAACAAATGAAAATGCCAGAGCTTAGAAAGAGATGGAATGGTTTTTATTGCTTGTTATGATTTGAAAAATGATTGGTGCAATTCTTTTAAAGTGCAATAATGCATTGGCCAGAATCCTGTTTCAGTCATGCTCATATGTAAGTGTGATACTTTTTAAGGTGCTATGCAATGAATGTATTCAGGTCATGATTGTAGAAGCTGAGTTCCACAAGGATAAACATTTCACATTGGCCTAAATCCTGTTGTTAGTCCCCATTAAAGTAGAGACACTGAAATCAATTAGATTTATCCGCATGCTGACTCACCATTCAACAGATGATTGAATGGGTCTGCTCTAGTCTGGATTAACCAACAGGATCCTAGCTCTGCAGCTGAGCATTCTTGGATGGTAGGTAAATATTTGCCAATGCCTTCAACATACTGCTTGATTTACTGGCATTGCAGAAACAGCTCTCCCGATTAAATTCCATGTTGTGTTCATCATTACTTTTTGTTGCCTTTTTGTCCTTTTTAAAAGGGAGAAAAATACATCTAAAACAGTAAGGGCTTGTCTACATGAACTAAATAGCCTGTCTTGCCCCCATCTCGGAACCCTGCAGACACAAGGCATTTGCCCCATTCTGCCCCTGGGCAGTCCTCACCATGCCCAGGGCAGATACAGTGCTGAGATGGGGGGAAGGCAGAGTAGGGCCCAATAGGCCATTTTATAATAATATGTGGTTTACTCCAGTATAGATGGCAAACAACAGATTGGGCCCAGCATGTCTGCCGGAGCCCCTCTGTGCAGGCTGGCACTTGCTGCTGCTGCAGTCTCCCTGAGTCTCCAAGAAGGCAGGAAGGAGTCCCGCAGCATGTGACCAAGGCTGGTCACATAGAGGGGGCCTTGGTCACATGTTATGTGGCCCCCTCCTGCCTTCTGAGTCAGTGAAGAAAATGGCGACAACAGATGCAGTGATGGGCTGGCATACCCGTCAGGATTCCTCCTGTTCCGTGGAGGGAAAAGGGTAACAAAGGGCCAAATCTGCCACCAGGATATGCTGGTGGGGAGCCGGCATATCCTGACTCATGTAGATGGGCCCTCTGAAATTGGCAAAAAAAATTTAAAAATGGAAAAAATGAAGAAAAAAAAATCCTCCCAAAACTTACTGCTTGGGAATGTTTAACTTCCACTTTAAATGGGTAAAGAGAAATGTTATTCATTATGAGGAAAAAATGACCATGTGAGTTTTACAGAAGTCATTTCATTGCTTTCAAAAGGAGCATCATTATTCTCTAACAATCTCAAAAAGTAATGTGTTGCAGGTAATACTGACACCGGTAAGAATCATAACTAGAATCACTTAGAATCATAGAGTCACACAATCATAGAATCCTAGTGCTGGAAAGGATCCTAAGGGTCAACTTGTCCCTTTTGGCACAATGGTTGAAAAAGTAGAATCTCATGGGCGAACAAACTTACACAGATATACAACATCAACAAGATTCTGGCTGTGGTGTCTGCAAAACCATAAGTGCATTTATACCTTCTCTTTCTGAGCTGCTTTACTGTCATGGACCCATGACATAGCTGTCAAAATGCTGAGACTGTGGGTAAAATCATGTACGGTCAGTAGCAGCTTCCATATTATTGGGGCAGTCAATCCACTGTGGTCTTTAGCCCAGATCTTAGAGGACCTATGCTGACACCTAATCCCAGAACAGGCTCTGTACCTTGGATGGCGCATTTAAAGTTCAGTCTAACTAAAACCTGAAATTGATTCACCACCCCCACTGACATCCGAGCCACCAGGTGCTACTTCCATTTGAGGAGGGAGCAGCTTCCTTGGCCCCACATATGAATTCTGCCCCCAGTAAAATTTCCTTTCAGTCCCCAAATTTCAAACATTGCAGAGAATGAGACATCAAAAATCATTTCCCCTAGAACTCTTCTATTTGTTGTGTTCACATTTCCTTTCTAATTTTGCCTGCCCCATTTTTGTGGATGCCTAAACTGTATTTCTAAATGCTCAACTGATGTTACTGCAATGCTAGAAAATGTTATGAGGGAGGGGACAGACTTCCTATTGGGTGGGCAACACACTTATTTTGCCCCCTGTAGCTACACTCCATGTTTCCTCCAACTCCAAACTTTCTTGTTAATACCCCTTGTGATATCACTAACCAAAAGACCTTTCCTCGCCATCTGTCAGCACCCTTATTTTCATATCTGAAGATCTGAGGTTGCAGTGCCAAGAGAGTTCACAAGGTTGACAGCTGGAGATGGCACTCCATATACTCGCTGGCATCCTGTTAGTGGCATACATAGGTGTAACTTAACCTTATGCTTCTATATGTCTATTTTTTGGTTCCTGTGGAGGTTGGTATTCCATTCCTGTCTCTGTGTGACCCAAACCCCCACCTAACCTACTATAGAGCTGCTGAAGCCCTCCATCCACAGATTTGTGGCTGGAACTGATGGAGAGAGTGCAAACCCATATGGCTATGTCCATGTAGCCAGGTGCAAAGCAGTTACATCATCTGCTGTAAATTTCAGAGGACCCTGGCAGACCTCAGCAGATGATGTAATCATTTTGTGTCTGGCTACGGGGCCATAGCCACATGCTTCTGTGATCCCTTCACCTGCTGTCCTTCAGGCACAAATGGCCATGGATGTGGGGGGGTTCAGTGGCTGTACAATAGGTCTGGGGGGAGTAAATAGTTCAATGTAGTGTATGCAAAAGTACACTCTAGTCTGAGCTATACAGGATTGCAGTCTTAGAGTGTATCTACATAGTGCAGCTTCATAGCACCACCATAACACCATCCTATGCAATCCTGGGATTTGTAGTTTGTTGAGATACTTAGAATTCTCAGTTAGAGAGCTCTCCACTGAACTATGCAATTCTAGCTAGAGCCTGCTTTTTATGGCCATGTGACAATATCTTTCTTCCTATTTGATTAGCAACTTATTAGTCTTTTCCTAGTGAAGAAAGTAGTGTGAAAGTTAACCTAAAGTTCATTTTTAAAAAAGTGATGCCTCTTCACAGACTTAGTTGGACTTTGGCACCAATGTATAATGCTGATGCCAATTGTCAAAGGTTACTAATGCTCACTGGAAAATTCAGACACAATATGGGTTTTATAACAGAGAATGAGTGAAAATCTCTTTGGAGAGTCCAGTGCAGCTGTATCAAGGACATCAACAACAACCACGAGAGAAAGCGTGTTGTCATGATGGCCTGGCCAGCCATCATGGAGAGTTCGTTTCAAAACCTACAGGTCAGCATTGGAAAATTCCACTCACTGGTTTCCATGGCAACAGGTATCATGGAGGGTGGCACCCTCATTTCCTAACCATGACATCACCTCACCTGACTGGAGAGCCAATCAGATTTGGCAATGCAGAACCAATCAGAAATGACCACAAAGACTTTTAAGTTTGGGAATCCCTTTGTTCTAAGCCTCATGCCACATGCTTTGTTCTGAGCCACATGGCTCGTCCAGCAAGATAAATAGACTGTGATAATGGAGGTTGGGGGAAAGCCAACCTCATCCATGGGCTTGATAACATCAAAGACCCCAAAGGGATATCTGAAGCCCCAGGAGGAGACTTCCATTCAAAAAGGACTCTGTATTCCATCTACAGAGACTGAACTAGGCAGGCTATGAGAGCCTGGCCTAACTATCCCAATTGGGATATGGACTTTGCATGGACATCAGAATTATAAGTTACCATTATCTTAGCTTAGGGAACCAGTCTAGCTAGTATGTGTTAGCTTTTTATTATTTAGTTTTGTAACTATGACTGAATGTATAACTTCTGTAAACCTAAGCTGAGATCCTGGGGGAGTGCTTTTCCTCCATGCTAGCCTTAAACATTTGGAACTAAAATAAAGCTTTTTCTGTTCTTACTAGTCCCCGCGGTCACGTGGCTGCTTGACTTGCTATCAGAACTTCTCAGGGATAGAGGAAAAGGGCGTTGTTGATCTTTTAACACAACCTGTCTGGCTTCTCGCTGCTTTGGACAAGAAAGGGTTAAACTCAGCGAGTGGTGGTGGCTCTACCTCAGAAAGGGATTTCTAGACTAGAGGAACCCTTGAGAGTATGTTTTCAGATTGTACAAATAGGCTGGAAGCCTTCCCTTCCTACTGGAAGAGAAGGACCAGCTTATCACAGGTGTAGAGAAATATTTAGTGAAAGAATAAATAGAATGAAGAGTAAAACAAAACAAAAAAACCACCAATGATAACAAGAGGACAAATAAGTGAATCAGTAAAGGGCATACAAAAGTGACAAGAAAGCAAAATGTACCCTTTTCCTGTTTCATAAATTCAACACCAATTGAAGGTGGTAAATGGGTCCTTCCATACCATTGGGGCTGTCTAAATGGTGAAAATGCTCCTCACCGAATACGAGGAGAATCCTACCTGTCTTAATGGGATCCCTCTTCGTTATGAAGTATTTGGAAGGGGGGTGGCAAAAATGTCAAAAACGCCAAAGGAAAAGCCTTTGTGGTTTTCCCTGGAATTAAAAAAACAAACAAATAGTGAAGGGAATGTGCATTCCTGCTTGTTGGGACAAGTGATTAGCTTTGACTCACTTTCCCATATGAGCAGAAGCAAAAAGCTGATTGGCCGGATGAGTGGGAGGGGGAGGGGCTTGCTAACAAGGCAAGCGCCCAGAGCCACCATGTTGGATTTTTGCCTGAGTGAGCGTGTGCTAAGGCGATAAAATGGGGTGTTGGGTTTTTTTCTTTTTAGTAAAGGTGAAATATCACTCTATCGCATATAGGAATTTTTTTTAAAAAAGTTTGGCATTGGCAAAGTCAGGTAAGTTAAAATGCAGGTAATTCACTCATGACTGCCATCTTGACTGGTGGGCATAAGAAGCTTTTGGAGGAGCCAAAACACCATTAAGACAAATCGCAGCTGCTGTGATTTGACATTACTGTGGAGCAATCCATTTTTTTTTTTTTTTGCCTTGTGTAGATGGGCCCTAAATCCTTCCCCATGCATTATCTCTTATGCATGTATCAGTCGTTTTTAGTTTGTGTCACACCCTCCAACATTACATAGATGAAAACCAGGACACATACAGCCAAGGAACACCAGAGGGTGGTCACATTAGCAAAAAATATTAATGAGGAAGAACATGCGAGTTAGGAGAGGCTGCAGCAGTTTCGTTTTGCCTGGGCTGACTGGGAAGGTCAAAATTCTACTCCCCTCTCTTCTCCCAAGTTAATTGAGTGCAAACTACTTTTGCACTTTGAACTCAGTTTGTACCAATGGAAACAAGGAGGAGGAGAGAGAAACTGACACATTTTGAAAGCAGTTGGAAAACTGGGACAGTAGAGGATTCATTGGAACTCTCCTTGCCAAACTGGGACAGTTGGAGGGTATAGAGGGGCTAGTCACCATTTTTCATCAATTATTTTCTGGGTTGTGGACCATAGTGGGGAGAGGATTGGGGAGAGTCCAGGGGCTGGTGAGCTGTCTAGTTTGTCCCCTCCCATGTCCTAAGCTACCCTGTACACAAATCATTTAGCCCTTCAAAAGTAATTACTATTGCTGGAATTTGCTGAAAAGATGGGAAGGGAGAAGATTAATTGGAGCTGTCCCTGCCAAATTGAGACAGTTGGAGGGTAAATGCTGTGTTATATAATATAGCAAGTGAATCGATGATGATGACAACAATCTCTGTGTTGATAATGTGACTGCAAAATAAATGGATGAAATAAATTACTTTCCTCTAATTAACTTCCTACCTCTCAGTTGTTGGTTATCTATATATATAAAACTCTTGGTATGTTGCGTTTTCCAGTGTGCTGATTGGCTGCTCAGGAATAATAATAATAATAATAATAATAATAAAATAATTTTTATTTTTAACCCACCCCTCTGCTCAGCAACTGGGGCGGCGTACAAGATTAAAACAACAACAAATTAAAACAATCCTTCCCAATCCTAACCCTCCCGCCCCTTAAAACTAAATTAAACTAATAGAGAATGAAAATAATGATAAAATACAATACAATATAAAGAAAGAAAGAAAGAAAGAAAGAAAGAAAGAAAGAAAGAAAGGCAGGCAGGCAGGCAGGCAATAGCGGCAAGGGAGCAGGTAAGCAATCAGCTCCACTTGAGCCCGGAAGTTATTCCGGGAAGGCCTGCCGGAAGAGATCCATCTTTAGCGCTTTCTTGAAGCTATCAAGAGTAGTGATAAGATGGACCTCATCCAGCAGGCCATTCCAAAGTCTGGGAGCTGTAGAAGAGAAAGGAAACACACCCAACCAATCACAACCCATATGCAAATTCCCTCTCCACCTCACAATCCACTCCTGCCGCTCAGTCTGCATCTACAGTCCCAGCCTCCCTTCTCTTATTCCCTCAGCCACTCATCAGTCATGGGCTGTGATGGGACTCAGACAGTCAACTGGTGGTGGGCGGCCTGCAATGACACCCAGACAGTCAACTGGCGATGGAGGCCATAGCGGTTGCAGGACAACTACCTTGTAGCCACAATGGATTTCTTTGACTTGCAGCAGCTCTGTAAACACCACATGCACTAGGCTTGTCTGATTGTAGATTGGAGTATCCCACCACACCATAATCTGCAACAGAGTAAAAGGATGTACCTATGCTGATCACATGTCCTATACATCATACTATTTCTGGCCGTAAGGCCAGGCTGCTCCGGGTTTTTTTCCTGTTCACTCGTACATGCGAATAAATGAATATATGTTGTCACATACTACTGTATTACTGGCTAAGCAGAGATACACTTATCCAGATGTGTGTGCAATTGAAAATAAAATAAAATAAAATAAAATAAATGCCAGAACAGAATCCCTTCCACCAGAAGTCCCACCCAGCTTTGCTCCAAAGCCAATCCTCGGCTGTCACATGGCCCAAAATTTGGGTTTCCGCTTCAAATATGGAGCAAACTGTGTATCTTATAGGTCGGAGTTTCTTGCAGAAATCCTGATGAAAATTCGCATTGTTGAAAACATAATGTGTCAACTGTGCCACAAATACGGGATGAGCATGAGCTTTTTTTGCCCATGTCCTAGGATAGCAGAGGTGGAAAAAGTCAGGACTTGGCCTGAATCTGGCCTCCTAAGTCCAAAGGTGTAGCTACAGAGGGGCACAAAAATGAAGGCATTGCCTTCCCCAAATAAGAATTTTGCCCCACCAAATTCCCACCCCCTACTCCCATATCAATACCCCATAAGGTCTACTCTAAGCCATAAGGTCACACCTCTGCCCATCGTAATTGTTTAGCAGTTTCCCAACTTGCTTGCTTACTTACTTTATTTATTTATGTAATAAATAAATATCCCAATATCATAGGATCTCAGGGCGATATATAATCAAAACAATAATCAGAAGGGGGAAGAATCTTGCCCTTCCCAGTTGGCTCAGGCAAAAGCAAACAGCTATAGCCTCTCCTAGCTTGTGTGGTTTTCTCGGTTTTCTGTCTTAAATCTATCTGACAATAAGTTGGGACAATGTAGTCATACCTTCCAACTGTCTTAATTTGTCAGGGATAGTCCTTGTTAATCCTCTGCTGTCCCACTTTTTTGGGTGCTTTTAAAATGTCCCAGTTTCTCTCTCCACTTTCCCCCTTGGTTCTCAGCTTACCTCAATTGCTTCAAATTCAGCTTAAAGTGCAAGAGGAGTTTGCTCTCAATTCAGCAGGGGGGAGAGGAGGGGACAGTGAAATTCGAATCCCTACTCAATTGCAAAGACGATTGACTGATTTTAAGTCACCTTCTCTCACCTGCTATGACAAGAAACAAGAGTAATCATGTAGTCGGATGGCATCTTAGAGGTCACCTCATCCAGCCCTTTTCTTGATGCAGCAATTTTTGCAGCCAGCATTCCTGGAAGAAGATCACCCAGCCTTCACTTAAATATTTCCAACAAAGATGAGCACATTATCTCTTGAGGCAGTCCGTTCTAAAGTCAAACAGCTCCTACTGATTTTCCCATGCATAGCCCCCTCCCCCCTGCAAAAAAAGGTTTCTATGCCATTTTCACCCACTTTCTTGTTTTCTGTAGCCTATTGTGTGAGGATGGTGTGACAATCCTTGAAACATTTGTAGATAGTTATCAAGTGTCCTCTTAATAGTTTCTTCTCCAGTCTAAATATACACACATCTTTGAACAGTTCCTCATAGGACACAATTTCCAGATCCTTCACCATTTGGGGACACTCTGTTGGGGCACTCTCTAGTTTGTCCATGTCCCTCTTAAAATGTGGCTCCAGAACAGGGGTGGCTGATGGATCTACCACTGTGATGGTTTACTTCTGCTCCTCTCCAGTTTCACTGATTTGAATGGGAACTCTGTCAGTGCTAAGCCCCTGCCCAGGACTAAGAGAGTTTCTATCCAGCTTGGAACAGATGGCAGAATAATGGAGATAAAATCAGAAGCAGATTCACTACTACTGGGAAACAGGGTCCACTGGCCACTCCTACCCCAGAATTGTACACAGTGCTCTAGATGTGGCCTAACTAGCACAGAATACAGCTATTACTTCTTGCGCTTTCAATACCAGCCTAGGTTTGCATTATGTTTCCTGGGAAGTACTGTTACCTGAATTGCTTGGGGTCCATGGGGACCCTCTAATGTCCTAATATTAAATTGGGGAATTTAGCTAACTCAGCTTGGCATGCGAGAGGCTGGGCAACGGCAAGACCTTTTTAACCTATGTAATAACAGGAGATTCTAAGCCAAAAAGGTACTATTAAATGATCTTTATTAGAAATCAATATCAACAGCATTCACGGAAACACTCAGGCTTCAAGCAGTCACACCAGGCTAACAAAGAAAGTAGGAAGTATTTGGATAGAGGCCTAGAGTACGGGGCTTCTTGGGTGATACCTCTCAGAGGAGCAGAGATTTGTGCAGCAGAGGGTTCTCAGAAGTGTGTTATGAGGGTCACACAGCAAACCGGCAGCATGGATGTGGAAAGGGAAACTGCAGATATTTTGGTGGTGTTTTAGAGTGATATTTATATGAAATAATACCCCTGAAGGGATGGGAGTTTGAGTGGAATACAATGTTTCTTGGAGGTTCCCATGACTAAACAAAGGGTGCTCTGAAAAAGTTAACAATCACTAATGGGCGCTACATTTGGAAGTGAATAGGGACAGTTGAGGTCTTTTGTTGGAAGGGGATGAGAGAAGGAAGGCCCCATTTTACAAGCATTAAAGTATCTGCTATCGTTGAGTGGATTAGTGAATAACTCACCTCCAGGTGTTAATCTGTGACCTGAGTATTTGGTTTGGGGGAATTTCCAAAGGCCTCTCCCTTCGTCATGCATGAATCCCACTTTGGTATTTGGGGGTTCCTGGTTTGCCTGAAATCACACGGATGGCCACATTGAGCCAAATTATTAAATATAGCCAATTATTTTATATTCCAAGATGGAGGCTGTCAGGGTAGGTAACAGTACATCACACTGCAGACTCAAGTGTACCATCCTTGAACTCTTCGAAGGAAGAAGAGGATAAAAGAAAACGGAAACATATGGAAACAGGCTATCCACATAGAAGATACACAGAAGCAGGTTCTTCACCACAACCAGCATGCGATGCCTTGCCTCTTTGAAGTGGTATCCAATAAAGCTATTTCCACAATTTATTAGACTTAACAACCCTTGCATGCCTATTCTCACTAATTGCTAGTTTGCAAATAACTTTTTCTCATCCACCACCACCACTTTGATTCTCACACACTAAGCTACAGATATTTTTTCTTTGGGGGCTACTTAGTTTTTCTGAATTGTTAATCAAGCAATTTGGCTACATGTCTTCCAAATACCAGACAATTTGGATTAGAGAGTTGGTGAAACTGAAACTTGATTCCAAGAGGGATTGTGAGACATTTATATAAAACTACTCTGGTCACAGGCTTTAATACACTTTGATTAAATGGATTTAACGTTAACGATGAACAAAATGTGGGATTTCTTACTAGGACTTTAGGAGAACAATTTGACTTTGGGGGTCTGTGCTGGACAGGATAATTTTTTTAAAAAAAATCTAATGCTGCTATCTGACAGCTTAGAAGAGAAAAATTGAACAAAGGGCTTCAGCCTCTCTTCTTACTCAAAATTCAAATGGACCTAATTACATAGGCAGTGGCAAGGATAGGGAATAAATTCCACCCAAAAGCAATTATGTTCCTATAAATGTGATAGAAAAGACCATTTTGTCAGAGATGGTATTCTCCCCTAAAGGACTTCATCCAATAGTAGCTCTCTAAGTCCTCGATATACAAGACAAAGGGCATGTCTACACTGGCCAGAATATGCCACCTTCTGGCCAGAGTATTCTGGCCCCAGACTTGACCCAACGCGCCCCCCCGCCATTACTGCAACAAAATGGGCAGAAGTCTGCACACACATGGTGGGTGGTATCAGCAGGCACCTCTGCTGCTATTGCATGCCACACTCTCTGAAGCTGGGAAGGAAGCCCCCAGCATGTGATCAAGGTTGATCACATGTAGTGGCCATGATCATGCGGTGGGGGCCTTCTTCCCAGTTTCAGAGTGACACCAGAGGTAGCGGCAGAGGTGTCCACTGATACAGCCTAGTGTTCAGGGCTGCGTTTCTACTCCAGACCCATTCAGGTTTTCCCACATAACATGGATTTTCCCAGGGGTTATTTTGAAAAGTTCTAAATGGGTTTACCCTGGCTTCACCTTGATGTCATCAGGACTGTCCAGAGGTGAATTGGGGCAATTTATTTGCATCCTTCTGACTGCAGGGCTACACCACGGGGGGGGAGGTAAATTGCCCATCTAGACAAGCTCAAAGGCAGCGTAGCTCAACTGATCTTAGGAACAGATCTCATAAAATGCAAATGTGAGGAAAGAGCATTAGCAGTTGATGAAGGCAATCAGAAACCAGCATTCTGAATTATAGAACTTTATCAGACATGGGAAAACACAGGAAAAACCATGCACCAAAATCACATCATAAGGATGGGGAAAAAGCCCAAAGGGCAAAATGATCAGATGCCCATGTCCTCACCCTTTCCTGGGGCGTAGCGCTGGCGTGGACGAGGCATCACATTTTTATTGACAGGCAAAACCATCAATAAAAAGTGGTGCTTTATTCATGCCCATGCTACACCCACAGAATTGCTGGACAATGATGCCATCTGATAATTTCACCCTTTTGTGTTATCCTCACATCCTTATGATATGGTTTTTGCTGCATCTAATAAAGTCCATAGGTTCTGGCTGTACTGATCATAGTACATTCTGTGAGTCTTTCTTTGATACCATTGATAGGAATGCTGAAGGAAAGATCCAGATTGGTAGTGGACATTTTATGCCAATTCAAATAAAATATTAAATAGTCTAGTGCAAGGGTGGGGAACCTGTTGCTTTCTAGATGTTTTGGACTACAGTTCCTATAATTCCACTTCATTGGCCATGCTATCTATGACTTGTGGGAGTTGAAGTCCAAAACATCTAGAAGGCCAAATGTTCCCCACCCCTGGTCTAGTGCATCCATTATAAAACATCTGGCTGTAGCAAGGTGTCAGTTGCTGCAGGCCTGCTTGAAATAGAAGGATCTTTGCCTGGCAGTAGAAGGACAAGAGGGAGCAGAATAGCCTAACATCCTTTGGAAGGGGGTTCCATACCTTGCCTTTGAACTCCATGATCAAACCTGCCTTGGGAGGCTCTTCCTTGTGCCTGCCCCAAACATATCTCTGATGGGGACAAGATTGAGAGAAAGGCCTTTGCTGCAGACCTCAAAATCCATGCATGCTTAATTGGGAGCATATGTTCCAGTTTCAGAATTAGAAATTTTGGCATAAATCATGGATGAAGTACTGTGGCCCTCCATATATTTTAAATTTCATCTCCTCAAGGCTTTGGCCATCATGGTCAATGGTAAGGAATAGGGGAGGTTACCCACTTTTGGCACAGAGCATACACAAGAAACGTGAAGAGGAAACCGTACATTTCTAAACTGCAGAACAGATTGTGGAAAATGGATTTCTAAAATACACAATGTGATAGTTAACCATTGTTGAGCAGAAAACTGCATGCCGTTTTATGTCCAGTAAAGAGTATTAAGCGAGAGTTGCTCCAATGTGAAATCATTAGTTTCCCTTCCTCTAAATCCAAATACTAATTGCTACCTTGCTGTGCGCATACAGTATTAAGGCTATCATAGCCATGGTAACAGTAGGCAACATTAAATGGGATACATATCATACGGCAGAAGACATTAGTTTTAGCTCTTTGGGCAGTAGGCAAGTGTTTATTTACAGCCACTGCGACACATAGGTCAAAAGTAAACTTTCGGTGCAGACCTCTGAGTAATATTGGCATGCAGGCACACTTAATGTGCTGTTCTCTTGTAGCAGGGTTTTATGTCTCTCTCTCTATAATTAATTTCAATGCAGGACAGTTTGCTAATCCACTGACACAAATAAGAAGCGTAAATTAAAATTTCAACATGCAATTTCACAATGGTCCATTTGCATTTCAAAATTAAACCCATAATAAAAACTTTTGTCTGCTTATAATTGGACTGGATTTTTTTAAAAAAAGGCCCAGTGATAAATATCTACATAAATATCCTCTCAGGTTTTTTTAAAAATACATTAAATAATGAAATGCTTCAGAATGAATTACATAAAGTCTCCTTTTTTTGCTTTTCATATTAATTGTCACATCAAAGAACAAACAGTATCAGGGTATCATTTGCCAGATAACGGTTAAACACTGAAATAATACCAATATCATGATAAAAATCCTATCATCAGTCCAAGCTAGAGTCGACCCATTGAATCAATGGGGTTTACCTAATGTTGGCTTACTATTCAACACCTGATACAGTGGGTCTGCTCTAATTGGGACTAACCAATAGGATTCAGGCTCAGGTTTCAAGCCTGCCATTTAAAAAAATTGGGGGGGGGGACTTCACGTTAGCTTTCAAGCCATATGCTTCTGAAAACCACTTTCTGGTGAACACAAGTAGGAGAGTGTTATTCCACATGTTCTACTTGTGGGCTCCCCATGAGTGCTTCGCTGGTCCCCTGTGAGATAGTGTGAGCACAGTACTTGTACTAGGTGGCCTTTTTGTCTGATCCAACATAGTTCTGCTTCTGTTTTTGTCTGTAAAGTTGACTCTGTCCCAACATTCTTTTACCTGGGTAAATCACAGCTATTATACGAGGTCTGTCTATTAAATAATGAGATTGTGTTTCTACCTTTCAGACAAATCAGGGAGAACTGCTTGTGAGTGGTGACCTTGAACATGTCTGAACCTGCATGACAAACATCAACACTCTTGGCTATTCAGTTAATTATCACTCATCGTTTAAAGCAGCTGTGTTGTCTGTTTTGTGCCAGAAAAATGATAAGCTTAAGAGTTGAGCAACATAACATTCTGTGGCAACTTGAGGCAGACTCAAACCTTTTTCAAAAAACCATCACTTGTGATGAAACCTGGATCTTCCAGTATGATCCTGAGATAAAACAACAGTCAAGGCACTGGAAAAAAACCATCATCACCAAGAATGAAAAAAGCATGTCAACGCAAGTCCACCTTCAAAACCATGTTCATTGATTTTTGTTTTTGTTTTGAAATTAAGGACGTCATTTTGGCAGAATGTGTTCCAGAAGGCAGAACAGTGAACCAGCATTATTGTAAGGAAGTTTTGACAAAGCTAAGAGAAAGAGAGGGGGGGAAAAGTCCAGAACTGTGGAAAAGTGGTTTCATTCTTCATCAAGACAATGTGCCTGCTCACACAGCACTTTCTGTAAAGCAGTTTTTGGTCAATAAACACATTACTACACTTGAACATCCTCCATATTTGCCAGATTTGGCACCATGCAACTTTTTTCTTTTTCCTAAAGTGAAATTGGTGCTTAAAGGAACACATTTTGAGTCAACTGATACATAAAGAAGAAAACAGCAGATGTCTTGCAACAGCTTACTGAAGCTTATCTGCTCTACACCTTTGACCAGTGGAAAACAAGATTGCATTGGTGTGTGAGTGGAATGGGGAGTATATTGAAGAGGACAAAGATTAGAATTGTAATACATATAAATAAAGATGGGTTATTACACCAATCTTGTTATTTAATAGACAGACCTCATATTTCTACTGGATATGGACAGATTTTGGGGGAGGGGACCTTTTGGATTCCAGCTTCCTGAATCCTTCAGGCAAAAGGGCTGTTGAACTGTGGGAACTGTAGTCAAAAAAAAAAAATAAATAAAAGAAAGAAGGAAGGAAGGTGGAAGGAAGGAAGGAAGGAAGGAAGGAAGGAAGGAAGGAAGGAGAAAGAAAACGGGAAAAAAACTTTCCCAAGTTTTGTCATGGAGGAAAACATACCAAAAAACCAGAGGGAAATAGGATCATGGAGATCCTGGTGTCCCAGCTAGTTTGTCTCTTAATGTTAAGGTCAAGTCAGGTTCAATTCTATTCCACCTGTTAATCACTGTAATTTGCTGAGGTCCCCCGCTCAACATCTGAATTGAATAGAAAGGAACTTTTTGAATTAGTGATATTGGGGGCAAGGAAAGAGAAGACTGCAGACATTTCTGATCACTCATTGGTAATAATTGATATTTAATTGAGATTGTATCCATAATCTTTTCTTCCTTTCCCCTGAGAGTGTTTCATCTCTGTTCTTATTATCTTGTTTTCACAGCAGAATTATCACCCACTGGTTTTCAATTACCGAGATGCCCATATTGATTCTCCCCTTGATTTTAACTCACAGCTGAAAAATTACTCATTTAAGCCAATAAAAGCCAATGTTGTTGTTAGTCTGAACTGCCTGCAAAAGAAATGTACTGACAGATGCAAACAAAAAAAGGGGGGTAAATGATAAACTTTACAAACAAATAATGTTACCAGCTGCATCATCCATAATTTGGATAATCTGAATTCCTTGGATGTTAACCTGTTTCCCCCCTCCTTTTGAAGGAGATTACAGAAACCAACAAATATAGATAAGATTATTATTGCAAGGCCTGTCAAAATTGGCTCTTACAAAGCAGTTATTACACATAGAGATGACTTGCTAGAGAGAGCTGCAGTGTGGTTGGTGACTTCTATGTTAGTGGAGTGGTGAATCCACTCTGGAGTTTAGTGTGAAATCTAAAGGAACTAGCCAAGGATTTCCTTCAGACAGGAAAAGATTTGAACAGATTTCCAGAAATGATAAATGGAAGGGTTCCCCCTGCACCTTATCATGAGCACCCAGGGTAGTTAATACTATTTTATAGCCATAAACTCCTAGCATTAGCTCCGGGTACTGGGAAAAAAAAAGAGTTTTGTGACACTTGAGAAACCCTGTTGGGAAGAAGGCAAGGTATTTGTGCAGTTCAGTATTTGCACATCCTGAAGTGATAAAGGAAAATATTCTGCACAGAAACATGCATGCATTTGTGTGTGTGTGTGTGTGTGTGTGTGTGAAAATGGTGGTGGTGGTGGGTTTGTGGAGAAACAACATGTTTTGTGTACAAAATTTTTTCCAGAAACACTTTTTTTTGCCCATAAAAGATTTTTGGGTGTGTGTGAAACTCATGAATTTTGCACATACAAAAATGTATTTCTGAAAACAGTTTTTTTCTATTAAAGGTTTTCCCCCATCTCCTGTTCTTGACAACTTCCTTCAAATTCTATCAGCTGCCACCACTCACTAATGTTTGCATTCCAAGATTCCGTGACCTAATGGGAAGTCACTGTGGGCTTTAGCTTGCTCCCTCCCACATCTGACTCTACAAATGTTACCTACCCTGACACTCCCAGCCCCATGTCTATATTAATAATTGGCAATATTTAATAATTCTTTCAAATGTGGCCTTCCAGGCACTGTAGCCATTAAAACTAGAAAATCCCAACAAATTGAAAAGACTAGCGTTCAGACTTGGTCAGGTATGCACTTAGGGAGGGGCCATATAAATTCTAAATGTTAATTTGCAAGGCAACTGAAGGCATGTATTTTGAGGGTGTTTAAAACCCCTGAGCATAGAGGGTAACACAGAGATGACCACTTCTCCTCCTACAGGAGATGGGGATCCTATACAGACACATACCAAGCAAAGTCAGGTGGAGAGAGTGTGGAAAGGAGTAGGTCTTCTAAGGGAAGCTTTTATTTTATGCAAGCAATTCTACATTAGGAAAGGGCATCTTGCATGTGACGGCAGCTACCTTCAGGCATTACTTAGCAGTAGTTATAACATTTCAAAACAGTGGCAGGTGAGAGGCCCTCCTGTTACCCTAAGAGGTGTGGGGATCCTGCCTGCAATGCCAGCATCTCCTTGATTTGGGGAAATTATAGCTCAAAAAGGAGGCCTGTGAGAGGAGGGTAACTTTGGGGATTTTTACATCTGTGTATACCAATACTAACTGTAGAGAGCATTCCAGATGGAATTAAACAAAGTATTTCATTATAACTAACACAGGAGATAAACAAGAACATAAACTCTTAAGAACCTTACAAGAGTAAGGCAGGAAGGGTTGGAGAGAGAGAATTCAGGGGTGGAAGGGTGGTAGTTAGCAATCTTGGAGAAAAAGGTCTGAGCAGTGGAGAAACTCAGTGTCTGAGGGTGGCATGGGGGAATCCAGTCCATAAATGAAGAGAGTGACAAGGTGACATGCAGAATGGTGGGCCCAGTCTGTGGCATACATGGTTGGGGTCTGAGCTAGGATATTTATACCCCGTTTTATACCCTGAAGGGGTATACTGGTTATGACAAAGCCTGGATGGCTTTCTCATGAGATAGACAAAGGGATCTGGAATGGGTTGATTGCCTTACCTCTAGAGTAACAAAACATTGATGGAATCTACAACAACCTCTTAATGTTTGGACAGGTAGGGGGTATAAGTGGGATTTCCATAGGATATGGGTTGGGAAGGTCACTGATTACATGTTGGAGAAGATTAGCACAGACCTGTTAATGGCTGGGTCTTCCTCATAATCCTACCTGGGCTTTCTCACCATTATTATTCTAGGTACATCTCTGGTCATCATGACCTCAGCTGTCCTTCAGTCAGCTTGACCCCAAATGTCCCTGGTCACTGCAACCCCATGACTTTTGATGCTTGGCATCTGTTTAAAAGAACAAATATGAGAAATACCTGTTCAAAGAACTGTCCATATTTGAAATTCATAGTTTAAAATCCACAGTTTAAAAATCATCTGGATAGACCTGCCAGAAGAGACTGGCCTTTAATGTTGTTTTAAATTTGGACAGCATATCTAGCTGTCAAATTTCTTCTGGTAGGTTGTTCCACAGTGTAGGGGTGGCTGAAGAAAACATCCTCTGGGTGACAGTTGCCAAATTAGTCCTGGCTGACTGGAGTAAATGTCCTCCAGAGGATCTGAGTGTATGGGGCGGATTATATAGGAGGATAGTTTCCACTTGGCAGTGGAAGGAGAACAAGGTGGGAGCCATTCTAGCTTGTATAGTGAGGAGTTCCAAGTGAGAGCAGCCAATGAGAAGATCCTGTCCCCTATACCAAATGTTCCTGGGAAGATGATGGGACTGTATGAAGAGCCTCCCCTGAAGACCTTAGACCTCAGGCAGGCCCATATAGGGAGATACAGCCCTTAAGATATCCATAAGTAAGTAAGTTTTCCAAGTTCTGAGTCACACTAAATCCTTTTCTTTTTGTATCACATATTCATTCCACCTCTACCTGTAGCATGATTACAATATAAACCTGCGCAGAATGAATCAGACAAACCATTTTAGAATAACTCCAGTCAAAAACTCTCCAATGTCACATAGATGTTTCTCACCCCTAGAGGGAAAATGTACATTGACAATCCTGGCAAGGACAGACTCCACACATTAAATGTTAACATAATTGACACTGAACAAGTACCTTGGCCATTAGCCAAAAATCAAAAGAAGTGTCGAGGTTTTTGCAAAAGACGGGCAATATCACCCACATTGATATTGACAGTCCTAGTTGAATGTCTCCAACAAAAAAGGAAATTGGATCAATACAGGGATGTGGGTTTAAAAAAAAAAAAGCTTCAGGAAGGGGGGGGGAGTCTGTTTGGAGCATATGAATTAGAAATCCACTTTCCCAGGTGAAACAAGAAGTGGTTACCCTCACACAAAGCCAGTGGTTAACCTTAAAGAAGCAAGTAGGAAGCAGGAAAAAAGAAAGAAAGAAATGGATTGATAATCTTGAAAAATGGGATCATTTAAAGAGAGTTGCAATCAACGGACTGCGGCTGCAATAAGGCTTAAATAATAAACTAGGAAAACTTCAGATCTCCCTCACAGGTTTTGATTTTATATACCTCTGTGGTTCATACAGATGTATATTATGTGTGGCTTAAAAAGTAAAGCCCCCCCCCCTTTAAGCTACACATAATATACATCTGTATGAACCACAGAGGTATATAAAATCAAAACCTGTGAGGGAGATCTGAAAATATCGCTGGAATGACCGCAAGTCTGGTTCTGGTTTGTTTGTGTTTGTTTGTGTGAAGGGGAGGGGCAGAGTTTTAAAAAATCATCACTCCAGAAATGTCAATTTACCATTTTGATATGTATACATGCACACACACACACACACACCCCTTTTGATATGGGGTGCGCATAATGTCTGGATGGGGCCTCAGGACATGAAGAGGTTCAGGGTGGATTCTGGCTGATGTGCCACATCACTTCCCAGCTACAGATGGTTCCACCACATCATTGTATTCATGCTGGTTTTATCCTTTCATTCTTTCTGGAGAGACAGAATAAGGTGAGCTTGTGCTTTTTGAGTCATGGTTGATTGTTTGGCTGAGCTGTTTGTATGCTTGTTTGTGGGTTTTTTTGTGCATTTTGGACCAAGTGCTCTCTTTGACATGATCTAAGGGAGTGAGGCTTCTGCTGAGTGGAAGTGAGTCAAATACTTGATTGGTGGCAGAGCTAGCAGCTAATAGATCTATATAGCTGCTGCCTTAGTCCCTGGAGCTCAGTTGACAGGAAGAGGATAACAGGCATTTTGTGTGGGCATTTCATGGGGAGGTATGAGTGAGAGGTCTGGAGTGCTGTGCCACTGTCTATATAGCATGACTGAACGGCGTTGTTACAGTAGACTGCAACACCTGTCTCATGTTTGCTTTCTTGTCAGAGGATGTGGGGAGCTATAGCCGCAGCACATGCAAGCTGCTTGCTCTGTTGGAAGAGATGGTGTGGCAGCTTGAGGGATGTGTATTTGCACTTCAATTTATCAGGGTGGTTGAAGCACCTTTGGTAACAGTAGAACCAACTTTTCTAGCAGGGCAACACATGAGGGATACCTCTAGGAAAGGGGAAAATGTCCAAACTTACGAGACAGACTCTTAGGAGATTGTGACACATAGAAGCAGAAATATCAGGAACCATGCAAATTTGGAGCTACTTGATTGAACAGTGATTATGAGGCATAGGAACAGGGACAACTGCCTCAGTCCTCAGAGAGCATGGACATGGCTTTAGAGGGTTCTGTAGGTGGATGGGTTCCTGACAATTCCCAAAGGAAGGGAAGGTGTCGGGTGATAGTGGGTGATTCCCTGCTGAGAAGAAGCGAAGCAGTGGTGTGCATGTCTGACAAGATGTCTTGAAATGTGTGCTGTCTCACTGAGGCAAAAATTCATGATGTAACAGAGAATCTGAAAGTCCACAAGCCCACTGACCATTAGCCTTCCTGTCCTCCTTCCATATAGGAATAAATATTCCTTCCATATGGAACCTTAGGACATATGTTATTATTTCATTGTGCCTTCTTGTTGAAGGACACGACTCAATAAGAGGGAGAGGAATACTAGTGGTGAACAACTGCCTCTGAAGATGGTGACATGAGGAAAGATTTGGCCTCTTGGACCCTGGTCTGTACTTTGATGAAAAAGGACTTCTGGAGAGAGATGGATTCACCTCACAGCAGTTGGTAAGAACATATTTGCTAGGAATCTTGCAAGCCTGATAAAGAGGGCTTTAAACTGAATTATGTGGAGGAGAGACAGTATTTGAGAGGACAGGGGTACATCCCATACTGGGGAGAGAATACAAGAACCCATCAGTTGTCAGCAAACAAAACAAGCAATCAACTGGAGAGAATGACCCCATGATTTTAGATAAGCTAAATATCAACAGTGTGATGCAGCACCGAAAAAGCCAATGTAATTCTACATTGAATCAACAGGCAAATAGTGTCTGGTTTGAGTGAAGCAAGACCACTGTTTTATTCTGTGTTGGTCAGACTTCACCTGGTATACTGTGTCAAGTTTGGGGCACTAAAGTTAAAAGGAAGAATACTAATTTTGCCCAGAGGAGGTTAACCAAGATGACAAAAAATCTGGAAACCACACCCTATGAGTTCGGTATGTTTAGCTTGGAGAAGGGAAGAATGAGAGCTGATATGATAGCCATCTTTAAATATTTGAAGGGATGTCATACAGAAGATGGAGTGACCTTTTTTGATGCTGCTCCAGAGACTTGAACATTGATAGATTCAAATTACAAGAAAAGAGATTCCATCTAAACCTTAGGAAGAACTCCTTGACAGTAAGAGCTGTTTGACAGTGGAATAGACTGCCCCAGAGAGTGGTGATTTTCCTTCTTTGGAGGTTTTTAAACAGAGGTTGCATGGTCATCTTTCTGGAATGTTTTAGTTCTGTATTCCTGCTTGGCAGAGTTGGACTAGGTGGCCCTTGCTGTCTCTTCTATCTCTATGTTTCTATGTTTTTTAAAAGTAACTTTTCAAGTTCTGATCTGAACTTTAACAATATGGTTGGAAGGGATGTGGTCAAATTGGCTCATGATTTCATCTTTGATGGGATTTTTCTGCAGCGTGGGAGTTTAGAAAGATGGCTGATGGCTGCCTTTAGCAATTTTCCATACCATACTATAGGTAACTCCTCAAACTGGGGTAGGCATACTCTGGAGCTTGAAGGACAACACTGAACCACTCTGGATTTCTTTAGAATATCAGAGGGCAACACCACACTACTGCAGCAGCCATGTTGGGTGACAGGCCTTTTTTGTTGTTACTATTTTGGGTTTTCCCAGGCCAATATTTCAGAAGACTTTTAAGTAGAGGAGAGAAGATTTTTGACTGAAAAATCATTTGCAGGTGCACACTGTTTCAATAAGGCCTTGGACAAGGTCCCCCACGATATTCTTTCAAGCAAGCTGGTAAAATCTGGAGTAGACAATGGTATTGTTAGATGGATTTGTAATTGGTTGAGGGACCAAACCCAAAGGGTAGTCACCAATGGCTCTTCTTCATCCTGGAGAGAAGTGACTAGTGGGGTGCCACAGGGTTCTGTCCTGGGTCCAGTGCTATTCATCATTTTTATCAATGACTTGGATGAGGGAATAGAGGGCATGCTTATCAAGTTTGCAGATGACACCAAATTAGGAGGGGTAGCTAATACTCTAGAGGACAGGATCAGAATTCAAAATGACCTTAACAGATTAGAGAACTGGGCCAAAACTACAAACATGAATTTCAACAGGGAGAAATGTAAAATACTGTATTACACTTAGGCAGAAAAAAAATGAAAAGCACAGATATAGGATGGGTGACACCTGGCTTGATGGCAGTACATGTGAAAGGGATCTAAGAGTCTTTGTAGACCACAAAGTTAACATTAGTCAGCAGTGTGATGCAGCAGCTAAGGACTTTTTCGGACGAAGAAAAATAACGCAAGCAGCCTCTCCAGCTTGCGAGGCTGCTGCGCTGCAAAGCGCCCCTTTCGTATGACGCTCGCCCCTGCCGGTACTGTTGTGGTACCGCAGGGAGAGCTGAGTGTCATATTTTGTTGATTTTTACTCACGATCAACTTTCGTGAGTAAAAAACCAACGAAATATGACGCTCAGCTCTCCCTGCGGTAATGCGACAGTACCGCTAGAGGGTAGCGTCATCCGAAACTGACACTTTGCAGCGCAGCAGCCTTGCAAGCTGGAGAGGCTGCTTGTGTTATTTTTCTTCGTCTGAAAAAGTCCTAAAAAAGCCAATGCAATTCTAGGCTGCATTAATAGGAGTATAGTGTCTAAACTGAGGGAAGTAAGAATATCACTCTATTCAGACCTCACCTGGAATACTGTGTCCAGTTCAGGGCACCACAGTTTAAGAAGGATATTGACAAGCTTGAACATGTCCAGAGGAGAACAACCAATATGGTAGAAGGTTGGGAATCCATGCCCTATGAGGAGCAGCTTAGGGAACTGAGTATGTTTAGCCTGGAGAAGAGAAAGTTAAGAGGTGACATGATAGCCATGTTTAAATATTCAAAGGGATGTCATATTGAAGAAGAAACAGGCTTGTTTTCTGCTGCTCCATAGACTAGGACCCAGAGCAATGGATTCAAACTATAGGAAAAAAGATTCAACCTAAATATTAGGAAGAACTTCCTGATGGTAAGAGCTGTTTAACAGTGGAATATGGTGCCTCAGAGTGTGGTGGAGTCTCGTTCTTTGATTGTGAATTCCTGCAGGCCAAGAGGTTGGACTCAATGGCTCTTGTGGTCTCTTCCAATTCTATGACTCTATAATTATTTAGGGGAGGTTTGGCTGGGGGCTTTGGGGAAAGGCTGTTGGGGGTCCTGAGGACTTCACTGGACCCCCCCCCCCCTTGAAGGCTTAAATAAGGCTTGTGGGTTGCTTTAATTCCCACTTCTGTTCTAAAGTTATGCTTTTTCATCTTTTTTAACCTAATGTGGAACCGAACCTTCTTAGGCAATTGCATACAGCTAAAAAGTAATATATAGCACATAAATAAAAGTCTCCAAAGCAACCAGCTAAACAGCTGTGGATTTATGACATTTGGAGGAGGGTGATTATATACAGACTTAGTAGGCAAGGGAGAATACAAGCAAGGGTGGGGTGGGGGAGGATATTACGGCCTGTGGCCTCTGTTATCTTTCTATATGGGAGAGCTTCAGAACTCTGATTATAATATCAAATCCAGATTCCTTTATTTTCCTGATTCTCATATTTACACACACATCATGGCTAAAATTATGTCCATTAGTCCCAAGTGAGGTAGGGCCTCAACACATGGGTAAATCCAGTTGATTCAATGGCTCTGCTTTAGCTGGGATTCACAATAGGATTTAGACCCCTATATAGCTTACACATTGAGTATTTTATTGGATGATAAGCTTCTCTTGTTTTATTCTAGATGTCTCACAAGCTTTTCCATGTTGAGCCAAAAATAATTTGCAATGAGTTATTTCATTTCATTAGGTTGGAACTGTGTCCCAGCAGCCATAGGACTAAACCCAGTTCCTAGGCAGTATGCAAGTTTCATAGCTAAAAATGTTACTGATTACATTTAAAGGTACATTCAAGCATATGTACATTCAAACATATGCCTAAGCCCTGGATAACTATAGGAAAGTTTCAAGAAGAGGAGCAATACCTGCATTCACCATCTTGAGAGAGGAGGATGAGAGAGAGAGAAGTTTTTATTCAACATATTTATTAATGACTTGGGTGATGGAATGGTGGGCATTCTTATAAAATTTGAAGATGACACCAAATTAGGAGGGGTAGCTAATACCCCAGAGGACAGGGTCAGAATTCAAAATGACCTCATCAGATTAGATGGCTGGGCCAAAACTAACAATATGAATTTCAACAGGGAGAAATGTAGGATACTACACTTGGGCAGTAAAAATGAAATGCACAGATATAAGCTGGGTGACACCTTGCTTGATGGCAGTACATGCAAAAGGGATCTAGGAGTCTTAGTGGACCACAAGCTGAACGTAAGGCAGCAGTGTGGCGCGTCAGCGAAAAACGCCAATGCAATTTTAGGCTGCATCAATAGGAATATAGTGTCTAGAATAGCTCAATGGAATAATAATAATAATAAATTTTTATTCTTTAACCTGGAAGGAATCATGCTACTCTATTCTGCTTTGGTCAGACCTCACTTGGGAATGTTGTGTCCAGTTCTGGACACCACAATTCAAGAAGGATATTGACAAGCTGGAACGTATCCAGAGGAGGGCAACCAAAATGGTGGGAGGTCTGGAAGCCATGCCCTATGAGGAGCAGATTAGGGAGCTAGGTATGTTTAGCCCGGGGAAGAGAAGGTTAAGAGGGGAAATGATAGCCATGTTTACATGTTTGAAAGGATGTCATATTGAGGATGAAGCTAGCTTGTTTTTTGTGGCTCCAAAGATTAGGACATGGAGCAATGGACTCAAACTACAGGAAAAGAGATTCCATCTAAACATTAGGAAGAACTTCGTGACCATAAGAGCTGTTTGGCAGTGGAATGCACTGTCTCAGAGTATGGTGGAGTCTCCTTCTTTGGAGGTTTTTAAACAAAGGCTGGATGGCCATCTGTTGGGAATGCTTTGACTGTTTATTCCTGCATGGCAGGGGTTGGACTTGATGGCCCTTGTGGTCTCTTCCAACTCTATCATTCTATGTGCTTTCAAACACACCTGAAAGGCCTTCTGCTCACATGGTGTGGTTGCTTAGATAGATCTCCATAATGGGTGACTGAGCAAGTGGGAAAAGTTCTAGAGACAGCATGTGCAGGTGGTGGCATGCAGGAAACCCTCATCATCTAAAACCCCATGGCTTTAATAGTAAATGGATGAAGAGGGTCAAAAAGGATGCTTGGGGCTCACCTACACTAGCCAGGATATGCCAGCTCCCCGCCGGCATATCCTAGCTGCAGAGGTGGCCTATACCTGGAGAAAATGGGCCAGAGTCCAAACAGGATGCCAGTCTATAGCTGCAGTTGATGTGGAAGCTAGAAAGGGATCTTGCAACCTATGACTGCAGGTCCTTTGCATGTGACCAGCCTCAGTCACATGCTGCAGGACCCCTGCCTGGCTTCTGGGAGAGTCAGGGAGCTGTCAGCAGTGAGGAATGGCATCTTGGGACAGGCTCCCACAGATATGTGGGGCCCAATCTGGAGGTTCTGAATTAAATTGGGTATTGTCTTAAAATGTGGTAAAGGGCCATATCCTGGCTTGCCCTCATTCCAGCCCCGTATCTGCCCTGGGGTCATGAGGACTGCCCAGGGGCAGATTGGGGTAAATGGCTTGCATCATTTGGACTACAGGTCTCTGGAACAGGGGCAAGCCTGGGCATTTGGCCAGTGTAGACAAGCCATTGGTTGGGAAGCATTTTCCAACATGTGAATCTGTCAAGGCCAATCTTGCTTTGGTTCCTGTTTTTTCTCCAGTGCCTAGCTTCAATGTGATTGCAAGCCTTGCTGGTCCTTATCCAGAAATTTGTACTTATTTGTATGCATCTTTTTTAAAAAAACAAAAACAAAATAGATGCATCTGAATGCCTTTTCTATGCCCATTTTCCAAATAGATGTGCTTCTTTTTGGTATGAATCATATTGCCAGTTCCAAAGTGCATGGGTTTCTGGTCACAAAATGTGTTCACTTCCACATTTGTGTCTGACAGACTCAGGATTCAAATGTGAACCGAATGAATTTTCTCACCCATCCTTAAATTTGTCCTGGACAGGATTAAACACAGGAGCTTGACAGTGAAAATCCACCATTAAGGCAAGTGGAAGTAACAATGAGGTTACTGCCTGGCTCATAAATCAACATTTGGCCACCTGCTGTTAATGAATGTCAGGTATTGAAATCCCCCCTCCTTTTAGCAAAGGTCATCCTGTGTATTGAACTACCTTTGTGTATTGTAAAAGGAACAAAATCGACCTGACTCAGACAAGACTGTTTTATGTTTCCACTTGGATAAGAGAATTTAACTCACATGACAAAGTGCCAGACCTCCCTTGATATTTTTTTTTAAAAATAGGAAATTGTTCTTTGCAAAACTTTTGATTCCAAAAATGAAGCAAAAACAAAACAAGACAAAACACACCCACCCACCATAAATGCAGTCTGGATTAATTAATATCAGCCTTGGGGTTGGTTGTCAGCTTGCCCTGGAAGTTCCTGCAGCTTTATGAGTCTTTGACATGGGTGGGTGGGAGACATCAATCATGGAACCTCTGGTGAAAAATAACCAGAGATGACCACATAGGATGGAACCCCAGCAGAAGGAAGGTGTGTCCTGCAAGAAGGGAGATATATTGTAATTCTCCCTGGGTAGAACTTTACATCAGGTTCCCCATGATATTCTTGCAGGCAAGCTGGTGAACAATCTAGGTGGATTCACAATTGGTCAACTGACCAAACCCAGAGAGTGCTCACCAATAGTTGCTCTTTAGCCTGGAGAGAAGTGTCCTCCTTCTTTGGAGGTCTTTAAATAGTGGCTGGATGGGCATCTTTCAAGAGTGCTTTAGCTGTTTATTCCTGCATGGCAGGGGGTTGGACTAGATAGCCCTCATGGCCCCTTCCAGTTCTAAGATTCTAAGATTTTATTATTCTATATCCTGATGTAGGATCTTGGCTGCATATTTGTTGAAGTGAAACTGGTAGGAGTCGGTGGTGGTGGGTTTCCGGCTCTCTTTTCTGACCTGATACTGAGGGAGGGGAGAATTGATGGATTAGGCAAAAACAATCTTTTGGCAATCCAAGCATAGAAATGTGTCCCATCACAGAAATGTGGATGGGGGGCGGTGTTGTAAAGCAGATAAGAGTCAAGCCTACAATTTCAGGAAGAATATGCACATCAGTGAATGGGAAATGCATGAAAATTTGTTAGTAGAACAGTGAATAATAAAAGGTGAAATGAATTGTAATGTCGGCTACTCTAGACACACCCTTGAATACAGTTTTTTAAAAGCTCTAAACACACTGCTGTTGAAATCACTGATATGCTGTTCGGAGCAAGTCAAATGCTATTTTCCTTGAAGATACAGATACGCTTGTCAGTTCAGACACCAGGGAAAATATGTGCATGTTTTGATGTTCAGAGAGATAAAAGGGGCTGCTTAAAACAGTTGACACTTTTAGTTTGATGTCAGAAGTAAGACTAACAGTGCTACAGAATTTATTAATGGCTAATGGGTGGTGAATAGGGATTGAAGCGACATAATGCTAGCATGCATGTCAGAAGTTTGGATTTTCTAAAAGAGCAGACTGATTCAAAATCAATGGCACTAATAATCAGCATGCTGGCTTGGGGGTGGTGGTGGTCTTGCACCACAGGTTATGGGACAACACAGCTTTGCCCTCCAAGAGCAGACAGTGGCTGGAGATCTGTTGTTTCCACCATCTGCTGCTGAGGCAGTTGCCTCACTCTGCCTGATAGAGGCTTCCTACACAGGGCAGAAGTGGGCAGTTGGCAGGGATTGCCACCACCTCCGCTGCTGCCTTATGCCATTTTTATTAGGGATTTGCAAGCCTTGCTGCACTTTTGCAGTCTCAGTCTCGCAGGGCTTTCAGTCCCTCTTTTAAATGGTATAGGGTAGCAGTGGAGGTGGGAGCAAATAATCTGCGAATGATCTAATCCACAAAAGTGAAACCCGCAAACGTGGAGGACCGACTATAGTTGAAACAGAGGATTCAGTCTGATTTATCCTGTTCAGGCACAATGCCCAACCAGAACTATACTAGCTCAGGATCCTTTGACTCACACAACTGTGGGGATATGGTGGGAACTGAATGGAACCCAGCTTGTCGTGGGCACATGGCTCCCCAGGCATAAGGAGAACATCTACCATTTAAAAAGCTGCAGTTTTCCAAACCAGTTGATATCTGAGGAGTTAAATGGGAAGTGTCCATAATTATGTGTTCAGGCATGTACTTTGCCTAGCAACAGTCCTAGGTTTGATATGTGCCATCTCCTTTAGGCTGTTGGGTGAGTGGGTGGGGTCAGAAACTTGAGAAGTAGGGTGGGAAAGATACAGGGCCTGTCTCACTGCAGAAATACAAGTTTGACACCACGTTATCCACCATAGTTCTTACCTATGGAACCCTAGTATTTGTAGTTAGAGTTCTCTGATAGAAAAGCTAAATACCTCACAAAACTACAAATACCAGAATTCCATAGAATAGAACTATGGTGGATAAAATTGTGTCAAACTGTTCTATTTCTGCAGTGTAGACAGGCCCTCACATTTGAGACTTTGGGAGTCCAGTCATAGCAGACAAAACTGGGATAACTGGGCCAAGAGGTGGGACTCAGTAAGAGAGCTGCAGAAAAGCCCTACAAGAAGGTTTATGGCAATTTGTGCAAGGTAATATTCTGTCCATTTTGATTATTATGACTCATTTGATTGAAATCGCATGGAGATCTGTTGTTTCCACCATCTGCTGCCTGAGGCAGTTGCCTCACTCTGCCTGATAGAGATACTGAACAGCTCAGTAAGAGCTGTTCGGCAATGGAACACACTCCCTCGGAGCGTGGTGGGGTCTCCTTCCTTGGAGGTCTTTAAACAGAGGCTGGATGGCCATCTGTCGGGGATGCTTTGATCAAGATTTCCTGCATGGCAGGGAGTTGGACTGGATGGTCCTTGTGGTCTCTTCCAACTCTACAATTCTATGATTCTATGATTCTATGATTCTATGATCTTTGTCAATAACCTCCTGCTTCAATCCTATCCCAGTTCCAGCAGATCAAAAGCTGTTGCATGAATCAGAGGAACTGGGAAAGAGCACCAAACTCACAGCAACGGAAGTGTTTTCAACTAACTGGCTTTTACTGGCACCTCTCTGCTGCTGCACCCCAGTTGGTTTTAACTGATTTGTGTCACTGCCTCTTTTAAGTACGGTTCTCCACAAGGGGTAATGGGATCTTTTGCCTCTAGGTGGTTATGGGGGAGAGGGGAAATGGTGCCACCTGTAATTGCTATAGGGAGTGGGTGAAATCTATGAGAAAGATTTCATTCTGAAGGCAGGTATTCTGACAGAGATAAAATCTGATTAGACTCCAAGGTATAATCACTGAATAATTAAAACAGTTCAAAAGCTCCCAGGGGATTCTGTCTTTTCCAGACAAGAGCTGAGGCTGGGATCCAGGCAGAGTCATACTTAGAGTAGACCCACTAAAATCAATGGGACTACAATTCTATGAAGTCTGCTCTAAGCTGGATAAAGTCTGGATCCAATGTATTATTTAAAATGTGTATTAAACCAAAGTCATGTTGTTATTGTTGTTGTTGTTGATGTTGATGTTGATGATGATGATCTTGTTATTTTTGATGTACAATGAAACAAAGGGAGCTGCTTTAGCAATTGCAGACTTCCACTTCACACTGAACCAGTGACCCATTTCTCTTTTACACGTCCCATGCGATTTCAATCTGCATCATTGATGAAAGCTTTGGAGAACCTTCAGAATGTTCACAATGATATTGAACCTGAAAAAAGTGGTGCAGTCATTGGAACGGATTCAATTGAACCAAGCCTCATTGTTGTAAGAAAATGGACTGGAGTTTCACCCTGTTACCTCCACAGGAATGAGTGAGTGAGTAGCAAGCAGGTGGCCAAGTTCATGCTACATGAAACCACAGCCGGTTTCACTATTACTTATGTATTAGTCTGAAGAATCAATCAATCAATCAATCAATCAATCAATCTATCTATCTATCATCTCTCTCTCTCTCTCTGGCTTTTCTTCGCAAACGAAGATTCAGGAAGGACTCATCCCGCGCCTTCTGCAAGCGCGCTGATGACTAAAAAGGCCAATCCGAGATAAACAAGTCCGGTTGCAAAAAGTGCAGCAGAAGGTCTCCTTGGGTGATGTTTTTGGGTTGTGATTCTTTCTGCGTTGTCGTTTCTCTTCAAGACTTGTTCGTCGTGAGTTCTCAAATAAGGCTGCAGCATTGTGGATAGTGCGTCTCCATGCCTCCCGATGTGAGGCCAGGGCGGACCACCGTTGGTGATCAATCTGGCCAAGCCTGAGATGTTGTTTCAGGGAGTCCTTGTATCGCTTTTTTGGAGCGCCCCTCCCACGCTGACCCGTGGCGAGTTCACCGTAGAGTAGTATTTTTGGGAGGCGATGGTCCTCCATCCTAGAAACGTGCCCTGCCCAGAGCAGCTGTGTTCTCAATATCATGGCCTCAATGCTGGTGATCCCTGCTTGTTCAAGGACAGCAACATTCGTCACATAGTCAGTCCAGTGTATATTTAGGATTGTGCGTAGATAGCGCTGATGAAAGCGCTCGAGGAGTCGTAGGTGGTGGCGATAGGTAACCCATGTTTCAGATCCATAAAGGAGGATAGACAGTACGATGGCTCTATACACACTGATTTTTGTGCTTTGCCTCAGGTGTTTATTGCTCCAGACTCTTTTGTGAAGTCTTCCAAATGCACTATATGCCTTTGCTAATCTGTGATCGATCTCTTTGTCAATCTTGGCATCTGAGGAGATGATGCTTCCCAGGTAGGTGAACTGCTGAACGGACTTGAGCACTGATTTGCCGACGGCAATGTGGGGATGGTGGTGTTCGTCCTGTGGTGCAGGCTGGTAAAGAACTTCTGTTTTCTTCAGGTTGACTTCTAGCCCAAACAGCTCTGCAGCTGTTGCAAAGCAGGACGTTAGGCACTGCAGAGCTGCTTCTGTGTGGGCAACAAGGGCAGCATCAAAGGAACAAAATTAAAATATTTAAAGTAAGCACATTGTGAAGACATCAAATTATATGTAGTAAGAGAACAATATGAAACAAGGACTAACTGGAGAGAAACAAAGGAGTATTGCATCACACAGCACATAGTGTATTTTATTACTGTGAAAGATGTAGTGGTGGCCACCATGTTGAATGGCTTTCATTAATGTGAAGGATATAGTGATAGCCATATTCTTGGATGGTTTCAAAACAGACTGGATAAATTCACAGAGGATGGTACAGTACATGCGAAAAGGATCTAGGAGTCTTAGTGGACCACAAGCTGAACATGAGTCAGCAGTGTGATGCAGCAGCTAAAAAAGCCAATGCAATTCTAGGCTGCATTGATAGGAGTATAGTGTCTAGATCAAGGGAAGTAGTAGTGCCACTGTATTCTGCTTTGGTCAGACCTCACCTGGAATACTATGTTCAGTTCTGGTCACCACAATTCAGGAAGGATATTGAGAAGCTGGAACATGTCCAGAGGAGGGTGGTCAGGATGGTGGGAGGTCTGGAAGCCATGCCCTGTGAGGAGCGGCTTAGTGAGCTGGGCATGTTTAGTCTGGAGAAGAGAAGGTTAAGAGGGGACATGATAGCCATGTTTAAATATTTGAAGGGATGTCATACTGAGGATGGAGCAAGCTTGTTTTCTTCTGCTCCAGAGACTAGGACACGGGACAATGGGTTCAACCTACAGGAAATGAGATTCCACCCATATTAGGAAGAACTTCCTGACAGTAAGAGCTGTTCAGAAGTGGAATGCACTGCCTTGTAGTGTGGCGGAGTCTCCTTCTTTGAAGGTTTTTAAACAGAGTCTGGATGGCCATCTGTCGGGAATGACTTGATTGTGTATTCCTGCATGGCAGGGAGTTGGACTCAGGGCCCTTGAGGTCTCTTCCAAGTCTATGATTCTATGATTCTACTATCAGTGGCTCAGTCACAGCTTAGAAAAGTTGTCTTTTTGGTCTACTACTCCCAGCAAGAATGGCCAGTGGCCTTGCAAAAATATCATTGTAGTCCAAAAATAATTCTGTCCTTCATAGTTGCTGGGGCAGTGGGTGATGTTATGCCTTTTGTCCCATAGGTGGGCTTCCCATGGGCAACTATTAGATGCTGTGTGAACAGAATACTGGACTAGGTTAGCCTTTGGTCTGATCCAACAGGGTTCTTACGTATTTATAAAAGCAGTCAACACATAATTCTACAGTCCATAGAATGACATATGCATGTCATATAATATAAATACATCCTGGGGATGGCTGAGCATTCTATTGAAGTTCTTTTTGATCAGTATTTTTTCAACTTCAAAAAAGAACCTGAATGTAGGAGAAAGTGGAACTGACAGATATGGCCACCGTTATACCCTAAGGTCCAGGGGTGGGAATTTTGCAGCCTTCCAAATTTTGCTGGATTGGGACTTCCAGCAGCCCTGGGAGTCATGTGAGATGCAGTTCATTGATATCTGGACATCCACACCACTCCTGCCTCTGCTATAGTTGTGAATGCCTTTACTCAGTAGTAATCTCCACTGAACACTGTGCGACTTACTTCAGGTAAACACACATCAGATTGTATTGCATGGGAGGAGAAGTGGAGGCAGTGACATTTCTTGTAATACGGTGAGGGGGATAGATGGTGAAGAACTGTACTCTAAGGAGTAGAGAAAAGTCCAGCAAAAAGTAAAACAGGAAATGAATCATCCTTGTCTGAAGTGGTGAGACAGCCTAATGTGACAACATTTAGAAATGCTGTTCCAGCACACTGAAAATTCAGCAGCAGAGCATATAAGTATGTGCATCTTTTGGAAGACAAGCATGCATAAACAAGCCAGGTAATTCTTGTAACATTCCCACAGTGTCAAACACCCAACAGCCTAATAAATATAGATAGTTACCTGCAGAGGCTGCTGGGATAGGCAATGCCTACCTAGCTTTGATCAGAGATGTTACAATCTTCACCTGCTGTTGTAAATTGTCCCACTCTGCAGTTCTTTCACCTCTTTCTCAAATGGTGCCAGTGGCATATGCTGAGTGATAGCTGTGGAGAGGAGTGCATGGGGGAAGAGGCGAGAAGGCCATCTGATGCACACTGCGAATGCCGATCTCGATTTTCTCCACATTGCTTGGCAAATGTGTAAAATGATACATGCCCAGGCAACAAACTGTTCACCCTGTATCAAAGCATCAGGTGAGGGCCTGTTATAGTTACCAAGTCTCTGTGAACAGAGGGGATGGATAGAGAACCAAGGCTGCAATCAGACTGGGTCCAGTGGCTACAATTCTGCCACAGTTAATACATTTTTTTAAATAAAGAAAAACAGCTTTTTAATTTAGAAATGACAAATTTCATTGAAAGCTTGGATGGCTAAGCAACTGAGGTCTGGAGGCTGAATCATCCCCCCTCAAACCTTATGGGGGCTATACACAGAGACACATGCATGCACACCAAAAATCCCAAACCAGACATAGCTGTAAATCCACTTCTGATTTGGGCTGCAACCCCACACCCTCTCAGCATAGTGTAAATATCTACATGTGAAGATATGCTGCACCAATGCTACACAACTCCCATACAAAGCAACAACATTGCATAACACATATCAATGACTGGGTACCATTGTGCAATGCACAACCACAGTGTGCAGTGTTGTTAGTATGTCCTACTACCCCCCTCCCCATGGTATCTCATAACTGAAAATATTGGACACTTTTTGGGGTCAGGTTGGCTGAGGCAAACCAAAGGTCAGTTGGAGGTCACGGTAACTTGGGATGTGTCTATAAATACAATGGCAAGAAATCCCAAGTTAGGATTGTGCAGAAAGCCCCTTAGTAAACACAGTTGTCAAGGAGGTATCTGCTAATCCTTTCTTCCAAACTTGGAAGTTTCAGCAATGGACATTCCTTAATCTATTCCTACAGAAATCTTTCCTATGCCACCTTCTGTCCAACTTGCTAGGTTGTTGCAAACCCATCAATTTGTATCTCCCAGCAATTAAAGCAATCCGTTGAGTTTCAGTTCCCTTTGTCTGTTCTGTGGAAAAGCTGTCCAGGCTTTGTCATAACCAGAATACCCCTTCAGGATATGAAATAGGGTATAAATATCATTCCCCCAACAATAATAAAGTGTGCCTTGGTGGATGAATCCGTACACTCTCTTTCTTAGCACGCCCCTGGATCAGAACCTTCTGTGCCACCTTCAGTGCCTACCTGAGTATCTTCACTGCAAGAAACTCTACTCTTCAAGATCAGTAACTATCACCCTATATCTTTGAAATGTCTCCCTCTGTCCAATCTTTCTGCCTTACTCCTCAATAGCCTTGTATGGTTCTTAGGAATGTGTGCTACACGTGTGAGTTCACTTTGTATTATTTCCAGTAAAAATACTTTCATTCACTTTAAACTGGAGTGCTGTCAACAGAATACATTGGTTGCACAATGGCATATTATTTGCCCTGCATGTGTAGTGTGACTTACAGATGCATATGTCACAAACCGAGTGCCAACCTCTGTTAACAATACATACATACATACATACATACTGTTTTTAATGTTAAAAGGAGGGACACTTTCTTTAAAAGGAGACTCACTGCCTGCACAGCCAACTAATCTGCTCTCCACTTCCACCCTCACCAAGAATGCTCAGCATCCCAAATTGGATATCCAGATGTGCGATAATGTGCAAGCCTGCACATTATTCAATAAAACCTTGGGGAAATTGACTAAGACTTTCCTCCTGCAATATATGGAGGGTTTTTTTGCCCCCCATCCTTGAGAATACCATGAATCTCATTCGCAGTGTGTTGGGACAGCCTTGGTCAAAAGTACTCCTTTTCAGAGTGTTTCAGTGAATGAACAACATGTCTCAAAAATTCTGAATGGTAGGAATTGCATTTTTCCCAGTTCTGTTCTCTACCATTATTTCTCATTCCCACCACTTTAGTGCCACTGTTTCCTGGCTGGGGCTGCTTTCTCTTTCCTAGAGCCAAGAAAGGAAAATGAAGGAGACATGGTGTTGTCACAGTTCATCACAGCCAGTCTACATACCATGACTACATGATAATGTTGTTGTTGGAAAACAGAAGTGATTTAGATTTGATTGATTTCTTGGACAACTAATATGGGTGGCCCCAGCCAATTACAAATAGTAGAGTGAATGGCTTGTTATCACAATGTCTCATAGCCAACCAGAGTTACCTGTATGCCAATGTTGTGGAGGGCAACCAAAGCCTGTTCAGAGCAACTCTTCCAGGATTATTCATATGATCTCAGAGATCAGAGAAACAGCAGTATGGCAAACTAAAGCTATGGAGATTTTTAGATTTAGCTATTTGTTAATTTATTTGAAAATATCTGGATACCACCTGCTCTACTACAAGTTCAAGGTAGCTAACACCAATCAATCCTCCCATATATTTAGTAATAAAAAACCTTTTTTGCCACTTAAAACAGAAACACCAAAAGAGCAGGTGACAGGAAAAGTGCAGCAGCAAAGTATTTAAAATATTCCAACCCGCCCCCCCAAAAACAGAGACAGTTGAAAAACAGATTACCATAGAATCATAGAATCATAGAGTTGGAAGAGACCACAAGGGCCATCCAGTCCAACCCACTGCCACACAGGAAATCACAAGCAAAGCATCCCTGACAGATGGCCCTCCAGCCTGTGTTTAAAGACCTCCAAAGAAGGAGATCCCACCACGCTCCGAGGGAGTGTGTTCCACTGCCGAACAGCTCTTGCTGTCAGAAAGTTCCTCCTAATGTTGAGGTGGAATCTCTGGTCCTGGAGCTTGCATCCATTGCTCCGTGTTTGAGTCTCTGGAGCAGCAGAAAACAAGCTTGCTCCATCCTCAGTGTGACACCCCTTCAAATACTTAAACAGGGCTATCATATCGCCCCTTAACCGCCTTTTTTTCCAGGCTAAACATATCCATCTCCCTAAGTCTTTCCTCATAAGGCATGGTTTCCAGACCTTTCACCATTTTAGTTGCCCTTCTCTGGACACGCTCCAATTTGTCAATATCCTTTTTGAATTGTGGTGCCCAGAACAGGACACAGTATTCCAGGTGAGGCCTGACCAAGATATCAATCAGTCACTGTCCAAAAAAGGCTTGTCTTTACAAACTCTCATTATGTCATGAATGTGAAAATGTGATGGGCCTCCTCTTGAAGTGAGTACTAAAGTTTAAGCCCAGCCGGTGGAAATGTCTTTTCTCTAGCCCCATAAAAGGTGGCCTCTGAAGATGATCTCAATATGTGGGGAGGCCAGGATGTCGAATGTTACTTTTTGAAAGTAAATTCTTGTACTGCTTATTACTCTTGTATTACTGCCTTTTGGGGTGGGGGAGGGGGAGGGAGAAAAATACCCTCAAGATTGGTAAATAGGATGGCATACAACTTGAAATTTTTTTGCCAAAATACCTCTAAACATGTAGCTGAATAGTAATTTTTGAGAATAACTGGAAACCTCATTCCTCATTACACAAATTAAATAACATTGCTGTTGTTGCATTACTTTTGGAATATAGCTACGTGGCACCATTGTTTCCTAAAACAGAACTGATCATATACATTCCTTAAGGTACCAGATCCTATTTGATCTTGGAAGCTAAGCAGGCTCAGGCATAGTTAGTAGTTAAATGGGGTACGACCAACAAATAGCCGGTACTGGAGGCCAGGGCTTCTTCTGATGTGGTGGACCAGCAATTATTTTGTTCCAATGTGCCAGGGACCAGTACCATATTTGTGCCCGCTGGCTACAACTGTTTCTTTCTTTGTCAGCTGGCATCAGACTGTGGACTACCACTTTGAGTAGCACTGCTGTAGGCTATATGTTAGAGGACGGCAATGGCAAACCACCTCAGAGCATTCCTTGCCTAAGAAAACCCTATAAAATCCATAGAGTCTCCATACATTGGCAGAAGATTTGAAGGCATGCATGCACAGACACACAAAATAAATCAATTATGGCCATATTCAAAGTTAAAAATGAAGAACATTATTAGACTAGCATGTTAAAATGCTGTAATAACATGAGTAAGGAAGGTGGAATCATTGTGGCATTATAACTGAAATTATCAAACCACCACCACTAGCGTTTTAAGAACGGGATTAAAGGTCCCTCTTCAGTAGCACTTGTCTTCACATTGCCTTCTAATTACGCTGTAATGTCCACTTACTTCCATGTTAGCTGGGGCATGAGAACTCAGCAATTCTCACGAGAAGACACGAGTTCATGTGAAAATACCAAATACACTTAAAATAACAAATTAAATACGTAGATAAGCCCTGAAACATATATAAAAACTTGCCAGCAATACAGGACAGTTCATCAAAAGAGCATCCTGTCAATCGTTTTCACGTTGTCACCCAGAAATGTTCTCAGTGGCAATGGGAAGAGGGGAAAGAAGACCACCCATTCATGCTGTATTCTCATTATTACAGTGGGACTTGGTTTCACATGCTCTTAATATTGATAAAACAGTGATATTAAATCCTGTGAATAAAAAGTGACGTCTTATTTGCAGCTCATGTACATGCTAGCTACAGTAGGAGGACGTCATCTGATAATTTCAGCCCATTATGTTATTATCGCGTTGTAATGATGCGATATTTTCCATGTCTGATAAAGTCCGAAGTGTCTTTTCTTTATATCAGTGATGAAAGATTCTTCTCCCAGAGCTTGGAAAAAGTTACTTTTTTGGACTACAACTCCCAGAATTGCTGGCTGGAGAGTCTGGTAATAATTAAAAAAAAACCCAACTTTTTGCAAGCCCTGTTACCCCTTCCCCGCACACCCCGCACACAAGCCTCACTGCACTGGTGTCCCTGATTCTAGTGAGATTTCTCTTTTGAACCAGTGTTAAATTAAGAGGAAACATCTGAGGGATTCCTCATTCTAAATGTGTTTCAACAGGATGCTTGTGCTGCGCCGTGTTTCCTTCACATCACTGCATTCAGTGACAACCGCTTCTCCACATCCTGAAATAAGAATTATGAGTGGTGCTGCACCTTGTTCTGACACTGCACATTTGGAATGATGGATGAGGAAGAGGATTTAATTCATCAACCACTTAAAGATGATGGAGACAGGAGGGAGTCTGTACCATCATCAGGAATGATTGAATGTTGCATTTCTAGGCACTCTCCACTAGAGGGGGATTGCAAACCCTTCTTGAGTCAAGTCAGTGAAATAACACTTTACATCTTTTTTTAAATGTGTTGAACAATTAATTAGGGCAACCATTTCATGTGTCCACTTTGCAAAATGAAAAGGCTTGATTGGGGGGAGTATTCCATTTACAGCCATTTGATAACCCTTTGATTGCCATGGCTCCATCCTACAGAATGCTGGGATATGTAGTATAGAGAGGTACTTAGGCTTTTCTGCTAAGGAATTTTACTGCAACCCCACTGAAGTATAGCATTAGTGATCTCTGAAAGAGAACTTTAAGTACCTCAGGAAACTACAAATCACAGGATTAAATAGGATGGAGCCATAGTGATTAAAGTGGTGTCAGGCTGCTATAACATTGTAGCATGGACACACCCTAGGTGAAAATGTAACTGTTTCACAATCCCTTTCTTTTGAATGAAAACCATTTGTGTGAACGATCTTTGGACTTTATCACGTCGTTGGCTTATCAACTGTGATTGCAACTGGTTGGGATGTCTTAGTTAGCAACGTTATCTGGTGGGTGAGGACGTAGGTCATTCTAATCATTATTTGATAGAGTTGCTGTTTATGGTTATCATTTTTATGTGGCGAATGGACCCTTTCTATCTACAGGACATGCCTTTCTTTTCTGTGAAAATGAAGGTCCTGCATGTTGAGATGGAGAGTGAAAGGAGCTCAGTTCACTTCATGTGGCTGGTGAGTTGGTATATGGGTGGGGTGTTTGGGTGGTTTTGTTTGGAGTGTGTGAAATTTAAAAAAATAAGGGTGGAATAATGAAACACACAAAATGTTAGGTTAAGGCAGCAGAAACATTTTTAAATTACATACAAGTAACTGGGGATGTTCATAATAAGAGATGGATGTGGTAGTTGCATGTCTGATAGTGATTTGGGGTTACTTTAGGATTGTCGTATTCATGTGAGCTCAGTGGAGCAAGTTTCAATCGTCAGCAATGCTGGTACAAAAGTGGAACGGGAGATCTAGTGACAGCTTGGCCCATCAATAAAATAGAACAGCTCATTTACATGCCTGATCGTGAAAGGACAATGTCATCTGATATGCGCACCCTTTTGCATTCATTAGCATGTCGTGGTGCCATATTGCTTACATCTGTAAGTTATATCAGCCTCTTGCCAGTTCTACATCTTCGAGGTAGAACCTGTCAATGGCTCTCAATACCACTGCTATGCCAGTATTCCCCTTTGTATGATAAATCCCTTCTATGGTAGTAGCAGTATGACAGAAGTCACGGGGCATGAGAAGGTGTGATGCTCTTCCTTGCCTCTTCTTTTCCCTCCCCCTCGCTATTCCCAAGATTATTTTTTCCCCACCCCTTTATTTTTTTCCTTCCTTTTAGTTTTGCTGTGGTTGTTTAACTATGAGGAAATGATAAAATAACAATTTTTAAAATCATTTCCCCATGAATACAGAATTGCGGCAATATATATATATATATATATATATATATATATTAAAAAATGAAAAGCATGCCTGCATTAGAGGTGGGGTTACAGAGGCAGAAATGACTGGGACAGTATCATCATATATGGCTAGGTAAGAAGAAATGCTATATCACATAATATCATACTGTAAGGTTATCTATGTATTGCTAAACATATTTTTTTAAAAAAAACTGTTAAAGTGTAACAGACATATCCCCATCAGGAAGTGAGAATACATTGCAAAATATCATAAATAAAGGAATGTGTTTGCTTATAAATAAAAAAGAAAGGAAGAAATGATTGGGACTCAAAAGCAGCAAGGAACAGAAGTCCCTTGGATTTCAATAGGTCTCTTCTAGGTAAGAATAACTTTGGATGTAGCCCATACTTATGTAAATTATGTTTCACTGATTGCTTTCAGCTGAACAGCTTCATAACTTTCTTTGGCAATACATTTGTAGGACATGTTTCAGTACACGGAACACAAGGTGGTTTACAGTTTATTAAAATTAAAACCCTGTGTGTCTCTGAAGATGCCAGCCACAGATGTAGGCGAAATGTCAGAAATAAACTCTTCTGGAACACGGCCTCACAGCCCAGGGAGGAAAAAAACCCAAGGAAAATCTATGGATGCTGGCTGTGAAAGCCTTTGACTTCACATGTGTGTCCCATCTGATGGTCCAACATTCCATCAGGAGGGAGTCCTTAGCAGAACTGGGAATGATTAAACGTTGCCCTTCTATACATTCTCCACTAGAGGGGGTTGCAAATGCTAAGCCACCAGATCACGACTTCCCAATTGGACTTTCTGGTGGCAAGTAGGGCAGCTTGACCTCTGTATTTCAAAGATATCATCTAGGCCAGTGGCTCTTAACCTTTTCTTTAGCAGGGACCCCCTTTAAATATCATGTAGCCTGCAGGGCTGTTTTTGTGGCTCCTAGGACCCCCAAGGTAAACACTTTTTTGGAGGAAAACCTTCCAGGAGAGTTAGAGGCCATTTTTTTGGCCATGTTTTTGGTCTTCTTGGTCATTTTAGCAGGAAGTGAACAGGAATTGTGTTTCTGGTTACTTCATGATATAAAAAAGGTCTCTCTTGAGCCTAAAATGGCCCAGAGGAGTACAAAAACATGGCAAAAATATCCCCATGCCTCCATAGGGTATTTAGGGGCATATGGAAGCAAAAAAAGATATTTTTGTAGTTGTGAGGCAGTAGTTAGGCAGTAGCCCCCTTGCCTCTAACACTTAGCCAGCTTGTGCTGAAAGGCCAGTCTGACTAAGCTGCCACTGTAGTCCAATCCATATCCATTACCCCCTGTAAAGTCATGGGAACATATCAGCCTAGAGAGGAGATGTTTAAGGGGAAGAAAGAACTTGCTGTCAGTTAGAGCTGTTCAACAATGCAACAGGTTGCCTCAGAATGAGGTGAAGGACCAATCACTGGAGAGTGTTGTCGTTGTTGTTTTGAAAAGCCAAGGCTGGATGGCCATCTGCCATGGATGCTTTCATTGTCCATATCCTGAATCTCTGGGGATCTGGCATGATTACCCTTCCCAGCACTACATTCTATGACTCAAAGACTTGAAGGTCATTGTCTTCAAACAGCAGAATGGATATCCTGTAGAACAAGGGTGGACAGAAGGCAACTTTGGATCTGTACATGTATCTCTGCACAATTTATAGCAGATTGTCGGGAATGTCTGAATTCCTTTTTTTTTTTTTTTTTTTTTGCAATAGCAAAAAGACCCTCATCCCCCAACCTAAATCATACCTTTGGAATAAATAATGCTTGTTGGGTAACTAGGCTATGCCTTTGTCTGAAAGAAATGTGAGTTCTGTTGAGTTCCGCAATTCAGAAAGGATTCCTGGCTCAGGAGTCTCTTAATTATAAGTGTATGTGTTTTGCATGGGTGTTATCCCAGGATTCCAGTAAAAGCCAAGGAATAGATTAGATTCCTCAAGGCTGATATCTGCACAGCTCTGATGTAGAAGAAGGAGCAGACTAGTCTTCTACTGCTCATTCAGGTAGGTCTGGAACCACCGGGTAGAACTTATAAAGAAACAGATTCTGGATAAACATTAGGCAGTCAGTCCAATTGTTCATCCCAGCTACAGTTGATTCACTGAATCAATGGGAACTTGGTAAATCAACTCTTATGTAACACTCATTGAATCAAAGGGAGCTAACATGGAGGCCTGGTGGCAAAGTGGTTAACTGCCAATACTGCAAGCCACAAGGTTATGAGTTCACTCCCAGAGGGCTCCAAGGTTGACTCAGCCTTCCATCCTTCTGTAGGTCAGTAAAATAAATACCTAGCTTGTTGGGGGGCAATTAGCTAAAAAAACATTGTAAACTGCTTAGGGAGTGCTTTGGCAATGATAAGTGGTATATAAATATCTATGCTCTGCTTGCTATTGCTAACACATTAACACTTGTTTAATCCCATCGGTTCAACTGGGACTAAGAGTTGGATTTTGCCTTATGAGAAACTCCCCCAATGTAAGATCTGTTCTCCAGTGGGATAGTCTACCAGAGGAAGTGGTTGGCTCTCCTTTACAAGAGATATTTAAGCTGAGATTGGACAACCATCTGTCAGGAATGCTATCTTCCATGTTTCCTATATTGAGCTGTTGGGAGAACTTCGAAAACTGCTCCTGCTCCTGAACCTAAAATGCCATGATTCTATTACTCTAAGATCTGTCTGTCCATCCATCTGTCCATCCATCTTCCTCCTCTTCTTCCTCATCAGCATTTTGATAGTTAGGATAAACAATGTAGAATTAGTTTCCATTTAGTTCTGCTTCTAACTTTAACATTTTCCTCTTCAGTTGCATATACATTCCAGAGTGAACATACATTTATGTGATGAGGACGTCTCCTTTGGCTTCTGACACCCTTAGTTATTGAACTAAAAAACTAATAAGCATTCAGGGACATGAATGAAATGGATGATTTTCTCAGTGACAAAGCCTTATGGAGGCTTGAGCAGGGGAGAAAAAGGAATGAAATGCTGCTTTTGAAATATAAAGCTCCTCGCATGCAAGCTCGGGGAGGGGGGAGAGGAGAAGATGGTCTTATTATGCCTGTGTGTATGTGCCATGTGAACCCCATAATTCAATACTGCTTTATAAAATACTCTATTGTTTCATCTCTTATGCTGCCAGGAGTTCCTCCAAACATGACTAACAAAGGCTTGACAAAGAAAGGTTTGAAACATCATGGCAAAAAAACAAAAGAAAACAAAAGAAAAACACCAAACACATCTTCACTAAAGATAAGAATAAATATTTGCAAACGAGCTCTCACAGTAGACCAGGCAAAGCCATATAAATAACTAATATGTTCTTGAAAAGGTATTAACATAGCTGGTACATCTGTGTATCTGCTTTTTCCAGGAACTAGGTTCATTTATTAACCCCCTTTAGCTGGCATCCTGTTGGGGACATATGCATGTGTAAGTTTCCCTTACATGACCATGTGTCCTTTTTTGGGTGCTGTGTGGATTAGTGTTCCCTTCCTCCACCCACAGCACCCAAAGCCTCTGCCATACCTTGAATTTACTAAACAACTTCTGAAGCTCCTGCAGTCATTCTGTGCTTCATGGCAAGGATTGCAGAAGAATCTGGCTATGTCCCTCTGGCCAATGCAAAATGGTGACATTTGTGCTGAGATCTGCAAGAGTTTTCCAGAGCACTGCTGTAATCATTTTACATCCGGCTACAGGGACACAGCCAAACATTTCTGTGATCTTGCCGGTTCCCCACAAGCATGGAATGGCCACAGCCCTCAGAGATTGTTCAGTAAGTTGGGTGGTATTAGTGGTGGTATATGGCTCATTCTAACATAGGTTCACATGCAGATGCATTACACTACACTGAGTCATACAGGATTACAGCCTTCACATGATAATCTTAAATACAATCAATGCATGGAAGTGAAAGTGAGAACATGCCTACTGTTGAGTAGAATAACTAGCACTATTAGTACAAATAATCAGGGACCTAGATTCTTGCAGGATTTCTGATCATAAGGATATGTCTATATAACTTATACACACATATGTTCTATTCCTAGTTTTAGTTGAATAAATGGAGAGGAATTGAGAACCTTTTACAGGAAGCTGCCCTAAATTAAGCCTTGCCAGTGGTCTACATAGTTCAGTACAGTCTACACTGAGGAGATTATCAGACGGGAACAAAAAAAGCATTCCTGTCCCACAATCTCCTTTCCCGCCCCTGTCCCAGCACAAGAATGAAAGCTTTCACACTTACCTGAATCGTTCTTGTGCTGGGAAGCCCTTGTTGCAATCCTAGCTGCTGCTCTCGTGAGAAGAGGAGAGCCAGGATTTAAAGGGACAGGCTGGCAATGGGGTGTGTGTGGAGGGCTGGTGATTGGGAGGTGGAGGGCTGGTGATTGGGGGGTGATGGGCTGGCGATTGGGGGGTGGAGGGCTGGCGATCAGGGGGGGGTGATGGGCTGGTGACTGGGGGTGGAGGGCTGGTGATTGGGGGGGTGGAGGGCTGGGGATCGGGGGTGATGGGCTGGCAATCGGGGTGGTGGAGGGCTGGGGATCACGGGGGTGGAGGGCTGGCAATTGGGGGTTGGAGGAATGGCAATTGGGGGGGTGATGGGATGGCAATCGGGGGTGGAGGGCTGGCTATTGGGGGGGTGATGGGCTGGCGATCGGGGGTTGGAGGGCTGGCAATTGGGGGTGCAAGGCTGGCGATCGGGGGGGTGGAGGGCTGGCGATCAGGGTGCAGGGAGGGGTGATCTGGGTGGCAGCAGCAGGAGCCTGTCATAAGGGAGGCACCCAGAAGTGTTTTGACACTCCAGACCTCCCACTAATGCTGACATCCCGCCAGCATAATGGGCACCTTTTCACATGCCCGCCATTCCATTGCAGAAATGGAATGAGGGATCTATTGATGGCTTAAGCTGTGAATAAAAAAAAAATGGGGGCAGCCCTGGAGCAGAATGAGAGCAGAATGGACAGGGAGAACATCGTGTAAAAAGGAAAACCTTTCCTGATACTCTGGAGTCCCTGTTCCACTTTATTTGGCATGTCTGATAATCTCCTTTGAGGCAGCAGGGTTTCAGATAAAAGTCTTTCATAGGCATAGGGGAGAGATTAATTTGGTTCACATTTCAATGTGAATTCGTCCAATTTGGACTTCCTGAAGAAATGTTTGAACAAAAATGCCGCCATACATTGATATTCACCAAATTATGTGATGCAGTTCACTCACAAAAATATGTAAATTGGAGGTACATTTTCATAAATGTGTATAGCAGTCAAGAAATCAGAAGAAGACTTGGACTTAGAAGGGCAGCTATGAAAGAACTAGATAGGATCCTGAAGTGCAAAGATATATCACTGAATGCTAATGCTAGGATTATCCATGCCATTATATTTCCCATCTCTATGTATGGCTATGAGAGTTGGACAGGAAAGAAAGATGACAGGAAGAGGATCAACTAATTTAAGATGTGGTGCTGGAGAAGAGTTCTGCAAATACTATGGACTACTAAGAAGACATGCAAATGGCTCCTAGAACAAATCAAACCTGAACTTTCCCTAGAAGCCAAAATGACCAAATTGAGGTTGTCATACTTTGGCCATATCATGAGAAGGCATGAATCAATGGAAAAGACAATGATGCTCATTAAGGCAGAAGACAGTAGGAAAAGAGGAAGACTGCATTTCAGATGGAAAGATTCAATCAAGGAAACCATGGCCCTGAGTCTGCAGGACATGAGCAGAGCTGTTGAGGATAGGGTGTTTTGGAGATGTCTCAGTCATAGGTTCGCCATAAATCAAGGTTAAGTTGAAGGCAGTTAACACGCACACATGCACACACACACACAGTGAAAAATTGCTTGAAAAAAATGCAGAGCTTGGAATGCTCACACACACCCCCCCCCCGCACTACGCAGGTTGAGTAGGGGAAGGTGCTTTGATGGCCCCATGTGAGAAGGGGCCAGTTAATTGGCCAGGGTGTATTGCACCATGACTTTCAGGCCTGGAGGGAGGAGCTTAGGCTTTATTAGTCACTGCCACCTGAACCCCCTCCTCTTGGCTGTGTTCTTTGACCCACCCTCCCCCCTCTGCTATGGTGTGAGTTATCTGGTTGCTTTTAGGGCCAGGTAGGATTTTTTCCCCTCTTCCATGTTTTTTTTAATGCCTATCCCACACTTTTGCTAGGGAAGTGTTGATTGTCTACTGGGTGGTGTCTTAAATAGCCAGTCACTTGGCAGGGAATGGGGGAGATGTGGTTAGTTTGGTGTACACCTATAGCACCCCTTTGGGTGAAGGATGTGTCTATTGAACTACACCTGCAAGTCATGCAGGTCACACTCTCTCAACCTCAGAGGGAGGTGAAGGCAACCCCCCTCTGAACAAATCTTGCCAAGAAAACCCCATGATAGGTTTGCTTTAGGGTTGCCATAAGTTGGAACAACCTGAAGGCACACAACAAGAAGAAGTTTAAAATTGCTTCTAATTTAATATATACTTGAAATATATTTTCAACTTTGTGTGCATTTAGTGAAACAAACTTTTATCTATTGTATGTATTCATTTTTTTCTAAACAAACTGGATATAGACCTTCCCTGCCCTGGCCAAATGTACAGAATAGAAGGCAAACATTTTGCCTGGGGCATTGGTGGTGGAAGGTATGGCTTTGATATGCACCAGCAGTGGGTGACAGGGCTTTCCCATACATCCCCATGGCCTGCCATGCAAGAATTTTCAACACTGCTGTTGTGTGCCTTCAAGCCATTTCTGACTTATGGTGACCCTAAGGTGAACCTATCATGGGGTTTCCTTGGCAAGGTTTATTCAGATGGGAGTTGCCATAGCCTCCCTCTGAAGCTGAGAGTGCATGACTTGTCCAAAGTCTTCTAGCAGGTTCGAAAACTGAGTTGGGGCAGTGGTTGAACCCTCATCAACCAGAGTCCAAGTCCAATACTTAAACTGTTAAAATGCACTGGCTCTCATTTTCAACACAGAATCATAGAATTTTAGAATTGTGTAGTCCAGTGTCCTAGTGATGCAGGAAACCCACAGCTGAAGCATCCCTGATGGATAGCTTACAAACCCCTTTTTAAATAAGAAAGGAGAGTCTATGAATCTATGACCAGACCCCCTAGAATACTGTGTTTCACCATTGAATAGCATTTCCTATCAGGATTCTTTTTTTTCTTACAATTTCAATCCAGGCCCTACCATGTGAAATAGCAGAAAATAAACTTAGTCCCTCTTCTATGCGACAGCCCTTTAAATATTTGAAGATGATTATCATATCACCTCTTGATCTTCTCTTCCATAGGCTGAACATACCCATGCTTCCCCATAGGGCTTGGTTTCAAAACTCTTCATTGTCTTTCTTGCCTTTGTTCACATTTTAATCCTTGTTAAACTGTGGTGCTCAGAACTGGACATACAGTCGGCCTTCTGTATTCACAAACTTGGCATCCATGGATTCCACTATCCATGGCTTGAAAATATTTTTTTAAAAATTCCAAGAAGCAAACCTTAATTTTGCCATTTTGTATAAAGGACACCATTTTACTATCCAATTGAATATAATGGGACTTGTACATCCATGGATTTTGGTATCCATGAGGGGTCCTGGAACCAAACCCCAGCAGATACCAAGGGCCCACTGTGGCACTCCAAATGTCATCTGACCAAATCAGAATAAACTGGTACGATTACTTCCTCTCATCTGGCATTATGTATGTTTGTTTGACACAGCCTAGAATTGCATTAGCTTTTGGGGGGTTGGGGGGGGTTGACCACAGCATCAACAACTGACTCAATGAATATGTTTCAGCAGTCTGTGAATCCCCTTCATTCTCAGATTGAAAGTTAGATATCTTACAGACCATGTTGCTCAACTCTCACTCCAATGATGGCTGCCTTACCCCCTGAATAATTCCCAGGAAATTGTTGGGCTCATTTACATGGCAGTTTTTATCCCGGGGAGATTTGAATCTGTCCCTCACTGTTCCCATGGTTTGTCATGGGTAGCAAAAGTCTTGGGTCTTTTTCTTTGTTGTTTACACGTACCTCCATCCCGGAAAAGGGGAACATAGCAGAGCTCAATTTTGATTGGTCAGACTTTGGAAGGAGCGGGCTTGCAAGGGAAGCCTGGCAATTCTGGATCTGCCATTTTTGTATGGGCAGGGTCTTCTGCAGCCTCCAAAGCCCAGCTGGCAGAAGCCCCCCCCCATCCCGGCAGCTCCCAGGCCCACCACTGCCACCACGTCTGGGAGGGCTTTCTCCAGGACTGTCAGAGGAAACACCCTAGGCCTCCTGAGCTCCAGTGGCTCCAGGCAGATGAGCTCTCGAGGGCTAGGGTGCCTGGTGCCACCAGAGCTCAGGAGGCCGAAGATGCTTCCTCCGTGACTGCCAGTCATGGAGGAAGTGCCCTAGGCCTCCCGAGCTCCAGTGGCGCCAGGCGGAATGAGCTGCCCCTCCGGGGGGTGCTGTCAGTCATGGAGAAAGCCCCCCCGGATGCGGCAGCAGCGGCGGGGCTGGGAGGGAACAATTGCTGGGGCTGGGCGGGGGCTCCTGCCAGCTGGGCTTTGGAGGCTGCAGAGGAACCTGCCCATACAAAAATGGTGGATCAAAAATTGCAAGGCTTCCCTTGCAAGCCCACCCCATCCAAAGTCTGATAATCAAAACCCATCCCGTTTCCAGGGATGGTTCCTGATTGTTCAAAAAACCAATAGCGCTGGTTTTCCCAGACTTTCCAAAAATGTCCGTGGAAAATAGAGGGGTAGAAAGTCATGGGTTTACTGGGTTTTTTCCTACTGCTCCTTCTGAATAGCTTGTGTCTGCCCCAATGACTGTGTGAACAAACAGAGTTCAACACAAATTCTTTCCGGTTTTATTTTGCTGTGTAAACGGTCCCCTTGTCTAACCTTTACTCAAATCTCTGTGAAGAAGGAGGTTCTACAACTTTGTTAACCAACTTTTCCCACTGATGAATTTATCGTTAAAAAATAGAAGGTTGCAACAAACCTTCCCTAGACATTCTGAGGAGGAAAAGATGATAAATAAAATCTATTTATTTATTTATTTATTGGATTTATATCTGCCTTTCTCCCAAATTGGGATTCAAAATACTTATGTCTCTAACCACTCCCCGCTCCCACCAGTAATGGCTTTGTAAAGAGCAAGTGTACATCTGGATCCTACTTATTTGAAAGGAGTCCTATTGATTTAAATGAAATGTACATAAAAAGTAAATGCACTTAGGAGTGTAGCTTTAGAACCTGCTTTCATCTATATTTGTTCTTTTTCTATCTGTCTATCATTTATGTATAGACCCTTCCTCACAAGCGAGGGTGGGGAGGAAGAGAGGGAATGAGAGAAATTTTTTAATTAGAAAGGCCCTTTTGTAGTCTTCCTTATTCTCCTACTTCACTGCTGAAAGCCATTCTATAATTATGGATATTTTGCCTGAGAACTGAGCATCCAAGGAGATAAACAGTGGACTCTTTTGAAGGGGACAAACAATGCCCTCATTTGATGAATCAAATTTTTTTGCTAGCAGCTTTGTTCCAAGAGCTAAAACAGAGCTTTTAGCAAGAGATCCATGATCAGATCTCTCTATTAAAAATAAAACAAGGACAACAGCAGTTGCAGGAGGCTCCCAAAACTAGATCAGAATAGCGGTGCTTTGATAAGGGTGCTTATTTGTTACTGTTTTCCTTCTCAAAACCTTTCTCCATTTCAAGTGTGTTGCTAGGGGCAGAAAGACCATCATCATCAACACCATGACTTTATTTATATATTTATATACTGCTTTCTCCCAAGCCACTGTGTCCAAATCAGGTTATAATACATAAAAAATACAATGAAAACATAGGCTAGAATCCTATAAATATCACACACATATGTAATCTTCCTTGCACATGTGGTCAAACTTTTCTGGCTGTTTGAACATGTTCAGTTTAAGGTTGCATAACCAGAGATCCACAAGTGTAGCCATTCCACATGGGCCTAAATCCTATTGTTAGTCCTGACTAGAGCATTGCAAGTGAGTCAACCAGATTTACCTACATGCTGATTCAATAAATGGGTCTGAGAGCAAATCAAGCTTGAACTCTCACTAGGATCCAAAATGACTCAACTGAAGCTATTGTACTTCAGACATATCATGAGCTGACATGATTCACTGAACAATAATGCTTGATATAGTGGAAGGCAGTAGGAAAATATGATGGCCACATTACAGGTGGATTGACTCAATCAAGGAAGCTGAAGCTTTGAGTCTGTAAGTCCTGAGCAAGGGTGTTAATAACAAGTCTCTTATTTATAGGTTTGCCATGAATCAAAGCCAACCTGATGGCACATAACAACAAACTTGTTGACTTTCCATTCAGCAATTGATTCAGTGGGTGTAATCTATGGGAGACTCACCAACAGGATTCCAGCCATGCAGTTGCCCATTCTTGGATGGTACATAACTGTTTATCAATGCCTTCAACACACTGCTTCATTCACTGGTATGGCAGAAACAGCCACTCTGCATTCCATACTGCACAATGGGACTATATAAGCAGGCACATTGGCAGATAATAGAATTGGTTGCTCAATGTTTAAATCTCGCCAAGTATTCACACATTTCTTTTCCTTGTAGATCTGTTCTCTGACTACCAATTTGGGCCAGGGCCCATTTTAAACGTTTGGTTTTGGTATTTAAGGCTCTGTGCTCTAACCACCCCCAATATCTGGCAGCTCGGGTAGCATGGTATGTACCATCTAGAAATTTAAGGTCTTCAGTCAAATGATTATTGGCTGTTCCACCAATGCGTATGGCTCTGCCAAGGCTGTGAGCCTTCCGAGACCTGGCTCTACATTTGTCTTCCTTTGGATCTCAAACTAGAGAAGGATCTTACCTGTTTTCGTAAAGAGTTGAAGACATTTTTCTTTGATTCACCAATTGCTGAGATGGGTAGTGACTGGCGGAGTGTTATGGATTGCATTTCATGTATATCTATAGTGCTATATTTTATTGTCCTTGTTCTTGATTATATATGTTGATGTTCTGCTCTTTGGTGAAATGAGCTTTATAAATAAATGCTGTTGCTGTTATTGTTGTTGTCATTATCAGGAGAGTGGTGCAGTACAATCACTCTGTAACTACATGCGTGTAGAAACATGACGTAGGATCTGGGCCTAACTATAAACTGTGGGATATCAAACTGGTTCACTATCACAACAGTAACAACAATGTAGACTCAATATGATGTCCTCAAAATACAATCATATTTTATTACACAATAAAAGTATAATGATGGTTTCTATTCAGATCAGGAAACAGTACAGATATGTTGCAAAGTAAGGATAGATTAAAGTTTTTGTTTCATTTCATTTCTGATAGAAATGTTGTGAAATTCATTTGCTTTTTCATATCTGAGATGGCAAAGAGAGAGAGAGAAAGAGAGAGAGGGAGAGGTGAAAATTTAACATGTGGGAGAAATCAAAACTGACAAATTCATCCAATAGTACTTCACTTTCTAAAATTCTAGGCTTGAATCTCTGTGTATTCAGTCCATTGATGATAAATTAGGTTTTTTGCCTGTTCCCCCCTCCCCCAGAGACAGGCCCCAACTCTTTAACACCTGCATGGTAGACAAACAAAATATGGACTCTTCTAAGCTGGAAATAACAATATCTTTTGAATTTGGCTAGAAAATGAGAGAAAAGTTCAGCTAGTTTTTGGAGAAGTTACCAGATTTAACAAAGATTATATTCAGGAAGGAAGAACATGAAAGTTAGAAAATCTGAATACAGGAGGAAATAAAACTGCCAAGTTTTCCATTCTTACTCAAGGGATCTTCTCTAGTGGACATGACACAAATAGCATTCATTATGTTTGCACTGTAGATCCTGTAACATTGTCCCAGTCTCATCCTAGAGAACAAATCTTGAAGAGAAACGACAACGCAGAAAGAATTACAACCCGAAAACATCACCCAAGAAGACCTTCTGCTGTGCTTTCTGCAACCGGACTTGTTCATCTCGGATTGGCCTTATTAGTCATCAGCGCGCTTGCAGAAAATGCGGGATGAGTCCTTCTTGAATCTTCATTTGCGAAGAAAAGCCAGAGAGAGATTGAGAGAGAGAGAGAGAGAGAGAGAGAGAGAGATCCTATAACATTGTCCCAGTCTCATCCTAGAGAACAAATCTTGAGGAGAAACGACAACGCAGAAAGAATCACAACCCGAAAACATCACCCAAGGAGACCTTCTGCTGTGCTTTCTGCAACTGGACTTGTTTATCTCGGATTGGCCTTTTTAGTCATCAGCGCACTTGCAGAAAATGCGGGATGAGTCCTTCTTGAATCTTCATTTGCGAAGAAAAGCCAGAGAGAGAGAGAGAGAGAGAGATCCTATAACATTGTCCCAGTCTCATCCTAGAATCATAAAATTGTAGAAATGGAAGAGACCTCAAAAGCCTTTTTGTCCAATCTCATGCTGAACAATGAGGCAGGAAATCCACACGTAAACATACCCTGCAAGTGTCCATTGACGCTCTGCTTGAAAATGCCCAATGAAGGAGCAACCACCTCCTTCAGGAACAGTCTGTTGTTCCACTGTCAAACAGCTCACCAGGAAATTTTCTCTAATGTTCAGTCAAAATCTTCTCTGTGGTAATTTTAATCCATTGGTTTGCACCCTACCCTCAGAAATAGCAGAAAATACATTTAGCGATAGCACTTAAAAATACTTGAAGATACCTATCATAGCTGAAATCCAGTCATTATTCCCAGGCAACAAATAGAGTTGGCTTCTTGAATCATAATTTACATACACATTGGCTTCTCAAGTTCCTATTAATACACTACTTGCACCTAGCAATTTCATTCAGGCCATTTTCATTTCTCAGTTGTTTCTTCTCTAGGCTAAACATACCCAGCTCATTCAACTGCATATCATAGGGCATGGTGGGGAGGAGGAGAGGAAAGATGAATGAGAAGGATATTTCACTGGGGCCATGGGAACACTTGCTGCCACATTAAAAAAAATGCCATGCTGGATCACATCACGGGTCTATTTAGTCCAGTATTCTGCTCCCACAATGGGTCACTCCTCAGTCATGGAACTCCCTTCTGCAGTGATGATGGCTGTTCTCCACACTTTTATCTTTCAGACAGAGGTTAAAAACATATCTATTTGTTCAAGCTTTCAGGTCACAAGCAAATGTATAATCCATCGTTTTTTTTGTGGGGGATTTTCCAGGCTGTGAGGCCATGTTCTAGAAGAGCTTATTCCTGACGTTTCGCCTGTATCTGTGGCTGGCATCTTCAGAGAATGGTGGCAGTGTGGGTGTGTGGGGTTTATATACTGTGAGTCCCTGTTGAAGAGGATTAGAATAACAACAACAACAACAATAATAATATAATAAAATTTATTTATACCCCGCCCCTCTGTTAAAACAATCGGGGTGGCTTACAATACAATACAAAATACAATACAGATAAAAATCCCAAAACACCACCCACCCCCACCCTCCCCTATAAAGATATTAAATAAATATAAATTAAAAGCAACTATCTAAAATCACATTTAAAAACAATAAATACAATAAATAGCCAGCAAACTAAAAGAGGCCAGGAGCCCCTGAGGCCGGGATCTAATTAGGAAAGGCCTGCCAAAAGAGATCCGTCTTTAGTGCTTTTTTAAAGCTACTCAGGCTTGTCATCTGACGGATCTCATTCAGCTGGTCATTCCACAATTTGGGGGCAATTATCGAAAAGGCCCTCTGGGAGGTTGCAGACAGCCTAGATTTTTGTGGCTGAAGCAAATTCCTCCCAGAGGACTGGAGTGCGCGGGGCGGATTGTATGGGAGGAGGCGGTTCCGGAGATAAGTTGGACCCAAGCCATTTAGGGCTTTAAAGGTACTAACCAACACCTTATATTGGACCCGAAAAACTGATCGGCAGCCAGCAGAGAGATTTTAATACTGGAGTTATATGGTCTCTCCGAGATGTTCCCGAGACCACTCTGGCTGCCACAGTTTGTACCAACTGAAGTTTCCGGACCAAGCATGAGGGTAGCCCCATGTAGAGTGCATTGCAGAAATTAAGATGAGAGGTTACCAGCGTGTGCACCACAGTCTCGAGATCCCTTACTTCCAGGAAAAGGCACAGCTGGCGTATCAGCCGAAGCTGATAATAGGCATTCCTGACCGTCGCATTCACCTGACTAGTCATCTGTAGCAATGAATCAAGGAGCACCCCCAGACTGCAAACACAGTCCTTAACGGAGAGCATGACCCCGTCCAGGACTGGAGGTTGCAACCCAACTCCTGGTTTTGGGGCCGCTACCGTGAGCACCTCCATTTTGTCTGGATTTAATCTCAATCTGTTTTTCCTCATCCAGCCCATTACTGCTTTAAGACAATCATTAAGAGGAGAGATACTATCAGAATTTGAGACCGGTGATCGGGGCAAGGAGAAATAGATCTGGGTGTCATCCGCGTACTGATAACACCCAGCCCCATAACTCTGAATTATTAACAATAAAATTTATTTATATCCTGCCCCTCTACAAAATGCAATCGGGGCAGCTTACAACATTTAAAATATACATATAAAACCCTCCATCCCACCCCCCTTAAAATACAATTAAATAATTAAACATTTAAAAATACTTAATAAATACTAAAAAAACACTAAAAATACTAAAACACACACACACACACAATAAAATAACTGGAATAGGGATCGGACCAATAAGATTTTTTCTTCTTCTGATGGCCGGGTATCTATTCAGGAAAGGCCTGCTGGAAGAGATCTGTCTTAAGAGCTTTTAAAAAGCTATTTAAGGTGGTAATGTGATGGATCTCGTCCAGCAGGCCATTCCATAATCTGGGAGCAATAGCCGAAAAGGTCCTCTGGGAGGTCAAGGAAAGCCTAGTTTTTAAAGGTTGCAGCAGATTCCTCCCAGAGGAACTGAGTACATGGGGAGGATTATATAGAAGGAGGCAATCCCAAAGATAGGTAGGACCCAAGCCATTTAGGGCTTTAAAGGTGATAACCATCACCTTGTACTGGGCCTGGAAACTAATGGGCAGCCAGTGAAGTGATCTTAAGATCGGTGTTATATGGTCTCTTCTAGATGTACCCAAGACCACACTGGCTGCCATATTCTGTATTAGTTGAAGTTTCTGGACCAAGCACGAGGGTAGCCCCATGTTGAGTGCATTACAGATGTGTATTCAGTTGTTGGATGGTCAATTCTTAGGGTGAGAGGATATGTGTTTGCGCTTAAGTCCGTTTCCAAGTTTGAGCAAATGGTCAATGCATCATGCTTTCTTCTGGACTACTTCTTTGATACATGATAACAGCAGCAAGAATACTGTTTGCTCAAACTTGGAAATGGACTGAAGCACAAACACATATCCTCCCACCCTAAGAACTGACCATCCAACAACTGAATACACACATTTACATGCTAATTTTCTTCAACAAGCACTCACAATATATAAACCCCACACACCCACACTGCCACTATTCTGGGAAGATGCCAGCCACAGATGTAGGTGAAACATCAGGAATAAACTCTTCTAGAACACGGCCTCACAGCCTGGAAAAAAAACACAAAAAACCTATGGATTCCAGTCATGAAAGCCTTTGACTTAATGTATAATCCATCGTTTATCGCTGCTTGTTTGTACTGCTTTTATTGCACTTCAGCACACATTTTTATTTGTGGTTTGAGATATTTGAAATGTTAGTTGTGTAGTTTGGAATTATAAGTGTGTTTTTTTAATGAAAATTGTTAGCTGCCCTTATACCACCATATATCACAAATCTCCCTTCCTAGTAAAACAGGCATGGTTTGCTACCCCTGTCTCTTTGGCTGAGAGACTGAGGGTCCTTGCCATTGGTCAGCTGATCTGGATTCTGTCTGGGGTCCCATTATTAACTTTTGGTCACCTTAGTGCCCAGTTCATGATAGGCTGAGTTAACATCAACACTTCACTTAAGAATTCTTAGCTGTTAGAATCTCAGGATATTTACATGGGAAATGAGTAGACTTTTTGGTACTCTTTTAGGCTATTTATTATGTGCACTTATAGATATACCAACACATATATTCCCTTCAGGGAGAAACAGACATGTTAATGTTTGGGCACTGAGCTTCATCACATTATATTACATTGGATGTAAGGCATCATACATTTATGACATCACATCATATGGCCATTAGGATGTTACACTTTCATAGCAGAATCAGGAGTTAATCAGGACTGAGCCTTTATCTCTCTCCCTTTTAAACAGGCTTTCCTATAACAAACACATTGCAGAACATTATCAGCTTAAGCACTATAACTTAGCCATCTATCTATTATTACCCTCATCCTCATCCGATTCTTTCATATTTTCCAAAGTGTCTGTTAAGGCTTATACATACATTTCATAAAGGTTTATATGTTCAGAATTCTGTCCCTTATACCATATCCGTAACCATTTGTTGAGGCATTAAGTATCTCTAAGGAGGCAATCAAGGGTTAATTTCCTTGAGCATTTTTACATCTGAACAGTATCTATTACATTATAAAAATATTAACAAGCATGTATTACAAGCATAATGTGACCTCTATCTATCTATCTATCTATCTATCTATCTATCTATCTATCTTAGCATAGCCTTCCCAGTACCAGCATATGCCAGCATATTAGGGCAGTTTATCAGCCTATTAGTCTATCACAAACAACGTGGCTGTCTGAGATAGCAATCTTCCTCATTGGAGACATGCCACTTAGGTAGTCTAACCTGGGGGTCTATATTAACTGCTTTTATTCTCTTCTTAGTCTTGCTCAGTTTATCAGTTATCCAATCAAAACAAAGGTGTTTACTGCATGCTGCTTATACTCATCCAATCAAAACAAACATCTTTATCTATTATTCTAGCTCCTGTACACTGTGAGACTTTCAGTGGCCCACCGTCTTGATTACATCTCCCTGTGCTCTTGCTACAAGGGTTATTCTACCTACTGGACATCTAAAGGTTATTAAAGGACATTTCTACTCACCTCTCACAGGGTGAGGCTAGAAGCATTCTCATCCTTTATCTTTTGTTTACATTCCAGGAAGCATTTTTCCCAGCCTTACACTGAAATCAGTTTTCTGCTGATACATACACATATTCACAGATCTTTTACAGACTCTCATAGATCTAACTTCCTGTATTATATCTTTTGACTCTATAGGACATATTAAATTGCATTTTTGTACTTTAAAGGCATCTCTCTCTCTCTCTCTCTCTCTCTCTGGCTTTTCTTCGCAAACGAAAATTCAGGAAGGACACATCCCGTGCTTTCTGCAAGTGCGCTGATGACTGAAAAGGCCAATCTGAGATAAACAAGTCCGGTTGCAAAAAGCACAGCAGAAGGTCTCCTTAGGTGATGTTTCCAGGTTGTGATTCTTTCTGCGTTGTCATTTCTCTTCAATAGTTGTTTGGCGTGAGTTCTCAAATAAGGATGCAGCATTGTGGATAGTGCATCTCCATGCCTCCTGATGTGAAGCCATGGTGGACCATTGTTGGTGATCAATTTGGCCAAGCCTGAGATATTGTTTCAGGGAATCCTTGTATTGGTTTTTTGGAGCGCCCCTCTTATGCTGACCTGTGGCGAGTTCACCATAGAGTACTATTTTTGGGCGGCGATGGTCCTCCATCCTAGAAACGTGCCCTGCCCAGTGCAGCTGTGTTCTCAATATCATGGCCTCCATGCTGGTGGTCCCTGCTTGCTCAAGGACAGCAACATTCGTCACATAGTCAGTCCAGTGTATATTTAGGATTGTGCGTATACAGCCCTGATGAAAGTGTTCAAGGAGTCGTAAATGGTAAGGTTTGCTTTTTGGATTTTCTTTCTTTCTTTCTTTTCTTGTGTGAATATTTTTGAACTGTGGTTGGTTGAATCCATGGATGCAGAATCAGTGGATGTGGAAGGTCAACAGTATGTGCGTACTTTTGTGCATACACCAAGAGAGAGAAAGAGAGCTCATAGTCTGAAACAGACCTTAACTAGAACCAGCTTGGGAACAGAAAAAGGAGGACTTCAGTGAGATCAAGCTTCAGAGGAGAACCTGTGAATGTAATATTACATGTTGTTCTCTTTTATAATAATATGCTCAGGCACATGGCATCACCCTATCAGTTTGAATACACCCAATCTTGTCTGATTTTGAGACTTAAGCAAGATCAGGCCTGGTTAGTACTGGAAGAGAAAACTAAGATAATATATATTATTTCCTTTCCTCTCCCTCACTGCAAGTTTTTAAACACAGCTCAGCAGTGCTGCCTCTTTATCCATGCTGTTAATGGCCAGCTTTCTTTTAAAGAACAAAATCGTTATAAGGTGGCACATATTGCTGGGGGAAAAAAACCTGGAGAGATTACACAATGCAGTTTGTGAACAGAAAGGAAGAGGCTAATGCTCATGAATTCTTCCAGACTATGACTTTAAAGTCCCTGAGAAAGCAGAAAAGATTGTTTGATTGTTCTGTTAATTGACCTCAGCCCAGTAACAAGTCTTTGTAGAAGATAAGGCAGAGAAGAAGAATAACCCAACTTTCTCTTTTTTGATCAATTTGACTCCAGTGTTATTGTCATTTTTCACCTTCCTTAGAAACTGAGCTGAAATTGTGTCTATCCCACTGCTAGCCCAAAGACCCTGCTCCCAGTTTCATCTTCAGTTCTAAAGCATACATACAAAATAATCAATTACAACTAAGATGCCTGAAAGTATACTTTCCCCCTGAAGGACAGCACAATAACAATCCCCTATTTCATAGACTGTATGATCCTCTCCCACCTCAACCACCATTTCTTTAGTACCAATATGAATACAAGGGAAATGCATGTCCATACAGTGATGGCCGGAGCCTACATACAGTAGGGAGGCCATGAAGCCATGGTGATTGCTGGCTCCCAGATCATTGGAATGATGCTCTAGGTTTTAGTTATTGTTATTATTATTTCTATAGTGGCATCAATGTCAAAATATTATAGGGGCTGGCCGAGGTGCTGAATCTACAGTATTTGGGGTGCAGGGTTCGGCACCGTGAATAACCTCATAACTCACCCTCTGAAATCCAAGGAACCAAATGCAGAGGAGTTGGATTGTGAAGGGTTTCTTGCCCCAGATGACTCCTTCCCTGAACCTGAGGAACTGGTGGCTGAAGTACCTGAGGGGCTTCCTCCTCAACAGGATGCCCCTGCCCTTTGAAGTCCAGTGAAGACAAGGAAAAACTATGGAGGAACCATGAGTTAAATAAAAGAGGCTGACTAATCAACCACCTAGCATCCAGAGGCAGTCACCTATAAATCTCCCAGCAGCTATGCGGGATCCTTGCTGTTCACAACCATTCTCCCTCTTCGACTGGTTGGTTTTCCTGTGTTTCCTAGCATTCTTGATCCCTGGACTGAGTACATTTAATGACTCCTTGTCTCATCTCTTTTTGGCTTTTTTGACTACTGGCTTGTGTAACAACCTCTGGGCTGGCTAAGTGTCTGAAATCAACTCCAAATTGCAAGTAAGTTAAACAAGAGCTGGGAAAGTAGCCAAGCTCCAATGATAATTAATTAGGAAGAGCAAGCAAATTTCAATTTCTTGGAGAAGCAGCAATACAGGCAAAAGGCACACAGAGAAGAGTCCAGAATACAGTCCAAAGGTCAAGGCTTACAGAAGGCAGCGTAGCCCAGGAGCCGGTCTGTAGGTCAGCAGGATCAGGCAGCAGGGTCACCAGGAACCATCCAAGGTCAAGGCACACGGCAAGGGAGCAAGGATGCAGGCACCAAAGGCAGCAGGAAGCTTTCTCCAGGAAGATCAGTTGATCTCTGACAAAACCTCCATTGCCTCTCCCAGCCTATATAAAGCAATTAAAGCTTTGCCAGGTGTTTCTTGATAAGCAAGTTCCTCTCATAAATTCTCAGAGATTTCCTTTGAGCCTCCTTTTGCGCTCAGTGCTGTGTATATGACAGTGGAAGTAAGTCTTTCTCCTCTTCTTCATCCTTATCTGAGTGGGCAGGACTCTCTGCTGGGACTGATGCCAACCCACTCAGACCAGGCTCTTCCTCTGCTTGAGCCTCTAGGTTGGCAGGGTTCCCTGCTGGCACAGGTGTAGGTAAACCTGTGGCAGGGTCCCTAGGGCCATTCCCTGCCATGTCCTCCTCCTCCTCTGACTCTACAGCCTCATCAGGCTCATGGGGCATGACACTAAGACCTTATCCCTGTGACTTTCTTCATCTTCCTGGATACGACCTGGACAGCCCTGTAGCTGCTTCCCTTAAGTGAATCTTTCCCCTTGGACACTTGCGACCCAGAGGCAGGTGACAGGTAACTCCTTTAAAATTTGGGCTGAAACCTGGAATGGATTCACTATTCCCTTAGCATGGAAGTTACCTGCTGCCTCTACTGTGACTATGTGTGGCATGTCCAGATGCTTTGCCCAACAACTTCTATTCCAGGGGTGTACAATCTGTGCCCTGGGGAACACATGTGCTCCTCTTGGCCTTCAGCGTTGTCCCCATAGGCCGTCTGCCCATCATCTTGCTGCCACCATGACCAAATTATGCACCCTTGCTGATTTCTCTGTGTTGCATACAGACCTAGCAAGCTGGACTACTCACTACCAGGATTGCTTCCGGACTACTATATTCGCTGGGTTTTAGTTCCAGGACACCGCCCCATGGATACCAAAATCTGTGAATATTAAAATCCTATTATATGCAATGGCATAGCAAAATGGTATCCCTTATATAAGATGGCAACATCAAGGTTTGCTTTTTGGATTATTATTTTTTTAAGAATATTTTCAAGCCATGAATACTTAAATCCATGGATATGGAGGAACAACTGTATATTCAAGCAAGGGTAAGCAACAGTGGCTGGTCTAGGAGCCAATTTTCTGACTCCAGACCCCTCTGAGGACTGCATAGATAGACAAAAAGGGGTGGGAACTCATAAAAATGGAGTGGTTCTGGTGTTAAATGGTGCAATGGTCAGCAAACCTATTTAGAATCTGAATTGCTACTCCTGGAGGTTTCTGGGAGAAGAAATTCACCCTTATTTTTTGGCTATTACTATTTTTTGTTAATTACTTTTAATTCTAACTAGTTACTTACAACTAGTTGGGAACAGTAAAAAAAATCTTCCCTGCTTTCTCTAGAACTTTAAAGTCATAATCTGGAAGAATCTATGGGCATACCTTCTTCCTTTCTGTTATGGGGCTACACTGTGTACAGTTTCTCCAAACATGGGAGCCAGCATGATATAGTGGTTTGGGTGTTGGACTAAGATTCCAGGAGACCAGAGTTTCCAGGGCAAAAAGACCAGGAGACCTACTCAGCCATGGAAACCTCGGGCAAGTCACACTTTCCCAGCCTGAGAAGGCAATGGCAAACCTCCTCTGAATAATTCTTAGCAAGAAAACCCCACAAAAGGCCATAAGTTGGAGTTGACCTGAAAGCACATAAAAACAAAACAACAACACAGGGTTCTGTCCTGGCCCAGTGCTATGCAACATCTTTAACTAATGACTTGGGTGATGGAATAGAGGGCATTCTTATCAAGTTTGCAGATGACGCCAAGGAGATAATCAGACAGGAACAAAAAAAGTGTTCCTGTCCCACAATCTCCACTTCCTCCCCTGTCCCATCCCTGTCATGCCACAATCACCCTCCCCACCGTACTTACCTCCTCTCCCATCCTTCTGGCAGCCCAGGAGTGAAGAGAGCTCTAACGCAGCTCCCTTAACTTTCTGGATCGAAATCCCACGGCTCCTTGCGAGAAATTCAAAAAGAAAACGAACATTTAAAGAGCACTTTAAAAGGGAGAAGTAACTCAAGGAGGATCATAAAAAGTGTGTCACTTACCTGGATATCCCAATCCCACCGGATGTATTCAAGCAGGGACCGCCCATTGACGCTGGGATCTCTCCAGCATAACGGGGCACCATATTACATGCAGAAACATCTGTGACAGGAACGGAATGGGGGATCTATTGACAGCTTCTTCCATCAGTATAAAGCAGTGCCAGCAGAACAGCAGCAGAACGGGTGCATAATGAGGGGGGAACGACATTGTCTGAAAAGAAAGCGTTTTTTGCGATCTCCTGGCATTCCTGTAATGCCACTTTTAACGTGTCTGACACCCTCCCGACTCAGGAGGGGTAGCGAATACCCCAGAGGACAGGTACAAAATGACTTTAATAGATCAGAAAGCTGGAGCAAAATTAACAAAGTGAATTTCAAGAGGGAAAAATATAGGATACTATACTTGAGCAGTAAAAATGAAAAGCACAGATATAGGATGGGTGACACCTGGCTTGATGGCTGTACATGCAAAAGGGATCTAGGAGTCTTAGGGTACCACAAGCTGTATATGAGTCAGCAGTGTGATGCAGCAGCTAAAAAAGCAAATGCAATTCTAGGCTGCATCAATAGGGGTATAGTGTCTATATCAAGGGAAGTAATAGTGCCACTTTATTCTGCTTTGGTCAGACCTCACCTGGAATACTGTGTCCAGTTCTGGGCATCATAATTCAAGAAGGATATTGACAAGCTGGAATATGTCCAGAGGAGGGCAACCAAAATGGTGGGAGGTCTGGAAGCCATGCCCTATGAGGAGCAGAATTGTGTTTGCTGTTAGTATATATTATTTTAAATTTCGCGCCTCACTTTGTATTTTTAAAATCTCACACCATGGCTTAACAAATCAATTTTAATTTTTCATGAGAGCTAAGAAGCCCAATTTCAAGCCTCCATAAATAAGCAAATATTGCAGCACATGTGTTGATTGCTCAAAATTGGAAGAAACAACTTCTGCTAGCAGAAGACAGGAAAGGAAGAATATTGTAGGTCTTAATGATAAGACAACCTATTATAAGAACCTTTGGGAGAATGAGAGACAGAACAAGATTTTTTGGGTTGCTGGGTTAAGTTTCTAGAATACTAGAATGTGAGAACTAATTATCAAAATGTCAGAAGAGAGAGGTAATTTAACTAATTAATTACAATATGATGGATTGGACAAATGGCTAATGTAAGAGGTCTAATAATCAAATGGGTGATGAATTCTATGTTAATTTATATGTCATTTACATATATTTACATTTCCTCGGCTTGCTTTTTAAAGTTATTGTGAAAGAAAGAGAAAGAAAGGAAAAGGGAACAGAAGCAAATGGAAGGGAAAGGAAGAGGAGAGAGGAGAAAGAGAAAATAAGTGGGGAGAGAGGGGTGTCTAAATGGTCAAAATTAACTGGGAATCCTACCTATCTAAATGGGATCATGTACCAATCCACACTATTAGGAAGGCGGGGGGCCCAAAACAGCAAAAGCAATGCAGGAAAAGCCTTCACAGTTTTTCCTATAGTTTTTTTACAAACAGCATGGAGGGTGTGTATTCCTGCTCATTAGGACAAGTGAAGGAGAAGTGATTCAAAGGGAAGCGCAAAGCTGATTGGCTGGGTGAGAGAAAAGGTGGGGCTTGCTAACAGGGCAAGTGCCCACTGCCACCATGTTGGATTTTTGCCTTAGTGAGTGATCACTTAGGTGATAAAATGGGGTGGTTCTTTTTGTTTTGCTTTTCTGTTAAATCAGAAAATTGCTATATCGCTCCAGCACACCTTAGATGACTTAAAAAAAAAAAAGCGGTGGCGGCAGCAAAGAACTAACACAAGTAAATCAGTCATGGCTGCCATCTGGAATGTGAGGCTTCTGGGGCAAAAAACACCATTAAGACACATGGCTGCTGCGGCGAAATGCCATTACTATGAGGTACTCCACTTTTTCCCCCAGCATGTAGATGGGTCCAGAAAATAAGTGAGTATTATGTCTGTGAAGGAGCTATAGAATCATAGAATCATAGAATTGTAGAGTTGGAAGAGACCACAAGGGCCATCCAGTCCAACCCCCTGCCATGCAGGAAATCACGATCAAAGCATCCCTGACAGATGGCCATCCAGCCTCTGTTTAAAGACCTCCAAGGAAGGAGACCCCACCACGCTCCGAGGGAGTGTGTTCCACTGCCGAATAGCTCTTACTGTCAGAAAGTTCCTCCTAATGTTGAGGTGGAATCTCTGTTCCTGGAGCTTGCATCCATTGCTCCGTATTCTAGTCTCTGGAGCAGCAGAAAATAAGCTTGCTCCATCCTCAATGTGACACCCCTTCAAATACTTAAACAAGGCTATCATATCGTCCCTTAACCATCTTTTTTGCAGGCTAAACATACCCAGCTCCCTAAGTCTTTCCTCATAAGGCATGGTTTCCAGACCTTTTACCATTTTAGTCGCCCTCCTCTGGACACACTCCAATTTGTCAAAATCCTTTTTGAATTGTGGTGCCCAGAACTGGACACAGTATTCCAGGTGAGGCCTGACCAAGGCAGAATAGAGTGGCACTATTACTTCCCTTGATCTAGACACTATACTTCTTCTATTGATGCAGTCTAAAATCGCATTGGCCTTTTTAGCTGCCACATCACACTGTTGACTCATGTTCAACTTGTGGTCTACTAGGAGTCCTAGATTGGTTTCACACGTAGTCTTGTTCAGCCAGGTCTCCCCCATGCTATATCTATAAAAAGTAATCTTTATTAATACCTCCCAAACCAGTGGTGGATGGTGCCCATTCTGGTTGGTGTGATGGAAGGCCAGAAGCCAAAGGATGGTTCCCCAAGGGTGATGGGCAGAGCCAAGGCAAAATGTGTATTATGGATACACACCTGCACCAACAGACCTGTACACAGAGGCAGGCAAGAAGGCATTCATGCATCTACATCTGTAAGGCAGGGAGGTATTCACTCAAGAGTAGTTTGGCTAGGGGTAACCTCAACCAGAGGTGGGCCAGTGCCCGTCCCATGTGTCCTAATGGACCAGCCCCCTTTGCCCAAACCTCTGAGGGGTACGTGCCTTTTCTCCGGGAAAATAATCCCTGTGGACATCCCCAAGGGTATAAAATACAGTATTTGTGAAAGATTAACTGGACCTGTCAAGGAAGTATCTTGATATGATCTTGACATAAGTGAATAATTAGTTCTCACTCCTCATCGATCTGTCCCAGTGCGGTCTGAGAAATACGTGTCTTGGTCAGTGAATGTGTGTGTGTGTGTGTATACAAAGAGGAAGCCTGAAGACAGCTGATGAGAACCTGATGACACACATGACAGAAAGAAGCAGAGAGATGGATGCAGCCACCTGAGAGACATAGATGAACAACACAGCAGCAGTGATGGGATGCTGATCAAAGCTTTCCTCAGGCACCCAGAGATGTGACTTCTCTTGACTCCTTGTTGTCTCCACAATATTTCTTCCCCTCCCTGCTTCCACCCAAACAAATCCATTGACACAAATTCTTTTTGTCTCTCTATTTGGAGCAGAGATCATTTCTAAATGATACACACACACAGAGGGAGACAGGCGTGGGGGAGAGCATGTACTTCTTCCTCCTCTTTTATTGTTAGAGTAGCGAAAGGGGAGTAAGCCAGTACCGTCTAGTGGTTTGAGCATTGGACTATGACTCTGGAGACCAGGGTACGAATCCCCACTTGGCCATGGAAACTCACTGGGGCTGGTGTTGGGCAAGTCACACTCTCTCAGCCGCAAAGGAAGGCAATGACAAACCCACTCTGAACAAATCTCACCAATAAAACCACGATAGGTTTGCTTTAGGGTTGCCATAAGTTGGAAATGGCTTGAAGGTGCACAACAACAACAAAGGAAAGGGGGCAGCAAAAACAGAGTCCCGCAGATTGAGCCATACACCTCTAACCACACGTAAATTTGGAACAAAACAAAAAACACAGCTGAACTGTTTTCAAAGAGACAGCCATGCTACTCGGTTTCAGCATATAAAGGAAAAGGGGGAGGGGGAAAGAATCTAGCAGCACCTTTGAGAGTCTGGTTTATTTTAGCATGAGATTTTGTTTATTTCAATCCAGTCCTTCAGATGCACCAAAGAACACCATGAACTGTCTGACACAGCAGCGGGTTCTATTTTTGAAGCCCCAAATTCTTTTTTTAAAAAAATAATCTTTATTAATACAATATCAGTACTTACAGTCGTTCAGCGAATGATTATACAATCATTTGCTAATCATGCATTGTTACATTCTCTAGGATGGAGGACCATTGCCTCCCCAAAATAGTACTCTACGGTGAACTCGCCACGAGTCAGCGTAAGAGGGCCGCTACAAAAAAGTGATACAAGGACTCCCTGAAGCAACATCTCAGGCTCGGCCAAATTGATCACCAACAATGGTCTGCCCTGGCCTCACATCGGGAGGCATGGAGACACATTATCCACAATGCTGCAGCCTTATTTGAGAACTCACGGCGAACAAGTCGTGAAGAGAAACGATAATGCAGAAAGAATCACAACCTGGAAACATCACCCAAGGAGCCCTTCTGCTGTGCTTTCTGCAACCGGACTTGTTTATCTCGGATTGGCCTTTTAAGTCATCAGTGTGCTTGCAGAAAGCATGGGATGAGTCCTTCCTGAATCTTTGTTTGCGAAGAAAAGCCAGAGAGAATATATATCACTGGAAAGAAAAAAAAAACTTTAATAAATTATATATAACATTTTTGCTTCCCACCTCCCCTTTCATTTCCACCAACCCTATTACATTATTTACACATTCTGTTCAAAATTTACCTCTTAAGTTACCGTATACATGTGATTAGTTTCTCTACCATCTTTGTCTAATATAGTTGTTTCATTCATTTGTAGAGAGATTTCTGTTTAATTTTAAAAATATCTATTTGTCTATATATGAATATATGAATTTGAAGCCCCAAGTTCTACAGTTTGCCCAATTCTGTGGTGGATATGACTAATGGGACTACACTCCTCTCTCTGGCTGTAGGGGGTGAAGTAACTTTTGGTACTCCCAGGCCTGGTGAGATAGGAGGAGATGGAGGAATATGTGGAGTCATTTCCCACTTCTAGTCTTCAATCTGGGAGGTAAGATTAAACCTGTGGCTTAGTTTGGGTCTGAAGTGAATGACCCTTCCTTTTCCCTTGTATAATGTGCTGGACTTTTCTTGTTATCCTTTAATTTACTTTATCTGGTTTCAAATGTTATAATAGTTTAATTGCTTTTTAACTTTTATACACTGTTAACTTTAAATTGCATTTCTTTTAACTGTTGCAAGGTGCCCTGAGTCCCAAACTGGAAAAAGGATAGGATGATGATGATGATGATTCCTTTCCTCCAGCTGAAGTGTCATAGACACAGCTTTAAACTTAGGAGCACCTCCTCCTCTTCCTCCTTCTCATCCAACAGCAGGGCCGGCTCTTCTAGGACACAGAATGAGGCAGCTGCCTCAGGCAGCAGTTTTGGCAGGATATCAAGAAAGGGCAGCTAATTATTTGTTATTCAATTTGTTGCTGTTCCATTCTTTCAATATTACCAGAGAGAGTGGAGGGAAGGAAGGAGGGAGGTGTTTGTGGGATTTTTTTGCCTCTTGTACCCCAAACTGGCATTGGGTACCCTGTCCCTTGATTTGGACTGGGGTAGGTGGGCATTTCCTGCTCAAGACTCAGGCAGCAAAATGTCTTGGGCTGGCCCTGGACAGGAACATCCCAATTTTTCTTTATTTTTGCTAAGGGTTAATAATCCAAAATATCTCAAAGCAACTTCTGCTTGTACAGTAGGACCCACGTATCCACTGATTCATTATCCACTGATTCAGTTATCCACGGGACACAAAACAGCACACCTACCATAGAGTCTTCCTAGAAAATGTATCCTCTCTAGCCATTTTCTAGATCCTCCAAGGCAACTCTATGGTATTTTAAACCAGAAGTCCCATTATTTTAAATGGTGTTCAATATTATCCACGGTTTTCAGTATCCATGCCCCCCCCAAACCAGTCCCCAGTGGATAAGGGGGTCCTACTCTAATAAAAAGATCGCATTAATACTAGAAAGATAAAATTAAGGAAGCCATTGGATAGTAAACTGAAGGGGACTGGAAAGCAACTTGAAATACAAATGTTTCTTTTTGTAGTCTTTTCCTCTTGTACACATCCTGAGTTGTTTGCAACAATTTGACAGCTACTTATATTTTTAAAGGGGAAGGAACATATAAATAGATCATAGAATCATAGAGTTGCAAAAGCCCACAAGGGCCATCCAGTCCAACACAATGGAAGCACCCCTGACAAATGGCCACTCAGCCTCTGTTTAAAAACCTCCAGGAAGGAGATGTGTGCATACAAAAAAAAAAAAAAAAAAAGACACCACAACCCCACTTTGCCTATCAGAGTACCAATCCTGTACCTGACTGCTTAGGAGTAAAACCCATTACATTCCATGGACGTACTCCCAGGTAAGTTCCCAGGTTCTCCCAGATCTCCAACCCGAGGTGAACTTCTGGGGTTGTCAAGTTCCTCTGAACTCAATGGAATTTAGTTGAGAGCTGGCATGGCTAGATTTCAGAAGATTGCTGAGTTGCAATCATGCCTGCCTTTACTTGTGAGTAAGTGACATCAAAAGAGCCAGTGTGCTGTAGTGGTTTGAGTGTTGGCTGAGGGCTCTCGAGACCAGGGCTTGAATCCCCATTCCGCCATGGAAGCCCACTGGGTAACCTTGAGCAAGTCACACTCTCTCAGCCTCAGCAGAAGGCAAAAAGGCAAACTCCCTCTGAACAAATCTTGCCAAGAAAACCCCATGATAAGTTTGCTTAAGGGTTGCCATAAGTTGAAAACAGCCTGTTCTGTTAAAACATAACCACACTGCAGGCAAAGCAAGATCAGGACTCCAAAAGGGAGCTCAGTTTTTGGAGTAACTGAAAAGTAAGAAGGCAAAGGAGAGGGAAACGAAGAAGATTGGGGAAAGCTAGATTTTAGTTATTTTATTTTTATTTATTGGAAGAGCTGTTCGTCAGTGGAATGCACTGCCTGGGAGTGTGGTGGAGTCTCCTTTTTTAGAGGATTTAAGCAGAGGCTGGATGGCCATCTGTCAGGAATGATTTGATTGTGTATTCCTGCAGGGCAGGGGGCTGGACTAGATGGCCCTTGTGGTCTCTTCCAACTCTATGATTCTATGAGTACCGTATACCTATAGGCATTGTCAGGACTTTCCTGTGACTGTGCTCTATCCTTGTTAAGAAAGCCAAAAAAGTTATTGACTAGCTTCCTGACTGGCATGTCATCCATAGATAATGATAACTTAGATGGAGCAATGGCCTGACTCAGTACAAAGCTGTGCTCCTTCTTTAAAACAAAGTGTGCTTCTTGCTTCAGAATTGTTCCATACATATCCAAGTTCAGGTGATAGATAGATCAGTCAGCTATCATTCATATGATTCATGGATAAAATTACATTTCTCCATTCAGGTTGATGCCCTGATATAAGTACTGTACTACTATAAGCTAAATACTGTTCAACAGTGGAAAGTACTGCCTTGGAGTGTGGTGGAGTCTCCTTTGGAGTTTTTAAAAGAGGCTGGGTGGCCACACGTCAGGAGTGCTTTGACTGTGTATTCCTGCATGGCAGGGGGTTGGACTAGATGACCTTTATGGTCCCTTTTCCTGATGTAAGATTCTATGACTCTACATCCTGTCTTTCTCCCAAGATGGGATTCAAGATGACCAAAGGCTCTCCCCTCGTCGTCTCGATTCTTCTTACTGCTTAAAAATATATGTTGGTTTAAATCGCCAGCAAGCTTCGACGCCCCCCAAAACACACAAAACACCACCTCCCGCGGAGCACACGCGATCGCTGGCTGCGCGTCGATCATCAGCGCCCTTGTTTACAATCCGGCTTCGCAGCACGTGGGAAGGGAGTGGGCGGGGCCGAGCCGGGTAGACTCCGCCCCCTCCGCCTCGACCCCGCCCACACCTCCCGGCTAGCAACGCCAGCGGGCAGCCGCCTCCGCCTTCCCAGAAGGCAACGAGGAGGGGCTGGAGGGGAAGGGAGCGCGGTATAACTCTCGCACAAACACACATATAGTAAACACATTACATTACACATAAATATGAGACACCACATTCCTACTTCGTACACACACACAGACACGCATGTTACCCACATATGAGACAAACTACACAAACATCTTACACACATTTATTATACACACACATTTATATACTAGACACATTACACACCTCACTTATACACACACACACACACGTATGTTACCCATATATGAGGCAAACTACACAAACATCGTACACACATTTAAATACTAGACACATTACACACTCCTCCCTTATACACACACACGTATGTTACCAACATATGAAACAAACTACACAAACATCTTACACACATTTATTATATAGAAACTTATACACACTCACGTATGTTACCCACATACGAGACAAACTACACAAATATCTTACAGACATTTATACACACACACACACATATGTATATACTAGACCCTTATACACACTCATGTATGTTACCCACATACGAGCCAAACTACACAAACATCCTACAGACATTTATTATACACACACATTTATATACTAGACATATTACACACACCTCACTTATACACACACATGTATGTTACACACATATGAGACAAACTACACAAACATCTTGAATACAGTTATTATACACACACATTAATATACTAGACACATTACACACTCCTCACTTATACACACACACACACGAGACAAACTACACAAACTTGCATACATTTATTATACACACATACATTTATATACTAGACACATTACACATACCTCACACACACAGACACAGATACACACATATACACCTTACACCCAGGAAACGAAGTACACAAACAATGTATATACAACATATAGTAGACACACACGTACATTTATATATTGGCCACATAACACGCATCTCACATGTATTATACATACACACATCATAAACACATATCAGACACAAACTACACAAACACCTTACACACGTTTATTAGGCATACACATACATTTGTATACCAGGCAGATTAGACACATCTCAGAGATATTATACACACGCGCGTGTATTACACACAGGAGACACAAACTACCCAAACATCATACACACTATTAACCACACGCGCACACACTTTTATATAGGGGACACATTGCACACATATATAGCCATAGACAGGTTATATACTTCTCACATACTTGTTTCACACACACACACACACACACACACAGGGCTTCCACGTACAAGTTACATAGACAGACATCGTGCTTCCAACCAGCCAACACGCACCTCCCGCACAAATACCAGACGGACAAAGATATTGATCACGGACACATCACAAACCCACGTCCCGCACCTATATTGTACAGACGCACAACCCCCAGCTCCCACTCCCACTCGATGGTGTCGTTAGTCGCTCTCTGGAGAGACCATCACACCCACCTCGCCCGTCCGCCGGTCGCTCCGTCTACCCCTTTCCACGCGTTGCCAGTGTCCGGCCGGCAGGGCCGGAGCGTTTCTTCTGCCCGCCTCGTCGTCGTCATCTCTCTCCCCTCCCGCATCTCCCGAGACACACGCACACATCTTCCACTTCTCGGACGCTCCCCACCCCCCCACCCCACCCCGACCCACCGCCCCTTTGCCTTCAGCCGGGCTGTTTGTCTCTCCAGCCGCCTCCGACCAGCGAAAGGATGGCGCCTCGTCCTTGAGAAACCAGGGGAGCCGGCAGATCAAGGGAGAGGGGGGGAGAGACCACCCCGCCTCCCTCCCTCCCTCCCTCCGGGATCCTCCTGCTTGGGCTCCTTCGCTCCCTTTCCTCGGTGCGAAGCCACCCCGGGCCCCCCGCCAGGAAAAACGGGTAGGTCTCTTTTGGTGGTGGTGGGGGGTAAAGACGCGGCCGTTGGGTTGCAGGAGAACTTTTTTTGGGGGGGGCTCTCAGGGATGTTTGGGGGAACCGTGCCTGAGGTCTGCGTTTCGGTTTGGGACCCCCCCTCTCGCTAACCCCCCGCCTTGCTCTCCTGTCCCTTCCTTCCCTTCCCTCGCCAAGAGCGCACCGGCACCCCGGACCCCACTTCTCGTCTCTGACTGGGGAGGTTGACATACAAGGGAATCATCCTGGACGGTCGGGGGAGGGGACGTGCGGAAGAGGGGGCTCTGTGGGGAGGGGGCAAAAGAGAAGGGCTTTTTTTGGGGGGGAGGGGGAACAGTGGCAGGGTGAAGGGGAGAATGTGTTTTGGAAGAGGGGTGAGGAAGGGAGGGCACCCGAACGCGCGATCTGACATCCACACACACACACACACACACACACCCTCAGGCGCCCACCCTGTCTCATCTGGAACGCACTGACTCTTGAGTGTGGTGGAGTCTCCTTCTTAGAGACTGAGGCTGGATGACCATCTGTCGCGAATGCTTTGATTGTGTGTTCCTGCAGGGCGGCGGGTTGGACTAGATAGCCTTTGTGGTCTCTTCCAACTCTAGGATTCTGTGTTTAAATATTTCAAGGGATGACATATTAAACATGCAGCAAGCTTATTTCAGCTGCTGCTGAGACTAGGATAGGGAGCAATGGGCTTAAGCAACAGGAAAAGAGATTCCACCTAAACATGAGGAAGAACTTCCTGACAGAGTTGTTGCAAGAGTGGCATGTGCTGCCTCCGAGTGTGGTGGAGTCTCCTTCTTTGGAGATTTTTAAACAGAGGCTGGATGGCCATCTGTCAGAGTTGCTGTGATTATGTGTTCCTGCAAGGCAGGGGGTTAGACTAGATGGCCTTTGGGGTTTCTTCTAATGATCTCTTGGTTTCCCCGCAGCTGGTGGTGGTGAGATGCGTGTATGCAGACACACCAGGCGAGCCCCCCTCTGCCAAGGGGATCTCCAAATCATAACGCAGAGAGGAAAGAAACTTTGGAGCTCCCATTTATCCTGCCTCTCCAACACTTCTCCAGCAGCACCTCTGCTGGGGGGGGGGAGCAATTAAAAACAAACAAGGAAATGAGCCAGGCAAGAATATCGCCTCCCTCTCTACCCCTCTGCCCTCATGGATATGGCTTCCCCATCCTGAAACAGCCCCCAGACCAGGATCTTTGGCAGGCCCTCTACATACTGCTAAGGTTATGGACAGGAAGATGCTTTACAGGATTTAGGATACAAATTTTAAATGATGACACCAAAGTCATATGGTTTATATAATAAAAACTTTCTGTAATATCACACCAGCTCCCTTCCAAATCCCAGCCCCCAGGCTAGAGCCCTGTCAGCGCCCCCCCCCCGCCTTTGTGGGGCCATGCCCATGGACATCATTTGGGCTAACCTCTGTTGGAAACAGGATACTGGGGTTAGATGGAAAACCCCTTGGCTTTTCTGATTCCAACAGGACCACTTCTTCTGGTCCTTGTTCTCCCTGTTGAGTTCCTGGTCCTGTTAGAGAGAGGTTGTGGGTTGGACGGTGCAGGGTGTGTGTGCTAAAGAGGTGAGCCAGGGTGCTGGTGGTATGTCTAGTGTGTGTGTGTGTGTGTGTGATCTTTCTCCTCCCTTCCCTTAGATCTTGGACTGGACTCCCATCCCTCGGGATCCCTCAGACAGGAAGCATTAAATTATTTTAATTGCCTGGGCTTTGTTTGTGTACAGCCTGTGAAAGGAGGGAAGGAGGGAGGGGGAGAGGAAGGAGCATCTCTTTGCATTGAAAAGATATTATTATTATTATTCACCCTCTCTCTTGTCTTTCTTTTTGTTGTTCTACTTGTGGTGGTTGACAACTTCCATCTCTGCTGAGCTAGTAAGGAAAAAAAGTCAGAGAGCGGGGATTTTTATTATTTATTTTTTAAAAAGTTATTTCTTTTTTGTTTTAATGTCAGTGCTTTGTCTGACTGCATTTTCCAGGGTATTGATCCGCCCGGATGCAGCCATTGAGAGATGAGCAGCAGTAGAGGGAAGGCATTGTTTACATACTTTCCAGCTAGGCATGGTTTTCCTTCCAAGTTTTGAAAAAAAAATCCCCTTCATTCCTCCATTAAAAAAAAAAAAGTATAAAAAACCTCAAACCAAAAACCTTTTGGCTCTGTGAGAAAGGACTGTCCCAGACAGTCTTTTTGCAGCTGTTATTCTTTCTCCCACCATAAAAAAAAGAGGGAAAGTGAAAAAGAAAGGAGGAAAAGTAAAAAAAAAAATAAGCCACTCCAAATCAATAGAGATACTTAAAAAAAAGTGTAAAACTCTCAGAGCTAAATCATGAATTTCAGATGGCTGGAGTGAACTTTTTAAAGTAGTGTGTGTGTGGGGGTAACTTTATTCTAACACACGACTGGGAACCTAGAATAACCGGGCTTGTTTGTCAAGAAGAACATGAACAGATCTCCCCCTTGGGATTTATATTCAACTCTGTGTTCTGGCCAAGGGCAGAACCAGTAGAAATCTGTGGGATTTTTGGCTAAGAGGAGTGTGGGAATCAGCCGAAGACAAGAGCCATGCGTTTCCTTGTTGCTCATAAATAAGAGCTTCATCCCTAGAAATCTCTGGGGAGGATTGTATTTGTTTGTTTATTTATTTATTTAGGTATTTGCTTTCTTACAAAAGGCATCTCTCAGCCACAGAGGAGATCGGTAGGCATGCAGAAGTTGCCTTTTATTTTATTTTATTTTTTAAAAATACAACAGAATGCTTTTGCAAATGTGCTTGGCGAAAGGTCTTGATGTGAACAGTTGTCTTTGGGGAGGGCTGGTTTGCTTAAACTTTTCTCTGGTTTCACGTTTTGAAGATGTTAAAAATAAGTTAGAATTGCTCCTCTCCCACCCCAGAAAAATACAAATCAGGAAAAGTTTTACATAGATATTAAAATACAGACAGCTGTGTTAGTCATTAGAAGGGTGGGGGAGCAGGACAAGCAGAAACAGTAGCAAAAAGTCAGTCCCTTGGTTATTAAAAACCAACTGGAAGTCAAATTAGTAAGTAAGCTTTTGAAAGTTTGATGACTGTTTGGTGGTTTTTTAAACTGTTTCTAATCAGAATTTAGGAAAATGTGTTATTTTTCATTTGCAACTCCCAGAATCCCCCAGCCATGCTGGCTGAGGGATTCTACGAACTGTAGTTAAAAGAAAAAGATAATTTCCCCATACTCTTGGTACCTAGGCACTTTTTCAAGAACTTTTGTGTAATCTTCTGGGAAGACTGGTATATTCAAACATGTATTAGGTATGACTGCTAAATCAAACCTCCATGTCTAGATGATGTATATCTCTGAATACGGGATGAAGGGGACAAACAGAGAAAGACTGTCTAACTCCTCCCTGACTTGTGTGTATCCCTAAGGCATCTTTTCAATTGTGGGGTGCAGAACAGATGAATAAATGGAGCGTTGACAGCTCCAGCTCAGTGTTTCATCTGGTCTTATTGTTCAGCTTTCTTCAGCTGATAGAGGCTTCTTGACAGTGTCTGTATATCTGTAGAATAAAAGTTTTGTTATCCCACCCCCGCTAGCTGATTTAAATATAGCTTCTGCCTGAAGCCTGCCTGAAGTCAATGAGAAATGTTTTACACCTATTTCTTCCCCATAGGCTTTTTGCAAAGTTCCTTTTTAAATTCTAAGAAAATTCAACATTTTCATCTCTAGAATCATTACCTGATGAAAGAATGCCAGACTGTAGTAAAGTCCACAGGGATAGCCATGTTAGTTCCAGGAAAAAAGCAGGAAAGTTTCCTTTGGCAAGTTAATGGGATATTTTAGTGGCTTGATAGCAGTGCATGCAAAAGGGATCTGGCCTGATAGCAGTGCATGTGGAAAGGATCTAAGAGTCTTAGGGGACCACAAACTGAACATGAGTCAGCAGTGTGATTCGGCAACCAGAAAAGCCAATGCAATTCTAGGCTGCATCAACAGGAATATAGTGACTAGATTAAAGGAAGTAATAGTGCCACTCTATTCTGCTTTGGTCAGACCTCACCTTGAATATTGTGTCCAGTTCTGGGCACACAATTCAAGAAGGATATTGAGAAGCTAGAACATGTCCAGAGGAGGGTGACCAAAATGGTAAAAGTTCTGGAAGCCATGCCCTATGAGGAGCAGCCTAGGGAGCTGGGTATGTTTACCTAAAGAAGGTTAAGAAGGGGACATGCTAGCCATGTTTAAATATTTGAAGGGATGTCATATTGAAGATGGAGCAAGCTTGATTTCTTCTGCTCCAGAGACTAGGACATGGAGCAATGGATTCAAACTACAGGAAAAGAGATTCCACCTAAACTTTAGGAAGAATTTCCTGATGGTAAGAGCTGTTTGGTAGTGAAACATGCTACCTTGGAGTGTGGTGAAGTCTCCTTCTTTGGAGGTTTTTAAACAAAGGCTGGATGGCCATCTCTCAGGAGTGCTTTGATTGTGTGTTCCTGCATGGCAGTGGGTTGGACTAGATGGCCCTTGTGGTCTCTTCTAACTCTATGTATGATTCTATGATAGTCACAATATGCTGCAGGATTTACACAGAACAGTTAGGTATTTTACAGCATCATCATAGGAAAAGTTGTAAACAATGTCATTGAGTATCAGTCATCTACCATGGATAGTTTTATTTATTTTTTATGGTGCAAAAATAGCTGGGATAAAAACTTCCCCAAGAAATCTATTACATTTTTGTTGGTTACTCCCCCCAACTCCCCCCCCAAAAGTCAGACTACTATTCATATTTCAGGTGTGAACAAGTTCCCCTAAAGAAGTGGTTGAATATTGGTTGCAGGAGTGGAGTTGCACATGTGGTGCCATAACACATGCAGATGTGCCTTGCGGCATAGATGGACATTTGGTTATGTATTTGGTGGCACATTTGGTGTCTTTGCTCAGATGTACATTGTTGACATTCAACACACTGGTTGCGGTGGTGCAGTGGTTAAATGCCAGTACTGCAAGTCACGATGTTGCAAGTTCGATTCCAGTGGGCTCCACGGTTCACTCAGCCTTCCATCCTTTCGTAGGTCGGTAAATTGAGTACCCGGCTTGTGGGGGCTATTAGCTAACACACATTGGAAACTGTTTAATGCAGTGTAGATGTGTAAATAGCTGTTGCTTAAAACAATTTGTAAGCCGCTCTGATAGCATTGTGGCTGAAGAGCGGGGTATAAATTAATTAATTAATTAATTAATGTGAAACTCTACAAATGGAAAAGCCCTTGAAGTAGAATCTCCACCAAGAATGTCTTACAGCCACTTAAAATAAATGTTCCACCTCATGTGAACATGTGCTTTCTGGTTTGGGGAGTTTGGATACTATAGAATCATGGGATTCCCACAAATCATCCATAGCCACTCCTGAGGACATGGGGTATTTTAATACCCCTCAATATGGTGGAATTTCATTGAGAACAGAAGATACTGCAGACGATAATGATAATGATGGTGACAATAGTGACGACGATTATCTTTATTGATGGGTTACCTTTATTTCCCAAAAAATGGGACTTACAGAGGTTTACAAATGGAAAACAAAATCAATATTGTTAAAATATAAAGAGTTAACATTAAAATGTAATTTGATTAAGTTAGTGAAAGTGTTTTTTGTTTTTTTTTTTAATATCTGCTTAGATGCAGGATAAAGATGGACAAAATTATAATGGATGAGCTTTAATTGATCCTCTGCACTTTATTAGAGTTGCTAGTCTTTTAGGATATCAAATTCCACATTGGAGGGGCAGTGGGGTAAGGGGAAGCATGCATCCAGGAGGGGTGTGGCATAGCACAAATCGACACCAGTGCAAGTACCTCATGGGTATGCTATGCCACCCATATCCTGCATTGCACCATTCACAGCATGAGAATATGTGTTTGGTAGGACCCCAGTCAAAGTACACTGGGGACATATGCAACACCTTGAATAGATCAGTTTGCACAATTGTTACATTGAGGGAACTCTACTTGTGCAAGCCTAATTCAGATACAACCCTTGTGCAATGTTTTACACTGCCGGTGTAAGGGTGCTTATCTCAATGCTTTTGATGAACAGGATTCTAGTCAAAAGAGTCATAAAGTATCTAAAAGATTCACAGATTTATTATACCATGAGCTTTTGTGGACTGCGGCCTCTGAAAGCTTTTGAGGACTATTTGTTGTTTCTGCTAACAAAAGCCTAACAGGGGCTGCTCCTTTCAAAAATTGTGCAAAGTAAGTTTGCATCTATATAATTGCAGGGATGGGGGGAAAGACGCCCATGATATTTTTTCATAAGGCAATATTCAGCAGGGTTACAACTAAGTGGTCTGCTCTTTGTAAGAAAAGCAGCATTTAATTGGCTGTGTTTTGATAATCCTACATAATTTGAACATGAACACTGGATAGCCATACCCATGGGAGTTGTGCGTTGGCATCCTTCATTGACACTTCTGGCTGAAATGTAAACTGCTTCCTTTCTATAGTGTATAATGGAATGCTAGGAACTCTACTGACCCTTTCTGGAGATTGGTTATAGTATTTAAGAGATGATGTCAACAGTGTGGTTTCTCAGCTTGTCAGTGTGGTTTAGAAGATAGGGGAGAAGGCTTGTATATTGCAAAGATCCTGGGCTATGGTGTATTTTCTTTTCAGTGGTTTTTTTCATTGGTTCCTTGTCAGGAAGAACAGGTTCTCTAGCACAGTGGTCCCCAACCTGTTTGGCTCCAGGGACTGGTTTCGTGGAAGACAATTTTTCGGTGGACTGGGGGGGAGGGGGGAATCCAAAAATGTGGGCCCTTCAAAATGATCCAAGAACTCCTTTATATGAAAAACCCTTCTATCCCAATTTTTCTCTTGGACCCTGTGAAGTGCTTCACAGACCTCAAGTTTACCCATCATATACTGAATAGATTCTAGAACTATTTATTTATTTGTTTATTGCATTTATATGCCACCTTTCTCCTGGTGTGGGACCCAAGGTGGCTCACAAACAATAAATCATTTTTAACACATAGCAATCAAATTAAGATACAATTAAAACATTGCCATGTTCAAAATTATACATTAAACAACATAAAATCATTTAAAAATATAGAAACAAGTTAAAACTAGAGTACCTGCCACTATAAGAAGGCTCCCTGCAAGGGAACCTCTTTCAGCCCCAAGGCAAAAGTCAATTTCAAGGAATTTCTTGTGGGCTGCACTTCACTGATGGGCAGAGGGAGGAATCTCCCCTCCTCTCCCTTTTCAAAGTGGCTTTCCGCTGCCGTTGGGGGAGCTGCTTGGAAAACGGAGGGGGGAATTCCAGCCAGCTCCTGCTTTCCCTTTGCAGTTGGCATCAGAACGGGAGGCCACCACCGGGAAGGATAAAGTTTTTTTTCAAACCTAATATCCAAATGAGTCCTTCTCAGATAAAAACAGTGGGGATGTCTTTACATACAAGAAGATCACTGTGAAGATCACTACTGGAGGGAGGCTGGAGTGAGCAGCTACTGTCTGGCATAGAAGAGAAGGTTGCTTGCTGTGTCTTGTCTTCTCTTCTCTGCCCCTTCAAGAAGCAAACAGGCAGCCAGGCTGAGAGAGAGGCTGCTGTAGCTTCCTGCCAAGCCAGCCTCACGGTGCATGCGTGATAGGCTTTTTGCAAGTTTTTCGCATGCTCTGTAAGGATTTGTGCAGGCTTTTTGCATGCTCTGATCACTCCCTTTCAAGCATTGCTGCTTGAAGGGGAGTGAACAGAGCTTGCAAAAAGTGGCAACCAGGCAGCCAGGCTCAGGCTGACTGCCAATTGGATACCCCACAGGCGGCTTGGCCCCTAACAGACCATGGACCGGGACCAGTCCAGGGACCAGTGGTTGGGGACCCCTGCTCCAGCATCGGGGCAGCTGTGTTCAGATTAGGTGCTGTGGATAGCATGTGGTCTGGGAGCTGTATTTTTCCTGCCCCAATCTGAAAGAAACTCACGGGCACTTATTTTATCTAAATCAGAGGTTGGTATAGAATAGACTGGAGGCCATTTGAGGGCAAAATTGCCCCCAAATGGAAAATTGTACCACCAAAAGGTTTTGGGAACATAATTTGTGGACTAGAAGGCCATGTGTTGGGAGTGCTTTGATTGTGTATTCATGCAGGGCAGGGGTTGGACAGGATGGTCCTTGTGGTTTCTTCTGACTCTATAGTTCTGTTTGCCATTTGAATGTAATCCCTCCCATCAAGTCTCTTGTGGTCTACTGGCTACAGAAGGGCATTAAAAATAAAAGGAAGAAATTGGAAGGAACTCTTTGGGTCTAGGTGCATGACCTAAATAACGCAAAGACGCCAGATCCTGTCTGATCATGGATGCTAAGCAGGGTCAGTCCAGGTTAGTATGTGGATGCAAGACCACCAACAAATACCAAGTGCTGTAGGCTATATTTCAGAGGCAGGAACTGGCAAAGCCACCTCTGAGTATTCCTTGTCTAAGAAAACCCTATGAAATTCATGGGTAAGTTGCTGTAAGTTGACTTGAAGATGCATGCATGCACACACACATGCACACACACTTGAATTTTCCAATGCATTGCTCAGACCTAGGTGACCCAACCCTCACTCTTATAATATCCAGATGTTCTATTAAACCCAATGTTTTCATTGTTTTGGTTTATGCTGAATGCTGCATCTTTGTCTCAATTTGGGCACTGTTTTATGTTTTGGTTTGAATGTGCTAACTTCCATTGGCTTTTTTTGTTTTCTTAGATTCTTGTCATATCAGTGGTATAAGCTGTGTAATTCAAATTATAAATAAATAAATAAATAAATAAATTTTGTGTAACCCCGTGCAGGGTCCTGTTTTCTCATTAGATTAAAATAGGACAGAATGTTGGTAGCTTCTTCTTCTTTTGACACACAACAGAATATTGTGCCATTAGGTTTGCCATGTCAATCTGTTGACCAGTCAAATATTGCAGATGGATTGATATTGACTTCCTGTTAGTTGACCGTGGGCAAATATTTTTATGAATTCCAGATACTGAAGATGCTCTAAGTCTCTATAGCTTACTCTTTTTAAAATGACTTTTGTTTGCAATCGTAGCTGTTTTAATTCCATTTTTCCTGTTTTAATTCCATTTTTTCTTCTTTGACCTCAATCTTACAAGAGTAGAACTGTCCAGTTGAATTGTTCACATTTATAGAAATCTTTTCTAGCATCAAAAGTCATAATAATTCATTGCATGATTTTTTGCAGTTTCACTGTCTCACGAGAGCAGTTAATTCATTTCTTTTTGTAATTAAAAGAGATAAGAAACCTCTTGATATTAAATTTCTCTTTATGTTTTTTTTTTCTTGTAGCACAAATACTTTACACAAACTTGACCATTATTTGGCAATATTAAGAGTTTGCAGCTGACCATATTGTCCTTGTCCACTTAAATACCCAAGCCTTTGTGAGATCTTAAAAGACTGAACATGGACTGGATCACACCACATTGCACAGCGTAGTCTTATTCCTTAAATTAGCAGATATCTGTACATATATTAGTCTATTTTACATATATGTTTTAAAAATCTAAAGTTATTTATGTTGAATTTATGAAGAAATCAGTGACTTTTAGTCATTTTTCTTTTTACTTTTTAAATAAATAAATAAATAAATAAAAAGACCCAACAAAATTTTCACCCTTCCCTGCTGGCAAAATTCAGGAAAGATCACTGTTCCCAGCATGGAAAGGATTGTGTTATTCCTGCCTATTTTCTACCTGTTAAAGATGAGAATCTTGTCTATAAAAAGTGCAGGCAACTGTCATTTTGTACCACAAACATTGTTGAATACGCAAGGTTTGAAAGTGAAAGGTTTCAGAGCTAAGCACACAAAGCCTGAGTGGATGAATCAGTCAATTTCTCTTTCTCCCACATCTGAATGTTTGTAAAAATTGTGAGTTCTTTCAGGGGAACACTTCAAGAAATTAGTTGAAAATTCTGGCCATAAATCCTAGACAGACAAAATTCTGACCCAACACTGAGATCTATATGCATAACAATAGAATGTTTATTGTTGTTATTACTGCAAAGAGTGGAGTCAAAATCCTGTGGAGGATGAAAGGTATGACACATGGCATTTCTGGGCAAAGCATCAATTTTTACAAATGGAGTCACCATTCACAAAAGCAGTATTTGTGAAGAACACCATTGTTCCTACAGTGGGCTAGCAAAATACCCATCTTTATGACATGTGGGTAATGGATAGAGAAAGGACTTATGTAGTCAATAGTTCTCTGGGGCCCACAGCCAGAAACCTTGTGGGGAAGGTGGTCTTAAGGGTAGATCACAGGATGCTTATATGGCAGAGGGAGGGAAATGATTGGTTTAGAACAAGAGGTATAAACCCAAAAAATCCAAGAGCACCACATCAGTTTTGAAGGAATTGGACTGGTTGTCAATATGTTTCTGGTCTGAATACAAGGTTCTGACATTTAAAGCCCTAAATGGCTTGGGACCTTGAGACTCTCTCTGTATATGCCTGCCTGAGAACTGACTTGTGTTGGAAGGAGCCTCCTTTGTGTGCCACAAGTAGAAGAAATACATTGTGGGAAGGCATAGAAGAAGTCCTTTTCTGGAGTGGCACACCAGTTGTAAAATACGCTCCCCTTGGTGGCCCAATTGGTGCCAGTACTGGTATAACATTTTGGCACCAAGTCAAAGCATAGCTCTTTTTTATTATAACATTTGGGCCTAATTGGTTTTATCCAGTTTAAACACATGCAATGGTTGCCACTATTTTAAATTGTTATAACTGGCTTTAAATTTGTCTCAGGATTTTTAACTGAAGAATGATTTAATCTATTTTTTCAGTTTTTTAAACATTATTGTTATTACTTATTGTTTTACATTTATTTTATTGTAAGCTGCCCTGAGGTCTTTGGATATAGGGCAGGATATAAATATTTGAGGTAAGTAATCAATAATACAATATAATAAAACTGGGGTTATAGGCTGTTTTGTGTATATTCTGCAAAAAGTAAGGCTCTAAAGACTATACAGTGGGCCTTTGGTATCCACTAGGGTTTGGTTCCAGGAACCCCCCTTCCCCGCCCCCATGGTTACCAATGTCCAAGGATGCTCAAGTCCCATTATATACAAAGGCATAGTAAAATGGTGTTTCTTATATAAAATGGCAAAATCAAGTTTCTGTTTTAGATTTTTGTTGTTGTTGTGGGGAGATATTTTCAAGCCTCATATGGTTGAATCTGTTGATGCAGAATCCATGGATATGGAGGGCCAACTGAATATTAGGAAAAAACAATGGTGGTAAGTACTCTGTGATCACTGTGTTCACAGAGTTAACAGCATATCATGAAGCCAGTTTTGGGCATTCAGTCATTTAATCCAAAATATGAGAAAGAAAGATAAATATGTGAGAATCTTTTCAAGATAGAGGGAAAAATATACTGAATTGATGAAATGGTCATTAACCAGGCTGAATCATGCATGATGCAATCAGCTGATGGATGCTAGCCCAAAGAATGATGTCCGGTTACAAAATGCTAGTAAACTCTGATTTCCAATTGGATTACGGGTAACCTTGAACAAATGGACTATTACAAGTCATGTCTAATTGGCTGAGGACAAAAGACTAGTAAGAGTTATTTATTTATCAAATCGATATCTCACCTTTCTCAAAAATGGGGGTCATGATGGAGTGTCTTCTGCATCTCCATCATGGGGAAATATCTCATCTGCAAAAACCACAGTTCATCATCATCTGTAAATTTCCACGGCATCAGGTAAGGTAGAGGCTGGCCCCTCATTTCCTAAACATGACATCACATTGCTTGACTGGAGAGCCAATCAGAGCTAGCAATGCAGAACCAATCAGTGTTGCCTAATGAAGTTTTGAGTTTCTGAATTCCTTTGTTTGATGCCACATGGCTTGAGGCCAGCAAGGAGAACACATGGCTTGAGAACATCAAACAGCCACAAGAGAGATCATGAAGTCTGGGGAGGGTCTTCTCAATGACTCTGAATTCCTTCACCAGAGACTTAGCAAGACCAGCTTAGGATAAGCCTGAGCCTAGCCCATCCCAATTGGGACACAGACTGATACTATGGACCTTCATAATAGTCCTCTGATTGAATGCTAATTCTCTGAACTTTTAAACTGAAAACCTGGAGGAAAGATTTCTCTCCATGCTAACTGTTTCTTCGCTAGAACTAGAATAAAGCTTTTTCTGTTTTTCCTATGTGCCTGGCTTGGGCTAGCTATCTTGACCCTCTCTGGGATAGAGAAGGAGGGGTTAGGGGTAACCCTCATTTAAGCCTGGAAAGTTTAAAAGAACAATGTGATTGTCCCCTTGTAATCACATTTCACACATAAAATCAAATCAAGTGGTGGCGGCAGCTATTAACACAGTTTAAAGGGATTTCTAGACTAGAGGAACTGTTGAGAGTGTGTCTCAGGTTGTACAAAAAGCTGGAGCCTTCCTTTTCCTCTCTGTGAGAGGTGAATACACAGAGAAGGAAGGAGAGGGCCCAACTTCAGATGGTGGCAGCTGGTTTGCAACTCTGTGGGATGCATTGCAGAATAAATCAGATTCTTTCTAACTTTGTTGGGAGAAACCTGCCAGTTGGCACACTGCCAAGCTTGAGGCGTAGATTTTGAGGATCATGTTTGGTCATTAATGAACATAAACCTGAATTCCCAAAGTTACAAGATCGCAAGTCCGCCTTATGATCTTGTAAATATTGAACAAGATACTGGCCATCTTTTTTTTTTTTTTTTTTGGGAGGTTCAGAGCAGTATCAAGAATCAGCCCTGACAGTACACTGGGTGCTACGTGCTAATGACAACCCTGCCAAATTGATTCCTACATCAATCTTAGATGGTGGAGGGCTCATGACTGAGTCAAGATTGTATTATGGTGTTGCTATTTGGAACCCCTCCCTTCGCACAAGGTTTATACATGTGGCCGCTGTAATCACACATACAGGTCACCCCTGTATCCATGGGGGATATATTCATGGACTTACTTCAGGTATCTGAAATTGTGTATAATAGTGAACCACCATGAATATCATAGAATCATGCTGGAGGACCTAGAAAATGCCTAGAGAGGATGCCTCTCTAGGCCTCTGCTGTGATTCTATGGTATTCATAAAGTCACTCTGGAGGGCCTTCTGATGCCTAGAGAGAACACCTCCAGTGTGACTCTATGGTTCTCCATATTCCTAGAGAGACACTTCCCCCCTGACAGCGAGTAAGCCAAAACATGGGTACTGATCCCACATAAACGAACGGGCTGACATGTATTACCTAAATGTAAGCTTATGGGGACATGTGCTTTTTGTCTTTTTTCTATTACCCTGCAAAGTACTACAAACAGACATGGTTCTATAGAAGTCACACCTTGGGAAGCTACTTTTAAAAATTGTTTTCTAAAACATATCATGAAGATAAAAGCCAGAAATTCGTTGCAAATTGTGTTACGTTCCCTTCATGTGATGTTAATTATAGTGCTATTTGTGATTTTCCATTACTTTTTTTTGGAAGGGGTAGGGAAACCTTAGGATCGATGAGGGGAAGAAACTTCAAAAATTCCATTGAAAAGAGCTCAAAAATGCCTTAAAATGTTCTTGAAGGTAACTTAGAATGTAAGTAGAAAACATTGCTGATGACAACTATGTTACCACATAAAGTGACTTTGTTACTTGGAAAATTTCTGAGTTCTGAGATACATAATACTTTGATATGAATTGAGACATTTAGGTGGACAATGATTATTTTCTTCTTCTTTTCCCTAGGAGAGGAAGAAAACCAGTTCTTGTCTAAACTGATGTATTACAACTGTTGTTTATCCAAAAATGCCTGATTTTCTCATTGTTTCCGATGTCTCCTTTGGCCATATTTTGGATATGGAGACACAATTCATTTGTGTCAGTGAAGTTGCCCATTGATATAATAGATGGAGACTGATTTAGACTTTGGAAAGGGAAGAAATGCATACATAGTAACTGTGCCTCCCCTCACTCCCGATCATGGTCTATTTCTGGCTACAATGTTTTTAGAATTGGGGATATGCTTAAGGTCAACAACTGGCAGGCTAAACTGAATCCTTGGGCCCCGGTGATGCCACAGGGTGCATCCACATTCTAGAAATAATGCAGTTTGAAACCATTTTAACTGCCATGGCTCCATCCTACATAACCCTGGGAGGTGCCTGTGAGGCACCATCAGTCTTCGGCAGACAAGGCTAAAGGCTTTGTAAAACTACAAATCCCATGATTCCATAGGATGGAGCTAAATGCTTAAAGTAGTGTCCAACTGCATTATTTCTACAGTGTATATGCATCCATAGTCTTAATTTTATTGTATTTCTCTGAATCCCACCTGCATCTCCACGCCATCCTTTGTTTCCATCAGGTTGTCAGATGTTGTTTTAATTTCTGCATGGACATTTTGCACATTTTCCGAACATATTTCTCATAATGCCTATATATGTGTATGTATATGTGTGTGCATATATATGTATGTATGTATGTATGTATGTATATGTATATGTATATATTTAGACACTTTCCCTAATGTGTGCATTTTAGTACACCTTTTCTCCACTGGTTAAAGTCTGTGCATGTGTGCACATTTTTTCAACTGTACGTATTTTTCACTGTTCAGATTTTTAAAATGTGTATATGAGTTCTTGAGCGAAAAAAAAAGTGTATTGCAATCTTTCAAAAGTATGCATTTCTGAAGCAGGTTGTGTTTCCTCTTGCAGTGATTTTATTGAGCATCTGAAACACCCCCCACCCCAATTCTTTTCTGTCCCTTGGTGCTGCTGCTTCCCTGATGATTGACTGCAGAGGTGAAAGAAAGGATGGGTAACTAACTGAGAACTGAGGGCCACACATGCCATCACTGGGCTGGAGGCCTTTTCCCAAGTCATCCTGTTTAAATTTTTATTTTAAATTGCTGAAAAAGCCCTCCATGGCCTCTAGAAGCCACGGGGATTATCATGCCATGTTTTGAGGCCTTTCTGGTCTATTGTAGGCAGAGGAGAGGTCTTTTCTCCCATGAGGAAGTGACTTCCATTTTGGGAAAACCCTTTGGCCTAAAGTAGCTTGGTCCCCTCCAAAAAATGACATACAGGTTGACCTCCATATCCGTGGGGGATACATTCCAAGACATTCCCACACCATGGATACCTGAAAGTGTGGATAATAGGGAACCCTATCATTTTCAATGAGACAAACACCAGAAGTTGAGCATAGAATCACATTAGAGGGCCTAGAAATGCCTAGAGAGAACATTTTTTTTCCGACGTGGATAAGTGAAACCATGGATACCAAATCTGTGGATATGGGGGTTGAACTGTAATTGTTACTCCTAAGGCTTGTGTGGGCTGTATCAGCAGTGGGTTTTTTTTTTAAAATTCTTTCAAAGCAATTTGAGAAGTTGGAGGATGGAGATCCACATTTCAAGCCACACTTTGCTCACCCTGGCATAGATGCATTACATCTATGAGCAAGCAAGGGGATCTTGTAGCACCTATGAAACTAACTGAGAGAGAGAAAATTGTAGCATAAGCTTTCATAGACTTAGTTCACTTCCTCAGTTGCTGGAGCTTCTGCATCTGAGAAAGTAGACTAAGTCTATGAAAGCTTATGCTACAATTTTCTTTCTCTCAGTTAGTCTCAAAGGTGCTACAAAATCCCCTTCCTTAACTGATATTCCAGACTATTACGGCTATCTCTTTGAATTACATCTATGAAGTGAGACTTCGCAACAAGATTTTCAGGAAAACGGAGGTATAGGGGCTTGCCTCATCATCTCCCATCCAACTGCCTTCTCAAAGTGGACCACCAGCTAGCTAGCATGGGGAGCAGAGGAGGAATGGTCATACTGCTCCCACTCCCAATATCCACAGGGCTTCTTCCTGACCACTGCTTATTTAGGGAAGGGTCAGAATAGGGAGTCACTGAATATACAGTTGGATTCTCACAGACCCTTCTTTGTGATTGGGAATCTCAGTTAACTATTTGCATGAAGATATTTATGTATAATGTGGCTACAATTACATAGACTCTCCATTCAGGTTTTCCTCAATGGAATGGAGATCCAGAGGAAGAAGTGGTAAGCATAACAGTGTTGGGGGTATGGACAGTGGGGGCAGTCCTGTCCAAGCACTTTCAAGTGAACCATGGATGGCATTTGTAGAAAGCCATTCCATAATGTTGTCATTTGCTCTCCATCTAGATGCCATTATGAAATGCAGGTTGGAGTTTTATTGGAGTCTTAGGCATGTTTAGGTTCCCCTACAGAAACAGTTGGACATTTTTGTCTGATGCACACCATCATTGTTCAAATCAAGGTTGTGAAATCAGGGTGGTGCATGTGGTGCCAATGTGCATGATGGTGCACACACAGGTGTGCATTCAGTTGTGCAATGTTGCTATTCAACAGGAGGTTTGTATAGCACAATCAATGGAGATATATGCTATGCAACCCTGATGGAGAATCTGAGCCAGAGTTCAGAGTCTGAGTTTCGAGTCTGTTGTTGGAGGTAAGCAAGGATGTATGTATTGTTGTGGTTTCTGGAAACAAAATTAAATTGACCTAAAAAGTGTTCACCCCGTCAGTCAGAGATGGGAAACCCGTGTCTCTCCAGATGATGTTGGAATCCAAATCTTGTCAGCCCTAGCTGGAAGGGCAAATTGTCAGAGGCAATGGGAGCTTTAGTCCTACAACATCTGAAGGTGCCACAAGTTCCCTATTCACAGAGTGGAAACTGCCCAGTTCAGATTCATCTTGTGTTTGGACGTGTTGGGTCTGCTAAAAATCATTGGTCAGTACTGATGGAAGTGGGAAAATGAACATTCTTAAAGATATCAGGGCAAGGAATAAGGTGTTCTAAATATTCAAGAAAGCTAGGTGGGAGGGCTCAAAGACTTCCTCTACAGTGATGTTTACTTTTGCCTTAACTTAGGATGTAACCCCCCCCCACATCTCTTTGGTCTGGGCTCAATTGTCTATCCATTGTGCCAGTCCATATCAACTTGCTGTTGTCCACTGATCAAAAGCCTACCTGTGTTCTCTTTCTTAATGCTTCAAAGTGCATGTATGCTCTTACATTTCTCAGCCTGCAGACAGCATATGCCTTTTGACAGTCTGAAGAGGCCCTTCTCTAATATTTCTGACAGCGTTTCCTCTTCTGCCTCTTTCCGTCTTCTATTTTTATATTGGTCTCAGACTGTAGATGGAAGCCCACAGGTAATCCACGATGGAATCCATTAATATTGGCTATTTTCAGGAACTCAAGGACAATCACTTTCTCCCTTACTAATCCCCTGCTGTTTTTTCCATCTGCACAGGAGGCCTGAGACTGCAAGAATGCCACTTTGGCTCCATGTATCAAATGCAGAACTCAAGTAGCTTATTGCTCCTAAACTTACCCCCAGCGAGGCTGGGAAATCGAACTAGAGTGCCCAGAGCACTGTTGCCTACTGGGATGAGTCACACATAACCAGCAGTCCCTTTTAGAGTTTGATTTGATTCATCCACTGGTCCTAACAATTGTCAGCTAACTGAGCCATCAGACAGTCATTTCATAATAGGGTTTTTACACACACACACACACACACTTTTCTTTCCTATTGTATTTCAAATTTAAAAGTAAAAGTTGAGACCTCTGAAAAATCAGGACAGGTAGTTTCTTAAAAACCTAAGAAGAGCTATGCTAGCTAAGACCAAAGGCCTATCTAGCCCAGCATTATGTTCACATAGTGGCCCACCAGATGCCTATGGGAAGCTCACACGTAGATCACACATAGATCACGTAGAGCACAGTGTTGTTTACATTCCCCAATAACTAATTCTTCCTCTGGGATAGGAGGTGATAGGTAATACTAGTACTATACTGGGGTACACTGAAAAAAGGTACACCCCTAGAGTGGAGTTAAGCAACTGTGGAGGGGATGGGGGACATACTTATGTCTCCTCCCCTGGCTGCATCATCACTTCTGGTGTGACTTCTGTGTAATGGCACAGAGATTCCACCTCAACATTAGGAGGAACTTTCTGACAGTAAGAGCTGTTCAGCAGTGGAACACACTCTCTTGGGGCGTGGTAGGATCTCCTTTCTTGGAGGTTTTTAAACAGAGGCTGGATGGCCATCTGTCGGGGTTGCCTTGATTGTGATTTCCTGCGTGGCAGGGGGTTAGACTGGATGGCCCTTGTGGTCTCTTCCAACTCTACAGTTCTATGATTCTATGATTCTTTCAGTACTGGGAAGTGGCTGAAATATGGCCTCTTTTGAGAATGGGGGTGTATAGGGGGTTGAATAGGGGATAATGGGGGCCAACATGACCCAAACCACCTCATGCTTGTGATAGATTGGGTTTTTATCTATTTGGGGACATTTTTGGCTAAAAAAATAAATTAAAAGTTATTTTGAGGTCAGGGCATCAGGGGATTACAAGGGAGGAGTTCAAGGACTACAAAATGGGCTCCCGGGGCAACATGTGGTCCTTAGTATACCTGTAAGCCAAGGATGGGAATTGTGTGGCCCTCCAGGTGTTATTGGGCTGCAATTCCAAATAGAGAATGATGACAAAATGTGAATTGTTCCAACAACTTCTGGAGAGCCACATGATTCCCACCCCTGTTTCAAAGTATACTAGAGGTAAATCATGACTGGTAACACTGTAGTCTCATCACACACAAATGTATCTAATCCACTTCTAAACCCTATATTATTCCCCTTCATATGGTAGCAATTTTGATCATTGGCTGTATGAAATCTTTCCTTTTGGCAGTCCTGAATCTCCCACCATTCCGCTTCAGTATATAACCAGGGTTCTAACACTGAGAGGAAGAGGCAAACAAGGCAGACTGATTGGCCAGATGAGCATAGAGGATGGGGCTTGCTAACAGGGCAAGGAAGGAGGGCTCTCTCATCCTCTTCTTCCTTACCTGGGTTCCCCCTCCCCTGGTGCCGTTTTCATTCCTGCCTCCGTTTTCATTCCTGCCTCCACTGGAACTGCAAAGGGAGCAGGGAGAAGAGGGTGAGAGAGCCCTCCTCCCATACCTGGTCCCTACCCCCATGCCACTGTCATTGTTGGTACTGTGGGAGTCAGGTAAGGGAGGCAGGCTCTCTCCCTCCCAGTTATTGCTAAGAGGGCATTCAAAGTTTATGGGGGATGTAAAACCATTAAGATAAGTGGCAGCTGCTGGGACTTGTCTTTACTGTGGGGCATTTCATTTTTTTTGGGGGGGGCTCATATAGATGAGCCTGGAGTCTCTTTCTCTGGAGGTTTTTAAACAGAGGCTGGATGGTCATCTGCCAGGAATGCTTTGATTGGGTATTCCTGCATGGCAGGGGGTTGGATTAGATGGCCTTTGTGGTCTCTTCCAGCTCTATGATTCTATGAGAGAGGAAGAGAAGTCTGACCTCTGCAATGACTAAAAACAAAAAAAGAGAGTGGTGGCAGGCATAAGGTATTAGATAATTATGTTACTAAGACAACACCAGACAAACTTGATATGGTAACCTGAAATGTATTGTAAATAGCAAGACCCAGTGGTCAAAAGCTGGGGGATGCTAAGAGCTATAGTCCAAAAAGTAACATTTCTGAACTCTAGATTTTTCTAACAGGTTTCCTATACCTGTTTTCTTGACAGTCTGTTTACACAGTGCCTCAAAGTTTATGAAAATGTGGATGAGAATAGGGTGGGAGAAGGAACAAGATCATCCCTACCTTTATTTGTACTGTATTGTTAGGAAAGGGCAGGGCCAAAGATGCAAATTTATCCCCTCGCCTCCATGAACGAATGATCAGAGATGAAACAACGTGGATGTAATTTTAACAGCTGGTGCAACATTTCATGGGAGTGGGAGGTTTATTCCCTTCTTCTACAGATGAGGACTTTGGGTCAGAAGTCTAGATCTTTGGTCATCAGAAGAAGCAGAATGGGCCTCAAAAATGTGGGTGGTTTATCATATTTTGAGGTAATCTAAAGCCACCTCCCCTGTTGCTGGAAGACTATAAAATTCAGAGTCTGCCATTACTTAACCGCAACATTAACTAAATTTATACAACAAACCTCCTTTCTGCTGGTTTCCATATGTGTGTGTGTGTGTGTATAGATATATGTATGTGTGTGTGTGTGTGTGTGTGTATATATCTGCACAAGTTTACCTCCTTTTTAAATTACCTGAGAATAACCACATTTTTCTTTCAGTTGTATAATATCAGTTATACAACTGTAAGCTTTTGAATAGATGTCTGTACAGTACATTAATTTGTGTAATATAAGTTGTAGGTGTGAGCAATTTTCAATGTCTCACCCTCTGCAATGCTAGAAATCTGGGTACTGAAGGGAAATTTCATTTGAAAGAGCAAAATTCTTATTTGGGGGACAGTGACCTCATTTTTCACCCCCTGTAAGTCCACCCCTGGCAGCAGAAGATCTAATAAACTTTTGTTATAGAGGGAGAGTAGAATTTGACAACACCTTGTGAGAAACGTTTTGATGGACTAGCTAAGCAATGAAATAAATTATCTAGATCAAAGTCAGAAAGTGACTTTGGACTACAGAAGCCTGGAGCTTTTGAAAGACACTTTCTTGGACCATTATTCTCAGAATCCTGAAGGATTCTGGGAATTGTGGTCTAGCACAGTAAATCTCCCAGGTTCTGATCTAGTGATATAGAGGTTGAGTCTGAAATACTTGGGACCAGAGGTATTTTGGATTTTGGAATATTTCAGATTTTGGAATATGTGTATATACATAATGAGAAATCTTGGAGATGGAATCCAAATCTAACACAAAATTAATTTATGTTTCATATACACCTAATACATTTACCCTGAAGGTAATTTTATACACAATATTTTTAATCATTTCATACATGAAACAAAGTTTGTGTACACTGAACCATCAGAAAACAAAGGTTTCACTGTTTTAGACACTCACATGGACAATTTTGGATTTTGGAGTATTTCAGGTTTCAGAATTCTGGATAAGAGAGACTCAACCTGTAATTAGCTTCTCCTTGCTGGAGGTCTTCAAACCAAGGCTGAACAGCAATCAGTTAAGAATGTGCTAACTCTGGATTTTCTACGTCAAGGAGGAAGTTGCCCTACGTGGCTACTTTCAGTTCTATAACTGTAATAGGTTCATGTTAGAGTAACAAAGTTGCAGCAAAGATAGGTGGGGAGAACAAACAATGACCACTCCCCAAATGTGAGCCGTCAGTATGCATCCAAGACATGTTGCTGGAAATTTTATTCCCTTTTTACATATCATTAACAATAACAAAACTGTCAGGATCTCACTGGGAGGTTATGCATAAACATGCAGTTTCATGGAGGTGTGATCTTATGCTTTTTCACACATTGATGTATCATGCTGAGTCAAAATACTAATCTAGCCACAGTTCCAAAAGATCTCCCATGGCAAAATAGCACTGCCTCAGAATCAGCCCAGAACAGTTAAAACAGACAGCGCTCAGTAGAATTGCTCTTGGATTAAAGGGGTTGGTAGGGGAGAGAACTCTTTCAAAACTCTTAGAAATGGCTTGCTATTAAATTACACTCACATAGTGGAGCATTTGGTAAAACTCAAAGGCAAAAGTCCTTAGCAGGCAGCTCCCCAAATGAAGCAGGCATGGCTCATGACATTTTTGCATTAAAGAAGCAGTTGTGTGAATGAGACAATGATATAAGAACCTTGTAGCCTCAGATGAAAACAGATGAAAACTGGGGCACGTGTAGCCAAGCAACATCAGTGTGGCCAAGATGGAAAATTATTAATGAGGAAGAACACACAAGCTAGGACAGTTGCAGCAGTTGAATGGAACGTTTCAGTGTGGCCAGCTCAGAGCAGCCAGTTCAGTATAGCCATTTCGATGCCGTCATTTCAGTGTGGTGTGGTTCTGCTTGCATATTAATTGATAATTGATAATTTTGTCAAGAAAATGCAATCAAAACCATTTCTGTTTGATTGGGATTGTCTTGCAAAACCATTTGGGTAAGAGTTTGGGTATTATCAATTAACAATTGATTATAAATTATTATCAATTGATATTATTGATAAGTGATAATAATCCCAACCTTTACCCAAATGGTTTTGCAAGACAATCCCAAACAAATAGAAATGGTTTTGATTGCATTTTTTGACAAAATTATCAATTATAAATTAATATGCAAGCAGCACTATATTAATTAATATGCAAGCAGAACCATCCACCAGTAAGCAAAGATCTTTTTATTCAAGCAGGGTTTTGGCAACTTAGCTGACTTGATAATTTTATCAAGTAAAAGCAAACAAAACCATTTCTGTTTGGTTGGGATTGTATTGCAAAACCATTTGAGCAAGGGTTAGTGTTAAAGTAAGGGTTAGGGTTATTATCAATTATCAATTGATATTAATGATAATTGATAATAACCTCAACCCTTACCTTAATTCTATCCCTTACCCAAATGGTTTTGCAAGACAATCCCAACCAAACATAAATTTTGTTTACATTTACTTGACAAAATTATCAATTCAGCTAAGTTGCCAAAACCCTGTTTGACTAAAAAGATCTTTGCTTACTGGTGGAAGGTCAACAAGGAGCAAAAGAGTTACAATATAGAATAACAGAAATAAGATAAATATTTTGTGTGATTTTTTAGAACCTCTAGGCTGGTGCTGCTTGGGGCTTGAGGTATTGATGAAAGGAGATACCTGCTAAGACCCAAATCACAGGCTGGAGGGTCTACTGCTGATCCTAGACTCATGGAATCATAGAGTTGGAAGATACCATAAGGGCCATCCAGTCCAACCCCCTGCCATGCAGAAATGCACAAGTAAAGCACTCTACACAGATGGCTATCCATCCTCTGTTTAAAAACCTCCAAAGAGTGAGACTCCACCACACTCCAAAGCAGCAGCATTTTCCACTGCCAAAGTTGTTTCTGTCAGGAAGTTCTTCCTAATGTTTAGGTGGAATCTCTTTTCCTGTAGTTTGAATCCATTGCTGCCGCTGCCGCCGCCTCCTCCTCCTCCTCCTCCTCCTCCTCCTCCACCACCTTCTTCTTCTTCTTTTTCTTTTTCTTCTGGGGCACAAGGGCAGCTGGACACTGCCTAGGCATGCAGCCAGTTTACAGCAGGGGGAGGGCGCAACATGGAACTGTGCCCAGGAGGTCCACCAGTGGTCCTGTGGGATCCTAGCCAGTATCAATTGGCAAGATTTGTGGGGGAGACCACTTTCTATCTCTAGACAGAAGATCCATTATTCTAAGATATTTTTTTTTTATGGATGGGTGAGTGCGTGGTGTGAAGGAATCCATCTTTACATCTGTGAACACCTTGGAGCAGGAGAATGAAATGCAGAGCATCTATTTAACCAACACAGCCCCAGAAGTGTGTATGTTTATATTTGAAACTTAACACTTTTTCCTTGTTGGCCTACTTTTGTTAAAGTCGCTTTTTAAATTATGGATGAGGAAACATCATAAAATGCATTAGTTTGTGGTGTGAACATTTAGGAGAAGAAGGCAGGTTATTTTGGAAGGGAAGAAAATATATGCATGAAGAGGGTTGGCAATTTTCAAAATGATCCCTGTTGCTAGCACCTGTCTGATCTGCAGCAATGAGCCAGTGGTTTTGTTGACCTCCATGCCCTGAATGGCTTTGCTTGCTGATTCTGACAAGAGTTTTTCCTCTTTAAAAGTGACAGAAAGAGGCTGTACCATTTCCACCTTCTGCCAGCCAGTTGTCAGCACCTAGTTACATAAGATTTTTAAAAGGCATTTCCTTTGTAGATTGGAGGGAGTTGCTAACTTGCTGGAACAGGGTTGGGGCAGGTGGTGGTTCCAGTGTCATTAGTTGAGTGTTTAATCCACTCTAGGTTTTAGTCTGAATTTTAACAGTCCTGTCCAAGGTACTTAACGTTTTTTGTGATGGGGTAATGTTCAGCACCTTGGATAGCTCCTTTAAGAATTGGGCTGAAACCCAAATCAGTGATCACTTGCCACTGGGTAGGGCTAGGAGACAACCAGACACATCCCTATTGTTTTCTCAGAGTTTGCTCAGCAGAGAACAGTACAATCAAATCCCCATACCTGTGGAACCAATACCTGTGCTTTCAGTTATCTGCAGGACCCAAAACAGGGACACATACCATAGAGTCATCCCAGAAAATGCCTAGAGAGGCATCCTCTCTAGAAATCTTCTAGCTCCTCCAAGGCAACTGTATTGTATTTTTTTACTGGAAGGCCATTACTTTTAATAGAGTTCACTGTTATCCGCAGTTTCCATTATCTGCGGTAAGTCTGGGAACTGAACCCCTGTGGATGAAACCTTATAATGACAGGGAACACAACCTTATCACCCCTTAATTTCTGCTGCAAATCCCATTTATCATTCCCTTTCATAATTTAATAATCATTAATATATTGACATTCACTTATTCATTAAAGGGACAGCTACACAGGCCTGCTCAAACCTTGGCAAACCTCCCTCAAGCGGGATGGGGTGGAGGTTATTTAAGACAGTCTTCTATTTGAAGGGCTATTGGAGGATTCTCTTTGAAAGCATCTTCTCTTCAAAGGGCTGTCCAGCTGAAGTCAACTTGAAAGATAAGGAACCAATATGCAGAGAGGGTCTCACTCAGCTTACAGTCCAAATGTGTGCATGTATGGGGGTTCATCCTTCAATGGCAGGATAACTGCTCCTTCTTCTACCATAGTGCTGTCAGTATGATGGAGAATACATAGGGGCCTTGAAGTGGTCCCTCAACAGTTAGCACCTGGGACCCTCTCACACTACACAATTACAGTGCTTTGATCCCACTTTAATTGTTGGAGCTTCAATGAAATCCTGCGATTTGTAGTTTGGTGAAACACTGGAGCTCTCTGGCTGAGAATTCTAAATACTACACTACAAATCACAGGATTCTATAAGATGAAACCATGGCAGTTGAAATGGAATCATAGTGCTACAACTGTGTAGTGTGAAAGGGGCCCTGAAGAGCTGCTGGCAGCCATATAAGTCACCAAGTCTGTATGTATTTCTTGTGTGGTCACAAGACCATTAAAACAAAATAAATCCATCATATAAAACCTAATACGTCACCTAGTCATAGTTTTCCACACTAAGGTGAATAGTATTGTATTTCTATTGAAAGTATAATCTCTCTCTGGCTTTTCTTTGCAGACGAAGATTCAGGAAGGACTCATCCCGCACTTTCTGCAAGCGCGCTGATGACTAAAAAGGCCAGTCCGAGATAAACAAGTCTGGTTGCAGAAAGCACAGCAGAAGGTCTCCTTGGGTGATGTTTCCGGGTTGTGATTCTTTCTGCGTTGTCATTTCTCTTCAAGACTTGTTCAGCGTGAGTTCTCAAATAAGGCTGCAGCATTGTGGATAGTGCATCTCCATGCCTCCTGATGTGAGGCCAGGGCGGACCACTGTTGGTGATCAATTTGGCCGAGCCTAAGATGTTGTTTCAGGGAGTCTTTGTATCGCTTTTTTGGAGCGCCCCTCTTACGCTGACCTGTGGCAGGTTAACTGTAGAGTACTATTTTTGGGAGGCGATGGTCCTCCATCCTAGAAACGTGCCCTGCCCAGCACAGCTGCGTTCTCAATATCATGGCCTCAATGCTGGTGATCCCTTATTGCTCAAGGACAGCAACATTCATCGCATAGTCAGTTCAGTGTATATTTAAGATTGTGCGTAGACAATGCTGATGAAAGTATAATACATATTTTGAAATACACATCAGTACATGTAAATTACCACATGCACATTTATGAAAACTCTATCCTTTTTGGTGGCATACTTATTTATTATTTTTTTTGGTAATGTACCCTAAATTCTGTTTTGTCTATAACAAATGTGTTTGCATTGTTTATCTCATCTCTTTTACCTCAGTTTTTCCAGTTACGCCTTCCATATACAGTATTTCTTTGATGGCCCCTGGTATTACCCCTTTATTGTTCATGGTTGGTGTTCAGTAAAGTTGAAGTTTGTTCTACATCGAAGTGCTTCTTGAATGGAAATGTGTTCCATTGATTAGATGTAGACATGTAGCTAATAATAATAATAATAATAATAATAATAAAATTTTATTTCTATCCCGCCCCTCTGCAACACAATTGGGGCGGCTTACAATATAAAAACTCCATAGTCCCAGTACCCTAGCCCACCCCCCTTAAAATAATATTAAACTATAAAAGATTAAAAACATACAGTAAATTAAAAATATATAAATTAAAAAAAGATTAAAACATACAATAGTTTTTTTTAAAAAATCTGATTACAGCTCAGGGAGGACAGCCGAGTCTTGGGCCAGGATAGTTATTCAGGAAAGGCCTGCCGGAAAAGATCCGTCTTGACAGCTTTTTTAAAGCTGTCTAAGGTGGTAATAAGACGGATCTCGTCCGGCAGGCCATTCCATAATCTGGGAGCAGCAGCAGAGAAGGCCCTCTGGGAGGTCACCGACAGCCTTGTTTTCATAGGCTGTAACAGATTCCTCCCAGAGGACCGAAGTGCGCGGGGAGGGTCGTACGGAAGGAGGCGGTCCCGGAGATAAGTTGGACCCAAACCATGCAGGGCTTTAAAGGTTATAACCAACACCTTGTACTGTGCCTGGAAACGAATAGGCAGCCAGTGGAGAGCTTTTAGCACAGGTGTTATATGCTCTCTTCTGGAAACACCAGAAATCAACCTGGCTGCCATGTTCTGAACTAGTTGAAGTTTCCGAGTTAAGCACAAGGGTAGCCCCATGTAGAGCGCATTACAGAAATCCAGACGGGAGGTTACCAGTGCATGTACCACAGTTTCGAGGTCCCTAGTTTCCAGGAAAGGGCGCAGCTGGCGTATCAGCCGAAGTTGACCAGGAGGGGGGATTTTGAGGGTACCTCCAAACTTACCAGGAAACCTCCAAGTTCCTTGTTGTTGCTGAAAAAACATGTCCATTTCCCTATAATGGTCCTAAATGATGGATGCTCTGACATAACCTGGCTTCAGGGATTCTCTTTGGGAAAATGACACCTACCAATGGGAGCTGCCATTTTTATCCTAAAATGTCCCTTGGGAAAATAAAAGATCTCGGACATTCTGGGGGAATTAGATGTGACAGCTAGCAGCTATGAGGAAGTAGCAAATTCAGTCTCCTTGCCATTGAAATTCACCCCCAATGGGAAAGAGAGAGGCAATTTTGGCCTCTCTTTCACTATTATCACCCCACTGTTGGAATTTCAAAAGCTTCAGTCCAGCACAATTTTACTTTTTGCCCAGATCCAGGCAGTCCTTTTTCTCCTCTTCTTCCTCTCAACCTCCATTAGCATGAGCACATTTCTCTCAAAAGTTGACCTGATAGGTAGGCATGATGTATTCAATTCTCACTCATAATAACTGCAACTGGCAACTGTTGCAAATAGAAAAGCATTATGGGAACTGTGACAGCTATCTGGTGTCTCCACTGTCAGCGGGGTGATGAATCCACTTTGGGTTTTTGTCTGAAGTTTAAAGAAGCTATTTTGGGACTGGACACCAGCATTTTGGATAGCTCTTTTAAAGTTCAGACTAAAACCTGGAGCAGATTCATTGCCCCACAGACATGGGAGCCACTAGCTGCCTCTGTATTGAGGATCATGCTATTATTGTATTATATTATATTATATTATTATTTTCTTTGCTTAATATCCCTCTTTTCTCCAAAGTAGCTTACATAGATTAAAGCATGGCAAGGTGTTAATCTTTCTTCTTCCATACCATCATGCTACATTTATGTAGAATTTGGAAACACTATTTTTTCGACTACAGCTGCAGCTCCCAGAATCCTGCAGAATTTTAAAAGTATCTAGGGAATTCTGGGAGTTGCAGTCTTAAAGAAACTCTTTCCCAGATTCTCCAGTACATGCTGGTATCAAACCATTTATTCTTTCTTGTCCTAGGTGAGATTTGCACTCTTGCACTATTGTTCGATATGAGTGCACTCTACTAAGACTTCTCCCTCTTTCCTCCCTATCAGCCAGGGTTGATTTTGTCTGAAAGAATTTCTAGTTTAAGATTGCTGTGTCTAAGGATGGTTTCAGAAAAGGATTAATTGACAGCATCACCCTGTCAGCATTGCTGAATTTTACAGGAGCTTCAGATATCATCATCTTACACTTGTAAACCTCCCCTGTTTTTCCACTTCTATCTTTTTTCTTACCTCAGAATATCTGTTAAGGAAAGAAGGCAGACTAGCTGCAGAGCACCTTCAAAGCACTAGTCTGATAAAAGCCTTCTCTGCAACTGCCCTAAGAGCTAGTGTGTACTGCCTACTTGCAAGGGTGTTATCACATTCCCACAGTGAAGGCATAAAGAGTACAGTAGCAGAACATGACATGAAACACCTGGATCGGCGAGATGAGTCTAGGTTTGCCATATTTTTACCAACACTGTACATTCTCCTTTGAAGAGAGTTTGATGGCAGAGTTGTCTTACGATTAAGGAGTGTTGGTTGGTCATCTCAGCTTGCAGATACGGGGAGATGGCAGCAAGGCATTGGAGGAGAGAGGTGTGTCCAATGCAGCTTGCCAAGCTAGCCTGCTGCATTCAGATGTGGTGGAGGAGGATATGTAAGATATGTACCATCAGTGCTGCAAGATTCAACTGCCAGCTCCAGTTGGCTGTGCTACATGGGTTGGGAGGGCCACCATCTTGTTATTCCCATCAGATAGCAAAATATATTGGTCTGGCTCTGTTTGGAAGTGGCTGGCAGGGGATCCTGTTTATTAGCTCCCTTCACCATAAAAAGGCTTCTGTTTGTTGATTTCTGCAGCACAAACTTAGAAATACAAGAACCTTCTATTACCTGTCAATTGACTGATGTGGCTGAATGGAGTTAAATTTCAAAACGCATGGAGAGCAGCCCATTAGGAAAAGATGGTCTACACCAGTGCTACTCATAGTGGCTGTCTGTGGACTGGTGCTGGTCAGTGAGCCATTGGTTATGAGTCTATGGTGAATTTTCCTGCTGGTTCCTGATATGAGATAGTGTAAGATGCACTGGTCTACACCAGCGGCTCTTAACCTTTTCTTTACCAGGGGCCTCCTTTAAACATCTTTTGTTGCTGCAGACCCCCAAGACTTAACTCAAGATTTAAAACAACAACAACAACAATACAATTACACCATCAATTAAACTTTTCCTCAGAGGCACTGGAGGGGGAGGGAAGACTTTTCTCCTGATTCTTCCTGCATGTTTGTGGCTGGAGCAGATTGAACTGCAGCCAGACATCCTTTGCCTTGGCTTCTGTCACACAGCCACTCCACTGTGGGGAGAAGGTGAGTCAAGCAGACTTCAAGCCTTCATAGATCCCCTGTGAGGACATCACGGCTGCTTGGGGGTCTATGGACCACAGATTAAGAATAGTGGTCTACACCACGCTGGCTAGGAGAGTCTGGAAATTATAGCCACCAAAAAGGTAGCTTTTTCCAGCTCTGGTCTACACAAACTGGCAGTAGTTCCTCAGGGTTTTTGGCAAGAATTATTCCTTGCCTTACCTCATGCCACCAGGGATCAACCATAAGAACTTCTGCATGCAAAGCACATGCTTTCCCAAGGAACTGAGGACCGACCTGGGATTTCCCACCCAGCTAGTTGCAACTCAGTAGATTGGCTACTCCCAACTATCTGTCTGGCACACATTTGCTCTACCTTTGGAGATGTGCTCCTCTTTGCATATTTATTTGCTTTCCTGAGAAAACCATTATGTGTAAAAATAAGGAGCGTTTCACATTTTATGTGGCAGTTATGCTTTCTGTGTGATCCTAGTGGTTATAGGGACACCAATACAACATATTAAAGGAAGATGAATATCTCTGAATGACCAGTAAGAATAATGGCCAAAGAACTGGGGCCAAATTCTTTGACAGTGTGGCTGGAATTCTCTTAGGGATGAGCACATGTTTAATTCAAACTATGCATGTGGGCCCAAAAAGTCACCTTTGTGCAAAGGACATATTCTGCTGATAATGGTGAAAGCAGAGTTGTGCAGACAACATATTTATCTGTGTCTTGTCTTTGCAAGTTGTACATTGTGCATTATGTGTTGTGGTTGCACACTCTATATTTTGCATTGCAGATGCACCCCTATCCTTTGCACTGTGGTTGTGCATTTGTACTTAGCATTGCAGTTGAATGTCTTATTCTTTACATTGTGCTTGTGCACCCTATACTTTGCATTGTGGTTGTACATCATTCTTGTGCATTGTTCAAATGCGTTTAGACATTCACATGTGAGGCTCAATATTGCTATTCTGCATGGATGTTGCATAGCACTCATGTAGCACATCTCTGCATGAGGGTATTTATGCTATACTAAAGGCATGTTGGATTGAGGCCAATGTTTGCTAAATGTCCCAAGTATTCACAGATAGGAACTATGGGAATGATGTGGCCCTCCAAATAGTGTTGCAATATTTCACCATTGCAATATCACCATTGGTGGTGCTGGCTAGGGATTCTGGGAACTGCAGTACAACAGAATCTGTAAGTCTGTAGCATTCCCATCCTTGGTTTGCAAGAATGCAGATTTGAATTTGCTACATTCACAGGGTGACCTTAGCACACTGACAATTTCTTCAAAAGCTAGAAAGGTGGATCTAAGCTTCTAGTCATGAGATACAAATTGGGAAATGCATATATGAACATTCTGGCCTACCGCCAATTGTTAGTCCCTGCTACATTAATCCCACTGAATATATGGGAATGCTGTAATTCAGCACTTTGGAAAGTTCCATTGATTGATGGAATCTGCTTTAGTGCCTGAGCAACCAAATATTTTATGTCTAAAAGGTTTTATCTTTGTGACCTCTAAATTGGGGCTTGGTTCATTCTCACACCTAGGAGCAAATTTTCCCCATCCATTAGACAAAATTATGAGAGGTGGGATTTTTTCATTTTAAAATTTTTATTGATTTGATTTGGGGACATTTTTGCAAAAATAAAGTTTGCACAAAAAGTGCTTTTTTGTACAAAAAATTGTTCTTATTTACAACATTTTCCATAAAAACAATCTTTTGAAATTCACTGTTTTCTGTACATACACAATTTTTGTATGTGAGAAGGCTTATGTTACAGGGATCATATAACTCCTTTGTTAAAACAGCTTCACTGGCGACTGGATCGTCTCTGGCCACAATTCAAAATGCTGGTCATGACCTATGAAGCCTTATATGGCTTAGGTCCAGACCACCCGAAAGACTGTATTTCCCTGTACAAACCTGTCAAGAGTTCTAAAGGGTCTTTCTTTCAGTCCTGCAACCAATATAGGTTCGGTTGGTGAGGACACAAGAGAGACCCTTCTCAGTGGCTGCTCCTACCCTCTAGAACTCCCTTCCATGGGAGGCTAGGCTAGTGCCCTCCCTGCTTTCCTTTCACCATCAGGCAAAAACCTTTTTGTATAAGCAGACTTTTAATGTATAAACAATGAAGCTTTTTATTGATATGTGTTATCTAGACAGACGTTTTGTCTATCTTTTAAACTTTGTATGTCTTTTAAATAATTTTATATCATTTTATGTGATTTGATTTGTTTTCAAAAATGTTATTGTTTAGGTTTTAATTGACTCATACAATTTATTATACAAATGAAATAAGTAAGTACATAAGTAAGTAAATAAGTAAGTAGAGGTTGACCCCCATATCCACGGGGTCAGTATCCACAGTTTCACTTATCCATGTCTGAAAAAAATGTTCTCTCTGGGCATTTCTAGGGCCTCCAATGTGATCCTATGGCCAACGTCTGGTGTTTATCTCATTGAAAATAATAGGGTTCTCTATTAACCTAGCTTTCAGGTATCCACGAGGTGTCTTGGAATATCTCTCCTACAGATACGGGGGTTGACCTGTATGTTACAGATCATTTTTCATAAAAATATCTCAACATGCAAAAATCTTGTGGCTGTTGACCGTTTTCTTGATAGGGATGTCTTAGTGTGTCAAAACACCCTTTCTTATTCATGACCCACACATTTATGAGTCTTGTTTAGTTTCCTAAATTGTAGATTTTGTTTATTGCTGTGAAATCAATGAAAACTTGGAAAGTGAACACTTAATAAGTTCTGTTGATTCAATGGATCTACTCTAATTGAGGTGTGGTAATTGTTTACCTATTTGTGTCATGAATTTGTGTGTTACAGGATGCACAGGAGCCTTGTGCAATATCCTTTCTTCATCACTGGCAATTGCTGAAACAGTTCATCTGACATGTTGCTGGCTTCTGCCATTTTCACCTGTCCTTACCCAAACTTACCTTTGCAGCCATAAGGTTTCATTAAAAAAAAATTAATTGGCATCCACATAAGCAGAATGTAGCAGCAAGAAACACATCTTGTATTTTTTCCTACCACCATACCACCCTGAATACATATGATCTTCTTATCTGAGCATGGCAGCCAAGCAGGTTTGGACCTGGTTAGTATGTAGATGGGAGGCCACAAGGAAATAATATGATGGCTCTCCAGGTTTCAGAGCTGGGAAAGAATCCTCCCTGAAACCCTGGTGAGATGCTGCCAGCTGACACTATGGACATTATTGGAAAAGATACAGCCATGGTCTGATTCACTGCATGGTTTGATTCTTATGTTCCTATGTTTTGTGCTTTTGAAGAATCATGACATGCATCCAAGCCCAACTTTTGAACAACAGCACCTTCTTCGTATCAAAAACACATGGACATTGTTATGTGAGAACACAGATCTTCTTGTGTTTGGAGAATCTCTCATAAATCCAAAGACTACCTCAAATAACAAGTAAGTTGTTAAATAGTATGGTGGGTAGTAAGCCAAAAATGACAGATGCCCTTCTCCATCTTCCTTGGCACTCTGCCATTTGCATGCAGAGCTCAGGTGTACTCAGTGCGCAGATGGGGCTGCCTTAATTAATCTGTCTTCACTACACAACCACTGCAGTTTTGCGAGTCGCTATGCAAAAGAGCTTGTAATATTGTTCTGGGTGTGTGTTTAATTTTCCTGATTGCAGATGTCCCTAATGAAGATTCATGGATCCTTCACTACCTTTCAGCCTTGGGTTTTTATCTGTAAAATGGAAGCAATGCTTTTATCTGTAAAATGGAAGCAATGCTGCCCTTTGCTATGCTGCAGTACGCTGTGGAGAAAATGTATACACACATATGTATAAGGGCTGGGTTGAATCCCTTCCAATTTAATTGCCCCATTGGTGTATGAGGGTGGGAGTTAGGGGATATTAGCACAGTGAGAATGAATTATTAACAATGGGGTTAATTTACCATTGGACATTGGCAAAGCTTCTCTCCAGAGCTACTATCTGAATGCCCGTATCTCTGCATAATGTCACTGTCCAAGTCTTATGATATTTGAGGGAGGGCTTTCTCTCTATCCCACCACCCTCCAAGGCTCAGCTGATGAGGACAGAGGAAACAGGGCCTTCTCACTGGCTGCTCCTAGGCTTGGGAACTCCCTCCCAAGGGAGGTGCATTCTGCTTCCTCTCTGCTGTCTTTTCACTGGAAGGCAAAGACCTTCATGTTTGAACAAGTCTTCAGCCTTAACTAACCAGGGTAGAATGATATGCAGTTAGATGTGCTGTTTTGAATATGTAATATCTATTTTAAACATTTTAATTGTTTTAATTGTTAATGTCTTGACAGCAGTGTATTAAATGGATTTATGGGTTTAATACTCTAAAGCAGTGGTTCTTAACCTGGGGCCCATGGACCCACAGGGGTCTGCAATGTCTTCACAGGGGGTCCGTGAAGGCTTGAAAGTTACTTAGCCTACCTTCTTCCTGCAGTGGACCGGCCACATGACAGGAGCCAAGGCAAAGGCTGGCTGGCTTGGCGTGCGCATTGCCATTCAATCCACTCCAGCCACAAACTTGCAGAAAGAAGCAGGAGAAAAGTCTTCCCTCTCCCTCCAGTGCTTCTGAGGGAAGGTTTAATGGATGGTGTAATTGTATTATTATTATTATTATTATTATTATTATTAGTTGTTGTTGTTGTTGTTGTTGTTTTAAATCTTGAGTTAAGTCTTGGGGAGACTACGGCAGCAAGAGATATTTAAAGGGTGTCCCTGTTAAAGAAAAGGTTAAGAACCACTGCCCTAAAGTGGTTCCAATCTGATCTTGGAAGCTAAGCAGAGTCAGTTCTGGTTAGTACTTGGATGGGAGACCACCAATGACTATCAGGTGCTGTAGGATATATTTTAGAGGAAGAAACTGGCAAAAACACCTCTGAGTATTCCTTGCCTAAGAAAATTCTACAAAATTCATGGGGTTGCCATGACATAAGCTGACAAGGAACTAGAAGGCACATACATGCACATGCATGGATCATAGGCATCATTTTGGCTTGAGTCCAGAAATAAACTTGTAGCCAGTGAAGATGTTGTAAAAGTGACAGTCCCTCTTTCTGTTCATCCATTTCTCTAAAAATGTTTTAAGATTTGTAATAGGTATACATAAAATTGCCACATGCTCTACAAGGCATGTTAAAGGGTCTCTAAACTTTTGAAGAATCTTTGGAAACATCACTTTGTCCTGAGTGCAGAGTTAGGAGGTATGGAATGGGCTTGTACCGTTCCTGCAAACATTGTACTGTTCACCTGTTTTGTTTTTGGCACAGTTAAACATTGGTTTTACCTTTTAAGCTTAAAGGACTTCATTTCAGAGACTACCTCCATCTGTGTTTAGGCTGTATGATCCCTAAGATCTGGTGGGCAGGGTCTTCTCTGTATCTTCTCCCATGGTGGTGCAGGTTTAATTGGTTGGGATAAAAGGAGTGCTTTGATTGGGTATTCCTGCATAGCAGGAGGTTGTACTAGATGGCCCTTGTGGTCTCTTCTAACTCTATGATTCTATGATTCTATGATTTTTCTCAGATGCCAAAACTTCAGGTATTTGAAGAGTGTTATCATATCACCCTTAAGTCTACTTCCAGAGGTCAAAAAATTTCTATTTTGGGAATATAACTCCCCAAATCCCTAGCCAGCAGGACCACTGACCATGTTGGTTTAGGGATCCTAGGAGTTGTGTTCCAATACAAGTAGAGATGTTTTCCATGTTTCTACAACAAATGGACAGGAGAAGGTATTCTGCTGCAGTCAATGGTGATGGCAGTGATAGCCCCTATGTCTCCATGCCCCCCCTTTGTATGAATTATGACCCCGCAATGAAATTTTCCTTCCACGCTCAAATTTCTAACACAGCAGTAACTTAAAACTTCAGTTGAACATTTAGAAATATAGTTTAGGGTTAGCCAAAGAAAAAAGGGCAGGCAAAGTTACCAAAGGAATGTGAACATAACAAAGATAAGAGTTCCAGGTGTGTACAATCTTCAGGGTCTCATTCTATGCAGTGCTAGAAATTTAAGGACAGAAGGAAAATTTCATACAAGGAGGCAGAATTACTATTTGGAAGACAATGTCTTCATTTTGCCCCCCCCCCCCACTACATAGCTATACCTCTGCCCCCTTGCATATTCTTTCAACTTGTGTGGGCTTTTTGTGTGAACCACTCTGGTGTCATTATGGCATATAGCAGTGTGGGAGGAGCTGAAGCTAGTCTGGCTGTACAGGGTGGAAAAGCATTCTTCACCCCGTGTAGAATATGATTTCTTCCATTTTTAGTGCTGGTAAATGGCAAATCATATACTATAGTGCTTTTTGCATTCTTAAAAAAAGAGAAAATGTTATGATCCCTGCAACTAGAGCAGTTTAAAGTGTAAATCAATGAGTGCCCATGTTTTTGTTTTAAATGCAGCCAGTTATTCCCAGGGCAGTAGGTATGTTCAAACCAATCTTCTTTTGAGAATTATCTGTTGCACTGCTAAGCACATTTTTTTCACTTGCCAGGAATGCTGCTTATCATGAACTGTTTATCTCAGATGTACAAACATTTCTTAAGTGCGGAATTTCGCAATAAGCTTATTGCAATGCTAACTCCCTTTGGATTGCCTTGACATCTCTGCTGTCCATCTGAGGGTGGAGCTAGACATCATCTGTGATGCCTTCCATCTTGAGGTGTACTCCTGCATGGCCAGGATTTTTGTGGTGTGCCTTAGGGGACCATGGGAGCTGATAGGCAGCATAGAACAATAAACAAACACCAACCAGCTTCATACATACATACATACATGTCTGGACAAACATTGGCCAGAATGCTACATTACTTGCTTAGTTACACATGTGCTCACTTGGTGAGGACTTGAGAGAGAGCCTTCTCGGTGGTTGTTCCCACCCTTTGGAACACCCTTCCACAGGAGGCAAGCGGATCCCCTCCCTGTTTCCTTTTCGCCAACAAGCAAGGGCTTTTCTTTTCAAGCAGGCTTTTAACTGTAAAATGGAAGCAATGCTGCCATTTGCTATGCTGCATTTCGCTGTGGAGAAAATGTATAAGCAGCAGGGCTTGTTTTATCTTGTATGTTTTAGATTTTATATGTTTTAATTTGATTTTATAATGTTTTAATTGTGTATATTTTATTTTTAATCTGTTGTTTTATAAAAGGTGCCTTGGGTCCCATCTTGGGAGAAAGGCAGCATACAAATGAAATAAATAAATAAATAAATAAATAACAACAACTAAATAGCATCTCCTGGCCTTCCTCCTCCCTGCCCACAACCTACTTTGCCAGGCAGCAGCTGCTCTGAGAGAAAGGTTGCATCTGCACTGCAGAAATAATCTGGTTTGAAACTGCTTTAACCACCATGGCTCAATGCTATGGAATTCTGGGATTTGTAGTTTTGTGAGATTTTTATCCTTCTCTGTCAGAGAGCTCTGGTGCTACAACAAACTACAAATCCCAGGACTCCATAGCATTGAGCCTTGGAAGTTAAAGCGGCATCAAACTGGATTATTTCTGCAGTGCAGATCTAGTCAAAGAGGTCTGTTCTCCTGGCTTCAACCCCCATCCTGCCAGCAGGTGAGGCTGTGACAAAGGATTGTGAGTAGATCCTGTTTCTGATTGTTGCAGCCTTAAGAAGAGGGTGGAAATGTCATCCATATACATCTCAATTGCCAGCAGAATAGACTTCCTTCTCTTGGTGCCCCCTAAAGTAGGTTTGGGAGGACAGTTACAATCATGGCAATAGCACCACATTCTCTGAAGATGCCATTCTCTAAAGATGCCAGCCACAGATGCAGGCGAAATGTCAGAAGTAAACTCTTCCAGAACACGGCCTCACAGCCTGGAAAAAAACCAAGGAAAATAGCACCACAATCGTGCCAACTTAGATATCATGAATATGGAGTAGTTACAGATGCATAACTCTAGGTTACACATCTGTAGGTGTGATTCTAAATGCCAGCCATTGTTTATGTTATACTGTAATATGCTTTTAGTAAAATAAAATGAGTTAGATCTAGACTAAAAGAGCATCTATAGTCATATCAGTTAGTTTAGTATCAATCTAACAGCCATGACTCCATGGTAAGGAATCCAGGGATCTGTAGTTTGGTGAGGTATTCTAAATTTTCTCTAAAGAGTCTAGTGCACTTCACTGAACTACAGTTCCCAAGACATGATAAGAAGACAGATATGCATTTAAATCAGGACACCTTAGGGACTAAAGTTTAGAAAAGTGCACCAGAACTTTCCAGCAGAGAACTCTAAGAAAACTACAAATCACACTCAATTAAAAATCCCAGGATTCTTTAAGATGGACCCATGGCTGTTGAAGTGGTTTCATTGACATAACAAGAATACCCATTCATACTTATGGGTGTATCTACATTTCACACTTATCGCAGTTTGATACCATTCTACAGAGTCCTGGGACTTGTAGTTTGGTGAGGTATATGGAATTCACTGCTGGATAGCTCCTCTACTGCTGTAGCATGGAGAGTGCACTAGAAAAAGTACTTCTCCCATGATAATCCATGATAATTGGATCCACGATAATAAAAGTGGCATCAAATTGCTATAACCATGTGGTGTAGTTATACTTCTAGAGTAGGCACATTCAAATGAATCAGAATGAAATTAGAGTAGCATGAAAATGGGTGTGAATCATCCCAGCTTATGTGCGCTCATTGGAAAAAACTCTGTAAGGTAGAAGCAATCTTTACTGAACAATATGTTGAAATACCAGCTGTACATTGTTCCTGGTTTGCCGTAGGACTAGAGATTTAAGTTAAAATTTGTTCATATGCTTTCCTGGGAATAAACCCCACTTACCTTCCATGTAGACATGTCCAGGACTGAGCTGTTAGTACATGACCTGGCCAAACTTGAGCTCTTTCATGTCTCAAGCTGCAGTCCTTAATATACTAACTTTGGGAGTAATATCCATTGAACACCGTGAGATTTACTTTCTGAGTAAATATTCCTAGGACTGCCCCTATAGAAGAAACTTAAGTATGTATATACAAGACAGTGTCTGCAATATTATGACTGAAATCATCCCCCATGCAATAAAAGTCAAACATTCAAGGAAGTTACTTCAATATAATCTTTATGGCTTTGCCTCTTCAGAAAGATTGGCTGTGGCATTTGTACACAGACCACAAAAATATGATGCCTGGTTCTCTTATGTGGGAATGGCAGATTACCAGATTACCTGGTCTAAAACTTTGACAGTAGGTTCAGAATATCTACTTTTGGCCTCTTTATTATTATTAATTATTTTACCTACCACTGGTGGAGAGAATAAAAGCAGACTGTTATGTCCCTGTATTCACAGATTTAGTAGGAAAATTGATCAATAAAAAGGCTTGTCTACACAGACGATTTATCCCATCTTGACCTGGTCTTTGAACCCTGCAGTCTGGACAATGCAGGGCATTTGCCCGATTTTGCCCCTGGGAAGTCCTCACAACCTCTTGGGCAAAGGAGATTATCAGACATGGCAAAAACCATGTCAGAAGAACGTTCTCTCTGGCTTTTCTTTGCAAACGAAGATTCAGGAAGGACTCATCCCGCGCTTTCTGCAAGTGCGCTGATGACTAAAAAGGCCAATCCGAGATAAACAAGTCCAGCTGCAGAAAGCAGAAGGTCTCCTTGGGTGATGTTTCTGGGTTGTGATTCTTTCTGCGTTGTCGTTTCTCTTCAAGACTTGTTCGGTGTGAGTTCTCAAATAAAGCTACAGCATTGTGGATTGTGCGTCTCCATGCCTCCCAATGTGAGGCCAGGGTGGACCATTGTTGGTGATCAATTTGACTGAGCCTGAGATGTTGTTTCAGGGAGTCCTTGTATCACTTTTTTTGAGCACCCCTCTTACGCTGACCCATGGCGAGTTCACCATAGAGTACTGTTTTTGGGAGGCGATGGTCCTCCATCCTAGAAACGTGCCTTGCCCAGTGCAGCTGTATTCTCAATATCATGGCCTCAATGCTGGTGATCCCTGCTTGCTCAAGGACAGCAACATTCATCACATAGTCAGTCCAGTGTATATTTAGGACTGTGCGTATACAGCGCTGATGAAAGCGTTCGAGGAGTCATAAGTGGTGGTAATAGGTGACCCATGTTTCAGACCCATAAAGGAGAATAGACAGTACAATGGCTTTGTACACACTGATTTTTGTGCTTCATCTCACGTGCTTATTACTCCAGGCTCTTTTGTGAAGTCTTCCAAAGGCGCTATATGCCTTTGCTATTTATCTGTGATCGATCTCTTTGTCAATCTTGGCATCTGAGGAGATGATGCTTCCCAGGTAGGTGAACTGCTGAACGGACTTAAGCACAGATTTGCTGATGGCAATGTGGGGATGATGGTGTTTGTCCTGTGGTGCAGGCTGGTAAAGAACTTCTGTTTTCTTAAGGTTGACTTCCAGCCCAAACAGCTCATGAGAACTGAAACAGGTGACATTATCATACAACGTCATCCTTTAGCATCCCAGGGGTATAGGGTGAATAAGGCATCCCTTTGTATTGGCAGCTTAGCCCTGTCAATACAAAAGTGAAGCCTCAGCCATGTCAGTACTACACCCCAGGAATGGCTGAGGATGCAGGTGTCTGATAATGTTACCCTTTCTATTCTCATTGTATTCTTCTGATGCAGCTTGGGACACGGTTTTGTGCCGTGTTTCCCCACGTCTGATAATCTCCAAAGATGGGGCCAAGACGGGGTAAAGATTGTTACATTATTTTTAAAAAAATACCTGTTTAAATCCACTCCCGCCGGCAAAAAATGAATCTAGCCACATGTGACCACAGGAGCCTATTCCGACACACCAACCCATTGCTTCAGCTGCCAGCTGCCATCACTAAAAGAGAAGTAATTCTCTGCAGAGGATATTGTTATAGGACTCATAGCCGCAAGATGTGGTGATGTCTAATGGCTATCATCCTTTTAGGGGCATTCATGTTGAAGCCATACTCAAAATCAGAGAGTGTTACTGCCAAATGACCGTTGTGGCTAGGTGGAACAGCCTACATTTAACACCCATTACAGGCTGGTTTGACAAAAACCATGGCAATGGGGATTAAATTCTTTGCTAATTTGCTTCCAGAAAGAACCAAGTAAATTTAACAATTCCTTCTATCCCTACATCCTACATGGAAATTAATCAGCCCCCTGCAGAAACTGTGCATCTGGTTGTGGACACCATCTTTTCTATTTCTCACTTGTTGGGGTTCAGCAAGAAACTCTGAAGGGGGCATTTTAGGTGTGATTCGCTGCATGTATTTAGAAGTCTCTTTGGAATCAGGGCCTGTCCATTATTGCATTTCTTAATCATAGGGAAGTTTTTGGTGGCTGTGACCAGATTTTGGAACTCCTTACAGAAGGAGGAAAGGTTGGTACCCTCCATATTATCCTCATAGCCAAAGACTTCCCCCCAACCCCACCGGCTTTTGGTAATTCACTAATTTCTAACCAACTGTTTTAATGAGGTGTACTTTCATTTTAACTTTCCCACTGATGTGTTTTTCAACAGCTTTGTATTTTAAAAACTTTGTTGTTGCTTTAATATGATAATCTAATTGTATGAGAATATTATTACTGAGCTGCTTTGTAAAAGGCAGTTTACAAATCAATATGATTACAGTGTAATTAAAAAACTTACAGTCAACATTAAAACAGAATTAAACTATTAACCCTATTAAAACAATTTAAACCATAAACTTTAAAAGATAAAAATATTAAACAGTACAATTTAAAACAATACAGCACCCTCTTGCAGACCTTTCCTTAAAAGACCTTAAGTTCTAAAAGCCTATCTGAATAAAAGAAATTTTTGCCCCCTGACAGGACTGCAAGGAGAGGGGATTCTATCCGACTTAGGGCAACTGTTCCAAATTCTAGGGGCTGCTACCAAGAATGCCCACTCTTGTGTCCTTGCCAACCATAAAAGGATCTCAGGATCCAGGCAGGCTTGTACAGGAAGATGCATGGAGATAAAATCAAATGAATAAGCATGTTCAGTTGAATGCACAGACTTTCACTTTCATGCAACTCATACAGAGTTTGGGAGGAGATGGATCCCATGCACAAACATTACAGATGAGGTCACTGGCCTAAATCTCAATTCATCATCACCATCACCATCACCATCACCATCATATTTTATATTATATATACATGGTGCTTTACAAGAAAAAGAACAACAAAACAGTTCCCTGCCCTCAAACTTACAATCTACTTGAACAGACTTTTTGGACTCATGAGTTTACACAACTATTATTTATATTGGTGCCTTTTGATACTCTGTGAAGGTGAATCCACACACAAATAATCCAGTTTGAAACTGGATTATTTTCCATGGCTCCTTCCTATGGAATCCTGGGATCTGTAGTTTGGTGAGGCACCAGCACACTTTGGCAGAGAAGGCTAAAGAATGTATACAACTACAAATCCTAGGCTTCAATAGGAAGGAGTCAGGGCAAATAATCCAGTTTCAAACTGGATTATTTGTGTCATGTGGATTAGGCCTAAGTGGGATGAAGAATTAGATTGAAACCAAGGTTGTGGGCTTCATTGTTCCCCAGGAGACATTGGAGGGCCATATCTTATGCTGTACACCCTAAAAATTACCCAAATTGCCTGAAAGTGCAAAAGAAAGGGGAAAAGGAGGAAAGAAAGAGTTAAATGTAAACTTTTTCTTCTATAGCAGCATAGCTCTGAATAGTAGATGCAGAGAATAACCAAGAAGGAAGGTTCCTTGCTCCCTTTGTTCCTTGAATTCTCAAAAACATGTGGCTGGCATAGGAGTTGAAGCAGAGTGTTGGGCTAGCATGACTGGCCTAAGTGCAGCCATACTTTTGTATACATGCTTTGTAGGGATAGATGATAATTTTGTTTTAAGGCATCTATCTATCTATCTATCTGGATTTTCCAAAATTCACAAAATCTGAGTGTGCAAAAAACCACAAAATGGATTGGCAAGCGTTTATTTCAGTCTAATTTTGATTATAATTTACTCAAATCCATGAAACTCACATGTGGAAGAAAGCACAGCTGACAAATTTGCTTGTCTCTAGTGTTATCAAGCATTCTTATCTCAGCTGGAAGTCTGTGTGCCATATCTTCTGGAGCAACAACAATTATTTCTCCAGTTACAAACAAGAAAAGAAAGAAAAGAGAAAGGGGTGGTGGTGACGAAATCTGACCATTGAGTCACCACACAAGGCACTAAACAAAGCTAATTTTAAGCAGGTCAGAGTTCAGTCATTCCCTCTGGAATTTAGGAGTCTCATGTGTTAAGCAAAAAGGGTCAAAGTTGATGCTCTGTTACAATTTTTTGCATGCTTTCCCTCAAGAACAGCCACCCAGGCTAGGATTAGCATGAGGTCTGTGAGGCTGGCACTTTGGTGTCTGGGTTAAAAATGTTTTCAAGCAGTAAATGCGCTCTCTGTATGGAAACGAGAGGACGGATCCCTGGGAGCTTTCGTATTCAAAAAAGTGCAAGCTTTGAGCAGACGCTGCAATGTAATTTAGGGCAATGCATGCTTCATAGCTTTGGAGAATATTGCCTCCCGTAAATGTTACTTCTGCGGATGGTAGTAATTTTAGAAAGGTGGCATTCTTGTTTTACATTGAGAAACTTCAGAATAAATAAAAGGAAGCATCAATCGGGGAGTAGAAGGCATTGCAACAGCAGAAAAGTACGATGGATCTGACACTGAGCTAGTGCTAGATGCGACACAGGTGATGGGAACAAGGACAGTGCGGAGGCAAAAGGAAAGGAGCTTAGAGAGAAGGAAAAGATGAGAGTGAGTATGTACTACCCCCCTTTCTTCAAAGACTTTCTGCCAGGGCCTTGTTTCAATTGCAGTGGTGTTGTCCCTTTCTTATAAGATGAAATATGGGCTGAGTTAAATGGGCACAACACATGTAAAAGGATGGTAGTGGTGGCAGGAAACAAGTTTGTTCTAAATGTTCTTTAGTAGTGTGTGGTTTACTGAATCCCAAAGTGGTGGAAGGACCTCTCATCCACCAGTCTACAGCTGGGGAGTTGGGACCTCCATGGGAGTTGTGTGTTGATCTAAAGGAATCAGTCACACTACTATCTCTTTCCTTCCTTGCTTGCAAAAAGGAGATATAGTTGAGAGGTGCATCAGATGCATGCAAGGTAATCATATGTATAGGTCACAGTTCCTTTAGATGTTTTGGTTGGTGTTCCATTTTTGTTCATACCCATACATCTTTGGAACTCCCTTCCACAATAATTTTGCCAAGCAAAATGCTCAGCAAAATGAACCCTGATGATGTTTTTTAAAAATAACCCATCTACCATTTTCTTGATTAATTTAAATAGTGCTCTTTTAGGGTCAATGATTATTCTTTTACAGTTGTGTTATTGCATATAGTACTGTATTATCTTGTTTTAATGTTTATTTTGGAAGGACCTTATCCGTACAAGAGTAGCACAGCAACATTTTAAACCAACAAATAGTGTAAAATGTAGGAGTCTTGTCTTTCATGGAGGTCTAAAGAGAGAAGAAACATAAAACATGTTTCACAAATTAAAAAAAAAATACATTAGAAGCAGATCCTATTTTGCAGTTTGAGATTAAAGGCATATCCTGGATGCAAAAATTGTGAATATTTATAATTGAGCCTGATCCTGTCTTCCTCCCCCTCCCCCAAATTCATACGACTTATAATAGAGAATGATGTAAGAAAAAACCAAGGTAGACTGCTTTGTGCAAAGGAAAGAAGGTCAGTAGTGGAGAGTTGTGTGGTGAGTCTGGCCTCCTAGGCCACCATCCCCTCTCACCTCCACTCCCCCTAATCTCCAACTGCCACCCCCCTCCTTCCATTTAGTTCTGGTACTTATTTTAAAAGCATGCAGTGATCTAAGCCAGGCCAGAAAAACATATGGCCTGTGGGCTACTTGTGGCCCTCGAAAGGATTTAGGGCATCCCGTGCAGCGTTTCTCAATCGGGGTTCCCTGGGACCCTAGGGTTCTGAGAGAAATAATAGGGAGTGTTCCCCTCTTGCCGCAGCGCTCTGGGTGCCACCATTGTGGGGATTGGGGGAGGGAAGAGGGCCCCCCATGTGGACACTCTGGGTGCTGCCATCATGGGGATGGTGTAGTGAAAAAAAGCAATGTACTTTGACCAAGTGCAGAGTTCTGAAAAGTACCATTGGTACAAGGCACCTTAAACTACTGAAATATGCAATAAATGCATTTCTATCCCACACCCTGACAAACCAGAATCTGAACAGAATGCGGGCCCTGAGTTCAGTACTCATACAGTGTAATAAAGAAGATACTGGGTCACCTTACATTGTGCATGAGCTAGTTTTCCCCCTTCACCATACATTCCCAGTCCCTGTCTTAGGCCGTATCTACATGTGCTATTCTGCCCCTGTCCCTGCAGTCCAAATGACACAGGGCAGTTGCCCTCTTCTGCCACCGGGTAGTCCTTATGACCCTTGGGGCAGAAACGGGGCTCAGATGGGGGCAAGCCTGATACAGTGGCCTAAAAAAACACCCAATTTACTCTGTTTGTGTTGGGAGGAAACATCTCAGCTCTATCGGCTGGTTGCCCTTACTCTTCTGGGCCTGGGCAGCAGGCCTGCAACATGTGACCAAAGCTGGTCACATGCAGGGAGCCTTTTCACAAGGTGTGGGCTGGCATCCTGGACCTGCCAGAGCAAGGAAAATGGAAGTGGTGGTGGCTGCAGTGACGGGCTGGCATTCCTGTTTGGACTCTGGCCCGTTTTGTTGAGGTAACGGGAGCAGAACAGGGCAGTTCCAGAGGCAGGATATACTAGCTCATGTATATGAGTCCCCTGAGGAACAGTAGGTTCTCCAACCTTGTCCAACTCTGTTGGCTTGAATATTATTCAGGTACAGCTCCTGAATAGGGCTTAATACTTTCTTCAGTTCCTACTGCAGCTGAGCCTGAAACAGCCCGTGGTCAGTTTTCCCATGCCAGCAGTCCCCCCCCCCCTTTTCTCTGTTGTCTCCTCTGTGGCAAATAGGAAATTGTGAGCTCCTTAGTTTGGAGTGATTGGAGTTGTAATCCAATATATATGGAGAGCACAAGGTTGTGGGGTGGGAGTAGGGAGCTAAGATTCACCTTAATGCAAAACTACATGATACATAGTTCTGTAATTCAGTTTTCTTACCCTTTCCTCCCCTCATGTTTACACCAGGCAGCTCTTTTCCTGAACTATTTGCTGTTCCCTTTTTAATGGTCTTGCTTTTAACAGCTCTTAATTTTGTTTTTAGTTTCATTCTTAGTGTCTTAGTTTCTGTATGAGGAGAATTTTAAAGCTGTATCTGTTTTAACTTTTGTAAGCTTCCTTGAGAGAACAAGCGTGGTATAGTGGTTTGAGTATTGGACTAAGATTCTGAAGACCAGGATTCAAATCCCTATGCCTCAGAGGAAGGCAAAGGCAGAACCCTCTCTGAACAATTTGCCTTAGGGTTGTGAAGGGACACAACAGCAACAAGCTGCCTTGAGTCCCAGAATGCAGAGCTAAATAAATAAATATAAGAACAACAACAAGAAGGAAAACCTGTCCTTCCTCATCCTCCAGAAATATTTCTCCCACCATGGCCCCATCACACCAAAATGGTTTTTCTTGCTGTTATCAGTGTGTTCAAGTGTGTGTGTGAATTGAAAACACCCTAAAAAAACTGTTCCAAAGTCCTGGTAAGCTTCAGGTCTGCCATTATCAAACATTTATACAGCTTAGCTGCAGTAGTGGTGCTAGGGGGTCTGGAGAAGCCAAACCACACCAGGTTACACCATCAGAGGGAGGGGTGACACCAGCCTTAGCTGTGATTGGCATAAAGAGGGAAACGACTTTAAAAGGTGAAATAATTCTGTTCATATCTAAGGAGAATAGACTAATTAGCAGCTGCTGTTGAACTTTAGATCACAGTTCACATCCCTTTAGATCCAGGAGAAGGAAAGAGAGGTGCTTTGGATAAGTGAGTCTCCCATGGAGACATAACAGACTGGAGAGGGAGGCTTGTTTTGTTGATGGAAGAAAGTTCATACTCTCCTACTGTCCTGATTTGGCAGGGGAAGTCCCAGTTAATCCTTTGCCATCCCTCTTTTTATGTTGACTTTAAAAGGTCTCAGTTTCTCTCTTCTCCTTCTATTTTCCCCCTTTGTCCTTAGCTTATCTCAGTTGCTACAAACTGAGTTCAAAGTGCAAAACTAGTTTGCATCCACTTAATTCAGTGGGAGCGAAAGGAGAGAAGGGGGCAGAATCTTGCCCTTCCCAGTAGGCTCACACAAAAGCAACCAGCTGCTGCCTCTCTTACTGTGTATATTCTTCCTCATTAGTTACTTTTGCCATCTTGACCACCAGCGTCCTGGTTTTCATCTGTGAAATGTTGGAAAGTTATGAAATTCTGGTCAGGAAGCTTGCCTGATCTGGAAAGTGAAAGATGTGGTCCTTCTGTGATATTCTGACTCTTTGCATCTTAATGAGGGATTTTTCAAACACAAGCACACACTTTCCCCCCAGCCCCTTCTGAAGTCCTGGAATGACAGTTCTGGAAACTAAGATTGCTCATAGTCTGTGATGCCGAGGCATGAAAGCTGTGATAACGCCAGAGAAATCTTCAGTCGAAGTGATTCATAACTTGCAAATTACTAGCTTATTTATAGCTGTTAACAAGTTTGTCACGTTAAAGGAGCTAGCATAGGGTGGGAAGAAGAGACTTTGATGCTTGTCTTCTTGGCCTGGCTTGCATGGAAGGTAGATTTACATAGGACAGCACATTTTGTGGTATTACTATGCTCAGGGCAGGGTTTCTGTATTTACCAAGACTCTGCTTCTCCCCCTCATCCAGTTGACTTCTCTGTAATTCCATTCGGAGCTTGGAATCCCACAGTACCCAGTAGCCATACTGGCTAAGAGATTCTGGGAGCTGCATTCCAACCCCCTAACTTTTCCAAGCTCTGTTTCTGTTTGCTCTTGAACTGTGTGTATGTATGTATCTTCAAGTTGTTGTCAACATATGGTGACCCCATGAACTTCATAGGGTTTTCCTAGGCAAGGAATACTCAAGAGGTGGTTTGCTGTTGCCTTCCTCTGATATATTGCCTACAGCACTGGCATTCTGTGGTGTTACTAAAGACAGTGTCACCCCTCCCTCCAATGGTGTCACCTGGTGCACTTTGGTCTCTCTGCCTCCCCCCTAGTACTGCCACTGCCGGCATTCCTTAATGGTCTCCCATCTAAGAACTAACCAGGCCTGAACCTGCTTAGCTTCCAAGATCAGATGGGGTGTGTTGCCTACCGGGTATTTAGAGCCCTTGAAAAGTAGGCTCTAATAATTAGGGAGTGAAGTGAATGTGACACCTTACATTCATAGAGGATTCCTCGTTTTATAAAAGCATAGTTAGTAGAGAGCTTACTGAGAGAAGAAACTGCTCATCAGATCTTAGACAGACTGACACAGATAGAGGCAATCCCTAAAGGAACTAGTGTTTTAATTGTGTCCAAAAACTGGTGAAGAGTACAACTTCAAGTGTTTGAAGACTGCTATCTTGTTTGCTTTGCAGTGTTCTCCCAGCACTTGGGAAATATATTTTTGGAACATCACTCCCAGAATCCCCAGCCAGCAGGACCACTGGGAACCTAGGAGTTATATTCAAAACTTTTCTAAGCTCGGTCTTCTCCAAGCTAAACATGCCAATTTCCTTAAACTTTTCTTCATAGGTCTTGGTCTCTGCCCTTTAAATGTATTCCAGTTTATGGGGCATGGAATTCAGAACCCTACAAGATATTCCAGATGAGGTTTGATTCAGTGGGAGCTGTTGGTTTCCATGTTAGCGGAGTGGTGAATCCATTCCAGGTCTTAGTACAAATATTAAATGATCTATCCAAAGTGCTGAACCTATTTTAGGAATAGCCTTCAGCACCTTGGATAGCTCCTTTGAAGTAAACCCTATGCACATTCACCTCTTGACTGACATGAGTTGCCCCTGATCTGACTATTGCAGAATAAAACAGACTTTTACTTCCAGTGGCCTTAGAAACTATAGTTCTGGCAATGCCCCTAAAAATCACATTAGCCATTTTTGCAGCGGAATCACACTACCATTTTACATTCAGCTTGTGAGCAACAATGATCCAATAACCTTTTCCATATAAACTAGTGCCTGACCAGTTATTCTCCTTCCTATGCCTACGGATTGGATTTTGGATTTTGCCATTGCCTGAGTGATGAATTTGCATTTGTCTCAGACTATTTATGATGTAACTGGTTTATGCTCTCAATACACACTTTCTTTGTACATTTAAAATGCAGTAGCACCTCAAAATAATTCTAGTTGTTGTTGTTTAAGCCCTCCCCACTTGATTTAGAGAAGCTGTAGGAAACTGTAACCTGAGGGCAGTATGCAGCTCCAGAAGCTATTTTTAAGGTTCCCTGGGGGCACCCAGCAGTGTCTCCCAATTTTTAAAATTAAAAAAAGTCACCCATGGTTCCTACGTTAACTTCTGCTTTACTTCTTGGCTGAAACACAGTCCTCTTCTGGGACTAAAATAGCCCAGGGAGACCTAAAAACACAATGAAATAGCCCCTAATGAGACAAGGAGTGCTTTTTTGTGATTTTTTTAAAAAGCAGAAATGAAAATTTGGGTGCTCGGCAGGAGGAAATGTGGTCCTCTGAGGGTGCATGGGAAGCCCATGAAGCCCTCTTCAGCAGTTGTCCACCCCCTGGTTTTGAGTGTTTACCTGTCTTAAAATTCAGGGCAGCTGAGGGCCTGTTTGTTCAACAGCTAGGAATTGTGTGGTGGGACATTTTGGAGTGCATGCCTGCCTTGTTTAAGTGGCAATGCAGTTGGCTCCATTTCACATAAATGAGCTCTCAGGAAAGAGCACAGGTGACAGAATCATCCTCTTTATCAGAGAGCACTCCCCAAAGATCTGTTGAGGGAAGCGCTTGCGATTTCCTCAGCCCAGCAGGGAGTCCTAGTATTGACTTCCATCTTCCAAGGGTTAACAGTAACCTATAATAATAATTTTGTGACACACAAGATGCCGACGCCAAACAAAATGTGTCCCTTTTTTCTATGCATTAGCTATTTTCAGAGGCCTAATTTCGGTTTTGTATCAAAATGGATATCACAAACACTCTTGCTTCCCACTGAGAGGGAAAAAGCTAGCAAGAGATGCCCCCACCTCTCTTAAACACACACACACACACACAAACAGAGAGAGAGGGAAAGGGAAAGAGAAAGAGAAAAAAAAAGGGAAAGGGAAAGAGAAAGAGAGAGAAAAAAAAGAGAGAGATTGTTAAGATGGTGATAGGGTAGGCCCAAACCAGGGCCAAAATAGTTTTTTTTTTCTTCTTCCCAGAATTGTTATCTGCCAGCTTGACCTTTTGTTCCCCTGTACTAAATTTGAAGGCAACTTTTTATGTCATTCACAGAGGCTGTGGAAAGTGATAATGGGTATAATTTTGTGAAGGTCACCCAATCCAGGCTGTTTTAACCATTGTGAACGTATGATAGTATTAGAAAAGGCACATGCAATGGATTGCACAGTGAGGTTATGAGGAGCTTTGTTAAACAAGTAGCTTTGTTTGTTATCGACATCGGATGGCTTACACAAACTTTTCAAAGAGACACGAGGTTGAAGAGAACATTGGAAACTCTTCACCCAATTGGTGCATCTGTGCTGGGGAGGACAACTTCCTGGTGTTGGGGAGAGCACATTGGATCTTCCCCAACCCATGCAGCGGCTACACATCTACAGCAAAATGGTGACGGATGCTAAGGTGCTTGCTACCACTGTACCGATTTGTGCAGGAAGGTGTCAGAGTGCTCTGCTTTACCATAGAGCTGCATAGATTGGTAGGTCAGAATATCTATTTTTCCTAGAAGGGAAAGGAAAGGAAGGAGGAAAATGCTCTTCTTTCCCCTCAGTGGTACCCAGTTTCACAAGCACACCCCAAAATGGGGTTGCACTGTTTATTTTTCTGAATCAGAAGTGAACTTCTGACCACAACTTTGAAGTTGTGGTGGTCTGTTTTTTTTGTTTTTATTTTTCCAGCATTTTTAGATGTCTGGGTAGCAGCAAATTTGCCATTGGATCTGCCACAGTTCTTCACCCCAATGTGGAACATCATCATAGCCATATTTAGAAGGTGATGCAGAAGGTAATGCTTCCCTACCTCTGCCATATTGCCTAGGTCTTGTGCTCCCCGGCCTTCTTTGGAGTTCTGCATGGGACATTAAGTTTCTTTAGCCTGGGAGGGGGTACATGCAGCCCACAGCCTGCACGCAGCCCCTGAACCCCACTTTTGAGGTCCTGAGTCCCTAACCTTCCCCCCAATTGGGAAAATGTGGTCAATTGAGGAGGAGGTCCCATCTCAAATGGCAAAAAGGCCCATGTGCAAACATGGTGGTTTCACCAGCTATGCCCCCAGTACCACCCAATGAAATTAAAATGGCCAAAATCAGCTGGAAAATGAACAAAAGTGGAAGTAACCATGTTTCATCCTCCATGTGCCCAGGAGATGATGGCTGCAATCCTATAGGGCTCAGTGTAGCATAGTAATTCTGCATGTAGACCTACCCTATACCATCGCCCTAGACTTATCATACACTTCCAGAAGCTCCTCCACCCAACATGGCCATTATGTGCCAAAGAAAGGTCTGGCTACATCCCCATACCCAGACACAAAATGATTACACCAACACTGAGATTCACCAGAATCTTTCAAAGGTAAATCTACATGCGTGTATGTTCCCAATAAAATTCCAGTGGACGTGTGGCAAATGGGGGGAAACATAGGTAAAGATTGCTCCCTGATCCCCATGCAATTACCCCCTCCCCACTTTAGCCACAATCCACTGGGAAAATCTCTCACAATCCATGTTGAAATGTTTACCGTTTGCGGGCTGCAGAATATCACAGTACTTCAACCATTTTCCTTTTATGGAGGAATGTGTGGTTGTGCATGGGTGTCCACAGACATGTGCAAAGGGTATGTGGGTGGGGCTCTCCAGAGCTGTTACGGGATCTGAGGCTGTATTGGACCCCATAGAATGTCAATGGACTCATTAAGATTTAGCCATGTTGTATGCATTATTCATAATATACATTCACAGCATGCCCCCTCTCTCCTGTGAATGCTTAGTCAGAGAATCATTTGCAAGCTCTGTATAGATTTATGAAACACAATGCATTGTGTACACTGCGTGCATTATCCTCCAACTGTATTTCCCACATGCCATGATCCCCAGGCAGGTGGCAACTGCCTTGAAACAATAATGTGCAATTGTAGATTATCTTTTTTTAAGAGAAAGGATAAAATACACATGCATAATTATTATTATTATTATTGTTATTCAAGAAAGAAAACTTAGTCTTGCATATGGAATACTAACAGGTATTGATTGTTTCTAGGGATGTGAAAATCTGTTTCATTTTTGTTGTGTTTCTCAGAATCTCATGAGCATGCTCATCCCAAATTCCATTTTGGGTTTTGAAATTTCTTTTTTCTTGCCCACATGGCTATTATTGTGTGTTTTGATATGCATTTTCCCTAAAGGTTTTTCCCCCATTATTTATTTATTTAATTTCTACCCCACCTTTCTCCCAACATGGGACCCAAAGTGACACACACACATTTCCCCCATTGATTAAAACATTCTTGTGTACATTTTTTAAATCCATAGATTTTTAGCCATGCACATTTTAAAAGGTACATGTGGTTCTGAGTGCATTTTTCTTTCCCGAAACATATTATGAAACATGCTATATGTATAGGTTCCCTGAAACATACTACTGTATATGTATAGGTAGTACATATATCCACACAACAAAATTATATCTATAATATATTTAACTGTCATGGTTCCACTGGATGGAATCCTGGGATTTGTAGTTTGATTAGGTCTTTTGAATTATTTGCCAGTTGTTAAGGAAAAAACAATAGACAATTCTAACTACCAGACCACAAACTACAAATCCTAGAATTCCATAGTTAAAGTGATACCAAACAACTGTAATTGTGCAGTTTATATGCACCCTCTTTGGAGAGATGGAATAGATATTTCTGCAGGGAAATGTGAACCAAAGAATGTTTGTCCTCACTGCTAATTATACATTTTGCTTTTTAAAGCCTTATTATCCCAGCACTGTTTTACATACCGTATTAGAAAATTCCTCCTTGAGCTGTAGAGGGAATTCAAACATGTGTGTATAGAGAAGTTTCAGCAGCTTTCTTTAGCTGTCACCTGTCACAGCACAAAGCATCAGGAGATGTTGGGAAATAGGTGCATAAACCAAAGTGTTCTCCCATCCCCGTGAGGAAGGGCATACGAGATCAGGTCATTCTCAAAGTTTTGCAGTGGAATTATTCTGCGCAGAAAAATACATAGGTTTTTGTTAAACAGGTTTCCTGCACAGGAAAAGGTGTTTTCTATACTGGAAACCCATTTTCTGTGCAGAAAGCAGGTGGGTTGGTTTTTTTTTTAATGCAAAACCCCACATGTTTTATAATTGAATAATGGAAGAAAGTTGTGCAAAATTCTTGCTGGTGTGTTATTTTTCCCTACAGAGCTTCCTGACTGTCAGGAAATGAATTAAAAAAACAACAACACCTCGTAACATACAATATGAATATTTTTCAACGCCTAATTCAGAGTTTTGGACTAACACAGATGAGCCCTGTAGTTTCCTTTGCTCTTTTTTGTCAGGTTGCAAAATGGTTTATCAGCAAATAGATTAAAAGTTTAATTTTTTTCAAACTTCAAGTCTGACTTTTTTGGGGTGGTGGTGGTAGATTTCAGTTTGGAAAATGGATGGGGGAGATTTCAGAGGTGGGGATAGAATTTTTTGGGGGGGAGTTTACTGTTTGTGGCAAGGAAAAGTCAATTACAATTCCCATAATGTCCTGTGGAAGGTCTGACCCCCACCCACATTCTCCTCATTTTGCTTTTTTAAAAAGGTTCCAAAATGTTACCATCCACCAGTGATTAAACTTCCAATCTAGATCTACTTTCTGATGAACTATTTTGAAACAAGGAGTGAGGATAAATATTCCAGAGGTTCTACCAATGGGAAGAACCCCTGAAACTTTTCTAAATATGGGCTCTCCTATGCTAATTGCAAATGGTTTGGCATATTTCTGGGACAGGACAGTGGAGGCTTGTGGCTTATGCTCCCCATGCCTGTATGATAGGGAATTCGCTCCAGGTTTTAGTCCAAACTTCAAAGGAACTATCAACATTGCTGAGCATGACACACACACACAGGTTCATCACTTTGGATAGCTTTTCTGGGTGGATGTCATTTTGTCTCAGACTTATAGAGTGGAGGGAGAAAAGTGAGGGAGAGGACAAGTAGAGGATGAACAAGGGAAGGGAGACCCAAACCATCCCCAAAACACTCAATCTTGTCTGATTTTGCAAGCCAAGCAGACTTGTGCCTGGGTTAGTTCTTTGATGAGAAGGCACCTGGGAATATCAAGGATCTCCAATTGGGGGCTAGAAAAGAACCTGCAGAAATCCTGGGGATGTATGGCCCTTAGTCAGAGCTGACAATACTGGTCTAGATGGATCAATGGCCATCATGACATGGTCAGATTCCTATGTTCGAAGCCATGGATGAGCAACTTGAGCTGCATGCAGCCCACCAAGGATGTTTATTGTAGCCCTTGGCACCTCCAGAATCCCTAGACTGATCTGTTTCTGGCCAAAAAAAGAGGGCAAATTGCTGTTCCTGGAAGCCTCCAGGTACAACTATTTACCTTTGAAATGTACCTTGCAATGTTTAACATCAAAAATGCTATTAAAAAAAAAAAGAACCAGAAGGGGACTGTTGGTCACTTTGAGGGTGTTTTTTTGGGGGGAGGGGTAGTTCATGTAGCCCCTGGAGGGTCCCAGGGGAATAAAAGTGGCCACACTTGCCCATCCCTGGTCTAAGTCTTGAAGAATGAGGACATCTTTGGAATAGACCCCCCCCAACACACATTGATAGTTATTATGTGAAAATAATAACCTTTCCAGTTTATTTTGCAGTAGTAAGACAAATGGTGGCTGGTATCGCCAATGTCAGTCGGACTCCAGGTTTCCATCCAGATTTTAAAAGACCTGTACAAGGTGCTGAATCCTTGCCTTCTCAAAGGAAGAAAGCTTTCCAGTTTCAGCATTTTCTTACATATGGGTCCAGCACATGCAAAATGAGCAAAATTAGTAAGAGTGATTTTAATGGTTTTGGCCTTTGAAGGATTTGTGGGTTTTGATTAATTTAGAAAGTTAGTAATTTAAATCATACAAATAAGTTTCCCCTCAATTTTTCCTCATATTTTTTTGGCAGAATTTTGATTTTGCATTTTATAAGCATTTTTCTGTAATAAAATTCTGTTATACATTATTTTTTCCCCTCTTAAACACACACACAATCTCTCTCTCTCTCTCTTATGCACACACACACAGAGATCCATTGAGAAGGAACAGATGAATTAGGGAAGGTCTCCCACACACACACCAGATCCTTGTGATTGTACTGTGGTTATGCTAATGATCCAGATTTGATGAAATTTAAGTTTTTTGTTAAAAAAACCCTGGCCCAAAATAGATGTTGTCTAGTAAATGCAGAAGGACACTGCTTGTATCTTGTTCACCCTAGAGTGGTGTGGTGATTTCAGTGTTTCATGGTGTCCTTCCACAGAGACATTGGGCCCATCTATACATGGGGGAAAATGTGGATTGATGCATTGTTACTTGGGCCATGCTGCTTCATTTGTCTCCCAAACTCTGTGGTCTCACCTGAACCTTTACACATTCTCCCCATTTTGCATGGTTCCTGGTTCTAATGGTTGTTGCAGGATGTTGTTGTATGTATTTACATCAGTGTATGCCACCAACAAGATTACATTCCCCCAAATGTACTCATTTACAATTGCTTACAGCACTCCGTATGGCCCACAGGTTGCTTCTTGTCTGAGGAGATGCCTTAGAATCGAAGTCAGTTCTCCTGGGTTCTTGGTTGCTTGAGATGTTTGTCTGCAATTTCTGGGAAAATTTTGAAATCTTGATAAATTTCCCATGACAAATTTTCACCCACTTCCCAAAACATTCTTTTGCTCAATTAGCACCTCAGAATCAACTGCTGGTGTTTGGCTGTGAGTTCATTAACAAAATGTCAGTAAAGATTTACCCGACTGTGTCAGTGTGAAATATTAGAAAAACATACCAGAACAACTTCTCATACTACTCGTTTTAAAAAGTATCCTATTGGCTCCCTTCATCCTGTTGTCTGTAGCCATAAAGATCTGACAGATAACTGTATTTTTATATATTTATTTCTTATTCATACTTATTATTCATACAGTTACATTGTACAGTTAAATTTCTTCATGAAATTTAAAGGCCCAATTGATCACAGAGAGATGAGAAATGGGGAAACTAAATGGGGGTCCAGAAACAAGAAGTGAGAATTAAATAGCAAGCTATAGAATGACATGGCAATTCATTTGGCTTAGTAGACTTCTGAAGTTAATTTGGATACCTGTCCACTGATTTCTTTCAACTATATTTAACAAAATTGTAACCTTTTATATGAGGATAGGAAAATCTGCTAGCTTCTCTTTCTCTCACCTTTCAGTGTTTTACACCTCATGTTCTTTTCATCATGAATATTAAGAAATGTGTGAATGTTGGCATATTCTTCAAAAATGAATAGACATTAAATTGTCTCCCATTTACACTGACCTCAAATTCCATTGTTGTTTGCTGTCAAGTTGATTTTGACTTATGGCAACCCACTGAATGAGAGACTTGGGACTTTTTCAGACGTCTCTTACACAGCGCAAGCAGCCTTGTCGCGTTGCGAGGCTACTACACTGCAGGGCGTCCCTTTCGGATGACGCTCTCCCCTGCCGGTACTGTTGCGGTACCGCGGGGACGTTTGAGCGTTATATTTGGCCGTATTTTAATCACGAAAGTTGATCGTGATTAAAATACAGCCAAATATAACGCTCAAATGTCCCTGCGGTACCGCAACAGTACCGGCAGGGGAGAGCGTCATCCAAAAGGGACGCCCTGCAGCACAGCAGCCTCGCAACGCGACGAGGCTGATTGCGCTGTATAAGAGATGTCCGAAAAAGTCCTTGGTCATCAGCTGCCCTGCTTAGGACTTGCAAACTCAGGACCATGGGTTCCTTGGCTGAAACAACCCACCTGTAGTGTAGTCTTCCTTTTCTCCTACAGCCTTCCTCTTCACTAAGCAGTATTTTCTTTTCCAGTGAGTTATGTCACTAGAAAAATGTAGTGAAAATGAAATGCACAGGTATAGGATGGGTGACATCTAGCTTGATGGCCGTACATGTGAAAGGGATCTAGGAGTCTTAATGGACCACAAACTGAATATGAGTCAGCAGTGTGATGCAGCAGCTAAAAAAGCAAATGCAATTCTAGGCTGCATCAATAGGGGCATAGTGTCTAGATCAAGGGAAGAAATAGTGCCACTCTATTCTGCTTTGGTCAGAACTCACCTGGAATAATGTGTCCACTTCTGGGCACCACAATTCAAGAAGGATATTGAGAAGCTGGAATGTGTCCAGAGGAGGGCAACCAGGATGGTGTAAGGTTTGGAAGCCATGCCCTATGAGGAGCGGCTTAGTGAGCTGCGCATTTTTAGTCTGCAGAAGAAAAGGTTAAGAGGTGACACTCACAACTTGTATATTTTTAGTGACCAACTTGCTGGCCTTGGTTCAGTAACATAATGCATTTGTCCAAAAGTGTTACAAAACAGAAAATGGTGTTTCTCCTTTGAAAAATGCTTTATTGATTTCATTGCTTTTTGCCTGCTGGTCAAATGACAGAAGCAGCAACAGCAATTGTGTTAGGCAACAAGCTTGAGGCAGAAGGACCATTCTAAAGCTTTTCAAAAGCTTTAGATGGTTCCTTTGATGTGCAGCAGGGACACACTAGACTTCTGAAGTTAATTTGGATACCTGTCCAATGATTTCTTTCAACTATATTTAACAAATAGTAGTTAAATGTCAGTACTGCAAGTCACCACTTTGCTGGTTCGATTCCAGAGGGATCCAAGGTTCACTCAGCCTTCCATCCTTTCGTAGGTCGGTAAAATGAGTACCCAGCTTGTGGGGGCAATTAGCTAACACACATTGGAAACTGCTTAATGCAGTGTAGACATGCAAATTGCTATTGCTTAAAACAATTTGTAAGCCGCTCTGATAGCCTTGTGGCTGAAGAGCGGGGTATAAATAATTAATAAAACTAAAAAAAAAAAAAAAAGCCCATTGCCTAACACATTTGTTGTTCCCCTCTGAGAAACACATCCTGCAGTCTGGGGGCAAGTCTTGCCTGCTGCTCCTAGGAAAAGCTTTAGAAGGCTTCTCTGATGTGCAGTGGGGACAGGCTGCTGAGTGGACCTCAACCCCCACCTTGGGGCCAGAGCATGGGGTAGGTTTCTTGAAGGGGAACACCAAATGCTTAATAGGCCTGATATGGGGATTGAGGACTGGTCAGCATCCTGTCCCTGCTGCACATTGGAAGCTTTTCCTAAGAGCAGAAGGCAAGACTTGCTCCCAGAGTGCAGGATGCATTTCTTGGAGGGGAACAGCAAATGCATTAGGCAACAGGCTAGGGGTGGAAGGATCCTTCTAGAGCTTTTCTTAGGAGCAACAGGCAAGACTCGCCCGCAGAGCACAGGACTCATGCCTAATGCAGTAACTGTTCCCCTCTAAGAAATGTACCCTGCACTCTGGGCTTGAAGGCAGGGGTTTCGGTCTACTCAGCAGCCTGAAATAATTTTTTTAAAAATTCAATCTTGATAAATTTGATTAACAGCACAGCTTTGGTTAAATAAAGCCTAGTTGAACTTGCCTATGACAATTGTTTTATTTTACCTAACCTTGTGGATTTCTTCTTGATTTTCTAGTTATTGAAACTGCACACACACACCACCACCACCACCACCACCATCACCTCCTTTTTTCCTGTTAAAGATGGCTCCAAGACTTGAGACTTGACTTGAGACTTGAAGGTAGAGACTGGAGCTTGGAGTAAAAGAGACTGGAGCTTGGAGTAACTGACTAAGGACTTTATCAGACAAGGCAAATAGAAGCAAAAAAAATGTCATTTAGGATGTGATAATAGCACAAAAAATGAAATTATCAGACATCCTCTTCACTTACCCGCTCCCACTGTGTCATGCTGGTGCGAATGAGGCGTCACATTTTATTGATGGGCTAAGCCATCAATAAAAAAGTGTCGGATAATTTCACCCTTTCTGTTATCGTCATATCCTAATGCCACAGTTTTTGTTGCGTCTGATAAAGTCCTAAGAGTGTGTTGTACAAACTTTCTTTTCCATGGTATGTGTCTTCTGAATCACCCTTGCATCTCTATAACATAACTTCTAGGTATTACAGAGGATACTGGGATGTATGTAGTTTTCACATGGCTTTGGTTTTGCTTTATAGGACCATCTTTAGAACACAGTCAGTAACCCCGCTAGCTGTGCAGTTCTACATTGCAGTGGTTGTGAACAAAACTCCTGACAGAAAACTTGTCCTCCATTACTCATCTTCTCCTTGAGGAACCCCTAGTAAGCTTCTGAGGAGCTCCAAGTTTCCCTGGAACACCATTTGAGAACCACCGCATTAGGGTAATCTTAATTGTCCAGCTGTTCTGTATCTGGCAACCTGCTGAGAGAATGTGCAAACATGCTTTATATGAGGTTCTCGCTCTGTTGTGAGTTCTCCCTGTATTGTACTGTTGTTTTTATGAATACCATTTGTTATGGATATGCAGGTTTGGCAATGTGCTTGATAGTCTGGGCAAGCTTAGCCTTTTGTTTCTTTTAGTCCACACTATAGAGCTTTGTCGGGACTAGCTTTGCTGCCTCTTCTTCTGTTTGCCTCCCCCACATACACTTTTTGAGCAATGTAAATCATGATGTTTTAAGTGTGCAGCCCTGCACTGGGCACATGTCTTCTTTTTTTCCCTGTGCTCTTCGCCTGATGATGTGGAAAAATAAAAATAACTCGTTTCCCGCTGCTTGTGATTATTCCTAGGAAACCCACAGCAGCTTTATTTAACGTTCACAATGGGTAGTTTCAGATTCCCCCCTCCCATTTTCCTTAATGGTTTTAAGTCAACGTATGCTGAGGAACAGCTGTTTAAACAGAAGTAAAGAACTTGGAAAATAAACATTGTAAATTACAGCGATCTGCTAGGAATTGCACAGGTAGAAAGAAGAATATTTTGTCAAGAGTTCTGAAAAAAAAAAGAATTAGACAGTTTCTGGATGACAATAAAAGCAATTAAAAACAAAACCATGAAAGTTAAGGCCATAGTCTTTTTCATTGATGCCTGCATATGATCTCACATCCACACAATTGTGCCTTAGCTAACCCTTCCTTCTTCAGGCATCCATCCCTTTCTCTGTTAAGCACCACTACCACCATATTAACAATTATTATTGCAAGAGTGAAATTGGAAAAGTGGTTAAAAAATAAACGTCTTTGCGTAGTGTGTAGTGTATTTAGTGCAAATTTTGTGTGTAAACCAGGTGCGGGTTTTTGCACACAAATGTGCTTTTTTTGTGAAACTTCCTAAGGATTTTTGTATAAACACATTTTTTTTCACAAAAAAAACCAATTGTGAGAACAAATTGAGGCAGTTGACCCTTTTCTTAACAGGGCATCCTTTCTTGTTGGCCAAGAAAAGTTGAAAATGTTCTTGAGATCTCTTGCATTAAAAAGAGAAGCTTTGGGCTGACTTTTTTTTTGTGCTGCATCTCTTCATTGCTGTGATTGAAATAACCAGAAATATGGGGCTTATCTGTACAAGGCCATAAAATGTGGATTGATGCACACTAATACCAATTTGCAGCAGCCTTCATTTGTCTCAATGATGTTTTGGCAAGATCGCAGGTATGCACAGCTTTGTTGTTCAAATGGACATGCCTGTGAATCAAGATGGCAGGCAAGAGTGAATTACTTGTCACCAGTTGCTGCCAACAAACGGGTGTTGTTGTTTTTTTTAAAGCATATCCAAAGTGCGAAAGTACAATCTTCTTCTTAGATAAACAGGGGAGGAAGGCTGTTTTATTGCCTCATCGCATGATCACTACAGTGAAAATCCAACATGGTGGTTCAGGATACTTGCCATGCCAGCAAGTTCCACCCCTGTGCACATCTGACCAATCAGCTTTCCACTTCTGCTTTTATTGGGCATGTGCATCAAAGCAAATTGGTTGTCCCAGTGAGCAACAATGTGCATTTCCTTTGGAGTTTATTTTTTAAAAGTACAAGAAAAGCCCTGAAGGCTTTTCCTGTGGTGTATTTAGCGTTTTGGCTCCCCTCCCTCTGAATATGGCACATTAATGCAGGATATAATTAAGACAAATTGTATTCTCGAATTCTATGAGGAGTATTTTCACTGTATAGACAACCCCATGCAATGCATTCCCTGACCTGAGGAGTTTTGTTGCTCCTTTTCTTCAAGGGTTAGGGTAGATCTCCTGCCTCAGGTGTCAGCAGAAGGGATGGTGACTTGAACTCTTTCCCAATGATTGTAAGGCCTGCCATTGCCCCCTCATTAATGCACCATAGAAGAGTCCTGCCAGCCTTACTCTCTCACTGCAGCAAATGGCTAAAGCAGGAGAGTAACTATCAGCAACAACTGGACCAGCCAGCCAGCCAAACTCTTCAACTAGTGGAGGGTTGGGCAGCTGAAGTGTTTCTGAGAGGAGGAGGGAGGGACAGTACAAAGCTCCAACATTTCACAGATGAAAACTGGGACCAAACAGAGTGTGGTCAAGATGGCACAAGGTGTGATACGCCTGTCCCTGCGTCACAGCAACTTGTGGAATGATATCATACCAGACCCCTCCTCCCCAATGCATACCCCCAACCTCAACATGTGATACCTAGCTACAATGTTGTATTTCCTGTATTATGTGACTCTCCCCATATGTAACCAAGCCCTCCTCGGCTTGTTCAGCACCTGCACTGTTTTCTTTTGATTTATGTATGTATGTCTTCTCATACTGTTTAATTATATTAACTCTGTTATCTCCTTTGTACTGGACAAACAGCCATGGGACTATGTTTTTCAAGTTAAATTTTTTTATTATAAAAATAAATTTTAAAAAAAGATGGCACAAGGTATTAATGAGGATGAACACACAAGCTAGGAGAGGCTACAGCAGTTGGACAGCTTCCTTCCTCAAAGAGATGGCATTTGCTGCCATCCCCCACACCTCAGCTTTCGCCTCCTCTTTCTCTTCCAATGCTTGCATAGTTATGCCAGCCAAGAGAACCACAGCCAATTAGATCAGTGCCATGCAAAGTGGCAGTCCATGGGCCACATACCATCAAACATTTCACAGATGAAAAACTGGATACTTGTAGCAAAGCAACACCAGAGTGTTGTCAAGATGGCAAAAGTTGTGAATGAGGAAGAAAACACAAGCTAGGAGAGGCTGCAGCAGTTTGCTTTAGCCCAAAGTTTCTGCAAAGAGAAAGATTCCATCTTCTTCTCTCTCCCTCCCTGCTGAGTTAATTAAGGGAAAACCACATGCAGTGTGAAGACCATACAGTTTCCACCTGTGCTCTAGGGAGATTCTCTCAGAAATAAAAGGGGCAGTCTCTCTTGAACTTCAGAGACCCAAATATCTTGCTCTGATTGATCCATCTATGTGGGGTGGTAGCCACAGAGATGGGTCTGTGTGGCTCATAATGCTTCTTTCTGCAGAAGAAAACACTTGAAGACATTTGGGTCTCAGCACTTCTCCAAAAAGCTATGCTCACTAGTTGCTGCAGCCACAAAATCCAGATCCAGGCTGGGAGGAGGGCAGTGCGAACACAGGTGTAAAAGGGGAGCATGCCAGGAAGGAGAAAGAGAGATGATACCACTCTTCCTATGTCATGCAGCAGCAAATCTTGCACCCCTGTTGGTCTGAATCAATGCTGATTGTTTGCCTACAACTAAATGAAGCAGACCCAGATCAGCTACTTAAAATATTGGCTGAAATCCTGTATCAGAAGCTACAGTGAGCAACTTTGTGATGAAAGAGCTAAGCAACTATGCTATTGAATTTAGATGATGCACAATAGAGCACCACAATAGAGCACAGAATCATAGAATCATGGAGTTGGAAGAGACCACAAGGGCCACTCAGTCCTTCCCCCTGTCATGCAGGAATACACAATCAAAACATTCCCAACAGATAGCCATCCAGCCTCTGTTTAAAAACCTCTAAAGGAAGAGACTCCACCACACTCCCAGGCAGCACATTCCACTGCCAAACAGCTCTTACCATCAGGAGGTTCTTCCTAATGTTTAGGTGGAATCTCTTTGTAGTCTGTTTCCATTGCTCTGTGTCCCAGTCTCTGGAGCAGCAGAAAATAAGCTGGCTCTATCCTCAGTAGGACATCCCTTCAAATATTTAAACATGGCTATCATGTCACCTCTCAACCTTCTCTTCTCCAGGCTAAATATACCCAGTTCCCTAAGCTGCTCCTCATAGGGCATGGCTTCCCACCATCCTAGTTGCCCTCCTCTGGACACATTCCAGATTCTTAATATCCTTCTTGAATTGTGGTGCCCAGAACTGGACACAATATTCTGGGTGAGGTCTGACTAAAGCAAAATAAAGTGGCACTATTACTTCCCTCAGTCTAGACACTATGCTCCTATTGATGCAGCCTAGAATTGCATTGGCTTTTCTTGCTGCCACATCACACTGCTGACTCATGTTCAGCTTGTGGTCAACTAAGACTCCTAGATCTGTTTCTCATGCACCACACAAGATGCCCCACACAAAATGTCCCATTGCACAAAGGGAGCTCCCATTGCACATTGGCTGTGCTGCTGGCTCCACTTACATAATGGTCCTAATGGTGTAGCTATGTCTTTGCTCCCTTCCTGGGAATATGAATGTTGCACAACAGTGCAATTCAATTTTATGCAATTGTAAGTCAGCTTATGATGATGTAACTTCCCAATAGGATGCAGCCACTAATGGGGCATGTAGTGTTATTTCTTATACAGTATAGTGTTTAATATGCAAGTCATGACTCACACTTGCGTATTAAAAACTAAACCTTTTTGAGAGCAAGAATCAATTGCCTCCTATTTTAAATGAAGTGGGGAGAGAGGGTGATATTTAAATAAAATTTAAATACAGTTTGGCTTTCCTTAACTTTAACCAATCACCTACCTTTATTCTACTTCTTTTCCCCTGTGATTACAGTTAAGATATCTGCTGAAGGGTAAAGGGGCACTGTTGATTCATCCAGACCAGTCTTTCTCAAAGCTTTTTACCCTGGAGGAACCCTTGAAATAATTTTCAGGTCTCAGGGAACCCCTGCCTAAAAATTATTATATCTACACCTAGAAAAATGTTTTAAATTGACATCTCCCAGGGAACCCTGTTTGAGAAACATTGCTCCAGACTCAAGTCTAGCCACACTGATATGCCATGTGGTGACCAGAAGTGATGCTGCAGATGACCAAAAGATATTTCTGCTAGAACAGCATTTATGGGGCCAAATGGAGGCACTGGAATCTATTTTTGGCCCAAACCTGGGTTGTTCCTTTTTTAGTGGGGGTTGAGACATTCCCTCCCAAATTTTTGGGTGCCACGAAGGCCCCCTCAAAGGCTTCATGTGGCCTGACATCTGCACAGTTCCCACCCATGTCTTGTAAATCCCCACACACACACACTATACTTTTCTGCTGTCAGAGCTAACCATAACTTTTTTTAAAAAAATCCTGTCTTTTAAAGAATTTGTAAGTAGTTTTAATTCTATTAGTTGCTTAATCGTTTTTAAAAATAATTGTTATATATATTTTACTGATGTTTTTGTATGTTTTTGGTTTGTTCCAGTTTTAATTATCTGTAAGCTGCTTCGAGTCCCAGTATTGGATGAAAAGCAGAATATAAATGAATATAATAATAACCGTCACCACCATAACCATTACCACCACCAATTTCCCCCCAGTATGGATTGTATCATTTGTATACTAGGTTTTGTTTTTGTTTTTTTTTGTTTTTGCTAATTACAGCACAAATCCAAAATTTGCAACCAGAACAAGTTTGTGAACTATGATTTGGGTAGACAATTAACTCCCAAAACAGAAAGGGCTACCATATCTTCCCAAGATCAGAAGAGATTATGAGGCCCTGGGGAGGAAGCTGAAAGAAATGAACGCACAGGTGGTCATCTCGTCTCTTCTGCCAGTTGAAGGGCATGGTCCAAGAAGGGAGAGGAAAATAGCCGACGTAAACAACTGGCTCCGTAGATGGTGTCGCCGAGAACAAATTGGATTCTTGGATCATGGACTGCGCTTCCATGCAGGGGGACTTCTGGCAAGAGATGGGGTGCATCTTACAACAGTTGGAAGAAACATTTTTGCCAACACTCTCAAGAATTTGATCAGGAGGGCTTTAAACTGAGTCAAATGGGGGAGGGAGACAGTATTCTGGAAGGCAAAAGGGCTGGAGAAAATAGTCAAACTGTCATAGAGGGAACAAGGCAAACAGCGCAAGGACCCAACAGTGGGAGGCAAAAAAACTTGCACAGGGAGCAAGTAAAGGGAACACATGGTCTCAGATGTCTCTACACTAATGCACAGAGCATGGGAAATAAGCATGATGAACTTGAACTCCTTGCACTACAAAACAAATATGATATAATAGGCGTTACTGAAACCTGGTGGGAGAGTCTCATGATTGGAATGTAGGAATAGAGGGGTATAACCTTTATAGGAGAAACAGGCCAAAGAGGAAAGGAGGAGGAATAGCATTATATGTCAGGGATATTTACACCAGTGAAGTGATCCATGACATCAATACTGGAAGCCAGGTGGAGAGCATCTGGATAAAAATTAAAGGGGAGGGAAACAACAGGGATGTTATTGTGGGACTCTACTACAGACCCCCAAATCAGACGGAGGAATTGGATGTTGCCTTTCTAGAACAGATGAACATACATGCAGAAAGGAGAGATGTAGTAGTGATGGGTGACTTCAACTATCCTGATATTTGCTGGCAATCTAACTCAGCCAAAACTACAAGGTCTAGCAAATTCCTTACATGCCTGGAAGACAATTTCATGGTCCAAAAGGTGGAAGAGGCAACAAGGGGGTCAGCTATTTTAGATCTGATCCTAACCAACAGAGACGACCTTGTTAATGGGGTGCAAGTGGTGGGATCCTTAGGTGAGAGTGATCATGTTCTCCTGGAGTTTGTTATACAATGGAAAGGAGAAGCCAGGCATAGTCAGACACGCATTCTTGACTTTAGGAGAGCTGATTTCAATAAACTCAGGGAAATACTGGGGATGATCCCATGGTCAAGAATACTAAAAGAGAAGGGACCTCAAGACGGTTTTGACTTTCTCAAAAGGGAGATACTGAAGGCACAATTTCAAACAGTACCATTGAGGAAGAAAAATGGGAGGTGTCTCAAGAAACCAGGATGGATGACTAAAGAACTTTCAATGGAGCTAAGTTTTAAACGGAACATGTATAGGAAATGGAAAAGGGGGGAAATCACCAAAGAAGAATTCAAACAGATAGCGAACACATGTAGGAGTAAAGTCAGAAAAGCTAAAGTGCAGAATGAGCTCAGGCTTGCTAGGGAGGTTAAGAACAATAAAAAGGGGTTTTTTGGGTATGTCCGCAGCAAAAGGAGGAAGAAGGAAATGATAGGGCCACTACGTGGAGAAGATGGCAAAATGCTAACAGGGGACAGAGAAAAGGCAGAATTACTCAACACCTTCTTTGCCTCAGTGTTTTCAGAAAAGGAAAAGGAGGACCAACCTGAGGAAAATGGAACAGAGGACACAATAGGGGAAATCCAGCTGAAAATAAGTAAAGAGGTGGTACAGGAATACCTTCTTAATCTAAATGAATTTAAATCTCCAGGACCAGATGAACTACATCCAAGAGTATTAAAAGAGCTGGCAAATATAATCTCAGAGCCATTGGCAATAATATTTGAGAACTCCTGGAGAACAGGGGAAGTCCCAGCAGACTGGAGGAGGGCAAACGTTGTTCCCATCTTCAAAAAGGGGAAAAAAGAGGATCCCAACAACTATCGTCCAGTTAGTCTGACATCAATACCAGGGAAGATTCTAGAACAGATCATTAAACAGAGAGTCTGTGAACATTTAGAAGGCAATGCCATAATCACAAAAAGTCAGCATGGGTTTCAGAGAAACAAGTCATGCCAGACTAATCTGATCTCTTTTTTTGATAAAGTTACCAGCTTGGTAGATGAAGGGAATGCTGTGGACATTGCATACCTTGATTTCAGTAAGGCCTTTGACAAGGTTCCCCATGACATTCTTGCAAACAAGCTTGTAGAATGTGGGCTAGACAAGTTAACTGTTCAATGGATTTGTAATTGGTTGACCGGCCGAACCCAAAGGGTGCTCAGCAGTGGCTCCTCTTCGTCTTGGAAAGATGTGACCAGTGGGGTGCCACAGGGTTCTGTCCTGGGCCCAGTGCTATTCAACATCTTTATCAATGACTTAGATGAGGGAATTAGGGGCATACTTATCAAATTTGCAGATGACACCAAATTGGGAGGAGTAGCTAATACCCTAGAGGACAGGATCAAAATTCAGAATGACCTGGATAGACTGGAGAGCTGGGCCAAAGCTAACAAAATGAAATTCAATACGGAGAAATGTAAAGTACTGCATTTAGGGCGGAAAAATGAAATGCATAAATATAGGATGGGAGAGACCTGGCTGAATGAGACTATGTGCGAAAGGGATCTAGGAGTCCTAGTAGACCACAAGTTGAACATGAGCCAACAGTGTGATGCGGCAGCTAAAAAGGCCAATGCAATTTTGGGCTGTATCAATAGAAGTATAGTGTCTAGATCAAGGGAAGTAATAGTGCCACTCTATTCTGCCTTGGTCAGACCTCACTTAGAATACTGTGTCCAGTTCTGGGCACCACAATTCAGAAAGGATATTGACAAATTGGAGCGTGTCTAGAGAAGGGCAACTAAAATGGTGAAAGGTCTGGAAACAATGCCTTATGAGGAGAGACTTAGGGAGCTGGGTATGTTTAGCCTGGAAAAAAGACGGTTAAGAGGCGATATGATAGCCCTGTTTAAGTATTTGAAGGGATGTCACGCTGAGGATGGAGCAGGCTTGTTTTCTGCTGCTCCAGAGACTGGAACACGGAGCAATGGGTGCAAGCTCCAGGAACAGAGATTCCACCTCAACATGAGGAGGAACTTTTTGACAGTCAGAGCTGTTCGGCAGTGGAACACACTCCCTCGGAGCGTGGTGGGGTCTCCTTCCTTGGAGGTCTTTAAACAGAGGCTGGATTGCCATCTGTCGGGGATGCTTTGATTGTGATTTCCTGCGTGGCAGGGGGTTGGACTGGATGGCCCTCGTGGTCTCTTCCAACTCTGCAATTCTATGATTCTATGATTCTATGATTCTATGAAAGCTCTGCCATTCCCTGCCCCAATTCAAGATGAATTTTAAAGTGTTTGAAAGGCAGTAGAATTGCTTGGCCCCTACTATAACTCAGCACCTTCCCACTGCATTCATTCACACTTATTCCCAGAGCCAGGAAAATAACATACAGTACATAAACTATGGAGAATTACTGTCTAGGCTGCAGCAGTCTTGTTTTCCCAATATTAATACTTGTACCACTTTAGGAAGGTAAAACAGTTTAAAGAGGGAGCCAGCTGGGGAAGAAATGCACAGGTGTAAGAGGCAAAGCATATGGTTGAGCTGCGAGTGTGCCGTTGGAAATGCCAGATGATTAACATACATTACTTTTTAAAAAAGAATTTGCACCTTGCAAAAATCCCATACAATGTCATTGTGTGTAAATAACTCATAATGGCTCAGGGCTGTTTTAGCTGTTTTAGCAATTCAGCATCAAAAAGTGTGTGCATGGGGGGGGTGTTTGGCTTTTTTTAGGTGTCTTTTGGTGGCTTGGAAGTGTCTGGGAGATATCAGTAGCACATCCTTCAGGTCTGTACTGCATAGTTCTGCCCACCCTGGTAACAAATAATAAAAAAGGGAGTGGGGATGGTACTTCCTGAACTAAGATACAGTCTTGGAATGCTATTATCCTTCATGTTTCATGTTGACCTGAACTTTATATGCAGTCCTCTGCTCAAAAATACATACAGAAAAACACAGAGGCTGCTGACACACTCCAGGAATAATGCAGCTTGACACTGCTTTAACTGCTATGGCTTGATGCTATGGATTTCTGGGATTTGTAGTTTTGTGAGATATTTAGCTTTCTCTGCCTCAGAGTTCTGGTGCCACAACAAACTACAAATTTCCAGGATTCCATAGCATTGAGCCCTGGCAGTTAAGCGTATCAAACTGCAATTATTTCTGCAGTGTGTCAGCAGCCAGAATTCAGTATAGTTTTCTGTACAAAAATGTGGCATTGGGGAAGCAGTGTACAAAAAGTGTGTGTGTCAGGAGGACATGCTTGTAAACAATTCAGATATGAGGGGAATGGCACAGAGGAGATGGATACAAATTTTCATCCATGCAGAAAATGCATGTCTTTCATATGGACATTATTCCTATGTTCATTCACCTTCTTAAAATAATTTGTTGATCACTTATTTGTCTATTGTGATCTCTGAAACAATGTAGAAAAACAGATATAAAAACATTTGTTAAAACAGTTTAAAAACATTTTAAACCAGTTTTGCAAAAACAGAAACTAGGTGAAATAATACCACTTTAAATACCAACTGGAAACTCAAAAGATATGGAACCAACCTGACATATTTTGAGAGGGAATGCTATAATCAAAGCGCTACTGTAGAGAAAGCCCTGTTTTATGTAGTCAGCAACCTAGGGCTTGTCTACATGGGCAATTTACCCCATCTTGCCTCTGTCTTGGAGCCCTGAAGTCCTGACAATGCAGGGCTTTTGCCTCAGTTTGTCCCCGGGTAGTCCTTACAACACCCAAGGCAAAGATGGGGCTAAGATGGGGGAAAGATGGATTAGGGCCTGATAAAACATTTTAAGAAATTATCTGTTTAAATGTGTTCCCGCCAAAATAAAATGGATTGGGCCCCATGTGACTGTAAGAGCCCGTTCTAGCACAACAGCCTGTTGCTGTGGCTGCTGGATGCTGGCTGCCTCGCTCTTCTGGATCCAGGAAGGGGCCCCACAGCATGTTATCAGTCTGGTCACATGCAGGGGGTCTTGCTCATGTGCTGCAGGCCTCCTGCCTGGATCCAGAGAGTGGGACACAGCTGCCAGTGGCTGCAGAGATGAGCCAGCATGCCTGTCTAGACTCTGGCCCACTCCATGCAGGTAGCAGGGGAGGAACATATCTGATCTGTGGGCAGGATACGTTGGCACTGAGTCAGCATATCCTTGCCCATGTAGATGAGCCCCTAGTCTCTTCAAGTGGTGGGACATGCAACAGGGTCTCTCATGAAGATGACATATTCCAAACAGGTTCATCTATTGTCACATCCTACCTGGAAGCAGTTGCCTCAGATGAAAAAGGGGAAGATGTAAGCCCAGTTAACAGGCTCTAGTTGGAGCAAAAAGAGGCCTGCAGCCCTGTCCTGGAAGCAAAGCCTAGGCCATCACACATTGACCTCAAAGATGTCAGGATATTGGGACATACAGTAGATTTATGCTGTAAAGAGCTGAGATGTAGCAAACAGTCTGCAGAGAGCTGCAGAGTGAGCTAGCAGCAGTTTGCAGAAGCTAGCTGGGTGAATGTATCAATATTGATTAGCTCACAGACCTGGAGCAGAGCTGAGCTGGACTGAGAGCTAAGCAGTCCTGTTTTGGATCTCACTGTGTGAAGATGTCCTGTTCAGGATCTCACAGTGGGAAGATGTTTTTCTCCTGAATGCTGTATATATCTGTAAATATACTTAATTATGCCCAAGTAAAGGTAAGTTTATTTTAGACACAAGCCTGTGTCTGTGCCTATTCTTATGCCTGAAGGAACAGCACTCTGCTGTTTATTTTTGCTGCCTGGACCTGTTTAGGTACCCAATGCGTGCTATCACCCAACAGAAGAGCCAGACTTAGAAGCTGAATTACTTCATCCTTTGCAGTGTCACAGACTGAAATGACAACAACAAAAGCATAGGCAAGGATGTGACCTGCCTTAAAAGGAAAATACTGGGATAAATAGAGCAGCTGTGCTGAGTTACGGCTGGCTATAAAGTAGCATAGCCAAGCTCGTTTTTGTGCTGTAAAACAACTGCCCCACTATTTCTGGCATCATGATGGTTCCTGCTCTCTCTCATTTCCTGAACTTTGGCTTGTTCTTTGGATTCTTCTCTTTGATAGCTCCCAAACTGGTATTTGATTCTGCTTGCACTGCATTTCATACTTAGTCTCCAGACTGTTTTGACCACTCTTCTGCTCTGTGGTTGACCCTGGACCTTGGACATACACAGGTTGTATCTTTCTTGAACTAGAGGTGTACTTTCTGCGGTCCTTACTACCCTGAAGCAGAGCATATATAGTGAGGTCACAGACCTGTAAGTGGAAAGGTAACTAAAAAGTTAATCACATTACAGATGAAGTAATTAAATTGTATTTGCAATGTTGTGTAGAGTAGTAATACATTAGGGCCCCCATATCTGCAGAACCAATATCTGCAGTTTCAGTTATCTGCAGGACACAAAAGAGCACACCTACCATAGAGTCTTCCTAGAAAATGCTTAGAGAGGCATCCCCTCTAAACATTTTCTAGGTCCTCCAAGGCAATTCTTTGTTATTTTAAACTGGAAGTTCCATTATTTTCAATGGGGTTTGCTGTCATCTGCAGTTTTCGGTATCCATAGGTGCCCCTGGAACCAATCCCCCGCAGATATGGGGATCCTACTTCATTATGGAGAAAAAGGATTTAATGCAAATAACTACTTATTGTAACAAATTACGTTGAAATGTTGTGTCTGCCTGTCTTTTAATGCATGGGTAGTGTGTATTGTAAGAGCTCTTTTGATCTCTTTGTTTCAAATACTTTGCAGTTAGACTGCCTAATTCCCATTGACTTCAGTGGGAGAAAATAATTATATTTTTCTTTTAAACGTATAATCTCCACTAGCATGTGGGAAGAGGGGGAAATGGGAGTACATAATGGTACCTGCTACTGGCAACAGTGAGGAGAAGAAACAGATGTTAGCGGCAGGGAGAAGGAAAAAGGTATGGGAACAGCAGCAAAGAGCGAAGAGGAAGTACGGCAGAGGAGGAATGGGTGACGGCCAGCTCCGAGCCACTTATTGCTTGCATGCCTGTCTCTGAGGGGTCCTCAGAGCCAAGACATTATGGGAAAGGTGACTTGAAAAATAACCTGTGTGTGCATTGAATATCCCTTAAAGCCAGGCATTCTAAACATAGGCCATCTCTTCCTTTCATCACCATTGCCACTGGCTCTGTTCTTCTGCTTGCACACTGAGGTTTTGGATACTTGAAATTATTTTGGCTGCACCCATTGCATTAGAAGTTTGCCACAATAAGATTCTGGCCTGTGTCTCTAAAGAGCCTCATGGCATTTTGTTGTTTTTGTTATTTGTTTATATTACTGTATAGAGTGCCATGCACATGGATTACCCTATATCAATAATGGATACTATTAAAGTGCCTTCAGTTTTTAAAAGCAGGAATGAACAAAAGAAGTCGTGTTTCATTCTGAAGTTTAATAGGGCAGAGAGGACTGAATTATCATTTTCATACTGTGAAAAGCAGTCTGGATTTTCCCTCAAAAACAGCAAATTCATCCTTCCCTGGGAATATCAAATGGTACTCATTCCTAAGTTCTCTTTTTCATTTTTTTAAAAGCGCAGTTGATAAGCATAATACTTAGGGTTGGAATAAACAGTGACAAAAGTCTTTTTCTAAAACAACAACAGCGCATTGACAATAACTTAAAATATTTAGCACCAGAGTGGTTTCATTATTATGGATGAGCAGACTTCATTACCATGTAGGTGTACTTCATAACAGTTTAATAAGATTTTGGCTGGAATGCTGACTCCTAGTTAAAGGACTGTTTTCTCCCACCATCGAATGCAGACATTCCAAGGGTTTTTTTTAATGCTCATTAGTTATGCCACTGTTCTAGGTACTACTGGTACCTCATGTTATTAATGATACTAATGACAGATAAGTTTGCTTGCAGTTTTTAAGTCCAGGGCATTATGGGTATGTTTTGTAGCAGTGGCCTGCAAACTTGTTTCCCAGATGTCATTGCACTTTAGCTTGCAGAGATCCAAGACAGCATGGCTGATTGTCAGGAATTCTGAGAGCTATTCTTAGGACCAAGGTTGAGAACATTCATGGCCAGGCTGTGAAGACAACAGGATTAGCCAGATGATGAACAGGAGCGTGCACCCTAGAAGAGTCTCCAGAATATCCTGCAACATCCAAAAACCCCTTTCTGGGCAATGTAATATGAGAGGTATTTCCCTGAAAGTCAACGTTTTGAAAACCTCTGATCTCATTGATGTTGAGAATTCATTGCCACAAAATGACCATTGTTTTAAGGATCTATAAAAACAGACCTTAAAAGGACAAAGAGGAGTCTCATTGGAACCTTTGGGCCGGGAAGCAAAATGCCAGGGACAACAGCAGGAGAGAATGATGACCTGGAGACATCTGACTGGTCTACACTTTGAGCAGGTTAGGGATGAGAAAGATATGACCTTCCATATGTTGTTCAAGTTCAACAGGTGATGGGAGTTTCTGAACATTTGGAAGGCCACATGTTGCAACACCTGGAGGAGATGGAACTATGATCCATTCTAGCAGGGGTTTTCTTAGGTTCCTGTGTTTGTCATGTGTGGCTCTTCAGCTTGTTGATTGTAAACATAAGCATTGCAACTTGATCTAAACAGATCAGGGTGCAGTACTACCATACCTGTGTTCTTTTCATTTCAGAAGCTAACCAGGGTTGAGCCTTGTTAGTATTTGGGTGGAAAGCTACCAAGGAATACTAGGGACAGCTTCTGCTCACCAGTGTTGGCAATTTTGTTGTTGCGTGCCTTCAAGCTGTTCCTGACTTATGGCGACCCTAAGGTGAACCTATTACAAGGAGTTTCCTGGCAAGATTTGTTCCAAGGAGGTTTTACCATTGCTTTCATCTGACACTGAGAGAGTTTGACTTGTCCAAGGTCACCCTGTTGTATTCCATGGCTGAGCAGAATTCAAACTCTGGTCATGTGTGGGTCTTCAGTTTGGTGGGTTGCAAACACAAGTATTGAAACATCTAAGTGGATCAGGGTTCAATACCACTATACTACCCTCAACAGTAGGAGTTCTAGTCCAACACTCAAACCAGTACATCACCTTGGCTCTCCATAGTGTTGACTATACTGGGTTAGGTTGACCAATGGTCTGACTCATAATGCTCTTCCTTATTATTTTTTTTCCCTGCTATTGCTGTTAGGAGATACTTAAACAAAAAGAGCAGGGGAAAAAAGATTTGGGGAGGGCAGGAGAGGGAAGGATGGAAGGGGAGAAAGAGATGGAGGGAGGGAGAGGGAGGGAAGGAGATACTTCCTGCTGACTCTCTGCCAACATATCAGCCTTCCTGGTAAGAATACAAAAAGGAAGAAAACATCACAGGGGGGAAAAATATCCAAGCAGCAAGAGCAGAATGCGTGGGTTCCTGTGGCACTGAACGCACAGCCTTTTGTCTGTTATGAGAACACTTGGCGCTTACAAAACTTCCACTCATATCTTGTTGAGTTTCCATCATATCAGTCCTTGTGTATCGATCGTTTTCATCTCCTCGGTTTCATTCTCTCACACACCCTTTCTCTTGTTTCTATGGTGTCTGCTCTTTGTCCTCTCAAGGTTTTCCATACTGGTGCCTTTGTTTTGCTTTCCCCCCTGCTATGTCAAGTTCAGTCTAGCCTGTCCCAGTTCAGGCATTATGTAATTAGTATCGTGATCAGAGTTGTGGGAATTTTCTTTTCTTTTCTTTCTCTAACAATCACAACTTGCATCTGATCAGGTCAGCTGGCTCCGTGAAAGCTTGTTCCAAAATAAATGTGTTAGTCTTTAAGACTAGAATTTCTGTTGCGTTGGGTAGAAACTGAGTGTTTGTTAGATGGCTAACCAATTAATTGGTTTTGATTGAATACATTTCTTCTTCTTTACTTTTTATCTATTATTATAATATTTTCCACCTTGCTTTTCCCAGTTGTCATGTCCACCCTGGTGTTCTGCAGTAGGGTTCTATATGAGCCTGCGTGCTGAGTAAGATAATCAATTGATAATCCTGTAAATCAGTGGTTCTTATCCCCCAGGGGGCTGCAGTGTCCTCACGGGGTCTGTGAAAGCTGTTCAGCCCACCTCCTGCCTAAAGTAGAGTGGCCACGTGACAGGAGCCAAGGCAAAGACCAGCTGGCTGGCTTGGCCTGCACATTGCCATTCAATCTACTCCAGCCACAAACTTACAGGAAGAAGCAAGAGAAAAGTCTTCCCATCCTCTCCAGTGCCTCTAATGGAAGGTTTAATGGCTGGTGTAATTGTGTTGTTGTTGTTGTTGTTTTAAATCTTGAGTTAAGTCTTGGGGGTCCACGGCAACAAAAGATGTTTAAAGGGGGTCTCTGGTAAAGAAAAGGTTAAGAGTCACTGCTATAAATCATCCAGTATGCATGATGGGAAGATTGGTGACACCTCTTTCTGTCCTCAAATTTAGCTCTGACACTCCCTCCATAGGGAGGCCTGACTTGCTCCCCTCTTTGATGACCATCCTCTTTGGGCCAGTCCTACTGTTAGGTAGGATGAGCTGGCTGCAGATTTTTGCTGTCGTGAAAAGAGAACATTTCGTCAGCTATTGATACAGTATTTTCCACCTCACTAATTTGGCTAGGTTTAGGTGCTATGTATTTTGACTTGACAAGGTGTGTGTCATTTTCTTTTTCACTTCAGACAGCAAAATGCCTTGGGCTGATATTGCTTCTGCTGCAGTGTGAGCTCTCACCTACAAATGACTTACACATGCATAAGGTCTCTTCTCTTTCTGTCTAGCAGGAGCATCCTTTGTGAGTGCAGAACCAGTGGGATCCAAGCTTACAGAGATTCCTTCAAAGTTGGGAAAACCATTAGAGGAAATGCCAAGGCCATGTTTGGAGATATATTAGCAGAGGTTAAAAGACACATGCAGCCACCTAGTTGCCTGCATACAACCAGTGGCGGACTGGCCAGGGTGTCAGCTTGCCCAATGGCAAGTGGGCCCTGTGGGCCCCTGATGAAGTAGGCCCCCTTAAACATTAGACAATATGTTAAAAATGTTAATGACCTTCTAGTAGCTTGAAAATATAATAGAAGTTCAAATATTATTACTGTATGCCACTAAAATTTAAGTTGTATTATGGGATGCTGGGAGGGAGGCATCCTCCGTGTGTGGGGTGTCCGTTCTCTCTGGGCCAGGCTGGAGGACCAAGACCCACAGGGCAGACTTTGTCTCTTGAGTGGAGGCCAGTGGGTAGACTGGGACCCCCACGGGGCAGAGGCCTGCACCAATAGGCCGCACCCTCCACCGTTCCTCTTCTGGGAAGCAAGGGATTGCGATTATCAACACTGGCAGGCCCCCCACAGGGGGGAAGTTGCCCCTACCTTCCCAGAGGAGTTGGGGAGGCCCAGTAGACCAGGCTCCCCTCTGGTGGGCCCCCTATGTCTTCTGGCAACCAATTTTTTTAGACTCAGTCCGCCACTGCATACAGCCACCCAGTTGCCTACTTCTGGTTTAATGTTGTTCGAATGATCTTATGATCATTTTGCAGCTCTGCCCACACTTCTTCACCTTGTACTTGAGGGTCCCCATGTCCCACATCATCACCCAGAGGAATATGGAGGGCATCTGCCTTTTCCAGTATGTTGTGATCTTGTTCACATTTACAAATTTCACCTCTAGAGGAACAGAAAGGAAACAGAGAAATGCCAGAGAAGTATCATTTATGAACTGTACATACGCTAGGGTAATATGTGTTGGGGCTCATGTTACTGTGTTGTGAATACTTTATACATTTTACTGGCATGTTGACTATATAAATCTTCGAATTTTTGAAAAATCTGTAATATATTGTAACTTCAGCTCAGATTCAACATTACTTAGATTAGACTAGGGATGTAAATAGTCACTTATTTTATTCTTGCATCCAATAATGAATAATTTTCTTTTTTATTTGGTGGATGTTGAGAGGTTTTGTTCCTCGCAAAGATGTTTTTGCATTTGGGGACTTGTTTGTAAAAAAAAGTCTTCGTAAAAAATGGGGTTTGTAAGAAAAAGTCAGGTTTTGTGCAATGATTTTGCGCAAAATACACTGTTTGCTGTTTGAAAACATTACTGCTGGCAAAAAAAAGGGGGGGGTAAACAAACCTTTTTGCAAAAAATTCAAAATGCAAAACAAAACAAAGCCAGCATTGAACATTTTCTTGACAGGAAAGTTTGCAAATATTCTTTGCATCCCTAAATTAGACCTACGGAAATTATTTTGAACATAAGCTAGTTATGACTTGACTTAAGGCCCATCAATTTTAATTAATCTAACTTAATTATGACCAAGTAAGGATCTGATTCTGTACACTGCCCTTTGTTATGATGTTTGATGCTGTTTAATTCTTGTAAGTTATTAGCTAACACACATTGGAAACTGCTTAATGCGGTGTAGATGTGTAAATTGCTATTGTTTAAACAATTTGTAAACTGTTTTGAGAGCCTTTGTGGCTGAAGAGCAGGGTATAAATACCTAAATAAATAAAAAATAAAATAATAAAGTTACTATATTGCTATCAGTTTTTAACTTGATTTTTTTTTCTTTTTTAAAAGAAGGCTATAAATGCCTTAATGGGAAGTGCTATTTATTCATGAGCAGTTCCAAGCTTAGCCAGAATTGTAGCTGCATGAGATATGATGGAATTGCCCCCCACAATAAGAATTCTCTGTCCTACAAATGAAATTATCATGCCCAAAATTTCCAGCATTCATACCTAGAATTCTCTTATTTGGTATGTTCCCATTCACTTGGTAACTTTGTCTTCCCCTTTTCTTTGAGTCATTAAATTGTGGCTGACATCCTGTTAGGTAGTTATGAAGTCATAAGCTGGTCTTATGACCTTATAACTGTTTCATATTTCTGATTGTGGCACCATTGCCATGACTGCAAATGCCCCCAAACCCTCCTTAAAAGCCAGCCAGGCATACTGAGTGAAGGAGTTATGTGGTTCTGGTGAGCAGGGCACTGAAGGATGACACATCAGGACCTCTCCTGCTAGTGAACTGCAGTGTACTGAGTAGAAACAGAGATGCTCACGGAGTCTTCCTTGTCACACCACAGCTTGTTGTAGGGAGAAAGCTGGATGTGTCCTCCTACAGCACCCAGCTTTCCAATTTAGCAGAACTCCTTCACTCAGTACAGATGTCTGCCTTTTAAGGTGGGTTTTAGGGGGACAGATCAGGGAACGGAGTATAGCTATCTGTTCCATGCAGGATCTTGGCTTGTATTTTTAAATGTTCAACAGACATTTTAAGTTACTGCAATGTTAGAAATTTTCATGGGGCTGAATTCTTGTTTGTGTGGGGCAATGCTCTTATCTTCCCCATTCAGCTACATCCCAGAGCAAAGCCCAGGAATAATCAAGACTCCTCTGTTTACTGTACAAGTATTGCTCAGATTGGGATTGATGACTTGGGATTGAGTGATTTGAAACACTAGGTGTCTGCATCATCATCTGCTGATGTTTGGCAGTGTTTCTGTTTTTATAGTCCTGGGCAGGTGGCAAAAACAGGAAGTTGTTCAAGGCTCTAGTGGGTAGCTGTACATGGCTGTTACATGACATGAGATTCACTGGGTTGCAAGTTGTGCCAAGCATGGACTCAAGCAAGTCAGAGCTTTGTTTTGTCCTACAGAAAACTGGAAATATGGTGTGAAGGGAGGTGTTGGGCTACAGAGAAACCAAACCACAGTTTTTACAGCCACAAAACTATTGGGGCTTCCCTCTGGATTATGTCACCTGGCCACCCAAGATAAAAATTGCTCAGCCTGTTTAACAAGTTTGTCATGATGAGCTTCGCTGCAGGGGGCTCTCATTTTGTTTGCATACTTCTGTCAATGCACTCTGCAGCTGCAACACAGGCTCTCTGCACCAGTGGTTTTGAAACTGGCCATGCAGAACTGCTTACAAGATGTGTGAGCATGGAGTGTACTAGAGATGTGAAGTATAGGCATGATGCTGCACTTGGTCCCATACTTTTCTTCACCACAAATAATTGTATGGGGTATGGTGAACCTCTTCCCCAGAAAGCTTAGTTTAGCATGTGTCAGTGCTGGTTCCTGGAAGATATGAGAAGCAAGCATAAATGAAACAGTGAACCTGGTTCCTAAGCAAACAGCATGTTTCCTCCCCCTTTAGGATAAATAACTGGATGGCACAAGAAGAGCTGTAGCAACCTTCTCCCCAGGAGCGGTGGTTTTCAATCTAGCAATATAGAACCTGTGAGGAAATAGCATACAGCAGGAGAGGGACAAGCACAGAGAAGAATGAGCATGATCCCATTTAACCTGCCTTCAGAAAGAAAGTAAAAAAATAATAATAAAAAAATGGAGTCCTGCAAACATTTTGTGGTTATAACTGATAAGGTTCTACTTATGTGGAAGATATATGAGTCCTCACATGTGATGGGATTTTTTTTTGAAGGACCTCATTAGTTCTTCCCATTTGTTAGGGAGGGAGATTCAAAAAATGCACAGACTGACCCAATCATCAGGGTCCTTAATTTTAGTGCAGTATGCTTAGTGAGTGAATGAGTTAGACATCCATAAGCCTTTGGCTTGAAACATGCCTATGCCATGTTACCTACTCTGACACCCCCTGCCCCATAACTATAATAATAATCTGACAATATTTAATAATTAGGCCAAATGTGGCCTTCCCCATAGTGTGACTATTAAACCTGGGAAATTCCACAACCAGGAATCCCAAAGACAAACATTGCTCAGTCAGGTATGCACTTAAGGAGGGGCTGCTCAAATTCCAAAGAAATGTTAATTTGCAAGGCATCTTTGTGCCTGAATACCTGGCTAATCCTATCAGCCAAAACTGGGCTACTCAAGGCTGAGCAGAACCCTCATGTGTCTATCCTTCCCAAACAAAGAAGGTTGCTTCCTCTATTCAGTTACAAAGTATCAGCACATTAAGAACCATTAGCATATCCAAGTATTCATTGTCTTTCCCTGAGCAACTCTGAGAAGCATTGTCTTTCACTCCAAATCCCATCCCCTGAAGGCAGCTATTTACTATAAAGACCCCTCCAAACCCCTACTCAAGTGGACACAGTTCACTCTCCTACCTATTCCATGTCATACTGTGTTGCCGTTCCAGCTTCAGGACCCCCATTCTTCTGGTTTCTTCCATGACCTCATCTCCTCAGATCATTACAGTATCACCAGAAAACAGATTCCCTTCTCTATCCCAATACTTCCTACTTTATTCACTAGCCTTGTGTGAATGCTTGAAGGCGAAGCCTCTGTGTGTGTGTGTGTGTGTGAATGTTGTTATTATTGTCTTCTGAAATAAAGAGCAATTATTGTACTATCTAGCTTAATGACTCCTCCTAATCTCGTATACAAAGGTTAAAAGACCCCAATACCTGTTGCTCCCTCTCACATAGCCAAGCTGAGTATATTAATTCCCCAAATTAAGACCCCTGAGCATTTAAGGTAACAGCCATAAATTAGCCACATTAACTCACAACATTCCCTTATCTACAGTTATATGGAGACAATAATAGTGGCCTACCTTTCATGGCTGTGGTGTGCATGTGTGTGCAGAGGGAGAGTGGTGTGGATATTATGAAGCTCTGTATAAATATTACCAGATCTTTACATAACTTTGGTTGTAGATTAGATTATAGCCAAAAGGATCTGACCCATCAGTCCCTAGCTGGAGATCACTGGCTTTAAAAAACACACAACCCCAAACACTCAACCCCCCCACAAAAAACAAACTAAAATAAGCGATCTGGGAGAACATCTAGTCCAACCCTCTGCTCTATGCAGGATCTGGAATGTGGAAGGCAAATCCAGCATCCAAATACCTCTGGTGAAGGATTCCATAGCTGTGCAATGTTATGTTGTTTCATAGGAATTTCACACATTTTCCACAACCCTTGGCTCAGCTTCTTATCTCATCCTGTAGGGCTCTGGTTTACCAAGTGGTAAATGATGGATGCCATTTTAGGTCACCTACAATGCCCTAGATTTTTCTACATAGATACATTATGGGTTACAGTGAAAACAGCAGGCAACTAGCTATTGTTCTCTGGAGCAAATAACAGTGCTGCTACTCTTTCAACTTGTTAAACTGAAGCTTGAAATGAACACATTACAAGTGACAATGTTACATGCAATGTGTTGCTTTCTGTAGCATCTAGAGGTAATGTTTACTTGTCATACCTGGATTTAACTTCATGGCAGAGGTTATTTTGGGGAGAATTTCTGGCTATCTATATTTATAAAACTCTTGGGTATGTTACCTTTCCCAGTGGGCTGATTAGCTGCTCAGGAAAGATACCTAACCAATCACCACCCACATGCAAATTCCTTCTCCCCCTCACAATCCACTCCTGCCACTCAATCTGCATCTACACCCCCAGCCTCACAATGGCCCCTCTCTCCTCTCACTCCCTCAGCCACTCACCAGTCACGGGCTGTGACAGACAGACAGTCAACTGGTGGTGGCTGCGGCAGTACACTGCTGCTGCTGCCGCCGCCGCTGCAACAGTACTCAGGCAGTCAACTGGTGGTGGCAGCGGCCTGCAAGCCACTGTGCTGCAGAGGCCTATGAGTCTAGGGTGGGCTGAACCATGTGAACTGTTCAAATCTACTATAATGGCACATGTTACACTGGAATTCAGCTAGTTTCTCTATTTTTAAGGAATTTTATTTTTAAAAGTAATTATGAGTAAAGGAGGAAGTTACATTTGCGCAACAAGCAGCTTGTAATATCATTAATTACTTTCTTCACCTTGGAACAAGTAAAGGGAACAAATTACTCTTTTAAAATGTAATAATCCAAGCTCTGAGTTAAACTTCTGGAGAGTTGGAGGGAAGAACCAATGTAAGGGGTTGGGGGCAGGCGGTATTCCATTAGAGCATGAGTGGACAAAGCATGGCCTGTCAGCTGCATGCAGCCCTCAAGGGCTGTTTTTGTGGCCCCCAGAGTCCTCCCCCCCCGGGTAAAAAAAATTGGTTAAATTTTTTTAAAATGCCCCTAAAGAGGTGACATGATAGACACAAAGGGGTGTCATACTGAGTTTTCTGCTGCTCCAGAGACTAGGACACAGGGCAATGGACTCAGACTCCAGGAAAAGAGATTCCGCCTAAACTTCCTGACAGTAAGAGCTGCTCAGAAGTGGAATCCACTGCCTGGGAGTGTGGTGGAGTCTTCTTCTTTGGGGGTGTTTAAAGAGAGGCTGGATGGCCATCTGTCGGGAATGATTTGATTGTTTATTCCTGCATGGCAGGGGGTTGGACTGGATGGGCCCTTGTGCTCTCTTCCAACTCTATGAGTCTATTAAATGCCATCTATGGGGGATGGGGTACATTTTTGCCATGATTTCACCCCCCCATGGGCCATTTTAGGCCCAGGAAAGTCATAGACTCTTTGGGGAGGAGGCCACTCCTAAGTCTAATATGGCCCAGGGGGCTGAACTCATGGTGAAAATGTCCCCCACAGCCCCTAGAAGGCATTGAGGGATGTTGAGAGGAATGTGTTTTTTCCCAGTGGGGAGGTGTGGTGGTGGGTATGCATCCCCCCACAATGCCACTAGGAGGCTAATTATGGGGAGAATGATTCCCCAGCCTCCCATAGTTGCCCACTAGAGAGAAAACATTACACTAGAGGCCTGGAAGCAAAGGCATTTTAAAAAAGAGAGGCAGTTTTCTTTAACTAAGAATGGTGTTTGAAAGCAATATTTTTTTAACCTAGATCCAGAGGTTCACAATATAGCTGCTGTGGAGGAGCACATAATTATTTTTTGCAAACTGTCTTTGTGGAAGTTTTCACTTGCAGTATTGGGGGGGGGTAGTTGCCACCTACCTTTGATTCTCACCTGTTTTTCATTCTCTTTTGGGAAATAAAAGGACAGAAGCAGCTGGAAATAGAATCCCCATGCAATGTTTTATTTGCCATGGGCTCTGTTTGCATGGCGTTCTCCCCCCCTCCTTCCCCCCCCCCACACTTTGTTAATGAAGACAGAAATAAAACTAGTGTTGCTTCAGCTTTCTTCCCCCATACCTCTCCCAGGTGGCTATATATTAGTTCTAGTAATCAGAAGCAATATGCAGTATGCCTCTGGACAAGCAGGGAACTAGGCTGGTCTGTGGTCTTGGACAGGGACAGGGGCAATGCCAATCAGGGCTGCTGGTTGCCAAACAATCTGGGCTGGATAATGCCATCTGTCCTGGTCCTCCAGTTCCTGCCAGAGGGGAAATGAGGAACATAGCAGTGGTGGTAACTGTAGCAGCTCCTGGAAAAAAGACATCTTTTTTGTGTGTGTATTCCTGCATGGCAGGGGTTGGACTAGATGGCCCTTGTGGTATCGTTCAACTCTATGATTCTATGATTCTCTTTTGGCAGTGGGTGAAGACCACTGGAACTGCCATCACCATTGTCTTCTCTTGTGGCAGGGAATGTGTAGAGCAGTCCTGTCTAACCTGTGGCTCTCCAGGTATTTTGGACTACAGATCCCAGAATTCCTGACCATTGGTCCAGCTGGCCCAGGTTTCTGGGAGCTGGGGTGCAAAACCCCTGAGGGCCACAGGTTGGATACCACTGGTGTAGAGGGATGTGTGTATGTGTTTGTGTCTCTTGTCCAAGCCTACCAGTACTAAAATGTGTCCAAAACTGCTGTTTTTTTTTAAAGTAGCCTTCTTGTGGTGGCCGTGGAAGTGGGGATGCTTGGGGAGTATTTCTACTTCTGGTCCCAGGACTTTAAGTTATATTTCTTCCTCTGGATATCACCTTTTGAGGACCAAGAGTACGAAGGGAATAATGCACTCAGGTCCTGCTTGTGGGTGTCCCGTGTGAACTACGCAGCCACTGTAGGAATCAGAACGCTGGATAGCTTGGTGTCTGACCTTCACGGTTTGGTGCTCACTGCTGCTGGTCGAGCAGAGAGTGTGGCCACCATCGGGACAGCCAAGGGAGTAATAACAGGGAGAGCCAACATAGCTGGATTCCTGTTGCTTAGTCCCAACTATTCATGTATTTCATGTATAGCCTGCTTTTCTCTTGATACCAGACCCAAGGTGCCTTATGACAAGTTAGAACAAGTGCAATTAAAATCTTATTGTATACTTAACAGAATTGTCCATTTGATTTTTTAAAGTTCATAAAGTTAAAACACTTTAAAACACACATTTAAAATATACTAATTTAGAAGAGGGAAAGCCCAGCACACCCCATTAAAAAACCCATCTGCCACATGAGTTTCAGAGCCAAAGTCCCATTGAAGAGATCCACTGAATCTTTGTTGAATGGTGAGTCATCATGTAGTGAATCAAAATGATGCAATAGCTATATGCTAGGGAGGCTTAATAATATGGATGAGGGGCTCATGTACACAGGCCAGAATATGCCAGATTTCTGACAGCATATTTTGTCTCGGATCAGACCCGTTTCTCCCCCATTACGAGCACGAAACAGGATGGAGTTCAGACTGCCCCACCGGCCCATCACTGCAACCACTGCCACTGCCCTCATCTCACTCTCCAAAGCTAGGAAACTGGCCCGCAGAACATGAGCAAGGCTCTCTGCATGTGATCAGCCTGGCCACATACTGCTGCAGGCCTTCTTCCTGGCTTTGGAAGAGCAAAGGCAGATGGCAGCTGCAGCAGTGGGCTGGTGTGATGGTGTGGGCTCCGGCGGTCATTCAGGACCTGATCAATTTAGCCAGTCGAAGCAGTTTTTCCCCAGGTATTTTTTTAAAAAGCAGTGTAACGGGCTTCACCGTGTCTTGTCCCCATCTTTTCCCTGGAGGTCATGATGACTGTCGGGGGGCAAAATGGGGCAAGTGCCCTGCATTGTCTGGACTGCAGGGCTCCAAGACAGGGCACGATGAGGCAAATATTGCATCTGGACAAAGACAAGGCCTCCAATAATGAACGCAATGAGCATTTAATATTAATTCAGTAAATGAGCCAGTCCTTGAAATGCAGGTTGACCCCTGTATCTGCGGGGGTTATGTTCCAAGGACATTATAAGACTGGCATCTAAAAATGTTGTAATTCCATGAATAAAGAAAGCAGAAACATAGTGGCATTATTACATTTATTATTGCACATCGCTGTAATCTCACAAAAAAACAAAAAAAAAAAAAACAAAACACCACAGCATTATCGCATGACTACCACTAACACTTTATGAACAGGAGTTTATTCCATGATTTAGCATGGGCAGGATTTTGCTGATTCTTGCAAAAAGATGCAAGTGTACTTAAAAACAGCAAAACCCCATTAATTTATAAAGTAAATGAACAGACAAACACTTAAACCTAAAAAACAAACAAACTGGGACAGTTAATAAAAAGAGCATCCTGTGCATAATTTTCACATTGCCACCCAGAAGTTTTCTTGCTCACAACAGAGACGGGGCAAAGAGGACTGCCCATTCACATTGTAATCTTACAATTACAGTAGGATCTGTTTTCACACATTCTTCAGTACCATGAAAAAGCGATATTAAGAGCTATTGATGGCTTCTCCTGTTAATAGAAAGTGATGCCTTCTTCATGGCTGGAACACAGATTGATTACATGAGCACGAGAACGCTGTGTGATAGCAGGGCCCATTCACGCTATCATGCAGTTTTTGCCATGTCTGATAAAGTCCCAAGACTCCCTGTGGATACCTGGAACCATGGATAATAGGGAACTCCATTATTTTCAATGAGGCAAACGTCAGAAGTTGACCATAGAATCACACTGGAGGACCTAGAAATGCCCAGAGAGAACATAGTTTTTTCAGATGTGAATAAGTGAAACCGTGGATACTGAATCTGTGGATATGGGGTGTCAACCTGTATCCTGTTCTCAAAGCATTTCAAGGGGGAAACCAGAGCTTTAAATTGCACCTGGAATTGAGCTATAAGGTAATGCAGATGGCCCAAGACTGGAATAAAAGCCTCCCCAAAAACAAACTCAAGAGATAATTCAGCTTGCTACATTTTGTACTCAAATGTTTATGAAAACCAGTCCCCTGCACACCATATTACTATACTCTGATTTTTATTAAGTTCTGACAAGGTAGCATCATATTTATTACATCTGATAATTTGTATTTGCATTGTCCTTCATTGTGGTTTCCTCCAAGCCATTTGTCCATGTGGATTTGTGGAAAAGATGGGGCTAGGAGAAGTAAGCAAAAGCAGTGAATAAACTGTTTCTCAAGTTTTTACCACCTGTCTCTGGACACAGTGGGCCAGAGTGCACATTTAGAACAACTGTGACTAACAACTGTTAACAATGGGAGCAGGAATAATAGCCAAGAGCTGAGACATGAAGGTTGCTGAAAGGCAATATTCTTCAGTGCTGGGAAAGGTCAGAATGAAGCTCAATAGAAAAACCATTACAGAAGGCAGAGGGAGAATTCTGCTTTTATGTTTCTGCCAAAGATTTGGGCCTTGGTTTTCTTTTCATGCCAGCAAACATTTCATTTCGTTTAATTTCAATTATTTCAATCAAGGCTATTTTCCCCTCAACTGAGCCCATGCAGTGTAGTGAACATGCTTTTCAGGCTATTTCCCCTTTCTTCACCAGAAGCTGCCTTATAACCAGAGTTTGGGAAGAATTTGAACTACAACTCCCAGAGTTACCTAAGCAACACAGCCCCTAGGCATCTTGTGGGGGGGGGGGGAATTCTGGAAACTGTGGTACAAACAAATAACTCTACACTGGGATAAATGTGTCGCTAGTGTAAATAAATCGATTACAAAAACTGAAATATAGCATGTTTATTTTGTGTATACTTCAAAAAATTACACAATAACATATCAATATAAGTTCACAAGTTCACACTAATACCTCCTCAAAGTATAATTCACATTGATTAAATAATATAAATGCAGTTTACTAACTTATAATTTCCTAGAGTGGCCACTCTTTCATATCCAAAATCTAGAGACCGTAACATGTGACACATACTATCACTCTAGGAAATTATAAATTTGTAAATTGCATTCATATTATTTAATCAATGTGAATTATACGGTAGTTTGAGGAAGCATTAGTGTGAACTTATATTGATATGTTATTGTGTAATTCTTTTGAAATATACACAAAATAGACATGATATATGTCAATTTTTGTCATTGATTTATTTACACTAGCGACACATTTATCCCTGTGTTGGGTTTGTTTGTTAAATTGGGGAATATTGCTTGACAAGTAACTCTCCCAAAGCGCTGATGATATCATGCAGTATTTGTCCATCTAACCTCAAGTGCTTCTTAAACTATTTGATGTGGGGGACCAGCAGGGCTTTCCTTCTAATATGCCAGGGACCGGCACCATATTTGTGCCCATTGACTACAACTGTTTCTTGTTTTCTTAGAAACCTGTGGACCAGCAGCTAATAGCATGAGGATCAGCATCAGTTATATACCCTCCAAATGTACTGATTTAGCAGAGAGAGGACTGATTAATTTTCTGTCATCCTGTTTTTTTCCCCCAGCTGCATTAAAATGTCCCAGTTTCTGACTCCTTCTCCCATTTCCTTCCTTTGGCCTCAGTTTACTTCAGTTGCTGTAAACAGAGTTCAAAGTGCAATAGTAGTTTGCAGTCAATTAACTCAGCAGGGGGAAAGGAGTGGAGGGGGCAGTCTTGCCCTTCCCAGTAGGTTCAGGCAAAAGCAAACTGTGTATCTTCTCCTAGCTGCCGCCGATACTGCCCCCACTTGTTCTCCCCCCCCCACCCGTACTACCCCCCTACTGCTAGTTTTCCCCCCACCACCCATACTGTCCCCACACTGCTAGTACTGCCCCCTATCTGTACTGCCCCCTGCTGCTAGTTCTGCCTCCCCACTGCCCGTTCTGCCCCCTGCCACCTGTTCTGTCCCCCTTGCTGCCCGTACTGCCCTCCCCGCCACCTGTTCTTCCCCCCCACTAGTACTGCCCACTGCTGCCTGTTCTTCCCCCCGCCGCTAATACTCCCCCCACAGCCCATTCTTCCCCCCGCCGCCTGTTCTGCCCCCCACTTCTAGTACTTCCCCCCTGCCCATTGTCATCCCCCATGGCCCGTTCTCCCCCCCACTGCTAGTGCTGCCCCTGCTGCCCGTTCTGCCCCACCCCACCCCCTGTGCTCCGGTACACACACAAACACACATCACATTCACCCCCATGCTACTCCCTCTCCCTCTCCACCGCCATGTTTGAGATCTACATGGTCCTGCCTCCAGTGTGCTGATTGGCTGCCCAACAGACCTGTGATCAGTCCCCTAAGCAACCAATCAGCACACTGGAAACGGCAACATACCCAAGAGAATTATATATAGAGATAATATAAACTTTTCCTCCTCCTCCTTCCTCTCCTTTTCCTCTTCTTCCTTCTCCTTGAATTCTTGTTTAAATCAATCTGCAGAAGTGCATATGTGGATTTATAAGTCATTATAGAAAAGGAATTTTATTACTACTGTTATGCTGTCACATCATGACTGGGGTGGGAATAAAGCAATGTGATTTGGACATTGACTGAGTCATAGGGAAAAAAAAAAAAAAAAACCAAGCAGGCCAGAATCTTACATGCTCTCAGAAGGTAACACTCCTTAGGGCTTCTCTCCTGACCCCATGCAAGGCAGCTTTTCAGTGCTAGCTTACAGCCCCATAGCCATTTAGTGGCTGGACTGCTGCATTTCTCCAACCCAGCCTTTCTCAACCTTATTATCTTGGAGGAACCCTTGAAATAATTTTCAGGTCTCAGGGAACCCCTGCATAAACATTATTCTATATACTGCTATTGCTGTCTCCCCACAATTACATTATCTTAAGGAACCCCTAACAACCTATTGGGGAACCCTAGGGTTTCAGGGAACCCTGGTTGAGAAACACTGCTCCAACCAGAGGAAAGGAGCAGATGTCACATAGAGGGCAGTATCCCACTGCACTTCTGAAGCTGAGAGAAGACACATACATTGTCCACTGGGTGACCTCAGCTTTTCCAACACCCTCTTTTCTCCCAGCTACAGAACTGCAATGGTACAGCAGGCAGGGTGCTGCATAAGGAGGTCTAAATTATATCCCCAAAGTTACATACAAGTCTAACTGAAGTCTCATTGATTTCAATGGCTACAGTCCTTTTGGTGGAATTCTCTTGGGTATGTTGCCATTTCCAGTGTGCTGATAGGCTGCTTAGGGAACTGACCAGCCAATCACAGGTTTGTTGGGCAGCCAATCAGCACACTGGGGGTAGGACCATGTAGATCTCAAACATGGCTGCTGGAGAGGGAGTACCATGAGGGTGGATGTGGTGTGTGCGTGTGTGTTCTGGAGTGCAGGGGGTGGGGTGGGAGGGACAGAATGTGTGGGGGAGGGGTAAAGTAAGTGATGGGAGGGGCAGAATGTGTGGGGGAGGGGTAAAGTAAGTGATGGGAGGGGCAGAATATGTGGGGGGAGGGATAGAGTAAGTGATGGGAGGGGCAGAACAAATGGGGGAGGGGCAGAAGGAGTGGGGGAAGGGGCAGAAGGAGTGGTGGGAGGGTGGCAAGGGGCAGAACAAGTGGTGGTGGGGCAGCAGGGGGCAGAATGAATGGCGGGTAGGCGAGTTAAACTCACCAGCCTACCTCAAAGGGTTGTCATGAGGTCTCCTGGGCCTTTTGGGGGGAGTTTTTTAATGGCGTATGGTACGCCAGGTCCAGCTAGTATTTATGTATGTCACCAAGAGGATTCTAGCCACTGAAATCAGTGGGATTTCACTTAAACATAACAAACTTAAATTTCACTCATTTCATGGCCTTTTTCTAGATACATTTCAGTCTGGTTTCATTCTGTGTCAATGCAAACATGTATGCTCACAAAGTGGCAAAGTATGCATATCCATGTAATGCAATATCTAGTAATTCGTATAATACCATATCCAATATTCAGCACTGAAAATGACACGGAAGTACTACGTGTGAACAGGACCTTGGGATTATTATTGATCATAAATTGAACATGAGCCAGAAGTGTGATGCTGTAGAAAAGAAGATGAATACTATTTTAGTCTGCATTAATAGAAGCATAGTTTCCGAGTTGAAGGAAGTAAGAGTCTTGCTATATTCTGCACTGTCAGGCTCCATCTGGAGTACTGCATTCAGTTTTGGGCACTTCATTTTAAGAAAGATATAGGCAAGTTAAAGCAGGTTCGGAGAAGGGAAACAAGGATGATAAGAGGTATGGAGAACAAAACATATGAGGAAAAGCTGAAGGAGCTGGGCATGTTTGGCTTGGTGAAGAGAAGACTGAGGGGTGACGTGATACCTCAAGGACAGTCATAGAAAGGAGGGGGCAGGCCTGTTCTCTGCTGCCCTGGAGGGTAGGGCCAGGTCTAATGGTTCTAAGTTACAAGAGGGTAGCTTTCATTTGAATGTAAGAAGGAACTTCTTGACAGTAAGTGCAGTTAGGCAATGCAACCAATATTGGTAGGGTCTCCTCCTCTGGACATCTTCCAAAAGGGTCTGAACAGCTACCTGCTGGGGATGCTTTAGCTGGAGATCCTGCATTGAGCAGGAGGTTGCATTGAGGTTGATGGCCCTTTAGGCACCTTCCAACTCTATGATTCTATGACTATGACACCATGAGAGATCTCAATACACTAGTCCCACCTTTGAAACAAACCTTTGTAATTCAGAATTTCAAACTCCATGAAAAAATCCTGACAAGAAGTATTTTGATAATGTTATCTCATAATGATGATAGCATTTTTGTTGTGATTTTGTGGAAGTTGAAAGCCCTTTAGAATGAAGTACAAGAGATATATCTTCTTACCCCTGTGCTAGGCTTTTCTCTGCTGTTATACACTGTTTTCATGGCACTCCATCCCACAGCTGTGCCACATCAGGTAAATTATAACACTTGCAGTGCCATCTACCCATGCTTGCTGTGTCAGTGGCAATCTCCTGGGTCAATTTATCATGCCAACAACACTATAGGTTGCAATACCATATTGGTCTTGTAGCTTATATGACCAGGCCATTAAAAGAAAAATGTTTTAATGCCTTCCAACTTCTTGAGCCATTCTGCTTCAGTTTTATTCTTCTCCTGATTGCAATTTTTTTTTAAAACGACAACAAGAGCAACTCTAAAACTGGTCTCTGGGGTATTTGTGTGTGTTTTATTTCTAGCTGCCAAAAGTAAAAACAAACTAGGAAGAAATCCTCTTGCCTAAAACAAAGTGATTTTTTTTCTTTCTGTTTTCAAAGCTGGAAAAGGTGAAGGTCTGTGCTATTCTGCTGGCATTGGAAAAGTCAAGGCATTTAACAAAACAAGGCTTATTTTCATTGTCTGTATTTGTGTTGTGCTCGTGGTGCTGAAGTCTCTGGTGCTGAATGATTGAACCGGTTCATGAGTGCCATTCTATTCTGCTTTGGTCAGATCTCACATTGAATACTGTGTCCAGTTCTGGGCTCCACAATTCAAGAAGGATGTTTACAAGCTGGAGTGTGTCCAGAGGAGGGCGACCAAAATTGTAAAAGGTTTAGAAACCATGTCCTATGAGGAGTGACTTAGAGAGCTAGGTATGTTTAGCCTGGAGAAGAGAAGGTTAAGATGTGACTTGATAGCCATGTTTAAATATTTGAAGGGATGTCATATTGAGGATGGAGCAAGCTTATTTTCTGCTGTTCCAGAGACTAGGACATAGAGCAATGGATTCAAACTACAGGACAAGAGATTCCACCTAAATCTTAGGAAAAACTTCCTGATGGTAAGAGCTGTTTGGCCATGGAATGTGCTGCTTCAGAGTGTGGTGGAGTCTCCTTCTTTGGAGGTTTTTAAACAGAGACTGGAAGGCCATCTGTCAAGCATGCTTTGATTGTGTGTTCCTGCATGGCAAGGGGTTGGACTGGATGGCTCTTGTGGTCTCTTCCAACTCTATGATTCTATGACTGCTCAGGGAGCAGAGTTTTCAGCATATGTACAATCCAGTTTTTGTGAAAGAAAGGAGAGCTGACTTGGATTAAAGCTCCCCCCCCCCCATCTTAAGGACAGAAGTCACTTTGTGATGCAAAAAGATGACTGAGATGACATCCCAAAGGAGACTGGGGGCTAGGGAGAAGGAGGCTTGGAGTGGAGAAGGAGAGAAGAGAGGAAGGGCTAGCTAGGTGGACTCTGGTGGCACCTTTAGTGATAGGAAATACAGCACTCAGATATAAAAGGTTTCTAGGAAAAAGGCAGGTAGCTTTGTTCTCCATGTACAGAGATACATCATATTTTGTAAAGAGATTGTACAATATCAGTGAAAGTAATATTGTTTCAACACAAACATAGCAATCTTATCCTTGCTTACATGAAAGCAAACTCCAGCATAAACTCCACTGCTTTTTCAATGCCTGGGGTGAAATCTATCCCAGGTTCCATAGCCATTCCATTTCCCACCAAAACCTGTTACAGTACCTTCACTCACTATTTCAGAGTAAGAAAGTACCCTCAGTGTGGGCCCTTTTTCTCCCAGTACTGCAATTATTAGGATAAACACTACACTATTATTCCACTTTAACTGTTGTGGCTGCCTCCTGTGGAATTCTGGAGTACGTAGTTTAGTGAGGCCTAAGAGCTCTCTGTCTGAGCATGCTAAATGCCCCTCCCTAAACTGCAAATCCCAGGATTCCATGGGAAGCAGTCACAACAATTAAAGTGGAAAAATAGTTCTATAACTGTTAAGTGCGATAATCACCAAACTTAGAAGCACTGTGTTCAGATTCCTACACATCTGCATACACTCCAACTGTCCTGATTTGCTGGTTAATCCCTTCTCTTATCTTACTTTTTAAACTGCTTTTAAAATGTCCCAGGTTCTCTCTCCTCTTGCCACTTTGTCCTCTGCTTACATAATTTCCTTCAAACTATATAGTGCTTATATAGTTTAATATATAACTATATAGGGTGGTATAGAAATGTAAGTGCTATTGTTATTGCAAACTTAGTTCAAGGTGCAAAAGTAAGTTTGCATTCAGTTAAATCTTGCCCTCGGTAGACTCAGGAAAAGGCAAACTGTTGCAAGCCCCCCCACCAGCTTATGTGTTCTTTCAGAGGGTGCGTATATACGATTAAAAAAAATCCATTTGGAGGATAAAAAATACGAATAGGCAGCCGTTCGTATGCATACGATCCACCTACACTATTTTTTACCCCACTAAACTCCGTATGAGCCCCCTTCCCCTGCTGGCTGGAGCGAGCAAGCCAAGCGGCAGTTTTAAATCTCCCGCTGCTTTTTTTTTATTTAAAAAGGTGCCTGCTTTGCGGACATTCGGTTTTCCATATTTACAAAGTAAAATAATATATATATATATATATATATATATATAAAATTCACAGACTTACCGGACTCTTGCTTAGCCAGGAATCCAACATGGCGGCTGCTCCCAATTCCCCTCCTTGCTAGCCCCGCCCCCTCTACTCGGCCAGCCAATCAGATTACACTGCCTGTTCATATGTGTGAGAACGGGGCATACAGACCATCAACCATTCGAACGGCTGTACGTATTTTATGCCGAGATCCGCTAATCCTCCCGAACACTGAATCCACGTAGTTTACGGGGGATTCGCTAGCCCCCCTTCTGAATGACACGTATGAATCTGAATGGCTGTGTGTACGGAAGAGTGATCTTCCGAACGGCGTACGTATTTTTTTTACCGTGTAGACGGGACCTCATTAATAGCTTCTGCCATCTTGATCATATTCTGATGTTGCCTGTCCCCGCATGTCTCAGTTTTCATTTGTGGATGTTGCTAGATGGGCTTGGTGAGGAACATTGGTGAAGATAAAATGAGATGGCCCTCCATACATATTTTCCCCCCAATGCTTCTTGGAGGAAATCAAGGATGCAGGGGTAATGAATGGATACACCTTGGCCTGATGTTGAGTATTTACATCTGCTGTGGGAATTTTTGGAACTTAATTAACTTAAAGAGCTTCAAGGCCTCTCTTTGGCTTGCCACATTGCCATTTTTCCTCTCCCGACACCTGGAGAGCTTCACAGCAGTTCACAAAATGCACAAAGTGTTGACAAATGACAACAGGAGCCTACTGATGCAAAGGAACAATGCCTTTCAAAGGTGTTTGATGCAGCAACCTTTTCTTGTACCTAACACTTTTGCGTTCATTAGAAATCTGTGTGAATATTAGTCACCCACAATTTGGGTCAATGTATTTCTTTATTTAGGTTGCAGTCCCATACCTTCCAACATTTCAAAGATGAAAACCAAGACACATGTAGCCAAGAAGGGAAAAATTATGAGTGAGGAACAACACACAAGCTAGGAGATGCTGCAAGAGTTTGCTTTTGACTGAGCCTACTGGGAAGGGCAAGACTCCACCATCTCCTCTCCTCTCCTGCCAAGTTTGAGTACATGCTACTTTTGCACTTTGAACTTAGTTTGCAGCAGTTGAAGTATGCAACCCTGTGCCTTCTTAGTAGGGAGAAGAATTTAGGAAAGTTTCCCTTTTCTGTGTTGGCTCACAGATTCCAGGAACTGTAGTCCAGGCTCTGTATGAAAATAAGGGATATCTCCAAGCTCTTTTGGCAGTGAGCCTTGTGGAACTCAATGGGATTTAAATATACATATTTGGGATTTGCATGGTATATCACTTATATCCTGCATCTTCAAATCCTCTCCTCTCCCATGGGACTTCAAAGCAATTTGCAATCTTAGAAAAGTACATGTAATAATAAAGCCAGCAATCCATATACAGTAAATATCCCCCCAAAGCATAATAATAATATGTTAATATCTTTATATATTTGATTACCTGTAGTAATTATTTTGTTTTATTCTGAATTATCTCTATGTTTTCCTCCATTCTCCTATTGTATTTTAGTATTTTATATTATTGGAATAGTGATAATTGTTTTATTCTGTAACCTTTTGTAAAGTGCCATGTACATCAATGGTGCTATATAAACAAACAAACAAGAACAACAATAATAATAGGACCATCTCATACTCCTATCAGAATCAGCAGTGTCCAGAAACATCATCACATGTACTCAGACAAAATGATCTTCTTTCAGTTGAACAGATTACAGGACAAAAATAACCAAACCAGAATTCCATAATCTAAAAAGGGAGGGGGGGTTCCATTATTCCCTATCTGGAGTGCAGGTACGTATCAAATATAAGGAAGTAATACCAAGTATTCACAGAGAACTACCAAGTTTATGTACTACAAATAGGAGTGGGAATGTCCTGTAAGTAGCTTTACAAAGTTACTTAAAAAAAAATATTGATAAAATGTCTGCATCATCTTTGGACTCTAGAAAAAGTTCCCAAGATAGTTTACAACAATAAAATAGTGTGGACTCTTGTTATCCGGTGGAGTTTGGTTCCGGACCCTCCATGGACACCAAATCCATGGATGCTCAAGTTTCATTATATACAATAGCATAGTAAAATGGCACCCCTTATATAAAATGGTGACCAGCAAAGTTTGCTTTATGAATTTCTTTCTTTTTTTAAAAAAAGTATATTTTCAACCCATGGTTGGCTGAATCCGTGGATAAAGAAGCTGTGGATATGGAGGACTGACTGTAAGCAACAAAGTTTTTAAAAAGCCAAACTAAAACAGGCAAAAACATTAAGTAGAGAAAATTAATGGAGTAAAAGGGATAATAGCCCAGCCTTGGGAAGAAGTTCTACAATCATGGTGCCACCACTGGAAAGAACTTGTCTCATCTACCCACAAAGTATACCTGCCTTGTTGGCAGAATGCAGAGCAAAGCCTCAGAAGATTACCATAACTGAAAGGCATATTTTTACGGCTTCCTTTTCTATATCATAGCCCCAGCCACTTTTGATTTTATGGGTAAAAATAAGGACCTTGTGCTAGTTCAGTATCCAGAATGTATTATACTTCAAAAGCAGTTATAAAATTCTAAAGACTGTTCTTAAAAAAAAACTTGAATCATTTAAAATTAGAAGCTGACATTTTGGTAAAAACAGAAAGACTCTGTCTAAGAAAAAAAGTTTAGCAGGTGAAATACATCTCTGAGAAACCCTAAATTAATCAACCTATATGGATACTGCACAGGTCTCATACACACACAGAGGTATCCGTGAGGCATATGTTCCTGGACTTACTGTGGATACACAAAATTGTAGATAGTAGTGAACCCTATTGAAATGAATGACTTCAAGCCAAGCATACCATAGAGTTGTGCTGGAGGACCTAGAAAATGCCTAGAGGGGACATATATTTTTTTCAGATGTGGAACGTGAAGCCACAGATACTGGTCCCATGGATTTGGGGTTGACCTGCACTTTATATCAACAAGTAGGTATTCCTGAAACATTTTAGTTGTATTTGTTACTTCTCCCCAAAGTAACAGCCTCATGTTTCCTCTTTCTGTGTAATACATAGCAACACAACATCTAAAAATGCAATATGTGGCACATCTAAGAGCTTGACAGTAATTGAAACTATTTATTTGAAATTAAATTGATATTTAATTGAATTCCATTGAAATTTAGTGTAATTGAAATGAAGACTTGAAATTAATTCCTGTTTCCAGTAATGAAGATATTACATTGCAATGATAAAGTAATAAAAAAAATCACTTGATTCAGTTATCTTTGGAGAGTAGGTACTTTTTAGATCTGTCTATAGCTGTAGGGCCTGCTTAAATACCCTAAAGGCACCAGATCCCATCTGATCTTGGAAGCTAAGCAGGCTCAGACCTGGTTAGTACTTGGATGGGAGACCACCAATAAATACCAAGAGCAGTGGGCTCTATTTCAGATGAAGGAACTGACAAAACCATCTCTGAGTATGTCTTGCCTAAGAAAAACCTATGAAATTCATGGGGTTGTCATAAGCTGACAGGCAACTTGAAGGCACGGGTGTGCACAAACACATACCTGTAGGGATGTGAACTTAGCTCAAAAATGGTATAGAAAGATGAATATTTTAAGGGAAATTGCATATTGAAATTTGTATTTTTAGAAAAAGCACATTTTGGGGATAGGTTCTATATAACATGCATATTTTAGGGGGAATTGTATACACACACACACACATATACAGTATGTATGTCCATGTGTCTCATGGAAAGATTTGCACAAAATGCATGTGTTAAGGAATCCTGTAGTTAAAAATAAGTGCAAAAGTTTGTGTGTGTGTGTTTATTTAAAATGAAAATTAGAACTGATTTACGACTGAATGCCTACCAAAGTGGCATGGACTAGAAATAAACTGATTCATGCATTTTTGCTAGAGAATAAGCCCCAGTGAAACTGATTTTGACTATACTGTGAATAGGCTCCACTGAACAACTTCTATTTTTCCTTTGAGTGAAGATGCTGAGAGGGTTTGTGGCCTATATTTTGAAGGGAAGAATATATGTAGATGTTTAGAAACCCAGAATCTGGCCCAGTGGAAAGTGTCCATCTCTAAGGACTACCTTCATTTTAAGTCATTTGAAAGGTTGCGCACTAGTTAGGTCTCGTACCTTGGATGTCTTTTAGTAAAGCAGCTAGAAATAAAGATTTAGTAGTGTGGAGTTAAGTGCATTATCACTGCAGTCCATTTCCTTGTCATAAAGTGTTTCATACTGAACTGGTGAGTCGAAATAGGGAAGGAGGGTTGGGGAGGGGATCTGCAAACATCACTACTTGCCTCAGTAAGAGATTTAGAGCTCTCCATCCACATTGAAAGGTCATTTTGGGCCTGAGGGTTCTGACATTGTTCCTTTAAGTTAGACCCTCAACATAAACTATTTTCAACACTTGCCATGAAGAACAAATGACCTTTAGTAGCTTGCCCAGAAGACAAATGGTACATTAACACGATAAATATACTTCACTAGTATCACGCCTTCTGCTTTAATTTGTAATTAGAATTCTTTCTTTCTTTCTTTCTTTCTTTCTTTCTTTCTTTCTTTCTTTCTTTCTTTTTTCCTTCCTTCCTTCTCTCTCTTATAGCATATTCTCCTACTTTGGCTTGAATTATATGTATATGGTCTCTTTTCTCTATTGGGATTAGTAATATTCACTGATAATTACTGAGCGTACAGCTGATTTCCTTGCGTTCAGGGACAATGTGTCTTGTTCTCATCTGTTCAAAATAGGCTGGCTAAACTGTGGGGGAGAGAGAAAGAGGTAAGGGAATTAATTGTTAAGGCATTACAGCACTCTTCTGCTCTCCGCAAGAAAACCATGAGGAAGTGGTATTAAAGCATTTACTGGTAAGTGTGGGGTTCCCCCCTTTCCATTTTCCTAACCATAGCAGTAGGCTAAATAAAGTGACAGTGAATATTAAGGAAATCTTATCAGGGGAATGGAGAGGAAATTAAGACCTTAAATCTTGCATGTGAGTAGTTAAGGTAGTGGTATTGTGTTTATCTTCTTTTTTTGTATGAGTAGCTGTCCCTTCTTTTGTAATGACAAAGGGAGGCACTCCAAGACCTCAGTGGGGTTTCAGAGTTGGAGTAGTTACAAAGACTGATTCATTTGGCATAAACCAACTATCAACTCTCCTCAATCCCCATTCCAATACATCTATCCCCCCCCCCCAAACAAAAGGAAAGACATATATAGCACAAAGGGGAGATCTTTTGAAAATGTACCTTGTTTGTATTTATCCAGGGAAAGATGATTTTTGTATTTGCTTCCATTTATAACTTACAAACCCCTAGAATGAGTGCGAGTGCTAGAAATTTAGTTTAGTTTCAAATGCTCTGTCTGGGGACAAATAAATGAAATCTCCTGTCTTTCAGGGTGGGGTGGTGATCTCTACCATCTTGATGGTTGGTTATTCCTAAAAGTGATGATATGTTTTTTCTAGAAAATGTTCTGACAACCTTGATTGATTGGGATTTGATACAGCATTTCCTACTTCTGTTCAGTGCATTTCACAAAAAATGTCCACTATGTTATTTGTATCTTCTCTATGACTGTTACAAATGTGGTTCCACCTCCCTGGTTGTAGGCAAAAATGGAGAGGACATAAAATATTATTTGGGGGGGGGCAGAAATCAGGGGCAGAGCAATCCGGTGGTGGTGGTGGTGACATTGTGTGGCAAAGTGACCACCACACTGTAAGCCAGGTGTGGGCATGTGGCACCCAAGGATGTTTTTCCAGCCTTCAACACCTCCAGAATCCCCAGAACAATGTGTTTCTGGCCAAAAATGTGTGTGAATTGGTGCTCCTGGAAGCTCCCAGGCACAACAGTTCACCTTTTAAATAGTTTTCATGGCCTCCTTGTACTGTACTGTATAACATTAAAATAAGAAACAAGCAGCTCTTTTTGAGAACCAGAAGTCGACTTCCAGCTATTTTGGTTTTATTTTGTTTTGTTTTATTTTTCAGTAGTCCATGTGACCCCTGGAGAGTCCCAGAGATCACATAGTCTACTGCCAGACCTGCAACTGTTGCCTAGCCTTGCTGGCTTGCTGTGATCAATACAGGAATGAGGAGGGAAATTATGGTACACAGAAGAACAGGCGAGTCTCTTTCTTATTGACTCCTATGGGAGGGGAATTCTTAAGTCAACTAGAGGTCCAGTGTAGTTTTGAACTCTTTCCAGAGGCATCTTGCCATCCCTGACAACTCCCCAACACCATCCGACATAGGGGGCTCATTATTCAAACCAGGTGGGCATCTCTCACCATCATTTGAGAGTGAGGTACCCCATGTTCAGACTGCAGACCAACTCTGTTTTAATCTCCAGCATTGGCAAGATACTCATGCCCACGGTAGGCACCAGAGGGGCCTGTAGTTCCATCTCTTCTCATGAGGAATTTCCCCTCTCTGCAGGTGGAGACTGTACAGCCTGAAATTCAGCCACTGGTTGGCTTTAGGCCTGCAGTTTTTAGTGCAGGTTATACTCAAACAAATTAAAATATTTATTTCAAAATTGTTTCAAATAGGATACTTGGAAATATTTTGAGAGATGATGACTCACCTACTTCACTTGCATTTTTTATTATTTAAAAACAAATAAGATGGCCCTGGTGAAAACTGTTCATGTAACAAATTTGATGCACCCAATGTGTTATCCGTAGAGATAGGATTATCCAAGAATTCCATTAGAGTGGAATTGAACTTATTACATTATTGATTAATGTTATGAAACTGCATTTTTGTAGAAAAGGGAATTTTTCTGATGAAGTTGTAATGGATATTTAACAACAACAACAACAACAACAACAACAACAACAATACTAATACAAGTCTCCCCCCCCCCCGCCCCGCATCTGAAGGGGAAACATTCCTGGACTTACTGTATAAAAGTGAACCTGCGGATAATAGCAAACCTTATTAAAATAAAGGACTTCTGTTACGATAGAGTTGCATTGGAGGACCTAGCAATTTCTAGAAAGGACACCTCTCTAGGCATTTTCCAGCATGACTCTATGGTATGTGTCCCTATTTATTTAGCCATTGATAAATGAAATCAGGGATATTGGTTCCGTGAATAAAGGGGGGTGATCTGTAATTGAAAGTTTTCTGCTCCATACTAATGAACTGCTTATCAAGATGTTACAAAATCTGTACTCAGGGCAAAGAAAAACAAGCAAACAAAAAACATGAGAAGCCACACAAAATGTATTAAAGTCAATTATGTGCCTTTGAGTCACCTTTAGATATAAGGCAACCTCATGAATTTTATAGAACTTTCTTAGGCATGGGCTGCTGAGAGGTGGTTTGTCATTGTCTTCTCTGAATGTACCTTATAGCACCTCCTGTTCCCTGGTGATCTTTCTTCCAAGTACTGACCAGGACTGACCCTACTTAGCTTTTGATAAGAGATGGGATATTTGCATTATTGTGGTCAATTTTCCTTGAGCATTTGATGTTTGGACATAGGCAGGATGACATCTTCTATTTTTAGATTAGAGCTTGGGAAAACTATCTTTTTGGTCTAGTCCAAGCAGCCTTAACTGGCATAGCCAATGGTGACAATGCTGGAAATTGCAGTTCAATAAGCTCTGGAGGACCACCTGATTCCTATCCCAATCTTGTCCTCTCTCGTCTAGTGGCTATGCTAGTTGGGGGATTCTGGGAGTTCCTGTTCATTTTTTTTGGCCATTCCTGTGTTAGGAGATTTTTGATTTAATGGGGGGGGGGAGAGGTTTTTTTTGCACACGGACAACTGGTCATAAGCTTCTTTCATGGAAATCTGAGCGTAAGCTACACCAGTTGGGAACCTGGAGAGGAACTGAATTGTCTTTCATAAACAAGAACACAATAATAACAGGAAATCCCTGACTCCACCAAGTGGCCAAGAAGAGGAGTTCAGAAGTGTTTGCTTCCACTTTTAGTTCTCCACAACTTCAAGTACTGTCCAAACAAGGAAATATATAATTAGCTGAAAACAAGTCGGATTCAGAATCTAGTTTGAAGTTGGTCCTTTTAAAGCTAACTATAGTTAACGTTAACCACAGTTTGTCACTCTGGATGACATGGCCAACTGCAGTAAAAGGAAAGTAAAAGCTAGTTATGCGGGAGGAAGACAGGCAAGAGGAGAGTGCATGAGACTGAAGCTATCTGTGGCTTGTTCCTACTTATGCACATTATGATAAACTATGGCTTAGTGTGATGTGCAAACATAGCCCAGGTGTTATCACTATAATTAAGAGTGTTCTAAACGAACCTGGATCTGTACTGAATCTTACTCTCTTTTGTGAAAGATCCATTGCAAACAGCTTGCCCAGTGATAATACCTGTTGGTCTATGGAAGTAAAAAGAAGGATCAGCTACTTGCAGTGGTGGAAGTTTGAAGCTGTTTTTGCTTGTTCTAATAGCATCAGTCAGCACTGTTGATATGGATTATAGGCAGCTGGCATGCCGATAATCCACAAAAGTACTATGACAGGTGAGACAGCTGGTCCCTGAAAGCTTCTTGAAGCAAGGTAATGCTTGGATCATCTGAGGTTGCCAACTTTTTTTCCTGGCATGGGTCCTGTCATTTTAAGATATGTATGGTAGTCAGAACTTCCATAGTGGAACTTTCCCCATTCCTGCACTGGAAAAGGCTGATGTGCCTTATTTATTCGGTTTGTATCTGCTAAAAATTATGCTCAAGATGGCTAATGTTCAGTTAAAAAGAAAATCAAAATATATCCCATCTGTAAAACTGGTTGAAGCAGAATTAAAATCAAATGAATAAGACGAGTGGGGGGAAGCTCCCATCCATTCAAAACCAGATAAAGTCCTGTTTGCCAGCAGAAGAAACACCCTACTCTCCCTTGTCAAGGAGTTCAAAAGCCTGGGAGCAGCCACCAAGAAGGCCTTCTCTTTGGATCACTTCCCTGTTGTGGGAATCATAGAATCATACAGTTGGAAGAGACCACAAGGACCATCTAGTCCAACCCCCTGCCCTTCAGGAATAAACAATCAAAGCACTCCTGACAGATGGGCATCCAGACTCCAAAAGAAGGAGACTCCACTACATTCTGAGGCAGCGCATTCCACTGCCAAACAGCTCTTACCACCAGGAAGGTCTTCCTAATGTTTAGGTGGAATCTCTTTTCCTGTAGTTTGAGTCCATTGCTCCGCATTCTAGTCCCTGGAGCAGCGGAAAACAAGTTTGCTCCATCCTAAATTTGACAACCTTTCAAATATTTATACATGGTTATATCACCTCTTAACCTTCTCTTTTCCAGGCTAAACATACCCAGCTCTCTAAGCTGCTCCTCATAGGGAATGGCTTCCAGAGACCTTTTACCATTTTGGTCACCATTGAATGTTCAAGCTGATATACAACTGAAAAACAAGAAAAAGAATGAAATACAAAGACTACAGAAATCTGAACAACAATTTGACAGAATGAAGAGGCCTTTTTTCATTTAATTGCTATTTATTTTCATAAACATGAGGTATTTCAAAGTGCTATAAAGATGCAGCACTAAATGTACATCACTGGAAGAAATTAAACACAGAACTTTGGCATTACCCAGTTCTATGCAACAAACATTAACAAATACATTAACTGGAAGAAACAGGCTAGGAGGGAAAAGGCATATATAGTAAATTTCTTTACAAAAGTTTTCTTAGTTCAAAAAAGTGATAAAGTAATATCTACTCAAAACTTTCCACAACCATTTTCATATGAAAATATAAGTATCAAATTTAGTTATGTATCAGCCTCATACTAAAGTATACGGGCAGTATAAGAATTAGTACAGTCTCTCTCTCTCTCTCTCTTTGGCTTTTCTTCACAAATGAAGATTCAGGAAGGACTCATCCCACACTTTCTGCAAGCGCGCTGATGACTAAACAGACCAATGCGAGATAAACAAGTCCGGTTGCAGAAAGCACAGCAGAAGGTCTTCTTGGGTGATGTTTCCGGGTTGTGATTCTTTCTGCATTGTCATTTCTCTTCAAGACTTGTTTGGCGTGAGTTCTCAAATAAGGCTACAGCATTGTGGATAGTGCGTCTCCATGCCTCCCGATGTGAGGCCAGGGCGGGCCATTGTTGGTGATCAATTTGGCCGAGCCTGAGATGTTGTTTCAGGGAGTCCTTGTATCGCTTTTTTGGAGCGCCCCTCTTACGCTGACCTGTGGCAAGTTCACCGTAGAGTCGTATTTTTGGGAGGCGATGGTCCTCCATCCTAGAAACGTGCCCTGCCCAGCGACATAACAGAGGTTGACAATATATTTGTATACAAAAAACATGCTCCTCAAACATTGAGGTATAACAGTACTTAGGTAAGAACTTCCAGTCTAGTATTGGTAGCAAAAGTCACCTCTCATAACCCAAGAAATGTACAAAAGGCAAGTGTGTATATGGTATTTATAGAGATGTTCTCACAACAACAAGGATACAAAATGCTTTTTGCCCCTTATATGCCAACTCTACAGTTCTATGATTCTATGATTCTGTGTCACCTGGTAGAACATAAGCACGATTAAAAAGGAATGAATGACAGACCAATGTTGTACTTTGTCTTTGGAAAATCTCTAGGGAGGTTTTTAAAAATTGCATTAAGTGTAGCCTGGGATATTTTCTGACCCTCCCCCCAGGGTTAGAATTAGGGTTAGCAAAAAGGTTACCTTTCATGTCTTGTACAGTACTTCCTGAAGTAGTAAATGAGAATTCTAATCCTTCCACCTCCAAAGGACCAACCTACTGATGACCAGTACATGTCCTATTTGCTTCTTAGCACTGTGGCTTGCAAAAAACAATAACAAAAAATGTCATGGGACCTTTTTTGCCACTCCAGTGGCAAAAAAAGAAATAGATCTCTTTGAGACCATTTTTTTGTACTATACATTTGTGTGTGTGTGTGTGTGTGTCTAACCCAGCCAGTGTAGATAGCAAAGAATGAAATGTGGGGACAGTGTTGTAAAATGTCTGTCTTTTAGGTCTAGTCATATGTGAATTATGTAACAAAATTTCACTCTTGGGAGAATAAAATGTCCTATCTGAGTGGATGAAAGCTAAATTGTTTTGAATCCAATGCAATGATTTGTTTAAATATCTTTTAGCATTTTAAAAATCTCTTCCTGGTTTTATTTCTGTGTTTTTAGCATTGCTGTAAGCTACCCTGAGTCTCATTCCTGGGGGAAAAGGCAGTGTGTAAGTAAAGAAAGGCAGGCAGGCAGGAAATAAAAACCAGACATTCATAGTGGCATATAGATTAATATATTCAATTTCTGCACAGAAGGCTTGCCAGAAAAAAAGGTTGGCAACCTTATAGCCAGCCTTTACTCCAAAAGAAAGGAATAGACTGCAGAGCTTGCAAAGGTGCTTTTTTGGGAACTACAGCTCACAGTGTCCTCTAGCCTGCATAGCCAGGCATGTTATGGGGATAACTTTTCAGCAAAAATGAGCCTTGCAAAAACACAGGAGCCTTCAATGAAGAGGATAGAGGAACATCAGTGGCAGCAGGGCAGGCTTCCCCTTATCCAGTCTGCAATCTCAGCATGAGTGGAAAAGAATTCTTACTCATTTCCTTTGAAGGCTTAAAATAAAAGGCACCCTCCTGCCCAGCATTTTCCCTGGTGAGACACGTCATCCCTGCTCTATAAGTAAGAGGAATACAAGTGACAGAAGGGAATTCCCCACTCCCTTTGGTGTTCTTTCTTTTCTTTTCTTTTTTAAAAGTTCTCTGCAGCTTCAGTGGCAGGCCCAGAAACAGCTGCAGTAAACCAACTGCTCAGACAGGAAGAAAGAATAGACCAGATAATGGTAAAAACAATGAGTTCACTCACAGGCAAGCTCTTTTCTTGAGTGGAGGCTTGTAAATACTGATGAAAAGAAAAGAGAGAGAGGAAAATCAGTCCAGAAGATTGGCATCTGAAGGAAAATGTGGTGGATTCCCTAGACCTCTGAAAAATTACTTTTGAGACTGTAGTGCCCAGAATCCTGAGCCTCCCCACATCTATGCTGGCTGGGAGCTTCTATGAGTTGTAGTCCCATACTTTTCAAACCTGTCCCGATTTGGCAGGAACAGTCCAATCAATCCTCCGTTGGCCCACTTTTTCAGTTTCTTTTAAATTTTCCCAGTTTCTCTCCCCTCCTCTCACTTTACCCCTTTGGAGATTATCAGATGCACTGTCTGATAGCATTTCCATCCCGCTGCCATTCAGGCTACATCTTTAAAACTGAAGGTGTTCTTGAGGTGACCAGAAATAGCTCTTGAATGATCCAAGTACTGGGTGTTTATAACGTGTGAGCTATATATCCGAATTTTAAAAGACTGCCTATATTCCACATGGTCATTTAGAGCCAAGCTCTGTCTCCTCATGATACCTACTGGCTCCAGGGCTTGTCACTGCTATTCCAAGACATTTTGCTGCCTGAAACAGAGGGAAGCCATGGTTTCCTTTGCTGGTAGGGCAAACACTTTTGGAAAAGTTTTATTTCAACCTCCAGATATCTGTTCCTGCTAGTTAGACCCACTGACTCAAGTGTGAACGATAAGTCAACACATAGCTATACTCCACAAATTTGGTGGGTCTACTTTGGTTGGGGTTTCAGCTCATGGCTGGCATCCTGTTAGTGACTTACACAAATGTAAGTCCGCCTGATACTTCTGTATGTCCTTTTTTTGGTCATTGCAGAGGTTGGTACTGTCTTTAGCCCTCCACAATGACCAGATCTCCACCCACAGCTGGTGGAGAGTTGTGGTGGGATGGAGAGATGTTTGCATATGTTTCATAGCCAGATGCAGACTGGTGACATCATCATTTGAGCCCGTGGTAAATCATTCTGTATCTGACTAAGGGGCACAGCCAAATGTTTCTCTGATCCCCCCCCCGCCCTCCATCAGCTATGGAATAGCTGTTCAGTGGGACTATTGCAGCAAAACCATGAGCCCTGGGGGTAATGAGTAGAAGCTGCAGTGAAATTCTACCTGCAGAACTCTTACCCTACACTGGGCAACACAGGATCTTGGGCTGTCAGTCCTGCATATGAACTGAACCTGCATTGTAAAAGTCAGAATATTAATTCTATTATCTGAGTGGCAGTGGGTTTCAGGCTATTCTAACCTTGTTGTCCAAGATCTTTTCAAAAGGACTGATCCTGTGACCTCATATATGCAAAGTTTGTGTTTTGTTGTTGAGCTCTCTCTCTCTCTCTCTCTGGCTGTTCTTTGCAAAGGAAGGAGAGAAACAAGATTTCCCCAATTTTATATGTTGGCAGCTGGCAATTTAAACTTACTTTGATTCTGACAAAAAAAGAGCATCTCCCACCACACATGGTATGCCCTATGGCACATACAGTTGTGTCTTCTAACATCTCATCCTCATTCTCAGCCCCCATCACCACCACCACCTGGATCTCCTAAAGTGGGTGCCTCACCTTACCTTATAGGAAAGGAAACCCTGGGTAAGTGTTAGTAGTTAACAGTCATTGTTAACATGTTGAAGGTTGTCATGATGATATGATGATGACTTTAAGGACTTTTTCAAATGGGGGGAAAAAACCCGAGGAGGTCAGGAGAAAAATGGGGCTGTCGCGCTTACAGAGCCCAGTTTCAGATGACACCATTCTCCTCCATCCTCCTCCTGACCTTCCCCTGTGCTTCCTCCATGCTGTGGGCACCACGTTTTTATTGATGGAAAACCTCAGTCAATGAAAAACAGTGCCCACAGCATGGGGGAAGATCGGAAGGAGGATGGGGCTGTCTGAAATGGGGTTCTGTAAGCGTGACAGCCCCATTCTTCTCCCGACCTCCTCGGGTTTTTTTTAATCCTGTTTGAAAAAGTCCTAAATTGTATTATCAAAAAATGCTGACATTTACTGGCAACTCTGAAGGATCAACCAAGCCAAATGACTTTGGCAAACATGCATAAAACTATAGATTGATTGGTTCACCTACTGATTCCTAAAACTTACATCATGGCTTTCTGACAAAAAGAGGCAGTTGTATACAAATACAGTCAAACATCAACACAAATTTAAAACACACACAAGCAGCAGTAGTCAAAGCCCCTTTCAACAACTGGCTGTCTGTATCAGAAGGGCTTTGCACACTGGTAGAAGGAGAAGTGAAAGAGAGTCTTTCACAGCTCAGGAAACCTAAGGAAGCCTATCTCTTGCATTTCTCACCAAACTTGCCTCCAAGGATGATGGGACTGAAAGGCAGGTCTCCCCAAAGATGATGTTTATGATGATTTTATTAATTTAGATCCTGCCTTTCTCCCATAACTAGAACTCAAAATGGTTTACAGGGATTAAAACCAGTACGAATAGAAACACAAATAGAAATATGGACAAATTTGTTATACAGTTGGCCCTCTGTATCCACAGATTTCACCATCTATGGATTTCACCATCCACAACTTGAAAATATTATTATTCTTGGCATATATTCTTGCCAAGAAGCATACCTTGATTTTTGCCATTTTATATAAGGCAAACCATTTCACTATACCATTGTATATAATGGGACTTGAGCATCCACAGATTTTGGTATCCACTGGGGGTGGGGGAGGGTCTTGGCACCAAACCCCAGCAGATACCAAGGGCCCACTGTAATCTGTAGAATTAAAACCATTTAAAATGTAGATATTAAAAGTCAAGAATAAAAAGAAAAGAACAGTACTTCATTAAAAGCCCTTCCAGTCAGTTTCTGAAAGCCTGTTGGAACAAAAATGTTTTCATCTGCAGTCAAAAGGATCAGAAGGAGGGAGCCAGTCTAAATTTCATAGGATGGGAGTTCTAGATTTTGAGGGAATTCCCTGCCCCCTGTGCCCTCCAGACACACCTATGAGAGTGGCAGGAATAAGAGAAGGACCACCCCTGAAGTTCTTAAGAGTCTAGTTAGACCCCTGTGGAATAATATTGTCCTTCAGATAGCCTAATAAAGTACATGCAGTACTTTATTAATCAAACAACTTAAAACAGATACCCTCATACGAGGCTTTGTCTACAGTAATGAAAAAAAAAACAACCCGAACCCCCCCCCCTCCGAATCTGGTCTGATAATGCCACACGACATGCAACCTAATACCCAAATCTGGTGTGATAATGCCACACGACGTACGGCCCTATCTGCACCAGACTCAGGATATACCGCCTAAATCCAGGGTTTAGAAAACTTACAGTTTTCTTTGGAGTTTGCTGAAAACTCTGGAGAAAACTGCAGTGTGAACAAAGGATCTGTACAGGTTTTGCAAGGGGGTAGGCAGGATAATTGCTGCAGAAGAAGGCACTGCCATTTCCCCCCCTCCTCAGCACCACTGCTGGCTGTGCCTTCCTGACATGCAACCACTTGTTCTGACTTCAGGATGCTGGGAAGGCAGAGCCCTGGTGCAATCACTCATTCTGAGTTCAGAGCAAGTAGCTGCACTGGAGGTAAAAATGCAGATGAATCAGATTCGGGCTTTGGCTAAGGTGTGGCACTTTAATCCAGGCCAGAGTAGTCTGAATTTCAATTGGATTTTTTACCTTCAGTTTAGGCAAGCCCTGAGAAACTTTAAAATAGCTTGGTCCCAAGTCCTAGAGAAAAACAGGGTCCCGCCCCACCGCATTTTAAAATAGATAGTAAATGGTATTGGGAAAGTACCTTTTCCTTTTGTTCATTACAGTGCCCAGAATCCCCGAGCGGCCATGTTGGCAGGGGATTCTGAGAGCTATAGTCTACAAAAGAAACTTCCCCAAGCTCTGCAGGGGAAGGATCTCATAGGAGTAACTCTACTGTGTATAATATGTGCTGGGTACAGGATGAGGGGGGGGGGGAGGCTGTCCTTGTCTTCTGTGTTGGAAATGTCTTAAGGGAATTGAAGACTTTTCAGTGTTTTCTTTTTAAAAATAAAACTTGCTGTGCTCTTTAATGAGCTAGCTTGGTGTCTGGATAATAAGGAACATGAGGTCAAATTCTGCCCTTTGGTTCATGGGCACGGCTGCTTTCTAATCCACATCCAAGGCTGCTACATCATCTGTGAATTTACCCATATGTAAATGGCTTCAGTGCTGAAAGTTATCCGAAAGTCTTGACAACAGATGGCAAGGGGCTGTTAGGCTGTATATCAAACTGTGCATTGCAATGTTGCCTTTTAAAGTATACTGCATTTTTACTTTATTTATCCTATATATATATTGCCTTTCTATGGACCACTCAAGGTAGTTCAATTGTTTAAAATCTTGGATTGCAATTGGATCAATATAACAGAAAAGTGGAATGGGGCAGTGTAGTCTAGATGGCAAACATTAATGAGGAAGCACACACAAGCTAGGAGAGGCCGAAACAGTTTGCTTTTGCCTGAGTCTAGTGGGAACGGCAGGATTATGAACTCTCCTCTCCTCTCCTCTCCTCTCCTCTCCTCTCCTCTCCTCCCCCCTTAGTTAATTAATTGCATGCAAACTAATTTTGTACTATGAACTCAGTTTGCAGCAGCTGAAGTAAGCTGAGAGCAAAGGGGGAAAGTGGGAAAGGGAGAGGGAGAGAGAAACCGGGACATTTTTAAAGCATCTTAAAATTGGGATGACAGAGGATTAACTGGAATAGTCCATACCAAATTGGGACAGTTGGAGGATATGCCTAGATAGATCCAAATTTAAACATAGTGGTTTAATCCAGTCTGTACACCCCTGACTATCAGCCTTCATTTTCCATGACCTTGCCCAAAACAGGAGAACCAGTATAGTGTAGTAGTTTGAGTGTTGGACTAGGACTCTGAGAGACCAGGGTTCAAATCCCCGCTCAGCCTTGGAAACCCACTGGTTGCCCTTGGGCAACTCACACTCTCTCAGCTTAAGGGGAAAGCAATGGCTACCCTCTGCTGAATAAATCTTTCCAAGAAAATCCTAGGGTAGAGTCACCATAAGTCATAGTTGACACATAACAACAACCAAGCCCAAAGCTCTAGCCCAGTGTTGGTCAACCTTTCTCACAGAGGTAGTACAAAACAAGTCTGAAGGATGATAACATTGTAATTTTCTTGTGCATTGTAGTAGGTGCCATTGTCATCTTGCTCAGTATGTGATTGCTACATGAGTGGGAAGAAAAATCTATTTCTACTTTTGCAGCCTCCTCAGACAAATTAGCAAAAGAGGAGCAGGTTTTTCCCTCCCCTGGCTGCTCAAAGTTTTGGTAAAAAGTACCTCAACTTATCATCCACCCTACAATCAGTACATTCTGTGCAGTTCAACAATTTATAAATGTGGTTTTTATTATCTGGAAGCCAAGACAGAGTGTTACACAAGTATAAAATGTGTTATTATTGACTCTCTATGTCTGCTGAGCCATTTTCTTAACTAAGGTATTTCTTTCTTCATAATGATTACAGATTACTGGGAGCGAATAAAATAGATGGTTTAGTTAAGTATCTCCTTATATATTCTGGTCTGTGCTATTGATTTACATATTATGGGTCATCATGGCTCAATAACGATTCATCTATACTTTTGATATGAAAATAGGCTGTTCCTCACGACGCAAGCCAATGCACTAATTTATTTTTACTCCAGCATTTGAAGTTATATTATGCTGGTTTTGCCATCAAGATGCATTTATTCAAGCACAATATGAAAGCTTACAGTTCAGAAATACAGAGTTGTCTTTCAATTCAAGACGCCGCTTTAAATTAGATGAAGGTATTGCTGCGGTACAATCGTAGATTAATAAAGATCGTCTTTACTAAAGGCATACCCAGGTGTTATTTTATGAATCACCTCAAAGGACACCTAAAATTTTCAGAAAATTTGAGAGACAGATATTTGATAGATTTATTTTTAAAAATGGTTAAATTTGTTATCCAATATCATAGAAAAGTGGAAGCCAGCATTTCAGTTAACTCTTGTGATATGGTGGCTGGGTGTGCACCGAGACCAATTGAAAAGTCCCAGATTTTGTTTCTGTTCTCTCTGATTTTATGTTGTTGTTGTTAACTGCCTTCAAGTCAACTTTGCCTTATGGTGACCCTGTGAGTGAGACACTTTCAAGACCCCGTGTCCTCAATCTCTGGGTTGCAGGTGTCCTGCATGCTGAGGGTCATGGCCTTCTTGATTAAGGACTTTATCAGACACACTAAATACAGCATCATAATGATGCCACATAAATGTGAAAGGGCGCACATATCAGATGGCATCGCCCTTTCACATTTATGTCCTGGCCAAAACCCGTACCTTTTTTTAATTGATGGCTGAAGCTGTCAATAGATCCCCCATGGTGCTTTAGTGCCGGCATTGCTAGTGTATGAAACCTTGCACCATTTAACTCATGTGAATGCAACGTCAATGGCCGGTCCAGCCAGAACACTTCCAGGTGAGAGCGCAACATCTTGGTAAGTGACACACTTTTCATGACCCTCCCTGGGTTACTTGGAAGTTTTAAAGTCTGTGTGTGTGTGCGCGTGCGCATGCACACTTTTAAAACTTTTTGTGTGTTATTTTTTGTTTTTTAAATTTCCTGTGCGATGAAGTCTCACAAGAATCTGTGGGATCTTGAATGAGGAAGTGAATGGAGCTCCATTCACTTCCTCTTCATTGCTGGGGAAGCCTTTGCCGGGAAAGAAAGGTAAGTTTGTGTGGGGGGTGTTCTTTTGCTGGCATAAAAATGGATTTTTTATGCCAGCAAAATAATGTTTTAAGGGGCTTGTCTGATAAAGTCCTGAGTCTATCCATCTGTTATGCCTTCCTCTCTTTCTACTACCCTCCACCTTTCCCAGCATTATTGTCTTTTCTAGTGAGTCATGCTTTCTCATGATGTGGCTCATGAAATACAACAGTACGATTTTATACTGGGTTAAAATAAACCAACCTGCAGAGCTGGTATGAAAAGTCTCTGATTGTACTGAAAATTTTCTGGGATAAATAAAATGTGTATGCATCTTCAAAATAAAATTAGGAAGAACAGGAACAAAATCCGGGACATTCTGGTCTTTTTAATCAGTCTGGATCTGCACTGAGATAGAGATGAGATAAAAGGACTCTTAATAGTTTTGTAGACCCGTCTTGCGTCAACTACATCCCTATTATGATGAGTCCAAGAGCAACAACCAGGGATATGCACATCTGGGAGAAAGGCAGGCTGGGAGAAAGGCATGGATTCAACCATCCATGGGTTGAAAATACTATATCCCCCCTCCCGCAAAAGAATCCAAAAAACAAATCTTGATTTTGTCATTTTATATAAAGGACATCATTTTATTATGCCATTGTATATAATGGGACTTGAGCATCTGTGTATTTTGGTATCCATAAGGGGTCCTGGAACCAAACCCTAGTGGATACTTAGGGCCCACTAGATAGGACTTTGATTATGGCACCATGATAGCACGAACGGGTCTCACTGTCACATGACATTGTAATCCTCCTGTGCTTACTGTGTGCTCCAGCCATGAATAAGGTATCACTTTTCATTAACAGGGCAAATCGTCAATAGCTCTCAATATCGCTATTTTCGTGGTATTGAAGAACATGTGAAATCATGTCCTGTTGTAATCATGGGATTACAGCATGAATGGGCGGTCCTCTTTCCCTGTTCACTGTTCCCAGTGAGAAAACGTCCGTGTAATTCAGAGGGCAGCAGCAGCAAAACTCACCCTAAAGTCCCTTTGCGGTGAGTCTGGGGCTTCATACGGATTTTTCGAAAAGATCCGTATGATTTCTGAATGTGCAACCATTTGACTAGTCACGTTTGCACACATACAAACAGGCAGGGGGATCTGATTGGCTGGATGAGTACAGGGGGCAGGGCTAGGAAACAGGGGAATTGACTGCGGCTGCCATGTTGAATTTATTGCTAAACAAGGGTCTGAAGCCCTGCTGGTGTGGAGAAATGCAGCCCTTTAAAGTCAGCCACCAGGTTTCCTCACGTTTTTCTCACTTTCAAGCAAAGGTGGAAGGAAGGGTTTCATCGGAAGGCACCAGATCTGCCTGCAGGCAAGGCTGCTGCTCTTCTGGACCTTTTCCCCTGGACCTTTCAAATGGCTTCTCCAGCCCCAGCCTAGAAACTGGAGGCTCGATTCCACCCGCAGCAGTCAGCTGACATTCTCAAAAATAGGTAGTAAATGCACCCCTGGATCTCCCCCCTTTATGCCCCCCATCTGGAAGTGTTGCTTTGGGAAGCTCCCAGCACCAAAGATTCCTCTGGAGAGAGAGAGAGCCAGCTAGAACAATCCTGGCTGGCTCTGCTTCTTAGGAGCTCGTTACTTAACACACCACAGGAAGCTTTTAATATCTATATCTATATCTATATATCTATATCTATATCTATATTTGGCAGATTTACTCATGAGTAGATCAATCACAGCCAGCTGGCTAGGGGATCATGTGGGGGTCATGTGGAGTTTAGGGGAGCTCTTTGGGCCATGGAGGCAATTCGCATCATTGCGAATGCCTTCCTTTTTGGACCTGTTCATATTATTTCCCCCTGGTATAGACAGGACCTACATACAAAAGTTCTCAGAATCGGTTCCTTATATTTCCAGGTAAGAGATTTCAGACTGAAGCCAGTGCTAACAGTACTGAGCTAGGCAATCCTCTACTCTGACTTGCTATGAAGTAACCTGCTTTGTTACTGGCTGTTCAAAAGATGAACTTGAAAAAGCTACTTTTTTCTACAACTACATTTCTCCTGCTACAGAATCCACCAGTCATTGTGGCCACTGGCCATGGTTCCTAGTGGATTTGGGGAGTTGTACTCCAAACAAAGTACAGTGGGCCTTCCATATCCATGGGTTTGGTATTCCAGCATCCGTGGATCGTTGTCACATACTTAACATGGCAGTGCCCATAACTAAAATGGTGGCACCCAATGATTTATATAAGACTTAACCATCCATGGTTTTTGCTATCCATGGAGGGTTCCAGAACCAAACCCCCATGGATACAGAGGGCCCACTATACTAGACTGTTTCCCCTGCAAGCATTGTTCAAAAGTACAGCAAATTAAATTAAATGGCACACGGACCTAAAATATTCCTTTCCTTTTCATTTGTTCTACACCCACACTAGTGTGTTCCATTGTTTCCTCTCACGTAATGTATTGTAATGCTTTCTAAAGCCAACCTTTCCTTTCCCCACTTAAATTCCATAGCTTCCACCTTGTAGCCTGCCCTCCATCTCATCAACCCCCTCACTAATGTGATTGTATTTCCTTTCTTTTGATTGCTTTGCCTGGTTAACTTTTCTGTCTTGCATCCAGCTTGTCAGATTATGATTTCTCTTGTCTCTCTCGTTCCAATTTATCTTGCATCTTTGGTTCCAGTATAATTGTGACCTCCATGATCTTTGCATTTTGCTGGTCTTTAAATGCTCGTTAAACCTCAAGTTCCCCCCTCCCTCTTTAAATTTTGCACCTTTGTACTCCTCCCCCCGTTTTGTACTTCATTCATGAAATTCACTGCCAGATGATACTAAGTTAATGATTTCCTTTCCTTTGTCTTTTTTTTAAAAAAAAAAACAAAAAACCGAAGACTCTACTGTTTCAGCTAGTATACAATTAAAGTTGCAGTCCTGTATCAACTGAACTGGGAGCAAGTCCCCCTTCACTCAGTGGGATTTATTCCCGTGCCTATCTTGAGTTAAACAGATTAGATGCAAAAGGACAAAATAAGGGCCTAAAGATATCAGATCCATTCTGAGCTTGGAAGCTAAGCAAGGTCAGCCCTGGTTAGTTTTTGGATGGGAGACCACCCATGGATACCAGGCCCTAAAGGTTATATTTCAAAAAAAGGAACTGGCAAAACCACCTCTGCATATTTCTTGCCCAAGAAAGCCCTGTGAAATTTATGGGGTCGATATAAAAGTGAACAGTCAACTTGAAGACACACCCACATCCACGTGCAACTTCAGAAGCAGGGACCCTCTCAACACTCAGTGAAGACTGGCCATGTTCAATAAATATTTTACAAAAAAAGGACTGGCCTTGTTCATTGTTCAGGGAATCCTAACTTACTGTTGGAGGGCAGAACAGGAGAGAAAATTGAGAGGAAACAGGAGGGAGGGGAAATGGAATACAGTATCCTGGAAAATAGGCAATTCCAACCAACCATGAGCTGAACCATTTCATATTGGAACATTTAATTGCAGGTGTGCTCTGTTTTATTCAAAGATTCCCCCAAAGCTCTCTCAGTGATTAACTCAAGCAAGAACTACTGTATAACATTTTCCTTGGGTTTAACTCGAGTAAGAACTACTACAATGCATTGTACATTGGGCTACCTCTGTACCAAGTTTGGAAACTCCAGTTAGTTCAAAATATGGCAGCCAGATTGGTTACAGTTACATCCAGGAGTGAGCATATTACACCAATATTAAAATCACTCCACTGGCTGCTAATTAGTTTCAGAGCAAAATACAAAGTGTTGGTTATTACCTTTAAAGCCCTACATGGTTTGGGTCCAGGTTACCTTCAGGATTGTCTTCTCCTGTACAATCCGCCCCATACACTCAGGTCCTCTGGGGGACATTTACTTCAACCAGCCAGGACTAGACTGGCAACTGTCACCCAGAGAAACTTTTCATCGGCCGCCCCCAGACTGTGGAATGGCCTGCTGGAAGTGTTTGACAGCTAAACATGCTGTTGGAATTTAAAACATTACTAAAGACTGATCTCTTCTGGCAGGCCTACACAGTTAATTTTAATCTATGAATTTTAATATCTGTATGGGTGATTTTAATGTAATGTTTATTTTAATCTTATGTTTTAATGAGTTTATGTTATTTATTGTATTTTAATTCATATTGTACCCCGCCTCAACCCTTGTGGAGAGGCGGGAAAGAAACAAAGATGTATAACAACAACAACATTTGTCTCAGATTTCAGAAGCAGAGCATGGATCTTGTTCTGAGAGAAAGGCAGCATACAAATGCAATCAATCAATAAAAATAATAAATAATTAGAAAAGTTTCTTTTTTGGACTATAAGTCCCTGAATCCCGCAGCAGCAGGGTAATTGCCCATGCTGGTTGAGGGTTTCTGGGAGCTGTAGTCCAAAGAAGTAACTTACCACCTGCTCCCCAAACTTTGTTTAGTAGCATACTGAAAGAATAACCTTAAAATTCCATGTTGCTGCCAAGTTAATAATCTTAAAAGTAAACAGGCCTAAGGCTGCCCAGGGTATGTGGATGGGACTTTCCTCTCTGAGCTCCATGTAAGACATTCTGAGTCTTCTCACAGAAGGCCAGGATGCAAATGTCTAAACAAATATAAAACCTCTTGCTGTGTGGCTGAGCTACTGTGCCATTTCACAGCCAAATTCCACCCCATAGATGGCTTTTGTGTTTAGAAACTCAGGGCTTCAAAGAGGAAAGCTACTAAGAGTGGGAGCGGGGGAAGAGGGAGAGATATAAAACTTTTTTTTTTAAGAATTATTGTAATAACTTCCCTCTCCCACCCCCAACCCCGACTTTGTTCCAGTTCTGCCAAGGCTCCTAGTCGTGAGAGCATATATCTCCCTAATAAGTGTGTCTGTTGTATCAGAATCAGCATCCTGTTAACACTTGGTTACATCAACATGTTCTGTTCAAATTCTTGCTAATTTAGACAGCATAGTGGGATCAAAACCCATCAAACCAGATATTCGATACAGGCAGTTCTCAAAAAATCCAAAGTGCTTCCTATGCTATCATTCAATAACCCTGACAAGGCTCCAATGCAGCTGAGAATTATCTTCATTTATAAGGGGCCAAATGAATTAATTATGTACTATCCTTTTAAATTCAAGTTTCCTGCTCCCTTCTTCCTTAGACTAAATGTATAACTATAACAGGTTGATAACATTTTAACCATCATTGCTACATCCTATATAATCCCGGGATTTGCAGTTTGAGGATGGGTATTCAGAATTTTCTATCAGAGTCCTGTAGTGCTGTACTTTAAGAGCTCCCTAGCACATAATTCTAATTGCCACCCCAAATACATGATTCCATTGCACATATTACAGTTAACATGGTATCAAACTGATATCACTGTGGAATGCAGACACATTATGGAGATTATCAGACAGGGATGAAAAAAGCATTCAAGTCCCACAATTTCCACTCCCATTCCTGTCCCGTCCCGGTCATGCCACAATCACCCTCCCCACCACACTTACCTCCTCTCCCATCGTTCCAGCAGCCCAGGAGTGAATAGAGCTCTAAAGGAGTTCTGTTCACTTCCTGTATCAAATCCCACAGATTCCTGCGAGAAGATGCAAGTGTGGGAAATTCAAAAATATTTTTTTTTAAAAAAAAGTAACACCAAGCAGAAAAAACACACTTTAAAATATACAAGTAATTCAGGGATGGTCATAAAAAGGGTGTCACTTACCTGGATGTCCTGATCTCACCTGGAAGTGTTCTGCTAGGGACCTCCCATTGCTGCTGGGATCTCGCCAGCATAACGGGGCACCTTGTCACACACAGGAAAATCCAGAACACAAATGGAATGGGGAAATCTATTGATGGCTTCTTGCATCAATAAAAAGCAGCGCTAGTGGAACGGCAGCATAATGGGTTTGCATAACGAGGGGGCAATGATGCCATCTGATAAGGGAGCCCTTTTGCGATCTCCTGGCATCATTCACCACTTTTGATGTGGCTGATAATCTCCTATGACAGGTGCTGGCAAATTATGATCTTCCAAATATTAATGGACTGTAATTCTCATAATCTTTCACCATTGGTTATGCTGACTAGAGCTAACAGAAGTTGCAGTCCAATAACATCTGATTCTGGAGGCCCTTAATTTGCCTAGTTTGGGATTAGGACATACCCTGCTGCAGACTTAGAATCATAGAATCATAGAATCATAGAGTTGGAAGAGACCACAAGGGCCATCTAGTCCAACCCCCTGTCCTGCAGGAATACACAATCAAAGCACTCAATTTTAACTGAAGTTATAACTCAAGTTATTAATTCTAATTAGAAGTAGTCCCAAAGATACATCATTTCTTATTTGGAACTTTAATTATAGTTTCACAAACTTTTGGAAACTGAAGTTTTATGGAAAACAAGCTTTTGAGTCCTTTTCATAAACAATGATATTTTATTCCTTAGTGCTATGCCTGTGTTTTCAAACATTTATCACATTTTTCACATACTACAAAATATTATTCAACCTGAAACAAGTAGTCTGAAGCTGTGTGACCAGGTCAAATGTGATCAGGCAAACAAGTTTACCACCTTTCAGTTTCCCTAGGCTATCTAGCTCCAACAAAAATGGATTAAGGATTGTGTTCCAGATTAGGTTTTGCTGCGATATAGATATGAAGGGAAGAGCTATGATAATCAGGAAACAAAAAAGTAGAAAACTACAAAGGTGCTAAAATCTTTCATCTGATAAGCACACATTTTCTACAATCTCCTTCAGTGAGAATAAAATAACAAAATTTAGCAAAAATCTATATTGACTATGTATTAGCTATGCCATACCATCCTACACTGTATTAAGAGCCCTGCTAGTGTATAGGGATTAACACATCTGTTTTGAGTGGTGTGTGTGTGTGTATTTATTTCTGAGTTTGTGCATATCTCTTTATACCCAAAATCCCAGATAAAACTCAAAAGAATATAAAAAGGAGATATAGTGCCATGTTTGATGCCTACAAAAATAATCACCAGGGCTTTTTTTGGTCATTCTTAACTCTTTAAAGGTTTAAAATGCAACCAAATACTGTATTGGACACACACACACACACACCTTCAGTGTTTATGTGCAGACATGTTCCTTTATACAGCTGTGAATAAAGACTTGTCTCTATTCACACCATGATTCACTCTTGTAATATTAATTTTCCTTGTATATGGAATGGGGTGCCATTTTATGAATGAAGCATTCTTACCGTTTTTTTTTGTTTGGTTGGTTTTTTGTTTTTTTTGTTTTGTTTTTTTTGCCATCAAGTGGGCTTTAATGCATGGTAATGACTGACCTGCTCAGCATTACATGCCCTGACACCTCTTCCCCTCCAATAACTTGTTAATTGGCAATAATTAAAAATTTGGCTTATATGGACACTTCACATAGTTAGGCAGTAGGCCAGGGCAGCCCAAATATAGGGACTAGTGGAGGTTTACCCAAAATCTAGGAAGAAGTCTTAGAATTCCCCCAAAAGCAGACATGCCTGGGCAGGAATTATGCGAAGCCCCCTTAGACATATTGTTAGTGCTAATTCTCCTGGACGCACCTGGTACTGAGTCATACTTTCAAAGCAAACGAATGACTGGAACGCACATTACTCTGCAAATGGTTTTCCCTCACACCTCTCTCACACACAAAGAGGAGGTTGCCTGAAACCCATCAGTTGTAATGTTCCAACCATTAACAGCAATCAAGAAAGCCAGAGCTTCCATTATTTCACTTTGGGAAACTCGCTCAAGTATTGTTTTCCACTCAAAACACCCCTTAAGGGTACAAAAATTGGTATAAATATTACCCCAAAACACAGACAAATTGTGCACAATCTTCCAGACACGTTGGTTTGCTATGTCACCTGGCACACGTAGCCACATTTCTTTGTTGCACAAATCTCTGCTCTTTGGACTGGTATAGTCTAAAGTATAGCCCATCATCCCAAACCCTATTTCTCTATCCTAATACTTCCTCCTATTTTTTGTTAGCCTTGTGTGGTTGCTTGAAGCGTGAGTGTATGCGTGTGTGGTATCATGATTATTTTCCAATAAAAAAAATATTTTATTTCCTGGCTTGGAGTCTCATCAGTGACTACTGCTGCAGTGATACACAGCTCCAACCATCCCGTATTTACCTAACCTCTCACAGCTTAATTTGAACTAATTAAAATTTCCCATATTAATATTCTGATTCGAGTGACACAAGTGGGTTTCACATACCACACCCAATTTGGGTAACATCAGGTCTTGCAAACTCAGGGCCACGGCTTCCTTTATTGAATCAGTTCATGTGTCATGTCATGTTCCTCTTTTCCTACTGGCTTCCATTTTTAACAGCGGTATCATCCTTTCCAATGAATCATGCCATCTCATGCTATGACTTCTAGTGAAAGTTCAGAGTTGATTTGCTCCAGAACCAATTTATTTGTCATTTTTGGCAGTCCATGTTATCTGTAGAACTCTCCTCCAGCACCACAATCATACTGTCTAGATAATATTTGCATTTTTATATGCAAGAAAATTTGTACATATTTTGGTATGATTTTTTTCTAAAGCATTTTTTTTTGCAAGCAATTTCCTGTAATATTTGCCATATTTCAGTATACTTTTTTGCTAGGAAAACTACATCACAAAATGTTGAGAAGTGCAAAAAATAAAAGATAATTATATTCTAGTTCATATATTTGTTTGGAAAATGCAAAATAGGTCAGTGTGAATTAAAATGAAAAGCCAATGAATTTGTTCCTGTTCTCTGCTAGTGAGCTGTAAATAACCTTGTTAATAAATATCCATATATTTATTCATTTATTCTTTTATTAGAAACATTTTACCAAGCTCTCCAATTATATTCACATGGTAGCTTACAAAAACAATAGAGAAATTATAATTATCAAGAAATATGTAGACCTGGAGTTCCATAAACAAGGTTCAACACGCAGTACACAACAGGATTATTAGAGCACATGCTTGGTACACCAAAGGTCCCAGGTTAAATTCCTAGCATCTCCAGTTAAAGGAGACAGGGGAAGTCCATGGACTAAAATCTTGGTGAGATGGATTTCAGTAGCAGCTCACATACATATGTGCTTTGTGTGTGTTTTTTAAATAAATACTAGTTAACATATAATTTCAGCAAGCTCTCCTCCTCCCCACTTTATCCCCACAACAACCTTGTAAGATAGACCAGGCTTAGAGAGAGTGGCAGAATGCATCCCTGGTCTAACAGTCAAACTACTACACCACAGAAGTACCATAAAAACATAATGATCCTAGCTTAAGAGAACATGGTTTCATGATTTGTTGAAACCAAGAACGTGATCTATGTCTATACATGTTTGCCTTGCCATCACCTTGTTCGTCTCCTTGTTTGCCATGCTGGGTTTGTTTAAATTTCAAACTACCATGAGTTGGTTGAAATGTGACTGGCAGCTGTAGTTCAAAGAACTGCTTCTGAAACTTTGGCCCTCCTGATAGTTTGGCTTTCAAATCCCCAAAGTCCCAGACAGCATGGCCAATGTTCAGGAATTCTGGGAGTTGAAAGCGCAGACATCTGGAGAACCAAAGTTTGAGCAGCACTGGTTTAAAATTTAACCTATCATTTCCAGTTATATTCCAACCAAGTAACTGTACTTTAATTTTGTGAACATGATATGAAACCAGGTCTTCTTATTTATCAATAAGTGGTTGATGAACAGGTTGGCTGCAGAAGATTGTCAACAGGAAATGGCTCCCCCTTCCAACAGAACAACTCAAATCAAAGTGTGTGGTACCCAAAGACCACCAAGGTATTTTGGCACAGTAAGTCCCTAAAACACTTGTTCCCATCCATGGCAATAAAATTACTAATTAAGTAAGAAAATATTTCATGGTATTGCAAAATTTGCTATCTGAGGCAGCTGTCTCATTCTGCCTAATGGTAGGGGTGGCCCAGCCTATGCTTGTACTCCAGCAGGCATGCCATATGATCATCCAAGAATCCATTTAATTTGGAAAGCAGTTGCCAAACAACATAGGAAATGTGGCCAGCTGGATGGCAAGTTGCTCAGTGATCAATAAGTGGCCAATTGGGTGACAGAGCTGTACCTAGCTACAGTCCATCAGCTGTTGTGCTATTGGACAAAATGGTTGTGCAAAGAGATACTGAATACCTCCTTCAACAATGCTGGAAAAAGTCATTGTGATAGTGTATTCCCTTGTTACACTAGCAGAAAGCCACAAGGGAGTGGAATACCCTCCCTTGGAGCCTGGTGGGGTCTCCTTCCTTGGAGGTCTTTATACAGAGGCTGGATGGCCATCTGTCAGGGATGCTTTGATCATGATTTCCTGCGAGGCAGGGGGTTGGACTGGATGGCCCTTGTGGTCTCTTCCAACTCTACAATTCTATGATTCTATGATTTCTGGCTTCGGTCTCAAATTCATTGCATTTCTTTGAAACTTATCTACAATTTTCCCTGTGCTTGTTTTGTGTTTGACTGCAGGATTTTATTTTATTTTTCTTGATACTCACATGCATTGTGAGGCAGTTCTCCTGCATTTATTGATGTATTTTACCTAATGTAAGCATTTCCCTCCATTGACTAAAGCATGCTTGAGAAATATTTTACAATTGTACCTGCTCACATGTTAAAATGCATGCGGCGTTTCGAGTACACTTTAGTTCTCTAAAATGCCCCCAAACCCTTGCCAATGTGTACATTCTTAAGGTGAGCTGCATTTCTTCTCATAGGGACTGGCAGAAGGTGCAGGTGGGCAACTTTTGCCATGACGGCTGAGGCTAACAAATTCTTTCCCACCTTTAGGAAACAGAATGCGATGCTGGAACTGATAGAGGACCATTGGTCTGCTCCACAGTGGCTATTCTTGTGATCGGTACACCCATTTGCTTCTTCCTTTTTCTCTGAGTCTGCTGACAAGCCAGAGAGCATCTCAAACTTCATTTGGTCTCCTTTCACATGGAGCTTGAAAAGACATCTCTCTGATCTTATCTCTCCCCTGCTTTTTTTTTGTTGTTGTTGCATGCATTCACTTTTAAGATCTTCCCTTTCTTATGTAAAAAAGGCAATTAGAGTCGTATCTGTTTATTTTAAACAAAATGGCTGTTAATTAGCGTGATCAAAAACTCTGCCATTGTACACTACGGGCTTCACTTTGTAGTCACACTAAATTGCTTACGGTTTGGTGCTGGCTGACATGATAGCAACACAAAGTCTGGGCTCTCTTCCCCACCCCACCCGTTTTTTCTTACTTAATGAACAAACAGATCTATGGGGCTTTGTTATTTTCTGTTGCAGATCTATAGGTTTTGAATGCATTATTTAGAGTTCTTGTTTCTTAATGACTAATGTCATGTTTTTACTTACTAAGAGTGATTTAAGTTACTGAGGAAGTTTCTTCTCCTTTTGCTTTCTGCTATTTTTAAAATAAGCCTGTGCCACTCCTTCTTCATTTTGATGACTTACTTAAATGGAACAGATAATTACATCAACAATGAAATAACTAGTTTTCATAGAATCATAGAATTGGAAAAGACCACAAGGATCAACCAGTCCATCCCCCTGCACAATCATATGAATGCACAATCAAAGCACTCCCAACTGATGGCCATCCAACCTCTGTTTAAAAACTTCCAAAGGAGACTTTGCCACACTCCAAGGCAGCATGTTCCACTGTAGAACAGCTCTTATCACCAGGAAGTTCTTCCTAATGTTTAGGTGAAATCTCTTTCCCTCCATTGTTCCATGCCCTAGTCTCTGGAGGAGGAGAGAACAAGCTTGCTCCATCCTCCATATGACATCCCTTCAAATAATTAAACATAGGTATCACGTCCCCTCTTAACCTTCTCTTCTCCAGGCTAAACATACCCAGCTTCCTAAGGGGGCATGACTTCCCGACCTTTTACCACTTGTGGTTGCCCTCCTCTGGTCAAATTCCAGCTTGTCAACACCCCTCTTGAATTATGGTGCCCAGAACTGGACACAGTATTCCAGTTGAGGTCTGTACTGCTTAATTCAGGTGTAAGGCTTTTCAACTGGCCACTGTGGTAGTGCTTTTAACAGATATATGTTAAAAGCAGCTACTTCCAGCTCGGTTTAGATGTAGCCTCACAACCTTCTCCACTTCTTCTTCTCCCCCTTTTTCCTTGCACAAAGTGATAAGAAGTGTCAGAGCTTGGTTTCATATCAAGCCATAGGTTATTGTTTTGTCCAAATCTGGTAAACTGTGATTTCCACAAATGAGAATTACAAACCAAGATCAAACTGTGATGCAAAGACAAGAAACAGGTGCTCCTTCTCCTAATGCCAAACTGTTTTATTGGGGTTACAATTGGTTAGCCCTTTTCCCATGGAACAGATAAAAAAATTCTCTAAGCACAGCATTTTGGCCAAAAATGTACTTTAATAAGGAAACACTTCAGCTTTCCTTTGTAAGCTAGGAGAGTATCAGACACAGCAAAAAGTACCTTAGGAGAATGCCAGGATGACATTTCTGTCCTCTGAATGGGACCCAGTTTCACACAATGTTGTCCTCGTTGCATTCTGCTCTTATGCTCCCCATCAATGAAAAGCACCACCTTAGTAACTGCTGAAGCACAGGAGCAGAACGTAACAAGCACGAGCAACCGGATCCCTTTTGTGGGACAGAAACGTCTTCCAGGCATTCTCCTAAGGTACTTTATGGATGTGTCTGATAATCCACCTAGTCTAAAGGCATCAGATCCTGCCCGATCTTGGAAGCTAAGCAGGGTCAGCCCTGGTTAGTACTTGGTTGGGAGACCACCAACCAATATCAGGTGCTGTAGGCTATTTTTCAGAGGTAGGAACTGGCAAAAACACCTCCGAGCATTCCTTGCCTAAAAAAACCATTGGGTCGGCAAGCAACTTAAAGGCACAAGCATGCATGCATGCATATGCGTGAGTGTATGCTACCTGTTGAATCCTAGAATTTTCAGTTTAAGGAGGGATATTTAACATTTCATCCAGAAAGCTGTTAAGCCTCGTTAAACAACAAATCCCAGAATTCCACAGGAGGGAGCTAAAGCAGTTAAAGTGGAATAATAACGCTATAACAATGCAGTGTGATAAGGCTTGTTTTAGATAGGCCCTTTACATTTCTGACTAAAACCCAGAATGAATTCACTATCCCACTGACATCAAAGTTAGCAACCTCGGCTGTTAGAGCCAGCACCCTCTGCTTTCGTTTTGCTGGCAAAAAATCTGTTTTTATTCAAGCAGACTTTTAATACGTACAGTAGCTCCGCATACAGAGGCGTTTATAGGGTGTGTGTTTTTATTTTTATTCTTTAATGTTTATATGTTTTATATAATTTTAAAATTTTAAATTGTGATCATTTTAATTGTTATATGTTGTATTCTATTTGATGCTTTTGTGAGCTGCCTTGGGTCCCATTCTGAGAGAAAGCCAGCACAAAAATTAAATCAATCAATCAATCAATCAATCATAGCTTTAGGGAGTCATGTATGGGCAAATGCAGCGTAATAAAAGGCTAGAGTAGAAAGTATAGCAATCAGTTTATCCGTATGGGGGCTTGTATTTGACAAACTTCATTTGATGGAGTGCCTGAACAGAGTCAACAAATGGCCAGGGTGGAGGGGAAGTCCCCTGCTTGCATTTTTATCAACATCTTGATGTATAGAAACCTGCAGGTAAAATCTTTTCACAGCATGGAGATAAACAGCTAGTGCTGGCAATTCCTCGCCAAGCTGTAGTTATGGGCATTGCTACAGAAGCTGGTTGAAAAGTTGGCATTTCAAATCATGAGAGGCTGCAGCCTCGTCTTCTGGGACTGAGCAGAGGAAACTATAAGCACTCCAGTATGCTTAAAAAAACAAAAACCCTAGAACAAAATAGGCACATATTTTATTATATTAGCAAGAATAGAATTAGTACTAGTTTATCAGCTTGTGCTTTTCAGGAGCAGATTGCTTCCATGAACTCCTGTGTTTCAACATAGTTCATTAAAACATTTTGAAACATTGTACAACATTTATCCCCCTCCATAAAGAATATATCCTCCCCACCCCCATAAATAATGAATGTATCAGGTGTCCCCCCTCCCTATTTTATAAGTTATCTAGTCAAGGGAAACTAGGATTGGAGAAAGTTTCTGGAAGCTTCGTGAAATCGTTTTAGCAGCAGAGTATTCAGTGAGACTAAGAGCTTATCTATGCTGGCCAAATACACCAGCTTGCCCCCATTCCAGAGCCTTGCAGAGTCAAGATGATGCAGGGCTTTTGCCCTGTTCTGCCCCCAAGCAGTCCTCATCAACCCCGGGGCTGAGATGGGGGCAAGCCAAAATACGGCACTTTACCACATTTTTTTAAAAAAATACCCAGTTTAAAGTATTTCCACCAGGATGGGATGAAACGTTCTTCCCATGTCTGTGGGAGCCTGTTCTGGCAGGCTGGCCCTCGCTGCTGATGGTCACCCTTGTTCTTCTGGGTCTTGGCAGCAGGCCTGCAGCATGTGACCAAGGCTGGTCACGTGCAGTGGGGTTGTCACATGGTGAGGCTGGCTGCGCAGACTCGGCAGAGCAGGGAAAATGGTGGCAACAGTGGCAGTGGCTGCAGCCATGGACCAGCATTCCTGTGTGGACTCCAGCCTGTTTTCTTGGGGTAATAGGGGCAGGATGGGCCACCTCCACAGCCAGGATATGCCAGTGGGGAGCTGGTATAGATGAACCCCTGGATAAGTTGACTTTGTGGTGTGTCACAGTATTTTATTTGGAAGGTGTTTCTTCAAGACGCTTCATGGTTACACTTGAATGTCATTCTGTCCTTAAAAACATACTCCTTTTATATCCCAGATATTGTATTTGTGACTCAGACACATTCAGGCAGGATTTCTCCCTCCCTGTGTCTTTACAGATACTTGTTGCTTTTAAGGGAAGCATGAAGGCTAGAAATTCATAACATATAACTGTGGCATCAGGAAAGTTCCTGGCTGTTACACAGTAATAAACATACAGAGCTTCTTTGGGGGCAAAATACAGACACAAATGTGATGAATTTCAACAGAATTTAATTTCTCCTCATTGCTGTTATGCACCATCAAGTCATTTCTAACTTACGGTGACTCTAATGAAAACTCTCATGGGGTTTTCCCCAGCAAGCCCAGTGGGTGACCATTCCCAAGCAGGCATTTGAACTCTGTTCTCCACTGTCATAGTTCAACACTCAAACCACTACACCATACTGGTTCTTATTTCTGTTCACAGTAGTTATAATTCACGTGGACCTGAAAAGTTGATTTCTGTGGACTTCCTCCTTTTCCCTCCTCAAGTCAACTCCATGCCAGTTTTAAAAAGAAAGAAAGAAAGAAAGACCCATTTATATTATTGCATCAATGTTTTAAAAAAAAAATTAATGAATGCATTAATGGATGCCTGTTGACTGACTAAAGTGTGTCTGTGTGCATTTTAGACATATATCCAATGTTTTCCTGTATTTTTGATACACCTCCATGTGGCTGAACATATTTTTCCCTCCATGGAATCCACAGCAAACCTGGAAATATATGGATTTTCTACTACATATTGTATCAGACTACATCAGAATACTACATATTCTGGGTTCATTCTGAAAGGTGAGGAATTGGGCAAATGGATTTTTTTAAAAAAATCACTAGCCAATATGTGTAATGGGCATAGGAATATATGCATAGAATATCTCCCTATGAAAGAGTACATAGCCAAATCAGGATCATGCCTTCGGTGTAGGGAAGTGTTTGTGCTGCATTTTTTTTTTAAAAAAAAGCTTTTAATAACCTTTAAGTATATTTTATTCTTTTAAATATTTTGATGTTGTTTTAATGAGGTTATTAGTTTAATTCTGTTTTGATGTGCACTTTTTATATGTTTTAATTGTGTGTTTTTAAAATTGTGAGCCGCTTTGGGTCCCAGCCTTGGGAAAAAAGTGGGCTATAAATAAAGATAATAATAATAATAATAATAACAACAACAACAACAACAACAACAACAAGAACAACCAGCAGTTGGGAGTATGGCTCAGAACCGGGAGCAGTTACTTTTCTGGACTACACCTCCCAGAACTCTGCATGTTGACTGTAGGATTTTGGGAATTATAATGCAAAATGTAACATCCATATTCTTTGGTAGCTTGACTGCAGGGCTATCCAGTATGGTCCAGTGATCTTTCATTCATAACCTATCAATATGCAGGGTGGGGTGTGTGTGAGGATGTGAAATCCTTGTTGTTATTTTTAGATGATAGCCTGTTTCTCCAAAGGTTTAAATTGATTATCTGCAGTTGTGTATATTTTATCCAACTGTTTTTCTTTTTAAATAGATGTTCTTTATTTATTTATTTTTATGAAGCGGGATTATGGTTTGGGACCCTTCTGGTTTGGGCAAGTGGAGCACATCTCTCTTCTTATCCATCTTTCTTCCTTTCTTTTCATATTTGCATTAGCAGAAGATCTTAATCTTTTCCCCACACTGTTGCAATGCCAGGTTAATTCTTAGGCCAGTCCATTTGCATCCTGCTTCTATAAACTCTAGCACTCCTTTCTTTGTATCAGGGAAGTCAGAAAGTGGCCATGACAGAAGTAATGGAAAATCCATTTTTCATGCTCTTTCAGTGGCCTTGCGTCAAAACTTGGACATATTTTATTTATTTATTTATTTATTTATTTATTTTTAAAATTGGGGCCCTTAGCCCTTTGGTTTCTGGCCTCTTTGCCAGCTTGACAGCTACTTGAAGGTTCAGAGATTCCAAGGGATTGTGATTGCTAAGGCTGAAGGCTGCAATGTTATACCCACACTTACCTGGGTTTAAGCTTCAGGTCACACATCTGCCACCTTCTCTGCTTCTCCTGCTATATACAATCATAGAGCTGGAAGGGATCCCAAGGGCCTGCTGGGAAAGAAATCCAATCATCTGCTAATGCAGGATCCACAGTTAAATCATTCCTGACAGATAGCCATCTAACTTCTATATAAAACCTTTCAATAAAGGAAAACCCACCACCTTTCATCTGTTCCACTGTTAAACAGCTCTAACCATCAGAGCTTTCTTCAGCATATTTCAGCCCTACATATCTTCTCCCTGCTTCCTTACTTGCTATGCCTTTACTGAGAAACTGAGACAAATTTGTTACGTGCCTTCAATTTGTTTCCTAATTATGGTGACCCTAAGGTGAACCTATCACAGGGTTTTCTTGTCATGATTTGTTCAGAGGGGGTTTACCTTTGCTTCCTCCATGACTGAATTGCCAAAGGTCACCCAGTGGGTTTCCATGGCCAAATGGAGATTCAAATCCTGTTCTCCAGAGCTGTAGTCCAGTGCTTAAACCACTACACCACACTGGTTCTCCTACTGAGACAAATGTAGAAGATTATTAACAAATAAGCTTATAGATGAAATGGAGGGAGAACATTTTACCTGTAGAATTTTTAGTGTTGAAGCTGGGTGTGGTGTTGATGGTGGGATATTCGTAGAGAGTAAGTCAATGTGTTCCCAGTTTTTCCTTGCTCTTCTCCTCCACTTCTCATCTTTTTATCTTTCTACCTCATATCCCCAAATTTTGCTCATTATAACAGGTGTATGAGTGTGGGGGCAGACAGGAAGGTTGGGGATTCCAGTGGCTCCATGTTCATTCTGTAATGCTCAAGATCCACCATTGGTTCTTTTCAAGGTCAATATCTTATGCTGCCCAGAATCTGAGCACTTTAACAGAGGCCTTGCTGCTTCCCAAGAAGTACACAAGACAGGGCTTTCCCTGTAGCAGCATCTCCATTGTGGCATTCCCTCCCAAGGCAAATCCCAAGACTGCATCACTATGGAGCTTCCAGAAGACAGCTAAAGCTGTATTGCTCCATCTCGTTTTTAGGCTTTCCCAATTGGTTTTCAAAATTGGCTGATTTTTTTTTTAAAAAAACTACATTTTAAAATTTATTTATCTTGGTGGACATCACTCAAGGCCTGGTGGGTAGGGGGGCAGTTGACAGAATCATAGAGCTGGAAGAGACCACAAGGGCCATCCACTCCAACCCCCTGCCATGCAGGAACACAAAATCAAAGCATGCCTGACAGATGGCCATCCAGTTTCTATTTAAAAGCCTCCACCACACTCCGAGGCAGCATATTCCACTGCCAAACAGCTCTTACCATCAGGAAGTTCTTCCTAATGTTTAGGTGGAATCTCTTTTCCTGTAGTTTGAGTCAATTGCTCCACATCCTAGTCTCCGGAGCAGCAGAAAACAAGCTTGCCCCATCCTCAGTATGACACACCTTCAAATATTTAAATGTGGCTATCATACCACCTCTTAACCTTCTCTTCTCCAGGCTAAGCATACCTAGTTCCCTAAGCTGCTCCTCACAGGGCATGGTTTTCAGATCTTTGACCATTTTGTTCTCCCTCTTCTGGACACACTCCAGATTGTCAACATCCTTCTTGAATTGTGCTGCCCAGAACTGGACACAGTATTCAAGGTGAGGTCTGTCCAAAGCAGAATAAAGTGGCACTATTCCCTCAATCTAAACACTATACCCCTATTGATGTAGCCTAGAATTGCACTGGCTTTTCTAGGTGCCGCGTCACACTGCTGACTCAAGTTCAGCTTGTGGTCCACTAAGACTCTGAGATCCCTTTCCCATGCAATACTATCAAACCAGGTGTCCCTGATCCAATATGCATTTCATTTTTTCTGCCTAAATGTTGTACTCTGCATTTCTCATAAATAAATAATAAAATTGCAAAACAACCCAAAGCCCCAAACTTTGTATTTTGAAAGCATTTCTTGAGAACATTTAAAAAAAAAAACTTTAACTATAGAAATGTTTGATAGAACTCCAAAGAGACGAATGACCACTGAGCAGACGTGCAGAGTGGGGGAGGGCAACCTCTTAGCATCCCTGTAGGCTTTCTCTTAAACCTACAACTACAGAGCGGTGGGGGCCATTTTTCACCCCTCCCCCAGGTCACACTAGAACTTCTGATGTGATCGGAAGTAACTTCTGGTTTCCAGCTAATTTTTGACTGATGAAGGGGTGAGATTTGGAGCGTGGGTGCTGCAGTGACAAAACTACTGTGTTTATATGATGATTCGAGCTACTTTGGGCCAAAGAAAATCAATACATTTGTTTGCAAATTTTGGAAGAGTGTCTGGAGGCTTCAGGGCCCCCCAAGTGGGCTGTATGTGGCCTTCAGCCTATACTTTCCCCCATCCCTGTCTTAAACCTAGCATATCTGCCATCTGTCCTGATTTGCCAGGTACAGTCCCAATTAATTGTCTGTCATTCTACTTCTTCAACTGCTTTTACAATGTCCCAGTTTCTTTCTCCTCCTCACACATTCCCCATTTGTCCTCAGTTTGCTTCAGTTGCCACAAACTGAGGACCATCTATATGAGGGGAAAAAATATGAATTGATGCGTACTCACTCAAATTTGAAGCAGGATTGCCTTGTCCTAATGGTTTTGGCAAAATTGCAAGCATGTGAAGCTACCTGATTTTGCTATCCCAAAGGGCATGCCTGTTATTCAAAATGGTGGCTGTGACTCGCATTTTTATTTTTGCCAGTTGCCCTGCTGAATTGTTGTTATTTTTTTAAGAAAAGGCATATCGAAAGTGTGAAAGTGTGATATTCTGCCTAACTAAATAAAAAAAGAAAAAGGCTGTTTCATCGCATGATCGCTCCCTTGCTAAAGTGAAAATCCAAGATGGCGGTTCTGGGATGCTTGCCTTCTAAACAAGTCCTGCCCCCTGCTCCCATCTGGACAATCAGTTTCTACTTCCACTTTTCTGGGATATGCAAATAAATGCAATTGCCTGTCCTAATGATCGCTAATGCACATACTCCACAGAGTTTTAAAAAAACACCAGGGAAAGCCCCAAGGGCTGTTCCCTCAGGGTTTATGGTGGACTTGGACCCCCTCCTTCTGAATACAGTGGAATTATATAGGATATCATTAAGACAGGTAGGATTTTAAGTGAATTCTGAGAGGATTATTTTCACTGTTTAAACAGGCCCTGAGTTCAAAGTGCAAAAGTAGCTTGCACTCAACCCAGCAGGGGGAGAGGAGATGAGGGGGCACAATCTTGCCCTTCCCAGTTGGCTCAGGCAATAGCAAACTGCTGCAGCTTCTCCTAGCTTACCTGTACTCCCCCACTGCCATCTTGATCACTTTCTGGTTCCAGTGTTCCCAAACCCATAGAGAACAAGCTTTGGGTTACATCAGAAAGCTTTATTGCTAGAAATCCAGGAAGCATACAATACAAAGTCATTGCTGAGACTGGGGGCCTAACGGTTACACTCTATGTTAAAAGCATTTTACAATCAACGAAATCTGGCGGGCTGCATAGCTATTGGTTCACCATCATCCAATGACACTAGCATTCCTTAAAATGAAATTAACATTTTCCCAGTCTCTAACCTTGAAGCTAGAACTCTTAACTGCAGGTTATCTGTTTCCCCAAGCACAGCCCAAGCAGTTACACATACCCCCATGCATTCTGTCACTGGTAATAATTAATACAATGGTGGACTGTCCCAGCTGTCCCTTGGATGGGCTGTGGTTGCTGTGAAATAGCACTGCCATAGGTCTTTTGCAAGAACGTTCTTATCCCAGCTGAATGCAATTCAGACGAGGAACACAACAGTGCAAAAAAAGTTGGGTCTGAAGTCGAAACAAGGCTGGGAAGATACACTGTTTCACACCCTAATCTTCTTCATCATGGGATTGATCTTTGAGCTCCCCATAGCCCTCTAGTTGGCTGTAGCCTCATCACAGGTATCTGTGTTATCCTGAAGAATGGGGAGGATTTATCTTGGGCTGTTTCTTCCTTTCTCTAAATACTTCTTTCTTCTCTAGTCTTCCTACTTTCTGTATAAAGATGCCATTGCAAGGTATTGTTTTTTGATGGAGGAAGGAAGAGAGGTGCGTGTGCAAGTGTGTGTGTGTAAGCTGCAAACTATAGTGACAAAAACTATCATATTCGATTGGACATGCTTTCTGCAGATTTGTTAAGGATTTACTAAGCACATTTGTAGCATTTTGTTGCCATGGCAATGACCTCGGTGGCAAGAGGGAACAGCCTTTAGGTTGGACCACAGGTTTTCCTTTCATTTCCATTTAATTTGATTTGACTGCAAAATGTCACTTCCATTGCATTGATTAAGCTTCAGCTCCGCCACCAGCCCTGTTACAAAGGTTAAAGGGCAAATTGGAAGCTGTTGGTTTGCCCCCACCTCCCCCCTTCATTTCTAACATCAATACAGATGAGCGTTATGGACAGAAAGCGGGACAGGGGAGAAAAGAATTCTTATCTCTGTGTTTATAAACACATCAAATAGCCCAAGCTATTGCTTTCCTTTAAGAATAAAATATGCACATAAAACAACTTATGCAGTACGTATGGAACTGTAGTATTTATGCAGAGATAGGTCCCGTCTACACAATGAAAAAAATCCGTATGGCGTTCGAAAGATTGATAATAGGTACATATGGCCATTTGGATACATTCATGTCTTTCTGAAGGGGACTAGCAAATCCCCCGTAAAGTCCGTGAATTTGGAGTTCGGGAGAAATAGTGGATCTCAGCAAAAAATACATACAATCATTCGAATGTTCAATTGTTTGTACACCCCCATTCGCACACATATGAACAGGCATTGTAATATGATTGGCTGGCCAAGTAGAGGGGGCGGGACTAGCAAAGAGGGGAATTGGGAGCTGCCGCCATGTTGGATTCCTGGCTAAGTGAGAGTCCAGTAAGTCCATGAAACTGACATTTTTACGTTACTTCTTTTTTATTTCACTTTGTAAATATGGAAAAATGACTGTCCACATCACAGGGAGCTTTTAAAATTTAAAAAAAAAGGCAGGAGATTTTTAAACTGCCACTTGGATCACTCGCTCCAGCCAGCTGGGCAAGGGGGGGTCATACGGAGTTTAGGGGGGGTAAAAATTGTGTAGGCAGATTGTACATATTTGAACGGCTGCCTTTTTGAATTTTTTACCCCCCAAATGGATTTTTTCCCTGTTGTGTAGACAAGGCAACAGTATGGTGTAGCAGAAGTGTTGAACTAAGACTACCTGGATTCAAGCCCTTAATACAAGTAAGAAACCTGCAGGGCAATACTGGGCAAGTTACTTTCTCTCAACTCTACTTACCTTGCCAGGTGACCGTGGCTGCAACCACACTGCAGAAATTATCAGTTTGACACTGCTTGATCTGCCATGACTCAATGCTATATTATCTTAGGATTTGTAGTTTGTTGTGGCACCAGAAATCTCTGGCAGAGAAGGCTAAATTTCTCTACAGATCCCAGAATTCCATAGCATTGAGCCATGGCACTTAAAGTGGTATCAAACTGTATTATTTCTGCAGGGTAGATGCAACCTAAGACATAAAAAGCAGGGGGAGGCACAATTGATGTATCCTACCAATAATGTTATTTCTTTTTAATTGGATGTTCTGAATGAAATTAAACAAAGTATAGAACTTGGAAAGAATGCTTTAGAAGCAAGTATGGAGATTTTCACATGGGGAAAGTAATCCGCGGGGAGATCAGGACAGAAACAGGACTGTTCCAGTTGCAGCCCCTCATTTTGCACACCCCTCCTTCTCCCAATATCCCGTCGTCCTCCCTCCATCCTGCTTCCATTTTCCTCCTGCTATGTTCTGCAATTTTTTACCAACGAAGAACTTTCATTAGTAAAACATAGCGGGAGGGAAATGGAAGCAGCATGGAGGGAGGATGGAAGATCAGGAGAAGGAAGGGGGTGTGCGAAACGGGGCGCTGCAACCGAAACAGCCCCGTTTCTCTCCTGATCTCCCTGGGGATTACTTTCCTCTTGTGAAAATCTCCTATGTTACCTGTAACATATTACTTTTTTGGGGGGTGGGTGGGTAATAAGAACCTATCAGCAGCACTTCTCAGAGGTGACATATCAACTTGTAAAGTTGAAGTTTTTATTGTTGCTGCAACAAGTTACTTTGTTTTAAAACATTACTTTCTTTACTTCTGAGTTTATTTTATTTTAAAATAATTGTTACTCTAAATGTGTATGTTTGCAAAACAGTTGAGATTTCTAGGTAATTTTCAGGGGAAATGGTGGCCATTCATAAAAAAAAGTTTTATGAAGGATTTTTTAAAAAGTAAATTAAAAAAAATGTGTTATAAAACACATTACACAATGACCAGTGGCCAAAACAGGGGAAACAAGGGTTGTTTCACACTACACAATTATGGCACTATTATTCCACTTTAAGTGTCATGGTTCCATCCCATGGCCTCCTGGGATTTGCAGTTTGGGGAAGGGTATTTAAATGTGACATTCAGAGAGCTTTAGCACCTCATCAAACTGCAAACTCTAGGGACGGAACTACAGCAGTTAAAGTGGAATCACCTGTGAGCACAGGTGGTCATCTCGTCTCTTCTGCCAGTTGAAGGGCATGGTCCAAGAAGGGAGAGGAAAATAGCCGACGTAAACAACTGGCTCCGTAGATGGTGTCGCCGAGAACAAATTGGATTCTTGGATCATGGACTGCGCTTCCATGCGGGGGGACTTCTGGCAAGAGATGGGGTGCATCTTACAACAGTTGGAAGAAACATTTTTGCCAACAGTCTCAAGAATTTGATCAGGAGGGCTTTAAACTGAGTCAAATGGGGGAGGGAGACAGTATTCTGGAAGGCAAAAGGGCTGGAGAAAATAGTCAAACTGTCATAGAGGGAACAAGGCGAACAGCGCAAGGACCCAACAGTGGGAGGCAAAAAAACTTGCACAGGGAGCAAGTAAAGGGAACACATGATCTCAGATGTCTCTACACTAATGCACAGAGCATGGGAAATAAGCAAGATGAACTTGAACTCCTTGCACTACAAAACAAATATGATATAATAGGCGTTACTGAAACCTGGTGGGACGAGTCTCATGATTGGAATGTAGGAATAGAGGGGTATAACCTTTATAGGAGAAACAGGCCAAACAGGAAAGGAGGAGGAATAGCATTATATGTCAGGGATATTTACACCAGTGAAGTGATCCATGACATCAATACTGGAAGCCAGGTGGAGAGCATCTGGATAAAAATTAAAGGGGAGGGAAACAACAGGGATGTTATTGTGGGACTCTACTACAGACCCCCAAATCAGACAGAGGAATTGGATGTTGCTTTTCTAGAACAGATGAACATACATGCAGAAAGGAGAGATGTAGTAGTGATGGGTGACTTCAACTATCCTGATATTTGCTGGCAATCTAACTCAGCTAAAACTACAAGGTCTAGCAAATTCCTTACATGCCTGGAAGACAATTTCATGGTCCAAAAGGTGGAAGAGGCAACAAGGGGGTCAGCTATTTTAGATCTGATCCTAACCAACAGAGACGACCTTGTTAATGGGGTGCAAGTGGTGGGATCCTTAGGTGAGAGTGATCATGTTCTCCTGGAGTTTGTTATACAATGGAAAGGAGAAGCCAGGCATAGTCAGACACGCATTCTTGACTTTAGGAGAGCTGATTTCAATAAACTCAGGGAAATACTGGGGATGATCCTATGGTCAAGAATACTAAAAGAGAAGGGACCTCAAGACGGATGGGACTTTCTCAAAAGGGAGATACTGAAGGCACAATTTCAAACAGTACCATTGAGGAAGAAAAATGGGAGGTGTCTCAAGAAACCAGGATGGATGACTAAAGAACTTTCAAGGGAGCTAAGTTTTAAACGGAACATGTATAGGAAATGGAAAAGGGGGGAAATCACCAAAGAAGAATTCAAACAGATAGCGAACACGTGTAGGAGTAAAGTCAGAAAAGCTAAAGCACAGAATGAGCTCAGGCTTGCTAGGGAGGTTAAGAACAATAAAAAGGGTTTTTTTGGATATGTCCGCAGCAAAAGGAGGAAGAAGGAAATGATAGGGCCGCTACGTGGAGAAGATGGCAAAATGCTAACAGGGGACAGAGAAAAGGCAGAATTACTCAACACCTTCTTTGCCTCAGTGTTTTCAGAAAAGGAAAAGGAGGACCAACCTGAGGAGAATGGAACAGAGGACACAATAGGGGAAATCCAGCTCAAAATAAGTAAAGAGGTAGTACAGGAATACCTTCTTAATCTAAATGAATTTAAATCTCCAGGACCAGATGAACTACATCCAAGAGTATTAAAAGAGCTGGCAAATATAATCTCAGAGCCATTGGCAATAATATTTGAGAACTCCTGGAGAACAGGAGAAGTCCCAGCAGACTGGAGGAGGGCAAACGTTGTTCCCATCTTCAAAAAGGGGAAAAAAGAGGATCCCAACAATTATCGTCCAGTTAGTCTGACATCAATACCAGGGAAGATTCTAGAACAGATCATTAAACAGAGAGTCTGTGAACATTTAGAAGGCAATGCCATAATCACAAAAAGTCAGCATGGGTTTCAGAGAAACAAGTCATGCCAGACTAATCTGATCTCTTTTTTTGATAAAGTTACCAGCTTGGTAGATGAAGGGAATGCTGTGGACATTGCATACCTTGATTTCAGTAAGGCCTTTGACAAGGTTCCCCATGACATTCTTGCAAACAAGCTTGTAGAATGTGGGCTAGACAAGTTAACTGTTCAATGGATTTGTAATTGGTTGACCGGCTGAACCCAAAGGGTGCTCAGCAGTGGCTCCTCTTCGTCTTGGAAAGATGTGACCAGTGGGGTGCCACAGGGTTCTGTCCTGGGCCCAGTGCTATTCAACATCTTTATCAATGACTTAGATGAGGGAATTAGGGGCATACTTATCAAATTTGCAGATGACACCAAATTGGGAGGAGTAGCTAATACCCTAGAGGACAGGATCAAAATTCAGAATGACCTGGATAGACTGGAGAGCTGGGCCAAAGCTAACAAAATGAAATTCAATACGGAGAAATGTAAAGTACTGCATTTAGGGCGGAAAAATGAAATGCATAAATATAGGATGGGAGAGACCTGGCTGAATGAGACTACGTGCGAAAGAGATCTAGGAGTCCTAGTAGACCACAAGTTGAACATGAGCCAACAGTGTGATGCGGCAGCTAAAAAGGCCAATGCAATTTTGGGCTGTATCAATAGAAGTATAGTGTCTAGATCAAGGGAAGTAATAGTGCCACTCTATTCTGCCTTGGTCAGACCTCACTTAGAATACTGTGTCCAGTTCTGGGCACCACAATTCAGAAAGGATATTGACAAATTGGAGCGTGTCCAGAGAAGGGCAACTAAAATGGTGAAAGGTCTGGAAACAATGCCTTATGAGGAGAGACTTAGGGAGCTGGGTATGTTTAGCCTGGAAAAAAGACGGTTTAGAGGCGATATGATAGCCCTGTTTAAGTATTTGAAGGGATGTCACGCTGAGGATGGAGCAGGCTTGTTTTCTGCTGCTCCAGAGACTGGAACACGGAGCAATGGGTGCAAGCTCCAGGAACAGAGATTCCACCTCAACATGAGGAGGAACCTTTTGACAGTAAGAGCTGTTCGGCAGTGGAACGCACTCCCTCGGAGCGTGGTGGGGTCTCCTTCCTTGGAGGTCTTTAAACAGAGGCTGGATGGCCATCTGTTGGGGATGCTTTGATTGTGATTTCCTGCGTGGCAGGGGGGTTGGACTGGATGGCCCTCGTGGTCTCTTCCAACTCTGCAATTCTATGATTCTATGATTCTATATTGCTATAATTGTGTAGCGTGAAAGGGCCCCAGGCAGCATGAAAAAAAAATATTAATTGTTGTTGTTGTTTTAAATCTTGAGTTAAGTCTTGGGGCTCCACGGCAACCAGAGAGATTTAAAGAGGGTCCCTGTTAAAGAAAAGATTAAGAACCACTGCCCTAAAGGCACCAGATCCAATCTGATCTTAGAAGCTAAGCAGAGTGAGCTCTGGTTAGTACTTGGATGGGAGACCACCAATGAATATCAGGTGCTGTAGGCTGTATTTTAGAGGAAGAAACTGGCAAAAACACCTCTGAGTATTCCTTGCTTAAGAAAATTCTACAGAATTCATGGGGTTGCCATGACATAAGCTGACAAGTAACTTGAAGGCACATACATGCACATGCATGGATCATAGGCATCATTATGACTTGAGTCTAGAAACAAACTGGTAGCCAGTGGAGATGCTGTAAAAAGGGACAATCCATCTTTCTGTTCATCCATTTCTCCAAAAATGTTTTTAGATTTGTAATAGGTATACATAAAATTGCCACATGCTCTACAAGGCATGGTAAAGGGTCTCTGAAGCTTTGAAGAATCTTTGGAAACATCATTTTGTCCCGAGTGCAGAGTTAGGAGGTTATCATCCATAGAATGGGCTTGTACATTTCCTGCAAACATTGTACTGTTCACCTGTTTTGTTTTGTTTTTGGCACAGTTAAACATTGGTTGTTACCTTTTAAACTTAAATAACTTCATACCAGGATACTGTAGAGACTACCTCCATCTGTGTTTAGGCTGTATAATCCCTAAGATCTGGTGGGCAGGGTCTTCTCTGTATCTTCTCCCATGGTTGTGCAGGTTTAATTGGTTGGGATGAAAGGGGTGCTTTGATTGGGTATTCTTGCATGGCAGGAGGTTGTACTAGATGGCCCTTGTGGTGTCTATGATTCTGTGATTCTAAAAGTCAACCCCCATATCCATGGATTCAGTATTCACAGTTTTACTTATCCACATCTGAAAAAATATGTTCTCTCTAGGCATTTCTAGGGGGTCGTTTACATGGGCAAATATTCCCCTAAATATACCGCTAAGATAGCTCATAGTTCCCACAGATCGCAGCACAGCATCGCCTCATTCAGAAGGGGGGAAGGTAAAACACCCAAATATAGCGTGCCAAGGGATGTCGCTACTTTTGCCAGTATATTTGCAATGTCTATTTGCAATATATTTGCAGGAAAGGAGGAGGAATAGCATTATATGTCAGGGATATTTACACCAGTGAAGTGATCCATGACATCAATACTGGAAGCCAGGTGGAGAGCATCTGGATAAAAATTAAAGGGGAGGGAAACAACAGGGATGTTATTGTGGGACTCTACTATAGACCCCCAAATCAGACGGAGGAATTGGATGATGCCTTTCTAGAACAGATGAACACACATGCAGAAAGGAGAGATGTAGTAGTGATGGGTGACTTCAACTATCCTGATATTTGCTGGCAATCTAACTCAGCCAAAACTTCAAAGTCTAGCAAATTCCTTACATGCCTGGAAGACAATTTCATGGTCCAAAAGGTGGAAGAGGCAACAAGGGGGTCAGCTATTTTAGATCTGATCCTAACCAACAGAGATGACCTAGTTAATGGGGTGCAAGTGGTGGGATCATTAGGTGAGAGTGATCATGTTCTCCTGGAGTTTGTTATACAATGGAAAGGAGAAGCCAGGCATAGTCAGACACGCATTCTTGACTTTAGGAGAGCTGATTTCAATAAACTCAGGGAAATACTGGGGATGATCCCATGGTCAAGAATACTAAAAGAGAAGGGACCTCAAGACGGATGGGACTTTCTCAAAAGGGAGATACTGAAGGCACAATTTCAAACAGTACCATTGAGGAAGAAAAATGGGAGGTGTCTCAAGAAACCAGGATGGATGACTAAAGAACTTTCAAGGGAGCTAAGTTTTAAACGGAACATGTATAGGAAATGGAAAAGGGGGGAAATCACCAAAGAAGAATTCAAACAGATAGCGAACACGTGTAGGAGTAAAGTCAGAAAAGCTAAAGCACAGAATGAGCTCAGGCTTGCTAGGGAGGTTAAGAACAATAAAAAGGGTTTTTTTGGATATGTCCGCAGCAATAGGAGGAAGAAGGAAATGATAGGGCCGCTACGTGGAGAAGATGGCAAAATGCTAACAGGGGACAGAGAAAAGGCAGAATTACTCAACACCTTCTTTGCCTCAGTGTTTTCAGAAAAGGAAAAGGAGGACCAACCTGAGGATAATGGAACAGAGGACACAATAGGGGAAATCCAGCTCAAAATAAGTAAAGAGGTAGTATAGGAATACCTTCTTAATCTAAATGAATTTAAATCTCCAGGACCAGATGAACTACATCCAAGAGTATTAAAAGAGCTGGCAAATATAATCTCAGAGCCATTGGCAATAATATTTGAGAACTCCTGGAGAACAGGAGAAGTCCCAGCAGACTGGAGGAGGGCAAACGTATTGTCCAGTTAGTCTGACATCGATACCAGGGAAGATTCTAGAGCAGATCATTAAACAGAGAGTCTGTGAACATTTAGAAGGCAATGCCATAATCACAAAAAGTCAACATGGGTTTCAGAGAAACAAGTCATGCCAGACTAATCTGATCTCTTTTTTTGATAAAGTTACCAGCTTGGTAGATGAAGGGAATGCTGTGGACATTGCATACCTTGATTTCAGTAAGGCCTTTGACAAGGTTCCCCATGACATTCTTGCAAACAAGCTTGTAAAATGTGGGCTAGACAAGTTAACAGTTCAATGGATTTGTAATTGGTTGACCGGCCGAACCCAAAGGGTGCTCAGCAGTGGCTCCTCTTCGTCTTGGAAAGATGTGACCAGTGGGGTGCCACAGGGTTCTGTCCTGGGCCCAGTGCTATTCAACATCTTTATCAATGACTTGGATGAGGGAATTAGGGGCATACTTATCAAATTTGCAGATGACACCAAATTAGGAGGAGTAGCTAATACCCTGGAGGACAGGATCAAAATTCAGAATGACCTGGATAGACTGGAGAGCTGGGTCAAAGCTAACAAAATAAAATTCAATACGGAGAAATGTAAGGTAAACTTAGGGCAGAAAAACGAAACGCATAGATACAGGATGGGGGAGACCTGGCTGAGACTATGTGCGAAAGGGATCTAGGAATCCTAGTAGACAACAAGTTGAACATGAGTCAACAGTGTGATGCGGCAGCTAAAAAGGCCAATGCGATTTTGGGCTGTATCAATAGAAGTATAGTGTCTAGATCAAGGGAAGTAATAGTGCCGCTCTATTCTGCCTTGGTCAGACCTCACTTAGAATACTGTGTCCAGTTCTGGGCACCACAATTCAAAAAGGATATTGACAAATTGGAGCATGTCCAGAGAAGGGCGACTAAAATGGTGAAAGGTCTGGAAACGATGCCTTATGAGGAGAGACTTAGGGAACTGGGTATGTTTAGCCTGGAAAAAAGACGGTTAAGTGGTGATATGATAGCCCTGTTTAAGTATTTGAAGGGATGTCATGCTGAGGATGGAGCAGGCTTGTTTTCTGCTGCTCCAGAGACTGGAACACGGAGCAATGGGTGCAAGCTCCAGGAACAGAGATTCCACCTCAACATGAGGAGGAACTTTTTGACAGTCAGAGCTGTTTGCCAGTGGAACACACTCCCTTGGAGCGTGGTGGGGTCTCCTTCCTTGGAGGTCTTTAAACAGAGGCTGAATTGCCATCTGTCGGGGATGCTTTGATCAAGATTTCCTGCGTGGCAGGGGGGTTGGACTGGATGGCCCTCGTGGTCTCTTCCAACTCTGCAATTCTATGATTCTATGATTCTATGTTGGATTCACCCTGCAACCCTCTTCAGCATTTCTAGGTCAAGATTTTAGAGTCTTTAGGGAATATGTGTACAGATTTTTATTTTATTTTTTTAAGAAAAAAAATGGGTATGAATGTCCTTGTACACACTGGGGGCTCAGGGCTGAGTTTGAAAACTGATGTGGGAATGAGACAAAATGAACATACAATTAGGGGGGGGGGAAGCAGAGGGCTGGTCTACACTGGCCAGAATACTCTGCCTCCTGGCTGGAGTATTCTGGCCCTGAAGTTGGCCCAGATCCCCACTGTTACCATGACGAAACACACAGAAGTCCGCACACACAGGCTGGCCTGTATCAGTGGATACCTTTGTTGCTGTTGCGTATTGCATTCTCTGAAATCGGGAAGGAGGCCTTCAGCAGGTGATCAAGGCTGGTCACACACAGGCGGCCTTGTTCACATGCTGGGTGCCTCTTTCCCAGCTTCAGAGCAACAGCTGTGGTTTCTTTGTCATAATCTATCAATACAGGCTGGAGTGCAGGTACAGACGCCTGCGTGCCCATGCCGGACCCATCCATGTTTTCTCATATGATACAGGTTTTCCTGGGAGTTATTTTGAAATATTTTAAAAAGGTTTATCCTGGCTTCGCCCCAGCTTCACCTTGGACATTATCAGGACAGAGGTGAATTGGGGCAAGACTTCTGCATCATTTGGACTGCAGGGCTCCAATCCAGGGGAAAGCGGTGATAAATTGCTTGTAAAGATGAGCCCAGAGTGTGACCAAAACTGACAGATTCACCTATTCCTAACAAAACCCAAGAAATAATGTTTTATCTTGTCCAAATAAAGGGGGAAAACGGGGGAGAGATGACCTGACTTACAAGACTAGTAAATAGCTAATAAAGAATTAGAAGTTTTGAAGAACTAGAAGATTAAAAGATTAGAAGAACTTTTACATTACACACACACACATGCGCATACACATGCACACACACACACACACACACACACACAAAAAGACCTATCCTGACTCTGTTTGCTGTTTACTTGTTTAAATCCCACTGGAAGCAGTGAGAACAAGTGGCCTTCACCATGAGTTTGATTGTGCCTATTCTGCTTTAAGGAATGATAATATTCTAGAACAAGATGCGTTCCTAATGAAATAAAAGACATTTGACAAGAACATACTACATATGCAGTTGCATGCGCCTGAAAGGAGCCATGCCTTCTGCTTTTCTCAAAGTGCTTCATTTGTGCCCTACTTAATCTCTTAGTGCCCTGCTTAATTTTTAAATAGGGCTTGTGTTTTAGTGCCCTATTTAATAGCTGCCATCTGTGAAAAAGACAAGATAACTGTATTGCAATGGGGATGAGTGCACATGTTCATACTAGAATAACATACTTGGTTGTTTAGTGCAAGGCAAACATTGTAATCTTTCTCCCTCCCTCCCCCTTCTCCCCCCTTTCCCCCTGTTCCCCTTTCCCCCCCAAGTGACAAAAACCAAGAAAAAAATTATGCTGCTTTGGCTTCCTGCACCAAATGCTCTCATTGTAGGAGAGCTGCTCCAAGGCTCAATTCGGAATGAACATAGGACTTTTTCAGACAAGGCTTACCACGCAACAAGCTCGCAGGAGAGGTACAGTGCTGTTGCGTGGCAGGAGGTCCATTTTTAGACGCCACCGTCCCTCTCTTGGAATCGTCTGTGTCACTTCCGTGTATGATTGAAGGCAGCTGTGCCATATTTTATTCACAGACAACTTCCATGAGTAAAATATGGTGCGGCTGCCTTCAATCATACACGGAAGTGACATGGATGATTCCTAGAGAGGGACGGCGTCATCCGAAACAGACCCCCTGCCACGCAATAGTGCCATAGCTCTCCCGCAAGCTGGTTGTGCAGTAAGCCTTGTCTGAAGAAGTCCATAGCTCAGGAAAAATATTTTTTTTGGGGGGGGGGAACTACAACTTTCAGTATCCTCCAGTCAGCATGGCAGTCGTAGTCCTAAAAGTAACTTTCCAAAGCTCTGACATATTTCAAGCTGCTTTGAGCTCTGTTTGACTTGGACTAAATTAATTTGTCATCATTTAAACCTTAATGCCAAGGCTTGGGAGGATTTTCTGCCTCTAGTTCACCTTTCCAGTTGTGTTAATGTGCCTTCAAGTCATTTCTGAACTTAGGCTAACCCCAAGGTAAACCTATCATGAGGTTTTCTTGGCAAAATTTGTTCAGAGGGGGTTTGCCATTGCTCAGGAAACTGAAGGAAATCTCAGGAAATTGAAGACTGCTGACTTGGCAGTCTGAGGAAGGGTTGTTACTTGTGAATCATCAGAAAAGATAGAGGGCTTGTCTATACAAGGTGGAAAATAAAAAAAGAGTGCCTCACAGTAATGGCATTTCGCAGCAGCTACGACTTGTCTTAATGGTGTTTTTGCCCCCGTAAGCTTCGCATGCAAGATGGCAGCTGTGAGTGATTTACTCACATTTGTAGGTAACCTCAATTTGCTGCCGCTGAACATTTTTTTTAAAAAAAAACCTGATGTCCAATTTTTTGATTTAACAGAAAAGCAAAATAAATAAATAAATAAATAAATAAATGAATGAATGAATAAATATTTTCTTGCTTTAGTGCTTGCTCACTAAGGTGAAAATCCAACATGGCAGCAGCAGGCGCTTGCCTTGTTAGCAAATCCCACCCCCCGCACTTCCCTGGCCAATCAGCTTTGCACTTCTTCTCCTATGGAAAAGTGATTAATATCGAATCGCTTGTCCCAATGAGCAGAAATGTGCATTCCCCTCACTGTTTTCAAAAAAACTCTGGGAAAAGCCACAAAGGCTTTTCCTATGGAATTTTTGATGTTTTGGGCCCCTCTCCTTCCCAATACGGCAAAACGATGCAGAATGCCATTAAGACAGGTAGGATTCTTGCATTTTGTGAGGAGTATTTTTGCCATTTAGACAGCCCCATGATGTCGACCAAACAATATGCACAAATAATGGAGCTGAATAAAATTTGCACAGGCTAACTTATATTAGTAGATGAAAATGCAATATAACGCAACAAGTAATCCATCTGCCTGCTAAGTCTGATGGCCACTAACTTTTGATCAGAGATATGAAAGTTAGTAATAAAGGTTTAATGCATTTAGTATATTTTACAGTGTAATGCATGTTATATGCCAACACTAAAAGCCTTACCAAAATTAATCAGAATTGTCATCTGTGATTTCAGTCCTGTAATTCCTATTTCTTTATCTTTTTTGAGCTTTAGAGAGAAGGAAAGAATTGAATGAATTTTTGAAAATCCCATTTCTTATCTCCCCCACCAAAATACTTTCTCTTATCTACTGCACCAAAACTCATTTTTTTATCTACCCCACCAAAAACCTCCTCCTTCTCCTTGCTCTCCCACTTTCTAAAGTCCTCCAGGTTTTACCAATATAAATGTATGGTTTCAGTAATGTAAATCCTTTTCGATTTTTAGAAATGAGATGGGAAAGGATCATATATCACACTACACTGTTATAGTGCTATTATTCCACTTTAACTGCTCTGGCTGCCTCCTGTGAAATCCTGGGGTCCCTAAACTGCAAATCCCAGGATACCACAGGTGGTAGATACAGCAGTTAAAGTGGAATAATAGCACTATAACAGTGTAATGTGATAAAGCCCTCAGAGTACCAACCCCAAAAGCCATTTACACAATGAATCCCACTGGAACTACTTTTGAGTAAGTGGTCTGAATAAATATTGCAATTCCTCAAGCATAAGGGACCAAGAAAAAAGCAAGAAGTAGTTTTGCCAACATTTGCAGAACTAGTGTTTGGATAAACAGCCAGCTGGGAAATATATAAAATTTGTTGACTCTTTAGCACTGTCTCACATTTAATTAATTTATAACTTAAGTAATAATTTAATAATGCAGTTAAGTTCATGCTCAAATGCCAACTCCTTGTCAGTCACTTTAATTAAAAATATTTCTTAAGAAAAAGTTTCCTCTTTTTGTTAAAAAGAGCTCTAACTTAATTGATAGCTTGATTGATTTTAACTAGTTAATTCCTATTAGCAGGTCCAAAGTGCTGGCCAGGGCTGGTAACAAGGAACATATAATTCCCTTGTTGCAACAGCTACACTGGTTACTGGGTTTGTTTCTAGGCACAGTTCAAAGTGATGGTTATGACACATAAAGCCTTATGCAGCTCAGGTCCTGACTAGCATTTGGGTCCAACCTATTGTCTCTCTATATGGGTCTCCCTGCCTTCTGAGATCCTTGTGGGAGGTTTTCCTTTCACTCACACCAAAGTCGCAGACCTATCTGGTGAGGACACATCCTGCAGCTGCTGTACTGGAGGCAAGGTTGGCCTGCTCTCTGCACTTCTTTTAGCAGCAGGTAAATACCTTCTTATTGAAACAGACTTTTTTTTTTTTTTTTGGCAACTAACTGGTTGAGCAGTTACCCATCTTATCTGTTTTCATAAAGGGTTGAAGATTTTTCCTCTTTGATTTGCCAGATCAAGCTGCTGAGTTGTGCCTAAGGTTGCTGAGATGGGTGGGTGACTGGTGGGATGTCGGGGATTTCATGTATATTTATAATGCTATGTTTTATTGTCCTTGTCCTGGATTGTATATGTTGAAGGTCCACCCTTTGGTGAAAAGGGCCTTATAAATAAACATCATCATCATCAACAAAGTCTTTTGATGGCCTATGTGTGCTGTACTTTTAATGTTTTAAAATTCATTCATACTGCTTCAAGTTAGCCTTCTTAAAAAATCCTTTTCATTATCATTGTACTTTTAATGTTTTAAAATTCATTCATACTGTTTCAAATTAATCTGCTTAAAAAAACCCACCTCTTTTCATTATTATTGCTTTTCTTAAACTGTAGTACAGTACTTTTAAATCTACAGTTTGACAGTGGAACAAGCTGCCCCAGAGTGTGGTGGAGTGTCCTTCTTTGGAGGTTTTTAAACAGAGGCTGGAGGGATTTCCCTTGGTTTTTTTCCAGGCTGTGAGGCTGTGTTCTGGAAGAGTTTATTTCTGATGTTTCGCCTGCATCTGGATGGCCATCTGTCGGGAGTGCTTTGATTGGGTGTTCCTGCAGGGCAGGGGGTTGGAATGGATGGCCCTTGTGGTCTCTTCCAACTCTATGATTTTACACTATGTGCCAGATTCTAGGTTGGGTGAAATTCAGGATAATAAAGGAATAAATATCACTGCTATTGATAAGCAACTTCAAGTACTGTACTCTCACCTCCCTTCTATCGTTATCTTTCAACCCTCTTTGAAAGGTCAGCCCTTCAAATAAAGGTCAACTTTAAATAAATGACTATCCAGAGCCTGGAAAAGTTAGTGATTAGACTACAGCTTTCAGAATCCCAAACCAGCATGGTCATACTATCTTGGAGATTATGGAAACTTCAGTTAAAATGTTAACTTTTCCAAGCTCTGTGACTGTCCTCTGTAAAGTAAGACACAAGAGTACCTTAGCAACCTTTGATGGATCAGAACATACTCTGCACATTCAGAGGCAAAGGAGGTATCCAGAAGCAACCTCTGTTCCCTGTGAGTTTACTAGAGGTGTGGGGAAAAAAAAATTCAGCTAGTTTTCTGAGCTTGGAGAAATTACCTTTTGGACTGCAATCAGCAGAATTACCCAGCTAGTATCACTAGTGCAGGTTTCTGGGAATGTAATAATTTTTTCCCCAAGTTCTGATTTTAATTCAAACTTCCAGACCAAAAAGTAAACTGAAATACAATTATACTTCAACATTAGCACTTTTCCATATTTTGTGATTTGCTTTCATCAGCGCTGTATACGCACAATCCTAAATATACACTGGACTGACTATGTGACAAATGTTGCTGTCCTTGAGCAAGCAGGGATCACCAGCATTGAGGCCATGATATTGAGAACACAGCTCAATATCTACGGTGAACTCGCCACAGGGTCAGCGTAAGAGGGGCGCTCCAAAAAAGCAATACAAGGACTTCCTGAAACAACATAAATGCCAGTACTGCAAGTCACCACGTTGCAAGTTTGATTCCAGTGGGCTCCAAGGTTCACTCAGCCTTCCATCCTTTCGTAGGTCGGTAAAATGAGTACCCAGCTTGTGGGTGCAATTAGCTAACACACATTGGAAACTGTTTAATGCAGTGTAGATGTATAAATAGCTATTGCTTAAAACAATTTGTAAGCTGCTCTGATAGCCTTGTGGCTGAAGAGCGGGGTATAAATAAATAAATAAATAAACACCCTGGCCTCACATCTCAGGCTCGGCCAAATTGATCACCAACAATGGTCCACCATGGCCTCACATCAGGAGGCATGGAGATGCACTATCCACAATGCTGCAGCCTTATTTGAGAACTCATGCCGAACAAGTCTTTTAGAGAAACAACAACGCAGAAAGAATCACAACCCGGACACATCACCCAAGGAGACCTTCTGCTGTGCTTTCTGCAACCAGCCTTGTTTATCTCAGATTGGCCTTTTTAGTCATCAGCATGCTTGCAGAAAGTCCAGGATGAGTCCTTCCTGAATCTTTGTTTGTGAAGAAAAGCCAGAGACAGAGAGAGAGGGAGCGGGAGAGTGAGAAAATAATGCATAAAAGCATTTTATTACAGGAAATTGCTTACAAAAATGCAGATGTTTTGAGAAAATTGCACAGAATGTGTACAGATTTATTTATTTTTTCAAAAAATTGAACATGATGAAGGAACAAAATGAACTTTAAAGTGGGGAAAAAATGTAAAAATGAAAGGAACTGAAATTGACAGATTTATCCATCCCTGTTGGCCCAGTTCAAGCATTATGAGAACAGGTAACTTTAACATCTGAGGAGGAGTGTGTGCTAAACCTGCGCCTATCCCCTTGATTTCTGTCACTTTTCTCACAGGGAAGTTGTCTTTTTGTATAAGAGAGCCTTCTCAATTAATGAAGATTCTCCACAAAATTCAGAACACTGGAAACCCTGCTTTCTGAATTGCATGGAGAGCCTCATTGAAGCAGTTTTCAAGAAGATTCAATCTGTGAGTACTGATGACGTGGACAAGCTTCTTGGAAGAGTGAGGAAGACAACTTGCCCTCTTGATCCCTGTCCATCTTCGCTGGTCGTCCGGGGGGGGGACGCGTTGAGAGTATTCCTATGAGACACAATCAATGTGTCCTTCAGGGAAGGTATTGTACCATCTTGTTTAAAGGAGGCAGCAGTTAAGCCACTCCTGAAAAAACCTTCCCTGGACCCCCTGGACAGGAACAATTACAGACCAGTGTCCTTGCTACCTTTTTTAAGCAAGGTGATCGAGAGAACAGTTGCTTCCCAACTCCAAGCTGTTTTGGATGAAACCGATTATCTTGATCCATTTCAAACTGGCTTCAGGACAGGATATGGAGTAGAGACTGCCATGGTTGCTCTAACCGACGACCTCCATCTGAGCATTGACAGGGGTAGTGTGACCCTGCTGGTGCTCTTGGACCTCTCAACAGCCTTTGACACTGTAGATCATTCCATCCTCTTGGATCACCTGAGAGAGTTAGGAATTGGAGGCACTGTTCTGCTGTGGTTCCGTTCCTTTTTCTCGGGCAGATCCGAGAGGGGAGGCTCAGGGACAGTTGCTCTTCCAGAATTTAGCTTAATTGTGGTGTCCGTCAGGGTGCTATCCTGTCCTGATGCTATTTAACATTTATATGAAGCCACTGGGAGAGATCATCCAGAAGCATGGAGTTCGGTGTCATCAGTACGCTGATGACACTCTGATATATTTCTCCATGACCAGATTGTTGGCTCTCAGACTTCAGATAGTGCCCTCATCTCAATGACTATCTTAGAGTGGTAATGGACTGGATCAGGAAAAACAGATTGCGACTAAATCCAGACAAAACGGAGGTACTGACAGTCACAGGCCCGAAACCAGGTCTGGGAATACAACTTCCAGTCCTGGATGGAGTCACACTCTCCTCTAAGGACTGTGTTCACAGTCTGGGGGTACTCCTAGATTCGTCGCTTCACATGACTAGTCAGGTGAGTGCGACGGTCAGGAGTGCCTGTTATCAGCTTTGGCTGATACGCCGGCTGCGCCCTTACCTGGGTACAAGGGATCTGGAAACTGTGGTACATGTTTTGGTAACCTCACGTCTGGATTACTGTAACGCACTCTACATGGGGCTACCCTTGTGCCTAACCTGGAAACTTCAACTGGTACAAAATATGGCAGCCAGGTTAATTACAGGTACATCTAGGAGAGAGCATATAACACCTGTGCTTAAATCTCTCCACTGGCTGCCGATCAGTTTCCGGGCGCAGTACAAGATGTTGGTTTTAACCTTTAAAGCCCTACATGGCTTGGGTCCATCTTATCTCCAGGACTGCCTCATCCCATATGATCCCCCCCCGCTCACTTCGGTCCTCTGGGAGGAACCTGCTGTAGCCTATAAAAACTAGGCTGTCGCAGACCTCCCAGAGGGCCTTCTCTTCTACGGCTCCCAGACTTTGGAATGGCCTGCCGGATGAGATCCGTCTTATCACTACTCTTGATAGCTTCAAGAAAGCATTAGAGACGGATCTCTTCTGGCAGGCCTTCCCGGAATAACTTCCCGGCTCAAGTGGACTTGACTGCCTCCCCTCTCCCCTGCCGCCATTGCCTCCCCCCCCCCCATAATTTGTACATTTTACTGTATTTGATGTTTGTTTTAATTCTCCACCAGTTTACTTTTGTTTTAAGGGTTAGGAGGGTTAGGATTGGGAATGATTGTTTTAACTTCCTGTTGTTTTAATCTTGTTGTACGCCACCCCAGTTGCTGAACAGAGGGGTGGGTTAAAAATAAATAATAATAATAATAATAATAATAATAATAATTAGATAGCTGTGTTAGTCTGTTTCAGCATAAAAAAAGGAAGTGGACTAAAGTCCACAAAAGCTTTTGTTGAAACATATCAGTGTCAAAGATGCTACTAGATCCTTCATTCCTTCCCTTCCTCTCCCCTCCCATACATTGAGTCCCTCCACTTCAGAAAGGCTATCCACTTAAGACTATCCACTTTCATAACATCCTAGTAGGATTAGCATCTGCCTATGGTTCTTTCACTCTTCCTTCTCTATCTCCCAGGGAGAATCAGAATTTTACGCATGGCTTAGATGTGGCTACTTTTGATAAGATGGACAGCCATGATCTGAGCTATAACAAAAACCTGGATTTAAGGACTTTATCAGACCACCCTCCTGAAAAGTTCTTTTGCCAGCATAAATTGTGGCATTTTTATGCTGGCAAAAGACCACCTCCCACCAGAGCTTACCTTGCTTGCATTAAAGAGGCTTCCCAGGCACTAACAGGGAGTGAACAGAGCTCCTTCTCACCTGATCTCACGAGAAGACGCTCGCGTGGGAAATTAAAACAAAAAATAAACACACAAAAAGTTAACACAAAAACATATACACACTTTAAAAGTCCCAAGCACACATGGGGTGTTGTCATAAAAAAAGCATGCCCTACCTGGCTGTTGTGATCTCAGCCATAAGTGTTTGCCAGCATTCACGTGACTACAATGGTGTGTGGATTCAAATGTCAGCAATGCCAGCAGAAAAGTGCCACAGGGCATCAATTGATGGCTTGAACCATCAATAAAAAGGATTTAAGATTTAGACTGGACATGATAATGAAAGGCCAATGTCGTCTGGTGCGTATGCCCTTTTGCGATCATTAGGCATCCTTATGATGCCGTATTTGGATGGTCTGATAAAGTCCCTAATCTACTACAGATTTAGAGATACTAAAGTGATGACAAGATATGGCATTAGGATCATTTTTAGCAGACCTCTGACAGTCATGCCTCCTTTCAACTACTCTGTAAACTACTAGGAAACTAGTCCTGTCCACTATTAAATGAGTAAGCCTTATTTTGGCAACCGAAGGCCAATACTTAGGATCACTGCCTTACAGACAAGATACAGCAAACATCAGAAACAAGGCAGCTGCAGATCCCATTATTCATTCCCTGTTGCCCTGTTCCATTAGGATTGCCAGAATTCAGAGCACTGCCCACAGTCCACCATATTAGTAGGTCACCTCTGGATGAGAGGCAGGGGTTCAGTTTCTCCAGTTTTCGTAGAGCCAGGTCTGAGGAAGAGACAAACGGCTGCATGCAAAGTTCTGGTCAGACACAGAGCCCTCTATTTAGCTGTGCAGCTGGTTGCAATTTTGCAAAGGTTAATCCAACTGTTGCAATTTCCAAAGATGCTTAATTTCTGCATAGGAAAATAGGTTCTGTCTGTGTGTGGATTTGAATGACAGGCTGAAAATGATGGTGGTTTCTGCTGAAAACAAAATGCTTAATGACATCACCAGTACACCCTCCAACATGTCACACATGAAAACCGGGACATGGCTGGCCAAGCAACATCAGCGTGCAGTCAAGATCACAGCAGTTATGAACGTAGAAGAACAGATAAGCTAGGAGTTTGATTTTTGTCTGATACTGGGAAGGGGCAGATTCCCCCTTGTCTCCTGTCCCCACTACTGAATTAATTGAGTACAAGCTACTTTTTCATTTTGAGCTCAGTTTGCAGTAATTGAAACAATCTGAGGACAAAGGGGGGAAATGGGAAGAGGCAAGAGAAACTGGGACGATTTTAAAAGCATCCCCCAAAGTGGAATAACACACAATTAATTGGGAGTGTCCCTGACAAATTTGGACAGTTGGAGGATATGCACTAGACTCCACCTCCATGTCATCACCAGGCGCTGTCACTAGGGAGATTACCAGACAGGAATGTAAAAAGTGTTCCTGTCCCACAATCTCCAATCCTGCCCCTGTCCTGGCACAATAACCGTACCCACCACACTTACCTTGTTTCAGATCATAAGGCAGCCCAGGAATGAACCAGAGAAGTTTTATCTAAAAGTGTTTCACTTACGTGGATGTCCCGATCTCACCTGGAAGTGTTCATGCTGGAGTGCCTGTTGATGCTGCATTCCCAAGAGTTAAACGACCTGAGGTTTCACCCACCGGGAATGTCAGCACCAAATCGCAATGGGGGATCTATTGATGGCTCAGCCCATGGATAGAAAGAAACATCATCATGACACCAGCGGAACCCAAAAGGACAACATTGTCTGATATTGGCATCCTTTTGCGTTCCTTTGATGTCATTGTGATGCCACATTAGCCTCGTCTGATCATCTCCTAGATCTCAGGTTTCAGCCCAGAATTTTCAGGGCCTTGGATGATCCTGACTTGGCAAATGAACCCTCCATCCCTTCTCAGCTGCTGTGTCAAGTAAGTGTGACAAGCAACAGGTGATAGGGTGGAGGATGCTGGAAATGGGCCATGTCCAAGAAGTGAAGAAGCAACCCTTCCAACATAGTGAGGACTGAGCTTACCCAGAACCTCAACCTCATGAAAACATTGGCATTCTCGAAGTTGCAGAGTGATCTATGTTCTTGCAGCATAGATATGTGCTCACCTGCTGGCAGAATATATTAAATGTCCTCTTATGAAGTAATGTTCTGGTGGCATTATTAGCAACAGTTATGTGGATAAATAATGGAGAAGCAGCTCCCTAATCACTCCGGTTGTTGCTGATTCACGAAAGGTTTATCGAGTAAGCAAACTGCATGCAAAGAAAATTTAATTTAAAATGCATTTAATCGGCAGATCCTACTTCACAAACATATGATAACCATACGGTTCTCAGCCAGACATTTGGTACTTTGCTTGTTTAATACACTAGATGGATGAACCAGATAACATGCTGCCAGAGTAACATTAATTCTGCTGGAGAATAGGAACTAAAATGATTAGGCTGTCTTTCTGGTATGTTTATAAGCTATCTGGTTTCTGCCTTCCCATTTTGACTCTGCCTTGCCCACTGAATTCCCATCTCCCAGGCTTCCCATAAAACTGTCTTGCAATTAAACCAGCTGATAGCTAGTCCCAGAGACACAATGCAATGCCACAGTAAATAGATAAGATGTATTGTTCCATATATTTGTGCAAGAGGGAAAGACAGCTTCATCGCTTTAAGGGGAACGCTAATTGGGTTAGGCTAGAGGAATGAGTCCACTTTATTTTCCCCCTCCCTGCTCTTGTGAAGCTATTTGTAGGATTGTAATATTGCAGTCATTTTTACCTTGGGACTCTTGCAAAACATTTACCCTAAAATGTAGTGCTCCTTGACAGCAAATTCATCCTGACGTGTCACTGTGTTTCCACAGTCCCCCAGAAACAGGAAAGTATGCTAGCCTAGGGCTAGCAAGAGTAGGAGTGTATGAAACCTTCTCAGTTGTTTCCACAGATAATCAAGCTTGCCTCAAGAGCAGGATTTTCTCATGGTTATTTTGACTTTTAACTTAATTGCGCCTGGCTTCCCATTTAAAGGTGCAGAGTCCTGGTTTAAATGGGCATCCTTTCCACTTTGACAGCAAGTGGGGCTTTCTACTATTGCTTTATTTTTTAAATATGTGTTGAGATGTGTGTTTTTCAAAAAAAAATGTCAATTACTAGAAGTTAAAAGAACCTTGGATAATTTTGTAGTCACAACATAGTGGCATGACAAAATTTGATCTATTGCCCCTGCTCACTCACCCATCACCTACCCTCCAACTGTTCTGATTTGGGAGGAACAGTCCAGATTAGGCCTCTGCTATCTAACTTTTTCAGCTGCTTTTAAAATGTCCCAGTTTCTCTCTCCTCTTCCCACTTTCACCCTTTTGGCTCAGCTTACTTCAGTTGCTGGCTCAAACTGCTGCAGCGTCTCCTAGATTGTCAGTTCCTTCTTATGCTGTCTTGACCACACTCTGATGTTGCTTGGCCTCACATGTGTCCCTATTTTCCTCTGTTTAATATTGTAGGGTATATTGCAAGTGATTATTAAGCCTGTCGCATACTGGACATTTTAAATGCAGTTTTAAAAGTAGCATAGCAGAGGATTAATTGGGACTGTCCCTCCCAAACTGAGACAGATGGATGGTATGTTACAATTAATTTTCTTTTCCGGATTTGTTTGTGTTTATGCGTTAAATAAACATACAATTTTTCATTTTGTTAAAGTTGTTCCAGTGATGGAGAGAAATATAGTGCAGTTGGGCATCATCTCTTCTTGAACTTAATAACCTTCTTGCTATTGCAGGAGATGTTGAACAATTCTGTTCAGCATTGTTTCATTTCTCTTTCAAAGAACTGAGTGACCTGCTATTGCACATTGTGGACACAGCCTTATATTGGGGATTTGAAAATAATCCCACTTTCTATTTCTTACCGAGCAATTCCAGAACATGAGTTTTCACAATGTAGCTCCTTGGATTTTGCCAGGTTTTGCCAGTTGGCATAACCTCCACATCTGCTTATTCCATTCTTTTGGGGGGCTTTTTTTGAGTGATTTTGAAATATTTCTTTGTCCTGCCCTAGGGTGCTTCCAATGGATTTTTAAAACTCTGGCATAGATTGCTCAGGTAGCCCTGTGACTTGAAGTACAAAATTTCTCCTGAACTTTTAAAAATATGCAGACATTTGCTCTACCACTGCAGGGCCTCCCTTAATGGTACTTGGCTATTGTACATCCTTTGCCATTTTCTGCAATTGGTTTAACAAGCAGGACCAGCCACAAAATGCTAAAGTATGGAATGTTCCTGTTCTAGGTTCCAGTCTGCCACCCACACTACTATTCAAGATAGTCTGTTCCATATCCTCCACCTGGTTTTTCATTTGCCTCCATCAACACGTGCTCTGCATTCTGTAGCTGCTGGGCATACTCTAATATCATTGAGATGTACTGCCCTGACCTTAGAAGAATCCCTCCCTCCTGCCACCCCCCCAAAAAAATTGGTTTCTAGTGTGCCAGCAAAGTCTGGGGGCCACAACAGATACCGCTCTATTGTATAAGGATGGTGCCACTTTTTCTATATGTGGATCTGCTTTTGGTGAATTAAATTTGCTATTAGTTATGTGCAGTTTAATTCAGCATTACCATACATGAAGTTTTTGTTGTTAATTACTGTCAAGTCAGCTTTGATTTTCTGCAACCCTATGAAGAAGAAACCTCCACGAGGTTATATTATTCACAGCCCTGATAAGGTCTTGCAAACTCAGGGCCATGGCTTCCTTCATTGGGTGTACTTAAAGTTAGTAGAATTGAGAATAAATCTTGTTTAGGTTAAGTTAGTTAGCCATGAATAAAGTAAGTCCTATTGATTTTGATGGATCAACTCTAAGTATGAGTTAGACTGAATTTGCCATGTGATGTTTAGAACAGAAGACTAAGGACTTTATCCTTAATAATCCCCCCGGGGATTGTGAAACAATATAACATCAGATTGCACCCTAGTTTTTAATATGAACTTCTTCATACTTAAAAAGTGAGAATTATGGGCTGAGATCCTAGATTGTAAGCTCAGTAGGTAACAACTCCATGTGCGTAGCTCAATGCTTGTTTCACAGGCAGCAGCTAAGCCCTGTGGGACTGTTTGTATGACTTGAATTGCTGTAGAGGAGAGGTGACTGAACAGCAGGGAATACTTGTTATCCCCCTGCAGTTTGCTAGAGAGAGAGTAGGAGAAGGACAACAATCTCATTCTTCTGCCTCTCCTGCTATCAAACTGCAGAGGGATGGGATGCATCCCCAATGATTAGTTGGTTCACTCTCTCCCTCTTCCCTGGTAAGAGAATCCCAATATTGGCTAAAAGTTGGGATATAAATGAATAAATCATCATCACCATCATCATCATCATCATCATCATCATCATGTGTTAAAAACATTCCCATAACAGCAATTCCTACTGGAATTCAAATGGAACAGTACTCATGCGGTATTGCAGTGTTTGAAAAATAATGGAGCAGAACTGACTGAATCTTCTCCTTTCAGACATTTAAGATTGAGCTGCATGGGGTTACTATTCAACTCTTGGGGGTCGTTTACATGGGCAAATATTCCTCTAAATATACCGCTAAGATAGCTCATAGTTTACATGGATTGCAGCACAGCATCACCTCATTCAGAAGGGGGGAAGGTAAAACACCCAAATATAGCGTGCCAGGGGATGTCGCTACTTTTGCAGGTATATTTGCAATGTAGCGCTTTATTGGCAGTGTAAACCACCATTCCGTTAAGGGTTGCAGCAGATCTGCATTGTGATTGGTTGCTCTGATGCAATGGGTGGGCTTAAAAGAGGGGTACTGAGTTCAGTAGCATTCAGGAAACTTTGAAAAATTCTCTCTGCTATTTTGCAAGTCTGCCAAGAAAAAGGATTCCCAAGACCTTTCAGTCATAAAGTTCCCATCCGTCAGCTCTGCTTGGGGGAGGGAGAGAGAGAGCGAGTGAGCGAGGGAGAGAGAGAGGGGGGAGGGAGGGGGACCAGGGAGGGAGAGTCAAAAATCCTCTGCTATTTTGCAAGTCTGTGAACCCTGACTAAACAAATCGTGCTGAAAAAACTTGTGATAGGTTCACCTTAGGATCTTCGGCATGGCAGCAATGCCTTTCAGCAGAGAGGGGCAGTGACTGAGATCATTTACAGGCAGATTTAGACAGAGACAGAGACAGAGCCACTTCTTTGATCTTCCCCCCTGCTATTTTGGCAGTCTGTCTTTTTCTTTAGCTCGAAAATGCAGGGCTTCAAAGGAAGGTCTATGCCCTTCCCCATAAAGCCTGCCTCTGCTTGGGAGGCCACACACCCCACACTTTTTCAAGTCTGAACGAAAAAGCGGCATAATTAGAAAAAAAACCTGACTGGCACAGATGTGGAAAAGAATTAAAGCGCAAGTTGCCGCAATAAAATCTGCCGTGTAAACCAACCCCTGGTTAAGGTGACATTCAAGGCAAATAGACAGCCTGAAGTATCTTGGTAAAGGCAATGAAATTTCTTGGGCGCAAAGGGGGGCTGCCCATTGCAAGCAAATTCTCTGTCTCTCCATCCCTCACTCCCTCTTTGTCTCCTACTCTCTCTCTCTCTCTCTCTCCCTCTTTAAAAATGCAACACTTTACCTATGCAAATGTCAAACATTTGGATGTTGGAGGCTGAGAGCTCTCAGATGCAATTCATGTTTTATTATTGAATGTGGTTATAATAATACCTTGTAGGCCCATAAAATGCTTTTATGCTCAAGTCACTTTACAAACATTATCTTATTAATAGCTAACAATTATATCTTTAGTGGTTTGAAACTGCGGTGTGGAAAGCTGCCAATTGAGAAACCTGATATTAGCTTGAGACACTTTAAAAGTGATTAACATGATTCTCTGTAGACAATTACTTTATCCTCTTCAGGAACTGGAAAGTTTGTTTCTCCTCCTCTTCTTCCTCCTCCTCCTTTTAAATGCCTAGACAGTCACTGGGCTGAGATGAATTTTGGAGGATAATCTCCATACACACTGAAAATACAGTATGCAAACCTTTCGACTGATATTCCATACCTGCCAACTGTTCAGTTTGGCAGCGACAGTCCCCATCAATCCCCTGTTGTTCCTCTTTAAAATAATAATAATAATAATAATAATTGAAAATTTCCAAGTACACTAAAAACTACAACTATTTAAAAGGTGTACTTTTTAAAAGGGGTCCCGATCGCGGCTTTGTGAAGGGTGGATGGGTGGTGGCTGGAGGGGGGAAGCTTTCCAGCTACCACCCGCCCTTCCCAAAGCTGTGATCGGGATCCTGATTACGGCTTCGTGAAGGACGGGTGGCTGGTGGCTGGAGGGGGGGCTTTCCAGGCACCACCCATGCTTCCCAAAGCCGTGATCAAGGTCCCAATCGTAGCTTAGTGAAGGGTGGATGGGTGGTGGCTGGAGAGAGGGCTTTCCAGCCACCACCCACCCTTTCTGAAGCCACGATCGGGGTCCCAGCTTGGGGGGGGTATAGAGGGGTGGCTGGCTGGGCGGGGTGTTGTCTTATAGGGCTCCCCATCACAGCTTTAGGAAGGGCAGGTGCTGGCAAGCCTCCACCCATCCAGCCAGCCACCACCCATCCTCCCGAAGCCAAGATGGGGAGCCCTATTCTGGGTGGGGTGTTGTTTTATAGGACTCCCCATCACAGCTTTAGGAAGGGCAGGTGCTGGCAAGCCTCCACCCATCCAGCCAACCACCACCTGTCCTTCCGAAGCCAAGATGGGGAGCCCTATTCCGGTGTATAAGACAATCCCCTACTTTTGAAAAGTTTTTGAGGAGGTTAAAAAGTCATCTTATAGGCCGGAAAATATGGTATATCTTTTCCCTTCAGTATCAGGACATATCCAGCAAGGGTTCCACAGCATTTTTATCAATTTAACTACTGATGATTCAGTCCTGACTACCACAGGATGGAACAATGGCCAGGCCCCACTCTACCAGAAGACAGAGTGTGGCATCTGCCTCAGACAGGAAATTTAGTGTTTCAAGAGAAGACAGGAAATTCTTAATAAACACATTGCCAGAGAGAAGGAGATGGACCTATAGAATACTCTGCTTCAAATATATTGGCTGTCTTTTGGTGTAGTGCATTTTTACTTGAGTGGATGTGCTTCTCTGTCTCAGGAAGCAAAATGCCTTGTGATAACTCTGATGATGGCTACTAACTTAGGTGGCTTTCAAAGGGAATTAAAGAAAAATTAGAGAATTAAAGAAAGTCATGACAGATAAGGAACTCAATGGCTACTACTCATGATAATTGCATATCACCTATATCAATTGCTGGGATATACATGAGGGATATGTAGACATATCCTGTTCTGGACTCAGAAAAGTTACCTTTGGGGGCTACAGCTCCCAGACTCCCACCACCAGTATGTTTAGCCTCCCAGAGGTATCTTGTTGGTTTCTTTGGACTAGATAGGCCTTTGGTCTGACGCAGTATGGCCGTACTTGTGTTCTTATATTCATATCCATCTGTCTGACCAGTTTCTGGGGGTTTATCCATGACAGCTGCTTATAAAGATGTACAAACCTGGACCATGGCAGTAGACTATCATGTTTTGTGTGCTTCCCATTATCGGAGGAGGAGGAGAAGGAGACACAGGGGTGCTTGCCTTCAGCTGTAGCCATGTGATTCCTGTGGAATCAAGTTCTGGCCTTTGTGATTATAGTAATAATGATCCAAAAGCATTTTGAAATTTGGGCTGTCTTCCATCTTTGCTGGTAGAAGGCAAAATCCACAAACAAGACCATCAAGAAGACAAGGTTAATTCTAGCCTTTCTCTTACAGGGAGCATGGCATGTTCAAAGCCTAACACAGTCCTTCACTGGTGTCAGCTAGACTATAAATGAAGTATGACTTCTGTATCACTTTGGCTGCCCTGGAAATGGAATGGCAAACAGCATATAATCATCTTGTGTTGTACAAGGGACAAAGACCAAGTGAAAGTCCTTGTTCTCTGTTTGTGTCAATTTTTGGATGTCTTAATATTCCATCTTGTCTAATTTTCACAGAGAGCAATAATACAGTGCCTGTCAAATTAGAGGTTGCAGATGTTTCAACCCTGTGTCAGAAGAGAAAATCACATATTGGTTGTTATTACTGTTAAGTGTGATGAAAAGGTAGGGAGGGAACATTTTAGTTTCTAATACTCTTATGTTGGCTTGAAGGGTGCCTTCCAAGAATATCATTTAACTCATTATAAACAAATTTTGAAGTCATTTTGGACATAATGTCTGATATCCTGCCTGCCCCACAGACCTCATTCCCTAAAAGATCAGTTTGCCTCAACATGGACAAAATGGACGGGGTGAACTGTGATGAATTTGTCATGTGGCAGAGGAATTAACAGCACAGGAAGACTAGTTGACATAGGAAAAGAAGTTATTTTTAGATTATTAGTGACCTAACCAGCTTCAGAAAAAATATGGTGTGTGTGTGTGGAATCTGACTTGTGAGAATTCTAGCAACTCTCTCTTGTTATGGACAGTTTAAACAAAATGAGTATCAGAGTCAAGATGGGAAGACAGGGGTTGTGTGAATCAATCCCTTACCAGTGTGTGTCAGTTTTGCATATGCTCAGCCAGAGCAAACATGAACTACATAGCCATAGTGGGTAATGAAAGAATCAAAGGTAAATGCTTACTGGACTTCACCCCCTCATTCTCACCTCTCTTCATTCATCCACTATCAATTTGCTCAATCTTCTGTTTTCTTCTTTCCTTTTCTCTCCTTCTTCACAACACTTACACCAGACTATATAGACAAAAAGGATTACTTTTGCTCACTTGCTCTCTTCCACATGTTCCTTCCTGTTTTCTCCCTCTCTCCCATTCTCTTTTTCTTCTTCCTTCTCCTCCTGCTCCTCCATAGCCCCCAACTGTTCTAATTTGGCAAAGACAGTCCTGGTTATCATAGAATCATAGAAGCACAGAGTTGGAAGAGACTACAAGGGCCATCCAGTCCAACCCCTTGCCTTGCAAGAATACACAATCAAGGCACTCCCAACAGACTCCTGTTTGGACTCTGGCCCTTTTCATTGAGGTAACAGGGGAAGAATGGGTGAGCTCCACAGCCAGGATACACCGGCAGGGAGCGGGCATATCCTGGCTCATGTAGCTGAGCCCTGGGAGAGATTTGGGAGCCCTGGTGGCTCAGTGGTTAAATGCCAGTACTGCAAACCACAAGGTTATGAGTTTGATCCCAGAGGGATCCAAGGTTGACCCAACCTTCCAGCCTTCTGTAGGTCAGTAAAATGAGTACCCAGCTTGTTTGGGGCAAGTTGCTAACAAATTGTAAACTGCTTAGGGAGTGCTTTGGCACTGATAACCGGTATAGAAATATCAGTGCTATTGCTATTGCTATTTTATTTTTTGCATTTCAGAACTTTTTTTGGTAGAATATTTGTTTGCACACACAAAAAACCCTTGTTTTTTAATGCAAACACCACTGTTTTGCACAGAGGACAGTTTATTTTATTTTTTTCATAAACAAGGGTTTTTCACAGCAGTTGAGCATTTTCTTGACAAAGCACCATTTCTCTCCAAAGCTGTGAACAATTGAGCATATTCTTTACATCCCTAGTAATCTGTTTCTTCACTAACAGCTCATTTACCTTTGATCTTCAGTAGAGAAAAACAGAATCTTCTTTTCCCCTAGCCCAGCAGGGAAAGAAACAGATGTTCAGAGAAGGCCAATTTGTAGTGAGGCTGATGACCAGAGGGTCCTGCTCATCTGCTTGTGACATAAAGCATGAGAGAAAGAGGTACCTCTCTAAATAAGTAGTGGACATGTTCAAGGGATGCCAGGGAAACATAACAAAAATTCTACCAACCATATTGTCTGTGGGAATTCTGAGAGTTGTAGTACACAAAGTAACTTTCTAAGCTCAGGGGGAAAATGGTATCACTATATTTTCTATGGTATCTTCATCAGGTATCCCTAGTATTTGGAACACAAATACTTGCCTTGTCAAGCTGGGTCAGCTCTGGTTAGTACTTGAATGGGAGACCACTGATGAATACCAGGTGGTGTAGGCTATATTTCAGAGGAAGGAACTGGCAAAACCCTCTCTTATAAGAGGTGGGGGGGGGATGTGGATTGATGTGTACTTACGCAAATTCAAAGCTAGATCGGCCTATATTAATGGTGGTTTTGGCGATTCAAAATGGTAGCCATGACTCATGTTTTCATTATGATTCTATGATTCTATGTATTTGATGGTATTTTGTTTAAAAGGCATATGGTATTTTGAATGATATTTTGTTTAAAAGGCGTATCTAAGGTGCAGATGTGCGATAGTGCATTATTCTGCCTAAATAAATATAAAAAAGCTGTTTTGTCACCTTAGCCCATGTTTGCTAAGGTGAACATCCAAGATGGAGGTTCTGGGGCTTTTGCCTTCTTAGCAAGCCCCAACCCCTGCCCCCGTCTGTCCAATCAACTTTCAACTTCCACTTTTCTGGGACTATGCAAATAAGTGCAGTTGCCTGTCCTACTGACCGACAATGCACATTCTTTACAGTTTTTTTAAAAAACTGGGGAAAACCCCAAGGCTTTCTCCAAGGAGTTTTGGGTGGATTTGCCCCTCCTCCTTCTGAATACAGTGGAATTATACAGGATCCCATTAAAACAGGTCACATTCTAAACAAATTCTATGAGGAGCATTGTCATTGTTTAGACAGGTCCTCAGTATTCTTTGCCTAAGAAAACCTTATAAAATTCATGGCATCTCTAGAAGTTGACAGGCAGCTTGAAGGCACACACACATGCACACATACTTCCTGAATCTTGTAGCATCATGGTACCACCTTTCTCTTTAATAGTAACCTGGGGCAGTGAATACTAACAGTAGTGGAGCCAAAACTGGAAAATAGAGGAACAAGAGGTAGATGGCAACTCAAACATTTGTAGTAGAAGGAAAGAAATACTTTAAGAAAATTCCAATGGGAAAAAAAAAGCCCAAATAGACCAATGATGACTGAGCATGGTCAGCAATCACATACCCTCCAAGTGCCTTGATTTAGCATGGACAGTTCCAATTAGTCCTCTGTCATCCCACTTTTTTAGCTGCTTTTAAAATGTCCTGGATTCTTTCTCTTCTTCTCACTTTCCCCCTTCATCCTCAGCTTATTTCCACTTCTGCAAGCTGAGTTCCATGTACAAACATAATCTGCACTCAGTTAATAACAAGGAGAAAAGGCTCAAGCAAAAGCAAACTGCTGCAGCCTCTCCTAGCATATGTGTTCTTTCTCATGAATAGCTTCTGCCATCTTGTCCACACGTGGATGTTGCTTGCCATGTGCATCCTGGTTTTCATCTGTGAAATGTTGGAGAGCATGCAGTCACTGAATGTTAAGTTTCAACTAGAAAAGAAAACCTGAAAATCACAGGGGAAAGTAATGGAACAGAACAGAGCAGTCTTTCTCAATTGTTTTACCCTGGTAGAACCCTTGAAACAATTTTCAGGTCTCAAGGAACCCCTGTCTAAAAATTATTGTACCTACAGCTCAAAATAATATTACTTTTTTTCAGTCTCAATATCTTGTGGAACCCCTAACAACTTCTTGTGGAACCCTAGGGTTCCAGGGAACCCTGGCTGAGAACCCCTGAAATAGAGTACAGTATACTGAATGATGGCATGACTCCTTGGCTGGCTTCAGCCTGAAAAAGACCAATGTCTGCTAGGAAGGTAGCATTGATTTATGTTTTGTGAGGCCAGCTTATAGTATAAAATATGAAGCTGCTCTAAGTTTGCTCTCAAAGGCTCTATACATGCTGCATAGCACCTGTTTGCTTTTGTATTTCACCCACTCCCCCTCTTCATTTACAAGTCATTTCTAAAATATTTTTGGAGCTCTGCAAAATTGCTTCTTTCTTGGCTCATCCATGGGTATGTTGTCTATGTCTGCCACAATATTTCACACTTTGTTTAGACTTGTGTGTTTACTGCATGTCCAGTCTTTTTAGGTTTCTTACCTCTTTAAGACCACAAAGCCAATTCAAGAAGGATGTACAAAAACCCTTATCTCATACAGACATATTTTTCCAAATTTCTTTTTCTACACAGACTCCTTCCATCCTTCTCTTTTTGTCCATCATAAAGTTTTAGTATGAGGGTATTCATGCTTTCTTCTCTAAGCAAGGGTGAGATTCTGAAATAAAATGACACCCTATAAAATGTTTTTCAGTTCCTCATGGAAAAGCTAACAATGTGCTCCAAGCTGGTTTGGTGTTTCAACACAATTGTTTTCTCCTCCCCAACCTACCAGCTTTGTTTATCATCATCTTGTCAACTCTCCATATCATTTCCCCATAATGCTTTGTCTGGATTTTCTTTGAAAATTCCTTTCCTCTGAACTTAGCATGAACTTTTCTGCAATAGGCAGCCAAAAACACAAAAGAACATACCCTTTGTAGAAGAACACACTGAGGGAAGTTGCCGGGAAATTAGGCTATTATTTCACACATCCTCCTCCTCACCCAATTTTCCAATAAAAGAATGTTGCCCAAATTTCTGATAGCAGAAGCATGCCTCCCCCATGCTCAAGAGTTGTAACTGAAACACAGTATCCTTCTATCTTCCAAGGCTTAACATTCAGAGTTTGCTAGAGAAACAGTACAGTAGTGGTGGTGGGAGGTGTGGATATCGAAAATCATGGATAATAGTGAATACCATTGAAAATAATGGGACTTCTGGTTTAAAATACCATAGAATTGCCTTGGAGGACCTAGAAAATGGTTAGAGAGGACACATTTTCTAGGAAGCCTGCATTTTGTTTTGTTTTTATTTAGCTGTGTGTTTTTTGTTTTGTTTTTACTTTCGTCTTCTCATGAGAACCACTGAGATCATGCACACCAGCCAATGCAGAAGTACTGGGCTGCTTTTTCATACTATGATGGCAACGTTTGCTATAAAGGGTTATTGCTGGCACACTTATAGCTTAAAATATGGTGGGAAAGAGACATTTTTAGAGGCTTGTCAGATAAAATCCTCAGTGTCAGGTTAGTACACAAATTAAGAAAGTGGCAGGGCTTAGTTTATGAGGGTATTTTAAAGAGGGGGAAAATCCAAAATATGAAATAATAATGCATATATGCAAGATAATGCTATGAGGCCTTTTATGCTTGGCATGGCTTAGGACCTTACCATGTCTTCATTCAGTCCTGCTGTGTGTACATGAGTCAATAGCCCCTCTGAAGGCATGTAGATTTGTGGCATCTTTAGCTCAGAAGTTTTCATATGAAAACCTTTGACTCAAATTTGGTGTGTGTGGAGTGCCAAAAGGAGGCCAAGACACATACACCAAATTTCAGGTGCAGGGGAGTGAAATTTATAGACAACACTGTTACTGGAGTTCCTCTGGATCAGGAAGGACATGCCACCTTGCTCAGTCAGTGGAATTTCTTGGCCCAGACCTGGGAATTACTCCCATTATAGCTGTGAGTTTTTGACGTTGCTGTTGGGTTTTTCAAAGGATTCTGCCCCCCCTGCTGCCCCTAATGACCCTGTTCTGTTACAGGTATGGGGCCCAGCTTTGTTAATCACAAGAAAATGGTTTAAGTAATATACGCTATGTTCTTTTGTGTCCTTGATTTGCTTATCATATTAAAAGAATTGAGCTTTGGTATGTGAGTGAGATGGATCTGGACAGAAGAGGTGGAGGCAATAAATAATTGTTGTCTTGTGATGTACTACTGTTCAAGTACAATGAGAGACCAAGTTAAGAACTTCAGTGCATTAATTCAATGAGGTGATGGGAATGTGATTCATACAAAAGTGGTTCTAATGCTGGTAAAAAAGCTGAAACATACCATGCTGTCATCAAGAGTATTGGTGAGTTGTGCATAGTGCATATCCAGGAATGAAGGGGAATGTTTAGCTTACCAGGAATTAATGACTTGGTGCATTTGGACTTTATGTTGCAGGTCTGTGATGGATGGACCAATTCGCCTGCTTAATAGCACATAAGCTATTTTTTTTTAATGCAATGCAAAGCAACGCAAATTATTCATACACACACACACACAGAGAGAGAGAGAGAGAGAGAGAGAGAGATACATACAGGACAGGAAAAATACATGGTTCTGGGGGAAAAAATAACCATGTTGGCTCTGGCGAAACCCCTCTGAGAAACCATTCCATAAATGGGGTACTACAACTGAGAAGGTCTTTTCTCTTGGAAATACCTTGCCTAACTTTCTATAGTGGAGTACTTAGAGGAAGGGTGATGAAGATGACATAAGAGTCCAGGCAAGTACATACGGGCAGAGACATGCTTTGAGATATCACACCCCCTCTCTGCAAATTAAAAACAACACCTCTGCTACTTACCTAAGTATATGTCTCTCTCTCTCTGGCTTTTCTTCGCAAATGAAGATTCAGGAAGAACTCACCCTGCTCTTTCTGCAAGCGCGCTGATGACTGAAAAGGCCAATCCAAGATAAACAAGTCCAGTTGCAGAAAGCACAGAAGAGGGTCTCCTTGGGTGATGTTTCTGGGTTGTGATTCTTTCTGCATTGTCATTTCTCTTCAAGACTTGTTCGGCATGAGTTCTCAAATAAGGCTGCAGCATTGTGGATAGTGCGTCTCCATGCCTCCCGATGTAAGGCCAGGGTGGACCATTGTTGGTGATCAATTTGGCCGACCCTGAGATGTTGTTTCAGGAAGTCCTTGTTTCACTTTTTGGAGCGTCCCTCTTACGGTGACCCGTAGCGAGTTCACTGTAGAGTACTATTTTGGGGAGGCAATGGTCCTCCATCCTAGAAATGTGCCCTGCCCAGCGCAGCTGTATTCTCAATATCATGGCCTGAATGCTGGTGATCCCTGCTTGCTCAAGGACAGCAACATTCATCACATAGTCAGTCCAGTGTATATTTAGGATTGTGTGTATACAGCGCTGATGAAAGTGTTCGAGGAGTCATAAGTGTTGGCGATAGGTGACCCATGTTTCAGACCCGTAAAGGAGAATAGACAGTACAATGGCTCTATACATAGTGATTTTTGTGCTTCGCCTCAGTTACAGTAAATAAATGGTGATATAGGATTCCACTGATAATTGGTAAGATGAGTAGGCCTGTGATACCCAAATCAAAATTATCAAAAGAAGGGGGGAGGAAATACAGTGTGCAGTTGTTGTTGTTGTGTAAGGCAGTTTCATATGGTCTTACATGAGTTCTTTGTGAGACACAGGGCTCGTCTACACTGGTTGCTTTATCTACGACCAGCGTCATGCAATACATCACAGATCGACCATGATGGTGGCCCCATGAACCAGACTGAATCAGGTGCAACAGAGCATCGTTCTCCACATGGGCCAGACAGGCTGACAAGGCATCAGTCTTGCTGGCCTGTCCCCTGTTTTCAGAGCTACCACCGCCTCATTGGCCAAGCAGGACTCTGCGAGAGCCTTGCTGGCATCGTCATATCTGGTGGACAGTGGTGTTGCTTCTGCTGAGGTCAGAACAGGGTACACAGACATGTGATCAACAAAGGGGTGTACTCTGCTCATTGATCACAAGGGCACCCCGTTCTGACCTCAGAAGAAGCAGCACAACCATCCAGGCTCTCGCAGGGTGCTGCTTGGCCAGTGAGGCAGCAGCAGCAGCAGCTGCAGCAGCGGTGGCTCCAACAGGGATCCATCCCCTTCCCTGCACTGTTCAGCACAGGGTAAGGGAGATGGCACTGTGTTTGCATGTGGACAACTAGATTGGGCTGAATTGGACCTGATCCAGCTGTCTAGACAGCAAAAGAACCCAAGGTTACTCTGGAGTTTCTGGGAAACCCCAGAGTTTTCCTTGACTTTGCTTACTTCGGAGCAAAATTGAGGTAAAAGCAAAAATGTTGTTCCTCCCTGGAAGGAGCTGTGTATTGTCTGGACTCCTTGTACCAGATTTGGGGTGAGTCCACATTTTTTTGCTGGTGTAGACAAGTCCACAGTCTTGCAGGCCCTGGTAACATACCCTCCAACTGTCCCAGTTTTCTAGGGACAGTCCCAATCAATTCTCTGTTGTCTCACTTTTTCAGCTGCTTTGAAAACACCCCAGTTTCTCTCTTTTCCCCCACTTTCCTCCTTTGCCCTTAGCTTACTTCAGTTGCTGCAGACTGAGTTCAAATGGCAACAGTAGTTTGTACTCCATTAACTCAGCAGGGGGAAGAGGATGGGAGAAGAGAGGGCAGAATTTTGCCTCTCCTAGTGGCCTTAGGAAAGAGTAAACCACTGCAGCCTCTCTTAGCCTGCGTGTACTTCTTTGTTAATAACTTTTGCCATCTTAGCTACACCCTGATGTTGCTTGGCCACATGTGTCCCTGTTTTGATCTGTGAAATGTTGGAGGGTGTGTAGTAATCCAAAAGGTGTTAGGCATGTTGAGTATTCCAGCTCCTCCACAAGTCCACTTCATCTAAATGTAGTACCAATTTTCTTGTTTTCACCTGGCAGGATTCCTTTCTATGTGTACACTCACCATGGGTATCTGTAGTTCCACCTTACATGTGCTTCATCCATAGCATGTGCTTAATCCATCTAGCATACGCAAAGAAATATGTAATAAAAATAGATGTGGGAGCCATCCAACAAATTAATGAGATGAACTTCAAAAATGCTTTGTTTCTCAGCAGCCTCCCTTTTATTTTGTCCTAATGTGGTCAAATGATGATGATGATAGAAGATGGTCAATAAGAACCAGAAGAGATTCAAATATAAGCTTAGGGTTTGGCCTTGTGGGCTGTATATTTTTCTTACTCTGGTTATGTTTACCCTCCTGTTACAGAGTTATTCATTATATACTGTATACACACACATACACATGAGACAATTTAGCTACAGGTCACCCCGCATTTATGTGGGGACTTAATGCAAATATGCGAAACTGCATATAATAGTGAACCATATATTAGACCATAGAATTGCGCCAGAGGACCTAGAAAATTCCTAGAGAGGATGCCTCTCTAGGCATCTGGTATAACTCTGTCATCAACTTCCGGCAGAAGTTGACCATAGTGTTGCACTGGAGGACCTCCAAATGCCTAGAGAGACCACCTTCAGTATGACTCCATGGTTCTCCAGATGCCTAGAACGACTGTGGGTAAGTGAAACCATGGGTACTGATCCCGTGTAAAGGCAGGGGCAACCTATATGTCTTGAGTTTCTAAGCACAACATGACATCCAATCCAAGGAGGCCTCACCCCATCCTTTAGTGAATGCCTGTTCTTAGAATCATAGAATCATAGAACTGTAGAGTTGGAAGAGACCACAAGGGCCATTCAGTCCAACCCCCTGCCACACAGGAAATCACAATCAAGGCATCCCTGACAGATGGCCATCCAGCCTCTGTTTAAAAACCTCCAAGAAAGGAGATCCTACCACGCCCCGAGGGAGTGTGTTCCACTGCTGAACAGCTCTTACTGTCAGAAAGTTCCTCCTAATGTTGTCACATTAATGTTCCGGAACTTTATCCATTTCAAGTATTCCTCATCACATCTTCATCCTCATCCTTGCCTGCACCCAAACACTTGATACATTTGTCAGCTTCCTGTGTGTGGGTTGAATCCAGTGCATGGTTCTTCCCCGTCTGACCCATAAACTTTTGTAGGCTTTGCCCATTTCCCAGCACTCTGGCTATCTCAGATTGCTGATAAGGGCTGGAATTTCTCTGTTCAGCACTGAAGAATTTCTACAGGAGGAGGAAGCTCTGTTTTTATTTCAGTTGAGGATATGAAACTGTTGTCCCTTCACATTCGCTGGGGTTAGGGGTGGAGCACCACTGTGAAAGTGAAAAAAAAAACGTGAATAAGTTAAGCCCCTCTCCCAACATATGTACTACACTACAGTATTGTAGACTCCTCTTCTGCTAACAGGACTGCTGATACCTGCCACTGCAGTAGCAACACCCACCCCCGGCATAGAAACGATGGCCCTCACCCACACTCGCCTCCCCCCTGCTATCCCTCCCTTTGTCCTGCCAATAACACAACCTTACTGAGTGTTTTAAATGGGCAGTGCTGTTTTGGTGATAGGTAAGAAAGCAAGCTGGAGTGTTTTGTTGCCAGGACAGGAGGAGAGGGGAGGAAGAGGAGGAGGAGGAGGGTGGGGTCTTGGAGTTTGAGCTAGTTGAGCAGCAGCTACAAACCGTGAATACGCAAAACCACGGATGTGAAGGGACAACTGGTAAAAGCTTTTAAACTTTAAATACCCTGCTCCTTTTAACAGTAAGGTATTTATAATTTAAAAACCATCTGCATAGTAATGAGATATTCATTGACTACCTGAAACCTGTTGCCCTGGGACTTAGTCTTGTGTAGACCTGCACAGAATTGTGTAGATATATTCAAAATTATGCCATGCTAGGAAAATATAAATTGGTAAGAATTGGCCCACTAACTATGCCCTTAGCCCTTTATGGAACACAGATTGCAAGATGCTTCCCAAATTGGAATTTGGTCCCTTGGCTGATAAATGCTCCGCATCCAAAGTATAGCCTGCAGTCAGTCTCACCTCTCAATGTGTACCCATTTAGCTATGTTAATACAGGCCTCCCCCTCCCCCTGTATCTGCAGAACCAATATCTGTGGTTTCTGTTATCTGTGGCTGAAAAAAAAATAGGGATGCATACCATAGAGTTACACTGGAAAATTCCTAAGAGATGTCCTCTCTATGAATTGCTAGGTCCTCCAACACAACTCTATGGTATGTTTGTACCAGAAATCCTTTATTTACTATTATCCATGGTTTCTGGTATCCACGGTAAGTCCAGGAACCCCAACAGATGATTAATATTACCATATTAACACCTTACTTTTTCAGTATGCACCTAAATCTGGCAGGGTTAAGAAGCTTGTTGTGAGTGAGCAGATCTTATATTCAGGCTTGGGTCATTCTAAGTACAAGTTAGATTTGCATATGGCATACCTCTCAGCTATCCTGATTTGGCAGGAACAGTTAATTAATCAAATCATCATCCCACCTTTTTAGCTGCTAGTAAAATGTCCCAGTTTCTCTGTCCTTTTCCCCACTTTGCCCCTTTGTCCACAGCTTACTTCAACTGCTGCAGACTGAGTTCAAAACACAAAGTAGTTTGACCTCAGTTAATTCAGTGTGTGTTGTGGGGGGAGGGGAGGAAGGGATGGAATCTTTCCTGTAGGCTCAGGCAAAAGCTAACTGCTGCAGCTTCTCCTAAAATATGTGATTTTATGCATTAGCAACTTTTGCTCTTATGATCACACTCTAATGTTACTTGGTCACACGTGCCCCAGATTTCATCTGTGAAATGTTGGAGGGTATGATATAGACCCAATCATCTATGCAGCCCTGTTTTGGAATGTAAAAATGAGGGTGTCCATTTGGATTACTTGCAATAGGGCAGAAATCCCTCATCACATTTCAGGTATACTTATTTATGCTTTAAAACTTCTAAGGTTTAAAACAGGGGTGGATACATTTCAGAGTCTGGGACCCATGTTACCATCTGGTGGTACCAGGAGGGCTTTGCTCTTCTTCATGCCTTCTCCATTTTTTATTTTTCTACCCCCCCAATACTTTTCACAACCCCTAGGGGTATAGGGGCAATATCACTATGCTTTTACCCCATACTGGTGCTGTTTTAGATATAAGAAAACCCTTTTTCCATCTAGGAAGTTTGTTTGTTTGTTTGTTTATTTATTTATTTCTATCCCGCTCTTCAGCCACAAGGCTATTAGAGCAGCTTAGTGATAGTAAGATACTAAGATAGTAAGATACTACAGTGGCTTACTGATAGAGTTGACTTCCTATTTACTTGCTGGTTGAGAAATGGTATTTCTCTCTGGCTTTTCTTCGCAAACGAAGATTCAAGAAGGACTCACCCCGCGCTTTCTGCAAGCACGCTTACTGACCTTAAAACTGTTAAGGGGGAGGGGACTTGTCAAAATTGCCCCCTGCCAGTCCCTAGAGGATATGGTGGAATTTTTAGAGGGGAAAATGATAAATGTTTTTAAAATGAGAATGGCTGGAGGGCTTAGTTGACTGCAGTTTGCCCACCCTTGCTCCTGCAAGAGAATGCTTTTCTAACTTGGGAGGGGGAAAGATTAGGATAAGATTAAAATCCCCCCACATGCTTTAAAGTATATTCTCTCCTGGCTTCCTCACCATCATTTTGGTGCCATTTAAGTGCTAAAACAGTTGGATTAAACCATTTTATCCCAGTCCTAACACTGATAGAGACATAATTGTCACACATCTAGTGGCAATTCATATATTTGCAAACACACGAGATTCCATTGTGAGCCACACACTGTGTTGCATTCATGTCTGCCCTTTCTGTTCAAAAGACACGTGCTTTTAATGTTCCATCCATGTGTGTCTAGTTCAGACTAAAGAGAGTTTAATATTTAAAACATGTTTTAGAAATATCCTGGATGTTCAGAATAGTGAGAGCTAATGTTCTGCTATTAAATATTCAGTTTTACCAAGACCTTTTAATGCACAAGCAGTTTTTCTTCATCCTTCCTTTCTTTTTTAATCATGTCAGAAGCACAAAGAAGACACAGTCGAAAAAGGCATAAATACATTCCATCAGCTTGTATTCTTGTTGATCCTGAGAAACTGCTAAATGTTCCGATGTCTATAAAAAGTTGTCACTCTATGAATGAAGTGATTCCACAACTGGAATAGTAGCCTTTTAAAAAGTATGATTATTTACAGAAATAGATGGATTTTTTTTTTATTGAAACATCCTTATGGCCAATATTACATTAAAGACTTTTTCACAAGTGCCAGTTTTTTTTAGCACGTTTCAGATATTATGTGGATGTGTGGAATGGGAAGCTGGTCAGGATCACAGGTTGTAGTGCTCTACACACTCTTGGGGCTTATCTACACAGGTGATTTTACCTCTGCTTGCCCCTGTTCCAGGGCCCTGCAGTCCAAACACACAGGGCATTTACCCCTATCTGTTCCCGGGCAGTCCAAATGACTCTGGGACAGATACAGGGCTGGAACAGGGGCAAGCCAGATTAACCATTTTAAAAGCATACCTGATTTACCCTGGTTTACCCAGTAAAAACTGAATCAGGACCCATGTGTCTATAGGAGCCTGTCTGCCATGCTGCTCCTTGCTGTCACTGCCAGCTCCCTGACTCTTCCAGAAGTCAAGCAGGAGTCTTTCTTACGATACAACTCCATGGGTGTAGTCAGGATGGGAAAATACTGTACTCCAGTTTTGCTTTTCCTGGGGCCTATTTATTCTAGCCAATTATACCACTATATTCTGTTTTAACTGACATGGCAATATCCCATTAAATCCTGCTGTGAAGACCCAGGTCTGACTTATGGCTGTTGAGAGAACCTAAGTGTGATTGCACACTTAACCATTCCTGCTTGAATGCTTGCAAACACAACTGATGTGGACATGGCTTGACTCAGCCTATACCCACTTTGGTATTGCTTGCACTGTTGGAAGCCCAAAGAAAGCCAGAAAAACAAAAGACCCCCCCCCCAAAGGAAACAACAACAAAACTACAATGAGACAGGAGAAGCTGAAGGCAGAAGGCACTGCATACAGATGTGCAGTGTTCCCTCTGGGACTTTCTCTTTAGTGGTAAAATGTATGCAGTTGTTTCTCACCAGTGATAATCCCATTCTCTGGCAGGAAAAAAAAATCTACTGTGCTTTCACTGAAACCTCCCACTTTTCCTTCTTTATCTCTACCAAACCGGTTTATTTTAATCTTGTGTGGAATCTTGTGTGGAAATCAGGGGGGGGGGGAGGAGACAGTGAAGCATTCAATGCTTCAAACTACAACAATTCCAACCATTATAGAATTTGGGTGCCAAATCAATGGGTAAGAAGCTTCCAGGTGTTTGGGGTCACCTCAGGCCCCAGGATGCTGGAGAGCCACTTCTGTGCCTCAGTGCTCCTTTATGTCCAAAAATAGTTTGGGACTAGAAAAACATATTAGCAAAACTGGCATTGATCTCTTCAGAAGGGAGTCTCAGGACTCCAAAAAAGGCCATGGTGGCTGGACAAGCCATATGTAGTTCACTCCTGGTATAGGTGCAACCACATTAGATCAGTCATGAGGGACCTACATTGGCTGCTTATTCACTGCATAGCCCTACTCAAGGTGCTAGTATTTACCTCCAAAGATCTTCACAACTTGAAGCCCAGATATCTGAAGGACTGACCCCTTTGGTATTAGCATTAAGATCATCAGTGGAGACCCTTTTCATTGTGCCTTCTGTAAGAGCAGGTCAATTATTGGCTGAGATCCAGCATTGGGAGATGTACATATATCGTGTAGCTATGTCTCCATAGCTTGTTTGTAGGCATAGCAGTTTGGAGTGCTACCCTCCAACCCCCACTGAATAAGCCAGCCTTTCTCAAAATTTTTACCATTTTTTTCAGGTCTCAGGGAACCCCTACCTAAAAATTATTATATCTACAGCTCAAAACTTGTTTCCCCCCCCCTCAATCTCAGGACTTTATCAGACAGGGACAAAATATAGCCTCCCCATCTTGCCAGCTATTTCCCACCCCGCTCCCATCCCTGCAGCAGTTTAAAAGAGCAGTTTAACAACCCCAAGTAACCCAGGGAGGGGAACAAAGGGTGTCACTTACCTGGATGTCCTGATTGAATCCAGATGTGGTCGGCAGGACTGCCCACTGCAGCTGGCATTGTACCAACAGAACGGGGCACAGTTTCAGACACCCGTGATTACAGAACGGGTGATCTATTGACAGCTTAAGCCATCAATAAAAAAGAACAAGGGCGAAACGGAAGAGGCATGGGACAAGGATGACGTTATCTGAAATGTTTGCCCTTTGGCGATCTCCTGGTGATCTCCTGGCATTCCTGGAACACCATATTAAGGGTGTCTGATAATTTCAATATCTCATGGAACCCCTAGCAACCTTTTGTGGAACCCGAGGATTCCAGGGAACACTGGTTGTGAAACCCTGGTATAAGTAGTACTGCCCCCCCCCCAAGCCATTTCTGTGTTGCCAAATGGCAGACTGATCATCAGGGATGCACCCAGCTATTTTTCTGTAGCTGAACAGTCCATGAGAGACATCCCATAAGGACATGTGAGGACCCTCAGGAGGTCTGAGCAGATGACATCCTTTCCTATGCATCCAGGAAAATAGCTGGATGCATCTCCACTGATCCCCAGGCTCTCTGACAACACAGAAATTGTTGTGTGTGTGTGTGGGGGGGGTGTCTGGATTCCTTACAAGGTGGGTTTGGGGGCAGGAATTTTAGTCACTCTGTGATTGGAACAGAATTTTGACCCCTGCAATGACCCTAAAGGATGAGTTGTGATGATGTAAGTCTGCCACCCATCTTTTACAAAGGTGGTGTGGTGTGGGGCCACCCCCAATTAAGGAATGTCCTCCTGACAAGGAATTTCTGCCCCTGCTAGAATATTTTCAGCTTTAGGTTCAATCATTATTCTTGCCAGAACATTACAATTATTTTTTTAAAAATTAAATTATTTTAAAATTTCAATTTGTATTTTTAAGCTGGTAGATATAAGTTGAAGCCTCTCAGTTTTACAGTGTATGCTTAGATTGTTTTCTGTACAGATTTTTCATAGAATCATAGAATCATAAAATCGTAGAGTTGGAAGAGACCATAAGGGCCATCTACTCCAGCCCTTGCCATGCAGGAATACACAATAAAAGCACACCTAACAGATCACCATCCAGCCTTTGTTTTAAAAAACCCCAAAGATGGAGACTCCACCACACTTTGAGGCAGTGCATTCCACTGCTGAGCAGCTCTTACTGTCAGGAAGTTCTTCCTAATGTTTAGGTGTAATCTCTTTTCCCGTAGTTTGAACCCATTGCTCCATGTCTTAGCCTCTGGAGTAGCAGAAAATAAGCTTGCTCCATCCTCAGTATGACATCCTTTCAAATATTTAAACATGGCTATCATGGCCCCTCTTAAATTTCTTCTCTTAAGACAGTGGGTGGTCATCCACAAAGAAACACTTGACAAGCAGTACACCACAGACTTCCACACAGAGGCATCCATTGATTTAAAATTGGGTTTTTATGGTGGAGCAGGGATTTGAACCCTAGGACTTTATCAGATGGGGCTGTAATTGCAGAACCACAGCACGACAGTAGCGCAAATGGGTTCCCATCATCACACAATGTTGTTGTCCTCCCATGGTCAAATGTGTGCTCCATTGGCTCATCTTTTTTATTGACAGGAAAATCCGTGAATAGCCTTCAATATTGCTCTTTCTGCAGTATTGGTGAGCATGTGAAATCATATCCTGCTGTAATTACATCATGTATAGGTGGTCCTTTCCTCCGTCCCCTTTCCCAATGAGAATACAGGATGCACAGGACACTCTTTAAATGAACTGTCATCTTTTCTTGGTACGTTTTTATATTTGTCTAAATGTTTATTTGTTATGTTTTTCTATTATTTGTGTGTTTTTGGTGTGTTCAAACAAAGTCATGTCTTCTCACAAGAACAGCCAAAATCTCACCCACACAAAATCATGGAAGTAAAATCCCATTCTTAAACTGCTAGTTGTGGTTGTGTGATGATTCTGTGGTGGTATAGAATCATAGAATCATAGAATCATAGAATTGCAGAGTTGGAAGAGACCACGAGGGCCATCCAGTCCAACCCCCCTGCCACGCAGGAAATCACAATCAAAGCATCCCCGACAGATGGCCATCCAGCCTCTGTTTAAAGACCTCCAAGGAAGGAGACCCCACCACGCTCCGAGGGAGTGTGTTCCACTGCCGAACAGCTCTTACTGTCAAAAAGTTCCTCCTCATGTTGAGGTGGAATCTCTGTTCCTGGAGCTTGCACCCATTGCTCCGTGTTCCAGTCTCTGGAGCAGCAGAAAACAAGCCTGCTCCATCCTCAGCGTGACATCCCTTCAAATACTTAAACAGGGCTATCATATCGCCTCTAAACCGTCTTTTTTCCAGGCTAAACATACCCAGCTCCCTAAGTCTCTCCTCATAAGGCATGGTTTCCAGACCTTTCACCATTTTAGTTGCCCTTCTCTGGACACGCTCCAATTTGTCAACATCCTTTCTGAATTGTGGTGCCCAGAACTGGACACAGTATTCTAAGTGAGGTCTGACCAAGGCAGAATAGAGTGGCACTATTACTTCCCTTGATCTAGACACTATACTTCTATTGATACAGCCCAAAATTGCATTGGCCTTTTTAGCTGCCGCATCACACTGTTGGCTCATGTTCAACTTGTGGTCTACTAGGACTCCTAGATCCCTTTCGCACATAGTCTCATTCAGCCAGGTCTCTCCCATCCTATATTTATGCATTTCATTTTTCCGCCCTAAATGCAGTACTTTACATTTCTCCGTATTGAATTTCATTTTGTTAGCTTTGGCCCAGCTCTCCAGTCTATCCAGGTCATTCTGAATTTTGATCCTGTCCTCTAAGGTATTAGCTACTCCTCCCAATTTGGTGTCATCTGCAAATTTGATAAGTATGCCCCTAATTCCCTCATCCAAGTCATTGATAAAGATGTTGAATAGCACTGGGCCCAGGACAGAACCCTGTAGTATGGTAGTATGGCTTGATTACGGCATAGTATCGTGTGACGTGTGATATTTTCTGTAATTATGCCACTATGTTTCTGCTTATCTCAATAGTGGAATTACAGCATTTTTAGACGCTAGTCTGATAAAGTCCCTAGTCTCCTGGAGTCTAACTCTCAAACCACTACACCATGCTGTCTCACTGCACAAAGTCCTGAACGTATTTTGATAAGAGGGTTAAGGACTTTGAATATTTCTTTTAAAGTTAGGAGTAAATCTTTAGAGTGGGTTCTGGAAAACATCAACTGCCACTTGTTTGATCCTAGTCCACACTTCAGTAAAATTCTGTGAATGAGGTAGGACAATAAAAGCCTCATATTCAGGCAGCCTAAGGAGGTATTGAACAAACAGTGTTCCAGGCTATTGTAACATGCCATTTGTGGACTGAGTACTGGGTTTTTCTCTTGGGAAATGCTATGATAAATCTTCCTCCCTCCCCCCTTCACAATTGGCCACTTTTGAACTGTTTCTATAGCAGCCCGAATGAAGGTGGGGGGGAAGTGTTTAAACACTGATATATTAGTGGAGAGAAAGCTAACAATTACAGGGAGATTTTCTTTTTCTTTTTTCCAACCTTATTAAAGAAATTGCATTAACGATGAATGAGCATTTATTTGGAATAATTATGTTTTAAGGTAGGTAAGATTAAAAGATATTGAATGGAATATCGACTGTTTCGTTAGGAATAGCAATAATGAGATTCCTGTCGCCTAATCTTACGATAATTGGGTTATTACTATGCAAATTAAGGTATTACCTTTAAAAAGAAGGTGATGGAAGTTCTAGAGGCAGCCATTTATCTATCTATCTTGAAAGCTATGCTGCCACTTGTCTTGAGGTGGAAGATCCTTTTAAAAACAATTTGGCACTGTACATTTCATTATTATTTTCTCCATCTCTAATCTAGTAGGGTGCTCTTTTTAAAAAGAAACAAACAAGAAACAAAGTCTCTCCAGGTAGAAAATCTCAAATTGCTATTTTTATATATTCATTGCACCTTTGAATGATAGAACACATGGATATGGCTGGTGTTTACTGTGTCAATGGAGCACTGAACTCACTTCCAGTTTTACTCAGAACTTTATAGGAACTATCCAAGCTGCTGAACATATGTTGGAGTTAGGGTTCAGTACCTTGGAGAGATCCTTCAAAGTTCTGACAAAAACCCAGAATGGATTCAATAACCCTCTAGCATAGAAGCTATTAACCACAACTGAGAACCACCTCAGAACTATGTTTATGATTTGCTCCTGACCCCCTGGACCTCTCACAGCTATTGTTGGTGTTGTGTGACTTCAAGGTACAGTTGGCCTTCCATATCCATGGATTCTGCATCCATGGATTCAACCAACCATGGTACAAAAATATTCCCTCCTCCAAAACAAAAAATCCAAAAAAAAATCCAAAAAGCAAACTTGTTTTTGCCATTTTATACAAGGGGTGCCATTTTACTATGCCATTCTATATAATGGGACTTGAGCATCCACATATTTCAGTATCCATGGGGGAGGGGGGATCCTGGAACCAAACCCCAGTGGATATAGAAGACCCACTCTATTTCCAACTTGTTGACCCTAAAGTGACCCTATCATGGGGTTTTCTTGACAACATTTGTTCAGCAGGGGCTCACTTTTGTTTGCCTCTGAGGCTGAGAGAATGTGACTTGCCCAATGTCACCCAGTGGGTTTCCATAGCTGAGCAGGAATTAGAACCCTGGTCTTCAGACTCATAGACAAATGCAAAAACCACTGCATACAGGATACAATGCTGGCTCTTTTCCTACAGCTGTACCTAGTAACCTTTTTCTTCCAGCCCAGTACTAATGAGATATAATCATGGCAGTTAATTGTGTAATGTGAAAGGGCCCAAGGCCTGCAGAGTTCACTGGTTTTTCTCCAACTACTCAACTGAAAAGTCTGGAACTACTCAGCTGAAAAGGCAGCAAGAGCAAAATATGGAGAAGGAGCTGGGGCTGAAGGTAGCAGGGATAATGTAATAGGTTTTCCATGTTTTTTTTCCGGGCTGTGAGGCCGTGTTCTGGAAGAGTTTATTTCTGACGTTTTGCCTGCATCTGTGGCTTGCATATTCAGAGAATGGTTGGGTAGGCGTGTGTCTGGGGTTTATATACTGTGAGCCCCTGTTGGAGAGGTTATGTAAAATTGTGTATTTGAATGGCTAGTTTCTGGGTGGAGATATATAAACAGACACTAATCCTCCTTGCATATCTCTACCCAGAAACTAGCCATTCAAATACACAAATTTACATATCCTCTCCAACAGGGGCTCACAGTATATAATCCCCCCCCACACACACTCCTACCCAACCATTCTCTGAAGTTGCCAGCCACAGATGCAGGTGAAACACCAGAAAGAAACTCTTCCATAACACAGCGTCATAGCCTGGAAAAACCGCAAGGAAAACCTGTAGGAGGGATAGACACTGAGTGCCCTGACAATAGCATGCGGCTTGGAAGGTGTCCCACATTATTGCCATAGAATCATATAGAGTTGGGAGAGACTACAAGGACCATCTAGTCCAACCTCCTGCTTTGCAGGAACACACAGTCAAAGCAGTCTGCTGTGGCACCCAAGTTATGGAATACCATCTTCTTAAAAGCCCAATTGGTGCCAAAGCCGGTGGCATTCCAGCTCCAAGTCACATCAAGGCTTTTTTTTTTTTAAGTATTTGAGACATTGGAGATTTTCAGACACGGAAAAATCGTCCCTTGCCGCGCGAGCAGCCTCCCGAAACTGCTGCGCGGCAAGGGTCTTTTTCGGACCGCGCTGTGCCTGTTGCGAAGCCGTCCGTGTCACTTCCGTGAAGCTTGGGACGGCTCCGCGTCATATTTCAAGCACGGAGGCTGCCCGTGATTGAAATATGACGCGGAGCCGTCCCAAGCTTCACGGAAGTGACACGGACGGCTTCGCAACAGGCACAGCGCGGTCCGAAAAAGACCCTTGCCACGCAGCAGTTTCGGGAGGCTGCTCGCGCGGCAAGGGACGATTTTTCCGTGTCTGAAAATCTCCATTATTGATTTAATCTACTTAGCACATGCATTAGGGTCAGCATCATTTTATATGGTTTTAACTGGTTTTAAACAGTCGGTTTTAAGTGATAAATGAATTAATATGTTTTTAATCATTAAAAATTACTTTTATTGTTATTTTTTTCCCCTAAACTGACTTTATTGTATGCCATCCTGAGATTTTGGATATAGAGTGGGGTATACAGTCAACCCTCTGTATCCACGGATTTGGTATCCACAGATTTCACCATCCACAGCTTGAAAATACCCCCATGTACCCACCCATCCCCTCAAAAAATTCCAAGAAGCAAATCTTGATGTTTCCATTTTATATAAGGGACACCATTTTACTATGCCATTGTATATATAATGGGACTTGAGCATCCACAGATTTTGGTATCCACAGGGGGTCCTGGAACCAACCCCTAGTGGATACCAATGGGCCCACTGTAAATATTTTACTAAATAATACATAAAATAGCTACCTCTGGCATGAGATGTTGGACACCTGATGCCGATGGAAGTATCCTATGTGGTAAACAGTACTGGACTTATGGCCTGATCCAATATAAGGGGCAGTTTTCATGCCTTTTTATCCCCAGAGGCAGGCATTTTAGCATGGGTGTACCTGCCCAGGTTTTTGAGGCTGATATTTTTAATTCTTTAAAATGGATGATTGCAGTGTACAAACAATGATAAACTCTCCTCCACAGTGTTCTTTCCTTACATGAAAATACTTGTTTGGTTAAGAATCAAAATGCAAACAATGGCATGGTCATCTTATTGTAATCATCATTCCATGCATTAAAAAAAATAAAAATCAGAGAACTGTATTTTAAAATTCAGAGAAATGGAGGGAGGGGAAGGATAATTTCTTTCTAGTTTGTGACTTTGTTCAGGAGATGTTTGGATATGGTTGATTTGTATTAAAATGTGAGCTAAACAAATTTTGTGCTTATCCCCACATAATGGCATGCAAAAAAAAAGAGGTTGTAAAGAGCAGTATGTAGATTGGCTAAGCTCTGTGGCATAAGATTACATTGGTTTCTGTACATAGTCCCTCTTTGTACCCGACTGGAAGAAAAGCAGCTGTGGAACATCCAATGGCACATCCAGGAGAAACCCTGAATGCCACTCATGCTATAAATAATCTCCCATAAGTGTATATTTTTGTTCTCCTATTGCTTTGTTTCAGGATGATCTATTTGTCCTCTTTGCTCATGGCCGATTGTCTGTTTCCTCTGCCCCCTTCTGCCCTTTGGTCAATCTGCTTGTAGGCAGATGGGTTGTGTGGCGGGTGACGTTGATTGCTCTTCTGTCATTTGGACATTAACTAGTGTCATAGCAGAACGGCAGTTGAACTCGCAGCCGGCAAAACGTTAACACGCTTGGCCTGCACCACCATGAGGTTGAGGGACCGGGGTTATGTGCTCATGACTCTGCATTTCCCCGGGGAAGACTGCAATATACTTACCGAGCCACTGGGGTCAGCTGTTAAAAGCTGATTTTTAAATAGGTTTGTATCTTTGCCCACATGCAGACACTGTGTAAGTAGGAGTAATTTGGACATTTAATCAAAGAGGCGCGCACACAGTTCGGAGCTGCAGAAGCAGATGAAGCTCTTATTATAGATTCACGGCACTGTGTTTTCATGTGTATTCAAGGATAATAATACTGGTATACATTTCAAAGGAAAAGAGATCTGCAAAGGTAGAGATTTGAAGGGATTTAAGCCTGTGTAAATGAAACTTGGGAGTTTAATTACAATGGCTGGCTGTGAATGCAGACAGGGAGCATGAAACCCCCAGCTTTTGGTCTGCTTATCTGGGTACCTTTTAAAGATACAGGTGTGCTTTACCGGCTTCCAAGGGAACAATATCTATGCACCTATTCTGGATACGTAAGGCTCTGTATGACAGCAGATGTCCCCTTTTGGGGACTTATTCATTCCCTTCTGGTCTTAGAAGCTAACGTGTTGTCAGACCTTGACCAAGCATGAGACCAAGGTACTAAGAAGACTGCTATGCAGCTAGTCTGGTGCATAGTGGTTGGTATTAGTGTATGACCAGGGAGTATCAGATTCAAATCACTCTTCCCAAAGGCAAGTACTCTTCACAAAGGCAAAATCTGGGTTTGCATCTCCAAAATGAGCCTGCCTGAGTTTTAAGATCCAAAGGGAAGGACTTTCTCTTGGTCCTACCACCATCATGGACAATTCTGGTGAGACACATGAGAAGACCAACTTGGTGGCTGCTCCCAGGCTGTGGAACTCTCTTCCACAAAAGACTAAGCTTCCCCCCTTCTCTATTCTCCTTCCACCAGCAATCAAGGACCTTTTTATTCATGTAGGCATTTGCTGATTGACTCGTTGTTGCATATAGGTTTTTTAATGGGGTGTGTGCCCTGTATTTCACACAGCCCTAGGAATGCAACTCGTTTCTACATTGGACTTGCAAAATGATTCAGCTCTGTTTGTTTCCCACTCTATTGACTGGCTGTTGTTGACACAGTCTTTCTAATCCCTACAAAGAAGGGTAAAGGTTATTCCCAGTATTGGCCCATGAACCAATGCTTTGAATAGCACTGTTCTGTGGCACAGGATGGCCATGGTACATTAGCGTATCCACTGTGTTAATTCAAATAAAATATTTCATTTCACTTTAACTAGAGTGCTCTCTACAGTTAGTACTGGTATACACAGGTGAAAAGATCCCCAAAGTTGCCCTCCTCTTGCAGGCCTCCTTTTTGAGCTATAATTTCTCCAATCTTCAAGGAGACCCTGGCATTGTGGGTGGGACTCCAATGTCTCCCCTCATCTCTTAGGGTAGCAGGGCCTTCTCAGTGGCTGTTCCCAGAACTTCCTTCCCAAGGAGGCTTGACTGGCTCCTTCTTTGCTGTCTTTTTGGTGGCAAGAGAAGACCTTTCTATTGCAGGACGCGTTTAGGGCCTGATTGTTTTACAAGAGAAAAGGCTTTTCTTAGTTTGCAGTCCTACTTTGGTTCTTTGCTTTTAAAACAGCATTTTAAAGGGTTTTAATTCTGTAGATGGTTTAAATACTATTTTAATCATTTTTTCCAATAATTTTAGAAACACATGTTTTCTTTAAACTGTTGTAAGCTGCCTTTAGTTCCAACTCTGAGGGGAAAGGGTGATATGAGCAATGTCAATATAGATTTCATATAAGAAAAGAAGAGAGACTGTGTAGATGAAGTAGCTTCTTCTTGAAAGGTCATCTGGAACCTGGGTGGAGTCAAGGCATTAGCACTGTCTCAAGAACTGTAGATGATGCAGCCGTTTGGTGGATGTCACTCTTGCCCAATGGTTCTGTGGGAAGGTCAGACAAGGGAGATTATCAGACATGGCAAATAGGCATGATAACGATGTCAGGAAACCACAAAAGAGCTCCTCGACTGCATGGTGTCATCCTCCCCACATCCTGCTGCTGTGAAAAAGGTGTTCTTTTTTATTAGTGAGCCAAGCTGCTAATTGATCTCCCATGGAGTTTTTTTTCTGCAGTACTGCTTGTGTGAAACCGCATCCCATTCTGCTGGCATGATTTCAGTATCAATGGGTGGTCCCTGCCAGAACACTTAGAATCATAGAATCATAGATTTGGAAGAGACCACAAGGGCCATCCAGTCCAACCCTCTGCCATGCAGGAATACCCAATTAAATCATTCCCGACGGATGGCCATCCAGCCTCTGTTTAAAAACCTCCAAAGAAGGAGACTCCACCACACTCCGAGGCAGTGTATTCCACTTCCGAACAGCTCTTACTGTCAGAAAGTTCTTCCTAATGTTTAGGTGGAATCTCTTTTCCTGTAGTTTGAACCCATTGCTCCATGTCCTAGTCTCTGGAGCAGCAGAAAACAAGGTTGCCCTATCCTCAGTATGGCATCCTTTCAAATATTTAAATATCTGACTTCCGGTTGAGAACATGAAAACTAGGTATGGGACACTCTTTTTATGAACCTCCCCATTTTGCTGACAAGTTTTTAAGTGTGTTTCAGCACTTGTGTGTTCATTTTGTTTGTTAATTTAGGTGGTTTTAGACTTTTAAGTGCACTCGCGTCTTTTAGCGAGAACTGCCAAAGTCTCATCCATGCAAAAACATGGAAGTTAACAGCATGAGTGGTTGTGTTGCTGAAATTCTTTCTCATGATTACAGCAGCATGTGATAAGAAGTGTTATTATGCCAGGATATTTACGCTTTAAAATATAGTGGGACAAAAACCTTTTTAGAAGCTTGTCTGGATATCTCCAAGGGCTGAGATCCTACTGGTGTGCCCAGCTCCATACATGGTGTTCAACAACCTCCCAATACCCAGCAGCTATCAAGCACCAGGAGGAGATCAGTTGCTGTTGCTCACTGGTAGGGAAGGGACTGAAGGGGGAAGCAATTCAGATCACAGAGAAGCAGCTGGTCTTAGCTTGGTCGGGGATGAAGGGGGGAAGAAATGAAGGCACAGTCTCAAATGGCATGCACCCACCTTTTCCTTCCCCCAGGATCTCCGAGCAGCTGGATCTTCATTGTCTGAATCCCCTCCCCTTCGCTCAAATAAGAAGGAGCAGCAACACTCCTTCCTGGGGCTTGATAGCTTCTGGGCATGGGAGGATTTTTTGCATGGAGCACAGGGGTAAGAGAATAGCCTTCTGTGCCCTGCCCCACGTAAGCTGCACTTCAGAGTTGCCAGACAGAAAATTGGAGAGGGCTCCTATAATGGTTGTGTCAAAATGAAGGGATTTGGGCAGGTGTTGCTGTCATGCAATCAGGTAACAAGCAATGCCTGCTCACATTCCCTCTTCTACACTACCATTAAATGTATAGGAGCCCTCTCCAGTTTTCCTTTGACAACCCTATGTGTGTAAATCATGACCAAAATTCCAGTGAAGGTGAACCAATCAGGCAGGGGACACACTGGCTGTGGTTAAGTAAGGTTCATTTCAGGCAACACATTTCCTACCTTTTTACTTTCAGCTGTGAGGGGACAATCCCACCTGTGGCTTAAAAGGTCCCTAGGTGTTGCCTTGGGCTCATGGATTTCCTGAAACTAGGATTTGTTTTTTCTCTCTCTCTCTCTGGAGATTTTCACAGGGGGCCAAAATGCCCCATTACTGCCCTGCCACCTCCTCTCCTGTTCCTGCCACGGAATAACATAAATCTTTCACACACTTACCTTAATTCTGCGGCAGGAATGGGCTCCCCCTCCCCTCACTGGCTGGCCATAAATGCAGCCGTCATAAGGCTGCTTTTACGACTGGCCGTCTGAAACGTTATCACATTATCCTGTGATAACATCTGGGAGGTAAATTTAAAAAATAAAACTTCCCCAAACATAAAATCAGTTCACCAAGCACAAAAACACACTTTAAATCACACAATCAAAACAGGGAGGGTAAAATAAAGGGTGCCATTTACCTGGATGTCCAGATTGTACCAGGAAGTGCTCGGAATGGACCTCCCCTCCGTGGCTGTCATTTCGGAACAGGAATGGGGCTCCTGTTCGCACACCTGTGATTGTGTGATAGTGACGGAATGGGAGGTCTATTTACGATGAAAAATTGTAATTACATTGTTCCAAAACAGTCACAGGAGCAGGATGGATGCAGGACAGAATGGGGTCAACATCATCCAAAAGAGAAAACCTTTCCCAACCCTGTTCTGTTCCTGCTACGGGATATATAGCCTGTGTGAAAATCTCCTCTCTCTCTCTCTCTCTCTCTCTCTCTCTCTCTCTCTCTCTCTCTCTTGCACGCGCGCACACACACACACACACTTATTTACACTTTGGGCCCTTGGTTAATGTGTTGCAAAAGGAATTACACTTGTTTTCCATGCAAACTACCGTACTAACCTTTGCATGAGCCAGTATGCCACACTGCTGCTTAGATTCTTTGAAGTCATGATGAAAACATACATTGGGCAGGATCCAATAAGGTTCCAGATGGAATTGGCTTCAACCAGTGGAAGTGGGAGGGGAAGAGGAGCTAAATCTCACTGCACTAGCAATTGAGCACTGACACTATGTTGGATTTAGGCTGTTGATCAGTTCATTCATTATATTATCCATATTACATATTTATATCCCACTCTTCAACAGGGATCTCATGGTGGCTGACAACCAAAGACACTCTTTAAAAATACAAAAGACAATATGTCAAAACTAGGAAATACAGGATAAAAGAGTATACATCTATTTAAAAAAAATGTTAACAGCCATGTAAAACCCCAGGGCAAAGATGAAAAATGAGTTAAGCAGAACAATAAACTAAATCTAAAGGTGAGGGCAATTTTAAAAAGCTTTGTGGGATTCTTTTTCTTTCAGTTTGACATCCAAAGGATGGTATCAAGCAAGTCTCTCTAGGGAGTGCATACCATTGTTGGAGCTCTTCCTGTTGAAAACACCCTCCTCCTTCACCTACAGCAGTTTGCTTGGCAGAATCACACAGAGGAAGGCTGATGAGAAAGACACCAAGATCAGGGCAGTTACCTATGGAGAGATATGATCCTTAACATTACCTGGTCCAAAAGCTTCAAAAGTTACTTTTTGGAACTGTAGCTTTCGGGATCTTCCCAGACAACATGGGCAGTGGCCATAGTGGGTGGTTTATTGTGTGAGTTGTAGCTCACAGAAAGTAACTTTTCCAAGCTCTGCTTCATTCCAGCCACACATGCATATCCTTTGCTTCCTCTCTCCCTGGAGATAGTATCTTTTTTCCTGCAGAGCTTGTCTGGCCATATACATGCAGTGGCCTTACTTGAAAACCAGGGAGAGTGATCCACCTGGTCTGTTTGTTACTGAGAGAATGTATTCGGGAAGTGGGAAGGGCTGTTTTGACCATTTGAAACATGCAACACAATGTTAAAAATCTTTTATTTTAGGTTAAACTTAATTCTTGGAAATGCTTTCCTGAAATCGCAAGGTATTTCCCTCCTCTCTTCCTCCTTTCCCATCCACTTCTCTGCATGCATGAGTGTTTATACAGTGCCTTGTATAATTATTAGACCCCATCAGGCTACATGTTGAGGGAAGCTTTTGAAGATATAATCTTAGTTTGAGCTCAGTGGCTTAGCTAGATGTAAGCATATGGCCCTCCCTATCTTTGCTTTTTCATGCATAACAATGGAATGCTCAGTGTCTTTAGATAATGCTCACCTGCATGAAATCTTGAAGGCTGACACACAATTTGAAAAAGGTCATAACAAGAAAACTTGATCTTCAGCAGCATTTAAGCCTTTATATATATATCTATCTTAAAATATCCCTTCAAAACAGCTACATTGTTCTTTGAGGAAAAATAAACCCTGGCATTATTTATTTGCAAAAGAATTCATTGTTCCAAGCAGTGGGTGTACCAACATTTATGTGCTCCCAGGTATCTTTGTATTTTGCTTCTTTTCGTCCCACCCTGTCTATTTTGGTCTTCAGAAGGAGTGCAGCCATTACTGTTAAGGCATCCCTGACATTTTCCTCTGGCAATAATTCAACAGAAGAGGGTATTAAGAGTCCAAGCTGAAACTTCTAATCTGAGCCTCTTCAAAATTCAGGGGATTTTAGTCTGGATTCCTTTGATCTGAATGGACTTTGAAGGTTTTGACTCAGCTCTGGGAGAAACCAGTTTCTGATTCTGCAGGGGTCGGTGTCTCAAGAAAATATGAATCTCCCCTCTTCCCCTTCTTACCTATTTCCTTATGTGGTCAAGTACTTAGCAAGCAGGGACACTTTCAATATTCTGCTTACCTAGGAAAGCTGGAGGCGTTTTCTGTTTGCTCTGCATTTTTGAGAAAGCCAACCTAATTCACACTTCCCAGGCCAATGTACGGATCAGCACACCACTGCTCACTGGCTTGCACATTTCTCTGAATATCATGATCAAAAATGAACACAAAAATACACTTCAGAAATTTCATACAAATATATATTTATCATTCAAATGAATATTTGGATGTGTGTGCATGTAATTTAATGTATGCAATTTAATGCATACTTTTGTAAATATAGCTTTAAAAATCAAAGTAACAAAAAGTCCAGTGGAACAGACTCATAAGTGAACACACGAGAAGCTGTCTGGAAATTAAGGCATTCATTCATCCCTATCCTTATGTGAATTTCACTCTGGATTTCCAGATCCTAAATAATGCGGTCTAATTTCTTAGGGGGATGTGGTATATCAGACACCTTCGATCATTTGGTTTTTAATTTCCATTTGTTGTACTTTGTACAGCTATGCACTGTTGTACACTCTACAGCTGTTGTACTGCATGTGTGTGCAGCTTGCCTTGGCCCTCTGTTTGGACATCCCTCCTCTGGAGAAATGACACACGCGTGCAAACTGACATATAGTGGCAAAAACCAGTGTTGGCCTGATGGGGCCTATGGTTTGCATCAACTTCTTTTTTATGCAGTGTTTGACTGATGCCCTCATGTCATTGTATATATTGTGGGTGCAACTATCAAAAAGAGTCAGTCCTGAGAATAAGACCAGTCCTAAACATTTTGCTGTAAGATGACAAATCTCTCCCATTCTATGGAGAAGCCATCTACACTTAACTTGAATCAACAATGGTAACAGGGCCATGTATTCCACCACATCTGAGGGGTGGGAGGTGGCATAGAGGGCACAGGGAAGACTAACTAGCAAGCATACCTCTCTTTCCCAACATTTTGCTGCCATTCCCTGCCCCTAGCATCTTCCTTCTGGACTGTTGATTATCTGTACCTAAGAGTAGGGATGATCTCGCTTGCATTAATTACGTTGATGTGTGCTTTCAAGTCATTTCTGACATATGACAACCTTATCATGGGGTTTTCTTGGCAAGATTTGTTCAGAGGGAGTTTGCCTTTGCTTTCCTCTGAGGCTGAGACAGTGTGTCTTTTCCAAGGTCATGCAGGGAGATTCCATGACCAAGCGGGGATTTGAACCCTGCTCTCCAGAGTCATAGTCCAATGCTTAAACCACTGCACCACACTGGCAATTGATAATATCAGCAATAAATAAATAAATAAATAAATATCATGAGAAGCCTAGCCGCCCCGATTGCGTTGCAGAGGGGCGGGATAGAAATAAAATTTTATTATTATTATTATTATTATTAATGTATGTACATACAGTTGGACCCCTATATCTGTGGGTGTTCAGTTCCCAAAGTTACAGCAGATACTGGAAACCATGGATAACAGTGAACACCATTGAAATAATGGGACTTCCAGTTACAAATACCATAGAGTTGCCTTGGAAGACCACGAAAATGTCTAGAGAGGATATCTCTCTAGGCATTTTCTATGAAAACTCTATGCTAGGTGTGCTGTTTGTGTCCTGCAGATAATGGAAACCACAGATATTGGTTCCATGGATATGGGGTTTGACTGCACGTGTATTTAGACAAAAATGTATGTCCCATTTCCCTCCTCCCACCCAGAAAACAGGAAATTGGTTCATAGTATAAAATCAAGTATGAAAGTAATGAATATCTAATCATTAAAACAAGTGTATAGGGTTAAAAGAACCATCAAGGTCAAACAAAATGGCACCCATATAGACAAGAACCAAACCAATAGTTTAATTTAGTGCATCAACATCATAATCAGAAACTTGTTTCCTATGACAAGTTCTTTAGTTATTCTAGATATGTGCAGTTGCTTCCATTCTAGGCAAGGGGAAGAATAGTATATTGCAATTGCTGGTGACAATTTAACACTGCCCTGGTGGCACAGTGGTTAAATGCCAGTACTGCAAGTCACCATGTTGCAAATTCAATTCCAGAGGGCTCCAAGGTTCACTCAGCCTTCCATCCTTTCGTAGGTCGGTAAAATGAGTACCCGGCTTGTAGGAGCAATTAGCTAACACACATTGGAAACAGCTTAGATGTAGATGTGTAAATTGCTTAAAATGTGTAAATTGCTTTAAAAGATTTGTAAGCCACTCTGATAGCCTTGTGGCTGAAGAGCAGGGTATAAATAAATAAATACTTTTTTGGACTAGGGAGTTCCACCTAGGAAACACTTCCCCAAATATAGCCCTTTCTCACATTACCAACGACTGTGGATATGAAGGCAAAGAAATATGCAAGAGGATCACAGTGGTTGGTTCCCTCTGGCCTTCCAGATGTTTTGGATTACAACTCATACATTTTTTTTTTTATCATTGACCATGCTGCATGGGGCTGATGGCAGTTCTACAGCTAAAGGTAGATTTACATAAACTATTCATTGTTTTGTGCCTTCCAGTCATTTCAGGCTTATGAAGACACTAAAGCAGCCTTTCTCGACCTTTTTATCCTGGAGGAACCCTGGAAATAATTTTCAGGTCTCAGGGAACCCCTACATAAACATTATTCTATATACTGCTATTGCTTTCCTCCCATAGTCTCAATATCCCGGGGAACCCATAGCAACCTCTTGGGAAAACCTAGGGTTCCAGGGAAACCTGGTTGAGAAACACTGCATTAAACTGAACCTTTCATGAGGCTTTCTTGACAAGGTTTGTTCAGAGGGGGTTGTGCCATTGCCTGACTTGGAGGCTGAGAGAATGTGTCTTGCCCGAGGTCATCCATTGGGTTTCCATGGCTGAATGGGGATTTGAGCCCTGGTTTCCCAGAGTCCTAGGCCCACACTCAGATCACGACACCATATAGCTCTCAAAATATCTGTATCTGAGTGACTTGCAATAAAATCAGTAAAAGCAATTTAAAATTTAAAAGCAATAAAATAATTTATTCTAGAAACATATTCAATATTTGAATTATTGAAAAATTGGATAATTTAAAAAGTGAACAGTCTAAGGGATGAGAAGCTATAATGTGGATTGCTGCGCATTAGAGTGAATTTGCAGCGGCATTCATTTGTCTCCATGGTCCTTTGGAAAATCGCTTGTATGTGAAACTATCTGTGTTTGAAGTGCCTGTGAATTAAGATGGTGGCCAGCAGTGAATTACTGGTGTTATTATTCTCCACAAGTTGTTGCCACTGCATAGTATTTTATTTAACCATAAATCAAAGGTGCACAAGTGTGACTTTCCACTGAAATATGCTGTTTGGTCACCTCAGCACAGCAAAAAGCACATGATGAATAACAAGAAACTCCCAAAATGGTGCTTTTGGCCACTTCATTGCTGGCAAGCCCACCCCCTGCGTATGTCCAACAAGTCAGCTTTCCAGTTCCACCCTCGCTGGCAATGTGCTGCGATCAGATGTCCAAATGAGCAGTAATGCACATTTCTATGCATTATTCAGAAAACCTTGGGGAAAGCCATGAATTGAGTTTTTGCCCTTCCCCCTTCTGAAAACCGTAAATCTCAGTCAGATCTTGTCAGGACAAAACGTATTCTCTGAGAATTCTATTAGAATTATTTTCATCATCTAGACAACCCTTAACACCCTGTAGACATACGTATTATGAGGATATCCAGTGGAACCCACCTCCCTCGGTTTTAATAAAAAGCCAAGGGTTGACATTGTTTCAGAATGAAAGCAAAATTTGGTGCCAATGGGCCTCACAATGGAAGACATTCCATTACTGCGTGCCACAGGGAAGAATGCCATCTCGTATGTCTTCAAACTGTGAATTGCCTCCAGCGTTGGGATTCAGAGGATGGTTTTCCAAGAGATCTTAATCCTCAGACAGGTATATATAGGATGTGGTGCTCCTTCAAGTATTAAGACCTCAAGCAATTTAGGGCTTTAAATGTCATCACCAGACCTTGAAATTGGACTGGAAACACATTGGCAGCCAGTACATACACCTACCTTAAAGGGTGTTTAGATTTAAATGGAAGGGAAAGATCAATCATTTGCCTTGGTCCTGAGCTGTTTAGGATATTGAAATAATAACCCACACCTTAAATTGCACTTGGAAATGAACTGATAGCTAGTGCAGCTGATACATTAAAGATGTCACATGATTCCCAGTCTTTGATGCAATCGTATCTGGAGCCAAGGGAGTTGGGGATTTTTAAAGTGTTTTTATAAATGTGCTTGTGAATGTAGAGGTCATACAAGGTGAACAAAGATGCAAATGAATTAAAGGAGCTATGAAAGCCATAGTGTAACTCTGGAATTAGGTATTCTTCTAATTAAATGGAAATTCAATAGGTTTGGAACACAGGGCAGAGGGAACTGCAGAACAGTGAAGGAAGAAATTGCAAACCACCATTGCATTGTTGCATTTATTTTTTTGCAAGTTATTGTTGGGTGTTGTAGAGTAGTTACGCTCAAAGTGATAGTCCCAGAACTGATGCTGGTACCCATGCCATTGGCTGTCAGTCTATGGAGAATATCTAGGAAAGAAAGATAAAAATGTGGCCAATGGGTACAGGTATGATACAGTCTATGGTACATTGGACATAAATAATTAATTGCCAATCTCTGTATCATATATTCTGAAAAGCACTGTTGTAGACCATATCTCTCCATAAAAGCTTTCTTGAGTTCTGAGATCTTTGGGAGGGGCTTTATCTTGGTCCACCACCTTTGTAGGTGCAGTTGGTGAAGACACGAGAGAGACTTCTAATTCTAGACTCCTAGACTGTGGAATTCCTTCCACCTGGGGTGTGTGGTTAGCTCCTTACCTGCTCTCTTTTTGCCAGCAGGTGAATACTTTTTTAACAAATTTAGGCTGGCATTTGATTGATTTTACTCAGAGGGCAGACTATTGTTTGAAATGGTATGCTCTCTTTTTATTGTGTATGTTTTTAATTCTGTTTTAAATGTGTTTTAAAATTGTTTTTAACTTTATTGTTGTTTGCCTTCAGGTCGCTTCAGACATACAGCAACCCTAAGGTGAACCTGTCATGAGGTTTTCTTGGCAAGATTGGTTCAGTGTGGGTTTGCCAGTGCTTTCTTCTGAGGCTGAGAGAGAATGACTTGCCCAAGGTCACCCAGTGGGTTTCCATGGCCAAGCTGGGATTTGGACTCTGGTCTCTCAGAGTTCTAGTCCAGCGTTCAAACCACTGTACCACACTGGATCCCTATTGATGTTTAACCATTTTTCAATTTTTGTATGGTTTTTGAAGGAGCCAGTTTGGTGTAGTGGTTTGAATGTTGGAGTACAACTCTGGAGACCCGGATCTGAATCCTTGCTCGGACATGAAAACCAACTGGGTGATGTTGGGCAAGTCAAATACTCTCAGCCTCAGAAAATCCTGTAATAGATTTGCCTTAGGGATGCCATAAGTCAGAAATGAATTGAAGGCACACAACAACAACAACAACAACAACAACAACAACAACAACAGTTTGTAAAGCTAAACGTTTATTTAAAATTTTGTAAGCTATCTCAAGTCCCTTGGCTGGAGAAAGTGGGATATACATTGAATGAATGAATGAATGAATGATTGGAGGAAATGTGAGCAACACAGTGCCTGCTAAAAGGTTGGCAGTCAGAGTGATTTCTCAGTACCTTATATTCCACCTCAGTTGTAGAAACATATTGACCTTAATGTCATTGGTCACTGCATTGTTGTGATCGGTAGACTGTCATATGCCTTGCTCTGTCTGTTTGGGAAACAGAGTCACTGATAGCTGAGAAAGAGAGACAAAGAAGGAAAAAAATATTGTAGACTGACAGCTTTGCCCATTTCTAATCATTTCTATTTATAACTAGGGATGTGAAAAACTGAAGGCCTGTCTACACTGCAAAAATATAGCCGTTTGACACCACTTTATCCACCATAGTTCTAACCTGTGGAATCCTGATCTTTGTGTGTATTTTTCAACCATACACACCCCAAAGGCACCAGATCCTGTCTGATCTTGGAAACTAAGCAGGGTCAGCCCTGGTTAGCACTTGGATGAGAGATTGCCAATGAATACTAGGTGCTGTAGGTAGGCTATATTTCAGAAGAAAGCAACAGCAAAGCCACCTCTGAGTATTCCTTGTCTAAGGAAACCCAATGAAATTCATAGAATCACCATAATTCAACAGGCAATTTGAAGGCACACACACACACACATTCACATTTTTAAATGGTATGCATGATTTTGTGCATAGAAAACAGACCCCAAATATTGTAGATTTGTGCAGATTTCTGAGATATGGTGCAGTTTGTCTTAGTGAGTCAAACAAAACTACCAAAATTTGTTACCACCCATACTCCTAACTAACAATGTATATGTTCAGAACAGCATCCTCTTCCCAACAAGATGGGTGGGTGGAGCTAAATTGGAAAGGTTTGAAGAGGACACAGAAGTAGAGATGTAAAACATGCATGTTTGCATGAATGCTGTTGTTATTAATTTCCAATAAAGATAATTTAATTATATGTTTTGGTTTTGGGTCTCCTCTCCTCTGTTACTACTGGTATACATAGGTTAAAAGATCTCACCATTTCCTGACCTCCTGCTGCCATAATTGAGCTAATTAAATAGTCCCCATATTAATTTCAGACACTAGTGGGATCCTCACAGACCCCACAGAATTTGGGAAACAGTATGTGGTTTGAATTTGCAGCAAGGTTAAGTAGTGAACAAGTAAAGATGAAGATTTTGTACTTGCGTGTGATGGAGGATGCTATTCCATCACCAGAGTTGAAGAAAGAGTCTAGTACCAGTTTGGTTGTTATTTCATCTGTATATGCAGTGTGTGTGTGTAGAGGCAGACAGTGCTGCGACCTTGTTGCTGACTCCAGACAGCAATATTTATTTTATTTTACAGTTTATTTCTAAGATTTACAGCTAATAGCTCTCAGGGCAACATATGGTAAAAACAGAAATAAATTCCAAATTCACATAAATCAGTTCAAAAGCAGCATTATAAAGCAATAAGTTAAAACAACTAATCAGTTAAAAGCAGCGGAAGAGAATAGTAATATTGCAGAAATAGCATTGCTTAAAAATGCCACAGAGCACCAAAATATATATATACAGGATTGAAAGGCCTGAACCCGATGGAAGAAAATGTATTGAGATTGGGTGTGTATATTGTTTTTCATGATGGGGGTTCAGAAATATAAACGTACGGACTATTGCTCCTGTGCTGGCTGGGGGATTCTGGGAGCTGTAATGCAAAGTCATTGTTTTGAGCTCTGGTTCTGACTGGCAGAGGTCTTCTCCATGACCTACTGCTCAAGGTTCTTTTTAACTGGCAGTGCAAAGGATTGACCCTGTGACCTTTTCAGTACAAAGAATGTGCTATGCCGCTAAGCTCCCACTCTGGCACAGGGACTTCAACAGGCTTGGGAAATGTGAAGCCTTGAGGAAGACTTCTGCCAAACGGCATTTGTGTAGGATTGCTTTGTCTCACAGGCAACTGCTTGAAGTGTTAGAGTACCAGACTGCAGCATAGGTTTAGCTATAAAGTCTTCTATAAGCAGCTGTGCTTTGGGACTGAGGAGATTATCAGACACAGCAAATATCACATGATAACGATGTCGGGATACTGCAAAAGGGCTCCCCTATCGCACGACATTGTCCTCCTCACATTCTGCTGCAGTGAAAAAGCCATTCTTTTTTATTAACAGGTGAAGCAACTAATTGATATCCCATGGCATTTTTTTCTATGGTATTGCTTGTGTGTGAAACTGTGTCCCATTCTGCTGGTATGATTTCAGCATCATTAGGTGGCCCCCGTCAGAACACTTCTGAGTGAGAATGCAAAAACTAGGTACAGGACACTCTTTTCATGAACCTCCCTGTTTCACTGGCAAGTTTTTTAGTGTGTTTCAGTGCTTGTGTGTTCAGATGATACATGTGTTGTTGTTCAGGTGCGGGATCTCATGCAGGCAGAGGCCACTCCTACTTCCTGGCCATGTGAAGTTGAGACAAAAGACAATAAAATTTAAATCCTTTTGCAGTATTGAGGCAACTTCTCTGACATATGCATGTCCCTATTCTTTTGTGAGACTATGGAGATTTTCAGACGTGATTTTTGGCAGTATATATTCCAAAACATCTCTGTTGCTGCAGCGCGGCAGTGGAGCAGTTTTGGATGGCGCCGTTCCTCTGCTGAACCCCTCCGTGTCACTTCTGTGACAGAATGGAGGAAGCCACGTCATATTTCATTTACGATTGTTGCCCGTGAGTGAAATATGACGCGGCTTCCTCCATTCTGTCACGGAAGTGACACAGAGGGGTTTGGCAGAGGAACGTCATCACCCAAAACTGCTCCCCTGCTGCACGGCAGCAGTGGAGCTGTTTTGTAATATATACTGTCGAAAATCGCATCTGAAAATCTCCTGTGTCTCCATTTGTTACACAGAGATCATTGGATTTTTCAAGAAGTCTCTATGCTACTGTATCTGGAAATAACTTTTAGTCGCTGTATTGGTAAAACTAGCCAATTATAATCTGAAAGAGAAGCTTTACCTTTCTTGGAGCTAGAAACCTCAGAGAATTTTAGTATCAGTTCATATTTTCCTCTTGTCTTGGATTCCTCTTGTTGCAGCAAAATGAGGTCTCATCAACGGTGCCTCTTCATCTTGGAGAGAAGTGACTAGTGGGGTGGCACAGGGTTCTATCTTGGACCCAGGGCTGTTAAACATCTTTATCAATGACATGGATGAGGGAATAGAGGGTATGCTTATCAAGTTTTCAGATGACACCAAATTAGGAGGGGTAGGTAATACCCCAGAGGACAGGATCAGAATTCAAAATGACCGCAACGTATTAGAAAGCTGGGACAAAACTAACAAAATGAATTTCAACAGGGAGAAATGTAGGATGCTACACTTGGGCAGTAAAAATGAAAAGCACAGATATAGGATGGGTGACACCTGGCTTGATGGCAGTACATGTGAAAGGGAAGTAATAGTGCCACTCTATTCTGCTTTAGTCAGAACTCACCTGGAATAGTATACCTGGTTCTGGGCACCACAATTCAAGAAAGATATTGAGAAGATGGATGGTGTCCAGAGGAGGGTGACCAAAATGGTGGGAGGTCTGGAACCAAGCCCTATGAGGAGAGGCTTAGGGAGCTTGGTAGCCTGGAGAAGAGAAGGTTGAGAGGTGATATGATAACCATGTTTAAATATTTGAAGGGATGTCATACTGAGGATGGGGCAAGCTTGTTTTCTGCTGCTCCAGAGTACAGAGCAATGGACTCAGACTACAGGAAAAGAAATTCCACCTAAACATTAAGAACTTCCTGACAGTAAGAGCTGTTTGGCAGTGGAATGTGCTGCCTAGTAGTGTGCTGGAGTCTACTTCCTTGGAGGTTTTTAAACAGAAGCTGGATGGCCATCCATCAGGAATGCTTTGATTGGGTATTCCCGCATAGCAGGGGGGTGATCTAAATGGCCCTTGTGGTCTCTTCCAGCTCTATGATGTTATGAAATCTAGGAAGCACATTCAGGGTAGCCATGTTGACCATGCAGGAAAACAAAATTCAAAATCGAGAAAAAAGAGATACCTTTATCAGCCAACCAAATACAAAAACCCATGATGCAAAAGCTTCTGGAGCTCTACTGGCTTCTTCATCAGGCAAAAGATGTTAAAAAATAAAGAAATAAAAGTGATGAGGTTCTTGTTTTGTGCCTTCAAATTGTTTCCGACTTATGGCAACCTAAGGCAAAACTGATCATGGGGTTTTCTTGGTAGGATTTCTTCAGAGAAGGTTTGCCCATGACTTCCTCTGAGGGTGAGAGAGTGTGATTTGCCCAAAGTCACCCAAGTGGGTTCCCATGGGTAGGATTCAAAACCTGGTCTCCAGAGTCATCGTCCAATGCTCAAACCGCTACACCATAGTAGTATCCTGTTGCGATTGCTGATGGTGTTGTCGCTAAAATATTTCAGGACTTAGAAAAATATATTAAAAGCTACAACCAACCCCCCCACCCCCCAAAAAAACCAACAACAACCCAAAAGCAGTTCTACATAGTGGTCTCAGATTCTAGTGCTATGGAAGGAGAAATACATTTGCTGTCCACTTTTCTGTTCACTGTGTGGATTTTAAAAACTACATTATGTCCCCTCTTACTTTCTATCTAAAGCAGGTCTGGTCAAATGGTGGCTCTGGGGCAGGATATGATCTCATCCTTGCAGCGCTTGACCTCTCCAGGCTTTCTGAAGCACCTTTCTTATGCTCCCCGAAAAGGTGAATTGTCTCTCCTGGAGTGTCAATGAGTGATGATCCACCTTTGAAATACAGCTGTGTGAAAAAGAAAGTACACCCTCTTTGAATTCTGTCATTTTACATATTAGGACATAAGAACAATCACCTGTTCCTTAGCAGGTCTTAAAATTAGGTAACTGCAACCTCACATGAACAACACATGACATATTACACCATGCCATGATTTATTCAACAAAAATAGGAATTTGGGATGGTTTCTTCCTTAGGTTTTCCAAGCACACTTTGAGTCCTTACATTTGGGAGGCCTTGGTCTCCTACCAACCACATGGAGTCCCAACAATAAGCCAATTTATGCAATATAGCCAATTGATGAATTATTGAAAGGGAGTGGATATCAGGGCAGGGAACAGATACATGGGTCTTATAGATCTACTCCAGAAAACTGGCTTCAACCACACTCCACCTGAGAGTGTCAGTCCCAATGAAATTTAAATTAGGTAGAAGAAAATCTATTGTCAGAACTGACTCTTTCCTAGACAAACACAACCCAGAGTTTTAAAATTCACCATATTCTAGCTGTTCTCCCCCACCCCCACCCCCACCCTTTGTTGTTGACTCACATTCTTGGCTTGATCTTGCATTTCCATGAAATGCAGCTTGACTGTAACATTCATCCTGGAAGGTTTTTGATGAAGTAGGGTGGGGGTTGGGGAGAGGAGGAGAGAATATGAGACAGGCACCAACAAGAGTGAACCAGCCATGCCAGCTTGCAACAGTGAAGACAAGGGCAGCTTTAAATGAACTGAACTGAATATTTCATTCGGCCACTCAGCTGCCTGCTCCAATTGCCTCCTTCGCTAGGCTGAGATCTTAATCTAAAGTGACAACAACATCAGTTTCAATGTGCACCAGTCACAAAGAACATGACTTCCTTAACATAAACACTATTTACATAGAGTGTCTGGGTAGAGTGGGGAATCAAGAGCGTGCCCAGCTACGGCATAAGGCTGACAATGAAGGACGGCTAACAGGCAAGGGGGAATTAAGAGAGGCAAATGAAAGCCTGACCCTCAGAGGGCACATCCCTGACACATTTGAGCGCACAGGGACATGTGCCCTGTTAACCTTGCTTCCTTGAACAACTGTGAAGTTTAAAAGGAAAAATTACAACCTTTTCATTTTTCACACTTAACTAAATATATTGTTCCTGAGTGGTTAGGAAGGGTAGGACATGACATAAGAAAGATTGGTGGCTGAAATTATGGAATATTCTCAAACATCAGTAAGAGATCATTCCCTTTTATCTCAGTCCCTCACCCTGGATTTTGTTCTTCCATAAATTTTATTTCATTCTTTCCCCCTTTTTGGCTGAACAGTGGACAGTTTCAATGGGGTAACTTTTATTATACCACTGTTCGTCCACAGCAGCGCTGAAAACATACAGAGGTTTGGGAGAGTGTTTTTTTTTAAGGGTGGTGATAACAATGACATTATAGATATATAAACAGCATGGAGGAGTGAGCAGGCAGGCAGACGCCCACTGCTAGTGTTTAAAGAATCATCACTGTCCTGTTAAGCAAGCATTACTCAAAACTGTAAGGCTGTAATACTTTATTGACTATAACTCAGGTTGTAATCCTTTATTGACAATAACCCAGGAATAAGTGCCATTAAGCTACCTTGGCACCACCCTTCCATGGTGTTGGGAATGCATACTCTAGTTAAGTGAGAAGCTATGCTGATGGTAGCATAGTTTCAGGCAGAGACTCATCTAATGTCTTATCTACACTAGCCAGGATATGCTGGTTCTTTGTGTGGCTCTTTCCCCTTCCCACCACTTACTGGCAGAAGATGGGCCAGAGTCCAATCAGGACACCGTCCCATTGCTGAAGCTGCCACCGCCATCATTATTTTCTCCCTAATGTGAATGCAGGCAGGGGTACTGCAACATGTGACTGCAGATCCCTTGCATGTGACCACCCTTGGTCACATACTGCAGGACCCCTGCCTAGCTTCCAGAAGAGCCAGGGACCTGGCAGCAGTGGGGAGAAGTGACATGCCAGACAGGCTCCCACAGACACATGGGGCTCAATCTGGTGGAACCTCAGTAAACCAGGTATTAGCTTATATTGAGGTAAAGGGCCCTATCTCAGCTTTTCCCCATTCTAGTCCCATATCTGCCCTGGGGGTAATTTGGATTCCCTGTGGGCATATCGGGGTAAATGCCCTGTATCATTTGGACTACAGGGCTCTGGAACAGAGGCAAGCCGGGGGGGGGGTAACTGACCAGTGTAGATAAGCCCTAAACAGACAGACAACGTTTGCTCAGAAGCTAGGCTAAATGTGTAAAACATTTACTGTGAAGCAGCAGTGGAAGGGGGTGACATTGGCAGAGGATCTCTCAGAGGCAAGAGCAGTAGCACCTTAGCTAACTCTCAAGGAGCTAAGACTGCACAGGAGATGATACACCACTCCTGTATGCCTTTTACCTTGAAAACCCGATGATGAGGCATGCCAGAGTGAAACAAGAGATAGCACTGGAAGATGAGTCTTCCAGGTACTGAACAGGTAGATTCATCCAATCAAGGCATCAGGGCTCTCGGTTTGGAAGACTTGAACAGGGCAGTTGATGACTTGGGCCCTTGGAGGTCTCTCATTCATAGAGTCACCATAAGTCAAAGTCAGCTTGATGGCAAACCACAACAAACCTCAGTAGAACTGGACTGAAAAAAGTTACTAGGTACAGCTGTAGAAAGAGAGCCAGTATGTTATAGTGGTTTGAGCCTTGGGCTGTGGCTCTGAGAGATCAGGATTTGAATCCCTGTTCAGCCATGGAAACCCACTGAGTGACATTGGGCAAGTCACACTGTTTCAGCCTCAGAGAAAGACAAAGGCAAATCCCCGCTGAACAAATCATGCCAAGAAAATCCCATGACATGTTCACCTTAGGGTGACCTTAAGCTGGAATTGACTTGAAGTCACACAACAAGAGCGATGAACAAATTATGGCTATGGTAGCATACTACCTAGTTATCTGGGTTTTACTGAATTCTAGGCCTAGATTCTAGGACTATTTACATAGGGGTTGTCTTAACAGTCAAAATAATCCTCATAGAATTTGCTTGGAATCCTACCTGTCCTAATGGCATTCTGCATCAGATCGCAGTATTCAGAAGGTGGGGGACCAAATCCACCGTAAACTTTGCTGGGAAAGCCTTCGCAGCTTTCCCTGTACTTTAAAAAAGCTCTGTAGAAAATGTGCATTGTTGCTCATTTGGACAATCGGGTTTGCATTCATTCACATTTGCAAAAGAGAAGAAGTGGAAGCTAATTGGTCAGACGTGGACAGGGGGCGGAGATTGCTAACAAGGCAAGCACCCGGAACTGCCATCTTGGCAATCATGTGCAATCATGTGCTCAGGTGATGAAACAGCCATTTTCTTTTCTTTTTAAAAATTATGTAGGCGGAATATCGCACTTTCACACCTTAGATATGCTTTTTTTTTTTTTTAACTGTTTGGCAGCAGCAACTGGCAACCATATAAACACCAGTAATTCACTTGCACCCACCATCTTGATTTTCAGGCATGCGCATTGGGGTAGCAAAAACGAATAGCTTCGCATGCCTGTGATTTTACCAGAAAACCATTAAGACAAATAGAAGCTGCTTTGAATTTGCGTTAGTGAGCATCAACCCACATTTCCCCCCTCATATAGACAGGCCCCTAGATCCATCCACCTTTTCTCATTTCCATAGTAAGCTGGCCTGACAAGAGTTCTGACTTGGCTCCCAGTCCTTGGCTGCCTCTCTTTGATGGCCAGGGCCTGCCACTGTGAAATCATGAAGATCTATCCCTGTAGCATTCCACGGAGCTGCCCCTGGTCCTACGGTTTGGCCCTGATATCTCAGGGAATGCGATGCTGTTGACTCAACAGCTCTAATCTAATAGCTACAGAAGCCCTAAGGAACTTCTGATGATGATTTAAGCAACCATCTTCTAGCTATTTAACGTCTTTAGATACAAAACACCCAAAATAAAGCAATTCTAGCAGCCGCAGTTTCTCATTTTGCCCAGTTGTAATTCAGGTATAGGTTTTTCTCCCAACAGAGAAATAAGTGTCCCCATCTTCAGGCATTTTAAAAGAAAACCTTTAAAACATTTTTATTTCACTCTGTTCTTTCTTAATTGCTATTCATTTATTAACAGTTACTGGTAAATTTAGGAGAGATGTAGTGTGGTTTTAAATGGCTATTTCATTAAGTTGTTAAAATTATTAGTTCTGCATAATTTTTCCCCTGAAGTCTTCACCAACCTGGAAGAAGCAACAGTGCCCTGAAAGGTGGTCTGTAGGAAAAGCAATTTAAAAAATAGTAAATTTTGTTTTTAGAAATTTAAGGAGGCAAAGATCTCAGTGGTGCAGCTTGTGCATCAAGACATTTGCAACCCCTCTCAAGAGACATGTTTGTTGAAGTGCATTTAAATTTTGGCATTTATTTCATTCTGCAAATGGAGATGAGCAACTGCAGAGCCCTTTTTCATCCCATTCCCCTCCAGGAGCACTACACCAGTGTGCCTGATGCAACATCCAGTTTCATTTTCAGCCATTAAAAAAAAAAAAAAACTTATTTGAAGCAAAAACAATGTTTTTTGCAGAGAAAGCAGTACATTTTGTGGAATGCCCACTGTTTTTGCTGCAAAAATCTGATTTTTGTGCAGAACCCATGGGCAAATGAATGTACCACCAAAAACTTCCCCAAATGTGAAAACTCTTGTGGACCTTACCCCATTCTCATCACTCTTTTGAGACACTTTCCTTATTAAGAACAAGCTAATTTATATCTCTAAGTGAAATTTATACTTAGGTATTGGCAAGGCTATCACCTTTTAACCTGTCAAATAGTTGCTGATGTTGCTACCATTTGCCTACAGAAGCTATGGTTAGGTGCAAATTGTAAATGGCAGCATTGCTTCTGTAGTGTGGCACCATCAGAACATAGACATCTTGGCTAGAATTCACTTGGGGCTCATCTAAACTGGCTGCTTAATTCTGGGCCAGTCCAGAGCATTATGTTCTGTACTGGCCCTGGAGCAACCATGCTGGCAGCCACATGCACTGGGCTGAATCCGGGGTAATGGCTGTTGTTGTCCACATAGGCCAATTGGCCGATCTTGCATCAATCTCAATGGCCGATCCCCTGTTTTTGGAGCTGCTGTTGCCTCGCCAGCCAAGCAGATCTGGAAGAGTGATGACAGACGGGCACCTGCAGCGACAGGCCGGCCTGCTGGATCGGGCTCCTGTGGTCTCATGGGGTCCAGTCCTTTTCCCCCCATTTGCAGTTGAATTCCTAGATATTATTCTAAAACATATTATCAGGCCCTACCTCATCTTCCCCTCCATCTTAACCCCGGGGGTCATAAGGACTGCCCGGGGGCAGAACAGGCCAAATGCCCTGCATCATCAAGACCGCAGGGCTCTAAGACAGGGGCAAGATGGGGTAAATTGCCCATATAGAGAAGCCCTTTGACATTGATCACCCTAGGCAAAGATGCTAGTCTTGAAATAAATAATTATTAATGGAAATGGTCTCTCGAAGGCTAAAATACTTCCTCCAAGAGGTGTCTTTATTATATAGTTACTAATCATTAATACATTAAACCTTGAGGAGATCACTTCTTAACATATAATAATCATCTCCCTAACATATAAAAATTAGATTAACTTAGACCAGTTCTCTCATGTTTCAAATGACTGCCTATTTCAAGTAGATTTATTGAGGATTAACAACTAATAGAACAGTATCTGTTTCATGATTGCTAATCCCCAATGAGTGTTTTTTTAATAATTAATTGGCACTTAACTAAGGGATTATGTTCATTGTGATGGCGTATAGAAGCAATAAAAGGCTTCTATGGATGATTAAATGCCAAAGGGAATCTTCATGATACAAAAGTGGAAAGAGGATTGGGGGATGGGAAGAGACATATATTGTATTTCTCAGTGTTTTTCTGTTACTGGTACCTACAATGGAAGGATAGTCTTCTCCAATCTCAAAAGAGCTCACTTACTAAATTTGGCCAGTGCAAATAGAAGATAATTTGGTTTTAGTTTGGTTTTGAAGAATTTACCAAAAGGCATACATGTACATATCTCTGTGTTTGATATGGCAAGACCTAGAGGTTTAAAAACACTGATTGTGGGAGAAAATGTAACTGATAGATGTCTCCCATCCATCCTTATTGCAATCGTAGTATAATCAAGAGATGATGAAAATGATGATGATGATGGTTTGCTTGACTTGGTAGCCAATCTAAAGTTTGTGACGGCTAGGCAGCCACACTTCCCCTAAGCAAGGATGTCTTATCTGACTCCCAAACTCAGTGTGCAAAGTCAAGGACGAGCAGTCAGAATATGGAAAAGTTACTTTGGGGGGGACTACAGCTCCTAGAATCTCACAGACAGCATGACCACTGAAAGTTGTTGCCCAAAATTGTGGATGTTGTAATCTAAAAAAAGTAACAAGGTCTGGCTGTCCTGGGAGCTGGAAATAAAAGCAAAGATTTTGTTTGTTTGTTTGTTTTTGTATTTATATTTATTTCATTTGTATGCTGCTGTTCTCCCAAGATGGGACCCAAGGCAGCTTCCATAAAACAGATTAAAAATACAAATATCAAATTAAAACATATAAAATCTAAAACATACAAGATGAAACAAGCCCTGCTGCTTATACATTAAAAGCCTGCTTAAAAAAGAAAAGTCTTTGTCTGCCGGCAAAAAGAAAGCAGAGAGGGGTCAGCTTAGCCTTCTGTGCAAGGACATTCCAAAGGGTCGGAGCAGCCACTGAGAAGGCTCTTTCTACATTTAGATTGTCCCTACATTTATATTCATGTACATATTTATTTATTTACTTAATTCATATCCAGAGTTGCCGATGGCAATGTGGGAATGGTGGTGTCCGTCCTGTGGTGCAGGCTGGTAAAGAACTTCCGTTTTCTTCAGGTTAACTTCCAGCCCAAACAGCTCTGCAGCTGTTGCGAAGCAGGATGTTAGGCTCTGCAGAGCTGCTTCTGTGTGGGCCACAAGGGCAGCATCAGCAGCGAAGAGCAGCTCACGGACTAGATAGTTTAGAGTCTTAGGTCCCGTACACAATTTAAATAATACATACGGTGTGCGAAAGTTCGCGCTTCGGTACACACAGCCGTTCGGATTCACATGCATCCAAAAGAGGGGGGGCAGTTTTCCACCCTGAAATACGCACACGCGGCGTTCGGGAGGGAAAGCGGATTGTGATGAGAATTCCGTATGCCGTTCGAATGGCTGATGGGTCTGTACGGTCTGTTCGCACACATACGGACAGGCTGTGTAATCTGATTGGCTGGCCGAGTAGAGGGGGCGGGGCTAGCACAGAGGGGAATTGGGAGCGGCCGCCATGTTGGATTCCTGGCTAGTGAGAGCCCAATAAGTCCGTGAATTATATATTTATTTATTTTTATTTTATATTGTAAATAGGGAAAACCAACTGTCTACAAAGCAGGAAGCTTTAAAAAAAAAGCGGTGGGAGATTTTAAACTGCCGCTTGGCTTGCTTGCTCCTGCCAGCTTGGGGAAGAGGGAGTCATACGGAGTTTAGGGGGGTAAAAAATCATGTGGGCGGTTCGTATGCATACGAACAACAGCCTATTTGTATTTTTTACCCCCCAAATGGGTTTTTTTATGATCGTATAGACGCACCCTTAGTGCGAGCCCTCAGACGGCTTAAGTTGAACAAGCTACCATCAGTCTCTCTCTGGCTTTTCTTCGCAAATGAAGATTCAGGAAGGACTCATCCCGCGCTTTCTGCATGTGCGCTGATGACTAAAAAGGCCAATCCGAGATAAACAAGTCCGGTTGCAGAAAGCACAGCAGAAGGTCTCCTTGGGTGATGTTTTTGGGTTGTGATTCTTTCTGCGTTGTCGTTTCTCTTCAAGACTTGTTCGTCGTGAGTTCTCAAATAAGGCTGCAGCATTGTGGATAGTGCGTCTCCATGCCTCCCGATGTGAGGCCAGGGTGGACCATTGTTGGTGATCAATTTGGCCGAGCCTGAGATGCTGTTTCAGGGAGTCTTTGTATCGCTTTTTTGGAGCGCCCCTCTTACGCTGACCCGTGGCGAGTTCACCGTAGAGTAGTATTTTTGGGAGGCGATGGTCCTCCATCCTAGAAACGTGCCCTGCCCAGCGCAGCTGCGTTCTCAATATCATGGCCTCAGTGCTGGTGATCCCTGCTTGCTCAAGGACAGCAACATTCATCACATAGTCAGTCCAGTGTATATTTAGGATTGTGCGTAGACAGTGCTGATGAAAGCGCTCAAGGAGTCGTAGATGGTGGTGATAGGTGACCCATGTTTCAGATCCATAAAGGAGGATAGACAGTGCATGATTTTGTTTAGGATTCCATTCCATTTCTATGTACATCAGTCTGTGTTTTTTTAAAAAATCTGCCTGTGTGTTCTCCAATGTGTATTCCAGTATGTATTTTAATAAGTATTCATGGTTTGTTTCTCCCAAAATGTTTCTTTTTAATTTTTTTTTTAGCAATTTGCTACTCCATTCACATGAATGTTTCATCCCTTTTCAGGGATTGGACTGGAAGTATACCAATTACTTCTTTAGGAAGGGAAGGCTGTATCTTAAGGCGTGTCTATATGAGGCAATAAAATGTGGATTGATGTGCACTAATGCCAATTTGCAGCAGTTTTCATTTGTCTTAGCTATTTTTTTGGCAAGATTGCAGACATTGAAAGCTCTCTGCATTTGTTGTTCAAATGGGCATGCCTGCAACTCAAGATGGTGGGCACTAGTGAATTACTCACATGTTTATTGTCACCAGTTGCTGCTGCCATACAGTCTTTTTTAAAAAAGCATGCCCAAGGTGTGTAAGTGCGATATTCCACTTAAATAAATAGGGGAAAAAGGGGGAAAAGGCTGTTTAGTAACTTCAGTGTACAAGCACGATGGCGAAAATCCAACATGGTGGTTTCGGGCACTTACCTTGTTAGCACGCCCGCTCCGCACATCTCCTGTGCCTATCCAATCAATCAGCTTTCCACTCCCAGTCTTATTGGGAACGTACAGGAAAGCAAATTGGTTGTCCCAATGAGTGGGAATGCACATTCCCTGTGGAGCTTTTTTAAAAATATGGGGAAAGCCGTGAAGGCTTTTCTTGCAAAGTTTTTGGCATTTTGAGTATTTTTGGCCCCCTTCAAAGTACAGCAGATTGATGCAGGTTGTCATTTAGACAATTTGTATTCTCCTCAAATTCTATGAGGAGCATTTTTGCTGTATAGAGAACCCCTTACTTTAACTTTGCAATGTTCATGCAGGCTGGGCCTGACAACTGGACAGAATGATGCAAATTACTCAGGTGGCAAATTTTGGATGGGTAAGTGGTTGAAGTCTTCTGGCTGTGCTTTACAAACTCTGTCTGTTGCCAACTGTCCAAAGCTTTCTGTGCTGCACACACTGTTCCATACCTTCTAATTGTCTCAATCTGACAGGGATAATCCTGATTAATCCTCTGCCATCCCACATTTTCAGCTGTTTTTCAAATGTCCCAGTTTCTCTCTCCCATTCTCCCCCCCCCCATTGTCTTCAGCGTGCTGCAATTGCTGCAGACTGAATTCAACATTCAAAAATAGTCCACTCTCAAATAACTCAACGGGCTGGAGAAGAGAGAAGTAATTGAACCTTGAGCCTCTGCAGTAGGCTCAAACAAAAGCAAATTGCTTCAGACTGTCCTAGTTTGTATGTTCTTCATTATCAGTATTGCAAACTAGAGAAAACATGCAAACAGGATTTTTTTTTTAAAGAGAGAGATGAAATAGGTGCTTAAAACTCTACATTTTTAAGGTCTCCACTCATGAAGCATAGACTTAAAAGTAAGTTTTCATGCTTTTTTTTTTTAAATTGCAGGTTAATGTGAAAATGGGACAGAAGAGACTGAGTGCCGAAGTTAACAACTTCTCTCATCACTACTGACAGGTATGTTTAGGGGAAAGAGGTTGAAATGTAAGGGATGAGACTGAAGAGAGGTGGTTTCCAGGTTCTGTGTTCCCAGCATCATCATTAAGAGTGCATTGTACATTTCTTATGACATTGTCTGTGACACCATTCGCAGTGAGATGAGAGCAGGAACATGGCGAGTGAGATCTAAGTGTATTGGTCTCTATTTTATGGAGAGCCCATTTTGGATTGAATCTGGGGAAGCTTACCCTTCAGTGATTATAAGTACCTTGAATAAACTCTGAAAGTAGAGTTTGGATTTAAAAAAACAAACTAGACTGTCCAGAATTTCTCAAACAGCATGGCAATATTTGCAGGGGGACTCGAAGTTGTAGCCCTAAGAAGCAACTTTTTCCAAGGTTTTCCTGGAATGAAATGTTGTGTTAACATCTGGAAGCATCCCCCTTGCAGATGTGGCTCACCGAATCATTGCAGTCTGTGAATAAAGACCTGGGGCCCGTTTACATGGCAAAAATGTCCTGGGATGAACTTGTGATGAACCCTGGTTATTCACACGTTCATTGTGATGATCTTGAGCTTTTCAGATGGGGGAGCACCATATATCCTCCAAGGAGCATGACTTTCCGTCCCACAGTTTGTCCTGTGTTTTTAAAAAAGACTTGGGAGGTTGTGGAAAATTGGATATGTTGAACAGGTTGGGACAAAATGTCTCGGGAGTAGGTGATGGCCGGAAATCGAGGTGTGCAGGGGCGGGCACAGAGTTCAGAAAAGAAGGGCTCAGTCACCCTTTTCAATGGATTTTTACATTGCCAACCTATCGGCTCCAAGGAAAGACTGTCCTTTTCCCCTCCCCTCCCAGCTGAAAGCAAAACCTTTCCTCCAGGCAGCAAGGAGACGTGTGTGTGTGTGTGTGTGTGTGTGTGTGCACCTTCAAGCTGCCTATCAATTTATTGCAACCCCACGAATTTCATCTGGTTTTCTTAGGTGGCTTTGCAAGTTCCTTCCTCTGAAATATAGCCTACAGCTCCTGGTATTCAAGAGTGATTCTTGTGGATTCTTAAAGACAAACAAGTTTTATTTGGCATTAACCTCTGTGGATTTACAGCCACTTTATTCAGCGTAAATGGAGCTGGAGACCCTTAGGCAAGCCCATCAGGTGACTTTTTTTTGACAGGAATTGTGCAGAGGGGGTTGCCTTCACCTTCCTTGTCTGACCAATGCAGAAGCTTGAGCAAACATTTGTTGCAGCCAATAACATCGCTCATGGCAGGAAACTCCACAGGAAATACACCCCCAAGGTTGTGAAAAAATGAGTAATCACATCCTTGACTGATAGCTAAAAAAAATAATAATCCCAGAAACTTTTACCATGTAAACAAAAAAACCAACAACATGGGATACTATCTCTTGGGATCTTGCTTTTGTCATGGAAAAGGTTGTTGTGTAAACAACAATCCCGGGATATTGTTCATCCTGGGACAAATCGTGTAAACAATAAGAGACAAACTCTGGATGAGTATATCTCACTTCTCCCCGGGATAAAAACTGTCATGTAACTGAGCCCCTGCTGTATTCCATGGAATACTTATGCAGTTAAATGCAGGACTCTTCCACTGATAACATCTTTGCCTTAAAAAAAAAAAAAAACATTCTGCTCACATTAACATGAAGTGGACTCCTGCTGAATTCTCCATCCCAAAGTGGTGGGAGCCAAGATTTTTGTAGGTATCTATGTAGGGGTTTTTTTGTACCGGTACTTTGTTTTTTACTTGTACTTTGTTTTAAATGGTTGTGAGTTGCCTTGATTCTCATGCAGAGAGAAAGACATGATATAAATACAATGAAAGAAAAGAAAAGAATAAATCAATAAATAAAGTCACATATAAGCAATAAACAAGTCTCTTTCCTGAAGAGTTTGCAATTTAAATATTGGAAGATTAGGAGAATGACTACAAAGGGAGAGAGGGAGATACAGAGGTTGCAAAGGAACAAATGCAACTGTTTATTCTGTTTAGGTCAATATGCCAGCTGTGACTGGGTCTTGCTTATCCATGAATCAAGTGAGATAGCTAATGCAGTTGGCAGAGATTCCACCTAAACATTAGGTAGAACTTTTTTGCTGTTTGACAGTGGAATAGATACCTTTGGGGGAAGAGGATGGGAGTGAATTCTTTTTTCTTTGGATATCTTTAAGCAGAAGTTGGTAGTTATCTCTCAGGAGTGCTTTGGCTTTTGTACTCCTGCATGGCAGGTTGGTTAGACTTGATGGCCCTTGTGGTCCCTTCCAAATCAATGATTTTATGTTTTGGCATGCTATTATGTACACTGTTGCAATGAGCTGTGTGTGAGGCTATCTTTGGAAACTGTTTGGAAACTGGAGTCTTGCAGAATGTGATTGCTAGATTACCAACTAGGACTGAGTGTTTTACGATCATATCATGCCTTTGCCATGTCAACTGCATTGGCTCTCTCAAGGTGCATCCACACTACACAAATAATCCAGTTCAAAACTGGATTATTTGCCATAACCCCTTCCTATGGAATCCTAGGATTTGTAGTTTGGTGAGGCACCAGCACACTTTGGTGGAGAGGGCTAAAGACAAATCCCAGGATTCCATAGGAAGGAACAAAGGCAAATAATCCAGTTTCAAACTGGATTATTTGTGTAGTGTGGATTAGGCCTCTGTCTGTTCCAGTTGGACTATGTCAGATTTCCTTATCCAAGCCTTTTAAAGCCCTTTGTGGCTTTGGACTTCAGTACTTCATAGCTTAGTACCAGCATTCACTGTCTCCATATGAACTTATCCATACCATAATGTCTTCGATGGAGAGCCTTCTCTGTGTGTGTTATGCCTTCAGATGGCCTTTTTAGTGGTAGTCCCCCAGCAAAGTTCATCTGGCACTGACTGTATCATTTTCTCAGCAGCAGGCAAACCTCATTTTGTTTTCTCATTTTTTTAAATTATATATATATATATATATATATATATATATATAATTTTCATCTTGCTGGATGTTTTATGTTGCTTTTATCATTTTGTGGCTTTTAATATATCTTGTGTATTTACCTGTTAATTGTTTCATTATTTTATAAACTGCCTTGGGATTCTGACTGAAAGGTAATTTTAAAAAAAATGTAATAAACTAGCCACCAAATCAATTTGTTTTGACTGGTGACAACTCTCTCTCTGGCTTTTCTTCTCAAACGAAGATTCAGGAAGGACTCATCCCGCGCTTTCTGCAAGCGCGCTGATGACTAAAAAGGCCAATCCGAGATAAACAAGTCCGGTTGCAATAAGCACAGCAGAAGGTCTCCTTGGGTGATGTTCTTGGGTTGTGGTTCTTTCTACGTTTTCGTTCCTCTTCAAGACTTGTTCGGCGTGAGTTCTCAAGTAAGGCTGCAGCATTGTGGATATTGCGTCTCCATGCCTCCCGATGTGAGGCCAGGGCGGGCCACTGTTGGTGATCAATTTGGCCGAGCCTGAGATGTTGTTTCAGGGAGTCTTTGTATCGCTTTTTTGGAGCGCCCCTCTTACGCTGACCCATGGCTAGTTCACTGTAGAGTAGTATTTTTGGGAGGCGATGGTCCTCCATCCTAGAAACGTGCCCTGCCCAGCGCAGCTGTGTTCTCAATATCATGGCTCAATGCTGGTGATCCCTGCTTGCTCAAGGACAGCAACATTCATGACATAGTCAGGCCAGTGTATATTTAGAATTGTGTGTATACAGCACTGATGAAAGCGTTCAAGGAGTTATAAGTGGTGGCGATAGGTGACTCATGTTTCAGATCCATAAAGGAGGACAGACAGTACAGTGGCTCTATACACACTGATTTTTGTGCATTAAAATGAATGTGCAGTAATTAGTGAATTTTCTAAAAACCATAAAAAAATTTAAGAACTTTTTGATCATTGTGCTTCTTTGCTTTTGGTACTGGTTTGACTTTTGTTTTAGGATGTACTATAAAATTTTGATGTCTTGTTGCTGGTTGTATTGTGTATTATTATCATTTTTTAATTGTGATATATATATTGTTTTCATTTACCTATGTGTGTGTGCATATGCCTCAGAGGTGTTTTTGCCAGTTTCTTCCTCAGAAATATAGCCTGCAGCATTTGGTATTCTTGGTGGTCTTCCATGCAAATATTAACCAGGGCTGACTCTGCTTAGCTTCCTAAACCAGACAGGATCTGATACCTTTAGGGTATTTAGGCCCTTTCAAAGAACATTAGTTACTGGGTGGTCAAAATGTTTCAATAAATAATAAAAATACATGCATGCATGAATGCACCATCAACTACTGAAGCATTTGGAAGTCTTCTCATCTTTGCCAAAATTATAGGGAACTGTTTGAACATTTTCACATTTTTTTTAAAGTGTAAGAGTCTGTTTAAACATGCTATGGTCCTTTCACAGAACTGTTCCAGCTTAGGATACACAGGGGGGATCATTTGTGAGAAACTTCCCCGTTTCAGTTTGTCAACATCCCTCTATGACTCTATGGTAGGTGTGCTGTTTTGTGTCCCATGGATAATTGAATCAGTGGATAATGAATCAGTGGATGGGGGGGTCCTACTATATGGACATCCCAGGTATCATCCTGTTGTCCATCGAAGTACTAACCAGGTCTGATACTGCTTAGCTTCCAAAACCAAATGAAATTGGATGTGTTCTGAGTGATATGGCATCTTGGTGCATCGTTTGGTGAACAAGTGGGGAACACGCTACAGACAGGAGACAGTAACCATCTGCATCCTTTTAGAGAGAGGATATTCAACCATCTCGGTTTTGGAGGGAAGAAGAGCCTCTACCTCTCCCCCTCTTGTTCTCTCACTGTGTTTACACAGGTAATGTAAATAGCCTCCTAAGTCTCTTAATAGACTTTAGAGGTTACAGTATTTATATTATAAATGTGTTTCCTTAAACCCTTCCATTTCTGAGTAGTGTTGTGTTTTGACAGAAGTGTGCTTATGAAATTATAGATTGCACAAATAAAACGGGATTCAAGTCAATCACGGGCAGAGTGGGAAGTAGTTTCATGAATCTGGATGAGGTCATGCATCACCTTAAATGCTACAGTTTGTTAATCCCAACTCCACAGCCAGGGAATTCTATTAATAGTCTTGCAGATGTAAAACTGATATAGAGATCCTTCGATCTAGCCAGTGTGTTAAGCTGTGGTGGGGGTGTGGATTTGGAGAGGGCAAGGGGGAATGAACCCTGGGCATAATACAGACATTCCCATTAGAATTGGCACCAACTTTATCATACTACACTCTTATAGTGCTATTATTCCACTTTAACTGCTATGGCTGCCCCCTGTGGATTTCCAGGGTTTGTAGTTTAGTGAGGCCTAAGAACTCTCTGGCTGAGAATTCTAAATGCCCCTCCCTAAACTGCAAATCCCAGGATTCAACAGGCAGCAGCCAGAGCAGTTGAAGTGGAATAATAGCACCATAAGAGTGTAGTGTGATAAAGTCCAGACTGTATAGAAGATCTGCTTGGAAGTAGTTGTTAATCAGAAACCCAGGATTAAACCAGGCAAGATATTGGCAGGCTGTGATTGTATTTCTCATTTTTTTAAATTTTATTTTTAAGTGGATGTTGTATGAGAGAGTGTGGGTCTTCATACTTTATATCTCCACATTTCTTTAGACTGGGACCATGGTTGGTAGCTGTACCCCGGAAGACGGTGGCTGGATGTCAGTGGTGTAATGAATCCACCCCAGGTTTTCATCTGAACACTAAAGCACTCATTACTGTTGTTGATCCTACATTGGTGATACGGTTCAGCACTTTGGACAACACCTTTAAAGTTCAGACTAAATCCCAAAACAGATTCCTCACTGCAGGGACCTAGGAGCCACCCACTTCTGGGATTGGTGGGGGCAGAGGGGATTAACCCTTTCCTTTTACCATGTTGTCCAGATATAGATTTTCTCACCAAAGCTACTGCTTGCCGTGCTGGGGAAAATATATATGGCTACTGTGATGTTTCTTCCTACAGAGCCAATTATAACTTCAGTGGTGGTGGGAGTGGACTTACATCAGGAAAAATGTGTGGGTGGGCAGGTGATGTTAACACCTTCTCCCAGCAGTGTGGTTCCCTTTACAGTTTAGTACCCTTCACAATGAATAATCTCTCTAACACACTATGGACTTTATCAGATGCGGCAAAAACTGAGTCACAAAGACACCATGATAAGACAAAAGGGCAAAATTATCAGACAATGACATCGTTCAGCCATTCTGGGGGTGTAGTGCAGGCATGAATAAGGCATCACTTGTTATTGATGGCTTAGCCTGTCAATAAAAAAGTGATGCCTTGTCCGCCAGTGCTACGCCCCCGGAACGGCTGAACAACAAGAGTGTCTGGTAATTTCACCCTTTGTGTTATCATTGCGTCCTAGATAATGTGGTTTTCTCATGCTACTTACCTTGTCTGATAAAGTCCTATGTCTTTCTCTCTCGAAACATGGGAGATCTTTCTGGAATGGGGTATGAGCGGAAAGAAAAGCAGGGCTTGGAAACATTAGTGTTTGGGACAGCTCTCAGAATCCCTAGCCAGTTTGGCCTCGGGTCATGTTGGCTGGGGAGCTCTGGAAGTTGTAGTCCATAAAAGAGTTCTCATGCCCAAGAGCTGAGGTCTACAGGAGGGGCCCTCTTCTGTGTCCCACCAGTGGGTGCAATATGGTGTGAGAGGATGTGGGAGGGTGCCTTCTCAGTTGTGGCACCCATTTGTGGAATGTCTTCCTGTTGGAGGTTCAATTGGCACCAGTGTTCATTTCTTTCTTTTTCATACCAAGTCAGAACATGTCTTTAAAACCTTGGGGGCTTAATTTTTAAATGTTCATGTACATGGTTTTAAATGGCTGTAGCCTTTTAAGCTGTTTTAACTTGGTGTCGTGTTTAACATGTCTTTACTCCATTTAACTTATTTTATCGTTACAGTTTCGAATTGTGTTAAATTAAGTGTGGGGTAGTGGTGTGAGTGTTGGACTACGACTCTGGAGAATAGGGTTCGAATCCCCGCTCTGCCATGAAAACCTGCTGGATGACATTGGGCAACTCACATGCTCTCAGCCTCAGGAAACAACATTTTAAAAATTTGTACAGTATGCTGAAAGTTCTTAATGAGAGCTGGGATATAAGTATTTTAATAAATAAATCAAAAATAATAAATAGTAGGTAGCCAAGGCAATAGGGGGAGATCTGGAATAAGCAATGGGAGCTAATTTTAGGGGAGGGGGAAACCCTGCCTGCAGAAAACTAGATTAGAATCATAGAATCAGAGTTGGAAGAGACCACAGGGGCCATCCAGTCCAACCCCCTGCTCTGCAGGAATACACAATCAAAGCATTCCCGGCAGATGACCATCCAGCCTCTGTTTAAAAACCTCCAAAGAAGGAGACTCCACCAGACTCCAAGACAGTGCATTCCTGTCAGGAAGTTCTTCCTAATGTTTAGATGGAATCTCTTTTTCTGTAGTTGAGTGCATTGCTCTGTGTCCTAATCTCTGGAGCAAAAGAAAACAAGCTTGCTCCATCCTCAGTATGTCATTCCTTCAAATATTTAAACATGGCTATCATATCTCCTCTAGGATGTTAAAAAGAAGGCTGTACCTAAAAGTGCTAGCTTTCTATGGGCAAGTCATTTCTGAATGGGAGACTGAAAAAAATTGAATTCTGTCCACAGCATTATGAAATAAGAAAACCACAAGAGGGTTGCAGCTTCTTTATTAAGCCAGTCCTTGGGTTGGGACAAGAGCTTAATGGGAAAGCACACACTTTGTACCCAGAAAGTCCCAAATTCAATCCTTGGCACCTGCTGGTAGGCCTGGAGAACCACTGCTCAGTGGGATACAGAAGCCGCCTCTGTTCAGAATATATGGCATACCCTTCAATTGTCCAGATTTGGCAGGGATGCTCCCAATTAATTCTCTGCCATCTCACTTTTTCAGCTGCTTTTAAAATGGCCCTGTTTGTCTCTCGTCCTCCTGCGTTCCCTCTTTATCCTCAGCTTGCTTCACATTGCTACAAACTGAGTTCAAAGTGTAAAGGTTGCTCCAACCTTTCAGTGGTACTCAATTTATCAGAGGGATGAAGGCAGAAGATTGATCATTGATATTCATTCCTTCTAAATTCTGGACAGTTGGAGGGTATACTTCTCTGATGCTCACATAGCAATATTGTGCACCATCTTTCATATGAGTATAGAAAATGGAGCCATCATAATAAATACAGTTGTCCCTTCATATTCGCTGGGGTTTGGTTCCAGGACCACCACCACCCCACCCCATAGATACCAAAATCCATGAATACTCAAGTCCCAGTATATGCAATGGCATAGCAAAATTGTGTCCCTTATATAAGATGGCAAAATCAAGGTTTGTTTTTTGGATTATTATTTTTTAAAGAATATCTTCAAGCTGTGAATACTTAAATCCATGGATACCAAATCTGTGGATATGGAGGGACAACTGTTATACCACATGCATGCACACAAATACACACAAGGGAAAACAAAACAAAACAAAACAAAAATCCATCAAAACTATCTCTTACAGAAACTCAAATTACAATGAGGCTTCGTAAGAAACTGGTTTTGGTCTATTTTGGCCAGCTTTTATAAAACTGTGTTCAAAATCTGCCTTTCTTAGGCTACAGACTTGTTCTTCATTACCTAGGAGTAAGCCCCTAGGGAACCTAGGGGGACTCCCTTCTGAGAAGACCCTATATGGGACTGCACGATTTGTCATCTGCCGGAAGCAGTGCCTGTCCTCAAGTGAGTGTGCATATGGGTAGTTGTTGCTATGGGTAGGAGTGGGGGGTCTCCTCTAAAAGACAATCCCTCTGAAAGCAGTGGGGGGGGGGTGAGTAGAAGACGTGCTCAGAGCGGTGTATCCCAGCTGTGCTCTGTTTATGCTTAGGCTACAACACTAAAAAAAAGAGAAGCTATAAAATTTGAGATGTCAGTGCTCTATTTTGCTTTATTTATACTTCTCCCTCTGAGCTCTGTCACCCAGTACATTCATCTCCTCAGCTCCAACAAGAACGGGAGAGATTAAAATATCACAGCTCAAAATAGGAGTTGAACGGAAGGAGATTCATCATCACCCTATTACCAAAAAAGAAAAAGGGGAAAGGGGAAATATGTAAATAGGGTGATGAACTAGGGCTTACAGTAATACTGTTCTCCTCTGGGAAGGAGGGTCAGGGGGCTTGGGGCATCAGAGGACTTCCCCAGAGTGAGTGATATGCAAATAACAGACCCCCTTACTAAAAAATATGCTTACCAGAACTTTCTGGGGTTTCCCTTTGCAAAGGCAGAGCAGCATGAGTAAGTGTACAGATGTGAAGTTACTTTGTACTCTTCAGCATTTCACAGATGAAAACAGGGACATGTGTGCCAAGCACCATCAGAGGTGGCAAAATTAATAATGGGCAACAACACACAAGCTGGAAGAGGCTACAGCAGTTTGCTTTTGCTTGAACCTACTGGGAAGGGCAAAATTCTGCCCCTCCCCTTCCCTGGCTAAGTTAATTACAGTAAATGCAAACTGCTTCTGCACTTTGGACTCAGTTTGCAGCAATTGAAGTCTCTCTGGCTTTTCTTTGCAAATGAAGATTCAGGAAGGACTCATCCTGTGCTTTCTGCAAGTGCGCTGATGACTAAAAAGGCCAATCTGAGATAAATAAGTCCGGCTGCAGAAAGCACAGCAGAAGGTCTCCTTGGGTGATGCTTCTGGGTTGTGATCCTTTCTGCATTGTCGTTTCTTTTCAAGACTTGTTTGGCGTGAGTTCTCAAATAAGGCTGCAGCATTGTGGATAGTGCGTCTCCATGCCTCCTGATGTGAGGCCAGGGCGGACCATTGTTGGTGATCAATTTGGCCGAGCATGAGATGTTGTTTCAGGGAGTCCTTGCATCGCTTTTTTGGAGTGCCCCTCTAGAATAAAGAAACTGGGGCACTTTAAAAGCAGCTGAAAAATTGAGACAATAAAGGATTAATGAGGATTGTCCCTGCCAATTTCGAGCAGTTGGAGGGTATACAATATTGAGGCATTTTTTAAATAGGGCCTTTTGTAATGAGAAAACTACATTGCCTCTCCATTCACAACACGAATGCAGACACCAAACCAACAGGACAACATACAGATGTCATACTGAAGATGGAACAAGCTTGTTTTCTGCTGCTCCAGAGACTAGGACTTGGAGCAATGGATTCAGACTACAGGAAAAGATTCCACCTAAACATTAGGAAGAACTTCCTGACAGTAAGAGCTGTTTGGCAGTGGAAAATGCTGCCTCGGAGTGTGGTGGGGTCTCCTTCTTTGGAGGTTTTTAAACAGAGGCTTGATGGCCATCTGTTGGGAATGCTTTGATGTGTATTCCCACAGGGCAGGAGGCTAGATGGCCCTTGTGATCTCTTCCAGCTCTATATATGATTTTATGATTCTATGAACATCACATCACCCAAAATGTCTGAAACAATATCCCAGATCCTATGCTAGCTTTTCTTATTCAGGTGTCCCAACTAGATGTTCTGGACTAAAGCTCCTAGACTTGGAAAGTCAGGACAGAAAAATAAATAGCTACAAATGTACACATTACAGTAAACCTGGAGTTAATTTTACCTCTTCTCTAGTAAAGTATAGAAAGACCAAAGGGTCTCCTGTGCTGCTACCAGACTGGGAGAACCCACTCTCTTCAATGTTTGAAGTACACTTTGTGATGATGCCTTTATTAGTCAGAGAAGAAACTGGATGCATGCGTCAAAATACTCAAAGGCTGGTTGTTTTATTAGTCAAAAAACCAAAAGCGTTTCAGCCTCTGTATACTCTTAAGGCCTTCCTCAGATTTTAAAAAAGCCCCTGTAGAAGGCCTTAAGGGCAAAGGTGGCTTTTTGATTAATAAAGCAAACATCTTTTAAGCATCTTGAGATGTGTCTGCAGTTTCTTCAGAGGGTCTCTTTGAATGCTCTCAAGATTCCATTTCTTTTTTTTTAATATCCTTATTAGGCCAGCCCAAAGGTGCAAAATATATCACACTAGCTTTGGAAGTCTACTGTTTCTTCATCAGACAAAAATGGTACAAAATCATGCAGAGGTTGAAAAGTGATGGTGTTAAGAGTTCGAGGTCTGCATCTTGCTTGTGTTTTTTTTTTGCTTAAGGTGGTCTTACAGGTGGGTTGATGCAGACAGATGAATGCCACTTGACCATGAGGCATATTCAGGGGTAGCCGTATTTGCCATACAGCAAAATACAACAAAATCTAAAATCTACAAAAGAGTGATATTTTTATTGGCTAACACAAAATGCAAAAAAAAAAAAAAAAGCATTGTGCAAACTTACGAAGATTCATTGGCTCCTTCATCAGGCAAAGATGTTAAAAATCATACAGGAAAAAAAAAAGATGACAGTGCTGACAGTGTTAGAGTCACAGGCCTACATTCTGTCTCAGGGGTTCTCTAAATGGCGAAAATGCTCCTCGTAAAATTTGAGGAGAATACAATTTGTGTAAATGCCATCCTGCATCAATCTGCAGTATTTGGAAGTGGGAGCAATCCACCAAAAATTCTGAAGGAAAAGCCTTTGCGGCTTATCCTGGAGTTTTTAAAAAGCTCTGGAGGAATGTGCATTCCCGCTTGTTGGGACAATGTGATTCACATTCATTCGCATTCCCCGATAAAAGCGGAAGTGGAAAGCTGATTGGTTGGACTTGCACAGGGGGTGAAGCTTGCTAACAAGGCAAGCGCCCAGAACCACCATGTTGGATTTCAATTTAGTAATCTTGTGCTGAGGCAATGAAATGGCTTTTTTGCTTTTTTAGAATTATTTAGGCAGAATACTACACTTTTGCACCTTAGATATGCTTTAAAAAAAAACTACTGCTTGGCGGCGGCAACTGGTGGGAATAAAAACACAAGTAATTCACTCACCCCCGCCATCTTGATTTGCAAGTGTAAGGTGGGCCTCCTTTTTCTCTCTGTGCATGCACACCAGCACAGAGTGGAGAGGAAGGGCTTGCCTGTGTTTACAATCAGTTTTTATAAGAGCTCCTGCCAAGAACTCCTACCCTGATCTCTCTGAGACACACTCTAAGGGTTCCCTAACCTGGAAATTTCCTAGAACTATATCTCTCCTCAGGTAAGCTGCCACCACCCATACGCAGTATTTTCTTAGCCTGCCAGGAGACTGATTGAATTCTGTGGATAACCAGTGGAACTACTCGTGCTACTAAAATATTACCAACTCCCCTTCTCTATCCTCAGAGAAGAGTCAAGATAGCCAGGACCAAGACCTTGCTGTCATTAAGTCGACCATGAACTCCTCTGTATAGCAAAGTATTCTAGAGTCAAATGTGAGACCATCTGACCGACAGCCAAAGCTTGGCCAAAATTGGGTCATGTAACAAGGCAATGATCCCAACCACACCAGCAAATCTATAACAGAATGGCTGGAAAAGAAAAGAATCAAAGTGTTGCAATGGCTCAGTCAAAGTCCAGACCTCAACCCGATTGAAATGCTGTGGTAGGACCTCAGGAGAGCTGTGCATAAACAAGTGCCTGCAAATATCAATTGAACTGAAGCAATGTTGTAAAGAAGAGTGAGCCAAAATTCCTCCACAATGATGTCAGAGACTGATAAAGTCATACAGAAAATGATTACTTCAAGTTATTGCTGCTAAAGGTGATTCTACAAGCTGTTGAACCATAAGGTGTACTTCGTTTTTCATACATGGCTTCTCCATTTGGCTGTTGTCCATCTGAGGTTGTATTTATCTAAATTTAAGACCTGCTAAAGAACAGATGATTGTTATTATATCCTGATATGTAAAACCATAGAATTCAAAGAGGGTGTACTTTCTTTTTCACATGACTGTATGTGATATTTAAAGAATGTTCAACATCAGCATTGTACAGGACAATTTTCATGACTGTTTTCATTTCAAACATTTGTCTGGAACTTTCTTGGTAGAAAGGAAAAGAGTTGCAGGGATGTGTGGAACCTGCATCAAATGGAACAGTACCATATGGAGGAGCGATTTGACCTTAAACAAGATACACTGTACAAGAGGTCAACTTATTCCACTCTTATTAGAATGCATGCATGCATATCTTCTTCAGTTTGTTATCTGTTAAGCCTCCAGGTTCTGTTTTGTTGATAGGCTGTGTGCCAGTGCTCAGTTCCATGAAACATCTTCCCAGCCTTGCAACAATCTCCAGTCACTGATCAGTGATAACAGCAGAAGTTTGTTGGCTGGAGGTTCTCCATCCCTTTGTTTACTGTTTATTTATTTATGGATATTTATAATGCCACAGTATCAAGAGATTTCAAAATAGTACAGTATACACAATATTCATCCATACAGTGGCTGCAATCCAACACCCCCTCAGTGCAGCATAAATATTTGCATTTGGAGATACACTGTACCAGCATTACACAATCCCCATGCAGAATAGCAAGATCGTGAAACACATGTCAATGCCTGGGGGAGGTTGTGCAGTGCACAATCACAATGCACAGTGTGCAATGCCAGTGCACAACTTCAATGTACAATGTGCAACTTCAGTGCTCAGTATGTAACCGCAATGTGCAGTGTTGCTATATGTGCAACTCTGTTTCTGCCACTGTCAGAAGTATATATCTGTTGTACTATGGCACAGAATTTGCCCTGCATGTATAGTGCAACTTACATATGCATATTACACTAATAGACTGCCAGGCAATATATACAGCACACATGTTTTGTTTTCTTAAATAATAATAATAATAATAAAATTTATTTATTTATATTATTTATATCCCACCCCTCTGCAAACAATCAGGGCGGCTTACAACAATAAAATAGTACACAGTATAAAACAACTCAAAATCCCCCCCCTTAAAACATTATTAAATTAATACAAATTAAAATCAGCATATAATACAATTTATTAAAAACCCTTCCGAGCAAGCAGCATCAGTTTGGATGTGCACTAAAAGATATTAGTTGCAGCAACATGTCAAATTTCTGAGGGAAGTAGATTCCATGTAATGGGGGCCACAAATGCCCTGCTCTGAAGAACTGTGGAATGGATTTCAGGAGCATGTGGCACCACCAAGGGGCCCTTTCCAGATGAACTCAAAGAGCAAATGGGCCTATAAGGCAATCAGATCCCAAGCTGTTTTTAGGGATTTATAAACTAACCACAAAATCTTAAATGGGGTGTGGTAGCAAATAAGCAGACATTTATGGATGAAAATAATACAAGTTGCCCCTCATATCCATGGGGGATAAGTTCCTAGACTTAGAATTTATAAATGAAACCATGAACAATAGCAAATCCTATTAAAATAAAGGACTTTTTGTACAAACATATCATAGAGTTGCATTGGAGGACCTAGCAATTCCTAGAGAGGGTACCTCTCTAGGCATTTTCCAGCATGACTAGGCTGGACTATGGTATGTGTCCCCGCTTTTTCAGCCATAGATAACTGAACACACGGATATTGGTTCCACAGATACAGGGGGTGACCTGTATTTGAAACGTTCCTCATCTTTGACAAAAAAAAGGACCAAACCTCCTTTTGATAGGAGACACCCTATTTTTTATTTTTTTTAAAAAAAGCCAACTACCATGAGCCTTCTTCTTCTTCTTCTTTTTCTAGTTCAGGACTTTTACAGAAAAAAATGTCAGCACAAAACCACTTGGATTGTATGTATGCATGCAAGCAAACATACATGCATTCATGCATGTACATATTTAATTTATATCCTGCCTTTCTCTGAGTAGGACCCAAGGTAACTGACATATAAGCTAAACAAGGTACATGAATTAAAAGTTAGTAGTAAAAATCATTGCAAAATGCACATACACTCTTACAATCTTACCCAATAAAGAGGGAAAAAATGGAAATGATCCATTCTTGCAGAACAGAGTAAAATAAGAAAACATATACATAACTGCAGTTAGTATAGTTCCTTCAGCAGAGGTGTTGTATGCTGCTAATAAGTCACCCAATTTTAAGGATTAGAGGTGTCACTCAATGAAAGATGAGGCGTGACTCTTAGCCATATCCCATATCTGCATGTCAAAGTGATACAGACCCAAGTGGGCTACACTGCCTGGTTTTTCTCAAAGGGTCCATTGGTTCAATGTTCAACATGTTAGCCAGGAAGGCCTAGTTTATAAGCTCTTCACTTGACAGCCCATTATTGGCATAAGAACAAAATGTGGAGCTGGCAAGACTCACCCTACATAGTATACACTGGACAGCATTTTTTAAGGGCAGATTTTCATAAACATTTTTATAAAGGAAAAAGAAACACCATGGCAGCCTTGGTGTTGCTAGTTTGCTTGCTCTGCACTGAAATCATCTCAAGGACATCCTTTTCCAGCTTGATGCAAGTTATTTTCTTTATGGGGTCTTGTCACCAACACCTGTAACCTTTGATGGCATGTTCCTTAGCCAGGCAAAACTTAGGGCACAGAGCAGCTGTCACTGGAGCTGGTGTTGCCCTTAAAAGCTCATTAAACTAGCATACAGAATCCAGAGGGAAGGTTATATTGTGCCCATTGACATTGTTTAATGTTCACGATGAATGATTATTCCTTTTATATACACTGCAGGCACTTCGTAAGTGTAGATTGTTCTTGGAGTAATGCGATATGTAAATGTTATTGTAAGAAAATTGGCACTTTGCTACATACTTTGTGCCATATAGCTCATTTGACCAAATGCTACCCCCTTATTTTGGACGCTGTGTTCCTGCACTGAAGTGCAGTTGGGAGAGATCACTTGGAAGTGAGATATTGGACTTTATCAAACCAGCCTTCTAGAATGTTCTTTTGCCAGCATAATTTGTGCCATTTTTCTGCTGACAAAAGCACACCCCCATGCCACACTTACCTTGCATCCCACCAAAATGGAGCTCCGTTCATTTCCTCGTCTGAAAACTTGCAGATTCTCATGAGAATACATAGCGCGGGAAATTAGCAATAGCTTTGGTATTTCTATACCGCTTATCAGAACCAAAGCACTCCCTGAGCGGTTTACAACATGTTAGCTAATTTCCCCCAACAAGCTGGGTACTCATTTGACTGACCTACAGAAGGATGGAAGGCTGAGTCAACCTTGTGGCTTGTAATACTGGCATTTAACCACTGCACCACCAGGGCTCCTTTTAAATTCAAAAATAAAAACTAAAATAACAAAGTTAACGTTTTAAAAAGCACATAAACACACTATAAAAGTTCCAAGTAAACTGGGGAGGGTCATAAAAAGTGGGTCACGTACCCGGATGTCACAGTCTCACCCAGAAATGTTCTGGCTAGACCTGCCATTGATGCTGCATTCACACGAGTACAATGGCACACAGATTCAAATGCCGACAATGGTAGCAGAAAAGTGCCACAGGGGATCAATTGACAGTGTGGGCCATCAGTAAAATAGGATGGGTTTTTAGCAGTACATGATTGCAAAAGGGCGACATCATCTGGTACGTGCACCCTTTCACAATCATTAGGCATCCTTATGACGCCATATTTGCATGGTCTGATAAAGTCCATTATCTGATCAAAAGGATAGGTTACAAGATTTGATGCTTCTAAGTTGGTTTTTTTTTTAAGACGTGTAAGGGGAGACATCATAGAGGTTGTACAAAATTTTGTATGGTGTGAAGAATGTGGAGGGCTTTCTTTCAGTCATACTACCATCACAGGCCCATCTATTAATTACATGGGAGAAGGCCTTCTTGGTGGCTGTGCCCAGGCCATGTCATTTCCACAGGAGGCTAGACTGGCCCTCCTCTCTGCTCTCTTTTCTGCAGGAAAAGATACCCCCCCCCCAGGCATTTTCTGATTAATTGTTGCAGGGAATCATTTTTCATGGATACAAGTATCAGTGGCTACTTGTCATGATAGTTATATTTTACCTCTAGCATCTGAAGCACTAAGGAAGCGTACTCTTAGGCTCATGTCATAGGCATCTGGTTGGCCACAGCAGGGAAGAGATGCTAGATTAGATTGGCCTTTGGTCTGATCCAGTACAATTCTTTTTATGTTCTTAATAAAAATAAATTGCATTAGATTGTTATTGTGGGCACTTCCATGCTAGGAAGCAACACTGCTTGCTTTCCAGAGTAGAAATGCTGCCTAGAACAAAATGCAAGAATACAGAGTGAACTTGTTTTAGGTTTAGTTTGGCTTCGGCTTCAGACCAAAGCAGTTTCATGCAGCATAATCCGTCTGATGGGTTGTTTCATGGAGCAGTTTCATGGAGTGTAATCCATCTAATGGGGTTGTTTCATGGAGCAGTTTAATGGAGTATAATCTGCCTAATGAGGTCGTTGTAATGCTACAATGATGGCACCGTAATAATTACCTCTGGCCATCCCAACTTACCCATTCAAACTTATTCCATGACTATGGGGACCCTCCTTTGGGAATGCTTTCCATCTCAGGAACAATGGGTGGGACAAGAGAGATATTGGAGGCACCCAGATGCTAAGGGCTTGTCCACATGGGCAATATACTCCATCTTGCCCCTGTCTTAGAGCCCTGCAGTCCTGATGACACAGGTCATTTGCCCCGTTCCACCCCCAGGCAGTCATCACCAACCCTGGGGCAGATGTGGGGCTGAGATGGAGGAGGCAGGATGGGGGCTGATACATTTTTTTAAAATACCTCTTTTAAGCCATTCCCACTGCGAAGAAATGGATTGGGCCCTGCAAGACCACAGGAGCCTGTCCTGACCAGCTGGCCCTTGCTGCTGGTCTCCCTGGCTCTCCTAGAGGCCAGGAAGGGGTCCCACAACATGTGACTAAGGCTGGTCACATGCAGGAAGCCTTGGTCAGATGTTGCGGGCCAGCTTCCTGCCTTCCAAGACAGAGGAGATTATCAGACGTGTCATATATGGTGTTATAACATTGAAATGAGACCACAAAAGAGCTTCTTTATCACATGATGTCATGCCCCATTGTTCTGCAAGTGTTATGCTGCTGTCAAGAGGGTGTTCTTTTTTTATTAATGGCGGAAGCCACCAATTCATCTCCCATAGTGTTGTTTTTGTGCCATATAGCTCCTTGGATTTTTTTTATGCCAGCAAAAGAATGCTTAAAGGGGCTCATCTATAAAGTCCTTAGTGTTCATCATTATGGTGAGATGTATTCAGATTCAAATAACTGTTGTTAAAATGTGCACCTATACATATACATTTGAACATGCCAACTCTGTTCTCTATTTTTGGTGAAACATAAATGGCTACCCTAGGAGGAGGAATGCATTAGCTTTTCCAAACTTTTTACAAGTCAGCATCACATTTAAAATTGAACTACCTTTTGATATTGGAGGACCTGTTTCATTGCTTCCTCCCTAATTTTGATATACAGTCTTAACAAATACTGCAGAATCTTTTCAGTATGCTTGAACTCTCACACCTGATTGCAGAACAAATGAAAAATATTTAAACACGGACATAAGAGTTCCTCCTCCTCTTCCTTTTCCATTAATCACACCTGCTTGGCTCAAACTCAGACTTAACACTGTAGCAGAGGCAATGATCCCATCCAGTTTTACTTTTTAAAATAATGTTCTGGAATTTCCTAAATAACATCTCCACTTAACATGATTCCTTGTGGGACTAGATAGATAGATAGATAGATACTAGTTACAAGCCCCTCTGGGATGTGGTAGTATGTAAATCAATACTGTATACCAAAGAATTATGCAAATATATCAGAATGTCGAATGGCTACTGGAGAATCTACAGCATTACAAACTGTAGCATAATATTACATTTGTATAATATTCTTTTAGTTGGAGTGATGGTGCCTGTGTACTTGTATCTGTCCAACCTGAATAGATGCTGAACACTGCAGATACTGAATGTAATGGAGATCATTACAATATAGTCACTACAATATAATTTTAAGAAAAGGATAAACACATATATGCAGGAAACATCTTGTCCAGCACAGCAGGAATATATAGGACTAGCTTCACCACCTCCATGCCCTACCTAATGGTGAACTTTCATCCCCACAAAGGAAATCCTGTATCTGTAGAAATGCCCTTCTTCGTATTGATGCCCCAACTCCAAGACATTTTACTGGTTGAGGCAAATAACAAGATGACATCCTGCTCCCATTGCATGCATAGGGACATGTATTGCCAATGTAGTAGGCTGATGAGAAGCACAGGAGAGGCTCTATGGTATACACAATAGTATCTCTCAACATCTCATGACCAGTCTTCATCCTTCCAACATCTTCTGTCTCAGACAGCTGCTTCACTCAGCCTCCGTGAGACCAGCCTTGCTGATCTTGTATCACTTGGTGTATAACCAAAACACATTTATTATTCATCTTCTTCACACAGAGACACACAGACACAGAAACAGGACTTATCTTGAGGAGAAGATATAATGCTGATTGCTGCACATTAATGCAGATTCACGACAGTGTTCATTTGTCTCCATGGTTTTTTGGCAAAATCGCTGGTATGCAAAGCTACCTATGTTTGAAGTTTACATGAAGCCATGCCTGCAAATCAAGATGGTGGCTGGGAGTGAAGTATTTGCATTATTATTCTCCACACATTGCCGCCACTGCACAGTGTTTTTTGTTTGTTTGTTTGTTTGTTTGTTTGTTTAAATCTGTGGTGTGAAAGTGCACCTTCTGCTTAAAAGCTGTTTGGTCATCTCAGCGCAATGAAAAAGTGCATGATCCATACTGCAAAACTCCAAAATTGTGCTTCCGGCCACTTCGTAGTGGACAAGCCTACTGCCTAATCAGGTTTCCACTTCCACTCTTATCTGGGAATGTGCTTCAATGTGCTTCGGTTGTCCTAATGAGTGGGAATGAGCATTTCCCATGCATTTTTTTAAAAAATCATTAGAAGTAGCATAGGCTTTTCCCATGTAGTTTTTTGAGTTTTTGGCCCCCCTCATTCTGAGTATGGTAAATCACTGCAGGATCTCATTGGGACAAAAGGTATTCTCCTCAAATTCTATGAGCAGTTTTTTTCAATGTCTAGACAACACGACAGTCAGTCAGACAGACAGACAGACAGACAGACAGACACTTCCTTACATGGAGTCAACCAGAAGCACAGGAGCACTTCAGAAAAAGAGGAAATAGCAACACCCCTAGAGTGAAATAGTTAAGGACGGAGATCCTACAAGAAAAGAATCTGATATATGTATAGCAGTTGAAATAGATAGGTACCACATCATTAAATATTCTAGTCTAGCTTCTTTCTATGTGATGAACTCAGAATGTGTTTGACTACAGCTCCTATGACAGAACATGAAGAAGATTGCCCTAGCCTTATTGGGCAGCAGCTTTTGTCTAAATTTGAGCTGAATTTGGAGAGTCATGCTAGAGCAGCCTTCTCAGCCTGGTGTCCTCAAACTGGACTACAACTCACATAGTTCCACTTCCAGCCCAGCAGACCATGCTACAGTGGAGCATTTCCATAAATGTGGTAAAATTTGTTGGTTGGGGTTATGTGGGGTGTCTGTATATCAACGCATGCATCAAGGATGACATGTTCACTTTAACATAGCTAAAACAGAATCTGTTTCCTCCCCTCCTCAATGCAGCGAAATATATGCTAATAAGGGCCATCTATATGTATTAAATTGAGAAATATGTGCTAAAGTTAATTCTGTTTTGGAATCATCAGAGGATTAATGCATCCTTATTTGTACTCATAACTTCTTATTAGTCTTACATGTCCTCATATGTTTATTCTTCTAGGATTGGTACTCTGGTTGACACTAACCCAAAAAAGTATTCTTGATACAGTCATGATCCAGAGGTAACTGAAATTGTTAACTAAGCTTACCCATTTTCTCAGGGAAGATCAGCAGAGCTTTCACACTACACAATTATAGCACTCTGATTCTGTTTTAACTACTATAGTTCCTTCCTGTGGCATTCTGGGATTTGCAGTTGAGGGAAGAAATGTACTTAGAATTTTCAGCCAAAAAGCTCTAGTGTCTCACCAAACTACAAACCCAAGGATTCCATAGGGTGCATCTATGGCAGTTAAAGTAGAATCATAGCCCTATAATTGTGCAGTGTGGAAAAGATCCAAGGAGTTGTTAAAAAAAACAAAAACAGTTCTGGAACCTCACCTGACCAGTAAGGGTCTTTTGAAGGTATAGTAGCATGGCAAGGATATGCTTTGTTAGAAATAAAATGTTTCTTATTTCAGTTTTTAAAATTTCTCCTAGCTAAAAGCTAGTCATATAAGGTCTGAACTGGTACAAATATATTGACAGGTAGCTCATTGCTATTGGACTTCATGAGCACCAGGACTTTTTATTTAAATTGGCCACCATGATGCCACAAATGACTTCCAAGAAGTTTGGTCATGCTATATGTCCCCGTGGCTGTTTGCCAGTGGGGTTTTCTATGGAGAATTATTGGGTTTATGAACTAGAATTAAAACATCTAGGGTTTAAACATCTGCTAAGTAATTGGTCAAGATCTGTCATGTCAATTGACTACCTGTTATTTGAGCATATATGTTTAACTGTAGAAAGGGGGTAAGCAGTACACAGCCTGTGACTGTAGACACCACCCCCTGCACTGGCCTCCCCCCCCCCCCATGTTCCTTAATGCTATTTTTTCCCTGCCATAATTGCAAAGATGCTTAAAGAAGTGCTCCCTTTCCTTTAAAACATGACCAGTGTCCCTTGTTCACTTTGTTTACAAGTCCAATTGTGCTTCTGTAATCCCCCAGCTAATGTGATTTTACCTGTAAACAATGTGGACACTCCATGGACAAATTGTTTACAAACTGAATCTAGCTCTCAGAAGCCTCCTGAAAGCATAGTTCTATTTGGAAATAAGATGCACATCATAGAATCATAGAGTTGGAAGAGACCACAAGGGCCATCTAGTCCAACCCCCTGCCATGCAGGAATACCTAATCAAAGTACTCCCAACAGATGGTCATCCAGCCTCTGTTTAAAAACCTCCAAAGAAAGAGACTCCACCTCACTCCGAGGCAGTGTATTCCAGTTCCAAACAGCTCTTCCTGTCAGGAAGTTCTTCCTAATGTTTAGGTGGAATCTCGTTTCCTGTAGTTTGAACCCATTGCCCCATGTCCTAGTCTCTGGAGCAGAAGAAAACAAGCTTGCTCCATCCTCAGTATGACGTCCCTTCAAATATTTAAACATGGCTATCATGTCACCTCTTAACCTTCTCTTCTCCAGGCTAAACATATCCAGCTCTCTAAGCCACTCGTCATAGGGCATGGCTTCCAGACTCCCACCATTTTGGTTGCCCTCCTCTGCACATGTTCCATATCCCATGTTCTTTATTTACAAGAGGAATTCTGCTTCTTCATTGTAGTCTCTGTGAATCACACAATGCATGCACTGTTTTAAAGAAAGAAGAGTGTGCTTTTAAATTTTTAAATCCCCCCCCCCCATTGGCACAGCAACACAGTCTGCAAGGACAGCAGCATTGACAAGGGTGGGGTCTAGGCCTGGTGGGTTTGGGGATGACAGCTCACTGCCTTCCATCTTTCAAATGTTACCCAACCTTGGTTTAGAACAGGAATGGGGAAAGTGCATCCTATGGAGTGCATGCAGTTCGTGGGTCCCACGTCTTTGGCCCTGAAGCTCCCTTACCAATCCCCCAAATGCCACTGCCCCAATTCTTTTTTTTTTTTTAAAGCATGATTTGGGGCAGTTTTTGCTCCAAAGCAATACAGAAAACCCCCATATACATGAAAATATGTAAAAAAAAAAAAAAAAAAACCTCCAAGACCCCATACCAACCGCAAATACTTCTGTTTCCCACTGCAGTCCCTCTCAAAATGGCAAAAAGAAGTGACATCATTTGTACCTTCCATTTTGAGAAGGACTGCAGAGGAGAATTGAAATATTTGGGCTTGGTCTGTGGGGGTGTGTGGCCTATGGAGTGGGTTCAAGGGAATTGGCCTCTGATACCCACACAGTTGCCCATCTCTCATTTACAACATCTGGATACATATTAGGAGAGCTCCAGCACCTCACTGCCCATTATTGATAGGTTATTGGAAGTTGTAAATATCTTGGAACAGCCCCAGAAAGGGGAGAGAAGGCACACTAAGTTCTGATGCAAGTGAGCAATATGCAACATTTAACCAGTGCTGATGTAAGTGGTGCCACAAAGCCAAAATGATACTTGTTCTGTACATGCATTTTGAGTTCCCAAATGAGCGATAGGCTAGTGGACGGTAATTTGGAGGTGCTGATTCCAGGAAAAGGGTGATACCATCTAATAAGTAAGATGTAATGATTAGCAAAAGCTGGATGGAGTCAGACCCATTATCTCTAGAAAGACCAGAATAATCTTGCAGCCCCACAAATCTAGTTAATACTTTGGCCTCTTAATTATCTGTTGCATCAGAGGAAAGTGCAGCATTCGCTTTAGTTCTCATTACTCCTTAAATTACAGTATTGAAATGTACAGAAGCTATTGTCACAAAAGGTTAGCAGGTGTCTCTCCCTTTGAATTCTTCTTTTTGTCCTGCTTTTTCACCCCTCTTCTCTTGATTGACAAACATACAAGCCAAAGTAATGTACATCCATTTATGTTTCGCTTAAACATGATCAGATCCCAGCAATTGGTGTCAAAGTGAAACAGTAGAAAGAGCAACTTTCCCTGAGCTGGTGCATTCCCATACAGACTAGGAATTGTAAAGGTTTCAATCAACATGATTTAAGGGCATGGTTCTCTTCTCCAGTCAGCAAGTGTCCCAGGAATCAGATGGTTAGAATGCAAGAGCTGTTCAGTAGTCAATTCAGTCCAGGTCAGTCACAGATTATCCAGAAAGACGAAGGGCTAAACAGCCCATGCAGGAGTTGTTGTACCAAGTCAGCAAGGAATGAACTGAGTTTTCAAAGCATAGCCAGTCCAAGGCCAATAAAACACAAATGGGAACAGTACTGTCAGATAAGACAGTTGTGAACAGCACAGACTCTGGGGAGCTGCTGGGAGATTGCTTTGTTGCAATGCAATGCAAATGGTTGAGGATTTTGAAATTGTTATGTATTTAGTTACACGTGTATTAGAAATGTTACTGTGCCGCTTCTCCTTTTCACAAATACCCGAGTAGTTTAGAACAAGAGAATAAAGCAATTCTTAAAAATACAAAGCAAACAGAATAATAAAATATGCAAAGGAGTTTGGAACTGCTCATGGTTGGGGGAAACCCGAGGAAAAAGCTGTATTTTCAGTAAACAGCTAAGACAATTCAGCAGTGAGACCAGACATATAGCAGAGGGGGAAGTCATTCTTACAGAGTTCTGGACTTGTTGGACTTGTTGTCTAGAATACTGGAAGGTACCAGTTTACCAATCTCTGGTAAGCAACATTTCACAACATCATCGGGTAATTTTCATCTGGCATCATTACATGATAAGATCTCTTTATTTTCAGTTTGGTTTGCCCAGCTGTTGTTGCAAAAAGAAAGAAAGAAAAGAAAGAAGAAGAAGAAAAAGAAGGTGTTGTGTTTGAAAGGATAAGCTGTGAGTTTTCTGTGGGTTTTTTTCCAGGCTGTGAGGCCGTGTTCTGGAAGAGTTTATTCCTGACGTTTCGCCTGCATCTGCATCTTCAGATTCCAGAACACGGCCTCACAGCCCAGAAAAAAAACCCACAGAAAACCTAGGGGTGCTGGCTGTGAAAGCCTTTGACTTCATATTAAGCTGTGAAATCCCTGTTTCAAATTTCATTTCAACATGAGCACAATGGGTAAAAAATAGGCAAACTGCTTCTTTCAGCTGTCTATCCAAAATAGGGGTATAACCTTACTCTCCTGCCTTAAAGGGTTGATTGTAATCTATGTGAAGTACCTTTAACATTTAGGGGTAATACTACTTGACTATAATGCCAAGGGTCTATGCTCCATCTCATGCAAGCAATCCACCTGCTTTTGCCCATGTATACACCTAAAAGTACCAAATCACACAGAACATTCTGCTCCCAGTGTGTGTGGAGTGGTAATGGTGGAGATGGAAGCCGTTTTCCTATTGAGTATTCTCTCTCTACGTGTTAAGGATGGAAATAATATCTGAGAATATTCAGAAAATGGTTGAAAACATGTTTCAAGTATTGAGAAACCCTGATGAGAGAAGTGTTCTGCATTGACAAGAATCATCACAGTTCAGGGCTTATTGGCATACATTTGTTTTGTACTCAGAACAGCATATTCTGCACAGGAAGCAGCATTTTCTGAACAGAAAATAATATTGCTATGCAGCAATATTATTTCCTGTATAGAAAATGCTTTTTCCTGCCAGAAAATGCTGTGATTGGGAACTTATTCTGTGCAAAACTTACATGTGGTTGATTTGCATAGAAAACATTTTCTGTGCAGAGAACCATATTTTCTGCACAAGAAGTAATATTTCTGTATAGATGTGTTATTTTCTGCAAATAAAATGCTGTTTCCTATGCAGAAAATGCTATTTTCTATGCAAAACAACCACATGAACATTTAACACAGAATATATTTCAAATTGAGATTAGGCTTTTAAAATGACGCAGTTGATGAAGATAGCAAGAATAAAGTTGTTAAAATTACTCGTTGTTTCCGTCCAGAAGAAACTTAGATAGGTTATGATAGGTACTACAGGTTGACTCCCATATCAACAGATGCGGTATCCATGGTTTCACTTATGCACATCTGAAAAAATATGTGCTCTTTATCCATTTCTAAAATCATTGTGTATAGAGCCATTGTACTGTCTATTCTCCTTTACGGGTCTGAAACATGGGTCACATATCACCAACACTTACGACTCCTCGAATGCTTTCATCAGCGCTGTATATGCACAATCCTAAAAATACACTGGACTGACTATGTGACGAATGTTGCTGTCCTTGAGCAAGCAGGGATCACCAGCATTGAGGCCATGATATTGAGAACACAGCTGTGCTGGGCAGGGCACATTTCTAGGATGGAGGACCATTGCCTCCCAAAAATAGTACTCTATGGTGAACTCGCCACGGGTCAGCATAAGAGGGGTGCTCCAAAAAAGCAATACAAGGACTCCCTGAAACAACATCTCAGGCTCGGCCAAATTGATCACCAACAATGCTCTGCCCTGGCCTCACATCGGGAGGCATGGAGATGCACTATCCACAATGCTGCAGCCTTATTTGAGAACTCATGCTGAACAAGTCTTGAAGAAAACAAGCAGAAAGAATCACAACCCAAGGAGACCTTCTGCTGTACTTTCTGCAACTGGACTTGTTTATCTCAGATTGGCCTTTTTAGTAATCAGCGTGCTTGCAGAAAGCACGGGACGAGTCCTTCCTGAATCTTCATTTGCGAAGAAAGCCAGAGTGAGAGAGAGAATGTGATTCTGTGGTCAACTTCTGGTGTTCAATTTCATTGAAAATAATAGGTTTCCCTGTTATCCACTGTTTCAGGTATACATGGGAGGTCTTGAAACATATCCCCCATGGATACGGGGGTCAACCTGTAGTCTACCTAAAAGAACTTCTTTTCTCATGCATGCCTACATGATCACCAAGATCATTCTTAAAGCCTCTTCTATGGATCCCAGCACCCACAACAGTGTGGCAGGCAGCTACCAGGGACAAAGCCTTCTCTGCAAGTGTTTGGAATGTTCTCTTTAAGGAGGTTTACCTGGCATTCTTTTTCTATTTATGTAGACATCAAGCTAAGACCTTTTCATTCTGCTACGTCTATTAATCAGTTTCATTGTGGGCTTTTAAATAACTTAATACTTACCATGTTGACACTGGTAAAGTATGAAAGTATTACCAACTGTCTTATTGCTTTGACTGTTACATTATTGACTTTTCTGGATTTTTTTTTATGAGTGCAAATGGTTCCAGCTATATACTGCTAGTTGAGTAGTATGGAAATTGAAGATGTAAATAGAGAAAGAAATTAGAAAGGCAGATGAAGTTCCAAATATAGTCTCTCTCTTTCTACACATGCACACATGCACATATAGATACATACACACACAGGCAGATCAGGAAAAAATGGTAGGTCCATTGTGTGGAGAAGACGGCAATGGCAATATTCTAACAGGGAATGGAGGAAAGGCAAAACTACTCAACACATTCTTTGCCTCAGCCTTCTCCCAAAATGAAAACAGTATCCAACCTGAGGAAGATGGCACAGATGATGCAGTAGGGGAAATGCAGCACAGAATAGATATAAGGTAGCACAGGAATACATGGCAATTCTAAATGAATTCAAATCTCCGGGGCCAGAGGAACTACATCCAAGGCTATTAAAGGCAGAAGCAATTGCAGAACCACTGGCAATAATCTTTGAGAATTCCTGGAGAACAAGAGAAGTCCCAACAGATTGGAGGAGGGCAAATGTTGTCCCATCATCTTCAGAAGGGGAAAAAAGAGGACTTAAATAATAACTGCCCAGTCAGACTGACATCAATATCAGGAAAGATTCTAGAGCAGATCATTAAACAGACAGTCTGTAAGCACTTAGGGATAATGTGATCACTAAATGTTGATATGCGTTTCTCAAAAACAAATCATGCCAGACAAATCTTCTCTCCCTCTCTCTTTTTAATAGACTTACAAGCTTGGTAGATGAAGGGAATGCTGTGGGTGTAGTGTATCTTGATTTCAGTAAGGCCTTGCAAAAAAGTTAATAACATCTGGGCTAGACAATGCAACTGTTAGGTGCATTTGTAATTGGTTGACCAACTTAACCCAAAGGGTGCTCACCAATGGCTCCTCTTCATCCTGGAGAGAAGTGGCTAGTGAGGTGCCACAGGATTCTGTCCTGGGCCAAGTGCTATTCAATATCTTTGTAAATGACTTTGATGATGGAATAGAGGTCATGCTTATCAAATTTGCAGTTGGCACCTAATTAGGAGGGGTAGCTAATACCTCAGAGGACAGGATCAGAATTCAAAATTACCTTAACAGGTTGGAGCCCTGGGCCAAAACTAACAAAATGAATTTCAACAGGGAGAAATGTAAGGTACTATATTTGGCAGAAAAAATAAAATGCACAGATGTAGGATGTGTGACACCTGGCTTGATAACAGTACATATGAAAAGGATTTAGGTGACTTAGTAGACCACAACGTGAACATGAGTCAACTGTGTGATGTGGCTGCAAAAAAAAAGCCAATGTGATTCTAGACTGCATCAATAGGAATATAGTGTCTAGATCAAGGGAAGTAATAGTGCCACTCTATTCTGCTTTAGTCAGACCTAACCTGGAATACTGTGTCCAGTTCTGGGTACCACAGTTCAAGAATGACATTGACAAGCTAGAACCTGTCCAGAGGAGGGTGACCAAAATGGTGAAAGGTCTGGGAACCATGCCCTATGAGGAGTGGCTTCAGGAGCTGGAAAAATTTAGCCTGGAGAAGAGAAGGTTAAGAGGGGACATGATAACCATGTTTAAATATGTGAAAGGATGTCATATTGAGGATGGAGCAAATTTGTTTTCTGTCGCTCCAGAGGCTAGGATGCAGAGCAATAGATTCAAACTAGAGGAAAAGAGTTTCCACCTAAACATTAGGAAGAACTTCCTGACAATAAGAGCTGTTCAACAGTGGAATATGCTGCCTCAGAGAGTGGTGGAGTCTCCTTTGGAGGTTTTAAACAGAGGCTGAATGGCCATCTTTCAGGAGTGCTTTGATTGTGTATTCCTGTATGGCAGGGGGTTAGATTGGATGGCCCTTGCATCCTCTTCCAACTCCATGATTCTATGATTTTACCTTCTGCTTTAACGTTTGGAGCATTGAGAGCAATCTTGAAAGACTGTGTTTGGTTGACTGTAGACATTATGATGATGGACTCATTGTGTTGCAACAACCCATCTGCAAGAAAAGGGCAGAGAACAATTATAATCCAATGTAGATCTCTTGTAGTTTATAGTGAACAGATAAGCGAGAAGGAGAAAAAAAAAGACAAAGGGGCATGATGAAAGATAATTATTGCTTTCAAGCCTGATGGTGGTGACTTCTTAATTGCTTCTATAAAGTAAATTTCCACACTGCAAAACTTATTATAACAATCCTTACATCCATCTCTGCTTGCTTTTCTGGTAAGCTTGTTCACAGCAGCACCCACTGGAAGCAACAAGCAGTGACCATATCTCTGCATTTTCCCACAGACAGGAGTTTGACACTGACACAATGTATTAGCTCATGCTGTGGAAGGCTGTAAACTGTGCTGAACCCAGCATGAATGACTTTAACAGTAGCCCGCTTTTGCCCTCCAAAAGCACTGCGAGCAAGAGCATTTAAAAAACAACAAAACACAGCTCCGAAATATGGTCAAATGGATCAGATCTTCTTGGTGAATGCCAAAGGGTTTTAAAAAATATTACTTAGTTTTGAGGCAAAAGGTGACATTTCTGTGTTTTTAACTGTTTGGGGCACAGTCTTTTGAAGTGGTCAGGATCTGGGGGGGGGGGGAGAGGGAAAGTATACAAAGCAAGACTAGTACTTCACCTTGAATCCAAAGCTTGACAAGCTGGAACCTGTCCAGAGGAGGGTGACCAAAATGGTGGGAGGTCTGGAAGCCATGCCCTATACAGTTTAGGGAGCTGGGTATATTTAGCCTGGAGAAGAGAAGGTTATGAGGGGACATGATAGCCATTTTTAGATATTTGAAGGGATGTCATACTGAGGATGGAGCGAGCTTGCTTTCTGCTACTCCAGAGACTTGGACACTGTAGTTCAAACTACAGGAAAAGAAATTCCACTTACAGATTAGGAAGAACTTCCTGACAGTAAAAGCTGTTAGGCAGTGGAATGCACTGACTCCAAGTGTGGTGGAATCTCCTTTGGAGGGTTTTAAACAGAGGCTGGATGGCCATCTGTAAGGAAAATGATTTGATTGTGTGTTACGGCATGGCAGGGGGTTGGACTAGATGGCCCTTGTGGTCTCTTCCAACTCTATGATTCTGTGATTCAAAGAACAGCTAGATCTACCCCCCACCTTCATAATCCAAAAAAGAAAATGAAAGACAAGCTGGCAGTGTAGATTATAACAGAAGAAAATGCAATGAGAAAAACAGAATATTGAAGGATAATGAAGCATTAATATGTTAAGACCAAGCCTGAATCCAGGTTTGAGATAGCCCTGGACAAAGTGTCTGCTGATGATCCCCTTCATGCCTCAGACAATCCTGTTGGGGTTATCTAGGGGCTGAACTTTATCCTCTATCTAGGTTCAGCACTTTGGACAGCTCATTTAAAGGTCCTGTTAAAACCGGGAGTGATTCACTGCTCCAATGACATGGAAGCCACCGGCTTCTACTAGTAGGCTGGTCATGCTTTTCTCCAGCCAAGGAACGTTACAACACAAAGATGTACATATGTAGAACTCCTGTGTGTGACAGGAGATCCTCATTGGCTTATACATATAGCAGTACATTCATGTGCAGCAGTTCTCATCATGGTTCACTGTACAACTGGCAAAACCAGTGCCAGCTCCAGGTTTTGGAGGCCCCCTGGACAAGACACCCTCAATGGGACCTCTTCCTCAGCAAGTCTATTTTCTAACCAGTGTAGTACCCAGCTTCTCTTCTTTGTCCTCATTTTTATCAGCTGCATGCTTGCTGGCCAGAGAGCCAGTAAGTAAGCTCCACTTTCTCACAACTGCTCATGGCAATGCCTTCTTGGTGACTGCTCCCAGGCTGTGGAGCTGCCTCCCACAGGAGGCTAGGCTGACCTCCTTTTTGCTCTCCTTTCATCATCCTTTTTATTTAGACAACTGTTAGCTAGTTATGGCAGGAGTAAAGATGCTGTACTTTTATCCCAATTGTTATGTTTTAAATCAGTACTATTTTTAATAGGATAGTTGACTTAAAATGTTTTATTCTTTACTATTTGGTGGGAACAAGGGAGAGGACCTTCTCCATGGCTGCTCCTAGACTTTAGCACTCCCTTCCCAGGGAGGCTAGGATGGCTCTCTCTTTGCTCTCCTTCTGCTAACAAGTAAAGGTATTCTTGTGCCATCAGGCTTTTAGAAACTGACCGGGATAGGATTTTATGGTGTGGTGTGGTGTTCTGTGGTTTGTATATAGTCTTTTTATTAATTTATATGGTTACTTTATAAACTGTTTGTCTTCCTAAATAACTTCTATTTATACTTCTAGTGATAGTTTTGTATAGTTTTTCAATCTGTAGTCTTTTAAAGATGTTGTAAGCCTCCTTGAGCCCTATCATTGGGGGAAAGGTAGGATATAAATGAGATGAGATGATGATGGTGATGATGATGAGGCTGCAAATGTCACTAGTGTAGCCAAAAGGGCAGCATCCAATGAAGTGCTAAGGTTGTTTTACCTTAAGGTTTGCAGAAGTACCAAAGACCAGTAAGGTGCAGGAGCTCTACAGAAGGAACAGCCCACTGAGGACTCAGCATAGGGCTGAACTGTTGCAAGGATGTGTGAGGGAGGGAGGGAAGTACAGTACAGGTATACCTCAGTTAATTGAGGGCTTGTCTAAACTAGGGGCAACAGTCCGAATGGACTCCCACCCAGAAGCTGCCCCACAGCTACCCCACAGCCACCCCGTTACCTGTCACTTGCATCTGCAGGTGCTTAGGTCCGCCACAGCTGCCATCAGCTCCCTGGCAAAACACCTTTTGCTCTAGTATTCTGTCAGCTCCATGGATTCAGTAGGGTTTGGGAGCCAGGACAGATCACTGCCTGGCAGGCGTTGCATTTCCCTGGATGTCTGAGCCAGTTCTGTCCTGGAACGGTGATGGAAAAGTTTTTTCCTCCTCGTCGCCATTACTGATGGCATGCAATGTGTGCTCTAAGGCAAACAAGGTGCTCAGCCATGTGATTGGGCACCTCTGAGGCAGTGGCACTGAGAGGGAAAAACCTTTCTTCAACTGATCTAGCTTGGGAACTGGCCCAGACATTGAGGGAAATAGTGGCACCTGCCAGGCAGCAATCTGTCCTGCCTCTCCCCCGGCCCCAATCCAGGGCAAAACCACCAGAGTTTTAAGCAAACTCCAGAGCAAACAGTGAGGTGTTTTTTAAACCCAGGTTAAGATGGTTTGGTGTGGATAGGGCTGTATGTTGTGTGGACGTATGCCAAATTTTGGGTGGAGGTGGTATGGGGTTTTTGCTATGTCTAGACAAGCCCAAAGTAGATGTTTTCTTGGACATTACATTTTTAACAGAAAATCTGGTACCAGAGGCAGAAAGAACATGGAAAGAACAGAGGTAGGTTCCTATACCACAGAAAAGAAGAGCAGCTAAATATTTTTAGAACACTTTTTATCTAAAACGAACATTACGCACATGTGAAATGAAACAACCAGGTCAGTTAACCCTTGCAAAAGTTTTTTTAATTAATCTTCTATAGACCACTTAAATTAATCTTCTACAGACTACTTGATTTCTATTTTGATGGCCAGATTGATGCTTTTTAAAAACATACTGAGAGAAGCTGGTGAGGCAAACTTATCTAATTTCCCCATTTCTCAATGTTTGCTTGACATGCATGCTGAATAAGGGATTCTCGAGGCAGCAGCTGTTTACCTTGCCTGTTTTAGACAGGCACATATAGCTACAGTAGCATCAACTATAGTAGAATCCCATTCTTTCATATCTTAAACCTTATTGCATTATTTACTGCAGACACACTGCTACTACAACCTGATACTGAAATTCTGTGTTTCTCCAACCCTCCTTCACCATCCTGTCAATGCTGCTAAAAATATTCCAGCTAAGCAGAGGACACAGGAGAGAAGAGAAGCTGGATGTTTACAAAAAGGCTTTGTAAAAAGGAGCTTCTTTGTCAGAGGCTTTGCTATTTGAAGTTTGCCTGTATTTTGCTGCAATGCAATGTGCCCTCATTAAGATCATTGGGTTCCTGACAAAATATGGGTGTCTACGTGAACACTGAGCCATAATGCCCCCTTGTGCCTTACGGGAGCATAATGCACAAATGAAAGCACAATACACAAAGATTCAGTTTTATTCCTGTCTCCTTATTGTGTGAGTGCACACACAGCCATACACCCTTGTGAACTCTTGTGTGACAAAAAAAGAATGCAGAAATAGAAGTTAAAGTCCAGGACTTCAGCTCCTTGTTGTTGTTGTTGTTTTAAAAAAATCAAAACAAGAATTGAAAGACCATAGAAACTATGTGAATGTGAGTTACTCCAATCCTTAGGCCTCAAGGCTTCCCTGAAAGCAGCTCTCCGTGCGAGCATCAGCTCGGGAAGACGGATCAGCTGTACATGAAAGACTTAAATGCTGTGTTGCTATGTGAGCTTGGGGTATAATTTTGCAAGCTGACAGGAGTGAAGCATCTCCTCAATATCTGTATTTGGCAGAAGAGATGAATGCATACATCAAGAAACAATGTTTAAGTGTTTTATTTCCTTATTTCAGCCTGACAACCTGTCAGTGTAGTTAATGGCCACCAAGAGAGAAGGAGGGATGAGGGGGAGGGAAAGGAAATGGGGGAAACAAAAGGTACCGATTTTCTTTTTTTTTTAAGAGCCAAAAAGGAAGGGGAGGAGGAGGAAGAGGAGGAGAGGAGGGGGGACAGGAGAAAAAACATTTGTGAGGCACTGAATTTTAAGAAACACATAGGCCAAGATCCTGAATCATCAGAGGTAAGTACGATGATGGAGTTCCACTCTGACATCTGACAATGCTACTCCCCAAAAACCTATTTTTAAGCCTGGCACCACCCTAGCCACAGGTTTCCAAAGCACTTCAGATTGGGGCACTGGGAAATGATGGCTAGCATTCTTTTAGTCACTTACAATGTTGCAAGCTAGATTTGGGAAATTCTAACTGCTTTATATTCTCGTTTACAACCATGGCACTCTTACCACAATTGCAAATGACCCTTAAATCCACCTGAAAAGCCAGTCAGCCATCCTGAGCAGTGGAGGCCTGTGCTGCTAGTGAGTGGGGTGCTGCATGATGATATATGTCCAGCTCCCTCCCATCCCAGCTTCTGATCCTTGCAGCATTGCTCACTGGTGGGAAGAGGCTGGCTGCATCATCCTTTAACATCCTGCTTGCCAGCAGCACAGGCCTCTGTTGCTCAGGATGGCCAACTGCTTTAGAGGAAGGTTTTGGGGGTCATCTGCAGAGATAAAGCATAGGCATGACACCATGGCTACATGTGTGATGCAGGATCTCAGACAACTTCTGTGGTGCTCTCCTGGTTGCAGGGCACATTGAAAACAGGTAGCTGGAAAGATCCCTCGACGTCTTGTCACAACTACTTGTCTCAGGGTGCTCTGTGATTGGGAGAGCATTGCAGACATCATTTCCCAGTGCCCCAGATTGCAGCACCTTAAACCCTTTAGTTAGGGTGCTGACAGACTGAAATGTCTGTTTTGGGGTCATGTTTAGTAATTGAAGATCATAAGCACGAATCCCCAGCATTTATGAGATTGTAAACCCAGCTTATGCTTTTGTAACTACTGAACAGAATGCTAGCCATTGTGTGCAATTCCTTGCCTGTCTTTCTGTGCTGAGTAGACCTTATTTTTGGGTAGATGTAAATAGGATTTCAGTATTAGAAACTTAGGCCTTGTCTACACGGACCAAAAATGCTGTACTCACCCTGAATCTGGTGCTGGCAGTCTTCACGATGTACAGCTATGTCCAGGGAAGTAATGCAGTTTTTAGCCCTTAACCCAACTTAGCCTGACACTAAGCAAAGCTGGGAGAAAGTCCAATGTTTTCCAGAAATCCTGGAGTGGCTTTGGATTCTTTTGGCATCCGGACAGCTGGATTCATTCTGATTCAGTGGATCCAGTTGTCCACATGCCAAAAGGCACACCATCTCCCTTCCCCGCACTGAGTAGTGCAGGGAAATGGGATGGCCTGCCTTCAGAACTGCTGCCTCTTCCTCCTTAAAAGCAGGAGCTTTGTGGAAAGCCTTCCTCGAGCACCGCCACTTCTGCTGAGGCCAGAAATGGGCATCTAGACATGTGATCAACAAGGAGGGAGTTGCTACACCCCCTCCTTGTCAATCACATGGATGTCCCATTCTGCCCTCAGCAGAAGTGACCAAGTTGGGGTGGCTTTCCACAGAGCTCCTGCTTGCAAGGAGGTGGTGGCTCTGATGAGACCCTTCCCTGTGCTCCCACTGTCACCACCTTGCTGGCCAAGCAGCCATGGAAAGCCTGCCTGGTGTGGTCGCTTCTGCTGAGGGCAAAACCAGGATGCCTGTGTGAACAACAGGGAAGGGGAAGAAGACCAACTCCTTGAACATATGTCTGAGCACCCCATTTTGACATTAGCAGGGGTGATGCCACCAGTGAGGCTCTTGAAAGAAACTGCTTGGCTGGCAAGGCAGAGGCAGCACCAGGGGCAAGGGGATGGGTCAGTAGGACCAATGCTGTGTTGGCCCATTTGGCCCATGTGGACAATGATGTGTCATTGCACTGGGTTTAACCTGGTGTGTGTGGCCACCATGATGGTCAATCCAGGGACAGTCTGGAGCATAATGCTCCGAACTGGCCCTGGATTAAGCAGCCAGCTCAGACAAGCCCCATGACAGGAATCCTGTTGGTGAAAAGTTCATTCGTCTCACTCCCCAATTTCCTTGGTGTTCCTAGAGGAGATCGGATGAATGAACATCTTTGGTAATGGCTGGATGTTCAGTGTTGGCTGAACAAAACCTCAGGCCATTGATATTTCTTATTTCCATCCTTTCCTTCCTATGTTCCTTCCTTCCTTTCTTTGGCTGTTACTGACAATAGAGTATGTTTTTTCTTTGAAGCTATAAAGGGTTGTCCTGGAAGAAAGTGCCTCAAGGTCACAGCTATTCCCCCAAAAATGCTGTTTGGAGACCTAAACAAGGCGTTTAGGCCATGAACTGCTAATATAAAATATTAGACTAAGGTTAAAGACATACATTAAATTATAGTGTGAAAATACAACCAAAAGAACACAGACAGGCAACTATAGGAAGCTTGGGGGCCCAGAAAAACCTAGAAGGCTGCACCCATTTAAAAAATAAAAATCAATTTTTGCTCTCAAATGCTCTCTGGGGGTGTGGGGAACATTTTCACCATGTTTTCCATCCCCGGGCCATTTTGGGACCAGGATATGTCTTTAATAATAGGAAGTGTGTGGAAGCCACTTCCTGTTCACTTCCTGTTTTACAAAAAATGGTTATACCTCAGGTATAAAATGGTTCAAGGACGACTAAAAATGTGAAGAAAATTCCCACATGTCCCCTAGAAGGCACTTGGAGCCATTTTTGAACACTGGGGGCCACACTCTGCTCACCCTTCCTGTAAAATTTAAGGGCCATGTAAAGAACAGATTTGCACTACTAAGCAGGGAGTAGGGAAGAACTCTGAACCAAAGCCCAGAAGGCAAAAGGATGCCATCTGTAGTCAAAAAGAAAGAGAAGCCTAATTGGATGACTGGCAAAAGATTCCAAATTCTTAAGTATAGATGAGAAACAAAAGGAATAACCAATGCAAAGAAACAGGAGCAATTGTAATAATCAATGCAAAGAAATAGACAGAGGCACCAAAAAGGTTAAAAAAAAAAAAACCCTCTTCCACAGATTCTAGAAAGTAAAGGGAAATTTAAAGCAAGACTGGGGATGCTATATGGTCAACAGAGAAAAATGATCTGATCAGAACCAAATAAAAAGTCAATGGGAGCAATCTCTCTCTCTCTCTGGCTTTTCTTCGCAAGCGAAGATTCAGGAAGGACTTATACTGCGCTTTCTGCAAGCACGCTGATGACTAAAAAGGCCAATCCAAGAGAAACAAGTCCAGTTGCAGAAAGCACAGCAGAAGGTCTCCTTGGGTGATGTTTCTAGGTTGTGATTCTTTCTGTGTTGCTGTTTAGACTTCAAGGCGTGAGTTCTCAAATAAGGCTGTAGCATTGTGGATAGTGCATCTCTATGCCTCCTGATGTGAGGACATGGCGGACCATTTTTGGTGATCAATTTGGCCGAGCCTGAGATGTTGTTTCAGGGAGTCCTTGTATCACTTTTTTGGAGCACCCCTCTTATGCTGACCCATGGCGAGTTCACCGTAGAGTAGTATTTTTGGGAGGTGAGGGTCCTCCATCCTAGAAACGTGCCCTGCCCAGCGCAGCTGTGTTCTCAATATTATGGCCTCAATGCTGGTGATCCCTGCTTGCTCAAGGAAAGCAACATTCATCATATAGTCCAGTGTATATTTAGGATTGTGCGTATACAGTGCTGATGAAAGCGTTCGAGGAATCGTAAGTGGTGGCGATAGGTGACCCATGTTTCAGACCCATAAAGGAGAATAGACAGTACAATGGCTCTATACACACTGATTTTTATGCTTTGCATCAGCTGTTTATTACTCCAGACTCTTTTGTAAAGTCTTCCAAATGCGCTATATGCCTTTGCTAATGTGTAATCGATCTCTTTGTCAATCTTGGTATCTGAGGAGATGATGCTTCCCAGGTAGGTGAACTGCTGAACAGACTTAAGCACAGATTTGCCAATGGCAATGTGGGGATGGTGGTGTTCATGCTGTGGTGCAGGCTGGTAAAGAACTTCTGTTTTCTTCAGGTTGACTTCCAGCCCAAACAGCTCTGCTGCTGTTGCAAAGCAGGAGCAATACACTGAAAAATATATATATACGAGTAGTGAAATGATGACAGATCATTTAAGGAAGAACCTTTTGACAATCAACCCACTATTTTAAAAGTGAAGGGGAGACTGCTCTCAAAGCACTTTTGAGAAAGAAAAAGCAGGAACAGGTGTTATAATAATAGAGCTGGTTCAAAAAGAATCTATTCAAATTCTAACAAGAATCTGCCAATGAATGTGGGAAACAAAGCAATGGCCTACAGACTGGAAACGCTCTGTAGTGTATATCCAATACCTAAGAAAGTAACCATGGGACCATTGCATTAATCTCCCTTGCAAGCAAATTGATGCTCAATATTTCATGACAAATCAAAATTAAATGTGGAAGACTACATTACAGATGGATTGGCTCAACAATAACAACAAAAAAGCCATGCCTGTGAGTTTGCAAGACCTGAGCAGGGCTATCGATGACCAGGCAGAATGGGAAGAAATAACATTTAAAAGGAGAGACACTTCATTGGATACCTCTGAAGATGTGTGCTTCCATTTTTGCAAGTTTTTTGGTCAGGATATTGGGACATACAGTAGATTTATCTGGTACAGAACTGAAATTTCAGTCTGCAGAGCTAATGGCAGTTTGCAGAAATCTGGGCAAATGCATCAATATTGATGAGCTCTCAGCTCTAGTGCAGCGCTGATTGGGGGAGGTGCAGGGAACTCTGCCGAGCTGGGTATTTAGTTTGTCCTATAGAGTTGAACTGAGCAGTTCTATGTTGGATTTCACAGAGTGAAGATGTTTTCTTTTGAATGCTGTATACAGTATATCTGTAAATAGTCTTTATTATGTTCAAGTAAAGAACAAAAAGATTCTAGACACAAAGCCTGTGTCTGTGCCTTTATTCTGATGCCTGAAGGAACAACACTACTGCTTATTTTTGCTGCCTGGGACCTGATTATGCTCCCAGTGATGAGGGGAAGCCTCTAGGAGGCTCGAAGTACAGCTCCCTCCCCAAATATCCACACATTTGCCACCCCTGAAGTAGAGAATGGATGTCCCTCTGTCAGGGATGCTGTATTTGCATCTGGCATTGTGACTGAAGGGATGCTGTAATGCCATCCAGCATCCTCCAATGAGCAAGGTGCTGGACCAAATTACCTTGAAAATGTGTGATTCTATGAATTGTGTCAGCCTTACCTGAGGAGTTTGAGAGCTCCAGTCCTGAACATTTGTCTCATCCCTAAATCAGGTTATACGCCCTGCATAACATCGCCGAACACACTGATTAGTACAAATGTTCCTGGACAGCATACGCCATCCAAGAAAGAACTTTAAATACCCTTTATTCTCAATGATCTTGTTTAACAAAGCAGCAAAGACACAATGTCTCTGATAAGAAATATCAGTGTACATTTTATCCTCTTTGACTCATTCTCTAACCACATGCCCTTTGATGTATATGTATTGGGGTTGGGGGTGTTCCTACTGTTCTGTGCCCAGGAAATTTATTGGCAAGGCTTCTATGAGAAGTTAAATTGGCTAAAGCCAGAATCCAATATTATGGACAAGAACTACTGAACTATCAACTAGTGGTAGATTTCATCCTGAAGATTATGAACGTTAGGCTTTCCTACATACCACAGTTTGAAATGCCATCTTCAGAAGGTGGTTGTCTATTTTGTGAACTAATTTTAACATCTCCCATTATAGAGCATGCATTTTTGGAAAATGTTACTGTGCTTACGACAGTTGCAAAAATTGTAACATTTGATAGGGCTGCCAACCAATCAGAAGGAGGAAAAACTAACCCAGCCAGTTGTTTTACTGAATAAAGCAGGATTTTTTTTAGACTGCCAGCAGCACAGTTTTCACCTCAACTATGGTCTTGTCTATACAGTTGTCCCTCTGTATCCACGGATTTGGTATCCGCAGATTTAAGTGTGCACAGCTTGAAAATATTCTTTAAAAAATAATAATCCAAAAAGCAAACGTTCATTTTGCCATCTTATATAAGGGACACCATTTTGATATGCCATTGCATATAATGGGACATGACTATTCACAGATTTTGGTATCCACGGGGGGGTCCTGGAACCAAACCCCAGTGAATATGAAGGGACAACTGTACAGTATAGTCAAAATAATCTGAATGGCATGTGAATACACGGCGATCCATTCATACGGACATGCACATAAATATGTGTCATTTGGAAGGGGGGCAGCCAAATCCACCGCAATGTCCATGTGCGTCGCATCTGGGGCTTTATCTGGATTTTTAAGAAAGCTCTGTACAACATGCGAATGTGCAATCGTTTGAACGGTTGCATTCACACAGATACAAACAGGCAGCATAATTTGATTGACTGGACAAGCATGGGGGAACGTGCCTGCAGTCGCCTTGTTGGATTTTCAGCTAAGCGGGGGTACGGTAAGTCGATTAAACTGCAATTTTATACTCTTTTCTTTTATTTTCTTTTTTGTAAATACCAACTATTGCTTGTGCACACCATGGGAAACTCCCTTCTCCCTTCCAGTGGCCTGATGGAGGTGGTGGGGGTGGACAGGGGAGGGAAGTCCAGTGTTCACTGTTATCTGCAGGTTTCAGTATCTGCGTGGGGCCCAGAACCAATCCCCCATGGATACATGGGTGCTACTGTATTTTAAAATCAGTAGAATCCTCCTAAGCTATTTTCTATATGACTTATACAGAAGATCTGAATGAAAACTGATCAGAGAGATCCCCAGATACTTGTGCAGATTGTCTTGGCATAACTGGGTTGCTACCTAGTAAACGAAAATATTAAATTTCCTTCATTTGAACATATGAAGTGCTTGGGTCAATTTGAGATGGCTTGACTTATTATCACAAATTACATCTTGTGAGATCCCTGGTATGTAGACATGCCAGTGAAGCCATCTGCATGGGCATAGATCTTGGCAGTGATGAAGGGGTTAAGTAGGTTCTGGCATCTGCTTCACCCATACAGAACAGCAGAATGGCTTCTCAAGAAGAAGGCGCACGGAGATAGAAAAATATCAGGCCAGAGTATACACTCTCTGAGGATAATAAAAAATTGCCCACTTTCTCACAGATGTCAATTTTGGCAATTTTCCACTGAAAATTTGGGACTCTACATCAACTATCCAAATTATTTTAGTGTCTGTTGAAGAGTATGTTTGGCAGGGTTTCCAACAGGAAAAATAGGAAGTGGATTTGAAATTTGAAAACATTAATACCATTTTAATACAACTACTAGAGATGATTGTATCGTGGAAGCATTGCTGTCGAATACATTCTGGGAAGTGCAGGTTTAAGAAAATTACATTTGGAAGAAATGATTAAGGAAAGGAAGAAGAATTTTGCTATATTATTAGTATTAGTATTATTACAAACTCAGATTTCCCCTCTTTCAGTCTTGGCCTTTACCGCTACTTTTCTCTCTTAACTTTACATTATATTTATTTTGTTGTTGTTATTGTGTGTTGTCAAGTTTCTGCCGACTTGTTGTGAAAGAAAGGTGACCCTACCACCATGTTTTCTTGGCCAGATTTGCTCAGAGGGGATTTGCCATTTAGATATTTAGAGAGATATGCCCAAGGTCACCCAGTGGCCTTCCATGGTACAGCAGCGGTTTGAATTATGGTCTCCCAGAGTCCTAGGGCCTGTCCACACTGCAGAAATACAGCAGTTTGGTATCTGTTTAGCCACCATAGTTCTATCCAATGGAATCCTGTTATTTATAGTTTGGTGAGGCAAACTGAAAGAAAAGTCTTAATGCCCCACAAAACTACAAATGCCAGGATTCCATAGGACAGAACTATGGTGGATAAAGTAGTGTCAAACTCCTATATTTCTGCAATATAGACAGGTCCCTAGTCCAGCCCTCAAACCACGATACCACAACGGTTCTTATATTTAGCTAAGTCGTCTCTTATAACAGGATAGGCATACTCTACAGACTGTCATTTTTAGATCTCCCAGAGCTCTGGAGGACTCTGGAGGCCATTTTGGTGTTTCATCACTTTTGGCCACCTTTAATTCCCCCCCCCCTTTAAACTGTGTTAGGGCATGGGGCCCCAAAGAACTTGCAAGGTCTCAAGCTGGCTACAATGAGGGTTTTTCTCTCTCTGAAAAACTCAGTTTTTGGCTGAATATTGTAAGGGGCAAGAGTCTGTGGGGTGGGATGGGGAGACTGGAAGGATTTCTTGAGTCTCAGGCTGGCTGCAGAATTCTCATTTTATAATAATGCCTCACATCTGAATTGTTTTGTCTTTGCTTCCTGTCCATATTCTTCCATATTCTTTCTTTTGCCAGAAAGAATATGGATTGAAAGTTGAAAAGATGGGGAAGGTAGTTGAGTGTGTTTGGGGCTCCTGTAACTACTACCCTGGAAGAGAACTCCTTTGTTATGTCCCTTTCTTATAGGAAGTTGTTAGGCAAATATCGACCATTCCTCTCCATCTCTTTAGGGACCCATTGCTGAATCTTTTTGGTCATCAGCCATCATTACTTCCCACAGCATCGTCTTCTCATAACTATTTGCATGTCTAGCAATCAGCACATTAAATAAAGGAGGAAAGATTCCAGTGCTTCAACAGCTTAGCAAAAAAGCCTCAAGAATTTTTTATATTATTAGTTATTTATACCCTGCTCTTCAGCCACAAGGACCCAGAGACAAGAGCAATAACCAGCATACTACTATTCCATACACTAGCAGTGGGGAACATTTGGCTCTGCAGATGCTTTGATTGTGTTTTTCTGCACGGCAGGGGGTGGGACTAGATGGCCCTTGTATCTTCTAACTCTATAATTCTATGGTTTCAGCTTCAGCTCCCAGAAACCCCAGCTTCCATGACCAATGGTAAAGGATCATGGAAGTTGCAATGGCCAATGTAAGTGGTCCAAAACCTCTGGAGGACAAAAAGTCCCCCAGCCCTTCCTTACATCAGTTTGATTGTAACACAGGTTGAGTCTCCCTTATCCAAAATGGTTGGGACCAGAGGTATATTGGATTTTGGAATATTTCAGATTTTGGAATACTTGCATAAACATAATGGAGGTGGGACCCAAGTCTAAACACAAAATTCATTTATGTTTCATATACACCTTATACACATAGCCTGAAGATATTTTTATACACAATATTTTTAATCATTTTGTGCATGAAACAAAGTTTGTGTACAATGAACCAAAAGCAAGCAAAAGTGAACCAAAAAGCAGCCAGAAAGCAAAAGTGTCTCTATCTCAGCCACACACACACTCCATGTGGACATTTTGGATTTTGGAATATTTTGGATTTTGGAATTCTGGATAAAGAAGACTCAGCCTGTAATAACAGAAAACAGAAAAAAGAGTGCAATCTTCCAACATGGGGATGCCAAGTAATACTAGTCCAAAAACTGGCCTCCTCTCAAATCAAGATAGGGCCAATCAGTTTACAGGAGAAAATATGTATGCAACCCATTCTGTTAGAAGTTTACTTGTGATTTACTACCATGTAAGCTTGCATAGGACAGTTCAGTGTGAATCTAACTCTTACACCCCTTTTCTCTGAGCTGCTCTGCCTCATCATCTCCACTTTGTGTTCTTGATATTATTTGTGTTGCTCACAATCCTGAGGCTCCTGCTATGGCCACAGGAGGGGATCTTGCAAAAAAGTGATGGATTTGGTACAGATGGGCCCACACAGGTTCATTGCTGTGAAAGTGCAACACAGAAAGCATTTATGCAACAATTAAGTACACAGACTACAAGAGGTGTCAGGTTGCTAAAACGCCAGCTTCATCTATTTTAACATGTAACTAGATGAGTAATTTAGGTCAAGAACAGCAACAAAAAAGATATTTTTGACAGTTTACAAGTGTGACCTGCAACAAAATGTTGCAGTGATGAGGACTCCCTGCTCCAACCAGCCAGTTATGGCCAGAATCTGGGGTTAGAAATGAATTGTATTGGATCTGATGTCTTTACTAAAGCAGTGTTTTCCACAAAAACTCTGAGAAATACAGAACAAGTGGTGGATCAATATAGCAGAAAAGACACAATGCTGTGCAGATCTGGGAGATTCTAGAGGATTTTATGAAGCTCTTAAGGCAGTGTTTGGACCTACTTATCAGGTCCAAAGCTCCTTATACAGTACAGATGGTCAAACATTAATTACTGATAAAGCCTCCATCCTGAATCGATGGGCTGAACACTTTCAAAGTCTCTTTAGTGTCAACCGAGTAGTCCAAGGCTCAGCTATCCAACATATGATACAAAAACCAATGAAAAATGAATTAGACATAGCTCCCACTTTGGAAGAGACCCTGAAGGCCATACAGCAGTTGAAAAACGGCAAGGCAGCTGGGATTGATGGAATCCCACCTGAAGTTTGGAAACACGGAGGTCATGTACTCCATGATAAATTCCACAAACTCCTTGTGAATTGCTGGGAAAAAGGGGAACTGCCATCAGATCTCCGAGATGCAGTCATCATCACCCTGTACAAGAAAAAAGGAGCAAAATCCGATAGCTCAAACTATCGAGGCATAACACAGCTCTCTATTGCTGGAAAAATCCTTGCAAGGAGACTCCTGAACAGATTAGTTCCTGCCATTGCAGAAGAACTTCTTCCTGAAAGCCAATGTGGCTTCAGAGCCAATAGGAGTACTACAGATATGGTATTTGCCCTTAAGACAACTGCAAGATAAATGTAAAGAGCAGAACAAGGGTCTCTATGTAACATTTGTTGACCTCACCAAAGCCTTTGACACCATGAGTAGGAAAGGTCTGTGGCAGATCCTGGAAAGACTAGGATGTCCCCCCAAATTTCTAAAAATGATTATCTTGTTACACGAGGGCCAGCGCGGTCAAGTCAGATATGGCGATGCTCTTTCAGAGCCCTTTCTAATAACTAATGGAATGAAGCAAGGTTGTGTCCTTGCGCCAACTTTATTTACAATCTTCTTTAGCATGATGCTCCAAAGCGCTACGGCAGAGCTCAAAGAAGACGACGGCATCTATATACGTTACTGTACTGATGGTAGCTTGTTTAACTTAAGCCATCTGAGGGCTCACACTAAGACTCTAAACTATCTAGTCCGTGAGCTGCTCTTCGCTGATAATGCTGCCCTTGTTGCCCACACAGAAGCAGCTCTGCAGCGCCTAACATCTTGCTTCGCAACAGCTGCAGAGCTGTTTTGGCTGGAAGTCAACCTGAAGAAAATGGAAGTTCTTTACCAGCCTGCACCACAGGACGAACACCACCATCCCCACATTGCCGTCGGCAACTCTGCTTAAGTCTGTTCAGCAGTTCACCTACCTGGGAAGCATTATCTCCTCAAATGCCAAGACTGACAAAGAAATTGATCACAGATTAGCAAAGGCACATAGCGCATTTGGAAGACTTTACAAAAGAGTCTGGAGTAATAAACACCTGAGGCGAAACACAAAAATCAGTGTGTATAGAGCCATTGTACTGTCTGTTCTCCTTTATGGATGTGAAACATGGGTCACCTATTGCCACCACTTACGACTCCTCGAATGCTTTCATCAGCGCTGTTTACACACCATCCTAAATATACACTGGACTGACTATGTGATGAATCTTGCTGTCCTTGAGCAAGCAGGGATCACCAGCATTGAGGCCATGATATTGAGAACACAGCTGCGCTGGGCAGGGCACGTTTCTAGGATGGAGGACCATCGCCTCCCCAAAATAGTACTCTACGGTGAACTAGCCATGGGTCAGTGTAAGAGGGGCACTCCAAAAAAGCAATACAAGGACTCCCTGAAACAACATCTCAGACATGGCCAAATTGATCACCAACAATGGTCCGCCCTGGTCTCACATCGGGAGGCATGGAGACGCACTATCCACAATGCTGCAGCCTTATTTGAGAACTCACGCCGAACAAGTCTTGAAGAGAAACGACAACACAGAAAGAATCACAACCCAGAAACATCACCCAAGGAAATCTTCTGCTGTGCTTTCTGCAACCGGACTTGTTTATCTCGAATTGGCCTTTTTAGTCATCAGTGCGCTTGCAGAAAACATGGGATGAGTCCTTCCTGAATCTTCGTTTGTGAAGAAATCAGAGAAAGAGTTGTCCACACCTTCCAAGAGTCATGAGAAGAAATTTAACTTGCAAGATGAATTTGCAAAACTGTGAGGTTTATATGGCATTTTCAAGAAATAAATTATACACAGAACAAATATTTTAAGATAGAAAGGGATCAAATGTAGTCATTAAATGAACATGTGCACAAACATGCTTTAATTACTGGGGGAAATATCATAAATTGGATGAAATGCACAATTGAATGCACACATTAGAAACATGCATTTAAATTGCACACATACTTCAGTGAGAGAAGATAATACATCATGCTCTCCAACATTGCACAGATGAAAAATGGGGCAGCATAGACAAGCAACATCAAAGTGTGATCAAGGTGGTAAAAAAGTTGTGAATGAGAAAGAACACACAAGCTAGAAGAGGCTGCAGCAGTTTGCTTTTGCCTGAGTCCCCTGGGAAGGGCAAGGCTCCACCCTCCTTTTTTCCTTTCCTCTTTCCTCTCCCAGCTGGATTAATTGAATGCGAAATCAATTTTTGCACGTTGAACTCAGTTTGCAGCAGTTGATGTAAGCTGGGGAGAAAGGGGAAAATGAAAGTAGGGGAAAGTGAAAGGAGGAGAGAGAAACTAGGATATTTTAAAAACAATTGAACAAGAGGGACAAAGGATTAATTGGGACTGTCCTTCCCAAATTCAGACAATTGGTGAGTAGGATACAGTAGTTGGAGTCACAAACTGTGCTTGCAGATTTTAGTGGTTGTGTCCTGAACTCGCAGTGGCAAGAGCCTGAGGAGCAACAGGGGAGTGGTGCAGGAACAACAAAGTAAGGGGAAGAGTTCTAATCTGTTGCCAGTTGTCCGCAATCAAAGCAAGAGAATCATAGAATCATAGAATTGCAGAGTTGGAAGAGACCATGAGGGCCATCCAGTCCAACCCCCTGCCATGCAGGAAATCTTGATCAAAGCACCCCCGACAGATGGCCATCCAGCCTCTGTTTAAAGACCTCCAAGGAAGGAGACCCCACCACGCTCCGAGGGAGTGTGTTCCACTGCCAAACAGCTCTTACTGTCAAAAAGTTCCTCCTCATGTTGAGGTGGAATCTCTGTTCCTGGAGCTTGCATCCATTGCTCTGTGTTCCAGTCTCTGGAGCAGCAGAAAACAAGCCTGCTCCATCCTCACTGTGACATCCCCTCAAATACTTAAACAGGGCTATCATATCGCCTCTTAACCATCTTTTTTCTAGGCTAAACATACCCAGCTCCCTAAGTCTCTCCTCATAAGGCATCGTTTCCAGACCTTTCACCATTTTAGTTGCCCTTCTCTGGACACGCTCCAATTTGCTAAGAGCCAGTCTAGAAGTCACTCACCAATAGTCCATACAAGATGTAAAAGTAGTCAAAAGCTAGTCCAGAGTTCAGTTACCAAGTGTCCTTACCAGATGCCAGGGAAACCAATAGCCAGTCCAGAGTTCATTAGTCAGGTCCAAGGTCCAAGTCTGTAGTCAGCAAAGGATAACTGCAACAGTCCAGAAGTCCATCCGAAGTCAAGGCAAGCAGGAATACAGGAGGAGTGCAGCAGCTAAGAACAGCAGTTGTCAGCAGTGAAACTTAAAGGAAATCTTCTACCAGATTTATAGCCAAAGTTTCCAGGCCAGATGGAGCTCACTAGTGAGCAAGTAGGTCAGTATTTGGTATTTAAATGGCATTGGGCATGGTGTTTCTCTCTTCAGCATTCAGAGAAGGGAGGTGGCATGGCATCTGGATCATCCATCACTGACTGACAGAAGGTTAGTTCTTCAGAATGAGGTATGCTTTCCTTATCTGTTTTGGCTGCCCTCTCAGAGGGTCCCTGGGCAGTTTCTGAAGGCTGAGTCACATTTTCCCTTCCTGCTTCTTCAGGCTGAGCCACGCTTTCCCTCACTGCCTTGTCTGTGTTCTCTGCTTCCTCCTCCTCCTCCCCTGAGTCCTCAATAAGGGGGTTCATGACCAGTTGTGCTGAATACAACACACAATATTGTTGCAAACAATATCGTGCAAACAATATCACATATGCCTGTGTGTCTGTTTATTGTTCCCTATTGTTGTGGAGAATGCACAATGGCTGTTTCTGCAATCCCAGCAAATCAAGTGGTACATTGAAGGCACAGACGTATAGATACACACCACCCAAGAATGTACAATTGCATGACTGGAATCCTGTTGATAGTCCCAACTACAATAGACCCACTGAACCAATTATTGAATAGTGAGTCAACACACAGGGAAATCCAATTGATTCAGCTCTACTGTAATTAGGACTAACTATAGTATTTAGGCAAATGTGAAATGGTTACACTTGTCAAATTTCAGTTACACAACTATGAATTCAATACTTCAGTTGCAGAATAGCCAAACAGCCCAGAAGCACATGTGTAAGGGAACACTGGCTGCTTAAACCTGGGGCCAGTCTGGAGTATTGACCATGGCCACATGTACTCGATGGCCAGCGGGCTGACACCTCATCGGCCCCACTGGCCCATCCCCTGTTTTCTGAGCCACCACCTCTCCAGCCAAGTAGTTCCCTGCAAGAGCCTGGCCAGCATCATAGTTTCTGCTGAGGTCAGAATGGGACACCCAGACATATGACCAACAAGGAGGGGGTCACTCTACCCTCTCCTAGTTGCTTGTACGGGCACCCCATTCTGACCACAGCAGAAACTATGATGCTGGCCAGGCTCTTGTGGGGAGCTTCTTGGCTGGTGAGGTCGTGGCAATGGTGGCGGCTCTGATGGAGAGCTATCTCCTTCCCTTGATCTTCAGTGCACGGCAACGGGAGATGGCACCACATTTGCATGTGGACCACTGGATTGGGCCAAATCAGACATGATCCAGCTGTCCAGACAGCAAAAGAACCCAAGGTCACTCTGGAGTTTGCAGGAAACCCTGGAGTTTCCTGCCAAATTTGCTTAGCTCAGAGTAAAGCCAGGTTAAGGGCAAAAAAATGTGGTTCCTCCCTGGAAGTAGCTGTATGTCATCTGGATGGCCAGCACCAGATTCGGGGTGAATCTGCATTCTACCACCACCCAGTGTAGACAAGCCCAAAATTGCAGCCAAAGTTTTGCAACATGGTACAGAGGAGGGACAAGAAGAAAATGCAGGTGAGATTCTGATCTGGAGCATCTTGGTGAAATTGAACCTGAGCAATTTTCACAGACTTACCTCCATCTCAATGCTCTATTCAGTTTTCCCTCTGTCTTTGTTCTCCATCCCCACTCCCAGTCCACATTCCAGGGCTACTGAGTATACTCAGTTTTGGCTGGGCTGTTTTGGGAGCTCCCGCTGCCCCGCACTGCTTAGAGTGTGTTTCTTTTATTTATTTATTGTACATCTGTAAATATTTCCATGCTGCTGATACCTCCCTCTTGGACAGGGGTGATTCCCTTTTAACTACATGACCAATGCCACTTATAGCCTGAGCACTGGGAATGGACAGAATTAGCTTTATCTCTCAACAGATACATAAATGGTCCAATATGCTGTTGTTATGAATTGTAGATCCCATGTGTGTGCCACAGAGGACACAGTAAAATCATGCACTTTAAGAACTCTGTAGCACACTTATTTTTTTATTTTTTTTTACTTGAATCTAACTCATGGGCCTTATAACAAATTCCAGCCTGTTGACAGAAGTCTGTAAAAAAGGAAAACTATTCTCCTGGGGGGAAATAAAGTGGGTTTCTGCTTCTTTTGATACATTTAATAGGCGTTCAGCTTTCTGCTTTTGTTTAACCTGCTCTCTAGATCACTTTTCTCTGAAAACTGAACTTTGATCACTAGACTTCCATCACCAGATAAGGGAGAACTTTGAAAGGACAAACTAAGGATCCTATCCTGATTTGTAAATGGAACTGGTTATTGGAAGCCTTGCTTGAAGACATCAATAGATACATATTCAGACATGTATTTCATACCTTCCAACTGTCTAGATTTGGCCAGGACAGTCTCAGTTAATCCTCTGTTCCACATTTTCAGCTGTTTTTAAAATGTCCCAGTTTCTCTTGCCTCATCTCACTTCCCCTTTGTTCTCTGCTTACTTCAGTAGCTGCAAACTGAGTTCAACATTCAAAGGTAGTTTGCACTCAACTAACTCAGCAGAGAGGAGAGGAGGAGGCAGAATCCTGCCTTTCCCAGTAGGTTCAGGCAAAAGCAAACTGCTAAACCTTTCCTACCTTGTCTGTCCCTCATTAATAACCTTTGCCATTTTGAACACATTCTGCTCTTGCTTGGCAACATGTGTCCCGGTTTTCATCTGTGAAATGTTGGAGGTTATGGTATTTTGTCGAGAGGCAGTGTGGTGTAGTGGTTTGAGTATCGGACTATGACTCTGGAGACCAGGGTTTGAATCATCACTCAGTCATGGAAACCCACTGGATGATCTTGGGCAAGTCATGCTCTCTCAGCCTCAGTGGAAAGCAAAAGCAAACTCATTCTGAACAAATATTTATGAAAACCCCATGATAGGGGTTAGGGCCTTCTCGGTGGCTGCTCCTAGACTTTAGAACTCCCTTCCCTAGAGAGTCCAGGATGGTACGTACATCTCTCCTCTCATATTGCCAACAGATAAAAACATTCTTGTGTCATCAGGCATTTAAAGTCTGATGAGGGTTGGTCTTGCAAATACTGTATGATTTAGATTTTAAGGTCCATTTAGTTTACCATTTCTTAATATTTCTAACATTTTAAAAAGTTTTTAACTCTATAAATTGTTCAATTTGTTTTTTTTAATTCCATATTTATACTTTTAATGTTTGTGTATTGCTTTAATTTGCATTGTTTTAACCCCATGTTAGTCGCCTTGAGACCCTATATTGGGGTAAAGATGGTGTAGTAGTAGTAGTAGTAGTAGTAGTAATAATAATAATAATAGTTCACCTTAGGGTCACCATAAATAGGAAATGACTTGAAACCATTCTTGTGTTGTTGTGTATGCTGAGGTTGAGCTTGTATAGAGATTGTTTCCTACATAAAACCCAGAGTAGTTTCCTAATATGCTAGAACTGCTTGGAAAATATGGAGTTGATTTCAAGAGAAGATGGCAGGGTCAAATGCTTGAGCAAGGCAATCTCCAGTGGCCCCTGGTAGCTCCTGGGTCAACGGAGTGCTTAATCCACCATGGCTTAATAGTGCAAACTTGACGGTGCAGTCTAAGGTGTTGAACCTTATTCCAAAAATAGGGTAAACACCTTGGTTAGCGCCTTTAAGGTTCAGACTAAAATTGGGAATAGATTCACTGCCCCGCTGACAGAGGAGCCATTAATGAATACTGACAATCTCTGGAAGGATTTCACATAGAGTGAGGCACACGTGACTGGATGGGTGACCAGCGCTATGCTTTTCACCATACTTTCTAGTTGACATAGTCTGGCTTGTAGTACTACAAGTTGTATAAGACTGTTTTGTAACTATATAACTATTTTGTATATTACGGTATCTGTGTGTTGCTTCAATTCACCTGTTGATTTATGATAACCCCATGAATTTCATAGGGTTTTCTTAGTCAAGGAATACTTTTGCCAGTTCCTTTCTCTGAAATCCTCTCCATTGATGCCCCCTTGTCATGGGAGAGAAGCTTGCGTACCCTAATGATGCTTTGAGCTATGCTGGTGGTGGCATAATAGCCACCAGTAGTGTCTCCCATGCCAGACAGGTCAAAACCGAAGGGTCTGACAAAGAGCGTCAAAGGGCAGGATGGGCTATCTAGCCTTGTGGCAACCGTCCTAGGAGAAGGAAAACTCTAATCCCAAACCCGGGCAGATGGTGCTTGTCCAGCCCTATAAGGTCAACCATCTAAGAGAAGGAAACTCTAATCAAACCTATGGCCCGAGGAACTCGCTGCTACCGTCCATGCTTGCAAGGCCAGCAGATGAACCTTTGGTTAAAAGGGTGAGGCCAGTTCTGTGCACATTGCGCTCCACCAGAAAAATCCATTGCACAGGCTCGAAGGACAAATCCAATTCCAAAAAAAGAGAAAGCCCTGTAGCGATAGGCGAGGGACGAAACGGCAGGTGTAAAGATGCACTGGAAGCTGCAGACCCAACCCTGCATGCAGGCGGTTCAGGACTTTGGTTGCTCGAGGCTGACCCAGGAGATGACAGTCTTGTTTGGCAGCATCCTGAATGACCAAGCAGCCTTTTGTAAGGAGAGCACTGCTTGCTTCATATGGAGAGAGACCTAGAAAAGGTGGCTTAACAAAAGCTCATCCCCAACTACCTGGTTGGCTAGTCGCGGCCAACGGGAATCTTCTGATGCAGTCAAACCAAGGCAAAGAAACAAAGCCACGCGCCAGCCTCCAAAGGTGTAAATAAACTGACACTTGCGTGCTGGAACATCAGAACCATGTGAGACTCTGAAGATAGTGGACAGCCTGAGCATCGTTCTGCCCTAATAGCCTATGAACTATCACGACTTAACATTGACATCGCTGCTCTTAGTGAAGTTCGCCTCCATGAGGAAGGCAGCCTTAAAGAACATGGCGCCAGCTACACACTTTACTGGTCTGGCAAACCCAAAACCGAAAAACATCTTTCAGGAGTAGGCTTTATGATTAAAAACTCCATTGCCTCCAAACTCGAAACCTTGCCAACAGGACACTCTGATCGCATTATTTCCTTACGCCTCCCACATGTTGTTCTCTTTAGTATATATGCCCCAACTATGCAAGCCGACCCTGTAGAGAAGGACAAATTCTACACAGACCTATGCCAACTCATACAAAAAGTCCCTGTAGAAGATAAAATTATTATCCTTGGTGACTTCAGTGCCAGAGTAGGAAAGAACTCTGAAGCCTGGAAAGGTATCTTAGGCAAACAGGGTGTTGGAAATTGCAATAATAACAGACGCCTCCTCCTAGAGTTCTGTGCAGAACAACAGCTGACTATTACAAACACAATCTTTCAGCAGAAAGATAGCTTGAAGACAACCTGGATGCATCCCCGATCCAAACATTGGCACCTCATTGACTATGTTCTAGTCCGTCAGAGAGACATTCGTGATGTCCGTCATACCCGAGTGATGCCCAGTGCAGAATGCCAAACAGATCATTGCCTCGTCAGATGTAAACTAAATCTTCATCTTAAGTTCAAACCTAAGAGGGGTGGCATCTTAAAGAAGAGACTCCAAGTCAACAATCTTCAACAAACTACCATGAGATACAACTTCCAGGCAAATCTGCAAACAAAACTTGAAGACCATCCTACAGATCCTTCTCCTACAGTGCTTTGGCAACATATCAAAAACAGTATCCTCCAGTCTGCAGAAGAATCCCTCGGGTTCTCCCACAAGAAAAATCAAGACTGGTTTGATGAAAACAACCAAGAGATCCAGGAGCTGTTGGTAAAGAAGAGAACTGCTCCCCAGGCATACCTCGCCCAGCCAACCTGCCATGTAAGAAAAGCAGCTTCCTTCCTCACATGTAGTAAACTTCAACAAAAACTCCGAGACATGCAGAACAAGTGGTAGATCAATATAGCAGAAAAGACACAATGCTGTGCAGATCTGGGTGATCATAGAGGAATTTATGAAGCTCTTAAAGCAGTGTTTGGACCTACTTATCAGGTCCAAAGCTCCTTATACAGCACAGATGGTCAAACATTAATTACTGATAAAGCCTCCATCCTGAATCAATGGGCTGAACATTTTCAAAGTCTCTTTAGTGCCAACCAAGTAGTCTAAGTTATAGCTTGTTTAACTTAAGCTGTCTGAGGGCTCGCACTAAGACTAAACTATCTAGTCCGTGAGCGGCTCTTCGCTGATGATGCTGCCCTTGTTGCCCACACAGAAGTAGTTCTGCAGCACCTAACATCCTGCTTTGCAACAGCTGCAGAGCTGTTTGGGCTGGAAGTCAACCTGAAGAAAACAGAAGTTCTTTACCAGCCTGCATCACAGGACGAACACCACCATCCCCACATTGCCGGTTGCAAATCTCTGCTCAAGTCCGTTCAGCAGTTCACCTACCTGGGAAGCATCATCTCCTCAGATGCCAAGATTGACAAAGAGATTGATCACAGATTAGCAAAGGCATATAGTGCATTTGGAAGACTCCACAAAAGAGTCTGGAGCAATAAACACCTGAGGCAAAGCACAAAACTCAGTGTGTATAGAGCCATTGTACTGTCTATCCTCCTTTATGGATCTGAAACATGGGTCACCTATCGCCACCACCTACGACTCCTTGAACGCTTTCATCAGCGCTGTCTACACACAATCCTAAATATACACTGGACTGACTATGTGATGAATGTTGCTGTCCTTGAGCAAGCAGGGATCACCAGCATTGAGGCCATGATATTGAGAACGCAGCTGCACTGGGCAGGGCACATTTCTAGGATGGAGGACCATCGCCTCCCAAAAATACTACTCTACGGTGAACTAGCCACGGGTCAGCGTAAGAGGGGCGCTCCAAAAAAGCAATACAAGGACTCTCTGAAACAACATCTCAGTCTCGGCCAAATTGATCACCAACAGTGGTCCGCCCTGGCCTCACATCGGAAGGCATGGAGACGCACTATCCACAATGCTGCAGCCTTATTTGAGAACTCACGCTGAACAAGTCTTGAAGAGAAACGACAACCCAAAAACATCACCCAAGGAGACCTTCTGCTGTGCTTTCTGCAACCGGACTTGTTTATCTCAGATTGGCCTCTTTAGTCATCAGTGCGCTTGCAGAAAGCACGGGAAGAGTCCTTCCTGAATCTTCATTTGTGAAGAAAAGCCAGAGGGGGTGGTCTCTGAAATATTGCCTACAGCACCTGCCACTCATTGGTGGGCTCCCATCCAAGTACTAAGCAGGGTTGACCCTGCTTAGCTTCCAAAATCAGATGGGATCTGGTGCCTTTAGAGTCTTTAAGTCCTTTGTATGCTCATATTATTGTGTGTATTTTTCTGCCATCATAATATGCAGTTACTCCAAAAGGTATAACCCAAATTTGCCAACAAAAATATACAATACATTTTGATTTTCTTTTTGTATTTGGCACATTGTTATTAGTTCACCTATAGCTTTATGAAAAGAAAAGAAAAACAATATTTAGAGCAGTAACAAGAAAAATTTCTGCTAGCTTTGGGGTCATCTAAATAGCAAAAAATATATATTGTGCAAATGAATGGCGATCCATTCAGATGGCCATTTGCACAAATGTGTCATTCGGAAGGGGGGCTGCAAAAGCTACCATATAGTCTGTTCGCACTGCATCCGGGGCTTCATCTGGATTTTCCCAAAAGATCTGCATGGCATGCAAATGTGTGACCATTTGAACACTCATGCTCTCACACATACGAACAGGCAGCATAATCTGATTGGCTAGAAGAGCATGGGGCAGGGCTAGGAAAGAGGGAAAGCGTCAGCGGCTGCCATGTTGGATTTTTGGCTGTGCAAGGGTCCAGTAAGTCGATCAAACAGTGATTTTATACTCTTTTTTTTTTAAATTATTTTTGTTGTAAACATGAAATAACTCCTGTGTACACCACATGAAGCTTTTTTTAAAAAATGGCAGCGGCAGATTTAAAATTGCAAGTATATCACTTACGGCAGCCAACTGGCTAGGGGGTCATGCAGAGTTTAGGGGTGAGTTTTAGCTGTGTAGGCAGATCACATCATTGTGAATGCCTGCCTTTTCGGACATGTTCATATTATTTCCCCCTTGTAGAGGCAGGGCCTTTGATAAACTGGAGTAGATTATTTTGTAAGAGGAAAACTGAGCAATGAGCCAAAAATGAGAGATAATCTACTTTTAGTAAACTGCAAGAGGAACAGTGTCTCTGTGTGCATGTGTTCATTCATGTACAAGTGGAATTAGTCTTAACCTGCCAAGTAAGGGGAAAAAATTACAACACCTTTCAAAGATGCAAATTGACAATTAACAAAACAATGGAATCCTTCAACCTTCCTTTACAGAGGTGCAAATTGATAATCAGGAAGAAATGAAAAAAAATGGTAGCTTCTCGTTAAATGTGAGTTTGAAATGAAGATTGCTGAAGAAGGAAGGAAGGAAGAAAGGAAGGAAGGAAGGAAGGAAGGAAGGAAGGAAAAAAGAAAGAAAGAAAGAAAGAAAGAAAGAAAGAAAGAAAGAAAGAAAGAAAGAAAGAAAGAAAGAAAGAGGCAGGCAGGCAGGCAGGCAGGCAGGCAGGCAGGCAGGCAGGCAGGCAGGCAGGCTCTTTAGGAGAGAAAATTCTTCAGAGAATAATTCCCTATGTCCTGTGGCTAGCAGTGTGCTCTAGGCCAAAACCTGAGTGCTGTCCTATATATGTGTGCTGAACAGTCAGATTTGTTTAGGGGTTTTCTTTTGTTTTGTTTACTTCCTTTTTACTTTCTAGGACTCGTCATAGGAACTTTCTTTGGTCCTATCGAGAGGCAATACGTGCAGCGCAGAGATCCTTCTCCTCTGCACGTATTGCATCTGCAGAGTCCCGTCCAGCCGAGCTGTTTAGGGTGGTAAGGGAGATGATGCAGGTTATTCTTGCGCAGAACCCAACGACAGCCTGCTGTGATGCATTTAACAACTACTTTGCAGATAAAATCTCTCGGATAAGAGCTGACTTAGATGCCAGTAATTTGACAGAAACAATTGACGAGGTGTCCAGCAACTCCATTGATGTAAGTTTACTGAATCAATTTCAATCCGTGACTACTGAGGACGTGGACAAGCTACTTGGTAGGGTGAGGAAGATGACCTGCCCTCTTGATCCTTGCCCTTCATGGCTGGCCATCCAGGGTGTGTGTGCCTTGATGGTGTTCCTTAAGGACATCATCAATGCGTCCCTCAGAGAAGGGTGTGTTCCATCTTGTTTAAAGGAAGCGGACATTAGGCCGCTCCTGAAAAAATCTTCCCTTGACCCCCTGGACATGAACAACTATAGGCCGGTTATATGTTACCATTCTTGAGCAAAGTGATCAAGGAGGCAGTTGCGCTTCAACTCCAAGTGGTCTTGGATGAAACCGATTATCTAGACCCATTTCAAACTGGCTTTAGGATGGGATTTGGAGTTGAGACCGCCATGCTTGCCTTGACCGACAACCTGCGTCTAAGCATCGACAGGGGTAGTGTGACCCTGTTGGTGCTTTTAGACATCTCAGTGGATTTCAATACAATAGATCATAGCATCCTCTTGGATAGCCTGAGTGGGTTAGGAATCGGAGGCACTGCATTCCAGTGGCTCCGGTCCTTCCTCTCAGCCAGGTCCCAGAGGATGTTGCTTGGGGACAGCTGTTCCGCAGGGCACCATCCTGTCCCCGATGCTGTTTAACATCTATATGAAGCCACTGGGTGAGATTATTCGGAGTTATGGGGCTGGGTGTTTTCAATACGCTGATGACACCCAGATCTATTTCTCCTTGTCCCAATCATCGGCCTCGAATTTTAACGGCGTCTCTCCTCTTAATGACTGTCTTAAAGCAGTAATGGGCTGGATGAGGAAAAATAGATTGAGATTAAATCCGGACAAAACGGAGGTGCTCACGATAGTGGCCCCAAAACCAGAAGTTGGGTTGCAACCTCCAGCTCTGGATGGGGTCACGCTCTCCATTAAGGACTGTGTTCGCAGTCTGGGGGTGCTCCTTGATTCATCGCTTCAGATGACGAGTCAGGTGAATGCGACGGTCAGGAGCGCCTGTTATCAGCTTCGGCTGATATGCCAGCTGCTCCCTTTCCTGGAAGTAAGGGACCTTGAGACTGTGGTGCACGCGCTGGTAACCTCTTGCGTAGATTTCTGCAATGCACTCTACATGGGGCTACCCTCATGCTTGGTCCAGAAACTTCAGTTGGTACAAAATATGGCAGCCAGAGTGGTCTCGGGAACATCTCAGAGAGACCATATAACTCCAGTATTAAAATCTCTCCATTGGCTTCCTATCAGTTTCCGGGCCCAGTATAAGGTGTTGGTTATTACCTTTAAAGCCCTAAATGGCTTGGGTCCAACTTATCTCCAGAACCGCCTCCTCCCATACAATCCTCCCTGCGCACTCTGGTCCTCTGGGAGGAATTTGCTTCAGCCACAAAAATCTAGGATGTCTGCAACCTCCCAGAGGGCCTTTTCAGTAATCGACCCAAATTGTGGAATGACCTGCCGAACGAGATCAGTCAGATGACAAGCCAGAGTAGCTTTAAAAAAGCACTAAAGACGGATCTCTTTCGGCAGGCCTTTTCTAATTAGATCCCGGCCTCAGGAGCTCCTGGCCTCTTTTAGTCTGCTGTCCATTTATTGTATTTATTGTTTTTTAAATGTGATTTTAGATTAGTTGCTTTTTAATTTATATTTGTTTAATATCTTTTTATAGGGGTGGGTGGGGGTGGGTGGTGTTTAGGGATTTTTATCTGTATTGTATTTTAATTTTTGTAAGCCGCCCCAATTGTTTTAACAGAGGGGTGGGGTATAAATAATAATAATAATAATAATAATAATAATAATAATAATAATTCCTTTTGTACAGGAGTAGATAACCTGGTGTGGGGCCTGAATACCCTAAAGGCAGCAGATCCCATCTGACCCCTGAAGCTGTGCAGGGACAGCACTGGTTAATACCCCCCCCCCAAAGAATACCAGATGCTGTTGGCTATATTCCAGAGGAAGGGACTGGCAAAACCACCTCTGAATAAGCAGCAGTGCACCATGATAATAGCACTGCCTGCCTTGCCTTATTGTACAATGCCAGCATGTTTCAGCTGTTCTCCCATTCCAGTCCCATGGGAGACAGACAGTTGTAAATACGGGTCTTTTTGTGAATTGGAAAAACCCATTAACAATATGATACGTGTTTAGCTCAGTTTCCCTTTGGACCATAATGGGAGAACAGCTGAAACACGCCAACATTGTGTGATAAGGCAAAGTGGGATGTGCTATTTACTTATTTAGGTACTTATACCTCATTCTTCAGCCACAAAGGCTCCCAGAGTGGCTTACACATTTTGTAAGCAATAGCAATTTACACATCTACACCCCATTAAGTGGTTTCCAATGTGTGTTAGCTAATAGCCCCCACAAGTGGGGTATCATTTTACCAACCTATGAAAGGATGGAAGGCTGAGTGAAACTTGGAGCCCTTGGGATCGAACTTGCAACGTTGGTGCTTGCAGTCGTGGCACTGAACCACTGAGCCACCAGGGCTCCCTCCCTCCAAATGCTAGTCTTGGGCTTCACTTCTGCTTCCCTTCCTTCATGCAATAAGGCTCTAAGAAAATCCAATGAAATTCATGATGTTGCCAAAAGTCAGCAGTTGACTTGAAGGCACATTCATACACACAGATAACTTTGTACCTTCCAGGCTGAATTGGGTCCAGGCTGGGTATTCTCAATTCTTTAATGCAGAAGATTCCAGATTTAGTTACAAGCATCTTAAGGTAGGGCTGGAAAGACTCTTTTCTGAAATCATAGAATCATAGAATTGGAAGAGACCACAAAGGCGATCTAGTCCAATCCCCTGCCCTGCAGAAATACAGAATCAAAACATTCCTGACAGATGACCATCCAGCTATGTTTAAAAACTTCCAAAGAAGGAGATTCCACCACACTCTGAGGAAGTGCATTCCACTATTGAACAGCTCAAGGTTTTTAGAATTTGTGCAAGCTGTCTCTTCACAAAATTGGTCTCTTTTTTCCTTTGTGGAACATAGTACACACAGAGAGAGATCAGACAGAGAGGCATTTTACTTCCTTCTTTTTTAAAAAAATGTAGACACCTCAGCCAGCCTTCATACTTTGTGGAAAGTCCATGCAACCAAGCATCAGGATCATACTTTCCAAGAATAATTATTCAAGCAATTTGGCAAAAGACTTTCTTGCAAGTGCTGGGAGTATAGGAAAAAAACTCTCACTGAAAGGTGGTGGGAAGAGCGTTGCCATTCTTGTGCATGAGAATAAAGTAAGGAAGATTTACAAGCCTAGTAAATTTTTATTTTTTTTCTTTTAAAAAATGAATTGGGAAAAAAAAATTCTCAACCAACCCAACGTCTTTCCCCACTGCATCTGGTTCTAAATAAAGTCCCCTGTGACTCTGGACTGACCCTGACAAAGTAAATCCAAAACATGAGGGATCTGGCTGGGCATCAATGAATTGCAGCTTCCCCTGCAGACACTTCAGCATTTGCAAATACGTATTTTATTTGTCAAGTTTATTTGTATGGAGGTCTTTAATGCTTTTCTTGTGTGCAGCTCTGCTTGTTCATTTCTCTTCATTAACTCATTCCACCCCCTCTAATTTTCAATAAATCTCAGAACACCTTCCAATCAAATTTTTTCTCCAATCCATCAGTAATCATATTTCCCTTCCTGGAATATATGGAGAATCAGTATTTTATTTCCCCCCTCTGAACTGTTGCTGTCCTGGGTGTTTTGACATAATAATGGCTTTAGATGTTGTATCGTAGAATGTTGACTCCTATATCTTGTTTATTGTTAATTTCTAGAGACAGGTTTCAGGGTTCAGCTAATTCTTGCCTTCAGGGTTTTAAGTTAAATATCCATTGGGAAGCTATCTTTTTTTTAATGCCTGGAATATTAAGTAAACCTTCCAGCGTTGCTCAAGAAATGGTGGCATTTCTGGCTTGGCCAAGTTATAGTTGGAATGAAAGCAATTTTAGAAGTTATAAAACTAGAATTTAAAAATTAGACTATTGCATTTATGCTTTTTGTAGCAATGCATTATTTTATTCTCAAGTGTTTGCAGGTTTAGAGTCTTCGTTAAAAAAAAAAAGATTTTACAAGTCATCTTCATTCAAAGCCAGGCTTTGGTGCCATATCACATAATTGAGGACCACTCCTCCTCCAAATTACATATATTGGGGAGGCTACCAAGGCAAAACTGCAACTGTATGGTGTCCACATTGGTATCCTTGGTGATATTGCAAAAGGAATCTCTGTGCTGCAGGTGTTGGATTTCATGGCACTTAAATATGTTGTCATGCATCCCAAGTCATTGATTGAGTTATTTGTATTTCTACTAGCTCTGTACCGAACTCTGCAATCCATCAGTACAACCTCTGGATTACTGTGCCAGAAGACAACAAATTCCAAAATCCACAAAAGAATGATACTTTTATTAACCAAACAAAATGCAGAAAATATGTCATGTAAGTTTTAGTATCTTTACCGGCTTCTTCATCAGGCAAATATATTAAAATCATACAGGGGGAGAAAAGTTACAATGATAGAGTCACAGGCCTACATTTTGTCTGAGATGTTTCTGTTTTCAGTTAAGATGGTCAGTAGGGACATCAATGCAGGCAGGGACCACTCCCCTTCTTGGTCATGCCTGGTCTGGGGACAAGAGGCAATAAAAGACAGGTAATACAATTTAGATTCCATTAGCAAAAGGGAAGTTATTTTTCTGTTACTAATAGAGTTGAAATTCTATTACTGTCTTTTATTGCCCTTTGTCCCTGGCCCCATATGACCAAGAAGGGGAGTGGCCTTGGCCTGCATTGAGATCCCTCCAGACCATCTTAACTTAGAATCATAAAGTTGGAAGAGACCACAAAGGTCATACAGTCCAATCCCCTGCCATGCAGGAATAAACAATCAAAGCACTCCAGACAGATGGCCATCCAGCCTCTGCTTAAAACCTCCAAAGGAGACTCCACCACACTCCAGAGGCAGCAGCAGATAAAGTAACACCACAGGCAAAACGTAGGGTTGTGATTTCAACATCATCACCTTCCCCCCCCTCCTGTTTGATTTTTAACACCTGATGAAGAAGCCAGTAAAACTTCAAAAGTTTGCATGATAGATTTTCTACATCCTGGTTGGCTACTAAAGGTATCCCTCTCTTGTGAATTTTGGATTTTGTTGTACCTTGATATATGGCCAACACAACTATCCTGAATATGTGGCAGAAAAGATACATTAAGTAGCCAAGAAATGGGAAAGGTTCTGATGGTCACTATGTGACAGGATCCTAGCACTATCATGGATCCATCCTGAGACTTGTACTTTGGGGAGGGACTTAAACCTAATCCACACTACACAAATAATCCAGTTTGAAACTGGATTATTTGCCATGGCTCCTTCCTATGGAATCCCAGAATTTGTAGTTTTACAAGGTCTTTCGCCTTTTCAGCCAAAGAGTGCTGGTGCCTCACCAAACTACAAATCCTGGAGTTCCATAGAAAGGAGCCATGGCAAATAATCCAGTTTCAAACTGGATTATTTGTGTAATGTGGATTTGGCCTTAGAATACTCTGCTAGAGAGCTCCAGTACATTCCCCCAATTTAGATGCAGACATGATAGTTGAAGTAGTATCAGGATGATATAACTCTATAGTGTACTTAACCAAACTGCAAATCCCAGGATTCTGTAAAATGGAGTCCTCCAGCTGAAGTGGTTTCCTGCTGTAATAAATGTGTAGATTAAATGTACTCTCTGAGACAGGGGTGGCTAAGAATTCCATTTCAGTTTTGCTTTGGATAAGCATATACAAAAATTCAAAACATTCATCCTTCTTTCGGATGGAAAGAACACAAGATTTTTAAAAGTCAGAAAGTATAAGAAACTGATATTCTCTGTTTCGTCTGTCTAGGCCTGGGGCTTTGAATGTTTAGTTCAGAAACATCTTGGTCTGAATCTTTGTGCATTCAGCCATGATGTGTTTGAATTAGGGTTGCCATCTTTTTTTCTTGAGAGGCTCCTCATCTTTAACATCTATGCAGCAGGCAAATGCAAGTTCTTTCCATTGGCTTGTTGGTGGTGGGAAAAGTTGTATCTAAATAATTTGGCCTTTGCCAATGGGGAAGACTTCTGTTTCAGGTTTGTTTGTTTTTTGAAGAATTAATCAAAAAAATGCAAATGTTTCCATACTTGGTTTGGAAAGAACTTATAGCTTTAAAAATTAAAATGGGTAAAAAGGCAAAATCTGATACATTTTCCCATCCCTACTCTGTGACTCAATTCCTTTGCGGCCAGTGCGAAGCCAAATATTCTTTGCAATTTGTTTTGGGTGCAAAATTGGGTTTTGGCTGGAGAGGCAAGATTTCTCAGTCTTCAGGGGACATTGACACATGCCTCCTTGAGCTATTAAAACCAATCAGGAATCACATAACCCATGCAATGACATCATGCTACAATATAGCCAAGCAGTGTTACCTTTCTGTTGATGCCCCTAAGGAGAAATGAAATCCATTAAAATGAAGGGACAGGGATCAGTTTAAAAATCAAAAAGTTTTGCAGTCCCTTCACAATGAATCTGCTCACATACCTCAAAGCCTTTTTGTTTCTAAAGAAAAATGGCTTCTCTGATAATGTTGAACCTCTTCATGAACTTGGCACCACATTTTGGTTGAATACTCATTGTGCCCAACTCAAGCCTCCCTGCATTATCGCCATACCAGGACACAGAGACACTTATTTTAGCAGCATAAAACACTGATCCTGATTTAATACCTTTGAAATGACTCTGTACATTTAATGGAGTAGTTTAGTTTCATGTGCTCCCATAAATAAAGTAGATGAGCATAATAATGTAATGGTATACAAGGCAGGAAATGATAGAACATATTTGCTACCTTGCTTTCTCATTTATAATCCAGGATGCTTGTTTACAGCTTGGGATGTTCAGTAAATCCAATTGTAATCCACAACGATCCACTGGTGCTTTAGAACACTTACCCCTCCCCCCAATAGGGTTTAACTATAATGAGAATTAATAGGCCAGCATTATGAAAATAGGACATTAAATCCTGATTAGGCTCAATGTTTATTGAGTTAGAAACCAAACAACAACAACAACAAACAGTATCATTCTATTCTAGTGTGGAGTTAGTTAAAACTTCCTCCCCACCACCACCAAAGCATTACCTTACATTAGAGTTAGCATAAGTGGGCTGCTAACCTTAATGGCTTTTTAAAAATGAATACATGAGTTAATGGAGGATAGGTTTATCAGTAGCTATTGGTCATTATACAGTTGTCCCTTCATATTCGCTGGGGTTTGGTTCCAGGACAACCCCTCCCCCATGGATAACAAAATCCGTGAATACTCAAGTCCCATTATATGCAATGGCATAGCAAAATGGTGTCCCTTATATAAGATGGCAAAATCAAGGTTTGCTTTTTGGATTATTATTTTTTAAGTATATTTTCAAGCCATGTATACTTAAATCCGTATATACCAAATCCATAGATATGGAGGGACAACTGTACTTGAAAATAACAAAGACATCTCTTCTATGCATTTTAAGGGAAAAACATTTAAGGGGGAAATATGCTTGTGAAAGACCATATTACAGCTAGATAGACTCAATCAAGGAAGCCACAACCCTGAGTCTGCAAGATCTGAGCAGGGCTGTTGGTGATAGAGTGACTTGGAAGTCTCTTATTCATGGGGTCACCATAAGTTGAAGTCAACTTGATGGCAGTTAACAGGACCATACATATATAGAGTACATTCACATTCTCATTTTCTACTACCTTCTACCTTCCCCAAGTATTACTGTCTTTTCTAATGAGTCATGTCTTCCCATGATATGTCCTAAGTATGACAGTCTCAGTTTAGTCATTTTGGATTCTAGGGAGAGTTCAGTCTTGATCTGCTCTTGAACTCATGTATTTGCCTGTATGTGCTGAGTTCGAAACATTGCATGAGAAATCACAAAAAGGATGAAAACTCCCCATTGTTGACTAATATATCTTAGATTTTTCAGATACCTGGTGCAAAGAATGTGGATAATAAATACCACTGTACAACATGTGTGTTTTCTTATGTTTCTCATTTCTCCTGAATTAGAATAATAGAATTGTAGAATCTTAAGAGCTGGAGGGGTTTCATGGGCCATCTAGTCCAACCCCCTGCCATGCACGAATATACAACTGCAGCACTCCTGGTGCTGATTCTTTATTCAGCACTATGCCAAAGTTTTCTCTGATTAATGTTCTGATGGTATCATTGGTCTAGGTGGGAAAAATAGGGTAGAAAATGGCAAGAAACATTCATTTGGCTTCAGTGGCAGCTGGTGGCTTCCATATCAGTTGAGTGGTGAATCTGTTCCAGGTTTCAATTAATCTAGAGAAACTATTTAAGATGCTGACTCCTATCTTCAAAATTGGTTCATCACCTTGGATAGCTTCTTTAAAGTTCAGACTAAATTCCAGAGTGGATTCACTGACATGGAAGCCCCATAGCTACCATTGTTTGGCTTATGAAAATCCCTAGAGACCTGGGGACACACATATATTAGAATATCAGCTAGCGTTGGCATCTTCCTTTTTAAAAACAGACCAACCTCTCCCAAGAATGCATATGCAGAACAGCAGAGCCTCAGGTTTTGCCTGTACTTCACAGTTTTGCTAGCTTCATACCACTTTGGTTGTCATGGCCCAGCCTCAGGAACCCTGGGATTTGTAGTTTGGTGCAATACACTACAAAGAGAAAGAGATTGACAGTTATATCAGCTTAATGCTGTAGTGTGACCAGGAACTCAGAATAGCTTGGCATTTATAGAGACAGTAGAGGTTTCCAGCAGAGAATTCTATGTACCCCAACCAAACTATAAATCCAGGATTCCACTGAATGAAGCCTTGACAATTAAAGTGGTATGCACTGAATAACTGTATAATGCATATACACCTTTAGAATAATAGAATAATAGAATCTTAGAGTTGGAAGGGACCACAAGAACCATCTACTCCAACCCCCTGCCATGTAGGAATACACAACTAGAACACCCCCGAGAAATGGCCATCCAACCTCTGTACAAAGACTTCCAAAGAAAGAGAATCCACCACTTTCTGAGGGAATCTATTCCACTGTCAATCAATTTTTACAGTAAAAATGTTTTTCCTAATGTTTAGGTGGATTCTCTTTTCCTCCACATTTGCTGGGGTTAGGGGTACAGAACCCCTGCAAAATTGGAAAAAATGCAAATATCTCTAGCCCCCCTCCCCTCCAAAAAAACCCTATTCTATATATAACACACACAAAATGTACAATCTTCAGATTCAACTCACTGTGGATACCTTTGAAGTAGTGGGGTTCTTTTGCAAGGCAGGAGCAGGCGGCTGATGTGGCTTGCTGCCACCTCTGCTTCTGTCCTATGCCATTTTTAATAGGGACTTATAAACCTCACCACATGTTCTCAGTCTCATGAGGCTTGTAGTCCTTATTAAAAATGGCATAGGGAAGCAGCAGAGGTGCAAGCAAATAATTCACAAATAATCAAATCCACAAGAGTTAAAGCCGCAAACATGGAGGGCCAACTTTCATTTGAACCCATTGATTTATGTTCTGGAATCTGGAGGAGCAGAAAACTAGTTTCCCCCTCATCTATGAAGCTCATTTCATAGAATCATAGAGTTGGAAGAGACCCCAAAGGACCATCCAGTCCAACCCTCTGCCCTGCAGGAATACACAATCAAAGCACTCCTTACAGATGACCATCCAGCCTCTGCTTAGAAACCTCCAAAGAAGGAGATTCCACCACGCTCCACGGCAGCACATTCCACTATCAAACAGCTCTTACCATCAGGAAGTTCTTCCTAATGTTTAGGTGGAATCTCTTTTCCTGTAGTTTGAGTCCATTGCTCCATGTCCATTTCGTGCCTGTGGAACTACTGTTATCTCTCCCTAAAATCTACCTCACAGGGTTGCTGTGAGAAGAAAGCTGGTGGAAAAGCACTTCAAAAATAATCACATTTTCTACCCCCCAAAACTTTTTTTGAAGAAAGTTCTCTCTCATCAAAGGGGCAACTATTAGCATGGGGAAAAAAATCCAACACCAGTCTACCATTTTACTCCAAGCCCTTTAAATCAGCACATAAGCTCACCTGTAGATGCGAAAATATTAAACTCCCTCCCCTGCTGCAAGAAGTATCCACCAATAACAGAAAATGACAAAACTGCACAACTGAGTCTGGGAAGTGTTAAGTTTAAGCAGGAGGAAGTTCAGTCAAATCTGTGGTATACTGACATTATGAGCCATATTCCAGAAATGAAATTTACTTCGGTGCCAGTTTTGATCGAAGCAGGTGAACTAATTCAATCCTGAACATTTTCATCAGCAGTTGCTTGAGGTGTTCAGATTTTCTTATGAGATACTCCGATGCTGGCCAAGCTAAGGAGATGGAAATGAGGCATTTAACAGCTTTTGCAAGAGGGGGAAGAAAGTGATTTCCCTGTTTCACAGTTCTGGACGTAACATTTGATATTAATGTTAAGGACTCAGGCAAAAATCATCAATGAGGACACAGGGTGGGGGTATGGGGTGGGTGGGGGGAGAGAAACAGAGCACTAGTAATTTTGTTAAGGTACTTAGGTACCTCAGGATGCTATTTTGAGGTTTTTACAACAAAGGTGGAAAACATGACTTGCTGATGCAACAAGGACTTTTGGGAAAGGCTCAGTAACGAAAGCATGCATACTGTCAATGGGTGAACATTGATGGCTCTCTTTGGCTTTACTACAGGCAGGCCAGCAAGTGAGGTTTTCTTCTCTGTCTGGAGACCTCAGTGAAAATCAAGCTTGCTCTTACCATTAGGCAGAACAATGGTGGCATCCATCTATGGAGCAGTAAAACCACTCAGTGGGGTTGCCTTAACAAGGAAAAAACTCCTCACAGAATGTGGTGAGAACCCTACCTGTCTAAATGGCAAGCCATGTCATTTCATCGTTTTCTGAAGGAGGGGCCCCCAAAAGGTTAAAAAAAAAAATTATGTAGGAAAAGCCTTTGTGGCTTTTCCCAGAGTTTTTTAAAAACTGCAAGGGGAATGCTCATTTCCCCTCATTGGGACAAGTGATTTGATACGAATTGTTTTCCCATAGGAGAGGAAGCACAAAGCTAATTGGCCGGACAAGCATGGGGATGCCTGGCTAACAGGACAAGTGCCTGGCATCACCTTTTTGATTTTTTTGCCTTAGCACGTGAGGGCGAAGGCAAGAAAACAGGGTGTTGGGGTTCCCCCCCCCTTTTTTTTTGGAAAGGCAAAATATTGCTCTACTGCACAGTTGAAATCGTTTTTTTTTTTAAAAAATTCAGTGGCAGCAGATTACGGTAGGTAAAAAACATGAGTAATTCACTCACATTGCCATCTTGACTGGTGGACATGTGAAGCTTTGGGGGGCCGAAAAACCATTAAGACAAGTTGCAGCTGCTGTGAAATGCCATTACTGCATGGCACTCCGGGTTTTGGGGGACTCATATAGACAGCCCCTCTGTGTTAAATGAGCTATCTATGGTGCTGAATCTGTTTTGGGAATAGAGTTCAGCATACTGGGACTGTCTTTCATCACTCCAGTGATGTAGACACGGCCAGCCACCAAGGAGTCACAGGGAGGAAACTGGTTCAGGGAGCAGATTTTCAGTATCATGTAAAGGCAGAAAATTGTTACTTATTCTTATGACTGTGTATTCACTACCAGGGAAAGACAGAGGTGTTAGTGGGATTTTCTTCCTCAAAGGGCCAAAACAACATGTTTGGTCTTAGACCTTATGTACCATGACTTTAGGAGGAAGGAAGCTATTTGTTGTCCCGTGTCAGAAAAATATTGGACTGGCTCCAGGAGGACTTAATTCTAAGTAAATAGAATTAAGCATTCCTTCCCCAGTTAATTTTTGGTAAAATGCAAATTCCCAGCGAACCCAGATATAGTAAAGGCAGAAATTCAACCCTTCTATAATCATAGTATGTTTGAATCTATGACTAATGACAGTAAATTCTTATGAGAGTCGGCCATACCTCCATAGGTCATCTAGAGGCAGAACTGGATTCCTGTTTCTTACACAGAAATCAACCCTCAAGCCAAGCCAAGCCCAGTTCTGGGATCATTGTTGAATATATCATGCATTCATTCACAGTTTCATAACAGATACATTCAGCCTCTCCATTTAGGGGTGATATGCTTTTGATTTCTGGAACAAATTGCACAAGAGTATCTCCATTGTCATCTGCTTGTGAAATTTCCAAGAACATCTGTTTGGACATTGTTGATGGCAGAGAACTAAATACAATTGTTATTTTCAACAGGAATAATCCTGCTGAATCAATTAAATCAAGCTAAGTCAACACTTGTGTGAGTTTTATTGATTCAATGGGTCTACTCCAATTGAGACTAAGCATTAGATTTAACCCAGCATTGTGTAAAGCAGGTTTCCCACCACAGACCCCCTCCAGATATATTGGACTACAACACCCATTGCCCCCAGCCAGTGACCATGCTATCTAAGAATGATGGGAGCTGTAGTCCTCTAGGACACCGGGTTAGGGAAGGCTGGAGTAGATGGCCCCTAGGCCTGATTTTGGATGAATAGGTCTTATCTCCTTACGTTCTTAGCTGTGTATTAGATGGGGGAATGTATTATTTATTTTCTGCCTTCTATAGTTAACCCCTGTTTAGAATGGGAAACACCTTCAAAGAGGACACACATTCAGATTGTTTAATAGATAAAGTATGGCTGTTGAGATGTTGCTAGGCTACAACTCCCAACATTCCTCCCTCTTTAGCTGGGGCTTCTAGGAGATGCATTCCAACAACATCTGGAGGGTGGTACCTTGCTCTTCCTCACCTTGATGGATGCCAGGAACTGACATAGGGGCTCTGCTGACTCTTGAACCAATGCTGTAGTTCTCCTACATTATTTTTTTATTATGCTCATTATACACGACAAAAACATAATACAAAACAAAACATAATATAAAATAAAGCAAAATACAGAATACAACAAATCACAAACAAAACACTACATTATAACAGTTTCCTAATCTAAAACTACCTATAACAATTAAATAACTTCCTAATTCTCAGTTGTTGGTTATACATGTTAATTATTCTTCCTTTCTCTTTCATATTAGCTTCTTCACAAATCTGTTATTAAGTGAAATTCTGCTAATTCTTGAAGCCTAATCTTCAGGAGCCCTGGTGGCGCAGTGGTTAAATGCCAGTACTGCAAGTCACCACATTTTAAGTTCTATTCCAGAGGGTTCCAAGGTTCACTCAGCCTTCCATCCTTTCGTAGGTTAGTAAAATGAGTGCCTGGCTTGTGGGGGAAATTAGCTAACACATATTGGAAACTGCTTAATGCAGTGTAGATGTGTAAATTGCTATTGCTTAAAACAATTTGTAAGCCACTCTAATAGCCTTGTGCCTGAAGAGCGGGGTATAAATAAATAAATATGGTTTGTCTATATGAGACAAAAAAATGTAGATTGCTCCATAGTAATGGCAAATCACAGCAGCTGATATTTGTCTTAGCGCGTGCGCGTTTTGGCAGATCACAGGCATGTGAAGCTATCTACATTTGCTGTGCAAACAGGCATGTCTGCGAATGAGCACGGTAGCTGCAAGTGAATTACTTGTGTTTTTACTTACTTCAATTTGCCACTGCCATACAGTATTTTTTTAACCCATATCAAAGGTCCAAAAGAGCAATCTTTCACTTTAACAAAAAAGCAAACAAAAAAAGCCATTTTATCACCTTAGTGCTTACTCACTAAGGCAAAAATCCAACACGGCAGCTCTGTAAGCTTGCCTTGTGCATCTGGCCAATCAGCTTTGAACTTCCACTCATATAGGGAAAGGAATCAAATTGAATCACTTGTCCCAATGAGTAGGAATGTGCACCCCTGTGCTGTTTTTTTTAAAAAAATTCAGTATTTATTGGATTTGCCTCCCACTCCTTCCCAATACATCAAAATGATGTGGAATTCCATTGAGATAGATCATATATTCCACTGTTCTGTGTGGAGTATTTTCATCGTTTAGACAACCCATTATTAAATTTCCCCGTTTTCTGTACTATATAAATTGTTACTACATTCCAGTCTTTCTTAAAGTTTGAAATGGATCCATCTTTTATTAGAATTGTTGATTTGTCCATTTCTGCATGATCATATAGGTCCATCAACCAGTCTTCTTGTGTTAGAATCAAGGAGTGTTTTCATTTCTGTGCATATAAAAGTCTGGCAGCTTTCACCATGTACTGTAGAATTCTTTTGTAGTATTTCCTTTCAAGATGCTCATCCAACATATCCAGCAGAAAGAGTTCTGGCTTCAGTTGAACTTTAACATTTTAAAATTTCTTCCATCAACTCATGAATTTGAACCCATTTTTTTCCCTTTTTCAGATTACCACCACATATGATAAAAAAAAGTTCCAATCTCATTTAAACATTTCCAACACTTATTTGAAGACCTCTTGCAAAAAAATTTTAAACAATCTTTCAGTTGTTAAATACTGTCTGCAGGGTATACCGTCTGGATACCCTTGGTATCCACTTGGGTTTGGTTCCAGGACCCCCCGTGAATACTAAAATCTGTGGATGTTCGAGCCCCATTATATACTCTCTCTCTCTGGCTTTTCTTCGCAAATGAAGATTCAGGAAGGACTCATCCCGTGCTTTCTGCAAGCGGGCTAATGACTGAAAAGGCCAATCCGAGATAAACAAGTCCAGTTGCAGAAAGCACAGAAGAAGGTCTCCTAGGGTTATGTTTCTGGGTTGTGATTCTTTCTGCATTTTCGTTTCTCTTCAAGACTTGTTCGGTGTGAGTTCTCAAATAAGGCTGCAGCATTGTGGATAGTGCATCTCCATGCCTCCCGATGTGAGGCTAGGGCGGACCATTGTTGGTGATCAATTTGGCCGAGCCTGAGATGTTGTTTCAGGGAGTCCTTGTATCGCTTTTTTGGAGCACCCCTCTTACACTGACCTGTGGCGAGTTCACCATAGAGTACTATTTTGGGGAGGCGATGGTCCTCCATCCTAGAAACGTGCCCTGCCCAGCGCAGCTGTGTTCTCAATATCATGGCAATGATGTAGTAAAATACAGTATATAAAATGGCAAAATCTAGATTTGCTTTTTGGATATTTTAAAAAATATTTTCAAGCTGTGGATGATTGAATCTGTGGCTGTAGAATCTGTGGATATGGAGGGCTGAGACATTTCCTTATAGAAATTTTCTTTCAAATCATAACTCAAGGTAAATTTCCGCTCTATTTGTGACTTTCTCCCATTGTTCTAACTATAATTCCTGACCCATATTTTGTGTTTATTTAATCATAGAATCTTTAACTTGCTCTTCTTCCATATCTATCTTTAATAACATTTTATACATTCATTAAGTTGCCGGTACAGATACCATTGATGATTATATCCTTCTGCTTCTAATTCTTCCAAAGTTTCATTCTACAGTATAATATTAACCACCTTGCATTTTGCAGTTCCCCTACATTGTTGTTACAAGTGTTCCTGTGTTTCTTTGTATCAAATAGAGCTTTGCAGATGCACCCAGATATGGCCTCAGAAGTTCACCAAGGAGTTTCATCCTATGCACATTACTGAGAAATCCATTTGTTACACTTCTGAGAGTTAGTTTGGACAATGAGGTATAGCTGTCAGTTGAGTAGCAGCTATCCAGGAAAGATTCAATTGTCTCGAAAGTCAATCATGCAAATATTCCAGCATTTGCATGACCAATAACTTGTCAGAGATTCTTCCCCTCCCCTTATCCATGTGTATAAAACTATCTAAATACTGTAGTTAGACTCTCAATGACAGCTCTGTCAGTCTGCTGTAGGATTATTGTTTCAAATGATAATAGTTCTGAAGCCTGGAATCAAAGGAGAAATAAGATACTGTACTTTTATCTGGAAGTTTTAGCTCTTATGATGGCTTCTTGCTGTTGTTGTTTTAAAGGGGAAAAGGGGGAGGAAAACCAACACATCCTGACATTTAAATGCTTTCTGCAATGAGATGTAGAGATGTTCAGCAACTTCTAAAAACAGACATCTTTTGAACTATTACCCACAGGTAGGGGATTGAAAGCTAACAGAATAAATAACAATACCAATCATTGTGTTACTGTCTTGCTTCCTGATTTACATTCAGCTTTGCCCCCAAACTGTTTCTGTATGAGTTTTCAATGTCAAAAAAATTAATAATAATCCACTGCACATGCCTCTTCAGGTTTTAGCTAGGAGGGAAAATTTTGACTACTTCTTCTATGGATAACATAACAACAACAAAAAACATGTCATGGTAAAAAACTGAATTACATGCTGGGTGGAGACCTGTTTGTGACTATATTGTAACTGGTGTTGTGCCTCTCCAAAATTCTCTACCCTATTTTGGGACAAAGAAATTATGTTTGATGGGGTGGGGAAAAGATAATTTTTCATCTTCTCAGTGGCTGCCCCTAGACTCTGGAACTCCCTTCCCAGGAAGGCCAGAATGGCCTCTCCTTGTTGTTCTTTCATCAGCAGACTAATACCTTTTTATTCAGACCGGCTTTTAAAACAAAGTTTTTAAAGAATGGGCTAAGGGGTGCTGTCCTATTTTAAATGAACTGTTTCTACATCTTTCCATCTTTTTATTCTTTTATTGATGTGTTGTAATCTTTTTATTCTTTTATTGATGTGTTGTATTCTTTTAACACTGTAAATAGTTTAATTCTGTTTTAATGTTTACTTTTTGTATGTTTTTAATTGTACAGTAGGATCCCCGTATCCACTAATTTATTATCCACTGAGTCAATTATTCACAGGACACAAATCAGCACACCTACCATAGAGTCTTCCTAGAAAATGCATCCTCTCTAGCCATTTTCTAGGTCCTCCAATGCAACTCTATGGTATTTTAAACCGGAAGTCATATTATTTTCAATGGTGTTCACTATTGTCCACGGTTTTCAGTATCCATGCCCCCCCCCCTCTGAACCAATCCCCAGCAGATACTGGGGTCCGACTGTATTGTTCTTTTAGATTGTGAGGTGCATTGAATCCCAATTTTGGGGGGAAAGTCGGATATAAATAAATACAGTTGGAACTCCATATCTGCAGGGGTTCTGTTCCTGCACTAACTGCAGATACTGGAAACCACGGATAACAGTGAACCCTGTTAAAATTAAGGACTTCTGGTAAAAACATACCATAGAGTTGCATTGGAGGACCCAGAAGATGCCTAGAGAGGATGCCTCTCTAGGCATTTTCAGCATGACTCTATGAGTCTCTGTTTTGTGTTCTGAGGGTAGCTGAAACCATGGATATTGGATTCACGGATATGGGGGGTCTGACTGTATTAGAACAACAACAATTTAGATGGGACTTGAGAATACATTAATATAGGCCTGCTAAGTTATTTTTACCCAAGAGAACACTTCTCTAGTAGGCATTTGTTGGTCCTCCAGTACAATTCTATGATATGTATCCGCTGGAAGTTGACCATAGAGTTGCACTGGAGGACCTAGAGAGTCCCAGAGAGAACACTTCTCTAGGCATTTGTATGTCCTTCAGCTTGATAGTTGACCACAGAATCACACTGGAGAACTTACAAGTGCCTAGAGAAGTATGCTGTCTAGGAATCTCTAAGTCCTCCTTATCTAAAGGAAAATAATTATCCCAAAAGCTGAATGCATCTGTGAAAAGTTCAGAAGGAGAGCAAAAGGAGAGAACTTTGAATTAACCTTAAAATTCTGTGTGGCTCACCATTTTTTTTTTCATCCAGTTCCCCTAAATAGTACGTGTGAGTGTGTTTTCAGTTCTGTCCAGAGACACTTTCTGGACTGCACTAAAGCAGAAGATGAGACCCTGTCCACTAGTCCATATACAGAAATTGTTCAACTGTGCTGCCAGTTAAATCTTATTTCAATAAACGTGATAGAACAGCATTCTCTGCCATACCTAGGGCAGTAAGCCAGATGAAGGGGCACATACAGTTCTGTCTTCAAACAGAGGGAATCTCCTGAAGCTAAGAGAGCTCAGGAGGAACATCAGGATGATGATATCATTTCTTTTCCACCAGCATCCGCTGCCTGCAGGGCTGCTTCAATCTACCTAATGGTAGGGCCAGTCCTGCCTTTGTGTGGTGTTTACTCAAGATGTGTGTATCTCCTAGTTTCTCCCTCTAGTGTCCAGTTCAATGCCAGCCCTTCTGATAACAATTTCAACAGCAGTTTTGCCGTGTTTGATTTACTTGTCTTCCCCTAGCCCCATCTCCAACTGAAACAGGTCTAAAATGTACAGTACCCTATTGCATACTCTCCAACATTGCACAGATGAAAACTAGGATGTGTGTGGCCAAACAACATGGTCAAGATGGCATAAGTTATTAAGGAAGGACACAAAAGCTAGGAAAGGCTGCAGCAGTTTGGCTTTGCCTGAATTGACTAGAAAAGGTTTGATTTCATTTCCTCCTGTCCTCTTCCCACATAATGGGAAGAGATAGAAGGGGACAAACTACTCTTGCAATTTGAACTCAGTTTTGCAGTAGCTGAAGTAAGCTGAGGACAAAGGGGAAAGTTGGAGGGGGAGAGAGAAACCGGGACACGTTAAAAGCAGCTGAAAAAGTGAGATGACAGTGGATGAATCAGGACTGTTGGAGGGCATGCCATGTGCAATATTCGCTCCTCCTCACTTTAATTTTCCTTTTCTTTCTGTTCCTTTCTTTTCATTTCAAGGAAGTTTGTTGCCATTTACCTTTGCATTAGCATTTCCTATTGATTACCATTTTCCTCTTTCCTTTTTTTTTTTTTTTAAATAATCTGTTTATTGTGCTCTTTTGTTTGGAGGCTCAAGAGCTAAAACAAAAGCCACCCAGCCCTATGAGGGACACATTTGCATGCGGGGAGCGTTGCCGGAGGAAAAAGTAATTGCTAATGCATATTTATGTGGCACAAATTTGCCATTTGTTTATGCATAAAATTATCAATAGTGCGGGGCGGCCCAGCCGTAGAAAATGGTGACCTTTTGAGCTTAATAAATAGAAATCAGCTGTTATTGTGAAGAGATCAGCCATTTGTACTGTGTTGTGGGATGCTGCTGGGGAAAAAAAACAGAGACTGGTGCTAGCAATATCATTAAATGGAAGGCCACTGACCCTTTTGGTATAGTCTATTATACTTTTATCTAATAGGGGATAAATGACTCAGGTTGGAAAATAGATTGCAGTCCCCCTCAGCCCAGCCCTCATAGCACACACATTGAACCAGAGACAAAAGTCCTGCAAAACATTTGGGCAATCCTGAGAAAGATCATCTCCATTTAGACTTCTATCAATAAATCTTGTATTGGCATGTATAAGATCCAGAGCGTGGGAATATTCCTTTTTTGGAGTTTAATGCCCATGATCCCCAAGCCAGCATGACTATGGGCATGCTAGTGCTGGGATTATGGGAGCTGCAATCCAAATTAGTAATGTTTCCAAGCTTTGATAAAATATCTATGGCACAATCCAGTCTACATGCCTGAAGGACAAATTGAGGGCTCAACATCAGTATCCATAATAAAGGGTTTGTGTATGGGATGAAGGTGGTGGTGGTAATACTTTCACCATGAAGTTCCAGATAGCTGTCATTATAATTCTATACAATAAAGATGCACCAATAAGCCCAAAATATCTCTCTCTTTCAAGTTCTGTTAGTAACATAAGGGTACCTGGGAGCGATCTTCCTTGTATGTTGGTCCAAGATTATGGAATGCTCTACCCTTAACAGTTATAATTAGTTCTTATTCTTAGAGGCTTTGGTAGGGATATGAACATACTTATTTTCAGTCTGGCCTTTTAGGCTGTGTTCTGGGGTTTTCATACCTATTAATTATTGTGACACTTGTGATGGTTTTATTGTGATTAGTGAGGCGTTATAGCCTTGAACAATTTTTTTTATTGGAAAGGTGGGATGAGAATTAATGAATGAAAAAAAAGGATGTCAGATAACAATATTTTCTCACTTTGGAATATCAGTTCAAATCTGCATATGACATCATCTCAAAGTGGGGATGCTGAGCAGTGGACAATTCATGTTTAGGACCAGTTTACCCACGGGTCAGCATAAGAGGGGCGCTCCAAAAAAGCAATACAAAGACTCCCTGAAACAACATCTCAGGCTCGGCCAAATTGATCACCAACAGTAGTCTGCCCTGGCCTCACATCGGGAGGCATGGAGACACACTATCCACAATGCTACAGCCTTATTTGAGAACTCACGCCGAACAAGTCTTGAAGAGAAACGACAACGCAGAAAGAATCACAACCCGGAAACATCACCCAAGGAAACCTTCTGCTGTGCTTTCTGCAACCGGACTTGTTTATCTTGGATTGGCCTTTTTAGACATCAGTGCGCTTGCAGAAAGTGCGGGATGAGTCCTTCCTGAATCTTCGTTTGTGAAGAAAAGCCAGAGAGAGAGAGAGACCTTACTGTAGCTTCTCATTCTGATTGCTTTTCTCTCAAGGCCAATTCATTTGTTTATTAAGAATCTAGGAAGCTGCCTTATGTTGGGTTCACAACTCCACTGAGTCCAGTATTATCAGCTCTGAAAGTCAGCACCACTTCGGCGTTATAGACAAAATCCTTTCCCAAACCTACATGAAGATAGATCCCTGACAATCCATTCTGGGGTCCCATCAAAGTAATAGGCCTGATCCTGCTTAGTTTTGAAAATTAGATGAGCTGGGTGTATTCAGGTATATTTATACCCTGTCTTTCTTCCAAGGAAAGCAACACGTGTTGAAATGTGCATTTCCTTATAACTGCTAAAGGGACAGGAGCACTAGAATCATTGAGTTGGAAGGGGCTTCGTGGGCCATCGAGTCCAACCCCCTGCGCAGTGCAGGATCTCCAGCAGGTAGCTATCCAGCTTCTTTTTGAAGATGTTCAGAGAAGGAGATCCCACTGCCTCTGTAAGCAATTGGTTCAATTGCCAAACTGCTCTTACTGTCAAGATGTTCCTTCTAAAGTTCAATCGAAATCTACCCTCCTGTAGCTTCAATCCATTAGACCTAGTCCTACCCTCTGGGGAAGCAGAGAAGAGGCCTGCCTCCTCCTCTCTGTGATAGCCCTTGAGGTATTTAAAGAGTACAATCATGTCACCCATCAGTCAACCTTCCTTCATATGTTTTGTTCTCCATAACTTTTTAACATCCTTGCTGCCCTGCTCTAAATCCTGTCCCTTGTTCACCTGACAACTCTACAAGCAGTCCAATGCCACCCAATGAAGATTCATTCTTGAGTGAGAATTTGAACCCAAGTCTCTCCTATCCTGTTCTAACAATCTAACCACAATACTATACCAGATCTTCCCCATAACATGTGGCATGCATTCATTGATATGTAGAGGAGAAGGATCATCTATGCTTCCCTCAACTTCAGTGGCCATACATTCAGTGATGCTGTGGCCCTATAAATGTACAGCCCCTCCAAACAAACAGGAACCCTGACACTGGGTAGGATTTCTGTATGCAGCAGCCTTTTTATGCAGTACCACTGATTGTGTCACTGTTGGATGTCAAAGCCAGTAGTAGAATCATGGGGACATAGTATATATTTGTGGCCCTCAATTTGTCTGTTCTCAGGTGATGAATTGAGGCTTGCTTTCACAGGAGTGGTGCTCTGGCGGGAGCAACCTTTCCTTCCCAGGGGCATTCTGGGAGCAATGTGAGGATTACCACTACCTTCCCCACCCCCCTTAAGGCACTCCAAGAAGAAAGGTTGGTAGGAACCAGAGTTCTGGTTCCTGCAGTTTGCACCTGTCAAACTGTAAAGCAAGGGGCAGGCAAGAGGAGAAGGAGGGGGCTCCTACTACTACTATAAGCCCCATTCTATAAAATAATCTATCATACTTCACCTTGTGTCAAAGTTCACCTGAAATTCCCCCTAACAAACAACAACCCTGAAAAAGATTGAAAAGAAACCAGGTCTTACATATATAAAATGCAGGTACATATAAAAAAAATGCAAAGAGCTAACACTGCCTTGAGAGGTCCTCCTGTCTCTCAGTGCAAAATGCCTTTGTAAGATGCCTGCTAGAGATATGACATTTCTATGTAAAGAACAAAGGCCTCTTTCTTTTTTTTCTATTTTTGCTTCAAAACTATTTTTTGACTCAAATGCAAATTGAAATTGATTAGTCGACTACCCTCATAGGATGAATCAGCTAAGATGTCTTTAATTGGGTGGCAGCCTTACTATGCAAACTTTGCCATACACATATGTAAATTGGATAGAGGGAGGGAGGGAGAGGGGGGAGGGAGAGGGGGGAGGGAGAGGGAGAGGGAGAGGGAGAGGGAGAGATTTTGGCTTTATTTTTTAGCTCTTTTCTTGCTGATGACTGTGGTCCTATTACTTTGCTTTCAAGATTCCTGAAGCTGAGAACACTTTCAGTTCAGCACTATTGGGTATGACACATTGCAGACATACTAATCCCACTTCCTGTGGAAGTTGAGCACTGAAGAGGAGTCCGATGTGCAAACACAGAAGAGACAAGGTGATGATGTTTGAAAAATGCAGATAAGGCTTCAGGTTGAATTCTATCATCTTGCATATTGCTGCACTTGTCACAGCAGAGAAGATGGCACTCTGTCTTGAGACCTAATCCCAAATTAGCTTTATAGCAGCCTTTTCTCAACCTGGTACTCTCTACATCAGACTGCAACTTCCACAATCCTCAGTCAGTGTGGCCATTGGTCAGTGATAAGAGATGATGGGAACTAGAATCCAACATCGGGAAGATGGTCCCCCATCCTGGGTCCAGAGACAACTGCTGTTAGAAATAGGCCATGGGTTTCTAGCCAAGAAGAGGCTATGGTTGCAGAACATATGTAGATGGGGAGCCCAGGCCAGTCCTGAGTTCCACAGGATTTATTAGGGCTAAGTTAAGGGAGATGGATGTGTTAATCCTGGAGAAAAGTAGACTGAAAGATAATATTATACTAATATTTGAACATTTGAAGAGCTGTCAAGCATACAGTTGAATGAGTTTGCTTTCTGCTGCTCCAGAGAATAGGGTCTGAATTAATGGATTCAAATTACAGGAAAGGAGATTCTAATTAAACATTAAGAAGTCCTTGATGGTAAGAGCTGTTCAACAGTGGAATAGCTTAACTTGGGAGGTGATGGACTCTCTTCCATTGTAGGGTTTTAAACTGAATTTTCATGACCACTTATCAGCTGTAGATTCCAGTGGGTTGGACTAGATGGCCATTGGGATCCCTTTGAACTCTATGGGTCTTTCCTCCTTAGTATCCTTCAGACACTGGATTGCAGTAAGTCTGTCTTAACTCCTGGGTCCTCTCATCTTTTGCTTCCAAGGGCATGTGCCCTTATTCCATTTTTCTATTACAAGAGTTACGCTACTGGTGGTACTCACACTACTAGCTAGAGCTTGGGAAAATGACATTTTAGACTATGGCCCTCAGAATACCTCACTCTGGGAGTTGGACTCCAAGAACATTTCCAAGCTCTGCTGGGTATGCGTATACCTAGTCTGTCTGTTTTTTCTCAATTTCATCATGATGCCTTCCAAACACACAAACACACACAAACAAAGCACCCTCTTAAAAATGTGTTTGTTGAGGGAGCTCAGTATTCCATTATTCCCTAGGGGAGTGAATGCCAAAAACTCCCTGAAAATAGCATACCCTCCAATTGTGTTAGTATGCCCTACTACCCCCTCCCCATGGTACCTTATAACTGGAAATATTGGACATTTTTTAGGGTTAGGTTGGCTGAGGCAGACCAGAGGTCAGTTGGAGGTCACAATTACCTGAGATGTGCCTGGAAACATAATGGTGGGAAAGCCCACATTAGGACTGAGCAGGAAACACCCCCCCCCTCCATAATGGGTTTTTGCTAACAACCCAATCATTAGAGGGGGTATGTGCTAATCCTTTCTTCCAGCGTTGGGCATTCCCAGCAATGTCTCAATCGAGTAACCATTCTTCATTCTGTACCTTAAGAAAATCTCTCTTCACACTCCTTCCTGTCCAACTTGACAAGGTTGTCACAAGTCCATCAAAGTTCTATCTTTCTCCAATTAAAGCAATCAGGACCGAAGGTTGAGAACCAGTGTTCTAACCATGTTGGCTTGGCATATATCTATGTCTATATCTACACACACACACACACACACACACACACACTTTAAAAAAATGTTTTGCTGCCTGTAGGTAAACATTATTCTCTATAATTGCTATCAAGACTGAAAGGAGAGGATCACATCCATATATTTATATTGGTTGGTATCATCACTCATTCATAGAAATCAACAAATCAGCTCTAATTAGCAACATTTGGTTTAGACAGCCCATCCAAAAACAAATAAGAAGTGGCTCATTCCCAAAGGTTAGCGACCTCTGTTGCACTCAAGGCCTTTAAAGTCAAGCAAAAAGTCAGCCATTACTCTGTGACCCTTAATAATTCTGAAATAATTCAGCAACTTGTAGAAATATTTTATCCTCCCTATCAAGTAGACATTTAGCTGTCTCGATTTGTGACCCCCACTGATGGGTGAAAGTGATTTCTTGTTTGATAAACTCACTTAGAAATGAAGGGTGATTAATTGCAGTCGGGAGTCAAAGGTGAATCAGGCAACTGCCAGACATAAAGAAAGCTTCATATATGAGGGTATATTCAAATACATACTGATGTAAAGGGCCACTGTGTTGTTCTCTTCTTGTCAATAAAATAGGGGCACTGTGTCCTTCACAACACAAGCCAAACACTTGGATTATGTAATAGCAAGCCCAGTATTTTCTTTTCTTTGCAAAAAGATGAGTCTACAATGCAGCAGGAAGAAATGGCAAAATTCTGAAGTGGTAAAGGGGGTTGTACCACTTCAGATTGCATGTGGACGGGGGAGGGACATAAGTTTCAAGGGTGTCCCAAGCAAAAACAAAGATTCTTCCCTCTCCCTTCTGCTGAGTTGATTGACTGCAAACTGATTTTGCCCTTTGAACTCCATTTACAGCAATTGAAGGGATCTAAGGACAAAGGGAAAATGTAGGAGGAAGAAAGAGAAACTGGGGCATTTTTTAAAGAGCTGGAAAAAAAATGGATGTCAGAGGATTATTCAGAACTATCCCTGCCAAATTGGGACACTTGTTAACTTAAGAGGTGGAGGGAGGTTTAGAGTCCCACCTGTGATGCCAAAATCTGGGGGAATTATTAGCTCAAAAGGAGGTCGGCAAGAGGAAGGTAATTTAAGGGATCTTTTCACCTATGTATTAACTGTAGAGAACACTCCAGTTAGAGTGAAATAAAGTATTTTACTGGACTTAACACAGGGGATATGCTAACATACAAGAACATACACTCTTAAGAACCATACAAGACTATTAGAAAGTAAGGAATGAAGGGTTGGATAGAGAGAAGTCAGGGGTGGAATGGTGATAGTTACCAGTCTTGGAGAAAGAGGTCTGTACAGCAGAGGGACTCAGACAGCAACTGAGGGTGGCACAGATGAGTCTAGAAGAATGGAGCAGTCTGCCAGTCTGTGTCACACCTTGCTAGAGTTGGAGATACGATATTTATAACCTATTTTGTGCCTTGGAGGGGTTGTGCTGGTTATGACAATGCCTGGATGGCTTTCCCTTTTCATTAAGTGAAGCATTTTGTGTGAGCAATCTTATGTACGAATGCATTCTCCATTTGCAACTAGAGTTAGCACACCAGGGGACAGTGGTCATGGGGTCTTCCTGGCAACAATTTCTCAGAGGAGGTTTGCTATTGCCATCCTCTGAGGCTGAGAGAGTATGATTTCACGATAATCAGACTGTGGGTTTCCAGGGCTGAGCGGGGATTCAGACCCTAGTCTCCCGCAGACCTAGGCCAGCACTCAAACCACTATGGGACAGATCACCAGAGCTTTTTTGGTTAGCAAGGGGAATGGCATCATCTGAAACCCACACACATCTCCCAGCAACAGTGAATTGAGCTCAGCTAATGCTGTTCTAATTGGCTTAGTTTTGAACGGGAAGCAAAAGCCCATTAGCTTGACAAAACACCTGTTCCTGGTGGAGATAAAAACTGCTAGAATTGCTTCAATGATATGACCCAACACACCTGCCTACATTTTTAATTTTCTTGGCCACTTGGCTAAAGAGATTGCTATTATGAGCACCTCCTCTTCAAAATTTACTATTGTTGCATTCTACTCTCTATTCTCATATGGAGCTCAAGCTCGCTATTTTAGTTCTGCCCAAAGAATTTAAGTAGCAGGGTTGGAACAGACAGAATTCCTGAGAGCCATTACCAGTCATATTAGCCAGCATCAGCTTGGATGGGTCAGTGATCTCAAAAGGTGGGTATACTGAAAGTATATTGAAAAGGTATAAGGTGGGTTCTTGTCTAGGTCTGATGCTCTCCAATAACTTTCCTCAGCCTGGAGCCCTCCGAATAGATTTGGTTGCAGCTCCCATCATCCCCAGCCAGCATGGCCATTGGTTGTGATGCTCAGGAATGATGAGATATGTAGTCCCCCTCATCTGGAGGGCCCCACATGGCAGAAGGCTGCTCCACAATATATGTAGGAATGAAAATTTCAGTGTTACTGTACCCATGGCTAACGTGCTTGTGAGAATGAATTATGGGGGAACAAAACAGATTTTAGCTTCAGGCTTTCCATGAAGTTATTTGTGGATGGAATGGTATGGGCAGGGGAAGCAGAGAGGAAGCAAAAAATGGTCATTGAAAAAATTATGAAAAATACTTTGATGGTCCTTTAAAGTCTGAACGAGTCCCCAAATTGTGGGACCATGGAAGGCATCAGCAATTTAATCCCACTGCTGCTGTTTCTAGTAAGGCAACTGTAGTTTAAAAACAAAAACAAACCCAAAGCAAAGGAACAGTACAAACATATATAGGAGATTGTACGACATGGAACACCAAGAAAGTAAAGAAACAGCTATTTCATCTAATTTAATCTAATGTAATAGAAGACCCAAACTGTCACAGTAGAACTTGCTGCATAATTAGATTGTAAATCTTCTCAGCTGAGGAACTTTTTGCCTGGGGTCAGGTTGTCTAAGTAATAATCCATTCTACATAAATTAGAAAATCTGAACTGCTTTGCTGCATTGTTACAGTTTTCTTTGTTTTCTTGATTCACTCATGCTTTATGTTATCTCTGGGCCAGAAGAGAGCCTTATTTTCATCAGCATCTTTGGGAGTACCTGCTTTCATGTGCATTAACTGGGAAGTCCTTATTTTGTCCTGAAAAGCTAAGAGAATAGGATAAGTGGGGCTGCCCACTTTATTTTCACAACCGCCTTGTGGTAAATTATGGTAAAATGGTAATAATCTAGACCAGTGGTTCTTAACCCTTTCTTTACCAGGGACCCCCTTCAAATATCTTTTGTTGCTGCGGACCCCCAAGACTTAACTCAAAATTTAAAACAACAACAACACAATTACACAATCCATTAAACCTTCCCTCAGAGGCACTGGAGGTGGGAGGGAAGATTTTTCTCTTGCTTCTTCATACAAGTTTGTGGCTAGAACAGATTGAACAGCAGTGAACATGCCAAGCCAGCCAGTCTTTGCCTTGGCTCCTGTCATGTGGCTGCTCCACTGCAGGCAGGGGGCCGGTGGAGCAGCCTTCAGGACATTGCAGACTCCTCGGGGTCCCTGAACCACAAGTTAAGAACCCCTGACCTAGACCATAAGCAATGGACTTCCCTAATTAAAAAAAGGTACTAGAAAGGGCTCATTCAGGTTGGTGTAAAGCAGCATGAATTCTTGCAATATTGTTGCAAAACTTTGTGTTTTGCTAGTTGTCATCATCTCCTTGTCACTTCTTCTGCTCTTTCTTGTGGAGTTGCTGGTAGCAATTTCTTGGATCTGTTCTTGGGCTCTTCCAAAGGTTTTCATATCATCATCATCATCATCATCATCATATGTGACTTGCAACTGAGGTGGTTTCTGAGGTGCTTCTATAGCTTGAAGGGCAAACTGTCTGCTCTGATTTTTTCCCCTCCCCGGAAAACATTGTGTTAGAGTCATAGAATTATAGTGCAAAAGTGGTATTTCACTGATGTACTATAACTTTAAAAAAACAAGGAAAAAGGAGGAGAAAGAAGGGGACCTATTATTCCAATATGTGTCAGAATTAAAGAAGGAATCCTCCTGATAGTGGGAATAAAATGTTGCAGCTGGTACCAGAAATTGCCAGAAAATAGTCCAGAACAGCAGAAAAGTCATTTGGAGCTATAGGAGTCTGTGGGTGTGGAGCATACGTACATAGTGGTCAGGCTGCCTGGGAATACTGAGAGTCATAATCCACAAATATATTTTCCTCGCTATAATTAAGAGGTCTCTGTGTGATAATGGAGGGTCAGTACTGGCCAATACCTGAGATCATACAGCTTTCTTGGCTCTATCCCAAAGCAGACATAATAAAATCCATCAAGGGAAGTAACAGTGCCACTCTATTCTGCTTTGGTCAGACCTTACCTAGAATACTGTGTCCAGTTCTGGGCACCACAATTCCAAAAGGATCTGGATAAGCTGGAACATGTCCAGAGGAGGGCATCCAGGATGGTGGGAGGTCTGGAAGTCATGCCCTATGAGGGGCAGCTTAGGGAACTGGGTATATTTAGCCTGGAGAAGAGAAGGTTAAGAGGGGACATGATAGCCATGTTTAAATATTTGAAGGGATGTCATACTGAGGATGGAGCAAGCTTGTGTTCTGCTGCTCCAAAGACTAGGACATGGAGCAATGGACTCAAACTATAGGAAAAGAGATTCCATCTAAACATTAGGAAGAACGTCCTGATGGCAAGAGCTGTTTGGCAGTAGAATGCACTGCCTCAGAGTGTGGTGTAGTCTCCTTCTTTGAAGGTTTTTACACAGTGGCTGGATGGCCATCTGGCGGGAGTGCTTTGATTGTGTATTCTTGCAGAGCAGGAGATTGGACTAGATGGTCCTTGTGGGCTCTTCCGATTCTATGATGATGCACAACAGGGCACCATTCAAGATGGCCCATTGTGCAATGAGGGAGCCCATTGCACAATAGGACAGGCTGTGCATCAGCCATGCTGCTGGTCCCCCTTGCATAATGGCCCTGATGGTGTAGCTACATTACTGTGAAAGATGTACTATGGTGCAATTTAACTTTACACAATTGTAAGGTGGTTTACAATGTTATAACTTCCTTACAAGAGGCCTGCCTACATTTTTTAAAAAATCAAAAGTGGTAAAATGTGAAACTTTCAGGTTCATCAGTCCAATACGGGGGTGGGACAAATACAGCCCCCAACCTTTTCTGCAACCCCAAGCTCCCTAAAGTATCTCCAAAGCCCCTACATGTGTTGTGTGTGCAGACAAGTTATTTCTGACTTATGGCAAAACTAAGGTGAATCTGTTCAGGTTTTTCTTGGTGAGATTTGTTTGGTGGGGGGAGCAATGTCTTCTTCCGACTGTGACAGGGTTTGACTTGCCCATGATCATCCACTGAGTTTCCAGGGCCAGATGAACTACATGCAAGGATGTCAAAAGAACTGACATAAGTAATCTCAGAACCACTGTCAATAATCTTTGAGAATTCCTGGAGAACAGGAGAGGTCCCAGCAGACAGGTGGAGGGCAAATGTCCCCATCTTCAAAAAGAGAAAAAAAGAAGACCCAAATAGTTACTGCCCAGTCAGCCTGACATCAATAGCAGGAAAGCTTCTAGAGCAGATAGTTAAATAGACCGTCTGTTAGCACTGGGAAAGGAATGCCATGATCACTAAAAGTCAACATGGGTTTCTCAAACCAAGTCATGCCAAACTAATCTTATCTCTTTTTTTGATAGAATTACAAACTTGGTAGATGAAGGGAATGCTATGGATATAGTGTATCTTGATTTCAGTAAGACCTTTGACAAGGTCCCCCTTGATATTCTTGTGAAAAAGTTAGTAATATGTCGCCTAGACAATGTGACTGGTAGGTGGATTTGTAATTGGATGACCAACTGGACCCAAAGGGTAGTCACCAATGGCTCCTCTTCATCCTGGAGAGAAGTGACTAGTGGGGTGACACAATACATCTGCAAGAGGGAAAGCTGCCTGTGCAGAGATCTGCATATCTAGGCTTCCCTCTTGCAGGTATATCCTGCTTCATACATAGACATCAGATCGTATCCCAGAAGCTGCACATCCGGAAAAGTGAGGCCACCGCTTGTTGCCCCATGATTGCACATTAGTAGATGAAGTGGGATTAAAGAAGTTGAGCATCCTTGGCCTCAGAGAAGACCAACATGAGGGAGAATCCATAGAAAATTAGGATTCTCTTCTCTCAGTGCAAAACTAAATAAAACACAACACCTGCTCTCATTACCAAGCTAGTAACATGAGTAGGCAGCTCTCTGTTCAGTGTTAGGATTCCTTTCATCTTTAAAACTGTTCTGTATTATTACTCAGCAGCAAGGAATGTTGCCTTTTATATAGGAACTCCACAAATAATAACAATAATAAAATAATTTTTAAAAGAAATCAGACCTCAAGACTACTTGTGAGGCAGAAATAATCCAACCATTATTTCTGGTGTAAAAGGTTTGTGAATAGCCTCATTTGCCTAGAAGCTATTTTCCAACCTAATAACTCTTTGGAATAATGACCTAAAACATTTTTTTTGAGAATTTTTTTTGTCCCATATTTGAAGGGAGGGAAAACCCTCATAAATTCTGATTGGCTGTGAGGTGACTGCTTAGTTAAGCTGGAGCTGCTTACTTAGTGGAATCAAAAATAGTCTTTTAAGTCAAAAAAAGTGAAGCATCAAAGTAATCCTCTACAGATAGAGAAAGGGAGAGAGACTGAGTTGATTTTTTAAAGAAAAAAACTTTACTCCTATAATGACCTCAATGATGGTCATTTAACTAGCCTTTTAATCCCATTGGGGAAAGATTTTTCTTTAAAAAACTTATCTTTAATCTGCTTTGGGCAAAACTCAAACATACCAAGATAAAAAATGTAGTACTTAAGCTTAATAAGAATTAATTGAAGAACATAGTAGTGGTGGTGGTGATGATAGGAAGAAATCTGTCAGTTGAAACAGTAAAATGTTAGGATTCTGTTTTTAAAAATATCAATACTGGACATGTCTACTGAGGGGTAAGTTCCAATGAATGATGTTTGAGTGTGTTTAAGGGTTTTACCTTATTTCACATTGGTTGACCAGGCTGAGAGAAATAGAAATGGCCAGCTAATGTCTTACAGAGAGGGTGACCATGTAGAACCTTACCACAAGAAAAGCGGCAAAGCAGCAGGAAATTTCCTGCTGCCTTACCACAAGGTGTTCGTGTTCTTCTGGCATTCTTTTGTTCTGGTTCCATGAGGGACCAAGGTAAAACCATGTCTTATTGCAAATTTTTCTGGTTAGTAAAAAGATGCAGTTTTACCTTGGTCCGCCACAGAACCGGAATGAAAGAATGCCAGCATCATGCAATAAGGAAGCAGGAAAGACAGAAGGTTCCTGCTGCTTTACTGCTTTTCTTCTGGGTGTGGTAAGGCTCTTAGATATCACAAATGAATACTACTACTACTACTACTAATAATAATAATAATAATACAGTGGGTTCTTGGTATCTTCTGGGGTGTGGTTTCAGGACCTCCCCCCCCCCCGGTGGATGCTCAAGTCCCATTATATACAAGGATGTAGTAAAATGGTGTCCCTTATCTAAAATGACAAAATCGAGGTTTGCTTTTTGGAATTTTTTAAAAATCAAGCTGTGGTTGGATGAATCCGTGGATGCAGAATCCATGGATACAGAAAGCTGTCTGTTTAAAAATGCATCACCAAAGAAGAGGATAAAAGAAGACAGAGTTGCGTAAAAGTTTGCATGAGTAAATTGTATGTTTAAATGTAATTATAGATATAAGGACTACAATTTTAATAAAAATGTGCAACACTTCACCATGATGAGGAAGAAAGTGACCAGGTGACCTGTGTGCCTGCTTCTGTCTTCTGCCTGCATTCTCAGCATTTTATGAGCATCATCAGGACTCTGCTCTCCCTTATCATTGTTCTTTAAATAAAAAATAGCCTTGGACTGGACAACCTTCAAATAGAGGACTGTCCTGTGTAAAGTAGGACACATGGCCACCCTAACACTCCCCTCCCCCACTCCCCAAAAAGAATTGTAGTGTGGGGCCAGACTCAAGGCTCATATAACCTAACAACTGGTTCTTAATTGCAAAACAAGTTGCCTATAAAAATGAAGATCAAGTCTTGACAGAGGGAGTTCCCACCGACCCACCCCCTTTTCATTCTCGATTCCAGTAATTTGTAGTAGTTCACCCACCTCTGCATTGCAAGCTGTCACAGCAAGTAAGCACTGAAAGACCTTTCCATTATGAATTTATTAGTTTCCTTTTAAAAATCAGTGAGGGGCATGAGCCAGAGAGTCAGACAGTGTGAGGCTCTGACCAAATAAGGAAACCATTAGAAGACTGTCCGGAAGAGTCAGCTAGACCTTTCCATGGCAATGGACATTCAGAAATCCCCTTGTCCCCACTCTAGATTCCTTTCATTGCTCTTCTAAGAAGAAGCCACTGGAATACTTGGCCCAAAGGGCCAATCCAGTCCAAAACAGCCATTGCTTTAGGCATATCTTTTTTCCCATTCCTCTTAGAAAGGGTTAAACCCAAGGCATCTCTATTGTATTAGTGATTGTTGTCTCTCCTAACAAAGCCCACCAGGTTCTTTTCAGGGGCCTCTCCAAATAATAAGTGCAGCAAGGCTGTTCTGTCTAATTACTCCAAGACAGGGATGCTAAAGAGGAATTAATGACAGTTGACAAGTGCAATTAATAATTATACCAGAGCCGGGAGTCATGCAGCAGGCAGATGACAATAACAGGGTAACCGTACATGACAGCTCTTATCCATTCTTCAGCTGCCTCTTCCATCCCCCTTCTTTTTCCCCTCCTCCCTTTAATGTGAGCTGAGGCCCACAGGAAATGCTGACAGCAGGGGGGAGTGGGGGCTGGAGAAGATGTGAGACAGTCGCTTAGGTAGAACCGGTCTCTCTCTCACTCCTGAAGCCCCCAACCCCTTCCTTGCTAGCCATGACGACCAACATCACAAGTGCCAGAAAGTTACTTCCTGCTGACATTCGCTTGCACTTGCTATCAGGTGTTCACCAGGCTGCTTAAAATTCATCCAGGGAGGCTGGAAGGGGAAGGGGACAGCAAAGGCGGCAGCAGCAGACCCGAGTTGAAGTGGTATTTCCATATCAAAGGCCAGGCAGTTGGCTCGGAATGGTAATTAAAGTATCCAGATTTCATCTCCTTGGTCAGCGCATGAAAGAAGAGATGGGGAGGGGGAGAGAAATTAGAGCAAAAGATTCCTTCCCCCTCCGTCTCCTTTAGTCTCCCATGTAGCAAGCAGTGAATTAAATGAAAGTTGGGCTAAAAGGTAACCCAGCACTTCACTTTTGAGGTCTAATGATATATTATTTTTGCATATAAAAATGCATTTCTGGATACGTTAATTTCACATGAAGGAATACATGGATGTTTTGTTTGTTTAGGCTGGCTGGGCAGACATCCTCTGTGTCTTACAGGCATCTCTGAGAGCAGGCAAGAACAGTTCCTTCGCGGTGCTCTTCCTTCCCTCTGCCCACAGGCATATGAGATGGAGGAAGGTTTGTACAGAGTACAGAAGCGGGGGGGGGGGACTGACCTAGCTTTTGCTCAGTCAGCTTTAGGAAGCTGCCCCAAGCTTTGTACTTTTGGACTAGCTCCAGGGATGCACCGTTTCCCTGTCCCTTGAGGTTGCCCCAGTGTGAGCTAACTCAGGGATCGCACAGATCTGTACAGCCTTTAAGAAGAATTAAAACAAAGTAAGCGATGCTGGTTCCTCCTCGTCATCATCCAAAAGGTACAGTTAAGTAATAGCTTTATGGAGTGGCAGCTGGTGGCTTCCATGTCATTGGGGTAATGAATCTACTTCAGATTTTGGTTAGCTTTAAAAGCACTAGCCAAGGTGCTCAACCCACTTAGGAATAGGGTTCAGGACCTTGGAGAGTTCCATTGCAGCCTGGAGTCAAACTTGGCATGCATTCCCTTCCCTACTCGCATGGGAGCCACCAAATATCGCTGTACTGTATTTATTATATGCAATGAAATGTGCACAAAATTGCAGACAAGCAGTCTGTCTGAGCAAAGAAAATAGGACCACCAGATCTCTTTTATCTGGGAAGGTATGGGTGGGAAGAGGACTTTGACAAGAAATGGGCCTTTTTCGAAATCCCTCCTCCTGCCCTGCTTTTGATAACATCTTACCTAAGGAAAAATTCTGCAGATCTCAAAAGGTTGTCACCAGTTCTGTGCATATAATATGGTTGGTCACTGCTAGTATTGCCTGGGCAGGGAATTTAAAGGCTGTTAAGCGAAACACTGCTGGCCCTGCCATTAGGAAGAGTAAGGCAACTGCCTCAGGCATCAGATTTTGGGTGCCATGAAAAAGTAGCAAATTCTTAATTGTTAAGGTTTTTTTTTTTTTTTTTTTTTTAATGACAAGAAGTACAAATAGTGCTTCTGAGCTTTTCTTCTTCTTCTTCTTCTTCTCCTGTGGCAAAATAACCTTACTGGTTCAAGGTACCAAGCAGTGGGGGGAACTCCATTTGCTGTTCTTCCTTGTGTATGTGTGCCTTTAAATTGCCTGTCAAGTTATGGTGACCACATTAATTTTGTAGGGTTTTCTTAGGCAAGGAATACTCAGAGGTGGTTTTTCCAGTTCCTTCCCCTGGAATGTAGCCTACAGCACCCATTATTCCTTGGCAGTCTCCCACCCAAGTGTTAGCCAGGGTTGACCCTGCTTAGCTTCCAAGATCAGACAGGATCTGGTGCCTTTAGGCTATTTAAGCTAGTGAACAAAATATCTTAGGCATCCTTAAAACATCACCTTCAGGGGCTCGCTACACAACCGTCCGTGAATCTTGCTTTGCCTCTAGGACATCAGGGACGAGCACAATTCATGTGGGATTTGCATGCCTGTTCCCAAGAGAGGAAAAAATGTCCTTCTGATTATGCAAATTTCAGTATGAAAATCCAAACCAGTGACAATTCGGTTAACCTCTTTTTTAAAGCAGGAACTGCTTCCATCAGTTTTGAGTGTTCTGTAAAGATGTAAGCCAGATTTTGCTTTACACACAGTTAAGGCTGTGAATCTTCACTTAAATTGCAACAACAACAACAACAACAACAACAAAAACCTTACCATTGGGTAAGATGGTGAGAAATTTTTGCACATTTCTCAAAATATTAAAAATTGGTATTGACTTGTAAATGTAAATACCATTTAGGATTGAACTCTAACTGGGACTAGCAATTGGATTTAGGTCCCATGCTAAGTGTTCCCGAACAACTGCAAAGCCACTGCATGCTGTCTCTTCTCAGAATGTTTTATTCTTTAAACTGGACTTGTACCTAACGTACCTTCAAAATGCCTCCGAATCAAGGACTGTCCTCATGCAGCTTATAGCTAGCACTCCACATTACAAGTACCTGTTTGGCTACTGATACCATTCACATGGAATGAAACAGCTGCAAGGGAACATAATTTTATTCCATTATCTCTGACCCCTGATTGTCCTGATGCAGCAGAATTAAGAGACTCTTGGATTAGGTCTGGCCCTGAGAGCTCTCCTAGGAGCTCACCTGTGTGAGTTTTCAGTTGAGCAAAAGTAGGGGTGGGTATAGACTACCCCAGTGCAGTGTATGGAGAGGCCCAGAGGCATTCTGGGACAACTGAGATGGTAATTATTGTAGACACCTTTCCTGCAACTTTTCAGTGCCATCTTGGGGTCCCTACCACTGTGACATAGTCACATAAGCTTATAGTGTGAAGGTAAGTTACTTCTAATTTTGCTGAAAGCAAATCCTTTGTTCAAATGGAACTGTCTTGCTCAGTGGAAATTGGGAAGGAACTGGAAGAATTTTAACAGGCCCAGCCATTAGGCAAGGTTAATTACCTTGCCTCAGGCAACAGATATTTGGATCCAATTAAAGGGCACAAATTGTCGATTTTAAGTCTTATTAGTATGTTTGTGACACCGTTGGGGGCTACCATTACAATGTTCTGCCTGCGGTACCAAAGTATCTGGGCCTGTCTGTAATAAAATTAGCTAAATTTCTCACAGGGTGTTAAGGAAGAAGGTTGCTTATCTCTTGACTCCTGCTCCATCTTCAGCTCACATTGCTGTGGGAGAAAACTCTTTTTCTTGGAGAAATGCTTCCATGATATATTTGGAAGGTCCAGGGCTTTTTTATTTTTCAGACTGATAGCTGCCAGCTAAGTCAGCTCTGCTGGAGGTTTGTAGCTAAGTGGCTCTTTAGTACAAAAATCATGAGTATGAAACAGAACTTGCTACTAAGGATGTAAGGGATGACATTAATCCTACCTTCAATGTGTCACCCAGGATGGTAGTGTGGATTGCTAGAGAAAGACAGGAATGGCCAATGGATCGTATGCTGAGGAACAGATAATTCCAGCTGGGTTTTATTGCTTCTCCTCCTGAAGATACTCTTAGTTGAATTGGAGCTCTGCTAATGCTGAATCACAGAATCATAGAGTTCGAAGAGACCATGAGGGCCATCCAGTCCAACCCCCTGCCATGCAGGAATGCATAATCAACAAGGGGCCACCTCTGGAGAACTTCCGTTCAACTTATATCAGTGTTTGGAGGAATGGCAGTAAAACCCCCACAATGGTTAATCTACTGGCCACCTATGGATAAAAAGAACATAGGAACCTGGTTTATACTAGCCTCCCTCCCTTTCTTGCCTATGCGAACAAAATTTATAAAGATTTACACCTCTAAATAATAAATACAATAGCACAGTGTTACCTGCTTGGACTGACACTGGGGCTTCCAAGTCTTAGGGTCCAACTGTGTGTTCAGAAGGATATGGACAAGCTGGAATGTGTCCAGAGGAGGGTGACCAAAGTGGTGGAAGGTCTGGAAGCCATGCCCTATGAGGAGCGGCATAGGGAGCTGGGTATGTTTAGCCTGTTGAATAGTAGGTTGAGAGGTGACATGACAGCTATGTTTAAATATTTGAAGGGATGTCATACTGCGGGTGGAGCAAGATTGTTTTGTGAGGCTCCAGAGACTAGGACACGGAGCAATGGTCTCAATAGGGAAAAGAGATTTCATCTAAACATTAGGAAGACAGACATCATGACAGAAAGAGCTGTTTGGAAGTGGAATACACTGCCTTGTAGTGTGGTGGAGTCTCCTTCTTTGGAGGTTTTTAAACAGAGGCTGGATGGCCATCTGTCGGGAACGATTTGATTGTATATTCCTGCATGGCAAGGGGTTGGACTGGATGGCCCTTGTGGTCTCTTCAAACTCTATGAGTCTATGTCACATTAACAGCCCCTTTCACACTCCATGTTTGTAGCACTGTAACTGCCATGGTTCTATCCTATGGAATCTTGGGATTTGTAGTTTAGGGAGAGGCATTTAGAATTCTCAGCCAAAGAGCTTCAGGGCCTCACCAAATCACAAAACCCAGAATTCCATAGGCAGCAGCCTTGGCAGTTAAAGTGGAATTATAGTGCTATAACTGTGTAGTGCAAAAAGGCCAAAAGATATACCTAGCAGGGTGACCCAGTTTCTGTTCTCCCTTTTTGCTTGAAGTAGGTAGAAAAGAGTTAATCCTTCTCACTCCATTGCCTAACACACCACATTTGGATGCAAGTAGGCTGCGACTGTGGTGGGATTGGGGAGGGGAGTTATGGGTGTGAACCTTCTCTTGCTTTGTCCTTGCACTCCAAAATGAAAATTTTCAAGAGTTCTGTCATCTCTGAGTGAGACTAGAAGAACTTGTACAGATTTTTGATTCTCCCCCCACTTATTTTCTGGACTTTTTGCAAATTGCATAAAGCAGATGTTGGGCAACCAATTGTTTTATGTAATGTTTTTGTTTGTTTTAGTGCTGTAGTGTTTTTAATCTATGCTTAAAAATTAACGTTTTATGTGGCCTTTAGTTCTATTGACAATATTACTTTAATCTTAAGTTTCTAGCTATATGTGGTTTTCCTTATACAGCTGTCCCTCCACATTTGTGGGTTGAGCATTCAGATTCAATTATTCACCGATTACTGCATTTTCTGTCACCTCCATTGCTGCCCTGTGTGCGACCAAAAAAATATGTTATCTTTAGGTATTTGTAAGTCCTCCAGTGTAATTCTATGGTCAATGTCTACTGGTTAACTTCAAGTTGACCATAGAATCATGCTGGAGGACCTAGAAATGCCTAGAGAAGTCTTCTCTCGGGTTAAAAAAAAGTCCTATATTCACAGTTTCCCACCTTTTGCAGGGATCCTTTACCCCTACCCCCTGTGAAAGTTGAGGGCTGCTTTTATAAAGGGACAAAAAAATCTCATAGTGGTTGACTGCGTAGTGGTTTTTGATGAGGTGCCTTGGCATGTCAAGACATGACTTTTTGTCAAGTATAAGAAAAAGCTTGAATATCTCTATAATTTGAGTGATAAAGTGGATTATGGCCAAAAGTCTGGAAAGCAAGCCTTACAAGGAATGACCTAGGGAGCTGGGGATGATTAGCTTGAAGAAGAGAAGACTGAGAGGTAACATGATAGCCATCTTCAAACACTGGAAGGGATGCCATAGAGAAGATGGAGTAAGCTTGTTTGCTGCTGCTCCAGAGACTAGAACATGAGCCAATGGATTCAAACTATTTGTTTCATGATTTCAATAGTCTCTATCTGGACATAATTTCAGGAAATAAAGTTCAGATCAAAATAAATGGAAAAACCATGAAGGTCTGTTGCAAGTAGCCTTGCTTTAAACATACACAAATGAATGAATAAAATACTATTATATCACCATGCAACTATAATGGAGGAGGAGGCCTCTACTGAAAAGACAACAGTCTTTCCCATTACCTTATGCCTGATGCTTTTAACTGATGGGTAGGAAATGCAGCTGGTCAAGGAGCTTCTGAAATCTCTGAGAGCTTTCTCCAGTTCTGAAGAAATGTTACAATCAGATGATAATATCATAAGACATGTATCCAATTGACTGGAAATGTCCTCTGTAGTACTGAGTGAGCTTACTTGGGTTCACTTAATAATATGTCTGGAAACAGTAGCTTTCTTTGAAAAAAGCTCTGTTGGTTTGCTCCCCTTGTGTCCCCAAGCCTTGTCCTTTCTTGGTTGACACCGCCAAACAAAATGTCAGCCATACAATGGAGATCTGCACTCCCTAGAAGCCCCCAAAGGGCATAGTTCTTCATTTTAAGGTCCTTGTACATCTAGTCATTTGTGATTTTCAAAAAGTGTGGTTATGACTCATGAGAGGTTTGGAGGGGGTGGTTGTAGTTTAGGGAGAGGCATTTAGAATTCTCAGCCAAAGAGCAACTAAACTTCACATGCCTGTAGCCGAGATGGAGGCTGTGAGTAGATTACTCCCATTTTTAATTCTGCCACCACTGAACTTAAAAAAAAAAAACAAGCCTATTTCTGTGGTATGCACAAATGATATTTGTCATCTGTTGGGAATGATTTGATTGTGTATTCCTGCATGGCAGGGAGTTGGACTGGATGGTCCTTGAGGGCTCTTCTAACTCTATGATTCTATGATATTTCACCTTTCTGAAAAAAGAGAGAGAAAATGATACCACAAATTCCCCATTTTATCATTTTATATTTTGTTAAGTGTTGAGTTTTGATAGAATCATTTGATAGAATCAACATTCTATTAAAACTCAACACTTACAAAAGAATTCCGCCCAGGGACAAGAAGATTCCCAGCAGATAATGGCCCATCAACCAACCATTAGCCAAACAGACACTAATGAGCCTTGCATTTCTATACCCAGAAACTAACGGTTCAATTACACAAATGTACATATACTCCCCAACAGGGGTTCACAGCACATAAACTCCACACACACACCTACCCAACCATTCTCTGAGGATGCCAGCCACAGATGCAGGCAAAATGTCAGAAAGAAACTATTCCAGAACACAGCCTCACAGCCCGGAAAAAAACCAAGGAAAACCTACGCTTCTGAATAAATCCTAGGTCGCCATAAATCAGAGTTGACTTGAAGATGCGTAACAATAACAACAATTTGGGCAGCCTCTGTCTGTCTGTCCTTACTAAAGAAAATGTGTAGAAGGGTTCTATTGCTCTCATCTCTTACTTTTGGGAATCCAATGGGCATCTTGTTGACCACCTTTCTCATATCCCAGAGTCTTAGTCCAACACTCAAACCACTACACTACACTGGATCTCTAGCTGCCCCAGTGCTGGGGGTGATATATATATACACATTAGGACCAAGTAGTTATTGATAGCCTTCTTCTCTATGCATTTCTAGAAGCGCCTTTTAAACCTGTCTATATTGGAAGCTATAGGAAACATGTTCTTGATCCGAAGAAGCTTTTCTCATATTTTTATGGTGCTTTTTAAAAAAAGAAAAAAAAATCTTAATCTAGACATACTATCAAGAGCCAGCACAGTATAGTTGTTTCAGCATTGGACTATGACTCTGGAGAAAAGGGTTTGAATTCCCCGCTTGGCCACACAAACCTTTGCTCAGCCCTAGAGACATTAGGCAAAATCACACTCTCTCAGCCTCAGAGGAAGGCAAAGGCAAACCTCCACTGAACAAATATTGCCAGGAAAACTCCATGATAGGTTCACCTTAGGGTCATAAGAATGATTTGAAGGCAAACAATAACAATAATCATCCCAGAAAAGAGAGATGTGGCCAAATCAAATGGGAAAAAATCAATTGATTCGCATAGTAATTAAATATGCCTGAATAGCTCTGAACTCTGTACAATATGTCATGTCTTTTTTTTTAAGTAGTTTGTTCTATCTCCAACTTCATGGAGCAGATTTTTTTCTCTATCAAGGTTTTATTCTGCATTTCATCTGGAGATTAATTTAAATCATAGTGGTGATTATCCTTCCCACTCCCAGCCAAATATCACAAGACATGCAGAGTTAGCTGGATCTGAGATTCTTTTGTCTCCCTTTTCATTCTGTAGCATTTCACCCTCTGTTTCTGTTTTCTGCACCTCTGTCTCTCTCTTTCTGTCTGGTAAGTTCGACTGCATCAGTCCCCTGCCCCATTCTCTCTTCTCTTTCTTTATTTCTCTGCTGCAGGGGCTCAAATGAATAAAAATGTAATCCTTAATGTGCCCATTGTGTTTTCCTCATTTGTTTTTGCGATATTGATTTATCAGCGGAGAGAAATTACTTGCTGTAAGAGAAGATGCCAGTCAGAATGACATTTTCTTCATCATGCAAGGAGTCTCTACTTCATGGTTCCATGTAACCCAGATATTGGACCCATAAAAGGCCTTGTAACAAGGTTTAGCGTTGAGAGGTGATGGTGTGGAGCACGTTTACTTTTATAATAACAGCTGCTAGGCCTGAAACAAGGGCCTGAGGTTATGGTCAACCTCCCCCGCCCGACACTCGAACCATGTTGATCTTGTTGCTTTTAAAAAGACACACCAACTCAGCTCTCCACTTTTCTGATTTCTGCTACTTTCCAAACTCATTGTTTCTGGGATGAAAGCAGAATCATAGAAGCCTAGAAAACAATTTCTGGTGTGTATGAGTGTTTTAAATGAGATTTGGGCTTTCATGTCATCAAATTATGGTGGTTTTTTAAAGAAAAGAAATGAGGGAAATGCACACTTATTAATTTTCTGAGCTGCTGTGTGTGTTCTTCTTTTGCTCGTGAAATAACTCTTATGATTTTTAATTCACCAAAGCAAATCTTCTCCACCAGTGATTGTAAGATGTATTTGCCTAAAGCTATAATTACCTGGAAAATGAAACATTTTTTTTTTAAAAAAATGCAGGTGGGGTTAATCATTTTATAAATGCCATGCACAAAGTGGTTGTTCAGACTATGAGGGAAGCTGGTAAGCAGTTTTATGGCCTGATGTCCATACTCTCATCTATTCAAACTCAAAGGAATGTTTGATGATGAGTTCACACAAAACTTGACCCCCAAGACATTTTACAACATTCATCAGTGGGAGTGTTATAAACAATGCCCATCTGTTTCAGCCACTTGCCATGTACCTACCGTGTGTGTTGTGTCTCTCTCTCCTCTCTCTCTCTCTCTCTCTCTGGCTTTTCTTCGCTACCGTGTGTGTTGTGTACATGCACATTTATTGCATAGTCAAGGAACAGCTGTATAAAAATTGTTTTAACAAATCTATTGCTTTTTGCCATTTGAGGTACTTTTTATCTCACTTAATGTTGTGGGAACCAACATAGTGTAGTGGTTTGGGTGTTGGACTAGGATTCTGGGAGACTAGTGTTCAAATTCCTGCTCAGCCTTGGAAACCTACTGGGTGACCTTGGGGAAGTCACCCTCTCTCAGCCTCAAGGAAAGATAATGACAAATTTCCTCTGAACAATTCTTGCCAAGAAAACCCTAGGATATGGTTGCCATACGTCAAAGGAGATTATCAGATGAGTGCCTAAAAATGTTATCATGACACTATATTTTACAGCGTTTGTGTTCTTGCACAATGACACACATTTTCGCACGCTGCCATGATAACAATACAAAATCACCTCAAGAGTCTGGCAATACAAGTGCTCATGCTACTTACTTAATGCATTTCTGCATGAACGAGATTTCAGTGTGTCTCACAAGAAGACACAAGCATGCTAAAAAGCCCCAGAACACCAAATTAAAAAAAAAAAACATTAAGAAAAGCACAGATACACATTTAGAAACTTTCAAGCAAAATGGGAAGGTTCATAAAAAGATTCTACAGTACCTAGTTTTCCCGTTCGCACCTGGAAGTGTTCTGGCGGGCACGCCCATTGACACTGGAATCACGCCAGCAGAACGGGGCACCTTTTCACACACATGAAAATCTGGAACACACATGCTACGGGAGATCAATTATCTACTTCTCCCCAACAATAAAAAAGAACTCCCTTGTAATGGTAGCAGAACACTTGCATAATGCTGGGGCATGATGTCATCTGATAAGAAAGCCTTTTTGCGATCTCATGGTGTCATTATAACACCATTTTTGATGTGTCTGAAAATTTCCAGAGTCAACTTGAAGACACATAACAACAACACAGAAAATCAACTCATTTGAGACAAGGTACTGGACAACAGTTCTATGGATACTGTGGACTTCCAAGAAAACCAAAAATTGGTTTTTGACTTTTACTGGAAGCCAAGATGACTAAATTGAGACTGTCATACTTTGACCACATCATGAGAAGACATGACTTTCTAGAAAAGACAATAATGCTAGAAAAGGTGGAGGGCAACAGAAAGAGAGGAAGGCCACATACCAGATGGATAGGCTCAATCAAGCAGGCTAAGCCCTGAGCATGCAGAGCCTGAGCAGAACAGTTGGGGACAGGGGGTCTTGGAGGTGTCTCATTCATGGGGTCACCATGAGTCAAAGTCAACTTGGAGGCACTTAACAACAACGTTTTATGAAAGTCTCATGTATGGTTTTCCCCCAAGTCAACAAAGGCTTCATGTAATATGTATGACAACTATGTATGGTATAATTAACCTTTTACTAGTTAGAAGCCTCCTCCTACTACTACTTTTTCTTGGTAAGAGAAAATGTTTAGTTCAGACACCTAGTTGGAAACTTGTACCTCGTGGTAACTCATTATTCTCTCCTCCATCCATGAATTTGGCTTTAACTTGTATTTGAGAAGTGGCAGATTAGTCCTTCAAAGCATCTTTTCCAGGTGATTTCAGTTTAATGCAACCAGATAATTGTGGCTCTAGGGTTTGACAAGGTTGTAAAATCTGCTAATCCAGACAATATTATCCAAGCATAGGATGTATTTGTAGAAGAGACTTCTGTTTGAATAGTCTCTTTCTCAGATTTGGGAAGTAACTGGTTACAAGTAACATAGCAATCTGTAATGCAGGGTGGTGGCTTGCTTTTGTTTTTTTGTTTTTTGTTTTTTTTAAAAGAAATAATGGTAGTGTATTGTCCATACATTTTTAAAGTATGTAATGAGCACAAGTAGTGTAGCATGTTGTTTAACTAGTAATAATTTCTGGTTTTTAGTCATTGTAGGGAAATTTTAAGTGAAATCTCTTACGTTTTATGCCATTCTCTTATGCATTGTAAGCCTGTTTTTTTTTAAAAAAAGTAATAAGCTGCACAGTGAGTAGTGTAATGAGTTACTCATATATATTTTTTGTAACAGTAACAAAATGCCACATTTTCCTTGTAACAAATAACCTTTCTTAGGCTTTGCCACAAGTTGCACAATCAATTGCTTTCTAGGCTCTGTTTTCCCCTTGTTTGTCTCATAGGTACCCTGCAGTTAATGAAGTAGGTATTTTCCTCGGCATAACATCTTCAACAGAACATTTGGTACCAGATGCAGAAATAACATGGAGAGACTAGGAATAGGTTCCTAGACCACCAGCACCCAAAAAAAAAAAAAGTTTCAGCAAACTTTTTATTCAAAAAAGCCAGGTCACATAAGCCTTGCATAAGTTAAAAATAATCCCTGAACTTTCTAGAGAACACTTTGAAGGCTACTTCTAAAAGGCATCCAAAGCTTCCTTTATTATTATTTTTCCCACCAGCCTCTGCTTTTCTCATGATTTCCATTTGGTGGTCAGACTTATAGACCCATGTTTTCCTAACATGCTGGGTGGTGGTGGTAGAGGAGCTGATGAGACAGCTTATCTGCTATCCCCTTTTCTCTGTTCTGTTGTCCTACATGTTAAGTAAGGGATTCTGTAAGCAGTTGATTCCCTTTCCAGTTCTAAGCAGGCACTTGTGGTTACAGCAGGATTGGCTACAGTAGAATTCCAGTCTTTATCAGCTCAAGTATTGTTTATGGCAGTGGTTCCCAAACTTTGGTCCTCCAGTTGTCTTAGACTTCAACTCCCAGAAGCCCTAGCCAGCTTGGCCAACAGTCAGGAATTCTGGGGGACAGAAGTCCAAACATCTGGAAGACCAAAGTTTGGGAAACTTTGGTTTATGGATTTAGTTTACTGCAAACACATGGGCGCAACCGAACACTGCAAATCTGTGTTCCTCCAGCCCTCCTTTACCATCCTCCCCGTGCAAATGCTGCTTAAAATCTTCCAGCTAGAGATAGAATGAGGTGGAAAGGGAGGGGGCTGGGAGGGGATAGGAAGCCTTTGTAAAAAGTAACCCCACAGTCAGTGGCATTGTTAACTGAGATACGCTCGTACATTGCTATGTTACTACTGTTCTTATTTGAAATGAGGCTTGATAGTCAAATCTGCATGGTTTAAGCATCCCCCCCACCCGTGTCCCTAGCAAACCCATTCCAACCCTTAGTGGGGCTACAGCCTATATCTTCTAGCAAGAAAGATGAAGGTGAAACAGAGTAGTGCTGGGAGGCTGACCTGCTAGGAAGCAATGTCTAATTGGCCCATTTATAGTCACAGTGGTTTAATCCTCATAGCTGCAGTGTTTAACAGAAAATATAGGAAAGTCCTTGGCTGAACTTAGGAGTAGATATGGGTTTTGTTTTGAGTAGCAGCCATGTGCTGCTGTCAGTTACCTGGCAATCGTGCAAACATTGGGCCTGTGAGTACTTTTTGCTGAATTCTCCAGGGAGTCTTGGCTCTTACCTATTGCTGCCATTGCTCTTTTCACCATCTCACCACCACTGAAAATAGGAGTCTCATTCAGAGAAGCAACAGGGGGCAGCAGCTGGCAAGGGGAAGAATTGGGTGGAATATCTGAATCAGCCTAATTTATGCCTCTTTGGCTCCAGCTCAAAGCTTCATGAATATCATAGTGCTGTTATAATGTGGCTCCTTTCTCAGAGCCAGGCAAAACTCAGCAACTGGCTGTGAAGGAAATGAAACATAGAAATCAGCCAGCATAGAGTGGGTAGGGTGTCAACAAAGGTAGGTAGGTCACAGGCCCATCCTCAGGGCCCAGCAGTTGCCCAGCAATCTCACCTTGCCTGTACCCCTGTTTTTGTTAGATTCCTCCACCCAGCCAGCATTGCCACTAATAATCCTTGCTCTCCCCGCCCCCCAGGACCACTGCAACTGCAACTCACTCCCCCTCAGTTACCAGATGTGCTCCCCTGGTGATGTCCAGTTTGAATGGGAGATAGATTATTGTGGCACTGCCTGAGGTTAGTTGGTTGAGATAATGGTTGGGCCAACTTCCAGCTCTACAGTTCTGTTTAGAAGGTGGCTGCCATCTTACATGGAATGCCTACATGTGACCTAAATGCCTCCAACCAAAATGCCTAAATGGAATCATTGAGCACGATGATCCAGCCAGCAAGCAAAAGAACAATCACTGGGTAAACATATATCTCTGTGTGTGAGAGACTACCAGGAAATGATTCTAGCAGATTGGATAAATTATGGTGATGAGGTGATGCCTGGTGGCAAGGCAGACTCAGGACCTGATGATGGAAGGGATCTGAAGGAAGTTGGTGGCCCACGTTGGTGCCAGAGGGAAGTGCTGCTGTCAGGAGACTTGCTCTCTCACTAAGCAGGTACAGTTATCATTTTACTTCTGCTGTTTTGCTACAACTGGGCTTCTTTCATCTGAATTTTTACAGGGCATATGCCTGACAGATTCCAATGACAAAAGAGGCAATTCTGACTATGAAGTATGTATTTATATATGTGTGTAAACATTAAAACACTTCTATCCTGCTCTTCATCACAGGATCTAAACAGTAGGAAGAACTTCTTGATTGTTTACAGGACTTTTCTCCAACAGATTTGAATTGCAAGACAGAATATTTCAACTAAACATTGGGAAGAACTTCCTAATGGCAACCATGGTTGGACACAGAAATAGACTACCTTGGAAGGTGGTAGGCTGTCCTTCACTGGAGGTTTCAATGCAAAGGTTAGATTGCTGACTCTTAGGGGTCCTTTAGCAGTTGATCCATGTTCTAGTAGGGCACTAAACTAGGGGCTTGTCTACACAAGCTTAATAAAATGTTTTGGGGCTGTCCTGGGGGTGATCTGTCCAGACGATGTTGGGCCAAAACCCCAAATCTGGACCAAACTGTCTTCATGATATTCAGCCAGTTTAGTTCCCAAAATAGCTTAAAGTCCCCTTAAAGTTCTTTTTTAAAATTATCCTGATTTACTGGAACACGGAGCAATGGATGCAAGCTTCAGGAACAGAGATTCCACCTCAACATGAGGAGGAACTTTTTGACAGTAAGAGCTGTTCGGCAGTGGAACACACTCCCTCGGAGCGTGGTGGGGTCTCCTTCCTTGGAGGTCTTTAAACAGAGGCTGGATTGCCATCTGTCGGGGATGCTTTGATCAAGATTTCCTGTGTGGCAGGGGGGTTGGACTGGATGGCCCTCGTGGTCTCTTCCAACTCTGCAATTCTACGATTCTATGATTCTATACTCTGGGTCTTACAGGACAATCAGGAGCCCTCTGTGCTGAGAACAGGTTGCTGTCTTCACACATGTCCCACTCTATTGTCTGGTGCCACCACTGCTATTGGGGCATGTCATATGCTCTAAGTCACAACAAGGCCCCCAGGCCCTCAAGCATGTGATCAATGCTGGGTGCCTCATTTCTCATTTTAGGGAATGGGGTGTGTGCCAGCAGTGGCAGTGCTGAGCAATGCAGTGGGATGTGTGTGAAGACTGCTGCCTGTTTCTCAGCCCAGAGTGCTCTGGTAATGGGGAGAATCCAGGACAGCTCCTGGGCCAGCTGCCCTCAGATTCTCTTGGTCAATGTAGATGAGCCTAGGTGGTCCTTGAATCTCCTTCTATGATTCTATGTGCATTTTTTGTAAAGGCTGGTAACCACAGTGGGAAAGTGAAGGGGTAATTCAGTGTTGGGTTCTAAAGACATTCCTGGCATTGTAACAATGCTTACAGTGCAGAAGGTGATTGTGTGAATGATATGAATATCTGTCTGCTAGTATCCATGGGTGAGGTCCTCATTGTAACCTCCTAGTGGCAGTATCTGCCACCTCCCCTCCTACACCATTGGAATTATGTTTTCCCTATGAGTCTGGTAGACTAGGATTTGCAGTGCAAGGGAGGCTCCCAAGGGAGGTACCATGAGGTCTTTCACCCCTGAAAGTCCCCACCACCACCAGTCAAGGTCTTCACTATTTGTGCAATAAGCCTTTGGGGGAAAAAATCTAGTCTCTTTCTCTGTTGTTTAGTAAGGCATACGTGCGCGCGCACACACACACAGCAAGCACAGGAAGAGAAGAGCAATAATCCAGAAGATGAAAATGACCCATCCCATTCTTCTACTTTGTCAAATGCCATGTGGCAAGGGAACCAGTAAGTATACAAATCATCCACACAATCTGCACACACACAAAAATGGTCCTGTAAATGGTAATTACAGACCTTCCTCAGTTTTCTTTGGTCTTTCAGCACCCAACCACCTGTAGGGTAATCATACTGAGTCCTAGTCCTGTGATATCAGCAGTCAACAGCCCTGCCACTGATTTGTTAGGGGTGTGTGAGAATTTTGTTTTGTTCATTTCTCAATATAAACTTTCCAAAACTGGCACGTTTCTCCATAAAACTGATGGAAAGAGCTTGAAAAGGCAAAAGTGATTATATTCACCCTCTAGAGGGATGTTTTGATTGTAGTAAATGGCTGGGTCTGAATCCCTGTGTATCCGGCCATATTTATAATGCTCAATTAGGGTTGTCACTTCTGTTCTCTGAGATACTCCTCATCTTTAACAACTCCACGGCAGGCAGGGTCGATTGGAAATAGCTATAGCTATCAAACTGCTCTATGAGAGGCAGGTATGATCCTCTCCATATTGGGAATGATTGAATCTATTGAATTTGGCCAATGCAAATAGAGTTCATCGTTATTGTTGTTGTTTTTGTTGTTACTGCATGTTAGTATCCATGGGCGAGGTCCTTGGTGGTATTTCCTAGCAATCAGTGTCTTCCACCTTTCCTCCTGGAATTTTTGTCATAAATTGGATAGACATAAGTTGACAATCTTCTTAAAGGAATATGGACAGATTTTCCCATCTCTCATGAGAACAGTGATCTTCCAAGTGTGTTCCTGTTTTCATCTGTTAAATCATGGAGGGTGGTAGGGGAAAGCCTTATGAGGAACAACTGAGGGAGCTGAGTACGTTTAGCTTGGAGAAGAGAAGGCTGAGAGGTGACAGGATAGCTATCTTTAACTATTTGAAGGGAAGCCATGTAGAAGATGGAGCAAGTTTGTTTTCTGTTGCTGCAGAGACTAGAACATGAGACAGTGGATTCAAATGATAAGAATAGAGATTCTATGTAAACATTCGGAAGAACTTCCTTACTGTAAGAGAATGATGGACTGTCTGTCTTTGGCGGTCTTTAAACAGAGGGTTGGATGGGCATCTTTTAGAAGTTCTTTAGCTGTGTATTCCTGCATGGCAGGGCGTTGGACTAGGCGGCCCTTGTGGTCCCTCCCAACTCTATTAGGTCCTGTCTAAATGATGAAAATAATCCTCATAGGAATCACATGGAAGGCAATCTGTCTAAACAGACATTCGCATCAACAAGTTTTATTTGGAAGTGGGGAAGCCAACTCCACAGTGAAGCTCGGAAAGGAAGCCCTTGGAGCTTTTCTCAGAGTTTTTTAAAAGCTCCATAGGGGATACAAATGTCTGATTGTTAAGACAGTCATATTTGTGTTCCTGCACTGAGACACTGCAAGCTGCTTGGCTGGACAAGCATTGGGCAAGGGCTTGCAAACAAGGAAAGTGCTTGCTGCCGCCATGTTAGATTTTCTGCTGTGAGAGATCGGTAAGGCAATAAAATAGCAATCTTTTCCTCTCTTTTCTTCTTATTTTTCTTTTGTAAATACAAAGTATCGTTTGTGTGCACCATGGTAAACAATTTTTAAAAAATGGCAGTGGCAGATTTAAAAGTGCAAGTAATTCATGTGCACCCACCATCTTGCAAAGTTTAGGGGGGCTCTTTTAACCATTAAGACAGGTCCCAGTGCTGTGAATTGCTATTTCTTCAGAGCAGGTCATCTTTTTTCCCCTCATATAGATGGGGCCAAATATTCTATGATTTTATGGGCTGTCAGTGTGTGTGTTTTTGGTACAAAAGACCTTCTGCTTCCCCTGGAACCGACAAGCAATGCCAGTATCCTGGAATTTGCCCTGTCCTTAATTTCAGATGCTCCCACAAGTGCTGTGGTGCATGTACTGAATATATTTTTTAGGTTTTAATTTTAGACTACTTTTTAATCAGCAACCTTTAGCAGCTAAGCCACCCCTTGTTGTAACAATGCAGCGGAGAATCTTTTTAACTCTAACTCTTAAAAAGATGACTTCAATTAAATTACACAGAAGGACCCTACAGCAGAGTCCTGTAGTTCTGTGACCCTTTTTCTCTCCCCCCACATTTAATTCTGTATGCTGATCATTCTCTACAGCTGAAGTACACATCTCTACTTACTAAGGTGATGGAAAATTTTGTTTGACCTGCATTTTTAAGTAAACATTTCCCCAACTGATTTGCACTTCTCCAACTAATGGGAGGATTGGAACTCAGTTATCCTTTGGATTGTGCACTGTTCCAAATTTTGCAATGCAGTTCTTAGCTCTAAAATTTTATACAAATATGCATAAATTACAGAAAGAAGTGTCCAAAACTGTGTTTACTAGATAAATCTGCTTACAAAAATGCATATATAAAAATAAATACTAATTTTTATGCTTGTTCCTTTTTTAAAACACCAACTGTAACAGAAGTTAGGCAGAATGGGCTTATGATTTGCTACATTTAAAACCGACAAGGACCAGATGTGGACCAATTTGGCTATATATGTCATCAACTTTTTTAATAAATGAGAAAATGAGAGCTGTTATAGATATGAACTCTACAGAAAATATACTTTCCTATTCACTGAGCTGAGTTGGAAATGGTACTCTTTGCAGTTGATTTTCTAGTGCAAGTCATACCAATAAGAATGTGCTTTCTTTAACATCTGGAGAAACCTTGGAGTTCCCATTGTAGGAAACTCTGGTGGCTTTGTTTAGCAAAGACTACTCAGACTGAGGGAGTATGTGAAGTCCTGGAGCTTAGTAGCAGGAAGTGGTGTGCTACTGGCTTTCATAGATCACCTGTTTTCCAAGCAGAGTAGAAATCTAGTCTCAGGATACTACTGGCTTGACTTCTTGATAGTTCCTTTCTTCAATAAGAAGTCGAAGTAGAAGTTGGGAATGTTGTACTTAACTTTTTTTTTTCTTTATATGCAAGTGCCACAATCCCTGACAGATCGGTGTAGATTTTTGTGTTCGCATACTCTTCTTTGTTGTCATAGATCGGCTGACATACTGTTAGTGGCATCCACTTTACCCCTGCCTATGTGATTATTTGGCTGTTGAGGAGGTCAAAATTCCTTTACTCCTTTCATAATGACCAAAGCCCCCCTCTGTCAGGAGTTAGAAATTTAACTCCATTATAAAATGGTCAAACAAACTGCAGAGTCATGCTGAGTCATAATGGCTGACTCTATGAACTGCCCAGTCTGTCTTAGCTACAGAAGGAGGGTTCTTATTGGTGTGTAAGATCATGTGATTGAGTAAGCCAATCACATGATTGCAAAGAGGCTGGGCCTTGTCACTAGTGTGTAAAGTGAAAGGTGTCAAAAGGAAAGGTTAACCGATAGATGAATGATATCTAACAACGTATGTTGATAATGTTACGTTGTAATGATAACATGTGTCCTGTGCAGTAGTTTGACCATTTTGGAGGGGATTGTCAGGAGTTACAAACTTAACTCCATTATAAAATGGCCAAACAAACTGCAGAGTCATGCCGAGTCAAAATGGCTGACTCCATGAACAGCCTAGTCTTCCTTAGCTACAGAAGGAGGGTTCTTATTGGTGTGTAAGATCATGTGATTGAGTAAGCCAATGCCCTGTAACTGTGTATATGGGAGAGCTCAGAGCAGAGCTCACTTCTCTTCTTCTTGTGAATGCTAAGGCCTGGTGAAGCAGTTTCTCCCTGAATTGTAAATATTTGTATATATCGCAACTGTTTGAGTTTGAAGATAAAAGTGCCTCCTGCTTATTTGGGTGTCAAATACTCTCTGTGTGAGTATTCTTGGGAGCGGGTTGCTACTGAATCTACTGAGATAGTTTTGGGGCTTCTGTTGGGGATTGTGTGTCCTATCATCCCCTGACACCCTCCTCAGATTTGTTGAGTTGCTGCAGCCCTCGCATGGCCATTCTGTGGAGGAGTGTGGTAAAATCAGAAAAGCATGTGGCTATGTTCCTGTAACCAGATGTGAAATGATTCTATCATCTGCTGAGACCTCAGAAGGACCCTCAGCAGGCTTCAGAGGATGATGTAGTCATTTTGCATCTGGCTATTGGGACACAGACAGATATTTCTCTGCTCCCACCCCTCCACAGGCCAGGAAATGGCTGGGAGAATGGTTGCAGCAGCTCAACAGAAAGTCCTGGGACGTTGCATGGTCAGCTGTAGTGTAGTTCCACATGTAGAACTATTATGCTATGCTGTACAATATGGAATTATGACCATTGAGTGCTATGGACCAGGACGTATGTAGGCACAGGTGCTTCAAAGAGTAGCCATCACTGGCACAATTGGGCTATTTGTGTGGTTTTGGCAGGACTGTTTTTCTGTGTTACTGTTTTATTTTTGTACGGTGCCATGTATGTTGATAATGCCATATAAATACATAAGTAGAAGGGCTTAAATACCCTGGAGGTACCAGATCCTGGAAGCTAAGCAGTGTCAGCTCTGGTTAGTACTTGGATGGGAGACTGCCAAAAATACCAGATGTTGTAGGCCATATTTCAGAGGAATGTAATGGCAAACCATCCTCAAATATTCCTTTAATAAGAAAGCGCTATGCAATTAATGGCTTTGCCATACGTGACCAAGTGACTTGAAGACACATGCAGACACTTTTGCCAAGGGGAAGGATATACACTGACTCTGATTTTCATTGAAGCTTACATCATTAAAGCCATGATATTGAGAACACAGCTGTGCTGGGCAGGGCACATTTCTAGGATGGAGGACCATCGCCTCCCAAAAATAGTACTCTACGGTGAACTTGCCACGAGTCAGCGTAAGAGGGACTCTCCAAAAAAGTGATACAAGGACTCCCTGAAACAACATCTCAGGCTTGGCCAAATTGATCACCAACAATGGTCCACCCTGGCCTCACATCGGAAGGCATGGAGATGCACTATCCACAATGCTGCAGCCTTATTTGAGAACTCACACCGAACAAGTCTTGAAGAGAAACGACAACACAGAAAGAATCACAACTCGGAAACATCACCCAAGGAGACCTTCTGCTGTGCTTTCTGCAACCGGACTTGTTTATCTCAGATTGGCCTTTTCAGTCATCAGCATGCTTGCAGAAAGCGCGGGATGAGTCCTTCCTGAATCTTAGTTTGTGAAGAAAAGCCAGAGAGAGACATCATTCATAGTGGAGGAGAGTATGTCAGCTGAAGACTTGTTCCCATGATCAACTACATGTGCTAACTCTATGACCAGGCACTATCAAATAGACCTGAGAAGGGATTCATGTGACCGAAACCTGATCACGTCATTGCTGGCTGACATGATTGTTTTTCATTCCACAGGGAAAACATTCCACAGTTTTCATTCCACCCCTACCCCAGGGGTTCATTAGTGGCTTTAAACCGATATGGAAGAGGTGTGAGAATGTATGGCTTGCTTCCTGAGCTACTCATTTCAGTCACAAAGTGACCAGGGGCAAATTTCCATATGAAATAGCTCCATTTTTTTTAGTGTGAACAGTAGTTACTGAATCATGCCATAGAAATTAATGTACATGCCATGGAAATTTAACGTTTGTAATGTATAGCTGCAACAATGTAGGGGAGCTGAGGCTACCAGGATTACTTAAATTTGGTGTGTGTATGGGTGGGATGTTTCCAATGGGAAATTGGTCCTTAGGATGGAAAGATCATGGTAAACTTTTGGCCTTCACTCTCCATTTCTTTCAGCCAGAAAATTCTCTTTCCTTCTCAGCTCCTGACCTCCTTCCTCTCTCCCTCCCCCCTCCTCTCTGCATGCCCCCAGCAACTTTGCTACTCTGCCTTGGAGTGAACAGTAGACACTACATGGTATTAATGCTGCATTTCCAACACAATGCTTTTGGGCATGCTTGGTGCTCAGGTCCCTGGCAGCCATAAATTAATTAAAAGTAGACAGGAACCCTTGGAAAAAAGGCAGCATCTTTCCTCCCTCCCTCCCTGCCAATCCTTGTCCCAGCTTTTTCTTTCATTCTCTGTGGGTAAATAGCTAATTCCTTTGTTCCCTGGCTGCACCATTTCATTTCTGCCATCATTGTCCTCATTGTTCTCGGAAACAGGAGGAGGCTGGGCCAGGAGCAGCCAAGGTCTTGGCTAATGACGGGAAGTCTTTAAAGTTTGCGCTGCATTTCATCTTCTCTGTGGGAGTTTTAGGACGCATCCAGCGTTTGATCCCCACCGTGCAACTTTGCTTCTAGTTAATTAACAGATCCCCATTACACTCTCTCATCTGCAAGCGCATGGGAGGCCTATCAGGAGGTAATTCAAGGCCAGTCTGAGTGATGGCAGAAATTAGAGAAATCACTTGTTTCAGGGGTTAATGTACAGGAAGAAAGCCTCCCCCCCCTCCGCACACACACTTTGCTGAGGTCTAATTGAAATGTTGCATTCTGCTGTAGCCCATTCTGGAGCTATTATCCCCCCCCCATTACTTTACTATCCATTGTGGCAAGGAGAAAGGGGAGAGGTGCTCAGAAGACAATGAAATGTTCAGATATTTATGTTTTTGCTTTTCTATTACAGTATTTGTAATCATGCAGCCTGGAATAGAAGGTGATGAATGTGGTGCTACATTAGCAGCCAGGTTAGAAATGGAATTAAGTGTGAAAGCTAAACAAAAGTGCTTATAGTACAAAGGTTCTCTTAATTCTTGGGACTTAAACGTGCAAACATTCATTAATATGTACTTGTTGTTAATTTCCATCAAGTTGGCATCCACTTACGACACCCCTAAAAATGCAGCGGCTAAAACAGCCAATGCGATTCTAGGCTGCTAGGAGTATAGTGTCTAGATTGAGGGAAGTGATAGTACCACTCTGTTCTGCTTTGGTCAAACCTCACGTGGAATATTGTGTCCAGTTCTGGGCACCACAATTCAAGAAGGATGTTGACAAGGTGAAGCGTATCCAGAGGAGGGCGACCAAAATGGTGAAAGGTCTGGAAACCATGCCCTATGAGGAGTGGCTTAGGGAACTGGGTATGTTTAGCCTGCAGAAGAGAAGGTTAAGAGGTGACATGATAGCCATGTTTAAATATTTGAAGGGGTGTCATACTGAGGAAGGAGCAAGCTTGTTTTCTGGTGCTCCAGAGATAAGTACATGGAGCAATGGATTCAAACTACAGGAAAAGAGACCCTGCCTAAACATTAGAAAGAACTTCCTGACAGTAAGAGCTGATTGGAAGTGGAATACACTGCTTCAGAGTGTGGTGGAGTCTCCTTCTTTGGAGATTTTTAAACAGAGGCTGGATGGCCATCTGTTGGGAATGCTTTGATTGTGTATTTTTGCATGGCAGAGGGTTGGACTGGGTGGCCCTTGTGGTCTCTTCCAACTCTATGATTCTATGAATGGGAGACCCCCAACAGGCCCTGCAAACTCATGGCTATGGCTTCCTTAATTCAATCAATCCACGTGTACTGTGGTCTTCCTCTTTTCCTACTGCCTTTCACTTTATCATACATTGTCATCTTTTCAAATGAGTTATGCTGCCTCGTGATATGGCCAAAATACAATAGCCTCATTTTAGCTTCTAGGGAGAATACAGGGTTGATTTGTTGTTGCGGTTGTCCTGTGCCGTCAAGTCATTTCTGAGCCATGGCAACCCTAAGGTGAACCCATCATAGAGTTTCCTTGGCAGAAATTGTTCAGAAGGGGTTTGCTTTTGATTTTCTCTGAGGCTGAGTGAGTGTGACCTATCCAGGATCACCCAGTGGGTTTCCATGACCGAGCAGAGATTCGAACCTTGGTCTCCCAGTTTCTTAGTCCAAACCACTGCCTTGGGTCCTGTAATGGGAGAAAGCTGGGGTATTAAATAAATAAATAAATAATGACGATACTAGAACCCATTTATTGGCCATTTTGGCAGTCCATGGTATGTGTAAGACTCTTGTCCAGCACAACATTTCAAGTGAGTTGATTCTCTTCCATTCAACTTACTTCGCTGTCCAGCTTTCACAACCATATGTAGAAATCTGAAATACAATGGCATGGACAATCCTGGCTTTGGTATTCAATGATACATCTTTACACTAGAGGACTTTATCTACAGTAATTCCTCTGCAGCTACCCTTCCAAGCTGTAGTCTTCTTCTGATTCCTTGAACTACAATCTTTATTCTGATTCACGAGTGAGCCATGAATCAGAATTCACATGAATTCGATGCCTACATCACTCACTTTAAAGTTGTGTGAACTTTCTGTGATCACTATTTTTCTTTTATTAACATTCACCTCTAACCCTGTTTCCTTAATATCCATCATAAGTATAATTCTAAAAGCAATATCTTGGCCAGCGGTTGCTCTCAATATACATTTTCTATGGAAGTATCTTCTCTCCCTTCTTTTCTCCATATTAACATGTGTGTGAATGCACTGATTTTATAGAAAAATATATCCATTTATTGTGTATCTGGCTGCTGGAAGTGGATGGAATTCTGAAATTGGGGAGTTTGAATAAGGTGAGATTTCTAGTAGAACCTAAAACAAGTCCTTGGTATAAAATAAAAACACTGGGCCTAATCCAGACCAAATTATACAGAGGGAGATCCATTGCAATCATGGGAGTTAACTTAGTCAAGACTAGCGTCCATGCTTAGTCATGACTAACTTAAGTCCCACTGATTCCTTTGGGTCTCCTACAACAAAGTATAGCTCCAGTGTGTCAAATTCAAAGTGAAACATGTTCAAGATAGATTTTAATACCCCCCCCCCCAATATCTTAGCTGGGCTATAGAACAACCAGAATATGTATGTCAAAAATCCAGTCCTTCTCTCCCACCTGTGGAGTTTTGTGGCTAAATATGGCATATTGCAGGAGCACAACCTTGTACTGACTTTGAGTCTCTCTGAGTTTTCTGCTATCCCCCCTTCTTCCCCACCCCATGAGCAATGACCCCCTTTAACTAATGAATTAGGAACCGCTCCTGCAATTGCAATTCTCAGTTCGACACTTGGCATTGAGAAGCAAACCAGGGCTATTTAGCTCAGCGTTAAATGGTCCGCCACATTAACCCCCTGGCACGCTAAGCTATTAGGTTGTTTTACTGTTGTTAAAGTTACATTTGTTAGGTGGAGTCACTGCCCTTCTTAGTGATATGAGAGAGCCTGCTATGTGTCATATATGCAGTGTACAGTATGTGCAGGTATACTGTCATGCATTTTTTTGGGAGGGCTTTCAAGCTTTTTGCAACCTCAGTGTCCAATATCCCAGGGCCCATCTAAACAGTGAAAATACTCCTCATGGAATTTGCTGGAACTCCTACCTGTCTAAACAGGATCCAGTGCCAATCCACACTATTCAGAAGGAGGGGGGCCCAAATGGCAGTAACAATGGGGTAAAAGCCTTTACAGATTTCCCTGTACTTTTTCACAAACGTGAGGCGGGTGCGCATGTTTGCTCGTTTGGACTACAGAACAATAAAAAACTCAAAGGGTAGCACAAAGCTGATTGGCCAGGTGACAGCGAGGGTGGGACTTGCTAGGAGGACAAGTCCACTGCCTCCATGTTGGATTTTCACCTTAGCAATCACTCGCTAAGGCAATAAAAAGGATCAATGTTTTCTGTTTTGCTTTATTGCTCTATCACACCAGCGCACCTTGGGTGACTTAAAAAAACAACAACCTGGTGGCAGTGAAGAACTAACGTGAGTAAATCACTCGCGGCTGCCATCTGGAATGTGAGGCTTATGGGGGATTCCAAGGCCAGAAAAAAAACATTTAGACATGTTGCTGCTGCTGCAAGATGCCAATACGAGGAGGTATTTTAGATTTTTTTTCCCCCTTGTGTAGATGAGCCCCCAGTTTTGTTGTCTTCCACTGGATCAAAATATGAATCATGGCATAACTGTTTCCAATCTACAACTGAACAAAAATGACATCCATAGGTTTCATTTCTCTTCTCTCCCAACATTTGCATTGTCCATGCATACACAATCCCTTGACCACCTGAGTTTCCCCCCCCCCCCGCCTTCAAAAGTGTATGGTCCTAAATTGAACACTAGTGTAGTGAAATCCCCCATGGGCATAGTTGTATGAGATTATACCTTTGTGCAAGTGGCTGTGCAAAGCAGTTGTGCAAAAGGGCAAGAGGATGTGAAACTGGCTGCATGAAAATTTTCATAACAAGTTATTCAGTTTCTTGTGAAACCTTTTACACAACTTGTTCCTCCCTGTAGAGACATTCAATGTGAAGTCGAAGGCTTTCACGGCTGGCATCCATAGATTTTCCTTGGTTTTTTTCCAGGCTGTGCCTCACAGCCTGGAAAAAAACCAAGGAAAATATCTTGCACAACTGTTTTGCACAACTACTTCACAATAAAACCTGTATTGGTTTTGTTTAAATGCATAACTGCCTTGACAGCAGAACTGTCACAAGGAGCCTTCCATAGCCTCCAACTGTCCCAGTCAGGCAGGGACAATCCAAATTAATCCTCTCCTGTCCTACTTTCTCAGCTACTTTTAAAGTGTCCCAGTTTTTCTCTCCTCTTACTTCCCCTTTGGTCCTCAATTTACTTCAACTGCTGCAAACTGAGTTTATGAAATCACTATGCCCTTTAATATCTACACGAAATCCTAGGTTATCCAGAGTTTGTGGGTTCAGTATCTTTGTATATTGATGGCACCCACCTCTATCTCTCCTTTCCATCATCTAACTCCAAGGAAACTGCTTTGGTACTAAATTGGTATCAGTAATGTCAGTAATGGACTAGGTGAGGTCAAACAACTGAAGCTTAATCCAGATGAGACAGAGGTGCTCCCGGTCAGTCAAAACAGAGATCAGGGAGCATGGATTCAGCCCATCCTGGGTTTTACTGTCTCTGAAATATCAGATTCATAGCTTGTGTATACTCCTGCACTCAGATTTGAGGTTGGATGCCCAGGTTTCAGCAGTGGCTAGGACTGCATTTGCACAGTTAAAACTAGCATGCCAGCTGCACCCATTCCTTGAGGTGTCATATCTGGATATGGTGATATATATCTTGATTAAATCATGGTTAGATTATTGTATTCTATATAGGACTGCCTTTGGAAACTGTTCAGAAACTTCAGCAGGTCCAAAATGCCACAGCTAGGCTGGTCCCCAGGTGTGGTCACAGGAAACATATAACTCCCTTGCTGATATAGTTTCACTGGCTGCTAATCCATTTCTGGGTTATCTGAAAGTGCTGATGACCATCTTTAAAGTCCCATATGGCTCGGTTCTAGACTATCTGAGAGATTGCTATCACCCTATATAAGCCTACCAGAGTTGTAAGCTCTCCAGACAAAGTACTTCTTTCCCTGGCAGCAGAAAGAGCAGAGAGGGGACTAACTGAACCTCATGTGGGAAGGAGTTCCACAACCTGGGAGAAGCCACTGAGAAGGGTCTCTCCCATGTCATCACCAAACATGCTTGTGATAATTGTATGGGTACAGATAGGATATGGGGATATGGAGGGAACAGGAGGGTGAACTGAGGTCAGAAACAAGTACAAAATGAGTCCATACTCAGGACTTTATCAGACGCAGCAAATACAGTATCATAACGCAAAATGGTGCCTATACTGTGCAACATCGTGCTATGGCGATTGTAAGATGTGAATAAGGCATTCCCTTTTATTGATGGCCCAAGCCAACAATAGATCTGCCATGGTGCTTTCCCCCCCATTTTGCCTATATTTGAAACTGCATGCCATTGTGCTCACATGAATACAGCATCAATGGGCAGAACACTTCCTGGTGAGATCGTGAAAACCAGGTATGGGACAGTCTTTCTATGACCTTCCCTGGTTTAGTTGGGAGTTTTAAAGTGTATTTCTGTGCTTGCATGTACATTTGGTGTCTTTATTTTGGTACATTTTTAAATTTCACCATGCTCGCGTCTTCTTGCGAGAATTGCTGAGATCACAAACGCGGAAGTAAACAGAGCTCTATCAATGCTGAGGCAGACTTTTAACACTACAGAAGGTAAGGTCTGATGGAAAGGGTTACTTTGGTGGGACAATTATGCAGAAAAATATGTTGGAAAAGGAACGTTAATGGAGGTTCGTCTGATAAAGTCCTTGGTGGTTTTCTGACATTTACAATTTCAGGATCTCTTTTTATTGAGAGCAAATTGTTGTTTGATTGCATTTAGGTGTAAATTGACCTTTACTGCATTGCCAACAATGGCTCGGATAGTTCTTTTCTCCTTGTCCCGATCGTCGGCCTCAAATTCCGATGGCGTCTCTCCTCTTAATGACTGTCTTAAAGCAGTAATGGACTGGATGAAGAAAAACACATTGAGATTATATCCAGAAAAAACGGAGGTGCTCACGGTAGCGGCCCCAATACCAGGAGGTGGGGTGCAACCTCCAGTCCTGGATGGGGTCACGCTCTCCGTTAAGGACTGTGTCTGCAGTCTGGGGGTGCTCCTTGATTCATCGCTTCAGATGACTAGTCAGGTGAATGTGACAGTCAGGAGCGCCTGTTATCAGCTTCAGCTGATACGCCAACTGCGCCATTTCCTGGAAGTAAAGGACCTCGAGACTGTGGTGCACACGCTGGTAACCTCTCATCTAGATTTCTGCAATGCGCTCTACATGGGGCTGCCCTCATGCTTGGTCCGGAAATTTCAGTTGGTACAAAATATGGCAGCCAGAGTGGTCTCGGGAACATCTCGGAGAGACCATATAACTCCAGTATTAAGATCTCTCCACTGGCTGCCTATCAGTTTCCGGGACCAGTATAAGGTGTTGGTTATTACCTTTAAAGCCCTAAATGGCTTGGATCCAACTTATCTCCGAAACTGCCTCCTCCCATACAATCCTCCCTGTGCACTCCAGTCCTCTGGGAGGAATTTACTTCAGCCCCCAAAATCTAGGCTGTCTGCAACCTCCCAGAGGGCCTTTTCAGTAATCGCCCCCAAATTGTGGAATGACCTGCCGAACGAGATCTGTCAGATGACAAGCCTGAGTAGCTTTAAAAAAGCACTAAAGATGGATCTCTTTTGGCAGGCCTTTCCTAAATATATCACGGCCTCAGGGGATCCTGGCCTCTTTTAGTCCGCTGGCTATTTATTGTATTTATTGTTTTTAAAGGTGATTTTAGACAGTTGCTTTTAATTTATATTTGTTTAATATTTTTTTATGGGTGAGGGTGGGGGTGGGGGGGTGTTTAGGGATTTTTATCTGTATTGTATTTTAATTTTTGTAAGCTGCCCCGATTGTTTTAACAGAGGGGTGGGGTATTATTAATAATAATAATAATTATTATTATTATTATTATTATTATTTTAAAACAACCTGAGAAAAGTGAGATTCTCAGGGCTCATTTACACTAGCCAGGATGCACAAGATCCCTGCCAGCATATCCTGACAGCAGAAGTGATCCATCTCTCCCCCCATCCCTGTTACCTGGAGAAAATGGGCTGGAGTCCAAACAGGATGCTGTCCTGTTGCTGAAGCTGCTGCCGCTGCCACTACCACCACCATTTTCTCCACTAACACAAAGCCAGGCAGGGGTCCCACAACCTGTGACTGCAGTCCCCCTGTATGTGACCAGCCTTGGTCATATGCTGAGAGACTCCTGCCTGGTTTCCAGAAGAGCTAGGGAGCTGGCAGTGGCAGGGAGGCATGGTGTTCTGGACAGGCTCCTGTGGACACATGGGCCGCAATCTGTTTTTTCAAGGTAAACCAGGTATTTTCCTGAAACGGGTTATTGGGCCCTACTCCTGCTTGCCTGTTCCAGTCCCATATCTGCCCCTGGGGTCATTTGGATTGCCCCGGGGTTAACTGGTGTAAAAAAGGAGCCCTGGTGGTACAGTGGTTAAATGCCAGAACTGCAAGCCACAACGTTATGAGTTTGATCCCAGAGAGATGTAGGGCTGACTCAGCCTTACATCCTTCTGTAGGTCGGTAAAATAGTACCCAACTTGTTGGGGGCAATTAGCTAACACATTGTAAAACTGCTTAGGGAGTGCTTTAGCACGGATAAGTGGTATAGAAATATCACTGCTGTTGCTATTGCTAATGTCTTTCCTCATTTGGACTACAGGAATCTGTAATGGGGGCAAGCCAGGGTATTTGGCTGGTGTAGAGAAGCCCTCAAAATGCAGAATATTATATCAAATTCTAACATTTGGTGTGTTTTCTGCTGTTGTATGGAATTACAAATTGCCTTGCTAATAATCTAGTTGTTTAGGTATGTTTTGTCAGAAAGCACAGTACAGGGGAAACACAATCTCACTCTGATATCTCAGCTTCAGAACATCTATGTAGAATACACATTATTTAAATTTCTGGCTCAGCATGAGCAGACTTATGAAACACATATTTTTACTTTTTTATGAAGGTCCTCCCACTATTACCCTATGGCCAGTATTTAAATGTCAGCATATTGGCCTTTTGAAATTTCCTGCTTCATAATAACTGAAAGCTATTTGAACATGCAGAATTATGGACTAATCGCCGCTTGGCCAATTTTGCTGATTTTTTTTTTAAACAGGCACAGCAGAAGAAAAAGAGAATGCAATTTAGTTGCAACTTCAAAGCCATGTTTCATTATCATTCTAGCCGACACTCTTTTGAATGCTTCCATCCCAATTTGGTCTTTTAAAGTGAAAGGAATGGGTTGTTTACATTTGTGCATGTTCTGTCATCTGGCAAGGAAGTTGGTCCGGATAATAAGCTGGTCAGCAGTGAAATTGTTTGTCAATGCACATAAAAGCCTTTTCCATTATTTCTGCCATGATCTCACTGACCTGCTGAAAACATCTCAAAGACCAGTTGTGGTCTCCCAAACTACAGTTTTAAAAATCACGGGTCTTGTTCACAGCTTGAAACAGTTCCATTTTGAACTACAACTCTCATAGTCAGCCAGCATAAGGGGATTCTGTGTGCTATAGTCCAAAAAAAGCAACTTTGGTCCTACTCTTTTTAAGGTTAAGCTTCACTGTAAAAAAAAATAAAAATCTAAGTTTCTCAAGTTCTGTTCTTGTTTTTAAACAGCTACTAGTCTAAGGACTTTATCTGATGAAGGGAAACACAGCAAAAAACCGCATCCCAAACCGTGTCAGAAGAATGGGACGATAACAGAAAGGGCGACGTTATCAGATACCCGCATCCTCAGCCATTCCTGGGGTGTAGCAAGGTCTCACTTGTTTATTGACAGGCTAAGCTATCAATAAAAAGGGAATCCTTATTCATGCCCAAGCTATGCCTCCGGAATGGCTGAAGGACGTTGTCGTCTGATAATGTCACCCATTTTGTTATCATTGCATTCTTCTGATGCGATTTTTGCCACATCCGATAAAGTCCTAAATATCAAATAGTCAGAGTTTGTTATTGTTAAACAGGAATCCATGGGACTGTATGCTGCAGTTCTGTTTGGTGAGCCACAAGGGGGGAAGTGTTTGTAAGATCAATAAAAGGTTTCTTAGCCCCAGACTTGATTCTTTTCAGTATCTGCCCATTGGTGCTCCATTATCAGGATTGCTTCTAGGTCAGATTGGTCCTTTGAGTGTGCAATCATAGTACAGTGGGCCCTCCTCATTTGCAGGTTTAACTTTGATTTGATTATTCATAGATTATTTGCTGCTGCCACTGCTGCTGCCCTCTGCCATTGTTAATAGGGGCTGCAAGCCTTGTGAGACTGAGCAAGACTGTGAATGTGTGGTGAGGCTTTTAAGCCCCTAATAAAAATGGCATAGGGCAGCAGTGGAGTTAGCGGCAAGCCCTGCCAGCCACCCACTTCTGCCTTGCAAAGGAACCCTGCCACCTTGAAGGCCTCCATAGTTGGTTGAATCTGTGAATTTTACTTTTCGTATGTGCTAAATATGGTTTGGGAGGGTAGAGATATTCACAGTTTTTCCACTTTCATGGGAGTCCTGTGCTCCTAACCCCAGTGAATGTGGGGGGCAAACTGTGTCTACTAATTCTGTAGCAGCTGTAGCCCTGTGTTGAAAATTTCTACCTGAAGGTCAAAAATACCCAGATTTTGAAAGTAGATATAGCCATCACATATGACATATATGGAAAAGATAGTACTGTCCACGATCTAAATGAAAGGTGCACTGGCCCAGCACACCAAAAGCAATCTCCAGGTTACCTGCATGCTGTAACAAAGACTGAAGAGAGGACTGAAGACTTAGATGTTGCCAGTGCCAGATCTTCTCTCTCATATTCCCACCCTTTTGTTTTGAAGTGGAACATCTTAAAGATGTATTCCCTGCCTTGAACTCATTAGTACTATGTCTCTCTCCAAATAAATAAATAAACCCTCCAGGCATACTGTCTGTGTAGATGGGGAAAAAGTAGAGAAATGAGTTTATGGGATTTACGGGATGCATTCTATGGGATGTGCAAACTCTAAAGGCACAGATTTCAGAGGTCCTGACTCAGGTTCCTTAGCTCAAGAGCACTTGATTTGTGGCTTGGACTGTGACTCAAACTTGATCAAGATGTAGTGGTTGGGTGGCTTCTAGTACCACTGCCTCCAGCGGTGATGGCAAACCTATGACACACATGTCAGCACTGACATGTGTAGCCATTTCTGCTGACACACAGCTGTAGGCCTCCTCCCCCCCACCCCTGCCCGCAACCTCACCACCCACCCTAAAGTGGTGATCCAGGGCTTCAAAGCCTCACTTTAGGGAAGGGGGGAAGAAAGTGGGAGCCGGGGCTGTGAAGCCCCAATCGTCACTTTAGGGAGGGTGGGAGGGTGGAGGAAAGTGGCAGGCAGGGCTACGAAGCCCCAATCTCCACTTTAGGGAGGAGGGGGTGCAGCCTTTCCCCCCACCTGGCCACTACCACCCCTGATGCCTGCTGTGCTTCCCCAGAGCTGCCTCGGAAAGGCTGGGTAAGGTGGCTGGCGGGCAGGACTCTGCTGGGGAAGGTGGCGGGCTAGCGGAAGGGTGGCCACCTGGCCTCTCCCTGTCCTTCCCGACGTGGCTCCGATGCCTTGGAATCGCCTCGGAAAGACCGGGGAAGATGGCGGGCGAGTAAGAGGATGGGCGTCTGGCCTCTTCCCAGCCTTCCCGAGGTGGCTCAAAGCCTCGGAGCTGCCTCGGAAAGGCCGGTGAAGATGGTGGGCGAGTGGGAGGGTGGCCACCCGGCCTCTACCCAGCCTTCCCGAGGGGGCTCTGAAGCCTCAGAGCCACCTCGGAAAGGCCAGGGAAGATGGCGGGAGAGTGGAAGGGTGGCTGCCTGGCGTCTCCCCGGCCTTCCCGAGGGGGGTCCATGACTTTGAAGCCATGGAGCTGCCTCAGGGAAGCCAGGGAAGGTGGCAGGCAAGTGGGAGGGTGGCCGCCCAGCCTTCCCGAGGGGGCTCTGTGGCTTTGTAGCCGCGGAGCCACCTCGGGGAGCCTGGGGAAGGCGGCAGATGGGAGGGAGGGACTCTGCCCAGCCTCTGCCCTGCCTTACCGAGGGGGCTCCGAGGCTTCAAAGCCTCAGAGCCACCTCAGAAAGGCCGGGGAAGGTGGCGGGCATGTGGGCCTCTTGTTTGAGCCCAGGGCACTGCGTGCAGCTTCTCCAATGGAGCCCTCCTAAATAGCTCCGCACAGGGGAGTGCCAAAAGAGGGAGGGGGGAAATGCGCGTGTGGATGTGTGTGTGTGTGCACGCATGGCGTTGTGGGGAGGGGGAGTAAGTGCTGTGAAGGGAAGAAGTTGAGGGTCTGGGAGCTGAGGAGCTGCCCACGTAATAACTCCTAGGCGAGCCGACAACACATGCTCTGCTCCATGGCTAGCTCAGGCTGCCTCCTCGTCTCCAACTCCACCTTGCTCCCACACTCGCTACCATGCCCCCCAGCCTTCCTCTACCTCCAGCAGGTAAGTCCACCTCTTTTATACCTTTCCCTGCTTCACTCGTGGGTGAGATATCCCCCCAAAAATAAACCCATGGGTCAAAGGGAGGCCGGAGGAGGTGGGGGGAAAGTGGGGGTTGGGGGGAAAGTAACAACAGGGCCTCTGGAGGCCTCGTCACCACTTTTGGGATGCCAGCAAGGTGGTGGGGGAAAGTAGCGACGGGCCTCCGGAGGCCCCATTGCCACTTTCGGGAGGTCGGGGGAGGTGGGGGGAAAGTAGCGACCACTTTTGGGAGACCGGGGGGCTGTTATTATTCGCAGATTTTTCACATTTGCGGGGGTCTTCGGAACCTCACCCCCACGAATGTGAGGGATGACTGTACATTTTGATTACTCAGTTGTCACATGAGTTGTGACAACTCATTAATTATTAATAAATAATTAATAATATTGTTGATTAAACAATAAATATCATGAAATAATGTTTTTTCCTCAAAGTGACACACCACCTGATTTATGCTCAATTTTTTGGCGCTGTTTGACACACCAGGCTCAAAAGGTTGTCCATCACTGGCCTCCAGTGTTGTCAGTCCCCTGGCCACCGCTTGTGCAGAGTCAAAACCTAGGGTGGGAGTCCTGACAGACACAGAGAAGAAGGAGCGCATTCCATCTGCTTTGTTCCTGTGTCATATGTGGGAATGAAGCATCATGTCAGCAAAGTATTTAGTAAAGGCCAGCTTCCTGACCATTTAGGTTCTGTTTTGCTAGGCTGAAGCCCTGCACCGTTGCAGGCTGCATGTATATAATGCAGCCATATGGGCAGGACCAATGATATGGGTGGTTCTTTCTGGGTTGGCACTCTGCCTACATTGCCAATGCTCTCCAACAGATAGGTAAAGAATCTCCTCTCTAGGATGGGTCTCCTCTCATTCACCAGTGTTGTGCAATCATCTAAACAAGTGTTGGGTATATGGATGTTCTAACCATCTCTCATAGAAGGCAAGAACAGTTACTCTTGGATAACCAAGTGCTTACTTTTATGTGGACTTTGCCCTAAATCACTGGAAGCTTCGGCTTTTCACTGTGGAAAGGGTGGGTAGAATAAATACTTCATGTTCAACAGCAGTAGGCAGAAATGGTCCACTTTAACTATTTGTTGTTGTTAACCGCCTTCAAGTTGACTTTGATTCATGGCATCCCCATGAATGAGACACCTCCAAGACCCCCTGTCATTAACTGCTCTGCTCAGGTCCTGCAGGCTCAGGGCCATGTCCTCCTTGATTGAGTCTATCCATCTGGTATTCAGCCTTGCTCTCTTTCTATTGTCCTCCCCCTTTCCTAGCATTATTGTACTTTTTTAGTGAGCCATGCCTTCTCATGGTGTGGCCAAAGTACAACAGCCTCAATTTAGTTGTCTTAGCTTCCAAGGGGAGTTCAGGCTTGATCTATTCTAGTGTTGAAATTTATATCTTTCCCTTTTAATATTTGGTCTAGTTCTTTCATAGCTGCACTTCCCAGTCCTAGTCTTCTGATATCTTAACAGAATCTCTGTTCTGATCAATGATTGATCCACAGTATGGGAAATCTTTAACTATTTCAATTTCAATTTCCTTGTCGTCTCGACTGAATGTATGTAAATCCTCTGTGGTCATTATTTTTGTTTTCTTAATGTTCAACAGTAAGCTTGCCTAAACATTTTCTTCTTTGACTTTCTTTAGTAATTGTTCCAAGTCACTGTTGTTTTCTGCTAGTAGTATGGTGTCATCTGCATATCTTAGATGATTGATATTCTTTCCTCTGATCTTCATTTCTCCTTCGTCTGAGCCTAAACCTGCTCTGCATATGATATTTTCTGCATACAAGTTGGAACAAATAGGGTGATAGAATGCTGCCTTATCTGACCCCCTTTCTGATTGGGAACCATTCTGCTGGGATGTTCTTCAGATTGTATTTTGTCATTATGATTGATTTTGTGTTCTTCTTCAGCTTTATTCTAATTCTTGACATTAGTAGTTCATGGTCTGTGCCACAGGCTGTGCCTGGTCACATTTTTACCATGAGAATAGAGTTTCTCCACCTTCTCTTTCCAATTATGTAGACTATATGATTTTTGTATTGGCCATCCAGTGATGTCCATGTGTCCAGTCTCCTCCCTGGTTATATGAAGAAAGTGTTTGCAATGAATAGATTATTGGCATCACAAAACTCTGTCATTTGTTCTCCTGCTACATTTTTTGACCCGAGTCCAGATTTTCTACAGTTTTTGATTCTGCTCTGCTTCCTGCTTTTGCATTCTAGTCGCCCGTGATTAATAAGAAATCCTGTTTTGGTGTGTTGTCAATTTCTTCCTTTACTCCATCTTAGAATCATTCAATTTCTTCTTCTTCTGTCTCTTTAGAAATTTTCCATGCATCTTATAAAATGGATTGTAGTCACAAAAGCTTATGTTAGAAATGTATTTCCCCCAGGTAGTCCCAAAGGTGCTACTGGGTCCCTGTATGTATTTGTGTAGATAAAGTGTATCTTCACATTCTTTCTTTCTCTTTTTTCCTTTGCCTCCTTTTGATTCCCATCTTTGTTTCTCCCCCCCCCCCACTTTCTGAAAGATGACTTAGGGCAGTATGACCCCCCTTTTCTGTAGGGCAAGTTGTGACCCGCTTATGGTTTCATGACCCATGGACTAGAGGATTGAATCTTTGGTCTTTTGCAACTCTACCAATGCCCATGTACGAATGCTCTATGAAGAAATCATGTTTCACAAAAGGAGAAAGAGTCAGTGGGGGAGAAAGATGCATTTCAGCTTCTGAATCCTTCTAAATGAAGGCTTAGCTTTGAGTAATCAAAATTGCTTTGGTTGTGCATGGAAGCATTAAAAGCCTTGTCCACTAATTGAGAGAAGCAGCTCCAGCAAAGCAGTCTTGCCCTCTCGTTATGAAATCTTGCAAGTTCTATTTGTCATCATTGCTTGCCGGTCTTAATCTAACTGTACTGCTGGTGCAAATTAATGGTAATTTGTTATGACACACTGTGTCCTTCAAGTGGAACAACAATATGGAACTAATATTGCTCTTACATAGGCCCTTGCTGGCTTCTTCCTTTCCCCCCTCCCAGATCCCATCCCCTGCCAGAGACATCTTCCCTACTTACCCTTTGAGTTGCTCTCTGCTAAAAGGGGTGTCAGGATATGTTATAGCTTGACTGACAGAGACTATTCAGTGCACTTCTAGTGACACATTCTAAGGGATGTGTGCTAACTATAGGGCTAGTCTTTTCAAGTGCCTTGCTGCTTTTCTGATCAAAAATACATGGTCCTTTCTGACTTAGGGAAGCTCTTCTTTTTTCTTTTCTTTTCTTTTTTTTTTTTCAGGGGGATGCTCTTGTGTGGCTTGTGCACCTGATTTTTTTTTTTTTTTTTTTTTTTGCACTGATCAAGTATTCTGCACAGTTTGATGCTGTGTTGTTCATGTGTTGTTCATGTCAACAGCTCTGGAGATTATTCCACAAATGTTAAATGGCAGGAATAGTTACATACATTAACGGTTGTAACTTGACACAGAGTAAAGTGTATACGGTACTTATCTCTGCATCAGATCGTAATTATTTTGTGGTGTAACGCAGAGGTGGGAGTCTTGTGGCCTGTGGGTCACATGCTGCTAAGGGATCCCTTGTGACCCTTGGCTTTTGTGGGGATTAGGAGGCTGAAAACGAGAATAGCCTCCTGGCATCTCATTTTGGCCTGCAAATGCTCTTTTGTAGGATCAATCCAAAATAGCTTTTTAAAAACCTGAAAGTGACTTCTGGCAGCCATTCAGATATTATCACCATTGATTGTCCCAGCTAAGGCTGCTATGAGTTGCAGGGGTGTCCTGAATCCCAGCTTACTTACTTAACTATCCCAGCTGGTCATATTGAAGAAGGAGCAAGTTTGTTTTCTTCTGCTCCAGAGATTAGGATGAGGAGCCATGGATTCAAACTACAGGTAAAGAGATTCCACCTAAACATTAGGAAGAACTTTCTGGCGGTAAGAGCTGTTCAACAGTGGAATGCACTGTCTTGGATTGTAGTGGAGTCTCTTTCTTTGGAGGTTTTTAACCAGGGGCTGGATAGCCATCTATCAGGAATGCTTTGGTGTGTATTCCTGCAGGACAGGGCTAGGACTAGATGGCCCTTGTGGAGGATTCTATGATTTTATACCCTAGTTTGTGATACGTATTGGAATTCTATGCTCCTTTGAGATGGGTTTGATTTTCCTCTGACTTGGGAGCCCTTTCACACTACACAAATATAGCGCTGTGATTCCACTTTAACTGCCATGGCAAAGTCCTATGGAATCCTGGGGCTTTTTGTTTGGTGAGGTACTAGAGCTTACTGGCTGAGAATTGTAAACATTCTTCCCTAAACTGCAAATCTCGGGATTCTATAGGATGAAACCATGGCTATTAATGTGAAAACCTAGTGCTAGATTTGTAATGTGAAAAGGCCCTGGGTTCTGCTAAACATTCCCTTGGCCTCTGTTTCTACTGCATGCTTCAACTCTAACTCCCTTTATCCGGAGGCAGCCTGACTGATGAAGGTATCAAAACTCTCTCCCGACACCTCTGTGATTATTTCAAAGCACCTGAACTTTGTTGAACTTGGGTAAACACATCTTTAATTTATATTGCATGCAATTATTTTTTTATTACAGCTGGAGTGTGAAGTGTAATCAGGTGGCTATTGTATAATTTAAACTCCAGGTGATTTTTATTTAATAATAGTAGCTTGCGTTCCTATAGTGCCTCACATCCCCAAAGGGATCTCCACAGCACTTTAGCAACTTAACAATCAAAGATGTAGAAAGTAAAACACTGATTATAATTAACACAAACTTAGGAAGCCAAGCCCTGTTTCTACTCTTGCTGTTTATATTCAAAGGGACACCATTGAATTTAATGAAGAATGGATTGGGACTCATCATGAGGGAGCCATTAAGAGGTACAAGGTAGCCCAAACAATTATACCTGGCCAAGGGATGTGCAGGCACACCTCCGTGTTGACTAGCCTTACTGAATTTTTTTCTTCTCCTTTCTTTTTGTTTCCCTTATCCCCCCCCGAGAGTCAGATTAGATATGTTCATCATACCCCCCCCCCAAAGTGCTCCTTCTCATGATGAAAAAGGCCAATTTGCCATTGCATGTAATTTTCCTCACCTAAGTATCTTGCATTTAGCATGCTTTTTTTTGAGACTCGTCATTGGAAAGCAGATAGGTGTTTAATCCATAAGCCTGATTTCTGAAGCACGTATCTCTGAAAAATTCCTATTGTGGGAGGGGAAATGGTTAATTCATAACTCATGCAAATATGCACCAATTTGACCTGAAAACAGAACTTATGAACTCATCGTTAAATTTGGAAGTAAGTAAAATGTGATAATAACCTGGTCCTTTTCAAGCGTGATGTAGTATAGCAACAGAGCTACAGAATAATTTAATTGAGGACACTGGTATAATCACTGTTGCCGTTAAGTCTGTCATATCAAGAATAATGGTGGTTCCTGTCTCTCCCAAAAGGCCCCCCTGTTTCCTTTGATCTTAGTTACAGTCTTCACAGTAGCTAGGACAGAATACAAATTTTCCCACCAGCTTATGAGCTATCCCTCACATAACACTTTACAGTGGCATGGTCCTGAATGGGGAATTAAGACCCGTTAGCTTTACAAAATATTTACTTCTGCCAGGGATTAACACCACTGTGACTGATTTGCTCATATGGAAGAACACAGCTGCCTGTATTATTATTATTATTTGAAACGATGGCTATAGGGAATGTCATAATGAGCACCCATACTTCAAATTTTACAACTATACCATTGTCTTTCAGCTGCAGTTATTACTATTTTACTAACCAACTCATGGTACCTAACAGAACACTGAATGCAGATTATGAGAGGCAGATAGGTTCTGCAATACAATTTGACCATTTAACCTGGCTTCATGGGTCTAGTGCTTGATGGGGGGGGGGAATGAGGGCATTGTCCCCCCAAAAGGAATTTTAACCCCTAATGAAAATTCTCTTCAGTCCCCAAATTTATAGCATCACAATAACTTAAAATATCAGCTGAGCATTTAGAAATACAGCTTAGGCATCCAAAAGGAAGAAGCAGGCAAAATACCAAGGGAATGCCAGCACAGCAAGTATCAGAATTCTTGGTGTGAACAATTTTCAATGTCTCATTTTTGGAAATGCTAGAAATGTGAGTACTGAAGGAACATTTTGTGTGTGAGGAGGGCAGAATTCTTTCTTAGGGGGCAATGCTTTCATTTCCTCTGCTATAGCTATACCTCTGTGCTTGGACCAAGATATTTTTCCATTTGCCAAAGTTCAAATGTCAGTTCCTAACTTTCCCACACAACTAGGGCCTATGCTTCAGATTTGCTACATTATAAAGCCAGTTCCTTCCTTTGTTTAGTCTTCCTTTCCTGGAAAGAAGTTCTGTCATACTCTGTGGGCCTTACTTATTCTGAGTATATCTGCAGGGGGTTCTCCCAGCAATTTAGGAGTTATCCTTCTTGTGATATGATGATCTTTAGGGCTGATGGATGCTAATCAAGTTTGCAGATGACACCAAATTAGGAGCGATAGCTAATATCCCAGAGGAGAGGAGAATTCAAAATGACCTTAACAGTTTAGAAAACTGTAACAAAGTGAATTTCAACAGGGAGAAATGTAGGATACTACATTTGGGCAGTAAAAAAGAAATGCACAGATATAGGATGGGTGACACCTGGCTTGATGGCAGTACATGCGAAAGGGATCTAGGAGTCTTAGTGGACCACAAGCTGAACATGAGTCAGCAGTGTGATGCGGCAGCTAAAAAAGCAAATGTGATTCTAGGCTGCATCAATAGGAGTATAGTGTCTAGATCAAGGGAAGTAATAGTACCACTCTATTCTGCTTTGCTCAGACCTCGTCTGGAATACTGAGTCCAGTTTTGGGTACCACAGTTCAAGGAGGATATTGACAAGCTGGAGTGTGTCCAGAGGAGGGTGATGAAAATGGTGGAAGCCATGCCTTATGAGGAGCAGCTTAGGGAGTTGGGTATGTTTAGCCTGGGGAAGAGAAGGTTAGGAAAAACTTACTGATAGTAAGAGCTGTTTCGCAGTGGAATGCACTGACTCAGAATGAGGTGGAATCTACTTTGGAGGTTTTTAAAACAGAGGCTGGACAACCATCTGTTAGGGGTGTTTTGATTATGTATTCCTGCAAGGCAGGGGATAGGTTTAGATGGCCCTTGTAGTCTCTTCCAACTCTAGAATTCAATGATTCTATTCTGTCCAGTTGCTAACTGTTAATGGGACCATTTCAAAGCCTCTGCTCTCCTTTCTTATGGTTCTTTATCTTTCTTTTTGTTTATAACAGACTTATGTTTATACCAGACTTATACCAGCCCTTCAGTCAGAGGACACCTTCAAATAAACGGCTGTCCTTTGTAAAAGTAGGATGGCTACCCTAGTTGTGAGGGAAGGAAAAAAATGTTTTCAAGTTGAAAGGAAGAAAGATTGATTTAAACTTCAGGTAGCTAGTGTGGTGATGACACATGACCACATAGCTCTGAGGGTAGACATGTAGCATCTCTGAAATGAGGGTTGCTTTTCAGAGGGAATGAAGTTTAATAAAAAAAATGCCTTGCCATTTTGCCAGATAGATAGACAGACAGATAGATATTCCCCACTAACGTAATTGGTAGTTAATTGATGGGGAAAATGATCCCTTGAATTGAACTGCTCAGGAATAAAAATTGACTATGGTGAAATTTAGAGCAATCCCAGTTACGTATCAGAGAGTACTGTAGCATATATCAGATTTCCTGCTCTTAAACCAGAGATAGGCAACTGTAAAATGTCTGAAGCCTACTTTTCTGTTCTTGGGAACCTGGAGGGTTAGCACAGACTAACACCCCCCCCCCAAAAGGAAAAATGGAAATGGATGGTTTTGTGAAAAAATGCCAAATAGTACATGGAGATAATTCAATTGAAATGGTAAATTTCAATTCTTTCAACTTTTTGAGGGGGGTCTAGAAGGGTGAAAGGCTGCAAAAAAAAAAAAAAAAAAAAAACCAGCTGTGGGGGCGAGGCTACAGGAGATGAGAACTATATGTAGCCCTAGCACCATTCTTTGCCCATCCTTGTACTAAATCAGTGGTGCGAGATAAAAGGAAGGACATCTTTATATGCAATATACAGAATTGGCTTCAACCACAAAAATCTAGGCTGTCTGCAACCTCCCAGAGGGCCTTTTCGGTAATCGCCCCCAAATTGTGGAATGACCTGCCGAACGAGATCCATCAGATGACAAGCCTGAGTAGCTTTAAAAAAGCACTAAAGACGGATCTCTTTCGGCAGGCCTTTCCTAATTAGAATCCGGCCTCAGGGGATCCTGGCCTCTTTTAGACCACTGGCTATTTATTGTATTTATTGTTTTTAAAGGTGATTTTAGACCGTTGCTTTTAATTTCCATTTGTTTAATATTTTTTTATGGGTGAGGGTGGGGGTGGGGGGTGTTTAGGGATTTTTATCTGTATTGTATTTTAATTTTGTAAGCCGCCCCGATTGTTTTAACAGAGGGGCGGGGTATAAATAAGTTTTTTTATTATTATTATTATTATTATTATTATTAGTTATGGCTGACAACTGACATGGCTCTAAAAGGGTATTGGATACATTCATGGAGGCTAGGACCATCAATTGTCTCGGTTTGACCATTGGATTACAACCTCGAGACAAGGGTTCAAATCACTGCTTGGCCACGGAAACCCACTGGGTGATTTTGGGTAAGTCACACTCTCTACGCTTCAGAGGAAGACAAAGGCACACCCCCTCTAAACAAATCTTGCCGAGAAAACCCCATGATAGGTTCGCCTTAGGGTTGCCTTAAGTTGGAAATAACTTAAAGGCACACAACAACTAAGGACCATCAATGGATATTAGTCAGAACTGCTCTTTATCACCCTTACTGTCAGAGGCAGTATGCTTCCATGTCATACCTCCAGCATTTCACAGATGAAAACGTGGATGTGTGTGGCCAAACAACTTTAGAGTGCATTCAAGATGGCAAACATTATTAGTGAGGGAGAATACATCAGCTAGGAGAGCCTGCTGCAGTTTGCTCTTGCCTGAGCTGCCTCTCCTCTAACCCCTTCCCCACTTGGCTACTTTTGTGTTTTGAACTCAGTTTGCAGCAATGGAAGCAAACTGAAGACAAAGAGGTAAAGTGGGAAGAGGAAAGAGAAACTGGGGCATTTTAAGAGCAGCTGAAACTGGGATGACAGAGGATTAATCAAGACCACCTCTTCCAGATTAGGAGAGTATGTTCTGTTTATCAATGGCAGAACATTGCAAGATGGTGGTGGTGTTCCTGTCCTGTTAGTGGGCTTCCAATAGACAACAGATTGATCACTATATGAACAGAAAGTTGGATTGAGCACTTCTTAAGGCCTGTATATAACACTGCTCATTCATTTCAAAGCACTAAGCTTACATAAGGTGTCTTAGCACCTCCTGTGTGTAGTCGTATCACTTCTCTTTCCTTCCTTGCTGTCAACACCCCACGATCAATGATTTTCATATCTTTCCTGGTTGAGTAAAACAGAAACAATAGCAATGAAGTCACAATGTTGGGAGCTTCTTCTAGCATAAATAATTCAGTCCCAGACCCCAAATTTGGATCTATATGCCACATAATAGGCATCTTTCTTTTAGATTGCATTAGGAATATTTCAAAACAGCAGTGCTTGGCATGATCAGCCATGCATTTTGGATTGTAGTTCAAAATTGCAGGAGGGTACCAGTTGTCTAGCCCTAGGAGGTGGATATTCCATGGTTCAGGGAGTTCTGTTTTAGTCATTTTTCGTTGTTTCATGACACCCAAAGAACATTCATGTCCTCCAAAAATAAAGCTCCTTTGTGGATGGGGCTGTGAATCAAACCTGTCTCTAGAGGGCAGGCAAATATAAGATAGGCATACAAGACAGTATATGAACTTCCATAAAAGATGCAGATCTTTATAATCATGTACCAAATTAACTGTATCGTTGAATACCAAAATCAGGATTATCCATGCCATAGCATTTCTGATTCCTGCATCTGGTTGTGAAAGGTGGGCAGTGAAGAAACCTGACAGAAAGAGAAGCAACTTATTTGGAATGTGGTGCTGGAGAAGAGTTTTAGGGATACCAAGGACTGCCAAAAAGAGAAATAAATGGGTCCAACATCAAATCAAGGCTGAACTCTCCCTAGAAGCCAAAATGACTAAACCGAGGACTTCATCAGACAAGGCAAAAATCATGTCATAACAATGCAGTAATAACATTATGGGGCGAAATTATCAGACAATGACATCAACGTCTCATGGCCATCGTGCACCAGCCGCGAATAAGGCATCTTCTTTTGTTGATGGCTTAACCCATCAATTGATCTTCAATATCACTTTTTTCGTGGTGTTGAAAGTGTGCGAAAACACATCCCACTGTCATCGCCAGAATGTAGCATGAATGGATGATCCTCTTTTTCCCCTCCTCATTGCCAGGGAGAAAACTTCCAGGTGGCAACGAGAAGACAATCGACAGGATGCTCTTTTTAGGAACTTTCCCACTTTGCTGGCAAGTTTTTAGGTTTGTTTCAGTGTTTAGGTGTTGAATTACTTTGTTATTTAAGGTGTTTTTGGAGTTTTAACCATGCCTGCGTCTTCTTGTGAGAACTGCCGAGATCACGTGTCCCGGTGTCCTGGCTAATACTGAAGTAAACTCCCATTCTTAAAGTCCTAGTGCTCATCATATGATAATTCTACGGTGATTTCTTCATGTGATTACAGCAATGTGCAAAAATAAGTGTTATAATGCCACTATGTTTCACTTTCCTCACGCACGGGATTACAGCATTTTTACACACTAGTCTGATAAAGTCCTGAGACTGTCTTACTTTGGACATATCATGAGAAGACATAACTCATTAGAAAAGTTAATAATGCTTGGAAAAGTGGTAGGCAGTAGGAAAAGAGGAAGGGCACATCACAGGTGGAGAGATCCAAGCAAGGAATCCACAACCCTAAATTTTCTGGACCTAAGCAGGACTGTTGATGACAGGGTGTCTTGGAGATCTTGCATCCATGAGGTCACCGCAAGTCAAAGCTGAGTGGGTAGCAATTAACAATAACACAAGTGAGTCTTTTACTACTCCCTGGGCCTTGAATTGTTTCACAAATTATGGGACAGGGCAGAGAGTTAGACATGCAGATGATACTTAGAGAACTTGTAATCTACCTGGGAAAAATCCCCTTAGAATACTAAGATGGAAATGTCATTCTTTATGTAGAGGCAAAAAAAAAAAAAAAAAAAAAAAGAAGAAGAAGAAGAAAAAGAAAAAGGATATTGACAAATTGGAGCGTGTCCAGAGAAGGGCAACTAAAATGGTGAACGTTTTGGAAACCATGCCTTATGAGGAGAGACTTAGGGAGCTGGGTATGTTTAGCCTGGAAAAAAGACGGTTAAGAGGCAATATAATAGCCTTGTTTACGTATTTGAAGGGGTGTCACGCTAAGGATGGAGCAGGCTTGTTTTCTGATGCTCCAGAGACTGGAACACGGAGCAATGGATGCAAGCTCCAGGAACAGAGATTCCACCTCAACATTAGGAGGAACTTTTTGACAGTAAGAGCTGTTCAGCAGTGGAACGCACTCCCTCAGAGCGTGGTGGGGTCTCCTTCCTTGGAGGTCTTTAAACATAGGCTGGATTGCCATCTGTCGGGGATGCTTTGATCAAGATTTCCTGCGTGGCAGGGGGTTGGACTGGATGGCCCTCGTGGTCTCTTCCAACTCTACAATTCTATGATCAGTAGCTAATACATTCATATACTTCTATGCACATTTGAAATGTCCAAGTTCTAAATGAAAATGGCACATTGATCCAGGCTCCTCATTCCAAAGTAGCTTAGGAGACCTTTCTACCTAAGGCAGAGCAATACATGACATCCCCACTCCACATGACCACCCATTCAAGTCAAGGTATGTAGCACCTAGAGCCAAGCCAGGTTGTTTTGTAACCTGAGATATTATTTAAATAAACAATTCCCACAATCCATCGGAGTGTGGTGGAGTCTCCTTCTCTGGAGGTTTTTAAACAGAGGCTGGATGGCCATCTGTCAGGTGTGCTTTGATTCTGTGTTCCTGCAGGGCAGAAGGGGGTTGGAGTAGAAGGCCCTTGTCGTGTCTTCCACCTCTGATTCTCTGAATCACTTTCCCTTCTGCCTGAGTGTTAAAAAACCCACACACAAAATAATTGTAATATATTACAATTTAAGAAATTATATAACTAAATATTCAACACTCTTTCAGACACCCGAAAATCTGCTGCTGGAAGTTGCTGCCCCACTCTGCAAACAGTAGGGTCAGCCCTGGTCAGTAAGTTACTGTCCATCCTAAAGGAGTGTTTAGGGTCCCAATCAGTCTTTTCTTCTATGCAGAGCATCCCATTCCTCCCATCAGCTCTTTTTTCTTTTCCCACTGCCACTCAGCTCTTTATAGTAACTAAACATGTTCAGTCCTCATCATGCTAGGGATTTGGGGCATGTCGAACGAGATCCGTCAGATAACAACCCTGAGTAGCTTTTAAAAAGCACTAAAGACGGATCTCTTTCGGCAGGCCTTTCCTAATTAGATCCCGGCCTCAGGGGATCCTGGCTTCTTTTAGTCCGCTGGCCATTTATAGTATTTTATTGTATTTATTGTTTTTAATTGTGATTTTAGATCAGTTGGTTTTAATTTATAATTGTTTAATTTTTTTTTATGGGGGAGGGTGGGGTGGGGGGTGTTTGGGGATTTTATCTGTATTGTACTTTAATTTTTGTAAGCCGCCCCGATTGTTTTAACAGAGGGGCGGGGTATAAATAAATGTTATTATTATTATTATTATTATGTCTTCTTTTTGTTTCTTCATGGACGCATTTCAGCTACAGTCTTCATGGCTCTGAGGACCTGAGTAGGGATGCAGTTATTTGCTAATTTTCTTTTCCAAGGAAGCCACAAGTAATTTTAGATACTTTCCCTTCTGCTGGAAGAAAACCTTCAAAAATGGCACAGTTTTTAAAAACTATTCACAGTTCAGGAGTTCTTCTCCATAAAACTCACATATGGTATTTATGTGCAGAAAACAGTTTTTGAGGCCGAAAGCAGCAAGTGTTATTTTCTATGCAGAAATGCTGTTTCCAGTGTAGAAAATGCTGTTTTCTCTGCACAACAGCCATGTTCAAATTTTGTGTAGAATAAGTCCTGAACTGCAAATATTCTTGCAAGTCCTGGATTCTTCTTGTTAAGGTCTCTCAACACTTTAGAAATACATTTTTCAACTGTTTTGGGGGAATACTTTTATATATTCTGCCCATCCCTAAGCCTAATTGTTAAAGGTTTTTTGTATGGAGTACAAATGCTGCAGTGTGGAGTAGACCTTTTTAGAGTTGTCAGGTATTAGCATTCCCAAACTCATTGAGCACAAGCTTCAGGGTTCACCAGAAAGCTTTGTTGCCAAAAATCCAGGAAAGTATACCATACAAAGTTGTTGCTGACACTGAGGAGATTTTCACATGGGGACAGTAACCCCTGGGGAGATCGGGAGAGAAATGGGGCTGACCCAGTTGCAGCACTCCGTTTTGCATGCCCCCTTCCTTCTCCCGATCTCCCATCATCCTCCCTCCATCCTGCTTCCATTTCCCTCCTGCTATGTTCTGCAATTTTTTTTACTAACAAAGAACTGTCGTTAGTAAAAAATAGCAGGAGGAAAATCGAAGCAGCATGGAGGGAGGATGACGGGAGATCAGGAGAAGGAAGGGGGCATATGAAATGGAGCGCTGCCACTGGAACAGCCCCGTTTCTCTCCCGATCTCCCCGGGGGTTACTTTCCCCATGTGAAAATCTCCTGAGAGCCTAACAGAAACACTCTACATTAAAAGCATTTTATCAACAAAATCTGGTGGGCTGCAAAACTATTGGTTGTCCATCATCCCCTGACACAAGTATTCCTTAAACAAAAAGTTACCATCTTCCAAGCCTCTCTAGCCTTGAAACTAAAAGATGCTAATTGCGGGTGCCTTGTTATCTTCTTTCCCAAGCAAAGCGGAAACAGTTACACAGACATCATTTCACCCCTACACAAACTGCTATGCACACTCTACACCAAGGCCACAGGGAAACTAATGAATAAGACAGGAGCAAGAGTAAAGGGGATCAATCCTGGCATCCAGTCAATCAGTTATGACCTTTTCCATGTTACTCCATTCCATTTCCTTTCCCACTTGCTTTCTGTGTCTTACTCCCATCACTATTTTATGTATAGTGGGTATAATTGGTTTACACTGGGCTGTGTCTCCCACTTTTTTTTTTTAAATGCCTGCAAACTTAAGGGTTTCCTGCAGACCTGTTGATGTCTTTTTTTGATACATAAAATCCCAACCAAACAGTGAGTTCACTATTAGTGCACATAAGTGAGGTTTTACAGTAAAATATGGCAGTGTAACCCTGGGCTGTGTATATATGTCCCACTTGTATGTCTGGCTGAGTAGGGTAATTTTGATTGATCAATCAATCATTCAATCACTCAATCAAGTCTTTGTTCTACAGAAAGGAGTTATGTGCAAAACCTACTTATTTTAATTTGCTAATGTTTCTGAGCAAGTCAGTGGCACATGTTTTTGCAGGTAGCTGAATGTGGTTGCATATGCATAGGATCTATCTGCTTGTTAAGCAGTGTGTATGGCCATCTGAAGAAAGAACTGTGTGTGTGCTTGGCAGACCTTGGAAAGATCACTCCTTTTTAAAAGTAATTTAGAGAATCTGGGAGTTACGGTCCAAAAACCACCAAAACTTTTCTAAGTTCTGATGATTGCACCTCATTCCCTTCTCCTTGTTCATGGTAGCGCATGAAAGGTCCTACTGACTTCTTTGGAATTTAAAAATACATTCTATTCCATAGAAGAAAAATATAAGATATACAATGGCAGTAATGGTGACAAAGGCGTACTTTTCAAGAAAAGAAAAGAAGATGTGTCTCCTTTTTGTTTATGAAAGCGTGAAACTGTTGAAAAGAAGCTGGTAGTTTCACACTGTCATCCACAAAACTCATGATGCGCCTACAAGCAAAGTATAAAGAAAGTCTCAATTGTTCATCCCATAGCGGAGGAAATTGCATGGTCTGTGGTATAAACAGTTATGGGTTTAACTCTTTAGTAGCTTTGCAGTCATCCTCAAAAATCTGTAGAGGAGAATTTTTAAAAATATACCATCTGCCAGTACAGCTGCAAGGAAATGAGGCCTCTTCCACTATTAACAGGGTTTATTTTCACTAACAGTGCATCTATATTTGACAATCAATTTGATGGGCAAACTAATCACCTCTACTGTTGTTGAAGAGAAGGCCAAGAGATATTGAATATGATTCCAGATTTGTAAGACCTAGGAAGTGAAACTGATATATATTTAGTTCAAGGTTTGATTTATTATAGATGTTTATTTAGTTTTTTCTTATTGGTAATAGGACGTGAACTATTATTTGGTATTATTTCACAAGTACTATTATCCATTTTGTATATACAATGTTTAATCTTTTTGTTGTTTATTTTTATTATTTGCTTGAAAATGATATAAAAATAAAGAAAAAAGGAAATAAATACTGTACTCTTTGCACATCTGTCAGTCTCCCTGGGGTTTTCTGTTGGTTGGTTTTTCCCATAAACAGTTCCAAGTCATTCTCTGTCATCCCAGAATATTAACTATTTGGTTTGTTTTCAGCTGTGGGAAAAGGTAATGAGGAAAAAAAAATCATTTTTAAACTACAATATTTTAACTCTTTTAATCTGTCTTTTAAACATCTTAAATGTTTGGTTCAATCATTTTTTTTAACTTTTTAAACATGATTTTATTTATTCAAACTGCTTTAAATGTTAGACTGGTTTTATTGTACACCACCATGATAACTCAGGATAGACATAAATATTTAAATGAATAAATACATTAATAGAATATAAGCTAAAAGTAAAAGTCTTGGAATGCATTCTCATTTCTGACTAGTTAAAAGATAAAGTTAAAAGAGATTTCCAGGAGATAATGGCCCATCAACCAACCATTAGCCAAACAGACACTAACAATCCTTACATTTCTATACCCAGAAAGTAACAATTCAATCACACAAATTTTACATATACTCCCCAACAGGGGTTCACAATATATAAATTCCACACACTCCTACCCAAGCATTCTCTGAAGATGCCAGCCACAGATGCAGGCGAAACATCAGAAAGAAACTATTCCAGAACACGGCCTCACAGCCCGGAAAAAAAACAAGGAAAATCTATTAAAAGAGAGCAATTAACTAAAAGTTAAGTTGGCTCATGAGCAGTGCCTGAAACAAAGGACATTCCCTACTAACATTTTCCCCCATTTTCAAATACAGTGTGTGGGTTTCTTTTCCCAAAAGCCCACAGAATCATGGCAATTTACACACTTTGGTTTAGAAAACAAGGTTAGACTTGTCACACTTTTCCACTATCCATCTTAGCTCCTTTTCACCTTCTCCAGGTATAGCTGATCTTTGGGTGTTTTTTTTTTTTGGATGACACAAAACATATTTGCATTTTAAATCTGTTGCCTTGTCCTCCTAAGAATTGCCATCACCATGAGGGATTTGTGAGGGGGAAATCTCTGAAATGCTTCCTCAACTATTCTGAAATAATAAAAAAGAAGAGAATGATGCTAAGCATTGTGCTGCAGAAGGCTATGGAATTTCGCACTGTGGAAGATATATGTGTGTGAAGTTCCTAATTGGGGGCTACAACTCCCAGAATCCCCCAGTCAGCATAACCATAGAGGATTCTGGGTGTTGTAGTCAAAAGCAAACATTTCCAGGCTCTGTTTTCTCCATTGAGTGTACCATTCAGCTTACTATTGTTCCCTTCTGTTTCTTCCTCAGCATCAGAAGAAAAGGCAAATATAAAAGTTTGGGAGTGGTAGAGCAATTAAGAGAGTGGCAAGGCTGGGAAACACAGTAGGTAAGTCATTTGTAAATGAAGTGATTTGCTGTTTTTTGCAATGTGCTTCCAACTGAAAAGACTTGAGTCTTCTAGGAAAATTCACTGTCTCTCCAAGAAGAGGAAACCCAGTCATTTTAAATTCCATATTCCTATGGAAAACACTGAAGATGGTCCATCACCTATCAGTGCAGGTGAGGACAAATGTGAAGACTTGGTGCAACAAGAAATTGTAGCCATCCTAATTTTAAGCTGCTGTGGGATGGAAATTTTTGACAAAAATAAACTGGGGTTGTTATGAGAGATCTCAGGTCTGGCTCCATTCTGCAGGCTTTACAGTATGTTATTCATTGCCCAGAGAGGTTTTAAGGAGTTTTGCTGAGATCATGTCCTGGCTGATCATGTCATTTGTGGAAACATTTCTTAATGTTAATGGGTTTTTTTCTGAGATTCTTTTTAACATGAATAGTGATGGTTAAGGTAGAACTGTGATGCTTTCATTTTCTTGGATCATCTTTGAGCATTTTGAGTACACTTTTGATCAGCTGCCTACATTTCTGTATCATCTTAAAGTATTAATTCAGGACTCGCCAAAGTGTAGCTTGTGGGCCACATACATTTTGCCCTCTTCCAGAATGATTAAGTGGATGTGATTTTAACATGCAGTTGGCTTGTTTGTTTCTGTGATTCAGAAACAGCCATTTGCCCAGTTTGGGTATGTGTGTCCACCATAGTGGGAACTCATTTGACTACTGTGTGGGAGAAAGACACTCATAAGGCTACAGAAGAATGTATGTGGTGGTAAACATATGTTACTACATTCAGATCTCTGTATGTGTGGCTTTTTAAAAACATCGGGCCCTCCAGATCTGTGGGGGTTCAGTTCCAGAACCCCCCTCCCCCCACAAATGCTAAAAACTATGGATGGCTGCTGGCAGAACTAGAGCTGAAAAGCATGTAAAAGTAGGCATCAGGGAACCAATCCCAACACAGAGAGCTGTGATGGGAGGGGCCTCTAAGCGAATGAGATGAGAGAATGTGGGAGTCAGTCTCAGAGCAAGAAACTGTGATAGGAGGGGTTTTTGAGAGAATGATCTGAGTGAATGTCAGTTAAGAGAGTCAGTTGGAGTTAAGAGTTGAAGTTAAGAGTTGTGAGAGAAAATGTGGATGAGTCTGTTGCCTGAAAGATAATGAGAGTGTCATGTATGAAGACAATTTGGCTAACTTAGTCAAAAGACTGGAGTATTGTATTAACATATATGGTTATAGAAATAGTCTGTCACTAAAGAGTAACAATAAGTGAAACCAAGAAAAGGAACGTTATATACAGAGTATTGAACAGTTGAAGTTTGCAACCTTGAATATGATAAACTAACGAGTTTGTTTGTTAATTGATCAAAGAGTCATTGTGCTTTATTCTCTCTCTCTCTCTCTCTGGCTTTTCTTCGCAAACGAAGATTCAGGAAGGACTCATCCCTTGATTTCTGCAAGCGTGCTGATGACTAAAAAGGCCAATCCGAGATTAACAAATCCAGTTGCAGAAAGCACAGCAGAAGGTCTCCTTGGGTGATGTTCTGGGTTGTGATTCTTTCTGTGTTGTCGTTTCTCTTCAAGACTTGTTTGGCATAAGTTCTCAAATAAAGCTGCAGCATTGTGGATAGTACGTCTCCATGCCTCCCGATGTGAAGCCAGGGTGGACCATTGTTGGTGATCAATTTGGCCAAGCCTGAAATGTTGTTTCAGGGAATCCTTGTATCGCTTTTTTGGAGAGCCCCTCTTACACTGACCTGTGGCGAGTTCACCGTAGAGTAGTATTTTTGGGAAGCGATGGTCCTCCATCCTAGAAACATGCCCTGCCCAGCGCAGCTGTGTTCTCAATAGCATGGCCTCAATGCTGGTGATCCCTGCTTGCTCAAGGACAGCAATATTTGTCACATAGTCAGTCCAGTGTATATTTAGGATTGCACATATACAGCACTGATGAAAATGTTCGAGGAGTTGTAAGTGTTGGTGATAGGTGACCCATGTTTCAGACGCGTAAAGAAGAATAGACAGTACAATGGCTCTATACACACTAATGTTTGTGCTTCGCCTCAGGTGTTTATTACTCCAGACTCTTTATTACACTTACTAGAAAAGGTAACAGCTACACTATCGAAAGGAAATTGCACTAATACCTAATCGATTGACACCTGGACAACTTCAACAGGAAAGAAGAAACCCTAAAAGTAAACAAAATCTGGCTTCCAGTTTTGAAAAACAATAGAATCAAAACTCAACACTTACAAAGGAATTCCACCCAGGGACGGGGGTTTCCAGCAGATGATGCGCCAAACAGACACTAATCCTCCTTGCATTTCTATACCCAGAAACTAACCATTCAAATACACAAATTTACAAATACTCCCCAACAGGGGTTCACAGTATATAAACTCCACACACACGCCTACCCAATCATTCTCTGAAGATTCCAGCCACAGATGCAGGCGAAACGTCAGAAATAAACTCTTCCAGAACACAGCTTCACAGCCGAGAAAAAAACCCAAGGAAAATCTAAAGATCCATCTTTTTGGGAGGCCCTAACTCATTACCATTGGTCATATCTGCCCTAACTTCTTCTCTCCTGGCAGTAGCATTGCTTCATTTCTATACCCTAGACACTAACCATTCAAATACACAATTTTACATATACTCCCTAACAAGGGTTCACAGTATATAAACTCCACACACACTCCTACCCAACCATTCTCTGAAGATGCCAGCCACAGATGCAGGTGAAACATCAGAAGTAAACTCTTCCAGAACACAACCTGACAGCCTGGAAAAAAACCAAGGAAAATCTATAGATGCCGGCTGTGAAAGCCTTTGACTTCACAGATGGATCTTTGCTTGTTAACTACGCTTACAGCTTAATTTTCTCTGTGTCTACTTGATAGTTAGCTCCATTGAATTCAGTGGATTATAGAATCATAGAGTTGAAATAGACCACAAAGGACATCTAGTCCGACCCCTGCCTGGTCCTGAAAGATGCTCATCCGTCCCCTGTTTAAAAGCCACCAAAGAAGGAGAGCCCACCACTATCTTAGGCAATTTATTCCACAGGCAAACAGCTCTTAAAGTTAAAAAAAAAAGTTCTTCCTAATATTTAGGTGGGATGCTTTCCCCCCCCTTGTAATCTGAATCCATTGGTTTGTGTCCCAGTCTTTGGAGCAGCAGAAAACAATCTTGCTCCTTCTACATGGCATCCCTTCAAATATTTAAAGACTGCAATCCTGACACCTCTCAGTCTTCTCTTCTCCAAGCTAAACATCCCCAGCTTCCCTAAGGCTTGGTTTCCAGCCCTTTGATCAGCTTGGTTGTCCTTCTCAGGACATGTCCCAGCTTGTCCAGGGTCTGACTCCCAGATATACAACTGCAGAATTGTAGCCTTAATCATGATAACACAGACCAGAAACAGGATATCAAAAAGTTACATCTCTAGCTAGCATGGAAGGGTGGGAGATTCTGAGAGTTGGAGTCCAAAAAGTAGCTTTTCCAAACCCTGAATACAAGGTTGTACCAGCTTTAAGATGAAAGAGAGTTGTAGCTACTGTACCTGTCCTGTTCTACTCTGCATGTGCAATGAAACACTCCCAGGGCTTGTATGAATACTCTGCAATGTCTTTCCAGTGGCTGATTCCAGGATAGCTATGGTACACCAGAAAAACCACAGATTATTGGCCATGTTAAAAAGTAAAACATTATTGGGCCAGATATTTTGATGGACTGCAGTCTACTCATTGGGTTCTGGGCCATGAAAGCCGGTGCCATAATTAACACGTTAGTCTGTAAGGTGCCACAAGGCTCATTTTTGTTTTTCTAGTGGCTGTTTTATATGGACTATATGGTTATTCTTTGTGAGCCAGGCTGTAGCAGCAGACCTTTTCAAAAAGAGGGGGACAATATTTAGAAAGTTTATAGAAGCTATTTCCCCATTATAACCTTAGGAGTTTTCATAGAATCATAGAATCAGTTTTCAGAATGATCTACCCATCATTTCTGTTTGTAACACTATCTGTGTGCAAAGTGTAGAGAATACTTTCAAAAGAGTATAATGTTCATATAATCCTGCACATCCACAATTTAGCTTCTAATTTGTTTCTTTGTAGTATTAAGCAGAGACAGTGTTTTATTTTTTAATGGCATACAAAAAAAGATTTTCTCTCCAGGGGTTTTGACCTGCTGTGGCATAAAGAGCTTGTGTTTCTTTTTCATCAACAAGACAAAAGACTGAATTCTTTTCTTTTCTTTTCTTTTCTAATGAAGTGATTAAAGGGAAGAACAGTTTATCCTAGATAAGATACTCTTTGGTTCTCCCTCCATTCCTTGTTTTTATTCTGTCATCTATATGTCACCCCCTACCCTATCTTCAGTGTGGACTCCATTTTAGGATGTTAGCTGTAGTTAAAAAATATGTCTGTAGTAGCAAATTCATGCACAGAACATGTAGAATTGTCAGAAATTAGTAGTAATCTGTTTGCCAAACAAAATCACAGGAACTCCAAGAGGCAACAATGTCTGTGGTAAATACAGGATTTGAATTGGAATTTACCTATCAGGATGCTTCCAGGTGAGGCTGCTACCTGGCAATTGTCTTGTCTCATTCATGGAATTTTATGGCAATGCTCTCTTCCATTTGTAACCCTCATACATTATCCCATTTCTTCTTCCATCTTACCAGACACACCCACCCACCCACATTAATGAGAGAAAAATAGAATGGTGCTTCTTGCTGTTGTTAGCTACCATCAAGTTGACTTCAACTTACAGTGACCCTATGACTGAGATACCTCTAAGTCATTCTTATCATCAACGGCCCTGCTCAGGTCTTGCAAGTTCAGGGCCATGACTTCCTTGATTGAGTTTATCCATCTGGAATGTGGTCTTCCTCTATCCTACGATATTCCGCCTTGCCAAGCATCATTGTCTTTTCTAGTAAGTCATGTCTTCTCATGACCCAAAGTATGACAATTCCAGTTTAGTCATCTTGGCTTCTAGAGAGAGTTCAGGCTTGATTTGCTCAAGGACCTATTGATTTATCTTTTTATCAGTCCACGAGATCCACAGAACTCTTCTCTAGCACCAAACTGAATATGTCATTTAGTTGTTACACATGCAAATATGGGTCCTCCCCCCCATCCAGAGCGGGGGTAGAGGATATGTTTCTGGATTTTCCATTTATAAGTGAAACTGCAGATAATAGCAAACCATATTAAAATAAAGGACTTCCTGTACAAACATACCATAGAGTTGTGTTGGAGGGTCTAGCGATTCCTAGAGAAGATGCTTCTCTGGGCATTTTCCAGGGCAACTCTATGGTTTGTCCCTATTTTTTCAGTCATGGATAACTGAAACCACGGATATTGGTTCCACAGATATCCAGTCTCCTATCTATGGACTTTATCAGATGGAGCAAATATGGCATCATAACGATGCCTAATGAACACAAAAGGGTGCACATACCCTACGACGTTGTTGTTCTGTGATCATGTCTTGTCAAAAAACCATTCCTTTTTATTGATGGGCCAAGCCGCCAATAGATCTCCCCTGGTGCTTTGTTGCCGGCATTGCCAGCGTTTGGAACCATGTGCCATTGTGCTCACAGGAATGCAGTATTAATTGTCAGAACACTTCCAGGTGAGATCGCAACAGCCAGGTAGCGGAAGCTCTTTTTATGAACCTCTCTGGTGTACTTGGGACTTTTAAAGTATGTTTCTGTGCTTGTGCTAATATCTTATGTCTTTGTCTTGCTTTAATTTTTGAATGTACCACACTCACATCTTCTTGTGAGAATCGCCGAGACCTGGACCTAGCTCCATTTATGCTCTATTACTGCTGGGGCTGCCTTTCTGATGCTGTTGGAGGTAGGTCTGGTAAAGGGGGTTCTTTTGCCGGCATAAAAACGTTTCAAAATATGCTGGCAGAAGAACGTTTCAAGAGGGTGGTCTGATAAAGTCCTATCTGTATGCCTATGATGATAAACATTCAGTTGTTAACAGATTGGATCTGGGACGAGGCTTCTGTAACTTTAATCCTTAACAGATCTTGGACCAGGGTGAGCTCCAACCAGGATGAAGGTACCTGTCCTCCCTCATCTTTCAAACCACAGATCATCCTGCTCTAAGAGTTGTGAAGGATTAAAGTTACAAGAGCCCTATACTGGATCCAATCTAGCAACCCTAGTTGCTAACAATAGAAAATGCAATTGGCAAAGCAGCTCTTTGAAGCAGTTCCAATAGATCCTTGTCTTCCCAGAGTTGACCCAATCCCCACCTTTCTCTTAGAAATTGTTTACAATCTTTGACTTTAGAAATTAGCAGGATTAGTAATATTTGCGTGCTTTCGTGTATGTATGAATGTGAGAAAGGGAAGCTGGGTTTGGACAATGTTTACTTGCTATGCTATTCTGAATTTGCTAGACAACAGCTATGTGTCTGTGATTCCTCCCCCTCAAATTGTGTTGGCTTCCATACTAGAAATCTGTAGTAGAGCTGTATCAATGCTTGTTGCATCAAAAGTAGAGGATTACTGCTGCTGAACACTCTGTGTCAAGAAGCTGTTGTGAGGATCAGAAACAGCTGGTGCCTAGCGGATGATAGTTTTATCCATAGCTGCTTTAAGCCTTACCCAAGGGCTTACCATATGGCTGGGCCTATGCTATAGCATACTTTGCATAATGGTTAATCCACTTTTGCTTTTACAAGAACAAATATTTTGCTCCTTTTTTTTCTGCAGGTAGATCAGCCTGGATTTTTGCTTCACAGACTTTTATTCCATGCTTCTCCTCCTCAGTATTGGCCAAGAGGCAGAAACTCATATGCCCTGTTCACATGTACACCCCGCTCCAGTTGGCCCAGTGATTGCAGTCTTACTGAGGAGTTACATAGAGCCATGTACTTTTCAACCAGGGAGGTGCAAACACTTTCCATGTTTGTCCAACTAAACAAAGATGGGGAATGTTTTTCAGCTCAAGGGCTGAACTGAATCTCAGGGCTCATCTACACTGGCCAAGATAATCTGGGTGCTGCCTGGAGTATTCTGGTCCAAATTCCCCCCATTACCAGTGCACTCCATGGTGACACCAGGTAGATGTCTACACCCATGTCCCCACTGTGTAGCCCACTGCTGCTGACACAAGTAATGCCCTCTGAGGCCAAAAATGAGGTGCCCTGCATTGCTCACATGTCTGGGTGCCTTGTTGTAAACCTCATACCAGCAGTGGAGGCATTGGGCAACAAAGTAGGGACATTTGTGTAGACAACTGCCCAGTCTGCCAGGTTTTCCTGCAAAATGTGAAGCAAAAAGTGATTTATTTTACTCACTTTTAAGGGTGGTTTAGTGCAGGTTCAATGCTGAACTGGCCAGATGTTATGTGGGCATTTCACAGCAGGATCAGGGAATTGGCCCTGTGTCATCTGGACAGAACTCCATGGGGACGGGGCAAGGATGTTTTATTTGGTGTAGGCAAACCCCCAGAGACATTCTTAGGGGCCATATTCTAATGTTGGCTATGTGTGGAGCCAAAGGCAAACGGGTGGGGCAGAAAACTGCCAGCATAATTTTAGCTGAAAGCTCTTGCTGTTGGACAAGGCCTGGGAGCCTACCAAACAAAGGTGTCATGGAGAAAAGGATATATCCATGTGGAGGTCCCCAGAATGCCCAATTTGGACCCCAAGAGAGCCAGGTTTCTTTGGGGCTGAGGTTCCCCACCCTCAAGTATTCAAATAACCTTCTCAGGCCTATAAACATACTGTATATATTACCCTCTAAATGTAGTTGTGGAGATCTGTTATCTTTATGTGGGCAATTTTAGTGCATATGAGTTGAGGTATAAGGGATTCTTTTCACTTTTGGCTGGTCAGGAAGTCATAGATGTACTTGGACTTTTGACAAGTTAAAGAATTTGTTGCTAAATCTGCCACCAATTAATCAGTGAATTAAAAGTTTAAATGTACATAACTAACATAATCTAAGATTTTTGGAAGAAGTAAGTTTGACAATGCTAGGAGTTGAATGAAATATATGTTACTACGTATTTTTCAAGCAATGTTCACTTGTAATATCTTACCCATTCCTCATTGGAGTAACACATCAGATGGTGTTTTGGGGAAACAAATCCATTAACTCTCAGTCCTTTTTTTAAAGCCCCTAGTGAGTAGTTAAGGCTTTTGTTTTCAAATCTACTAATTTAAATGATTTCAGTGATTGGGCTTGTTGGGGCATAGAAAGATGCGCTGTGTCCACCATGACCACCTGCAGAGTTGTTCCACGTCGACAGGACGCCAAGGAGAAGGTTTCTGGAGAGACTTCTGCAAAAGTCTTCAGGCTGAGAAGGAAAAATTCCTTCACCCCAGCACACTGCCTTGAGTTCTGGCTTGCCAAATAAAGACAGCAACAAGGCCAGCCTTCACTCAAGGGCTTTAATATTTGTTTGCAGTATATTAACAATATATATATATACAGAGTATAGGACAGCCATCTCTAATACTCAATCTGTCTCAAACCAACAAACTGCTTCGCCAACCACCATCCACAACAAACCCACACTGGAGATAATTCCCATCTCCTTTTTATAGGTAGTTAAACAATCCCTGTTACATCAGGCATCTTAGGTGTGCATACTCTCAAGCCCTGACTCACACACACACACCTGCCACTGGAGCTTAACTATTTACATTACTAAGCTTACAGCTCCATCTTGTGGTCACATCCATGTCATTTCCTGACAGGGCTGGCAGGGAGGAGATGGACAACATTTAATGGAGGGTGGCAACATTCCCTGCAGGCCTTCATGGCCCTGTTTTAAACCCGCACATCCCCTAGTACATGGCTGGTCAATATGTAACCCTCCAGATGTTGTTGGACCTCAACTCCCAGGCTCCTTCTCCATTGACTATGCTGGCCTGAGCTGAATGGAGTTGCAGTCCAGCTATGTCTAGAGGGCCTCAGGTTGGCAGACCCTGTTGTAAAGGGATGGCAGAAAATAGCAGCATAAATCCTATTGTTAGTTCCAACTGGAATAGAACCAACAATCAATGGCAACTTGGTAAATCAACTCTTATGTAAGTCCCATTGACCTACTGGGTCCACTCTAATTGAGATTGACTGTAGGACTTCTTGCCTTCATGCTATTCAGCTTCTTTTAAAAAATGCTATCTGGAGATATTACAATATTCTAAAGGTAATTAGAGACAAGATAATTTCCCCTGCCTTTTCCTTAGGAGATTGTTGGGTAAAATATTCATTCATTCATTCATTCATTTTATATCCTGCCTTTGTCCAACCATGGAACCCAAAGAAGCTTATATCCATTGGGCCTCACGAGAGTGCCCCGTACCTGCAACATGGCCATGATGAAATAGTAGTGGGGTGTGTGTGAATGGGGGAAGTTTAAGTAAGGTAAAGTCAAGCCCTTCTGCACTGCCATTCTTGATCTCCAATTTCAAACCAACATGTCTCTAAAGACAACTTTTAGCTTATTCTTACTATCTGTAGATTTTCTATGTGACCACAACCCAATAGCAATAGCATTGATATTTATATACCGCTTATTAGTGCCAAAGCACTCCCTAAGCAGTTTACAATGTGGTTTTTTTTTAGCTAATTGCCCCCAACAAACTGGGTACTAATTTTACCAACCTATGGAAGGATGGAAGGCTGAGTCAACCTTGGAACCCCATGGGATCAAACTCATAGCGTTGTGGCTTGCAGTACTGGCATTTAACCACTGCACCACCGGGACTCCACAGGAAGAAACCTTTCATATTATCCTGCTCAGAACTTGGAAATGTTACTTTTTTCCAGTACAGCTCCCAGAGAACCCAGTAAGCATGATGGCTGGGGGGTTGTAGGACATGTAGTCCAAAAAGTAACACTTCCAAGCCCAGATCGTGTCCAAAACATCAAGAGTAGAATGGAATGTTATCACAGCCCCCTCTTCATCATTTTTTTAAAAGAAACTTGGAATAACTTTTGCCTTCACTTTAGTATTACAGTTCCATTGGTGATAATCTCACTTTCCATTCAAATGACTAGTGAGCTAATTTTATATATAAGTTACGCTGTTATTTCCTTTGAAGTTAAGGTCAGGCTGTTCCTGTCCCTTTTCCCTCTGGCAAATCTTTGCCTGCTTAGAGGATGATCCTTCATATTTTTAATAACTTCTGATACATATTTTTAAAATGTCTATCCATTCAGCTTGAGAGATCAGCTTACTCTTTGGCCATGGAAGGAAAAAAAAAATCCTCCACTATTTCTTATTTTTCTCCCCCACTCCTTCAAACACGGGTATCCTCGTTGTTAGGAGAATCTATTTCTCCTTCTGTCTGAAATCCAGACTATGACATTTATGAGTTCTACATCTTGCTTTATAAATTATTGTAAATGCAAGCTAGGAGTTGTAGTAAAAAAAGTAACATTTCTGATTCATAAATTTAAATAACTAAATAAAAGGCCCAGCCATTACATAGGTAAATCAGCTCTTTTGATGGTAGTCAACAGGAACTCTATTTCAGATTGGTAGGGGAATTGCAAACCAGCTAGTTTTTTCAAAGCATTTCTTGTAGTTAACTTGCCTTTGGGCTGCCATATTTAATGGAAGTTCTTCTGTAGTCTTTGTAATATATAAGCCTGCTTCAGACACTGAAGTCTTCAGACAATGAAGGAGGGAACAGGGGCTCTTTCTATTACATCTCCATCTCGATCGGAAGGGAACTATTACCATGGGAACACTTCTGTATTTCTAGGCTTCCTGTGTAGTTAAGATCTCTGGGAGGGCTTCAAATCGTATGGAAAGCTTACCTGTGTTGAGACATTGAGCCCCCAAGGTAGTGGAGGCTGAAGAAGACAGCAACAGATGCAGCTGTCATGCACTTCCATTCCAGAAGCAGCAACCAGCAGTTTCAGAGTTAAACAGAAAACTTTATTGGCACAATAATCCAGAAAGCATATCATACAGGGTTGTTGCTCAGAACTGAAAGTTAGAAAGCAGACAATATGCTCAATGCATATTACAATCTATGAAATCTGGGGGCTTCAATACTATTGTTTACCCATCATCCATAGACCGCCTCTTCCACTGTTAACATCCATCCCATTTTTGCCAAGTGGATTGTGCAGCTGCGGGCTTATCTCTCCATTCTCATTACCAATGGTTATACTTCCCTTTCGATAGTCACCACAGAACACATGTTACTAAGCACAAAGAAATGAAAACCCCATTATCAGCAAGGTTACAACGAAAGCCTTCGACACTGTAAGTAGAAAAGGTCTGTGGCAGATCCTGGAAAGACTAGGATGTCCCCCCAAATTCCTTAAAATTATTATCTTGCTACACGAGGGCCAGCGTGGTCAAGTCAGATACGGCGATGCTCTTTCAGAGCCCTTTCTAAAAACTAATGGAGTGAAGCAAGGTTGTGTTCTTGCACCAACTTTATTTACAATCTTCTTTAGCATGATGCTCCAAAGGGCTATGGCAGAGCTTGAAGAAGACGACGTTACCGTACTGTACCGTACCGTACTATATACGTTACCGTAATGATGGTAGCTTGTTTAACTTAAGCCGTCTGAGGGCTCACACTAAGACTCTAAACTATCTAGTCCGTGAGCTGCTCTTCGCCGATGCTGCTGCCCTTGTTGCCCACACAGAAGCAGCTCTGCAGCGCCTAACATCCTGCTTTGCAACAGCTGCAGAGCTGTTTGGGCTGGAATTCAACCTGAAGAAAACAGAAGTTCTTTACCAGCCTGGACCACAGGACGAACACCACCATCCCCACATTGCCGTCGGCAAATCTGTGCTCAAGTCCATTCAGCAGTTCACCTACCTGGGAAGCATCATCTCCTCAGATGCCAAGATTGACAAAGAGATCGATCACAAATTAGCAAAGGTATATAATGCATTTGGAAGACTTCACAAAAGAGTCTGGAGCAATAAACACCTGAGGCAAAGCACAAAAATCAGTGTGTATAGAGCCATTGTACTGTGTATCCTCCTTTATGGATCTGAAACATGGGTCACCTATCGCCACCACCTACGACTCCTCGAGCGCTTTCATCAGCGCTATCTATGCACAACCCTAAATATACACTGGACTGACTATGTGACGAATGTTGCTGTCCTTGAGCAAGCAGGGATCACCAGTATTGAGGCCATGATATTGAGAATGCAGCTGTGCTGGGCAGGGCACATTTCTAGGATGGAGGACCATCGCCTCCCAAAAATACTACTCTACGGTGAACTCTCCACGGGTCAGCGTAAGAGGGGCGCTCCAAAAAAGTGATACAAAGACTCCCTGAAACAACATCTCAGGCTCGGCCAAATTGATCACCAACAGTGGTCCGCCCTGGCCTCACATCGGGAGGCATGGAGACACACTATCCACAATGCTGCAGCCTTATTTGAGAACTCACGCTGAACAAGTCTTGAAGAGAAACGACAACGCAGAAAGAATCACAATCCAAAAACATCACCCAAGGAGAACTTCTGCTGTGCTTTTTGCAACATGACTTGTTTATCTCAGATTGATCTTTTTAGTCATCAGCGCGCTTGCAGAAAGCGCGGGATGAGTCCTTCCTGAATCTTCGTTTGCGAAGAAAAGCCAGAGAGAGAGACAAAGAAACACTGAAACTGGCAGGAACAGGTATGTCCAGGATCAATCCTGACAGCAACAGAGGTGAGGGGCCAGGCTGCATTACATCTACTCTCCCCTGAAGTGATTAGAATGAACCATACTAGAAAGTATGACCTTCAAGAAGTTTGCAGAGGCATCCTCCCATCATTCCTCCTCATTACCTATGATGACTATGGCTGGTAAGACTTGCAGGCCACTGTCTCAATGGCAGTACATGTGAAAGGGATCTAGGAGTCTTAGTGGACCACAAACTGAACATGAGCCAGCAGTGTGGTGTGGCAGCTAAAAAGCAAATGTGATTCTAGGCTGCATCAATAGGAGCATAGTGTATAGATCAAGAAATGTAATGGTGCCACTCTGTTCTGCTTTGGTCAGTCCTCACCTGGAATACTGTGTCCAGTTCTGGGCACCACAATTCAAGAAGCATATTTACAAAGTGGAATGTTCCCAGAGGAGGCCGACCAGGATGGTGGGAGGTCTGGAAGCCATGCCCTATGAGGAGCGGCTTAGTGTATGTTTAGTCTGGAGAAGAGAAGGCTGATAGCCATGTTTAAATATTTGAAGGGGCTTCATACTGAGGATGGAGCAAGCTTGTTTTCTGCTGCTCCAGAGACTAGAATACGGAGCAATGGGTTCAAACTACAGGAAAAGAGGTTCCACCTAAACATTAGGAAGAACTTCCTGAGAGTAAGAGCTGATTGGAAGTGGAATACACTGCTTCAGAGTGTGGTGGAGTCTCCTTCTTTGGAGGTTTTTAAACAGAGGTTGGATGGCCATCTGTCAGGAATGATTTGATTTTGTATTCCTGCATGGCAGGAGGTTGGACTTGGATGGCCCTTGTGGTCTCTTCCAACTCTATTATTCTATGATTCTATGAACACCTGGAGGGCTACCCATTCCCCCTCCTCCGGCTAGAATTGAAGAATAATAAGAGTGAGAAGAAGGGCAATTCCTTCCTTCTATCATTATAGCATCACTTTTCCTTGCTGACTTGGTAGGTGTGTAGTTCCATATCCTTCTGGGCCTCAGGGGAGTGACAGAGAAAACTGTTTTCATATGGAACAAGAGCTGGCAGTATCATTCTCAATTCATAAGGTTTAGCAGAAACAGTAGAGATTTCAGTGTGGAGACGGAGCAGAGAGAGAGAATATCTGTTGTGAACACAATTATAAGCTTTCCTGCTTAAATCTGACCCATCAGAAAGAAATCCTGCCACCAGTATCATTAGCAAAGTAAAGTGTTGATCACACTAGTCAAATGCACAGCGGACTCCTGGCTCTTAAGTGTCTGGACTAGCTCCCAGTATGAGGAATAGGAGTCAAACTCCCATCACTTCTCACATATGCCCTGCCATTAACAGTCTGAAGGCAATTCTAATAAAATACATAGCCCCGTTGAGTTGGCCTCCAAAGATAAATAAGCAATGTGGAAAAGAAGCTTTTGTTTAAAAGTAATTATTTAAACTATGTATTACAGGTAATTTCCTTCTACCAGTAAAGCAAAATGCCATCAGAATCTCAATAATGGCTTTGTGTTGCTGATCGAGATAACATGATATTGTCATTTCAGGGAGCTTAAAATAGCTGTTTTATTTTCACTTATGTCAAATATAAGCTAAATAGGAACTTGAATACACATTTAAACGTCATTTGGATGCTAAATTCTGGTAAGCACTCTTCACTTCCCTGATCTTTCTTTTATGGTAATGTAATAGTGGTGGTTTCATACACCTTAGAATTGATTGATGTAGCTGAGGGGTGGCCAAAGCTCATATTTTTTATTATTTCATATTGTACAAACATAACACCTTTCAGCTTGAGTAAAAATATCATTAAAGAATTTTATTCTGTAGTAAAGTCCAATCATAGGAGAACTTTAAAGAGTCAGTTTATATACTGGGAGGGCAATAAAACAGTAATTTCTCTTGCTTGTCTTCCTCTTCCTTGTCCCCCCACCACCACCCCAAAGCCAAATGAATACTCAGCCTTATGCAGGGTTGTCAGATTAGTACATATTTCCCAACCATCCAGGTTTGGCAGGGGCAGTCCTGATTAATCTTGTGCCATCCCACTTCTTTAGCTGCCTTTAAAATGTCCTAGATGCTCTCACCTCCTCCCACTTTTCTCCTTTATCTTCAGCTTATTTCAATTTCTGTATATTGAGGTGAAAGTGCAGATTGCAGTTTGTGCTCAGTCAACTCAACTGAGGGGAGAGGAGACGGGAGTCTTGCCCTTCCCAGTAGGTTTATTTCAGTTCCCCCCCCCCACCCCGAGTTCCAAAACTCAGTTTCTCTGCTTAAGATGTTTATACCGGTATGTTCTTCTGAATTAATAACTATTGCCCTCTGGCTGCTAGGCCACATCCTTTTAACCACATTTTGATGTTGCATAGCCACCCATGTCCTGGTTTTCCTCTGTGAAATGATTAGAGGATTAAAGCCTAAGGGGGCCACATCCTGTCTGATCTTGGAAGCTGAGCAGGGTCAGCCCTGTTTAGTACTTGGATGGGAGATGGCTAAGGAATAGCAGGTGCTGTAGACTATATTTCAGGGGAAGGAACTGGCAAAACCACGTCTGAGTATTCCTTGCCTATGAAAACCCTATGAAATTCATGGGGTCACCATAAGTCGACTGATGACTTCAAGACACACAGACAGACACACATACACACACCATTAATACCATTCCAATGGGATTTCAGGGCCAAAGTCTGAGACATGGGAATAGCCCCTGGTAATGTTATAAGGGTTGGCCCTTAATGAAGTTTCAAGCAGTGGCCCCTGGTGATGTCACGGGGGGGGGTGATCTCTTGTAAATAAGCATGATACATTAAGCATCTACTTCAGTTGTTCAGCCAACATGTGGCTCACCAGAGACTTCTGGACTACAACTCCATTATCCCTGACCATCGATAGTGCTAATTGGCCTGATGACATTTGAAGTCCCTTAACGTCTTGAGAACTACAAGTTCTCCATGGTCTAGGGCAGGGGTGGGCAACTGCAGCAGATCTGGGGGCCAGTTTTATGCCCTGGGACCCTTGGGAGGACTACTGGAAAATAAAACAAAATACCCCAAATGGCTGGATATACACTTTTGGTTCTTAAAAATTAGTATCTTTGTGATGTTAAACAGCACATGGAGGTTTTGCGACCTTTTTAAAAGGTCAGTTCTTGCACCATGAGCTTCCATGAGCAGCAGTCCACTCTCCTTATTTGATCTGGAATAGGTCAGTCTGGGATTTCTTGAAGTGTGGAGGACCATAAAAACATCCTTGGGGGTCACTGGTTATTGCAGGGCTGTGCTTTTCTCATCCCTTCCTTGGAGAAATATTCTCACTTTGTAGGCAAACATTCCGGAGTTCTTTTATCAGAGAAATCTACTGGAGGTTTCATACCTCTGAAGAAGGACTCCAACTCTTTGACCAAAGATACCATTTGCCTTGCAGAAGATTCCAAGTGGAATCCAAGGAATTTCTATTTAAAAGGATCTCAGATGGCAGTATATAGAGATCTTTGGCTGAAACCTTGGAGATATGGCTGCCAATCAGAATGGCAGACAACATCGAACTAGACAGATCAGTGGTCTTGATGGTATAGGACAGTAGCAAATGCACACAGGCCAGGGAAGCTGGAAGGGTTTAATGCCCAATGCACAGGGAAGGAGGGACAACTGACCAAGTTTTATCTCTGGTTTAGCTTTCTCAATTGCTGCTGACATTCCCTAGCTGCTGGGTGGAGGAGCAGGGAGTAATATCATCAACATCACTATCAACAGTATAAATCATAGGAATTTAGAATTGCCTAAACAGAAAGTTGCAATTTGGGGATCCCCTCCCCCTCCTTTGCAGCTAATTATCCTTATATACATGTGGTGATGTGACTCAGAAAGATGGACTGTTGGATAACATGAAGACATGACCTCTCAGCTTCTTTTGTGGATATTTCCACAGGAGGAAAAAGATTCATTTAAGTGAAATGAAAATGCAACCAAGCTCACAGAACTCCAAGTGCCTGCAGTGTACCAGGCCATTCCTCCCTGCAGCTTTAGAGTTCTATCCTTTATCCGATAACTTCTTGTGGAGAGATCAGAACAGCATCCAGGGACATTGGATCTAGGTGTCCACCATTTTGAAAGCATGGGAACAAGAACCTCTGCATCAGTCTAAAGCAGGCAAGGATAGGCATAAAGGGTTGGAGGGCCATTTTTTGTATCTTTGTATCTTTATTGAGCTGCCTTGGCAGAGTTGGTGATGATTGGAAGTGAGATTCCCAGTGACCAAAAGTCACCTCCAATCACTGTTAGCGGTGATTCCCCCTCCCCCGTTTCATAATTATGCCCCCCAAATACAGTCATTGTGATGCAAAATGTGCCCCTTAGAAGTGAATTTTGCCTCAAAAGACATTTTAGTCGTCCCCCCCAAAAAACCCCAATGGATTAGGGGGTAACCCAGTGAGTCAAGGGGGTCACAGGATGCCCCTTGGCTGCACAATTCACACCTCTTGGTCTGAAGCCTGACTGTTCTGCACCACAGTGCCATCCCATAGTGTGTCACCCCATATTCGCTCATATAGTGGGCCCTCCATATCTGTAGGGTTTTGGTTCTGAAACACCCACACCCACACATGGATAGCAAAACCCACAGATGGTGGAGTCGCCTATTAATCAATGCACTAATATGTTAAGTATGGTTGGTGCCAGTTTAGGTATGCTGTGGTGCCATTTTAGGTATGGGCAGCACCATTTTAGGTATGCAGTGATGGTCTGTGGCCCACAGATATTGAACCTGCAGATACATAGGACCCACTGTATAAGCAAATTCTCTTATGGAAAGTGGGGGATTCAGTCCTGTACTGGGGGGAGGGTTGGGAAAATTGGAGTAGGAAGAAAACCAGCTTATCACCAGTTCTTCAGTCTCCAGGTGTTCCCCTAACTACTACTCACACAGATGCATCGCCTCCTCATTATGATGACCATTTTGCTAGTAAATAATATATGTTCACCAGCTTGGTTTGTGTGTCAGTGGAGGAGTCTGGGAATGCAGGTACATGACAGTTGCTTTGCCTGGAGCCCTCACCATGTAACTTACTTTGCATATTTTTTATTGTTCTTGTGAAAAGGCCAACAAATACAAATTTGACATCTCTCTCTCTCTCTCTCACACACACACACACACACACACAATCTCTCTCTCTCTCTTTTGTTTTACAATGACAACACACTGAACACTCAATTACATATCACATATATACCCTGCTTAGAAACCTCTTTGCAACTAATAACCCAGCTGCCCTGTGGGAGATATTGCCAATACACATTGTATTAAATTTAATACAATCCTGCAGCACACATTACTGTTTACACTGTTACTTAAATTTAATTTGTATTAGAATGATTCATGGTCACAACAATGCAGTGGAAGAATATAAATGGCAAGTTTAGTACAGTTTAGCCACTGAGCATCGCTTGGAGAGGTGAAATAAAGTGTAGCTTTTCTGACAAATGCCCTTGGTGTAATCAGGGACAAGAAGAAGTGTGACCCGGAACAGACAATGTGAAAAGGGTTGTGTTTATCATCCCTCTCAAAGGTCATGTTTTCCATCTCTGCTACAGTCCATATTAACTTCAAGCATGTTTTGATGGTGGATAAGCTCCTGGCATTTGGGGTGGGGGGCTGGGCGGTTCTTATTTGCAACTCTGAATATGTTTAGCTGCATGAGGCCGTCAATCAGCACGTGTCTGTAAGTGACCATTTTCCACCCCCCTCCATCCCCCTCCATCCCAATCAAGGGCAGCTGAAAGGTTATGATTAAAACAGTGATTTGCCATCAGTTTAACGTAAGGGTTAGTCACTATTTGATTCCAAGATGTCAAAACTCTATATTTTGGTGTGTGTGTGTATATGAAAAGAAATGAAAATTATAAGTTCTGGGGAGAAAAAAAATGTTGGCAATTTTCCCAATGGCAGTGTTGAAATTTATTTTAATTATTGTACTTGTCTCAGTTCATAATTGGGGGAGGGGGGAAGAGGAGGGGGAAAATAATTTGGTACAGTATTGTGTAGCTAAGGATTAAACAATTAATGGTGAGACCCCATATCCTATTAATACATTTGGATTAATTATTTCAACTGTTTGCTTTGTAAGCTGTTGACTCAGGACTGGAACCATTCATTTTGAAAATATATTCGGGGGCAGCCATGTTGGCCATGCAGCAAAATACAACAAAACCCAGAATCCACAAAAGAGTGATACCTTTATTAGGCCAACTAAAAAGTACAAAAGGCATCATGCAAGCTTTTGGAGCTTCAATGAATTCTTCATCAGGCAGAGGTGTTAAAAATCATACAGGAGAAGAAAGGTGAAGTTGACAGAGTCACAGGCCTACATGTTAATTCTGTTGTCAGTTAAGATGGGTCTAGAGCATTGGTTCTCAAACTCTAGACCTCCAGGTATTTTGGATATCAACTCTCAGAACACCCGATAGCTTTGGTAAGAAATTCTGGGAGCTGAAGTCCAAAACATCTGAAAGACCACTGGGAACCACTGGTCTAAAAGAATATGAATTCAGGCAGAAGCCACTCCCCTACTTGGCCATGTGGAGACAGGGTCAGAGAGCAGTAAATGACAGTTCATAACATTTCATAGAATCATAGAATTGTAGAGTTGGAAGAGACTACAAGGGTCATCCAGTCCAACCCCCTGCCACACAGGAAATCACAGTCAAAGCATCCCTGACAGATGGCCATCCAGCCTCTGTTTAAAGACCTGCAAGGAAGGAGACCCCACCACGCTCCAAGGGAGTGTGCAGCAAAATAACTTCCATTGAGATCCAGGCTTTCTCTGCCCTGTGCAAAGCTGACTGCTCCTTTCTTAGGAAGAGAATCTTGAAATTTTCAAGGAGATTCTGTACTGTTACATCTGGAAAAACTTCCAGGTGCTGTGCAGGTAAAAGTTGTCAATTGCAGTCCAAATGAAAGGGTTTTACCTTTGCTGGAGGTAAAAGCCTCAAAGAGTTGAGTCTCAGTCCTTTGGGTCCCTCTTGTATGTTTATTTTGCATTCAGAACCAAAAAAGGGGTTTGAGCCATCATCCACAGATGCATAGTATTGGGAGTTAGTCAGTGGCCCCAAGCCCTAACTCTTGCAATGAGAGCACTAGCCTTTTCAGCCAGTGTCTTCCTACAAATCATAGAAACATAGAGTTGGAAGGGACCACGAGGGCTATCCAGTCCAATCCTCTGCCATGCAAAAATACACAATCAAAACACTCCCGCCAGATGGCCATCCAGCCTCTGTTTAAAAACTTCCAAAGAAAGAGACTCCACCACACTCTGAGGCAGTGTGTTCCACTGTTAATAGCTCATACCATCAGGAAGTTCTTCCTCACATTTAGGTGGAATCTCCTTTCTTGTATTTTGAATCCATTGCTCTGTATCCTAGGACTTTATCAGATGCATAAAATACAGCATCATAACAATGCCACATAAACGCAAAAAGGTGCATGCACCACACTGCCAAAACCTGTACTTTTTAATTGATGGCTGAAGCTGTCAATTGATCCCTCACGGTGCTTTGATTTTCAGACTACACTGTTATAGTGTTACTATTCCACTTTAACTGCTCTGGCTTCCTGCTGTGGAATTCTGGGGTTTGTAGCTTAGTGAGGTCTAAGAGCTCTCTGGCTGAGAGTTGCAAATGCCCCTCCCTAAACTGCAAATCCCAGGATTCAACAGGAGACAGCCATAGCAAATATAGTGGAATAGTAACACTATAACAGTGTTGTCTGAAAATCTAGTTTGTGCCACCATTGCCGGCATGTGAAACCTCACACCACTGTACTTACGTGAATGCAGCAAGAATGGCCGGTCCGGTGCAAACACTTCCAGATGAGATCACAATAGCCAGGAAAGTGACACACTTTTTATGACCCTCCCTGGGTTACTTGGTACCGTTGAAGTATGTTCCCGTGGTTTTTAAAGGTGTTTCTGACTTATTTTTGTTTCGGTTTTTTTTTTAATTTCACACGCGATGAAGTCTCACAATAATCAGCGGGATTTCAAAGGAGGAAGTGAATGGAACTCCATTCACTTCCTCTTTCATTGCCAAGAACTCTTAGTTGGGAAAGCAAGGTAAGTGTGTGTGGGGGGGGGGGAGTGTTCCTTTGCTGGCAAAATATTTATTTTTTTATGCCAGCAAAAGAATGCTTTAGGGGCTTGTCTGATAAAGTCCCTAGTCTCTGGAGCAGCAGAAAATAAGGTTGCTGCCTCTTTGATAAATCAAATCTAGTTTGTGTCTGTGTGTGTGTGTGTGTGTGTGTGTGTGTGTGTGCTGTTTTTAACCCTTCCTCGAAACAGTTCAGGTCAGAATAAGTGATCCCCCCACTCCCTCCTCACAGTAACTATGTAAGGTGAGGTCAGAGCTTGGCAGTAACTAGTCACAAATGATGGATTATTCGTAATGAATTCTTTTCCACTTTAGGGAAGGTATGATTACTTTATCATTGTAACTTAATTTGGAATACCTGCACTCCTTTGGCAGTGCAACTGTAATTTTGGTTGGTCAATAAAAGTACTGCTCTTTTGTGGATTTTATTGTAACTTTTTAGAGACTTCTATAGCTTAAAGGCCTTACTAATTTGAACACGAATATCATGTGGTTCAAGTGGTGTTTCATGCTGTGTGCCTCATGCTTTGTTTTGAGTATTGAGGTGACAATGAGGTGGCAGGAGGAAAGTGTACTTCACATCACAGCCGAACAACTTGTAGTGTTCGGATATGTGTGTATTTGTGTGTTTGTTGATCTATCTATCTAGACTGCTTTTGAGATATAGGAAAATAAAGTAAAAATGAAAGAGTTTGCTTATAATGGTGTCCATTATGGGGACTTTGGTGAACTGAGGCACCTAAACTGGGCCCTACAGGCTACTGGTTACTCCAGACCAGACATCACAAGAGCAGCCAGACCCAGAAAAAAACCACAGGAATGAAGAAGAAAAACAGCCACCCAAAGGGAAGGTATTTTTACCATACATCAAAGGAGTCACAGACAGAATAGGGAAACTGATGAGGAAACATAACCTCCAAATGATCTACAGACCAATCAAGAAAATCCAAGAAATGCTACGCTCAGCGAAGGACAAAAGAGACTCTCTCACAGCTGCAGGAGTTTAGCGCATACCATGCAGCTGTGGACAAGTTTACATAGGGACCACTAAACACAGTGTGCAAGCACGAATCAAGGAACATGAGAGATCCTGCAGACTGGGCTAGCCAGAAAAATCAGCAGTAGTAGAACATGTTATAAACCAACCTGGACACAAAATGCTATTTAAAAACACAGAAATTCTGGACCAGGCCAACAACCATCATGTCAGGATGCACAGAGAAGCTATTGAAATGCACAAACACCTGGACAACTTCAACAGGAAAGAAGAAACCTTAAAAGTAAACAAAATCTGGCTCCCAGTTTTGAAGAACACTAGAATAAAAACTCAACACTTACAAAGGAATTCCAACCCAGACCGCGTTTCAGCGTGCCTAGCGTGGGAGGAGCTTTCGGGAGAGGGATGGCGATCTTGCGCAGCAGGGGGGCATTTTCGGACGCCGTTGTCCCTCTCCTGAAACCATCAGTGTCACTTCCGTGAAGCTTCGGAAGCCGCAGAGCCATATTTTAATCACAGGCAACCTCCGTGATTAAAACACGGCTGTGTGGCTTCCAAAGCTTCACGGAAGTGACACAGATGGTTTCGGAAGAGGGACAACGGTGTCTGAAAATGCCCCCCTGCCGCGTAAGACCGCCGTACCTCTCCCGAAAGTTCCTCCCATGCTAGGCACGCTGAAACGCGGTCTGAAAATCTCCCAGGACAGAAGGAGTTACAGCAGATAATGGCTCATCAACCAACCATTAGCCAAACAGATACTAATGAGCCTTGCATTTCTATACCCAGAAACTCACCATTCAATTACACAAATTTACATATACTCCCCAACAGGGGTTAACAGCATATAAATTCCACATAAGCTCCTACCTAACCATTCTCTGAAGATGCCAGCCACAGTTGCAGGCAAAACGTCAGAAAGAAACTATTCCAGAACACGGCCTCACAGCCCGGAGGGGAAAAACAAAACAAAACAAGGAAAATCTATGGATGCCGGCCGTAAAAGCCTTCGACTTCACCATGTTAATTTTTTTTTGAAGTTTAGCAGTGGCAGATTTTAAAATGCAAGTACTGTAAATCACTAGAAGTGTCATCTTGACTAGAGAGCAGAGCAATCTGTTTCCCCCCCTTGTATAGACAACCCCTGAGTCAATACATAGATCCCCTGTCACACACACACACACAAGTCATTGCAAGTTGTAGCAATAAATCCACCAAGCCCTGCAAATTGTAGCAAGCTGCTTCTCCCTGAGCTGAGCTGGAGATTTTCACACAGCCCTTTCCTCTTTCTCTCAGCTGAGCCCAACAAAACTGGAGAATTTGTATATTTGTTTACTGCCTTGAGATGAGCCATGAAAACTGAAAGCTCAGGGCCAGGCCCTGAGATCTGGCAACCCACGCCTGGCATTTGGTAGAGTTAGCAACTTTTGTGTATCTGTGCTCACTGGTTGCTAGTTTATAAGTTTACAGTCTTCCTGATTGTTTGCTTTTTCACACCTCCTCTAACCTGCAACAATTTTAGCTAAACACATGGATGGCAATTCTAAGTCCATATTATGCTTGTAAGGTTATTTGAATGATAGTGGATGAGAAAAGTTATCTGCCCTTTCTGTCAAGTGCCTGCCAATGTTGATTGCCCCCCACCCAGCTTAAACATTGTTCTGGGATCCCTGGTCTCTTGCTTCACTCAATTTACTAGTGTGAGCTCCTGTGTGTTTTCACTTCTTCCCTTATGCTGCGAGTCTTCAGACTTTTTCAGACGTACCTTAAATCCAGAAGGAGCTGTCAGGAGAGGAACGCAGCTGCTCCGCGGCAGGGGGCGGTTTCTGATGACGCCGTCCCTCTCGCATTACCCTCCGTGTTCCTTCTGTGTCACATGGAAGGAAAAGGTGCCACTTTTTACTCACGGAATTTCTTCATGAATAAAAAGTGGCACCTTTTCCTACCATGTGACATGGAAGGAACACAGAGGGTAACGCGAGAGGGACAGCGACGTCAGAAACTGCCCCCTGCCACATAGCAGCTGCGTTCCTCTCACGACAGCTCCTTCCGGATTTAAGGTACATCTGAAAAAGTCCTTCCTCTGCTTGATCTTGGTAACAGTAGTTAGAAACATATTTTTGACAAATGGTCCTCAAGTCCACAGTTATGAGGGTCAATGTTAGTGGCAGCTGGTGGCTTCTATGTGAGTAGGCCAGAGAGTGATAGACCCCAAACAGCTGAATGACGACTGGTCCTGCACAGTGGAAACAATGTGATTGACTCTTAGAGAAGGGAGAGGAAACGAGATTGAGTGTTTTGAAAAGAGAAGGCTGGCTGGTATACCCTGTAACTGTCCCAGTTTGGCAGGGGCCATCCTGATAAATTATCTGTTATCCCATTTTTTTCAGCTGCTTTTAAAATATCCTAGTTTGTCTCTCTTCTCCTGCTTCCCCCCCCCCTTTGTCCTGGATTTATTTCAATTGCTTCAAAGTGAGTCAAAGTGCAAAAGTCTCTCGCTCTGGCTTTTCTTTGCAAACGAAGATTCAGGAAGGACTCATCCTGCACTTTCTGCAAGCACGCTGATGACTAAAATGGCCAATCCGAGATAAACAAGTCCGGTTGCAGAAAGCACAGCAGAAGGTCCCCTTGGGTGATGTTTCCGGGTTGTGATTCTTTCTGCATTGTCGTTTCTCTTCAAGACTTGTTCGGCATGAATTCTCAAATAAGGCTGCAGCATTGTGGATAGCGTGTCTCCATGCCTCCCGATGTGAGGCCAGGGCGGACCATTGTTGGTGATCAATTTGTCCGAGCCTGACATGTTTCAGGGAGTCTTTGTATCTCTTTTTTGGAGCGCCCCTCTTATGCTGACCCATGGCGAGTTCACCTTGTACTCAAAAAACTCATGGGGGAGGAGCGGAGGGGAGGGGGTCAGAATCTTGCCCTTCCCAGTAGGCTCAGACAAAAGCAAACTGCTGCAGTATCTTCCCTTTTAAAGCTATCTTAAGTTGGCACCTATAACTCCATCTTCCGTCAGTGAATTTGACAGGTTAATTATGTGTTGCGTATACTTCTTTTACCTCATACCATTCAGTTTTAATGTGTGAGATGTTGGAAGTTGTGGCTGGATGGTTTGAAGCCTGAATAGGAGCACTCAATAGAGCAATATTTTGTCTCAGGACCCAGTTCTCTTAAAAAAAAAATCTTTTAGGCAGAAGTACCATTCAAGCAAGCCACACAGAGAAAAGAGAAACCAGTCAGCATGAAACCTGCAAATACTTGCGAGTCCTTCGATCTTTGCTATACGGTAATTCTTTGAAAGCGAGCTAATATACGTAGCTATTGAATTGCACTTTTGTGTGCTGTAAGCATTTATTTATAGTCTACTATCACCAAATTAAAAATCAATTAAGATCTGCAGAAACATTCTGAGTTACATATTTCTTCTCTCTCACACTCACTTTCTCTTTCTTTCTTTTTTCCTAGTAAAGATTCCTCCCTCCTCTCTAAAAGATTTTACATTAAATCTTGCTGCTAAGCATTATTGAGGATAATGAGGCAAAGGCATTCAAACTCAATGTGTCTTAATGCAACTGAAGCCCATTAATGTATTGAATGGAGAGGCTTTCTACAGTGGAGGTCCTTGTGTACCCTCAAGTCGCTTGCCAACTTATGACAACCCCATGAATTTCCAGGGTTTTCTTAGGCAAGGATCACTCAGAGGTGGTTTTGCCAGTTCCTTCCTTTGAATACCACAGCACCTGGAATTCAACGGAGGTCTCCCATCCAAATACTAACCAGGACTTACCCTGCTTAGCTTCCAAGATCAGACAGGATCTTTGGGGCTTTTAGGAAGACAGAAAGTTGCTTATAGGGGGAGAAGTGCTTGCTTACAGTGAGTGCATGTGTCAAAAGTGGTGTTGTACACTGGATCCTTCATTTTCAGTAACTCCACATGGCCTGGTATATTGGCTGTTTCGCCTACATATTTCATTTTGGGGTTTGTTGGTCTTTTTCTCAGTATGGCTATTCAGTATTTTCAGTTTGGTTTAGAATGGAGAATGGACAATTTTGTGGAGAGATTTATATGAGTTGTTGAACTTTATCAGACCACACTCCATAAATGTTCTTTTGTCAGCATATTTTGTGGCATTTTCTGCCTGCAAAAGAGCCCCCTTTATCAGACCTTCCTTCAGCAACATGAAAAGGCAGCCCCAGCATAAATGGAACATGAATGGAGCTCCATTAACTTCCTGGTTTGAGATCTTGTCAAATATCACCAGAAGATATGAGCATGGTAAATTTAAACAATACAAAACAGCAACAACAACCAAAAACAGAAAATATACACACAACCATAGAAACATACTTTAAAACTTAAACGTCAACTGGGGAGGGTCATAAAAAGAGTATCCCCTACCTGGTTTTCATGATCTCAGCTGGAAGCGTTCTGCCCATTGACACCATATTCACATGAACACAATGGCGTGAGGTTTCAAACACTGGCAATACCGGCACAAAAATGCAATGGGAGATCTATTAACGGCTTTGCCCATCAATAAAATAGAACACCTTTTTGACAGTACAAAATTGCAAAAGGACAACATCATCTGATACGTGTGCCCTTTTGGCATCATTATGATGTCGTATTTGCTATGTCTGATAAAGTCCATTATTAGTGAAATGGAATGTATATGTTTTGAAGGAGTATATATACTTTTGAACATAAAACGTTGGTGATTGGGGCTAGCAGGGGAAATGGTTTCTCCATCATGCCTGCCAACATTTCACAGATGAAAACTGGGACATGCATGGCCAAGCAACATCAGAGTTTGCGGAAGATGGCAAAAAAACCGCAAGGCAGGAGAAACTGCAGCACTTTGCTTTTGCCTGAGCCCACTGGTGGCGCAGAGGTTAAATGTCAGTATTGCAAGTCACCATGTTGCAAGTTCGATTCCAGAGGGCTCCAAGGTTCACTCAGCCTTCCATTCTTTCATAGATCGGTAATATAAGTACCCAGCTTGTGGGGGCAATTAGCTAACACACATTGGAAACTGCTTAATGCAGTGTAGATGTGTAAATTGCTATTGCTTAAAACAATTTGTAAGCCACTCTGATAGCCTTGTGGCTGAAAAGCGGGGTATAATAAATAAATAAATAAATAAATAAATAAAAATAATAATAAAGATTCCATCACTCCTCTCCTCTCTGCTGAGTTAATTGGGTGCAAATACTTTTTCGCTTTGAACTCAGTTTGCAGCAAGGAAGTAAGCTGAGAACAAAAGAGAAAGTGGAAAAAAAAGAGAGAAACTGGGATATTTTAAAAACAGCTGAAAAAGTGGGACAACAGAGGATTAATTGGGACTGTCCCTGCCAAACTGGAACTGTCGCAGGGTATGCCCTAAGTCCTGCTTCTGGCTGGCCACCATGATAAACAGAACAATAAATTAGATTGACTGATCCAGTTAGGTGCAATGGTCATGGCTGTGGAGTCCAGAATGCTGCAGCCAGTTATAGGGAGCATATAACTAAACAGCTTCACTGGCTATTGGTTCATTTCCAGGCACAATTCAAAGTGCTGGCCATGACCTATAAAGCCCTATATGGCTTGTGTCCAAACGATCTGAAAGACTGTATCTCTCGATATGAACCTGCCAGAATTTTAAGATCATCAGGGGAAGGCTTTCTCTTGGTCCCGCCATCATCGCAGGCTTGCTTGGTGAAGACATGAGAGAGAGCCTTCTTGGTGGCTGCTCCCACCCTCTGGAATACCCTTCCATGAGAGGCTAGGCTGCCCCCCTCCCTGCTTTCCTTTCACAGCAGGCAAAGACATTTTTATTCCAGCAGGCATTTAATTTGTAGCTGCAGGCACAGAAGTTATTATGGGGATATGTTTTTATTGTATTTATTCTTTTAACTTTTATATGTTTTTATACAATTTCAAATTGTTACGATTTTAATTGTTTTTAACTTTTAACTATTGTATTTTTTATTTTTTTATGAGTTGTGAGCTGCTGGTCCCATTCTGGGAGAAAGGTGGCATATAAATCAATCATTCAAACAAACAAATAAATTCTGGGAGCTATCATCCGAAAAAGCTTTCCTTCTTGCATACTTGTGTTCTTTATTGAATCAATTAGGTATTTTGAGCTGGAGTGTATGCTATTTTGGCCTGGTTAACTGTGCACTGGGTTACACTTCTGTTATAGCAGACCTCATACTCCTTCCCCAAAAATCGCTTCTGGTTCTACCCTTCAGGCTCCTGGCTGGGCTTATACACCAAGCTATTTTGAAAGAGTAGACTGCAATCTGATGTGACATAGACTTCAGGAGTGCCAACACTATAGGGAGGAGAATGCCTTGCTCCCACCTTGGGCTATATCCTTCCACTGCTACATGGGCTGTGTTCTCCCACCACTACAGCTAGGCTTCCTGCCACCACCAGCATTTCTGCAATGCTGCCATCACTCTGCTGAAGTCACTGAGACACATGGCCCATGAGATTTGTGAACAGTGGCAAAAAAAAGTTTATAACATAGTGCCTTCCGTGACATCAATCAGAGTAAAGGGCAATACAATCTTACTCTGGCTTGATGTTATCACTGCGTAGCCAAATGGTCGTATGGTATCAAAGAGTCAAGCTGGTGTAGTGGTTTGAGTTTTGGACTACGACTTCAGGAGACTAGTATTCAAATCCCCACTCAGCCATAGTAACTCATTGGATGACCTTGGACAAGTCACATGCTCTCAGCCTTAGGAGGCAAATCAGCTCTGAATTAATTTTGCCAAGAAAAGTCCAGGATAGGATCACCACAACTTGGAATCAACTTGAAGACACATAACAAGGGGGAGGAGGAGGAGGAGGCGGCGGCGGAGGAGGAGGGGTCTTAACAAAATCAATTCAGGAAGCATTACTCTCACTCTAGCTTGATTTTGTGAAGTCATTTTCTCTCATGGTTCACTCCTAATTAGATCCATGAAGTCATATTGGTTTCAAGATGTCATGATGGGATTTATTGTGTCATAATTTGATTGGCCATGTAGTGGTGTTGATCAGTGCACATTCATCACACTGAGTATGGGATCCCGAACTGGTTGTGATCATATAGATAACAAGAAGTTGTAGTCTGGGAGAAAAGTGGTGTTGAATTAGCAATTGACCGGTGCTGCAGACAGACTTGACAGTTTCTCCAAGTATGTAGACTCAGGAGATTTTCAGACTACACTGTTATAGTGTTACTATTGCACTTTAACTGCTCTGGCTTCCTCCTGTGGAATTCTGGGGTTTGTAGTTTAGTGAGGCCTAAAATCTCTGGCTGAGAGTTGTAAATGCCCCTCCCTAAACTGCAAATCCCAGGATTCAACAGGAGGCAGCCATAGCAAATAAAGTGGAATAGTAACACTATAACAGTGTTGTCTGAAAATCTCCTCAGAGAATGATTACAATTCCCTCTCCTATGATGCATTTAACTGCCCATAAAACTTACTGTCCATTCTTACCCTTGAAGTCACTCTCCTATCCATGCATCCTTCTTTCCCACACCTTGGTGCAAGCTCTGCAAATATTTTGTACTGGTATCAGAATAAAATATGCAAAATGAGCAGATATGCACATAAATTATATTGATTTGCATAATTGCCATCAAATATTTAACTGATCTTAGAAAACATGAAAGCTTGAAATTATAAGAAAGCTAGGATTATCTGCATCCTAACAAGACTTTTCAGGCAGGATATTTTTTTAAAATACCCAGTATGGGGAGTGGGAGGGAGGGAGGGATGTGTGTATAATTTTCCCATCTTTGTTTAAGTCCCTAAGATGTTGGCATAAGGAAAAGAAGCATGATTAAGGAGTGTTGATCACTGATTGGCTGTGTTGAAGATTCAGTAGGACATGAGAGCTACTGTAACATAATGAATAAGAGACCAAGCTGTGCGACACTAAAGGTAGCTAAGAGATCTGGCTGTTCCAAATCTCAACTTTGCAACAAACTTGTTACATGGCCTTAGGGAAGTCTTTCTGGCCCAGACCCTTCTAGTCTGGAAATGATACCGACCAAGGTGAGACCAGTATGGAATTAGCTCTTGTTTGGCAGTTGCTCAAAGAAAGGGGATTCCTGGCCATCCATGAGGCTCTCTTGTGCTCAACTACAATCAAAACTTCATAGCTGCCATTTTATGCAGTGCCAACTAATCTCTGTTGCTGATGATACTGGTTTTGTGGGTTTCCTGAGGCATATGTAGAGAAGTGAGTTACAACTCTTACATAGCCATGATGATTTCTAAAGCTTGGAAAAAGGGATGCTTTTTAAGAGTACAACCCCTACAATCCCTAGCCTGTATGACCACTGGTTGAGGGATTGTGGAAGCTGTACTATGAAAAGTGATTTTTTCAAGCTCTGTTATAATGGCATCCAACTGATAAGGCAGTGTTCCCAGTTGTATGGAGCTCTATATAATTATCACTCCTCCATATCCTCAAGTTGTCCCAATTTGGCAGAGACAGTCCTGATAATCCTTTGTCATCCCAATTTTTCCATTGTTTTCAAAATGTCCCACTTTCTCTCTCTCTTCCCACTTTACCCCTTTGTACTCAGTTTACGTCAGTTGGTGCAAACTAAATGTAAAGTGCAAAGGTAGTTTGTGCACAATTAACTCATGTGTGTGTGTGTGGGAAACACAGAACCTTGTCCTTCCCAGCAGACTCAAACAAAAGCAAACTGCTGCAGCTTCTCCTAGTTGGTGTATTCTTCCTCATTAATAACTTTTGCCATCTTGACCCACTCTGATGTTACTTGGGCACCTGTGAAATGTTGGATATACCCTATTGGGTGATACTTGTCGGACAGTTTAGATATTTAAATCTTGCCACAACTCTAGAAGGTTGTGAGTGTACAGGCCTGGACTGAAATGATCATCCTCGTCTTTAGTTGCTCACAGCAGATGATGCCTGAATATAGCTATTTTAATTGATGATTTATTCATTTGAAGATGCACCCAATATGAGATGAACTCTGTGAATCTTATCTGGAATGTAATGTCTACACAGTTAACCCCTAACTTTTCCTTCACAAGGTCTAGAAACTTGCTTTGAAAACTCTTGATTTATGCCACATTTTGCCTCCTTTCCTACACACACATACAAAGCATGGTGGCATAATCACAAACAAAATCATATCTTGCTCTCGGTGCAGGCTTCTGGTTTAGCATGATAGCCCTTAAAGAGGGCCACCCAGGAAGTTCCTGTGAAGAGATGTGTTTTGTCACTGGTCATTTCCTCTCTTGGTTTTAATTTTGGTAATTCAAATTCATGGGAGTCTCCATCTGTTTCCTTTAACGCTGAAGATAAATCAAGATTATGGAGAAACCAACTTGTGAAATGAAGGGAGGGGGACTTTCCATTTTCTTTTCTTTTGGCTACAGCCATCCAAAGAAATCATCATTTGGGCAACTAATATGCCTAAGTATCCTCCGAAAGGACTGGTGATATATTGCAGCTGTTCAAATGTCTTCACAAATCATTTTGCTTTACAGCTTTGATCCTGAAATATGTGAAATGATGTCTGATTTATGCCACTGATCCTTCTTTTAGATAGTTAAGTGTTCTTGCTTAATGTTATTAAATAAGTTCAAAGCCTCAAATAGGCCATCCCAGTCTGATAATTTTTTAAAAAAATGGTCTTCCCAGCAAGCTATACTTGTTGTACGTGTTTTACCTAGTCCTGCCACTTTCTCTTAAGGATCTCAGGCTTTTCCTTTGTACTTATTCCTCATTGCCTTTCTCCTTAATGTCCTTTTGCAGAGAATCTTTCAGAGATCTTTTGTAAATCTTGAATACAGTGGTTCTTAACCTGTGGTCCGTGGACTCCCAGGGGGCTGTGACATCTTCACAAGGGGTCTGCGAAGGCTTGGAGGCTGCTTGTCCCACTTTCTCCACACAGTGGAGTGACAACATGGCAGGAGCCAAGGCAAAGGCTGGCTGGCTTGGCCAACACTTTGCCATTCAATCTACTCCAGCCACAAACTTGCAGGAAGAAGCAGGGGAAAAGTCTCCCCTGCCCCTCCAGTGTCTCTGAGGAAAGGTTTAATGGATGGTGTAATTGTGTTGTTGTCGTTTTAAATCTTGAGTTAAAGTCTTGAGTTAAAGCAACAAAAGATATTGAAAGGGGGTCCCTGGTAAAGAAAAGGTTAAGAGCCATTGTTCTAATATTCTAAAGAATAAAGGGAAGGGGATTGATACTATAGAACTGGATATGGGCAGTCAAGACTGTGGGCGGCCATAGCCATATCTAGATTCGGGATGGTTGACTTAGGATGGTTGTTTCTACATTTGTTGTTGTTGTTGTTATTTACCTTCAAGTTATTTCCCACTTATGGTGACCTTAAGGTGAGGTTATCATGGGGTTTTCTTGGTAAGATTTGTTTACCTTTGCCTTAATCTGAGGCTGAGAGAGAGTGTGACTTGCCCAAGGTCACCCAATGGGTTTCCATGGCTGAGTAGAGATCTGAACCCTGGTCTCCAGCATCGTAGTCCAAAACTCAGACTACCATACCACTCTGGCCTTCCTCTTACCTATTTCTGAAGAGCTTCTGGGGTTGATTGACAAGCTGTCCAAGTGTTTAATCGCTGAACTGAAGGCTGCAGTTTCACAGTGTAGGAATTAAAAGAATATCTGAATGCTATTTTCTGTGCAAAACACCCACATGCAAATTTTGCACAGAATTAGTCCCAAATTGTGAATAGGTTTCAAAAACTGTGTCGTGTTTGTAGACTTTCTTTCAGAGGGAAGAAACGTGATAAAATTACTCAACATTTACTTCAAGAAGAAAATTAGCGAAGACATCTTGTCTCAGTAGAGTATCTTAGGCCCCTGGAATGACTGCATCTAGATCTTATAACAGTGTTTAGGCAAGCCCCAGTTAGGGCTAGGTCATTGGTCCAGTGGCTTTCTTCACATTATGCCATTTGCCAGTGACCTAGCTCCTGATGGACTCTTGGAATGTAGAGGAGGAGGTGGAGGTAGATGAGGAGGTGGTGCTATGCCCTTGATGGTGGTAGTCCTTAGTGCCAGATGAAAGCTGCCTTAGAACAAACATTTATTGTAGAGATGAAGGATTTTATTAGACTACCCTCCAGAAAAGTTCTTTGCCAGCATAATTTGAAACATTTTTATGCTGGCAAAAGAGCCCTCCTATCAGATCTACCTTAATCAGAAAGGCATCCCTGGCATAAATAGAGTACTAATGGAGCTCCATTTACTTCTGGATCCAAATCTTGCCAGTTCTCATGAGAAGATGCTAGTGCAGCAAATTAAAAAAACAAAAACAAAATCAAGACATAAAATGTAGACACAAGCACATAAACACACTTTAAAAGTCCCAAGCACATGGGGGGATTATCATAAAAAGAGTTGTCCCCTACCTGGCTGTCACGATCTCTCCCAGAAGTGTTCTTTCGTTGATGCAGAATTCACATGAGCACAATGATGCAAAGTTTCAAATGCCAGCAACAAAGTGTCATGGCTGATCTATTGATGGCTTGGGCCATTAATAAAAAGGAACGGGTCTTGGACTTTACATGTTCGCAAAAGGAAACATCATCTGGTATGCATGCCCTTTCATGATCATGAGGCGTTGTTATGACGCCATATTTGCCTCATCTGATAAAGTCCAAATACTTCATCCCAGTATGACTTTCTACATGGAAGTAGAGTCTGGCCATGCAGATGACACAATGACTGTATGAGTGTCAGCAGAAGTGGGAATCCTGTGGGTGGGGGTAAGCAGGATTTGTTGATCTGAAGACTGGGATTAAGAATCTGTCACCCCAAAATGCTAAAATACAGCTATCTGAAAAGAAGGGCAGTTTAGCATTGAGGCCAAGAAAAGGAACAGGTCAAACATAACAAATTCTGACCATGCACTGACAGCAGGTGCAGACCTCACATGGACTAGTTTTCTGTTCCAAAGCATTCTGTTCCAAAACCACTACTCACTTCTGTTCCAAAGCATTCATTCAACATAAATATTATGAAATACAAATACAGTATGTGATACAGAGTGAGTCCTACTTGTAAGAAAAGTCAATATTCCAAGCAATGAAAATCACATTTACAAATGTCCTTTGTGTCAATGGTTCTCAATTGTTGTTCCTCTGGATGTTTTGGACTTCAGTTCCCAGAAGCCAGTTTGGCCAGTGGTTAGGTCTTTTGGGAGCTTCAGAACATCAGAAGGACCAAAAACTGAGAAACGCCAATCAAAATGACTAGCAGTGAAACTTGCACAATGGTACAGTGGCTTGGTGTGACTCTACTAGAAGCAGGCACCATGAATCCACTTAAGGCAGGTAATCCCCATAAGCTCTTAGACAATGAAAGCTACAGGTGGCCTTTGGGACAAAGTCCAGTCGCGCCAAGAACAGCTGCAGTTGTATGTATGCACAAGGGAATGTTGGCACTCTTTCACTGACGTCCAAAGTCATTCTTTAGTTTTGCCAAAGCTTTATGACAGATCTGGCTTCAATCCCTTGCTCCCCAAACAGTCTCTTGAAATTTGCCGTTTAAAACAGAAAAGATCGCATCAACTGTGAATATGAGAACTGTAGTAAAACCATTGCTCTTCTCATTACATGGTTTGCTCAGGAAACACTGTTCTAAAAAGCACACACACACAGTATGCACCATGTTCCATCGTTGACTGCCCAGCTGAGCAACTGGTTTAGCAATGGAGGGACTTCTCTGGGGGAAACTGAAGATGTTAGGATGACAGGTTTTGTTGCTCCCTACTTCCATGTGAAGACAGCCTTGAAGATGTAGCTAAAGTAAACACAAGGGGGAATGAAAGTTTGCCTCTAAGTTTCCTAAAAGGCATATTTGAAATAAATAAAAAAAAATCAGCCTCCAAGGACGGAATTCATGGAACTGAGCATGAAGCTGAAGAAGGCAGTTTTCAGATCAGATTTTCTGAAAATATTATTTTTTTAAAAAGCCAACTTTACAAGACTAACACATAATAACTAATCAGTGTACATAAATCAGTACACTGATGGTGCATCTATAATATTTATAATATATAGTAGTTTACAAGACATTTGCAAAACAAGACACCCCCCCACCCCACAGAAATGGCAAACTTCCACAATACATATGCTGAGTGCAGTCTTATAGATGTCTACTCTGAAGTAAGTTTTTTTTTTTTTTTTTTGAGTTCAATGAGATTTAGTCCCAGGTAAGTTTGTGTAGAATTGCAGCTTTGGCCTTTGTGAGGCAGAAAATCGGTTAAGGATGGGGCAGCTAGAGCAGTGTACATTTCTAATGTTGTGCACAAAGTTACTTGTATGCCATCCTAAAATCTCATGATTTAGAGCAGGATAACGAATTACCTACCTGATTATTTAATTAATTAACTTCTGCTTCTGTAAATGTCCTCTTTCCCCTTCCATGTCTGATCAGTGCCTGATTCCCTAGGAACATGAACCATCTCTTTCTTTGGTAATTTTTTGTTTTGAAGGTTCATACTTTTGTCAGGTTAATAGTACTTTAAGGGCAAAAGGAAAAATGTTTGAACAATAGACCACACTAGCACAGCTGAAGTGTGTTTGATCACAGCTGTGGCTAGGCAGAGGGCTGACAATCAAACACTCCTATATAGTCAAAGCACAAGATGCATTGTGTGTGGGTTGGTTTTGTGAGAAGGGGGAGTATTGGTGGATGTTTGAGATACTGCTGTTGAGTTTGTTAACAAGTTTTGCTATGTATATGCTGTGTTTGTTTATACTGCAGCTGAAGATAAAGGCCTCTAGATATCTTTGGATGAACCTTGCTGCCTGTAAGTCTCTTTCTTGTGTGTAAAAATGGGTCAGAGTAGTGAAATGGCTGGTAGCTGAAACCTTTGTTCTTGTGCCCATCCTGCTGGACAGTTCTGCTGTTTGGCTACTCCTGAGTTAGTTTGTCCCCAGGCTGTGCCAGGTGCCTCTCAGTGGGCCTATACTGAGTGGACAGTTTTCAATTGTACTCATTGCTAGTACATGCTCACCTATTATTCAAACTGTGTTTAACCAATGTTTTGCACAAACGTGAAATGTACAGCTTTTCTATGGGTATTTTTTTTAAAGTGTTTATTTCTAATTGACATGTTCATAGTTGTGTGGTGAGGATTCCCAGAACCTAAAACTGAAAGGAGATTCCTAGCATGGGAAGAAAGAAAGGTTTCCCTTCCATTTTACAAATTCTTTGTTGCCTCCTTGCTTAGAAGTGATTTCAAAACTTTAGTTACAATGTATTCTAACTAGTCTCAGTAGTTTTGCAACTTTTGAACTTTTGAAAAATTAGCTTATTCTCTGATGGATGTTGCGGAGAATCTGGTATCTGATAGTACTAATATCTAGTAATATGTCATTCTATTACAGGTTAATAATTTTCAAACTGTTCTAGCAAATATGCCAAATCCTACCCCACATCAGTTCACATCCCTCCCCTACTCCCCATGCGTCTTTACGTGGGAAGGTGGTTTTATGCCAGATAAGTTGGATCAGAATGGCTTCGATAAAATTTTTGGCGTTGTTTCGAAGGATTTAGTGATAGGTATTTTCTTTAACATTATGAGATATGTGAGTGTCCTGTCCCCAACTTATTTTTAAGCTTCATTAATGCTTGTAGTGATGATACAAGACTCTCTGGTACCTCCACAGCTTCAATCTCTGGTATACTGCTGGGAAGGGAACATAATTTCCTTTCCTGGGCATTGCAGGAAGTTGCACGATGGAAAGCCAGAGAGCAGGGGTGAGAATCATGTAGCACTCCAGATATTAGTGGAATGCTTTTCACAGCATTCCCTAGCATTGGCTATGCTAGGTAGGGCTGATGGGACTTGTTCTCCAACACCACGTTGACAGCCATGTGATTCCCTGGAATCTTCTACTACTTCCTTTCCAGACACTGGGATCATCTGATACTACAAGGATGTACAAAGGTTTAAAGTAAGGAAACCTTTAGTTGAGATAAGTATGGTACTAAGCACAAAATCCTGTAACAAACACTGACAGTGAGAGTTTCACCAGAATTCTCCCATTCTAGTCTTTAGGGACATTTTCAGATTGACACACAGTGGCTGCCATGCAATTAAGAATATACACATGTGTAAGTTACACTGTACATGCAGGGTCAAAAAGTCCCCGTTGCACAATGGACTTCTTCTGATGATGGTGGTAGAAGTGAAGTAGCACAGATAACATGTTCCTCTGTGCCCTGTCTTTGCACAATGCAATTGTGCATTCTGTATTGCATGTTCCAGTTGTGCCCTGTGTGTTGTGTGCATTGCAGTTGTGCATCACATACTGTGCATTGTGGTTGTGCATTGTATATTGTGTTTTACAGACAAAATTGAGTAGAAAAGTTTGAAACAATCTAGTTCCTCAGAAGCTTAGCAGGTATTTCTCAATTCAGCAACAGTGAGCAAGCAACCTAAATTACCCATCATTACTATGATGTGCAGTCAAAGGGTTTACATTGATGTCACACCGCATCAAGGGACTGGTAGTCTTAAGGCTTTACAGCCACTGAGTTATTCTCATGCATGCAAATTTGGCTTGAAGTAAACAGTGAATGAGTAAGAAGTGGCAAATGAAAGGCACCATCTGTGCCATGGCTAAAAGCAGAAAGGCATCCCATTTTTAGAGTTTCCCTTCGGTAGGGTTCGTCTGTCTCTAAATATTTAATTTATATCCCACCTTTCTCCCATCATGGAATTCAAGGCAGCGTCATGGGATTCAAGGTAGGATTACAAGGTTAATCAGTTTAATCAGTTTAGATTAAACAAATAGATTTTTTTTTTGCCTCACTAAAAAGTTTCCCTGATTCATCATTAATAAATAGCATCCATTAATATGTCATAGATAGGCTGTTTGTTAGTGGCTGGAGGGATCAAAACAGGGAAAACAAGGTCTGGATTCTTCCCCCCCCCCCCTTATGACAGCTAATTTCTGTATGAAATGTTGTTGGCTATGCAACTGATTTGATCTCTTTTACTTTGTATTTTGCCCCAGTCAGTTGCTCATGACACTCAGCCCATGCTATGGATTTGACAGTAACATTGCTAAGGAAGTTTAGGCTGCAGTTGTGAGAGCATTAGGACAGAACAGCTCTGTAGCATCACTAAGGCAGATGTCACCTTCCCCCCCTCCACGGTGCCACCTGGTGTGGTTTGGCCTCTCCACGCCTCCCCTAGTGCTTCCACTGGAACAGCCAAACTGCTGTTCATAAAATCATAGAATCAGAAGAGACCACAAGGGCCATCTAGCCCAACCCCCTGCCATGCAGGAATATACAATCAAAGCATTCCCAACAGATGGTCATCCAGCCTCTGTTTAAAAACCTCCAAAGAAGGAGACTCCACCACACTCCAAGGCAGTGCATTCCACTGCCGAATAGGTCAACCAATTACAAATCCACCTAACAGTAACATTGTCTAGCCCATATTTTACTAGCTTGTTTGCAAGAATATCATGGAGAATCTTGTCAAAGGCCTTACTGAAATTAAGATACAATACATCCACAACATTCCCTTCAGCTACCAAGTTTGTAACTCTATCTAAAAAGAGAAAGAAGGACCGCCTTCTCCCTTATAATCCTCCCCGCGCTCTCCGGTCCTCTGGGAGGAATTTGATGCAGCCACAAAGACCTAGGCTGGCGACCACCTCCCAGAGGGCTTTCTCAGCTGTCACCCCCAAATTGTGGAACTGCCTGCCGGATGAGATCCGCCTATTGACATCATTAGACAGCTTTAAAAAGGCTGTCAAGACGGTTCTCTTCAGGCAGGCTTTTCCAGAATAGCTAACCCCGGCCTCAGGAACCCCCTCTGGAGGTTGCTTCTGGACCTCCAAACTGATGCTGCTTGCTCGAAAGGGTTTTTAATAAATTGTATTATATACTGATTTTAATTTGTATTAATTTAATAATGTTTTAAGGGGGGAAGGGATTTTGAGTTGTTTTATACTGTGTAGTATTTTATTGTTGTAAGCTGCCCCAATTGCTCGCAGAGGGGCGGGATATAAATAAATTTTATTATTATTTATTATTAGAATCTGGCATGACTTGTTTTTGAGAAAGAGAGAGTTTGAGAAACCCATTTTGATTTTTAGTGAGCACAGCATTCCTAAGTGCTTACAGACTTTCTGCTTAATTATTTGCTCTAGAATCTTTCCTAGAAAAAAGATTCTGTTGGTGTCTTATACACATGTAAGTTCCCTTACACATGTGGTTGTACTTCTTTGGCCTTTGTGCAATGGATGTATTCAGTTGATGTCTGTTGAAGTGGAATTCTGTGAATGTATCCAGAGGAAGGTGACCAAAATGGTCAAAGACCTGGAAGCCAATTCTTATGAGGAACAACTTAGGGAGCTGGGTATGTTTAGCTTGGATAAGAGAAGACGGAGGGGTGGCACGATAGTTATCTTTAAATATTTGAAGAGATGTCACATAGAAAATGGAACCAGCTTGTCTTCTGCTGCTCCAGAGATTAGGAGACAGACCAATGGATTCAAATTAAAAGAAAAGACATCCCACCTAAATGTTAGGAAGAACTCTTTTTACTGTAAGCTGTTCAACAGTGGAACAGACTGCCTCGGGGGTGGGGGTGGACTCTCCATCTTTGGAGGTCTTTAAGCAGAGGTTGGATATTCATCTTTCAGGAGTGTGTTTGTTATGTATTCCCGCACAGCAGGGATTTAGACTAGATGGCCCTTGTAGTCCCTTCCAACTATGATTATCTGTGTTTCTGTGTATCAGTGTGTGTGATGGGGAGAGAAGTGTGTCTTTGTTTATGTGGGGTGAGGAAGTAAGAGTCTGCCTGTACAAGAACAACCTTAGTTTAAACCATATATCTACTCAGAAGTAAGTCCTGTTGAGTGGGACTTATTCCCAGGTTAATATGTTTTGCCCACCATATGATGTTGCTCAGGCAGGGTCCCAGTTTTAATTTGTGAAAAGTTGGGGGGGGGGTCTTTTAAACTTTGGTCTAAAAACTGGAATGGATTCACACACATCCATCCCACCCCTGCTGAGATGGAAGCCAGCAGCCACCACTGGTTGCCAGTGCTGGCACCAGTTTCATCTTTCACTCAGGTTGGCTTCTCCACCTAAAATACGAGGGGGGACCATCTTGTGGGCCTGAGTGCTCCTCTTTGGCATCAACACTATACATTAGGACCCCCATATCCACTGATTCATTATCCACTGATTATCCATGGGACACAAAACAGCACACCTACCATAGAGTCTTCCTAGAAAATGTGTCCCCTGTAGCCATTTTCTAGGTCCTCCAAGGAAACTTTTGTGGTATTTTAAACTGTAAGTTCCATTATATTCAATGGCATTCACTATTATCCATGGTTTTCAGTATCCAAGCCCCTCCCCAGAACCAATTCCCAGTGGATACAGGGGTCCTACTGTACTGCAACATTTTATTACAAGCCCAGTTCTCTCACACACCCAGAGTCAGATACAGAAATCTCTCTTTAAAAGCAAGGCATTTGACCCTCTTTAAGCAGCATAAGCTGATGATAAGAGGAAGGGGGAAATAGGGTGAAGGAGAACAAATGAAAGGGAGAATCGTTTGGCTTAGTCTATTTAGAAGCAGTTGCATCAATCTAGCCAGTTAAAGCAACTGAAGGGGGAAAGCCTAGGCTGCGAAGGAAGCTGGGCCCTGATTTGTTCAGGGTCAGCAGCAATGGTTTGAAGCCATTTTGTTTGCGGACACCTCCTTCATGTTATCAGGGTGTTAGTTCACTGGCTTCATAACATTTACAGCCTAAAGCTTGTATGTGTGAGCGTGATGGAGTGGTGGGGCTGGATGATTCTGTATTCTAGGATGGAGGGGAGCAGGAAAGAGCTAGGGGTATTCCTGGGGTGGGGGGACCCACAACAGAAATAGAACTAAATAGGATTAAATAGAAATAGGCTCTTTGGGGGATTGAGTCTTACAGCTTTTAAAATCTTGCTCTAATCAGCCTCTTTTAAGGGGAAAATATGTGCATGCTTACAGGGCAAATGTGAGCAGTGAATGAGCAATCCATGTGATAAGTGTACAGAAGAAAGCAGACAAGAATGGAAACTATTTTCAGAAGCTTGCACTCTGAGTATAGTTATTCACTTACACAAAGCCCTGTCACAGCTTGAAAACAACTTGCAAATAAGGGCATACTTGTAATGGATTCCTTGTTTGCAAATAACAAAGGTATAGCTAAGTTATGAAAGATAGCTCCGTTCCTTTTGCAATTTAAGTGCAAATGTTCGACTTGCTTTTATATTCATAGAGAGTGAGTGGTCTCACTATTTAGCCGTGTTTTGTACAATAGGCCAATCACATATAGCCTGTGAATGTTTTTTTTTTAAGTAACTAACAAAACTATCTTAGTTATTCTTGAATAATGAGAGAAAGGAAGACCCCCTCCATGCAAATATAACTATAACAGCAACTAACTACTTGGAGTCTTAGGACTTTATCAGATCCAGCAAAAACTGTGTCATTAGGACGCAATGATAGCACAAAGGGCTGAAATTATCAGATGTTGTCATCATTTACCTGTTCCCACTGTGTCATACTGGCATGAATGAGGTGTCACTTTTTATTGACAGCTTTGTATGACAACAGGAATGGGTGAATGATGAGGATGTCTGATAATTTTTCCCTTCATGCTATCATTGCATCCTAAATGATGTGGGTTTTTGGTGATCTTTGCTTCATCTGATAAAGTCCTTAGAGCTGCAACTTCTAGTTACATTTTAAAGGTTGTTTCCCAAGTTGTGAGCAGCATATGTGGGCCATAGGACACTGGTTAGGCCCAATTTACACCCCTTGAATCAATGGAATTTTAAGAAATGTTGACTTAATAAGATCATTTTTATCCAATAAGCTTACTCTAGGTGGGAGTAACAAATGGATTTCAGCCATACGGTTCCCAGGTATGTCCCCCTCCCCAACAATGATCAAATTCACGCCTTCTTACTTTCATATTACTATACCACACCCACCAGCTATCCCAATTTGCCTGCAGTATGTCTGTCTTTGGCCCAGTGGCGGCACTCGGGGGTACAGAGAGGCTGAACCGCACCAGGTGACACCATCGGAGGGAGGGGTGACACCAGCCTTAGAAATGCCATAGTTTTGATCCCTGGGTTGTCTCACTTCTTGCTTCTAAGGGCAGGTGCCCTTCTCCCATTTTTCTATCACGGGTGTTACAGCACGGGTGATAATCACATTATGACATAGAACTTGGAAAAGTGACTGTGAAGTTGGACTCCCTCCTTCCCTCTCTGCACATGCACCTATCACAGAGAGGAAAAGGAAGGCTCCAGCTTTTCCTGTACAACCTGAGAACACACTCCCAGGGCTCCTGTAGGCTAGAAGTCCCTGGAGAACTGTGTCTCACTTCAATAGCCACCACCACCCCTTGATTTGGATATGAATTGTGAAATGTGATTACAAGGGGACAATCACATTGTGCTTTTAAACTTCCAGGCTTAAATGAGGGTTACTCCTAACCCCTCCCTTCTCTATCCCAGAGAGAATCTAGGTAGCTATGAATCAAGCTAGGCACGTGCACGGTAAATAGGAAAAACAGAAAAACTTTATTTTAGTTCTAACAATGAAACAGTTAGCATGGAGGGAAATCTTCCCTACAGGTTCTCAGCTTAAAACTACATAGAATATATTCAGTCATAGGATTAAAAATAAATAACCAAAACGAATACATTCCTAACTAGCCATTGTCCCTGTGCTAAAAGAAAATGCTAACTTACATTTATGGAGGTCCATAGTCTCAGTCTCTGTTGATGGAAATTCAGAGCAATTCAACTAGGCTTGCCCTTCAGGCCTAGTGGTATCACATGTGGCTCTTGAAGTTCTCAGCCATGTGTCTCTCTTGCTGGCCTCACGCCATGTGGCATCAAATGAAGGAATTCAGAAACTCCATTAGCCAATGCTGATTGGTTCTGCATTGCCAGGTCGGATTGGCTCTCCAGTCAGGTGATGTGATGTCATGTTAAGGAAATGAGGTTCCACCCTCTACCTTACCTGTTGCTATGGAAAGCAGGGAGTGGAAATTTCCAGATGCTTTGAACTGTAGGTTTTGCAGATGAACTCTTTCCCCATGATGGAGTTGGTCACTCCATCATGACAGTGACATTTTAGACTGCAGTTTTCAGAATTCTCTACTCTGGGAGTTGGACTCCAAGAACATTTCCAAGCTCTCCTAGTATGGGTATACCTACTCTTATCAATATTATCTGGGTTTCACCATCACACCTTCCTCAGAAACAAGGCAAATCAAAAACTCTTGAGAATTAAACTTTGTTGAGGGAGCTCAGTTTTCCATCATTCTCCAGGAGAGTGAATGTTGAAAATTCCCCGCAAATAACATATCTTCCAACTGTCCCAGTTTGGCAGAGACAGTCCCGATTAATCCTCTGCCATCCCACTTTTTCAGTTGCTTTAAAAATGCCCCAGCTTCTCTCTCCTATCCCCACTCCCCCCATTGTCCTCAGCTTACTCAAGTTTGTGCAAACTGAGTTCAAAGTGCCAAAATAATTTGTACTTGATCGATTTGGGGAGGAGAGAGTGGAATCTTTCCCTTCCCAGTAGACTCAGGCAAAGACAAACAGCCTCTCTAACCTGTATCTTTAATTCTTGTTAAAAACTTTTCCCATGGGGGGGATCGGGGATGATGTTATGAAATGAAAACAATTTAAAAGTAAAACAAAATAATAGCAAGCTTTTGCAATCTTGACCACATTCTGATTTTGCTTGGCCACATGTCTCTTGGTTTTCGCCTGTAAAATGTTGGAGGGTATGCTATAGCAATGTGGAGAAAATTTACAAAATTACTTCTTCTCAATGAGAAAGGCTGCCTCAACATTTCAACAGCCTGCCACAAACCTTTCTAGAAGGGTAGTTCCACAGACTTGGAGCAACCACCGACAAGGTGTCCACTCAGTATAGGCCCACTGAGAGGCACCTGGCACAGCGTGGGGACAAACTAACTCAGGAGTAGCCACACAGCAGAACTGCGCAGCAAAACAGGCACAAGACCAATGGCTTCAGATAGCAGCAGTTTCACTGCTCTGACCCACTTTCATACACAAAAAGACTTGCAGGCAGCAAGGTTCATCCAAAGATATCTGGAGGCCTTTATCTTCAGTTGCAGTATAAACAAACACAATATATACACAGTAAACCTCATTAACAAACTCAACAGCAGTATCTCAAACATCCACCAACACTCCTTCTAACAACACCAACCCACACACAATGCATTTTGTGGATTATCTTTATAGGAGTGTTTGATAGACAGCCCTCTGCCTAGCCACAGCTGTGATCAAACCCACTTCTGTGGTCTGTTGCTCCAATATTTTTCCTTTTGCCCTTAAAACAATATTACCCTGACAGAAGACCCTCTCCCATGTTCCTACCAGAAGTAACTGGAGGGTAGTGCTAGAGAGAGAAAGGCCTTCTCATAAGAGTTCAAGGCATGGGCAGGCTCATCCTTCAGAAAACCTGGGCCTGAGCCATGCAGGGCTTTGTAGGACATAATCAGCACTTTGGGTTACTGTAGACATATGCAAAGCCTGGTCAGGTTTTTAAATTATTTCCATAGCCGCTGGGGGTCCACAGCACTTTCACTAGCTTAGGAGGATTAAATGTTTGTAAAGGGATTGGGGGGGAGGGGTCTAGAAATTCATTCCTGTTTGATTTTCTTTTACCTCTTCACCTTTCAGCATGGATCCTAGCAGCTGGAATTGGGGAAAATGATGTTTGTTTAGCAGTGATAAATATTTTCAGGACCAAGTGCTTGCAAATGGCAAAGCTGCACAATGGCTAAGGTTTCTCTGGGAGTATTTTCCTCCTCGTGTGCTTTGGGCTACTTTCAGAAAGCTGTTTTTGTTTGCTGAAATGGCTGGTGGGCCTTCTTTTCCTTTTCCCCTCCATTTGAATAGGCTTTCAGCTGTTAGATTTTCTCCAGCTCACACTTAGGTGAAATTAAGAACCTTGAATGTTGGCTATTACCTCCTTAGACCCGCTGAAATCGCTCTTCCTGCTTGCATCCTTATGGTCTCATTAAGAGGAATGCTCACAGCATGCCTGACACTGGTGAATATTTTCAGAGCTCATTTGCTTACATTAAAAGGGGGAGGGGGCTGGAAAAAATACTTCTTTAGCCATAGGAGGTTGAGGGTGGTGGTTCCCATTATCTAGGTTAGTCGCTCCTTGGAGAAGTTAGCGACCAGCTCCCCCATTTTCTGTAAAACAAATCCTTATCCTGTACATGATCAAGGTGAATTTCGCCCCCCCCCCGGCCATGTGCCTGAAAAAAATGAGGCCTAGCAGAGGGTTTGGGGTGATGAGAAGTTTGAAATCTGGAAAGCAGCTAAACAATGAAGAGCAAGTTTTCCATTGGTGCCAATCAAAAACTGCCTGGCGTCCCAATTTTGAGGAAAAGACAGGGTATAAATAAAGATCATGGGGATGGTGACAACACCAGTACTTTCATACCCTCTAACATTTCACAGAATAAAACTGGGACATGTATGATTGAGCAACATCCAAGTATAGTCAAGATGCTAAAAGTTATAAATGAGGAAGAACACAATCTAAGAGAGTCTGCTTTGGCTTGAGTCTGTTGGGAAGGACAAGATTCTGTCCCCTCCCCTCTTCTCCCATCTGCTGAGTTCATAGACTCATACAGAGTTGGAAGAGACCACAAGGGCCATCCAGTCTAACCTCCTGCCTGTAGGAACATGCAATTAAAGGGCCCCTGACAGATGACCATCCAACCTGTTTAAAAATCTCCAAAGAAGTAGACTCCACCACATTCCAAAGCAGCACATTCCGTGGTCAAACAGCTCTTACTGTCAGGAAGTTTTTCCTAATGTTTAGGTGGAATCTATTTTCCTGTAGTGTGAGTCCATTGCTCCATGTCCTAGTCTCTGGAGCAGCAAAAAACAAGCTTTCTCCATCTTCAGTATGGCATCCCTTCAGGTACCGTATTTAAACATGGCTATCATCTCACCTCTCAACCTTCTCTTCTCCAGACTAAACATACCCAGCTCCCTAAGCTGCTGCTCAAAGGACATGGCTTCCAGAACTTTCACCATTTTGGTCACCCTCCTCTGGACACACTCTAGTTTGTCAACATCCTTCTTGACTTTTGGTGCCCAGAATTGGACACAGTATTCCAGGTGAGGTCTGACCAAAGCAGAATAGAGTGGTACTGTTACTTCCCTTGATCTAGATGCTATACTCCTTTTGATGTAGCCTAGAATTGCATTGAATAATTGAGTGCAAACTACTTTTGTACTTTGAGTTCAGTTTGCAGCAACTGAAGTGAGCTGAGGAGAAAGGGGAAAGGTGGAATAAGGAGAAATAAACTGGGACATTTTAAAGGGATCTGAAAAAGTAGAGTGACAGAGGCTTAACTGGGATTGTCTCTGTTGAACTGGGACAGTTGGAGAATATGCATTTTGAATGGGCTGAAATAGCCTTGAGTTTGATAGAAGGAAGGCTTCCAACAAAATTACATGGTTCTTGTAACTGGGCACATGGGCTGGGATCCTATTGGAGCAGTATGTGGCTGCAGGACAAAAAAGGCTATGGGTACAGCAGCCATCAAGGAAGGCAACAAGGGTGTAAATAATTTACTATTTTGTCTTTAACACATGAGGATGAATAGTTTTCATAGTTCTCACTGTGGGGGAATATGAATTTTTCTGCACAGTTTCTGTCCAGTAGTGGCATATCCTGAAGTGATTTGGGAAATTGTCCTGCATGTAAAGCGATGTTTGTGAAAAACCTGGATTTAGCCCTAAAACTCCATTTTACACACACACACACACCCCAGCTCTTTCCAGAAGAACACTTATTTTTGTTGAAAGGGAGCACCATTTTTACAGAACAGTACACTTTTTGCTAGGATTACCAGAGTGAAAACTGGAGAGAACACTTTGTACCTTTAATGATTGTGTGGAAGAGGGAATGTCAGGAGGTGTTGCTTGTCATGCAACCAGACATACTTCCCAACAGGGAAAACTCCCCTTTTGGCTGAGAAATGAATAATGGTAAGTATTCTTTCCATCCTTACAAGCAGAGCAATGGAAAAATAATTTTTGTCTTCCTTCCCTTGCTGTGTGGAAAAATTTCAACCACTAGCATAGTGCAGAAGCAAAATTTTGGCCATTGTGTCTGCCTCATATGGCTCTACTGGGGCACCTAGGATTCTCTGTTGCCAGGTACATTCCTAACGTTCTCTAAGGAGAAGGTCTGCCTACTCAAAAGGAAGTTCTACAAAAGGGGTGGGGGTTACAGAGCAGCTCCTATGGCTTTGTCCCTCAGACTGTCTTTAAACTATGTTAACTGCAAATCTGTGTGATGATTAGGGACATTTGCCACCTGGTGACTAAAGATTGTTCTACAGCTTCCAAACACCTGGGCACATTTAAATTAACTAAAATCCAATAGTGTGTTTTAAACACCAAAATATTCCCCAGGTGCACATTTCTAAGGTCAAAAGGGTATGCACAACACATTGGACTATTTTTTAATTACCTCTGCCCCCCCCCCCGCCGTGCCCAGGGCCTGGTATTCATACAGCCTTTCCTTCTGCTCACTCTTACTATGAAACAGTCAGCATATACCTTCTCATTCTCTTTGAACTATTTCAAGAGTTCTGAACCCTGAAGGGGAGAAGCAGAACAAGGAGTTGTCTAGAGGCACTATGAAGAAATTTATCTCCTAGGCCTACCTCTAGCCTTGAATGTTAGGTATATTAGGGATATCTAGTGACTCATATGTTTTGATCAATGGCAATTCTTTCATTTTCAAACTAGAATACACATGAGATACACACCCACAGGGTCTCCTGAGTATCCAAGACAAGTTTCAGGTGGATAAGTTTCATAGTCTTGGACATATCCTGGGGAGACAGGATACAGACACACTATTTAAATATTATACGTAATCTGAAGAAAAATGGCTAGAAAAATATGCCTATTAATAGGTTAACTAGGAGGCACAGGGGCTCTAGAAATTTTGTTTTTGCTTGTTTTCAATAAGAACTTATGAAAATACATACATTTCTTTGTAAATGTGGTGGAAAGAACTTACCTTTTCTTTTTAAACATCAAAGTGGGAGAAAATGAACTGACAGATTCATTCATCCTTTCTGCAAGTCCATATTATACTAAAAGGGGCTATGAACATAGTTTGTCTGTCCATCCCTGTCATTTTTAAAATCTGGCTTTGCCAGAAAGCCCACTAGCTAGATACCATTATAGTGACAATTTTAAAAGTAACTTTGTTTTCTCACTAATCAAAGGTCACTAAATAATTATCATAAAGTTACTTTTCCCAAAATCAGAATGCTACAAACACAGAGAGAGAGACAGAGTGGAAAGCAACTAAAAACAATTATGGCACCATTGCAAGAAGAGTTGTGATCAGCAAGTACGCTGCTGAAAAACTCCTAGTCCCAAGATTCAAAGATAGTAATGTATGACTAGTCAATGACCCTGACATTCAAACACAAGCTGGATTCAAATTATGTCTGCATCTGCACTGCAGGAATCAACCAGTTTGACACTGCTTTAACTACCATGGCTAAATGCTATGGAATCCTGGGATTTATGGTTTGTTGTGGCACCAGAGCTCTCTTTCAGAGAAGGCTAAATATCTTGCAAAACTACAAATCCCAGAATTCCGTAGCATTGAGCCATGGCAATTAAAGCCGTATAAAACTGAATGATTTCTGCAGTGCAGATGCAGCCTACAAGAAAGAAGATTCCTGATAAACACTAGGAAGAGTTATAGGGATCATATAACTCCCTTGTTAAAACAGCTTCACTGGCTACCAGTTCATTTCTGGGCCCAAGTCAAAATGCTGGTTATGGCCTGTAAAGCCCTATACAGCTTGGGTCCAGACTATTTGAAAGACCGTATTTCCTGCTAGGAACCTGCCAGAACCTTAAGCTCACCAGGGGAGGGCTTTCACTTGGTCCTGCTACCATCACAGGCTTGCTTGGTGAGGACATGAGAGAGAGCCTTCTCAGTGGCTGCTCCCACCCTCTGTAACTCTCTTCCTTGGGAGGCTAGGCTGGCCCCCTCCCTGTTTTTCTTTTGCCAGCAGGTAAAGACATTTTATTCAAGCAGGCGTTTAATATGTAGCTGCGCTCACAGACGGTTTTTATTGGGGGGTAATTTATTTTAATTTTATACGTTTTAAATAATTTTAATAATTTTTTAAAAATCTGATGATTTTAACTGTAAATCGTATATATATACTTTTTTAATTGATGTTTTTGTAAGTCATTTTTGGTCCCACTCTGGGAGAAAGGCAGCATATAAATTAAAAAATAAATAAAGAATAGAGTTGTTTGACATGGAACAGACTAGTGCTAAAGAAGGTAGACTTTCCTTTGGTGGAGGTCTGATGCCCACTTCCCAGAGATGTTTTAGCTGTAGATTCCTGCAATGACCAGGCTGGAGTGAGGTGGTCAGAGCACAACCCACAGACCACATGTGTTCCCCCCAGGGGTCAAAATGTTTTCCCTCCCAAAATGGCCTCCAGGGATATTGGAGGCATTTCCACCATGTCTGGAAGCCTCCAGGGGTCAAACAAAAATTTTGCAATTTTTTTTATTGCCCCCATTGGTCAATAGGGTGGGGGGGTATTTCTATCCTTTTTGTATCCCCCAGCCAAACTAGGCTCAAGAGAGGCCTTTTTTGAAACAGGATGTAAACAAGATGTGACTTCAGCTCACTTCCTGATTATTTTTTGTTTTTTGTTTTTGTTTTTTTGAAAAAAGGCCTTTCCTGGACCTAAAACAGGCCCAGAGATGGTGAAAATGTTCCCCTATCACCTAGTGGCATTTGGGGGCAACAAAATTGATTATTATTATTTATTTATTTCTGTATGGGAGTGGGTACATCAGTGGGGTGCAGCCCTCCAAGATCCCCTGGGGGGGGGTAATGTGGCCTCCTACCCTACCACAATAGCCCATCCCTGGACAAGATGTCCTTGGGGACCCTTTCAATCCTATGAGTCTATAAGTAACATTCTCCTTCATTAGGCATACTTGTAATAACAAGTAATCATGCCTTTGTTATTGCAAAACCTCTGGGAGAGCAATTACTGAGTATGCATGATCAACAAAAGAGAAGTGGAGAGCAGCCTCGCCACCTACCCCCAGCATGTTAAAAAAAAAAAAAAAAGCCTAGATCTATACGTTTGGCTACCAAAATGGAAATCCTCACAAAAGTAGAGTGAAAGAAATATTTATTCCAGCTTGTCTTTTGGACGAAGCTTTCCAGTGGTCCCTAGAAAGTTCCAGACATTTTTGTTTCCTTCTACAAGACTTACCTGACCTGGTTGTTTCATTTCACATCTGCATAAGTTCATTTTTTTTTGAAGGAAAAGTTTGGTGGAGACCAGTTGAACTGCTCTTCTTTTTCTGTCATTCAGGAACATAGCCCTGTACTTTCCATATTAATTCTACCTCTGGTACCAAATTTTCTGTTAAGGACGTCATGCCCAGGAACACATCTGGGTTAACTGAGTTATACCAGTATCTCACAGGCTGCAGGATTCCCATCCTTAGACTGTAGGGAAGCTGGTTCCATGCCATTCTGGTACGGTATTAGGGATCGTATACATTGGGCATAGGATGTTGCATTAGGAAGGAAGAGAAAAGACAGAGGGCATTACAGAGATTTGATACGAAGGGAGAAAGGAGGGGGAGAAAAGGAAATCAAGAAGCACTTTGAAGACTAACTGCTTTATATTTTAGCTTGAGATTTCATAGGTATCAGTCCACATCCTCAAATGCACTGATAGAGTAATATTAAAGCCATGGGTTTTAAGGCTATTTACACCATTGTGGGAGTGGGACAGAATGTAATAAGGCACAGAAAGATGCATATTGGGATCCCAGCCAAATAAAGAGCTCCTGTGAGGTGAGGCAAGGTCTTTCCAGTCTCTGGTCATCATCTTTGAAAGTGGTCTCCTGGTACTGACATGTGAAAGTTATCAATCTCCTTACCAAAAGCCAGTCCCTTGGGATCAAAACCTTTCTCTGAGGAGATTTCCTTTTGTTACATGTGCAGTTGTGGGGACTCCTGTATTAATACATGTAGTGTATCTTGAAACCATAGGGGCTTACCACACATCGAAGAAAAGTGATAGCGCAGCAGGAAGATTCCATCTTCCATGCTGGCTTACTATATGACGTCGTCGTTCTTTTGTTCTGGTCCTGTGGGAGACTGAGGTAAAGCCACGTCTTTTTGCTAACTGGAAAAACCTGTTAGCAAAAAGATGTGGTTTTACCTTGGTCTCCCACGGGACTGGAATGAAAGAACACCAGAAGGACAACACCGTGCAGTAAGGCAGAATGGAAGGTGAAACCTTCCTGCTGCACTGCCGTCTTTCTCCAATGTACTGTAAGCCTAATAATCTTCATTCATGCCTCTACTAATGGCATGATAGTCAACTTGGAAAGCCTGCTCTCCGAGGAAATATCAAAGCTGGCAAAACTTAAAATGTTAGATGAGATTTTAAACATGTGAACTCAGTTCACTCCTGAAATTTTGTTTGGTTTCCCTAGATGTGTTTACTCCCCCCCCCTCCCAAGATTGCTTGTGACCCTCTTTCTTCCCTGTGACAGGTGCATTAACTAACCAGGAGAGAAATCTAGCAGACCAGAGCCTTTTTCCTCTTTCATCCCCAGTGCCCAACTCAAGCCAGCACAAACAGGTGTTTGAATGATGATGTTGGAACTTGCCGTGAGCAGCCCACGGGGGGATCCTAATTGGTTTGTGAAAGGGGCATTGTGCTGTCTTCCCTGTTCTCTTTCTCAGTAGAAATGTGGCTTTTGCCCAGTGAAGCCGTCACACAAAATAAAATGGAATTTGTTTCAAATGCTAAATGAAATCCAAGATCATTTGGATCAAAGTTTCTTTTTCCAAATTGTGTGTCCGTGTCAGATTACAAGGAGGGATAGTTTGCAAGAATATCTCAGGTAACTGAAAATGAACTCATGTGAGACATTTTACACTAAAGGCACCAGAGCTTCTCGGATCTTGGAAGCTAAGCAGGGTCAGCCCTGGTTACTACTTGTATGGGAAACCACCAATGAATGCCAGGTGCTGTAACCGATATTTCAGAGGAAGGAATTTGCAAAAACACCATCTTGCCTAAGAAATCCCTATGAAATGCATGGGGTCATCATAACATGACAGGTGACTTGAAGGCGCGCGTGCGCGCACACACACACACACACACTATTTTAAAAATAAGGTTCATAGAATGTGTGACTTGAGAAATTTGACCAGCTCTGGTATGAGAAGGCTCACAATTACTGTGCCATCTGGTGTTCTCTTCCCCACCACCGGTTTGTCTGGCATTGTCACCACTGCATAAGCAGTGCTCTGAGCACTGTTCATTCTGGCTACAGGATTTTGGAAACAAATCCAAAAGGTAACTTCATCAAGCTCTGCTCCTCTGCTATTCCATGTAAGTGCATGCATTCCCTGAGTGTGTCTACACCACATTATTATAGCAGTTTGATACTGCTTGATATACCATAGCTCCATCCTATGGAATCCTGGGAGAAGAGGCAAAGAACATGTTTTGGGGGTCAGTTTTCACTGGGTGGTCACGTGACATAAAAAAAGTAGCTTGGTGTCATGCCAAAGAGGGACTCTGACATACTTATTTTGAAAACTACATTCAGATCCCTGAATCCACGGGGGTTCGGTTCCTGGATTTACCATGGATACTGGAAACAGCAGATAACAGCAAATGCCATTAAAAATAATGGCACTTCTGGTTACACATACCATAGAACTGCCTCGGAGGACCTAGGAAATGTCTAGAGAGGCTGTCTCTCCAGGCATTTTCTAGGAAGACTCTATGGTAGGTGTTGTTCTTTTTGTCACTTGCGGATAACTGAAACAGCAGATATTGGTTCAGATATGAGGTTCCGACTGTATTCTGGTAATAAAATTCTGTGATGCATGCATTTCAATGTAGAATAGTGATTACTATTTCAGGAAACTGAAGTCTACTCTTAACATTTCCGGAACCATGAAAGAATTCTTATCACAGAATCCCACTGGCATAAATCTCTGATAGAGTTATACCCTTATACATTAAGGAAAACTTATTTACTCATATATCCTCTTGGGCCCATAAATTTAACAGCAGAAATTATTTGGTCCCATGTAAATTTAGCAGAGGAAAGCCAGCATGGTGTAGTGGTGCGGATATTGGAATAAGACTGGGGGACCAGGGTTCGATTCCTGACTTCACCATGGGTGATCTTGGACAACTCACACACTCTCAGCCTCAGAGGAAGTCAGTGACAAAACTCCTCTGAACAAATTTTTGCCACAAAACACTGTAACAGATTTGCTTTAGAGTTGCCATAAATACGAAATGAGGTGAATGCAAGGGATTCACAAAGGGAAGAATGCTAGTCTGAACCCTTCTGTCTGTAGTTTGATTCTCTTACGCAGAGAATAACTGCAAAATCAGTATTCTAAATTCTGGAGAGCCTTCAGATATAGAGTGGATCCTCTTCTTCATGACATCACCGGTAGCGATGTAAATTCTCAACTATTCCATCCTTATATGTAAGGACAGATAATTAAAGTAGTATTCTCCATATGTTCCAACTGTCCTTATTTGGAAGGTACAGTACAATCTTGATTAATCCTCTGTCATCCCATTTTTCAACTCCCTCTAAAATGTCCTAGTTTCTCTCTTTTCTTCCTGCTTTTCCCTTTATCTGTAGCTTACTTCAGTGGTTGCAGACTGGGTTCAAACTGCAAAATGAGTTGCACTTCATTAACTTAGGGAAAAGCAAAATGTTGCAGCCTTTCCTGGCTTATGTATTTTTCCTCATAAATAACTTTTGACTTCTTGACCACATTCTGATGTTGTTTGGCCATACATGTCCCATCTTTCATACATGAAATGTTGGTGGGTATAATTTTCTCCCCACTGCAGGAGAAAGCAAATATTCCTTTACATTGTTCTCCTAGTATTTGAACATCCAGAAGTGTTTTGCAGTTGTTATTGTGTGGAGAAGAACATGTTTTCTGGTGCAAAATGTCATTGTTTTTCTCTGCACAATAACTTCATTGCAACACTTCAGGACATCCAACACCAGGACAAAACTGCCCCAAGTCCTGGTTGGTCTGTTATTCCTCCTGACAGAGGTCTACAACTATTAGGAAATGTAATTTTGTAGACCTGGGCTTGTCTGCATGGGGCGAATGAAATGGCTTTCCCCCGTTCCTGTGCCCAGCAGTCTGGATGACATAGGATGTTTGCCCCTTTCCTAGTCTGAACTGTCCAAATGACATCTGGGCAGCTCCATCAAGAATCTCGGGCAAATCCCCATTAAAATGGAGCAGACACGTGGTAAAAAAAAACCCTATCACCTTTCGCTGTGGAGCTTCTGGAAAAAATTGTGAGCTCCGTTACTGTAAGGCTGTGTGTGCACACACAAGACATTTTCAGACAGCGCTAAACGGAGCTTAACGCGGGATTAGCTCCCGGGAGAGGAACGGCGCTCTTGCGCGGCAGGGGTCATTTTCGGATGCCACCATCCCTCTTCCGAGATCATCAGTGTCACTTCCGTTAAGCTTTGGAAGTGGCTGCGCCATTTTGCAAGGTTATGTGCATCGTGTCTGCTGAGGTTACTGCAAGATTCCCAGGCATGTGACCATGACCGGGTGCCTCATTCCTGGCCTTGGAAGACATGATTGGCATGGGGAAGAGAAGGGCTAGTTCACACATGGGCTGCAGGTGTGCAGACTCCACTTCCTTGCCACAGCGGGGGAAAGCTGCAGGCCAGGGGCTGAAATACTCCGGGCTACACCTAGGATATTCCCACCCATGGAGACAAGCCCCTGGGAATGAGTATTTGTAAATACAGTAGCACTCCCACATTCGGGGGGGATTGGTTCTGGGTGAATTTTGTAGATGGTGAATTTTGTAGATAATAGCAAATGGCATCCCAGGGGCCATGCTGGGGAAAGGGGGGGGTGAGATTGCTCCCTTTGCCCCTGCATTGGCGTTTTGGCCCTGGGAGAAATCCCGGGGAACAATCCCAGGGGCAAAGGGAGGAGGGAGGGAGATCTTTCCTCCCCTCCCTTCACCCGTGTGTCACCATTTCTGCTACAGGAGTAAACCTGGGGGCAAAGAGAGGAGGGAAGGAGATGTCTCCTCCTCTCCCCTCTCCCCCCGCATCATCATTTTGGGCCACATTGCCATTTCTCTCCTCCTCCCCTGTCCAGCCCCCCACTGTCACGTCACCATCTGAGGATAATTGAATCCGTGGCTGGCAAATCAGTGGATGTGGGGGTGCTACTGTATAGGCTACTTAGTTAACCAATTATCCTCTCCTGGGCTGACCCCCCCAAATGTCATTAACTCATGCTCTGATAGCTGGCAGATTGGACATCCTTCTCCCCATGTGCCTGATGCCTGGTGAAGTAGGTTGGTAGGGGAAGTTACCTTCATGGCAATAGTATCACAATTGTGACTAAGCAGCAGTCATGAACATGGAACAGTTATGTTTGCATAAATCTAGGTAACTGTCCCTTATTCATGATCACTACTTAGGACTTTTTCAGACAGAGGGAAAAACCCCCAAGGAGGTCAAGAGAAGAATGGGGCTGTTTCGCTTACAGAGCCCCTTTTCAGACAGCCCCACCCTTCTCTGTCCTTCTCCCGACCTCCTCCCAAACTTCCCTGTGCTGCTCATGATGCTTTTTATTGACGGAGGATCTCTGTCAATAAAAAGAGGTGCCTGCAGCATGGGGGAAGATCAGGAAGAGGTTGGGAGGAGGACGGGGCTGTCTAAAAAAGGGCTCTGTAAGCGAAACAGCCCCATTCTTCCCCTGACCTCCTGGGGGGGGTGGGTTCCCCAGTCTGAAAAAGGCCTTACTCACAGTTGTGACACTATTGCCACAATCATGACTTCTCCTCTGAACCTACTTTACCAGGTATCAGCTGCATAGGAAGAAGGAGGTCCATTCTGCTGGTGATTGGGAGATGGGTGAATGACCTTTCCATCAGGTTTGGGGGTTGGGGGTGGCTAGGAGAGGTTACATAGGACTTTATCAGATTACCACCACCCCCATTTATGTTCTTTTGCCAGCGTATTTTGTGGTGTTTTTATGCCAGCAAAATAACCCCCCTACCAGACCTACCTTGAGCAGCACTGAGGCAGTCCCAGCATAAACAGAGCACAAACGGAAATCCTTTTACTTCCAGGGTTGGAATCTTGCTGATTCTTGCGAGAAGATGTTAGCATGGTAGATTTTAAAAATAAAGCAAAATAAACACATAAAATGTACACGCAAGCACAGAAACATATTTTAAAAGTCTCAAGTTATTTGCCTTATGCCTTGCTTGAATAAAATAAGCTTTTCTAATTTTCCTTTTAAAAAAAGTCCCAAGTACAGTGTGTGTGTGTGTGTGTGTGTGTCAGTCAGTCAGTCAGTCAGTCAGTCATAAAAAGAGTGTCCTCTACCTGGTTGTTGTGATCTCACTCGGAAGTGTTCTGTCATTGATACTGTATTTGCGAGAGAAAAATGGTGGGACATTTCAAACACCAGCAATGCTGGCAACAAAGCACCAGGGGAGACCTTTTGATGGCTTGGTCCATCAATAAAAAAGAACTGCTTTTTGACAAGACATGATTGTGAAAGGATGGTGTTGTATGGTATGTACGCCCTTTTGCCATCATTAGGCGTTGTTACGACACCATATTTGCCTGGTCTAATAAAGTCCATAGTTAAGTATACTGTTTATTCTAAGTGGCTGATGTCAAATACTTTCCATCCCTAATCTGGGGTAACAAGAGGAGAGCAGCCTAGTGACACCTCCCTCTTGCTTGTGGATATTAACTGGTTTTGGCTGCATAAGCAACAGCACACATAGCCTGAATGCTGGAAATGGAGGGAATTATCACTATCTTCTCTGAGGTTTGTGTAAGACATCTCGGCAGCTCAGCAGTCACTTGTGGGTGTCAGCATTTCTAGTCCTCTTGCTCTTGCCACTTTGGCTTAAACACGGGCCACCAAACCAATGTTTAAATTCTGAACATAATGTATCTTTTTTTTTAAATGGCTGATCCCAACTCTCCAATTTTGCTGCAGTGTTGTGTGTCATCCTCCACCCGAACAAGATGCTTGAGCTTCTGGCTCACATATTCTTCTTTCAGTGCCAGCACAAGCAGGTGTTTTGTCCATGGAGGATTCTGATAAGGGAGCTGGATACTGCAAAGCCTTCTCTTCCTACTGGTTTATATTTAAACAAGAACAACATTTTGTCTCTTCCCCTACCCTAGTAAAAAACATGCAAGCTGATGATAGAGTTTCTGTTTTTCCTGATAACTATATATGAATTCTGTTCATATTATGACAAACTTTTTCCATGCACTTTCAGCAATGTCTTCATTACAACGGAGCTGCATTACTTGCAGAAGGCTGTTCTCACAGTGGGGGAATAGACTTCAGGAGATGATCTGGGATGGAACTGGAATCAGTAGATTTCTCATCACTCAAGATGTTGCTTCAGGAGATCTCATAGAATCATAGAGTTGGAAGAGACCACAAGGGCCATCTAATCCAACCCCTGGCCCTGCAGGAATACACAATCAAAGAACTCCCAAGAGATGGCCATCCAGCCTCTGTTTAAAAACCTCTAAAGAAGGAAGCTCCACCACACTCTGAGGCAGTGTGTTCCATTGCCGAACAGCTCTTACTGTCAGGAATTTCTTCCTAACACTTAGGTGGAATCTCTTTTCCTGTAGTTTGAGTCCATTTCTCTGTGTCCTAGTCTCTGGAGCAGCAGAAAACAAGCTTGCAGAAAACATACTCAGCTCCCTAAGCTGCTCCTCATAAGGCATGGCTTCCAGACCTCCCACTATTTTGGCTGCCCTCCTCTGGACATGTTCCAGGTTGTCATGTGGCCTAGGCCTTTTCAGCAGGACTGGAAAACATGTGACTTGTAGGTGACGTGTGTCCTCCTGCCTTGTTTCCTAGAATAACTGCTCAGGCAGAAGCGACAGTGACGGAACTAGCTTTGTGGTGGTGAGATAGTGTGACCCCCCCTCCCCCAGTGGGTTCAGGGAAATGGGTTGTTCTGGTGCCCCCAACACAAGGATGTTGACCATTCTTGTTCTAGGGCATACATACAGAGTATGCCTTTCTGAGCATACAGTAGTTTCTCAGTAGTGGAGTACTATACTTTCCAACAGCCCTGATTTGACAGGGAGAGTCCTGATTCGTCCTCTGTCACCCCACTTTTTTGCTGCTTTTAAAATGTTCCAGTTTCTCTCTCCTCCACCTCCTTTCCTCCTTTGTCCTCAGCTTGCTTCAGTTGCTACAAATTGAGTTCAAAGTGCAAAAGGTGTTTGTGCTCAGTTAATTCAGCCGAGGGAAGGAAGAGAGGGGGCAGAATCTTATCCTTCCTTGTCTGCTCAGGCAAAATCAAACTGCTGCAGCCTCAAGTAGCTTGAGTATTCTTTCTCATTGTTAACTTCTGCCATCTTGACACACTGATATTGCTTGTCTACACACATCCTGGTTTTCATCTGTGAAATGTTGGAGGGTATAGAGTACATGCTTGCCATCCAAAACTTCCCAAATTCAATCTCTAGTCTCTCTAATGGGGCTTGGAAGGTCTTTTGATCTAACTAACCCAGTACTGCTTATGCTGACTGACAGTGGCTCTCTGAGGTTTTCAGACAGAGGATCTTCCTAGTCAGCTTAAAGGGAAAGAACCATGTGAAAGCAGCATGGGCAGAGGTCCTGAAGGATCCCACCAACAGCTAGCAATTCCCGAACATCAGACTGAGTAGGCACACAGGTCTCATGGTCACAGCTTTTCCCCATTATGGTGAAACACATTGTAGTCATATTTGAATTATAGTAATTATTTATAAATAAACCTTTATAAATATACATTATCGTATGCAAATTTTATGCAACTCAACATCCTCTTTGTCCTGTAATTTTTGATGAGCCATAAATGGCCACTCTAGATACTGAAAACATTTTTTTTCCTAGAAAAAGGCAGATTAATAAGAGCACGTGGATTCCTAGTGGATCAAGGCCTTTTGCTCTGTGTTGGAATCATTTCATAGTTTGTCTCTGCTCCTTGACACAGAGAGCATTCAAACTGTTTGTATGTGAGAAATTTAAAATGACCTCTATATTAATTCATTTTAGCAATCACACGCATCACCATCTTTTAAATAGTTCAACTATTTACATGTTGGGGCTTTTGGTTTTTACTCACAGAAGTAGGGGGAGGGGAATAGTAATTTTGATCTATGGTAGAAATGTTTCTCATTAAAAAAAAAACCTGAATGTGTCCATTTCAGCTCTAACTCCACATTCAGTTGGTATTTGCTATGACTTTACAAGAGAAAGGTCTTCGGAGTCAATGAATGAATCAACTCCGTTCACTAGGATAATGTGGAAGACAAACAAATATTGGGAAATGGGATTTATATAAGATGCAAGTATTATAATGTCATTAATAATCACCCCTGCAGATAAGTACAGAATGCTACATAGCCCCTGTATGCACCCCCTGTATCCATGGCATCAATATCCACAGTTTTAGTTATCTGAGCCTGAAGAAGTAGGGACATATACCATGGAGTTGTGCTGGAAAATGCCTAGAATAGTGTTCTCTTTAGGAATCTCTAGATCCTCCAGAGCAAGTCTATGGTATGTTTGTACCAGAAGTCCTTTATTTTAATAGGCTTTGCTATTATCTGTGGTTTCGTTTATAAATGGTACGTCTGGGAATGTATGCCGGGCTGATATAGTAGGCAACTTGTATTCAGGTTTGCCCCATGTAATAAGGATGTCATAGAGCTGGGAAAAGTACAGAAAGGGAGCTTGGGCTACCATTCCTCTGATGACTAAAGACAAAAGTATATAAAAACTTTTTTTTAATTTTAGATAAAAAAGCAACAGAGCAAGGGACTAGGTTGGCTGTTTGCACATCACTTTTCACCTTTGAGGCTGTTCTACCTTGTTAAATAGTTCAACATGTTTTTAGTTTTTTTAAAAAAAAGAAAAATCATTCTTCTCCCATGCTTTAAACTCTGAATTGTTTTAAGTGGATCAAACTGATTTTGTTTGCACACTGCTTTGAGATCCCACGATATGGGGCAAGACAGAAATATTTGAATGCATTAAAAATCATGAAAAAAGAGGAAACATATCACCAAAATAAATGGCACTTTTATTTATTTGCTTGTTTGGAATGAGGTGGGAGATGCTTTAAAGTCCCACCCATAATGCCAAAATCTCCTTTAATATTTGGGGGAATTATTAGCTGAAAAGGAGGCCTGTGAGAGGAGGGTAACTTTGGCGATCTTTTCACCTGTGTATACCAGTACTAACTGTAGAGAGCACTCCAGTCAAAGTGAAATGAAATATTTAATTGGAATAACACAAAAGTGAACTAACATACACAACATACATGCTTAAGAACCATACAAGGCTAGAGCCGAGTAAGAGAGAATGATTGGATAGAGGGGGACAGGTTCGGGAATATATGGTAATAGTTACCTTTCTTGAAGAGGAGAGTTCTGTGCAGCAAGGATACTCAGACAGGCCTTTAAGGGTGGCACAGGTACCGTAGTTCCGATCTGGGGTGTGCTGGGAAAGAGCAGCTGAGTTTGTCCACTGTGGCACACTTTACTATTGTTAGGGGTCTAATATTTATACCCTATTTCATGCCTTGGAGGAGAGAATTTGGTAATAACAAAGCTTGAATGACCCCCCACAGAGCAAACAAAGGAAACAAAAACTCAACTGATTGCTTTAATTGCTGGAAGATAGAAAGTGATTGGTTTGTGACAACCTCACAAGGTTGGACAAGAGGAGGTATAGGAGAGATTTCTGTAGGGCATAGATTATGGAATGGTCACTTAATTGAATCATTGCTGAAACTCCCAAGACTGGAAGAAATGATTAGCACATGCCCCTCTAATGATTAGGTTGTTAGCATAAACCCATTACGGGGGTTTCTTGCTCAATCTTAATATGGGCTTTCTCACCATTATATTTCCAGACATGACTCAGGTCATTGTGACCTCCAACTGACCTCTGGTCTGCCCCTGAAAAGTGTCCAATATTTCCAGTTATGAGATGCCATGGGGAGGGGTTGTAGGGCCTACTAACACAGCCCTCTGTGAGCCAACTGATGTCAGGAACATCACACAAGAAGTCAATTGGCAACAGATTCAAGACACAGTGTGTGCTTAATGCATACCCTCCAACTGTTCTAATTTGGCAAAAGTAGTCCTATTAATTATCTGTAATCCCACTTGCTTAGGTGTTCTTAAAATGTCCTGCTTTCTCTTTTCTCCTCGTACTTTGCCTCTTTGTCCACTTGCTGTAGACTGAGTTCAAAGTGAAAAAGTAGTTTGCACTCAACTAACTCAGTGGGCCAGGGAGTAGGAGGTGGAATCTGACCATTCCTGGTAGGCTCAGGCAACAGCAAGCTGCTTTAAGCCTCTCCTAGCTTGTGTGCTCTTCCTCATTAATACTTTTGCTGTCTTGACCATACTTCAGTGTTGTATGGTGACATGTGTCCCAGTGTTCATCTGTGAAATGTGGGAGGGTATTTTAATCTATAGAATGTGTTGCCCCATGATGGGATGATGTTCACTAGTTTAGATGACCTCAAAGTAAGGAAACAGCCCATGAAGGATAGGCCTTTCAATGGGCTTTGGACATGATAGCCAAATGGACAGAAAAGATGGATAAATTAATTGGGAACATCATCATAAGAATGTTGTCTAGCCAGCTAGGAGGGCTTACCTTTGTCTCCCAGCAAAGGTTTCCCTGGCAATGAAGAGGAAGTGAACAGAGCCCCGTTCACTTCCTCATTCAAAATCCCACGAATTCTTGTGAGACTTCATCGCATGGGAAATTCAAAAATAAAACAAAAATAACACATAAAAAGGGACAGAAAGCACATATACACACTTAAAAACATACGAGTCCAGTGGGGAGGTTCATAAAAAGTTTATCAGCTACTTGGATGTTGTGATCTCACCCAGAAGTGTTCTGGCCGGTCCATCTACTGATGGATTAAGTACATGGAAAAAATCGTTAGGTTTCATACACCAGCAATGCTGGCAACAAAACAGCACTGCCGATCTATTGATAGCTTGTTCCATCAATAGAATAGATTGGCTTATTGGCAGGAGATAAACATGAAAGGGTGACGTTGTGTGGTACGCACACCATTTTGTGTTTATGTGGTGTCGTTATGATGCCTATTTAGTGTGTCTGATAAAGTCCTAAGTTATTTCATTGTCACACATTACAGGTGTGTAATGTCTAACTGAATGAAGGACCAGTCCTCTGATGGCTCCATGACACACAGTTCCTGTCCTGATCTCACAGGCTGGGCTACAAGGGAAGAACCCCTTTAAAATAGCCCTGCTTGGCTACACAGGAAGATGAACCAGGGGGTTAAATTCACTTCTTTCCATGCCACCTCTTCTCCGTCCAACAGCTTGTGCAGGGGATTTTAAATTTTTCAAAGGCCTCCATGTGTCCTCTGTTGGATCAGCGCCATTATCCTGAAATAGTAAATTGTCCCAGCACAAACAACCATATGCCAACCATTTTATTCGGTTAAGCTGATAATGCTTGAGAAAGATACAGAAACAGACATTTTAAATTCCTCAAACAAGAATAAAGAAGAATGTTATTAATGACAAATGAGAGTATGGGTAGCAGAGTATTTGTAATTATCCCCTTAATTTTCAAGAAAGTTTCAACACTTAGAGACACCCCATTCAAAAAGAAAAGAAAAGAAAAAGAAAGAGTCAAGTGCCAGTGGAGTTTTTAATTTTTAATTTTATTTTAATTTAAAAATGCAAAAACATATTTTGGGGCAAAAAAAGTATTTTGAACAAAAATACAATATTCTCACACAAAGTCCTTGTATTGTCCTGATAAAACAATGCATTTGGTACATAACACTAACATATTTTGTGCAAACAAAATCCATTGTGAAATGTTCACCAAACAGTCTCAAAGTCCCAGTCTGGCAGAAGAAATCCCAGTTAATCCTCTGTCTTCCCATCTTTCCAGCTGCTTTTAAATTGCCCCAGTTTCTCTTTCCTCCTCCCACTTCTCTCCTTAGTTGGCAGCTTACTTTAGTTGCTGCAAACTGAGTTCAAAGTGCAAAAGCAGTTTGCATTCAATTAACTCAACAGGGGGAAGAGAAAGATGGGTGGGATCTTTCCCTTTCCCTGGGATCTTTCCCTTCCCAGGAGACTCAAGCAAGAGCAAACTACTGTGGAAGCTCCTAGCTTGTATGTCCTTCCTCATTAAGAATGTTTGCCATCTTGAACACACAGATGTTGTCAGGCCACAAGATGTTGCCAGGCCAGGTCTAAGACACTAACGAGCCTTGCATTTCTATACCCAGAAACTAACCATTCAATTACACAAATTTACATATACCTCCCCAACAGGGGTTCACAACATATAAACTCCACACACACACCTACTGAACCATTCTCTGAGGATGCCAGCCACAGATGCAGGCAAAACATCAGAAAGAAACTATTCCAGAACACGGCCTCACAGCCCGGAAAAAAACCAAGGAAAATCTATGGATGCTGGCCGTGAAAGCCTTCGACTTCACAATATCAAGAAAAATGGATAAACAAAACAAATGAACAAACGAACTGTGTGTGAGCTATTACATGCATATTTCAAGAAAGCCAAGAACTAAGAAGAACATGGAATGATCTGCTAACTGTAACTCAGTATTAACAAATTCATCTCTCTCCCTCTCCCTCCCCCCCCTCTCTCTATGTATATATCTGCACACCAGGAGATTTTGAACTGGTGTGAATTTTTTTTAATCTATATCAGTGGCTCTTAACTTTTTCTTTAACAGGGACCCCCTTTAAATATCTTTTGTTGCTGTGGACCCCCAAGATTTAACTCAAAATTTAAAACCAACAACAACAATAATGCAATTACACCATCCATTAAACCTTCCCTCAGAGGCACTGGAGTGGGAGTAAAGACTTTTCTTCTGCTTCTTCCTGCAGGTTTGTGAGAAGTTGCTGTTTTGGACTTATGGCTCTGCTCTGAATGGGACAGTAGGTCCTGTACTCAAAAAAAAAAAAAAGTAACTTTCCCAAGCCCTATGAAATATGCTACTGATGTTGATGTGGAGAACCCACCATCACTTGTCAAAGAATGCTGCTTGTATTGAAATTCTCTTAACATCCCCACTCGCGAAATTCCTAGTTATTTCATCTGAGAAAACCTCTCTATGTTCACCTCATAATCTGCTTAGAGTGAAATAGGCAGATTTCCTCATTCCAGATAGGACTTATCTATATCTTTTTTTATTTGAAGCCTGGACCAATATTAGTGGGAAGTTACCCCCTGTTAAACTGAAGTGCAGTTTCTGGAGGGATGGTACAAGAGGCAAAGTTTTTTCTCTTTTCCTCTCTTTTTTAAAACTTTCGCGGAAGCTACAGCATTGCAATAATGATAATGGAGGGAGTTCCCAGCTCCTCACACACACATTTAAAATCAAAGTGAAGTCTTTTCCAACTCCCACCATGTTCTGGAATCATTTTTTAGGGGGAAGAAAGGGGAATGGAGAGAAGGAACTTGCTGTTCCCAGTATCCATACTCCAAACTGAGCAGTCTTATTTGCATCGGCTCCACAAATGATGAAATTTGCTACCTGAGAATGTGGTAATAATTGTACGTTTGGGTGTGTACTTCATCTCACCAGCAATACACATGCCACTGTTGTGGCCCACAGTTGGACTGAAGCAAGAGAACAGCTGGTCCTGGGGATAAGAAATGCTGATATACTGAAAATGTGTGAAAAGAGTCATGGAGTAAATCAAACCATACACACAAGGAAAGGAAAGAAGAAGCGGGGAGGGGAGGAACCCTCAGAAACTTTTAGATATTTTAACACCTTGACCTTTCTTTTAAAAAATGAACATATTCTCCAAAGCTCTGAATACATTGAATCAGCAGCAGGCAATGTGGGGAGTGGTGGTGGTGGTGGGGAAGCAGATTGTGATGTAATCTTCAAGAAAACCATATTTGTAATAAGGTTAATTAAATTGTGCCGCAAGCTTCTGACAAGCCGGCTGTACGTTTGCCAGTAAATCTGGTCTCTTATTTTATCAAACTGAAGGGCAAAAAGTGGAGGGGGGGGGAGGAGAAGAAGAATAACAAAAGAGGGGGGGAGAGAACCCTTTCCCCCTTCTCCCAAACCGGTAATGTGTCTTGCCAGAGGACATGTGGTCTGACAACAATGGCTAATACGTTATGAGAGGCTGAGCAAGTTTAAATGAGATTTGTCTCTGAACTCCATGGCATATTGTGAGGAACTTCTTTTGTCTCCTTGTGATGCTGTGAAATTGAAAGCTCAATGGGGAAGCTTCAATAGAAGCAACAAAGGTTGAAACGCCAGCCTGCTGTTTTGTAGCAAGCATCATGGATTTGCTGATAGTCCTGGGCATCTGGTAAGAACAGCCACTCCTTGTCAGGTTTTCGCCCACACACTGGGCGCCCGAGAACTTTACACGGCTTAACGTATCCTGAATACTTGTGCATACTGTGCTCTGTGTCAAAAATGTTTATGTAATAAAACTCAGCTAATTAAAGATTTCAAAGGGAAACATTATTTTAACTCTAATTAGATATGATTACAGTTCTCCTTCCTTATGCCTGTGTGAAATTGCACAGGAAAAAAAAAAAGAGAGAGAGAGAGAGAGAGCGTCTCTTGATTGGCTTCTCTGTTGAAATTGTTTCAAAGTGTTTTTGCCTTCTCTGTGTTAATAATAGATCCTCTTTTTTTTCCCCTGTTTCCCCCCCCCCTTCCTCCTTGTCCTGTAAATAAACTGAAGGTTGGATGCCGGGATGGGAAGGGGGGTATGGGGTGGAATCCTTAATCAAATATCTAATATATTAGAATCACAGATGTTCCGTATTTTCCTTTGGGAAAACAGCAGAAGCCCAATCTCTTAGATAAGGACTAATGAAAGAAAATCAGATAAGAAACAAATAAACAACTGGCAGTTAAAGAGAGGGATGTGGGACATTCAGACCTGATCACTCTGTTTTCCAGACTGTGTACAGGTTGTGTTCATGACTGTGTGCCCAGGTGCAGCTGAAGTGGGCCCTGAAAAATGAAGCCACTGTTGGGAGTTGACAGAATCAGGCGTGAAAGCTCAGCCACCCTCAGGCTACCCTCCCTTCCCTGTGATACCAACACTGGGTGGTTTCCTAACTTTTGAACACAGTTCCCTTATTCTAAAAGACTGAAAAGTTACTTTTGAGTTACTGGCTGTGCAAGCTTCAAATTAAAATGTGCTGACCTTTCAGGTCCCCCCCCCCGAACAACACACTTTTGACGTTGCCTGCTACTGGAATGCCTTCATAAACCTGAATTTGGCTGAAATTGGTTCCTCATTTTTGCTAGAGATCATGGCAGCATTCATCCCCCCATTTTTCTGGCAATATATCCATGCTGACATTAGTCCAAGGGAGCAGGGAAGCATCTTAATCCCTAGATGTAAGATGCACAAATAGTGGGAGGTGAAAAAACAAGAACAAATCCAAGGTGCAGAAGCGTGACCTTGCGCTTAAATAAGCAGGAACCCCCCCCCCCAAAAGAGGCTGTTTTGTCACCTTAGCACATGATCACTATGGCAAAAATCCAACATGGTGGTTCTGGCCACTGCCTTGCTGGCAAGCTCTGCCCACCATGCATATCCAACCAATCAGCTTTCCACTTCCGCTCTTATCAGAAAAGCACAGAAAAATGAATGGGTTGTCCTAACGAGCAGGAATGTGCATTTCCATCACAGTTTTTTCTAAAAAAAATTCAGGAAAAGCCACGAAGGCTTTTCCTACGGAGTGTATGGTGTTTTTGGCCCCTCTCTTTCCGAATATGGTGAACTGATGTGAGATCCCATCAGGACAAAAAGTATTCTTCTTGAATTCTATGAAGAGTATTTTCACTATCTAGACAACCCCGGGGTGCGGGGATGATGGATGCAATAGTGGGAAGCCATGTAAGAAAGACACTGATGAGAAATTCTAACTGTCAGAATTGGTTTCTCTTTCATTTGATTTTTAATCAAGTTCTTTCCACCCCAAAGTTGAAGAAATGTGTGAATTCTGGTAAATTGTTCAAAAATGCACAGAAACAAAATTCTCCGACATGGACATCAAACAACTTCATGAAGTACATGTCTCTTCAGCTTGGGACCGACCATATTTTACTTGACTACCACAAGGCTATTAAAACTAAGAAGCCTTTCGTGCAGAAAGGAGGCAGCAATCTTAATTTAGCATCACCAATGTAACTAAATCAAGGTTGGGAAGAGTATTTGATAGCAAAATAATAGGAAATAGTAGCAAAATGTGTTTCTTGAGTAGGGGAAATAGTAGCAAAATGTGTTTCTTGAGTATTGGGAAACCGTGACTAAGAGAATAATGGACTGATTAGAGTCGTCTCAGTTCAGGACTTATTCTGAGCAAAATTTGCACTATTTTTTTGCTCAGAAAACAGCATTTTTATGTAGAAAATATTGTTTCTGCTGTTTCTTCCACACACAAAAATAACCCAAATGTGAATTTTGCACGTAATAAGTCCTGAACTACAAACAGTCTTCAAATACTGCAAGTTTTTAAAGACTTTCTCACAGCAGGAAATAAAGTGCCAGAATTACTTGTTGCTTCCTTAGAGAGCAAAGTTACTGAAGAATTATATTCCCAGACTGACTACACAGGGGTTGAAATCCAGACTGTTGAAGTTACACACTCAGGAGATTATCAGATGCTTGGAAAAGCCCCAAAGGAGCTCTTGAAAATGATGTCACTGTACCAGGAATGGGTCCCGGTATCGCACAACATTATCAGTCTGGTGTGCGTGCTCCTTCCTCTCTCCATGCTGATGCAACGAAAAAGGTGCTGCTTTTCATTAGTGGAAATTCCTGCTGATGAGGGGCAGCACCTTTTTTGTCAGGTCAGTGCGGGGGGGGGATGGGGCATGTCAGGATGACATATGTGGAACCAGGAGCTCCTGGTGAGCTCCTTTGGGGCTTTTTTTCAAGCATCTGATAATCTCCCAAAACCTTGGGACTAGCCGGATGAATCTGACATTTTCTACCATTTTCTCACCATTTGAATTTTTGGGTTTCCCCACCACCACCATTTGATTTTTGTTTTTGTTTTTCTACCATTTGATTATTTAAAAAAAAAAACTCAAGTACATTCCATCCTGAATATGAAGAAATGAATGCATTCTGGTCAATTCTGATTTTTTTTTTTAAAAAAAAGCATTGAAACCAAATTCTCACCCCTCCCTAATGCTACATTGGTTATCCTCCAGTTGCATAAAAGTAGTTCCCTGCTCTTTATGAGTGCAAATTAAGAAAAAAAAAACACAATATAATATGTCCCCTTGTCCGTGCCCCTTGGATATTTTACCCCTTTCTTCCAATGAGCTGAAGTGAGAGGTTGCACCAGGATCCTACCTCAAAAAATGAGAGGGACAGTGAAATACCAAATGCATCACATTTGCCATCATTGTCCCTGCCCTTAACCCTTATATGACTGGGCAAGGTGGGGAACCAGCAGACAACAGTCACTCAACACCATCAGTCCATGGTAATTAAGCTCTCCTGAACTTGAAAAGACAATGGTTTCCCACTGTTTGAGGAGTTGATAGCAAAAAAGATCTACGTACAAGGTTTCAGAAGTTTTGTAGATTGATCAGTTAGATCAATCTTTCTTGGTCTATTTAAAATTTGCCTCTAATTAATAATGCAGCAGATTTTCTTCCTTTTTTTAAAAAGGTGAGTTATTCTAATATATGTACTTGTAAAAATTACAGATGGCAATCTCATTTTAGGAGGCATCCTACTTTGTCAAAGAGGAAGCTAACTAGATGGTCTTGGCTGATACCCCATCTTAAAGTCTAACATACCTGTGGGTTGCTGTGAAGAGGAAATGGAATATTCTCTCCTCTTGATATGTTACCTCTGATCTTCTTTAGATGAATTTCAGAATTTTTTTTAAAGGGGGGGGGAGATAATTTAGTACAGCCTGTCTAGAAGGAATGTTAGAAGGAACATCTTGACAGTGAGAATGGTTTGGCAGTAGATACAATTGCCTACAGGGGTGGAGGAGCACCTCCTCTGGACATCTTCAAAAAGAGACTAGACAACTTCCCGCTGGGGATGCTTTAGCTGGAGATCCTACACTGAGCCAGGAGTTGGACTAGATGGCCCATGAAGCCCATTCCAACCCTATGATTCTATGATTCTAATGAGTAATGTAGTCTTGAGTTCAGGTTAAGATGGAAGGAATATCAAAATCTTGAGGAAGTTCCTATTCCAACTGGTTGTTTGCAGTTCTGATTTAGAAAGGAGATTTTCAGATGGGGAAATTATTTCCCGGGGAGATCGGGACAGAATTGTTTCTGTTCCGGAAGCAGTCCCGCGTTTCCCACACCCATTTCCCTCTCCCGATCTCCCATCGTCCTGACGGTGTCCTTGTTCTAGTTCCCTGCCTGTCCCTTCCACGATATTTTATTAACAAGAGTCCATCGTTAATAAAAAGAACTAGAACAAGGACAGCATCAGGACAACGGAAGATCGGGAGAGGGAAGAGGGCGTGCAAAACGCGGCGCTGCTTCTGAGACAGAAACAATTCTATCCCGATCTCCCTGGGGAATAATTTCCCCGTCTGAAAATCTCCAAAAAAGTCTTCAATGAGATGTTCCAGCTCAAGCTGGAGGGCATTGTTCTAGCTGGAGAGTATGTTATGTTCATTTTGTTGTTTGAGTGGCTTGTTAGAAGAAGAAGCAGCTGTCTTTTAAAATGACTATTCAGATGCCTCCGGACTTTGCTGTCACATCAAGGCTTTTCCTTCCTACTTACTTTCTATATTATACATGCAACAAAATGATCAGGAAGCAAAAACTATCTCCTTCCCAGGACGTATTACATTGAAACTTGTATTGTGGGTGTGGATTAGTCCATAAACCCACATGTACATTGACAATGGTTTCAGTTAGAAATGGACAACAGTAGTATATGGGTCAGGGAAGACTTCTAAATAAATGTTACATGGCCCTTTCAGAATCTATGAATTTTTAAATCAATGTGTGATAAAATGTCTCCCCTTAAAAGGAAAAGGAAACTTCAAGAAAAATGTAAGCTGCCTTGGAAATCTTTTGAAAGGTGGATTATAAGTCAATTTATCAATCAATCACATATCAATGGAAGAGGGTTACTGGCTTCATGTGTTACTTGTGGGCTTCCTGGAAATGCCTTTTTCGCCCCTGTTGAAACAGGGGCCTTTGGTTTGCTTGAGCAGAGCTGTTCTTAGAGCATAGCCTGCAACCAAAGGGTACTCCTCAGTGGCTCCTCTTCGTCTTGGAAAGATGTGATCAGTAGGGTGCCACAGGGTTCTGTCCTGGTGCTATTCAACATCTTTATCAATTACTTGCATGATGGAATTAGGGGCAAACTTATCAAATGTGCGCATTACACCAAATTAAGAAGAGTAGCTAATACCCTAGAGGACAAGATCAAAATTCAAAATTACCTGGATAGACTGGAGAGCTGGCCCAAAGCTAACAAAATGAAATTCAATACAGAGAAATGTAAGGTACTGCACTTAGGGTGGAAAAACGAAATGCATAGATACAGGATGGGGAAAACCTGGCTGAATGAGACTACATGCGAAAGGGATCTAGGAGTCCTAATAGACCACAAGTTGAACATGAGTCAACAGTGTGATGCAGCAGCTAAAATGGCCAATGCAATTTTGGGCTGCATCAATAGAAGTATAGTGTCTAGATCAAGGGAAGTAATAGTGCCACTCTATTCTGCCTTGGTCAGGCCTCACCTAGAATACTGTGTCCAGTTCTGGGTACCACAGTTCAACAAGGATATTGACAAATTAGAGCATGTCCAGAGGAGGGTGACTAAAATGGTGAAAGGACTAGAAACCATGCCTTATAAGGAAAGACTTAGGGAGCCGGGTGTGTTTAGCCTGGAAAAAAGATGGTTAAGGGGCGATAGGATAGCCCTGTTTAAGTATTTGAAGGGGTGTCACATTGAGGATGGAGCAAGCTTGTTTTCTGCTGCTCCAGAGACTAGAACACGGAGCAATGGATGCAAGCTCCAGGAACAGAGATTCCACCTCAACATTAGGAGGAACTTTCTGACAGTAAGAGTGGTTCGGCAGTGGCACGCACTCCCTCGGAGCATGATGGGGTCTCCTTCCTTGGAGGTCTTTAAACAGAGGCTGGATGGCCATCTGTCAGGGATGCTTTGATTGTGTATTCCTGCATGGCAGGGGGTTGGACTGGATGGTCCTTGTGGTCTCTTCCAACCCTACAATTCTATGATTCTAACATTTCAAAGATGAAAGCCTGAGGTTAAAGGGAAGATGTGTCCATATATTGGACACATCTTCAAATTAATAAACAATCAAATCAATAGCTATATTCCAGCATCATTTATTTCAAGCAAGTAGAGTTGGGGATGGACATTCCAGCCCAGGTGTGTACACTCCCAGCTTCCAAGAGTTGTGGAAGATCTAAAAAGTATCCACTGGTATCACTCGATGGCTTTCCCATGGCCTCATGAATAGCTCAACATTTCACAGATGAAAGATGGGACAAGTATGACTAAGCAAAGTCAAAGTGGGTCAAGATGGCAAACACACAAGCAAGGAGAGGCTGCAGCAGTTTACTTTTGCCTATGGTTACAGGGAAGGGCAAGATTTTGTCCCCCTCCTGCCCTCTCCTCCCTGTTAAAATAATCAAGTGCAAACTACGTGGGCACTTTGAACTCATTTTGCAGCAGTTAAAGTAAGCTGAGGACAAAAAGGGGAAATGGGACATTTTAAAAGCAGCTATCAAAGTAGGGTGACTGAGGATATATCAGGACTTTCCTGCTGAATTTGGACAATTGAAGGTAATGTTTCATATGTTTTTGGATTAGATCTCCCATAATCCCACTCCATTGGATAGGTTGGTTAGGGTTCATGGGAGTTGGAGTCAAAATGATGTGTAGGCCTGTAGTTGCCCAACCCTGCAGGACTTCACATTACCACTATTTTTCTTTTCTCTGTTATTCTCAAAGTTGTAGAATAACAGTTAAGGATGTTTAGCTCTACTACTGGAGTGCTTATCTTCCAAGAGCCATTTCCCCCTTGCAAATAGAAATTTATGGACGTTTCTTGTCCCTTGTGTAATAGCAGGTATCAAGACCTCTAGAGGCCAGTGAAGTCCTCAGGTTATGTTTCACTTCAAAGGTCTACATGCACTTGAGTGGGCTTTCCACCCTGACACTCTCCAGCGTTGTTGCACAACAATGTCCATCAGCATTGCTTTTGTTTGAGAATGATGGGGGTTGTGGTCCAGCAGTAGAAATGCTAGTAGGATCTGCCTTTAGTCTTCCACCAACTTCTCCCACTCTTTTAAAGAGCTTCTACTGCACTCTGCAGCCCAAGATTTTGGTCCATAGCTACGGTACTGCAACAAATCCAGAACTGATGGAAGTGTCATTTTATGCCTCAAAGGCCAAAAGTATTTTCTTTTCATTTTTACTGATTCTGCTCATTCTGTTTCTTCTGTGGCTCACTGTCATCTTTTAAAAGCTACTGCCACACTTTGGCAAACGATGCAAACTTCAGCCCGACTCCTTGAATTCTGAGCACTAGTAGAAACCATTCCTAAGATGTGTCTATACTATTTCCACCCCCATGCAGGGCATTGTTGGCTATTGAGATTATGTAATTATATGTATAAAGCACCAGTGGGGAAACTAAAAACAGCAATTCATTGTTCGCTGAGAAGGCTCAGTTGTTGAGACTGACAGTTCTAATCTCCTAGTCCTTCACTTGTCACTATTCCAAGGCAGAGTTGAAGATGGCTGGATATTGCTAGATTAATGTACAAGGGAGGGTCATAGGCTGCCTTGTGTCCCCCCCCCTTTTTTTTTGTCTTAATTGTAACAAATAGTAACAAATTGTCACTCTATTCTGCTTTGGTCAGACCTCAACCAGAGTACCATGTCCAGTTTTGGGCACCACAATTCAAGACAGATGTTGACAAGCTAGAGGGTGTAGATCAAAATGGTGGGAGATCTGGAAGCCATGCCCTATGAGGAGTGGCTTAATGAGCTGTGTATGTTTAGCCTGCGGAAGAGAAGGTTAAGCAGTGACATGATAGCCCTGCTTAAATATTTGAAGGAATGTCATACTGAGGATGGAGCAAGCTGGTTTTCTGCTGCTTCAGAGACTAGGGCCATTGCAGGAAGTAAAAAACAAAAAACAAAAACCCTGAACTGCTCCACAGTAATAGCAAGTCACAGCAGCTGTGAGCTGTCTTAAAAAACATAAACCCTGCATGCCTGTAGCTGAGTCTACAGTCCTGAGTGGATTACTTGTCTGCCTCCACTGACCTTTTTTTAAAAACTTATTTCTATGGTGCGCACAAGTGATATTTCCCCTTTCCCCAAAAAAGACAGAGAAAAAAAGATAGCAGAAACCTCAATTTTATCGCCTTAGCAATCACTCACTAAAGTGAAAATTCAACGTGGCGGCAGTGGGTGCTTACCTGTAACCCAGCCTTGCCCGCTGGGCTCATCCAGGCAACCAGGTTTGCACTGTGTCCTGCATGGGGAAGTGATTCATGTCGAATTACTTGTCTTAACGAGTGAAAATGCACATATCTCTGGATTCTTTTTTTTAAAGTCAAGAAAATCTACAAAGGCTTTTCTCATGTAATTTTTCCTCGTTTTGGCCCCCCTCTACAATACAATGAGATAATGTGGGGTCCCATTAAGACAGCTCATTTTCTGAGTGAATTCTGTGAGGTGTATTTTCACCATGTGGACAGCCCCTAAGACATGGAGCAATGGATGCAAGTTCCAGGAACAGAGATTCCACCTCAACATTAGGAGGAACTTTCTGACAGTAAGAGCTGTTTGGCAGTGGAACACACTCTCTCGGAGCATGGTGGGGTCTCCTTCTTAGGAGGTTTTTAAACAGAGGGTGGATGGCCATCTGTTGGGAATGATTAGATTGTTTATTCCTTCATGGCAAGGGATAGGACTGGATGGCCCTTGTGATCTCTTCCAATTATATGATTCTATGAAATTCTTCTTTATGTAGGCCATGCCTTCTACTCTTGGGCTGTCTAGCTCAAAGCCTCCAGCTGTTCCAGTTTGGCAGGACAAGTCCCAATTAATCCTCTTGTCATCCCACTTTTTCAACTGCTTTTAAAATTTCCCAGTTTTTCTCTCTTCCTCCCACTTACCCCTTTTGTCCTCAGCTTACATCAGCTGCTACAAACTGAGTTTAAAGTGCAACAGCAGTTGCAATCAATTAACTCAGCAGTGAGATGTGTGGGGACAAGAGAGTTCAGCTTCTTGCTGTTCCCAGTAGGCTCAGGCAAAAGCAAATTGCTGAAGCCACTCCTAACATGTGTATTCTTCCTCATGGTTGTTATGAAGATAATGCAAGGAAGGCCATCTATCCTGGCTTGAAATCCTGGGCAGGATACCTGCTACCATTTGTGTTGGGGGAGATTATCAGATGCTCTAAATATGGCATTATCACAAAATCACTAAATCACTAAAGGGCTTCCCTTTCAGACAATGTCATTCCCATGTCATCACGCTCCTGTTCAGCTGTTGTTATGCTGGCGCTGCTTTTTATTCACAGGCTAAGCCATGAATGGATCTCCCATTCCGTTTCTGTAACGGAATGTCCTGCAAGTGAAAAGGTACCCGTTTCTCTGGCATGATCCCAGCATCTATGGGAGGTTCGTGCCAGAACACCTCCTGGTAAGATCAGGACATCCAGGTAAGTGACACACTTTTTTGTACCCTCCCCAGGTTACTTGTTAAGTTTTAAGTGTATTTTTGTGCTTGCTGTCACTCTTTATGTATTATTTTGCATTTTATTTTTGAATTTCCCATGCTCTCATCTTCTCGTGAGAACTGGTGGGGTTTTCTTCCAGGAAGTGAATAGAGCTTGAACAGAGCTCCATTCACTCCTGGGCAGCCTGGCACACATGAACAAGGTAGGTCTGAAGGTTTACATTATTATGCCAGGACAGGGATGGGAGAGGGGTGGGAGAGGAGATTGTGGGATGGTAAACACTTTTTTGTTGCAGTCTGATAATTTCCAGGGAGTGTGGGAGAGGCTTTGTTTGGTTTATATTTTAATATGAACTGATCAGAGTTTAGAAAAGCTAGCTTGTTCAACTACAACTCACAGAGTACTATTGTTTATGATGGCTTGGAGATTTTGGAAATTACAGTACCAATCAACTACAGTTGTCCCTTCATATTCACTGGGTTTGGGTTCCAGGACCCCCCATGGATACCAAAATCCATGAATACTCAAGTCCCATTATATGCAATGGCTAGCAAAATGGTGTCCCTTATATAAGATGGCAAAATCAAGGTTTGCTCTTTGGATTATTACTATTTTAAGAATATTTTCCAGCCGTGCATATTTAAATCCGTGGATACCAAATCTGTGGATACGGAGGGACAACTGTAATTCATAAACTGGCTGGATTCTATAATTTGGTTTGATGTGGCCTTCCATGAGGTGACAGTAAATTGGGACTCCCTATGTCCAGGGATGGAGGCATGCTTACAGGCACATATAACCTAAGGAAGGTCCTCCATACATTCCTCAAAGGGTCATATCCACAGATAAGGATCACATGGAAACCTTGGTAGACCATGGTTAGAGTGTTAATGGCTGGCCCTTTCTGGGTGTTTCTGGAGGTGAGACTTTCACAAATCACATCAAAGGTAGCTGGAGGTCTCATTCTGGAAATTACAGTACCAATCAACTAATGTTTCTAAGCTCTGAGTAGATTTTATTTTCACTTCTTGAAGTTATAAAGAACCAGAATGCCATTATCCTTTGGCTTCTGCACTGCCCCCAAATTGTACACTGCATTTTTCAAATTTGAAATTCCATGCAGAAATGTACAAGGGGGTAGATGGCATAAAGAATAGGTACATCATGGAAAATTGCTTAGATAAGTGTGTATATTAGCGGGGAATGCATACAAAAATGTCTAAGGAATTTTTGTGGCAGTTGCAAAAATTTATTGTGAAAAAAATGAAGAATTCAGAAATGATGTAGAAATGGCACAGAGCAAACATATCAACATTATAGAAAGTCTGTAAAGATGCCTGTAAACATACAAACATTATAGGAAATAAAATGGACAGATCCATCCATTCCTAGCACCTGTTGTCTGAGGAATTCTTACCATGTTTTTTGGCTGTTGTGCAAATGGTCTTATTCTTATTTTACTGCATTGTGGCCTGGGAAGCCATTCACTCTGGCTCTCAGTTGGCATGCACGGTTCTATCTGTATTCCTTTGCCAAGGTTTTTCTCCTAGTAGGCTATCAGCCATATGCAAAGCTGTTCAACACTGAGGCCTGACTGCAGTAGGCATGCTGTGGTAATTTCCAGCATGGATACTAGTGTGCCACTGGTGCAGACAATTATTTTAGCCTCCCCTACAATTGCATCCTGCTTACTTTTTTGTTAGCAAAAGAAGCAATTGGCAGCTGGGTGTAAAAGATTGCTGGGTACTTAAAAAGTGGTGTGTGTCCCTGAATGTACTGTACATCTGGATGCACATCCAGTAGAATTCCATGTCAGCAGTGGGTGAATGTGCTCCAGTTAGTCTATACTCTAAAAGACCTATACAATGTGCTGGAACCTATCCCCCAAATAAGTCCAACACTGTGGAGACCTCCTTTTAACTTTGGACTGAACCCCATAGTAGATTTCCTGCTCTTTTGCCATTAGAGCCAGACTTCACTGTGCACATCTCAAACAAAGCAGAGAAAATAGCAATATGTGTGAATGTATCTAACTTAATGCCCACAGTTCTGAAAAGCAAAGGTAGCCAAGAGAGTTCATGGGGTTTCTGTAGATCACCAAAATTATTTGATAGCCATGGGAAATTCTTCAAAAATCAGAGAACATTGTTCTAGCAGGTCTGGACAGTGGTTGGACCATTTTAGGACTCATCTGAAGAAGAGGGCATGACATTTTAGATGAAAAGGAAACCCTATTGGGAGTTGGGGTTAGTTAAATAGTCTGGGCTATTTGGCAGTTTCCCCATGTGAATCCCTATAGCTTTCTTTGTTTTCTGTTATTTAGCAGTTCCACCATTAGCACAATTCCAAGTGTATAGCATTCTGGGAAAAAGAAAACATGGTAGCAGAAGTTAGACCTTTCTGTTGTCACCAAATCTGCCAGTACAGTAACTTAAGTATGGTAGGTTAAGACTCCTGGGATCGTTTCACATTATACGACTATAGCACCATGATTCCCCTTTAACTGGTGTGGCTGTATCTTGTGAAATCCTGGGGTCTGTAGTTTGGGGAGGCACTAAAGCTCTCTGGCTGAGAATCATACATCCCCACCCTTAAGCTGCAACTCCCAGGACTCTACAGAATGTTGCTATGGCTGTTAAAGTGGAATCACAGCACTATAACTGTAATGTGAAAGGGCCCGTGGATTCAGTCCTGAGTTTGGATGCCCAGGTTTCACCATTAGTTGAGAGTGTATTTACACTGTTAAAGCTAGTGTCCAGCTGTGCCTATTCCTGGATATGCCTGATCTATTCATGGTGATGCATCCTTTTAGGGTTACAGTAACTCATACAGCATGGGACTTTCTTTGGAAAGTGTTCAAAAATGTACTAGGACAAAATGACATGGCCAAACTTTTGACCAGGGACAATTACAGGGGACATCCAATTTTGTGGTTTTGACAAGGCTGATAGCTGCCAGTTTCTGGGCACAATTCAAAGTGCTGGTTATGACCTATAAAGTCCTGTATGACTTGGGTCCAGAAACATATTTTTCCATATGAACCAACCTATCTAGATTTAAGATCTTCAAGCCCCTTTCTCTGATTCTCCACTATCAAAGGCACATTTGTTGTGGTTATTAGGAAAGGCCTTCTCAGTGGTTGCATCCATATTGTGAAACTCCTTCAATGGGCATATAGGAGGCCACCCTCCTCATTGTCAGGGCACCTGCAAGCAAATTTAAGCAGACTTTTGGCAATGGATAGTTCCTGAAGAAAGCTCTTTTAATTAAGAGAACTAGATTTTTCTCTTCCTTTTGTTGATTTGTTTTTGAATCAATTGTGTTAATATGCTAATCTATAACACTAACATATAAAATAATTATATGCTAGTGTTATACTCTACTGTAGTTTTAATTTTGTGTGTGTGTGTGTGTGTGTGTAAGTGTATAATCCTGTCATATGTTCCTGGGGGTTCCATTGTTGAAAGAAAAGTAAATAAAAATAAATAAAGCAGAAGGTAAGGTAGAAAAGAAAATTCAACTGGCCATAGGATATGCATCCCATTCCCGCTCCAAAAATGTTTTGGGAGCTGAATTGGACCATTCTGAAAGCTGTCAAAATGGCTGCCCCAATTCATCAACTCTAGTGGGGGGGGGGAATTGAGGTAGACATTTTGTTATGGTGGCCATTAGGAGATTAGAAGAGAAGGCTGCTGATAAGAAATGCCAATACTGCCACTGCTGTGGCCTCTGAGTTCCATCATGCCTTAATTACAGCAGCTGGTGAGAAAATCATGCAATCATAGAGTTGGAAGAGACCACAAGGGCCATTTAGTCCAATCCACTGCCATGCAGAAATGCACCATCAAAGCACTCCCAACAGATGACCATCCAGCCTCTGATTAAAACCTCCAAAAAAGGAGACTCCACCACACTCTGAGGCAGTGCATTCCACTGTTAAACAGCTCTTACCATCAGGAAGTTCTTCACCTCTTAATCAGGCTACCGGTACATATAACCAACCTCCTAAGCTAATCCTTATAGGCGTTGGTTTCCAGTTCTTTCACCACTTCGGTCTCCCTCTTCTGGACATGTTCCAGCTTGTCAATATCCTCCTTGAATTGTGGTGCCCAGAACTGGACAAAGTATTCCAGGTGAAGTCTGACCAAAGCAGTATAGAGTGGTGCTATTACTTCCCTCAGTCTAGATGCTATTAATGCAGCCTCGAGCTGCATTTGCTTTTTTAGCTGCTGCATCACAGAGAGGCCTCTCTTTGCTCCAGTTCCCACTATTATGTCCTCTGATGAAGAAAACAGCGACCCCCATCTGCTGGACTTAATGCCCTCCCTCAATGCTCTCTCATTTTCCTTGTGTTTTGCATTTTTTAGATTGTTAGCCTGAGGGGTAGGAACAATCAAATTAACAATTGTAAGCACTTGTATAAGTGCTATGTACACTGATGGTACATGGGAAGGGGAAAGAGGAAGAGGAGGAGAAGAAGGAGTTTGGGGCCAAACCAAAATAGCTGCTCTAATTCATTCCCCATTTGTAAATGGGGAACAGTAAGTTGAGACAGCTTCTGTTTTTGGCTTGGCTCCTCTTTTGTCTCCTGCACTCTACTCTCCTAGCTTCCCAATGGCAACTACGGTACCTAGTTGGGCCAAATTATCAAAGGCCTACAACTTTTCTTCCACTCCATCTAACACAAAACCAGGCCTTTTCAGTAGCCTCTGTGTCTACAACATCAAACTCTCCTTAGCATAAAGCATTGTTTGGCTTTTTGACTCTATGCTCAGAAGAGAAGCAGGTTCTCAATACATTAAAATATTTTATCCCATTATTTGTTTTGACCAATTGACCACAATATTAAAAATTCAATCATGGTGCAGCTGACAAGTGTGGTTGCCTAATTTTATTTAAGAGTTCTCTCCCTGCCCACCCCCAAACCATGGTTTTTCCATTTTTCCATCCTGTTAATGCTGCTGCCTTTGCCCAGGCAGTAATGGGCTGCTCGTATGCCTACGACTGTTATGATCATGTAAATTTATTGGTGCTTAGAAGAAGCGAGCTATTAAAACATTACAACAGCCATTACAGCCAGGCTCGTGTTGGCTTTCGCTCCCAATGAACATATGCTTCCGAGTGAATGCCTAAACTCTTATTTATGGATTTAATTTAATATGCGGAAAGAATTCAAAATTAAATTTTGTGTCTGCCTCCAGAGAGTGTCAGTGTATAATAACATGGTAATTTTTACACATCTTTATGAGAAATGGGAAAATTAATTCTTTCTGACAAGTTGTAATTATTCGACTTGGAGCAGTTGCAGCTGAGCAGTTCACACGCCTGTTGTCTTGTTGCTTGCGTGGTGTGAAGGGAGAGGAGAGGAAGGGAGGGAGAGCTGCTGAGATGGACATATATTGTGTGCTTCTGAGTTTCTAATAGCTTTTGACATTTTAGCCTTGTATATTATCAGGGTGTTCTTTAAAGAAATCGGGGGGGGGGGGTATAATCTCTTCTACTCAGTGGAACATGCAACTTACAGTAGACAGGGGCTTTGTGAGGAAAGAGGATTATTTCCATCCATCTGAAACTATGTAGTGAGGAGATTGTCTGGATTCTCTTCGAAGTTCATAAAAGTTGAAAGTACTGTGATACCTTTTCTTTTCTTGCATGGGATGCAGCCTTCACTGCTAACTGTTAGATGTGTCGATGTGGATGGGATGATAAAACTGTTGCTTGGAGCATCTGCCTAGCCCATCCTTCCACAGCCCTCCAGTCACACTGGACAGCAACTCCAGGAGTCCATCATCCAGACATGGAAGCTGTAGCTGAACACGTTTGGAATGCAGAAGACATCATGTAGCATGTATAGTTTCCGCTATTGCATGACATTGCCATGTTCACATGTTCAGTCTGTGCTCCAGCCGCAAATAAGAAGTTTCTTTTAATTGATGGGAGAAGCTGTCAATAGCTCTCAATATTGTTTTTTTTTTCTTTTTTTCAAGGGAGGGAAGATGAAAAAGTTTATTTTTTATATTAATATTTATTATTTCATTTACATAGCAAGCTTCGAGAAACAAGAAAAATCAAACAAAATTCACAAATTTTGGTTGAAAGTGCATAAAATAATTCAAAAAATGTTTAGCATTGAATTTGAGTTTAATCCAAAATTTTATCTTTTGAATATCACTTTTATGCTAGCAAGGAATGTTGAGAGAAAACATTGGCGAATACTACTATATTTATGCACGGCGTAATGATCGTATGATCATTGTGGCGCTATGGAAAAGCAAAGAAGAACCCTCGATAGAAAGTTGGGTGAATAAACTATTATTGATGAGGGAAAATGACAGATTATCCCGATTAGTTAATCAAGAGTTAATATTGTTTTGTTTTTTTTTCATGGTATTGAAGAGCGTGGAAAAACACATTCCACTGTAATTGCGAGATTACAACATGAATGGGTGGTTCTCTTTCCCCCCTCCCCATTCCCAGTGAGAAAAATTTTGGATGAGAACATGAAAACTATCCACAGGACACTCTTTTTATGAACTGTCCTCATTTGTTTGCATGTTTTTAGGTTTAAGTGTTTGTGTGTTTGTTTACTTTACAAATTAGATTTTTTTGTGTGTGTTTTTAAATGCACTTGCGTCTTCTCACGAGAACTGCTAAATCATAGAAGTCCCATTCTTAAAGTGCTAGTGGTGGTCATGCAATAATTCCGTGGCAGTTCTTTTGCACAATTACAGCAACATGTGGTAATAAGTGTAATAATGCCAGTATGTTTCTGCTTTCCTCATTCATGGAATTACAGCATTTTTAGATGCTAGTCTGATCAACTCCATTGTTGGCTGGGGTTTGGCCATTTGGGGGGGGGTAGTTTTGGGGCTATATGGAGGTTTTGTGGAGGGAAATTCCTGTGTGTTGCAGTGGTTTTAAGCTATGATGTGGGGGGTTATGCAAAAAATAAAATTGCCTCCAAAACTTTTGTTTTTATTTGTGGAGGGACTCGGGAGGGTTTCAAAGGCCCACAAATTGGGCCTCTGCGGACTTTATGCAACTCATCGGCCACACTTTGCCCACAGTTGCCCTGGATCATCCTAGAAAGGAAGGGTAAAAAAGTACTTCCTGCTTGAATCTACCCTTGGCTGAAGAAGAGGTGTGTGGGGGAGGAGATCTTCCTGGTTCATTCCTGTTCAGTCCTTTAGTTTTTTCTTGATCTGTAGATCTGATTTTGCCTTTGATTCCCTAACTTATTTCTCAGTTTCATCTTCCTGATTCGCAACTCTTGGCATAAATTCATATCTTTGGATGCAGTTGTTGTGGTTGTTAACTGCTGTCAAGTCAACTTCGACTTATGATGGCCGTATGAGTGAGAGACCTCCAAGTCACCCTATCAGCAGTCCTACACAGGTCTTGCAGACTCAGGGCTGTGGCTTCCTTGATCGAATCTGTTCATCTGTAATGGGGTCTTCCTTTTTTCCTACTGCCTTCTATCTTACCAAGAATTTTTGTCTTTTTCTAGCAAGTCATATTTTTTCATAATTTTTCAGCCCTGGTGGCTCAGTGGTTAAATGCCAGTACTGCAAGTTGCCATGTTGCAAGTTCAATTCCAGAGGGCTCCAAGGTTCACTCAGACTTCCGTCCTTTCCGTCCGGTCAGTAAAATGAGTACCTGGCTTGTGGGGGCAATTAGCTAACACACATTGGAAGCTACTTATTGCAGTGTAGATGTGTAAACTGCTATTGTTTAAAACAATTTGTAAGCCACTCTGATAGCCTTGTAATTGAAAAGCGGGGTATAAGTACCTAATTAAATGATATAGCCAAACTACAACAGTCTCAATTTAGTCCTCTTGGCTTCTAGGGAGAGTTCAGGCTTGATTTGCTCTAGGACCCATTTATTTGTCTTTTTAACAGTTCACGGTATCTGTAGAACTTTTCACCAGCAGCACATTTCAAATGAGTTGATTTTCTTCTTATCAGTTTTCTTAACTGTCTGGTTTTCACAACCATACATAGAAATGGGAAATTTGATAGCTAGGATAATCCTAATTTCAGGATTCAATGATATATCTTGACACTTCAGGATCTTGTCTACAGTAGTTCCTTCATAGCTGCCTTTCCAAGTCATAGGACTTTATCAGACATGCAAAATACTGCATCATAATGATGCCACATAACTGCAAAAGGGTGTGCAGATCAGACGACATTGCCCTTTAATGGTTAAAAAGAGCCCAAATCCCATCATTTTTAATTGATGGCTTAAGCTGTCAATAGATCCCCCTGCCGCTTTTTTGCTGGCATTGCTGACATGTGAAACCTCGGGCCATTTAAATCTCGTACTTACCCTGATAATAGCCGGACCAGCATGAACACTTCCGGGTCAGATCAGGATATCCAGGTAGGATTTCCTCTTTTTATGACACTCCCTGGGTTACTTGGGACCTTAAAATGTGTGTGTATGCTTTTAAAACTTTTAAGGCTTTATTTTGGTTTTTAATCTTGAATTTCCTGTGCAATGAAATTCCACAAGATTTCGAACAAGGAAGTGAACAGGGCTCTGTTCACTTCCTCTTTATTGCCAGCATCCTTTGCTGGGATTACAAGGTGGGTGTGGGGGAATGTTCTTTTGCTGGCATAAAAATTGTGTTTTTTTGTTTTGTTTTTGTTTTTGTTTTTGCTGGCAAAAGAACGTTTTAAAGGGCTGCGTCTGATAAAGTCCCTAGCCTTCTTCTGATCTCTTGACTGGAGTCTCCAATCTGATTAATGACTGAGCCAAGGTATGGAAAATATTTAACTATTTCAATCTCATCGTCATCTTCTTTACAGTTATGTAAACCTTCTGTAGTCATTATTTTTGTTTTGTTAATGTTCAACTGTAATGTTCCTTTGCACTTTCTTCCTTGACTTTCTTCAGGAATCATTCCAAGTGTTTGCTATTTTCTGCTAGTAGTAGGATGTTATCTGTAGTATGGTCTGGTCTGGTCTGTTATTGAGGCCTCATGTATAAAGCATATTTATAAAGTTGCTTGAAATTGGATAGGATGTAATATGATCCAGAAAGATGTGAATCATGTCCCTTGCCCCATATTTTCAAAGGGCTGGTTGAGATGATGCAGGCTTTTCAGGTCTTTGTAGTGATCAGTTACTCTTGATGTGCAAAAGCAATACATCTACTTACCTGCAATAACTCTGTAGTAGCAAGGACTCTTGTAGCAATAGATTTAGTGTGTAGATAATAAGAAGAGTCCTCCCTATTGCACTTATAACAAAAGGAATCTTTTCAGAGAGAGTTTTGAACCCAGTGAAACTGACTTTTGATAAGCAGATGTATTGCTTTCACACATCAACACTAACTGACCATTGTAAATATCTGAAAGATCTGTATTACATTATGCAGCCCTTTGAAAATTTAGGGCAAGGGTCATGATTTGCATCTTTCTGGATCCTATGACATTCTATCCCACTGTATAAATATGCTTTGTACCTGAGGTCTTAATACCAGTCGGCACTGCACCCGAACATGTAGGTTTATATCCATGAAAGCTCATGCTAAAATAAAAACCGCTTAGTCTTAAAGATGCTTTCATGTTTCTTTTTTCTCCCTTTCTCTTACCCTTTTTTATGCTGCAAGTGACTAACATGATGACTTCTCTGTAATAGTTCCCTATGATGACTGGACAAGCAGGCATGGAAAATCTGAGATGGATTTACCATCTCTTGAGTCAGTAAAGAGACCAAGGCTTTACAAGTAGAACTCTATTTGCCCCATTGAATTCCTTTGATAATGGCTAGATTAGAAAAGGAGTACTAGCCACTGCCTGGCTTCATTCGGTAGGACAAAAGTTCTTCTAGTAGATGACTGCAGTGGTGAAGAGAAGAAGGTATACATCAGCTGTGACTAATGTACCACCCCTGAAGGCTGTTTTTGTGGGTTCCCCATACCCACAATTTTGCTACCAAATCAGCCATTCCCAGTCCCAAAAGTTTCTAGAGGGCACCATCATTTTAGGCCTGGGAGTAGTGTGTGTGGTTTTTTTTGTTTGTTTGTTTGTTTGTTTGTTTTAAAACCCAGTAATTTCTAGTGTGGGAAAATGAATTCTAACCAGTGGCAGCCCTAGGGGGTGCGGAGAAGCTGAACTGCAGCAGGTGACACTGTTGGAGGGAGGGGTGACACTGGCCTTAGTAATGCCACGGCTTCTAACACTTGGAGGTTGATCACCCTGGTACCTATGATTAGTGTCAGCAGCTTATAAAGTTTCCATCAGTCGGCCTATTGCAAATTTCACATTACCAAGTTTGTGGATCTATGCCATTTGTCATGCCTGAGACTAGAACAGGACCTCCAGCTTAGATCCTCCACTCCCAAATCCGTAGTAATGATTTGATCATTTCATTACTTTGATCACTTAACCCTTAGTGCCGAATATGTGAACTGTATCCATTGTATCTCATATGTGAGATATGATTTTTCAGATACTCTGGACTTAAGCTGTAAAAGGATTTATCGGTCACAACCAGCATTTTTAATTGTGCCCAGAAACAGACCAGTAGCCAGTGGACCTGTTTCAACAAAGCAGTTATTCTAGTTAGGACTTAAACAAATGGATTCCAGCCATTGCACATTCTTTAATGGTACATATCTACTTGTCAGTTTCTTCAATGTATCACTTTAGTGGGATTTCAGAAACAGCTAGTGTGCATTCCCCATTGCACAATGGTAAAACAAGCAGGCACACTGGCAGATACACAGTCAGTTACACAGTGCTGATATTAGTAGCCATGGGTTGTGTAGTTAAGTTACTATTGTGTAACTTTGGGATGGAAAATATATATGAAGATTCAAGAAAAAAGATTGAAAAGGGACTTAATAAGTGTCAGGTAACCCCAATGGGGAGAATCTTCATCAAGCCCCTTTCTCATATTTTCACACATCACAAGTTTTCCAATAATATTTCCTGTTTCTGTGTATGGGTGTGAAAGCTAGACAGCTGGAAGAAAGGTGACAGGAAGAAAATCAACACATAAGAAATATGGTGGAGGAGGGTTCTATGGAGTCCATGGACTGCTAAAAATAAAATGAATGGGTCTTGCCGCAAATTAAGGCTGAACTCTCACTAGAAGTGAAGATGACTAAACTGAGGCTATTATACTTTGAACATATCATGAGACAATATGGCTCAGTGGAAAAGACAATATAGTAGGACCCCCGTATCTGCTGGGGATTGGTTCTGTTGGGGCTGTAGATACCGAAAACCATGGATAATAGCAAACACCATTGAAAATAATGGGACTTCTGGTTTAAAATACCATAGAGTTGCCTTGGAGGACCTAGAAAATGACTAGAGAGGACACATTTTCTAGGAAGACTCTATGGTAAGTTTGCTGTTTTGTGTCCTGTGGATAATTGAATCAGTGGATAATGAATCAGTGGCTATAGGGGTCCTACTGTAATACTTGATAAAGTAGAAAGCAGTAGGTAAAGAGGAAGACCCCATTACAGATGGATTAATTCAATTAAGGAAGCTGTGGCTCTATGTTTTCAAGACCTGAACAGGGCAGTTGATGACCAGGTGTCTTGAAGGTACTGTACAGTTGTCCCTTAATATTTGCTGGGGTTTGGTTCCAGGACCCCCCGTGGATACCAAAATCTATGAGTACTCAAGTCCCATTATATGCAGTGGCATAGCAAAATGGTGCCCCTTATATAAGATGGCAAAATCAAGGTTTTCTTTTTGGATTATTATTTTTTAAAATAATATTTTCAAGCCGTGAATACTTAAATCCATGGATACCAAATCCATGGATACGGAGGGACAACTGTAACCTAGAGCTAGGGTCAGATAAATGATCAGGAGACAGTGAGCCTGTCTAAATGGTGAAAATACCCCTCATGGAATTCGTTGGGAATCCTACCAGTCTAAACAGGACCCAGCACCAATCCACACTATTTGGAAGGAGGGCGGCCCAAACAGCAAAAACAACGGGGTAAAAGCCTTCACAGATTTCCCCATACTTTTTCACAAACTGTTAGACTGGTGCATATTTTTGCTCTTTTGAACCATAAAAAATGCAAAGGGAAGCACTAAGCTGATTGGCCAGGCGAGAGCAGGGGTGGGCTTGCTAGGAGGGCAAGCGGCAAGCGAAAATCCACCATGTTGGATTTTCACCCTAGCGATCACTCACTAAGACAATTTTTAAAAGTATCAGTATTTTCTGTTTTGCTTTAGAGAATTGCTCTATCACACCAGTGCACCTTGGGATGATTTAAAAAAACCCCGGTGGCAGTGAAGAACTAACGTGAGTAAATCACTCATGACTGCCATCAGGAGTACAAGGCTTACGGGGGCTTCCGAGGCCAGAAAAACCATTTGGTGTGGTCGCTGCTGCTGCAAGATGCAAATAGTACGAGGTTTTTGGGATCTTTCCCCCTCGTGTAGCTGGGCCCAGTAAGTGGGCTCTTGATCACCCCACTTTTTTATACAAAATCCATAGGATCTTCTCTTAGGGTTTTTGAGATTTGGATCACTTGTGTGTTGAGTTGATGCCTGGACGATCAATATCCATAGCTCAGCTTGTATACATGAAATGCAATTTACATGAATGGCTTGCGTAGCTTACATCCAGGCTAGCACCCCTTTGTTTTTTTGCAAACTCTGAAAATGACTTGCCATGGCTTTTTACCAAAAGGCAAAGGGCTATGATCCAGATCCTCGTCTCAACCGGTAAAGCAGATGGAGTTCAGTGAAATCAGTGCATGGTTGTTGTTTTTTTGTTTCCCCCTATTTCATAGCAGGCTGTGGTGACCTCCCAGGTTGCATACATGGGGATTCCTTGCTGGCTTGTGACAAGGTTTAAAATTACAAAATAAGAAAAAAAATGTTTTGTCTTTTTGGTTCAAGCTCTGTTGTCTCCTTTCTGTTTATTACAAGCATTATTACATTATATCAGGGGTGGGCAATTCCCTAGGTCTGAGGGCTGAACAGACACCCTATCACTCTCTGACAGACACAGTTCCTGCTCAGCAATTCCTACCCCACATTTTTAAAATTCCTATTGTTTTTACAGAAATAGAGATTCCTTACACCTTCTAGGGGTTGTGGAAGGCAATTTTTTCAGGGGTTTGTGCCTCCTCAACTGGAGTTGACTCCATTTGGGGGCTGTTTTGAACCTAGAGTTGATTGGTTGCAAAGGATCTTGTAGCATCTTTGAGGCTAACTGAGAGAAAGAAGTTGTAGCATAAGCTTTCATAGACTTGGTCTACTTCATTGATGTACACTTCCTGCATTTGAGGAAGTAGACCAAGTCTACAAAAGCTTATGCTAAAACTCCTTTCTCTCATTTAGCTTCAAAGGTGCTGCAAAATCCCTTTGCAACTGATAATCCAGACTAATATGGCTTTGCCTTTGAATTCTACACCCCAGAGTAGATTGGAAGTTACATCTGCTTTTGAAAAAAGGCCACCTGGGTCTCAATCAGGTCTGGAAAATCTAGGAAAATCCCCACCACCACTCCTTGATCCATGGATGAAACAAATTGTCTTTACAAGGAAAAGAAAAAACAAAACAAAACAGGGTGGGGCTGTGGGGTCATGTGGAACACATGTGGCCTGTAGGCTTCACTTTGCCAACTCATGCACTTTATCTACAATGTTAGCAATGAATGGCGCCAAGGCACAACTGGACTGATTCATGATTTCTATTTAGCTGTCCAGGATCTGACTATGCATTTTGGTTTAGCAATGGAGTTGTTTCCAGCCTGTAACTTTTCAGATGGTAAGTGCAGCTCCGATGCTCCCAAATATATAGGACCCACTGTACATGGAAAAACTGTCAAATCAGAGAGAGGAGCTGAAGCTCAACATTTTCCCTGAAGCTTTGTACTGGAAACACAAAGAACCTGGATCCCTACAGAAGTCATTAAACAGTACAGTAATAACTCCCACCATTCTTAAGAAGGTGTCCAATGACACCTTCGGTGGATATAGGTTCTCCAACTGCTCCTTTGAATTTTCTTGCTATGTTGTTAATTGCTGTAGAGTCAGCTTTGTCATATGGTGACCCTATGAATGAGAGTCCTCCAAGACATCTTGTCATTAACACATTCTCCAACATTTCACCAATGAGCATTGGGACATGAGTGGCCATGCAACATCAGAATCTGGTCAAAATGGCAAAAGTTATTAGTGAGGAAGAAGACACAAGCTAGGAGAGATTGCAGCAGTTTACTTTTGCCTGAGCCTACTGGGAAGAGCAAGATTCTGTCCTCCCCCCCACTGTTCTGTTACTTCAGTACACATTTCTTCTGTACTACAAACTCAATTTGTAGCAATTGAAGTAAGCTGGGGACAATGGAGGTAAGTGGAGGAGGAAAGTGGGACAGTTTAAAAGGAACTGAAAAAGTGGGGTGACAAGTGATTAATTGGGACTGTCTCTGCCAAATCAGGACAGTTGGAGGGTATGCATTAATAGAACTGATCAGATCTTACTAAGTCAGGGTTGTGGCTTCCTTGAGTCTGGTGATAATGTTGTGCCTTCAAGTCGTTTCCCACTTACAGCAACCCTAAAGTAAACCTATCACGGGTTTTTTCTTGGCAAGGTTTCTTCATAGGGGGTTTGCCATTGCCTTGCTCTGAGGCTGAGAGAGTGTAACTTGCCCAAGGTCACCCAGAGAGATTCTGTGGCCGAACAGGGATTCAAACTCTGGTCTCCAGGGTCACAGTCCAACGCTCAAATCTATCCACCTGTAACATGGTTTTCCTAATTTTTTTCCCTACAGCCTTCCACTTTGCTGAGCATTATTGTCTTTTTTTAATGCATCATTTATCTGGAGGAGTGTAGAATTACCCATGTGGAGAATATTAGAGGAGAGTGTTGTATGCCAGACAGCCTCTGCAAACCTCTGGCCTAGCCTGTTGCCCTCAGGGGCAGTGAACAATGCTGTCCCATGACCAGTATTGAAGAAAGATTCAAGAGCCAGCCTAGGCAGCTTTTGTATATGGAATGGGAGATTGCACCATCTTTGTCTCAACCAGCAGAATACTCTGACCTGGCCTTGAATGAGTTGAAACCAGCCAATTTGGCAGCAGCACCAGGTGGAAGGAAAAATGAGCCTGAGCCATGCTACTCTATGGCCCTGCCCTGAGAGGGGGCAGGAAAAAGACCACACTAGAGGAACACAGAGGAGTTAGGTGATATGAGGAACTCTTCTGGTTTTATAAGGAACTTGTTGCTTATGTAATCAGCCTGACTCCTGTGCTATGCCTTATCTGATTAGTAGCATCACATTCAGGTCGAGATCCTACATTGCTTCAGCATAGTGTAAATATCCATAAGTGGAGTTATGTTACACAACCCCTATACTGACTACCAATGTAGTCCAATCTATGAGCATCAATGATCAGCACACAAGGTTGACAACCCATTGAGGCAATGCACATTCACATGTGTGCAATGGTCCCATATGTGCCACTCTGTGTATTCCACCATCTGCTGATATGGCGCTTGCGTGTTGTCCAGAAAAATCCATCTGTGTGCATTGTTCAACTTATATCTCCATACCTCACTAAGAGGAGCTGGCCTTTCTTCTGTACATGGCCCCCACAAGGGGTGTGTGTGACACAGCTCTAGCCTGGGGGCCTGGGATTAGGAAGGTGCCCGGTGTGATATTATTGTAAGTTTTTATTATGTAAATCCATTTAGTGTTTTTTTAAAAAATATATAAATATTACTTTGGTGTCAACTGACTTATTTTTAAACTGACTTATTTTATTTTTTTATCCTAAATCCTGTAGAGCAGCTTGTTGCCCTTAACCTTAGCAGTAGGTAGGGGGGGGGGCACTTCAGGATGTGTGGGGCATGCTTGGATAACCAATGTTAGGGTCTGAAAAGTAGTTGGTTTCTATATATTTGAGGCAGACTCATCCTACTGTTTCCACACACCCCGCTCCATCACCCTCCTTGTTTGGCCCAAGCTCTTAAGGCTCTCATTACACCTCCAGTCACATCTCCTTGGGAAGATATTTTAGTCAAAGTGACTCCCCCCGCCAACAACATCTCCCAGAATCCCCCAGCCATTATAGCCATTGGCCTTGCTGGCTGGTGCGATTCTTGAACTTCTCATCTTTTATTTTTTTAAAAAGTCACATTTCTAAGTTCTAGAACTGCAAAACACATACATTAAAAGTTGTTTAGCATAAGCCAAGGCACTCATCTCCTTCTCTCACCCGTGGGAACCCCCACATTAAAAACAACAACAATTGTTGTTCCCCTACCTAGCTTACCCTCTGTTCTCTTTTTAATTAGGATGTCAAACAGTTCATTACCAGCAGGGCCTGGGGTTGCTGTTGTTTTTGTTGCGCTGGTGGGCCCAAGCTGTTTGTTCTCCCTTAGGCCAGTGGAGGGGGCTCAGTTGCCTTGCTTTTATTTATGGGAAGGGTGAAGGTCAGATGGAAAAAAGTTTTCCCCCTCCTCCTTCTGCTCTTGTGCTTGCTGCTTTCTTTTGTGACCTATCTTGCATTGTTTGCCTCTTTCCCCCCTCCTCTCTCTTGCGCTTTGAAGTGCCTCACTCCAGGTGTTCCTGTTCTGAATTACACATGAAAGGATCACATCCCCCCAACTAATTAACTAGTAAACTGCACCCGCCTCCCTTGGGTTTAATTGATGCTGCTCTTTAAAAGCAGGGAAGAAACCAGTTCCTGGCTCCTCCTGATCTGACACCCAGGCTGTGGCCTCCTTCCAGATAGTTAAGATAGGGGGGACCATCTTGCCCAAGGGCCATCCACTGGATGGCATTTCCCTGGACTCCCCCCCTCCACTTGCACCATTGTGCAATTAATAAAACAATTGTTCCTTGTTAAAATAAGGTGTAAGGAGGACAACCACTCCTGCCACCTCCCCTTCCTTCCATCCACACATTTGGTTGCAAGGTTTTCTTTTCTTTTCTTGGCTTCTCCCACTAAACAACCCCCCTCCTCCGTTTTATTTGATGGTTTCAGATTCTCTCTAGGGAGCCAAGCAAAAGAGTGATCCGTTTTCCCTTAGAGCAGCAAGGCCCAGCGCAGGAGTGCTAATTACTTCGCAGGATTGTCCTGACCCAACAAAAGCATCTGTGTATTTGAGTGTGTTCCCTGGTGCTTCGTTCCTCCCCGCCACCCGAGCAACACGTCCTGTGGTTGCTGCAGAGATGAAAGTTCCAGCCTGTTCTCTATTCTTTGGGCTGTTTTAAGATAAGGGTGGCTGCACAGGACTTGTCATAGGCCGTCTCCATGTAATCTGGTAGGGGAGAGGAAGGAAGGAGGGGGAAAGTGGTTGGAGTCCTCTAAAGTGAACCTGATGCAAATATGGATATAAATATAGCATTGTGAATATCCCTGTTTTCAAGAGGAAGCAAGTCTGTTCTTATTTCTTTTCCCAAAAGGTTTCCATCAAAAAGATGAAAAGGCCCAGGTATGGTTCCAATGAGGCCATTTATATGCATGGTGTTAATTTAGCAAAATATATAGTTATATTTCCCCCCACTGGACTTCCTTACAGTAGCTGATTTTGTACTGCTTTGGGGCAAGAAGAACAATTTACTGGTGTTGTGGTGTTGATATGGATGGGCAGATGGTGGGAAAAGTGAAAACATTCCTGTAGCATCACCCCTCTCTCTCTCTGGCTTTTCTTCGCAAATGAAGACTCATCCCGCACTTTCTGCAAATGCACTGATGACTGAAAAGGCCAATCTGAGATAAACATGTCCAGTTGCAGAAAGCACAGCAGAAGGTCTCCTTGGGTGATGTTTCTGGGTTGTGATTCGTTCTGCGTTGTCGTTTCTCTTAAAGACTTGTTCGGCGTGAGTTCTCAAATAAGGCTGCAGCATTGTGGATAGTGCGTCTCCATACCTTCATACCTCCCGATGTGAGACCAGGGTGGACCATTGTTGGTGATCAATTTGGCTGAGCCTGAGATGTTGTTTTCAGGGAGTCCTTGTATTGCTTTTTTGGAGTGCCCCTCTTACACTGACCTGTGGCGAGTTCACCACAGAGTACTATTTTTGGGAGGCGATGGTCCTCCATCCTAGAAACGTGCCCTGCCCAGCGTAGCTGTGTTCTCAATATTATGGCCTCAATGCTGGTGATCCCTGCTTGCTCAAGGACAACAACATTAGTTGCCTTTGTTCGACTGCATCAGAAGATGCCCGTTGCCCGTTGGCTGCAGATAGCCAACCAGGTAGATGGGGATAAGCTTTATCCTTCGAGCCTGTGCAATGGATTTTTTTCTGGTGGAGCACAGTGTGCACAGAACTGGCCTCACCCTTTAAACCAAAGGTTCATCTGCTGTGACCTTGCAAGCATGGATGGTAGCAACGAGGTCCTCGGGTTATAGGTTTGATTAGAGTTTCCTTCTCTTAAAGTTGAATGGGCACCATCTGCCCGCGTTTGGAATTAGAGTTTTCCTTCTCTTAGGATGGTTGCCATAAGGCTAGAGAGCCCATCCTGCCCGTTGACGCTCTTTGTCAGACCCTTTGGTTTTGACCTGTCTGGCATGGGAGGCCCTACCGGCAGCTATAATGCCACTGCCAGCATAGCTCAAAACTTCATTAGGGTACGCAAGCCTCTCCCCCAAGACAAGGGGACGTCAATGGAAAGGCATCAACTGTAGCATCAACTACTCTAGTATTTGACAATGATCCAAGAAATGAGAAAGTGTTGATTCCATGTGTTGATTTTACCTACGTATCTGCATCTTCTACCACTAGTTATTAGTCTTGGCTCTCCCAAAACACTGTGCATCAGTGTTTAATAATAACAAACCCCACGGGCTAAAACCAACATTAGTCCTATCTAGAGCAGACCCATTGAAATGAGTGGGGGCTTCAGTTAGCTACTATGGACAACACTTTAAAAAGCATTCTCTGCCTTCCCTTGTGCCACCTGAAGAACGTTTGCTACTTGGGCTGACTAGCCCTGCTTGCAATTTCCTATATTGTCTTTTGATAATGAAACTCTGCTTTGAAACCTGGTTTTGCTTATATATATATATATTTCCCTTCTACATCACTTTGTAACAATTTTTTTCCTCTGTTTTGAGCACATGCTTTTTTTTTTAAAAAAATACAAATACTGTACAAATAAATACATTTTATTGCCAAAAAAGCACTGTTATAGTTCAGAAACTCTCTTTGCTAAATTATTTGTGAGTGTCTCATCAAAAAGTATAACATGTAATTTTGTAACTGCCTGTGTTAGCTTTTGAGAGCAGTGGTTTTTAACCTTCCTTGCACCTGGCTGGTATAGCTTGAAACCTTATCCTATAACCTTCATTCCACTTTGCATGGTCTCTGGAGACCTTCTCCTTTTCATGGACAACTTAATATTATCTATGTTCATGTGATGTAGAATCATAGATTTGGAAGCCTAGTTTCTTTTAACTTAAAGCGTGTTATCTCAGTTTTAACAAGTCAAGGCCAGAGTGTAGACACGGGACTTTATCAGACCACCTCCCATTAATGTTCTTTTGTCGGCATATTTTAAAACATTTTTAGGCTAGCAAAAGAACCCCCTCACCAGATCTACCTCCAGCAGTGTCAATGAGGCTTCCCCAGCAGTAACGGAGAACAAACAGAGCTCCATTTACTTCTGGGATTGAGGTCTTGCTGATTCTTGAGACAAGACGCTAGAATGGGAAATTTAAAAATTAAAACCAAATAAACACACTAAACATAGACACAAGCACAGAAACACACTTTAAAAGTCCCAAGTGCATAGGTGGGGTTGGTCATAAAAAGAACATCCCCTACCTGGCTGTCACAATCTCACCCGGACGTGTTTGTCCATTTACACTGTATTCACATGAGTACAATGGCACAAGGATTCAAACACCAGCAGCGCCAGCAACAAATTGCCATGGGAGATCAATTGATGGCTTGGCTGGTCAATAAAAAGGAATCGGTTTTAGACTTTACATGATTGCGAATGGATGTCACCTTCTGATATGTGTGCCCTTTCGCGATCATTAGGCATCCTTATGACGCCATATTTGCCACCGCCAATAAAGTCCACAGACTGCATACCCTCTGACATTTCACAGAAGAAAACTGAAATACATGTGGGCAAGCAATATCAGAATGTGGTTAAGAGGCTGCAGATGTTTGCTTTTGCATAAGTTTATTGGGAAGGGTAAGCTTAATGACCCATGTCTCCTTTTCCCCTTGCAGAATCAATTGATTGCAATCTACTTTTACACTCTGAACCCAGTTTGCAGCATTTGAAATAAGATTAGGAAAGTAATTGGAATGGGAGGAGGTGAGAAACTGGAGCATTTTAAAAGCAGCTTAAAAATTAGGGTAACAGAGGATTAATCAGAACTGTCTCTGTCATTTCAGGTCAGTTGGAGGGTAACTATCCAGGGGTAGTTGTGTTGGCCATGTAGAAAAGTCTTGCAAAATCCACAAAAAAACTTGTGGTGATAACCTTGATTAGGCCAATCAAAAGGTGCAAAATACATTACATACTGTAAGTCCCAATTAATCCTCTGTTATCACATTTTCAGCTGGTTTTAAAATGCCCCAGTTTCTCTCTCCTCTTTCCATTTCCCCCCTTTGTCCTCAGTTTACTTCAGTTGTTGCATACTGTGCAAAATGCAGAAGTAGTTTCCCCTGAATTAACTCAGAAGGTGGGGAAAGAGGAGTCAGAGTCTTCCTTTCCCAGCAGTCTCAGGCAAAAACAAATGGTTGCAGCCTTTCCCTGGTTATGAGTTCTTCTTCATTCATAACTATTGCCATCTTGACCACAATCTGATGTTGCTTGGCCACACACATTTTGGGTTTCATCTGCAGAATGTTGGAAGCTATGGCTTAAATACACAAAAGGCACCAGATCCCGCCTGATCTTGGAAGCTAAGCAGGATCAGCCCTGGTTAGTACTTGGATGGAGACCTCCAACAACTACCAGGAGCTGTAGGTGATATTTCAGAGGAAGGAATGGCAAAACTACCTCTGAGTATTCCTTGCTTAAGAAAACTCTTTGAAATCCATGGGATTGGCAGGCAACTTGAAGGCACAGGAGCACATACACACATGGATTAGCCCAAAGTCACCCAGTGCTCTTCATGGCTGAGTGAGGATTTGAAATTTGATCTTCCAAGTTGGAGTCTGGCCATCTCTGTCCATTAAAGAGGAATACCAGGAGTGGACAACTTTGGCAACCAATTTTGTCCACCTGAAAAGCACAGAGGGTAGCTACAGTGGGAGGCCAGCTGAGATGATTGCAAATAAGAATTCTGTGTTTCTTATGAAATTTTCCTCCAGTCCCCATATTTCTAGCATTGTAGTAGCTTAAAACTCATATGGCTATGTCTTTGAAAAAAAACATCAGTTGAACATTTAGAAACCTGGATGTCACGATCTCACCTGGAAGTGGTCTTGCCAGGCCAGCCATTGACACTGCATTCATGTGAGTACAATAGCGCAGTTTCAAAATGCTGGCAATGCCGGCACAAAAGCGCCATGGGGATCAATTGATGGCTTGAACTCTCAATAAAAAGTACGTTCTTTTAAACTGGACATGATCACAAAAAGGCAATGTCATCTGGTATGTGCACCCTTTCATGATCAGTAGGTGTCCTTACGATGCCTTATTTGCCTTGTCTGATAACATCCTGAAACAGTTTGGTGCAGATCCTTATCACATTCCTGAAAATTATTTTTTTCCTCTGGAAGGGGGAGATCTTACCTCCTCCTGCACACACGCACACACACACACACACACACATTTACACATGTACCCCCCCCACACACACAATTGGATGAAGTTGCTCACGGAACACCCAGAATTCTCTTTTCCCACTGGAAGTGAAAAGATCTTAATTGATGATTTAATAGATCTTTAAGAGAAAACCTAAATTAAATATTATCTTAATCAGCAATAAAATGTACTCTCTCAATTACATTCTCCCCCCACCCCGGTCTTATTAAAATACGTAAATAGTTGCAGTGAGTATTGTTGTAATTGTTTCCTCCTTTGATTTTTCATTTCCTTTCTTGTCATCATCTCCCGGCAGCGGCAGCAGCTGTAAAACAGATCTTTCAACAGCCTTGTTAATTGCGTGGAAATTAATCTGATTTTAAAAAACCTCCTTGATATACAGAATCTCATGTGCCTTAATATGTATAGGCACATGTTTACTCTCTGTTGGCAGGGATCCATTGTAGAAGACTTTCCATCAGTGTGATGTGCTGAAAGAGAGGTCAGGACCACTGGAGAAGTTTCTACAAAGTCCCATTTTGCTGCTGTCTTTCCATTGAGCATTTCCTGCATTTCCAGGGAATGGATGCATTGCTGATCTTGTCTTTGCTAATCGATCCCTATGTGCCCATGTTGGTTTCTATATCTGACTGTGGGTGATGATCCCCATCCCTAAATTAAGCTCTTCTACCTGCTTTCTAGGGGGTGGATTTCCCTTAGCAATTTGGAACCCACAAAATCCTCTCAACAATTTGGTCCCTAGTGGGAAGAAAGTGAAGTTTAAAAAAAAAAAAACTCCTTTCCACCCTAGTGCCATCCAGAAGCGTCAAAGTGTGGGGCCCCCATCATCCCCAGCCAGTCAGCCAATGCTGCCCCTTTGTCTGTGGGTGCTAGGAATTGTCACCCTGTTGGGAGCCTGAGGATGGGGAGGTCTGGTTCGAACTTTTCCTTAGTATCGTGGGTTGCAATCCATTGCCCAAAGGCTTTGGGGCAAGCCTGACAGGATTGTGGGATCTCCACAGCTTACTTGTAACTCTGCATAAGTATGTGTGGCATTTCAATTCAGAGTTCCTGGAGATTTTGATGATGTTTGCTGGGTCATGTCCACAGCATGTAAAGTGTTTTAAGCACCCATTTTTGTTTAAAAAAAAAAAGAAAAGAAAAAAAGGAAGTGAAGGGAAGGGAAGGGGATGATGAGTAACACAGTAATTTGACCAAATTCCCCTTGGAAGTTATGTAATGTGCCATGTATACATAAACATCTTTACTTAGAGCTCAGTGGGGCTTACTCCCAGATGTGCACATGTGTATGGAGGCATAAGAAGAAAAGCAACGGGTGCATGAGATCACTTCATGGTGGATGCATTTTGTTTGTTTACTGCTAATTACTGTTCATTCTGTTTCCCAGACAAAAGATAAATGTGATCAACTCTAACAAAACTACATATATTTGATATAGACAGCAGAAAACAAGGGCTAAGCCCAAACTAATCTAGTTTCTAATCTATTGCTTCTTCTGTTTTTACAGACCATCCCCTCTTAAGGGTTCCATTAACTTTCAAGTTAAAAAAAGTTAAAAACAGCCTCCCTCTTTTCTTACTATTGACACATCTGCATGTACACACACACACACACACTGAAATCAAATTCATTAAACTGTAGCTGTTCATTGTATTTTTAAAACCTGGATTCCTGTCTTTGAGGGATAGAAAGAAGAGAGGGAGGGAGAATACATTAATATATGTGCTTTGATCTTGCCTCACAGGTTGCCCCTCAGCCTGCCTTTCATTAGATTATGAAAGTGCCCAGAAGGAGTTACCCATATCTTGTTCATCCATATTCCTTTTGGAGTGTTCACATTAAATTGTCTCCATCTAGTGGTCCAATATCCATGGGAAGTATTGGCATGAGATAAATTATGACCATAAAAATACCTATATGTAAATATCTCTCAATATTCTAGAAGTAGATCCTGCGTAAGCAGGACCAGATCTGGATTAAAGCAGCAGGAGGATCTAAAGGGACAGAGGAGTGAGTGTCTGGGGGCAGCCAAGGGTGGCTGATCATGCTATCTCTCCTCTTCTTCCTTCTTTCAAGTGGTTATGGCTAGTGGAGAAAATCACTGACACATCGGCAGCAAATGTTAGCCATTTCAAAGTGAAGGAATATGGGGATCAGGGTTTGTGTTTCTATGGAACAAAGAGAGGAAGTCATAGCATTATAGGAAGTTCAGATCAGACCATTGTCCCATCAAATTCAATTTTGTGAAGTCGAAGGCTTTCACGGCCAGCATCTATAGATTTTCCTTGGGTTTTTTTCTGGGTTGTGAGGCCGTGTTCTGGAAGAGTTTATTCCTGACGTTTTGCCTGCATCTGTGGCTGGCATCTTCAGAGATGCAGGCAAAACATCAGGAATAAATTCTTCTAGAACACGGCCTCACATCCCAGGAAAAAACCAAGGAAAATCTATAAATTCGGTTTTGTCTGTACCCATTAGATCTCTTGGTATAGTTGGAATGCAACTTCATATCCTCCAATTTTCACCAATGAAACCCTTGGTATAGTTGGAATGCAACTTCATATCCTCCAATTTTCACCAATGAAACCCGGGACATGTGTGGCCTCACAACATCAGAGTGTGGTCAAGATTGGAAAAGTTATTAATGAGGAATAACAGACAAGCTAGGAGAGTTTGTAGCAGTATGCTCTTGCCTAAGTCTCCAGGGAATGACAAGATTCCACCCCCCCTCTTTTCCAATCCCCCACTGAGTTGAGTTCAAACTACTTTTGTACTTTCAACTCAGCAGTTGAAGAAAGTAGAGGGCAAAGGGGAAAAGTGGGAGGGAGAGAGAGAAACCGGGACATTTTAAAATCAGCTGGAAAAGTAGGATGGCAGATGATTAATCAGGACTGTCCCTGCCCATTCAGGACAGTTGGAGGCTATGCAACTCTGCAAATTCCTCATCATTGGCTATGAGAGTTTGGGCTGCTGGAAGGTGCACTTGGAGAACCACATTTTGCTCATCCCAGGACTGCATGTGTTTTTTGTCACCACCACTGCAGCACTCCAGCAAGTGCCCACTTTCTCCTTTCAAAGGAGAAGACACTACATCTCTCCAGGACTCTAGGTTGCATCAGAGCAGTCCGGCACCCTTCTACAGAGAGGATACCACCACAGCTGCTGCTGAATTACACCATTAAGAATGACAGTGGCAATGTCAGTATCCAGAGCCAGATTAGAATCTCACTGTGGCCATGGTGGGTATATGTGAAGACAAATTCTTCACTTACTATATATGCACCATAGCTAGGACCTGTCTTCCTCCAGAGAAGGAGATGTGAATGTCGGCTGTGGCGGTGTGCATGTAGGGCAGCGGTGAGAATCTTGCAGTCCTTCAAATCTTGAAGGACTGCCACTCCCAGCATTCCTCGCCTTTGACTGTGTGGCTAGGATTAATGGCACTTGCAATCCAGCAACATCTGGAGGATCCTAGGGCTCCCACCTCTTGTGCATGGAGATCTGGGCATGCAACACACAGCTACATATGCAGACATGTACTGAGGCTGAGAAAAAGAGAAAGTTTGTATAAGAAAAGCAGATGTGCTGTATATATCTGAGGCAATAAACCCCCAGCTAGAAAACAGAAGAGTATAGTAATCTTTAAACACATAGAAGCTCCCCAAATGGAGATGAATTGTAACAAAATGCAGCTACAAATCCTTCATTCACAACACAGCTTACTAAGACTCTGTAATCTTGTCTGTTGCATATAGCACCTTAGTGGTCATCAAAACACTCAGGAAGTATAAAATAGCCTTCAGGGTAACCAAGGCTGACAAATTATATGAAATGAGTCAGAGATTCCTTCCTTAATAGGCATACTGGAGGACCGTTGTTCCAGTGGTCTCCATCAGCCACTGGTCTCCATTGGAGACTAATGGAATACTTTGGACTAAAATAGTGTTCAAATGTAGCTGCTGTCCTGTCGCAAACTAAAAGAGGCTACAGTGCCTCTGTTGTAATTCCATCATTCAATCTAGTAAAAGCAAAGAATAAATTAAGTTATAAATAAGTCTGGCTTGGCTGTCTGTTTTTTTGTTCTGTGTAGTACTTGAGGAACATCGTGAGTAATGCTGATGTTTATGAAGTTTTGAGTGATGTGCTTGGAGGAAAATGTTAAATTAACCCCCTTTTCAAAAAGAAATATCACAGCAAGACCTTGGAAAAATAACTTTTTAAGACTGCAGCTCCCCTAGATCTCCCAGCCAGTGTGTCCACTGGCTACTGGCTATTTAAACTCAACTGTAGACTGTAGATAGGAAGAGCATTCCAAAATATTCAAAAAATAGTGATGGTGATGGTGATAATGGTAGTGGTGGTGCTGGTGGTGATGATGATGATGATGATGATGATTGGAAAGATAGCAAAGAGGGCACCAGTTTAACCTCTCTAGGAGATAACATTGTATTTTATTGGTTATATTCATGGTTTACTCATTTCCCAAGGAGTTCAAATTGTCACAGGGAACCTCACAGTAGTTCTGTGAAATAGGTTTTATGGATAGCAATGTATCCATGTCATAAATTTATAAACTGTTTTTCTGGACCCCTCAAGTTTCCTGGAAATTCCTCAAATCCACCTGGCTTCCCCAATTTATTTTTAGGTCAAATTGGGGTCATTTTTCTGACCCCAAATAGCACCAAATGCAAGAAAACTACAAATGTGGTGGTTTTCCTTCCTTATATCCCAGAATCCCAGACCCTGTCGTGTTCCTAAAAACCCCTGCCTACCACCTGATGTGGTTTGGTCTCTCTGCACCTCCCCAGTGCTGCCACTGCCGAGACCCACCCACCCAAGCCTTCTTTCAGCTGAAGCACAGCTGAAAATGGCAACTTGAAGGAACGGGACCCAGTTTGATGAGACACACATTTATGTTATACAGTACAGTCGGCTTTCTGTTTCCATGGATTCTTTGTTCAAGGATTCCACCACCCAAGGCTTGAAAATATCCCTCCCCCCCAAAATAATAATAATAATAATAAAATAAATCCAAAGAAGCAAATCTTGATGGGAATGAGACATTTCAGTGCAGCCAGTTCAGAGTGACCAGTTCAGTGTGGCCGCTTCAGTGTGGTGCAGTTCTGCTTGTGAATCATTGGTTGTGATTACTGCTTGTGATCATTGGTAATTTTGTCAAGAAAATGCAATCAAAACCATTTCTGTTTGGTTGGGATCCTCTTGCAAAATGATTTGGGTAAGAGTTAGGGTTAAGATAAGGGTTAGTGTTATTATCAATTATCAATAGCCCTGACCCTAACCCTTATGCAAATAGTTTTGCAAGACAATCCCAGCCAAAAAGAAATGGTTTTGATTACATTTTCTTGACAAAATGATCAATTATCAATTGATATGCAAGCAGAACCATGCCACATCGAAATGGCCCCACTGAAACATCCTAGACCCTTTTATATAAGCGTCACCATTTTAGTACCCCACTGTATATAATGGGACTTGAGCATCCATGGATTTTGGTATCCATAGGGAGTCCTGGATACCAAGGGCCCACTGTACATGCTTTTGTCATAATATGTTTGGGAAATTCAGGAGTACCATCAGAAATTAGAGGCACAAATCCCATTGGAATTATGTCCTTTTTTAAAAAAATGTGCTTGCCTTATTAATGGAAAAGTTGCTATTTCTTAGCCCCATCCATACTGTTCATTTGAATTTTTTTTTTAAATCAGAATTTAATTTAAGCACTAGATTATTCTAGTGTAAAATGAAAATAAACATGTGAAGTCGAAGGCTTTCACGGCTGGCATCCATAGATTTTCCTTGGTTTTTTTCTGGGCTGTGAGGCCGTGTTCTGGAATAGTTTCTTTCTGACATTTCACCTGCATCTGTGGCTGGCATCTTCAGAATCTCTGAAGATGCCAGCCACAGATGCAGGCGAAACATCAAAATTATTTATTGTCCAGGATAACTTAGCATAGAATCATAGAGTTGGAAGGGGCCCCATAGGAAATCCAGTTAGATGCAGGAAATCCAGTTAGAGCATTCCCAGCAGGTAGCTGTCCAGCCTCTTTTTTGAAGAGGTCCAGAAAAAGAGTTACCACTGCCTCTCCATGGATGCTCATGGATCCATGGATGCTCAAGTCCACTGCCTAGAGAGGCAATTGGTTCTTTGTCGAACAGCTCTTGCTATCAGCAAGTTCCTTCTAATGTCCAACCAAAATCTACCCTTCTGTAGTTCAATTCTTTGCAGGTTGAATTTTTTTTTGCAGAAGTTACACCCTTGTAGCTTATTGCACAGACTGTGGTGGATTGCCACTGTTCTATCATTTTTGAAAGATTTACCTGAAAGATATAACATTTAATACTTTATGAAATATAGTTCACTTTCATTCTGTTTTGATTACTGTGAAACATGATTTACATGAGGTTACCTTCAAAAAGAGAGCCAGTTTGATGTAGTGGTTTGGGTGTTGGACTAGGACTCTGGAGGCCAGGGTTCAAATCCCCACTCTGCCATGGAAACCCACTGGGTGATCTTGGGCAAGTTACACTTTCTCAGCCTTAGAGGAAGGCAAATGCAAACCCCTCTGATTTAATCTTGCCAAGAAAACCCTGTGATAGTTTTGCCTCAATGTCACAATAAGTTGGAAATGATTTGAAGGCACATAACACAATGACACAATCTTCAAAACATGTTTGGAACTTTCAACTGTGGCCATGCTGTTGACTGGGGCTAGTTAGAAGGAGTATCAGTCTCCCCTATTGCCACCACTTTTGTGGTTCCTAGTCTGTTTCCAGGATCAATTCAAAGTGTTAGTTATAACTCATAAAGCTCTACAGGACATGAGTCCTGGCTTCTCCCATATGAGCCTGCCTGGGCTCTGAGATGTCTGGTCACACAACTATCAGAAGCATGTTTGATAAAGCCAGAAGAGAAGGTCTTGTCTTGGCTATTCCCAGGGTGTATCCCTCAATACTTACTCAAGTAATGCTATACATATTCTATAATTTTCTATATGTGGGCAACTTTCCCCACCCTCATTGAGGATTATTCCACATTAGAAATTCACTTGCAGTCTAAACTGTAGGAATGTAAATCTTTGTTAATTTCATTCTTGCAGATAAGAACAAGTAATATTGCCATTTTTTCATTGTTGCAAGAAAATTGTGAAAAATGACACAGTTTGCAAAGACTACTCAGAGTTTGCAAAAAAAAAGAGAGAGAGAGAAAGAGAGAGAGACTTTTTGCACAGAAAGCAACATTTCTGAACAAAAAACAGGTTTTCTGCTCAGAAAATGGCAAATATTTTCAGAAAAGAGTTTTCTAGGCAAGAAACCTATTTCCTGTGTAGAAAATGCTACTTTCTTTGCAAAAAGCAAAAACAAAAACAAAACATATATTTTCATGCAGAAAATGTCCAAAACTATGAAGACTCTCATCTGTTTAGGATTCTCCTCCCTTAGGGGTTCCTCGGGCTTAAGAAAACTGGTTGCTTTTTAACCATTTTTTAAAAATATCTTCAAATATTCTTGCCATCTCTAGTTGAGAACCATACTCACCATCTTATCTGCTTGTGGGAACCTGCAACTATAATCTTAACTTTTGCTAAATGAGCAATGCTGACTGCAGCACCCATCATCCACCAAGCAGATGGGTACAACTGCCAGGGAGGCCCTTTTGTGGTAATTTATTTATATTTCCAATTTGTACTCCCCTGCTGATGTTACCCGCATGGAGCTTTGTTTGCTACGCAAGCCACCATCTACCTGGGAGTAGGAAGTATTGTAATGAATGACAAGCACGTACTGGGTGCACTGCAAAAATGAATGCAACGCACACACGGAATAATTACTAAGGGAAGGGGAGCAAAGGAAGAAGAGCAAACAACAAAAGACTTACCTTTTTCTGTGGGTAGAATTCCCATGTTGATAATGCTGACAGGGCAAAAAAAAAGTAATTTGAGAGGAAGCAGGAAACAGAGGAGAACAGGAGCAGGAACAGCAGCAATTAACTAAGAGAATAAATAGTATGGTTATTATTAGAACAAGTGGGAAATGGTTGAAGGTTGGGGAGAGAACCCTGATACATATATACTGAATAACATCTCAAGCCTTCACTGCAGGCACCACTGGCAGATTTCCGATGATCAAAGAATTGTCAGTTGGCAACCAAGGACAGCAGGCACAATGGGAATCTATAAACAACTGGTTTAATCTCTCCTCTGCGTCCTTGTTCTTCCTTCATCCTGATGTTGCACTTTTCCAATTCTAATATTTGGAATTTCCCTCTTTTTGTAAAACAGAACAAAACAAAAGACCAAACTAACATTTTTTTTTGGGGGGGGGTGTCCTATACATTAGAGTGGAGAACAGGACACAAAAATACAATTTTCAACAGTGGCTGAAACTTCTGTCAGTGAAAAGTGACGGCTTATTCTCCACTGCAGCACACAGTTTGCACAGAGGACGCATGTGAGATTGATGACTCATGTGAAACCACGCGGTACAGTGATGTCATCCTCACGGGCTTTTTGCAGGCTTTTTGAAGTATTTGCTAATCTCCTAAAACCTGGACCAATGGATTCAAATTACAGGAAAAGAGATTCCACCTAAACATTAGGAAAAACTTCCTGACAGTAAGAGCTGTTCAACAGTGGAATATGCTGCCTCCTAGTTTGGTGGAGTCTCCTTCTACTGAGGTTTTTAAACAGAGGCTGGATGGCCTTCTGTCAGCATTGCCTTGACTGTATATTCCTGCAAGCCAGGAGGTTGGACTGGATGACCCTCATGGTCTCTTCCAACTCTAAGATTGTATGATTCTAGGTTCTCAAGTGATCTATTCTAATTCCTATTTCCTAGACTGAAATGAATACAGTGTTTTTTCCCCCCCAGCTAATGCTCTTTTCAGAATTATGAGATACAATTCTCAGCACAAAGCAACCTATAAATATGCACACAAAAATGAGTATTTTAGATTTAAATGCATAAAAGTCTATATCTGGGGTAATAAACCTTTTTAAAAGGCACATTTAACGAATTATTGACATCTGTGCATTTTTTTCTTTTAAAAAATTGTAGTGTGATGCAAAAATGGAATGGAACTGATTTATGAATGAACACATGTGAAAATGAATGACCCAGCCACCTCCCATTGAGTTTTGGGTGTCAATCCACTCATGGTGACTAGCCCAAAATTACCCAATGAGTTTTGTGGCTCAATAAAGATTTCAACCCAACGTAACACTAACCACTAGACCATGCTGCTCCCCCCGCTGGCTATAGTTTGCAAAGAAGGAAACACCTTCATTCCATGCTCACCATGCTGTTGGATAAAATTTAGCAACTTTCTCTTGCACATTTTTGGTTGCAGTGCTTTCCTTGTGCAGCCAGTCTTGAATTGTGCAATATTTAAATGTTACCATAGTGATGAGTAGTGGACACAGCTTCTCTCCCCCCTCCCACAAATTAAAGAACAGATGCGGAAAAGGTTGATCTTACTGTGACCTCTTTTAAGCTGGCATCAACACACTAATTGTTTTTATTCTTTTCTTTCCCTGGCAGTCTTAGCTTTGTCCTTCCACCATATCTTGGCCCACTTTAGATTTAAAAGGCAGCAGTTCCTTTCAGTCTTTCCTTTTGTGAGTTGAGGCCACTTCTCACAATATGCTCCATTCCCTCTAGGCAATTAGGAAATGCATACATACATATATAACATACATCAGGAAATGAAAATCTAGTTGTGCACAGCTAGTTAAACGATATCAAACATGTGGACATATAACCATCACCAACCCTGTAACCCACAAATGGTAAATCTTATTGGTCCTTGCAGGAGGTGGAAAGATGGTTGAGATACATACTGACTTGGTACAGTTAGGTGACATCTGGCTTGATGACAGTACATGCAAAAGGAATCTAGGAGTCTTAGTGGATCACAAGCTGTACATGAGTCAGTGGTGTGATGCGGCAGCTGAAAAAGCCAATGTGATTCTAGGCTGCATCAATAGGAGTATAGTGTCTGGATCAAGGAAAGTAATCATAGACTCATAGAATTGGAAGAGACCACAAGGGCTATCTAGTCCAAACCCTTGCCATGCAGGAATACCCAATCAAAGCACTCCTGATGGATGGCCATCCAGAAAGGAGTCAATTTGAAGGCACATAATAACAACAACAAAAAGATGAACACTGCCCCTCTTTTTTTCTTTTTTGTTTACTTAATGCTTGCACAAAAACCAAGTCTGCATTACTTTATGGGAGATGAGTTTGTTAATACAGGTTGAATACCCCTTAGCCAAAATGCTTGGGACCAGAAATGTTAAATATTGTATTTCAGAGTTTTTTGAATTTTGGAATACTTGCATATACATAATGAGATATCTTGGATATGGGACTCAAGTCTAAACATTAAATTCATTTATGTTGCATATACACCTTGTACTGTTAGCCTGAAGATAATTTTATACACAATATTTTTAACTATTTTGCGTATGAAACAAAACTTGGGTACACTGAAGCATCAGAAAGTGCCACTTTATTCTGCTTTGGTCAGACCTCACCTGGAATACTATGTCCAGTTCTGGGCACCACAATTCAAGAAGGACATTGACAAGCTGGAACGTGTCCAGAGGAGGGCAACCAGGATGATGGGAGGTCTGGAAGCCATGCCCTATGAGGAGCGGCTTAGGAAACTGGGCATGTTTAGTCTGGAGAAGAGAAGGTTGAAAGGGGACATGATAGGCATGTTTAAATATTTAAAGGGGTGTCCTACTGAGGATGGAGCAAGCTTGTTTTCTGCTGCTCCAGAGACTAGGACATGGAGCAATGGGTTCAAACTACAGGAAAAGAGATTCTACCTAAATATTATGAGGAACTTCCTGACAGTAAGAGCTGTTTGACAGTGGAATGCACTGCCTCGTAGTGTGGTGGAGTCTCCTTCTTTGGAGGTTTTTAAACAGAGGCTGGATGACCATCTGTTGGAAATACTTTGATGGTGTATTCCTACAGGGCAGGGGATTGGATTAGATGGCCCTTATGTTCTATTCCAACTCTATGATTCTATGGACTTTATCAGATGATCCCTTAAAACATTATTTTGCTGGTATTAAAAAATCCATTTTTATGCTGGCAAAAGAACATCATCCCCCCCGCACTTACCTCCTCCCCCAGCAAAGGCAGCTCCATCAATATAAAGGAAATGAATGGAACCCCGTTCACATCCTCATTTGAAATCTTTACAAAGTCTCACAGGAAATTCAAAAGTAAAAACAAACATATAAACATCTAAAAGTTACACTAAGCACCTAAACACACTAAAAAAAAAAATTCCAAGTAACCTGGGGAGGGTCATAAAAAGTTTGTCACTTACCTGGATGTCACAATCTCACCCAGAAGTGTTCTGGCCAGTCTGTCCATTGTTGGGGTAAGTACAAGAGTTAAATGGCCTTATGTTTCGCATGCCAGCAAAAAAGTGGCAGGGGGATTTATTGACGGCTTTATTGACGTCAATAAAATAGAGCGCCTTATTGCCAATACATAAATGTGACAAGGTGACATTGGAGATTTTCATACTACACTGTTACAGTGTTACTATTCCACTTTAACTACTCTGGCTTCCTCCTGTGGAATTCTAGGGTTTGTAGTTTAGTGAGGCCTAAGAGCTCTCTGGCTGAGAGTTGTAAATGCCCCTCCCTAAACTGCAAATCCCAGAATTCCACAGGAGGCAGCCATAGCAAATAAAGTGGAATAGTAACACTATAACAGTGTAGTGTGAAAATCTCCATTGTCTGATCTGCGCACCCTTTCACATTTATGTGACATCATTATGACGCCATATTTAGCGCATCTGATAAAGTCCTATGATTCTAGGTACAGCCTTGTTTCCCCTAAGATTAGCTAACAAATGGGTACTTAGGGACATTTGAAATCTTTTCTTTTTTAATTTTTATTTTATTTTATTTTATTTTATTTTATTTTATTTTATTTTATTTTATTGCCGTGGATCTTTCTGCCTTTCTAGAAAGCAATATTGCAGCCTTGGGACATTTCACTGCAAAAGCAGTTAATTAATTAATTACTCAATTACTTAATTTTCATAAGGATTGGATTCTTCAGAATTTTTGCTGACATCCTAAGAGATCATTCTTTGTTCGTAGTGCACTGTTTGGCTATTGTATTTAATGCTAGACTGTTGCTTATCCTTCCTACATCTAAATCAGGGGAGGGCCCCTGACTGTTTTCAAGGTTCGGCACCTGTCTTGCTGCTGCTGCTGCTGCTGCCACCACATAAAGTTTTCATACAGCAGCGGTGGCAGCTTTAAGTGTATTTCCATTTTAAAATGACTCTGCCAAAGTTTTAAGATCTTTAAGGGAGGAATTTCTCTTGGTTCCTCCTCCATCACAGGTACAGCTGGTGAGGACTCAGGAGAGAGCCTTCTCAGTGGCTGCTTCCCGGCTATGGAACTCTCTTCCAATGGAGGCTTAGTTGCCCTCTTTTCAAAACCAGGCAAAGACCTTCTTATTTAAACAGCTTTGAACTGGTTAGAGTTGTGCAGTGCTTGAGCTGGTTCTCAATATATACTAGGTTTTAATGTGTTTTAACTGTTCTAAATAATGTTTTTAAGTTGAGCATTGTTTAATGCTTTTAAAAAATATATATATTGCAGATTGCTTTAGCTATTTTGTTTTAATGTACAGTGTAAGCCACTTTGGCTCCCATATTGGAGAAAAGTGGGATATAAATTAAATTAAATTAAATAATTAAATCATTTTTTAAAAAAAACATGCCCTCATGGGATTCATTTTAAAGGAGAAGTGCAGCCCTAGTGATGGTTGCCAGGTCAGACACATCCCAGGGCCTGAGATTTCAGAGCCAACGCATGAGACCTAAGACTTTATCAGACCACCCTCCATAAAAGTTCTTTTGCCAGCATATTTTGCTATGTTTTTATGCTGGCAAAAGAACCCCTCCCCTACCAGATCTACCTTAACCAGCATCAATGAGGCTTCCCCGGCAGTAACGGAGCACAAATGGAGCTCCATTTACTTCCAGGTCCCTGGTCTTGGAGATTCTAGCAAAAAGACGCTAGCACTGCATTTTTTTAAAAAAAACAAAACCCGAAGACACAAAAAGTTCACACTAGCACAAAAACACACTTTAGAAGTCCCAAGTAAACAGTGGGGGGGTCATAAAAAGAGTGCCCCCTACCTGGCTGTCACAATATCAGCTGGAAGTGTTTGCCCATTGATGCTGCATTCATGTGAGCACAATGGCGTGAGGATTCAAACACCGGCAATGCCAGCAACAAAGTGGAATGGGAGACCTATTGATGGCTTGGTTCATCAATAAAAAAGTACGCCTTATTCCCTACACATGATGTCGAAAGGACAACCGTGTCTGCTATGTGGGCCCTTTCGCAATCATTAGGCGTCCTTATAATGCCAAATTTGCCGCATCTGATAAAGCCCTTGGGACAAATTCTGGTGATGTCATAGGAGGCATGTTCTGCTAATATCATAGGGTGTGGGCCTTATGCACAATCCATTAAGTATCAATCACAGTTACTCCGAGTATGCCATTCAATTTTTTTTTAAAGAAAGGCTAATCAAGTGGAATATACACATAGAATCATAGAATCATAGAATTGCAGAGCTGGAAGAGACCACCAGGGCCATCCAGTCCAACCCCCTGCCACGCAGGAAATCTTGATCAAAGCATCCCCGACAGATGGCAATCCAGCCTCTGTTTAAAGACACACACACACACACACACACTTTTCAAGTGGCCAGGAAGCACAATTCTTTTTTAAAACTGGGTGTGCATTTCCCAGACATCTTGTTTTAAAACAGAAATATACTTTACTAGCTGTACCCAGCATAACATACACCATTGAAAACTCCCCCCAAAACTCCCAGTATACCTCACGACAACCCTGTAATGTAGGCCAGTGAATTTTTAAGTTCTTCCTCCCCCTTCTCAGCATTCCACTCTTTTCCTGGAATTGCTGAAGGTGACTTGCTCTTTTGCCCTGCCGCCGCCACTGCCAGTTGACTGCCTGGGTCCCATTGGAGGCGGCCTGTCACTACCGCCAGTTGACTGCCTGGGTCCCAATCTGGGCCACAGACTGAGTGGCAGGAGTGGATTGTGAGGCGGAGAGTGGATTTGCATGTGGGTGGTTATTGGTTGGGTATATTTCCTGAGCAGCCAATCAGAACACTGGGAAAGTTAACATACCCAAGAGAATTATATAGAGAGATTTCACTGCTACCCTGTACCAGATTTCATCAGGAAGTGTGTACCATCGGGACATTTCGATGTTGAGGGAATGATCCCCTTGACTTGCCAAAGTTGCTTATCCCTGTCCGAAACACTGTTCACTTTAGTATTTCATAGCCTTATTCCCATATCAAAATTCTGCTTCACTTGCTTATTACAGATAGCTTTGCAATGCTTAATAAAGTGCATGGGGCTTGCTATTGTGTGAGGATCCAGGCTCTGGCTTGAAAGAACATTTTATTCCAGTTCTTTTTTATTATTATTATTTGAACATGAAAGCACTCAGGTATTGAAAACCATATTTACTGGTTGCTTCCTTGTGAAAGCTCTTCTTCCTGCCTAATTGTCAACATTTCTGAAAGTTGTTTTCAAGGTCAGACATCCCTTAGGAAAGTATCCCAATAGACTTAACTGGGGAGTGATGGTGGTGATGATGGTGGTGGTGGAAAGTGAGAGCAGTAGAGTCAGCTGGGAGCCCACCAGACTCATTTTCCCAAACAGCCCTAGGTTTCATTGTTTGAGGGGTTTCTGGGAAATTAAAACAGTGACTCATAACCATCAGCATAGGCTGATTAGATCACTGTGTGTGTGTGTGTGACATTTTTGGACCCTGGGCAGATGTGAGCTGTGGTCTATTCCAGCTGTCTGGGAATGCCACTATAGTGCTGACATCAGAGCTGCCACTATGAATGAAATCAGTTTGGGGTGTATAGCTAGTCAAGCTGAGTGAGACAAGAATGGAACAATGGGGAATGGGGGAAAGAAGATATGGGAGGTGGTTTTTTGTGGGTGCTATTTAAGTCTTGGCATCTCTACGCTGAAGTATCTCTGGCAGTATGTCAGTGAATGACTTCTGGGATCTTAAAGGGTCACCAAGGAGGTACTGGGTTCAATGGATCAGTGGTCTGGCTTTTTGCAAGACAGCTTCACATTTTCTCAGAGGGCTTGTCTACATGGGCTATATACCCTGTCCTGCCCCCGTCTTAGAGCCCAGGGCAGATACGGGCTCAGATGCGGCTAAGACCGAGAAAGGCCTTTTACCACGTTTTAAAAATACCTGCTTTAATTTGTTCCTGCCAAGAAGGAACAGATCAGGCATGTCCTCAGGAGCCTGTACTAGAATCATAGACTTGGAAGACCACAAGGGCCATCTAGTCCAACCCCCTGCCATTCAGGAATACACAATCAAAGAACACCTGACAGATGGCCATCCAGCCTCTGTTTAAAAACCTTCAAAGAAGGAGACTCCACCACACTCTGAGGCAGTGCATTCCATTGCCAAACACCTGTTAGTGTCAGGAAGTTCTTCCTAATGTTTAGATAGAATCTCTTTTGTAGTTGGAGTCCATTGCTCTTAGCTCTAGTCTCTGGAGCAGCAGAAAACAAGCCTGCTCCATCCTCAGTATGAAATCCCTTCAATTATTTAAAAATGGCTGTCATCCTGGCAGGCCGGCCCATCACTTCTGCTGCTGGTCTTCCTTGCTCTCTCTGATGCAGATGGGCTTGTCACATATTGCAGGCTGGCTTCCTAGCTTCCAGGAGTGCCAGAGATGTGGCGGTAGTGGCTGCAGGGACAGGCCTGTCTGGACTCTGCCCCATTTCATAAAAGGCGAGGAACAGACCTGATCCATGGCCAGGATACACCGGCCAGGATACACTTGTGTAGATGAGCCCTTAGATCCCAGTGTCTGTGGTAATGACCATTCCTGGAAATATCTCTTTGTGCTTTCTCCATTAATGCACACACAATTGGAATGGGTCAGTCAGCAAAATATTGGCTGACTCCTGCACAGTCACTGTCTGATTTCTCTTTATTGATCATACTTAGTGCTTGGGATTTGCAAGCGTGAATTGACTCCACTGAAAGGCCTCGTGTTGTGAGATGAGGTAGAAGCTTGTACTGTGATTCATGAACCTTGGTAGTTCCTTCACACATGTGCATCACCCCTTGAAGCAGCATTCCTTCAATGCCCAGCACTGCATATGTGATGTCACCTGATGTGAACCTGCTGAGCCCCAGTTTTAGAAAGTCTTTTACTATATTTCCTTTTGATACTTTAGGCATAACATTATTTTTTTTAACGTTTCCCAATCTCAAGGCAATTTCATTCTGTAAAATAAGAACGGCATACCTGAAGAAATATGACGCTACCCTTTTAAGGCAACTTTTCATAATCTGTTTGATGACAGATTGTTCAGGACTCCCAGCTAGTGGATTGCAGTTAATCGTTTTCCCTATTTTAATACAAGAAAAAAATCTGTCTTTATCTCTAATAATTATAATAATGCAGTCAAGCTGTAATGGGATTAAATCTGTTTAAAACAATAGAGTGTGTGACTTAATTTACAGCATGAGCAAGCTCTCGTAGTGAAAGGCTGCGGGTTGTACTAAAGGGGGGGGGGCGCATAAGACCTAGTGCTGGGTTGGGACTCAGTACTCAAGATGGGCCGGCATGCACTGACTTAATCGGAGCTCATCCAGGCTAAGCCTCTTTGGAGGATACATATCTGAAAGGGCATGGCTTCCTTTCCTGGCTGTTTACTGGGATTTCTTCTCCCCCTCCATCCCAAACCCAGCAAATAATTTGATCCAGGATATTTTACGTCATAGTATCCTGGGGATTTAATGAGAAGAGGGAGTGAGGCTGTATGTGCAGAGGGCAATGCCATTTAGCTGCTAAACTGTTTTGCTGAGTTCCTTGGTCAATGAAAGTGGTATGCAGAATACAGACACACCCAGCTGGAAACAGAAGTGATACTTGGTTTGTTGTCATTGTTGTGTGCTTTCAAGGAATTTCTGACTTAGAGTAACCCTAAGGTGAACCTATCCCAGGGCTGTTCTTGGCAAGACTGGTTCATAGGGGGTTTGCTATTGCCATCCTCTGAGGAAGGCAATATTCCTCACACTCTGAGGAATGTGACTTGCCCAAAGGTGGGTCTGTTACTCTAAATGTTCTGGGGTCTTAAGGACACTATGAATATCAATATTAAATCAGGGAATTAATACAGTTGTCCCTTCATATTTGCTGGGGTTTGGTTCCAGGACCCCCCGTGAATACCCAAATCCATGAATACTCAAGTCCCATAATATGCAATGGCATAGCAAAATGGTGTCCCTTATACGAGATGGTAAAATCAAGTTTGCTTTTTGGATTATTATTTTTTAAAGAATATTTTCAAGTCATGAATACTTACATCTGTGGACACCAAATCCGTGGATATGGAGGGACAACTGTGTACTCAACTTGGCAATGCAAGAGGGGGGTAATGGCAGGACTTTGTGACCAACTACACCAGTACTAAGGAGGAGACATGAGCTAGATAGCTTAATTAAATGGTTTTTATTGGGAAATAACATCAACAGCATTCATGCAGAAATTCAGGCATCAAGCATTTAAACAAGGCTAGCGAAAGCAGTAGGAAATATTTGGATAGAGGATATAGTGAGGAGAATTTCAAGTCGGTGATATGGCACCTGTCTTGTAGAGCAGAGATCACAATGAAAACCAGCAGTGTGGATGTCTGGAATATGGAATGGCTTCACAGTCTGGTGTGGTGTCCAGAAGAAAATGAACTGTGCACACTTGAGTGGAATTTGGAAGGGGTTTATATGGCCGAAAATAAACTCCATGGTAAGGATTTGTAGTTGGAGACAATAACTTTGGAGTCTCCGAGGCCAATACAATAGGGTGGCCAAGTAGTTAATGGTTGCTAAGTATATACAAATCTGCATTTGAACAGAGCAAGGGTTTCAGGGATAATTGTTAGGATCTCTCTGGCTTTTCTTCGCAAACGAAGATTCAGGAAGGACTCATCCCGCGCTTTCTGCAAGCGCGCTGATGACTAAAAAGGCCAATCCGAGATAGACAAGTCCGGTTGCAAAAAGCACAGCAGAAGGTCTCCTTGGGTGATGTTTTTGGGTTGTGATTCTTTCTGCATTGTCGTTTCTCTTCAAGACTTGTTCGTCGTGAGTTCTCAAATAAGGCTGCAGCATCATGGATAGTGCGTCTCCATGCCTCCTGATGTGAGGCCAGGGCGGACCACTGTTGGTGATCAATTTAGCCGAGCCTGAGATGTTGTTTTAGGGAGTCTTTGTATCGCTTTTTTGGAGCGCCCCTCTTATGCTGACCTGTGGCGAGTTCACCGTAGAGTAGTATTTTTGGGAGGTGATGGTCCTCCATCCTAGAAACGTGCCCTGCCCAGCGCAGCTGCGTTCTCAATATCATGGCCTCAATACTGGTGATCCCTGCTTGCTCAAGAAACTTCTCCCTGAAAGCCAATGTGGCTTCAGAGCCAATAGGAGTACTACAGACATGGTATTTGCCCTTAGGCAACTGCAAGAAAAATGTAGGGAGCAGAACAAGGGTCTCTATGTAACATTTGTCAACCTCACCAAAGCCTTCGACACTGTAAGTAGAAAAGGTCTGTGGCAGATCCTGGAAAGACTAGGATGTCCCCCCAAATTCCTTAAAATGATTGTCTTGCTACACGAGGGCCAGCGTGGTCAAGTCAGATATGGCGATGCTCTTTCAGAGCCCTTTCTAATAACTAATGGAGTGAAGCAAGGTTGTGTTCTTGCACCAACTTTATTTACAATCTTCTTTAGCACGATGCTCCAAAGGGCTATGGCAGAGCTTGAAGAAGACGACGGCGTCTATATACGTTACCGTACTGATGGTAGCTTGTTTAACTTAAGCTGTTTGAGGGCTCACACTAAGACTCTAAACTATCTAGTCTGTGAGCTGCTGTTCGCCGATGATGCTGCCCTTGTTGCCCACACAGAAGCAGCTCTGCAGCGCCTAACGTCCTGCTTTGCTACAGCTGCAGAGCTGTTTGGGCTGGAAGTCAACCTGAAGAAAACAGAAGTTCTTTGCCAGCCTGCACCACAGGACGAACACCACCACCACCACATTGCCGTCGGCAAATCTGTGCTCAAGTCCATTCAGCAGTTCACCTACCTGGGAAGCATCATCTCCTCAGATGCCAAGATTGACAAGGAGATCGATCACAGATTAGCAAAGGCATATAGTGCATTTGGAAGACTTCACAAAAGAGTCTGGAGCAATAAACACCTGAGGCAAAGCACAAAAATCAGTGTGTATAGAGCCATTGTACTGTCTATCCTCCTTTATGGATCTGAAACATGGGTCACCTATCGCCACCACCTACAACTCCTCGAGCGCTTTCATGAGCACTGTCTACGCACAATCCTAAATATACACTGGACTGACTATGTGACGAATGTTGCTGTCCTTGAGCAAGCAGGGATCACCAGTATTGTTAGGATGATGGGTCCCTGAACACCTAGCCTGGCTTTTGGTGATAGGATTAAAGGTACTGACTCACAGGCAGATGTTCTCCTGAGGAAGCACCCTTGATTTGCATTTGACTTACTTTGGAATTTAGGTTAGCCTCTCCTGTAGCATGCCTGACTTCATCCTGGTCTATCTTAAGAACCCCGGGCTTAGGAACTTTTTGAGTTTTTGCCTGCCACTCCCCTTGGAGGGCTATATGAGCCAAATTATTAACTATTGCCAATTATTATAACATGGACCCATGAAAAAGAGGTGAGGGAGTATCAAGGCTAGTAACAGGCTTCTATTGTCAAGTGGAGATTCGAACTCTGGTCTGACAGTGTCTTAGTCCAACACTCAAACCACTATACCATGGCGGCTATCACTTTAGTTTAGTTAATTGCACTAAGCCCCTCTCTTGGTGGCGAGATGACCTGTACCTTTACAAATGAGGAATTTAGAATAATTTTAATGCAAAACAGAGACCTGTTTTGAGATGAATCAACCAGATTCATGACATATATTTATTAGAGAAGACCTAAGAGTTGAAGAAGGAATCACCAGAAAGATAAAAATGTTTTGTGAATCTTCCATGCTTGCTGCACTGTTTCGTGTGAGTTCTCTGCTGTGGATTAACATGCCCTTCTAAAAATTCACTCTTACAAAACCAATTAGAAGAATCAGAGGTTGGAATTGTTGCTTTTTCACTACAGCTCCTAGAATCCTCCACATGGCTTTGCTGGCTGGAGGATTCTGGGGGTTATAGTAGAAGCACTAACTTTCCCAGGGTCTGAAAAGAGGAGCCCTGCTGGATCAGGGCAACAGTCTATCTAGTCCTGCATTCTGCTCCCATTGTGGCCAACCAGTTACCTCTTGGAAGCTCACAAGCAGGACATGAATACAATTGTCCTCTCCTGTACATTTCCTTCAGCAACTGGTACTGAAAGATATATTGTCTCTGGACCTGCAGGTAATATATATCTCCTCACTCTCATTCATTCATTATTTATATATCTATATAGCTACAGATATAGATATTCACTGCTATCCCCTTCTCCAGAACTTGTCCAGTCCCCTTATAAAACCATTCATGTTGATGGCCATCTTCACCACAAGTTGTGGCAGTGAGTTCCACAGTCTGGCTTTGTGCTGTGTGACAAAGTGCTTCCTTCAATCTGTAATTAATCAGCCACCATTCAGCTTCAGTAGATAACAAGTTTTCATTTAGCTGTTATAAGTAGCTCTGAGGGTGGAGGTCAGAATTTTTACAGTGCTAATTGGGAGGGGGTCTTCAAAAGAATCCACCCCCTGACCTTTGAAACAATGTAATATTGGGAGAAGGGCAAAAAGAGTCACTCCCCCATTCTCCCAATTGTCTCACCTCCTCTTATTCCATCAAATTCAACTCCTTTCACACAGGGTCAAAGGGTGACAGTATGGAAAACCTTTGAGGAGTGAACAGAATTGCCACTGCTACACACAGCAAAGCCTATTCCTTCTCCATAAACCAAAATAAGTTGAGTTGACTCTGTCTAAGTTGTCCAAGCTGATATACTATACTGATTTAACAGATAACAGAAGTAACATCTGAGACAAAATGCAGGCCTGTGTCTCTTATCACCATCACTTTTCTTCTCCTGTATTATTTTTAACATTCTTTGCCTGATGAAAGAGCCAGTGAAGTTTTGAAAGCTTGCACGAAATACTTTCTGCATTTTGATTGGCCAATCAGGGTCTTGCTCTTTTGTGGATTTTAGATTTTGTTGTATTTTGCTGCATGGCCAACACAGCTACCCCTGAATCTATCTTCTGGGCCATTTCACACTACATGGTTATAGCACTATGGAGATTTTCACACGGGCTATATATCCCGTGGCAGGAACAGAGCAGGGTCAGAAAAGGTTTTCCCTTTCGGACGACGTCGACCCCGTTCTGTCCTGCATCCATCCTACTCCCGTGACTGTTCCAGAACAATGTAATCACGATTTTTCATCGTGAATAGACCTCCCATTCTGTCACTATCACGCAATCACGGGTGTGTGAACAGGAGCCCCGTTCCTGTTCCGAAATGACAGCCGTGGAGGGGAGGTCTGTTCCGAGCACTTCCTAGTATGATCTGGACATCCAGGTAAGTGGCACCCTTTATTTTACCCTCCCTGTTTTGATTATGTGATTTAAAGAGTGTTTTTGTGCTTGGTGAACTGATTTTATGTTTGGGGGAGTTTTATTTTTTAAATTTACTGTCCGGCGTTATCACGTGATAACATGATAACTTTTCAGACGGCCGGTCGTAAAAGCAGCCTTACGACGGCTGCATTTACGGCCAGCCAGCTAGGGGAGGGGGAGCCCGTTCCTGCTGCGGAATTAAGGTGAGTGTGTGAAAGATTTATGTTATTCCGTGGCAGGAACGGGAGAGGAGGTAGTGGGGCAGTAACGGGGCATCTTGGCCCTGTGTGAAAATCTCCTATGATTCTGTTTTAACTGCCATGCTTCCATCCTATGGAATCCTGGGATTTGCAGTTCAGGGAATGGTTCTTAGTATTCTCAGCCAGAGACCTCTAGTACTTCAGCAAACTACAAACCCCAGGATTTCACAGGATGCAGAAATATTCACATATTCTGTTTCACTTGTAGCCACAACATCAAAGACTTATGCTGGGCTCATCAACCTCCTGGATGAATAATTGCTGGTTACCTTCTTGCCCTGCATTCTAGTGTCAGTTTGCCTCCTGTTGCAAAAGGGGTACAGGGTACTAGATGGAACTTAGGTATAGTCTAGTAGATTTTGTCTTCAGCTCATGCAATAACACTAGCTGGTGAGAAGTCTTCCCTCCCTGTTCCAACCACCATTGCTCTGGTCTCTGAGGGATAATTTTTCAGCACAAGAAATGCTGTTTTCTGCACACAAACTGCTAATTTTGTGCAGAATTAGTTCCAAATTGTGAATAGACTTTGTAAAACTGCACAGTTTTTGAAGACTTTTCTGTTGTTCAGGAGACTAGGGAGATTATCAGACATGGCAAATATGGTGTGATAACGACGACATGATACCACAAAAGGGCTTCACTATTGCACAATGTTGTCCTCCTTGCATTCTCCAAGTGTTCTGCTCCTGTGAAAAAGGCATTCTTTTTCATTAACGGCCAAGCCATCAATTGATCACCAATGGTGTTTTTTTCATGGTATTGCCAGTGTCTGAAACCACATTCCATTATGCTCTCATGAATAAAGCATCAATGGGTGGTCCCCCCCAGAACACATCCAGGTGCGGATGTGAAAACGAGGTACGGGATTCTCTTTTTATGAACCTCCCCTTTTTGCTGGCAAGTTTTTAAGTGTGTTTCAGTGTTTGTGTGTTAATCTTTGTTAATTTTGGTGTTGTTAGACTTTTAAGTGCGCTCACATCTTCTCCGAACAACCCCCAAGGTCACAGCCCTGGTAAACATGGAAGTAAACAACACTAGTGGTCGTGCTCCGATAATTCTGGGACTGCACTTTCTCATTATTACAGCAATGCTTGATAGAAAGTACTATTATGTCGGGACACTTATGCTTTTAAATACAGTGGGACAAAAAAGTTTTTGGACGCTTCTCTGATAATCTCCTAGGACATGGAGCAATGCACTCAAACTACAGGAAAAGAGATGTCACCTAAACATTAGGAAGAACTTCCTGATGGTAAGAGCTGTTCAGCAGTGGAATGTGCTGCCTTGGAGTGTGTTGGCATCTCCTTCTTTGGAGGTTTTTAAACAGAGGCTGGATGGCTGTCAGTTCAGAGTGCTTTGATGGTGTATTCCTGTGTGGCAGGAGGTTGGACTGGATGGCCCTCATGGTCTCTTCCAGCTATTTGATTCTATGATTCTACTTTCTCATAATGGGAAGAAAACTGCTAAAATTACTCACTGCTTCCTTTGAGAAGAAACTTAGTGAAGAATTACATCCCTACTCTGATGGAGGATAGAGCATCAGGTCTATGGTTACTAGTTAGATGTAGTTAGGATTGCTGCTGTTTAGTTAGGCCTGAAGCCTGCTGGTATTACCCAGATATTTGACATGAGTGAGTTGGGTGATGGCAGGGGTTGGCTGGCTCTGGAATGTGTTTAGCCGGGCGAAAGGAATGTCCAAGAAAAGGGGAGTTAGGGACAGAACAGCCAGCCCAATTAGTGCAGGTGGACGGGGTGAGGGAGAGTGGTGCGAACGAGGAAAGGGAAACCTTTGCCTGATACTATAGCTATGCCTTTGGCGGGAACTGGCCAGCTCTGTCAATGAAGTGCTACTGTTCACTTTGATGCCTTGCAATAAAGCATTTGAACTAATGCCTGTTGTCCAAATGATTGAAGTCTGACAGGGTTCATCACATAGAGACACCTGTGCCTTATAACAAGCACATTGGCAGGTGATAAGAGGAGGTCTTATCCAATCACCTTCTGTAGATCAGGCCTGGACAAGTGCAGCATTCTAGAAATTGCTGGATGGCAACTCCCAGCATGCTCACCATTGACTACACTGATAAAAATAAAAGGATGGGGAGGTGCCATTTTGTTCATCTCAAGCAGCAAACTAGCTGGAGCAGGCCCTGATCTATCTATCTATCTATCTATCTATCTATCTATCTATCTATCAATCATCTAGAATATTTATACATCACCTTTTAGCCTAAAAGGCCTCCAGGGCGTCTTACAATTTTGACAGTTCCCTCCCCCCCCCCAAGGCTTTACAATCTAAATAAAACATGATACATCAGGAAAAGGGAATGACAGTGTCTTGGGGGTGGGGTGGGGGAGGGAATTAAGTTCAGCAGATGGTGGCTCCTCTTTTCTCCCTCAGAGCCCAGAGCAATGGCAGTTGGAATATGGAGTGGGATGGGGGCTCTCATTGTCCACTGGGGCCTAGGCATGATGGGACTGCACCGGGCTGCTCTTCTCTTCCTCAAAGGCAATGACAGTTGAAACAAGGAGTGAAAGCACGCCCCAGCCGCTGGGGCCAAGATACAGTGGAGGTGTGCCTGCCTGCTCTTCTCTCCCTCAGAGGTCAGAGCCATTGTAATTTGAACAGGGAGGGAGGGCCTCTCCCCTGCCACTGTTATTGTGTGACCTTAAGAAGAGATCTCCTATCCTGTACCCAAGGTCTGTCTAGTTTAGCATTCCCCTTGTTTAGTCTAGAGAAGAGAAGGTTGAGAGGGGACATGATAGCCATGTTTAAATATTTGAAGGGATGTCATACTGAGGATGGGGCAAGCTTCTTTTCTACTGTTCCAGAGACTAGGACATGGAGAAATGGGTTCAAATTACAGGAAAAGAGATTCCACCTGAACATTAGGAAGACTTTCCTGACAGTAAGAGCTGTTCGGAAGTGGAATACACTGCTTCGGAGTGTGGTAGAGTCTCCTTCTTTGGAGGTTTTTAAACAGAGACTGGATGGCCATCTGTCGGGAACGATTTGATTATGTATTCCTGCATGGCAGGGGGTTGGACTGGATGGCCCTTGAGGTCTCTTCCAACTCTATGATTCTATGATTCTAAGAGAAGCCAGACAGGTGTTGAAAGGCAGGGCAAGAAGGTAACCAGCAATTATCCAACAAGGATGTTGATGAGCCCAGCACAAGCAGACCATCACCTACCACATTATGGCTACCATTGAAACAGAATAGGTGAACTCACCCGTGGAACTGCTAAACAAGACCCCTTGAGCACTGTCTGAATACAGTTAATATTAGCTGAGCCAAGTGGCTTGCTCTTATTGCCCAGCCTATGTTTTCAGGACCCATTTGTCAGATACTTCATTTCATTACATCACAGTCTATCCAGACAACCTTGTCATTGCAATTTCCACACCCATGCAATTTCTTTGTTCTCTTTGACGATGAAATCTTATCTCTGTCGTCTCCCAGCTTAGGTTAATAGCCTGGAACAAACCTCATTTAAGATCCTTTACATAATGAAAAGGAAGGAGAGAAGTATAGGAAAAGAAGATAGTTGGTGGCCCTGGTCTCCGAAATGGGGGTCTCGCAGACTCACACGATCTCTGGAGCGCAGGATGAGAGAGGGGCTCAGGTAGCTTTCACAAGCAGTGTGTTGAGGTGCTAGGATTTGTGCAAAGAGTGACGGCTGGAGGTTGAAAGGAAGTGGAGCATGTGTTTCTTGTCAGATTTCCCACAGTTGCAGGAACATATATTTTAACTACGTTTATTATACTTATTCCACCTTGTCCCCCTCGCAGCTCCATAGCACTGTTCTTATCATTGATCAGAGAAAAATGTGGCTCAGGCAAGGGAATGCTGGAATAGATGAGAGAATGCAAATTTCCTCCGGTGTTTAAATTGTACTTCAGGTTGTGGATGGGGAACATATAGGGTGAGAGCCTGCATTGTACTTGTACACTTCAACTCTACACTAATTACATAGGAGATTATCAGACACTGCAAAAACTGTGTCAGGCAATCGCTACAAGAACAGGAAGGGGCAGATTTACCAGATGACCACAGCAAATGTGGAGGACCAACTGTATTTTTACCGCTTGGAAGAGGAGAGGAACATATACCAAAATTATTTTACTTCCCTAGGGTAATATGACTCTCAGCTTTGGGCAAGAATGTGCTATTTGCTGCTGTGTCTTGAGTAGCAAAATGTCTTGGGCCAAGCCCTGGTTGCATACCATGGGTCTTAGTTTCAATGTGCAGCATCTTCATTTAGAATAGGAGTAGCAAAACATATAGCCCTCCAGATATCGCTGGATTACAGTTCCTATCATCCACAACCATAGAACATGCTGGCTGGGGCATGTTAAAGAGTGCAATAACATTTAGAGGTCTACAGGTTTCCTCTCCCTGAATTAGAAGACTATTGGTTAGGAGAGAAGAATGACCTCAGAGAACTAGTGTATAACAACCAATGCAGACAATTCTTGACTAAATGTTCACAACATATGGAACTACCGTATATAGCTTCAATAGAGCCCCCCCCATATCTGCAGGACCAATATCCATGGTTTCAGTTATCCACAACTGAAAATATAGGGACATATACCATAGAGTCACACTGAAAATGCCTATGGGGGTGTCCTCTCTAGGAATTGCTGGGTCTCCAATGCAATTCTATGGTATGTTTGTACTGTAAGTCCTTTATTTTAGTAGGGTTTGCTATCATCCACAATTTCACTTACAAGGAAGTCCAGGAACATATTCCCCATGGATATGGGGGCGGGGACCTGTATTTTCCATTTGGAATCACAGTGATTCAGTATGGTATCAGACTATAGCAACTACTTTCAAGGAGAGGTTTTTGATAAGGCTGGTGCAATTCCATTAAGATGGAATGGGGGCTTAATCGTTATAGCTCTAATTCATCAGTGTGCTCCCCTCAAGTGACTACCAAAGAAAAATGGGAGGTTCCTTCTCAGGCAGATGAAATTATGAAATATTTTCTGGGCAAGCCACAAGAATGTTGCAAACAAAGTATGATGTTTCTCAAGGATATCACACATTTCTGTCCTGGGCTCACTGTCCTGCTGAATTGATGATGCCTCTTCTGATGCCTCTTTCCTTCTCAGGAAAAGGTCAAAGATCAAGTGTTGTTCAACTGATTTTCAGCTGTCACATACCCTGTGTACCACCTACAGTGAAAGAGATCAGGATGGAGGGCTTGAAAGAGCTTGCGTCAGAGTCCCATTCAGGATGCCTATACTTTTCTGATTTGGTATAAAGCAACCCGGTTTCAAGCTCGATAACCTACAAGTTCTTGCAAAGCTGAATGATAACAAGAATTGCTCACCTTTTTCCTTACTGAGAACTGGAAGCCAATACACACACACACACACACACAGAAACACACACACATATGCTGTGTGGATGGATAGATAGATAGATAGTAGATAGACATACAATAGCACCGCCGCATCCTCTGATTTGCCATCCATGGATTCAGTTCTCTGCAGATAGTGATGGTGGGGTGGGTGGGAGAGGCAGAAAGGGAGGAGGTGAGCTCATGGGGTGGGTGGGAGGAGGCGGGCAGAGGGTTCCAATGCAGTGGGCAGGCAGGAGGTGGAGGGTGGAGTCAAGCTCTCCTCCCCCCCTTCTTGGGGGTGGGTGGGTTCCAGTGTGGCAGGCAGGCATGTGGGAGGAGGAGTCTGGTGTAGCGGAGCTGGCGGGTGGGGGAGGGAAGGAGGAGGTGAGTTTGCCTCCCCTCCCCTTCCCCAGGAAGGTTCCAGAGGTGGCAGTGATGGCTATTATCCACGGGTTTCACCATCCGCGGTGGAGCCTGGAACCAATCCCCCATGGATACAGGGGTCCTATTGTACATATATACAGTACATCCATATACACAACCTGGTATTTAATTAGTCAGCACTTGTCGATTCTTGATTGAATACTTGAACTGGCATACTAAATCTGAGCTAATACCAGGTGTAAAAATTCCACCTGTGATGTTTGTTCTGTGATGGCTTGTTCACACAGTCAGGTTGCCACCTGATGCTGCTGCCATCAAGAGATGGGCTGAACTGTTTTAGACTTGCTTTGCTTCCTATCAATAGCTTTTCTATTTCTGGGCAGCTCATAAGCTTTCCAGTCTGGATTTTCCAACATTGTGTAATTTATTCTCTTTCTAAATGTCAGTTTCCTATCTTCTGATGATTTGCTATCAGATATCATGCCTAAAGCAAAATATCAGCTGTTCTGAAAGCATATGACACTTCTCTTTCACTGTAATTTCCTTTTTGGTGTCACATGGCCTCTCCATGGCTGTAAAGGAGATCAGAGGGACAGCAAACCTAAATGCTTCTCATAAAATTCCAAAATATTACAAATGCATATGAGCATTTTTAGATTTATGTCCCATTTGCATTCATAAATAGACTATTTCTTGGGTTTTCTCTCGGGGAGAATCACATAAATTTTTTTGGTTGTTTTTCAGATGTGCCACCCTGGAGACATAATTCTCAGAAATGTATAGAGTTCTCCCTTAAAATTCCTTGTTTGGTACTAAAAGGGAGAAGATAAGCAGAATTACTAACCAAATGGCAACACTTTTGGTGGTGCTGGTAGAGGAAAATGTAGGAATTCAATGTGTAGGCTGTAGGACTGCCTTTTCCCATGTTGCTACTTCCTGAGACAAACTTGAGATTTGTGAAACCCCACCAAAGAAGCAGCCTCACCAACTTTGAGGCTTCTGGCTTGTATTCAGATCTCCTAGGCAGGGATAAGCAAAGAGAGCAGCCCATACTGATGAGGTGAGGAGACATGCCTGAGGCCCATACTGACCAGCTGGGGAGACATGCAGTGTGCCTGAAGCCTGTACTGACCAGCTAGGGTGAGGAAGTAGCGTGGGGCAGTCAATGCAACCTTGGTTCTGCATGTGGCCTGGAAGTCAGACTTTGCAGCCTCCACCCCTTCCCAACTTCCCAAATTTTCCCTTTCCCACCAAAAATAGGTGTGTTGCCTTTCCTGGAAACCTCTAGGGTGGCAATACCCTTTTTATTACACCGAGGCAGGCCCTCTCTGCCTTGTTTGACATTTAATAGCTTTAGCACACTACACTGTTATAGCACTATTATTCCAGTTTAGCTGCTATGGCTGCCTCCTGTGGAATCCTAGGGTTTGCAGTTTAGTGAAACCCAAGAGCTCTCAGGCTGAGAATGCTAAATGCCCTCCATAAATTCCAAATCCCAGGATTCCACAGGAGGCAGCCATAGCAGTTAAAGTGGAATAATAGTGCTATAACAGAGTAGTGTGATGAGGTTCTTTTAAGACAAAAACAGTCAAACAAAACACAAAACACCCCATTTTTTAAAACCAGAATGGACTTCTGACCCACTTCTGGGTTGTCTCCCTTTTTGAGAGCATTTTTTGGAAGACTAAAAAGCCGCTGAGTCAGCTGCAGTTGCCCACTACTGCTGTAGGGTCAAGTGGATGGCATTGCTAGGACATGGCCATCAGCTGTTTATAGGTGTCTACGTCTGATATATAGCAGCAGACAGACTTGTTTAGTGCCTAGTGATCCATTTCCTGCTCAGTTCAAAATTCTGGTCATTACCCTTCAGGCCTTAAACAGTTGTGTGTGTGTAGATGTGCCTTCAAGTTGCCTATCAATGTATGGTGATTGCATGAATTTCACAGGGTTATGTCTTAAGCAAGAGATGCTCAGCATCAGTTTGCCATTGCATTCCACTGAAACACAGCCTAGAGCACTTTGTATTCCTTGGTGGCTTCCCCAACCTGGTATTAACTAGGCCTGACTCTGCTTAGCTTCTATGATCCTGTGGGATTTGGTGTGTTCAGGTAGGATATCCAAAACACATCCTTCTCACATGACTCTGCCTGCCATATATGGTCAGTTGGGGAGCCTCTATTACACAAGAGACCCGGGAGATTTTCAGACTACTGTTACTATTCCACTTTAACTGCTCTGGCTTCCTCCTGTGGAATTCTGGGGTTTGTAGTTTAGTGAGGCCTAAGATCTCTCTGGCTGAGAGTTGCAAATGCCCCCCCTAAACTGCAAACCCCAGGACTCAACAGGAGGCAGCCAGAGCAAATAAAGTGGAACAGTAACACTGTAACAGTGTTGTCTGAAAATCTAGCCGGTCTAAGGTACATTTGATTGTGATTCATCAAAGAGTCATTTTCAGTGGTGATGATGAGAAGGTAGAGCTACCTGTTCTAGGAGACCCATCCCTTCCATTACAGTAAATTTTGGAAAGAGATTTGTTCTGCCTACTAGTATTCATGATGCTCAGCATAAACTAAAGTGTCTGCAAATTTTTCTAGTGGAGTCACCAATCCCATCATGTTCAGAGCATTTTCTGTCCGAATAGGATCTGTCCAGGTAGATTTAAGTAACTATTCTCCCAAACATGGTCATAATCCCATGAGCTTTTTTAGTACAGCCTATACATGAGCCATCTACTTTCATTTCTGTAATCACATAGATGATGTCCAAGGCTTTTTGAGTGACTCACACACTCCCCATCAAATTAATGTCACATTTAGGCTTTTACCTAACATTTGATAAGACATATTGTATAAAAAGATACTTTGAATACTGGAACAACCTTTTAAAATGAGGCATTCACCCCTCTCTCAACAGTGGAGTCAGTTAAAGTTAAATGGTTATGGGTCTTCCACCCTTACGACAGATAGGCAATGATATCTGTGCATTAATAAGTAGAAAAGACTAGAGTTATAGTATGTGTACATCTTTCTTTTCTCTTACTGAATGTCACTGATCACATTCCCACCTACCCACTGAAATGGCTACCTCACTGCCAATATAGCATACAAATCAGGCTTGTCTCTTTAATCCTGGAATGGGTGATGGGGTTTAGAACTACTTTGTCGCTATGCTCCATTTCTCAGGGCCAAGCAATAAAGCTCATCATGATGCTTGTAAAAGCACAACTGGGGATTTGAAACAGCCTCTGCCCTCTTTCCACAATGCAGTGTCACACAGTGCAAGGGACTTGGGTTTTTCAGGGCTGTTACAATGGTGGTGGAACCAGGAATCTCTGTAGACCTAAATCATTGCAAATCAGAGGGATTATCTTGAGGTTGGAAAGCCATTTGAGGTATGTGGGTTAGTGTCACATAATATGGAGCTCTGCTGTTTTTAGCAAAAGTTTTTATGTTGGGTGGGGGGATCTGGCAGCCTGTGGGCCTTTTTTGTGTCTTCAAAGTCCCCCTAAAACATTTCCAGTTCAAAAAATGGCTAGAATTTTCTAGGAATGGCACTTTTGCCCAAAAACAAGGCACAGCCTCACAGTACCTTATGTTTGCCCCCTCCCAAAAAGTGACTCTGTAGAACCAGAAGGAGGCTTCCAGCTACCTCTGGTTTTGTTTTAGGGTTGGAGGGGGGGAATGATGAGTTCTGGGGGCCACAATGGACTTCAGGTCTCTGGTGCTTATAATGCCTTCAGCGTTGGTTTTCTCTGTGTTAGGCTATGTCAGCTATTACCATCACTGGCCAGACTTCTGTGGGTAGGTGCTGGCAATAGGACACCAGCATAGGAGTAGTAGCAGGAGGGCAAAAAGCCATAGGCTCAGTATGATGGAGGAAAGACTGGGAAAATTTGCCAGTCTCTGCTAATGTCTGTGCTGGGGTATGTGTGTGTGTTGTGTGTGTATGTGTGTATATTTTTAAAATTTTAGCTGTTTTAAACATTTTTAGTTGTTTAATTGTGTTTTAACTTTTGTATTTTGCTGATTTTAACAATGTCTTTTAATTGTATGCCACTTTGAGTCCCAAATTGGGGGGAAAGTGGGATAGAAATGATGATGATGATGATGATGATGATGATCAGAGGCAGAAGATTTTGTCTGCTTTCCCTTGTCATCCCACTGTGAGCCTGGAAAATCTGCAACTACTAATGTAATGCATCAACATGACCCAGCCATTCTTTTCTCTGGGGGACACAGTTTACTATATGTCCCAGGGGCATTGGGGGGGGGGAGGTAATGAAGATAACAGTGGTGGCTGGTGGATTCATTCTAGGTTCTGGATTGCTGCGAAGGAGCGGAGTCTCTAAGATGCTAAGCCTATTTTGGGATGGGGTTCAGCACCTTGGATAACTCCTTGAAAGGCTAGAATATAACCAGGAGTGGATTCACCACCCCAATGACATGGGAGCCACCAGTTGCCACTGCAAGATAGTAGTAGCTGCCATAGCTGCATTTCCTGGTGCTTTTCTTCTCAGAATAGTCACCTATGCCTGCCGCTGGCCTGGTAAACTTAGGGAGAAGTAGAGGGGGGCAGTGTTCAGCCTCACAATGAGAAGAGAAATATTAGGCAAAATTGTGGCTAATAGCCTCCATCTTCATTTCCCTGGTGGAGGGGCACCAGTGTGGCACTGGTGGAGAGAAGATGGCACCTTACCCAGGATTCACTTAAAAACCTAGCTCTTCACATACAGTATTTCACAAGTGAGATGACCCAGAAGCCATTGAGAAAGGCCCCCCCCCACCGCTTGGATGCTGTGGGAGGGAATATGGCAGCACACATTGGATCCCTATGGAAATGTCCAGGTGGTGCCATATCTCCAGTTATCTTCCAAGGCAAGAGTATCCTAATGCTATATACTAGTTTGCTGATCTCATTATTATTAAAGCAAGGTATGACATCATCCCTGTCTGTGACACTATTTTTCCCTTCCCTTCTCTTCCATCTGATTGGACAGAAAGGCAGTCAAACCAAGGGGAATAAAAATATTCCTTTTGAAGCACCAGCACTAGCAAACATGTGTTACCGTATATTCTGGTGTATAAGACTGCTTTTTAACACTTTAAAATCTCCTCAAAAGTGGGGGGGGTCGTCTTATAGGCCCATCAGATCTTTTCCCCTACTGTGAGAATGACTGCCTTGTCTTTGAAGTGTAAAAATTGCCTGGGCAGTTTTCCCAGCAGATCCTTCCCCTTGCTGTGAGAATGACTGCTTTGCCTTTGAAGTTTTAAATGGCCCCCCATTTAGCTCAGGAGAGAAGAAAAACAATCCATTAAAATGTTAGCCTAAAATTAGAATTTCTGGATTCAAACTTATCATTTTGCATCAAGTTTTGTCTATGGTGAAATTTTCTTATCTGAATAAAAGCTTCTGGCACAGTTAAATCATTCTTTAATTGCAAGGTATTTATTATTAAGGGATTGTATTTTGGTAAACTTGCCAGGAAGATTCCCATTTGATAGCTTTGGGGGATTTCCTCTCCAGGAGTTTGCAAGTGGCTCTAAAATCATTAATGTGCTCAGTCAAAAATTTGGGATTTGATAGCTTCATATTAACCAGCTTCATATTAATCAACTTAATTATTAATGCAACCTTACTTTCCAAAGACTGAACACACAGAGATTGTTCAAAGTATCCCATGCTTTTTTAGCTGTTCTCAGTCCTTTAATTTCACAGACTATTCCATCATTTACAGCCACTCAGCTGGCTGGCTGGATGGGGGGGGCAAACTCTATATTTTAACTTAAAAATTGGGGGCCCGTCTTATACGCCCGGTCATCTTATACACCAGAATATACGGTAAATGGTTTTTTGCTGTTTTATCGGTAGCTGACACTGCTCATAGCTTTCAAGAAAAGCCCAAGCTTGCATCATGACAAGGAGGTTCATGCATTATTATTCAGAGGAGACAATGCATTTTATAATGCTGTTAACACCAGATGAGGGATAATAGCCTCAGTTTTATTGTTTGTCTTGATATGATTCTCTGGTATGGCTAAATCACTCATGTGTTGCTTGTAATACGGCATATATAATCTCACATTCCATATGATTTTCTATGGCTAGCTTTTTTAGGTAACTAATCGCAGGAAGTGCAAGCTGAAAGAGCACTTTGTTGGAAGTCCAAGCTACATTTCAACAACTGTAATGGTGGGAAAATCTATCCCCACTTCATTCTTCTTTTTCTTCTGTTCATTCCCCACCCCCACCCCCTTCCTAATGGGAGAATTGGCAAACCAGAAAGAATAGTCTTTGTCATGTGCAAATATGGTGCCCATACATGGCGCTGGAGGCTTCCCCCCCCCCTATTGTCCCATGACTTTGCCACAAGAGAAAAGCGAGAAGGGGGAAAGAAAGGCGCACTTGATAGAGTTGTGAAGAATGTTTGAATGGCTATTGGGTGTTGAGCATTGTCTTGGAGTGACCTCAATTCGGTACAGTAGAGACCCTTGAAAGCACTGTCTGAAGTCACAATACCACTATTCTCTTCCATTTAGCAAAAGGGATTAGTTAAAAGGGTGACGTTCCGTGCAGAGAGTTCCAAGTATTCCATGAAACAAAAGGACCCTGAAATGTTTTTGAAGTTATTTTTAATTGAGTTGAACTAATTTAATAAAGGGCCTAAGAGAGGGGGGGAGGGGGTAATAAAGGAATGTGATTGTTTTATGATTCCTCACAGATGGAATGGACGTTTATAGCACACTTCTTTGGTCTCGGAGAGAACAGTAGTCCCATTTACAGCTACTGTTAGCAATTTAAGACTGCTCCAAAATGAAGTCTTTTCAAGAAGCTGACAGCTTATAAATAAATCTGTCTGATAAAATTGAGCATAAACTGCATCTGCGGTTAGTTTGCCAAAATTAATTCGACATTTAATTAGAAATAGCAGTCAAACATATTTAATAAAAGAAAAACAGCCCTGGAAAGTAAATCAAATGAAGTCAGGTTTTTTAGCAGACGTATGGCTTTTCTCCCCCCCCCTCCCCCTTCTCCTTCGGCAGGGATAAGTGACGCTTCGGCCTAACCCCTGTGATCCTCAAATCTATGGGGGTTGTGGCTGAAAGAGTTCTGGAGAAGCTGATGAGATTATTGGAGAGAAGTGGTTAATTAATTGGCTCGGAGTTCCCAATGGAAACTATTGTGCAGTAATTTTTTGTTGATTCTTTAATTAGGATTTTCAGTGGTGCCACTGAAAATTTGTTGTAAACACTGACATGAATCAATATAGTCTTTATTAGCAGAGCTGCAGAGTTCAGTTCCAGAACTGTATTTCTAGCACCTTAGTAGCTTTGGACATGCTAAGGTTATAACAATCTTATTTCCATCCTGTTATTGTCATTATTTCAATAATGTTCAGTTGTATCTAGAAGTGGGATGAATGAGAATCCCACTTCTCCAGCTTCAAGAACATTCTATGGAAATCTGACTCCCCTGTTAGCTGAAAACTAAATGGCCACAAGTATTCTATAGATATTTCCTATTTTCTGGACTCTAGTCTTCAGTCAGTCCTAAATCCAGGTCCTGAGGGAGTAGTATGTAATCCAGGATTAGGGTTGCCAGATCTCAGGGCCTGGTTCTTAGTCTCCAGTCTTTATGGGTCTTTTCCAGGTAGGAGATGAGGGTGCAAATTCTCTAGTCTCGGGGGCTCCACTCCTGGAAAGGGGAAAGAGCTGCGTGCAAACCTCCAACTCAGCTAGGGCAGCAGCAGCATTCGACACTTTGCAAGGCTCTATTGCTTTGTTGCTACAACTTTGAAAGACTCTTCAGGCAGTCTGTCTATGTACTTAGCTTCCTCGTTTCCTCCTGGTCATTGTGTTCCCAGCACTTACCCTCAGCTCTGCTCCGCAGCCACCTTTGGTCTAGAAGCAAGTAGGTTAGATTAAATGTTTCTTATTTTGTCTCTCTAAGTGAGTGAAAAGAAACAAAATCCTCGATCTGGGAGCAGCCCCTTTAGCTAAGATTTCTGTCTTAATTTCCAAATCTGTTCTCTCTGTGTGTGTTTGAATGACAAGCTATGAACAATTGTGGCTAGTACTTAATGTGTAAGGCTTCATAACATCACCAGGAGCCACCCCAAGGTCTCAGATTTTGACCTGGAAACCTCCAGGCCTGGGACAATCCTGAACTGGCAACCCTATGCTGGATGCTACCACCAAGCTGTGGACAGAGCTGACAGCTGCAGGAAAGCCATCCAGGTTGGTAAAGAAGCACCTTTACCGGTGTTGCATCCATGTTTCAGATATCTCAATTCCTCGTTTATCTTCCATTTCTCTGTAGCATATGAGTGGTATATTGTGCAAACTGAAAAACTATTTCTGTGCATTTATCATTAGGGTATCAGTTCTCTTGGCACTCAAAAAAGAAAGAAGAGCAGAAGATAAGTTTCTTGTGCCTTCCCCATTTGGGGTAGGGTACATACTTCTGTGGTTGGTTTGTTGTTGTTGTGTGCCTTCAAGGTGTTTCCAACTTATGGCAACCACAGGGTTTGCTTGGCAAGATTTGTTCAGAGGGGTTTTTGCCTTTGCCTTTCTCTAAGGCAGAGTGGGGCCCTTACCGCACTCTGAAGAAAAGTGTCAAGGGAGCAGGAACATTTAGTTTTCTGCACTGCCTTATCACATGACATTGTCATCCTTCCACCATTTTTGTTCCAGTCCCATGGGGAACTAAGGTAAAACCACATCTTTTTGCTAATGGGTTTTTCTAATTAGCCAAAAGATGTGGTTTTACCTCTGTCCCTCATGGGACTGGAATGAAAAAAAACGATGTCATACAGTAAGGTAGTGCAAAGGACAGAACGTTCCTGCTCCCTTGACACTTTTCTTCAGAGTGCAGTAAGGCTCTGGGTTTTCATGGCTGAGCAGGAATTTGAACCATGATCTCCAAAGTCACAATCCAACATTCAAGCCACTATACCATGCTGACTCTCATTTCTGTGGTTACTGGATTCTTACATGTCAATAATTTGTTTTCACAGTTGTATCTAGACCTGAATCAGCCTCCATTGTGCCATGCTCCTAGCACAGGTCCTTTGGAAGAACAAAGTTAAAAGAACAAGGAAATAAATCCATTGGTGGAAACATAAACCAAAACCCAATGAAATCTGAAACTTCCAGGAAATAGATACCCCATTGTTTAGTGGGAAGTCCATTTCAGGGCTGGAGAGAATGTAATGGTTCCTGCCCTCAGTGCAATGAGCCTGTCATCATTCTATAAGGCTGAAGGAGACAGATCTGGTGAACAACCATTTGGAGCTGACCAGTTTCAGCTATGTCCTGTACCAGAGATGGGTGAACTTCCTTAGATTGGCAACAAAGCTGAACAGAATCTAAATTGATCATTTCAGGAAAAAGAAGTGCATAGATCAGAATTGTTCTTTGTTCTTTGTTTGATTGTTTTGTTATTTGCTTCTAATGTACTATATGTTGTAAGATTATAAAATACTTTGGGATATTTGAAGAAAATAAATTAGTGCCTTCCAAAACATTTACAGCTAAGAGTCCTGTTCAGGAACCATCAGTGTGTATGGATTGTGGGACCATGCATGCTGACCATACCCAGTAACCCCCAACTTCCCAGATTGGAGGACCTGAAGAAGATCTCTCCATGCAGGTCTCCAGGTACCCACAATAAAGCAGAGCCCCAGAATGTGCAGAGATGGCTACTCATACTCATACTCTATAGCACCCCCTTGGAGACCTCCAACCTCAGCTTTGGGAAACTGGGAATTTTGGTTGCGATGGGGACACTGTGTGCATCTTCAGGTCCCCTACATGTGCTGTTCTTTTCTGTTCAGGCATAAGATCTATACAGGGCCAAGGATGATTAGTTGGAGAGAGAGCCAGTGATATATTGGGAGAAAGGATAATCAGTATCTACTTGCCTGGGACAAAAGGAGATGTTATGCTGTTCTTGCAACTAGGTTATAGATATCCTATATATAAGTATGCATGCTTACTTATTTATTTTACCTGTAGATGTCTCGGTGGTGTATGATAAAGTTAATTTAAGACCATAAATAACAATGGCAATAATATGTTAAATCATTTATCACTTAAAATGAGACCATTTAGAACTGGTTAAATGATGTAAAATAATGTCAATCAGAGCATATGTACAAATTGGATGAAATCTATTATGTCCCAAAGGCTTTAATAAAAAGCCATGTTTTGACCAGGCACCAGAATGACACCAGCACTGGTATTATTGGAATTGATATTCCAATAACTAGACTGCCACAGCAAAGAAAGCCATCTCTCCTATGTCCTCTCTCATGGCACTCTCCCTCTGGACTGCCACCTCCCAGTGAACTGCCCTGCCCTGCCCTGCCCTGCCAATGAACTGTTGGAGGGTCTCTCCAACAGACTGACACTGGTGTTGGTACCAATTGTGCCTCTGAGGGGGAAAGTATTCCACAACTGGGGTGCCACAGCAGAGAAGGCCCTCACCCATGTCCTCCCACAATGTATTCCCCTACTGATAGGACCAGGAGAAGTTGCACAACTCATGGTATTACTACAGGGGAAGGCTTCCTACCGGGGAAGGCTTTCTCTGGGTCCCACCACCATCACCGGCTCATGTAGTGAGGACATGAGAGCCTTCTCAGTGGCTGCTCCCACCATCTGGAACTGTCTTTAACAGAAGGCTAGGCTGGCCCCATTCCTGTTTTCCTTTTGCCGGCAGGCAAAGGCGTTTTTGTTTAAGCAGGCTTTTAATGGGTAAGCAGGGAAGGTTGCTTGTTTCTTTGGAGATCTGTGTTTTATTTTGTAATTGCAATCTTTTGTATGGCTTTTAAATAATTTTGTAGTGTTTAATGGGGGATTTTAATTTTTTTTAAAATTATTAAGGTATTTTAATTGATTCTCTTTGGAAGTTGCCTTGGTTCCCATTCTGAGAGAAAGGTGGCTTATAAATGAAATGAAATAAAATGCATACATACATATGCACATACATACATTTTTAGATGTCAATTGCAGGTGCAAAAGTGGTAGAATCTGGAGTGGAACCCTGGCAGAGTGTTAGGGGCTTTAATTCTCCCCTAGATTTATTCCTGATCCAATTTGAGCCCCATGCTTTTGTTTGCATGAAGTAGGGAGATGTCTGGAGGTGAGTGGCAGGACAAAAACTCTGAAATGTTGGGTTCAGTCCTGAGATCTGGTGACCATATTTCTACAATGTTGGAGTCTTCTGCAGAGTGTGGGGAGTCTACATGCAGTTCATGTGCTGTTTCAGAGATGTAGGCCATCCCTCCACCCTAGCAATTTGAAGATTGCTGTGATGAGGCTACAACAATGTGCCTCATGTGATGTGGCAAGGAAGCAAAACTACGAATGAAAACAGATGGTATTATCACTGTGTACAGAGCCCTGTTTGGATTTTGTGATAATTATCCGATTAATTTTTTTTAAAGAAATCATTAGGAGGCTAGCTAATACCAAGTGTGAAGATGAGCTCATTCTGCATGTGCCAGAATTATCATGATTTCTTTTTAAACATACTGCTTTTGAAATGACTTGCAGATAGCAGAGAGTTCAAAACTACCTGCAGGGCTTTGGTTGGCTCCTGGTCTTGGTTCATCTTTACCATCTTAGTCTGAGGGGCTCCTGGATGACAGCTTTTAAAAACATGGGCAAAAATGGAAGCATAGATGAAAGGCTTATTCACACACAGCAATAGTTTGATCCCCCAGATGTCTTGGATTCCATTTCCTAGAAAGCCCAGCCAGCTTGGCCAGTGGTCAGGGAAACATCTGGAGGACCAAAGGCTGATAACCACTGACATGCTGAATTAACCCAAGACACTTTCCTGCCTCACCTCAAAAGAGAAAATGGCTTCCTCACCAGTGGAAGATGATAGATTCCATGTCAGTGGAGTGGTGAATCCCCGCTAAGTTTTAGACCAAATTTTAAAGGAGCTATCCAAGATGTCACACCTTATCCCCCCCACCATATGTTCAGAATTTTGGATAGCTTCTTTAAAGTTAAAATTAAAATACAGATTCATCATCCCACTGGTATGGAACCCACTACATGCCACATGTTCCCTAGATCAGTTGGCTGGAACCATGGAACAAATTTAATTGAATCTGATGAGCCATCAGGCCTCCTGAAAGCAAATCTGTTGTTTTAAATTGCTGTCAAATTGGCTTCAACCTATGGAAACTTTAGGAATGAGAGACCTCCAGGCTACCCTGTTATTAACAGCCCTACTAAGTTCCTGCAAACCTGGGGCTGTGGCTTCCATGATGGTATTTGTCTATTATAATTCAGTCTTGCTCCTTTTGTACTGTCTTTTCCAATGAGTCACATTGTCTCAAGATATGTTCTCAGTACAACAGCCTCAGATTAGTCATATTTGCTTCTAGTAAAAATTCAAGCTTGATTTGCTCTCAGACCCATTTACAGCATTTGTCGTTTTGGCAACCCATGGTATTTGTAGAGTTCTCCTCCTAAAGTTCCACATTTCAAATGAACAAATTCTCTTCCTATCAGCTTGTTTTTCAGTCCAGTTTTCTCAACCATGCATAGAAATGGGAAATTCTATGGCATGGATATAATGCATTTTTATACTTGAGGATCTTATCTAGTTCTTTTATATCTGCCCTTCCTAGTTTTCTTCTGATTTCTTGACTGAGGTCTCCATTTTAATTTATGCTTGAGCTGAGATGTATAAAATCTTTAACTGTCTTCATTATCCATTTAAAAGTTATGTAAATCATCTGTGGTCATTATTATCTTTCAGTGTTCAGCTTTAACCTTGCTTTTGCACTTTCTTCCTTAACTTTCCTCAACAGTTTATTCAAGTCTTTGCTATTTTCTGCTAGTAATAGGGTGTCATCTGCATATCCTAAATGTTTGATGTTCCTCCCTCCAATTTTCAAGCCTCCTCTTTCTGAGTTTAATCCAGCTTTCCATAGGACATATTCAGGATATAAATTTCTTCCTACTACAGTTAGCTGACTGCCAGTTAACTGCAGAACATAGGGAAATAACTACTGGTATAGCAGGTATCTCTGAAAGTCTGCTGGGGCCCTCTCAGTACAAAGTACTTCTCACAAATGTTCTCAGAGGACTGTCTGGCCATACCTTCCTATGTTTCTCTTTCCCCTTCTTAAAGATTGGGTCATGTTGGGCAGTTTCTTCAAAAGGATTGAAATTCTAAAGCAGGGATAAGTATCATGTGGCCCTCCAGGGACCGCTGGAATACCAATAGCCCTAGCCAGCATAGCCAATGATGCTGAGAGATGGAGCCCACCAGCATCTGGAGGGCTGACTGTTTCATGTCCCTGTTCTGAAGGGACAAAGTTGACTAGCTGACAAAGGAGGAGGAGGAAAAGTAAAGTGTGGTAAGTACCCCTCTGTCTCATCATAGTAATGTAGTAGCACGTGTGTAAAATGTGTGCTGTATTTTCTAATCTTCTATTGAAATTATGTTTAAATATGTTTCAAGTGTCATTAAATGTTTTTAATCAAGTTTTTAAAAATAATGCTGTTATTTAATTCTTTTAACTTTGTAAATTAATATTTTAGCTTGATTTTTTAAAAAAATTAGTATAAGCTGCTGTGAATCCCATGTTAGGAAACAGGCAGGATATACATTCAGTACATAAATAACATGAGTCCAGTCCCTCCACCACTAGCATGGGGGCCCTGGCAGGTCACCCAGCACAAAAAATAACCCTCAGCCCAAGAAAGATTGCCTGTCTCTGCTATGAAGCCTCAGACTTGAGCCTGGGTCCTCATTCTGAGTAGCATTTTGCTTGGATCATCACCAAACTCTTGTTCTGATTGAGTGTACCTGCCCACCCAACTTTGACTGTTAACATGGATATTTAAGAGCCCATAGTGAACAGTCTTTTAGAGCAGTGCTTCTCAACATATCTGATGTTGGGGGCCAGAAGTTACTCTTCCAGTGTGCTGGGGACTGACTGATACCATCTTGATGCCCATGAGCTGCAATTGTTTCAAACTTTCCTGGAAACTCACCAGGGACTGGCAGCTGATGTCTTACATACTGACACGAGTCCAAGGACTACCATCTTGAATAGCACTGTTTAAGAGTGACCATAATCATAGTGTAACAGATGTTACTTATTTGTTTGTTTTAACCAAAACCCAAGATTCACCAGCTAGCACCAGATGCAAAAGACAGGCTCAGGGAAACCCCAAGAACAATATACTGCATGGCTTTCCTGCACAAATACAAATCTACATGAGATCTACTATAGTACAGGGATTCTATAAGTCTTTTGGGGACCTTAAAATTACTAATATCAGACAATTGGGAATTAGTTACTCTGCTGATCTGCTATACTACAAATCACTCAGAGATCTGCAGGCAAATTGAGATCTACCTTGTGCCCATTCCTACACTACTTACTGGTGAGTTTTGTCTCTCACTCAAATTACCACCACAATATTCTCATCTGGCCTGTTAGGGTTTTCAGAAAAGCATCAGTCTGGTGACAGGACGTTTAAATGAAGACCGACTCAGTCCCCAAGAAAGTGTTGCTCACTCTTCCATAGATGAAAGATGACCTCTTTCCCTTTGTTCATCCCCAAGAGGGATTTTACTGACATAACATAAAAACTTGTCAGGTTTCATGTATTAAATGACATCGTAAATTGACAATGAACATTCCCAGGATATCTTTAAAAAGAGTAGATGGGTGGGGGGAGTTGGCAAGCTGAGATAAGAAGTTACTTTTCTTGAGTCCAATGTTCAAGTTGTTATGATTCGTCACAACCCCAACTAGAAATATTTAATGCAGTCCTCAAAAAACAGACTTGAAATAAAATTTCACATTTCCCCCAAAATTTTAGAAATTGTGACTCAGCATTTCAAACCTGTTCTAAAGGACGTTCCATGTCAATTTTGTATGTGTGTTCATAATTCACCTCATTAATCCATGAATTTAATGGGTGAAGGAGAAAGATCTGCATGGAATTTTTTGTTTGAATATATAAAAAGCATATTTTTTCAAAGTACACATTTCCCAATCTCTTTTATTATAAAGGATGCACTTCTAAGCATTTTTTTTTCCTAAACAGACATTTTCAATTTCATTTTGATACATGTAATAAGCTGAAAACTGCATTGCAAAATTTCGTGAAATCTGAAGGCTAGCTATTTTCTACTTCACACGGATCAGGCCAGTTTGCATAAGAGTTCACAAAGACTGAATTCACAAAATCTAAATGTTAGAGCTTGTTGATGAATTTTAGATTTTTAATGGCAGGAACTCTCATGTCAAAATCCAAGACTCCCCGCCCCCACCAATTTGTGTTCCTAAAATCTCTAAATTCATGTGGAGAGAAATGTTCAATCAAAAAATAATAACCCAGGGAAGTTTTACAGACTAATGCAAGCTAGGATAAATTATTGAGATGTGTCCTTCTAATTATGTTCTGTCTTTAGTTTGTGATGTATGTGTGTGTGCATGTTTATGTATCCTGATTAAAAAGTTTTTGAATGTCCAACATATCCCAGTAAAAGATTAGCTTTATCTCAGCTAAAGTTTAACCACAAAACCATTGCATTACTTTTTTAATTGCCTAAGGGGTTTTGGAGTGGAGGGGGGAGATGCTTTCAAAAATTATCACATGATTTCTTAGGTTTTTGCTTGTTTAAAAAGTCACAGGAGTTTTAATGCACTGTAGAGATACCAGGTCTTATACTACTGAGCTTCCTGTTGTGTTTGCTCCACTAGAATAAAAGGCACTTTTTCCAGTGCAGAAGCAGTGAGAAAGCTTAAACTCTTTTGTTTTGCTTGAGATGAAGTGTGTCTTGTGAGTTTACCTGGTGATACTGCTTGTCTGCTGCTTAAGGTCACTAGTTATGAAGAAAAGCTTTTATGTTCAGAATTCACAGCCCTTTAAAACAAATGTCCTTTAAAATTTTCATTTCATGCAATGACTGCTTAAATATGCATGAATCTCAGCTAAATACTGACCTGGATCATGCCTTCCCCTATCCAGAAAGTTTGGGAAAGCTGGCATAAGTTTTGAATGTGAGAAGCACAAAATCAATTCCTGAATGATTAAAGATCTGATGGAAATCTCATGGAGATTCCTTATCTCTTCATAGATTTCCAGCATCAACATTATGGCTGTAATCCTATTCCTTTTGTTTCTGCTACATTAGCTCATCTGTGTTTTCTCTTGGCCAGAAAGAGATACATTGAGCTAGACCATTGGACCAGTATTGTCTGTTTTGGTTTGTGGTGGCTGCTTAGGAACTCAGGCTGAAGTTGTTGCCTCTGAGAGTTGTCTCAGCATTCTCCAGCCGAAACTAAAATTGAGTTTGTGACTCCAGCTTTGCCCGCTGTGAGATTGGAACTGATCTTTGTCTGGGGATCCATCTTGTGGTATCCTGTCCAGTCACTCAGTATTAAGTAAATGGTGCTTTATTTGCAGTGGCGGGGGATTGTTCACAAGAGGGTGAGGAGAAAAGACCCTTAACAGTAGCTTAACATATCACAACCAAGGTATATCCTCACTGGGCTTAACAGAAAAGTGACCATTATCCTTGTCATAAACAAACAAGAAACTTTGTCATATACTCCACCCCTTTCCTAAATATCGTAAGTCCTTTTCTAAGTTCCCCCACTCAGACTTCTTGTTACTCCTATAACCCCGGTCTAGAGCTATCCCTCTTTGGGTTTGACCCCTTGTGAGCTCCACTGCCTACACTCATTTCTGTTTCACAACTCTTGTGCTTTTTCTCTACATCCCTCTGCTCCATCTCTCCCCACTTTCCTTGTCCCTTCTCCTCCTCTCTGTCATCATCTGTTCTACTTCCTTTATTTGTACTTCACCACTCTCTGACCTTGCTCTACACCTTCCTTCTCAATGGCCACCTCTCTTCTCCTGCAGTTTTTCCCTCCTCTCCAACTGCTCATGTTTGCCTTGCCCTTTTCTCTCTGAGGTCAACTACACAGAATTAAATCTGGGAAATATTGACTTACCTCCCTTTTGGAGTAGTTCCAAGTTGTGCCCATAGTGCATCTAAAATTGGCAAAATAGTGATTTTGTGGACCGCCCCTTCTCTCTCCCACTGCCGCCTGTGACAGAGGAGGGGGGAAAGCGCCAAGGCCAAATAGTCCACTGTTGGAGGGGTGTTACTGCTCCTGAGGCCTCTAGGTCTGAAGTCCGTGGCATGGAGGTGGGTGGGCCGTAGGTCTAATGATATTAACAATGCCACTGCACCACTCCTGAGGCCTTTAGGGCTGCAGTCTGTGGAGCAGGGTGTGTGTGCTGCTAAAGGCCCAACGACAGCAACAACACCACAGGCTCCAGCTCTAGAGGCCTTTGGAGAAGCACAGGAGCATTGTTGCTGTTGTTGGGCCTTCAGCCCACCCCCTATGCCATGGACTATGGCCCTGGAGGCCTCAGGAGAGGGGCAGTGGTGTGGTTGCTGTCATTGGGCCTTTGGACCACCCCCCTGTACCACAGACTCTGGCCCTAGAGGTCTCGGGAGTGGCACAGTGGCATGTTTGCTATCAGTGGTCCTTCAGACCAGCCCCTGTGCTGTGGGTTCTGGCGCAGGGGGGGTCACAGGGTGGGTGTGTGGCTGAAGAAGGCCCAAAGTCCCCATGGAGAGGTGGCTATGCTGCCCAAAGAAACCAGCAGCAGACTCACCGCTGGAGAGCGGAGCAGTGGGGGAGTGTGCAGCCGAAGGCTGGACAGTTGGATCACTGCTGCAGCCACCTGGCAAAAGGAGGGGGGGCAGAAGGAGAGAGTGCCAGGGTACGGGGAGCTGCGGTGAAGGCTAAGATACTGCTGGGAAGGTGAGGCAAGGAGGAAGAGGGGGTGGGCAGGTGCAAAAATCCCACCCAAAAATAAAGAAGGGAGCAAGGTACTCTCACCCATCCCTGCCCACTTGCTAACTGATACTTCCAGTTATCAAGAAATATGAGATACATAGTACCGGTATGTTCACAACATCAAAATACTGAATACTTAATGTACTTTAAAAAAAAATCCGTGAAAAATAGTGGGATGGAAAGTCATGGATTTCCTGGGGGTTTTGCCTCCCCTCCTTCTGAATATCGTGCATGTGGCCCACCGTGCATGAGGACCAATGAGATTCTTCTCAAATTCTTCCTTTTATTTATTTATTTTGCCTTATAGTCATTCCCTCTCAGTCCTCTCTGACCTCCACTTTCCTCCAGCTCTCCTTACCCATTCCACCACAAACTCTGGTCTTTCTCTCCAGCTTCTTACACACACACACACCATCTTCTGTGCCTGCCTTCCTTTTTAACTTCCCCACCAGTCTTCTTGGCTCTGCCTCTTGCCTCCTTCCTTCATGCTGTGTCATTCATTTTTTTTTCCTTTCGCCTCCCTGCAGCCAGGTGTTCTACAGCTGGGTGCATTGTTTCAACATCCTGCAGGAATGGATAAAATAGGGACTTCACAATTTTTGGTGACAGACACCCCAACACCTCCTGCCCTGTCACAGAGTTATTGAAGACTGTATCATTGATTATCCATTTTTCACTGAGCACATCTACCACTGAGTTTATCACCTTACCACATAGTTCAGGTAGTGGTCACCCTACCTCATTCTTATTACGTTCACAGGGACCATTTCTCTGGCTGCTAGTCTCATGGCAGCCTGAAGGCATGCAATGCAGTAACCATAAATAGTTTGGGGTAGGGATGTAGAAGATCCTCAGTCTCATTTTCACTGCACTTCTCTGAATCCCACCAGTATTTCCATCCCATCCTTCATTCATATCAGGTGGCAATATTTATTTGCTTTTGTTCTTTCCCCACCAAAATTGGTGTGTATTCTCTATACACATTTTCTGTAACGTATGCCTTTATTTGTACACATTTCCAAATTTTGTACCCATTGGCCAAAGTGTGTTTGTGCATAATTTAAAACTGCATACATTTTAGCTGTTCACATTTTTAAAATGTGTGCATTTTACATCCCTGAAATGGATCACAAGTCTTGCAAACGCACCAAGTTCTGAAGCAATTTCACTTAGTTCCCCCCATGCAAAAAAAAAAAAAAAAAGCTTCAGAGGTGTGAAATGGATAGTATCAGTAAGAATCCTGAAATGACCAACATTCTTTTCCACCCCCTAAATCTGGAACTGGACACTGCCCTAGAACCCATTTGTGCCACCTTTATTTCTGACATGAAAGTAAGGTGGGATAAAAATGATTATCCTTACCAATTAGTTTGCTAGTCTCCTTCTCTGTGTATAGGCCCAGGTACAGCCCACTGAACTTCAGCTAATTGGTAAAACCATGTGGCTAACCCTTCTTGTTAAGTGTGTCATAAGTTAAATAGAAAACATGAAATGTTGCCCCTCAGCTGCAGCTCTTGTGGTTTGGAATGGTTTTATGTGTAGTTTAATGAGTTGGAAAACAAGTTGCAATAGATTGTGCCTAGAGGAGGTGACAAAGGGCTTGTCTAGACCTGCCAGAATACATCTTCTGGCCAGCATATTCTGGCCCTGGATGTGGCCTGTTCCCTCCCCATTACCATTCCAAAACAGGAAGAAATCCACACAGGCACACTGGACTATACTGGCAGGTGCCTCCGCTACTGCCATGCATTGCTCCTTTGCCAGGAAGGAGGCCCTCAGCATGTGATTGAGACTGGTCACATGTAGGGGGGCTTGATCATGTGCTGGGGACCTCCTTCCTGGCTGCAGGAAGACTCCAGTGGTGGTGGCCAACTATATGGTCCAGCATGCAGGTATGGACCCTGTGTTTCTATGCTGGCTGGAACCAGGTTTTTCTGCATAAAGCTGGCTTCCCCAGATGTTTAATTAAAATGGTTTAATTATCTTATTTATTTATTTCTTAGATGTATATCCCTCCTTTCTCCCAAGATGAGATCCAAGGTGGCTTACAATCATTTAAAAAATACAGCTAAAAACATCACAAATTACAAAAGTTAAAAAAGAATTAGATTATCATTGTTAAAATATAGTTAAAACACATGCATTAAAAACATAAAATCATAAAAATACAACAATAAAAGCAGCACACCAATTAAAATGTTTGTTTACTCTGGCTTCCTCACATCTTTGCCCTTGGCATCATCTGGATTGCCTGGAGCAAAACGGGGCAAGAGCCCTGCATCATTTGAACTGCAAGGCCCTAAGACAGGGGGAAGCTGTCATGCCCCGTGAGCCTGATGAGGCTATAGAGTCACAGGAGGAGGAGGAGGACATGGCAGGGAATGGCCCTAGGGACCCTGGCACAGGTTTATCTACATCTGTGCCAGCAGGGAAGCCTGCCAACTTGGAGGCTCAAGCAGAAGAAGAGCCTGGTCCAAGTGGGTTGGCATCAGTTCCAGCAGAGTCTTGCCCACTCAAATAAGGAAGAAGAAAAGGAGAGAGACTTACCTCCACCATCGTATACCCAGCAGTGAGCTCAAAAGGCAGCTCAAAGGAGGTCTCTGAGAATTTATGAGAAGAACTTGCTCATTAAGAAACACCTGGCAAAGCCTTAATTGCTTTATATAGGTTGGAAGAGGCAATGGAGGCTTTGTCAGAGATCAACTGATCTCCTTGGAGAAAGCTTCCTGCTGACTTCAGTGCCTGAATCCTTGCTGCCTTGGCTTGTTCGGCGATAACTCCAGCAGACCAGGATTGGAATTCCTGCTTAGCCATGCACTCTCAGTCTTAGAGGAAGGCACTGGCAAAACACCTCTGAAGAAATCTTGCCAAGAGAATCCTGTTTTTTAATACCAGCACGGTGTAGTGGTTTGAGTGTTGGACTAGGGCTGCTGCACACTGTAGTGGTTTGAGTGTTGGACTAGGGCTGCTGCCACACTGGATAAGCAAGGATTTAAACCCTGGTCATCTGTAGTCCTAGGCTGCATCTGCACTGCAGAAATAATGCAGTTTGACATCACTTTCACTACCATGGCTCAATGCTATGGAATTTGGGGACCTGTAGTTTTGTGAGATATTTAGCCCTCTCTGTCAGAGAGCTCTGGTGCCACAACAACTACAAATCCCAGGATTCCATAGCATTGAGCCATGGCAGTTAAAGCAGTGTCAAACTGGATTATTTCTGCAGTGCAGATGCAGACTAGGACTACAGATGACCAGGGTTTAAATCCTTGCTTATCCATGGAAACTTACTGGGTGACCTTGGGCAAGTTCAGCCTCTCTCAACCTTAGAGCAAGGCAAAGGCAAACCTCCTCTGTCACCAAAAGTCCAGGTTGACTTGAAGTCACATAAGAACAACAATCTCTAGTTGGGACTAAGGAATCAGGCTCAACGTAGCATGTTTAGTTATCCAAAATATCAAGGGTAATGGTGTTGGCATTGTGATGTAGTCCTCTGGGGTCTTGGAGGAACCACAAATAGTCCCCTGCACCCAGAGCATCTCTTTTCCTGGGTTAATGGGGTGAAGAAGGCTGTTCTTTTGCCTCTCCTGAATCAAGATTCAAACTTGGGAATTCTTTGAGTCATTGAGCAATCTGTTGGCCTCTGTGTCGCACCAGCTGGTACAGTTTTGTGGTTCATATTTGTTACGTGTGTTTAGGTGTGGATTAATATCAAACGGAATCCAGGCAGTCTTTTCCTCCCTCTGCAGAGTGTTAGTGGGGAAAGCTGACATGGCCTTTGCCAGCAGTTTTGAAATCTGTGCCTGTGCTTGTATCCTGAAATTGTGATATTGAGAGGGAAGGGGGGTAGAGGGGTCAGGAGAGGAGTGTGTGAAAGATGTTAGTTCTGTCAAAGTATTAGGATGCTTACCTCCTCCTTAACTGCCAAGGAATTGTCAAGGAGTTTCAGTTTGCAGAATTAACATGTAACATGACGGGCAAACCCCTGCTGGGCTGTCTAAATCGGGGCTTTTCCCTCTGCACACACGTTAATCTGCAATGGGATACTCACTGCTATCTCTGCTGTACGATGTTCTTTTCTATGCCAAGGCACAGCTTGCAATGCTAACTGAATACTTTTCTTCAGTCATTTGCAATTTGATGGAATTGTAAGGGCACTTGTGGGGGAGGGAGTGATGGGCTGGGGAGGGGGTGAAAGTGCAGGTCTTTACTACTAATGTGCTACTGAACATGGGAAGCACTTCTCTGCGTAGCATTAATATTTAAGTTGTACTGATGTGATTTTCTAGCCCCAAAATTAACTTTATATAGATGTCTAAGACTATTGTGAAGGGGTTGTCCAAAAACCAGGGCAGATAGACAACTTGTGAACTTCCCGATGTTGCTGCACTGCAGCTCCCATCATCTCTCATTGGTTATGATGGTTAGAGTTTCTGGGTGTTGCAGTTTAGCACCAGTACAGGTTGTTCAACATATACTAGGAGTGAATTATGCTAAATATATCACCTCTCAATTAGGGAAGGATCGAGATGGTCAAAATCAGATCCTGTAGCGTTGTTTTCTTTTGCTGAAAAGAGCCAGTTGAGAACATCATTTTGTTCATTTTTTGATATCAACTTAACCCCATTTACAAATTTCTTCAGAAACAGAATGGAAAGATCTTTTTCTTTTTAACCTTTTTCTTTTTAACTTGGTTGCTACTCAGGGAAAAAGCAAAACTGACAAGAGCTGTTCAGAGAGAGATTATTCATCTTTTCAATCTATTGTGGATTGGTGAATCCATTAATATCACTACCTCTAGGGGTCAGTAATGCTTATGTGTCCATTCAAAAGACACCTCATCTTCTGAATTCCTTGTGGCAGTTTAGTCACTAGTACGGTATGTCTTCTAGATGTCTGTGTGACAAACCTGTAATTCTCTACAATTGAGTACAGCAAATATATGTATCAGTATCAATATGTGTATACCTGGATCAGGAACTGTATGCTTATACCGTCCTACTTTGCAAATATTCCTTCAATAATTTATTATTATTTTTTAAATGAGTGTTATAATACTCTCAGGGTGGGGAAAGTTATTTAGCTTTCTGTTTCCTCTTCTTATTGTTACCCAGATGGAATTATAGTAGCTGTAGTTTTTGCTTTAGGCAAGATCCGTACTGCAAAAGTACTTCTAATTTAAGACAGTTTAATGGTAATGCCTGCCCGCAAAGGAATGTTGCAGTTTGAAGTGTTGGAAGAAGAGAGGGAGAGAATTATTTTCTAAATCACAGTACAGCTTTTGACAGAAAAGAGGGAGCAATAAAATATATAAATAAATAATGCACAGACAATGAGTTTGGTAGAATAGTACATGGCACCCCTTTAAACTCTACAGTATGTGATATTTCATCTTTTGGAATCTCAATTTCTTTGCCACACAGCAAGGCTGGTGCTTTCTCCCTAGTGCTAATTTGGTATATACAGGGAATTTTTTCGAAGTTTGGACACACATTACTTTGGGGGATTATGTTTCTAAGAACCCCCCTGGACAGCATGGGTCCTGGCCATGTTAGTACAGGGAATTCTGGGAGCTGTCATCCAAAAAAGTAAATTTGTAAAGCTCTGCTCCCCCTCCCACCGCCTGTTTTTGTGTTACATAGTTGGATGGCAGGTTTTTGCTCCTGTGGAAAATGTGGACTCCATCTTTGGAGGTCTTTAAACTGAGGCTCGATGAGCATCTTTCAGGAATGCTTCGACCACATATTACTGTGTCACAGGAGATTGGACTAGGTGGTCCTTGCAGTTGCTTTCAACTTTTAAGATTCTTGATGTTATAATTCTGTTTTAAGCAGTAAAGTCCATTGCTCTATCACCTCAAGGCCAAACTAAACTACACACTGAACACACTTAGTAAACTCACCCTTTTCCCTTAAAGCCAGTTTATAGCATGTCTGGGCATGTAGATGATGGAGATGATTTCTTCAGAAGTTCAGCTGGCAGGATTGGGGGCGTGTTATCTGTTTTCTCCTGGAAAGGGAGTGGCTAACACATCAGTGGGAAGTGGTGAATCCACTCCATCGCGTTGTCTAAACTTTAAAGGAAGTAACATAAGGTTTGTCTAGATGGGCAATTTACCCCAACTTGCCTCAGTCTTAGAACCCTGCAGTCCAAATGACACAGGGCTTTTGCCCTCAAGCAGTCCTCACAACCCCTGGGGCAAAGATGGGAGAACATGGGGTAAAGCCCGTTAAACAGTTAGAACAAAATATCTGGGGAAAAACCTGCTTCATTGAGGAGGAAACAGATTGGGCCCTGCAGGACCATACTGCCTCATAAGCCCATCTTTGCAGTTGCTGTCCGCATAGCACTCTCTGCAGCCAGGAAACAGGCCTGCAGCATGTGACTAAGGACTTTCTCAGACTAGCGTCTAAAAATTGTAATTCCATCATTGAGGAAAGTGGAAACATGGGACTTAAAACGTTCTTTTGCTGGTATTAAAAATCCATTTTAATGCCAGCAAAAGAACATCACCCACCACACTTACCTCTAATCCCAGCAAAGGCTTCCCTGGCAATGAAGGAGGAAGTGAACGGAGCTCCATTCACTTCCTCATTCAAAATCCCATGGATTCTCATGAGATGTAATCGTGCAGGAAATTAAAACAGCATCAACAAAAGAACACACAAAAAGTTACACAAAGCACATACACACACTTTAAAACTTACAAGTAACCTGGAGAGGGTCATAAAAAGTGTCTGGATGTCATGATCTCACTTGGAAGTGTTCATACCCAACCAGCCATTGCCACTGCATTCAGGTGAGTACAATGGCGTGAGGTTTCACACACTGGCAATGCCTGTACTAAAGTGACAGGGGGGATCAATTGTCTTCTTCAGGCATCAATTAAAAAGTATGGTTTTAGCAGGGACATAAATGATGAAAGGGTGATATCATGTGGTAGGCACGCTCATTTGTGTTTATGTGGCACTGTTATGATGCCATATTTAGTGCGTCTGATAAAGTCCATATCATGGCATGATTACAGTAACTGTTGCACTAGCAGGTAAAGAATGGGATCTTACTTTCGTGATTTTGTATGGATGAAATTTTGGTTGTTCTTGTGAGAAGATGCGACTTTGTTTAAACACACCAAAAACACATAAAGGACGAAAGAAATTAACAAATAAACACTTAAACAAACATAAAAATGTACAAGGAAAGGTGACAGTTCATTAAAAGAGTGTCCTGTATGTCCTGTGTTCTTGCTGGGAAATCGGGGGGAAGGGCCGCCCATTCATGCTTTAATCATGCGATTACAGTAGGACACAATTTTGTGCACTTGTCAATACTGGGAAAAGAATGATATTGAGGGCTATTCACAGGTTTTCCCATCAATGAAAAGTGAGAAGCAGTTAATGGATGGAGCACGCATTGACCATGGGAGGACAATGATGTTGTGCAATAACGGGAACCCATTTGTAGTACTGTCACACTGTAATTCCACAATTTCACCCCCATCTGATAAAGTCCAAAGGTTGGTCACATACAGGGGGCATTGATCACATGATCCCCTTCCTGGCTTTAGAGGGATCAATGTGCACAGTAGGAGCAGCAGCCGCAGAGACAGGCTGGCATGTCTGTTAGGATTCCATCCCATTTTGTGCCAGTAACAGGGAAGCAATGGGCCTCATCTGGGGCCAGAATACACAATTGGGAAGCCAGGGTATTCTGCCCATGTAGACCAGGCCATAGTTGCCTAGAACTAGGTATTTTCTCAGATAACAAAGGTATAACCTTGTGTTTCAAAAGTAAGACAGTCTGTTTCAAAAGTAAGATATTGATCAAAATTACTTTATTGCAGCAATGAGTAATACCTGTAGTTTCAAGTTCCTTTCAAAAGTTACTTTTAAAGAGCATTTTTGGTGATATTTTGAGATGTTTATGAAAGTTTTATACCATTCTCTTATCAAAGGGTTTTTTCCTGTCAAAAATGTTATGGGAAGTAACAGAAAATAATGCAGAAGAAGGAATCATTTGTGAGGGCTTGTTCTGGCCACGACACCACCTTGGCTCTGTTTAAAACAGGACCCTGATGAATGTAATCTGCGAGGATTTTTTCCCCTTTGTTCTATGACTGCTCTCAAGCTTCTCATGAGGATCCAGGTAGCTGGTACTGAGGTGGTAAATCCACTCTGGAATTTGGTCAGAACTTGAAAGGAGTTATCAGAGATGATGAAGCCTATCTCCCAAATAGGTACAAAATAGGTGGATAGTTTTTTCAATATCTGAACTAAAATCTAGAGTAGATTCACTGTCGTGCTGGCATCACAGCTGCAAACTAGCACTGCATGTGGATCAATATACAGTACACTCAGTAATGATGATATTAACAACAGCAATAAGCTAGATGGACCCTGGGGTCCCTTCTAGCTGTAAAATTCTGTGTCTATACAAATGGCTAAAGTACCCTTTGGAATATACAAGATTTGTGGATTGCCTTTCGAGAGGTACATTTTCCCAAAAGGAGTTGTTCTCTTCCTCCTCCTTCTCCAGTTGTGTAGATCAACATTGTACACACTGGTTTAAACTGAATTGACATTTGGGTCCACGTGCATGCCCTGTGTGCAACATGTCATGGAGCAATTCTGTTTGCCCATGCAAATCAGCACAAAGGCTGGGATATTGTCAGGCTGCTGCAAAATTAAGAGGTAGGTCAGATTTAATGGAAACATCTGTCATTAGCCTTTTTACGGAGGCTGCCCGAGGGGAATCCTGGTGGATAAAAGCTGCACTGTGTTCTGTCTTACCTTTAGTGTGGCAGAGTTGCAGAGGAATAGTTAGCGTAATGCACTTCTCCTGTTCAGCAGGGTTTACTCTGGAGGGCGGAGGGGTGTGTGGATCACAGAAGGAAAACCCATGACTGCTCCCTTCCCCCCCTCATGGTTTGTCTGTCTTGACAAAAACAATTTCTAGACTCCGGATGACTTCAGGGCTGCTTATTCTAGCTTTGTTTTTGTTTTGTTTTTTTAATGCCAACCACTGAAGCCCTGATGATGATTTAGCACTGTACCATGCACTGGGTGTGCCCATGAGGGGGAGAAAGGGAGAGAAACACATAGACATAGACAGCTAATGGAGATCCCAGAGCTATTCTTCTCCCCACTCATTTTCCAAGGCCTCCCCAATGTACAAGATGAGATGCATTTGGCTGTCAATTGCACATTGCTTTCCCTATGAGTGCAGGGCAGGGCTTGTGCATCACATATGCCATTCCACTTTTGAAATTTTCCTAATTTGAAAAGATCCTGTCTAAGAAGATTTTAAAAAAAAATCCCCACCAAAACCTAGAAGCATGCAGAATAACCCAGAAAAGGTACGTAATGTTTAAAACATGCATTGAATTGCTAATGGCAGTCAATATTACAAATAGTTGATTTTCTAAACTGTTGCCAGCACTCCAACTTTAGAAGCAAGATGGATCAGGGCTGTTGTTCAACAGTCACTACCTCTAATATACTTTGTCCAATTTTTTTCCCCAATGAAAGATACTCCAGGTTTAATCAGTTATTAGCAGACCATGCAGAGCTTTCCATTTTTTCAGTAAAACTCTTTAAGCAATTTACAGGGGCTTAAAAGAGAAAGAGCAGAGCTCAGACATAACTCCTTTTCTAATAAGTTACTTAGATACTTTTTGCAGTAATGATCTGGAAGGGAGTTAATGCTTTGCCTGTAACAGCCTCCCTTGTAATTCAGCACTTTTCAGTGGAACAAAGGGGTTGTTTAAGGACTTTATCAGACGATCCCCTCAAAGCGTTCTTTTGCTGGCAGAAAAAAATCCATTTTTATGCCAGCAAAAGAACACTGTCCCCACACTTACCTTACTTTCCCAGCAAAGGCAGCTCCAGCAATGAAAGAGAAAGTGAACGGAGCTCAGTTCACTTCCTCCTTTGAAATTCAGCGGAATATTGCGAGACTTCATTGTACGGGAAATTCAAAAAACAAAACAAAAATAACACTAACAAAGTTTTTAAAAGCACAAAAGCACACTTTAAAACTTGCAAGTAACATGGGGAGGGTCATAAAAAAGTGTGTCACTTATCTGGATGTCGTAATCTCACCTGGAAGTATTTGCACCAGACCGGCCATTGATGGGGTAAGTACGGTTAAAAAAAAAGACATGAGGTTTCACATGCTGGTTATGCCAGCAAAAAAACACCATGGAGGATCAATTAATGGCCTCAGTCATCAATTAAAATATACGGGTTTTTAAGTGGACATATGAGAAAGACTGACATCGTGTGGCACACACACCCTTTCGTAGTTATGTGGCGTTGTTATGTCACCTTATTCTGTGCATCTGATAAAGTCCTAAATGGTGAAAAAAATACTCCTCATGGAATGTGAGGAGAATCCTACATGACTTAATGGGATCCTGCATCATTTTGCCGTATTGGGAAGGAGGGGGACCAAAACGTCAAAAACTCCTTCGTGGCTTTTCCTGGAGTTTTAAAAAAATAGTGAGGGGAATATACATTCCTGCTCGTTGGCACAAGCAATTAGATATGAATCACTTTCCCATAGGAGAGGAAGTACAAAGCTGATTGGCCAGATGAGAGTGGGGAGCGGGGCTTGCTAACAAGGCAAGTGCCTGCTGCTGCCATGTTAGATTTTCACCTTAGTGAACGCACACTAAGGTGAGAAAACGGGATGTGGTCCCAAGATTCCATAGGCTGGAGCTATAGCCATCCAATAGGAAAAAATAGAATATGACCCCTGTATCCATGGGGGATACATTCCCAGACTTACCATGGAAACGTGAAACCACAGATAATAAAGAACCCTATTAAAATAAATGACTTTCAGCCCAACTTCTGGCAGAAGCATACTATAGAATCATGCTGGAGGACCTAGAAAATGCTTAGAGAGGACATTTGCCTGCTAGATGTGGATAAGTGAATCTGCGGATACAAGTCCTGTGGATACGGGGGTTGTACTATGTTCTTTTAACACCACATTCTCCCAATTACTACGGTGCTGTTCTTGCTCATGCTGATGCTAGTGATTCCCCTCCTCTTCTTCTTCTTCCTCCTCTTCTTCTTCATCATCATCATGATCATCATCATCACCACCACCACCACCAGTCATCTAAGGATTTTTATTCAGAAGCTAATTTAATGCTATTCCATGTCAGATCTATTTTTTTTTTTGAAACATGCAAACAAATCCAGCATTCAAGTGAGGGATTTTTGGGGGGAGGGGGGTATTCTGGCATGTCTGGGGGCATCTTATGTATTGTGTACATGTGAAGTATCCCCTCCCCCTTATTATCCAGCAATACAGTTGTAGTTGCCTATGTCTCATTGTGTGGACAAAGCTAGTTCCTCCTTCCCCCATTCTGCCTCTCTGTCTCCGTGTGTGATATTTCCGAGTGACATTTAACAGTGTGGGAGCTTACATTTGGATCCTTCTATCTTGGCTCCATGCTCATCCTTCCACTTACATTTTTTTTTCCAAGAGTAATTTCATATTTTCTTCTGCGCAGCTCGGGTTGCCAACATGGAGGAGAGCCCATTGTTGGAAGTGGGTCTGCAGCCGAGCTGGCGGGGAAGACAGCATTGGCAGAGGGGAGGGAAACCCTTCTGTGTCAAGAGGGCCTGGGCATGGTTAGGTTCGAAAGCCTATTCCACTCTTTGCCTCCTGCCAACATTTTCTGTTTGCCCTTATGCCAAGACTTATTGGGGGGAGACTGTGTGGTGTGTGTCATCTTCGTGGCTGTTTAATTAATAACCCAGCTGACAGTTGCCATAATAATTACCTTACCTAAAGTGAAGCGGGGGAGACACAGAGAGAAAAATCCCCGTGCATGGATTTAAATGAGATATGTTAACAGCCTTCATCCCTCTCGCATCCACCCCATTCATAATCACATGCTGATTTCTAATAGCAATCAGAACCACAAGTGGCCTTTTCTTTTGCTTTCCTTTTTTTTTTTTTTTTTTTTTTTTTGGTTCTTCTCTCTCCTCCAGCCCATTTTTCTTCTTTTGCTTGCTGAACTGACGAGGCCATTTCCTTCCAAATGTGTACAGTCTTGACCTTCTTGTAATACAACATTGGCCTATGCTGGCCTACTGGAAAGAAACAGGACACAGGAAATGAAATGATAATGTCATGGAGAGACTCCGATTGTTGAGTTGTCTTTGGGAAGACTTCATAGACATTAGAATGCTCTCCTACCAAAAAGGCTTTGTTACTGCTAACACAATACATTCCATGGGCAGAAGAGTGTTTCTGGTTATTTAAAAAAAACAAAAACTTTTAAAAAGGACACATTTCCTTAGGGCCAAATTAGTAACACGGTCCAGGCCAGAAGCTCCTGCATAGCCCCACAATAGTCCTGACCTGTCAGGGGCAGTCCCAATTAATCCTCTGTTGTCCCACATTTTCATCTGTTTTCTAAATGTTCTAGTTCCTCTCTCCTTTACCCTCTTTCCTCCTTTGTCCTAAGTTTTTTTTGCTTGCAGCAAGCTGAGTTCAAAGTGCAAAAGTTGCTTGCACTCAATTAATTCAGCAGAGAAGAGGTAAGAGGAGGGGGGGCTGGGGAGTGCAAACTTTGCACCATGGTCCCCACATCCTTAAGTGGGCCCCCAGGCCAGGGTCTTTGGCAGGCCCCCTACCTACTGCTAAGGTTAAGGGCAGTGACATGCTCTACAGGATTTAGGATAAAAAGTTAAATAAGTCAGTTTAAATGATGATACCAAAGTAATATTTATACCTATTTTTAAAAAACTAAATGGATTTACATAATAAAAACTTGCAATAATATCACACTGGACCGCCCTCCTAATCCCAGGCCCCCAGGCTATAGCCCTGTGAGCCCACCCCCTTTGTGGGACCATGCTTTGCACTGTATAGTCTACTTCTTTGGGCTGATAGTAAGTGCCATATCTTCAACCAAGGAAGTGTTATATTGTTTAAAATGACTTTTTATTTCAAAGTATGGCACTGGGGGGGGAGTGGGGACCATGTCTATTGGGCAGTATATTTTTAAGTCCATCACACTTGGAGAAAAGGTTTAGTGTTATTCACAAAATCTGGAATTTAGGGTGAGATGAACAGGTTTCAGATCTCTATTCAACTGAGATTCTCACTTGTTAATCTTGAAGTGGCCAATCCCTCTTTCACTCCAACTTTCACTCCAACTTTCACTCTTTCTTTCACTCCAATATTGTGAACAGAAAATGAGGAAAACCTCATTTCTCCTACTGTATTGAACTATTCGGTGGGGAAGGGTTTCAGATAAAATGAGGTGGAATTTTTCTTTCTTAAATAAATTATGCTTTGACATCTTGACCAGTTGGGTACTGCTGAAAATCAGAGATAGTGCTGAAAAACAAGGAACAGATAGCCTTGGACAGTGATGGGCTGTAGTTTGTTAGAGGTTTTAAGTAGCATCTGAGGTTTCATCTACACGGGCACCTTAATCATGAATAAATCATGACATGGTGTCATATGTCATGTGTTGTTGTTCATATGAGATTGTATTTACCTAATTTTAAGACCTGCTAGGGAACAGATTATTGTTATTATGTCCTGATATGTAAAACCATAGAATTCAAAGCAGTACCCAGCTGATTCTTTTTCACACAACTGCAGGCAAATAACAGATTTCCTGCCATTCCCTGACACCTAGAATCGGCTCCTAGGGGCGGCTATGTCACTGTGCCTATTAGTAGGGCTGGCCCTGACACCTCTTTTAAATACTGAATAGTGGCTGGACAGTGAAGAAAGCTGGGAAGCAGAAAATCAACTCATTTGAACTGGAGAAGAGTTCTACGGATACCATGGGCTGCTAAAAAGATAAATCAATGGGTCCTAAAGCAAATCAAGTCTGAACTCTTTCTGAGACTTTCATCCTTTGGACATATCATGAGAAGATATGACTTACTAGAATAGACAATAATGCTTGGTAAGATAGAAGGAAGTAGGAAAAGAGGAAGACCACCTCTCAGATGGGTAAACTCAATCAAGGAAGCTGTTACCCTAAGATGTGGGGATATGTTAGAGTCCCAGCCATGATGCCAAAATCTCCATTAATATTTGGAGGAATTATTAGCTCAGATAGGAGGCCTGCAAGAGGAGGGTAACTTCAGGGATCTTTTCACCTATGTATACTAGTACTAACTGTAGAGGAAGCTCTAGTTAAAGTAAAACAAATTGTTTCATTGAACTAATACAGAAAGTAAACTAACACACATGACCATACATTCTTATGAACCATGCAAGGCTATATCAGAGTAAAGGAGAAAGGTTGTGTGTGTGGGGAGAGAGAGAGAGAGAGAGAGAGGTCCAGGAAGATAAGGTTATAGTTACCAGACTCAAGGAAGAGAGTTCTGTGCAGCGAAACTACTCAGACAGGCATCTGAGGGTGGCGCAGGAGGTTCCGATCCATGATGCGCCAAGAAAGAGTGGCTGGATCAATACGCTTTGGCACACCTTGCTATTGTTGGGGCTGTAATATTTATACTCTATTCTATGCCTTGAAGGGGCAATTTAGTTATAACAAAGCCTGGATGGCTTTACCACAGAATAGACAAAAGAAACCAAAACTCAACAGATAGCTTTAGTTCCAGAGGGAGAACATTGATGGGCTTGCGACAACCTTGTACGGTTGGACAGGAGGGGGTGTGAGGAGGGATGTCCATAGGGTATGGAATTAGGAATGGTCACTTGATTTCTTGATTTAATTATTGCTAGAAACGCCCAGGGCAGGGAGAAAGGATTAGCACATACCCCTAACGACTGGGTTATTAGCATAAACCCATTACAGGGGCTTTCTGCATAATCTTAACTTGGGTTTTCCCACCATTGGAATTGTAGACACATTTCAGGTCATTGTGACCTTCAACTTACCTCCATTCTGCCTAAGTCAACGTGATCCTGAAAAGTGTCTAATATCTCTAGTTATGGAATCTCTCAGGAAGGGGTAGTAGGGCATGCTAACAAAGCCATGGCCCCGAGTCTGCAAGACCTAAGAAGGGCTGTTGAGGATAGGGTGTCTTGGAGATGTCTCATTCATGGGGTCACCATAAGTCAAAGTTGACTTGATGGCAATTAACAACAAAGTGGCCTACTCAGTGTTGCTTCTTCCAACCCCCTGTTCTTCCATGCCCTTTCCATGCCCTTTCCCCTTAGATAAACAGAAGGTGAACACATTGACATAAAAATAAGCATCTTAAATTCACCAACATACCTGGCTACCATCTGGCAACCATCCAAGGTGCCTGATGATCTCTTTAGCTTTCCAGTATGCTTTTCTTTGAAAGAGGCAAAAGACAGGGGAAGGAAGGAAGAAAGAAAAACAAGGGTTCTATGCAGATTTGCTTGTTGCCAGATGGCTCTTAGTAAAACATGGGCAAACGGTGCTGGCATGGCTTCCTTCATGACGAACCACAACAGACAGACTGGGATAGTGCAGTCTAGCTATTTTTCTTCTCCACACTCAGGGAATGCAGGGAATGAAGTTTGGCAATTGCCAAGGAACTAGGCATAGAGTGAACACTTGAATCTCAAAAGGATGGTGTTTTTGCTAAGTTTGGAAATAACACCAGTGGGACTCAGATGAAAGAATATTAAAATAGGACCTGGGGAAGCATGAATTTCAGTCCTATTTAAAAAATTCTCTCTTGGAAAGAAAATACATTAACAAATCATCAGGAGAGTTGGAAAGAAATGACAAACTATATGGAAAAGAAATGGCGTCCAAATATAATACTAAATCAATTGAGATAAAGACTTATAAAAATGAAACTAGATCAAGATAAAGAAATTATTTAAAAGCAGTCCCATGAAAGGGAGTATTAGGGTGTGATAAATTGGGACAGGAGGATTTCCAGCAGATAATGGGCCATCAACCAACCATTAGCCAAACAGACACTAATCCCCCTTACATTTCTATACCCAGAAACTAACCATTCAAATACACAAATTTACATATACTCCCCAACAGGGGTTCACAGCATATAAACTCCACACACACTCCTACCCAACCATTCTCTGAAGATGCCAGCCACAGATGCAGGTGAAACGTCAGAAGTAAACTCTTCCAGAACGCAGCCTCACAGCCTGGAAAAAAAACCAAGGAAACTCTATGAATATAAACTGTTACTAAATTGTCTAATCTTGTAGTATCACTAAATTACAAATGTAGCTTAGATAGGAGTAGATATACGTACACTAATCATCAGAAGTTGGAAGGTGGGAAGTTAAATAATCAAAGGGTTAATCTGAAAAGTAATTTTTTACCTGCCCCACAACATAGCATAATAACCAGGGTATTTTGGAGAGGGGGCATGCTAACCAGTGGCCAGCATCTGCAATCAGCTCCCCACCCCCACCCCCAAATAATTACTGCTAAGCCCCTCCATGAACCTTAAAGCAGGAATGTGGAAAGAAAGGCCTGTGGGTTGCATGTGGACCCAAGGCCATTTTGACACTGCAGGATCTCCAGTACCCTTAAAATGTTTGGAAAATATTGCCCCTCAAATGGCCCTAATTTTGCCACATTTTCACTCCCTCCCAGTGGTGTTGTATGTCCAGGAGAGGGCCATTTTGAAACATGGAAGTCAAAATGAAATTCCCATTGACTTTCTGTTTCAAATACTGTAAGGCCTTCCCTGATCCAAAAATTAAAATAAAATAAACCCCAGCACAGGGGGATCCAAAATATGGGGAAATTGCTCACCATCACCTTAGGGACATTTTGGAACAAATATTCCCCCCTCCCAAAAAGATTTTTTTTAAAAAAAAAAGCAGGGATGGGAGCATGGGAAGGCATAGCATGGGGAATTACTCCAAGGTTACATAAGTTATTTCTTAAGTTATTAAGTTATTTAATAAGTTATTTCTGAGTAAGCAGGTGTAGGACTGAACCAGACTATGCCACATTTTTCGAAGTGGGGAATGATCGGCCCATGTGAAACAGGGGTCTTTAACCATGTTCGGCAGTTGAATGCATTGCATCGGAGTGTGGTGGAGTCTCCTTCTTTCGAGGCTTTTAACAAGAGGCTGGATGGCCATCTGTCAGGAATGCTTTGATTCTTTATTCCTGCATGGCAGGGGGTTGGACTAGATGGCCCTTGTGGTCTCTTCCAACTCTATGATTCTACGTATTTCTCTTCCTTCCCCCCCCCACACTTTCTACCCCCTTTCCCCTTTGCTTTCTCTTCCCTCAGCTGCTCCTGCTTCTCTTAAATATGCCTATTACCCTCAGGTTTTGACCTTAGACAGGCTGTGAGCACCAAGTCTTGTTATGGAGAGTGAAGTAACACCAGTAGTCAGGAAGGAACAATGTAGTTCTGGCCAGATAAAATAAATCTCATGTTTCCTGTTAGGAGACCCGGCCAAAAGCGATGATGAGACGCAGGGAACAAGCAGCATAGCACTCAACAGAAACAGAGAGACACATGGGACAGGCATGACCACAACCCATGCTTGAAAACACAAAATGAAAACAAACTTGCTGTAGTGACAGGGAAGAAGTCGGGAGGAGAAACCCAAAATTCATAACACGGGGAGCATTGCCAGACTGGAAACTCAAAGCACGGCACGTGCCGGATAATTTTTTCTGGCTTTCCTCCCACTGAAAGGCACTGCTGTTTGTAAGCTTGTCTGCAAGGGGGAAAAAAGAAATAATAAGGTAAAGTGGAAAGACTTGTAGGGGTTTTTGTTTTTGTTTTTTTGTGTGTGGAAATGTTCTAATGATGCTAAAAAAGCCATTTTGCCTTAAAGGCAGGGATGGCTGTCTGGTAGCCTGTAAGCCATATGAAAGCTCCAATGCTGTTTTATTTGGCCTTTGGGAAACCCCAGCAAGTTTTAATTAATGTGTCAAGAAAGGGTCTCTTCACAATATCTTTTGGAAGGGGAAGGGAAACAGAATATCCCGTTGTTTTAAAAAGGCATCTCTCCTTCTTGATTTGTTATATGATTTGTTATATGCAACCTTTCATTCATTCATTCATTCACTCATTCAAAAGATTTATATCTTGCTCCCCCATCCACCCCCACCCCTCAAAAAAGAAAATGTCCAAAGCAACTTAACGGGAATTTCAAAATACAGAATGATATAAAATCATATTTTTAAAACAACAACAACCTTGCAGCATCATAGTAGCAGTTGGCATGAAAAGACCAATAGGACTAAATTCAGAACAGCAGCAATTAAGTACAATATGCCATGGTAAAAGTTGACAAAGTTATAACTGTGGTAGTCCTCTGAAAAATGCCAACTTCCATGAGCCACTGGGCATTATTTATAGGATTGTCAAAGGCCAGTCTTCTCCTTTCTTGAAAGCTGCTAGTCTGAGTATGGTGTAAAGATTCAGGAACCCTAAAAAGGGAATGGGAAGCAACGGTTTGGAAGCTGCCTGTCCACACTTAGCCCCTCGATATAACAGGCTATGGTTCTGTCTACAATGTAGTCACAGCAAATTTTCCTGGTCCACAATGACCCTGTTAATGCTACACTCACTGTTGTGGGATCAGAGTAACCTGCCACACATTTCACCAGGCAAACTTGCTTCGGTCCTCCCTTTATCACATGCCCTATACTTCGCATTCTTTTTGGCCACATGGCTGCTCCGCCTTTTTTCTCCTGTCCCCTCATACATGCAAATATATGTTGTCTCAGAGTGCTGTATTACTGGATAGGCAGAGATACGCTAATAGTGATCTCTGCACAAATGCATATTAAAAAAAAAAGTGGTTGCACACTGGCAAAACATACATAAAACAGAGTTCCTCCCACCTGAAACCTCACCTCTGGTTCCATATCAAACCCAACTTAGAGGTGGCCACGCATAACAATTATCTGGATTTTCCAAGCAAATGAGGGGTAAAAGGCAGTTCTTTTAAAATCAGATTTTCAGCAAGAAGGCTCACTTTTCCTGCAAATAATCATGAACGTCTTGTGCCTGGGTTGCAGTAGCTATGAAGTTAGTATGGGGTTTGGGCCAGTATAGACAGCGTAGACAATGTAGACAAGACCTATGAACCTATTTGAAGTTGGCAGAGCTTAAAGCATCACCAGTGTATTTACACAAAGACCTGGATGAGTGAAGGCAGAAGGTGACAATGTAAAAAAACTTTTCTGGTGTACCTCCCCTCTCAATCAGTGGCTTTTGGGGAGGGGGGCATGTATGGCAGCCATTGGGTAGTCTGGGTAGACCATTGTGCAGGTGGGTCCTGGATACCTTCTTGCAGAACATCAGAAAAGGCTGAATAAATCACATGAAGGTTCCAGGCTGAGGACTTTATCAGACACGGCAAATATGGTGTCGTAATGATGCCTAATGAATGCAAAAGGGCACCCATACCACATGATGTCATCCTTTAGAGTACCACTGCTGTTAATAAGGTTTTCTTTTTTATTGATGGGCCAAGCTGTCAATAGATCTGCCGTGGTGTTTTTGTCCCAGTATTGCGAGCATTTGAAACCGCGCACCATTTTAATCTCGTGAATTCAGCGTCAATGGTCAGAACACGTCTGGATGAGAACGTGAAAGCCAGGTAAGGGACACTGTTTTTACAAACCTCCATGGTTTACTTTGGCGTTTATAAGTGTGTTTCTGTGCTTGTGTGTAAGTTTTTTGTTTTAATTCTGCTGTTTTTAACATTTTAACCGTGCTTGCATCTTCTTGCAAGAACTGCCGAGATCACAAACACAGAAGTAAACAGCACTAGTGTTCATGCTCCGGCAATACTGGGGCTGCTTTTTCATGCTATCACAGGTATGTATGGTAAAAAGGGTTATGTTACCGGGACAATTACGCTGAAAAGTATGGTACTACAGAAACGTTTTTGGAGGTCCCTCTGATAAAGTCCTGAGTAGAAGGTAAACAGGTCACCTAGTCACTGTCTTCTTCCTTGGTGTGGTGATTTGTATCTGGTATTTCTATTGAAATTACGGCAATTATTTCTAAATGTGCATGTCTACATAGTATCCGCAAAATGTGTGGTTCATCTTTACTGCCCAAACCTCTGTTGGTGTTCAGTGTAGGAGAGGAAGAGAGGGAGTTAAAAAAAAAATGTTTGCCTTAATCTCATTCTTCATTCGAGTAAATTTGCCAGCATACTAGCCCTTCAACATGGCCCATTAAAGACTAATTTCCAACCACATTTGGGGTGAGAGGGGTGGTGCTTGCTGATTTGTGTGCTGTCTTACCCAAGTGACTTTCTGACAATGTAGAGGTAGTAATTGGGATTCCCCACGCTGGCTCCCACCTGCGCTGCTGTTGGATCATGTTCAGTTTTCTGAGAAGCAAATTGGAGATGACGCCCCAGGCATTGCAATAATAATACTCAAACACAGTAGTGTGTTTCATCTTCAAAGTGCTGTACAAACACCAACTAATTAGAATTGTTTTTTCTTCTTCTTAGAAAGACATAGCAAAATAGTGGGATGAAGACAAGCTCTGACTGTGATTTATTTAGATGTTGAAAATGCTTTGTGTGAAGTTCCTTTTTGCAGGAGGTTGTTTAGGGAACCCTGTAACCCCAGAGCAGGAGGGAGAATCTTGTTGTGATTTGACAATGGGCCTAGAAACCACAAAAAAAAGAATGCATCCACAGGAAGCTAGCACATTTACAAGATGAGTTGCCAGGTAGATTGTAGTGGAGGCTTAAATGTTTAAGTGCACAGACATGGAAAGAAGGATGAGTTTATACAGACAGCAATGGGTGGTGAAATGTTTGCTAGATGGCCTATTACAGTCTGGGCACTACGCTATGATGGGTATGCGAGTCTTTAGCAGCAGCATCACCAGATGTTAACAGCTGTCCCAAAGGGGTTATTTCATATTTAGTAGCCATTGCTAGATCATTTCACTTTAGCCTGACAGTTCAAGAGTGGGAATTGACACGGAAGTCCATTTTTTCCTTTCACAACTTGCTTACACTGTTCTCATGGCTCATATTAAGAGGGGAGATGGGCACATTTCAATTTCTTTTGTTTGCTTCTTCATCATATAAACCTTGGTAGTCGATCTTCCATTGGGCTCACCTTAGGATAGGATTACCCCAACCCAGGGGCCCTTTAGCCAGCCATGAGGATTCAAAGTCTTGACCATGGAACAGTCTGAGTAGAATTGGTTCTTTAGTGGGCCAATAGTAACACATCCTGCAATGGGATGCTGGAATCTATCAGTTAAAGCAGGAGTGGACTAAGTGTGGTCTGTGGATTGCATATGCCCTGTGGACCCTAGTTTTGTGGCCTTTGAAGCCCCCCACCAATTCCTCAATGTGCGCCTCCCAACGTTTTTCAGTGTAGTGTTCAGGTATTTTCATCCCCAACTCACAATGAAAAGCCCAAAGTGTGCAGAAAACCCCCCAGCCCCTCACAGAAAGCTTCCCCAATGCCTCCATTTTCATTTGAGTCCTTCTCAAAATTCAGTAGCAATTTTGGGAAGGATTCCAATGAATATAGAACTATTTGAGAGCACTTTATGGGGAAGGGGAGGGATGGCCAAGGGGGGGGGCAGGAAAAAATGGCTCCTGGTTCCCATGAAGTTGCCCATGTCTAATCTAAAGGAATGTGATGCCTTCTCTGCCGTAGACCACCTGCTGCATCATCTACCACCAATAAACCTAATAATATAAGGATTGTTCCTTTTGTGCAAAACCTTCCCCAAATCCCCAATGCTTCTAGAATTTTTGTGTGTGTGTGTGTGTGTGCAAAAATGTGGGATTTGCACAAAACCCACAATTTTGCATTTCAAAAAGGGTGTGCTCTTGGAAACTGTTTTTCATGCAAAAATACCAATTGGTGCTCCCCCACCCCCCGAAATATGTTTTTGTGCAAAACCCAGAAAAATTGTTTTTTCACAAAACCCACCATTTTTGTGGGAAAAAAACCATCAGTGTGCATTTCTGTGCGGAATAATTTACGAATTCAGGATGTGCAAATACTTGATGAAAAGTGGGCCAAATCCTCACCTTCTTCCCAACCAGCTTTCCCTGATTTTCCAGCTGGGAAGTTAATAACAGTGAGTTTTTTCCCCACATCCCTGTTGCACATACTTTGAGTGGGAGAAGGAACCAGCACTGGCTCTGCCACCAGGCATAATGAAGTAGCTGCCTCAAATAAGAGGATTGGGGGGAGAGCATCCATGAAAAATTAGAGGAGAGACCTGGAAGAAGCTGGAACAGGCAGATTAACCATGTGAAGCAGAGTGATCTTTTGACTGGCTTCGATTCTCTGTGTGTTCAGAAGGGGTGTTTGGGATGCTGCTTTATAATGGCCATCCCTTTAGCAAGTGCCTGTCTAAATGGTGAAAATACCCCACATGGAATTTGCTGGGAATTCTACCTGTATAAATGGGATCCAGTGCCAATCCACACTGTTCTGGAGGAGGGCCCCCCAAAATGGCAGGTAAAAGCCTTTGCAGATTTCCCTGTAGTTTTTCACAAACTGCAAGGTGGGTGCACATTTTTGCTGATTTGGATTATCGAACAATAAAAATATTCAAGGAGAAGCACAAAGCTGATTGGCCAGGTGACAATGGGGGCAGGCTTTCTAGGAGGGCAAGCACCCATTGCCACCATGTTGGATTTTTGCCTTAGCGATCAATTGCTAAGGTGATAAAATGGATCAATATTTTCTGTTTTGCTTTGGAAAATCACACCTCAGTATTACTTTAAAAAACAAACAAACAAACCCGGGGGGAGGGAAGAACTAACAGGAATAAATCACTCATGGCCTCCATCAGGAACGTGAGACTTATGGGAGCTTCTGAAGCCAGAAAAACTGTTTGGACATGTCACTGCTGCTGTGAGATGCCAATACTATGAGATATTTGGGATTGTTTCCCCTTGTGTAGATGGTCCCCAGGTATATGGTGATCCTTGCCATGCTGTGAACAGCTGTACCTGCTCACCTGGGCTTGTGCAAAAGAGGAAGGATTTTCATACATACATACATACAATTGTAGAGTTGGAAGAGACCACGAGGGCCATCCAGTCCAACTCTCTGCCACGCAGGAAATCTTGATCAAAGCATCCCCGACAGATGGCAATCCAGCCTCTGTTTAAAGACCTCCAAGGAAGGAGACCCCACCATGCTCCAAGGGAGTGTGTTCCACTGCCGAACAGCTCTTACTGTCAAAAAGTTCCTCCTCATGTTGAGGTGGAATCTCTGTTCCTGGAGCTTGCATCCATTGCTCCGTGTTCCAGTCTCTGGAGCAGCAGAAAACAAGCCTGCTCCATCCTCAGCGTGACACCCCTTTTGTCACTCTTGAGTTTGGAAGAATTTATCAAAATTCACAAATACCTCTGCATTTGGCAGATAAAAAAAAGTCAAGCTTCAAAAAATAAATGTGGGTTGAAAGCACAACTAACAGATTTTCCAATCCCTAAATCCATGTCCATATAGTTCAACTGTTGGCCTCATTGAAGGTAGCACATATTTCCCTTCAGCTGCCCTGACTTCATCTCAAGTGATTGTTAAGGCACACAGGAACATAAGAAGCTTCCCTGTGTTGAGTCAGACCACTGGTTCAGCAACACCACTATTTTTCAACTCTAATTGGCAGCAGCTCTTTACAGTTTTTGGAGGGATTCTTTCCTAGGCCTATCTGGAGATTCCTGGGAGTCTCTGATAGCCTCCCATCCAGTTACTAACCAGGACCTGCCAATATTCGTCAAATCAGGCCCCCTTTCACACTACATAGTTATAGTGTGATGACTCCACTTTAACTGCTTGTGGAACCCTGGGGTTTGCAGTTTGGTGAGAAAGTTCTAAATTTTGCTTTCTATTCTCCAAATTCCAGAATCCCATAGGATGGAGCCATGGTGGAATCGTAGTGGTGTAACTGTCTAGTGTGAAAGTGCCTCTGGTATGTTCAAAATGCTAATAAGGTGGTGGCATGAGCTTTTATTATTTCTAGATGTCAGGCTCATAGAATCATAAAATCCTAGAGTTGGAAGAGACCAGAAGGGCCATCTAGTCCAACCCCCTGCCATGCAGGAATAAAGAACCAAAGCACTCCTGACAGATGGTCATCCAGCCTCTGTTTTAAAAACCTCCAAAGAAGGAAACTCCACCACACTCCCAGGCAGTACATTCTGCTGCTGAACAGCTCTTACTTTCAGGAAGTAAGGATATAACCTTAGCTTGCTGAAGTCTCATGCTAGCCACTGTACAGTAGCAACCCCACATCTGTTGATTCACCATCTGTTGATTCAATTATCCATGGATGGTGACAGTGGGGTGGGGGTTGGACGGGGAGGGAGGGGGTGGTTCTGGTGGAAGTTGTGGGGCGCACAGCAGTGGTGGCAGAGGAGGTGGCGACAGCAGGGGTGATGGCAGTGGCGGGGTGCGGCAGCGGTGGTGACAGTGGAGGCCTGGGAGGCTGCAATGGCGGCAGGGGTGATGGTGGCAGAGGAGGAAGAGGCCAGCCAATGGAAGGAGTGATGACAATTGCGGGGCATGCAGCGGTTGCAGCGGCGGCAACGGCAGAGGCCTCAGAGGCTGCAACAGTGGCAGAGGAGGCCTGGGAGGCCACGACCTAGGTAGGCCAGTTTGCGGTGGTGGCCTGGGCCACAAGCCTCCCTCCCTCCCGCCCGCCATCCCTCCTCCTCCAGGGCGTTCACTATTATCTGCAGAATTCACCATCCGCAGGGGTGTGTGTGGAATCAATCCCCCGTAGATGCAGTGGTGCTATTGTAATCATATTCTTTTTGCAGAAAATGTGTTGTATATGGAAGTCTGAGCATAAGAACATTTTATCTCTGTCATTCTCAATCTTGCTTAAAAATTAATCACTTCACCTTCAGTTAGCATCAAAATACAAGTCACCCACCATATCTAGGAGCCCTGGTGGCACAGTGGTTAAATGCCAGTACTACAAGCCACCACGTCGCAAGTTCGATTCCAGCTGGCTCCAAGGTTCACTCAGCCTTCCATCCTTTTGTAGGTCGGTAAATTGAGTACTCAGCTTGTGGGGGGCAATTAGCTAACACACATTGGAAACTGTTTAACACAGTTAGATGTGTAAATAGCTATTGCTTAAAACAATTTGTAAGCCGCTCTGATAGCCTTGTGGCTGAAGAGCGGGGTATAAATAAATAAATAAATAAATAAATATTAAAAAAAATCTATGGGGGATACATTCCCAGACTTACCATGAACACTTGAAAACACAGGTGATAATGAACACCATGAATTGTGCTGGAGGACTTAGGAAATGCCTAGAGAAGTTGCCTCTCTAAGCATCTCCAGCGCAACTCTGTGGTAACCTCTGCTGGAAGTTACCATAGAGTTGTGCAGAAGGACCTAGGAAATGTCTAGAGAGACCATATTTTTCATACAACAGATAATTGAAACTGCAGGTACCAGTCCCGCACATATGGGTGGGAACGACCTGGAATGGCAATTCAATCAGTTGCATACTATCAGAGTTTTCTTAGTTATGTGTTAGTTTAGCAAGTCATTTCTAGTCAGTGATGGCCCATGGTTCAAGCCATAAGTCGACAGGCAACTTGAAGGCCCATACACATGGTTCTTCAAGTTGCCTGTCAACGCATGGCAACCCCACAAATTTTGTAGTGTTTTCTTAAAGGAATACTCAGCAAAGTAGGGGGACTATTATCTAAGTGAGGGATGAATCCCTTCCCCCCACTGGTATAATAATGGACTCACAGTATTTCTAACCTATCACATGCTTTGTGACAAGAAATATCCCTAAATTACCAACTTTCCACATTTTCCAGGGATTGCCATTTTAAAGTGTTTATGTACAAGTGACTCATGGAGACACCTCAGAATTTCCACATAAAACAATGTGGGTTTTTTTCTAGCATCTTCCAACATTTGTATTTTTCATTAGAAGGGAACTCATCCAAAGGGAATAAAAGTGTAATCTTTACAACTTTGTTTCCTTGATCTTAAACAGAGCATCCCTTTTCTACGGAAATGTCTAGATGGTACTCTGTAAATGGTGAATGCTGACCGATCCATGTAGCATCCATTTACTATGGTGTGATTTGGGAAGAAAGTTGTACTTGCATTAAGCTGAATAAGATGCTCAGGTTCCTGCTACAGAGGGATCCTGAAGTTTTTCTACCATCTGCAGTCATCATATTTTCTTTCGCCCCCACTGACTAACAAAAAAATATGATTGAAATACCACTTGGGCTCTAGTAGCTAAAGAGACTTGAATGCCAAAAACAAAATTTAATCTGTTTTTGTCATTTTTCCCCTAAAAGCTACAAAGAAGTAACATGCAATTGGGATCTTTTTCCTTTTCCCTCTCTGACCTTGACATGATCTGAAATTAATATTGCTTCCTACATTACAACTTCTGGCCCATTCAACATGGGTGTGTGTTCCCTCTTACATGATCCCGTGTAGTGGTAACATTCTTGTTACTGAGAAAATCCTGCCCTGTATTTTGCATTTACTTGCTACATTTATAACCTATCTTGACTCTCCTCTTTCCTAATTGTTTCTGCACAACAGCCCTGGGAGGTAGGACAAGCCGAGAGAAGCTTACTGGCCTAAGGTTGCCAAGTGAGCTTCATACCTCAGTGGAGACTAGAGCCTAAATTTCACAAGTGCCAGCCTGCTTTTCTAACCACTACATTACACTGTTTCAGTGGTAGTGAGACTATTACATTCTGGCTAGGAATGCAAGCCAAATAAGGTTGACTAATTATATGAGTTTTAGTTGAGTGGTTAATTATATTTGCATACAATTCTATGTATACAAACCGGAATCATTATGAAGCTTAAACCATACTTTAGGTTGGTTCTAGTAATACCTAATTCAGTGGGAGAAATCACTCTTTAAGATACCTCCAAAATACACAATGGGGCAATTACTGGGCAGCTTCCATGTCATATTCATGGGAATATGAATCTGCTTTGTGTTTCAGTTTGAACTTTCAAGGTGTTATCCCAGGTGCTGAACTTTGCAAGGATTGGATTAAAGCCATTTAAAGTACAGACTGAATCCCAGAGTGGACACTGCCATGCTGACATGGAAAACACCAGGCACAACTGTTGCTGGGATAACTTGGCAAATTTATTTGTATAACTAACTTTTAGTTACCTGTACAGTCATGGGAATGTGCCTGCACTTAGTGGCAGGTGAGGAATATCACACGGTTCATGTGCTGGTTCATGTTGTTCCATCTTTGCTGCCTTGTGCTCTTTTGCAGGTGGTGGTGATGGGGACAGGAGAAAAAATTGTTTTGTACCATAGGGTAGCAGCTTGTAGCATCCAGAATTTTCAAGAGTTACTAAAAGGAGCTTATTTTATTCAATGTTGAGAAATGGGAAAATATAAAACAGTCATTTTTGAAAAATGGTATCTACATTAACTAACCACTTTTGAGATCCTGGAATTAGAACAGTAACTAATTACTTTTCAAAAGTAATTTTCCAGCCTCTGTGTTAGAGCATGAGAAGCAATCATTGTTTTTACCTTTCATCAGGGACTTGGTGTATTTATTGATTTTATTGATGGACATCTCCAATCTTATGTGAAGGTGTGAGCATACCCTAATACCCCCTTCCCATTATATCTCCTAATTGGAAATATTGCACACATTTTGGGGTCAGGTTGGTCGGGGTGAACCAAAAAGGTCAGGTGGAGGTTACAATGACCTAGGATGTGTCTTAGACATATTTTGGCAAACAAGCCCATATTAGGATTGTGCAGAAGCCCCTTAGTAAAAACAGTTGTCAATCTCTTCTTGGGCACCTCAACAATGAGTCATTCAACCAAACAATTAAGTGACCGTTCCCAAATCCACTCCTAAGGAAATCTCACCCCATACGGGCTCCTGTCCAGCACTGCGAGGTTGTCATAAACCCATCAATTCCTATCTCCCAGCCATTAACACAATCAGTTAAGTTTTGGTTTTCTTTGTTTATTTGGTGGGAAAGCCATCCAGGCTTTGTCCTAGCCAGAGTAACCCTTCAGGATATGAAACAGGATATAAATATTAATCCCCCAGGTGTGCCACGGTGAACAAACCCAGCCATTCTTTTTCTCAGTGCACCCCCAGATCAGAACCTCCTTTGCCACCCTCAGAGGTCTGTCTGAGTATCTTTGACTCTTCAAGACTGGTAACTATCGCCCTATATCCCCGGATCTCTCCCTCTATCTACTTCCTTGAGGCCCTTACTCCTCAATATCCTTGATTGGTTCTTAGGAACATGTGTTTTGTGTGTGTGTGTGTGGGTGCATTTTGTGTTATTTTCAATAAAAATACTGTACTCTATTTCACTTTAAAACTGGCATGTTCTCTGCAGTTAGTACTGGTATACATAGGTGAAAAGATCTCCGCAGTTACCCTCCTCTTGCAGGCATCCGTTTGAGCTAATACCACCCTTGGCTAATAATAGAGATTTTGGTATCATGGGTGGGTCTCTAAGCACCCCCACCTCTTAGGATAACAAAGGAAAAATCTTATATTTTCAACTGGTCTCAGACCCAAGCTTTAGCACAAGTTTTAGCCCAAGCTTTATTCTAAATCAAATCCACTATCCAAGTGTATGATCCTTGCCCATTATTCTTGAATGGCTTTAAAAAAGGCTACTTTCATTAGTTTTAATTCTACCCTATGAAGCTGGTTAATGAAAAGAAGTGGATTGGACATGCACTATGATAGAGTAGTTACACTGAATACAGAGAGAGTGCCCAGTTCCATCCTTGGTTTCTCTACTTATAATAGGGAAAAAACGTGGGGTGGTGCCTTTTGGACTACAACTCCCACTATCCCAATCCTAGCTGAAGGATTGTTGGCATTGTAGTATAAAAAGTTCACTTCCCTGGTGTATGTGGGATTCTCTGCTTGAGACTTTGGACAGCCTCTTTCAGTCAGCATGAACAATATGGAGTGAAAATAGATAAAACGGTTTGTCCTGGAATAAGGAAGCTCACTTCATTCTCTGTGGATTTGGGATTTACAAGTCAGCAAAAACAGACTCAGTTCCAAAGGAGGCTAAGAGCTCCCATAAGCTATGGCAGAGGTGAGCAAAGTGCTGCCTGTGTGATACATACAACCCCAAGGCCTTTTTTGTTTGTTTGTTTCAAGCAGGCAGCTTCATTAATAGCACAACCACCCAAGTGCTAATTTTTTAAAATAAAAAAATGAATATTGTGAGTTTCTGGAATACTCCTGGGCTGGAGATTTTGTATTCAGGCAGATTGGGGTGAGGAGTCACAATCACAAACACCTCAAAGCCAAAAAAGAAAAACTGGAAGTGGCGCCCTCATCACTTCAATTTATTTTATTTATTTCTTTGTTTCTTACTGCTTTCAGCCCAAAGCATGTAGTGGGGGTGAGAATTTGACCTCTGTCCTCCCAAAGTTGTCCATTTTTGATCTATGGTATCTAGAGGTGCCAGATGTCAGGGCCTGGCCCTGAGTCTTGAGTTTTCATGGGTCATCTCCATGGAAGATGAGAAGGGTCCAGATTCTCCAGTTTTGGTAGGCTCAGCTCCAGGAAAAAGGATAGGGGCTGTGTGCAAATCCCCAGTTCATCTAGTAGAGCAGCAGCTTGCTATGAACTGACATATTGCTGCAGCTTCCAAAGGTTCATGGGAAAGGGGTTCTATGTATCTACAGTACACGAATAATCCAGTTTGAAACTGGATTATTTGCCATGGCTTCTTCCTATGGAATCCTGGGATTTGTAGTTTGGTGACGCACCAGCACTCTTTGGCAGAGAAGGCCTTGTAACAGTACAAATCCCAGGATTCAATATGAAGGAGCCACAGCAAATAATCCAGTTTCAAACTGGATTATTTGTGTAGTGTAGCTTTGGCCTTAGCTAGTTTTCTCCTTCTCTCCCAATTTTTGAAGCATTTGGACTCACCCTCCACTCTGCTCTGCATCCACCTGCTGGCTAGGAGTGAGTAGGCTAGATTAAATGATCTTATCCCATCTCCATATGTAGGTGAGAAGGAATAATCTCATTTCACAATGATTTGGGAAGATCCTCTTTAGCGAAGAATTCTCTCTTACTTTCCAAACAGGAAAATATGGTGCAATATGTGTGCGTGTTTGTGCGTGTGCATGTGTGTGTGTGTGTTTGAATGACAAGCTGTGAGCAATTGTTTTTGGTACTTAACGACATCACCAAGAGCCAATCCTAGGCATCAGGTTTTGGCTTGGAAACGTCAGGACATGGGATGATCCTTAACTGGCAACCATTGTAGTATCATTGGATAAAAAACTCCAAATAACCTCAGGATGAGGTTGTTTTTTGTGGTTGATAGCAACTTCTTTAAAAAATGAAAATTAAAAAAAAAGATGGGCAGGGGAAACATTGTCCCTTTGGATTGGTAGCAGAGACAGTGACAGGTTTGCTCATTGGATACAAAGCCCATGGAGTTCACTGTTCACTAGACAGGACCCCAAATGTATTGTGCGTGCTTTATCTTGTTCTCAGCTTATGTAAACCTCGCTTGAGGAACACAAAGCAAAATTGGGGTTGAAGTCCCCATTGTGTCAATATACTCCAATGATGTGGCAATGCCAGGTTGCAAAATTTGATTTGTTACAAAGAAGAAAAGGACTGGCCCCGGGGTTAGAAGAGCCTTGGCTTGCGGAGAGAAGCACCTATTGCCTGTCTGTGGAGAGATTATATTCTGTGTGAGATTTCCCTCAACCTCTCTCGCCTGCACTGGCATTGCTCATGTCGCTGCTCTCATCTCCTGTGACAGACCAGAAGAAAGCAGCAAGAAGCATATTTGGGTTCTTCTCACAAGCCCTTCTTTCTTCGTGGATAACAAGAGTGAGGAAAACCACATAGGTAATGTTGTGGTTTGGTTAGAAAGATGGAAGTGTTGCTTGGTTTGTTTATAAGATGTGGGTGATGGGAACGAGAAGGGGGTTGTTATATATTTCCAGGACTGGGGGACCTGATCCTCTAGACCAGTGGTGTCCAACCGTTGGCCCTTCAGGTGTTTTGGACTACAGCTCCCAGAATTCCTGACCATTGGACCAGCTGGCTTAGTCTTCTGGGAATTGGAGTCCAAAACACCTGGAAGGCCAAAGGTTGGACACCACAGCTCTAGAAGTTGCTGAACGTGCACTCCCATAATCCCTCATCATTGATCAGGCTGGCTGGGGCTGATGGGAACTGAACTCCAATAGCATTTGGATGAGTTGGCCAGCTTTGTGTTAAGCCTTGCTGTCTACTCTGTGGAATGCAACAGGCCAGTATTGATGGTGCTTGCCGTCTAAATCATGTGTTTGAGCACTGGAAGTGTATCATATGCATAATTATTGTTATGATCCTCACAATAACTCTGAAAGTCAGAGGAATATTATTGTTCCCACACTGCAAATGTGAGGCAGAGGCTCATAAGGGACAGCTTGCTTAACTTCCTGGCAGAAGAGAGATTTGAAGATGGCCTTTACTGATTGGTACCTTAGTCTCTTTTTTAGCAATCTTCCATCACCTCTATGCTGCTGAGTATGGATGGGTATTTAAAAAAGTGGTAACTCAGGAAGGTAACCTATTTCCAATGCAGAACGAAGTGACTTTTTCACTGCAGATTGCCCACTCGATGATGGGTGATTGAGCTATACCACAAAAAGTGGTCTCTTTTTAGGTCTCCAGAATGAGCTACAGAGGGCAAGGAGAACCTTGGTGCTCCTCTGTTTTGCCAGATTGATTAGTGATCAGGTGCAGGTAAGAGGATGTCTTCATTGGGATTCTTAGGATTTGGCGCCAGGTGATGAGAGAACTGGCAGAAGTTATCATAGAATCATAGAATCATAGAATTGTAGAGTTGGAAGAGACCACGAGGGCCATCCAGTCCAACCCCCTGCTACGTTGTCTGTGTGTACATGCCTGTTGTCATGTACACACAGTAGTAAATGAAAAGGTGGTCTGTATTCACCCCTGGTTGGATCTCATATACATCATATTCTTAGAAAAGCAAGGTAATGACGTTTTACAGCAACACACTGAAATAACAAATGTTGGTGGGAATCATCTTTCACCCTGGTGGGATGGAGGTATATTTCTTCCCAATGAACTAGTAGACTCCTAACTATTACCCTATGAAACTGTTGGTCTTGGTTTTTGGATTGCAATCAAAGGCGCTCTTTCAAGTTTGAGAGGAGTTATAATGAGTTAATTAGGATGAGAAAGAGGCAGATTTACCAGATCCAATTGCACTATGTGCTGGCAACAGAACCTGTAGGATCAGTGAGTTGGGTCTCAGGCTGGCACAGTGGTGTTTGGGTCAGAGTTCCAGCATTGGCATCTGATTGCAGAACTGATGCAGCAGCTCTACTCTTGTGGGTGTTTGCAGATGGGGCCGCGAAGCAGATGTGGCCTTCAGATGGGCTGCTGAGCACCATCCACTTTGCCTGGAGAAGGCAGAAGTTTATGTGGGAAAGCTGGTGCTTTTTGATGCTAAAGAACATGGATCTCTGTGCGTCTGTGCATGTACACCAAAGGCACACAGCTCTGCTTTGCTTTATTGCAGCTAGCCAGCAACTTTTGCATTTCCTTCATACATTTTTAGCCTTTCAAAGAGCTCCTTGTTCCTCATAATTTGTGTTATCCTCACAACAATCATATAAAACAGCAGACTTTGGCAAAGTTGCTCCTGGGATCAAACAGCCAGCATTTCTGGGGGATTCTGGAACTTCTAGTCAAAAAAGTTGTGACAGAGTTGCCGAAGCAGTAATTGGTAAGGCCAGAGCCAAAAGTTGGCAAGCCTTTATGAGGTAGACCAGGCTAAGAAACAGTGATTGGCTTGAGGTTACCCAATGAGTTTCATGAATGAGGGAGGATTTGAACCTGGGTCTCCAGAGTTCAAGTCTAACACTCTTCCTGTATGCTTTTGTGGTTCTGAAGCAGAGCCAACACAGAGCAACATGGCTGCTCAGGCAGCAGATTTTGCAGAGTGTCAGGAAAGGACAGCAAATTGTTAGTTGTCTGTTTGTTGCTACTGGATTTTCATTGCTGCTTGTGGGATTTTCTGCCTTGTCTGAGAAAAATAACTAGGCTAGCGTTGGGTTACTGTTCATTTTGACTTGGATTGGGGCAGCTGGGCATTCATTCCTTTGGCTCAGGTGGAAAAGTGTCTTGGATCAGCCCTGCCCTTGGGAGTAGTCTCCTTAGTTTAGCGGTGGGAAAACCTTTCTTTCACTGCGAAGTCTGTTGGGAGCCATAACATTCAGGGTGGGTATTGCTGGAACAGTACTTGGCAAGGCCAAAGCCAAAAGTAGGCAGGCCTTTTCCTTTCTCCCTCCTTCCCACTCCTCCCTCTGCCATCTTCTTCTCTCTTTCCCGCCCTCCTCCCACTTACTACTCACCTAGTAGTCTATTGGGAAAGGGACACATTGATCTTGCATTGGCATGAATGGATTGATTGCAGAAGGGTCTTAAAGTTAACCATAGGAAATCAGGCCAGGAGTACATGCAGCTATAAGATAATCTAGAGCAGTGGTTCTCAACCTGTGGGTCCCCAGAAGTTGTTGGACTACAGTTCCCAGGAGCCCTCTGAGGTCTCACCTTGGCATTCAGGTGGTCCTCCCAGTCATTAATGAGGCTGTGAGTTCAATCCTACAACCTCACTAATGAGTGAGAGGACCACCTGGCTGTCAAGATGAGTGAGATCTCACAGGGCTCCTTGGAACTGTAGCCCAACAACATCTGGGGACTGAGAGGTTGAGAACCACTGATCTAGAGCTTTTATGGGTCTGAGGGCTCATCTGCATGGTGTAGTCTGTATTCCAGCCCTAGGTCTATGGCATTTCCCCCTCTCCCATTACCTGCCATTCCGTTGCAGCAATGGAGGGGGCTGTGGTCACATGGCTGGGTGCCTTGCTGTGACCTCATCAGATGCAACGTGTGTGGCTTGGCTTGGAAATGGCTGTGTTGGATACCGCATGGGTCGCGTGTGAGGTCACCCCCCCCCTCATTGCTGTAATGGAACTCACCATTTTTTCCGGAAGAACCGTAGCAAACTGAGTTTTTTTTTTTTTTTTTAATCACATGTCTTCTCTGTTTTAAGGGGTATTGGCCCTCGATTCTCATCAGAACTGTCTGGACAGTTCAGACTAGAAATGGGGCCTGTATTGTCTGGACACCTGGGTGTGGGAAAAGGGGGAAACTATTTCATTTGGCCGGGGGGGGGGAGAACATAGACAAATGGCAGTTTATATATGGATCCCAATGATGGTGTCTTAATTGGAATGCTCTGGATTTCCCCCCCTGCCACTGCAATCATCACTTTGTGGCAATCCTTCATTGCAAATGCACAGCAGTTCTTTAGAACATTTTATTCGGATGGAATATGGGGAGGAGTTGGATCAGGCTGCCATTATGCACCTGTTTACCTTGCTTAAAAAAATAGATAAATCTTTCAGCCACCAATAAAAGAAGAAAGTGGCATCTCCACTTTTTGAAACATAAGCCAACAGACTAGAGCAGAAACGAGACAGTCAGTAACTTTTAAAGAACTTTTGATTGCTGACTTCTCATTTAAATTAAGAGGATCTATTTCTACTGTGGCAACCATGCCACACACACATCACACCACACAGTGATTGCTGCTTAGTGTTCCAGTCCAAACTAGGTGGCTGATTCCTGTGTTTTGCAGTCATTTGGAAGGTAGGCTAATTTAGAGCAATCCCACCAATTCACAAAGAGGTCATTAGGCAGACTTCGGAAGTCCATAGCAGGTTATGAACCAGACAGTGTCTATGAAGGAAGGTCACAGGGTGAGCTTACTGTTTACTGAGTCTGTAAATGGTAATCGTCTGGCTGGATGTATGGTCATTATCCACCATGAGACCCAAATCCTCTGCAGTGCAAGATCACCAAACCAAATACCTTTGGATCTCCTAGGGAAGAAAAACCCAAAACACATTCATACCAATAAGCTCCATTTTTCCCTTACCTCTTGGAAATGGATTGACTATCCCTTTAAAATGCTGGAGAATTTTACTGCTGGAAGCTGTTTAACAGGCAGAGTGCCGGGTGCTTAATTGTGTCAACAATTATTCACACATTAGCACCAGCTCTTCCTTCAGGTTTGTACAGCAATGACTCGTGAAAGTAAGTTGATCATACTCATCATAAATAAAATTAGCTTTGGGCAAAGTTAGTATTTGACAGAGGGAAAAAATGAAATTAAATCCTCGACAGTTAAATACTTAGTTTCCTGCTGAAATCTGTTAACTGAAAAATGTGTCAGTATGTGAAAGTAAATTGGGAGAGGTGTGTGTGTGTGTTTCTCATACAAGGACACATCCATGCAGAATGCAACTCAATTTGCAAAATAATAAAGTAATAATAATGTGGTAAAGAATAATTACTCTGAGAACCAATTTCCCTGTTTACTTTTCGGCAGCTAACACTCTCAGAGGTCTTTTACTTCAGTAGTGACTTGAGTGGTAAAGCAGTTCTGTGCTATGAATTCATTTGATGCCCCAATGAACTGCTGCATCTTTCACAGGACAGATATTTGCAGATGGCTATTTTTTCACTTTACAAGCATCCCTTCTCCAGGTTAAACATGCCCAGCTCCTTCTATAGTTCCTTATAAGGTTTGACCATTCAAGCTCTGATGTAGCAGTATCCGATATTATCATTTAAGTCCCATTGAAATCAAATTAATTGTGACATCACTGCCATAGATTTTAATGGAAACAGAGGTCTGGATCCCTCCATCTGTGTTTGAGAGCTCAGGTGTGAACATGCTGACTATGAACAAATGTATGAATTCTGGTGAATTCTTCAGAAACAACTGAAATGAAATTATCCTCTCTCCATTTCCACTGGCCAAATCCCATAAATACAGTTATTCCCAGCATGGAGAAGATCATATTGTACCAGTCTGCTGTATATAGGTTAAACATGAGGAGCATGTCAGAAGAAAAGACATGTCAACCTTGATTCGGCCAAAATATGTTGGAATATAAAGGGATTCAAAGCTAGATGTTTAAAAGTTAAACAAAGCCCTGAGCCTGTTTAGACAAATTGATCAAGTTTGGTTTCTACAGCTTCTGATTTTTTAAAATTTCAACAATTTTCTCAACAATCTCAACAATTTGCAACTTTAGGTGAATTCTTATTAAAAAAAAATGAACTGAACTGAAATGTTCACAATGACATATACACAAGGTGTTCTGTTAATGTTGACCTATTGCTGATAATTGGGGGCATGGCCAGACCCCTGCTGCATCAGACTAACCAACAATCCTATGCGTGTTTACCCAACAGTAAATGCCTTTGTGCATACTTGGGTTTGATTGCAGGCAAGTGTGGATAGGGTTGCAGCTGAAATGCCCCTTTCGTCCACCATCTTGCTTTTTTTACAGTGTCCAGAGAGATACCTCCTGAGGTATCCCTAGTCCTCCCTCTCTATGCCTCTCTAGCAGCTAAAAAAATGGGAGGGAAAATTTGTTTGATTCATATTTTAATGCAAAGTGTATGAATTTCTCAGTGTCAAATCAATACGTGAGATGAAACCCAGTTATCCTGGGCACTTCTATGAATTTTGAAATTGAGTTCTACAGAAAAAAAACCGTACAGAAACTGCATATACAGTTGAAAATACAGGGTTCCCTCCCCACATCCACGGGGGATACATTACTGGCCTTACTATTTATAAATGAAATAGTGGATAATAGTGAACCCTATTAAAATAAGGGACTTCTGGTACAAACATACCATAGAGTTGCATTGGAAGACTTAGTAGTTCCTAGAGATGATACCTCTCTAGGCAATTTCCAGCATGACTCTATATTTTTTAAGCTGTGGATAACTAAAACTGCGGATATTGGTTCCATGGATATATGTGTGTGTGTGTGTGTGAGAGAGAGAGAGAGAGAGAGAAAGAGAGAGAGAGAGACCTGTATGCATATTAGTAAAAATAATATTCAAAAGGCATTATATTAGCAATATTGTTTGAAAAAATGTCAGTATGATAGGCAAACTCATTTAAAGAAATGAATGCATTAGGAGAAGTGCATGGGAAAATGTGTACTAATTTTATACAACCTTATAAAAAACAAAAACAAAGGTTAGTACCCAATGGTGACACCCCACTGTTGGAATGGCAGGATCCAGCAGAATAAAATCACAGACTTGGAGGGACCTCAAGGACTATCTAGTGCAACCTTCTGCCAGAGCAGAAAAAGACTGGTTGCCAGCAATTAAGTATTGGAAAGAGAAATGAGAGACTGACATTACTTTTAAACTCTTTTGTAGATACAAATTCATATAATTGAGACAGCGAACTTTTATGATCAAAAGTAAAAATGACTGTGTAGGTGGAGCATCTTACTGTAGAATGTGGGTCTAAGCATCAGTCTGTTAGAGTTGTAAGTTAAGGAATAAGCCATCTAGGATATACGAAAGGAAGCTAATAAGGAAGATTCATTTAAATAAGATGGGTATGTAGAAAATATCACTTTTTTATTATATAATTTAATCAGATAATGCATTATGATCATGAAACAATTTGTTGCTTTTTTATTTACGTGAAAATAACTTTTATACTTTTAATAAATATATATACCAAATAAAAGCTCCATAGGCGAGGTGAATGTCCGATCAGTAGGGCAGTCACATTCACATTGCTGCAATGAGGCAGCATAAGCTGATGGACCAGATGAACATAGGAGATGGGGCTTGGTAATGGGCAAGTGCCCACACTCACCATTTTTTTCCTGCTGGGGACCGGGTAAGGGAGGAGGACTGTCTTGTCCTCTTCTCCCTTACCTGGTCCCCACCCCCACATGCCTCTGTCATCACGTTGACATGGGGACCATGAAGGGAGGAGGGAGAAGAAGGCAAGAGAGCCCTCTTCCCTTACCTGGTTCCCTCTGTGCCTCTGCCATCACAGCCACGGGGAGCAGGTAAGGGAGGAAGGCATGTGGAAAGAGGGCATTTGAAGTTTATGGGGGCTGTAAAACCATTAAGACAAGTTGCATCTGCTAAGACTTGCCTTTACTGTGGGTCACTTCAGTTTTTTGGGACTTGTATAGATGAGCCCTAGGAGTAACAAAAAGAGTGGAGGGAAGAAAAGGAAAATATGTCAAGTCTCTCACTGTAAATTGAAGTTGAGCTGAGATATGTACTAGGAGCAATATAGTACAATTTTTTATGCTAAGGAAGTCTGATGACAGAGGGAAAAATAAGACAGTTACATGAAAATAGAGATTATCAGACAGGAACACAAAAAAATGTTCCTGTCCCACAATCTCAAATCCCACCCCTGTCCTGGCACAATAACCCTTCCCAACACACTTACCTTCTCTCCCATGGAAAACACAGCCCAGGAATGGACTTCTAATGGAGCTCCACTCCCTTCCTGGATTGAAATCCCACCCATTCTCACAAGAAGACACAATCAAAGATAAAAATAGACACGAAAAGTTACACCAAGCACTTAAGTTACACCAAGCACACAACTTAAAAGTCCCAAGTAACCCAGGGAGGGTCATAAATAGGGCGAAACTTACCTGGATGTCCCAATCTCACCTGGAAGTGTTCAAGCTAGACCGGCCATTCTCGCTGCATTCACAAGAGTTAAATGGCCTGAGTTTCCACACACCTGGAACAAAACAGAACTGGGGGATCTATTAACGGCTTCAGCTGTCAATAAGAAGAAATGCCAGCAGAATGCCAGCCGAATGCAAAAGGAAGCCGTTGTCTCATATTGGCATGCTTTTGCACTCTGCTGGCGTTCTGCTAGTGCCACATTAGCTGCGTCTGATAATCTCCAATGTGTGCTGAAATTTTCAAGACTCAACTTTGCTGTTTGTGTTGAAATCTAGAGCAGTGCTGGTGGTCTGTGGACAAGTGCTTGTCTGTGATGAGTTTCCAGGAAACCATGCCAATATGGTAAGCACGAGTGCTTGTCTGTGATGAGTTTCCAGGAAACCATGCCAATATGGTAATAATATGGCACAAATATGGTGTGGTACCCTGTACATTGAGAACCAGTGTGGTGTAATGGTCTGAGCATTGGACTACAACTTTGGAGATCAGGGTTTGAATCCCTGCTTGGCCATGCATGACCTTGGGCAAGTCATCCTCTTTCAGCCTCAGAGGAAGGCAAAGGCAAACCCCCTCTGAACAAATCTCGCCAAGAGAAACCCTTGATAGGTTCGCCTTAGGGTTGCCATAAGTTGGAAACAACTTGAAGACACAGAAAAAGAAATCTTGTGAATTGGGGGGAAAAGACCAGTCTGGCCCATCCGAGAGTTTGAGAAGGATTGATCTAGAGTTTTCAAATGGACCTGGACCTGTCGCTGGGAGTGTGGCTTTCCAGCTATGGTTAGATTTCAACTCCCTCCAGCTGTAGCTAGTATAGCCAGTGATAGTGGGTGATGGAAGTTGCATTCTAGAAATGTCTATAGAGCCACACATTACTCAGTCCAGCTTTAGAATCTCCTTATCACACAATCCATGTGTTCAGGGCTCTGATGTTTTCTCTAGAAACATTTTCACACATTTGGGCTGTTGAGCCCCTAAAATGCTCTTGACTCATTTTGTGCAGCAGATCATAAGGGCACAGAGATGAACATTTATATACCTTTCCCTAACTTGGAGTGATTCTTCTTCATGTGGTCTCCGAGAAACTAGAGGCTCCAATTTACTGGAATGCTCTCCCCTGCAAGGCCAATGTAGATGGTCCTTCAAGTGAGGTAGTGGGCAGGAGTTAGTTTTAAAAACAGCCACTCTGCATGAAACCTGGCATTATAGTCATTCCATGCTATTGCTCTATCAGCTGCCACAGCTCTTAGTTCATTTATAGGTTCAGTGGTTTTGACCTTTAAAGTCCTTCAGCGTTTTGGAACCTGGGTGCATAAAAATTGCCTATCTTCATATGTGCCTGTCCATATGCTAAGATCCACAGCAGGGACCCTTCTTTTGGCTCCTCTGCCATGTGTGTGTGTGGGGGGGGGCAGTGCTGGGGGAAAGGATCTTTTTGATGCTGCAAGCTTATTGCTTTCCCTAGGTTGGTTAACCTGATGTCAACCCTGATATCCTTTCAATGCCACTCAAATACCTTTTTCTTTTCTGTTTTTCCTCCTCCTCCTCCTCCTTTCTAAATAACTGAGCAAAGTATTTTACTGGCCAAGAACTGTGATAAAGTGAGCAAACTATTGTACTGTCCTTGAATGATTAGGGAATTATGGACACTGGAGCTCCATGTTTATATTTGAGTCAGGGTCTCAGATATTTTTCTAGTTCAAAATGGCATTAGGAGGTGGCAGTTTTGCAGCAGAGATAAGCACTCCTCCCTCTCCTATTTTCCCTCCTCTCCACTACTTTTCCTATAGGTGTGGCTCTAGGAAATGGGTTTAGCCAAGGAAGTAATGAATGTCAGAAAGGATAAGAGAGATGCTTCACCCTTTGCCCTCCAATTTCCCCTCCTCTCTGCTACTTTTCCTACAGCTATGGTTAGAAGAACTGGAGGGAAGCAATGAAATCTCAGAAAGGTTAAGCACCAAGCCTACTACTTTTTTTTCTGAGAATAGCCCTTCTCAGTACAGTGGGCCCTCCTAATTCGTAGCCTCCCAATCTGCAGTTTCAACCACCTGCAGATCATTGTGTCCCATACTTAAAATGGTAGTGACTTGCATGCAGACACGCTGACAGGGATGTGCACACATTGCTGCCATTTAATAATCTGGGGCACAACCATCCATGTTTTTGTCATCTGTGGTGGGTCCCAGAACTGAACCTCCACAGATCCACATGGCCCACTGGATTTGATTTAGCTACATAACATGGAGTTCTAGTATGAGGACAGGAATTTACAGCTGGTGTTTTCCAGATGTTTTGGACAACTACTGATCAGTCCCAGCCAGCACAGCCTGTGTTGATGGTATTATGGGAGCTGTTGTCCAAAAACATCTAAAGGACAACAGGTTGCCTGTCATTGCAATAGTTGGGGGCAAGGAAGGGAGGAAGCATTATCTGTCTAGTGCTACAAAAATATTTAATTGGGAGTTGATTTAAATGGGATTGGAGCACACGTACAGTCTTCTTCCACTGAAATGAATGAGGCTAAAATGCCCACCCTTGGGGGCAGGGAGCTACATTGTGCCTGAAATGTTGTGTGTTGTTGTTGCTTTGCCCCCACTTTGAGCTTCCAAGGACAGAGCAGGTTGAAAGTTCAGAGGAGTATGCAGAAGAAGCTGGTGGTGCTTGTTGTTAAAATCTCAGGCCGCTCTTAGGATATGCTTGGCATGAAGAGGGAAGCAAAGAGGCCAAAGATAAATAAAAATGTGTGGTCCTTCTGAGAGTCATAATTGTGTACATTCTGCATCCTTTCTCTCTACAGTTTATTCTGATAATTCTGATGACTGTCCTCCCTGGTATACACACACACACACACAATCTGCTGTTGTAGATTAAAAAGCTATGTGCCTCTAATATTATCAGGCAAGAAGAGGTGGGGAGGAGAGAGAAATACGGACATCTGTTTAACAATTCTCTTTTGTTGGAAGGATCATAGAACCACTGTTGCCTGCCTGTTGCACTCAATCAAAATGAATAAAATGCTGATTAAAAAAAAAAAGGTCTGGGGAAGAGAGAAAATCAGGCGGAAGAGAGCCTTAAAGTATTTGCTTACACTTTTCTGTTTTAATTTCACCTGTGTGATGATGAGGGAGAATCCCTAGGGCTTGTTGGGGCATGCAGAGTGTGTGGGTGGGAGCCTTCAGTAATGGTAAAAGCAAGGGTTTTGTTTTATTTCCTTGCTATGGCCTGGGAGAGCTAAACAGCAGTCGGAACTAATTGTAGCTCACTTAGGAAAGTCTTCATTAGCGCTTGCCACACATGGTCGCCAGATGTGCTGGACAGGAGGGAGGGAGGGAGGGAGGAAGAAAGGGGGAGCATGTGAAGAACACGCTAACATACTTGAACCTAATAATCTGCCTTTTGTTTTCTAGGCTATTGTGTTGGGGAGGGCAGGAATGGAGGAGGAAAACCCTGCCTTCCCCCCCTTTTTTTAATGCACTCAGTTCTCTGTTGGCTGAATGGAATGCTTTGTCTTCTGTTCCTTCCTAGGGAACACACACACACACACACACACACACACACACACACAATCCCAGTCCCAGTCCCAGTCCCAGTGAAAGGATATTTTTATAGCTATCAGTGACCTATTCTTCTGTTGGACAACGGCAAAATTATCTGGGACTTGGAAAGTTAACAAAGTGCTGCCCCCACTGGCTGTTTTGAGGTGGCAAGTTCCCTTTCAGTAAATATGTCAACTCACACAATATTGCTCAGGTTCCACAGCCACTGACCTTTCATGCTACACAATTATAGCAGCATGATTCTACTTTAAGGTCCCGTCTATACAAGGGGGGAAGATACCATCTCTTCTGAAGAAGCAGCCATTCGCAGCGCTGCGGCCTGTCTTAATGGTCAATAGATCTCCCCTAAATTTCGCATGACCCCTAGCCAAGATGGCGACCATGAGTGATTTACTCGCACTTTTAAATCTGGTGCTGCTGAACTTTAAAAAAAAAAACAGTTTACCATGGTGTGCACATGCAATATTTCATATTTACAAAAAGGAGTGAGTAAAAGATCACCATTTTATCAACTTACCAGATCCTAGCTTAGCCGGAAATCCAAGATGGCAGCAGCAAGCTCTTTCCCTGTTTCCTAGCCCTGCCCCCATGCTCATCCAGCCAATCACATTATGCTGCTTTGTCACAGCAACACAAATGCAACTGTCCTAATGATTGCACATTCGCATGTCCTAAGGAGTTTTTTAAAAAAAAAAAAAGTCTGAGAAAAGCTCTGAATGCTTCCCTGAAGGACTTTAAGGTAGATTTGGCTCCCCCCCCTTCTGAGTGAGACGTATTTATGCAAATGTCCATTTGTACAGATCGCCTTCCATGCGACTGCCATCAGCTTGGTCAACATACATTATTCCTGCACTTAATCTGAGGGCCTATTCGCACTACGCAATTATAGAATGGTGATTCTGTTTTAACCACTGTGGTTTTGTCCTATGGAATCTTGAGATTTGCAGTTTAGGGAGGGGTATTCCAAATTCTCAGACAAAGAGTTTCCTCAACTCTCCAAACTATAAGCCTCAGGACTCCACAGTCATGACACTTTGGGCTTGTCTATATGGTGAAAATAATCCAATAATAATAATCCAATCCAAAATAATCCAAATGGCAATTGGACTGGATGACCATCTGTTGGGAACGCATTGATTGTGTATTCCTGCAAGGCAGGAGGTGCCCATTGTGGTCTCTTCCAACACAATTCTATGATTCTATGAGGTACATTTTGACTTTACAGTTGTGCCTTCACATTCGCTGGGGTTAGGGGCCAAAGACCTGTGGATGTGAAAAAAACGTGAATAAAATATGCCTCCTCCCCCCCCCGCCCACAACTCCCACAACCTTCCCGAAACCACAACAGGGCTTGCCACCACCACCACCACCCTTCTCCAAGTGGCGACGGGGTTTCTAAAGCCCCGTCACCACTTCCCTCCACACCTTCACCCTCCACTTTCCTCCACCCTCCTCAACCCCCCTCAAAGTGGCAATGGGGCTTCTAAAGCCCCGTCGCCACTTTTCTCCACCCCCATCCTCCCCAAAGCCGAAATTCATGATTATGCGGAACCGCGAATGTTAAAGCTGCGAATGTGGAGGGACGGCTGTATTTATTTTTTTAAAAAGAGGCTTTACAATTTAAAAAACAGGTGTAAATGGAAGGTGAAAGTGCTGTACTCTTGAAGTCCCCTCAGGAGCCAATGTAGGGCCCTAATCTCTGGCAATGGGTGCAGCTCTCTGGTGTTAAATGAGGGCAGTGTGCCCTCAGCTCTAGCAGTTGCAACAATCCATTCAGACAGAACAACCCTCAGCTTAACTCTGTTAACTTACTCTTCTTGTTTTCTTAAAACATATATCCCTCTGGTCGATGGAAGAGGAAGGGTAAAGCCAGAACTTGGTAGCATTACTCTTTGGGCTACAGTTCCCAGAATCACCAGCCAGCATGATGATCCTTGGAGGCATATTCCACCCCCACTCCACCCCCCCAAAGGGAACTCTCCCAAGCTTTGAATTAAACAGTATAGTTTCCAATGCTTTTCTCCACAGGAATAGTTTAAAGGAAGCCTTTTGCTTATACTGTACAGAGTTGCTATTTTCCTCTCCTCTTACCACCTCCTTTGCAAAGTTGGCAACTTCATGAAAGTTTGGAAAGAGTCACTGGCGATGGGGAATAAATGGTGGCAAGCATTATGAGCTGGGGCAAAATTCTAAGGGGAGGTTGGGCTCAGCTCACAATATATTTCAAAGCTGGGGGAAGGGTTTCCAGCCCTCCCTGTTATGAAATCCTCCTCCTTCCATACTTCGGAACAGCCATGTAAAGTGGTTGTCAATCAGGAAAAAAAGAAAGCTGGGGGGGGGGAGCCTAAGTTCAAGGAAAATCTTCTCAGTGCCTCTTTTCTGAAGCCAGTATATACTTTCCATTGATTTTTTTTGAAGTTCCTTGATTCCTTAACCGGGGGCACCCTTATGTGAATTTGACCTTGGGGCTTCAGACTAAGCACATATTAACTTAAAGGAAATTTGTCAGTCTAATGAAGTCAATTTAATCCTTGCAATTTCAAATATCAGGCTTATTTCCTTTTTAGCAGCAAAGGAACATACGCTCAGCAGACAATGAAAGCCGTTTTAAACTTGCTAAACTCTGTGAAATAGATGTGTACTGCTAATTAATGTATGTGTTGAATTGTAATTATGTCATCCTGAGGGATTTACAAAATAGAATCTAGTTAAAATTTGATTCAATCTTCAATCATTCACAGGAGGTGCACAAATTATCATTCGTTTAGTGCTCTCTGATTTCACTTCTGAAGGTAATCTAGAATAAGGGGAAAGGGATTTTTTTTCTCTCCTCAGCATTGTTTAAAGACTAATATCCCCTAATTATTGCATTGTACCACTAAAGTAGCTTCAATCAGAACAGAGCAAGAAGTTCAGTAGAGAATACAGGATTCTTGTATCCTGTTCATCTCTGTGGTATGCAAAGTAGAGATGGGAAGGGGCATTCAAAGGACAGCAGTGATGGGCTGTGGGTGGACAGTGCTTAACTCTCCCCCTACATTTTCTTTACCATCCCTCCTGCAGCTGCTTTTGATAGAATCATAGAGTTGGAAGAGATCACAAGGGCCATCCAGTCCAGCCCCCTGCCTTGGAGGAATACAATATCAAAGAACTCCCAACAGATGGCCATCCAGCCTTTGCTTAAAAACCTCCAAAGAAGGAGACTCCACCACACTCCCAAGCAATGCATCCCACCGCAGAACAGCTCTTGCCATCAGGAAGTTCTTCCTAATGTTTAGGTAGAATCTCTTTTCCTGTAGTTTGAACCCAATGCTCCATGTCTTAGTCTTTGGAGCAGCAGAAAAGAAGCTTGCTCCCTCTTCAATGTGAAACCCTTTCAAGTATTTAAACATGGCTATCCTGTCACCTCTTAAACTTCTCTTCTGTAGGCTAAATATACCCAGCTCCCTAGCTGTTCTTCATAGGCAATGGCTTCCAGACCTTTTACCATTTTGGTCACCTTCCTCTGGACACGTTCCAGCTTGTCAATATCCTTCTTGAATTGTGGTGCCCAGAATTGGATGCAATATTCCAGGGGAGGTCTGACCAAAGCAGAATAAAGTGATACTATTACATCCTTTGATCTAAATACTATACTCCTATTGATGCAGCGCAGAATCGCATTGGCTTTTTTAGCTGCCACATCACACTGTTCATGTTGTGGTCTGCTAAGACTCCTGTATCCCTTTCACATGTACTGTTGTCAAGCCAGGTGTCACCCATCCTATATCTGTGCATTTCATTTTTTTTCTGCCTAAATGTAGCACCTTACTTTTCTCCCTGTTGAAATTCATTTTGTTAGTTTTGGCCCAGATCTCCAATCTATTAGGGTCATGTTGAATTCTGATCCTGTCCTCAGGGGTATTCAATACCCCTCCTAATTTGGTGTCATCTGCAAATTCGATAAGCATGTCCTCTATTCCATTTTCTATTTTGTCTTTTCTGGTCTCATCTGCCCTTGCTCCCCAGAACCCTGGTCCTCTAAGCTTTGCACTAGGCATTGAGGGAATATGAGCCTGCCAGAGCTTTAAGATAATCAGGGGAAGGCTTTCTCTTGGTCCCGCCACCATCACAGGCTCATTTGGTAAGGACACAAGAAAGAGTCTTCTCAGTGGCTGCTCCCACCCTCTGGAACACCCTTCCATAGGAGGCTAGGCTGGCCCACTCCCTGCTTTCCTTTCACCAGCAGACAAAGCCATTTTTGTTCAAGCAGGCTTTTAATATGTAATCATTTTCAGGAAGGCTTTTTATTGGGGTACATGCTGTGCTTATTTATGTTTTTAACTTTTTTGTCTTTTTAACATAATTTTATACTGTAAATTTAATTGTTTTAAAATCCTATTGTTTTTCATTAATCTTATTTGTGAGCTGCTTCCCACTCTAGGAGAAAGACGATATAAAATAAAATAAAATAAAATAAAATAAAAATATTCACTGTTATTCATTTCCTGACTGAACTATTGGCCAGAAGAATAACACAGGGGTAAATATTTTGCACAGATTTCACCTGGTATTTGCTCATACTGAATTTTTTTTTTATTTTTATTTTTTTTGTGGGTGGGATGACAACTCTGTGAAGAAATGTGTGTGTGCGAGAGAGAGAGAGAGAGAAAGAGAGAGAATGGTGTAGTTTGTTTTAAAAATAATATTTTTGTATTTGGAAAACAGTGGTGGTAGCAGCTCTGCTGCTGCTATTTTACAGAAAAATCACCATAAAAATGTACTGTTTCCCAAAACATGTTTTTTTAATGCAGAAAGGCATTTTTTTTCTGCAAAAGACCCCATTTTTGCACATGTGTTTCTGAAACAGTGGGGTGTTGTTTTGTGCCAAAAATATATGTGTGTGTTTCTGCACAGAATTCCCCTACCTGGAGATTCATGGTGTTATCCCCTTGTGATTTCCTATCCAAAAACTAACCAGGCCAAAATCAGGTATGTTCAGGGTGGTTTGATGTTCTGGTAGACCAACTGTAGGAAGATAGGAAGATCCAAAGTGGGACAAGTCTCGCCCAAGAATCTACCAAAACCTGAAGGCAGCACTGTATGTGAACACATTGGAATAATTTTCCTGACTGGAACTTTTGAGTTGGCCCTCTGGATGCATTACTTGGAGACTGGTCTAAAATAACACATTTCCAGGGAGAGATTTGGGGAGGGGGGGGGAGAGAAAGAGTGTGTGTGTGTGTGTGTGTGTGTGTGTGAGATGGACTGATGGATAGATGTTTGCAACAGATGCCAACTACATGTTGGGATGACCTTTCCAAGGGAGAGGTCCCCAGCAGGAAGTTGCACAGAAGCTGAAGAGGGGAATACAAACTTTAAGTAAGCTCAACACCTCCCCACAGCTCTAGTTCTGAATGCTGCAGCTGCTCTACTCTGATTAGAGTTGTCAACTTATTTTTCTTTAATGTGAACTTTAGAGTGAATCTGAGGGTTCTTCTTCTGGAAAAACTATTAAGGAATTTCTATGGGAACCAAAACAATTTCAACATGACAAAGCAGCATTTCTCAGGTGAGGTGTAACAAGCGACTCTCACTGGTGCTCTATGCTTACCACATTGTTTTCCACATTGCATGATTTGGGGGGCTCAGAAGAAAGGTGCATTTTCATTTGGTGGCCTTCATAATTACTAGGGACATGCATGTCCCACAAAATTCAGCTGGACACCAATCCAGCAATTTAGAAAACAGTCCAGTTTGGCTCAAAGCATTGTGGAGGCCATCCAGTTCAACTGGGCTCCAATTCTAAATCTCCGTTTGGAAGCCAAATCTTCCTTCCTTCCATTGATTATCACTGGAAATCAGCAAACTCCACATTTGTCAAAACTAGATGCAGTTTGCTGGCATAGTGTACCATAGGAGACAGATTGTGCCTGCCAAACTTCAGATAAATAGGTACAGCATGTTTTCTGCTATGCACCTTTATGGGTTTGGGGTTTGGTTATTTTGTTAATTACTTTTCTAATTTATAAATTTCTTGACAGAATGGGTGGAATTTTCAGGGGACTTTTTCTACTCTTAATAGGCTTGCCAAATTCCACTCTTTATTGTGGTGGTGGTGGTTGTCATCGTCATCTATATTTAGGTGATTGCAACTCATGAGATTACTTGCAGATAATTTTGTGCAAAGTCAGTCTTTACAATTTGGGGTTCCACTCCACCAAAAGGAAGGAAACATCTACCTCCTAGATTGTTTGTGGGCAGTGAATATACATACAACATAGAGGTGAACAAAGTTCAGAAACCCCAGATACCTCCAAAATTTCAGAAGGCTAGGTCTAGCATTTTGTGTCTACATGTGGAAGGGGAGTACTCAGAATTGTGGGGAGGGGGGAAGAGATTTACTTCCCTTCCCCTGTTCCATGGATTTCCAAGAGTAGTAGTAGTAGTATCAGTAGTAGTAATAGTAATAGTAGTTCTCCTCCTCCTCCTCCTCCCCCCTTTCTTCCTTTTCTTCTTTTTCTTCTTTCCTCCTCCTCCTCCTCCTCAACTTCAGTTTGTTTCTGCTCCTTTGATGCCATGGAAAGTGCAACAGGACAGGGGCTGGTGATGGAGGTGGAATAAAAAGTGTTGTAAATGGAAAGACTTGGACATCCAGCATCATCCAAGCAAGCATTCAGCCCTAAAGCATATCCTCTGGTTCTTCTAAATAAACTGTACTATTTCTCTTTTGGGGATTGGGGATTAGCAAAAGGCATGAGATTGGGATTAGTCATTCAATAATGACTAATCCTCCTTGCATATCCTCCCACCCTAGGAACTAGCCATTCAAATACACAAATTTAAATATCCTCTCCAACAGGAACTCAGAGTATATAAACCCCACACACCCCTGCTCCACCATCCTCTGAAAATGCCAGCCACAGATGCAGGTGAAACATCAGGAATAAATCCTCCAGAACATGGCCTCACAGCCTGGAAAAAAACAACCCACAGAAAACCTATAGTCATTCAATATGTATTTCAGCATCCCTTCTCTAAAACACTAAGATTAAATTGTCCAGAGGCCCTTTGACAGTACACACTTAATAGAACTATGATTCCTATTGGACTATACACTGGACTGACTATGTGACGAATGTTGCTGTCCTTGAGCAAGCAGAGATCACCAGCATTGAGGCCATGATATTGAGAACACAGCTGCGCTGGGCAGGGCATGTTTCTAGGATGGAGGACCATCGCCTCCCAAAAATACTACTCTACGGTGAACTCGCCACAGGTCAGTGTAAGAGGGGCGCTCCAAAAAAGCGATACAAAGACTCCCTGAAACAACATCTCAGGTTCAGCCAAATTGATCACCAACAATGGTCCGCCCTGGCCTCACATCGGGAGGCATGGAGACGCACTATCCACAATGCTGCAGCCTTATTTGAGAACTCACAACAAACAAGTCTTGAGGAGAAACGACAACGCAGAAAGAATCACAACCCAAAAACATCACCCAAGGAGACCTTCTGCTGTGCTTTTTGCAACCGGACTTGTTTATCTCGGATTGGCCTTTTTAGTCATCAGCGCGCTTGCAGAAAACGCGGGATGAGTCCTTCCTGAATCTTCGTTTGCGAAAAGCCAGAGAGAGAGAGAGCATGCCTGTATCATGTGGAATCCTGGGTAGTCTGGTGAGGCACTAGAGGTCTCTGGATGAGAATTCTAAATTCCCCTCCCTAAACTGCAAATCCCAGGACTCAATAGGATGGAACCATGTTAGTTGAATAATAGTGTTGTAATTGTGAAGCATGAAAGGGCTACCTAGTGAAGCCATTCACTGGGATTAGAAGTTAAAGCTACCAGTCAGGAAACTATACAGTACAATCCCCATATCCACAGGGGATACGTTTCCAGATTTACCATGGATAATGGAAACTGTATATAATAGTGAGCCCAATTAAAACGAATGACTTCCAGGCCAAGCATATCATAGAGTTGTGCTGTAGGACTTAGAAGATGCCTAGAGAGAATGCCTCTCTAGACATCTTCTAGGTCCTCCAGTTAAACTCTGTGGTCAGCTTCCAGCAGAAGCATACCATAGAGTCATGCTGGAGGACCTAGAGAGACCATTTTTTTTCCCAGCTGAATCTGCCAATATGGATCCTGCAGATGCGGGAGTCATACTGTACTTCTTTTCTGACTCCCAATTAAGAATGTAATTCTTTTCTAATTTTCTTCTCAGAGGAATCAATAAATAATTTTATTCCTACTATGAGAAAGTCTACAAAAACTACACAGTTTTCAAAGCATATTTGCAATTTGGGACTTATTGTACTGTGCATAATTTTTCTTGTTTTCTGTGCAAAACAACCACTTGCACAGTGTTTTCTGTGAAAAAAAAAATACTGTTTTCTGTGGGAAACAACCGCTTGTGAATATTGTGCAGAATCAGTCTGAAAATGTGAAGATTATAATTAGTCCAGGATTCTTCTCATCAGGGTTTCTTGACGTACAAAAACAAAAACACAAAACAATGTTTTAAACCATTACACCAATATTTTCAAGTATTCTTTCCACCACTACTCACAGCCCTGAGAGCTTGGGGAGAAATGTAGCATAATTGGAGAGGCCTTGCCTGTGTCTTGGTATCCCTCCTAATTCAAGTTACTTAACAAATCTGTTTGGGAGTGTTCAGATTTGGATTCAATCTACTTAAAAGACTCGTGATTCACTTGAGACATTTCTTCCCCCCCCCCTTTATTTTTAGTTCATTACATCCATAAACATTTCCATAATACTCTAATGTACATCACATTCTTTGAAACACATTTTCCTTCAAAATACAAAATTTACACATAAAGAAAGTCTTCTGTCTGCTATTACTTCACTTCTGTTTAGCAAACTTTTATACTACTCTTTGGACTTTTGCGGACGGAAGAAAAGTAACGCAAGCAGCGTCGCCAGGTTGCGACGCTGCTGCGCAAGAGGGCACCAGTTTCGAACGACGCTCTTCCCAGCGGTACTGTTGCAGTATCGCTGGGACATTTGAGTGTGATTTTTTTCCTTCCCAGCAGATTTTTTTCCTTACTCAGCGATCGCGAGTAAAATATGACGCTGGGAAGGAAAAAAATCATGCTCAAATGTCCCAGCGGTACTGCAACAGTACCGCTGGGAAGAGCGTCATTCGAAACTGGCGCCCTCTTGCGCAGCAGCGTCGCAACCTGGCGACGCTGCTTGCGTTACTTTTCTTCCGTCCGAAAAAGTCCTTTAATTGTATTCCTCTATGTGTTCCTTCCTCCTTAGTTTGTGTGTGATTACTATACTTGTATTTTTACCCTCTATATGCTTCAGTGCAATCTCCTTGTTTTCTCTGGTTATCTCTGGTAACTTTTCGTGCAGCCTTAAACCCATGCCCATGCTTACTTAACTGACCTATCCAAATTTTAATCTAAAAGCTTTCCTACTTCTTCTTTCCTACCTCATGTTTCAATTTGTCTTCTAGAATTTTTTTTAATGTTTCCCGTTCTTTCTCTATTCTATTCAGCGGTCTGCCTTTCATGGAAGCCGTTAATCTGTCCATATCCAAATTGTCACTTGAGACATTTCTGAGCCTGTGCAAATCAGCCAATTTCAATTTTGGATCGATCCAAATCCAAAGTACACCTCTAGTATTTATAGGCATGACTATCTGATTCCAGGGCACTGTGGTTGTAGAGGGTAACACATTGCTAATTATCATAGAATAGAGGGGCGCTCCAAAAAAATGATACAAGGACTCCCTGAAACAACATCTCAGGCTTGGCCAAATTGATCACCAACAATGCTCCACCCTGGCCTCACATTGGGAGGCATGGAGACACACTATCCACAAACGACAATGCAGAAAGAATCACAACCCAGAAACATCACCCAAGGAGACCCTCTGCAGTGCTTTCTGCAACCGGACTTGTTTATCTTGGATTGGCCTTTTTAGTCATCTGCGTGCTTGCAGAAAATGCGGGATGAGTCCTTCCTAAGTCTTCGTTTGTAAAGAAAAGCCAGAGAGAGAGCGAGAGAGAGTTGGAAGAGACCACAAGGACCATCTAGTCCGACCACCTGCCCTGCAGGAAAAAAGAAAGCTTTCCTGACAGATAGCCATCCAGCCTCTCTTTAAAAACCTTTGAAGAAGGAGACTCCACCGCACTATGAGGCAGTGCATTCCACTGTCAAACAGTTCTTACTGTCAGCAAGTTCTTCCTAATGTTTAGGTGGAATCTGTTTCCTGTAGTTTGAGTTATGAATTACGAGGAAGCTTTCTTTTTGTTTAAACAAGCTTATCATCCTTCATCATCCAGAATTCTCCCATCATCCCCAAAGGGTCATTCTTCTTTTTATTCTTGGGGACAATTATTTCAGTTTGGCAGAATTGTGTAGGAGGGAGTACATTTTTAGTTTGCCTCTATTTATGGCTATGTGGAACAAGCATACCTAGTGGTGATAGAAGACATTCTGGACAAACCTGCCTCTTTCTGTCTCTTCTAATGTTTAGAAAATGAGATCCACTCATTCTTCTCAGCTTCCAATTTAAACTTTCATTGATGTTGATCTTCTTATATCCCTTGGCACTTCATTGAAGGTGGTATTGGTAAAAATAGTGCTAGGTGTACTGGTTTGAGTTTGGAAAGTTCTTTTTTTTTTCCCTTTCTTTTTTTTTACTACAGCTTCCAGAATCCCCCAGTCAGTCAATGTCAGTCATAAACTTTATGGTATGTAGGGATAATATATGAAATACATCATGAAGAGGAAAAAATTAGAAATATAATTTCAAAAATATTAGACATTACTTTAAAATCATTTTACATACTCCTATAAAACCAGTGAACAAGAAAGCATAAAATTAATACTTATACTACAATATGTTCCTTAATGAAATGAGCACGTAGTTTCTTAGCTGACAATGGAAATCGGGCTACTGAATATGTGAAAAATAGCTGAGTGTCAACTAATAAGTCTGCTGCCACTTTCTGGCGTGTACACTCTGTATATCACTTGAGTAAGGGGGTGACAAAAATCTCGAGTCTGAATGAAAAGGACAGGAGAAGAAGTAATGAACTATGTCACCAATCTGGTTACAACAAATATACATTTTCTTTCTGTAACGGGTATACCTGGAATCTGAGTTCTGTAAAAGCTCTTCAGAGCTGAGAAAAAGTGAAAGCTTAAAAATACTGTGGCCTTGCATGGTTGGCCTGGATGTATGGGTACCAAATGGAAAAAAATGTAGCCCAACTATGGCTGTTCTGTTGTGGCTAGCATTGTAATAAAAAATCTAGTTTTAAAGGTCATAAGGATTAAATCTTAGATAATTGTGTTAAGGCTGTAGACCTTTAGCTTGTCATGGTTACTCGGAATGCTAGTTGGGAGATTCTGGGAAGAGTTATGCTCAAAAGGAAGTTTTGCAAGCTCTGAACCTGCACATATCACCAGATCATTAAAAACATACATGCACACAACTTTTTATGTGGCTTTGATCATTCAAGCCTTCATTTTCCTGGACTCTGATATACGGGTGTGTTTGTCAGTGTTGGGAGAGGAGGCTTTTCTGTGGGGCAACTAATGCTCAGAAAATCACTGTGCACCCCCACTCTCCCCCCCAACTCACTCCCTATCAGCCAAGGGAGGAACTCCCTGTGGCATTTGGGTCCTGTTCTGCTACTACCGATGTCAGGCTGAGCTTCAGGCCCTTGGATTAGGAATCAGGCAATGCAGCAGCTTGGCTCAACCTGTCCTCCCTACTTTGTTTCCCTGCCGTGTGATACCCCTGGGGCAATCGCAGGCAGCTAGACAATTCCTTCGCCCTGACAGTCTTTGGCCTCTGTTGGGAGAGAAGCACCCCATTGAAATCCGGGGCTGCCCATGCAGCTGCATCAAGAGGGGGACAAGGGGGAAAAATGCAATTCCATGGGCCAGCAACCACAAAGACAGCTTTCTCTTGTGTGGGAGTCTTATCCCCTAGCCATTATTAGCTCATAATTAGGATAGGGGGTTGGGGGGGCTTTTTTGAGATAAAAGAGGGTGCAAGGGTTGCTGCAGGGTGGAGGGGGGGAAAGAGAAGGCAAAAGATGGGGAATAGTTGGGATTATCACCGTTCAGTCTCCCAGGTCCGGTGACAATGCAGCTACAATGGGCAGCTTTGAGAACTGCATATGGTCTTCCTTCCGCGGGAGTTGATTAAGCGAGTCCGGATGAAATTGAAATCCTGTGATTTGACCTTTGTCTGGCCTGGGAGGGCTGCAATTCGCATAACAATTTCCTTTTGTTCTTTGTTTGGTGTTATTAATCCAACATGAGCCTCGAATTAATCAGGGGTAGTGCCGTTGTTGCGTTCTCTCCCCCTCCTTTCTTTCTTTCTTCTAATTCACAGCTCCACTGCTTGTGTCTTTTTTAATTAAGGCCAAACGATCGCAGGCTGTAGCCCCCTGTTTGCAGCACTTACCAACCACACATTGAGGGATGAAGAGGCTAAATAAGCAGTATGAGATTACTTCAAGGTTTCATTTAATTGTTTTCTTCTTTCTTTTAAGTAAAAAGAGCACTGGAGGGACATTCCAAATCCCAGGGCTAGGGGAGTATTTCCTTTATTATGCCTATGTTTGTCTTCGTCTCAGATTGGGAGGAGTTTAGGATGGTTACAATGTGGATTTTGAGCCCTAATAGCTTAAGGGTTTATAAAATTGACAGCCGCAAGTCACTGATTTAAACCATACTTCCTCCATTCCAGAAGTGTGGCGTTGGTGGAACAGGATGTGAGAGGGGGAGAAAACAAACAGTTGGACATTTAAACTTTGTTTAGCTACATGGGTTTGTTTGTGGTACAACTGATATGCTCACGTGCTGTTCCTCTGCTTTAGTCTGGATTGCTCCTTTCATTGCCGGCTGGCTAATAGTTGAAATGCAAAACAATGCAAAGGAAATATTAAAGAAAGATTGATGGTTCAAGGCCTACTCATGATGGCACTGTAGGGTAGGACACCTGAAGGAAAATGCTTCATGGGCCAACCTGCTCGTACCAGTTCAGCCAGTCATGAGCATGCACTATCATGTTCCAATGTCAGCTAAGGAAGAATCAAAGCTCAGTAGTAGGGTAAATGTTTTTCATTCAAAAGGTACCAAGCATGATCTCCTGTGTCTCTGACTAGAACTGAACAGCCGATAGAGGAGAGGAGAGGCTGAGTGGACCTCCTGGAGAATCTATAACATCTGTTTCAAAGCAGTCTGCAACAAAGCCAGCAACGCACAACAGTACGTGTACATATACACATATTCTTTTCAAGGCACTGCTCTCACTTTGAGCTTCCTCCCCCTCCCACTGAGATGTGGAGAAGAAACTCCAGGTTCTGAGACTCAGAGCTGGGTCCTGAAATGTAGGAACCCTGGGCAGTATAGAGGCTGATCAACTACATGGACCAGCAGTTTGATTTGATTTAATACGTCTTCCTATATTGCGTGGATAGTTGTGGGCCTTTGGAACCAAGCAGAATTTTGGACTCCCCCCTTCTGCTTTGAAATACTAGGTAATGAACCATTGAGAGATGGGATGCTGGATGATCTAGGTATGTGACACAAAAAGGATTTCACTTGGGATGGTTATGTGCAGATCTTGGAGAATGTTACTTTTGGGACTACAGCATCCAGAATTACTCAGCCAGCATGGCTATTCTGGCTGGGGGATTCTAGGAATCATAGTTCGTAAAGCAACATTTCTCAGGCTCTGGTTGTGTCGATGAGCTTTCCTCATGCTCCAATTCTGTTTGTTGGGGCTAGAGAGGACTCGCTCTGCCTGGGTCAGTTTGTGTAACAACAGTTGATATTCTTTACCTTTCTCGTAAAGGCTTGGACATGGCTGTTTTATGAGAACTTCATGGAGATAACATTTTGCACTGTGCTATATAGTATGTGTGTGTGTTTGTTGTTAATAGACTGGACTACATAACTCTGTCTGCATGTGGATCCTACACTTATATAAATATTAATATGTAAATATCAAGGGATGATCAGTTGAAGGAACTGAAGTAAAAGTCCTTTTGGCAACTTCTAATAAGTGTAGGATCCTTTTAGTTTCATTATTTGCCATCTCATAGAACTCTTGACTTTTGGTAGCTGAAGCCAATTTGTAAGAATCTCAGAATCAATAATAATAATAATAATAATAATATCTGGGGAGAAAACCTCTGCCTGTCCCCAAACCATTACAGTTTGTAATCAACATGAGCTTGGGGGAGTTCTCCCAGGTTTATCTGTCTGAATACTCAGTGTAGCACCAATCTAGATTGGAGGGCTGGGGCGGGAGGGGGGAGTTACCCTCATGAAGCCACTGGATGAGGTCAATAGGAGTGTTGGAGTTTGGTGGCATCAGTATGTTGATGACACTCAGGTCTACTTCTCCTTGTAGCCAGAGTCAACTGGGGATGTACAGTGGTTGTGCCGGTGTCGTACCTTTCAAAATTTCACAGATGAAAACCAGGACATGTGTGGCCTAGCGTCATTTGAATGTGGTCAATATGACAACAGTTATTAATAAATAACACAAACCAGGAGAGGCTGTTACAGGTTTTTTGTTTTTGGTTTTTTTGCCCTAAGCTACTCAGAAGGGCAAGATTCTGCCTCTACCTTTCCTTTTCTCCCTCTGAGTTAACTGAGTGAAAATTACTTTTTGCACTCTGAACTAGTTTGCAGCCATCGAAGTATGAAAGTAGGAAATGGGAGGAGGAAAGAGAAATTGGGATATTTTAAAAGCCGCTCAAAATATGGGCCAACAGAGGATTTATCAGGACTATCCCTGCCAAATCAGGACAGTTGGAAGGTATGAAGCATCTGGATGCTGTAATGGGCTGGATGAGGGCTAATAAACTGAAGCTAAATCTCAAGAAGATGGAGGCTTTGTGGATTTGTGGTTCTCAGGTCAGGGAATTGGGTAAAAAGCCTGAGCTCTGGATGGGGTTTCACTCTGGCTGAAGGACAAGTTGTATAGCTTGGGAGTACTCCTGGATGTATCTATGGAGATTATCAGACAGGAACACAAGAAGTGTTCCTGTCTCACAATCTCCAGACCCGTCCCTGTCTCGGCAGAATACCTCTCCCCATCAGACTTACAATCTCTTGTGTCTATAGGCAGCCCAGGCATGAACAGAGCTCTAATGGAGCTCAGTTCACTTCCTGGATCGAAATCTCACCCATTCTCATGAGAATACGCGAGCACGGGAAATTAAAAAAGAAAAAGAAAAATAACAAGAAAAAAGTTTACACAAGCACATAAACACACTAGGAAAAAAACACAAACAAGTAATCGGGAGAGGTTTATAAAAAGAGGGCAGCCTACCTTGTTTTTGCAATCCCGCCCGGAAGTGGTCTGGCAGGATCTCCCATTGATGCTATATTTACAGCAGGACAATGGCGTGAGGCTTTAAACACTGGCAATGCCAGCACAGAAACAGAATAGGTGATCTATTGATGGCTTGGCCCATCAATTAAATAGAATTCCGTAGTAATGCCAGTGGAACACAAAAGGACCCCATCATCTGATATCAGCACCCTTTTGCATTCCGCTGGCGTCGTTATGGCATCACATTAGCTGTGTCTGATAATCTCCTCTGTCACTGAGGGCCCATGTGGATTTTGTGGCTTAGAGTGCTTGGCACTAGTTTTGACTATTGCCCAAGTGATGGTCTTTTCTGGAGAGAGACAACATTGCTAGAGTATTTCACATATGGTCACCACCCTATTAGGCTACTGTAATGTGTCCTTTGTGGACCTGACCTTGAAGATGACTTGGAAACCGCAGCTAGTGCAAAATGCAGTAGCTTGAATGCTGACTGAAATACTATATGGGCATCAAATAATCCTAAATCCTAAAAGAATCATGCTGGCTGCCAAAACACTTTCAGACTGAATTAAATTGTGAATTATTGTGATGACATTGAAAGCTCTTGGAACATTTCTATTTAAGGGAAGACACTTCCTAGATGTGCCTGAGATTCAGGTCTACTGGAGGCCTCTCCTCTATCTTCCAGTGAGGCCAATACACTGTGCAAGGATATGAGAAAGGGCCTTCTTGGCCATGGCATCCCAACTGTGCAATGCCCACCCCTTACCAAGGCTGGTTTAATTTGTGTGCCAAGTTAAAAAAAAATGGCTATATGAGCCTTTGGAGATTATCAGACTGGAACACAAAAAGCGTTCCTGTCCCACAATCTCCAGACCCATCCCTGTCCTGACACAATAACTTTCCCCATTAGAGTTACCTTCTCTTGCATCCAAAGGCAGCCCAGGAATGAACAGAGCTCTAACGCAGCTCCGTACACTTCCTGGACTGAAATCCTACCTGTTCCCACAGGAAGATACGAGCGCAGGAAATTCAAAAGGAAAAAGAAAAATACACACAAAAAAGTTAACAAAAGCACATATGCACACTAAACAAAATAACAAGTAACTGGGAAGGGTACAAAAAAGAAGGTAGCCTACCTGGTTCTCGCAATCCCACCCGGAAGTGTTTTTGCAGGCCTGCCCATTGACACTGTATTCATGAGTCAAAAATGGTGTGAGGTTTCAGCTGCCAACAGTGCCAGCACCCAAATGGGATGGGCGATCTATTGACAGCTCTGGCCCATCAATGAAAAGAAATGCCAGAATATTGACAGCAGATTGCAAAAGGATGATGTCTTGTGATATTGGCATCCTTTTGCATTCCGCTGGCATCATTTTGGTGTCACATTAGCCGTGTCTGATAATCTCCTTTGGACCTTGCTGATTTACTTCAAATGCTGTGAATATGTGCTTAAATTGTTTTTGCCTTTTAAATCTGTTTTCACTTTATAACGTGTTCAGTATCTTTTTAGTTACGTTTTATAGCTTGAAAATGTTTTATCCTGTTTGCTTGGGTTTCATCTGTTTGCTGCCCTGAGATCTTCTGATATGAAGTGGATGAAAATATTTCAATAAATAAGTAAATAAGTCTGGGACCTTCCAGATAAAACATATAGTTGCAATATCACCAACTCTTCTTCCTTCAAAGTAGTTATCTTTTGCACTTATTACTCCTTAAATGTTATTCCATGTGCTTATAAACGAACTCTTTTGGTGTTTGATTACTTTGTAATCTATCCCTGGCTTTAATGTAATCTTTCATGTAAAGACCCAGTTGCATACAAAAGAGGAATGGGATCTATACTAACCAGGGGAGGGATTTTTGGGGGAGTGTTTGCGCGTCACCAAAGAGGAAGAAAGAGAACACCAAGAGGACAGAGATTTGTATAAAATATGTATACAGTGATCTATCCCTCTATCTCTCTATCTCTCTATCGATAAATAGATAGATAGATAGATAGATAGTGGAATGGCAGAAGTTTAATCGAGACTGTCCCTGACAAATCGAGACAGATGGAGGGTATGCTATACCACATTGACTCTATGCATACATATCTATATCTATCAATCAATTGATTGATCGATCGATCAATAGATAGATATAGATATGTAGCATAGAGTCAATGTGGTGTAGCATACCTTCCAGCTGTCTCGATTTGTCAGGGACAGTCTCGATTAATCCTCTGTCATCCCACTTTTTAAGGTGCTTTTAAAATATCCCAGTTTCTCTCTCCTACTCCCACTTGCCCCCTTTGCCCTGAGTTTCCTTCAATTCCTGCAAACTGAGTTCAAAATACAAAGGTAGTTTGAATTAAGTCAGGGGGAAAGGGTGAATCTTGTGCTTCCCTGAAGACATAGAATCATAGAATCATAGAATTGCAGAGGTGGGAAGAAACCACGAGGGCCATCCAGTCCAACCCCCTGCCATGCAGGAAATCATGATCAAAGCATCCCAGACAGATGGCCATCCAGCCTCTGTTTAAAGACCTCCAAGGAAGGAGACCCCACCACGCTCCGAGGGAGTGTGTTTCACTGCCGAACAGCTCTTACTTTCAAAAAGTTCCTCCTAATGTTGAGGTGGAATCTCTGTTCCTGGAGCTTGCATCCATTGTTCCGTGTTCCAATCTCTGGAGCCACAGAAAACAAGCCTGCTCCATCCTCAACATGACACCCCTTCAAATACTTAAACAGAGCTATCATATCGCCTCTTAACCGTCTTTTTTCCAGGGTAAACATACCCAGCTCCCTAAGTCTCTCCTCATAAGGCATGGTTTCCAGACCTTTCACCATTTTAGTTGCCCTTCTCTGGACAAGCTCCAATTTGTCAATATCCTTTTTGAATTGTGGTGCCCAGAACTGGACACAGTATTCTAGGTGAGGTCTGACCAAGGCAGAATAGAGCGGCACTATTACTTCCCTTGATCTGGACACTATACTTCTATTGATGCAGCCCAAAATCACATTGGCCTTTTTAGCTGCCGCATCACACTGTTGACTCATGTTCAACTTGTGGTCTACTAGGATTCCTAGATCCCTTTCGCACGTAGTCTCATTCAGCCAGGTCTCCCCCATCCTATATCGATGCATTTCATTTTTTCGCCCTAGGTGCAGTACCTTACATTTCTCCGCATTGAATTTCATTTTGTTAGCTTTGGCCCAGCTCTCCAGTTTATCCAGGTCATCTTGAATTTTGATCCTGTCCTCCAGGGTATTAGCTACTCCTCCTAATTTGGTGTCATCTGCAAATTTGATAAGTATGCCCCTAATTCCCTCATCCAAGTCATTGATAAAGATGTTGAATAGCACTGGGCCCAGGACAGAACCCTGTGGCACCCCACTGGTCACATCTTTCCAAGATGAAGAGGAGCCATTGCTGAGTACCCTTTGGATTCGGCTGGTCAACCAATTACAAATCTATTGAACTGTTAACTTGTCTAGCCCACATTTTACAAGCTTGTTTGCAAGAATGTCATGGGGAACCTTATCAAAGGCCTTACTGAAATCAAGGTATGCGATGTCCACAGCATTCCCTTCATCTACCAAGCTGGTAATTTTATCAAAAAAAGAGATCAGATTAGTCTGGCATGACTTGTTTCTCTGAAACCCATGTTGACTTTTTTTGATTATGGCATTGCCTTCTAAATGTTCACAGACTCTCTGTTTAATGATCTGCTCTAGAATCTTTCCTGGTATTGATGTCAGGCTAACTGGACGATAATTGTTGGGATCCTCTTTTTCCCCCTTTTTGAAGATGGGGACAACGCTTGCCCTCCTCCAGTCTGCTGGGACTTCTCCTGTTCTCCAGGAGTTCTCAAAGATTATTGCCAATGGCTCTGAGATTATATTTGCCAGCTCTTTTAATACTCTTGGATGTAGTTCATCTGGTCCTGGAGAATTAAATTCATTTAGATTAAGAAGGTATTCCTGTACTACCTCTTTGCTTATTCTGTGCTGGATTTCCCCTGTTGTGTCTTCTGTAACTTTATCCTCAGGTTGGTCCCCCTTTACCTTTTCTGAAAACACCGAGGCAAAGAAGGTATTGAGTAAAACATGGGAAAACGCAGACTGCTGCAGCCTCTCATAGCTTGTGTGTTCTTCCTTATTTATAACTGTTGCCATCCTGGCCACACTCTGATCTTGCTAGGCCACACATATTTATTTATTTATTTATTTGCTACCTTTCTCCCAGAATGGGACTGAAGGCGGCTCACAACATACAAAATACAATTAAAATACAATTAAAAATTTAAAACAATTAAAATCATGATAATTTAAAACATATAAAAGTTAAGAGAATAACAAAATAAAACACTCCAGATTTGATCTTTGAACTGTTGGTGGGTATATGTAGTGTTTTGAGTGTTGGATGAGGACACAAGAAGACCAGGGTTCAAATCCATTATCAGCCATGGAAACCCACTGTGTGACCTTGGCCAAGTCACATTTTAAACTACAATCATAACAGTAGTGATTCCGCCCCCCCTGCCTCATCTCTAATCAGTACTTGTTGAAATACTGATTAATTTATTAGTATGGATATAAAGGAATTTCAGACTCACTCAATGGAGGTCTTAAAATTCCCCATAAGCTGGAATGTACTTAATACATAAGTAGTCTGACTAATAAATCTGGTCTTGGGGCACTTTATAAATTCAATAATACACAGTGCATCCTAAGACCTTTAAGCATTTCCACAGTAGCTAGTTCATTGGAACCTCACTAGTTTACCTCCTATAAGCTCAAAGTATGGGCCTTGTACTTAACTTTGCCTCATTTTATATGAGGTAAACTCACTGATGTACTCACTGGTCATGAGGGTAAAGTATGAGCTTTTATGAGATAGGCCTTCAAACAGAGGACTGCCATCAGTAAAGTAGAACACGTGACCACCCTGTGAAAGTGGCACATAGGGAGAGAGCGGGCATGGCTGGTTCAAATCATGTTTGAGCCACGAATATTAGGCAAGCCATCATCTCTCACCTGCAGCCCCCTACCGCTGATATGGGGATAAAATTACTGTCTTACTTTACAGGGTTTCTGTGAGGATTACTGAAGTAACATGCTTCCATTGAGCAGTCGGGAGTATTTTATGAACAACAAAACCTTTTCATTTTTTTAAAAAATTGCAGTCTAATCTAGAATTTGAAAGGATGGGAAATAGGCTGATCTGTCCATGCCTAAACCAAACACAGCAAGATTACATTAAGCATTATTCCCATGCTGCACAATTGAAATAGAAAGATGTACATATGGTCATACATCAATTACATTAATTCCGCTATGTTTTATGTAGGGTGGAAAACAGAACATGCAAGCTAAGGTAGGGACTTTTACCCCATTTTTTTAAAAAAATACCTGGTTTAATTCGGTACCGCCAGATTAGGCCCTGTGTATCTATCGAAGCCCGTCTCAGAATGCCATCTTTCACTGCTGCCACCAACTCCCTGGCTCTCCCGGAAGCCAGGCAGGGGTCCTGCAGCTTGTGACCAAGGCTGGATATATGTGATGAGTCTGCAGTCACAGGTTGCAGGTCCCCTTCCTAGCTTCCACATCAGCAGAGAAAATAGTGGAGGCAACAGCTGCAGCAATGGGCTGCCATCCTGTTTGGACTCCAGACCATATTCTCCAGGTAACGGGGTGGGGGTAGTGGAGGAATGAGCAGCCAGCATATCCTGGCTAGTATAGATGAGCCCTCAATCTATGATCCCTTAGGACATCAGCTAAACATGTGCTATGTATTTGAATCCTGACAGGTAGGACTTTATCAGACACAGCATTAGGATGTGACGATAGCAGGAAAGACAGAAATTATCAGATGATGTCGCTTACCTGTTCGTACTGCGTCGTGCTGGTACAAATGAGACATCATTTTTTATTGACGGGCTAAGCCTTTTCTGCTATTGTCACATCCTAAATGATGCTGGGGGGGGGTTTGCTGCTATTTGTCTCATCTGATAAAGTCCATAGTCTATAGATTAGGATTACTAATTTTTAGTTATACTCTGTAGAACATTTTGCTTTTTACATGTAGGCTCCGATTGATTGCAAACGGATGTTATTTTTCTGTTTAAAAAGCAAGCATATCACTCCATAGCAGAAAATGTACTGAATAAAGTTTTGTAGGAAGAAAGATGCAGAGAAAGTGGACTGATTTTGGAAAGAGATAGTTAATATTCTTATATGTGTATATTTTGAATGAAGAGATGGAAGCATGTCAATGGCAGAAAGGCAGAAATAGAGGTCTAATTGTTTTATATGGAAAGAATAGCAGTTTTCCTAAATAGACTGTTATTGCTTTATAGTGAGTTGCCTTAAAAAGCACCAACACTTTAAAACAGATGAAATGAGAGAAAATGAACCCAAGTGAAACATGTAAAACATGCTCTCTGGACATCTGTCTTTGTAAATTCCATTGTAAAATGGCCGGATCCACACCAGCTTGATTACAATGCAGACCAAAACTTTATTACAGACCTTTCCAAATTTCCCAGTGCATTATATGAAACCCCATTTAAATACATATGCTAAGGGAAAGTATAGAATAGGCCTGCCTGATCTGCGGGTTAGACATGTAGATTGGAACATCCATGGATCACCTTGCCCCATATTATTGAATGATGGCTCGTGCATACGCCACCATTGATCATAGAATCATAGAGTTGGAAGAGACCAGAAGGGCCATCGAGTCCAACCCCCTGCCATGCAGGAACACACAATCAAAGCATGGGGCTTGAGATCCATGTTTTTTCCTATCCATGGGGAGCCCTGGAACTCCAGTTGGGAAGGGCCCATTGTATTTAATTGGGAATTTTAATGTCAGTTTTAAAAATAGAAACAAAATGGAAGAGATGCATGATGCAAAAAGGAAACAAGATGTAAATATTGGATGGTGAAATAGAGAGCATACTTATCAAATTTGCAGATGGCTCCAAATTAGAAGGAGTAGCTCATAACCCAGATGTCAGAATCAAGATTGGAGAGCTGGGCCAAAACTAACAAAATTTATTTTATCAGGGATAAACATAACATACTACATTTTGGCAGGAAAAAATTGAAATCCACAAAAATAAGATAGGTGACACCTGGCTTGAGAACAGCATATGTGAAAAGGATTGGGAGTCTTAGTAGATCACAAGCTAAACATGAAACAACAGAGTGATGCGGTGGTCAGAAAAGCCAAAGCAATTCTAGGTTGCATCAATAGGAGCATAGTGTCCAGATTGAGGGAACAAATAGTATTTGTCTATTCTGCTTTGATCAGCCCTTATCTAGAGTACTGTGTCCAGTTCCAGGCACCACAATTCAAGAAACATATTGATGAGCTAGAACATGTATATGACAAAAATGGTGAAGTCTTGAAACCAAGCCCTATGAAGAATGGCTTAGGAAGCTGGGTATGTTTAGCTTGGAAAGAGAAGATTGAACCATCTTTAAATATCTGAAGAGATGTTGTGTAGAAGACAGAACAAGCTTGTTTTCTGGTGCTACAGAGACTAGGACCTGAACCAATTACAAGGAAAGAGTTTCTACCCTCCTATGCATTAGGAAGATCTTTCTAATAGTAAGAACTGGTTGACAAGGGAATGACCTGCCTCAGAATGTGGTAGACTCTCCTTCTGTGGCAGTCTTTAAACAGACGTTGGATGGCCATCTCTCAAGAGTGCATGGCAGGGGGTTGGACTGGATGGCTCTTGCAGTCTATTCCAGCTCTATGATTCTGGGAGAGAAACATACAAAAGTGAGAGAAAACAAGAATAGACTGTTTCTCCATTTCTGTTGCATAACCCTGGCTGAGTCATTATAGCTGAGCCTTAAATTTTGCATCTCTACAAATTGGAATAATTTTGATCCACGGTCCCAGGTTGCTGTGACACTAAATGGCAAGTAGCGTTGGAGCATGCAGAGAAGCCAGAGTTTGGAAAAGTTACTTTTGGGGGACTACAATCCCCAGAATCTCCCAGGCAGCATAGGCACTGGCCTTTGCAGATTTATAGACCTGAATCCTGTTGTCTAATCTCAACTAGAATAGAACCATTTAATCAATAGTTGAATGGCAAATCAAAGCCCAATGATTCAGTGGATCTACTCTAGTTGGGATGAACAACAGGATTTAGGCCATAGTCTAGCTTCGAGATAAGCCCTGCTAAGTTAGTTGAATACAGAAGTGATGGCATTTCTATATACAGTAATGGGAAACATACCCAGGCAGCTTGCAGCAAATCACCTAACATGTACGAGGTGGTAAGAATTTATTCTGTTAATTTTGTGGAACCCATTCTAGGCCTGGTTTGGGGCACTGGTGATATTGGCCTTCTTCCTCCACAGTGATAAGCCAGAATTCTTGAATTTTGTCTTACAATGAGCAGGCTGCATAAGTAGCCTGTGCAGCCAGTTTACTCCTGCTTGGTGCCTCCTGCCTAAAGGGCAGCTAAAGTACCCAGGCAATGAAAGTTTAGCATGTTATGTGAAGTGGGCCTTCTGTCTTATTGCTTGCACCCTGGTTTGCAATTCTGGCTTATATGAAATACCAAGAAGTCAAAGGATCCCTCCCCATCAGTGGCAACTGGTTGGCTGCCAATATTATTTATTATTTATTTATTCAGCACCATAAGTGTACATGGTGCTTTACATGAGTGGTTTGCCATTGTTAATTTGTTCTCTGTTCTCTGCCCTCAGGCTTACAATCTAAAAGGACATGGCAAACAAAGAAAAGGGGATGGCAGTGGTAGAGGGGAAATAAGTCTAGCAGATGCTGGCTGCTCTTCTCTCCCTCCAAGCCATAGCAAGCTGTTGGGCCCAGGCGTGATGGCATGTCAGTGAGGCAGTGAATCTACTACAGGCTGTAGTCTGAATTTTAAGGGAGCTATCCAAAGTTCTAAATCCCATTCCCAAAATAGGTTCAGCAGCACCTTGGATAGCTCATTTAAAGTTCAGATTAAAACCTGGAGTGGGCTTACTATCCCACTGACATGAGAGCTCCCACTGCTCACCATTTCTGGTTATTTTTGCTGTTGGCGGGAAAAGTCAAGGAGTAGCAAATGGGTTACAGCTCAGTTTAGGAGAAGTCAGGATACTATTGTCTGTGAACTCTATATTGCTGTAAAGGTCTACAATCTACATGCTGATACTAGTCGGCATACTGCTTCCTTGCTGTTTTTTCCCTCCCCTCATTACATTTTTAACCTAGCTTTGCACTTGGGGGGGGGAATCACTCAACGTGACTGAGAGATATCACTAAAATCTATTGAAACAATAAAGCCATTAAAATTACCACAATAATCAAAACCATTTTAAAAGTAAGTTTCAGGCAGGAGAGGGATTGTGTCTTTTCAGGCTTTCTGAAAGTAGTGATGGTGGGAGGTGATCAGAGCTGCAAGGGGATTCCACAATCTGGGAACAACACAGGAGAAAGTCCTTTGCCAAGTTGCCTTCTGTATGATCCCCACTTTTGTTAGCTTAGCTTAGCTTAGCTTAACTGTGTTGCCCTTACCTAAGACTATGAAAAATAAATTGTGGTCTTCTCCAAAGGTCTAAGAGGCAAGGTGGGTTGGGGGGTGGGTAATTTCTTTTTAATCAATGGAAAGTTTAGGAGAATCTGGGTGTGGAGAGGATCACCCCAAAAACTCTTGGACTACATGCAGCCCACAACTGTAGATGCCTTCTGGCTTAAAACAAGGGTGGCAATGGTGCTCCTACAGGTATTTTGGGCTTACAAACTCCCATCAATAGTAATCAATGTAGCCAATGCTGAGGAGTGCTGGGAGTTGCAGTTGAACATTTGGGACTGACACAGTTGCCCATTCCTGGCCTAAACCATGAGAATGATGGTTGACAAACTGGATCAGACCGATAGTCTGCCTAGCTGAGAATTCTTTCTGACAGCAGTAGGTTGCTGGATTTCATAGGAAAGTTCAGAAACAGGGTGCATTAGTGATGCCTGTTCCTTATTTTGAAAGTCAATCTACATCTCATTTCACAAATACACAATAGATTTGTTTGTTGATGGTACCATTTCAGGCTGTAGTGTCGGAGAGCTGCTTGAATGCTGTTGTATCTGAAATTTCTTCCAAACAGAAAGGTAGCATGTCTGGGTTGGGAATTCTAAGGGGATTGGCAAGGGATAGGTAGAAGGGCTACTATCAGACCTAAAGAGCAAAAATAGCTCATAGTCTTTCTAACAGGAAGCACACATTTAAGTACGGTAGGACTTTCTGATTCAGGAACCAAGTTTCTCCTAGTACCAATCTGAGCAGGTTCAAGGAGAAGCAGCCTCAGATCCAGCAGTAAGGTACATTGGCTGCTACCAATTTTTGGCTGATCAGGATACTGCTGTGGATATGGTCCTTGACTATGTGGCCTGGTTCAAACTTACCTGTGCATCACTGCCAAATTAAGTGTCAGGTTTGAGCAATGGTAGAGGCCATTACAAAATATGACATCACAAACAGAGTTTTAATATAATTTGTCAGCTAAAAGTATTCATACATTATACTGTACACCCTCTAACTCTCCCAATTTGACAGGGACAGTCCTGATTAATCATCTGCCATCCCACTTTTATAGCTACTTTTAAAATGTCCTAGTTTCTCTCTCTTCCTCCCTCTTCCCTCATTTGTCCTCAGCTTACTTCAGCTGTTCCAAACTGAGTTCAAAGTAGAAAAATAGTTTGCACTCAATTAATTGAGTGGAAGAAAAGAAGAGGAGGGAGCAGAATCTTGCCCATCTCAGTAGGCTCAGGCAAAAGTAAACTGCTAGTTGGCTCCTAGCTTGTTAGAATCATAGAATCCTAGAGTTGGAAGAGACCATGAGGGCCATCCAGTCGAACCCCCTGCCTTGCAGGAATACACATTCAAAGCACCCCTGACAGATAGCCATCCAGCCTTTGTTTAAAAACCTTCAAAGAAAGAGACTCCACCACACTCTGAGGCAGTGTATTCCACTGTTGTACAGCTCTTACCATCAGGAAATTCTTCCTAATGTTTAGGTGGAATCTCTTTACCTCTAGTTCCTCCATGTCCTAGTTTCTGGAGAAGCAATAAAGAAGCTTGCTCACTTTTCAATATGACATCCTTTCAAGTATCATGTCACCTCTTAACCATCTCTTCTCCAGACTAAACACGCCCAGCTGCCCTCTGGACATGTTCCAGCTTCTCAACATCCTTCCTGAATTGTGGTGCCCAGAACTGGACACAGTATTCTAGATGAAGTCTGACCAAAGCAGAATAAAGTGGTACTGTTATATCCCTCGAGCTAGACACTATGCTCCTGTTGATGCAGCCTGGAATTTCATTGGCTTTTAAAGCTGCCAGCTCAGTTTAGCTGCCACATTACACTGTTCACTCATGTTCAGCTTGTGGTCTACTAAGATTCCTAGATCTCTTTCACATGTACTGTTGTCTTCCTCATTAATAACTTTTGCCATCTTGACCACACTCTGACGTTGTCTGGCCACATGTGTCCTAGTTTTCATCTGTGAAATGTTGGCGGGTATGTTATTGCCAATCCAAATCCTGTGTAGAGGAGTCAGGTGATGTACATTCATATTTGTTTGAACCAGGTCTTGGGGTTCTCTCTTTTTCTCTCTCCCCAACATGCATGCACACCCTGGGCATAAGGTAGAGATGACTAGCAAAGATGCTTTCATTTGTTGATAGCTCCTCCCCTTCATATCATCTTCCTGCATTTCTACCACCAGCAGCCCAATCCACCTACCACTGTTTCCTTCTTCTCTCTATTCTATGATTCTGTTGGCTAACAACAACCAGGAAAGGCACTTCGCAGGAGCTCACCACCACAGAACATGAAATGCAACCCACCCAATTTCATTAACTAGCTGCTCTCCTGTACAGCTGCCCTCTTTTCTTGGATGTCCGCACTGCATCCTGACAGGAATCACAAAGATACGTGTGATTAAGTCTCTGTAATAATACTTTCCCTCCCTCCATCTTCATTGTGTTGCATTGTAAATAACCTTTCTGGGCCCTACTTCTTTATAAGCCCCACTGGCTTTGGCTCGGGTACATTTTTTTTTTTACTACTCTGTATATACAGTGTATTAGCGCAATGGAGATCATTATGTGGCCTGTATTTGAGTCATTTTTATTTAAGATGCCAAACAATAAGCTGTTGATTGGGAGAACAAGAGGCGAACAATAATGTTCTGTGTCACATAATACACCACCATTTTCCAGCTTTGCTTTAGAAGGGCCCTCTTTATTGTTTTTGTATAAAAATGGTTCTTAGGAGGAGGAATATTTTGCTGAGGTATGTCATTATTTTGCAAATTTCTATTATCTCATCATGTTGTCTTCATTGTAAATTGCAGCTAATTAGGAACCTAGTTAGAGCCCCAGCTTTGAGGCTGGCTTTTTGTGAAAAGAGAACCCACCGATTACTGCACTACAAGAGAGGAAGGGAGAGAAAAAGGAGATTAATCTGGTTACCTAGGCGACTCTCGCTTCCATCTGTGAGGAACAATACATTTTTGTTTCCTTGGCTCAGTTCAGATCTGTTTTGTTTAGGGGAGAGAGAAAAAAATGAGAGAGAGAGGGAGAGAGAGGAACCTAGCCCCATAACAATGCTGAATTCTGTCTAGCCCCAGCTTACTGGCTTCGATTCCTCTGCAAGTTTTGGGGTCTCAGGGGACTGGAAAGATGAAAGAGATAAGCTCCAAAGTTGTCAAAGGTTGTGACCTTGCCACACAAAGCCAGCAGTTTTACTTCTAAATCCCCTTCTCCCGAAAAGCACTTAATGAAATAATATACTGTGCTTCTCAACACCCTGTAGTCTTTATTAAGCAGCAAGGCCCCCGAGATAGTGAATTTAAAGAGTCATTTAAAACTTCTGACATGAACATACAGTGACTTAAGGCTTGGACAGGTAATTCGCCTTCCCCCTTCTAAAGGGTGACTGCAGCTCCCCCTACCCCACCCCCCAAAAGTGTCAAGAACATCTTCAGTTTTCACACGAAAAAGGTGAGAAAGTTGATCACAAACATGGGGATGTGCTTTAGTCTTACCCCACTTGCTACCATTGCTTATCATGAATTTATTTTAATGGGATGGAGGGAATCCATCTCTCCTGTTTCCTCATGTGGATCAAAGTTTCGAGCTGCTCCAAAGTGTGCATTGTAGAGCGCACACCCACTATTATGTTTCCCTTATTTATTTAGCTTTCTGCAGAAGGAAAGAGCAGAGGTAGTAATCAAAGCTGACCAAGCTTAGCTAAAAGGCTCGGAAAGGGTTTGTGAGTTCACCAAAGGAATCAAGTAAACCCTCATTCTCCTTTTAAGCATAATGGTTTCTTCAGGTGTTGTGCCATCATGGATAGCAGCTTCTTATCTGGTGCTGTGATGAACAATGACGGAAAAGTCACAAAAATATAGGAATCACTGAAGTTTGCTTATCTGAGCTTTACCTGCAAGGAGTGTACTAACCAAATCAGAAAGGCCAGCTTAATGGTTAGCGTTTATTACCTTTTGCTTTTGGTGAAATGGAAAGGATGACTTAAAAAACAATACACAGCCCCTTCATGCCAAAAATCTCTTGAGGCCTCTCATGGTGGACGAAGGAGCCAGCCATACCAGCAAGTAAGATGGCTATGTTGGACCATTAGACAGGCCATGAAAAGATCGAAATGATTTCTGTGATTTTTTAAAATTATTATTCTTATAGTTCTTCAGTGCAAAGGTGGAAGCAAAGGAGTTTGTGAGATTTTCTGTCTCAGACACACACACCTCACAAAAAAAAAAAAACAAACCAAAACAAAACAAAACAAAAAAACCCTTGGTTGGCTTTGAGGAATCATGTCACAGTATTATACAGTTAGAGCGGAACCAGGGGTCTTCTAATCCAACCCTGACGATTGAGGAAAGCCACAGCTAAATCATCCCTAATAAATGGCCACTCATCCCCTTTTAAAAATCTGCCAACAAAGGAGAATTCACCTTCTTCCTAGGTAGAGTGTATTCCCTTATAACGGAACTTACTGTCAGGAAATCTTTCTTGTGTTGTGATTGGAGGCCACTAAAGCAGCATAAAACAAGCTTGTTCCATTTTCTATGTGACAGTCCTTCAGATATTTGAAGATAACAACTGTATCAGTCTGTATCTGACTCAGTCTTCTCCCTCAGCCTTCAGTTCCTCATAGGGCTTGGTTTCTAGCCTTTTAACTATCTTTTCCACCCTTCTCTGGACATCTTCCAGGTTAGCAATATCCTTTGTAAGAAGGGATATCCAGAACTGGACATAGTATTCTCATTGATTTCTGACCAAAACAAAATAGAGTGGTACTATTACTTCTCTTGATTTGGACACTACTCTTCTGTTAATGTAGCCTAGAACTGCTGCCGCATCACATTGTTGTCTCCTGTTTAGCTGTTTGTCTATTTATTTTATTTTATTTTATTAATTTAATTTATATGCCACCTTCTCCAAGAATGGGACCCAAGGCAGCTCAGAAAAACATAAAATACAGCATACAATTTAAAAATATTACAATTAAAAGTTAAAAACAATTAAAATCACAACAATTTAAAATTATATAAAATGTATAAAAGTTAAAAAATAAAATTAAAACACACCCTAATAAAAAGCCTCTGTGTGCGCAGCTACATATTAAAAAGCCTGCTTGAATAACAACATCTTTGCCTGCCAGGGAAAGGAAAGCATAGAGGGGGCCAGCCTGGCCTCCTGAAAAAGGGATCCCAGAGGGAGGGATGCCATCTTAATGCCATCTTGGATCCAGATTTTGTCTTCTGGGGTATTGCCTACCACCCATCTGCAAATTTGAACAACCTCTGCTCTACCACCTCTAGAGAGGTGGCATGAAACTAAGTGCATTTCTATTTTTTGGGTGGGGGGAGTTGCCTATTGGCTTTCTAGTGTTCCAGAGTATCTATGTTAACTGAACACGGGTCACTCCATTATACCAGCAGGCTGTCATTTGTGTAGGCCCTTGATTACAGTATGTGTAATCCCTGCACATACTGCATTATGGAAATTGTAGTAAACCCAGGTGTGACTCTTGATTTTATAGAGCAGGACATATTAATACAGGGAGGTCTCACCTCACAGTGTCCCGTTTACTTAAGAATTATTACCAGAAACCCACCTCATCTTTTACTTCCAGTTGTGGTAAAACGAGTTTTGACTCATGAGCCAAAATATTTTTGACTCTTAAATTTTAGTGTCTCACCTCCAATATATATATTGCCATATGTTTCATGCTTTAGGATGTTCAGAAGATTAATAACAAATTATTACATTTTAATATATGCTATATGGTATTTCCTTTTACTAGCTTATATGTGTCTTTTCTATTATTTCTTTCTTACTTTTTGTATGTTTTATCTAGAGAGTGAGCGAGAGACCAAGTGAGTAAGAAAGCAAGTCTTAAGAAGATAGCATCTTAATCCTAAAAAACATTACTTTGTAAGCCAAACCATATTGTTATGTTGCCAAGGTTGTAGTGATTTTCATTTGGACTTCTAGTTCTATGTATATTTAAGGGATATAATTTCAATACAGTCGGCCCTCCATATCCACGGATTCAATCATCCATGGATTCAACCTTCCCTGGATTGAAAATATTTGAAAAACAAAACATACACACCCAATTTCAAAAAGCAAACCTTGATTTTGCCATTTTATATAATGGACACTATTCCATTGTAATGGAACTTGAGCATCTACATAGTTTGGTATCCATGGGGTGGGGGTGGGGGGCTGGAACCAGACCCCAGTGGATACCAAGGGTCCACTGTATATTGTTCTTGGAGTATGGGGCTTGCCATTTAAAGGAGGGCGGGAGTTAGAGAATATATGTACCTGTAGACTAAGATGGCAGTGAAAGACCCATGCCTTGAAATGTATCTACACACCGAGCACATATATGGGGAGATGTGATTTATAGTATGAAAATGGCCTGCTGGCTTGTTGGCCATACTGCCTGCCAGCCAGCCAACCTACCTTCCTTCCTTCCTTCCTTCCTTCCTTCCTTCCTTCCTTCCTTCCTTGTAGACTGCTTTATAGCTAGGCTTTGCAACTAGTTTCTCAGGTTGGCTTTAAATAAACCATGCTAGTAATGTGTATGAGTTTGTGTTAAGCCCTCATTGCCCATTGCTTAATCTCCACAAGAACAATCCCCTAACTTACTGTGGAGCTTGTTGGTGGTCTGTGCTGACTGGCTGCCATCTTCTTTCCATGGCTTGTTCGCTACAGCTCTATCTCTCGCACTCTTTCTTTCTCCCAGGAGCCTGTGCAATTTCCCAGGCTCCAGGAGAGAGATGGGAGGGCCAGCAAATCAGAGGTGGTCCATTTACATGTTAGAGTGGTGCTCCACAGGCAGGCTGGAGTCTTCACTCCATTCTGACCCCAGAGCATTTAAACAAATAACTCCATAGGCATGCTGGCAGTCACTTTGAAGCATCTTCCCACCCACCCATCCTCTGTTCAGGTCTTTGGTGGGTAGTATTTTTTCCAGGATGATAATTTTGTGTGGGAGTTTTCACAATGTGTAAGACTTATTTGTCACAACTTTGCAATTTTTTGCATCGCTCTGGATCTTGTTTGGATTACACCCAGTTTGTGGGGAGGGTCTCCTTAAGGACCTTGTGGGGACAGGCTAACAGGATCAGGCCTTGCTCAGGGGCAGTTGGCTGTGCCCCATTCCCAAGTGGCAGGGGAACCACACAGTGGGTTTTACCCACGTGGAATCCCATATCTGTCATTCCAGGCATATCCAGAAAGGAGGCTGGGGGAATTGGGGTTCAACATTTAGCAGGCTGGTTGTCTGATGTCTTCATCTAAGCCAATAAAAAGCAACTCTAACAAATGAGGAAAATATTTCTATATCTTTATCTACACACACACACACACACACACACACACACCTTGCACAGCAGTGCTTTTATCCTAAGAGCCAGAGAAGAGAGGTAAGGCCCTAAGAAAAATACTACCCAAATCCCATGATGAGAAAATAACCTATTCCCACTTCCAATTTTTTTCAGCTAATGAGGAAAAGTCACAGTTTTCTTGGGCATAAGATTATATGGATGAGATTATAGGAATAAGATTATATGGATGAAATTATAAGACAGTCACTCCTGTATATGGCAGGTAGTATATTGCATTTGGACTGGTCAGGATGGCCCAGCCTAGATAGATAACAAACCTTAGAAGATTTTTTTAAAAAAATAAAACTCTTACAGAACTCTACCACCAGCCACCCCACCCCCCAAAAAAACCTTTTTCTAAGGTCTGGTCAGGACTAGCTTTCTGCCTGCTACACTTCAGCTAAAGTTCAAGCGACTCTGGCTCTAGCTCAAGCATCCAGCATTCGGGACTGACCTCAAGGGTAAAGAGCATGTACTCTAGATCTGGGTCAAGGCATGGCTTCCTTCTAACCATCTGCCTGGCCCTAAGAGTCTTTACAAGCCACTTTAACCCACCCTTCCCTCCAGTTGCTGTGTGGCCTCAGCATAGCATAGCCTCTCAACAGCACTTATGCAGATTATCATGACTGGATATTTTGATTCATCACATCAGAACTCAGGGTGAGGATTACTGATGTGTAATCATGCTCTTGTTGGCAGAGTTGCCATGTGGGGCCTTTTGACGAAACACTGTGGATTCGCTGCATTTTTCAAACAGCTGACAGCAACTCGACAAGGCAAAATGCATATGATACTTTAATTTTATTCTTAACTGCACAGGAGTTTCCCCTTACGTGCTTGCCTGCACACATACACGTATGCACAAAGCCATCTGTTGTTAGCTAGCAAGCAAATGCAGAGCGGGAGACACCTGTGTGCCAAATACGCACCAGCTGTGTGTTCTAATCCCTCACTAGACCAAAACACATGTCAGTGGATTGGCAAACGGAAGAGTCTAGTTAAACCTACAAAGCACAATATTTCCCCCCTTCCGTGTGTATCTGCTCTGTTTTTGTCTATTGTCTCTCCCTCTCTCCAGTACTTTTTTCAGACATGTTTCCCAATTCCTCTTTGAACACAAACATTTTGAACGGTTGCATTTATAAATGCATCACTTGCAAGGAAGTCCCAATGGGAACAGCACACTTGAGCTCGAAGCTTCAATTTCTGAGAACTCTTAACTTAAGATTTGATCTATATGCTATTTCCATCATTGCAATCAACAGCCCCACACTGAGTTTCTCAGTCTCCCAACTATATAATTAAGCCAAACTTGTAAGGTGAATCAAGCTGTCGTATAGTAAGTCTCCCATTTCCCAGGCAGACATCCAATAAGAGGGATCAAGAGAAGAGCAACTTACTCCATCATGGACTTCTTGATATTTGCTGCATGATAAATTTGGAGAGCAGAAATCTTACTATGGCAATCCTAGTCCAGGCAATGAAAGTAAAATATAGGGCAGGCACCAACAGTGGTATGATAGTGTCTCAAACTTTTGAATATTTGAATAGGCACTAACTTGTTGTAAATTCTTGTGTGGTGGTTGCCAAAGTTCCCCAACCTTAACACATGTAATACATCAAGCAACACCATATGTCAGCTGTCAAAACATAAACACTGCCTACACCTAAACATCATCACCTCATAGAGTGTTCTGTGGGGTTATTCAGGTGACCATGGAAATCCCTAACATCAGGGGCCTGAAGAGAGGAATAGCCTAATCCATATCTATTCAGAATCCTGTAGATGCTAGCTAAAGGTGTCACTGATTCATGTTGGGGCATAGAGAGCTCTGTAGCATGAACTACACATCTTTGTGTCACTCACATCTGTCTGCACCATATGACTTCTTGACTGATTCCAGTGAGGACAACTTAATTTAGAAAGAATAGGCTATATCCAACTGAGAGCCTATGTCCCTTTGTACATGTATGGTTGCATTGCTGTGCTCCATGTGCTCAAGAGCATCTAGGATCAAGGAAGTTCATTTAGTTTCATTTAGTTTGCATAGAGGTATCTGAATATTTCTTACCTTAAAGGTCCCTAACCAGCAATTGCCATAGTAGTGAAGTGTGGTGCAACTGATTGCTACATGCATGTCTCACTTTACATGGACCTACTTCATTCAATGAAAATCTTGAAGACTTAGTTTTTTTGTGGGGGGTTTTCTGGGCTGTGAGGCTGTGTTCTAGAAGAGTTTATTCCTGACATTTGGCCTGCATCTGTGGTTGGCATCTTCACAGCCTCGCAGCCTGGAAAAAAACCACAGAAAACCTATGGATGCCTGCCGTGAAAGCCTTTGACTTCATATTGAAGACTTCCTTCATACTGAAAGCCTTCAACTTCATATTGAAGATGTCCATATAGGGTGGAGATCTGTCTGTGCAGCAAAAATCTGCACCTATATCGAATATCTGAGTTGGCATGTTTTTAGCTAGTCTATGAGGTTCTACTTGCATGAAGATCATGAGTGTTTGTGAAAATAATAAACAATGCCCTAGAAAGACTGGAGGTTTGATAAGCTTTAAAAGTTCTGGGATTTGATTTCAGTATCAGACAAGGGATAAAACCCCACATTAGATGCACGTATCACCACAAATGCCTGGTATGTTTATTTTAGAAATATCTTTGGAAGTGACGCAAACAGCAGGACTAATGGCTCAACTTCCATACAAGATTTTCTGACAGCACTCCCAGAATGTCCTCTCAGTTACAGAACAAGAAGTGAATAAACTTATTTATTGGTTTTCTTTGGGTTTTTTTCCGGGCTGTGAGGCTGTCTGCTAGAACAGTTTATTCCTGATGTTTCACCTGCATCTGTGGCTGGCACCTCAGAACATGGCCTCACAGCCCGGGAAAAAACCCCACAGAAAACGAATGGATGCCGGCCGTGAAAACCTTCGACTTCAAACTTATTTATTCTTCAGAAGTGCATGAAGCACCTGGTGAGGATATGATTTCACCAGAGGTCTTTAAGAGTAACCCTGAATAGTGGGCCTACTCTCTTAGCTAAATTACTTTCTTATATTAACACCAAGGGCATTTTCTCTGAAAGATGGAAGCAAAGTTTAATTTTTCTAATTCACACACAAAAAGAGATAAATCAAGACCTCACACAAGTGTTAAAATATATTATATTTAAATAAGAAATAAAAAAGGGTAAATAAAAATCATGGGTTGAAATATGGTGATGGGGAAGAATTCTATGGATACCATGGGCTGCAAAAAAAGACAAATTGATAGGTCTTAGAGTAAGGACTTTATCAAGACGAGCCTCTAAAAATGTTCTTTTGCTGGCATAATTAAAACCATTTTTATGCCAGCAAAAGAATGCCTCCCACCACACTTACCATTGTCTCCTGGCAAAGGCTTCCCCGGCAATGAAGAGGAAGTGAACTTCCTCATTCAAAATCCTGCGGATTTTTGCAAGAAGATACTCATGCAGAAAATTTTTTAAAACCCACAAAAAAGTTTTAAAAGGAATCACACACACTTTAAAACTGCCAAGTAATCCAGGGAGGGTCATAAAAGTGCATCATTTACCTGGATGTTGCGATCTCACCTGGAAATGTTCGGGCTGGTCTGGTCATTGATGGAGTAAGTACATGGGGGGAAAAGCACTAGGTTTCATATGTCAGCAATGCTGGCAAAAAAAAGGCACAGCTGATCTATTGATGGCTTGTCCCGTCAATACACTAGATTGGCTTACTGGCAGGACATAAGCATGAAAGGGTGACATTGTATGGTATGTGTACCCTTTCACGTTTATGTGGCATCATTATGATGCCGTATTTAGTGTGTCTGATAAAGTCCTAAGTCAAGTCAACTCTGACTAGAAATGAAGATGACTAAACTGAGGTTTTCATATTTTGGACATATCATGAGACAATATGGCTCATTGGAAAAGATAATGATGCCTGTTGAAGTGGAAGACAGAAGGAAAAGAGGGAGACCACCATACATATGGAATGATTCTATCAAGAAAGCTGCAGCCATGAGTTTGCAAGATCTGAGCAGGGCAATTGATGGCGGTCTCTCCTTCATAGGATCATCACAAGTAAAAATAGATGGGTCAGCAAATAATAAGAACAACAACAAACGTTGAGTGTAGCATTTCTTGGATTTTTTTGGTTGGTCTATAGATTGTTTGGAGGTTGTGTTTCCTCATCAGTTTCCCTATTCTGTCTGTGACTCCTTTGATGTATGGTAAAAATATCTTCCCTTTGGGTGGCGTTTTTTTTCTGGGTCTAGGTCCAGATCAGACATCACAAGAGCAGCCAGACCCAGAAAAAACCACAGGAATGAAGAAGAAAAACAGCCACCCAAAGAGAAGGTATTTTTACCACAGCGAAGGACAAAAGAAACCCTCTCATAGCTGCAGGAGTTTACCGCATACCATGCAGCTGTGGGCAAGTTTACATAGGGACCACTAATAGCAGTGTGCAAACACAAATCAAGGAACACGAGAGACACTGCAGACTGGGCCAGCCAGAAAAATCAGCAGTAGCAGAACATGTTATAAACCAACCTGGACACAAAATGCTATTTGAAAACACAGAAATTCTGGACCAGGCCAACAACTATCATGTCAGAATGCACAGAGAAGCTATTGAAATTCACAAACACTTGGACAACTTCAACAGGAAAGAAGAAACCTTAAAAGTAAACAAAATATGGCTCCCAGTTTTGAAATACAGGTACAATAGAATCAAAACTCAACACTTACAAAAGAATTCCACCCAGGGACAGGGGGATTCCCAGCAGATAATGGCCCATCAACCAACCATTAGGCAAACAGACACTAATGAGCCTTGCATTTCTATACCCAAAAACTAACCATTCCATTACACAAATTTACATATACTCCCCAACAGAGGTTTGCAACATATAAACGCCACACACACACCTACCCAACCATTCTCTGAAGATGCCAGCCACAGATGCAGGTGAAACATCAGAAAGAATCTATTCCAGAACATGGCCTCACAGCCCGGAAAAAAACCAAGGAAAATCTATGGATGCCGGCCGTGAAAGCCTTCGACTTCACAACAACAAATCAAAATTAGAAATACAGCCAGCCCTCCACACTTGTAGGTTTAACTTTTGGAGATTTGATTATGTGTGGATTATTTCCTGTCACCTCTACTGCTGCCCTGTGCCATTTTTAATAGGGACTACAAGCCTCAGGAGGCTGAGATAGACTACAAACTAATGATGATGCTTGGAAGTCCCTATTAAAAATGGTGTAGGGCAGCAAAGGAACCCTGCCACCTTGAAGGCATCTGCAGTGGATTGAATCCAAGGATCATACTTTCTGTGAGTGTTAAATATCAATGTAGGGGGAAATATATTCATGGTTTTCTGACTTTCATGGGAGTCCTGCACCCCTAACCCCAGAGAATCTGGAGATCTAACTGTAAATAAAATCAGAAATAGAGAGTAAATCAAAATAATATAGTTGTTCTTTAAGATTTGTCCTATAAATACACAACACTAGAAAGTTGACCGAAAATGATGCTCTTGCATATTGAATGACACACATAGCTTGGCAGTCCAATGTAGGTTATTGCATATATTTTCTTGACCGAGAAAAGCCTTCTCATTTTGCCACCTCAGGTGTACTTCTGCCATTAAAAACATGCTTTCTCTGGAGAAAGTGCTTTGTACTACCTAAATGTTTCAACAGCCTGATGATGTCTTTGGCCATGAAGGTCAATAAAATGCCCTATGCAAAGAATGTGCCTGGGCACATTGCATTCAACTTTCATGCATCAAGAATAAAAATGATTAAGTTTTTAAAAGTTTGGATGACTTGACTCTAAGCATTGTTGACAGCTTCAAGAAGCATCAGGCAGACTGACATAATGCTCCTCTTGATGATAGAGCTGTCAGCGTGGATCATGAATGGGAGCAGGAAATAAAGCAAAGTGACATTTTTGATGTGGGGCCTTGTGCCATAAAACTTGTGCTAATAATGAGTGTTTTGCAGTTAAAGCCCCACTGCACAATACTGGTTGAATTCAGAGTCCATGCCCTTTAGTATGGCTTGAATTACAGTTATGTCAGCTCTATCTGGGACATGTAACATCGGTTCTGAGTGGCAGATCTGTCCTGTTTTCCTTCAGGTAATGATAGTTATAGAAGCATTGAAAATCAAATTGATTGTGGTAAAGATATATTTTTGGAAATGGATACATGAAAACAGGAGGACCCACAAATTAATCCCCTGGTTGCATTCTTTTGCTTGTCTCAACCCAGCTGCTTTAGTGACCCTGCTGCCTTATAATAACCACTTCGAACCATTTTGAATGTGCTTTCTCTGATGCTATGGTTTCTGCCCAGTGTTATGAATCAGAGAGTTCATCTACAGTTATCCCTCCACATTCATGGATTTGGCATTCACGGTTTTAAGGATTCATGGCTTGAAAATATTCTTGAAAAAATAATAATCCAAAAAGCAATCCTTGATTTTCCCATCTTATATAAGGGACACCATTTTGCTATGCCATTGCATATAATGGGATTTGAGTATTCACGGATTTGGGTATTCACGGGTGGTCCTGGAACCAAACCCCAGCAAATGTGATGGGACAACTGTATATCAATAGGAAAATCCAGCTTCCCTTTGGGTTTTCTTGGTCTGCAGTGATTACAGGCTTGTCCACAAGGTCACCACACACACACCACACAGTTCTCCCTTTTGAACTCACCTGGTCTGATAAATCGCAGTATGTCTGTGGCTGCTCCATTCCCCCCCCCACTCTCCTATGCATACGAATGTACATATGACTTTTCCCACATATTGGAGGGTCTTTGGGCAAAACAAAAGGATTTAGGTTCATGTGAAATGGCTACACTTGTGAACCTTGTTTATGACCTACCACTGTGGAACAGTTCATAAATGGAACCCAACTACTGTTCTGTTGATGGTTACTTCTAATTTTCACTGCCCATACTTTCTGCATTTCAATTTCTGTTGATACTACTTACAATACCACCTCCACCCAACTAACTAACTCTCTCTCTGATGTCAAGGAAAACTTATGTCAAGGACAGCTTATGCATCTGATGTCAAGGAAAGCTTATGGCCTAATAAATGATTTATTCTATAAGGTGACACAAGATTCCTGATTGTTTTTGCTGCAACAGAGTGAGTTGGTGAAATTTTAACATGTAGATTGGACCTCATAGCAGCAGCATAAACAGATTTACCAAGCCTTTCTTGGCTGTCATATGCAGTTGATGGGCTGCCTAGATCTTGGTGTACTACAAGGTGTATGAGGCCAAGTATAAGCTGACCCAGTAGTTGTTTGTGATCTTGTTGAGCTGTTTGAACAATCTGGTGAAAACTACTGATAGAGTCTTTAAGATAACTTAATACTCTACTAATAGGATTCTTATGGACAAACACTGGATATTGCTTAATGCCCTCTCAAGTATAGAATGGCTGGGAAAGGCTTTGCAAGTTGCTGGGATGGACAACTGTGTGATTTTGAGATGTATTGATTATGATGATAGATTTATTTATCAATTATTCTCTTTCTCCAATTATCAGAATTCAAGGTGGATGGGGAAGGAGGTGATATCTAAGCCGAGGATCATATTTTGTTGCACAAGTTCAAATATCATTGTTAGAATTAGTATTGGGTCATTTCCAGATTCTGTTTTACTGCATGCATTTCCAAGTTTTAACAATACATTAAACATTTTTTTTAAAAAAAACCTACTTGTACTGATTAGTTCCTTCATCCTGGTACTGGGGATAAAGGCTGGGGAAAGGGGAGAGAGTGGGACAATTTGCTACAAGTTTCCGTACAGCAATTACCTCCCTGTCCCATTAGAACCTTCTTTATCTTGACCCATTGATCACATATATGGGTCCATGTAGAAACAGCCCCCTCTGCAAAATCACACCTATCTATCTGATAAACTCTCTGAGCGGCTCTGTATGTCTGAGTCTCAATTTGGAGTAGTCCTTTTAAAAAAAACATGTTTATTTAATTTATAGCTCACCTTTCTCCCAATATGGGACTCAAGGTGGCTCAAAGGGAGTTTACAACTTTGGAACAGAATAGCTTGGTTCTCTAAACTGAATTTTATGTTGAGTCCAGGGGAGTCAGCTTATCACTAGATATGATGCTGATGCAAGAAATACAACACACACAATGTGTTGAATTTAATTTTGTTTAATTTAAACAGTTCATATGCAAACAGACTACTACAGTGGGGTTTCCACTGGGGTTTGGTTCCAGGACCTCCCGTGGATACCAAAATCTGTGGATGTTCAAGTCAAGTGGTGCAGTGGTTAAATGCCAGTACTGCAAGTCACCACGTTGCAAGTTCGATTCCAGCGGGCTCCAAGGTTCACTCAGCCTTCCATCCTTTCGTAGGTCGGTAAAATGAGTACCCGGCTTGTGGGGGCAATTAGCTAACACACATTGGAAACTGCTTCATGCAGTGTAGATGTGTAAATTGCTATTGCTTAAAACAATTTGTAAGCCACTCTGATAGCCTTGTGACTGAAGAGCGGGGTATAAATAAATAAATAAATAAATAAATAAATACAATGGCATAATAAAATGGTGCCCCTTATATAAAATGACAAAATCAAGGTTTTCTGTTTGGAATTTTTATTTTTCAAATATTTTCAAGCTGTGGATGGTGGAATTCATGGATGTAGAATCCATGGATATGGAGGGCTGACTGTATAATGTTTTGAAGCTACAGCTCTGAATATTTTTTTCCTTTCAGAGTATTCTTTTTTTAAAGAGTGGTACTTCTCCCTTTCTTACTGTACAGTAGTTATTCTTCTTTGTACTTTGATATCACACACAGTGCCACACCCTTTTGCATGTGTATCCAATGTGTGGGCTTCCCGTGGGCAAATAGTTAGCTGCTGTAAACACTGTGAATAAAATGCTGGATTAGATAAACTTGTGGTCTGATCTGACAGGGCTCATCAGTTCCTATTTTGCCAGGAACTGAGAGACACTAGAAAATTTACCTCCAAACCTCCTGATGGTAAGAGCTGTTCGGCCCTGGAATGCACTGCCTGGGATTGTGGTGGAGTCTCTTTCTTTGGAGGTTTTTAAACAGAAACTGGATGGCCATTTGTTGGGAGTGCTGTGATTGTGTGTTCCTGCATGGCAGAGGGTTGGACTGGATGGCACTTGTGGTCTCTTCCAACTCTGTGATCCTATGATGAAGTTACTGCTGATGGTTTTCATTTTGATTTGAATGAAAGCAAAGTAAGAGCGGTGAAGCCTATAGTTTGTAACATTTGCTTCACACCAAGTTCCATAAAAAAATGGAGCAAACCCAGCAATTTTCTGAGGAAAAAATGTCAGCTTCCGAGTTGGTCCCAAACTTGCACAGATTGTTCAGAACATCAACTAGGGCTGCCAGTTCAGGATCCTCCCAGACCCCAAGGTTTCCAGGCTAAATTCTGAGAGCTAGATGGCCCCTTGTGATATCATTCAGCATTAAACATTAAATTCTAACCACAGTTATTCACAGCTTGTCATTCGAACACATGGAGATTATCAAATGGGGGCCAAAAAAAGTGTCCCTGTCTCACTATATTATATCCCACCCCTCCCATCCCTGTCCCGGCATGATAACCCTCCGTTTCAAACTTTTGCGTGACCACCCCCTCCCCTCGGCAGCCAGGAGTGAATGGAACTCAAGCAGAGCTCCATTCATTTCCTGGTTTGAGTTCCCGGCTGTTCTCACAAGAGAACGAGTGCGCAGGACTCGTATAAAATAAAAAGGAAAATAAAAATCAAAAAGTGACAGCAAGCACAAAAACACAGTTAGAAAAATACGAGTAACCCAGGGAGGGGAAAAATGGTGTCACTTACCTCCTTGTCCAGATCACACGGAAGTGTTCACATGGAAGTGTTCAGCACAGACCTCCCACCAATGCTGGCATCGCGCCAGCATAACAGGGCTCCTTTTTGCTCACCCGTCATTCCATGACAAGAATGGATAGTATCATGCTTGAGCCATGAATAAGAAGAAACAGGGGTAGCACAGAACCAGCATGGTACAAGGATGATGTTGTCTGAAAAGTTAGCCCTTTGGCGATCTCCTGGCATTCGTGTAATGCCATATTAAGGATGTCTGATAATCTCCATATACACACACAGAGAGAAAGAACAGATTTTCTTGATTGGAAACTATGACAGGAATCTCAGCTAAAGGGACTGTTCCTAGATCAAGGTGAAATGGTAGGATTTTATTCCCTCCCACTGCTTTAGGAAGACAGAATAAGATACATTTAATCTAATCTACTTGCTTTTAGACAGAAGGTGGATGCAGAGTGGAAGGTGAGCACAGGCAACACAATGACTGGGAAGGAAAGAAGACACTAAGGATTTTATCAGATGGGGCTGTAATTGCAGAATTACAGCACAACAGTGCCACACATGCATTCCTGCTATCACATGATGTCGTTGTCCTCCCATGGTCAATGTGTGCTCCACCCGTTAATTACTCATCACTTTTAATTGATGGGAAAATCTGTGAATAGCCCTCAATATCGCTCTTTTTGCAGTATCGACAAGCGTGCAAAATCACGTCCCACTGTAATTGCACAATTACAGTGTGATTGGGTGGTCCTTTCCCCCCTCCCTTTTCCCAACGAGAACACAGAACGCACAAGACACTCTTTTAATGAACTGTCACCTTGTCTTGATATGTTTTTATGTTTGTTTAAGTGTTTATTTATTAATTTCTTTTGTTATTTATGTGTTTTTGGTGTGTGTAAACAAAGTCCCATCTTCTCGCGAGAACAGCCGAAATCTTGACATATAAAATCATGGAGGTAAAATCCCATTCTTAAACTGCTAGTGGTGGCCATGTGATGATTCTATGGTGATAGAATCATGCGATTACAACAATGTGCAACAATTACTGTAATCATGCCACTATGTTTCCACTTTCCCCAATAGTGGAATTACAGCATTTTTAGATGCTAGTCTGATAAAGTCCTATGTAAACAGAGAGACCACTTGGAGTGTATTTGCAAGTTGAAACAACCAATCAATGAAGCCCCTTGCAAAGTGTTGCAAACTGCTGCTGTCGTAGCTGAGCTGGAGATCTGCATACAGCCTTTTCTTCTTGTCCAGACCTGGGCCCATCTAAACTGCAGAATTTGTACCCTTATCTCCCACTTTGAAAAGATCCACAAAAACTGGAGATTTGGGGCCAGACTTTGGGCCAGTCTACACAATTGAAATTCTAATTATTTTGGCCTGGAACAGCACTGCATGAAATTCAGAAAACTCTGGCCCAGATTTAAGCACTACACTCTGGCTTTTCTTCGCAAACGAAGATTCAGGAAGGACTCATCCCACGCTTTCTGCAGGCGTGCTGATGACTAAAAAGGCCAATCCGAGATAACCAAGTCTGGTTGCAGTACACCTTATCTGCCAAAGCCTGAATCTGTACTGCTCATTGTTGGGCTTGTCTACACAAGTGAATCATCTGGGTTTTTACCCCCCAGGCACCTCCATGGCACCATTTCCACCCATCCTTGGCACTGCTGCCACGAGCATGCAGTCACTTGCTCTGAGATCAGAAGGAGGTGGCCAGCCACAAGATTGCGTGGCTGACTGCTCATTTTTACTTTAGAGCAAGCAACCATGTGCCAGGGCTCTGCCTTCCCAGCCAATTTTGGGATGAGGAAGTGATGCTGAGGAGGGGGGAAATGGCGGCACCTATCAGGCAGTGATTGTTCTGCCTCCCCACCACCTGAATCCAGGGTGGATGCATTGTTCACACTATAGTTTTCTCCAGAGTTTCAAGCAAACTCTGGAGAAAACTGAGAGTTTTCTAAAACCCGGAGTAAGGGTGGTATTCCCATGTTTGGTATGGATAGGGCCAGACATCATATAGCCTTATCACACCAGATTTGGGGATAAAGCCCCATGTTGTAGAGCCTTATCAGGTCAGATTCTGGGGGTGGGGGTTATTTGTGGGTTTTTCACTAGTGTAGTCAGGACTTCTGAGATCTGGTAACTCTAATGTCAAACTAAATTTAAATATATTTAATCAAAATTAGTTTGTGAATGTGTATTCAGGTGTTTCTTCAGGAGGTACCCCTAGTAGTTGATGGAGCAGGTCTGAAACCTGACATGATTTTTAGAGATTAGATAACACACCAAGTTTGGTGATATTGTGAAATTCAGCATGTGGATTTGCAAAGCATGACAGAGACAAACACTTGACAGTATAGATGATGACAGAGAGACGCATGCAAATCCACCAGTACTTGTATGGTAAATACAGTGGCTTGGAGTTTGTAATAAGAAAACATACTGAAAGATAGTTTGCTGTTGCAGATGTACTGTGCAGATTGTATGCGTATACTTGTGTGTATGAGGGAGTGTGCATATGTGCATGTGTTTTGCTCTTTTGGGATATATATCACTTTGTGGTCCAATTGTTCTAGACATTTTGTCCATCAAACTAAGAACCTATACACAGAGCGATAAAATAACAGCATGTCCCTTTGGATCTCAAACAAACAAACCCAAATGGCTTTTGATCCTTCAGGCCTTTCCATATCTGTAGTACTTTTGAAGGCAGACTTTAGCTTTTTATATTATTGACTAAATTCAGTGGATTTGTGTACATTCTGGACCAAAACAATGAACAAAAGACTCTTCTACCACCTTTCCCCATCCCATCACATTGCACCTTTATGCAAGCACCTCTAGCCACAGGTGGAAATATTAAGATGATTTTTTTTCCATTTCTTCAAGCATGCACACTCCTGGGGTGGGTTGGTGAGTTAACAAGGAATGACTGTTGGAGGCTATGGATTTAACGAAAAGGCAAACTCCTGGAAGGCGGAAGCCTGAGCCACAGCTTTTTGAAAAGTGCCCAGAGCTTGTAGCAAATGATGGTCATGGCAAGAGCATCAGGCTCTGTGCTGTGCTTCCTTTAGGGGACAACCCGCTGCAATTGATTGACAGCGCTTCCTTCTTCACCCTGTGGAGAAGGCCTTTCAAAATAAAGAACAGTAGGGGCAGGCAGCATGTCTTATGGCACCAATATTATGGATGCCAACTATTTATTTATTTCTTACTTACATTGTTGCACAAATCCCAAAGCAGTATGCAACAACACCACAGAATGAAACAATCCAATGAAAAACATAGGTCCTGTCTATATGAGGGGAAAAATATGGATTGATGCATACTAACGCCAATTCAAAGCAGCTTCTATTTGTCTTAAAGGTTTTCTGGCAAAATTGCAGGCATGCGAAGCTATTTGCTTTTGATGTCCAAACGAGTGACAATGAGCACTCTTTACAGAGCTTTTTAAAAAGTACAGGAAAAGCTGCAAAGGCTTTCCCAGCAGAGTTTACGGTGGATTTGGAGCCCCTCCTTCCGAATACTGTGATCTAATGCGGAATGCCATTAGGACAGGTAGGATTCCAAGCGAATTCTATGAGAATTATTTTGACTGTTAAGACAACCCCGTAGTAATACAATGTTTGAGAAGTGAGCTGCCTGACTTACTGGGTGGCAATTTTGCAGTCCAAGGTGGCGTGGAACACTAGGCGATGTCCTCAGCATGGCGCCAATGGCTTTTTCTTCCCAGGGTCCTCTGTGACTCAGTGAGGCCTTGGGGAGAGGCAGGAACTGACAGTCAATGAATTCAAACTGGGGTTTGATTTCATTGGCTGGCAGGCAGGGCCTGAGTGAACTTGCTCACAGTCCTCTCTGGTCAGGTGGTGGGGATTTATATCCCATCTAGCACTTGCTTGCTCTGCAGTCTGTTCCTGAGCAACATTCCACCATCCCTCCCTCAATTTATCTTTTATACCTCTTGTATGTTGTAATATGAGGCATGTTCCCATCTATGTAATTGTCACAACTTTGGGAGGGGGTTGGCATGAGGCCTGGATCCAGGATTGGGATTACCAGTGTTTCCTTGGCTTTGGTAAGGTCCCCTTATGGGACTAGGGGTTTTGCAATGGCATTCATTTGTCTCTACAGTCCTATAACAAAATTGCTGGTATACAAAGCTATCTGTGTTTGAAGTGCACATGCAGCCTGCCTGCAAATCAAGATGGTGGCTGAGAGTGAATTACTCGTGTTATTATTCTCCATAAGTTGTCACTGCTGCACAGTATTTTGTTTTTAACTATAAATCAAAGGTGCACAAGTGTGACCTTCCACTTTAAAAATGCTATTTGGTCACCTCAGTGCAGCAAAAAAAGTACACATTGATAATGTGAAATTCCAAAATGGCGCTACCAGCCACTTCATTGCTTGCAAGCTGCCCAATCAGCTTTCAGCTCCTCTGTCCTCACCAGAATGTGCTGTGATGTGACTCGGAAGTCCAAACGAGCCATAATGCACATTTCCACACATTATTCAAAAAACCTCAGGAAAAGCCACAAAGACTTTTCCCACTCAGTAACTGGAGTTTTTGGGGCCCCTCCTTCTGAAAACTGCAAATCTCTGTCAGATCTCATTGGGACAAAAGGTTTTCTATGCAAATTCTATTAGGATTATTTTCACTGTCTAGACAACCCCTTGGGTGACCATAAAGGCTAATGAGTTATACTTGGCATAAGCTTTCAGAGTCCTGTTGAATTAGTCTGTAGTCAGTGCAAGGTTATACCAAGTTAAACTTGTTCATCTTTAAGGTGTCACAAAACTCTGTTGTATGGTTTCAGATATATTTAAAAAGCCACAAAGTACGCACTGACACTAGTTTGAAGAAACTTTAGCTGTCATGATTCCCGATTCCTATGGAATATTGGGATTCGTTGTTTGGTGTGGTACCCTGAATTATCTGCTAGAGGAGCTCCATTGATCTATTTCAGGAGCTCTCTAGCAAAATATCCTAAGTACCTGACCAAACTATAGATCCCAAGATTCCATAGGATGGAGTCATGGCAGTTAAAAGTGGTATCAAATTACTTTCATAATGTAGTGTATACACATTCATATTTTCCAGGTCCCCTCCACCCTTGAGAGTGCTGTTAAGGAACTAGCACCATGGCAGATAAATGTTTCCTTTACTGTTCCATTTTTTATGAGAAAATACCAGTCCTGAGAGGGGATTACTTACAATAAGGATGAACTCTCACTCTTTTCATAAAAGTTCTTCTGTTATAACATATGCTCTCCATTTAGAATGCAGAAAAAGAGAATGACACCACATTGTTCCCTTTGGAGCTTTCTTTATGTGGTATAATGCTACAATGGTAGGGCCTGACATCCATTTGTGGGAGCCTCCCTTCTGTATCTGCATATCTAATATCTCTCTCTGCCTATCCACATGCTACAAAAGAATGCATCTCCTGCTCACTTCCCAGTAAATGTCCAGAATGCATGTCAGGAGGTGTCATATGAGAGGCAGCCTTCAAATTCCTCGAGTAGCTGAGGTAAATACTTTAGCCTCTGGTCTAGCTAACTTGCTTCTGAAATGCAAGAGTCCTACAATAGGCACTGTTGCTTTTCATTATAGTTTTTCTTTTTTTCCTTTTCTCTATCAAGGCCCTGGTTCTACAGTATGGACTCTGTGTAATTCCTTCCCATAGAACCTCAGTTGCTTTGGGTGTTCTCAGAGTCTGTTAAAACAAAATAACCGGGTTTTCTATTTTGGCTGCATTAGTCATGGTGGACTTCTATAATTGCTCATACTGAATTATATATGTGTTTTAATGCCTTGAACTGCTTTGGTTTAACTCAAGCATACACAGTAAATAGTGAAACTATCAGATGTGGCAAAAACCACGTCAGAAGAACGCTACAAGAACAGAAATGGGCGACATTACCAGACGACGATGTCCTTCAGCTGTTTCAGGACCGTAGCACAGGCATAAATAATATGTCCTTGTTTATTGATGGCTTAGCACATCAATAAAAAAGGAACACTTTATTCATGCCCACGCTACACCTCCGGAATGGCTAAGGATGTGGGCATTTAGTAACATCTCCCTTTCTGTTCCTGTAGCATCCTTCTGATGTGGTTAGGGACGTGGTTTTGTGCCATGTTCCCCCGTGTCTGATAGTCCTATGTCCTCCCCCCCACCCCTGCCATTTAACTGGGAACTCCATTTCAGAGATTCATCTGCACTACAGAAATCATCCAGTTTGGCACTGCTTTAACTGCCATGCCTCAATGCTGTGGAATTCTGGGCTCTGTAGTTTGGTGAGATATTTAGCCTTCTATGTCAGAGAGCTCTGGTGCCACAACAAACTAGAAATTCCAGGGTTCCATAGCATTGAGCCATGGCAGTTGAAGCGGTGTCAAACTGGATTATTTCTGCAGTGCAGGTGCAGCCAGACTATGTATATGTGTGTGTATGAGGGAGAGAGGGCTTATCTAGATGTGATGGTATACTGTGACTGAGTAAGCATTTTCTCCCATTTGCAGTACTTGCATACTTTGTCTCCACCATTTTTTCACCTATTCACATCCGTTTGCATGTGTTCGAATGGAGCAGCCACACTCTCTGATAAAGGGCAATAGAGTGAAAATGTGCAGCGATGTGAATTCGGGCATCCACATGTGCGGAAATGTGCATCTGCTCCCATTTTCCAGCAAACTTTGGGGAAAACCGCAAATCCTTTTACTGTGTGGTTTGTGGAGTTTTTAGTCCCCCTCCTTCCAAATATCACAAATCTCATCTGGATGGGACACATCTGCAGATTCTATGAGGAGCATTTTCAGCATCTAGACAACTGCAGAGAGAAAAAGATCTACCCTTGCATGCTGGTTAAGATGAAATTGCCCATAATAATGGATTTGAATGGTTTGTTGTGGCTACTTTTTCAGTACCTCACAAAAACCAGAGATACAAGTGTGCTGAAGGATCAACACATAGGACTTGAGGAGCGTGTTTTTTTTTGGGGGGGGGAGGATTTTTCCTTTCTGAATGTTTCCACTGATTTTAACCACCTTCTCTTTTCCATCCTATCCTGCCCCCCACCCCCCAATTTCCTCTAATGCCTACATTCCCTTCTGTTTCTTTTCGCTCTTTTATTTAACTCTTAGGAACTTTTTTCTCTCAATCTCTCTCTCTTTCTGTGTGTGTGTGTTAGGACTTTATCAGACATGGCAAAAATTGCACAATTACAACATCATGGTAGTGCGAATGGGTTCTGCTATCACGCAACATTGTTCTCTTTGCGTGGTCAATCTGTGCTCCAACCACGAGTAAGGCGTCACTTCTTATTGATGGGAGAAGCTGTCAATAGCTCTCAATATCACTTTTTCACAGTATTGAAGAGCATGCAAAACCATGTCCCACTGTAATCGCAAAATTACGGCATGATTGGGCAGTCTTCTTTCCCCCCTCCCCATTCCCAGAGAGAAAACTTCCAGGGGAAAACTATCCACAGGATGCTCTTTTTATGAACTGCCCTGTTTTGTTTGCAAGTATTTAGGTTTGTTTAAGTGTTTGTGTGTTCATCTACTTTTTAAAAAATTAAGGGTCTGGGGAGTTTTTAACCATGCTCGTGTCTTCTCGTGAGAACTGCCAAAATCTTGCTCATGCTAAATCATGGAAGTACAATCCTGTTCTTAAATTGCTAGTGATGGGTGTGCGATAATTCTGTGGTGATTGTATCGTGTGGATAATAGGTGTAATAATGCCACTATGTTTTCGCTTTCCTCAACCATGGAATTACAGCATTTTTGGATGCTAGTCTGATAAAGTACACAGAGAGAGAGCAGAAGCAGCTTAGGATAGCAACATCTATGAGTACGGTACTCTAGCTACTGATGCATGGGGAGGGGGGAACTGGAGTTTGGAGAGTGAAAATGTTGAGTCTGACCCTCAGAGGTATCTAGGAGAAATACTTGGTGTGTTGACATACTGAGATGAAGCTGTCACAGTGGCAGTTTGGATCCCTGTCTGAACTGACAGTACAGTATTTACCTTCCTGGCTGTTTTGCTTGAGAGAGAAAGAGAAAGAGAGAGAAAAAAAGAGTTCAGTGTCCAGGGAGTTAATCTACTACTTTTAGCTTGGGCCTGGTGCACTTAAAACAAATGGGTTATTTCCAAGATGGATATTGAAATGGTTGCTGCTGTCATAAAAGACAACAAGTTCTTCTCTGATTCCAGATTGTTTTCTCATGGGGGTTTGAGCTCTGGTCACGCGGCAAATCACATCTACTTGCTGTATCTGAAAACAGTTGACAATGTTATCCTGTCTTTCATTTATTTACAATTCTGAGAAGCTCTTTAATCTGCATATTTGAATCATTAGTAGAGTCTTCCTCAATATCTGTGGGTAAAAAAGGAGGAAAAATCCAAGTCTAGAAAAGTTCATCAGTGATAAAATTAAGGGTATTCTGAGTAACTTGACACTAATTGTACTAGTTTGATCTCCTCTGAATCATTCTTCCTTCCTTTACCCCCAAATTTCTAGCTTATCATGTTAGGTCTCAATAAGGCAAACAGAAGCCTCCCTCAAACACTTCTCAAGACTGGGGGAATGGGCATAAACTTATTCGATTCAAAGTGGCCACATCATATTGCTAAATCCAATATGGTATCCCCCATGCTAGTTTTTTAATTGATTTTTTTTAAAAAAATTACCTATTTAATTCCTTGAAGTTGGAGTCTTAAGTCACCAGTGAAGTTTGCAGCATTACCTCAGTAAAATACAAGGAAACCCAAAATCTTTATTGGCCAAACAAAATGCAGAAAATGCATCATGCAAGCTTTTGAAGCATCACTGGCTTCTTCATCAGGCAAAGATGTTAACAATCATACAGGAGAAAAACGGTGAAGATGTTAGAATCACAGGCTGGACAATACTAGGTGGATTTGTAATAGGTTGACTGACCAAACCCAAAAGGGTAGTCACCAATGGCTCCTCTTCATCCCAGAGAGAAGTGACCAGTGGGGTGCCATAGGATTCTGTCATGGGTCCAGTGCTATACAACATCTTTATTAACGACTTGGATGAGGGAATAGAGGGTATGCTTATCAAGTTTGCAGATGACACCAAATTAGGAGGGGTAGCTAATACCCCAGAGGACAGGATCAGAATCCAAAATGACCTGAACAGATTAAAAAGCTGGGCCAATACTAACAAAATGAATTTCAACAGGGAGAAATGTAGGATACTACACTTGGGCAGTAAAAATGAAATGCACCGATATAGGATGGGTGACACCTGGCTTGATGGCAGTACATACGAAAGGGATCTAGAAGTCTTGGTGGACAACAAACTGAACATGAGCCAGCAGTATGATGCAGCAGCTAAAAAAGCCAATGTGATTCTAGGCTGCATTAATAGGAGTATAGTGTCTAGATCAAGGGAAGTAATAGTGCTATTGTACCCTGCTTTGGTCAGACCTCACCTGGAATACTGTGTCCAGTTCTGAGCACCACAATTCAGGAAGGATATTGAGAAGCTGGAACATGTCCAGAGGAAGGTGACCAGGATGGTGGGAGGTCTGGAAGCCATGCCCTATGAGAGCAGCTTAGGGAGCTGGGCATGTATAGTCTGGAGAAGAGAAGGTTGAGAGGTGAGATGGTAGCCATGTTTAAATATTTGAAGGGATGTCATACTGAGGATGGAGCAAGCTTGTTTTCTGTTGCTCCAGAGACTAGGACATGGAACAATGGGTTCAAACTACAGGAAAAGAGATTCCCTTAAACATTAGGAAGAACTTTCTGAGAGTAAGAGCTGTTCGGCAATGGAATACACTGCCTTAGAGTGTGGTGAAGTTTCCTTCTTTGGAGGTTTTTAAACAGAGGCTGGATGGCCATCTGTCAGGAATGATTTGATTTTATATTCCTGCATGGCAGGGGGTTGGACTGGATGGCCCTTTTGGTCTCTTCCAACTCTATGATTCTATAATTCTAGGCCTGCATTCTGTCTCAGATGTTACTCTGTTGTGATTTAAGATAGTATTGAGGGATTTCAGTTCAGGCACATACCACTCCTTCTTGGCCTTGTGAAGACCAGGGACAGAAGGGCAATAAAAGTTAATAAAATGTCAACCCAATTAGCAAAATAAAATCTTGAAAAACCTTTAGGTTTTGTATGGGCAAAACTTGCCAACTGTAGTCCAATGGAAGAGTTTTACCTTTATTGGAGGTAAAAACAAACAAACCTCAAAGAATTAAGTCCCCATCCATTGCTCCCTCTTTTTAAAGTTTCTCCTGTTGCAGCAAAATTAGGTATCATCATTCTTAATATCTCTTTATCCCAACCTGATAGAAAGGAAACTTGAAATTATATGTCCAAAGTTAGTTTGGCTCCAGTAGCATATGAATTACTATCTCCTTCTTTTCAATAACTGAGCTTTGGCAATGATTTATTTTATGACATGGAGCCTTAATAGGAACACTTGAACTTGGCAAATAAGATAGTTGGGATAAATGTCACATTATGGGATAGAATGTCTAAGAAATGGGGCAGGGCTTTTTAACCATTGTAAATGATAGAGGATGTTTTTATTACTTTAACAAAAACAAAGATCAATGCATGTTACAGTTTTTAAGATGAAAGAATCATCACAGACAGTTGTATGCACTGGCTTCCTCACTTTTAAATTAAGTCCCAGATCCTGACTTCCATGGTCCTTGGGGAAGTACACATCCTTATTATTCTAATCTCATCCCTTCACCCTCATCATTTTTGGCTGCTATAGCCATTTTGCTTCTGCTGTAGTACAACCACTCACTGTAGTTCTCTTCCATTTCAGAGAAATTCCTTGAATTGTTAAAAGATCATGGGAGAAGACACAAAGGAAAGAATGCCCATAGCAGCAGGCCAGGAAGCCAACAAATAACATTGCAAGTTGGGAATATTGAAGCTGTAATGAATTAGTAAGCAATTAGTGAGGTTTTGAGGGGTAATGAAATGGCCATTATAACACAGTACAGAACATATGGGTGAGAATGAGGGCGGGCCTATGTGGCAAAATTCTTGTGGTAGCAGATTAGGGATGTCAATAACATTCACCAGTTTTCTTATCCTTGCGTAGAAAGGATGTCTTAACAGGTTTGAGAACCCTGTCCAACAAACAAACAACAACCTTCTAATCTTGCAAGATGTTTTGTCTTTTGGGAGCAAAGGAGGGCTGTTGGTGGTTTCTGTGAGAGGAAAATGGACAATCCTCCATGTATTTAATGTAAAAAAATGTTCAAAAGCATTTTGTTTGTGCAAATGAAACTTTTGCAAAAAAAAAAAAAGTAAATGTAAAATGTAAAAATTTACATGAAATCTCTTCTCACTCAGTGAGCAGATTTTTTAAAAAAAATGCATTCCACGTAGTCAATAAAGAAATAAGCAATATGTCCACACACTGTGAGCTGTCACTCTCAGATTTTCTCTAGAAATGGAGAGATGCATGATTAGGTGGGCTGTCTTCCTGAGGGAGGAAACTATGATGAATTCAAAAGGCTAAGCTGACCAAATTGATACTTTACTTTGGTGGGCTAAGAGTCCCAAAGAGATTATAACCATCTTAATTCCCATAAGGGTGGGAAGAAAAGTTATGCACGGGTCAAAACAATCAATAAATGCAGATCTTGGCAGAAAACTGTGGGCTAGAGGCATAGTTTTCCAGAGTGGGGATTCTCAACTGGTAACCCTCCAAAGCATTTTGACTCAATCTTTGTATCCTAGCAAATCTAGATACAGTATAAGATTTTTCTCCTTCATTTCTTGAAGGTTTGTTTCATGCTACCCCAGTATACCAGTGTGCACCGCTAGTATAAATACAATGGAGATTTAGAGTCATAGATCAGAATCATAGAATCATAGAGTTGGAAGAGACCACAAGGGCCATCTAGTCCTACCCTCTGCCATGCAGGAATACACAATCAAAGCACTCCCAACAGAGGACCATCCAGCCTCTGTTCAGAAACCTCCAAAGAAGGAGACTCCATCACAGTACGAGGCAGTGTGTTCCATTGCCGAACAGCTCTTACTGTCAGGAAGTTCTTCCTAATGTTTAGGTGGAATCTCTTTTCCTATAGTTTGAATCCATTGCTCCATGTCCTAGTCTCTGGAGCAGCAGAGACTAGGACTCAAAATGACATCCCTTCAAATATGTAAACATGGCTCTCATGTCACTTCTTAACCTTCTCTTATCCAGGCTAAACATACTCAGCTCCTTAAGCCACTCCTTATAGGGCATGATGTCCAAACCACCCACCATGTTGGTCACCTTCCTCTGGACATGTTCCAGCTTATCAATATCCTTCTTGAATTTTGATGCCCAGCACTCCTATTGGAGTGCTTTGCTAGTGTATTAAGCCTTTACACCAGCAGCTTTACTTTCTTAGAATTTGTGGGTGTAGGGTTCCTACTGGAGCCAGTTGTTGCACAAACACATACACAACCCTTCCTCTCACTTCTGAGTTGGTAGGTGGATGGCTAATAGAAAGTGGTGCAACAGGTGAGCTCCAAGCTGTGGAGCCAATTTCACTACTGCAGGTATAGTTATGTGATACTAATAGCTTATAGAATCTTGCCTTAGTGTTCAGAAGGTACTGTGTGCCACATACTTTTTTCTTCCAGCTTGCTTATTAAGAGGCATGGCCATTCATGAGAAGGTCAAAATGGTCAGCAAAGTCATTTCCAGCTCTCAGACCATTGTCTGAAGCTAAGTCATCCCTGAAAGGTTGGCCATGCTTGTCATCAAGACACATATCTCTGCCTGCTCCTTTATACTGTTATTTTTCTCTGGAAGTTACCAGAGAAAAAAGCAACATAGCACACAGGTGCCCTCACTCCCATTAAACAGTGGGCACTGTCTTCTGACCATGTAAACAGTAGTAAGTGCTTGCCATTTAACATGAAGGGAAATAACAGGCCTACTGTATTTTGTGCTGGTTAGGCTGCATCTGGAGTACTGTGTTCAGTTCTGGGCAACTCATTGTAAGAAGGTTATAAAAGGATATAGATAAGTTGGAGCAGGTTCAGAGAAGGGCAACAAGGATGATGCAAGATATGGAGAACAAAATGTATCAGGAAAGATTGAAGGAGCTGGGTGTGTTCATCATGGTGAAGAGAAAACTGAGGAGTGACATGATTGCCCTCTTTAAATACCTCAAGGTCTGTCACAGAGAGAAGGGCATGGACTCATTCTCTGCTGCCCCAGAGGGTAGGACCAGGTCTAATGGTTTTAAATTACATGAGAGTAGATTTCCATTGACTACTAGAAGGAGCTTCTTGACAGTAGGAGTGTTTTGGCATTTAAACCAATTGCCTAGAGAGAAAATAGGATCTCTTCTCTGAACATCTTCAAAAAGATGCTAGACAACTAGCTGCTGAGGGTGCTCTATCTGGAGATCTTGCATTGAGCAGGTGTTGGACTTGATGACCTATTGGGCCCCTTCCAACTATGATTGTGTGATGCTAGGATTCTAAATTAGGATAACTGGGAGACCTGCCTCTTCTTTTTATATCAATACATCTAGGGGTTCTCCAAATGGTGAAAAAACTCCTCACAAAATGTGAGGAGAATTCTACCTGTCTTAATGGTATTCTGTGCTCACTATATTGTGAAGGAGGGGGGCAAAAAAGGCCAAAAATGTCACCAGAAAAGCCTTTGCAGCTTTCCCCATCTTTTTTAAAAAACAAGAGGGTGCACATTTCTGCTCGCTAGGACAAGCGAGTCGAATTGATTTGCTTGCCCAAATGAGAAGAAGTGCAAATCTGATTCACCAGAGGAGTGCAAGGTGGTGGGGCTTGCCAACAAGGCAAACACCTGCTGCCGCCATGTTAGATTTTTGCCTTAGCAGGCAAGTGCCAAAGCAAGAAAATGGGGTGTTGGAGATTTTTTTGTTTTTGTGTTAAACTGAAAAATCGCTCAATCACACCTTGGGCATTGTTTTTTTTTTAAATATAAGGGTGGCGGCAAATTCCGGTAAGTGCAAATGCAAGTAAGTCACTCATGGCTGCCACGTTTCCTAGCAGGCATGGGGAGCTTAAGGCTGCAGAAAAAACATTAGGACAGGTCGCAGCTGCTGCAAAATGTCATTAATGCAAGCCATTCCTTTTTTATTGGCTTGTATAGAAAAGCCCCAAGTATGGCTTTTGGGGGATTTTTTTTGCTGGATTGATGTTAGCACATCAAAGAAATTACTCTTACAGATTCTTAATTTTGGGAAACTTATTTTGTGGAACCTCTAAGACAAAATCCGAATTTGGAGTTTTCTAGATGCATGTTAATGAAACCTGCATTATAATTTTCCCCACTTAAAGTAATGTAAGATCTCTGAAAGGTGTCAAACCTGTGTCTTGTGTTTGCATTTGTTAATGTATCATAGTTTGAAATACAGTTATAAAAGATGTGTAATGAGGTATCTGCACTGAGACGTGTTGCTCCTCTGAAATCATTAAAATATCAATAAAACAAATATGGTTTAGTATAAACATTCCAGATATTTTGGACTTCAACTCTTGGAAGTTCCGGCCAGCATAGTTAATAGCATAGGATGGTGGGAGTTGTCCAAAACATCTGGTGTATCAAAGCTTGTCCAACATTTGAGGTACTGGGATTTCTACAGAATCTACTCTTTAATATTAAGAAATTGAAAAAATAAGTCCTTTAGTATAAAATACTAAAATACTATGAGAAGATTGGACCGGATAGGTCTTGGTGTGACCCTGCATGACCTGTACTTGGGGTTTCTAGAGAGCTTATTAAGGTTTCTTAAGTATTGATGAGAAAGCTAGTATGGCATAGTAGTTTGAGTTTTGGACTAGGAGTCTGGGAGACCAGGGGTTCGTCTACGCAGTGCCTTCAGAATGGTCTCCTTGCATTTTGCCATCTTGAACTTTCAAACTATCATACATCAGCCACTGTTCTTGCCATCAATCCATGAAAAGGCCTCCTTGCCCTTTCCGTATAGATGTGCTTTCTCCCAATGTGTTAACACAATGAGATGTGTTAAGCAATTTGTCGGTGAGCAACTGATCATACAGACCCATCACTTACAAACTGATAATTTCAGTGCTCAGTCTTTGCAAATAATGTGCTGTTTTGTGTCTTGGTGTATAATATTTGTGGTGGTGGTGGTGGGGTTATCCTGTATTTATGCAATGTTTGAGCCTTTTCAATTTTATTTTTGACCTCTAACCAGCATATTTACCCCCCCCCCCAAGATACAACTGTTCAGGATGACCTCTGTTGATGTTGGGTTAGTTAAAGCTAAAATAGACGCATGTAACATTTATCTTCTTGGCTCTTTTGAAAAAAGGAAACCCACTTCCAAGGCGGATGGAGCACAGGGTAGCATTCTTAGGGGTATTTGGGAACAACTTGCATTGCCACTATCATTTTCCTCTTCTTCCTCTGGCAGTCAGCCTGACACCAGTTTGAGGCAGAAGAACATATGGAGAGAGGGATGAAATGCCCATCAACATGGGCATTAAAGGCCAAAATGCCCATAATACATGGGCATACTACAATGGGAGGGTGGATTAAAGGAATCTATGCCAAAGATCTTTCAAGTCTGGTGTAGCCCTTTATTTACTAATACAGTTGTCCCTCTGTATCCATGGATTTGGTATCCATGGATTTAAGTATTCACGACTTGAAAATATTCTTAAAAAAATAATAATCCATAAAGCAAACCTTGATTTTGCCATTTTATATAAGGGACACCATTTTGCTATACCATTGCATATAATGGGACTTGAGTATTCATGGATTTTGGTACCCGCAGGTGCGGGGGGAGTCCTGGAACCAAACCCCAGCCAATACCAAGGGCTCACTGCATCCTTTGACTGGTCCAACTTTGAATGCAACTCTAGCTACACAGTAAATGCTCATCCCAGCCCCCCCTTTTTAAAGAAAGGGCTCATTATGTGAATGTGTGCATACATGCATGTAGAGGGTGTAAGCCATCCAGTATTTTTCAGTGTTCACAAGATCTTTGTCTTTAACCACTCATCTAATACACACAGGTGATAAGAGTTTGCATGCAGGCCCGTGAGCAGATTGGGAGAGATAGAGGAGGAGTCTACCCTCCTCTGTGCTCAGCATAGAAAACAACCTGATTGTGTGCAGTCAACTGCTGGGCAAATGATGGATAAAGACAGGGAGAAAGAAAAGAGAGCTGAGCAATTGACCGCCTTTACCCTCACTTATATGTTCCTTCTTTCCTTTTGATAAAGAGCATGAATGAATACAAGAGTAGTAGCACTTGCTCTCTGAGTAAATCAATACGTGAAACCTTGGCTGTTTGCGGGTACATGTAATCATCCATTTTTAATAAGAATTCTGAGATTAGCAACCTGCAACAAGACCTTCATTTATGCTGTTGCAAGTATTAGTGGCACTGTAAACTCGCCAGGCTTGCATTAAATTGTCTTCTAGAGTTACGGAGTGAACTGTGTGCCTTGCTTTGCCTTGTGGTGTGGAGAAAATCCACCTTGAAGTATTAGATGTCTCAAGCATGTGGAACATGTCCTATACTTGTAGGAAAGAGTGTTCGCATCACTTATGCACAGCAAGTGCAATTTAATATCTTCTTCTCCCCCCCCCCCCCGCACACAGCCCTTTCATTCAATATCTTACTAATGTGCTTTCTCTGCTCTCCTGCAGTGTCTGGGAGAGGCTGGTGCTTGGAGAAACAGGTGATGTACTTAAAGGCATTGCTGTGTGCCCTAAACAATTTTAGATAGGGTCCTTTTAACCTTCTTGGATCCTACAGTCTCTCAACTCCATACTGTAAGGTGATGGAGACCTTGAACCAAAGGACTCTGACACTGGAGGCCATGAGATGACTGGACACACGCAGTTTGCAGGCAGTAGGAAACACTATAGCACTGTGGCACCACTACTGAAATAGGCCAGATGGAGTACTGCAGTTTTCAGCCTGGCAGGAACGAGGTGCCTTAAGTTGTAGGAGAGGTTCATCTAGACATCTAAATGCTGATAGCATAAGGAAGGACGTTATCAGATCCACCATCCCCGCCACCAAAAACAAAACAAAACAAAACAAAAAAAACCCTGTTCTTTTGCCGGCATAACTTCTGCTGTTTTTATGCTGGCAAAAGAACTCCCCATGCCACACTTACCTCCTGTCCGCACGAAAAGACTTCCTAGCAATGAATGAAGAGTGAACGGAGCTCTGTTCACTTCCTCTATTGAAATCCCACAGACTCTCGCAAGATTGATTGTTTTGTACTCTGTCATGGGAAAATCAATAAATACTAAATTAAAAAAAGAAAAAAAAAGAACCAAAGTAAAAGTTCACAAAAGCACATAAACAAACCATAAAAGTCCCAAGTAAACTGGGGAGGGTCATAAAAAAATGTGTCACCTACCGGACAACGGCACATGGATTCAAACATCGGCAAGCACCACGGGGGATCAATTGATGGCTTGGGCCAGCAATTAAATAGGATGTGTTTTGGACTGGACATGATTGTGAAAGGGCAATGCCGTCTGGTACATGCACCCTTTTGCGATCATTAGGCGTCATTATGATGCCATATTTGCATGGTCTGATAAAGTCCTAAGGCTCAAAACAGACATTTTATTGACTTTTGAAATGAAAATCAAGCCTGTGAGGCTGAGATCAAAACCAGAGTCAGAAAGAAGGAGAACTTAACCTTTTTCTTGCTAGTAATTTTTCTGACCCATACAGGACTTTTTCGGACAATGTAAAAATAACGCTAGCAGCGTCGCCAGGTTGCGACGCTGCAGCGCAAGAGGGCATCAGTTTCATACGATGCTCCTTCCCAGCTTTTACAGTCATATTTTACTCACGATCGTTGAGTTCCTGTAAAAGTTCCTGTAGGGTCTCTGGACTTTCAGAGTTAAGTCTTTAGACAAGTCTGCTGCACTGAAGATGAGTGATCAGTTTCCTGTGGTTCCTACAGTTCCTTCAGCCTTTCTGAAAATACTGTATGTTCCACATACCAAAAATGAAACAAAACAAAAAGGCTTTAGTTCCTCTTTGAAACCTGTGCAGTGTTTTGTATCCGTCACAAAATGGATATGCAAAAAATAATTTAAAGCACAGGGGTTCATAACAATATTGGCAGAGATGTGTTGTTCTTTCCTGCTTTTTCTTAAAAAAAAAAATCTTCCTGCTATCTGCTTCCAAGGATTAATAACTTCTTTTCCCACACAACTGTTTCAAATAATGCTACATTTCTTGTATTATAATTCAAACTATTAAAAAGAGCTATATGGATAAACATTTTTAATACAGTTGAATCTATAGAAGGTGAAGTGATTTAGAGCTATTAATAGCAAGTGTGCAAGATATCTCCCTCACCCTCCACATGTGAATCATGTAGAAATAGCTTTTTTTATATACAAACTAAAAAGGGAAAAGTCCTTTCCAAATGTAACAATTATCACACAATGTTAGCCTATATCAAAATATATTATTTTCAGACTGGAGCTAGATTTAAGGATTCTTCATGTGTTCATCCTCTATGTTTATCTCTTTCTCTCTCTCTCTCTCTCTCTCTCTGGCTTTTTCCCCACAAACGAAGATTCAGGAAGGACTCATCCCATGCTTTCTGCATGCGTGATGATGACTAAAAAGGCCAATCCAAGATAAACAAGTCCGGTTGCAGAAAGCACAACAGAAGGTCTCCTTGGGTGATGTTTCTGGGTTGTGATTCTTTCTTCATTATCATTTCTCTTCAAGACTTGTTTGGCGTGAGTTCTAAAATAAGGCTGCAGCATTGTGGATAGTGTGTCTCCATGCCTCCCGATGTGAGGCCAGGGCAGACCATTGTTGGTGATCAATTTGGCTGAGCCTGAGATGTTGTTTCAGGGAGTCCTTGTCTCGCTTTTTTGGAGCGCCCCTCTTACGCTGACCTGTGGCGAGTTCACCGTAGAGTACTATTTTTGGGAGGCGATGGTCCTCCATCCTAGAAATGTGCCCTGCCCAGCGCAGCTGTGTTCTCAATATCATGGCCTCAATGCTGGTGATCCCTGCTTGCTCAAGGACAGCAACATTCGTCACATAGTCAATCCAGTGTATATTTAGGATTGTGCATATACAAGCGCTGATGAAAGCGTTCAAGGAGTCATAAGGGTTGGCGATAGGTGATCCATGTAGGGTGGTCTTCAAGTTTTGTTTGCAGATTTGCCTGGAAGTTTCTGTGTTTATACTGATGTGTGAAAGGGGGCACAGTGTCTGGCAGACCTACCTTAAATGATCATGTATCCCCCCATTTGGCCTTATCTACTGATGTATTTAACTCAGGGATGAACAAAGTTTGGTGACCTGGGAGCCACTGGGTGGGGTGGGGGCATACCAACGTCCTAAAATAAAAGCAAACAAACAGGAGGTCCATTTTGAATTCCCCCCCACTTCTTTTCTTATTTTTCATTTTTGTAGAGGAGGGCTTTATTTTACCAGGAAAAGATGCAGGAGGAATAGCTATAGCTATTGTTAGTGAGATATAGATACCACTAAAAACAGTAGCTCGCTCTGTAGTGCAAAGTGCTACTCTAATGTTCTGATACAATGCTTCTCAAACTTTCATTCTTCCAATTGTTTAGGCTTTAATTTCTAGAATTCCTGAGCATTGGCCATACTGTCTGGGACTTGTGGTACTGCAGCCTAAAACATCTGGAGGACCAAAGTTAGAAAATCACTCTTCTAATAACATGTAGATTACATCAGCTGACATCACACCACTCAGCCCTGTTCCATCCATTGGCTGATGATTGTAGGAGTGCCTCATAGTGTGGTGATATGCCATCACATATTTTGTAGTATTGTAGGTGGTAATCATGGGGCAGGGGGAGGAAGCAATGTGGGAATAGGGATATAATTCTTCACTACTTTTTTTCTCAAAGAAAGCAATGAGTAATTTTAGGGCTTTTCTTCCCACTGCAAGAAAACCACACAGTTTTCAAAGCCTATTCACAATTCACTACTTTTTCTGCACAAAATTTGCATGTGGTTGTTTCCCCCAGAGAACAGCATTTTCTATGTTGGAAACAGCATAGAAAATACTATTTTGATGCAGAAGACTTGCAAAAGACTCATGGCAAGTGTTTTACAAGTTGCTAGGTTTTAGCCTAGCCTGGGCCATCTTGGAGGAACAATGAGAACAAAGAACTTATAGGAGAAAGATGACATTTCCCTGGATAGATGTTGCTAGTTTTATTTTTTGTTTTTATTTTTTTAAAAAACAACCTTTGGCTTCTTTTGAAACATCTCAGGTATGTCACCTAAAGAGAGCCATTCATTCCACCACCCCCCGGTATGGAATCCCTTTGAGAGATTTTCTAATCTTGTCAAATTCTTTCAGTTTCCCTTGAATTTTTAAAATATGTTTCATTCAGATTTACATCAGAGTTAGCTTCAGATGTAAATTTTATGTGTGTGTGTGTGTGGTGGCTATATAGGTGCCCTAGCAATACAGTGTGGCATTTTCTCAGCTGGGGTTGATTTGGAAAGCTGGCTACCACTTGTTTGTTTGTTTCATTTGTATGACACTTTTCTCCCAGAGTGGGACTCAGGGTGGCTCACAAAAATAATCAGCTAAGAACTTTCGCCTAAACAATTGCTAGAGTGTGGCAGATGACAAGGTTGTTGTGTGGCAGATGACAAGGTTGTGGCATTGAGCATGTTATTCTGTGCTCAAGGGTTTTGTATTTAAAAGGGTGCGGGTCATCTAGTACACAATTGGGTAAATTATTGACTCTGTACCCAGTGAATCAAAATCCTTCCCTTTCTTAGGAGACCCGACCTTTCTTTGGCATGATGTCACTAATGACTTTTACACAACCCTGAAATAATAACAAAAGGAAAAAGCATCAACAAAGGGTGAAAACGAGAAAGGAACTGAGCATTCAGAGAATCCGAAATAGGCACAGACTGTTACAAAGGAAGGAAAATGGAGAAAAGAACTGGAACAAAAAAAAAATGTGGTCAGGTTTTGGATTAGCTATGATCCTTCAATGCAGGCAAAAGTTTCAGATTATTCACTGTGGGATGTGCTTTGAAATTTGGGGCCCATTTCTACCCCTGCTGCTTGTTCACAAGTTAAATTATATGTGACAGATCCATATGGCCTACTGGATAGGATAGAGAAGCTAGAAAATTTTTCCTGAAGTAAAATTTTAAAGTGACTTTTCTGATTTCTTCTTTGGTTGAAACCAAAAATAATAACTTTGAGAGAGAGAAGAAAAAAAAATTCAATTGGGAGAAAACCATAGAAATAATATATGCAAAAAGAGACCACCCCATAATATACAACCCCCAAAGAAAAGTCCCTTGATCATAATTGTGTGAAGAAAGAGAGCATCCATCTATGTTCAATGGCACTTTCTTCACTTTTGTACCCAATTGGTGCTTCCCCAGGGTTAATTCCTTAATGGGAAAGGGTCTGAAGAGGGGAGCCATCATTCAGATTTTGCAATATTACTTTTAAAAGCAGATGGTTATAGCTTCAAAGCCCAAACTACTGTATTGTTAGCCAGTGTTATAAAGCACAATCCTAGCTCCCTTAGAAGGTTGAGAGCCAAATGACCAAGTACCAGGTCAGCTAAAAGGGGGTTAAAGTCTTGGAATGGTGGAAATTATTTAGGGCTACCCTGGTCCTTGTCTAAGTTGGCAATGAGGCAAATGCCCTGCATCATCAGGGCTACAGGGCTCTAAGACAGGGGCAAGACGGTAAATTGCCCATGTAGACAAGCCCTATGTGATGGCTTTAAGAGAGGTTGGATAAGACTAGCAACATTTCCTTGTAAAATTCCTTCACTAGAATTGTCTGCACGATGTACATCAATATCAAGAAGCCCTCTCTTGTGTAGATGAATATCATTTATCCATTTATTTATTTTAAAACCACATTTGGTTATTTATTTTAAAGCCATCTAACAAGATTTGTAGTCCAGCCCATTTGGCAGGAGTCAGGTTGGGAAAAAAAGGTGATTTACAGTCCGAAACATCTATATGATAGGCCAAGAAGCACATTTGACTGACTATTGCTATAAACTAGGGGCAAGAATTGTGCAGACCTCCAGATGTTGTTTGACTGAAACATTCAGCATTCTTGACCATTGGCTATGCTGCCTAGGGTTGCTAGGAGTTGCAGTTGAACAACATTGGAGAATCACACCACCCTAGCTGTAAACTTTAAATGGGCTTATTTACTAAGTCTACATGCCAAAGCCACTATAGTCTGCCCTTTGTATCCATGGATTTGGCATCCACAAATTTCACCATCCATGGCCTGAAAATGTATTTATTTTAAAAATTCCAAGAAGCAAACCTTGATTTTGCCTTGATTTCTAAAGAGAAGGAGAAGGAGAAGAAGAAGGAGAAGATTGATTTATCCATATTGATATCATTATTACCATTATTAAGTAACCCTGAAGACACCAGATCCTGTCTCATCTTGGAAACTAAGCAGGGTCAGCCCTGTTTAGTAGTGGAATGAGAGACCACCAACAAATACCCGGGGCTGTAGGCTAAATTTCAGAGGAAGGAACTGGCAAAACCACCACTAAGGATTCCTTACCTAAGAAAACCGCATGAAATTCATGGGGTTGCCATAAATCAACAGGCAACTTGAAAGTGCTCTCTCTCTCTCTCTCTCTCTCTCTCTCTCTCTCTCTCTCTCTCTCTGTCACTCATAATTTGAATGCAACTCAAAATGGGCCTTGTGACATTGCTGGGAATCTCTTTCCCTCCAAATAAATCTTTCCTTACTGAAATCTGTGATAGCACCTTGTCATGTAGTAACTCACCAAGCAAACCATTTCTTTTTTTCATGCCAGATTGTGTGAGCAAGGTCATCTTATAAAGAAGCACCACTTTTGGGATATTGTGGTTTACCTTCATAAATATCAAGTACCCAGGCAACTTAAGGAAAAAAAGAAAAGAAAAGAAAAAGATTTGCTTACATTTCACATAAACCAAGAATGTTCCCTGAAAGCAAAATACAAGCATTAGTATAAATATTCACAGTGTAACTAGAAACAGCCAATAAAATAAAATAACAGCCAAAAAAACTGAGAGGAGGAGTTGTCAAAGCTTGAATGTGTTCATCCAGGTTTTCCATCTGCCCATGTAATTTACATCTTAAAGACACAAAACATAAATTAAACCTGACAAAGCCTGAAGTCTTCAATCCATGTTCACCACTGAAGTCACACTGTGAAGTTGGATAACTCCAGATTTAATGAGGTTATGTCAGTACAGTTGAAATCCATTGAGAACAATGATAATCTTCTAGGGGCATTAACTGACTTTTCTTTGTGGTCTGTCAGTGACTACAGTTGGCTCTCTGTATCCATGGATTTGGCATCCATGGATTCTACCATTCACGGCTTGAAGATCTCCCCCCCCCCAAAAAAAAATAATTCCAAGAAGCGCATCTGAATTTTGCCATTTTATATAAGGAACACCATTTTACTATGCCATTGTATATAATGGGATTTGAGCAACCATGGATTTTGGTATCCACGGGGGACCCTGGAACCAACCCCCAGTGGATACCAAAGGCCCACTGTATTAGCTATCACAGATAAATAGAGCTTCTATTTACCAAAACACTGAGCACCACTTGCTGATGAGGGCTGGGACATGAGTTGAGGAATGCTGCTACCTTGTCCTGTTTGGGATTTCTTAAATATACAGTGACTTCCATTGTAAGCAGAGCTTGGAAGAGTTACATTTTTTGGATTATAGCTTCCAGAGACCCTCAGACAGGATAAGCTAGAAGTTTCTGGAAAATGTGGGTCAAATATTAAATTTTCCAATTATGTGATGGATCACTCTACTGGTAATTTCCTGCTGAAACTCACTCCTTCAAAGTTGCTTTATAGATATGAAACAGGAAGTGGGTTCTGCTTTGACACTTAACATTTAATACTGGAGTATACAACCTGTGGGTTACAGGCCATATGTGCGCATCCTAGATGTTTTGTGCCCCTAGAACACTTTTCTTTGCCACCTCTTTACCATCCTCTCTCTTCATAGAACTCCTGTGTCTTTAACTGCTGGAGGGAGTACAGCTTTTCAACAATTACAGCCAGGAGTACAGCAGTGGGGGTGAGAATGGGGACTTTGCCCCCACACAGTTCTTACTCTGCCTCCCCATGAAATTTTCCTTCATCACCCAAATTTCTAGCATTGCTGTTGAGCATTTAGAAATACAGTCTAGGCATCGAAAGAAAAGAATATGATAAGAGACTTGAAAAATGGACTTGCTAAAACATTGCATATGTATAGGAAAGTCTTTCTCTGCATGTAGGCTCTATAAACTGCAGGGCTCACCATTAGTGCAATCTACAGCTGTGTGTAAAAATTCATTCTGAACTTTGACGTAAGTGCTGACATCAGAGAAAGTGTTCAGTGCTTCATCAGAGAAAAGCAAATTTTATGATATTGGCATTTGGAAGTAACATATCTGAAAGGATTTCTACTGGTCAGTTTCATTGCAGAGAAATAACAGCACATTAGACTTTATTAACAGTTCAAATATTTATAGTAGGATGAATTATTCAATATGCATTTACTTCCTAGTCACTGTAATCTAGTTTACCGAACTGTTTTGCCTGTGGACTATTAAAATGCATTAATTGGGGATTGCTTTTGTTGTTATGTTTGAAAACTCTTTCCCATCAGAACCCTCTTTTACAGTGCCTGATGCCCAAACACTTCTGACCTCTTCAATGTAAATTGTCTCACTACATTCCAGGGTATCACTTTCCCAGGAATGAGGATTAAACCTAGATTTGGAATCCTCTTGGAGGCATCAGAACCAAGATATTTTTTAAAAAAAAATCAAGAAAAGACCAACAAAAAGGGTTTGAAGAGCAAGGAAAGTGGGCAAATCCAAATGAACACAACATGTCCAAGGCACACATGGGCTATAAGCTAGCAGTGGCAGGAATATTTGTAAATCTTTGAACAACAGATAAAAACACATATTGAATTGTGCTAGGAGAATATTTACAGTTAAGGACTTTTTCTATGTGAAGAAAGCCTACTTTTTTAAAAACAGAAAGTGGCATTTTTTAGCCAGGGATTTTGTTTCCTATATAGAAAATATTATTTTTCTTTGCAGGAAGCAACTTTACTGAACAGAAAAGATGAATAAGTCCTGAATTGTAAATATGGTACTTTTTGAAAACTGCAGTTTTTGAAGATTTGTGAGAAAATTGATTAAATAAATAAATAAATATTATTATTCCACATTTTCCCCAGTTTGGGACTCAAGGTGGCTTACAGTAGTCAAAACAAGCAAAATAGTAAGGAGAGTGTCAATCTAGCCTCCCTGAAAAGGGAAGGGCTCTCTCACATGTTCCTACCTGTGGGGGTGGGGGGGCAGAGAGAAAGTATTTCCTGCAAGAAGGAAATTAAGGAAAAATTACAACTCTAATTAAAATAATTAAAATAATTGTAAATAAATAATATTTATCATTTCCTTGTAATTACAGAATGGTGGCAAAAATAAAAGTAAAAAAAATCAAAAGGCATATATACAGTATATATATATATATATATATATATATATACATACAGTATATATATATATATGTATGGATAGGTGGATGGTCTAGAAATAGGTGAGAAATGTTGAAAATGCTCCAAAATGTGGGAAAACAGCCAGATAGGATTCAAAGGATGCTGTGGGGAACTTGGAGTCAACTTTTTCCCATGTAGCAACCCCCAGGGACAACAAAACAAAGCAGGCATTGATTCTGTCCTATGTCCCCCATCCTTGCCCTTTCAACTGATGCTGGTTGGCATATCAAAAATGATGAACAATTGTACCCCTTAGTGTACCTTTAATGCAGTTTTTTTACTTTTCCACATAGAACTGAATGTTAAATAGCCACTTTTATGAGAGAAAGTCAAGGGCCTCAAAAATACCCAAAAAATATTGTTAAATACTCTTGAAACAGAGGATTTAAGTTACAAGAGGGGGATTTCTACCAAACATTTGGAAGAATTTTCTGACAGAGGAAGCTGTTTCTCAATGGAACAGACTGCCTCAGGATGTGTTGGATTTAGTGAGCTCTAAGGAAAGGTTGTATGGTCACCAATCAGGGATGCTGTAGCAGCAGATTGCCTGCATCATCAGGACATTTTGTAGATGGCCTTTTGGGTGTTTAGGGAACCACGAACCACGCCCCTGCCCTGGTTTCTAAGGGAAAGGAGCAAGTTTTGTTCCCACCCATCCATTTCTCACATTGCAACTTGCTTTCCCCCAAAGTATTTAATTGGTGTCCATTCTATCTTTCAGGAACTCAGATTGGGGTATGATGGGTCACGCTGTGTCACTCTCACAACAAACATGTATATATTAAATATTAAATTGAATTGCATTTATATCCCTCGTTCCCTCCCTCAGGGCAATGAACAGTAAGAAAATCCAAATAAAATTGGAAGTACAGTTAAAATAAAGAAACACAGTTAAAACATCAATAAATACAGTATAGAATCATAGAATCATAAAATCCTAGAGCTGGAAGAGACCAGGAGGGCCATCCAGTCCATCCCCCTGCTTTGCAGGAATATACAATCAAAGCATCCCTGATAGATGGCCATCCGGCCTCTGTTTAAAAACCTCGAAACAAGGAGACTCACCAAACTCCGAGGCAGTGTATTCCACTTCCGAACAGCTCTTACTGTCAGGAAGTTCTTCCTAATGTTTAGAGGAAATCTCTTTTCCTATAGTTTGAATCCATTGTTCCATGTCCTAGTCTCTGGAGCAGCAGAAAACAAGCTTGCTCCATCCTCAATATGACATCCTTTCAAGTATTTAAACATGGCCATCATTTCACCTCTTAACCTTCTCTAGGTTAAACATACCCAGCTCCCTAAGCCATTCCTCATAGAGCATGGCTTCCAGTAGCACCCAAACTGTTAAAACCCATTCAGCAACAGTGCAGCTTAGACGCCAGAGGGCTGTTTGAATAACAGGATCTGTGTCAAGTGATAGAAGGACAGTAGAGCAAGTGATGGCCTAACCGCTCTTGGCGGGGGAGCTCTTTTGCCATTCCTAAAATTATCTATCTCCCTACCAACTGTGGTGGCAGGAACACAAGAGTGTTCTCCAAATGGCTTAAAAATCTAGGCAGGCCCATTTTGGAGAATAGCCTTGAAGTAGTAAGTCAGTGTCAAGTACACAACACTCAGGGGTATCATCTACTTGGGCCAGAATATGCCAGCTTCCTGCCAGCATATTCTGCCCGTGGATCAGGCCCATTACTCCCCCATTACTGGCACAAAATGGGATGGAGTCCAGACCACCATGCCAACCCACTGCTGTAGCCACTGCTACCGCCCACCTCCCATTCTCCAAAGCCAGGAAACCAGTCTGCAGCATGTGACCAGCCTGGTCATATGCTGCAAGCCTGCTTCCTTGCTTTGGAAGAACAATGGCAGCTGCAGTGATGGGCAGGCATGGGGGTGTGGGCTTCTACAGTCACATGGGGCCCAATCCTTTTTTTTTTTTTGCTTGCTATTTTTTTTAAAACAGGTATTTTTTTAAAAACAGTGTAAGAGATTTTACACCGTCTTGGCCCCATCTTTGCCCTGGGGGTCCTGTGGACTGCCTGGGGAGAAAATGGGGTAAATGCCCTGTATTGTCTGGACTGCAAGGCTCCAAAATGGGGTAAATAGCCTTAAATAACCTGTCTAGATAAGGTTTGAGTCTCTCTAGAGATGGGGCAGCCATGTTTAATGGACCTGCACCTGCCTTTTCAACTTTCACACCCACGTGAAAACTGGACTGTGAGTAAAGCTGACAGGAACTGAATCAGCTCATTTGAAATGTAGGGCCTTACCACACTTCAAAGAAAAGCGGCAATGCAGCAGGAATGTTCCATCTTCCACGCTGCCTTACTGCATGATGTCATCATTCTTCCAGTGTTCTTTTATTCCGATCCTGTGGGGGACCAAGATAAAACTGTGCCTTTTTGCTCTGGAAGAAAGGCGGCATATAAATAGAATAAAATAAAATAAAATAGTTTTTTTCTGGTTAGCAAACAGACATGGTTTTACCTTGGTCCCCCACAGGACCGGAACAAAAGAAAGGCAATGTTGTGTGGTAAGGCAGTGCGGAAGACGGAATGTTCCTGCTCCCCTGCTGCTTTTCTTTGGAGTGCAGCAAGCCCTGTAGTGCTGGAGGAGCATTCTTTGGATACTGTGGACTGCCCAAAAGACCAATAAATGGGTCCTAGATCAAACCAGACCTGAGCTCTTACTAGAAGCCAATATGACTAAACTGAGGCTGGCATACTTTGGACATATCATGAGAGGACATGACTCAGTGGAACTGATAATGCTTGGTAAAGTGGGAGGCAGGAGGAAAAGAGGAAGATCACATTGCAGGTGGATTGATTCAATCAAGGAAGCCACAGTCCTGGGTTTGCAAGACCTGGGCAGGGGAATTGATAATCAGGGCTCTTGGAGGCTTTTCATTCATAGGGTCGCTTTAAGTCAAAGTTGACTTGAGAGCAAATAACACCACCACCTGCCTTTTAATTCACCTGTTTGAACAATTCTTATTGCAATAGCAACAGCCTTGCCTGTCTTGATTTTCTTTTCCCCATTGTCCGTTTTTTTCTTCTGGTTGTTGTTGTTGTCCTTCTGATTGTTGGTGAACATTCTTGATATTTTACCTTCCACTTTCTTCCTGCAATAAGATCCCATTACTTCCTGTCCTACCATCAGTCTCCATGGAGAACAATTGGTTTCTATCCTCTTCACAGCAGCATTTTATGAATGTAGGGGCAATGAATCAAACCTTTCCCAGAACAAGCATTCTCTTTCCGTCACACAATGCACAATTATGTGTTCACTCTGTGTACACTGGCTTCCATTTATCATGGGATCAGCATTTTACTGCCATTTTAGATTTCATGGAGAGTGAGCAAAAATGCCAGTTAAACAATGATTCTAATTTCAGTCAAGCAATTGTTCTTCACCTATATGTAATGAGCCATATGAGTGCTAGTTATTCTACAACTGATTCATATTATGTTGCGAAAGAAGGGATCCAGCCAAAGTCAAGCACATTTAAATCCTGCCCACTCCTATTGAAAATGTAAGTACCACCTGCTTAATTTCCCAACTGAAACTGATTTATTAAAAAGTGCTAACTTTGGTTTGATCATATTGCTTTAAACCTTATGGGGAAGTACAAAATGTCATCCCTTGCTATGATGTATTCAATTTAGGGCCAAAAACTGTGATTTGGATGTGGCTGGAAATAACTCCAGCCACACTCTTTGTGAGAGTATTTACTTTCTATATCCCCATTCCATTCAGTGCTATTTTTTTCCTCTCTTATCTGATGCATTTCAGTGTTATTAAACATCCAGATGCTATTCCCAGTTACATCTTCCTGGATGTGTCAAATGAATAATCCCAGCTAATCAGTGATCACATAGTGAACCAGGTGACAATACAGAACTTACATGGCCAATCAGATTTGGCCCCATGATGATATCAGTCAGACCAAAGTTAGTTGAGTGTAAGGGCAGTAATTCCAGCCAATCAAGGGTCAGTCACTGAAAATGATGATTTTGGCTGGCATCGCTGATGGCAACTGGAGCTGAGATAGCAAGAGCTTCAAGAATGGAGAATAATTAACAACATTTTTACAAGCATTGCTGAAAAAAAAATAGCAAAAGGGGGGAGGCATTTTTTGGCAGGGCCATAAATGTTCCCAAAGTACAGTGAGCAGTTTCTGTTCAGCTGTAATTAGCATACATATAGCAAATGTTGGCATCCTTTAAGTTGCCAGTTACAGTTAAGTCTGGAATTTAATTTTAAAAATAAGAGTATTTTTTAAAGAGTTAACACGTCACAATACTTTTCCTTGCCAGTTATCTGATTTTTTTATTTCTTTGCCATTCACTTTCTTCAGCACTGTATAAACACCTTGTATTTATATATTTCAAAAAGCATAAATCAGTTGTGTTACTAAAAACAAAACAAAAAAAGCAACCCCCCCACACACACATACATCTCAACTTGACACATGTACTAAATTCCCATTAATGAAAATGACAGCACAGCATGCCACTTCCAGTGGGGAAAAAAGGTTCTTAAATATGCTTTCCAAACTATATCATAGTCAACTCTTTCCAGGCTTCCAAACTAAGCCGTTGCTACTCAAAACACTCATGAGAAAATAAGTCACTTGTATTCTTTTCTCACTTTTCCTACTTGTAGCCTTAAATAGAAACAGACTAAAAAAAGAAATCTATAGTTGTGTTTAACCCTCATGCACTACAAGGGGATCTTTTAGTCCCTTGGATGAATTTTCATCTTGGAAATGTACTGAGAAGTGCCCACAATGCAAGTCACTGGGTTCATCTACCTGAGGCAGGAGAACAAGCCAATTCCTCCCTCATTACCACCTCCAAATGGTAGGAAGTCCAGGTGGACACACTGGCCTGTTGCTGTAGCCACCGCTGTCTCACTCACCCTCCCAGAAGATAGGTAGCTGGCCCGCAACATGGGACCAAGGCCATCTGCATGTGACCAGGCTTGGCCACATGCTGCAGAACTCCTTCCTTCTTTGGAGAGAGCAAGGCAGACCAACGGCTGCAGTGATGGGCTGGCCTGCCAGAATGGGTTCCTGCAGTCTCATGGGGCCCTATCAGTTTATTCCCATTGAGAATGGGTCAAAGCAGGTATTTTAATATAATGGTTCATCAGGCCCTACTCCATCTCCCCCTCCCATCTTAACCCTGTATTTGCCCTAGGGGTCATGAGGACTGTCCAGGGGCAGAATGTGACAAAAGCCCTGTGTCATCTGGGCTCTAATGACTTTATCAGATGCTGCCCTTAAAACCAATTTTTATGCCAGCAAAAGAACCCCCCCCCCCGGCACTTACCTCCTTTCCTGGCAAAGGCAGCTCTGGCTATAAAGAGGAAGCGAACAGAGCCCCATTCACTTAAATTCAAAACAAAAATAAAGCTTTTAAAGTTGAAAAAAGCACACACACTTTAAAAGACCCAAGTAACCCAGGTAATAAAAAGAGCAAAACTTACTTGGATGTCCCGATCTCACCCAGAAGTGTTCGTGCCAGACCGGCCATTGTCAGGGTAAGTACGAGAGGTAAATGGCCCAAGGTTTTGCACACCAGCAATGCTGGCACAAAAGCAGCAGGGGGATCTATTGATGGCTTAAGCCGTCAATTAAAAGATACGGGTTTGGGGCTGTTTTTAACTGCAAAAGGGTGACATTGTCTGATCCACATGCCCTTTCACAGTTATGTGCCGTCATTATGACACCATATTTTGAGTGTTTGATAAAGTCCTAAGACAGGGCAAGACAGGATTTATTGCCTGTGTAGATAAGCCCATTGTCATCTGCACAGCAGTAAAAAATGGCTGGAATCGTGTTAGTGAGTTATGCTTGAGTAACCCTGGTTGCATTAGCATAAGTACTTTTTTGGACTATGCACAAGGTGGGATCCAGTATCTCATTGTGCAAGGCTTTTTTCCTAGGCTGCAGAATGGGCACCACCATACTCCATATCCTGTCCCACTATACGTGGCAATTACCACATGGTTTCCCATATAGACATCAACCTGTCCATTTGCTTATGCTTATTAAGGTGGCTGCTTCATGTGACATGCAAACGTATTGCATAGCCTTAATTTTATTTGATTCAAAACATGTACATTCTGAAACCGTTGCTATTTCCAGTGAAACCTTTTAAATGCAATTGAAATCCCTAAAGATCATTTGCCTGTTTAGGATCTCTGAAATTCTCTGCCAGATTTGCTTTACTTTCGGTTTCTTTCTTTCTTTCCTTCCTTCCTCGCATAATTAGAAATACACACTGATTGTGCTATGTTGTAAGCTTCCTGGGAATGTTAGGGAAAACTTGGGAATACATTAAACAAATAAATAATAAGCATGTAATTTTAGCGGGGGGTGGGGGGAGAGAAGCCCTAGACTATAGAAACATGTAGTGACCATGTGTTTTGAATTATATTTCAATAGCCACATTAATCTTAGGCAAAAACATATTTATTAAACTATAAATGTATTAGCAACTTTTCAGATGAACTAATTTTTAATACAGTGTAAACTTCCTCCAGATGCTTGAGTGGAATAGCTGGCAGCTGGTTTCACACTGGCAGTGTGTGTTGATGGGGAAGGGGTTTTCCCCTCTTTTATTTTTAAGCAGTGGAAGCTACCAGTAGAGGTATAGTAATGCTGAGGAACTGTGGCAAGTGTGGGGGGAGGACAGTGTTTCTTTTCTATAGTATCTACTTCTCCTGGATGCCTCCATAAGTATTTTTAAAAATCAAAAACAAAAACAAGGATATTCACCCTATTTTTGATATGAGGATTCAGTGGGGTTTAGTGTGTTTGGCAGTGGTGTGGGGTCTGCACAGAAGCACCTTGGCCAGTACACACAGTTTACATGCTGCAGTTCACTTGTGCCTGAGGTAAGGGATGCTTTGCTCAGAAGCACTGCTATGAGCCAGGTTATTTCTGCTGTCCATGTGCTTTGTTTTCACCGTGCTGTAGTAAATGCCAAAGTCCAGGTGCTCATTCTGAGAGATCCCTTAGTCTTGTCCCTGACGAATAGTGCAGAAACACAGGCCATTGGGTTGATCCATGTCAACAAACCATAGAATCATAGAATTGGAAGAGACCACAAGGGCCAACCTGTCCAATCCCCTGCCTTGCAAGAATATGCAATCAAAGCACTCCGGACAGGTGGCCATCCAGCTTCTGTTTAAACACCTCCAAAGGAGGAGACTCCATCACACTCCACGGCAGTGTATTCCACTTCTAACAGCTCTTACTCTCAGGAAGTTCTTCTTAATATTTAGGTGGAATCTCTTTTCCCGTAGCTTGAATCCAGTGCTCCATGACCTAGCCTCTGGAGCAACAGAAAATAAGTTTTTCCTTCTCCAATATGACATTCTTTCAAGTATTTAAATAAGGCTATCATGTCACCTCTTAACCTTTTCTTCTCCAGGCTAAAGACACCCAGCTCCCTAAGCCATTCCTCATAGGGTATGCCTTCCAGACATCCCACCATTTTGGTCTCCCTCCTCTGGACATGGTCCAGCTTGGCAAGTTGTAGAAGTTTTTGTCTTCACTTAGAAACAGGTCTTTTGTAGAGCTGATTGATCTTAATTGCCCAAGACATTCCAAAGTACTTTTCATAACAACAGGGACCATTGGTGGTGATGTGTGGTTGGTTGAAAAATCCATCCCTCTTTTCCTCGCCCTTCCACAGCTACTGTGAAAATTTCACCTGAGCTCAGAGGGAATAGAGGAGCCTGAAAAGGATGGCAGCTGATGTCATTTTCCCCTGCTAATAAAAAAAATCCCAGTATATGCCCTGTGGGCCCTAGCTCTACTATAATCCTGGCCCTTATGTATCATGACTGTTCTAATCCAATCTTACTTTTCTCCCAACACTGGATTCAAGATGTCTCACATCTATTTAAAATAGAATCCAACTAAATAACTAAATAACTAAATAAAACAAAAGTTTAACATAATTTATCTTTAAAAACTACAAGTTTCAACTAGTTAAAACACATTTAAAACATAATAAAAATTACAGATACAACACACACTATTAAAACTCCATCTGTTGCAACAAACTGGGAGGGGGCCAACCCAACCTCCTGAGGAAGAGAATTCCACAACTTTGGAGCAATGACTCAGAAGGCTCCCCCACATGTTTTCACCAAACGTTATCTGTGATGGTGTTGGTACTGAGAGGAATCCCTCCCCCACAGATCTTAAAACTTGGGCATGCTGATTATCTGATCTGATTACAAATGAGAAAATAACTGACAGAAACAGGCTGCTTGGCCCCCATTCAGCTGTGTGCCCTCTTTACAAAAGATGTGCCCATACATAGTCTACCCAAGCAGGCTGTAGTTTAGATATTTGATGAGGCATTTGGGAAAACTGCTTCCATTCTGCTTGCACTCTGGAGCAGCTGAAGAAAATGACTTGTGGATACTCTGACAGCTCTACATGGAACCAACCCTACAGTGGGTTAGTTGAGGACTACTCCCACATCCATCCAGATGCCCCCTAGTTTCATGCAGTATTCCTTTATTTTCCCCAGTTAGGGAATCATACATAGAAATATCCCTGCCCATTGGATTAGAGTGTTTATATTTAGAATTCTGAAAGAATACAAATGAAGGGCCACTGATTACCAAAATTAATATACTCTCACTTCTAAAATAACTTTGTAATTCCCCACCAGATTGTTTGCCTTGATCCAGTAAGTCAGAGTCACAGGCAGAATACACATCAACATTTCACAGATGAAAACTAGGACACATGTGGCCAAGAAATATCAGAATATGATTAAAATGGCAAACATTATTAATGAGGATGAACACACAAGCTAGAAGAGCCTGCAGCAGGTTGCTTTTGCCTGATCCTACTCAGAAGGGCAAGATTCCACCTGCTTTTGCTCTTTGGACTCAGTTTGCAGCAATTAAAGTAAGCTGAAGGGGTAAGTGGATGGAGGAGAGAGAAACTGGGACAGCTGAAAATTTGGATGACATAGGATTAATTCAGACTCTCATCTCGTCTCTTCTGCCAGTTGAAGGGCATGGTCCAGGAAGGGAGAGGAAAATAGCTGACATAAACAACTGGCTGCATAGATGGTATTGCCAAGAACAATTTGGATTCTTGGATCATGGGCTGCGCTTCCATGAGGGGGGACTTCTGGCAAGGGATGGGGTGCATCTCACAACAGTTGGCAGAAATGTTTTTGCCAACAGTCTCAAGAATTTGATCAGGAGGGCTTTAAACTGTGTCATATGAGAGAGGGAGACAGTATTTTGGAAGGCAAAAGGGCTGGAGAAAATAGTCAAACTGTCATAGAGGGAACAAGGCCAACAGTTCAAGGACCAAACAGTGGGAGGCAAAAAAAAACTTGCACAGGCAGCAAGTAAAGGGAACACATGGTCTTAGATGTCTCTACAGTAATGCACAGAGCATGGGAAATAAGCAAGATGAGCTTGAACTCCTAGCACTACAAAAATTTTTGATATAATAGGCATTACTGAAACCTGGTGTGATGAGTTGCATGATTGGAATGTAGGAATAGAGGGGGTATAATTTTTATAAGAGAAACAGGCCAAACAGGAAAGGAGGAGGAATAGCATTATATGTCAGGGATATTTATACCAGTGAAGAGATCCATGACATCAATACTGGAAGCCAGGTGGAGAGCATCTGGATAAAAATTAAAGGGGGAGAGAAAGAACAGGGATGTTGTAGTGGGACTCTACTACAGACCCCCAAGTCAGACGGAGGAATTGGATGATGCCTTTCTAGAACAGATGAACACACATGCAGAAAGGAGAGATGTAGTAGTGATGGGTGACTTCAACTCTCCTGATATTTGCTGGAAATCTAACTCAACCAAAACTTCAAGGTCTAGCAAATTCCTTACTTGCCTGGAAGATAATTTCATTGTCCAAAAGGTGGAAGAGGCAACAAGGGGGTCAGCTATTTTAGATCTGATCCTAATCAACAGGGATGACCTGGTTAATGGGGTGCAAATGGTGGGATCCTTAGGTGAGAGTGATCATGTTCTCCTGGAGTTTGTTATACAATGGAAAGGAGAAGCCAGGCATAGTCAGACATGCATTCTTGACTTTAGGAGAGCTAATTTCAATAAACTCAGGGAAATAGTGGGAGTGATCCCATGGTCAGGAATACTAAAAGAGAAGAGACCTCAAGATGGATGGGACTTTCTCAAAAGGGAGATACTGAAGGCACAATTTCAAACAGTACCATTGAGGAAGAAAAATGGGAGATGTCTCAAGAAACCAGGATGGATGACTAAAGAAATTTCAACAGAGCTAAGTTTTAGACGGAACATGTATAGGAAATGGAAAAAGGGGGGAATGACCAAAGAAGAATTCAAACAGATAGCGAACACGTGTAGGAGTAAAGTCAGAAAAGCTAAATTGCAGAATGAGCTCAGGTTTGCTAGAGAGGTTAAGAACAATAAAAAGGGTTTTTGGGGGTATGTCCGCAACAAAAGGAGGAAGAAGGAAATGGTAGGGCCACTACGTGGAGAAGGTGGCAAAATGCTAACAGGGGAAAGAAAAAAGGCAGAATTACTCAACACCTTCTTTGCCTCAGTGTTTTCAGAAAAAGAAAAGGGTGACCAACCTGAGAATAAAGGAACAGAGGACACAATAGGGGAAATCCAACACAGAATAAGCAAAGAGGTAGTACAGGAATACCTTCTTAATCTAAATAAATTTAAATCCTCAGGACCAGATGAACTACATCCAAGAGTATTAAAAGAGCTGGCAAATGTAATCTCAGAGCCATTGGCAATAATCTTTGAGAACGCCTGGAGAACAGGAGAAGTCCCAGCAGACTAGAGGAGGGCAAACGTTGTCCCCATCTTCAAAAAGGGGGGAAAAGAGGATCCCAACAATTATCGTCCAGTTAGTCTGACATCAATACCAGGGAAGATTCTAGAGCAGATAATTAAACAGAGAGTCTGTGAACATTTAGAAGGCAATGCCATAATCACAAAAAGTCAACATGGGTTTCAGAGAAACAAGTCATGCCAGACTAATCTGATCTCTTTTTTTGATAAAATTACCAGCTTGGTAGATGAAGGGAACGCTGTGGATATCGCATACCTTGATTTCAGTAAGGCCTTTGACAAGGTTCCCCATGACATTCTTGCAAACAAGCTTGTAAAATGTGGGCTAGAGAAGTTAACTGTTCAATGGATTTGTAATTGGTTGACTGGCCAAACCCAAAGGGTGCTCAGCAGTGGCTCCTTTTCGTCTTGGAAAGATGTGACCAGTGGGGTGCCACAGAGTTCTGTCCTGGGCCCAGTGCTATTCAACATCTTTATCAATGACTTTGATGAGGGAATTAGGGGCGTACTTACCAAATTTGCAGATGACACCAAATTAGAAGGAATAGCTAATACCCTAGAGGACAGGATCAAAATTCAAAATGACCTGGATAGACTGGAGAGCTGGACCAAAGCTAACAAAATGAAATTCAATACGGAGAAATGTAAGGTACTACACTTAGGGCGAAAAAATGAAGTGCATAGATATAGGATGGAGGAGACCTGGCTGAATGAGACTATGTGGGAAAGGGATCTAGGAGTCCTAGTAGACCACAAGTTGAACATGAGTCAACAGTGTGATGCGGCAGCTAAAAAGACCAATGCAATTTTGGGCTGCATCAATAGAAGTATACTGTCTAGATCAAGGGAAGTAATAGTGCTCCTCTATTCTGCCTTGGTCAGGCCTCACCTACAATACTGTGTCCAGTTCTGAGCACCACAATTCAAAAAGGATATTGACAAATTGGAGTGTGTCCAGAGAAGGGCGACTAAAATGGTGAAAGGTCTGGAAACCATGCCTTATGAGGAGAGACTTAGGGATGTTTAGCCGGGAAAAAAGACAGTTAAGAGGCGATATGATAGCCCTGTTTAAGTATTTGAAGGGGTGTCACGTTGAGGATGGAGCAGGCTTGTTTTCTGCTGCTCCAGAGACTGGAACACGGAGCAATGGATGCAAGCTCCAGGAACAGAGATTCCACCTCAACATTAGGAGGAACTTTTTGACAGTAAGAGCTGTTCGGCAGTGGAACGCACTCCCTCGGAGCGTGGTGGGATCTCCTTCCTTGGTGGTCTTTAAACAGAGGTTGGATGGCCATCTGTTGGGGATGCTTTGATTGTGATTTCCTGCGTAGGAGGGGGTTGGACTGGATGGCCTTCATGGTCTCTTGCAACTCTGCAATTCTATGATTCTATGATTTTGTCCCTGCCAAACTGGGACAGTAGGAGGGTATGCTCCAGGTTCTTCATAGGCTAGGGGCCCATCCCTGAAAGAGAATGGTATAGATTGCTTCCTCTTCTTCCCCAGTCACTTCCAGTCTCTTCCTATGTTTTGGGTTAGATTACTATTGTGTGTGTTATTGGAATAATTAAATGAAAACTCATGGGATCAGGCTGTTCAGAAGAGTTGAAAATAGCTTCATGTTTCTTTGATCTATTTCATTCTATATTTGATATACTGATTTAAATAATTTCTGTGCCTCCATTCCCAGAATAGGTCACATGTGCAGAAGGGGACCCAAGGACACCCCTTTGAGGCCCCAGCCACTATAATCTGGTCTTGCTTGATGGCATACCCTGCTGCAAACACAGTGCTGTTGGTCTGGGTGGAGAATCCATGTCAATGGATGCTGTGTAACAATGGACACCCTGTATAGCAAGCAGACTAATTGCCATGTTGTTTTCCCTGTTGGGAGAGTGAGGGAAGTAGAAGCTGTCGACTGAAATTGAGGTTCCCCTCCATCTTTGCTGGCCATCAAAGCTGACAACATTGACCATCTGTTTAGTGGAGGGGGGAGACTCAAGAGCAGCAGTGGTGAGTGGCTATCGCTCAGTGATTGCTCACATGCTTTCTATGCAAGTTGGTCTTTGTCAGAGCTTGGAAACGTTACTTTGTAGGACTACAACTCCCAGAATCCCACTGCCATGCCAAGGAAGTCTGGGATTTACAGTCCATAACCTCATTTTTCCAGAGTCTTATCCTGGAAGAATCTTACTCTTGTAGGAATTCTGACAAATCCGTGGAATCCTCCAGTATTGGCTTTTCCCTGTTCTGACTGATGCCACAGTGTCTTGTATCTGCAAAATCTACAGACAAGGATGAGGGATCAAAATTTACAGAGATACAGTATTTACATATATGTCTGTGGAAAATACTACGTTACTTTTAAAAGTGATGGATGATGATGAAAGAGATGCAAATCAAGAAAAAAGAGAAGCAGCACAATTTTGCATACACAAGTGTATATAAGTGTCTGAATATTAGTGTGCCTTGTAGAAAAATGTGTATTATTTTGTGTATTATTTTCTGTCCAAAATTCAGTTGCATGAAATAAATTCTGGAAAGAGAGCATCAGACCTACTGAAAAATATGAGTGTTTTAGTCATATTATATACTATATTAATATTCCACCTTTTTCCTGACATGGGACCCAAGGCAGGTTACAACAAAGTTAAAACAAGTTAAAGCAAGAAATATGATGATAAAAACTTAAAACAAGCTATAATATTAAAACACTATTGATTTCGAGGCCCAGTGTGGGAGAAACTGATACTGATATCAATCAATCAATATTGATATCAATCAGTCAGTCAATTAATCAATCAATCAAATGAAAACATAGTTTTAAAACTATTAAAAATAAAGATAAATATACAGCATGCCTCCAGAAAAAAGTCCCTTCTTCACTAACTGTTAGTCAACAAGTGCCTGTTAAACATTTTTACCTACCAGTTAAAAGAAGAGCAGAGATGGGGTCAGTCTAGCTTCCCATGGAAGGGAATCCAACAAACTGGGAGAAGCTCTTTTCAGTTCTCTCACCAGCTGGACCTGTGAGTGTGGTGGGACCAAGAGAAAACCCTTCCTTGAGACTCTTGAGGTTCAGGCATTTTCCGATAGGGAGATGATGGCCTTCCCAATAGTCTGAACCTATTTATCTGTATATCATTACTGGGTATGGTTGCAACTAGTCAGAGGACATCAGCATTTCCCAACTAATTCTCCACATGCTTGGGTCTTCAATTTCCATCAATCCTCAGCAAGTACAGTCAATGGCCAGTGATGCTGGGAATTGCTGTCCAGAATATCTGGAGGGGGCTAGGTTGGAAAAGGGTGGAAGATACCACAGTGAGCAGGATGGACTGCTTTGTCAAGCTCTCATCCTAGTTCTTCCTATCCTCAGAATTTTGGCATAAGCAACCCTTTGTTTTTAATTGCCATCAAGTTGACTTAGTGAGACCTCCAAGTCATCCTCTTATCAACAACCTTCCTCAGATCTTGCAGACTCACAGATGTGGTTTCCTTGATTGAGTCTACCCATCTGGAATGCAGTCTTCCTCTTTTCCTACTGCTTTCTACCTTACCAAGCATTATTGACTTTTCTAAATAGTCATGTCTTCTCATGAGATGTCCAAAATATGACAGTCTCATCTTGATTTATATGGATCAATCAGACTTAATTTGCTCTTGGACACATTTATTTGTCTTTTTGGTAGACCATGGTATCTGTGGAACTCTCCTCCAGCACCATATTTCTAATGAGTTGATTCTCTTCTTCTCAGCTTTCCTATAAGCAGGCCTGTGTCAGGTCAAGCCATTCTAACCCATAAGTGATTCAGTAAAGTATTCCTTCAGAGCACTTTTCTATTCCTCCACACTTGTTATTTGCAATGATATTTTTTGGCTAATATTTTTAAACTTATTTATTTAAATACGGTATTTATATCCTGCCGTATATTATAGGACCACAGGGTGGCATACAATTAAAATCAGTTTTAAAAGTTTAAGTAGTGTAAAACAATAAAAAGAATAATTTAAATGGATTAACAGTATATTGATCATTTTGAGAAATTAAAACAAGAGAGTTAAAGCCAGTTTGAAAGTTTAAAATAATTGAAAACCATAATGCATGGGTAGATCTAGGTGAAAAAACAATTAGACTGCAAAGGCTTTAATAAAAAAAGGCATGTTTTTACTTAATGCCAGAAAAACACCAGTGTCGGCACCAACCAGGCTTCTAAGGGGAGGTCATTCTACAACCAGAGTGCCACAGCAGCAAAGGTCCTTTCACTTCCCAGTGTCAGTCCCTTTAGATGCTTGCAGCAAGATCTTTTCAGTACCTGACAATACTGAGTTCTATGGTAAGTCCAAGCAAGTGTGAATAGGATAGCAGCCTTTGTTTTACTATGCAAAGCTATAATGCTGTTCATCTGTCTGCTTTTGGTATCTTATCTACATGGGCCAGAAAACACCGTCTGACTGCCAGCGTACCCTGCCCACGGATCAGGCCAGTTCCTCCCCACTTACTGGCACAAAATAGGAGGAAGTTGCTGCAGCTGCCACAGCTTCCACCACTCCTGCATCCCAATCTCCGGATCCAGGAAGTCATCCTGCAGCACATGAGCAAGGGCCCCTCTATGTGAGTAGCCTTGGTCTTATGATGTGGGCCTACTTCCTGACTGCGAAAAATGACAAGAGATGGTGGCTGCCACGATGGGCCAACATTCTGGAATGGGCACCTGTGGTCATGTGGGACCTGATCCATTTTTTGCTGCCTGGAGAGGTTTTTCACAGTTTTTTTTTAAACAGTGTACTGGGTTTCACCCCATCTTGGCCCTAGGGGTCATGAGGACTGCCTGGGGACAAAATGGGGCAAATGTCCAGTGTCATCAGCACTGCAGGGCTCCAAGAAGGGGTAAACTGCCCATCTAAACAAGCCCTTAGTCTGAAATTCTCTGTCCCCTTCCTTCTGAATAAACACACGTAGGATTCTACTTTTAAATGTTCCCTGAATTGCACTTTAGATGTTTTTTTCCTTTAGATATTGTTATGTTGATTGTTCTGTCCATTTGTGCCAGTTGGCATCTATTTGTCCACATCCATACAGTGCATCTACATTTGTCCAATAATAACTAACATTGGAATGTGAATCTCAGAGTCATGTTCTGCCCCTTTTCCACCAAACTTTTGAAAAATTCTTCCTTCCTCCTTTAGTATAACCAGATAGTGCAAGCTTTAAGTTCCATTTTAATCCATCTTTTCTTCTTTACTAGGTCTTTATGTAGACAAACCATAATCAGTCATATTAGTAATGGTTTAGGGAATCAAGCCATCTTTACAGTGTGGTTTGTTATCTTCACCTAAATCAGCCTTCTCCAACCTACCTCTCTGAAGATGCATTAGGATTGGGTTAGCCATCACAGTGGTGGAGAGGATGGGATATGTAGTTCAATCTGTTGGGAGAGCACTCAGTTGGATAAGGTTGACCTAAACTCTGTTTAAGATTAACCACAGCTTTGTGTTCAGTTATAACAGTAAATTACAGTTCATTGAAAATAGAAGTGAAAGATTCCAATCTCTGCCTCATGGGCCACAACAGAGAAGAAAAGAAGACCACACATTTCCAAGGTTCAAGCACATGATACTAAACAATTGTTTAGTTGTACATCTATGTCGGATCTCTAATGATCCATCTAAGGGGAGGGAAAAGTGAAAATAATGAGTGTGATCAAAGAATCCAGGCTGACCAAAAAAGGGCCCGAGTCTTTAGTAACTGTACAAGAATGGGAATGCTGAGTAGATAAATTATTTTTCATTCCTGTATTGTAAACTGCACCTGATCAATATCCTCCTTCTGCACAAATATTAAAGGTACAGGAGCCCCATAGTTCCTGGCATCTAGTCTCCACAGGTCAAGCCTAGAGTGAATCGTGACATAGCAAGCAAAAAGCATAACACCATTTATATGTGTATATGTGCCGTCGAGTTGCCTGTCATCTTATGGTGACCACATTAATTTCATAGGATTTTCTCAGCAAAGGACTCAGAGGTGCTTTTGCCAGTTCCTCCCTCTGAAATATAGCCTACAGCACCTGGAATTAATTGGCAGTCTTCCATCCAAGTACTAACCAAAGTACCTCTCCATTGACACCCCCTTGTCGTGGGAGAGAGGCTTGTGTACCCTAATGATGTTTTGAGCTATGCTGGCAGTGGCATAATAGCCACTGGTAGGGTCTCCCATGCCAGACAGGTCAAAACCGAAGAGTCTGACAAAGAGTGTCAAAGGGCAGGATGGGCTCTCTAGCCTTATGGCAACCATCCTAGGAGAAGGAAAACTCTAATCCCAAACCCAGGCAGATGGTGCTCGTCCAACCCTGTAAGGTCAACCATCTAAGAGAAGGAAACTCTAATCAAACCTATGACCCGAGGACCTCGCTGCTACGTCCATGCAAGGCCAGCAGATGAACCTTTGGTTTAAAGGGTGAGGCCAGTTCTGTGCATGCTTCGCTCCACCAGAAAAATCCATTGCACAGGCTCGAATAACCAAAGCTGACTCTCCTTAGCTTTCAAGATCAGAAAGAATCTGGTGCCTTGATATGTTCCACAATTTCCCCCCCTGCCTGGGATTTTAAATAGAAGAGGCATACTAAATATCAGAAAAAATCAGAGTGTATGCTCAGTGGTCTGTATACACCTGCTCAGTGGTGACTTGACAGCTGTGCAAACCTCTCTTAAGCCCCATTCAGGTGTTTGGGGTGCCTGGACAATGGAAGCATAGATTCTAAGCAGGTAATTACACCTTTTGTTTCCTCTCCTAGGACATTATCAGACTAACATTTAAAAACTCTGTAATTCCGTGAGTAAGGAAAGCAGAAACATAGTGGCATTATTATACTTACTATCACACATCGCTGTAATCATGCGAAAGAAACACCACAAAATTATTGCATGACAACCACTAGCACTTTAAGAATGGGAGTTTACTTCCACGATTGGGCATGGGTGAGATTTTGGCAGTTCTCACGAGACGACGTGAGTGCATTCAAAACTCCAAAAACACCTTAATTAACAAAGTAAGTGAACACACAAGCACTGAAACAAACCTAAAATGTGCAAGCTAAAGGGGACAGTTCATAAACAGAGCATCCTGTACTTCGTTTTCATGTTCTCACCCAGATTTTCTTGCTGAGGATCGCCTATTCATGCTGTAATCTCATGATTACAACAGGACGTGGTTTTGCATGCCCTCAATACCATGAAAAAGCAATATTGACAATCTATTGATGGCTTGTCCCGTCAATTAAAATCAACACCTTATTTATGGCTGGGGCACAGAGTAACCACGAGAAGACAATGACATGCGATAGCCATGCCTATTCGCCGTACCATGATGTCATAATCCTGCAATTTTTGCCACATCTGATAAAGTCCCTAGTCTTCACCTGGGGTTGTGAATGTCTGGAGAGAGTATATGCCAGAGCCTAAAAAGGTTCTGGTTTTCTACTGCAGTTCCCTCTCTACCCAGTTATGTGTCTGAAGTACAAATCCTGTATTCTGATGGCATATGAAATACATACTCATATGCAGGTTATGTGTCCATAGGATCTTTTCAGACCTTCTGATAAATGTGTGGAGGTTGGGCATATGAGCAGTGGGTATGATATGTACTCCTCATGTCTGAGTTAGAGTCCGGTTAAATGTCCAAATCCATTCTAAGCTTCCCAATTGCATTTTAGTGTACATTCCCCCCTGCCAACATTTCCTTGTGGAGAAGTTGTTAATGACTTGCATTTACAAAAATCGGCTCTGAATGTGTGAACGCATGTATTTTCCCCCAAGTGGGCCTATACTGCTGAATTTTCAGTAGTGAAACATTATAAAAAATGTTTAAATACAATTTGGCATGCAAATATTGACTATTTAGAAAACATTTCTGTTCATGAATGTGTTTGGCTTTGTATACACATAATGGAAGCATACTGTCTTGCCTGTTGCTAAGCTGTGTGCATGTGTGCCATAAAGAAGTGACATCCAAAAATTAACCTGGTCAAACAGTTGCAGGGTCAAAACATTTGATCTTTCTGTGTTTAAAGCCCAGTTGTAGAAAGGAAAGGAAAAGAGGAGGGAAGGAAACAGAAAGTAATCTGACAACAGCAGAGCAAAAATAAAGGCACAAAGGGATATGAATATACACACACAATTTAAAATGCCAGAGAATCAGTTTCGTTTTTGTTTTAATGTTTTGACTCATTTTCTCTCCTAGCCATGGTGGAAAATTCAGGTTTCCACAACCTGGTGACCTCCAGATGTGTCAGATGACAACTCCCATAATTCACATCCAGCATGGTTATCCTAGCAGGAAATAATGGGAGTTGTTGTCCAATATGCTTGGAAGATTCTGGGGTAGGGAATACTGGAGCCTGGGGTAGACCCATTTCTAACAAGCGTCTCTGGAGAGGGGAATTTTCTCATAGAATTCGCCACAGTAAATCTCATGCAGTGCTTTGTCCCATTGATAATAGGGAGTTTCCCCTTTATGTGTGTGTGTTCCTTGTCACTGGGGTTGGGCACCTTGTTTGATGTAACTTTTTGAGTGTGCTCGTAGTATATAATGTGGATAACCAAATTTGTTCCCTCTGCCTGACCTCGTTGAGATTGCTTTCTACTTGATGTAGTTTAAAAAAATATCTTGGTGCAGATGCCTATGTTTCAGGGCAATATGCACAGGCACTGCACTGCCTCAGGCCCTTTAAGTGTTCCTATTTGTATTGTGTTGCAGAGCATGTTATGTTGGGGGGTGGCGGTGATCCCTGGCATCCTATGTCAAGAGCCATTACCCGATTACCTTTTTGCTCTGCCAAATTGTTGTATGAATTATTGCAAGCTGCTAGGGAGGCCAGGATGTGCTAGGCACTACTGTCAAAACTACCTTGTTATCTTGACCATACTTGGCCTGGGCAAGAAATGAAACAAAGACGGCACAGGCTGCTGGAAAAAGAGACTGCAGCAGTCCTCTACAACCTGAAAGATAGGGGTTGTCTATGTGCAGTTGTGTGTCCGGACTGGAGATGATTCCACTCATGCCTCACACACCTGTATGCCCTTCATGTATCAACTCTCCCTTCTACAAAGTCCAGTTATTTCTGATAGAAGTTTGGAACTTAGGAAACTTTTTAACAAATCAGGGGATTGGGAGGGTAGGCTAAGAATTATTCACACACACCCCGCCACTGTTGTTTGTGCCTGTGGTGGTGGTGTTGGTGTTGCCAGGCTGCTTCATAGCACTTTGTGGGCAACACAGTGAAACCGACAGAGTGAGTGACAAGTTGTTTACAGGTTTCCTTGAAGGGGCCTCTGGTATATTTCAATCTGTCAAAGTTGCTTTTCTTTCCTAAGAACAATGCTTGATTGTTGTGTAGGGTGTTTTTTTTTCCCCTGCACAGAGTGAGAGGTTTTGGGTTGTTGTTGCTGGGTTTCTTTTTTAAATGAACTCTGAGTTGAGGAGGGAGGGAGTATAAGGCAAGCATGTGAATCTGTCCCTCTGTCTTTCTGTCTGTCTAGAAGTGAGACTTGGCGATTCTTAGAATACAAATGTCTTGGGAGAAATGGTTCTTAGGTGTTCCTATATCTTTCCCCACCCTTTCTTTCTAACTTCTCTGAATGAGTTGCTAAGTGCCTGCTGTCTTAACCAGGCAACCCCTTGTTTAAATTCCTTTTGGCCTCTCCCTCCATCCTCCACCCCCCCTGCTTGCCCCACAGAGCTTCACCTATACAAAGCATAAAGTGAAGGGGGTATAGTTTGTTTATTAGATAATAGCAATTAAGAGAATCTGGTAGGGTTCTTTTGTTAAAAAAAATTGTGCACAAGCACACCTGTGAGTTCACTCCCCTGTTTCTGCTAACAGATGTACAAATATAGCAGCATGTTAAATATAATATGTGTGCTTCATTCTGGTTGTGCTTTCCCCCCTCCTACATCCTACGGGTGGGAGTGGAGGTTGTGGTGAAGGGCTGATTTTGGTTAGTAGAACTGGCAAATTCTAGCAAAAGAAAGGATGGTACCATGTGTATGTGTGTATAAGTTTGTACAAACTGTTGACCTTTGATGTTCACACATACACACACAAAATCTTATGCAGAGTTTTTTCCCCCTCTGTTCAGAAATAAAGTGAACTAGAGAGTGATCCCCATTAGGGGGAAAAAAAATCATTGCGAGGTGTGTCTTTGTGTGTGTGTCTAAGTTTGTACAAACACTTTAATGTTGATGTTCACACATACACACACAAACTCTTTTGCAGAGTTTTTTCCCCCTGCTCAGAAATAAAGTGAACTGGAGAGTGATCCCCAGTAGGGAAAAAAAAATCATTTTGAGGGTGCGTTTGTGTGTTCCTCGCTGTATATTTTGTATATCTATACAGACAAGATGCAGGGAAACTGAAGGTTTATCAGAACCTTTGGCCACGTATCCCTGAGCATGTAAGAAGAAGAGAGGGGACTGATACTACACTTGAAAACCAATTACAATTGTCCCTTCATATCTGCTGGGGTTTGGTTCCAGGACCCCCGTGGATACCCAAATCCGTGAATACTGAAGTCCCATTATATGCAATGGCATAGCAAAATGGTGTCCCTTATATAAGATGGCAAAATCAAGCTTTGCTTTTCGGAGTATTTTTTTTTAAAAAAAGAATATTTTCCAGCCGTGAATACTTAAATCCGTGGATATGGAGGGACAACTTTAGTGCTTTTAAAAAAACACACATCATCAACATCAACAAGAACAGCACATGTGTCTTCTATTCATTCTGCATTTGTGATATAATCAGTTGGTCGAAATCTGGACAGATTCCTCCTCTTTCCTTCACTGCCTGCCTGCCCTGAGCACAGTTGGGAAAATGAAGCTGGGGTTTCATTTATGTTTAATGATTGCTCTTTTAATATTATTTTTAATGATTGCTCTTTTAATAAATCATATATAGGGGTATGTGCATCCATTGAGCTATGTTTAGAGAAATTTGGGCAGGGGTTTGAAAACTGTCAGTAGCCTGTCTGAGTCTTTTGGAAAGGTGGTGTGTGTGTGTTGTGGTGGTGGTGGTGATGATGATGATGGTTTGAGGTGTGTGTGGAGGGAGGTCGTTGGAAGAAGGGAGGCTGAAAGAAGCTGACTTTGCAAGGTTTCTGTCTGTCTCTTTGGGGTGAGGAGGAGGAGAGGGATGAGGGGGGGACAGGCAGCCCTGAGGGGGTGGTGGTGGCTGGGCTGAGCAGAGGACAACCATGTGGCGCAGCTGTGGGGGGAGCTTGGGAAAGACAGTCTCCTCTTGCTAAAGTGTGCTGCCCCTTTAAGAGCCTGGTCAAGGAGTCCTCGCTCCAAGAGGGAGGGAGGGAGGGAGAAAGCGAGAGGGGAAAAAAAAATTCAATCGGTTTAGGAGGTTTGGATCCACTTGACAGGTTCAGTTGGAGGCGATCCTCGCTGGCGACGGTGACAAAGAGGGGGGGAAATTCTGCTTTCTTTTCTATTTTTTCCCCCCTTTCCTTTCCAGCATGTTAACTGACCCCGATTTACCCCAGGAGTTTGAAAGGTGAGTAAAGGGGAGATCGGTGGCTTTTGCATGCACAGGCATTGCTTTTCCCCCCGGTTTGGGTTGCAATTCTTGCACTGGGTCCTTCGGGGTGTGTGCGCGCGCGTGTGTCTGCGCGGGTTCCGAAATGGCACGGGGATGGATGGCTTCCGAGCCGCGGTGGTGACAAAAGTGCAACTTTCCCTCTACCCGCCTCTGGAGCTCATCTTTTTTTGGGGGGGGGGGGAGAAGAAAGATAGAAAAGAAAAGAAAATCCCCAGTAGTTTTTTTCCCCCCTTTTCTTTCCCCAAATCAACCGAGGCACTTGATCTCTCTTTCCCTCCCCTTCCCAGGATGCCATCATCATAATAATCTCAGATTGCTACTGATCCCTGTTTGCTGTTTTCTTGCAAATTTTAGTCTCTCTCCTCCCCACCCCGGAACGAGATCCCCAAAGTCCTGTAATGCAACCTTACTTCGACAGAGATGCCTTTCGGATTCTCTTGAGCTGCTTGATTTGAATGAACATCATCGCCCCGGCTTTATCTCTATCTCTACCTCTATCTCTATTCCCCCCCCCCCCCCCATCATCCAGTTTCTTTCTCTTTCTTCCCTGCTAATTTTCCCTCCCCTCCCTTCTCTGAATTAATCTGCTCCATACCGAGAAGCAGCAACAAGATCTTAGGCAAGAGCAGTTAGGCTTCGTTTCTTCTTCGCCTTCTCCTCCCTTTACTTTTTAAATTAATTTATTATTTATTTGTTTGTGCATTTATTTATTTTCTTGCCAAGGAGGGGAAGAAGCGCTTCCTGAAATGAATGGGAGAGCAGGCTTTAAACTTTTAGCTTGATCCTTCCAGAAAGAAAGAAAGAAAGAAAGAATGAAAGAAAGAAAGAAAGAAAGAAAGAAAGAAAGAAAGAAAAAGTTTATGGCAAGCGCATCCACATGAGCTTGGGGGTTGTTGATTTAATAAGGGGGTTTCTTTCTTTAATAAGGGGGAGCAAGTGAACGCCAGTCCAATAATAATAATAATAATAATAACAACAACAACAGGGAGAGAAAGTGCACTTCTTGGGAATTAAAATCCTTCTGAAGTGCTCACCAGTAAATTTTTGACTATGTGTGATTATTTGACTATGTGTCAAAAACTGGACTTTTGATATATGACTTCTTTGGCTTGCCCTCTTCTTCCCCACCGCCTCTTAACCACTTGCAAAAGTTAAGCTGTTGCAAAGCCCTTCTCCTAGACTTTATTTCCTATCCAGTTTGATTCCACACACGCACACACACCAGCTCCCAAACTATGTTTGAAAATCCCTCTCTGCTACTTGTGCACTTTCATTTTGGGAGTCCCCTCCTGCTGCATGCATCCCCTCCTCTCTATATTTTCCATACACACACACACACACATACACAAACATGGCAAATATCTGGCAAATAACCCCTGTTGGACTTTAGTGAGGAAGTTAGACTTTACATTTCTATGGGAGCTGTTTGAAAGCAAGCTAGCAAGCAAGCTTGAAATGGCCAGGGTGCATGCTTCTTCGTTTATCTCTCTCCCCAGCCTAAGTTTCACAAAACCTACCTTCTGCATAACCATTTGTTACATCTGACTATATAATGCAAGCTAGGTGATAGACCAGCTGGTAAAAAATATGCCAAGTCAAGCTGTTCAGCATTCAGGATGCTGAATTGGATAGTAAAAGGCACAAGGGGGAAATATCTTTCAAGCATCTTAGAAAGTCAGGGGTGGTGCATGAATTGGGGTAAAAGAATGCACAGATCAATGCACAACAAACTAGCTGGAGTGGCGGGTGTTCTGTAAGTAGGGTTTTGTGTGTGTGTGTTTCTGTATACATCTCAGTATATTTCTGTGTGTCTTTATTAGTACCAAATCCAATTAAATCCAGCAAAAGGGTTTTAAAAAATGTGCACAAAAACTCCTCAGCTGAAAACACCTTGGACTGAAACTCCTTCCAAGGTTTTATTTGCTCTAATTAATTTCTCTCCTTTGTTTTAAATCACTGACATTTCTTGGCCAAGCTACCCCTTTCCATAATATTGTGATATGAATGTATCTTGGAGTAAACGTAACTATTTATCTTAGTACACTTTGCGTTAATGGGGCGATTGCCAGTTTCTTCCCAAAGAAATACCCAGAAGCTTAAAAGTCTTCTGTCACAATGGCAAGAGAAGGTATGCACATTTAAAATCAGGTATGCTCTATTAAAGAAAACACAATAAGGACAACTTTTCCTGTGAGCTGGGTAGGTTTTGAAGGCAAGAGTGGGAATAGCACTTTCTGTCTTAGAAGTGAAGTCTTTGGTGCGTGTAAGACAGGAGGTTTCATTTTCATTTTGAAACAAAGTTTTAAACTGATAAACTAGATGGTCTTTTAAAATCCCTTAATATGTTTTGTGCTCAGAGTTATACCTTTTAAAAAATATAGAAGAGGAAGAAGAAAGAGCCAGTTAAATAATCCATGTGTTTCTAACTTTCACAGATATGTGGCTATCAAGGAATAGATAGAAATGATTAAATAGTGGTGAGGAGGAGGGAAATCCTGTCATCTAATGCTTTTCATTTAGCATTTTCCATCTGTGGTTTTAGTTGGTAATACAAACCAATATCTCTGTTAATCATTACCATTTGTTTACATTCTCTGTGTTTGACTATAGTTACTAACCACACATACATGGAGAACTGTACAGGTTGTGGAGATTACTTTCATCAGAACATGTACAAGACACATGAAAACCCATGATGTATAGCTTGGTAGGGGATGTTGTAATTCCTTCTTCTCTCTCTCTCTCTCTATATATATATATATATACACATCTACATATATATATATATATATATATATATTAGTGTGTGTGTGCATGCACGTATTTTGATGAAATTGCAGGGCTACCATCTGTCACACCCTAACTGGACTTTTACAAATATGTACAAGGCCCATTTAAATATAGATAGATTGCCCAGTGGACTACAAGGAGGCGTAGATATATATTCCAAAGGATTTTGCTGTAGATTCATTTCTCAGTCACCAAACTGTTCTCATATCCTCTGCAGGGAGAAATTTGTCCCACTGGCTTTTCAGTTGCTTTGCTTTATTCTAAAACTTTTGGAACTTCAGTTTATTTAAGAGAAGCTGATGGCTATGTGAATTGAGAAATGATCCAGCTTTTGTTTTGGTCCATGTGCAATGCTTCTTCTCCATCCTGGCTTTTAACTTTGGTAGGACAGAAGCTGGTATGAAAATTGTTCGCTTTACTATCTGTTAGAATCTGTGAGTTAGTATCTACAGTTTGTTCAACCAAAGTAAGGGCAGGTTTAGCATGCTCAGATAAAGTTATCACAGTGGCTTCTGATAGAAAAAAAAGCTCAACACAGCTCAAAGTTGGGGTGCAGCACTTTATAATTGAAAAGTACTGAAAGATTTGAGCTAGAAGTAGCTGCTTCTTTATCTAGAATTGTAATGATAGATTTTGATACAGTATACTGCTTGTGATGGCCAGAATCCATCCTAGGAGACTCATCAAAACAATAAGATTTAGGCTTCGTTTCTAAATACTGTATACTTATCAGGGTGTGAGTTTTATTAGACCCTGTGGAGCTCCTTCCCTGAAATGCACAGGGTTGTATTTTTAATCCCCCCCCCCTTCCCACAATTATGACAAAGCTTACATTAGCTAGCTACAGAAGGTAAGCCAAGGTGAAGAAGGTATTTTCCCAAACTATCAGTAGAAAAGACCTGTAACTCTGACAACACAACTTCTCTGTGAAATTTACAAGAACAATTGAGAACTTGGAAATGCCTGGCACAAATTTTGAATATATTCCTGAAATCTTGTAAAAGGGGGAAAAATAAAGTGGCAGCTTGTCAGTGTTCTTGATGCATGAAATGTTTCTGAACCTGAAAGCGTGCAACATTCACATGATTTCGCTGCAGACCCACAGGCTACATGTAGGTTTCAGAAGACACTGCTGGCTACCTGGGTTACGTGATTTCAAGGTGACACGTACAATTCTAATAGTACAGAACAGAGGAACAAGGACAGAGATGAGTGAAACAAAGTTAATATTTTGATTTTCCCTGATATAAAATATAGGGGGATCTTAGATTAGCAGTAGACATTGAAGACTTGAGGTGTTTGTTTTTTTATATCTTAGATGGGACAGCAACAATATAATATTATGAGTTGCTTTTGTCATCCAGCCTTCCACTTCATTTATTTGAGTGTTCTTCCAATGTTAGCAAATGACAGAATATTTTTCCTATAGTGCAGTTTTGTGTTAGCCAAAACTTTTTGGTAAGAGAAAGAGAGAAATTCAGCTTTCTCTTCCCTTTCGTCTCAGGGTTGCTGTCGATTTGGAAAAACTGACACCCTTCCGTCAACAGGCCAGATTATAATGATTTGCCACAATGCTCTTTCAAAGCACTGTAGCATTCATCCTTATCCTGACACCCTCTAGACGTGTTGGACTACAACTCTCATTTTTTCCGGCTAGCATGCTGAATGATGGTCTTTGGAGCTTCAGCACATTTAGAGGGTGCTGGTTTAGGGAAGGCTGTACCACAGGGACTCCCCTCTCCCTCAACAAGCCAAAGTATGCTATGACACTTACACTTGGTATATGATGTAATTTAATTTCCACGCTGCCACCTCTCCTGTGTTTTCCTGTTCACTAGACCAGGCATTGATTCGTGCTCATGACCTGAGAATTGCTACAAACAATTTTGGCCAAGCATAATTTGACCCGTTGATGCCGCCTTGTGCTATGGCAGAAGGAGTAATGTGCTTTCAGTGTGTTCATTTGGCACTGCTTTTGAAGTGATGTTGTACACTTTTTTAAAGGCTCTCTAGGAAACATTTTGGCTATAACTCATGCAATAGTTCCTCTCCCATTCTAGCCTGTAAATACAAATGATCATTTCAGTAAATTTGTTCAATACTAGAATAGTGCAGCAGAGCTGAAACTATTCTAAGAGGGAGCTATGAAGTGATTCATTCAATGCAAGGAGCCTTGTGGTGTTCATGCCAAATGTAAAATTTAACAGGACCAGATTCCAGGAGATGATCTCGTCTCTGGTACTCCTGGGGTTAATTTGAGAGTGATAGGGAGAGGGCTGGGGGGGGACACATTCAACTGCCCCCCCATCCCCCTTGACATGGGACTTTAAAATGTTTGCTTGTGAGTACAGTTGGTAAGGAGGGAGAAAGCTTGTTTCCCTTTCTCCCTGTTGTCCAGAGACATTAAGCATAATGAATGCATGAGGTATTTACTGCTTCTTAGGGAGCTTTTAACTAGCAGCTATATCTGTGTCAGAGTCTTATTAAAAATGTGACAACCTGTCTTGTTGTTTTAGCCATGGTTCTTTTTGATAGGGATTGAATAAGTTTCTTGTGGCTCTCTATGAAACGTATATTTTACTTTTGATCAGCCACCTTGTATTTAGCTAGAAAATATGCATATATATACCAACAGATGAAAAGGCGAATAATTGATATAAAAGGATCACTCTGGGTGATTTTCACATTAGTGCTTTTGAATCTCATTGCATATCTTCTCCCCTCTCTCACACACAAATGCAAAATTGTTCTGTGAAACTTGAGTAAGAATGACATTTGGCTTGTCTCTTTTCCTGTTAGGATCTCCTTAGTAATAATTTTGACACAATTATAGGACTTGGAGGGAACTTGTACCTCAGATGTAGGTCACTTTAGCCCACCATACCTTTTGATTACATGATAATTGTAGGAAAATCTTCCTAATACTTGTATTATTTTATTGTGGTTTATCTTTTCAAAAAGAAATGTATTTCATATACTGTATTTGGAAACATTCCTGTATTTCTGATATTCAGAATAAGGATAAATTGGCATGCATTAAAACTATTATTGCAAAGGTGAATAAAATAAGCTTGGAGCTATTATTAAATCATGGAACTTTGTTAAACTCCCCCAACCCACAAATGTGCTCTTTAATTAACGTTGCCTAAATTAGCTTCTCTTCTAACACTTCAAATTAAGTGGACTGTGGAGCAGGCTGTAGTAAAGTAATACAATGAACTGTGATTTTATGTGTGTATGTGAATGTGTGCTCTCTCTCTCTCTCTCTCTCTCTCTCTCTCTCTCTATATATATATATATATTTACGGTTGCTCTTGAGTATTTGCCATGCTAAGAGATTTGGGTGAGGAGTTTTGTTCCTTAAAGGCAATTAAATCTGTTCAGGGTCGAGTTCATTTTTAGCTCAATTTTTATCTATTCCTCTGCCAAATCTGCCTGTTTCAAAGTCTGTTTTGTACGTCTTCCTTCTTTAGAGATCATGCAATGTCTAATCCATGTCAACCACTAGGGGGGTATTTGAGAACAGAGCAGACTACCTTTCATCCAAAAAATAACTGGCTCACCTCAACCATACACTATTACTAACCTTTGCCAAGTTGAGAATCTCTTGCCATTGGAAAGCAGTGTCCAAACCAGCATATCTTTGTAGCAAAACAAATCTATTTATAGAGGAATAGATGGGAGAGAAGACCCAGTTCTTTAACTTGCTAGCATTGAATTTATCTTTGCATGCTACATGCTAAAAGTAAAGTCCATAGAGATGGGTAATGTGGAGCAATTACATGGAAGTGTATTTTTCTTTGGGGGGGCAGTGGATTAACACATAATGAAATTAACCAAACTCCAATGGCCAGAGCGACCGAAGCTTAATCTATTGAGATATGGTTGCAAAAAACTTGTCAATAGTTTTTTGTCCATTCGTTTGTTTTCCTTGTGTGTCTGACATTTCTGGATACCATGTCCTTTGGCCATCATACTTGTTAACTAAGTTATTGGCGTGGGTGTGCATAATAATTATAAATGTGCAAAGCATGGCACAAGTGCACTGCATTAGCAGAGGCTAGTAATTTTACATGTTGAAAATGGGCATTGCACCTGCACAAGAGAGAGAGGGAAAAATTGAAATTGAAATTATTGGTATCCCAACATGATCCCACGCTGGGTGACTTGTGCTGTCAGGGCAATTGCAGCTGCTCCTACAACCTATTATATCATCCATCCTGCCAGTCATTCCATCAAAATACCTGGGTCCCATCTGGATAGAAGCAGTGAGTCCACTCTCCCCCCCCCTGCAAGAAAACATTTCTGTGGTATTACAGATACTTATTACTATATTTATCCTTTATGGAATGTTTCAAGGACACAAAAAATTTCAGTAGTTTTGTTGGGAGTAAAGCCAAACAAAAATAATATATCCATTAGTAGTTGACAACTGTAATATTACTGATGAATATAAATTTTATGGCTAGGCCTCCTATAGAGTGGAAAGATAAAGACATGTAACACTTGTAGGAGAATGTGGGGACTGGATAACTTAAATTTTAATAATTCTTATGAAACCCCTGGGTCCTACCTAAACTACTTCTGTGTCCCAGCAGTGTTAAATGGACCAGTGGTTAAGAACCACTGTTCATCAAGGCACAACACAACATGTTTATTGCAAGAATGAATGTAACGTTTTCATGGCTTGCAATACCATTTTTAATTTATTTATTTATTTATTTATTTTTAAAAAGCCACTCCAGAAAACCATAAATCTCTTTGGAGGGCCAAATCACAGCCTCACAAAACAACACACACAAAATGAACGAAACACTGGTACGTTCTATTTTAAAGGGGTCCCCCACCCACAAAAAACACAGTCTTTCATCAATTATTACATACCAAAGGGCAACTCAAAAGTATCACAAAGCTGTATACAAATTATTTGTAATACCCAACATTTAAAGGCACAATCCAGGAAAAATGAAACACCTTATTTCCCACGAACTTCAATGAGAAAATGAGATGTTCTTAATGCCCTCACTTACCTTACAATCCTTTGGTCATAAACTTTGGCCGCGTCATTCCATGAGTTCTAATAACTTACATATCATGTTAATTACCGTAGCTCTATATCATGTTCAAAAGGATCATACAACTTTGTTGATTTGGTTCTCTTTTGGGATAATAGTTTTGTTAAGATAGTCATTGTTCTTTAGTATAATTTGTTAAAGGTCTCCATCACGCTTTTAAATCTCAACATCATCAATACAAATAAGTATTATAACATCTTTAGTACATTCCATGCCCCACTTCCCAAGCAATTCTTCTTAGCTTGAAACACTTTGTGATTACCACTGTCTGTTTTTGGAACTGCAATTATATGAAATGCTACCGCAAGTGTGTGTGTGTGTGTGTTTTCTTTAAGGGACTAGTATTTCATGTAATTTAAGAGGAAGGTCAAAGGATTAAGTAGCAGTCCTGGACCCAAGGTTTTCTCAATTATGTTAACAAGGCTGCCCCAAAAGTTTCTTGTAGTCTTTCTGAAGTGCTACCAGAGATGTGTAAAACCCAGTTAGAAAAGGTTATTTTTGAGTACCGTACTAAGAACCCAGAGATGTGCTATGGTACAGATAGCCTTACGGTGGATCAAAATGCCTCTTGTATAGAGTAAATTGAATCATCCCCAGTCTTGGGCATATTGCACATTGATTTTGTGCCCTGAAACACCTGTGAGCCAAGCCTCCATACCTTCAGGTAGTGACAGTACTTCTGGCAGTATATTAGCACAAATCCATGATGTTGTTAATAGTGTCTTGGTTTGGCTCTCAGCATCCCTGTTCTGCTGATCGCTATGCCTCATTTATTTGGTGGAATGGTTAATTAGAGGATCAGGTTTATTTTCATAGATCTTTCAAACATGAATAGTAATAGATAACAGTGCCAGGTGCTGATGTTTGTTGTACTGTAATTGATCTATTGGAATCCACTTTGCTTTCCACTCCTATTTTTATCCCAGAGGAAAAATACATATATTGATATAGATAATATCAAATCTATATACATTCTTCTTTCTGTTCTTGAATCTACAGGCTACATCAGACTTCAAATGCTTAAATATTTGTATTCTGTTCATGCACTGCAGTTATCCTTGTTTTTATTTGTTTTAATATGTGTTAAGTCCCAATGTTTTTATGAAATATTGCATACTACTATATTACTACATACCTTCCATTGGTTTTTTTTGTTTTGTTTTGTTTTTTGGTGGGGGGGGGTCTAGCAGTTTATCTTTTAATTCCTAGCAAAGAACTGCAATAGAACTGTGCTTGCTAAACATCAGAATCTGAGATAGTACATGTTTTGTTTAAGATGATAAAGCTTCTCTATGTTCAACTAAATGACAGACAGTTTAACCTACACAGTTCAAATGAGTGAATGTTCTTTTTTTAAAAAAAACAGTTTAATGTAGTAGGTAGTCTGTCAGACCTAGGACTGCAAGTTGGGTTCATTTCATACTTCTGATGAAATATTCTTTAGTCTTCAGCTAAATTACTTTTTTCAGTTAAAATTAATGAGAAATTAATGAGAACTAGGAATGGACACACCTTTTTGTTTCCAGTCATTGTCAATTTCACATGTGCTAGCTGTAATTTTTTTCCACTTCTATATGAATCTGTGTTATTTAAGTGTGTTTTTTAAATCCCTATTGCATGTGTGTGTTAATACTTTCTCTCAAAATATGTGTTTAAATGTGCATGTGGGTGCTTTTAAACTCTTGAGTGCTGTGTCATACAATGTTCAGAAAAAGTGGCAAATTTGGCAGTTAGGTAAGCTGTGGGCAGCACTTTCATTAGAAAAGTTCAAACTAGTTGGAGCAGATCAGTTCATTTGATTGGGGAACTTATAGAGTTTCAAGTCCTCACGTTTTCTTACATGACAGTTGTATAATTCACTGGCACACATATTTGGAGTGGCACAGATATGCTTAGATAGCTTTAAGAACAGCGATGGGCAAATTCTTGGAGGATATAAGTCCATCATTACCTAATTGCTGTGATAGCTCAATGGGATTTTTGAATTCATAAGTCTGTGAGCCTCTGGATATCAGATTCTAGGGAAGGGATGGCTTCATGATTTGTTTGACTACTGTTGCCAATAGAAATGCTGGACTAGATCGACCTCCGGTCTCATCTGTTAGGACTCATCTTATGCTCTTTGTACATTTATAGCATGAGATAAAATGCTAGCTAATCTTACTGAGATGTCAGCCGATAGCAGTTTCAAGTTGTTGATTTCAACGGGACTATATCCAAGCCGTTTGACATAACCAGGCTTTCGGTGGATTTTCTAGGCTGTATGATCATCTCTAATAGATTTGTATCTTTGTTTAAAAGTGAAACTTGGAAACATAAAATAGAACGTGGGAGCTTCTTGTTTTCTCCCTCCAACCAGTTCAGCGCTTAATGTGGTTGCATGAGTCAAGGTAGAGAGGGAAAGGAGAAGGACTTTGTGCATATCCTACTACTGCAAGCAGGAAGTGGTGCCTCCCTCACCATAGGACAGCACAGATATGCCTACTGGCAAATTGGGGCTAATTGTCAGTGGCACAAAAGGAGCAGGCTACCCAAAAAGTTTGCTGGCTTCATGACAGTCATATGGCATGCAATAAATGGACTGCATGCTTCAAAAAGGCACTCTCACTTTGTGACAGTGTTAAACTCAAGTGCCTTGCTTATTAACTCTTGCAGAAAATTCTTACCTCCACCCTACTTCTTTCTATTCTGAAATCACCATGGTTGATATAGAAAAGGAACTTTTTACCAGGGCAGAGCTAAAAACAAATGGAAGCATTCTGCTTTCTGTTGCTTTTGTTCACCATTCAGTTTTAGCATTAAAAAAAATATTTCACAAGAGAAACAATTTCTTGCATTTAATTGTTGCTGTTGCCATACGTACATATTTTTAAATCTGTACATTTAAACTGCTGAGAAATGAATTTCAAAATTTTTGCTTTAAAAATTTTTGCAACCAGGATATGTGGGAAATCTTGCAGGGAGCTAGAATTAGGGGGTGGTAAATCCAGACAAAGAAGAATATTCACAGTTTTTTCTGCTTTTTATGAAAAACACATTGGAGCACGCTGTTGAAAAATTGTCAACTGCTATGAGATTCTTTGCCCTGGGGTGGAGTGAAGGGACTGACATTTTTTCCCCACAATTGGGGACTTTTTCTGCAAAAATATATCAATTCACTTTGCACAAAAATGTATTTTGTGGGACAGAGAGCAAAACCCACTTGTTTTTACTCAGAAACGTACACATATACATACCAAAACTTCCACATCTTTTTCATTAAAACTCCCCTAATGTGAAAAACCATCGAAAAAAGCAGCAGGAGGAAAACATTTTAAAGCATGTTCTTATATAAGAGAACAAAATAAGTGGGGATTTAAACCCATAGTCCATGTCCAGGTCTATGACACTAAAATAGGGGCAGAAGTATACGGTTAAAAGATAGAAGTATCATCCTGTTTACACAGATATTGCTCTCCCCTTATTTACACAGCATGGAAAAGTGATGATGTGGATCAATTTGTTTTGCAGCAATATAGATCATTATGCATTTTTCTCTTTCTTTTTTGTCACATGAGAGAAGGTTTCTGTTTCCCCAAATGTTGGACAAATGGCATGGGCATAATATTTTTCTGCCACTTAATCTTTTACAAGTAAAGATCCTCTGAATGTTTTTAGGTTCTGTAATCCAAAAATAAGTTGAATTGCATTTCTCTGGCAACGTAAATTTCTGAAGCAGATTTCAATAGGGTTTACTCTCAAATCTGGATCTTGGTGCCAGGAAATGGCAACTTTAACTCTGTGATCACCAGTTAAATGTGATAGTAATATCCCCAGAAACCCCAGTGATAGGTTTGCCTTAGGGTCACTATAATTCCGAAATGACTTTAAGGTGCACTGCAAAAAGTAGTAGTAGTAGTAGTAGTAGTAAGTAGTGGAAGGAGTAGGTGTAAGATGAGGAGGATGGGGGGGCACCCACAGATACTTTACCAGGTTCAAGCTGTTTCTGTGGTAGAAGTAAATGGTTATCATCCATTTAAAGATTTGGTGTTTTGAATGAACATTGTAGGTTTGTTAAAAAGTAGGTTTGTCCATTCACTAGTTTGACCCAACCAACAGTCTATGAATTGTTTTACTTCGAAAAAGCACAAAAAAGAATGATCATCGATGAGAGAGCAAAAGAAAAAAAGGATAATGTAAATATATTAAATGTGATTGCTACTTATTTCTCAATTATCTGCTAACCTGTTTGACCATATGAAACATTCCAAATCTATTCAAGTGTTTAAAATAATTGGGTTCCCCTTTATTGTATCTTTCGGGTGAACGTAGAAGACATAAGGGTGTGTGTGAGAGAGACAAAAAATATGAATATACAGAGTATGGGAAATTACTTTAAAAAAGTAAATAATTCCTTTCACCTGTTGTAGTGGTTTAAAAGTAATTTGGTTTTGCTCATGTAGTGTTTAGAAAGTAACTTGGCTTGGTTGCTGTTTTTTTTTTTTATATATATATGTATATACTGTATAAAAGATCTGATACACTGCTTTCTTTTTTGGGAAAAGAAAGGCTGGGTTGATTGAGAAAAAAGAATGCCATAGCATTCTTGACAGATTCCTGGTAACATGCTTCAGAAATGGCCATTTAAATAAACTTCAAAGTAATTAGAAAATGATAACTTGTTACACCAGTAAAGTGACTTCATTCTCATTTGTTACATTGTTTTACAAATATGTCTTCATTATCCCCTTGGATTACACAGAAAGGAACTGGCAAAACCAACCTCTGAGTCTTCCTTGGCTAAGAAAACTATGAAATTCATGGGGTCACCATAAGTCGACAGGTGATGCGCGCATGCACACACACACACACACACACACACACAATTAACTAAAATACTTGTTACTTCAGAGTGTCTCTCCCTGTGTGTGTTGTGCTCATGTGTGTAAAATATTCATAAGAGCCTGGAAATGTTATTTGGGGGGGGGGGGGCTAAAATTCTTAAAATCCTGAAACCAGCACTGTTACTAACTATGGTGCTGTCAGATTCTGGGAGTTATATTCCCAAAAAGCAGTGTTTTCAAGCTCTGGCTAATATTATCCATACACACATGAACATAGGGGGATATTTGGTCAAAGACTCATCAGGTTTACTAACAAGAGCCTTGTTTCTATAGCTCTGTTCTTCACAGAATGGAAAGAGTTTATATATAGCTCCAGATATTGTTCCAGTTTGGCCCAAGGTGTTTCGTATGCCTTCCTTTTCTGCTTTTATATTATTATGTAATTGTAAGTATATTACATAATTTTGTACAGCATTAAAATATGAGTATGTGGGCGTCAGACGGTGTACATAAGAAGGAGGGCAAAGCTCACTTATTATACATATATTATGACTTTTTCTTGCATATTCTGGACTTAATTTATTGTGCCACTGCTTTTAATTATTGTGAATCTTCAGAGTGTGGGTTCAGAAATAATATTTTTTTTCCCCTTACCTCAAATTTGTGCTGATAGGAGTTTGAGTTCAGCGGTTCAGTTCAGAATTAATGAAATATATATTTTTTAATATCAAACTGTTATTTGTTTTCCTCCAAAGAAGCTAAGTGTTAGATACTGATTTATCAGCTAATGCATTTTCATCCAGCAAGCTCAGAAAAGTTTTGAGTCTTAATGATCTGAGGACTTTTAAAAAAGGCTTCACATTTGTATCTAGAGAAACTGAGGAACAAACGGTTCAGAGTTTGCAGCTTTCACCAAAAATCACATCTCTTGGCATCTGCCTTTCTGTCTTTTATCTTGTAGACTGCCCTTTGCCATATTCGCCATTTTAAGTTTCTAGGAACTGCAAATTACAGATTTCTAGCAGTAGTCCAATTACAATCTCTAAAGGTCTCGCTCTGGCAGGATGAAATATAATACTTAAATTACTTAAATATGTAAAATAGGGGGCTTTGGAATATCATTAATAATGATAGGTTCAGGGATATTTACAGGTTCTGATACTCTTTTCCCCCTCTCCTGGCTGCCTTGATGGGGGTGAAAATATAGCCAATGATCGGAGCATGTGACAAGTATGTTTTGACTTGAGGCAGCTGAGTCGCTAGTCTCCTTAAGCTGTATGCTTGACATGATACGCTTAGGCCGTCCCCAGAAACGATGACCTGAATATCTGATTTCCTATTCCAGAAGTGAAAAATTGCATGCTTGGATAAATGAACAAAATAGAGCAACAGGTTTCTGAATGGTTATGACATGGATCTGTAGAGGAAAAGGGAGGTGAACCCTGATGTGTTAGGCTGAACTCTCACACTTAGGAAACCTGTACAAATTTGTGATGCAATTCTGTTATTAAAAAAATTGGAGTTTGAAGGAGAGTGGAGTAGGTGTGCTATGGATAGGCTGGAGACAATAGCTGTTTTGTTTCATTTTTCTGGAGCAACATGAATAAGAGAGGCTGGGAGAGCAGAGACCAAAAAAGTATATGAGATACTCATAGTTGCTATGTTGTTTGAGAAATATGTTAAAAGGGGATTATATTATTATTATTATTATTATTATTATTATTACCCCGCCCCTCTGCTAAAAGCAATCGGGGCAGCTTCCAACAATTAAAACATTTAGGATTGCTTCTAAAATATTGGGGGTGTTCAGGCTCTATCAAAAAGTGGTGTTCTTAGGTGATTTTTAGACTCTGGGCTTAATGGTACCGTGAATGGCAACATGTTTTATGTGTAAGCCAGTCCAGCTTCTCTTCTCATCCAGGGATTCTCAGTGAGTTTAATTCAGTGATAAAGTACAATCCTGAACCTATTTGCTCTTGAGTGTGGGATCTCTGAAACATTAGAGAGCTACTGCCAATCAGACTTAACAATACTGGACTAGAATGAACACTGGTTGGACTCCATCTGAGACAGCTTCCAATGTTCTTCCCATTCCTCTCCAGCCCTACACCAGTTTCTGAGAGCACTTGCTAAAGTGCACTGCGGAAACAGGGGGCTAAATCTAGTGCTAATCCTACCTAGGGTAGTTTGATTGAAATGAATGGATGGTATTAGTTACAAGTAAGTTAAGATCTGTTGACTTCAGTGGGCAGGATGAATGCTTGATTTAGCCCAGGTGTTTTCAAATGTTTTGTTGAAGCCTAGATAAGGGGACCATTCAGCCAGGGCAGCTATGTCCTGCTATGCTATATGGAAGTCAGTTAGGGGAGAGTGTTCTTGGGCTCTCCACTCACAGTCCAATTTGAAGAGGCGAAAACATCAGAAAAGACAGTAGGGGCCTTGAGGTAACATGATAGCCATGTTTGAATATTTGAAGGGATGTCATACTAAAGATGGAGCAAGCTTGTTTTCTGCTGCTCCACAGAGTAGGGCATGGAGCAATGGGTTCAAACTACAGGAAAAGGGATTCCACCTAAAGATTAGGAAGAACTTCCTGACTGTAAGAGCTGTTTGGCAGTGGAATGCACTGCTTGGAGTGTGATGGAATCTCTTTCTTTGGAGGTTTTTAAACAGAGTCTGGATGGCCATCTGTCAGGAGTGCTTTGATCGTGTATTCCTGCAGGGCAGGGGGGGGGACTAGATTGCCCTTGTGGTCCCTTCCAACTCTATGATTCTATGAAGTTGCCCATCAACACTCCATTTGGGTTGCAGACTGACCAGTAGGCATTACAATCACTTGAGTTATAGCCACACTACACAATAAAAGAAGTTTGATATACATTTATTGACCATGGTTCCATCCTACAGAATCCTGGGATTTGTAGTTGGTGAGATCCTTAGAATTCTCTGCTGGAGAGGTCTAGGGCACTCTGTAGAACTATACCATTAGAGACTGCTATGAAAGAATTCCAAGTACTTTACCAAACTACAAATCCCAGGATTCTGTAGGATGGAGCCATGGAAGTTTAAGTGGTATTAATTGTGCAGTGTGAATACACAGTGTGGATAACTGGGCATTTTTTCCTATTATGGTGAGATATATTGTATTTCTATTTACGTTGCAGAGGTTATTTTTTAGCTGGTATATGTAAATAAAAAGTGTCATATACAGTATAAGTTTTACATTGGTCTGTGCTCTCTTATGTCCTTTGTTTTGGTGATGCATTTCTTCTTTTTTGGGCTTGTTTCAAACAGCTACCTTGAGCAATAAAGGTGGGCCGAGAAAGAAAAAAAACTGACCCAAAGTATTCACCTTGAAAGCAGGATCACACTTTGTGTGTGTGCGCGGACGTGTGTGGTTTCAATGCTGCTGCCCTGCTCTCTTTGTATTTTTTTAAAAATTTAGGGCCCACTGTCTCATGGTTCTATGATTCCCGTCCGCCTGTCTCAATCTGGGACCCTTTTGGTACACTGCCCTACAAAACCCATTACCTGGAGCCATTATGGCATATGACAGTATTGGCTATGGGTAATGGGGTTTGTAGTCCAAAGCACCTGGTGGGCAACAGCTTGGGGAACATATTGCTCTATCCTCACTTGCAGAAGGGAAGTCATTTCAGGCTAGGTGCAAAGATGGTTTAATCTCTACACCTGACATTCCCTGATTAGAAAAATCCATCAATCTTACCATATTACCATTCTTGCCAATGAGTGAAGATTTCCTTAGTGTGTTTTTAAAGTGCCTCACTTCACCTACAAGGGAGTACAGTTGTCCCTTCACATTTGCTGGGGTTTGGTTCCAGGACTTGCCATGAATACCCAAATCTGTGAATACTCAAGTCCCATTATATGCAATGGCATAGCAAAATGGTGTCCCTTATAGAAGATGGCAAAATCAAGGTTTGCTTTTTGGATTATTATATTTTAAAGACTATTTTCAAGCCATGAATACTTAAAACCATGAATGCCAAATCCGTGAATGTGGAGAGACAACTTTATATGCATTTCTGTTGTTATTAGCCTTTAGTTTGAAGAGGTTTTTAACATGCTCAGTATCTTACTTGCATCAAACTCTTCATTGTACCTTTCATTATAATATACTTTGGCTCTTAAGTAATGTCAAGTGATTCATACATGTAAAAATGCAACAGATAATGATGTTAAAAATTAAAACTGAATACATTTTTCACATTATTTGAAAATATACCCAAAACTAGAGCCACTTATTTCAATGCTACACTATTTTTTCCTGCCAACAATCAACTTTTTGATATAAGAGAACAGAATGTTTTTCCACTTTAAAAATCTCTTAAAATGTTTGGGAAGAGGGAGCTTAAGATGATATCAATGAGGCATCATGGAAGGGTTGGAATCGACCACTGTTGTGGGTCTGGTTGTCAACTTTCTGATCCTGGGACACTTTAGTGGGTGCGTGGAGTGCCAAAAATATGAAATAACCACAAAACCTGCAGGTGCCCAAAAGCCAAGTTCTGGGTTTGATGGCTGTATCCTATTGAAAAAAGGAATTGCTGCTCATTGAGTGCTCCCAAAAAGGCAATTCTTCTTTTATTCCCCTCCAAAAAGGGGCTGTACCCAGTCTGGAGGGTTTGAGGGCCTCAAAAACAGCCTTTGGGGCCACATGAGGCCTCCCTCAAGGGTCATATTTTGCCAAATTATAAAGGTTTTGACATGTATAGATTAAGCATATACTTTAATAGTAACAACAATAATAATCACCAACAATAACAATATTAAACATAGTCATCTGGGGAATGTTTAGATCTAAGATAAGATTAACAAGAAAATATAGTATACAGTGTGTTACAAAATATTAACTATAATCATAAATTACAGTTTGAGTGGCACTTAAATGTCTTATTAAGATGGTTGACAGAGAAGATATATTTGAAGGCAACTGACTGGGAGGAAGTCCGTATGAATGGGAAAGTAAGTGAGAGGGTGAAAGGAGGTGAGGAAGGACAAGAGGGAGAGAGAGGGGGAGAGGAAGGTAATGAGGTATGGCGAAGGAGAAAGAAGAAGGGAAATGGAAGTGAAATAGAGAAGATGAGGTAGGAAAGTTGAGTGAATTTATGTTTAGATGTGTGAAAGAAGGAAAGACGGAATGTTTATGTTGTGTTATATAAACGCAACTGAGATAATTTGGTGGAGATTAACATATGTATGTTTATATGTTTTTCAAATTTCTTGAATAAAAATTGCATCTATGTGTGTGAGTGTGATATTTTGCCCACCTTGAGTATCACAGTTGGTCTGAGGAGAGCTAGGTTCCAAACCCCTGTAGTCCTTGAAGCACCCTGGAATGCCTAGAGCATTGATGGACAACTGTGCCCCCGTGTTGTTGGACTGCAACTCCCATCATCTTTACTTGGCATAGGTGATGGTGAGAGAAATGGCAATCTAGCAGCATTCAGAGGACCACAGATACTTGTGCCTGGCTTTCAAGACTCAGACTGGTGGGGAAGGATATTCTTCTGGGAGAGCAGGCATGGTGTAGTGGTTTGAGCATTGAACTATGGCTCTGGAGACTGAGGTTCAGATCCCCATTCAGACATAGAAGCCCATTGGGTGACTTTTGGCAAATCACACTCAGCCTCAGAGGAAGGCAAAGGCAAATCCCCTCTGAACAAATCTTGCCAATCTTGATAGGTTTACCTTAGGGTTGTCACAATTCAGAAATGATTTGAAGGCACACAAGAACAAGAACAACAGTTGTGACTTCAGGCTACAGAGTAAAGAGAAGAGGCCTGTAGATTACTAGTAGATGGTGCCTTTGAATTCATGTCCTGCTTGTGATGTTCCTGTTGACAACTGCTTAGCCACTGTTGAAACAGAGTGTTGGACTAGATACAGATGGTTCCCTGTATCCATGGGGAATACGTTCCAAGACACACACACACACACCGTGGATACATGAAACCATGGATAGTAAGGAACTCTTAATATTTTCAGTGACACGAATGCCAGAAGTTTACCATAGGATCATACTGTAGGACCTAGAAATGCCTAGAGAGAACATATATTTTTGGACTTGGATAAGTGAAAGCATGGATACTGAATGGGGGTCAACCTGTATATGTCTTTGGTTGTATCCAGCATGGCCATTCTTCTGTTCTAAGACAGGACTACATCTTGCATCTGTTACATGGTTTGGTTTTTCCCTGAGGAAAATTGTTTTAGCACAAGGCATAGCATCATTGCTTTCCCCCTTTTAATGATATACAGCATAAAGCATAACATGTTCCTCTAACATTAGATGGGCCACAGGCTGCCTACAAAGCCAAGCTGATTTATAGGGACTTCCCATTTGACACTCAACATGACCTTGATTCACAATGCATCTGAAGAAGGTGATTGTAATCCATGAAAGGTCATGCTAAAATAAATCTGTTAGTCTTACAAGTGCCACAAGACTCTTGTTTCCCCTTCGTTTTATACTGAAACAGACTAACACGGCTACTTATTTTTAAATTGCTCTGATCACAGAGATGCTTCCTTTAAATGATGCATCCCAACTACTTTTCCCAAGCCAAAGCAAAGATCAAAGGGTTCTGTTATTTTCTCTTCCTGAATGCAAGCAGATTTTGGAAAGGTGGTTTTTAGAGGAATGAATATAACAATATGCTAAAACCATCCAGGATTGAACAGCTATAGGATGTTGTTCTGGGTACCATTAGATTCATTGCTTAAAAGTAATTTTCCAGGCAAAAGCTTTGGCAGACTTTTTTCATTATTCCCATGAACAGCCATGCATGAGTCAAGGCAAGGCAAATGTGAGAGTTCAGTCAGAGCTTCTGTTGAGCTTTCTTTCCTGAATCATAGCTTGTATAGACATGTGATTCACTGGGTGGAACTAGTGTTGCTAACCTTTTTAGCCCTCACTCAATAAACAATACAGCCCTGTTGAAAGGTAGGTGCTGGCCAGCTACTGAAACATATAGTGAAGGCAAGCATGGGAGAGCTACAGCTAAACAGGACTTCCTGGCACATGTTTCTGAGTGAACCAATCTCTGAGTGAATGGTTTGGTTTGAATGTAATGCTAATCCAATGCTGGTTTGGTCGTAACCAGTTGCAGAAAGGCTTAGACTCCCCCATTCCACCTTTAGGAACTTTTATTTCCATTATAGATTTACCACAGCTTGTCACATCATCCAACCTTACCCAGGCATCACAGGGGAGGCTGGGGACTCAGATAGATATCAGTGTGACAGTGACTTTGGGTTTTAGTCCAAACTTTAAGGGAGCTATCCAGCCCTATTTTGAGAATAGGGTTCAACATTTTAAATAGTTTATTTAAAATTTGGCCCAAAACCCATAGTAGACTCATCACTTCACTGGATCCACCAGTCTCCACTGGTTAATCTTAATATTTAAGATTAGCCACAGTTTAGGGATATGCTAAATGTGGCTAATCTAGAATGGAAGTGTCTAAGGCTCACAGCAGCTTATCTACATATAATGCTGAACCATGGTTTATTTATTTTTTTTATTTCTTAGATGTGTATCCTGCCTTTCTCCCTGCGAACATGAGACTCAAGACAGTTTAGCATTACATGCTAACTGGGAAGATGGGTTTACTGAGGGAAGGAACTGTGGGACAACTACAGCTGCAGCAAACACAATTGTTAGACAAAGCATGAAGCTTCTCTTGGTCACAAAGTTTGCAGTTTGTGTCTAACATAAATACCCTCAATCTTGTGTTTCCCCTCATTGTTTTATTAAAGGAAGATGGCTGTCATGATTTAAAGTTGCATGTGTATGGTAGTTCAAATGGGAAAGTGTTAAAAATTTCAACGTGTCTTTGGTCCATTAACTTCTAACCTTATTTAACACGCTCCATAGTGCTTGGGCAACAAACACCACTATACAACCTATTCCTAAGCAAACAGGGTTTTGTTTCCATAAACCATCTGGGGTGGTAAGGACCACTTGCCTGGAGTAGCTTAATACACTTGGCCATTCTGAAACGGAGAACTAAGAAACGTTTCTTCCTTGCAGGGGAAAAAAAATACTCATTTTTGGCAGGGGGAGAAGGAGACCGCCATCGAAGGAGGAAGAAAAATTTGGCTGTGATAGTTGTTTTCATTATTCAGAGGCAGAAAAACCATTGGCCATCCAAAGTTTTATGAAGAGACACACATACACGCACACACATTTCCCCCCCTAAAGGTACCAACAAAAGTGATACCATTCATAAACTTGGACAGTGCTTTCTTTCATATACATGGGGCCTCTATGAGCTCCTCCTGCTAAGCAGCAAGAAAATGGACAGAATCTATGCATGCAAGCACATACACACAAACCTTGCAAAACAGACATCTTTTATTCATACAAGGAACTTAAATTTTGGACTACAGGCACAGGGACAGAGGAAAATATTTAGCATTTGAAGATAAATGACAAAGGTATTCATATATCCCATAAAAAGTCTATTAATCTTCCCCCTGGTAGATAATTAAGATCGAAAATGCATGCTCTCACACGCAAAAATCACAAAAAGGCTGATGGCATGTAGCTCTCTTCCATTGTATTTCCGCCTGGTTTCTAGATTCTCTGTAGCTGTCAATAATAATGCAATGCAGCTCACCAGTGCTGAGGCATACCACCCACCATGGGCAATCTAGGGTGGGGTGTGTGGAGCTCACAGTTCCACAGCTGCCACCTTTATGTCAAACTTCCCCCGCTCCCTTCCTTGGACTGGGGTATGACTTGCTATGGATGATACTTGTATTGGTGTGTGTTTATTCACAGGGTTAGCATGCCAAATAAATACTAATAAGGGAAATACTTAATGAAGAGTCTGGGTTTGATAAACAAAACATAAAGATTGGTTTATTACGTGAACAGTATAACAGAAATGATTTGGTCTTTGTCTCCAACTTGATTAACTAAACTGTTTGATAGTCCCATTCTGTGGTGACCATGTAACTCCACAATCTGCCAGACTCAATAACAAGTTATTAGGTTCTTTCTTTCCTCTCACTCTGTATTCCCATTAGCCTCTATTTCTCTCAACAATATCCCCACTGCACATACAATCCCTCAACTGCACTCACAATCATACACATGTTCCAACACTCCCTCATCACATCACATGTTCAGCTCCCTCTCAAGTGTCATCCAACTCTTTCCACTCTAGGAGACCCCTTCCATACCAGTTTCCTGCCACAGGATTGGCCCCTTCATGCTTTCCCCCCATGTGCTCATCAACATTCCATCAGATGCTCATCACACATTCTCCACAGGGGGCTCCCAGTCACTATCTAGCTGTAGTTTTGTAGCTGGAGGAAAGGAAGTCATTGTCATCTCAAACTGCCTTTCATTTTTGCTAGAGGTCCAGGAAGATGATGATTCCTCCTTTCTCCTAGTTGCAGCTGGATAGTGCCTGCTAGCGCCCCCCCCCAGATGGGCCATGGGGATGTCTGATAATGTCCTGGAGCCTCCCCCCTCACATTAACTCATCTTTTTGAAGGACAGAAAACATCTCTATATATTGTTGGCTTGTCCAAGTGTACTGCACAGGTATACAGTATAAGGTCCACTGATTCATCAGGTCTGCTTTAGTTGGGGCTAATCCTTGAATTTGGGCCTTTATCTTTAGCCTAGATTTGATTTACAAAGTCAATTAATTCAGTGGCCCAACTCTAGCTAGGACCAATAGTTGGAGTTAGGCCAAGAACCCTAAGAATAGAGAGTAGGTAGAATCCTTGATGATGCCTGTCAGCAGTTAGCTCTTGGGCAGCAAACTGAGTAGACACATACATAGATCACCAGCTCACAGTCTTCTCTACTATGGTGAAATGCATTATATTTCTGTTTAAATTTTGCATATAAATTAGCATATGCAAACTTAATTACTTTTTTGGTGTATTGCCTAAATGACCAGCCTTGCTGCACATGGGACCACTACCACAGTGGCTACCTTAAAGTGTTGTTTAGTTGTTGTGTTTAAGTCAAGCACTATAAGTCAAGCACTAATCTTCCACTGTTTGGGCATGGCATCTTGTAGTCTTGAGGTTTGGTAGGCATGGTGCATTAAGCAGGGACCATGAAAACCATGGAATCGTTGTGAAAATAATGAAGAAAAATGACATCATTCTTGAGGCACTTCACCAGTTTGTTTATTTCACTTATAGCCTGTCTTTCCTTTAAAGATCTCATAGTTGCTAAGTTGAACTTAGTTAAACACGTGATTGCCATCCAGTACTAGAACCACCTTAGCTTTATCTTTTCTATAGGATTATGCAATAGGATTTCTCAGTCCAATCACTGGATCCTAGTTATATCCTTTAATATAGTAGCCAGTTTTTTTAGAATAAAATTTATTAGGTTTCGTTCTTCCCACAAAAATCTTGATGAAATTAATTTCTGATTCTTTTGCCATGGCTAGAGGCTGCCATGTCAGGTTTAATGACCTGAATTTTGAAAATTCTGATGCTGGATAAACTGTGACTCAAATAGAGTGAGGTGGGTTATCTTAAAGGAGTTAAAATCCACGAGAGTTAGTTAATTCATCCAACACTTTGCAGTGGCTTCCCATAGCAACTGAGCTGATATTATAACCAGTGGATTGGCAGAACAATTCTTCGTGTTCCATATGATAAACTTGGAGTTTCTTCACGAGCAGGAAATAACAGTTGATTTGCTTGCCAGTAAAAATAAACACATAGAAATCAGCTGCTGTGTCTGAGGATGAGAGATCTGAAGAAGTGAAATCTGTTTCTCTAAAAAAAGCAAATTTAAAATTGTTTTGACCATATTATATTCTTGTAAACTTTTCAGACAGGAAGCTAAGCTTTGATTGGTGTCAGCATTTTGCCCCTTTCCAAGAACCTATCTCCATGCATTCTAGGTAATATTATTTGTACACTTGCTTTGTAGAGACTTCCAGGATGCTGTGGTTTGAGCAGGATTTCAAAGCACAGACATGGCAGGTTAAACCTGAGAAGATTGCTGGTGGCGGTCAAAGTGGTGGTGTGATGAAGGGGAACATGCAAACATGGAGCAAGGGAGTTTACAGTTGAGACAACCTACCAATTGTCTCCTCTTTTTATTTTTTTAAATGGAAGCTTTAAGGTTCTAGCCATTTCCTTGGGATGTTTGATTATGCTGCTAAATCTTAGTTGCTCAACACCACGGGTGCAGTTGGAATAAATAACTGTCTCTCCCTCATGCCATATACACAGCCACCATGAAATGTCTAAATGCATCACTCTCCCTGAAACAGTTCTCCACACTGTGTTGTTCAAACTTCATTAAAAGCTGAGTTTAATCCTTACCATTTGGGAAGAGGAGAAAAGCTGATGAGAGAGATGAACAGAAAGAAAAAGTAAGGATCATCTGATGAAGGTGTGGTGATGGAAGGGATCCTTGAGGTTTTTGTTCAGTCTCCATATTTAAGCAAACTGACCTGATTTGCACTTCTCAGACTTGTATATATGGTTATCGGAACACAGTTGTCCTTTGGTTTTCATTTTTCTCTGAAGTTTATAGTATATTTCTTGGCTCAAAAAAACCTACCAACATGCATGTAAAAATCTTTTGAGGGATTTTAATATAAGTAGAAAAATGCATATATTAGGATAAAAAACATACAATTTTGCATTTTAAGGTAAAATGCATATAGAAGTGTGCATTTCATCAAGCAAAAAATTTGATTTTTTAAAAATCCAGATGGATGAAGAAATGAGCCAAAATGGACTTTTGAATGAACATTTGCGAATCAATTATGCCCTAAATTTTTGATACTAGGTTACAATGGGATTCATGAAAAATAGCTCTGTTAATGACTGTTGGTTATGATATCTCTGGATACCAGGTGCTGGGTGGCAGTAACTGATACCTGTTGCCTTTGTGCCCTACTTGTGGGTTTCATGGAGGCATCTGGTTGGCCATTCCAAGACAAGATGGACCTTTGGCCTGCTGGACATTGACAAAGCAAATCCAAGTAACATGTCTCTGTGTTCCAAGATGGCTATTGTAGATTACAGTGGCCATGTGTTCTGTTTGAAGAGCCATTCAATCCAAGTCTGGTTTAATGATGAAGAACCCAAACAAGGTGAAACAAGGGCCTTAGGTTTGATCATCAGTCTTTAGCTTCTGGGCAGGTGACTGAGAAGGCACACAGGTTGTAGTCTTCTCTGCTATACTGAATTGTGTATTTCCATTAAAATTATGGAAAGTATTTATAAATGTGCATATATACATATACATTAACGTATGCAAATGGTTTTCAGTCTGTGTCTTCTCTCTTGGTGATGCATTTCTTCCCCCTTTTTCAAGGAAAGGCTCCAGTGTGTAAGTTGCCCACCTCTTGGAGAAAACAGGACAGCAAGTGTCTGTAGAAAATTCATGAGCCTCATTCCATACACATGTCACTCAGGAGGGAGGGGTGGCCGTAGATCCCAAATGAGAAACTCCTTGAGGTTGGCTGGAACAGCAACAGTTGGGGTTAAGCAGGCAGATAAAGAAGTTGGATGCCAACAGATAGGTGACCACAGAGACAAGTCTAGAAAACAGCCTTTTCCTGTTTCCCCGGAAAAGATTTAAGCTTGACAAAGAAGTATTTATATCCCAGGCCAAGTTAGGAAGACTGATCAACAGCATAAGTGTGGAGTCAAATTGGAACATGTTGGTCACAGGTAGGCGAGTCTGTGCTTTCTCCATGCTTTGAGCTGTAACTACAATAGTCTCTGATTATTGGCTATGTTGGCTGAAGCTGACAGGGGTTGCAGTTAATTTTTTTTGTTGGAAGGTGCCATGTTCCTGTAGCTGCTGTAGTTGATAAAACTGCTTACTTAACTTTCATTTCTTTGACTTGCCACAAGGGGCACTAGTGCCCAGATTGGGAGTGGTAATTAAATCCTTGCCATCCAAATGTCTTAATGGCATTTAGAGCTCTGAATTACCTGATTTGAATTATCTATGAGCCAATGACCTGCAATTTCCTTGTTTTTTCAGAGACACAGATTGGCACTGTTTCCTTTTCGTCCCCCCAACCTCCTTCCATAATAACAATATACACAAAAACATACATGATCGGATTAAATCACAGTAGGGGGGGGAATCCAGATGTGACTGCATTGAGTCTTTATTCAGTGGCATTTTAATGAGTGCATGTATGTGCTTGTGTGCATCAGTAACCTATAAAGGGGAGAGAGGAAAGATAAACTGTGAATGTGCCAATTCGGATGTTAATTTTAGAAATCTCCAAGTTAAAACAGATGGAGCAGAACACAAGGCAGAGCCAACCCATGGAACTAGAATGAAACGGAACAAGGCATAGCCACTAATTCTTCAGATCAGAAAGGTTTCAACAAGGATGGTGTGAAAGTTCAGGCTCGGGTTTGATGGACCAAAGTTCAAACAAAATATGAACCCTCCAACCCTAAACTTCGTCTCACAAAGTATGATTTGTGTTCTTGATATACATACATCTTGTTTCTTTGTTTTGTTTGGCGTGTGTTTATGTGTATAGTGGAGGAAAGGGACAGGTAAATTGGTAAGGAATATACAGGGACAGGAGAAATGGAGATTATTCGTTTAAACAATCTATGAATAAAATGTTAATAACAGAACAACAGAAGTCTCCTTCACTCTACACCATTATAGGACTTTGATACCATTCTAATGGCCATAGCTCCATCATATGGAATCCTGGGATTTGTGAATTCAGTGTTTGGAATTCTCTTTCAGAGAGTTCTAGTGCCTCACCAAACTACAAATCTGAGGATGCAGACGTAGGCAGTTGAAGTGGTATCAAAGTGCTATACTTGTCTAGTGTGAACGAGACTTAACTGCTTGCTGAAAGGAAGTTTTGTGCCATCCTAATCTATCTCCACTTTCAGCATTCCTTTCTTACCTTTAAGATGTGGTGGCAACAGGAGTGTGAAGCAAAGGGGAAGCTTTTATCTGCTTCTTCTGCTTCCTTCTTCCAACTGCTGTTGCTAGATGCTGCATCATTTAGACCCTTGTTGGACACCACACTTTGTGTGGGCCTCATGTGGGCCCCTAGGACATGTTGTGGCTCCTGAACCCCATGCTACTGAATTTTGGCAACAAGCTGAGAAATTTCCTTTAAAAAGAGGCAACATAGAATCATAGAGTTGGAAGAGACCACAAGGGCCATCTAGTCCAACCCATTCTGCCATGCAGGAGTACTCAATCAAAGCATTCCCAACACAGATGGCCGTCCAGCCTCTCTTTAAAAACCTCCAAAAAAGGAGACTCCACCATAGTCCGAGGCAGCCTATTCCACCGTCAAACAACTCTCATCATCCTATAATATGATTTCCAGGAGTATAGCAGGGGAGGGGGGCACTACGGTGTAGCAGTTTGGGTGTTGGACTAGCACTTTGGAGACCAGGGCTCAAATCCCTGCTCAGCAATGGAAACCCACTGGGTGACCTTAGGCAAGTCCACACTCTCAACCTCAGAGGACAGCAATAGGGAGTCTCCTTGGAATAAATCTTGCTCAAAAGACTATGTAATAGATTTGCTTTGAAGGTGACTTGAAGGCACACAACAACAGCTGAGGTGGGGGGCACACATGAGGACACTCCCTTCCCCCAAAATAAGAATTCTGTCCCTGAATGAAATTTTCAACCGGTCCCCAAAATCCGGCATTGATTGATTTGCCACTCATTTTGGTAGTGCATCACCATCTAAGGGGTGTGGCCTAAACAAGATTCCAGGGGAAATTTCCCACCCCTGACATTTTGCAGTCATCTATCCCTGCTTTAGACTGAGTAGCTTACCAGAATCTACCATCCTCAGTGATACACGGAGGCCAAAATAATGGTGAGTTTTAATAAATAATCCACTGTTTAAAAATCCACACTGAGAAAAGTGTTCATTCTATACTCATTTTGCATTTCTGTATGCAATTTGCATTTCTCTCTGCCACTCTCACATTTTAAAGAAAAGTTTGCTCACAGAATTACATTTTACATTTCTTAACTCTGAAGGTTAGGAGAATGGAGAGCTGGGAGACTTTTGGGTTTGGTTTGCTGTGCCATTTAAGGCTAAAGAAGAATGACAGGAGTGTGTGTTAAAGTTGTGAGCACTGGCAAGGCTGCAGTTGTTAAAAAGTGATATTTTTAAAAAGCAGAAGTTATTCAAATAAGACATATGGAGTACTGGAAGTGTGATCTTGTGAGACTCAGTTTTTCTTTTTTTTCCTGGATAGCAGCTTTAGCTGCAAAATGCAGACCACGTCTCTTGTGGTTTAGAATACCACGTGTATGTGCTGGCCAGCAGTCAAAGGAAGATGTATCATATATTCCAGGATCTGTGACTAGCTCATCACAGGTAAACTGGAAATTTGCTAATGCTTTTCCTAAATCCATTTGCACAAATGGCTCAGGGTTTCAATGAACAATCATCTTAAGAAAGAACTGGGAGCATTCAAAAGTGGCAAAAAGATGTATTTTCCTTCTTTCTTTCTTTCTTTCTTTCTTTCTTTCTTTCAGTTTTTATATCCTGCTGTTCTCCAAATAAGGGATGCAAGACAGCCTACGATAATCTAAAAAATACAGCAAAAACATTACAAAAGTTTTTTAAAAAACCCCACACCCTACCAAACCATTCTCTGAAGCTGCCAGCCACAGATGCAGGTGAAACATCAGAAATAAACTCTTCCAGAACAGGGCCTCACAGCCCAGGAAAAAAACATGGAAAATCCTTTAAAAAAAGAATTAAATTACTACCATTATTAAAACATAACAGTTAAAAACACAGCATAGAATAAAAATATAATATCAATAAAAATTACAAACATTAAAAGCAGCACATCAGTTACAATTGACATTTCAAATGCTTGCCTGCTGTAGAAGGGAGTTCCATAGTCTTTAGTCTTCCAGTATGTGCACCTGTGTGACACACATACACACAAACACATTTGGTCCTCCATTTCCATGGAATCTGTGGATGCAGGTTCCACCATCCACGGCTTTAAAGTATTAAAAAAAAGTATTTACAAAATTCAAAAGGCAAACCTTGATTTTGCCATTTTATAAAAGGGACACCATTTTACTATGCCATTGCATATAGCTTCAGCATCCATGCATTTGGGTATCTCTGGGAGGTCCTGGAACCAAACACCAGCGGATACCTAGGGCCCACTGTATAACGCTGTCTTTTTCTTTCTACAGTTTCTTAGATTATCTTCCCAACAGCACCGTGAGGTAATTTTAGCTGTGATAGAAAATGACTGACCAAGTTAGAAATCTGATTTGAACCTGCATCTCCCAATTCCACTATACCCTAACTCTACTATACTGCCATTCCAAATGGTTTTCCTTTCTTTTTTCTAAACACAGTTTAAATTAACTTGTCTGCTGAGGTGCTCTTGCGTGCCTTAACTGAGTCTGTTGCATTTTATTTATTTTATTTTATTTTATTTTATTTTATTTTATTTTATTTTATTTTATTTATATGCCACCTTTCTCCTAGAGTAGGACCCAAGACAGCTCACAGGCATGGATTAAGGGTGCACCCTAAAGCATACCCATAGAATGAGCATATGAATACATAAATATATGTATGCAAAGCTAGGTGCTCCCCTATTCACATGGTGAACTAAACGTGATAAGTAACAACTAAACAGGGCTTAGGAGGCACTGTACTTAGGAGTAATACACTCAAACTACAGGAAATGAGATTCCACCTAAACATTAGGAAGAACTTCCTGACAGTAAGAGCTGTTCGTACACTGCCTTGTAGTCTGGTGGAGTGTCCTTCTTTGGAGGTTTTTAAACAGAGGCTGGATGGCCATCTGTCAGGAATGCTTTGATTGTGTATTCTTGCAGGGCAGGGGGTAGGACAAGATGGCCCTTGTGGTCTCTTCCAAGTCTATAATCTATGATTGTATATGAGTCTCTGAATATATAGGCACTGTCAGGAGTTTCCTGTGACTGTGCTCTATCCTTGTTAAGAAAGACAAAAAAGTTATTGACTAGCTTCCTGACTGGCATGTCATCCATATACAGATAATGATAGACAGAGCTTTCCCGACATCCATAGACAGATAATGGTAACTTAGATGGACCAATGGTCTGACTCAGTACAAAGCTGTGCTCCCTCTTTAAAAACAAAGTGTGCTTCTTGCTTCAGAATTGTCCCATACATACCCAAATTCAGGTGAGAGATCAGTTGACTATCGTTTGGATGATTCATGGATAAAACTACATTTCTCCATTCAGGTTGGATGATTCATGGATAAAATTACATTTCTCCATTCAGGTTGATGTCCTAGTATAAATACTATAAATATTATTTGCTAAATACTGTTGGACAGTGGAATGCACTGCCCCAGAGTGTGGTGGAATCTCCTTCTTTGGAGGTTTTTAAACAACCTCCAAAGGTTGCTTTGATTGTGTATTTGATTGTGTATTTCTGCAGGACAGGGAGTTGGACTAGATGTCCCTTGTGGTTTCTTCCAGCTTTATGATTCTATGACTTGATAATGTGATCTGTGTTAGGGTTTTAACTGTGCCAGATATAACAGAAAGGAGGGGTGAGGGACTGTCACGTATTACTGTTCTTGTAATGATAAATTCACACTTTTTTGTGTTTGCAATACGGAAACACATTCTCCAAACTACCTTTGTAAACTACATGGAAAGTTGTTTCCACTGTTTGAGCTGTCATTCCAGGACAGTGTATAACAGCTGTGGTTGCTGGTGGCATTAGGAAAACATTGTTTTGATATGTCAGTTGCTGAAAAACAGCAACCCAGATACATAGCTGTGTTTCTATGCCATTTTATCAGTCTGGAACATGGATAATACACTGTTGGAATGAACTAGGAAATGTGACACCATTATACAGAATGGATGGGCCACATGAGGCCCTTGGCTTAATTTTAAAAGTCCACTGCATATGATCAGTTCAGATCTCTGGCAAGAGTGAACTGTATCTCCCTCATTACTTGCTTGGTATGGACAGTGGGGAATGGAGTGGATGGTGGGACACAAAACTCAGAGAACTGTTTCTTTTGCAGGGGGAAATATGATTCATAGAACCCCCATACTCTGGCAGGACAGAAAAATGGATGAGCCTCCCAATCTGAACTCTGGTCCCGCTATCCACCATCCCCATGTAACCCTCCAACAGCTTACACTTGAAGGAATGTGTAAGTCCCTACCCCAGTTAGATATGAAGGAGTGATGATCTGTCAAAAAGCATATTTCAGTCCTTTGCCACAAATGTTAAGTATGCCTCTGTTCAAGGTATGTGGAAGAAATACCCCTAGTTGTCCTGATACTGCATCTGTGGGGCTGACATTACAACTTGAAGACAACTGAAGTCAGTGCTCATTTTGCATGATGAAGGATAGTGGAACAGATTGGCTCAGAGAGAGGTGGACTCTCCATCTTTGGAGAACTTTAAACAGAGCTTGGATGGCATCTTTCAGGAGTACTATAGTTGTGTGTTCATGGATGCCATGGGGTTCAACTAGATGGCCCTTGTGGTCCCTTGGAATTCACCTAGAAGCAAGGGCCCATCTATATGAGGGAATAAAATGTGGACTGGTGTGCAGTAATGCCCATTTGCAGCAGCTTTCATTTGTCTCCGCTTTTTTTTTTTTTTTTTGGCAAGATAGCTGGTGTGCGAAGCTCTCCATCGTTGCTGTTCACATGGAGGCATGCCAGCGAATCAAGATGGCATGCACGAGGGAATTACTCGTGGTTTTCTTCTCCCCAGCTTGCCCCTGCCAAACAGTTTTTAAAAAACAAACAAAAAAGAAACAACTAAATCCAAAGTGTGGAAGAATGATCTTCTGCTTAAATAAAAAAGAAAGAAAAAAAGAAAGGCTGTTTTGTCATCTCAGTGCATGGTCACTACTGCAAAAACCCAACAGGTTGTTCCGGGCACTGCCTTGTTAGCAAGCTCTGCCACCACCACCACCCCGGTATGTCTGACCAATCAACTATCTGCTTCAGGAATGTTCTGCAATGTGATTTGGTTGTCCTAATGAGCAGGGAGTGTGCATTTCAAACCACGAAGATTTTTCTGTGTAGTTTTCCTGAATTTTGGTTCCTCTCCCTCCAAAAATGACATACCATTGTGGGATCCCATTTAGAAACATGGGATTCCCCCCAGATTCTAAGAGGATTTATTTCCTCGTCTAGACTGGCCCTAAGTCTCCTTGAACTTAATTTGGCTTACTTCAGAGCAGACATCTATAGGATTGTGCTGTTGGCTCTCTAGCAAGTAAAACATCTATCAGCAAGAATGTGTATGAAAAAAAAGGATGCATGCATGAGAGATAAAAATATATTAATAAATTGCCTTTGCTGCATGGGTTCATTGATAACTGATGGCAGTGTGACACTTGCCATTTTGTGTTTTGCTTTGATCCTACCTTCTCTCTCCAGCTTAGCTGGAAGGAGGGAGATTGGCAAAGGGAGATAGGAAGGAGAAGGGATGGAGAGAGTTGAACAAATACCACATTTTCAAAGGCCATTCAAGACTAGATGGATTGTGGGAATCAGGGAGAAAGCAGCCAAAAGGAGTTGTTAATTGGATTCAAGCCCTCCCTTGGCTCATTTGGCCATAATTGTCTTTAAACTGGTTGCATTTCAGGCCATGATGTGTTTTCCTTAAAAATGTGGTTGAGATGGTGATAGTAGGCTGTTTGGCTAATGAAAGGAAAAGACAGTCACAAACAAGGAAAGTGAAAAATATAAAACTTTCTAAGTTTTATTTTTCCTATTCTAATGGTTATATGGGCTTACAGTGAAGATTACGTCCTTCTCTTTTAAAATTCCACTACTATCGAGAGATGGAGAAAATAACACTTCGTACATTAACTTTAAGAATCTTACCTTTCATGGTTCTTCAGTCTGACTGTGTTCTTTCTCACTTTCAATTGATTTGTATATGATTTCCTCACATATAATGCGTTCAGGCTGGTTCACAACCACAGTCAGCCCTCCATATCCACAGGTTTGGCATCCATTTGGCATCCACGGATTCAAACATCTGCTGCTTGAAAATATTTCCTAAAGCAAACCTTTATACACACACACACACACACACACACACACACATATATATATACAGTTGCCCCTTCATATTTTCTGGGGTTTGGTTCCAGGACCCCTGTGAATACCAAAATCTGTGAATACTCAAGTCCCATTATATGAAATGGCATAGCAAAATGGTGTCCCTTATATAAGATGGCAAAATCCAGGTTTGCTCTTTGGATTATTATTTTTTTAAGAATATTTTCAAGCCGTGAATACTTAAATCCGTGGCTACCAAATCCGTGGATAAAGAGGGACAACTGTATATTGGGGATATAGATCTCCAAAAAGCAAAATTTGATTTTGCCATTTTATATAAGGGACCCTATTTTACTACACCATTTTATATAATGTAACTTGAGCATCCACGGATTTTGGTATCCATGGGGGGTGCAGGAAGCAAACCCCAGTGGATACCAAGGAACCACTGTATACCACCATACCAGTACCACAGTATCACCCTACACTATCAGCCTTACTACCCTGAACTCATCTGTCCTGTCTCATGTCACAATCTAATCAGTGTTGGTCCTGGCTAATACCTGGATGCGTGAACACCACATAATACAAGAGCTCTCCAAGTAGGGTTAGGAAAGAACTCTGTCTGATAACCTTGAGCGCCACTGCCACAAGTCAGAGCTGACAATACTAGACTAGATGAACTTCAATGTAAGGCACTTTCTATCTTCCTAACCAAATAAGACAAAAGAAAGTAATGCACTCCTTTCCACGCTGAAGAAAAATCTGAGCACTTTTATAGGTACATAAACAAGCACTACTATCAAAACAGTTGCAACCTACTGTCCAACCTAGTATGCTAGCATTGTCTGAGCCCAAGGGTACTTTGGTTCTTATGGAAAAGAAGTGCAAATCAAGTGTGTACCTTGGGCTCCCAGGCAATCAGATTTTTCTCCCACCAAGACAAAGGTGTTGAAGGAAACAGTTCTACTGATGGGAGGGGAGCATTTTTCTAAGCCATGTCATTTGAGGCTGTCTATCTGACTAAAGTCACATTTATTTTCTGGATGAACTTAATATCTTTAGAAATAGCAAGAGCAGAAAAGTCCTAATTAATCCCTTCTTACTATGAGTGGCTGTAACAGTAAGTAATGTTCTGCTTAATCCATTACCTTCCCATGAATACGGACAAAATGAGCCTAAAGAATTCTGGATTAAAGGAAGGGGGAGGTGGTTATGTATGTATTGCACTTTTCCTGGCAACGGCTCCATAGTAAGAATATGCCTATATATCTAATCTAGATCTAGCATCAGCCTATCTGATCTTATACAGGCATTGCTTTATCTAAACCTTGGGAAGTTTTAACAAAACAGCAACCATACAATTGCTGTTGTAAGCCACATACATGATCAGATAGGACTCTCTGACCTAATCAAAAAAGGCCAAAAAAGGGAAACACCTGGTTTTATGTTCTGCCCACTTTCCACTTCATACACTGCAATACTTCAGAGTACCAGGTGGGTGAAAAGATCACAAGGGAAGGGGCTGCTTTTCTCCTATAGTTTATTTGAACATATACTCTGCACCAAGGAGGCATGGGAGGCTCCAGTGTCATGAAACAAGGCTTGAAAACAGTTTTTATAGCCAAGTATTATATCTTAAGAAATATAGGCTTGTTCTTGAAATAGTGCCAGTCAACATTATATGTCACTGTTACCATTCATGCCATGCTATTACCCTGAAGGCAACATTGAAGATATGCTTCACCCTGGGATCATGAAGGTTTATTGGACCTGTAGTAAGGACTATGGTAAATACTGGCTTTTCATAACCACTCATTTTCTTATCTCTGAGTTTGATGTCTGAGGATTACTATATCTACTGCTAGGTGTGGGAAAGGGAGGTTGTGAAAGCGGGTGATTTGGGGTTGCTGAGGACAGGACTGGAAAAACGCCCTTCAGTTCTAGAAGGTCTGGAACATCACCTTCAGAAGGACTGTAGCTCAGTGAGGGAGCACATGGTTTGCATGTAAAAAGTCCCAGGTTTGATCCCCAACATCTCTGGGTAAGGGTGGGAAAGACTCCTGCAGGGCCAGAGCCAGTCTATGTTATATAGACAATATTAGGCTAGATCTGCAAACAAATGTCTCTCATTTCCCCTTGTTTTGAACCTACTGCCAGTCACTTTCATTCAGCAAGCCTTTTATTGTTACGAAAAATCAGCGCTTGCAAAATTCACTCTTAAAAAAATATTTTGAACTACAGACCAAGAATTCCCCAGCCAACCTAGTCTGTGAGGGGCATGAGTTAAAGTATATATTTTTAAAAAAAGTTTCCAAGCTCTGCAAATAACTGTGAAACTGAGAAATATTATCCCTACAGAGGAAGAGGGCACCTCTTGGGTCTTGTTCTGTTGGACTGTAGTGGTTGTAAGTGGTTGATTACCCCTTGCCTACCTGTAGTTGTCACATCCCAGGAGTCTCTCCAGAACTGCATACTGCACTGCCAACCCTAGAGATGTGAACTACATCTTTGCTACCACATCAGACTCTTTGTATATCTAGCCTAGTAGCTCTACTTTGACTGGCAGTAAATCTTTAACCACTGAGTCAAAAGTTGTACTGATAAGTACTCCCTGATGTTTAACTGGTGATGCTGGAGATGGAACCTAGGACTTTTGAAAGGGATTTCTCTAGTCTCATGGCTTAGCTGTGAGTTAGGATATAGCCATCCTGATTTAAATCTCACCTCTGGTACAAACTCACCAAGTGGCCATAGGCAAACTTCTCTTTCTTGGCCTCAGTCTTTGTCTCAGTCCCACCCCAACATCTGCTGCAATGCATGGGTTAATTGTGTTAACTATTCTTAGTGCAAATCCTCTGCTCTACAGTGAGCTACAAATATTTGATGATGATGATTATAATTTACATGCCACCTTTCTACCAGAAGGGACCTAAGGTGTCTCACAAAATCACATAAAATACAGTTTAAAACCATTTTAAAAACCTCACAGTATAAAAATCTAAATTTACATAAAACACATCAAAGTTAAAAGATAAAAATAAGCAAAATGAAAATTAAAAATAATAATAATAAAAACACACCTCAATAAAAGCCTCCATAAGTCCAGCTACATATTAAAAAGCCAGTTTGCATAAAAATGACTTTGCCTGCCAGTGAAAGGAAAGCAGGGAAGGGGCCAGCCTAGCCTCCTGTGGAAGGGAGTTCCAGAGGGTAGAAGCAGCCACTGAGAAGGCTCTCTCTCATGTCCCCACCAGATGAGCCTATGATGGTGGCGAGACAAAGGAGATTTTCACACGCTGAAAATATTGCCTCCAGAAACCGGGACAGAAATATTTCTGTCCCGGAAGCAGCGTCGCGGTTCGCACGCTCACCTCCCTCTTCCGTTTTTCCGTCGTCCTCGCTTTGGGTTTTTCCCTCCCTCTTCTGGAATATTTTACTAACGGGAGTTTGCCGTTAATAAAATATTCCGGAAGAGAGAGGAAAAAACCCAAAGCGAGGACGACGGAAAAACGGAAGAGGGAGGTGAGCGTGCGAACCGCGGCGCTGCTTCCGGGACAGAAATATTTCTGTCCCAGTTTCTGGAGGCAATATTTTCGGCGTGTGAAAATCTCCAAAGAGAAAGATTTCCTTTGATGATCTTAGAACCCTTGCAGGTTTGTATGGGGAGATATGGTCTTTCAAATAGTCTAGACCCAAGCTGTATTCTATTCCACAAGTGGTATAAAATTAATATATGTGTAATACTGATGTGCTGTTTTCTGGACAGATGGAGTTAGACAGAGTATTCTTTTTGCATACATAGACTCACACTTAATGAAAAATAATATGGAGATCTGTTATTGGTTTCAGCTTGGGCACCATGAACAGAACAGCAGTAACTTAGCTGTTACTGAAAGGAGGTTTGTGTACGGTAAGAAAGAAGAGAAGCACTTACTTAATTGGGGAATCAGCTTTGTCTATTAAAAAGGCAGGTGCAAACTTGTAGCACAGAATCCACATCATCACCATTGCCTAATTTATTGCATGACAGTATCAAGAACTAACGTGGTATGATATAAATTAAACTTGCACTGCTGTCAGTAACAGCAGAGTGTCTTGTAGAGCCTTAAAGGTGAATTTTATTAGGGCACTGGCTTTCATGGTACAAAGTCCATTTTGTCACCAGCATCTGGTCCCTACAAGGTTGTGCTTCAATATCTTGTTAGTCTTTAAGGTGATTCAAGATTCCTGTTTTTCTTTGAACTAACCTAGCTTCTTCTTTTGAGTTTTCTACTATGGAAAATTGTCATCAATGGAAGAGGTGCTCAGAAAAAGCTGCTAATTAATGATTGCTTGGGACCGTATTGCACACAAATGCACACAAGTTTTATAAAGGTTGTCTTGTCTTTTAGAAACTGCTTTGGATTCTCCAGTTCTTAAACATTATCTCTCCCAGGCTTTTTGCAAAATACCTCATGCTAATTAACTGAGAAGAGAAAAAAAAGTGAGTGGCAAATTGGGCTGATTAAATTTTGGCCTAATAAACCAAGGTATGGATTTCAAGGAGCTGCATGTAGTTAAGCTTCTCCCCATCCTGAAAATGGGGGACTTGGAAAAAAAAAAACAGCCCAAGAAGTTGTAATTAACCATAGCTTCTTGTTATGGCCAAACTGAGAATGATGATCAATGACTTCCAAATAAGCCAGGATCCAGAAGCCAACTTGTAATTGTGGCTTTGTATTCAGGGTTGTTAAAAACCCATTTCACAGTCCAGATGACTTCCTGTGACTTCTTGGCTTGTTGACCCCTCGGAGTGAAAGGATAGGCAAAACAACTGTGCAAAGGTGCACAAAAGCCCATGCATATCATGACAGAGATCAGATTATCCATGTTTGCTAAAAATCCAAGTTGGAATTTCAAGAGAATTTCAAGAGTCTCTTAATATTAGCCAGTTTAGGGTGGCAGATAATTGCAGGTATCTGTAATTTGGACACAACATAAAACCTTACTGAATGCGACCAAAAAGATGTTCTGTAAGTGGGCCGTAAGCAGGGCATGGAGACAATAGCCTTTGCCTCTCCCGCCACCTGGCAGTAGCCAGTTGTTAGTGACACACTATCACTGAAGTATTTAGGTAGACATTTCCCTCCATCCTTTTCTCTTCTTTCCTTTTCTTCTTCTTTTTTTTAGGTGGAGGGGGGAATAGGAAAGTGAGGCAGATATTGCCAATGAGGTTTGCTGGAAGAAGTGGTCAGGAGATATTTTAGTGGCACAAGCGAAGGTCTGATATGCTAGAAGAAAAATCCCATGGTAGCAAGGGAAGGTGTTGTGAGAATGTACTCTTAAAATGTCAACTAGAAAGCCTAGTCTTTTTTGCTTTCTTGTTCTTTGGAACTGGGCCTAAAATGTCTCTTCCTGATGCTTGTCCATCTGCAGAACACATTTGCTTTTCAGGGAGAAAAAAAATCCAAGGGAGACTGGAAGTGATGTGTATATATACTGAGAGAAATAATGTACATAACATGAAACTATCAGGAAAGCACAAGTCTGTGCCTAGGCCAAACAGTGTGGTGAGGAAAAAGTGGGTTCCTATGTATTGAACAGCTTTCCAGTTCTGCTTACTGTAACTCTCTAACTCTCTCTCTCTCTCCACACACACACACACACACACACACACACCTTCATGTTTTTTCCTGAAGTGTCCTTAATAGAAGGATTCCTATAATCTTGAAGCTGTCATCCTAAAGTGGTCTGTAGAGACCCCCAGCTATAAATCTTCATATTTCTGTCTGCCTCGCAGATAGATTTACACAACCAGAATCACACAGCAATGCTGAAAGCACTTCACTAGGGAATCCTCCTAAATATTTAAGACTTTAGATTACAGTTTAAATATGGGAAGGGGGATTTCGTACTGTTCAGAAATGCTTGTATTGGTACACTGGAAAAATCCAGAAACTGAGGTCATTAGAAAAGAAAACTGCGCTTGTATGCATTGGTGGACTTATGCATGGAGGATTGAGTGCCTGTAAACCTCAAAAGGTAGCATTTTCAATGAAATGTGTCTTAAACCAAACCAGAGGCTACTGCTTTTAACAATCCACCCAAGTTGTCGGTAACTGAGGTAGGTTTGAGATCAGTACATAATAGCCTTCTTTCACACTGTCAGATTAGTTTTCCAAAGAAAGGTTTGGCAGGGAGCTGTTTCCCCATCCAACTTTCCGTCACTTTCTACAATACTGCATTTCACTGGCTCTGGCATTTCTTGAGCCTGTAGGTAAGGCTGTATGGCATTCTAAACAAAGATGGGATTTAAGCAGAGGTGCAAAAGAAGGGAGTGGGTGGATTGTCCTTTTCCATTGCTTGCCCCCAGCCCCTTTCATAAAGTTCATCTAAATTTGCACTACTATCAGAAGAAGAAGGAATAAAATAAAAAGTCCAGAATCAGAGAAAGGTATTGCAGTCTAGTCTAATTCTGAGCTTCTGAATAATTGCTAATGGCCAACATATATATTGTATAATTTACACAATCATGTGTTATGCTATTAAAGAAAAAAGTTATCATGGTAATAAAAAGCATCGACCAAAGGTGGGCTACAGCTTTATAGTTGTCCTGGTACAAGAAATATAGTAAAGAAAGATTAGCTAATTTTTTTTCACTAGTGTTTTATTGAGAGCTGTCTTTTCCCCGAATGCAAGGTAGTGTTGAGTCACTTGATGTCTAATGTGAAGTCAAAGGCTTTCACGGCTGGCATCCATAGATTTTCCTTTGGTTTTTTTCCCAGGCTGTAAGGCCATGTTCTGGAATAGTTTCTTTCTGACATTTCGCCTGCATTTGTGGCTGGCATCCTCAGATTCTCAGAGGTTGAAAGCCACAGATACAGGCAAAACATCAGAAAGAAACTATTCCAGAACACGGCCTCACAGCCTGGAAAAAAAAACCAAGGAAAATCTGTGGATGCTGGCTGTGAAAGCCTTCGACTTCACATTAGACATCAAGTGACTCAACACTACCTTGCATTCAGGGGGGGAAAAAAAACAGCTCTCAATAAAACACTAGTGAAAAAAAAATAGCTAATCTTTCTATACTATATTTCTTGTACCAGGACAACAACTATAAAGAAACTATTCCAGAACACGGCCTCACAGAAAGAAACTATTCCAGAACATGGCCTCAGAGCCTGGAAAAAAACCCAAGGAAAATCTATACTTGATGTCTCCTTGCATGGCCAGTGTAATGGTGGAGCCACTATTTTATGCAAAATTATAGATCAGCTTCCAAGATAAGAAGAATCTACGTTTCCCCCCGCATGGAAGACAAGGTATAATCTTCCATAAAAGCAGGAAGAACATTTCTGGATCAGACTGAATATTAGAAAATCATTTCTGGATCCGACTGGCAGGGGATTGGACTGGATGGCCCTTGAGGTCTTTTCCAACTTTATGATTCTATGATTCTATAAAATAATAAGAAGTACTTCTGGATTGGTCTAAAATTTATTCTAATCCTGAATCCTGCTTTCTAGAATGTCTGGTTATAGGCCCCAAGACAAGGAGAACATAAAGGAAATAGCTTTCCATGTTCTTCCCAGTCAACATATTGTGTCCTCATTGCTGACTCTGAGCCTTGGAGGTCTCAAATAGCCATAATGGCAAGGAGGCATTGATTTTGCATAATCTCCTTTCAAAACCCACTAAACTAGCACTCAACACCACATTTTGTGGAAGAAAATCCTGTAGATTAACAGTTATTGTATGAAGTGGTACTTCAGCTTGAATCTATTGCCAGTCAGTTTCATTGGATGTTCACAAATTCTACACTGTGCGAGATAGAGATTCTACCTTCTCCAGATCATGCATAATTTGATAAGCCCATGCCTGGATCCATGTTATGTGACAACTATATGTTTAAACTATTTGAGGGATATAAACTATTTGAGTGAGCAGTTTTGTATCACAGGCAGCCCTGGCACACAGTCAAAAGACTGGCTCTTACGTCAAAGACCAGGGCTAGATTATCTCAGGATTTATTCCTGTGTTCAATTTAGATGACAGCCATTCTATTATGGATGACAGCCAAGCTATGATAGGGATTTTGTCTCCCAACTTGAGTCCTGTTTTATGAATAATTACCTGAGGTGACAAGCAGCAGTGATTTGTGATTGTTCATGAGATGTCATGATGGAGAGCAGCAGTTTCACATATCCAGGTTATGAGGATAACCATACTCAATATGACATAAAAAACAGAATGTGGGGATGCATTCTTGCTGTTCTTATTACTGAGAAATACAGTGTTTCTACAGTATAAACCATAGTATACTATAGTTTGAGATCACTCTAACCACCATGGCTCCATTCTAAGAGGTCCTGAAATGTGTAGTTTCACCATGGTGCTTAGAACTCTATGGTACAAAGCTCTAGTGCTATAGTTCACAGGACTGCACTAGAGCTGTCTAGCAGATAATTCAAAGTACTTCCCAAACAATAAGTCCTGGGAATTAATAGGATAGACCCATGATGGCTAAAGTGGTATCAAACTGCTATAACTGTGCAGTGTAGATACATTCATAGAATTCTGTAATTCTGATTGGGCAGGTAATAAATACACTTTCATATAAAATGGAGCCAGCAAATGAGTTTCTTCCTTCTAGTATTTTAACTCTTTAGGGAAAAAAATCCCACCCCACCTTAGAAACTGTTGCAGGTATTATTGGAACTGCTGTGACTTGAACTTCTTTAGACATTTTTGACTAAGGAGAAACCTTGCATTTGTTCTGAATGATGCTTTAGGCAAAGGCTGAGTGGCACATTTTACAGTTCATAGAACGTTGCAGAGTATACCAGAACTGGCAAGGAGGTTGAAGTCTTTGATTTATCAATGGCATGACTGAGTGAAACTCATTGTTCACTAGAGGAGGTTGATATTAAATGCAGAATGATATTTAGCTGGAGTGTGGCAACCCCGCTCCACTTTCCGATATTTCATCAGTCAGTGCCTCCCCATATGAAGATCTCTCTTTGCAACCTCAAGGGATAGAAATATGGCTTTTTTTAAAAAAAGAAGAGGCACATTGAGATTCTTCCAATTTTCATCCAGTGATATCAACTTTTTCAGGTGCATAATATACACTCCCATAATTGCAGAGTGTCACAATTCCTTCTAAATAGTATTAGAATTTAAGGAACCAGGGTCCAGAATTCTGATCTCATTCCCCAGATTATTCATCCTATTTGTACTTGTCATTCATTGGTTTTGAGAGGCATGTGTTCATTCTAGAGTCCCCTTTACTTTGCCCAAGTCACCTCTGTTATAGTTAGCAACATTGCTGCTGGAGATAATAGAAAAAAGAGGCTTAGTAGAAATTATCTGCATTGAAAACTGCCCTGCCATGTGTATGTTTGGATTTTGGTGACAGATGGGGTGTCTAAAAAAAAGTATAACACCTCCTTAGGATGTCCTCTAGATATATGCTCCTATATTTGTTAGGCCACGTGCCATTTTAAAAAAAAATTGCAGTGTTTCCTTCCTTTTACTGACAAGTTAAATAGAAATGTTAAATGGCAAAGTATCTGTTGGTTTGATCTGATTGTCTACACACACACACACTTAAACACATGTTGGTGAGAAAGGCTCAGCAACAATTTTACAGAAACACATCAGAAGTGATGGTTTGTTCAAAGAGTATCTGTAATTTCTGAGCTTAGCAACAACACAAATCTTTGAAGTTTTTACCTGTTCTAACCCTTGGATAAAGCCAAAGGTATATTAAAACATACAAGTGTCTTGTAATAGGAAATTCTGTGGGACTCCCAACTTTTAGTGGGGGTAAGAAAACAACCGTTTTGTTTTGTCCCTCCCCCTCCCAAAAAAACCTGAATCAAAATTTAAGGCTTGTCTAGACAAGAAGATATAATGTGGATTGCTGCACATTAATGCAGCAGCAGCATTCATTTGTCTCCATGGTCCTTTGGCAAAATTGCTGGTATGCAAAGCTATCCATGTTTGAAGTGCACATGGAGCCATGCCTGAGAATCAAGATGGTGTCTGGGAGTTAATTACTTATTATTCTCCACAAGTTGTAACCACTGCACAGTATATTTTTTAAAACTGTAAATCAAAGGTGCACAAGTATGACCTTCCACTTAAAAAAGCTGTTTGGTCACCTCAGTGCAGCAAAAAAGTGCACAACCGATAACACGGAATTCCAAAATGGCACTTCCAGCCACTTCATTGCCAGCAAGCCCACCCTCCATGCACATCCAAACAATCAGCTTTCCACTTCTGCCCTTGCTGAGAATGCGATGTGATGCGAATTGGATATCCAAACAAGCAGTAATGCACATTTCCATGCATTATTCAAAAAACCTTGGGAAAAGCCACAGAGGCTTTTCCCGAGCAGTATATGGACTTTTTGGCCCCCTTCCTTCTGAAAACCATGAATCTCAGTTGGATCTTGTTGGGAGAAAAGGTATTTTCTGCAAATTCTATTAGGATTATTTTCACCATCTAGACAACCCCTGAATGAATATCCGTCCTCAATAATTCCATACGCACTAACAATGGAACAGTGGTTGAATGAGTGACTAAAAAGCTGGAGAGGGGTTAAAGACCTGTTGGAGGGAAGGTATGGGTGGCTGCCAGAAACCCTAAACAAGGTAAGTATTATAAAATTTGTCACAGGTCCTGCTTCTTCGTTGTTCTCTCTCTTAAGCTGCCAACTGTCTTCTGTTTTCTAGAAGTAATGAGTTTCTTTACCTGCCTATTTCACATCCTGTTCATCTTCCATCTTCCATCTGAGGCCTTGACTACAACAGCAAAAAAATGCAGACTCACCCTGAATCTGGTGCTAGCAGTCCAGACAACACAAGGTTACTTCTAAGGAGGAACCACATTTTTTTGCCCTTGACCCAACTTTGTTCAAATCTAAGCAAAATTGGGGGAAACTCCAAGGTTTCCCAGAAACTCCAGAATGACCTTGGGTTCTGTTGCTGTCTGAACAGCTCATTTGGGATCAATGTGACCCAATCTAGTTGTCCACATGCAAACATGGCACCATCTCCCTTTGCCTGTGCTGAGCAGCATGGGAAAGGGGATGGATCTTCTTTGGACTGACCACAACTGCTGCCTTGTGGCCAAGCAGCTCCCTGCAAGAGCCTGGCTGGCATCATTGCTTCTGCTGAGGTCAGAAAACAGGGGATGGGTCAGCGGGGCCAATGTGGTGTTGGCCCAGCTGGCATGTGTGGGCAACGGTGGCCGTGGCACCAAATTTGGCCTGGTGCATGTGCCTACCATTGTGGTTGATCCGGGATCACTTTGGAACATAATGCTTTGGACTGGCCCCAGATTTAAGCAGCCAGTGTAGATGAGTCTGGAGTGCCCTGCTTTATGGCAGGTAGCCCTCTGTATGAAACACTATCCAAACAGTTCAGCTTTGGAGACAGCCATCCAAAAGCAGAACAAGCAGGAGTCATTAAGTTTCCAATCCCAAGTTAGCTTTCGGAAAGCAGATGGAACATAGAGTCATTAGGTCACTTTTCTTATCCAGTATGGTTGATACATATTGTATTGCTGTGCCCATTATAGTGATCCTTTATAAGTATTACACAAACACACACACGTGGGTACAAACTGAATGCTAACCTATGTCTTTCCTTTGGCAGTTGGTCAGTGAACATCCAATCCCATCCCCAGGACATAGTTTTCCATATGAGTGGCAGGTGAACAGTGCAGTACATCTTAGGACTGGCCTATTTGTTCATTTAGGGTGGTGCTTCATAAGCTATTTGAGCCTGAAGACCAGCATTTTTTTCCCAAGTGTGTCAGAGACTGGCACCATATTTGTGCCTATTGACTACTAGTGTTTCTTTGCCTCCTGGAAACTCTCCCGTGACTGGCCCATGGGCCACCACTTTGAGTAGCAATAAATTAAGGTTTTGATGAAGAATATTTTTTACTCCTTACTGCTGTTGGGCAACTATTGTTTGTGTTGATTTCATTGCAACATTGAACTGGTGTTGTATTGAGTACAGAACTGGTGTTGTATTGAGTACAGTAGAGATTCTTCAAAGATGGCATCCTGTCTTGGGTAAAGCCCTGTGGGTCAAGACTTATGTGACAGATGGTAGGAGCATTTATGTCAGTGAGTGGATATAGGACTTTATCAGACACATATCCAATTCCATTTCTGTCCCACCAAAAGCCAAAATCGTTCTTGTCCTGGCACAATAAAACTTTCTATCAGACGTACCTCTAGTCACATCAAAAGGCAGCCCAGCATTGACGGAGAGTGAATGGAGCTCCATTCACTTCCGTGCTTGAGATCGTTCTGGGCTCGACGATTCTCATGAGAAGACGCAAGTGCAGTAAAATTTTAAAATAAACCAAAGAAAAGATTTAAAAAATATACACAAGCAGAGAAACACACTTTTAAAAGTACAAGTAAACTGGGGAGGTTCATAAAAAGAGCATTGCCTACCTGGCTTTCATGTTCTCACCCAGAAGTGTTCTGGCAGGGCTGCCCATTGACACTGTATTCATGGGAGGACGATGGTGCGAAGTTTCAAACACCAGCAATGCCGTCACAAAAGCACCAGGGGAGATCTATTGATGGCTTGGCCTGTCAATAAAATAGAATGGGTTTTGTACAAGATATTATCATGAAAGGACGACATCATTTGATATGTGTGCCCTTTCGCATTGATTAGGCATTGTTATGACACCATATTTGCTGCATCTGATAATCCATAGCCCCTTTGACAAGCATAGCTCTTGAAGGGAAAAATCATTTCTGAAATGAAGGAGTAACTCACTAAGGTATCTCTGTCCATGAGTGGAAAGATGTTTTCTGTGCAAAATATTCCCTGAGTGCTGCTGGCTAGATACTAGAAAGGTACGGAGCTCTGTCCCCGTTCTCTGGCTCTATCCATCTTTCTGGAAATATTGCTATCTTATTATTGGTATCACAGGCCCTGTCTTCAATATGAGTGTCTCTTCTCACCACCTCAGGGGCATGTATGAATAGCAGTCTCCTGTATGAGTAGGAGAAAGTCTAAGAAATCCTGGAGATGTTCTCCAGGAGGGGAAGAACATAGCAAGTTCCCTTATACCAAATCAGATCAATGGCTCATCTAGCTCACTGTTTCCTATACTGGTTGACAGTGGCTCTCCAGGATTTCAGACAGGGCTGTTTTCCAGCTTTCTGGAGATGAGGTCACACAACTATGTGCCCAGCTAGGCATGTTATGTCTTATTTTGGCAAGCAATGATTCATTTCCAACAGCCAAGAGGGATGTTTGTCTCTTTCCTGCATTGTCTAGCAAAGCTATGTATCATCAGAAATGAAGAAAGATGCAATTGGAAAAACAGAATATATCTGCATGAAAAGTACATATGCTAGTTTGTCTGTATAGATGGATTTAACTGCTATCATTTAAATAGAAATTTCACCATAGCGAGGAGGGATGTGGTTGTTCATTGTCTAGATGATAGTCCCTACCTGTTCTTATGGTTTTTTAATCTTTAAACTGGGCTTGGAGTAGGCTTCAGGGAAAGGCTACTTTCAAACAGAGTACTGTCCCTGTAAAATAGGACACTAGCTGCAGCCATAACTGATTTTTCTGGTAAATTCTTTGCCTTCTTGTGTGTGAAACTAGTGGAGGAAGTAGCCATATTCTTCTACCTTGGTAAAACGGGGATACAGGGAAGGGCTTGTTGAAAATTGTGACTGTGGGGCTCAAAGTCATGATAAAGAAAAAACACAACCACTTAGTTGCATGCCCAGGTCTGTCTCATATGCTGCAAGCCAAATCTTCATTTCTGTATGTACTCCGGACTGACTAAAGCTATTGTTTCAGAATTGTTGTTCAAAAAATGATAACGTGTCCAAGCTCTGATATGAGTGCTCTATTGACCCGCCCCCAAAGTATAGATAGAGCACATGTCTTGGCTATATGGGTGTATGCTCTGTTTCATATGGGACATTCTATATACTATTGGAGGAAATTGTGTGTGAGCCTTAAATTCACACCCATGTCCCATCATATGTCAAATTTATGTGAACTGGCCCAGAAATGGCCATCAGGAATACCTTATGGACAATTGCATCTATTGAGGAGGGAAACAATTTGAAGCAAGACATAAATTGACATATATACAGAAGTCAGCATTTGATTCTGCCAGTCTCAAGATACAGTTTGCACATTTGTGGATGGGCCACTTCTTACCAATGCAGATAGAACCTGTATACAGGTCACCCCGTATCCACAGATTTGGTATCCACAGTTTCACTTATCCACATCTGAAAAAATATGTTCTCTCTAAGCATTTTTAGTCCTCCAATGCGATTCTATGGTCAACTTCTGGTATTTGTCTCATTGAAAATAATAGGGTTCCCTATTATCCATGGTTTCAGGTATCCATGGGTGTGTGTGTCTTGGAACGTAGTTCCCGCGGATATGGGGATTGACCCATATACTGCGTCTAACACATAGCTTGTCATTGGGGTCCATTTGTATCTTCATGGCCAGTCAAGTTTTTCTAGGAATCAAGTGTAGTGAAACCAAGTCTATCCCCATAGGCATCCATGACTGCAAAAAATGTTCTCTCAGTGAGAGAAACACTGGTGGTCTGATTTGACCCTGACACTCATTGTTTGTCTCCTGTCTGCTGGATTTAAAAAGAAAAGTGGGTTTTAGGGGGGGATTTCAAACAGCGGACAGTGTGATACTGTGAAAGGTGCCAAGTGGCTATTTTAAGGCATGTTATATGGATCTCTGTATAAAATTGCCAGTGTTAAGAAATGGGAGGGGGGTGCAGCTGCTTTTTAGATCACAAAGGCCTCTCAGTGGGGGAATACTAAAGGGGTGGGGTGAGGAGAAGTAAGTGAGTGAGTGAAAAAAAAAGAGGGGGGGAAGTTTCCAGGCTGTGGTAGAAGAGTTAAAATAAACAAACAGCAATGGGCGATTATTTCTCTCCATCAAGGCTTCTTTATCCTAGTATGCTCAGTCAGTGGTCAACATGTTAGACGCCCCTCCCTGGTTTATCCATTCCTCCTTTGACAGCCTTGGTTTATACAGCTGGGTCTTTGTGGCCCTTTATAGGAATTGCTGTAGAACAACAGGCGTGAAGGTAGACAAAGTACCTATGCAGTGAGGGCTGGCAGACTTTCCACATGTTTCCCCAGAGTGAGGAATAGATGTGGTCACCACACACACGCACACACTTATACTTTCCTCTGCACCGTATGACTTAAAAGTGCCAGGGTTTTCTTACAATGTATACTGCTCCATTTGTGTACAAGGAGGACAGAATTCCACTGAGTGCTTGAGGTAAGTGGCAAAGAGCGTGTCGAAATAGTGAAAAGCCTTATATTTGAGAAGTGGATTTCTGTGTGTGTTCTGTTTTTGTTTGCTTGCTTCTTTGTTGGATTGCGGTATTACGTCCCACCTTTCTCCTAGTAAAATGAGGTAAAATAAAGCCAACTGAAACAATAAAACAGAAATAGATAAAAGATGCAATTAAAAGCACATCAGTAAAATTGAAAACGGTAGAACTAAAAGGACTCCACCTGTCCAGTTCTCTACCATGGATCACTCTCAAAGGTGACCAAAGTCATAACCAGGCCTGAAACCACATTGAAGTTGATATAGATGATCCCCCTCATCCTGGAAGCCTTGGAACTGAGATACTAAAATCCAGGGGATCTGTTGTCACCCAATCCAAAATAACTTGACCAGCATTGGGTACTATTCACATTGATTTGAGTATGTTGCAAAGGTGTCATTTGCTGCTCCACTTAATTTAGCAACATGTCTTTGGCCAACCCACTCAAGGGTTCCGAGTGCCCCATAAGTTCAGCTGGGTACACCCATTTTTGGAGTCCATTCTATGTTGAATATAATATCAAGGTTGCCTCTCCTTCCCTTAACATTTACCGTGCCTGTTAGAAAACAAGTTAATTGATACCTTTACACAGTACATCTTAAGCTAACTGATTGGGAGGGGAGGGGAAGAGAAATGGCATTTTTTCCCTACAGCACCAGGAAACAGTACCATATTTGTGCTCAATTGGCTACAATGGTTTCTTTCTTTCTTGAAAACTCACAAGGGACAATCAGCCAATGGCTCAAATGCTGGCACTAGTCCATGGACCACCAATTTGAGTAGCAGTGCTTTAATGGACTTTCTAGAAAAACCACACATGCATGTGTATAGACACACACATACACACACACACACACAGAGAGAGAGAGAGAGAGATTGTCTGCCCTGGTCAGAATGAGCTACAAGGACTTTCTGGATGTGGCACCTCAGATTTCTTCCCCACCATCCCTTAGGATTCCTCTGTCCAGAAAGGTGATAATGATGACTGTGTGGCATGTGCGTGATAAGGCTGCTCCTTACAGTTAATTGGTTAGCTTTGTCCATTTAAAAATCTTCAATCAATTTTAAAAATTGCCCCTGCTAATTAGGCAGAAGAATTTTTTTAAAAAAATACTAGAAGTTATAAAAATATCAGATGCCTCCCGAGATCCAGGAGAGAAGTAAAAGTGGTACCTGCTAAGTGTGTGTCATCTAAAAGGAAAGAAAGAGCTTTTTGCTTCAGAGTACAGTTTTATCTTGCATGCAGATTTCCCTGATTACCCAGTTAGGGCAGCACTCCTGTAGTATCTTACCTGGAACTAAGTCCCATTAAACAAATGCACACCAGTGTCACATCTGAGTGGGAATGTCAATCTTAACATTTCACTTTCTCATACTAAACCACAAAAGTCCAAAGTTTTTTCACAACCGGGTGACACTGCAAAAGTTTTCAGGGTTTTTTTTTCCAGTTGAGGGTTGTTGTTATTGTTGTTTTGGATTTTTATTTTTTGCATTTTAGGACTTTGGGGTAAAAATATTGTGAAGGGGTTTTTATGTGCAAAAACCTACAGAACTGATTTTTTCTGCTCCTTCTGATCAAAAATAGAACTTGTCCTTTTCACTCGTATACAAGAATGAAAAATATCACGGCGGGTGTCTTGACATTTCAGACACCTTTTATGTTGAGATACACTTTCTCATTAAGGATGAGAACATTTGCAAATATTCTGTACATCCCTACTTCTGAGTAAACATGCCTGTGATAACCCAGTAAAATGTATACAATTACAGTGTAATCCTGAGCATGTTTAGTCCGATATTATTTCCTCTTAGCTCAATGCAATTTAGTCTTTAGTAAGTGTGTTTCAGATTACTGCCTTTACTGACAAACAAGGTGATCTAATGGATCCTCTGCATGTAGACATAGATCATATTGAGTTGACTGAGACTTAACTATCAGGTAATAGTGTCAAGAAATGCAGCCTATGTTTTCTTTAATGTATCTGTGTATCCATCTAGTTAAAATAGAGATAATAGGTGACTGAGACAGAATTAAATATTCTCTCTAGCGTTTGAGTATTGATGTTTCTTGGAGTTGATATTTTGCTGTCTATATATTTAATGCTCCAAAATAGATGCATGTAAATGCATACGCAAATGTTGTCTTCAAGGCATATGTAAAGATGTACACATTACAAAAATATGCACTAAAATGTGTCACTCTGCTCTATTTCTCTAAAATAAGCGACACCTTTAAAATGTGCCCAAATGTTAAACACTGTTGCATAATACAGAATAAGATTTCAGGATGGAATTTATGTATGTTGCTAGATGCTCATGTGGACAATTATCCATATATTAAATGCATGCACACCACAGGCTTCATTTGAAATTTCTTTTTTCTTTTCTGACATTGAATGTTGTAGAATTTCAGTAGAGTATTTCTTTGTGGTAGGGGTCCAGTCTTCAGAACCATTTTGGCTTATGCCCCCATTTTAAAAAGTTTATTTCTGCTTACAGAAAAGCTCCATTTATTGAAGAAAAGTTCAGAATAATAGCAATAGAAAAGTACTGCTGTGTGTTTTCTTTCAGGAGGGGAAGAAAGAAAGGGGGTGGAATCCAATCTGAGGAGCTGTTTGGGGGCGAAAGTGAGTGTTACTAAGTATTAGATTCTTGTAGCTGAAAATGCGGAACACTAAGGGAGCTGCCCATTCTAGTTTGTTGGCATCCACTTAAGAAGAAAACTGGACCATTGCACCAAAATCAGAGCTTCTGTTTGGAAGGAATTACTACTGTATTGTTCACAGAAGGTTGAATTATTGTTCTCCTTAATGCTGTATTTGCTGAGGAGCTGGTTGCATGCATGCTATAAGAGCAGTGTGGTATGAAAGTAAGTTACTCAGGATTGGGAGAAAAGGAAGGGAGAGATCTATCCATGGTGAAAAGTTTTCGCTGCAGTTAAGCTACAAATCAGGCTTGCTGAAGCTTATGGCTATAAACATTTATGGTTGTTATTGTTCACACAGGCCACCTCATAGCACCTAACACATTAGCAGAGGAAAATTGGAATTTTATTTTTATTTGCATTTAGGAGTTAATTCCTTTGAATCTGAAATCCCTTTGAATTCCTTTAAAAATCACAAGCGTTACCTCTCTTTGACTCTTTCCCAATTAAATTGCTCCCCTTATTTTATTTTTATTTTTTTGCAAATGTATAGGATGGCTCTGTAGAACACCTTTGTTCAAAAATATATTTAATTTCTCATTTAGAAGACAAAAAATTGTGTAAAATGTAAAATATTTCTTCAGCTACAACATATATGTATGGTTTAGTGCTGATAGATACGATCTAGGTAAAATTCACCACATTTTTACAGCACTGTGCTCTGTCTTGGCAGCTTAACATCAGCTGTGAGTCTGTTGTATTTTGAAGTAACTTTAGTGGTAGATAAGTTGCCAGATGTCGGTTATTTTAAAGGATCCTTGCAAAATATGGCATGAATTTGAATATAGTGGATGTCTTATATTTTCAATTTATTGATCCTGTATTATTCCCCGACTCCCCCAATTTGGATTGTCATTCTGTCTTGCATTGGATGATCTAGACATTATCTGGCCAGTCAGTTTGTGGCTGTTGCCTGAGAAGCTTGCAAACTGAGATGAAGTGAGTGAATTATACATGCCAGATTAAAATGATAAAATAGGAGCATTGCAAGCAATTGCCAGAGAGGTGCAGGGATTTCAACTTGTTTGCTATGTCATCTGCTGTGGAAAGCTTTGCTCCTTAATCCTAAAATGTGATAGGGCAGGCTGTGTTTGTTGCAAGAGGAAGGCATCCTGTACATGATCAGAACCACCTTTTATGATAAAAATACATTAAGGAGCTGTATTTAAATGGCAGGCTCCTACTCCCAGTATATGAAATGCCTGTAAGGGTATAAAGGGTTGTGTAAATGGTTAATACTTCTCACAGAATCCAAGGAGAATACAGGCTGTCTTAATGGCATCCCTCATCATTTCACCATATTCAGAATGAGGGGGGCCAAAAACATCAAAAACTGCGAAGAAAATGCCTTCACAGTTTTCCCCAGAGTTTAAAAAAAACTCTGAAGGAACTGTGCATTCCCGGTTGTTGGAACAAGCAATTTAATTTGAATCACTTTCCCATAGGAGAGGAAGCACAAGTTGATTGGCAGGATGAGCATAGGGGTGGGGCTTGCTAACAGGGCAAGCACCTGCTTCCACCATATTGGATCTTCACCTTAGCGAGCAATTGCTATGGTGATAAAATGAGGTGTTGTTTTTTCTTTTTCTTTTTTTGTCTAAAGGCAAAATATTGCTTATGCACACTGTGGAAATAGGGTTTTAAAAAACGTTTGGTGGCAGCAAATTTAAAAACAACAACAAGTAATTCACTTGCAACCACCAACTTGAATAGAGGGCATGGGAAGTTTATGGGGGCTGTAAGACCATTAAAGACAAGTCACAGCTGGTATGACTTGCCTTTACTGAGGATCACTCCGGGTTTTTTGGGTTTGTAGATGAGCCCTATGTGTTCAGCTGCATAACTGTAGGGCTCTTCTCTATGTGTTTAAGAACAAATGAAAGGCATACAGTTCTATATGTGGGGCGTTTTCAGACCTTACAGTAAACATATGAGGGATAGCTCTGTTGCCACAATGCTTCTCTACCACCATTCACCATACATGTTTATAACATGTTTAAAAGACTCATGTATCGAATGGGTATTGAGTGTTTGAGAGAGTCCTTGTATGAGTGATAGACCATATCTTTACATGTGAAAAATCCCAAACCCAATCTTAAGGATCTTCAGTCACAAGGATCATTTAGCAAGCATTAGAAAGAAGACAAAGTTTTCTAGCTGAGACCCTGTAGAACTGCTGTTGGTGAAAGTTAACACTAGGCAAAGTAGTTTGCTCTAGTATAAAGCGGCATTCTGTATTCAGAGATGTCTGTTGTTCCTGGGTATAGGATGGCCATTTACACATTCTCCCACTCCACCAAAGGAAGGGACGAAATATATCATCAAAAAAGAGAGAGCAAAACAGGACAGAGATAAAATGTGGACATGCTACTTTATATGTGTCAATGACGCATTTAAAAAGAATTGTTGTGATTTAAGTAGGAATACAGTATATCTCAAAAGAGTGGGAAAGGCTTTGATCAAATGATCTCTGTGCCTTCCTGTTCAATCTCTACCTTCCAAGACTTGGACTGGTCTTCTTTTAAACAGAGGATGCCTTCAAAGAGAGGACTGTCCTCTGTAAGATACACTACTGCATGAGTTCCCCTACCAGCAGGCATAGTGTGCATCTGAGGTTCATCAGTAAGACTAGGGTTGGAAGGGTGATGGTGTAAGGAGTGAGAGAGAAGGAACAGGTGGTTAATGGGAAGGTATTTGAGAAGCATGGGAACAGAAATTCCAAACAAATGGAAAGGTGAAAAGAGAATAGCTGTTCATAGGCCTAAATCCAGTTATTACTCCCAACTAGAAAAGACCCATTTCATCATTGGGAGTCTGCTAAATCAAGACTTATGTAAATTCCATTTATTCTAGTTAGGATTAGTTCAGATACTAGTTGGGATTTGGTGATTTAGTTGGGAGTAACAATTGGCCGTCCTCTTTTAACTGTAGTTTACTACGTTCCATAAACTAATTTGGAATAAGTTTCTTTGGCTCTCTTTGGTACCAACCATTTCCCTTATCGTTCCTGCACATGGAGGGGGAATATGTTAGCAACATCTGGCTATAAAAAAATGTATGAAGAGGTCTCTTGTAGTGAACACATTACTGGCTAAAGAACAGAATTGTTCCTTGGGTTTGCTATAAGTAGGGTAAGTAGCAGTCAGATAAAAATGAGAACAGGGAACTAATTTAGAGGAGTGCTTTAGCAAATAAATGAGCTGGTAGATTTAATTCAAGGCCAGTCAAGCAGGGGCTGTTTGTCTGAGAGATGTGACTGATAGGGCTCAGCTTCCTCGAAATATCAACAATGGTGGCATCCTGCTGTTTCCAAATTTGTGCTGATGGATTCCCATTGTGTTCAACATGACATCCCTTCTGTTGGAATGTTCCCCGGGGCTGCAGCCACAGTTGAACTTCATTGGTCTCCTGTTACTACTAGGTTTTTAAAGTCTGGCAGGAGCAAGATGGGTAGAGAGTCTTTCTGCACATAGGCTGGAAAGATATTATGATCAGGGATACCTTGCTCATTCAAATGTTTGCCCAGAGTGGCATAACAGATGCCAGTTTGTGCTGGTGAAGATGACAGGACTTTTGTACAGCTCTTCCTGTCCTGAAATGGGGGTTTAATAGCTTGACTTTGAAGCTGTGTGTTGAAAGTTGTTGTGCTTTTCATTTTCTTTTTTGTTTTTTTACAGTTGAAAGAAATATGTGAAATATGCCAACTTCTCCAGCATGCTCAAATGTCAAAAGTAACGTTTTAAATACAAAATCCATATTGGCATCTTGAATATGGAACATTAACCACAAAACATGAAATTTGGGTGCTTTGGACTTGTTTGGCAGTTCTTGATTGTTTTGTCAGTCATTAAACATGAAGTCTCATAAACAACAAGCTATCAAATCCTAAATACCGATTCATCTCATCCGTCAAATGTTGTCACAGTCAAAATTCTATTATGGTGACTTCTCAAATATTAATACTATTGCATGTTGTCTAAAAATGCTGTTGTGTGCCAATCATATAACATGGAATTGATTACCCATTAACCACATTTATATGCCCCCTTTCTTTCACTCAAGGTGGTAAACATGGCCCCCACATCTTGAAGCAGGCCCACAAGCCAGGATCTTTGGCAGGCCCCCTGCCTACTGCTAAGGTCAAGGGCAGTGAGATGCTCTACAGGATTTAGGATAAAAGTTAAAATAAGGAGGCATCCACACTAATGAAATAATCCAGGTTGAAACTGGATTATTTGCATGGCTCCTTCCTATGGAATCCTGGGAATTGTAGTTTGGCGAGGCACCAGCACTCTTTGTCAGAGAAGGCAACTACAAACCCCAGGATTCCATAGGACGAAGCCATGCAAATAAAACAGTTTCAAACTGGATTATTTGTGTTGTGTGGATTCTCCCTAAATCAGTTTAAATTATGACACCAAAGTAATTTTTATATTTATTTTAAAAACAACTAAATGGTCTTACATAATAAAAATTTACAATAATACCACACTGTGCCCCCCTCCTAATCCCGGGTCCCTGGGCCCCCAGGCTAGAGCCCTGTTAGCATCCCCCCCTTATGGGGGCCATGGTGGTGACCATAGGTTCAGATATGCCTAGCTATGTGCATGATATTCCTAGTGATGTGTCTCAAATATTAAGAGTAATTGAGGGTCAGCTATCAAATACTTTCAAACATGAACTCCTTAGATATCAAATATTGAAAATTAATATAACTACATGTCACATACTACAGATACAAAATGTATGATATCTAAGAATATTTAGAGAATATTCATTGTCAGACTTCATAATATATGTCAGAGATCTTTGGATAGAAATGGAAAGTAGAATTTTGTTTCCTGGCTAATTTATTTGGCAGTTCTTCTGAAGGAAAAAAAAAAGATGTTGAGCATCAATTTGTAAGCAAAATGAAATCTCTGGATTGGCCTTTCTCTGCCTGAACAAGTAAGGAGTTTCCACCTGGTGGGTTCCATGCTGAAGTTTCCCCTAGATCTGGATATGGTTCACGCCCTCAGCTCCTATTTCTGGCTGTTGACCTCAAAGGCATCGTACATTCCCAGCCTTGTTTCACCTTGATCTGGGCCAGAATGTGGGGAAAATTCTTTTATGAATTACATCTCCCAGATTCCCACAGCCATGGCTACTTGCTGTGTTGGCTGGAGGATTTGGGGATTTGTAGTTCCAAAAAGAGAGCCAGTGTGGTGTAGTTTTTTCAGTGTTGTACTGTAATTCTGGGGACTGGGGTTTGAATTCCTGCTCAGCCATGGAAACCCACTGGGTGGGTCACACTCTCTGAAACCTCAGAGGAAGACAAAGGCAACCCTCCCAAAACAGATCCTGCCAAGAAACTCCTTTGATAGGTTTGCCATATGTCAGTCCAAAAAGGGAACTATTTCCAAGTTCCTGACCTGGCCCTGACACATAGCATTGACCCCTTATTTCAGTGGACTTTTTCAACGTTGTGCATATTGAACATCTGTCCATATCCATTCTTTCTTTTTAAATGTGGGATATGCCATTCATCATCTTCTAAGCAATCTTTTGGCAACTTCTGCCAATATTCAAAATAATTCCAACACAATTCACTTTGATTTTCTTTTGCTGAGCCTTGAATATTAAAGAACGTTGACTTGAAACTAAATTACACAGAGGTGTGTTTAAGGTATTTGCTACTGGGGTGTTAGTTGGCTGAGAGTATACTCACTAGAAATGTATTCACTGATGCACTTTTTCCACTTCCTTCTTTCTTTCCTCTCTCAATCTCTCTCTTTTGTTTCCTAATAATTAGTTATTAGTTAGTTATTTATACCCTGCTCTTCAGCCACAAGGCTATCAGAGTGGCTTACAAACTGTTTTAAGCAATAGCAATTTACACATCTACATTGCATTAAGCAGTTTCCAATGTGTGTTAGCTAATTGCCCCCACAAGCTGGGTACTCATTTTACCAACCTATGAAAGGATGGAAGGCTGAGTGAAACTTGGAGCCCTCTGGAATCAAACTTGCAAGGTGGTGACTTGCAGTACTGGCATTTAACTACTGCGCCACCAGGGCTCCTGGTGCATAACAAAAAAGGTGTGTGATTGGTGTGTTCTTAGAAACTAATAATTAACAAATTATTGTGTTCCAGAATAACTGACAGCTGAGACACATTTTTTTAAAATTTTGTCTCCCTTAAAAAAAAAAAAAGCAAACAGTTATGTGGAGGGTCCCCCCCTTTTTTTTGTCTCTTTTTTTCATAAAAGGAAAAACATCATGGATAAACCAACTAACTAGGGGAAAGTTGTGGTAAGGTGGTGATGGATGGATGATCATTTGTCCATCATTCAATTTTAAATGGAGGTTGAGGGCAGCTCAGTTCTAACTGTCCACTAGAGCTCAGGCTGCGATCTTCTGGCTTATCACACTGTATTCTGCTATTTTAGTAATCTCATAAATTGTTATAGACACTGCTATTATCTTTAAATGAGCCAGATCTATGTCTTCTCCACTGACCTCTCATTTCTTCTCCCATTTGTTTGGGCTGGTAGGCATGCATGCCCAGACTTACATACGTGTCTGTCTATCTGTCTTAATGCGGCATTGGCCCACAGTCACATACTGCCAGAAGCAGGAAAAGATTAGTTGTCACTAGTTATTGTTTGCTGCCCCTTCTCCTCATCTCCTCACCTTGTGGCTCATCATCACCTCTGTCCAAGAGCCAGCTCCATGGCACTCAGATGGCGGTGATGGTGGCATCCAAATCAGGACATAGTATGGTATACAATAAATACAAATGCCACATCAGCCAGTCAAGGATGATGCTACATATTTGAATTAAACTACATTTTCAAATGTCAGAGTGGCAGTGAGTTGAACAGAGGATGGAGGGTGTCAGTTAATAGCCCTGTAGACCCAGGAGATTAGTAGACATGACAAAAACCATGTCAGAAGATCGCTAGAAGAACAAGAAGGGGCGGCCTTACCAGATGACATCATCCTCCATCATACCAGAGGCATAGCGTGGGCATCAGTAAGATGTCCATGTTTATTGATGGTTTGTCCCAGTCAATGCAAAAGGGAAGCCTCATTCATAGCAGTGCTACACCCCCAGAATGACGGAAGGACGGGGGCGTCTGGAAAAGGTGCCCTTTCTGTTCTTCTAGCAATCTTCTGATGCAGTTGGGAATGCGATTTTTTGGTGCATGCCCCCATGTCTGATAATCTCCCCAGAGCATATTTAACTAAACGTACCAAGGTGATATCCTAAATCTACCACACTGGAGAACTCTGAGTTCTAAATCTATGAAAGAGGGAGAAAACATTCTCTGTGTCCACATGCTGTCTGTATAAGGAAAGTCATGCATATAAATGACACCTGGATATTGACCCGTTAAAAAGAATGAGCTTCAACCATTTGGGGTGCGGGACTCGGGAACCATTTTCCGCCCTGATCTGAAAGCTGGCTGTTTCCTTCTAGTCGTGTCTCAAAAGCCTTGTTAAGAAACTAATTTAGCTTTTATGGGAAAGTAGAGAAAAAAGGTATAGTACAGGTTTTTTTTTTAAAAAAATGACACACAGTGTAAACCATCTTGTTATATCCTGTGGACTTGGAACTGTCAAAAAAGGCAAAGCCTGTATTTGAATAATAATGCTTTCTATTTCTGTTGGGATATTTTTTTGCTCCAAACTGTACCAACTATAATTATCCATAACTATGCAGGCCTGTTTTTAATGCTGTTTTATAATTACAGGTCTTAATTCTAGATTATACAAAGTCATTTATAAATAGTCAGAAGAGAAGGACTTTGGGAGTTGCGAACCTGTGGATTGCTGTAAGGTTGTGGCAGCTGATGGGATTTCAGCTGTATATACATATAGATGTGGTGTTAGCTGCGTAATGATTGATGAATCCCTTAATTAATTCCCCAACAAGTTCTGATTTATAGCCCAGTATCTTATTCTCCTGACACATCAGTGTTCCTCACTTTTAAAGACATGGATAAGCACATCCTTCCCCCCCCCCACTCCTTTGCAAGCGCCTTTGTGGATTTCTTGAAATATTTCAGGAGCATTTTGCTGAATGTAACAAGATTAGAGTTTCATAATTTTATGGTATAAGCAGTTGAGTTGGGATTGAAGTTGACTATGCATGAGGTGACAACACTTTCCTGAATATGGGGCATTCAGTTTGGGGTGGGAAATCACAGTCATCCAGAAGTGAAGGGATGAAGACAAAGTAGAAAGTTATCAAGTAGATTTTTTTCTTTTGTTTAAGAGGCTGAAGGATATTAAAAAGGGCACAATCCACCCAGATATTCCACTGTGCTGTACAAGCCTCACTAAAAGGAATAGGATCTGAAAGAGAGGGTTATCACACTCCATTCATTTCAAGATGTCTTTCTTAGGGACTTCATAGTAGATTGCATCTGCATCTATCAACCATGCAGAGTTTATGATCTCACTAGTTAAAAAGCAGTTCAGCAGGCATGCTTTGTGACTAGTTCAGTTCTTGACAGCTTCCCTGATTTTAACAGCAAAACCAGGTCTGTTGAACTTCTGGTGGATCAACGTATGAAGTTGATGGACAGTTTTCAGTTTGATGGGTTGCAAAATATAAGGATTATTATATTGCTTATATAAAATTTTCTTCAATAGGTTTCCTCTGCATTTCTAGACAAAAATCAGTGCATTGGTTTTAATGTTTATAGGCTTGGGAGCCAAGTACTCCTTACTTTCTCATGAGTCTGCTCATGTTTTAGCACCTATATCAGAAGATCCTGTAGATGCCCTACTATTACACTAGTTGGGTCACAGCCAGAAGCAGAGATTTCTCAAAGGTTGCCACACTAGAAAACTGAGGGTTGGAGTCAGAGTTAGCCTGCACAGCACAACAGGGGTAGGGTAAGGGGAAGTGGAGTATCATGTGCCCCCACATGGCTGTTCTTGCAAGTCCAAGTCTGCCCCCAGACCCTGACCCAGCCTAATTTCTTGGGTCAAAATGAGAATTTCTACTCTTGATATTGTCCAGGAAAAATAAGTATCCTCTATAACAAGGAACAGGGCCTTGGTTTTGTTTTTAGGGCAGGAGTGGGATTCATACAGCTCTCCAGATGTTGTTGGACTGCAATGCTCACCAGCCCTGACCAGTATAGGCAATAATGAGAAATGCTGGAAGTTCCAGTCCAATAACATTTGGAAGGCTCCATTATGCCTATCTGTGCTCATTGGTATGTATGTATGGAAGGGTGTTAGAGTTCTGATCACTCCTAGTTTTGAAAGAAGAATTGCATTTTTATAATATTTATTTATCAAAAAAAGGCATTAATACATCATACAAAATCATAAATTTTACACATTCATAGCCAACTAACTCATCCTTCAAACCACTAACATACAATATATCTCTCATCGATGATGTACAGTTAACATCTTCTCTTTTCAATCCATCATTTTTCTTTATATTTCCCCTTCACCATCTTGACCTCCCCTGATTTACAAAACCAAAGGATTTATTCCAACTTTAATCGTTTCCGTTCTTTGTTCCTTAACTATCATATATGCATCGTTTGTACACTTACGGTATATATATTATCTATTACGTGTAGTTTACCATTTGATTTCAGATTGTATTCACCTATATCAAACACTGTCGAAACCCTCCTCTCTCACCTTATATATTTTTTGTCATTTGATGTTACCTCTTTTATTCAAATAGTCCGTTAGTAATCTCCATTCTTCATTCGCTTCTTCCACTTTTCTATTATTCATAATTTGTGTTAGGTTATCATTGTTTTCCATCTCTGTCAATTTATCTAGCCATTCATCTAGTTTTGGTACCTCTTTTGTTTTCCACCTTGCAGCAACCTTCAATCTAGGAGCAGTAACTAAGTATAATATCACACTCCAGTATTTCTTCTCTATATGTTTCTCTAGTATCACCGTTATATTCAGTAAATATAGTTTAGGATCCATTGCATAGGTTATTCCAAATATCTTTTGCATTACTTTTTGTACCTTTTCCCAGAATTCCTTTATCATTGGGCAACCCCACCACATATGATGAATTGGTCCCACTTCTTTTTGACATTTCCAACATTTCTTCTCAGATAATTTGTAAATCTTACTTAATCTCGTTGGTGTCAAATACCATCTATTGGCAATTTTCAGAAAGTTCTCCCTCAGATCTTGACTAGCTGTGAAACTATTTGTTTTAGTCCAGGCACACTCCCAGGGCCGGTTTACACAGCAGATTTATTGCGGCAACTTGCGGTTTAATTATTTTCCGCAGCTGTGCCAGTCAGGTTTTTTTTCTAATTATGTCGCTTTGCAGTTCAGACTTGAATAAGTGTGGGGGGTGAGTCTCTGTGTGTCTCTGTAAATTTTCCTGTAAATGAACTCACTCCATAAAGCAGAAGGAGAGTAATCTCTCTGCTAAAAGACCATGCCGTGGATCCTATTTCCCCCTCCCTCCTTCCCCCAAGCAGAGAGAGAGAGAGAGAGAGGGAGGGAAAATAGCAGTTTATCTTGCTACAGCCCTTTGTGAAATGGTTTCTCTCCCTCCCCTCCCTGTGCACAGGATAAAAGTGACGAACTAGCTTTACATACTTTCAAAACAGCAGAGGATTAGAAGGACTGCTCCAGGAATGAAAGAAGTTGGGAATCCTTTTTTTTTTCCCCAAACTGGCTCGCAAAATAGCAGACAGGATTTTTGCAAGTTTCTTCTCTAATGGCTACTGTCTTTGCCTCCTCCCTGCCCCTCTTTTAAGCCCACCCCTGCATCATCAACCGATCACAATGCAGCTGTGCTTTAACCCTTAGCGGAATGCTAGTTTACACTGCCAATAAAGCACTACATTGCAAATATTCCTGCAAAAATAGCGACATGCCTTGCCACGCTATATTTGGGTGTTTTACCTTCCCCCCTTCTGAATGAGGCGATGCTGTGCTGCGATCCGTGGGAACTATGAGCTATCTTAGCAGTATATTTAGGGGAATATTTGCCCGTGTAAACGACCCCCCACTCTTCCAAACTTAGGGTCTCTCCTATATCTTTCGCCCATCTTATCACTGACACCATGATCAGCTCTTTTTCCAACTCTCTTTCTAGCAATATTTTATAGACTTTAGCTATTTTTCCTCTTCCCTGCTCAGTAAGAATCTTATCAATTTCACTTCAGTCTTTTACAAAGCCAAATATGGAATTATCTTCCTTGAATCTGCATTTTATCTGAGCATAAGGTAACCACTGTATGCTATGTCTTTGGCTTTGTATCTCCTCTCTCGTTTTAAAGTAGCATTGCCCATCAAACTACTTTATTAATTCATTGTATGTCACCCAGTCTTCCCTTTTTGTCCATCTAGCCTGGAGAGCTTCCACTGGTGATAGCCATAGAGAGGTGCCACTATAAAATTTTTGCTTTACGTTTCTCCAGATTGTCAATAGGGGACCTCTGACTGTATGGTTTTCAAATTCTTTATCCACTCTTGATTTTTCATACCACAGATATGTGTGGATCCCAAATTTCTGATTGCAGCACTCTAGATTTGTTATTCTGTCATTCTTCAGATTTATCCAGTCACTTAACCAGTTCAACCCACATGCAATGTAATACAACTTAAGATCTGGTAGGGCTGTACCTCCTCTATTCTTTGCATCTAATAATGTTGACCATCTGATTCTAGGTTTGTCTGAAATTGTCCACCCTGATATACAGACTTACAGTTTCACTGAACTCAGCGGGACTGACATCTGAGGGAGACATAAATGTTCAGACACTTACCTTGCTGTGTGATCTGGAGTGCTCCCCCTCCTCTCAGCAGTCCGGGTGTGAATGGAGTTGTTGCAAAGCTCCTTTCACGTCCTGGAAAGCAAATCCCGCCTTTTCTCATGAGAGAATGATTGGGCGGGTATTTTAAAAATAAAATAGAAATACAAATACAAAAAAAAGTTACAGCAAGCACAAAAACACACTCTACACTTAAAAAGCAACCTGGGGAGGGGGGAAAAAAGGATGACACTTACCTGACTGTCCCAAATGTATCTGGAAGTCTTCATTATGGACCTCCCACTGACGTCACCTTACGTTGTCATTTCGCTATCAGAACGGGTCATATGTTCACTCACCTGTCATCCTGTTATTATAATGGAATGGGCTTCTTACTGATGGCTTAAGCCGTCAATAAGAGGAACTAGGAGAGGAACAGGAGCAGAACGGGAACATCACAGGAGAGGGACGACGTCGTCTGAAAAGGGAGCATGATAGCAATCTCCTGTCGTCGCTGACCTGGGATGTTTTGAGCGTCCGATAATCTCTTTAATTAACACAAACACACAATTTAAAATATATTTTGATACATTTTCTGAACAGTACATTCTTCTCCCCATGAAGAATTAGTTCTTTTTTTCACGTTGAATCAGCATTGTTCATTCTGCATGGACCTTGATTCTTCATCATCTGTATTTTGCAGTCATATTACATCATAGGTTTTGAAGCCTGCACTATCAATCTTTTTGTTTCTGTGCATATTTTTTTTTTTTACTTTTGTGATGATTTGGTGTGAAAGGATTAAAAAGGCAAATGGTTTGATTTTGCTAAGCAGTACATTACATGTATGGGATATGAATGTGAGAATGGTGATTATTTGGTGAAAGAATTAAACTGGAGAGTCAATAGCAATTTTAAATTCCCTCCTTTTAAAATGATTGGTTGATTATTTCATGAAATGCAAATAAATGTGAGTGTTTACCAAAACATGTCTGAGATACGACAGCAGTATGAACTAATTTACAATTTTATAAGCTAAAGCTACAACTTGTTGTTATAAGGAAAGCTTAGTTTTTAATAGTTCTTATTCTACAGCACCATAATGATCAATAGTACTATAAACTCCCAGTCTCACCCATTTCATATATTGAAATTTACCCTAACCAATCAAAAATAGCTTCCAATAAAGCATTTGTTGATTAATCTGCTATTTAAACATATGAAAAATTTACTGGCTTAAAAAGTAAAACTTCAAAAACTGGTCACATTGTAAGAATAAACTTACTATGGGAAATACCTAGGCCTCTTTGTGTTTTTTGTTTTGTTTTGTTTTTTGTTTATTTATTAAATATTGGTCATTAATAACATACAACATATATCAAAACACTGGAAATATATTTCCATATTTTAAGAGAAGCATTTTCTCTCTCACCCTCCCTCCACCCACCCACTCTCAATCGCCACTAATGGCTAGAAAAGATATTTTAATATCCATTACCTATAATGTAGAATATCTTATTAATAGTTTCTCTCACTTATTTGTACCCCTTTTCATTTTTGACTTTCTCAATCCAGAAGCCTCATCTATCCCACCAGGCCGTTTCCTTTATTTGTCCATTATATTTTCCTTTTCTCTCCTTTAAAAAATCAAATAAGAAGATTCAAAGTTAAGCAATTCTCTTTATTAGGCCTCTCTGTGTAAGCATGAATTGTATTATGGTAGCTTTTTTCGCCAATGCATTTGCATTTGAGAATTGGGTGCCATTTTTTTTGTTTGTTTCTTCTGTTTTGAGGATTATAAAATGACAGCGCTGTAATGTCAATATAAATGTTGTTCTCCTCACCCCATGCATCCAGTTTTGTTAAGATGTTTCATATTTAGCCACTGGTCAGTGAACTTTCACATACTCAGCCATTTGGATATGTTTGTTACTAAGCAGGCACACAGCCAGTAGAGTTTGTGGGGAAAACAATACTCTCCCCTTTCTTTCCTAGAATTCTTTCCCAGAACACCTGCATTGGAAGGATTTTCCTTCAAATCCATCCTCAAAATCCATATTCTCTGTATATCTTTGGCATAGCGACTTTGGGGTTTGGTTGGTTGGTTGGTTAATCCATCCAAAACAGAAGCTGAATTATTGTTTCTCCCCCATTGTCAGAGCTTGAATTGAAGTTCTTTGAGGAAGGGTTACTCCACAAAACATCATGTATGTTCATGCCTCCAAATTAACATAACAACTACATCTTCCTTTCATTTACTAGTGTGTTTATTTAATTTGTATCCCACCATTTCCCAACATGGGTGCTTTCTTAACTTTACCCCAAAGAGACAAAGCTTGCAATGCAGTTAATCAGGGCCAGCCCTACCATTAAGCAAAAAGATTTGTTTACCACAGGTAGGAGACATTGGGGGGAAAAGACTGGCAGTGAGGTATTAAAGGATACATCTGTGTGCACCACTCAACTTGTCCTGTACCACACTAACCTATCCTGTTGCTATTAGTGCAGTGGTGGTCCTATCTCAGGTGCTAAAATAAACAATGCACAAACTGGAGTGGATGGTATCATCTTGTCCTTTGCCTCAGAGAGAAAGGTGTTTGCGGCTGGGCCTTAATCGGCATGAGAAATCAGACCTTCAATCTACTGTATTTTCATTTTTGTAGTCAATAGATAGCAAGCATGTGAGAGTCTAGAAGTAACATTGGTTCATATTCCCAATAATTAAGGTTGTTACATTATTATTTTAACTTAACAAGGGATAACATTGGTCTTCAGCCTAACTGAAACTTGTAGTTACTTTGGCTGTTATAGGGGTGCCTTGGTTAAATACCAAAGGAGGAATATCACATGTTTCAAACGTTGGTTTATGCTGCTGCCCTGTGCTGCATGTTGAGGTGAACAAAAGAAGAGTGTGTTTTACACCACAGGTATTTAGGGTCATTGAAAACCCAAGTCAGGTTTATCCATGCCAATATATTTCTAATTTCTGTGTATGGATGGAGAAGCTGTCAGGAAAGAAAAACAAACACTTAATTTGTAATGTGGTGCTGCATACTATGGACCACCAAAAAGGCAAATAAATTGGTCCATGTTAAACCAAGTCTAAAAAAAAATGTCTAAATGGAGACTATCGTACTTTGGGCATATCATGAGACAATATGATTCACTGGAAAAGACGATAATGCTTGGCAAAACTGAAGGCAGTAGGAAGAGGAAGACCACATTACAGATGGATTGGCTCAATAAAGGAAGCCACAGCCTTGCGTTTTCAAGACCTGAGTGGGGCTGTGAATAACAGGATTTCCCATGGGTCTCTCATTCATAGTATTACCATAAACCAGTTTAATAGTACAAAAACAACTGGAACAGTGGCTTGTAGCATTTGGATATGTGTGTGTGTGTTTTGAAAAAGATACCATTTCATTTATTTTTGAGAAACGTGACAGCAAAGAGTTACTTTAAATTACAACCATAACAATATGTAGTTACTTTGGGGCATCATGAAACTATAATTGTAAATAATTACTTTAAAAAGTAACTGTCTAAGGCCAGGGACATATAAAATAGACGTAGGCAGTCATGCAAGATCTTTTGGCCTAAATTCAATTGCTATTCTCAACTGGAGGGTACACACTAAGTCAATTGCTGAAAGATAAGTCAACACTTCTGTACCTCCTATTGAGTTGTACCTACTCTTGTTTGGGACTTGGAATTTGATTTAGGCCTTTTCTAGGTGCTCTTTCTACTTTAGCAGTATATAATTACTCAGATAAAAGAAAGAGGACAGCTTCCAGACAGGTAAGCAAGAATGCAGTAAGGCCTTACCAAGGACTGTAAAATGTGCTGTTGTTTTCAGGTCACATGCTCATTATGAGGAACATTCTTCACATCACACATCTCTGCATCATACCCTCCAGGGTTCAAGAAGGTACCGGTCTTTATTGAGACTATTTTTAAAAAACATAGCATAGAACATTAAAGAAATTATGGGTTTTTTTTGTTTTTTTAAAGATGCTATAAGCCACTGGCCTGTGGTACAACACACCTGTCTACTTTACAGTCCACCCCAGTGCACCATCATTTTCAGCACCCAAAACAGAGCATAAGGTAGCAGCATGCCCTCACTTTCTAAGATTATTCAGGGATTCAGGGCCTATTTTCCAGTGGTACCCAAACTGTGGAACTCCCCTCCTCCTCTTGTGTTATCGTGATTATTAACCTGATTGAGGATAATATTATTATTAGCCTGACTGAGCATCTTTGCCTGCATCTTTCATGGCCAATTAATATGCATCTATTTCTCATTTGAATTGTTCCAGTATCGTTGGTACTTTATATTGTTTCAATTTGTGTTTGTATGCTCCTACAAGGAACCAAATGGTAGAAAGGTATTCTAAATAAAGTTAGGTCTTCCATCAATCCTGTTTAGCTACTCATGTACAAGTAACAGAACTCGTGCAGATAATGGGCAGAAGGCAAATAGAAGTATGCTCACACTGTAGGGCTTCTTTTCTCTTTCCTCCCTCCTGCAACCCCTTGTAGATCTGGAGCAAATTTTGAGACTGCCCAGAGTGCCGTGAGTGGAAGAATCATTTATCCCAGTTCCATTGACATGACCATCAATGGACAGAACTGCATGGGATTGCACTTAAGCATTTAACCAGACCTCAGCTCCTGGGGTCTGCTTGGGCTGTGGGGCTGTGGTTAAGCTATTGAATTAATGAAGGTTAGTAAACATGCAGCCAGTGGGAGCTGGTGGCTTCTATGTCAGTGGGGCAGTTACTCCACCCTGGATTTTAGTTTCAACTTTAAAGGAGCTATCCAAGTTGCTAAACCCTATCGCCAAAATATGTTAAGCACCTTGGATAGTTCCTTTACAGTCTGAACTAAAAGCTGAAGTGGGTTTACTACCCCACTGACATGGAAGCTATGAGATGCCACTGCCTGCACTAATGCGAACAGAGGCCTTGGTTATGATGATGCAGGTAGAGTTATGCCAAAGGACTTGTGCATCACTGGCTGGTCTACACTTGAGATATCATGACTGCATGTGTGACAGTGACCACTTTATAGTGATATGATTAAATTGACATCAGGGGACACAAGTCCTCTTTGTAATATCTGGTTTACACACATTTGACATAAAACCTAATGAATGTCTACATGTGAAACAGGGTGTGTGTGTGTGTGTTTGTTTGCATTGGCAAGATTTAAATGTATATGCACAAAATGGCAGCCAATGCTGGTACTAACTTTTAGCATGACAAAAATCTGAGGTTCACAACACATTTTTTTCTTTCACATCAATACCACAAATTTGTTGGCAATCCCCCATTCCTAATGTGGGTTTTGGGGAGCAAAAGCAGCAAGTCAACAGCCACATACACTGGACAGATGTTCTATCTTTTGCAAGGTCTTCTAAAGTGCTAAAAAAAGAACCTCCTATTCCCTTCCACCCCATATATGAAATAAAATAAAATAAAATGGAATTGCATTTCATTATGTTGTGCTCTTAGGTAATTTCTCCCCCTCGTGAATGTGTTTAAGAAGCCAGCATACAAGAGAGTGCTATATTAGCGTATTATTCTCACAACAAACAGGCACTGTTCTGTTGCTACCTGCTTGGCCATTGTTCCCGATTGTGTATGCTTTGCAGTGGTATTTGGATGGTTTCCTGCTCTCCGCCAGCACAAAAAAGGCATTTCTGTTACAATGGCCCCTAACCACACAATGACGGCATTAAGGATTTATGTGGAGGTTTCATTATTTTCTCCTCTTTTGTTCCTTGTAGGATGTCTTCCAAGCGACCAGCCTCTCCGTATGGGGAAGCAGATGGAGAGGTAGCCATGGTGACAGGCAGACAGAAAGTGGAAGAAGAGGAGAGTGACGGGCTCCAAGCCTTTCACCTTCCTTTGCATGTGAGTTTTCCCAACAAGCCTCATTCTGAGGAATTTCAGCCAGTTTCTCTGCTGACGCAAGAGCCTTGCGGCCATAGGACTCCCACCTCTCAGCAAAACACAATGGTAGGTCTCCTCCAGGCTCTATTGTGCTTTTGGTTTGCCTCCACAATAGCTTGGCATCTAAAGACCTCTCCTTTTGTACAGTGTGCAGTTTAGCCATCACACGCATGGAGCACTCCACAATAATGGGAAAACTGTGACCTAACCAAACCACTTTCCTCTTGGTGCCCCTTCCTCTGTCAGGGGATCCTTCCAGCCGTGATCACAACACAACCTTATCAGGCCTCCACTTTATCACCAATTCAATAGCTGTGCTCTATTCAATTGTAAAGTAAATGAATAAATCCCCAGATCAGTCAATCAATAAAATAGCATAAAGGGGAAATAAACTCCCCTTCCCCTCTCACACCCACTGCAAACCATCCATCCGGGTGGCAATCTTACACCTTGGCAAGGGTAGCAAAACAAACATTGTGTGGGGAGCATTAGCATGAAAGTGTCACCCAGGAGCAAACCTGGGAGCACACAGATCCAAAGCAAACCTGGGAGCACACAGATCTTAACACAGTTTGTATATTAGTGGCTTTGAGGTGTGATTTGTCTGCAGGGATGTAGAGGTGAAAAATTGCCAACAGCTGTAGTTGTTTGAATGTTGGACTAGGACTTTACGAAGCCAGGGATTTGAATCCTTGCTCTGCTCAGTCATGGACTCCCACTGGGGGAGCTTGTGTAAGTCATACTCTCTCAGCCCAAGAGGAAGGCAATGGCAAGCTTCCTGTGAAAAAATCTTCCCAAGAAAACCTTATGATAGCTTTACCATATGCTGGGATTGACTTGAAGGCACAAACAACAACTATGCAGAAGTAAATGAAAAAGTTACTTTTTTGGTCAGTCACTCCCAGAATCCCCTAGCCAGTAGGGCTACTGGGGGATTCTGAGATTTTTTGTCCTACAGGTAACTTTTCTAAGTTCTGGGAGAAGATTATTTATGCATCTTTCATGCCATCCTCTACAAACCAACAGGAAACTCATTCTCAGAGCAGGTATCAGCACCATCCATACCCTAGAGCAGTGTTTCTCAACCAGGGTTCCTTGGAACCCTGGGTTTCCCCAAGAGATTGTGATTGTGGGGGAAAAGCAATAGCAGTATATAGAATAATGCTTATGCAGGGGTTTCCTGAGATCTGAAAGTTATTTCAAGGGTTCCTCCAGGATACAAAGATTGAGAAAGTCTGCCCTAGAGGGAAGGCATCAGCATACTTGAGGTACAAAAAAGCGGGGAGGAGAATCAGAGAGGGGAACTGACACAGGAGTGGCAATCCACTCAGAATGCTCAATGTGCACAGACAGCTGACTCACTATTTGAGGGACAACAATGGAATACCTGGATTGGGAAGGGGAATGGAAAGGAATAACTTGGGAAAGGGCATGGCTGGCTGGCTGGCTGGCAAGAATCATGAACAGGAGAAATTGACTGTGATGGAAACTGACAGACCTGTTCAAGAGCTTCAATAAATGGTTCCTTCTCTAGTCTCTCATGAACTTAGACCTTGTATGGCTATGTTCCTCTTCCTCTATTTCCTGGCTTGGGTAGAAAGTTAGTCCTATCAGTGGTGACACAGTGGTGACACTGTGTGTGTGTGTGTGTGTGTGTGTGTGTGTGCAGAGAGGCTGAACCACAATAGGTGACACCATCGTGTGTGTGTGTGTGTGTGTGTGTGTGTGAGAGAGAGAGAGAGAGAGAGAGAGAGAGAGAGAGAGAGAGAGAGAGAGAGACTAGCCTTAAGAACACCACAGAGTCCTGTACAGCAGGTGGCAGGAATTGATGACCATCCTCAACAATCTCCCCATCCCCAAAAAGGAATTCTGCATTGAGTTGGCAAACTTCACTCTGGAATGTCATTGTTCATCTTGTACAGTTGTCCCTTCATATTCACTGGGGTTTGGTTGCAGGACCCCCTGTGGATACCAAAATCCATGAATACTCAAGTCCCATTATATGCAGTGGCATAACAAAATGGTGTCCCTTATATAAAATGGCAAAATCAAGGTTTGCTTTTTGGATTATTATGTTTTTGAGAATATTTTCAAGCCGTGAATACTTAAATACTTATATCTATGGATACCAAATCCATGAATACAGAGGGACAACTGTACTTCTAAAATTTGGAAAAATCAGAAGCAAAATAACTTTTAATGACATGTAAGTAAACACTGTGATATGTGAATTCCTGGAAAACACACCAGTGTTAAACCCATAGTTGCAAGGGCAGGTTCAAACGTTGGCCATCTTACCTGCTGCCAGTTTTAAATGGAAGTGTGATACTTGGGTGTGAGCTTGGCAACCCTTTCCCAAAGCCATTTTTCTAAACCAATCCCCTTAAAAACAGCTATTATTCCTGTAGCAGTTTGGGGCAGGAAGGAGGATGCAGCCATTTGTAATATGCCTCTTCTATTTTGCAGCAAGGCTAATGCTTGAAGGGGAATAGAGAAAGAACAGGAGTGGTGATGATTTGGAAAGTAGAGAAAAGTTTTTTTAAGCAATAACAACACACTATTGGAGCCCATTCAACTTTTAAAAATATAAGAAGAGGAACACCCCTGATCTCCTTTAGTTCTGAGTCTTGTGTTTTAAAAATGCTCATAGTGGTATATGAGCAAATGTATTAAATCTTTGCATATGATAGTATTAAGAGACTCAGAATGTTTGCCAGAACATCTGACTGCCAAGCTCTTTGAGTTTTCATTTCCCTTTCTTTCATTAACAAAACTATGTTGCTTATTTCTTAATTTTTGTGTGTGGCGGAGGGGTAAACGTACATGTCTGGCAAAAAAAATCCTACATATTGAAACATTTTTATAATATAGGGCTTCCCCCTGTTTTCTGTATAAAAAGCAAAAGGTTAAACATGCTGTGCCACTTCAGAAAGAATATGGAGTGTTGATAATCTTCTTTCTTGGGTGAAGTACCTTTTGAGAAGAATTACCTGCCAGGTGGCTAAGGATGTGCATGTGAGAGAGTAGATTTGTGTGAATTTATCTTATAAGGAAGGAAGGTATATAGACGTGAAGTGAACAGAAGCAGACACATAGATGTAATATCTTAAAATGTACATTGTTAGCTTTGGTTCTTGAACAATGAAGAATGCTACACGATACTGCCCCCTCCCTTCCTCTATGTTGACACTAGGGCATTAAAGAAGTGTATATTTCTTGGTGAGGATAAGATTTTAAGTTTAAAAAATTTATTTTATTAAATTTATTGAAATATTTATATCTGCCTTGTATACAAAGATCTCAGGGCAACCTTAAATAAAACAACATAGTCAATTTAAAACAATGTAAATGGTATCCACAATGTCTCCAGTGCCTGCACATTATCCAAGTTTGGATTTACTCATTCATGTAGCACAGTGTCATGAATTAATATGAGGTGGGCAACTGCATGGGGTCCAAGGGCCATTTCCCTCTCAGATCCCCTCCATGGACTGGGGCCCCCAGCAAGCACAAATACAGGTTGACCCGCATATCCCTGTATCCACAGATTCAGTATCCATGGTTTCACATATCTACTTCTGAAAAAATATGTTAGCTCTTGCCATTTCTAGGTCCTCCAATGTGATTCTGTAGTCAACTTCTGATGTTTGTTTCATTGAAAATAATAGGGTTCTCTATTATCCACAGTTTCACGTATCCATGGGTGGGCCTGTCTTGGAACGTATCCCCTGTAAATATGGAGGTCAACCTGTACTTCCATTTTCCTCTGCAGTTCCTCTCAGAATGATGCTAGGAAGTCACACCCCATCACTTCCTTTTGCAATTTCAGGAGAAACAGCAGAGAACAAGTGTAGTACTGTTGTAATGCATTTTGGTATTACACAGCACTCTGTGGTCCTTATTAGGATGAGGATATTTCTATGTATTTTCATGCTTTAGTCCTGGTGGGGTTTCTGCGTGGTTTTGGGACAAAAGTGCCCAAAATAGTGCTGATTTTTCAAAATAATAATAAATGGAGGAGGTTGGAGGACTTTGGGGGAGTGCTGAGTGGCTTCATGGCCTAGCATAGTCCCATCCTCTGATTTAGTAGCTGAAACTAGTGAAGTTTCTGTATGAAATGAAAATACTTTAACTTTTAGGCTCCACACAACCTGTTATCCTTTTTTATTGTTGTTGTTTCAGGGAGACAAATACCTGCATTTCTGAAACCCTGTTCAGGCACTGTCACTAAACCCACAAGAAGACAGGAGTGCTCTGGGCTCCTCCCCACCCCATTGTAAATCTCCCAGAGCTCAAAAAACCACCTTTTCCCCAATGTTTTCTCAACTTTTGGGAGAATTACAACTCCTAGAGTCCCCTAGCCAGCATAACCCGTGGGATTTGGGTAGATCAAAAAGGAACTTTTTCAAGCTCCATGCTTCCTTAACACACAGGAGGCTTTCCACTTCAGAATGTGACTTTCCATATGAAGGAATTTACATCAAAGTGGAAACAAGAGGCCTCCTCGTTCAACACATTTACTTGAACTACAGTTGTCCCTCTCTATCTATGGATTTGATATACACAGATTTAAGTATTCATGGCTTGAAAATATTCTTTTAAAAAATCCCAAAAGCAAACCTTGATTTTGCCATCTTATATAAGGGACACCATTTTGCTATGCCATTGCATATAATGGGACTTGAGTATTCACAAATGTTGGTATCCACGGGGGTGGTGGTGGTGGTGCTGGAACCAAACCCCAGTGAATAAATAAATTTAGAATGCCCGAATCTGATTTGTAATGATCCAGGTATCTTGGGCTGTGTTCCTACCCTGTCTTCTCTCTAGTCCAAAAGTCCAAAACTGTGGTGATAACACCATGAATGAAAGAGTGGAGTGACTGAAGGGAGAGTGGAACAAATGTCCTACATGTCTATTTAGTGCATTCACTCTCTCATTCTCAATTTTGTTTTCTTCAAGTTTGTAAATTTCCTTAGATATTCCTTATACGTTGGGCTCAGGGTGACTTACCATATATTTTATCAACTCAAAGCCAAAGGGTAGGGTCAAAACAATATGGGAAATACAGCTGGGGCCAGTTTGGCAATTAGGCAAAGTGAGAAAGTTGCCTTGGAGCACGCAAAATCTGTTCTGCCACAGGGAGCGCATCTACACTGTAGAAAGGATGCAATTTGACACAATTTTGAAGTGTTGTAGCTCCATCCTATGGAATCCTGGGATTTGTAGTTTTACAAGGTCTTTAGCCTTTTCTGCCAGAGTGCTGGTGCCTCACAAAACTACAAATCCCAGGATTCTGTAGGATTTTGCAATGGCAGTTAAACTGGATTATTTCTACAGTGTAGATGCACCTTGAGACTCAGCCCTCCTATTCAGTGGGATCAGGATGGTACAAGAAGTTTGCTTCAATCCATGAAGTTCCCTTTCTGCAATGGATATTCTGTGTATATAATTCTTCATAGAGGTGATATGGATGGAGTACGTGGGGTGTGTATAGGTCTTCTGGGAAGCCAGGTCGCAAACCTCCTTGTCATGATTTCTGTAATTATAAAAGGAGCCACCCTGAGCTTCTTGGAGAATGGTCAGGATTTTTTTTTTTAAAAAATGTAGTACATTAATTTTCTTTTCAGATTTACCATATCGTAGGCCAGGTTTACCATATCGTAGGTTTACCATATCATAGGCCATTATTATTACCATGTTGCAGAAGTGGACTGGTTAAGATGGGGGAATGTTTGCCAGAACCCACCATACCAATTCATGTAAGGAGCAGGATTGAATATGGAGAGGCAGAGGCCTGTTCCCAGCTCAGGATCTTACTCATTCAAGTACACCAGTTTTGTGCTTGTATAATAGAGCATTTAAAAAAAAGAGCAGTTGTGGGAGAAGAATTCCTATTTCAGGTGTACCTTTTGTACATCTAGCTTCGGATAGGCTCCAACCCACACCTCGTTTAATTGTGATGGGACAATACAGAATGTTGTGAACACCAGAGTAGTTATTGTGCCAGCTCTAATAATGAGAATTTTCATTGTTTGGGGAGAGCCGTCTCCTACACTCTAGACAAAAGTGTAATTACTTTTGAACGATGTGGAATGTGCTCTGCTTAAATAGCACGGCAAATAGATTTGCAAAGATTCAGATATGGCTTGCTTAGATGCCATATGTGCAGCATGGCAATAAGGCATAGTTAGAACGTAGCATAATTATGCACTTTGGCATACAGACGACGCATACACACAATTTCACAATTTAAGCCCAATGCTGTTGTTTCTCTAAGAGGTGGACCAGCTTCCCTGAAGAAGGCCAGTTCGATTAAAATAAAGCGAATAATGGTGATCAAAGTTTGCAATTCTTTTGTTTCGGTGTCTTCCCCCCCCCCCACTTGCTAAATTGATATTTATCTTGTGATGGAATTATATTGTTCCAAGCATTGTGGTGCTAAATTTCATTGCTACAGTAATACTTGACAGTAGTTTCCATACATATAATTTCAGGCTTGTAAGCTTCTGCCTTTCAGAATATGCACTTATATTGTCTTACAAAATTACTCCCAGAGCTGACTAAATAAACAATGCAGCCTGTGTGCATCAAGCAAGATCAGAAGGTTTTTTGTTTTGTTTTTTTTAGCCCACCTGCAAAGATTCTGCTGTAATTTCATTCTGGTACAATCTTGCCTTACGTTAGTTGCTCTGAGGAGCACAAGGTGGTATACATGGTTCTTTTCTCACCCTGATCTTCACAGCAACCCTTTAAGGAGGTTATCAGATACAGGGGAATGCTCCAACAAATTGCACTCCCAACTGTGTCAGACGATTGCTAGAAAAACAGAAGGGGAGACCTTACCAGATGTTGTGTCCTCCCACTGTTCCCAGGGTGTAGAGCTGCTGTGGACAAGGCTTCCCTTTTTCATTGACGGGGGCAAGCCACCAATAAAAATGGAAGCCTTAGTGACTCCCGTCCTGCACCCTTGGAACGCTGGAGGACATTGTCATCTGGTAAGGTCGCCCCTTCCTGTTCTTCTAGCAATCTTCTGACATGGTTTTTGCCATGTCTGATAATCTCCTAAATCAAGCAAGTTGAGAGCAAATGACTAGCTCAGACTAACCCAGTGAGCTTTGTGTGTGAACATGGCTTTCTGCAGCATGTGTTGGGCATTCTAGCCACTCTACCAGTGATGGGCAAACTTTTGAACTTGGTGTGTCAAACTTCGCCAAAAAACTGAGCATAACTCGGGTGGTGTGTCACTTAGAGGAAAAAACATTATTTCGTGATATTTACTGTTTAAATAACATAAATGTATATAGTTGCCCCTCCACATTCGCAACTTCGACTATTCCCGGAAAGCCTCCAACCCGCACGTTTCCCCCCCTTTCCCAAGGCACCGATGGGCTTCTCATTAAGCCCGTCGCTGGCTTGGGAAGGGGGGTTGGAAAGCCTCCCACTCCCACGCTCTCCATCCATCCCTTCCCAAGGCACCAATCGGCTTCTCACGCTTTCCCCCCTCCCTTCCCAGGGCACCGATGGGCTTCTCACGAAGCCTGTCAGTGCCTTGGCAAGGGGAGGGTAGAAAACCTCCCACCCGCACGCTTTCCCCCCTCTGTTACCAGGGCACTGACAGGCTTCTCACGAAGCCTGTCGGTGCCTAGGCAAGGGGAGGGTAGAAAACCTCCCACCTGCATACTTTCCACCCTCCCTTCCCAAGGCACCGATGGGCTTCTCATGAAGACTGTCACTGCCTTGGCAAGGGGAGGGTGGAAAACTTCCCACCTGTATGCTTTCCCCCCTCTCTTCCCAAGGCACCAATGGACTTCTCATGAAGCTTGTCGCTGCCTTGGCAACGGGAAGGTGGAGAGCCTCCCAACCATACCCTTTCCCCCCTCCCTTTTTAAGGCACCGGAGGGCTTCCAAGGCTCCTGCCCACTCCCTTCCCCCGTATTTCCGAGGCGGCTCTGGGGCTTCAAAGCCCCGAAGCCCACTCGGGAAAGCCGGGGAGAGGCCAGGAAGACTTTTCCTGCATGGCAGGGGGTTGGACTGGATGGCCCTCGTAGTCTCTTCCAACTCTACAATTCTATGATTCTATGTTTCTATGACTCCTGTCCACCCTCCCGCCAGCCCGCCGCCTTCCTCAGCCTTTCCAAGGTGGTTCCAGGGCTTCAAAGCCCCAGAGCCCCCTTGGGAAGGCCGGGGAGAGGCCAGGCAGACTCCCGCCTGCCCGCCTGCCACCTTTCCCGGCCTTTCCGAGGTGGCTCCGGGGCTTTGAAGCCCTGGAGCCCCTCAGGAAGGCTGGGGAGAGGCCAGGCAGAGTCCCTCCCTCCCGCCACCTTCCCCAGCCTTTCCAAGGCGGCTCCAAGGCTTCGAAAACCCCAGAGCCCCCTTGGGAAGGCCGGGGAGAGGCCGGGGAGAAGCTGGGCAGACTCCCGCCCACCCACCCCCGCCAGCCCCCCGCCTTCCCCAGCCTTTCCAAGGTGGCTCCAGGGCTTCAGAGCCCCAGAGCCCCCTCAGGAAGTCCGGGAGGAGGCCGGGCACAGTCCTGCTGACCCACCCACTGCCTTACCTGGACTTTCCGGGATGGCTCTGGGGAAGCAGGCAGGCCTTAGGGGTGGTGCTGGCGATCAGGGCTTCGTAGCCCCACCCGCCACTTTCCTCCCCCCTCCCACCCACCCTAAAGTGGTGATTGGGGCTTCAAAGCCCTGCCCAACACTTTAGGGAGGGTGGTGAGGTTGCGGGGAGGAAGGGCGGGAGGAGGCCTAGCCGCGTGTCATCACAGATGGCTACGCATGTCAGTGGTGACATGCGTGTCATAGGTTCGCCATCACTACACTATACTGTATTGGCTTCATTCCAGTAATCCCCAAAGGATATCAGCTCCTCAAAGCCAATAGACAATGATCAGGGATTTGAAGTCTAACAGTGTGGGCAGAGGGAGGTACTGTGCTCTATTCCAAATGTCAAGGTAGCAGATTTATACCATTCCTACCCAAAAGTACAGCTCCCAGAACTCCTAGCCAGCATACCACCCATAGTTTGGGGAATTGTGCTTCCCCTCCCCACAAAAATGTTTTTACACTTGGTTCCTAATTGAGATCCTTTAAAATGAAATGCCAGAAGTGCAATTTGTAACCTTTAGCTTGAAAACCATGCACGTCATCACTGAGATATGTACCCCTTCCCTCTAACAGTGTGCAACATCCTTAACCTTTATCTGTTCAGCCATAGGGAGCCCCTCTGTGGTTTGTGTATCTGGATGAGGTGGGAGGTTCTAGTTAAAGAAACAGTAGAGGTATAACTGCAGCCTACATATTGCAGTCTATATGTTGTGTGTCCTGTATACTTTGTCCCCAGATTCTAATCTGCATCTTATTTGTTGAGGTGAGTATCATACCTTCTGACACTGGTATTCATGAAGGTAGCATTCCTAAAACATTCCTACAATATGATTGGTAAACTGTCTCAAGCTTCTGCATTGCCAAACCTGGGAGGAATAACAGAAACCTGGGATGGTCAATATGGCAACACTTTCTGCTTGCTACATTTCTCACTCCAGTGTCCACAGAAGTCTGGGCTGGACTATTTGCTCTCTAGGGACTTTATCACACAAGACTGGTATTTCGCATTATAGCAAGATAATAGCATATTTGGTCAGTACTTATCATATGATGTCATATCTATCCTGTTGCTGCTTTGCATTTCATTCATTTCTGTAGTGCACCTTTTCATTTATGGAGGAAACTCATCAATGGTTCCCTATATTGCTGCTATATTGCTTCCATTAGCCCTCCTGGTGCAATATGTCCCTTCTGCTGCAGTAACAATCTGATGGCAGTGAAGTGGCATGAGGGGCATGATTCTCCTCCTCTCCTCCCAGCCCCTTGCTATTCTCACACAGACTGAGGTAGCTTTTACTGCATGCCTTTTGGTTTTTTATTTTAATCTTTGCTGTGATTGAGTAATCACGGCAAAACAATAAAAATATTTTTTTAAAGGTTATTGTTTCCCCATGATTATGTAATTGCAGCAAAAACAAAAATCAAAAGGCACACATGTGCTGAGTGAGGCATAGAGTAGAGTTAAAGAGCTGGTGGGAAGGGCCATGGAGTCCCAAAGCAGCACACTTGCAGGATACTTGCGTAATTTCAGAGAAGTGTGATACTGAATGTTTTCAAGCTGGTATCTTCCCATTTGTTTCACTAATGGGGTTGTGTTGAGGAAACAGACTAGTGTGATAAAATCCTAGGTCTATAGTTGGTAAAGATGCCTACCAACCTGGTGTGGTCCTGGAAAAATATTTCCAAATCATCCAACTTGGAATGGGTGAGAAAGTCATTCAGGCCAGGTTTTCTAGAACCAAACAAGGAACTGCACAAAGTATGCAGTTGGAAGTCCATAGTTAATTCCAGCCTTGTGACCTATTTGGTCAAAGAAAAAAAAGTGTTCGACAGCATCAACACATGTACAAAGGAACACTGTGTTAAATTCTAAACCATAGACAACATGGACTGGCTTTCTGCTGGGAATTTATTTCTTCACAAATGACCTCACATGTGCACAAAATTAAATTGAGAAGTATCATAGTGTCCATATTCATCCAGGGCCTGTTGTGACATTACAATATATGGACATCCATTGCACAATGGTAGAGTGACTGATGTGCCATGTCCTGATGCGCAATGGGCATTGAAGCACATTGAGGCACTCCCTTGTGCACATCTGAACACCAGCTAGGAAGTGCTGGCACACAACAGGAGTGCCCAATGCACATCAGCAACACCTGTGTTACCCTAAGTGCCAGGGGGTCTTAAGGACCCTCTGAATGTTGATATTAATTTGGGTAATTAATATACTCAGCTTGGTGACATGAGGGGGGAAACAGAGGAGGACCTTCTGACCTATGTATATTGGTAATCAGGAGGAGACATTAAGCTAGATAGTACAATAAAATGATATTTATTTATGAAAATAATAATAACAACATTCACACACACACTCAGGCTTCCAGCAATCATGCCTGGCTAGCGAATAAAATAGGAAGGATTGGGATAGAGGAATAGAGTAAGAAGGCTGTTTTCAGGTGATACTGTACAGATCAGAGGAGTTGACCACAAATTATTAAATATTGCCAATTTGTTACAAATATGGGACAGTGGGTGTCAGGTCAGGTAACACCTGACATGCACCAATGTTTCTCACGTGCATCCTGATGTGCATTGGAGCACTCTTGTCGGAATTCAGATGTTCATTTTTGCAATTCACTAATAGGGTTTCATTGCATTTCTGCAACATAGCTGCGGATTTGTAAAATTACAAAATGTAAATTGTGATCATGGCCATGGTTTGTTCAATAGTTGCATATGTACAAAAATGTGGTAATTTGAAATACACAGACACACACACACACAGGTATGAATTTATGTGGTGGGGAGCTGGTATGGAACTGGGATAGAAAGTGCTTAGGGGCAGAAAAATGAGAATCTCAACAAGAATGGGTTGGAAAGATTCACTAATCCTTTTCTTGAGCCCTTAGTGAGTTTGTAATGTGTGTGTGTGTGTGTGTGTGTGTGTGTGTGAAAAATTAATAGAAAAAATCATGATGCAAAATGCTTGACACTGGTCTTTCCAGCTGACTGCATTTTAAACAATGAGCAGGACATCATGATGGACCTTTACAATGCAGTTCAGCCTTTCTGACTAGCCAGGACAGGCCTCTTCAATGCCTTATTATGGGTGACTGAAAAGTTTGGTGCCCACAAGGACAAATGCATTGGTGAGTGAGGGTGTGGTTGGCTTGCAGCTTCTTATTGAGGAGCAATTCTTTGTGAAGCACTGGCGTCTTGTAAAGGGAGTCATTTGGAATCAGTTAAGCAGAAAATCATCACCTGGAAAGCAAACACCTTGTTTTCTAAATGTGCTGGGAACCGTATATTTTCTGTTGTTTTCAGCCATACAGGTACACACCTAATGCGGGGGGCAGGGGGTGGGAAACAATTGAATGACTTCATACTAGAAGGTATTTGTGTTGGAGCCTCTTGTGTCAATATGAGGCAAACACCTGGTTTACCATGGAAATAGTGTATAAACCAATGAGGTGGAAATGTGTACTTCAAAGTCCATCAGAGTATTTTAATTGCTTAATTTCTGGCAAAGCTCCCCCCACCAAACACGTGCCCATCAGTGAGAAGATTTTGAAAGGGTTACAGAATGAGGAGAGACAGTTCTAGCCCAAAGCTTGGAAATGTTGCTTTTTGGAGTATAATTACCAGAATCCCCCAATGGTCATGCTAACAGAGGGTTCTAGGAGTTGTGGTCCATAAAAGTAAATTGCCAGAGCTCTGTTCTGGTCCCTTGAATGTACTAGCGAATGTGGGTGTTTGGGGCGCAGTGAGTCCGCTGGTAGATCTAGACACTAAGCTAAGTATCAGGTCACTGTGGAAAATGGCAGTCCTGTGTCAAGTTTTCTCCCTTTAATATGCAAGCATATTTAATATCTCTTTTAATTTGTAACAAATCATCAAATCACTACTGCTATGCATCATATTAATTTTTCCTCAGTGCTGCTCCACCTCAGTGAGTTCCCTGGCCAGGGAAACATGGAGAAATTGGATGAGTGCCACCTGAACATCCTGGGGTGAAATATGTGGAGATTATCAGATGCGGCTAATGTGATGCCAGCATAATGCCAGGATAACACAAAAGGACACCAATATCAGACAATGTTGTCCTTTTGCATTCCACTGGCATTATGGTGTAGCTTCTTTCTATTGATGGTTGAAGCCGTCAGGTGCTCCCCTGTTCCATTTTGGTGCCGGCATGTGAAACCTTGGGCCATTGAACTCTTGTCACTGCAGCGAGAATGGCTGGTCTGGCACAAACACTTCCAGGTGAGATCGGGACATCCAGGTAAGTTTTGCTCTTTTTATGACCTTTCCCAGGTTACTTGGAAGTTTTAAAGTGTGTTTTTATGCTTGCTGTACTGTTTTAGTGTATGTGTGTGTGTTTATTTTTGAATTTTCCATGTTTGTGTCTTCTCATGAGAACACACGGGATTTCAGTCCAGGAAGTGAATGGAGCTCCATTAGAGCTCCGTTCATTCCTGGGCTGCCTGTCAATAGGAGAGAAGGTAAGTGCGGTGGGGAGTGTTATTGTGCTGGGACGGGCGGGATTGGAGATTGGGGGACAGAACGCTTTTTTGCGTTCCTGTCTGATAATCTCCTGTATGTGAGGTGGCAGCTGATAGACAGCTGCCATTTTCATCAGCACGAGTGCCACATTTGCACTGTTCCATAGCTAGAAACTTTATGATCTGAGGGACGGAGGGTGGAGGAATCATAGCAGAAAGGCCAGCAAAAAACTACAACTAGCCTAAGATGTTAAAACCCATTTAATTGTATTACTGTACTTCTTCATAAGATGCTCCAGAGGCCACTGCACTAATTGATTTTTTTGTATCTTCACAAGCAAAAGTTGTAGAGACTTACTTAAAAAAGTTTTAGGAATTTGAATAACCAGGGATATCTCAGACAAGGGCAAAGTCTTGCCTTAATGTGATTATAAACAAGCCTAACAGGTTGTCTAAATGGTGAAAATACTCCTCATAGAATTCAAGGAGAATACAATTTGTCTAAATGTCATCCCACATCAATTCTCAGTATCCTCAGTATTTGGGGATAAATCTACCAAAAAGCCACAATGAGAAGCCTTTGTGGCTTTTCCCGAAGCTTTTAAAAAGCTCAGCAGGGAATGCCCATTCCCACTCATTGGGAAAACTGATTTTCATTCATTTGTATTCCCAATGAAAGCAGAAGTGGAAAGCTGATTGGTTGGATGTGCACAGGGGGTGGAGCTTGCTAACAAGGCAAGCACCCAGAACTGCCATGTTGGATTTTTGCCTTAGCAATTATATACTGAGGTGAAGGAACAGCTTTTTTTCTTCTCTCTCTCTCTCTCTCTCTCTCTTTTGTGCAAGAGGAATATTGCAAGTTCGCACCTTAGATATGCTTTTAAAAAAATACTTTGGAGGCTGCAACTGGTGAAAATAAAAACACATGTAATTCACTCATGCCTGCCATCGTGATTTGCAGGACTACCCACTGGGTCAGCAAAAGTGGATAGCTTTGCATGCCTGCAATTTTGCCAAAAACCCACTAAGACAAATCGAAGCTGCGTCAGATTGGCATTAGCGTGCATCAATTCACATTTCCCCCTCATATAGACAATCCTTAAGCTACATCTGTTTGGGAACTGTCCTTCTGTTCCTTGGCTCATGCTTTGAGCCAGCATAGTGTAGTGGTTTGAATGTTCAACTACAACTCTGGAGACCAGGGGTTGAATCCCTGCTTGGCCATGTAAACCCACTTGGTGACCTTGGGCAAGTCACATACTCTCAGTTCTCAGAAAGGTTTGCCTTTGGGTCATCATAAGTTGGAAACGACTTTAAGGCACACAACACAACAGCAAAAATTCCCAAATAAATGGATTACATCCAGACTGAATGATACTTGCATCTTACAAAAGGGCATTCTGTATCTACTAGGAATGTAGGGACAGTGTGGTTAAATGAGGGTGTTGCCCCCCAACTAAGAATTTTGCCCACCCAAATTGAAATGTTCCTTCAGTTCCCAAATTTTTAGCATTGCAGTAACTTAAAACTTCCATTAACTATTTAAATATGCAGTGCAGTAGGGATGAAACTCTTCTGTAATTTTGCACAGAAGAAAGCATTTGTGTGTGTGCAGAAACAGCATTTTGAAAAGACTGTTTTCTGCACAGAAAATACTACATTTCTTGTTTAAAATAGCTACATGAGAATTTTGTGTAGAATAAGTTGCAAATTTTCTTCTTATTAAAGTTTCTTGGCACTCAAGGAATATGTTTTTCAACTGTTTTATGAATATTTGTGAATATTGTTTCCATCCTTACAGTTTAGGCATCCAAAGAAAAGGGGCAGGCAAAGTTACCAAAGGAATGTGAACACAGAAAATATAAAAGTTCTAGATGTGAATGATTTTCAGTGTGTGCCTCTTTGAAATGCTAGAAATGTGGATACTGAAGGAAAAATTCATATGGGGACAATTATTTGGAGAGGCAGTGCCCTCACCCTCCATAGCTACACCCCAGGCTGAAATTCCCACCCTAGAAAAGTTACTTTTTGGAACCTCAGCCTTTTTTTACAAGCACTGGTCCAAATCAAGCTACCTAGTCCATGCTTTGATGAAGTGCATGCTGAGCATGGCTGGAAGGGACACATTTTTTTTAACATGTAGTCACAACATTTGATTGTCCTGATGAATAGCCTGTATTCAGGACAAGAGGCTACTGTCAGGACAGAATATGAAGAAAAGAAATGGTTTCCAGTTGACAAAGGGTTCAGGCAAGGCTTCATTTTATCACCCTAGTCATTTAACTGGTATGCTGAATATATCATATATAAAGCAGGATTAGATTCAGAGGAAGGAGGTGTGAAAATCAGAGGAAGGAACATCAACAGTTTAAGATATGCAGGTGACACCATACTGCTAGCACAAAATAGCAAAGACTTGGAATGATTACTGAAGAAAGTCAAGGAAGAAAGTGCAAAGGCAGGTTTACAGTTGAACATTAAGAAAACACAAATCATGACCACAGATGATTTGCCTAACTTTGATGTAGATGGGGAAGCCATTGAAGTAGTGTAAGATTTTCCAAACCTTGGCTCAGTCATTCTTCAGAATGGAGACTGCAGTCAAGGAATCAGAAGAAGATTAGGACTTGGAAGGGTGGCTATGTAGGAACTAGACGAGATGCTGAACAGTAAAGATGGACAAGTGAATATTAAAGTTAGGATTCTCCTTGCTATTGTATTTCCAATTTCTATGTATGGTTGTGAAAGCTGCACAGTGAAGAAGGCTAATAGGAGGAAAATCAACTCATTTGAAATGTGGTGCTGGAGAAGCTTTGGCCATATCATGAGAAGACATGACTCACTGAAAAGACAATAATGCTTGGTAAGGTGGAAGGCAGTAGGAAAAGAGGAAGACCACATTCCAGATGGATAGACTCAATCAAGGAAGTCAAGTCAGCAAGACCCGAGCAGAGCTGATGATGATAGGGTTACTTGGAAGTCTCTCATTCGTAGGGTCACCAGAAATTGAAGTCAACTTGAAGGCAGTTAACAACAGCAGCAGAAGCAACAACAACATTTTTCATTGAAGTACTGCAGCCTTTTTGGCCTCACATCGGGAGGCATGGAGACGCACTATCCACAATGCTGCAGCCTTATTTGAGAACTTACACCGAACAAGTCTTGAAGAGAAACAACAACGCAGAAAGAATCACAACTTGGAAACATCACCCAAGGAGACCTTCAGCTGTGCTTTCTGCAACCAGACTTGTCTATCTGGGATTGGCCTTTTTAGTCATCAACGCGCTTGGAGAAAGCACAGGATGAGTCCTTCCTGAATCTTCGTTTGCGAAGAAAAGCCAGAGAGAGAGAGACTGCAGCCTTTTGTCCTTTACTAGCAAAGCATGTGATCATGTTCAGATTTACTGAGAAATGTCCTATGGGCTTATCTGCCTCCTGAGTGGGCTTCCTAGCTAGAATGCGTGGTTGTGAGCTCAAAAGCTGAGAGGGGAAATCCTGGCATATTTGCTATACCCGTATAGCCCCCCCCCCAACACACCCTTTCTGCCACAGAATATGGGACTCTTTTGACATTCAGTTCACTACCTTTTCCCCATTCTAGTAACAATATCAACATTTTTGGAGAAAGGGGATGAAATGAAGCAACAACAGAGAGCTTCCATGCACCCAATTAAGAGTTTTCAAAAACTGCTCTCTTTCTCTTTTCTCCTCCTTGCATCAGCATAACTATGACATTCAGCTCCATGTTCCCAGTTGCCAGTAAAACACAGCGTACATGTGAGCAGATGAGGCATCCCCTCATGTTTAGTAAGGCCAATAACCTCTGTGAACCCTGTGAAGCTAACATCACAAGATAAAGCTATTGAGTAGAGTTTGTGTCTAAATTAACTGGGGATGACTTTGCCACAGATCCCCAAACAATGCTATCATTATCTGTGGGAGGAGGGTTTTGCTTCAGCATCCCTTCCCTGTGCTTTGAGGAGGGGAAAAAAAAACTCAAGCCAGCCCTAAGGGGCGAATGAGCTCTGGAAACAGGATTATCTGTTTGCAAGCTGCAGATAGGATACAAGGGAAAGTCACAGAGAATGCTTGCTGATAATTTGGAACAAGGGCCAATTAAAGTGCTTTGCAGACAATAATTGTTTCTATTACTCTGGTGACATGATATCCTTTTGATTATTCAACGTCATCATCCTGTTAATAATTAATTGCATCTTTTGAAATGTAATGATGGTGTATTATACATAAGGCTAAAAAAAAAGTGGGCCCTCCCCACCAATTCCCCTAAGGGGCTGATCAACAGTCCAGGTAAGATAGAAGGGATTGGGTTGAACACAGTGCTTAGGGTAACTTCTTTGTTCATTCATTTTTATGTAGCATTTACTTGGCATCACAATTAGCCAATCCCACTGTTTTCTGAGCAATCTTTGAGAAGCTGACACGTGATGGTTGTAGTGGTGTGTGTGTGTGTTTGAGAGAAAGAGATAAAATACAATTACAGCATAGCCCGTCTGGTGTGGTTGTGCAAAGCACACTTTTTCAGGGCTGCTGTGTCTTTAAACTGAACACTTTCTCTTTGCAAGTTCAGATCATTTCATCACTTCCTGTTGATCCAGATTGAGGGTTTAGTGATAAATAACCTTTCTGAATGGTCCTGAACAGGAAGTTATTTGGTTTTGCTTTCTTTAACTGCTTTATTGAGTGAATATATTTCACAAGGCTGTCTTAATTCATGGTAAAACACATGGCATTATCTATGCTACATTACCTCATTTTTTTGGTGGGAGGGAATGAATGTTGGAAAATTTTCTTGTCCTGAGAGAAAAAGGGTATCTTACCATGTCAGGACAGCCCACTGAAAAAATTGTCAGCTATCACTAGATTTCCCCCCCCCCCATTGAGAGTTTAAAAAACAACAGTCTTTTTTTAATCACAATCCACAATAGTAGAGAAAGTTTTTTGGGGTGTATGGATGCAAATGGACATGATCCTTCATTGTTAGACATAACTATGCCAATGGAGGTCTCCCACCCTTCAAAAACCCACATTTTCAGCTAAGCAGCACCTCAGCTGAGGCACTGCAGATTGGGTTGCTGGGAAAAGATGTCCTCATTGCTTTCCTGGTAATGGGGCACATTGAGAACAGGCATCTGGGTCCTGTACCAACTGCTTCTCTCAAATTGCATAATAAGAAAATAAATGCACACAATAACATGCATAGATTTTTATGCAGAAGAAACCCAAACAAAGGCCTAAATCCAACCTCATACTGGTGGGTGACCACCAAGAATACAGAACTCTGTTCCTCTCTTCCCTGAAACTCTCCATATTTCCTGGAAATTGGTCCAGAACATTTCTTAGGTCTCCAGATAAAGTTTTGAGAGTGGGCTGTGGGCTGTGGAGAAGTAAGTTGTCCCCTCCCAGTGAAATTGCCCCTTTGGATCACACCCAGTCCTAGAAACCTAATAAGTTGGGATGGGTTTTGAGGAGGAAATTGAAGAACCTCAGTGAGCTTCAATTTTTGCAGATACAGTATTCATATCCTAAATGGCTACCCTACCAACAAGGAAATGCTCTCCATGCCTCATACCCAGATTCACAAGCTGATCTCTGTGCCCCTTTCCTGTCCAGTAGCACTGTTATTTGAATCATTTACCTGGAAGCACACAGCAGATTTTGTGACTCTGAAATCAACATCAGATATAGCTTTGTCTGCATATCTCCATCTGCACATTCATGTACATATATTAGTACAAAGGGTGCACTCTAAATGAAGCTGTCATACTTAAATCACACAGTCGGTGCTCTAGCTTTAATTCCAGCTTACTTCCTGATCTGTGTTTAATCCAAACATGCCGGCTGTCTCTGTGCATATCTAGCTTTATGTCTTGGCCCAGCATGCTGTTTCAATGGTTTACCTTTTGGCATGTTGCTCTGTGTGTTTTACCATCAGCCATGGGCTGAAGGGGGGAAAGGGGGATGTCAATAAGAAGGGAAATGGAGAATACTTATTTTCTAAACCTAGAGTAAAATGCATTACATTATATTCTATCTGTCCAGCTACTGTGTTGAGAGCTGTTATAGTAAGAATACCTGTGTCTGCCCAGGAAATAGGTGATTGGAGTTTCAGGAGTGATGTTTGACATTCCAGGTTCAGATCTCATCCCAGGCAGTGCAGTATATCCCTGCCTCCCTCCCTTTCCTAACACTGTTTGTTTGCTTCATGGAGATAACAATAATAACACTGGCCAACCCTATAGTGTTGTATATTGAGATCAATAGCCTAAATCCAGATGGTAGTTTCAACTAAAGTAGGCCAACTCAGTCAATGGGATTTACAAAAGTACAGTGGGCCCTTGGTATCTGCAGGTTCAGTATCTGTGGACTTGAGCAACCATAGATTGAAATGATTTTTTAAAAAAAATTGCCTGCAGTTGACTGCAGCCAGGGAGAGAAACGTCCCAGGGCAGTAGTGGAGGCTGCATCAGCAAAGGCCTATGCATGAGGCACACATTCTTTCTCCTTCAGCTGTGGCACTTCTCCTCTTTCCTCCAAAAATTGAAGTGGCAGCTGGCACGCAGGAAGCAAGAAGAATGTGTGTCTGGTACTCAGGGATTGCCTATGTTCCCTTGTCCCCCTTGCCAAGTGAGGGAGAGATGGGGGAGCCCAGGCCTCCTTCCCCTATAGCTGGCCACAAACTGCATAGCATGGTGAAGGAGGCTATGCCCGGAAGAGGTGTCTGCTGTATGGGAAAATATTAAAGACACCCAGTCCCTATGGAGAAACAGTGATACCTAGTCTCCTGGATTTGAAAAAAGGAAATCTTGAAAATCAATTTTGGTGAAAGGTTTTCCCAAGCTAAAATTAGTTTTGCATGCCCCCTAACGAACTGCAACCCAACCCAACCCAATATGCATCTTGTTTTAAGGGACATTGCCCCCACCCCCTTTCCACGATGCAGCAACGGACGAGCAGTTGTACTCTCTGAATGAAAGCTTTTCCTCTCCTGCGGATGACTTTTCCTCCTCTTCAGTAAACCACTTGGTGGGATTGACCTTCATCAGCCAAGGGGGTGGGGTAGTGGTGGCAGCAGTTCCTGAGTGCCAGGCACATGTTCTTCCTGCTTCCTCTGCTACTGTGCTGGGACCACGTCTCACCCTGGCTGCAGTCATTCACAGGTAATTTTAAATTTTAAATACTGTCTTGAGCATCTCCTTTTTTTTTTATCTGCAGGGGGTCCTGGAACCTACCCCCCATGGATACAGAGGAACCAACCCCCCTGGAACCAACCCCCCATGGATACTGTATAGATTTAGCAAACTCCTGTTGATTCAGTATGTCAACACTTGTTAGGACAATTAGCTGAAGTGAGGCATACATACCTTTAAAGGTATATTTCAGAGGAAGGCAAAACCACCTCTGAGTATTCTTTGCCTAAGAAAAACCTATGAAATTCATGGGCTTGCTATAAGGCTACTGGTGACTTGAAGGCATGTACACACCTACCCACAACTTTAAGGGAGGGGACATAGCTCCATTATGCAACACAAGTATGGCAAAATCCTTTGGAACAGATCCATAGGAACTTGCTAAGGGCCGGTCCAGACGGTGAAATAAATCCTCATAGAATCCAGGGGGAATCCCATGTGTCCAAATGGGATCCCACAGTATTCCGCCATTTTCAGAGGGAGAGGGATGAAAATTCAGGAAAACTATGGGGGCAAAACCTTCAGGGCTTTTCCTGAGTTTTTTAAAAATGTGCACTCCTGCTCGTTAGGACAACCAAATCAAAATGCAGTGCATTCCTGAAGAGGGTAGCTGATTGGTCGGATGTGTATGGGGGGCAGAGCTTGCTAACAAGGCAGTGCTTGGAACTGCCATGTTGGAGTGTCACCATAGCAATTGTGTGCTGAAGTGATGAAACAGCCTTTCTTTCTTTCTTTCTTTCTTTCTTTCTTTCTTTCTTTCTTTCTTTCTTTCTTTCATTATTTAAGCAGAAGATTGCTCTTCCACACCTTGGATTTAGAATTTTAAAAAATACTTTTTGGTGCTGGCAAGTTGGGGTGTATAGAACCGTGAGTAATTCACTTGCGCCCACCATCTTGATTCACTGGCATGCCTCCATGTGAACGGCAAAAATGGATAGCCTTACACACACCAGTGACCTTGCAAAAAGATCGTTGAGACAGATGAAAGCTGCTGCTAATTGGAATAGGTTTGCACCAATCCATATTTTATTCCGTTGTCTAGGCCAGCCCTAAGTCAATGCTTTTGTAAGTCCAGTTGATTCAGTTGGTCTACTCTAGTGTGCCATCCTAGTGGATCACAAAGTCTAAGAAAGTCAGCCCTAGTGCTGGAAGAGTTTGTTGCCAGTCAGAATAAACAATATTGAGCTAGGTGGACTATGGAATTCTTTTCCCTTCCTCTGCAACTGGCAGTTTAGCTTACAACAAACACTATGGAGGGGAAAGAAGGACTCAATATGGGGCTGCCATTTTCTGTAGCCACACTATAAATGCAGGGGTGCAATCCTATGTGTGTAGCAGGATTTAGTGTCTGTAAACATGTTTACAGTGGCACTGTTTAATAAAGGACTTTTGCTGTTTTGTTGAAAATATTGTAATGATCTCTTGGTGCCTTATTCATATTAGTCCCACTTCCATGATCTTTCGTGTCTTGTTCTGTGGTTCTATATATATATATATATATATATATATAAGCATTTTGTCTCTTCCACATTTTCTTCTGTATCAGGCTGTAGACTACACAGCTGACAGCTTAAAAAAAAGAAAAAAAGCCACCCAGCACTCAGAATTCTATCCAGCTTTAAACTCTTATGTTTATAACCCCGAATATCTCTAAAATGTCTTTACCTAAAACACTTTACGGTTTTTATTACCAGGTTTATGCCAGTAATAATATTCGCATCAGCTTTCTTAGGGATAATCTTTCGGCAGAACCCTCACAAGAAAGGCTTTTGAAAACTATCGTTGCCTGGAACGCAAATCTCAAAACATGAAACATCGGTATAATCACCCCTTCTGACAACTTAACATGACAGATTGAAAAATACAAGCCGATATGGAAGCGGGATCAATGGATTATCAAAGTCCTAAAACATCTTCTCTGGAGGGGTGGGCAGGGGGGGTGTTTGGGGGCCCATTGGCATGCGTAAGACACTAAGTTTGCATAGCTTATAATAATGCCGATCCTGGGCTGTCTGACTGGCAGGGAAGTTGAGAGGGAGAGAGCGAGAGAGATTTACATGAGAGAACTCAGGGGGCTTTGTCACGGCAATTGTATAAAGTGATATACAGTACAAATCGACTGGAGCATGTCCCTGGATAGCAGGCGGTTTACAGCCTCTTGGAGCAGAGATTACTGCTTTATCTTGTCATACTAAATTAACGTGGCAGCACACTGTTAAACAGTGGTGACCTCTTCATCTGTGGAAATTGCTGCCTAGAGGAAAGATAGTATTTAAGACTCTCTCTCTCTCTCTCTCTCTCTCTCTCTCTCTCTCTCTCTCTCTGTGTGTGTGTGTGTGTGTTCTCCTTCTTCTTTTTCTTCCCTTAGGGGACCTGGAAGGTTTTCAGTATAGGGTTGTTGTAGCATTCCAGAGGAGAAGGGGGCACAGATGAAGGAGAGAGTTGGAAGAGAATGCTTTTAACACTAAGGTGAAAAGAGCTTTGTGCTAATTGGGCCCCTGTTAAATTAATAACTGTGCTGTGCCAGGATATTATGCTTTTGTTTGGTCAATTTTTATGGACGCACTATGCCCTGTGTATTGGAAATCCAAAAAATAAAAATGTAGGGCTGTTCTTCCCTTCCTTCCTCCCCTTCCCTCCTTTCTTTATGCTGATTTTTAAATACCGTACTTCACAGTCAGACACAATTATGCTTGACTCTCTCTCTATTTTCCCTAGCAAGGTAGATAGTAGTTTGAGAAATAACTTGCACTAGGGAAATACTCTGATGGGATGAATAGCTGATGTCTTCCTCTCCCCGGTCTCAAGGTCCCAATCCAAATCCCTTATGCTTTGTATGATTTATTGATTTGATTTGATCTATAGCCTTCCTGTTTTCCAAGACTGGGATGCAACAATTAAAAAAAAAAGATGTTTGAGAGAAAAGGAGTTCTTTTTTTTTTTCAGTTCTCTTCTGTCCTGTCTAATCTGGTATCACATGCAGCATAGTTCACCACCTCTCTTGGTAAACTTGAGTGGGTAAGAATTTTTTTTAAAAAAAATCTCTGTGTGTGTGTGTGTGTGCCTTCAAGTCACCTTTTGACTTATGGCAACCCCATGAATTTCACAGCGTTTTCTTAGGCAAACAACAACAGCAACAATATATTCATTTAAATCCTGACTTTCACCCAATAATGGGATTCAAAGTGGCTAACAGCATATTGAAAACAATCCAAATTAAAAATTATAAATATAAGATTTAAAAAGCCATTAAACAATTTATAAAGTAAAACACTAGACATTAAAAATAAATAAACTACTATATACAAACCTTTAAAACAGCACCACACAGCATGAAAAGCCCAATCCTCGTCAGTTTGTAAAAGACTGATGATGTAAAAACACTTTGACTTCCTGACAGGAGAGCAAGGATGGTCTTCCTATAGGGAGGGATTTCCAAAGTCTGGGAGAAGCCACCAAGAAGTCTCTCTCCCTCGGAGAGATGCTTTTTCCAGTTCCTTCCTCTGAAATATAGCTTACAGCACCCGGTAATCTCTGGCATTCTCCCATCTAGGTACTAACTAGAGCTGACCCTACTGGTTTAGGCTATTTGAGGAATTTTATCTGTACAGAAGAAGAAAAAAATAGAGGTAACTACCGGTACACATCCTGATCCCTTGTTTATTTAGAAAAGTATATGTCAATCCAAAGTCCATGTTTGCATGGAGAGCCTGTGCAGATAGCTCTTCTCTGGTAATGTTGATGGAGAGGACAGCTGTACAGTCATTGCAAGAGGTACCTGCAGATTTGACCCCACACCCTCATTGGAATGAAGGGGAGTCCTTTTGTGACTCATGACCTTCCTGTTTTTGCAGTGCTAGGCAAGTTGAGAAACTAAACACAACAGGAGGGAGGTCCCCAGTAGGTCAAAGTGGACTTCATTCACCTTGAGCATAAAGATGCTTATCCCCAACCACTGAATATAAATCTTGCGACTGAACCAAACTGCTAACCCCTAAAGTAAGGGAGCTTGACTGGTTCTTGCTTTGGTTGTAAGTTCTTGAGTGGCAGCTATGTTCTTTCCTGATTATAACACTGTTTCCGGCATACAACCAGGCATGTAACAAAAGAACTCTCCCCAACAAAGCTTCAAGGGAACTGAATCTCTGTAAGAAGCTTTATTACTTCCACAGCTCAGAATTACAGACCAGCCTACAGACCTATAGGATCTTATAGAAGTGTTTGAAGGTTTATGGCCAGTGTCACACCTTGCATTTTTCTGCATTCTACTAGCTGTACCCATCATAACATACACCATTATAGTAGATTGGAAAGGTTATATATTAATAAGTCATTTTATGTATTTACAGTAGGACCCCTGTATCCACTGGGGATTGGTACTGGGGAGGTGTGGATACCAAAAACTGTGGATAATAGTGAACACTATTGAAAATAATGGGACTTCTAGTTTAAAATACCATAGAGTTGCCTTGGAGGACCTAGAAAATGGCTAGAGAGGACACATTTTCTAGAAAGACACTATGGTAGGTGTGCTGTTTTGTGTCCCATGGATAATTGAACCAGTGGATAATGAATCAGTGGATACTGGGGTCCTACTTTATTAATATATTTCAGTGTAAACACAAGTAATACTGAGGTGGAGAGATTTGCATGTGGGTGGTGAGTGGCTGAGGGAGTGAGAGGAGGGAGGGGTCCTTGTGAGGCTGGGGGTGTAGATGCAGATTGAGTGGCAGGAGTGGATTGTGAGGTGGAGAGGGAATTTGCATGTGGGTGGTGATTGGCTGAAGGAGTGAGAGGAGGGAGGGGCAATGTTTCCTAAGTGGCTAATCAGTACACTGAGAAAGGAAACCTACCCCAGTGTTTTATATATATAGATTGAGCTCCGATCACACCTCAACAACTATGTAACTGCTAATATGCCTATGGTATGATATTAACCCTATCAGTGTGTTTAAAGAAGAAGATTGAAATCCATGAGTCTTAAAGGAGCTGCTAGATTCCTGTCTCCCCCTCCCCCTGCGTACACTTTTTTCCTTTTTAAATCATGCCTTTACAGTTGATAATTAGCATTATATTATTGATCCAGCCAGTAGATCCTTGTTCTTTGAAGAAACTCGCATTTAGGTCCAAATATCCAGTAAAATCTAGACTCTGCCACCTGGCTGTACTCTGACCATGCACCTGATCTGTATGATGCTATACTTGTTCCACCTGCAATCTGCAAGTTTATACCAGCCTCTGCCACTGTCTCAGCAAGGCCTACCCAGGTTGGACTTTCCCTGGCTTTGTTTCTTGGTTTCCTCTCAGGGGCTACTATTTTTGAAACTGAAAATTGGCAAACTCTAGTCCTCATACATACATACGTGGGACCTACTAGACCACTGGTTAATTTGACTGATGTTGTTGTGTGCCTTCAAGTCATTTATGACTTATGACAATCCTAAGGCAAGCCTCTCATGGAGTTTTCCTGGCAAGATTTGTTCATAGGGGGTTTAGCATTGTCTTCCTCTGAGGCTCAGAGAATGTGGCTTCCCCAAGGTCAGCCAAACAGGGATTTGAACCCTGGTCTCCCAGAGTCTTAGTCCAATACTCAAGCCACTACACCATGCTTGCTCCCCATTTGATTGATAGATGCAACTATTTTAACCCTGTTGTTCCACTTAACAAGCTTTCAAGATCAAATCTAAAACCCTACATTTAAAAATCACACATCTATTTTAGAAATGTCATCCATCAAATGGTTGGGAAAATTTAAAAAGTCTGTGTGTTTTTTTAAAGAAAAGAAAATTGGCACCTAAAATATTGTAAGGTCAGAAGGACCTGAGTGTCTCTGGAAACCAAAATGTACAAGTTTGGATGCTTGTTGAGGGTGATATGATCCCTAGTCATGCCTTGTCTGGCATAAACTAAGTGGAGGTCTCCCCCACATATCTGCGGGCTTACTGCAAATACACGAAACCGTGTATAATACTGAACTGCCATACAATACTGTAGACTTGTGCTTGAGTACCTATAAAATGCCTAGAGAGGATGCATCTCTAGGCATCTGGCACAACTCTTTGGTCAACTTTTGGTGGACGTTGACCATAGAGTTGTGCTGGAGGACCTCTTGATGCCTAGAGAAACCACTTCCAGCATGACTCTATGGTCCTCCAAATGCCTAGAGAGATCTCTCCCCCCAACTACTGGTACGTGAACCGTGGTTATCGATCTTGTATAAACTGGGGGGGGGGCACCTGTATATCTCCCCATATCTTCCCACACCAAAGTGATTCATGTATGAACCTCAAACTATTAGCTTGAGCTGCCTTTCTTGGATGTTTTTCTCTATATACATATGAGCCCACAGATCAGAAGTCTGACCTGGCTTAAGAACAGTTCCTGAGAAATCTCTTTTACATTTCACACATAGATGGCTCTTTTGTGCGAACTGGAGACATGGTAAAATAAGTACAATATGATGGTGTCCAGATTATTTATATATACATTTAAAAGATGCTGATTACCTGTACCTCTCCCATTTTGCCTTCAGAGTCTTTTACTGATTAGGCATGCTGTCCCTTTGTATATAGAACCCATTCTTGAGGGTTGGATGTTGAAACTGCAGATGAAACCAGTGGCTGTGTCAAGGCTGGGAGCATGGTGAAGAAGCACTGTGATCTTTAAATCTTAATTTTGCATCATTCTAAGGGTCTATCTGGGAAGAAATGGCAGCTCTCACAGGCATCTGCCATTAAATAGGACATTAATGGAAAATAAATAGTGGCTGTCCCGTGAAGGTGAGATTGTGAGATCAGGAGCATTCCAGATCCTAAGCTTTCAGAGCTGAACCCCTGACACCTGGGACAGTGGACACAATCCAGTGATTTCACAGGGCATGGTTTAAGCATGATATTGGAAGCATCAATCTTAGTTGCTTAGAATATGTCATTCTCATTAAAAAACACACACACAACCAAACCAAACCAAAATCTAATAAATAAGAAAACATTTCTCTGGTTGGAAATCAAGTTTTCCAAGCTTTGTGTAGAACAGAAAAAAGACCCAAACTTTCTCCAACTGTCTTTGACATCTTTAGTAACACATGAGATTTGTAGTCCAACCAAAGAAAGTTCTTCATGCTCTTTTTTAATATGGGGAGGGGAGGAAAGCCCCTTTAGCTCTGTTTTGACACATTTTAAAAGCACTGCTTTTAACACATAGGAGTTATAGTCCAACCAAACATAGTTTTCCAGGCAAAAGGAAAGTTTCCAAATGCTGCTTTTAATAGGCTTGACCATATTTTCAGTTTCTTTGCTGTTTATTTTTACAGAATCTAGAATCTTCCCTCATCCCCCAAATCTTCATTGTGCTACTAATAATCACTAAATGTTGCAGGGACGGGATTTGATATAATGAAAATAATCATTAGACTGGCACTGTGGCACTAAGGGCAGTTCCTTCCCCAATTGTGTCACTTGGTGTGTTTCAGCCTTCTGCACCCCCAGTGCTGTCACTGGATTACCCCCCCCCTTACACGTCTTTTGTTGGCAGGCCTTTGAGGTGTGATATCTCAGGGGGAAAGGCCCTTTCATGTGTGGTGGTGTTTACATTTGTTCTTTTCTAATGGTTTGTTTTAACTATTTTTAATTTTATTGATAGTTTTAATTATATTTTGAACTTCTGTACAATGAAAATTTTAAACCATATCTGCTTTAACTTTTGTAAGCCATTTTGATCACTAGACTTGGTGAAGGGTGGGATATAAATAACAATGACAATAACAGCATAACAACAACAAGGCAGTGGAGAATATGTTGAGAATTTAACATGCTTAAATCATTGTTTTCTTTGGGGGCATGAAAAAGGAGTAAGAGTTTAAGAAACAACAAAGAAGAAGTTGAAAGAAGAAGTGTAACTAGGAAAAGTGAGGTTATAAGAGGAAGGAGGATGGCAGGGATAAATGGATGAGTGGGGAAGGCAGAAGAAGACAAATCTAGTCTGAAAAACTGGGGAATAAGAAAAAAAGAGACAAGAAGGAGGAAGAATAGTGAAGGAGATCCAATTAGTGAAAACAGATCCAATTAGAGAAAGGCAAGAAAGAGACAGACAAGGAAGGAAGGAGGAGATGTTTAGTCAGGAGTTGTTGGGAGGGAGAGAAAGAGGACAAGAAAGAGAAAAAGAGAGGAACAAGGGAGAAGTGTAGACAGAGGTTTTGGGAGAGAACAAGGAAGAAAAGAAGAACACATTTAGCCAGGAGTTGTTGGGGAGAGGAAGGAAGGAGAAAGAGCATGAGAAAGAGAGAAAAAGATAAGTGGAAGCAAGAATTAAAGGAGAAAGGGATCAAATGCCTCATCAGAACAGAAGAAATTCAGATGTACTACACTTTTTTTGCTAACCATCATGCTACTTAAGTGCAGCTGACACAAAAAAAGAAAGAAAGAAAATGGCATTTGAAGTAGGGTGAAATCTTACTCCTTTTTCATGCCCCCAAAGCGAGAAAGGTAGGAACAGAGCTGGGAAAGTAAATAATAAGATAGGGAAAGCCATGAAGTACTAGAGAAAGTTCAGTATTTCTGCATGCCCACCACTTCCACTGAATCCTGATGCCAGTTGCTGTATGGGAAACTTCAAAAGGGTGTGGATAGAAGGGAGGAAGTGGCCAGGCAGGCCTCCTGCAACAGCATAAAAATGTGAAAGAAGGAAGGTGGTTTTACCTGTTCTTCCACACTTTCACTATCATCCATCTCCCAGTTCATCGCTTTCAGAAAGCATTAGGCCCAGGACTAGACCCACTGACTAGAAATGATGGCAGTTTTGCAGAAAATTTTGATTTCCAGCATTGGCAGTCCTATTAGGCAGTGTTCTACAGCCCTTGTTCAATGATGAAATTGTTGGTAATGAGGATCTGAGTTAATGAATTGCTGTCCACAAATTTGGAGATTATCAGACGCTTGAAAAAGCCTCAAAGGAGCTCACGAGAACGACATCACTGTGCTGGGAATGGATCCTGGTATCGCAGAACATCCTCCTCCTCGCGTGCTTGCTCTGTCCTCCCTCTGTGCTGACGTGACAAAAAAGTTAGTGGAAACTCCCACTAATAAAAAGAGGGAGGACGGAGCAAGCACTCCAGGATGATGACACGTGCGATACCGGGACCCATTCCCGGTACAGTGACTTCCTTCTCGCGAGCTCCTTTGGGGCTTTTTTTCAAGCATATGATAATCTCATTTGTGTTTAGGTAGTTGTGTAAGTTGTGTGTGTTTATTTTATTAAAAGTAACCTTGAGGATTTGTGACTGTGCCATAGGGATGGATATACATTTGGAAGTGTAAAGGTCTTTTTTTAAATAATTGAGCTAAAAAATCTACATAAAAAGACACATAAAGACAAGAAACTACAGTAAGACTTATCTTGATGTTTTAGTTATTCTCTGTCTTTATTTGACATTGCATTACCCAGGTTGCTCAGCACGGTGTTTACCTTTTTATCTTTTACACACACACACACACAAAAGAAAACAACTTCCAGATGGTTTTTGAGAGTATTTTTTTTAAGCCAACAAATCTCTCTTTTTAGACTCTAAAAAAGATAGGGCAGGAAAGGGGTATATCATGCGTACACACACACACAAACACACGCCTCATACAATGTTAAGTTATCTTTCTTGAATTAAGCAAGAGGTCATTTGGGTCTTATGAAGCATATTTTCAGAAGAAGCTAATTACCCAGCATTGCTGCTGCTCCTAGAAAAGTCCCATCTTAGTTGATTGCTATCAATGGCCTGATTAGGTTTTTCATAGATTTACAGTACATAGCTGGAAATTTATTTGACAGGTAAGAAACCCGTGGCCCTCCAAATATCATTAGATTGTAGTTCCTGTTGTCTCCCATAACTGACTCTGTTGGCCAGTCAGAGTTGCAGTTCAACCATACTTGGAGCTATAAGTTCCCCATCCTTGATCTGGTCTAACCCTCTGTTAGGCTGCTGCCATACTGCAGAAACTTTAATAGTGATGTACAGTAGGACCCTGGTATCCACTGATTCATTATCCACTGATTCAGTTATCCACAGGACACAAAACAGCACATCTACCATAGAGTCTTTCTAGAAAAGTTGTCCTCTCTAGCCATTTTTTAGTTCCTCTAAGGCAGTGGTTCTCAACCTGTGGGTCCCCAGATGTTGTTGGACTACAGTTCCCAGGAGCCCTCTGAGGTCTCACCTTGATAGCCAGGTGGTCCTCCCAATCATTAGTGAGGCTGAAGGATAGAACTCCCAGCCTCACTAATGACTGGGAGGACCACCTGGCTGTCAAGATGAGACCTCAGAGGGCTCCTGGGAACTGTAGTCCAACAACATCTGGGCACCCACAGGTTGAGAACCACTGCTCCAAGGCAACTCTATGGTATTTTAAACTGGAAGTCCCATTATTTTCAATGGTATTCACTATTATCCATGGGTTTTGGTATCCACACACCCCTGAACCATTCACCCGTGGATCTGGGGGTCCTACTGTATTCATATCTTTTACATCAAGTCTCAAGTCTCTGCCTTCAAGTCTTAAGTTGAGTCTCAAGTCCTTGCAAGATTCTTTCAAGTCAAGTCTCAAGTCTGGGAGACAACTTTAACAGAAAAAAAGGTGGTGGTGGTGATGTGCGTGTGGTGGAGTTCTAATAACTAGAAAATCAAGAAGATGTGCACGAAGTTAGGTTTTAAAAAGTTAAATTGTCAGCACATGCATTAGGCAATGCGTTTAAGGTGGAGCTTGAAGTCTGCTCACCAGCCTTACCCACTGCATATCAGAGGAGCCTTCTAAAGCTATTGAAAAGGTTTAGAAGCATCCTTCCACCTCAAGCCTGTTGCTTAATGCATTTGTTGTTACTGCTTCTGTCAAGTGACCAATAGACAAGAAGCAGTGAGATCATGGAAGTGTTGTTCAAAAAAAGAAAGCTGTTTTCCATTCCATAAAGTTCCTAGATGAATGCAAGTCGCTTGCTAAAAATATACAAGTCAGGAGTCTTGTGAGGAGAGTGGAGAGTGGAGGCCTTGGATAAGTAATGGGAAGCAATGATAGGGTTTGTTGTTGTTGTTGTTGTTTTTAGGATTGATGGAGGAGAATTTTGGCTCATTTCATGTATTTTAAAAAAATAAGAATTTACTAAGATTCCACATTTCTTCATATTTTGAGTGGAAAGAATTTGAGATGAAAAACATTTGAAAGGGGGAGAAATTGGAACTGACGTATCTGTCAATCTGAGCCCAGGGCTTTAATTCTTTTAATGTAAACATGTTCGTTCTTTATTAGGGTTTAAGATTGGCATCTTTCTTTCCTTTTCTTTTTTTCCTGGCAGAGTCCCCATCTTTAGCATCTGTAAGGCAGAAAAATATAACTTGGTCATCTTCATGCTGGGAATAACTATATGTTTTGAGTTTGGTCAGTGCACATGTGAGAAAATTTCATTTTAATTCATTTGGGAAGAATTTGCCCAAATTCCCATGCATCGTCATACTCAGTACTGAAAGAATAGGAGATTTAATGAATCTCCGTGTTAGGGAAAGCAAGCCTGATAGAGTTTTTCTTCTCTTATTGAGGAAGATTACTGCAAAACCAGCTTACTAATATGAACCATTATGTTTTAATGTACTTAACCTGCTTTCCATTTGAAAAAAAAATCATACATTCCTTGTTGAGGAATCCGTTTTATGTTTTGATAAATAACTGTCATTGTGAAGGTTAATGGAGTGTCACATCTCTTTATTTACTCTCATGTCAGAAGTATGGAGCTCATTCTTCATGACCAATTGACCTCAACACTTAATGGGTGGATATTGTCAGAACAATTATTGCAAATATGCCATTATAGGGCTGTATGGATGGGGTCAGACCAGATACGCTCACATCAGAGAAGGATCACACTCTTACACATGTTTAATTGCCTGTGTTTGCAGACTTAATCCTAGATCTAAAAATTAAGTGGTGCCTGTTCTACAACTGTTACCAGCCTTTCTACAGTTTAGATAAGCACCCAGGATAAAAATGTGGCAAAGGCAATAATCAAGATACATAAGCTATAGGACACTGAAAAGTCGTCTGTGAAGACTTGTGAGGTAGCACATCATTCAATAATTGAGCCTTTCCTATATGCTTGTCTCCTCTCTTCATTTGCACACCTCTACCTTGGATTCTGATAGTCACTTTTCCATTACGAAGACATAGAAGCCAGGGAATGGTGCATCTATAACGTGTACAAGATTTGGGATGTCATAAATGTATGATGAAGTAGTTGATCATTGAAGGTGATTGCAAATATGTGTAGGGGACTCCACTTCTTGTGAATTAGCTAAATAAATGGCTATAATGTTGTCAGATCAGGACTATGAGATATCAGGGTTGAAATCTGAGAACTTGGAATGACCCCTTGCAGTGCCAGAGCTGGTAGGCCTTATTTATTTATTTATTTATTGGATTTGTATCCCACTTTTCTCCCAAGATGGCATTTAAGGTGGCTTACAATAATTTAAATTAACACAACTAAAACATTACAAAAGTTACAAAAGAATTAAATTATTCATTATTAAAATATAATAATTGAAAACACAACATAGACTAAAAAGACAACATAGTGATGCTTAAAGAGTGACCTTACTAGGGACACCTGCTGGTGATATCATTAAGCATGGTATCTTAAGCATCAGCCACAGTTGAACACAGTATGCCATTCAAATAAAAAACTCCAAGTGTACAGCTCCCAGAATTCCTGACCAGCTGGCTCTGGCTTCTGAATGTTGAAATCCAAAACACCTGAAGGGCCACAGGTTGGACACCACTGCCTTATAGTATTTAAAAGGTTATGTGTTGCAATTACTTGCTACCATATTTAAACAATAATTGGATACATTACTCATGTGGCTACTCATTACCTGTCATTACTTTTAGAAGGAAAAAAATCCTTATAATTGATACAAGAATAGTATCAAGCCAGAGAAGTTACAGTCATAATTTCTTAAATTATGTAGCATTACCTTTGAGAAGTAACTTTGTAAAGAAAAGAGAAAACTTGATTATACCAATAAAGTCACTGTGTGCTCATTATGTTACTACTGAAATGCAGGGCTGTGAAAATCACTCAATTTTGGTGAGTCTTTTTTTTTTTAAAAATCTGTTTACATTTTCTTCTTGTTTCATAATAGGTTGTGAGACTTGGGTTTTTTTTCTCCTCCTGCACTTTAATTTGCACAATTCCATCTCCCATATTTTCCCTAATTGGCACAATTTACACAACCTTCCCCCATTGACTAAAGCAAGTCTCTGCCTTGTTTTTAAATGCACATTTTATCTGTTCAAACTTTTAAATATACACTTTGTTTTGGGTGGACTCCATTTCTCAGAAGTGCTTTGTCATCCTCACAAATGTGTGAATGATTAAAAGTGAGTTGTGCCTTTTTTCACAATAGGTGTTGGGGGTCTGCAAAAATACTACAATTTTTTTTTACCCCTACTGAAAATGTGACTTTGTTATGATCTCATTATCCCCTGCCCCAATGGTAATTTGTTAGAAGTTACTTGTAATTAGTTGATCCCAGCTATAATTAGGTGTTTCTCATGAAGTTTTTTGTAATTCTATAAAGGGATTAGGAGTCCTCCAGAGAGGGATGTTTGGATACTATCATAGAATCATAGAGTTGGAAGAGACCACAAGGGCCATCTAGCCCAGCCTCCTGCCCTGCAGGAATACACAATCAAAGTATTCCCAACATATGGCCATCCAGCCTCTGTTTAAAAAAAACAACAACAACAACAACAATAAGGAGACACCACTACACTCCAAGGCAGTGCATTCCACTGCCGAACAGCTCTGTCATTTGTCTGTGCATAAGTTGGGCAAAAGAGAATCCTAGTTTTAATGGAATGTCATTTGCATGTTATTTCCACTATTCTTCTGGATAATTTAATTTGTTCGGGTGCATATGTATATATATGAGAGATAGATGAGCATCCACACTTGGACACATCTTAGAAATACTTCTCTTGAAGTCCATCTATACATGCTCTTTACATGTGTGCACAACGTTTATGTTCAGTGCGTAGTCATTAAAAATGAAAGATAGGAGGGTGTGTATGTAAATCCCTGATAGACCACCAAACCTGCCATAAAAAATAATTAAAAAGATGAAGTATGACTCTTGTAACCAAATACCCAGCCTTTGTGTTCACCCCCTGTCTGTGCTCAAGGTCTCTAGGTGCTCAATGGGAGCTTTTTAATTATTTTTCTCTGTTTGATGTTGCTAAGTATAATGAATGGATTTCAGAGGGGTTTTTGTTGAACCCTCGATGCGTATCAGTTCAGTGCTGTTAGGCACAGCGATACCTGGCTGGATCATACCCTGAGATTTGCTCTTTATAGATCTGACGTCCAGAAACACCAGATTGTTTAAAGCCAGGCTCTATTAATCAAATGATACATCCTTGTCACAGAAATGTGATTTCATTTGTTCTTAGGGGCAAGGAAGCAGAGGAAACTCTATGCACCTTTCCGAATCTGGGCTGTTTGGTTCCACAAGGCTTTATGCCAACATAATTCATAGTGTAATATTAATAATAATATTAAATAAATAGGGACTCCAATGAAGTGTTGGAGTGTGGAATGCATCTAAGTAGAGTTACAGCAACCAGCCAGCCATACCTACTGTTAAGATACTCCATTACATACATTCAGTTCCATTCTCAGCAGAAAAGTGGGATACAAATTAAATACAGGTCGAACCCCATATCCACAAAGGATATGTTCTAAGACATACCTGAAACTGTGGATAATAGGGAACTCAATTATTTTCAGTGAGATGAACATAGGAATTTGACCATAGATTCACACTGGAGGGCCAAGAAATGCCTAGAAAGAAAAAAAAAATCAGACATGAATAGGTGGAACTATGGTTACCAAATCTGTTGATATAGGGGTCGACCTATATAAAATTAAATGCATGCAAGCACAGCACACACCAGAGTTTCATTGAGTCCCATCCAATGGACATTTAACATTTTTCTTTAGGACTCTGTCACATGTTGCCACTGTAATTATGTAATGGCTGCATCCTGTAGAATCCTAGGATTTGCCATCTGATGAAGTTCTATAGCTGGCTGGCAGAGAATTCTAACTACTTTATCAAGCTACAGATCCAAGGATTCCATAGACTGGAACCATGGTAGTTAAAGTGGAATCATAGTGATGTATCTTTCAAGACCTTTAGGGGTTAGTTGCTTTCCCCACTTTACATTGGTTCTTTTCCCCTAAAGTTCCCCACCTTTTATAATTGTTGGGCTTACTCCAAGCATGCTGATTCATCCTTCCCTCTTAATTTATAGATGTCCTATTATGGCTAGAAAAAAATTAAATTAAAAAATAAACTTTTTTGTTAAAAAATCAGTACAGTTGGCGCTCAAGCTAAGTAATTGAGTCATTGCTGGAAAGAATGGTTGTTGAGGGTGATGCTGATTGTAACTGTGATGGTGAGAGTGGGCCTTGCCTAATCAAATAGGATTCATGAAAAGAATGGTAGAAGGAACAAGAATGAAGAGGTAGAGATGCTTGAGGAATGAAATATCTTTAAAGTCTGCACCTCAGGGACTAATGTGCAGCTAAGAATCCACTGCTATCATTCCTCCTGGACATTCTGGCATAGTTCTTGATTAAAAAACACAGTCTGATTGATCCAAGTGCTACTCCATTTCATATTCAGTAAGGATATTGAGAACACAGCTGCGCTGGGCAGGGCACATTTCTAGGATGGAGGACCATCGCCTCCCAAAAATACTACTCTATGGTGAACTCGCCATGGGTCAGCGTAAGAGGGGCGCTCCAAAAAAGTGATACAAAGACTCCCTGAAACAACATCTCAGGCTCGGACAAATTGATCACCAACAGTGGTCCACCCTGGCCTCACATTGGTAGGCATGGAAACGCACTATCCACAATGCTGCAGCCTTATTTGAGACCTCATGCCGAACAAGTCTTGAAGAGAAACGACAATGCAGAAAGAATCACAACCCAAAAACATCACCCAAGGAGACCGACTGCTGTGCTTTCTGCAACTGGACATGTTTATCTCAGATTGGGCTTTTTAGTCATCAGCACGCTTGCAGAAAGCAAGGGATGAGTCCTTCCTGAATCTTCGTTTGTGAAGAAAAGCCAGAGAGAGAGAGAGAGAGAGAGAAGGCAACATTTGTCATATTTTAATTTTTATGATATACAGATATGTGCAAAAGCCAGCTTTGGAAATGGGCAAAATCTCTCTGGGCCCACCTATACAATGGTGGTGGTGAGGGAATGGAGTAAATCATAGTAATGGCATTTTGCAGCAGCAGCAACATGTCTCAATCATGTTTTTGGCCTCAGAATATCCCATAAGGTTCACATGCCAGACAGGGGCTGCAAGTGATTTACTTGTGTTAGTTCTTTGCCACAGCTGAAGTTGTCTAAGATGTGCTGGAGTGATATACAGTTACCCCTCCACATTTGCGACTTCCACATTCGCAGTTTTGATTATTGGTGGAAAGCCTTCCCCCCCTCTCCACCCCACTCCCTTCTCAAGGCAGCGAGGGGCTTCTCACAAAGCCTGTTGCTGCCTTGGGAAGGCGGAGTGGAAAGCCGCTGGCATGCCCGCTCTCCACCCCACTCCCTTCTCAAAGCAGCAAGGGGCTTCTCACAAAGCCCGTCGCTGTCTTGGAATGGCAGCGTGGAAAGCCACTGGTGCGCCCACTCTCCACCCCACTCCCTTCTCAAGGCAGCGAGGGGCTTCTCACAAAGCCTGTCGCTGCCTTAGGAAAGGACTGGGGTGGAAAGCCACTCACCCACAGGCTCATTTCTTATTCATGTTTTTTTTTCACATTCACGGGGGTTGTCTGCCCCTAACCCCCATGAATGTGGAGGGGCAACTGTAGCAGTTTTTCAATTTAACAGGAAACACACACACACACACAAACAAACAAACAAAAACACCACACCATTTTATCACCTTAGCGATCCCTTGCTAAGGTGAAAATCCAACAAGGTGACAGTGGGCACTTGCCCTGTTAGCAAGCCCTGCCCCCGCATTTGCCCAGCCAATCAGCTTTGTGCTTCCTCTCGAATTACTTCTCCTAACTACTTCTCCTAACTAGGAATGTGCACCCCACTTGCTGTTTATGAAAAAAAAAAAAAAAAAAACCCTACGGGAAAAGCCGCAAAGGCTTTTCTTGCATTGATTTTCATTGGTTTGTTTGTTTGTTTTTTCCGGGCTGTGAGGCAGTGTTCTGGAATAGTTTCTTTCTGATGTTTCGCCTGCATCTGTGGCTGGCATCCTCAGAGAAGCCCTCAAGCATTTCTCTGAATATGCCAGCCACAGATGCAGGCGAAACGTCAGAAAGAAACCAAGGAAAATCTATGGATGCCAGCCGTGAAAGCCTTCGACTTCACATTTTCCTTTTTGCCATTTTGGCCCCCCCTTCCAAATAGTGTGGATTGGTGCAGGATCCCATTTAGACAGGTAGGATTCCCAGCAAAATCCATTAGCGTTATTTTGACCATTTAGACAATCCCACTGTGTCCCCTCCTTCTGCTGGAAAAAACAAACAAGTAAAAAAACATTTTGTCATGTTTTGGTGAGGAAATATTTTTACACTTCCCCATTTATTGCACAAGGATAAACCACATCAGGATTTACTTCTATTCCCACCTAGTTGGTTACCATTATTCCATGTTGTGATAACAGTTTCCAGTGTAAATATTCCACTGTGTGAAAAAAGAGCTTCCGTTTAACTGTGCAGCTTTGCTGGATTACCCCCAGTGGCTCTAGTATCATGGGAGGAGACAAAAATGCTCCCTATCCACTTTCCTCATGCCATGTGTCCACTCCACACTTTTTCCTAAGCAAAGAAGCCCTCAAGCATTGCAAACCTTCCTCACAGGGAGGTGTTGTAACTTTTTTTATTCTAGCAGGATTTCAGCAGTTGACTGTTGAAAAAGGCTTTTTAACAGATTGGTACTGGGTTTCTCCCTCCCTTTTAATTCATGTGCTTTAAAATTGCTTGGATTTCAGTAGTGTTTTAATATTTATGGCCTATTGGGGTTTTTAAGGGTGTGTCAGTTCACTACTTGCTTCATCCCTTTTACACTCTCATCAAGGCAAACCCTCCTGCTTCTCATTATTCAAAAAGGGTAACAAGGTTCGAAGAGGCCTTTTGGCTACCCTGATCCACAAGGAGAAGATGAAGAAGAAGATGAAGATGAAGAAGAAGTCCTAGGTTTGTTTGTTTTTTAAAAGTGAATCTGAGGAGTGGAACTTTTGACTGTTGTTAAAGGGGTTGTGCAAATGGCAAAAATACTCCTCATAGTGTTTGAGGAGAATATGATTTGTCTAAATGCCATCCCAGATCAATCCACCATATTTGGAAGGAGGGGGCCAAATCCACCAAAAACTCTGCAGGAAAATCCTTTGTGGTTTTCCCAATGTTTTTAAAAAGCTCAGCAGGGAATGTGCATTCCTGTTCATTGGGACAACCGATTAGCATTCGTTCACATTCTCAATAAGAGTGGAAGTTGAAATCTGACTAGTGGGATGTAGGCAGGAGGCAGAGCTTGCTAACAAGACAAGTGCCAGAAACCACCATGTTGGATTTTCACGTTAGCGACCGTGCACTGAGGTGACAAAACAGCCTTTTTTCTATTTATTTCGGTGGAATATCACACTTTTGCACCTTCGATATGCTTTTTAAAAATACTGTGCGGCGGCGGCAACTGGTGAGAATGAAAATGTGAATAATTTATTTTCTCCCGCCATCTTGATTTGCAGGCATGCCATTGGAACAGCAAAACGGATAGCTCTGCATGACTGTGACCTTGCTAAAAATGGTTAAGACAAATCGAAGTTGCTTTGAGTTGGTGTTAGTGCACATCAATTATAAATACTGTATAAGCACACTTTCCCCCTCATATAGATAAGCCTTCAGTGTTGTATCTTTTCTCCTTTGGCTCCACCCCATGTGTTAATATTACTGTGTTGCCTGAAAAGGGATCTGAAGGGGATAATTTGGCTTGAGGTGTTAGATGCACAACAATTCTGGATGTGTGGCAAAACTTCCCCCAATCTCCCCCATGTCAAACATTCTATACCATTTCATATCTAGAAGCTGACTGGAGCTAGCAGTTGAACCTTAGTTTAACAATAGCAATGGGGTGCATCAGCACTTGAGAAATAATCCAGTTTGACACTGCTTTGACTGCCATGGCTCAATGCTATGGAATTCTGGGAAATGTAGTTTTCTGTGATACTTAGTCATTTCTGTCAGAGAGCTCTGGCACCAGACAAACTACAAACTCCAGGTTTCTATAGCACTGAGCCATAGCAGTTAAAGCGCTGTCAAACTGGATTATTTCTCCAGTATAGATGCAGCCTGGGACAAGTCCTCTGCCACATTTAGGGAGTGGCATAAACAGGTATCTTCTTCCAGACTAGGGATGGCCATGGGACAAAGGAGGGATGTTTGGGTGTCAGCAACTGCTGCCCCTGTATCTAGTCCCTGAACTAGTTGGCTCACTGCCTTCTGGTAGAGCCTGCCCTGTCAAAATCTATTTGTATTTGTCTCTAAGATGAAACATGTTAAAAGAAGCCAGGACTGATGGATGCATTATTGGATTAATCTTCTTCTGAAGAGATGAGATTTAATGTCTACGTACTCCTCCAACAAAAATACTCTATATGTGTACAAAACTGGCAAGACAGTTTGTAGTGGAATAAATGTGGCTAGTATATTCATCAGGGAGAAAACCATTGACCAACCTTCTTCCTGACATGTTAGTTCTGAATATCTAGGAAGTACATTTTGTGAGAGTACAAATTTCACTCAAGCACATGAGAGACCTACAAAAATGTGCATTCCAGCTGCGTAGACAGCCCAGCCATAGGTTCATCCTTTCGGGTTTCTGCTTACCCATTTTAAATCTAATTGTTATAGAGGTAATGCATACCATGATATTATATTTCAGGTGCCACAAAAAACTGGGAGAGGTGACTAACACATTGGAACATAGGAAGAGAATTCAAAAGGACCTAGGTAAACTAGAAAATGAGGCAGAAATTCATAAAATGAAATTCAGTAGAGACAAATGCAACATTCTACATCTAGGCCGCAAAAACCAAATGACAGACATAGAATGGGAGATACATGGCTCAGCAGTACTATGTGAGAAAAGGGCCTTGGAATTATTGTTCATCATAAATTGAACATGAGCCAGCAGTGTGATGCTGCAGCAAAGAAGGAGAATGCTATTTTAGCCTGCATTAATATCACCATATTTTCCAAGTTGAGGGAGATAGTAGTTCCACTATATTCTGCCCTGGTCAGGCCTCATCTGGTGTATGTTCAGTTCTAGATGTCTCATTTTAAGAAGGATATAGACAGATTGGAGCAGGTTTAGACAAGGGCAACAAGGATGATAAGAGGTATGGAGAACAAAACATATGAGGAGAGGTTGAAGGAGCTGGATGTGTTCAGCTTGGTAAAGAGAAGATGGCTGGGTGACATGATTGCACTCTTTAAATATTTCAAGGGCTGTCATAGAGCAGTGGGAGCCATCTCACTGCCCCAGAGGGTAGGACCAGGTCTAATGGTTTGAAGTTACTGGAGAGTAGATTTCAACTGAACATTAGAAAGAACTTCTTGACAGTAAGAGTGATTGATAACGGTCAGGAGTGCCTGTTATCAACTTCGGCTGATACGCCAGCTGCGCCCTTTCCTGGAAACTAGGGACCTCGAAACTGTGGTACATGCACTGGTAACCTCCCGTCTGGATTTCTGTAATGCGCTCTACATGGGGCTACCCTTGTGCTTGACTCGGAAACTTCAACTAGACCAGAACATGGCAGCCAGGTTGATTTCTGGCGTTTCCAGAAGAGAGCATATAACACCTGTGCTAAAAGCTCTCCACTGGCTGCCTGTTAGTTTCAGGACACAGTACAAGGTGTTGGTTATGACCTTTAAAGCCCTAAATGGCTTGGGTCCAACTTACCTCCGGGACCGCCTCCTTCCGTACAACCCTCCCTGCACACTTCAGTCCTCTGGGAGGAATCTGTTACAGCCTATGAAAACAAGGCTGTTGGTGACCTCCCAGAGGGCCTTCTCTGCTGCTGCTCCCAGATTATGGAATGGCCTGCCGGACGAGATCCATCTTATTACCACCTTAGACAGCTTTAAAAAAGCTGTCAAGACTGATCTTTTCCGGCAGGCCTTTCCTGAATAATTATCCCGGCCCAAGACTCAGCTGTCCTTTCTAGGCTGTGATTGTATGTTGTAATTTTTTCTTCTAATTTATATATATTTTTAATTATTGTCTGTTTTTAATCCATCATAATTTAATATTATTTTAAGGGGTGGGTGGGCTAGGGTATTGTGATTATGGAGTTTTTATATTGTAAGCCGCCCCGATTGTGTTGCAGAGGGGCGGGATATAAATAAAATTTTATTATCATTATTATTATTATTATTATTATTGATCAATGGAACCAATTGCCTAGAGAGGTGGTGATATCTCCTTCTCTGCACATCTTCAAAAAATGGCTGGAGAGCTACTGTTGGTGATGCTTTAGTTGGAGATCCTGCATTGAGCAGTGGGTTGGACTCAGTGGTCTATGAAGCCCTTTCCAACTCTGTGATTCTATGATTGTATGATTCTAAGACTCTTTGCTGTTTTCATAGTCTACTAGGATAGTGTGATCTCATTACTATGATAAAATTAGATCGTCTTATAAATATTATTTTCCAATGTTATTTTTTTAAAAAAAGATATCACACACTGGTGACCACAGAAGTCATCATCACTTACTTGTCAGCAGGGGAAATAGGCACATGACCACAACTTTCTTTAAACATTTCTCTGCATGAACTCCTATTGTGTGAACTGTTCTAAAGATATGAACCCTCAAAGAATCCAAACTGTAGAGGTAGACCTCAGTTAATGAAGCACATGAATGTGAAATGAAACAAACTGGAACCTTCTAAAGACCGATTAAAAGCTTCTTCCAAAATGCATCCAGGGATGACCCCCCCCCTCCCCTGGCCACCATCACTTTCCTTATTATTTCCTTTTTAAAATGGCCCAATGTATACAGTTGTCCCTCCATAGCCGTATTTGGTATCCACAGATTTAAGTATTAACAGCTTGAAAATATAAAAAAAAATAATAATCCCAAAAGCAAACCTTAATTTTGACATATAAGGGACACCATTTTGCTATGCCATTGCATATAATGGGGATTGAGTATTCACAGATTTTGGTATCCACAGGGGGTCCTGGAACCAAACCCCATCAAATATGAAGGGACAACTGTAGATCTCTCTGTGTGTGTTTTTTCACTTGCTGGAGGTAGATGATGAGTCAGGCTTATCTACTCTTGCCTTTTTCCTCTCTGTTTTGCTCTTCATACATACTCATTATGGGTTTCTGGAGGCAGCTGCTGTTTACCTTGCCTGTTGAGGGAAGGTACACAAGGCTACAATAGGACCAGCTAGAATCCCACTTTTCCCCCAGCTCAAGTTTTATTGCATTGTTTACTGGCAGGCACACCACTGCAACCTGACAATGAAAGTCTGTGCTTCTCTAGCCCTTCTTCACTATCCTGTCAGTGCCAATGCTTTAAAAAAAAAGTCTAGAAAGACAGCGGATGAAGAAGAAAAGGGGAGCTAAGGGGTAAAAAGAATTTGTAAAAGGGAGTTTCTTTGTCAGAGGCTTTGTTAGTGAAGGTATGCCTGTAGAATTAAAACTGATTGATGAATTGGCTCTTCAGCAGCAGGCTTGGCTTTTCAGAAATGAAAGTAGTAGTGGTGAAATCACCACTGCCCTCTATGTCACACTCTCTGATGTCAGGAAGCAGGCCCATAGCATGTGAGTAAGGTCTCCTGCATGTGATCAGCCTTGGTCACATGCTGCGGGGCCCCTTCCTGGCTTTGGAAGAGTGAGGCAGAGGGCAGCTGCAGTGAAAGGCCTGTGGGCTGGAACAGGCTTTGGTGGTCATGCGGGGCTCAATCTGATTCTTCCCAGCTGGAATTGATTTATACAGGTATTATTTTAAAATGTTTTATCGGTCCCTACCCTGTCTTCCCCCCCATCTTACAGCCCTGGGGATTGTGAGGTCTGCTCGGGGCCAAAACAGGGCAAAAGCGCTGCGTAGTCAGGATTGCAGAACTCCAAGATGGGAGCAAGTTGGGGTAAATTGCCCGTGTAGACAAGCCCTAAGACATTTCAGACTGAATGTAGATTCTCTCCCTTGTTAGCAAAGTGATGCATTTGAAATGTGGCCATTGGTTTAATAATTTTATTTATTTATTTATTTATTTATTTATTTATTTATTTAGTTAATATTTTACTACAGAGTTTTGAATGTCTCATTCTGTTATAAAATGATTTGTCCTGCATCTTATGGACTAAAGTACAGATCAGAATTTAGCTATCAAACTTTGGTGCATTCCCAATGTTTTGATGAAGTTCTTTGCATTATGTGTGCATATTTTTAGATAAAATACATTCAGAACTGATTAAGCAAAAATGTGTTTAAAAATACATACATATTTACTTCCAGTTAGGGTGAATTTTCATACCCTTTGCAGATTAATGGAGAACCAGGAGGTAGTGGATGTATGAATGAATGTATGCAAAAATGTCAAAAACCAGATACTATAGAATTCTGACATTGTTGTGTGGATGTAAGCATTCTATAGGATTTTAGCAGCAAGCCAGCAAGCATTTTACGTCACTTTTGGGGAAACTAGTAAATTTTTCTGAACAGTAGTGGGAGCTTTTTTTAAAAAAAGCTTAAAATAGTTACTCTGGTAATTCTGTGGGAGAGTGCTGGTTTCCTGTTTGGAGAAGGAAAGAAATAAGGTTTTATTTTTTTTTAAGGCATTAATTACATTTTGAATTCATCACCAGTCAAGAGAGAGAAATAATAGGAAGAGAGGTTAAGACTATGTTATCAGTGGGAATTATGAAATGGGGCTATGCTTGTAAAATTACAGTTTAATGCAGATGGGGAAAAATAATGCAAAATCCAGATAATAAAGGGGAGGAAATCACTTGGAAAAGGAGTAATGGTGAAGAAAGGTTTAGGTGTGACAGAGCAAATTAGATGTGAGCTTCCTCTGAGGCATGGAAGGAAGAAAAGGAGGTAACAAGAAAGTAATTGTCCCGCTCTTCATAGCTTCTGGTCAGATTACATGTAAAATGTTGCGTTCAATCCCAGGCACCTCAAAAGATGTCAACAAATTGGAGGGATTTCAGATGCGAGGAAGGGAAATGATGAAAGGGCTTCAGGAACTCATTAGTGGAGAAAGATTGAGAGAGCTAAATATGTATACAGAAGGGCTAAATGTGGCAGGATAACTGCCTGAGAGGATGTCAACTTGCACAGACACCAAGGAGGGAGAAGAGGGTGGATTCGGATAGTGAAAGGGAACATTTAAAAAAAATCAGCAGGAGGAAGGGCGAATGTTTTCTCCTCTTTTTTGACTAGTCTGTAACGCACTGGTCCTACATTAACTGGATGGGAGAGCCTTTCCTAAACCTAGGGATTCATACTATCTGCATACCCCATAACTGCAGAAGCACTCTACAGTGGAAGTATTTGTTGGAACCTTTATTTATTGATACCCACTTTTTCCTGTTATTAGTAGAACAGAGAAATAAAACATCCTCTCAAGAGAGGCAGTATGGTTTAGTGGTTTGAGCATTGGATGTTGGAGATTATCAGATGCGTTAAAAATGGCATTACAGGAATGCCAGGAGATCGTAAGAGGGCTCCCTTTTCAGACGACATGGTTCCCCCTTGTTATGCACCTGTTCTGCTGCTGTTCCGCCGGCACTGCTTTTTATTGACAGGAGAAGCCGTCAACAGATCCCCCATTCCATTCCTGTCACGGATGTTCCTGCGTGTGACAAGTTGCCCTGTTATGCCGGCGAGATCCCAGCGACAATGGGCGGTCTCTGCCAGAACACTTCCAGATGAGATCAGGACATCCAGGTAAGAGACACACTTTTTATGACCCTCCCCCAGTTACTTCTACCTTTTAAAGTGTGTTTTTGTGCTTGCCGTCATTTTTTTTCATGTTCTTTTTATTTTTGAATTTCCCACACTCACGTCTTCTTGCAAGAATCCATGGGATTTTGATCCAGGAAGTGAAGGGAGCTCCGTTAGAGCTCCGTTCACTCCTGGGCTGCCGGAACAACAGGAGAGGAGGTAAGTGCGGTGAGGAGGGTGATTGTGGCATGACAGGGGCGGGAGTGGAGATAGTGGGACAGGAATGCTTTTTTCATTCCTGTCTGATAATCTCCTAGGACTCTGGAGACCAGGGTTCAAATCCCCACTCAGCCATGAAAATCTATTAGGTGGCTTTGGGCAAGTCATACTCTCTCAACCTCAAAGGAAAGCAAAGGTAAATCCCCTCTGAACAAATCTTACCAAAAAAAACACCATTATTGGGTCATCTTAAGGTTGCCATAAGACAGAAACGACTTGAAGGCACACAACAACTCAGGAGAGGACCTTATGGGAAGGATGGGGAATGTGTGGCCTTCTGAAGGATGTTGGGCAGAAGCTTCCATTAGCCCTCACCATTGATTCTGTTGGCTAGGGCTGAGGGAGTTGCCATCCAGCATCATCTGAAGAGCCACATGTTCTCTACCGTAGATGTTTGGATTGAGAAGACAATAGGGTAAGAAAGTCAATGAAGGCTTGCTTAGTGAACAACAGCATGTACCACTTTGTGAGTTAAAGAGGATACTTGTCAGGCCCAGGCTATTTGAAAGGCTGTATTTTCCCCTATCAGCCTGCCCGACCTCTCAGGTATCCAGGGGAGGCATTTCTCTCTATACTATCACCGTCACAGGCATGGTTGGTGGGAGCACAGAAGAAGGCCTTCTCTGTGAGTGCCCTGCTGCAACTCCCTCCCTAGAGACGTTAGGGTGGCACCTTCTTTGTTTTCCTTTCAGGAATAGGTGAAGACCTTTATTTCCCAGCAAAGCTTTTGGAAACTGATATTAACAAAAAATGGCTTTTATGGTGCTATACTGGTTTTAATCTGTTTTAATGTAAAAAATAATTGTTGTTATTTAATCCTGTTTTGTTTTTTTAAACTGTATGTGTTTTATTGTATTCTCTGTCTTTATGTAAGTCACCTTGAGTCCCAGCCTGGGAGAAAGGTAGGATATAAACAAACTGACAGATGGATGGATGGATGGATGGATGGAGAAAGAGGTTGGATGCCAGTGAGATGCAAGAGACAGACTCTATAGGGTGTGAGCAGAAGCGGCATATGGTTTTCACTGCAAGGATTTTAAACATTTGCTATGGCTTTATGTATTTGTGAATTTCCTACAGTAGAACATACAGTACAATAAATATCTCAGTGATAATAACCTGGCTAGTCTTGAGTCTTGATTTGTGCCCTCTTGTTTCTCCCATTCATTTTTGGTAGGATTGGTAGCCGACCTGTTAGTTACCTTATAAATTTGGGGCAGCTATCCTAAATATAAATGGTATGGGTATGTTTGCATGTGGACAGAAGCATTAGTTCCAAAGGCTTAAAAAATAACTTTCTTTGTTTTAAAATCATCCATACCATGATTTATTTTGCTTCCATGATATCTGTATTTTTTCCAAGCAGACAGTTGTTTTATCGTGTTTCTGTATTTGTTTGTGATTTTATAAACACCTGTATAAAAGTTCTATGAATTTCCATTTAATTTTCACTTTTATTTATATTTCCCCATTAATATACACATTTCTTCAAATACCTGTGTGTGTACTTTTGCATGTTGTTTTCCTTAATGCATTAATTTTTCTATGCGATTTAGAATATAGTTTTGCACACTTTTTTGTTTTTTAATGGAGAAATTATTGCAAAATTTGACAATACAGAAATGAAAATATAACTATGTTCTGTTCTGTGCATTTGTTCACAAAATGAAAATTAAGTCAGATTGTGTTAAAATAGAAACCAACCTCTGGAATTCCTCACTAAACACTAAAGGGCTAAGACTAAAAAAAATAGGCTGTTGTAGTATATCCATTTCTTTAAAAGCAATCCATAGCTTTTCATGATCTACACAATCAAAGGCTTTGCTTTAATCTATAAAGCACAATCTGATTTTATTCTGAAATTTTTGATGCACCCCATTATCCAATGTATGTTTGTAATATGATCCCTAGAGCCTCTTCCTTTCCTGAACCCAGCTTGAACATCTGGCATTTCTCACTGCGTATATGGTAAAATTGTTTGTTTTAGAATTTTGAGCATCAATTTCCTTGCATGGATGATTAATGCAATGTTCATGTGGTTACTGCAATTCCCGGGTCTCCTTTCTTGAGGATTGGAATGTATATTGAGTGTTTCCAGGCCTTCAGTTTTCTTTTAATTGGTTTTAATCACTTTTAAGTGATTTGCAAACAGATTGCAACTAAATTGCCTGAAACAGACAGGGAGGGTTGCCATTGTTTTGTGGTTGCTCTTGTTGTAGCTGCTGCTCTTCAAGGGTCACATCTGTATGAATATTCTTGTACATTAGGGAGGCAAATCTCAACTTGTTTCATTTTCAGATACAAGAACAAATACTTTAAAAACTTTTGAACCATCCCAGTGACTTTACATTCCCCCTCCCTGCGTTATTGATGACTTTTCACACTTTAGAACATCTTTGTGAAAAATTTGTCTGCACCAAAAACTTGAATTTTACACAGAAAACTGTGGATTTTATGCAAAATACAGTGCTTTCTTTGTGGAAAAAAATGTCTTTGGGTAAATCCATCCTCACAAGTTTCTTGGGGAAAAAAAACAAGTTGTGGGCAAATGTTTCTTTCCCCCAAAAAGGAAAATTAAAATCTCACAACAGTTGTCTGTTTTCTTCATGGGCTGTCTCAAAAAGATACCCTTTTTTTTAATTGAGGATGAGAAAATCTGGGAACATTCTTTAAATTCCTACTGTTATTACATTAAAAAAAAAAGCTAATAGGAGAAACTGTCCAAGTTTTCCTACCATAAACTTTCTCCAAAGAGGCAGAATGGCAAGCCATCCCAGCATCCATTCAGAGCCAGGCAGTCAATAGAGAAGGGAAGGGGGGGGGGAAGAGTTGTTGTTCTTGTTATTCAAAAGAAATTGTTATGTAGAGTAATAATTTTCAAAAAGAAATATCAAGGATAGCAAAGGAGAACTTTCATTTATTTCTTTTAAAGTACTCAGACCACACATAAAAATACTGATGACAATCACTCTGAACCCACCTGATCTCCTCTGATTTTGGAAGCAAAGCATGGTCTTACCTGGTTAGTACTTGGATGGGAGACCATTCTGGAATACCTGTTTGCTCCAGGCAGGGCTAGAAAAGGGACTGTCTGTAACCCTGGAGAGCAGCTACCAATCAAAGATTATGATAACAGAGCAGCCAATCATCTGATTTGTGTAAGGTGCCCCATTGTGTTCTGATACCCATACATTCTAGAAACACTTTCCCCAGAAAACTACATGGGTCATTTGTGAAAAAAAATGCTGATTTTGTGCAAATAGCAATTTTGCAAAAAATGTGATTTTTGTGCAAACCCCCCCCCCCCGCTATTTCTGTGCAGAATAATTTTCTAACATACTTTGGGATGTGTGAATACTGGGTAAGAAATGCTTAGGAATATTCGTTTTCTCCAGCAGCAGGGAGAAAACTGGAAATTATTTGTCTTAGGATGTGACTACAAAGTAGTCAAATATTTTCGTCTCTACTATGTCACCACACGCAATTACCTCTTGCCCCAGGCAACCATCTCAGTGCATCTTGTAGGAGTTAAAATGCCCACCAGACATCCAAATGCACAACCATATATTTGATTGTGTATGACTTAGCTCAAACACGGTTAACTAAACAAAAGATTAAACATCTCAGGTTTGAAAAACAAGACAGATTATTAAACTCAATTTCACTGGCCATCATTATAACTGGAAAACCGGTTAAATATACACATGTATATCCACCTCCAAATGGAGACCTCCAGGACTGCATCTGCAAAACTACCTATCTATATATTGTTGTCCTCAGATGGACAGTTGTGCTCATAGCTTTCTGTCTTGTAATTACCCAGATACAGTCAGCTGGATGAGCTCAGGTCAATTCAGGGATCAGTTTGTTTGTGGGAAGGTGATGGTAAGGCAGCAAAGGACAAGAGAGCTTGTACTAATGTCATTGTGGCTCTTGGACTATAATTTGTGGTCTAAAAAGTGTTTACCAGTGGTCTTTAGAGAGGACGTTAGTGACCTTATTTTTTTGTTTGTTTATTTGCTGTTTCTAGCTTGCATCTGAAGATATGAAGTATTGATGATATGGGATTATATTGAGTTTGACATTACCAAATTTGACATTACACAGTTTGACATTTTACGTTACACAACACATCATACAAATATGTGCAGACCAAAGAAACTTAGGAGAACAGCACTTAAACTGCATGGTCTGATTGTTCAGACTATGGAAGGTTATAGCACCACATTATGATTGACCTTGAGCTACATCGGGGTGGGCAATTGGGTGAACAATTCCAATGGTCTCTCACCACTTGTGATGCTGGGAAGGGAGATAGTACTTGTGGTCTAAAAACATCTGGAGAGCTAGAAGTCACCCATCCCAATCTATATGCTTGCTACTTTTGCCATGTTATTTTAACCTGATCAAACTGGTATGGTCATTTTTAAAAATGCTACTTAAACCCTACAGAACCATTTACTCTGCAAATTTGATCAGCTAGAGACTAGTCATACAGATGGTGGGTGAAAAAAGGGAGCATGCACCCCATAGATAGTGATGGTTCTATTATAACACCTAAGCCTCTCTGGAGGACTTCCATCTGTCTCCAGCCTATATTTAAGGGACAAAATCATACACAGCATGAATAAGTTTCAAGTATTATACACTCGAATATTATTTTTCCCAAATAAACTATTACTCTTGTTGACATAAACTGGGAGGTGTGATGTGATCATAAATGGGAAAGGAAATGTCTATGAGACAATCTGTCTATTAGGGACTACATTCCTCACCATGGAAATGGAAACACTTGAGGCATCACCCATACTCACAGGCAAGACTCTGAGCCAAATGTCCTGTTGATATATATATTTTTAAACAATCCCCAAAGCCCATTGAAACTTAAAAGATTGTCACTGCTTTACTGACTGGCATCCTGAGAATCCTTAGTGAAATATGAAGATGATCCTCAATGTTACGCTGGACTATAGAGAATCTGGATGTGGAACCATCATGGAACCACTTTGGTCTCATTTTCTAGCATATTTGGGTCTTCTCCAACAGCATCTGTTACATTCCTACAATGATAGTAGCCATCTGCTTCTTGTTGTGGTTTCTGTTAGAACTCCCTCTTTCTCCCACTTTATAAATATAAGCCACTAACTTCCAACGTCTTCCAAACTGCATCTTAAATTCAGGTTTTTTAATGGGCTGGATGGTCTCCTATGAGCTGGCTGGCCCTTTCATTCTTCACATTTCATTCAGATGAAGGCTCATTCCTGATATTTATCATTACCAACATGAATGTTTGTAACATTCCCCTTCTTTGACTTTCATCATTATCTTCCTTAATCCCTACTTACTTCAAGTATCAGAAACTTGTTGCTCAACAAAGAGACCTCCCCTGAAAACCTGCATTGAGTCTGTGTGTGGGGGACATAGATGGGAATGGGGAAGAGATAGCAAGGTAGTCTCTGTGAGCGAGGATTCAGGATTGGATCTCCTGAAATTTTGTGAGACCAAGGATTTGGCTCAAGGTCTTTGGAGATTTTCAGACCGCGTTTCAGCGTGCCTAGCGCGGGAGGAGCTTTCGGGAGAGGGACGGCGATCTTGTGCAGCAGGGGGGCGTTTTCGGACGCCGTTGTCCCTCTCCCGAAACCATCCGTGTCACTTCCGTGAAGCTTCGGAAGCCTCAGTGCCATATTTTAATCACGGGCAACCTCCGTGATTAAAATATGGCGCTGAGGCTTCCGAAGCTTCACGGAAGTGACACGGATGGTTTCGGGAGAGGGACAACGGCGTCCGAAAACGCCCCCCTGCTGCGCAAGATCTCCGTCCCTCTCCTGAAGCTCCTCCCGCGCTAGGCACGCTGAAACGCGGTCTGAAAATCTCCTTTATGAGGCTCAGAATAAGAGACAGATCCAATTCCTTTCCTACCCTGAGCTGCTGTCAGTCATCACATCCAACAAGCATTGCCAAGCATTTGGGCAAAGTGCAAATAGGTGTTGTTGGTTGCCCTTCACAGGGGTTTGTTTATCCTGATTCCCTGTTTTGCTGACATGCTTTTCCATTGCATTGAGTGTTCTTAGGTCTTCTCTTGGGTAGGACCTGTGTGCCTTGTCTTGCTTGGTTCAATTTGGATTTTGCCAGCTGATTGATTTTGTCGTTTGTCATAGCTTTGGCAGAAAGAACAGCTGGATGTTCAAATGATGCCAGTATACCCAGAACGGCAAGATCTGTGGATAGTCCAACAGCTGAGATTATGTAGAGCAGGTTACTTACAAGCCTTACAAGTTCAGACATAAAAGGCTTTCATCTGAGGTGGTGAAAGTGTGGCACTGACAGCAGATTCACAAGAGTTTGTGCAAGGATCCCACTTCACACTTCCTTTTCATCACAAAGGAAGTGAGATATAGTTCATCAGTTGTAGCTCATCAATGAGCTGATTGGTGCTGGGGGATATGATGGGTGAATGTCTTCTTGAGGAGAAATTGGGTATGCCTCTGCCTCAAATAAAGATAGCATAAAAACATGTATTTTGAAGGGTTTAACATTTTATCCATTGTTCCCATCTGCCTGAATTTACTTTTTGGCTTAGGGAAGGTAGCTGAGGGATGACTGTCAATGTGAGTCAGTGTACGATATGAAGATCTAGCTAAAATAAAGGGGGGAATACTATAGAAATCTTTCTGAATAATATCCAACATGTTCCTGAGAAATGATATTTTAGTATTGCTTCCTGAAGCAAAGAGGAACAAATAATCTTACAAAGGCAAATAGGGTGGTGGGGGGAGACACAGTTATGGAATAAAGACTTTATACCAGGTAGGGCAGGAGGATGGGAGCACTAGCTAATCTTGCAGGGTGGGGTGGGGAGAAAAAAAATGTTCAGGATGAGGATAAAGTCTATTGTCCAGTGACATGACTTTACCTGTCAATCACAAAGGTGACAGGGGGGCTAGATTAAGCAAAGCTTCATCAAGATTAACAAAGGAAGATTATTGACCTCATCGTGAAAGGGCAGAAGCCTGTTTTATCATTAAACCTTGGAAGAGGGATGTTCTGTCATTAATGGGAAATCTGTTTAGCAATTAGAATAGCAAGTTTGTCTGTGGTTACCACTGGATGGACTCAGAACACACAATTCTTGGGTCAATCTCTTTTACTTTTAATGGGGGGAGCTAGATGATGGGAGGGGGAAGGAAAGGATCTGAGTGAATTCTCTACTGTGCTTTGAAGTAAGGAAACAAGAAACTGTAGCAGGTGCTAGGGTAAGTACAATGCCAGTTTGCAAAAGAGTTTGGCTCTCTCTCTCTCTCTCTCTCTCTCTCTCTGTGTGTGTGTGTGTGTTAAAAGAAGTTGTTACTTCTTTGAGTTGAATGCTGCTGGAGCACATCGGATTTACACAAGATTTGCAAGGCAAAATCTCTGTACATGGAAACAGCTACTAACCTCATAAAACTATTAGAAGGATTAACATAGTCAAAGGCTGAAATGTAATCAAACTTCAACAGGTGAATGGATTCCTAGTAGGGAGCAATATTCCAGAAAGCAGGTGACTGGGAGCAGAGAGGGAGACAGCACTGTGTTATTTGCCACTGGGATAGCAACTGCTATTTATTAAGATTCAACCGTATGTTGAAATTTAAGAAGTCATTCTAGTTTTTTCACTGACTCTCCCATAGAAGATTAAGTTGGGGACACTTTAACATTTGGTACACTTTTCTTTTAATACTGTATTTAGTCTCTACTAAGGATTCATTTCTCTGTAAATACAGAGTACAATTCCCATTTGCAAAGGGCTCCCTCAAAAAGAGTAGGTTGAATTGCAATCTGTGTCTCTTTGGATATGTGTTAAAAAAGCTTTGGAATAATTTTTCAGAAAGCTGATTACTCTGATTAATTAATCTGGAATAACTATGAACCCCCCCCCCATTTCCCACATACAACTATAAAACAAGGTTATAACTCCTACGTTAGTGATGGGCACTAGAGAAAGAGTTGAGAGAATGTGTGTGTGCGCACGAGTGCACATGTGAATTAACTACCCTACTTCCAAGTCCACATGTCTAAATTTTAAATGTCTAGGAAGAACAGACTGGTTAAAGAAATCTAATATGTGCTTCCAGACAGGGAGGTAAAAATCTTCGTTCTCCCTACTGCTGTAGACTTCCCCAGATCTATATACCCTTTTGAGGCTTTTCTATCACACTGCTGTCAAGCACTTATTTAAGAGATATGAGCTAGAGTGACTTCTTTTTTGCTGATGCAAACATAGGCTGTTGTTCAGTTGGCACAGTCTTCAGGCAGTGCTGTGAGCATGCTAAGATCCAAATGAGATTTTCAGAAGAATTGTGTGATATAGCTCTTTTCAGGTTTTTTACTACTTATTTGAAATCTTCCTTCATTTAAAAAAAAAAATCACCTCACCTTTAGAAAGTGAGCATGTGAAGGGGAAGATTTCTGTCTCAATGTTCTCCCTGTTGTGCTAGCTGTGCAGGGTTTTTATTTGTTTGTTTTTGAGGAAATCCAAACATATAATCCCCAATATGCATTTTGCAGTGGTTCAATCGGGGCTTTGCCATTTGCTTTTTTAATTTGTATGTATAGGACAATTCTTTGCTGACCTAAGCTACTCTGTAACTTGAAAGTCTGCATATCACAATACAGCTTGACCCCCATATCCATGGGGAATACGTTCCAAGACACCCACCCCCCATGGATACCTGAAACCATGGATAATAGGGAACCCTATTATTTTCAATAAGACGAATGCCAGAAGTTGACCAAAGAATTGCATTGGAGGACCTAGAAATGCCTAGAAAGAACATATTTTTTCAGACGTGGATACCAAATCCGTGGATACAGGGGTCGACCTGTATGTTGGATCAATAAAATAACCATAGTAGCATTAATATTAACTATTCTGTGGTGATCAGATGAATATTATTTATGTACAACAACTCAACACTGAATGTGTTGACTGGAAAGTTGTTATTGTTGTGTGCCTTCAAGTCATTTCTGACTTATGGATCATGTTAGGGTGACCTAACGTGACCCTATCATGGGGTTTTCTTGGCAAGATTTGTTCATAAGGGGTTTGCCATGCTCTGAGAGAGTATGACTTGCCCACATTCATCCAGTGGGTCTTCATAGTTGAGCAGAGATTTTAACCTTGGTCTCCTGAAGTCCTAGTCTAACAGTCAACCACTATACCACACTATCTCATGTGTTATCTGGGAGGAAATAAATGCTGGCTCCAAGTAAATTTGTAGTTTTGTCAAGCTTGGTTGCCTGTTCTGACACCAGATGAGAAAAAGATCATGTCGGCAGAGCAGGACAGCAAATCACACACTGTCTTACATCTAGAATAATTTATAGTAATTAGATCACATCTCACTCATTTGTAAAAATCTTGCAGAATAGCGTTTATAGGAACATGGGGTAAAAGGTGACTCCTCTTGGCAAACATCACCCACTGCAATCATAACTGATCCATAAGCCTTTCAGGCCCAGCATTCTATTGGCCAGTTTATAATTTTGTCAGATTTCCTCCTGCACACATTTAGAAGTCCTGACCTAGGAATAGTGGAATTCCTAACTTTGCTCTGGTATCTGTCTTTCAGGTGGCATTGGCTTTTTGTTTTCAACAATGGTAGGCTTTACAAAACATGGGATTTTACTACATGCCTTACTAAAAGTGAACAAGAATAAAATGATATCAGACAGGAGTGGTAAGTGTGTAGCCACTCCAGATGTTGACTGCAACTTCCAACCGTGTGAAACAAGAGAGTCAGTGCTATGGAGTGCCAGGAATTGGAGTCCAACAACATCTTGAAGGCAACATCAGTCTTACCCCAATTAAAAAATGACTAGAAATGAAACAAAGACATGGGTGGAGCTTTTTCACACTCAGTATGAACAATGTAAGGAAGAAAAGAATCTTCTAAAACATGTGAAAAATGATTTTTAAAAATGTTTTTTTGAGTGTCAGGAAAGCCTGTTTGAGAAGAATCCTGGACTGATGAGAATCTTTGTAGTTCAGGACGTACTGTATTCTGTGCAAAAGTCACATGTAGGTTTTTGTGTGCGTAAAGAAAACAGCATTTTCTGTGCAGACAACAATATTTCTGTATAGAAAAATATTATTTATTTTCCTGCCCAGAAAATGCTGTACTTGAGGACTTATTCTGCACAAAATGTCAACTTTAAAAAAAAAATAGTTTTTTTGTTCATAGGATGTTCTTGAAGCTTGTTGGTCTGTCCCACCAGATACTCAAATTTCAAGCAGTTATCTGCTTGATACAGTATATGTGAGTAAACAGAATGACCCTTAGGTCCATCTCTAAATGCTCTTAGAAGCTTCCAAGCCAGCGCACCTCTTAATACCATGTGCTAATTGCTAGGTGCACTTTTACGTACCAGTTGAATAAGAGGGGAGCACCGATGACTTAATGCTGGCATAGGAATCTGGCAGGTCTGTTAAGTAACACTGCTACCATGTGCCAAAGGCAGCTGGTAGATTCATTCTTATGGAAGTTGCACCACCACTCTCAGATGCTTCTGCAGATGCTTTGGATATACAAGAGTTACCTAGAACCTTCTTTCTGACATGGGTTTGGTCCTGGGATTGCTTCTGTACAACCTGGAGCAGTTGTGGGAAGAGCAGCTGTAAAACAGGAGAGTTAGATTTACATACCCCAGCAAGAAATCCACCAGTTGTGCTTGCCATGTTTAGAAGAAAGCAACCATACTATATAAAACTGCCCTTAAAACTTAACCAGAAAAAAAGGATGAACCTAAAAAGGGACACAGTTGTGTGAGTCTACAGAAATGAGTAGACACTTAAATTCCTGTGGGAATTTAAAGACTTAAACATATTATGGCATAGCTTTTTACAGGCAAGAGCCTACGTCTTCAGATCCATGTAAACACTTTGAACACAATTATAGCCCAGCATAAGAAGAAACAGTTTAAGATACACGGACAACATGAAACTAAAAGAGAATCTCCAAAGGAGGAGAAGGGAGGCGCAAACAAAGGCCAAAAGCTAAAGGAGGGGGAGACGGGAAGATGTTTGAAATATCAGAAGGTGTGAAGAAGGCTGGTTTCATCTGGTCAGAAGAGAATGTGGCTATTAAGAGTCAAATCCATTAAAATAGGTGAGATTATTCTTGGTGACTTTAATGAGAGCCAGATCTCACCTTTTGCTGGAGAAAGATGTGTGCTTATGTCATTGGGATTGCCATTTGGGAGCATCATTAGGACCACTGTTGTTCCAAAGGCTTTGTCTATAAAGGAGTCTTTTTAAAAAAGGAAAGAAAGTAAAAGGGAGATCTAACTGATCAGATCTACAGAGAAAAAATAGTTACTTAAACTGTGTACTGGGATGGGGAGATGATGAGGGCACATTTGTAGTAAGGGGCATTTTGATTATTGCTTCATTTTCAAGAGTGTCTAACCATCCTGATATTAAGCACTGTAAAAAACAAAAAAGGAAAACAGGAAATTAATTGTGCTTAGTCAAAATGAAGAAGAAGAAGAAAGGTTTTTTTAAAAGTTCCCAAAGGTTGAACATAAAAAGCTGTAAAAGGAACAAACAATTAAAGGTAATCCATACCGTTGTTATTGGAAAACCTGTGAACATTAACTTTTCTCATTTGGAGGAAAAAAATATATATAATGTTTCTCTCCAGAGCGCTAATCTTTTCTCACTTCAGCCTGTAATCTTAGTTTATCCTTGATGGAAATGCTTTGTTCTCTGTGTTTTTTGAAGCTATACTTCTTTTTCTTCTTCCTCTTCTTCCCTCCATTAAATAAAGGTTTTGATAGAGGAACAAACAGCAATGAACCTTTTCAATGAAACATTTCTTTGTATACACACATGGTTACATTTTTTTCCCTCTCCCCCTGAAGAGGTGTTTCATTTGGTCTTATTTCTCTTTCAGGAAGTTGATGGCAATAAAGTGATGTCTTCATTTGCTCCACACAACTCATCTACCTCACCCTCGAAGTCAGAAGAAGGTGGGCGTCAAAGTGGAGAGTCCTTCTCCAGCACAGCCCTGGGTACTCCCGAGAGACGTAAAGGCAGTCTAGCAGACGTTGTGGACACACTAAAACAGAGGAAGATGGAAGAGCTCATCAAGAATGAACCAGAAGGTAAGGTTGTACAGACAAGCAAACATTTTCTGTAATCTTCTGTAATATCAGTGTGATTCCCCAAGACCAAGGCATACTATACTGCCATGAGCCCTGAAGCACCTGCTGCCTGAATTTCCCCCTTAATTAGTGCTTTTGTTCACTGGTAATGCTAAACCATAATTTAATATCACAAGGATCAGAAACTTTGTTTTTATTTTACTTTAGCTGTTGCTTATAGTGTGTCACCCAAGCCCTAAACTATGACTAATCTTAACTGTTGTTCACTAAAACAATCCAGCGGTATAATCCATGGTTTGAAATTTGCTTGCCTAATCCAACAGTTCTGAAGATTAATCATGGTTTGTCCAAGTTGTCATGTCACAACAAGCTGTGATTAAAAGCTTTCAAACTCTATTTCATGGCCTTGCCAGAGAAAGAAAGGGAAAGGAGATGTCTGGGCTGAGGTTTGCCTACAGCAGTGTTTTCTCAGGCTACCTGATGTAGGGGAATGACAGTTATTATTTTTCCAACGTGCCAAGGACCAGCACCATTTGGCTACAATTGTTTCTTTCTTTCTTGGATGCTCTCCAGGGCCTGGCAGCTTAAGGCTTGGGTACTGGCACCTACCCGGGGACCACCACTTTGAGTAGCACTGCTTTACAGCATCTCCCCGTAACACTAAGCTGTGCTTTCGTGTCAAAATTAGTCCATACTCTGATTCACAGCTTGGACATGGGAGGTTTTTTTTAGATCACAAGTGCCAGAAACACCAAACCAGCATGGCCAAGAGCCATGACAGCTGGAGAATCTGGGGAGTTGTGATCCCAAAAGTTGACATTTCCAAGTTATGGTTTGTCAAATATACAAACAAACCTAACTATATTCATGAGAACATGCTTTCTTCTTTCTCCATCACACTAACATAGATTGTAAGAAGAAGTTGTTCGTTAGTTCCTTTCAAACGGTTGGAAAAACAACCATTTGCTTTTTTTAGTAGGCTGCTCATGTAGCTTAAGAAGGTTTCTCTCAAATCATATTTCTCATGTTCTTGTTTGGGAGTTCTAAAAGCAGTCTGATTTCTGAAGTCAACTGCCTGCTTCGTTTGTAACACTGTGTTTCACCATCGTGACTTTGGTGGGAGTGGCTACTTAGCAATACTATGAATAAATGGCTAAATCTTAAGTATCACTTCTGAGCACACTTATATGCAAGTGGAGCTCAGTTTTGAAGCTAACTGTGCCACAGCCCTCCACAGTACCTGAATCTCAAGTACCTACACTGTTTCCAGTGTTGCTGCTATAACATGGATGCAAATTTTGAGGACTGTAGGAATTCTTACCTTGGTGGGCATGTATCCTTCATGTTGCTTCCCCGTCAAAGCTGCATGGCTACCCAAAACCTGTTCACAGGTCATTTTTGCATGTTGTATGAACACCAGAGGAGAGGCAAGCCTCAGCTCTGCCCTTCTGATATCACCTCTACTTATGGAGGGTGACAGCTATGTAAACTATCCGTGGGAGCTCTCCATGCAAGTTGGTATCCAAGAAAACGAGGTTCCAACTCACCTGGAGAGCACCCAGGGATAATGAGGAACTCTGCTTTAGGCTCAGTTCCCTCAACATATAGGAAAGTGATGAAACCAGGGACACAGGAGGGAAAACTACAAAATTCCACTTCTTATTTGTAAATAAAGCACAGAAAAATAATGAGCAAATACAGCCCAACTTGTTTCCAGGTACTATTTGTGTGTGACATCAAACATGTAGGGTTCATCAAACCTTGATGCATTTGCTGCAAGAGTACAATTCTGAACACTGTCTTTCTCAGGTGCTTCACCTTTCATTAGTTTACTGAATTCTTCAGACTTCTGCACTGTTCTGTTTTACCTGTGTTCTTGAAAAATATAGGAACGTTGCTTTATTTTGCTTAGCATCTTTTCCTAACATAACTGGATGCATCTGTATGTCTGTTCCAACTTCGTTCGAAGATTCTACAGCAATACCTGAGAACATAACCAATTTATGAGTCTTCAGAATTTATTTACTTTTTATTTATTTGCTTAATTATTTATTTGGCATATATGCTGCCTTTAATAAGGAGACTTGATATGTTAAGTTCAATCCCTACATTTCCTTGCATTCTTTGAACTGGACTTGCTTTGAATCAAATCTTCTTTGAGACAGCACTCTTGGCACCATGTTGTATTATTGTGCTAAACTAAAATCAACTAAACTATTTTTCAAGTAAAAAAATAAATTGTAAGTACAGAATATTACTATTAAGTAGGTCTCTCTGGCTTTTCTTCGCAAACGAAGATTCAGGAAGGACTCATCCCGCGCTTTCTGCAAGCATGCTGATGACTAAAAAGGCCAATCCGAGAGAAACAAGTCCGGTTGCAGAAAGTGCAGCAGAAGGTCTCCTTGGGTGATTTTTCTGAGTTGTGATTCTTTCTGCATTGTCATTTCTCTTCAAGACTTGTTCGGTGTGAGTTCTCAAATGAGGCTGCAGCATTGTGGATAGTGTGTCTCCATGCCTCCCGATGTGAGGCCAGGGCGGACCACTGTTGGTGATCAATTTGTCCGAGCCTGAGATGTTGTTTCAGGGAGTCTTTGTATCGCTTTTTTGGAGCGCCCCTCTTACGCTGACCCGTGGAGACTTCACCGTAGAGTACTATTTTTGGGAGGTGATGGTCCTCCATCCTAGAAATGTGCCCTGCCCAGCGCAGCTGTGTTCTCAATATCATGGCCTCAATGCTGGTGATCCCTGCTTGCTCAAGGACAGCAACATTTGTCACATAGTCAGTCCAGTGTATATTTAGGATTGTGTGTAAACAGCGCTGATGAAAGTGTTCGAGGAGTCGTAAGTGGTGGCTATAGGTGACCCATGTTTCAGACCCATAAAGGAGACTAGACAGTACAATGGCTCTATACACACTGATTTTTGTGCTTTGCCTTAGGTGTTTATTACTCCAGACTATACACACACACACACTAGAATATATACCTGTTATTAACCAACCTAGTCTTCATGTACTTCTTCCATGTAAGACCATCTGCCACTGCTTTTGTGCTGCGATAAGCAGCCCTCATTTATAAGGACAGCTTACTGTTCCAGTGATGGTCAGGATTCTGGGAGAGCTGACTGTGCTTGCTTGGAGGGATTGGGGAGATGTAGTCCAAAAAGGTACTTTCCAAGCTCGGAGTATAGAGATAATTCCAAGTATTGCAGACCTTTGAGGGGTAGTAGGAGCTGATGTAATGAAGCCTAAAACACAATAGAATTCTTATATCCCTATATACTGTCTGATTACTGCAAAATCCACCCCCACCGGCCACCTGAGAAATTGCAAGGGGTTAAAAAGATGTGGTGGTATACCTTGTAACCACTGAATGGTTCCAGGTTTTGTATTTTTCTTCTCTAGTAAGGACGTCTTGGGGACAGTTGTCCCCTTTGGGTTTTTGGATATCTCTAAACTGCCTTTGCTGTTTTTGATATGTATCTAAATGTCTCCTCTTCCTCCTCCTCCTCCTCTTCTTCTTCTGAGAAGCCTATGGGCTTCCCTCATAGGGATATGATCCTAGGGATATGATCACACCTCAAGGTCCATGTCTAAACTGGAATTAGACAAGAACCTAAATCCAGTTGCTTTCCTCAACTAGTGGAAATCCACTGAATCATTAGAAACTTGGTAAGTCAGTCTCCACTGGTTCAATATTACTCTAGTTGGGACTTCACAATTGGATTTAGATCAGGAAAATTCATGATGGGACAAGTATCTCGGAAATGATTTTAAAGACTCTCCATAGGTTCCAGTCATTCCTATATACAATTGTGTATTTGAGATTTTTGTGTGTGCCTTGGTTATACTTTGAAGGAGACCTTGCTTTGCCCTGTGACATTTTGATAACCTCTCTGCTTTTCAGTAAGAAGCTGCTGTTGGTGTATTGTTCATCTCACAATTTCCTTATTCTTGATTTTCTAGACATAGTGCATGGAAAGTAAGGCCAATGTTGTCAGAGGAACCGGCATTTTACTGTTGTGAGAAAACTGCATGGCAGTTGTGAGAAAATGAGTTTAGAGAAACTGTAGTTCCATTACAATGGATGATGGATTGTGAATTAAATAAAAATAGAACTGTAAATAGTTTAGAATTTTTCACACCATTGTTAACAGCAGTCCAGCTCCGTCCCTTGTAGGGTTTGGCTGATATCCAACTGTATCTGTCAGCTGTATGGACCATCTAATTTTGTTCAGAAAAAAACTAATCACCATGGTGACTGGAGCAATGGCAACTGCTTCCTGCCCACATCCTCTTGGGTTATTAACGTTGTCAAAATTGTTGGGGAAAAGTTCTTGGTGTTAACAATGGAGCAAGGCTTGAAGGGAGGCAAGGTCAAGTGGTGCAAACTTCAGCTTTAGCAGCTTCCATGAATAGAGGAATAGTAGGAAGGTGAACCTTGTAAAAATTCCTTGTAAAAGATCCCCAAGAAACAGGTAATATTTGCATGCTGCCTACCTCCATGTGTATGCATATAGGAGCATGCCACATACATTTATTTTATGATAAGCTGAATCTCTTTGCTTGTGTGGAAAGATTAAGAAAAAAAAAACCTTCCTGGATTTTGAAGATGGATGCTGCCATCATGTCATCAGAAGGGCTGTTGCTGGATTGAACTTGCAAAGTACCATGCATTTTCTTATTTTCCCTTTTGTCTTCTTTTTAAAAGATTCTGAGCCTACAAGCAGGAACTTTTGCTATTTATTCAGTTGCTATGATGGCTGGTGGATTCTTGGAGCTCTGATTCATTTTCAGTACCTGCTATTATGCTGATCATAATAGGAAGAGGACAAACGGAGCTTGATCCAGGGCTTGGAAACTCATTCACATGTTGGTCTTTTAGGCACTACCCAACACCAACATAGATGCGTCTGTGTTGAAGAAAGAAATGAGAGAAAGAGAAATAAAAAGAATAACATTCTTGTTTCCTATTTCCACTAATCTGGTGGTTACCATGTCAAAGACCTGGACAAACATCAACAATCCAGGTTCTTTTGCTTTTCATTTGTGGGTTTGCTAGCAGCACTCTGAGAGGGTTTTTTGGGGGGGGAGGGGGCTGAAAATCCCTGCCATGTTGGCTTGGGGATTCTGGGAGCTACAGTTAAAAAAAAGGATTCCTCCCCCTAAGCTTATTTTCTTATGTTTTTAGGTTCAAAAAAAGAAGCTAGGTCTCCAAATCTGATATTCTATGTTATCCATTGCAGAAGGAAAAAAAATAGGTTCCATCTGAGATAATATTTGAGGTGCACCAAAATTTGCAAAGAAACTAGTTGAGAGGGACGCGCAAATACAGTGCTCTCAGCCTTGTACCCACACGCCTGTGTGATGTGATTGTAAATTAGTCTGTTCCTATTGAATGAGGCCCACAATAAGAGTCTGCTGGAAAACAACTGCTTTGTTTAAGGGCCATTTATCGTCAATCTGCTCCCTTCCCCCATCCTCTCTCCCCTCCAACCCAACCCAACTGAACCCACCAATAAAGTGACATATTCAATAGATTGGAACATTGTTGTTTGGGTTTACACAGATATTATGGCCTCAACATTAAGACTTATGTCATACATTTGACTGGAAAGGACCTTCTGGAGATGAGGCCCATCTCATGTCTCTTGAGTAGTTGATGGGAGAGGGAAATTGGAATGGGGGAGGGGTGGGAGTAGGTAGTGGAAATGCTGTGTTGGATATGCCAGGGACTCCATTAAGTAAAGGTTACAGTTAGACATAAGAATGGTAACAGAGATTATGCATTTATCTCAGCTTTGCTAAAATGAAAATGTATAGCACAAACAAAAGACCTACAGCTTTGTGAAGAGATGAGGGAAGAGGTGTTGGAGGGGGAGAACTACAGAACATGGGGGCTTTTAAACAAATGTATGCAGCAGAAAATCTTTTCTTCCCTCCAGCCATTGTTCTATTGTCTTTCAAAGGCCATTAAAATGAACAGCAGGTTGTGATGAAAATTTCATTAAGCTCTAGTTAAATCATTATGAGGGTGCCATATTCAAGCTTTAGCTCTTTTCCCCATTGAGGAGGTGGGGGGAAGGAATGAATAGAAAATGAGGGGGATTTTATTCTACCTCCCCAAATACAACAACAACAACAACAATAATAATGAAAGTTGGGATGTCGAGAGACTGAGGTAAATGGGGTGTGCTACAAAAGGAGACCTTATTGGCGCACCTGCTCAGCAGGTGGTGGATGGGAAATGAGATCACTAAGAAGTGGCAAAACAGGGTGTGCAAAAGATGCTTTTCTCTCCTTTTCTCAGACTGATTCCCCCCCACCGAAAGTGTCTGTTTAAAAAAAACAACAACACCCTTTTATGTGATAGAAGCACAAAGCAGTTGTTACTTTGAAAATGGTGGTGAAAATGGTGGTGAAAATGGAAGGTCCAAATCCAGTTTTATAAGGGCATCTCCTTTATGTGACTCCCAAAGCATTCTTGCATGGCTAGAAAGTCCCAGAGTCTAACAGTTAAATGGTTGCAGTCTGATGCATAGATGTCATATGCAGCAGCTAAAAAAGCCAATGTGATTCTAGGCTGCATCAATAGGAGTATTGTGTCTAGATCGAGGAAAGTAATAATGCCACTCTATTTTTCTTTGGTGAGATCTCACCTGGAATACTGTGTCCAGTTCTGGGCACCACAATTCAGGAAGGATATTGACAATAGCAATAGCAATAGCATTTATATTTATATACCACCGATCAGTGCAAAGCACTTCCTAAGTGGTTTACAATGCATTAGCTAATTGCCCTCAACATGCTGGGTACTCATTTTACCGACCTATGGAAGGATGGAAGGCTGAATGAACCTTGGAGCCCTGTAGGATTAAACTCACAACATTGTGGCTGCAGTACTGACATTTAACCACTGCACCACCAGGGCTCCTGTCTTGAAGAGGGTGACCCAAATGGTGAAAGGTCTAGATGCCATGCCCTATGAGAAACAGCTTAGAGAGCTGGGTATGTTTAGCCTGGAGAAGAGAAGGTTAAGAGGTGACATGATAGTCTTATTTAAATATTTGAAGGGATGTCATACTGAGGTTAGAACAAGCTTGTTTTCTGCTGCTCCAGACACTAGGACACAGAGCAGTGTATTCAAACTACAGGAAAGGAGATTCCACCTAAACATTAGGAGGAACTTCCATTAGGAGGAACCAAACAGTAAGTGCTGTTTGGCAGTGGAATGCACTGCCTTGAAGTGAGATGGAGGTTTTTAAACAGAGGTTGGATGGCCATCTGTTAGGAATGCTTTGATTGTGTATTCCTGCAAGGCCGTGGGTTGCACTAGATGGCCCTTGTGGTCTCTTCCAAATCTGTGATTCTATGATTTTATGATATCTTGCTGTTTTGCCTTGATTTTCCTCAGAAGTGGAGGAGGAAGGGAGAGTTGATTCCCAAGAGGGCAATCAACCCTCCAATTGAAGCTGCCTAGAAGTCAGGGCTTAAAAGTTCAGGCTTCTCCTCTAGTAGAGTGTTTCTTTCCTCAGCAGCCACTACTGTGGCATTAGAGTGGGGAACTACAAAATCTAATGATCAACAACACATTTTCTACACCAAACACTATGGGAAAAGGAGGGAAGAATGAAATGTGGGGTTATCAATTTTTGTAGCAACCCTGTTATCTGAATCACATCTAGTTCTGTCCTAAACCTGTACATTAAAATGTCAATTTCTTTGCTGTTCCAGAAACCACATATTTGTACATTAGCTCCTACACATCAGGATATAGTTTTTCTTCAACATGTCTTAACGTCCAAATACTATAATTTTCAATATTTCAAAGCTCAGTATACACTGGCAAAGTTGTACCCAATTAAGAAAGTGGTATTTTACCAACCAAAGTATGCTGACAGGATATGCTCCAATATTATGTGGAAAATGCAGACAAAACAGCAACGCATACCCTTTTGACTAGGGAGATTATCGGACACACTACATATGACGTAATAACAATGTCAGGAGATTATGAAAGGGCTTGTTTTTCACATGACATCATCCCTATGTCGTTATGCTCCCATGATGGTCCTGTTCTGCTAGCAATTCTTTTTATTGATGGGCTAAGCCATCAATAGATCGCCTGTTCCATTTCGGTCATGGAACCTCTCTCTCTGGCTTTTCTTCGCAAACGAAGATTCAGGAAGGACTCATCCCGTGCTTTCTGCAAGCGTGCTGATGACTAAAACGGCCAATCTGAGATAGACAAGTCCGGTTGCAGAAAGCACAGCAGAAGGTCTCCTTGGGTGATGTTTCCGGGTTGTGATTCTTTCTTCGTTGTCGTTTCTCTTCAAGACTTGTTCAGCGTGAGTTCTCAAATAAGGCTGCAGCATTGTGGATACTGCGTCTCCATGCCTCCCAGTGTGAGCCCAGGGAGCACCATTGTTGGTGATCAATTTGGCTGAGCCTGAGGTGTTGTTTCAGGGAGTTCTTGTATTGCTTTTTTGGAGCGCCCCTCTTTTACGCTGACCCATGGCAAGTTCACCGTAGAGTACTATTTTGGGAAGGCGATGGTCCTCCATCCTAGAAATGTGCCCTGCCCAGTGCAGCTGTGTTCTCAATATCATGGCCTCAATGCTGGTGATCCCTGCTTGCTCAAGGACAGCAACATTCGTCACATAATCAGTCCAGTGTATATTTAGGATTGTGCGTAAACAGCGCTGATGAAACCGTTCGAGGAGTCGTAAGTGTTGGCGATAAGTGACCCACATTTCAAACCCATAAAGGAGAACAGACAGTACAATGGCTCTATACACACTGATTTTTGTGTTTTGCCTCAGGTATTTATTACTCCAGATTCTTTTGTAAAGTCTTCCAAATGTGCTATGTGCCTTTGCTAATCTGTGATCGATCTCTTTGTCAACCTTGGCATCTGAGGGGATGATGCTTCCCAGGTAGGTGAACTGCTGAACGGACTTAAGCACAGATTTGCCGACGGCAATGTGGATAACAGGTGAGTAAAAATGTGCCCTGTTATGCTGGCGCAATGCCAGCATCAGTGGGAGATCCATGACAAACACTTTTGGGTGCGATCGGGAGATCCAGGTAAGGGACACACTTTTTTGTGCCCTACCCGGGTTACTTGTATTTTTTACGTGTATTTTTGTGCTTGCTTTCACTTTTAGATGTTCCTTTTCCTTATTATTTTTGAATTTCCCGCATGCTCATCCTCTCCCGAGAACGGCCTGAGATTTCAAAGTCGAAGGGAGGGAAGTATGTGCAAACAAGGTAAGTCTGAAAGTTTTTGTTAGTGTGCCGGGATGGGGTTGGGAGGGTGGGTGGGAGAGGAGATAGCAAGACAGGGACACTACTTTTGTCCACGTCTGATAATCTCCTGGGTGAGAAAATAAATCTAGTTGGAGGGTATGATACACTCATGGTTAGTTCTGAACCAAGGACACTTGGCTTCCTATCCTTTCCCAGCCATACATCCATATCAACATATGAAGTCTCCCTATAATAAGTCAGACCATTGGTCCATCTATCTACTGGTGATGGCTTTCCACAGTCTAGAGCAGCAGTCCTTTCTGTTGCCTGCTATTTGATATTTAACTGGTTATGGCAGGAACAGAACTTGGGATCTTCTGCTTGCATTGTATGTTCTTTTATATTGGCATTTCCCTTGTTCATATGATAACCTTGGACAATGCTTGATCTTTCGCTTCCTATGGGTTGTTAGGAAAGCACGCATGTTGAATAGCCTAAAATATTCTTTTGTTTCTCTTGCATTTCTCAATAAATTCAAGGAGACACAGCTTAGAGGGATTGGTAACAAAACCTGTGATGAAAGGTTTTGCATAGGTTCTTTGCTGTTAATTGCTCAAGTTAGAAAGTTTTACAGAGCTTTATCAGAGGAACGCTACAGCTTCTCTCTTTATCCCCCTGGAACTACCCCCCCCCATGTGGAGATTTTGGCCAGCATGTGCACCAGTACCCATAGCATAAAAAAGCATTGCCTCTGTCCAAGCTGCAGAAAACTATTCACTTTATATTGCATTCAAACACTACAAACTAGGCAAATACATCTTCAAATCAGGTAAATGAATATTTTAGCAATAATGGTATGGATGCATTCAGACATAACACCACACCATAGGTGTAAGTAAAGCTAATTTGGATTCAAATGTTAGCTCCTTTCTACACTCTTCCCTTTGTGAGCAATGGCATGTTAATGTCTAGATTCTTGACCAACTATGGTTTGTTGCTGTTTCTGTGTACAGCAAATGATGGTCAACACAAACCAATAGACTATGATTTATAGGCCTGTGAATATGCACTTTGCTCCTACACTCCCTCTTCCTCTCACATTTTAGGCTTATTTCATTACTTCCAAACAAGGAAACAGTGATCTGAGTGATCCTTTCAGGCCAGGATTGCAAACTATTGTTGGATCGTAATTTACAATCTTGGTTTGTACATTATCATTTAGATTATAGTTTTTCAGATCAGTGACACCCAGTGGATGCCACATCAGGGGTGTGGTGAATCTGGTCTGGGTTTTATTCAAGGCTTGAAAGGACACCACAATATGTTTTGGCACCTTGGGTAGCTCTTTTGAAGTCTGTTATAAAACTCACAGGTGATTCACTTAAAAGGATGTCTACCTGTGTTCAGGTGTGGTAGGGAATGTGGCAGAGCCCAAAGGTAGAGAGAGAAGCTGAAGGTGAGTTCCTTTTTTGGAGAAAATTCTCTGAGTATTCTCTCCCCCAATACAGAATGAAGTTCTGTGCTTAAAAAAACACATTCCAGTTTCTTGCAGATATTTTCCTTCATCTCTCTTTCATCCTGTTTTTCAAATGTCTTCTCTTTGCTGTTTCATGATCTCTCATGAAATCGAATCTCCATGCCCGTTGTTGTATCTCACAATCCTTTCCCATAGCTTTTGCTTTCGTTATTTGATTCCTACTTAATGTGAATAGATGGTACAAATCAGAGGCAATTCAACCAAGAGTTTTTTGTTTGTTTTGTGGATACCGAATCTGGGGAGTTTGACTTAGTACTGTTGTGTTGAACATCAATGCTGTTTTAGCATTCATGCCCCCAAAGGCATAACTCTATTGCCAAAGTCACCCTCTGTTATATTATATGAAACATTCTCTCTCTTCTAACTTAAATTCCATGAGAAGAAGAGTCAGTTCTTTTCTATTTCTGGTGTACAATAATAAAGATAATGGAGTGGGTTTGAGAAGTCTTATAGTCTGTGACAGACCTCCCACCCTTACTCTGAGGGGTGCTGGTTAACCATGGTATTTCTCTTGCAGCAAAAATCATTAGTGGAATGAGATACAAGGATTCCCTCACCCCCCCACCCCCGCCGCCTTATTTTCTTAAGATACTGGAAGACGGCACAGGACTTCTGTGTTCTCTCTAGCCCTGGGTGGAACACTGAGCATGAATGAAGTTCACAAAAGCAAAGCTCCCAAATAATCCTTCCTTTTTCTTTGTTGAATTTCTCCTTTGACTCTTAATTCAATTGGAGGACATGATTTAACTGGAGAGCCCCTGATTTCTCTGCAGAAAGCATGAAAACATGTTCAGTAGGAATTCTCTGAATTTATTATTTTATGTTTACACACACACCTTTGCAAAATCAATCATATACTTATTATTTCATTTCCTACCTGTGTAGGATTAAGTCAGTTTCTAAAACAACAACAACAACAAAAAGACACACAACTAAGCATTATTCTGTGATCAGAGGTGAGGTCTTCATTTCTGTGACCTCTCCTCAGGCTACTACTAAAAGGTCCCTCCCCCACTTCCATTGTAGTAGGGACTTTGCAACTTACATTCGTCATTATAGGTCTGTTTTAGGGAGGCGTTCACAAGATCATGCACAAGATCTCCAAAAAATACCCTCCACAGACAGGCACTCATTCTTGGGCTGCTGACACACTGCAGAAAATAATGCAGCTTGACACCACTTTAACTATCATGACTCCATGGAGCCTAGGATTTGTAGTTTGTTGTAGCACCAGAGCTCTCTGGCAGAGAAGACTAAAAATCCCACAAAACTACAAATCTGAGAATTCCATAGCATTGAGCCATGGCAGTTAAAGCAGTATCAAAGTGCATTATTTCTACAGTGTGGCAGCAGCCTTTTAAAAAACATAAGTAAGTTTTATCCTTTCTGACCTTCATCTTTCTCTGAAATGCTAGACACTCCACAGACTGTCCATAAATAATAATAATAATAATAATAATAACAAAATGTATTTCTATCCCGCCCCTCTGCAACACAATCAGGGCAGCTTACATCATAAAAATCCCATAATTACATTAATACCCTAACCCACCCCCCCTTAAAACAATATTAAATTAAACAGATTAAAAACGTACAATAATTAAGAGGAAAAAAAATGAAATAATCCAGTGGCTGCTAAAGCGAAAAGGCAGCTGAATCTTCGGGCTGGGATAGCTATTCAGGAAAGGCCTGCCAGAAAAGATCCGTCTTGATAGCTTTTTTGAAGCTGTCTAAGGTGGTCTCGTCCGGCAGGCCATTCCCGAATAGCTATCCCGGCCCAAAGATTCGGCTGCCTTTTCCCTTTTATACTTTCCTTGAAGTATAAAAGTAGGACCATCACTCAGGGATACAGCATTCAACACATCAGCAACTTAATGCATGCCCTTTGATACAGTGCAACAATGTTGGAGACAACTGTATTGCTGATATCAAGAATGTGCCACTCTTTTGGAATTGTCAAAGTTCAGGTTTCATTAAACTTAGCCAGCATACCTTTTGGTGAGGAATCATGGGAGTTATAGTCTGACAACATCTGGAGGGTCCCTTCCCAAATGTAGTGGGTAAATCTGTATCTGGTTAGATGATTTCTGTTCTTGAAGATTCTCACATTGATGTTTCTTCAAGAACAGGGATATAAATTTATCTGTCTATGTCTATATCTATATTTTCATTCTGACATAGAGGAATGAACAATTTCCTAAATTTTCTCCATGTTGGGTAAGATTACAGTTTTTGGTGGAAAGGGTGGCCTTTTTCTGTAATTTTTCATTTTATGGGACTGTGTGCAAAAAACTCACTTGCACAAGAGTCACTGAGTTTTGCTGAAGGAAATTTGTATTTTGCACTGCTGTTTCTGCACAAACATGGGTTTTCCCACATAAATATTGTTTCTTGTAGAAATAACATATTTGCAAAAAATGCCAAAAAAAGAAGAAGAAGAGAGGTTGTGACAGTTTATGATTTTTGTCACACTTTCTAGTTGAGGATGAGATCATTTGTGAGTATTCCTTGAATCTCTATCAATCAATAGTTTGCAGCAGTGGACAAGCTGAGAACGATAAAGTAAATAATCAAAAGATGGTGTGGCATGGCATGATGAACTTAACCTGAGGGTACCAAGGCCATCTAGACTTTCAAATTTTCAGCTACAGAATATTCAGGGATAGAGATTAAGTCAACTAAGATACTTGTAGAGCTTTCAGCTACTTGGAAGTAGGGGAGTAGATGAAATCTGTATCAGCATGCCAATTTCCGATCTGCTAAACCTGTACCTGAACCAGAATATGTGTGAATACTCAAATGTTCACTTTTCAGAATGTTGAAGTCAGGTTTGCACCTCAAAAATGTACACATTAGGGGAAACTATGCATAAAAACACATATTATTGAAAAGACAGCACTTAGAAAGTGACTTCAAAAAACTATTTGTTCCCATTGCTCCTAACAGTATTTGGAAAGTAATCTTTTGGTGTTACTCAGTGCAGTGTTGAGAAAGTAACTCATTACATTGTTTGTTGCACTGTTTACTACAGCTTTCCATTACTTTCTACTTTTTTTTTAGGGTGGAGTAATATTTATAAGAGAAAGACGTAAAACCTGGCGGACGGGGGGGGGGAACCTATCAAAATGCCTCTAAAATGCCCTCTTGAAATAAATTTTGAAAGTAACTATGAGTAACTGTTACTCATTGTAGCTCTAAAGTAACTTTGCTCTTACACATTGCATTACTTGTAACTCTTTACTTCTAAGCTTTGACAGAGTGTTTCCAAAAATGTGTGCACACTAGGAAAAATGTGTACAAACATATGTATATTAGGGGAAATGCATACACAAATGTACAACCCTTTCAGATGTTTAAAGGTGTATTTTCCCATGTTTTCAAATTGATATGAATGCAGCCCCTCCCCCAAAAATACCTGCAGTTCAAAAAGGGAGTTTTTTTTTTAAAAAAAAAATCTGCAATTCACAGATCCACCCTGGAATATGGTGCTGGGAAGTAATTGGGAGTTTTGAAATCCTCAAAGCAGACTACTGCTTTCTTTCAGATCTGTATCACAGAGTAAGTGGCCTTACCACTAATCCATCTCAATATTACCAACTCTGTACATGGGTTGTCAGAAACAATGAGGAACCTTGTTCAACTTGAGGGTTGTGTTAAAACTGAGTCATGTTCTCAGAGACCACAGTGGGGCCAAGGATCAAAGGGTGGGACCCAAAATACCAACAATGTTTCAGAATCTTATTTCCAGTATCTAAGACTTATGAGGGTAGAATTCAGAGACACAGCCATGTTAGTCTAGAATATCGGTATGCAAAGGGATTTTGTAGTGCCTTTGAGACTAACTGAGAGGAAGACTTTGTAGCATAAACTTCCATAGACTTGGTCCATGCATCTGAGGAAGTAGACCAGGCCTACAAAATCTTATGCTGCAATGTCTTTCTCTCAGTCTCAAAGATGCCATAATATCCCTTTGCATACTGAGGCCCCATCTACGCAATTTAAAAAAAAAATCTGCTTGGGGGGTAAAAAATCTGAAAAGGCAGCTGTTCATATGCGTACGATCCACCTACATGATTTTTTACCCCCCTAAACTCCATATGACCCCCCTTGCCCAGCTGGCTGGAGCAAGCTATCCAAGAGGCGGCTTTAAATTTCCTACCGCTTTTTTTTTAATTTAAAAAGGTGCCTATTATGTGGACAATCGGTTTTCCATATTTACAGAATAAAATAAAAAGGAATAAATGTAAAGTTCATGGACTTACTGGACTCTCCACTTAACTGGGAATGCAACATGATGGCCACTCCCAATTCCACTCTTTGCTAGCCCCACCCCCTCTGCTCAGCCAGCCAATCAGATTACACTGCCTATTCGAATGTGTGTGAACGGGGTGTACAGACCATTGACAATACGAATGGCTGTACGGATTTTAGGTCGAGATTCGCTAATCCTCCCAAACGCCGAATCCACATAGTTTAGGGGGGATTTGCTAGCCCCCCTTCTGAATGACACATATGCATCTGAACGGCCATGTGTACAGATGATCGATCTTCTGAATGCTGTATGTTTGGGGTTTTTTTACCGTATAGATGGGCCCTAAAACTATGAGAGGTATATCAGCCATTTAGAGTAGAGGGAAAACATAGAAAAGCTAAGAAACCACCAAATAACATTATCATAGGGAAGAGCATATTGCTTATTGGGGAAGCCCAGAAGTGTGAGATTGGGCCCCATAGCTAGAGTTTTTCCATCTCAGCTTTGCAGGATTTTAGGTAGGAGTCTTTCCCAGCCCTGCCTGAAGATCCGAGGACTGAACTTAGAATCTTTGTGTACATATCTATATCCTGTACCTCTGAACAAGGCTCCCCTTCCGCAAATGGATGTCTGGCTTGGGCCCTTGATTCATGGATTTCTTCTTTGTAGAGTCAGATAGGTCCTGAAGAAGCAGGAGGTTTATACACTTAGAGTTCATCTTTGATATTGCAGCCAGCCTTCCTTCCTTCCTTCCTTCCTTCCTTCCTTCCTTGTTAAATTGCTTAAAAAACATAACATGAGAAAAGGGGACATATAGAAGTGCAGCCTTTAAAAATGTTATTCAGACTGAAGTTTGTATGTCTTTCATTTAAATATTCTGCTTTGTTATGCCTAGCTTTGAATGTATAATTATTTTCTGAAGAGAGAAAAGGTAGTGATTAAAGTCTTGGACATACAATTTTTGTCTTATTATATCTTCATAGTGTATTTCTGGTTAACATTTCACATTAAAGAACTCCATTTTCAGAAGTTCTCATCTGTTGTGCTTGTGTCTGTCTGTCTGTCTCTTTCTCTGTGTATATGTGTGTGTGTGTGTGTGTGTGTGTGTGAGAGAGAGAGAGAGAGAGAGAGAGAGAGAGAGAGAGAGAGAGACCTATATAATAACCAACTGTATTGCTGTATTGGATTTGGATACTCCTCATTGAAATATGAACTGTGCAAGTCCCCTAATACTATCAAACTTTTTAATCACCAACTCTTGTTCTGGAATCAAGAGGTCTGCCTCTTCTATAAGTCATCGATGTTCGAAAGGCAATCATTAATGGACCCGACAAGAGAAGGCCCTTTGAAAATGCAAACTCTTTTTTTTTTCTTTTTAAAGCACCTCTGATGAGGTGGAGAAGAAGAAGGGGAAAGGGAGAGATTTTTTTAAATAAAAAAATAAAGTGATCAGAACCTGAGGAAAAGCTTCAGGATACTCTAATTGGCTAAGGTTTGAGTTTCATTTGTTTGGTCCTTCACTATCCTCTTTGACAAAGTCTACACGAAAGAGGCTTTGTAATGCTTTTTCTACTGAAGGGCAAACAAGGGTACTTTGCAACTGAGGGCTTTCAAGTTTGGCTGCCCCCACCCTCCTGCTGCTGGGAAGGATACTTCCAATGCACTACAGCAACATATTCCTCAGTGCACTTTATCCTCAGGAAAGCAAAAACAGAACACACACATGCACACACACACACATGCCGCCAACAGCAACTGCAAAGCCGTTCCTCTTGTAGATCAAGATGGCATGTCACCCCAGAGCCCCTTTTTCAAAAGCACCACCATATGGAGATGCACAAACATGCAACTGATGATTAAAAAAGAGTGGGGGAGAGAGCAGAGAAAAAGGAAGAGGCAGTACATGAAGCTCAGCTGTGTGAACGAAAGCGCTTAAATGCTGTGGTGGCGCAAATCTTTTGCTATCAAGAATTTCAACACTGTAATAGATGGCATGTATTTTGAAGACTTGCCAGTTCTCCCATCTTCAAAGTGGTTTGCTCATTTTTCACCTTCAGGAGTTTTCTCCCCACTTCCTAATAAGTTAATACTGATAGTAAAAAGTTGATTTCAGCCGATGGTAGGTGTGCCTCCCCCCACAATCCACCCACACACTTTCAATATTGCTTAGAATCCTTTCCAAATCTCGCTTGCTTTGCATCATCAAAGGTGGAGAGCTTTGCAGGTTTTTGGTCTGGATGAAAGACATCTAAGAACATTGGTATAGCATCTTGAAATGTGGAAGAAACTAAAGAGGAGGTCAAGTGAGAGAGTTTATAGTAAAAGTTTGCTTTTAGTTGAAAGGCTGGTGCTTTATTCTGCCTCTTTTCTTCTGTGCGATGGAAGGAAAATGGGTTTCCTATTATTATTCAGCTCTTAATTATTAGGGCTCTTGCTGAATTAAAGAAACTGTGGCCAACTGATCGTAGAAGTTTAGTCTATTAATCAACCTAACTTACATCTGAGTAAAAAGTCAGATATACTTAGTACCCCTTAGAATCAGTGAGACGTAAGTCATGATGAGCTTTTCATGTTGATTTCATTGGGCTCCAAGTTCAACCAAGTAGTCTGTATCCAGTCAGTTAGGTCTGAAGTAAAAATCACATTTTCTCTTTTCTTTCATATGCTGATGTCCTGAATCCTAGTGTTACTCCCAATTGTAGTAAGGGGGTTGAATCAATGTGATTTATCTGTGTGTAATTTAATAAACTGAGTCAGCAGTTGCAACTAACTAGTTGAATTCAGGTGGATAGAATTCTACCTATCTATATCTATAAGTAGAAATTTTCCTTACATAATGATGTCAGGATTATATTAGAAGACTTGGTTCCATGTGTGATAGAGGAAGAGTATCTCTACTAATATGGTGGCTATCATCCACAGTCTTTGCATGTATCTCTTTCTTGTTACAAAATTTTAAAATTTTAGAAATGGGTGGGGAAAATCTTGAGAAATAAAAAAGAGAAATCCCTAATTATTAATACACATGCCCATTCATAGCTTGGTATTACCTCAGCCAATACATATTTCTCTACAGTTAAGATTTTTTGCCAGATTCTCTCCTTCATCACCAATCAGTGTAGGAAGCCAGCAGCCTCATCTTGATGGCACCAGGATTATAGAACAGCTTCCCCAAAGTAGCTGCTCAGAGCATTCCTCTCTTCACTTTCAGAAGCTGTTCTCATGCTTTCCCCTTCAGGATGGGGACTTTAATTACTAAATCTACATTATAAATTACCACTGCTGATTGATGTATTTGTTCATATTTTAATTGCTGTGTGTTCTGGTGGCAACTTTGGTGAGGACGTTGTTCACCCCAGAGTTTGGCTTGCAGCTTTCAGTGGCCTAGAATACATTGGTTAGTCTGGAGAGTGTAGGGAAGAACAGAGTAAGGTTTCTGCAATGAGGTTTCTTCTCAGCCATCTGAGAAGCAAATCTTGGAAAAGTTAGGGGGGGGGGGGAGTGTTCAGAGTAGACCCTGCAACAGTGATGCTAGAAATCTCTCTCTCTCTCTCTCTCTCTCTCTGGCTTTTCTTCGCAAATGAAGATTCAGGAAGGACTCATCCCGTGCTTTCTGCAAGCGTGCTGATGACTGAAAAGGCCAATCTGAGATAAACATGTCCAGTTGCAGAAAGCACAGCAGAAGGTCTCCTTGGGTGATGATTCTGGGTTGTGATTCTTTTTGCGTTGTCTTTTCTCTTCAAGACTTGTTTGGCATGAGTTCTCAAATAAGGCTGCAGCATTGTGGATAGCGCATCTCCATGCCTCCTGATGTGAGGCTATGGCGGACCATTGTTGGTGATCAATTTGGCCAAGCCTGAGATGTTGCTTCAGGGAGTCCTTGTATCACTTTTTTGGAGTGCCCCTCTTACGCTGACCTGTTGCGAGTTCAACATAGAGTACTATTTTTTACAGGTGATGGTCCTCCATCCTAGCAACGTGCCCTGCCCAGCGCAGCTGTGTTCTCAATATCATGGCCTCAATGCTGGTGATCCCTGCTTGCTCAAGGACAGCAACATTCGACACATAGTCAGTCCAGTGTACATCTAGGAGTGTGTGTGTACAGTGCTGATGAAAGTGTTCGAGGAGTCGTAAGTGTTGGTGATAGGTGACCCATATTTCAGACCCGTAAAGGAGAATAGACTGTACAGTGGCTCTATACACACTGATTTTTATACTTTGCCTCAGGTGTTTGTTACTGCAGACTCTTTTGTGAAGTCTTCCAAATGCACTATATGCCTTTGCTAATCTGTGATCGATCTCTTTGTCAGTCTTGGCATCTGAGGAGATGATCCTTCCCAGATAGGTGAACTGATGAACGGACTTTAGCACAGATTTGCCTATGGGAATGTGGGAATGGTGGTGTTCATCCTGTGGTGCAGGCTGGTAGAGAACTTCCGTTTTCTTCAGGTTGACTTGTTTTCTGCTGCTCCAGAGACTGGAACATGGAGCAATGGATGCAAGCTCCAGGAACAGAGATTCCACCTCAACATTAGGAGGAACTTTTTGATAGTAAGAGCTGTTTGGCAGTTGAACACACTCCCTTAGAGCATGGTGGGGTCTCCTTCCTTGGAGGTCTTTAAACAGAGGTTGGATTGCCATCTGTCGGGGATGCTTTGATCAAGATTTCCTGCGTGGCAGGGGGTTGGATTGGATGGCCCTCGTGGTGTCTTCCAACTCTACAATTCTATGATTCTATGATTCTATGACTTCCAGCCCAAACAGCTCTGCAGCTGTTGTGAAGCAGGATGTTAGGCACTGCAGAGCTGCTTCTGTGTGGACAACAAGGGCCAGCATCATCGCCGAAGAGCAGATAGATAGACTTAAGACTGATGCTAGAAACAATGATGTTAGAAAGCAGAGCTTGGAACAGTGATTTTTAGAAACAGGAATATTAGAAGCAGACTTGGAAAAGTTACTGACCATGCTGATGGTGGGATTCTGGGATTTCTAGTCCAGAAATTAACTTTCCAAGCTCTACTTAGAAATAACAGTTTTTTAGTCTGCCAGCTCCTTAGCTTCAACAGAAAACAACTGAGGCTTTTTCCTCCCCAGTGCCCATGCCAATGGAGCATTGTTCCAACAGCCTAGCAAAAGCTCAGTTGGGGTAAGACAGCATGAGGGAAGGAGGAGAGACTCCATCAGCTTGTTTTATGTCGAGTGCCTTTTGGCAGAAGCCATTAGCTTTGTTAACCTCATTTCCAGGTTGTCTTCTGAGGCCCCTCTGACCTAGCATGTTAATGTACAAATATACACCACAGATGGTGCCAACATTTTCTGCCTCCTCTACAGCTTCCAGGGGATGCAATTTATGCAGGAGTGAAGAGCCAGCCACCTGTTTTGCCGGCATCTTTCTCCTTCCTATTTCAAGGTTGGTGAGCAGTCACCCTCTAATCTGGCTACCATTTAGCTGAGGCCTGTGGATCACTAAGTAAGAAGGGGCCCCTATCCCAACACACGCACACACCCAAACCCAAGCACAGACATACGGCCTCTTCTTTCCCGTCTCCTCCTGAGGCGATTGTCATGACCATGCATATTAAAATTAATCAGACCTCCTAGGCCTCTGTGGCTACATGTTTGCAACATGAAGAAGTGGATATCAAGTGTTTGCCCTAATTAAAAAGGCCTGCTTGGCTTAGTTCTAGTGGATGCTTGGTGTCTTTTCCCCCTAATAGAAGATGCTTATGGAGGAGGCACGGACAGTACTGTAGCAAGCGGAAGGCACACTTGAAAGTTTTCCATGCCACCTGTGCCTAGAATGTCGAGGGCTAGAGAGCTCTCTGGATCCATTCCTAACTGTTCTGTTGGAGGAGGAAATAAGTGGAGGGAAATTGTAGTCCAGTAAGTAAGAGGAGCAATGAACGGAAGCTTAAGAGCCACAATGATCATATGGACCAGCTTGTTTGAGGCTAATTAAGATACCCTCATGATCCAGTATTCTGGTTTTGAACCTATGTCTGTTTCAACTGACCAAACTGCTGCCCGCCTTCTAGTGAAAGTTCAGGAAGGCTCTTCCTTGAGAAAATGCTGAGATACTTTTCACTCTGTGCTTGGCATAGGCACAGGCATGATGTTTCTTAAATCCTTTGAATACCAGGTTTTTGGTGACTTAAGGCTGCAAGTTTACCCAAGGATTGTATGCAAATTTGTCTAGAGTGGAGATGGGAAACTCTCCCATGCACGGGAAATGTCTGGATGGATTTCAGGCTGGGTTCTGTTCTGTTCAAGCTGGACTCATTCTCAAAAAGTAGTTTGCAGCCATTGCTTGGAAAATTTACAGTACTTTTTGGATGACCACTCCCAGAATTTCACACACACCCCCACATTGCTGTGAATTCTGGAAGTTTTAGTCCAAAAATGAGTTTCCAAACTGGTTCTCCCCATACCCTGCTACTATCCAATACTCACTACCCCCTTTACTTTTCCCACTGGAGGTACACCAACAAGCTAGGCGTACCCAAAAATGCTGGGGAAGGTAGTAACTGGTGTCAGGCATACATCAGAGATAATTCCTATATTAAATAATACCTCAGAGATAACACAGAGGGGCTTGGAGAAGATACAGTCAAGTACAAGAGTGGGAAATTCTCATGGGAATCACATGTGGCTCTTGGCCCCCATTTTGCCCAGACCCTACAAACCCTGATTTCTTTCTTTTCTTTTTTTTAATGGCTGAAACTTTCCCTCACCAAAAGAAATGGCATCAAGGGTTTGTTTGGTCATAAATGCCATTGGGAGGGGGCATTTCAAAGCAGTGAAAAAGTGATTAGAGGTTGCGCAAAATGTCATGTCCAATCACTACTGAGGGTCAGCAAAAATGAACAGCCCTGGTCTACAGGGAGGAAAATGGTGGATTTTATCCATCTGGATTTTTTGTGATTGTCTTACTGGATTCTTGGGACAGCAGATACCCTTGAGGTTCTTTCAAATACAGGTCAACCCCCATATCCATGGATTTGGTATCCACTGTCTCACTTATCCATGTCTGAAAATGTTCTTTCTAGGCATCTCCAGTTCCTCCAGTGTGGTTCCATGTTCAATTTCCGGCATTCATCTCATTGAAAATAATAGGGTTTCCTACTATCCACGGTTCCTGGTATCCATGGGGGAGGGTGTCTTGGAATGTATCTCCTATGGATGCTGGGATGGACCTCTATCAAGTAGAAACATTTGGAAAATCTGACATTTCCTAGGCAAGACAAGGAGATACCACAAAATCTGGCTTGAGCACTCTGCTTATAGTAATGCAAGATAAGAGCTACAATTGTTGGCCCATGATAACTCATCCACACATTCAAGCCATCTATGGTGAACATGTATTGGGGAACCAACACAGAAATCCTGCCCATCCACAAGCAATTCCAACCCTGCCTGGAAGGACTTCCCCATTTAGTTCAATGGAGTAAGAACCTCCTTAATGAGCATGACATTCCGCATATTATTTGACTGAATAAGGAAACACCTTTATGCAGGAACTTGATGTACAGATTGGGTTCTCTTTTAGACCTGCAGACACATTTTTGCAGTTTCTGTATTTATAACACAATTGTGTTTTTCTTTATAACATAGTTGGTGTATAATTCAAATAGTTGGTGCACCTCCAGTTACTTCAAAGTCATCTTAAGCAAATCATACAAAACAGCCATGTGGTTATTTTCTATATTTATATTCTGATAGTGAGCTGATCATTAGCGTCTCACCCTGTATCTAAACCTAGCTGACAGAATGATTTTTGGTGGGTGGGTAGGTGGGTGGAGTGTTTTAACCTAGCTTTCCTACCTGAAAGCCATTAACAGAAGGAGCCAGGAATTGAACGTGTTCTAGAACTAAGTTATATGCCCACCCCAGAACCTCTGTTCAGGATTCTCTGATTCGTGCAAATGACCTAAACAGTGTGCCTGATTTTTCTTAAAACAACTCATCTCTTTCTTGTGCAACTAAAAGGCAGTATCATTCTTTCTGTTTTTTGTTTGTTTGTTTGTTTGTTTGTTTAATATGCATGTCCAGTGTGATTTTCTCTGCAAACCTCTTGGCATACCTCTTGCATTAATGTTACTCTGGAATTGTATTTGCCATCAAGAATCAACAATTTACCAGTGTAAAAATTAAAATAGAAATCAGCACTACCTATTTATCAGGCTGCTTTTGAGCAAAAGAACTTGGTCTAGAGCACCCTAAGATTAGGGAAATCAGGCACTGCTATTCTTAGAAAGTTTGAAATAGCTTCCTCAAGCCACTAAATGTGGATCTCCTATGAGCATCAGCAGTGGCTTCTTTTGTCATTTTGAAACTGCTGGAATGTGTGTGATTCTCCACTGCAGGAAATATAGCTGAGAAAGGTGTCTGATCCAAAGTTTGGAAAAGTCACCTTTTTTTGTCTACATGTCTCAGAATCCCCCAGCCAGCATGGGGCATTCGGGAAGATGCAGGCCAAACAAGTAAAATTTCCAATTCCAAGTGGGATCCAGGAATACTCTTCTCAGGTAGGCTTTTCACCTAGCATAATGGATTCCTGGGTTCACTTATTTAGTGTGTTTCTTTATCCTGCCTTTCCTCCAATGAGCTTGAGAATGTGTATATGTTTCCTTCCCTTGTCCCTACTTTTATCCGCACAACAACAACTCTGGAAGGTATATCAAGCTAAGCACATGATGGGCCCAAGTAACGGTCATGCCTGAGTGATGTTTTGATCCTCTCACCTGCTCTTAAGTACTACACCCTGCTGATTCTCACATTCTTCAATGGTACATAAAAAGCTAATGTTGCCATGTTGGTGCATAATATTGCATATTGAAAAATAACTTTATTCAAACCAAGCAAAATATCACACAATAAGTGAGTAAGCTTTCTCAGGTTTCTCTTTCCTCTTTGCTCCCTGCCTAACCTGGAACCCATGTGTTTTGCTTAAGGCTAGAGACAGAACTTTGTAACTGTAGGGCTTTAGCTTTGCGAAAATGTGGCTCATTCTGCATTGCAGAGTCCAAGGAGTCACTGGATACCTGCAGGAGCTGTCAGAGACTTGTTCATTCACTCTGCAATATCCATCTCACGTCTGGATTTAAATGAAGATCTCATAGCTACAGCAGCCCTATTTAAGTATTCAGTAATCTATTGAGCAAGAGAGCATGCTGGCCTAATTGCTCTCTCTTCTTCCTCTCCATGTGTGAAGCATGAGAATCTGTAGAGTAGAGCTTCCTGTGTGTGTAGAGGAAGCTGTTGCCTCTTTCCATGTGAGGGGAGCAATGGAGGTGGTGGTGGAGGGAAGGCATCAGCATGCTCCCCCTTCTCAGCTATTTACTTAGAGTAGTTTGCTGGAAGCCTGAATAGGGCTACTATTTTTTCTCCTCCTTCGATCTTTTCTTCTCTACCTCTTTTTTTTTTTTTTCCTCAGATGAAGAATCCTGGAGAGCTTGAATGCTTGGTATTTTGTGTCATTTTGGTACATCTTTATAAAGGTATCACCCAACAGAGTGGATTTTGCAGCATTGCTCCAGTTACTAGTGAGGACAATTAGGTGATCCATCCAAGCTCTGTCCTCAAGATAACAGAGAGCTGGATTGGGAGGAAGCTCACATAGGCAGCTTGACTATGTCCCCCTTCTGCTCTTGCACCCAGGTTGCTTTGGTTATTTCACTGACACACTGCAAGGTTTACAGTAGAGGCCACAATGAAATGAAAGGGACATTGGAAAAATGATGAAATGGGGAGGCAGAAACATGTGCATGAGGGAAACCTTTGCACATCAACACAGCTTTCATCATACCTATTGTCTGGTTTGTTTACAAGGTGCTATTCAATATTTGGAGAGAGAAAAAAAGAGAGAGAAAGAGAGAGACTGACTTTGCATGTTCCTCAGAGTGAGACGAACCTTTTTGTGAACTTCCATCCATCTGTTTTTGTCCGGGAATGAAAAACAGCAACAAGGAAACAAAAAGTTTTTCTGCTTGCTGTTTTTTCCCTTTGTCGCTACCTGCCTGCCTGCCTCTCAGTGAAGGCTCCCCCTCCTCTTGCCTTTATTATTATTACTGCTCGTCAGTGCTGATTTGACATGTGCACATATTTATGCAACTCTATTGATAAGTGTCCCTTTTGTCAGATAAAACAGCACTGAGGGATCTAATGGTGAAGGTTAACTGCGCTCGGCTGCTGGAGCAGCGCGCTACGCTGATGCGAAGATTTCGTTTTGTTTCATTCTATTTCCAGAGCAGCTTTTTGTCTACCCCCATCCGTTCTTCTACTCCTTCCCCAGTTTGTTTTATTTAATAAGAGAGATGGAAAAACAGTGCCTGCTAAAATGGGGAGTGCGGGGGGGGGGAGAGAACAAACCCTTCTGAGCCTCCTTCTAAATAATGTGCTGTTAGCGCTCCTGCGACACAGTGCATGGCTTTCTGAAATGTTTAGCCTTGATTTAATTCGTATTTAAGGTCTCCCCTCCCAGCGCATTAATATAATGTCAGTGTAGAATGCATTGCACGCCGTAATTACTGAAGAGAGCAGTAGTTGGGGAAAACAGACGGTAATTGAACACATGGCTGTTTATTACAACAGGACAGTGCTCCTACGCTGGTATTTAGGGCATTAATAGGGAAGAATTGATTTGTTGTTTTAAGATGAATTCAATCACTGTTACTTAGGCCTTTGTTTGCTGTGGCCGAGTTATGCTTTGTTTGTATTATGTGCTCGAGAGGTTTTATCCACCACAGTGTGGCATTAGTCATGTGGAGGGTTTGAGTGCAGAAAGCCTTTTACGTGAACAAAAGAGATTTTTTTTTTCCTTTGGGGTTCTATTTATCTTCCTCTCTAGTTTTGCTACTCTCTAATCTCATGCGTGGCTCCCTCCCCCTTTCTCTTTTTTCCTGTTCTGAATCATTTTCTTCTTTACATTCGTGCAACAATTCCATCTTTCCCTCCTTTCTTCCACCTCCCCCCCACCAAAAAAAATAAGATCTCTGACTCTTCTCTCCTTCTGACTTTTCTAACTCAAGAATGGACCTTTGAGTGACAAGTGGCAAGATGGGTTTAATACAGTACAAACAGAAGGGATTCTGCCCCAGCTTGTACAAAAAAAAAAAAAAAAGAGTGAAGGGGAAATCAAACCCAACCTTGTATTCTATGCATTCTATGGGGATGGGGATATTAATTCTAAAGAAAACAAAGCTGGTATGGGTGCTGCCACTGCATGTCTGAAAGCAATAAAGACAGTGACTTTTACCATTCTGAAGAACCTAAGAAGAGCCTTGCTAGATTAGACCAGCAGCCTGCCTAACTCGGTATTTATTTCCAACAGTGGATGGCCAGGTTCCTCTGGAAATCCAACAAGCCCAGCATGAGAATGGTGCCCCTTTCCTGATTTTTTTCTTTCCAGTATCTTATATTCAAGAAATAGTGCCTCTGAACATGAAAGTGCCTTGTAGCTAGTGTGACTTATGGCCATTCACAGGTGTACTTTCTGTAAATTTCCCAGATCTTAACCTCACTAATCTTAACCTTTCTAGTATATATCCTCACTAGAAACAGTGCACAGTTTGTTCCAGTATTTGGAAAAGTTACATTTTTTTGGACTATAATTTTCAGATTTCCTCAGTTGCCATGGCCATTGAAATGTGGAAGTAACTTCTCCATGTCTGAGTTTGGCTTTGGAAAAGGAGGAGGAAGTCATAGACCAACATGTAAAGAAGAAGAAGTGAATTTCCATGAATGTATCTAATCTTGTAGAACTTGGAAAGTTTTTTTAAAAATAAAGTAATAAGTTCACATTATTCTTTACATTATTTCAATAGCAATTTATTGCTAATAGTCACTACAGTGTATAAAATATATCTTATGTTCATCATTACATTGCTCATTGCCTTTTTGCTTCTTATTGCTAAAAATTCCTTAGCAATAAAGAAATGGTATCAACTTGACAAATTCATGGCACAATGGCTCTATTAATGCCTAAGGGTACTCCACACTACACAAATAATCCTGTTTGAAACTGGATTATTTGCCATGACTCCTTCCTATTTAATCCGGGGATCTGTAGTTTTACATGGTTCTTAGCCTTCTCTTATAAAGAGTGCTGGTGTCTCACCAAAATACGAATTCCAGGTTTCCATGGGAAGGAGCCATGACAAATACTCCAGTTTCAAACTGGATTATTTGTGTAGTGTAGACGTATTCTAAAATGCCCTTAAAAATAACATCGAAATGTGAATACAAAATAATGCTCATTACAGCAAGAAAGGAAATTTGTTCCTACAAGTTAGATTACTTCTGAAGTATGATTGTTACAAAAAAGTGACTTATTTATTGATTGATTTATATCCGGTTTCTCCCAGAACTGGAACCCAAGGGCCTGTCTATACAACCTCTCTCCAAAAGAATGCCCCCAAATAATGGCATTTTGCAGCAGCTGCAACTTGTCTCGATAGTTTTTTGGCCCCTAAAAGCTTTGCATGTCCCGCCAGTCAAGATGGCATCCACGAGTGAATTACTCATGATTTCACCTACTGTAATCTACTGCTGCTGAACTTTAAAAAAAAAAAAAAAGATTTCAACTGTGTGCTAGAGCAATATTTTGCCTTTCCAAAAAAAAAAAAAAAAGGCAGGGGAACCAACACCCTGTTTTCTTGCCTTAACACTCGCTTGCTGAGGCAAATATATATATATATATATATATATATATATAAAAATAAAAAATTAACATGGTGACACCGGGTGCTTTCCCTGTTAACAAGCCCTGTCCCTGCCCTCATCCAGCCAATCAGCTTTGCACTTTCTCTCCTATGGGAAAGTGATTCATATAGAATCACTTGTCTCAATGAGGGGGAATGCTCATTTCCCCTGCAGTTTTTAAAAAACTCCTGGGAAAGCTACAAAGGCTTTTCCCACATAGATTTTTTTTTTACATTTTGGAGCCCCCTCCTTCACAAAATGGTGAAATGATGTAGCTTGCCATTAGGAAAGGTAGGGTTCTCCTTGCATTCCATGAGGATTTTTTTCTCCATTAAGACAACCCCTAAGGCAGCTCTCAACAGAATTAGAGCAGATGTATACAGGGGAAGAATTAAAAATAGATATGAAAATACATATAAAAATATATAATAATAAAATACAATTATAACAACTATAGTATTAAAACACTTTAATTTAATGTAATTGTTGAGGTAATTGAAACTGGACTTTTTAATTGTTTCAATGTTTGTTTATCGATTGTGACTACTTTAATGTTTTTACTGTTGAATTTATTTTTAGTGATTTTGTTAGCTGTCTTGAGTGCTACTTTTTAGTGGAAAGGCAGGATCAAAAATGTTAGAATCATAGAGTTGGAAGAGACCACCAGGGCCATCCAGTCCAACCCCCTGCCATGCAGGAATAAACAATCAAAGTATTCCCAACATATGGTCATCCAGCCTCTGTTTAAAAACCTCCAAAGAAGGAGACCCCACCACACTCAGAGGGAGTGTGTTCCACTGCTGAACAGCTCTTACTGTCAAGAAGTTCCTCCTAATGTTTAGGTGGAATCTCTTTTACTGTAGTTTGAACCCATTGCTCTGTGTCCTAGTCTCTGGAGCAGCAGAAAACAAGCTTGCTCCATCTTCAGTATGACATCCCTTCAAATATTTAAGCATGGCTATCATGTCCCGTCTCAACATTCTCTTCTCCAGACTAAACATGCCCAGTTCCCTAAGCCACTCCTCATAGGGCATGGCTTCCAGACTTCCCACCATCCTGGTCACCCTCCTCTGGACACGTTCCATGTTAAATGAGGATAATGATTAGTGATTTGGGGTGTGTGTTTTTGTTTGTTTGTTTGTTTTTTGTTGTTGGTTTGGTTTGGTTTGGTTTTTTTAATGTCAAGTTGACTTTGACTTATAGTGACCCTATTAATGAGAGACCTCTAGGAGCTCAGGTCTTTTAAATTCAGGGCAATGGCATTCTTGGTTGAATCAATCCATCTGTAATGCAGTCTTTTCCTACTGCCTTCCATTTTTCCCAGGATTATTGTCTTTTCCAATGATTCACACCTCACGCCATGTCCAAAGTGACACAGCTTCAGTTTAGTTATCTTCACTTCCAGTGAGATGTCAGGCTTGATTTGCTCCAAGATGCATTCATTTGTCTTCTTAACAGTCCATGATATCTAGAGAACCCTCTTCCAGCTCCACATTTAAAGTAGCCTATTTTCTTCTTACTAGCTTTCTTCACCGTCCTCTTTTCACACCCATATATAGAAACTGGAAATACAGTACAATGACCTAGATGAGTCTGACACTTGAGGACTTTATCTAGTTCTTCCATGGCAGCCTTTCAAAGTCCTAAGGCCTGCCTACAATGCACAAATATAGCAGTTTGACACCACTTCAACCACCATAATTATATCCTATGGAATCCTGGGTATTTGTAGTTTTGTGAGGTATTTAGCCTTTCTATAAGAACTCTGGCACCTCACCAAACTACTAATACCAGGATTCCATGGGATATAACTATGGTGGATAAAGTGGTGTCAACCTGCTGTATTTCTGAAGTGTAGACAGGCCCATAGTCTTCTCCTGATTTTTTGGCTACAGTCTCCATTTTGGTTAATGACTGAGTCAAAGTATAGGAAATATTCAGCTATTTCATTGTCTTTGTAATCTCAGTGCTTATTTACACTAGGGATAAATGAGATATTTTGCTTCATTTCTAAATTTTCTAAATAAACTAATTTATTATCTATCCAACAGAAAGAACTTGACATTAAAAAAAAAAAACCAAAAACAATATAACATGAGACAAAAAAAAAAAAAAAGCTGAGAAATTCAGCGAACCAGACAAAGGGCTTTGAGTGCCCAGTTCTGAAAAGTTTGGCTTTGAATTTCTGTATATTCAACCATGTTTGTGGTGCTGAGTTAGAAGTGCTGATTTTTTTTTTCCTCTGACAGGCTTTCCTCCCTTTAACAGCTACATGGCCAGTAAGTATAACCTGGTCCTCTTCATTATGGGAATTGTGAATATTCAAAAATATTTGAGAAGTTATCCAAAATTGTGTCTCTTGAACATTGATAAACCCTGACAAGAAGAATCCTGGACTGATGAGAATATTTGTAGTTTGAGATGTATTCTATGCAAAGTTTGCAAACGGTTGTTTTACACAGAAAACAGCATTTTGTGCATAGGAAAAACATTGCTGGGCAGAAAATGCTGTTCCTTGCACAAAAATGGTTGCTTTCTGTAGAAAATAACCACATTCAAATTTTGTGCAGAATAAGTCCCAAGCTGTAAATAGTCATTAAAAAACAACAACAGTGCAGCAAGACAAAAATGGCAAAAATTAGCCATAGCCCCCTTCAAAATGAACATTAGGGAAGAGTTACAGCTGGGGATATTGGCACTTATAGGATTTGGCCAGTGAGAGTGGGTGAGGATTTTGTTTCGTTCTTTCTTGATAATGACTTGCCAAATGTATGAATTTATTCATGAATCTGACAGAAAAGCTGAGATTAAAACAAAACAAAAAAGCAGAGTGTGGGAAAAACAAAACTGTCACCTATCCCTACCTTATGATTGATTCCTGTGGGTTTTTCTCCCACTGAAGAAAGAGAGTCATGGGAACTGATTGCAAACATGTACATATATTCATGTGAATGTACATGTTGACCCCCATATCTGTGGGGGGTACATTCCAAGAGCACCCGTGGATACCTGAAACCATGGATAGTAGGAAACCCTATTATTTTAAATCAGACAAATACCAGAAGTTGACCATAGGAATCACATTGGAGGACTAGAAATGCCTAAAGAGAATATATTTTTTCAGATGTGGATAAGTAAAACCATGGATACCGAATCCATGGATATGGGGGTCAACGTGTATATGATGATGTCCACATGTATAGAGATAAATCTGGTACTATTCCATTGCATTGAGGGGATCACCATTTTGATAGTGGCCATTGGCCAACTAATCTTTTAGGCATTAGAGGAGCCCTCTACATTTTAAGAAAACATGGCTATTGAGTTTCTCCTGCCTGTTTAACTTCTTAAAAAGCACCAAGCTTTTTGGACTATCAGTTCCAGATTTCTTTTGCAAGCTTCTTTTTTTGTATTTAATTTGAGTGATGTCAGTCTTTATGTTGTTGGATTTTTTAAAAAAGTAATTTTTTTTCAAGGGTGCCAAAAGTGATGGATGTTTTCCCAACACAAGTATTTACAGTTGTCCCTTCACATTCGCTGGAGTTTGGTTCCAGGACCCCCCGTGGATACCAAAATCCATGAATACTCAAGTCCCATTATATGCAATGACATAGCAAAATCGTGTCCCTTATATAAGATGGCAAAATCAAGGCTTGCTTTTTGGATTATTATTTTTTTAAAGAATATTTTAAAGCCGTGAATACTTAAATCCATGGATATGGAGGGTCAACTGTAGTTCCTTTTCAAATCACAGGTCATCTGTCACTGTAGAGGCAAGATAACAAACTAGGACTACCTGTGGAGGTGTGTCAAATCAGATGTTCATAGCCTTTTATGTGACCCACAGCTTTCTTATTGCTGATCATGGAAGAGAGCATGTGGTCCGCACCTGAAAGGTTGTCCAAGAGGATTTCTAGCAAGCTTGTTTGTAGGTGAGGGACATGGTGCTATCTGAAAAAGACACTTCCTTGAATCTCAGCCACCTACACTGTTGACTGTGCTCTTAAGTGTGGAAGGTTATAAATGTATTATTGACCCGTTATATATAGATCCCCATGCTAGCAGCACTAAACCTATGGCTCAAAAACTCTGAGAAAGAGACAAAAAAGAGATTTGAGACTAAATTACAGACCTGCTTTACTTGGCTCTCTCATATAGAGATGTTTTGAACATGATATTATGGATATTGTTGAAAGATCAGGCTGAACTAAGTACTTCTTAAGAACTGAGAAATTTGGGAGACACATTATATTCTCTAAGTTCTTGAAGTGATCCATAATACTGCCTGTATCCATTGTGTTGGTGAGCTGAACAAAAAAAGTGGTAGAACTGTCTAGGATTTTGTTTGCTCTTTTGGGTAGTAGGTTTTTTGGGCAGCTCTCTCATAGTCACTTTCGTTGCTGTTTTGTAGGTGGCTGTGAAATATTATATCTGCTGATGATCTCCCAGCTGTGAAGCTGCACTTGGGTTTAAAGTAGATGTGATGTAGGAGTTCTTTAATATCTTTCTTCTTGTCCAAAATGGAGCCAGATGTCAGAACAGTTATATTCTGTTAACATCCCCAAACACAGAGTTATGAAATAATGAAAAACAAATAATCAAAGCACACAACCACTTATCCTACAAAAAGAATTAAAGTGTTATGAGAAAAAAAACTTAGATGATTTCTAAAGCAGATGTTTGTACAGAGGAAATTTTAGCTGTCTTTGTTAACAGGTTGGGAAAATACCCGAAGCTACTTTCAAAGGAAGACAGACAGTTTTTTTTTCCCATTCCAAAACAAATCACACATTAACTTAAATGGGAGGATCTTCTTCAAAATGTAAGTGGAACCAGTTGCAATCAAGAAGATTTTATTTGCATATCTTTTCCCCATTCTTCCCTGTCCAAATAAAATGTATTTAGAACCCTCCCCCAAAGTGTCTGATATATGGGAATTCTTTTGTCTTTTCCCCATGGGGAATACTGAAACAAAATGAGGTAGGAAGAAAAGGCAGTTGTTCTCCTTTGTATTTAGCCTGTCTTCTAAGTAGGAATGGAAAGACTATTTAAAAAAAAAAATCAAAAAATGGTTGAAAAGCATCTTTTTGTGTGTCGAGAAACCCTGACAAGAAGCATCCTGGACTGATGAGAATCTTTGCAGTTTAGGACTCATTCCGCGCAAAATTCACATGTGGTTGTTTCGCAAAGAAAAGAGTATTTTTGTGTAGGAAATGGCATTTTCTGCATTGAAAATAATATTTTAATGTAGAAATATTACTTCATGTGCAGAAAAAAAGCAGTAATTGGGGATATATTCTGCATACAATGTGCACATGGCTAGTTTTCATAGAAAACAACATGCAGAAATACTAATTCCTGCATGGAATAGGTTGTTTTCTACACAGAAAAAAACTACCTGTAATTTGGGGATTTCTTCTGCATAAAGTTTGCATAAAGTGATCAATTTGTGTATGAAATGACATTTTTTTGTGCAGAAAACAGCACTGAAATATTATTGTCCACAGAGAAAATGTTGTTTGCTGCACAGAAAATGCTATTTTCAGTGTAAAACACTACATGCAAATTTTGCACAGAATACGTCCTGAATTTTGAATAAGCTTCAAAAACTGTGTGATTTTCACAGACTTGTTTGCAGTGGAATTTTTTTTTTTTTTTTTTTTGGAAAAAAATAATTACTTGCTGCTTCTTTTGAGAAGAAACCTAGTGAATACTTACATCCCTAGTGCACCACCAGCTATCTCTGGTCAATGGCGTGATGTGTAGGGAGTTCAGCCACATCAGCCAAATAAGCTTCTGTATGCCAAAGGATCAGAGGAGATACTATTCCCAGATCCTTAAAAGCTTCCGTGTCAGCTGGTACACTCACTATTTCTTTGTGAATACAGACACCTTTACAGTCACCCTGTACAGTGGGGATCTGTCACACATGGAATTTCACTGACATGCAATTCTATTATAGTGCTATATGGAGTGCTAGTAAGTGATGCTACAAGATCTGGAAAGCAAGCACAATCTGTGTATCTGGTTGTCCTAAGTGTAAGCATGCATAGACTGAACGATTTCCCCCATATTTTATTTTTAAACAAGATCAGGCAACAAGGATCTTTAAGCAATTCAGGTAGGGTTTCCCTGCCAAGCCGGTTGCATCCAATAAAGCTGCCAGTTCTCGAGCTTAATACTGAGTCTTAGTGAATTAATTCGAGGCTCACGGTGATCTAGGACATGACATATGCCAGAAGTAGGAACTAAAATTAGAGGCAGACTTTTGGCTGTGAGATCTGCTTCAGGCTACATGGGGCAAGTGAGGGGGAGGAACCGGGATGTCAGTAACAGGCTAAAGGGCTGCTGGATGGGGAGATCATTCCCGCAAGCTGGACAATTTGTGTGTGTATGCCTGAGATGCATAATGACCCTTCTTTTTATATTGCATCCCACTATGCTGAAGCAGCATGATCTTACTGTTTCCCTGTTTAAAGCAATCAAATCAAAGTTCTTTACGTAATGAGAACTATGTCATCTTCTAAGAGTAGTTTTAAACTGGTGCTCACGGCATGCATCTCCTAGCACACAATGCAAACCCATTAGCAGAGCTTGGGGTGTTTTTTTGCACTAGATTCCCCCAATCCTCCAATGAGCATGCCCAACTTGCTGGGGGATTCTGGAAATTACAGTCCAAAAAAGAAAATCCCCCCCCCAAGCTCTGCCAATCAGGAAGCATCCATACATCTGTCTCATATTCTTCCAGTTACTAGTGACATGTGTTTCTCCTTCGTGTTTTCCATAGCAAACGTAGGGCAAATACAATATATATTGTAACTGAAAGTGCTGGTCTATCTATTATGCTATACAAATCCACATGCTTATTCAGAGGTCTCCAAACTCGGTGTGTGAGCTAATGGGACCAATGTAAACATTGTAGTAAGACTTTGCATCTGATCTGTCAAGTATTTCAAATGGCTCCTGAACAAACACTTAGGGTTTCTGTGTTGTTTTGCTCGAGCATGCACATTTATTAATCACTTTTGACTTAGGTTGTCATCCTATCAGGTTATTGCAAAGTTCCAGAAAATTGCTATTTTTTATCCATTTTACATGGAATGTGGTGAGAAGCAATTTTTAAGTATTTTAGGTGCTGCACTGGAACGTTTGCTTCACTAAATCATAAGCAAAATCATCAACATCACCCCAGAAATACCAAGTAAATTTTTTTACTACATTATATATTGTGAAGGAGTGCTTCATTTGACTTCTTTTCTTCCAGGACAAAACTTAAAACTAATGGGTCAAACTTATTTCAAGAGATTTCTTTTGAGATTATTCAAGATCATTTGCTTTTAATACAGTCCTTGTTTGTTCTGGATGCCGGGAGTTGCTGTAGCTCAGGAGTACAATCCTCAGCCAGAAGTTCGCAATCCCAACCAGCATCTGCAAGAAGAAAAAAGGATCATGGGTTGCAGTGTTGAGTGTTTGATCCTTGCCCCCCACACCAGAGACCCTGGACAGGTACAGACTGTCATATTACATAGCTCAAAGCTAGATGGACAGTGGTCTGACTTGGCAGAAAACAGGTTTGTTGGCGATACATTTCCATAGCATGATTCTTACCTCAAGGATCAGAAGCCTCTGTATAGATTTAAAGATTTTAGGCAATCTTACAACACCATGTATCTTCCTTTCATAAAGGAAAGATACATTTTTACTAAGCAACATCTATTTTTGTCACATACTGGATTATGTAAATACTTCAAGCTAGATATAGACTGTATGCAAGATGAAGAGTTACTCCATAATTAGAGAATGCAAGCAGTATACATTTGAGTATGTCTCATTGTATTGCTGGTACCTACATCCCAGAAACTCTCTAGCAGTCTAGGGAGCAACTGTGAATGCATGGAGAGCTAAAACTCAGTAGTCATAAACAAGGGAGTTGAAAGAGAGACTTGTGTTTCTAAAAATATATCTCTTTGGCTTTTCTTCGCAAACGAAGATTCAGGAAGGACTCATCCCGTGCTTTCTGCAAGCACGCTGATGACTAAAAAGGCCAATCCGAGATAAACATGTCCAGTTGCAGAAAGCACAGCAGAAGGTCTCCTTGGGTGATGTTTCTGGGTTGTGATTCTTTCTGCGTTGTCGTTTCTCTTCAAGACTTGTTCAGCGTGAGTTCTCAAATAAGGCTGCAGCATTGTGGATAGCGCGTTGCCATGCCTCCCGATGTGAGGCCAGGGTGGACCATTGTTGGTGATCAATTTGGCCGAGCCTGAGATGTTGTTTCAGGGAATCCTTGTATTGCTTTTTTGGAGCACCCCTCTTATGCTGACCCATGGTAAGTTCACCGTAGAGTATTATTTTTGGGAGGCGATGGTCCTCCATCCTAGAAATGTGCCCTGCCCAGCACAGCTGTGTTCTCATTATCATGGCCTCAATGCTGATGATCCCTGCTTGCTCAAGGATAGCAACATTTGCCACATAGTCAGTCCAGTGTATATTTAGGATTGCACGTATACAGCGCTGATGAAAGCATTCGAGGAGTCGTAAGTGTTGGCGATAGGTGACCCATGTTTCAGACCCGTAAAGGAGAATAGAGAGTACAATGGCTCTATACACATTGATTTTTGTGCTTCGCCTCAGGTGTTTAAATGCATTTAAAATCAAGTACAGTTTCAGTTTGGTTAGCATAAGTCAGACTTTAGAAAAGATTGGTTTAGATAATGATACCTGGCCTGATATTTTAAAATAGGGTATGACAAGAAAATGGAATTTAGTTGCCACTCTTGATCATGGAGGGTAAGCCCAGAGAGGATTAGATTTAATGTGGGCAAGTTATGTAGTGAACCAAGTCAGGTCATGAGTGAAAGAGAAATTAATGTGTGATGTTATCTAAATTGGTGCTACTGAAGTTGTAGGACTGGTGGCAGTCCCTGTACCATTGGCTGCTTGCAAGTTTCAGAAAAGAAACAGTTGTAGTCAGGGGACACAAATATGGTACCATTCCGTGGCATTTTTTTTAAAATGCCAGTGTCTCCAAGCTTGAGATGCACCACACTAAATCATTCTGTCAGTTTCTGTAGCCCCACTAAAAACTGTCTCCACACTAGACACCGTACTTCCTTTGCTACCACCATAAATGGTGGGCGGAAGGAAATATTAAGTGCTTTTTAATGTATTTGATATTCATTTCATATATAAATCATCTGCTAAAGCTGAAACAATGGTATTGTGAATCAGGAGAAAATCTTAGAGAGTAATCCTTTAGAAATTTTATTTGGGGACTGTGTAGTAAGAGAGAAAGCCCTGTATAAATTTATAGTTTGTGCAGCTCTGTTCTATCAGAGAAGCTCTGAGTAGTGGCTGTTGTAAACCTCACCCACATACCTGAACTATATGCAAATTTGGAAAGGGTATTTTAAATATGACACAATATATACTTTGATAGGGAGCTACAGTGTATTCCTACCTAATGGGAAATATAATTTAAAACACAAAGTGTAGTCTTACCTTACAGGATGAAAAGTTACTTCTTGGACTACAGATCCCAGAATTGTCCTGAGAGCATGGCCATTCATCCTGCTGGCTGGGAGATTTTAGTAGTCGGAAAAAGATAATTTTCAATATTGTAGGTTAGCTCTAGGAGCCTCATCTTCCAGCATGATCTCTTGTTTCATTTTGGATTGTCTCATCACAAGGTTTTCAAGGGAAAAGGCATGCAGGAGTAGTTTACATTTGCCTTTTTCTACACAGTGTTAATAAAAGTTAGCTAAAGTTCCATTGCTGTTGTATCTGAGAGATCCTCCACCAGTGTCAGCCCCTGCCACTGTCCAGTTGTAAAAGTTTGCCAGTGAAGATAGAAAGAAAATCAACTCATTTGAAATGTGATGCTGAAGAAGAGTTGTGTAGATACAATGGACTGCCAAGAGACAAACAAATGGGTCCTGGACAAATCAGGCCTGACTCTCAGTAGAAGCTAAGATTACTAAACTGGAGCTGTCACACTTTGGATGTATCATGCGACGATGTGACTCATTGGATAAGATGATAATGCTTGGTAAAATGGAAGGTAGAGGGGAAAGAGGAAGACCACATTACAGGTGGATGGGCTCAGTCAAGGAAGCCATGGCCCTGAGATGCAAGATCTGAGCAGGGCAGTTGATGACCATGGCTCCTCATTCATAGCGTTGCTCTGAGTTGAAGTCAATTTGACAGCAAGTAAGAACAACAGAGTAGAACTCATATTTTGTGTGTAGGCTCAGTTATTAGGCCTTTGAGTGCAGTTTACAAGGGTTTTTTAAGGTGTGACTCTTACTTTAGTTCAAGGCTTTGGCTTTTGGGTTTTTAAAAAGGTTTTTGTTTGTTTAAAAAAAGAGAGAATGTAAGCCTAGAAAACTTGCATGTTGTGCCAGATAAATGCTTGCATTCCCAGATTGGATTGAAATATCTGTCTCTTTGCAGTGTTCTTTTCTCTGATTCAAAACAAAACAGTGGAATCTTGGAAGGATCAAATCACCTAGATTTTCTAACTGGAGTCTGATATGACCTAGTAGCTGAACTATGCCTGCTTGGTTTGTAAACAAGACCTTCTGAATTTAATTGGCTACCACAAAACTTGAGGAAACTAGCCGAAGAACTCTATGAAGATTATGGGAAACCTATGCTGAAAATATGCATCTCTTGCCCAGCAATCAAGTTCCAGCAAAGAAGATGTTAAATAGACTGGCAAGTTAAGTATCTCTGCCATTCTATTTTACATGCCTTTATTTATATCCCACCTTTTTTCAAAGCCGAGATTCAAGGTTGATTATAAGATAAAAAGTAATACAAGTGAAAAGATGTGTAGCTAAAAAAAATTAAAACCATTTAAAACATTGATTTAGAAGCAAATAATAGAAGTAGCACAGGACACTAGGAAATTTTTTTTCTTGTACAACCACCAGTTTCCCAAACTGTGATGGAATAAGAAAGGTCTTCTGTCATTGAAGGGATACAAGGAGGCAGCCAACTTGGCCTCCCAAGGAATGGAGTTCCAGAGCATGGAAGCAGCCATGGAGAAGGCTCTCCCTTGCATTCCCATTGAACATGCCTATGGAATTAGAACCCTACCATCAATTGGAAATACCTATTCCTACTGAGAGTAAGGAGATTATCAGACACAGCAAATATGGCATTATTATGTTGAAATAATAACTGCAGAAGGTCTCCCCTACCACATGAGGCCATGCCCCAGCGTTCTGCAATTGTTCTGCTGCTGTCAAGAATGTGTTCTTTTGTATTAGTGGGCAGAAGCCACCAATTGATATCCCATGGTGTTTTTGTTGTGGTAGTGCTTATGTGTGAAACCATGCCCCATTCTGCTGGAGTGATTCCATCCTCAATGGGCGGTCCCCATCAGAACATTTCCGGGAGAGAATGCAAACACTAAGTATGGGATGCTCTTTTTATGAACCTCCCCATTTTGCTGGGAAATTTCCAAGTGTGTTTCAGTGCTTATGTATTCGTTTCATGTGGTAATTTAGTTGCTTTTGGACTTTTAAGTGCACTCACATCTTCTTGTGAGAACCACCGAAATGTTGCCCATGCAAAAACTCAGAAGTAAGCACTACAAGCAGTCGTATTGCTATAATTCAGGGGCGACTATGTCTCGTTATTACAGCAGCATGTGATAAGAAGTGTTATAAAGCCAGGATACTTATGCTGTAAAATATAGTGCCAAAAGAATGTTTTTAGATGCTCATCTGATAATCTCCTAACTAATATAACCTTCCTGATAAACAAAGAAGCCCAGTAAAGAATAAAAGTTATGGATACAGAGAGTCAGACAAATATTATTTTTTATAATTTACTTATTTAATTTATATCCCACTTTCTCCCTCCATGGGAATATTACATATATGTAATATATAGGAAATCTATACTATAATTTAAAGTATTATCATCCTCTTGTTTTAAGCTATGCAGATCCCCATGCATGTTCCTGTGAATGACCAAACTTGGTGTGTTATCAAATGGGACCCAAACAAAAACTTGTGAGAAGGTTGTAGCATTTGAGCTGAGCCTTCTACTACTTCAGATCCCTCCCAAATATTTTTTTTAAAATTTCTATGTGGTTTGCTTTAGAATACACATTTATAAACTGATTTCGACAAAACATGATATTAAATATACATAGGCTTCCTAAACATTGGGGGGGGGGTCATGTTCAGAACTGATTTTTGAATGCCCTTTAGTCTTTGAGGGGCTCTCAGGCTGAATTTGCCTGTTTTTGGAGATTGCTTCTGTTGATCCATTTTGAATGGAGCTGTGTATGAACTCTCTAGTTGTCAAATGTTACAGGTTGTAAAGTCAAGCTTTTGTTTCACTGAAATCAACAGCAAAGTTATCAGTCTGTGCAACACTAGATAAACTTCTTAGTATCTCATGAAGGAGATCTGCAAACCTTTATTTTACAGAATGCTTATACTCCTACCTTTCCTATCTCTAAAAATTCACTAGGGGTATGATGTAGAGAAGCAACAGTTACATAGCAAAATTACTTGATATGGGTATTTCTGTTCCTGGGGGAAAATATATATATAATAGAACATTATAAATAGTAAATGGATTTGAGAAAAGTATTTTGGCCAGCCCCAAGACACACCAAGAACTGTATGTATAGGATCTTAAAGGCTAAATTCTCCTCTTAATGCTACACAGTGGCTTCATACTCAGATTGTCTGTTACCTTCTCTCTGTTGTGCTCTCTTTGATGACTGTAGGAGTCCTGAGCTCACAGGGAGAAGAGAATATTGGAGTCAAGATTGCTGAGTGGAGGGAAGAGTCTTACCCACAATTTGCTAGCCTGAGGACACATAAGAGAATAATTAACATTCAAAATACCAGGGTTCTACTTTGCAGTTTCCACTTCTAAAAGTCAAACTTCTATTGGGATAGATCAAATAAATAAAGATGTTGAACTTCATATTCATACACTCATACATTCATACGCACACAGACACACAGGTATAAATCTACCACATTCTTTAGAAGAAAGATGTGGATGGGTATGTGTTGAGATCATAGATACTTGTAAGATTGTCACACACACACACACACACACAACACACAACACATACACACCTTTTGACAGTGTTTTTCTGTCTAATATTACAATATTAGACACAGCCCACCTCAGTTTAGTGGGATTGAATGGGCAAAGTTTTTGCTGACATGGAAAAAAGGTTAGTTTCTGCCTGTCAGGACAATGTTAAAAACACAGAACCAACGCAAAGAAAAAGAGGAAAAGATGGAAGCACCAGTTATATGTAGTGTGGAAAAGGGTTACTGCTTTTGCAGTCTAGAGACTGCCATAACATCTTTACATGATGGGTGGACAACAATGATGGGCTTGTGAACCAATCTTCTCCCCAGGAACCCTACAAGTACTGCACAGATTGCCAAAAATGCATGCATGTATGTGTGTGTTTCAGTGTTAGACAATGCAGGGGGCCGTGCACATTATTTAAAAGGTGAATTGTCATTCTTAGAAGTGTCCAGGAGATTCAATTCACCTTTTGGGGGAGCTGAAAAAGGATTTCTCATGGAGACTAGAGGGAATGAGGGTTTCAGCCTTGGGTGCCAAATACCATCCAAGTGTCACACTCTATCCACATCTGCTTAATGCTAGTTATAAATATTTAAATCTAATTCTCATGTTTTGATTCTCATGTGTGCCCTGGTTGATGCATCAATTAGCCATTTACAGTCGGCCTTCCATATCCATGGGGGTTTGGTTTTGGAACCCCCTGTGGATAGAAAAAACCATGGATGGTAGATGCCCGTATTAATCAATGGGTGTGGACATTTTAAATATAGGCAGTGCCATTTTCAGTATGGGTGGCACCATTTTAGGTGTGCAGCGACAAACTGTAAAATGCTCAGATCCACGGATATTGACCTAATGGATACAGGGGGCACTGTGTTTTTAAAAGCCTCTTAAAATGTTAATAGTTATTATTGAAAATTATACAATCTTATTAATAAATTACTGCACAAATATCAATTATCAAATGAGCTTAGGGATGCAAACAATGATTTCAAATGTTCTCATCCTCAACAAGAAAAGATATCTCGACATGCCAAGACACTTAATTAAAACAATTGTCAGTTCCCTGAGATTTATTACTCATCACCAAGTATGAAAATATCAGTGATTCCCCACCCCCACCCCATTTTTTCTTGGATTATATGCAAAACATATTTTAGACATGGAGATTTGCCAGTCTCTGGAGAAGTCTCAAGAAAGAAAGAAACAACTGTAGCCAATGAGCACAGATATGATACCAGTCCCTGGCACACTGGGAAAAATAATGTTATCTTAAGAAGCACTTTTTAGACAAAGAACACTCTTAGATGCAAAAATGTTGGCTTTTTGTAAAATCTAATTATCATTTAAAAAAGTACTGTAATCAAGTGGGAAAATTCATTGAAAAATATAGAAAAATTATCATCTCTCTGTGATGGGAAACTTTTTTTTATTCTCATATGTAAGAAGGCTTTTTTTTAAAAAAAAACTGAAAGTGGGAGAAATAAAAACTGGTAGAATCGTCCATCTAGACCAAGTAGTACTCCTGAAAACAAAACCATTACAGATGAGTAAATGTAGCTGTTTTGTCTTCACAATTGCTACTTGGTCACAATTATGATACTATTGCCATGATCATAAATCCTTCCCAAACTGATTTTCTAGGCATTGGAAAAGAAAGAGATATTTTCTTCTGTCAATTGGAGACTTTTCTATCAGATTTTTTTTTTTTTTTTTTTTTTTTGCAGGGGTGCGGGGAGGTTAGTCCAGGGGAGGTTAAGTATACTTAAGTATGCTTAACTAAGTAGATGATACAGAATTCCAGTTACTGGTATTGATTTGGCTAGTATGGATGGCTGAACAATTCATTTGGTTTACTCTTTCTTTTTAAGAATTTTCTAAAATTGCTTCATAAATTCAACCAAAGTAATTTCATATTTTTAAAAAATTCAGTGTGAGATAAAGCAGATTCATCACTTTCTTACCAGATTCAAATCCCCATTTGGCTTTGAAGCCTTCTGGGTGATGTAGCCACTAACACTCAGCCAAAGATACCTTTTGGTTTGCGGTGAGAGAGAGAAAAGAATAGCAGCAGGGCCATGTACATTTCCTTGAGTTCCTTGGAGGAAATGTGGAATATCAATGAGAGCATCCTATACCTGTAAGGTGTAGTAGTTTAGCTTATTCAAACATGCCATGTCCTACCTGGAAGAGACCTTCTTTGATGAAGAAGAGCCCATATGACAGGTTCTAGTGCCAGAGCCCTGACTTGGAGCCAGAAGATGCAGTCTGCCTTGCAAACAGAGCTAGGACCATCTCATGTAGATGCTGAGGAGCAGGAGCCAAAGGAGCCTTATGTACATTGAAGGCTAAATCAGCAACAACAAAGGAGCAGGACCTGCCTTGATGCGCTTTGGAAAAGGCAACACTGAGCTAAGCTTGCTGATTATAAAGTAGCACAGCCAGGGTCATCTCTGCTATGAGACAACAGATCCACTACCTCTGCTTAGCATCGTGTGACATTCCCTGGTCTCTTGTTTCCTGACCTTTGGCTTGCTTCTTGGACTGTTCTCTTCCATGACTCCTTTCTTGGCTTTGGGCCCTCCTTAGACTTTTTTTGTCCTGAGATCCTGGATTGCATTGACCACACTTCCTTTCTTATGGAATCTCTGTGTTTAACCCTGTTCTGGCTTTGTTTTTCTATTGCTTGTTCTCTTGAACCACAGGTGCACTCTCCAGGGCATGCACCACCATGAAACAGGGCAGTCTACCTCATTCAGCTACATTTGTAGAGGAAATTTAAAAGCCACAGTGTGGCTAATAGTCATTGATGTCTGATTTCCAATACCTGACTGTATCCCAGCCTTCCTCAATACTACTACTACTAATAATAATAATAATAATAAAATTTATTTTTATCCCACTCCTCTGTTAAAACAATCGGGGCGGCTTACAAAAATTAAAATACCAATACAATTTAAAATCCCCAAACACCACCCACCCCCACCCACCCCTGTAAAAATATATTAAACCAAATAAATTAAAACAACTGATATAAAATCACATTAAAATAATAAATAGCCAGCAGACTAAAAAGAGCCAGGAGCCCCTGAGGCCGGGAACTAATCAGGAAAGGCCTGCCGAAAGAGATCCGTCTTTAGTGCTTTCTTAAAGCTACTCAGGTTCGTCATCTGCCACCCCTTCAAATGTGTTTGATGGCAACTCACTTCATCATCAGCCAACATGGCCATTTGGTTGCAGAAGGATGACTTACCAAAAAGTAAATAATCTGTACAGGCAAGGGTCATCCTTCAAATTTGGGCATTTAATGTTTGAAAACAGTTTATGAGGGATCTATTTTGATGGAAAGTATTTTACTGAATGTAGCTTTTTGTTTGAAGGAGAGTAGTCAACTGGAACATGTTACAACTTTCAGATACACCATCAAAACACCCTTTCAGCAGAAAACAGTAGTTCACCATATAAATAAACCTACAGAAGTCAGAGGGCTTGTCTACACAGGTAGCAAGCTGGGGTGGAATTCCTTGATCTGTAGGAGCCCCGTAAATGCCACATGTACTGGAGTAGGAGAGTGGCCCCATGCTGTTCACATGTCCTGTACATCCTACGATTTCCAGTCAGATGGCTGGGGGTCCTCCTTTTTTTTTCCTTTTCACTCATGCATCTGAATAAACAAATATATGTGGCCCCAGAGTACTGTATTAACTGGATAAGCAGAGATATACTTAACCAGATATATGCACAATTGAATTTTTTTAAAAAATAGAAGTGCCAGAATGGTGTCCCCTCCACCAGAAGTCCTGCTCTGGCTTTGCTCCAAAGTCAATCTTCATCTACCACACAGCCCAAAATCTGGGTTTTCCATCAAATGTGGAGCAAACTGAATCTTACTGACCTGAGGTTTCCTGCAGAAAGCCTGGTGAAAATGTGCATCGTCGAAAACATTGTGTGTCAACTGTGCTGCGAATGAGTACAGGTTTTATTGCCTGTGTAGACAAGCCCTAAGACATTACCTGTTTTGGATGCAGATTTCTTACCATTGCAAGGAAAAACTAGATATTCAGTCCAGAATCCCACTTTGCCATTAGCCCAGGTTATACAATTGGACTGAGTGTTGAGGGGCCTTTCACAATTCAACAGTTTTTTAAAAAAAAAGAGAGAGAGAGGGAGAGACTGAAGATGAAAGATACTGCAGCATATCCAAACAAGGAAAGGTAAGGGAGAACATTGTCTTCAAATGACCAAAGGGGAGAATTAAAATTGATGACAAAGAGATTCTTTAAAAGTCTCTTAAGAGAAAGAAAAAGAGAGAAAGATTTAGACATTACAGGTGTTAGCAGCTTTAAACACACATAAGCATAGACAGAATGCTCCAGTGCTCACCCTGGCTGTATGGAAACTGTTTTTTAAGTACATAAGAATTTATGTCAGGAGATGAAAGCTTCGGCATTCACTTCTACTCTTGCTTGTCACTGAGCACTCTGAAGCCGAGACAGATGGCTGCTGGTTTAGTTGTGTGCGTGGGAGAGAGGAACCTTCCACATGTGATTTTTAATATATATTTTTTTACCATTTGGTAGTAATTAGTTTGTTGTATAAATTAACATTAAGTGATCCATTCTTCAGGCATTGTTTGTAATTATCTTCTTTGAGATTCTGAGTTGTATAAAGATTTTTTTTTTTTAAGTGAGGAAGAAACTACCTCTTATTTTATCCAAGGAGAAGAATCTATCATTAGACAAAATTGAGCCACAATTATTGTTATGAGCTAGATTGACAAAGCACTTTGAAATGGCAGCTTTGATTTTTTTTAAAAAAGCGAACGAGTAAAAGATAATTTTTCATGGGAAAAGGTGGTCTTAAAATGCAGACGACATTCAGTTTTCTAGAACAAAATATAAATAAAAGAGAATGGGAGAAATGTGGTTATATGACTTGTTGGGGGCTGCTATTGGAGTAAAGTAGTATGGAGGCATGATTATGGACTGAAACCAACATACTATTTGACTGCTTGTGCGATGCAACTGCTCCTTTTATTTAGACTACCTGTTCTGTCAGTTGAAGCACCCCGCCTGATGCTATCTTATGTTCTCTGAACTATTAGGTTCAAAGCTCACTCCAGAGTAATTAGTGTAACCTGTTATATATGTCAGCACATCAAATTACAATTCTGTAACATTGTGGTAACATCATGGCTGCAATCCAGTCGGCGTTGTTCATCTGTATACATACTCTGTGATTGTACTTTTTTCCCCTACTCTGTTATGCAATTGACATACTTGGTTCATGGCTGCGTAAATGGAGACCAACAAGACCACATCATGAATCCTGTTGTCAGTCTTGACTAGAACAGAGGCATAGTATCAGTTGGACTTACCTACATGTTGACTAACCATTCAACAATTGATTCAGTGGGTCTATTGGAGTTGGCAGAGGCCAACAGGAATTCAGTCATGCATTTGTGCTTTATTGGATGGTGTGCAACTATATGTCAGTGCCTTCAGTGTCCCACTTGATTCACTGGAATTGTGAAAACTGTCACTGTGCATCCCCCTATTGCACAATGGGAGAGTAAGCAGGAACATTGGGAGATACTCAATTAGTTGCACAAGTATTCAACAGAATGGTGGTGTGCAACCACTGTGTAACTACATGAGCGCACATTTACACTGTGCAAGCATGATGTAGGATCTCAGCTCATGTGTGCCAGCTGCAACACTCATGAGCACACTTCATATTATGCCCTTATACCCTCTCCTATAGTTCATTTAAGTGTAGGGCAAGTTCCTATGTTATGAACTTGAAATTTACCCTTCCTTTTCCCATTTGGTGATTGTTCAGTTCTCTCCCACACACATCAAAATAAGAAATGAATGACAGGTCATTTGGAGTGATGGCAATGTTTCCTGCCCTCACTCTAGTTTGTTTCTGTGACTTTCATCATGCATCCAAATTTCATAGGCTACACAGTGATGTCACATCATATGCTGTTTATCTGATTACCTATTGGCTTGTTTGTCTTTGGGAAGAATCCCTTCCTTTTAAAAAAGGGGGACAAATTGCAGATCAGGGAAAGCAGCAGCTGTGAACACTCTGGAAAATTTAAGTGTATGATCTCCACTCTCCACTTTTGCATTAAATGTTTTGGTAGGCCAAAAATTCAGCATAGCTGTATTTAAATGAAATGAAAGCTGCAGCTAGTTCAGAAGAGGGTATTCACTCTAGGAATGGGGAGACCTTCATAGAAAGACATGAACCCATGGGCCAATTGGGATATCTAAACTACTGAACACCTTCTATTTAAATTTATTGACTACCCTTTTACCACAGAGTCCATCAGACTAACTTGCTATTAAAAGAAAAAAATGATAAGCAAGTTGTTGAGTACTATAGTATACCAGAATGGTAGTTTTATGTCTACAGTGTCTCACAGTGCAGTGGGATTTTGATAAAACAACAATCCTATGTAAAGATGATGGGGAATGAATCATACCCAAGCCCTGATTAATTTATACATGCAGAGGGAAAAAAAGATAAGAATGACCATACCACTTCAGACTGTCATTGTGGGTTGCCACTCCTGAATGTTTTCCTTCAAAGAAACTTTCCTGCACACAGAAAACTTGTAGTGACTTGAAACAAAGCTAGTACACCTCTTGTACTAGCTTTCTATGTGTTAGGAGTTTGTGAAAATCAGAGAATTGTTTAAAAATAACATTCAGCTTCCAGTTTGAATTGCTAATGTTCAGTCTAGTACCTCAGTGTTCTAATGTATTCTGCTGGTCAGTCAGACCAGATACCAGTGTGATTGCTTTCTAGGGGTGCATCTACATTGTAGATATAATGCAGTTTGATGCCACTTTGACTGCCATGGCACCATCCTATAGAAGCCCAGGATTTATATTCTGTGAGGCACCAGCACTCTTTGGTAGATAGTTCAGGGCTCTCTGTAATGTTCCAATATCTGTAAGTATCTAAAGTCTTTATACCAGAAGATACATACCACAGGACATGGATCCTGCTACGTATTTGTTCTCCATGGCCAGCTATTGACAGAAGCATAAAATCACAATAAATAATACTGTCCCTGCAGAAAAATAAAAGGGGGAAGGGGTGGAAATACCACTCTGGAGCCTGATAATCTCTGTTTTTTTGTGTGCAGTATATTAAAACAAGCATGTAACAGCCAATAAAAGAGCTACATTTCTTAGACTGAAAATATGACCCTGTGAACAGTCAGGTGCTTAAACTCAATTGAAAAAGATCAGATGTTAAATGTGCAGAAGGTTGCAGGAAAAGGATGTGATCCAACCAAAGTACTAAGATACCACTGACTTGTTTCTCCTTTAGTAAAGTGTTGACCCACCCATTGAAATTATAAGACCTCAAAGTGCCTGCCTTTGGCTAGATTGTGCCCTTGGTTAAATAAAGTGTGAGCCCCATCATTTTTTCTCCTATGTGCAGACATTGAAAGTGACCTATTCCGAGTTTGGGGAATGACTTTTCTAGCATACGGCAGCCATCTGTTCATGCCTTATAGGCAAGGGTGTTTTTTTTTAAAAAAAAAAAATCTGGACAGAGCACAGCAGAAGACACTTAATCTTTTAAATGCAGAATTTAATCGTGTTTCAGATGCCGTGAGATTTCTATTAAAATCCAATCAGATCCCCCCCCTCTGTTTTCTTCATCCCTTGCATCATATTCCCCAATACTTTCTTTGAAAAGAGGGAAATCAACTGAACATGGAGGCAAACTTGTCAAAGGATCCTTGCTCAAAGGCTTTCCTAACTCACCCCAGATTCTAGACCAACACCAGAATTTGGCTTCTTTTTTCATTGCTTATGTAAGAAGATGTAACTCAAACCTATGCTATGCCTTCACTACCTATGCGCCAGGGCCATAGCCAGACACTGGAGATGGAAGACATGCTTTGCATGCTATAGGCCCCAGAATCAATCCCTTGCATCTGTAAGTTAAACATCCCTGGCAGAAAGGTTAGAAAGAATGTCTCTAAATCTGTGGAGAACTGTTGGCAGTCAGTTTAAATCATGTTAGCATAGATGGACCAAAACCTGATTTAGTATATAGTTGATCCATAAGGAGCAATGGATGTGTGGCTTTAGCATAGCAATATAAACGGCTACATTTCTTGGGTATCCAGGGTGAGTTATTCACCTTATGCTTCACTTGAAGTGACCTGGGTTGATCTTTGACCTTTGATCTCCAAAGTAGATGTGCCAGATGTCAAGGGTTGCTGACCCAGACAGGTCAGTTCAGTTTTCTAGCCTCTCATTTCCTCCTGAATTCTCATCAGTAAAAATGGAGCAATGCTGATTCCAAATGGGTTGGACAGGCAAACTGTCTCATCTGGTAAAAGGCAGCTTCTCCTACTCCTAGAATAATGGAAGAAGAAAATGCTTGACTGAAGGAGGAATGGAGAACTCACCAGATATTTTGAACTATAACTCCTACAGTCTTTTACCATTGGCCATGCTGGGAGTGGAAGCCAACACATCTGATGACCAAAGGCTCCCCACCCCTGATGTAAACCACTCCCTTGTTTTTGAGGCATTCCAACCTCAAAACCAAGAGTTTGTATCATTCAAATTCCAAAATGTCACAAGTGACTGGTTTCATCATTGACAGGTGGAGGAAACCTAGTTCTTAGATGTGTGAACTTGCCTCCTCATTTATGAAAGCAAGTAGTCAAAACATGCTTAATAAATGTTTGAGGAAGGTCAACAAAATATAATTAAACTACAAGAATTAAGAGAGAGAAAGTGAGAACCACGGCCACCACTGGTACAATGTTTTTTCATTTGACAATATCAAAAACTGAAGAGATAGAAGAAGTTGCCAGTCTGTGGTCTCCTGGTTGGAGGCTGGATAGTCAAAATCATACTTTGTGCCTAGAGCATAGCCTTGTGGATTCTAGCTGTTGTAGTCCAAGAAGCAACTTTTCCAAACTCTCAGTTAAAAAAAACAACCCAAAGGAAAGGTACATGCACACACATGCACACACACACACACACACACACACACATATCAAAAGTTCAAGTCATTGTAAAATAGAAAGGGGCCACTGAATCAGGGTCCAGCATAGAACTTAATCCAAGATTTTGCCCAACCAGATGCTTACAGATAGCTCATGCTAAGGGCATTCATTCTCTCTTGTTGCTGCTCCCCATCGATTGGTATTGAATGGAATACTGCCTCTGAACTGGCAGCTTTCTTATATTCAAATTGGCTATTGTCATGGATATCTTTATTGCTATCAATATATCTGAGACCCTCTTAAAACCACCTGGGTTAGTGGGCATCACCAGATCCTATGGCAACAAATTTCTGAATTACTTACAATTCTGAATTACTTATATTAAGTTTGTATATCCTTTCCTAAATGTGTATGTCCATATTGTGTTTTAAAAGCTAACAGCTGATCTTCCTGCAGCAGAGAAATCCTAGTGAACAAGTCTGTGGCATGGAATTAGGAAGAGAAGCATGATTCGGTATGCACAGAAAGGCAGTCATTCCCCTAATCCCACTCCATCTTTCACACTAGGCGTAATTATCCCTCAAGAATACCTTTATCTCTAGCCAGTTCATTAGACAGTCACTGAGCTATCATTGTTATGAACAAGTAGTGGGATGTTATGCATGCCAAAAGCACAATACCTTTGCTTAAAAAATAAAGGTGGGTGGTGGTGCCTGGACCTGTGTCGACAACATTACTGTTGTTGTGATTAATGAATATTAAAGACACTTAAAATAATCATTGAAGAAAATCATAAGATAAATTGGTTCACCTACCTTCAGTTTAATGAAAGATTCAGGATAGATCAAAAGAGCAAAGGCTTTGAAGAAAAAGAAAATGAACCGGACAAAATAATCTAGGGTGGAAATAAACACAAAATAGCAAAATTCTACAAACTACTATTAACGAGAGACCTAAAAAAAGTCCTGTTCAAAGATTCCATGATAAAATGGGCCAAAGATTTTGGCTATCAACTAAATCTAGAAGGCTGGCAAAATGCTGGCAAAAAGACCAACGAATTAACTGCTAGTCAAAATCTAAAAGAAAGTTACTTGAAAATAGTCCATAGATGGTACTGTACCCCATCAAGAATTTGTAAAATAACAAAATTGGAATCCAACAAATGTTGGAAATGCCAACATTCTGTAGGTTCATTATACCATATGTGGTGGAGCTGTGACTTGATGAAAAGATATTGGGGGGAAATTCACATGACCATCAAGAAGATTCTTCAGATCCAATTCCCATAAAACCAGATCTCTACCTTCTCCATATGACTAGTATACTAGAAAGAAAATATGAAAACCAACATTGGAGAATTTTCTGCTGCAAGATTGGTACTAGCACAAAAATGGAAATCCAAAGAAATCCCTACAGTTAATGAATGAATGAATGGTTGATGAAATTAACTGACATGATTGAGCTGGATAATCTAACCTCCAAAATACATGCTAAATCTTTAAATCAACTAAAAAGAGACTGGTTACCAGTGATTAAGTATTGGAAAGTAATATGGGAGAGTGACAACATTTTATTTTAAATCTTTTGTAGAATTAAGTATAACTGAGACAGCGAACTTTTAATGACTGTAGTTAGTAACGAATGAGTAAGTTGTGCAACTTGCTGTAGATTATAGGTTTAAACAGAACTCAATAAGAATTGTAAGTTTAGAAATTATGCTATCTAGGATATACAAAAGGAGGTCACTAAGGAAGATTCATTTAATCAAAATGCTTACATTAAACATATATATATATATATATATATACAGAGAGAGAGAGAGTTGTAAACAGATTGTATCACGAACTTGAAGCAATATGCTTTCGTTTATCTTTGAGAAGATAGCTACACTTTCTTAAAAACAACAACAAAATTATTATTATTATTATTATTATTATTATTAGCATTAACTGTATTAGGCTTATCCAGTCTGAGATTCACCTTCTGGGCTCAGCGGTGATCTGGACTTCACTTCAGAGTGGAAGAACACATATGGATGCTGATGTTAGCAAGAAAAGATCAAAAAACGAAAAGAAGAAGGGTTGGTTCTTGCATGTATCCAGATCCAGCCATCCCACCTGATTGCCAATGGGTGGAAAAAACCAACCACTCAGTCCCAACTTCTTGGGTGAAATCAGAATGGCAGATGTGGGGATCCACATGGGCAGAAACCACTCCATGGTTCCCCCTCACACCGGGGGATGTGGGCAGCTGTAACCCTTCCCCACTGCCCCCAACACAAGATTTAATATTTCCAGCACAAGGCCTTTGAACTTGGCTCTCAACCTCAATCCCTTCTTGGAAATCTCAAATCAAACATTTGGGGGAAATTACTGTTAACATCGAGTCCAGCATAGAACTAATTAAAGAACAGTTTAATTCCTAAATTAACAATAATTTTCCAAGGTGGGGGAAGGACCACCTTTATTGTCTCCAAAGTACCTTGTTTTCTATATAGTGTCATCATGCTGATTTTGATGATGGTGATGTTTTACATTTTGCTTTCTGTTCATAAAAGGGAACACCAAGTAAATATTTAGCTTGCCTTTATAAAATCCCAAAGTTGGGATTATAAAATCCAAAATCATTGCAAGATCATTAAGAAACCAAAATCCAGATAGTCTTATATTTTATTAGTGATGGGATAATTGTGATGATACTGTAGTGATTATGCTATACCAGGTGTCTTCCCTTATTCAGCAAACTAAGCAGTGTGTGTCACTTCTTAGCTTTTTCTTTTATTTCTCCCAGGATCAGGAGAAAGAAAGAAGTGTGCAAGTGTGGAACAAGGAGCAAGCTTGAGCACCATAAAGCTCAAAGAGAATACATTAATTAACCCATGAGGATTGTTGCAATGCTAGAGTGAGAAAGCATGGCTTTGAAATTCATTGATCTCTAGCCATTCTTGGGTTTGGGTCAAAGACCTTGAACAAGGTGGAGGGAGAGAAAAGGGGAGGAGCGCAATGGGAACCAGATGTTCAAAGCCTACGGAGGGACATGGCTTTGTTATTCTGCAACATCATCTCCCTAGCTCCTTTCTTATCCTTTCCAGGAGCTGCATATTCTTTTTTCAAGTCCCCCGTCCTTCGAAAAGGCACACACATAGAGAGAGAGAGACAGAGAGAATATTCTGGCGCTGTTACTCTCCCTCCACCTCCTTTGGCCTACCTTGTCGAATGGCCCTGGAAGACTAAACAGGTGTTATCTACTTTTGATTTCAGTGCATTTAAATTAATCCTGTCAGCTCAGCTGTTAAAACAACTGTCATCTCCAGCTGTTAGTAATTTTCGACTGGGCACTTTTACAGGTTGCCAAGTTTTCTGAAGCTGCATTGTGGATATCTCTGTAAGGGCTGAGAATAATTGTGTCTGTGTGCCTTGGTGTTTTTTCCTTCTCTCTCTCTCTTTCTCTCTTTTTTAAAGGGGAAGATGCATTCCAAACTACTTTAAATCAATTTCCAGTAGCCATATCTTGGTCATAAGAAATAAAAAATCATCAGGACAGACTCTGAAGGAACGAGCATTTGTTTTAGCCTTGTGCAACACCAGTCTCCTAGTCTATTTAATTGTATGCTTTTGTGATTTTTAAATCATGAATGAAAATAGACAAAGGAAATACTGACAGGAGAGCAAAAAGGATAGTGGCATGTATGTACATACACTTGTGCATGAAATACCACCTATTTCATTTTCATTTTGTCTACTGAAAGCAGAATTTTTAGGATTGCCCTACTGCCTTTATAGGATTGCCTTTATTTAATAATTACATTTATATTTCACTTTTTCCCCCTTGGGACCTCAATGAAACATCAATTAAATCACACACACACACCTATATTTTTTTACTCCCAACTCTGTAAGGTAGCTGAGATCATCCATTAAAATTCATGGCTAAGTGAGAATTTGCAGTTGTGTTTCCCATTCCTAGTTCTAGTCCATCACTCTTTCCGCTACACAAAACTGGCTTCAAAATACCTACTGTTAACAGGAAGATTGTTATGTTATCCTTGTCTTTTTTCCCCCATTCGTTCTTCTCCCTTCTTCTTTTTCTTTCACCATGGTGGATGGTGAGATCAGGAATGTCCAACATATCTCAGTAATGCCGTAGAAGTAAATAAATCAGAAAAAGAAAAAGTGTCCTAGGTTTTGAAAGCTTCTTCAGATGTGAATTTCAGGCATGGTATAGTATCTTTACACAATATTTTCAGGCTTGCTGGTATCTTTCCATTGGGTTCTGGACTGGTGTTTATATGTGTATGTCTGTATGTGTGTTTAAAGTCCCTGTTAACCTCAGAGTCATGTAACTTGCAACTAGACCAGAGGAAATATTCAAATTATTGCTTACATACAGCCCTAGGGAAAGCTGGCTATTCTCAGCAGTATTGTTAGGACTCTTAAAGTAACCCCCAGCTTGTCAAGTCTAACAATACTTCTGAGAATAGCCAGCTTTCCCTAGGGCTGTATGTAAGCAATAATTTGAATATTTCCTCTGGTCTTAAGGGACAACACAGACTCCAAACAAAACAAAAGAAAAGAAAACAAAAGCCAACCCCCAAATGCGAATTGAAGTATTGAGATCACTGGCTAACACATACACACACTTAGAACTGGGTGGATTTGGTTGGTTCCATTCAATGTAACCAACAGAGTCTAAGATGATAGTACCATTCTATTCTGCTTTGGTCAGACCTCACCTAGAATACTGTGTTCAGTTCTGGGCACCACAATTCAAGAAGGATATTGACAAGCTGGGATGTGTCCAAAGGAGGACGACCAAAATGGTGAAAGGTCTAGAAGCCATGTCCTATGAGGAGCCACTTAGGGAGCTGGGTATGTTTAGCCTGGAGAAGAAAAGGTTAAGAGGTGACATGATACCCATGTTTAAATTTTTTAAAGGATGTCAAATTGAAGTGGGAGCAAGCTTGTTTTCTGTTGCTCCAAAGACTAGGACATGGAGCAACGGACTCAAACTACAGGAAAAGAGATTCCACCTAAACATTAGGAAGAACTTCCTGAGGGTAAGAGTTGTTCAGCAGTGGAAAACTGTGCTGCCTGGGAGTGTGGTGGAGTCTCCTTCTTTGAAGGTATTTAAATAGAGGCTGGATGGCCATTTGTTGGGAATACTTTGATTATGTATTCCTGTATGGCAGGGGGTTGGACTAGATGGCCTTGTGGTCTCTTTCAACTCTATGTTGCTATGAAAATGACCCTTAAGAACAACAACAACAGTCAGCAAGTTGGGAGCTGAAAGCTTCAAACTACAGGAAAAGAGATTCTGCCTAAATTTTAGGAAGAACTTCCTGACGAGCTGTTTGACAGTGGAATGCACTGCCTTGGAGTGTGGTGGAGTCTCCTTCTTTGGAGGACTTTAAACAGAGGCTGGATGGCCATCTGTCCAGAGTGCTAAGACTGTGTATTCCTGCACGGCAGGGGGTTGGACTGAATGATCCTCATGGTTTCTTCCAACTCTATGATTCTATGATCTTTGATAACAAAAATGATTATCTTGGCACTAGTGACAGAACCTTGTTCCACTTGCTTAGGAGTAAGGCCTGTTGGGAGCTGCAGAGATAACTCCCAAATTAACTACATGTGAGAAAAAGAGTGAAGGAGAGTCATGCTTAAACACAAGGGAATTTTAGGCACAGTGGGTTCTATATTTACATGTCTATTACAGGTGCAGGTGTAAGTTCCTTCACTCTGTCTCTATTTGTCTTTCCCCCTTCTTTGTTTTTATTATTCTCCCAGAATAAATATAAAGACTAAACACAAAATAGAAACAAAACCTGCAAAACAAAGCAAAACAAAACAACAGAGTCCTTATTCAGATTATATGAGCAACAATTGCAGATGCTCTGTGCATTGTCTCTTTCCTACATTCAAAAGCCACAACAAAGGACACAGCTATATTTGTAATACCGTCACCAAGAAATGGAAAGAATATTTTCAAACATTCAAAAATGGTTGGAAAATGTGGTTCTTGAATCCTCAGAAACCCTGGTGGAGAGATTTGCAGGTTGGAGCTTATCCTGTGCAAAATTTGCCAATGCCTCTGTGTGTGTGTGTGTGTGTGTGTGTGTGTGTGTATAAAATGGGGTTATCTCCACAGGAAACAGCATTTTCTCCAAAGAAACATTATTATGTTATGTTCTGTACAGAAAATTCTGTTTCCTGTGTATAAAATGCAGGGTGGTTTTGGTTTTTGGGTGTTTTTTTTTTTAAGCAAAAGTACCATTCGTGAATTTTGGGTGGATAATTCCCAATCTGTGAATAATCTCAAAAAAAGCACAGGGGTTGTTGTTGTTGTTTCCCTTTTGGAAGACTTTCTTGCAGCAGGAAGAAAATTACTAAAATAATAGTGCCACTCTATTCTGCCTTGGTCAGACCTCACTTAGAATACTGTGTCCAGTTCTGGGCACCACAATTCAGAAAGGATATTGACAAATTGGAGCGTGTCCAGAGAAGGGCAACTAAAATGGTGAAAGGTCTGGAAACGATGCCTTATGAGGAGAGACTTAGGGAGCTGGGTATGTTTAGCCTGGAAAAAAGATGGTTAAGAGGCGATATGATAGCCCTGTTTAAGTATTTGAAGGGATGTCACGCTGAGGATGGAGCAAGCTTGTTTTCTGCTGCTCCAGAGACTGGAACACGGAGCAATGGGTGCAAGCTCCAGGAACAGAGATTCCACCTCAACATGAGGAGGAACTTTTTGACAGTAAGAGCTGTTCGGCAGTGGAACACACTCCCTTGGAGCATGGTGGGGTCTCCTTCCTTGGAGGTCTTTAAACAGAGGCTGGATGGCCATCTGTCGGGGATGCTTTGATCAGGATTTCCTGCGTGGCAGGGGGGTTGGACTGGATGGCCCTCGTGGTCTCTTCCAACTCTGCAATTCTATGATTCTATGATTCTACTTATTGCTTCCGTTGAGAACAAATTCAGCAAAGAATTATACCCTCTACCATTATCTCAACACTCAAATCAGTTATCTTCCCTCAAAATTAATTCAGGTGACACACATGGAGGACATCTTTTAGGAAGGTATCAGTTTCCGGGAAACTTTTTCTCCCCAACACCGTTTTGCTAAAGCACAATCCATACTTATGGCCTTCTCTGGAGTAGGGCCTAGTGCATGTGGAACTCTTCACCCTAGGAGATCCAGTTGCATCTTCAATACGGCTAGTTACAGTGTTTCCCAAAAAACTAGTCTTCCAGGTGTTTTGGACTTCAGCGTCCAGAATCCCTGATCATTGGCCAAGGTGGCTGAGGCTTCTGGGAGTTGAAGTCCAAAACAGCTGGAGGACTAGAGTTTGGGAATTGCTGAGGTAGTGTATTCTTTTCCAGCAAGCCTTTCGTTTATGAGTTTCAGAGATGTGTTTTCTCTTTACTCCCATCTCTTCAAATTTAAATTTCCAATTTTATGGTCATTTTTGGCAGGAATCCTGTTGGTGACTGATGGTGGGGTAACTGCACCAGCAAGGGGTTGGCAGCAAGAGGACAAATGCTGCAGATAGGGAAGAAACAAGGCAGTGGAGGAACAGGCTGTTCAAGTTTTATTTGTTTCCCCTCACCACTATTGGAAAAAGTGCAGTCTTTACTACAGTGCACTTGGATTCCAGCCTTTGGGTTTTGGGTTTTGTTTGTTTGTTTTTAATTCCCAGTGGGTGGGGAACCATTACTAATATTTGATTATCAGATTGATTCGTGTTTTATTGGTATTTTGTTTCAAGGAAGGGAAAATGTCCGTTTCCACAAATGTTGGGGATACTGAGAAGCTTTGGGACTGTAGAATTCATAAGCTAATCTCTGGGAATGGGAGGAATACCACAAATTTTTGGTTATAATTCTAGAGCAAATGAGGTCGGCAGTGGAACTTCTCTTAAACAGGAGAGAGAAAGGGGAATGGGGAACAAGGATGTTATAGAGTGAAATACAGCAGGCAGTAAAAGACCAACAAGAATATGTGATTGTGAAGTAGGAGAGGTTTGAAAAGAAATCCTCAATATGAACATAGGGGCATCCTCCCATTTACCCAGGCTGTGCTGGTAGGTATGGACTAAATTCCTGTGGTTACCTTTCTCTATTAAGCCCATTGACTTTATTAAGTACAAGCTTTGTAAATAGATGCAGAACTGGGTCTTACCATGATCAATCATACTGGACATCAAGAATTCCTGTGGATTTGCATTTTGAAGTCATTCGTTATTTTCTGCCAGGATATCAACCCATGCAAGTAATGCCAGCCCTAAACCATACAAGAGCGAATGCAAAAGCTTCCTGGGTAGAATGGCTGTGTACAGTGTGAGTAACTTGTAAACAGCATGGATTAATTGTGGCTTTCAAATAACTTTGACTGAAATGGGTGGTATTTACAAGGATCTGATGGACCTTTGGATATTGCAAGGTAACACTTTGGGGTTTCTAAGCTTTCCTTTTATGTGGCTGCTTGCAAGACAGCTACAGACTATTAAATTACATCCTCCTACCCATGATGTCGTGCCATGATTCTAGAGTAGTATTTTATGTTTCTTAGACATCATTGACACAATGCAGTACCAAGTTAGGCACATTATAAAGCTAAACACATGTAATTCCATGTTGGATTACAGTCCTTTTTCTCCATTTTGAATTTTAGGATAAAGGATGGTACCACCCAACCGCTTGATATATTGTAGTGGTTTTCAGTTTTTCTGCCTTCAGGGAATACCTCCTCTGCCACTCTTTCTCCACTGCCTACCCAGAACTGGAGTAGGCAGGTGGGTCAAGAAAGAAGGGGAGCATGAACTCATAGCCCAGGGAGTTCAGGGAGCAAATTGGCCAAAAACCAAACAAACCCCAAAAACAGCTGAGAAAGAGCAGCAAAGGAGGGGGGTAGCAGTAGAGGAGCAACCTTGGTGGGGATGAAGTGTATTAGAGGACAAAATAGTTGTAGTTTTCACAGTTAAGGTATGTAACTTTAGGGCTTAGCATTCAAGGAATCCTATTCCATTCTCCTCTTTTCAATGCTGAATCATTCAGTTGCATAGTTTCAGTTAGTACAGGAGTACAACTTTTCTTCATTTGTGAAGAAAAGCCAGAGAGAGAGAGAGAGAGAGAGAGAGAGAGAGAGAACTTTGCCTTGGAGAGTTGTGCTTTATTCCAACTGTGCAGCTTTTAAGGCTGTGCAAAGTTGACAAAGTTGCACTGTTTTGCTGCACAGAGAACAACAACAGCAAAAGTTCCCACAAGACTTGTTTTCCTTCCTGTCAGTGTTTTCTGAGTGACTGGGAATATCATTTTTGACCACATTTGGGAAATTGTCAAATAGCCATTCCATCCCTAATTCACAGTCAATTCCCACATTTATGATGCACCCAGTCCTTCAGTCAAATGGCCAGCCACTGCCTATTATTGGAATTTTTTTCTAATGCTTTTTGATTGTTTGTCATATTTACTATCTGTCTGTCTCACTACCTTCCTGTCTTATCTATCTATCTATCTATCTATCTATCTATTTATCTATGTCATGGAATTTACCACTTCTATGGGACTATCTTTGCACATAGAAGGCCTAAACGTCAATTGCTGGCATCTCCAAGTGTTGTCAGAGAAGGATTGAAGCAACTGAGCTACATGGCCCAACAATATATAGAAGAGATTCCTATGTTCTATGTACATTGTTCTATGTTCTATGTACATTGTTTTGTTTTTTTTAGTTGCATGCTTCTTTATGTAAGAAATAAATAAATAAATCTCTTGCATACATCAAAGTAACTGGTATAGAAAACAGTCTTCCAAATGGTTTTCCCATGGTAATGATCCCAGTTTAGCCCATAACATCTCATGATTCTCCCCCTGCAAGATTTAATTCCATTGTGGAATTAAATGATGTCCCCATGGATAGGCTCTGGGAGTAAAAACAGAGAAATGAGAGGGACTATCATTGTGAAAAAGGTCGGTTTTAATTTCTCTTATGCTTAATATTTTAAAATAACAAGCTGTTTTCATCCTGAATGTGATGAATTTGCAATTCTTGGTAAGTTCTTTAAAAAAAACATAGTGAAACCACATTCTTTCCATTTGTACAAGCCCAATCCAATCTGTAGAGATATTCCAGCAGGGAGAGGGCCATACAGTACCTCTATACAGTTTTAAAGATAAAAACCCTGACAGGAAAAAAATAGATGATAGTTCTCATTCGTGCTTTAACATGGTTGAATACACAGGCTTTCCAATCCAGGCTTTTAAGAGTTTAGCACTCAGAGCCCTGGGCCTAGATAGATGAATCTGTTCATTCTCTTTCCAATCTCATGTTCTTTCCATCCCAATCATGAAGAAATGTGTGAATTTTGGTCAGTTTGGTAAAAATGAACTACAGTAAAATTCTTACCCATGCCTACTTCTGAGCATTAAAATACAATGGAGAAAGATTGGGAATAGTTTCGGGAGCTGAGTATGTTCAGCTTGAAGAAGAGAAGATTGTGACGTGATATGATAGCCATCTTTAAATATATGAAAGGATGTCATGTAGAAAATTGAGTGAGCTTGTTTTCTGTTGCTCCAGAGACTAGAACTTGAACCAATAGATACAGCTTACAAGAAAAGAGACCATTTTGACTGGAAATGGTGTTTAAAGTGAACATGGACTGCCTCAGAGGGTCATGGGCTCTCCTTCTTTAGAGGTCTTAAAACAAAGGTTGGATGGAGAGCTTTTGAAAGTGCTTAAGTTGTATATTCTTGCATGGCGGGGGGTTGGACTAGATGGCCCTTTTGCTCCTTCCATCCCTATGATTCTATGAAAATATTGCTTGCCACTTGGCCACCATCTCCACAGTGGCCATCCTCATAGATATTCCAACCCCAGAAAGCGGGAGATCCATTATGTAGCATTTGGGTTCTGAAAACTAGCTGAGAATGCTTCCCATTAAATCTTTCTTCTTCATAATATCTTCCTCAATCTTACACAGTTTCCCAAATGAAACATCATCCAATAAATCTAAAGATGCCTAGATCAGTGTTAGGACTTGGCATTCACAGGCCCATTTCTAATTAAGTTCTAATATGGCACAGTAAGCTGTTGTGTGGGCGAATATTGTCACATGTACACTAAGGCCATCACTCAATGCGATACTAATTAACCAAGTTTTCATGAGAGGTGACAAAAGGGAGAGGAAAAAACACCCTTCCAACTATGTTCTGGTATTTTTATCTTTGCTGGAAATATTATAAATAGGAAAAGTGAGAAATCTTGACATCCTTATTATTTAGAGAAAGAAAAGTATTTTTTCTCTCTCCTCCCCACTCCAACTTTGGCCTATATTTTATTTGTTATTCTTACCCACGGTTGTGGGGAAGGACATGGGACAAAGTGAAAGTGGTGCAATGATCCAGAGCCTCATGTACACAGAGAAGTTGTCTGTTACCCTTCATGGAAAAGGAAGCATTTCCCCTCAATCACAAACTCTCATAGGCAGAAATGGGCCACAGGATGGTAGTCACCAGTTGAGGAATTTCTTTCAATGGAAAAAAATGATTTATTGATTATTTATTAAAAAAGATAAATACATGCACACATGCATGCATGCATAAATGTCTGTCTGAGTTACTAAAAGCTTTGGGGAAGATCCTTCTCTCATTGCCACTACCCTCCTAGACATTTTTGGTGGGTACTAAGGGAGAAGGCATTCTTGATGGCTGCTCCCAGACTTTGGAACTCCCTCCCCAAGGAGGCCAGATTGGCTCCCTCCTTGCTCTCTTTCCGCCAGCAAGTGAAAACTTCCCTATTTCAGCAGGCTTTCAGGAACTAATTGCAATGGGATATTAATGGTTATGTTGTGTTTATAATATCCTGTTTCAAAATAAATTTTGAAATAGTTTTATTCTATAGGTTGTTTAATTGCTCTTTCAAACAGTTGTATATATCATTGCTGATGTTTTTTGTATGTTTTTAATATGTATTGGTTTTAACACTTTGTAAGTTCCCTTGAGCACCAATATAGAGAAAAAAATATATATATATGGTGGGATATAGTTATACAAACTCTATATCCAGACCGAGCCAGGGTAGGGTAATGGTTTCAGCATTGGACTACAACTCTGTAGACTAGGGTTCAGATCCCTGCTTGGCCATGGAAACCCACTGGGTCACCTTGGGCAAGTCATATTCTCTCATTCTCAGAAGAAGGCAAAGGAAAAGTCCCTCTGAAGAAATCTTGCCAAGAAAACCCAATGATAGGTTTACCTTCGGGTTGCCATAAGTCGGAAATGTCTCAAAGTCACAGAAGAACAATATCAGGAGATTTCAGGGCAATATACCATAAAATAAATTTAGAAGGAAGGAAGGAAGGAAGGAAGGAAGGAAGGAAGGAAGGAAGGAATTTGGAATCTAAACATATATTAAACTATCCAAAACGTTATAACAAGGGGAAACAGTTCAAGCCACATTTATGTAGAAATTGCATAAAAACATGATACCCCAAAAGCTTTAATAAAAAGCCATGTTTTTTAACTTAGTGCTGAAGTGAAACCAAACATGGGAAACAAACAATTAAGACATGAATTTAGTAATCCTCTCCTAGTGTTCTTCTCCAAATAACTTATGTTGAGAAGAATACTGCCCCTGAAGCCCAGACGTCACATTACAACCATCATTTCTAGTGGTCACTGATAGATTTTTCCCCCTCTGTGAATGTATGCAATCCTCCTTTAAAACAATCTAAATTCATGATTTGCATGACATTTGATGGCAACTAATTCCATTGGTCATTGTTGGACAATTTGTGGCTATCCAGATGTTGAACTGAAACTGCCCTGCAGGTTTTATTATGTGCTTGCTCCCACAAGAGATCATTGAGGAGTATAAATTTATACAGGGAAGGGATGTGCTAGTGGAAGGAGATGAACCTTCCCCTTCTTCAGACCTACCTCTTTGAACTGAATTGCTTAACACATTTACCTGCTGAGATCTCTCCTGGGAGTTGCCAGAGTAGGAAAAAGTCACCAAAACCATGGGACATGGAGAAATCTGGTGGGAGATTCCCTCATATTTATCTTGACACTAAATATCTTGTGATTCCTCGGAATCCTTGTGGAATATGTTGACAGATTTCAGTCTGGCTTTTTTGGTTCCACTTTACCAGCTATGTTTACTGGACAGAATTCACACACTGGAATTCTTTATTCGTTCAGAGACATATGGTATTTCTGGGGTATCAAATAGGAGGTCATTTCTGCACTCTTTTCTATCTTCTTTCATGTAAACACGAAAGGAATTAAATATCAAAAGAAAAGGTCTCTTAATTTTATCTAAATGGTTGTGCCTTTTTTTAAAAAAATATGGAGTTTATACTTTTAAACTACAGTATTTCTTCCATTGTGCCAGAGCCATGTAAGTAAGAGGAGATTTTGCTTCTGAATCACTGCAAGTGAGATCTGTAAAATAGTAAAAAAAATTACAACTACAGGAAAAGAGATTCCACCTAAACATTAGGAAGAACTTCCTGACAATTAGAGCTGTTTGAAAGTGGAATACACTGCCACGGAGTTTGGTAGAGTCTCCTTCTTTGGAGGTTTTTAAACAGAGGCTGGATGGCCATCTGCTGGGAATGATTTGACTGTGTATTCCTGCATGGCAGGGGGTTGGACTAGATGACCCTTGTGGTCTCTTCCAACTCTATGATTCTGTGATTCTTTATATAAAAAAAATCTGGCCAGTCAACAGTAATGTAAAACAACAACAACACATGATAAACAATAAAACACAAAACCATCAATGGTATGATCTACTTGCATTCTTTATTGATTGCAAGTCCAAACTCCCAGAAGCCAACAAAGTGGGGCACGAAGACAGTAGACTAGATAAATCTGATCATGCTCTTGATCTGTGTGGGGACAAGCATAAGGCTGAGCAGACTACATGCTTCTAGAAGCTATTTTGTTGTTATTTTTAATTAGGATATTAAGATCCACCAACCAATGTTTGTGGCAAAAGACATGTGCCTAGAATTAAAGAATTCTTAGCCCAGGAATTTGTTTTGAATATGAGAAGTGATGTGAATTCACAGTCTACCACAAAACAATCCACTCTTGATTTTAGCAGTATAATTTAAGATCAGAAAGGAGGAGGGAGTCATTTTGTAAAATAACTTGGAGTTAGAAATCATTGCTGATCTGCTGTAGATTATCTTAGAAATCTCCCAGTAGATTCAGGACTATCTTCTTTCCACACCCAAGTTTGCCCAGGGGATCTATTGGGCAAAAGAGACCTCAAGCCTATGTGTTTCTGTTTGGATATAGATCCCATTGAATTCAATGGGGCATATTCCAGGGCATGGGGATATTGGTTTTCAGACACACTTCACCATCCCTGTTGAAGATGATAAAGGTGTGTGTGTGTGTGTGTGTGTGTGTATTTCTGTGTGTATGTATGTCTTTAGCTGTGACTTGTAGTATGAGTGTAAAAGGCAGAGATGGCAATTTCTCTTCTAAGCCCTTTTAAAAATTATAATTAACATTGCTCCAAACTAGGGTAATACAAAAAAATGATTCTTACCTGGGCTTCTGTGTCCATAGTTTTATCTTCCTTATTTTCATTCTCATACTTATCTAGGGAAATGTTTGGATCTAAATGATTTGATTTGTTGGATGTGTTCAAAGAAGGGAAGAAGAAAGAGTGATTTCATGTTTTATTACATTCCCCACCTCCGCAATCTTCTTGTAGATCTTGAAATTGAAGGTGGCATATTTGTAAATATGATTTTCTTCCTTGGGTTTTTGGAAAGTTGATGGCCTCTGTAGCTAAATTAACCTATGATTTTCAGCGGTAGGTTAAAAAAAAAACTTTATAGTATGGAATCAATGTAAGTATACTTCAGAGCTCCAAGTGGAATGATTGTTCTATTGTAGTTCTCCTTATGAAGCTTTCTAGGTGCTAATTGTCCTTCACTGAGTGAGATGTACACCATTATACAGATATACAGGACTCTTGGTAAAGGGCCGGATGTTGTGCAAAAATACAAGCAGATGAAAAACCCATATGGGATTGGGATTTTTAAATCTCTTTATTTATTTATTGTACTGAATCAAAGCAATAAAACACTGAAGTGTGCCGATCTGTTTTTGCATATAGGTGTATGTATGTAGTGCTTTATGTGAGATCAGCAGAAAGCATGCATAAAATTGATGATAGTACAGTGGTCCCTCAGTATCCACTGGGGTTTGGCTCCAGGACCCCCTGTAACAAAATTCATGGGTAGTCAAAACTGTACAAATTCACAAAATGGTGTATAAATTATGCACATAAAGGAGAAAATATTTTTTTCACAAAATAAATTTCAGATTGTATTTTCTATCAAATACAAAATGGATTTTAAATACATTTTGATTTTGCCTCTTTGGCCCCCAAGCTAAGGACTGCATCAAAAAAAAAAAAATCAGCTACTGTATAAAACCAGGTGCTTCCTAAATGTTAAACCTGGCTCTATGGGAGCAGAGACTAAGGAGATTTTCAGACCGGGGCCAAAAGTGCCGATTTTTCTGTCCCGCAAGCCCCTCTCCTGTTCCAGCAACAGAATGGAGGTAAATGTTCACACACTTACCTCTATTCTGCTGCAGGAACGGGCTCCCTCCCTGCTTTCCGGCTGGCTGTAAATGCAGCCATCGTAAGGCTGCCTTTACGACCAGCTGCCTGAAATCCCACTCGGTCTTGCGAGAGAATGAGCAGGAGGGAAATTCAAAATTAACCCCCCCCAGTTGTCAAATCAAGAAAGAAAATAGAAAAACAAATTAATAAATAAAAACAAGTAACCCAGGGAGGGGGGAAAGGGGCCCGCTTATCTGGATGTCCCGTTCCTGGTAGAACAGACCTCCCCTCATCACAGGACAGGAACAGGACACCTTTTGGACCACCCTGGTTCCGTTACAGAAATGGAACAGGGTGGTCATTATCGACTTCTCCCTGTGATTGAAATATCACGGGGAGAAAACAGAATGGTCACGTTGGGGGCACGGAAAAGGTGAACGTCATCTCAAAGAGAAATCTTTCAGAGACCCTGTTCTATGCCTGCAACAGAACAAATAGATTGTCTGAAAATATCCTAAAACAAAAATCACTCATGGCACAGACAGTTTTCCAGGTCACCCCCTCCCATAGACCCTGGTGTTGAGGGCCTACAAAGCCAGGCAAGCAGGCAGAAACCAATTCTATACAACAGGCTGGTGATGGGAGCAACAAAAGAACAACAGTTACTATTGCTTCCACCAACTTATTATTTATTTTTATTTTGGGAGAGCCCATCACTCCATGATGATGATCATAATAATCTCCTCTTCCCTTTCTCCTTCCCCTTCCTCCTCTTCTAATGGGGTGTTAATAAAACTATTACTCCCTGTGCTTTACTGGAAGTATTTTTGCAAAACAGGCACCATAAAAATGGATGGCTTTAACCCCCTTTGAAAGCACAGAACTTATCAGCAGAGTTTCTATTTAAAATACATATGCAGCAGACACATATTGGTTCCAGCATGCAGGTTTAAGATAGCCATCCACACAATTCCTCTGTCCCCAGTTTATATTATCTAGCATTAAAGACTCAAAACACTCAAAAGTAGTTTAAAAATATAAAAACATCTTTACTTAGAGTCAGTATGCCTATTTCAGTGAATATCAGCAGCATTTCAACAAGTGAAGGCTAAACTAGTAAAATACAACTAAAAACTACATGTTGAAAACAAAATTATGCAGGAGCACTCCATGGAGGCTCCTAATCCTAGGAAAACATCATGACGAGTGTGAAGCCTCGTGGCTGACTCCCCAGAGACAAAGAAAGGACTTGGACACACCTTTCCCCTCTAGAAAGCCAATCACATCTCAATAGGAAATTGCATCACACATTCTGTTTGTTTCTATCAGAAAACCCTTTCAGCAGTTAAACATCTCAATTTATTGGATTGCAAACTACATATCCCAACACCTTCTTCCTCGTCATCATGTGGGGGGAATAGGTCTCCCTCCAGTTGGGGAGTGGCTGAGAGCCATACTGGTCTCCTCAGAATCTGCACCTGCTGCCAGCAGTACAGTTGGAGGGTTGCAATGCTTTCCCTTCCATGGGACAGCTTGTACTCCCCTAATATTGGAGTACAAGTGAACCATGTTAACTGTGTAGTGTTCTTAATTGCCCAGTTGAAGTACACGTTCTCCACTTGTAAGACTATTGAGATCTGGAGACTAAATACAATTTATTGTGTATGCTATATTTATAACATGATCCTTAACATAAAATGGCCCCCTGGAATGTCTTCCAATAATACATAATATTAGGCTAAATACTACCAATATTTTTTAAACATATCCAGTCACAGCAGATATTTAAAACCCCACTCAGCCCCAATATTCGCAGTTCATTAAACTATGGATTAAAAATGGGGGAAATGTTTGTTGCCTTCTAGTTTTCCTACAAAAATACCCGTGCCATGCTCTCTAAGATGGCTTTTGGTTCCAAAAGCCACACAATTGCTGGCTTTAAATATGAAAAATATATTAAAAAATGTGAAGACAATCATGGGTACATTTGGGGGCGGGAGTGTATATTTTGGGGGAAATGAGCTTTAGTAAAGGGGAAAATGTGTATATTGCCTTAAAATATGTACATTAAGAAAAATGTGTAGTGAAACACATACACATTTCCTTGGGATGGCTGGGATTCCAAGCAAAAGAAAAGAAAGAATGAGAATGCTGATGGAATCATGGGAAATCTGAAGAAAAATAAAGGAGCAGATTTTGGCATTGCTTCTAGACATAGTGTTGAGTTTTCAAGGCTTGAGCAGGGCAGTAATGTCTAGAGATCTTGAAGGTCTGTCATTCATAGAGGACCATAAGTCAAAATCGATTTGGTGGCCAGTAACAACTATTCTTTATGGAAAGGAGGATGTAGGTATACCTTAGTTAACAAAGTAGGTCTGTTCCTTGGCATTACATATTGAACAGAAAAATTGCTACCAGAGGCAGACGTACCATGGAAAGAATTGGGATAGATTCCTACACCACCAAGAAGAAGAGCAATTAAACATATTTGAGAACACTTTTTATTCAGAACTAACAAGATACACATTTGAAATGAAACAGCCAGGTCAGCTAATCCCTGCACGAGTAAACAAAAACGTTTTGAAGAATTGGAAATGACCTGTGATTCTCAGAAATATACATCTGCTCATAGTGAGATGCACATTCTCTCGCAGAGAGTCTTAGGAGGTCTAAAAAATTGCTTTTGTTGGTATTATAAAGTCCACCAACATTTCTTTCCATCCCTACATATTACATAGTTTGAGCTATCTCATTGAAGAAGTCCAATCATACACCCTCCTCTTTTGCAATCAAAAAGTAAAGCAATACACAAAAGGGCTGCAGCCACACAAATACAATACATTAATCAGATCGTTGATCAATTTGCATTATCTGATATTCTATACTGTCTGGACATCATGCAAAATACCCTTCTTAGGCTCTATGAACACTCTATGGCTGTGAATATGTGAAATCACCCATATTTATGCACATTCACCATAACTCCATTGAACCCAGCAAGAAGGTGGGTAAGTGTGAAGAAGAGAAAGGGCCTGTCCAAATGGTGAAAATAATATGAATGGCATGTGAATGGAAGGTGATCCGTTCACATGAACATTTGCACGAATATGTGTCATTAGGACGGGGCAAAATGGTTACAGAGGAAATATTACTGTATTATCTTCAAACCCAATAATAAAGAATTAATTTTCTATGAATCTCCAGTGTATATAGTGATTCAAATGAAATTAGTTTTAGTGCATATATTATACCAAAATGTCACATGCAACTAATACATAAGTACTATTAGGACAGGGGGCAGCCAAATCCACCCCCAAGTCCATATGCATAGTGTCTAGCTTTGTCCGGATGTTCTAAAAAGCTTTGTACGACATGCTAATGTGTGATCATGTAGATAGTAACATTTGTGCAGATATGAACGGGCAGCACAATCAGATTGGCTGGATGAGCATGAGGGTGGGGCTAGCAAACAGGGAAAGTGGCGGTTTCTGCCTTGTTGGATTTTTGACTAAGCGAGGGTCTGGTAAGTCAAACAAATGGTGATCTTATACTCTCTTTCTTTTCTTTTCTTTTTTAATATGAAATATTGCATGTGCATACCGTGGGAAACTGGTTTTTTTTAATTGGTGACATCACTTTTAAAATCATGGGTAAATCACTCATGGCTGCCATCTTGGCTAGGGCATCATGCAAAGTTTGGGGGGGGGCTCTTTTGACCATGAAGAGAGGTCACATTGTTACAAATGCTTGCTTTTTTGGACATCTTCATATCCCCCCCCCCCTTGTATAGATGTGACCAAAGAGAGAGAATGGAGAGATGGATGAGTAAGTCTACAGTATTTCAGTTTCATTCTTAAGTTGGTCTACACTTGCATTTTTGCATTTAAAAAAAACCCTGTTTTGGTACAAAAAACACATTTTCCACACACAAAAAAAACCTGGTTCCACATAGTCGTTTTTCCATAATAGATTGATAGGTTTAGTGCAAAAAACAGTAATTTTGAACAAAAAACACATGGCAACATGGAAACAGTGTAGTAGAGTTCAGGAGAAAGCATTTCGCACTAAAAACACCCACAAAAGCTCCATAAAAACCCTGTGGAGGGAAGCCAGATTCCAACAACTAAAAAATCGTCTAAGTTGTACCACAAAAGGAGTGAAATGTCCCCTTTTATCATGCAAGATGGTTAGTTTGTTAATTATTTCTTCCTGAGAGTTAAAAGGAAGGGCTGTAAAAGAGTTTATCAGCGATCTTTCCTCGTTGGTATAATGGGCCTTGCATTTTTGCATATCCCTTTCCTTGATGCAAGTATTAGATGTCTGGGAGTTCTCCAAGTTTATCAGTATTCCAGTCATACACCTCTGGGGGGGCATTAAAAGTTTTTAAAGGAGGGGGGTGATGACCATATTCTTAAAATATCTACGTACTTCCATGCCAAGTTCTGTGAATTTAGTTTTTTGTCTATATATATGACTGCAAATTTGCTGCTGCTTGGATGTCACTACTGCACGTGCTTGATAGTAGTTACATCATAATGTAGTAATGCAATTATGTCTCCATTAGTTGCACTTGTAATTATTTACAAGTAGGAGATTATTTGAGAGCCAGCATGATGTGTGTTGGACATCAAGTGTGAATGTTGGACTAGGACACTGTGAGACCAGGATTTGAATCCCTGCTTGGCCATGGAAAACCACTGGTGATCTTGGGCAAGTTACACTCTCTCAGCCTCAGGGGAAGGCAAGGGCAAACCCCCTCTGAACAAATTCTGCCAAGAAAACCCTGTGATAGGTTTGTCATAGGGCCACCATAAGTCAGAAATTACTTGTAAGTATACAACAACAACAACAACAACAACAGCAACGACCTGTATGTTGTTTATATCATGTTACTTTTGAACTCTGATAACTATATCCACCAAAGAGAACATCCAGATCAGTTTTGTGTATATGTAACACAACATCCAATAGGATATAATTATGATTTTCCAAGATCAACAGGCAGCTGCTAAGAAACTTCGCGATAATAATGCCTTTGACTGTTGAAAACAACGCTTTTTCCATTAATAGCTCTACATTGCCCTTGTTATTGTTTTAGGAGTTTTCACACACACACAGAGAGAGAGAGAGAGAGAGAGGGAGGAAGGAAAGAATATTGTTTTCGTGTAATTGTTTTGTTTTCAGGTAGCAACATTGCATTAATTGCATTTATTGTTTTCAAAAAGGTCACCGAATTGAGTGTATTTCAATTGCTGCTCTTATGTACAAGTGCAGCTCTTTGTAGTCCCCACTCACCCCTGGTATTTGATGTTGGAATAGAGTGTGATCTTAGGTCTAGTCTCTCTGTGATAATTTTATACGAAACACTACATTGAGATGTATTTATTTATTTAGGTAGAAGAACCATAATTTTCATGAAAACCTCTGCCTTGAAAATGTGTTTGTTCTGAGCATGCTTTGTTTTACTTGGACTCTTAATTGTTAGACAACATAGTTGTAAGTATTTGAAATGGTCCTTGAAACATTGAGTGCTGCTCTTTATTTTATTCCAATGAAATTGTGATGAGTAGGAAAAATGTGGAGGGGATGAGTTCCTCCCTCCACACTGAGTGGGAGGAGTCTCTTCAGTGAAGAACATCCTATCCAAAGTTAAGGATAGTGTGTACTCTACTGGAACATAGTTGGTCTGACTCCACCTACCCCCTCCATGGGGAGTGGGGCATCATAGCTCTTTGACTCCATGAACTCACAGGCGTCAAGTCAAGGAGATTATCAGATGCTCTAAATATGGCATGATAAGGATGCCAGGAGATTGTTCAAGGGCTTGCATTTCAGACAACATTGTTCCTGTGTCATCATGCTCCCACTCGGCTGTCATTACACTGGCACTTCTTTTTATTGATGGGCTAAGCCGTCAGTGAATCCCCCATTCTGTTTCTGTAATGGAATGACCTGCAATTGAAATGGTGCCCAGTTATGCTGGTGCAATGCCTTCGTCACTGGGAGGTCTGTGCCAAAACACTTCTGGGTGAGATCAGGACATCAAGGTGACACACTTTTTTGTACCCTCCCCAGATTACTTGTAATGATTTAAGTGTGTTTTTGTGCTTGGTGTTACTTTTACTGTAGTGTTTTTGAATTTCCCATGCTCTCGTCTTCTCACAAGAGCAGCCGGGATTTCAATCCAGGAAGTGAAAGGAGCTCCATTCACTCCTGGGCTGCCCTGCCAAGGGAACGAGGTGTGGAAAAGATAGATCTGAAAACTTTTGATTTTGGGGTGTTACAGAGATGGGAAAGGGATGGGAGAGGAGATTTTGAGGCTGGGAACACTTTTTTCATTCCTGTCTGAAAAGGTGTCTCCATAGTGTCACATAAAGCAGTTTATTTGCTCAAGCCCTTAGTAAGAAACAGAAGCCCCTCCAGTGCCACCACCTGGGGTTTAGGGTAGCCACAGGCCCTCAAGGTTGGACTCCCAAAGCACGTGGATAGACCAGCAGCCTTTAGGTTGTTTGTGGATCCATCCATTGGCTCCAGGGTAAGTTATTGCAGGACCTCTCCCGAGTCTTTTCTCCCTCTCACTTTCCCTGGGGAAGCCTGTTCATCTTGGGATGATGGGCTGTCCATCCTACCCCTGTCTTGGCAGCCTTTTAGGGCTGTCTTCCTCATCATGGATAAGTCCAGCAGCCCTTCCACAGGCTTGTTGCTTTTGCCTGCTAGCCCCTCCCCTTCCATGACTTTTTATACCTGGGTTGCTCCAGCTATAAAGATATTCCTGCTGAGCTTCTACTGTCTCCCTGCCGCTTGTTACTTGCTCTTCACCACAGCTGTCTGGCTTCCCCTGGTTATTGGTCCACCCTGTGGCTGGGAGTTTCCCCAGTTTTGGAGAAACAGCAGAGGAGGAGGTAAGTAGAGTGGCAGTCCCCAGTACCCTTTCACACTCAGTGAGACCATTGGTCTGTCTAGCTCAGACTTCTCTGTACTGATGAGCATGAGCTCTCCATAGTTTCAGGCAGTAGTCTTGGCCAGCCCTATCTGGGACTGAACAGTCAGCCAATCATGAGCAGTTTGATAAATTCAGCACAGGTGTGAAGACGCAAAAAGTGTCTGTTTTAATCCATCATAATTTAATATTATTTTAAGGGGTGGGCGGGCTAGGGTATTGTGATTATGGAGTTTTTATATTGTAAGCCACCCCGATTGCGTTGCAGAGGGGCGGGATATAAATAAAATTGTATTATTATTATTATTATTATTATTGGGTGATGGCAACAACTACTGGTGACAGTAACCTGAGCCACTCACTGCATATGGCAACACACATGAAAGCACAGGTGATTTTTCAAGCCACCCTTCTCATAGTGACTTGACTCCAAGGACCCTTCAGGGACTGGGGAAATAGCTGGCTCTGCAGAGAAGCATGGGAGGCTACAGCATAACTAAACCAGCAAAGCTTTCTGCTCTACTGGGATTATGTGGATCTAAGCCAAGACTTTGTGTATGCAAAGACTTCTTCATGCCTTCTGTGTTCCTGCTGGGCATGGAGAACTATTCCACAGAATGAAATTAGTGGGAGATACTTGTAGGCATTTTGTCCACCACACAAGTTTCAGATGGATTCATTTGTAACTACTGTAGTTTAGAAGCTGGAAAACAATGAGTTTGCTGGATTCCCTGTCAGAAATATGCATGGAAAATTATTGTGTAGCTAACTGTTCATTTCTTCTGAGACATTAATATCTTCTGAGTATCTGAGGAAATCCTCAGGCCGGGAACCTTACTTCCATTGGAGTAATGTTAGAAAAGAGTTTTCAAAAGTGTTTTCATACATTTTTAGGGGGTCCTGGGTTGCCTCAAAACCATTATTTGGGGGATCATATGATGTTCATAGCCCATATTTACCACACTCCTGTTTTGTAGAAATCTCAGGTGGAGGCACCAAACTGAGGCCATCATATCCTCCTCCTTTCTCTATATGGGGCACACCAGAAGTTTCATCATATTACTGATGGAAAGGTAGCAGCTTAATTTGCCTGGGTACTAGAAGAATATTAAAAAATATTTGAAAAATACCCCCCCACCCCACCTTGTTTCTTGAGTGTCAAGAAACTCTGGTGAGAAGAATCTTGTACTGTTGAGAATTCCCACATTTGGGGACTTATTCTACACAAAATTCATGCAAAATTGTTTTGTGCAGAAAACAGCATTTTCTTAACAGACAGTACTGTTTTCTGTGCAGAAAAATGCTGTTTCCTGAGCAGAAAATTTTGTAGTGGGGACTTATTCTATGCAGAATTCATATGTGATTGTTTTATACAGAAAACAGCAAAACAAATTGCACAGGAAACAGCATTTTCTGTAAAGTGTTTTTTTGTTTTTGTTTTTGTTTTGCACGTACCAGTAGTTATTTTTTTTCTTCATGGAAAATGATGCTTCTTGGAAAAGTATTCTGCTTTCTGTGCAGGACAACTGTATGTGATATTTGCTTAGAATAATTCCTGAACTGCTAATAGTTTTTGAAAACTGCAGTTTTAGAAGACCCTCTTGTAGCCACAATAAAAATTTAAAACATGCTAAAGTCATTTCTTGCTTTTTTCAAGAAGAAAATTAGAGAAAAAATACATTAAAAATTGTCTATTCCCCATGTGGCTTGGTTTTGTGTATGCTGATTATCAGCAGCTCTCCACAGTTTCAGGAAGAAACCTTTCCAATTACTGTGTTTCAGAACAGCTTGGATGAAGGTACATGTATACCTCTTAAAAGTGTAGTATGTAGCTTGCAAGACTGTCCAAAGAACAACTTTAGTCACATCACATCTACTAATGCCATACACTGATGTGTTCTCATAGAAACAAAAGTACATACAAATGGGACCCATAGCAAAATGTTATAGTGTGAAATGTGTCTTATTGGGATGCTAGCCAGCTGGCCGTCTCCTTTTTTAGGATGCTCCATTTCTCTACCACACTTGTGGGTTTTTTTTCCCCCATTTCCCCTACTCTTACCATTAGCAAGCATTCTGGGCTCAGGCCACATTGGTCTGCTTGAAGCTTTCCCACTTCTTCAGATCCACACCCAAATAGGCTGTACTTTGACAGAGCCAAAAAAATGTTAGGAACTTTATAAATCTGGACCTTGTGCAACCTGTAAGTAAAGCAGAATTCACTTGAATGCTGAAGCAGTTACTTTTCAAAAAATGCACACACACACACACAGAGAGAGAGAGAGAGAGAGAGAGAGAGAGAGAGACTAGATTAGGAGGAAATGTTTGTGAACAGGATCCAGAGTGGCAAAAGTCACTACCAGAATGTGTATTATTAGGAAATGAACACACACAAAAACATAGTAATTTTCAATGCCAATTATTTTGACAAATTTTGCCACGTTCACAAACGGATGCAGACATTGGCTGAAGCAAACATGGAGCCAGCGAAATGAGAAATTCAGTGAAACCAAAAGCCGTGGATTTGTCTACCCCTACTTCAAATGTTGAAATTTCCCCAGAGCCTGCCTTGCACAGGGATGGCTTAGAAAGAGATCCATGCATGCCGAATGAGTTTGCTATTAGTATATACGAATGGATGCTATGATGACACTAGAGAAATATGAAAAGCTTCCTTCAGTTTCTCCTATTCTCCTCTCAGGTAAGAAGCTAGCACAGCTGTTTGTGGACAGTGAATGGCTTCTCTGTGTGTGGGAATTGCCCTTCCTTCCATGTTGTTTCACAGTTATCTGTTAGTAGCAGCAGTATTATTACACACAGATTAAAAGCCAGGAGGCTTTTAGGCTCCCTGACAGTTGGCCAGAGCAGAGATTAGAGATAAAAGTTAATCCCATGAGGTAATAGCCAAAAAGGAAAAAAAGTAGAAAGACAGGAGATGAGCCGATAATGGTTTGTTTAGGTAAGACAGCTTCTCTTCTGAGGGTGATTGGCTCATGCTCTGTACCAGCCACCAGTGGCTGATCGCTTCCCAAATCCTTTAAAGTTTATAACATCTAGCTGAGGAATAGAAGAAGCAGTAGGGAAAGAAATATGGCTGCCAACAGGGAAGGAAATAAAGAAATAAAGAAGGACATTAAATCATTATAGCTGTGAACAGAAGGCAGTGGACTGCAAACAGCGTGTTTGTAACTGCAGGATTGCCAATCAGTTAACACCTTGAATCACTGAAGATTAAAACTCTTTCTTCAGCACAGACCAGAAGTACCAGGAGAGTAACAGAAGTGTGTTTCTGTGTTAGAGTAACAGAAGTTTGTTTCTGTGTTGGAAAAGAGCAAGAAGTAAGAAATAGGTTGTGGTTGCTATATGGGCTGTAGGGTTTGGTTTGGTTTTTCAGAGGCGAATTTGGCAATGATTTGGAGTGTATTAGAAACATTGCACTTAGAATTATACACATTAAAATGTTTAGAATTCAGGTAGTGCTTTTCCTAAAGTCATTGCAACAACTCTGCAAGATGCCCCCACCCCAGCCACAAAAAATCCCCATATTATGTATTGGGGGCTGACTTGAACCAGGACCACTCCACATTCCAAACAATAAAAGATGCCATCAAAGAGAAGCAATAAGCCAGTAAACCCTGGCATGAAGAAATGAATAATGTACAGAATGATCTATAGTAAAGTTGTGTGGGCACAACTCTTCTGCCCCCCCCCCACACCTTGGATTAAATCATGGCAGAGAATTGTATGGCCTGCAGTCACATGCAACTTGGGGGGCGGGTGTTGTCCTGTCCTTGCTCCCTCACGATCCCAAATTCATCCCACTACCCCCCAGCCCATCCACCTCCTTGCTTGCCAGGCAAGAATTCCTATGGCAGCTATGTTTGACTCATAATTGCTGCTTTAGAGTTGCCTAACCAGAAACAGCAAAAAACACACCTAGAAGTGACCAGAAGTGAATTTGGGTTACCTGAAATTTCTAGTTGCTATGAATTTCTAGTTGCTAAAAGGGTTCTCACATCTGAGGGCTAGCTCTTCTTCTCTAGTCCTCAGAGTGAAGGGGAGGAGGCTCAGGGCAAGAGCTCTTCTCTCATAGGTATGTGTGTGTATTTCTCTGCACTTGGTACGTTTGTTTGAATGGCATAATCTATGCAACTGTGCTTGATGCTTAAGTTACAGTGCTTAATATCACCAGAGGTTGCCTCTTGGAACATCACCCTTGCAACATTATCAGGGTCTGCCCCCATGTGTATTACCAGGTATTACCTCTGCATTCTCAGTCCCTGGTGTGGCTCCCTGAGGATTGTGAGGTGCCAAAAATGTTCTTCTGACTATGAGTATGTATCCACCCCAGCTGGAGGAATGGGGAATCTATGTGACACTTTCTTGCTGTCCTTTCTTTCTCAATGGAGGAGAAGACAAAATAAGGAGAGGAGAAAATCCAGTCCATTTATTCAGACCAGAATCCCGTCAGTTCCTCTGTGCAGTGAAGTTCAAGGAACTGTCTGAGATAAGAAAATTACTTTCAAAAGTAATCAATTACAGCCATAGTTCCAACCACAAGAACTTAATTACTGTTATAGTAGCTGTTTTTTTAAAACAAAGCAAAACAGAACAAAACACATTATCACTTTTAAAGGTAACTAAAATTTTACTTTTTTGTTGCTTGGGAAAAAACCCGAAAGCAACAAGCTTCTGGCCTCTGGTATGAAACACACCTAATCTTAGTTTAGTGAGAATGCACTACTAAAAGTTGCTGAAAACAGCTGACAGTGAACTACTGCATTACAATCAAAAGGTAAGTTAGTTTTGCCTTGTGTGTGGACAAAAAATAGATACAAATACTGTAACTCATTATTTCTAATTAGCTGCTTCCAAGCTCTGGCAAATGATAGCTGTCAGAAATATCAGGGATACCTATCATTTTGTTAAATGTTTAGGCTCCTCTTTCATATTTCTACATCCGGGGGTGGGGTGGGGGATATTCCATTTAACCATATGCTTTTTGAACAGTTTGTTAGCCTGCTGTTTTCCCCCTCTTGTGGACCTGTCGGCTGTGGATGGGTTGGAGTGGCCTGCAGAGAAGGGAAACATTTTCCACTGCAATCTGTTTTGTCCTTCATAATTCTCCAATATCGTATTGGGAAGACAACAATACAGTGTCCGTGCCAAAAGCATAACGATGAGTGGTACTTTTATAGAGCGATCATAAGGATTTGTTCCTTTCAGACACCTCTTTCTATAATCTCACAATCTCTTTAATCCTAAAACAGCATGGCAGCTATCCATTCCAGGTGGTTACAGAACATCCAGACCTGGTTTTCTCACAGGGGAAGTAGATCAGTACTACAGAACAGGAGAGTTTGCTCATATGAAAATGTGTATCATTTGATGGTAAACCATACAATTTTAAATTTTTTTAAAAAGTTTTGAAACCTTAGGTTTTCTACAGGATCTTTTCAGAATTCTTCTGTAAGGCCCCACATAGGAATGAAGAAATGAGATATTTCCCACAACGAAATAAACATCTACCCACCACATCTGCAGGTTTAACTTTTGCGGATTTGATTATTTGTGGATTATTTGCTGCTGCCTCAGCTGCTACCCTATGCCATTTTTAATAGGGACTGCAAGCCTAATGAGATAGAGAGATACTGTGAGGCTTCTGTGTCATTAATAAAGATGGTGTAGGGAAGCTGCGGATGCAACGGCAAGCCCCACCAGCCACCTGCTTCTGCTTTGTGAAGGAACCCTGCCACCTTGAAGGTATTCATGATGGGTTGACTCTTCAGATTGAACATTTTATATGTGTTAAATATAGTGTGTGTGTGGGGGGGGGGGCTAAAGATATTTGCAGTGCCCTTTTCACTTTAACAGGGGCCTTGTGCCCCTAACTCCAGCAGATGTGGAGAGTCACCTGTAATCACTTTTACTCTACTGAACAGTAAAGGTAGTTTCTGATCTGGAAGCCATTATCGAAGTTGGGCATTATAAACTGTGGAACAGAATCCCCTGGGGGTGACTCTCTTGAGTGTGGGATGGGGACTCAAAGAACTGAGGCAGTCATTTTCATGAAATAGTGGATCATGGAAAGGGGTGGGACATATTGGATACTATTTTCCCCCATTTTGCCTTATCATGCCACAGAGAACTCTTGAAGAAATGGGTTTCATTCTCTCCTTGCACCCCTCCCTTCGTTCAACCTTCGTTCTTCCCCATGGTTGTGTGCCCATTTGCACTATCTTGTGGAAAAAATGTGCACATACAGAGTATGTGATGTATAGAAATCAGAGCTTGCGGTAGTTCATTTATCCTTTGGTGGTGGTGTGGTGGTGTTTACGTGTCTGAGTGAGAATCTCAAGTATTTCTCATGTTCTTTCTACTTTCTCCCTTCATTATTTTTCTGCCTTTCCCTCTTTGTAGTCTGGTTAGGGCATGACAGAAGGTAAATGGTACTAGCCTGCTGCCTAAATTGCAATTGAAACATCAGCTTCTTCACATATTTAAGATACCCCATTAATCCCCTCCCTTAACATGAGAAGAAAGCAACACAGTTTTATAGACACATGTTTTGTTTGTGTAGAAAGAATGAGGGAGTTTAATGATCTAAGAAAGGGAGAAGGAGCAATTCTGGAATGTGGAGCTTTATGTATTATCATAAATATTCCCTGTGCGGACTGGGAAGAATAGGGTCAAAACTAAATTTGCATTTGACATGTAGCTTCTATTCTTCCAGTATGTTATGTAGGGTACATATTTTATATATCATGAGGCACGGGATCTTTCTGGATCATATGGTGGAGGTTTGCCACCAAATTCTATTTGTTTTTTGGGTTTCATGTGGTTGAAAGAAAAAAATGGGCAGATCTGAAAGTAGATTTGGGTTGTCCATATGCAGGTGCTAGGTGACTTTCTATCAGATGCACTTATTCTAAACTTCCTTTGCTTAAATTGCCCTCTGAGGCTGAGAGAGTGTGACTTGCCTAAGGTCACCAACTGGGTTTCTATGGCTGAGCAGGAATATGAATGTTGGTCTCTGGGAGTTCTAGTCCAACACTCAAACCACTGCACCATTCTGGCTCTACTAGTTCACCTGTAGAATTCAGCTATTCACCTTTTGACAATAGATTGAATGGATTTTTACCACCTGGACCAAGCCCTGTGGTGTCACTAAGGCTGGTGTCACCCTTCCCCACAACGATGTCACATGGTGTGGTTTGGTTCTCCACATTCCCCTAGTGCCGCCACTGGACAAACTAATAGGATTCCCATAGGATTCATCCAATAAGGGTGTGTGTGTGTGTGTGTGTGTGTGTGTAGGAAGAGCCAGCATGTCCTAGTGGTTTGAGTATTGGGCTATGAGTCTGAAGAACAGGGTTTCAATCCCTACTCAGCCATGAAAACCCACTGGGTGAACTTGGACAAGTTACATACTCTCGGCCCTTAGAAAACCCTGTGAAAGGTTCATCTTAGGGTCACCATATGTCAGAAATGACTTGAAAGCACACAACAACCACAACATGTACAGGGCCTTCTATGACTACAGTAGACTTTTTCAGCAGATCTTGGGAGATGTTCCTTTTTTTTGGACTCCAACTCCCATGTGTCCTTAAAAAGAAAGCTTGTAAAGGTGTTCAAAACAGAGCAAGGAAATTATTTTTCCTCTTATCAATGCAGAGCTGAGAAAACTGAATTTCCAACCACAGAAATATTTATTTGTGTTATACTTGGTCTTCATTATTTGTTAGACTTGGTGTTTATTATTTGAATGACATGCTTGGAACAACTGTGATGATTACTTCAGGCTTCATGACGCCATGAGGGTGTGCCCCTAGTGGCATCACCTCAAGTCTCATGTTTTGGCCCTGAACTCTCAGAACCTGAGATGGTTTGACTTGGGAGCCTTATCTAGTTCATAAAACTATAGGCCAGCCATGTTATTTTGGGACCCCAAGGTTGAAAATTCCATATGATGAAAGACATACAGAAAAAAAGCACAATAATAATAAATTGATACTAATAACTTGCTGCATGTTCATGATACTTAAACTTGCTAATCACTAGCGGTATAGTTGGCTCAAGAGCCAGTGTGATGTTGTGGTTTGAGTGTTGGACTATGACTGGAGAACTTGCCAAGAAAACTCCATGATAGGTTTGCCTTAGGGTTACCATAAGTTGGAAACAACTTGAAGGCACACAACAACAACAAGTTGGCTCTACCGATTGAAGGAAGTTTTCTCCATGCCAGTTGGGACAGGGTGAATATCCTTGTGCCTGTATGAGACATACAACATAATATGCAACCATTCTCCCTCAACACCAACACCACCACCCTGCAAAAAGTGGAGAGATCACACAGGTATGTGTATACAGCTACTTCACATTTGACATTGCCATATCTTCCACCTGTCCCAATCTGGCACGGACAGTCCTGATTAATCCTCTATCATCCCATTTTTCAGATGCTTTTAAAATCCCACTTTCTTCCTCCCCTCTTGTTAGCCCTTTCAGCTTATTCCAGTTGTTGCAAAGTCCAAAGTATAGAAATAGTTTGCACTCAATTAACTCAGTGTGGAGGGGGGGGGAGTAGAGAGGAAAGTATGGAATCTTGTCCTTCCCAGTATGCTCAGGCAAAAGCAAACTACTGCAGCCTTTCCTGGCTTGTGTGTTCTTCATACACCAACACACCAATACACACAGCTGGTGGCGGGGGAGGGGCAGAATGTGTTTACTACTGCTGCCATAGTTCAGATAGACTATGGTTTGGGGCTTGGCTTTGATATTGCCAGATTATTCATTGCTTGCAATAAGTAACTCTCCTTTTCCTGGGCATAGTTATCTGGCTGAAACTCCAGGCCAAGCAGACATTACATTAATTGCATTATTGCAGATAAAGGTTCTCAATATAAGTCCCATCCCACCCCGCCCCCAGTAATGTAGCCAGGAAGATTGCAGGGGATGGTGTTAAGTTTCACAGGGGAGGTGAACAGCAGCTTTGGAGGAGAATGGTTTCACTAGGTTCAGTGTGTGTGTGTGTGTATCCATAGGAGGGACAGCTTCATCCTCACTCAACTCCATGTGTCACGGTCCCAATCCTGACTTCAGATTTCAAAGACTAAGCACACACACAGAGAGAGACAGTGTTTGGTCCTCAAACCCACGATTTGCCCACTTTTAGAAGAATGACTGCGTTTTTAAAATCTTCCTTGGAATGATTGCAACCGGATACTTTAGTGACTGATATTTGCTTGCCTTGGTGAAGCTGAAATCTACCTGTCTTTCCAGTGGAGCATGTATTGAAAATGTAAGGGTCACACTTTGGAATCTCAACATTTGGCTTTTGAAATTATGTGTGCGTGTGTGGTGTGTGTTTGAGAGAGAGAGAGAGTATTTTTTTATTTTTATTTTTTGCTTTTAACACTCCAAATTTCATTTTAAATCTGGGAGGACTTGTAAAGTCCCCTTTTTTACATTGCTACAGGAAAGAATTTGTGCAGCTATGTATGTGTGTGTGTGTGTGTGTGTGTGTGAGAGAGAGAGAGAGAGAGAGAGAGAGAGAGAGAGAGAGAGAGAGAGAGAGAGAGAGATGCCTATAGGAACCACACCAGCCAGGGGCATGGAGGCTGAATGGCATCATTTAGGCACTGACTGTGACATTGTATTAACCTTTTTTAATGGATGTATGTAATAAAATGACATGTAAATGGAGCACAAGGGGAGATATGACACTATATCTGGAAAAGGATAAAACAGCCAGTTGAATACTGGGCTATTATAGCAGTTTGCAAACCTTGGGTAAACTCAGTCAGCGGTTGTATAATTGGTTATTCAATCCCGACCCTTGTTCACAGCTCAGAGCCAGGAACACTGAGACCTGTTGCCAATTTGAGTGAATGCGGTGACTGTGCTCGGCCGGGGCCTAACACTGGAGCCAGGCCTTTTCCTGTGGGCGGCTTTCCACCATGTCTGGGACTGGCGGAGTGACAGTAGCTCTTTTGTTGTGAAAGCCTGGCTGGTACTCCCCTCCTTTGCAAAATGTCTAACAGCTACACAAATAGAAGAAAATAGGAGGGAGGGGGGAATGGGAGGGAAAAAAAGAGTCTTAGTGTAGCTTTTCTCTTAAACTGTGGAGGTATTGAGAAGGAGGAGGTAGTGGTCCAGAGAGAAAGGGGAGCTGGGCGTGATATGAAAAGTTACAGCTAATGATAAGGAAAAGCGCCATGATGTCCAAGCATATGGCTGAAGCAGCAAAGGAGAGATCGAGAGCTCTCTTGAAAACACAAATTGTTCTCTGAGACTAAAGCCATTGTTTTAGCGCTTCCTCTTTCCTCAGACCTCAGCATAGTGAATGGATTCTATCTAAGCTAGCAATGAATGGCTTCTAATTTATGCTTTTGGCGGAGGTTGTCTCTCAGGGTCCAACCAAAAAAAGTTATGGGGTTATTTTTCCAGACGGACAGACTAGGGATGTGTGACATTCCCCCTTTTCCCCTTTGTGACAATGTGCCTGGCTTTTTCAAACTCCATTTAGCTTTCTTTGCAATGACTATCCTTTTGACAATGAGAAGGTTAAACATTTTAATAAATTGTTTAGCTAAGCAATAGCATTGTTTTTAATGGTATATGATAACACTATCTTGGGTGCATTTGAGTAGACAATGAATTAATATTTTGTCCGGCAGGATCCTCCAATCTGAACTCAATTTAGCTTTAGCTGACAAATCCATAAACGCGATCCTGGGCATATCTGTTATTTGTATCAACAATTTTTATTTTAACATTTGTATCAACAATCCCCTCAAAATTCCTACATGTGATTACTTTGGCAAGACATACACACCTCAAATTCAGTGCAATTGTTGCTTTGCAAAGGACTCTTTCTAGCATCTTCCCCATACATTCAAGCTATAAAACCTTTACATACAAACCTGAAAGCCAGTCTCCAAGGTTGTCTGAGGAAGACAAGGAGCTGCTATGTTTTTAGATACATGCTCAGGATTTTTCTGTATTGCCCTGCAAGGTGTGCATTTAAAAATTCAGATGCCGGGAAACATGTAATCCATGAGTATGCTTTTCAGAGAGTAGAAATCAGCCAAGGCTCCTTGCTGAGCAAAGACATCTAAAAGTGGTCTGAAACCCCATTAAATTAATATAAATAAATTCAGTTATATTCTTGTTTTTTTAATTGTTGAATGTAAACGGAGAGCCAAAGGGAAGGGGAAATGGGAAGCGCTGACCCAAGACAATAGTATGAAACTTAGCATATGTTGGTATAACTGATTTCCAGGTCTCAGTTATGCTTATCTGGAATCCATTATTTGTGATGAGTTTTTTTCTGAACGTGCTAGCAATTGCTTGATGATGTATTTATACAGACACAGCACTTTAAGTTATGTATTTGCAAATTTTGGAAAATCCTCCAGAAGCAAACTGAATTGAAATTGTGAAGTCGAAGGCTTTCACAGCTGGCATCCATAGGTTTTTCGTGTGTTTTTACAGGCTGTGAGGCCGTGTTCTGGAAGAGTTTGTTCCTGATGTTTTGCCTGTATCTGTGGCTGGCATCTTCTCTGAAGATTCTCTGAACTTGCCAGCCACAGATGCAGGTGAAGCATCAGGAATAACCTCTTCCAGAATACAGCCTCACAGCGATGAAAATCCTATGAAATGAAATTCGCCTCCAGTTCTAATGGGCAACCCTGCTATTCCCAGAATACAAAAGCCATGCTATATGGCCTTTTGGATAGTCTGATTCTAAGGGCTTTAAAAGTTATAATCAACACTTTGAATTATGTCCAGAAATGGATCAGTAGCCAGCTGTTTCTAGAAGGAAGTTATATGTTCCCTATAACCAGCCCTACAACATAAATGTCATGTGTCAAGTGAAAAAGAGGGGAAGTGGGTGGGCATGATGAGAGAGTAATGACCAAATCAAATCCATAACCAGACTGTCTGTCTTTCTGTCTGTCTGGAAGTCTAAGCATCAGGATTCCTGTTAGAAGGCCAGAGGTTCACTGGAACACTTTGGACTTTATCAGATGCACTAAATATGATGTCATAACGATGCCACATGAATGTGAAAAGTGCGCACAGATCAGATGACTTCGCCCTTTCTCGTTTATATCCTGTCAAAATCCTGTACCATTTTATTGACGGCTGAAGCCATCAATAGATTCCCCCATGGTGCGTTAGTGCCAGCATTGCCAGCACACGAAACCATGGACTATTTAAATCTCGTCACTGCAGCAAGAAAGGCTGGTCCGGAGTGAACACTTCCAGGAGAAATCGGGACATCCATGTAAATTTTGCTCTTTTTATGACCCTCTCGGGGTTACTTGGGACTTCTACAATGTATTTAGGCACTTTTAAGGACTTTTAATATAATAGGATCATAGAATCACAGAGTTGGAAGAGACCACAAGGGCCATCCAGTCCAACCTACTGTCATGCAAGAATACACAATCAAATCATTTCCGTTTTCTTTTTATTTTTGAATTTCCTGCCTGACAAAATCTAACAGGATTTCAACAAAGAAGTGAACAGGGCTCCGTTCACTTCCTCTTTATTGTCGGGGTTGCTTTTGCCGGGAGAGGAAGGTAAGTTCAGGAGGGAGCATTCTTTTGCTGGCATAAAAATGTGTTTGTTTTTTTTTAATGCCGGCAAAAGAATGTTTAAAGGGGCTAGTCTGATAAGTCCTTTGTTCAAAGTCCTACTTTTTACCAGTGACACCTGGGGGCTCCAATGCACAGTGGCCTAAAGCTTGTTGTTCATCCCAACTAAATTAGACCCATTGAATCAACTGGGTTCACCTAGGTACCAGCTCACCATTAAACAATTGATCTAATGGGTCTACTCTTGTTGGACTAACCAAAAGAATTCCTCCCACTGACTATACCTTGGGGTTTAATCTAAACTTTAATGGACCTATCTAAGATGTTGAACCAATTTGGGGTATGGAGTCCTGCATCTCGTATAACTCTTTTAAACTTTGGGGTAAAACCTGGAGTAGATTCTCTGCCCTGCTCACATGGAACCCATCAGCTTCCATTGCTTTTAACAATCTGTTGTATAAAGTGATTCTCATCTCTGATAGTTTCTCTCTTGGTTGTGCTGGTTAAGTGTTCCAGGATGAGGTGGTGGGTGTCCATTCTTGCAGATATCAGGAACAATACAGATACAGAAACAAGCACTGCCCTTTTTAGTAACATAATTCTCCATCTAGTCAAAGTGTGCATTAGTTTTTCACATCTAACCAGTTCCTGGCAGTTAGCAAAGACCCTTCTCTCTGTGTAGGGATCTATGGCAGCTGTGCAGATTACTAGGGCTGTCGACTGGACAAGAGCAATCTTTTTGCCATCCTGGTGCTGAAAATATAGCCAAGCTGCTGATTAAATGAATGGCTGCAATTCAATTAAGAATGTTGCACTGGGGTCATATAATATAAATGGATAGAGCACCTTTTTTTTTTGCCTGAGTTACAGCCTTGATAATTCAGGTCTTGCTTTGTTGTTATTTATGTGGGTAACTTCTTAAAGCGTCTGCATAGCTCTTGCTAGAAGCCAAGCTGGAGACACCACAGCCAAAGGTTTCTTTGTATTTGCACCTTCTCCTGTTGCCTTGCTTCCAAATATAAAAGAAAAGTGATCACACTGAATTGGAGATGGTGGGAAAGCACACGATTTTAGGATTAAAAAAATAACTGCATTGGTAATGGGTGGGTTATCATGAAGCAAATGTGAAAAGAGTATTGAACTTGAAATAAGTTCGGAAAGGAGAAGGTTTGAAACTTCATGAGAGATCTTCAGTGGGAGACATTCTGTTGATTGATTGATTGATTATTTATTTTATTTGGCTGACTAATTGATTGATTGATATTCCACTTTCCCCCCAAAATTGGACTGAAAGCACCCTCAAATATACATCAAAACAAAATAGTTAAAACTATGGACTTTATCAAACCAGCCTCTACAAATGTTTTGCCACCATATTTTGCACCGTTTTTCTGCTGGAAAAGAATCCATTTTATCAGACCTACCTGTAAGGCCGTGAAAAGGCAGCCCCAGCATTACCAGAGCACAAATGCGAGTGCTGTTTATTTCCACATTTGTGATCTCAGTGGTTCTTGTGAGAAGATGCGAGCACAGTTTAATTTAAAATACAGTAAAAGAAACTAAAAAAAAAAACGTACATACAAGCACTAAAACACACTTTAAAACTGCCAGCTAAACTGTGGAGGTTCATAAAAAGAGTGTCCTGTACCTGGTTTTCGTAATCTACCTGGACATGTTCTGCCCATTGGCGCTGTATTCACGTGAGCACAAAAGTCATGGGACTTTATCAGACACTCTAAAAAAAAACCCATGGAGGTCAGGAGGAGGACACCACTGTCCTGCTTCTGGCAGTCAATACCTCATGCCCTGTCCTCCTCCCATTCTTCCTCCATGCTTCCTCCATGCTGGAGGGACAAAAAAAGCACTGCTTTTCATTGACAGAACTTTCCATCAATAAACAGCGGTGCCTTTTCCATCGCTCCAGCACGGAAGAAGCACGGAGGGAGGATGGGAGGAGGATGGGGTGTGAGGTATTGACCGCCGGAAGTGGGACAGCGGCGTCCTCCTCCTGACCTCCACAGGTTTTTTTTAGAGCATCTGATAAAGTCCATAAGCAGAGTGATTCTATATTCACATTATAGTCTAGAGTTGGAGAACTCCAGGGGGCCATTCTCTGCACCCAAGGCTCACTGAAGGCTGTACCAATCCCCCAAATATGCAGAAACAACAGAGATAATAAACTCTACCATGAGGCCCAGTGAAGCAGTCACCTCTACTTCAAGAACACAATGTCCAGTGATGCTACCCCAGGAGCATCTTTTCTTTAATTTTGTTTGGTGGGGGGGCACTCACAAACACACATAGGCTGCAATCCTATGTAGCATAGTAGGTCCACCCCTGACTTACTGAACAGCTTCTGGAAACCCCCCTCCCCATATGACCCTTCCTTTCTTCATGGGGAGCAGCCAGAATAACAGAAGTGCCTGGCTATGTCCCCGTAGCCAGACATGAAATGATTACAGCAGAGCTGAGACTTTTGGAGGACCCCAGCAGATCTCAGCACTGATGTCATCATTTCATATTTGGCTAGGGGGAGACACTTTTGTGCTTGTGCCCACTCCCCTTGAAGCAGGGAATGACCATGCAGGAGACTTCAGAAGTTGTTCAGTAAGTCGGAGAGGTATGGGTGCTGCAAAGAGAGGAAGGGAATAGAAGTGTAAGAGAAACTTACACCTGTATATATGTCCTCACAGGATGCCAGTCATATGCTGTTTCTGAGGAGGAGGCAGATAGTGATGTCACTTCTTCCCCCTCCCCACCAAGGAAGGAGTGTGAGGGGAAGGTGGCAGTGGTGGGTCTAGTGTCTCCCCTGTCACTGGCAGAGAAAGAAGAATTGATGTTAGGTCTGGTTGGAGCCAAGGCATTGTGGGAGGAAAGTGTCTAAAAAATTGTTTTCCAGGAAGATGAGGGGTTGATGGAATGGGCTTTGGGGAATCTGTGTTGGTTTATTTCAAAACCAACACTCTTTAAGGCTTCAGGGAACAGAAACCGACCTTCTTTTATCAACAGGGAGCACCCAGAGAAGGCAAGGAGGGTGCAGAAATAGGAATGGGGAGGGGCATCTCTTTGCCAACCCCTTTTATATTTGACCCACAGCTTTGCTCCAAGTATCGCAGGGTGGCTGGAGTACCAGAGGAATGCTTGTGATGTAATCCCCTTTCTCTCTTGTCGGAGCAGGCCTAATGACATTTCCTAATGCCCCATGGCCACTGGTGTGGTATATGAGGATGTATTCTTAATATACTATCTGGTTATGATATGTTTTGCATGTTTTTTTTAAAAAAAACAAGCTATCAGTAGTAAGCAACCAATAGATGTGGATGGCAAGCATGACACTGATGCTGTAAAACACCCAGCAGAAAGACTGCAGTACCAGTATGCATATGTGTGTGTCTATGTGTGACAAGTCATATCTGCTTTAGTTCCATCTGTCTGTGTCTATACATTTACATTGCAATGCAATATTCCTTTCTGGAATAATGCACTGTCGTCTCCCTTAGGTTAGCTTATGTTTTCCAATTTAGCGAATTGGAAGATGCCCGGGTGGAGGGAGGCTGGGGCAGCTGCTGAAGAATGTATTTTTAAGATGCCTCATTAATTTAATGTAGCTAAGAGGCTAGCACAGCTTAAGGGATTTTGTACAAGTCCCATTGAGAACTATCTGAATGTGATTCTAATGAGTTGAAGGAACTCTCCTCCACGCCCCCACTGTTCTCTGTTTGAGTTGTGTGAGCTCACTACATTTTACAAATCATTGGAATAGGCACCTTCCCATCTTTGTCATCCCAATATCTAAAAATTATTGTGACAAAAGAAATAGAAAATTAAAGTGCCCAAGCCATATTATGATAAATCTTTAAATGACAGCCCCCCTGATGCTCTTATTAACTTAATATCTTTACTCAGATATCCATGGATGGCTTATAGCTAGCTTGCTTTCTTTCTTTCTTTCTTTCTTTCTTTCTTTCTTTCTTTCTTTCTTTCATTCGTTCATTTTTATCCCTCCTTTCTCCTTGTACAGGAGCCAAGGTGGTGTACAACAAATTAGAACAAAGTACAGACTTAAAAAAAAAACCTGTTAATGCAAAAGTTGCCCTTTAAAAATCCTAGTAAAACCACAAATTTAAAGCAGTTTAAAACACATGTATCTCCTATCTGGCTTTTCTTCGCAAACGAAGATTCAGGAAGGACTCATCCCGCGCTTTCTGCAAGCGCACTGATGACTAAAAAGGCCAATCCGAGATAAACAAGTCCGGTTGCAAAAAGCACAGCAGAAGGTCTCCTTGGGTGATGTTTTTGGGTTGTAATTCTTTCTGCGTTGTCGTTTCTCTTCAAGACTTGTTCGTCGTGAGTTCTCAAATAAGGCTGCAGCATTGTGGATAGTGCGTCTCCATGCCTCCCGGTGTGAGGCCAGGGCGGACCACTGTTGGTGATCAATTTGGCCAAGCCTGAGATGTTGTTTCAGGGAGTCCTTGTATCGCTTTTTTGGAGCGCCCCTCTTACGCTGACCCGTGGTGAGTTCACTGTAGAGTAGTATTTTTGGGAGGCGATGGTCCTCCATCCTAGAAACGTGCCCTGCCCAGCGCAGCTGTGTTCTCAATATCATGGCCTCAATGCTGGTGATCCCTGCTTGCTCAAGGACAGCAACATTCGTCACATAGTCAGTCCAGTGTATATTTAGGTTTGTGCGTAGACAGCGCTGGTGAAAGCGCTCGAGGAGTCGTAGGTGGTGGCGATAGGTGACCCATGTTTCAGATCCATAAAGGAGGATAGACAGTACGATGGCTCTATACACACTGATTTTTGTGCTTTGCCTCAGGTGTTTATTGCTCCAGACTCTTTTGTGAAGTCTTCCAAATGCACTATGTGCCTTTGCTAATCTGTGATCGATCTCTTTGTCAATCTTGGCATCTGAGGAGATGATGCTTCCCAGGTAGGTGAACTGCTGAACGGACTTGAGCACTGATTTGCCGACGGCAATGTGGGGATGGTGGTGTTCGTCCTGTGGTGCAGGCTGGTAAAGAACTTCTGTTTTCTTCAGGTTGACTTCTAGCCCAAACAGCTCTGCAGCTGTTGCAAAGCAGGATGTTAGGCGCTGCAGAGCTGCTTCTGTGTGGGCAACAAGGGCAGCATCATCGGCGAAGAGCAGCTCACGGACTAGATAGTTTAGAGTCTTAGTGTGAGCCCTCAGACGGCTTAAGTTAAACAGGCTACCATCAGTACGGTAGCGTATATAGATGCCGTCGTCTTCTTCAAGCTCTGCCATAGCCCTTTGGAGCATCGTGCTAAAGAAGATTGTAAATAAAGTTGGTGCAAGAACACAACCTTGCTTCAAAAAAAATAAAAAATAAAAGTACAGCTTACTCCATTAAAAGCTCCTTCTGCCACATGTACCTGAAGAAATGAAATTTCACCACCTGTTTATCCCAGTGCATTGCCGTTTCATGTAGCGGTTAGAGTATGGAACTAGGACTGGGGCATCTGCTGTTTTATGGCAATCAGAATACAAGCCTACAGTACCTCTTTTAACAACACCTCTGACAAAGAAACTCCTTTTTACAAAGTCCTTTTTATGCCAGCCCAACCTACCCTTTCTCCTCATTCTGTCTGGAAGGTGGATATATTTTGTTTAGTTTTGTTTTTTTAGCAGCCTTGGCATTGGTAGGATGGTGAACGATAGCTGGAGAAACACCAATTTTGGTGTCAGGTTCCAGCAGTGTGTCTGCAGTAAACAATGCAATAAAGCTTGAATTGGGAAGGTATGAAATTCTACTCTAGGTGAACCTACTCTAGCTGTATGGGCCTGCGTAAAACGGGCATGGTAAACAGCAGCTGCCTCCAATACCCCTTGCACAATATACCATATATGAACAGCAATGAAGGACTTTATCTCACAAGGCTAAAATTGCAGAATTATGATGGGATAGTAGCATGAAGGCAAATATCACACGACATTTCGTCTTCCCATCGTCCATCTTTGCTCCAGCTGTTGATTGTGCATAACTTTTCATTCATGGGCAGAAGCCATGAATAGCTGTCAATAGTGCTTTCTTCATGGTATTGATGGCCGTGTGATAATTCCATCCCGCTGTAGTCCCAATATTACAGCTTTTAGTGGCTGGTCCTCCTGCTTTCCCCCGTCCCAATTCCCAACGAGAACACATAATTAAGCTTCCATTGGAGAGTATGGAGGAGACCTCCAGGACACTCTTTTAATGGACTGTCACCTTTTCTCGGAATGTTTGTTTGTTTAATTGTGAAGTTGTTAATTTGTTTGTTAATTTGTGTGTTTAATTTGTGGGGTGTGTTTAATTGAAGTTGCATCTTCTCATGAGAACAGCCAAAATTTCACCCATGCAAAATCACAGAAGTAGGAGAATTTTTTTTTTAAAGGCACACTATAATTCCGTTTTCTTTGATTGCGGAATTACAGTTGTCCCTTCACATTCGCTGGGGTTTGGTTCCAGGACCCCCCGTGAATACCCAAATCCGTGAATACTCAAGTCCCATTATATGCAATGGCAGAGCAAAATGATGTCCCTTATATAAGATGGCAAAATCAAGGTTTGCTATTAGGATTGTTATTTTTTTAAGAATATTTTTCAAGCCGTGAATACTCAAATCCGTGAATGTCAAATCCGTGAATGTGGAGGGACAACTGTACAGCGTTTTTAGATGCTCATGTGATGAAGCCCAAAGACAGAATGGGGGCCAGATAAGCCTGCCTCATGAACTCCTCCTAGTATATTTTTTAAAAAGATAGATCTGTAAGTTTAGCCACAAAAATGCAAATCACAAGAAAACCTGAAGTTAGTGAAAGAAACAGTCTTCCCTGTATGCGTTTTGGAGGAAACTTTCAGGTGGTCTCTAAAAGATTAAAAATGTTTTTGTTTACTAATGCAAGACTTAGCTGACCTGTCAGATTTATTTCAAATGTATAGTACATATTGTTCATTTTAATAAAATGTTTGCTGGGACATCTTGAATTGCTCATCTTTCTCTTTCTTTCTTTCTTTCTTTCTTTCTTTCTTTCTTTCTTTCTTTCTTTCTTTTGTGATGTAGGAACCCATCCCTATTATTTCCATGTTATTTCTGCCTCTGGTACAGAATTTTCTGTTATTAGGTTATGATTTATTAACATTGTGGTAATGTTGCTTTCAGTTAATGATTGCATAAGTGGAGTTCCACAAGTGTGTCTATTTTACATGGGCCCCAACCCTATTGTCAATTCTAGCTAGAGTAGAGCCACTGAATCAATTAGATTGACCTATGTGTTGACTCACTATTCAGTGATTAATTAATTGGGACTACTCTAGTTGGGAAAAGGCAGCAGAATTCCCACCATGTATCCAAGAATTGTGTATTCTTGGATGGTGCATAACTAATAGAAGCTTATCTACATGAGCCAGGATACACCGGCTTCCTGCTGGTGTATCCTGGCTGCAGAGCTGACCCATTATTCCCATGTTAGCTGGATATAACAGGCTATAGACGAAACAGAACATGGTCCTGTTGCAGCCTCCACTGCCACCACCATTTTCCTCACTCTGCCAGGTCCAGAGGAAGCCGTCCACACCATGAGACAATTCCCCTTCTGCCTAGACCCAGAAGAATAAGCATGACGGGCAGCAGCAGCAAAGGCCAGCCTGCTGGAATGGGCTTCTCCGGACATGCGGGGCCCAGTCCATTCCATCGAGGCAGAATGCTTTAAAGCAGGTATTATTTTAAATTGCAGTAATGGGCCCTAAGTCTGGCTAACCCTTGTCTGAACCCCATTTCTGCATCGGGTCAAAAGGATTGCCCATAGGCAGGATGGGGAAAATTCCCTGTGTTGTTTGGACTGCAGGGCTTACAGACGGGGGAATACCATTGCCCATGTAGATAAAGCCTATGTGTCAGTACAGTAGGACCCCCTTATCCACAGGGGATTGTTTTCGGTGGATACCGAAAACCGTGGATAATGGCGAACACCATTGAAAATAATGGGACTTCTGGTTCAAAATACCATAGAGTTTGCCTTGGAGGACCTAGAAAATGTCTAGAGAGGATGGCTCTCTAGACATTTTCTAGGAAGACTCTATGATAGGTATGCTGTTTTGTGTTCTGCGGATAACTGAATCAATGGATAACAAATCAGTGGATGAAGGGGTCCTACCATACTTCTAAAGTAACACTTGATCCATTAGGATGGCAGAAACAGAAATTTAGGAGAAGTCATTTTTTCAGTCTGACCACCTCCAGAGACACATTTGCTTGGGCCACAGAAGAGGGCCTTCTTGGTGGCTGCTTCCAGGCTGTAGAACTCCCTTCCAAGGGAAGCTAATCTGTCCTCCTCCTTTTTGTGCATTAACTGGCTGGCGAAGAACTTTCTAGTCAGATTGGCCTTTGCAACATATTGTCTGCCGAGGAGTGGGCTTTTAATGGGTGGTGGCTGTACTTTTTTACTGAGCTGATTTTAAATAGCTTTTAACGTAATTGTTTTTTAATATTAACATTAGCATATTTGTGTTTTTTTCAATATATTACTCTTCTGTATGAATTTCAACAGGGAGAAATGTAGGATACTACATTTGGGCAGTAAAAATAAAATGCACAGATGGGTGACACCTGGCTTGATGGCAGTACATGCAAAAGGGATCTAGGAGTCATAGTGGACCACAAGCTGAACATGAGTCAGTAGTGTGATGCGGCAGCTAAAAAAGCCAATGTGATTCTAGGCTGCATCAATAGGAGTATGGTGTCTTGATCAAGGGAAGTAATAGTGCCACTCTATTCTACTTTAGTCAGACCTCATCTGGAATACTGTATCCAGTTCTGGGCACCACAATTCAAGAAGGATATTGGGAAGCTGGAATGTGTCCAGAGGAGGGTGAACAAAACAGTGTGAGGTTTTGAAACCATGGAGTGGCTTAGGGAGCTTAGCGAGCTGGATATGTTTAGCTTGGAGAAGAGAAGGTTAAGAGGTGACATGATAGTTTAAATATTTGAAGGGATGTCATTCTGAAGATGGAGTTCATTTCAGTGGCTGCCTTCCCCAACATGGTGCCCTCCAGATGTTCTGGACTGAAACTCCCAGACTTTCCAGCCAGCATACATAGTAGTTGAGACCATACATCAGCATTGGCAACTGCAGCGAGTCTACAATGAGTGACATCTCTTGGAGACTTCAAGGACTGAAATTCAGCTTTTTAGGATACCAGAAAAAAAGGCAATTCAGGGAGTCTGGAAGAGTCAAAGATGGTAAAAAAGAACCTTTGAAGCCTTTATAAGATCCCAAGGCCATACTTTGCCCACCTCAAACCTACATCATGTTCTCAACATATTCAAAGACATAACCATGTTACTTGGGATTGCTATGCAAAGGGATCTTGCAGCACCTTAGAGAATAACTGAGAGAAAGAAGCTGTGGTATAAGCTTTTGTAGACTGGGTCTGCTTGGTCAGGTGCATGGAGTGAAGTGCGTATGGGAAGACACATGTACTCAATGTAGTTACACAGTGGTTGTGCCACATCACCCTTCAGTTGAATACTGACATGGTGCAACTGCATGAGTCGCTGCTATTGTTCCTGCTTATTGTCTCACTGTGCAGTGGGGAATGCACAGGGACTGTTGCTGCAATCCTAGTGAATCAAGTGGCACACTGAAGGCACTGTCAAATTGTTATGCACTGTCCAAGTCTAACCACATGGCTAGAATCCTGTTGGTTAGCTGCAACAAAAAGTAGTTCCATTCAATCAGTGGTTGAATAGTGAGTGAATGTGGAAGTCAATGCAGTTGGTTCAGTGGCTCTGCTCTAGTTGGGACTAACAATAGGATCTGGGCCATATGAAATAGTGACACTTGAGGAGCTCCTCTTATGCAACCATGAGCTGAACACATCCATCCAACCAGGGCCAAAAAAGTATACCCACATTTGCAAGGGAACTTATAAATGTGTATGTCACCAACAGAATGTGGACCCTTATGTTTATATTAATATTCATATTTATTTCTGATCCTTTGCTCGGAGACAGCCTGTAAGATGTTTTCAGGGACTGTCCCACTTGTCTCTGCTTTGCCACTTCCTAACTCCTTATGCTATTTCAAAGAGACAGGCATTAACAAATAAATAAATAAAAACAACAACAAAGTTTATTTATAATGCCCTTTTCACCAAATGGTGGACCATCAACATATAAAATCAAAGACAAGAACCATTAAACATAATCTAGTATAACAATGTATGCATGAAGTAAAATGAAATGAAATCTCCAACACCCCACCAGTCACTACCCACACCAGCAACCTTAGGCACACTTCAGCATCTTAATCCAGCAAATCAATGAGGAGGGTCTTCAACCCCTTACAAAAATGGGTAAGATCCTCCTCCAGCCAGAGGTCCAAAGAAGATAATTTCACAGATGTGGAGTAAGGTCTATAAAGGCTTGCAGCCTTGACAGAGCTGTGTGCATTGGTGGAACAGACCATAATCCTTTTCCTGTGGATCTTAAATTCCTTAATGGCACATACCATGCTTGCCAAGCTGCCAGGTACTGGGGCAGATTAGAGCGTATTGTATTTTCTTTCCTTATATATACTGAAAATATACACAGGCAAAAAAAAGTATTGTGATAATCTATGAATGGTGGCAAGTACAAACGAGTGGAACAAGTTGCCAAAGCAGATGGAACACTGTACTTTGGTGGAGAAGCTCATGAGTGAATCTTGCAAGGGTGTTTTTTTCTCCCCGCTCAAGCAAATTCAAGGCTGACATTTGCTTTAATAATTTCTACTTAATTTGACATTATGATTTCATGCAAATAATGTCTACATTAAAAAAAAATACATCCTGATTTACTGTGAAACTACCTTGCTCTTCACTAGATCTGATTTATGGAGGATGTGTACCTTTTTTTTTTTTATATAACTGTTCATCTCTTCCGGCATCTGGCACAATAAAGATTGTGATTTTGTTTTCACATATGTTATGCAAAAGGAGTTCAGGATGTGGAGTGATTTAGCATCAGGCGTGTGTGGTTTAATTCTCACTTCCAGTGGCAAAACATTCTGTCATATTTTCAAGATGGCTAGAAAAAAATTTAATTCTAGTATGCATTCCTTGATTATGATTTTAACCTTCTGTTCTTGGTTTTTTTTCTTTTAAGGAACCCCCCCCCCCGCAATGTTCTATATTTTCAAATTTTCTTAACCATGCCATAAAAAAAATACAAGTTTCAATCATTTTATTATTACATTTGATTATCAACAGGCACAGTAATACACAGTCAAATTTTCCTAATAATTTACTTAAACAGTTGGATATCTTAGCATTTCACAGATCTGTGAACTAAATGCAGATTTATAGATTTTGTCCACATCCAAGAATTTTCCCACCCTTTTCATTCTTTCTGCAGCCAGTGGTGGCTGCAGGCTCTGTGTCAATTGGGTGGTTAATCTGTTCTAGGTTTTGGGTGGATTTTGGAGGCTAATTCCAAGGTGTTAAACTCTACCCTGAAAAGCGGTTCAGCATCTTAGATAGCTTGTTAAAAGTTTGAACTAAAATCCTATGTGGATTTGTTGCCCCACTGATATGGGGACCATCAGCCATCACTGCCACTAATCTCAGAAGCTGCCATCTCCAGAGGATCCCCTAGCCCTCTGAAGCAAGTTTTGGGAATGCTCTTGGGACTCCAGTTGGAGGGAATGTGGTTCCACACACCACTCCCACATCTTTACACTGAATCTCATCTTTGCATATGCAGATATCCAGACTTGAATGTGGCTTTGATTTCAGGTCACTGTATGTAGACTCATCTGGTATAACTGGGGAAAATTAATGGATTTAGTTAGCACTCATGGTTTTAAGGAGGGGGGGATCATTAATTCCATGGATTCCAAACAGAAAACTAGAGACAGCTCATGTACCTTGAATGGTTGTGTAGAAGAGGAAATTTCAGGAGGTGTTGTTTGTCACACAATTAGATAACAAGCAACATCTTCTGAACTCCCCTCTTCTGTAGAAACAGAGACACAGGAGCCCTCTTGCCATTTTCACTATGGCATCCCTAATTATTTTCCCTCCCCAGACACAATCTCTGGCCCAAATTCTTCATCGGACAGATAATGAAGCTCATGTGAGCCACTTACAATATTATGATTTATCATATCATGTATTTAAAAAATATTAATAAACCACTTGTATCCAAAGACATCAAAGCATTGAACAAAAGTGATCAAACATGCAATACAAAATCAATCCATAAAAGTAAATATGCAACACTTACATTACACATAAATAGATGGTAAGGCCGAAGTAAACTATGAAAATGTAAAAACAGGCAAGCATGAGAATTATCACCCACCTGCATCAGCCAAACTCAATAGGTGCCACTGTTGCTAGTATAGGAGGCAGCATGGCATTGGGTTACAATTCTGGAGACCAGAGTTCAAATCCTCACTCATCCATGGAAACCCCTGGGTGACCTTGGGCAATTCACTCTCTTTCAACCTCAGAGGAAGGCAAAGGCACCCCCCCCCCGCCAATTCTTGCCACCAAAACTCCATGATAGATTCATCTTAGTGTTGACATAAGTAAGGCATGCTATTATTTATTTATTTATTTCCCACCTTTCTCCCAATATAGGGCCTCAAGGCAGCTAACAGTGAGTTTAAAACAATGCAAAGTAAAAGTAATACACAAACATTAAAAATATAAGTATGCAGTTTAAAAAGCAAGCTAAACAATTCAAAGAGTTAAAAACATTTTAAAACATTAAAATATTAAAATACAATAAAACTCCTTAGACCTTAAAATCTGATCCACACAACATGTACAAGCCCAACCCCCATCAGATTATAAAGGCCTGATGGCACAAGAATGGTTTTACCTGTTGGCAAAATGAGAGCAGAGATAGGGCCATCCTGGCCTCTCTGGGGAGGGAGTTCCAAACTCTAGGAGCAGTTAGCAAGAAGGCCCTCTCCCTAATAGAATATCTTTATTATCAAATATTGCCCCTTCTTTTTTATTGTTGCACTATACTCATTCTTTATTGAATGGATGGAAATAAATTACTGTAATTCCCAACTGATCTACATACAGCCCATAGGGATGACACTTCCTAGTTGAACCCATACATATGGTCCTAAATCCTATGTTTCATCCTTACTAGAGTAGTCCCCTTGAATCAATGACATTCAGCTATTTTATTTATTTATTTATATATATTTAGGTATTTATACCCACTCTTCAGCCACAAAGGCTCTCAGAGCAGCTTACAAATTGTTAAGCAATAGCAATTTACACATCTACACCCCATTAAGCGGTTTCCAATGTGTGCTAGCTAATTCCCCCACAAGCCAGGGGGACTCATTGTACTGACCTATGAAAGGATGGAAGGCTGAGTTGACCTTGGAGCCCTCTGGGATTGAACTTGCAATGTTGGGGCTGCAGTCCTGACATTTAACCACTGCGGCCACCAGGGCTCCCTGATTTATCTATGGGTTGCATCCCCAGTCAACAATTGACTCAATGGGTCTACTCTAGTCGGGGATAACCAATGGGATTCAGAGTATACTGGCCATACATCTATGTTTTACCTTCTTCTTTCTTTTTTTTTTTTTAAAGGCCTAATCTCTTTCTCTCTTTCTCTCCCTCTTCCTCTCCTCCCCACTTTGTTCTTTCAGTATGTTTGCTATGCAAGTTAAAAAATAATAATACTGTATGGTTCTGGTTCCAGCTCCCCTCCCCACCCACACTTTGCTGACATCATAAATTATCCAGATCTAAATGGACAACATTCATTAGCCAGGCACTTTACCGAAAGAGCTTGCTCAGGAGCTGTGTGCAGCTCTCTCTCCCCCCCTTTTTTTTATTAAAAGTTAAAATGCTCCTGGCTGTCACGGAATGAAGGGAGGGGAGGTGGTTGGGCGAAGGCAGGTTAGAGGACAGTGCCGCAGAACTAATAAATAAAAATAATAGCGATTACCGTTGGCTGAGTGACCCGGGGAGAAGAGCAGTGCTGGGGCCATTTGTTGTTTCCTTTTCGCTTGTCAACAGCCAGTGGCTTAAAAGCCTTAGCCTTTGTTGGGGCCTAATAGCACCTGTTGGGATGATAGGAAGACAGCTGTCAAAGAGAAAGAGGGAGGGATGGAGGGGGAAAGGAGAAAGAGGAGAGATACGACCGACCGTGGAGGGGAGAGAAAGAGGCCTCCCCCACCCACCCTGGATAGGTCAAAATAATGGATACCTTGGTGAAACAGGGAATGTAGATGTCATATCTTAAGGTACAGAAGAAAAGACTGTATCTCCCTTCTCATACCCCTTCTTTCCTTTCTCAAGAAACTGTGACATTCACCAGAGAATGCTGAGAATGGCCAGTATAATGGCTGAAAGTCCGTATGATGTAATAGGCCACAATTCAGATCTCCGGTCAGCCACAAAGAGCTAGGTCACTATGAGCTTGCCACAAACCCTCCCATCCTGTCTTACCTCACAGGCTGTTGTGAGGGTAAAGAGGTTGGAAGGAGGGGAAAGAACCATGCATTATGCTCTGAGATGGGGTGTGAAAATCCCTGAATACAGATTGTGTTGGGTTTCTTCAAATCCCACCTGTCTTTGTTGTGTATGATAGAAGCATAGAGCTGGAAGAGACCACAAGGGTCATCTAGTCCAACCCCTGCCCTGCAGGAATACACGTTCAAAGCACTCCCGCCAGATGGCCATCCAGCATCTTTTTAAAAACCTCCAAAGAAGGAGACTCCACCACACTCTGAGGCAGCACATTCCACCCTGTATCAGGGTGGTAGATTTTGTGCCCTCTTTCCACATTGCACAATGTTAACCCATTTTTCCTAATATCAAGTTATGGAATGTCCCCTGTTGGCTGAAGCATGTTTCTACATTATTTTTCAATTGTGTGCATTTTAGCTGTTCACATGTTGAAACAGGAACATTGTTTAATCTGCACATTATTTCTCCAAAATACCCTGTTTGTTGTTGTTAATTGCTGTCAAGTCAACTTCAACTTATGGTGACCTGATGAATGAGAGCTCTCCAAGCCACCCTGTTATCAACAGCCCTGCTGGAGCTTGCAGGCTCAGGGCTGTAGTTTCCTTGGTTGAATCAATCCACCCTTAGTATGGTCTTCCTCTTTTCCTGCTGTCTTGTAGGGTGCATCTACACTGTAGAAAATAATGCAGTTTGATACTCTAGCTCCAGCTCCATCCTATGGATTCTTGGGATTTGCAGTTTCACAAGGTCTTTAGCCCTTTCTACCCAAAAGTCCTGGTGTCTCACAAAACTTCACATCCCAGGATTCTTTAGGATGGAGCTAGAGCTGTTAAAGTGATATCAAACTGCATTATTTCTGCAATGTAGATGCACCCCACATTAATCAAGCATTATTGTCTTTTTCAGTGAGTCATGTCATCTCATGATATGTCCAAAGTACACCAGTCTGTAACGGGGGCAGAATGGGCCAGATCTGGAGCCAGGATATGCTGGTGAGGAGCCAGTGTATCCTGGGTAATGTAAATAAGCCCTTAGAAGTTCATAGTATCCTTAGATTTCTACTTCAAAACTACATTTCAAATGAGCTCATTTTCTTCCTGTCTGCTTTCTTCCAGCTATCCAGCTTTCACAAACATATATAGAAATCGGAAATACTATGGTATGAGTGATACTGGTTTTGGTTGCAGTGCTATGCTAGTGTAAAAACAAGTGTGCAAGTAGCCTAAACAAATGTGTAAACAAGTGGGATTTCTTGGAGGTTACATAAATTTGGTCTCGTATGGCCAGTTGTCCTATAAGCACATGCATAGCCTTCTCTCTCATGCTGGATTCAGTGGGTGTAGAGCTCATTGACAATCACAGGACAGTGTGTACAGTTTTGGGATCCAGCATAGCTACACTGTCATGTATTTCAGCTACAGTAAATGTGTACAGGATGCTTTCTTAGCCTTTGTTGTTTCTCCTTCCAGTATACGCAGATGATGGTGATGATGATGATGATTTTGCCAAGGAGTCTGTGTTTGAGTCAAGGGCCACTGTTTTAAATCTATCAAGCCAAACCATAGCTGTAGTCTATTGACGTGCCAAACTGGGCAACTGTTGCTTTAAGTTACACAGGAGTGTTTTGTTTCTTTACAAGCACACTAGGGTGAATATTTTGTCTAGCTGCTGGGGAAATCTTTGTCACGGACTTTGCTGACAATAGACTTAGAAGTAAAATGGTCTGCTTTTGGTGCCTGGAGGTTCTGTGGTCTATTGTTAGTTCACAATGGATTTCTATTGCTGCATTCCTGCTTTGCAAAGGTTTGTTAGCTTTTAATGACTGACAGTCTTCTACTGCAAATACCATGGTATCCTGGGATGTTTGCTTACTACTCAAGGATTTTTTTTAAAGGAACAGCAGAAAGTGGGGCAGGGGGAAAGAAATATACCAATATTTATATGACCTATTCAGGGTTGTTGGGTGTCTTTCATTTAAGCTTTCATGAAGTATTCCCTAAGGGAAACAATTCAAACCTGGAACATATGTGTTAGTGATGCATGGTGGAATCTTCACCTTTATATTCATCAGACACTTTGATCATGGGTTTGTAGGAGGGAATCTATCCTGCAGGCCTACCCTGAAGAGTCAGGATCTGGCCCACAAAGCTTCTGTGGTCACTCAGTTTTTGGAAGCAACAGGAAAGGGAGAAGAGGTTTCAAGATGGAGGCCAAATGGACCCCAGACTAAAAGCCATACTCTGCGGCCACAATTTCTGGTGTCCTTTTATCCAGGCTATTTCGCACCTCTAGTATCAGAAGCCCTTATCACACAACATAGGGATTTCTTAGCCAAGGTGATTCAGTTATGGAATGGCCACCTGAACAGGGGATTTGAAAGCAAATATTCAAACTGCACAAATACTTCCATACTTAAAAACAGCTAAATAATATACAAATCATGCTTTGCTCCATATTTATATCCTGCATTAGCTTCTTTGCTGGCACCAGTAACTTTTATCTACTCCACAGCTACAATTCATTTAGGAATCCACTGTAGTTTATTAACTAATGGGACAATCCAGGGGCTCATGCATCAGAATGCACGAGTACTCTCAGGAGTGCTTTAGCTGTTGTTTCTTGCATGGTAGCGGGTTGGACTAGATGACCCCGTCACCTCTGTGATAATGTAAATCCCAGCTCAGTGATATATACTCAAGAGCAAAAACCCTTCAATCTGACTCATCGAATTTATACTACCAAAACTGGTACAGCTCCAAAACTGGGTTTCTCCTCTTTTTCACCAAGATTGCCTGATACACGTTGTCATTTAAGTGCTTAATAAATATGTAATGTACCTGTTTTTTCCTTCCTATTTTTCCCAACACCATGTTATCAGTTTTCAAACTACACATTTTTTCTCAGTTGCACATTTTGTGTCCAACTGCACACTGCCATAGAATTAAAGACAACTTATGCAAGAACAGAAGAAATTGCTCTATACTGAGTCAGACTGTTTCCCTGGGAACATTTTAAATGGGAAATTCAAATCAGATACTCATTCTTATCAATGTTGTAAATATAGTCCCATCAATAAAAATAGCAGGAAAGGATTTTCTTGTCCTCCAGAAGAGGTTTTCCTGTTGTGAAGGTGTCCTCTGAATACTTTCTGGGTTGTAGATGGTGCTGTCTGCCTCCTAGTAATACTCATATATGATAGCTGGTTGCATACATGTGGGTACAATGGAGCATAGACTCCACACAATCCTATTGACAAAGATGACCTGGAAAGCTGGGGGGGGGGGGAAAGTATGGTCTGGCTTTACATTTATTGTATAATGGTGATCCTTGCATTGGCGATCCAAATTCTAGTATGGAAAGGTGACTCCCTTCTGACTGTATATGAGCTGCTTATACAACATAATATTTAAGATGGATGCTGCACAAAGGGTATGGTTTTCACATTTCTTCCATCATGAAGGACAAGGAAATGTCTTACACCCTGTCTCTGCCCACCCACCCCCATCTCTGGCCATGCTAACTCATGAACTAGGGAGCCATTTCCTCTGCCACTGCTGATTTACCCAGGTTGGACTACTGGCAGTCAAGTCCTCTTGGTGCTGTGGCCCTGCCTCCACAATGCACTGAGCAGGACAGAGGTGAGAGGGAGGCCATAAGCTGAGGAAAAAAGAGGGAGGGGAATGGGACAGAGGAAAGTGAGAAAAATGATGGGTGGGCAGAGGAGGAATGTAAAGAAAGAGAACAAGAATGAACAAAAGGCAAGGCAAGGAAGTGAAAGGAGGACAAATAACCGAGAGGTAGAATGGGAAGAAAATGGAGCAGTGATGAGAGAAAAGAATGGGTTGGAGAAGGAATCAGTGAAGGGAGAAAAGTAGGGCTGGCAGATAGAAAAAGAGGGGTCACAAACCAATGTGGCAGTTGCTTGGCTCTGGGCCCAGGGGAATGAAGCTATACCTCTACTTAGTGGGAATGATTTGATCACACTGTGCCCCCACAGAAGGGTCAGATTCAGTACACACCATACAGAATGTAAGCAAAGGGTGTCTATGGAGATTTTCAGATGGGGCTTTTTCTGCGGGGCAGGCAAGGAACAGGTTCGATAGAGGGGCTGTCATTCAGACGACTTTGACCCCTTCTGTCCTGCTCCCATCCTGCCCCTGTCCTGCTCCTGGGATATTCTATTCACAGTGAAACATTGTGAATAGAACGCCACCCCTCCGTGCCTGACACGGAATCAGAGATGTAGAGAACAGACCCCCATCCCTGTTCTGCGATGACAGACATGGGGAAGGAGCTCCATGGCAGGCACTTCCTGCCACAATCAGGACAGGCAGGTAAGTTCCACCCTTGTCCCTTCCTCCCCGGGTTCCTTGTTTTATTTTAAATTTATTTTTTCTTTTTTTCTTTTTTTCTGTCTCTGACAGCTGGGAGGGTTTACTCTGAATTTTCCTCCCACTCGTTCTCTCGCAAGAATGAGCGGGATTTCCCCTGGCTGGTTGTAAAAGCAACCTTGCGATGGCTGCATTTATGGCCGGCTGGAAAGGAGGGAGGATGCCCGTTCCTGGAGCGGAATGGAGGTAAGCGTATGAACATTTACCTCCATTCCATTGCAGGAACGGGAGAGGAGGTGGTGGGGCAGCAACGAGGCATTTTGGCCCCATCTGAAAATCTCCTGTGTGAGAAGAACAAGTATTTGTAAGAAGGGATTAAGAATGTAATGGTTTTTTGTTTTGTTTTGTTTTGGTCCCAAATTCAATAATGAATAATTTTAGCAATTCTCTGCCCACACTGCAAGAAAGAGAAAATTTCTGCACAATTTTCTAACAATATTTGTATCTCAGGATTTCATCAGGGAAAAATTGTTTGCACAAAAATGCCCCTGAATTTCCTACACAGCAGACAGGTTTCTGTGCCGAACACATGTATTTTGTGAAAATACACAGATTTCTGCACAAAAATATTGTCTTCCCCCCACAGAAAAACAGTTTCCATGCAACAAAACCATTTGTATTTTCGTAGTTTTTCTCCAACAAAGTCTCAGACTGTGAAGATTCTTGCAGGCGGTTTTCTTTTCCTTTGCATGAAGTCTTGAATATCAGGACACTTTTTTTGGTCAAGGATGTGAAAATTAAGTATACTTTCTATCTCAGTAGAATTCAAAGATATATCCATGATATTCTCGAATATCAGTTGCAATGGGATCTTGACACACCTTTGAGACTGAGAAAAAGAAGTTGTAGCATCAGTCTACAATAGCTTATGCTGCAAATTCTTTCTCTCAGTTAGTCTCAAAGGTGCTACAAGATCCCCTTGAGACTGGTATCTCAACAGAAGTGAGACACCTATCTCAGTATAGAGCACATGTATGTATATATATATGTATGTATTGCCTCCCAGTCTACAAGGTCTCCCAAGGCAATGAACATATAAAAACCAATTAAAACAATACCAAGATAAAAACATTTTAAAAAACACATGAAAATACTCTTTCAAAACTCCACCCTGTGCAAAAGACCCCAAGTTCAATCCCAAGTATCTAAGGCAGCAGGCCTTGATGTGATGTTGGATAATCATTGCCAGGTACAGAAGCTACATTCTGGGCTAGATGAGCCCGGGCTCTAACCTGTGGACAGCCCTTAGAACAGGCAGAATGAGGCAGCTTCCACAAGCCACAGATGTTGGAGCTGCTCCACACCATTCCCCTTGGCTCCTGAAAACTGGCATTTCTTCCTGCTCCTAAGCAAAACTGTTCCCTTAAGGTGTGACAGAAGATTCTGTCTCTTCACTGATGCTGAAGCGAGTTTCATCTGCCAAGCCAGTGGATTCTGTGCCTGGGAGGGCAGCATCTTGTCCCAGAATGCTTTGGGGCTAGTATAAGACAGCATCAGTCTTAGCATCTTGGGAGCTCCCTTTATTCAAACCAATGTAGCAGAGGGGTTCATGAATGAGCTTTAAGGGCTACAGGTTGCCAACATCTGGTCTGCACCAAGACTCATTATGCCCTTTGTTCCACACAGATGTTAACTGTCATGGAATGGGTTAAGAGAGGAGGCACACATAAAACTTACAGCAAAATTAGCCAGCCAAGGGAATGGAGGATCCCTTGTAATGCCTTTTTATTTCCATGGAGGGAATTAACCACTTGCTAATAAGTATACAGTCTCTAGGCCAGACGGTCCCTTTGAAAAGTTAACATGTACTCTCTTTCAGTTCCTAGTAGGGGGTAAAAAAAATGCGGGGAGCAAATACACATAAGCACAAAAGTGGAGAAAGCAGTTATATGTCTTAGATGGAGATAGTAAGTGTGGCCATTGTTATTTAGATGGAACATACTGGAGCACTTATCTTTTAGTACACTCCATTTTCGAACTGAATGCAGCACTAATCGCAGGATTGAAAGCTATTGTAATTGTGCACCCTTCTAAATGCTGACAAGAATATGCAATTACATTGTTTGGAACTGAGTTTAACATCCCCTGGGTTCTATTAACATGTGTATTTTACTAATGCATTAAAAATCTGTATAAAAAACAAGGTCAGAATACAAGAGTTATAAACACTGAACCCATCCACACCCTACAAGTATATAGTATATCCCTGAAAATCCTGAAGACATATATTAAAATCAAACAATATGTATATGAAGTGAACAAATAATGGGTTCTCATGTACTGTTTGTAAGCATGGTAGGAACACAGGAAGTTATCATATCCTGAGGCCAAATCCACACTACACTAATAATCCAGTTTGAAATGGAATTATTTGCTATGGCTCCTTCTTTTGGAATACTGGGATTTATAGTTTGGAGAAGCACCAGCACGCTTTGGCAGAGAAAACCAAAGACCTTGTAAAACTACAAATCCCAGGATTCCATAGGAAAGAACCATGGCAAATAATCACATTTCAGATGGTATTATTTGTGTAGTATGTGTTTAGCCTAAATCAGACCAGACCCTTGGTCCCTCTAGACTAGTGGTTTTCAACCTTTGGTTCTCCAGATCCTTTGGATTTCAACTCACAGAAGCCCAAGCCACCATAGCTAAGGGACAGAGATTTCAGGAGACTTGAATCAAAACATCTGGAGGACCTAATTTTGAGAACCATTGTTTTAGTCTAATGTTATCAACATTGACAGTAATCCTGCATGGTGTTAGGTACACTTGCTCCCTAGTCCTACATGGAGATGCTGGAGATTGACCTCAGACTTTCTGCATGGGAAATTTGTGTTCTGGCACTGAGCTACATCCCTTGCTCCCCTCCCTACCAGCATCTAATTTGCCACTGGGAAATAGGATGATAGACTAGATGGACCTATACTCTGATCTACCAGATCAGATTTTTTTTTTTTAATTTGGAGCAAAACATATCATAGAATCATAGAATTTTAGAGTTGGAAGAGACCACGAGGGCCATTCAGTCCAACCCCCTGCCACACAGGAAATCACAATCAAAGCATCCCCGACAGATGGTCATCCAGCCTCTGTTTAAAGACCTCCAAGGAAGGAGACCCCACCACGCTCCGAGGGAGTGTGTTCCACTGCCGAACAGCTCTTACTGGCAGAAAGTTCCTCCTAATGTTGAGGTGGAATCTCTGTTCCTGGAGCTTGCATCCATTGCTCCGTGTTCCAGTCTCTAGAGCAGCAGAAAACAAGCCTGCTCCATTCTCAACGTGAATGGATACTTAATTCTTGAACATAAGGTTAATAGATGCAAGATGTGGTGACAACCTGATAGTGGTGGTAGATAAAGTTCAGGCTTTTCCTCCGCTCATAATTCCTGAACAAGGGGAAATCCACTGAAGCTGAAAGATGAGAAATTCAGGACAGATAAAATAAAATCCTTCACATAGTGTGTAATTAAACTGTGACATTCAGTAGCATAACTAGTGGTGGCTGCAAGCTTTGGATTGGACAAATGAATGGATGGTAAAAACTGTCACTGAGGTCATCATTGCATGAAAAAATGCATCGTTTTCAAAGTTTCCTCTGCACCCTGGGGGATTATGATTTTTTTTCCTGAATTTTTAATCATCATCATCATCATCATATTTATTTATTTATTTATTTATGCACTTTAGGGAATTTTTGTGGAAAAAATATATATGCGAAAAAGTTGTTTGTTTTTTGCATGAATGCATTCTGCACAAAACATTCCCAAAATATGAAAGAAAAAAAAATCTTGTGGCAGTTGGCCATTTTCACAATAGACATCTCAACATGTCAAAACAAACTTTCCTGTCAAGGATGAGAATATTTGCAAGTACTTGTTCCATCTTTAGTTGCCAGTTCTAGAAAGTCTATGTGGGGAAGTAGGGGAAGCACATGGTCACTACCACCCACAACCCAGCACCCTCCCCCCACACACCAGTCACCTGCCTGGCTTAATCTTTGACCCACACCCAGAGCCTGCCCCTCTCCTGTGTCATGTGCCGCTCAGCAACCAATCTGGTCCATCTTGAACATGTCTGAGAGCTGTTCCCAAAGATAAAAGAATTGGGAAGGCTGGTTGCCCTAGCTGGGAAGATGGAGGTACTGCTGTTCCTCATTCCTCTCCCCCTCTGGGTCTGATCACCTCCAAGGTCTTCAGGAGTCTTGTGTTTTAATTGTGGCTTCTCTTGGCACTACCCCTCACCTTTCTTGCTCCCTACCTGCCACTCTTGGGCACTACTCTTTGCTCACCCATGGCTTCCTTCTTCTCACTTAGGCTACAGTCCTGCTCTCTCTTGCAACAAGGGCAAACCAGCTAAACATAGAATCATAGAATCGTAGAATTGTAGAGTTGGAAGAGACCACAAGGGCCATCCAGTCCAACCCCCTGCCATGCAGCAAATCATGATCAAAGCATCCTTGACAGATGGCCATGCTCCGTGTTCTAGTCTCTGGAGCAGCAGAAAACAAGCTTGCTCCATCCTCAATGTGACACCCCTTCAAATACTTAAACAGGGCTATCATATCTCCCCTTAACCGTCTTTTTTCCAGGCTAAACATACCCAGCTCCCTAAGTCTTTCCTTATAAGGCATGGTTTCCAGACCTTTCACCAATTTAGTCGCCCTTCTCTGGACACGCTCCAATTTGTCAATATCCTTTTTGAATTGTGGTGCTCAGAACTGGACACAGTATTCTAGGTGAGGCCTGACCAAGGCAGAATAGAGTGGCACTATGACTTCCCTTGATCTAGACACTATACTTCTATTGATGCAGCCCAAAATCACATTGGCTTTTTTAGCTGCCGCATCACACTGTTGACTCATGTTCAACTTGTGGTGTACTAGGACTCCTAGATCCCTTTCACATGTAGTTTCATTCAGCCAGGTCTCCCCCATCCTGTATCTATGTATTTCATTTTTCCATCCTAAGTGCAGTACCTTACATTTCTCCATATTGAATTTAATTTTGTTAGCTTTGGCCCAGCTCTCCAGTCTATCCAGGTGATAAAGATGTTGACTAGCACTGGGCCCAGGACAGAACCCTGTGGCACCCCACTGGTCACATCTTTCCAAGATGAAGAGGAGCCACTGTTGAGCACCCTTTGGGTTCTCTTTAGTATTTTAATGATACTACTGAGAAGGACAAAAATATATGCAACATAGCTGGGTTCTCGGCCCCCTTCTGGACTATGGGCCCCAGAAATTTGTACCATTTTCCCCAATACCACCACTTCATAAGCCTTGCTAGTCACTATGGAATGATGGTTATGATGGATATTTACTCCCTCCACTTCAACAGAAGCTTTGTTTCTATATACCAGTTGCAGGAATGCACAAACAGGAGAATTTTGTCGTAGATATGTGCTTGTGAACTTCTTACAGGTATAGGCAATGAATGCAAGCTCCAGAAACAGAGATTCCACCTCAACATTAGGAGGAACTTTTTGACAGTAAGAGCTGTTCAGCAGTGGAACACACTCCCTCGGAGCATGCTGGGGTCTCCTTCCTTGGAAGTCTTTAAACAGAGGCTGGATGGCCATCTTATCAGGGCTGCTTTAATCAAGATTTCCTGCGTGGCAGGGGGTTGGACTGGATGGCCCTCGTGGTCTCTTCCAACTCTACAATTCTATGATTCTATGATCTGGATGGCAATGGTGGCAACAGAATGCTGGACTAGATACGCCTTTGAGATGATCTATCAGGCAATTTCTTGTGTTCTTAACTTAGATGGAATGAGATAGATTTCATGGAGAACAGATTTATGAATGGTTTATTAGTCATGTTTGCTATAGGGCACTTGCTGATTCAAAGAGAATACAGTTGGCCCCCATACCTGTGCGGGTTCAGTTCCCAGACTTACCGCATATACCAGAAACCATGGATAACAGTGAACCCTATTAAAATAATGGACTTCTGGTAAAAATATGCCATAGAGTTGGGCTGGAGGACCTAGAAGATGTCTAGAGAGAACACCTCTCTAGACATATTATATGGTATGTGTCCCTGTTTTGTGTCTTGTGGTTAACTGAAACCGTGGATATTGGTTCTGCGGATACAGTGACCCGACTGTATGCTAGGGTGCCACAGCCTTCAGATCCTGCTTTCTGGAAGCCCTGTTTGTGGTTTCCTGGAGGCATTTGATATGCCACTGTAGGAAGCATGGATCCTGGAGACATAGACTGGCCCATGATCTGATGAAACAGGGCTCAACTGATATTCTTCTACCAGGCAAGGCTCCTTTCACTGTTCTCCCAAGATTTTACAAGCTTTGCAAAGCGTTGGTCGCCCTGAACTCTCCCTGTTATTGTTATTTATTTGTTTGCAATGTGTGTGTTACTTCTGTGGGAGAGAGAGGGATCTTGCCACAGTGTGCTTACTACCACACTATGTTTAAACACATTGTAAAGTGGATGTAATTGTAAACACACTGAGGGATATAATTACATGTAGCAGATTTAGGCACTAATTCTTTGCCTTTCTCTCTCTCTCTCTCCCCCTCTCTCTCCCCACACACTCTGCATTTTATCAACATAATTATATTTTTTTTAACGCAGACTAACACCCTGAAATTGACAAGCATCCATTATAAGCAGAAACTTGTTCTCCAAATTGAAAAACAATACACGCCAGGTTTCTGTGTGCCCATTGTCATATGGAATGGCTTTGTTCTGTAAGAGGGAAAAGCTAATGATTTTGAAACAGCAGGTGACAAAACACATTCCTTTTTTTTTTCACGCTTTCCCCTCTTATCAGTTTGTTGATGAAGTCATTATGAACTAGGGTCCAGGATGAGGGAGCTCTTATTTTTAGCAGATAGACTTTTAATGAGTTCTATTGTGCCGTCAGTCATGTTGATTTGCTTACACTTCTCTCTCTTTCTCTCCCCTCCCCCTTCATTCAGAAACCCCCAGTATTGAAAAGCTACTATCAAAAGATTGGAAAGACAAGCTTCTTGCCATGGGATCAGGGAACTTTGGAGAAATAAAAGGTAAACCTCATTTCAATGGATTGGTAGGGATGCTAAGAAAAAATAAATAAATTGGAATATGTGTGATTTCAATTATCACAGATGAAGCTCAGAATCTTTTGCTCCTGCTATTTTGCTCTTCTTCACTGGAGAGAGGAAAGAGGTCTTCTGGGTCAGTTCTGTTGCAGTGGTATAGCTATGGGTGGAGGAAATGCTGGCATTGCTCCCACCAAATAAGAATTCTGACCTCCAATGAAATCGTCATTCGTGCCCCAAATTTCTGGCATTGCAGTAGCTTCAAACTTCAATTGAGCATTTAGAAGGACAGTCTAGGCAACCAAAGAAAATGGGAAGGCAAAGTTACCAGGGGAATGTGAACACAGCAAATAGAAGAGTTCTACATTCAAATGATTTCCAGCATCTCACTTTCTACAATGATAGACGTTTTGGGACTGATGGAAAGTTTCATGGAGAAGCAGAATTCTTATTTGGGAAAAACAATGCCCTCATTTTCTGCCCTTCACCCCATAGCTACACCCCGTGTTAAAACTGGGCAAGGCCTTTCTATTGCAATTGTAACTGCCCACATTTCAATATCAGTAAGTTACTGATCTGCACAGCTGACATGAAAGTTGTATCTAACTATGCATTATTAAGTGTCACAAGGCTTAGGGTATGTTTAGCCTGCAGAAGAGAAGGTTAAGAGTTGACGTGGTAGCTTTGTTTAAACGCTTGAAAGGGTGTCATATTAAAGAGGAAGCAAGCTTATTTTCTGCTGCTTCAAAGACTAGGACATGGAGCTATGGATCCAAACTCCAGGAAAAGAGATCCCACCTAAGCATTAGGAAGAACTTCCTGATGGTAAGAGTTGTTCAACAGTGGCATAGTCTGTCTCAGAGTGTGGCGGAGTCTCCTTCATTTGTAGGTTTCTAAACAGAGGTTAGATCGCCATCTGTTGGATGTGCTTGATGATGTATTGCTACAGGGCAGGGTGTTGGACTGGATGGCCCTTGTGGTTTCTTCCAACTGTATGCTTCTATGAACTTCGGAAGTAACAATGTTATCTGCAGCATGTTACTTTGGAGGGGATAAGGAGAGCTCCTCCACACCAAAATCAACACCACTCCATCCAGCACAGAAAACAAGGTCCAGAACATGCCCAGTCGCATGCGTAGGGCCAGATACCACTTGGGATAGACCCATGGTTGCCATGGAGGCCATGAAGTCCTTAGCCACTCCCAACAGGGCAGTCTCAACATGGATGTTGATGTCCCCCAGCACTACTAGATGTGGAGACACCAACATGGATCCAAAGACCACCTCGACTAGTTCAGGAAGGGAGACTATTGAGCAGTGGGATAAGAGGTACACCAATGGAATCCCTATTCTGTCCCAGCTACCCACCTTTAAGTATACACACTCAGCACCTGCAAACTGTGGAAGAAGGCACCTGGTCAGGGGGATGGAATCATGATGGACCACTGCAAGTCCACCTCCCTGCCCCTCAGCTGTTGCCTGCTGCTGCACAACAAAACCTAGTGGACAGAGCTGAGAGAGATTACCCCCACCCATCCACCTGGCCGAGTCACTATAGGTCTCTGTAATACAGGCCAGATCAGCATGTTCATCTGGAATCAAGTACCAAACAGCACTTGTTTTTCCATTCACCAACCTGGCTTTCAAGATGTGCAAGTGGTACCAAACAAGAGATGACCTCACTTCTGTAGCTGTAATTTTTAGTTACTCTTATATTTTAGGGTGCTGGCCTCCTTAAATGGCGGAGAAGGGATATTATATGGTTTAGGTTCTACCAATGGGAGCAGTACATCATGTGAGGATGTGGGAGGGAACCTTCTTTGCTGTGGTGCCTCAGTTGTGGAATGTCCTTCCCTTGAGGGACATATTGGGGCCAATGTTGATTTTGCTTTCTTGGCTGGAAAAAGAAAAAGAAGCAAGTCAGTAATTACTTATGGGCTCTGTTTCTTCATGGGTAGCTACTTAAAGTGAGAAGTAAGTGTCTGTCTGTCTGTCTGTCTGTCTGTCTGTCTGTGTGTTGGCTGATGGTCATTATCTTTTGCTAGAGAAGGTAATCTGTTCACAGCCCTAGGATCTCATTCTGTTGGAGAGCAGTCTTTTCTCTCCATTTCCCCACATCTCCTTTGGCTCTTTTCCTTCCCTGTTGTACACTTGAAAGTGGCCACCGCTGTGAGCTGGTAACACAAAAAGAAATTTCTCAGTGCTTTCAGCCTTGCCTGGGGGATGCCAGGGAGGGAAAACCAAAACCTCAAAGAAAACTCTACCACTGTGTTGTAATGTTAAGGAGGAAAAGTCCCCCCACAAACATTTTTTATTGTATTCTGTCTTGTGGGTTTGTTTGCTTGTTTGATGTTAGTTACTTGAGTTCCTTGTCAACAAGAGCTGAATGCTGGAAGGGGGGAGCTGCCATGTAGCTGGTGTTTTTTGAGTCAGCTTTGCTCTTAACCTGTGAATGTTGGGGGGGGGGAAATAAATCTCCTGCGGGCCAGCAACAAGGGTCAGCTTCACTGGGCACTGACCACAATGACATCCCACCCCAGTGATGCCCCAGCTGCCATACCCTGGAGCCCCACCTCCTGTTTCTCTTCTTCATTCTCTTTTCTGTCTCAGTCTGTTATTTTGTACCCACTAAGAAAGTCAGCATTGACAGGAGCAAAGAGAAGGAAGAGCTAATGGGCAGAAGTGGCAGCTAGGAGGAGCAGGCGGTCCCATCTTTCATGGAGATATGCCATGAAAGGCAACTTGCACAGGCCTTCCCCTAACCCCAACGATATCCCATCATGGGAGAAAGGAGGAATATTAAATCAGCCAGCCCATCCATCCATCCATCCATCCTACGTCTAGTGTTTATCCCCTCCCCTAAGTGATCGGAATAGCAGAATTATTTTTCATGGTCAGTAGCACAAAGCTTGATGACCATGTATACCATTTTACCAATGACATTGCTACCTTTGAAGATCTGTTAGAGGACAATCCTCTTGTTGAAGGAATATCTTGTCCACATCTGAGTCAAATATAACCATAAGATGGGAGACCACAAGCCATGAAGTTCCCTATGAAATGTTAGCCACTGGACAACAGCAGATTGGACAGGTCCCTGGCCGTAGACTTCCCCACTCTGATTTTTGAATTTCTGTTTAAATTCTAGCATTTCTTTCTGAATCTGCATATGCAAATACTATTGAAATCTTTGTCCTCTTGTGACTTTTTTTGAGGAGGGGGGATTATTATTTATTGTTTTATTCATTTATATCCCTCCTTTCTCCCGATAATGGGACTCGTGGCAGCTCAAGGTAATGCAGTTCCTTATTTTTATTTTTATTTTTTGGCAATGCATGCATTAAGTGGCCACCTGATTGGCACAACAGTTGGAAATACTGCCCTTTAATGGGTGGCAGAAAGGGAAGGAACAATGGAACACTTGCTTCAGTAAATGGCTTGGGTTTATGTTTTCTTTTTTTTCTTTTCGGGGGAAGATGGCCAGGGTGACAATCCAGAGCCCTGGCATGTGGCAATCGTGATGCTGCTGAGAGCAAAGAGCAAAGAAATGAGAGCTCAGGCCATGTTACAGCTGTATTTGTTGAAACAACATGGAAGGTGTATGTCGGACTTGCATGCGCTCACACATGAATTGGAAAGTGGGTCTGCTTCATTCTTTCTCCATGAATATGAGGTTATTGTGAAGAGTTTGCCAGCTCTTAAGTTTTAATTAATTCCTTGATATATTTGTCTTGGCAGAGACCGCTTTGGAAAAACAGGCACCAGACACCTTGGGCCTTGCTATTTCTTTGCCCTGGAATGTGCCCAGTGCTAAAGTTCAAAAGTATTTTATATAGAAGAGTATGTATATACATACCCTCCTCTATTAAATATATATATATATATATATATATATATATATATATGAAAGAAAAAGGGAAAAGAAATCCATACTGGCATCCATTCCTTCTCCCACCTGCCGCCTAATCTCCCTCTCAATAGTTAGAAGAGTGAGCAAGAATGAGAAAGAGTGGAGATGAAGATAGAAAAATAGGTCTCCAATATTGCTCTTGGGTATGTAAATCTTTTCGTGCTCCTGGTCAAGTTAGAGCCTAATCCTAACTGGCCAAGATGGTCCAGGGACAGCTGAGCAGGCACTAGGCCAGCAGAAGCTGTGCTGAATCTCCCAGTTTTGCAAATTACCCATACTCTCCAACTATCCTGATTTGGCTGGGACAGTCCCAATTAATCCCCTTTCATCCCACTCTTTCAGCTGTTTCTAAAATGCTCTAGTTTCTCCCTCCTCCTCCAACTTTTCCCCCTTGTCATCAGCTCACTTCAGTTGCTGCAATATTGGTGGCCATTTTTGGGTTGCTTTTGCTGACTTTCAGGCAGAAAAAAAATAATCACAGGAAAATGGATAGTTTTTTTTTTTTTTTTAAAAGAATAAGATTGGGAACTTCAAGGATTGCCAGAGGAGCTGCAGGAGTTGTAAAAATGCAACGTGGGGGCTGCGTGGAGCCCACAGGCTGCAATTCCCCACCTCTATTCTGTAGGTCTTGGGGGATTGGCCTTACCCCGTGAGAAGCAGTCTTTGAGCAATCTCAAATAACATTCTGGCCCCTTCTCTAGAATAGTAAGGGTGTGCTTATGCAGTGAAACCAGGAATATGTGACTCTGAGAGCTGGAGAGATTCGTTTTCCGCATGTTTGACATGGCCTACCATGTCAGAGAACTACAAGTCTCAGAGTTCCTTGTGCATAAGCAAGTGCTGCTGCTTCCTTTGGTAGGATTTGCTGGCTCCTGAGTCTCTAATTCACTGACATTCACAATTTCAATGTACCTTTGGATAGTGTCACATTCATAATCTCTATTCAAGGCGACCAAGAATATTTGTTTTAATTTATGTTTTGTCCTAAAATGAAAGAGACTATAGAGTCTGGGGTACTGGAAGAAGTCCCCCCTGCACAACTGTCCTGATTTGGATAGTCTTGATTAATCCTCTGTAATCCCACTTTTTTCATCTGCTTTGAAAATGTCTCAGTTGCTCTCCTCCTCCCACTTTCGTCCTCAGTTTATTTAATTGCTGCAAACTGAGTTCCAAGTGTTAAAGTAGTTAGCCCTCAGTTAACTCAGCAGTGAAGAGAGGAAGGGCAAGAAGAATCTTGCTTCCCAGTAGGCTCAGGCAAAAGCAAACTACTGCAGTCTCTCCTAGCTTGTGTGTTTTTCCTCCTTAATATAACTTTTAATATCTTGACCACACTCTGATATTGGTTCACCGCATGGGTCCCAGTTTTCATCTGTGAAATGTTGGAGGGTATAGAACTGCCTAAATATCTGCTTCACAAATATCCCACTGATCTTTCTGGGAATTTTCCTTCTGAAATGTTAGACCTGAAAAACATCTTCAAGGCTGCTGCCACACTGTAGACATAATGCACTTTGACACTGCTTTAACTGCCATGGCTCAATGCAAAGGAATTCTGGGATTTGTAGTTTTGTGAAATATTTAGCCTTCTCTGTCAGAGAGCTTTGGTGCCACAACAAACTACAAACCCCATGATTCCATAGGATGGAGCCATGATAGTTAAAATGGTGTCAAACTACATTATTTCTTCAGTGTAGCAGCAGCCTAAGTTTACTTTTGGAAAAATATATGAATTATTCTCAATTACATTATTAAATGAGATTTACAAGAAACAACTGCAACTGATTTTCAATGAAGTGAGCATCAACCAAGGATTTTTTTTTCCATATTGTGGCTCACTGTGGCAAAAGCTAGGGGGAAAAAAATCAGAAAACCAGTACTTATCAAAAATTGCAATGGGGTAATCCACTCAGAGATCTTGTCTATTGTGTGTGAACCTCAAAGGTGAACATTGTATGACTTTGGGGAACTGATTCATGATTTTGCAGTGGAAATGGCCTGAAAAATAAAGTTTTAATATTGATTGGATTAATGTTTGCAGACACATTGGTCCTTTAGTATTTTTTTTAAAATCAAGGATAATCTCTTTATTAAAGATCAAAAAGTTGCAAAATATTTAGCAAGCCTGTAAGACTTTCAGGCTGCGTGTTAGTATTAAACATCTATAGCAGGTGTGAGTGTTTCTCAGAAATGCAGGAGATGCAGCAGTAATTTTAGAATTAAAACAAATATTTTTCACGATTCACAAATTATTTGTATCAGATGAAGGACTGTAGTGTGGAGGTGGGATGGGAGCCTTTTTTTACAGGTTTATGTGTGTGTTAAGTACCTTCAATTCACCTGTTGATTTATGGCAGCCCTATGAATTCAATAGGGTTTTCTTAGGCAATGACTACTCAGAGGTTGTTTGTCATTATCTTCCTCTGAAATATTTTATTTATTTATTTATTTATTTATACATACCTCGCTCTTCAGCCACAAGGCTATCAGAGCGGCTTACAAATTGTTTTAAGCAATAGCAATTTACACATCTGCACTACATTAAGCAGTTTCTAATGTGTGTTAGCTAATATGACCTACAGCCCCTGGTGTTCCTTGTTGGTCCCCCATCCAAGCACTAATTAGGTCTGATCCTGCTTAGCTTCCAAAATCAGATGGGACCTGATAGATACCAGGCCCTAAAACATGATGCTTCATCCCTAATCTAAATTTGTGCCAGCATTGTGACAGTGTTCCCGAGCTGGTGGAAGTTTGGATCTGGCATAAAACTGGGCTCCTCCCTCATTCCGTCCCATTTCCTTACTTTTGTGGGCACTTCTATTGATAGATCTTTAACAGCAAAGCAGTTCTGCCCACAAATTGCTCTGCCAGCAAGTTACTCTGTTGGCAGAGCTCTGAGTTCGGCTGGCAGAAGTGGTTTCTGCCAGCGGAAGAACCTTGTGCCTAATCCTAATTCTTTACAGCCAGCTCATTTTTGAATTAGAACTATGTTGCTTAAAGGGAATCCACACATCGGTACCCTTCGCTGATTTTCTTCCCCCAAATTTTCAGAGTGTAACAAGAGTAACCTCATGTCACGCCATAGTTCTATCTGAGTGACTCTTGGGATTTGTAGTTTGCCAGAGAGTACAAATGTAGTCCCCAGAAAAACTTGTCAAACTACAAATCCTAGGATTCCACAAGATGCAGGCATGACAATTAAGCTGGTATCAAATTGCTATAACTGTGTAATGTAGACATATCCTATCTCCCTCATTGTGACGTGAGAGAAAAGAGCTGTGAATTGCATATGGTGAAGGAATCCCCTGCTTTGCCCTCATGTTCTTGCCAGTAGATGATAATTTACACTGATGGTAGATGATAATTTACACTCCTTTCCTCAGTGCCTTAATGCTGTTCCTGCTGAAACAGTAAGATGGGGATGCCCCTTAGCAGGGGGAGTACCTCTTCTCTGTTGTCATTGGTGTGGGTGAGAACAGCTGCTATCTCTTGCTCACTCCAGCCATTAGATGCTGCACAGAATGCCAAGAGAGTGGGAGGGCATCTCCCTTATATCCATGCCAGTCCAAGAAGATGGACTCATCAGCATGTGGAGCCAGCCAAACAAACCCACATTGAAAACAATAGATTTCTGGATTTACTAAGGGATGTTGTGACAAGGATGACCATGCACATCTAGAAATACCAGTTCAAATCTTAGAATTGAGAGTGTCAGCTGATTCTTAGTTGCAACATTATCTACATATATGGGTGTGTTTTTAACCACACAGAAGTGTTCTGTCAGGTCTGCAGATAGATATATCCAGCCCCCCCTCTCTCTTTCCCTCTGCACTTGTATTCTTTAGTAATGATGCAAAACTTTGCAAATAACTTCATAAATCTGCTTTGTGAATGAGGTTTTTTTAACTTGGTAAACAACATTTGTAAATAATGCCGTAAATCTGCTTTATAGAAGAGTTTATCTTTGTAGCACCATACTTTCCTTCTTCATTCAGTCGAAAACGTATTTGATCACTTTTCCTAAGGGGGGAATGAGAAAGAGAGAGAGAGAGAGAGAGAGAGAGAGACCACATCAGTTGTTGGAAATATTTTTCTAACAGAATCACAGTTGGATTTATAAAGCAATTTATGGATTTTTAATGCACACAGACTTTAAAAAAAGAGGGGTTGTCTCAAGTTGGTGGCATGTCAAGTTTCCATGTCTGTTGAAGGGGAAATGGAACCCTCTGTTCTGTACAACAAATGACTGCATTATTATTATTATTATTATTATTATTATTATTATTACAGAAAATGTTCAGGGAGCACATGAGGGGGTGGAAAAAAAACCAAGTCAGTCATTACACCTGGGCTCTGTTTCTTCAGATGACATAGGGCATTTGCCCCATTTTTCTTCTGGGCAGTCTGCATGATCCCTGGTGCAAAGATGGGGTAAAGCCTATTATACCACTTTTTAAAAATACCGAGGAAAAGCCTGCTTCAGCCAGCAAAAAACGAATCAGACCCTATGTGACCACAGGAGCCTACACCACCATGCCATCCCATTGCTGCAGCGGATGTCTGCTGTCACTCTTCTGCAGCAAGGAAGCAGGCGTGCAGAATGTGACCAGCCTGGTCACATGTAGGGGACCTTGCTCACGTGCTGCAGGCTGGCTTCCTGGCTTTAGAGAGTGCAACGTGGGTGGTGGTTGCTGCAGTGATCGGCCAGCATGGTGGTCTGGACTCCATCTCATTTTGTGCCAGTAACAGGAGAGGGGAAGGGCCTGATTCACAGACAGAATACGTTGACAGGAAGCTGGTGTATTCTAGCCTGTGTAGATCATAGAATCATAGAGTTGGAAGAGACCACAAGGGCCATCTAATTCAACCCCCTGCCATGCAGGAATACCCAATCAAAGCATTCCCGATGAACCCATTGTTATCCTAAAAAGGCCTTCAGTGCATAAGAAAGATGTCAAAGGTGTCTGAACATATCAAGGTGTCCCATCAGAACAATGGCCAACTGACGTGAGGTTTTTGTTTGTTTGTTTGTTTTTATATTTATTTTGTGCATTTGGAAACTTTTTGGAAAGCCTTTGCTGCCAAAGCATAGTCTCTGTGCAAATCCACCACCCCTGAACTCCCCAATATGTTTATGCAGGAAGCAGTGCCCTCGTGCAGAAAGGCAATGCAGAAATGAATTCCGCACAAAATAGTCTTGAAGTGTGAAAAGTCATTAAAAAGTTGTCAGTCAGTTGAAAGACAGATGAGAGAACAGAAAGCCAACTTGGGCTAAATGGGATTAAATTCCACCTGAAGACATTGTTTTCCATCTTGGATAAAGTCAGAGATTCAGCCCTCAGCCTGAGCACTCAGGTTTCAGTGGTGCCCAGGTAGGCATTTACACAATTAAAGCTACTGCACCAACTGTGCCCTTTTCTGGAGATGCCTGATTTGATTATGGTGACACATGTTTAGTTACATCCTATTTGGATTAACTCCACTGGGGGTTGCCCATGAAAGATGTTTGAAACCTTCAGCTGGTCCAAATTGCTGCAGACAGATTGTAAACTGATGCCAGTGACAGGGAGCATAAAGTTCACTTGTTGCAACAATGCCGCTGACTCCACTGCCTGTCTCTTTCCAAACACTGTTTAAAGTGCTGGTTATGATCCATGAAGCCCTATATGGCCTGGGTCCCAGCAATCTGAAGGACTGTACATTCCCATATAAGCCTGTCCCTCAGCGGGTGGCGGACTCTTCATTTTTGGAGGCCTCTGAACAGAGTTTTGATGGGTATCTTTCCCACTCTAAAGATTCTATGATTTTGTGGTTCTAATGTAAAAGAAGACTTCTCAGTGTTTGCTTCCAGGCTCTGAAACACCCTTCCTACAGAGGCTAGCTAGATCTACTCCCTAACCCTTTCAGGGGCAGGTGAAGAGCCTTCTATTTCAATAAGCTTTTGGGAACTGACTGTTTCACAAGAAAAAGGCTTGTACTGTAAAGTGCTGTGCCACTTTTATCCCTCTCATTTAAAATTAATGTTTTGAATGCTTTTAATTCTATAAACCATTTAATGCTATTTTAAACATAACTTTTGTGTACTTTCACCTCAGTTATTATTAGTATTAGTATCAATATTAGTGTTAGTATTAGTATTAGTATTTCTTTTTATTTTGTAATCTACCTTGCATCCTAGCTTTTGGAGCAATGGCAGGGTCTAAACTAACACAGTACTGTATAAAAAGTATGCAAACTGTTGTAATCTCTCCCAAGAGGAAGAATACTTTGCAATTTTTTCTTCTTGCATACGAGATTGAACTATGTCATGATTTACTACCCAGTCAGGGATATAGCTATGGGGGGGGGGACATTCCCCCCCCCAATAAATATCCTACCCCTAAATGAAAGTTTCCTTCAGTTCCTAAATTTCTAGCATGGCAGAGTGAGACAATGAAAATTACTCATGCCTAGCGCTCTTATATGTGCTATGATAGCTTTCCCTTGTAGCTTTGCCTGGCCCTTTTCTTTCTTTTCTGTATCTCTGGTCCTGTCCAAATGGTGAAAATAATCCAAATGGCAATTGCATGGAAGATGATCTGTCCAAATGGACATTTGCATCAATACATCTCATTCAGAAGGGGGTGGCAGCCAAATCCTCCATAAAGCTCTGAAGGGAAGTCCTTTGAGCTTTTCTTAGAGTTTTTACAAAGCTCCATAGGGCATGTGGAGGTGTGGTCATTTGGACAGTTGCATTTGTGTTGCTGCAATGAGGTAGCATAGGCTGATTGGCCAGATGATCATGGGGGTGGGGATAACAAACAGGGAAAGTGCCTGCTGCTGTCATGTTAGATTTTCGGCTAAGCAAGAGATCAGAAAGGAGATAAAATGGTGCTCTTTCTCCCTCTTTTGTTCTTTTTTCTTTTGCAAATATGAAGTATCACTTGTTCGCACCATGGTAAACATTTTCTTTTTAAAAAAATTGGTGGCGGCAGATATATAACATATATTACATATATATAAAGTGAGTAAATCACTTGCAACCACCATCTTGGCTAGGGGGCATGCGAAGTTTAGATGGGCTCTATTGGCCCTTAAGGGAGGTCACAGCACTGTGAATTGCTGTTCTTCAGAGGAGATGGAATTTTTTCCCTCTCATATAGACAGGACCTCTAAATGCTCAGTGGAGGTTTTATGTTACTGCAATGCTAGAAAGTTGAAGACTGAAGGAAAAATTAATTTGCGGGGCAGAATTCATATGTGGGGGAGCAATGCCCTCAGCTTGTCCCCCCCTATAGCTACACTCCTGTTCCTAGTGCATAAGTTGCACGCAAGTACAAGGCTCTTCAACGTGAGTGGAAGATGTGAATAGCAAGGACTGTGTGTGCAACTGCAGAAGGTGTGCAGCCATTGGAATGTCAGGGGGATAGTGGGTGTGATCACTCTCCCCCTCACACATTCACTTTTTTTTGGTGGGGTGTCTCTCATTTGGTTACTGCTGAGAGATGCCATAATTCCCTAAGGCTTTGGCATTCCCAAGTCAGAAGAGTTCATATTCTACCTAAAGTTGCCACAAAAATTCTGCCGTAAGCAATTTTTTTTTTTTAAAGGGAATTTGGAGGTTCCTCCTCAGGCAAGCCATCTGAGGAACTTTGAAGGGAAGCCAAAAGAGTTTTGATGAGACTTGAGAAATTTCTCCAGGGAGTTTTACACATTTCTTATGGCACTCAGCTCTGGCTGCAGTAGTGGGGAAAGAGAAAATATAGGTTTCCTTCACTTTCTTGCTGGGCTGGTCTCCAACTAGAGATTGGGAGAAGGGAGGTAAAATTAGACAGGCTTTGTTATTTTGGAAGGACAGCTTTAGTGCTTATATAGAAAATGTTGTTACGATGTTTTTAAAGGGTGAGCTAGAAATTCTAAGCCAAATAGTTTGGGTTCAAAACTAGGCAACAGATAGGAGACAAAAATGTGATATTGGATCTAGTTCTATGGCATCAAGAACAGCTCTTCATATCAGACATTAGCTGGTGGATCTTGTTCCCCATATCCATAATCTATCTAGCAATGATGTTACATGGTAATATAGCACCTAGAGACATGAAGAATATTTGTTCCTTTTTTCATTAAGGATATAAAAAACCTTTGGTTTTTTTAAAGGTGGCCTGATGCTCAGGGGATCTGGCTGAGGACAAATCCGCACTACACAAATAACCCAGTTTGAAACTGAAGTATTTGGCATGGTTTCTCCCTATGAAATCTTGGGATTTGTAATTTGGTGAGGCACCAGCACTGTTTCACAGAGAAAGCAAAAGATCTTGTAAAACTAAAAATCCCAGGATTTCATGGGAAGAAGCATGGCAAATAATCCAGTTGCAGACAGGATAATTGGTTTAGTGTGGATTTGACCTGAGATGAAGGAGAAAAGAAATAACGTTTTTCAGGACAGTTTGCTTTTGCAGAAATGCATGTGGTGTATTTTGGCCAGAAAACTGTATTTTGCAAAACTCTACCACCACATATATGGGGAGGGGGAATTTCTTGTGCAGAAAAAAATGAATGTCTGTGCAAAGGAGTTATCCTGAAAGACATCCCAAAGAGTGAATAGTGGTAAAAAAAACTCTACAGAAACTCTTGAATTCTTGTGCAGTGACAAGAAAAATGCATACATGATTTGTTTTGGCATGCAAAGATGATAAAGGAAAGGTTTACAGCCACACTAGTCTCTTTGCCCCAGAGGACATAATGGTGGGGTGTTCAGCTTGGCCCTAGCATTTAAACAGATTGAATTGTTTTGAGTTTTCATGTTCTGGGGGAGTCTAGCATGTTTTCTTGTTTCTGTGATGTGATTCCTTTGAAAACATGTTGTGTGGATGCTGCCAATTATTCCTGGAAGAGAAATTCTGAATGTGTTTCTGTTCCCAAGGTTACTGGCATAAATGCACTGGTTGACACCAAGACATCTGCAAGGGAATACCATGGCAGGAATGGCAGAAAATGCATTGCGGCAATAGATTCTCACCTGTGAAGAGTTATTTGAAAAGACTTTGATGCCTGGATATTTTTATTAGCCAATGCATTATATTTTGTAACATAAAACATACACATATCAAACTTTGAAACACATTCCATTTAAAAAAAAATTATATTCTGCAGCCCAATCCTATGCATGGTTCTCCTAAAGTAAACCCTGCTGATGCATAGGATCGAAATCTTGTCATTTATTGAAGTAAAGAAATGGCAGCAATGGGGAAAACAAAATAAATGTCTATAGTGAATCTTTGCTCCAAATCCATTTACATTTGAAAGAATCAAACTGGAAAGAAAAATCAGTGGAAACGTCATATGTGATGACTTTTGCAGATTCATAAAATCAAATTAATATTCAAGAAACGTTTCCAAGTTTATTACTAAAGTTTTAATATATCAAGTCTACTAAGCATCAACATCTACTTGATGTGGCTTATATATTCCTTGGTGTCTGTATTGATATACCTGGGACCAGAGCTTGGGTAAGTTACCATGCTCAAAATCCCCAATTCAGCATGTCTACTCTGGGTAGCAAATTCTGGGAGTTATAGCCCAAAATGCTATTTTTCCAACCTCTGCTTTGGATCTGTTGAGAGATCACACCTTCACATTGTCTCCCAGTATTGGAAAACCAATGAAGTTGTACCAGTCATAATGGGCTCCTGAACCCATTATGTACTCCTGCAGTGTGGAGAACTACCAGTATTATGTTTCTGTACAATAACGGTAACGATGTCTGGGGATATGTGGCCCCTTCCCCCGGATTCAGTAGTATTCCATCCATCCATCCATCCATCCATTAATACAGTCTGACCCCAGTATCTGTGAGGGTTCAGTTCCCAGACTTACCATGGATACTGTAAACAACAGATAACAATGAACACTATTCAAATAAAGGACTTTCAGTACAAACATTCCATGGAGTTGCACTGGAGGACTTAGAAGAAGCTTAGAGAGAATGCCTCTCTAGGCATTTTCCAATGTGACTCTATGGTATGTATCCTGATTTTGTGTCCCTCAGAAACTAAAACCGTGGATATTGGTTCCATGGATATGGGGGTCTGATTGTATTCAGGACTGAATCTGAAATTGTGGCACCACAATCGCAAAGCTCTCTTCCCATGAACGATACAGCCAAGTCTATCTTTGAGCACTTTCCCGTACCTTTTAACTGTCCTGCTTTGGCAGGAACAGTCCTGAATTATCTTCTGTTGTCCCTCTTTTTCAACTGCTTGTGAAATGTCCCAGTTTTTCTCTCTTCTCCCACTTTCCCTCTTAGTCCTCACTTTACTACAGTAGCAGCAAAATTGAGTTCAAAGTGCAAAAATAGCTTGCACTTAGTTAACTCAACAGTGGAAAGAGGAGAGAAGGAGGCAGATTTTTGCCTTTCCCAGGAGGCTTAAGCAAAAGCAACCTGCTGCAGCTTCTGCGAACTTGTGTGTTCTTCCTCATTAGTAACTTTTGCCATCTGGACCACACTTGGATGTTACTTGGCTACACATGTCCCAGTTTTCATCTGTGAATTGTCAAGATGTTAAGTCTTTCTCAAAGCCTTGTTTGGAGCTATCTGAGACTGATCTTAATTCATTGTTTCTGTTTTCTTCACTTTGCTGAAAATGTGATGAGTGGATTTTTCCATTATCTCTATAGGCCTGGGGTCATTTCCCTTTTCCGTAGTTTGTTCACGATGGATCTTGAAAGGGGGAAAGTCATTCACAGATTCCCTCCATGCAGCAGTTCGCAAACTTGTTAATAAGAAGCCCTCTCCAAAATTCATATGCATTTTCATGCAAGTATCTCCTACCTATGCATTTGTGTATGAGATTTTCCCCAATATATATATATTTAACAATGATATGTATTTGGAATTAGCATTTGTCCACTATTTCTTGTTGTGCTGTTGTACTTTGTGTTTGCTTTTTAAGTTGGGAGGTGTGATTGTAACATGTAACTTGTAATTTAGCTCCAAATAATTCTTTTCCTTCTAGGTCATGGTAAATTGGAAGCCTTTGTGTCACTAGGACAAAAAATTGCCCTCAGACTTACCCACTTATAATCGGTTTTAACTTGGAGAATGTCACTGTAGCAACTCAGGATTTAAAGGAACACAACTGAAAGCAGAAATTGTGGCCTCAACATGCCTAATCTTAGTTTATTAAATCCCCATCAGCCTGAAATAGACATTTATTTGAAAGACATAGCTCAGTATCATGGAGCACAGAGGACATCACTAACAGGTACTTATGTCATACTGTGCCTGACATATGACAGGACTCTGTTTGCAGAAAACTAAAGCCCTTCATGCATGTGTCACCAAGATGGGGCTGGGGGTTCTCTTCAGAGAACACTCTTACAACTGCCAATAATGGATTAAGAGAAATAATCCATTCAGTGATACTATAGCTCATCAGCAACCGTGAATTAAAGACATATGTTATGTAGATTCAATGTATGGATTAAAAAGGATAATCTGTTAGGTGACATACAGAATCTTGAGATAAGTGGGCTAGGCAGATTCTGTGTATGGATTGTGGCAGATAATTCCATTTAAGTAACACTGGACAAGTTGGAAGACAAGGAAGATAGGAGGAGGGGCAGCACTCTGGTTAGGAAGGGTAATCCACTCTGTGACACTTGGGATCTTGTAATCAGGCAACTGGAGACAAGAAAGCTAAAGGGTTCAGCACATTTTGCTTTGGAGGAGGCAGAGGAGGGGAAAGCCATGGTAAGGAGATTACCCTATAGGACAAATATTGGTTTTAAACCTTTTGGTTAATACAGCATGGATTCCCCAGGAGATGTTGTAAAGCAGCATGCCCTCTTAGTAGCTTTTTAAAATTTTATTTATTTCTTGCTGCATATTTTTGCCAGATGTGTCAGAACAACTGGGTTCTCTTTGAATGAGAGCTTTGGTTTTGTTTGCAATTCCCCCCCCCCCAAAAAAAAGCCACAGGAAGAGAGGAGGAGGAACAGAAAGATTCTTAAACAAAGGAGATAAGATACATGTGATTATTTGTCACTCCTTATGATACATGCAGTGTTTACTGCAACCCATGCTGTTTCTTCTGTCTTGGCTTCTTTTTAAGGTATTTGGAATTGCTAACAGCAGACATCTGCTGTTGGCTGGCTCTGGGCTTAAGACTGCTTCCAGAGCATCGGGAGGGTGAGGGTGTGTGGAAGGACTTCCCCAACATTGCAGAAGGGAACCTGTTGTTGTTGTTGTTGTTGTTGTTTAAAGAAGAGATTCTGCAGATACTGGAAAAACTAGAGGAGGAGCAAAATGTCATCTGGCCAAAACAAGGAATCATGTCAGTCATTACTCAATTCTTTTTCCCCAACGGGTAGAGTGATAAATAATTAAAACATTAATTTCAACAGTAACATTGTTGCTGTTTTGAGGGGGGTTGGAGGGGCTTTTTCAATTTAAATGTAAAAGGGCCCAGTTCCTTTCCAGTAACACTTTCAAAAGAATGAATAGCCCCTTCCTGTTTTGAGAAAAAACTAAAATTGATACTCTTGTCATTGAAATGGCTAAAAGTAATGCCATTTTCCTTCATTGCTCAAAACAAGAGACAAGGGCGACCTGGAGGAAACTTTCATGGAATTTTTGGTGGCCACGCTGAAAAAAAAGAGAGAGAACAAAATGGTGGGAGGTCTAGAATCTATGCCCTGCGAGGAGCAGCTTAGGGAGCTGGGTATGTTTAGCCTGGAGAAGAGAAGGAGAAACATGATAGCCATGTTTAAATATTCAAAGGGATGTCATACTGAGGATGGAGCAAGCTGGTTTTCTACTGCTCCAGAGACTAGGATATGGAGCAATAGACTCAAACTACAGGAAAAAAGATTCCACCAAAACATTAGGAAGAACTTCCTGACAGTAAGAGCTGTTCAGCAGTGGAATGCGCTGCCTTGGAGTGTGGTGGAGTCTCCTTCTTTGGAGGTTTTGAAACAGAAGCTGGATGGCCATCTGTCGGGAATGCTTTGATTATGTATTCTTGCATGGCAGGGGGTTGGGCTAGATGGCCCTAGTGGTCTCTTCCAACTCTATGATTCTATGAAACTGACCCATTAACAACAACAACAACCAACAAGGAGCTGAAAGCATTAGCTTTCCATTCATCTCTAAGTAAATGACTGGGATGAATTGACAGGAAAGGTCAATCTGGAGATGGAGCCATTTGCAGGCTTTAGTGTGAGTCATTTATCTGAAGAGGGGCTAAATGAGGGGGAGACAGAGAAACAATCAGGTGGAGGTGATTCCTGGAGGAAGGTAGGAAGTTGTAGCAAGAGCAGCATCTGGCTGCTGCTTAGATGTAAACCTCTCACAGGTTTCCCTTAATGCATTATACTCCTTGGATGGGACCCTGCTGTGCATGTTCTCAAAATAATGAGCAAAGGCTATTAGATCTAGGATCTGTTTTGTATTATGATTTTACTAGTGTTTACCTCTGTTTAGAACAACTGCCCAAGCAAGATCACCAACAACAAATCCTCTGTGTTCCCAAAAATGTTTTTTTGGGGGGGAGCAGTTTACATTGGCAAAGAGCACAGATTGCTTCTGTGAGGCACTGAGTTGACATGACTCACTTTGTTTTGTGTTTATTTTCATGCCTATCGGAAAGCTCTCCTCATTTTTGGCTATTTCTGGCTCATATTGCAAACACCTTGAGATTGTTTTGATCCAGTTTTTCCCCTCAGTGTTCCTTTATTCCTTGGCTTTGCCTTCAAAGACATTGGCTTCACTTGCACGTTTGTCATTTAATCTGATTGGTGAGGGCAATGCGGGATTACAGTTGTCCCTTCATATCCACAGATTTGGTATTCACAGCTTGAAAATATTCTTTAAAAATAATAATCCAAAAAGTAAACCTTGATTTTGCCATCTTATCAAGGGACACAATTTTGCTATGCCATTGCATATAATGGGACTTGGGTATTCACGGATTTTGGTATCCACAGTGGGTCCTGGAACCAAACTCAGCAAATATGAAGGGACAACTGTATTTGTCAATAACCTCATCCAGTGCTGCATGTGGTAGGATGATTTCATCAAGTCTACCTTCAAACAAAACTGCATGGCATTTGGGTTCCAAAGTAGTGTGGGATGAGAACATAAGAACAGTCTGCTGGATCAGACTGAATGTTTATCCAACCTAGAGCTTGGAAATACCTAGTTACAAATAATGAATTTCTTAGCAATAGCAATAGCAATGATATTTATATATCGCTTATCAGTGCCGAAGCACTCCCTAAGTGGTTTACAATTATTTTTAACTAATTGCCCCCAACAAGCTGGGTACTCATTTTACCAACCTGTGGAAGGATGGGAGGCTGAGTCAACCTTGGAGCTCTCTGGGATCAAACTCATAACCTTGTGGCTTGCAGTTCTGGCATTTAACCACCATGCCACCAGGGTATTTCTTGTAATAATACTTCTTTCCAGCAATGCAGGAATGGTTACATTATGATCGTAACCTAATAAGGGATGAGTTCGTGATCTTTACATTTTCTAGCTACTTCTATAGTCCCAGGTATGTGGTGAAGGAGGAATATCACCTGGTTCGAGTGCTGGCTCATGATCTGATGTCTGTGTTCAGGTGATGATGATCTGAATGGAAGGAAAATGTGTATTCTACCATTGGCTTGTATAATAGATGTTGTTTGGTTTCTTTAGAAAAGTAGTTAAAGGACATCTCTTCCCATTCTGTTTGATTAATGAGAAAATAAATAGTTACTTTTTAAAATTTAATTTTAATAGTAATTAACTACTATGGGAGCCTTGTATCTATAAATGTAATGAATTATTTTTAAATTACTTCCCAGGTTATGATGTAGTGTAGCATCCTCTTTCCCACAGTGGACAGAGGCTTTTCTCAGTGGGACCTGAGAAAAACAGCCCTCTGCTTCTCTTGGGTTTCATCAACTGCTATTCAGGGGGAAACTGGAGTTAACATATGGCCCACAGATATGTAAATCTTATTTGAAAGGGGGGTTGTAAATTTTTAGCATTTTTCTCCTGCTGCGTTAAAGTCCTAGAAAACTGCATGGTTTTCAAAGACTAGTTGCAGTTCAAGACTTATTTTGCAAAAATAAAAAAATAAAAAATGTGGATGTTTTGCAAAGAAAATATCATTTTCTATGCAGAAAACTTGATGTTCTTTGCAGCAATGTTTTCTGCAGAGAGCATCATGTTTTCTGCACAGAAAACTTGTTTCAGTTCCACACAAAAATCCGTGTATGGTTTCCACATGGAATAAGTCCCAAGCTGCAAAGATTCTTCTCTGTCTAGGGCTTTCATTGTAAGGGCCCAGGGCACCCATTTTGTTTGTTTGTTTGTTTGTTTGTTTGTTCTAATATTCTTTCCATCTCTATTCATGGTTAGTAGCTGTTGATAGCCCTATGCTATCTATAAGAAGACATGAAGAAAGACGGGGCTGGGGGAACAAGAATTGAAATGGTACAGGGAAGACTCTTAGAACTACAGTATCACCCCCCACATCTGTGGGGGATTGGTTCCAGGGCGCCCTGCGGATACTGAAATCCGCAGGTAATAGCAAACACTCCCTGTCCACCTCCACCCTGCTGCCACTGCTGCCGTACCTCTGGACCCTGGCAAGGAAGGGAGGAGGGAGGCGACCTGCTCTCTTCCCCCCTCCCTCCCCTGTCCCCCCTGCCCACCACAGGCACTGCGTCTCTGGATCCTGGTAGGGAAGGGAGGATGGAGGCAACCTGCTCTCTTTCCCCTCCTTCCCCTTCCACCCTCCCACCATCGCTAACCACGGATAAGTGAATCAGCGGTTGGCAAATCAGTAGATATGGAGGTGCTACTGTATGGAGTTGGAATGGGCCTCATAGGCCATCGAGTCCAACACCTGCTCAGTACAGGATCTCCAGGTAGAGCATCCCCAGCAGTAGCTGTCCAGCCTCTTTCTGAAGATGTACAGAGAAGGAAACCCCACCACCTCTCTAGGCAATTGGTTCCATGACAAACCACTCTTACTGTCAAGAAGAAGTCACATCCACGCAGCATACAGCTATAGAAGCAGTGTGACTGTTTGGCCAAGTGACCATTTTATTTAACAGCACTGATATGCTGGGCTGTGTAAAATGTTCCCCTTTTGAAATGACATAGAGGGCCAAGACCTAAAGAGCACAATAAGGGACAAGACTGCAACTAGCTTTTCATAAATACATTACTCTAATTTGTGGTGGTGGTGGTTGTGGTGCTGCTGTGCCTTCAAGTCATTTATGACTTATGGCAACCCTAAGGTGTTCAGAGGGGGTTTGCCTTTGCCTCCCTCTAGGGCTAGGAGAGTATGACTTGCCCAAGGCCTCCCAGTGGATTTTTATGACTGTGCAGGGATTTGAACCCAGTCTCCAAAGTCATAGCAGATTATCAGACACGGCTAACGTGGTGCCAGCATAACACCAACAGAACACTAAAGGATGCCAAGAACAGACGACATCATCCTTTTACATTCTGCTGGCATTATGCTGGTGTTTCCCCTTATTGAAGGCCGAAGCCATAAATAGATCCCCCCCCATTCCATTTTGGTGCCGGCATTGCCAACGTGCAAAAACTCAGGCCATTTAACTCTCATGAATGCAGTGAGAATGGCCGGTCCTGCGCGAACACTTCCGGGTGAGATCGGGACATCCAGGTAAGTTTCATTCTTTTTATGACCCTCCGCGGGTTACTTTGGACTTTTAAATTTTGTTTAAGTGCTTTGTGTAATTTTTTTGTGATTATTTTTATTTTTGAATTTCCCATGCTCACATCTTCATGTGAGAACTGGTGGGATTTCAAGTCTAGGAAGTAAACAGAGCTCCGTTACAGCACCATTCATTCTTGGGCTGTGTTTTCCATGGGAAAGAAGGTAAGTGTGATGGTGAGGGTTAGGGTATTGTGCCGGGACAGGGACGAGATTGGAGACTGTGGAACAGGAACGCTTTTTGGGTTCCTATCTGATAATCTCCATAATCCAACACTCAAATTACTACTCCACACTAGCTCTTACAGAGTGCTGTTTGTTTTATTTTGTTTTATTTAGTAAGTATATCTTGAGAAAGAGGGTAAAGAGAAGCCAACAATCCTGAATGTATTTCTCTTTAAACACACACACACACACACACACACACACACACACACACGAGTGTATTTTATGTCAGGTCTTTAACACAATGTTATTGCATCTGTCTAGGTTTATAAAAGCCCTGTATATTATTTGATCTTTCTATAATTTCACAACAATAATTGTTCATAAACCATTTAGTTCATTATTTTGGCAGCGAAACAACTCAGGAGTAGGTTTAACTATTTTTTTATATATGCACTCAGAGCAGTTGATTGATATTATTCCTGGTCAAGGACACAATCCTGCCAAGGCTGATTCAAGGAATGGTTAGGAAGTAGCTGATGCTGCATGTATTACAAAAGCTGAGCAGGTGGGTTGACCCTAAGTGTTGTTTTTGTCAGGAAACCACTGAGATTCCCCTGTAAGAATGAGATAGAACATTTATTTTCATTCCATGGGAGAGAACTGAGGATGTGTTTAACTCTCTTGTAGAAATCAGTAGGACTAAATAGTGCTCTGCTTTGTTTGGATATAGTCCTAGTTATTAAACCTGGCAAAATCACAAAGACACTAGAAGCCTGGCTGTGGTTTTGTATAGCTCAACACACACACCCCAAAAACACTATTGGGAGCTTATACTTTTGTTATATCTTGCTCTACTTTATGGATCCCACCCCCACAGAAATAATATGCACATTAAAATTTGCCATGGGTTACCTTTAGGAGTATTAGAGAGATCTCTCAGGTTCTCTTTCGGTTGTGGGCATTCTTTTCCCAGAGAAAATTAGACAAATCTTCCTTAAATCTCCTTTTAGCTGATTCACTTTCAGCAGCTGGATGCCCACAGCTAGCTAAGTTGCACATGCTAGGCAGATGGAGGGGAGTACTAGGGTTGGGTCTACTATTGGCAGAGTGAGGCAGATGCCGGCAGATTTTAGGTATTGTGAAAGGACACCAAATTGTTATTAATTATGTCATTCATAAAGGATGAATATTTTTCTGCCAGGACAGGGGAGGAGCATGTGTGAAAGCTTCTGTCTCATGTGCTAAAAGGACTTGGCAGGTTATGCACTCTGACTTTGATGCATGGGGGACATAATTTGCTGTTCCAAAATGTCTTGGGCCAGCCCTAGGAAGAACAGAGGGTGAATGTGTGGAAATCTTTTATGACTATATTCTTCTCAATGAGATTTGCACCTCACTGTGTTGTTCATTTCTTAATTATGGTAACTTAACAATATGAAATCATATTTGAGCAGCCAGTATAGTTTAGTTTTGAGCTGTTAGACTGGGATTCTAGGAAACCAGGGTTCAAATTCCTGCTCAGCTGTGAAACCCACTGGGTGACCTTGGGCAAGTCATACTCTCTCAGCCCCAGAGGAGGGGTAAGGCAACCTCACCCTGAACAAATCTTGCCAAGAAAACCCTATGATAGGTTCTTCTTAGGATCACCATAAGCCAGAAATAACTTGAAGGCACACAACAACAACAACAACAACAACAAAAACAACAACAACAACCAATACTTGTTTTACTAAAATTCCATTGTAGGAGAACCCTTAGATTTGGGTGTTAGGCACTTTTAATTTGGAAAGATGGTGTAGTGAAAAGAATAATCCTATTTAGGTGCTTGGTAATATGGGTGGGTAATATAGGATGTGCAGATGACACCATACTACTAGCAGAAAATGGTAAAGGCTTGGAACAATTACTGAAGAAAGTCAAGGGAAAAGTGCAAAGGTAGGTTTACAACTGAACATTAAGGACTTTATCAGACTAGTGTCTAAAAACGCCATAATTCTGTGAATGAGGATAATGTGCCCACTCTCCCTCACTCACAAAGAAAGACAAACACAATGCAAGTTTGAAAGACTATATTGGACATAAGTTTGAGGAATATGTTGGCAATAATGGCCACAACTTTATTGATGACAGCTGCAGTTGGTTGGCTCAAACACATGGGTTCGGATCCAGACATCGACCAACCCGCCTGCTGGTCGATGAAACCACTGCTGGCCCACCTGCTGACAAGTACCAGTCAGGAAGGGGGAGGAGTCTGGACAGGCCCCTGGATGCCTACCAATCCCTCGTTCCCCCTTCCCGCCACCAAGAAACTAGAGGAATAACAAAGGGGGGTTGTAATCACATGCCCCAAGCTGGCATGCTCCACTGTCCATTGTCCCCCATAACCTGGGGTCTCCGTGACCTTGATCATGATGAAGATGAACTTGATGGAGACCCCATTACCAATAACCTTGGATCAGAACCCATGCCAACTATCCCAAAAGTTGTGACAATGAGTAAATGAACATACATTCTAATTCACCCCTAAGAAAATACATGACTGAGGGTGGGTGGGTCAGCTTCTGAAGAGCCACTACCTCTTCCGGTGTGGTGGTCAGGAATTTATATCCAACCACCTGACTGGAGTGAAAACTGCTGCAAAAGCAGCACCCTCCTGCCTTCCCAGCCAATCCGATTTGAATGCCTCAGGCTGCATCTGCATCTGAACCAGCCAATCAGGGTGAAGCTTGCTTCGCCCTTATTGGCCACCACTGCATCTTCTTCCCAGCCCTCAAAGCTAGCTGGGAAGAAGATGGACAAGCACGGCAGCAGCCATGTGGAGGGGTGAGGATCCCCCCCCCCTGGCTGGGACTGCAAGTGCTCCGCCAGGTGAGTCCAGAAGTTCTGTTGCTATCACATGTCGCTGTAATCACATGAAAGAACCACCACAGAATCATTGCACAACAACCACTAGCACTGTAGCATTATCCTCATTCACTGTACTTCCACGATTTTGAACGGGCGGGATTTTGGAGGTTCTCGCAAAAAGACGCGAGTGCACTTAAAACCCAAAACACCTTAACTAACAAAGTAAATGAACTCAGAATCACTGAAACAAACCAAAAAAGGTTGGAACTGAACAGGACAGATAATAAAAAGAGTGTCCTGTGCTTTGTTTTTGCATTGTCACCTAAAGTTTTCTCGCTGAGGACTGCCCATTCACTCTGTAATCTCACGATTTACAATGGGTTGTGGTTTTGCATGCCTTCAATAATGCTAAAGAAGCACTATTGATGCTCTATTGATGGGTTAACCCATCAATTAAAAGCAACTGTTTTTTCCCGGCTGGAGCTTGGAGTAACAGCACAAAGACAATGACGTCATGTGATAGTGGGGCCCATTCATGCTACCATGATTCGTAATCCCACTATTTTTACCATGTCTGATAAAGTCCTAAGGAAACAAAATAATGACCACAGATGATGATGAAGACTTTGAAATAGCTTGGCTCAGTCATTAAAAAATGGAGACTGCAATGAAGAAATCAAAAGAAGACTAAGACTTGGAAGGGCAGCTATGAAGGAACTGGACAAGATCTTGAAGAGTGAAGATAGAATCACCCAGAGCTTCTGTACACACCCAGTAGCTTCCTAGACATGCCGACATCTGACAATGTCTATGTAACGGTCCAGTTAAATGCCATTACAGAACTTCTGATAATGAGAACTCAGTAATTCAGCTAAGCATGTGTTTGCATTCAGCCAGACACAGTTACAGATAACACTTCAAACCTTCATGTTTAATGCTTAAAGATCCAGGACATGTCCAGATATTTGGGGATGGTTAGGGGCAGGATGAATGCATACTTCTCTGTCTCTCATTTAGCCCTATACATAAGCAGGCAAACACTTGAATAAGGTTCAAATATTTAGCCTCCCAAGATTGTAAATGAAGCCACAGCCTTATCTTGCCAAACATTTTTATACTAAAATAACAAAGTCTAAATGTAAAATAACATTGTCGAAATCTAGCAACAGGGGGTTGAATAAGCACTGAATATATAAATATAGATGCATTTCATTGTTTTCCCCTCTTGTTTTATTCAATTTTTCCTTGCCAAAGTTTTACTAGCAGTAAGTATCTCTGTCATATACATCCATATCACAGAGGTATGGAGGATTTCTGGTTAAGACTGAGGATTTAGTGAGTGTCTTGTCTTTCGCGAAAGGCCTGCAGAACATGTGACACACAACCAGTTGGAAAAGCCTATCATGTGTGACAGTTAACCTCATCTTTTTGCTGCCTAGGTAGGATTACAAACACAGGGGGTTGTCAGATTATATGTGGCTGGTGGATTTAAGTATGCTCATGGGTTGCCATCTACTTTCGGTGAACCACTATTTTGCATGAAAAGGCTCTGAAATTCAGCCCAGGACATCTACAGAAAAGATAGGTTTTGTCTGGCCCTCTGACCCCATGTTTGTGGCCTCCAAAGCTTCCCACCCATCCCCAAAACTTTCCACCACCACCCCATTTTTAAAACAATGCTGTGCTCTTTGGGCAATTTCTGCCTCAAAAGCAACAGGAAGCCCCCCCCCCCAGATATGTGAAATCATGTGAAAATTCTCCCACCACACCTACCACAAGTGCCCCAGAACCTCATACTGCCCCTAGATACCTCCATTTTTGTCATGCACTGCTTTGAGAACTTGGAAATGAACTCTAACTCAGAGACTGAAGCAGTGGACATCCCAGGACCTGCTGAACCAGAGTAGGAGGATGATCCAGAGCTACAGGCATCACACACAGACAGTAGTGCAGTATCAGCTCTGGTAGAGGGTCCCGCCTCTTCAGATACAGAGGACAGCTCACCTATACCCACCTTCTCAGCACAGAGACAACACAAGGAGGACTTGAGGCAGTCTCAGTGTATTTATAGCAAACAACTATTAGATAAGCAGCAGCTGCATTAGCTGCTGAGCTATAAATATGCAGCTCTGACCTCCAAGCATTGTTGGAGATTATCCAATGTACCTGGTGACTCATCTTGCTCCTGCTTGCTGTGTTTGACCTGAACTGTGTTTGTTACTCTGAACTGTGCCTAACCTGGATTCTGGTGGACTACTCTGAATTCTGTTTGCCAGACCTAGGCCTTGTTATTTGGATATTGCTTATGAACTTGTATTTGCTTGCTAGTAAAGTAAGTGTTTGACTTCACACTGCCTTGATTCCTTTGCCCGTAATTAGCTTGACTGTGCTGTGCCTCTGCTATCAGCTGTGCCGCAATCAGCCTTTGGCTGATGGCCCAGACAGTGTTTGGACAATTTTCATCAGCACTCCCTCTCAAAATGGTGTCAGGATGTCACTTCCTGTTTTAATTATTGGAGGGACTGTAAACAGGTATTTGGCTTTGCTGTGGGGTTGCAGCCCATGTGGAGATTTTTTGGGGGGTGGATTTGGCCCTTATCCCCACACAATTGCTCATCCCTGATTTACAGATAAAACTGTCTCAAATGACGAAATTGGGAAAGGTCCAAAAATTGAGGCGAGGGGACATGTCTGAATGAGATGGCTCAGTGGATCATCTTGTCTTATGCAGCACCATAAAGCTTCCTGTTCCATAAAACAGGATGGATCCCAAATGGGACATGTTTCCAGTGGCCTTTGAACATGGTATTAAAAGTTGTCTGAAGGACTGTAGTGGACACAACTGTGATTTCTCTGAATTTATATCATGAGTGTTTGAAGCATTTCACAAATATTGCTTCATTTGGTTTGAAGTAAGAAGTAAGGTCAGGACAATATTTATCTCTGTATTCCAGTATGAAGGGTAATGTTGAAAGACTAGCAGTTTCTCTTAGAAAAGAGGGATCGTTTGCCACAAAAATTCTAAAACTATGTTCCCTAGATGACTATGGGACCACAAGCTCCTTCATGCCATGTCCAGGAGGCTACAGAACAATTGAAAATATCAGGACTTGAACTTTTTTTTGAAATCCACCAGCTGTTTGGATCATAGCCAGATTAGCAAAGAGACTGACAAGACCCTGAATGTCAGTGAGGTGGTAAATATTCTTTGGCTTTTAGTGTGAACTTTAAAAACATTATCTAAGGTGCCTAACCTATTTGGGAGATAGGTTTCAGCACTCCTTTAAATTTCACACTAAAACTCAGAATACACTGACTCTTCCACTGCACTGACTCTCCCAGTATCTGAGGAAGTAGATGAAGTCTATGAAAGCTCATGCTACAATTTTTTCTCTCTTAGTTAGTCTCAAAGGTGCTACAAGATCCCCTTGCTTACTGATATTCCAGACTAACATGGCTGTGTCTTTGGATTTGACTATCCCATTGACATGGAAGGTGTCAGCTTCCACTGGACCTTGGCCAAGTGCCCATGATTTTTATAGTATGGCAGTGGTTGTGGTGGTGGGGCAGCAGCAACGGAAGAAGAATAAAATGAATGTACTTTGATTTGTAGTTCCAAATATTTTTTCTAATTGCTCCTCCATTGAATTGGTCCTCTAGCCATTTTCAGGTGGTTGACTGAAAGACTGAGAACTGCTGACCTAGTGAATTCATGGCAGACATCAGATTTGAACTGGAGGCTACCCCTTCTCTAGAGTCCTGAAGAGATGTCATTGGCACAGGCAGAAGAACAGGGACCCATAGTGAAAAAATCAAGGGCTATTGCAGAGATAATGATGGATGGAGGGACAGCTTAAAAGCTTAGGTTCAAACTAGGGACGTCCCTGTCAATTAGGGTAACTTGAGGGGTGGGTTTGGAGGTATTATATTTTTGCTCATCAAGGCTGTCTGTCTTCTCCAGCCTTGAGACAAGAGGGATTGAAAAGCAGCAAACCTCCATTTTCTTCTGTTGGCAAGATGATCAGACAGAGGCATTCCTTACTGTGACAACCTGCCAATCATGAGGTTGGCTGCAAATACATTAAGCCCCAGCATTTCCTCCCTGTTTCTGTTAAAATTACAGTCTAATTTTGGTAGTCATTCATACTTCATGTCAGAGGGTGGGAGGGGGTGCTTGGATATTTGGAGAAAGAAAGAAAGAGAGGTGTTTTACCAGCTAGCTTGGGTAACTAAAAAAATAAAATAAAATAATCATAATTCAGCTGCTGCTGCTGCTTCCTCCCCCTTCTGCCTCCTCCTCTTCTTTATTCTTCTTCTACTATCCATCCTTTTCACCAATACTGGGACCAAACGTATCTCACAGCATAATGAAAAATAACGAAAAACAATGAAAACACATTCTTAGTGATATTAAAATTAATACAATTATCCTGTTAAAAGAATAACCAACTTAACAACAATTTAAAAACATTATTTAAAAAAAATGGGGAGAAGATTGCAAAAGATGAGGTGGTCAGTCACTTAAAGCCTACCTGAATATACAGGTCAATTGCCTTTTGTAGAAGGGTAACAGGAAGAGCATCATCTAGCCTCCTTTGGAAAGGACTGCCATGACCCTGAAACCATCACTGTGAAGACCTCCTCTCATGCCCCATACCCTGCAAACATAGCTGTGCACAGTGGGATGGAGAGAAGGGCCTCCTCTGAACATCTTAAAACTGTGGCAGCCTCTTTTGGAAAAATCCTTGCAATAGTTTGTCCCCATGTCATGAGTCCTGGAGCCAAGTTGATGTTACAAAGTCTGTTTGAGGGCTCGTCTACATGAGCCAGGATATGTCAGCTCCCCGCTGGCATATTCTAGCCATGGATCAGTTCCGTCCCCCCCCCATTACCACCTCCAAATAGATGATTCTACCATCTCTTTTGCTGTCTTGGAAGGCAGAAAGCCAGCCCCTTGGTCACATACTGCGTGACTCCTTCCTGCCTTCTGGGATAGCAAGGCAGACCAGCAGTTGCAGCAATGGGGCAACCTGCCAGGACAGGGCCCTGTGGTCTCACGGGGCCCAATCCATTTCATTCCAGCAGAAACTGATTAAGAGAGGTATTTTTTTTTTGAAAAAAAATGTATTAAACCCTACTCCACCTTCACCCCAGCTTAACTTTGTCTCTGCCCTGTGGGTGGTGAGGATGGCCCGGGGGCAGAACAGGGCAAAAAGCCCTGCATCATCAGGACTGCAGGGACCTAAGATGTAGGACAAGACAGGGTATATTGCCCTTGTAGGTGAGCCCTAAGTGCCTTTTTCTGCCTTTCAGAATTGATTTGTACCTTCATTCTGTTGTATTTGCCCTTTCTTAAAACTGCAGGAAAGGGGAAAGGTTGTTCATGATTGTTCTGCTTCATCTGAGCAAACCCTTTCCTGTCTTTAGGCCGCAGACCTATGAGCAGGGATCATGTCTTCCAGAGACGCGGTGAGGCTTCCAATGATGGACACCTAAAATTAGAACCCTCATCTGCTTGCAAATTCCCCTCCCCACTTCAAGCTGAGCCCAGGTGGTATTGAAGTGTGGATCCTACACATAGTCCAACTAAATACTTCCTTTCTTTCTTTCACCTTCCTCAAGCAGTTCCATACCCTCCAACTGTCCTGATTTGGCTGGGACAGTCCCAATTACTCTTCTATCATCCCTCTTTTTCAGCTGGTTCTAAAATGTCCTGGTTTCTCTCATCTTCTTTCTTTCCCCCTTTATCCTCTGACTACTTCAGTTGCTGCAAAAGTAGCCTGCACATGGTTAACAGGAGAGAGAGAAGAGGAGGTAGAATCTTGCCCTGCCCAGTAGGCTCAGGCAAAAGCAAACTGCTGCAGCCTCTCTTAGCTTATGGGTTCTTCCTCATTAATATCTTGACCACATTCTGACGTTGCTTGGCCACTCATATCATGAAATGTTCCCCAAAACCTATCTTTGGGAAAAGTGGGTAGAGGGCTGAAAGGTAGCACGGAGGGCTCACAGGCGAGGAAGAGGCTCTGACAGGTCTCTCCATAGTTAGAAATGACCTATGTGGGGTATCATTTTCTGCCTGTAGTCCTCTTAGTCAGAATTCAGTTTTTCTAGGCCAGGGGTTTTACACATATTTTTTGCAGTAGAACAAACCCGCACCTTTAAAATGAAAACCTTTGTTCTACTGAGTGCTTGAGACAGACTGGAGGCTTATGCCAGGAATCCTGTTGGTTAGCCCCAACCAGAGTAGACCCATTCAGTCAATCTCTGAATGGTGAATCAACACTTAGGTCATTCTGGTTGATTCAATGGCTCTGCTCTAGTCGGTTCTAGCCATATTTTTCTGCACAGAAAATTCTGTTTTCTGTGCCAAACAGCCATGTATGAATTTTGCATTGAATAATTCTCAAGTTACGAATAGTCTTCAAAAGTTGTATAGCTTTCAAAGACCTCACAGTGAGAAGAAAATTGCTAAAAATTACTTGTTGCTTCCTTTGAGAAGAAAATTAGTGGAAAATTGCATCCCTGTTTGCCGGTGGGCTTCCAACCAGTTACTAATCAGGTCTGACCCTTCGTAGTTTCCAAAATCAGATGAGATCAGGGTGTATTCAGAGTAGTGTGCTGGACCATAAGTTGCCAGGGCGCACTAGCTCACTCCCTTTATCTCTCTTTCTTAAGTTCTGCTGCAGCCATTTTACTGAAAGCCCACTGTTCCTGCCATGCAGTTGATTGTTTAATTATCACTTTGCAAAAGTATATGTCTCTGAATACATAGGGAGTTCCCTGAAACCATAACCTTGTTTTTACGGGCCCTTATTTTGATCCCAGATTTGCTCCCAAATTGATTTTGCTCCCCAAATTGTGATGTTTTAGCTGTATTTTTTTAATCATTGTAATTCTCCCATTTTGGGAGAAAGGCAGGATATAAATCTAATAAATAAATAAATAGGCACACACAACTACCTTAGTTTGCTTTTACAGTGAGTGATGGTGAGTCCATGGGTGTATCTACACACAGAATTATAGAAGTTTGACACTTTAACTGCCATGGCTCTATCCTACAGAATTCTGGGATATGTAGTTTGGGAAGGCACTAGAGCTGTCTGGCAGAGAAAGCTTACAAAACTCCAAGCCCCAGGATTCTACAGAATTGAGCCATGGCAGTTAAATTGGTGTCAAACTGCTATAACTCTCCAGTCTGGAGACACCCCATGTGAGCAATCTTTTGCTGAAATTGATATTGTGGTTTTTAAGCTATTTTGTTTTGTTTTGTTTGTTTTGCCGAATATCATGCCTTTTCTCATTAATATTCCACCTAGATTAAGGGAACTACAAATATTTTCACAAGGTCAAAAATGATTCCAGATCACACAGTTGAAATGCCAGTTCTTGACAGTCACTGCGATGTGTGCGTATTCTCTAAGAACACAGCTATTATACATGCTAACAAAGGAGCAGTTTTATTGTTTTCTGGGGAAACCTCTTCTCTGCAAAACTGCAAAGTGAATTGCCTTCGGTCTATCAGCAATTGCTATCTTGTCATCTGGTTTGAATTCCACTCTGCCCCCCTCTGCCAATTTCACTGTCTCCACTCTATATTGTGCTGCTTATCTGCTTGCCTGAGTACTTATATAAAATCAAACATGTTTTATTGCATGATAAACAGTACACTGTTTCTGCATGGCTGACTTTGCAAATGAGGGATTACCCTTTAGGAGAATTTGCAGCTGTATCTTTTTGCCATGGAACAACTGCTAATATCATTTTGGGGGGAACACCTTGGAAAAGTTACTTTTGGGAGGCTACAGCTGACATTTATGCTACTTGGTGGATTCTGGGAGTTGTAGTCCAGAAGGGTGACTCTTTCAAACTCTTCCTTTTTTCTTTTTTTCTTTTTTAACAAAACATATGTTTACATGCAAAGGCTTGCTAACAGATGCTTCTAAAATCTGAATGTCCAGGTGGCAAACACATTGCTACAACAATGTCTTGGGAAGATTTGTTGCAGCATGGAAAAGTCAAAATTAATTAAGGATGATTTTTTTAAAAAAATATACTTTACATTCCTATTTCTGGCACAAAAGTGATTTCATGTGGGGAATTCTATGATTTCTTGGTTGCTGGCATTTGTCCCATGTGCCACTGCTGTGAGAATATTTGGTAGAGGATATTTCTTCAGCAGCTCTTCATGAAATGAAATAGACATGCACCGAGGGTTGTTTTTTGGTTGTTGTTCTTGTGTTTATAGGTTTTTTGCATTTGTTTAATGGTTTTTTTTAGAACCAACTTTGTTGTCCGTGGAGGTATTTGACACAGCTTACATAGACTAGAAGGTGGAAATAACTGGAGAACCTGATCTTCAGAGTTCCTCCATAATAGACTTTAAAGCTTTATATTTTTAAAAGTTTTATATGCTGGAACCAACCCTTTGCTTTGTGCCTGGAAGCAAAATCATATCAAGTGGAAATCTTGAAGCAGTGGTGAAATGTGTCCATTCTGGCAGGTGCTGATGAACAATTTAGCAGTCAGGTTGACTCACTTCAGCTTTTCAAGGACTTTTCCAAGTGCTATTGTTGTGTGCCTTCATGTTGTTTCTGGCTTATGGCAACCCTACGGTGAATATCTCACAGGGTTTTCTTGGCAAGATTTGTTCCGTGGTGGTTTGCCTTTGCCTTCCTCTGATGCTGAGAGAATGTGACTTGTCCAAGGTCACCCAATCAGTTTCCATGGCCGAGTGAGGATTCTAATCCTGGTCTCTAGAGTCATAGGGCTCATCTACATAAGCCAGGATATGCCAGCTCCCTGCTGGTGTATCCTGCCTGTGGATCAGGCCTGTTGTCCCCCCATTACTTCCTCCAAATTGGCCAGAGTCCAGAAAGGCGCACTGGCCTGTCGCAGCCACCGCCACCACCATCTTGCTCATTGTCTCAGAAGGCAGGAAGTCAGCCCACAATGAGTGACCAAGACCCCCTGCATGTGACCAGCCTTGGCCACATGCTGCAGGACTCCTTCCTGCCTCCCAGGAGAGTGAGGTAGATTTGCAGCAGTAGTGAGTAGTCTCGCGGGGCCTGATCTGAAAGTCTTCTCTTTTCCAATAAACCTCAGTGATTTTAAGAATTATTGGGGAGGGGAGGTTAACCTGATGATAGTTTCTTGGTTTGTCAGTTTAGCTTGTTTTAGTTTTATTGTTTTTACTTTGTCTTGATATTTCCCATTGCTATGGGGAGCCTCCTTGAACAAATTACAGAGTACAAGGCAGTTCAAAAAATAAAATAAAAAGGCACAGCAGCTTTGCTTTCCTGTGTAGCTGCTGTTCAGCCCAGTGATGCATTGTTGCTTCCGTCTCCTCCCTATGTTCAAATGTACTCTCACCACAAATGTCCCCATCTTGCCTCAAGTTTCATACATGGTGACTAAGTTGCAATTGAAAAACTAGCAATGGATGGAAACCCTGGCATTAGAAAGACATCATCGAGAAGGACAAGGCAAAAACGTGTGGCTGGGGGATTCTAGGAAAATAACTTTCCCAAGTTGGGTTGCTATCATGCTACAAACATCTATCCTCCCTCCTGGAAGCAGTAGAACATCTCTGCTTGTCCCTTTGTACAGTACTATAATGTCAAACAAGAGGTGCTGGCTAAAAAACACCCCCCTCAAAACACACACACACACACACACACACACAGCAAAGAGACAGCCTGGCTTTCAGAGTCCCTGTCTTTTCAAGACAGGTGATTAACACTGTCAAAGTAACACCAACAATCTGTGCTTGGCCTAGATTTGGCAGATATGTGCTCAGCATCAGATGGAGAGTCCATTGCTAGGCACACATATCTGTAAATCAAAATGCTTGGATGTACTGCAAATGTGGCCCATAAATAAATAAATAAATAAATATGTCCCATAAATAAAGAAACAAATAAATAATTTGTTTGTCAATAGTTAAGTTGTTTTAAGGTACTGTATTGCAAAATGCAAAAAAAAAAATGCTCTGTTTTACAGGGGCTGTTCAATTGGAACAGTACCCAACTCCTGTTTTTCATTCTCTCTCCTTTCTCCCTTTACCTTTTGTCACCATATGATGCTCAGGGACTCCAGAGAGCCTAGCTGAGAAAGAGAGGCAGCTTATGGGCATGATCAATCAGCTGACCAGTTTGCGGGAGCAGCTGCTGGCAGCCCACGATGAGCAGAAGAAGCTGGCGGCTTCACAAATTGAGAAGCAGCGCCAGCAAATGGAGCTGGCCAAGCAGCAGCAAGAACAGGTGAGTGATTATTAAAAGGGACTTTTAATCTAGTCCTGCTCTTTAGTTTGGGAGCAGGATATTAGCACTCCATTAACATATCTCTATTTTAGGAGGTGTGAAATATTTCACAATTGGATGCCAGGATTTTTTTTTCTTTCCGGGGATGTATGTGAAAAGTTCGATCATATATATAAAGGTCTGTATTTATTAATAGGGTGCAGGGGGAATTTCTGCTTTAAAGTATTGGACATAATTACATTGCCCACATTATGGAGGAAATAGTGGGCGTTTTTGTGTGTGCACATGTGTGTGTGTGTGTACTGTATGCATGTGCATGTGCATGTGCAGAAGGTGGAGTTAATAAAATACACAGGCCACCATATTTGACTTCACCCACTTTGATAGCATATACTCCATCTGTCCTGATCTGACAGGAACCATCCTGATTAATCCTTCCACTTTTTCCGATGCTTTCAAAATGTCCCAGTTTCTTCCTCTTCCTCCTCACTTTCCGCTTTTGTCCTCATCTCTCTTAATTGCTGCAAACTGACTTCAAAAGTGCAAAGGTGATTTCCTCTCAATTCAGCAGGGAGACCAGAGAGGAGAGGGAAGGATTTAGCACAGACAAAAGCAAATTGATGCAGCCTCTCCTAGCTTCCATGTTCTTCCTCGTTAATACATTTTGCTATGTTGGCCACACTCTGATTTTTCTTGGCCCCACATGTCCCAGTTTTTTATTTGTGAAATGTTGGAGGGTATGGCATTCTTTTAGTAAAGTCATACTAATATAAAATATATAAATATTAGATAAGATTTTTTTTAAAAAAATGCTGAGAATAAATATGACAATCTGGTACTATTAAGTGCAAAGAATAATATTATATGTGACTATTATATAGGAGCTGTTTGATATACCTTTTTTTAATCTTTGTTGATAGAATAGAGGTGCCCATTGTCTTAATTGGTGTAGGAATAGCTGTTGGCAAACATCCAATTGAAGTGGGCAGTGGTCTGGTTTTCTTCATTATATTAAGAAGAGGACAGATATGAATGACCCCCCTGTTAATTTATCTTGTACATTTTGTTGAACCCACACAGATTGCAAGACAACAGCAGCAACTACTGCAGCAACAACACAAGATCAACCTTCTACAGCAACAGATCCAGGTCAGAGACTGTGAATCTAGCCATTATTTCAATTATTTCAATTCTTTCCACATTTCTCACTACTCTCAATTCAGCAGTTTATTGCCATTCATAAATAGGCAAATGTGTCCACATACATGTGAACTGAAGCTCATTTTACAATTATGGATGTGTGTACCTGTTCAAACTGGGTTAGATCCAGATTTAGGCTGCATCTACATTGTGGAAATAATGCAGTTTGACACCATGTTAACTACCATGGCTCCATCCTACAGTATCATAGGATTTGTAGTTTTGTAAGGCACCAGCACTTTTGGACAGAGAAGGCCAAAGATCTTGTAAAACTACACATCCCAGGATTCCATAGGGTGGAGCTACAGCACTTGAAATGGTGTCAAACTGCATTATTTCTACAGTGTAGATGCACCCTAAGTCATACTTTAAGTGCAATCATTGAAACCAACTTAATTGAATTTCATCATGACTAACTTTAATCCCATTGATTTCAATGAGCCTGTTGTATATATGACTAAGTTTAGATTCTACCCATTGTCTACAGTGCAAGTCTGAAATCTAATGTTCTTACAGAAAGGGTGTCTTAGGCCTCATAAATTGCTTTCATTACATGTGTTTTTAGTGCGCGTGAAAACAGAGGTGAGTCTTTTCTTTGTAACTCAAATGTCTATGCACTACCTAGAAAAATATCCCACCTTTTCTGTTATTCAAGTTCTGTTATGATTCTAATATGTTTTATGTAGTTGTGAAGGGATGGAGAATTAGTGGTAAATGTTTACCAAGCAAGGTTTTATAAAAGAGGTTTAAAGAAAATGAGAGAAATCCTGTAGAGGGAACTCAAAACTGTAGACTCTTCAACTTATGCATCTATTACAAGCTTTACACGGTGGTAGAAATGACCCTTTTCATACAATTTTCATATATTAGAACAACATTTGCCTATGGAAAGTAGTGTAATAGTACTAACATGTATTAGACTCAAATGAATGTAATCTTCTGCATGTGCATGCAGCAGCAGTTAGATCTCTCCATGTGTATCCCCAATCAGGCAAATAGCAGTACTACTAGCAGTGGGAGCAGTGGGTGCTAAATCTAGCCCCCACCTTTTTTTTCCTGACTGATGACTTAACTTTGTTTCCCTGTTTCCCATTTACTGTAGCCAGAATCCCATGCTAGCAGTTACACTTTTTTTCAGGGTTGTACAGCAGCAGTGAATGAAGGCAGACAGTTAGCTCCCAGCATCTGATTTCTTCAATGCTTTACTTCCTTTGTGGCAGCTGCACCCGTGGCCACTCTATTCCGCTTTAGTCAGACCTCACCTAGAATACTGTGTCTTGTTCTGGGCACCACAGTTCAAGAAGGATATTGGCAAGCTGGAATGTCTCCCAAGGCAGGTAACCAAGATGATCAAAGGTCTGGAAAGCTGTCCTTAAAAGGAACAACGTAGAAAGCTGGATATGTTTAGCTTGGAGAAGAGGAGACTGACAGGTGACATGATCACCATCTTCAAATATCTGAAAGGATGTCATTGAGGAAGCTTGTTTTCTGCTGCTCCAGAGACTTTGGAGATAATCAGATGGGGCAAATATCCCGGGGCAGGAATGGAACAGAGGTGAGAAAGGGGCTCCCCTCTGCACAACGTCAAGCCCCTCCATGATGCTTCCGTTCTGCCCCCGTGCTGCTCCCAGGGTATTCTATTCATGATGAAACATCGTGAATAGAACACCTTTTCCGTTTTCTTCTCATGGAATCAGGGAGGTGGGAAATGGAGCCCCATCCCTGTTCTGAGATGATAGGCAAGGGGAAGGATCTCCATGGCAATCACTTCCTGCCACAATCTGGACATCAAAGTAAGTGGCAGCCTTCTCCCCAAACTCCCCAGGTTGCTTGTTTTTTAAAAATTTATTTTTGCCTTTTATTTTTTTATTTGACAGCTGGGGGACGTTATTTTGAATTTCCCTCCCATTCATTCTCTCATGAGAACAAGTGGGATTTCAGCTGGCTGGTCTAAAGGCAGCCTTACAACAGCTGCATTTACAGCCGGCTGGCAAAGAAAGAAGGGAGCCCGTTCCTGGAGTGGAATGGAGGTAAGTGTGCAAACATTTACCTCCATTCTATTTCAGGAATGGGATAGGAGGTGGCGGGGCAGTACCGGGGCATTTTGGCCCCATCTGATAATGTTCTAAGACACAGAGCAATGGACTCAAACTACAGGAAAAGAGAATCCACCTAAACTTTAGGAAGAACTTTACTATAAGAACTGTTTGACAGTGGAATAAACTGCTTCAGGGAGTGGTGGACTCTTCTTTGGAGGTTTTTAAACAGAGCTTAGATTGGTATCTTTCAAGAGTGATTTAGCTATGTATTCCTGCACAGCTGAGCTTGGGCTAGATAGACCTTCCAGCTGCATATCAACTCTTAAGATTCAATAATTCTATGATTTACACCAGCGTAGTGAGTCAGCAAGGTTCCAGCCTTACATACCTTTAAATGGACTGTAAGAAGACCTCTGAAATTAGGGGCCTTTTCACCCTACACAGTTATATTACTATGATTACACTTCACCTGACTGCCATGCTATGGTATCCTGAGGTTGTAGTTTGATGAGGCACTAGAGCAATCTGGCTAAGAATTCTAAATGGCACTCCACAGACTTCAAATCCCAGGATTCCAAAGGACAGAATCATGGCAATTAAAGTGGAGTCAAATGCTATAATTGCACAGTGTGAAAGCGTGTCTGGTTTGTATTTGGGCTGAAACAGATTCCTCATAGACAAAACATTAAACAAGTAGAATCATCCTGTAATTTTTTTTGCAGCAAGTCCTTTAACCAGCAATATGACTTTCTAAACTTCCTAAACTTTCCTTCCATCAGGAAATATTCAGGCTATTGCTGATTTTTTTTAAAAAAAATCATCAGTTTATTGATAAATATCACGTTCCATAGTAATGTTGATTTCTGGTGTGAAATCAAACTTGTTTCTGTCTATATTAATTGACAGGACACATTATCCTGTTCATTGGTGTTAGTTAGAGATCAATGAATCTGTCTGTTTCTAGTCGGTGTCATTTTACATAGCTTTACACATAGGGGCGCTCCAAAAAAGTGATACAAGGACTCCATGAAACAACACCTCATGCTCAGCCAAATTGATCACCAACAATGGTCCACCCTGGCCTCACATCGGGAGGCATGGAGACGCCCTATCCACAATGCTTCAGCCTTATTTGAGAACTCATGCCGAACAAGTCTTGAAGAGAAATGACAACACAGAAAGAATCACAAGCCAGAAACATCACCCAAGGAGACCTTCTGCTGTGCTTTCTGCAACCGGACTTGTTTATCTCAGATTAGCCTTTTTAGTCATCAGCACGCTTGCAGAAAGCACTGGATGAGTCCTTCCTGAATATTCATTTGTGAAGAAAAGCCAGAGAGAGAGAGAGAGAGAGAGAGAGAATCCCATTCCATCTTGACTTTAAAAGAGTGTAATCTCAAAATGCATGCTTAAATGCATGTTTTGATACAGTCAAACGACTGGAAATTGCATCCTGGCATTTGGAGAAGTCTGAAATTTGGCAGATAGCCAAGTCTTATTCCCACGTTGTTGGGAAGATGTGAATGTGGGTTCCCCATCCCAAAAGGCATTTATAAAGAACAAACTCAAAGCTAGTAATGCAGGAGAAGGAAAGCTTTCGACTGTGGGTAGAATCTAATCCTAACCATGGAGGATCCAGGAGATGTCCCTTCTGCTTCCAGTTTTATCTCTAATTGGTTTGATGGGATTGCATAACGGTGGAAGAAGAGATTTTCTTCATGCAGACAGAGGCATGAAGTTCATGTCTCTCTCTGCACAAAGAAGGTGGAAATGAATATCAAGGAAGAGAAGGCATCACTGTTATATTCGAGGAGATGGATTTGAGTAGAGACCTCACCCTGATGACATCCAGTGTGATCCCTGGGGACAATGCAGCCTTTAGGACCAAAACTATTTTCTGCCCCTACTATAGTGCTTGTGACACCTTCAACTAGTAAAGCTAGGACCTGATCCCCTAGCAAGCCAGGCAAGCTTTTAAAGCCTAGTTTCAAGAAAATACTGGCAGGGGAAGGGGGGCCAGTTACAAGCAGCTTCTGAATCCTATGATGCCACAAAATGTCTTGAGAGAACTCTTAATATCACTTCTAAAATATGCTTATACAGGTTGAGCATCCCTAATTCAGAAATCCAAAATCTAAAAACCTCCAAAAACCAAAATGTTTTGCCACCAGCCATCCACTTCCACCTTCAAGACAGGGGCGGCACTTTTGCTCGTTCATATTTTAGATCCTCAGTCTCTTTCCAGCCTCGCTTCTCACACACAAGTAGCAAAAAAATGAGAGATGTGAGGCTGGAGAGAGATGTGAGGCTGGAGAGAGACCTGAGGATCTGTCACATGAAATAGTGGGAGGTGTGGATTTGTGCCAAGCATTACACTTGGATTCCTGCCATTTCACAGATCTTCAGTCTCTCCAGCCTCACATCTCGCACACAACAAGAAGTAGTGAATGAATGAGATGCAAGGCTAGAGAGAGATGTGAGACTGGAGAGAGACATGAGGATCTGTGAAATGGGGGGAGGTGTATATGTATATATCTCTGGCTTTTCTTCACAAATGAAGATTCAGGAAGGACTCATCCCACGCTTTCTGCAAGTGCGCTGATGACTAAAAAGGCCAATCCGAGATAAACATGTTCGGTTGCAGAAAGTACAGCAGAAGGTCTCCTTGGGTGATGATTCCAGGTTGTGATTCTTTCTGCGTTGTCGTTTCTCTTCACGGCTTGTTTGGCGTGAGCTCTCAAATAAGGCTGCAGCATTATGAATAGTGTGTCTCCATGCCTTCTGATGTGAGGCGAGGGCGGACCATTGTTGGTGAACAATTTGGCTGAGCCTGAGATGTTGTTTCAGGGAGTCCTTGTACCAAAAAAGCTTTTTGGAGCGCCCTTCTTATGCTGACCTGTGGCGAGTTCACCATAGAGTACTGTTTTTTGGAGGCGATGATCCTCCATCCTAGAAACGTGCCCTGCCCAGCGCAGCTGTGTTCTCAATATCATGGCCTCAATGCTAGTGATCCCTGCTGGCTCAAGGACAGCAACATTCGTCACATAGTCAGTTCAATGTATATTTAGGATTGTGTGTTTATACAGCACTGATGAAAGCATTCGAGGAATCGTAAGTGGTGGCGATAGGTGACCCATGTTTCAGACCCGTAAAGGAGAATAGACAGTACAATGACTCTATACACACTGGGGTTTTTTTGTGCTTCACCTCAGGTGTTTGTTACTCCAGACTCTTTTGTAAAGTCTTCCAAAAGCGCTATATGCCTTTGCTAATCTGTGATCAATCTCTTTGTCAATCTTGGCATCTCAGGAGATGATGCTTCCCAGGTAGGTGAACTGCTGAATGGACTTAAGCACAGATTTGCCTACATATATATACAGTATATGCATATAAAGGTATTCCAAAATCTGAAAAATGAAACACAATATTTATTTATTTACTTATTATATATCTCACCTCTCTAAAATTATAAACACAGTTGCATGTTTTGAAATGAGTATGGCTGAAGGCCAGGTTTCAAATACTCTTAGGCATATTCAGAACCTTAGGATGAGATGAGCATCCCCATTCTTATCTCCAGTAACAGATCCAAGGTAACCATGGCTTTTCCTCTCCCTGAAAACAAGACAGAGAGAGGTGGGACCCATGGAGGAAACCTCTGTGCACTGGATTAGGCCCTAATCTACCAGATAAAGATAAAATCATGTATCCTTGATGGGATGGATTGATGGAGTGATGGGAGGAATTAAACAATAGAACATGCCACTGAAGTTTTAGGCAAATGGGAAAGAGTGACAAGAGATAGGATAAGTGAAGTGATCCTTTGCCCCATTTAGGATGTTTTCAAGAAATAATTCTGTTCTCAAAAGCAATCTATTAGGGATAAGCTCTACCCCTGATGCAGAGCTCCTTCACCTGATGGGGGTCCCTTTTTCATCAAAGATTTCTGTGCATATTATGGGTACAGCCTTCTCCCACACTCACCAAGTGTACAAACATTAGGGAATGTTTGCTTTGCTTTGGATGCTGGCGGTGGTGATAGCCTGGGTTGCAGTGCATGTCAACTGTAGTAGAGAGGCTAGTCCATGCGATTGCATACCACCTTCCTCATGAGTTCTTTTAGTGTATCTTTGATCGGTTGGGATTCACCATGAAAGAAAAGAACACAGCATGGCAAAGGAAGTCTCATGAGAAAGAGTGACAGGAGACAGGATCAGTGAGTTGAACATTTGTCCAATGTAGGTTGTTCCCAGGAAATATTTTTTGTGGGAAAATAGTGTCCAATACAGAAGGAGATTTGGTGTAGTGCAGTTCAGAATCTACTATCCTTTGCTTTCTAGACAAGACAGCTGTTTCACCATACCAATCCATTCCTGCTCATTCTTGCTATTTTCCCCCAGCTTAGAAAGCTAACCAATGTTGAGGTTGTTATTCTCAAAAACTAGGCTTAATATTAAGTCATGTATTTGAAGGCTTAAGATGCAGGAACAAACACAATGTGCATTTTTTTAAAAAACAACAAAAGATCCCAGTTACTGGATCCAACTTTCTGTAAGACCTGCTCTAGTCACAGTACTTCTGGATGAATTATTGTACAGGGCAGGGGGTGCTTTCATTGATATATTGCATCATAAATAAATTTTCAACAAAATAAACCCCAGAAAGACTTGATGATTTATGCCTCCCCTGCTCACCTCCCACCCTCAAGTATAATAATTTGGAAAAGTCTCCTTCTTGTCTTATTCATTCCAAGCAATTGTCAGAACACATGCAATTTTTTAAAATTTTCTTTTCTGTGAAGTTTTTTAATTAAAACCCCTGCAGGTGTCATCTCCAAGTTCAGGCATTCTAGTGTGGTCATATCGTCTCTCTCTCTCTCTCTCCAGATATAGATATATATCTTTGTGTATGTATTCAAAAGTAAGTCAGTCATCTTACTGACAAGTGAATCTGTACAGGAGGAGAGAGAAAAGTCCAGCCTGGGGGGAACATATGGCCCTCAGGGGCTTGTCTATATGAGGCAAAAAATAAACAAAGATAAAACAAAAACAAGGGAAGGGAACAAAAAAAACCCAGAGTGCCTCGCAGTAATGGCATTTTGCAGCAGCTGCAACTTGTATTAATGGTGTTTTTGTCCCCATAAGCCTTGCATGCAAGATGGCAGCTGCGAGTAATTTACTCATATTTGCACTTACCTCAATTTGCCACCACCAAACTCTAAAAAAAAATGTTCAAGGTGTGATAGAGCGATTTTTCAACATAAAAGCAAAACAAAACAAAAAACCCACCCCATTTTTTCACCGTAATTCTAAGGTGAAAATTCAATATGGTGCCAGTGGGTGCTTGGCTTGTTAGCAAGCCCTGCCCCCTGCGTTCACCTGACCAATCAGCCTTGTGCGTCTTCTCCTATGGGAAAGGTTGTTCCAAAGAGCAGGAACTCACATTCCCCTCGCTGTTTTTTAAAAACTCAGGGAAACACCACAAAGGCTTTTCCTGTGGAGTTTTTGACATCCCCCCCCGCCTTCTGAATATGATGAAATTATGTGGAATGCCATTAAGACTGGGAGGATTCTCCTTGCATTCCGTGAGAGGTATTTTTACCATTAGACACCCCCAGGGTTTGAATCCCTGCTGAGTCATGGAAACCTACTGGGTGACCTTAGGCAAGTCACACTGTCTCAGCAGAGGTAGGCAAAGGCAAACCTCCCTCTGAACAAATGTTGCCTTCCCCCAAAACCCACCCCATGATAGGCTTGCTTTAGGATCTCCGTAAGTGGGAAAGTTGTTGCTGTTAATTAAAATATTGAAATATTAAAATATGTACTTTGTATGAAGAGGGGTAATGATGGAAATAGGCCAAAGGTTCCTCCTTCTCCTCCTCCTTTTCTTCTTATTTATTTATTCTTTATTAAAATCTTTATTTCACACTTACTATCAAAAGATCTCATGTTAGGGTAAAGACCACAGAACAATATAAAATAAATTTTGAGAAGTGTCAGGCAATTTTAAAGCATATAAACTGTGTGCCCTGTAAGAGAACTCCATAACCTCCTCAGACCATGATCCCTAAATCCCAAAGGCTTTTGATGAGGTGCCAAGTCTTAACATGACATCAAAGATAAAGCAAATGTCTGTGCCAACTAGGCCTCCAAGGAGAGGGCATCCCACAAACAGGAATTCCTAGCACGCTTTTGCATTCAGAAGGATGCTGGATTGAGGACATTGGCTATTTCAGGTGTTACTTATATAGCATCAGAGTGGCTGAAACAAAGAGATAGGCACAGTTAGTAAAGGAATACAAACACAGAAAATATATGAGTTCTAGGTGTGAATGATTCTCAGTGTCTCACTTAGTGATTTGGATACTGAAGGGAAATTTCATTGGGGGACAGAATTCTTATTCAGTGGGGCAAAACCCTAATCTGCCCGCCCCCAATAGCAACACCTGAAAGCATAGATGGAAAGGTTAATGGCTGAAGCAACATAGAAGACTGTGGGGTTTCCTGATATCTAGCAACTGGTGCTAGCCTCTCTCAGATTCCTTGCAACAGGATTTGTTCTCTGTCTTATCCATGAAGTAGGGTTGGTCATCTGGCTGGAAATGACTGCAGTTTCTTCCTCCAACCAACAGTGCCAGTATTGCAAAGAAGAGCAAAAATGGCCTCCCAACTAACAGGATTCTAGTTTCCCCTTCACCATGCCTGTCACATGTCCAGCTACTGCAATAGCTGAGTCTGTAATGTTGTCCAGACAATGAAAAAAAAAACCCTCATGCAATACGAGGGGAATACCTTTTGTCTTGATGAGATCCCATGGGGATTCGCTATATTTGAAAGGAGGGGGGCCAAAAACTCCATGTACTGTGCAATAACAGCCTTCGCTGTTTCTTGCAAAGTTTTTTAAAACATACACAAAAATGCTCATTCCAGCCCATTTGAACAACCAATTGAAATTGGGGCTAATCGTGGAAGTCAAAATGTGATTGGACAGATGGCCACAGTGGTAGGCTTGCCGGCAATGAAGTGGCTAGTGCTGCCATTGTTTATTTCATAGATGCGATTATGCACAATTTTTGAATGTTAAATTAATTTTTTTTAAGCAATAGATCATTCTTCCACATCTCAGATTTAAGGAGGTGAGGGGAAGGGGAATGGCGGGAGCTTTTGGAAAATAATAACATGTGTAATTCACTTGTGGCCACCATCTTTCTTCATGGGTATGCTCTGTGTGAACTTCAAACCACAGATAGCTTCCCATACTTGCAAATATTTTGTGGAGACAAATGAACACTGCTGTGATGGTGAGTTAATACACTATTTTCCTCAATTAATTCTCCTATCTAGCTCAGTCCTATGTCTCTGTTTTTAATACAGGTAGCTCATGCATTCCCCTTCCTCATTATGTGTGACCTTGTCTACACAAAGGGGGAAAAAAGGATGCTCCACAGTAATAGCAAGTTGCAGCAGCTGCGACCTATCTTAATGGTTTTACAACCCCCATAAACTTCTCATGCCTGTAGCTGACACTGTGGGCGAGAGTTTACTTGCATTTCTAAATCTGCCGCCACCAATTTTTTTTAAAGAAAACTATTTTTATGGTGTGCACAAGCGATATTCCACCTTTCCCAAAAAGAAAGAGAGAAAAAAGATTGCACAAAGCTTCATTTTATTGCCTTAGCGATCACTCGCTAAGGCAAAGATCCAACATGGCAGCAGTGGGTGCTTGCCCTCTAACCCAGCTCTGCCCCCTGTGCTCATCTAGTCAATCAGGTTTGCACTGTGTCCAGCACGGGGAAGTGATTCATGTCATGTCGCTTGTCTTAATGAATGAAAATGCGCACACCACTGGAGTTTTTTTAAAAGTTGGAAAAAGCCGCGAAGGCCTTTCTCATGTAGTTTTTTTTTCACTTTTTGCCCCTCCCCTTTCACAATACAAGACAATGTGGGATCCCGTTAAGACAGCTCATTTTCTGAGAGAATTCTGTGAGGAGTATTTTCACCATGTGGACAACCCCTGTGTGTTGTTGGGAAGCAGGAGTGGCATCTCTGTCTCCTGCCCCATAGTTCATAGGTTTAGTTGCTTTTGTATGTGTGGATAGGCTAAGGGTTAGTTTTTTTCTTTGGGCAAAGATGTCCCTTTTAGTTGTCATATCTGCAATCTTATGAAAGTATGGTGTGCACTTTACCCACTCAGTCTTTATTTTGGACTGAGGTGCATTTGATTGGCTTTAGATAAGCTTGAAGAGTCAGCTCCCATATTTCTCTTTCAGTATGTAGGGGGGGGGTAAAGAAAAAGGAGGAGGGTATTCTTAACAATACCTTTTTATTATATTTTTTTGCAAGCATGTGCTTGTACATATGGAAAAGCGCAGCATGAAGCCGAGAGTGCCAAAGGGGAAAAAGAAAAGCATCCTTGTCCGTTGAACTGACCTACTGAGGGGAACATTAGTACACCATATGATCACCGTCTCATCCATGTGGAGAATGTGGAATCATGAGAGCTTTTCTTTGGCAGCCAAAAAGGGGGGGGGGAGCGGCAGCTTTTGCTGAAGGAAGGTTAAAAAAAAAGAAACTGAAAGAAAGATGTGAAGGAGGGGGGAGAGATGATTCAAGCAAGATAACAATAAATTTTTTTACTGCTGGCTGGTGGAGGTGTTTAGGATGTGTTTTCTTTATATCTCCGTCCGCCCCTAATTGACGATGCTTTAAAATTGAATGACTAGCAGTCAAAACGTGTTTGCTTCAAGCTGAGAAGAAAAATGCCGGTGTCTGTGCTTCCAAACTGATTGCGCTTTGTACACAACTGACAGCCGCAGTCACTTTGAGTGACTGATAAGTGGGGAGCTTTGCCACTTATCAAGGAATGCAGGGCTGAAAAAGAAAAAAGGACTCAGCCATTCAGATGCGTTGGCATGTTCAAAATAACATCTCACATCAGTCAGGCTTGCAAGGCACTGGGAGACGTTTCAAAATAAACTTTGTATCTATCTATCTTGCTATCTGGAGGCAAAGATTCAATTTAACAGACAAATCACCTGTGTAGCATCACAGTGTGGTCATGGGTGGCTTTTTTAAGGCAATTGCTGGGATTTCTACAGTGTTGGGTGGGCCTTAGTTTTGTCAAAGCCCACCCTGCTCCCAATGTTAATTGTGAATATTCATCACCCCGCTTTATAGGTAGCTGTAGCCTAGTGGAAGGACCATTTTTAAGGTAGAAACAGGTATAGATACATCTGTCAGGTTTATTTTTGCTCATTCTCTCTTTCCCCCCCAGATATTATATTTGCTCTGTGCCATTTCTGCACCACTTGGCAATTTTTTTTTTACAAGTGTTCATGAACATTTCTACATGTGCATGCATGTGTTTCTCAGCCGGTGTTCATTCATGTACACTTTCCCATTCTGTCTACCACCCACCCACCCCTAAAATTAATTAATTAATTAATCAATCATTTATATCCTGTTTTTGCCCCCAGTAATGGGACTCAAGACAGCTTGCAACTTCTTAAATAATACAGATTAAAGCTATACAAATACATAATAAAAAGTATAAATATAATAGTGATTTTAAGGACAATAGAACAATTTATAAAGTTAAATCCATAAAAATTTATTAAAAGACTATAAAGAAACCACAAAACAGCACACCACACCATTAAAAGCCTATCCTAGCCAGAATCTAAAATCTTGACAGAGTAGAATATTTTTACTTGCTGGTGGCAGGAGAGCAAGGAGGGACCCATTCTGGCCTCTTTGGGGAGGAAGTTCCAAAGTCTGGGAACAACCACAAAGAAGGCCCTCTTCCATGTTCCCATCAAACAAGTCTGAAAAGGTGGTGGGACAGAAAGAACTGTCTCTCCTGAATATCTTAGAACTCTAATGAGCTCATAACATTGTTTCCCATGTATGTTTCTGTAATATAAGCATTTTTATGTATGCCCATTTTAAAATGTGTTACAGAATTTGGAAAGGTATAAACATTAAGCATAATAACTATTTTCTGGATCATAATGATTGTGTTCCAATTCCAGTTCAACTCCAATTTCAACTACCGTATGAAATTGGTAGACTTCCTCTTAAAATGTAAACTGAACAATTTCTTCCCCATCTCTAAATAGAGCACATGCTTTGCCCCAGAAGGTCCATGTTCCATGTATGCCATCGCCAGTCCCAAAGATCAGGAAGAAGATAATAGTTCTGGAGAGCTTGGCCTCTAGACTTGCCAAAGTTCCCTACATCAATATAAGTAGTTTTTTGTTGTTGTGTGCCTTCAGGTCATTTCTGATTTCCAGTGATTGCCAGGTGAACTGATCACAGGGTTTTCTTGGCAAAATTTATTCAGGGTGGAGGGTTTGCTATTTCCTTCCCCTGGGGCAGTGAGAGTGTGACTTGTCCAAGTTCACCCAGTGTGTTTCCATGGCTGAGTGGGGCTCAAAACCTGCCAGAGTCCTAGTTCATCACTCAAACGACTACACCACATTGGTGGAGAGAGAGAAAGAGAGATAGATCATACCACTTTTTGAGCCAAAAAGAAAATATTATCACTAGGTGACACTAACAATGACACAGAGCATGTACAGAATGTCACACACGTTATAAAATGTAGTATAGTAAGACCCCATATCTGCTGAGGATTGTTTCTGGGGGGGGGCTGTATACTGAAAACCATGGATAATAGTGAACGCCATTGAAAATAATGGGACTTCCAGTTTAAAATACCATAGAGTTGCCTTGGAGGATCTAGAAAATGTCTAGAGAGGACACATTTTCTAGGAAGACTCTATGGTAGGTGTGCTGTTTTACGTCCCATGGATAATTCAATCAGTGGATAATGAATCAGTGGATACGTTGTTGCTACTGTACTGATGAGATAGTGACTCTTCCTCCCCCCCCCTTTTTTTTTTTTTTTTTAGTTCATGGACTCCTTTCAGAATCTGATACAAACTTTGGTAATAATGCACATAAAGATATCCACACAAATTTATATATGTAATTTATTATACTGCATTGGAAGTTGATTTCCTTCTCATAAACTAATCTGGAAAGGGAAAATAAATACCATGGGCATTGGGAAAGGATATGTTTCTACCTAAAAATTTAAAGTGTTAAAGGAAAAGACAGAAAAAAATCAAAGTAAGAGGAAAGAAACTGAAGGGAAACTAATATTTTCTATCTGTGTCATGGATCTCCTAAAATATTTCCATGGACCCCTACTGGTCTATAGATTCAAGGTCAGGAACCCCTGGGTCAGAGAATCACTGCTAGGAGAATAAAGTGGCCCCTTGAATATAGAAGAGTTGGGTAGTGATGCTACCGACAATGCTTTATTCTCTTAATTTCCAGCTGTTGGTTTGGCCAGCCATTGATTTTTATTTCCCTCATTGCCAACAAAATGCAAGGAAAAGCTCAAGCAGTGTGATTCACCGGAAATGTACTGGTACCACCTACTGAGTCACCAGTACTGTTGACTGCATTATTATGGGTTTCCCCTTACACATCATTCCTCTAAAGATGGGCAGTGCCCATTGCTGCTGTTTTTATGAGACATAATTAAATCACCAGTTAGGGAGGTAAAATCTGAAGTCTGCATGGAGACTGATTGGAACAATGTGATGGTTAGGTTTATTTTCCTGTGTGTTGGGTTTGATGTTATTGCGCATTTGGCAGATGTGTCTGACATCCTTTAAAATTTTGCTATGATGGCAACAATAAAGATGTAAAATGGAATGGGTTGACCATCAGGCTCCACAGAAAGGAGGAGCATGCTTGGATGTGAAAGTGGAGAAAATGTTTGAAACACTGGTTTCAATGTTGCCTGAAAAGGGTTAGGTTGTTTTGTTTTGTTTTTTTCCAACACATCTAAAGCTATTTTTTTCTTGACTCAGAAAGTTCACAGTGTTCATTTCATCACCTAAGGGGCTGAAACCCACATTAACAGCCTATCAGCTGCCCAAAATGAAAGAGGCATGTGCTGCTGGTGAGCAGGGTGCTGCAGGATGATATAACCGGCCTGCTCCCACCAGCAAGCGATGTTGCAGGGAGCAGAATCAGAGACACCTGTGGGGACCTGTTGCAACTCTTCATTGCAGCATTGCTTGCTGGTGGGAGGCGGCTTGTCACATGATCCTACAGAGCCCCACTGGCCAGCAGCACCAACCACTGTTATTCCGGATGGCTGAATGGCTTTTAAGGTGGTTTTCCGGAAAGCAAAGCACAGCTATGACAATGTGGCTATGGGTTTGATGAAGGATCTCAGCCATAATTGTTTGCTTATTTTGTTCTCAAATAATTTCAGCGATTCTTTTCCCACTGTGAGAAAGTCTTTACCATTTTCAAATATTCACAAATTGGGATTTATTCTTTGGGGTTCAGCATTTTCTGAGCAGGGAAAAACATTTTCTATGCAGAAGTATCTATCCATAAATATTGTTTTCTGTACATAAAATGCTACCAAAAATCTCCCACAAAGTTTTTGTGTACAATATATCCTGAACTGCAGAGATTCTCATCAGTACAGGATTCTCCTCACCTCAGTTTCTTAACTCTTGAGAAACACATTTTTGGGGGGACAATTTTTAAATACTTTTTTCATCCTTAGTTGGGGGTTTTCTTTGTGGTTTTCAGATGAAAACCACCCAAAAATCACACTGGAAAAAATTAATGTGGAGAGGTTTTAGGAGCCCCAAAGTATAGTCCAGATGCTAAATGTGGCCCACAGGCTGCACTTCCCCCACCCCTGATTTAGGTGATCACAGCCAATAAGAAAAGAGCTGCATAAATGGCAAGTGTAAACCTTCCCCATCTGCAGTCTTTTAGAATTGTCTGAATGTCTTAGCATGTGGCCTATGGCCTAGGATCTAGATTCTAGGTCTACACTTTATCAGAAGTGGGCAGCTGCAGCAGATCCAAGGGACAGTTATCTTCCTGGGGCCTTTCCGGAGCTGCACACACTGCCAAAAATGCCAAAACAAAACCCTGGAAGTAGATGGCAGTCCACATTGGTTCTCTCTCTCTCTCTCTCTCTCTCTCTCTCTCTCTATATATATATATATATATATATCACATTAAACAGTGCAGGGCCCCCTCCATACCCTGTTGCAAAGATGAGTTGCCACTCTTCCAGTAATCCAGGAGAGGCAGTTCTCCTCTTCTTTCCATCAGAAAAAGTCCAGACTGGGTTGAGGTTGGGGCCATATAAAAGGTCTGGAGGAGTCAAGGGCTACCAACCCACCTCGCAAAGACAGGGGCTGCATCTAGACTGCTCTTCCATCTCTGGCTTTTCTTTGCAAATGAAGATCCAGGACTTTCTGCAAGTGTGTTGATGACTAAAAAGGCCAATCTGAGATAAACAAGTCCAATTGCAGAAAGCATAGCAGAAGATCTCCTTGGGTGATGTTTCCGGGTTGTGATTCTCTCTGCGTTGTCGTTTCTCTTCAAGACTTGTTCGGCATGAGTTCTAAAATAAGGGTGCAGCGTTGTGAATAGTGCATCTCTATGCCTCCCGATGTGAGGCCAGGGCGGACCATTGTTGGTGATCAATCTGGCCAAGCCTGAGATGTTGTTGGAGGGTGTCCTTGTATTGCTTTTTTGGAGCGCCCCTCTTATGCTGACCCATGGCGAGTTCATCGTAGAGTACTATTTTGGGGAGGCAATGGTCCTCCATCCTAGAAATGTGCTCTGCCCAGCTCAGCTGTGTTCTCAATATCACCTCAATGCTGGTGATCCCTGCTTGCTCAAGGACAGCAACATTCATCACATAGTCTTCCATCACCTCTGTGCTAAAGCATTTGTGGGCATTATGGAGCCCAAAGCTGTGAAAGTACATTCTGCTGTGGGTCCAGATTCTCTGCCTCATAGCCCTCTGTGGATCAGATGGCATCACGGGATATAGCTGCGCCCTCTGGTGTCAATGGCATGGCCATGGCTCCAGAAATGGTTGGGTTGTTGTCGGAAGCTCCAGGTGGAGGGCCAGGTGGAGTGTCACTCTTGGGAGCCTTGCTTTGCTTCTCCTCTCCTTCCCTATTCCAGGAAATGGCTGAAGGATCAACACACTCCTAGCTAGTGCTTATAAGCTTGCTGAGTGTATCTACCTTCATTCCTCCTTCCAATCCGGTTTCAAAATGAGGCAGTTGAAAACACTGTGTCCAAAAGGAGGTTGAATGTGATTCAATCATAGATTGTGAAAGGAGAATAAATATTAGAACTTTTTAAACCTCCCAGAATGGCTGAGGGCAAAATTTTCTGTCCCTGGACTTATGGTTGCCTGATTTTGAAACCTTGGTTTCATTGTCTGACACAATACATTATTGCTAAGATTTTCCCAGAAATACTAGACTTTTGTATCTTCCCCCACCGTATGTTTAGGTGCTTAAAGCCAGCATTAATGTCCTCCTAAGTAATTCTATACAAAACAGTACGCATACTCTAGAGCAAGTGGGTTGTGGGTTGCTCCTCAGGGGGAGAGAGAAAATGACCACCCCAGTTCCCATTGTTTGTCACAGGTTTTTCTTCTCTACCTATTGTTTGCTTCTCTTTTTGTTGTGCATAGCAGGTGTTTCTTTCATTACACCAAAGCTGGCAACACAAGGGTTTCCTTTGTGGTGGTTCCTTGGAGACTTTTGATTAAACTCTTCTTTGTGGTAATGATGCCAAGTTGCACATGGAATTTGTGCATACACAAATGCCTTCAATTTCTTCATTCATTCTCATTGCTCAAGTCTCTTGTTCTCGCTTCTCTGTGTTATCTTTGTTTTTTGCCAGCTAAATCTAAAAGTAGGCCATATCCTGACCACATGTCTATTTCTCACTTACTGATTCTTGATGTTTTTAGCTCTCATTTTAAAAAATACATTTCTAAAATAAATATTTAAAAGCAAAACAAAATATTTTAAAAGGGTGGGGTTGTAGATCAGCGACAGAGTTCCTGCTTTGCATTTAGAGGATCTCAGGTTCAGTTCTCAGCATTTTCTGAAAGGGTTCAGAGAAGTGTTGTCTAGATGGTGAAAATACCCCTAATAGTAATCTAAGAGAATACCTTTTGTCCCAACAAGCTGAGCAGGAGATTCGCTGTATTTGGAGTGAAGGGGCAAATAAACCCCATTTATCACATATTAGGGGACTTTGCAGTTTTCTGTGAAGTTTTTTTTTTAAAAAAAAAATTCTGTGCAGGGTTGTGCATATTCACAGTGCTATGCATTCTGGGCCAAGAGGAAGTTGACAGCTCATTTCCCATCATACAAGAGGGGGAAGGCTTTCCTGCAACACAATTCAGAAGTGCCATTTTGGCCCTCCAGAGGACAAAGTGTGCGCTGCTTTGCAGTGAAGAGGTCAAAAAAAGGTTGTTGTTGTTTTTCAAGCAGAAGGGTTCCCTTGCATCTAGATGTTTAAAGATATTTTTTTTAAAAAATCTGCAGCAGAGATGACAGTGTGGGGAATAATAGTGTCCCATACACGCGGCCACCATTTTGGTATGAATGTGAATGCGTATCACTGAACAGACAGCTTTTTTCCTGAAAAATAGTGAAGACAACCAGGAACTGCTTCAAAGGCAAGTTAACGCACGCCCCTCTGCAGTAATTGTTCCTATCTAGTCAAGCCCAAGCTTGACACTCTGGCAACTACTGGAGGTCAGCATAGACCAGGGTTGAGCAAAGTACCGTCCTAGGGCTTCATGTAGCTCCTGAGGCTGTTTTGTGGCCCTCAACCCGACAGGCTGCTCCAGTACACCCCTTCTCAGGGAAAAAAAAATAGGTGTCTGTGCTGCTTTTCCTAGAAGCCTTCAGTCATGCAGATTCACCTTTTCAATAGGTTGCAAAGATAGGGGCACCACTGTGTAATCTAAGTAAATAAATAAATAAACCATCAAGTCTTGAAAACCAGAACTGAATTTCTAACCATCTCCGGTTTTGTTTTTGCATCCTTGGTAATCGTGCAGTCTAAAGAATGTCCCAAGGCAGAAAACAGAACTCTAAGCTTGGCAAAGGTGCCCACCCCTAGTAGTTGCTGTGTGTCTGCAAGTCATTTCTAACTTATAGTGGCCTTACAGTGGGATTGTCTTGGCAAGAGTTGTTCAGAGGTGGTTTGTCATTGTCTTCCTCTGAAGCTCAGAGAGTGTGACTTTCCCAAGGTGTCCCTATGTGTTTTCATGGATGAGCAGGGATTTTGAACCATGGTCCCCTGAGTCAAAGTCTGACACTCGGACCACTACACCACACTGGCTTTAATGTAATATGGTAGCTTCCTGTAATTCCAATGCCTGTTCTAAAATCTTTGACCCAATATGTTACCTTTAAAATGATGCTGAATGCAGATATTACATATACCTTGTAGGTTTGAGCCAAAGGGGTAGATGTGTGTGGGAGAAAGAAAGAGGGAAAAGGTTTATTAGTGTTAAAAAGGACATCACCATTTGACAGATTTTTGCAGATAGTTGTGACAGGTTGTAAAAGATGAAAGTATTCACTTATATGGGAATCACTACCCTGCATGGGTTTTGCCTTTACTAATGTCATCACTTCACCATGTGATCACTGATTAGCTATGATCACACAGGCAACTAGTCAAGGGAGTAGTGCTCTTTTCATAGCTTGGCTTCATATCAAGCCTGCATCCTATGGAATCCTGAGATTTGTAGTTTGGTGAGCCACAAGAGCTCTTTGGTAGATAATTCTAAATGCCTCACAAAAATGACAGATTCCCAGGAGTCCATAGAATACAGCCATGGCAGTTAAGGTGGCATCAAGATGCTATAATTTTGTAGTGTGGAAGAGACCTTGGCATGCATGCATCAGCCATCCCTTGGCCAGCTCTTTGTTTCAACCCGACAATAACCATAGGAAAGCCAGAGGATTTCTCATGCCACCTTCTTTTGTATCTCTGGGATCTCCCCACTCTTCTTGCTGTACCTCCCACAGTGACATTTATGATACCTCATGTGGTGTGGTGGTTTGCCTTTTGGAGGGAAGAAGGCAAAATGGGTGCTTACAGAGCCCAAGAAATGTATCAGGGCTATAGGCAGAATTGGCTAGACAGGGAAGCTCCATGGGCTGCCTGACCTCCAAATCAGCTTTGCAACTTTGTGTCACTTTGAGGAGTTTTGTATGCCTCTTTGAATTTGAAAGACTATTTTCCTTCACATTGGGACTGTCTCTCCATGGAAATGCCAAAGCCAAGGAAGGATAAATGCCTGGTTACAGTAAAACAAGAAAAGAAAATGCTCTGAAATTATCTGTCAGGCTCCATGTTTTTCCGAGCTTTTGCATTAGCAGGAGACAAAGTCACGGTGTGTAGACATGTGCTAATGTGCAGTGACATAATACCTGGAAAATGGAGACAGCAAAAAGGCACAAACTTATCAGAGTTTTTCAAGGGAAAAGAAGGGATTTAACATTACTGGTTAAAAATGTGGATATGTATGTGTAATCAACTGTATTTACCCATGCTTGATTGAGATAAAGCTACCACAATCTAATACTTTCTAGGCCTTGTGAAAAGTGGGCCTTAAAATACCAAGCTTATTTCCCCAAATCCGTCCTCCCTCCTTGTAGAAATACAGATTAGAGGAGAAAGTTTGGTCCTTATCGCTAAGGTTCTTACAGCTTCAGAAAGCAAGTGAAATGCTTATATATATGAAGGACACTTCCTTGAACTCCTCATTGGTCTTCACTTAGATTGTGAAAGAAAGCTTCAGCTATATAGATTTCCCACAATGCACCAGTCTCTTCATTTTACATATCTTAGCGTGGCTAAAGAACCTTAATCTTTTTATTCCCCTAAACTGTCAATTAAGTTGTAGGAAATTCAATCCCTTACCCTCCCCACCAACAGCTCTTATGGATTTATAATTCAACTGTCAGCTCAAATGTATTGCCTTGTGCTGTTCCTCAGCCTGCATAGTAGCCTGACTTCTAATTGCCAGTAACCTTTATATAAACTTTCTTAATAGGCACAGAGCTAATTATGGAAATAATACACTTGACAATGAATAATGCCATGTGCTTGTTTGTTTGAGACCAGCCTTCACAAAGCCAGCTCTACCATTAGGATGAGTTAGGCTGCCATCTTAGCCAGCTGATTTGAATGGGATGAAAGGATAACAAAAAATGGTTAGTGATTTAATTGATATTGTTGCATTTATCTAGCCATGGAGTGGGAAAGGGGATTGTAAGATTTTTTTTTCATGGTGCCATAAACTTGAGCACCATGTACCTTAGTTTGATTTCAGTAGTGGGGGTCGGAGTTGGGGGGCATTTGCTGTTGTCCCTCAGATAGCAAAATTGTATTTAGCTAGTTAGTTAGTTAATGAATCCTGCCTTCCTCCTGACCCGGAATCCAGACGTCTTGGCACAGCACTGAATTTGAAGATTAAGATTCCCATGCTTGACTTCACATACCCACCAACCTGTCACAGAATGAAAACCAAGACACACGGCCAAGCAACAACAAGTTAGGAGAGCTGTAGCAGTTTGCTTTTGCTGTTGTTGGAGGATATGACACAGGAGCACCAAATAAAGTCCTGACTCTGGGTTCATCTACATGAGTGAGGATACACCCACTTCCTGCTGGCAGATCAGGCCCATTCCTCACTTGGTCCCTCTACAAAATGGGCTGGAATCTAGACAGGCACATTGGGCCATTGCTGCAGCCGCAACCTCCACCATCTCCCTGGCTCTCACAGAAGTGAGAATGCTGGCCCGCAACCTGTGACCAAGGCTCCCTGCATGTGACCAGCCTTGGTTACATGCTGCAGGACTGCTTTGTGCTTCGGAGAGAGTGAGGGAGACTGGCAACTGTCGTGACAGGCCGACCTGCCAGGATGGACTCCTGTGGACACACAAGGCCTGACCCATTCCTTCCCAGTGGGAATGGATTAAAGCAAATATTTTTTTAAAATGGTAAAAGGCCCTACCCCATCTTAGTCCCATCTGGGCCCCGTATCTGCCTTGGCAGTGGTGAGGACTACCTAGGGACAGAATGGGGCAAAAGCCCTGCATCGTTAGCCCTGCATGGCTCTAAAACATGGGCAAGATGGGGTAAATTGCCAGTGTAGACAAGCCCTCTGTTACAGGTAAATCCCACTAGACCCACTGAAAGGCCTGTAACGATGTGGCCTGGCAGACATCAATTGGAATAGTATTCCACATGCAGGGAACCACTACCAAGAATGTATGCCAAACAAATTGTTGACAGCCAAATTGCCCACTTGTGGGTATAAAGGTGGGTTTAGTTTGTTCATTTGTTTAGTCATTCTTCCAGTTTCAGGTAGTTGCCTAGTTAGTTCTATTGTTACAATTTGCTTTCGGCTGAGTCTACTGGGAAGGGCAAGATTCTGCTCCTTCCTCTCCTCTCCCTCCTGCTGAGATAATTGAGTGTGAACTACTTTTGCACTTTGAACTCAGTTTGCAATAACTGAAAGAAGCTGAGGACAAAGGAGGAAGGTGGGAGGAAGAGAGAGAAACTGAGACATTGTAGAGTCAGTTGAAAAAGTGGGAAGATGGAGGATCAGTCAGGACTATCTCTGCCAAATCAGTACAGTTAGACAGTATGACCCCAGCAATGATTGTCCTGGGTTATATGCAGCCTTCCCTTCCCTTGGGCTGTTCTTGTGGCCCTTGGCCCCTCTCGACTTCCCCTATTTCTGAGCTGGCCCCCCCGACACACACAAAAAAGATGAATGTTTTTTCCAGGAAGCCTCCAGAAGTGTGTGTGTGTGAGAGAGAGAGAGAGAGAGAGAGAGAGATCCTGCCTTTCTTCCATGATGGGAACAAGGCAGCTTTTTAGGATAGCCCTGAGTTCTAAATGTCTCTTCCTGTGCACAATTACAGCTCAGTAGCACCAGGTCACATTGCCATATCTAATGTGTGGATAGAGAGGAAGGTTCTACAGCACTGGGTTATATGGCCAACAGACTAACTTATAAGGCATAAGGTATCAGGTATAAGGCAGTTACCTACAATAGTGTATGTTCTCCTTTGGATTATTTGGTACCATTTACTTGAAATATAACATCAAATCTGTCCATGATTTGTCATGTATCACCACCATTTGTGCCTTCTTTCACCTTTTAGGCAGTTGTTTTTCTTCTTATTAATTCAGATATTTTCCCATTGGTAAAACCATGCTTTTGAGGAAAATCTGCTAGCCTATGTTTGTGTCTTTGTGCTATAGGCCCCTTCTGCATATTTATTGTTACCAGGGTATATCATAATGCTTCAAGGAAGGAAGAACCTGGAAGTGACAATAAATCGTATATTGTTGGCATGGAATCTCACCCGTCTGTTGGCTGCCAGCACTCATGATTTTCTGATCAATCTACATGCAAATCTTATACTGATGTGCTGTTATTCTTAAAATCTCCTGCTGCTGAAATAATGAAAATTGCCTTTTGAAGTATAGCTTCCTAGATACCATTGTTGACAATGTGAGGGGGGGGGGAGAAGGGGATAAGCAGCCATTCCCATACTATAATGCAAGATGGAAAACCAAAATACACATTTAAAAACATCTCACGTATGTGTGTGTGCGTGTGCGTGCGTGTAAGAGAGACAGAGGAGATTATCAGACAGGAACAAAAAAAGTGTTGCCGTCTCGCAGTCTCCTCTCCCACCCCTTTCCCGTCCCTGTAACGGGAAAAAAAAGTTTTCAGAGCTACCTTAAATGTGCGTCATTCCTTCAGCAAGGCAGTCCAGGAGTGAATGGAGCTTGAACTGAGCTCCTTTCACTTCCTGGTTTCAAATCCTGGCCATTCTCACGAGAAGATGAGAGCATGGGAAATTCAAACATAAAAAATAAAATAAAAGACAAAAAGTTTCACCAAGCACCTAAACATATTTAAAACATAACAAGTAACCCGGTGAGGGTACAATAAAGTGTGTCACTTACCTTGATGTCCCAATCTCACCCGGAAGTGTTCTGGCGCAAACCTCCCATTGACACTGGCATTGCGCCAGCATAATGTGGCACCTTTTCATACAAAGGACATTATGTTACAGAAATGGAACGGGGGATCTGTTGACAGCTTAGCCAGTCAATAAAAAGCAGTGCAGGCGGAATGGCAGCAGCACGGGTGTATGACGAGATGGGAGTGACATTGTATGAAAAGGAAGCCCTTTAGCAATCTCCTGGCGTCGTGATAACACCATATTTAGCGTGTCTGATAATCTCCAGAGAGACTAAGGAGGAAAAGTACATCCAGACTTCTATGTGCACAGTTCTAACTGAACAAATTGCAAAGAGCCAGCTAAATCAAACCAAGGCAGGCTAAAGTTATGTTCAATGTAGTTATTTCCCAACCTACTGAGCTGGAAATTACTTTGGACAAGACTACCCTGATCTAACTCTGTTCACTATTGTGGCTGTGCCCTCTGACTAGAGAATGTGTAACTTGGCTCGTGCCTTCTCTACCCCCTTTTTGGCTTTTTAGCTAGCAAACCTGAGCCAGCAGAGAAATTCTTTAGGCAGATTGCTCTGTCTGCAGATCTCTGAGATCAGTTGGCAGACGAGGTTTCTCCTAGTAGAAGAGGTTTGAATCACAGAATCATAGAGTTGGAAGAGACCTTAAGGGCCATCCAGTCCAACCCCCTGTCATACAGGAATACACAATCAAACGATTCCAGACAGATGGCCATCCAGCCTCTGTTTAGAAACCTCCAAGGAAATAGACTCCACCACACTCTGAGGCAGTGCATCCCACTGTCAAACAGCTCTTACTGTCAGAAAGTTCTTCCTAATGTTTAGGTGGAATGTCTTTTCCTGTAGTTTGAACCCATTGCTCCATGTCCTAGTCTCTGGAGCAGCAGAAAAAAAGCCTGCTCTATCCTCCATATGGCATCCCTTCAAATATTTAAACATAGCTGTCATGTCCCCTCTCAACCTTCTCTTCTCCAGAGTAAACATGCCCAGCTCCCAAAGCCACTCCTCATAGAGCATGGCTTCCAGACCACCCACCATCCTGATCGCCCTTCTCTGGACATTTTCCAGCTTCTCAATATCCTTCTTGAATTATGGTGCCCAGAACTGGACACAGTAAAGTTTGTGTCAAATCCTAATTCTCAGACTGTCCTTATCTATATGGTGAAAATACTCCTCACAGAATTCACTCAGAAAATTAGCTGTCTTAATTGGATCCTGCATTGTCTCGTGGTATTGTGAAGGGGAGGGGGCAAAAAGAGAAAAACTGTGAGAAAAGGATTCGTGGTTTTCTCTGACTTTAAAAACGCTCCAGTGATATGCACATTTCCGCTCATTAAGACAGACGATTCAACATGAATCGCTTCCCCATACAAGACAAAGTGCAAACCTGATTGGTTGGATGAGCGCAGGGAATGGGGCTGGGTTACAGGGCAAGCTCCCACTGCCGCCATGTTGGATCTTCACTAAGTGATCATTAAGACAATAAAAAGGGGATTTGTGCTATCTTTTTTCTCTTTTTCTTTTGGTAAGGTAGAATATCGCTTGTGCACACCATAGAAATAGGGGGTGTTTTTTGTTTTTGTTTTTAAATTTTTTGGCTGTGGCAGATTTAAAAATGCGAGTAATCCACTTGTGTCTGCCCTCTCAGCTACAGGCATAGGAAGTTTTGGGGGTTGTAAAACCATTAAGAGAAGGTCACAGCTGCTGTGACTTGCTGTTACTGTGGAGCAGTTTGTTTGTTTTTTTCCCTTTTGTGTAGGCAAGCCCTGGGTTAGCTTTGCACTATTAGTCACGCACTGGCCAAGATCTGACACAATGTTTGTGGAATGGAAATCTTCCTTTGCATAGTTATAGGATGGTTGGGCTACATCACTATTCCAGGGCCAAGATTCGGTATGAAATGTAGCATATTAGCTGTCCATTCATCTGCTGCAGCCCCTCCCTCATGGCCATTCTGTGGCTGGTGGAGAGTGCTGGGAGGGGGGGCAGGATCAGACACAGAATGATTACTTCATCTGCTGAGATCTGCTAGGGTCCTCCAGAGGTCTCAGTGTTCTGATATAATTCTTCTGTGTCTGGCTAGTGGACTTACTTCTTCAACCCCCTCCCTCGCTCCTTTCCACCAGCCATGGAATGGTCATGGGGGTGCTGCATTGGCTCAATAGTGAGTCCAGGGAGGGCTTTGGTCATTGCAAAGGGTGGAAGTGAATACCAACCTCTGCAACAACCAAACAGAAAGAAAAAAGACTAACATATGTAGGTGTAAGGTGGACTTATACTTGTAAATGCCACTAAGAGGATGCCAGTTTGGTTGCTTATTCATCTGCTGTTCAATAGGGCATGTACTGCAGCTATTTCTGCATTCCTAGTGAATCAAGTTGTATGTCAAAGGCAGTGACAAATATTTATGCACCATCCAAGAATGTGCAACATTATGGCTGGAACACCGTTGTTTATTCTAAACTCAAGTGGAGTTCTAGTCAGGACAAACAGTAGATTTTAGGTCCACATGAATTGAACATTGGCAAAAAAAATGCAACCACACGTGCAAGGGAAGTTACACAAGTGTATGACTGATACCAACAGGATCCTGCCCATTGACTAACGTAACTGAAATCAGCACAATTTGATCAGTTATTACTATCTTAGGTTCCATTGAGTTCATTGAATTACATCTGGGTGTGACTGGATCCAACTCAGTGTGTTTGTATACATGTAAGATGGGTTGACTGATTGGATCTTGATGGGATTCATATCTCACCTTTATCCCGGGACTGGGATTCAAGGCAGTGCATAACAGAAATAAAACAGGTGGAAATCAAAACAGGTTTAAAACTGATATTAATACAAACAAACAAAAATGTTATAATACAAAATATTATTGAAAAAATATTTTAAAAAATTATGAATGCTTTTTAATATATATATTTAATATAACCAATATTGGTCCCATCTTGGGAGAAAGGCTGCATACAAGTGAAATTAATTAATTAAAAGTTCAGAAGTATGTCTAATTAAAAGGTCTGTGCCTGCCTGCAGAAGGTCATTAGCTCCCTCTTGGAAGGATGTTATATATAATATTGTTCTATACACTAATAGTAAACTCATTTCTTAGAATGCCATTTCTATCGTAGGCAAAAGAATACATACACAGACATGACAAAGATATCCAAGGGTTGGGGAAACTCCACAGGTTGCAGGAGAATAAAACATCTTTCATGGTAAATAAAATAAGAACTCATGAATACAGTGGGGCATACTCATAGATAGATTGATTGAGGCTTGGAGCCAACCGAAGGGGAGAATCCTAAAAAATGTTGTTTTCCTGACTCAAGGATAATAGACACCAAGGATTGGCAGTACTCAGCAAGAAAGGTGACATGAAATCATTTGCAACCTATGGAATTACATCATCAGATAATTTGGCTTAATCTGTGTGACAGGAACAGAAAGTAAACAACCAGCAAAAGCAAACCTTAAAAAGATGAGGAACTTACATTCTGTTGTCTCTTGAAGTGTCGCTATAGAGAAGAAGCCAAATACATTTTGCATGTTTTGTATACTATAGTTCTTTTAAAATTTCCCAATGAACCTTTCCCCCCTTCGGTGCTCTACCACATGTGCGTACAATATTTTTATAGTGCAATGCTACACCTGCTTACTCAAAAATAGGAGCTAATGTGTTCAATTCTTCTTAAGCAAAATATAACAAAAATCATTTTGATAAAGTATTTCATTTATTTATTCATTTATTCAAATGATATCCCATGTTTGGCCTGACATGGAACCCAAGGCTACTCCCAGCATTAATTAAAACAAGGTCCATCAGAAAACCTAATAATAATAAAAACACTTTGTAAAAGCCTACAATTAAATAAACTATTATATTAAAGTACCAGTACTTCAAAACAGTGGAAATTTGTTTCAAAACATTGGAGGTTTTAAACAGAGGCTGGATGCCCACCTGTCAGGAGTGCTTTGATTATATATTCCTGCAGGACTTGGGGTTGGACTAGATGGCCCTTGTGGTCTCTTCCAACTCTATGATTCTATTATGCTATGATTCTCTGACAGTAAAAATAGAAGTACAGTGCACACACACCCATTAAAAAAGCTTTCTGCATAGCTAGTTATTCATCCCAATCATCCCAGTCCCAGTCTTTACACTGGGGTAGGCCTGTGCCATCTTAATGCATGGGCACGCTGGGCAGTTGCCTGGGGGCCCAAAAGGATAGGGATCCCATGCTAATCTATGCACAGAGCAGAATCTAACACTAATTTTCTGATCACCTGCCTCAACATTCAAATCTCCCACTAACTCGGTAGGAGAAAAATGATGACTTGTAGTAGAGAGTAGGCATGTCTGCATTTGCGAGAATGGGGAATGGGAAAGATAAAGAGAAAAGAGAGGAGGATGAGGGATGAGAGGTTGGAGGGGGAGTCCTGACTGAGGAGCAAAGCGAGGGAGGCACTGGAGAAATCCTGCCAGAATAAACCCTGCAGAAGAGTGGCGGCTGAGAAAGGGAGGCTCGCCCTGCTTCTCCAGCTCTGCCTGGAGTGGCTGCCCATGCAGCCACCAACCACTGAGCAACTCTTCCCTCTCTCATACACACATATACTCTCCAACAGCCCCACCAAGAGGGTACATCCTTCCAGCCCTCCAGTCTGTACTTTCTCCCTCTCCCAGAGGTAGAAGCTGCCTGACCACACCCTGCCTCTCTTCCCGGTCCTGCTGTTCCCATTGGCGCAAGGTGGAGACACCAGCTAGCTGGAGGGATGCTCCTCTGAGACATTGCTTTTGCTTGTCCCCCTCCTTTCTCACATTGGAAGGCACTTCTCTCCTCTCTCTCTCTCTTTTTCTTCTTCTTCTTATCTCTGCTGTTTTACACATCAGGAATTCTGAAGTCTGGACAGGAAGGGACTTTATTCTCAATGAAGCTGTACACCAGGGAGGGTGTCAAAACACTTATTTTGTTGGAGGTACCAATAAGTATAAGTTTCTTTTATCGATAATTTGCATTTTTATTCCTGTAAGTTATTGTGTAGGCAGGACCCCATGCACAGTTTTGCCCAGGGGCCTATCATGCTGTTAAGATGGCCCTGGAGTAGACAAAATATGATCTAGTACATGCTATGATTGGATCCCAACCAGGGAAGTTTCTGTTATTCAAAAAAGGGAGAACCATGTTCCTAGAAACATCAAGAACAGAGAAGGTCTTCCAAAGCAAGCAGCAGAAACTTCTTATGGTACAGGAGTGGGCAAATTTGATAGATCTGGCATATAGTTTTCTGCCCTTGTAAACTTTTGGGAGACAGCATGCCAAAAAGAAGTCAGAAAGAAAAAGAAAGAAGTGAGAAGTTGCTTGGTATTATAGTCCAGCATTTATTCTGTGCAAACTTCACTTTTTTGCACAGAAAATAGCATTTCTGCACAGAAAATAGCCAAAAGAAAAGAAAATACTGTTTCCTGCAAAGGAAATGCTGTAGCTGAGGGGTTACTCTGTTCAAAATTCATGGTGTGTGTGTGTGTGTGTAGAAAGAAGCATTTTCTGTGCAGAAAAGAATAATCTGAACATAAATATTTTCTGAACCCAAATATTTTCTGTGCAAATGTGCAGAATAAGTCCAGAACTGTGAAGATTCTCATCAGCCAGGATTCTTCTTGTCAGGGTTTCCTGACACTTGAAAAATAGGTTTTTGAACCTTTTTCAAATATTTCTGAAGATTCTTTCCATCTCTAGTTCTGGGATACACTGTTTGGGAAGGTTGCTCTTACATGGTGCCTTCTTTGAGCTTATTTTGGTGCCAGGTAAAGACTTCATTCTCTTTTTTTCCCAGACAATTTAAAATCTGTGTTTTTAAAATTTAGAATTATAACCCACTATTTGCACAGTGTGTAGTTTTATCAATGCTGTGAAACTGGTCCTCACCCCAATTTGCTAACCATCTTTTATGCTTTTCACAATATGAGATTTTAATATTGTATTTTACTTTCATACAGTTGTCCCTCTGTATCTACAGATTTGGTATCCATGGATTTAAGTATTCACAGCTTGAAAATATTCTTTTTTAAAAAATCCAAAAAAGCAAACCTTGATTTTGCCATCTTATATAAGGGACACCATTTTGCTATGCCATTGCATATAATGGGACTTGAGTGTTCATGGATTTTGGTAGACATGGGGGCGGGGGGGGGTGTCCTGGAACCAAACCCCAGCAAATATGAAGGGACAATTGTACATTTTTTAAATCCCAAGAGCACAATGCAGTTGGATGGCCTATGTAAATGCCATAATTAAAGAAATAACAATGTAACAATTTCTGTTGGGAATGCTTTGAATACGTATTCCCGCAGGGCAGGGGGTTGGACAATATGATCCTTGTGGTCTCTTCCAACTCTATGATTCTATATTTCTATGATTCTAATATTAGGACTGAGTTCAAATTGTCTGCTTAACATCACATGGAAACATGGATGTGAAAAGGAGGGTAATAAATGAGGGGGAAAGTAATGAGTTTAAAGATGAAGGAGTTAGAAAGAGTCAGCATATTCTCCAACTCACAAATGAAAACGAAGTCATGTGTGGCAAAGCAATATCAGAATGTGGTTGTCATAACTCACCTCCTGGACAATTCAGACAAGGAGGCAAATTGCCAGGAAGCTGCAGCTCCTGATAGTGGAACTCTCTTTGAGTCCAAGGAGATGGGGACTTGGGCAGTAGAGGACACTGCTCCCCAGCAGGAGTTGACATAGGCTGCAGATGCTGAAGATGACATGCTCCCATCCTTCATTGAGCAACAAAGGGAGAAAAGCCAAGCTCAGAGTCAGTTGAGAACACTGATCTACTTTGGCACTAATTAGGTACCTGTGGCCTTGAAGGAACTGCCCATATATATTTCAGCAGTTCTCTCTCAGCCTTAGTGCTGGCCACTCTCCTCTCCTCACCCTGAGTTAATTGAGTGCAAACTACTTTTGCATTTTGAATTTGGTTTGCTCCAATTGAAGTAAACTGGGGATGAAGGGGGAGATGGAGAGAGAAACTAGGACGTTCTAAAAGCAGCTGAAAATGTGGAACAGAGGATTAATCAGGACTGTCCTTACCAAATTGGGACAATTGGAGAGTGTGAGTCTATCAGCAGAATCATATGCGTGTGAACTCAGAATTATTTCCCACTGAGTTAAATGGGGCTTACTCTAAGGAAAGTGCACATAGGTTAACATTATATAGATAATGCCTACATTGTATAGATAACTCTGAGTCCAATATAATATTGTTTCTCTGTCAAATTATTTATGCTTTATTAACAAAGTAAATTAAACGGAACCCTTAAGGGAGCCGTAGTGGCGCAGTGGTTAAATGTCAGTACTGCAGCCACAACGTTGCAAGTTCAATCCTAGAGGGCTCCAAGGTAGACTCATCCTTCCATCCTTCCATAGGTTGGTAAAATCAGTACCCAGCTTGTTGGGGGCAATTAGCTAACACATTGTAAACCACTTAGGGAGTGTTTTGGCACTGATAAGCAGTATATAAATAGAAGCGCTATTGCTGTTGCTTACATAACCTCTGGTACGGCTGAAGAGAGGCCCTGAATGATAGTAAACTTATTCTGAATTCAAGATGCTGGAGATGACATTTAAAGCCACAAAAAGGCTTGGAACCTTGATCATTGATAGTTCTACCTATATACTCCTGCTTGAGGTCTACTGCTGGAGCCCTCCTTTGTATCCCACCAATGGGAGCAATACAGTGGGAGGATACATGGAAGAAGTTGCCTGTTGTGGTACCCGAGCTGTGGAATGCCCGCCCCTTGGACACCCAATTGGCACTGATGTTGGCGTCATTCCAGTACGAAGTTAATATGTAGAGCTTTACTAAAGCCTTGGTGCCTAATATGTCCTCCCCCTTAAAAAAATGTAGATGTTCATGGTTTCAAACTGTTTTAACCTTTCCAACCTGTTTTAACTTGTTAAATTGTTTGATATGCTTTTAGCTTGTTTAAATTGGTTCTGATCGTTTTAAATATTAAATTGTTTTTTTTTAACTGTTTAAATTGATTTTACTTGTACATTGCCCAGCGATCCAGTGATATCAGGTGGGATATAAATATCTAAATAAATAAATAATACATTTTTTAAAAACTGTAGCAGAAAAATCCTGTACATGTTTACTCAGAAGCAAATCTCACTGTGCTCAGTGGAGCTTACTCCCAGGGAAACACGCAAGAACTGAAGCACTGCTCTTCAGCCAGACAGCTTTTCAAGATGGAATACGATAGCAGCAAAATCAAATATGAAAATCAGTCCAAAACAGAATTGTGGTTAAAACCTATTGGTTTTCAGTGGGTGTAGACCCTTTGAATCAATGGAACTTATATACAGTAAGTGTTGACTGAACAAGTTATTATTGAGATATTTTTGATCCAGCATATTTGTTGTAGTTGGGACTATCAATGGGATTTGGACAAAAATATTAGCATTGGTGCATGATATACACTTGCTTAGTTAAAAGCCAGAATGAATAAATGTGCTTTTTGCAAAATGAAAAAAAAAAAGTTTTTATTTTATGTTTGGTAATTACGAACCATGCGAGTTCCTAGTCTAGTACTGCATCTAGTACTGTACAACTCAGTACAGAACTAAGTAGTAGCATGATCTCCAATGTCCCAAGGACAGTCTGAATTAATCCACTGCCATCCCAATTTTTCAGCTGCTTTTAAAATGCCCCAGTTTCTCTCTCTTCTTCCCACTTTCCTACTTCCTACTCAGTATATTTCAATTGGTATAAACTGAGTTCAGACTGCAGAAGCACTCAACTCAGTGGGGAGGGGAGAGGAGGGGGCATAATCTTGTCCTTCCCTGTAGACTCAGGCAAAAACAAACTGCTGTAGCCTCTCCTAGTGTGTATGGTCTTCCTCATTAATAACTTTTGGAATTTTGACCACTCTCTGAAGTTGCTCAGCCACATGTATCCTAGTTTCCATGTATGAAATGTTGGAGAGCAAGTAATATTACATTCTCCTGCAGTCATAATGCCAGCAAAATCTAGCCGAACGAAAATTTGTGGGAACAACTAAAGAATAAAAAACCCCAGTTTGATTAGCAAACACCCTTAGGAGGGATTTGTACTCACCAGTCACTTCTGTTCAGATTTCTCCAGCAAAGCTTATTTTATTCCCACTGCCGCCCGCCACCAAAGAAGCAAAAGTTTATTTCTCAGTGTAGAGGTGTTTTTTCCTTCTTTTTATTCAGTTCATATAGATGTCGCCCTTCCTTTTCTCCAAGAAACATGCTTGCAGAGTAGCCTGTTCAATTCATTATCTCCTGCCCTCAGCTCACCTTGACCATTGTTCCACTTTCATTCAGCACTGGCTGTGTTAAGCCCAGCTAAATGTCAGCAGGAGACCTGCCCACATTGTTGATCCAGATTGATCTGCTCCGGCACTGAGTGCCTTATGCACTGTGTCACTTTCTGTTGTTTTCTGGAAACTGACTTACCTGCTTTCATAAAAAGGGGGAAAGAGGGCTGGGGAACAGAAAGAAACTCAATATTGTGCTTATGTAAGCTGAGCATGTACTTAACACATATAAGCAGATGTGCCTCAGTCATGTTCATTTTTCTTCATTTTTAATTCTTCAATTTTTCATTTGACAGTCTGATACTAAGGAGACAGCAAAGGTTAGCAGTATGTGCTTATCTAGAGAACAACCATGAGTGAAAGACATGTGTGATGTCTAGGAAGGATGTTGCTGGCCACTTTGTTGTCTTCATCCCAATTAATGGATTGATTAAATGAATATCTTCTTGTCTTGGTGCAACATTTTAGTTTTTGTCTTATTATGCACCACTGTTCAATGCTCAGTTCTCTTGGGACAGGAGGAGCTTCACAAGTTCAGATGAGTTGCTGCACATGAGCAAATTTGTATTGGATTCTGGCAATCATGAGCAAAAAAGGTGGGGGCTGATCCAAAGATCTATATTCATGGTTCACCAATAGATGGTTCACCAATTGACACTACTTGTCAATAAGGCCACCTACAAAACTGGATATAGAATGATGTAGAGAGAATGTGATTGCACATCATCTGGGTATTTATTGTTTACAAATAATCTTTTCCATACACAAAAATCTTCAGCCTACAATAGGGGACCTATTTTTTTCAAGTTTCGATCCTGTAAACCCAATTCTTGCATATTTGTGCAGCTGTAAGTCACAATTAATGTATGAATTATATGAATACAGTTGGCCCTCTGTATCCATGGATTTGGAATCCACGGATTCCACCATCCATGACTTGAAAATCCCTCCCCCCAAAAAAATTCCAAAAAGCAAACTTGATTTTGTCATTTTATATAAGGGACACTTATATGCCATTGTATATAATGGGACTTGATCATCCACAGATTTTGGTATCCATGGGCAGGGTCCTGGAACCAAACCCCAACAGATACCAAGGGTCCCTTGTACTTTAAAAGTTAAGAGGCAATGTGCCAATGGAAACCAAGTGCTGAGAAGCAACAGGCATTGCCATCATGGTTTGCTTTTGGACCTTTCAGAGGCAGCCTCCTGGCTACTAGGAAAAAAATGGTGGACTAGGTGGACCATTGGTTATTTCTTGTATTACCTTTGCATCTTTCCTCTGACTCTTATGATATTTTGATATGTATTAGTTGGAGGCATTCCCCATTATTTGGACTGCAGATTCTTGTCTGCACCCTGGAATGTGTGAGAAAGGAACACTCTTTAAATGCTGTTCTTTTTGTGGTTTTCTGTATTTCTAAATCTTTAATTATTAATTGCAAGTAAAGTAGACCCATTGAATCAATGGGATTTAGAGAAGTGTTGATTTGCCATTTATCAATAAGTTCAGTGGATCTTCTCTGATAGTGACTAGGAACTGGATTTGGAAATAAAGATATATGTGTGAATCTCTGGATTATTGATTCGCCTACTACCACTTTTGAAAGACTACCACAAGGAATGTATCTTCCTATAATTCTGAGGGTTCAATGTGGGTTTGAAAACCACTTCAATTTTGCAATTAATAAGTCTTTATATATATATATACCATATATTCTACATTCACAAGTAAAATGATGTTCTGTTCTTCATGCTCTCCTTCAGGCTAAACATTGAAATTGGCACTATGAGTTAATTAAACACCTAACTAAAGATAAGCTGAAAGGCAATAAAGTAAAATACATGTCATGTTTCTAGGAAATGGAAGAGGTTCTGTAGAGATGAAGCAGGAATATTAGCATCTGACTATCTATCCAGATTTTTGCCATAATCTGGCAAGAGTGACTCACAAGCAGACACAGGTTAATTCTCTTGGATTTCCCCTCCCGTTTCTTACTCCTTCGTGTCTCTAATGTGTAGTCAATGCTAGTCACCTAGGGTTCAGTAAAGTTTGAATCTTTGATGTCAGGAGGTAGAAATCCTAGAAAAACTAAGGGCTGGGCCCCAAATTGTATCTCTTTGGGTGAATTTGTCTGTTCCACCCCATGTCCTTTCCAGGTGTGTTTACTCGTAAGTCTGTTGCCATATTAAATTTTGATTGCTTGCTTTACATCTTCATACAAATGAAGATTTAAATAATTTCACATTAATCTTTTTGTCATAATATTTATTTTGTTATTTTATTAAAATATTTATATCCTGTCCCATATCTGAAGATCTCAGGATGGCTTACCATAAAATCAGTTTAAAACAATTAATAATAACAATAATTTTAAAAGGCTAAAAATGTATTAAATCGTTTATTGGTTAAAAACCAAACATGTTAAAACTGGTAAAAAAAATAATTAGTGCAACCATAGCATATGTATAGCCCAGATTAAATCAATTAGGCACAGAGGCTTTAATAAAAAGCCAAGTTTTGATTTGGTGCTGAAATGATAGCAAGGTTGGGACCAATCAGACCTCCAAGGGAAGGGCAATCCACAACTGGGGTGCCACAACACAGAAAGCCCTCTCCCATGTCCTTCCTTTCCTCTACCCATGGGACACAGAGGTGGGTACCTCTAACAGACTTCAGTGTATTTCTGCACCTATTTCTTCTAAAAATACAAATTTCTAAACTTTTTTTCCCTTTTGGAACTTAATACTGTGTTGGATCCTTAATGCAGTGTGAAAGCCTCATACCAATCTAGAAGGTGTAGGTCAGTTCAGCTCGTAGCAGATTTCTCAGATGTTGAATTCCTCAAGCATCCTTTCTCTTGATGGAAAAGATCTTGTAGGTTTTGCACATGATACAATGCCATTGCCATTTTGCATTATCCTTCCCTTGCTCCATCCTTTGGTTTTTGTTGGGAGAGGAGAGGACAAATAAGCGAAATGTAGGGGATGGTGATAGCATGCCATTTTTTTTCTTAGTAAATCTTACAGGAAGGGAAAGTGAACTGGGCATGGGGTTATTTTTTGATATCAAACCGGTGATTAAAATCCCATTTCATTCTGCCTGTCCCTACCTTGCTAAAGCAAACATTGTTAAAACTAAGGGAAAATATTGTTTTATGGAGACTGGCATCCAAAATGTTTCATAGTCATATATCTTAAGCTCCCTTGGGATTTGTTTGTTGGTTTGAAAAGGCAAACAACCAAACTCTTTAATTTTAATTCTCTCTGTGTCTCAAGGTAGTATTAATAGCATGCTGCAGCTCCTGACAGACTCTCAGACCCCTCTGGATGCTTAATTGCTCAATGAGATTTAGATTTAAACCAAATGGGATGAGATAACAGTCTTTTCTTGTGGTTGTGTGATCAAAGCAAGGCTTCAGCAGCATAAATATATATATAGGTGAGGGTTTATCAGGACCTTGACATGAAGACTTTGATTGTTGGAATGGAGAGATGCCCTTGAGTGACAGCTTGATGTCAGCCCCTTCATAGGACCTAGAAATATGGCACTGGGTGTGCACCCTGTGACCTGCCTCAATAAAAACAATGATCAGACAGTGGTGATTTGTGTGCTTTAATCTCTGGCTAAGATCACTCTTAAGGAAAGGCACCAGCCTCATATGAACTCCTTATCTTTCCTATCAGCCCCTCACTACTTCTCACAATCTTCATTACTAGGGCAGCCCCATCACATACAACCTCTAAGGCCTCAGATGAACTTCCATATTGTATATGGCCATCCACCTCATACTCTTTGTCCACCAGCAACCCTTCATGGTTTAAACGGGAAAAGCTGCAAAGGTTTTTCTTATGTAGTTTTTGACATTTTTGACCCCTTCCTTCCGAACACAGTGGAATGATGTGGGATCCCATTTAGACAAAACAAATAATCCTCAAATTCTATGAGGAGTATTTTTGCCATTTAGACAAGCCCAGGATCTCAAATGAAACTATAAGCATGTCCCACATATGTAAAGTGGCAAGAAGTGACAGGCATGAAAGTGATTCTGCATCGTATCTCTGCATGTGATATGTGGAAAGGGGGAGAGTTTTGTCTAAAGTGCTCCACTCCGTTTTGCTGGGAACTCCTGTTGTTTTCAATATGTTTCTGAGCTGCAAGGAAAAAAGCAAGTTGTAATAGGCTTTTTTTGGGGGGGGGCAAGGAATAAACACAATGCCTCCCCAAATAATAGATCCCCATTACCTCTTGTACAATTAAATGTAAAATAATTCCTTACCTTGACAAAAGCTGCTGTCACCTCCCTGATCTCTCTCTCTGTCTTTCTTTTCTTAAGGCAACCTTATCAACAGTTTATTCATTTAATGTTCTGCCTTTCTCCCAGCATGCGATCCAAGGAGGTTTTCAACAAGTCTAAAACAAGATACAGTAAAACTAATAATAAAAAAGGTAAACCACAATTCAAAAAGTTATCAAATTAAAACACCATTGATTTTTTTTAAAAAAAATGTAAAATCATTTAAAAACATAAGAATAAAATGTAAAATACAGCACAAAGGCACTATTTAAAAACCCTCCCTGTAATCAATTCATCATCAATTTTTTTAAAACTGTTGGGAGAGTGTGCTTGTTGCTGAGGGGGTGGAGCTTCTGTGAGTTTGAGTTTTTTTAAACTCTTGGGAGAGTGTGCTTGTTGCTGAGGGGCTGGAGCTTCTGTGAGTCACATCTGTGAGTCACGAGGGCATGGAGCTGGGAGCCTAGCTCTATATAACTCTTTGCAGAGGTGCAAGCCTAACGGTGCGCAAATTTGGGCAACCAAGGAAAAAATACAGCATACTTAAAAGTACAGCATAGAGTTCTCAGCATTAACTAAGAGTTCTTAGATTACCTAAAAGCTCTCACCATGGACACTCAGGGGACTGCTGCAGTCACCTGCAACACTTGTGCGATGTTTGTCTTCCTGTCTACAGATGTAGTAGTGCAAGTTGGTAGCCCTCTTGGAGGAGAAAGTCCAGCAGCTGGAGACATGGGTAGCTACCCTTCAACATATTCGTGAGCAAGAGGTTTTTCTGGACAGAACAGAATGAACAGTCTTGGATGGGGACCGCACAGAGGAAGTTGCTCGGGAGGAGCCGGTCACTTTACAGACATATGAGGTAGACAGCTGGAGGAATGTCACACACAGAAATAGAAAAACCAGGAATTGTTTTGGCATCTTGCAGCTACAGAATCTCCCTTATCAAGGACAATGAGGAAGACCAGCATGGACAGACTTCAGGGGCAGAGCAGGGGACCCTGAGAGTACCACCACAAGGAACAGCCACTGCTAAGCCTCGGCAGAGGTGTGTGGTGGTGATGGGGACTCCTTGCTGCGGGGTACAGAGCAGTGGTTTGTGGGCCTGACAAGATGTCTTGGGAGGCGTGTTGTCTCCCTAGGGCAAAGATCCATGATGTGTCAGAGAGGCTGACAAGACTGGTCAAGCCTACAGATCATTACGCCTTCCTTTTGGTCCATGTGGGAACCAATGATACTGTAAGGCACAGCTTTCCAAAGATCATAACAGATTATGAGGCTCTGGGGAGGAAGCTAAAAGAAATGGATGCACACGTTGCCATCTCATCTCTTCTGCCAGTTGAAGGGCATGGTCCAGGAAGGGAGAGAAAAATAGCCGATGTAAACAACTGGCTCCGTACATGGTGTCACCGAGAACAATTTGGATTCTTGGATGATGGGCTGTGCTTCCATGAGGGGATTCTGCCAAGGGATGGGGTGCATCTCACGACAGTTGGCAGAAACTTTTTTGCCAACAGTCTCAAGATTTTGATCAGGAGGGCTTTAAACTGAGTCATATGGGGGAGGGAGACAGTATTCTGGAAGGCAAAAGGGCTGGAGAAAATAGTCAAACTGTCATGGAAGGAACAAGGCAAACAGTGCAAGGACCCAACAGTGGGAGCCAAAAAAAAACCTTGCACAGGCAGCAAGTAAAGGGAACACATGGTCTTAGATGTCTCTTCACTAATGCGCAGAGCATGGGAAATAAACAAGATTAACTTGAACTCCTAGCACAACAAAGCAAATATGATATAATAGGCATTACTGAAACCTGGTGGGATGAGTCACATGATTGGAATGTAGGAATAGAGGAGTATAACCTTTATAAGAGAAACAGGCCAAACAGGAAAGGAGGAGGAATAGCATTATATGTCAGGGATATTTACACCAGTGAAGAGATCCATGACATCAATACTGGAAGCCAGGTGGAGAGCATTTGGATAAAAATTAAAGGGGAGGGAAACAACAGGGATGTTATTATGGGACTCTGCTACAGACCCCCAAATCAGAGGGAGGAATTGGATGATGCCTTTCTAGAACAGATGAACACACATGCAGAAAGGAGAGATGTAGTAGTGATGGGTGACTTCAACTATCCTGATATTTGCTGGAAATCAAACTCAACCAAAACTTCAAGGTCTAGCAAATTCCTTACTTGCCTGGAAGACAATTTCATGGTCCAAAAGGTAGAAGAGGCAACAAGGGGAGCAGCTATTTTAGATCTGATCCTAACCGACAGGGATGATCTGGTTAATGGTGTGCAAGTGGTGGCATCCTTAGGTGGGGGTGATTATGTTCTCCTGGAGTTTGTTATACAATGGAAAGGAGAAGCCAAGCATAGTCAGACACACATTCTTGACTTTAGGAGAGCTGATTTCAATGAATTCAGGGAAATACTGGGGGTGATCCCATGGTCAGGAATACTAAAAGAGAAGAGACTTCAAGACGGATGGGACTTTCTCAAAAGGGAGATACTGAAGGCACAATTTCAAACAGTACCATTGAGGAAGAAAAATGGGAGGTGTCTCAAGAAACCAGGATGGATGACTAAAGAACTTTCAACGGAGCTAAGTTTTAAATTAAACATATATAGGAAATGGAAAATGGGGGAAATCACCAAAGAAGAATTCAAACAGATAGCGAACACGTGTAGGAGTAAAGTCAGAAAACTAAAGCACAGTATGAGCTCAGGCTTGCTAGAGAGGTTAAGAACAATAAAAAGAGTTTTTTTGGGTATGTCCGCAGCAAAAGGAGAAGAAGGAAATGGTAGGGCCACTACATGGAGAAGATGGCAAAATGCTAACAGGGGACAGAGAAAAGGCAGAATTACTCAACACCTTCTTTGCCTCCGTGTTTTCAGAAAAGGAAAAGGATGATCACCCTGAGGGTAATAGGACAGAGGACATAATAGGGGAAATCCAGCACAGAATAAGCAAAGAGGTAGTACAGGAATACCTTCTTAATCTAAATGAATTTAAATCTCTAGGACCAGATGAACTACATCCAAGAGTATTAAAAGAGCTGGCAAATGTAATATCAGAGCCATTGGCAATAATCTTTGAGAACTCCTGGAGAACAGAAGTCCCAGCAGACTGGAGGAGGGCAAATGTTGTCCCCATCTCCAAAAAGGGGAAAAAGAGGATCCCAACAATTATTGTCTAGTTAGTCTGACATCAATACCAGGGAAGAATCTAGAGCAGATCATTAAACAGGGAGTCTGTGAACATTTAGAAGGCAATGCCATAATCACAAAAAGTCAACATGGGCTTCAGAGAAACAAGTCATGCCAGACTAATCTGATCTCTCTCTTTTTTTTTTTATTAAGTTATCAGCTTCGTAGATGAAGGGAACGCTGTGGATATCGCATACCTTGATTTCAGTAAGGCCTTTGACAAGGTTCCCCATAACATTTTTGCAAACAAGCTTGTAAAATGTGGGCTAGACAAGTTAACTGTTAAATGGATTTGTAATTGGTTGACTGGCCGAACACAAAGGGTGCTCAGCACTGGCTCCTCTTCGTCTTGGAAAGATGTGACCAGTGGGGTGCCACAGGGTTCTGTCCCGGGCCCAGTGCTATTCAACATCTTTATCAATGATTTGGATGATGGAATTAGGGCATACTTATCAAATTTGCAGATGACACCAAATTAGGAGGAGTAGCTAATACCCTAGAGGACAGGATCAAAATTCAAAATGACCTGGATAGACTGGAGAGCTGGACCAAAGCTAACAAAATGAAATTCAATACGGAGAAATGTAAGCTGAATGAGACTACATGCAAAAGGGATCTAGGAGTCCTAGTAGACCACAAGCTGAACATGAGTCAACAGTATGAAGCGGCAGCTAAAAAGGCCAACGCAATTTTGGGCTCCATCAATAGAAGTATAGTGTCTAAATTAAGGGAAATCATAATGCCACTCTATTCTGCCTTGGTCAGGCCTCACCTAGAATACTGTGTCCAGTTCTGGGCACCACAATTCAAAAAGGATATTGACAAATTGGACCGTATCTAGAAAAGAGCGACTAAAATGGTGAAAGGTCTGGAAACCATGCCTTATGAGGAGAGACTTAGGGAGCTGGGTATGTTTAGCCTGGAAAAAATATGGTGAAGGGGTGATATGATAGCTCTGTTTAAGTATTTGAAGGGATGTCACATTGAGGATGGAGCAAGCTTGTTTTCTGCTGATCCATGGCTCAGGTCACAGGTAGGATTGCCAAAGGAAACAAAGACTGGGCTCCTATCCCTTTAATGGATGAGCCATTAAAGGGACAGGAACCCTGCCCTTTAGTTCACCTGGCAACCTTCGACACAGGGTTGCTTCCTGGCCTGCTTGGGAAATTGTAACCCACACCCTCCCACCCTCGCAACAGAGTTATAATGTTTAGTAGCAGCTTTGTGCCAGTCGGCCTTCTGTACTATGTACAGTATGGAATGGGACTCATATGGCCCTCCAGAAGTTGTTGAACTGTAACTCTCAGCAGCCCAAGCCAGCAGTGAGGAATTGTAGGAGTTGCAGTCCAGCAACCAGTGATGTGTTCAAGTCTTTTACTCCAAGTCTCCAAGTCTCAAGTGAAGTCTCAAGGTCTACTCAGCAGCCTGTCCCCACTGCACATTGGAGGAGCCTTCTAAAGCTTTTCCTAGGTGCAGCAGGCAAGACTCACCCCCAGAGCATGGGGCACATTTCTTGGAGGAAAACAGCAAATGTATTAGGCCATGAGCTTGAGGTGGGAGTTGAGGTTTGCTTAGCAGCCTGTCCCCATTGCACATCAGAGGAGCCTTTTGTAAAGCTTTAAAAGGATCCTTCAGCCTCAAGCCTGTTGCCTAATGTGTTTGTTGTCCCACTTTTCAGCCAATTCCATTTTCTGACAGGACCCCAGTCCCTAACCTGTCAGATAAGTGGGGGCTTCCTGTGTGGCAAATGTAAAGTACTGCTTCTGTCATGTGATCAGTAGGCAAAAAGCAGTGAGATGGAAGCATTGTTCAAAGGAGGAAAACCGGAATGTGTTATGTTATTGAACCTGCAAGTCGGTTGCTGAAAATATACCAGTTGCCAGTCAAGTTGAGTCAGTGCATCATTTATTGAAATGACTTGAGTCCAACTTGAGTCCAAGTCAATCAACTCAAGTCTACTCAATGCCAGCAACATCAGAAGGGTTGCATGAGTCCTCCCTCTGGTATAAAGGGATGCAAATTGTGACTTGCTTTGTCCTCATGTGGCTCATCTTCATTTGGTAAACAAGAAAGTGCTAAACATTTCATACTTGTGACACATTGCCATGTTATTTCACTTGTTTTCTTTTCTTGGTCAGTATTGGAGAAATTTTGTATAATTTCAAGGTTAATTTTTGTACATTCAACTGCAGTATCTAGGTCAACCATATTAAAAGCCACTTGATTTTGGAAGTTGTAGGGAAATCAGTACAAATCAGAATTTATTAATTAGCCAATTAAAATAAATATGGCTAGATCTTTCTGAGAAGAGTGCTTAAACAATTCTGGTATATAAAATAGGCCAGTTCAACTCTGTATCTTTCCACCCATGGTTTTGCAAAGAACTGAGCTGCTTCATTTGAATATGGTTAGCAATGTGTCCCCTCAAACTGGAAAACTTTGCTAAGGAAAGAATTACTTTTTTGTGCATCCTGCCATGTTGCGATTGCAGATGCTACAACTTATTACAGAGAAAATTGTTCATATGATTCTCATTGTGAATGTGCCACTGCTGTAGTAACAGAAGGTGAAGCCATTCTTAAATAAGAGCATTTTACTTTTCTTAACATTAGCAACTTTCTTCTGATTTTGTTAGCCTTCATGCATAGACTATAGAAATAAGACTGGCTGTGCTTTTATCCATGATAGCATTTGGACTCATCAAATTACATTTCAGAGTGTTAATTGCTGAGAGCAATTAATGGGTTTATTAATACATTACAAGTTAAAAATGTGGGTTTTAAATTGGATTAGGTTGAACTTTGGGACTCTGAAAGTGTGGCATTATTGCAGTCAATAACAGATTTCCCCTCCCCTTAATTCAGGCAATGCATTTTTAAAAATAAATAAATAAATAAATAAATAATATTTTTATATTTTATACACCAGAACTTTTTATTAAGTACTCCTCTCAGAAAGATCTGGCCATATTTATTTTAATTGGCTAATTAATCAACTAATTGGCAAGATAATTTTTTTTCCTTGCAAGCCTTTTCCCCTGTCATTTAGCTAGCCTGGATCTGCCTCACCTTTAGTATGAATCATGCCAGTTTTGACTCAGCCTTTACAGCACTTCTTCCATTAAGCCATTCCTGGACAACCATGGCCTCAAAATTTAGGGGTTTCTGTTTCCAATTAGCCTCCCAGATTCTCAGTGCTCTCTCATCAAGACTTTATTTATTAGATGTTTGCAAAAGTTATATCTTACCTTTGGGTTGGAATCAGGCCCTCGTGTCAACTTAGAGTATGTAGAATGAAATGTCTTCAGAATATTAAAATACACACAACAGTAAAATCTAATCTTGAAACTAGTTTCACAAAACTGATGCTGATGATGATTGATAGAAACTAAGAAATTCTGTTCTGAAAATGAACAGAGTCTGGCTGAGATGTTTGCAGAGGCACTTCCAAAACATAGAATCATAGGGAAGAAACCACATGGGCCATCTAGTCCAACCCTCTGCCATGCAGGAATACACAAGCAAAGCACTCCTTACAGATGGCCATCCAGCCTCTGTTTAAAAACCTCCAAAGAATGAGACTCCACCACATTCCGAAGCAGCCCATTCCACTGCTGAATTGCTCTGTCAGGAAGTTATTCCTAATGTTTAGGTGGAATCTCTGTTCCTATAGTTTGAGCCCATTGCTCTGTGTCTTAGGAGATTTTCAGACAGCGTTTAACAGTGCCTACTGCAGGATGAGGTCCCGGGAGAGGAATGGCGCTCTTGCGCGGCAGGGGGTCATTTTCGGACGCTGCCGTACCTCTTCCAGGATCCTTCGTTGCACGCCCATGAAGCTTTGGAAGCAGCTGCGCCATATTTTAAGCACGGGCAACTTCCATGCTTAAAATATGGCGCGGCCGCTTCTAATGCTTCACAAACGCTGTCTGAAAATCTCCTTAGTCTCTGGAGCAGCCGAAAACATGCTTGCTCCATCCTCTGTATGACATCCCTTCAAGTATTAAGGATGGCTATCATGTCACCTCTTAACCTTCTGTTCTCCAGGCTAAACATACCCAGCTCCCAAAGCCACTGCTCATAGGGCATGGCTTCCATACATTTTACCATTTTGGTTGCCCTCTTCTGGACACTTGGGTTCCATCGCCAAAACAAAACAAAATCTTGTGCTCTTTGTCCTAAGTATCTGACTTACCAATTTACATTACATTACATTACAGGGCCCATTCATACAACCTTAGCTCTTCTGAGACTTGATATACTGATTCTCAATATTTTTTCCTTCCTGCCTGCCTTTGGTTCACCCAACAAAAATGGAATTCATGAAGCATATCTGTACAAAGGGTCCTTTTACATTATACCGTTACAGTGCTTTGATTGACTGCCATGGCAACATGCTATGGAATCCTGGGATTTGCTGTTTAGGGAGGGGTATTTTGAATTTTCAGTCAGAGAGCTCTACTGCCTCAGCAAGCTACAAACCCCAGGATTCCATAGCATGTAGGAAGACAAGTTGTGTACTTTATAGCCACTCCACTGCTGGGAGATTTATAGTTGTGTGACCTTGACAGCCAAGTAATTAATTGCTTGGTATCTGGTATTCAAGCCTGTGCATGAGGGATTGGCTCCCCCTCTTTTCCTGCTTGGATTGTTGTTGTTTTTGTGCAAAGGAAAGTGGTCTGTCTTCAGCATCTCCCCACTGGTTTAAGTTACAGTTTGTCATTCAAAGAGTCTGTATTCCTCTTGGTTGTTCAAGCTCGGGAGAGGGGCTGTCTTCTGTAGCTGTGGGCTCTTTCTGCTCTGATTCTTCTGTATCATATTCCACAAGGTGAGTAATGACAGGATGTTGCCATGGCAGTTAGAGTGGAATCACAATGATATAATTGTCTAATGTGAAAGGGTCACATTGAGCCATCTAGTTCCAAGTTCTGTATACTGGGGAAGGGGAGGGGGAAGAGGACCTTAGGGGCTACATTCAGCTTTTCTGTGGTCCAAATCCAGCCCTCTGGACCATTCCATATGGTTACATACTCTTCCCGATATAACCATGATAGGGTGGTTTCCCAACCTTTGCAATGTTTTTCCTACTGTTTAGAATGCTCTTCCTCATTCTAAAAGGTTGGTACATCTCACCTAAGAAGTAAGGCCTAAGTTACTGGGAGTAAGCTAAAATAATGCTGTTATTTTGTGTCCAGTCCTTTTGCCTTTGGCCTCACACACCAATGGAATATGACCACAAAGGCCTTATCTACATGGGTCAAATACTCCGGCTTGCCCCCATTCCAGAGCCCTGCAGTCCATGTGATGCAGGGCATTTGGCCCATTCTGCTCCCAGGCAATTATCCACAGGGCAGATATGGAGCTGAAATGGGGGCAAGTGGAGTAGGGTCCAATAAAGAGTTATAGCATAATACCCATTTAAATCCATTACTGCCAGCCAAAATCTGGACTGGGCCTTCTGTGTCCACAGGAGTGCATCCAGCATACTAGCTCACAACATCACTGCCAGCTCCCTGGCTAACCCAGAAGCCAGGCAGGGGTCCTGCAGCATGTGACAAAGGCTGGACATATGCAGAGGGCCTTTACTCACATGTTGTAGTTCCCCTTCCTGGCTTCTGAGATAGTAAAGAATATGGTGGCAGCTGCAAGGATGGACCAGTGTTCCTGTGGGACTCCACCCCATTTCCTCCATGTAGCGGGGGCAGAACAGGCCACCTCCACAGCCAGGATATGCCAGCATTTCCTGGCTGGTGTAGATAAGCTCAAATAACTTCTGTGAAACTGAATTCTCTGTATTCTCTCTATCTCTTTTTCCTCCATATGTACTAGCATGATCTTTGTATGGCCTTAGTCAGGAGGTTTTATTGCTAGCCTTACCTGGAAATGTTTGAGGCTGAACCCATGGTCTTTTAAGTAGAAAGCATACATATTCCTTGCATACATATTCTTTGTCTATGGAAGAACTAGAGCTCTTAGTAATATGTAAAGGAGAATAGACAGTACAATGGCTCTATACACACTGATTTTTGTGCTTTGCCTCAGGGGTTTATTACTCCTGACTCTTTTGTAAAGTCTTCCAAATGCACTATATTCCTTTGCCAATCTGTGATCGATCTCTTTGTCAATGTTCGCATCTGAGGAGATGATGCTTCCCAGATAGGTGAACTGCTGATCGGACTTAAGCACAGATTTGCCAATGGCAATGTGGGGATGATGGTGTTCATCCTGTGGTGCAGGCTGAAACATGGGTCACCTATCTCCAACACTTTCGACTCCTCGAATGCTTTCATTAGGGCAGTATACACACAATCCTAAATATACACTGGACTGACTGTGTGGCGAATGTTGCTGTCCTTGAGCAAGCAGGGATCACCAGCATTGAGGCCATGATATTGAGAACGCAGCAGCAATGGGCAGGGCACATTTCTAGGATAGAGGACCATCACCTCCCAAAAATAGTACTCTACGGTGAACTCGCCACGAGTCAGCTAAGAGGGGCACTCCAAAAAAGTGATACAAGGACTCCCTGCAACAACGTCTCAGGCTTGGCCAAATTGATTACCAACAATGGTCCGCCCTGGCCTCACATCGGGAAGCATGGAGACGCACTATCCACAATGCTGCAGCCTTATTTGACAGCTCATGCCGAGCAAGTCTTGAAGAGAAATGACAATGCAGAAAGAATCACAACCCGGAAACATCACCCAAAGAGACCTTCTGCTGTGCTTTCTGAAACCAGACTTGTTTATCTCGGATTGGCCTTTTTAGTCATCAGCGTGCTTGCAGAAAGCGTGGGATGAGTCCTTCCTGAATCTTCATTTGTGAAGAAAAGCCAGAGAGAGTGTGTAATATGTATAAAAGAAACATCTTAACATTTCATAATCTGTGCATTATAGAAAAATAAACTGGTGGGATTCTGGATTGTTAAAACCCCAGGGGCTGTACTGGACAGGTGTGTGTCACACTCACCAAGTGCCCCACTAGAAGAACAAAAATCTTGTAAGCAAAGCATTTTGACTAGTGCTGAGCATACCAGTATAGAGTTATGTAGCAATGTAAATAATAATTATTAATTAATAGTAATACAGTTTTAATGAGCTGGTATGGCAGAAGTAGTATGAATTAATCTTTTAAAAAACGATTAGTCCCTGCTCGAACATTATAATTTTAAATTGCCCCTTTCCAGTGTCCCAGAGATTCCTTCTTGACTCTCTCTTCTTCATTAAAACCTGGGAGGAAAAGTCACAGGTATTTGCATGTAAAAGTTTCAAATTATTCCTTGCCATGCAGGGCTGTCTGTTTGAATGTTTCCGAGAAAGTATTGTTCTTATGTGACAACAGGTCAGGAAAGACTCTGCATTAATTACACTAACATATGGTTATTAACAGATTCTAGCTCAGGGAGCAATACTTTACAATGTTATCTTCCAGATAGTCAGATGTTAGCCATATTGTCAGTGCTGGCAGCTATTGTTTCACTCATTTACTTCACAGAGCTAATTACTCCCTAATAATAACTTTACCTTGGAGTTTTTCACTTGCTTGTGCCAGCAAACCTGTTCACACTACATATGCTAATTATTGGCACTTATTCATTATGTTAAGATAGCTTTAAGTTCAAGCTGCGCAGCCTGGCTTTCGGTATAGAACCAGCTGGCTGCAAAAGTTCCACCTTTTTTTTCCCTTCCTCTTTTCCCCCCTAACGAAAGTCATTAAAACTTTTACTGTGGGATCATCTTATTATCTTAACAAGATTTGGTTTTCAAGGAGCTGAGTTGTATGTTCAGTCACCACCACACACACCTCACCCTGCGAGGCCATTATGTGCCACAAGATACATCTTGTTTTTATAGTAATTTTTCTCCTTATCCTTCTATATGACACTTCTAATGTGTTCTGCTATCCTTATCTTAGAGCTGCACCATCTGTGGCCGAGATACAGAGTGCTCACTCTTCTGCTCACAAGATATTTTGTAGCCCCCACAAATTTTGACACCCTTTCCCAAGTAGTGAAATTGGAGGGGCCATTGTTGGTGATTTTGATGGAGAGGGAGATGATAACCTTTGGAAGGGCTCACAAGGCAGGTGTGGGGGCGCTGTTACTGGTGGAATGGGTGTATATATTTCAGCATGTGTGTGGGTCCTTGCATCCATGGACCATCCTCTCTTCCCTTCCATGCCTGCTATTGACAGTAGTTTTTTTTCCCTTCTTTCACGGAGTGAAATCTCTCTCTTTTGCATATCTTTGCATATTTTTCACAAATGTTCGCATTTCAAAAATGGTAAGTTTAACTCATTCCCCACTGGGTTTGAGCATTGTTTTGTGTGCATTTGAAATATCTCCATTCTAAGGGAGTATAAGAGAGAAATTATATGGAATGAAAATTTCATGGTTTAATTTCATACAGTTGGAACAATGGATTAAAAATGGGAAAAGGAATAATAAAGAAATCAGGAAGTTTACAAAATTTGAAGATTTGGTGAAAAAAGGTGGAAAGATGGATAATAATGACAGTTTGAAAGGTATTACAAGTGAATTATATAAAATATTGATAAAAATAATGATGATAAAGACAAAGTAGAATAATTAAGGAGAATATGGGAGGAAGATTTGAAACACAAAGTTGGAGATTATGAATGGGATAAGATCTGGAAACAAAGACAACTAAAAATATGTCAATACGGATAAAAAAAAATATTATAAAATAATATGGAGATCGTATTTGACACCAGCAAGATTGCATAATATAGATAAGAATAACTCTAAATTTCCTGCCAGGGAGAAGAAGAGATCGTATTTGACACCAGCAAGATTGCATAATATGGAAAATAATATGGAGATCGTATTTGACACCAGCAAGATTGCATAATATAGATAAGAATAACTCTAAGTTTCCTGCCAGGGAGAAGAAGGAAGCAACTTCGGGACAGCCATTCTGACTGGGGAGATTGAATTTTTTTAAAAAACTGTTGGGAGAGGCTGCTTGTTGCTGAGGGGCTTGAACTTCTGAACTTCCCCTTTTACCCTCAAGAGCCAGAGGCCTTCCTGTGAGTCACACCTGTGAGTCACACCTGTGAGTCATTAGGGGGTGGAGCTGGCAGCCTAGCTCTATATAAGTCCTTGCAGAGGCTTTCCAGGCCAGTTTCCTGCCAGAGAGAAGGAGAGCAGCTTCTGGACAGCAAGCTTCCTGCCAGTTTCCTGCCAGGGAGAAGAAGGAAGCAACTTCGGGACAGCCATTCTGACTGGGGAGATTGAATTTTTTTAAAAAACTGTTGGGAGAGGCTGCTTGTTGCTGAGGGGCTTGAACTTCTGAACTTCCCCTTTTACCCTCAAGAGCCAGAGGCCTTCCTGTGAGTCACACCTGTGAGTCACACCTGTGAGCCATTAGGGGGTGGAGCTGGCAGCCTAGCTCTATATAAGTCCTTGCAGAGGCTTTCCAGGCCAGTTTCCTGCCAGAGAGAAGGAGAGCAGCTTCTGGACAGCAAGCTTCCTGCCAGTTTCCTGCCAGGGAGAAGAAGGAAGCAACTTCGGGACAGCCATTCTGACTGGGGAGATTGAATTTTTTTAAAAAACTGTTGGGAGAGGCTGCTTGTTGCTGAGGGGCTTGAACTTCTGAACTTCCCCTTTTACCCTCAAGAGCCAGAGGCCTTCCTGTGAGTCACACCTGTGAGTCACACCTGTGAGTCATTAGGGGGTGGAGCTGGCAGCCTAGCTCTATATAAGTCCTTGCAGAGGCTTTCCAGGCCAGTTTCCTGCCAGAGAGAAGGAGAGCAGCTTCTGGACAGCAAGCTTCCTGCCAGTTTCCTGCCAGGGAGAAGAAGGAAGCAACTTCGGGACAGCCATTCTGACTGGGGAGATTGAATTTTTTTAAAAAACTGTTGGGAGAGGCTGCTTGTTGCTGAGGGGCTTGAACTTCTGAACTTCCCCTTTTACCCTCAAGAGCCAGAGGCCTTCCTGTGAGTCACACCTGTGAGTCACACCTGTGAGCCATTAGGGGGTGGAGCTGGCAGCCTAGCTCTATATAAGTCCTTGCAGAGGCTTTCCAGGCCAGTTTCCTGCCAGAGAGAAGGAGAGCAGCTTCTGGACAGCAAGCTTCCTGCCAGTTTCCTGCCAGGGAGAAGAAGGAAGCAACTTCGGGACAGCCATTCTGACTGGGGAGATTGAATTTTTTTAAAAAACTGTTGGGAGAGGCTGCTTGTTGCTGAGGGGCTTGAACTTCTGAACTTCCCCTTTTACCCTCAAGAGCCAGAGGCCTTCCTGTGAGTCACACCTGTGAGTCACACCTGTGAGCCATTAGGGGGTGGAGCTGGCAGCCTAGCTCTATATAAGTCCTTGCAGAGGCTTTCCAGGCCAGTTTCCTGCCAGAGAGAAGGAGAGCAGCTTCTGGACAGCAAGCTTCCTGCCAGTTTCCTGCCAGGGAGAAGAAGGAAGCAACTTCGGGACAGCCATTCTGACTGGGGAGATTGAATTTTTTTAAAAAACTGTTGGGAGAGGCTGCTTGTTGCTGAGGGGCTTGAACTTCTGAACTTCCCCTTTTACCCTCAAGAGCCAGAGGCGCGCGCCTAATGGCGCGCGAATTTCAGTAACCAACAAAAATACAGCAGACCTAAAAGTACAGCTTAGCATTCTCAGTGTTAACTAAGAGTTCTTAGATTACCTAAAAGCTCTCATCATGGACACTGAGGGGACTGCAGCAGTCACTTGCAACACTTGTGCGATGTTTGTATTCTTGTCTACAGACGCGGAGAACTTCACATGCACCAAATGCAAGCTGGTAGCCCTCTTGGAGGAGAAAGTACAGCAGCTGGAGACACGGGTAGCTACACTTCAACAGATTCGTGAGCAAGAGGTTTTCCTGGACAGAACAGAACGAACAGTCTTGGATGGGGACCGCACAGAGGAAGTGCTGTGGAGGAGAGGGTCACTTCACGGACACAGGAAGTAGACAGCTGGAGGAATGTCACACACAGAACAAGAAAATCCAGGGATTCTTCCAGCAGCTTGCAGCTACAGAATCGATTCGAAGCCCTTTCCCTTATCAAGGACAACGAGGAAGAACAGCATGGACAGACTTCAGGGGTAGAGCAGGGGACCTTGAGAGGACCACCGCAAGGAACAGCAGCTGCGAAGCCTCAGCGGAGGCGTGTGGTGGTGGTGGGGGACTCCTTGCTGAGGGGTACAGAAGCAGTGGTATGTGGGCCTGACAAGATGACTCGGGAGGTGTGTTGTCTCCCTGGGGCAAAGATCTGTGATGTGACCGAGAGGCTGACAAGACTCGTCAAGCCTACGGATCATTACCCCTTCCTTTTGGTCCATGTGGGAACCAATGATACTGCAAGGCACAGCTTTCCGAAGATCAGAAGAGATTATGAGGCCCTGGGGAGGAAGCTGAAAGAAATGAACGCACAGGTGGTCATCTCGTCTCTTCTGCCAGTTGAAGGGCATGGTCCAAGAAGGGAGAGGAAAATAGCCGACGTAAACAACTGGCTCCGTAGATGGTGTCGCCGAGAACAAATTGGATTCTTGGATCATGGACTGCGCTTCCATGCGGGGGGACTTCTGGCAAGAGATGGGGTGCATCTTACAACAGTTGGAAGAAACATTTTTGCCAACAGTCTCAAGAATTTGATCAGGAGGGCTTTAAACTGAGTCAAATGGGGGAGGGAGACAGTATTCTGGAAGGCAAAAGGGCTGGAGAAAATAGTCAAACTGTCATAGAGGGAACAAGGCAAACAGCGCAAGGACCCAACAGCGGGAGGCAAAAAAACTTGCACAGGGAGCAAGTAAAGGGAACACATGGTCTCAGATGTCTCTACACTAATGCACAGAGCATGGGAAATAAGCAAGATGAACTTGAACTCCTTGCACTACAAAACAAATATGATATAATAGGCGTTACTGAAACCTGGTGGGACGAGTCTCATGATTGGAATGTAGGAATAGAGGGGTATAACCTTTATAAGAGAAACAGGCCAAACAGGAAAGGAGGAGGAATAGCATTATATGTCAGGGATATTTACACCAGTGAAGTGATCCATGACATCAATACTGGAAGCCAGGTGGAGAGCATCTGGATAAAAATTAAAGGGGAGGGAAACAACAGGGATGTTATTGTGGGACTCTACTACAGACCCCCAAATCAGACGGAGGAATTGGATGTTGCCTTTCTAGAACAGATGAACATACATGCAGAAAGGAGAGATGTAGTAGTGATGGGTGACTTCAACTATCCTGATATTTGCTGGCAATCTAACTCAGCCAAAACTACAAGGTCTAGCAAATTCCTTACATGCCTGGAAGACAATTTCATGGTCCAAAAGGTGGAAGAGGCAACAAGGGGGTCAGCTATTTTAGATCTGATCCTAACCAACAGAGATGACCTGGTTAATGGGGTGCAAGTGGTGGGATCCTTAGGTGAGAGTGATCATGTTCTCCTGGAGTTTGTTATACAATGGAAAGGAGAAGCCAGGCATAGTCAGACACGCATTCTTGACTTTAGGAGAGCTGATTTCAATAAACTCAGGGAAATACTGCGGATGATCCCATGGTCAAGAATACTAAAAGAGAAGGGACCTCAAGACGGATGGGACTTTCTCAAAAGGGAGATACTGAAGGCACAATTTCAAACAGTACCATTGAGGAAGAAAAATGGGAGGTGTCTCAAGAAACCAGGATGGATGACTAAAGAACTTTCAATGGAGCTAGGTTTTAAACGGAACATGTATAGGAAATGGAAAAGGGGGGAAATCACCAAAGAAGAATTCAAACAGATAGCGAACACGTGTAGGAGTAAAGTCAGAAAAGCTAAAGCGCAGAATGAGCTCAGGCTTGCTAGGGAGGTTAAGAACAATAAAAAGGGTTTTTTTGGGTATGTCCGCAGCAAAAGGAGGAAGAAGGAAATGATAGGGCCGCTACGTGGAGAAGATGGCAAAATGCTAACAGGGGACAGAGAAAAGGCAGAATTACTCAACACCTTCTTTGCCTCAGTGTTTTCAGAAAAGGAAAAGGAGGACCAACCTGAGGAGAATGGAACAGAGGACACAATAGGGGAAATCCAGCTCAAAATAAGTAAAGAGGTAGTACAGGAATACCTTCTTAATCTAAATGAATTTAAATCTCCAGGACCAGATGAACTACACCCAAGAGTATTAAAAGAGCTGGCAAATATAATCTCAGAGCCATTGGCAATAATATTTGAGAACTCCTGGAGAACAGGAGAAGTCCCAGCAGACTGGAGGAGGGCAAACGTAGTTCCCATCTTCAAAAAGGGGAAAAAAGAGGATCCCAACAACTATCGTCCAGTTAGTCTGACATCAATACCAGGGAAGATTCTAGAACAGATCATTAAACAGAGAGTCTGTGAACATTTAGAAGGCAATGCCATAATCACAAAAAGTCAGCATGGGTTTCAGAGAAACAAGTCATGCCAGACTAATCTGATCTCTTTTTTTGATAAAGTTACCAGCTTGGTAGATGAAGGGAATGCTGTGGACATTGCATACCTTGATTTCAGTAAGGCCTTTGACAAGGTTCCCCATGGCATTCTTGCAAACAAGCTTGTAGAATGTGGGCTAGACAAGTTAACTGTTCAATGGATTTGTAATTGGTTGACCGGCCGAACCCAAAGGGTGCTCAGCAGTGGCTCCTCTTCGTCTTGGAAAGATGTGACCAGTGGGGTGCCACAGGGTTCTGTCCTGGGCCCAGTGCTATTCAACATCTTTATCAATGACTTAGATGAGGGAATTAGGGGCATACTTATCAAATTTGCAGATGACACCAAATTGGGAGGAGTAGCTAATACCCTAGAGGACAGGATCAAAATTCAGAATGACCTGGATAGACTGGAGAGCTGGGCTAAAGCTAACAAAATGAAATTCAATACGGAGAAATGTAAAGTACTGCATTTAGGGCGGAAAAATGAAATGCATAAATATAGGATGGGAGAGACCTGGCTGAATGAGACTACGTGCGAAAGGGATCTAGGAGTCCTAGTAGACCACAAGTTGAACATGAGCCAACAGTGTGATGCGGCAGCTAAAAAGGCCAATGCAATTTTGGGCTGTATCAATAGAAGTATAGTGTCTAGATCAAGGGAAGTAATAGTGCCACTCTATTCTGCCTTGGTCAGACCTCACTTAGAATACTGTGTCCAGTTCTGGGCACCACAATTCAGAAAGGATATTGACAAATTGGAGCGTGTCCAGAGAAGGGCAACTAAAATGGTGAAAGGTCTGGAAACAATGCCTTATGAGGAGAGACTTAGGGAGCTGGGTATGTTTAGCCTGGAAAAAAGACGGTTTAGAGGCGATATGATAGCCCTGTTTAAGTATTTGAAGGGATGTCACGCTGAGGATGGAGCAGGCTTGTTTTCTGCTGCTCCAGAGACTGGAACACGGAGCAATGGGTGCAAGCTCCAGGAACAGAGATTCCACCTCAACATGAGGAGGAACTTTTTGACAGTAAGAGCTGTTCGGCAGTGGAACACACTCCCTCGGAGCGTGGTGGGGTCTCCTTCCTTGGAGGTCTTTAAACAGAGGCTGGATGGCCATCTGTCGGGGATGCTTTGATTGTGATTTCCTGCGTGGCAGGGGGGTTGGACTGGATGGCCCTCGTGGTCTCTTCCAACTCTGCAATTCTATGATTCTATGATTCTATGATTCTATGAAATATTGTTGGAGAGGTTGTCAAGAAATAGGTACATATATGCATATGTGGTGGAATTGTAAATATGTACAGCAGTTTTGGGAAATGGTCTTTACAGAAATAGATAATATTTTGAATAAAAATATAGAACGGAAATTGAGCATAGAATTGATGTCAATTTATAATGGAGAGAATGGAAATCAAGCAGAAAAGGATTTAATAACAAATTTATTAATGGCAGCAAGATGAATTATAGCAAGATACTAGAAAATTCAAATAAATGTACCACTGGAGGAGTGGTGTAAATAGGTTTGGAAAATGGCAACAAATGATAAGTTAACATGTGGAATTAAAGTAAGAAGAGGAATATGGAAAGAAAGTGCTTTTGATAAAATTTGGGAAGTATTTGTTAAAAAAGTATTACAGACAAAGGATGGGAGGTTACCTCCACGAGAAGAAATGAGATTCTGGAAAGATTAGGTAAGGGATAATGGCTCCGGTGAAGGGGAGCACTATGGTGGGGGGGGGGGTAGGGATTTTTTTTTAAAAAAAAAAAGAAATATCGCCATTCTTGTAGGTGCACTTTTCAAATGTATACTTTTTTTGGTGGTGGTGATGTTGGTTTTTATAACTTCAGCTGTCCATCCACATTAACATTCTTAAGCATGAATTGCACCTGCCTTGTGAAAGTCTGGGGAAGTGCAGGCTGAAACAAACCCGTGGAATTGAAATCAGATTGCTCACATGCTCCTAGCAATGGTGACAACTTTAACAATGGTTAGGGGCTTCTCTTGGTTACTAGTATTAGTATTCTTTATACTAATAATAATGAGTATCAATAATAGATTTTTCCCCCCAAATTGGGTGCTCCTCCCTCCAAATTAGGAGTCAAGGCAGCTGATAATTTTGCACCCCCTACATTTTGCAGGACATAGGTGGCCAAACAACATCACAGTGTGGTCAAGGTAACAAAAATTGTTAATGATGAATAACACACAAGCTAGGAGAAGCTGCAGCAGTTTTCTTTTGCCTCGCCCTATTGGGAAGGGCTGGACTCTGCCCCCTCCTCTCCTTGCCACACCCCACAAGTTAACTGAGTACAAACTACTTTTTCACCTAGAACTCAGTTTGCAGCAACTGAAGTAAGCCAAAGACAAACAGGGAAAGTGGTAGGATGAAGGGAAACTGGAACATTTTAAAAGCAGCTGAAAAAGCAGGATGATAGAGGATTAATTGGGACTATCCCTGCCAAATGAGGAAAGCTGAAAGGTGTACAGTTTAAACAAGTATAGTACAATATAGCTAAAAAAACCCAACAACACTGAAACAGAATTAAACTATTAATATTAAAATAGGTCTACATTCAAACAGAATTAAGCTACTCACAATATTAAAACAATTTAAGACATACATTTTTAAAGGATGAAAAAAGCAGTTCAATACAAACAATACAGCACCCTCTTAAAAGCCCTTTCTTTAAAATCCTTAAGTTCTAAAAACCTGTCAGGGAGGGGAAAAGTCTGACAGAAAGACTAACTGAAAATTGTAGTCCTTTCCATCTCAGAATGGTTTTATGAAAGCCAGTACTAGCAGCTACCAATTTTTAAGTTTTTTTTTAATCAGCAATATCCTACCAGATAAGAAATTATAAAGTAGCCCAGTGTTATCCTGGAAATTTGTCCCTTTCTTATAGTTTCCTTGAAAACCCAACATATTTTCCATCTGAGAAGGGCACTCATAATTTACCTCAGATTTCACTAGAGACTTTTTTTAAAAACTCAGATTACACACTTGGCCAAGTTTTAAACCAACTCTAGGAAAGGATGTTCTTACTTAAATGGGTGCATGAGGGCATTTGGTAGAATAGTATGTATATGGTGTGTGTGTGTGTGTGTGTGTGTGTTTGTGTAACAAAATGAAATTTGGAGAGGTTTCAGAGATTCCTGTTTAGGTGTAGTTCCAAAGGAATTCTAAGGTTAGCAGAAATGCTATTTGATCAAAATTCTTCAGAGGTGAAATTTAAAAAAAATAAAAAAAAAATCTTGAGTTCTGCCTAAAGCAGACACAACAACTGAGGAGGTTGAAAAGAGGCTTATAAGCAGTTTGACAAGACTAGCAACATTTCTCAGGGTGTTTTCGACATTCCTAAAACAAGAAATATGTAGTGTCCTCTGTGGAAAATAACACTTGTTTTCTGTTTTATTGTGTGTGTGGGTTTTGGGAAGTATCTGTTGGCAATTGACCCTTCCCAAACAAGGCAGAAAAATACACACATATGGAATCTTCACACTTGAATGTACATACTCGCCACCATAGATAATATGTCACTTGTAAGGTGGTCTTTGAGCTAGTGTAGTATAGAGGTTTGCGAGTTGGACTATGACTCTGGAGACCAGGGCCAAATCCACACTACACAAATAATCCAGTTTGAAACTGGATTATTTGCCATGGCTCCTTCCCATGGGATCCTGGGATTTGTAGTTTTACAAAGTCTTTAGCCTTCTTTGCCAAAGAATGCTGGTGTCTCACCAAAATACAAACCCCAGGTTTCCATAGGAATGAGCCATGGCAAATAATCCAGTTTCAAACTGGATAATTTGTGTAGTGTGGATTTGGCCCAGGGTTCGAATTCCCACTCAGCCATGAAAACTCGCTGGGTGACCTTGGGCAAGTCATAGTCTCTCAGCCTCAGAGGAAGGCAATGGCAACCCCCCTCTGAACAAATCTTGGCAAGAAAACCCTGTGAAAAGCCTTAGGGTTGCCATAAGTCAAAAACAACTTGAAGAGACTCAAAAACAACAACAAGATGGTCTTTCTTCTGTATCACACAACAACACTCCCTGCAAGGTAGATTGTTAGAATGAAACTATAACTAAGAGAACACAATTCACCTCAGGCTGTCAACTCAGTCAAAGATCAAGCTGTGACTGAGATGAGACCTGGAGGAGTACCTCTCTATATCTACACCTGCCCAGGAACTGAGATCTGCTGGAGGGGCCTTCTTCTGTGTCAGTCAGAGCAATGATGTGGGAGAGGGACTTCTCTGCTGTGGCACCCCAGTTATGGAATAACCTTCTCTTGAAGGCTCAAATAGCACCAACATTGCCATTTTTCTAGGACCAGGTGAAAATGTGGCTGTTCACTAAAACCTTTGGGGCCTAACTGGTTTTACACAAACCCGCACACGTACATCACTTTAAACTATTTTAACCAGTTTAAATTTGTCCTTGTCAAATTGTTTAATATGGTTTTTAGCATTTTAAAATCATTTTATTTTTACACTGTTTTTCATTAGTCAGGTTGGGCTTATTGTACAACGCCCTGAGATCTTTAGATAGAGGGCAGGATATGAATATTTAAATAAATAAATACATACATACATACATACATACACACACACTTATACAATTCGTACCTGAGGTGTAATTAGTGACTGGGGGGAAATGCTCAATGGTGGCCCCTGACTTTGGGATGCTCTCAGTAGAGAGGCCCAGAAGCTCACTTGGTACTTACCTTAATCTCAGTTTGGCATGAGGCATTAAGGGCTTAAAAAAAAACAAACACTAAGCTTTAAGTCCTCTGTATATTTCCCTATACTTTTGCTTTAATGCCACTGACTCTTTTTATACTTCTACTTTATACTGTTGTATATTAAGAGTCCTGCTTCAATGTCCTTGTTTTAATTGGTTTTATTCTAATTGAAAAACTGTTGAAGGGTTTGTTCTAAATCTAAACCAGAGGTGGAAATTGTGTGGCCATTGAGATATTGTTGAGGGGCCCATGAGATCAATTAAGCAAGTTAAACACATTTTATAAATTTCATTCTAATTTCTAGAGTCATCCTGAAAGCTCCAGCCCTAGTTTTCCAGATCTGGGATTATCACAGTTGTAGCCCCTCTGATGACATTGTGGAGCACCTCTTTGTGGGCTTTTGCTATCCCGGCATAGTACCAGGACCGCTTTAAGGAATTTTGGGGGGCCCTGCAATGCTTTATTTTGGGGGGCCCATATGTTTATCTCAGGTCAATGTAACCTAACTCAACCTAAGCTATTCACAGTACAGGATATTCAGATTATTACTAATAATGTTTTTGCAGGAGGAGGGGTATGATGCCCCCCACAATGATGGGGCCCCCTGTGGATGCTGACGCCGCTGGTGCCTTAAAATAGCCCTGCATAGTACGAAGGCCAGTTAAAGACATTTTGCTGCATAAGATGAAGTGGCAAAAAGAGTCCCCCCCCCTTAACTCAAAGGAAAGTGTACCCAATGCCAACAAAGTTATTTTGGCATTTGAAGCTGAAAAATCCCATTGCTCCTTTTTCCACTCTAGTAGGAAAAATACAAAAAGTCAATCAATCAATATTTTCTGCCCTTTCATAACACCCCAGATCTGTTGTCTGAGGCAGCTGCTTCACTCTGCCCAATGTCAGAGTTGGCTATACAACATTAATGGTGCTCTCATCCTTTGGTGCATCAATCAGGGGGCCAGATTACTTGAGATGGGATTTGCTCACACATGTACATCCATCACTTTATTCCTCTTGATACAATGACAATCACCTAAATGTGTGAACTAATTTCACCAAAATACTTTCTGTCTGATGCAACATAAAGCCTCATCTGGGTCGGTGTAGACTTTAAGTGAGAAATGTGTGTGAAAAGTAGCATTTACAGTTGGTCCTCTGAATCCACAGATTCTGCATCCATGGATTCCACCATCCATAGATTGAAAATACCCACCCCACCCCCCGCAAAAAGAATTCCAAAAACCAAACCTTGATTTTGCCATCTTAAATAAGGGACACCATTTTACTATGCCATTGTATATAATGGGACTTGAGCATCCACAGATTTTGGCATCCACGGGGTGTCCTGGAACCAAACCCCAGCAGATACCAAGAGCCCACTGAATCATTATTTATAATTATTCCTTGTTGTAAAGGAAGAATGACCAGATATTTGCAACTAATTATTTATTTATCCATTTAGTTAAAGTATTCAAAGAACTGAAGTTGACATACATGGTTCTCCCACTCACTACAACAGAGTTTAATTTGAAAGATAATGACTTGACCAAGATCACATTGAGTGAAGGGTAGGTTTAGGAAGAATATTTGCAAGTATTTGAAAACTGGTAGAAAAATATGTTTCTTGTGTTGAAAACCCCTGATGAGAAGAATCAAAGATTGGGAATAATCTTTGCATTTCTGGGCTTATTGTGGACAAAATTTGCACCTGGTATTTTCACACGGAAAAAAAGCATTTTCTGTGCAGTGATATTCCTGTGCAGAAAATGCTGTTTTTTCTGTACAAAAATGCCATGTGTCAATTTTGCACAGAATAAGTCCTGATCTACAAAGGTTCTTGTCTATCTAGGATCTTGTGCATGTGTGAATTTTACACAGACTAAATCTTGAACAATGAACATTTTCAAAGGTTTTCTAAGATAAAAAAATATAATTACTTTTTGCTTCCTTTGAAAAGAAAATTAGCAAAAAATTGTATCTCCAGTACAAAGATGAACCCAAACCTTGTCCAACAGTGTGTTATCTATATGTTATATGAGAAGGTTTTTTGTGACTGCTCAAGAAATGTTCCACCCCCTTCCTTGTCCATTTTCTCTACTTCCCAGATAATTGCACAGATTATGCAGTTATGGAGTCTTTCTTCATGTGCATGACCATATGTGTACACTTTATAGCACATGAAATATATAAGGCACTTCAATTTATCTCAAAGCCCATTAGAATCTTGATGTTAACAAAGGTAAGATTCTAGCCCTCTTAGTTGCAAAGAATAATCTGAACACATAATAACCATATACGTCTATAGTGGCTCTCTGTGCTAAACAGGTTACCGGTACCTAGTTCTCCTTTAAGTCTGACTACATGCTTTGGCTCAGTTCTTCGTACAACATGTATGCTTGAGCCCCAACAAAAGACTTTTGCAGGCATGAAGTGGGAATACGCAGCCTCAGCGTAATTGTAGCCAACGGTTTTCCACAAAAAGACATTTCTGTCTGTAGAGAATCCACAGTGTCCAGCTGTTCCTAGAAGGATTACCAGGGTTTAATGGAGAGCACAGATGGAACCAATGCTATTGTCCAGAGACTATTCTAGGGCAGAGGCTAAAATGTGAAGGATGATCAGCAAAACACTGATTGGAAAGAGAAAAGGAAAGAAGCAAAGAGAGAAAACAATCCTCTTGTTCTACCCCCTCCGCAAAGGACAGGATGACCGGGTGGTGAGGGAAGAGAATCTCTGTTTCTCTCTCTCTCTCTCTTTCTCTCTCTCTCTCTCTCTCTGTATATATATATATATATATATATATATTCCAGTAGTGACTAAGCAGAGGGAATTGGTTCCCATTCCTAGTCAACAGGAATTTAGAGGTCTCACAGATCATGTGAGGTGGCTGCAGCTGTTTATGAAGTGTCTTCCTGTTATGTCAGAGATTACCCTGCTTCTCAGTGAAGTATGGGCTCTGCCATTTCAGGCTGCAAGGGACTCATTTGACTAAATGCCCCTCCTCAGAAAACATTCCTCCACACAGAAAGTGTACATATCAGGGGAAAGTCAAGGCTAAAACACCTGAGATCTAGCTTTCTGTGTGCAGGGAATTTTTAAACAGGGTGTCATATTGTCAGACACGAGAACTCCCGCTAGTGGCAAGTAATGATGGAAGCAGATAGGTTGTGGCCACTGCCACCACCACCATCATTTATTTATATAGCACCATCACTGTACATGGTGCTTTACAAGGAAAAGAACAACAAAATAGTTCCTTGCCCTCAGGTTTACAATATAATGAATACATGACACAAAAGGAAAAGGGGTGTGGGAGGGGATGGGAGTACTACTTCATGTAGCTCACATAAATGTACCCACACTGCATAGTTATAACAGTTTGAACCATTTTAACTACCATGGGATCCTGGGATTTGTAGTTTTGTGAGATACTTCAAATTCTCTATTGAGTCCCCAAACAACATTAATGCTGTCTGGCAGAGAATTCCCGATTCTGCATGAAATTCATGAAACTGCAAATCCCAGGATTCCACAGGATGAAACTGTGGCAGTTAAAGTGGTATCAAAATGCTATAACTGTGTGGTATGGATACCCCCACTGTTTAACTCATGGAATTGACTACCTCAGATGTCACATTGAACATGGGATTTAGGTGGTTTTAAAGGTGGATTAGGCAGATTCATGGAGGAGAAGGTTGCCATGATAACTAAATGGAACCTTGGAAGCAGTATGAAACTGAATGCCTGTTCCCAGAGTTCAATGGTGGGAGAGGTCTGTCAAGACCTGACTGGGGCCCCCACCCCACCCCAGAGTATTTATGTGGTCACTGTGTGGAAAAAGAACAATGGACAAAATGCAACAGTGTAAGCTGAATCATGTTCATGGAGGCAAAGCAGTGACTTTATGTAGGACCGTGAATTCTTTGTATCAGGTAGCTCTGCCCTAAGGCGGAGGCCCAGATGGGTTAATTACTAGGACAATAGTAAACACTTAGTCCAGATCTGGAATGGTATCATAGCCTGCATATAGTAAAGTAGCACCTCAGGGAAAGATGTGTCTGCTTAATTCGTCTCTCATACGTGCTACTTGCTACTTTACTTCTTGTGTGGGTGGGCTGCTTTGTTTTAATGTGCAAAGTATGAAATTAAAATCCCTCTTTCCATGCATTCTGAAGTGAAATAGTCCAGACTCTTTTAACATCTCATTTCTGCGAACGATGGAAACCTCAATAAGGATGAGTTTTAATAGTTCACTCATTCCAAACTAGGACTCAGGAAAATAGGATTGAAAGACCAACTCAGCTATAGGTTTTTTTGTGGGTTTGTTTCTGGGCTGTGAGGCTGTGTTCTGGAAGATTTTTTCCCCCCCTGATGTTTTGCCTGCATCTGTGGCGGACATCTTCAGAGAATGGTGGTGTAGGGGTGTTTGGGGTTTATATACTGTGAGACCCTGTTGGGGAGGATATGTAAATTTGTGTATTTGAATGGCTAGTTCCTAGGGTGGGAGGATATGCAAGGAGGATTAAACTCAATGGGTTCTTGTGAAAATGAACTGATGGTAAGAAGCAGGTAAGCCATCTTGAGCTTAGCCCTGTGAGCGAAGGTGGAATATGGACACAATAAACAAACAGTAAATAAGTTTCTAAAAAGTTCCTTATACTAAGGAATAAATTAGTCCTGGAGTGCCTGTTACTTGTGAGTGCAAGGTCTGAAACAATATAAAACAGGAAAAAAAATCTTTTCTTCTCAGAAAAGAGGTTATTCATATGAGTGCATTTGCTTAGAAAAACTGATTGACTTTCTAATAAATATTTCTTTTTCCAAGGGCAAACTGTTAGATGTAAAAGTAAGCGATTTTTCTTGTTTTTTTTAAAGAAACCCTTTCTCCTAACTGTCAACTTTCATAGCAGCCAAAGGTATGAGTGGCAACATTCTTACATACATAACAAGTAGCCCGTCTTCTAAGGAAGTTAGTCAATTAGGTAAATATAGCTTCCTCTCCACCCCACCCAAGCCCGGCAGCCAAAGACCCCTTTAATTGTTTTAGTCAAAATTGTGTGCCTGTAGCACAGCTGTTTTTCATTAACTATGGCCACACACAGGCACGACTTGTGGCTAGGTAACATTGCTGCAAGTTTGTGTTCTTGCATTCTGGAATGGAGTGGGGGGGGGGAGAATGGAAACAGTATGGATGTCTGTAAAGCAGCTGCATTGCGGTTGAATGCAGTTGTCTTCAGGGAAAAAAAAGGCTTATGCAATAATTTTTAGAGCGGGGGTGGAACACTTATGGTTGTGGGCAACCTGTGGTTTCCAGCCCCCTTTTTTGTGGGTTTGGGTGGAGGTGGGACCAGGTGACAGGCATCATTACTGAGCTGTTACGTCTTCTGGTGTGGTCCACAGAGGATTCCTGTGCTATGTTCACTGCCTTGTTTTCGTAATTTATAGAAGACAGAGCTTTGTTGTGTCCTGGGCAACACTGTCAGGAAGGATATAGCACTGCCTTGGAAGAGAAGGATATAAAGCTGTTGCTTTAAACTCATTCAGACCCATCTAAATCGGCCCATATAAATTTTTACGCTTGGTATGGATGGAAAGGATATTGAAAACTATTTTTTTAAAAGACAGGCCCAAAACATGTTTTTCAAGTGTTGAGAAACCCCAACAAGAAGAATCCTGCACTGATGGAAATCTCCATGGTTCAGCACTTCATGTGGCTATTTTGTACAGCAAACAGCACGTTCTGTACAGAAAATTATACACACACACACACAGAGAGAGAGAGAACTATTATTGTCTGCAGAGAAAAATGCTGTTTAAAACACAAATGCTATGATCAGGAATTATTTTGTGCAAAATTTGCATGTGGTCATTTTGCAAAAAAACAGCATTTTCCTTGCAGAAAGCAGGATTTTTAGCACAAAGAAAGTGTGTGTGAATTTTGCGCAGAATAAGTCTCAAATTACGAATAAGCTTTGAAAACTGTACAATTCATGAAAACTTGCTCATAGTGGAAAGATAATCGTTAAAAGTATTTATTAATTCCTTTGAGAAGAAAATTAATAAAGAACTACATCTCTAATACTTAATCTTATTTGCATTTGCTGCCCAAGGACATGGGCCAAGGTGTGGTCTAGCTCTTCTTCTTGAGATTCTTTAACTAGCGATACCTTGGGAGGATTTTTTGTTGTTGTTTATTTCATGGATGTATTAATAACTTCAAAGCTTTGTCCTTCTTGGGTGAGACTACAAGTGTTTTACAGGTCAACCCCTCGCCATATTCACAGGAGATACATTCCTGGACTCTATAGGTGGGCTGCACACACACACACCCTATTTTTCTAGATGTGACCCTGCACCACCTAAAAAGAACAGGAACTGGTAACAATGGGATGAGTATATTTGAATCTAAGGACTTTTTCGGATGAGCTTTTATACCGCTAGCAGCCTCGTCCCCGTTGCGAGGCTGCAGCGCTGCAGGGCGTCCCTTTTGGATGACGCCCTGCCCTGCCGATCCTTTTCCGAGACTGTTGCGTAACCTCTGTGACGCTGCTGCGTTATATTCGGCGGTTTTCTAATCACGAAAGTTGATCGTGATTAGAAAACCGCCAAATATAACGCAGCAGCGTCACAGAGGTTATGCAACAGTCTCGGAAGAGGATCGGCAGGGCAGGGCGTCATCCGAAAGGGATGCCCTGCAGCGCTGCAGCCTCGCAACGGGGACGAGGCTGCTAGCGGTATAAAAGCTCATCCGAAAAAGTCCTTAGACCCTGTCCAGATGGAGCATTAAGAGGCAAGACAATACTTGAGTAGTTGAATTAAAAGCAGATTCATCAGAGCATACAAACTTAGAGTATATTCCTGTTGGTTTAGAGCACAACCTTTGAGTTTGGAAGGCTGAATGGATCCTCCAGGAACCACTGGAGGGCTACATCCCTAAGAAGTATTGATTTTTGCCCCAATTGCTCCTACATGATATTGAAGGCAAACTATCTTTGTGGCCATCTCTGGATTATTTTAGGGCCAGAATATACCTTCTTTTCAACAGGAAGTATTGGAAAACATTTTCCACCACAAAAAGTGATCCAGTAGTCGATTTGTGGATCACTTCCAGATCACTTCTGGATCATTTATCAGGCATATTCCTCCTCCTCCTTCTCTTGAATGCCTTCATGTTGCTTGTTAAATTTATTCACCTAGTTTCTACTTATTCTGTGACTTTTTTTCCAGTTGCATCAGGGTGCTGAGAGTGTTATTTCCTGAAATTGTTTGATTGCTTTAGCTTTATTGTGCATTTTTTGTTGTGAGTTGGGTTTTTTTTTAAGAAGAGCAAGTAAAATCAATCTAAATATTTGAGAAAATAAATAATATTTTCAGTTTTGATAATAACACCTTTCTAAGCTCCTTGGAACTGAATGGGACTCACTTCTGAGTATTAATATTTAGCTCTGAGCTAGTAAAAGTTACTTTTTGACTATAAAACCCCAAACCTCTCAGCCAGCATGACCAGAGGTCATGCTAGACAGAGGACTCCATGAGGTATACTATTTAAAAAATTAACTTTTATTAACTTTGGTCCAGTTTGGATTGACAATCTATGTACACCTAGATCTGGATTGGATTCTAGCACTTCTAGTGTTTCATAGAATCATAGAATCATAGAATTGCAGAGTTGGAAGAGACCACGAGGGCCATCCAGTCCAACCCCCCTGCCACGCAGGAAATCTTGATCAAAGCATCCCCGACAGATGGCCATCCAGCCTCTGTTTAAAGACCTCCAAGGAAGGAGACCCCACCACGCTCCGAGGGAGTGTGTTCCACTGCCGAACAGCTCTTACTGTCAAAAAGTTCCTCCTAATGTTGAGGTGGAATTTCTGTTCCTGGAGCTTGCACCCATTGCTCCGTGTTCCAGTCTCTGGAGCAGCAGAAAACAAGCCTGCTCCATCCTCAGCGTGACATCCCTTCAAATACTTAAACAGGGCTATCATATCGCCTCTTAACCGTCTTTTTTCCAGGCTAAACATACCCAGCTCCCTAAGTCTCTCCTCATAAGGCATCATTTCCAGACCTTTCACCATTTTAGTTGCCCTTCTTTGGACACGCTCCAATTTGTCAATATCCTTTCTGAATTGTGGTGCCCAGAACTGGACACAGTATTCTAAGTGAGGTCTGACCAAGGCAGAATAGAGTGGCACTATTACTTCCCTTGATCTAGACACTATACTTCTATTGATACAGCCCAAAATCGCATTGGCCTTTTTAGCTGCCGCATCACACTGTTGGCTCATGTTCAACTTGTGGTCTACTAGGACTCCTAGATCCCTTTCGCACATAGTTTCATAGATAAGGAGAAGCCAGCTCTTCTTTCTTTCCCTTGGTGAAAGACCAGAGCACATCAAATTGTATCTATCATTGATTTAGGCTGGAAACAGAGGGTTAAATTAATTTTGGACATTTTAGCTTGCTTCTCAAGCCCATACACAGAAACCCTTTCTCTTGATAAGCAAATGAGTAATTAAAAGTGCTCAGCAGATAGAAATGAATAAGCTAATAAAGTAAGCCTTGCAGTCATTCATTTTCATTAGCTAAAGAGAACATGGAAGTTCCCCTAAAGAGCTGAGTGATGCTGAAAGTTGGAACAGATAAGAATCAAGGGTAACTGCACCTTTGTGTAGGACAATAGATCTTGTGAATAAGTGGCTTCCTCTCCAGGCTGCAAGCTGGTATGGTTAACCAAAATTGTTGAGTAATTGTTCTGTGGTTGAGAACAAAATGCTGAATTAAACTGTTCCCAGCACAATAATTGTGTGATTACAGCATTTATGTTGCTGGCCAAAAGGAACAGTCATTAGGTTTGGAAGACTTACCAAAACCACAGGCGTGCGTGCACACACACACACACAAATAAAATAAAATGCAAATTGCATGTAAATTATCCTCTAATACCTATAGCAGCTTCGAAATGGAGCTAGAAGTGCAATCGTGTATTTAAAGACCACAATCTGGAAGAAGGAGAAGGAGAAGAAAAAGGAGGGAGGGAGAAAGAATGGCTGTGTGTTCCAGGAACTATTTCAGTTTTCTGCAGAAAATATCAGTATCAAAAGAGACAACTTTAATTATGTTGCATTTTCTTGGATTTTGCCTATACTGCTAACAGGAGAAAGAGAGCTGTATTTGTACCTCCCTCTGTTCCCCTTCCACTGCATACCAATCAGATATTGTCTGAGAGTTCTAAAGCGGAATTTACTCCTACTCACAAACCCAATTAAAGTCTGAGCCAAATTCAGAGTGATCTGCTGGGGTGGGAGCCCCCCCCCATGTTTAAAAAGATCACCCAAATCCCATGATATTTTGTTAAGATGATGTATGATAGTAACACTCTAGTTGTTTGTTTTTTTAAAAAAAAATATTTTCTTTGCCAGCATAGTAGTCCTACAGAAAAAGGCCAGCAAAACAAAGTTGTTGTTGTTGTTGTTGTTGTTGTTGTGTGTTTTAAACTGTTTCCTTTGTTCTTTTGTTCTGCTGCTATTGCCAGCCATGGCTAGAAGAGGAGGAGGAAGAGGCACAGAAAATTATGGGCCAGAGAGTATTTGTGCCTGTCTCTCATTTTGGTGCTTGATGATTAAAAACAGTCATGAATAATAGGATTTTTTATGGCTAATAACCTGATTTTCACTGGGGAGGGGTGGAAAACAGGTAGCCAGATGCTTAACCCTATCATCTGCATCTGCAAGTAATAGTATCTGAAATCGTTTGCTGCTAAAAATGTATTTAAAAAATAAAATTGTTTGGTTGATTATTAAAAAGAAGAAGAAGCTCTGAAGGCCTGTGTGTATCTGTCAGGACAGCTGGTCCACAGTAATATCCAGGGCCTTTTACTTGCTTATTCCAGTATCTGAAAATATTGAGACAAAGCTTTTTCAGTACCTCTGTCATATCTGTGATTCTATCATCTGTACAACAGCCCTGTAGAGAAGATCTGCATTATTACTGTCACATTGGAAATGGGGAGAAACTGAGTCCCTTGCCTCAGATTGATGACATGAGTTCATATCTAATTCTAAAGTACTGATATTCATAGCCACTGTTCCACACCACCTTACAGAGTACCTGAAGTGTGAACCAGGAGTTATGATTACATATAACTAGGGTATAAAAAAGTCAGGTACTGATGAGTATGGAGGGAGAAATCTGTTCTGTTTTCTATAATGTTCAAATCTCCAGAAGTGAAATACTATTTCCACATGGGTTTGTGGATTGGTGTTGTTTTTAGAGATTAGCCCCAAAGTGTAAATGCATATTTTGTGTCTGTGCACAAAAAATTGTATGCATTTTTATAGGCAGTTTTCCCCCAAGACATACATCTTTGCCCACACTTTTCCATAACAGAAACCTTTTTGTTTGCCATTTCCCCAAATTTATACATCTTGTAAGAATTGCACCACAAAACTCCGAGACATGTGAAATCCAAAAGACAGTGTGTTACAGTTCTCACGTTTGCTGGTGAAGTGTGACTTAGCTCCCTCTTCCCTACCAGCAAGCTTTGACCAAGAAGCTCACAGTGACCATAACTTGCTTGGGCATCTTTATACATGTATTTTTACTCTTCCTGTGTCATGTGTTCGACCATCAGAAGCTCCTTGATACAAGGTGGGAGAATTAGTCCATCTAGGCCAGTGTTGTCTATTCATGACTGATGGTGGTACTCCAGGTTTTCAGGAAGTGGTGTTACCTGAAACACTGTAGATAATAAAGGTGCTCATAGTTGTTGTGAATTACTTTGAAACAGCAACAGTAGTGATAATTACTAATCATTTATAAAACAGTAAAATCAAATTCTAAAAAAAAAAAATCCTGTGCAAAGACAGCAGGACACGTATAACGTGGGAGAGGAGTCTGTCATTTAAAGGCATAGCATACTTAAAAAAAATTAAATCATATTGCTCTGTGAGGGTGCCACTGTGAAAAAGGACCCGTGGCCAGTCAACACCTGCCTCATCCTTTAAAGCTGAAGCACCCAGGTTATGGCATCTGAAAAAGACATCTGGGGACTGGCAGATTGAAGTTATTAGGGTGTTCCTCAAATACAGTTGGACCCTCGTATCCATGGGGTTTGGTTCCCAGACTTTCCATGGACACTGAAAACCGTGGATAAACTGTAAACCTTATTAAAATAAAGAAAATAAAACCACAGAGTTGCACTGGGGGACCTAGAAGATGACTAGAGAGGATGCCTCTCTAGGCATTTTCCAGCATGACACTATGGTATGTGTCCCCTATTTTGTGTTCCGTGGATAACTGAACTGTGGATATTGGTTCTGTGGATGTGGGGGTCCGACTGTCCTCCAATCCCAGGCCACATTGAATTTTATAATCAGCATTTGGATTTTTTTTGTGAACCAACAGGAAGACTAAATGCAAAGTGGGGGAGTGGTGAGAGAGAGAAATACTCTGCTTAACATCTTCATTACTTACTTGTGAGATGGGGTCAATAACACCGGCCAGAAGGCACCATCATTGGACTCACTCTGGAATAGAGTTTGGAAAAGTTACTTTACAAACTACAAAACCCAGAAGTCCCCAGCCAGTACCTTCCCCAAGCTCTGCCCAAAGAACACTCCAGATATCATGAAAATTTAAGTGGCAGATATCAAATGGAAAGTGAACATTTTGATAGCAAACTTCCCGATTATTCTCTGATTTGCTTTTCAGAAGTGGATAGTTAACATGCAATGAAACTCCATTAATACAGATCTGGCCTAATCGAGGTGCCAATCAGATATAAGCCCTAGCAGCTGAAAGAAAATAGTTTCTTTTTTAAAAAATCTCACTAGCTAGCTATTAAGGGCGGGGGTGGGTGGTGTTTGGGGATTTTAACTTGTATTGGTATTTTAATTTTTGTAAGCCCCCCCAATTGTTTTTAACAGAGGGGCGGGATAAAAATAATTTATTATTATTATTATTATTATTATTAAAGTCTTTAAAGTATTGGGAATATATTATTAGTAGTATTTAAAAATACCTTGAATTTTATTGTCATTGGTTTTGGTCTCCCTTTTTTTGTTTGTCCATAATAGTTAACTGGGGATTTTAAATTTTTTTAAAAAATCTTATCGAACAATAATGCACAATATAAAATAATTACAAAATGGGTCTTCTTGAGGAAAGGATAATACTGAACTGTTGTAGCAACCAAAGCTATGAAACCTGATATCTTTGCGTGCCAACCATACATACTGTCATCTGTTTTGATTAAATAGCCCTGTTGCTAGTTTTAAGATGTTAGCCCAAAACCAGAAAGCACATTCAGGCACACCAATGAGATTTTAAAACATAGCCATTCCATTTGAGTAACAGTCTCTTTGATTACATGTTTTTAAAGTCCCTTGAGTTTCAAAGGGAGCTTCCTATGTTGTGATCAAGAAATGGGGTCTGGCATTTGGAAAAAGAGAATCTGCAAAAACTGAAAAACTGACTTTAAAGACTTTAATAGCTACATAGCAATGGACTAAGACTCTGGATACAAGGGTTTGAATCCCCACTCAGTTGTGGAAACCCACTAGGTGATCTTGGGCAAGTCACACTCTCCTCAGCCTCAGAGGAAGGCAAAGGCAAACCACCTCTGGTCATATCTTGCCAAGAAAACTCTGTGAGAGGTTTGCCTTAGGGTCGCCATAAGCTGAAAATGACTTGAAGGCACACGACAGCAATAAACATGGAATAAAATATCAATCTATGCCAAGTAAAACAATGCAAATAAAGTACTGTAATCCACTAATGCAGCACTTAAACCGAAAAAACAACAATACCCTGCACCACAATTGCTTGTATTTTTGTTCTACTTATGGGGTTTTATAAGAGATGTGGGAATACAGGGTTGAAGAGGGGAGAATAAAGAGAAGGACAGAAGCCATCTAGATCCAAAGGGGGATAAATCCCTTATCTTTAAGCATGGGGTGGGAAAGAATCTTTCAACAGGTGCAGCATTTTATCTTAGTGGATTTCTTTCTTCTCTAAAAACCATAATATGAATGGGAAGCTCATTCCACCAGGGCAGGATGAGTCTGTCATCCCCCTTCCCCAGACCATGGGGTACTAGATGGTGCAAACAGTAACAAGACAGAAGACTTGACATTTCGGCATCTAGTCATTCTAGAGCAGCGGAGGCAAAGCCTCACTCACATGCTTCATGAAGATCCCAGCTCTCCCCAAAAGCAGAATCGCCCACTCCCCAGAATCCTCCAAGCATGGCAAGTCTTATCTAAAGCCAAAGGACCAGGGTCTTCTTGCTTTGGGAGAGGAGCCTTTCTGATTTGGTTTGGTTTTTCCAAAGCTGGAAGTGAAGTTCCAGTTACTTCCAGTTTTGCAGACCACATTAAAAGTAAATTTTTGGTGAGTGTGCATCCCACAGTGTTGGCTTTTGGTTCCAAATCAATTCCTGGGCCTGGCCACAATTTCTCAAGACTGCTCTACAGCAGGAGGGGTAATTTTGTGGCCCACAGGCCATGTGCAGCCTTTTGGGGGTGATTAGTACAGCCCTTGGGACTCCCCACCAATTCCTGCAAAGGCCCTGTCACCCCTCAAAATTGTCAGCCAAAAAAGACAGCTAAAAGATCAGAACCCCTTTCGTGTGCCTGTTTCCTGCTGTTTTAGTGGGCTTCTCATTCCCTCCTGCCCCCTGCAAAAAAAAAAAAAAAAAAAATGCCCAAAGGGATGTGTATGTGATGTATCATCACATTGTTATGACCACATAGAGGTCCTTTTAATCAGGTAGTGTTTAAGATTTAAATTTGGTCTCTCTGTGCCTTTTTGCCTGTCACTTGTCTGGGAAATCTTAAACACTACCTGATTAAAAGGACCTCTATGTGGTCATAACAACATCTGGTCATTCAAAATGGCGACTGTGACCGTGTGCTCCAGCAGAAGTGATAATGGGGCAGTGTCTGACATGCCCATTCCTGCTGCAGGGCAAGGGAGACCTATAGACACATTCATGCATGCACACACACTCCATGTTCAAAAGCAGTGCTGCTGAATTCCATTTTTAAGGGGCAACAGTAGGTGAAGCCATCACATCCTTCTTTGTGACAGTATCTGGCTGGTCACTTTGGGCAGCAGGACACTTGGCTTTTGGACTTATTCTGTCTTGGACTTTCTAATGTTCTTATGCAAACTAAGGAGGATCTAGTGCCGCAGGTTGAAATTAAAAGTGAAGAGCTTCAAAATACCAAGGCAGCAATGGCAGCTGGTAGTTCCCACATTGTCCAGATGGGTGAATCTGTGTTTTATTCTGTTAAAAAAAGGAGGAAGGGAGGGAGAGGAAAAGAAAGAAGTAAAAAAAAAGGAAAAGGAATGTGGCAGACACTTAAGACTAACCTGTTTTTATTTTTTCATGAGCTTTTGTGGACATAAACCCACTTCTTCGGATCTAATACAGAGTGATTTTATTCTAAACTTCCAAGGACCTTCCCAAGGTGCTGACCTATTTTGGAGATAGGTCCTTCAAAATTGAGAGTAAGTCCCAGACCAGATTCACCCACATCATTGACATGGAAGCCATCACTGCAGCACAGAGGAATTAAGAGTTTTTATTACAGAGGCAGCCACCACAGCAAGCAATTGAACAAAGCCACTGAGTAGCCACCATTTTATGCCAGTTCTAAGATCCTAAGGCTCAGCTTAAAAACAAAACAAAACAACTCTGACTGGGATCCAGTTACTAGTTTTCATCCTGCCTGAGAACTTGCCTATGTACTGCAGGTATGAGGTGTGGAGTGTTGAACATCATCTTTGATTTGAACTCCTCACATCTGATGGCAACAAGCGTTTCAAACCACCCTTGTTTTTTAAAAGCAGTTGATGAGACAGAGCAGGGGCAAAGCAGTCTATTTTTTATTTTTATTTTAGGGAGCAACATGGACCTGGGTTTGTGGTTCTTTAGCTTCTTGCCCAACTACAGAACTCAAGCATCAGTGTTTTGTCAAAGATTAAATTCTGCTTTGCCTCCAAAATAAAGCTCCCCCCCCCATGATAGATAGATGGATATCACTTAAAGTGAGTGACTCGCCTTAGACTTTTCTTTGTGTTTGTGCCAATGCATCATGCGAAAATGGTGCTAACTTTGAATCGCTGCCCACCGCATACTACTAGATAACCTCCCGTTCTTGCCCACCCGCCTACACATTAATTAAAGCAAACACTGCTATCTTAACATGATAACTACTTGTCAGGGTGGGGGAGAAGAAACTGAAAGAAAAGAAAAACATATTTAAACAAAAATAATTCCACTGCCCCCTCCAAACAATGGATCAACAATATGTTAGGATCCTTTTCAAAAGATCTAATAATTTTGTCAGACAGATGTGAGGAAAGAACAAGGCTCGTTGTTTATGTGGAAAAATCACCTGCCATCTAAATGAAAGGTGCAAAGCTACAAACATGAAATGATAATTTGCTGGATAAAGCTTGGATCGCTAAATAGACTCTGCTGTGCAAACTGTCTGGATTGATTAAGACAGGGGGATGAGCAGGTGGGTTTGTGAGTGGATGGAGATGCAATTGCCATGTGAAGCTTAAATTCAACTCTAGGGTTTTTTTAGAATTATTATTTTTATTATTATTGGTGGCTGGAGGGTCGCTATTACTGCTGTGTCTAAAACTTTACTGTGAAAGTGAAATCTCCCTTGGGTATCCTGCTGAAATAGATGGGTGTGAACTCTGTTCACTTATTATATTTAGATCCTGCCATCTATCAGTGCAGGGTTGCTTCAGATATTAAAATGTTGCAAAATTCCAATACAGACTTTGGCAGGAATCCTGTTGATATGCTACACTGGTGTAACTAGGCTGTCATAGGCAGTAGTGGAAGAAGGGAAAAGTCCACAGGTGCCGCCTCTGTGAAGGAAGTAAAACATTGGAGAAATAGTCCATGGTGGGATGGCAGATTTTGGCTGAAATGCTACATTATGCTTGTGTAGTATAAATCTAACCTCATGAAGATGCACAGTGATTGTGCTACACCATCCTTATGCTGAACATTGACATTGTGCTACTGATTGTGTATTAAGCAGTGTGCCTGCTTATTGTCCCATTGGGGAATGCTGTTTCTGCAATCCCAGCGAATCAAGTGGTACAATGGAGGCACAAAGATATAGTTATGTACCACCCAAGAAGGCACAACTTCATGGCTGCAATCCTGTTACTCAGTTGCAGCCAGAATAGACCCCTTGAATCAGTTGTTGAATGGTGAGTCAACATGTGGGCAAATCCATTTGTTTCAATGGCTCTACTCAGTCAGGTCTAGCAATTGGATTTAGGCCTATGTAACAATGATTGAACTTGTGGAATTCCCTTTATGCAGCCATGAACTGATTACATCCGCCATACAATGGCCCCAAAAAGTACAACCAGATGTGAAAGGTAACTTACAAATTTGTTTGACACCACCAAGATTCTGCCTTCCACTGGAGGTTGATGGCTTCCATTTCAACAAGGCAGTGAATTCACTCCACATTTTAACATTTTAACCTGAACTTGGACGCTGTCCAAGGTGCTGTATCCTACTTCCAAAATGGCGCCAGCATTTTGAATGCTTCCTTTAAAACCTGGAGCAGAGTGATCACACCAACAACCTGGGTATGAACCAGCCACTACTGCTACCTTCCCTTAACTACTGCTGTTTGACCCTAGAAAAAGTTAAAGCTGCTAGCATAGTGTACCATAAGAATTTTGACCGTAGTCTTCCAGACTAATGTGTAGTTTAGAATTAACCCTGCCTCCAACTTTAATTCTTCTTGAATGTTCAGACAAAACTTCCCCATCCTCTAGTGTATAATAGTATCTTGATAAATGTATATTTTGAAAGAAGATAGGTTTAGAAATCTATATTTAAAAGAAATACACATTGGGGATTTATTATAGACAGGAGAAGGAAGAGGATATGAGAACAGACACAAAAATGGTACAGCCTCAGATGATGTTGGCTGGGGAATTCTGAGAGTTGTAGTACAAAAAAAGTAACTTTTGCAGTCTCTGGATATAGATTGATCTGTCCATACCTAGATGAACTACCCAGGTTGCCTCCTCTGCAATGGTGACTTAGTGCTGACTTGTTTCAGCTGAGACATTCCATTTCTATGCCTTTCAAATAATCTATGCTGGCGTTGAGTACAGTAAATTCTTGTGCCAGATACATACCCACATATAACCTCAGTTTCCCATCTGTTTAAAGACTCGATTCAAGTTGCATTAGCCTGTGGCACTCTGCGTCAAGGGGTGGGATTTTGGGAGGGCTGGAGGGCCATTTTGCACTGGGCCCCTCCAAAATACCCCAGAACAAAACTGGAAGTAACCAAATGTGCACTTACATTTTTTTATTTTCAGCTTTTCATGGGTGGGGCACAGGGGGCTTGTGGGAGTGCCCCCCCCCATCACATGAGATACAAAACCACCATTCCTGGAAATCTGCAGAAGTACCAAAACCTTTTTTGTTGTTGATTTTTTTTTTTAAATGCTTTGAGATGGGGGGCAGGGCCATACAAGAAAAAGAAACTGGGGGTTATGTCTCAAAGATCTGAAGCTGGGTTTTGGGTAGGAGAGTGGCAAAGAGCTTATTGTAAATTTTGAATACTTGCATGTATGTTTGTATAAAACAGAAAAAACACAAAATGCAGCTAATCATAATAAATAGTCATGTCACTAAAGCAGTAACTACCAGGAAAACATTGGCTAAATAATAAATGAAATATTATAAAGTTGACTAAAGCATAAAATTAATACATCAAGGAAAGGGGTAAATATAGAAGACCTTATTAAGCCAATGCAGAGATGGCTATAAACTAAGATGCTTCTGGTTGATAGTTTCTCAGGGGTCTCAGTTACATAAGAGTCTTGGTGATCCTGATCATTGGTGCCTTATCATTTCAGCTGGAGTCAGCCAGCCTAGGCTTAAAGGCCCTCCTCCTGTTTTGGGATCCAAATCATATCTGGCCCAAGGGCTGCATTTTGCCCACTCCTGTTGTCAGTGACTTACCAGCATCAGGGTATCTCAGGAATACCTTCCTCCTATAAGGGCAAGTTGAAAGCCTTAGTTCAGCGTTCAAAGTGTTTCATTTTATCCTACAGCTGGCAGGAGTCCCATTTGGTGAAGATGAAATTTTCCATTATGCCTCCCACTTTGGCGGTAGCTCAGGAAGACTTGCCAGGGTCTTTCTTTGCCTTCTTTTCTTTTCATTTTTTATATTTATTATTTATTTTAAAATTATTAATAAAACTGAAACATAGCATTGATGAACAGCATATGCTTAATACATCAGTACATATATATGATAAATAAAGTTCATACTTTACAATGTATACATTGTAAAATTTGTATCTTTACTTTCTACTTCCCATAATTTAACTCCACAAAATCTGGTCTCTATTTTTATACTATTTATCTTATTCAATATCTGATCTCCCTTCTAATTATACAAGTCAATGAATATTAAATACATAGTAATATAAATAAATAAATGAACTGCTTTTTCATTACACCTACTGGTTATTTTGTCATCTTTATATTTCGTATAAATATAAATTTATATTTCTTTGCCTTCTTTTCAGGGGTGAGTGGCAGCCATATTATTTCCACAGGCATTTTGTACAATGCAACCCTATAAATATCTTCTGTGTAACACTGGAATTCCATTAGTCTCTCACCTTAGGCTACAATACTGTATCCATTTAGGTAGATGGACCAATGAGCTATCTTAGTGTAAGGCATGTTCCTACTTAGCAGTCAATCCCATGTAACTCAATAGAGCTAACTACACACATACAGGATGCACTGTTGGCCAGTTTTAATTGGATTTGTTGTTTAATTGCTTTCTTTAATTTTTGTACTATATATCACTGGCTCTTAACCTTTTTTTTTTTTTTTTAACTAGGAACCCCCTTTAAATATCTTTTCTTCCCGCAGACCCCAAGACTTAAGTCAGGATTTAAAAACATGATGATGATGATGATGATGATACCTGATAATAATAATAATACAATTACATCATCCATGAAATCTTGCTTCAGAGGCACTGGAGGGGGAGGGAAGACTTTTCTTCTGCTTCTTCCTGTAAATTTGTGGCTGGAGCGGGTTGAAGAGCAACACTCAGGTCAAGCCAGACAGCCTTTGCTTGGCTCGCGCCACATGGGCTGAACAGCCTTCAAGCCTTTGTGGACCCCCCCCCCCGTAAGGACACAGACCACAGGTTAAGAACCACTGCTATATATTGTTTTAGCTATTTTGTTTTCATTTCTAGCAAGCGGCTTTGGGCTCCATGTTGGGAGAAATATGGGATAAGGAAGGAAATCTCTGAATGTCATTATGGCCACATATCCAATAACAGAGGCAATATCCTGTGTATACCACAACTGAGAGAGTACTATTATACTCATGTCCTGCTGATGGCCTTCCTATAAGTTTCTGGTTGAACACTATGGAAACATAAAGTTGGACTAGATGGTAAACCCTTCAACTGTTCCAATTTGCCAGCAACACTTTAAATATCCCAGTTTCTGTCCTCCACCTTTGTCCTCAGCTTACTTCTGTTCCCGCAAATGGAGTTCAAAGTGCAAAACCATTAACTCAGCATTGGGGAGAGGAGAGGAGGTAGTGGGATCTTGCTCTTCCCTGTAGACTCAGACAAAAGCAATCTGCTGCAACCTCTCCTAGCTTTTCTGTACCTCTTCATTATTAACTTTTGCTGTCTGGACCACACTGTGATGTTGCTTTGGCCATACGTGTCCTAGTTTTCATCTGTGAAATGTTGGCAGGTATGAGACAGGTCTTTGGTCTGATCAAGTAGAGTTCTTCTTATGCTCCCAACTCAGTAGGAGCCACTTACATGTATGGAAGAAATTAATCGAGCCTTGGAAACCAGTGGACATATATTTGGGAATGCAATAGACGGCAGTGCACCACTTTAGAAATAAACTATTTAATTTCACTCCATGAGCGCGGGAGAGTTTTCTGATTCCAGCAGATATATATATATCCCCTGTAAATAATTCATTTATCACATTAACACCAAATTCTTCCTAGCATCTTAAGAGCTGAAACAATGTTTTGCAGAGCATTAGGCTGTATTTCCAGCTTGAGAAATTATCCGATACATTCACTGAAAAGCAAAAGCACCCACCATCAAGCAATCTCACACCTGTTTTCCTTTCACTGACAAATGTTTCATTGAATCACTTACCACTGCGGTGCTCCACAAAGGGCCGCAGCTTATCAGTCGCTGCATTAAACAAGCATCTGGAAGCTGTATGTTCCATCGTATGCTGTGTAGAAACATCAGTTATTAATGACAAGATCATAGAATTCTCTCCCCACCCCCTCCTTCCAATTCCAAAGAAGAGGCATTGCATGGTGACTTGTAGCAGCAGCTACATTTGGGAGTACATTTCTGTAATCTGTTCCTGTCCTGTGCTAAAGAGATTCATTCTTCTTTACAGTGATACTCTTGGCACTTCCATGGTCAGTGGGCATCTGCTGTGGGCCATTTCTCAGTTTGGAGAAGGGCACAGCTGAGATAGAGCCCTTCCCTGGATGTCTCTGCTGTGCTCTTAGCTTTATCTCACAGAGTTGGGAAAATTAGTCTACATCACAGCAAGCAAAGCAGCATAAGATCTTTTGTAATAAAGTAGTAATGTCATCGTTTTATGAATAGCATGATTGGGATCCTATTGGTATCTTGCACATGAATAAGCTCCCCTACAGAAGCTGTTGAACATTTTTGTCCAATGTGGATCCTCCTTATGCAATTCAAGGTTGTGGAAGTGAAGTTGTACATATGGTGCTATTGTACCTGCACATTGTGCACACACATTGTAGTTTATACATGCATATCACACATCTAAATGTGCACTGGTTGCCCATTCACATGCATAATGTCCCAAGGAGGCAGCATAAGTCCATGAACATAAAGTTGCTTTCCATTTTTTCAACATAAGAGCTTGAGCCATGTAACAAGCTATAATATTTTTTCCTTGATGGGAGGTGGGATATTAATTGCAATGTTTTGTTTTTATCTTCTGAATTACTTTTCAAAGAAGCACTTTGAGCATACATTGTCAAGTGTTGTTTCATGCTGTTATTAATCCTATGCTTTGAAAAAAATAAGAAGTAGCAAGCAATGTAAAATATAACACAGTCCTAGAGTCCTGTGTCCTCCATCACTTATTTTCAAATACCTTCTACAAATGAAGAACTCAGAACTTCTGGCAAGAATGCTCTGTTTCTCCTTCAGCAACCTGCTTAGAGAGTGGGGCAAGAGAGGAGAAAAGAGAGGGGGGGAAAGTGAAACTGGCCACTTGTGTCTCTCACCTGGCCACCTCTTGTCTTCAGCTCTGGCTGCTATTAGCATATAGCCTGTAGTAGACTATCCCTTGAAGGAATGCAGAAGGAGGGAAATGTTCCTCATCCCTGTTATATAAGGAGCAGGGAGGGTGGCTTATACTTCTTTCTTCCTTTTTAAAAGATTCCTGGCTCCACATGCATTGTGACTTTTTACCAGCCTCTCCTCCTGTACATTTAACAGAAGCTGGCTCTCCAGAGATCAGGAGGTGATAATGCTTAAAGCCAGCATGGTGTAGTGGTGTGAGTGTTGGATTAGGGCTCTGGGAGACCAGGGTTCAAGTCTCTAATCAGTAATGGAAACCCAATGGTTCCCCAAATTGCATGGAGGTCCACAAGGATCCCACTAGTGTCTGAAATTAATATGGGGGATATTTAATTAGCCAAACATGGCAGCAAGAGGCCAGCTAATGGCGGGATCTTTTAAACTATGTATACCATTAGTAACAGAGGAGACTCTAAGCCAAAACATACGATTAAATGATCTTTATTGGAAATTAATATCAACAGCATTCACACACACACTCAGGCTTCAGGCAATCACACAAGACTATTGAAGAAGTATTTGCATAGAGGAATATAGTAAGGGGATTGCATGTTATACTATACCGATCCTGTAGAGCTGAGATCGCAAAGTAAACCAATAGTGAGGAAGTCCAGGAGACAGAATGGTGACACGAACTGATGAAAAGTCAGAAAGCAGGGGATTCGTGCACTCTTGGATGGTGTTTTATGGTGATATTTATATGTGATAATTCCTCTGAAGGGATGGGATTTAGAGTGGAAATAATGCTCTTTGGAGGTTCCCAGGATTAGACAAAGGATGTTCCAGAAGAGTTAACTATCATTAATGGTTGATGTATTTAGAATTGAATAGAAGCAGGCAAGGTCTATTGTTGAGGGGAAGGGGAGAGGAAGGACCCATTTTACAAGAATCAAGGACTCTGCTATCTTTGAATGGATTAGTGAATGAGTCACCTCCAGGTGATAATCTCTGGCCTGAGTGTCTGAGGAATTTCCAAAGGTCTTTCCCTTGGCTATTCGTGACTCCCAACTATGGTATTTGGGGTCCCTGGTATACCTGCTAACCATGTGGAAGGCCACATCAAGCCAAATTATTAAATATTGCCAAATATGCAATATTCCAAGATGGGGGATATCAGGGTAGGTAAGACAATGGGTGTTCTTCAAGCAAGCCACACACTCTTTCAGTCCAACAGGAAGGCAATGGCAAACTTCTCGGAATAAATCTTGCCAAGAAAACCTTATGACAGGGTTTCATAATTTGGAATCAACTTCAAGGCACATAACAACAACAAAATTGTTGTCTCTACCCTGTCAAGTGCTTCTCCTCTTGACTTCTGCAAATCAAATTGCAGTTAATGGCAGAGGACCACACCAGACTATTTTTCCCTAGTAAGCTGGCAAGACTTCTAGGTTTGTTTATTTAATTGGACAATGTAATAAGAATTGTCACAGAATTTCACCTGAATCAAAATTATCATGGGAACTTGGAAGTTCTTGTATGGGAGAAGCGAGGAACACTGAGGGAAATGGCAAGTGTTTTAATAAGATTGATTGGAATTTTAAAAGGGAATCTGTACAGCCCCAACAAAGAAAAATATTAATGCTGGTTGTTATTCAGATAGTGTGGTGAATGTCACTTGCTACTCATCAACACTGGATGTCTTATAACACATTTTGAGCTGACGAACTAATGGTATGGGCAGATTGGTGGCACTCAAATGGCTCCTTTAGAAATATTTCCAAAAGTAAAGTGATCCACTGAGATCTGAGTGTTCCAAGCTTAGTAGGAAAATGTACTCATTCTGGGTGGTAGATAAATGTGCAAAGGAATAAGAAATGTGCCATACCTCTATATCCTTTGAATAGAGAAGATTCGAGTTCGACACCTGGGATCTCCAAGTGAGGCTGTTCAAAAGTCCTATCTGAACTCTTAGAGAGTCACTGCCTGTCAGTCATCATTGCATCCAATGAAGTAGACTTAAGCCTATGAAAGCTTATGCTACCAACTTCATTCTCTCAGTTAGTCTCAAAGGTGCTGCAAGAGCCTTTTGCATACTGATCCAGGCTAACACAGCTATGTCTTTGAATACTGCCAGTCAGTGTTGACAGTCATAAATTAGATGGACTAATCGTCTCACTTGGTATAAAGCAGCTTCCTGTTCCAGATTTCCACAAAACCATATGGCACTCTCACTGGTGCAAATTTCCTCTGTGTATTTCAAACTGTATGTTTAGGCAAGATATTTCATACTACAACAGCTAGATTTTCTGACACCAGGTTGTGTGCACAAATTCTATACATCAAGGACTGTGTTTTCATAGCGGGCATCAAATACGAAACTTTTTGTTCTCTGTGTTGAATCTTGCTATTGTTACAAACACATGGATTCCATATGGTAAAAACAACGATGGTGTGCTCTTTCCATCATCTTCTGCAACAGCCTGGACAGCACTTGGAGGGGGGTGAGGCAGTTGACAAAATACCTTAGCCTTTGACTGCATGGCTTGAACCAAAGGGCAGAAGATCACCAATCTGCATCTCTCTGTATCCTGTTATATTCTGTCGCACTTTCACACTGTGTAACTATGCTTTAAAACCTATGGCTTTAATATTATTCTGTCAGTGGATCTGCAGAAGTGTATTAAAATCCACAAAGGTTTATGCTAAAATAAATCATTAGTTTTAAACATGATGCTCTATTTCTCGTCCCTCCTCCCTGTTTTTTTAATACTGCAACACTCTACCATGGCTGTCTCTTCACAAAATCTTGACTCAACTTACTTGTATAGCTGGTGAGGGCCAGAGACTAGTTCCCCTCCTGACCCTCTTGCGGCTGCACATCCCACCAGCAATATTTTGTTTTTCCTTGGGGTTTTTTCCAGGCTGTGAGGCTGTGTTCTGGAAGAGTTTACTTCTGATGTTTTGCCTACATCTTTGACTGGCATCTTCAGAGAGTGGTTGGGTAGGAGTGTGTTGGAGTTTATATACAGTATTGTGAACCCCTGTTGGGGAGTATATGTAAATTTGTGTAATTGAATGGTTAGTTTCTGGGTATAGAAATGCAAGGCTCATTAGTGTCTGTTTGGCTAACAGTTGGTTGATGGGCCATTATTTGTTGGAAATCCCCTTGTCCCTGAGTGGAATTCCTTTGTAAGTGTCGAGTTTTGATTCTGTTGTTTTTCAAAACTAGAAGCCAGATTTTGTTTACCTTAAGGGTTTCTTCTTTCCTGTTGAAGTTGTCCACGTGTTTGTGGATTTCCATAGTTTTTCAGTGCATTCTGACATGATAGTTGTTGGCCTGGTCCTGAATTTCTGTGTTTTTAAATAACATTTTGTGTCCAGGTTGGTTTATAACATGTTCTGCTACTGCTGATTTTTCTGGCTGGACCAGTCTGCAGTGTCTCTCATGTTCTTTGACTCATGTTTGCACACTGCATTTAGTAGTCCCTATGTAAACTTGTCCACAGCTGCATGGTATGCGGTAAACTCTTGCAGCCTTGAGAGGGTCTCATTTGTCCTTCACTGAGCATAGCATTTCTTGGATTTTCTTGGTTGGTCTGTAGATTGTTTGGAGGTTGTGTTTCCTCCAGGACGAACTTCCTCAGGACGAACTGAGGCACCTAAACTGGGCCCTACGGGCTAATGGTTACTCCAGATCAGATATCACAAGAGCAGCCAGACCCAGAAAAAACCACAGGAATGAAGAAGTAAAACAGCCACCCAAAGGGAAGGTATTTTTACCATACATCAAAGGAGTCACAGACAGAATAGGGAAACTGATAAGGAACCCTTCCCCCCCCCCCCCCCCCGAGGAGGTAGGAAGAAGAACAGGGCTGTTGTGCTTACAAAGTCCCATTTCAGACAGCACCGTCCTCCTCCGTCCTCCTCCCATCCTCCTCCCAACCTTCCCCCATGCTGCGGGCACCACTTTTTATTGATGGAAAACCTGTCAATAAAAAGTGGTGCCCACACCACAGAAGAAAGTTGGGAGGAGATCAGGAGGAGGACAGAGGAGGACTGTGTCATCTGAAATGGGGCTCTGTAAGTGCAACAGCCCTGTTCGTCTCCCGACCTCCTCGCCCCCCCATCTGAAAAAGTCCTAGGACACAGAGCAATGGACTAAAGCTACAGGAAAAGAGATTCCACCTAAGCATTAGGAAGAACTTCCTGATAGTAAGAGCTGTTTGACAGTGGAATGTGCTGCCTGGGAGTGTGGTGGAGTCTCCTTCTTTTGGAGGTTTTTTTTTTTTTAACAGAGGCTGGATGGCCATCTGTCAGGAATGCTTTGATTGTATATTCCTGCATGGCAAAGGATTGGACTAGATGGCCTTTATGGTCTCTTCCAACTCTATGATTCTATCTCCCACCCTTCTCCAAATAATGGGAGTCAAGGCAGCCAACAATATATTTAAAAACAAGAGAAATTAAAAACTATACAAGGGCTGCTGACATCGTGTAGAAATAATGCAGTTTGACACTGCTTAATCTGCCATGGGTCCATCCTATGGAATCATGGGAATTGTAGTTTGTTGTGGCACCAGATCTCTCTAACAGGGAAAGCTAAATTTCTCACAAAACTACAGTTCCAAAAATTCCATAGCATTGAGCCATGGCAGTTAGAGTGGTTTCAAAATGCATTATTTCTGCAGGGTGTCAGCAGCCAAAGACATTAATAAAAGTATAAATATAAGAGCTATTTGAAAAAAATTAAACAATTTGTAAACTTGAAACATTAAAAACATTCAGATTCATTAAAAGACTATATACAAAACCAGCAAGCCTGAATATCTCTGTTTTCTTCTGCAGTCCCTCTCAAAAATGGTGACACCATTTCCTGCCATCGTTTTCAGAGGGACTACAGGGGGAAATTGAGGTATTTAGGGTAGTACAGGGTTCTTTGGCCATTGTGGGGGTAAGGGTGGGATATTTTCTTGGGGGGCTTTCTGCATGATTTTGTGTCTGGGGGGCTTTCTGCATGATTTTGGCCAGAAAATGCCTGAAAATGGTGCTGATATTTTTTTAAAAAAAATATAGGGGATGGGAGGCTTTGAGGGGTGGTGAGGGATTTCAGGAACTACAAAAGTACATGCATGTGGCCCACGGGCCACACTATGCCCACCCCATTGTACAGATTTGTTAATAGGTACATGGCTTGTCCTCATACCGTCATATCTCCTCACTCCACTTTTTCATTGAGGCTAGTCCTTCACTAACCCATAAGGCAGAGTTGTCCAGGTCACAATGATATTGAAGTAGGTAGGTAAGTAGGCAATGTCTTACTCAGCTCTTCAGACAGCAAGGTTCTCACAGTTGCATAAGAACATAACACAGGAAAATGCATTCATGTCAAGCAGTAGAACATCAGGAGGGATTAAGTATGAGCATTGCATTAAGATTCATAAAACTTTAAAAGGAAAGGAAAGGCAAGGTAGATGACCAGGTGCTCCCATGATATAGTGGCTGCTGGTTCCTTTTTTGCTCAGTACTCCACTTTCTAAATTCTTATTTATGTATATCTATATACCACCCCACTGGCAAATGCTCTTGAAGCAGGTTACACAATACCTACCACCTCCCAAAACAGTCAATCAAGTAACTACCAAAAAAATTAATTGTTGTTATGTGCCTTCAAGTTGACTTCAGCTTACGGTGATCCTATCACAGGGTTTTCTTGACAAGATTTCTTCAAAGGAAGTTTGTTATTGCCATCTACTAAGGCTGAGAGAGTGTGATTTTCCCAAAGGTCACCCAGTGGGTTTCCCTGGCTGGCCAGGAATTTGAAGCTTGGTCTTCTGGATACCACTACACCACACTGGCTCTCACCAAAGCAATAGGATAGCCAATTTCAGTGTTAATGTCGAGAAAGTTAAGAACCAGGAATAAAACAGATAATAAAAGCAATAAATTAAAAGGGGAATGCCTTCCAGAAAAGAGAGGTCTTAGCTTTAGGATAGAATGAGGGTGCCCAGCAGGTCTTCCTAGGGAGGGTGTTCCACAGGCAGGGTGGGAGACGCTACAGAGAAAATTCTTTCCTTGGTAGCCGGCCATCAGCACTGTTGCCTTCTAGGAATGGCAATTCTTTTTTTTACCCAGCCAAAAATTTGTTTGACAAAGGTATTTGGTGAATCCGGGAAGGTCCCAGGGGCCTGTGGGCCATATACAGTGCTAGTATACATGATTTTTATCCTCAGCCTCTTCAATATCAACCTCACTTCTGTTCCTTTCCCCCTCCCCATATTAGATCACATAGCTAATCCCTGTTCCCAAGGCAGGAAAAGGAAAATACCGCAATGATTTAGGTGGGGTTTGGAGATGGTTTTCTCTCTTCTTTATCAATTTCTCCTGATTAAAAATAAGGTTTTATTCTCATATATATATATATATATATATATGTGTGTGTGTGTGTGTGTGTGTATAAATGTATTCTTATGTTTCACTTAATCATCCAGGTGAGAAGGAAAACCCTCCTCCAGCCAATCTTAAGGGATGCTCTAGCATCTTCTGTGTCTCCTATTTTGGGGGTTTTCAGCATGGGGCATGCATATCTTTGCCATTATACCCATGCCCCAAGAACTTATGATAACAATAAAACCCCTCAAATATAGGCACTATTTATAACAGTGTATGCAGATCTGTTGGATGTACAGTGTGGAGAACATATGGCAGGGTCTGCAATGAGCCCTGATTAGAAGTTCTTAGCAGTCCTAAAAATTCTAAATCTAGGATCAACAAGTTACTAGGGGATATATTTGGAGGGTACATTCATGGGGTGGGGAGAGAAAAGGAATTGTGTGCCTATGTAATTCCATATAAACAGGAGGGTTTTTTTAAATAGTCATGTTATCCTAGAGGAAGCTGGGGGGAGTCTGGTTTTATTCTCTCTCCCCCCCCCCAGCATTTTTCACATTTGTAATGTAGCAACAATTTTGGGTAAACAAACCATTCCGAAAGCCTCCCCCCTTTGAAAGTAAATCCTGCATTTAGAGCAAAGCCAACCATCATGTGCATTCAGTTCACATTTCATCCTCCTGTAATATTTTGATAATAATGAAATTACCTGAGCACTTACTTACTTTAGAAAGGAAATGGAGCACAGGTATTAAAGCTTCTCCCCCTTGTTCTACATTCCAGCTTGGAATGAAAATTACATTGTTTTGACTGAGTTATTTTGGTCTCCATGCAAACCACCCTCACCTTTTCTACTGTTGTTACCTCCATTACTCAGCTGAGTTTTCCCATCTGAAGCCAAAAGAGATTTGGTGTTTTTTTGTTGTTGTTTTTAAATCCCTCTTTATATTTGTACAGGAGGTAGAGAATATGCATGAGGCAATGTGACAATGATTTTTTTAAAAAAGAAAAGGGGAAGGAAGGTTATTTTCCTAGTGGCTCATTTCCCAAACTGGGATAGTTTAGCACAATGCATTTCCTAGTATATCCAGAAGTCACTTGAAATCAAGTGCAGACTTCTACTACCTTGTGGTCTTGGCAGAAGCACTCTGTGTGTGTGTGTGTGTGTGTGTGTGTGTGTGTTGCTTTAGTTTATATTAGCCCTGGAGGCAGAGTTAACACTTGAAATGGGACAAGAGTATTTGTAGTCATCAGAGAACTTTCCAGTCAGCTTCAATAACATCACTATGCTTTTTTTTTGTATATAATTTTTTTTTCTTTTTTGGCAGCAAAGCCTTCAGTGGAGCCATCTGTCTCTCTATTAGTGTTTTGAGTTCTGTTTTGAAGCTTCTTTGCTTGGCAAAGTCACTTTCATCCTTGGAACCCTATTTTTTTAAAAAAGTTTTGTGGCTCTCTGCCGAAGAATACGATGCAAAAATTCCACTCGGCTGTTCATTTTTGTTCTAAAAGGAGAATGGAGTATCTTTGTTGGTTTTTTAAAAAATTAATTTTTTAAAAAAAAATATAGAATGGGAAAGAAACACCAGATTGAGGCAGACATGGAAGTGTCCCAGAGTATTTTTTTTTTTAAAGTGAAGTCCTATAAATACTAGAAACCAGTGGTTTGAATATTTGACCATGGGTGACTTTACACTGTAGAACTAATGCAGTTTGACTCCACTTTAACTGCCATGGCTCCCAGCTACAGTATCCTGGGATTTGTACTTTTGTGAGGCACCTGCACACTTTGGCAGAGGAGGCTAAAGACTTTCTAAAACTACAGATCCCAGATTTCCATAAACTAGAGCTACAGCACTTAAAGTGGTATCAAACTGCATTATTTCTACAGTCGTGATGCAGCCCATGACTCCAGGACACCAGAGGCCCATTCACACTACACAGTTATAGCACTATGATACCCCTTTAACTGCTATGGTTCCATCCCATGGAATGCTGGGAACTGCAGTGCCTCACTAAACTACAAACACCAGAATTCCATACAATGGAGCCATGGTAGTTAAAGTGGAATAATAGCACTATAATTGTGCAGTATGAATCAGCCTGAGGTTTTAATTCCCTCTCAGCCATGGAAATCCAGCAGGTGATCTTGGGCAAGTCACATACTCTCAGACTTATAGGAAAGCAATGGCAAGCCTCCTCTAAATACACTTTGTGAAGAAACCCCTGAAAGAGGGTTGTCATAAGTTGGAATCAACTTGAAAGCACATAAAAACAACTGCCACAAAAATAAATGCTAACCTAGGAGAAAGTCCTGGTGAACCCTGCTGGTCTTATTTCTTAGTAGACATCCATAACTGGTGTTATAAATGAGGCTCTGGGAAGGCAGACTCACCACCACTCCCAAGATAACTGGCTTATTAAAAATGACAAAATTAAGAGTAGAAATGCAAAGGCTAATTATGTTTGACCACATATGCATCACCCAAAAAGTACAGGAAGAAATAAGAGAAAAATGCCACACCAAAAAGAGGGACAAAGGGCACATTGCCTATGATGCAGATATACTCTGCTAATTTATATATCTGCAGGGAAATTTAGAACAAAACACTATAATTTAAATTTTAAAAACCCCACAGTGGCTGGTTAGTTCTAGCTAGAGTGGACCTATTCAATCATTTGAGGAATGTTAAGTCAACACATAGGTACATCCTACTGACTGAATGGGTCTACTCTAATCAGGACTAACAGAATTTAGACTAGTGACTCTCACCATAGAAGAAAAGACTCTGGCTTACTGACCTGCCATGTTGTTGCTCAGACTGCTTGTCGAGATTTTAGCTGCTGAAGGGATTCCTGTTTTCCCTTCTTATGGTTGTCCTTCAACTGGATGTGGATTGGACAGCCCTTCAAATAATGCTTAAGGGGGGGGGAGGGAGAGAAATAACTCCCCTTAGCTAGGAATTGGGACTATAATTGTGTTTTCTCTGCATATGAAGTACAGAACATGGCACAGTTCCACCAGTGTACGCTTTGCTTCCTGACGAAGGTGTGTGGATATTCTATAGGGGCCCTGGAGCTCAGGGTCTGGCCCTGAGTTTTAGGGCTTGAATCCTCTACCCCAGTCCTCAGGCTTGGGGAGGGATCTCAGGGCAAGAGTATTGCCTTGAAAATTTCACACACATGAAACATTTCACAAACACACATACTGCATTACATGATTGTGTGTTCTCCCCCTGCTTAGCTACCAGCTGCCTTGAAGTAGCTACTATAGACTGTTTTCTGTTCAAAACAGTATTGCCCGAATTGGTGGGAGTCAGTGGGAAACCCATTTGTGACACCAAACTTATGTTATTAGTTGGGGGAATTATAATAGATCAAATGAATGGCTGTGAGAGGTCTGGTAACTTGTGGGACCTTTGCACCTGTGTATACTGGTACTAACTGCCGAGACTTCAAATTAAAGTAAAATAAAATGGTTTTTATTGGAAAATAACATGGAAGCATTCACACACGCACTCAAGCCCACAAGAGGCATACAAAACTAACAAGGATTTTTGAGGCAGAAAGGTTAGATAGAGGAATAGATCGGGTTGTTTGGGTGATAATTACCAGTCGTGAAGAGTAGAGTTTTGTGCAGTGGAGAAGACTCAGACTTGGATCTGAGGGTGGTACAGCAATCTGACAGAGTGATGGTATCCAACTGTAGCATACCTGGCTATTGTCTGGGGGCTAATATTTATACTGTGTTTCAAATCCTGAAGGGGTGTTTGAGCTTAAAACAATGCTTGGATGGGTTTCTCACCATTAAACAAAGGAAACCACGACTTCGCTAATTGTCGTTAGTGGCTGAGATATTGAAATTAATGGGTTCATGACAACCTCCATATTGTATGATGGGAAAGGTTCAAGAAAAGGCTTTCTGGGATAATGGGGGTTACAGTCACTGTTTGTTTGTGATAGATGACTCATTGCCAATGCATCTAAAAGGGGATTAGCACATACCTCAGTGATGGCTTTGTTTACTAGAGACTTCATTTAATCCTATCTTGGGCATGTTTGATGGTAGTTTTCCATGACACCTTCTTTTAGGTCCCAGTGACCTCCACTTGTCCTCACCTTTGGTCTACCCTGGTCTACTTAGACCTCATGAAATGTCTGAATATTGCCAAATTATGAAATATTATAGGAAAGGGGGTGTAAGGTGCAGTAACAGCAGAGCCTGGAAACTTGTTTGGTTGGACTACCACCCTCATGTGTTCATAAAAGTAGTGCTTGCAAAGGTCTTAAAAACAGAGCTGGAAAAATGTATGTCTTTTCTCCCCCTGTTCATTGCAGAGCAGAAAAACTGAATTTCCAACTAGACATTTTTTCTCCTTTGTTAGACTTCACATTTTTATTTGAATGATGTGATCTAAACAACTGTGGCTTGTGTTGGATGTATCATGTTTAATGATGTCAGAAGGGCCCATATCCCCCACATCCTGAAGTGGGCCCCAAGGCCAGGATGTTTGGTGGGTCCCCTACCTATTGCTAAGGTTAAGGGCAGTGAGAAAAACCCACAAAAAACCTATGTTCTACAGGATTTAGGATACAAATTAAAATAAGTTAGTTTAAATTATGACACCAAAGTAATATTTATATTTATTTTTTAAAAAACTAAATGGATATACATAATAAAAACTTACAGTAATATCATGCCAGGACCCCTCCTAATCCCAGGCCCCCAGACTCCCAGGCTAGAGCCCTTTCAGCCCCTCCCCCTTGTGTGGACTATCATAGAATCATAAAATTGTAGAGTTGGAAGATACCACAAGAGCCATCCAGTCCAACTATAGAAGGGACTGTCCTCTGTGACATCAACAGCGGTCATCCCAAGGTCTCAGGTTTTCACCTGAAATCTCAGGGCCTATGTTCTTGACCTGTCTTGCTCTAGCGTCCAGTCATAATTGTTCTATACCTCTGGGACATACTCCTCACCCAAGTTCCTGAACATGACACAACGTCTGCTTCCCTAACTGTGTCTTGGAGTGGTGCCACTCTCCTGATACACTACCATTCTAGGGAGGAGTGGAATCCAGAATGTTTCTGTGTGAGTGGAACACTGCCTTTCAAATCAATATTTCAAGCAGAACTGTCTCCTAAGAAGAATACCTAGGCAGCACAGCAAAAGATGGAGGAGTTATATTGACTTTCAGTGCAACCAGTTGGAGGAAACAAGATGGTACCCTTGACTGTTTGGAGGTCATTAGCTCATCGCTCTGCTTTAATCATTTCTTGATGCTCCAGATGCTGAAATCTTTTGAGCAGTGAGAGTCTAACATAACCTCCAACTATCCCAATTGGACAGAGACAACCCAGATTAAACTTCTTTCATCCCACTTTGTCAACTGCTTTTAAAATTTCCCAGTTTCTCTCCCCTCTTCCAGCCTTCCCTCTTTATCCTGGTTTACTTCAATTATAGAATCATAGAATTGTAGAGTTGGAAGAGACCATGAGGGCCATCCAGTCCAACCCCCTGCCACGCAGGAAATCTTGATCAAAGCATCACCGACAGATGGCAATCCAGCCTTTGTTTAAAGACCTCCAAGGAAGGAGACCTCACTACGCTCCGAGGGAGTGTGTTCCACTGCCGAACAGCTCTTACTGTCAAAAAGTTCCTCCTAATGCTGAGGTGGAATCTCTGTTCCTGGAGCTTGCATCCATTGCTCTGTGTTCCAGTCTCTGGAGCAGCAGAAAACAAGCCTGCTCCATCCTCAGCGTGACATCCCTTCAAATACTTAAACAGGGCTATCATATTGCCTCTTAACTATCTTTTTTCCAGTCTAAACATACCCATTTCCCTAAGTCTCTCCTCATAAAGCATGGTTTCCAGACCTTTCACCATTTTAGTTGCCCTTCTCTGGACATGCTCCAATTTGTCAATATCCTTTTTGAATTGTGGTGCCCAGAACTGGACACAGTATTCTAGGTGAGGTCTGACCAAGGCAGAATAGAGTGGCACTATTACTTCCCTTGATCTAGACACTATACTTCTATTGATACAGCCCAAAATCGCATTGGCCTTTTTAGCTGCCGCATCACACTGTTGGCTCATGTTCAACTTGTGGTCTACTAGGACTCCTAGATCCCTTTCGCATGTAGTCTCATTCAGCCAGGTCTCTCCCATCCTATATCTATGCATTTCATTTTTCCACCCTAAGTGCAGTACTTTACATTTCTCCGTATTGAATTTCATTTTGTTAGCTTTGGCCCAGCTCTCCAGTCCATCCAGGTCATTCTGAATTTTCATCCTGTCCTCTAGGATATTAGCTACTCCTCCTAATTTGGTGTCACCTGCAAATTTGATAAGTATGCCCCTAATTCCCTCATCCAAGTCATTGATAAAGGTGTTGAATTGCTACAAACTGAGTTCAAAGTACAAAAGTAGCTTGACATTCAGTGGGCGGGGGAAGGGTAGGGTGGGTGAAGTGTTTCCCTGCTTCATGGACTCAGACAAAAAAGCAAACTGCTACAGTCTCTCCTAGTTTGTATGCTCTTCCTTATTGATAAGTTTGGGCATCTTGACCACAACCTGAAGTTGCTTGGCCACATGTGTGCTGGTTTTCATCTGTGAAATGTCGGAGGTTGTGGTCAGATTCTCAAACCTTGTTTAAAATGTTTAGCTGCTTTAATAGCATAAGTATATAAAAACTGTTATATTAAATATTTTTTTAAAGAAAATGTAATGTTCACACAGGAGTGTCCTGGCCTCTGAAGGATGATGAAAGTCCTAAATGGTCTTGCTACAATTGACCCCAAGACTGAAAGCATTCCTTTCTGTTTTACTCACAAGGCCTGCTAGGACTGAGGCTGCTGCCACACTGCAGAAATAATGTAATTTGATGCTGCATTAAAACTGTCATGACTAAATGCTATGGAATTCTGGGATTTATAATTTTGTGAGATACTTAGTCTTTTCTGTCAGACAGCTCACAACAAACTACAAATCCCAAGATTCCCTAGGATGGAGCCATGATAGGCCAAGTAGCATACATTTTTAAATGTTTTTTTTTAATTAAAATGCATAATAATTTGATACACACACAAGATAAAAAATAACTAAAATCAATTAAAATTAATTCTTGGTTAAACATTATTCAATTCATTAAAATTCCCACACTCATTCTTAACAAAATCTCCCTTCTCATGCTTCATTAATTATTCTTAAATTTACATTTATGCATAAATGGACTTTCCTATTAATTAAAGTCGGTTGAAATACATTTATGATATTGACAATGACTTTGACAATTGAGATTTAACTAACAGGAACCAAGTTAATTGTGATATTGAACTATCCCATTGACCCTATTGCATTTAGTTCCTTTCCTTGTAAACTGCAGAGCATTTAATGGGCTGCCACCAAATTTCAGCAGCAAACTGTAATGAGGGTTTAAAATAAAAATTCTAAAAACCTTTGGTGGCTCGGGGGGGTGTCTAAAAAAGGGCTTAGGGACACACACCTCAGTTTGCCCATGCTTGTTCTAAACAGTGGATATCCTGGGCTCTGCAGTGGAAAGGTAACATGGAAATGCATTTCTAGTCTGAACTTCTTTGTCCTCTACATATGTCCCCAGAGGCTGACCATACTATGAAGCATGCTATTGGCCATACTATGCAAGCCACACTATACAAGTCATATGGCCGTACTATGGAAGCATACTTTTAAGGAGCCATGATACCTGGTTTGATGTTCACCTTCTCTGTCCAGCAGGTCCAAGGTCAGCTACCGCCATTAATGATTCCAGTATTCCCTCCAGATCAACGGACTCTAGCAGCAGCAGCCCAGCAAGGATTCCTCCTTCCTCCTGGTTTCAGCTACAAGGCAGGCTGCAGTAAGTCTAGTCAACCCCAACCCATGCCCCTGGAGTGTGAGCCCCAACTCTTGTTCGGCTTAACAAGAGTTGATGTAATTTAGTGGCCAAACGTATGCCTTGAGAGCCAGGAAGATTCTGGTTCAAATTCTACCTTGACTTCGGACTTGTCTACAAGGGCAATGTACCCCTTCTTGCCCACATTTTAGAGCTCTGCAAATGCAGGGCTTTTACCCCATTCTGCCCCTGGGTTGTCCACACCACCACCAGGGCATAGGTGGGGTTAAGATGGGTGGGAGATGGGGTAGGGCCTGTTTTAATCCATTCCCACTGGGAAAGAACAGATTGTGCCCTGCATGTCCACAGGAGCCTGGCCTGGCAGGCTGGCCCATCACTGCACTGCTGGTCTGCCTCACTCTCTCCAAAGCAAGAAGGAGTCCTTCACCGTGTGACCAAGGCTGGTCACATGCAGGGGACTTTGGTCACATGTTGCGGGCCAGCTTCCTTGCTTCTGGGAGAGCCAGGGTGACTGAGACAGTTGCAGTGACAGGCCAGCATGTCCATCTATACTGCTTCCCAGTTTTGTGGAGGGAACAGGAGGAGGCACAGGTCTGGTCTGCAGGCAGGGTATGCCGGCAGTGAGCCAGCATATCCTGGCTCATGTAGATGAGCCCACAGGAATGCAAGGGAGAAAGGGAGGGACATAGGATTTGCTTCCACTGGCTTTACCACAGCCTACCTAGTCCTGTCTGTGTAGGGGCCTATGGATAAGCAGGTAAAGGCGTAGATTTCCCAATGCATACTCCATTCCCTTCAGTTTTGCAGTTAACAATTGCACACTCAGAGTATAGACATGTGGAGAAGTATGTTTTTGTAGGGCTGTTTGTAAATTTGGAAGATGCAGTCCTGTATGAAATGGACATTTATGAAAGGCTTTGGTGGCATCATTTCGGAGCAGATAATAGCACTAGCATAATCTACAGAGACACTGTACTGAGGATAATGCATCTGCTGCATTAACACTTGAAATGAATTTTATAAACTCTAACTATGATATTGTTGTTATCATCAATAATGTTAGTTTTTTTGGAGGTCAAATAGCCAAAATTCCAAAATTTATAAAGACATACTCTCTAAATCCCATAATCTTATCTGGGGGAAGGGCTGTCACATGTCCACAGAAATCTCTCACTTGCAAAAGCATCTTGCATTAATTCCAATAAAGGACAGGCACCCAGGTTTCTCTGAATACATGGATCTTCTACAGAGAATGAATGGGGAAGCACATTCCTCACAATACACAGGAAATCTCAGCCTCTCTCTCTCTCTCTCTGGCTTTTCTTCGCAAACGAAGATTCAGGAAGGACTCGTCCTGCGCTTTCTGCAAGCACGCTGATGACTAAAAAGGCCAATCCGAGATAAACAAGTCCGGTTGCAAAAAGCACAGCAGAAGGTCTCCTTGGGTGATGTTTTTGGGTTGTGATTCTTTCTGCGTTGTCGTTTCTCTTCAAGACTTGTTCGTCGTGAGTTCTCAAATAAGGCTGCAGCATTGTGGATAGTGCGTTTCCATGCCTCCCGATGTGAGGCCAGGGCGGACCACTGTTGGTGATCAATTTGGCCAAGCCTGAGATGTTGTTTCAGGGAGTCTTTGTATCGCTTTTTTGGAGCGCCCCTCTTACGCTGACCCGTGGCGAGTTCACCGTAGAGTAGTATTTTTGGGAGGCGATGGTCCTCCATCCTAGAAACATGCCCTGCCCAGCGCAGCTGTGTTCTCAATATCATGGCCTCAATGCTGGTGATCCCTGCTTGCTCAAGGACAGCAACATTCGTCACATAGTCAGTCCAGTGTATATTTAGGATTGTGCGTAGACAGCGCTGATGAAAGCGCTCAAGGAGTCGTAGGTGGTGGCGATAGGTGACCCATGTTTCAGATCCATAAAGGAGGATAGACAGTACGATGGCTCTACCTCTAGATCTGTTCAAAGTGATCTAAATTTACTTTGAACTCAAGTGTTAGGGAAGGAAGTACCAGTTGAATTTATTTCCTCCTCACCTTCATCTCTTCATATACAGCCAGACTCCCGTGTCCACGGGAGGTGGTTTCCAGACTTACCATGGATACTAGAAATCGCAGCTAAGAGCGAACCCATTTTTTTTTTAAAGGACTTCTGGTAAAAACATACTATATAGTTGCATTGGAGGACCTAGAAGATGCCTAGAGAGGGCACCTCTGTAGACATTCTCCAACACAACTCTATGGTATGTGTCCCCTATTTTGTGTCCCATGGATAATTGAAACCACAGATGTTGGTTCCGTGGAGACAATGGTCCGACTGTACTTTATCTCAATAATCATGATGATAACTTCATATGGAGGATCAATAACGTTATCTCTTTAAGAAAGATTTGTAACAAAATACTAGTGTGGAATGCTCCCACTATTTTAAAACCAGCCAGTCCTGCCTTCTTCTAGGATATACCTTTCCATTCTCTTTCCTCTCTAGTTTTCTGTAACAACAGAAGCACAGCATCCCATGTCCACCAAACATGCTCAATCTTCCTTTGGCAGATTTTCTTCAGGAAGGTGGTATGTCTTTAGGAGGGATTTCCTCTAAAGCCTTTGGGCTTCTCAAAACCACAGGGTTCAATTCCTGTTACTCAGCAGCCTTAATCCTATAAGCAAACACAAACTGAGTTTGTTGCTTGTGGGCCTGAATGCAGATGGGGGACCTTGGGCGAGAGAGGCTGGCTTGCTTAAGGGCCATGTGTTTTCTTGGAGCAATGCTGCACAAGCCCTCTGGTGACGGTACACATATGTTGATGCACCAGACCAAAGGCTCTTCCCCATTGCTTTTCTCCATGGTCTATTCCTTGCTGAGTCCTGTGTGTAGAGATTACTGTTGCTCTGGCTGTGATTCACCTGAGGAAGAGTGGGCAGCCTGAGGAAGAGTGGGATGCAAGATGTCCCAACAGGAGAACAGGAGAGGTTCTTGGTTACTAGAATAGGCCTGGCAGATCACTATGCCCTCCCAACCCAGGAAAGGTGCTCAGGCGGCAGATTTTGCAGGGTGTCATGATCCCAACCATCTAAAAGACCATATCTCCCTGTATGAAGCTGTCCAAGTGTTAAGATCCTTGGGAGAGAGCTTCATCTCAGTCCCACTACTGCATTTGGTGAGGACACATGAGAGAGCCTTCTTTGTGGCTGCTCTCAGGCTGTGGAACTCCTTCCCACAGAAGGCTGAGCCTTCTCTAGGCTTGTCTAGACAGGCAATTTACCACAACTTCCCCCCATCTTGGAGCCCTGCAGTCCAAATGATGAAGAGCTTTTGCCCCATTTCTCCTCTAGGCAGTCCTGATGATGCCTGAGGCAAAGCCGGAGGAAAGCCGGGATAAAACCTTTGACAACATTTTAAATTAACACCCGAGAAATCCTGCATTATGCAGGAAAAGTCAGATGGGGCTGGCATGGAAATGCAGGGTCTGTACCTGCACACCAGCCTGTATTGCTGGCTGCCGCCACCACCATTAAAGTTGCTCTGCAGCCAGGAAGGAGGACCCCAGCATATGATCAAGGGTCCCTGCATGTGGCTAGCCTTGATCACATGCTGAGGGCCTCCTTCCTGGCTTCAGAGTGTGTGGCGGGTGACAGCGGGGGAGGCACCTGCCGATACCGGCCAGCATGTGTGTGTGACAACTAGCATGTGCATGCAGACTTCATCCCATTTTGTCTCAATGGGGGGGGGGCAACTTTGGGACCAGTATATGCAGGCTGGAAGGTGACATATTCTGGCTGGTATAGACAAGCCCTCTGTCCTAGGTTGACACCCCTCTCTGTTCTCTTTCTGCTGGCAGGCAAAAATGTTTTTTATTTATTTAGACATGACGTTTGACTATTAACTTGTTATTCCAGAAGTGTCCTTTAATATGGGGCCTGGTTGTGGAGGGCAGGATAGAAGTTCTGTACTTTCCCCCCTCATTACTGTGCTTTAAATGCTTTTAAATTAATGCTGTTTTTAATAGGATAGGGGTGTTATTTTTATTTGTATGTTGCTATCATCGCAACTGTGGGTCCCATGGCCTTGGGTCCCATGGTAGAAGAAAGACTGAATATAAATTAATTATATAAATAAAATAAATGGGCAGCACATTGTTGGTGAATGTGTTTGTAGTTAGTGCATTTTAGTTGCTGTCAGAAAGGGGGAGAGAAAGGTGTTTGTGGGATTCTCTACCTTGTGTGCCCAAAATAACTAGGTTGGCTGTGGGTTACTGCACAGTGGCTCCTTTGCCTCAGGCAGCAAAATACTTTGGGTCAACCCTGCAGACACTGAGAATTTGGGAGAGCGAGAGAGAGAGCACACATTTCTTAGTGGTAACATTTCAACACATAAAACCCAAGCAAATGGACCTGATACTTTTGAAATACATGCCTCATAATGCCTCTAAAGCAGCTGTTGTTTAAAATGTTTCTTTTTCCTCCCACCCTAGTTAAAAAAAACAACACCCCAACCTTAACACTGTTGTAAGGGAAATAAGATTTCCTTCTAAAACAGCCTGTTTCCTATTTAATGAAGAGGTTTAATTTGCCCTTTTTGAAAGCAACTTCCAAACAACATGCAAGTCCCATTAATCTCAACAGGAGTTCTGTGCATAGATCAAGGGTAGCATATGCCTCCCAATTTATGGGCTAACGCAAAGCATGAGTATCTTTATAAGCGTCTAAGGTTGAACACTGCAGATTAATCCTTGAAGGCTTTGCTTTCAAGGGAGTGTGTGTGTGTGTGCGTGTTTGCGCGCATGCATGGGCGTGTGTGTGTATTTGGACGACTCTATTTAAGCTTTATATAGATTCTTATGTATTCCTGTCATCGGGGCATGGGTTATTTAAAAAAAAAAAAAGACAAGAGAGGGGGAAGATCACAACTGCCTTTGTTTTGTCAAACAAATTTATCTTCATCATGAATTTCATAAAACTGGTTTCATTCATTTCCGCTTATCTAACTCTTCTGACATCAGTTTCCTATCTAGCTATCTGAGGCCCTCTTGTTCTGGGTGCTTCTGTCTTTGGTCCTTCTGTTTGGCTTTATTATGTTCGCATCAGTGTATCATTGACTAACTCATGAATTCCTCAATTGTTGTTGGGGTTTTTCTTTCTTTCTTTCTTTTTTTGTTAGCACAATTTCACCAAAAAGGAGCAGATGAATTCATTTCCAAGGAAAAGGAGCTAAGCTAGTGATAAGTCTATTCCAAATGTGTTAATCCTCAAGGCTGACTTTTTGTTTATAAAACAGAATGTCATAAATGCAGTATAGAGAGCAGTACAATAGTTATATATATTTATCCAAGCTGGATAGAAAATTACAAAGATCACCTGGAAACATATTTTTTTAAAAAACAGATCAGCTTTAAATATTTTCAAATATTTTTTTTCCTGAGTGACAACCAGTAGTTCTAAGTGAACAGACTTTTCTTTCCTTCAGCTACCACCGCCCACGTATTCTGTGCCCCAAAACCTACTGGTGTATTGTTGTTGTAGTTGTGTCCCTTCAAGTTGTTTCTAACTTATGGTGACCCTAAGGTGAACCTATCATGGAGTTTTCATCTTCAGTGGGGGTTTTCCATTGCTTTCCTCTGAGGCTGAAAGAGTTAGATTTGCCCAAGGTCACCCAGTGAGGTCCCATGGCTGAATGGAGATTCAAACCCTAGTCTTCCAGAGTCATAGAATCATAGATTCAAACTACTACTACACACCGGCTCTCTGTTCGTGTCTTCCACATGCCTAATTTATTCTAAGGAAGCATCCACATTCAATTCAGCCGTACATGATCAGAGTTGGGTATGGAGTTCCATTGTGCAGTCAAATGCAAGCAATCAAGAAGTTTATTGTAATTTAGTGATTTGCCATTATACACAGTTAAAACTCAACAAATAATTCAATATAGCATTATAGGATTTAAAACACTTCCTATGGACTACTAGATGTTGAGTGATTTATGTACAGCCTTCAAGCCTTGCACTATGCAGCTGCAAAGCATTGACAAGAAATGTAGATGTTCTAAAAGATACGTATTTATCAACATTAAATAGCAGAAAACTATCTTTCACAGAATGTGACCTTCCCTTCACTGATTTTAAAGGTGGCTGGATGTATTTATTTCTAAGGTCATTATAGCTGGAACATCTGAGAGGCACATGAGTAATATCTTCAACAGACAGAGAATTGCAGCTGCATACTCTGTCCCGCTTAGGTGTCCCCTTTTGCTGACCAATCCAATCTGCCAAAGGAAAAACATTTAATCTTGCCCAAGTAAAAGTTATTGTCATCTTGATATTTGGTAAATCTACCAGGTACCTTGGAAGTGACAAATATGGAGGAATGAAAGAGGCAGAAAAAGTATTAGATTAACAAGATTTAATCCCAGTTATTTGAGATTGCAACTCTATATCCTTGAGCCTCTACACTGAGATTAATTTAGCTCTATCATATCCTTTAGCTAAAAGGAAAGAACATCCTAAATTCATGGTGACCAGCTGCATTTTTTGTTCCCATGAGTTTGGGCCTATGTCTCCCAACACCATCAAAATTCAAATGTACATTGCACACTGATGCACTTTGTGCATTGTGCAGAGGTGCAAATGTGCATTTCTTGCACATTGTACTTGAGGTGAGCAAGTTGAGTTGAGGTTCAGTTGAACAGTGTTACCAAGCAGTACAGAGTGGTGCAGCACAATTAATGCCTAACACTGAATGTGAAGATTTATGCTTGTTTCTGTAGCCTTCAAGTCATTTCTGACTTATGATGATGCTAAGGTGAACCTATAATGGGGTTTTCTTGGCAATATTTGTTAAGAGGGCATTTGCCTTTGCCTTCCTCTGAGGCTGAGAGAGTATGACTTGCCCAAGCTCACCCAGGGGGTTTCAATGCCTGAATGAGAATTCAAACCCCAGCCTCCAACACTCAAACCACTACACCATGTTGGCTCTCAAGATTTATTCTATGTAACCCCAATGTGTGATCTTAGCCTGTGTATGTTGTGTGAATAGTCTACTCCAGCTTCCTAGTATCTACTTCTTCATCCTTGCTGGATTAGTTACCTCTGATCTCTCTTTAAAAGGCTATGGGTCTGAGGAAGAGACATTCCCCACCCACCATTTTACTTATTTCAAATGAGGTTTCTGGCTTGTAGAGACCCTCCATGATTAGAGGAATCTCTCCTCTTCAGACCCATCACTTTTCATATTTGAAAAGTGACAACAAATGTGATAGAACTAGCATGCTTTCGTCTTCACATATGGGGAAAAATACATTCCTGTGCTTGGTTCCTCAGTCCCTTAAGAGGAGACTTCATCTTCCCCCTACAGGCTACCAGCATGTCCCAGTCACTAAACTAGGGTTGGGTGGGCTTGAAGGGAGGAGGGAGGATGGTGTAGATAGAGCTCAGGAGGGGGCCAGCTGATGATGACTTGGGTCACATCTACACAGGGAAGCACACAATTCCCCCATCCCACCCTACCCCACCTGATAGTTCTCTTCCATTTCTCAACTTCCTTGCCTATAGCATAGGGCAAAAGTAATTATTTATTTTTTATTTATTAGAGTATTTATACCCCGCTCTTCAACCAGGAAGGCTCTCAGAGCGGCTTACAAGTTGTTAAGTAATAGCACTTACACATCTATACCACTTTATAGTGCAAGGTACTCTCTGATCAGTTTACAATGTGTTAGCTAATTGCCCCAACAAGCTGGGTATTCATTTTACTGACCTACGAAAGGATGAGTCAACCTTGGAGCCCTGCAGGATCGAACTCACAACGTTGTGGCTACAGTACCAGCATTTAACCACTGCACCACCAGGGCTCCACATTAGCATGCCTACCCAGGGGCCAAATGTTCAGAGGCAGACATTTAACAATTGATTCAAGTGAACTGGTGTGACCTGGTTGAATGGCACCATTGTGTATAACGTTTATGCAAGGAGTACTAAAAAGGCAAGACATTTGGAGGAGAGAGCATTGCTAAAATATACAAAATATTTAATGAGATATTACCGATCTCTACTTTCCGTCCAAATACTAAAAACAACTTAAGCACATTTTTCAAATTAAACCAGAATGTTTCTGAAGCAGGGAGAAGATGGACCTAGTTTATAAATTAGGGATTAGCACACCATAGAAAATTAACTTAGTAAGAAGAGGCCATGCTGTCTGGAGTTTCTAGAACTTACAGTCCAAAAAAAAGATCATTTTCTAGCCATGATCTGAACCTGCTCACAGAGTCCACTTTTGTTCAGTTCATCCCCCGGCTTCTTGGAAAGGTTGTTCTAGTTGCTTGTTGTTGTTGTTGTTTTTAATGGATGCATAATGTAACTGACCACAACAAAGAGTTTCCCGTTTCTCTAAAGTGCTGTCAATGAGGAAAATCAAAGTTATTGAGGACACTAAGACTGGCACATCTAGCTGGACTGCCTATAGTGTGGATATCTAGTGTTCTCATCATTTTTTTTCCTGAAGAGATGTAGTGATTCATGTCACCAACGTGTAACTTAAAGCTGTGTTGAATATCACTGTGACTCTATTTGTGGGCCTGGTAAAGGTCAAGAATGCATCCCATTAAACATATCTGGCAGATTCAATTAATCCCTTGTTTAACATAGTGTGATGCTGTGTATGTGTGTTTGCTTTTCAACTGCTAGTATATTAACAGCATGGCAGCTGCATGACACTTTACATCCATGAGACTGACATGACATCACAGGGGTTGGGGGGGGGCTGGTCACCATGGAAATGTAAAAGAAAACTAAAACTTACTTTGCCTGTGCCTGAAATACGTCTTTAATAACTGCAAACCAGAGAGACATTCTGCTTCATCTATCCATAAAGCTATCTTTGGTAAACTTCACCTTTATATAAGACAAACAAAGGCCAAAGGGAGACTCAGATGTTCTGCTGCTCACAGAGAGCTCCACACTCATTGGATCTAAGACAGGGTGATGTTTCTTGATTGTTGATGAAGCTGTGTGGATATCCAGTAGGATTCTTTTCCACAGTTGCACAACGGTAAGCAGACGATGCTGGAATCTTGTTGATGTCATGCACAATTGGCCATTTTTGTCTAGTGTAAAAGAGCTGCATTCAGTTCAAGATTGTACAAGTGGAGTTGCACTTGCAGTATCATTGCACTTGGATGTGCCTTGGGTATGGAAACCCATGTACATTGCACATGGGCATGCATAATTCTTTGTGCATTCAGTTGCACATTTGATGTCTTGATCCAGTTGCATGATGTTGTCATGCAACACAAGTGATACATAACACAATTAATGTGTAAATCTGCATGCAGAGATTTCCATGATGCAGCCCTAATGTTGCCAGTATTTACTAGTTCTGAGCAGCCTATTTTTCCAGTTAGGGCCAGTTAAGACATGAAAAATAAATAAATAAATAAATAAATCTCAAGCTAGTTGACTGTCTCCACCCTCCCCCTTAAAGTGATGTGTCAAGATACCCTCTCTCACCAAGGATGAGAAATTTTGGGTGTATTCTTTCCATCCCTATTCCCCAGAAACTCTCCTTGCCACTTTCCTCTATTATCCAGAAACTGTTTTTTTGCTGTTGTTGTTGTTGTTGTTGTTGTTGTTGTTGTTTTTGAGCAGTTGGGGGTAGAAATGGCTGAGGAGATTGCTCTGGTGGTGGACAAGACTGTGACTGCAGCATGACATTTGCCTAGCAAGGCCTAATTTTTCTCTTAACTAATGATATTAATTTCCAAGCTCCCCCCCCCCAATCTGTATTCTGGCCCACATTCTACCACACTCTCAGTGTACACGACATTGTTGAAGGGTGCACAGATGGCAACTTGAAGAGTGTGGTCTAGATAAATTATAGCTATACTGGAAAATATATAGGTGAATAGAAATCAATTAGGTATCAAATCTCCTAGGATTCAAATCTCTTCTTTCGTTAAAAGGAGCATTTGCCTATTTCACTTGCCACAAGGAATGTTGAGAACCCAGAATTCAGTCCAGGTTAAGCTCTTTGAAGTCCCATTAATTTCAATGGGAGACTTAAACATTTGCTGCCTTTTATGTGCTGAGTCAGATGTCATCAGCCTGGAATTTACAGATGGGGTACTTTTATTCCAATTTCAGACATATCCAAATTTTTAGGGGGAAAGAATGATGCATACAATAGATAAAGGGGATATATATATATATATCAGCTCAGTGCAGATAGAAACTTTGGGGAAAAAATTACAAAACCCCAGCATGGTTATTGATGGAATATCTAATTACTCTTTACTCTTGGCACAAACCAGTATGAGAACAGACAAGCCAAGGCTAATAAAATTAAAATATGCTGAATTTACCATTCATCGGTTATCTGAACAATATCCCCTACATCCAATAAAAAATTATGAAACTCATAGTTAATTGGCTTTTCGTATAGGACAATAAAATTAATGTTTAGGATTTAAATACCATAAACTTCCCCAGGCAGATTTGCTGATGTATCTCTGTATTTTAGTTCATCACATGTTTCATTGTTTAATAGGGTATCATGTGGGACATATTATAATGCCTCTTGTACACAAGACCCGTAGGCATGGCTTTGTGAAGGCTCCTGGTGAATTTCTGATTTAAGCACTGTCAGATGATGTCCAGGTCATTAACAAATTGCCAAGTCCTATTATGGGGGGCAGAGGACGAAATAATGAAGATTTTATATATACGTAAGTCCTGTTCAGGCATTATGTACCTGGTTCGAATCAACAACTGTAGAGGGAATTGCCTAGGCCCACTTCCTCCATCATCGCTTTCCTCACATGGAAACAAAATGTGTGGTAATGAAAGCCTGCAGAGAAAATTTTGTGTCTTTTCAGTTGACCCAATACAGCCACTATTACATTGTGGCCTATTCTGTGGCATCACTAAGGCTGGTGTCACCCATTCCCCATGGTTACGTGGTGCGGTCTGGCCTCTCCACACCACCTCCTCCGCCCCCAGTGCTGCCACTGGGATGATGGGATTTGTCTTCTGGTCAACGCAGCTACCCCTACACAAGTCTGAAGAAGACAAGTTCCCAGACTCTCCACACAAGCAAGAATGCTAGAAAACTAGCATTCTTCTTCATGTGGACTCTCCTCACACAAGTAGGAAAAAGCTCTTCAGACTTGTTGCTTCACATTTGAGGAGATTAGTAATGGAGGAGGTGCAGGACTAGGAATTCCAGTCAACATATATTGATTCAAACCAAGGAACTAACTCTTGTTGACAGAACTATCAAACATCATTAAGATCCTTAGCACAAAGAATGGGTATTTAGATTCTGGTCTTGAGGACAGAATGTTTTGTAACACCAGAAAGACTGGCTGAAGACATTTTGTTGTCTGAAGGGAAAGTCAAGATAATCTTTTCCCCTTTCTACATTTAGCTGTTTACAGGACTGTTATTTGAGTATTGGCAATGGAATCTGACAGCAGTAGGCCAGTTGAAGAGAGTAGGACATGTGGCCCACACCGTTCCATCCTCCAACAAAGGGGAATTGCCCCCAGATTCTGCTTTCTACCCCTTTCCCCAACATCTGGCACCATCACTCTGTGTAGTGATAGGGTCAACTCTGAGTACCATGGGCTCTTTCATACGATGGTACAACCCCCATATCCACATGGCTGGTGTCCGTAGTTTCACTTATCTGAAATAAAAAACATATTCTCCACTCCCCTGCTCCCCTGCAGAGGGTAGGGGAACTAGTCTGGTCACTCTAGTCTCTTCCTCACGCTGTACAGAGACACCCTTTCCTTTAGGGGGTGCCACATCATTCACTCCAACAACCTGGAAATGACACTAGGAGGCAGCTCCTCAGACAATGGGAAGCTTGCATGTAGGCAAGGAGGAAAGTGTCCATGAGAAGCAGGAAGGCAAGATGATGTAATGGCTGTGCCTCCTTTGTAAACCTCTCAGCTGCTGGCCTGCCTTGCCTTCCTTTCCCTGTCCCAGCCATCACCACCCTCAGCACCCCTCCCACTTCTGCCTTCCATCCAACCCCAGTCCGTGTTGCATATGAGCCATTCTGATGCCTGCTTCCCCTTCTCCTCAGAGTCCAGCACGCACTCTTTGTCTGGTTCCGCAGGTACCTCCAGGAGCACAGCTCATGGCTCAATTGTTGGTGGTGACTCGTGGTGTCAGCTGCCACTCTGGCTTAATGGTCTCCCTTGCCCTAAGCAGCAGTGCTAGTCACAGGACCTTTCACCTTCCACAAACCAGCCACAGCATGGTGCAGTGGGCTGCAAGGTGGAAGGTGGGCTGGAAGGTGGAAAGTTGAGAGCAGGTCGGTTCTCCCACCCTCTGCAAGGCAGCAGGTGAGTGAGCACGGAGGCTCCTCCCAGCCAAGGGAACCAAAACTATAGCATTCACTATTTATTATCCGGGGTCCTATGTATCTGTGAAAAGTGAGGGAATGTATCTCCCATGGATATGCAGGTCATACTGTACACAGTTGTAGCACTGTGATTATACTTTAATTGCCATTGGATCCTATGGAATCTTTAAATTTGCAGTTTAGGCAGGAATATGTAGGCTTCTCATCCAGGTAGCTCTACACCACATGAAACTACAGATCCCAGGATTCTATGGGACACTGCCATGGCAGTTAAAGTGAATTCATAGAGTTATAATTACATAGTGTGAAAGGGTCCTTCGTCTGGATGTACCCTTGTTAACACTCCATGCATCTGAGGCAGTAGATCAAGTCTACAAAAGCTTATGCTACAACTTCTTTCTCTCAGTTAGCCCTAAAGGTGCTACAAGATCCCCTTGTTTACTAATAGTCCAGACTAACATACTAAGTGTATTTTAATTATCTGCCTTTTTTTAAAAAAGTACAATTGGATAGAGAAAGGTGAGGATCATGTAACTCACACATACAACAGCATGATGTGCCTAGACCAGTATAGTGTAGTGGTTTGAGTGTTGGACTATGACCCTGGAACCTTCCATTGTCAATGGTCAAATAACAGTCCGGTAAGCTGCCAAGTTGTCATCAGCTGCCCCCTCCCTGGGCTCGATCTGCACCATCCTCCCCCCTCTCTTCAAGCCCACCCAACCCTAGTTTGGTGGCTGGGTCATGTTTGCAGCCTTTAGGGGAAAGATGAGATCTCCTCTTAAGGAGCTGAGGAGCCAAGCACAGGAAAATTTGTGGGATAACAAGGGAGTGAGGCAGCATCATTGCATAGTGGAGGGGGGAGTGAGGGCCCTGAGTCTTGGAGGGGTGAAGTCTTCCACCTTAGACAGAAATGGTTGTTAATTATTTTGACTGTTGGTGCTGATTATCCATGTACATTTCCCTGACTAACCATCACTTGTAATTTCCTTGACCTGTCTGATTTGTAATGTAGCCTGGTGATGCTGTTCAGGCCCTATTCGTGGGGCTCTTAAGCATGCTTCCCTCCCCCCCCATATGTGAAGAAGAAAGCATGCTAGCTCCATCACATTTGTTGTCACTTTGCTCCTGTGAAAAGTGATGGGTCTGAAGAGGAGAGATTCTTCTAACCATGAAGGGTCTCTACACACCATTCCAGTGGTGGAATGGATTGGCCTAGCACCTCTCTTCACCGGTTGAATGAACATACTTAACAATGTTTGACTAGGTCTTTAGTTCAACACCCCTGATTCTACAGGAGAGCCTATGTAACTAATCCAGGAAGGATGAAGAAACAGAGACTAGGAGGCTAGAATAGCAATGGCAGTGAACAGAGTATTGACACAACATACACAGACTGAGATCCTACATTGGGGATACATGCAATAAATCTTGAGATCCAGCAGTCCAGAGTTCAAATCCCTGCTCAGCCATGGAAACCTACCTGATGACCTTGTCCAAGTCACATGCTCTCAGCCTCAGAGGAAGGCAAAAGCAACCACTCTCTAAACAAATATTGCCAGGAAAATTCCATGATAGGGTTGCCATAGGGTCACCAAAAGTCAGATATGACTTGAAGGCACACAACAAGCATAAATCTCCACATGCAGTGTTAGGCTTGTGTACTCTGTACTCAGTACTGCTTGGTAACATTGTTCAGCATCAAGGCACACAACAACATGGGACACACAAGAGGGAAAGAATATATGCAAGACATTGTACGTGGTGAATCATGCAGGAGGTGCTTTCAGACATGCTTACTTTGTATAAAATGTTGTGTCATGTCATTTAGAGAGCAGGTTTACATACTTTGCCATCTTGCTAATTCCATTGCAATCGCCCTTGTTATTTATATTCTGGGTTTTTTTTTAGCCAAGATTAGTTTCCAAAGCAGTTTATGGTTAAAAATGCTCAGAAAGTACAAATTATTGGGGATATTGGAGATGTTTATGGCAGTCTCTTCAGGTTGCGGACAGTTGATGACATAGTTGAGGTTCCAGGCCCTGAGGTTCCAGGCCCTTCTCTCCAGAGGGAGCATGGAGAAGGAACTGGAGGTGGATTCAGGGTGGAGGCTGCCAAATTGTGCACTGCCAAAAAGAGAGCAACAAACGAGGACACAAATTTTCACAAAATGCATGTGGAGGCAAATTTTAAAATAATAATTATGATTTACATAGCACTACAAAACTACTCACTGTAGCAGGGGAAGTGCTAAGTTAGTTGATATTTAAAGATCAAAAATAGAACCTTAAACACCAACTGGCATGTGGTGGGGACTTGGACTGGATGGCCCTTCAGATAAAAGATACCTCCAGACAGATGGCTATCTTTTGACAGTCCTTTAAACAGAACATTCTGCTTGGTAGAGCAGGGTTGGGGAGATTTTGGGCTTCCAGATGTTTTGGCCTACAACTTCAATCCATCCTACCCAGCATGACCAAAGGGAAGAGATTGTTGGGATTGTTCCCCACCTCGGTCATAAAATAGTAGTAGTAATAGTACTAGTCATAGCAGTAGTAAATTTTATTTCTTACGCACTTCTCCCCAAGTTTCAAGACAGGGTACAGCATAGATTAAAATACAGTATATCAGTGGCTCTTAACCTTTTCTTTACCAGAGACCCCATTTAAATCTCTTTTGTTGCTGCAGACCCCCAAGACTGAACTCAAGATTCAAGACTTAACTCAAGATTTAAAACCCTACTACTACTACGACTACTACTAATCATCATCATCATCATCATACCTGATAATAATAATACAATTACACCATCTATTAAACCTTCCCTCAGAGGCACTGGAGAGGGAGGGAAGACTTTTCTTCTGCTTCTTCCTGTAAGTTTGTGGCTGGAGCAGATTGTGGCTGGCAATGTGCCAGCCAAGCCAGCCAGCCGACCTTTGCCTTGGCTCCTGTCATGTGGCCACTCTGCTGCAGGCAGGAGGTGGGGTGAGCAGCCTTCAAGCCTTCACAGACCCCCTGTGAGGACATTGCACTCCCCTGGGGGTCCCCGGACCACAGGTTAAGAACCACTGCAGTATATAACTAAACACATAAAACCATTTAAAACTTTAAAACATGAACATAAGATTGAAACAACCATTACACATTAAAATCAACCGTAGTCAAATATATGGCAACCCTAACTCAGAATGTTGAAGATCCTAGCCCACAGAAACATTTGGTCTGTTGATCTCAATAATTTCCTAACTGCTGTCAATTGGTGACATAGTCCATGGTGGCCCAGGGATCCAGGGTACCTTCCAGCCACCCACCAAGCATTTATAATATCTCAATGGCATGCGGGGACTGAGGCTAGAGCACTGTCTCCCACTTTCCCCAGCTCAAGAACATCAGGGAACATCAGGGATGGGCCCTTTGCATTTGCAGAGCATTATGCTATGGTGACAGCTATCATTAGGTGAGAAGTGTACCTGTGGGAGCCAAATGTCAGCATCTTTGAAGAAAACTGAATTTATAAACTCATGTAAATGATGCTCTCCTCCACTGATTTCTGTACAAGATTGTGGCAAATGTCTTCTCCTGAAAACTAGCAAGAATCCAAAAGCTGAATCCAGAAACTTATTATGCCCATTTAATCAGATGCACCATGACCATGTGTTGTGCTTCTATAATGAATGTGTACTGTTGTAAGTCTTGTTTCCAAAGACTTAGCTGGACCAATAATTTCTGTTAGCACATCATTGGTCCATGCACAAATGCTCCAATGATCTTTATTAATGGAGTGGAAAGCTTTTTAAACAATTTTTTTTTTCATTTACAGAGCCCAGAAATATATAAGGCACAGTACATCTGTGTTAACTGCAAATCTAGATGTTAACAATTCAGTCCTTTGTTTTGGCAAAAAAAATAGAAGGGAGATCGCGGTTGTTTATTCAGATTAAATAGGAGAAGGTAGGCAAGAATTAGAAAGAGCCAGGGCCTCTTCTTGTATATATTTAGTGCTAATGTTTTTAAGAGGATTTATTTCAATATTTCCTTTTAAAAAATGCTTCATAGCAATTATAGCAAAATAGCAAGAGAGGATGAGCCATTATTTAAAGAAATGGAAAAGAAAAGGTACTGTAGTGCCAATCCTATCTGCCAAAAAAGCTTATCTGAGAAATTTTGTCACAGTCCCACAGTTCAGTCTCCTTACTGAGAGGTCCGGAGTCCTGTCAAGGTACAGCTCCATCAAATCTTTTCTATGAGAAGAAAGAATGGGAATGTCATTATTACCTCTAACAATTACTCATTATTACACCATGTGGGAATGAGCTGAACTCTTCTACCCTATGACTCCCCTTTGACAATTATTTGTAATGATGTGGGGCCAGCACCAAAAAGGCTCCAGCAACTGTAAAAGTTGATATACAGCCGGACCTCCGTATCCATGGGGTTTCGGTTCTCGGACTTACGACAAATATCAGAAACCTCAGATAACAGTGAATGCCATATATATATATATAAACTCTTAGGTATGTTGCCTTTCCCAGTGTGCTGATTGCCTGCTCAGGAAACACACCCAACCAATTACCACCCACATGCAAATTCCCTCTCCACCTCACAATCCACTCCTGCTACTCCATCTGTAGCCCAGATTGGGACCTGGACAGTGAACAGCGGCAGTGGAGGGCTGTCTGCATTGGGACCCAGGCAGTCAACTGGCAGCGGCAGGGCAACAGAGCAAGTCACCCTCAGCAATTCTGGGAAAAGTGTGGAATGCTGAGAAGGGGGTGAAGGGATTTTAAAATCTACCAACCTACCTTACAGGGTTGTTGTGAGGTCTACCAGGCATTTTGAGGGAGTTTTTAACAGTGTATGTTACACTGGGTACAGCTAGTTGAAAATAATGGAACTTCCAGTTTAAAATACCATAGAGTTGCCTTGGAGGACCTAGAAAATGTCTAGAGAGGACACTTCTCTAGGCATTTTATAGGAAGACTATGGTATGTGTTCCTCTTTTTGTGTCCTGCAGATAACTGAAACTGAGGATATTTATTCTGTGGAATAAATGGGGGTCCAACTGTACAGTCTGACTAAGGTGGGGCCTGTAACCAAAGATGGCCAACTCCATTGTGAAATTAAACATTTTCAAATGGATTTTTTTTGTCTTTTAAAAAATTGTATAGGTTTTTTGCTAATACACTTTCTTTGTTGGTTAGTCAATTGCAGATTAGAGTAATGCAGCATTTGATGGGCTACGGCACTTATGCAGTGATCCTTGGTGTCAGTAAGGGCATGTTACAATTGCACGCAAATTCCTATCACTGAAACAGTGGAGAATGTGTGCAAAGTGACAATGATTTTACTCCAAGTCAGCTGTGTTCTCTTAAGTGCTTTCTCTGGACAAACCTGTAAATTTGTCCCCATCCAATATGATGATCTTATCAAGGTTGTACCTCCCCCACCACCACCATCCTTTTTCTTTTTCCTTCATGGCTCCCCTCCCCCAATACACATACACACACCTTTGAAAGCTCAGTCCTTAGTCCTCTGATCAATTTGCACACACCCCTCCCTATTTCCCTAAATACATCATGAAAAAGGATGAGGTTTCCGCCTTAATTGCTTGTGCCTTTTATTCACATTCCTCTCTCAGCCAGAATTGTGAAGAGTGTTAGTAAAAGGCTTCACAATGGAGCTTTTCATTAGGCCTCAGCAAGGCACACAAAAGAAGGCTTTTGGGAAGAGTGAATGCAGGAGTTTAATTTGCAGGTGGAGAGTAGATAAAAGGTGCTGACGCCTCTATTATTCTCTTACTTAGGTGACCCTTACCCTGTTCAGCTGATCCCAACAACCATGGCAGCTGCTGCCGCAGCAACCCCCGGCTTAGGCCCACTCCAACTGCAGGTAAGTCTGGATACAATGCCGGACAAGGCAAAGGTTAAATAAATATGGGGAAATGGTTTTCTCTCCCATTCGAAGTGCATGAAATCCACAACACGTTTCTCTCCCTCCCGCCTCTCCCCACCTTTTGTTTTGTTTCTTTTTTTGGTTTTTGGCACGCCCCCCTTTTTCATTTGCAAAACTGCATCTGGAGATGGCTTTCTTTTCCACCTGCGTGAGAGAGGTTTTATTCAAAGGATTGTTTCCACACCATTGTGATGCTTTTGGTTTAGAGGACAAATAGTAATACATACATTTGTACTTCTCCTCCTTTGCGCGCTTCTCTTCCTTCCCTTGGTTCCAAGTTTAGACTTAGAACACTTGATACATGTTAGGGGGGTGGCATAGAGATAAATGATGAATTTCTTCTCAGACTGCTGGACCTCACAGTGATTCAGTGCAATGGATGGGCCCTTGACGTAGAAAGGACCGAAAAATGTACTTCTGTACATGGTGTGTGATTGGTGGAGACAACCGAGTTTGTGTGCAGTGAGCTCTGTCATCCAGAATCTGGTACAAATGACATGTCCTTATAATTTGAAAAATTCTGAGGTCAAGAGATTGGTTTACATATTAGCACTGAATGCAGCCCACAGTCATTTCACACCCAAATCCACTTCTGGTTATTCTAAGCTGTCTTCAGCCAAATCCACACTACACAAATAATCACAAATGGCTCTTTCCTATTGAATCCTGGGATCTTTATTTTTACATGGTTTTTAGCCTTCTCTGCCCAAGAGTGTTAGTGCATCACCAAACTACAAATACCAGGATTCCATAGGAAGGAACCATGGCAAATAAGCCATTTTCAAACTGGATTATATGTGTAGTGTGGATTTGGCCTTCATTTCAGCAGAATAATTGAGGGAAAGAGGAACATCATCTTCAATTGCTGTTGCAGAACAACTGGTAGCCAGGAATCTTTGGTGATCTGTAGCACCCGAATTCTGATCCATCTTCTGCTCTGCATTGACTTAACAAATTCACTGTGAGAAAATGATGTAAAGGCCATGAATTGAGTGAAGTAAATCTTCACTTATTTTGTGAAGAATGAAAGCAAGAATGAATAATTTGAGCAATTTCCTCCCCACTCTGTAAGAATATATGGATTTCTGCACAATTTTTGAATACTATTTGTGTTTTGAGACTTTGTTCGGTTAAATTCATTTGTGCAAAAATGCACATGACTTTCCTGGGCAGATAATATATCCCTGGACAGAAAAAGTGTATTTTTCACAAAATACACTTCTTCCCGTGCAAACATATTGTCTTTTGTGCCAAAAACACATGTCAGAAAGTTACACATGGTTCTTCTCAACAGGGATCTGTCTATTTATACAAATTGCATAAAGTTGTACTGCTCCCACATGGTGTTTTTTTGTTTGTTTGTTTGTTCAACAAAACCAATATTTTTGTGCAGGAATTGATGTCTTTTGCACAAAATATGTTTGCTTCCCAGAAACATATTCTTCTGTGCAAGAAACCTACATGTACTTTTTTCGCAAAAGTTTCCCAACTAAGTCCTGAAGTGTGAAGAATCTTGGAGCTGGTCTCCTTTCCCTTGTTGGGGTGTCTGCAGTGTCCAGACACCTTTTTTTCACAGAGGATGCAGTATTAACTAGTATTCTTCACACTCCTATAAGAGACTGGGCAAAGTCATTGGAGGGCATGAGTATTAGTAGCTGTTTGGTACTTATTTAGGTGGATCTCAGCATGGTGTACATAGAGTTCTCAGGTGGTCTCCCATCCAGATATTGAGCAAGACAGCTGCATCAGCTCCCTGGAGACCATAACCTAAAACCAGAGAAGACCATGATAAATAGGGACAAGATTAGAGGCAGGGCAATTTTGTTTACAAGCCAGGCATTAGTTACATGGGACAGCTATTGCTGTGTTATTCAGTTCATACATTTTACCTAATGATATTGCTGAAAACTCTTGTTGGAGCAACACAAGGCACTTCCCTCCACCCTGAAGATTATCTGCCTTGTCCACATCTGCATGATGTGGATGGCCATTTGGTGTTATTTTCCCCTGCTTTTATTAATGGGGGGGGGGGGAAATAATGTGTTAGGTATTAGAAGACTTGGTTCACAATGCAAGATTAACCAATCTTATTTCCTCATCTCAGTTTGCCACATCCTGGAGAACTTCCAGGATAAGCAAAGCCAAGCTGTGCTAAATCAGACCTTCAGTATGTCTGACGTTCCATGGACCAGCTCACACACCCAAATCATCAGCCTGTTAAGTAAAGGTTTTATGGGTTAGATTTTCTCTTTTAAAATCACCAGTGGGTAGATTCACACCACCCCCACTGTCATCAAATCATAGAATCATAGAGTTGGAAGAGACCACAAGGGCCATCTACTCCAACCCCCTGCCATGCTGGAATACCCACTCAAAGCACTCCCAAAAGATGGCCATCCAGCCTCTGTTTAAAGACCTCCAAAAAAGGAGACTCCGCCACCACACTCCTCATACCTGGGGCAGAATCCTTTTGCATCAGAGACATGTCACACTGTGAGAGGGCCTGAAATTCTCACCACTTTCAGTTGGCTGTGTATGACATAATATCAGCATAATAAGTCACTCTTTTAGTGAGCAGGAGAGCAGATGGGGGGCAGTTAAGGTGGATCTCTTCTGCAGCTGAGTCAGCTGAGTGCCAGAGAAAGTACTGTCAGTGTGTAAGCTTACAGAGGTTAATGTATTCACCCCTATTGTGCCTTTATATGAAAAGAGACACTGTGCTCTAGCCTCTGACTGCATGGCATACAAATACCATGGACAGTATTGGCTTGTTAGGACCACAGAAACAAGGCTCTGTAGGTCTGTCTTCCTCCAGGAATGATTTCTTCAGTCCTCATAAAGTGCTACAAATAGTTACAACAGATGCAAAGACAACAAAGTCATGAATCACAAAAAGAAAGGGAAGCATCTGCTATGTTACTAGCAATGAACTCAGATGTTTGGAGGTAGAAATGGGTTTCATTTCTGTTGTCATTTCTTTAAAAAATGGAGAGGGGAGAGTGAATCTGTTAGTGATAGAAGGAGCAGACAGTATAGGGGAGGTTTCAGGACTTGGCTTTGTTTGTGGTTTCCAGAGACCCATGAGTTCACAAATTGTAAAATGAAAACTGCCATAGTGGTTAGTAGAATATGTGGGAATGCAGACATTTCCCCAGTGCTATTAGTGTTATGGGAAACCATGTGAAATGACTGCATTGGATCCAACATGTGAAAACAGAGACAACCTGATTGATGAAAATGTTGTGGATCCAAGGGCATGATCTAAGAGTGCTGGGCCAGTGGAGCTCAGTGAGTCATGGGGCACACACAGAGAGAAGGAGTGTGCTATTGTTTGATTGATAGATTGATTGATTGAATGTATGTATGATTGATTGATTAGTATCCTGCCTTTCTCCCAAAATGGGACCCAAAACAGCTTACAATATAGGTTAAAACAAAATAGCTAAAACAGTTTGTCATGCCAAATATGTAAAAAGCATTAAACAATCAATCAGATTAAAACATTATTTTCAAAACATTAAAACATTAATTTAAAACAATATAAAACACATATAACATATTCAAAGTCATATCTGTGTTAGTCTGGAATACCAGTAAGCAAGGGGATCTCATAGCACCTTTGAGACTACCTGAAAGAAAGAATTTGTAGCACAAGTTTTCATAGACTTGGTCTACTTCCTCAGATATTACATTTTAAAGAACTACACACCAATTTCACATCTTTCTACCTCATTTGGACTAAAAGCCTGCATCATATTGTATATGAGTGGTATGTATGGATTTTATGCACACACGCGCACGCACACACACACACACTCATTCCTGTTTGTATCCTGGGTTTACTACTGTAAACAAAACATCCTTTAACGCCTTTGCCAAAGAGCCTGTTATGATAGATGATGCTTTGGAATAAGCAGCCCTGGGGAAAGTTAGATTTTTGGACGACAACTCCCAGGACCTTAAGGATATTGCTGAAATCTATTTGTGGAACAGTACAAAGCACTTCCCTCCACCATAAAGAGAGTCTGCAGTGTCAACCCAGTCCTCTGCATGAGGGCCTCATAATGTGGATGCCCAGCTGGCATTATCTTCCCCTACTTGGTTCACAGTGCAAGATAAACTGATTTTATGAAGATGTACACATGTTATAATCTTGGCTCACCACATCCTAGAAAATATCCTCTGATCACATACCCACAAACAAAATCAGCGGAGCCAAAGTGTGCTGAATGTGAGATGCAATGTGTCTGATGGTCCACAAGACTATCTCACAGACCCTCTCCCTGCCCCCATCAGCCTTGTAAAAAAATGGTTTCTGAGAGTTACACTCCAAAAAGTTAACTTTTCCAAGCCCTGGAAGTATTGATTCTACTTTCTCTTTTAGACCCAGGAAAGAAACTTTGTATTCTCACCAAGAAAACTTTGTATTCTCTCTTTTAAGCTTGTATCCCTTGTGTATTTTAATATGCTGTTGTGACCTTTCCTGCTGTAGTAGAGGCTGCTGTTTTAACTATTGTTATTTGGGGCCAATTTGCCAAATTGTGTGTAGTTTCATTGCCTTCATATGCTCTTGCTTAACTGCCCTGAAATTAATGAGCAAGGATGGTATGGTTCTTGTAAATGAATAAATACCATGGCAAGTGTGCAAAATTTTCTCAGCAGACAAATCAATGTGGAAAAGGTTACCCAATAGCTGGGAATTTGACAACCATTGATTTTTAGAGAGATTGAACTGGGAAGCAGTAAAAGAAACCGTCAGTTCCATTTTCTCTTACATATTACATTTAAATTTTTAAAATTTCAACTTCTTTCCATATGAGGAAATTTGCAATTTTTCAATAATTTCTTCAGAGAGAGAGAGAGAGAGAGAGAGAGAGAGAGAGAGAGAACTGCACCAGACAAATTCAATAGCCACAGGTATTTGCAGGTTGAAATGCATCACATGGAACCCAGAACCTGGAAGCATTACTTCTTTTGACTTTGGGGGGTATCTGTGCTGGCCTCGGGATTCTGTAATCAAAATAAGTAACTTTTCCATGTTCCAATTGTACCTGCTTGTTGAACAGGAGTTTAAAATGATGTGCCTCTCAGAAAAAGAGCTGGGCACTTTAATTCAGTACCATAAATATAGCTGAATAAACAAGTTTTCAAAACCAGACTTTAAGATTTAAGTTCCTAAACCTCTAGGCCTGGATGGATGAACCTGACAGTTCTGTTTTTTCTTCCATATTTGTCTTCTTTTAAAAGCTCAGTTTTCCGGGGGGGGGGGCAAAGATAAGGAAATTTAAGGATGTGGGAAATCTTTCTTAAAATAATAAACTAGAAATAAAGGCCTAAATCCTATTGTTAGTACAAATAGAGTAGACCTAATGAATCAGTGGGATTTGCCTATGTGTTGGCTCACCTTTCAACAATTGAGTCCATGTGTCTACTCTATCTGGGGCACTAACCAACAGGATTTCAGCCAAATTCTTAGCCATCCTTAAATGAATCCTGAGTTCTCTTTCAGAGAACTGTAAAACAGAGTAGGACTGTTTGGAGGTGAGTGTCATTACATCTCATAGGAAGAGGCCTGAATGCACCAAATGAGAAAAAGTTAAATCCCTCTAGAGTCCTATAGAAATAAGTGGCTCATGAGCAAGTTAGTTCCTTTGACTTGGAGCACCCATCAGCTGTGGGAAACCAAGAGGAATTGAAACAAGTCTCCAGCTGAACGATGGCCAGTGTCATCCCAAGGTCTAGCTCTAAGCTACCCAAAGCAATTTTTATCCAGCCCTTGATAGCTGTGCCAAATTTTAATCAAGATGTGTTGAAAAGTTTCCCTGCAGTGTCTCCCATTAAAAGAAAAGGAGGAAATAGAAACATCCCTTGTTTCACTTTTGAAAATATTTCATTTCACGTTAGGATTTTATGTGGAATGCTTCCAACTGTGCCAGATCATATCTCTAAATTGTAGCAGATAGACTGTTGCAAATGAACAAAGACACAAGTTCAGATCCCCACCTACCCAGATGTTGGTGGCATTGAAATAGAACATAGTCTTTTGAAGGCAAGGCAGAGTTTGGGAAAGTTACTTTTAGAGAATGACAGTTGCCAGAATCCCACAGCCAGCATTGTTCCATGGGTGTTCTGGGAGTCACACACCCCAAAAGAAAATGCCTCTTCTGAATGTAGACATGGAACATTGGTGCTGTGGGCCATGCACACTTGATAGAGTGGGTGCAAGGCAGAGGCAGTAGTGTTGCTGTAGCTAAGTACATTTCTCCACTTGGGACTTCCTGTGAGAGATGTTCACTAAAACTGTGGGGGTTCCAATCTACTACAAAAGAATAAGCCACCAATCTATTCAGCCAGCTCATGACTTTATAGATTTCAATTATGTCTCCTCTCCGCTGTCTCCTGAAACTCTTGGAAGAACGCTTTCTGCTGCCCTCTTTTTTTCTCTCTCCCTTTATTTTATGTTATCCTCCTGGTGTTGCTCTTTCATCCTGTCCAAATCTTTGTGCACCGACAGCAGTAGTGAAGCAGGTTATTGTGGGAAGGGGATGAAAAAAGGGAAATGACAATGTCGCCACTTCTGTGCAGTGGCTGACGACACAGTCTCTCAATGTTGAAAGACCCCTGCCAACCTGGCTTTGAGAGGACATGTGTTTTGAAGCCCTTCCTCTCCTTCTTCTCTCCAGGGGTCCCCCCACTGTGCCATCCTACCTGTCACAGTTAGCACTAATTGGTTGCCCTCATTGACACTGCCTGCCGAGAGGCTAATGACTGGATGAGCAGGTACATTAAACTGCCCTTCTTGTTTGCAGCAGTGGATACTCTACGATGAATGTAACTGGCTATGTTATAGAAGCTGGCATTCATGCCATCTATGTCTGAGCTTCTTTTTGTGCAGATAAAGCAGAGACTTTGTGGCCTTTCTTTGCAGATATGGAACACAGTGATCTTGTCACTGTCTCCTGCAATGCTTGCTTAGGTTCTGTTTATCTGAACTCACATTGGCAGGGAGATTCCACATTGGGTAGTGTTGCCATGAAACTTTTAATCTAGGGAGTTGGAAAGGTAAAAAGCTTTGCAGTATGGGTGAAGCCACATGCTCCCTATCTATGTAGATTCCAGCTGCTGTTTCACTGCTGCAAATCAGAGGGCTGCTTTCATTACAAGTCCAGACCTGTATTTTTGTACCTTGGGGGTGGAGCAGTTGCAATGGAGAGGATGAGGAAAAGACCAAGTGGGTCTTTCCTCACCAATTTGCAGAAGAGCATATGGCTTCCATGCATTTCCTTTTGTTGAAACATGTAGTTCTCCTAGGTTCTGCTAGCATGATTATTCTGTACTGCCCCAACCCTGGCTGTGTAGGAAGGCAATGTAACATTTACAAAAGACTGGGCAACTTTCTAGTGCAATCAAAGGTCCCAACACCTCATGAAGCCCTGGTGGTAAAGTGGTTAAATGCTGGTACTGCAAGCCACAACATTATGAGTTCAGTCCCATAGGACTCCAAGGTTGACTCAGCTGTCCATCCTTCTGTAGGTTGGTAAAATGAGTACCCAGCTTGTTGGGCACAATTAGCTAACTCATTGTTAGGGAGTACTTTGGCACTGATAAGTGGTATAAAAATATCACTGCTATTGCTCGTCAAGTTAGATTGGTGGTTACGCATAACAGGGCTTTCTCTGTAGCAGTATCTTGATTGTGAAACTCCCTGCCCCAGCCTTTCTCAACCTTTTTAAAGAACCCTTGAAATAATCTTCAGGTCTCAAGGAACCACTGCATAAACATTATTCTATATACTTCTATTGCTTTCCCCCCACAATCACAACATCTTGGGGAACTCCTAGCAACCTCTTGGGGAACCCTAGGGTTCCAGGGAACCCTGGTTGAGAAACACTGCCCTATCCAAAGAAGTTAGGCTGGTCATGTCTCTTTTAAGCCTCCAGCAGGCAGCCCAAACAGTGCTGTTCCTCAGGGCATTCGATGTTTGAAATTGCTGTTCTAATTGTTTCAAAAGTGGATTCTAGGATTGTTTTTAGACTGTTTTTAGGAGTTTTTAAAGAGTATTTTAAAGTGTTTCTAAAATGTTTTTGTCTTTGTATTGTTTTAATTGGTTGTTATTTGTTCATTGCCTTAGGAGTTCTTGTGGGCTGAGAAGCAATACAATACAATACAATACATGAAGAAACTGGATAAGGCAAGAGTGGGAGGAAAACACTGCAGACCCACCCCTTCCATGAATTACAACTCCCCCTTAGGCAACCTGCTGTACATGCTTTCCAAAGGAGTGGGGCATCCTGGAGGGGGAGGAGTAGTTTAAGAGAGGGGAGGAGCCTTTGTAGTTAGTTATGAGGGGATCTGTTCCTTGAGATGAGGGTTCTCCTCTGTTGATGTAGACCAGTGGAGGGCAACTGTGTGGGGGCCAGGAGCTAATTTTCCTTGTATACCACCCTGATGGGTCAGCCCACAGAAATCAAAATACCTCCATTTTCCTCTGCAGTCCCTCCCAAAATGGTGACAGGGAGTGACATTTTATTACTTCCTCTTGCCATACAGAGATATTTGAGGGGTAGTTCAGAGTTCTCAAGTGTTTGGGGGGGGGTAGGGGGGGTATCTTTTACATGCTGCACTCATTTGAGGATCTTCTGTGTTAAGTATTTAAGTATTTGAAGGGGTGTCACGTTGAGGATGGAGCAAGCTTGTTTTCTGCTGCTCCAGAGATTGGAACACGGAGCAATGGGTGCAAGCTCCAGGAACAGAGATTCCACCTCAACATTAGTAGGAACTTTTTGACAGTAAGAGCTGTTCGGCAGTGGAACGCACTCCCTCGGAGCGTGGTGGGGTCTCCTTCCTTGGAGGTCTTTAAACAGAGGCTGGATGGCCATCTGTCAGGGATGCTTTGATCGCGATTTCCTGCATGGCAGGGGGTTGGAATGGATGGCCCTCATGGTCTCTTCCAACTCTGCAATTCTATGATTCTATGATTCTATGATTAGAAGGCATTAATTGCCTGAAAATCACATCATCATCATCATCATCATCATCCCCGCTCTCTCTCTTTCCTTTCTTTTCTTTTCTCTCTCTCTCTCTCTCTCTCTCTTTTTTTTTTACAAATTGAGGGGTTGGGGGTTTTGGGGGGGGGGGAGCGGGTATGGCTTTTAAGGGCCAAAAAGTAGAATCTAGAGGCCAAATGCAGTCTATTGACTACCCTATGCTCACCCCTGGCATAGACACTTCTGAAATGGATCAGTGGCATGACATGGTAGACATCGTAATTTTAGGTTCCTATATTTCTATGGTTCATGTCAGCATAGAGTCGTAATATAGACAAGAGGGAGGTTGCACCAATATATTGTTTATGCAAACATAAAGGCATTCTGTGATTTTCTTTGGATAGTAAGAAACACAGATTTTTTTAAAAAAAAAATTAAAAGATTGTTAATATGCTCTTATAGCAGATTTGTTTTTTACATCCAATAGCTAGAACCCAGCTTAAGGTTTGTATTTTCAATCACCAGAATGGAGAGAGCTTTCTCCATTTTATTTTCTTCTCCTTTGCCTTCTCTCTTAAATATCTTTCTTTGTTGAACAGTAAATTCATTATTGTATTGTTTAACTGCTATATTAGACAACAACCACATTTCATTTACACTTTGGAAAAACCAAAGCGAAACCGTGTTTCCACTTGGAGAAACATTCCATGAACATCTGGGCAAAATAAACTGAAAATAAGAGCTAAATACACATACTGCAGTGTTTCAGATTAGCATTGCCAAAACATGGCAGGCATCCATCAGTCATTAGCTCACTAGATTCCTTTAACATTAATATGCACATTTCTTGATGGACATCACAAATGGTGAAGATGATAATGACAGTGAGTTAATAAGGCAGCATAGTATGAATATTTCCTATTGGCTAGCCCCTAAAATTGGTCTCAAATGTATAATATTAACCTAGATTGGGCATCATACTCTCCTATTTTTTGCAGATGCTATATTTAGGTGCATTGGCTGCAAGTTTCTCACCACCTGTTCTGCCCAAGGGGTAGCCAAAATGCCCATTTTTATGTGAGATTGGTGGAGATCAAGGGCCAGTTCCACAGCTGTAGGGAATAGATGCACTTCCATGGGTGCGAATGGATCAATGCCCATAAATAGCAGCTGAGGATTTAGACCAAGCATTGGTGACAAACATTCTGCTGGCATGCTCCACTTGTAGGTGCTGTTAAATAATGCCTATTAATGCTTAAAATGGGTTTATTCACCTCTCCTCCCTGCAGCTGCAAGTATGAGACTCTGCCCTCTTCCAGTGTCCAAGGATTCCTATTATTGCATACAGGAGGATGCAGTAATGTGCAGTGGCTTAGTTTATACACTCTTAGAGATGCACATGTCATATGCTCCTAATTAGATTTTTATGGTTCAATGGCCACTGGCCAGCCATTACCATGATAAGCGACAGGTGTAAATCTATAAGGGTTAATGGGAGAAATGCCTTCCTTTCAGTCTTGGGTGTGGAGCTGGTTCTAAAGGCTCCATTCATTGACCCTCGTTATTAAACAAGTCACAGTGGACTTGCAAAGGATACTTAAAGGGAAATCTGTAGGCTATCCATTGTGTTTTCACTGATTTAAAGTGACCATCAAGGGTTAGTGGGAAGAGAGTTATTGCTCACTTTCCATAACTGACTCAACTGCCTGAAAAGAATATACACTCAGTCACACTGTACACAACCTGAAGAGGATTTTGCTGGGGTGAGAATCACACAGCCCTCCAAATGTTGTTGTAATGTGATTGAGTTGGTCCCTTCCAACTCTAAGGTTCTATAAGTTTCTATAAATTTCTATGTGTTTCAGTTGTATGTTCCTGAATGGCAGGTGGTTGGACTAAATGGCAGGTGGTTGGCAGGTGGTTGGACTAAATGGCCCTAATTGTCCCTTCCAATCATTAACAATCTATGAGTTTCTAAGAGTTTCTCACCATTGGCTATGTGGGCTAGGGCTACTGAGACAACAACATCTGGAGTTCAAGATTATTGCCACTTCTGGGCTAACTCTAACTGCTAGTCCCAACTGGCAGACCCATTAAAGCAATGGGATTGACATAAATGCTCAGCAACTGATTCAGTGGATCTCCTCCAGTTGGAACGAGCATTTGGATTTAGGCCTCTATATCTGTAACTAATAGTAACCATCACTATTATCCTCTCCCTGGACATAATGCTGAGTGAGGCCGACCCTTACTCTGATACAACAGTGGCATTTCTTCTGTTCTTTGTTGACAATCATGTTCCATCCATTAAAGCAGCAGTGGACAAATTTGTGGAGTTCACGGGTCATTTTTCACTCCAGGGACTGCCATAGCCATTCAGAATAAAACTACTTCAGGGTTTAAAAAAAAAACAACGAACCCTGAATGATGCTGATTATGGTGGTGGTTGTGGTGATCATTATCCTTAGCAACAACAGCAACGACATCAGGCCAGGGAGCACATTTTATTCTAGAAACAATTATTCTTTCTTTTTCTGGGTGAAAAAACAAACAAACAAAATGGGGGGGAGGACTTTTGGAGTGTTTTGTGGACTGCAAAAATGGCCTTGTTGGCCATAATTCCTATCTCTTGTTGCTGTTGTTGTTGTGTGCGTTCAAGTCATTCCTGACTTATGGCGACCCTAAGGCGAACCTATCACAGGGTTTTCTGAGGGCTGAGAGTATGTAACTCTGCCCAAGGTCACCCAGTGAGTTTTCATGAATGAGTGTGGGATTTCAAACCCTGGTCTCCAGAGTCGTAGTCCAATACTCAAACCGCTATGCTACTCTGGCTCCATGATTTCATATATCAAATGTTGCTCCTGCATTCTCATTGAATTTAATAAGAGGCCCATAGGTTTTGTACCTGGGCATCTACATCCAGGGTTACAGGTTTTGTACCTGGGCATCTATACCCAGGGTTACAGGTTTTGTACCTGGGCATTTGCACCCAGGGTGACAAAACTGAAGGAATTCTATAAGGGGAAAACCGGTTGCAAGAATATGGTCATCACTTTCATATTGTATTGGGGTGGGGGGATCCAGTGAGTACAAACAGAGACTGAGAAAGGGCTATTAGGCTAATGACGGTTTTTGCATAACACGTTGAGTCTACCAGTCACATTCTTGGGAGTGAGGGGGGAGGGGGGACCTTGCAGCTTCCTCTAGTCTTCACTCTGGCCTGCTGTGTGTTTAGCAGACCTCAGTCAGTCTGCATGAGTGAGCTTCCTTGTGGGTTAGAGAGCTGGCGTTTCTCCTCTCTTCCCCCCTCCCCTTTCCAACCCAGAGCCTGCAGGGCAGACAGACAGAAGCACACATATGATTAATACAGCACAGCTGCAGCACTGGCTCATTTGCATATGTATTAATAGAGGCAGAAACAACAATTCAATTACATCAAGAGACATTTGGAATACTAAAGAATGCATGCAAATAGGCCCAAGACCATTCTGGTTCCCCCCCTCCCCTCTGTCTTCACTTAAACCAGGCACGCAGGAATCTTTGGACCGAGTGAGTTCTCTTCCTTGCCCTCTCCCCACACCCCACTATGCTGTCTTCCCCTCCAAAAAAAAATCCCCTTTAGGAAGAACTGGTAAGGAGCTGCATGCACAGCTATTACCACCCCTGGGCCTCCTAGGGGCTCTTTGACATTTGGACAATAGGAACAATCCAAGCAAAGCTTTTCTTCCATGCTATTTTCATATTACCAAGCCATCAGCTTGAATGTGGTAACTTTTGTTCCCTGTTAAAACAGCCTCAGAACATGGTCATTCCCATCTTCTAGTCCTGCAGGCAAATTCTTTCTGGTTTTCTGTTTGTCTCTTTTTCCTTATTGTTTCGAACAGTTTTTCTTGTATGTTTCTCTCCCTCTCTCTGCCAAGCTGCCTAATTGATAGCATCCCCATCTTCAGGTTTGAGTCTCTGGTACTTGGGCAGAGCTTGCCCAGGAAGGAAACTAGCCCAGGATACAAATAAATAGAGAAGGTAAGAGAATATATGCTTTGCATGTAGACATTCCCAGGTTCATTTTCCTACATATAATGCCAGTCTTAAAAGAATTGCACTGGCTGCAAATACACTTCCAACTAGGGTTGCCAGATTGAAAACTGGAGAGGGCTTTGGTACCTTTAATGGCTGTGTAGAGGAGGGAATGTCAGCAGGTGTTGCTTGTCATGCAACCAAGTGGCAAGTAACATCTGCTGAAATCCCCTCTTCTATACAGCCACTAAAGGGACAGGAGCCCTCTCCAGTTTTTCACTGTGGCAACTCAGCTTCCACTATGAATTCAAGATGCTGTTGATGACACTGAAAGGCCTATAACAGCTTGGGATCTTGACATTTGAATGAGCTCCTCTCCCTATATGTCTCTGTCCTCTTGTGTTACACTAGTGAAGTCAATATACTGTGTGGGGGCCTTCTTTGCAGTGGAACCCTCCAAGTAGAACACCATCCCCATGGTCGCCCAATTGGCCCTAACTCTGTCTTCACTTAGGCACCAAATAAAAAATATGGCTCTTTACAAAGCCTTTGAGCCCCAGAGTGTTTGTGCACATGGTTTTAAATTGTCATAACCTCATTTTAACTTGTAGACTCATTTAATATGTTTTTGGTCTTCTAAAATTATTCTTAAGGGTTTACATTGTTTTAATCCATTTATATTGTAATTTTACTTCTACATCACTGTGAGATTGCATGATATAGGGTAGGAGATAAAAAAACTGAATAAATAAAATCAATAAAATCTCCACATTAAAAGGACTCCAAGTAGTCAGGCAGAAATGATTCCTGTCTGGATATATTTATATTTATTTAATTACTTTTAATTTTATTTTTGAGAGCTACTGCCAGCTAGAGTAGATACTGGGCTAGAATTGGCCTCACTCAGTAGCATGGTTCAGACGTGCGCACACCACACACCCATGCTCACAGTTAAATAAATTGAGAAGGAGTATATGAGTTGGCTTATCCTCACCTGATGGCCATGCTTCCCCACAATGCACTTGATACACCTGAGAAGAGTCTGTACAAATATACCAACATAAGTGGAGATACATATAGGGGAAATTAGGGATCTCGGTATACACACACCTTCCAATGCATACCCTCCAATTGTCCTGATTTGGCAGGGACAGTCTTGATTAATCCTCTGTCTTCCTACTTTTTCAGTTGCTTCTAAACAGTTCCAGATTCTTTCTTGTCCTCCCAGTTTCCCCCTTTGTCCCCAGCTTACTTCAGTTGCTGCAAGCTGAATTAAAAATCCAAAAGTAGTTTGCACTTAGTTACGGTAACTCAGCAGAGGGGTGAGGAGAGAATGGGGCTGAATATTGCCCTTCCCAGTAGGCTCAAGCAAAAGCAAACTTCTTCAGCCTCTCCTAGCTCATGTATTCTTCTTCATCAACAACTTTAGCCACCTTGACCACACTTGCCTGTTGCTTGGCCACATGTCTCCTGGTTTTCATCTGTGAAATGTTGTAGAAGTGCATGGATTGTGTTCTGTGGATCTGTCTGTTTGAGGCGTATGGATGGTGACCTCTACCCATATTGTAAGCAGGAGAGTGCAGGGTTAACCTATGTGTCCCTACAACTCTTGTTATAACTTATTTGAGGGTGTGTGTAAGTGTTATCTGTGCCATTCTAATGTTCAGCAGTTTCATGACTCTACCAGGAACAGAACTAACTGCTGAGTCTTTTTCTTTTCTTTTCTTTTCTTTTCTTTTGTAGCTGATTCTGGCAGATATGGGGGCATCAGTGTGTGAGATGCAGTTTAGGGTGACGTTGTGCAAGAAGTGGTTGTAAGAAGTAAATTGGCAACTTTGCTCTGCCACCATCCACCTTGCCTCCCTTAGTTGCAATGGGTTTGTGGGCCTGCGGAGGAGTTAGACACATTCTCACAGCAGTCTTCCATGTAGGAACAGAATTCAGAGAATCCCAGAATCCTTGTTAACAGTTGGATTCTGGGAATAGCAGTTTAAAAGTAACTTTCCCCATGTTCTGTGCAGAAATACATACAACGGTATGCTGGAGTCAGGCTTGACTGCCTAGTTTCTTAGGGGTTGTCTACATGGGCTAATACCCCATTTTGCCCCCATTTCAGAACCCTGCAGTCCATATGATGCAGGGTTTTTGCCCCATTTTGGCCCCGGGCAGTCCTTACAATCCCCGGGGCAGATACAGGGCTGAGACAAGTGGAAGGCAGGGTAGGGGTCCAATAAACCTTTTGAAATAATACCCAATTTACTCAATTTCTTCCAGCGACAACTGGATCAGGCCCCGCATGTCCGCAGGAGCCTGTCTAGCATGCTGGCCTAAGGCTGGTCACATGCAGGGGGCCTTCAGTCACATGTCATGCGCCCCCTTTCTGCCTTCTGAATCAGCACAGAAAATTACAGCAGCAGTCTCTACAGGGATGGGCTGGTGTTCCTGTTTTGACTCTGACCTATTTCATTGATGTAACGGGGGAAGAACAGGGAGACAGCATATCCTGGCTTGTGTAGATGAGCTCTTAGTGTGCACACTTAGATTATAAAGTTTAAAAATATATATTAAGTGGAAATGATATAGCAGACTTATCTTCCAGCTTTACTCAAACAGCTATGGTAACCAGCTCAAGGTCCTGCCTTTTACATACCCAAATTACCGAGAAGTGAACAAACCCATCCTGGCCATTTCTGTTGCTGTTGCTGTTACTGTTGTTTCTCTCTCTCTCTCTGGCTTTTCTTCGCAAACGAAGATTCAGGAAGGACTCATCCAGCATTTCCTGCAAGTGCACTGATGACTAAAAAGGCCAATCCGAGATAAACAAGTCCGGTTGCAGAAAGCACAGCAGAAGGTCTCCTTGGGTGATGTTTCCGGGTTGTGATTCTTTCTGCATTGTCGTTTTTCTCCAAGACTTGTTCAGCGTGAGTTCTCAAATAAGGCTGCAGCATTGTGGATAGTGTGTCTGCATGCCTCCCTATGCGAGGCCAGGGCGGACCATTGTTGGTGATCAATTTGGCCAAGCCTGAGATGTTGTTTCAGGGAGTCCTTGTATCGCTTTTTTGGAGCGCCCCTCTTACGCTGACCCGTGGCGAGGTCACCATAGAGTACTATTTTGGGGAGGCGATGGTCCTCCATCCTGATGAATGTTGTTGTTTCTAGTCATGTGGCAATCCTTCAGGTAGTTGGAATTAGGACTGTGCAAGTGAATCAGCTAAATTACAGTAAGAAAAAACTGGGCTGATATGGACTGATTTGTAATAGGAACAAATGCCTACTAAGAAAAACCCTGGAATTATCTGTCCGAAACTGTACTGGATTAATCCCTTCTTTAGGCTCCATGTCTCCAAATTTTATACAAATATACAAAAATAGTAATAACCATTTTTGGTTTCTTGTTGTTCATCAGATTTGATTTGGGTCTGGATTTTAATGTATTAAGTTTGAACTGATCCAATCTGAATCAGGCCAAAACCTGAATCAACAAATTGGGCTCTGATCTGAATTGGGGGTCCTGCATATAGCTCATTACATTGCAATGCAGAGAGGTGACCTGTGTAACTTCAACAGCTCTGCCTTCTCTCCCTTCTTGTGGCTTTTTAATGGTTCTGTCGTGGTTGTTCTTGGGGACAATGTTCCAAATAGAGGATGCCAGTGCCAGAATTGCTGGTATACTCCATAGTTATGATAGCATTAGTCATAACACAATGGCTTAAGTGTACACGGGCATTCAAAGGCCTCTGGGCATAGCTGCACACCCACCCCACAGCCACTAATTAGCCACAGAGGTGCATCCTGGAGCTATCCTGTTTGCCTTTGAACACCAAGAACAAAGAAGCGTAATCTAGGGCGTAATGGCTGTTTCTTCTCCTCCCCTAGGTATGCAAGGGCTTAAATCATATTGTTAGCCCCGGCTGGAGTAAGCCTAATGCATCAACAGGATTTATGCACACGTTGACTCACCATCCAATAATTGATTCATGGCGTCTGCTCTACTGGTGACTCAACTAGGCCAAGAGCAGTCAGATAGCTCCTGGGCGCACTCTGTGGCCAGTCAGTGGCTAGGTGGAGCCATGCTTTCCAGTTGCCTTTGCATACCTGAAGGAGAAGACATTCTTGAGTGCATCCACATTGTAGAAATAATGCCATTTGACACCAGTTTAACTGCCATGGCTCCATCCTAGAGAGTCCTGGGATTTGTAGTTTTGTGGGACACTAGCACTCTCTGGCAGAGAAGGCTAAAGACCTTGTAAAACTACAAATCCCAGCTGTCCATAGGATGGAGCTACAGCACTTAAAGCAGTGTCAAACTGTTTCGACAATGTAAATGTGCCCCTTGTCTTCCAGTCCACCTGCATAGCTATGCTGCTGAAGAGTTACTTTCTGGCAACACAACTATTGGGTTGTGGTCCTTCTCTAGTAGCTCTTCCGATGGAAGAGTACTCTCTGCAGAATTTGTCAGGTAGGCGTGCTGGGCCAAAAGCCCAATCCGGAACCCTGTTTAGGCACAGAGGGAAGCAGAAGAATGCTACATGTCTGGCAGGCAATACTGAGCCTCTAGATTGGTCCAACCTAGTATCAAGGCCAGGAATTTGGCCTTCTGCCCTTGCTTAGTCACCAGAGCAGAAACATCTGCCTCCTGTGCTGCAGAACCCAATTCAAGTTCCAATTTCTGAACCCAATTCAAGCAACATTACACCAGAGACGTTGGACTGTAAAAACCTCTGCCCCAGGTCTGTATTTGGATACAGTCGCCCACAGACCTGGCCTGATTCTGACACCAGCTCTGAGTCAGCACCCATTTCGAGGATAAGAAGGCGAAAAGAGGTTATGCAAGCAGAAGTATGTAACTCCCTGGCAGCACTGTTGGAGAGGTCAGGCCATCTTTAATTTTTTTCCTCTTGTAAGAAAAAAAAAAGAGTGTTTAAAAAACTGTTGCACTCCCCCCCCTTTCTATTTGAGGTTAAGCAGGCAGAGAAGTAAAGCAGAACACTCCTTGATTATTTATAAGACATTAATTTTACATGAACATTGCTTAAGTGGCTGACATTGTCAGTAGTTGTGGCAACAGGCAGAAGCTCCATCAATGGAATTGTGCCTGTTTTAGCTTCATTCCATGGTCCGGTTGCAAGAGATGAATGTTGTCACTTAAAAAAAAGAATGGGAAGAATTGTTCATATTCATTTACTTTGTGACATTTAGCTGACAGGTAGCATATGAAAGAGCTTATTTAGCAGCTTTTCATTCCATGTTGTTTCTCTGTAATCACATTTCTGTAACAGTGAGTATGGAAGAAGATGGTGGTAGGTAACCACTCTGGATCAACATGGACCTCTCCTTTGGTGATATCAAAAGCATTGGATTAAGGTTTAAAGCATTCCGAAAGAAAACAATGGGGCTTAAGGGAGTCATGATTAATACGTCTGATTGATTTCAATGGGTCTACTCAAAGCATAATTAAGTCAGGAACCAATCCAAAGTCTTCCTCAATTTTATCTGGTGGTGGTTGTGTGCCTCCAAGTCATTTCCTACTTATGGTGACCCCAAGGTGAACCTATCACAGTGTTTTCTTGGCAAGATTTGTTTAGTGGAGGTTTCCCTTTGCCTTCCTCTGACGCTGAGAGTGTGACTTGCCCAAGGCCACCTAGTGGGTTTCCATGGCCAGGTGGGGATTTAAACCCTAGTCTCCAGAGTCATAGTCCAACATTCAAACCACTACACCACATTGACTCTCTTGATTTTATCTACAAAATCTTAAACTAGAAAATATATGTGTGTGTGTACTCATATCTATCTGTGTCTAGATCTTGATCAGAGCTTAGAGATGTTACTTTTTGGACTACAACTCCCAGAAACTTGGGAATCTAAAAAAAGTAACATCCGCAACCTTTGATACAGATATATGACACTGGTTTTTCATATCAACTTTGATAATCAATAATAGCTTCCTTTCTCTCTAGGGCAAGAATGGGCAACTGTGTGGGCACCAAAGGCCAATCTCCCTCCCTACATCCTCCATGGGCCACACAGCCCACAGCAAACCCAAATACCACAACAAACCCAAATACCTGTAGGTTTTCCATGTTTTTTTCCAGGCTGTGAGGCCGTGTTCTGGATCAGATGCAGATGAAACATCAGAAATAAACTCTTCCAGAACATGGCCTCATAGCCCAGAAAAAAACCATGGGAAATCTATGATGCTGGCCATGAAAACCTTTGACTCCAAATACCTCTATTTTCCTCTGCAGTCCTTCTCAAAATGGTGACAGGAAGTGATGTTGTGGTACTTCCTGGCACCATTTTGAGAGGGACTGTAGAGGAAAACAGAGATATTTGGGTGAAGTAGAGGGTTCTGGGGTGCTTTGTAGGAGAAAAACCACACTTAATTTTTAACTTGAGGGGTTGGGGGTTCGGGTAGTGCTTCAGAGCGAGGGGCTTCAGAGGCCACAGAAGTGGTGGCCATGGGCTGCATGCAGGCTGCAGTTTTCCCTGCTCTAGGGCCTAGAGTTGAGGCCAAGGCTGAGCAACTTCAGCAACTCTAGGGGATAATGACCACCCTGGGACTCTCTGGAGGAAGCACAGGCTGCCAAAAAAAAAGTCCAAAATACCCCCACAAATCAGAAGTGTCCCCCAATCCATTTCTGGTGTTGAAAAAGATGAATTCCCACTGCTAGAGGTTTCCAGGAGAGGCACTTCTCCATTTTTGCCCAGGAAAAGGTTGGTCTGGGGGAACTGGAGGTCACAAAACCAGAGCCACTAGGGAGCCCTGGTGGTGCAGTGGTTAAGTGCTGGTACTGCAGCCATAATGTTGTGAGTACGATCCCACAGGACTCCTATGCTGACTTTTCCTTCCATCCTTCTGTAGGTCGGTAAGATGAGTACCCAGCCTGTTGGGGGCAATTAGCTAACACATTGTAAACCACTTAGGGAGTGGTTTGCACTGATAAGCAGTATAGAAATATAAATGCTATTGCTATTGTATGCAACACCAAGACCATACTTTGCTGCAGTCTTCTTGCCTAGGGGAATTTCTAAGAGAGATTTCATTTTGTTTTGAGAGAAAAGTCAAAAACTGTGGAATCTTTAAAATGATGTAGGGCCTAGTTTTTTCCTCCTTCCAGAATCTTTGGCAATACCAACACAGGCTTTTCTTTGCCCTCCATTAAGCTTCCAGTTGAGTGTTTCCCAATCATCTAATAGCTGATGTTGGGGTTGTCATGAGCATTTAAACAGAAGCATGGTTGGGGGACAGGGGGAATACAGCCCTACTGGCTCTCAGTCTTTTGAGCATATGTGAGAATAGAATAAGATATGCTAGCATGTTTTTAATTTCTATTAACATTTCACACACTCTCTCACACACACCACTTGAATCTGATGAAGTAGCCTGTTAACCATGGATATGTGTGCCAAATATAACCTGTTAGCATTTATGGTGCCACAACACTCTTCCTTGCTGCAGCAGACCAACATGGCTATCTCTGCCCCTGCTATTAAAAAAATATTATGGCCCAAGGAAGGGACCTTGACTCAGAGGTAGAAAACCAGCTAGTCTATGGAAGATTCCAGGTTCAGTCCTCTGCATTTCCAAACTGGGGGTGGGCAGCGGGGGGGGGGAGCATCATGCCCCATGAGCCTGATGAAGCTGTAGAGTCAGAGGAGGAGGAGGACACAGCAGAGAACAGCCCTAGGGACCCTGGCATAGGGGTATCTACACCTGTGCCAGCAGGAAACCCTGCCAACCTAGAGGCTTGAGCAGAGGAAGAGCTTGGTCTGAGTGGGTTGACATCAGTCCCAGCAGAGAGTCCTGCCCACTCAGATAAGGATGAAGAAGAAGAGAGGGACGTACCTCCACCATTGTATACTCAGCAGCGAGCTCAAAAGGAAGCTCAAAGGAAGTCTCAGAGACTTTATGAGAAAACCCTGCTCATTAAGAAACACCTGACAAAGCCTTAATTGCTTTATATATGCTGGGAGAGGTGATGGAGGCTTTGTCAGAGATCAGCTGATCTTCCTGGTGAAAGCTTCCTGCTGACTTCGATGCCTGGATTCCAGTTATCTTGACTTCTGTTGCCCTGGCTTGTGCTTAGACCTTGGACTGTCCCTGACTACTCTGCTGCCTGCTCCTGTTGACCCACAGACTGCTTTGGACCACGCTGCCTGATTGTCGTAAGCCTCTGACCCTCTGGACTGTTTTACTGGATTAAATCTTTGGCTGTCTTTGCGTTCCTGCGAGCTAATTAACAGTTGGCTCCCTTCCCAGACTAGTGCTGTTTATACTTTGCTGGTACCTAGTTGCTTTCTGGATACGGAGATCCACAGTCAGGCAGAGTCAACCATACTAGCCTAGATGTCTCAACAGTCTTTCTCAGTCTATGACAGCTTATAGTTTTGTGGAAGGCAGCCACAGGATTCCTGAAGCCAGTAGCCTGTTGGTCACACGTAACATCTCTTGGAAACGATTGTACAGACAATCCTACAGTTATATCCTAGCAAAAAACATACATTTTTTTCTATGCCCTGATGGCTTTCATGAAGCTTATACAGTGGACCCTTAGTATCCACTGGGGTTTTGTTCCAGGACCCCCCCCCCATGGATACCAAAATCCGTGGATGCTCAAGTTACATTATATAAAATGGCATAGTAAAATAGTGTCCATTATATAAAATGGCAAAATCAAGATTTGCTTTCTGGGGGGGGGGGGATTCTTGGAATCTTTCAAGCCGTGGATGTTAGAAGCTGTGGGTACAGAATCTGTGAATACGGAGGGCCGACTGTAGTTTAAGACCATCTTAGGCAAAGCATGAAGCAGATGTTGAAACTATTTGTGGACTGGTGATGATTTGTATACATGTACATAGTTGCCTCACATGCCCCATAATATGGCTACACAGAAATTCATTTTAAACATGTTGATGTTTAAGTTTATAGTTTTGCAGTTTTAAATGTTTATGGAACATAACAACATGCCAGGATCCTGACTTAATGTAAGTACGCAATGGGTTTGTGCACACACTCCAGTCTCTCTTGCTTTATATCTCTCTTCACCCAAACCAAGTTAATAAAAATGACAGTGGTTATGATGTGGAGCCAGAAGGGGGGAACCTCAAGCCCCAGGGCCAAATCTGGCGCTCATACAGTTCCAATCTAGCCCTTTGGGATTCCATAGATGTCCCCCATGATGCCATCATTTTGTAGTTTCCCTGCTTTGGTCAGATGATTTTTCCCATTCTAAAATGTTGAAATGCCTCCCTTAAGGCTTCGGTATTGGCAGTAAATGCTTATGCACATGTTTTGGACAGGTCCTTTTGCTATTGGCTACACCCAGCAATGGTCCCCAAGAACTTCTCCAAAATTGCCCTAAAGTCAAAAGCCCTAAAGTCAAAAGAGCTTTCCCACTCTTGTGTTAGACCATGATGTTTCAAGATGCTGTTGTATGAATGTTTCCATTGACCTTGTTCCAGAAGATCCATATGTCGAACTCAGTAAATCCAAGGGACTTTTGCGCTTCTGGTTATTAAACACCACTCCTGATTCCACATGGCAAACCATTTTTTGAAACTGAAGGCCTTCCAAAAGCAGCTTGTGATGTGACAGGAACAGGGAGCCTTCCCATTCAAACCAAAAAAGGTCAGATCTCCACTGGACATATCCAAGCTTTTAGGTGCACCTATAGTCGTTCTGTGGGCCACAGTCACTGTAAAACACATGGACATGTCATCGAAGAAGGCAAATGCAAACACAGAAAAATAATTGATTTTTTAAAATATATAGAGAAACAATAGCTGATTCATCATTCCATTCAAGGAGTGTGAAGAGAGCATAGTTCCAGCCCTTAAAATATTTCCACCCTCCTCCCCTTTTTATTGCCTAGAATCTTAAGAGCTTTATCATTTGCAGTCATAAAATGAAAATATACACCAAACCCTCAAAGGGCAAGTATGAAATTAAATTATATTTGGGCATCTGTAACCTTTTAAAACGATCAGATTCCAGTTAATGTATTTCTTCCTGTTCCGAGGGCTGCCATGGTGTTTGATGGTGGGAAGCAGTCCAAAGGGCATTGGGAGATAATAAATTCACTGGAAGTTTCACCCTGAGGCAGTCCTCAATACACCAGGCCTTCCATTTAGGAGGCCTGACCAAAAATCTTGTCACATTCAAAGGTCACTGAGGTTGGGGTTGGTGTGTCCCATCGATCTTTCCCCATGGCAAAGAGTGACAGCTGAGCTCATAAGCAGTCATCAGAATTTGGAAGAGAAGTTACGGTGGTGGATGGAGGCTGGTCAGCAGAGGAGGGAACAGGGCAACCTGCAAGGCCTTTGATATCCCATAGGCTAATGATAACATCCCTGCAGAATTATTTTATAGTTGGCTACTTCCTTTTCCATCTTCCCACCACCTGTTGTTACTGCTTTCAAGGGCCTTCGATCATCTGTTGCTGTTATTTTCAAGAGTCCAATTCAAGTCCCATGGATTTCTGAGGGAATATGTCCTTAAATCTATCCAATTTGAATCAGAGTGACTTAGAAGTACAAAATTTTGACTCTATCGGGCCTTTTTAAATTATTCTGTTTTATGCTACATTTTAGCAGCATCCCATACATATATTCTCACTTTCAGTACACTGATAATACTGTACATCTAACATCCATACCATCCCTACCACTCTCCCCCCTCCTCTCCTTGTCCTTCCCTTCCCCTGTTTATTTCTTTTCTAGAGAGTATGCTTACCTTTGAATGGCCAATGGGTATTCTCTGGGTGGTGTACAAAAGGGTGAAAAGATACAAGCAGAAACCATTACAGAACTTGAAAAAGAATAATAAAATAACAGCTTCACTCAGTATACGATGTCCATCAATTGACACTCAAAGCAGCTTAAAATAAATAAAAACAAACTTTTAAAGTTATTGGGGGGGGAATAAAATAAAAATCCTGATACCAACGTGAGTGCCAGGAGAGCCTCAGTGCATGACACCAGTGAACTGAAAAGGCTTTCTCTGGTTGTCACCTGTCTTTAGGATTGCCAGATCTCAGAATCTGGCCCTGAGTTTCCAGTTTTTGTGGGTGATCTCCAGGTGGGAGAGAAGGGTACAGATTCTGCAGTTTTGCTTGGCTCAGCTCCAGGAGAGAGAAATGGGCTGTTTGCAAGTCTCCTGCTCAGCTAGTAGACCAGCATCTTGCTACAGTTTGCAAGGCTTAATTCATTGGTTGCTTGCAACTTGCAAAGATTCCTCAAGGAGGTCTATGTTTACTTAGATATCTTTCTCCATCCGTCCTAGTCATTGTGGCATGAGGACTCACCCTCCACTCTGCTCAGCATCTACCTTCTGGCTAGAAGCAAGTAGGCTAGATTAAATATTCATTCTCTTACCTCCCTGAGTAAATGACAAGGAATAACTCCCTCATTTCGCCTTGATCTAGGAACAGCCCAGAGTTTGGTTATGACTTATGTCTTAATTTCCAAATAGAAAAATACAGTACATTCTCCCCCCCCCATTCCTGCGTGTGTGTGTGAGCATGTGTGTGTTTGAATTACAAAAAAATTGTAAGTAACTGTAGTTGCTACTAAATGAATAACACTTAATAACATCACCAGCGGCTGTCTCTAAAGGCTTTATCACACAAAGCAGTAGATCACAATTGGAACAGGATAATCACATCTTTGGTTGGGAGTTATCACATGATGTTGGCCCCCTTCTGTTGGTCTCCCAATGGGAAACTGTTTGGAAAGTGTTTCTTCTGATTGACACAAAAACTCCCATTAATGACCTTCTTTCCTGCTACTGTTCTGCTATCATTTGCAGTGCAATAATTCAATTCCACTTTAATACCAATTTTGGATGGTCAGTGTGAAGGCCTTTTATGTGTGGCTTAGATGCCCTTTGGTTATCAGTGATTGGGGATGAAGGGGTGGAAATTACCATCTGTTCCACAGTCTCTCTCTCATTTTCTCTCTCCGGAGATTATCAGGCAACCTTTTAAATCCAGAAGAGAGGTGACATGAGAGTGCCAAAGGGCTCTCTTTTCAGATGATGTCGTCCCTATCTAGTTCTGCTCCCATGCACCCTCCATTCCAGTTGCGTTCTCTTCTATTGACAGATTAATCCATCAATAGATTGCCCATTCCATTTCTATAATGGAATAACAGGCTTGTGAAGAGGTGTCCCACAATGCTGGTGCTATGCCAGCCGCAGTGGGAGGTCCCTCCTGAAGCCTTCCCAGTGCGATCAGGACAAGGAGGTAAGTGGCACCCTTGTTTTCCCTCTCCCCAGGTTACTTGTTTAATTTTTAGCGTGTTTGGGGGCTTTGTTTTCTTTTTTGATGTTTGCTTTGCTTTTTCTTTTTAAATTTCCCGCGTATCATTCTCTCACGAGAATGGGTGGAATTTGCTTTACGGGATGTGAATGCAGCTTTACAACAGCTGCATTCACTCCCAGAGGGCTGAGGGAAGGGGAAGCAGTTCTTATCGCGGCATAAGGTAGATGTCTGCATTTTTTTCTTTTTTAAATGGAACAGGGATGGGAGTGGGGAGGGGCGGGTGGGGGGTGGCGGGACAGGGATGCTATCAGATGGTTCATCTGATAATCTCAAACACACATACTGGAAATGTAAGAAGAAAAGAGTCTTAAGTTAAAACAGCATTTATTTCATGATTTTGCCTGTTCGTGATGGAACAGACTTGATCAATCACTGGCAAATTAATCACTACTTTAGCTGATCACTTTCATCCACCAATGATTAATCAAGTCTATCCCGAATCAGGAAGTTCTCCACCACACCTATGGGGGAGGGGAGGCCTTTTTAAAACATAAGATTGCTTTTAATTTATATTTCTGTAGGATAATCTCTCTCTCTCTCTCTCTTTCTCTCTTTGTGTGCATGCATGTATGCCAAACTAGGAAAAGGGGCAATATTGGGTGGTTCTGGGTGGGCAGTACCAAATGCTACATGTGATAACGTTTTTGCACAAACAAAGGCAGCAGTGCCGGAAAGCTTATGAAGGTGCACTGGGGAAGAGAGCAATCCTGATTGCATAGTGCTTTTGAAAACAGTGCAACTTTAGCAAGAAAAGAGGCTTGTGCGATAAAGTTCCAAGTCTCAGGTTTTAGCTTGGAACCTTCAGGGCCTGGGACGATCTTGAATTAGCAACCCTACCCACCTTACTTCTGACAGTAGAGATACCTCAAGATTCATGTAAATACCATGGGTTTATATAAACGGAATTTCTATGAGAAGCTTTCAAAGGACATTCCTGATGTCCACGTGCCAGTTGTTTAAAGGAAAGACATTTAGTGTAGTGGCACATACTATCCAGAATATCTTTCCATTAGGACTTTGTGCAGTTTCAAAATGTCCATAGCTTTTGGCACATGTTAAAAAAACCACATGTGCCTCAGAAAGAATGTGTGCATTGCATTTTATTGATGTACACCACTTTGACATTTGGGATGTATGTAGTATATACATATTTGTGAGTAAATAAAATAAAATTAGTAGCCCCAAGAATAACCTTGTAAGCTGTGTCCATTTATTAACTATATATGGAAAAGTAATTTACATTAACCATGTATTTACTTTTTTACAAATTTATCCAGTTCATGGTATTTGAATCTATTAAACATAGAATGTAGATTTCTTTCAGTTTCCCAACACTGGAAGAAAAATGCAAGTATCCAATTCTTTTGCTTTCTTTTTATCAGTCATACTCAAATAAATGTTTATAATTCAGTGGGCATATCTTTAAAAAAGGGATGCAAAGCCAAAATGTATTCATTAAGAAAAATACACAGAAGTACATACATTTGTGTGTCTCCGAATTCACATGAATTTACAATCCAAAAAATCAAACAAAAATAAATAAATTTCACAAACAAATAAGAAACTAGTGTGGGAAGCAAAGGAAGGTTGGTATTTCAGAGAAATGCAATGAGGCAGAGAGTAAATGATTTTCAAATACCTATTTAAAATAGAGAAGGGCCTAAATACCCTGAAAGCACCAGATCCTGTCTGATCTTGGAAACTAAGTAGGGTCAGCACTTGTAAATACTTGGACGGGAGACTGCCAAAGAATACCAGGAACTGTAGGGTATATTCCAGTGGAAGGCAATGGCAAACCATCTGCTCTGAGTATTCCTCACTGTGAACGTCATGGGATTACCATAACTCAACAGGTGATTTGAAGACCCATATACACACACATTTATTTATTTTTATTTAGTTATTTATACCCCGCTCTTCAGCCACAAGGCTGAGCGGCTTACAAATTGTTTTAAGCAATAGCTATTTACACATCTACACTGCATTAAACAGTTTCCAATGTGTGTTAGCTAATTGCCCCCCACAAGCTGGGTACTCAATTTACCGACCTACGAAAGGATGAAAGGCTGAGTGAACCTTGGAGCCGGCTGGAATCGAACTTGCAATGTGGTGACTTGCAGTACTGGCATTTAACCACTTGTGCCACCAGGGTTAATATTGACACACCTTACATGGTCAGCTCTGATGAAGAGTTACCTCTATTTGTGGGTGTATGTGTTTTGCTTATTTGTTGCTGTGTGCCTTCAAATCGTTTCTGACTTATGGTGACCCTAAGGCAAACCTATCACAGGGTTTTCTTGGTGAGATTTTGCCTTCCTCTGAGGCTAAGAGAATGTGACTTGCCCAGGGTCACCCAGTGGGTTTCCATGGCTGATCAGGGATTCGAACCATGGACCCCAGAGTCATAGTCCACCCCTCAAGCCATTATACCATATTGGCTCTCCATGTGAATTCACTGTCACTTATCCAAAATGAAATAAACAGGGACTCCAAGTCTCCAAGACAGGCTGCAGATAATGTACATGGTTGAAAATGTCTCCATTCTCCACTCTCTCAAGTTATCCCTCTGCATAGGAAGTTAGGGCTTGTCTATATGGCAAAAATACTCCTCATAGAATTCAAGGAGAATAACTTTTGTCCCAATGGGATCCTGCATCATTTTGCCATATTTGGAAACGGGGGAGGGGGGACTCCAATACTCCATGGGAAAAGCTTTCATGGCTTTTCCTGCTTTTTTTTCAAAAAAACTCCAAAGGAAATGCTCATTCCTGCTCGTGGGACAACCAATTCACTTTGCTGCACATTCCTGATAAGAGCAGAAGTTGAAAGCTGATTGGTTGGACATGCACAAGGAGACACCCAGAGCCATGTTGGATTTTCGCCATAGCACTCATGTGCTGAGGCAGCAAAATAGACTTTTCCCCCTCTTTTTTTCTGTTTATTTAGGTGGAAGACTGTACTTTTGCACCTTGGATTTGCTTTTTTAAAAAAATACTATTCAGTGATAGCAACTACTTGCAATAAAAACACAAGTAATTCACACGTGCCTGCCATCTTGATTCTCAGGCATGCCCGTTTGAAGAACAAATGTGTATGACTTTGCATGCCTGTGATCTTGAAAAAAAACCATGGAGACAAATGGAAGCTTCTGCAATAGCGCACACTCATCCACATTTTATTGCCTTGTATAGATGAGCCCTTAGACATTAAGGATCAGTGTCTCAGCCCAGCTTTCTCCCCTGCAGATGTACTGCTTCTTTGTTTTAGCTGTACAGTATTCTGTTTTAATCTATACTGTGAACTGACTTTGCTTATTGGGGGAGAGGTGGGATATAATTATATGATAAATAGATAAATAAATAAAGCTTTCTCCTTCTTTTTTAAAAAAGATGTCTGTATTAGGTTTTACTTAACATGCTGTTTTATATCAATGCAACCAGTTATTTAACTGGTTAAAAGCCAAGAGATCAATCAACAAACTATATTTAACCAGTGGACTACCCAAAGAATATGTTGATACTTTGGATACTACTTCGTCTGTTATAATAATTCCCCTAGGCTTGTCATCTTTTGTTTAACATGTCTCTTCCTCATTAACCTTCTTATCAGACCCCAAAGCTGATGGAAAATACAATGAGAGCTCATAGTGATGTAGGCAAAAATGAGTTTTCAAAACTTTATTAGCTGGAAATATTCCATCTTCTCTCTGGGGTTAGTGTTCTGTTCTTCTTATTTGTTTGGTTCTCTGTGTTTGTGTATTTTGGTAAATATCTGTTTGACAGCTGCTTTTGTTGCAAGGAGCATATGAAATGGGGGGGAACTATTGCCATATTGGAAATTGTTCCACTTCCCCCCTTCTGCTAAGTGGGAATTTGTGGGTGATTAATTTTTAACATGTGGATTAGGGTCTTTCTTAATTAATCTCATTGTTAGAACTGAACACTTTCATACATAAGGACAGTAATTTCAGTTTATAATGATTAGGAGTGCAGTAATAGCTAAGGAGATGCAAAATAATTCCTTCTCTCTCTTTCTTTCTCTTTCTCTCTCTCTCTCTCTTTCTCTCTCTCTCTTAAAAATGCTCTAGTTTGCTGTGTTAGATCAGTGAGAATCCTTTTAGCTGACTGTTGTTGCTGTTTATTGTTAACTTTATTTATATCCTACCTTTTCCCCAAAATTGGGATTCAAGGCAGCTGATAATTTAAAACAAGTATAAGGTTGCTAAAGGCATACAAAGGTCAGCATTAAAATAGAATTAAATTTTGACAATGGTAAAACAATTTAAAACATACACTTGGAAAGGATTTTGTTCTGTTAAAATAAACTCATATAAACTGAAGCTTATTCTCTCTTTCTGACCCAAATTAGTAAAAACAGCCCCTTTTTGAAGGTTTCTTCACCCACTGGGCCAAACTGATCATTCATAGCAGTATACCCTGTAACATTTCACAGATGAAAATGTGTGGCCAAGCAACATCAGGGTATGGTCAAGATGGCAAAAGTTATTAATGAGGGAGAACACTCAAGCTGGGAGGGTTTGCAGCAGTTTGCTTTTGCCTAAGCTGACTGGGAAGGATGGCACTCCACCCCCTCCTCTTTTTCCTGCTGAGTTAACTGAGTACAATCTACTTTTGCCTTTTGAACTTGGTTTGAAGCAATTTGAATAAGCTGAGGACAAAGGGGGGAAGTGGGAGGAAAAAAGAGAAAGTGGAGCATTTTAAAAGCAGCTGAAAATGTGGGATGACAGAGGATTAATCATGAGTGGCTCTGCCAAATCAGGATGGTTGTAGTATATATAGCAGTCACATGGGCAAGGCTGGTCTTCCCTTTGCCTTGTTAATCCAAGGTCCCATCTATACATGGTGGGGGGAATACAATCCCTTCCAAAGAAGCAGCCATTCGCAGCACTGCGACCTATCTTAAAGGCCAAAAGATCATAGAATCATAGAATCATAGAACCATAGAATTGCAGAGTTGGAAGAGACCACGAGGGCCATCCAGTCCAACCCCCCTGCCACGCAGGAAATCTCCCTAAACTTTGCATGACCCCTAAACAAGATGGAGGTCACAAGTGATTTACTCATGATTTTAAATCTGCCACCACCAAACTGTTTTTTTAAAAAACAGTTTACAATGGTGCACATGTGTGATATTTTGTATACCAGACCCTTGCTTAGCCAAAAATCCAAAATGGTGGCAGCAGGCACTTTCCCTGTTTCCTAACCACCACCACCCCGTGCTCGTCCAGCCAATCAGATTATGCTGCCATGTAACAGCAATGCGAATGCAACTGTCCTAACAATCTCACATCCGCATGTCTTATGGAGTTTTTTAAAAGTCAGAGAAAAGCTCCAAATGCTTCCCTAAAGGACTTTAAGGTGGATTTGGCTGCCCCCCTTCTGAATGTGAATGTCTTTATGTGAATGTCTATTTGTACAGATCACCTTCCATGCAATTGCCATTTGGATTATTTTAATCATATAGACAACCCCATGAGAGCAAGGTTTCTAGCTTTTCAGGTAGGGTTGCCAGGCCCTGAGGTTTCAGAGTTGTAATCTGGGATCTGGGGATGACCCCATGTGATATCACAGGAGGTAGGTGTGGATGATGTTGGAAAGGGTGGATCTGGTGATATCATTAAGGAAGATACATTAAGCATCATCCCCAACTGTATAGAGTACGCCAGCCAAATAAAAACATCAAGGATTTTATCAGACCACCCTCTTCAAACGTTCTTTTGCCAGCACATTTTAAACCATTTTTATACTGGCAAAAGAACCCCTGTTACCAGACCTACCTTTGTTATGCATGAATAGGCAGCCCCAGCATTGATGGAGAGGGAACAAAGCTCCGTTCACTTCCTGGTTCAAGATCTTGGCGATTCTCGCGAGAAGACGCGAGCATGGTAAATTTGAAAAATAAATCAAAATAAACACACAAAATGTAGACACAAGCACAGGAATACACTTAAAAAATTACAAGTAAACTTGCTAAACCAGGACAGTTGTAGAGTATGAAATAGTAATTTCAGCTGAAGCAGACATCACAGTTAAAACTTGATATAACCATAGCCCTTTACTGATTAATGGTTTTTTATTTGATTGATCATTTATCCTCCAACCAGCCAATTAATCAATTAAATCCATATTACCAAAGCTTCAATGTAATAAATCAAATTAATAAATCAGAGCACTTATCAACTATATAAGGAGCTGGTGCTGATTTTGAAAATGACTCTGAACATTACAGTGTTATGAAGGGAACAGGAGGTATAGCTGCTTTATTATACTTTCTGCTTCTCTGCCTCATGCAAAATAGATCTTCTGAGTAATAACCACGGGATAGATGAATAAGTTCCCAACGTGGCACATCTTGTGAAAGAACTATTATGTAAAAGTTAGAGATGAGGAGAAACAGGTGCTTTATGCTTCATGTTTTCTTCATTCAAAGAGCTTGACTCCTCTATGGGAAGATATGTTGAAAAAAACCGTCCATATAATCTATTAATAAATAAATCCCCCCCCCTCTGGCTTTTCTTCGCAAACGAAGATTCAGGAAGGACTCATCCCGCACTTTCTGCAAGTGTGCTGATGACTAAAAAGGCCAATCCGAGATAAACAAGTCCAGTTGCAGAAGGCACAGCAGAAGGTCTCCTTGGGTGATGTTTCCGGGTTGTGATTCTTTCTGCGTTGTCGTTTCTCTTCAAGACTTGTTCAGTGTGAGTTCTCAAATAAGGCTGCAGCATTGTGGATAGTGCGTCTCCATGCCTTCCGATGTGAGGCCAGGGCGGACCATTGTTGGTGATCAGTTTGGCCGAGCTTGAGATGTTGTTTCAAGGAGTCCTTGTATCACTTTTTTGGAGCGCCCCTCTTGCGCTGACCCATGGCAAGTTCATTATAGAGTACTATTTTTGGGAGGTGATGGTCCTCCATCCTAGAAACGTGCCCTGCCCTGCGCAGCTGCATTCTTAATATCATGGCCTCAATGCTGGTGATCCCTGCTTGCTCAAGGACAGCAACATTCATCACATAGTCAGTCCAGTGTATATTTAGGATTGTGCGTAGACAGTGCTGATGAAAGCATTCAAAGGCATATAGTGCATGTGGAAGACTTCACAAAAGAGTCTGGAGTAATGAACACCTGAGGCAAAGCATAAAAATCACTGTGTATAGAGCAATTGTACTGTCTATTCTCCTTTACTGATCTGAAATAAATAATCAGTTATAAATATCCATTAGCTGTTCAGATAATTATTTAACTCAGTGTTGGCTATTCTGACTTGCAGAAGCAATCCAGACTTTCTGTCGGCACCTCCAGCAGAGATAATCTAGCTGGTAATGCCAAAAGATTGAATTGGAGGTCTTGTAATGCTGGACCACCAAGATATGACATTTCCTCTAGATAGATCAGTTGATTTCTATTTCTGCCTCTTCCATCTTAGAAGAGCATGAAAAATTTACCAGAGCCCCTGCTCCCTACCAGACACAAGCAAAGGGGCAAGGAGAAAGTGCATTTGGAAGCAGTGGGTGGGTGGCAGTGTGTATATAATCTTTCTTCCACCCAAAACTTTGCCCCACAAAAGGAGAGGTGGGTACTCTTTGGCCCTCCATACATTATCTTGATTTATGTAACTTATACTTTAAATCTTCAGATTATGAGTGGATACTAAATGCAAAGAAATACAATAGTGGTGTGGGGGGTATTTTTGGTTCATGCTGTAGAGTCTCTTAAACTTGACATAAACTTGATCCACACCCCACTACTCGCAGAAAACTTCACAACTGTTTTCTCTACCCAAGAACATCTCATGGGCAGATAGATCACAAGGAGACAAAGGAATGTGGGTGTGGTGTGGGCTATCAAATGTAAAGTGTTGCTGTTGTAACAAATCCAGGTTCTCCACTTGGGGAAATTAAGCCTGCAGTTTATAGGCAGAAAATTGATATTCCACTGCTAATTGTAAGTGACATATAAGAAAATGGGTCTTGTCTTCATTTTAAAAAAAAATCCCACACATTTGGAGTATCTTTTTGTTATGAAAATAAGACTGATCCCCAAAGAAAGGCTGATCGTCTCTCAGAGATGTAAATTAATGTGTGCCGTGGTCAGCGGAGGACCTGCTGGCATCTGGTCGACTGGTTCGAAAAGCTTAATTTGCTCTGTGAACTGCTTTCTATTATCGGTTCTCCATTACTGTCAGTCAAGCGACCCGGATAAAGGCACAAGTGAGAGTGACGGTGACAATGACAGACACTCACTCCTCGGCACACGGCGCTTGGCAGAGGAGCGTGTGTGGGAGGAGGGAGCCACTACCCTCTTCCCATTGAGGCAGAGCTGAAAGAAGTTGACAAGCTGGCCTTGTGGGCTAGCCGTGAGAGCTCGCTGCCACACAGGAGGCAGCAGGAGTGGGGTTGCTCACTAAAAGGGGAGTTGAATTTTGAGAGGGAAATAGTATGTTGGAGCAGAGTACATTTACGTTATGGAAGAAGATGCATACATCTTCCCTCAAAGTTAGGCCCTAGGCTGCCCTGATTTCCAAGCTAGGGTTTGGAGGGTTTCATTTGCTCTCTTTTGTCTTCCTGTGGAATTCTTAATGGGATATGACAGCTAGAAATCACAGTCCCTTTATTCTGTCCAAGAAGTTTATTTCCTTTGGCCTAAATCCATTTGTTATACCCATTGAAGTAAACCCATTGAATGGATAGAAACATTGATTCAGTGGGACTACTCTAGCAGGAACTAGCAATGGTGCCTCAACGATAGCTTTATCTGAGGAGGCAAATGGTGGCACAGTGGTTAAATGCTGGTACTGCAGCTACAATGTTGTGAGTTCTATCCTACAGGGCTCCAAGATTGACTCAGCCTTTCATCCTTTTGTAGGTCAGTACCCAGCTTGTGAGGGCAATTAGATAACATGTTGTAAACTGCTTAGAGAGTGCCTGGCACTATAAAGTGGTGTAGAAATGTAAGTGCTTTTGCTAACAATTTGTAAGCGGCTCTGAGAGCCTTTGTGGCTGAAGAGTGGGGTATAAATACTCTAAATAAATAAATGTGTCTTTTCAAAGGGAGACAGAAACTCCAGGCCAACTCGAGTATTCTCTTCCTTTTCTCTTAATTTCAGCAGTTTATAAATTGGGATGGATAGATGACTTTATGTAAGCAACACTTAGCTATAGGAACAAAATATGGTTTTCTTTCATTAAAAAACCACTTCCATTTAAGGAACTTGTATGATCACAGCCAATGTGATAATTGCACACATGCACATGTATGGCATGTGTACGTACATTATCTTCACTTGCAACAGAGTGCAAATGGAGTCAGCACATGGCAGTCTCCTTACAGAGGCCTAAAACTGATTGCTTGTCCCAATTAAAGTAGACCCATTCAATCAACAGGGATGTGATAAGTCAATACTGTATTTATGTAAATTCCATTAATTCAATGGGTCCACTCTAGTTGCAACTAACTATTGGATTTAGGCTCTGATTCCAACAGCCATTTATGGTTTTGCCTGCTGTTCTTTAGAAGATTATTGTAGAGCTGTGAAAGGTGCAGAGAAGGATAACAAAAATTACCAAGGGGATTAAGAAATTCCACTGTGGGGAAAGGTTACAATGTTTGTGGTTCTAGCTTAGAAAAAGTTGTGAGGTGAACAAAGTGCACGGAGACTAGATTGATATTTTTTATTTTTATTTATTTTCATAATCCAGTGAAGCTGAACGATGGGATATTCTGGGCAGTTGAAAAGAAAGTATTTCTTCACCTTATGTAGAGTCAGACTATGGATATGCTGTTGTAGCTTTCTGGTTCTATGGGGCCATCTGTAATTGAACATTGCAAGCAAAAGCACAATTCATATCCTAGTATTCTTTTTTTTAGCAAGAAATCAGATATTAAATTTAACTGTCAGATAATAAATATTTAACTTATATTAAATTTAGTACTCACTGTCCCCAAACTTCCATGCATCCAGTGAGGAGCCAGTGCAGTACTTGATTGCAGGACTCTGTTGCCTGTGCTGCTCAGTTGTATTGCAACATTTGGATGCATCTTTAAAGCCCAAAGTTAAAAAAAAATACAGAACAGATTCAAATGCAATATATATGTTCTACCCAGCGGCAGCACTAGGGGTGTGTGGAGAGGCCGAACTACACCAGGTGACACATTCAGAGGGAGGGGTAACACTGGCCTTAGTAATGCCACAGGTTCCCCCACAAATAATTTTTGTTCCCTCCTAAATACATAACTGAAAATACCAAAATCTTACTCAAAGCACAAATGGCCTACTGCTTATCCCTCGCAAGTTCAGCTCCTCTCTTCACCAGCTCCCCCTCTGTTTCTGAACTCAACAGTTACAGACCCTTCCTTAGGGTTTCCCCACCCTTTAGGCCAAATGAATAATTCACAGGGGTAACGCTACCACATGATGGCTGCCAGCTTGGACATCTTAGAAAGAGGAATAGACAGACTCATGAAGGAGAAAGCTATCACTGGATGATGATGATGGATGATGGTGATATTCCAGTGCTGCTGAAGATCACTTGCTGGAGAACACAAGTGGGAGAGTGCTGTTGTGCATATATTCTGCATTGGGATTCCCATAGGCATCTGGTTGGTCACTGTAGGAACAGAATGCTGGACTAGATAGACTTCTTCATATGTTCTTACATGAAAAGAAAACCCACTTGTATCAGCAAAAATTTGCAGCCACATTAGCAGAATTTTGCAAGAGAAATGTATGTTGAAAGAAAGGGCAACTTAAACAGTCTTCTTCTTCCCCCGCCCCCATGAACTCATGCTACCACATACTATAGGGTCAACAGGACCAGATGTTCATCATTAACTGGGACTCTTTCTTCTTTACTTTTTATTTCTATCCCTAAATCCTGAACTATCCAAAGGGTTACCACCAATGGCTCTTCTTCATCCTGGAGAGAAATGTCTAGTGGGATGCCACAGGGTTCTGTCCTGGGCCCAGTGCTATTCAACATCTTTATCAATGACTTGGATAAGGGAATAGAGGGCACGCTTATCAAGTTTGCAGATGACACCAAATTAGGAGGGGTAGTGAACATGCCAGAGGACGGGATCAGAATTCAAAATGACCTTATCAGATGAGAAAGCCGTGCCCAAACCAACAAAATGAAGTTCAACAGGAAGAAAAGTAAGATACTACACTTGGGCAGTAAAAATGAAATGCACAGATATAGGATGGGTGACACCTGGCTTTATAGCAGTGCATGGGAAAGTGATCTAGTGGTCTTAGTGGACCACAAGCTGAATGTGAGTCATCAGTATGAAGCGGCAGCCAGAAAAGGCAAAGTGATTCTAGACTGCATCGATATGAGTATAATGTCTAGATCGAGGGAAATAATAGTACCACTCTATTCTACGTTGATCCATACCTCACCTGGAATACTGTGTCCAGTTCTGGGCACCACAATTCAAGAAGAACATTGATAAGCTGGGATGTGTCCAGAAGAGGACAACCAAAATGGTAAAAAGTCTAGAAGCCGTGCCTAAGGAGCAGCTTAGGGAGCTGGGTACATTTAGCCTGGAGAAGAGAAGGTTAAAAGGTGACATGATAGCCACGTTTAAATATTTGAGGGGATGTCATACTGAGGATAAAGCAAACTTGTTTTCTGCTGCTCCACTGACTAGGACATGAAGCAATGGACTCAAACTACAGAAAAAGAGATTCCATGTAAATATTAGGAAGAACTTCCTGACAGTAAGAGCTGTTTGGCAGTGGAATGCACTGCCTCAGAACCTTCTTTGGAGGTTTTTAAACTGAGGCTGGATGGCCATCTGTTCAAAATGCTTTGATTATGTATTCCTGCAGGGCAGGGAGTTAGACTAGATGGCCCTCATGGTCCCTCCCAACTCTTTGATTCTATGAACTAGCATGGTGAAAACTGGATCAGGATTGTGCTGATAAAATCCTTTTAGCCATTTGTCCCAACTGCAGTTCAATTTCTGATTGGTGCACCCATCATCCTGGGACAAATAAGAGGAAAAGGGCTGCTGATCAATAGTGGATCTCCTGTCCTGCAATCTAGCAGTATTCAAACATCTGTTCCAGAACATATTGGGGACATGGGGGGAGAGAAGGAAAGGCAGAAAGAGAAAGACAGGTAGTAGAAATCAGCATGTGCAACATGGGATATCAGTTCTTCTGCCACAAGCAGGACAGAAATGTTCACTGCTTCTTGACTCAGTAAAGATATGCAGAAAACAGGTCTATGGTTTTGCAGGGAAGAATGTAACATTCCTCATCACTGCACATTGTTCTGAGCATTCCATAAGAAGGCCAGTTTTTGTTATTGTAGCTGCTTCCCTGTTCTCACAATGGCCCAGGTAATTAATTGCCCCAAGAAGCCTGAAAGCAAGGGCTAAAGGCAATAACCCTCTCCTGGCTGTCACTTTCCAGTAGCTTTATTTAATGACATACTGCCTCTGAGCTTGAAAAATCATACCTAGTCATCGTGACTAACAGCCATTCATGGATGTGTCCTTCATGGATCTAATTGTAGGCTAAAGAGGTTGTGCAACAGTTTCAGCCAGTTTTGAATGTATGAACAGTTATCATACACATATCCCTTTTCTGCCCCAAGACTCTTCTCCAGGCCATAGGTTCCTTTACTGAATCAGTCCGCCTGTACTACAGTCTTCCTCTTTTCCTACTGCCTTCCATTTTACTGTGCATTATCACCTTTTCCAATGTGTCACATCATGAGATGTACCTTCCTTAATCCTTTGGACTTTTTTCAACCAATACCATATTATAGGTCTGGATGGTAGCTTTTCTCACTATCCCCTGATGTAGCCTATCTCCCAGGCTTCAAGCGAAATCAAAATGGCAGCCTCCAGCCACCCAGCACTGTACACCAGGGCCAACCAACATTTAACTCAGGGGGCATGTAAACCTGGAATGGGCCCTGAGCAGGCAGTACTCAGTGCAACAGAAATGCTTCAAGGCAAGCTACTCCATCTATCAGTTCAGCTACTGACAAGCTTAGGGGTATCCCTGAACCTTTGTACTTTTAAACTGATAATCTCTAGAAAACATGCCCTTCTGGTTCCAAAAGCCACAGCACGTTAAATTCATTGGGTTTTCCTGTAAACTTATATTATGCAAAAGCACTGTTTCCCACTAAATTTGCCCCCTCTTCTCAGTGTAGTTCATGCCTATATGAACAGGTTAACCCCCACTTCCATGGGGGATACATTACAAGACCCACTGTAGATAGAAAATATGGGTAATAAGAAACCCTATTATTTTCAATGAAATGAATGCTAGACGTTGACTATAGAATTGCACTAGAGGACCTAGAAATGCCTAGAGAGGAAATATTTTTTGGATGTGGATAAGCAAAACCATGGATACTGAATCCGTGGATATGGGGGTTGACCTGTACCTCGCTTTTCCCTTCTTAGTTGTTTCCCTAGGAAATCCAGAAGGGCTACATAACACTGCAGCTTCAGACCACCAGATAAGGCTTATGGATAAATCTACAGTAGATTTCTTTGTTCGCCTGGAGCATTTACATTGCTTATATCGGACAACACGTTCATATGGAAAGTATCAGCCAACAGTGTTTACCCGGATGACCCTATCAAATTTCCTTTCTGGACAGCTTTCAAGTCTTTTCACTCCATTTCAATTACTGTCACATGGTGCGAACATTGTTATGTACAAATATGTGACTTATTTGGGCAGCCTTCCAGTTAGCTATTCTTAATTTGCAAAGGGAGAGGCAATCTGGTCTGCTAACTTCGCAGTGATGCATTATTATCGCAGAAGCTGAGTAACACATTTTTATAAGCTGATGATAGGAAGTGCCTAGTGATAAGTCCCTCCATGTGAACAACATGGAAGGAGATCTTGCAGAAGGGACTTGGAGCTGCATGCTCCAGGCTTTAGATTCATACTCCAGATTCCCCCACCCCCATACAGTAAATACATTTCAGACATTTTACTGATTGTTGTATTTAATGCATAAGCAGGAATTATAAAGTTCTATGCATGGAGAATTCTTTGCAAACTGGAAGTAGGACAAGCCTTAAAGGTGAGTGAACTGGACAGTCACCATGAGTGCCAAGCTGAAGGGAGTGTCCCCATGGTTAGGGCTGAGATCCTACATCATGCTTGCATTGTTTCATGGTGGTTATGCCATAACACCTTTCCACTGATGCAGACATTGTGCAACCAAGCATGTATCTGTCAGTATGCCTGCTTATTGTCCCGTTGTGCAATGGGGAATACACAGGGGCTGTTTCTACAACCTCAGTTAATCCAGTGGTACAGTGAAGGCACTGATGAATAATTAAACCCTATTCAAGAATTTGCAACATCTTGGCTAGGATCCTGTTGGTTATTCCCAACTAGAGTAGACCCATTCAATCAGTTTTTGACTGTTGAGTCAACATGCAGATAAGTCAGTTGATGTGGCTCCATTCAATCAGGACTAACAATAGGATCGAGGCCTATGTGAAATGGTTACACTTGTAACTTACAAAACCAAGAAGCGAATATGTTAATTTCACAACAGCCAAAAACGTACAACCACACGTGTAAGGGAACAACATGTCTACATATATGGGCTTCCCTTCAACAGATGTCCATAGTCATATTGTTGACATCAGGAGGGAAGTAGCCAGTGAGCCCCCATTCCCTGCTCACATGTTGATTATACATCATGCACAAAATACCTAAAAGGGAACACATAATGATGATTACTGAATAGGACTGAATAAGGCTATACAATGAAGGAATGCACAAGTGAGTGAGTCAAAGAAATAGTCTTAGAGGCATGTGATGCAGCAGCAGCCTTGAGGAAGCTACGCACATATAGGTCAGGCCAGTGGACACTACCTGGTAATCCTTTGCAATGCCCCCTTGTGATCCAAGGTGAATGAACACTACCTGGACACCTTTTGCATGCCTGCTTGAGATCCAAGGTGTGTGTGTGTGGGGAAGTTAGCATGTATGTTAACAGTAACAAAATGAATACAAACTGGCATTCATCTATTATTGCCTTCTCCAGTCTTTCTTTTCTCCTCCACTGTTGAAACATTGTTGATAATCTCCTTGGAATGGGGGACTGTCATATGTGGAGCTTTCTTTGGAACTTATAGTATAGTCTGAATTTTAGTGACGAATAGGGGACAACAAGGTAAGCAGCTGAAGGTCCCTTTACTTCAGCTTTGTTTCATTCAAGGATGAAGCCTGGGATATTAAAGCAGAGGCTTCACAGATCACGTGACTTTTAAACAAAGCTTGGAAGACCTAGAACTTGTCTAGATGTGAAAGTATACTGAGAGTGGGTGCGTATTTTCACCCATTCGTAGTGACACTGTTTTGTCTCTACCATTTTTTTACCTATTCGCATCCATTCACGTCTATTTGAATGGAGTGTCCCCATGCTCTGATAAAGGGCAACAGAGTGAAAATTCAGATGTCCACACGTGTAGAAATGAACATCTACGTGCATTTTCCAGGAAACTTCAGGGGAAACCGTGAATCCTTTTACTGTTAGGTTTGTGGAGTTTTTAATCTCTCTCCTTCCAAATAATGTGAATCTCATTCGGATCGCGCTGGGACACATAGTATTCTCTGCGAATTCTATGAGGAGTTTTTTCATCATCTGGACAACCCATACTTTTTTGGACTGGTTTTTCCCCCCAAAGATGGGGGTTGTTCAGACTCCCAAGTCTTTCAGTCCCTAGTTTCAAAATGGAATATGAAGGAAGAAAGTGAGGTGGAACCATGTAAGTGTTGGGGAAATAAGGGGTGGGTTGTGTATAGGCTGAAAAAGTTCCATATTTTAGCATTGTAATACAGCAGCTGAAGTCTTGCCTGTGCATGTAGCTCCACAATACATTTTCATATCCTCCCACCACCCAGCAGCTACCAAGCTCCAGGAGGTTGCTCCTGTCACTTCTCAGTGGGGAAGGGAAGGACAGGAAAACAATTCACACCATAGAGATGCAGCCAGTCTCAGCTTGGTCAGGGGAAAGAAAAGAAGGTGTATTTTCAAATGAAGTGCACATGCCTTTTCCTTCCCCCAGGAGGCCAGAACAGCTAGAACTTTACGGCCTGAATTGCCTCCCCATCCCTCTGGTAAAAAGTAGTAACAGCAATCCATCTTGGTTGCTGAACATGGGAGGTTTTTGGGTGGAGCACTGGGGCAGGAGAATAGCCCTCTGTACCTTGTCCAAAAAGGGACTTGCGGCATGTATGCGTAGGTTGTACTTATGCATGAGTAAGTCACTAACAGGAGTCCAGCCAAAGTTTACAAAACTTGGCAGTCTGTATGTATTCTTCCATTGTGAGATGGAGTGGGAGAGAGTCAGAACCAGCTCTCGTGGCAAAATGAAACATTTTAACAGACATTGGACACTTGGAAACATAGTCCCTCATGGTTATTTCATGTAAGGTCTATTAAGTAGACGGGTTTGGGCGTGATATTGTCATATTGTGAATTTCCCTGTTCCTGACTTAATGAATTGGCTGCTGATCATGGGAATGGAGACACTAAAAATGTATTTGTGTGATGCTATGGATATTTACTTGAACAGAGGTATGGGGTAGGGAGAGATGTAGAACTGACTTTTTACAAAGTATACTCCCATCTTATGCCGAATACCCTCATAACATGATTGTTTTCAAGCAATGTTTGATTAGTGTCATTTCTTTCGTTGAATGAGGGTTTCTGGTGGTATGTCTAGCCTGGTAGGTTTCTACTCAGAATCACCCAAACATGAATGCCTTTGACACAGGGAGAGTTTGGTTTCATAAAATCTGTATTCAAATGATGTAAACAAATCCAAACTATGCAGAACTGTGGTGCGCACTGGCAAATCAGCACAAGATCCAGTCATGTGTGTATTTTTAATGATGGGTCTATGAATGATATAGAATATGAACATTGGCACAGTTTATAGATTCAGATACTTAAATGCATGTACTCTGGTTGGTTCATCTATGGCTCCATGCAGAATATCTGTTGGAAGTGGTATTGCACCCAGGATGAAATTTAGCCCTTCAGCTAAGTCATTTCCTATTACTGTGAGCTTTTTCTACATTTTAATTTTATTTTATTTTCTTCTTTGTCCCCAGCTACAAATACGAAACCCATTGGCCCTTAAAGTAATATTAATAACATGGCTGTGGCACAAAACACATACATCTACTTAATGCTAAAGCAGCTAATATGGTTTTCCCCCAAAATAATTTAAAAATAGCTATTATGCCACATTCTCATTTTCTTTATTAACAGAACAAGAATTCATTTTTAGTGTGGCCTCAAAGCTGTAATGAGCATTGTTAACATACAATAACAATGCCCCAGGGGAAAGATTTCAAAGGCAGTCTAACCTCACAGCTGAACTTCTGATGTACTGCAGTGCCATCAAGCCAAGAGCACTTTCACAATCCTGCTGAGAGTTTAGCAGAATATTGCTGTTTAATATGCAGGTGAAGATGATAGATGGTCTGAGTTGTGGTTTGAGAACTGATAGAATTTCCCTAAGAATGTAGAAATTAAGATCAACATTTTTATACTAGTCCTAGAGTGAAAGATGAGGACATATATGGAAGGCACCTAGTCAAAGTCCCTGAACCCAGGGGGAAAGATGTCCAGTTCATAGTACCTAGTTACATTAAACATAGAATTCTGGAGTGGTATACAGTCCCCTGACCTGTGGCTGTTTATGTGGCCTCCTATCCTTCTGGCCACTTTAGGTTTTGAAGTCTCCACATTTTTGGCACATAGCCACCAGAAGACCCTGGGGCAAAAAATGTGGTCCCTAGAACCACTGAAGTTGCCCATCTTAGCTACAGTTATAGATTTTCCTTGTTTTTTTCCAGGCTGTGAGGCCGTGTTCTCTGAAGATGCCAGCCAGAGATGCAGGCAAAACATCAGAAATAAACTCTTCCAGAACACAGCCGCACAACCTGGGGGAAAAAAAAACAAGGAAAATCTACAGATGCCGGCCATGAAAGCCTTCGACTTCACATTAGCTACAGTTGGCCCTCCATATCCATGGATTCTGCATCCACTGATTGCACCATCCACAGCTTGAAAATCTCCCCCCCCCAAAAAAAAAAATCCAGAAAGCAAACCTTGATTTTGCCATTGTATATACAGGCACCATTTTACTACACCATTGTATATAATGGGACTTCACCATCCACAGTCTTTGGCATGCACAGGGGGTCCTGGAACCAAACCCCAACACATACCAAGGGCCTACTATACTTAGTTCAAATGTCCATGAGTATGCAAAGTGAGCCATTCCTTAGGAGCCTTTTGAGTTTAGCTAAAATGTTACCTGAATCCCCCACTAATCAATTTCCAACTTATTACGGTGAACTCACCATGGGTCAGCATAAGAGGGGCGCTCCCAAAAAGGATACAAGGATTCCCTGAAACAACATCTCAGGCTCGGCCAAATTGATCACCAACAATGGTCTGCCCTGGCCTCACAGCAGGAGGCATGGAGACATACTATCCACAATGCTGCAGCCTTATTTGAGAACTCACGCTGAACAAGTCTTGAAGAGAAATGACAACACAGAAAGAATTACAACCCAGAAACATAACCGAAGGAGACCTTCTGCTGTGCTTTCTGCAACTGGACTTGTTTATCTCGGATTGGCCTTTTTAGTCATCAGCATGCTTGCAGAAAGTGCGGGATGAGTCCTTCCTGAATCTTCGTTTGCGAAGAAAAGCCAGAGAGAGAGAGAGAGAGAGAGAGAGAAAGTTCTTTCATCAAGCCTGTGGAAAGTAATAGATAAGAAAAGTGTTTATCTTGCATCATTTCAACTGGGTTCTATTCTTACTGGGCCATAAAGTTCACTACTTTTCAGACTAAAGTACCTCATGGAATTGTGATGTGGTTGCTGCCATGAACAACATAGCAGAAATGTGGGATCAATACGTGGTAACTGAATTGTGTAACTAGCAACTGCTACATCAGAAATGGGCATGCCCTTGAGCATGGATTTTTGGGTACTTTGGACCTCCAGAGGCCCATTGTGTGTGACAATTCTACAAGACCATAAGTGACACTGTATCATTTCCATTCACTATAAATTGGATGATCAAATACCACCCATTGATCATGACCAACTTTCTGTTTGATTCTTTCTCACAACCTATGTATGTTCTCTCAGAGACAAAGCAGCCTATGAGCATATTCATATCAATTGGCTCATGAGATACAGTTCAGGCACAGTTCCCACCTTTCCTGTGCATTCTGACATGTTATCCATAAACTTGAGCAGGGTGGCCATCAACAAGAATATATATTTCAAAAGAAGTCACACCTACTATATTGGAAGACTGTATACATCCTATCCAAAACGGTATGTGTTGTTGCAGTGAAGATGGCATCCTCACAATGGGGGTGAGGGGATATGCTCCTAAGTGGTGGAAGCAGATAGTGCAGATATAAGAGAAAGGATATGCCCATTTTCCAGTTCTCATTGACATATTGGGTAGATCTATAAATTATGTTTACTGTAATTTATGGCATAAATTAAGGAATAAAAAGGTTGTTTGGGATTCTTGTGCCTTTTTGCCAGCCACACTTGGGAATAGATGGCATGCTACTTTGTGCCTGTACACCCTAAACACAAGTGACTGTGGGAGAACAGAGATCATCCAGGGGAATCACACATCTCTCCAGTTAATATGTGATCTGGGTCCTAGTCTTCTGAGAGTTAGAGGAAAAAGTCAAAAGTCCATAATGACTTGCCTTAGCAGTTGCTTTCTCCACATGCATAAGCAGAAGTTCCAAAATACTAAGAAATAATCATGTTCTTTCTTTCTCTCCCCACTCCCAATCCACTAGTCAAATGAAATAAATGACAAAAATTTAATTGGCTCCAGATCCAATTATTTAAATTCTCCCAAGTTCTGTCTTCACTGTTAGGAAAGGCACCCAAGACATAGAGAATGTACACTTATGTGAAGATGGCAAAATACAGATTGTGTTTCACTGCACTGCTCTGCCATAGATACTGTTGGCAGCATCCCTAGAGCATAAAATTAATCCAAATTTTGGAGCTCTCTGTTATAGACCTTTGAATAGATGCAGTCCTTTGTTTGATTGCTTGAGGGTGCCATAACTTTTCATTCTCTAAAATGTTGTCAGTTTAACCATCTTGATGCACAGCATGCGGTCATTCCAGTGTCCTTTCTCCTGGTCTTGAGCCAGACGTTGTCCTGCCCTGCAATGATTAAATCTGAACAGACAGATTCAATAATGTCAAAGTTCAGTCTTGTCTAAAAATATTAACATGCTGCACCCCATCCTGCATATTGTACATTTCATTCTCTGTTACAAGGCATGGCAGGTCTGTAAGAAGAATGTCATCGACTAAACAAGAGAGGAACAAAACCCAGGCAATCCTGTCCATGTAATGTCACATGTCATGGGGCTACTCCATCCAAGCATGGCCCTAGGCCATGGCACTTGGATTGCTAATGGACCAGATTTTACAAAACAACAAAAAAAAACCCTGCCTGCCTTCTGTGTAACCTCTGGGCCAGTTGCCAGATTAGCGTGTGAGGAAACACCAGACATGTGGCTCAGTTGCCAAAATATTTGAAGTTACATCCAGCAGAATTTTTTTTGTTGTTGTTGTCTTTAATGTGCATGCTCAAATTAGGTAGCCAGTGTTTGGGCAATAGGACACCTCAGTTGTTGAACTCAGCTCCCATGCCCCACATCTTATGCCCCAGTACACATGCAAGATGGCAGGTTTCTTACATGGAGGCCCTTGATGGAGGAAGGTAGAGTAAATAGTGTCAAGCATTTATATTGGGAGTAAGAATCCTATATCCCTCCGGGAGCTCTTGAACTGAAACTCCCATCATGCCTCACCACTGACCAGATTGCTGAGAGAGGTGGTAATTACTGTCCAAGTACATCTGCAGAGCCAAGGTGCTATGATTTCAATCACAGAAAGTCTGATCTCTTGAACAACAGAGTGGAAGACAGACTTCAGACTGTGTGAATGGTGAAAATAGGTTATGGAGTAGCCATGAAACCAGGCATCTGGAGGTGCCAGCAATTTGGTAGGCTGTATGCCTCTGCAGCAAGCAATTGCCCAGGCTGAGTGATCAGGGCTACAAGATTGTGTATTCCTCTGTAGGATCTGATTGGCTCTGCCGTATCACCAGATTGTTGAGAACAGGAGTATTATGTGAGGCAGTGTCAGTATCTTGCCTGGAAAGGCTGGCAATAGAGCAATGGGGCCATATGCTTTTGACAACATCAGAAAATGCTCTCATATTTTCTTCCCTGTGTGGTTGCACTGAGCTGTCTCCAAAACAAGTACAACTCTTATAGGATATTTGATGCTAATAAATGTATGATGGGCAATCCATATCATCAGGTGGAAGTAGACTCCAGCCAAGGAAAGCTTATAGGATAATATTTTTTTTTCACTCTCTAAGGTGCCACCATATTAGTCTTTTTTTTTTTTTTTTTTTTGTAACCGAATAAGAGCTGAATTGTAATTTACCAAGATGGTTGAGGACCAGCTGAGCCAACACTTAGACTAGCTCAATTTGGGTTAAATCCAAACTCCTTCAGCCTAGGAATGGTGGAAATGATTCCCCTGGACTCAGGACTTTATCAGATGCAGCAAATATGGCGTCATAACGATACTCAATGAATGCAAAATTGTTCTTTCACAATTTTGTGTGCTATATAAGGCATTCTTTTTTATTGATGAGCCAGGCCATCAATTGATTGGCTGTGGTGTGTGTTTTTTTTTTTTATGTAACTATGAGCGTCTGATACCATTCCCCATTCTGCTGGTATAATTACAGCATCAATGGGCGGTCCCCACCAGAACACTTCTGAGAATGCAAAAACTAGGTACGGGATGCTCTTTTTGCAGACAAGTTTTTAAGTGTGTTTCAGTGCTTGAGTGTATATTTTGTGTGTTAATTTAGCTGTTTTTAGACTTTTAAGTGCACTCTTGTTTTCTCATGAGAACCGCCGAGCTCTTGCACACATGCCAACGTGGAAGTACAGGGCTGCTTTTTCATGCTATTATGGCAACACTTGAGAAAAAGGGTTATTTTGCCATCACACTAACGGTTTAAAATATGGTGGCAAAGAAACGTTTTTAGATGCTTGTCTGATAAAGTCCTTAGCCCAACTTTGTACCATTACTGTGGATATGTCCCCAGAATGGAGGAGGTGTGTATCTAGCATAACTTTATAACTTGGCTCATCCCTTGTACTACCCCTTCACCACTGGGGGGGGGGGGTTGGGGGGGAGGAGGTTCTGTTTCTTGGAGGATCTCAGCTAACAGAGGACTTGTGCTGGCAGATCTTTTTGCCAGTGGGTTTCAGAGATCAGCTGGCAGGATGGGATTATGCAGGTTACTCCTCCAGCAGGTGACTACCTGGCACCATGTAGCTATCAGAATTTTTTAAAATCAGAAGGCAATGATCCTCCTTGTGAGTTCTTGTGTATATGAGGGAAGGCACACTGGTAAGGAAGATAATGTTGATCAGTTTGGGTGAATTCATCACCAAATTAGCTCTCTCCTGCTTGTATTTTCTAGCAACAGGTTTTGAGCGGAACCCTAGCTCCAGTACTAGACGTTGTGTACATAATTTAATTAATTGATTGATAGATTTTATCCAACTTTTTTCCTAACTCAAAATTAAAGCTTGCAAAAATTAAATTATGACAGGTAACTACTGATAGCCTTATCCTCTATTAATTTGTCAAATCCCCATTTAAAACCATTCAATTTGGCCATCATTGCTACATTTTGCAATTGCAAATCCTACAATTTAACTATGTGCTCTGTGAAGATGGATGTTGTGAATCACTGGAAAAGATGAAAATGCTTGGTGAAGCAGAAGGTAGTAGGAAAAGAGAGCAACTGCACTACAGATGGATTGACTCAGTCAAAGAATCTGTGGCCCTGAGTTTGCAAGATCTGAGCAGGGCAGTTGATGACCTGGGATCTTGGAGGTCTTTCATTCATAGGTCAGAGCTGACTTGATGACAAATAACAACAAAAAAGAACAGAATGCAAGGAATAGAATGTGTCTTTGGCATCCATCAAAGCTTACTTCTATGTGGAGACTAATTTCCACCACCACCATCCAATCAGCATGTTGACTATGAGGATTGGATCCATTGCATTGAAAATCCTCAGGACCATGCCTGGTAGCAGGTAGGAACATGAGCTTAATCTGCACAGGAAACTAAACCAAGGGCATTTTGAATGAAAGACAATGCTAGCTAATATTACTTTCACACTCTTTGAATTAGTTGAAGAAAGAGGGAGAGGGTTAGGTGTATAAACACACATACATAATATCTTCTGGCATCTTTGAAAGCTACTGAGGAATCTCTGAGCTTTTCCCATTTTGCCTGATCACCTTGAAATGCTGTTCCAAACTCACCCTCAGAGATCACATGCTTTGTTTAGCATTCCACAGTCTGGTGCCCTCCAACCTTCATTGCTCTGCTAATGTAAACAGCCAATGTTAAAAGAAGATCACCCAGTAACAACAATGCCTGATCATAACGTTGGTCAAGGTGTTGTTGCATGTTTGTCCTTGATCTGTTTGTTATCATATCCAGCCTGGGTATACTTAGCATTACAATGGAAAACATCTTCAGCAGAAACGCATAATTTTATTGACTTTCCTATCCTTGAAATAATGACCAAATGCACATTGCTGATACTTATCCCATACCTCTGTATATTCATTGTCAGTTGTTGTACAGCTTACCCATTACCTTGACTTACAGCTGTACCAAGCTGCAGGGACATAGCATAGGAATTGCTGCTGGGGTTTTTTCCCCTCCAAAACATGTGCTTGACTCAGCCATGATCAAGGTCTCCAAGAGAAATTTTGCAAGGTGGAATAAGACTGCTTTTGGGCCAGGGGCCAGGGAGGGGAGCTCCTCTCTCTCTCTCAAAAAAAAAAACAAAAAAAAAAAACAAACAGCTTTTGGTGTGTGATTATGAAAGCATAATTGAACATGATGGCTAATCTCAGGCTGTCTGAATATGACCACTAGTAAACTTTTGTAAGTGCTTTATTCCCTGGGCACCAGAATGACCAGATAACAATATACTTAATACTTTATACAAAGCAACGATAAGTCTAATCAGCTAATGAAATGAGCTCTTCTGGCTTTTTTGTCTGCAAAATTTCTAATGACATTATCAAAATCAAATTCTCTGGCAATGCTTGACTCATCTTGTTAAATCAACAAATCGGGTTTGAGACATGGTAGACCTTAAAAAGTTTTTGATATGTTAGAGTTTGCTCAAAGATCTTTCTGCTGATGCTACTGTAGCTGCAATTGTGTAGTGTTGAAAGCCCCCTAGTCTCTGCAGTTGCCCAAAGGGTGGCCTTCCTGGTTACAATGTCAATGTGAGCTATGATCAACAACCAGAAATCAGAAGTCTAAGTGAATACAAGGCATTTCACAGGGTGAAATGATCTGCTCGTTTCATAGGAAAAATAAACAGGTACCAATGAAAAGTCAAGAAAATACCTGAAGACCTACATGTTTGCTAACCTTTGTAAAATAATTTAATGGAAGGGGGCTGTGAGGCTGTTTCTTTTTATGAAGGAGGTGGCTGTAGGAAATTAATGGGCCCCTCCTTGGCTCTATGGGCCCTGGACTGATGTTCCAGCTGAACACCACCATCACCACCCCGCCTTATAGGCCCTGGCCATAGTAACTGCTCTTAACTACTAAAGCTTGGGAAAGTTGCTTTTTTTGGACTATAGCTTCCTTGCTGCCATGCTGGCTGGGGCATTTGGGAAGTTGTAGTCTAAAAAGTAATGTTTCAAAGCTGTGTGCCCCCCGCCACACATAGAGGCACATATACATCACTTCTCTTAACATTCTAGAACTTGGAAAAGTTACCCCCAAAAGTGCTGTGCTATATAGGACATTTTTCATTAATGGCATTGCTGTACTGGAATCTCCTGCCTAGGACATCTTGGTGTGCTTTTCTCTGTTGGCTTTTAGATGCCAACTGGACCAATTGAAAAAGGTTGTGATTTGAGTAGTGTAGCTGATGTTCTATGGAAGCTTGCAAAGTTTCTTATGGTCAAGATGACTTCTTGAGATATCTGATTTTTAAAAAAAGGTCAACTCTGCCCCATGAGATTTGTTTATATTTTTTTTTTTCATTTTGGGGGGAAGAGCAGGGATAAAATTGTTTCGGCAAAAAACACTGTTGGTGTTGGTGTAAACACCGTTTTTGTTTAGTTGTCACTAACTGTGAACAATCATTGAAAAATGCACAAAACCTTTTGTAATCTCAAGCTACAAGGTGAAACGTTTTGTAAGTCTCCTTTTTTGCCAGGGAGGATAGCCAAGGATTGTCACACAATAACAACATCCTCCGGGACTTCCAGGAGGTGCTGGAAAATGCCTGCATCATCATGCAGTAGCTATTGGAACACAGCTGGCAATGATTATCAGCTCCCCCACCCACACTAGGCCACTACATGGCTGTGTTCAGAGGGTTGGGGAAAACTGAGGGTTGTGGCCTGAATCGTCATGTGCCAACACAACTATCAGGACATGGCCAGCAATGATCCACAATTTTCTCCCCACATTCAAGCTCACTGAAATGTTACAGAGGAATTAGTTTTTGCACAGAAAAAAAAAAAAAGAAGCTTTCCTATGCAGGAAGCAGTGTTCTCTGTGCCAACAACAATCTTTGCCCAAAAAAACTATGTTTTTCCTCTGCAGAATAATTGTCTGCAACACTTCAGGATGCTTAAATATGAGGAGCGTTCCTCATACTACTCTTACGGAGAAAACTACCGTAATTATTCATCCCCACCTGGGAAGATGAAATAGTCAAAGATTTACATCCTTAATGACAACCCATCCTTTAATGACTATCTGTCCCTTCAAAAGCACAGAATACTCCATGCATCTAAGGAAGTGGATTGTAACCCATTAAAGCTCATGCTAAAACTGTTCTGCTAGTCTTAAAAGTGCTTCTTGCTGGAATGGGCTAGCATGGCAGCCCCTATAGAAGAGCCCTCAGAGAGGCTAGTGTTAACTGGGGACGAGGGAGGATTTCTTCAATTAATATTGGTTCCCTATCTTTTTCGCTTTGCCTCATTTTCTCTCTTTTTATTGATGTTCCTTTTTGCAGCAGTTGTATGCTGCCCAGCTTGCTGCAATGCAAGTATCCCCAGGTGGAAAAATACCCGGCATTCCCCAAAGCAACATCGGAGCAGCAGTATCACCTACCAGCATCCACACTGACAAGAACACAACCAGCCCTCCACCCAAAAGCAAGGTACTACTTTAAGATCTGTCTGCCTGGCTTTTCATATGCATTGCACATGAATTTTTATTTCTACATGCATTATATGTGATTGTAGCATCCTTCAGGCTCTTTTGCAACTAATAAAGGATGATTGTAAACACTTTGGGCATTTGTTCTATGCACTGTTTTTTAATATAACAGCAATTATTATAAATCAGTAAAGAGAGACTAAAGAGCAGACCATCCCTCTATATTTGCAAAAATCAATCTGTATTCTACATATGGAATCATAGACTTGGAGTGGTTATCTGGTACAAACTCCTCCTCTTTGCAAGAAATCCAGAATCTAAGGATCTTCAAGAAATGGCTATCCAGCTTTTTGCTGGAAGACCTGCAACAGGAGAGAGCCTACTACTCTTGCAGAGAATTGGTTCCATTGTTAAACTGCTCTTATCATTAGCAAGGTCATCCTAATATTCAGTCTACCCTCCTGTAACTTAAACCCATTAAATCTAATCCTGCTCTCTGTATTTTTTCTTTACCCTAAGGATAGCCAGTTTCTCCAACTTCCCTTGTTGTGCACACCATTGTGGTCTTCTCTTTTAAAGGAACAGCAAAGTCTAAGTTTGAGTATTAGTGTGTCTATTAATAATGATTAACAGCATTCACAATTGTCAGCACTGTCAAACACAAAATGGGGTTGCAATAGTGTCAGCACTAACTGTTCTGTACATTGTGACATCTTGTATCCCTTGTCCTTAGTGTGCTAGGTAGGGCTTTCTAAAGAAAATAGATGATTGACAGTAGATGAGGACAGGGACTTTTTCTTAATTTTTCTCCCCGTTTTTTGTTTGGACAAGAATCTTGTTAAATTCCTGTCCTGCACTACCAGTTACGAAGGTATGTGTCCCAACTCTAGTGTAGAGTGTTGACAATGAGGATGTTGATAGACCTCTATCACAAAACAAGAACTTGTGCTCTCCTTGTGGTCTTATTTGGTTTATAGGCCAAATTCCAAACGTTGGTCCTAGCTAGAATAGATCTGTTGACTTAACTGCTGAAAGCTAACATTCAGATAAATTCAGTGGGTTTAATTTAGTTGGGACTGCTAAGTGAAATTAAACAATAGAGTCCAGAATAGAGATGAATAGGGAAATCAATTCTTCATTGATTCATTCTTGAATGAAGCAAGAAGCAATTCTAGCAATTTTCTCCTCACTGCAAGAAAGCCTTTGAGAACTATCTAGCTTTCAGAGACTATTTGCAGTTCAGGACCTATTATGTGCAAAATTTGCACTTTTTGTGCAGAAAACAACATTTTCTGAGCAGGAAATAGCATTTTCTCATCAGTGCAGAAATGGCCAGTGGGCCAACTCTGTATGAGGCAATGTTGTATGTTTATGATGTAGGTTGTGGAAAAGAAATGCCTCTATGTCTCTGTATATAGTTCAGTCTATTTCCACAACTTGTTCCATAAAGTTCTACTTTTGGTAGCAGGACAGAAACATTTCAGTTAATGGCCTGCACCAAAATACATACACTGACACCCAATGGTTACATCAGGAGTGGGCAACTGGGTGGAGGCCAGGGGCCAATTCCCCTCCCCAGGCCCCACCATAGGGCACACACACACACACACACACACAACAAGCACACATACCTTTTCTGCATTCCCTCTCAAAATGGCAACAGGAAGTGATGACAAGGCACTTCCATTACCATTTTGAGAGGGAGTTTAGGGGAAACAGAGGTATTTAGGGGTTTCTGGGATGCTTGTGTGGGTGTATTTTTGCATTTTCACACTTTTGAGGGGCTTTCTGTGTGGTTTTGGGTGGGCTGTTGGGGATTTTAGGGCATCACAAAAGTGGGACCCAGGGTCACATGCAGCCTGAGTTAGAGATTTCCTTAGCAGGAGGGCTCTTTTTTCTTCTGTGCCATTTTTGCATCACTTGAGCAGCTTCTCAAATACATTCTCCTGCTTCCATTGGAACACATATTTTTAAAGCCAATGGGGAAGATGTCAGAATGGGGAAGGCAGCCAGATCAGGACACAATGCCTCTGATCCACCTTCTTCACCTGAACATCAGATTCAGAGTTTATTTTATTTTATTTTATTTTAAAGGGTATAACCATGTGACCAAACCTCATGTCTAGTTGGACTCTTATTTGGTGTCTGAATATAAAGTGAACAAAATACTTCTTTGATGGTGTAGTATTTATTGTGTAGCATGCCTGGAAACTGGAGAGCCTACCTCTTAGGAAAAGAGATGCAAAATTCCACCAGCAGCTAACAGAATTTGGTCATATTCTTCCTTCTTTTTCTTCTTTCCCCCACATTTTAAGTACCTTTCTTAGGCGTTTCTGTTCCTTTGGCTCACAGTTCGGTCAAAGCACACAAACAGAATTTATCCACAAACTGAAATGGAGGTGGGGGAGTGGTCCCAAGGGAAAGTGTGTGTGTGTGCGTCTGTGTGTGAATGAAGGGCCCTCCAAAAGGCTGTAAAATTGTGCAGCATGATCCCTCTGAATCATGCTGTTTTCAATCTGCTGTGTGCCAGTTGGAGGCTCAGAGAGAGAGGAAGGGAGGGGTGAAGGGAACGGATAATGCTGAGAAATGATAGAGTGGCTGTGACCTCCAAGCTCAAGCTGGAAATCCAAGACATTGATTTCACTTAGCATTCCTGCTGAGAAATCCGGCAGAGTTCAGTTGTAATAAAAGAACAAGATTCTGTTCTAATGGTAATGGCGTATGACAGACATATCACTTTGTCTGTCCTCCACAATACACAGAGATGGAAAGGGGCAGAGAGAGAGAAAGGGAGAAAGAGGGAGCAGTGCAGGGGGTTCCAAATTGGAGAAAAAGGTCACCTGATCTGCCTGTGGAGTTTGCGTGAGTGTTGTCTTGAGCTTTGAACTGAAGCACAGCAACACATATTATTTATAATCCATTGTGATCTGAAAGGAACCTTTTCAGGGCTTCTTGGAAGGTAATTAAAAGAAGTCTTCTAAAAATGGCCCAGAAGAAAGGTGGTTATGGTTGGACAGCTGCTGAGAGAAAAGAGGACTTAACAGTAATTGTTCTCTCACTCTCTTTGCTGTGTGTGTGTGTGTGTGTGTGTGTGTAGGGCATGAATATGCAGGGCTTTGAAAGTTTATGTTAAAAATAATTAGTTACCTTTATAAGCTGAAGGCCTGCCAAAGTAATGGTTATACAGTAGTTACATTTTTAGAAGTAGCTCCTTCCTGTTTCTCAGCTGTAACTAAAGCATACACTTTATAGAATGATAGAATCATAGAGTTGGAAGAGACCATGAGGGCCATCCAGTCCAACCCCCCTGCCCTGCAGGAATACACAATCAAAGCACTCCCAACAGACAGCCATCCAGCCTCTGTTTAAAAACCTCACCGTTAAAGTTCCTTTTTAAATGACATGATTTGACCAGCAACTTGCTTGTGGCACAAAATTAAACTTGCTAGGTATTCCCATTGCCAGACGAACTCAAGACTAGCCGGGAAGCATAAGGCAGGCCTATATACGGCCACTTCAAGTCTTATGAGAGGCAGGCTTCTCACAAGATCTCATCCCTCCAGTGAGATTTCATGGAAATTGCTTGATGGCATTTCAGCCATCATGAGGTTAAAAAGATCACATTGATCTTTAGGTTGCCTCTGGAAGTGAAGAGAAGAAAGAGCAATACTGTGCCAGCTGTGATCCCCACAGATATACCCCTTGCATTTGGTAAGGCCAAATTGCTGCATTCCAAAATGCTCAGGGGTGGGTCTGTTGGAAGAATGGCTAGTGCTGGCTGTCAAGAGTTCCAGCAGTACATAGGGTTGCCAGAATGAAAATTGGAGAGGTCTCCTATACCTTTAAAGTTTGTATAGAAGCAGGGATTTCCACAGATATTGCTTACCTGGTTACATGACAAGCAACCCCTGTTGAAATTCCTTCTTCTACACAGTCATTAAAGGTATAGGGGTCATGTCCAGTTTTCATTCTGGCAACGCCAGATACAGGATTTGACATGTTCCACATGGTCCCAATAAAGGATTGGACTCCAGGCCCCCAAATATAGAACAAAAATGCATTCTCTTTTGTACTCACAATAGAGCATGTGGTAGTAGCATGAGTATTGGTGGTGCAGTGGTTAAATGCCGGTACTGCAGCCACAACACTGTGAGTTCGATCCTACAGGGCTCCAGATTGACTCAGCTTTCCATCCTTCCATAGGTCAATAAAATGAGTATCCAGCTTGTTCGGGGCAACTGGCTAACACATTGTAAATCACTTAGAGAGTGCTTTGGGACTGATAAGTGCTATAGAAATATAAATGCTATATTATGCTATGCTATTTGAACCACATGGTACATCATACCCATTGGTTTAAGTCTGATCATACACCATAACTATTAAAGCATCATCATCATCATCATCATCATCACCACCACCATCATCATTTAGAGCATTTATATCCTCCCCTTCAGCCAAAAAAAGCTCTCAGATCAGGTTAAAAATTGTTGATTAGACAGTTTCCTGCCCTCAGGCTTACAATCTAAATCTCTCCCCCCCTCTGGCTTTTCTTCGCAAATGAAGATTCAGGAAGAACTCATCCTGCGCTTTCTGCAAGAGTGCTGATGACTAAAAAGGCCAATCCGAGTTAAACAAGTCTGGTTGCAGAAAGCACAGCAGAAAGTCTCCTTGGGTGATGTTTCCGGGTTGTGATTTTTTCTGCTTTGTCGTTTCTCTTCAGCGTGAGTTCTCAAATAAGGGGGCAGTATTGTGGATAGTGTGTCTCCATACCTCCCGATGTGAGGCCAGGGCGGACCATTGTTGGTGATCAATTTTGCTGAGCCTGAGATGTTGTTTCAGGGAGTCCTTGTATTACTTTTTTGGAATGCCCCTCTTACGCTGACCCATGGTGAGTTCACCGTAGAGTACTATTTTTGGGAGGCAATGGTCCTCTATCTTAGAAACGTGCCCTTCCCAGCGCAGCTGTGTTCTCAATATCATGGCCTCAGTGCTGGTGATCCCTGCTTGCTCAAGGACAGCAACATTCGTCACATAGTCAGTCCAGTGTATATTTAGGATTGTGCGTATACAATCTAAATAATACAGTTGTCCCTTCACATTCGCGGGGGTTAGGTTCCACGGACCCCCGCAAATGTCAAAAAACCACGAATATTGATTGCCCTCCCCTCCCCCGCTAAAGGGACCATGGGGCCACCGGAGGCCCCATACTCGCTTTTCCTGGGCTCCCCACTCCCTCCCAAGGCCATCACGGGGCCTCCGGAGACTCTCCCGAGGCCCCGTGAAGGCCTCCGCGGCCTCCCCCACCCTCCCCAGCACCTCCCCCCACCCTCCCCGGGGCCTTCACGGAGCCTTGGAGGGCTCCGTGAAGGCCTCCGCAGCCTTCTCCCACCCTCCCCATCGCCTCCCCCCACCCTCCCCGAGGCCTTCATGGAGCCTTGGAGTGCTCCGTGAAGGCCTCCATGGCTGTCCCCCAACATCCCCGGGGGCTCCCCGCACCCTCCCCGGGGCCTTCACGGAGCCTTCCAAGGCTCCAGTGAAGGCCTCTGCGGCCTCCCCCCACCCTCCCCGGGGCCTTCACGGAGCCTTCCAAGGCTCCGTGAAGGCCTCCGCGGCTGTCCCCCACCCTCCCCGGGGCCTTCACGGAGCCTTCCAAGGCTCCGTGAAGGCCTCTGCGGCTGTCCCCCACCCTCCGCATCGCCTCCCCCCACCCTCCCCGGGGCCTTCACGGAGCCTTCCAAGGCGCCGTGAAGGCCTCCGCGGCCTCCCCCCACCCTCCCCAGCACCTCCCCCTACCCTCCCCGGGGCCTCCTCCCACCCTCCTCATCGCCTCCCCCCACCCTCCCCGGGGCCTTCATGGAGCCTTCCAAGGCTCCGTGAAGGCCTCCGCGGCCTCCCCCCACCCTCCCCAGTGCCTCCCCCCACCCTCCCCAGCGCCTCCCCCCACCCTCCCCGGGGCCTTCACGGAGCCTTGGAGGGCTCCGTGAAGGCCTCCGCGGCCTTCTCCCACCCTCCCCATCACCTCCCCCCACCCTCCCCGGGGCCTTCACGGAGCCTTGGAGGGCTCCGTGAAGGCCTCCACGGCTGTCCCCCACCCTCCCTGGGAGCTCCCCGCACCCTCCCCGGGGCCTTCACGGCGCCTCCGGAGGGTCTCCGAGGGCCCCGTGAAGCCTCCCCGGCCCTCTCTGCTCCCTCCAAGGGCTTTTAGGCCCCGTCTCACGGTTTTGGGGGGGCCCGGGGGGGCCCTCCCAAAACCGCGAATAACCGAAACCGCGAATGTCGAGTTCGCGAATGTGGAGGGGAAACTGTACAGGAAATATAAGGAAAAGGGAATGGCAATGGGGGAGGGATTGCCTCCAGCAGATACTGCCTATTCTTTCATCTTCTGCTGGGACTAAGGCATGATGGAGCTCTGTCTGCTGCTACTTCTTTTTCTCCAAGGGCCATAGCAGGGGCAGTTGGGATGGAAGGGAGGGCCTTTTATCTGCTTCTGGGCCTAGACATGATAGAGCTGTGCCTACTTTCTTCTCTCCCTCTGAGGCCAGGACAGTGGCAGCTGGGATGGAGGGAGGGTCTTTCATCTGCTTCTGGGCCTTGGCATGATGGAACCGTGCCAAAAATGCAACAGTTACACAGCAAAGTAAGTGTAACTATTCCTTAAGTCATAATCATAATGCAATGCGATTATACCTTTGTTACTAGAAATAGAAATGTATTACAAGTAACGTGTATGTAACTAGTTACTTCCTAAATCTATGCATATCCTGAATAAGAGATGCTCACTAAAGTGTAGCTCCTAGTGGCATATTTGTATCTTGGCTCTACATTTCAGACTATACATAGAAGTTCGCATGATATACTGCTCCTACATACAGAAAAATTCCTTGCACCTAGAAATTTAAGGTATGTTAAAAACTCTGAGCTGGAAAATTTAGACTACAGTGTGGCTGTCCCATCACCACATCCTGGCCCTGCTGATGATGAGAAATGTCATAAGAGTTGGAGAGGAAGCGTTGAGACTTGTAATAGAGCCCTGGTGGCGCAGTGGTTAAATGCCAGCACTGTAAGTCACCACGTTGCAAGTTCGATTCCAGCGGGCTCCAAGGTTCACTCAGCCTTCCATCCTTTCGTAGGTCGGTAAATTGATTACCCAGCTTGTGGGGGCAATTAGCTAACACACTTTGGAAACTGTTTAATGCAGTCTAGATGTGTAAATAGCTATTGCTTAAAGCAATTTGTAAGCCGCTCTGATAGCCTTGTGGCTGAAGAGCGGGGTATAAATAAATAAATAAATAAAATAGAATAAATTCTATTGCTTATTGTGATATTTAAAGCCAGCAGTGGAAGAACTTTTTAAAATATATCAAAACATTTTAAGATAGCAAGTATTTTCTCCTCCTGATAATGGGAAGATGTTCAAGGGGATTCCCTTCTCCACATATAAAGAAGAAAATAGTCATGCATGAAGTGCAATGTATACAGTGTGGAATTTGACATATTTAAAGTGCACATCAGATCACTGATTGATTTTAACTCTTCTCTACCCAAACTGTGGGGCTGTAAAGTTGTTGTTTTATCCATATCATGAATGGACTGTGATGTGTGTGTGTTAAAATTGATGAATTTTTGTAAAATCACAGTGAGCCAAATGTCATAGATTCATAGAGTTGGAAGAGACCACAAGGGCCATCCAGTCCAACCCCTACCATGCAGGAATACACAATCAAATCATTCCCAACAGGTAGCCATCCAGCTTCTGTTTAAAAACCTCCAAAGAAGGAGACTCCACCACACTCTGAGGCAATGTATTTCACTTCCGAACAGCTCTTATTGTCAGGAAGTTCTTCCTAAAGTTTAGGTGGAATCTCTTTTCCTGTAGTTTGAGTCCATTGCTCTGTGTTCTAGTCTCTGGAGAAGCAGAAAACAAGCTTGCCCCATCCTCAGTATGACATCCCTTCAAATGTTTAAACATGGCTATCACCTCTCAACCTTCTTTTCTCCAGACTAAACATGCCCAGCTCCCTAAGCTGGTCATCATAGGGCATGGCTTCCAGACCTCCCGCCATTTTGGTTACCCTCCTCTGGACATGTTCCAGCTTGTCAATATCCTTCCTGAATTGTGGTGCCCAGAACTGGACCCAGTATTCCAGGTGAGGTCTGACCAAAGCAGAATATAGTGGCACTATTATTTCCCTGGATCTAGGCACTATACTCTTATTAATGCAGCCTAGAATCGCATTGGCTTTTTTAGCTGCTGCATAACACTGCTGACTCATGTTCAGCTTGTGGCCCACTAAGACTCCAAGATCCCTTTCACATGTACTGCCATCAAGCCAGGTGTCACCCATCTTGTATCTGTGCATTCCATACAGGAAGTGTTCAGGGTTTCACTCTATAAATAATCTTTAAGAAGCTATTGTGTTGCTGAGTTCCCCTCTATAGGCCAACCTTATGCTGGTGTTGTGTGGGGAAAATACATCCAAGTCCTCCCAGAGAGGAGAAAAGCATCACCTGAGGGCACTCCAACAAAGTGTGAGCAATTGGATCATGCAGAGAAGAGTGGGGTGTTTTTCTCTTGCACAATAAGCCTTCAGGAGTGACTTTCTTTTTCTACAAGGATTGTTCAAAGTCAGTCTTGGCAGCTGTTGGGAAATTTCTGGCCCTAAAATTGCTGAGAAGCAATGGTGGGAACCTGCCAAAGATCATCCTTTAAATCTATGTAAGACTTGAGCACATCATTGGAACCTCTTAAGACCTTGGCAGTTGCCATGTTGGCAAACTCTTTATCAGTGGTCCTCACCAGTTGTTTGAACACTGGACTGGGAAGCCTCGTTTGACTTCTCCCACTCTTGCTGCTGTGCTGATTTTCTTCCTCCAAATACGACTCTCAGCATTCAGTTTCACCTTCCCTCACCTTGTATCACAACTGTTAGGTTGCCAGATAGCTCAGGTATGTCCAGCTACAGGGTTGGGAGGCAAAATCAGGACATTGCCCCCCAAATAAGAATACTGCCCACCCAAATGAAATTTTAGTTCAGTCTCCAAATTTTTAATACTTAACTTAAAATTTCACTTGGTCATTTACAACTGCCATTTAGACACCCAGAGAAGAGGGGTAGGCAAAGTTGCTGAGGAAATGTGAACACAGCATATATGAGTTCTAGGGCTCATCTGCACTAGCCAGGATATGCCAGTTCCTTGCTGGCGTATCCTGACTTTGGAAGTGGTCTGTTTCCCCCTGTTACCTGGAAAAAATGGGCTAGAATCCACACAGGATGCAGGCCCCTCACAGAAGCCACCCCATTTTCTCCACTGACACGGAAGCCGGGCAGGAGTCCCACACCAGTGATTGCAGGCCCCCTGCATTTGACCAACCTTGGTCACATGCTGTAGGACCCCTGCCTGGCTTCCAGGAGAGCCAGGGAGCTGGCAGTGGCAGCGAGTGACAGTGTTCTGGGATGGGCTCCCACGGACATGCAGGGCCTGATCTGGTGGTACTAATTAAAAAAAATTAAAATGCTGTAAAGGGCCTTACCCCGGCTTGCTCCTGTTCCAGCCCGATATCTGCCCCAGGGGTTGTTTGGGCTGCCTGGGGGATGACTGGGGTGAATGACCTGCATCATCTGGGCTCTGGAACAGGGGTAAGCTGGGGTATTCAGCCAGTTTAAACAAGCTTCTAGATGTGAACAATTTTCAGTCCCCCACCAACCTCACCTTCTCATGACAGGTCATAGGTCACAATGAATGATGTTTCAGGCCTGTGCTCACTAAATCAACAGCAAGCCCCATTGAATTCAGTGTGGGTAAATGTCCTGAGTAAACATGATTAGAAATCTGCTGCAAGTGGATATTGGCTAGATTGCTATATTAATTTTTAAAAATGCACTTCTTAAAACAATTTTACCATATGCTTGTCCCCAAAGGTCTACACGGCTTACAATCACAACAAAAACATCTGGATTACTTTAAAGTGATGATCAAATGCATGTGATTGAGACAGTTGCTGTTGTTAATTTGCCATCAAGTCGACTTTGACTTATGAGGACTCTGTGAATGAGAGACTTCTCTAAGATCTGCTTTCCACATAGTAAGGATGCCAGATCTCAGGGCCTAAGTCACCAGTTTCATGGGAGACATGGGTGCAAATTCTGGGAGAATGAGATGCAAATTATCTAGTTTTGGAGGGCTGACAGGAAAGGGATGTGGCCCAGCTCACTTAGTAGAGTGCCAGCTTGCTGTAATTTGCAAGTCTTAATTAATTTGTTGCTGCAACTTGCAAAGACTCTTCAGCCTATGGATTTACTTAGTTATTTTGCTCCTTCCCTCACAGCCAGTGTGGCAGGGAAACTTACCCTCAATTCTCCTTTACATCTACTTTCTGTCTAGAAGCAAGTAGGCTAGATTAATGTTTCATATCCTGTCTCCCAAAGTAAGTGAGAACGAATAATCCCATCATTTCACCATCTGGGAACAGCCCCGTTAGATAAATTTTCACTCTTAATTTCCAAATAGGAAAATATGTTTTCTCTCTGTGTGTGCTCGTTTTTGAATGACAAACTATGAGCAACCACAGGTGATACTTAATGTATAATGCTTAAATACATAACCAGGGGCCATTCCAAGGTCTCAGGTTTTGTCCTGGGATGATCCTGATAACCCTACCCCCCAGATATAGGAAGGCCACACCTCTCCTAGTTTTTAAAACCATTTTACATTCAAGGGGTCATGGGGGAGGAGTTTGCCTTAATTTGGGGCTATACTGGCCTGCTTTAGCCTCAGAAGATGGGAAGTCATTAAAAAAAGGTTAAGGAGCTGGTAAAATTGTCACACACTTCCTAAGAGGCATGCAAGGCATTCTTCAGTTTTAACAAAATATTTTATTATTATTTTTAGATATAAGTTGGGGCACATAGGCATAAAGGGCCCTACCCTGGACTGCACTGAGATTCTAGGGGTCTCATGTGGCTTGTGGGGCACACCTTACCATCTCCTGATTTAAAGGTTTTAAAAGCATCTTGAATTGTGTCTACATCTACACTAACAACCAGAAGAGAATAAAGACTTTGCACTCACAAAGCCAAATGTTGTTTACTCTGCACCAGTGGAAGATGAACACACTTTTTCTCTCTGTGTGTGTTGCTTCCCATTGACATCAATAGGCTTTGAGTCATGCCAGGTTACACAGACCAAAGGAACAATGTAGCAGTCATGTTGCTTTGTGCCATGTGAATCTTCCTTCCTTATATTTTAACCTCCCTGAAACATAGGTGGCATTTACCCACCTGCAACATGTGAAGATTAATCCCTTTATAGTTTCCCTCACTCAAGGTGTCTGCGGACCCCCATGAATTTTCAGTGCAGCCTGTGATGTTAGCTAAATATCTCTTGATACTTGACAAGGTGCAGTGCATTGTCTGAAACCTCTGGAAAAACAAGGACCAGTTCAATGTGAAATGTAGCAAGAGCTACCAATTCCCAGCTGCTTTCCTTTTAACCTTATTATGACCCCAGCCTTTTGCCCAAGTCACAGTTGTGTCCCCATCAATAGCTATAGTACACAGATTGTCCAAATCAATTTCTTTTTGTTCTTTTCAACTTCTCCTAGGTAGCGATGTTACTATTTGCTCAGCAGTAGCACCTGGGAGTTGCAATGAGGAAAGAAATAGTGATTCAAGCAAACTACAAACAAGAATAACCAGCTGGACTTAGGAAGCTGCATTCTCTATTGAGTGTAATAGCCTCTCCAATGTTGGTTTGAAATTATCCTTAAGCAAAGGGGAAACTTTATTCTCTCATTATCTCAACTTCCCTGATCAGTAGACTGAACTGTGGATAGCAAAAGAGATCTTCTAACTATCTCAAATCAGAGATAGGACAAACAAAGACAGGGCTCATCTACACCAGCCAGAATGTGCTGGCTTCCCACTGGCATATCCTGGCGTCAGAAGTAGCCCACCCACACATCCCCGGTTATCAGAGAAAGGGGACCAGAGTCTAAACAAGATACTGGCATATCCCCATAGCTACCACCACCATTTTCTCCACTGACGCAGAAGCTAGGATGGGGGCCTGCAACCTGTGACTGCAGGCCCCCTGCATGTGGCCAGTCTTGGTCATGTACTGCAGGACCACTGCCTGGTTTCTGGGAGAGCTAGGGAGCTGGCAGTGGCAGTGAGGGACAGCGTTCTGGGATAGGCTCCCATGGACACATAGGGCTCTATCCGGCAGTACTTGATTAAACTGGTTATTATTTTCAAACACCATAAAGGGCCCTATTCTGGCTTGCCCCGTTCCAGTCCTGTATCTTTTCCAGGGGTCATGAGGACGGCCCAGGGACAGATTGGAGAAAATGCCCTGCATCATCTGGACTGCAGGGCTCTGGAATAGGGGGGAAATGGATCAGCCCTTGCATGAGCACAGGAACCCATTCTGGCACTCTGTCCCATCTCTGGAGCTGCTATCTGCATCACTCTTCCATAGCCAGGAAGGAGTATGGCAGCATGTGACCAAGTCTGGTCACATGCAGTGGGTCTTGCCCATGTGCTGCATGCTGCCTTTCTGACTTCTGAGAGTAGGACAAGGCGGCAGTGGCTGCTTGCAGAGACCAGCCGGCATGGTGGTCTGGACTCCATCCCATTTCGTGCAGGTAACAGGGGAGCAATGGGCCAAATCTGCTGGCAGAATACACTAGCAGGGAGCCAGCATATTTTTCCTGTGCAGATGAGCCCTTTGTCCTCTGAGCCATCTCTTCCATTCCCCTCCTCGCCATGCATAACCCAGAGAAATGCATGCATAAGTCAGTACCAGGATTCTAGCCTCAGTCTTAGTTTCATTGCATTACTTTGAAATCCACCAGCACGCCCTTTATCTCCCTGGTTTTAGGTTGTGGGACATTGTTTTTTATTCTTCAATGGAAACAAGCCACAATGCGCACATTATTTGCCCAATACTCATTTTTGAATACATTATTCCCATTGACGAATCTGTGTTTGTGTATGTTTTTCAATGTACACCTCTTTAGCCATTTGTATTTTTAAAAAGTATACATCATTTCACGTGTAGCAAATGTACCACAAGCTTCACAGGTATGCATGGCTTTGAGGCAGGGTGTTTTTCTCTTGCCATGAGTTTCAGGAGATGCAAAATGGATGACTTCAGGGAAAGGGTGGAATTCAGTGAAATTCTTTTTCCATTCCTAGTTTATTGTGAGAAGAACATGAGGACTCCAGTGGTACAGCTTTCACTGTTCAGAAGGAATGTTAGGACATGTCCTATCTGAATGGTCAAAATAATCCTCATGGAATTTGCATGGAAGATGATCTGTCTAAATGGACATTCACATCGATACGTCATATTCGTAAGGGGGGCAGCCAAATTCACCATTGAGGAAGCCTTCCCAGCTTTTCCTGGATTTTTAAAAAACCTCTGTAGGGTATGCAAATGTCCGCTCATTAAGACAGTTGCATCGTCGCGCTTTTCCATAGGAGAGGCAGCACAAGCTGATTGGCTAGACAAGCATGGGGGCAGGGCTTGCAAACAGGGCAAGCACCTGCTGCTGCCATGTTGGATTTTTGGCTAAGCGAGAAATTGGTAAGGCAATAAAACGGTGATCATTTCCTCTCTTTTCTTTTCTGTTGTAAATATGAAGTATCACTTGTGTGTATCATGGCAAATGGATTTAAAAGCACTCATGGCTGCCATCTTGGCTAGGGGGCATGCAAAGTTTATGGGGGACCTATTAACCATTAAGACAGTTCGCAACTGCTGCAAATTGTTACTACTCTGGAGCAATCCAATTTTTCCCCTCATATAGACGAGCCCAAAAATGATAGAGAAATAAGTATGGGGTGGTAAATGGAAATGTCCAGATCAATGTAAAATGTAAAATAATCATGAGTGGAACAACCATCATTCCAAGCTTGCACAGTAATGCTGGCTGGCAGTAGTGGGAGCTGTAGTTGAATCCACCTGCACATCACCAGATTAGGAAGGACGTTGCAGTCAAGATTCTCTGCTTCTGCATAGTTTCTTGATATTGAAATCAAGGGCTGGTTTTGGTCCAGTCTTGGGGAAAGAAAAAGAGAAATACTGGGCATAAAGCAGGCAAAGGAAGAATATCATTTTATAACATATATATTGGACAACAGACCAAACCCTCACAATTTTATAGCCATTAGGACAGCAAATAGTATGTTGTATCCAGCTGGCCAGAAATTCCTAACTAGGTCATAAAAGTGTAACTGTAGGGCAGCATGAAATCTGAAACAAAATGGAAGTGAATGGATTGTTGTTGTTTATCCCTCTCCAAGGAATGCTAACTCTTTGTAAAGCTTAAGTTAATTTGCAAACCATCAAAATTTCAAGCAGATTTTACCACTCCCATTTTCCATGCAAACTTTCAATGGTCAGGGCTCCTAATTTTGCATATTCTCCACTCTTCCCAAGTGTGAATGCAGTTGGGATAGTAAGTATTATGAAAAAAGAAGTATTTCCTCAAAGTAGAAATTTTGAAGCTTTGCCTGATTTCACATTGGAGTCATATCTCATTTGAACTCAAACTCTCTCATATCTACAGGATGTTTTGGAGGCAGGGGGACAAAATGAAGGCACTGGCCCCCAATAGGAATTCTGCCCGACCAAAAGAAATTTTCCTTCAGTCCCCAAATTTTTAGCATTGCAGAAAGTCAAACATTGAAAATTGTTCATGTTCAGAACTCTTCTGTTTGCTGTATTGATACTTCCATGGTAATTTGGCTGCCATTTTTCTTTGGATGCCTCAGCTGGATTTCTAAATGATCAACTGGAACTTTAATTTATTGCAAGGCTGGAAATCTGAGGGCTGAAGGAAAATTTCATTGGGAGCAGAACTCTTATTTGGAGTGGGGGCAAAACTCTCATTTTGCCTCTCCTGTAGGTCGTTGTGGGCTTTCAAGTTGTTTCTGACTTATGGAGACCCTAAAGCAATTGTATCATGGGGTTTTCTTGGCAAGATACCTTCTCCTGAGGCTGAGAGAGTGTCACCCAGTGGGTTCCATTTGCACCCTGGTCTCCAGAATCATAGGGCTTGTCTACACTGGCCAAATACTCTGGCTTGCCCCCATTCCAGAACCCTGCAGTCCAAACAATGTATGGCATTTACCCCAATCTTCCCCCAGGCAGTCCAAATGACCCCTGGGGAAGATACAGGGCTGGAACAGGGGCAAGCCAGGATAGGACCCTTTACTGCATTTTAAGGAAATACCCAGTTTAATTTGGTACCGCTGAATCAGGCCCCACATGTCCATGGGAGCCCATCCCAGAACACCGTTCCCCATTGCCCTCACCAGCTGCCTAGCTCTCCTGGAAGCCAGGCAGGGGTCCTGCAGCATGTGACCAAGGCTGTTCACATGCAGTGGCCTCAGTCACATGTTGCAGGACCCCTGCCTAGCTTCCGCTTTAGTGAGAAAATGGTGGCTGTAGCAGTGGTTACAGCGATGGGTTGGTGCCTTGTATGGACTCCGGCCCATTTTCTTCAGGTAAAGGAGGGAGAAACAGACGAGCTCCAGAGGCAGGATATGCCAGTGGGGAGCTGGCGGATGCTACCCGATGTAGATCAGCCCATAGTCTAACATCCAAACCATGACACTACACTGGCTCTCCTCTCCTGTAGATACACCTGTGTATTCTACCTGTGATGACCCAGCCTATTTTGGTACTCCAAGCAGAAAAACAAATGTCACCTTCCACAGTTGCTTGATTGATATGTGTGTGTGTGCATGTGTGTGCCTTTTAATGGTGTCTTTAAATCAATCTGATCTGCTTATAATTTTGGATTTGTATCCCTGTGTATTCAGTCACATCAGTTCAAAATTAGGGTAGCAGACACATCATTTTTCTGAGCGGTTATTCTTTTCTCATCTCTTCTCATCTTTATGCAACATGGTTCTCTCCATGCTGGAAATAGCTATACCTTTGGAACTTGTCTGGGTCATTTCAATTCATTTTTAACTTTTCACCAACCATCATGCACTTCCTACTTGAGGCAGAAAGATCTGGCTATCTAAAACAACTGAATACTGGAGAAAACAAAACTGTCAGATTTTCATATCCTTTGCTACCTGCCAGCGAGGGAGTCCCATTGAGATAACATTTTATAAAGCCATAAATATACAGCACTTTACAGAATTACTTAAGCCGTGACAATAGGTGGTCCAAGATAACAAAGTTATAAGAAGTAGACCAGAAGTGATATATTTTTATCGGGAAAATTCAAACTGGGAATGCAGAGAAAGATGAGGATCCAAGGTGCAGAAACTTTCAAAGTTAAGGAACAAAGAGTTTGCGCTGGATGCAAAAGATGGTGGGAAACCAGTGTAAGAATACGAAGAAAAGAGTTTCGTGGGCAGCGAGTCAGAGAAATGATTTTGGCAGTAAAGTTCTGGATAGAGGCGAGGCGAGGAGAGAACAGATATGTAACAAATGGGTTTGCACAGCCTTCCAGCTGACAAGCTGGAAAATGACGAGCCACATTACACATCTGTCAATCCTGTTGCCTTACATGATTTTGTGCAAATATGACACCACTGGAGTTGTAGTGACAGATGAGACTCAACGTGACATATCCATGGGAAAATTAGCACAAAAGACTCCCTAAAGTATCTGTGAAGATTCCACCCCCTGAATGCTATGCACAAATATTTTACAGAAAGAGAGAGAGAGAGAGAGAGAAATATGTCAAAAGTAGGATGGATTGAGAAAAGTGGCATCGTAAATTCATTGTATGCTATGCAGGGAGATGCTGTGTAGAAATGATATCTCTTTTTAACACTGTAGCATTCTGCTTTATGGGCAGATTGCATGACTGTGGTTGTTCCTTTTTATAGTCTGTATGGAATTTTATTTTGAAATAAAGTTTAAAACGCAGGCAACAAAACAAATGAAGATTACACATAACAATATAACAAGGATCACTAATTAAATAAAAATAGAGAAACACTTCACCAATAACAGTCCTTAATTTGTAATGGGTAAAGCTTCTGAGACAACCAAATATCATAAGGAAAACCTCACTAACTACTGAGATAGTTTGGAAGTTGTGTAAATTGTATGGCTGAATTGTTTTCTTAGAGAAATAATGCATCTGTGCTGGTTAGGAGTTTGAGCAGAAGAGCTTCTACATATGAGATAAACAGAAACCTTTAACATTTTTTTTTTTAAGGGATTCCGTGCTACAAGCACTTACTAAGTATGTTTGTACTTCATCTTGGGCTAAGGTCCAGTAGTACCCTGGAGCACAGAAGCTCTGCCAGCATACTTATACTGGGCTTCTGCTTTCGCTCCCAGCCTAGCACAGCTTGACAGGATGTGTGTGTGTGTGTGGGGGGGGTGATAGAGGGCACCTGGGCAGTTTCCAGCTTCAGTTGTGCAGCCAGGAGAAATGAACAGCCATCACCCTTCCAGATCTTCAGCAAAGACACTGGAAGTTGGAGGTCTGGAGGAGTGATAACAATTCCTTTCTGCTTGCTGCACAACTGAAGCTAGATGCTACCTGAATATTCCCTGCCCTTCCCTGGCCACTAATTGCTCATGGGAACACTGTCAATCTTTGGTTACACTGGGGTGGAGGGAGGGGGGCATTGCAAGAAGGATATGCTGAATATCTCCTTCTGCAGTGTCCTATTTCTGCAATATCTCAGCTATGCCTATTCCAGCCATGGGCTGCATCTATATTACAGAAATAATCCAGTTTGAGACCGCTTTAACTGCCATGCCTCAATGCTATAGAATTCTGGGATTTGTAGTTTTATGTCCATCAAGACCCTTCATAACACAATTAGAACAACAAAGGACTTTATCAGATATGGTGTCATAAGGATGTCTAATGATCGCGAAAGGGCGTGCATACAAGATGACATCGTCCTTTCGTGATCATATCTTGCCAATAAGCTGTACTTTTTTTATTGACAGGCCAAGCTGTCAATAGATATCCCGTTCTGCTTTTTTGCTGGCATTGCCAGCATTTGAAACTTTGTGTTATTGTGCTCACGTGAATGCAGAGTGAATGACGTAGCACTTCCAGGTGAGATCAGGACAGTCAGGTAGGGGACACTCTCTTTATGACCCCCCCCCCGGTGTACTTGGGACTTTTTAAGTGTGTGTCTGTGCTTGTGTTAACATTTTATGTCTTTATTTTACTTTTATTTTTAAATTTCCTGTGTTCACATCTTCTCGCGAAATTCATGGAGATCACGAGTACGGAATTGAACGGAACTCCGTTCACTCTCCATTAGTGCCTGGGCTGCCTCTTTAACACTATGGAATGTAGATCTGGTCTGTGGGGGCTCTTTTGCTGGCATAAACACTTTTTAAAATATGCCGGCAAAAGTACAATAATGGGGGTGGTCTGATAATGTCCCATATGTTGCATTCATTGGAAATATAGTTTCACACTAAGGATGGAAAGAGTATCCAAAAATGGACAAAAAAATGTATTTTGGGGTGCTGAGAAACCCTGACAAGAAGAATACTGGATTGACAAGAGTCTTCACAGTTTGACATTTATTCTGCATACAATTCACACAGGGTTGCTTTATGCAGAAAACAGCATTTTCTGTGCAGGAAATGATATTTCTATGCAGGATTATTATTTTCTGCATAGAAAATGCTATAATTGGGGACTTTGTGCAAAATTTGCATGTGAATGATTTGCATAGAAAGCAGCATTTTCTGTACATAAAATAATATTTCTATGTAGGAATATTACTTTCTGCATAGAAAATGCTATTTTCTGTGCAGAAATGCTGTTTTCTGTGCAGAAAATACTGCTTCCTGTGCAAAACCAACATGTGCGAATTTTGTTGTGGTTTTCAAAGAGCTTTTTTTTTTTTTTTTTTTGGCAGTGGGAAGAAAAAATGCTAAATTTTCTGATTGCTTTCTTCAAAGAATTACATCTCTGTATCATACTTTAGTTTGCTAAATCACCTTAGCCTGTCAATTAATAAAAATCACCAGGATAACCATCTGAAGATATAAAATATTTAAAGTAACCACAACAGTAAAAAATCACAGTATGGTTTTTATAGGATGGGCTTACATTCAGTTAAGAACAGAACAGAACAACCAGATGTTTAAGGCTAGTTCAGAACAGTTGAGGGAACCATCCATATATCCCAGGGTAGGGCATCCCATAAAGATGAGCCCACTATAGAAATTGCCTCTCTTGTATACCGACATAATAGTAACAGAGACATAACTCAGACCTCTGTGATCTTAGGGCCCCATGCTGTTTCATATAGGTGGAGATATTGTTAAAGACCACAACTAGCCTCTAACTAACTGTAATATACAACCAAGCACAGATTTTTTACAGTGCATTTTAGAAGCCTGTTATCATTGTTGCCATTAGCATTGTGTAATTTGATTCATGGCTCTCTTACTTATTTGTGTATTTGTTTATGAGTCAATTGTTCTTGTATTTGTGATGTATAGTTATATGTGCATAATAGCTTGTTGCTTTCACTAAGAACTCATAGTTAGCTAATTAAATTGTTATTCACCTGTGCTTGGTTGTATATTGCAGATATTGTTATCCATAAATTACACTTAGCCCTCATGCATGGAACATTTCATTCTACAGAACCACTTTTCTTGCAGAATCCAAGCAGAACAAGATCTATAACATAGACATGCCAAAACATTGACACCAGAAGAGTTGGAAACAAGATTCTCAATTTCATCCACTTCCTCTGAACAGTTTTATTTCCCTCATATTAAAAAAAAAAAAATCAAGCAAATTTTACCACCTCCATTTTGCATGCAAATACTCAAGGGACTGGCTTCTAATTTTGAATTAGTCCGGTCTTCCCAAGTATGAATGCAGTTGGGATTGTAGGTATTATAAATCAAGGAGTAGAACTGTTAGATTTAAGCATTGGAGCATTGGACTATGACTCTGGAGACCAGGGTTTGAATTCCCACAGTGCCTTGGAAACCCTCTGGGAGACCTTGGGCAAGTCACACTCTCTCAGCCTCAGAGGAAGGCAAAGGCAACCCTCCTCTGAAGAAATCTTGACAAGAAAACCCCAATGATAGGTTCACCTTAGTGTCACTATAAGTCAGAAACGGCTTGAAGGCACATGACAACAAGTTTAAAGGTCATATAGAAAAGAAATACAAAATCTAGTAATTCCTGTTTGCAGTGGCCAATATAACTTTGTAAAAGAAAAAAGAAATCTCTGTGGATCTTTTTAAAATGTGAATGAGACATAAAAACAACCTCTGATCCACTGTCGTAAGAATTCCTAATATAGTTGTTGCTCCACCCTGTAAGGTTTTGTTATATCCTGTAGAACAGAAGAGAACTATTGGTTTGCCACAAATGACTTCATTAGGGAATGCTCTGTCTTGGTGGAAAAATCATGATGTCTAAAAGGAAGCATGTAATGGTACAAAAAGCAAAACCCTTCTGAATAATCCCCAGTGCTTTTCACTTCATGTGAACACAGAAATTGGCCAGAAATCTGTTAATGTCATTTGTTGTTGTGTGCCTTCAAGTCATTTTCAACTTATGCCAATCCAAGGGTGAATCTATTGCAGGGTTTTCTTGACCAGATTTGTTCTGGAATTATCATGGATATGCAAAACCGTGAAGCCTATTGATATTAATGACTTCAAGCCCAACTTCCAACAGAAGCATACCATAGAATCATGCTGGAGCACCTAGAAAATGCCTAGAGATGACATATTTTTTCAGACATGGATAAGTGAACCCCTGTATATGAGGGTCGGCCTGTACTCCTAAGTATGTGACTGTACTTTGTTGGCCATTGTGCAATGGGCATATTCAGTTCATGGCTGTGCAAGCTGAGCTCCATAACAATTTTACATGCACCAAAATTCTATTGTTAACCTGATTGGAGTAGATCCATTGAATCAATTGGATTTACAGATGTGTGAAATCATCAGTTGACTGAATGAGTCTACTCTAGTTGGGACTAATCAATTGGATTCCAGACATACAGTTGCACATTGTTGGATACAGTGTGTAACTACTATCAATACCTTCAAGGTACTATTTGATATCCAGTGATTGCAGAAGCAGCCACAGTGGATTCCCCATCTTTTACAATGAGATGATAAACAGACACACTGGCTGATGCACCGTCAGTTCCACAATGTCAGCATTCACCACCATGTAACTATGTTATCTCATCTCCATTCCTGGCCACCTCCCTGCTCCATTCTGTGTCCTTTGTATGACACCCCCCACACATCTGTACTTTCTCCCATTTTAAATCCCCTGCCATCCTCTCTAGCCCCACCCACTGCCACCATTTCAGCTGCTGTGTCGTCTTGGCATCTTGGCATTCAGCTTGGCCAAGACCTCTCATGATTCAGATGGCACCCTGATGGCTCATTGAGTAATGTAAGTCAGTGCACATGAGGTTGGCAACAACAGGCAGCCTGAGACCTCCCTTGTATCCCCCCATGGTCTCATATGAGTGTAACTGCCAGGGTTCCTCCCCCATAGAATCCCATGAACTATTCTGATAGAATTGATGAGAACTTCCTTAGATATCTCTAACTTCCCATGCAGAATTGTTCCACAGATTTTCCTGGGGACAACAAATTGCTATCAAACCATTTAAGGTCTGCAGAGTAGATTCACCTTCTATAATTTTCCAAGTTGAAAATCAGTAGTTGCTGACCAAGATTCACATGGATTTAGGCCCATGTGAAATATCTACACTTATGGAACTCTGTTTATATAACCATGGACTGAATACATCTGTTATGCAGTAGCCAAGAAATGTACCACCTTACACGTGTATGACACCAACAGGATCCCAGTCTTAGCATCTGTCTTAAATCATAGAGACCAGCATCTGGAAGAGATGAAAGATATACATTACTCTATCTGGCATAAAACTGTCCTTAAGTGGCACTGTATATCAAAAGCTGAACAATTTTATGTTCCCTCCCCTGACATCAGTTCCCCTTGGGATATTGCCAGTAAAACAATGACAGTCTTAATGTTTGCATTGAGGTTATCATTAAAATAAAAGACGGTCTGAAGACGTCAGCTATAAGCCATCAAAACACTGCTGACAGCTAGCTTTTGACACAACTCAGCCTGTTTGAAGTGGGCCTGGGCTGAACTTGAGACCCTTTGGCCAAGCCATGAGGGAGATTAAAGGTCACTCTTCCTGAAGGTCTTTCTTGTCTCCCTTCCACTTTCCATATACTAGATTTTTTAAAAAAGTTTCTGGAAGGTGAATATCTTCCGCCTGAATGATGGCAATGCATTTGGAAATGCTCTGAAGTCAATGTTTGCAGTAGTTCTGAAAAGGACAGATGAACCATAAGCATATGCTGAGAGTCAGGAGATTATCAGACACAGTAAAAAGTACCTGAGGAGAGCACCAGGATGACGTTCCTGTCCCATGAATGGGACCCAATTTCACATGATGTTGTGCTCGTTGTGTTCTGCTTCAGTGCTTCTGCATTTAGTAAGGTGGGGCTTTTCATTGATGGGGAGTTCCTGTCAATGAAAAGCACTGCCTTACTAACTGCAGAAGCACTGGAGCAGAACGTGACAAGCACGAGGACATGTGAAACCAGGTCCTGTTTATGGGACAGGAACATCGTCCTGGTGTTCTCCTCAGGTACTTTGTACTGCGTCTGATAATCTCCTCGGTGTGGTGTAGTGGTTTGAGTTCTGGACTAGGAGTCTGGGAGACCAGGGTTCAAATTGCTGCTCAGCCATAGAAATCCACTGGGTGAACTTGGGAAAGTCACACCCTTTCAGGAGGCAATAGCAAAAACCCCTCTAAACAAATCTTGCCAAGAAAACCCCATCCTATGGCCTTAGAAATGGCTTGAAGGCACACAACAACAAAGCATATGCTACCACAGTTTTTATCGACAATTACTCCTTTTTGGTAATTTGAAAAAAGGGCTCAATTATTATGTAGATACATCACCCAAGGAGACCTTCTGCTGCACTTTTTGCAACCGGACTTGTTTGTCTCGGATTGGCCTTTTTAGTCATCAGTGCGCTTGCAGAAGGCGTGGGATGAGTCCTTCCTGAATCTTCGTTTGCGAAGAAAAGCCAGAGAGAGAGAGAGACTTTAGAATAATGTAAGAGGCATATTTCATTAAAATCTCTCCAAGGTGCTATACAACATCTTGTAGACTATAGATATTCAGCCTGGAATGTAGTCAGCCTGTGTTAGTTGAGTTTCAGGTCTGACAGTACATGCAAAGGTATGGTTGTGTGATGACCTCGCATGTACATTATATTGTGCCCTGATTAGCTTTCTGAATATGAGCACAACCAGATAGGATCAGCTGTGCTAAAATCTGATGCTCATAGGACTTTGTGTGGGTTGTTGAGAGTAGTGGCAAAGACCCTTTCACCGAAATCTGTCAGGATTCAAACGGAGCATGGATTGAGTATTCTCTGTTGGATGTTGGATGACTTGGCCCTTCCACCAAAGGTGGAAGAGAAATGGGGCTGCATGCAATGTCACTCTATTCCTGTTTCATGCATGATCTCCTTTCTGTTTAACTTTGTGAGTTGAAAGATATCCAGAGCAAAACTTCCAATGACAGAAGGAAAGATTATGCCTGAGGTTCTGTTCAGCACTAGTGGGGCCTAAAATTCCACCACTGTGGAATTTACTGAGGAGATCAACTGGAAGGTAATGATTGCCTACCAGACATCAGCATCAACATGATGGAGTTCTCCTAATGCCAATAACTGGCCATTTAGGTCAGGGAGAAGCTTCCTCACCCCAGTGCAACCTGGAAGCTGTTACATAGTAAGGCATTGAAAACGTATTTCCACTTGTATAACTTATGTTAGCATAAGGACTTGGGTCTATATCAACCAATAGGAGAAAGAAAATATTCTGTGGGTGGGATCATTCCCATCACTTGGCCGTGGTACATTTAGTGTTTAGAAATTATCTGTCACAACAGAGACTTTCAGAGGTGTGGCATTCTCCAGTATCTCAGAGGTGTGGCATTCTCCAAAATGGAGGAGCTTCTTTTTATGTGAAACTTCATATGTGTGCCAAAGCTTTCAATTTTTTAGCCAGAATGGATTTTCAGTGTGTGTAGTTTTGTTATTCAAGCAAACAAGAATAAAATGGGCCGAATCCTGTTATACATGAATAAGATTCCCTATGGAAGCTATTGGATGTTTTTATCCAATGCAGAATGTCTACATTCGGTTTAAAGTTGCAAAAGCAGATTTGTACATGTGGTGCCATTGCTCATGGGCATGTATAGGTGCACATAGGAAGCACATGAGAAGTATATGTACATTTTGCAGTGCATACAGTTGCACATTTAGATGTGCAGTCAGTTGTGCATTGTTGCCAGTCAAGAGAGCAATTTGTGTTGTACAATCAATGCATAACTCCACATGCAGAGATTTATGCTACACAAAGCCATGTGTAGAATCTCAGCCCAGGATTCCTGACCAATTTGGAATTATTTTTTCACTGTTCATATTTTCATTTGTCAACAATGAGGGATAAATCAGTTATGGTGAGAGAGAAATGCTACCAAATTATTTATTCCTGCTGATTAAAATATACAAGCAGTCATCCCTGTTTAAGCCAGAGGAAATTGCCACTAAATGTTTGACCTAAAATAAAAAAGCAAGCAAATTTTTGGGTCTTCATGCTTCCTCAATAAAACATACTCAAAACTTCAGGTGGAAAACTAGAGTTCTGGTAAAGTCTCTACAACATAGGAAAGAAGTTGACACAACCCAAAGCAGATATAGAAAGCAGTGATTCTTATCCTTCCTGGATCATGGAGTTCTTTTGACCGTTTTGAGATGGTTCCGAAAAGACAAACAGAATTCTTTGTAAGTGTATATAGGATGTGTCCTTCCAACGCTCCAATTAAAGTATTTAGACTTATGTTTATATAGTTCTTTCTGATGCCAGCTTTCTTTATTTTGGCAAGTTTACTTACAAACATGGATGCTCAGAATCAGAAGATGAGCCCTTCCTGCTTAAAAGGTTCAAACTGACAAGCAGACTAATAGAATCATAGAGTTGGAAGAGTCCACAAGGGCCATCTAGTCCAACTCCCTGCCATGCAGGAATACCCAATCAAAGCATTCCTGACAGATGGCCATCCAGCCTCTGTTTAAAAACCTCCAGAGAAGGAGACTCCACCACACTCTGAAACAGTCAGTGCATTCCACTACTGAACAGCTCTTACTGTCAGGAAGTTCATAGAATCATAGAATTGTAGAGTTGGAAGAGACCACGAGGGCCATCCAGTCCAACCCCCTGCCACGCAGGAAATCTTGATCAAAGCAACCCCGACAGATGGCAATCCAGCCTCTGTTTAATGACCTCCAAGGAAGGAGACCCCAACATGCTCCGAGGGAGTGTGTTCCACTGCCAAACAGCTCTTACTGTCAAAAAGTTCCTCCTAATGTTGAGGTGGAATCTCTGTTCCTGGAGCTTGCATCCATTGCTCCGTGTTCCAGTCTCTGGAGCAGCAGAAAACAAGCCTGCTCCATCCTCCACATGACATCCCTTCAAATACTTAAACAGGGCTATCCTATCACCTCTTAACTGTCTTTTTTCCAGGCTAAACATACCCAGCTCCCTAAGTCTCTCCTCATAAGGAATGGTTTCCAGACCTTTCACCATTTTAGTTGCCCTTCTCTGGACATGCTCCAATTTGTCAATATCTTTTTTGAATTGTGGTGCCCAGAACTGGACACAGTATTCTAGGTGAGGTCTGACCAAGGCAGAATAGAGCGGCACTATTACTTCCCTTGATCTAGACACTATACTTCTATTGATAGAGCCCAAAATCACATTGGCCTTTTTAGCTGCCGCATTACACTGTTGACTCATGTTCAACTTGTTCTTTCTAATGTGTTTCTGTAGCTTGAGTCCATTGCCCAGATGCTCCATTGCTCCATTAAGTCCATTGCTCATTAGGCAGTGAGTCCAATTGAACTCAATGGGACATCTGAATAAACAGGTTTAGGATTAGGTTGTAAATTGGGTTCAGCCTGGGAGGGTGAAGGTGCAGCGGGGGAGCAATTGGAACTCTACTTGATTTATCTAAAACCTACAAAAAGCTTTGGCCCAGCACTTTGTGTTGTGACACACCATGTTCCGACCAGCAGATGAGATACAAAAGTCTAAGCAGACACCCTAGTGAGGGAGACACAATGTCAGAAGAAGTTCAGGTACATTATGAAGAGGAATCTCTCTGTCCTCTGTAGGTTGTCCAAGCTGTTTGAATTTTTCTTTCTTTCAAGCTCCTTTTGACTCATCTGTAGCCTGCGATCTCCCCCCCACACACTTATTTTTATACTCATGGAATTCAGAGCTTTGTGGAGGAGGTTTAAATTTTATTTTATTTTTCCCTTCTCTTTTATACAACCACAGCAGGATGAGGGGTCTGGGGCTAATTTGTTTTGATATCGATGTGCTTTGGTCTGCCTTCTTTTTGAAATTAATTCCTTTTGTAGGAGTGGGGTTGAGGTGGTCGGATGCTTCCAGCGTAGGTGTCATCTGCAGCAGAGCGAAGTGGCAGACTTTGATCAGCATGGCTTCTGTTTTTGTGTTCATTTAAAATGTAGCAATTGTACAGGGCTGTGTGGCTTCTGGGCTTCTCGCTTGGTTTCTTCTCACGCTCCTTACTAGTATTTTGAGGACATCCCACCCTGCCCCAATTTTCTGGTTGCTAGCCCTTTCTTAAGCCAGCATTAACTGGGACGGTAGTGTGCAGAGCTTACTTTATCCTCAATACACCCCTGGGAGGTAGGTCATCCTGAGAAAAAGAGTGACTGGCCCAAGGTCAAAGCAAAGTGAGTTCCATGGCTCTGTGGGGACTTGAACCATATCCCAGATTAACACTCTCTATTATTGTTCCCAATTACACAGCAGTGAGATGGAGGTGTTGTTTCTGGCCATGATTAAGATGAGTTTTAGACTAAAGGATGTTCAGTTCACAGTTCTCGCCCTTACTTTGTACTTTGTGCTAACCTTTAAGGCAGTGGTGGACAACCTGTGGCCCTCCAGGTGTGTTGGCCTCTGACTCCCAGAAACCTGAGCCAGCTGGTCCAATGATCAGGAATTCTGGGAGCTGGAGGCCAAAACATCTGGAGAGCTGCAGGTTGTACACCACTGCTTTAAGGGAACAAGTGTGTTGATGCAACAGTATTTGTTCTCTGCTGCAAAAAATAAAATAAAAATTAAATTACACCTACCTTTTACCAACTTTCTTTTTTAAAAACAACACTTTGGAAGGCTGAGGACCCCAGGTCTTGTTTTAATCCAAAACTGCTGAAAATTAAGCATGTAGTGTGTGGGGGCAAGCGGATACTCATAGCATGTCTGCAGGATGCATTTCGTTTTAAAGCCTAGTGGCTGTGTTTCGTCCACAGACCCCATTCTGTCCACCCAATCCCTTTTAAGGTGGTACAGGTTTTAGGGCATGTCTACATAGGCACTTTATTCCACCTTGCCCCCCATCTTGGATCCCTGCAGTCCTGACAACACAGGGCTAAGATGGGGCTAAGATGGAGGGAGATGGGGTACAGGCTGATAAAATGCTGTAAGAAGAAAAACTTGTTTAAATCTGTTCCAGCCAAAATAAAATGGATCGAGCCCCACATGACCCCAGGAGCCCATTCCAGCATGCTGGCCCCTCACTGTAGCTGCTGGCTGCGTCATTCTTCTGGATTCAGGAAGGGGGCCCATGGCATGTGGGCCCAAAGCATGTGACCAAGGCTGGTCACATGCAGGGCTCCTTGCTCATGTGCTGCCCATCTGGACTGCCCACATTCACCTGGTACCCTTTTCTATGCATCTAATGAAGAGCCATTAAAAAGGTTTTTTTTTTCTGTTTCTGATATTAGTTTATGGCTTTTCTCTTTTGTTTTGGACTAGTTTATATATATATATATATATATATATATTCCACTGGTTTTGACATTCTTTCGTATACATTTTATGTAAGCCACCTTTGACCTGAATTTAATAGAAATGTAGAATATACGGGCTTTAAACAAATACTGATAAATAATAAATAATAAATATCCAGATTATATGAAAAAGAGCCAGTGCAGTAGGAAAATAGTCCACTGTCCAAATTAGTGGCAGCTCTGTTCCATATATTATGTGGTCCTGAGTGGGAGTAGAGCAACAGTAAGAACCAGCATTTCACAAAGCATTTGTTTCATATCTTCACATGAAGATTCCCCAATGATCTCCCAATCCCCTTCTTCCTCACCTCCTTAGCCACTGCCTTCTAAAAACATGTACTGAGGAGAAAATATTGCACAGAAGGAAAGTATTGAAGTGGTCCCTGAAACTCTCCTGAGAATATATTTCCAACAATCCATATATTCTATATACAGTTGGACCCCTGAATCGGCAGGGGCTTGGTTTCTGGACTTATCGCAGATACTGGAAAATGTGAATAACAGCAAACCTTATTAAAATAATGGCCTTCCACTAAAAATATACCATGGAGTTGTGTTGGAGGCCCTAGGAGATGCCTAGAGAGGATGCTCCCTAGACATTTTCCAGCAGTAGTGGTTCTGTGGATATGGGGTCTGACTGTATTTGTATTCTGCATATGGTAGGTGTGCATCTGTCTTTAGCCCCTGTTGGTTAGATCTGCCATTTGTTTCCTTTGTGGCCATGAGGAATGTCTCTGGGTGAGCTGAGCCCCAGGGTCATTTTATTTGCACTGTGGTGATAATGATGTCCATTGTTAGTTAATGTAATGAGTGTTGAGAAAAAGCTTTGTCAAATAGTGGTATCATTCAGAGCACCTTCCATTCCACAGAGAGGGTGTTGAGGTTTTCTTTTGATGGAGATGCACTCTCCTTCCAGTTTCAGTGTTGATTTCTCTGTCTGTCCATCTCTCTGCCCCCCCCCTCTCTCTCTCTCTTTGTTACCTCTCAGAAAATGTTGTATATTGTTTGAAGCAAAGTCAGAAATTGGCTCTTGGCCTCTGCTAGAGATTTGCAGATGCTGTGCTGATCCCTGCTGATCTGTAGCTAAGACACTCATTTCCTGTTTAGCAGCTAGCTTGAACCTATTTACGGAGATGATGGGGGGATGGTGGAGGAGGCTGACTTACATTGAAACAAAGCAGCTGTGGTGTGGGAAACCCAACAGAACAATGCTCTAATTATTCGAGGTTACAAGTGATCTGGAGGGCCTATCTAATATGCCACAGTGGTGGTCAGTTCCTTAGAGGAGAGCTGCTGCTGCTCACTGGCTTAAACTTCTTTCTGGAATAGTTACTAATCTTTAACATCTAAAAGACAAGCAGGTCCAATGTGGTCCTCTCTATTTAGGAAACAGTTTTACCTGTTGAATCTAGCCAGTGCCAAGTGGGGACAACCGTTGCTTTTGAAAAATTTGCCAGCCTTTGCAGATTGCATATTTGGAATGGGAAAAACTGGAAGGATAAACCATTCAAATGTGGGAGAATGCAAAGGGGACTGATTCATAATCTCTTATGAGATTTGAAAAATACCTTTTATTTGCATATTTCCAGTACTGCATTTTATGGCACTGTTTTGCTTCTGGTGTTTGGACCTCAGTGTTTTTGGCCCCATTGGCCAACAATGTGGTTTAATTTTATTGTCTGTTATTTTCTTAATATTTCATTGGCATTTTTTCTCAAAGATCCCTTGGAATGCTACAAGTCTGGTTATGGATGCACAAAAAACCAGATCTCATGCACTGCCATAGTGGATCACAAACACCCAGGGATATCATGTAAGCCTTAATTGTTTTTGCAGGTCTCAGGCTGCTGTCACACTGCAGAAATAATGCAGTGTGATATTGCTTTAACTATCATGGCTCCATCCTATAGATTCCTGGGATTTGTAGTTTGTTGTGGCACGCTGAATATCTCACAAAACTGCAAATCCAAGTATCCCAAAGTATTGAACCATGGTAGTTAAAGCTGTGTCAAACTGCATTATTTCTGCAGTGTGGCAGCAGCTTCATAAAATCCAAAAATCAAGTTTTCTTTTTGGCCAGTTTTAATCCTGATCTTTTTATGAGGGTGACTCTAATAGTTATATGAATATTTTGGTGGTTGTAGTGGGCCAAACTGCTGCATTTTGTATAGTTTTACAGAGAATGTGAGGAGTAATTGTTTGCCCACAATGGAGGAGGTCTATAGTGTTAAGGTTTTCTAGATTGTGACTCATGGAAGGCCATGGAGTCCAGAACCTGTTCATTCCTCAGGTAGAAGGTGTGACTTCTGTGAGTTCATAATAATCATTTTGATAATATGATATCCTAAGATGGTAATATGGATTATACTAATATGGATAATATGGATTTCTTACAGCATTGTTGGTTTCTTTCACCCACAACATCCTTGTCTTATTCATGCGTTTTATTTCATTAATATAAATATGTGAGGAGAAGGAGCATACTGGCCTTGCCAGGCCTCCATCATTGCTCTCCTCATGTGAAAAATCATGGGGCTTGTTTAGATGGGCTATTTACCCCATCTTGTCCCTATCTTGGAGACCTGTCATCCAAACAACACAGGGCTTTTGCCCTGTTTTGCCCCTGGGCAATCCTTACAATGCCTGAGGCAAAGATGGGAGGGAAGACAGGGTAAAGCCCGTTAAACCATTATATTTTAACAACTGAGAAGAACCGCCTCTTTTAAGAAAAAATGGATTGGGACCTGAAGGAATGCAGGAGTCCATATCGGCATTCTGACCCCTTTCTGCAGCCATCCACATCACACTCTCTGAAGCCAGGAAGGAGGCCTGCAGCATGTGCTCAAGGCTGATCACATGCAGGGAGCCTTGACCACATGCTGTGGGCCTCTTTCCTGGCTTCAGAGAGTGCGACGCAGATGGCAGTGGAGGCAGCTGCTGATATAAGCCAGCATGTTTGTATGGACTTCCTCCCATTTCATGCAGGTAATGGGGTGCAACAGTCCTGATCTGGGCCCAGAAAACATCAGTGGGAAGCTGGCATATTCTGGCCAATGTAGACAAGTCCTTGGTCTGACGATGAAAGACTCTCTTTCTGTGGAGGTTCCTCAGACAGTCAACAAGCCTGGGGAGGGGGAATTAAGGTTCCCAATCGTGGTGAATCTTCGTGCATCTAGGAAATCAAATTTTTGTTCTCCACATGTGGAGAATGATGACTGAGGGGGGAACCACACCTGTTTCAGGGGTGTGGCTGGCACACACCCTTCCTCGCATGTTTACTTCAACTATATTGCACCTGAATAGGGATACTTTTGCATCCGCAGATCCTGTCATCAGCCTCAGACTAAAGAGGTAGATTTAGTGACAGGCAGGAATATCATCAGAATGGGTAGGAATTTCTTTCTCATACACTGTAATGATAATTGGATCCTGAGAAAAAGCCAGTGGCAGCTGGGAGCATGTCTATGTGGCTACAGACTGAAACCTGTACTTCCTTGTACATTCATATACTAAGGAAAGGTACAGCTTCCAGACGGCAGAGGAGGAGGAAAAAGTGATAAGGGCTAGAATCCAGTTGGTGCAGTATACTTGCACAACAATGCCAGCAGTGGCAACAGGAAGGAAAAGGCTGTGGGTACAATAAATGTGAAGGAAGTAAAGCATTGGAAAAATAAGAGTCCTGATACCTGGCAGATTGTGTCTGCTTTCCCTTGACACCTGCACATGACCCTGGATAAAATGCAACTCTTAGTATAGTGTATGAACAAGATTCCAGGCAAAGTCAGCAGATCTGCCCAACTCATAATCAATGAAGATGAACATAACCAACTTGTCATCCATTCTGGCATATCAGGGACTAAGTCTGCCCTAGTACAGTGCTCTTTGCTTGGTTAGGCCTCTATTAGGTTTGCCTTCTGGTTTTTATTTCAAGGAATGGTTCTTCATTAGTAATACTAAGCACTGTAGAATTATAGCTGCTGGATATCACTTTAACTGCTGTCACTCCATCCTATGGATTCCTGGGATCTTTAATGTGGTGAGAGGCTTAGAATGCCCTGCTGTAATTCAGGATGCTGGTGTAGCAGAGAATCCAAAGCCCCTCATTATTGCTATATCTTGTCAAGTTGACTTTGACTTACAGTGTCACTATGAATGAGAGACTTCTAAGAGCCCCAGCCATCAGCATAGATCTGTTAGACCTTGCAAACTTAGGGCTGTGGCTTCCTTGATTGATTCAATCCACCTGTAATGAGATGCTCATCTACATGAGCCAGGATACAACAGCTCCCAAATCAGATCAGGCCCGTGTCTCCCCTGTTACCTCGACAAAACAGGCTAGAGTCCAGACAGGAACACTGGCCTGTCACTGCAGCCACCACCGCCATCTTCTTTGCCCTCCCAACATAGAGGAAGCTGGCCACAACATGTGACTAAAGGCTCCCTGCATGTGACCAGCCTTGGTCACATGCTGTGGGATCCCTTCCTGGATGCAGAAGGGTAAGGCAACCTGCAGCTTGAGCAATGGGCTATCCTGCTGGGACAGGCTCCTGCAGACATGCGGGGCCCACTCCATATCCTCCTGATGGCAGTGGAGTAAAGCAGGTATTATTTTACAATGCTGTACCCCATCTTGCCCCCATCTGAGCCCCATTTATGCCCCAGGAATCATAATTACTGCCTGGGGCAGAACAGAGCAACTACCATTTGTCATATGGACTGCAGGGCGCTCAGACACGGGCAAGCTGGGGTAAATTGCCTGTGCAAATAAGGCCCAAGTCTTCCTCTTTTCCTGCTTCTACTTCGTTGAGCATTATCTTCTTTTCCAGTGAGTTAGCTTGCCTCATGTTATGTCCAATGTATGACAGCCTCAGTTTGGTCACCTTGGCTTCTAGGAAGAGTTCAGGCTCACTTTGTTCTAAGACCCATTTATTTCTTTTGGGTTGTTTTTTTTAATCAGTCCATGGTATCTGCAGAACTCTGCTCCAGCACCCCATTTCATATACATTGGTTTTCTTCATGTCAGCTTTCTTCACCTTCCAGCTTTCACACCCATACCTAGAAAGGCCCTCATCAAACTACAAAACCAGGATTCTGTAGGATGGAGCCATGACCATTCAAATGGCATCAAACTGGTACAAATTGTGTAGTGTGGATATACCCTTAATGATGGTATTAAATTAGGAGCCATTCTTTGACATAAGGAATAGGTGACATGTCTACAGATCCTGACAGGTCACTTATACCCCTGTGTATTTAGGTATACCTCTGTGACTCCACAGAGCCATGTTTTGAGATGACCGTCCTATGCAAACATACTGGAATGGTCACTATCAAGGAAGGCTTTGTTCTGTTCTCTGTCTTCACCCTTTTACACTATTGATGAATTTTGTATAAAACACAGAGAATCCACCGGTGCCAGATGCAGTGGAAAAACAACATGCTGACTTGCTATCTTAGCAAAACAGCATATGGAATAGACAAGCATAAAAGCTGAGGGTTTCTGGGCATGCAAACAGGTCATTGTAACTGGATACCATATTTTTGTTGAAGCAGCAAGGTATCTGGGTAAGGAAACAAAAGATGATGAGAAAAGAGGGAAGCAGGGGAGGAGAGGTGACCTGAAACAGAAAATTAAAAGTAGCATTTGTTGTTTGTCTGACAGCCAGCTGCAGACTATAAAGGGGAAGGGGAAGGGGAAGATAGAGGATGAACTCTATGCAATGGCAATGATTAAGTCATATCTCCAGAGCTGGCATAATTCAATACACTTAGGAACTCAGGCTCCCCAACCTCCAAAATAAAGTTGTGAAATAGCAAGGCAAGAAAGCTAAATTAGACACAGAAATATTTTCCAGGCCTCCTGCAAGAGACTGAATTTGAGCCAGGCAACAATTGAGAATATTTACCTCCCATTAATACATCAAGAGAAATGGGTCAAATATGACCTATAATATCCTAAACAGCGTGGGTCAAATTTGTGTCATGTTCTATCATGTGTGCCTGCCTGGGCTTTTGGTCCTGCCAACCTCATAGGCCCATCTGGTGAGAATGTAGGAGAGGGCCTTCTTGGTGGCTGCCCCCTGGCTCTGGAACTCCCTTCTCAGGGAGGCTAGACTGGCTCCCTTCTTGTAGTCCTTCTATCAGCACGTTACAAGCTTTTTCTTTCAAAAGTCGTGGGGAGAATGGATCATTTTATAAGGAGAAAGGTTTTAATAGTGTGTCCTGTGCTGTTTTTATTTCTTACCTGTTCAATGGACATGTTTTTAATCCTTTTTAATTCTATGGAAACTTTATTTCCATTTTATCATTAACTTTATGTGAGTGTTTGCCTATACATGTTTTCACCTACACCTCTGTTACTTTTGTAAACTGTGTCTGGAAGAATGGCAGAATAGAATTTGAAAGCCAGAATGGTACAGTGGTTTCAGTGTTCGGCTATGACTACAGAGACCAGGATTTGAATCCCCACTCAGCCATGAAAACCCAATGGGTGACACTGGGCAGCTCATGCTTGCTCAGCCTCAGAGGAAGGCAAAGGCAACTCCCACAAACAAATCTTGTCAAGAAAACCCCATAATGGGTCTGCCTTAGGGTCAGCATAAATCTGAAATTACTTGAAGGAACCCAACAACAATAATTAAATATAAATGTCATCATCATTACCACCACATTTCTCCAAATTTTGTGATGCAATTCTCCAAAGACAAAATGCCTACAAAAATGGAAACTATTGGGGGAAAGTGTGTACTAGAATGTTTATGTTTGTGAAAGCAAAGTACTAAGATTGCATTATATTAGGGAAAATTGCACGTATTGGGGAAGATGCATACAAAACATGTATATTAGGAAAATATGAATGAAAATAGGTGCAAAATGTTGTACGGCTTTTTTTTTAAAGCAAACTGACACAGAAATGTGATGAAATGGACTTAACATTGGCAAAATGAGAACCTGAATGAAACCAAATCTGACAAATTCATCCATTGCTAGCATGTACGTAGGCATGCTTTCCTACACCTGCCCCAAAATTTGAGGAGTCAGAATTGAGCATTACTGGATGTATGTGCCTGGCAATGTGCCATCTAAATGTGGCCACAGCAAGCATCAGTGTGAGGTCAGTATAAGAATATAGTGTGCATCCTATGAAGAATATATGAGAGGCTGCCTATAATAAGGGGACAGTCAAGACATAAAGGCTCTAGAGGATTTTTTTTCCCCGTAGACTTTACAATGAGAAGAAATTAGGAGGAGACATAATAAAGACAGTGAAGAATAAACAAAGAAACATTCCTCACACAAAGTACAAGGAATATATAGAGCCTTTTGGCTTCACACCAAAGGAAATCCATATTTACTATTTACTTTTGTGAGCCAAAGTAGTGTAGTGGTCTGAGTATTGGACTAGTTCTCTGGGAGACTCAGCTATTGAAAACTGCTGGGTGACCTTGGGCACACTCAGCCTTAAAGGAAAGCAATGGCAAACCTCCTCTGAAGAAATCTTGCCAAGAGAATCCCATGATAGGTCTGCCTTAAGGTCACCATAAGTTGGAAATTACTTGAAAGCTCATAACAACAACAGTTTACTTTGGGGGCTCATTATCACAAGGGTTTGGTGGTTGGTGCTGTCTTGGATTTTTTTTAAGTGCATAGTTAAATACCTGCACAGTTGATTGTTTGGGCACAAGCTGTGAACAGAGTTTCAGTGTTGAGATGCAGTATATCTCTGACTAAATTGAACAGATTCACTCCACATCTCTTAAACTATTGCGTGGATCAGAACACAGTTATTATTAAGATGGTGCAGCTCTCTGAATTTTACAAATTCAATTTATAGCTTCAAAATGTATATTAAAAAGGCATCATTTAGGTTCTATATCATTTAGGTTCTATAAAACTACACTTCTTTCAAAATATATTCAGAAATTTACTTAAGTACATGTTTAAATATGAATTTTCAGAGGATTTTTGAAATGCACATTGAAACAGAAACAGAAGGGAATGGGCTTCACAATGAACATCTATGAAACTATGACATGGACTGGAAGCAGACTGATCTGTCTATGGAGATTATCAGATGGGGACAAATATAGTGTCCCCATCTCGCAATCTCCTCTCCTGCCCCACTCCTGTCCCTGTACCATTTTTTTAAAAATCAGACCTACCTTTTTTGCGCTGTAATAAGTGCTCCCCTCCCCTCCGGCAGTCCAGGAGTGAATGGAGCTCTCATGGAGCCCCATTCACTTCCTGGAAAGAAAATCCCGGCTGCTCTTGCAAGACGATGATCGCATGGGAAATTCAAAAATAAAAATAAATGTCAAAAACTCAAACCAAGCCTCAAAACATACTTAAAAAAAAAAAAAAACACCAAGTAACCCGGGGAGGGTAGAAAAAAATGTGTCACTTACCTCGATGTCGCAATCTCAACTGGAAGTGCTCAGCACGGACCTCCCACTGATGCTGGCATCGAGACAGCATAAGGGGGCACCTTTTTGCTCACCCATCATTCCGTTATAGAAACAGAAAGATGGGTCAATTCACAGCTTAGCCTGTGAATAAGAAGGAGCACGGGGGAACGGAAAGGGCATGGGAGCATATCGACACAAGGACAACGTTGTCTGAAAGGGAAGCCTTTTCACGATCTCTTGTCATCCCTGTGGTGGATATTAATGTTATCTGATTATCTCCCATCTCTCCTTCTCTTACTAGAGGCTGAAGGCAAACAAGAAATTGTTAACACTATCTTAGTTTACTTAAGTTATAATTCTCTGGCTGTTGGGAAATGTAAGGGCTCATCTACACTAGCCAGGATATGGTGGCTCCCCACTGGCGAGCCCTGGCTGTGGAGCTAGCTCATTTCTCCCTACCTGTAGAAAATGGGCTGCAATCTAAACAGGATGCTGGCCCATCACTGAAGCCACTGCTGCTGCCACTACCATTTTTCCCATTCATGCAGAAGCCAGGCAGGGGTCCCGTGACATGTGACTACAGTTCCCCTTGCATGTGACCAGTCTTGGTCACATGCTGAGGGACCCCTTCCTGGCTTATGGGAAAGTCAGGGAGCTGGCAGGGGCAGTGAGGAGTGGTGTGCCAGACAGGTTCTTGAAGACACGCAGAGCTTGATCTGTTTTTTGCTGGTATACCAGGCTAAATGGGATATTATATTAGAATGGTTTATTGGGCCCTATTCTGGCTTGCCCCCGTTCCAGCCCTGTGTCTGCCCCAGGGGTTGTTTGGATTACCCGGGGGCAGATTAGAGTCAATGCCCTGGATCGTTTGGACTTCAGGAATCTGGAATGGGGTAAATCGCCCATGTAGATAAGCCCTAAGATAAAGTTGTGGATCTCTCTAGCAGAGTAATCAAATTAGCAAGGCAGAAGCTAAACAATTACCAGTCCCATATCTACCCACATCTAAGGTTCAGCAGAGAAAGAAACAAGCATAGTATTCTTTGTAAAAATGTGCAAAAGACCTTTACTTACAAACTATTTGTGCATAATCAAATACATGGTCTAATAGAGGAGAAAGGAGAGAAAATCATTGGAGGTTAGACTGGTTCAGGAAGAGAGAGGCTGTGGTAAATCAAACAGGAAGTCTGCAAACATGAAATTAGAAATTAGCATAGGCATGCAAAGATGACAGAACCACTGGTATCATCTATTCCTCCACCTAAAATACCAAAAGCAATGGTCTAAATCTTATAGTTAGTTCTGAGCAGAGCAGCAATACCAAATCAATTTTATTTACCAATGTGTTCACTCATCATTCAACAATTGATTCAATGGGTCTACTCTAGTTGGAACTAACTAATGAGATTCCAGCTAGTACTTCCCAAGATTGCTTTGAGGATGAGCAACATCAGAAACTGTTCTGTCATTTAAAATGCTACAGATCCCATCTGATCTTGGAAGCTAAGAAGAGTCAGCCCTGGTTAGTACTTGGATAGGAGACCGCCAATGAATACCAGGTGCTGTAGGCTATATTTCAGAGGAAGGAACTGGCAAAACTACCTCTGAGTACTCCTTGCCTAAGAAAACTCAATGAAATTCATGGAGTCACTGACAGGCAACTTGAAGGCAGATGCACACACAGAAACAATAATAGTTTCAAGGACAATTCTGTACCTGTCTGGGCTGTATTGTTTTTTTTTTTTAAATGACTCACAGTTCTTCCCTGTATCTTAGCTTAAATTTATGACTTAGGTGTCTTTCAGACTCTCCTCTCCCCCCCCCCTTTTAAAGACTTTCTGTGGTGTGTCTCAGCAGATGCATAAATTTCCTCCTTGAAAGAGAGAAAGGGATGCATTATTCTTAATCAGAACTTGAGAAAGGCAAGGGGGGGGGTGTACCAGAAAGGGAGGAGGGATGCTGGTGCCATGGAGGAGAATTATCTAATTCCACCATCCTGTCATGTGAACATCCCTGCTTAATTTAATACAATTATTCCATCAGGGAGGATAATGATATCAGCAGCATAATTCATTTACACAACATATTTCACAACTGCCTTTACCGCTCCACTTATTATTGTGACTGAATTTCAGGACTGCTCGTGGCATAAGAAGGATGAGAACAAGACAAGAAAACTGCCAATGCTGTGGTGTATTTGTGTGTGTGTTGCTTCTGGGGCGGGGGGGAGTGGAGGTTTGAGGGGTGGGATATAACTCCAGCCTCTGGAGACAGTCATGGGGAAGGTTTTCGCTTTGTGTGTGCCAGTTGCCAGTGGACGTCCATTATTGATATATTTACTGGTCAGACATTTCTGGGATAAGCTAGTGACTCAGTAGATAAGCCAGTGACTGGCAGTATTGTTCAGTGAGCGACAATGGCACGATTGTCTATGGCCCCAGATGTGCCAGGAAATGCGCAGTATTGTGCATTTATGATGAAATGAAGATCTCTGTGAAAAAGGGGGAAGAGGAAGGAGGGGGACTAGGTCTGGGCCTTTGTTCCAAAGCGGTTGGGGTGCATTATTATTTCTCCTTCTTTTTCCTTTCTTTCTTTTTTTTAAATAGCTTCCCTCTGTGGTTTCTTGTATCTGTCTGGGCTTTGGCAGTAATTTCTTACCATCAAGGTCATTTAAACAGATTGCAAAATGGGATGGATGTGTTCCCAGAGGTCACAAAAAGCCTCTTTAGCAGAGAAGACTCTACTGTGCTCATGCCAGGTCATTTCAGCAGTCAGATGATACACAACAAGAAGTAACTGGTTTTTGCAAACCTTCCATTCCTAACACCATACCGTGGAGCTTGTGTGAAGGTTCTTTGGAAATGTATTAACAGACTATAAAGTTTGGGAGGAAGAGGAGAGAATTTTAAAAAAAATTGATAGCATGATTTAAGGTCAGCAGGCCTTGATTGTCTTTCAAAGCTCACACAAAGCTATGACTAGGTAAAATGAAATGTATGGATGGCATGAGAACACATCTGGCTTGAGACAAAGCTTCAGAGATGGGAAGGTCAGTAGAAAAGGAATGATGTTTTTAGTTCAGTTTGGGTCAGTTAATCGGTTACATTTAGGTTGGAATAGGGAAATGTGAACTCCAGTTGTCCCTCCACATTCTCAGGGGTTAGGTTCTTGAGACCCCACAACTATGAAAAAAACGTGAATAAAAAAGGCCTCCCCCCACCTGCCAGCCCACAACCTCCCCACACTTCCAAAGTGGTGACAGGGCTTTTCAAGTCCCATCACCACTTGGGGACGTGCAGGGGTGGCTAAAAAGCTTCCCGCCTGCCTGGTTGCCACGCCCCTCTCGAGCCCCATACCCGCTTTGGGAAGGTCGGGGTGGCGGCAGCTGGGAGGTTGGCCAGCCTCCCCCCAGCCTTCCCGAGGCACCTCCAGGGCTTTGAAACCCCAGAGCCACCTCAGGAAGGCCGGGGACGGCGGTGGGAGGGAGGCTTGCTGGCCTCTCCCTGGCCTTCCTGAAGGGGCTCTGGGGCTTTGAAACCCTGGAGCTGCCTCAGAAAGGCCGGGGACAGTGGTGGGAGGGTGGGTGGCCGGCCTCTCCCCAGCCTTTCTGAGGGGCTCTGGGGCTTTGAAACCCAGGAGCCGTCTGGGGAAGGCCAGGGATGGCAGCAGGAGGGTGGGAGGGAGGCTTACCAGCCTCTCCCTGGCCTTCCCGAGGGGGCTCCGGGGCTTTGAAACCCTGGAGCCGTCTGGGGAAGATCGGGGACAGTGGCGGGAGGGAGGATTTCCGGCCTCTCCCCGGCCTTCCCGAAGGGGATCTGGTGATTGAGAACCCCATAGCCACTTCGGGAATGTCTGGAGGGGTGGAGGGAGCGCAACAGAGAGGCTTTTCAGCCACCCCCCACCCTCCCAAAGCCACGACAAGGCTTGGAAAGCTCCGTCGTGGCTTTAGGAAGGGTGGGGGGCTAAAAAACACCTTTCCACCAACTCCCCATTCTCCCAGAACTTGGCTCTCCACTCCAAATGAAGCCAAGCCCCAGGAGAGTGGGGAGTTGAGCACCTGGCTTGCTCAGGAAGCACTCCGTTTAAATCGGCTCCTCTCCCTTGCATGCGAGGGAGAGAAGCTGGTTTAAGTGGGGTTCTTGCTGAGCAAACTGTGAATAATCAAAACTGCGAGAGTGAAAGCCGTGAATGTGGAGGGGCAAATGTATTCAATTCATGTTGAGTTGACATTTAAATCTAAATAAGATACTTGCGCTTAAGTTAATTGTCATTCATTATTTTGGTTTCATCCACTGGTCTTATTCTAAGCTCTGGAGAGAAGTAGTTTGGATTAACAATCAGATTTAGTATAAAAAAGTGTTTTGTAAAGTAGAAGAGAAAGTTGTCTGAAATTGTGTTCTTAAGGTGTTTGTTCATTCTCTCCCCACCCCCTCACCTGGCATGGATTTCAATTGTTTTTACAGCCTTCCGAAATCGAAGTGCTTGGTTTTGTCAACATGGATGCTTTCTTATTTTTAAAAATCAGTTGGGGTAGGCAAAGATCTGTTACTGAAACTGATGAGCTCAAAATCCTTTAAAGCAATGCATCCCAATGGAACTATATTGAGTAAGTGGTATGGTTACATTAACATTAATTTTCTACTACTGACAAAAAAGCAAATACCGTAGTTTCTCAAAAATCCAAGAGAACTAGCCTTCATATAAAGAACTAGTCTTTCTCTCTTTCAACCACTTCCCTCACTGTCCTCAGCTTATTTCAGTTGCTGCAATAACTTAAAGTTATTGTTTAAATAACTTAAAGTTTAAAGTGCAAAAGTCCTCTCAGTTAACACAATGAGGAGGGTGGGTGGGAGGAGAGGAGCAGGGAATCTTGCCCTTCCCACTAAAATCAGGCAAAAGCAAACTACTGCAGCCTCTCCTGTCTTGTGCATTCTCAACTTTGCCATCTTGATCATGCTTTGATGATGCTGGGCCACATGTGTCCCAGTTTTCATTTGTGAAATGTCAGAGGTTATGCAGTTGTGATGGGCTTGAGGCCAGTTTTCTAACCCAGGACTCATTAGAGGCCACATAGACTGCCAGAAAGTTTCTATGCTTTGAGCCTGAGGCAGGAAAGAAACAAAAGTGGTTAGATATCTGTTTTTGATTTGGGGGGGGTGGATTTTTAAATGGCAGATGTCAAAACTGCAGTGGGGGCTGCAACTTATTTAAAAGGTGGATTTTCACTCCTCGAAAAAAAGATTGTTGGGGATGTTTGGAGGATGTCATGTCAGAGTGCATAGGGAAGCTATTGAAATCCACAAACACCTGGACAACTTTAACAGGAAAAAAGAAACCTTAAAAGTAAACAAAATCTGGCTCCTGGTTTTTGAAATACAATAGAATCAAAACTCAACACTTACAAAAGAATTCCACCCAGGGACAGGGGGATTCCAAGCAGGTAATGGCCCACCAACCAAACAATAGCCAAGCAGACACTAACGAGTCTTGCATTTCCATACCCAGAAACTAACCATTCAATTACACAAACTTACATATACTCCCCAACAAGGGGTCACAGCATATAAACTCCACATACACTCCTACCCAACCATTCTCTGAAGATGCCAGCAATAGATGCAGGCAAAATGTCAGAAAGAAACTATTCCAGAACACGGCCTCACAGCCTGGACAAAAAAAAAGAAAAAAAAAGAACCCAAGAAAAATCTACATCTTGCAATTATTCCTTAGTTCCCCTTCTAGCAACATCACAGCAAAGATTAAGTAAGTGAGATACAGTCGGTATAGGGCTGGATTAGAGATGTGAAAGTCTCACAATTTCCATGTGTGTTTTTTCTAGGTGGAGGGAGGGATTTGGAAGGGCTTCTCCGGAAGGGCTTCTCCCCACCACCACCCGCCACCGTCTGCCTTGGGCATTCACATCTCTACTCAGAATGAACCAATGACCTAACTTGGAATGTTTGGTTATTTGGCAAACTTCTATAAAAGCATTTGCAAGACGTTAAGGAATGATCACTTCTCCATGGTTTAGGAAGTGAATCTGGGTTGCTCAAGCTCAGTATGGCAGAATATACAGAACAGATCTTTGATGGACCTCTCTCCATCCTTATCTCTTCTGGTACCGCCTTGGACAGGCTCTGGGAATTGCAAAAGATAAACTGTTATGAAAGCTAAGGGAAGTAATATTGCTCTGGATTGTTTGCTTAAGTCTGTTAAATGAAGGCTGAGCACATGCGACCTTCAATTAATTTACCATTAGCTTTAAACACACAAGGGTAGTGAATGACAGAACAAGCTGGGGTGATATTTGTCACCTTTGGAATTCTCCATTCTGTCTGATGCTCTCCTCTGTGGAAAACTATGCTGAACAATGAATAAGCAAGAGTATCCACACTACTTTGAAAAAATTGCATCTCAGGTAGTTTGGCCCAAGATGACATTAAAAAAATAATTGAGACCAGTTCTCCTTCATTGCCATTTTCTTTCAAAGTTGTGTCATGTAAACTATAAAGCTACAACCAGCATATTGTCCTTCTATTAGCACAAATAATGACCTGGTGTCATCAAACATGGAATGAGATTCTCAGCATCTTGAAAAAGAGAACATAAGGGCAAAGCTAGATATGACATTCAATGTGTCTTGAATGTAATATATTTATTTAAAAGTGCAAATAGAAACCACTGGGCAGCTGTTAATTACCACACTCATGGCAGATGAGGAAGGGGAGCTTAACACTTTCCTTTTCTATGAGACTGGACTAAAAATCACCCCTAGAACTTTTCTACACTGGCCACATACCCCAGGTTGCCCCTGTTCCAGAGCCCTGCAGTACAGATGACACAGGGCAGTTGCCCCAATCTGCCCCTGGGCAGTCCAAACAACCCCTGGGGCAGATTTTGGGCTGGAATAAGGGCAAACCGGGATAGTGCCCTTTACCATGATATAAGAAAAAAACCCTGTTTACTCCATTTCCATTACTCCCCTCATGTCCATGGGAGCCCATCTGGCATATTGCTCCTTGCTGTGGCGGCCAGCTCCCTTGCTCCTCCAGAAGCCAAGAAGGAGCATGTGACAGAGGATAGTCACATTCAAGGGGCCTGCAGTAACATGTTTCAAGACCCCTGCCTGGCTTCCGTGTTAGCATGGAAATGGCAGTAGCGGTGGTTTCAGCAACAGGCTGGCATCCTGTTTTGACTCTGGCCTGTCTTTTACAGGTAACAGTGGCGGTGGTTGGGGAAATGGGCCACCTCTGCAGCCAGGATACACCAGCGGGGAATTGGCATATCCTGACTAGTGTAGATAAGACCCTATAAAGCTTTTTGCATTGAGAGAAAACCTCTATTGTTTTCATGGCTTTCAAGGTAACACCACACCTTCAGAAATGTGTTAAAGAACCTTAGGTGTGAATATTGTAGGTTTTTCTAAAATTGTCACTTGATGATAGCCAGTCTGGTGTGGTGGTTTGAGGCTGGACTAGGACTCTGGGAACCAGAGTTCGAATTCCTGTTCAACCATGAGAACCCATCAAGGGCAAGTCTTAGCCTCAGAGGAAGGCATGGGAAAATCTTCTCTGAACAAATCTTGCAAAGAAAACCCTGTAGTAGGTTCATCATAGGGATGCCATAAACCAGGAACAACTTGAAGGCACACCACAGTGACAACAACAATTCATTTTATATATTTTCTACAACGTTTAATTTTATTTAGGGCTTTTGCCATTATCGTCAACATCAGCAGTGCGTCAGGGTAAACTCCCGTCTGTATTGTAATAGGGTCAATGAAATTTTATCCAGAGATAATTGTCCATGAACAGTGATTTCATTCAGTGCTCAAAAGCCCATGTTCCACTGGGGCCCCTTTAGAGTATCACTAAGGACTTGCAGAAGTCAATGGGACCACTCTCAAGATTGTTCCCGAGGAAGCTATTTAAGTAATGCAGGTTTAATACTTGCATGGATGAAAGAAAAACACTTTACTTATTCCGCTTGCTTTATTATGATGGTTATTATGCACCAGCTGTGTCTTGAGAAGAGTAGCTATACTTTTTCAGATAAAGTCGTGATTATGATTATAATTAATATTCTATTTATTTGCATCCTGCCTTCCTCCCAAAATTACACTCAAGGCGGCTTACCGTTTAAAAGAGCAATACAATTAAAAACGTACAAAAAGCAAACATTATAATAGCATTAAACTTGTCTTACAGGTTGAGTCTCCCTTATCTGGAATTCCAAAATCAAAAATAGTCCTCATGGGTGGCAGAGATAGTTTGCTTTCTGGTGATTCAGTGTACACAAACTTTGTTTCATGCACAAAATTATTAAAAATATTGTATATAAAATTACCTTCAGGCTATGTATATAATGTGCATGGGAAACATAAATGAATTTTGTGTTTTGACTTAGGTCCCAGCTCCAAGATACCTTATTAAGTATATGCAAATAAATTCCAAAATCCCAAATATTCCAAAATCCAAAATACCTCTGGCCCCAAGTGATTCGGATAAGGGGCACTCAACCTGTATTAAAACACCTCAAATCTCTTGTTAAAAGAATAAAATGCAATTCAAAAGATTTTTAAAAAGTGATTTAAAGCAGTACAGTTTAAAACAATACAGCACCCCAGCATGTTCTTTAACAACTTGTTTATTTTTATTTTTGTAATATAATTTTATTGATTTTCATACAACATATATAGTAATATAACATCTTACAGCATACTAAACATATTGCTAAACAACATACATATAACATCTACACATAGCTACAAACACATTTTAGACATTACAAACATAGTACATAATGTGACTTCTCACTCTCTTAGCTAATATCATTATTTTAACAAATATTTCCAACTTCCTTGGTATTACACACAGTCTTTAAATTTTATCCTTACAGCATTCATCTTTCCAACTATCTTATATCACAAAGTCTACTAGTATATTTAGATCTTCCTTCTTACTGATGTAATCTAAAAACAGTTTCTAGTCTTTAATGAAATTTTCTATGGGTTTCTCCTGTAATAACATTGAAAGTTTGTCCATCTCTGCTTTTTTAAATACTTTCAGGGTCCAATTTTCTTTAGTCAGTGTCTCTGTGCTTTTCCATTTTTGTTTTAAAAGCTGGCAGAAGGACAGCAAGGAGCGGGACATTCTAGCCTCCCTGGGAGCCACTGAGAAGTCTCTCTCTCACGTCCTCACCAATCATGCTTGTGATGGTGGTGGAACTGAGAGGACTGGCTTCTCCTGATGATCTCAGGGCCTGAGCAGACACATAAAGGGAGATACCATCTGCCTATCATGATTGTGGTATTCAGTGATTTATCTTTACACTTGGCACCTGGGGCAAGTCCTTTAAAGTTCTAAAACCTGGAGCAGATTCACTGCCTTCAGTGGCATAGAATCCACCAGCCCCACCACTGTTTCTACAGTTTTTTTTAAGTAATAAAAAACCCACTAAAAACCTAATGAGTAATGTAACAAGTAAGACTGCAAGACACTTTATTACCATAGCACGACAAATATCTACGGTACTCCTTAAATGCTCTAATGAAGAAGGGGAATGAATACCTTTTGGAAACTAACATTCCAAGGATTTGTCCATATAGAATGTGATGTAGTCCTCCTTAACTTTAGAATGTTCAGTTTTTAAAAAATATGTTCAGTTGCAGAAGCCAGCAGCACTAGGGAATTATCCACTTTTTCACTTATACAATAATCCACAATGGGTCTTATAGGACAGGCTTTTTCCATCATTAATTCAGAATAGGATTGCCAGATCTCAGGGCCTAGCCTTGAGTCTCCACTTTTCATGGGTCATGCCTCATGACCCAAATGGGAGGCAAGGATGCAAATTCTCCAATTTTGTTGGACTACCTAGCTCCCAGAAAGAGGAAAAGGGCTGTGTGCAAATCTCCAACTCAGCTAGCAGAGCAGCTACTTACTACAATTTGCAAGGCTTCATTGGTTTTTCGTGGGTTTTTTCCAGGCTGTGAGGCCGTGTTCTGGAAGAGTTTTTTCCTGATGTTTTGCCTGCATCTGTGGCTGGCATCTTCAGAGAATGGTGGCATAGGTATGTGGGGGGTGTATATACTGTGAGTCCAGAAAGGAAGCAGGCCAGAATACGCCAACTGGAAGGCAGAGTATTCTGGCCAGTGTAAACAAGCCCTTAGTCCACATAAACCGAGGCTACCAACTTCTTCCTCGCATTTAGTCTCAAAGGTGCTACAAAATCCCTTTGCGTACTGATGCTGACTAACACAACTATGTCTTTGGTCCTCCAGATGTTTTGGACTTCAGCTCCCAGAATAGTTGGCTGCTGGCCAAGCTAGCTAGGGCTTCTGGGAGTTGAAATCCAAAACACCTGGAGAACCAAAGTCTGGGAAATGTTGATTTAAGCCTTTTAATGTAACAATTTGCAAGTAAGATACTTACCTATAAGTCATTGCTTTGACAGGATATTGACAGGGTAATAAAGTTTCATTTCAAATATAAAACATTAAGTAGGGGTGAAGATAATGTTTTTCAATATAAGATGTAACATTTTGTACTGTAGTTACTGTATTGTTGTTCCTTTTTAAGGGTATCTTTGGAGGCATTCTGAATAAGATTTCTGAAATGTTTTTTACACTATTCTGTTATTAATCTTAAGGTTTTTGCAAAAAATGTATAGAAAAAATGAAAAGGCTGTACTACACATAACATGATATGTTACAATGGGGAAGCAACATTAACTGTAATGAATTACCTTTAGGGGCTTTGCAATTAGATATATAATGAATTACTTTTAAAACACTCTGCTCTGTTGTGTTTTATATCAGTGTCTCATATGACAAATTCTAACCCATCCTATCCTAAATTTTCAGGGTAAGAGACAACAATTTAAACACGTTGATCCCAGTCCCTTAAATATCTTTGCCTTCACCCAATAAAACAAAAGGAAGGAGGGAAGAAGGGGTATTTAGAAAAACTAGAATAAGACTTACTGAACTAGTTTGTCCTAGTCTAGAATGATGTGATAGACTATGAACAAAATGAGCCATGAGCAAAATGATTTTGGTTACCCAAACGCTAAACTGCAGAAATGAGTCTTCCATTCCTGCCTTGCCTTTCAAACAGAGCACAAAATGGCACCTGTGCCTAGATGAGGCCTTGCACGGCCTGAGGATAACTTCACCTGAAATTGTGCTGATCAGTAAATCTCAATTGTATGCATAGCAAGGCCTTGTACAGTCCTGGATTGTTCTCAGCCCATATTCAGAAGTCCTTCTGGGACATTATCAGATTATATCATCAAGCCAGAGAGAGGGAGATAAAAGCTTTGCAGTGAAGTTGAATGTGTGCATATTTTCAGTAGTCAGATTCAAGGAATGCTTTCAAAATGGAACTCTGAGATGGAGGCTAAAAGATTAGCACGATAAGCCTGTGCGATAAATGGCCTCTTTTGGAAAATGAAGAAATTTGAGTCTGTCTATTGTTAACAAACCCTAGCAATACAAGACTTACATATTTTACAGTATTTCCCCCTATATATATCTATATATTCCAGTATTCAACAAATTAGAAAATATAAACATTCAGCTAATATAGGCATCCCGAACCTTTGTTGCCTATCAGAATCTTCTTAGGCTAACCATCAGGATTACAGGTAGGTAGAGATATGCACTATAGAGAGGTAACGTTGTCAGTATAAACATATACAGACACACATACCTGCTCCTAGTTTCAATTCTCTGTCATAGGCTTTGTCAGCAAAGCCAAATGAAATGGCTTCCCCCTGTTCCCATGCCCAGCTGTCCAGGCAATGCAAGGTTTTGGCCCCAATTCTAGTCTGAAATGTCCAGATGACATCCGGGCAGTTCCAAGTAGAAACCAGGGCAAAGCCTCCTTAAAATGACCTTTAGAAATCCCTGGGAGGACTGAGTTCCTGAGGGTACTCTGTTTCAGAATTTGAAAAAAAATTACTTTGTGGACCACAACTTCCAAAATCCCCCAGTCAGCATGGCCAGTGCCTATGGTGATTTCTCTCTCTCTCTCTCTCACACACACACACAAATACACCTGGCCTGGCATCCTTTTGGGAAGTTATGTCATCATAAACTGACTTAAAGTTGAATCACAACATCATACAACATTTGGATTCTCAGGAGGAGAGCAGAGATATAACTATGCGTTTGAGACCATTGCATAAGCAGAGCCAGCGACATGGCCACTGTGTAACATGTCCAGATGTATAACTTTTCCCAGTGTGCAATGTGCCCAATGCTCAATCTATCCTCTTGTGCAATAGGACATCTTGTGTGGTTCCCCATTGTGCATCATTACAGTTCACTAGTATGGTTGCAAATTGTGTCATTGGTTTTATGCAATGATTGTGGGGCTTGTGCTTTAAAAAACCTTGTGTGTTTTGGCACAGAATAATTTCCTGGAACAGTCTGGGATGTACAGCTACTAGGGGGAAACTGCATGGTCATATTCATTTTGATCTATGGCGGGGAAACAACTATAGAAACAAACCATTCCCACATGCAAGGATGAAATAGTTACACATTTACATCATGGGTGTTCATTCATGGGGACTTTCCTATCCCATGTTGGTTTTAATTTGCACTACTGTATATGTCTATATCTATGTGTGTGTATACTTGCCTTCAGGTCACCTAATGACTTATGGCAACCCCATGGATTTCATAGGGTTTCTTAGGCAAGGAATACTCATGGGTGGCTTTTCTAGTTCCTTCCCCTGAAATATAGTCTGCAGCACCTAGGTATTCATTGGCAGTCTCCCATCCAAGTTTTAACCAGGGTTGGCCCTACTTATCTTCCAAGATCAGACATGCTTTGGTTCCATTAGGGTATTTAGGCCCTATATCTATCTGACAGGAAAAGTTGTATTTAAATATGTTTTTTAATTCAAATGTACTTTTTCCCAGTCTTTCAACAGGGCATTCTTTCCCTTACCAGAAGTGCAGTAGCACTGCACCCAACTCTAGATATATCAGTGAAAGTCAGTGTGTGTGTGTTTGTATGTATTAATCCTCTGGCAATGTGGTGGAAGGAGCATTCGTATGTGAGCACTCTTATCTACTTGTTCTTTCCATGCCCATTTCAGGACGACGTGGCCCAGCCACTGAACCTCTCAGCAAAACCCAAGACAACTGATAGCAAATCACCCACATCGCCCACCTCTCCTCACATGCCAGCGCTAAGAATAAACAGTGGGAGCAGCTCACTGAAATCTTCTGTGCCAGCAACATTAGCAAGTCCTTCAGCAAGAGTCAACACGATAGGTAAGTACTAGTCCTTTTATTTTTATCTGGATGAAGCCTTTCCTCTAACAAGAAACCCCCTGTGTATCTTAATATGGGCTTCTTCCTTGTATGTTCATCTTCCATGGGGGGAGAGAAGGTAGAATAAATAAGTGGACCTGAGGTGAAAGTCTCTGGTAGATAATGTGCCCCTTTGAACTGTTGTGCCACCAAACTGAGGGCTGATGCATTGAAATGACATTGGGGGCCTTCCTTACTTGATGTGGTAGGCTCTGCCTACATCATCAGGCAGAGACAGTGGCAGTATTGTTGGTTGTTGATGTTAATCTAAAATATTATTGTCACCCTACCTCAGCCAATGAAAACACCCCTTTTCTTCCTGAGATCTCTCAGAATGATTGTATATCATGAAATAAGACCAGGAATATTTTGTGGGGTGGAAGAGCTTTGCCATGCCTACACAAGCTAGAAAGGAAGGAAGGAAGGAAAGAAGGAAGGAAGGAAGGACAAACAAAACAACAGTCAGAGGGAGCAATGATATAAACTATTACAAAAAGGTTACAAGATACTAGAAACCTGTCTTTGTATTTAACAGAGAGTTGCCAGATTTTCCAGACAACAATATGAAACAGCTAGTTGCCAGCTCACGACTGGCTGCAAACACATGTATAAGGCCTGCTTCAAGTCTCATGAGAGGAAAGTCTCTCACAAGAATTCCAGGCTATCAAAAGATCTCTAATCTCATGGGAGACCCCATACCCTGGAAAATTTCATCATGGTAGATCAGCAGCCATCACAAGATGAAGAATTTCATTAGTGCAACCTCATTGTTGCTTTGCCCTTGGCAGCTGAGAGTAGGAAGTATGGGCACCAGCCATGTTTGCAACAGACAGAACAACCCCGACCCACCCCTCTGCATTTGGTAGGGACCAAGAGAGCCAGTGTAATATAATGTTTTGAGCATTGGACTACCACTATGGAGACCAGGGTTCAAATCACCACTCAGCCATGGAAACCCACTGGGTGATCTTGGGCAAGTCACACTCTCTCAGCCTTAGAGGAAGGCAAAGACAAACCACCTCTGAACAAATCTTGCTAAGAAAACGCAATGATGGGTTCTCCTTAAGGTCACCATAAATCAGAAATGACTTGAAGGCACACAGCAACAACAAGAGGCCATTGGTGCATACCAAATATTGGAGGGTATGCCCATTATAGGCATAGCTGATGCTCTTCATGCTCATACAGTGAATATGGGATTGGGGAATCCCATATTGCATGGATTGGCTTCCCATACAAAATAGGACTGCTTGCAACCCTAGTCCAACATATACCAACTTGTGTTTTTTTTTTCAATCAGCTACATTTAATTCACAATTTCTATATTGTGTATATACTGTAATGTGGATTTATTTTTGTGTATGTACTCCAATTCACCCACCCAGAACTGTGTAATATTCTTCTGTTTTGTTCAATATGCATATTTTGTTATCTTGCAGTTGTGTGTTTTGTAATATTTTTGTGGCAGCACAATATATTTGGTCAGTTTTCTTAGCTCCCCTTCCCAAAATGAATGGAATGCCTCCTCTAATTTCACCCGCTACATATGGGACAGAAAATCTGGATCTACTATTTCACCTTAGCAGTTAATTTAATAATGGGCCATCAGAACAAATTACCTTGGGGCTCTGAACCCCCTCAGGCTGGGCCCATTATGGGAAGGGGGTGCCAGTAAGAAACAGGCCATCTTATTTTAGGGGCATGGAAAATGTATATTTAAGGGCTCTTACCCTGGAGTGGAGTCAGTAGCAACATTTATCTTTTCCTTTTGAAAAAAAAAATGTAAACATGTTGAACTGTTACATGGCTAGACCTATATCTACCAGAATACCTTTGAAGTAATGCAAAAGGTCCCATCACCAGAACAAAACCAAACACCTCCATCCTGACAGGATGTCAGTCCTCATTCACAACCTGTAAATTGGAGTTAAAACTGGGATGGGGTGAGGTAAAATTTAATGTAGCCTTATTTATTTGATTTATGTCCCACCTTTCCCCCCAAATGGGACTCAAAGTGGTCTACCATATAATTTAAAACACAACAGTTAAAACAACCTGGAGTACAAAAGTTTTTTTAAAAAAGCATTAAACCGTGAATCCAATTAAAACTCTACTTTTAAGACATTGACTTTAAAAAAAATAATTGGAATACAGGAAATACATATTACAGTGGGTCCTCAGTATCCTCTGAGATTTGATTTCAGGATCCCCCCCCCCCCGTGGATACCAAAATCTGTGGAAGCTCAAAGGCGTAGTAGGTATACAATGGTGTAGTAAAATGGTGTCCCTAATATAAAATGCTGAACAACAAGGTTTGCTTTTTGCTATTCCCCCCACCCCCCGCAATAGTTTCAAGCCATGGTTGGTTGAATCCATGGGTGCAGAACCCATGGATACGGAGAGCTGGTTGTACATTTTAAAAAGCACACCTAATTGCTTATCCCTCCACCCTGGTCAGTTAAGGCCTCTTTAACCAGGAAGACCTTTGCCTAACAGTGAAAGGACAACAGAGAGGGAGATAACTGAATTGCTTTCAGGAGGGAGTTCCATAGCCTAGGAGCAGCCACTGAGAAAGCTGGGATGGATGGATAAAACTAGTGGCAGCTTGTTGAGTTAGCAAAGGGGCATTTGGCATTTCACCCGAAAGTGGTTGGGAGGTGGTGTGCTTCCTATTCAGTCCACAAATCCTCCATGGATGCAACACAAAGACAGATTGCAGAGGTACTTCTGCGTGGCATGCTAAGGCACTCTGTACCAGTTTGACCAGCCTCACCATAGCTGCACACTCTTCTTTATTTTCCAGATAAAATCTTTTCTTTCCCATTCTCTGGCCTCTTTCCTGCCTTTGGAATCCTTGCCATTTCCCTTCCTTCTTTTTCAGTGAAATGTAGATTTTGAAAGGCTGTACCTGTAATGAGTGATAATGTAATTGGATAAAAGCTGTGAGGATGACTGGAGTTGTAAAGGTCACTCTTGTAAGGAGAATTAATGTGTTACACCATTAATAAACCATGGGAAACTGTGGACCAAAAGATAACATACTTAAGTTATTGTTAATGACATAGACTGCACTGCCGTATATCTTTGCGGGACAGATATAGAAAGGGACTTTTTGAGGTTACAGAATGGTATCGCTGTGCGTGCTGTCTAGGCTAATAGAGGCTGGGTCCTCCCCCTCCCTCCGTTGCCATTTTCTTTAAGTCAGGGCAAACCTTTCGCTGGCAGTTACTGGCTGAATTATAGTGAGTGGATGGTAGAAATAAAAATCTTGCTACCTACTATTGGTGTATGTTGGCTACTTATCTAATGCCCCCAAAGAATGTGGAGAGATTATATTATATTATATTTATTATATTATATTATATTAAAGATATGGCCTCTTCTCCCCCCTCCCCAAAAAAAGAGGTCAGAAAAGGAAACTATTTTGTCTATGTTAATTTAAATGTCTTGATGCAAATTTAGACACAATTAGTAAAATACAAATAGAAAAACAATGTATCTATAGTAGGGAAGAAGACTGTAATCAGATGATCAGTGCATGTGTGTGTCTGTATGATGAACTGGGCCCAAATCCTACATTCGAGAGCCCAGTCGCACTGCACAATTATAGCACTATTATGCCACTTTCTGTCCTATGGAATCCTGGATTTTGTAGTTTGGTGAGGCACTTGAGGGCTTGGGCTGACAATTCTAAATGCCTCTCCCTAAACTGCCAGTCCCAGGATTCCATAGAACAGAAACTTCTGTGAACATTTAGAAGGCAATGCCATAATCACAAAAAAGTCAACATGGTTTTCAGAGAAACAAGTCATGCCAGACTAATCTGATCTCTTTTTTTGATAAAGTTACCAGCTTGGTAGATGAAGGGAATGCTGTGGACATCGCATACCTTGATTTCAGTAAGACCTTTGACAAGGTCCCCCATGACATTCTTGCAAACAAGCTTGTAAAATGTGGGCTAGACAAGTTAACTGTTAAATGGATTTGTATTTGCTTGACCGGCTGAACCCAAAGGGTGCTCTGCAGTGGCTACTCTTCGTCTTGGAAAGATGTGACCAGTGGGGTGCCACAGGGTTCTGTCCTGGGCCCAGTGCTATTCAACATCTTTATCAATGATTTGGATGATGGAATTAGGGCATACTTATCAAATTTGCAGATGACACCAAATTAGGAGGAGTAGCTAATACCCTAGAGGACTGGATCAAAATTAAAAATGACCTGGATAGACTGGAGAGCTGGGCCAAAGCTAACAAAATGAAGTTCAGTATGGAGAAGTGTAAGGTACTGCATTTAGGGCGGAAAAATGAAATGCATAAATATAGGATGGGAGAGACCTGGCTGAATGAGACCACGTGCGAAAGGGATCTAGGAGTCCTAGTAGACCACAAGTTGAACATGAGTCAACAGTGTGATGTGGCAGCTAAAAAGGCCAATGCAATTTTGGGCTGCATCTATAGAAGTATAGTGTCTAAATCAAGGGAAGTAATAGTGCCACTCTATTCTGCCTTGGTCAGGCCTCACCTGGAATACTTGTGTCCAGTTCTGGGCACCACAATTCAAAAAGGATATTGACAAATTGGAGCGTGTCCAGAGAAGGGTGACTAAAATGGTGAAAGGTCTGGAAACCATGCCTTATGAGGAGAGACTTAGGGAGCTGGGTATGTTTGGAAAAAAGACGGTTAAGTGGTAATATGATAGCTCTGTTTAAGTATTTGAAGGGGTGTCACATTTAGGATGGAGCAAGCTTGTTTTCTGCTGCTCCAGAGACTAGAACATGGAGCAATGGATGCAAGCTCCAGGAACAGAGATTCCACCTCAACATTAAGAGGAACTTTTTGACAGTAAGAGCTGTTCGGCAGTAGAACATACTCCCTCGGAGGGTAGTAGGGTATGCTTCCCTGGAGGTCTTTAAACAGAGGCTGGATGGCCATCTGTAAGGGATGCTTTGATTGTGTATTCCTGCATGGCAGGGGGTTGGACTGGATGGCCCTCATGGTGTCTTCCAACTCTACAATTCTATGATTCTATGAACCATAGTGCTATAATTCTGTAGTGTAAATTGTCCCTGGGTAATATTATAAATCTCTGCACGTAGTGTTACACATTAATTGTGCTGAATGGCAATGTTGTGCAACTGAATGCACAACCAAAGCAACATCTGTATTCATGTGCTATGTACACTGCACATCATACAGCCATACATTATATGTTATATATGTACAGTAATACTCATCTATAATCATATTTGCAACTCCACTTTTGCAAGCTTGAACTTGAGTGTGGAATTCCATATCTGATAAAAAGTGTCCAACCACTTCTGTAGGGGAATTTACACACACATAACATGCCAATAGTATTCTGGCATAAGTGTTAATTGTTATTGGACAAATTTGAAGCCCCTGCTCCCCCTACTTATGGTTCTTAGAAACAGGACTTGTCATCTTAAAAGTAGGGGATATGGCTAGATATTTGCAATAGATAAGCAAGATTTTAGGCACACTTGCTGCGAAAGGGGTTTTTAACTGGATGGTGTGTTTTCTTTTGCTGGCGTGTGTGCGTTTCAATCCTGTTTTAATTTATTATGCCTTTATTCATTTTATACATTTATTCTATTTTATTGTAAGCCACCTTGAGTCCCATTCATGGGAAGAAGGTAGGATATAAATTGAATGAATGATTGAATGACTATAATATATGAAATATAACATTTCAGATTATTGCCAGACACTTTCTTGATAAATTACAGCCACCAGTCATAACAGAATGGCTGGTTCTTTAATTTAATCTTATTTATTTATGGGATTTATACTCCTTTCTTTAGATTGTAGTGTCTTACGGTGGCTAACGTAAGGTTAAAATGTTAAAACGACGACACAATGACCAATCACACTTTAAAAAAAATAAAGGAGGGGAAAACAATACAAGAAAGTTGAAAACACCATAGAAATGTGATGATTATTACAATTGTGTCTTTAAAAAAATAACTGATTCATGAGCTGCCTTGGGACCCATTCCAGGAGGAAAATGGCATGTAAATAAATAAGAAAATAAGATAAGCATGGGAACAAAAAGGCCTAGGTGAAAAGAAAGAGGAGTCATGCTGCCCCAGACAATCAGACATTGGCCCCACTGGATTTCTCTCTTCATTTCAATATTATTGTACCACTGTGGTAAGATACCACTGGCTTCCTCATTACAGGTGGGGAACGCAGTGAGATCTTGTGAGATCTTTAACAGCCAGGCAGGTTTGTGTGGGCAAAGCTGGTCCTTGAGGTAGTCACTTATTGGTTGCATTTTTTAAAACCCTTCCTTCCCTGCAGAGTGCAAAAGGCAACATATATGACTGTCCTGCTTCCCTACCTTATTCTCATGAGAACCTTGTGAAGTCGATTAGGCTGAGGTTATACACCCACAGCTATTCAATGGGTCTTATGGCTATATGCTAATGTGAACCTAATTTTTCAAAGTCCCAGCCCAACACACTAACCACAGCACTACACCAGCTCTCTCACACATCCCAAGCCATTTATCTACCTTAAATAGAAACTAAAAGCAGACTGGAAGCAGTGCAGTTACTTTAGGATTGGCAAAATGCATTCCATTCATCTATACTCAATGTGTAACCTAGCTGTCATGTTTTGTCCTTACTCCAGTTTCTGAAACATCTTCAAGGGCAATCCCACATGACAATACCTTGTAGTAACCCAAACAGGGTGTAACTGGCTCGTGAATAATTGCCCAAGCATTCTTTTTTCCCCCAGGAGAGACCATTACTGATGCACAATTGGTGAACATGTACTTTATGGTATGAATACTAATCGAGTCCTGCAATACAGCAGGACCTGATTGTAACCCCCAAAAAGTGACCAAGCATTTCCCAACCTAAGGCTAATCTACACCAGCCAAGATATGTTGGCTCCCTGCCAGCTTATCCTGGCTGTGGAGGTGGCCCATTCTGCTCCTGTTACCTGGAAAAAATGGGCCAGAGTCCACATGTGGCCACTGCTGACATTTTCCTTTCTCCGCTGCATCCAGGTAGCCAGCCTCACCATGTGACAAGCCCCCTGCATGTGAGCAGCAGTGAGGGCTGGCCTTCTGGGATGGACTCATATGGGGCCTGATCCATCCCATCCCATCAGGAATGCATTAAACTGGGTATTTTAAAAAAAATGCAGTAAAGAGCCTTATCCAGGCTTGCTCCCTCTTATCCCCGCATCTACCCCAGGGCTTGTAAGGACTGCCCAGGGACAGAATGGGGCAAAGGCCCTGCATCATATGTACTGGAGGACTCTGGAATAGGGGCAAGCCAGGGTATTTGGCCAGTGTAGATAAGCCTACAGTTCAAACACCCTCCGACAGGAGAGCCAGCATAACAGGACCAATTTCATCATTGCACTTTATGTATAAAAAAATCATATGATTATTGAGTTCCATGGTCATGCTGAAAGTAGGAATGCAAAGAATATTTGAAAACATTTCAGAAGATGGTTCGAAAATATTTTTTTGCGTGTTGGGAAACCGTGATAAGGAAAATCCTAGACTGAGTGATAAGAATTATTGTACATTGGGACTTTTTCTGTGCAGAAAATAGTCTTTTAATTACCTTGATTATCTCAGAATAATTCTGTGCAGACAATTTCCTATGCCAAATATACTGATTCCTATATAAACAGATAACTCATGAGAATAAGCATCCAGACATAGCATTTTTTTTTGTGTGCAGGAAACAGCATTTTCTACACATTCTACAGAAAACAGTATTTTCTACACAGAAAATGCTTTCTTCTCTGCAAAAAGGTTAATTTTCTGTTCAGAAAATGTTATGTGAGAATTTTGCACAAAGGAAGTCTTGAACTGTGAACAGTATGAAACTTGCATAGATTAGACAGAGTTTATTACAGTGCAAAGAAAATCACTCGTTGCTTCCTTCAAGAATAAAATTAGCAAAGAATTATATCCCTATGCTGAAACTATTCCAAAAAAACCCTTCCTGAAGTTGCTCTACAAATCAATATATTACAAAGTCATTCTTTTTTTAAAAAAAAATAATAATGCTTTAAATCTTGAAGATTTAACTACTCTGGGCAACTACTACAACCATCCTGAAAAGCAGTAGCAAATGTGGTAAAAGTACCTTTAGAGAAGCAACAGGCAGAGAGTGCTTAACCCTTCACTAACCCACCTATTTCTTTTTTCAGCCCCTACCCCATGATTGGTTTGTCTTGGGGCTTGCCTACACTGGAAATTTATCATGTTCTGCCCCCATTTTGAAGCCCTGCACTCCTGATGATGCACGGCATTTGCCCCATTTTGCCCCTGGGCAGTCCTCACAACCCCTGAGGCAAAGATGTGACTAAGACAAGGGGAAGATGGGGTAGGGCCCGAAAAAACATTTTTTAAAAAATACCTGTTTAAATGCATTCCAGCTGGGGGAAAACAGATTGGCCCCCACATGACCGCAGGAGCCTGTTGGCCCATCACTGCAGCTGCCCTTTGCCTTCCTCTTCAATAGCCAGGAAGGGGGCCTGCAAGGGAATCACATGTTAGGGTCCTTGCTCACATTCTGCAAGCTTGCTTCCTGATGTCAGAAAGTGGGATGCAGGTAGCGCTGCAGGGAGGGTGTCCCATTTCATTGAGTTTACAGGGGTGGAATGGGCCTGGCCCGTATAGATGAGCCCTTCGATTTTGTTCTTGTGTGCCTTCAAGTCATTTCTGAACTATGGCAACCCTAAGGACAACCTATCACAGGGTTTTCTTGGCAAGATTTATTCATGGGAGGGTTGCCTTTGCCTTTCTCTGAGTCTGAGAGAAGTGTAATTTTGAGATTTTGATTTTAGATGTTTGTAATTTGTGGTTTTTATGTAAGATTGCCTACTGAGACCCTTATGAGGAAGAGTGTGGTATAATAAAATAAATATATAAAGTGGGAAATAGGGAAGAAATCCTGCTGCCAGGTTTTGTGGAGGAAAGGAGAAGGTTGGAGAATAGCTAACTTGGGTGCGTCTTCTACTAGAAGTTACACCCCTTCCCAGAAACACGTACATTAGTCTTAACTAGGATTGTGAGAATTTCTCATTTCTGATTGCATTTCCACTTTAACTGCCATGGCTCCATCCTACAGAATCCTTGGATTTGTAGTTTTGTGAGGCACCAGTACAATTTGGCAGAGGGGACTAAAGATGTTGTAAAACTACAAATCCCAGGATTCCATAGGATGGAGCTACAGCACTCTTAAAGTGGTATCAAACTGGATTATTTCTACAGGGTATATGCATCCCTAGAGTCATGCAATCCAAAGGAAATTTAAACCTTAGGCCTAACCTACACATGAAGTAGAATGAAGTGATAGTGTGGGCTGGACTCCTTTTAAGTGGAGAGTGATTTCTGAATATTGAGAACGCCATGATATTGAGAACGCAGCTCGCTGGGCAGGGCACGCTTCTAGGATGGAGGACCATCGCCTCCCAAAAATACTACTCTACGGTGAACTCGCCACAGGTCAGCGTAAGAGGGGCGCTCCAAAAAAGCGATACAAAGACTCCCTGAAACAACATCTCAGGCTTGGCCAAATTGATCACCAACAGTGGTCCGCCCTGGCCTCACATCGGGAGGCATGGAGACGCACTATCCACAATGCTGCAGCCCTATTTGAGAACTCACGACGAACAAGTGTTGAAGAGAAATGACAACGCAGAAAGAATCACAACCCAAAAACATCACCCAAGGAGACCTTCTGCTGTGCTTTTTGCAACCGGACTTGTTTATCTCGGATTGGCCTTTTTAGTCATCAGCGCACTTGCAGAAAGCACGGGATGAGTCCTTCCTGAATCTTCGTTTGCGAAGAAAAGCCAGAGAGAGATATTTCTGAATGTCTAAAATGGATGTCAAGGCAATTGCAAAAAATAATATAGAAGGGAACAGACTGGGCTAAAACTTTTCTTTCTGAACTATTTCTCTTTTGCTTTTAAGGAGCCTTTTAAAAAAAGAATCCGAGAGTTGAGGTCTGAAGTTGACCAAACCATCAACAATTGACCCAACCACCTAATTTTATTGCCAGTGTTGGCCTGGCTGTGACACACAATTTTATTCAGTATAATGCAGCCTTTCTCAACCTTTATACCCTGGAGGATCTCTTGAAAGAATACCCAGGTTTTAGAGAACTTCTGCATAGAAATTATCATATCTACAGCTCAAAACAAACAAACAAACAAAATTACATTGGGCCCTTGCCGGGGTCTGGTTCCAGGACCCCCAGTGGCTACCAAAATCTGTGGATGCTCAAATCCCATGATATATAGTGGTGTAGTAAAGGTGAATCTTATATAAAATGGCAAAATCAAGGCTTGCTTTGGGGGGAAAAAATATTTTGGAATATTTTCTAGCTGTGGATGGTTGAATCCATGAATACCGAATCTGTGGATACTGAGGGCCAACTGTATGTTTATTTTTTTTCAATCATAATCTCTTATGGGATCCCTAGCAGCCACTGGTTGAGAAACCCTGCTGCCATGTGTAGAATGGCTCTGAGACCAACAAGGCTCAAAGCTTAGCAAAGTGTCTTGGGGGGCTATAATCTCCTGAATCTCCACAGCCGCGATGGGCACTGTTGTTTGTGCTTGCTGTGGGAATTCTGGGAGTTGGGGAAAACAAGAACTTTTCTAAAGTTCCCCTACCCTAAGGAACTGAAAACTTCACAACCCTTGTAGGTTTCAGTTTCTGAATGAAGCAATTATTGCCAGTTCTGTTTCCTTCAAAATGTTTTTTAAAAGCATTTTTTTAAAAAAATGAAGCAGTGTGCACACAGAACAGCAACAGCCAAAATGTTCCTGCAGTGCTAGTTTGAACTAATCTGACACCAGCTTCCCTCTCCTGTCATGTTTCAAAGTGGAGCACAAGGAGACAATGTTGTACATTCTTTGGCAATCGGCAGATCAGATAGAAGACGCAAGCAATACAACAAGGATGTGTAATCTGACATGATTAGACAAGGCTCTTTAGGAACAGAACATTCATAATTGAGACAAAAGAAAAGAGTATTAATAACACTTTTCTAACGCGGCAGTTAGCCATTTTATATTTCCTTTCTTTAATCTTAGTGTTTTTCAACAAATCATGGGATTTAATAGCGTGTTTTGGCAGATTAGAGGATTTATGGCCCAGATGTTTTTTGTTCTAAAAATGGATTAGGGTGTAAAGTTTGCTGGAATCCATGGAACATGTTGAGGCAAGCCGGTCATTTTGTGTGTGATTAGTGCCAGCCTTCTGTCTCACAGCCCCTCCATCTGTTACAATTCACCAATGGATCTGGTTAGATTTAGCCTCATGTCACAAACAGAAGCCCCTTTTCCGGGCAATTTCATATTGCAGTTTTCAGAGCTTGAAACAAAACGTCGTGCTGATGCCCTAGTTTAAAAGCTACGGAGAAAGCAACCGAGGGAACGGGAGGAAGACAGCTTGAGAAATGATCAATATTAGTTCCTCTCACCTAAATAGATCCAGGGTCTGGAATCTTCACTCTTACCAGTCTAGAGCACTGTAAAAACACACCAGATCTTAATAAATATAATCTATCGAAGACAGGCTAGAGCAATGGCAGAGAAAGCTCCAAAGGGACATGCTTAAAATTAAACAATATTAGTGAATGCTTGTAATGATTTTAAAAGGGAACGACTTCAGCTGCTATTGCAGCTAAAGCCCAGGCTGTGATGTGTGTGTGTGTGTGTGTGTTTGCAAGTATGTGCTCTTTAGCCAAAGAGGGAACATCTGACCCAGTATTAACAGATTGGGAATCAGTCTAAACTCAGGCTCTGTGGTTCCTTATGCATTTCTAAATGACAGGTGGTATGGAGAGGAATGTGTGTGTATGTGTGTGTGTGTCAGTCAGAGACTGTCATTCTATGGCAGAGCTTTATGCTCTCACCATAGCTCATAGCAAAGCAACGCCACCTGTGCTTCATTAAGGTATTTGGGAGGTTGGAGAAAGGGGTGCAAGATATTCTAATTCTCCTCACCACCATCACTGCAATTAATAAACCTGCCTGTCTGCTCAAGGAAATGTAATTATGTTTCCACAATTTACTGTACAGGGTTTTTTATTATTATTTAATACACTGCTGCAAGACTACAAATGTACAGTTTTAGGCTCTGGGCAGGACTGACCTGGTTCCTACCCGGCAGATTTACTGTCTGAATGGCCCAAATAAGATAAGTGTTGTATGGGTCACAAGGGTGGTTAAGTGTTTGATAACCAAAGAAAGGGTCTTTTCTGTGCCTCTGTTTCCTATGGTCCCGCTCTTTAACCAATCAGGAATGTTTTCCTCCCAACTGTTTGCTTGGTGCCCTGTTTAATAAGCTGTAGGGTCATGGTGAAGACTTTTTTTTTTTTAGTTATTTATACCCCGCTCTTCAGCCACAAGGCTATCAGAGCGGCTTACAAATTGTTTTAAGCAATAGCAGTTTACCCATCTACACTGCAATAAGCAGCTTCCAATGTGTGTTAGCTAATTGTCCCCACAAGCCGGGTACTCATTTTACCGACCTACGAAAGGATGGAAGGCTGAGTGAACCTTGGAGCCCGCTGGAATCGAACTTGCAATGTGGTGGCTTGCAGTACTGGCATTTAACCATTGCGCCACCAGGGCTCCCTTTTCTATTGGCTCAGGATTTGCATGCCTGGTTTTCTGTTGCTGCCTTGAAGTATTATCAGTGGGGTTTTGCTAGTTCAACTTAATGTTTAAATGTTACTTGTATTGCAAGTGTTATCAGTGTATCAGTATTGCAAGTGTTATAAGTGTTATCAGTGGGGAGGTTGGATGCAGGATTTGTCCAAAGAGCTTTCCTGATGGAAGGTGCAGCCACTTAGTGGGTGTGGAGAGGACCCCTTTCCACCTGTATGACAATTCACTCATTTCAGCAGCCCCCCAACCTACTGTGTAGCAGTGGTGGGTGGAGGAGTTGATATGGCAAGGAGGAGGAGGTATCCTTTCACTACCTCAGTTGCATATTCCTAAATCTGGAGCCAACCCATTTTTTAAAATGGTGATGTTGCAGCACTAAGGAGAGCTCCTAGTGCCCAACTTGCTCCAGGAAAGGTCTGAAGTTTCTAGTGCCTTGACATCCAAAGCTACTTCTGAGGCTCTCCTCACTCCCTTGATGCATCTAAGCCCTTAAAGGGCCTTTCAACTGTGGCCTGTCATTCCAAGAGCTCAGTTCACTGCCTGCATTTACTCGCTGCTTTCATGGGTTCTGAAATGCTTTAAGGCAAGTCTGCTGGCCCCTTCTTGGCCCTCAAGTGGATGACTGAGAAATGGGGGCGGGGGAGATGTATATTTTTAAAACCAAAGTAGCTAAGTGCTGTGGAGCTTAGAACAATAACTGCAATAATTTTTTAAGTAACTTTTGCTTCAAAAGATACAGCAGGCCCTTGATCTTCTATATTTTTTATTTTTATTACTTTTGAGAAATGGGAAAATATAGAGTTTTTTTAAAAAAAATAGCTAACTGCTGTGGGGCTTAGAACAAGAACTTTAACAATTTTTTCAAAGTAACTTTTGAAACTCTACTCTTACAGGACCTTGATCCTCTCTATTTATTTATTTATTTACTTACTTACATTACCAGTGAGAAATGGAAAAATAAATATTTATTTTTTAAAAAAATAACAGTAGCTAATTGCTGTGGGACTTAGAACAATAACTGTAGCTATTTTTAAAAGTAACTTTTGAAGCTCTGCCCCTACAAGACCTGATCCTCTTTACGAAAAAATAATTTTGAGCCTTAATTCTCTCTATATAAAATAATTGTGACTCCCTGCCAAAATTAGGGACATTGAATATCTAACATGACCCTCAGCAATCTCTCTCTCTCTCTCCCCCACTGTATTTGTGTGGGTGTGTGTGAGAGAGAGAAGTAGTAAGCAATGTACTTGTGTTATTGGTCAAGAAATGGGAAAGATCTGTTATTTAACATGCTCGGAGTTTCACTATAACCTTTATTTTAGTATTTGAAATATGAACGTGACAGTTTGTGCAACATGAGGATCCATCCCTAATAATTTTCAAGGCAGCAACAACTGATGAGTTGGCTTGTTGTCCAACATCCATTAGAGAAGGCATCTGAGTGTTTTGATGATAATAGCTCACAATGATTCCCAGTAACATTGCTTCTGTTTGTGTCCCCTGTCCCTTTCACCCTCTTTCTAGATATCCTTTCCTCTATCACATCGTCAGGTTACTTAAACGATCATGATGCTGTTACCAAGGCAATCCAGGAGGCCCGGCAGATGAAAGAACAGCTACGGAGGGAGCAACAGGTGCTGGATGGGAAGGTTGCTGTTACAAACAACCTGGGTCTGAATAACTGCAGGACAGATAAGGTGAGTTCCCAAAATTTCCAGTTTGATTAGCTATTGGCACTGCAGTTCCAAAGATCATGTCACAGCTTCCCACTCTCTGTTCCAGTTTTTGGGGTTTTTCCCACTGGAGGAAACACCACCTTATTTAAATCTTTCACCAGTCCTGAATTTTACTATTATGCGAACAATTTTACAGCACAGGCCCAAACTGAACTGGAGACTCATCTCAGTCAAACAGTCTGTGCGTTTCTCCACATTTCTCACAGGGCTATCATGCACATTATTTAGTATCATATCCATGGCCCCCGCATCATGAAGTGGGCCCCCAGGCCAGGATCTTTGGCGGGGGCCCTATCTACTGCTAAGGTTAAGGGCAGCGAGATGCTCTACAGGATTTAGGATAAAAATTAAAATAAGTCAGTTTAAATGATGACACCAAAGTAATATTTATTTTTTAAAAAACCAAATGGATTTACAGTAGCACCCCCGTATCTGCTGATTCACCATCCACTGATTCAGTTATCTGTGAATGGTGACAGCGGGGGAGGGGGTGGACGGAGGAGGGAGGCAGGAGGAGAGCTTGCTTCCCTTCTCTCTTCTCCATGGGGCTTCTAATGGTGGCGGTGGAGCTGGAGGGGTAGATGGGGGAGGGAGGGAGGAGAGCTCACCTCCTTTCTCCCTTCCCCGCAGGGCTTCTGGTGGTGCGGTGGAGCTGGTGGGGAGGTAGACAGGGAGGGAGGGAGGAGGAGAGCTTGCCTCCTTTCTCCGCAGGGTTTGTAGTGGTGGCAGTGAGGGAAATCCAGCATTTGCTATTATCTGCTGCTCTCAGTGTCTGCATGGGGGGATGGAACCAATCCCCCATGGATAAAGGGGTGCTACTGTACATAATAAAAACTTACAATAATATCACGCCAGGCCCTCTAATACTGGGCCCATGGTCCCCCAAGCTAGAGCCCTGTCAGCCCCCTCCTTGTGAGGACCATGATCAAAGCTGAGTCTGCTATCAAGTGTACACTCAAGAAGGAGCTTGTTGTGTGCCTTCAAGTTGCTAAGGCGACCCTATCATGGGTCTTTCTTGCAAGATTTGTTCAGGGGGTAGGGGTGGTTGCCATTGCCTTCCTCTGAGGATGGGACAATGTAATTTGTTCAAGGTCGCCCAGTGGGTTTCCATCTTTAAATATATGAAGGGATGTCATGATGGAGCAAGCTTGTTTTCTTCTGCTCCGAAGTCTAGAATATGAACCAATGTATTCAAATTACAAGAAAAGATATTCCACCTAAACATTAGGAAGAACATCCTTGGCTGTCAGTGCTGTTTAATAGTGGAACAGATTGCCTCGGAGGGTGATGGACTGACCTTCTTGCACAAGAGGTGCAGTTGTTAACTATCTAACCAGTTGCATAACCAGTGGTTGGACTAGATGGCTCTTGCAGTCCCTTCCCACTCTATGATTCTATGATTTTTCTCCTACAATATTCAGCTGTAACAGCTTTTTCTTTAAAAAAGAACAGCTCCACCCACAGACTTAAAAATGGTAAAGAATAAAGCCCCATTAAGCCCCTTTGAAGGAGGGAGAGATGGAATGGGGGCATAACAAGAAATTTAATTCTCTATTTCAGGCTGTCAATATATATTATGCCTGAGTGATGCTTGAAATATCTGAGTCCAAGTGAAAAATCCTGCATTTTCAGAATGCTTACATGTGTGGGGGAGATGAGCTGGATTTGAAAATTGGATCGAGGTTTCTCCAGGAGGAGCAAAAGCTTTTGCTGATATCAAAGCTAAGCTTCCGGTGATGGAGCTTCACAGGGCTATCAGATGTGTCCTGTAACCATGGCAGTGTTTCTCTGCCAAGTCATGTTAGATGACTCAGCAAAAAAGGAAAGAAAATGGGGTGGGGTGGGGAGAAACCCACCACAGAATTAAGGCAGATGTATTTATGGAATTTGCTACCATAGGATCTCTGGCTTTTCTTCGCAAACAAAGATTCAGGAAAGACTCATCCTGCGCTTTCTGCAAGCGCGCTGATGATTTGCTACCATAGGATAGCTACTAGCTTAAGTAGGTTTGAAAAGAGATTAGACAAATTCTTGAAGGCTAAGCCTCTCAATGGTTTCTAGAGATGTGTGAGGGATTCATTCAGTTCACATTTCAATGTGAATTTACCAAACTAGCTGGACCAAGCACACTATACTCCGTTCTCCCGGAATTATTGAGGGTAACTTGCTCTGTTGCCCTGCTGCCACCACAGCTGCTGCTGCCATCAGATGACTGCCTGGGTCCTGCCACAGTGGCAGCACCTTGCAGTGGCAGCACAAACGGTAGACCTCATGCCCGGTTGCCTGGGTCCCCTTGTGGTGGCGGTGGCAGCATCCCGCCACCACCTCCAATTGACTGCCTGGGTCCTGTCACAGTGACAGCAGTGGCATCCCACCACCACTGCTTGGATCCCATCGCAGCGGCTAGTAACTATAGTCACCACTGTAGCACATTGTTTGGTCGCTTCCCATATGCAGATATGGCCATGAGTCGCAGGAGTGGATTGTGAGGTAGAGAGGCAATTTGCATGTGTGTGGTGATTTGCATGTATGTGGTGATTGGCTGAGGGAGTGACAGGAGTGGCCAGTCAGCACACTGAAAGAGGCAACATACCTAAACCCATTATACATATCCAGGCGGCAACAAGCCTACATACCTAAGGCCACTGTGCGTACCCAAGAGTTCTATATAGAGATAGAGATAGAGATAGAGAGAGAGAGAGAGAGAGAGAGAGAGAGATAGAGATAGAGATAGAGATAGAGATAGAGATAGAGATAGATTTGCACTTCCTCAGCATAAAAGTGTACTGGAATGCAGTCCCCCCCCCCCGCAAATCTGAACATTTCCAAACTTTTCAATGCAATTCACCATAATAATAAAAAATTTAAAAATGGTGTAGTAACTGGCCACTCATTTTGATGGCTGAGAAAAGTTTTTAACCAAGGCCTGAAGCAGGTAATTAAGTCTGAACAAAGATCATTCTTCCATAGGAAGGGATCACATATCAGAGACCCTATGCTTTCCTTTGGGTTTCTTATATTCCTGTTCCCCCACCACCACTTCCCTGCTACATTTTCACCGTACTGACTTTTCTGCCCCTTGCTGAGTGTGTGAATAGACGTACTGCTGCCTTTCCCTGCCACTTTCTGAACATTTGAAATGGAGGTCTGTCAGCTGGGAAGGGGGGGGGGAACATCCTGTAAGCACACATATAAGAAAATGCCATATCGGTAATGTACATCTGCAATTGAGGCTTGAATGTCATCGATGCTATGTGGTTTCTGTTTCATTGTCCTAGATTTGAAGTGCATATCAAATTGAACAAATGAGGTATGGAATGGGTAGATGGCATTGGAGGATGGGCATCAAGTTGATGTGGGCAGATCCACTTCCAACCTATAGGCACCCATCAGCTCTGTGCAGCAGAATCAGTGAAGTTGTGGAGGTTCCATGAACTATCTCCACCATGTGCCCGCCCCTTGTTTGAGTGTGTTCATTAACTGTCTACCATCTCTCTGTCTATAGTCTATTAACTGTCTGCCTTTGGCAATGGAGACATTTCAAGGCTTGGGCCCCATCTATGCGAGGGGAAGATAAACAGAGTACCTTGCAGTAACGGCATCTTGCAGCAGCAGTGACTTGTCTTAATGGTGGTTTTGGTCCCAGAACCTTTGCATGCCAAAGCATTAGTACTTCACTACCACTGAACTTTATTTTTTAAAAAAAGTTGTCTAAGGTGTTCTGGAGTGATAGACCAATTTTTCCAGTTAAAAGGACAGCAAGACAAAACAAAAAACCACCCCGTTTTATCACCTTAGCAATCGTTCACTAAGGTGAAAATCCAACATGGCAGCAGCAGGCACTTGCCCTGTTAGTAAGCCCCTCCCACTGTGCTCACCCAGCCAATCAGCACTGAGCTTCCACTCCTATGAGAAAGTGATTCAAAGTGAATGCACTTGTCCTAACAAGCAGGAATGCACACCCCCTCGCTATTTTTTAAAAACTATGGAGAAAGCCATAAAGGCTTTTCCAGTGCTATTTTTGGCATTTGGGGTCCCCCTCCTTCCGAATAATGTGGATTGATGTGGATCCCATTTAGACAGGTCATGTTCCCAGTGAATTCCATAAGTGTTATTTTCACTGTTTGGACAACCCCTAGCTCAAGACACTTTTTGTCAAAAGTGGAGACTAAGGAGATTTTCAGACAGGCAAAAATCGCTCTTTGCCGCGCGAGCAGCCTCCCGAAACTGCTGCGCGGCAAGGGTCTTCTTCGGACGACGCTGTGCCTCTGGCGAAACCGTCCGTGTCACTTCCGTGAAGCTTGGGACGGCTCCGCGTCATATTTCAATCACGAAGGCTGCCCGTGATTGAAATATGACGCGGAGCCGTCCCAAGCTTCACGGAAGTGACACGGATGGTTTCGCCAGAGGCACAGCGTCGTCCGAAGAAGACCCTTGCCGCGCAGCAGTTTCGGGAGGCTGCTCGCGCGGCAAAGAGCGATTTTTGCCTGTCTGAAAATCTCCTAGGATAATGCTCCCATCCCATTCCACGTGTAAAAACAAACTGAACTGGCAGCTGAAACTTTCTTCAGATCCAGTGATGGGAGAGAGTCTTAATTCCCCCTCCTGCCAACTGCCAGCTACACTGATCTGGCTTAATGAGAAAATGCTGGGATGAAAATGGATTAAGAACAAAGCTAAATGAGTTACTAGGAACTAGCTCATTTTTCTAAGAAGTTACTTTGGCAACTAGTGATGTTTTGCAGTAATGAGCTAGATTTGAGTTCCTTTTTGCCTATAACAGCCATCACTGTAATTCACTATTTTCAGTGGAATAGGAAGATTGTCTCTTATTCATTATGGAGTGACTCAGTCTGAGCAATAGGAGGGCCAAGAGTCAGAGTAAGCAGGGGTGTCTGCCTTGTGATGCAGCCAAGATTGCTCTGTAATGTCTTCCATTTTTGTCAGAATTCCAGAGGCATAATATCTGAATTGGCCACTTAGGGGCACCAGGGATCATTTCCCCTGTATTGTCCAATGGCACAATAGTAACAGAAATGGTAACCTGTTAATAGTGATAAGCAAGAGGATCTTGTAGCACCTTTGAGACTAACCGAAAGTCGTAGCATAAGCTGTCGTAGACTTGGTCTACTTCCTCAGATGCTGGTTAATAGTGAATAACTTTGTGCATTTTCTTTCTAGAGTATAGTAACAATAACAACTATTGTGACCTGTTGGGTTCAGCTGTGCAGCAGGCGAAAACTTTTAAAACACCAGTATCTGGTTTGAAGCTCAAAACAGATAGAGCCAGCCTAACCTCTCTTAGCAGGGAGTTCCACAGCCAGGGTGCTTCAATAGACAAAGCCCTGTCACATGTACACTCCAATCTCAGCTGTTGGGACATGTGGCAAGGCCTCTGCTGAAGAGCTCAAATTTTGGGAAGGCCCATATGGGAGGAGGTGGTCTTTCAGATATCCTAGTCCCAGGCTGCTTAGAGCTTTGCAGATCATAACCAGCACCCTGGATTGAGTTCAGAAGCCAGTGCAGTGTAGTGCAGTCTCTAAGCAAAAGAGATGTTGCTTAAATTGCTTCCATTCTCCCTTTTCAGCAGAGGCATTTAGGCAGGCTTGTGAAGACCTTCCCCATCAGTGCTGTCTTTAACTGAGACAGTAAATTGCTTGTGTGTCAGAGCAGCTTTCTCAAAGGAATTCCTACTTTGCTCTGATGTGGTTCCTGTATCTTTCTATCTAATCTTACTCCTTTTGGTATTGAGGCTTTGTGAAAGCAGAGTCCTCAGAAGCAGCTTAAGAAACATTTAAATAAAGAAATCCTTGGCATACCAAATCCTGCGCAAAGGCAGAGATTTGTTACTCGAGAGCAAAAACCCACTGATCTGAACCTAATGCTGCCTAGGTTCCCATTGAGCAGTAGCTTAAAATAGCCCCAAACTTAGGTATAATATAAATATACAATGTATAATATAAAAGTCAGTTGGCCAACCCTTCTAATGTTAGAGGACAAAGAAGATTGCCCAGAATTAGAAAATGACTAATCTGAACACCTTTCCAGCCTATCATTACACGTTTAATTCAAATGGCTAGGGAAAGTCCCCACCCCATACACACACACGCACATGCACACACACACCACAGAGCCCCCTCTCTGTGACTGAGAGTCAATAGGCTTAATGCAAACAGTCCCTGATGCACAGAAATTTTCTTCAGTGAAACAATGTATTACTGTAATTTTCTCTGCACCGGGAAAGGAACACTGCTCACTACATCTCCAGGCTTTTAAAGTCCTTAAGAGCTTTTCATATCCAACTGGTTCAAGAACTTCCATTTCCCTGTCATGGAACAGGCTTCTTGATCAACTCAAGTTTTATAAGACTGCACAGCCAGGTGTCTGACATGGCCCCACAACCTGTTCTCAGCACCAAGAATCGTCACTTTGAAACTGTAAATATATGTATCCCTAAGCATGTAGGACTCTAAAGAAACTTTCATCTCTTACTAAGAGCTAGAAGCTAATCAGTTTTATAGTGAGTAGGAAGGAAATGCTAAAAGCAGCCAGCACTCATGGCTCTAGTCTCTCCCCCCCGCCCCATGTTATTCCATAAGACTAAGGAGACATTATCTTTAGTGTTCATGTCGCCACATTTTCTATTTCCCCACTCCATGTTATTGGTTGCTGCTATCATTGGGACAGGAAGATCTAGACAGTTCTACTTGATATTGCAGATGGGAGAATTAGATCTTCGGGTGATGATGAGACTCAAGGCAGCTTTAAAAAACTGAAAGAGATACAGGTAAAAATGATACATCATAAAAAAAAAAAGCTGAGATCCTGCATCATCAGACATAGCTATGATGATGGAGCACCATTGTCCCAGCTATGCCTGACAATGTTGTCCCTCAAAACCTACCTTTTAAGCCAGGGAGTGCCTGAGCTGAAAGGTTTCTGAAGTGCTGCAGATCAGAGTATTGGGAAATGATGACTGCAGCACTCTTTCATTCACAGAGCATGTTGTGACAGGCAGCTTCAGAGACCCCTCTGGGTCCTTCTGCAGCGGCTTGTTTCAACACATCTCACAACCAGGAGTCGTCATTTCCCAGTGCCCCAATCTGCAATGCCTTGGCAAACTTTCAACTGAGGCACTCTTTGTCATAAGAAGTAGTTTGAGGGAGTCACGTTTGGTCAGTAAATGTGAATCTCAAGAGTTACGAGATCAAAATTCACCTTATGATCTCATAAATATTGAACAGTATGCCAGCCATAATTAAGCTACCAGTAGAATTGAAACCAGTTAAAAGCATAAGTAACAAAAAAAGAAAAGTAAATATCAACAACACACCATATGAAAGTCCCTCCCCCCACCCTGAGCAGTCAACCCTCAAAGGCCTGCCAAAACAAAAAGGTCATCACCTGCCAATGAAAGGATACCAAGGGGGTGCCAATCTAACTTCTCTAGGGAGGAAGTTCCCTATCCTAAGAGCAGCCATCAAGAAGGCCCTCTCCCATGGTCCCACCAGATGTACCTGCAAAGGTGGTGGGACAGAAAGACCCTCCCAAGAACATCTCAAAACACAGGCAGGCTCATATGGGAGAATATGATCCTTCAGTTATTCTGTACCTGAGCTGTATAGGACTTTATAGGTGACAACCAGCACTTTGAATTTTTTTTTTTAATTTAAACCCCATCCTTCAGCCACAAGGCTATCAAAGCAGCTTACAAACTGTTTTAAGCAATAGCAATTTATACATCTACACTGCATTAAGCAGATTCCAATGTGTGTTAGCTAATTGCCCCCACAAGCCGCGTACTCATTTTACCGACCTACAAAAGGATGGAAGGCTGAGTGAACCTTGAAGCCCTCTGGAATCGAACTTGCAACGTGGTGACTTGCAGTCCTGGCATTTAACCACTGCACCACCAGGGCTCCTTGTGCCTGGAAAGGGACTAGTAGCTAATGGAGCTGTTGCAACAAGGGAGCTGTGTGCTTCTTGTAACCAGCCTAAATTAACAATCTGGCTGCAGCTCTTTTGGGCCAGTCAAAGTTTCTGTGCACTCTTCAAAGGCATCCCCATGTACAGGAAGTTGCAATAATCCCATACGGGATGAAATTGAGGCATATGTCATTGTGGCTGGATCAGACATCTCAAGGAATGGGCAGAGTTGGTGCCCAAGACTTAACTGTGTGAATTCAGTGCTGGCCACCATCAATACCTGTACTTTCAGGCTTGAGACTCAGTATAAAAGTACACTCAAGCCGCCAAGCTGCTTTCTTAGAGGGAGTGTAACCCCATCCAGCACAGGCTGAATCCCTATTCCCTGATCTGCTGTTCGACTAACCAGCAGCACCTTTCTCTTGTCTGAATTACATTTCAGTTTGGTCACCCTCATCCAGCCCATTACTGATAACAGGCATCAGTTTAGAACCAAGACCGCTTTCTTGGATTGAGGCGGAAAGGAATAATAGAGCTGGGTTTCATCAGCATACTCATGGCACTGGAATCCAAAACTTGGGACAACCTCTCCCAGTGGTTTTGTTTACTGTATATGATAAATAGCATTGGGGGGGGGGGTACTAAGCCCTGAGAGACCCCACAGGGCCAAAGAGTTGAACAGGAATCCCTCTGCACCACCTTCTGGGTTTGCCCCTACATAAACAGGAGACTTTCATCTCATTTCAGCAAGATGGCCAAAAAAGATAACATGGTTGATGGTATCAAAAGCCAAAAGAAGTCCAGCCAAACCAACAGGGATTCATTCTCCCTGTCCAGTTCCTGCCATAGGTCACCCACCTATGACCAAAGATGTCTCTATTCCCATAGCCAGGCCTGAAATCAAATAGACATTAATTTAGATAATCCAGAAACCCCTAGTGCTGGGTGGACATCACATGTTCTAGTACATTGCCCAAAAAGGGATTCTTGCAAATTGGCAAATAGTTATCTAATACTGTGGAATCTAGAGATGGCTTTTTCAACAGTTATCTTAAAACTGCCTCCTTTAGACACAATGGAACACTGCCTTATTTTAGTAAGCCATTAACCACTCCCTCTGCCTACTCAGATGGTCTCCCTCTAGCTTTTTTAATAAGCCAGGAAAGGCAAAGGTCTAATATGCATGTGGTCACCCTCACTTCTCCAAGACACTGTCCACATCCCTGGACTGTACAAATTAAAAAGTCTCCATTATCACTGTACCAGCAAGTGACAAAGTTACATCCAATGGATCTGGATTAATCATACCATTCAGGTCAGAGCAGATCTGGATGATTTTGTCTACAAAGTGTCAGGCAACTTGTTCACAAGGCTCTTGACTGAGCTGGATTCTTCCCTTTGGTTCTACCTGTAAAAGACCCCTGACCACTCAAAACAGTTCCACTTCCATCCCACACATATCTCACATTGTGGGAAGAAGGCTTTTAAACTAGATTGTGCATGGGTGTGTGTACCTTCTTGACAAATAATTTCCTGACATCTCTTATTATCAAACTTGATTGATAAGTGTGGCCCATTTTTTATGAGGGATTTCAGTGGGGAAAGTGCCTTACCTTTCCCTCACACACACCACTTTTTGATGGTCTCAGCAAGCTCAGCAGTCATAACTTCCAACAGTCTCAGTTTAGCAGGGACAGTCCTGATTAATCCTCTGTCATCCCACTTTGTTAGCTGCTTTTAGAATGTCCCAGTTTCTCTCTCCTCTTCCAATTTCTTCCTTTCGTCTTGAGCTTCCACTGGTGCAAACAGTTTAAAGTGCAAGAGTAGCTTCCACTCAATAAAGTGAGCAGAGGGGAGAGAGGCGAGGATGAGGGAATTTGTCCTTCCCAGGAGCCTCAGGCAAAAGCAATCTGTTGCAGCCTCTCCTAGCTTGTGTGTTCTTCCTCAGTAATAGCTTTTGACATCTTAACCACACTCTGATGTTGTCTGGCCATACATGCCCCTGTTTTCATCTGGGAAACATTGGAGGGCATGAAATACACACACACACACACACACACACACACACGCAGGAACCCCACGCAGGAACCCATAGGTGAAGTACCGTATACTTTTTTCACAAGCCCCAACTGCAAAATATAGAGAAGTAGCAGCAATTTCAGGCATTTTCCAGAGAGGATCGCTGCAGATAAGAAGTACTCAGTGTAATAGGTGTCTATCACTACATAAGATCTGTTTTAGAGGAATAAAGGACAGCTTGGGTTGTGGGGGAAGGCAGGACCGGGGAATAGGCAGCAGGGAGGGGAAGGAAGAATGAATGTTGATGGTGTTACAGATTGAAGAGCACCAGAAAGGAAGTGTTGGGCAGGGAGTGGGGGAGAGTGGTACCACATGGGGAGAAAGTGGAGTGTCAGATATAAGACGAAGTGATCACAGGCACAAAGGAATTTATATTCAAATATTTAAGCATTCTTGAAAGGATGCTCGGAGCAGAAATTCCTTTTCTCTGCTCCCCATGTAGAAATGACTTTAACACTCAGCCAGATGCTAATGCAAAGTGACTCAAGCTATTCCTCGCAAGCATAGCTAAATTGCCGTTATTTGTTAAGCGCATTGAATTCAGCTGTGGATACAGCAGTTGGTTGCATTCAGAAAGCATCTGTACTCTTCTCTCAATCTCTCTCTTTTTTTAATCCTCCAAAGCAGAGACAAGTCTACCTATCTCTCCTCCACCTCCCCCCCCTCACCTCCTCCCCTGTGCAAGCTGGGAATTGTCAAGTGACAACCAACCAAATCCATTTGGACAGGAAGCCTTCATCCCAAGTTCTATATGCTTGCAAAGCAGGGCCTTGTGGTTGGGATCAGGGAGCCCATTAAAAGCGCTTTGATGGTATGGAAATTCATCTTCATGAAGCAGGCCAGGCCCCTAAGCAGCCTGCTGTTTAGCTGTGGTTACAGATCAGTCATTCACTTCGGAGGGCAGTAATTGTACTGACGGCTTGTATGGCAGGGGAAGTACATAAAATAATCCAGGGCCCTCCACCGTGGCACTGTGAGTTAATCTTCTTTAATACAGATCAGCTGTTGTTCTAACACATGACTTTGCGCTGGCCCTGGTGACTCTGCTGCAGCCTTTTTGATTAAGTAACAGAAGCTATGGGCCTCATCTGCGTTCACTTTAGGTTGCCACTTTTTGATTGCCAAGGCTCCGTCTCCTCTCCTCTCCCTTGCTTGTTTCATTCCAGGTGGGGAAGAAGTGGGGGAGGCCGAGTGAAGAGATCCCCTTTCAGGGCTGAAAGAGCTAAAAGAATGGAAGCTTCCACTGAATGCCCTCCCCAGACAACCTCTGAGTTGAGTTTGGGGGAAATATTTCAGGCAGTAATATCTGAGGCATTCTTAGGGAAGCTAACTAGCTTTCAGTGAAATTAGGGAAACTCCTCATAGATGAGGATTTTTTGGGGAGGGGATGGCTGGAGACCCCAACATGAAACTGCAGAAACATACCCTCCAACATTACACAGATGAAAACTGAGGTATGTGTGGCTGAGCACCATTAGAGTGTGGTCAGGGTGGCAAAAGTTATTAATGAGGAAGAACACACAAGCGAGGAGAGGCTGCAGCAGTATGCTTTTGCCTGAGACTCCTGGGAAATGCAAGATTCCGCCCCTTCTCTTCACCACTCCCTGTCAATTAATTGAACTCAGTTTGCACCAGCTGAAATAAATGAAAGATGAGGGGACAGGGAGAGAAAAGAGAAACTATGACATTTTAAAAACAGCTGAAAAAATGGGATGGCAGAGGATTAATAGTGATTGTCCCCACCCAATCAGGACAGTTGGAGAGTATGCAGAAAACATGGATACAACTTGTGATGAAATGTGGGTGTAAAGGTGCTACTTTATTCAAGGGAAATGTTGGGCCAAATTTGCAGGCTATTTCAGGGGCAAATTTGGAAGGGGAATATATATCTTTCTACAAGTTCTTTGGAAAAGGGACACAGATAATGGCAGAAAGTATACAGAAGGTCACATGATCTGTCCTCTGCTAAAGGGAGGGGCAACTTCCACACTGCCCTTCTCTCTCCTCTCTTGTTTTCTCCATGTTAAATTTAGATTGCAAGCTCCGTGGGGGCAGGGACTTGAAGACGGGGGGGGGGGCATTAAGCTATTAAACAGATCACTATATATTACTAAGAACATCACTACCATCCTCATTACCCATTATCTAGCAAAGACACATGGGAAGGGTATTCTGTCGAGAACACTGTTGCTGGAGTGCTTCCCATGGTACATCACCAGTCTAGAAATAGAATCCCATTTGAGAAGACTATTATAAATAAAACTCCTCTAGTTTGTCTTAGGCTGGATCTTCAGGTTCACTAAACCGAGTTGGAAGGGGTGGATCTTGTCATTTTATATACATGCACATAATGAATGCAGCTTGGATCACAATGTATTTTAATTGAGAAAGCAATAAAACATCCCCTTTTTTAAAAAAAGTATTTACTTTTCTTGGAAGGATTTCAACCAGAGAACGAAACATGTGCATGGCTTATATTTTTCTGGTTTCTTGGTAACCTGGAGTCACAGTTGTATTTATAATTATCATCTCCAGTTAATTATAACTTGATACTTGTAGTATCTAAACAAAAATAATTTCTTTTTTCAAAATGCCTGGTTCCAATAGTGCAGATTAACATCCAGAGAATAATGCTTGGGCACCATTACAAATGTCACTTTGCCCTCAGTGGAGTTGAAAATTGTCTACCTTTCTTTCTTACCTTATGTAGAATTCTGTGTAATTCTGTATCTCGTCAAGGCTATGTATACTGTCTGTCATAAAAAAGAATAATCAGAATTATGAAGCAGTATAACCTTCATTCTGTAATCTGTACAAATTATACAAATTTCCATTTCTTTTCTTAATTTGCATAATTTATAATGTTCTCTTTGGTCACCAAGAGAAGGTCGCTGATTCCCTGCCTCTTAATCAGTAAAAATAATTACTGAGACTTCCTACCCATCCCCAGTTGCTGAGAGTTCATCAGGCATTACCCATCTATTTTCATGTTTATCTTTTTACTAATAAGGACTAGAAACTTGGCGTTTTAAAAAAAATCCCTCAAAACTAGGATTATCAGAATTAATTTTGTAACTTTTCAAATGCAAACTGGATCTTTGCTTATGGGAAAGGAAGATACATACACTCCCAATTAACCCCCAATTTAATTTATTCTGTCAATTCCAGGTGCAGTGCCAAGGGAAATAACTTCTAGAGAAATCATGTGCTCCTGCTCACTTGCTCTCTTTGACAATATACCCACCCACCCCCTCTCTCACACACACATGCGCACACATACACATATACTATCTACTTGGCATGATAGAAATACAGTTGTCCCTTGGGGTTTGGTTCCAGAATCTCCCATGGATACCAAAATCTGTGAATACTCAAGTCCCATTATATGCAATGGCATAGCAAATGGTGTTCCTTATATAAGATGGCAAAATCAAGGTTTGCTTTTTGGATTATTATTTTTTTAAGAATATTTTCAAGCCGTGAATACTTAAATCTTTGGATACCAAATCCGTGGATACGGAGGAACAACTGTAATGCTATTTTTAACAACTGAATACTACCAAAAATGCAATCCTTTTGATTTATTTTACCACACTCCTCCATAACGTGCAGGATCATTTACCCTATGTTGCAAATTTGTACATTTTCATATCCCTAACAGCACCTGCCAATGAAGTGGAAAAGGGCAAAGAAAGTACATTTACTGTGGCTACCTCATATACTTTAATGTTACGACACAGTCATTATTTTGTTGGTATCACCTCATTGCTGTGGCAGCCAGCAGCCAAAGAAGTGAAAGTACTCAAAACCTGTCTATTTTTTAAAAAAATCTTTCTTCATTTTTGATCCCATGCTTCCTCTCTGCTTGCACTGCTGTTGTTGCATCTCTTTTCTAGAAAGGTGTAGCATCCCTTTTGCTTTTTGTCTGGAGAACTGCAAAAGAGATCTCTTTCCAAGGACATTTATTCCAACACAGAAACTCTGTTCTATCTCTGGGGGGTAAAGAAGAGCAAGATCCAGATTGCTTTTAACTCCCATCATCATCTTCCTCTTCCTTCCCAGACTCTCTCATCTTCCACTTTTCCCTTACATAGTGCACTAGACTTGAAATGACAGTGACCAATGTTGACTTCATGTGAATGTTTAATAATGAAGGGGAAAAAGCATGTCAGCTCCAGCGCTAGTTACAAATGGCAGGAAGTGTATCGGGTGGCAGCCCTGTGATAATTTTGCATCCATCATGCCTGATGGATGGGAATTAACAATGTTAACTCTTTACAAGGCCAGAATGGTGTCTCAGTGAGGAAAAAAAGGCACTCTTTGGGAAATGAACAGAATTACCTGTATACCTCATTTAATGAAGTAGATGTGTTCCCAGGCATTACTTCTTTCACAGGAAATTTGGTGCCAGACGCAGAGATATCATAGGAAGAGTAGGAATTGTTTCCTGCACAAGAAAAAAAGAAGAGCAGTCCAACTATGCTTTTTTTAACCAGCAGGGTATAGCTGGTGAGGCAAGCTTATCTGCTTTTCACTTTCCTCTTTGTGTTGCTGTTCACACATGCCCAGTAAGGGATTCTAGAAGCAGCTGCTGTTTACCTTACCTGTTGTAGGCAGCCACACACAGCTGCTGTAGAATCAACTGGAACAGAATCCCATTCTTTTATAGCTCAAGCTTTATTGCCTCACTTACTGAAGACTTGCTGTTACAACTTGACAATAAAAGTCTGTGTTCCTCCAGCCCTCCTCCACCCTGTCCCCAGTGCCAATGCTACTAAGCAAACAAAAAACTTCCAGCTAGATAGAGGACAAGAAGGAAAAGATGTGGGTGGAGTGGGCATAAAATGAGCTTCATTGTCAGAAGTTTGTTAACTGAGATATGCCTGTATTAGGATTCCTGGTTTTACAAGAGCTTCCTTTCTCCAAGACCTGTTTTGATGCGAGATGTAAGTTGTTTCTTGTGTCCATCTAAAATGCAAGAATAAACAGTTTCAAAAGTTTTCTCACTTCTGAGCAAGATTAGGAAATTACACATTTTTTGCTATGCAAGAACGAACAATTTCAAAAGTTTTCTCACTTCTGAGCAAGATTAGGAAATTACACACTTTTTTGCTATTTTTTCAATGATTTTTTCCTCCTGCACTCCAGGACTTTGTGTGTCGGGGGGGGGGGATTACTAAAAAAAATGCCTAATATTTTTGTACAGAAAAAAACCCTTCCCATGTAATATTTTTATGCAAAAAAGTTGATTTTGTTCAAATAAAAGAGCAAAGTTTCAGCACAAACAAATTTTTCACAGAAAAATCCTAAAGTAGAAAAACAATTCACAGTGATTGTCCATTTTCTTTACAGGGTGTCTCGATACGTCAAGGCACCCTTTCTTGAACTGAAGATAAGACAATGTCAGAGAACTATTTATATCAGTCTTGTGATATTTGTGATATGCCCCATGACTGCCAGAATTGGACAAAAGATGCAAAAATATGATAAATAGAAAAAATGTTTAGAGGTTGCAGAATTCAAGTTTACTTTGGTAGAATGTGCAATTTTGTTTAGTACAGAATATCCACAGTGCAGTCTTTAGGCCATTCTGCCCTGATTTGCTTGTTCATCAAAAGATGTTGATTGTTGCTCCAAGTTTACCTGTTATCAGCCTTTCAAAGCCAGGTGCTGCTATGCACTGAAGCTGTGAACAGAGGGATTTTGTGCTGCAAGCATCCCTGTGCTAGACCATGGGAGCAGATGCCATTATTTCATTAATTGTTCTTTCTCACAGTGTAATCTTATTGATATTTTCACTTGCAATGCTGTTTTTTGTTTGTTTTGTTTTGCTTTGGTTTTTTGGCATTTTAAGTTGGAATGTGAATACAAAACCTGTATTGACCTTTATTCATTTCTTTGAATATTTTCTGTGTTTTCAACCCAACTTAGCATGGTATTAAAATGCATGTCTTTCCTTCCCTTCCCTTCCTGCATTGACATTCATATGCATTTTTAGGATCCTTTTCTCAAGCTTACAGTTATTCATACATATTACCCTATGTATTAGTACATTTTACCTAACATATGGGTGTTCCCTATTAAATAAAGCATGCTTGTCTTGCCCAAATCCTATATTTAGTTCCAGTTAGAGTAAGCTTATTGAACCAACTGGATTTACCTACTTGTTGGCTCACCAACAATAGTCAGGAGTAGCCAGTAGGGTTCAGCCTGCATATGCTTTTTTTTTTTTTTTTTGTTCATTCACCATTTCTAATGTGTATGTTGTATTGTGTACAATAGATTACTCCAAATGACACCCTATGAACCTTGCAAATTGTACACTCTTGCTATCAATATTATTTAAAATCATTATTTATATCCCATCCTATATTCAAGGATCTCAGTACAGGTCGACCTGCATATCTGTGGAGGATACTTTCCAAGACCCACCCACCACTGTGGATAACTGACACCATGGGTAATAGGGAACCTGATGATTTTCAATGAGACAAACACCAGAAGCTGACCATAGTATCACTTTGGAGGACCTAGGAATGCCTAGAGAGAACATAGTTTTTTGGACATGGATAAGTGAAACTGTGGATACCCAAACCATGGATACAGGGGTCAACCTGTTCAATATGTTTTCACTATTAAAACAGTTTAAAAGAAATAAGAGTAATTTAGGTAGATGAAGACATTAAACTATCTGACAAGGTAAAAAACAACAACAACTGTTTTAAACCAGTTAAAATAAGGCAATTTGAAACCATCCACACAATCAGATTTAAATTCAATCAACTGGTGAGTCCACTCTGGATTTTAGTACAAACTTTAAAGGATATATTGAAGATACTGAACCTGCTTTGTGGGTTAGGTTCAGAACCTTTATTTTTGTACTAAAACCCAGAGTGGATTCTCCCATGACTTGGAAGCCACCAACTGCCATAGGAGATATAGAAGGAATGAGAGCAGCAAGTTGTCCCATTCAAGTAAGAGTGCAAGATGTTCCATGTTCAACCTCTGACTTTTCTAGGTAGTGCTGGGGGAAAAAAACTCCTGCCTGATATCCTTGCAGTATAGACAATACTGAGGTAGATGGACTAATAATCCTGCCTTGGTATAGGGCAGCTTTCTATGTTTCTGTACGAGCTATGAGAATTCTTCTTTTAGCTCTCCAAATTTCTCAGATGTTTTGCCAAAGGAAAATAAATGCTTTTTGAATGTTGCTTGCAGAAAAATCAGCTTACACTCTACCTATGGGCATTGGAAGCTAGCTTATATCAGGCCAGGCGATTTGTCCAGCCTAGCCACATGCCATCTCCTCTGACTGGCAACAACTCTGCATGGTTGTCTGCAGAATTTCTCAAGAAATTCTTTCCCATCTCCTGCCACTTGATTCTTTTGTGACTAGAGGTGCTGAGAACTGAAACTTGGACCTTCTACACGCAATGTGCAGTATAGGTTGTAATATAGTTTGATGAGTACATCTTATTTTTCTATAAAAGCAATTAAAGTTTTACTTATATTGAAGGCCAGCATGGTGTAGTTGTCTGAGTGTTGGACTAGGATGCTGGGAGACCAGGGTTCAGATTGCTGCTCAGCCATGGAGTCCCACCTTGAGCAAGTCGTACTGTCTCAGTCTCAGAGGAAGGCAAGGACAAACCCCCTATGAAAAATTCTGCCAAATAAGCCCTGTGATAAGATCACCTTAGGGGAGTCATAAGTTAACAAAAACAACAATCACCAAAGCATGTACTCCACCACCAGAGCTTAGAAGAGTTGGACTATAAATCCAAGAATCCTTCATCGGATGTGGCCATGCCTTAAAATTTCAGTGTAAACAAAATTTTTGTGGATGGAGATCTTGTTGGATTGTGCATTCAGCTTGGCAAACAATGTTCAAATAGGCAGTGAGGTTTGAACAGAGGCAAGGATGAAGTGGGGAGATATAAAGCCTGCTTTACATTAGTGCGGTCAACAGTGACCAGACAGCTTGCAACAACACATCAACAGGGTGTGTGGTTATGATGTCATCACTCATCCATCATTGTGAATGTCAACCGTTGAGTACATCCAATCAGCAACTTTCATGGGATTGTTCACATCAAAAGCTTAGTTTCTTTGAAGAGCTACTATATAGAGTGAGTTTCATTCTTTCTTCTCCTCTGGTCCCATTGCTAGAATATAAAGGTGGGGGGAAGGAAGAAGAAGAAGAAGAATGTTGAAAATAGATGTCAAGTTGATATAACACCAAGATCAGACTTGTTTTTTTCTCTGCCTTAAACATTTTGATTTGTTTTGAGCTTAGAGCTTGCTCCTGCTTTTTTCTTTTTCTCCCCCCCCCCTTTTTTTGCCATTTGGTTCTTAGCATTTGGGTGTATTTATGGCCTCTGCTTTTAAATGGCCACATGCCTTGTTTTCACAGATGGTCAGTGAAAGATTCCCCCCCCCTTTCTTTTCATTGTAGCTTACTTTTTTGGTTTTGCTATATTTGTCACTCTGTCACTGCTCACAGCTAGTGAGTGCCCACGCATGGTAGAGGCTGATTATCAGATGATTTTTTGTCTGTGTGCATGTGTGTGTATGTTGTCTCTCAGTTTTTACATGGACATCTTCATTTTTATAATGCAAACTTTTTAAAGGGAAAAGGATTCCATCTCATACTGTTTTCCCCCTCCAAAAAAATGATCTTTATTTATCTGTCTGTCTGTTTGCTTGTTTATTTAATGTGTCTCATTGCTGTGGCACCCAGGGTGGCTAACAACAATTTAAAAAACAATGAGACGTACGAGCTCGTATGAGCAAAGATTATGCTTGTGTTGTGTTAATTTTTCACATATGTGTGACACATTTCTGCTGGGTACTGACTCTGTGAAGTTGATGGTGTATCTTTGTGCCTACTCATTGTCCCAGTGTGCAATTCGGAATGCACAGTGGCTGCTTTGGCAATCCCAGTGAATCCAATTGGACAATGAAGGCACCAACAAATAGTTACACAGAATCCAAGAATGCTGAACTGCAAGTGAAATGGTTACAGAACTCTGCTTATACCACCAGGAACTGAACACCACTATGGTACAAAGAACAAAAAGGGACAACCACATATGTATGGAAGCTTACGTCTGTGAATGATACCAATAGGACATTATAAAAGAAAATACACAGAGAGAGCAGCAGAGAGAGAGCTCAAATAAAGCTGACCAATGGAAAGAGGAGGAGGAAAAGTATAACAACATCAAATCATACTGGATATTTTTTTCTGTAAGATAATGATTGGTTTATTTTGGAAATGTATATCCCATCTTAATATTTTATTACAATTACCAAGGCAGTGCATACAATTTGAAACCATAAAAAGTATTTAGTGCAGCAGATAAAATACTATATTCTGAAGCAAGGTATAAAGTAGCCTTGCCTAAAAAATATCAGCAGAGCATGGGAAAGTTACATTTTTGGATTATCAGTCCTAGAATCCCACACTAGCTAGTGTATTCCAGGTATCATAGATTCTAAAAAGTACCTTTCCACAACTCTAGAAATCAGGAAGCAGTTTGGTCTGATCTCCAAAATGATCCACACTCTGGATACCACGGTGTAAAAGGCCCTTCTCCATACATGTGTCAGTAGTGGGACACAGAGAGATTCCTCCCTAACAATCTCTTAGGGCTGCTCTACATGAGGGATTATACTCACAATCTAAGCACATTATTGCAAATGTGCAACAGAGCTCAGGTGTCTCAACGGTATTTTGGACTACTCATGGGAAATCGAGGCAACCCATCTTTTTCTTATCTAAATAGAGTGGGATGCAATTCAAGATGGCATCAAAGAGTAAATTACTGCACTGTGTTTAGCATCTCAATGGGGTGTGTGCTCCATGCTATTTTTTAAAGCTGTCAATCAACTTTGCACGTGTGTGATCAACCTGCTCTGTTGTCATGTACTTCCTGTGGTGCTCTTATCCAGGAATGCAATTCAATGAGATCGGTTGTCCCAATGGGTGGGGTTGTGCATTTGCGCCACAAAAGCTTTTCCCACATAGTTTCCCCAAATTTTGGTCCCCCTCCCTACAAAATGGGCTACTGTGGGATCCCATTTGGACACATGGGATTCTCCCCGGATTCTACGTGGATTTATTTCACTGTCTAGACTAGCTCTTAGAGACATGTTAGAGATAAGTGAACATTTCAGTTTGTTCCCTTTTTTTTCTTTCTTCCTTTCTTCCTATTTCTTTTTCGATAAACATTCGTCAACATTTACAAATTTGTTCAAATTTGGGACAAAAAGAATTTGAGATTAAAAACATCTGAGCTAGGAAAAGTGAAACTGACAGATTCGTTTGCCCAGGCTCCTGACAATGACTCTTATAAATCTAGGTTTTAATTCCTGCCTATTTACCCATGTTTGTGGTGCCAAAGTAGGTTTGCTGCTCTTTTTCTTCTGAAAGACTTCTCACCTTTATTAATGATGTGGCCAGAAGGTGTGACTTCTCTCTCTCCATGCTGAAAGTAACTGTATCTCTTTTATTTGGCTAATGCAAAGAATTTTATTTTGAATTGTTTACCAAAATTAATAAAATTTCTTTATATTTGCGAGAAAAAGAAACTGAGATATTTTTTTTAAAAAGAGTGCTAGAAAAAGCATCATACTGACTTGCCCATCCTTTGTCCAGACCTTATGAGAAGATATGTTCCTTAAATCAATAAGGAACATATCTTCTCATAAGGTCTGGACAAACAGTAAGAGCTGTTCGGCAGTGGAACACACTCCCTCGGAGCGTGGTGGGGTCTCCTTCCTTGGAGGTCTTTAAACAGAGGCTTGATTGCCATCTGTTGGGGATGCTTTGATCAAGATTTCCTGTGTGGCAGCGAGTTGGACTGGATGGCCCTCGTGGTCTCTTCCAACTCTACAATTCTATGATTTTAATATGGTCCCAAGCCATATGTGGCTTTAAATGTAATTTAATGGCCAGTATTTTAAACTGGACTCAGAAACAAAGCAGAAATTAGTGAAGCAGATATTTGCTTTCTCTTTCCTCTCTTGTTCAAGTCTCTCTATAATGTGGCATGGGGAATGGATGCCCTAGCCCAACACATCTGGAAGTACCAAGATGGGAAGGCTGCTTTGAAGAGACTGAGGATAACTCAGACTGGTGTCAAGCCATGTGGCAGTGTGTTAGAATATGTTGTTTACCACACGACATTCCTTGCCACCACAAGCCTCCATAGCCTGTGGTTACATAAGTCAATTTGACTATTATTTCCTAGACGTTCCCTCAGTCTCGATATCTTGTTTCCTTCCTACACTACAGTGTTACTGGTGCTAACATTTCAACAGAGTTTGGTCTGTTTTCCCACAATGTATTGTCATGCCATTCTGGCCAATAGATTTAAAACTGGTAAAAACTACAACAAAAAGAAGGTTAGGCTTCCCCTGTTTCACAAGCTGTCAGTCTGACACCTTCTGCCATTACTTGGATGGAGCTGAATGGCAGGCAACATCTAACAGCCTTGTAAGGAAACCTGCCAGGCCTAGGAGTGTGATTAAACCCATCCTTTTATTTCTACAAAATTGTCTGCCTTCTTCCACTCCAGAAGGGCATATTTGGAACATTTGCTGACACAAACAGATACGGAGCAAGGGTATGGCAATGCAGATTTAATGCAATGTCACACATTACCCTTTCATTATTGGTAATAGCCTTAATTGCACATCATCTTCCGCGTTCAAAAGCTGTATGATGCAACAGTTAATCCCAGTGCTTGTCATTACAAGGGGAAAATGTGGATTGATGCACAATCACACCAATTCGAATCAGCTTCGATTTGTCTTCATGGTTATTTGGCAAAATTGCAGGCATGCAAAGCTATCTACTTTTGATGTCCCAACGGGCATGCCTGCGTGGCAAGATGGCGGGTACGAGTGAATTACTCGCATTTTTATTCTCACTAGTTATCACCACCGACCAGTATTTTTTAAAGCATATCTAAGGTGCAAAACTGCAATATTCCACCTAACTAAATAGAAAAAAATAAAAAAGGCTGTTTCATCACCTCAGCGCACAATCGCTAAGATGAAAATCGAACATGGTGGCTCTGGGAGCTTGGCTTGTTAGCAATCTCCAGCCCCTGCGTACATCTGACCAATCAGCTTTCCACTTCCACTCTTATCAGGAATGTGAATGAGTGCTAATTGGTTCCCCAATGAGTGGGAGTACGCATTCTCAGTGGTTCCCAGCGGAGCTTTTTAAAAAAATATGGGGAAAGCCACAAAGGCTGAGTTTTTGGTGGATTTGCGCCCCCCACTCCTTCCAAAAACTATGGATGGCATTTAGACAAATCATATTCTCCTCAAATTCTATAAGGAGTATCGTATATTCCTGCGTATAAGACTGCTTTTTAACACTTGAAAATCTCCTCAAAAGTGTGGGGGGGGTCGTCTTATATGCCCAGCAGATCTTTTACCCTGCTGTGAGAATGACTGCCTTGTCTTTGAAGTGGTGAATTCCCTGGGCAGTTTCCCCAGCAGATCCTTCCCCCTGCTGTGAGAATGACTGTTTTGCCTTTGAACTGTTAATTGCCCTCCATTTAGGGATTGTATTTTGGTAAACTTGCCAGGAAGAATTCCATTTGCATAGTTTTGGGGATTTCCTCTCCAAGAGTTTGCAAGTCTGCCAATGTGGCTCTAAAATCATTAGTGTGCTCATTCAAAAATTTGGGATTTGATAGCTTCATATTAACCAACTTCATTATTAATGAAACCTTACTTTCCAAAGATTGAACACCACAGAGATTTTTCAAAGTATCCCATGCTTTTTTAGCTGTTCTCAGTCCTTTAATTTCACAGACTATTCCATCATCTACAGCCACTGAGCTGGCTGGCTGGTGGGGGGCAGGCTTTCCAGCCAGGTGGCTGGCTGGATGGGGGGGGGCAAAGTCTATATTTTAACATAAAAATTGGAGTGTCGTCTTATGCGCCCAGTCGTCTTATATTGTATTTTGCCGTTTAGATCCCCCCAGTGATTCATTTAATTTCAGCGGGCCCTATGTTGTACAGAGTTCAATTATTTGAGGTAAAGAATACTGAGAGATTTTCTTTTCCTTGATGAAAAGGGGTTTCTCAACATTGGATATGTGTTAGCTGAGATCCTATATTGCCCACCAAAGTGTAAGAGATCCCTCAGGTGGAACTCTGCTGTGGCCGCTCACTCACCACCCCCAGAACTCATGGTTTTGTTGTAATAGCCCTCCTGGATGGCTGGTGAAGAGCACCATGGCTGGTGAAGAGCAGAGGGATCAAAGGAAGGTTTGGCTATGCCCCATAGCTAGATGCAAACAGATGTCTTCCACTGAAATTTACCAGGGTCTTGGCAGATAATGTCACTGCTCTGTGTTTGGCTATGGGAACACAGTGAGACACTTCTCTAATCCCCAGCACTTTCTACCAGTCACAGAATGGCTATTCAGGGTGCTGTCAGAGCAAAATTGTGAGTTGGGGAGAGAAGGCTTTGATCACTGCAGAGGTTGGTATTTTCTTTGAAAGAAAATACCAGCCTCTGCAGTGATCAAAATAAGACATATACAAGTGTAAGGTGCACTTAAACTTGCATATGTCACTAACAGAATCCCATTATTTGCCATAACCTTAATTGTGCATCAGTTTTTTCAGGTAGCCGGTATGGATTTAGCGCTTCACTGTGTTTCTTCTCAAATAAAGCAATGAGTAATTTTAAGAAATGTCTTCCTGCTGCAAGAAAGTTTTCAAAACCCATACAGTTTTCAAAGCCTGCTCACAAAGCCTGTAGTATAGGACCTATGCTACACAAAATTTGTACTGTATGTTGTTGTTTTGAAAAGAAAACAGCATTTTCAGTGCAGAATATATTTCTGCATAGAAATGCTATTGTTTTCTGTGCCAATTACCCATGTGCAAATTTTGCACAGAGTAAGCCCTGAACTGCAAAGATTCTCATAGAATCAGAGAGTTGGAAGAGACCACAAGGGCCATTCAGTCCAACCCACTACCATACAGGAATACACAATCAAATCATTCCCAAAGCCATCCAGCCTCTGTTTAAAATCCTCCAAAGAAGGAGACTCTGCCACACTATGAGGCAGTGTATCAGTCTGGAATTCTTCTCACCAGGGTAACTTGACACTCGAAAAACATGTTTTTTGACAGTTTAAAATATTTTTTGAATATTCTTTCCATTCCTAGTAGTCAACCAATATTTTACACTGAAAACATTTTTTTTGCATAAGAATTACAATTATGTGTAAAGCAATGTTTGTTACAGTGCTTTTTTCCTTTGCAAAAAAGGGTCTCAAAATCCAAAAAGAGAGAAATGCACAAAATGCTCATAATCTTACCCAGCAGAGAGAAAACTTTTTAAATATGTTGTTCTTACATGTGAGAATGGAATAAGTGAAGATTTGTAAATCTAGTTTAATTCTCAAGGGAGCAGCTACACGCGAGAATTTGTAGCGAAAACAGTGACTTACCTCCCTTTCGCTGCAGTACCCATTTGTGCCCACAGCTGATTAACAAGCTTGGAAGGGAATATTTTGCAGTTTACATCCCCAAAACAAAAAAGGTGGCCATGAGTGTGTTGAATCTGGAAAATCTCCCTCCATTCACCCCACTTTCTTTCTTAAAGTGACAGATGCGGACAAGCTGTTTTCCATTTAAAAAAAAGTTCACATTTTACTCTGCCGCTTTACCAGCTGAATGATTGTGCGGTTAAAAAAACAATGGCAGCTCTGGCATTGCAATCCCTTCCTTGCAAGCCTGCCCTCTCTGAGGTCCGACCAATCAGCTTTCAGCTCTGCTGTGCCCCCTTTTCGAATTGGTTGTACAGATGACCTATTATGTGCAATTTTGCGCCCTTTTAAAAAAAATTGCAGCAAACAGCGAAAGCTGTTATTGCATTCTGTTTGAAGTTTTCAGCCCCCTCCTTCTGAATATGGTGAATCCCGGCAGGAGCTCATGTAAACTAAAGGTATTCTGCCCACATTCTTGCCAGATTTTTTTTTTGGCATGTAGATGCTCCCCAAGTCTTTGGTTGACTTGTACATTTTTCATCCCCACAGGAGAAAATTGTAGGTGACAAGATCTAACTTTCTATGTTAAATCTTTGAATATTAGGAGCTGAAGGCAGAGAATGTGGAAAAGCTCACCCCCTTCATGTGGCTAGTACCACTTAGAAGCAATGATGAGGATTATTCTCACCCAGAAAAATAGTTTGTAAATTCTTATACTACAGATTCATTCTCCCTTATCCGAAATGCTTGGGACCAGCGATAATTTGGATTTGGGGGTATTTCAGATTTTGGAGTACTTGCATATTCATAATGAGATATCTTGGAGATGGGACCCAGAGCTAAACACGAAATTCATTTATGTTTCATATACACCTTATACACATTGCCTGAAAGTAATTTTATCCATGATATTTTAATAGTTTTTTTTTTTTTGCATGAAATGAAGTGTCATTGTACACTGAACCATCAGAAACAAAAGGTATCACTATCTCAGCCACTCATGTGGACAATTTTGGATTTTGGAATTTCAGATAAGGGAGACTCAACTGGTAGTGCCATTTCAAACCAGGTCTAACATGCAATAGCCCTTTTCCCCTGCTCCCCCTCCCCGTTATCACAAATGCACTGCTTATAAACCATTGTAGGCTAGCAATTATGTTAGTTTTCTGCAATCTGATGGCCTTCATATATTTTTTACTTCAATTGGCACCACGTTGGGGAAAGTTGAGCTCTTGGATCTCTATATACTGGAAATATCACCCCCCGAAAGGCATAGTGTTGATTACAATTGCTTTAACGTATTCCCAGAGAGGTTGTTGCTGATGGAATGGATGTTGAGCCGTTTTTGACATGTGCAGCACTTCTAAGTAACTGAGTCACTCTATTGTTTAGTAAACAATTACCAGCAAAGCACAGCCTGTGTCCTGACTTTCTGTTTACATGAAGGCAGCTACTCCCTATCCTGTGTGGGCTGTGCTTTTCATCTCTCTTCCTTCTTTTGACATGCCAACCATTCTATCTAAAGCTTAACCCCTTGATGACAAGGATTTCTTTCGGTCTTTGATCTGCTTAAGAAGAAAGTGAAGAAGTCTTTCACAACTGGAAGAGTTATGGCATGGGTCTTAAAAGTATGTGGATGTTGAGAGGAGGACAGTAAGAGACAATGGCTACAAGCCATAACAGAAGTGAATTGAGTGCCCATTGACTTCAATGGGACTTAATGACCTTGAATTGTGTGTTGGTGTGTGCCAGAATGAGAGTTTAAAGTAACATATAAAGTAAAAAAAATACTGATAATTAGTTCTTTTTCCCAGTAAGAAAGTATAATGAAATTACATAGCAGTAGTAACTTCATGAGGGATAGTCCCCTTTTATGATATACCTGTAACATTTTAGTGTTGTTTTTTAATTATGAGGTTACAGCCTTACTAAATGGTAGTGACAGAATATCTCAAGTGCTGGCTTGTGTTGTCTCCCATGCTGCTGTCTTGTGCTCTGTTGGGGGCATTGAGGGGGATAAGAGGTAAGTATGAGCTAAAGTCGTCCCACAAAATTTGCTTCAATCTTGGAATTGTAGGCTGAGATCCTGTTGTGTTTTGGCAGAGACCAATGTTCCACTGGCATAAAGACTGCCAGCATTCACTCTTTAATGGGAGCTACCTCTGTTCAGAGCTGTTTGTTGCTTTTAGGAGGTCCTTGGAGGACAAGGCATTATTGAAAGGATGGCTTAAGAAGGCATCTGTACTTTTTTGACAGGCAATTTTCCAAACTTTCTGTCCTATAGTATTTTGGCTCCAAGGAGCCCTCACAACCTGATAGTCAAGCTGTAGGGAGCTTTGGATAGAGCTAATCTCTTTTGGGGAGTGTGTGCTGGATGGCTACGTCTTTCTCTCTGTGTGTCCATCACCATTCATCCTTGCCACCTCTTCCACTTGTACAGGGAGGTCTTCAAGGCTTTCTTGTTCAAACAATGAAAATGCCCAGCTGCTGGCAATGGAAATGTTCAGTTGCCACATGATAGACAGTGTTTGCCTTTGCCATAGTGCTTTCTCCAAATGCAGCAATCCCCTTATGGGATCCCAGCCTTCGTAAGTCATTGGCTGTAGTCTAGCCGAGGCAAACCATTGAATGTGTTGTATCAAAGGCCAGCAGCTTGTAGCATTCAAATATGTGTGGGTTTTCTTAAAAGGAACTTTTTAATTACTTTTGAGGAGCATGAAACCAAAGAGTTACTTTTTAAAACAATCGCCACTGCGGTGGCAACTAATTACTTTTTGGATCTTTGGGATGTTTATTGTTGTGTTCCTTTAAGTCATTTCTGACTTGTGGTGACCCTATTGTGGGATTTTCTTGGCAAGATTTGTTCAGAGTGGGGTTTGTCTTTGCCTTCCTCTGAGGCTGAGAGAACACGATTTGCCAAAGGTCACCCAGTGGGTTTCCAGGGCCAAGTGGGATTTCAAACCCTAGTCTCTAGAGTCTTAGTCCAGTGTTCAAACCACTACACCATGCTGGCTTTCTCTTTGGGATTTATTTATTTATTTATTTATTTAAATCAACTTCCCAACATCTGGTTATACATCTGTAGTGTACTAGCTAGTATAATTGTACTTTAGACAAAATTTATATGAATAGATTTATATATTGTTCAAGAACCCTGATAATTTCCACAGATCAGTCCATCTCTTTGAGATCCTTCTCAAGGTACCAGGGTGGAGACAGTCTACTCCATGTTCAGGCTGATAGTAGTGGTTTGCTCTTATAACAGTTGTCTCCTCAATTTTAGCACCTTCTCCTCAGTCCAGTGGGGATGAGAATAACCTGCCTGATAGGGTCCTTGTAAAGAAAATTTCTTCTATGTCTTGAAAGCACCCAGCATGTCTAATGTACTTGGTAAATGACAAAGGGAAGTTGCTGTGATCAGACATGAATGAGAACCAGGTTCAATATATCGGCTGCGGCTGTGCTTCAGAGCCAGTTGGAGATGGGGAAAACTGTGCTTTATCGAACACTGAATAGATCTTGGTCTTGAACAGATACTTTCAAAACCTTGCAACTGTGCTTTCAAGCCATCCAGTTCTGGCCAGGAGCGAGGACAGATAACACTTTGAAATGAAACTGCCATACAATTCCACCCCCAAAGGGGACTGAAAAGAAGGTGGGTAACTTTGCTCCCTCCCACCTCTTATTTCTGTGCAACAATCAGGAAACTTGAATAAGAAGGATCAATGGGGTGGGGGGAAGGCATTGTTAGTGGGTTTCTCTCTCTCTCTTTCTCTTTTCATTTTTAACTTCAGTAGAAGCAAGAAAAGCAGAAAATCCCCTGTCTGATAAATCTTAGTTACATTATAAATAATCTTTCGTCTACTTTGGTGGTCTGGGGAGTTTATGTAATCGGAAGGTTAAAGCCCTTCTTTGTTGCTGTTTCCCTGTTCATTAGTATGGTAGAAGACAATAAAACAGGGCTGCCAGAAGGGGGGTTAACCATAACGGAGTGAACATTTGTAAGTCTCGCTCCATTTTATCATTTCACGCAGAGGTTTTGTGGCTCTGTAAACTGTATTTAAGCCCAGCACAGTCTGTTGCAACAATTGATCCTGTTTATGTTTTTATGGCTTGTTTCTCCTTGTAACACTCATTATCTGAATGAAGTCCAGGAAGGAGGCATGGCACAGTCTGGAAGATGGTGAAAATATTAAGTGGTCCTATTGTTGGTCTGGTTATAGTGGGCACAGAAAGGGGAGGGGGGACCATCACAGAGGGAGCAGGATCACAAATGTATGGAGTCAGTTTAGAGATGGAAACATTTTCCCAAGCCTTCCTCATTCACAGTTTTTAGATCAGAACTTAGGTATCTTTCAGTTGTGAACTGCTCCAAATTTTGCCAATCGGTTCAATAGTCACATATAAAAATTAGAGGAAGTTGTGGGGAAGTTGCATCCAAAAATATCCTCAAGTTTGTGTGTATTTTTTTTTAAATCACTGACTTCTTTGGAAATCTAAGTTACGACTGAATATCTCTATGTAGAAAACTCTTGGGTATGTTGCCTTTCCCAGTGTGCTGATTGGCTGCTCAGGAAACACATCCAACCAATCACCACCCACATGCAAATTCCCTCTCCACCTCACAATCCATTTCTGCCACTCAATCTGTGGCCCAGATTGGGACCCAGACAGTCAACTGGCAGCAGTGGTGGCATGCCGCCTGTAATGGGCCACCTGCAACAGGACTCAGACAGTCAACTGGCGGTAGTGGCAGGACAACAGAGCAAGTCACAGGAGATTATCAGACGAGCTCTTTTAACCTGTTTCTATCCCACTAACCCATCCACCCCACTCCCATTCCCGTTCAATGATTAGGAATAAATTTTCAGACACTTACCCCCATCACGGAACAGGAATGTCCTTCCTCTCCCCTCTCTGACCAGGAGTGAATGCAGCTGTCACAAAGCTGCATTCACATCCCGTAAATGAAATCCCGCCCATTGTCACGAGAGAACGGGTGCACAGCAAATTTCAAAATAAAAGAACAAGAACAAAACCAACCCCCAAATCACCCTGAAAAATTAACAAGTAACCCAGGGAGGAAAAAAAGGGGTGCCACTTACCTCATTATCCCGATCGCACCAGGAAGTGTCCGGCACGGATCTCCCCCCAGGGCTGGCATCACGCCAGCATAACAAGATAGCAATGGGGCATCTTTCAGGCCACCCATGATCCCATTACAGAAATGGAATGGGTGGTCTATTAACAATGTTTCCCTGTGAATAACGTATCACGGGGGGCAGAATGGGAGCAGTACGGGAGCAGCATGGGAGCAGAACAATGTCGTCTAAAAGGTAAGCCCTTTCCCAGTTCTGTTCCTTTCCTGCAATGGACTTTATAGTCCATCTGATGATCTCCATACTCAGCAATTCAGGGGAAAGTGTGGAACACTGAGAAAGGGGAGGAGGATTTTTTAAATCCACTAGCCTACCTTACAGGATTGTCATGAGGTCTACCTGGCATTTTGGGGGGAGTTTTTTTAATGGTGTGTGTTATGTCAGGTACAGCTAGTTTGTTTGAATTCTTGAACAATGCCAGGGTGGTGTAATAGCTAGAATGCTGGGCTAGCATTGCTGCCACACTGCAGAAAGAATTCAATTTGACACACTGCTTTAACTATTATGGCTTTATCCTATGGGAAAAAGCAACTGAGGTTAGGGGTTATGAAATCAATAAACCATGAAAATTCAAGAAACTTGTAGTGTGTGTGTGTGTGTGTGTGTGTGTGTAAACTTAAAAAACAAATAATATATCACATAAAATGAAGAAATCCAGTCAATATATTATAATGTACACTGTAAAAAATAGATACAAATATTATGGAGATCTTGTGGGGAGACCTCCATTCCTTAAAAGTGTAAAAGCCTTGTTTAAAGGCAATTAACAGAGATAAACTGTAACTCTGCATGATATGGAAGTTACAATTTATCTATGTTAATTGCCTTTAAACAAGGCTTTTATGTGATATATTATTTGTTTTTTAAGTTTACACACACACACACAAGTTTCTTGAATTTTCATAGTTTATTTGTTATATCATAACCTCTAACCTCAGTTGCTTTCTTCCATTGGTATTGGTTAGGTTTAATTTCCACTTTTGTTTTATCTTCATCCTATGGAAGCATGGAATTTGTAGTTTGTTATGGCATCAGAGCTCTCTGACAGAGAAGGCTAAATATCTCACAAAAATACAAATCCCAAAATCCCATAGCACTGACCCATGGCATTTAAAACAACATCAAACTGCATTATTTCTCCAATGTGTTTCAGCAGCCTAGGACCTTAGAGACCCATGTGCTGGGACATAACTAACAATTTGCTGGCCTTTCATTACCCCCAAATGTTACTGCCTGAGGTGTCTGGCTGCCTTATTCTGCCTAATGGTAGAGCCAGCCCTGTCCATAGCCATATTAATCTACAAATATCAGGGAGCCTGCCCATTTTGAATGTAAAAGTTTCATAGTTAATATGGTGAAGTGGGAAGTAGCAGCACTGGTGGGGTGCAGAGAGGCTGGACCGCACCAGGTGACACCGTCGGGGGAAGGGTGACACCAGCCTTAGTGATGCCACAGGAGGTGGGTTAGGTATTCATTATTTGGAAAGATATGGGGGGAAAACCATAATGCCAGTTTACAGAAATGGATGCAGACAAAAGGCAGAATGTCTTATTTTTATTGAGATGCAAGGAGATAGTCTTTAGTTCTTTGCACCTTGTCTGAAACTTCCCTTGGGACCACTGTTGCAGGAAAGGGGTGGGGTGGGACTACTGCTCACCCCCACTGCAGTTTGATAAAGAAAGAAGAGGAACAAGGTCATCTCCACTTGCAGGCAGAGCAATTATGCTCCATGCATGTGACACAGGCTCTTAAGTCTGTAGCTTCCCAAATGGGAGTTTACCACAGTGAGCATGCAGACACTAACTAAGCTGCCCATCTTTGTCTACTTGCCAAATGATGAGGAGATGAGTACCACCCTACCACATCTGATCTGTAACTTGGAGAAGGAGGAGCTTCAAGGTTTTCTTCAGGGATGACCAACTCCCCAAGTGGTTTCCTGCATACAGTATCATGGGAGGTTATCAGTACATTGGATCTCTGCATTCATTTATTCACAACTAGGGATGTGACAATCTGCAAGTGTTGTTTTCCTTCAGTTTCTTTGCATCTCAATAGCATTAGTGTTCTGCCTTGCAAGACTCTTACCACCACAACTTTTCTTGCATGGAAATGCATATCAATTTCTGTGTGCATCTTTTTTGAAATGTATGCATAATCCTGTGCTATATTTTCCATGGACTAGAGTGTGTATAGATCAACCCCAGTATCCACTGATTCAATACCCACCCTTTCACTTATCCACATCTGAATAAAATGCTCTCTCTAGGCATTTCTAGGTCCTGCAATGTGATTCTATGGTCAACTTCTGTTGTTTGTCTCAGTGAAAATAATATGGTTCCCTATTATCCATGGTTTCAGGTATCCATGGGGGTGGTGGTGTTGAAAAGTATCCCCCACGGATATGGGGGTCAATCTGTATGTGCATTTTTGAGATGTGCACATGTCTTGGGGTGCATTGTTGTTGTTTTTGTTATTGCAAATGTATATATTTTCATTGTCATTCTCAGGACGTGTGAAATGGATATGCAGAATGGATATTTCCATACAGAAAGGCAAATCCAACAAAATTTCTTTTTCATCTCTATTTGCAACCCCACTAGGGTGGGCACAGCAGTTTCAAAGTACTGTTGAAATACATTTCATTTGTGCCGATTGGAAATTAAGTTTTGCCAGAACTCCAGTTCCTCCTCGCCTCCTGAGCTTCTTTTTAGCTTGGTCTCTCACTGCATTTGGCACACGGTAGAGCAGAACATGAGACTGGGGAGCTATGCCTAAGCCGGCATTTCTTGGCAGCCTGGGCTGGCTTGTATCCCCACAAGTGTTTTTAAAAAACACCCCAAAGTACCCAGTAAGCAAACAAATGTGAATGAAATGTATGGCCATCTTTGAGACAGTGTCATGGGAATGTCAGTATTGAGAATGGATAACTGAAATGAAATTTTAACCTTGAATTATACAGTAGAAGCAGGGGGACTTGGCAAATTCAGCCCAAAAGTTCACAGCTCTCTAGGATTGTGCCAAGTACACCAGCCAAGAGGACGTCTCAACAGGAGAAATGCAGTTGTTGAGCCTAGTATTAATTCAGTCTAGACCTGCTTAGAGTATTGTGGAGGAGGGGGAAGCAAACTATGTACTTGAAGCTTGATCCATCACCTAGTTAGGCTGAAGTACCTGTGAGTACATCCAATTACTTCTACTGAACTCTGGGGGACTAAAGGCCAATTCAGTGTTACAGCCTCTGTGCAGAGCAGCTGCCGAAAATCACTTCTGTGAAGCAGTTCTCCACATGGCATCTGTAGCCTTTGGAAGAAGCTTTCCATATGCTTCTACCTAAGCATGTAGAGGTTTCCTTCTCCAACAACCAGCACTGTATAAGACTAGGACTCATTTATGTTTTGTGGCTACACTCATTTCCTGGAACTCTTTGGAGTGCTACCACCAAATAAATATACCAGGCAGGGATAGTTGGCTGGTGGCCATGTTGGCCATGTCAGAGGGGCATCTTCCCCTTTTTGGGTTTTAATTTGAACTTTAAAGGAGCTATGCAAGGTGCTGAACCTATTATATGGAAAGGACTAGACAATTTGGACAGCTCCTTAAAATTCAGACTGAAACCTGAAAAGGAATCACAGTCCACCAGCTGCTATTGGGTAGGGATGGATGAAGCCATTGACTTTGCTTCCTCCCACACTTGAACATTTTTAAATCACCAGTCCTTTCCCTAATTTTTAAAAGATTTTTGTGATTATTCATAAGTTCTTCTAAAAGCCAAATAAAATAAAACCATCAATAGGCCAAAGACAACTGACTTGAAATGCTTTAGACAGAGCTGTTCCCAATATGAAGAGAACTGTGTTGTACTTGCCAGGCAGGTAGCTCTTAAATGTGGGCAAGCTCTCAGAAAGAAAAAAAGGTAGCACCTCTAGTGCAGCTTGACATTGGAATCTAAATCTTTGCCTGCTTCCTTCTCACATTTGAGGACAAAGAATTTTGAAAAATTTCTCCCTGCTGGGCTAGATTACAAGAAGTTTTTTGGACAGAAAGCAATGGATTATCACAGAAAGTAATTATTTTCCCCAATCATATTTTTCACTAAAGATCCAAAAAGGCAAAAACAATCTAGGAAAGGTTGCTCATTTTATTAATGGGATGTCTTGATTGTTGAAACACCCCTCCTCACTTTGGAAATGAAAATGTGTCTAAAATCACCAGCTTGGTAGATGAAGGGAACACTGTGGATATCGAATACCTTGATTTCAGCAAGACCTTTGACAAGGTTCCCCATGACATTCTTGCAAACAAGCTTGTAAAATGTGGGGTAAACAAGTTAACTGTTAAATGGATTTGTAATTGGTTGACTGGCCAAACCCAAAGGGTGCTCAGCAGTGGCTCCTCGTTGTATTGGAAAGATGTGACCAGTGGGGTGCCACAGGGTTCTGTCCTGGGCCCAGTGCTATTCAACATCTTTATCAATGACTTGGATGACGGAATTAGGGGCATACATATCAAATTTGCTGATGACACCAAAGTAGGAGGAGTAGTTAATATCCTAGAGGACAGGATCAACATTCAATATGATCTGGATAGAATGGAGAGCTGGGCCAAAGCAAACAAAATGAACTTCAATACGGAGAAATGTAAGGTACTGCGCTTAGGGCGGAAAAACAAAATGCATAGATATAGGATGGGAGAGACCTGGCTGAATGAGACTACGTGCGAAAGGGATCTAGGAGTCCTAGTAGACCACAAGTTGAACATGAGTCAACAGTGTGATGCGGCAGCTAAAAAGACCAATGCGATTTTGGGCTGCATCAATAGAAGTATAGTGTCTAGATCAAGGGAAGTCATAGTGCCACTCTATTCTGCTTTGGTCAGGCCTCACCTAGAATACTGTGTCCAGTTCTGAGCACCACAATTCAAAAAGGATATTAACAAATTGGAGCGTGTCCAGAGAAGGGTGACTAAAATGGTGAAAGGTCTGGAAACCATGCCTTATAAGGAAAGACTTAGGGAGCTGGGTATGTTTAGCCTGGAAAAAAAGACGGTTAAGAGGCGATATGATAGCCCTGTTTAAGTATTTGATGGGGTGTCACATTGAGGATGGAGCAGGCTTGTTTTCTGCTGCTCCAGAGACTAGAACACAGAGCAATGGATGCAAGCTCCAGGACCAGAGATTCCTCAACATTAGGAGGAACTTTCAAACAGTAAGAGCTGTTCGGCAGTGGAACACGCTCCCTCAGAGCTTGGTGGGGTCTCCTTCCTTGGAGGTCTTTAAACAGAGGCTGGATGGCCATCTGTCAGGGATGCTTTGATCGTGATTCCTGCATGGCAGGGGGTTGGACTGGATGGCCCTTGTGGTCTCTTCCAACTCTACAATTCTATGATTCTATGACTCTATGCCTACACAAATGCATGGACTACTTATGGATTATACTGGGACTCAGAATCAATTTTTTAAGAGCAAAGCATCTCAGCCTGGATTGACAACTCTCTGAGTTGTAGAAGTCTCTCATATTTTTTTTAAAAAAAAATCCTAACATTTCAATATTTATACATGGGATTTAGGAAAACATTTGAGAATTTTGGAAATTGAACCACACAAAATTTTTCACCTTCCCAAATGCCAACAAATTAAGAAGATCCTACAGAAGGCATTTTGCCCAGTGTTCCCGCAATGCTGGTGTTTGCCTGCATGAGTAATCATGCTTCTCCATTCATATTTCTTAAGTGGAACATAAAAAGATGCCTTATGATGAATCAGATCCTTGGTCCATCTAGCCTGTAGGTGTGGCAATAATGTCTCTGCTGGATTTTGGGCAGTCATTTTGCCTAGCCATACCTGGAGATCTCTGGTATTCCCTGGTTGTTTCCCATTCAAATGTTAACCAGGCTTGACCCTACTTAGCTTGTGAAATCAGACAAGATCAGGTGTGTTCAGAGCAGCATGGTGGTAAGAACAGAAAGGAACATGACTGAAACCAAGGACATCAATTCCCAGTCTTTTACTAAACTATTTCTTCATTTCAGAGCCAAGCAGTTTTTGCAGCTGACTGTATAACTGTAGCTCTTTAATTAAAAATAAATAAATAAATGTATTTTAGCTGCTTTTCAAGACAGGAAACTGGGGGTAGAGGTTGAAGGTTTTATTGCACTGCCTATAAGTATCAGACTTCCCACCTGCCCCCAAGTGTGGGGTGGGGAGTTTACAGTAACATGTGGAGTCAACTCCATTGACAGTGCAGCAGTAAAGTCTGACCTTCTTTCCCTGGACCCTTTGGAATGGTGAAGGAGATAGTGTCAGTGGGCTGATCCTGAACTACAACTCAGGGAGCTGGACACAACTCGGGAGCTCCCCCGAGTGTGTGCCTGTTGGTTCTACTGGACCTCTCAGTGGCTTTCAATACCATCAGCCATGGTATCTTTCTCGGTTGCCTTGCTGGGATGGGACTTGGAGGTACTGCTTTACAGTGGCTCCATTCCTTCCTAGAGAGGTGAACCCAGAAAGTGGTGCTGGGGGACTCCTGTTTGACCCCTTAACCACTGGCCTGTGGTGTCCCTCCAGGGTCAGTTCTGTCCCCCATGCTGTTTAACATATACATGAAGCTGCTGGGAGAGGTTATCCAGAGTTTGGGGGTTTGGTGACATCAGTATGTGGATGACACCCAACTCCATTACTCCTTTCCACCACAAGCCAAGGAAGCATTTTCAGTCCTAAACCAGTGCCTGGCATCAATAATGGACTGGATGAGGGTGAACAAATTGAAACTTAATCCAGACAAGACAGACGTGCTCCTGGTCAGTTGAAAGGCAGATCAGGGAATAGGGATTTATCTTGTTCTGGGTGGGGTTACACTCCCTCTGAAGACACAGGTTCGCAGCATGGGGGTGCTCCTAGACTCAACTCTGAGTCTGGAAGCCCACATCTCAGCAGTGGCTAGGAGTGCATTTGCACAGCTAAAGCTTGTGTGCCTGCTGCACCCATTCATTGAGGTGTCAGATCTGTCCATGATGACACAGGCCTTAGTTACATCCCAGTTGGATCACTCTAACATGCTCTAGGTGGGGCTGCCTTTGAAGAGTGTTCCGAAACTCCAACTGGTCCAAAGAGCTGCAGCCAGATTGCTAACAAGAGCTGGCTACAGGGATCATACAACCCCCTTGTTGCAGCAGCTCCACTGGCAGCCAGTCTGTTTTGGGCCATAATTCAAAGTGCCAGTTATAACCTCTAAAGCCCTACATGGCTCATGTCCAGGTTATTTGAAGGACCATATGCTCTACTATGAACCATCCCGTGCTCTTTGATCTGCTGGGGAAGTCCCACCACCCTCACAGGTACAGGAGAGGACCTTCTCCATGGCTACCCCCAGGCTTTGGAACTCCCTGCCCAGAGAAGTCATATTGTTATCCTCCCTGTCTTCCTTCTGGAGCCAAGTAAAAACTTTCTTGTTTCAGGAGGTCTTTGACAATCTTTGTTAACAGTTGTGCTGGGATGCATGTGTGTGTTGTTTTTGTGTATGTGTATGTTTTTAAAATTTTAGCTTTTTAAACTTTTTGTTCTTTAATTCTGTTTTAACTTTTGTATTTTGCTGATTTTAACAATGTCTTTTTATTGTATGCCACTTTGAGTCCCAAACTGGGGCAAAATAAAGATAATAGTAATAGTAATAGTAATAGGCTCGGCCAAATTGATCACCAACAACGGTTTGCCCTGGCCTCACATCGGGAGGCATGGAGACGCACTATCCACAATGCCGCAGCCTTATTTGAGAACTCACACCGAACAAGTCTTGAAGAGAAACGACAATGCAGAAAGAATCATAACATGGAAACATCACCCAAGGAGACCTTCTGCTGTGCTTTTTGCAACCGGACTTGTTTATCTCGGATTGGCCTTTTTAGTCATCAGCGCGCTTGCAGAAAGAACGGGATGAGTCCTTCCTGAATCTCCGTTTGCAAAGAAACGCCAGAGAGAGAATAGTAATAGTATTAATAATACAAATACTGTCTTCCTGCTAGAAACACTGGGAGTTATAGTTCCACTCCCATGAACCTAGTAGAAGGAAAGGCTGGCTGCTTTCCCCTTCATTTTTAAAGGCATGTGGAGTGAAAAGAGTTATGCTTTTCCAATTGCAAAGGAGAAGGCATTAGTGCCATTACCTCTGCCAGTATTCCCTTTTATGGACTGGGATAGGGTGCCATGTGGGGCCCGAGAGAAGAACATTCCTGATGAATGTCCACACAAATTAAATGGTGGTGGTACCCATAGAAAACATTACTGCGGTTGTCAGTCATTTTGTGCTGAGTATCGTCTGCTCCTTACTGCTAGTGTGTAGTTTTTTGGGGATGGAGTCTTGGGCTAGGAAGAAAAAAAACATTGATGAACAGAGCTAAGGAAGGTGCTAAAAAATTTAGCTAATAGCTACAAATACCCAAACAGTAGTTAGTTATTGGTGTAATTAACAAATGTAAACAAATTACTCTTTACTTTTCCACTTTCTCAAAAATAACCTTTTACTTATTTTCATAAATAAAATAAAATAAATCTGAGTGCTATTTTTGCCTGAGGTACAGAAACACAGGCTCCTCCCATCCATCTCGTATTCATTGTCACACCCACCATAGTGCTTAAGGCAGCACCATGAGGCTAGTGCTTGAACTGTGTGTTATTCCTCTTGTGCCATTTCATAAGGTGACACCCCTTTAACCATGAATAGCTAAAATGTTATACAGTCATCCCTTCACATTTGCGGGGGTTAGGTTCCCCAGACCCCCGTGGATGCGAAAAATCCGTGAATAACAACTGCCCTCCCCCTCCCCCACAAAAGTGATCACGGGGCCTCTGGAGGCCCCATAGTCGCTTCCCCCCGCCCCCTCCCTCCCAAGGCCTTCATGGGGCCTCCGGAGTGTCTCCGGGGGCTCCGTGAAGGTCTCCCCGGCCCTCTCCCTCCCTCCCAAGGCATTCATGGGGCCTCTGGAGCGTCTCCGGGGGCTCCTTGAAGACCTCCCTGGCCCTCCCCCTCCCTCCCAAGGCCTTCATGGGACCTCCGGAGCATCTCAGGGGGCTCCGTGAAGGCCTCCCCGGCCCTCTCCCTCTCTCCCAAGGCCTTCATGGGGCCTCCGGAGTGTCTCCTGGGGCTCCGTGAAGGCCTCCCCGGCCCTCCCCCCTTCCTCCCAAGGCTGAGATTTGACAATGACATTTCAAAATGAATTTGCCTAATCATAGAATCATAGAGTTGGAAGAGAGCACAAGGGCCATCCCGTCCAACCCCCTGCCATGCAGGAATACACAATCAAAGCACTCCCGACAGATGGTCATCCAGCCTCTGTTTAGAAACTTCCAAAGAAGGAGACTCCACCACACTCCAAGGCAGTCTATTCCACTTCCAAACAGCTCTTACTGTCAGGAAGTTCTTCCTAATGTTTAGGTGGAATCTCTTTTCCTTAGTTTGAGTCCATTGCTCCATGTCCTATTCTCTGGAGCTTCAGAAAACAAGCTTGCTCCATCCCCAGTATGATATCCCTTCAAATATTTAAACATGGCTATCATATCACCTTGTAACCAGACCAGACATGCCCAGATTCCTAAGCTGCTCCTCATAGATCATGGCTTCAGGACCTCCCACCGTTTTGGTTACCCTCCCCTGTTGCATTCTGCGATATGGAAAAAAAACTTTCATTAATGCTAGAAGCCCACCCAACCCTAGAACATCTGCATGTTGCCATCTGCGTTAGTACAAATCTATGGGCCCATTCTGCATTGGATGCACTTTTAATTGCTGTTGGACTTCATAGTCTAAATGGAGCCACGGGATGGTTTCTGAATTGATGTGCATGTGTGCTAATATGCAACTCACATGAGTTCTCTCCCTTGCTGGGAATATAATCATGGTCTTTGGAGGCCTGAGCTACATCATAAGCAATTAGGAGTTTTTAAATGTTTCAAAACTGACTATGTTCCATCAAGCCATGATGATTAATGGATGCATTTTGATGTGCAAACCTGAGACCATTGTGCTTTCCCATTTGGTATTACTAAATGGATTTTGCAAGATGAAGGTGGGCTGTCCCGCTATCAGCATGCTGCAGTTAATTTGTGAGTGGGCAGGGATAGGAAAGAATATCCCTTTCCTTTGTTGACAGAGTGATGCCAGGAACATAAATTGAAATGCCTCTCAGAAAGTGCTCCGTCCAGCTGATAGGATGTTGCCACCCACTTCCTTCTACTTCTTCTAAAGAAAAGCCCAGCTTAGCAGCTGGTTTTGTGATTCACTTTGCCATGATGCTGTTCATTTTATGGCCTTATGATGTGCACTGGGTTCAGAAAACACTGAAATCATCAGTAAAGGGAGCAGCTATACTAGAAACTCTGCTCAGAGAGTGAAAGAAAACAGAGGAGGGGAGATGCTTCATTTCAGGATTTACAGCAAGTGGGGATGGGGGGATTTAACCCCTTTCCTCCCATGCTCTATTCATGAAGAAAATCTCTCCCCTGAAACTGATATTTGCTTCTAGGAGAAAGGTCTCATTGGCCTCAGCAGTATAGCTTATTTGATTCTAGTTTATTATATCATAGTTTATCCTAGAAGCCGTGTTGGGAGGTTGCTCTGTTCTTCCCCTGTTGTCTTTTTTACTAATGTCCATAAAAGCATTGCACTAAAGAAAACAGCCCAGAAATGGTTTAGTGAGCCTCACCTTGAAACATAAACCACATAACATACATGCATCAATCATTAAACCTAGCAAAAATGTTTCTGTTTCTTCCTTTCTAACTGCCTACAATATTCTGGCAGAGAGTTGGGAATTTTTATTTTATTTTATTTTATTTTATTTTATTTTATTTTGCCTCCAATGGTCCACCCTTCGATTTAAGTCATTTCATTTATGGATTATTGGCATCCTCTTTTTTTTATGATCAAATTACTGATTTTGCTCATGTGGGTGCTCTCAGTTTTCTTCTCCCCCCCCCCCCCGCTTCTGAGTTTCTATTAACTAGATTATTTTACTCCTTGCTTCAGTACAGCGATTTGTTATGTGTAACAGTGGCAGTGGTGGAGCTTGTCTCATCGGAGGCCACTCTGTTGTTTTATAATTAAAGCTTTTTTGCAATTTGCTTTCCACCTCCCCTGCCCCACCGCCAGCAACCACATTCCATTCCTCTCCCTTCTCTCTATACTGAGATTGACTGAAGGTTCACTTAAGTCATGGCTCAGAGGGGCACAACAAAAGCTGCACTGACTGTTTTGACATTGCTGGGTTTTGGAGTGACAGCCTCTGAGAATTATCTCAACTTTCCTTTTGATGGTGACTAATTGAATTATTTTATTATACTGCATGTTTTAGTAGTGGGAGGTTAGGGGTCGCCTTGTCACTGAAACAGAGTCTCCCGTTTCCCCCTCTCTTATCGCTTGAGTGTTCCACAGAAGGAAGGAGCTGAAAGCCAGACAGGTTGAACTCTGCAGCTCCAGATGAACAGAGGGGCTGCTTGCACTTTCTGGCAGTGCTGTTTTGCTCCTGTGTCTGAAAACATTTTGCAGTGTAAATGAGAGCAGGGGTCTTGCTCAGAGAGAAGGCACAGATCCACGCAGGCCTCTTTTGTGCCCCAAGAGTAGATCAACACTTCTCCAGCTGAATCAAACACTACCGATCATTGCTGCATGATGTTTTCAGACACAGGAATCCCTTGTTGGAAACACATGTTTGCAAACCTGGAGCAGGCACGTGCCAGAATTCTGAGTGCACAGTTTGGTTTCTGAGACTCCCCAGCTACTGTAATGAGCACAAGCCATTCCCAAAATTCAAAAGAACCCTGAAAGCAGTTTGTGAGAGAGGGCAAGAAGCAGTGGCACGGGAAACTTTCAGCGCTTGGAAAAGTTATGTTCATGGTATTAGGGGGAATTATGATCTAAAGAAGTTATTTTTCCAAGCTCTGATGCTGTTAAGCATGCAGAAAAGTTTGGCAGTGCCTAAGACAGGTCTATGCTGCTTGTGGACCACCGAAAGGGTCACAGAGACAACCATCAATGCAGGGAAGTCCATTAGGTAGATTATATTACGCTTGGTGGGATTTCTTGGCTATCTATCTCATTCTTTCTCTCTTTCTTTTATCCCTTCGCCCATTAACTCACCCACCAGTGTATCATCAGTGGTGACTGGTGGCTTCCATGTCAGTGGAGTAGTGACTGCACACCAGGCTTTATTCCACATATTAAAAGAGCTATCCAAGGTGCTGACCCCCGCCAAACCATTCAGCACCATGGATAGCTCTCTAAAATATGGATTAGATGCAGCACTCCTCTGGCATGGGAGCCATTGTTGCCACCTTCCATCACTGCTTGCACCCCGGTGGTGTTTGTGGGCCTCAATGCTCCAAAATATCTTTCCCCTCTCTTTACTTATAAGTAAATATCTTTACTTATAAGTAAATATCTTTACTTATAAGCCACCAGAATGAGGACAGGTGATATTGCCCACACTCTGTCTTCATTATATCATTATAAAACCAGACTTAGGAGAGTGTCTCTTAACTTCACCCTTGCATGGGGAGCAAATGGTACATAGGACTGCATACTATGACTATCCCCCACTGTTCAAGATGTCCTTGAAAAAATGCCAATTCTTTTGTGTTCCTGTGAACAGGTTAGCCATTTGGCTCAGTCTTAGTATTTGGCTATTTCCCCAATTGCTTTGCAGACCCCTTAGCCAAGAGTATGGAAAAAATAACACCAGAAATGGCCTTGGCTAGCTCTTACATTTCCATGGATTGCGCTGTTATGTTTTACAAGTTTTTTTCCAAGCACAAGTATCAGTCAGAACATCAGAAAAATTAATGTCTTAAGTGGCCTTTGGCATTTGTGAGTAAGAAACGAGACAAAATACCTCTGCAATACAATGGCATTTATCAAAACTGTGTGAGCTGTTTGAGAAAGATCCAAAATGGACACTCTGATGGGTATTGAGCCAATCTGAATTTCATAAGATTTGGAGGTTTACTCATTGTCAGCTAATAAGCTGTATTTTTACATGCAGTATTTTCAGCTCATAACACATCCCAAAAATGATTGTGTTATTTTTCCCTTTTAATTTACTTTTCCAGCTCAATGGTCTTCTTTCTTATTTTCTAATCCTCTTCCCCTAGGGAATTTTGTAAATTACCTATGAACTTTGCAGTTCTATTGCATGTTAATAAAACTACAGCTTTGTACCCTCTCTTCATTCCCCACCCAGGACAAAACGACACTGGAGAACTTGACTCAACAATTGGCAGTCAAACAGAATGAGGACGGGAAGTTTAGCCACGCTATGATGGATTTCAACATGAGCGGAGATTCTGACGGTCAGTAGCAAAGTGTTTTGCTTTATTTCCAGCTATGCCTGTGCATCCACCACCAGTGGAGAAGAAAAAGCATAGTCCTCTTTGATGCTTAAAAATGACAGTGAAATAGCCACAGATCTGATGTTGTAGATCTCTGGGTGAATTTTCTTACTGTTCAGTTACACGGCAGTTTTTATTGAGATTGCACTTTAGTGCTTTTTTGCACTAGTGCTAGATAGTTTACATGATTTAGTGAGAAATCGGTTGATCTGTTTATTTTTTCTGCTTTGCAGTTCACACAGACAAAGGTGGGGGTGTATGGCCTCCCAAGCACATCTGGGGGAAGATGCTGGGAAGTTGAGAGGGAGGGAGGGAAAGAGAGAGAAAGAGAAAGTGCTGGGATCTTTCCCTCCTCTGATTACCAGAGGAATGACTGCTATGTTTTCATGTCTTAGCCAGGAGTGCTACCTCTTCTTCCTGAAGCGAGAAGGCTGGGAGGAAGGAGGCAGCCTTTTAGCTCCAAGGAGCCATCCCCCCTCAAGCCCCCCTTCCCCTCACCCACTCTCCCCCCCCTCTCTCTCTCTCACACACACACACACAAACGGGATCACAGGAATGCGAAAGAGCAAACAGCTGGAGGAGCAGATCACTACTCAATATCTCTCTCTCTCACACACACACACACACACCCAGAAGGTAACTGGGGATTCTTCAGCCGCAGCAACCAAGCAACAACAGTGGCTGGATCTTTTCATTTGAGACTCCTCCATCCCCTCCCTAGTCAGTTCAACCCCCTCCGTGGTCAGTCCAACCAATCACGGCTCAGCTCTGCTGTTGTTGTTTCAGGAAGATTGCTGGTAATTCACACAGACTTTTCTGAAGTGGTAGTTCACATAATCGATAGTGTGCTAAGTCGCGCTACTTTTCAAAAAAGTCGGGAAAAGTTCTGAAATCCTTTATTACACTACTTATGGGTGTTTGTGCCCCCCTCCTTCTGAAAGAGGCAATTTTGTGGCACAATGCAAGTAAACAATTTGGAATCTTAGCAAATTCTTCTTGGTTTTTTTCCATCGTGTAATCAAGACCTTACTGTCCTAAATGCTGCTGCCAAGGCAAAGCCTAGCAAGAACATATCTTTGGCTCTGTAATAATGAGAAGAAAGAACCAAACAGAAATACGTAAATTTAGAGTAACTGAGATCAGAGGTAGAGCCAATGAGTTACATTAGTGATTGGCCACGAGACAGGAGCACACTAGACGTAGGTGCTGGTATGCATTGGATGTGATGCTGTTTTCTGTCTCTAACTTTGCAGAGATGAGGAATCAGATGATCGAATCTTTATTGGCTTGTAAGGTCTAATTCATGCCATACTTTATCCTTTAGTTGTCCACCTAAGGGTGTTTTAAAGGTGCACCTGAAAATGTAAAATGTGATGTGTTTGCCACATGGCTGACAGATCTTGTGAATGCATGTACTCCTCAGGGAGTCAGGAATGGCTGTAGCTCCCTGCTGGGTGTACTTTCAGTGTCAATGTCTGAAAGCACCATTAGAAAGTTCTTGTGAATAGAAAAGGCTCTGACATTTGCCTAAATGTTCTCAACAAAAGGCAGCAGAATGAAAGCAAGTGTTCTTTCAATTAATTTTAAGTGCTGATGGAAGAATCTGTTTCTGGGCAAGGTCTGGTAGCTGTATTAATTACCAGCCTAAAAGCCATAGAGCCACTATAGGAATGCATGGGGAGGGTGTGTGTTCCAATGCATTATTGCAATGGAAATTGGTTTCACAAGACACTGCCAAAAAATAAAAAAATACAGATGCTGCTCCCTCACCTTTAAAAATGTGGGGAACATCTTGGAAGACCCATCTGCTGAGCTGGGAGGGATCCTTTCATTCCTTTCTATTTCACCAGCCTAGTATAAGGCATGACTTCCTATACCTGTACTGATCCCAGGAAATGCCAAGCCAGCTTTCTCATGAAAGTATCCAATGAATGTGATGCCACAGCATCCCTAAATAATTCCAATGAAGTACTTCTCTTCATTGAACTCCTTTTTGCACAAAACCTGGGCAGGAATACGGGGATTTCTGTAGAAAAAATGTTTTGTCCAAATTTGACCACGGAATGCATAGACCATGAGCCATATTCCCTCCAATTTAAGAGGACATTGTCTTTTTCTGATGCCTAGCTGAGGTCTGTTGCCACTAACACAAACTGCTGATTTCAACGACATAGCCATGTTAGTCTGGAATATCAGTAAGCAAAGGGATCTTGTAGCACCTTTGAGATTAACTGAGAGATAGAAAATTGCAGCACAAGCTTTCATAGACATAGCCTATTTCCCCAGATGCTGGACGACTCCAGCATCTGTGGAAGTTGACTAAGTCTATGAAAGCTTATACTACAATTTTTTTCTCTCTCAGTCTCAAAGGTGCTACAAGATCCCTTTGCTTACAGACTGCTGATGTCAGAGGAACTTCAGTTAGCATGAAGCAATCCAACCTGAATGCACAAAAAACAGAATGAGAGATCACTTCCACGCAGCCTGTAACCTTTGTGATACTGATAAGGCACTGTCTGTTACTAGGGCAGTAGTACAATTATTCATTTTTGCCCTGCAACTTGTATCTCCGGGTCCTGCTGTACAATAGCATCTTCGTAAGCAAAAAAATATTTTTTTAAAAAAAATGAGATGCACTTCCTCACCCCCAATTTTTCTTTTTTAAAAAATGTAGTGCTCTTCTGATATTACCTTACTGAAATCTTGGAAAAGTTAGTTTTTTGGATTGTTGCTCGTAGAATCTCCCATTCAGCAACAGCCATGCTGGCTGGAAGATTCTGGAGCTAAGATCCTACATCAAGCAGGCAGAAGATAATGCTGTGTCCATATCAGTTCCATGTCCATCTCCTGCATGTTTTGTTTTGGATGGGGCAGAAGGGGCTGTTCCCCAACACTTTGCTCCTCATCCAAAACTTCTCTCCCCTGCTGCTGTCAAAAGTTAGAGTCCACCACTGCTGCTGCTTTTTACCAGTGGAGATGGGAGGGATGGGGAGACAAGTCAGGCAATGACAAAACCCCTTGTCTTGGCTCAGAGGGGGAAGGAAATGAGAGAGTCTTCACAAATAGGTACGTCACTGAACAATTTCCATCCAAAAAAGATATACGTGTGTGTAGGGCACACCTATGTGCACACATGTCACTAACAGTATTCTGAAACTGGGAGTTATACGTTTTGCAGCCTCTGACATGGTAACAGCCCAGAATATACCCATGCACCAGTCTCTCACCTGACCAGTGATATCTGTGGAGGGTGCAGAGACAGCATGTGACACCATTGCTGTGGGTTGATGAATCCATACTGGGTTTTATAGGAGCACCTCCAAGTCTAACTGAGCTAGTTTAACAGGAGACAAAATTAGTTCAGCTCCTTGGAATCAAATGTTCCATTGCCCAGAATAGTTACTATAAAGCCCACCAGAGCCACCAGCTGGGGTGGAAGAACCGGCACGTCCAATTCCTGTTGGTTATGCAGAAAAGATAAGATACAAAGTGGGAATTCCATGTCAAAAGTCAAACTGTGTGGTTTTCCCCCTTTTAATTTTTTTAAAAGGTTGGGAAAGGTTGTTCATATTAGATCTGTTTGCATTTGGGCCTCAACATGAACTCTAGTTGTAACTTTTGGGTACTCTCGTTTTAACTTTTGCATGCTTTTAAAAATATTTTTATATTGTTTAATTTACAATTTTAAAAATGGCAATCTTTTAACTGTTTTAATTTTATTCCTATGTTTTTAGCTAATGTTGTTTTATTGTTTGTGAGCCACCTTGAGTCCCGCATTGGGAGAAAGGTGGCATATAACTGTAATAAACAAACAAAACCACCATCACACACTATATTATCTAATCATGGGATGGAGGGAAGGGGTGTGTGTGTGTTTATGTCCTGTATCTCTATTGTCTTAACAGCACCATACAAATCCCCTGCATGCGTTAAATGAGCCAGTGTTTTCCTTGTTCTCCTCTGGTTTGCTGCGAGGAGAAACCAGTCTCAGCATAATTAACTGAAGTCCTGATGAAACAAATATGTTCTTCCATTTCTCAGAGGACAGCTAAACATGATGAAATATGCTTTATTCCCTACCTCTTTCTCCCTCTTACGTCAACATTCCAGGCAGCGCAGGGGTATCAGAGTCTCGGATTTATCGGGAATCCAGGGGGCGCGGGAGCAACGAGCCCCACATCAAGCGCCCAATGAATGCCTTCATGGTGTGGGCAAAGGATGAACGGAGGAAGATCTTACAAGCCTTCCCTGATATGCATAACTCTAACATCAGCAAAATTCTGGGTAAGAAAACAAAACATTTGATTTCCTGCATGACTCTTCTGTTATGAATAGGGATGGACAGATCAATTTATTTTGACTCCTTGTCAGGGGGGTTTCATATGTTCATTTGTAAATCTAATGTGTGATTTAAAATCATTCAAGCATTCAACTATGTTCTTACAATATGCATTGCTAAAAATATTTTGCCTCAGAAGTATATTTCTCAATGTAACACACACATTATTTTTGAATGTATTTCACTAAAGGGAAAGGGGTTGGGGGTGTTGAGCCAAGAAGCTGATTGCAAAATTTGGAAAACTACAGAATAACAGGAATAATTATGTTGCAGTTTATACATTAGCCTAGGAGGAATAATTCAGGTTAGTTTGCATATCAGTTCATAAATACGGAAGTCTTCCAGTATCCCTAGTTTTAGGTGGAGAGATTTTAACTGAACAGCCAGTTTTACAAAATCACCTAGTACTTTGATGCTACTTCAGATGTGCGGAATGGGCCACCTAACCCATTCCATGTGCTAAACAGAATGTGGTGGTCAGATTCTGGAGTGTGCCACTTCAAATAGCAGAAGGGAGGGGGGAGCTAGCTGCTAAATGACTCAAGGTTAGAATATCTGAAAGACCATCCTGTTCATGTCTACCAGATGGGGTAGTCTGGTCAAAACTTGAGTCCATCCATCCTTGTCTGCAGCTTTCAATGCTGCTTTAAGAAGATGAGCATGCAAGAGAAAAGATAACCCTTTTCAGCTATAGTACCATGATTATAGAACATGTTCCTAGGGAAGCCCTAGTTCCTGAGCAATGAAAAGCAGTGTTGGATGGCAGCTTCCATTTCTTTTTTGCTCTTAATGTCTGTTGATGGTGGTGGTTAGAGATCATTGTACAATGCCCCCCACTCTCTCTCTGGCTTTTCTTCGCAAATGAAGATTCAGGAAGGACTCATCCCATGCTTTCTGCAAGCACGCTGATGACTAAAAAGGCCAATCCGAGATAAACAAGTCTGGTTGCAGAAAGCACAGCAGAAGGTCTCCTTGGGTGATGTTTCTGGGTTGTGATTCTTTCTGCATTGTCGTTTCTCTTCAAGACTTGTTCAGCCTAAGTTCTCAAATAAGGCTGCAGCATTGTGGCTAGTGTGTCTCCATGCCTCCCGATGTGAGCCCAGGGAGCACCATTGTTGGTGATCCATTTGGCCGAGCCTGAGATGTTGTTTCATGGAGTCCTTGTCCTTCGAGCCTGTGCAATGGATTTTTTTAGTGGAGCACAGCATGCATAGAACTGGCCTCACCCTTTAAACCAAAGGTTGATCTGCTGTGGCCTTGCAAGCATGGACGGTAGCAGCGAGCCGGGTTTGGGATTAGAGTTTTCCTTCTCCTAGGATAGTTGCCATAAGGCTAGAGAGCCCATCCTGCCCTTTGACGCTCTTTGTCAGATCCTTCGGTTTTGACCTGTCTGGCATGGGAGACCCTACTGGTGGCTATTATGTCACCGCCAGCATAGCTCAAAACATCATTATGGTATGCAAACCTCTCTCCCATGACAAGGGGGCAATGCACAACATCCACATTCAAAGCAAGAGTGAAGGCTATTTGTGCTTGTGAAGCCATTGTGCATGCACATTAAGCTGTGCATTTGATTGTACATGCAGCTACACATTAAGTTTTCCTTCATTGCTCTTCAACACAAAGGTTGCTTAGCACAATCAACATGTACTTCCACATGTGGAAATTATTTCTGCATGATCAGTTCTTTTTAACAGTAAATCAGAACAACCAAAAGAGAAGCATCCTGTTTCCTACTGGGGCATTTTGTTTCGCTGTCTCCAGGAGGGAGCATTCAAATATGTGATATCCTTCCTACAACCTGAAGTGTTACAATCAGGACTTCTGTCATTCTGTTCTGTATAAATGTGCAGATTGGCTTGATCTGGCCAGTGAAATTCAGCCACAGCAGAGATGCCCTTAAGAGCAGGATTAAGTACTGCTATTGATTTCCCTATTGAACAGACTCAAGGAGGCTTGCATAGTAGCAGTTGGTTATGGATGGCAGGTAGGATGGCTTTAACAGGGGTGCCTGAATTGATTAGATTAGTCAGAAGAAAGTGTGATAAGGAGTCTACATTTGTTCCAGAAATGATAAAACTTATATATGCCAGCAGGAAGGATTTAAAACTGGTTACGGCTGTGAGATTAGGCATATGAGTCGGGAGGCAAACAGTTCGGTCTACTCTCTGGATTTAAGCGTGGTCCTGATTAAACTTGCCTTTAAGTAATCATCTTCAGAAATTGGTCAGATCACTGTGAACATCCTGTCCCCGCTCCCAGCTCCTCGTTTTCTTCCTCCTCCCTGGGCCACTACTTTTCATATAGAAAGTACAAAGGGAGCTTGATGTTCCCCCATCTTAACTGATTGTTTTGGATAACAACCTCCAACAGCCCACCGCTAATTCATTCCGCTTAAAATAGGCGCTTGAGCCGGACTGACATTTCACTCAGTCTCTAGGGGATCCGCGTTGACATTTTAAAGGGCTTCTAAGCATTTTCTAATACCCTCCAAATCTGGTTTTAATAAGCCACTTCAGCTGAAATTTTTAACATAAGGAATCACCTTTTACTGTTTAGTGCTAGACTGTGCCAGTGTGTGTTGGAGGAGAATGCAGCAAGCATATCAGAGCCATCTTTTTCTGATTAAATATACAGTAGGTGGAGTGTAATGTGCAAATCCATTCCAGATTCTCATAGAGATGACAGTCCTCTGCTCCACTCTCAAACTCCTTGCACTGCAAGAGCAGTGAGGTTTGAAAGCAAGCAAGAGGCAAAGATCGTCTGTCTTTGAAACATCAGAAGACCAAGGGGAGAATCTCTTCCTCCTTTGCAATAAAGCAGGGTGAGCTGCTCTCTTCTTTCCTGGCAGAAACTTTGCAAAGGTCCCTTCTGAGTTGTCAAAGGCCAGTTTTTGAACTCAGCAGGGAACTCTCTATTAACTAGAGGAAGGAGAGTGAGTAGAAGCTCATAGATCAACCAGGTATTCGGGGCTCTTTGCAAGAAAGCCACAATTGTTCTAACTCACCATCATTGCCTTGCTTTTTTGAAAAAAAACAAAAGGTCTGACATTGTTCTGAGCTTGGCTGTCTGATGTGTCTTGAGCTGTAATTTAAATGAATGTGTTCTTCAGTCAGGCTGTGTGTTTGTGTATCTGCGTGTGTGTTTGTGACTTTGGTAGTAGAATAAGGAGAGTGCCCTTTCCAGCACTCCCATTCTTCAGGGATTAGATTTTGACACTGTGATAGTATGCTCAGAGTGTTAAAAAAGAAGGGGAGAAAAACAGTGCATGGGTTTGTCAGCAAAGTCATCTGAGTGCATTATTGTCCTCCATTTGTTCATTCCTATGTAATTGTCCCTATCAGAACTCTTTTTTTTTTTTTTTTTTTTTGCAAAAAGAAAAAAAGAACTTGTAAAGAGACTTTTGCCAATATTCTACCTTGGCTCCATAGTTAGATGTGCATTACTAAGTAATGCCTCCTGGCCCAACCCTCCCAGTCCACCTTTACAGCCAGAAGCTGGATTGGGCAAAGGTGCACAAGGAGAAGAATGTTTCTAACAAGTGAGGCTGCAACAAGGACTTGTGCCTGCCCTACTTAAGCTAGCCTGCCACCCTCGGGTGCAGTGGAGGTCACTGTCCTGTCTCCAATGTTGAAACAAGAGAGAGCTTAGAAACTCGAGACTGGCTGCTGACCCACTGCCAAAATAATGGTGTTTGGTACCGCTTTAACTGCCATGGCTCAGTGCTGTGGAATTCTGTGATTTGTAGTTTTGTGAGATATTTAGCCTTCTTTGCCAGAGAGCTCTGGTGCCACAATAAACTACAAATGCCAGGATTCCATAGGATGGAGCCATGACAGTTAAAGCAGTGTCAAGCTGCATTATTTCTGCAGTGTATCAGCAGCCCTAGAGTTTAGCCTAGGCAAGTTAGACTGGCACCCTCTCTGCTGTCCTTTTGTACCCTGGATAAGGTACAAAAGGATGGTACAATTTCGTACCTTTGTGATTTGCCAGACCATTGAGAGCTGACTCCTCAAAGGAATTTGTTTTTCTTCCTTTTTAATGGGTATGCTTTTAATTGCTTTCAGTTTTGTTGATAGTTTATACCTGTAGCTTTTGTGAAACTTTTGGCTGTGTTTGTTTTAACTTTTGAAAGTCACCTTGTGTCCCACACTGGGAAAAAGATGGGATATAATTGGTTGAGGAGGAGGAGGAGGACGACGACAACAACATTCATTTGCTGGTCCACTTCACTGGAATTGGCAAGTAGTGATATATTGCCCTGGTGGAACAGTGGTTAAATGCCAGTACTGCAGCCACAGCATTATGAGTTCAATCCCAGAGGGCTCCAAGGTTTACTCAGCCTTGTAGGTCAGTAAAAGGAGATACCCAGCTTGTTGGTGGCAATTAGCGAACACATCGTAAATTGCTTAGGGAGTGCTTTGGCACTGATAAGTGGTATAGAAATATCAGTGCTATTGCTATTGCTGTTCTTTGTCAGAGGCAGCAAACTGTTTGGGGGCTGAGGAAACAGAGACAACAGTTGACATCCTGTTAGTTACAATGGTGTAAGTCCAATTTATGCCGTTATAATCTATTTTTCTTGGTCATTGCAGAGACTGGAATTCTGTTCCAACCACACAACAAGCAAAATCACCCACAAAGCCCACCTTTGCAGTGTGATACCCACCCCAGATGCCCATTTCTATGTTGGTGGGGAGCAGGGAGGCAGTAGAGATGTGTCTAGCTATCTCCCTTTAGCTGGATGCACAACAATAATTTCATCTTCAACAACCTCCCTGAGACGCCCTTAAGGTTCCTGAGGTTGCCTATTTTGATGAGTCCAGCTAAAAGAAAATAGTTGGACACATCTCTGCTGCTCCTCCTGCTCTCCACCTGCACAGAACTAGACATCTTGGGAGGGGGGTGCTGCCATGCTGAAATTGGGGGGAGGCCACCAGGAGACATATCATAGCTACATGATGAAGATATGTCTCCTGGTGCAGTCATAGTTTTCTGCTATGAAGTCTTGAGCAAATCATTATTTCTCAGCCTCTCTTGCCTTGCTGGTTGTGATGGAAACTGAGATAATAAGCTGTTGTTGTGTGCCTTCAAGTCATTTCCATTGGCAACCCTAAAGTGAATTTATCACAAGGTGCTGAACCCTATCTCCAAAACAGGGTTTTCCTGGCAAGATTTCTTCACAGTGGGGGTTGCCATTGCCTTCCCCTGAGGCTGAGGGAGTGTGACATGCCATGGTCACCCCATGGGCTTCCATGGCTGAGTGAGGATTCAGACCCTGCTCTCCCAGAGTCCTAGTCCCACACTCAAATCACTACACCATGCTGGCTCTACAGTGAAATGTACTGCAGAAATTATTGTGACAATCAGCTAGTGTATCACATCACTAGTTATGTTCTGTGCACACTCCAGTGGCAGGTAGCCATTGCTGTGATACAGGGAGATTTTGGTGTGAAGTCCAAAAGCTTGCCGCAGCCATTCAGTGGAGAATGGTGACTCCAGTATCAGCAGGGTGGCAAATCAGGTCTGGGTTCTATTCCAGACTTTAAATAACTTATTCAAGCTGCTGAACCCTGTCTCCAAAACAGTAGCAGTAGCCTCATTGTGCTTTTGTGTGATGTTCTTCATCACCTATCAGAGGCAGAGCTCAGAAAAGTTACTTTTTCAACTACAGTTCCCAAAACCTACCTGTCAGCATGGTCACTAATACAGGCTGGGGGATTTGTTGAGCTGTGGTCCAAACCAGTAAATTTTGAAGCTCTAGTTCAAGGGAAGCTTAAGTCAATGTGTGTTTTGCTGTGCAGACACATTGCCTTCCCCTTACTAGATTCTTCTTGGGGTCCCTGTGTGCTTTTGCCTATCTCAGGAGAGAAGGTCGCCCAGCGTGAACAGTGGAAAACTGGCTCTCAGTAAAGAATAATGAAACTTACTTACACAAAGCTGGCTTTTTTCCCTGGTACTTTTATGTTTCAGTGAACAAGAAAAGGGGAGGATATTTTGTAGACAGGAGGAAATTTAAGGTTTTTATACACTGAAAACTGTCTAGGGGGTATGATGATGTAGGCATAGTCCAAGAGTAATAACATGAGCTAAATGCAGCAAATAGGAAGGACAACACTGTCTCTCCCAAGTTATGATTCGATCAGCCCCCACAATGTCCTTGTGACATTTTCCCTATTGGAACATAAGAATAATTTCCATCCCATGTTTGTTTTCACAGCCAGCCTCATCTCGCTTTTCCCAAAGAGACTGAGCACTATACAAGGCTTAACAAATCTCCCATTGGATCATTTCTTTTCTTTTCCCTAAAATATCCCAGCCCAGCTTTATGAGCATCATGGGTATTTTTCTTAAACAACAAAAATCTCTCCACCCAGCTCCATTAAGCAAAACAAACTGAACAGCAAATGAATATGGCTCCTCCAATTATAATATGCTTATTGTCTCAAATGTTAGCAGAACATTGCCTTGGTCATGTTTGATTTTCCCTTAAGGAAAATACACACATACACACACACACACATACACAATTGTAAACAACACTAAAGAACTGCAGGGCATAGGGTGTATGAGGGTTATGTCAAAACTATTATGGAAAAGATGGGTTTGGGGAAAGGATCTTAAAGAAGCAGGAGAACTAGCATCATGCAGGGATACTGAGTAAGACAGGTGGGAGAAGGGGCAGGAATGAAGGAAGGGCTATTTGTTTATTAAGCACCATCAACATACAGATCTCTGAGCAAAAATGCAGGGAGTTTACAATTTGGATTTGGACTGTGTGTGAGAGAGTGACAGAAGGAGGGAGGAAGGATTGTCAAAGACAGCAGACAAGCATGGTGGCTGGGTTGCCACCATAGCAGTCAGGGTTTTGTGTGAAGGTTTCAGGTCATAAGGCTTTTCTAACACTAACTGTGGGACATAGCATATCACACAAGTGATTTATGTCCCACTGGTTTCACAGAATCCTATACCTAGGAAAGATCACAAGGCTAATGGATCTCATGGCCCACTCATGGCTGTGTCCATCCCTTCAGAGATCAAAGCATAGCCCTCATGTGGCAGAGAGAGGTATCCCACAATAAATAAAAGTGCAGCGCACATAGCTCCAGGTGAGCGGTTAGGAGCCTGCCCTGAGCATAAAATGGCTAATTATGACATTGTTGAATTCTTTGGAGGTCCCAAATAAGCTATACAGGGGCCATGAACCTTTTTATCTAGATTAAACTATGGCAGAGACACCCGGCTACCACTGCATCAACATGCTACAAGGGCTGGATCTGGTGCCCATTTTGCCAGTTCACAACCAATGAGGCTGCGTTGAGCTCACCAACTTCATTTGCCAAAGTGGCTTTTGCAAGCTTGACCAGCTCAGAAATAGATGTCCTTTTCATTCTTCCCTTGGCAGGCTCTCGCTGGAAAGCTATGACGAACCTTGAGAAACAGCCATACTATGAGGAGCAGGCCCGACTCAGCAAGCAACACCTGGAGAAGTACCCAGACTACAAATACAAGCCCAGGCCAAAGCGTACCTGCTTAGTGGATGGGAAGAAGCTGCGGATTGGTGAATACAAAGCAATCATGCGCAATCGACGTCAAGAGATGAGGCAATATTTCAATGTTGGGTATGGGCCCTAAGTGGCATATTACATTTACTTTAGTCCCAAAGGCAATGTGTAGGAAAATACCTTATGATGCATGAGCAGGAATCCAGGCTTTCCCTTGTTTGGGGTGGTCCAATTAAAGTAGCCAAGAAGCAGAAATTTTGACATGGATGCTTTGTGCATCTTAGACGTGAAAGTAAAATACCTTATGAGGCATTAGCAGGCATCCAGGGTTTTCATGGTTCAAGATGATGCAATTAAAGACTTGACAGGGATGCTATTTCCTCTTTACTCTGGACCTACTTTACCAACCACTTCAGTACTTGGAAGCAGCTGGGTATGGGTCAGTAACTTTAGAAGCTATTGGGTAGGCTTTGGTAACTTTACTGGATCAGTTTTGTGAACAGGTACTCCCCCACTGAAAATTTCAAGGAGGTTCAAGACTGGGAGAGGCTAGAAGGTTCATTTCCATTTTTTAAAAAAGAAAAAAAGTAGTCACCTTTTTGATGAAGGCATGGGGAGCATGCTGCACTCCATATATTGTTGGAATGTAATTGCCATCAGCCCTAGTGATCATAGGCAATGGTGATACATGATGCAAGTTACAGTCCAATAATATCTACAGTTATAAGGAGCATATAACTCCTGTGTTAAAACAGCTTCAGTGGCTGCTGATTCATTTCTGGGCACAATTCAAAGTGCTGGTCATGACCTATAAAGTCCTATACAGCTTGGTTCCATACTGTTTGAAAGACTGTATCTCCCCATATGAACCTTCCAGAAGTTTAAGATCATCAGGGGAAGGCTTTCTCTCACTCAGCTGGCCCCCTCCCTGTTTTCCTTTCACCGGCGACAAAGGCATTTTTATGCAAGCAAGCTTTTAATGTGTAGCTGGGCTTTGGAAGTTTTTATTGGGGTGCATCTTTGTTTTTATTTTTATCTCTTTATTTTTAATTTTTCAACTTTAATATATTTATGTATTTTAGATTTGCTATATTGTGATGTTTTTAATGGTTTTTAAACTGTATTTTATATGATATGTTGTGAGTCGCCTTGGGTCCCTTCTGGGAGAAAGATGGCATATAAATGAATGAATGAAATGAAATGAAATAATAAATAAATACATGGCCATACATTCATTCCACAAAACTTTGTTATTAGATCTCACGAATGTTCACAAGGATAGGCATCAGCATCCACTATCCTGATTTGTGCTACTCACTGCAACACAACCACTGTATGTGTATGTTGTTACACCTATCAATATAAGCAGAAAGCAAATGACAGAAAAGATATCATCAGACCCAGTAAAAATCTTTGAGCAATTGTCTAGCTGGGTTGTAAACTCAATTCATCATAGACTGCCTACCCTTTCATTTTGAACCACTTGCATATATGCCTCTTTAAGGTACTTCCCTGCCCATGTTGCTGTAGAAGAGACTTTCTCCATTCCAGAAGTTGTGATTCTCATTGTTTTAACAGAGGGGTTTGGGAGGGGGGCAGGGAGAGCCAGGGATTTCAAAAATAGATAGGGGCTGCACACAGCCTGTGGACCATGTACAGTATTGCTCCCCCTTGCTGTTCGGAAAGCCTCAGTCACCAGCTCCTTCAGTTGGTAGGATGCTGAGTTTACCCATCTACCACCATACTCATGACTTGACTTGGAACATCTCCCCAAACCTGAAAACAGCCATGGCATTTGTAAGCTTGCAATTGATTTTATTAAAAACCAGTGGGTCATTAAACAGGATGTGACAACAGAACCCCTCTCCTACCATTGCTCACTAGATACTATTAGGGGTGGCCTACTCTTTTGGAACCTTGAAATCCCACCCAGCCATTACAACAAGCAGCCACAGATAAAACTTTCTTCCAAGGTTTTGTCTAACTCTTTTTGAAAGGTACCTTGAACAAAAGTAGACTTCACCCCATCTTATGGCAGTGAATTCCATAAAATAATTAAAGGTGGGGCCTTCAACAAAATGTTACAGTATACTATGTTTCCACTCACTGTTGGTCAGGTGACCGTGTGCATGTGTGTGTGTGTGTGTGTGTGTGCTTTCAAGTCGCCTGTCAACTTATGGTGACCCCATTATTTTCATAGGGTTTTCTTAGGCAAAGAATACTCAGAAGTGGTTTTTCCAGTTCTTTCCTCTAAAATATATCCTACAGTACCTTACCTGGGCTATATTCATTGGTGGCCTCCCATCCAAATACTAACCAGGGCTGACCCTGCTTAGCTTCCAAGGTCAGATGGGATCTGGTGCCTTTAGTGTATTTAGGCCTTATGAGTTGACTGTACCTTGTTCCATAATACTCCAATTCATTCCCCATCCAGAGTTTCAAAAAGTTACTTTTTTGGGTTGCTAGTCTCAGAATCTCCCAGGCAGAAAGATATTGGGGGATTTGAGGAGTTGTAGTAAAAAAAAAGACATTTCTTCAAGATCTGCTCCTGCCTAGCTCTCTGCATCCCTCCCTGAAACAACTATCAGTCAAAATTCATAGAATCATAGAGTTAGAAGAGACCACATGGGCCAGTTAGTCCAACCCCCTGCCATGCAAGGATACCCAGTCAAAGCATTCCTGACAGATGGCCTTCCAGCCTCTGTCTGAAAACCTCCAAAGAAGGAGTCTCCCTCACATTCCAAGGCAGTGCAAAGAGCTCTTAGTGTCCATGGACAGTGAACGTGCTCAGTCCTCATCAGGACAGTCTGTCCAACAGTGAGCTTGCACAGTCCTCACTGGGCTATTTCACCCTTCCCACTATGTTTCTTTTTCCTCTAAAGATTTTCTGTGCTTCTCCAAGCCTTGGAGTTCTCCCATGCCTATTGGTATCTCCCTCTTGTGCACAGATGGTGCTGGTTTGGCTGCATAAGCAAAAATGCACGTACCTGAACATCAGAAATAGATGTACTCTGCTTTCTCTTGCCTCCACTGATTCTGCTAGACAGAGAAAAGAAAGTATTTCTTCATGCACAATGTGCAATTAATTTAAGGAATTCACTGCTGTAAGATTTAGTGATGGTTGCTGGCTTGGATGGCATTATGGCTTTCAATGCTGATATCTGAATGAATGCATAACCATCCCAAGTTAAGCGCTTTTGAGTCCTGCTGATTTTCCAATATAGGAGTTAAGTGCAGGTTTAAATCTCTCCTGTTGAAATCAAGGAGACTCTAAAGTGCTTTACTGTGGCTGGACCATGCCCAATGTTTTTGGAACAAGAGCTGGCTGTTTGAGTCTGGTTAATGGATGTCAGGAACGATGAACGGAGATGAATCTGTCCAGCTACTGCTAAGTGTCACCAGGCAGTTTTTTAAACAGCTACAGTGTGCATTGTTATAATAAGCAGCTCAGCCCAGAAATCTGAGCCGCTTAACCCTGTGGTGTTGGCACGTCCAGCGATCCCACTGGTAAGCGCTGAAACAAACATAGGGAAGCTGGCCAACCCTTGGCATCAGGAGATTAAAAGAGAGGGAGGGGAAGACCTTTTGGAGGAAGAATAGGCAGCAACAAAGCTTCCAAAATTCCACTTATCTCGCCAACACTGATGCTTGACAATGTTCGGGGAGGGGGGAATTAATCTTCCAAGGTTTGAGATGTTATTCAACTTCCTTATTGAGCCTGACAGATTCTGTCAGAAGGCGGGGGGCAGTGGTAGTCCGAATTATGGGGTTATGGAAAGGTATGCCACAAATCAGGTGTTTATGACTAGAAGGGGACATAGATCAGGAGCTGATGTAGGGTTTTCTGAAGAATGTGGCATTTGTTAAGTGACAGAGCTAAAGCTGTGTCAATCCTGTGCCAAATCAATTGATTAATTTCAGCATGTTTCAATCTCACTCTATATATGATCAGGTTGTAAGGCTATGATCCTGTTTGTATGAAATTGGGATTTCTGAACAAACATGGTGAAGATAGGGCTGCAGAATCATGGAGGTGGTATCATAAAGCTGCTTTCATCTGTGATAACACAGTGATCTCTAATGCTACAGATGTACAGAGTGCTTGAACGTATACCATGGAGAGCCAAAACTAGCCCCCTAAAAATAGGAGAGCCTTTGCCTGGTGTGAGCCAGCATGGTGTAGTGGGTTGAGGGTTGGACTCCAACTCCGGAGACCAGTGTTTGAATCCCAGCTCACCCATGGAAAACCACTGAGTGACCTTGGACAAGTCAATTTCTCTCAGCCTCAGAGGAAGGTAAGGACAAACTCCCTCCGAACCAATTTTGCCAAGAGAACCCTGTGGTAGGTTCGCTTTAGAGTTGCCATAAGTTGGAAATGACTTGAAGGCAGACAACAACAACAAATGTCACCTGACATTGAAAGGTATTCCTGTGGTTTTTATGTGGGTGCTTATTTGTTAACGTCCATTAAAGGTAACACATATTCACTGCACCTTTTTGTTCTTTTGTGCCTTTAAGTCATTTCCGAATTATGGCATCCCTAAAGTAAGCCTATCATGGGGTTTTCTTGGCAAGATTTGTATTCCTCTGAGGCTGAGAGAATGTGACCTGCCCAAGGTCACCCAGTGGGTTTCCACAGCTAAGTGGGAACTTGAACCCTGGTCTCCCAGTGTCCTAATCCTACGCTCAGACCACTATACCATGCTGGTGTGAATTATTTTCACTAATCTATACATGTGTGTTTATCCTTGTGAGAACTGACAAGACCAGAAGCTTGTCAGTTGTATAGTCAGCTTCACAGCATCTTTAAATTCAATGAGACAGACTAGGGCTGAGTTCTCCAAGATGGAAAGCTGATGAACTTCAGATTGTAGGTGGGGCTTCACATGATTAAATGCTTCTCTATATCAAAAGCAGGGGGGGGGAGAGAACTTCTGCAAACAAAAATAATTCTACAGCCCTCACTTCCTCTTTGCCATGCTAGTTTTCTATATGCAAGGGTTTTTTAAAAGATGTGTTTATTGTGTTCTATGCCAGCTGGTGATTCCAGTGTCAGTGGAGTGGTGAATCCACGGCATGCTTTACCTCAAATAATAAACTATCCAAAGTGCTGAACCTGTTTGTGGCGGAATAATGTTCAGCAGTTTAGAGAGCTCCTTTAATGCATGGACTAAACTCCAACATGGATTCACAGCCCCACTGACATTTGAACTGCCAGTGGCGACTGACTGTATCATAACCATTTTAATTTATGGCATTCTGTATAAACAAGAGTGAGGAGGAGACTTCAGCCCAGGGACAGTTTAAGGGCCCTGCAGAACCTGCAGCCACAGGTGGCCCCATCATTGTGGGGGGCACCGTCGTAACCCTCCTCCTGCAAAAACATTAGTAATAATCTGAATATCCTGTACTGTGACTAGGTTAGGTTAGGTTAGGTTAGGTTACATTGACTTGAGATAAACATATGCCCCCCCACACAAAATAAAGTGTTGCAGGGCCCCCCAAAATTCCTTAAACCAGCCCTACTTCGGCCTTGTGAGTCCCACACTTCCAGTCAGAAGTGGCATGTGCCCAAGGATTCTGTGGGCTCATTGAAAATTAGGCCATGGGGAGTGGCTGCGGTTTAGAATCAGGAAAGCAAGATAAAACAAAACAAGCCTTTTCTCCCACAGCTCTTCCTTCTTCTCGCATCTTACATGTGAACCACAGCTTAGGAAAGTAACTTTTTGTACTATAAACCTTGGCAACTTTTCCAAACTCTAGTGGCTCCCATGTCACTGGGGACAATGAATTCACTCTGGGGTTTATTCTGAACTATCCCCCAAACTGGTTCATCACATTCAATAGCTCCTTGAAAATTCAGTGGGAACCTGGGGCCCATCCACACTACAGGACGATAGCATTATTATTCCACTTTAGCTGCCATGATTCCATCCTATGGAATGGTGGGATTGGCAGTTTGGGGAGGGGCATTTAGAAATCTCAGCCAGAGCATCCCAATGCCAGACCAAACAACAAACCCCAGGATTCCATAGTACAGGATCATGGCAGTTAAAGTGGAATGATAGCATTATATCTGTATATCTGTAGTGTGAATGGACCTTTGGAGTTGATTCACCACCCCACTGAAACAGGAGTCACCAGCCACTGCAGGTCTGGTCTGAGCAGTCAACAGACTCTCCCAATAGAATGAAAGATAGCAACATCATGTTGCTCAAAAAGATCACCTCTGCACAGACAAAGTCAGCAAGCATCGAATATATAAAACAGTCCTCATTCAAAAAGCTTTATACAGGACTCTACATTGACTGTACATCAGAACAGTTCTTTTATGTTAGGGTGGGAAGAAAAGGGATGTTACTGATCATCAGTTCCCCCCCCCTCCCCAGATAATCCTGCTTGTCTTGTTCTGATGCATGAACAGCTTCCTTCCCCTCGATGACAAGCAGCAAGAGATTTTGGAAATGTAAGAATTTCAGTGCCAACCCTGCCCTAGAGGCTTGGAGGATCATTCTGAGATGCATTGTACCATCATTGTAAAGGACCAGGGCAAGGTTTTGCTCTCAATTTAGCCACCTCCTCTCCAGGGATTCCCCACTTGTCTCCCATGGCAAGGCTTTCCGTTGCAGATGGACACACCTTTGATGACATTACAATGCCAAGCATGTTCTGCACAATGTTATCGCAATTGAATTAGCCCATGCTGCAAGACAACAAAAGGAGCATCAGTGCTAAACCCCTCACTTTGCTGAGACCCTGGGGCCTCTTGAGGCATATAAACACAGCCACTGTTCCAGGATTTGGGGAAGGAATTGAGAAGGCCTAAAATACTCTGGTCTTCTTTTTTTTTAAAAAAAAAAATCAGAATCCATTTCCAAGATTTCAGTCTCTGAAAAGGAGAGTCGTGTGCATATTTTTGGAGAGATATGCCTTTCCACTTTATGCTTGCATAAGAAGGTTATTGCCAGAATTGTTTCCATCTTTTATGAATGTAGAGGCCAAAACACAGCATTGGATCAGACTTCAAGCTTTGAAAAGTTGCTTTTCAGACTACTACTCCCAAAATGTCATGCAGATGCTAGTCTAAATAAGGTGTAAGAAGCTGTGTTACACCCGATTTCTGCACTGAAACACATGTGTATCTGCCTTATCTGAATACAGGTTGTCTCTCCCTGATCTGATTATTCCAAAATCTGAAATACTCCAAAATCCAAAATTCCACATGGGTGGCTGAGATAGTGATACCTTTGATTTCTGATGGTTCAATGTACACAAGCTTTGTTTTAGGCACAAAATTATTAAAAATGTTGTGTATTAAATTACCTTGAGGTTATTTGTATTAGGTATATATGAAACAGAAATGAATTTTGTGTTTAGAGTTGGGTTCCATCTCCAACGTATCTCATTTCGTATATGCAAAGTATTCCAAAATCCAAAATATTCCAAAATCCAAAATACCCCTTGTCCCAAGTATTTTGGATAAGGGAGACTCAACTTGTGTAGCAAAATAAAAAACAAAACAAAAACCCAAATTGCGGTGATACCTTTGTTAGGCCAACCAAAAAGCACAAAATACATTACACAGGTTTTCAAATCTTCATCAGGCATTGATTTAAAAGTCATTTTAGATTATGAAACATGATGCCGGACAATCACAGGGCTTCATTTTTCTTGAGATGTTAATGCTGAGTTTAAGATGGAGGTGAAGAGAGGTTTGATGCAGGTAAAGAGACACCTTTTGTTGGCCATGAGACATTTGAGACACAAAAGTAAGACAAGGCAGTACAGGTTTCTTCTCCACACTTAAAAACAAAGGCAGTTATCCACAAACCACCCTTTTGTTTGAAGCAACAACCCCCTCTCTGTCACCATCTTAAACTCATGCCATTCTTCAGTCAGCTGAAAACATTTCAGGAGGATGAATAAAACAATGATAGTGGTGTTCCTTATCTTAACTGTTGTTTCTGTGCAAGTTTGCTACCATGTTATTAAATGAGAGTTTTCACTGGACTTTATCAGATGCTCTTAAAAAAAAAAAACATGGTCGGGAGGAGGATGCCGCTGTCCCACTTCCGGCGATCAGTACCCCACGGCACATCCTCCTCTCATCCTTTGTTTGTTCTCCCTCCATGCTGGAGCGATGGAAAAAGCACCACTTTTTATTGACGGAAACTTCCCTCAATGAAAAGTGGTGCCTTTTTTGTCCCTCCAGCATAGAGGAAGCACAGACAAAGGACAGGAGGAGGATGGGGTGTGTGGTATTGACTGCCGGAAGTGGGACAGCAGCGTCCTCCTCTCAACCTCTGCAGGGTTGTTGCTTTTTTTAGAGCATCTGATAAACTCTACAGTAAGAGGTTGGGTGCAGGCGTAGACCTTCAGTAACTCGAATGTGCAGTGTTTTTCCCCCCTGTTAAATGTGCACAAAGTGATAGCCAAGAAACAGAGGGAGGAGAGGTTGTGATCATTTTTTTATGTTGCTTGGGGTCCTCTGTGACCCCTTTACATGAAGTTAAGAGCTTATGGGAACAAATGGACCATTTATGAGAAAGCACCCTTAACTTTCTTTTGTCTTCCCCTTACTTTCAACAGACAGCAAGCACAGATCCCTATTGCAACCGCTGGTGTGGTCTACCCAGGGGCCATTGCCATGGCTGGAATGCCCTCCCCACATCTGCCCTCGGAGCACTCAAGTGTGTCTAGCAGCCCAGAGCCTGGGATGCCTGTTATCCAGAGCACTTACGGCATCAAAAATGAGGAGCCCTCTCATGTCAAAGAGGAGATGCAGACCGATGACATAAATGGTGAAATATATGATGAGTACGACGAAGAGGAGGACGACCCCGATGTGGACTATGGCAGTGACAGTGAAAATCACATTGCAGGACAAGCCAACTGATAAGGGGTCCCAATTCTTGATGTTGATGTTGGAGGACTTCAAAGGAAAGCCCCAACTGGTTCATGACCCAGTGGCCAAGCACATGAAACTTAATCCTGAAACACTGACTGTTACTTAAAAACTCTTAGTCTTAACTAGTTGGGACATCAGCTGATTAATAGACATCAGCCCTGCATAAAAAAAAAAAAACTTTTTGAAAGCAAAACAAAAATTTTAAAAGAGACAAAGGCTCAGAGAAAGAAACCATGACAAGGAGGACAACTAATGATGACAAAAATGAAAAATAAAAATAATGGACGAAAATAAGCTATGGGTAACATAATGCCAGTAATTCAGCTGCTATACCCAAGCACTGAAGTCTTACCCGTTCAACCTTTTTATTATTATTATTATTTTTCAAATAAACTTTATGGCTGTTTGTTCTACAATGTTCTAGAAAATTCTCACTCAGGTACACAGTGCCAACAAGTGGCTTGTGAATGTGTTCTGTTGTTTTGTGCTACAGTTTAAAGAAGAATAAGATTTTCGGGGTCAGGGTGGGGGACTGGGAGTCAATAATGCACCTGATGGAGAGAGAGAAAAAGATATAAGATCCTTTATATTTCCCCTTCAGCTTTCCCACTTTTATTTTTTTCCTTCCCTCATTCCAGAAATAGAGTTCATGATGCTTATGATTCTGGTTGGAATGGGGGACGACACCAGTTTTGGCCCATGTGGCATTGGACAGTCTAATTTACTCAGGGGTAAGGAAGAGATCCAAGGACATGTTATGGAGCAGCTTCAATAAACAGGAGCTGTTCAGAGCCCAGTGGTGGCTCAGCAAGTGCAAACTGATCAGCGTGCAGGCTGTAGTCTTGTAAAGAATGCTTGCAGATTTTCTTATCATAAATTGAGATATGCCACTGAGGGAAATAGTCAATTTGGAAATTGGTGTGTGCATGAAAAGTTCATTGCTAAAAACAAATTTATTTTGTTTTTAAAAAAACAAAAAGAAAAAGAAAACCCAATGTATTTCTGTAGGGAAAAAACTATATTCTGCGTAAAGGAACTATTCCCTGAGCAAAACTTTTGCTTTGTAAGGAAATGATTTTTTTACACACACACCGAATTTTTTTTACCTAAAAAGTGAAAAATCAGTAAAAATGTACAGAAACTCTCAGAATTCTCACACAAGGAAGAAATTGTTTTTGCAATTATTTTGTTTTTGTATGTAAGAATGAAATGCATGGAGATTTACATCCCTAGAAGGCTGTAATAACCCTTTGCATAACTCCATAGTCTCATCATCTATACTTCCAAACCATATGAAGCTATATTATCATGCTACCTGTTCCAACAGACAGCCAAGGCTTTGAGCTCTGGAGATGTAAATTGAACATGGGACCTTTTTCAGTTCAGTGCTTTGAAAAGTTACTTTTTGGACTACAGCCTATGGGGGATTCTGGGAATTATATTCCAAATAATGTTTCCAAGCTCTGGTGGAGACAAATCTATGATAAAACACTGAACTATAGCCTCCCCTCCCACCCCCACACACAAAAGGCATACTTTAGTTCCCCAAACTACAATCAGTTGGAGCTACATCTGTCTATGCTTCCTTACTATTCTACACCAGTCCTTAGATGAGTCTCCTTGATCATCAGTTGCCACTTGACAAAGTCACCCTGGAAGACTGACATGCTCTGCTCCAATCTGGAACTCTTCTCAGCCTTGATGAATGTGAACTGAGCATATATTGCCACATGAGCCATGCTGGTTATGCTGCATTTCTGTTGCCACTACCCCAACCAATCAGCCCCTTCCTTCCTACACAGGGCCTCCTTTTACCAGTTGCACATCAGATATAGGCTTTGAGCAAGTGCCAAATTTGTACCCCTGGGCTGAATGACTTCCATTTCATGTTTTTCTTTCCTAGTTGGTTGTCTTTTTCTTTAATTCTTTCACATTATCTTCTGTCTTAATTTAGGGCAGCATTGTATCTTAGACAATCCCTTTGGAGAACCTGATTACCAGCAGCTGGCAAAGTTAGAATTTTTTAATTCATTTTTAAAAAAACTTTAAAGGAAACTGTAGGTGCTGTTCTCAGGTGAAACAGAGAGAGAAAGAGAGAAAGAAACTTGAGATTTTTTAAAAAATATCTTGGATTTGTGTATGTGTGTTGTGAGTGCTAATGGTATTAATAAGAAAAGCATAATCAGACCATTGTTAAGGAAAACTTTAATTACTGGATTATATTTCCGAATGATTGAGTCATGATATGGCATCTTCTGGTTTACAGAAATAGATTTGCAAATGCTTATGTGTTATGTATGTCATTAGGGTGTTATACCCTAATATAACACCCTGTATTAGGTGTTCCTAATATAATATAATATAATATAATATAATTATTATATTATATTATATTCCAAATATAATATTTGGCATATTAGATTCCTTCTATAATAATTGGAATATTATATTACAAATATAATGTTTGGGTTTAAAGAGTGAGGATGGCCACTGCCATGTTTCCAGACTTTAAGGCAGACAGTAACCTCCTCCTCCTCCTTCATGTCTTGAGGTCCTGGACCTGTAACCCACAAAAAATGCCCCCCAAACCTCATGCAAATAACACCTTGTGTTAACTTGAAAAAACATATACAGTGTATGGATATATATTCATATAGAAGTTGGAAACATTGCTTTTTTTAGATTGCAGCTCCCAGAACCACACAGCTGTCATGGCCAGAATAGTCCAAAAATATAATTTTTGCAGGGTCTGTTCACCCAATGTGTGTGATCATTCTCATTCCCAAAATGATCATGAGGAGAGAAAGCTCATGCAGATTCAGCAACGCAAGATGTATCCCCCAAGCTGTCATTCATATGGTACAAGGGGAGGACATCCCCCAAGGCCTGGACTCATTCATCATGGTGTTTTGTGCACTATTACAGGCAAGACTGATTGCTATGCTAGCCATGCATTCTAACACATGACTAGCTAGCATTGTCCCAACATCACTGACCCTGTGTTATTTTGGTGTTGTAGGGAGTTTCCACCAGTTTGATCCACAAGCCAATTAAGTGACAAGAATTGCATGGAAACTGATACATTCCCCAACCCTCCTGACATGCCAGCCTTGGCTGCCATTGTGTTGAGCAGTTAGCTAGACTTAAACATGCGTAACTATTCAGTATTCATGCTTACAATTTTGGCACTATTGCCAAAATTGCAAATGCTCCTTGCAAAAACCTACCTTAACAGTCAGCAACCACACTGAGTGAGAGAGGTCTCTTGTGTTGGTGATCAGGGCACTGCAGGGTGACATTTCTAGCCCCCTCCCATCAGCAACCTGTGATGCAACAGTCAGAAGCCGGACCCATGTCACAATTCCTTATTGCACTGCAGATCATTGGCAGAAAGGGGCTGGAAACATCATTCCTGCAGCAACCTGACCATGAGCAGAACCAATCTCCATCGCTTGGTGCGGCTGCTGGCTTTTAAAGGTAGGTTCGGGGAATCGGGTCCGGTGACAATACGTAGTTGTGCATCTGTAACTACGTCTGTGATGTAGGATCTCAGCCCTTATTGACACATACATTCTAATCAAAGTCCCTCCAAGTTAAGGCTTACCAAATAAAATCAGTGGGGAAATGTCAGCTGAATGGAAGAATGTCCACATAAACAATCTGTGGTGCAGGCTGCTAGATCAGTAAAACTTATGTAAGTGTTGACTTACCCATTCAGAAATTGATTTCAGTATTTTCAATCTAGCTGGGACTAGGATTTAGATTTATTCTTTAGGTGCAAGTTGTAGGCCCATAGGTGATCATGTCGAAGAGGTTTATTCTGCTGCTCAATATGCTAATATGAATCCCATCCTAAGTGGTTCACTACAATAAATAGGCAGATAGAGCTGAATGTACATTGAGATAATGGTACAATATGGGATCCAAATGGAACTTTGGGTATCCCAGAGTTCCTTTGTGAAAACAAAGCAAAATCTCTAGCCCTTTACCATTGCAAAGGTATTCTTGACTGTGAGTTAACAATGCTTGATGGAATCTCACATTGTTGAACATTTCTGCTTAATTCCTTGACCAGCTCCTCATCCATGATCTTGCAACCCTAAAACCATGTATTAGGGTATAAATCCCAATGATTTATCTCTGAGTAACCATGCATAGGATTGTGTGTTGAATGATGCAGGGCCAACAATACAATAGCAACACAAACCGTAGAACAAATGATGTGAGGAAAGATGAAGTAAGGAAATATGCTAAGTCTGCATTATTTATAAGGGTTGGGAAATGTGAGTTATCTCAAGGCAGAGGTCTGTAATTTAGCAAAGACATGGCAGGAATAATCCCTTTCAGGACTACATCAACCAGGACATCTCAAGCTCAACAATTTCTGCACTGCATCAGATGCTTTGCAGGCACACAGCTGTAAGTCAATGGCAGCTCTTCCCAAGAACTGACACTTCTGAACCAAGGTGCAAGACTGGTGCATTTCAAAGGGCGATGACTGTACATCTGCTGAACAGTCAGAATGCTTCCCACCTGACACCTCAACCTGCCAGTGTGTCCAGAGATAGGATTAGGCTATAAATCAGGAAGTTCCTAAATATGCCAGGAAGTGTTGCATCAGTATAATAACATGCTACAGCAGGAGGAGGACTTATGAAGCACTCCAGATTTGGACTACAACCCCCAGACATTCCTTACTGTTGGCTATGATGACAAGTATGCTAGGAATTGCAGTCCTACAACATTGGGTTAGTTTGTGGGCACAGAGATGGCCCCAAAGGGCTGGATGATTCCCACCCCTGCTCTAAGACTATTCTCCAGTTGCATGTGCTTATCACTTGAGCAACCTTGAGGAACACTGGATACTGTTGTACTTGCAAGATGGTATTTCTGGAACTCCAAGCAATGGGTATGTTGCAGAACATCTTATTGAAAAATTCAGCTGATGAGGCTATTTGAGAAAGTAGGCTAGAGAAGACTAGAAGAGATAAAACACCAGTTTAAGAATGGATCAGCCAGTCTCTACTCATCTTTATTAATCCTTTGAAGAAGTATGCCCTCATTGCTCATAACAAAATGCCACTACAAATGTAAAGCTCTCTCTGCAAAGGCAGTCCCAGTGGACGACAAGGATGTGTGATGTTGTTTCTAATCCCATTGGGCTAAAGCAAATGTTATTCCTCCTCAATAGGAGTAGACCTATTGAAATGAATGGAATTTTCTGGCCACAGCTAATATACATCCCCTTGATTTCAGTAGGGTACTATAAGTATGATTAACGTTGGATTTATCCCTGCAATTACCATCATTCTCTTTGGTCTGATGATTTCAAACTCTCTTTCAAAAATCATCTTTCTTCCCTTCTTCCTCCTCCTCCTCCTCCTTCTTCTTCTCCCTCTCTCTCTCTCTCTCTCTCTCTCTCTCTCAAAATATTTGGTCTGGATTGATTTGTCAGAGTAGTACACACTATGTCAGAGATGTTTTGTTTTGTATTGGTTATTGGATGTATTTGCTGACTATATGTGTTGGGGTTTTTTTCCTCCCTTCTTCAGTTGAACTGGCTCTTCATGCTAGTGTTGAAATGGTACTTATAATAATGATTATAATAATAATGGTCAGCTGTTCCCATATAGTAAATTATGCATAATTTATTTCCCCTCTCTTTTTCTATATTATGTTGTTATATTTTTTTTTTTAAATGGCAGTTACCAGAAATGAAAAGTACAGCTGTTAAGGTATTTTAAAAATGTATCTGTCCCTACTTTTGATATATACATAGGAAAACAGCTGCAATTTCTCCATTGCAATTTCTCATCCTGTTTTTTTAAAATAATAATCTGGAAAAGAAATGGGCCCACTGTCCCATCAAATATGGACATTTCTTGTAATGGGTGAGTTATGTGAGTGTTGTGTTCAATCTTAATTAACTTCACTCCCATCACTCACTTTGGATTATTTAATAACACTCTAGAGCCATGCAAAGCACTCTGGTTAAAAATAAAACAAACTTTTATATATAAATATAAATATAAATAAATAAATATAAATATAAATATAATGATAAATGTACAATGTGAAAACTGAACATTTTGCTCTTTTTCTAAAAGAAAAAAAAAACACATAAGATTGTTCCCTTTCTTTGTGAACAAAATATTTCTCACCCTTGTGGGTTCAGTCTCACAACTGCTGGATGCTTGATTTCCACCATCTTATAAAGACAGTCTGAGTTTATTACATTGACATTGGTGAACCTTAATACTTTGTTTTTGCTCCAAGTTAGTTCCTCCAAGGTAGGCGTGCTCAGAAGAAGTCATAAGATACTACTTCTGAGACTATGTGAGCTTGAATGCACCTTTAATAGAAACACAAATGTGTGTATTTCCACTGCATGTGCTCCCATGGGCATTAACGCTAGCTTCAAAAAGGAATGGTGCTCCATTATACAGATCTAATCATCTACCCAGGAAAAAGAATGCATTGATTTCATTTGTACAATTGGCTGCCCTAAATTGTATTCAGTGTGCCAATGCTTGCACTTGTTTACTGAATAGGGCCCAAAGCACTTGAAAATCTTTCCATTAATGAGAAACCCATTGGTAAGTTACTGAAACAGAATGGATCCTGATTCCTAAACTGCTGTTGGGAGATAATGTCTGGAATTCTGTTGGTGACTTACACTGATGTTGATACTGTTTGCAAGCAGTTGCCCTTTGTAAGAGGTTGAACTAGGGTGCTTTCCTAATTTGGGTTGTACAAGTGATGTTACACCACCTAAAAGTTGCACAGGTTGTATGTTCTAGGAGGTTGCCAGGTTCCTCCATTTCACTTGGTGGTTGAGGGGTAATTATACCATTGCACACCAGCTGAGTGTGACACATTACCAGCTGAGTGTGACACATTACCACCTGTTGTATAACAGTGTAATCTATCATTCTTGTGTAGTGTAACTCAGACATAGCTGCACAATCAGTGAACAGGATCTCTTTAGAAGGGAGTGTTTCTTCATCCCACTGTTTGCCTGGGGGGGTTAGTTCAGGTTTGTACTGAGGCATCCTATAGTGAGGGAGATTAAATAAATGTTAAGCATTCCCATATTACCAGCAATTCTCTTTCACTCCTCTGAACCCCACCAACCCCATACTAGTTAGAGGACATACTACCATCTAGCCCATATTAATATCTTGATTGCAGCGGTAAGGAAGCAGCTTCATGGATATCAACATATTTTTAACAGCTTGGCCTAAATCCTGTTGTTAGTCCTTCCTGAACAGCAAAGACCTATGCAATCAGTTGGATTTACCTACATGTTAACTGAATGGGTCTAGATCAATTGGGACTAACCAAAGAATATTCCAGCCCTTATGTTTAGATTATGCTTAGTGCTTGTACTTTAAGGCCATCTAGTTCTATGCCATTCTGTGTTTCCATATTTCTATTATGTTCAAACCTACTTCTTCATGTTAATTTGAGGGTTTAATTTTTTAAATTAGTACTGAAGTTTTGTATTTTCATCCCAGTGATCCTGATTCATTTACAGTCCATCATATTTGATTTTACTATCTTACACACCCTTACCAGGGAATAAACCCCACCCCACCCCACGCCATGAAGCATACTGAGGCTTAGTTCTGAGAAAAATGGCCAAGATCTTGCATTATCATCATAATGACAATGATCAAACTCCATCATCATTATGACTAACCTCCAAAACCTACCTTCATGGCTTGGTAGCATCCCAACCCAAGTGTTTCTGAGATCAGAGCACTGGAAAATGAGATCTACAGCACACTCTCTTTCCCAAGGTGCCTTGAGAACAGATGGCCAGAGAGCCTACCAAAATGGCTTGTCCCAAGGCACCTCCTGACTGGAAGCCCACTGCAGACATCACTTCCCAGCTATCCAATCTCCAGAGCCTCAGAAATGCTTTGGTTGGGAGGCTTCCAGGCTGCGAAGGTAGGTTTTTAGGGTCATATTCAAGTGTAAATGTGAATCCCCAGAAGTTAGGGTATCCTATGTCCAGCTTATCGTATTGTAACTGCTAACCTAGATGCCAGCCAATAGATTTTACCACACATGCTATGGAAACTAGTGGAAAAAACTAAGTTGTGACTAACACAACACTCCTAGCTTTAGGGGAGCATATAGCACAATCTCCCTTACTATTCTTACTACACTTACTATACAGAAGTAACACCCATTGACCTAAACCCTATTTGTTACTCCTGACTAGATCTATTCAGTCTTTTAGATTTCCCTACATGATGACTCACCATTGAACAACTGACTCAATAGGTCTACTCCAGTTGAGATTAAGCAACAGGATTCCTGTCATTGAGTTCTGATGGGCTTTCTGCCTAGATAATAAGTGTGTATGGGATTGATAGCTGGATGAGGACCACTGCTATGATTTTTCCCACTGCTTTCCAGGGTTGTTTCATCTCCATTATGATTTCAGCTCAGAATAATACAAGCATATGTAAACACAGGAAAGGATTTTTTTTTCAAACCTCCAGCTTCTAAATTCAACGAAATATAATACATTCTCACCACCACCCCTCCCCACAACTTGTTCATGCTTTATATTAGGAAAATGGGATTGCTAAGTGCATTGAATATCTTTATTTAGCTGTTCTGCTGTATTAATCCCAAAAGGGACACTAACTATTATTATTACAGTATTTAATTAGCTGAGTAACCAAATCCTCTTATTAATGAATAGGTGGGGAGAACCCTTTCTTCAGTGACAATGTTACACAGATGGGGTTTTGGCAGCAGACTCCCTTCCATTACTTATTTTTTAACAAAAGAAATTGTCTTTAACCTTCTTACAACACATTTGCAAAGTCTTCTCGCTCTCTCTCTCTCTCTGTCTCCCTTTTTTGTAACATAATCCAAACGAGATGAACACTTATTGTTCCCCAAGAAGTCTCTGACATCACGTTGCTTCTAAAGTTGAAAATAATTACACTCAGTACAAACGTAAGCTTCTCTTAGCAAAAACTTATCCCTTAGAATTAATGGCAACCACACAATAGTGTCTATTTAAAGACAGGGTTTAATAAGGGTGAAATGTTTAGTTTTTCCTTTCTGATGGAGTCAATTCTCTAAGTCTGGATTCAAATGGCTTCTCAGTTCACAAGACACAGCGTGGTAGTCATGCTTGCTTGAAGAACATAGTGGGCTAGCGGTGGTGTAGGTTTTGTCCTTCTCTCCCTCTCTCAGACCCTATAAAGAGAAAGATTCCTATATTTTAAGTCTCATTGAGTTCAGTGGAATTTAAGCACAATTAACTTTGGCCTGATTCCAATCATTAATCACAGCTCAAATAGACCCCCTTAAATCAATATGTTTGTTGACTTACCATTCAACAATGGAATTAATGGGTCTACAATATAATATACAATAACCAGCAGGTTTCTATGAGAGAGTGAGGAAAAAAATGTTACTTTGTTTTACTATCAAAAGCAATAGCACCTTAAAAGATTTAACTTTGGCTGGATTGTGCCTTTATACTTTCAAGCCTTGGTCATAACTTCCTTTCAGTTCATATTCCTAGATTAAACAGTTTTTCATGCTCATATTGTTTTTTCCTAAGTCTTTATCTGAAAATGGTCCTGAGGAGAAATCATATTAGAACAGTATCTTCTAGGGCACAAAATAATAAAATCTGCTTTTGAATTCCCCCCACCCTACTTTTTCTCAAATTCATATCATCTTGCATGTACTGTCATATTGTGACAAGCTAGTATGTTTGAGATTTCTCCAAACATTTCAATACCTGTCCAGAGAAGAAAAAGGAAATGCACGACATCAATTCAGACCACATTAAGACGATTATGCAATATAATTTTTCAAGCCCATACAGAAGCCATCTTGAGAGCTGTTACAAGAATCCTTCTCTATGTTGCTAATTCTATGCTTGAAATCCAATATAACAAACATAGCACTGCTTCACTATACTGTGCCAGCAGAAAGTGAAACATGCTTAGGTCTTTTTGAAAGCAATGGCTTAAATCCAAGTGTCACTCCCAACTAGAGCAGAACCCTTGAGCACTTGGGAAGCCAACATCTATGTGGTCCTACCAATTCCATGGGACTACTTGAGACTAGCAACTGGATTTAGCTCAATGGAGTTCAAAGTAGTTGCACCTCACTTGCCTATTGATGATGGCTTGAAGTGAAGCTCACCAACTTTTGAGGCCTGTAACATTTGCCTCAAAGAAGAGAGGTGCTCTACCAGGCTCCCAAATTCCTCTCTGATTCAGAGAAAAAATAGAGATGGAGAATTCTTGGCTCATACATCTACCAAATGCCTTCTTCATCCTCTTTAAAGAAGTCTTTCCCTAACCAGTGCAGCCATAGTAGAACTTCATCATCCAGCAAAAGTGAAAGAATTCATATATCTTACCTTCTGCAATGTTCTAGTAGCATGCTAGGAAGAAAGGCTATGGGTGGGCTTTGAGAAATGCGTTTTTTTTTCTCAAGGACTATGGTAATTGCATTGGTAATACCATAGAGAAGGAAGAGCAGGAAGCATCGGAGACCCTTAATTTCAATGAAGCATTTGTTGTTGTTTTATGTCTTCAAGTTGTTTCTGACTTATGGCAACCCTAAGGCGAAATTATCATGGGGCTTTCTGAGGTTGAGAGTCTGTGACATAGTCACATATAATTTTCAGCTCATCTGTGTACTTAAGCACGCAAAGGGAAATGTTTTGTATGACCTAGTCAACTGGGCAAATCCTGGGTACAGAGGAAAGCAACTTCCCTGGTGGTGTCAGTGTCTTTTCCCACATTCTGCAGGTCCTGAAAATGTTAAAGGACTTCACTGGAAGGAAGAATTCAAAGCTGCACTTCTGGCCATATAGTGCTATTCTCTAAATTCCCACCACAAAACTATGCCATATGGCAATACATTATCATCTTGGGTGATTCTCACCTGTAAGAGGTTTTATTTTTGTGTGTGTACACATGTGTGCATGCATGCATGAGCAAGTGTGTGAGAGAGAGGGAGGTCATTTCTATGTATATCAGCTTTCCTCTTGACTTTCTTTTCAACAATAAAGTTTGTTTTTTTCTACTGATCAGTTTCTGCCCCACCCCATGCCTCAGTGTAGTATTACAGATCACAGGGACCTAGCCTAGTATCTTTGACTTCTTTCATTACAACATCTACAAGATATCCAAAGGTCCAGTCCAGGCAACTGACAGAGTAGTGCCTACTAGGGATGTGGCAGTCATCAGTTATTTCACTCTCACGTGCAAGGATGAATAATTTCTATAGTTTTCTCTGTGCTGTGGGAGAAAATGAATGTTTTCGCATAGAATTCACCCCTTATTTGAACATTCCAGAGGTTTTTTTGGGGGGGGGGAATCTGCATAGAGAAATGCTTTTTTTCCCATGGGAAAAACGCATTTGCTGTGCAAAAAAAAGCCCAACAATGAGCAGAATCCTCTATCACAATGTACATTGCATCTGAGGAAGTATACTAGGTCTATGAAAGCTCATGCTACAGCTTCTTTCTCCCAGTTAGTCTCAAAGGGTGCTACAATAGCTTTTTGCATACTGATATTCCATACTAACATGACTATGTCTTTGAATTCTACCATGATGTATGTTACTTAACATATACCTAGCTACATAGCAGAAGTGCTAAGAAATCCTATTACTGAATTGTGAAGCTGTGTATTGGGACACTGGCAAGAGTGTCTTGATACGCAATTGCACTCCCTAGCTAGTGTCCCAATATACAACAGGTCCAATGCACATCAGTTCCATTGTGCAATGGTCCCATTGTACATCTGCCACTGTGCTGGTTCCCCTATGTAGCAATGTAACAGCATCCCTTCACTGGATATGGACGTTAACAGAACTGCCTAGTTGTAATTCCTGCAGATATAATTCCAGTTACAAAGGCATAAGTCACCAACAGGATTCCAGCCGAAGCTACAATACCGAAAACACCATTTCTTGTGCAACAAACAAAGAAAATGTAGTTTTGTACAAAACAAAGGCTGCATGTTTCTCTGCACAGAAAAATACTCCTGAACATTTTGGCCCATTCAATACTGGGAGAAAATTATGCAGACTAACTGTCACAAAACCCATTTTTCAACACGGAAACAAATAATAGAGAATATTCCTTTCAACTCTAGCACCTATTGCTGAGCTCACAATACAGATATATTCCATGCATGGGCATCCTTCCGCCTTCTATTGCAAAATAATGTATTTAGAGGTAATCTTCTCAAACCAAGAGTGGATCAGGACATACCAGCCTGGGGATGTGCTTATGGATCCCTTCCCCTTCCTCTACTGAGTAGGTAAGCACTGTCAAGTGGCAATATTTATCTCCTGATAGGCAGTGAGCAGGAGGTCTGAACCAGCACCTGAACTAGGACTGATATCTCAGATTGAGGCAGCAAATCTATATGCACTTATCTAGCAGTAAGTTTCATTGAACTTAGTAGGATTTCATTCTGATTACCCTGCAAATCAGATATATTCAACACCAATGAACCCTTAACCAGGGTTGTGACAGCACCAATCACAAGTTAGTCAGCACATACAGAATGCATTTGTAGTCACCTTTTTTTGTACTTGTATTAGGGGAGATCAGTAAGGGTGCAAACTTGTTTTTGCTCATGAACAGTGCTTGTGGATCAGGGTGAATGTATTTCTATAGCTCCATCATTTCTGCTGTATTTCTATTTCCAAATTTTAAAAATAATAATGGTAAGTGACAAAGAGAGGGAACATGGACAAAAAGAAGTGGTGGGGGAAAGAGACAATCAAATGCTTGGAGCTTAAAACAAAGTATGTGTGCAACCTACCATCTCCCTTGAAATTTAATTAAAAAGAAAGAAAAGAAAAGAAATTATGTAAATATAACATAGAGTTATAGATTTATATTTTGTTCATAACACATAGTGTAATATAAGTTGTATATTTTCATGTTTCAGTTTTATGTTGTCATTCACACCACAAGAAATTTAAAAAAAAAACTTAGGAGCTGATGTACTTTAAAAATGTGGGTTGCTAGAATCCAGGTTTGGGGGTGGGTGGGATGGGGCTGATGGGTTTTTTTCATTGCCCTTTTTTCAGTATTATTTGCCCTGCAAGGCACCAATAAAAACAGCAAATGTGTTCTTTATCTAGAGTGTGTTTCTGTTTCCAAGTTCTTAAAACTAAAAAGTTCCATTGTGTTACAGGAAAGTAGCTGGGGAGGGGAAGAGGGCATTGCCTGCCTCAAATAAAAGTTCTGAAGAATTCTCCTCCAGTCCCCAAATTTCTAACATTTCAGCAACTTAAACTTGAGCATTTAGAAACAGAGTTTAGGTATCCAAAGAAAAGAGGCAGGCAAAGTACCATGGGAATATAAACAGAGGAAAAGTAGGAATTCCAGGTGAGAACAATTTTCAATCTCTTACTCTCTGCAATGCTAGAAATTTGAGGACTGAAGGAAAATTTAATTTGGGGGCAGAATTTTTATTTGAGGGGGGCAGCGACCTCATTCTGACACACACCCTCGTTGCTGCACTACTAGGGGTTGTCTACATGGGCAATATGCCATGTCTTGCCCCCATTTTAGAGCCCTGCAGTCCTGACAATTCAGGGCTTTTGCCCAGTTCTGCTCTGGGGCAGTCCTCACCACCCCAGGGCAGATATGGGACTCGGACAGAGCTAAGACAATGTAGAGCCCATTACCACATTTTAAAAAAACATACCTGGTTTAATCTGATCCCACTGGGAAGGAGCGGATCAGGCTCCACGTGTGTGCAGGAGCCTGTCCTGACAGACCAGCCTGTCACTGCAACTGCCAGTCTGCCTCGCTCTTTCCAAAGTAGGTAAGAGTCCTGCAGCATATGACCAAGGCTGGTCACATGACAGGGGCCTTGGTCACATGTTGCGGGCCAGCTTGTTGCTTCTTGGAGAGCCAGGGAGGTGGTGGCAGCTGCAGCAATGAGCTGGCATGCCTGTCTGGACTCTGGCCCATTTTATAGAGGTAACAGGGGAAGGATGGGCCTGATCCATAGCCAGGATAGGCCAACAGGAACAGGTAGCTGGTGTATCCTTGCTTGTGTAGATGAGCCCCTAGTGTTACCTTGAGAACCAAACATCTACACTCAGACTTTGAGAAAAGCAGTGGTTTCTCCATTCTATTTATTTATCATTTCAAATTCCCACCCACCCCCGCCCACACTGTGTTCTGCTCTTCTTTCATTCAAGTTTAACAACAGAAATTTCTCCCAATGGATTTCAAGCCTGGAGGATGCTCACTTTGAAGCTCTTAGTTCCCACAGCCTGGAAGTAACTCATTCCAAAATGACAAGTTACTTGCAGCCTGATCTCTCTCTCTCTCTCTCTCTCTCTCTCTCTCTCTCTCTCTCTCTCTCTCTCTTTTCCCCCACCTCCTGTGAGGAAGGCATTACTGGGCATAACTCCACTCCTTTTTATGAGATAACTGTCATCGTTTAGTCACTTTTATAGTTACAGAGTTGCAGCTCACTAAATAGGGGAGGAGGAATATCACATACGGTATTTCAAGTGCTGTCTTGTGATGTCCCACATACTGCTGCCTTGTACTCTGCTGTGGGTTTTGAGGCAACAGTCAGGTAGACAGAAGAGTATGATTTCTATCACAGGCCAGCAGCTCATAGCATTCTATTTTTAAAAGTAACTAGTTACTTTTGAGAAATGGCAAGATGTTACTTTTGAAATTTTGTGACCATCATGATAACTAATAACACCTGGAGGCCCAGTTGGCACCAGCTTTACTCTCATACCCACTTAAAACATAGCTTTATTTCAAAACTTCACTCACATACCCAGTTAAAACATGGCTTTATTTCAAAGCTTCACTTTCATAGCCAGTTAAAACATGGCTTTATTTGAAAGGATCTGACATTCTTGTCTGTCTCTGTACAAGTAAATGGTTTAAGCTGTCTGAATTTGTCTTAAAATTGTCCAACTGTTTAATATGCTTTTAGACTGTTTAAATTATTTCTTATGGTTTTAAGTTTGAAAATTATTTTCAACTGATTTTGTTTGTATGCTGCCCTAAGATCTTGTGATATGGGACAGGATATAAATATTTTAATTAATAAACAGTTGGAATCCTGTTTGTGACTTACAGTGGCATAAATGTCATTACCCAAGTGGCTCTGTTTTATAGAAAGTTTATACGTTCCTTCATTTCACTTGATGGCTGGGGAATCACTACACTGCAGTGCAACAGGTGAGTGAAATTCACTGCTGCCCATTGCACAAGAGTGTAGCATTGCCAGTTTTTCAAAATAGCAATAAGGGACACACAAAGTTCATGACAGACAAGGCTGACAACCAAGAAGCAGCTATTAACAAGTTTGTGTTCTATCAGCCATGTACTTCTCTGTAAAATTAGCATATTGTCTACATTCATAAAGTACATGATGCACACATTTCTATCTTTATGAAGGGACCACACCCCAATGTACAGTTGCCAGAATCCTATATGACATTATGTAACTTTACACATACCTTGATATGTAGCAGAGGTGCTAAGAAACCCCTTTACTGAATTACAAAGATGTAAAGAGTGCCCAACGTCAGTAAAGAGTGTCTGATGTCCATTGGTGCCAAATGTGCACCAGGACTGATGCGATGGACTTTGGTACCACTGCACATCAATTCCATTGTGCATCAGACACCAATGGACATTAGGCACTTTGCTGGCTCTACTACATAATAATATAACAGCAGACCTCTAATGGATATGGACATCACACAACTGTGTAATTCTAATTCCCACATGCGTAAGTCCACTTACATACGTTCCCAACAGATTCTGGCCAGGATGTTTTGGCATTTTGTTCAGACTATATAAAAGAAAAAGCTTTCCAACCCTGTATATAGGGCTCACCCTTTATAATAAGGGGCACCTTCCAGTCTTGTAAGTGACAAGTTTTCCAGCCCTCAACTAAGGGACATGCCATAGAATCATACACTTGGAATAGACCACATGGGCCATCCGGTCCAATCCCCTGCCATGAAGGCACACAGGATCGAACCACACCCGACAGATGGCCGTCCGGGTTCTGTTTAGAAACCTCCAAAAATGGGGACTCCACCACACCCTGAGGCAGCGTATTCCACTGTCAAAACACTCTTACCGTCAGGAAGTTCTTCCTATTGGAAATTCTTTTCTTGTAGTTTGAATCCATTGCTCCGTGTCCTAGTCTCTGGAGTAGCAGAAAACAAGCTTGCTCCATCCTCAGTATTACATCCCTTCAAATATTTAAACATGGACATTATGTCACCTCTTAACTTTCTCTTTCCCATGCTAAGCATACCCAGCTCCCTGTGGTCTACTAGGATTCCTAGATCCCTTTCATATCCACTGCTATCAAGCCTGGTGTCACCTATCCTATATCTGTGCGTTTCATTTTTCTGCCTAAATGTAGTACTCTACATTTCTCACTGTTAGTTTTGTTAGTTTTGGCCCAGTTTTCTAATCTGTTAAGGTCGTTTTTAATCCTGATCCTGTCATCTGGGGTATTAGCTATTGCTCCTAATTTGGTTTCATGTGCAAATTTGAAAAGCATGCCCTCTATTCCCTCGTCCAAGTCATTGATAAAGATGTTGAATAGCACTGGACCCAGGATAGAACCCTGTGGCACCCCACTAATCATTTCTCTCCAAGATGAAGAGAAGCCATTGGTGACTATCCTTTGGGTTCAGTCGCTCAACCAATTACAAATCCACCTAATAGTCAAATTGTGTAGCCTGCATTCTACTAGCTTGTTTACAAAAATATCATTGGAGACTTTCTCAAAGCCTTACTGAAATCAAGTTACACTACATCCACATCATTCCCTTCATCTACCAAGCTTGTGACTATCAAAAGAAAGAGATGAGTTTAGTTTGTCATGACTTGTTTTTGAGAAACCTGCCTCGGAGTGTGGTGGAGTCTCCTTCTTTGGAGATTTTTAAACAGAGGCTGGGTGGCCATCTGTTGGAAATGCTTTGACTGTTTTTTCCTGCAAGGCAGGGGGTTGGACTGGATGGTCCTTGTGATCTCTTCCAACTCTATGATTCTATCTATGACTTTTAGTGATCACAGCATCCTTTTCTAAGTGCTTACAGACTGTCTGTTTAATGATCTGCTCTAGATTCTTTCCTGGTATTGCCTTACTCACGCCTGCGCCAAGCCCCTGGAACACTGAAGGACGATGTCATCTGATAATGTTGTCCGTTCCTGTTCTTGTTAAGATCTTCTTATGTGGTTTTGGCCACATCTGATAATCTCCATAGACTACTGGCACACTCAGTCTCCAGCATTTAGTGACATGGGAAGGGGTGATCAAGCAGTGTCTGGCTATGTTTTTGTAGATGTGCAAAGAAGAGGGTATCCTTCTGGACCTCCCAGGAGACTTCTAGAGGTGGTGGTGCCCTCTGCCTTCTTTCTTCTAAGAAGGAATCAAAGGACAAGGAAGCAGTGGTAGCAACAGTTGTACACACCCCACCTGAGAAGGATATCACAACCAGTCCACCTTCTCCCCCCAAAGAAGATGCAATGGGACCAGTGCACACACTTCCTAACTGATGATAATCTTGCTTCCACTGGCCCAAAGGGAGAAGGATCCAACAGAGAAGGCTCCAGTCACACACTCCTGTGCAGAGGAAGAAACACACACACTCCCCATGAACTGAAAGAGAAGAGATGGCTAGGGTCCACACCACCAGAGACTCTCCAGCTCTCCAGAGGCAGACATACAGGGATGGTGGTCACTGCTACTCCCAGCATCCCGCCACCAGAGCTAACTCCCTCACTGAAGCTAATGGCAGAGCAAATCCCACCATGCCCCACCTTTTGGATTACCCACATTGCCACAGACATAGTAACAGTGCAGGAATTGGCAACCATTTTGCACATCCAACTACACAGTGTGTGTCGGGGAGAAAGGATTCTGGTTTCTCACCAGTGGGCCCTGCCCATGGCTCCGTGGCAGCTGTCTGAAAATAGGGAGAGCTGGTGGCAACCCTTGAAATGGGTTTCTTGATCTACCCTCTCTATCTGTTGGAGGGAAATTACAGCCAAAGAAATCTAGGTAGCCCCAAAGATAGCTAAATAGTGCCAAGATGATAAAAGGTCTAGAAAGAAAGCATGGTCTGTCTATGACAACAGAACTATGGAAAATTCCTCCATGCAGGGACCTTTGCAAAGTTTCTACCAGGAAAGAAAAGAGTGGCTCACCCTGCTTTATTGCAAAGGAGGAAAAGATTCTCCTCTTGGTCTTCAGCATACGAATTCTATGGCAAAAATCCAACATGGCAGTTCTGGGTGCTTGTCTTGTTAGCAAGCTCCACCCCCTGTGCATATCTGACCAATCAGCTTTCCACTTCTGTTCTTACCGGGAATGTGAATCAAAGTGAATCGGTTGTCCCAACAAGCAGAAATGAACATTCCCCATGGAGTTTTTTAAAAAAAAATACGGGAAAAGCTGAGAATGCTTTTCCTGTGGAGTTTTGGCCCCCTCTTTCTGAATGAGGTGGACTGATATGGGATGTCATTTAGACAAATCTTTTTCTCCTTGAATTCTATGAGGAGTATTTTGGCTGTTCAAACAACCCCTAGGCTAGAGGACCAAGAGACTCCTAGAGAGAACACTTCGCTAGGCATTTGTAGGTCCTCTAGTGCAAATCTATGGTCAACTTCCAGCAGAAGCAAACCACAGAATCACACTGAAGGATCTACAAATGCTTAGAGAAGTGTTCTCTCAGGTTAAAAAAAAACACCACAGTGGGCCTATCTTCATGTTTTTTCCACTTGCGTGGGGGCCCTCTGCCCCTAATTCTTGTGAAAGTTGAGGGCCAACTGTATTGTTTCTCTCTCTTCAACAACCAGCTCCTAAGGCTGCAACGATTGCAGGATATTTCTAGCTTGGAGCTCAAGGTCAACCCAAGTTTTGGAGCATAGAAGAGAAGTAGTACAGTGGCACATCTGAGCCCACAAGTATTGCATTGGATATGTGAGCCAGAATTGAGACTCATCCTACTCAAGGGATTTAAGTCTGGGAGAGACTATAGCTCGGTATCAGACCCCATGCTTGGCATGGAGAAGGTAGGGATGAAATATAATCTTGATGGTTTTGAGAGTCTCACCAAAATTACCTATTGTGCACTTTCTGAGACTTATTGCAAAATAAGGCACACCTGTTCATGTTTGGAAAGCATGTGGTATGCTTCATAGATATCTTTGGAATGGGCTGTATCCACCTGCCATGCAAGGATACACAGGTAAAACACTCTTGTGAGTAGGGTAACAAGAGTGAAACCTGAAGATGAGTCATGTACCTTCAATGGTTGTACTGAAGAGGGAATTTTAGCAGGTATGGCTTGTTACCTGGTTGTGTCACAAGCTACATCTGCTGAAATTCCCTCTTCTACAAAACCCATGAAAGGTATAGCAGATGCCTCCAGTTTTCAGTCTAGCAACCCTACTCAGAGGTGGCTATCCAAATTCTGTTTAAAGACTTCCAAGGAGGGAGAATCCGCCACCTTCATATGCAACGTAATCCATATATACATTTAAAAACAACTGACAAGCTTCACGTAGAATTACTGCTACACTCCCCATACTAATCTTTCACTGGCAGCTAGAGTGTTGAATTGGGTTCTGAGCCCTCCATTGTTGACTCTCCATTTAGCCATGAAACTTATGGCATGATCTTGGGCCAGTCATTCTCTTTCAGCCTCAGCTACCTTGAAGGACTCTTGTGAGGCCAAAGTGCGAAAGAGGAGAGCCATGTACAGCACCTTGTGGAGATGGAGGTAAATGTAACATCACAAGGAAGAGGAGGAGGTGGGGAGGGTTTCAAAATCTCTCAACACCTTCTTCAGCTTTAGCAACTGGCCATCTTATATGACCTAACTGCTTCCACCCCAGAGTGTCTCCTCTCTCCTTGGTAACCAGCCATCCTCACTCCCATTCTACCCCCTTTCCTATTACTATTCTCATGTAAAGTTCACTGAAAAGTCCAACAATACCTGGAGAGCCCAAGTTGCACCTCACCACATCATAGCTTCCCTGGAATCAGCTAGAAAGAAAGAAGAGAACATATAGGTATGAAACAGTCCTTTGTGTCTAATTGTGGACTTAAAAACAACAAGAAAAACAAAGTACACCACTGCCTAATTGCAGAGGGTTCAGATCCTGTGTCCACTTTGGTGTAAGTCCCATTAAAATCAACAGTATTTACAGTAGCACCCCCATATCCGTGAGGCATTGGCTCCAGGAATTTTTAGGATTTTTTTTATTGGAATGAGACCATTCTACTGAAAAATACACCTGACCGCAAAAGGCCGTAAAAATAATGCAATAATAATAATAATTGTTTTCCTCTTTTCTTACTAATACAAAAATAAAACTATCTATCCTAACACTAATATATTTTTCCTCTTAATCTAAACACACTATAATCACATTATATTTATACATTATAATTATACCTATTCGGAAAAGAAAAATCAATAAAAGATTAATTTTAAAAATAATACAAAAATACAATAATAATAATAAAATATTTATTTTAAATATCTTTTTATGTTATTGCTGGGGTTGTCTCACTAAACCACAGCCAAAACGTTTTCCAACGATGGTTTGGCAATTTCTCTTTTTCACTCAGAGCTAAATTTTCAATTACATTCTTCACATAATAAGCAGTGCCTTTTACATCCTGCAGGTTTTGACTTTTTACCTCCCTTTGTCTTTGGAAAACTAACCCTAAAACATCACACAGAGGTTTACCAGGAGCACTGTGGACCAGGGCACTGTCCAAAAACTCACAGCTCGTGAACCAGACTCCTTCCTCTTCCTCTTTTGGCCCACTGACTTTCTGGGTCCCCTGGCACCCTCCAGAGGTTCAGTCCCCAAAAACACTGTCTCCCAAGCCTGTTGTGCCAAATCTGGCCAATCCAGGACCCGGGCCACCTCCTCCCATGTTTCCTGGGCACTCGGGCAGTCCTGGACAAAATGTCTGATCGTCTCCTTCTGTGCCATGCCACTCAAAATCTCAGCCTTTTTACATTTCAGACGAGGACAAGTCTCCTCATCCTCTGCGGCCCACGGTCTTCTTCCCCAGATTAAGAACGTGATTGTAGAGTCTCCACCTCAAGTCCCACAACTTTTTGGGGACCCTTTTGTCCATGGAATATTCAATTGGGTTAGTCTGGTGATTTAGGTAATCTGTTAAATCTAGTTTGGCCTGGCGTTTTTGCAAACATGGGTTAACATAAATCTCCTCCACTATTTTCCTGTACAAACCTCTCTTGATGTTCTTGATGCTCTGACCTGGTTGGTCTTCCCCCTTCAATTCCTCAGCATGAATTCTATATTTCTTTATGTAAAAAACAAAGTCTCTCAAATAATCTGGTGCTTTCAATTTTTCAGGCAAAGAAAACCTAAAACTTAATGAGCCTTCCTCCCACCAAGTCTTTCCCCGTCTAGTCCCCATCCAGCACTCACAAAACAAAACTAGCCAAGCCTGAGGTTGAATCTGACCCTTTTGCAACAGAGAAACTTTCCCAAAATATTGGGCAGAAAAGATGGTGATGAACTTAGGTCCAAGGGCTGAGAAGTCCAGGCCCCTTTGTTCTACCTGCCCATAAGCCACTGCCCTTGCCAGGGGGAACGTGACCATTCCCCAAAGGAACTTGAAGACTACTCAATCAGCTTCTTTAATCACTGAATCTGGAGGTAGGAAAATAGCCGCCAAGTTGGCTGCCACCAGAAGCAGGTAGGTATTTACAAAAGCAGCTCTCTGATAAATGATCAGCTTCCATCTCTGCCAGAGGGCCACCCTCTCCTTCACTTTTTCCAACCAGCGATACCAATTTTCTTTCCATCCCTCATGAGCCACTGCAAAATTCAGCCCCAGGATCTTCACCCTATCCATCTTTGCCTCTTGCTCTGCTTGCCACCCTTCCTTTTCTTCAACTACATCCTTTAGAGGAATAGCTGCCATCTTGTCCTCTGCAGCAAAAATCAAAAACTCTTTTCTATGTTAAGCCGAGCACCAGAAACTCAACCGTAGGCCTCAAAGGCATCTTTAATCTTTCTAACTTCCATCCTGTCCTTAACCAAGAGGCACACATCATCAGCATGGGCAACAAATTTAACAGATTCACACCAAACCAACCATGAACTGTCCGATGGACATGGGATTCGGATCCCCGAGATGCTCTTGTCTAAACTAATCTTACACAGGATAGCATCCAAAGCAATAACATACAAGAGAAGGCTTAGTGGACAACCTTGCCTCACCCCAGAATTTAACTTAATCCTCTTTCCTCTATGACCATTGACTTGCAAAACTACCTCTGCATCCCTATAAAACAATTTAACTAAAGCAATAAATCTCTCTGGCACTCATTTCCACTTGAGGGCTTCCATAGGAACGTATGATCTACATTGTCAAAAGCTTTCATCTGGTCAACCTGTAGGATTTGACCAGTCCAAGCTCCCTCCTTGCTGAGTTGGAACACTTCCCGAAACAAACAAAGAGAGTCTACCATAATCCTACCCGGCACAGCACTGGACTGTGCTTCCATCACAATCTTATCAGCCACTTTAGCCAGCCGATTGTTCAGTATTTTTGCCAACATGCGATAGTCTACATTGGTCAGAATTATGGGGCACCAGTTTTTTGGGAGGGTGGGATCACCCTCCTTTGGAAAAAAAAATCAAGACCCCTTGATAAAATGTCTCAGGGAGCTCATTATTATCCCACAAAAAAATAAATAAAGTGGTGAAAGGGGGAACAATCCACTTCCTGTAAACTTTATAAAAATTCCAACTGAGGCCATCTGGGCCAGGGGCCGACTTACCCTTCCCCTGAACTATGACCTCATGAACCTCTTGTTTTTCTATAGGAGAGACCAACCTCTTCCTGACCTCTGGACTCAAACCCTTATAGAGGGTGCCCATCTGGTCCTCTGAAAAAGCTTGGGAAAAACCCTTAATCTCTTCTATATCTATGTTTTTCCGAGCATATAACTGCCTGTAATATCCCTCCATGATATCCAGCATCTCACTTGGTCTAAATGCAATAGGGTCTGACTCAGAGGCCCTCAAGCCGTTTAATTCGATAGGAGCCTTTGGACTCCGGGCACCTGCCCACTCATCCACGTTGACAACACCACCTCAAGTCCTGAAATTTTTACTCCTCTTTCTGTTTTGTCTTTGCTTTTGGCAAAATCTTGCTATCACTCCCTTTGCCCAGTTAAACTCTTGTTCTGAAAAAGGAACACCTTGGTTCAATCGATAATGACACTTCAAAAAATGATAAATGGCCAAATGAGACTCCTGAATTTGTCTCCCATTGATGTTGGTGTCATAAGCACGGCTAGTGGCCCAAACTGCACGCTTCACACGTCCCCACCACCTGCACAAATCATCCTTGTACATGTCAGCAAGAGTTAGGCTGTGGGCTAGTGCTGAGGCAATGCGGTCTTTACATGCCACGCCTTCCAAAAATTTAGGGCGCAACCTCCAGAGAGGTCTCCCTTTGGGGTAAACCTGACCTATACTGAACTCTACAGCCAAGAGCCCATGATCCGACCAAGGAGTGATCATAACAGTGCACTTTTCCACCTTCATTTCCTTCACTGTCCTCACACGGTCTATTCTGCTGGCTGAGGTTTTGTGATAATTAGTAAATCGAACTCCTTCCATTGGGAAATCTGAACCAAAAGCCTTTCTGCAATAAACAGGAAAAAATTCTAACTCATTCTCCATGTCAAGAGCTGCATCCTTAAGACCTTACTTCTCTAGAAAAGACTCCAACTCTCTTTCCTCTGCTGTCAGGGGTTTGGGCAGGGACAACTTTGTTTGCTCTTTCTGGTCTGCGTAAGCACTCCTGTTCATCATCCTTGCCCTGTTATTGAAATCTCCTATGATAATAAGATGCTGCCAAGTGTTATACTAATCTTTTAAATACCTCCCAAACTTTTTCAGTTTGGCATATTTTACAGGAGCGTAAAGCCCACACATCCTGAAAGCCTTCTTTTCTACTCTTCCATCTTTCTGCTTTTCCTCCATACTAAAATCCATCAACAACAACCTCCCCAAAACTACTTCTAACATGAAATCAATGGTCAAATTGTTCTTGGCCCTAAACAGAACCCCTACTCCCCAACCGCCACACTCCCCATATGACCATACAGAAGGTCCTTGCATCCACATCCTCTGACACTGACTCTGTTGTTGTTCATTACAGATATGAGTTTCCTGCAATACAATGATGTTGTAACGCAGGCCGCCAAGGCAGCGCAAAATCTCATTGCGCCTATCCTCAGTTCGTAAGCCATGGACATTCCACGTGGCAATTTTTAATGAACCCATTGTTTTATGTACCCAAAAATGTATTGAGGCTTCCGTTATAAATAACCAAAAAACTAACAGAAGTATATTGGCCATACCGATTGAAATAATTATTTTTCTACTAAAAATCTAACTTAAAGTCTAACTTAACTGAAATCTAGCTTACAGTCTAACTTATTAAAACTCTCTTTTTTAACACACTCTTTCTCAACACAGCTCTGGTGTAGTAGTGAAAACCCACCTCTCCCTTTCCCATCCACCCACCATCACCACCATCACCATCATCATCACCATTGTGGGTGGCAGGGAGACAAATGGGGGTGGAGGGAGACAAGTGAGGTCAAGGAGGAGGAGGAGGAGGAGAGGCTGTCACTGCCGGGGAACACCTGAGCCAAAGCTCTGCCCAGTGGCTGCATGAGCTCTCCTCTGTCCCTTCCCCATCCACCCCCCACCAGCTTCGTCACTGGAACCCCCTGCAGGGAAGGGATAAGGGAGTCAAGCTCTCCTCCTCCCTCCCTCCCTCCCTTCCCCATCCACCCTCCACCAGCTCCGCTGCTACCACCAGAACCCCCTGTGGGGGGAAGTGAGAAGAGAGGGGAGCTCTGCTCCTCCTCTCCCTCCCCTGTCCACCCCCTGCTGTCACCAACCGCAGATAACTGAATCAGCAGATGACAAATCAGTGGATACGCTACTGTACTTCTGTATAAGAACGGTAGGATCAGAACATGGAAAAAGTACTTTTTTGTGCACCTATGCTCACTGGGAGATTCTGGGAGCTGATTTATTTTTTTTTAAGGAACTTCTGCAAGCTCTGCTTTGCCTCATGCCATCAGGAAAGATGGATAAGTAGACAGACAGGTAGACAAAGTTTCTGTCTCTTTTAAACATATAAAACTACGGTACCTGTTCAGCAAAGAAACTAAACCATTTCTACTAACAGGAAAAATTGCTTTCTTGTCTTGTGAAGTTTCTAACTCCTGGAGAAAGCTGTACTTCATCAAGTTTCAGAGTTTGACTGTGCAGGAGTTGGCTTGAAGTGTGAATGATCTGCATTCTCAACCAAAGCTTTGTTAACTCTTCTGTTTGAATGAGACATCCCACGTAGGAGGTGGGCTGAACAGGTAACCCACATTCTTTGGAGTGAATATGAGAGGGCAATCTATATTATCATATCAGGGAGGAGCAAATTATACAGGCAAATTCCTGGCAGACAATAAAGACAATCCTGACAGCAGGATCAAAACAGACGTCAAAACTTCTTTTTTTCTCCCAGGAGTATCAATGTTTAAGTGACAGCTGAGAGAAGAAGATGATGGACTCCCTGCATTGTTCTCTGGGAGCCTGCCACTTTGGGAAGGCGGAGGAGGAGATAACCCAAACGTTTCCTGTATTTATTTGATCAAATCACAAGCTAGTTTGTTCACAAGACAGACAGAGCAATCACTCTGTGAAGTCAAGTTTCTTTTCAAACAGTTTGTTTTGGTGACAATGATCTTTGGGAGGTAAAATGCAGAAAAGGCGCTGCAGATCCTGGAGCATTGAGGGAGGGGGTTTAGCATGTTGTGGAGGAAAGAAGAAAATGCCAACCTCCACAACAACCACAAAAATTCACAAGTGTAAAGTGGACTTGTACTTACTGGCCTGAGACTTCAAAGGGCAGGAATATATGAGTTTTTTTCAATAAAGGAAGCTACACAACAACACCAGCTTAATTGCAGCCCACAGATGAGCTGAACATGTTGTCTTATGAGGACCGTGTGAATAACCAGCCTAGATACTAAAGACATGATATAATAGAGATGAGAGTCTGAAATCACCCCTAGATGATTAGATTTGAAGGGGAAGGCTAGCCAGGCAGTTTTCAGATCGGCACTGGTGTGAGATAAAACAGGCCTCACCTCAATGACTGTGACATGCGTTGATCAGAAATAAGACCAACCATAAACCATAAGACCAAGATATTGGTAATCTTGCTGTAACTGGGGACTAAGGGCTCATCTACATGGCCAGAACACACCGGCTCCCTGCTGGCATATTCTGCCCACAGATCAAGCTCATTCCATCCCCAGCACCAGCATGAAATGGAAGTCCAGAATGTCACACTGGCCCATCATTGCATCTAACACCCCCACATCCCATTCCCTGAAGCCAAGAAGCTGGCCCTCGGCATGTGAGCAAGGCCACCTCCATGTGACCAACCAGGTCACGTGTTGTGGGCCTGCTTCCTGGATCTGGAAGAGCAAAGCAGATGGCAGCTGCAGTGACAGGCCGGCCTTCTGGAATGGGCTCCTGCAGTCATGTGGGGCCCAGTCCATTTTTTTGCTGGCTGGAGTGGATTTTACCAGAGTTTTTTTAAAAAACAGTCTAACAGACCTTGCCCCATCTTTCCCCCCATCTTGGCTCTATCTTTGCCTCAGGAGTCATGAGGTCTGCCAGGGGGCAAAACAGGACAAATGCCCTGCATCATCTGGACTGCAGGGCTCTAAGATGGGTCAAGATGGGGTAAATTGCCTGTCTAGAAAGCCCTAAAAAGGAGAGACAAGTAGACAGATAAAGGGGAATCATCCAGGGCCAGCATACACTCTGAACAACACACATAGGCCAAGATCCTCCACACACTCAGAATAACAAAGAAGTGTGGAATGGTGCCCCATTAGTGAATGGCGGTGTTGCACAACTGACTATATGACCAAATGGACATGCACACCCACATGCACAAAGCATAACTATGTGCCACATATGCAACTCGGCTTCAGGAGTCTTGAACTGAGCATGGCAATTCTGCATCAGACAAAAATGCTGAACTGCACCTATAAGGAAACTTATATATGTGTAAGGCATCAACAGGATACTTGCCATAGTCTTCAGGAATGGTTCCAGAGCCTATAATAGGGCGATATCTGTAGTAGGCCAGGGTAAATATCATAAAAGAATGTACAAATTTTACATTCTCTGGAATGTAATTGTGTTAGGCCTCTCCCTTCCAGACCTCCCTGTGGGCTGCTTTCCTCCCCCAGCAAGCCCAAATACCTCTATTTTCCTCCACAGTCCCTCTCAAAATGGCAACAGGTTCCCTTCCTGTTGCCATTTTGAGAGGGGCTGCAGAGGAAACTGGAGGTATTTAGGAATAGTATGGGGTTCTGGGTTGGTGGTTTGGATAGAATGGGGCATTTTCATGTGTTTGTTTGGCTCTTGTGGCGGGGGCTTTCTGCATGGTTTGGGGGCCAAAATGACCTGAAAACTACATTGATTTTTTTTAATTAGTTTAAATAAAACATGAGAATGGCACAAGCAACTGGTGTGCAACTGGTGTGCAGTGCCTAGATAGTGAGGTCACCCACTCCCCATAAATATAAAAATCACAAAAACACAAAAGGTGTGAAGATATCCCTCATTGATTTACAAGCATAATGTAATTTAGTTATGTCTCAGTTATTCCCAAAAGAAATTGATTGCAAATAATGCATTGGCCTGTAAGGCCTAAATACCTCGAAAACACCAGATCCTATCTGATCTTGCAAGCTAAGCAGTGTCAAGCCCAGTTAGTACTAGGATGGGGGACTTCCAAGGAATAGCAGGTGCTGTAGGCTGCAGTTCAGAGGAAAACAATGACAAACCATCTTTGAGTATTTCTTGCCTAAGAAAACCCTATGAAATTCATGACATCACCATAATTTGACAGGTGACCTGAAGGTACATGCTTACACACACAATGCACTGGCCTATTGGTTATCTTGCTAGAGTAGACCTATTGAATCAATGGGAATTACCTATACGTTGACTCACCATTCAACAGTTAATTCAATATATCTACAGTACTCTAGTTGGGATTAACCAACAGGAGTCTGTCCCTTGTTTGTAGTGAGTTACTTTCAAACTCCCATTCTATATCCATTAATCTTCAATACATTATCAATGATGATGGTGGTGGTGGCTTTTAAATATTTTATGACATCAAAATCTCTGCTTTGGCAAAGACTGCAAATGGAAAACATTTTGCATGGAAAATGGATCCCATTCTCAAATATGTTTGGGAAGTGTCCATCTCACTGATTGAGCCCTAGCAATGGTGACATCAGTTCTCTTTTTGTTGTTGCTGCAAATCAAGATGAGAGGCTGAGCAATTTCCCCCCTTTTTTTGCCATTCCTCCAAACCTTTCAGTTTTATGTCAGGAATGCTTAATTGTCCGCTGCCGTTCGACAGCCCTTCAAGCGCAAGATGGCTGGCAGACCCTATTGAATCCTAAAGACTCTGGCATGCTTCTTTGTCGCAGTGAACCAGAGTCACCCCTAGCAATCACTCTTGATGGGGGAGAAATATGTGCAAAATCTCTTCATTCAGCCTAATAGTACGATCTGTCAATCAGATTTAGGACACTGAAAGTAGCCAGCAATAGCCTCATCTCTCTTGATTTAATCACTTTGAATTAGCGTAGCTCTCTGTCATTCCCTTGGCATGAGTTCTTTTTCTGACCATCTGAGCAATACAATCGGCCATCTTTGGAATGGCGATATGGTTTCCCATGGTTTAGCTCTTGGAGGCCGATTTAGCTTGTCACTCCAGCAAATCTCTTAGTAGCATCTATTTTGCAGGAAAGCAAAAGGCAAAAAAGGAAGAAGATTTAAAAAAAAATAAAAGCTTGCTGCTTGTTGAATGTTTTAAAAAAACTAGCAAGAAGACAGAAGTTACAGCTGGAAAAGACAAAGTACTGAAAACTGGGTAACATGCACTGAAAGTTTCTAACAGCTCCCTTGAAGGCCTCGTTTCTATTATTGCTGAGCATGTGATCAATTTTGCCTGTCTTTGGAAGGGGATATGAATCACATTCTGATTATATTAATGATCTAAAGAGAAGGAAGCCTTCTCTTCTTTCAGTGAGAGCAAACGTCAGATCAGAGTAACAAAGTATGTGTTACTTGATACCACCAACTACACAGAAAATACTATTTACAGTAGGGATGGGTAATTGAATTTATGATCATTTTTTATAGGCTTTTACCAGCATTTGCTGATTTCCTCACATCTCAGATGAAAAGAATTTTGAGATGGGGGGAAAAAAACCCACAAAATGTGGGAGAACCAAAATGGACAGACTCATCCATCCAGGCCTAAGACTTTTGAGTACCACACATCCTACAATCCCAGCATATTTAGCCATCTTCCTTAGGAACATCTACATAGAGGCAAGTGTAACATGGCTGTTTCTTTGCTTAGAATAGTTGCATCTATAGAATATGGCTGGTGCAAACACAGGATAACTTCAGTTCAGTTTGGTTTTGAAGAATTTACCAAAGTCCACAAATTTCTTCATATTTAGCATGAAAAGAACTTGAGGTTGTTGTCTTCTTTCTTTCTTTCTTTCTTTCTTTCTTTCTTTCTTTCTTTCAGTGAAAAGTGGGAGAAACTGAAACCTAACATATTCTCTCTAGAACAGGAAGAGAGAGCTGGCCTTACAATGTTCCCTGCCCTGATACCCCCAACCCTTCCAATAATTCATTAATTGGACCTATCGCCACCACTTATGACTCCTTGAACGCTTTCATCAGTACTGTTTACGCACAATCCTAAATATACACTGGACTGACTATGTGACGAATGTTGCTGTCCTTGAGCAAGCAGGGATCACCAGCATTGAGGCCATGATATTGAGAACACAGCTACGCTGGGCAGGGCACGTTTCTAGGATGGAGGACCATCGCCTCCCCAAAATAGTACTCTACGGTGAACTCGCCAAGGGTCAGCATAAGAGGGGCGCTCCAAAAAAGCGATACAAGGACTCCCTGAAACAACATCTCAGGCTCGGCCAAATTGATCACCAACAATGGTCCACCCTGGCCTCACATTGGGAGACATAGAGACGTACTATCCACAATGCTGCAGCCTTATTTGAGAACTCACGCCGAACAAGTCTTGAAGAGAAACAACAACGCAGAAAGAATCACAACCCGGAAACATCACCCAAGGAAACCTACTGCTGTGCTTTCTGCAACCAGACTTGTCTATCTTGGATTGGCCTTTTTAGTCATCAGCGCGCTTGCAGTAAGCGTGGGAAGAGTCCTTCCTGAATCTTCGTTTGCGAAGAAAAGCCAGAGAGATATTTCATGAATTGACTTATTCATTGATGCTTCACAAGGTTAGCAGTAGACACGGACTTTCCCAGAAATGGGCTGAGCGAAGGGTTGCTGAAAAACTAATGAAGAGGTCTTTCCAAGTTCCCAAAAGACATACCTGGGTAGGAATTATGCAGACTTCCCCCCGGGACAGTGATTAGGATGGAAATGTACTAATTCTCCTGGATGTACCTGGAGATGAGTCATTCACTAATGCAATCAAGTGGCCAGAAAAATCATTAGTCTACAAACTGGTTTTCCTTCATACCTCTCACCTCAACAATAGAAGGTTGCCTGATGCCCATCATTTTTAATGTCTTAGCCATTAGCGATTGTTAACATAGCTGGAGCTTCCATTGTCTAACGGTGGGAAACTCCATCTAACATTCTCTCTCTCTCTCTCTCTCTCTCTCCTCTCTCTGCCTTTTCTTCACAAATGAAGATTCAGGAAGGACTCATCCTGCGCTTTCTGCAAGAGTGCTGATGACTAAAAAGGCCAATCCGAGATATACAAGTCTGGTTGCAGAAAGCACAGCAGAAGGTCTCCTTGGGTGATGTTTCTGGGTTGTGATTCTTTCTGCGTTGTCGTTTCTCTTCAAGACTTGTTCGGCATGAGTTCTCAAATAAGGCTGCAGCAATGTAGATAGTGCGTCTCCATGCCTCCCAATGTGAGGCCAGGGCGGACCATTGTTGGTGATCAATTTGGCCAAGCCTGAGAAGTTGTTTGAGGGAATCCTTGTATCACTTTTTTGGAGCGCCCCTCTTACGCTGACCCGTGGCAAGTTCACCGTCAGCCATTAGCGATTGTTAACATAGCTGGAGCTTCCATTGTCTAACTGTGGGAAACTCCATCTAACATTGTATTCCACTCATAACACCGCTTCAGGGGGGATATCAAATATAAATATCACCCCAAAATTCTGCCAAAGTTGCTCAATTGCCCAGAGGCTGTCACTCTGTTTGCTGTGTTGCCCGAAGCACATAGCTGTATTTCTTCTCTGTATGAATCTCTGCTCTTTGGTCAGGTATAGCATAGCTCATCATCCCGAACTCTATTTCTCTATCCCAATGCTTCCTACTTTCTTTGATAGCCTTTTGTGATTGCTTGAAGCCTGAGTGTTGGTGTGAATGTTTCTGAGATTATTTTTCAATAAAAAGTATTTTTATTTTATTTTCTGGCTGTGAGTCTCATCATTTAGTACTGGTATACACAGGTCAAAAGATCCCATAGTTACCTAGCCTCTCGCTGCCATATTGAGCTAATTAAAATTCCACATATTAATATCTGGATACAAGTGGGTTCTTCATGGACCCCATGCAATTTGTGTAGCAACAATTGGGAAGAATGGGGAGGGGTGGAATGGATACCACTATAGGTAAGCACTGTGATGTTGACCTGCATCCCATTCACCACCCTGCTGTCTTCAGGTGCAGTGGAGGTACTATCCTGTTGGCAGTATTGAAATAATATTCAAATACCAGTCTGGTCAGCTTTTCTTGACAGAGTGTTATCATTAGCCTCAGACACAACAATGGCTTGAAGATGAGGTGCCGGAGGCCAGGTCTTGAACAAATTGTTGTGACACCAGGAAAATTCCAGGTCAACAAGAGGCAACTCCTTTGGAAACTGAACTTCTGATTGATCCTTCAAAAAGCCAATTAACCAGAGCACATTTCCTTCAACTGACTTGATCATTTAGGCTGTGATGGAGTCATTTGATATAAGCAGTTATGCAACTATGCAGGGCTGCAAGATTCAAGTTGCTACAGGGGCTGGATGAAAGTATATGGAATTCTCTTCATCCAGACCAATGAAAAGCCTTCCTCCCTTTAAGGGTAGGGCAGAGTGAGAAAACAGTTTGAGAAAACAGTAGTGGATACTGGGGCAGCCTCCTCCCCAGCTGTTTTTCGAAGACCTCTAGTTATTCCCCCTCCTGTATTTGCCATACCACCTGCCCTGCATCCATGCTGTACCCCATAACTTCAAACATATCCAAGTGGATCTTCTGCTTTTGCCAGTATTGTAATACGATGAATCATAGGTTTGTCAAGTTGGAAGGGCCTGCAAGGGCCACCTAGTCCAACCCTTGTCATGAGGGAAAGCACAGCTAAAGCTCTCTTTAGTTTTTTCTTGATCCTGTACTGTCAAAAAGCCTTTCCTCTTTATTGATGGCCCAAGCCGTCAATAGCTCTCCTGTTCTGCTTTGTTGCCAGCATTGCCGGCATTTGAATCCTCACACCATTGTGCTCAATGAATACATTGTCAATTGTCGGAATGTTTCCGGGTGAGAACAGGACAGCCAGGTAGGCGATACTCTTTTTTTTTTTTACCTCCCCAGTTTTCTTGTAATTTTTAAAGTGTGTTTCTGTGCTTGTGTGTACGTTTTATGTCTTTGTCTTGCTTAATGTTTTGAATTTGCCACACTCGCGTCTTTTTGTGAGAATTGGCGAGATCTCAACCCTGGAAGTAAACAAAGCTCTGTTTGTGCTCTGTTACTGCCAGGACTACCTCATTGATGCTCCTACAGTCCGGTCTGGTAGTGGGGGTTCTTTTGCCAGCATAAAAACACCACAAAACATGCCAGCAAAAGATCGTTAAGGGGGAGTAATCTGATAAAACCCAAGGCTGCAAAAAAGGACTGTCCACCCACCTCTGAAGCTGTCTATTCCACCATTGAACAGCTCTTTCAGTAACAAAGTTCTTGCTAACATTTAGGTGGAATCTTTAGGAAGAACGTCTCTACTGTAAGAGCTGATTCACATTCATTTGCCAGTTCACTCAGTTTTGAGCATGGATTGGGTGGGGTGTACTCTTGTCATTTGACTCAGGCAGCAAAATATGGGTGAGATGCTGGAGACATGTTGCAGCTGGAATGAGAAGCTAGTGGTTTCAGGGCTACCATCAGTTCTTCTGCGCATGAGCTTTGTTTCCCTTTCACATCAGCATGCACACAAAGCTAGGGAAGAGCATTAGATCTGTATGGGCCCACTGGATTAGGGTGTTTGGGGTTTTCTTGGTATAAAAGAAAAACCTTTGAAATGTTGCAAACAGGCACACCCCATGCCCATCCAACGTTCTTTCATCATTTCTGGCATATGATGTCATTGCTTGTTTCACTGATGTCATTTATGGCCTCCCTCGATGTGCCCACAGAACTCAGTTATGTCATTACATGCCATAAACATGTCATTCTAATTTATCTTCCCACATCATAAATAGTTTATTCAATGACATTATTACACCTCCAGATCTCTCTTCCCCCCACCTTCCATATGAATGGCCATTACTTCCAAGAATTTACTGTAATTATGTCACTTGATGAAATTACAGTAATTACATCAAAAAAATGATAGCCCATGACTAATGAATTAAAATAGCATGGAAATTCACATAAAAATGACATAAAAATGTTAAGGATCCAAAGCAAACTGACAAAGGCAAGGAAATTTATAATTAAGAATGCAATCTCCACAAACATTGCTTGGTGCTGCTTTAAAGGAAAAAAGTGAGAAGGAAAGATTAAATCATAGATGCAGTAGAATGCTAGTTAAGCAGAGCAGTGCTGTGTTCCACAGCAGTGGAACACAGAATCATGCAGAACACAGCACCTGAGCCTGCCACCTTTTTACCCAACAAGTTATTAACAGCTGAACCATTTCTAACTTTCATTGCAAAATATAAGCAGGATGTCTGTCGGTTTATTGCAGAGCCTGGGAAAGTTGCTTTCTCAGATGACAACTTCCAGAATCCCCATGCTGGGTGGAGGATTCTGAAACCTCTGAGCCATCCAGAAAGTAACTTTCCCAACCTCTGATTTCCTATCATCACAATAAGGCAGGCTCGTGCATATGTCTGCCATTCTGCTTTCTGAGAATACAGTACTAGCCCACAGTCAAAAGAATTCAAATTTCGAGCCTTCATGACTTCACAGATGTGCCAAGAAATACTTGGAGGTGATCAGCTGAAATTTCAACAGTTTGGGGAGGGCTGAATCACATTTCCAAAAGATGGGCTGGGTTGCAAGTACCCAGTGAATGGCCATGCCCACCCAATGACCAAGAAAATGACAAATTCATTCAACACTGCTGAAAAAATTGTTCCCAAATGATGCAAATGATGTTTCGCTTTGAATAATTTGTTCATTTGCTTAATGTATATACATGTGGTAGAATTTGACTTTTCCTAGTGTCAGATTGGCTTGTATTAATAAAAACATCTAAATGTATACGTATCATGGAGCCTACAGTCTCAACCGTGTGTTGTCTCAGGGGTTTGGTTATAATTAGCAAAAGGAGGTGGGTTGTTGACAATTGTGAATCAGAACAAAATGCAATGGATGTATATCCTATTACACTAAACACACTGATAATTTGATCTCTTCAAGTTACCTCTATATTATTTGTGATTCATATGAAATTTATATTTCTCATTGGGACTTCATTTCTTACATCAACAGATTTCAAAAGGCAAATAAAACTAAACTGCCCATCAGTGCTCATTACTGTTAGCATATCTCTCTTTCAAGCCCCTTCCCTGAAATTTTAAACTTGGATGTCTGTTTGTCTGCCTCATAGGGATGGGAAGAACATTTGTAAATATTTGGGAAAGGGTCAAAAGTGTATTTCTCAAGTGTCAGGAAACCCTGATGAGAAGAATCCTGGGCTAATGGGAATCCTCACAGTTCAGGACTTGGTTGTTGGTTTGTGCAGAAAATAGTATTTTCTGGGCAGAAAATAATATGGCTATAATGTCCCCTCTTAACCTTCTCTTCTCCAGGCTAAACATACCCAACTTCATAAGCCGCTCCTCATAGGGCATGGCTTCCATACCTCCCACCATTTTGCTCATCCTCCTCCGGACACATTCCACAATATCCTCCTTCAATTCTGGTGCCCAGAACTTGAAGCAGTATTTCAGCTGAGGTCTGGCCAAAGCAGAATAGAGTAGTCACTTCCTTCGATCTAGGCACTATACTCTTATTGATGCAGCCTAGAATTGCATTTGCCTTTTTAGCTGCCACTGGGTTCAGAAGAGAAGGCAGTCTCTGCACTCAAATTTACAATGTACCCCCCCCCAAAAAAAAGACAAAAAAGAGAGGAGGAGGGGAAAGGAAAATGAAACTCTGTCCCTAGTCTTTAATCTTATGAAATTCCTCAGAATTGCTGTTGGAGAAAGATGGAGAGAGGTAAAGCCAGATAGAGCCAACTGCTTATGGTGGCCCTGCTTCAGAGGTGTAGCTATGTGGGGATGAGGGCATTGTCCCCAAATGAATTTTCCTCTAGTCCCCAAATTTCTAGCATTACACAAGTGAAACACTGATAATCATAAATACCTAGAACATACCCTACAACTGTTCTGATTTGGCAGGGATATTCTTGATCAATCCTCTGTCATCCCACATTTTCAGCTGCTTTTAAAATGCCACACTTTCTTTTTCCTCTTCCCACTTTTCCTCTTTCTCCTCAGCTCACTTCAACTGCTGCAAACTGAATCCACAGTGCAACAGATGTTTGCACTCACTTAACTCAGCAGCAAGGAATGGAAGAGGTAGAATCTTGCCCTTTCCAGTAGACTCAGGCAAAAGCAAACAGCTGCAGCCTCTCCTACCTTCTCTGTTCTTCCTCGTTGATAACTTTTGTGTCCTCGGCCACACGCATCCCAGTTTTCTTCTGTGAAATTTTGGAGGGTATGCTAGAACTCTCATTTGCCTGACCCTTTTCTTGGGATGCTTTGTAATTATTGTATTTCTAGATGCTTAACTGAAGTTTTAAGTTACTATAATGTTAGAAATTTGGGGATTGAAGGAAAAATTCAGAATTCTTATTGGAGGGCAATTACCCTCATCCCCTCCCCCAGTGATATCTAACACCCTTTCTCTGATTTCATTATTCTTGTGCTATACAGTGATAGAATGGCTCTTCACAGAGGCCAACCTGATGCTGGTACTCTTTGTCCTACAAAGAGTGGGAATTGTGCATCCACTGAGATGATGTTGAACTTCCAGCAGTACAGGCCAGCATAGACAACAGTAAGGATTGGTTGGAGTTGCACTCCAACAACGTGGAGGCCTGTGTGATTTCTACCCCTACTTAAAGAGTACGAGGCCAAAAAGGTTGGTATTCTTTTTCTTTCAATCCTATGCATATATAATCAGAAGGACTGGGCACTTCACCTTCTTGATTGAAGCCAATGGAAACATCAACATATCCCAAAGCGTTCCAACCTCCTCTCGTTCTTCAGAACCCACGAACATTTCATAAGTAAATGTTATCTTAAAGCAATATTTCTTCTCAAGCTGGGAGAGAAAGCTGGGAGAGAAAGAGAGACAGAGACAGAGAGATGACAAACTGCTTCTAGTTACACTATCCAAAAATCCTTTAATTTCTGCTGCCATTTTAGAAAATGTGCTATTCATATTGATTGGGGGGGGGGAATGTTGCGGAAGCTTAATAGACGCAGCTGCATCCTCTAGCAAATTATTACAAGGCCCAGTATGAAATGCATTAAGGGGAAATGCTTAACAGATGATGGTGCGACAAGCTGTTACAAGGCATGTTATAAGGCTCCAATATTATTAAATTGATAGGCTTGCTTAGCACGTGAATATAAATCATCTTTCAGCCTTGCTGAAAATTGCTTAGTTTTATTAATAACGAAGAATGTATAAATGGAACCTTATTGGGAAGCATATTAAGCTAGGCTAGTCAGAAGGCCTTCAGAGCCCCGGCATCATCATGATATTCCATGTTAGAAGTAACGGGATGGGCTACTGAGGTATGCTGAGTATAAATCACCCTGGGGCTGGCTCAAGCCAAGCAAGCCAAAAGTATTTACTGTCCAGTCTTCTTTCCAAACACATGGAAATGGAAATTTGGCATCCCAGCTTACCTCTTCCAGTTGCATTGAGGATATGTGTGTGAGAGAACAACCACACCAACGGCTTGATACTATTAAGCCTAGCTATATGGGACTCCTTGGGCTTATCTATACGAGGCAATAAAATGCAAAGCCATACATGTTTGATGCCCCCCCCCCAAAAGGGCTGTTTTGTCACCTCAGCACACAATCGCTATGGTGAAAATCCAACATGGTGGTTCCGGGCACAGCCTTGCCGGTAAACTCTGCCCCCTGCGCATGTCTGACCAATCAGCTTTCTACTTCTGCTCTTATCAGGAAAGTGCAGCAAAGTGAATCAGTTGTCCCAACAAGCAGGAATGCACATTTCCATTGCAGTATTTTTTAAAAGTTGGGGAAAACCGCAAAGGCTTGTCCCGTGAGGTATTTGGAGTTTGGGGCCCTCTTACTTCCGAATACAGCAAAATGATGCAGATTCCATAGGGACAAAAGGTGTTCTCTTCAAATTCTATGAGGAGTATTTTCACCATTTAGACAAGCCCTTAGATTGATTTTAGCCCAGTAAAATTCTCACAGTCTTGGTTTTGTTGTTTAGGCACAGCAAACTACATAGAGATGCATGAGAACTGTGCCTGATGCAAGATTCTTTCTTTTTTAAAAAGGACTTTTTAAATGTCCATTTTTTAAAATAAAATAGAATATTTTATTCTATTTTATGGAAGTGGAATCCATGACCTAAATCAGGGGTAGGCAACTGCATGGTGTCCAGGGGATATTTCAACACACACACCCCAGGACCTGCCCTGTGGGGTACACACACACACCAAGCCCATATACTTCCATTTTCTTCTGCAGCCAGTCTCAAAATGGTAACAGGAACATGTGTGCCTTAACTCCCTGTCACCATTTTGAGAATAGCTGCAGAAGAAAAAGGGGGCATTTGGGGTTCTATGGGGCTCTGGAGTGCTTGTAGGGGGTGGGATGGGGGTACATTTTCATGCATTTGGGGGAGGGGTTCTATATGATTTTAGGCAAAAATAGGTAAGCTCTTGTATAAGTAAACAAAAATATTTTGAACCTTCCAGAGACCACTTGAAGGCTTCTTCCAAAATGTATCCAGGGATTCCCCCCCCCCGGCCGCCCTTTCACGAGCTTCCACTTATGATTTCCATTTTGATGGCCATACAATCCTTTTTTTTTTTTTTAACTTACTGGGAATAGCTGGTGAGGCAAGCTAATTTTCTTTAACCTTTTTCTCTCTGTTTTGCTTTTCATGCATGGGCAAGGGATTCCAGAGACAGCTGCTATATACTTTGCCTTTTGTAGGCAGGCACACACAGCTAAAATCAGATCGGCTAGGGAGAATGTCATTCTTTCCCAGCTCAAGCCTTGTTGCGCTGTTTATTCCAGACATGCTGCTGCCACAAAGCAACTGAAGGCCTGTTTTCTCCATGGCTCCTTCCTCACCCTCCAAATGCTGTTTTCGAAAAAAACTTTCAGTTAGATGGAGGACAGGAAGTAAAAAAAAAGGAGGAGCTGGATGGGCAGAAAATGACTATGTAAAAAGGAGCATGTTTGTCAGAGGCGTTGTTAACAGAGGCATGTCTGTCTTTCTGTATGCAATATTAGAAAAACAATATTTCAGCTAATGTAGCCCCCAGACAGTTGCTCTAGCACTGTGGTTCTTAACCTGTGGTCTGGTGACCCCCAGGGGTCTGCACTGTCCTCAAAGGGGGACCATGAAGGCTTGAAGGCTGCTCAGCCCACCTCCTGCCTGCAGTGCAGTGGCTCATGACAGGACCCAAGGCAAAGGCTGGCTGGCTTGGCCTGTGCATTGCCATTCAATCCGCTCCAGCCACAAACTTGCAAGAAGAATCAGGAGGAAAGTCTCCCTTCCCTTCCCCCCATGCCTCTGAGGGAAGGTTTCATGAATGGTGTAATTGTATTATTGATGATGATGATGATGATGATTTTAAATCTTGAGTTAAGTCTTGGGGTCCATGGCAACAAAAATATTTAAAGGGGGTCCCTGATAAATAAAAGATAAGAGCCATTGCTCTAGCATAAAGCCACAGGAGCCCAGATGTGATCCCTAGTTGGAGTGGTCCAGAAGTGTGATGTCAAGCCAGGACTATTTAAATCTCCCCTGCATTTTCCTTTGTTTTCTTTTCAAGGCCTTAGCATGTCTGAGTATAGGAATACTCCATTGTATTAGACTTGTGGGAGGAGCTAAGAATTCCCCTGCATTTTTCTAGGTTTTGGTTTGTTCCTTCCCAGCAAGCTCTGTTTTAGCTAGAAGCTTTTTAGTTCCTTTGGGCAGTTTTTGCTGTGAGCTTGCAGAGAGCAGTTCTGGTGGCAAACAGGCCCAGACAGCCAGGAAGGGCATTTCTTACACCATCAGCCAAATTAATTACTAACAATCATCAGCCAAATTAGTTACCAATAACAAAGGAATCAGGAGCTGAAAGACCCTGCACCAACTTCATTGAGTGAGGAGATCAAACCCAGAGAGATGTCACCCTGAAAACAGCTGAAACTCCAACTGTAAAGTACCTTTCATTTCAAGGCTTTTAGAGCTGGGGAGGAGAAAGCCCTTTTCTTTTGTTCTTTAAAATAAACTTCCCCCTTTTTTGAACTGGATATTTAGCATCAGAGCCTTTTTGGGTAAAGGAGTTTGATCTCACCAGGGTACTGGCGTTGCACACCCAAACCTGCCACCACCTTTAGTTGGGTGTGTCTTCACAAGAAGAGTAAAGCCTTAGACCCAGAGTAGACCTATTGGAACAGTGGTATTCAACCACATATTGGCTCACCATTCAACGATTGATCCAGTGAGTCTGCTTTACTTGGAACTAACCAGTAGCGCTCAGGCCACAATTTCCATTCTGCCAGCCTGAGATTTCACTCTCTAGAACATCACTTTTTTTTTAATTGCTTGAAATGTTTTTTTAAATCAAACTCAGCAACGATGCAGCTTAACCTTGTTGCCCTAATAAATCTAAAAACTTAGAAGTAAAGCAGCCCATTTCTTGCATGCAATTGCAAAAGATGAGAATCTGGAGGCTGTTTTGCCAAAGTCTACAGACTGAGAATGGATTTCTTTTCCATCTTTTCTTTTAAAAAATAAAATATAATACAAGATTTGCTCTTTTTATGTGAAGTCGAAGACTTTCATGACCGGCATCCATAGGTTTCCAGAACACGGCCTCACAGCCCGGAAAAAAAAAACACAGAAAACCTTTGCTCTTTTTTTTCTCTTTCCTTGCCAAGTATATTGTTAAATTCCCCCCTCCTTTCTAATGCCCAAATCTGATTCCTGTTTATTACTTATGTCTCAGAAAGACCCAACCAACCTCCGCTGAGTCCCTGTAGAGCTAAATGCTTGCCCATAGTGGCAGAGGAAACAACAGTGCTTCCTCTGGAGAGCTTAAAAGCTGATTAACAAAGAAGACACAACAAGGGAATGAAATGAACAATAGGAGAGGAGGAGAAAATGGGAATGTTTCTCATGAGATAATATAGTCAGGGGTTTAAAAAGGGCAGAGTTTTCTGGCTGCAAGGTATTGTAAATGCTTCTTATTTTACCTAAAAGTCTGCTCTTAATAACTCCGCAGCTATTACTGCTTTTCCTATATTTAAACTTCTCCCAGGTTTCAAACCAGTCCTAACTTTCTGCACTCCAACTAAAAGCAAGGCTCTGCAATTCAGAATGAAGGAACAGCAGTTTCTTAAAACACAAATTCTGCTCTCCTTTTCTCAAGGATTTTGAAGCAAAGATGGTCAAGAAAGTGACAATGATGATTAGAGAAGCTGAAGATTTTTTTCAGGTTTTTAAAAAACTCTTTATGTGTTTATCTGTATTAACCAGCCTACTTCACACTTCCAATCTGACTAATGGGCAGATTAGAGCCTAATTATCCATTAAATTGCACACATCTCTGAATTTTAGAATATGGTATGTGTCTCCAACAAAAAGTATACAGTAGGACCCCCATATCCAGGGGGATTGGTTTGGGGGGGCGTGGATACTGAAAACTGCGGATAACAGTGAGTGCCATTGAAAAATAATGGGACTTCCGGTTTAAAATGCTATATAGTTATCTTGGAGGACCTAGAAAATGTCTAGAGAATAATGCCTCTCTAGGCATTTTCTAGGAAGTCTATGGTATGTTTCCTGTTTTGTGTCCTTCGAATAATTGAATCAGCGGATAATGAATCAGCGGATAATGAATCAGCGGATACAGGGGTCCTACTTGTCAGGAGTTAGAAATTTAACTCCATTATAAAATGGCTAAACAAACTGCAGAGTCATGCTGAGTCAAAATGGCTGACTCCACGAACTGCCTAGTCTCCCTTACCTACAGAAGGCGGGTTCTTTTTGGTGTGTAAGATCATGTGGTTGAGTAAGCCAATGGCCCGTAACTGTGTATATAAGAGAGCTCAGAGCAGAGCTCACTTCTCTTCTTCCTGTGAATGCTGAGGCCTGGTGAACCAGTTTCTCCCTGAATTGTAAATATTTGTATATACTACAACTGTTTGAGTTTGAAGATAAAAGTGCCTCCTGCTTATTCAGATGTCAAACACTCTGTGTGTGAGTATTCTTGGGAGCGGGTTGCTACGGAGTGTAGACAGTTTGGGGGATTTCTGCTGGGGATTGCGTGTCTTATCATTCCCTGACACTACTGTACAAAAATGCATATAGGAGGAAAAACCTGTATTCAGGGATGCATATACGAAGGGAAGATGAGTGCAAAAGGTGTTTCTTTAGGAAAGCTATGCATAAAAATAAAAAAGAAAGAAAGCGGAGATCCTGCATTGTCTGGCAGAACAACGCTAAACTGACCAACGTTTGGTCAGACAGAACACTGCCCCCTCCTTCATTCCCAGTGAAGAACCCACTTGGTTCCTGCCTGCATTCCTCCATGGTCATTTGGTAGCCAGGGAAGCATGGGGGATAGTCGCACAGCATCTGACTATGTTCCTGTAGCTGGACGCACAGTAGTGATGTCATTCTCCAGAACCTTCCTGAGGTGCTCCAGAAATCCTAGAGGGTAAAGTCATCATTGTGTGTCTGGTTATAGGAGCATAGTTGGATGCTGTGCAGCTGTCTCTTCTCCTCTCCCAATCCTTAAGTGGCCATGGGAGCAGCAGGAGATATAGGGAGTTGAAACTTTTAAATACCCTTCCCTAAATGGCAAACCTCAGCATTCTATAGAATATTGCCATGGCAGTTAAAGTGGAATCAAATCACTATAATTGTACTGTATAGTGTGAAAGGGCTCAATGAGACCTCAGTCCTAAAGTAATCAACTATGTCATTTACTTATATGTTGACTCAACATTTGTTGAGAGATTCAGTGGTTCTATTCTAGTTCAAGCTAACTAGTAGGATTCAGGCCATAGGCCTCCTAGTCAAATTGTGAATTTAATTGAGCAACAATCTCTTTTGGCTATTTTTTATTTGCACTTTTGGCCCTGTTTTTCTTCTGAATCTTGGCCATGTTGGATGGGGGATTCTGAGAAGTGCAATCCCCCAAAAGTAAATTTCCCAAATCTGCCAAGGATGTCCATAGCCCCGGTACCAAATGGAAAGAAAGACACTGTGGCTGCATTAAAAGATGAAAATGGCAGATACAAGAAGTGCTCAAGGCTGTTTATTAAATACAGTCAAACCCTGTATCTGCAGAAGTTTGGTTCCCTGACTTACTGTGGATACCAGAAACCTGGGATAACATTAAATCCTGTTAAAATAAAGGACTTCCGGTAAAAACCATACCATAGAGTTGTGTTGGAAAACCTAAATACCTCTCTAGGCATTTTCCAGTGTGACTCTATGGTATGTGTCCCCTATTTTGTGTCCTGTGGTTAACCGAAACTACAGATATTGGTTCCCCAGATACAAGGGTATAACTGTATATATATCTTTTGGATAGGATTTGGTATTTAATCTCAAATCTTTTGTCTGAACTTCTAGTCTCTATTAACCTCACTTTTAGGAGGAGAGCCTTCAGATTATTTCAGTTTAGGAAGCAAAGTTGCTTTGCTGGATTATGCTGAGACTTATCTATTGTTGATGCTGTTGTGTGCCTTCAACCTGACTCCAATTTATGGTGTTTTCTTGGCAATATTTAGTCTGAGGAGGTGTGCCTTCCTCTTAGCTGAGAGACTGCAACTTGTTCAGTCTTACCCAGTGGGATTTTATGGCTGAATGTAGATTCAAACCCTGGAGTCCTAGCCCAACATCCAAATCACTACACCATGAAGTTTATCTAGAGCCTGCTTTTTGGACTACAAGTCCCAGAACCTCCCAGCCAGCATGGCCATTGGGATTCTAGGAGTTGTAATCCAAAGAAGTAACTTTTCCAAGGTTTTGTATCTAGGTGTTTGTCTAGACCTGCCAGAATACACCAGCTTCCTGCTGGCATATTTTGGCTCCATTCACCACCATCACCACCGGTTACCTACACAAAATGAGCAGGAGCCCAGACCTGCATGCTGACTCATTTCTACAGCTGCTGCCACCTGTCTCTCTGAAGCCAGGAAGGAGGCCCTTAGCATGTGATCAAGGCTGAACGGCAGCATACACTATTATCCTTCTCTAGTATCTCTAGTCTGGTGTGATAATCTCCTAAAACAGAGACATTAGACATGGCTAGCCCTTGCTACTGTAAAGCCACAGGATTGATTTTTGAACCATGGTAAATCCTATTGATTGAATGGGTCTACTATGGTTGTATTCTGTACTTAGAAACAGTCTGGCTCCTCAGCAGACTGGATGGCTCCTCAGCAGATGCTTGTCTGACATGGGAGACCCTACCAGCAGCACTGCTGCCATCGGTGTAGCTCTTGCCTCAGAGGAGCATGCAATCCCACCACTGCAGAAAGGTAATATCATGGTGAGTGGGCCATGTCCTGACCTGGTGATAAAAAGAAACCAACAGTGGTACCAGTCAGACCTCCATGGGAAGGGCATTTCCACAAGTGGAGTGCCATGGCATAGAAGATGTCAGCTCTGTCTCTGCTCTCTGTTGCTGTACAAAAAAAAGAGAGAGAGAGAGTCAGAGAGTCTTTAGCATCCAACTGCCATGGCAGAAGTGGGGCCTCATTGTCCAGAGTGTTAGCATTGCCTGTGTCAGCTTGTGATTGTCTGGGCTCTGGGTAGAGACTGGCTTCTGGAATTGGAGATAGGGTTGCCAGTTCAGGATAGCCCCGTGCCCTGCGGTTTCTGGCCAAAACCCAGGGGTGGCACCTGGGAATGTCATTAAGTGTTATGCATTTAAGTACAAACCACAGTTGCTCACACCTTGTCATTCAAACTGAGAGAGAAAGAGACATATTAGTGTTTGGAAATTAAGACCAAGGACTTTATCACACAAGGGTTTATTGTGAGACTACAGCAGGACAGTAGTGTTATTGGGGAGTACTTACTGCACACTGCCGTCTGTATCCCATTGGTGGTATGTGCATCATTTGTTTCTGAAGGGCACCTTATCATTGATGGGGAAAACCTGTCAATGACTCCTAATAAGGTTGCTTGTGAAGTAATCTCTTCTGTTTCAGAAACAGAAGAGACAGCTATCACATGGCACAAGGGGCTGGGATTCTCCTCCTCTTCCCCTCCCCCATGCTGTTGTCAAGCAAGCCAGCAATACCTTCCACTTTAACTTTTTTTGCTGCTCTGATTTGCCAGCCCGATCTCGGCTTCTCCTGCCTTCCCCATCCTGTAGGGCAATAACAGGGAGTAAGCGGGCAGTATGGAAGGGAATGTGTACCACCCATACCAATATTGGAGCAGAGGTGTGATAATTATTGTTTCCCTACCATTATGTTTCCGCTTGTTTCCTCAATGGGATTGCTGCAAGATGACTGCCTTGTGTGATAAAGTCCCAAAGCTGTTCCCAGATCAAGGTGAAATGAGAGATAGTTCCTTCTAATTACATAGGGAGATGGGATAAGAAACTTGCATTCTAGCTGAATTGCCTCTGGCCAGAAGGTGGGTTCAGAGCAAAACAAAGAGTGATTCCTGGCACCATAATGACTAGGAGAGAAAGAAGAAGCTAAGTCAATACATGAAGCTTCCACTCATCTGACAGGTATGGGACTGCAGCAGTGTCAGAAACTGAAATTGGTTGAAAAGGAGAACCAGTGTAGGAAACATGAGGGAATTATGGTTAAATGGCAGTACTAAAGCCACAACACTGTGAGTTTGATCCTGCAGGGCTCCAAGGTTGACTCAGCCTTCCATACTTCCATAGGTCAGCAAAATGAGTACGCGGCTTGTCGGGGCAGTGAGCTAACACACATTGTAAAACGCTTAGAGAGTGCTTAGTGCACTATAAATCAGTGTAGATGTGTAAGTGCTGTTGCTAAATAATTTGTAAGCTGATCTGAGAGCTTTTCTGTGTAGAGTATAAATACTCTAATAAATAAATAAAAATAAACTTGTCCTTAATTTGCAAGTGTTAAAAGAGCAAGTCATCAGATAATGAGCCGTCAAAAGGTGGGGGCTTCCTGTACATAGAACCCCTGGAGAGTCTTTGCAAGTTGCACCAGCCCTTCCTGGTCTGATGCCTTTGTCTCAGATCTCAGATACTACCAGGTGAATTATTACAGGTTAGGGGCTGGTCTGGGTTCTCTCCCCAGTCTTCCATGCATTTCATGTGTTCCATATTTTTCTTCTTCTTCTGAATCGCACAAAACAGAACTCCGCTTACATTTTTCACCTTCCCCAACTGCATAGCGGATGTTTGTTTGTATTGTGCTTTACTTTTCCCGACAGTTTCACAGATTTTTATTAAAAAAAAATTGCTATAAAACAGGTTGCAACTCAAAATAAATGAGCAGATACACATTAATACACAAAAACAGACAAAACATGGGGAATATTTACAAACAATAGGAGGGGAATTCGAGGCTTCTGATAAACACAGCAGTAACAAACATTTACACAGATATAAGCACAACGAAGAAGAAAATAACAATTACCTCAGTTTACAGCCCCAAAGCTGGCATTGAAAACATGTTTTTCTTGTGGAACACCACCTGGTAGAACTTCTTAATATCCATCACGATCACACTGCTTAGCTATAAACAGCTGATGGTGGTGAAAGTCAGCCCTGCTGAAGAGACTTCTGCATATCAGACCCTGAAATTTGCCTATGCCGTGCACTGGCTTGATTGGCCACAGGCAACCCACTCTTGGCCTCAGTCCTTCCTTCTGTGATATGGGGATATTTAGACTGATGCAAAATGTCAGGAGTGCCATGCTGGATTAGACTGACAATGTCCTGCTTTCTATCCTGTCCAGTCAGATCCCTGTGAGAAGCCCACAGGTAAGACCTGAAAGTAATAATAGCCACTGGCGGCTGGTGGCTTCCACGTCAATGAGAAAGTAAAACTACTCTGGGTTCAACTCTGCACTTTATAGCATGTCCATGGTGCTGAACTCTATTCTGAGGACTTTATCAGACGAGCCTCCCCAAGGGTTCTTTTGCCAGCATATTTTAAAGCATTTTTTTGCTGGCAAAAGAACCGTTTCTACCAGACCTACCTTAATCAGCATCAATAAGCAGCCTCTCAGTGTGAACGGAGCACAAATGGAGCTCCATTCCGTGCTCATGATCTCACTGATTCTCACAAGAAGACGCAAGCACAATAAATTTAAAAAATACAGAAAAACAACAACAAAAATACAAAATATTCACACAAGCACGAATAGCAATAGCATTGATATTTATATATCGCTTATCGGTGCCAAAGCACTCCCTAAGCAGTTTACATTGATTTATACCTAATTGCCCCCAGCAACTGGGTACGGAAGGATGGAAGGCTAAATCAACCTTAGAGCCCTCTGGGATCAAAGCCTTGTGGCCTGCAGTACTGGCATTTAACCACTGTGTCACCAGGGCTCCCCTAAAACATACTTTACAACTTAGAAGTTGTAAAACCAGAGAGGTGCACAAAAGAGCATCTCCTAGCTGGTTTTCGCGATCTGACACAGAAGTGTTCTGTCCATTGACAATGTACTTACGAGAGGACAATGGCACAAGGTTTCAAATGCTGGCATACCAGCAAAAAAATGGCATGGGAGATCTATTAATGGCTTGGCCATCTTATTTCTTATTTATATCTTATTTACAATGCATGATTGCAAAAGGACGATGTCATCTGATATGTGTGCCCTTTTGCATTCATTAGGCACCATTATGATGCCATATTTGCTGCATCTGGTAAAGTCCTTAAAAATGTTGCTGTTTTTCTAGGGAGAAACAAGTTTCAAAAGCTGGCTGGTTCAGTCCTGGTGATTCATTCTGCTTTGTCCCAGTACTGTTCTCCTAAAGCAGAGATTCTTAACCAATGGGCCATGAAACCTGGGCGTGGGGAGTGGGGGGTGCATGGGTTGTCTTCAGGAAAGGATACATCATCATCATGATCATCGCCATCATATTTATTTATATCTCACTTTTCCCCCAAGGCTAGGAACCAAAGCAGCTCACACTTTTAAAAAACACACAACTAAAACATACAAAAAGTGTACACTAAAACAGAATTAAACTAATTACATTATTGAAACAATATAAAAATGTTAAAAGAATAAAATATACTTTAAAATATTAGAAACATTAAAAAAAACTAGATAAAAAGCTTTTAAAAACAATTTAAAAAGCTGTTCTTTTTAAAATTGTCTGTTTTAAAAGCCTGCCGGAATAAAAAGGTTTGGCCTGCCAGCCCTGGAAGGACAACAGGGAGGGGGCCACCCTGGGGAGGGAATTCCAGAGTCTAGGGGCAGCCACCAGAAAGACCCTCTCTCGTATTCCCACCAACCGGACTTGAGATGTACTTTACCATAAGTTCCACTGGTGAGTTCTATCTGATGAGTCCTTCTGCTTTTCCTTATGGCAAATTGTGATGCGGTTTGGTCCTGAACATTTTCCTCTTATGGTCCCATAATTCCCTCACTCCATCTGTTCTACAGTTGCCTTCATAGGCTTCTTGAGGTTGGGAGGATTTGCTTGTTCCTCTCCTAAGAATCTTGCCCCTTCTGTTTGGCTGAGGGTATTTTCTCTGTTGTGAACAACCACCTAGTGCTGCCTCTTAAAGTTTGGAGCAGGCTGCTGGTGCTGGAATGCCTTGGAAATTTACCTCTTTTTTCACTTTTCTTTTCCTTTTTGATACAGTGAAAGCAAATAGCAATCCTGGGATCTGCTCCCAGCTCAAAGCAGTCCCAGATCACTTGCTCTTCCTTTTCTGTGTTGACTCAGACATCTTTCCATCTAACACCTAAGTACCAACAACAACAACAACTTCTAGGGGCAGATGAGACCAGGGTTGGGAGAATACTGTTACTTACAATTCACAGAGGCTGATTAAATACACAATTTAATGGATTAACAAGAAAGGTTAACAGGGGATTAATCTACGCTATTCAACGAGACAAAAAGAAATGTTACAAAATATTGCAAGATCAGCTCAGAAGATAATCATCAACCAACCACCTCTCACCACAGTCCTTTCACAATCTGTTACTAACACAGAAGTAAGAGGTGCCAGAAGACACAATAGACTATAAAGCTTCAGTGTTCTTACATAATCCCTCCACATGAGCAACATGTCTGGAGAGTGCTGGGAAACTGTTGGCCACAGATTGCAGGATAGAGCTATCAGTGAGCAAAGACCAGGTCCCCCCTTCTCCTTCAATCACATCACTTGGTGGCTTCATTAAATACCCATATTGGAGACCCACTGTAAGGGTTTTCTTTTCCTCACTTATTCTCCAGATCACCCCACAAAAACCAACAACCCAGGATTATCCAAAGGGCTTCAGGCTATGCCTTTGTGCTCTGGAGATGAATAAGGCCAATCCAATGTGATCTGGAGATTGTACAAATCAGTCCAAATCAGTGTGATTTGGTTTGTTATATGGCATTCAGCCAAATAAGTTGCACAGCTCTAATCTTTATTCAGTTATGCATGTATCTGACAAGTCTTCTCTTAACAAGCTGCTTTAATGGGGAGACTCTCAGGTCTCCCACCCCACAACTTCCTGTTCCTGTACTATTTCCTAATTAGAACAAACCCACTGAAACAAGTTTTGACTTGCCATTCAACAGGATTTAGGTTCTGATTGTAATAAATCCAATGAAATGAATGGGACTTCTTGGTCAATTTAGCTGGATTTAAATAACAACAACAACAACAACAACAAACAACACAATCACACCACCCATTAAACCTTCCCTCAGAGGCATTGGAGGGGGAGGGAAGACTTTTCTCCTGATTCTTCATCCAAGTTTGTGGCTGCAGGGGATTGAATGGTAATGAACAGCCTTTGCCTTGGCTTCTGCCATGTGGCCACTGCACTGCATGGAGAAGGTGGGCTGAGCAGCCTTTACAGACTCCCTATGAGGACATCACAGTCCCCTGGGGGTCTGTGGACCACAGGTTAAGAACCTCTGTGTTATACTATATGCCATTATATATAATGTATCATATTTTATACCATTCTCTTATCAATCCTGCTGCTTTTTTTTTAAGGAACAGAAAAGTAGCAAGCAATGAAGGCAACACTGCCTACTTGGTTAAGTATGAGTAACTAAGTAGTGTCTCCTCACCTGACTCCCTACCCCCACAGAAAAAAAACTTCCTTTACTGGGCAACAGCTGCATGGAGTGAAGGTGGTCTGTTCTGCTGGTGATTAGAGCATAGGCAGGTGATGTTTCCAACCCTGTCCCACCAGCCAGTGAGGCTGTGACTGCCAGAAGTAGGAACCCTGTAGCATTTCCATATCACAGTCTTGCTGGCTGGCAGGAGGGGGCAGAAATATCTACCCATGCCGTGGTCACCAGCAGAACCTTTCTCTCTGTGTAGCTGCTGTCCAGTAAAGTAGGGGTTTTTTTGGGGGGGGGGGAGTTACAATTGTGGCAATAGTTCTACAATTGTGCATTCATAGGGACCGTGAATAGAGATCTCTTCTTGTTGCTGTTGTTGTTGTTGTTGTTGTGTCCCTTCAAGTCATTTCCAACTTATGGTGACCCTAAGGCATAAGGCAGTGGTTTTCAACCTGTTGTCTATGGACCCCCAGGGTTTGCAATGTCCTTACAGGGGGTCTGCAAAGGCTTGATGGCTGCTCAGCCCACCTGACAGGAGCCAAGGCAAAGTCTGGCTGGCTTGGCCTGCAAATTGCTGTTCAATCTGCTCCAGCCACAAATTTGCAGGAAGAAGCAAGAGAAAAGTCTTCCCTCCCCCTCCAGTGCCTCTGAGGGAAGGTTTAATGGCTGGTATAATTGTATCATCATCATCATGTATTATTATTATTATTATTATTATTATTTTAAATCTTAAGTCTTGGGGATCCATGACAACAAAAGAGATTTAAAGTGGTAAAGAAAAGGTTAAGAGCCACTAGCATAGGGCATATCACAGGGTTTTCTGGCAAGATTTGTTTAGAGGCAGGTGTCAGGTCACTGGTGCTCTTTGCTATTTAGAATGCTGTTTACTGGTTAGTGCTTAGGTAGCTGGGGTATGCAGTAGTTAGCATTGCTAGTCCTGTGTCTCATTATACCAGTGACCTGAGCAGAGGTCATTCTGGGAGCTGGGGCTGGTATGTGCTGGAGAGATGGCTCCCTGTGCACCAAGGTCACTGGCTGCTTGGGAATGTTTAAGGAAGTTTGCATAAGCATAGATAACTATAATGATCAGTTGGTAGGGTGTGTGTGTGGAGAAACTGAAACTGGAAGAATGTATTAAGGAAGGGGTTTTGGCACCAAAGCCTCAGAACTGTCTATACAGTGTTACCGTATGCATCTATATCCTTACAATAAAGCAATCTTAATTGGTGCCTGTTGTACGTGTGAGTTGGTGAACAGTGGGTTGCCTTTGCCTCCCTCTGAACCTGAGAGAGTAGGTTTTCAGTGGGTTTCCATGTCTGAGCAGGGATTTGAACCCTGTTCTCAAGAATCATAGCCCAATGATGAAACCACTACACCACGCTGGATCTTGATGGATCCGACAGGGATGCCTAACTCCAGGTGACACTTCTGTAAATTTGACCAAAATTCCAGCTGTTGTGGATAACTTTCAAACCTGTAATGATAAAGAGCAAGGAATTATTTTAAATATACTGAAAAAAGTAATGAGAATTCATTACTTTAAAAAAAATTCTCAAGAACTGAACGTGCAATTGTGTCCAATGTATTTGTCAGGAAAACCATGCATAGGTTTGGCTCAGCCCCAGTTACGGTAGCACCCTGTTAAACTAGTACCTTTTATCCTAGGTTGGGGGGAAAAGTGTGAGGGGAAAGCAGCAGAAAGAGGAAACCACATGGCTTATGATTGTGCAACTTTCTGCAGTTGTGGAACTGAGTAGCCCCCAGCCTAGAATTAGATCTATTAGGCTGAATTATTGTCTTGCCGCAACAATTATCTCTGGAAGTCAGCCAGAGGGAAATGTACCTGCAAAAGCTCATGGAATGCATCTCATTTTGCCAGCAGCCTAGAGGAAGAAGAAATGTAGACTCATAATCCTCATCACTCAACATGCCGCAAAACAGATCCTTTGGCAGAAGGAAAATGAAAATGATTTCATTCCATGAATGTAGAAAATGTCAGCTTAACAGAGTACAACTTAGGGACTATGGGTCTAATTCAGCTTGTGCTCCACTAAGGAGGATGAAAGGTATATTCTCAGACATCTTCAGGGCACCAGTTTTGTGGGGGAAGTGGTATAATTCGTAGAACTACAGCTACAAGGGGCAGGGGAATACGTTTTGACTACAAATCCTAGAATCTCCCAATTGACATGACTAGCTTCCCAGGAAAGTTGTGTAGATAGCACAGGAGGCAGTGGCTAGCATCCTGGTGATGAATGGAATCCTGTCGCTGATATAGGACTTTATCAGACCACCCTCCGTAAAAGTTCTTTTGCTGGTATATTTTGCTGTGTTTTTATGCTAGCAAAAGAACCCCTCCCCTACCAGATCTACCTTAACCAGCGTTAATGAGGCTTCCCCAGCAGTAACGGAGCACGAATGGAGTTCCATTTACTGCCAGGTTCCTGGTCTCTGAGATTCTCGCAAAAAGATGCTAGCATAGCAATTAAAAAAACAACAACAACCCAAAGACACAAAAAGCTCACACAAGCACAAAAACGCACTTTAGAAGTCCCAGGAAAACAGGGGGGGGTCATAAAAAGAGTGTCCCCTACCTGGCTGTCATAATCTCAAGTGGAAGTGTTTGCCCATTGATGCTGCATTCAGATGAGCACAATGGTTCTAGGACTGAAATGCCGGAAATGCTGGCAACAAAGTGGAATGTGAGATCTGTTGACAGCTTGGTCCATCAGTAAAAAAGTATTCCTTTTTCCCTGCACATGATCATGAAAGGAGGACGTTGTCTGGTATGCGTGCCCTTTCGTAATCATTAGGCATCCTTATGATGCCATATTTGCCACATCTGATAAAGTCCATAGACAAGTGTATTACTGAATTTCATCCTTTTCTGGTCATTGTGGAAGGAGGTATTCACTTTCTCCTTTCTGCAGTCCCCACCCCCCAAACACACACACTAATCTCACCTTCATCCTGCATGCCCCCTTTCCAACATGACCATTTAGTAACTGGGAAGAGTGGTTGGAGTGAAAGAGTATTTAGTTACGTTCCTACAGCTGGACATATGACAATGACATCATCATCCAGGACCTCTGGAGAACACCCCCCCCAAAAAAAAAATCTGGTGGAACTATACACTCTTCCAGGCAATGCAAGATCTTGGCAGAGCTGAATAGAAAGGCCTTTTCATTGTTGTAGCCATTTGTCTTATCTTAGAGCCCAGAAACTCAGGAAGTTGCCTTATTGTCAGGACTGGCCCCTGCGGGGCCTGTTCCTACCATTTTCAGTTATTTTCCTGTAACCTTGGTACTAATTGTGCTTTCATTTTTCTGTGCTTGTTAACAAGGGATTGTTGCCAGTGGGGTGGGGGAGGGTAGAAAGAGTTTTGGCAAGTTTAGGAAAAGATAAAGTATGCAGCTGCAAAATGAGCTTGGGAAAAGGAGGCTGGCTGGTGTAAGGGAATGAGAGGTCAGGGGATGATGGATAGCCAATGTGGTAGAAGCCCACCAGATTTTGTAGACTGAAATATGTTTTTATTATAGTGTGTGTCAACTAAGTTTCAATTCTCAGCAACAACCTTGTATGGTATGCTCTTTGGATTTCTGTGTTTTTTGATCAACTCTGAAACTGTTGGTCACCGAGTTTGGAGATGCAAGTACATGGCACTTATACTGTGCCAGATCATTGGTCCATCTTGACTAGTATGGTCTGATTTGACTGGCATTTGTTTTTCAAGGTTTTTGACAAGAGTCTTGGAAACAAAGTTGGTGTTACTTGGTGTTATTCTTTATAACTTTCCACAAAGAGATGAATGCTTTGTTTCAACTGGGAGCACAGCTTAAGGGAGTCCTTTTTAAGAATAATTTGTCCCACATTAGTTATCAGATGCAACTTTCCTTCCTCAAAGCTACTATTATTTTACATCAGCAGTGGGCAAGTGCTTAGGGGTTGGGGGGGTTATTCCCCTCCAAGCTCCCCATGTGTTGTACACTTCCCCCTTCCCCACAGCAATCTCAAATACCTCCATTTTCTTCTTCAGTCCCTCTCAAAATGGTAAACTGACAAACCAGTAGGGTTCCTAGAGACTGACTATACAAGGTGGAGAGTTCTATTCTAATAAATATAGACCATACAATAATAAACGTCTCTGTGTTGCGATTTTGCATATAATTAATTAGATAATAATGAGTTATAGAGCATACAATAATCTTAATACAGTATATCATATACTTTACAATGGTTTGCAATAATGTCCAACTATATCCTGGATGTTTATCTTCAATCACTACAGTTCATTAGAAAATAGCAGCAAACTTTCTTCTCATTGAAGTCAAAATGGCTGAGAGACTTTTTTCTCAAAATGGTGGCGGGAAATGATACGCCGTCATGTCCTGTTGCCATTTTCAGAGGGAATGCAAAGGGAAATGGAGATTTGGGAGGGGGGAAGCAGGGGATTCTTGAGTGCTTGTGGAGGTGGGGGTATTTTCAGATTTCTTCATGCATTTGGGGGGCTTTCTGCATTGTCTGAAGGAAAATTTGCCCAACAGTGCCCTGGATTTTAAAAAAAATGGGGAAGGGGTTGGGAGGCTTTGCTGTACTGGAGAGCTTCAGGGGCCACAAGAGTGGGATCCAGGAACCATATGTGGGTCGCAGTGTGCACTTTGCCCACTCCTGTTCTATATATACTCATATATCTGCCTCCATTTCCCCCCATATACCTACCTAAATCATCCATATTTTGTGTGCCTTTGGGTAAGTCACACTCTTCCAAGAGGAAGACAATGGCAAACCTCCACTGAATAAATTTTGCCAGGACAACCCTATGAGAGGGTAACCATAAGTCAGTATTGACTTGAAGGCACATCTCAGCAGGATAACCATATTTGTGTATGGAAAGGGGATGATTAATTTGAACCAAAGTTTCAGGACTTTATCAGACCACCCCCTACTTCATGTTCTTTTGCTGGCATAAATTGTTTCATTTTTATGCCAGCAAAAGGAACCCCCCCCCGCCTTACCAGACTTACCTTGAGCAGCATCAGTGAGGCTTCCCCAGCAGTAACGGAGCACAAACAGAGTTCTGTTTACTTCCGGGGTTGAAATCTCACCGTTTCTTGCAAGAAGACACTAGCATGGGAAATTCAAAAATAAAAACAAAATAAAGACACAAAAAGTACAGCAAAGCACTAAAACCCATTTTTAAAGCTCCAAGTACATGGGGGGGGGGGAATTTCATAAAAAGAGCAACCCCTACCTGGCTGTCGTGAATCAACTGGAAGTGTTTGCCCATTGACGCTGCATTCACATGAGTACAATGACACGCAGATTCAACTGCTGTCAATGCTGGCAACAAAGTGCTGTGGCCGATCTATTGACAGCTTGGTCCGTCAATAAAAACGTGTGGCTTTTGGACTTTACATGATCGTGAAAGGACAATGATGTCTGGTATGCACACCCCTTTGTGATCATTAGGGGTCCTTATGATACCGTATTTGCCTGGTCTGATAAACTCCTCAGTGCAGGGGTTTTCCTTCAGCAATCTTCTGCCACAGAGCCCTAATCCCAATTGCAGCTGGATTTGTTTGTTTTGAAAAAGTGCATAGTCAGAGATGAAAATCTTGACTGTCCTGTTCTCCTGTGCAACAAAAACAAAACAAAACAAAAAAACCCAAAATGCTTTTCTCCTCCCCTCCTGTGAGAGAACATAGCATTTTCTGTCAGTTTGGAAGGACTTTTTACATTAGAAAGAATGAGTTTTGGTTGTGTGTGTTTTTAAATTGCAGAAATAAATTGCTGAACTTCTGTAAATTGTGCAAATTGCATAGCTAAGATGATTATTAGACAGGAAACCATTCCTATCCCACTATCTCTAATCCCGTCCCTGTCCCAGTACAGTAACCCTCCCCATCACACTTACTTACCTTCTCTCCCTTGGAAAACACAGCCCAGGAATGAACAGAGCTCTAACGGAGCTCCATTCACTTCTTGGACTGAAATCCCGTCTGTTCTCATGAGAACAATACTATTACATTTATCCTTTCTGAATGTGTGGTCATCTGTACCAGGAAGACACCATCCAAGACCTCAGTTTGGCTTGGAGGTCTGTCCTAGACCCCCACAAGGACATCCCTGCTGTTTCTCTCCCCCTTAATTTTTACCCAGATGCTCTCAACCTGGCTCCCAGGATTTAAGTCATGGATCTGTTCACAAGTGTACATATCCTTAACTTATAATGCTACCCCACCACCCTTCATGTTTGGTCTATTTTTCTGAAACAGGTTATACCCCTCTATTAGTACATTCCAATCATGAGACTCGTCCCACCAGGTTTCAGTCATGCCTATTATATCATATTTGTTTTGCTGTGCTAAGAGTTCAAGTTCATCCTGTTTATTTCCCATGCTCTGTGAATTAGTATAGGGACATCTAAGACCATGGGCCATTTCCCCTATCTGCCTTTTAAAGGGTTTATTCCTCCCATTGTTGGGTTGTTGTGCTATTTGTCTTGTTCTCTGTATAACATTTGGTCTATGCAGCACTCGATCTCTAGCACTCGATGAACTCCTGCCTTCAAGAGTACTGTCTCCCTCCCCCATACAATTCAGTTTAAAGCCCACCTGATAAGATCTTTCAGACTCTTAGCAAAAACATTCCTTCCAACTGCTGTGAGGTTCAACCCATCCCTTGCCAGAAGTCCATCTCCATAAAACCACACTCCATGGTCCAGGAAGCCAATTTTTTCCCAGTGGCATCATCTGTGTAGCCAGTTGGTCACCTCCACTATTCTTCTCTCCCTCCCTGGGCCATGCCCTTCCACTGGAAGGACAGACGAAATGACTGTCTGTGCATCCAGGTTCTTCAGCTCTCTACCCAAAATATCATAATCCCTTGTGATCTTTGGAAGGCTATGCCTTGCAGTATCATTGGTTCCCATGTGGACCAAAAGGAAGGGATAAGGTCAGAGGGCTTGATGAGTCTTGTCAGCCTCTCTGTTACATCTTGAATTTTTGCCCCAGGGAGACAGCATACCTCCTGAGACATTTTGTCAGGCCTGCAAACAACTGCTTCTGTTCCTCACAGCAGGGAATCTTCTACCACCACCACCCTCCTCCTTTAAGTCTTGGCAGAGGCCATTTCATGTATTGGATCTACCAAGGCTTCCTATATGTTCTCTAAGGCCTGGCACTGCTGCTCTTCCTCTTCTTCCCTGGAAAGAGAGAGATTTCTCAGAAACCGATTCTGTAGCTTCAAGATGGCTGAATGAGCCCTGGCCCTTCCACTTCTCTGTGTCCCATTCCTCCAAGTGTTCATTTCCTGTGTATGGGAGATGGCCTCCTCCGCAGATACCTCCCAGGTGTGTTCCGCATCCAGGATAGTCTTCTCCACTTTGTCCAAGAAAACGTCTCGCTCCCTAATATTCAGAAAAGTAGATACCCTGTCCTCAAGATGCTTGACCTTCTCTTCCAGTTGCTGCAGATATAGCTCCCCATATCCTCTGGCAAGAAGACAAACATCCCACAGCTGTTGCAGCTGACTGCAGCAGCTCCCTCACTGCCCATATTCAGTCTTCTTAAGTAGTCACTGAAAGAGAACTTTGGGCTTCCCTGTCCAAACTCCTCTGCTATCCTCCCCTCCACCCAATGCCTGTTGGCCTTTTTTTATCAGAAGAGCTCCTATGTCCCTGTCATGTTAGAACTGTGCATGCCGCAAGGCACTTGTAGCTGATTTTTCAAGATTAACCTGGAAAGACTGCAGCAGCAGTTATATAGAGCTAGCGGCTGCTAACTCCTCCCCCAGGCAGGTCAGTGATTCAGCAGAATCCCCCCCCTCAACCATATACTCAGGGAGAGCAAACGGCCAAAAACAAACTCGAGCCCCCAGCAACCCTTTAAAAAGACAGTTAAAAAATGAAGGCTGACCCCTCACACACAGCTCACCTTCTGATGATTTTCCATGATTAACCTGGAAAGACTGGAGCAGCAGTTATATAGAGCTAGTGGCGGCGAATTCCTCTATCCAAATACTTCATACTAACTTTGATAGCCTTGTGTGATTGCCTGAAGTCTGAGTGGTTGCGTGAATACTGTTGATATTAATTTCCAATAAAGATCATTCAATTGTACATTCTGGCTTGGAGTCTCCACTGTTACTACCAGTATGCGTAGGCCAAAAGATCCTGCCATTACCCAGCCTCTCACTGCTACTTTGAGCTAATTAAATATTCTCCATTTTAATATTCAGACACTAGAGGGATCCTTGTGGACCCCACACAATTCAGGTAACAGAGTTACTTTTCAAAAGTGAAACTATAATGCTCACCTGATGGGTTTTCATAGTCAAGAGGGAATTCGAACCCCAGTCTCCAGAGCCATAGTCTAACACTCAAACCACTACACCACACTGGAAGGCAAAAGAAACCCCCACCCTGAACAAATTTTGCCAAGAAAACCTCATTATGGGGGGTTTGAGCAACAACATGAAGTCACACAATAGCAAACCCAAAAATTATAATGGTAGCAATCTACTTTTGGAGGATGTGGACCTAGCAGTGCCATTAGTTATCCAGAATCCTGTTGGTGACTGATGCACCATGGTGTGGCACTTTGGGGAGTGGGGTGCAGTGGTGGAGAGATGAAAGAAAAGAAAGCCATCTCCATCACTCCAGCTGCTCTGCGAACTGCCAAAAAGCTTGGCAGCCAACCAAGCAGCTTTATTTCCTGACATAAATTATTTTCATTGGCAACAACGCCCCTCACCATTCCATTGTTGTAATGCCCATACCACCACTTATACTGCTGCTGCCTATACCAACCAACCTGATTGCAGCGTCCTGTTTACTTATTAACTACAGTTGGACCCCTATATCCATGGAACCAATATCTGCAGTTTCAGTTATCAGCAGGCCACAAAATAGGGACACATAGTGTAAAGTCACACTGGGAAATGCCTAGAGAGGCATCCTTTCTAGGCATCTTCTAGGTCTTCCAATGCAACTCTATGGTATGTTTTTACTACAAGTCCTTTATTTTAATAGGGTTCACTCTTATCCACGCTTTCCAGTCTCTGCAGTAAGTCTGGGAACTGAACCCCCATGGATACAGGGGTCTGACTGTATTTATTTAGTTTATACCCTACCTTTCTCCCAGCAAGGAAAGCAAGGTGGCTTACAAAATTTAAAATAAAAGTTTCACTGAAAAAGCAATATTACAAAAGATTTTTTTTAAAAAAGAAAAACAAACTTCAGTTTTGTTAAAAGCACATAGTTAAAAACAGTTTAAACTACATTTGGCCTTCTATATCCATGGGTTCTGCATACGAATTCAACCAAAAATATTCGGGGGGGGGATTCAAAAAAGCAATCCTTACTATTCACCATTTTATATTAGGGACACCATTTTACTATGCAATTGTATGTAATGGGACTTGAGCATCCACAGATTTTGGTATCCTGGAATGAAAGATTTTGGGTCCTGGAACAAAATGCCAGCAGATACTGAGTTCCCACTGTACCTTTAAAACCTAATTAAACGACACTTAAGTAAAAGCAGAGCACACTACTGCTCTGCCATATGATTATAATCAGTCAAAAGCCTGCCTAAATAAAAAGGTCTGACCACAGAAAGCGAGTGGGGAGGCAGCTAACCAGACCTCCCATGGGAGGGAATTCCACAGTGTGGGAGCAGCCACTGAGTAGTCTTTCACCTGTGTCCCCACCAACTGCACCTATGATGATGGTGGGACCAAGGGAAAGCCCCTCTAAGGTCTTAAAGCTCAGGCCAGCTTGAGCTTGGAAGATATAGGCTTTTAGATTGTCTGGACTGAACCTGTGTGGGGTTTTAAAAGTCATAACCAGCACTTTGAATTCTGTTGGGAAATGGACCAGTAGCTAGTGATGCTGTTGCAGCAGGGAAGTTACATGAGCATAATGTGCCTATTACTTGTACCCACTGTCACAAAGACAAGAACATTACTTTTACATGGGCTGGTATCCTGTTAGCAGTGTACACAGGTGTAAGTTGTGCTACACATGAGGAGTGATGGGGGGGGGCAATACACTAGTGGTTATATGGACCATACAATGGGTTTAGTATGGACAACAGCTTTATCCAGCTGCCAGTGGTAAAAGTGGAGTAGCACATTTGGGACTGTTGCGCATGTGGGAGTGCCTTAAAAATACACAGAGTAGCATGAGAATGTGCATTGCCTGTATGCATACCTTTTGCAGTTCCACATTGCAATTGCACAATGTGTCATGAGACATGCACATTGACCATTGATCCATATATATTGTGCTACATTGGTATTCAGTGTAGGGGCTGCATAATGTGATCCCCACAGAGCCAGCATGGCATAGTATTTTGTGTCTTGGGCTAGTACCTGGGAGACTGCTGGGTGACAATGGGCAAGCTGCAATCTCTCATCCTTAGCAGAAGGCAACAGCGAACCTCTTATGAACAAATCTTAACAAGACGACCCAAAATAGATTCGCCTTAGGGTCACCATAAGTCAGAATGACTTGAAGGCACACAGCAACAACAGTGTAACTCCTGCAGCAGATATACATGCTATGCTGAATTGTCTGAGGATTGGGCCCTTGGGTTTTGTTTTGTATTACTTGGGGGTCATCCACAAGTTCAGAATGCACCTTGTTCAACACGATTCTTCAGAAAATATTGATTCTTAAGTATTTAACTAACATATATATTTTAAAAACTGGAACCAAAGATTTTCAGTTTTGCCTTCAGACCAATGAGAGAGAAAAAAAACCCTAAATTAATTTGAGAGGGAAATTGTATTAATGGGGGAGCTGATAGATACGCAGTCATGGGAAATCTATCTTGGTAGAGGACAAATGAGCAGAACTTGACTTTCCTCTCACCCTTAATCTATTTATAGGAAGGAGAATTGGGGAATGAAGTACCTCTCAACTGAAGTTTAAGTCAACAGCTAAAATTAATTACTTTCACTTTCAGACTGTAGTATATACATGCACTGGCAACATAATGAACTTACTGATTGTGTACTGCTCAGTCGCAGGTTAAAAATGTCAACAGAGGAGCCTTGCTTGAAAACAACAAACTTGTCCCCTGCTAAGCTTTGTATGCCTAGTTTGAAGTTTGAAGGCAATGTCAAGAAAACTGTCCTACTGCCCAACCCCAATGGGTTTCAGACGTTTCATCCAGAACCAAGGAAAAGGTAGAGTCAGTGGAGGTTGGTGATTTCCATCTCTGTGGGGCAGCAAATCCATTCTGGGTTTTAGTTGGAATTTTAGATTTACTCATTTACCTAGATTTACTCATCTGTAACTCTTCTGTATTCATGATCACTGCTTAGTCATGATTGTGACACTATTGCCATGGTCAAAACTCCCACCCCACAACCTACTTTACATCAGCTACATGGGGAGAAAAAGGTCCATTCTGACAGTGATAAGAACATGGATAAATGACATTTCCATCAGGTTTGGGGGGGGGGCAGGCCAAGAGCTGATGTAGAATACTAGCCCATGTCTTCCTTGTCACATTACCAGGTTTAAAGGCCAAATGGTTCTTTGTGTTTTCCACAAGGATGGCAACCTTATCTTTCCAGAGGCATGGAATAAATGTCTGCTGCATTGTGAAAATAAACATTAAAAGCACCTGGTTGCTATAACAACATTTGTCAAAGTAGTACTTGGTTCACTTTTCTCATGTCATTAATGGTGGAGCTAGACAGATTAAGTGATCGATCAAACACTTTTTATATTTTTTTTTTTAAAGCAGCTTGTGGCTTCTGGAGTTAGAATCCTGTTGATGTGCTATGTTAGCAGAAGAGTCTGTCATGCTAGCAGTAAATTTTTACTGTGGTTGTGTAGTAGCCACAAAGGAAGTAAGGTAGATTTGTCACTGTCAAGAAAATAAGGTTTCTGGCTCCAAAAGTATATTTCTCCAATGCCTGGCTTTCAGGTGGATCCTCAAAGTCAGGCACTCTGGGAAAGCTGACTGGAAAAACTGCCTGTCCAGTGGTGCAAACAGTTTTCCCAGTCAGCCTTCCTGGAGTGCCTTCATTTCCAAGGACCCACCCAGAGGACAGGGGTGTACACATGCTATAAGGTCATAGCCTTTGGAGCTAGGGTATAGCCATGTAACACAAGAATTTAGCACTTGGCACACTGCCACTGCCATGGCCTTATCGTATGGAATCCTGGACTTGTAATTTCATAGCATACTTAGAATTCTCTGTCAGAGTGCTACAGTTCAAGGGGGCACACTAGGCAATGCAAAGTACTTTACCAAACTACAAATCCCAATATTCCATGGAATGGAGCCACAGCAGCTAAAGTGGCTGCTCAGAACCAGCAGGTTCTTCTCCCAATGCCCTATGAGAAGCAGCTTAGGGAGATGGGTATGTTTTGCCAGGAGAAGAGAAGGTTAAGAGGTAACATGATAGCCGTGTTTAAATATTTGAAGGGAGGTCATACTGAGGATGGAGCCAGCTTGTTTAATGCATCTCCAGAAAATATGACATGGAGGATGGAGCAAGCTTGTTTCCTCCATCTCCAGAAACTAGGACACAGAGCACAAACTAAAGGAAAAGAGATTCCACCTAACATTAGGAAGAACTTCCTGATGGTAAGAGCTGTTCTGCAGTGGAATGCATTGCCTGGGAGTGTGGTGGAGTCTCCTTCTTTGGTGGTTTTTAAACAGAGGCTGGATGGCCATCAAGGATGCTTTGATTGTGTATTCCTGCATGGCAGTGGGTTGGACTAGATGGCCTTTGTGGTCTCTTCCAACTCTATGATTCTATGACAACAGTGAGAAATCTGCCTTCTTCCCTTCATAGCCACAGTACCCATGGGCTTTTCAAACCTCCCACTGTGTCAGTGCCACCTACACTGCTGCAGGTTCACAACAAAATCTCAGCCTCTGTATCCTTGCAACAAAACAAAGAAACCAAGGAACAAACAAATATACTATGGTCATAGCAAATGTTTTTCATTCTGCTCTCTATATTATTTTAGGAGGCAATCTAATGCACAGTAACCTGGAATGAATCCCCATTGAACTCAATGAGACTTACTACTCTGTAGCCATGCATAACATGCTGTTAATCATTGGCTACAATCTTCAATTGCTCACCTTATTTCAAGGGCTCTGGGAAGATTACTCTATGGTACTATGCTGACATAAGACAGATCTAACACATTTGTTCTAGTGTCAAAGTTATTTATTTATTATTTTATTTTATTTTATTTATATCCCATGTGTAACCGAGTAAAGGGGAGCTCATATCAAGTTAAAAACAAAGTACACTAAAAACCTATTTGATGCAAAAGTTTCAAGAAACATTAAATAAACAGTTCTATTAAAAACTCTAAATTATAACAGTTAATGAAAAGATAAAAGCATAATGCATCCCATTAAAAAAGATCCTTCCACCACAGTGACTTGAAAAGCAAGGTAGAAAGAGAGTAGGCAGGGTTAAGCATCCCATGGGAGAGAATGCCACAAATTGGAAGCAGCCACTAAGAAAGGTCTCTTCTGTGTCCTTAACCAGTATGCCTCTGATGGTGGTGGGACTGGGAGAAAGCCTTCCCCTGAAGATCTTAGAAGTTAGGCAGGCTCATAGAAGGAGATACAGGCTGGAATCCTGTGTCACAGTTATGAATGGGTAACCTGGAGTTATGTACTCCTGACTGTTACATATTGATGGTCTCTATATAACCCCTAGTTTAGGGTCTACTGAGGCACCATGAAAGTCCCTCAATCTCCACTTACTCAGCAGCCACTGCAATTGATGGGGGGCCATTCCTGTGGTGTCAATAAGGTTGGTCTCACCCCTCGCCCTGACAGTGTCACCTGCTGTATTTCGGCCTCTCTGCATACCCATAGTGCCGCCACTGGTCCATGTCACTTGGAAAGCAGTGGCTGCCACTACCATGCACCCAGGTCCCGTCTACACGATTTAAATAATACGTACGGCATGTGAAAGTTCGCACTTCCGTACAAACGGCCGTTCGGATGCACACGAATGCAAAAGAGGGGGGGCGGTTTTCCACCCTGAAATACGCACACGCGGCGTTCGGGAGGGAAAGCGGATCGTGAAGAGAAATCCGTACGCCGTTCGGATGGCCGACGGGTCTGTACGGTCCGTTCGCACACATACGAACAGGCTGTGTAATTTGATTGGCTGGCCGAGTAGAGGGGGCGGGGCTAGCACAGAGGGAAATTGGGAGCGGCCGCCATGTTGGTTTCCCAGCTAGCGAGCGTCCGGTAAGTCTGTGAATTTATATGTTTATTTATTTTTATTTTATATTGTAAATATGGAAAACCAAACCAAATAGTCTCCGGCACAAGGGAGAATTGAGACAAGGGCCCCGTTTCTGCCTGGCACCAGGGGAATTGCTTACAGGAAAGGGTAGAAATAGAAGCCAGCTGTGTCCCAAGAAACAGGAGGACAGACTCCATCAATTGCAGTGGCTGCTGCCCAGTAAGTGGGGATTGGGAGGGTCACACTGTAATTCAGTGTGTAACACCATAAGTACACTTCTTACACATATGTAAAGACTATACAGGATTCCAGCCGTGGTGGTTACACAGCCTGAACCCAAGCTGTACAGCGTTTCAAAGGTCATAACCAAGACTTTTAATTCTGCCTGGAAAAGTTAGCATCAACATTTGGGCTTTAAGAGGAAAGGCAGATGTTGTCTGGATAACTGTATGTGTGTCTATCCCAGAAAGAGAGAGGGGGGGGGATGTATGTTTAAAAGTACAATCTAACTATATTTATAGACCTGCACATCCATCAGCAAGTACATCACAATACACACTGATATTTGCATCAGAATGTTTATCACAGAATTACATTTTTCTGTCCTGCCTTGCTTTCAGGGGAAATACAGTTGAGTGAGCAACCTGCTCCATGTTGATGCTGGTAGTCTTAAATAAATACATTTAAAAAAAAAAAATCACTTGGTTTGGATTTATTGCATGTGTGTATGTGTGTTTAAATCCTTCCAGCAAAACTTTTGGGTGCTCTGTTGTTTATATTTAAAAACTCTTTTTTCAGTTTTTTAGGGGGACAAGCAAACACTATCTTTTTCAAACCACAGGCTAAGCTTAAATGTAGTTAAAACATGATTCAATTACACCCAGAAACCCATTTCATTAAAAAAAATCCTTTATGCATGTTTTTTTCCCAGTTAGATTCCCGTTTTTATAGCTTTTCTCTACATTAATAGAGTAGCAAATCCTCATATTTTTGTACGCTCGGCATTAGAAAGCACACACGCTGTAAAAATATATAGTATCATTAATAAAGTATAATGCAATACCCATTAGTCCAATAGGAAGTAACATTCTGTGACTTTATTAGTTCATATTAGTAAACACAGCTTGCATTAAAAGCCATTCCATTTTTACTTCTAGCATTTTTAACATAGCGAAGGACATCCTGGTGGTTCAAAATATGGCTCTGAATCTTCTGACATTTGCTAAACAATGGGGCCAGTTTTATTGCAGAGTTTGACCATTATAAGAAGAAGTTATTTTCTTGAGTGAGATGTGCTCTCAAGCCCCTAGGATATTATCCATGGGATTATACAAACTAGTTAACTCTGGTGAAGTCAGCAAGACACTGGTCCGCTCTGGGTTTTACTCTGAATTTTAAAGGTGCTATCCTAAGTTCTGAACCTGTCTTGAGTAGCAGATTCAGCACTTTGGAGACCTCCTTCCAAGTCTAGAATAAAGCCAAGAGCAGAGTCACCATAACCCATACACATAAAGTAGTCCATGGTGTGCACCCTTCCTTGAAGTCAATAGTGGCTGGTTCCATAAGGCAGTGAATCTGTTCTAGGTTTATACAGTAGTTCAGACTTTAAAGCGAGCCAGTGAACCAAACCCTATCAACGAAATAGGTTGCACAGCTCCTATATAAAGTTCAGGTGAAAACCAGAGAGAATTCACAGAAGCCATGCGTTGAAATTGCCTGCAGTCTGAAAATACTGAGTAGATTATCAGCTGCTGTTAATAAGTATCAGGTCTGAGGTTCACTGAACAACCCTGGGCAAGTCACCATCTCTCAGCCTAGTCTTCAATATAAGTCTGTTGTGGCGATATTATGTTAATAATAGTTACTGTGGTGGTATATAAAAGCCATCATGTAAGAAAACCAATACACAGACTTTGGGAAGCAAACAAGATGAGCTTGAAGTCCTAGTGCAGGAAGGTAAATATGATTTTATAGGCATAATGGGGACCTGATGGGATGACTCCCATGACTGAAATATTACAACTGAAAGGTATAACGTACTCAAAAAGAATAGATGTGGCAGAAAAGGAGGAGGAATAGCATTATATGTCAAAGACAAATTCAGTTGTACAGAAATTCATGAGAGTCATCAGAGTGGACCAGTTGAGTTTTACCCATTTGGGTAAAAATAAATGGAGAAAAAAATGAATGCAACACTTTGGTAGGAATATACCATGAGCCATCAAACCAAGAAGAGGTGATGGATGATGCTTTTCTGAAACAAATCTCAGAAATCTCAAAGATGCAAGCATTAGCAGTTATAGGGGAATTCAATTATCCAGGTATCTGCTGGGAGACTAAGGACATTTTCATATGGGGCCAAATACCCCATTCCTGCCCCACCACCTCCATTACCATTCCTGCCGCAGAATAGAAGAAAAATGTTTGCACACTTACCTTCATTCTGTGGCAGGAACATCCTCCCCCTCCCCTCTCTGGCCAGTCGTAAATGCAGCCATTGTAAGGCTGCATTTACAACTGGCAAATGAAATTGCGCCCATTCTTACAAGAGAACAGGCACGTGACAAATTTAAAAATTTACCCCCCCCCAACTGTCAGAAGTAAAAACAAAGCACAAAAACACAGAAAAAAATTACAAGTAACCTGGGGAGGGGTGGAAGGGTGTCACCTACCTGGATGTCCTGATCGTGCCTGGAAGTGCTAGGAATGGATTTCCGCCACTGCAGCTGTCATCTCAGAACAGGAATGGGGCTACTGTTTGCACAACCCTAATTCCGTGACAGACATGGAACAGGTGTTCTATTTACAATGTTTCATCATGAATAGAATACTCCAGGAGCAGCTCCAGGGCAGGACGGGAGCAGGACGGAATGGATCAACATCATCCGAAAGGGAGCCCCTTTCTCAACCCTGTTCCGTGCCTGCCATGGAATATTGACCCCATCTGAAAATCTCCTAACTCTACGAAGTGTAGGCTCTCCAAGAAATTCCTCTTGGAGATAATTTCCAGTTTTAGAAGTAGAGGAAGGAACAAGGGGCTCAGCAATCTTGGACTTGATCTTAACAAATAGGGAGGAATTGGTCACTGGAATCAAAATAGTTGGTACTTTAGAGGAAAGTGACAACGTAATGCCATAATTCACAATTGTGGGATGGGGCAAAAATGAGTATAGTCAAACCATAGATTTCAAGAATGGGGAATAAGACTCAGCATATCTAATAATGTCACATAAGCAGAGTTAGAGAGCTTAAGACATAGAAAGCTGAACTGATATTAGAGACATTCTAAATGAAAGATTGTTTCTGCTGCTATATGGTTATAACCATAAGGACACATTTTCTCTTTGTTGCCAGGAATTTCAGCGCAGAGCCATCTTTCCAAGTGTTTTCATCTTGCTGTCAGAATGGCAGACAACAGCTCTTCATTTATTGCACACAGTCACATGGTCTGATTATGCTTTATTGTAATGAATGCTAACATTTACATAATAGTGCTGAGCCCAACTTTTTTCATCATGGAAGTTGCAAAAGAGGTATGCGGGACTAATAGAAATATTAGGTCCGATGCAAATAGAAAAATCTCTGAAGACTGGGGGAGGGGTGTGTTGTGCCTCCCAAATTTTCATGTGTGGGGAGGGGACTGAAGGGATTTCCCTCTTTCATTTTTCATCACTATATATAATGGCCAAGATGCAACATCAGGAGTCTTATGTGTTTCACATAACTACATCTCCATAGCCATATCTCCCAATGCTGCTCCCCTAAACCCACCTTTTAAGCAGTATGGCTCCCCCTCATGGCCATTTCCATGTTGTCAGAGCATGGAGGAATCAGTGGGGACACATCCAGCTATTTTCCTATAACTGGATAGGCTGTGATAGGCATCCACAGCGACCTTCAGAAGTCCTTGGGAGGTCTCTGTGGATGACATTCTTGCAACATGTTCAGCTGCAGGAAAATAGCTGGATGTGTCCCTGTTGAACACCTTGCTCTCTGACAAGACAGAAATGACCACGTGGAGGAAGGATTGGCTGCACTGTTCACAAGGTGGGGTCATTGTGTAGTTAGAATAGAATTCTGACCTGAACAATGACGAAAAATTGAATGGCAATGGCATAAGTCTGACTTACACCATCATAATTGAGTAAGAGATGCCAGCCATTTCTGTGTGAGAGAGACGGGTGAGAGGGAGACACCATGACCTGCAGTGCTGAGGGCTTCCCACAGCCCAGTATCTATATTTCCCAAGCAAGAAAACCCATGGGAATATTTATATATATAAAACGCTTGGGTATGTTTCTTTCCCAGTGTGCTGATTGGCTGCTTACCCAACCAATCCCCTCCCTCCCTCAGCCAGTCACCACCCAAATGCAAATTCCCTCTCCACCTCACAATCCACTCCTGCCACTCAATCTGCATCTACACCCCCAGCCTTACAAGAGCCCCTCCCTCCTTTCTCTCCCTCAAATCTACTATAACGTATGTTACGCTGGGTACAGCTAGTATCTACATATTCTCTTAGAAGCTAAGATGTTTAACTGTCCCCATGATCATCCCAGTGAAGGCAGATGGACTTCACCTCCACCCACCCACCCAGAGAGAGAGAGAGAGAGAGAGAGGCAGAGAGAGAGGGGTCTATAATAGACCAAGTGAAAAGGCCAACTAACGGCTCTGGAATTGCAGAGTGGTAACTCCACTGTTAGTTACAGCAGTCTCTTCTGCTCTCCCTCCAGGTGACAGCAGCTCTGCTAGGTGTGTTGAGAGCTATCCAGGTGCTGAATCTATGTTGGTAATACAGTTCAGCACCCAGATAGCTCCCACAACACCTGGAAGAATTGCTAGCACTGGAAGAAGAAGCGGGGGGGAGGGGGGTCGTTAAAACCAACTGTGGGCTACATGTCCCACCAAATTGGAGCCAGTGGTCACATCCATTGAGTGATTGCTACACTTAATACTGAGACAGAAGCACTGGAATTTCAAGGCACAGCAGTTCATGCATGTGCAAATCAGCTGGCCCTTGAATCTTTTGCATCCATAGCATATGAAAGTCAGACAAAGGATGGAATATTTTACTTCATGTTGTGGTGTTCGAAGGTCATTCACATAGCCCTTCATCTGGAAAGCAAAAGGTATAGGCAATAAAATATCAAAACAACACTGGAGGAGGTATGGGGAGAATCCTAAACTAGAAATAGGTTTCTGAACTGGGAATGGAGGTCCTGGTTTTGATCACTCAATGTGTGTGATTGACTTCCAATCTTATATCTGATTTTGATATATCTTATATCTAATTTTTCCCAAAATAGATGTTAAAGTCCAGCTGCCATTTTGGAGATAGTTCCTTGCCAGAAAATGAAAAAAAATGGGATTATTAGAAGGATGTTTTCTGCAATTGGAATGCAATTCCATACCTCAGTTATGTTGGCGGGATACCATTTAAGACCCTTTGGGCCAGCAAATCCTAGAGGTAAGACAGCTTTGGGAGGTGAAAAATGACTATAGCTTCAAAGTGATGGCAGCGTAATGCCAATGGTCAGACTCCTATGTAGAACTTATGTCTTCATTAGTGGACTTAAATCTGCAAGAATTAGAATTGGACAGTTCCATAATGCCTCAGTAAAGGGTTGTTGTTACATTACCACATAGGGGAGCCAACAAAGTGACCAATATGCAGAGGAACCAATGTGAAATGGGATCAATGTGCAATGGGACCAATGCTATTGTGCATCAAGACACTGGCTAGGGAGTACCAATGAGTAGTGGGACACTCTTGCTAGTGCCCCATTACACAACTTCACAATTCACTAATAGGGTTTCTTAGCACCTCCTCTACATAACTAAGTACAATTGGACCCCCATATTCACGGGGGTTCAATTCCTGGACTTACCACAGGTACCAGAAACTGTGGATAACAGCAAACCCTATTAAAATACAGGACATCTAGTAAAAAACATACCATAGAGTTGCATTGGAGGACCTAGAAGGTGCCTAGGGTGGATTCCTCTTTAGGCATTTTTCAGCATGACTCTATGGTATTTGAGAACCTATTTTGTGTTCTGTGGATAACTAAAACTACGGATATTGATTCCACAGATACGGGGGTCTGATTGTATATGTTAAGTTACATAATATACACCATAATAGAGGATTCCAGCCAATATTAGTAACCATTAGGGCAGCAAGAGTACAGGATGGCTCTAACTCAGAGTATTTAGGCAACTACAGGAAGATGTGAAATGGCTGGGCTTATTTCATTGTTCATCTTTTCTCTACAGTGTCCAATCTTGCACTCCCAACACTTCAGAGTTGGGATCTTCCATAGCACCAAAACAGTAAACAGCAACTCCTTGTTTCTCTCTGTTCATCAAAGCTGAGGAAGAAGGCATGCACATTAGGGATAGAGAGGAAGGGCGTATGGATGGATGTGACAGCAAAATATACTTAGAGGAGGGCTCTCTGAAGATGCTCTAGCTGCTTCAATCACCTTGAGGCTTCCCATAAGTCTTCATTCATAGAATCTTGTATGAACTGGTGGAGTCTCCTTCTTTGGAAGTTTTTAAACAGAGGCTGGACGGCCATCTGTCGGGAGTGTTTTGATTGGGTATTCCTGCAGGGGGTTGGACTAGATGGCCCTCTTCCAACTCTGTGATTCCAATCAGCCCATGATCTCTCAGCCTATCCTGCCAACAAAACTCATTCAAATAGTATTTCCCCCCACCCCTGAAAGTGTTATAACAATAATGATAAATTTAGCACATGCTAATGAAACCTAATCCGTGGTTGGTTTCATAATTCCTTGGACTCCAGAGCCCATGAAAAGGATGTTCCATTCAAGTGTTACGAAACTAGGATTTCTTTACCATGTTCTTCTTTTCTTTTTTACAAAAATTTACAAAATCTTCATGACTTTTCTGTGTGTGTGTTTTTTTCCAAATCCATCCTGAACTCTACATAATATAACAAAATGCCAGACAATATTGCTGCCAATCTGGAAAAAGGGGGGAATAACAGCAAAACAATGTCAACGGATGTCTGCGTAGACGACATTGTGATTGGAGAAAAGGCAAAAAGCTGTCGATGGAAGTATATCTATGCTGTGAATGGCATTTCCACAGTATGTGCATAAAGGCAAAATGATGTCAAGGCAATACATACAAAACACAGTGGAGGGAATATATAAGCAGTCTGAATAGAACGCCTGCCATGTAAAGGATCTGCATTGATTTCCATTCTATATGGTGATGGGTTGTCATTTTGTTATGTCTCACTCGTTTTTGTTGTTCTTTGAATGTGCCTAGAATTCTAGCAATTAAAAAACACAACACGATGAATGCTTCCATAGTTGAACCTCCCAAAAGATCATTCTTTGTGGAAAGCTTAGGGAGTTAATCAGAAGTTTATGGGTATTTTTTTTAAAAAAAATTAAGAGATTCATATCCCACCATTCAATAGATTTGTTGGGTGGCTTGCAGAAAGTTCAAATTGCAATGAAACAGATTTCAATCATTGTGTAGTGGTTAGAGTGTTGGACAAGGACTGGAGAAACCTGGGCATAGCCAGGAAACATTCCAAATCATAGAACAGAATTGTAGAATCGAAAGGAACTGCAAAGGACATCTAGCCCAACCCCTTGCCATGCAGGAATACAACTAAAGCACTCCATAGAGATGCACATCCAACCTCTGTTTAAAGACCTTCAAAGAAGGAGAGTCCACCACACTTTGAGGCAGTTTATTCCACTGGTGTACAGTAAAGTTTTTCTTAATGCTTAAGTGGAGTCTCTTTTCTTGTAATTTGAAAGCATGTTCTAGTCTCTGGAGTAGCAGAAAACAAGCTTGCTCCATCTTCTACAGGACATGTCTTTCAGTCTTCTCATCTCCAAGTTAAACATAACCAGCTTCCTAAGCCATTCCTCATAGGGTTTAGTTTCCAGGCCTTTGATCATCTTGGGTCACCCTTCTGAATGATCTTGGGCCAACCATTATCTCTTTTCTTGACATACCTCACAGGGTTGTTATGAAGAGAAAAGTGAGGAGGAGGAAGGTATTTGTGATGTTGAACTCCTTGGAAGAAAGGCAGATATAGTTCCAACTAGAGTAGACCCATTCAATCATGGGTAAATCCAATTGTTATTTATGATGGCTTTAATCTAGTCTCTATAGCTTTACAGCATTTGGGGCTCTGGGGAGTTAAGTTTGGCACACACTCCTGGATTGGAGCAGCTTCAATGGCATCTGCTATGGGACTGGTTCCCCAGACTATTCAAAGGGTTGGAAGATGGAAATCTGCAGCATTTAGACAGTACATGTGCCCTTTGCCATGATGCCTGTTGGTTTAATCTTGTTTATTTTTCTTTTTCAGTTTCCAGGTGCAGCTCAGTGAGACAATGGGTCCTGGTCTGTGGCCATAGCATGATCAACTGGGCGGCCTGGCAGGCCCAAAGTTGTCATTTGGGAGCTCACCTGGGTATGAGTGACATTGCCACTATGGAGTGGCTTGGGAAAAGAGGCCTCTGGTGGGGCAGATTGGTGCCTCTGCTGTTCGAGGAGTGCACAGGGCCTCCTCCTGATGTGCTGGGTCATGTACTTGGGGGGGGGGTAACAATTTTGGTTTGCTAAAAGAGAAGGCCTTTATTTTGCAGGCTCTGTATGACTTGCATTTCATACAGAGTCAATGGCCTGGGGTTCTGTTAATTTGGTCGGCCATGCTGCCTCACCAAGTTTGGCAGAGGAAGGGGATCCCCTCTGGCTAAACCTGACCCGCTGTAAGGTTAACAGGGAGATTAGACATGCTCTCAGCAGAAGCTTGGGGCAATTTCTCCCTCATCCCACAATAGTTTTCAGATAGCCAGAGCCATCTACCGAGCTGATGGTGTACTTCTGTCTGAAGAGGGGAATAATTTGTTCCTGGGAGACTTGCAGGAAGGGGAGAGAGCTGCATTGGCTGGCTTGGTGGGGGGAAGGGACGAAGTGGACGCTTGTCCCTTGCTAGTGGCAGGTATTGGCAGCATGATGGGACTCCAGCATGATGGGGAGGTGGGCTAAAAGTCATTCGGTGTACATCTTGGCACCCCCTTGTGGTGAAGGGCTAGGCTCTGGAATGGCCTCTTTGGGGCCTGGGGGGTTGTGAAGGAGCCTGCTCTTGGGGCTAAACTGGGGAGTTTGCCCTCTCTTATAGGGTCTTGGGAGGGAGTGCCTCATGTTACCTTACAGTTAAGACTGGCCGGGGTGATCAACCCAATACTGTTCAATTGCCCTCGGGATCTGATGTGAAACCATGGGTGCCTGAGGAGGTGGCCATGGGTTAACACCTGGCCTCAGCCAGACCCACATCAAGTTGCTCCCCCAGCATCCTAGGGTTTTCTCTCAGGTACAATTCATTAAGTTATAGGTCAAAATAAGTGGCCCTGTTTAAACCCATCTCTGTGTCTGGCTCATTATTTCCAGGTTCGACATCAATGGCTGTACTCTAGTCTCTAGTCAGAACTAACAATAGTATTTAGGACATAAATTTAGCAAATAAACAAGTAATGAATGTAATAAAAGCCCACATGGTCAATTTGAAAAGCTCAGCAGGAGAATTTTGGTCAAATAGTGATGGTAGATGGAAGGGCTGTTTTTCATGCAAAATTGTTCTCCTGACCTGAAGTCCTGTGGAGGAAGACAAGGTAGAGAAAATAGCTTTTGAGTGGCCTATACCACTTCAGACTGGAGATGGGAGTTCACATTACTGAATATGCTAGATCCAACACTCAGGATCAGCACCTTCCATCCTGTTCAGAGCTCTGGCTGTGCCCACACTTCAGCATATCTATGACTTGTATCTTGCAATCATATGTAAGTTACTGCTTCTCTGTTGTAGCTGAATTGATGATGGAATACAAAATATATTGGAACTTGCTCAATCCACTGACTTTGGGGATTCCAAAATGTTCCAAATCACAGGAAAATGTTTTGGGGGGGGGTGAATTAAACTTACCTACTTAAATACAGGTGCTCATGCAGATTTTTATAAGAATATGAATTAATGCAGAAATGGGATGTGAAAATGACTGGGACCAGAAATGAACAGATTCAACCTAATTATCTATAAGGTCTAGCTGGAAACACACGCGAAATAACATAAGACTGTGATTTAAACCCTGGAGAACCTCACTCTCAAATCTCAATCTCAACAAATGGATTGTGTTTTTGTTGGTTTGCAGTCCATCCTTCAGATGATGTTGGCCAAATGTTTCTGCACTGCACTTCCTTCTTCCCTGGGTACCAATAACAGCTCATTTCTCACTAGCCTCTCTGGTTCAATGCAATGCACATTAGATGCTAGGAGTGAAATGCTTCTCTCTTGCCAGATAAAATGGAGGCAGGAGGCCAGATCCATTTAAAACGAAAAATGGGTAATAAAGAGAGAGATTTTTGTTTGGATTTTTTTTTAAATTCTAATGACCCAATTGCTTTCTATTCGTTGTTTATCCATTTTTGAATTCTATCAAATAGCTCTGCAGATAGTCATCCAATTGCTTTATTTATGCTGAGCTGGCACAAACAAACACAAGTAAATTATGCCATTTATATGGCACATGGGTTTTTTAGCACTGGCAGCAGTGGGAGGAACCAAATGCCCAGGAATCCTTTGTATACATTGCTCATAGTTGGCCTTTGCTCTGCACATCAACCCCAGTGCTTTCAAAATTTTACACATAATTATGTATCCCTCTCCACAGTGTTAAAATATTATGGGCTCAATATGGCTCCTGTTCAAATTGGCATATGACAGCTGCCACTCTTATGATCACATCCTCTGCCTCCACCTATTAATAGGCGTCTTCTGCTTTCCCTCAGAAGAACTGACATGTTTTATACTACCCATGTTATTTCACCCACATCATTCTATTTTCTGTAACTCTTAACCAGAATTTGCAATGAATAGATTGTTACTCATTAGTTTTTCAGAGTATCACATTGTCCATTATTTTGAGTAACGCAACAGTAAACTGTTACTAACATGTTAATTTTTTTTACAAAAACACATCTAAAATTGGGGAAAATGCCAAAACTAGTCACAAATACCCCTCCCTAAATGACCCCACCAAACCAATGTTTTAGACGTAACAGGTTAATGTTAGTCGTTATATTTTCAAAAACTTTAGAGCATTGGCAGTCCTTTTGTTATTTTGTAAAAAGAACAGTATTACACCTTTGTTACCTCTTAGATGTAATGTGTTATGGGTAACTGTTGCTTGCAATGTTCTTGGCATGTTCTGTGGTACTATTAGGGCAGGACTATGAGTCAGGGTATGCATTCCAATCCCCAATTGGAATTGAAAAGGCAACACTAAATGCCAAATGGGGGCTCAATGATACTTTGCTTTACACAGGCCTACCAAAACCTGCACATAAGTTTCACAGGCCATCCTGAGTGTTGCCACTAATTTTAGCATAAAGTGAACTATGAAGCAAATATGGGAGGGCCTACTTAAGTTTCTTTAAAATGAGTAGAGATTTTAATGAGAAATAAAGAAACAAGGTAAGATGAACAACAGTTCATAAGTGGTTTTGCAAAATTGTCTTGACTTGTCCCAAATTTTTACCTAAACCAAAATTTGAGTTCAATATGAAAGGTTCAAGAGGAATGCCAAGGGAAGAAGGAGGGTGGTGGATATCTTCAGTTCAATTCAGAAGATACAGACCCATTTTGCTAGTTCTTTTTGATGCATAGCAATTCTGCTTCTGACCAGGGAGTGTGGCCAGGTTCTCCTTCTCTTTGCAGCAGAATTCTTGCTCAGCGGTGGTGAAAATCAAGATGTAGTTGAATCGCACACAGTCAGTGGGAACAAGAAGGAGGGTCTTCTCTGCGACTGCCCCTAGATTTTGGCATTTTCCCTCTAGGAGAGCAAAATGAGCCCCTCCTTGCTGTCCCTCTGTCAGCAGGCAAAGACTTTTTTTTTTTTTTTTGTTGGACAGATGTTTAGAATTGAAGGCTTTTAATAAAAGAGCTGTATGTGCTGTACTGTTTTAAATTATATTGTTTAATATTTTAAAATCTTTTTAGAGTGTATCATTTTAATTTGATTTAATGTTGATTTTTAATATGTTTTAATTGCAATATTTTAATGCAGAAGCAGCAACAGCAGCATCTACAAGCATGTATATCACTTAATCTCTCATTATTTGATTATTCAATAGATGAATCACAACTGAACGTGTGGATTTCAGATGAATGTTTGAACTGTGCGCTTTGAATACCTTAAGTGACAGGATAAGACACAATTGTCCTGTCTTTGGTGTTTGATCATGGATATCACAATCACTCGTATAAGTCACTGGCTGATGTTGCATCAACTGCATGATGAACAAGCTTGTGTGAACCAGCAGATAGTATTTACACAACAGATAATGCTCAAGTTCAAAGATGACAGGAACTGCTTAACTTAGGCATGTCTGCCCTGCAGAATGAAGAATCCCTGAACTGCAGTTAGTCTTCAGTCAGAATGTCAGTCTTTCTCAAAGAACCTGAGACTGACTCCATCCCTCCTAGGCAAATATTGGATCCTTGGATATTGGGCAGGAAGAAGTATAAAAGGCTTCCTGTTATATCCAACCCTTCCCAAGCAACAAGATCTTCCTGTGCTTTGGTGTGCTCCTGCCTCCTTGGTTCATCTTCTGGTCCTGTGCTTCAGTCCTGAGCTGTTCCTTTAGGCCTTATCATTTCTGGCTTCTTGTCCACAGTCCTTGGCTTCTGGTTTACCTCCAACAGTTGTCCATGATCCAGCTCTGATGAAAGGGAATATGAAGGCAGTAGAAACATCTGGATCTACAATTAAATATTCAAAAGGAAAAGGGAAGATGCTAGGAATGAAAAGGGAAGATGCTAGGAAACCCAAGAGAATGCAGGATGACAGAGACCCAATAAGGTTGGGACACAGTGAATAAGTTGACAGCCTTGCTCAAACCCTGCCTTTGTAGCTAGCAGCTTCCCAAAAAATATGATTTGTACCTTTGTGAAATTTGTCGAAGTGAAGACCACATCAAGCAGAAAAGATATTCCACCCCTTAGGTGGAAAAACTGATGTTGGCATAAGCCACCTCAAAGAAAGTGACATCCGTTGTGTCACTTTCTTTTCCTCATCACTGGCATGAGCACATTCATGTCACAAAAGTGTTGGAGAGCATCCTTTGGAACATACCCTGTAGACAACAAACATGAATTGACAGACAAAAGATCCAGAAGCATAGTTACAAGAACTTTACCCAAGATATGCACATCCAGCATGGAGCACAATGTTTGATGCTCATTGTCTATGATAACTCAGTGTGAAACAATCTTTTGGATAGGCTGTGATGACCTTGGGGTTTTGGCAGAAATATATGTGGGGGTGTCCAATTTGGGAATGAACTGTAGCAATTTTTGTCCATGGTCAGTCTTGATAAGGCGAACTGGGTAGGGATGAATGAACCTGTCAAATAAATTTGCTGGATGGAGATGGATTAATCTTTCTCCATATTCAATTTCTTTTTAATTTCAATTTTCCCCCAATGAATTTACAAAGGCATTTGCAAAATTTGGATAGTCCTTGTCAAAAACTAAGGTAGCTGCTCAAGATGAGAAGTCAGTGGGGCTGGAGGGTGGGTGGGAATCCTAATTCAGTCCCCAAAATGTGGTTGGATCCCCAGGGATTCCCTTCTAGAATTTGAAGAGCTCTGTGCTGAAAGCCCCAGGTTTGGATGACCTAATCTGTTTCTTTTACTCCCTTCCATATTTAGATTTTTTAAAAAAGAAACACTCGCTTTTTTTCTGCTGGATTTTTGGGTGGGTTGGGGATTGGGAAAGTTCTTACTAAAAAATGTACCAAACAGAATTCTCATCTATCCTAACTGTTGTACCTGTCTGGTTCCCATAAAGCATGTAGGAGAAAGATCAACCCATCTCAACCCAACAGACCCACCCATTGGACAGAGTCATCCATCCTTACCTTCCCTAGCGTATGGGATAACATAGAGCTACTATGTGTTTTCATTTATCTCTGGTACCAACCAGATCTTGTTGCATTTCTTTTCCTACAATTAGAGACAGAAACAGCACAGAAAGCATCATGAGGGGCTTCCATGTCTAGAATGGGACAGTGGGACAGTGGGTTCTGATGTTCCTGGGACAGTGAATCCACTTTGGGCTTTGGTCTGAACTTTGAAGAAGCTTTCCACAGTGTTGATCCATGTCCTGGCTTGACTAAAACCCAGGTTAGATTCACCACCCTGGATCAGAATTGGAGGCTCTTCACCATCAAAATCAGCTCCACAAAACACTGCAGGAAATGGTTGTGATCATGAGCAGATTACTACATCCATATTTTTCAACTTCATAATGGCTGTATGAGACAATGGTTCCTACATGTTTTATAGGGTGGCAAGACACCCGCCTCCACACACACATCATAGTATCACAGCCTGGGAGCAGGAACCAAACAGATCTGGGTCCCAAATCCTTTTCTTAGTCCTACTAGAATAGATACACTGAATCAATGGGATTTACCTATGTGTTGATTCAACAATTGATTCAATGGGCCAACTCTGGTGGGGACTAACTAATAGGATTCAGGTCTAAGTCCTTCTCACAGCAGTATTTGAAAGAGACCAAATAACAGCTGTGTAAAGAGGCGAGAGACCCAAGTGGTAGAGGAGGAAGAGGAAATTACACATAAGAAGAAGGCTCAATGCAGAAAGCAAGGAACTACCATCTCCACTGCCCTGCCCCAAACTGGAAAGAGCTGCCCTCTTCAGAGGCCGTCCAAGCCAACTGCTCTGTAAGGAAAAACAGCAGAACTACCTGCTCTCGAGGAGGTAACATCATTCGAGCTCCCACAGCCTTCCCTTCAGTAGTAGGAGTAACAAATATCCAGTAGTTTCAAACTAGACCCTAGCCTGAACTTTGTGATGCATTATAAGCATTCTGAGAAAGGTCAGGTCACCAGACTATTTCTATAAAGCCCTCTCAAGGCCTGTTTTCTTCTGTGAACACCCTGCTTTCATCACAGCTACTCATTATAAGAAACATATGTTGGATCCTGTTAACTATTAACTTGAGTTTAGGTTAAGTTTGTCTACAGGTGAGCCCCGGTAGGAGTGGAGAAAGGGGAATGTGAAAGAGAAGGTTGAATTTAAGATGGCTGTGAATATGGCCAGAAGCCTTCAATAAATGTTCTCCGTGAAATCTTGATATTCCCAATCATACAACATTAGGAATTTGTGCCTCCAGTAATGGAGAATAGATCAATCACTTATGATGACATTCTGTGTAGTATTTTGCTGGTCTGAAATGGGATTTTCAAGAAGTCCCACAACATAAAATAAAGAACTCAGGCCTCCCCACATCCTGTTCTCCTTGGCAACAGTTGCTTGGAGTTGCGCATGCTCTTCTGATCCCTCTCAAGCTTATTGATTTATTTACATTTTTTCCAGTTATTTATATGCTCTTTTTCTCCCAGGCAAAGCACCTCCACAACTTGACAGACACTATGAGAGCACTACTGAAAGAGAAGTCCAAGAGAGGTCTGCCATCACACATTTTGGCAATATGGCTCTCTCGTCAGCATGGGTTTGTCATCAACAATCCTGATTTCCATAGAAAATGGCAGTAAGGAAGCTACAAAACGTAACTCAGGGACCATATGCAACCGTTATCCAAATTGTATGGGGTCCATGGGACCCACTTGTGACCTTTGGATTCTAATATTATATTGGGAAATTTTAATTAGTTCAAAGGTTTGGCTGTGAGAGGCTGAGTAACTTTCAAAATCTTTTACACCTGTGTATACCAGTACTCACTGAGGAGACTCCAAGTTGCAATGAAAACAAAAATGGTTTTTATAGGAAAATAATCATGGAAGCATTCACACATAAACTCATGCTAAGAAGTGATCACACAAGACTAACAAAGAATTAGGAGGAAGTATTTGGACAGAGGAATAGATTCAGGAAATGAGCTATAATTAACTGTCTGGAGAGAAGAGATTTGTGTAGCAAAGAGAGACTCAAACTTGGAGCTGAAGGTCACGCAGCAGTAGGCAGAGTTATGAGATATGAGGAGCTCTGCACACATGGATATGATCTGAGGGTGATATTTATACCCAATATCATACCCTTAAAGGGTGTTTTGAGAGTAGAACGATGCTTGGGTGAATTTCCCACAGTTAGGACAAAGAAAACTCTGGCTTCGTTGATTGCTAGTAATGGTCAAAACATTAAGGCTGATGAGTTTATGGTTTCCTCTGTATTGTGGATTGGGAAAGGTGTGGAGGAGAGACATTTGCAGGGATGAGTGGGGATGATAGGTGTTCCGGTCACCATTTGTTTTGGAGTATGACTCACAGCCCGGTGCATCCAGGGGAGATTGGCACATTACACCCTGCCTGGGAGGGGGGCTTTGTTTAATCATTCCCTGAGTGTGTTTGGTTGGGGAATTTCTGAGATAACTTCTTAGGTCTTTGGGTGATGTTCACTTGAACCTATGTGTGGCTGGCCTGGTCTACTGGAGATCTTGTGAACTGTCTAATAAGCTGAGTCATGCAGTATTGCAGGGAGAGGGTATAAGGCCAGGTAACACAACCCATGGGCCATTTGTTGCCTGCCTCTTTACCCAATCCTATTGGTCTGATCTTGACTCAAAGTTTGCATTAGAGAGGGAGGGGAGAGAACCTTCAGTAGGCATTTGAAAAACTAACCCACTAACAAAATGTTTTTAGGGAGAACAAATGACTTGTAGATTCCCTGGAACCAATTCCAGAAGTCACATAAAGCTGAGAGTCTCCCTCAAGAGTATAAATGGGGATTAATTGTAGGTCTGCCAACCAAACAGAAACTTTCACTCTTGAAGTCTTCCTAAAATACTCTCATGCTCCTTGTATGTGAATTTGAATTGGTAAGATTGTCATTATTAGCTGAGTTGTGTTCTGAGATAAAAGGAACCCTATCCTCTATGGAAAATGGAGACTCTGAAATTAGCAACAATCCCTTGAAATAGGGGTCCCCTGGCAACCATATTTAATGACCCACTGCTTGATGAAGAGGCCACTGGAGGGCGCTTTTCTGAAAGAGCAGGACTCAGAACCCAGAGGTGTCGTCATTCTCTTGGCCATCTCTCAAGAGTAAACTAGCTTACTGCAATGAAAAATGATTGCAGTAAAGGACTAGCTGGGACTGACTTGTATCTGCATCTCTTTATTGGTCAAAAATAATTCCTATTGCTCCACCATCAGCTTTCCCCTTGTCCCCAGCTCCCAATTTGGTTGTGTCTCCCATCTGTTTACCTAATTATCCAACAGGCTGCTATTGATGTATCAAACCCAGATGACAAGCTACACCTGGGTGTATGAGCTCACTCTTCCACCATTTTGAGCCTGTTTTCTTAACCTGACCATGAGTCCTTCAGAGAGGCATGAAAAGACAATAGAAGTCAACAACTGTTATCTTTAAAATAAACTTCATGATGCCTCGGAGCGTGGTGGGGTCTCCTTCCTTGGAGGTCTTTAAACAGAGGCTGGATTGCCATCTGTCAGGGATGCTTTGATCAAGATTTCCTATGTGGCAGGAGGTTGGACTGGATGGCCCTCGTGGTCTCTTCCAACTCTACAATTCTATGATTCTATGATTCTATGCTTAAATGCACACACACACATACAATTCACAAACCTAGAAGAAGAAAAGAAGGGCATATTGCCATTACAGTAGGATCCACATATCCTCTGAGGATTGGTTTTGGGGATGTGTGTGGATACTAAAAACCATGGATAATAGCAAACATCATTGGAAATAATGGGACTTCCAGTCTAAAATACCATAGAGTTACCATGGAGGATCTAGAAAATGGCCAGAGAAGACACATTTTCTAGGAATACTCTATGGTAGGGGTGCTGTTTTGTGTCCCACGGATAATTGAATCAGCGGATAATGAATCTATGGATACAGGGGTCCTACTGTATTATTTAGGCCTGATAGACTTCAGGAAAATCCAAATTCACTTCTAAGCATATTGAATAGGGTTAGAACTATATATTCATTCTCTGTGCATATTCACAGAAGACAGAGCTACACATTAGGTAAAGCACAGGAATACTATAAGAAACAGAATCCCTATGTCAAAGTTACTGTCTATTCCCACCCACCCCATGTGTTGGAGTGTAACAAAAGGTATATCTATTAAGCATTAATTATGCTGTTTAATTATCTTGCCCCAATATAGTGGCCCAAGTCCACTTGTTAACATATGTCAGCATAACATTCCCTTACACTAAAGTAGGGCACTTTTTACAGTAGCAAAGGGGGGGACTGGAAAATGAAGCTGTCATGCTCCCTCTGCTCTCCCAAACCAGTAACACTACTGTCTCTCTTGATAAGAAGGATGATCACTGGTGCCAGTGGTCATGTTACCATTGCTGGTGTACCAGTTTCTATACCATCACCATGACCCACACCAGCATATTTCTGCCAGCCACCAAGACTGCTACCATTGGGTGGCATCCTGTTAGTGAAATTTCCTCTTGTTATTTGTCATCAAGTCAATTTTGTCTTATGGCAGCCCTATGAATGAGAAACCTCCAAGATCCAGTGGTGTCACGAGGGAGGTGCGGACTGCAACTGGGTGACACCAGCATGACTCTCTATACAATTTTTGTGCAGTGTTTCAGCACAATTCTTTTAAATAAAAATATCCATGGCACTGTGTCCAGCCAGGTGAGCCCTCTCTCTTATTCCTTTCCCACGTGTAGGTTTTCGGTGACCCTCAAAGTCATGCACAGATTGTGCAGATTGCTGGGATTATGAAGGATTCTGTTTGGTCTGGTGCAGGAGGAAGTCCATGGGGGTGACATCATGAGTTACTGCACTGGGTAATACTGACCCTAGTGACACCACTGCCAAGATCCATGGTCATCAACTGCCTTACTCAGGCTTTGGAAACTCAGGGCTGTGGCTTCCTTGATTGAGTCTATCCACCTATAGTGTAGCCTCTCTCTTTTCCTCCTGCCTTCCACTTTATGAAGTATTGTCATCTTTTCCAATGAGGTCCATCATCTCATGATACTCTATGTTCAAAGTAGGACAGTCTCAGTTTAGTCATCTTCACTGTTAGATTTGTTCTAAGACCCAGGAGATTTTCAGACGCCTCTTTCAGCATCTTGTCGCGCAAGCAGCCTCCGGAGCAGTAACGAGGCTGCTGCGCGGCAAGGGGTCCATTTTGGATGACGCCGTTTCTCTCTTGGCGTCGTCCGTGACTCTTGCAGCTAGCATTGGAGGCGGCCGTGCTGTTTTTACTCACGGACAACTTCCGTGAGTGAAAAACAGCGCGGCTGCCTCCAATGCTACCCGCAAGAGTCACGGATGATGCCGAGAGAGAAACGGCATCGTCCAAAATGGACACCTTGCCGCGCAGCAGCCTCGTTACTGCTCCGGAGGCTGCTTGCGTGGCAAGACACTGAAAGAGGCATCTGAAAATCTCCCCAATTGTTTGTCCATGGACTTTATCAGATGTGGCAAAAATCACAGGATTATGACATCTGGGTAGCATGAATGGGCATAGCTATCGCAGGACATCGTTGTCACCTCGTGGTTACCCCATGCCCCAGCCACAAATAAGGCATTACTTTTAATTGACAGGATAAGCCATCAATAGATCATCAATATTGCTTTTTTTCACAGTATTGAGGGCATGCAAAAACATGTCCCATTGTAATCACAAGATCACAGTGTGGATGTGCAGTCCTCAGTGAGAAAACCTCCCAGTGAGAACATGAAAAAAAGCACAGGATGCTCTTTTTTATGAACTGTCCTGTTTAATTTGAACTTTTTTGGTCTGTTTCAGTGCTTGTATGTTCATTTGCTTTGTTAATTAAGGTGTTTTTGCAGTTTTAAGCACGCTCGCGACTTCTTGCGAGAACCATCGAAATGTCACCCATTCTAAATTGTGGAAGTAAACTCCCGTTCTTAAACTGCTAGTGGCCATTGTGCAATAATTCCATGGCAGTTCTTTCATGTGATTACTGCGACATGTGATAATAAGTGTAATAATGCCACAATGTTTCTGCTATCCTCACTCGGGGAATTACAGTGTTTTTACACACTAATCTGATAATGTCCCATGGTATCCATAGATCTCTCCCTCAACACCACGTTTCAAATAGGCTGATTTTCTTCCTGTCATTTTCTTCACTCCGACTGCCACATAGAAAATTGAAATACTATGGCTTGACTTTGATATTCAATGATATGTCATGTGTGTTAATCAGGTTTACATGCACGTATTTTTTTTAAAAAAATGGACAAGGCACAGAGATTTGCTTTCCATCCCAAATCTCCTTCTTTGGCATCTACCCTGTGCCCTGTGATGTGAAAAGTTTTGCCCCCATGTTCTTCTAATCAGGCTGCTTTTGGAGGCACAAGAAGTGGACAGAGCCAGTTCCACTGTGGTACAAGTGGGCAAACAGGATGTTCCAGTTCTGGTACAGTGTGGATCAAAACAAAAAAGTAGACCAAGGAGATTATCAGATGCAGCTAATGTGGCACCATAATGACACCAGGGGAACACAAAAGGATGCCAATATCGGACAACGATGTACTTTTGCGTTCCACTGGTATCGTTGTGGTGTTCTATTTAATTGACAGGCTGAGCCATCAATAGATCATCCATTCTGTTTCTGTGCCAGCATTGCCAGAGTTTGAATGTTAGAGCTCCATTCATGCCCGGGCTGCCTTTGGATGGAAGATAAGGTAAGTCTGATGGGGAGGGTTATTGTGCTGGGACAGGGATGGGATTTGAGATTGTGGGACAGAAAACGGTTTTTGTGTTCCTATCTAATAATCTCCCACGTCTACGAAAGCTTATGCTACAATTTCTTTCTCTAGTTAGTCTCAATGGTGCTATAAGAACCCTTTGCTTGGTGTTATTATTTATTGTTCTAAATGCATTTTATTGTAAACCACTATGAGATCTTCAGATATAGGGCAGGATAAAAAATGTTTTAATAAAATAAATAAATACACAAATAAATCTATTCCAGAGCCTTGGCCATACTTTAAAGGATATGCCTAAGGTAATGAATCTCTTGTATTGAAGGAAGGGCATCAGCATTTCACAGAGTTCCTTTAAAATTCAGACTAAAATCCAGAGCAGAATCATCATCTGACTGACATGGAAACCACTACCTGCTACTGATTTGTCCTGACCCTTTGGTGATGCCTGTTCCTGAGGAAAACAACACAGAGAGAAGATAGCAGGGAATTTACCCTTAGGATGACCTCTTTAAATTCTTTAAAGGGCTGTCTTCTAAATTATGAACCTCAAAATGTCCCAATCTCTCACCAAACCCATAAACTGAAAATAAGTGCTAACTCACCCAACTATTTAGTTAAAGGAAGGATTTTATAGCAAAAGGTATCTTTAAGCATCTTTGAATTATTACAGATACTACTTAAAACAGTTAAACTGTCAATTTAGTATTTGGTATATCAGCCTCATTAGGTTCCTTCCTGCACCCTGCAGTAGGTGAATCTGTTATGTTAGAGTGCCCTATTTTCCCCCATATGCTTTATGCCTCCTGTAAAAAGTCCTGAGAACTTTATGAGGGGACGTTACATTAAGTTGTGTTATTATAAATATGATTTAAATTTCAAAGACATTACAAAATGATTATTGTCCTGTAAGGCTGCCCATGTAAAATGGACCCAGCCACAAGAAATGTTTGGGACTCTACTCTACAATGTAATGAATCTCGTTCGATGGAGCTTGCATGTTATTTGTCTCTCTTTCTCCTTGGACTCCAGAGAGCCCTGCTCTGCAATTCTCTAACAAGGCGATCATAAATTGCTGAACAAGAAGCAGCCCTTGAGATTTTGAGATAGTATGTGGATAGCGTGTAATCCATCTCAAGGAACTTGATTTAGTGGCACAGAGAAACATTGCCGACAAGGCTCAACATTGTTTTTAAACTGCTGCTAAATCAATTACAGTATTTCGGAGACAAAACACTCCTTCCCACTCTCTCCGCTGCTGTTCTGGTGGGCTTGTTGTCTGTGAGATGGAAGGTTTTTGAGCAGCATACAGTGAAGCAGCTTGTAAGCTACTGAAGTGCACAGACAGAACCCAGGATATTACAATATAGTCTAGCTTCCTTGATTCACACATAGGGATAGAAAAAATGTTATGGTACTTCCACAGAAGCTAGAAACATGAATGTTGGTACATAGGTATATCTTCCAAGATCAAGACTGTGGAAAGGTCTTACAAAATCAAGACTACGGAAAGACTACTTTTTAAAGACTACAAATCCCAGAATTTCTTGCCACCACATGGTAACTTTTCCAAACCCTATCCAAGACAGCTTGATTACCAGAAAGATCTGAGCACGTCATTATCCCAAAGGAGGAGGATGGTGGGCATCTTGTGTTCAAGGTGTTATCACACTAGATAGACCAGAAACTACTTGGAGCATTCCAGATGTTGTGGGACTGCAAGTCTCTGCTTCCCTCATCATTGACTATATGGCTAGATCTGATGGGAGTTACAATCCAACACATTGGAGGGTTAAACATTTCCCATCTTCTATCTAGACACATGAAACCTTGGTTTATGGCTGAGATCCTATGTAGATGTTGCAAAGTGCATATCTCCACATGCAGTTATGCAATGATTGTGTAGCTTTAAAAAAGCACTAAAGACAGATCTCTTTCGGCAGGCCTTTCCTGATTAGATCCCGGCCTCAGGAGCTGTGTCTCCTGGCCTCTTTTAATCTTGCTTGTATTTGTATTTTATGTGATTTTAGTTAGGTTGGTTTTTAACTTTATATTAATTTAATATCTTTTTATGGGGGAGGGTGGGGTGGGTGGTGTTTAGGGATTTTAGTTAGCATTGTTGCATTTTAATTCCTTTAAGCCGCCCCGATTGTTTTTAACAGAGGGGTGGGATAATAATAATAATAATAATAATAATAATAATGCTGCACAGCCCCATATACATCTGCATGCAGAACAGCACTACATGCACAACTCCCCCCCCCCCGCAGCAATGGCTAAGTGGGGATTCAAACCCTGGGGTCCCAGAGTGCTAATCCAACAAGTAAACCACTATACTACACCGGCTCTTTCATTGTTGTTATTAACTGTCATCAATTCAACTTCTACTTATGGTGACCTTATGAATGAAAGACCTCCAAGTCACCCTATCCTCAACAGCCTTGCTCAGGTCGTGCAGACTCAGGGCCATGGCTTCCTTGATTGAATCTATCCATTCAGAATGTGGCCTTCCTCTTTTCCTACTGCCTTCTACCCTACTAAGCATTATTGTCTCTTCTAGTGAGTGATGTCTTCTCATGATATGGTCAAAGTACAACAGTCTCAGTTTAGCCATCTTGGCTTCTAGGGAGAGTTCAGACTTCACTGGCTCTAGGACCCATTTATTGGTCTTTTTAGCAGTCCACAGTATCCATAGAACTCTTCTCCAACACCACATTTCAAATGAGCTGATTTTCTTCTTATTGGCTTTCTTCACTGTTCAGCTTTCACAGACATACATAGAAATGGGAAATATGTTGATATGAGCAATCCTAACTTTAGTATTCAATTATGTATCTTGACACTTGAGGATCTTTTCTAGTTTCTTCATAGCTGCCCTTCCAAGTCCTAGCCTGCTTCTCATTTCTTGACCATAGTCTCCATTCTGATTAATGACTGAGACAAAGTATGGAAAATCTTGAACTGTTTCACAGATGAAAACCAGGAAAAATCTCTCTATGAATGAATCTCTCTCTCCGGCTTTTCTTCGCAAATGAAGATTCAGGAAGGACTCATCCCGCGCTTTCTGCAAGTGCGCTGATGACTAAAAAGGCCAATCCGAGATAAACAAGTCCGGTTGCAAGAAAACGGAAGTTCTTTACCAGCCTGCACCACAGGACGAACACCACCATCCCCACATTGCCATCGGCAAATCTGTGCTCAAGTCTGTTCAGCAGTTCACCTACCTGGGAAGCATGAATGAATGAAACACCTAGATATTAGACAAAGGAGACAGGGAAACTAGCCACTTATATAACTTAAGAGGTATACTTTGAATAGAATGTGTAAATAGTATAATAGGGTTGATGGAAACAAAAGGGAAGGTGGGAAGCAAAAATTTTCTATATAATTTTTTTAAGTTTTTTTAAAATTTTAAGTTATCTATATTGTATTAATGTGAAAGTAACAATACATGATTACCAAATGATTGTATAATCATTCGCTAAACTCCTGTTTAGTAGTGATATTGTATTAATAATTATTTTTTAAAAAAGAAAAGAAAACCAATAAGTCTGTGCATAGTGCCTGGGGCACTGTAATTCAGTGAGGATCTCCTCAATAAAAGCTCTCCCATTTCCTGGCTTTTAACATGGTGTGTTTATTCCTTTTGCTTACCTCAAGAAGCAAACACAGCACAGGATGTTACCCAAGAGTTACACAGCACAGAACACTCTGCTCCAGAGCTAGGAAAGGTCATGACAGCTTGTTTTTTCTTGAGCCTACTGGAAAGGCCAGCTAGTAGCTACCACCTCCTCCCTTCTCCATCCTGCAGAGTTAACTGAGTGCAGACTTCTGAATATTGAACTCAGGTTGCAGCATCTGAGGTAAGCTGAAGATGAAGGAGAGAAGTGAGAGGGAGAGAAAGAAAATGGAACATTTTAAAAGCAACTGATAAAGTATGACAGATTTTGTTTAGAATCCTACCTGTCCTGATGGGATCCTGCATAATTCTACTGTATTCAGAAGGAGGGGGTCCAAATCCACCATAAACCCAGAGAGAACAGCCTTCAGGGCTTCCCCTGGTGTTTTTAAAAAAACTCCATGGAGAATGCGCATTAGCGATCATTAGGACAGGTGACTGCATTTATTCACATAGCCCAGGAACTGTAGAAACTGATTGGCCAGATGGGAGCAGGCAACGGGGCTTGCTAAGAAGGCAAGTGCCCTGGAACTGTCATCTTGGATTTTTGCTTTAGCAAGTAAGCAATCATGTGATGAAACAGCCTTTTTCTTGTCCATTGGGACAATAAAAGCAGGTAGCCTCACGTGCCTGTGATTTTTCCAAACATCGTTAGGACAAGGTGATCCTGCTTCAAATTTGTGTGAGTACGCATCAATTCACATTTTCTCCCTCACATAGACAGGCCCAGAGTCCATTTTCAAATTCTGGAAGCAGGGCATGACACCCACACACTTCACAATTATAGTGAAATTATACCACTTTAACTGCCTTGGTTCCATCTTATGGAATCCTGGGGCTCGTAGTCTAGTGAGGCACTAGAGGGCTCTGGCTGAGAGTTTTAACTACCCCCCCTCTAAACTACAATTCCCAGTATTCCATAGGATGAAAGCATAGTAGTTAAAATGGAAAGTAAGCACTATTATTTGCTACTGTGAATGAGCCCCTGGTGATATTAGGAATGTCAAGAACACTTGAAATTTTTTTCTTCCTTGTCAAAAAAGGTAGCCTAAATCCTTTTTTAAATTGTTGTTTTTTGCCATCAAGTTGGGTTTGACTTATGGTGACCCTTTGACTGAAAGATCTCCAAGACACATGTCAAAGCAAGTCCACATTCAAAGCCATGCTTATTGGGGGGTTTTACATCAAGGTCATAATTTTGGCAGAATGGGTTCCAGAAGGCAAAACAGTGAACCAGCATTGTTATAAGGAAATTTTGACAAAGCTGAGAGAGTCAGGAAAAAAAAGAAAGGCCTGAACTGTGGGGAAATGGTTTCATTCTTCATCAAGACAATGCACCTGCTCACACAGCACTTTCTGTGAAGCAGTTTATGGCTAATGAACGCATTACTACACCTGAACATCCTCCATATTTGCCAGATGTGGCACCATGAGACTTTTTTCTTTTCCCTAAAGTGAAATCACTGCTTAAAGGAACATGTTTTGAGTCAGTTGATGCAGTAAAGAAAACGGCAGATGTGTTGAAACAGCTGACAGAAACTGATCTGCTCCACACTGTCAACCAGCAGAAACCAAGACTGCATCAGTGTGTGAGTGTGAATGGGGAGTATATTGAAGGGGACAAGCATTAGAATTGTAATACGTATAAATAAAGATGGGCTATTGCATCAGTCTCATTATTTAATAGACAGACCTCAGATATAGATATAGATGCACAAGTAATACCAAAAATGACAGGTCACTTGCCAAAAATATTTCCCCAAAGCATTTAATTATTAAATGTTTTCATGCATTCATTTATCATGGTACAACTATACTTCTCTCATAGCACTCTAGTGTAGCCCAGCATATATATGGGGGAATTATGCCTTTTTTAATGGATTGAATTGTCTCAGAAGACATTTTCATGTAACCTATTTAGCCTAATAAGAATCATGATTTCATACAAGAGTTCATCAGTATCATAATAATTTTAGTGGGACATCAACTTTGGAACAGTTATATAACAGGAAAGCAAACACCCATTATTGATATAGCATATGGGAGCTTTAGAACTTAACGGAGATATATATTTTCCCTTCACATGGAATTTTCATAAAGCAGGTCAGCATTAGAAACTGTATAGTCTTTATTAAAGTGTTGTTTTAATGAAATAGGGGAGCAGAGTGATCTGTTCTTGACCTTCTAAGATTACATCTACAGCTCTTACATGCCCTATGACTGTAGTGATAGGACTAGTTCACAGGGGCTGACAACCCACAGTTCAATAGTTTGAGTCTATCTGGGATAACCTGATGTTCCTGGGAAGTTCAGAGAGGTATTGACTCCAAACTGGAGCCTTTTAGATAGGCATCAAACAGGACAACTCTTTGAATTTCCACAATTGTGCAAATCACTGTGGCCACATAAACACTCCCTTCATAAAGGCCCCCATTTATATAAACTAGGAATGGAAAACAGAGAGCCTGTAGCCTCACATGCCTCCTAGCTGTTTCAACTCCCACACACACAATGATATAGTTTTAAAAGAGGTTGCCACACTGCCAGGGAGTGTGTATCTTGTTTTAAAGCTGAATTGTAGTCCTGGAAACAGATGATGGCTGAGATTGTAGATTAGCTACTTACTTAAGTATACTATACTTAACTAAGTAGTATCTCCTGGCCTGATCCTCTCCCAGTGCTGAGGTACCAGGAAGCAGCCACTGCAAGCAACAGTGTCTCCAACTGTCTATTGGAGTATAATAGAATGGCATTTCCACCCCCCTACCAAAAGGAATCGCCAGTGTGACATGCAGAAGCAGGGTCCCTGCCACAATTCCTTCCTGCACTGGAGATCGCTCATGGGAGAGAGATGGAAACATCAGTCTGCTTCACCCCGATCAACAGGAGAACAGACCTCCATCGCTTGCAGCAACTGCTGCCCAGTAAGTCAGGACTAGGGGACTTTTATGTTTTCTGCATATTCCCTACACTAATGAATTCATAGGGATCATGAGTAGGAATCAGTTATGAATGTGTAACTCTAGGTTATGCATTCATAAATGCAACCATAAATTCCAGCTGATCACTTTAAAAACAAGCTGTGCATTACCTATGTTACTTGTATAAAGGAGAAATTGTAGGGGATTTCACTGCCATCTGCAGTAAAAAATTCAAATGGGATGATTGTGCAAAATGGGTGAGGATTCTGATGTGGTTACAGGGATCAAAGTGCCCCCCCAAGATATAAACCATGCCTTCTTAAAGAGCACTTCTTGCGAGCTCTTGCATTTGTGCCAGCCCTATAAACTGTAGGTGTTGAGCTGTTGCATGGCTGAGGGGGTGGAGCTTCTGTGAATTTGATTTTTTAAAAACTGTTGGGAGAGTGTGTTTGTTGCTGAGGGGCTGGAGCTTCTGTGAGTCACATCTGTGAGTCATTAGGGGGTGGAGCTGGGAGCCTAGCTCTATATAACTCCTTGCAGAGGCTTTCCAGGCCAGTTTCCTACCAGGGAGAAGAAGGAGAGCAGCTTCTGGACAGTCATTTTGAGTGGGTGAGTTTGAATTTTTAAAAAACTGTTGGGAGAGGGTGCTTGTTGCTGAATTTCAGTGGCCAAACAAAAATACAGCATACCTAAAAGTACAGCATAGAGTTCTCAGCATTACTTAAGAGCTCTTAGACTACCCAAAAGCTCTCACCATGGACACTGAGGGGACTGCTGCAGTCACCTGCAACACTTGTGCGATGTTTGTCTTCTTGTCTACAGACGTGGGGAACTTCACATGCACCAAGTGCAAGTTGGTAGCCTTCTTGGAGGAGAAAGTCCAGCAGCTGGAGACACGGGTAGCTACACTTCAACAGATTCATAAGCAAGAGATTTTCCTGGACAGAACAGAATGAACAGTCTTGGATGGGGACTGCACAGTGGAAGTGGCTGAGGAGGAGAGGATCACTTCACAGACACAGGAGGTAGACAGCTGGAGGAATGTCACACACAGAACAAGAAAATCCAGGGATTCTTTGAGCAGTTTGCAGCTACAGAATCGATTCAAAGCCCTGTCACTTATCAAGGATAATGAGGAAGAACAGCATGGACAGACTTCAGGGGCAGAGCAGGGGACCTTGAGAGTACCACCACAAGGAACAGCCACTGCTAAGCCTCGGCGGAGGCGTGTGGTGGTGGTGGAAGACTCCTTGCTGCGAGGTACAGAAGCAGTGGTTTGTGGGGCTGACAAGATGTCTTGGGAGGTGTGTTGTCTCCCTGGGGCAAAGATTCATGATGTGATGGAGAGGCTGACAAGATTCGTTAAGCCTATGGATCATTACCCCTTCCTTTTGTTCCATGTGGGAACCAATGATACTGCAAGGCACAGCTTTCCGAAGATCAGAAGAGATTATGAGGCTCTGGGGAGGAAGCTGAAAGAAATGGATGCACAGGTTGTCATCTCATCCTCTTCTGCCAGTTGAAGGGCATGGTCCAAGAAGGGAGAGGAAAATAGCTGACATAAACAACTGGCTCCGTAGATGGTGTCGCCGAGAACAATTTGGATTCTTGGATCATGGGCTGCGCTTCCATGAGGGGGGACTTCTGGCAAGAGATGGGGTGCATCTCACGACAGTTGGCAGAAGCGTTTTTGCCTACAGTCTCAAGAATTTGATCAGGAGGGCTTTAAACTGAGTCATATGCGGGAGGGAGATAGTATTCTGGAAGGCAAAAGAGCTGGAGAAAATAGTCAAACTGTCATAGAGGGAACAAGGCAAACAGTACAAGGACCCAACAGTGGGAGGCAAAAAAACTTGCACAGGCAGCAAGTAAAGGGAACAAAAGGTCTAATGCACAGAGCATGGGAAATAAGCAAGATGAACTTGAACTCCTTGCACTACAAAACAAATATGATATAATAGGCATTACTGAAACCTGGTGTGATGAGTCTCATGATTGTAATGTAGGAATAGAGGGGTATAACCTTTATAAGAGAAACAGGCCAAACAGGAAAGGAGGAACAGCATTATATGTCAGGGATATTTACAGCAGTGAAGAGATCCATGACATCAATACTGGAAGCCAGGTAGAGAGCATCTGGATAAAAATTAAAGGGGAGGAAACCAACAGGGATGTTATTGTGGGACTCTACTACAGACCCCCAAATCAGACGGAGGAATTGGACGATACCTTTCTAGAACAGATGAACACACACACAGAAAGGAGAGATGTAGTAGTGATGGGTGACTTCAACTATCCTGATATTTGCTGGAAATCTAACTCAACCAAAACTTCAAGGTCTAGCAAATTCCTTACTTGTCTGGAAGACAATTTCATTGTCCAAAAGGTGGAAGAGGCAACAAGGGGGTCAGCTATTTTAGATCTGATCCTAACCAACAAGGATGACCTGGTTAATTGGGTGCAAGTGGTGGGATCCTTAGGTGAGAGTGATCATGTTCTCCTGGAGTTTGTTATACAATGGAAAGGAGACGTCAGGCATAGTCAGACACGTATTCTTGACTTTAGGAGAGCTGATGTCAATAAACTCAGGGAAATACTGGGGGTGATCCCATGATCAGGAATGCTAAAAGAGAAGAGACCTCAAGACGGATGGGTCTTTCTCAAAAGGGAGATACTGAAGGCACAATTTCAAACAGTACCAATGAGGAAGAAAAATGGGAGGTGTCTCAAGAAACCAGGATGGATGACTAAAGAACTTTCAACGGAGCTGATGTATAGGAAATGGAAAAAGGGGGAAATTACCAAAGAAGCATTCAAACAGATAGCAAACGTGTAGGAGTAAAGTCAGAAAAGCTAAAGCACAGAATGAACTCAGACTTGCTAGAGAGGTTAAGAACAATAAAAAGGGTTTTTTGGGATATGTCCGCAACAAAAGGAGGAAGAAGGAAATGGTAGGGCCACTACGCAGAGGAGATGGCAAAATGCTAACAGGGGACAGAGAAAAGGCAGAATTACTCAACACCTTCTTTGCCTCAGTGTTTTCAGAAAAAGAAAAGGGTGACCAACCTGAGGAGAATGGAACATAGAACACAATAGGGGAAATCCAGCTCAGAATAAGCAAAGAGGTAGTACAGGAATAACTTCTTAATCTAAATGAATTTAAATCTCCAGGACCAGATGAACTACATCCAAGAGTATTAGAAGAGCTGTAATCTCAGAACCATTGGCAATAATATTTGAGAACTCTTGGAGAACAGGAGAAGTTCCAGCAGACTGGAGGAGGGCAAACATTGTCCCCATCTTCAAAAAGGGGAAAAAAGAGGATCCCAACTATTATTGTCCAGTTAGTCTGACATCAATACCAGGGAAGATTCCAGAGCAGATCATTAAACAGAGAGTCTGTGAACATTTAGAAGGCAATGCCATAATCACAAAAAGTCAACATGGGTTTCAGAGAAACAAGTCATGCCAGACTAATCTGATCTCTTTTTTTGATAAAATGACCAGCTTGGTAGATGAAGGGAATGCTGTGGATATCGCATACCTTGATTTCAGTAAGGCCTTTGATAAGGTTCCCCATGACATTCTTGCAAACAAGCTTCTAAAATATGGGCTAGACAAGTTAACTGTTAAAGCTTGCTCATGCACCTTGCTGTCATTGTTATTTGTGGAAACATATGCCACTTTTCCTCATTTGAATGAAGAATACAATACATTGTTGTAATTCCTTGTTTCCATGGTTTGGTTTCCTTCCAGAATACTGTATTCTACAATACAAAAGAAACATGCTTATCTGACATCCATGTCCCAACACTGGTGCCATTAATAGTTGTTTGTTTAGTTAGTTATTTAGACATGTCTTCCCAACCTGTTCCTCTGAAACTTTAAAAGCTGGCCAGCCATCACTTAACATCCATCACAAAGTATTGTTACCCTAAGTGGTGGGGGCTGCTTTCAGGGACCCACCTGTGATACCAAAATCTCTATTGTTAGCTTGGGAAATTATTAGCTCAAATGGATGCCTGCAAGAGGAGGGTAACTGCAGGGATCTTTTCACCTATGTATACCAGTGCTAACTGCAGAGGCCGCTCCAGCTTTAAAGTGAAATAAAGTATTTTTATTGAAAATAACACAAAATGTGTTCATACATACAACACACATTCCTAAGAAGCATACAAGGCTATTGAGGAGTAAGGCAGAAAGAGTGGATAGAGTGAGAGATTCAGGAAAATAAGGCGATATTTACCAGTTTTGAAGAGCAGAGCTTTATGTAGCAAAGATACTCAGATGAGCAATGAGGGTGGCGTAGGAGGTTCCAATCTGGAGGCATGCTGAGAAAGAGAGTGGCCAGGTTTGTCCACTGTGGCACACTTTTCTATTGTTGAGGAACTAATATTTATACCCTGCTTCATATCTTGAAAGGGTACTGTGAGTAAGACAAAGTCTGGATGGTTTTCCCACCAGGTAACCAAAGGAAACCAAAACTTAACTGATTGTGTTAATGGTGGGAGATAGGAAGTGATGGGTTTATGACGCCCTTGCAATGCTGGACAGGAGGGTGTCTGAGGGAATATTTCCTTAGGAGTGGGGTTGGGAATGGTCACTTAATTGTTTGGTTGAGTGACTCATTGCTGAGGTGTCCAGAAAAGAATTAGCCCACACCTCCTTAACAACTTTGTTTACGGGGCTTCTGCACAATCCTAATATGAGCTTGTTTGTCAAGATATTTCTAAGACACATCCTAGGTCACTGTGCCACCTTCTGACCTTTTTGTTTCACCCCAACCAACTTGATCCCGAAAAGTGTCCAATATTTCCAGTTAGGAGATCTCATAGGGAGAGGGTAGTAGGGCATGCTAATGATATTAACAGTGATAATTGTAAACCAAATAACACACACAAAAATTAAAAACAGTATTGAAAATCAGAACAGCAGTAGTTTGCGGGGGGAGAGAATGACATCATACCAGTAACAGCACCCCAAAGCCTGGAGGAAAAATGCCATCTGAAATCCATAAAAAGACAAAGGTGAAGAAGCAAAGTGTGATAGCCCTGTGGAAGAGCTCCCAAGCTTTGGCATCATGGCTGAGAATGCTCTACCCCACATGGCTGCTTCCTGGTGGATTTGGAGCAAGACTGCTGTGGAAGATCTCTGTATGTGGATATGCTCATGTGAGAGAACAGCAGTTGAATGTATCCCAGATTCAGCCCGGATCTTGGTTGTGTCTTACTCATGCATAAGTTCCTCTATAGAAATGACTGGGTGTTTTTGTCTGATATGCAAACCTCTGTATTCAGTTTGAAGTTACAGAAGCAGACTTGCACATGTTGTGCCATTGTGCATTGTCGCACCTGAATGCACATTACTCATTGCGCATGTTTTTACATTGCACATGGTGATGTGCTGCACATGGGTTCAGTTATGCAATGTTGCAGCTCTCTAACAAGATGCAGCTCTCTAACCATGGCTTAACTTGCTCTATGAGGAGCAGCTTAGGGAACTGGGTATGTTTAGCCTGGAGAAGAGAAGGTTAAGCTGTGACATGATAGCCATGTTTAAATATTTGAAGGAATGTCATACTGAAGATAGAGCAAGCTGGTTTTCCACTGCTCGGACTAAGACACAGAGCAGTGGAGGAAAAGAGATTTCATTTAAACATTAGAAAGAATTTCCTGACAGTAAGAGCTGTTCGGCAGTGGAACACACTGCCTTGGAGTGTGGTAATTTCTTCTCCTTTGGAGGTTTTTAAACAGAGGCTGGATGACCTTCTGTCAGGAATGCTTTGAGTATTCCTGCATGGCAGGGGGTTGGACTAGATGGTCATTCTGGGGTTGGACTAAATGGGCCTTGTGGTCTCTTCCAACTCTATGATTATATGAACTTTGTTATATGCATAAAGTTATATTCCACCCTCATGAAGCAGGATTTCAGACCCAGACTATTTCAGACATAGTGGGAATCATGTCACCCATGAGCTATATGTCTCTGGCCTCTGTTGGATTTGGGCCCCTCGGACTCTCACCAACCTGCCAGTTCCCTGAGTTCATGAAAATATTTTAGCAAAAGAATGCAGTTTTCAGCTGGAAAATGGCTCTGCAAGACAATGTTTTGTTTTCTAATCCTGTTTTGGACTCCACCCTTCCTCCAAACAGCCAAAAATCATGCCCCAAACTAACCAGAAATTATGAGAACATTACTTGTGGTTCCAGAAAATGGTGGCAGCACAGCCTGGTTAGGATGAGTCAAAATGGCCCCCTGACCCTCTATGTGGGCTCACCCCTAATTTAGAGTCTTTTAAAGTGAAAAAAGCACTCTGCATTCACCTGGAAGCCAACCGAGAAGCAATGTCATGGCTATAAAACATTGTGCCATTTATTCTGAGCAGTGCTAGGTCTGGCTTCTTTGCATTTTTCAAGTTATTCACATGTACAGCATGTGACAGCAGCCTAGTCTAGATGTGACTGAGTATTGAATTAGTCTGTCCAGATTTTTCTTTTCCAGGAATGAGAGCAGCTGGCTTATCAACCTATGTGGTTAGAATGTACCCCTGGCCATTGTTGAATACACTCCTATCTAACAGAAGCCGTGTTTCTCTTCCTCAGAAATGCCCAGGCAACAGAACCTACATCCTATCAATATTAAGATTCAGTTTATTTGCCTTCTTTCAGTCTATCTTTGGACCAAAGCAGAGGTTCAAAATGTCAATTGCTTCTGTAAGATTTAATAGAAAGGAGAGAGAGAGAGAGTAGAGTGCTTCTGGTCAGAATACATCGCTATACGCCATGTCACCAGACAACCTTCTCCAGTGGTTTGCTGTAAGCATTAAACAACATGGGAGACAAGATGAACTCCTCTGGCAGATTGCAAGACAAAGACCACTGAGCTGTGGAGCTGAAGTCCCAGAGTACCTTATTCTGTAACCACACCACCAGGAAGCATCATAACCACCATAATCCAGCAAGCTGATTCATAGAACCATTCAGTCATAGAATGAGAACTGCTGCTGATTCTGGATATCCATTACAACAGCATCCCTGAGGGGTAGCCATCTGTCCTCTGCTTAAAACTGTTCACTGAAGAAGACCCCACCACTTTCCAAGGCAGTTCTTTCTGATGTACCATTGAAGTCTCTTTTTTGTAAATGTAATTTGAACCCATTGATTTTGGTCCCAGTTTCTGGGGCAACAGAAAACAAATTGACTCCATCATGAATATGACAACTCTTCAGGTACTGGAAGATGACTATTGTTTCTTCTCCAGGCTAAACATAACATATCTCCTTCAACCTTTCATCACAGGATTTTTATGATCTCAAGGACACTCACCATTTTCATTGCCTTCCTCTGGATATGTTCTTCTCAAACAGTAGCTCTCAGAACTGGACAAAGTATTTCAGATGAATAGATTTTCCTTGGGTTTTTTCCAGGCTGTGAGGCCGTGTTCTGGAATAGTTTCTTTCTGATGTTTTGCCTGCATCTGTGGCTGACATCTTCAGAGAATGGTTGGGTAGGAGTGTGTCTGGGGTTTATATGCTGTGAACCCCTCAGAAGCCCAGGCGATCTGACCAAAGCAAAGTCTGACCAAAGCAAAACAGAGTAGAGCCATTATTTTTTACAAAGAGTACACTATTTTTTCATGCAACTTAGAATCCCATTAGCTCTTGTAGCACTATTGACTCATGTGTAGCTTGTGGTATAGTTACCAGCAGCATCAAAGATCACTGAGAGGCCTAGGAGAATCAACAGAGTCCTGTTCTTGCTGGTTATTTCTTGGTATAAAACATCTGTTAGGGTGGAGAAGAAGGTTTCCATCCTGGAACTGGTCTGAAAATAAGACTGAAAAGAATATAAGTCATTGCCCTTCAATTGCCAGTGGGGTGAGCCATCATTTTTCCCCAACAGTACCCCTGGGAATGATGCTATGACATGGTATAGCAACATTCCCAATGGACTGTGTTGTGGCAAATGAGGAATGCCACTGAGCTGCTCACTGCAGCTTTGTTATTGCTAGAAGTGGTTGCAAAACTTTTTATAAAGAACAGTTGTAAAAAAAATCTTCTGCTCCCTTGTCCCTGTGTCTCATAATCACTGATCAAGAGGGAGAGATTAGAACTGATTGTGTGTCTCCAAACACAAAGTAGGATACCTCATAGTTCTGCTTCTGTGTGCCGTATTCTTCCAATAGTAAACCCTTCACCCTCATGCAAAATTCACTGAATTCAGAAATACACCCCCAAAGTCAATGAAACTTCTTCCCCCTCCATTTGAGAGGGGACAAATGGCCCTGAAAATTGCCCTGACCTTATGGGGGAAGGATGTAGTGAGGCAATGGTTGTTGCTTACTTTATGTTTTCAAATACTAATTATTCTACTTGTGAGATACGCTACAATTTCTCACATTCCCCAACAGTAAATGGAGATGGAGTTGGTGTAGCACAAGTTTGTTTATTTATTAGTTGGTTGCAAAAGTACCCCACCTTTCCTCCAGTGAGTTCAATGTAACATGAATAGGTTTCTTCTTCCCTGTGTATCCTTAAAAAACCACCCTGTGGGCTAGGCCAGGCTGCCACAATACAACTAGCCTAAAGTGACCCAGTGGGCTGGGCTGTAGCCTGTCTTGGCCCCATCTTTTCCCCAGGGGTTGTTAGGACTGCCTGTGGGGGGAAATGGGGAAAATGCCCTGAATTGTCCTATACTTCTCAAGGCAGGATGTAGAGTCCCAATAAATCAGCTCACAATTCAAAGGAGAAGCCAAGTCGTATTCAGCTTACCACCAATGTAGAATAAATTAAGTCTGTTCCAGGGTCATACATGGTTAAACAGCAAGCTAGGCAAACAATCCAGAGTGGTAATCCAAGGCAAGGTCACGAGTTGAAGGTAGACGGTCAAGAAGCACAGTCCAGCATGGCTTTCACCCCAAAAGGTTGGTTGTCAGCCATACTCTTCCAGAGGAGGTGCTGCTTAATTTGTGGGCCAGCATAGTCTAACAGGTGGTTCCTAATTGCTTCATGCTTCCTATATAGCTTCAGTGACTGCCTGGGAGACTCCTTTTCTCATTGATGCTAAGTGAATCTAGATAAGTCTGTCCTCTGTTCTTCAGGGATTTGTGGCTATTGGACATTCTGTTACTCAGATGAATGAGTCTGCTGGGCACTCTGTCCCTCAGAGGTTTGTAGCTGTTCCTCAGAGTGTGGTGGCTGCTGGTCACTCTGTTCCTCTGGCCATAGCCCTGGTATGGTCTCTGGGCTTTCAGGCTCCTCATCACAGTCCTCTGAGAGGCCCGGCATGACATGCATCAAATTGACTGCAGGGCTCAAAGATGGGACCAAGATGGGGTAAATAGCCCATGTAGACAACCCATGGTATGTTCTGCACTTACATAGTTATTCCACCAATGAGTGACACTACCCTTCTGCTGAATGCCAACATTGTACAACCAATTGTGTATCTGCCAATGTGCCAGTGTGCCTGCTGCAATGGACAATTCACAGTGGCTGTGTTTGCAACTCAAGGGAACAAAGTGATACCTGGAGGCACTGACAAATAGTTACATACCATCCAAGAATTCACAAGTGTGTGGCTGGAATCCTCTTGATTAGTCCTAACTAGAGTAGACCCACTGAATCAACTGCTGAATGTTGAGTCCACACATAGGTAAACATAATTGATTCAATGGTTCTATAATAAGATTTATGCCCATGTGAAATGATTATACTTGTAGAACTCTACTAACACAGCCATGAGCTCAATACATCTCTTGCACAATAGCCAAAAAAGTACAACTGCACGTGTAGGGAACTTATATATGACAGCAAAATATATATGTAGGGAACATATGTAGTGAACTTATATATGACAGCGAAAGGATTCTGTTCTGGCCAATATAAAAATTAAGGCATGAGTCCCCCAAAGCATGTTCATGTGAAAGATGGGGACTGTAAGAGTAAGAGCTGTTTGGAAGTGGAATACACTGCCTTGGTGTGTGGTGGAGTCTCCTTCTTTGGAGGTTTTTAAACAGAGGCTGGATGGCCATCTGTCGGGAATGGTTTGATTGTGTATTCCTGCATGGCAGGGGGTTGGACTGGATGACCCTTGAGGTCTCTTCCAACTCTATGATTCTATGAAGCCTGGAAATGTTGAAGCCTCCTGATTGAACAAGTGTCACAGAAACATCTTTCAAGGCCAATAAGTATCAGCTGACCCAGATGAAGAACACTGTGGAATTTGGATTCAAAATGTCTTTGAAATGTGATGTTTGAGAAGAGAGGAGAAAAATGATTTAACAAATGCATACTCCATGCCTGTTTTTTTTTTAAAAAAGCACCCAACTCCATTGTCCTTTCATTTCATTTCTCCCCATCAGAAAGAATGCATACCCACATGGAGTTGCCTATTGTTTTGATTTTTAAAAATATATTCTACCACTTAATTTATTCCTCAAATAAGTTGTCTCGCCAATATATTACTACACTTACAAACACACCTAAAATGCTTCTGTCTCCCCTTTCATTTATATCTCTTTGTCAGGCAACATTTCTTCTTTCTCTTTGTTACTTTTGTCTTTTACCTATTACTCTCCAATTGACAACAGAATTGCTGGAGCAAATGTGGGGCGGGGGGCAGCAGGGAGGACTCTTCATGTTTGGTGGCCTATTATCAATTTCCAACCCATGAAAAACAGCAGCAATCCTGACACAATCCAGCAGGAATACACACTGTTATGCAAACTTCACCTTTGCTGGAGTATTTGCACCTTCTGACTACCACCACCCACAAGAAATAAAGTTAAATGTAGCAACCTTTGTTGATACTGTTGTGTGCCTTCGTGTTGTTTCCAATGTATGGCGACCCTATCATGGTGTTTTCTTGGCAAAATTTGTAATAAGGGGGTTTGTGTTTGCCTTCCTCTGGGGCTGAGAGAATGAGACTTGTCCAAAGTCACCCTTTGGGTTTCGATGGCCGAGAGAGGTTTGAACCCTGGTCTCCAGAGTCATAGTCCTACAGTCAAACCACTACACAATGCTCTTTCTCCTTCCATACACCTCATTATAAGTTGCCAGAGCAGAGCAGAAGACACAATGGAAGCTAGCATTTGGACTGTGTGATATTCTTCTTCCATGGTTTATGGAGGCTATACATATGAAAATAACTCTAATGAAATGAAGTGTTCAGCCATTGTTACTTTTTTGTTTATATTATATTTTTCTCCTGACATGTGTTGTTCTAACTAAACCAGTTTCCTGAATGTTGAGAAACCTTCCCCCCACCCCCAGGAAATGAATAGTGGTGAATACCAGTAATTTTTTTCCATCTCTGTTTTTGGACAAAGGTCATTTTTTTATATATTCTATGATACATTTGGAGTTCTCACTTTGCTCAGAAAACAACCCCTAACTCTACAATACACATTTTGAGCACTCGATGAAGTGGACTGCAGTCCACCAAAGCTTATACTAGAAATGTCTTTGTCTGATCTCAAAGGTGCTACAGGATTCCTTTATATCTTTTCCCACTGAAACAGACGACATTTCATTTTGTTTTATGCTAGCGTATGAAGTTTAAGCAAAGAGTGGTCACCATCTGCAGGGAATGTTGGAGCTATGTGTTGCACTGCAGAGCCTGCACTGGGAATAGGTTTGGACTAGGGGCTCTATCAGATGAGGCTATAATTGCATGATTACAACATCACAGTAGTGTGAATGGGTTCCTACCATCACACGACATCATCCTTCTCCTGTGGTTTATGTGTGCTCCAGCCGCCAATAATGCATCCCTTTTAATTGATGGGACAAGCCATCAAAGCTCTCAATAATTGCTATTTTTGTGATATTGAAGAGTGTGCAAAAACACATCCCACTGTAATTACAGCTTGAATGGGTGGTCCTCTTTTCCCCTCCCCAGTGAGAAAGCGTCCAGGTAAGAACGTGAAAACTATATACAGGATGCTTTTTAAATGAAATGTCTCATTTTGTTTGCATGTTTTTAGGTTTGTTTCAGTGTGTACGTGTTGATTTGTTTTGTAAATTAAGGAGTTTGTGGAGGGGGGGTTTGCACTTTAATTTTTATTTGAATATACATGAACATACATAGACATTTGTATATATTTGTATATAATTTGTATATTTGTGTATAATTATACAAACATTTTATACATATCTTTTATATATATCTTTCCCTTTATTTTGTTCTCATCTTTTCTCTCCCTGATAGCTTATTTTTTCCAGACTTCCTTTACCGATTCCTTGAGTCATTTTTTCTTCCTTATAATTGTTCCTTCTCATACCTCTTTTTTTTACAAAGCTCTACAAATTCTTACCTACGTCTATTTGTCTTAAAGCTTCATACTCCCAACTTTCTGTATTGTATCACTTTACCTTTCTCTATTAACTACCTTTCTTTCTCATATTATCCCTTTACCCCCCTTTTTTTACTTATTTGGGTAGGTTCCAAATATTTACAACTTGTCTGTGATAGTTTTGTTTATATAATTCAACAATTACAATTAATCCCAGTATTTCACATCTGATGTCTTTAAGGTGGAGTTTTTGTGGAGGTTTGTGGAGTTTTTAAGAGCACTCGCGTTTTCTGGTGAGAACCACCAAAATCTTGCCAATGCTAAATCGCGGAAGTAAAATCCCATTCTTAAAGTGCTAGTGGTGGTCGTGCAATAATTCCATGGAGGTAGTATCATGCAATTACGGCAATGTGCAATAATAAGTATAATAATGCCACTATGTTTCCACTTTCCTCAATAGTAGAATTACAGTGTTTTTAGACATTAATCTGATAAAATCCTAATAATACCCCAGATACTTTCTAAGTTTACAATTCTATGGTTCTGAGATATTACTTTGAGAGTGAAAGAGCTACTTCAGTGCTTGTATGTTCTCTGTATTTGGGAATTCTCTGCATCATTTCCTGTTGAATGATGTTGCCCAGATGTCAAGTACCCAATGTCTTACAGAGCATCCATCAGTAGAACAAGAGTAATTCACTTATTTGTAACTGAACTGTCTAGTTTACCTGAGTAGATTAATAAAAAAAAAGTGGCTGGTGTGGTAGCTGAAGGCTCAAATTCGAGGCTCAAGATGACTGAGGTTTCACTTCATTCCTGCCCTATATAATGAGTGAGTGGAGGAGAAAAACATGAAACGTTGATGATCCAGCTGGGCCTGGGACAAAACGAATTCTGGATTACAAGTACACTTCATTTCTTGAAAGCAATTATTTATCAGAGATGAAAGCCATAGAATAACAATGAGGAAGGCATTCTCTAGATGAAATGGAAGACAAAGCAGTCTGAGAGCCTTGAGCTGAATGTGATGTAAACAGAAGTTCTGTCTGTTTTTACAAAGGCCAATTATGCATTGTTACCAGCTGGTCCCTCCTGTTTTGATCTTTGTTGCATCATAAAGCTTGTAATGTTTAGAGTGACACATACTCAATTCACGGATTGTCCTTGAATTAAACGGGTCAAAAGTTCTCCAAACTGAACTTTTTATCTAAATGTGGGTGCTGATCTTCAAGAAGTGGGTTGGGTGGCTGAAACTACCTATTGTCTTTCCTTCTTTTTGGCAGGATTGTGGATAACGAATTCATTTGGAAGGAAAAGAAATGTATCAGTGCTCTTGAAGCTCAGTTGGCTGCCATTTTGGTGTTCCCACATGCCCTGGCTGCAGGAGCATTTTGGAGGAAAATGGCAGCTGCCACACACACACACACACACACACACACACACACACTGGTTACAATTCCATCATTTAGGACCTCTTCCTGTATGACAGTGGCAAAGGGAAGGAAGATGGGAAAGGGAACGCACTTACCAAACCTATACATTGGGCCCTTCCCATCCATGGGGGTTCAGTTCCTGGAAGCCCCGTGGATGGGAAAAACCACAGATGCTCAAGCCCCATATTAATCAATTGCAGTGCATGTATGCAGCCACACACTGACATGCCCACATGCACATACCACCATTAAATAATATTGGGTGTGGCCATCTGTGAATGCTACAATCTGCAGATGGCTAGCACACCAATATAGGCCCACTGTATACGGGCCCACTGCAGGCCCACTGTATACGGAAACAATGCAGTTAATGGTTTAATTTGGTTTTAATGTTGACTTTTTACATGATTTTAATTGTTATCTTTTCATAGAATCATTAAGTTGGAAGAGACCACAAGGGCCACCTAGTTCAACCCCTTGCCATGCAGGAATACACAATCAAAGCACTCCCAACAGATGGCCATCCAGCCTCTGTTTGAAAACCTCCAAAGAAGGAGACTCTACCACACTCTGGAGCAGTGCATTCCACCGCCAAATAGCTCTTACTGTCAAGTTCTTCCTAATGTTTAGGTGGAATCTCTTTTCCTGTAACTTGAGTCCATTGCTCTGTGTTCTAGTCTCTGGAGCAGCGGAAAACAAGCTTGCTCCATCCTCAGTATGATAGCCCTTCAAATATTTAAACATGGCTAACATGTCTCCTCTTAACCTTCTCTTCTCCAGGCTAAACATACCCAACTTCCTAAACTGCTCCTCAGAGGGCATGGCTTCCAGACCTCCCACCGTTTTGGTTGCCCTCCTCTGGACACATTCCATCTTATCAATATCCTTCTTGAATTGTGGTGCCCAGATTAATGTGTAAACTGGTTTAGTCTCAGTCTTAGAGAAAAGGCAGGATATTGATGGTAATGGTGATGATGGCTGCAATCCTATTGGTTAGTCGCAACAAGAGCAGGCCCACTCAACAAATTGTTGAATAGTAAGTCAACACATAGGTATATCCCATTGATTTAATAGGTCTACTTTAGGTAAGACTAACAACAGAATTCAGGCCAGTAATAATTTTTGTCAGATATAATACTTCAGTTTAGTTCCAACACATCCAACAGCACCATTTTGATCAAGGTTGGGTAAAGTGCAGGCTGAGGGCAACATGTGTCCTCCAACTGCCTGTTTTGAATCTCTCAAAGCACCTTTTGGGATTTCCAAATCCTCCAGCCATTTAAACGGGTTTTTCCCTGCTGATTTTCAGGTGATTTTTTTTTTTTGCCAACCCCCCCCAGCAAAACAATCCAGTCCCCAGTGTCCTCCCCCCCCTTTTTTTTTTAAAGGCAGATAATCAGCCCAAAAGGAGTGATGCAACATCATTTGTGGTTCACCACTGTGGGGGTGGGGAGGCATGGGAGAAAAAATTGACCCGCCCCCCCCAACCCTTCCACAGTTGTCCACCTCCACTTTATATAGAGAGAGTGAGTAGGAAGCTTGTTGGGATAGCAATGAATTGGGATCACACAGTCCAAAAGGATTACTTTGTCCTTGTAAGTTTTAAGTACCTAGCAGATACAAACGCAGAGTCACCTGGAATGCAGAGATAGGTTACTTCTCTGGGTATGTACATAGAGCCTTGTGAAATAAGCAGGGGTCATAAGGATGGACCTTGAGAAGCATTGTCTTTCACTCTAAATCCCATCCCCTGAAGGGAATTATTAGATATAAAAACCTCTTCAAAAAAAAACAAACCACCAAATTGTCTACAGCTCCTCCTCCTACATCAATGCTGCCAGTTACCGCTGGATACCGCTAAAGACATTTCTCCTTATCCCAGAATTTTTGTCTACAAAAAATCAATTTTGTTCAGCATTTTGGGGGATCTTTCATAGCCAAGCCTTCACTCCGTGGACATAGTTATTGAGCTGGTCATGTGAAGACAACCCACGTTCTTCCACCTTTTGTTTCAGGCACATCTTGGAAAAGTTTCTGTTTTGTGCTACATCTCTCAGAATCCTCTAAGCAGTATGGCCAGGGATTTATTGCTCCCCAAAATATTTTTCCCCAAGCTCTCATTTCAAATTTCATGTGAAAGAAACTTCTGTATCTCTTCCTGTCCTAACTCAGTAGCGACGGGCCTCCAAGAAAAGAACTTCTTTGTGGGTGCACACCACTTGAGGAATGCTTTCTCTCGGTGAGGTCTGCCCAGCACTTACTTTGTCATTCTTTTGAAACTAGGAAGTGATCTCTTTCTTCTCCAAACACCCCAATAATTTAAGGAGGTTGGGCTTAAGTTTCACACTGCTGGTTGTTTTTAATCTACTCTTAAGATCAGGCTGATTTCTCTTGTTACCCTAAATGCTCAAGGGTCTTAAGGACCCTCTAAATAGCAATATTAATTTGGGGAAAATATACTTAGCTTGGCAATATGAGAGGAGGGCAACAAAGCAGGACCTTTTAACCTATGTATACTGGTACTCAAGAGGAGACATTAAGCTAGATAGTACAATTAATTGATCTTTATTGAAGAAATTATAACTATAACAACATTCACACACACACACACACTCAAGCTTTAAGCATTCACACAAGGCTAATGAATAAAGTAGGAAGGATTGGAATAGAGGAATAAAGTGAGGGGAGTTTTCGGGTGATACATCACTGTCCTGTAGAGCAGAGATTCCTGCAGCAGCGGGGTCTCAGAGTTACGCTCTGAGGGTCTATCAGCAAACTGGCAGCATTGATGTAGGACAAGGAGCTGTAGACAATTTGGTGTTTTGTTTTGTTTTTTGAAGAGGTTTTTATATCTAATAATTCCCTTCAGGGGATGGGATTTAGAGTGAAAGACAATGCTTCTCAAGGTCCTCAGGATAAGAAAATGGACACTCTGGATATGTTAACAATCCTTAATGTGCTGATACTTTGTAATTGAAAGGAGGAAACAACTCTCTTTGTTTGTGGGGAGGTAGCTCTTTACAAATGTCAGTACCTCAGCTATGGCTCTTTACAAATGTCAGTACCTCAGCTATGGTTGATAGGATTAGCCAGATGTTTAGGCAAGAAGCTGTCTTGCATATTATCTTTCTTAGGAATTTGTAATAGCCCCTACCTAGTGCATACCTGACTGAGTTTCACTGCTCGTCTTTGGGATTCCTGGTCTTTGGAAGTCCCCAGTTTACTGGCCATACTCTGGGAAGGCCACAGTTGGCCAAATTATTAAATATTGTGAATTATTAATAGACAAGGGGCTGGGGGTGTCAGGGTAGGTAACACTTGTTTAGCCTTAATTGTATTATTGCTCTGCCAATTTTCTCCACTTTTTAACTGTGTGTCTGTGTTTTTGCACTCTTGGGTCAGAAAGAGCATTGGAGTAAGCTTACTTTTTCAGTGAGCCTCTGGACTGACTACTGCCCACATTCGTTTCCATCTATCTCTGTGAGTAAAAAAACTTAAATGGAGGCTTAAATGAAAGCTGAGCATTCAACAAAGGGGCTTTGAAAATCCCTTAGGGGGGAGCTAGGCCCCTAACAGTGCCACCTGTAGCAACAATTCTGGCTTTTGGCATGATGCCCGTGGTGTAAAATGCCACACTCCACCCTGTTCAAAGGTAATATTCTAATACTGTATTATTTGTATAATGCCATTGCTGTAGCAGGCATGTATTCCTTTGACTTTAATCCCTCTCCATTCTTTCCCCCTTAACTGTTACCCCATTATGAGACAATTAGTCACCTAGGTATGTGTTCCCTCCCCACCACCACCATTATCACCATTCAAGGACAAAACATTCAGCCCTGCACTTGGTGACCATATGTATTAGTATAATATACAGAACCATTCAAATGCCTTTTTAATCTCCATAATCTGAGCAGATGATGCCTTGAAACCTCCCTTTTGTCTCCTTGTATTATCTTAAAAAAAAAAAGGAGGGGGGGGGAAGCAGGGGAAGAAGGCCACCTTGCTTTCTGAAAGCAACATATGTCCATTATGAAATGACACTGAATTTTTCCAAGCTTTTATTCCACCTCCAAGCTTTTAACTGCTTTGCTGCTTCCAATTATGCCAAGGGCAAGGAAGCTGCAAGGAGTGCATTCCTGTATATGGATTTAATCAGAATCATAGAATCAGAGAGTTGTAAGAGACCACAAGGGCCATCTAGTCCAACACCCTGTCCTGCAGGAATACACAATCAAAGCACTCCCAACAGATGGCCATCCAGCCTCTGTTTAAAAACCTCCAAAGAAGGAGACTCCACCACACCCTGAGGCAGTGCATTCCACTGTCAAACAGCTCTTACTGTCAGGAATTTCTTCTTCATATTTAGGTGGAATATCTTTTCCTGTAGTTTGTCCGTTGCTCTGTGTCCTAGTCTCTGGAGCAGCAGAAAACCAGCTTGCTCCATCCTCAGTATGATATCCCTTCAAATATTCAAACATGGCTGTCATGTCACCTCTTAACCCTCTCTTCTCCAGGCTGAACATACCCAGCTCCCTAAGCCGCTCCTCATAGGGCATGGAGCTTTTACCATTTTGGTTGCCCTCTTCTGGATACATTCTAGCTTATCAATGTCTTTCTTGAATTGTGGTGCCCAGAATTAGAAACAGTATTCCAGGTGAGGTCTGACCAACATAGAATAGAGTGGAATTATTACTGCCACGTGCACCACCATCAAGCCATGTGTCACCCATCCTATATCTGTGCATTTCATTTTTACTGTCCAAGTGTTGTATCCTTCATTTCTTCCTGATGACCTTAATTTTGCCTAGAACTGGACACAGTATTCCCGGTGATGTCTGACTAAAGTAGAATAGACTCTGGTAAAAGAGTGACAAACTTTCCCAAGAAGAGGTGATTCAGCTCTCCTATCATGACATGCTTAGCCAGCCACAGATTCAGCAGCAAGTTCCTCAAGAGCAGATTTGTATTTTAAAGTAATTTATTGCTGACCATTACATTTTTATGTGATTTTGTCCTAATTCACATTACTGTAATTATAACCCAGGGCTTTACTTGAAAGTTGATATTGCAATTGACATCAGCAGCTGTGGGCTGCTCTAGGAAACGCAGATACATCAAATCAATAGGCTTTATATAAGGGCCCTTTCACACTATACAATTAAAGTGGTATGATTCTAGTTTAACTGCCATGACAACATCCTGTGGAATCCTGAGATTTGTGGTTTATAGAATGATTGACCAGAGAGTTCTAGTGTTTCATCAAACTACAAAGCCCAGGATCCTATAGGATAATTTAAATGGAATCATAGCACTATAGCTGTGTAGTGTGAAAAGACATTAAATGCTGACTTACTATTGAGAAGTTGATTCAGTAGATCTGCTATAGTTGAGCCAAAGCAATAGGATTCAGCCCTGAGAAAAAGTGTTGGTTATTTTATTTACTTGGCACTGGGAAGCCCAAACCACGGCAATCTTCCACTCTGTCTAGTAGCTGCCATTGGCTCTATTCTATGGTCCAGGGGTAGGCAACTCCAGAGGGGATAGGCTTTACCCATATTTGCACTAACACCCCAGACCTTCCTAGGCCACACCCATCTATTTTGACAAAGGCACAAGTGACTAGTATATCACATCCAGGTTTATTTTTAAATTCTGTGGGTTCCCTAATAGGATTAAATCGGAGAACTGCATCCCAAGGAGTCTTCTGGGGGCACAATTGTCCATTTATGTGTGAGGGAGCAAGGGGAGGCTGTATGGTTCTGGTGGATGTTTTTTGAGGCACATAAATGGCCTTGACAGACTGCATGCAGTAGAGGTCTATATAATTCCAACCACTGCTGTATACTGCTACAGTCAGCACTCAACTTTTAAGGGAGCTGAGGGGTAGGACATCCACAAAAGTGGAAAAACTGTAAATATCTCTGCCCCCCCCCCAGCACAGTGGTTAAATGCTGGTACTGCAGCCACAACATCGTAGTTCGATGCTACAGAGCTCTAGGTTGACTCAGCCTTCCATCCTTCTGTAGGTCAGTAAAATGAGTACCCAGTTTGTTGGAGGTAATTAGCTAACACATTGTAAACCACTTAAGGAGTGCTTTGGCACTGATAAGTGGCATAGAAATAGAAATGCTATTGTTCTGCATATCTAACATGCAAAAAAAGTCACTGGTGAGGTGACTGAGCTCAGTTGCATGCATAGGCAGGAGGGAAAAAGAGGATCTGATGGGGGCAGGAGGAGAGAGAAAGGGGACACCTCTCCCACCCCCTTTCCACCCATCTGAGCAAGTGAGTGAACTCACATGCCCTCCCTCCTTGCACTCCCCCATCCCATCCCCTTCCTGCCCACCCACATGAATGAGTGAACCAGTTTTGTTTCCTCCTGGTGACACCAGTGTTATCCAAGTCCCTGTTAAAAAATGTCATAGGGCAGCCTCAGGAGCAAATACTGTACTGTACTGTCCAGTAACCTGTGAATTATCAAATCTGCAAATGCTTAGCCTGCCAATGTGGAGACACAACTGTATATCATACCCTCCACCATTGCACAGCTAAAACCAGGGAGTTGTCTAGATGATGAAGAAGCTCCTCATGGAGTGCAAGGGGAATACCTTTTGTCCTGATGAGATCCTATGGGGATTTGCTGTGTTTGAAAGGGAGGAGCAAAAACTCCATGTACTCAGTGCTAACAGCCTTTGTAGTTTTTCATGATTTTTTTTTTAAATACACACAAATGCATATTCCCACCCATTTGAGCAACCAATTCAAAGTGAAACACATCCCAGAAGCTGAAACTTGATTGGTCAGATGTACGCAGGGGTGAGCTTGCTGGTAACAAAGTGGCCAGAACCCCAATTTTTTTTCATGTTACTGATCATGTGTGATTTGATACAATAAAGCAAACAACAACAACAACAACGGTTTTAAGCAGAAGATCACTCTTCCGTGCCTTGGACTTAATAAGGTGGGGGGAACTGTGAAATAGCAGGACCTTTTGGAGGATAATGACATGAGTAATTCACTTGTGGGCATCACCTTCATTCATGGGCATTCTCCGTGTGAACTTCAAACATGGATAACTTCGCATACCAGTGAACTGGGGGGAAATCATGGAGACAAATGAACGCTGCTGAGAATGGTGAGTTAATGTGCGGAAATGAGCATTGTATCTCCTCATATAGATGACCTCCAGGACACATGTGACAAAACATAAGAGTATGGTCAGGATGGAAAATGTCATAAATGAAGAACACACAAGCTAAGAGAAGCTTCAGTTGTTTCCTTTTGTCTGCGTAAAACTGGGAAGGGCAGGATTCTTCCCCTTTCCTCTCCCTCTTGCCAAGTTAATTCAACACAAACTACTTTGGCACACTGAACTTAGGTTGCAGCAGTTGAAATAAGGGTGAGAACAAAAGGGGGAAGTAGGAAGAGGAGAGAGAAACTGGGGCATTTTAAAATCATCTGAAACAGTGGGACAACAGAGGATTAATTGAAACAGCCCCTGTCAAATCAAGACATTTAGAGTGTCAGGATCCAGGGCATGGGCAGCAAGGTCTTTCAGCAGAGATGCCGGTAATGGAGCAGGCACAGAGGCAGAGAAGTGAACCCCTGGGGGCCAGAGGCAAAGGCAGTTCCAGGAAGGGGGTGTCAGGTCAGGAGCACAGGAGTCAGAGTCTAAGTAAATCCAAAGTCCAAATACAAGCCGAGGTCAGAACATGGACCACGAATCCAGAGGACCAGAGGCAAAGACAGGTCCAGGAAGCAAGCAAGGGTCCTAATGATGATGATGATATTTATTTATATCCCAATCCTCAATCCTACCCACCCCCTTAAAATACATTTAAATTTAGGAATTAAAACATATTTTAAAAATACAAAAAAAAATCCCCAACAATAAACAGTACAATGAGGCAGCAGGTCACAGCAATGGATCAGGTCCAAGAAGCACCTACAGGCAGCACAGGAAACTGTTGATGTGGCGAGAGCTGAGGGGAGAATGCTGTTCTTAAATAGCTGTTCCCCTAGCTAATCCAGGTGTGCTGCATGAGTACAGCCAGCTGTGCATGATAAGTTGACCCTGGTCCTTCCAAGACCTTCCACCACTAGGACCTGCAAGGAGAGGCAGATCCTGACATAGAGAGCATAGACTTTCATCATCATCATCATCATCATCATCATCCTGCCTTTCTCCCTAAGGCAAGATCCAAGGCAGCTCACTCCTATTAAAATAGGAGCACCAGTAGTCCAACCTTCATTTGTCAGCAAAGCCCTGATGGCATAAAAATGTTTTAGCCTGCCACCTGAAAGAGAGTAAAGATGGGACCATCCTAACCTCTCTGGGGAGGGAGTTCCAAAGTCTGGGAGCAACCCCTGAAAAAGCGTTCTCCCTAGTTCCCACGAAATGAGCCTGAGACGGTGCTGGGACAGAGAGAAGGGCCTCTCCAGCTGATCTTAATGTTCTGCTGGGTTCATACGGGGAGATACATTTCTTCAAATATATGTGCTGGATTAAGCATAAAATATATTGTCTCTCTCTCTCTCTGGCTTTTCTTCACAAACGAAGATTCAGGAAGGATTCATCCCACGCTTTCTGCAAGCGCGTTGATGACTGAAAAGGCCAATCCGAGATAAACAAGTCAGTTTGCAGAAAGCACAGCAGAGGGTCGCCCTGGGTGATGTTTCTGGCTTGTGATTCTTTCTGCGTTGTTGTTTCTCTTCAAGACTTGTTCAGCGTGAGTTCTCAAATAAGGCTGCAGCATTGTGGATAGTGCGTCTCCATGCCTCCCGATGTGAAGCCAGGGTGGACCATTGTAGGTGATCAATTTGGCCAAGCCTGAAATGTTGTTTCAGGGAATGAATCAACAGGGAATATATTTTTGTTTCAGGGAATACAAAATATATTGTATTGTTTAATTTAATAACTGTCATGGGAACAAACTATTTTGTGTGAGCTTTTGCACAATAACTGTAACTGAATACTTTTAAAAGTAAGGTTTTCAATTCTTGGCATGATAGTCTTCCAAGGAGCCCTTCCCAGGTGACAACTAGGGGGAAAGCTGTCTGTGCTACAAAGGTAGGGGAGAGAAGGACAAAAACAGTGGGAACTCGTGTAAAGAGAATGCCACATTATGCAATGGTTTCTGCCTGGCCTTTGTTTCATGGTTCATAATTTTGACATAAATAATTTTACCACCAGTTGTGTAACAAAGACAAGGTGTGTGTGTGTGTGTGTGTGTACGAGAATGAGTGATTTTAGTCAGAAGATATTAAATACTAAAGTGGGTGTGTTTTAAGAAGAGAAAAATAAAAAGGAAACTGAAATAACATTACCAAAGTTAAAGATAAAAGGGACATTTAAAGAAGATGCTGGCAGAAATATTGTATCACAAGACTGTCAGGCAGAAATACTTTCACTGTTTCCTCCTTTAGATCATCATAATCGAAGAAATGGCATTGTTAACATGTGTTATAAAACTCTTGATGGGAAAAAAAGTTATTTGCATTCCTGTGCAATACAAAAGGCAGAATAGGGTGATACCTTTATTTGGTGCCATGAAAATGTTACAAAAGAATGAGCAAGGCCAGGAATGCATGGCTGGGTGACTTGTGGTGACTTCAGCAGACATGATGTGTGTCATCTGGCCAGGAAATGGCTATGCTGGGCACCACATGGGCTGCATGTTTGGACACGCACACCCATTGCAGTATCTGACCTCACAATTTTCTCTGGAAAAACTGCTGCAAATGTTGAGGGTTTTTTTTACTATGTGTCCACTCCATTTTAAGCAGCATTTGCCCTGGATTCTCATTGGAACTGCCCAGATGTCATCTGAATGGTTTGGACTAGAAATGGAGCAAAAAACCTGCATCGTCCAGACTACTGGGTGTGGGAATGGGGGGAAGCTATTTCATTTGGCCCATCTAGGCAAGGCCCAAGTCTCCTTTGTGGCGCATAGTTTTGTTTTTTTTTTCCTGCTTTCTTCTCTTAATTTATTCTTTTTCTACCAGTCAAGTGGGATGGAGGCAGAGTTGTATTTCTGTAAAATCCAACTTTTGTAACTATCAATCCTGAAATCAGCCAGTTAGCATGCCTGCTGGGAGTGGTAGTCCAAAAAGTAACTTTTTGAAAGCTCTGTTTTGATGTTGCTGGTGGTAGCAGTTACCACTGCTGCTCTTCCATGGTTCCTTGGAGACCTTAGGGGAGAATTCTCTCCTCTGACATTGTTATTTAGCAACCAGGGCCAGGTAGCACCAGAGGTTTCTGTCCCTATGAGAACACGGTATTTTCTCACAGACCCTGCTGAATGGGAGATTCTGGGAGTTGTAGTCCAAATAGAAACTTCAGAAACACATACTGAAACACCCTACTCAGCAAGCCCAGTGACTTGCTTCTGAGATTTCATCTGGATTTACCCAAGTATACCTTTCTGCCCATAGGTACTAGAATCTAAATGTATTAATTTTTTTAAAGAGCATGAAAACTAGGGTTTTCAGGAAACCAACATTTACATTAATAGTACTTTCTGCAGCTTCTATACCCTCATGAGGAACTGAGAATGTTCACAGTCTACACAGCATTCAGTGGTGACCTGTGGCTTCTGTTACCCAAAGAGCTCTTGGAAAGTCCAAGAAAATATTGAGTTTTTAATATGCTGGGGAAATTAGCAGCAATTCGACCTTAGCAGTGCAAAAAGGAGCAACAGAGAGGGGATCTTTACACTGACTATACACCTACTAACTTTGAACAGATGCACACAAATGCAAAATGAAAAATTAACAATGATAATTATTAAAGACATAAAAACAATAACACCAAGCACTCACACATTCATGCAAGAAACATTCACACAGGACCACTAGGAATGGAAGAAGAGAGGTTGACAGAGGGATAGATAGGAAGATCGCTGCGGTGATACGACACCTGTCTTGTAGTCCAAAATCATTCAGCAAACCAGCAGTGTGGATGGATGAATTTGAAGTGGATAACACAGAGTGACAGAATTCCCCCCAGGAACTGGATCTGTGCACAATGAGGCATGATTTTCAGCCAATATTTATACCAAAAATATGCCCTGAGGTGAAGAAGTTTCATGGGTTGAAACAATAATCTCCAAAGATTGCACAATGAATTTCAAGGAATCTTCTGGTCTTAAAAATAGGTGTCTGAAGTTGTGAATGGGTTTGCAACTGCCTTAAATGTCTGATGATTGGATATACAAAGCTTGAGCTGCCTCTTTTGATGGTTAGGTGATTAGGGAAGGGAAGCTTGAAACCTTCAAACAAAGGAATAGTCCATCTGCTTAATAGAATCAATTGTTCTGTGCTTGAGCCAATGTCCTTTTGACCTCATATTTCCTCATAGTTTGGAATGTATCAATAGTTCTTCCTTTGGGCAATGTATGGCTTTCAGCATGTTCCTATTGGGATCCATACAGCAAGTGCCTGACTTCCCAGCAGAAGACCACATTAATAAGCCCAATTAATAAACCAATTTGGGGGGTTTGGGAGGTGGGGGCTCATTAGGGGTGCTAACACTTCCATGTTAAGGATGTACTCAATCCAATCCGCATTTTATTCCAAACTTAAAATAGATTTCCATGGTTCTGAATCTGTTTGGGAGACAGAATTCAGCACCTTGGATAGCTGCTTTACTGTCTGGAATAAATCTGAGAGTGCATTCACTGCTCCACAGGCATGGAAGCTGACTTGTTACCTGAATTGTGGTGGGGGTCCATGAGGATCCCACTAGTGTTCAATTAGTAATATGGGGAATATTTAATTAGCTCAAAATGGCAGCGAGAGGCTGGCCTATGTATACCAGTAGTAACGGAGGAGACTCTAAGCCAAAATGTACAATTAAATGATCTTTATTGGAAATTAATAGTCACAGCATTCACACAACTACTCAAACTTCAGATAATCACACAGGACTATCAAAGATAGTAGGAAATATTTGGATAGAGGAATAGATTAAGGAGATTAATACTATACTGATCCTATAGAGCTGAGATCACAAAGTAAACTGACAGCGAGGAGGTCCAGAAGACAGAATGGTGACCTGATATGGAGGTGAAAAGCAGAAGATTCATGCACACTTTGGTGGTGTTTTAGGCTGATATTTATATGTGATAATTCCCCTTAAGAGATGAGATTTAGAGTGGAATACAATGTCTCTCAGAGTTTCCCAGGACTAGAGAAAGGGTTCTCTGGCAGATTTAACAATCACTAATGGGTGATGTATTTGGAATTGAATAGGAGCAGGCAAGGTCTATTGTTGGAGGGGAAGAAAAAAAAAGGAAAAACCGGTTTTGCAAACATCAAGGACTCTGCTGTTGTTGAGTGGATTAGTGGATGACTCATCTCCAGATGTTAACTCTGACCCGAGTATTACTTGTTTGGGGAATTTCCAAAGGCCCCTCCCTTGGTTATACGTGACTTCAACCTTGGTATCTGGGGTCCCTAGGTTACCTGCTAACCATGTGGAAGTCCACACCAAGCCAAATTATTACATATTGCCAGTTATATTCCAAGATGGGGGCTGTCAAGGTAGGTAACAACTGGTCTCCACTGAATCCAGCAACTATAGGTAGTATTGGAAACTTAATTGCACTGCTGTCTGCATGCAGCTCACAAATATTGAAATGCCATTTCTGATGCTTATTATATTCCACTTTCCAATGAGGATTGCTGTTCTTCAAGGTGCTGCAACTCCAAGAGTGTGGCAGAGTCAAGAGGAGGTATATCTGCTTGCCAGATTAAAGAAACTAATTAGTCTGTGTTATTTCTGAGTGCTTCAAAACAGAAGAAGTGTACAGCAGCTCCTAGTCAGGTTGTGAAATGTTGTTTCTGTGACCTCTTTAATGCTTTCTTTCTCCACTTCCCAAGCACCCATATCAACAAGGATTTCTATATTTCACAGGGACAATAGAGCACACCAAAGACAAAAGATGAAACCATGATTTTGCTGTACAGTGTTATCTTCTTGTCTTTGACAAAGGAGTAATTATAATTAGCTTGAGAAGCTTCGTGAAAAGAATAGAAGCTCAGAGTTAAGGGGGAACAGGATGTATTAGGATGATTACATGTGATGGTTATTATGGGCTCTCTCTCCTCCTACTGGGCTTGAGAACACCAACGTCACTTCCACTCTTTGTTTCAGTTCTCATCCTCAGCCTCTTCTTGGGCAAAGTGGAAGGAATGACTTCTTGTCCAAATGGCTGCCCAGACATCCAGAAGATTCCTCTTCTGGTGATTATGGCTTTCAGTGGAAAGCATTTTCTCTTCTCTTGCATTTCCCAGCAATGGTTCTTTATGGCAGAATCTGTTGTGCCAGTACAGTAGGACCCCCGTATCCATGGGTGATTGATTCTGGGGGAGCTGTGGATAGTGAAAACCGCAGATAACAGTGAACACCATTGAAAATAGTGGGACTTCCAGTTTAAAATACCATAGAGTTGCCCTGGAGGACCTGAAAATGTCTAGAGATGATGCCTCTCTAGGCATTTTCTAGGAAGACTCTATGGTAGGTGTGCTGTTTTGTGTCCCATGGATAACTGAATCAGTGGATAATGAATCAGTGGATACGGGGTCCTACAGTACTTCTTTGTTAACATACTTTTACTAAAAGCCCTCCAACATTTCACAGATGAGAACATGGTCACATGCAGCCTTGCAACAGCAGAGGTTGCAGGAGTTTGCTTTTGCCTGAGTCTACAGGGAATTGTGGGCAGAGGATTAATCAGGACAGTCCCTGCCAAATCAGGACAGCTGAAGGCTATACTTATAAAAAGTATGTATACAGTATACACACTTCAGTGTACACACTTGTTCTTTGCCATCCAGTCAACTTTGACTTATGGTGACCCTGTGAATGAGAAACCTCCAAGAGCCCCAGTCATCAGCTGCCCTGCTGAAATCTTGCAAACTCAGAGTCGTGGCTTTCTTGATTGAGTCAATCCAACTGTAGTGGATCACTCCACTGGTTGCCAATTAGTTTCTGGGCAAGGTACAATGTGTTGCTTGTCACCTTTAAAGCCCTACATGGTTTGGGTCCAGGTTACCTTGGGGATCACCTTCTCCCATATAATCTTCCCTGTACACTCAGGTCCTCTGGGGGACATTTATTTCAATCAGCCAGGACTAGGCTGGCAACGGTCATCCAGAAGACTTTTTCTTCAGCCGCCCCTAGACTCTGGAATGGCCTGCAGGAAGAGATTCAACAGTTGAATACATTGTTTGAATTTAAAACAACATTAAATTAGTTTCTTCCAACAGGCCTTTCCAGATGATTTTTTTTAACTGTGAGGACTTTATCAGACAAGCCCCTTAAAACATTCTTTTGCTGGCATTAAAAAAAATCCATTTTTATGCCAACAAAAGAACGCTCCCCCCGCACTTACCTTGTTTTCCCAGCAAAAGCTTTTCTGGCAATGAAAGAGGAAGTGAACAGAGCTCCATTCACTTCCTCTCCTTTGAAATCCCACAGATTATTGCGAGATTTCATCATGCGGGAAATTAAAAAACAAACAAAAGCAACACTAAAAAAGTTAAACAAAGCACAGGAACACACTTTATAAGTCCCAAGTAACCTGGAGAGGGTAATAAAAAGTGTGTCACTTACCTGGATGTTGTGATCTCATCTGGATGTGTTCGCGCCGGACCGGCCATTGATGGCATGAGTACAAGGGGAAAAAACACTAAGTTTCACACACTGACAATGCAGGCACGAAAGCACCACAGGGGATCTATTGACAGCTTCAGTTCAATTAAAAAGTATGGGTTTTGGCGAGGACATAAATGTGAAAGGGCGACGTCGTGTGGTACGTGCGCCCTTTCGCTTTTATGAAGCATTGTTACTATGCCGTATTTTGTGCATCTGATAAAGTCCTAAATTTTAAACTGTTTTAATATGTACTGGTTTTATTCTTTTAATTGATAATATGTGTTTTAATGGGTTTGTTTTTAACTGATATGTATTTTAAAAGCATCACCCAAGGAGACCTTCTGCTGTGCTTTTTGCAACCGGACTTGTTTATCTCGGATTGGCCTTTTTAGTCATCAGCGCGCTTGCAGAAAGCGCGGGATGAGTCCTTCCTGAATCTTCGTTTGCGAAGAAAAGCCAGAGAGAGTTGTTTTGTATAAAGCTGTTGTTCCCCACCTCGATCCATGGGGGGAGGTGGGTAAGAAATTATTATTATTATTATTATTATTATTATTATTATTATTACTGCTACTAGTAGTAGTAGTGCAGTTTCCCTCTTTTCCTACTGTGTTCCACTTTATCTAACATTATCTTCCTCTCTAGTGAGTCACGTCATCTCCTGTTATGACAGCCTCATCTTCACTTCTAGTGAGAGTGCAGACTTGATTTGCAATAAGGTCGATTCATTTGTCTTTTTAGCAGTCTGTGGTATCCCTAAGACTCTTTCCTAGCACATTTCAAATGATTTGATCTTCTTCCAGTCACCATTCTTCTCTGTTCAGCTTTCATAGTCATACATAGAAGTCCAAAATACTGCGGAGTGGATGATTCTGACTTTCGTATTTAATTATATGATAGTGAATCAGTACACAAGTAAATCCAATTGATTCAATGACACTACTCTACCGGGGATTAAATAATATGTCCGTGTGATATGTACTGGTAGAACTCTGTGAATGCAACCATAAACTTGCAGAATGGCCCATGTGGTTTCTGGCTAATATTTTGTGCAGTAATGAAGAGCGCCTCTGATCTTAACTGAGACAAAAAGTTGTGATCTGAGTATCCAAAATTTGGAAAAGTCTGCTACAAGCCTCTATCAGAGGTGAGAGTGAGGGTATATCCCTTCCCTACATACATAGATCACTGCTCAGTCTAAAGAGATGCCATTTAGAATGTACCATTCATTCCAGCAAAGACTTCCCCCAAATATGCAGACCTCTCATTAAAATGTTTCCCAGGGTCTTTCCCACTTTCTGTTCAGAAGGGCCAGAGAAGGCTTGGGGGCCATGTCGAATGGGTGCACTTGTTTATCTTGAGTTCAGCAGATTCTCTGCACGTATCCACGTACACACACAAAAATGCAAGACTCTTATCCTGACGAAGCAGAACTGTGAGAAAGAAAATCTCTCTGACCTCCTTGGAGAACCAGCAGCAAGCCCTGCTGAGAAGCAGCAGAGGCAAAACAAAGCACATTGCCACAGAGTTGTTATTGTCTTGGAGGATGGCAAGTGCCTGAGAAATGGAATGGCCAAGGAGGAATAACGCCACTACACCCGCCTGCTTCCATCTGTGTTAAGCACATAACAAATGAGGAATTGAAACCTCTACCGATAATAGTGTCAATGAGGGATCAGGATTATACATGATACTTCCGAAATTTGTTATGCCTCATTAGCGTCGTGGCTTATTACATAGTTCCCAGGCATTCCCCGACGGCCTGGCCTGATGGATAATGGAAATAAAGAAAGGAAAGGCACGGGTGACACTGTACTCCCATCGCATTTATCAGGGGCATCATTAGCTGCTTTAGATGTGTGTGTGTGTCGCACATTGATCAGAATGAATAGCAGTGCACTTTTCCAGATGTGCAAGGAGAACCAGCATTAGAATGAATAATCCACAGCCTTGGTCTATATAGCAACCACACAGCTAATGCAAAAGACAAAGGGCACTCAAAGGCTGATCAGTAGCAACTGTGGCCATGATTCTATATTGTGGCCTATGTTGCGTAACTTTATGCATACTTAGCTATGTAGCAGATGTGCTAGAGACCTCTCCTAGTGAATTGTGAAGATGCATATCAAGGGTCCCAATGAGCAGTGGGCTCTACCAATGCACATTGGTACTTCTTAACCAGTGTCCCAATGTACATCGGGCTCTACTGATGCACATTGGTGCTCCCTAATGTTCATCAAGAGTGCACAATGCACATTAGTCCCAACATGCAACTGTCACTTCTCTGGCTCTTTACGTAGTAACTTCACAGCAGCCCCTAGCTGAATATAGACATTGTGAAGCTGCTCAAATGTATTTCCTGCAGACATACATCACCTTACATAGATGTAAGTCCCACACTGAATTCCAGCCACCTTTTAAAACTGGTTCACTTGGAAGTAGTGGTTGGAGAAAGTCTAACATGGTGGGGGTCTGAACCTCTGGATCCATTTTGATTAAGACTGATACCACTCTGGAGCCCAAACTCTGTTCAACACAGATCTGTTTTAGCCTACATGGGTTCTCAGCACCTCTCACCTGCTAACCCATTTCTTCAACATCCCAAAATGTGAGGAAGTCACCTATGAATCACTGTGGTAGAGCATCAGGGCCATGTGACTGAACATGGTAGCTGCTTCATTTAGTGATACAAGGAAATGCTGCTTCAGACAGTGCACAGTTATGTAAATTGTGGAATTCACTGCCAGCAGATATAGTTATGGCTGCCAAATGTGGATGGCTTTAAGAGGGGACTGGATAAATTCATGAAGGCTAGGACCATCAATGGTTACTAGTCAGGATGACTATATATTATCTCCAGTATCAGAGGCAGGAGGCCTCTGTATATCAGTCACTGGGTGATATGAGAAAGAGGTTGTTGGTTGCATTCTTGCTCTCTGGTGTAATTCCCTATAGGCAACTGCTTGGTCACTGTCTGAACTGAATATTGGACTAAAAAGGCCTTTGGTTTGACCCAGCATGGCTCAATGGGAAATGTAGCCATGGGAAGAAACCAAGGGAAATGCAGCCTGGTTGGCATTAAAGCCATGCTGCCTTGGGTCCTTGGAATAACATAGAGCCATCATGACTAATTGCCATTGATAGCCTTGTCCTCCATGAATCAATCTAATCTCCTTTTGAAACTAAGTGGGTGGCCTTCAATTCAACATATGCTAGTTTATTTCATAATTTAACTCTACCCTTTCACCTATAGATGGTGGGGTAGTTTGCATGGACAGTACTTGCTGTGCCTCTGAGCTGTGGTCCTTCTACTAGTGAATGAGTGTCTTGATAGCAAAAAAAAGGAAAAAAAAGAAAGAAACTAGTCTAAATCTAGCCCTTATTCCCAGCTAGAGCAAATCCATTCAGTGAATGACACTCACATAAGCATTTACTTACCAAGAGATAGCTGTATTGGTCTGTTTCAGAATGAAAAGGAGGAAGGAAAAAAGGAATCTTGTGATACTTTTAAGATTAACCAATTTATTTCATCATAAGCTTCCATGAGCTACGGCACACTTCTTCAGGTGCAAACAACTGGAGTGTAAGACACAAAAGTGTATGTTGAAATAAACTGATCAGTTTTAAAGATGTCATAAGACTTCTTTTCATGTTCCTACTGATATTTTCAGGCCTGAAATACCCTTAAGGCACCAGATCCTGTCTGATCTTGGAAGCTAAGCAGGGTCTAAGGTGCTGTAGGCTTTATTTCAGAGGAAGGAACTGGCAAAACCATCTCTGAGTATTCCTCTCTATGAAAACCCCTTTAAATTGTGGGGTCATTGTAAGTCAATAGGTGACTTGAAGGCACATACACATACATTCACACGGATGTTTCTAAGCCTTAGGCAGCCAGGTCTACGAATGTCACTTTCATAGAATCATAGAATTGCAGAGTTGGAAGAGACCACGAGGGCCATCCAGTCCAACCCCCCTGCCACGCAGGAAATCTTGATCAAAGCATCCCCGACAGATGGCCATCCAGCCTCTGTTTAAAGACCTCCAAGGAAGGAGACCCCACCACACTCCGAGGGAGTGTGTTCCACTGCCAAACAGCTCTTACAGTCAAAAAGTTCCTCCTCATGTTGAGGTGGAATCTCTGTTCCTGGAGCTTGCATGCATTGCTCTGTGTTCCAGTCTCTGGAGCAGCAGAAAACAAGCCTGCTCCATCCTCAGCATGACACCCCTTCAAATACTTAAACAGGGCTATCATATCGCCTCTTAACCTTCTTTTTTCCAGGCTAAATATACCCAGTTCCCTAAGTCTCTCCTCATAAGGCATGGTTTCCAGACCTTTCACCATTTTAGTTGCCCTTCTCTGGACATGCTCCAATCTGTCAATATCCTTTTTGAATTGTGGTGCCCAGAACTGGACACAGTATTCTGGGTGAGGTCTGACCAAGGCAGAATAGAGTGGCACTATGACTTCCCTTGATCTAGATACTATACTTCTATTGATACAGCCCAAAATCGCATTGGTCTTTTTAGCTGCCGCATCACTCTGTTGACTCATGTTCAACTTGTGGTCTACTAGGACTCCTAGATCCCTTTCGCACGTAGTCTCGTTCAGCCACGTCTCTCCCATCCTATATTTATGCATTTCATTTTTCTGCCCTAAGTGCAGTACTTTACATTTCTCCGTGTTGAATTTCATTTTGTTAGCTTTGGCCCAGCTCTCCAGTCTATCCAGGTCATTCTGAATTTTGATCCTGTCCTCTAGGGTATTAGCTACTCCTCCTAATTTGGTGTCATCTGCAAATTTGATAAGTATGCCCCTAATTCCCTCATCCAAGTCATTGATAAAGATGTTGAATAGCACTGCGCCCAGGACAGAACCCTGTGGCACCCCACTGGTCACATCTTTCCAAGACGAAGAGGAGCCACTGCTGAGCACCCTTTGGGTTCGGCCGGTCAACCAATTACAAATCCATTGAACAGTTAACTGTAACACTTTCTTCTTATACTGTCTTGATGGATGGCTAATTTTTTACAATTCCATAATGGAGACCCAGCAAGTACTGGCCAACCCAAGAATGGATTGCATGAGGGCATACAAATGGAACCTAAATCCAAACAAGACAGACATGATGACTACCCAAAGAGTAATCACCAATGGCTCCTCTTCATCTTGGAGAGAAGTGACTAGTGGGGTGCTACAGGGTTCAGTCCTGGGCCCAGTGCTATTCAACATCTTTATCAATAACTTGGGTGAGGGAATGGAGGGTGTGCTTATCAAGTTTGCATATGACACCAAATTAGGAGGGGTAGCTAATACCCCAGATAATCAGAATTCAAAATGAATTTAACAGATTAGAATGCTGGGCAAAAACTAACAAAAACAAATTTCAAAAGGGAGAAATGTAGGATACTACACTTGGGCAGTAAAAATGAAATACACAGGTATAGGATGGGTGACACCTGGCTTGATGGAAGTACATATGAAAGGGATCTAGGAGTCTTAGTGGACCACAAGCTGAACATGAGTCAGTAGTGTGATGCGGCAGCTAAAAAAGCCAATGCAATTCTAGGCTGCATCAATAGGAGTATAGTGTCTAGATCAAGGAAAAGAGATTCCATTTAAACATAAGGAAGCACTTCCTGACAGTAAGAGCTGTTCAGCAGTGGAATGCACTGCCTCGTAGTGTGGTGGAGCCACCTTCTTTGGAACTTTTTAAACAGTGGCTTGATGGCCATCTGTTGGGAATGGTTTGCTTTTGACTGAATCTACTGGGAAGGGCAAGATTCTGCTACTGCTTCTCCTTTCCCCACTGCTGAGTGAATTGAGTGGAAACTACTTTTGCACTTTGAACTCAGTTTGTAGCAGTTGAACTAAGCTGAGGACAAAGGAGGAAGGGGGGGAGAAGAGACAAACCAGGACATTTTAAAAGCAGCTAAAAAGTGGGATGACCAAGGATTAATCTGGACTGTCCCTACTAAATCAGGACAGTTAGAGGGTCTCTGGCTTTTCTTCGCAAACAAAGATTCAAGAAGGACTCATCCCGCACTTTCTGCAAGCCCGCTGATGGCTAGAAAGGCCAATCTGAGATAAACAAGTCTGGTTGCAGAAAGCACAGCAGAAGGTCTCCTTGGGTGATGTTTCTGGGTTGTGATTCTTTCTGCGTTGTCATTTCTCTTCAAGACTTGTTCGGTGGGAGTTCTCAAGTAAGGATGCAGCATTGTGGATAGTGCGTCTCCATGCATCCCAATGTGAGGCCAGGGCAGACCATTGTTGGTGATCCATTTGGCCGAGCCTGAGATGTTGCTTCAGGGAGTCCTTGTATCGCTTTTTTTGGAGTGCCCCTCTTATGCTGACCTATGGCGAGTTCACTGTAGAGTACTATTTTGGGGAGGCAATGGTCCTCCATCCTAGAAACGTGCCCTGCCCAGTGCAGCTGTGTTCTCAATATCATGGCCTCAATGCTGGTGATCCCTGCTTGCTCAAGGATGACAACATTCGTCACATAGTCAGTCCAGTGTGTATTTAGGATTGTGCGTAGACAGTGCTGATGAATCATTTACTTATATAGCACCATCACTGTACATGGTGCTTTACAGTTCCCTGCCGTCAGGCTTAGGACTTTTTCAGATGATACTTACCGTGTAAGGAGGTCTCGGGAGAGGCACGGCGCTGTCGTGCAGCAGGGGGTCCTTTTTGGATGTCGCTGTCCCTCTTCCAAAATAATTGTTGTCACTTCCATGAAGGATTGGAAGCAGACGTGCCATATGTGGCCATTTTTTACTCACGGGCAACTTCCATGATTAAAATATGGCGCGGCAGCTTCCAGTCCTTCACGGAAGTGACACCAATGATTTCAGAAGAGGGATGGCAGCATCCAAAAAGGACCCCCTGCCGTGCAACAGCGCCATGCCTCTCCCGAGCCCTCTTTGTGCAGTAAGTATCATCTGAAAAAGTCCTTAAAATGTAATTAAGATGTGACACAAAATGAAAAGGGAATGGCAGTGTGAGAAGGGATTAAGTCCAGCAGATACTGCTTCTGCTTCTCTGCCTAGGCATGATGGAGCTGTGCCTGCCTCTTCTTCTCTCCCACCAAGGCCAACACAGTGGCTGTTGGGATAGAGGGAGTGCCTTTCATCAGTTTCTGGGCCTAGGCAAGACTGAGCTGTGCTTGCCTCTTCTTCTCTCCCTTCGAGGCCAGGGCAGTGGCAGTTGATGGAGGGAGGGCCTTTCATCTGCTCCTGGACCTAGGCATGGTGGAGCTGTCATATTCAGACCGTACCTAGAAATGATTATTGATATAAAAATGTCTTAACCTGTAGGCCAAAGTGTACAGGCAGGTTACCCAGGAAAGAGCTTAGAAAAGTTACTTTTTTGACTACAAATCCAAGAATTCCCAGCCAGTATGACCACTGAGATTCTGGGAGTTATAGGTTCCCCTGTAATTAATTTTCTCAAGGTCTGGACAAGGAGTCCCAAACACTGGAGGCCACTATATTGAGCACCCTATTCAATATAACACGGTAGCAGTGCCGTCCTAATGCATGGGCATACTGGGCAATTGCCCAGGGGCCCCAGAAGCATAGAGACCCCATGCTAAACTATGCACAGACCAGAATTTAATACAAACTTTCCAATCACCTGCCTCAACATTCAAATCTCACACTAACTCAGTAGAAGGAGAAAAATTATGATTGTAGCAGAGAGTAGGCATGTCTGCATTCAAAAGAGTGGGGAATGGGGAAGATAAAGAGAAAAGAGAGGAGGAGAAGGGATGGGTGGTTGGAGGGAGAGTCCTAACTGAGGAGCAAAGCAAGAGAGGCACTGGGGAAACCCTTCCAGAAGTGGCAGAAAATCCCTGTGGTGGCTGAGAAAGGAAGGCTTGATCCACCTCGGATCTGCCCAGAACAGCTGCCTGCGCAGCCACAAACCACCAAGCAACCCTTCCCTCTCTCTCTCACACACACACTCTCCAACAGCCCCACCAAGAGGGTGCCTCCTTCCAGCCCTTCAGTCTGAGCTCTCTCCCTCTCCCAGAGGTGGAGGCCTCTCTTCCCCTTCCCTCTATTTCCATTGGCCCAAGGCAGAGATGCCGGCTAACTGGGGAGATGCCCCTTTGAGATTGCTTTCCCACATTGGAAGGCACTTTCTCTCCTCTGTTCTTTTTTGTTTTTATCGCTGCTGTTTTACACATCAGGGATTCTGAAGTCTGGATGGGAAAGGACTTTGCACCCAATGAAGCTGTACACTGGGGAGAGGGTCAAAACACTGATTTTGTTGGAGGTACCAATAAATATAAGCTTATTTTATTGATAATTTACATTTTTATTCCTGTGAGTGGTTGTGTTAGAGAGGGCCCAGTGCACTGCTTTGCTCAGGAGACTATAATGCTGTTAAGATGGCCCTGCATGGTAGTAGCACAGTAGGGACATTGAGGAAGACCACATCTGCTTGTTTCAAATGACAGGGAGATATGTGTGAGTCAAAATGGTTTTTGCATTTGGTGTATGCTTTGAAGTAGACATCAGCCCTGCAGGAGAAATTTCAGCTGCCCTACCCACAATTCCTTATTGGTAACATAAGTGCATGCCACTCTGTATGCCATCACCATGACTTGTTTATATAGGCCTGGGGTGTTGGTTTTGTTCCCTGGCCATGTGGCTAATAGACTATGAACACATTTACTGGTGGGGAAGAGGGAGGAGAGGGGGAGGGAGCCATTCGATGTGTTGTGTCATTTCCTTTTTGGGTTTCTATGGTGGGCCTAGTAATTTATTAACAAAATATGACAGGAAAATTGAAATGCTAGCTAATATGTTTTGTTTTGTGAAGTTATGTGGCTGACTAACTTTTGGGTCATGGTTTTTATTACTAACACCCTGGGGTGATAAATTACCCACCCACCCCCCTTTGCATGACTAAATGTGCCATTTATTGCTTTATTTCACTATTTGGTTTGGCCAAATAATGGCTGGTTATTGTGTATTCAGCTTTCTACAGCAATTAATTTTTTCAGTAGACTCTTAGTGGAAAAGTGTGTAACTGGTATGAATCTTACCTACAGCCATTAAAGTATTACCATTATCTAATATTGTGGTTTTTAAAACAGGAACAAAAGGAGATGATCCATGGAGTTCTGTCTTGGCTCAGGAGAAAGCCATTGACCCAACCAGAGCTTGAGAAAGTTACTTTTTTGGACTACAGAACCCACAATCCTCCAGCCAGCCTGTGGCCCAGCTATGACCATGGTGGTTGGGTATTGTGGGAGTTGTACACCAAGAGATAATATTTTCAGATAAATCCCCTCACCAGACCTAATGTCTTCTTCCTTGATCCCTTTGTTCCTTATGACTCTCAGTATCTTCACACCTTACACTTTATAGCTCAACACCAAAGAGTTCAAATGCAACTAAAAACAGGTGTAAGGTATTAGCAGGCTCTGACTAGAGACCATTGATCCATTTTTCTTATTCTCTGTGCTACCAGAACAGCTTACAAGGGGAGGAATTGGCTGGCCTGAGTCATGGCTCTCTATAGCTCCATTCTCCAGTGGTGGTGGTGGTGAGAAAAACTACTGCCAGTTAATGGAGATAGGATCAGGTAACCTGGAGAGCCAAAAAGGGGTCGTCTTTGGGCCTGTCTGCACTGCAGAAATACAGCAGTTTGACACCACTTTATCCACCATAGATCTATTCTATGGAATCATGGTATTTGTAGTTTGGTGAGGCACCAGAGTTCTCTGATAGAAAAGGCTAAATTTCTGAGAACTGCACTTGGCACCATGGCTTGCTGGCAGGAGGGAACTGGATGCATCATTGATCAACACCCCACTCACCACCACCACAGAATTCTTTCATTTGGTGCAGCAGTGGTGCCATGATCACAGAAGCATAGAATCGTAGAGTTGGAAGAGACCACAAAGGCCATCTAGTCCAACCCCCTGCCATGTAGGAACACACAATGAAAGCACTCCCAACAGATGGCCATCCAACCTCTGTTTAAAAACTCCAGAGATGGGGTCTCCACCACACTCTGAGGTGGTGTGTTCCACTGCCGAACAGCTCTTACCATCAGGAAATTCTTCCTAATGTTTAGGTGGAATCTCTTTTCCTGTAGTTTGAACCCATTGCTCTGTGTCCTGGTCTCTGGAGCAGCAAAAAACCAAGCTTGCTCCATCCTCAATATGGCATCCTTTCAAATATTGAAACATGGCTATCATGTCACCTCTTAATCTTCTCTTCCCCAGGCAAAACATACCCAGCTCCCCAAGCCACTCCTCATAGGTTATGGCTTCCAGACTTCCCACCATTTCGGTTGGCCTCCTCTAGACGCACTCCAGCTTGTCAATATCCTTCTTATATTGTGGTGCCCAGAACGGTACACAGTATAAATGTGCCAAAGCTTATGAGGTCATAAGTCTAGTTTAAAACATAATAAACACTAAATAGGATGCCAGCCTTTATTTGTAATGTTTTTAATATACTACATTTTTGTATCAATTTTACCCTAAATGTAGATATATTTGCCCGTATCTTATTGGTAGTAGGCACAACTAGAGTAGATGCTTGGAATCAATTGTTGAATGGTAAGGCAGCAGTTATGTATATCTTATTGATTCAATAAGTCTACTTTAATTGTGATTTCCAATAAAATCAGACCGTTTTGTGCATTTAAACACAGAAGATGTACTTTTGTGCACATGTTTACCTAAAGATTTTCTTGTATACATTCTGGTGCCTTTCTGAACCAAGAATTATATCTCCCCAGAAAACCTGAATTGTGTGCAAAAATAGCAGGGTATGTTTCAGTCTTCATATTAATCTGGGAAATGTAAACGATGTTGGCATACACTCCAACATTTCACAGATGAAAACTGGGACACATGCCTGAGCAACATCCAGAGAGTGATAAAGCCAGCAAGAAGACAAAACTTCTTAATCAGGAAGAATACACAAAACTACTATTTTAAATAGAGAAGCACTAGAATTTATGTACTGAGTTTTTCTCTCCCTCCCCCCCCCATTCTCTGGAAAAAGGAAACACCCAAAAGAGCACCCTGGGAAAACCAAGACTCCCTCACCCCCTTTCCCTCATGTAGAGTTAACTGGGCACAATCTACTTTTGCACTTTGAACTCACTTTGCAACAACTGAAGTAAGCTGAGAAAGAAGGGGGAAAGTGGAAAGCGAAGAGAGAAACTGGGGCATTTTAAAAACTGCTGAGAAAATGGGAGGGCAGAGAAATAACCTGGACTGTCCCTGCTAACTAGGGGCTTGTCTATATGGCAAAAATACTCCTCCTAGAATTTGACGAGAATACCTTTTGTCCCAATGGGATCCTGCATCATTTCGCCATATTCAGAAGGAAGTGAGGGTAAAAAATTTAAATACTTTGCGGGAAAAGCCTTCATGGCTATTCCTATTTAAAAAAAAAAAAAAAACGCTGAAGGAAATTCGCATTCCTGCTCATTGGGACAACCAATTCACTTTGCTGTGCATTCCCAATTAAGAGCAGAAGTGGAAAGCTGACTGGTCAGATGTGCATAGGGGGCAGAGCCAGGGCAGGTTTAAGGAATTTTGGGGCCCCCTGCAACCCTTTATTTTGGGGGCCCCATATGTTTATCTCAGGTCAATGTAACATAACCTATTCACAGTACAAGATGTTCAGATTACAGTAGGACCCCCATATCCATGGATTCGTTATCCATGGGACACAAAACAGCACACCTACCATAGAGTCTTCCTAGAAAATGTGTCCTCCCTAGCCATTTTCTAGGCCCTCCAAGGCACCTCTATTGTATTTTAAACCAGAAGTCCCATTATTTTCAATGGCCTTCACTATTATCCATGGTTTTCAGAATCGATGCCTGCACAGAATCAATCCCCAGTGGATAAGGGGGGGGGCTACTGTATTACATAATTTGCCACCAATAATTTAGTTTAAAAACTGTATTATAGGCACTAACATAATATTTTTTGTTTATTAGCAATTAATGTAATGGTGTAGATTTCCTCAAAAAAATGAGAGTGGAATACAAGCTAAACATGAGTTAGCAGTATGATGCAGCAGCAAAAAATGCCAATGCAATTATAGGCTGCATTAATAGGAGTATAGTGTCTAGATCAAGGGAAGTAATAGTACCACTACATTCTGCTTTGGTCAGACCTCACCTGGAATACTGTGTCCAATTTTGGGCACCAAAAATTCAAGAAAGTTACTGAGAAGGATGGTGGGAGGTCTGGAAGCCATTACGCCCTATGAGGAGCGGCTTAGGGAGCTAGGTATGTTTAGCCTGGAGAAGAGAAGGTTGAGAGGTGATGTGATAGTGTGTGGTAGAGTCTCCTTCTTTGGAGGTTTTCAAACAGAGGCTGGATGGCCATCTGTCGTGAAGGCTTTGACTGTGTGTTCCTGCAGGGCAGAAGCCGATTGGATGGGATGGCTGTTGGGGTCCCTTCCAACCCTATGATTCCATGATTCTAGGCTGCATTCATAGCCTGGAAAAGTTACTTTTGGATTACACCTCCCAGAAGCCCCCTGCCAGCACCCTTCACAAGGTCTGGTTGCATTGTTCCTTTTCCAGCATTCTCTAGCCCAGTGGTTCTTAACCTGGGGTCCGCGATGTCCTCACAGGGGATCCTCAAAGGCTTGAAGGCTGCTTGACCCACCTCCTCCCTGTAGTGGAGCAGCCACGTGACAGGACCCAAGGCAAAGGCTGGCTGGCTGGTTTGGCCTGTGGATTGCCATTCAATCCACTCCAGCCACAAACATGCAGGAAGAAGCAATAGTGCCTCTGAGGGAAAGTTTAATGGACCGTGTAATTGTATTGTTTTTGTTGTTAGCTATTATTATTAAGTCTTGGGGCAACGAAAGATATTAAAGGGGTTCCCTGGTAAAGAAAAAGTTAAGAACCACTCCTTAGCCCAATGGCTCTCGCATAACACTAATGGGATATTGGTGTTTTAGTGACAACAATAAAACCATTGTTCCCAGTAATATTAGTCCAAATTTTTATTTATATTCTTCTGTTAAAAGAGCCAGAGTGATGTAGAAGTTTTAGCATTGCACTATGACTGTGGAGATCAGTGGAGACCAGGGTTTGAATCCTTTACTCAGCCCTGAATACCCACTGGCTGACCTTGGACAAGTCACACTCTCTCAGCCTCAAAGGAAAGCAAAGGCACACCTCCTTTGAACAAACCTTGCCTAGAAAACCCCATGATAGGTTTGCCTTAGTCAGAAATGACTTGAAGGCATATGGGCAAACATAGAAATTCCTTGTTGAGGTTGAACTCAGTTGGCAACAAGGGGAGGAAGCTGAAGACCAAAGGGGAAAGGGAGGGAGGAAGGGGAGAGAACCCAGGATGTGTTAAGAGCAGCTGGAAAGATGGGCTGGAGGCGATCTATGTGGAAGGAAGGAAGGAAGGAGAGAGAGAGAGAGAGAAAGTCAGAAAGAAGGAAGGCAAAGAAAGAAGGAAGGAAGGAAGGAAGGGAGAAACAGGGGGGATAAAAAGTGAGAAAGAAGGGAGGGAAAGAGACAGATAGACAGAAAGAAAGAAAGAAAGAAAGAAAGAAAGAAAGAAGCCCTTTCTGAAGAGAGAACAGGGGATAAAGAGAAGGAAAGAGGTGCCTTTTCCCCCACACACACACACACACTCACCCCTCTCTGACACAGGCCTGGCTGGCTTGCCTTTTGAGGATCCTAGGAGGAGGGGGCGAGGGAGCAGAAAGCTCCCTCCAGAATCAGCCACAGAAAGAAAGTTCCATCTTCCTCTTTCTCTTTCTCTTTCTCTTTCTAGTTTGGGAGATGCTGTTTTTTTAAAAAAAACAAAAAAAACAGCAGGAGTTTTTTTCAGGGGGAGGGTTAGGATGGTGGGGTGGAGCCCTCTGGCTGTGTGAGCCCCCCCCTGCGCAGATGCTGATTTGGCGGTATGGTTAAGCTGGCCCTGGGTGGAGCTTGCTGGCAAGGCAAGCACCTGGAACCACCATGTTGTATTTTTGCTGCAGTGAACATGCACTGAGGCAATGAAACCGCCTCCCCCCTTTTTTTCTGTGTATTTAAGTAGAAGATCGCGCATCTGCACCTTGGATTTACTTTTAAAAAAATACTGTTCTGCACCAGCAACTGGTGACAATAAAAATGTGAGTAACTAATTTGCGGTAAATATCTTGATTCTCAGGCATGCCTGAAACATCAAATGTGTATGGCCTGTGATCTTGGTAAGAAAACCCATGGAGACAAATGAAAGGTGCTTCAAACTGGCATTAGTGCACATCAATCCACATTTTATTGCCTTGTATAGACAAGCTCTAGGGCAGCTGGAGGGTATGGGTTGGTTCTGCAGACTGCAATAAATCCCTAAACATCCCTACTCGTTCTGGGCAACTCTTGTTTGGGAGAAGGTGCAAATTTATTTATTTATTTATTTTTATTTAGTTATTTATACCCCGCTCTTCTGCCACAAGGCTATCAGAGTGGCTTACAAATTGTTTTAAGCAACAGCTATTTACACACTAACTGCATTAAACAGCTTCCAATGTGTGTTAGCAAAGGAGATTCACCTTGACTGCTCAGTTGCAAACTTGTAATGCGTGAAATGACCCTGTTTCAACAGCCTACTCTGACCCACCGGAAGGAGTGTCTAAACCTGTGAGCAATTGGGTAGATAGGCCTGGAATTCTCATTCAGGTATATTTCCTGAAGTCAAAGGAAATATGACAGAAGATGAATAAGGGGAGGTTAATGATTTCACGGGCGTGTTTTTCTTCTAACTCCAGCATCCTAATTAAAGTTGAAAGCAATTTCATAGGAAAAAAGCTTTGTGGGTCAAAAAGTGCAACTTAACAGTTATACGTCAAGGTCAGAACAATTTCCAAATTTCTAACTTACTTGGAACGACTCATTAGGGACGTGAAAATCTGTCAGTCTCATTCATGTTGAAGTTCTTAATTTCCCTTTGACTGTTTTCATTTCAGTCCGTATCTTTCTTGCATTGTGCTTTTCCTGCACAAGTATGCACATCTGTAGTTGTGCACATTTTTCAAAATTTACACATGGATTTGGCCACCCTCCCCCCACCTTTGAAGTGGAATACAAGCTTAACAAGCATATGGATTTCTGTTGGCAATCTGGATAACACCAATATTTTCATATGAAAACGCAAATCCAATTAATTTCCTTTCTCTACTCTTAAAACCTTACTAATGCATCCATGGTATAATAGTGTAATGTAGCCCAAAGGGGAAGCAAATAAACTATATGTATCTCTGAGTTTTTTGCTCTGAGTCTCTGAGTTTCATGTTTCTTGCCTAAGAAAACCCTATGAAATCCATGAGGTCACCATAAGTTGACAGGTGACTTGAAAGTGCACACACACATACACACAAGACCAACCATACACCCATTCTCCAGTCCAGAATCCAACATGTACTCTAATGTGCAGATGGAACTCTTGAATGTGCAGGCTGCCTTGATTAATTTCATTTTGCACATTTTATGCATAATTTCTTCCCTCTCTGCATTAATCTATATATTTTAAAAAAAATCTCCCAAACTAATTGTTTAAATGTCTATTTTAATATTAGTGTTTGAATGAGGGTTAAATGGGCGGTGGGGGCTCCACCTTTGTACCCTTACAAAATTTGAAAGAAAACAAGGAGGACTTAGGGGCTGAAGGGTAGAATACTCTTGGGACACATACTACGTGTAGTTGAAATCTCCTTTACATTGGCGTCTTTTTTTTCTTTTTTAATGAAGACATTGTGGCAGCAAAACCTGTCTCTGTCAGGAGATAAATCTACCCTGCCATCTCCAGAGCAGTTTGGAAGCTGATGGGACAACTTCAGTTCTTCACACAAATGGCTTCTATTGCCACCCCTCTGTCACTGCTACACCCCTAACTCTATTTTCTTTGCTGAAGTACCTCCTCTTCCATAGTGTTCCCAGATCTCAAGGTCTGGACCAAGACCTCTTTTCTGGTCCTCTGAGAGATAGGAGGAATCTCAGGGTGAAAGTGCTGCCTTGCAAATGTACATTTGCGTGTATGTGTATATTCTCAATTTGAGAGACTTGGGTTTTTTTTTTTTAAATAGAGGTTGGAGGCGGTAATGTTGTTTAGAGCTCCATACTTTGGTTAACTACTGCTTACTTTTTAATACTCTGTACAACAGTTGTTGATGCTTAACGTCATACTTTCTGTCATCACCAGGGCCCATCTTGTTGATATAACAAGGGGTTTTGGCCTTGAAATCTCAGGGGCTAGGACTGGACTGACTTGACAACCCTGCTCCTCCACCACTTCCCACTGGCAGTTGGCAAATAGACAAATGGGCTGAAATTCCTATCTGTGTGTATGAGAGAGAGTAGGGGAAGCAGGAGAAGTGTTACAATGCCCTACTACCCCCTCCCTATAATATCTCATAATTGGAAGTATTGGACACTTTGAAGGGAGCAAGTAGACCAGGGTGATCCAAAGTGAGATCAGATGGAGGTCACAAGGACCTGGGAAGCTGTCTTAGAAATATTTTAGCAAGCAAACCCAAGATAGGATTGAGAAGAATCCCCTAATAAACAAAACCATTTAAGGAGGCATGTGCTAATTCCTTCTTGGGCCCCTCAACAGTGAGTCACACATCCTAAACAATCAAGTGACCAACACAACCCAAATCCCCAGTAAATATCCCTCAAAACCTCCTCCTGTCCTACAATGTGAGGTTGTCATAAACCAATCAATTACTGTCTCCCAGCCATAAACAGCAATCAGCTAAGTTTCAGCTTCCTTTGTTCATCCTGTGGGAGAACCATTTAGCCACTGTTGTAGCCAGAACATGCCTTCAAGGCATGAAATGGATATAAATGTCCCAGCCTGGAAACTAGCAAAGATGAGACCGGCTACTCTCTTTCTTGGCATGTCTCTGGTTTGGAACTTCCAGTGGCACTCTCAGACTTCTGTCTGAGTACTTTGTTCTTCAAGACTGCTAACTATTGCCCTATCTTCCCCGAATCTATTCCACTATCCAGCCTTTCTGCCTTAACTCTTCAATAATCTTTTGTGGTTCTTGTGAGCGAGCATATGTTGCATGTGTGAATGCTTTTTGTGTTATTTTCAAATAAAAAATATTTATTTCACTTTAAACTGGAGTTCTCTGCAGTTAGTATCGGTATACATAGGTGAAAAGGTCCCAAAGTTACTTGCCTCTTGCAGCACTCCATTTGTGCTAAAAATAATTTCCCCAAATATTAATATAGTTTTGGTATCACGAGTGGGACTCTGGAGAACCCATAACTCTTCGGGTAACAAGAGAGAAAAAGAGAATGAGTGTATCATACACTATACAATTATATCACACCACATTAATTGTCCTGGCTCCATCCCTGTGGAAACCCTGTGACATACTTAGAATTCTCTACCAGGGAGCTCTAAGAGAGTGCGCTTGAGCAATGGATCTTAACCTGCGGTCCAGAGCCCCCAGGGGTTTGCAATGTCCTCACAAGGAGTCCACGAAGGCTTGAAGGCTTCTTGGCCCACCTGCCTGCCTGCAGTGGAGTGGCCACATTACAGGAGCCAAGGCAAAGTCTGGCTGGCTAGCTGGCTTGGCCTGTGCATTGCCATTCAATTTGCTCCAGCCACAAACTTGCAGAAAGAAGCAGAAGAAAAGTCTTCCCTCCCACTCCAGTGACTCTGAGGGAAGATTTAATGGATGGTATAATTGTATTATTATTATTATTATTATTATTATTATTGATATTTAGGTTTTAAATATTGAGTTAAGTCTTGGGGATCAACAGCAACAAAAGATATTTAAAGGGGATCCTTGGTAAAGAAAAGGTTACGAGCTACTGCACTAGAGAATAATATGGCCCTCACCAGACCACAAATCCCAGAATTCCATAGGATAGGCCCAGGACAGTTAAAGTGAAATCAAAGTGCTATAATTGTGCAGTATTGCTGCACACAATATCTAATAATTACACTTCCAAATTTGCAAGTGTGGCCTTTTAAATTAAGTACCAATGCACACTGTAGATTTCCAATCTTGAGGTTTCTCTTTATGCTTTCCCAAACAGCATTGCTGTCAAGCATAATACCTTTCCCAAACATTCAAAACTGTAAAGCATGCTGACATGTTAAAATAGATTCATTCTGAATTCACAATTAATTTCTCCCTGTGCTGAATGTATTTGTATATTCAGTATATTTGACACATGGGTTATATTGCCACAATTTACATTTTCATTCTTTCAAAGAGGATGGGTAAGATTTGCTTGTTTGTCATAGGATGCATACTCTCAGTAGTAACATCCTTAGGTGCTCATCTAACAAGCCAGGATATGCTGGCTCCCCACCGGCATGTGGAGCAGACCTGTTCCTCCCCTGTGACAGCCTCCAAATAGGAGGAAATTTAGATAGGCACACCAGCCCATCACTGTAGTGCTGCCACTGCTGTCTCCCTCACCCTCCCAGAAGCTAGGAAGCCAACCCGCAACATGTGACCAAGGCCCCTGCATAAGCCCAGCCTTGGTCACAAGCTGTGGGGCTCCTTTCTGTTTTGGAGAGAGCAAGGCAAATTGGCAGCTGCAGCAATGGGCTGGCCTGCTGGAGTGGGCTCCTGTGGACTTGTAGGCCCGATCTGTTTCCTCCTGGCATGAACAGATTAAAGCAAGTATTTTAATATAAGGGTTTATTGGACCCTACCCTATCTACCTCCCATCTTAGTCCATTCATTATTTGCCCCAGAAGTCATGAGGACTGCCAAGGGGCAGAATGGGGCAAAAGTCCTGAATCATCAAGACTGCAGGCCTCTAAGATGGAGGCAAGACTGGGTATATTGACTGTGTAGACAAGCCCAGAGACCACAAAACAGCAGTGAGTGTGACTGAATACAATAGAGATGAAGCCATTGCCAAAGCTAGTCAACAGTCAACACCACCTCTTCTCTCGCTCTCTCGCTGTCTTCCCATGTGTGTTTCTTCCATACCTGTATACATACAGATTCCATACATCTCCGTCTTCTTCTCCACTTAGCAAGCTGGGAATTTATATGATCATTTGCCGAAGGCTTTGAAATTAGGCTAAGGAACACGTGACATGAGCCCAAGGACCAAATGTCAGATGTGGGGCTTTAGGTTGTCTACTAATCTCCATCCCTCCTCCTCATTTTATGCATTTATGTCCCACCTTTTCTCCAATAATGGGACTCAAGGCAGCTGACAAATTATTAAAACCAGTACAAACCAAAGCCCATACACACACTCCAGTTTTTAAAAACGGTAAATATAAAAGTTATTCAAAAATCAATTAAACAATTAAAATTCATTAAGGCTGCTCACACTATCATGGCTCCATCCTATGGAATCCTGGGGTTTGTAGTTTGTTGTGGCACCAGAGCTCTCTGACAGAGAAGCTAAATATCTCACAAAACTACAAACCCCAGAATTCCATAGCCTTGCACCATAGCAGTTAAAGCCATGTCAAACTGTGTTATTTCTGCAGTGTCAGCAGCCTAAAAGACAATATTTTAAAAAATGTGCATGCGGACCTCTGCCTGTTTTGTTTCTGTAATGGGGTAGGGCAGCTCTGGAAGCAGAATACACCAGCCAGAAGGCAGCATATTCTGCCCCTCTAGACAACTCCAGAGTCAGGGAGATCTGTCTACACAGTGAGGCCACTGAAGGCAAGTGAAGTCATTTGAGAAGGAGAAAGGGAGAAGTCAGGGGTTGTCTATATGGTGAAAATACTCCTCACAGAATTCACTGGGAATATGAGCTGTCTTAATGGGATCCCATATTGTCTTGCTGTACGATTAAGGAGGGGGCTAAAAAGAGCAAAAACTACGCAAGAAAAGCATTTGCCACTTTTCCCAGCTTTTTAAAAAAAGCTCCATGTGATATGTGCATTCTCGCTCATTAAGACAAGTGATTTGACATGAATTGCTTCACCATACAAGAGGAAACATAAACCTGATTGGCCAGATGAGTGCAGGGGGCGGGGCTTGGTTACAGGGCAAACGCCTGCTGCCACCATATTGGATTTCTGCCTTAGTGAGTGATTGCTAAGGCAAAAAAACAGGGATTTTTGTTATCTTTTTTTCCTCTTTTTGGGGGAAACGTGAAATATTGCTTGTGCGCACCATAGAAATAGTTTTGTTTTGTTTTTTTAAGTTTAGCAGCGACAGATTTAAAAAACATGAGTAATTCACTCATGGCTACCATCTTGGCTATAGCATGTGAAGTTGATGGGGGCTGTAAAACCATTAAGACTGGTCGCAGCACTTGCTATTACTGTGGAGCAATTTTTCCCCCTTCGTATAGACAAGCCGTCAATGTAAATGGCTGATTCCCCCAAGGAGTTTCTAAACTGGTCACAAAAAGGAGGCATTTTTAACTATGAGTAGCCTCAGCTCAGCTATGAATTGTTCTTTCCAATCTTTTGCAAACCACACAGATACTTTCAGGAAAATAATACAAAGATCACATAGGCAGCAAGCAAAATAGGAAGTCTCTATAAAGTGGGGTGTATATAACTGTGAGCCCCGTTAGTGACGGGTATCATGAACCAGAAACATTTGCTTCTTTTCTTCTGGGAGACAAAAAGACAGCTTTACTGGGCGTTGTGTGAAGAGGAGTTGGTCATACTGCTCCTATTAAGTTTAATGAATGATGTGGGTGTAACTTCCTTTGCATCACAAGAAAATGTTTCCCTTAAGTGGTTTGTTCCTGTGCATTTCAAAAAAAAATATTCTAAACACATTCCTATAGTCTTTTAAAGCAACGTGTACCATGAGTAGCCAGATTTAATTATCCAAACAAAGCAAAACACATATAATCTAAAAACAGGGTTGTAGCTACAAGTGGAGCAGGGAAGGAGAGCATTGCCCCCTAAATAAGACTTCTGCCCCCAAAATGAGATGTTCCTTCTGTCCTGAAATTTCCAGCATTGTAAAGACAGAGAAATTAAAAATAATTCACACCTTGAACTCTTCTATTTGTTGTGTTCACATTCCCTTGGTAACTTTGCCTGGCCCTTTTCTCTGTGTGCCTAAACTACATTTCTAAATGCTCAACTGAAGTTTGAAGCTATTGCCATGCTAGAAATGCATCGTAAAACACAGCAAATATAAGAGTTCTAGGTTTGAACCATTTTCAGTGACTCGCTGTCTAGAAATGTGGGGATTAAAAGAAAATTTCATTGGGGGGAAGGCAGGATTCTTATGGGGAGGTGTGAAATGCCTTAACCCCCCCCCCAGCTACATCCTCATGACCTTAAGTAAAAATCACAGCCTTTGACTTTTACTAAGAAATGTTCACAATTGTTTTTGTCCATTAAATGTGGTTCTGCATTCACCCATTCAGCCCAATGGTTGAGGTGATGATAGTGATGGTGATGATGATGATGATGATGATATGCACCATGTCCTCCAGTGCCTTCTTTGTTTCTATCTTGCCTTCCTCAAAATCAAATCAAACCAATCTAAAAAATAAATAAGATCATACAAAGTCACACAACCCATGAGATTTAAAAAATTGTGGTGTCCATAATGCTGATGGCAGGAGCAGACCAAATTCCTAAAAGACACACCCAGGTAGGGACTAAGTGAACTCCGCTCGGACTGGTGAGTTAGGGTGGAAATGGGCTAATCCTCCTGGACGTACATAGAAGTGAGTAATTCATTAATTCAATCAAGGTAGCTGGACACCCTTTGCCTTGAAAAACTGATTCCTCCTCACACCTTTCCCCAAATCTGAATGTTGACCTGGGCATCTTAATTCTCAGATGTTGCAGCCACTGATGCTTTTCTGTACGTAAGGAAAAACCACATTACTGGCAGCAGTGAGAATAGCCACAGTGTGCAGGAAATCTAGAAAATATTTAGGTGCATGCCTTAGAGAGTCATAGAATCATAGAATCATAGAATTGCAGAGTTGGAAGAGACCACAAGGGCCATCCAGTCCAACCCCCTGCCATGCAGGAAATCACGATGAAAGCATCCCCGACAGATGGCCATCCAGCCTCTGTTTAAAGACCTCCAAGGAAGGAGACCCCACCACGCTCCGAGGGAGTGTGTTCGGCAGTTGAACGCACTCCCTCGGAGCATGGTGGGGTCTCCTTCCTTGGAGGTCTTTAAACAGAGGCTGGATGGCCATCTGTCGGGAATGCTTTCATCGTGATTTCCTGCATGGCAGCGGGTTGGACTGGATGGCCCTCGTGGTCTCTTCCAACTCTGCAATTCTATGATTCTATGATTCTATGACTCTCTAAGGCATGCACCTAAATATTTTCTTGATTTCCTGCACACTGTGGCTATTCTCACTGCTGCCAGTAATGTGGTTTTTCCTTACGTACAGAAAAGCATCAGTGGCTGCAACATCTGAGAATTAAGATGCCCAGGTCAACATTCAGATTTGGGGAAAGGTGTGAGGAGGAATCAGTTTTTCAAGGCAAAGGGTGTCCAGCTACCTTGATTGAATTAATGAATTACTCACTTCTATGTACGTCCAGGAGGATTAGCCCATTTCCACCCTAACTCACCAGTCCGAGCGGGGTTCACTTAGTCCCTACCTGGGTGTGTCTTTTAGGAATCTGGTCTGCTCCTGCCTTAGGCTTTCTGAGTAAACCTTGTATTTGGGAGTCCCTGGTCTACTATCAACCATATGGAGTGCCAATAATAAGCCAGTCTATGAAATATAGCCAATTGATTAATTATTGGAAGAGTGGGGTAACATGGTTGGTAACAATACAGTACCAGTTCCTGCAAGAGATGAGCAAAGAAATAGACTGCAATGACAAAGAGGAGACAAAAGACCAGGTGTTCTTAGTGGACCACTGTTGAGGTATGAGCCCTTGGCAGTTGCCTAGCTATGCGTGCCTGTAACACCAGCCTAGGCCTCAGACAAGGGCTTTTCCCAGCTATACCACAAGATGCCAAGGACTCAATCTGGAACTCCTGCATGCATTGTATGTGCTCTGCCACTGCACTACAGCCCTGTTCTTTGTTAATGTGTGCATGTATGTGCATATGCCTTCAAGTCACTTGTCAACTTATGATAACCCCATGAATTCCATAGGTTTTTCTAAGGCAAGGAATACTCAGAGGTGATTTTGCCAGTTCCTTCCTCTAAAATATAACCTACGGTATCTGGTATTCTTTGGTAGTCTCCCATTCAAGTACTAACCATGGTTAACTGCTTAGCTTGCAAGATAAGATGGGATCTATCCTGTTAGGGTATTTCAGCCAATGCATATCGTGCTTGACTTTTAAAAATCAGCCTTTAAAAAGCATGAGAATATTGGTTACCATAAACTGTAACAAACAAATCAAGCATTATTTAACTGGCTTTTGTCACAAATGAATATAGTGCCAGAGACATTTTGGGTGATATTGTCTGCTCAACATTATCCATTAATATGCTCTTTCATTAACATGAGCAATTATTGAGCAATTTAAAGAGGAGAAAACAGTGGCTCAGCAATAATGAAACTAATGACTAATGCCGTCAAATTAATATTTATAATATGCCACAACATTAACAGAAGAATTATCCCATTTTATGTTTCTATCAGCTCTTGGGCTGCTTAAGAAAGACAGGGTAATGTTTTGCATAATGCCAATACTGACTCTATTATTTTCAAAATTATTTCTACCCTTAAGTTAAAGGCTGTTTTGGAAAGCCTTATGAATAACAACTTCCTCCCACTAAAAATGATGCTATAACTGAACACTTGTGTGAACATTCCATTTTGAACAGAATTTCTGTTCTGTGATGTTGGCTAAGGTGCTTTTCACAAGTACCTAGAGTAACATGGCTGCTCCTTTGTCACCTCATGAATCAATAAAGCTTGTATCATTGTGGGTCAGACAATACTGGATGGTGATTTCCATATCAGGAGGTAGTGAATCTGCTCCGAATTTTAGTGTAAACGCCAAAGGAGCAGTACAAGGTGCTGAGCCCTATCCCCAAAATAGATTGGGCTCCTTAGACAGCTTTTAAAATTTAGACTAAAACCCAGAGTAGATGCACCATCCCATGGACATGGAAGGCACCAGCTGCCACTGACTTCAGCTTGACAATATGTTTACACCAGAGCTTGGATCTCAATTGCCACGATCCCACAACCAGTATGGCCAAAAGAGGCTGAGGGACATTTGGAGCTGCAGACCAAAATGGTGGACTACAGGCCGCCTGTGGAATTCTGGGAGTTGGAGTCCAAAAGAAAATTCTCCAGGCTCTTCTTTAGTGTAGAAATGAGGGAATCTTTCAATTTCTCAGTGACTTGATTAGATTTCCATCATTCTTTTCCATTTCCATCTGTAACCCCTGATTTTAAGTTTGCATGAAAATGTGTAGCTTTTTGCATACATTTTTCTACAGATTTTTGTAAGCCTCTTTTCAAATGTATGTATTCTTCCTCACCACCACCACACAGAATATATAGATTTTATCTTTACTTTTTCTCATCTTTAATGAGAGATCCCTTTAAAAAAAAAAAAAAAGATCAACCATTGTGATATTCTTTACTTTTCTGGACCTTTTTGTGAAAATTTCATTTGCATCAAAACATTCATTTGGGCAAAAAACAGTGTTTTGTTATGCATTTTTTTGTTACTTTTTGTTCAGAATACATGGGCTGGTATAGCAAATTTTGATACATTTACAATTGTGGCACCATTGCCTCAACCCCAATTCTGCCCCCCAACCCACCTTAAAAGCCAGGTAGACAGCTGGTATGGTGCTGGTAAGCAGGGCTCCTGCCAATGAGCTCTGGTGCTTTTAAGATGGGCTTGGAGAGGGTGAGATCAGGAGACAAATCTTACCTACACCATCATAGCTACATCTCCCATTCAGGATCACAGCAATTGTTTCCCGAGCAAAAACATACACATGCCAGAATTCAGTTAGGGACATCTGCACATGTAAGTATCCTTTATGCATGCAGATGTCCTTTTTGGTGTTATGTGGGGGTGAGTATTCACTTTTGCCCTTCACAGCACCCAAAACTACCCCCCACCAACTTAGGACTTTAACAGACTAGTGTCTAAAAACACTGTAATTCCGCGAATGAGGAAAGCGGAAACATAGTGACATTATTATACTTATTATCACATGTCGCTGTAATTGTGCAGGAGAGCCACCATGGAATTAAAACACGATCACAACTAACACTTTAAGAATGGGACTTTATTCCCATGATTTATCATGGGTGAGATTTTGGTGATTCTTGCAAGAAGACGTGAGCTTGCTTAAAAACACCAAAAACACCTTAATTTGCAAAGTAAACAAACAGACACATACTTAAACAAACCTAAAACCATGGAAGCAAACTGAGACAATTCATAAAAAGAGCATCCTGTGAATAGTTTTCACATTCTCACACAGAGGTTTTCTTGCCGGGAATGGGTAGGGGAAAAAGAGATTACAGCGGACCATGTTTTTACACAGTCTTCAATACCATGAAAAGAGCGATACTGGGGGCTATTGATGGCTTGTCCCATCAATGAAAAGCAATGTCTTATTCACAGCTGGAGCACAGATTGACCACATGAACATGAGAATGTTGTGCAATAGCAGGAACCATTTGCACTACCATGACATCATAATCATGCGATTTTTGTCCCGTCTCATAAAGTCCTTACGGTAAAGCCCCAAAGCTGCATTACATGACCATTGTAATTACATGGCCATTTTTGTATATGCCCCCCCACCCAGTTTGGTCTGAAGGAATTTACCCTTTCAATGATAATAAGACCTTCAAATGAAAGGTGATATACGGTAATTAGATCAGTTTGGTACCACTTGAACTACCATGGCTTCATCATGTGAAATTCTCGAATCTGGAGTTTGGTGGCAAGCTTAGAATTATCTGGTAGAGGGTGCCAGTCTGCCCCCCTGAACAAGGTACCCCGATATAATCCTCAGTCTCTCTTCTCAGGGTACCTTGGGAACTGTAGTTCTGGGAAGTACACTAGAGCACTAGCTTAGAATTCCAAGTCCCTCCCAGACTGTAAATCCCAGGATTCCATAGGATGGAAACACAATTAAAGTGATATTGAACTGTGTAATGCAGATGCATTTGGGGATTCTCTAGTGTTAAACACACTTATGGCAGGAGAAGAAGATGGATGTACTACTGTAGGCTGATCTCATTTCCCTTGTTGGCATTTCTTCCCTTTAATGAGACTCACAGAACCAGGAAGCATCCAAATAATTGGGCAATTGTGCAGTAGCTGGGAACCTTGTTTGTTCTCAATGGACTAAAATGAAATTCTGGACAGTTGCAGCTGTGTTCTTATGCAATTTCTAATCATTTCAACACAGCATGTGAAAAAGAAGTATACTGATGCGTTGGTGTTTTCGAATCAGTGCCCAGCTAAGAGCCCTCCTCTGAGTTTTTGAAGGGAAAGCAAAGACTTCTAACAGCAAAGTGTACCACGGAACATAAAATCTATAAAATCTGTATGGTGTAAATTCTCAGTCTAAAACAGAACTCTCCAAATATAGTTGCAATGTGGTCCAAAGGAGCAGAAGTCATGCCTCAAAGGTGGCGGGGGGCAGAGAGAATCTTTTAATAGCTGTACTTTTTGTTCGCATCTTAACAAGAGTCTTCCTTTAATTTGTTCATTTTAAAAAGAACCCAGCAAAATACTGAAGCTGTAGTATTGCTCACATTACATTAGTTTCTCCTTTTTTAAAAAACAACAACAACACTGATTTCATAGGACTTTTTAAAAGCACTAAGGGCTTGTCTACACAAGCCAAAAACCTTCAACACCCCCCATGTGGCCTGATAAGGCCACACACTGTGCAATCTTATCCCCGAAACAGGTGTGATAAGGCCACACGACCTATGGCCCTATCCACACCAAACTCGGGGTATTGTCAGCTCAACACCGATTATAAAAACTTACCTTTTTCTCTGAAGTTTTTATGCAATGGAAGAGTCAGGACAGATCATTGCCTGGCCCTGGCAGGTATCCATCCAGGCCAGTTTCCAGTCTGAGATGAGGTCTTTTCACCTTCTCTGCACCACCGCTGCTGCTTACAGTCGCTTGCTATGAGGCAAATGAGGCACCCAGCCATGTAATCTGGGTGTCTCTTTGCCTCATAGCAAGTGGCTGTAAGCAGTGCCAGAGGAGGGAAAAACACCCTGTTCCAGAACTGGCCTGGGTGGGCACCTTCCAGGCAGCAATCAGTCCTGGCTCCAAGTAACAGGTTGCGGGGCAGATATGGGGTGGCTTGGAGGAAGGAGTCCATTTGAACTCCCCTCCCTAGTGTAGACAAGCCCTGGGGAGAATAAGGCTGCCAACTTTTCATCAGTCTCTGCTTCTGTACCTTTAGCAACTTGACCAACTTCATGAAGAGCATCTCCATCCCTGATTTACACATACACCCTTAATTTACACATGTCAAGCTTCTTTATTAAGGGCACAAGGCAGAAGGACATGTTAGGATTGTTCTTTTTTTTTCCTTCCGTCTGGTCAGTATTAGACTCAACCCATGCATTTTGTGTGGTCTTTGATCTCCTTTGTTCCTGCAAAGCTATGTTTTCAAGAGTTCCTCTGAGGGGAATTTACATTATTTGGAGGTTGAGTTTTATTTCTTTCTCCAGCCCTGAAGCATCATCTTCCCACCTTTCCATTTGTTCTGACCACTTTAATGTTCAATGGAGATTCTACAAGCAAGTTGTCTGTAGCTTACACAGGCTGCACAAAAGCTGAGTTTGCTACCAGATGAAAGCTACAACCCTTTGCACAATGTAAAAAAATGCCCATGTAGTCTGGAAAAGAGATTTTTCCAAGTTCTAAAGAAAAGCCCTGCCAGATCAAATCAAAGGCCTATGTTCCTATCATCTTGTATTGGAATTATGCTTTTTAAAAACAAAACTATATAATGATACTAGAGTTGGTGATGTCAGGATCAGTCCCTGAAGGTGCCTATTCCTGCCATTTTTGAGTAGTTCTGTAACCTTGTTATTAATTGTGTTTTCATTTCTCTGTACTGGCTGACAAATACTTTGGGGAAGACGAACTCAGCAAATATAAGGATTCTAAGTGTGAATAATTTTTCAATGTCTTATTTTCTGCAATACTAGAAATTTGGGGACTAAAGAAAAATTCACTAGGAGAGCAAAATTCTTATTTTGCTCTCCCACCCAGTTATGGGGCTGGGTGTTATCAGTACGGTGATGACACCCAGATCTATTTCTCCTGGTCCCGATCGTCGGCCTCAAATTCCGATGGCGTCTCTCCTCTTAATGACTGTCTTAAAGCAGTAATGGGCTGGATAAGGAAAAACAGATTGAGATTAAATCCAGACAAAACAGAGGTGCTCACGGTACAGGAGTTGGGTTGCAACTTCCAGTCCTGGACGGGGTCACGCTCTCTGTTAAGGACTGTGTTCGCAGTCTGGGGGTGCTCCTTGATTCATCACTTCAGATGACGAGTCAGGTGAATGCGACAGTCAGGAGCACCTGTTATCAGCTTCGGCTGATACGCCAGCTGCACCATTTCCTGGAAGTAAAGGACCTCGAGACTGTGGTGCACGCACTGGTAACCTCTCGTCTAGATTTTTGCAATGCGCTCTACATGGGGCTGCCCTCATGCTTGGTCCGGAAACTTCAGTTGGTACAAAATATGGCAGCCAGAGTGGTCTCGGGAACATCTCAGAGAGACCATATAACTCCAGTGTTAAGATCTCTCCACTGGCTGCCTATCAGTTTCCGGGCCCAGTATAAGGTGTTGGTTATTACCTTTAAAGCCCTAAATGGCTTGGGTCCAACTTATCTCCGGAACCGCCTCCTCCCATACAATCCTCCCCGCGCACTCCGGTCCTCTGGGAGGAATTTGCTTCAGCCACAAAAATCTAGGCTGTCTGCAACCTCCCAGAGGGCCTTTTCGGTAATCGCCCCCAAATTGTGGAATGACCTGCCGAACAAGATCTGTCAGATAACAAGCTTGAGTAGCTTTTTAAAAGCACTAAAGACGGATCTCTTTCGGCAGGCCTTTCCTAATTAGATCCCGGCCTCAGGGGATCCTGGCTTCTTTTAGTCCGCTGGCTACTTATTGTATTTTATTGTATTTATTGTATTTAAATGTGTTTTTAGACCAGTTGGTTTTAATTTATAATTGTTTAATATTTTTTATGGGGGAGGGTGGGGGTGGGGGGTGTTTGGGGATTTTATCTGTATTGTATTTTAATTTTTGTAAGCCGCCTCGATTGTTTTAACAGAGGGGCGGGGTATAAATAAATATTATTATTATTATTATTATTATTATTATTATTTGTGGGGGTGGGGAGAGTGCTCTCATTTTGCCCCTCCCCAGTTACAACCCAATGGTTGATAATAACATTGAGGGGGTAGAAATGGTATGGACAATATTTAGAATGTAAATTTGACTGTCGACATTTATGTTATAACTTTATGATTAAGTTTTTAAACATAGCTTGAGCTGCATTATGAATTCTGGTGTATTTGCACTACAGATCTTAATTTAGATTGGTTTTATTGGCTTTCTTAGATTATTGTTATGATGTTCTCGCATGCAGAAAGTCATGTAGGCTAAAGGAACACAGTTTTTTGCTTGCATTTGTTTGGTAGGGATAGGGTGAACATCTCAATAGAAGTTTACATTTAAATGTACATCCACACTACCTGCTCTTGTGTCTCTCCCTTTGTGAGCCAAGTGAGTCTTGAGATAACCACATTTTGGATAATGTGGATTTTGATGGGATTGTTGTTCCCAACCAAGTTTTTCCAGCTTGATTCTGGTTCACAGGGAGGACTGTTGAACAGCAATGAGAGGGATGAGAGAAGAGATGCTTTTGCTTTTTAAACTTTTTTAAAAAAATTATGGGGAAAAAGATTTGATGGAGAGGTCTGGTGGGATTAATTTGTCTGACGGCGTATGCACAGAGGGAGCTCAAAAACCTGGCAGAGGAAGCTATTGTGAGAGTTCAGCCAACCAGTCCTCAACATTACAGTCCTTCTTGACCTGAGCCAATTATATTTTACTTGATCAACACCCCCAGCATTAAATGAAAGAATTGATTTTGTTTGGGAGCGCTTCTATCAAATGTCACAGACTGTGGAATATTTATCTCCCCTCTGTGATTTCCCGCTGTAGAAACATCTGTTTCTTTTCTTTTTTGGTCTACATGAAACCTAAAGGGGGCTCTAGTTCAAACGTGATTATATTTTATGCCACTGATGTGCAGTTCCAAGAAGACACATTTAACTTGGGAATATTTGATCCTCAGCACCCCCATTTATGCTGAAGTCATTTTTAGACATCCAAGGGGAAGAAACTAGTGTGAATTGATAAAAGTTGTTGACTGTTCTATTGAGATTCAGGACTTCATCTCTGCAGGAGGCCACCAGCTTTGTTAAACTGACACTCATCAGGTGCCTATTCATACCAAACTGTATGGTGATGTTTCTCTCCCATTAAGGAAATCGTCAGACACCATCTCATAAAATCATTTCTTTGTGCTCACTTTGTAGGGGATCCTTCTGAAGTATTTTACACCCTTCTAGGGGGCATCTTCATTCTATTTTATTCTTTAAGGATAAGGGAAAGGGACTTTTATTTCCATTGTGGGGGGAAATAACTTTTTAATTTGATATTTGAAATATATTAATAGATGAAGACCTGTAGAGATGGAAGTATTTCTCCGTTGTTTGTGTGCAATACCTGTGTTCAACCTGCTGTGATCTAACTTTCTTCTTCTGAATGGGCAGTGAAGGTAGGTTTGGAATACAGAGCCCTTGCATGGCACAGAGGGCTATTTCCTAGGGGACAGTAAGAAATGGATGGTCTATACTTACAGATGTGGGAGCAATTAGAAGAAAGCTTCAAACACATAGCTGTACTAATGGCTCACCTCAAAAGCTGTTCTTAGAAGATGTACAAAGAAGGCTCCATCTCTTTCTTTTTTTCCCCATGAAATGGACATGTGCAGTAGTTGCTCTGGAAACAGATAGGAGAATCCATTTGAACAGAAGATCACACAAATGATTTAGAGAGATGGAGAAGAATTTTGCTGAGTTCAAAATTCTACACAAAAGTATCCATTTTATGTATATGTCCTTGGTGTGGCAAATGAGATGATCTACACATTTCTGAAACTTGCAGTGAGATTTGCAAGGCCCACAAATCTATTGGGTTGTTGTTAACTGTATCAAGATGGCTTTGGCTTATGGCTGTCCTATGAATGAGAAACTCCACCACCACCCCTCAAGACACCCTGTAATTCACACCACTGCAAATAAATGTGTTGCAAACCCAGGGCTGTGGTTCCCTTGAGTCTATCTTCCCCTATGAGCACTATGGGCAGCTGCTTAGGGAGCTGGGTATGTTTAGCCTGGAGAAGAGAAGGTTAAGAGGTGACATGATAGCTATGTTTAAATATTTGAAGACATGCCATATTGAAGATGGAGCAAGCTTGTTTTCTGCTGCTCCAGATACTAGGACACAGATCAATGGACTCAAACTACAGGAAAAGAGATTCTACCTAAACATTAGGAAGAACTTCCTGACAGTAAGAGCTGTTCGGAAGTGGAATACACTGCCTCATAGTGTGATGGAGTCTCCTTCTTTGGAGGTTTTGAAACAGAGGCTGGATGGTCATCTGTGGGGAATGCTTTGATTGTGTATTCCTGCATGGCAGGGGGTTGGACTAGATGACCCTTGTGGTCTCTTCCAACTCTACGATTATATTAATTTCCTCTTTTCCTACTACCTTCCACCTTACTCAGCAGTATCATATTTTCTAATGAGTCCTGTTGTCTCATGATATTTCCAAAATATGATGGCCTCAGTGACTGGCAAAAAAAAAGAGTACAGTACTCATAAAAAGTGTGCCACCTACCTGGATGTTGTGATCTCACCCGGAAATGTTTTGGCCGGTCTGGCCATTCACACTGCAATTCATGTGAGTGCAATGGCGCGCAGATTCAAATCCTGGCAATGCCAGCAAAAATGTATACTTCACTAAGTAGCTGAAAGAGAATTCCAGCCACTAACTTTAAAGTTGGCATTGTTAGTAAGAGTTAGAAACAAGTAAGAGTAAGAAATGTCTTTTTTTCCCTTTGAAGTTAGGTCAAAATGTATTTGATTCAGTGTCTTGTTTGGTCATTCAAAAAGTCTGAGGGTAGGGAGTCAGTCTCATAAAATCCCACATTTGCTTCTGGAAAGCTGAGTCCTAATTTTCTCATGGATCGATATATGGATTTTGGGTGCCATGAAGAAGTGGCACATTCATATGACCAGTTTGTATAACAGACTGCACTGATGATTGAATTACATTAGTTGATTGCCTGTTGACCTTATTCATACCCTCCGACTGTCTCAGTTTGGTAGGGACAGTCCCAATTAGTCTTCTGTCATCCCCTTTTTCAACTACTTTTTTTTTTTAATATATCTTTATTGAACACTTAAACATGTAATTACTCCACAATTATACACCTTTTAAAATACATATATACATCTATACACAATACACCTACAAAACAATACACTACATACAAAATAAGACAAACAGGAGTCTTTCTCCAAGACATCCTAACATAATCCAATTAAACACCATTAATACATAGACATACAATAATTAAGTTAAAAGGACCTCCCGCCTACTTTTTTCACGCTTCTTATTATACTATAACATTCATCCTCTAGTAATTATTAATCACTTTTCAAACTTTGTTTTATCCAAAACTCAAATCATCTGCTCCTCTCTCGTTTTCCTATCATCAATTTCATTGCCCATGAGATGGCAAAGAAATTTTATACAAAGAGATATATAAATCCTTCATTTGCCTAATGAAAAAACCCAATTGTATTAATAACCCCCTCTTTTTGTTTACTGTATTCTATGAACGGGTTCCATATTTTTATATATTCCTCTATTGTTTTCCTTTTAATCCAATTTGTAAGTTTATCCATTCGCGCCAATTCCATAACCTTTTCCAGCCAATCACTTTTCGTCGGGGATTCGTCCAATTTCCACTTTTTAGCTATCACCATCCGCGCCGCTGTAATCAAATAATATAATAGGGACCTATGTTCTTTTTCTTTTCCGTTTCCTAACGGTAATATATTTAATAGATATAATTCAGGGTTTAATCCTATTTCGAATCCCATTATTTTTTCAATTTCTTTGTTAATTTTAATCCAAAATTTTTTTATCTTATTGCATTCCCACCACATATGGTAGAATGACTCATATTGAATCTTACATCTCCAGCAGTTTGCTGAGATTCCCTTTTTCATTTTTGATAATTTAAATGGAGTCAAATACCATCTATACATTAGCTTATAAAACTTTTTCAACTACTTTTAAAGTGTCGCAGTTTCTCTCTTCTCCTCCCACTTTTCTCCTTTGTCATCAGCTTACTTCAGTTGCTGGAAACTGAGTTCAAAGTGCAAAAGTCATTTGTACTCAATTAGCTCAGCAGGAGCGGACAGGAAAGGTGGTGTGGAATCTTGCCCTTTGCTCTTCCAAGGAGGATCAGGCAAAATCAAACTGCTGCAACTTCTCCTAGCTTACATGTTGTGCCTCATCAATAACTTTTATATTTTTGACCATACACTGATGTTACTTGGCCACATACTGTATGTCCTGGTTTTTATCTGTAAAATGTTAGAAGGTATATATATTCTGAATTCTAACACAATTCAAGGACCCTTATAGTATATAAGGCCATGATTCCAGCTAGAATTTCTTAAAACTTCACCACCGTCTGATGAATCTTTGGTGAATTGTGTTTCTTGTTCAATTAATCAGCTTTCAAAAGTTCACTTGCTATTGTTTGCATCACAGTTGGTGTTAAAACTAACTGTCATTTTTTATGGTAGTCTTGATCAAAAAGAACAATAACAAACACATATGGAGAGTGAACCCCTTAGATCTGAGGATGACACACTTCCACATCAGTGGCTAGGAACTTTGGTAGGGCACCACAGGGGAGCTGGCACTTCCCTCACCATGCATATTGTCAGTTGATACCTTGTGCCAACAATTTTAACCAGTCATCTCCTTGGGCTGCAGTATCAACATGCAGATTCAACAGAAGCCAGACAACATAAAATCGAGTTCTTCAGATTATCTCAGTTGCAGGTTGAACTATTTTGCAACAATCTGCCATTTTGGTGTTCTGTATATGTACTGCATCTACACTGGCAGTGGAGGTCATGATAAAGAAGATTTCCTTGGGTTCCCCCTACCTTTCCCCATGCTGTCATGCTGTCATGATGTCAACTGTGTGACAACAAAGAAGTACAGGAATGGAAAGATTATTCACAAACACTTGAAAGATGGTTGAACATGTGTTTCTTGAGTGTCAAGAAACTCTAGTGAGGAGAAACTGGACTAACAATAATCTTTGTAATTTAGGACTTTTTTTTGCAAAATTCAAACTTATTTGCACATGAAACAGCATTTTCTGTGCAGGGAACAGCATTTTCTTTGCAGAAAGTATTTATTTGTTTGTTTTCTTATTTATTGATTGATTTATTATCCCACCTTTCTCCAAGCATGGGATCCAAGGCTGCAACAGAAAATGCTGCTGCCAGAAAGAAAATGCTGGGGGGCGGGGGGGCGGGCAAGGTGCAAATTTTGCATAGAGTAAAATCCACAACAGCATTTTCTGCAAAGGGAACACCATTTTCTATGCAGAAAATAATATTTCTGCACTGAAAATGCTATTTTCTGTGCAAAAATATAAGATACAGATTTATGCAGAATAGGGACTTTATCAGACCACCCCCTAAAGATGTTCTTTTGCCTGAATGGCATAAAAACATCCATTCTTATGCTGGCAAAAGAACGTCACCCACCACACTTACCTTCCTCTCCTGGCAAAGGCTTCCCTAACACTGAAGGAGGAAGTGAATGAAGCCCATTCACTTCCTCCTTTGAAATCCTACATGATTTTCATCGCATGGGAAATTCAAAAGTAAACAAAAAATAAACATCAAAAAGTTACACAAAGCACCTAAACATGCTTTAAATCTTACAAGTAAACCAGGAAAGTTTTTAAAAGTGTGTCACCTGCCTGCTGGATGTCATGGTCTCACCCAGAAATGTTCTGGCTGGTCCAGCCATTGTCAGGGTAAGTATGAGAAGAAAAATCCCACAATGTTCCATACACCAGCAATGCTGGCACAAAAGCACCACGGGGGATCTATTGACAACTTAAGCTGTCGATAAAAAGGTACGGGTTTGGGGCAGAATATAACTGCAAAAGGGTGACATCATCTGATCTGCGTGTCCTTTCATGGTTATGTGGTGTAGTTATGATGCTGTATTTGACTCGTCTGATAAAGTCCTAAGTTCCAAACAGTAAATACTCTTGAAAATTATGCAGTTTTTGAAGACTTTCTTCCAGTAGAAAAAGAAAATTGCTAAAATTACTTTTTTTTTCTTCCTTCAAGAACAAAATTAGTGAAGGATTAAACCCCTAGGTAAGTATTAGTCAAGAGTTAGTATAGAATTAAGGCTCTTGCCATGATGCCAAAAGCATGGAGGGTCCCATATTCCTCCCCCCTGGGAGTTTTTAACTTTTAAGAAATCCCATTAATCCAGTGGCAGTTGGTGGCTTTTATGGCCATGGAAGGTGAATCCACTCTGGGTTTTAGCCCTAACTTTAAAGGGTTTGTCATTGCCTTCCTCTGAACTTGAGTGAGTGACATGTCCAAGGTCACCCAGTGGACTTCCATGGTTGAGCGGGGATTTGAAGCCTGGTCTCCCAGAGTTCTAGTCCAACGCTCAAACCACCACACCACACTGGCTCTCTAGTAGCTCAAAAGTGTCAAGATCCAGTTTATGATCTTATAAATACTGAACAGTATTCAGTCCTGGTTCTGGGTTGCCATATGAGCTGGTTAGCTGGGTTTTATGCAAACCCTCATACCTCTTTCCACAATCAGCTGACCCACAGTTAATTCTGGCCTTCCTTCGATCCCTTGCCAGCCCTATGGCTGTGACAGCACAAGAACTCATCACTTTATATAAGGATCTGTCCCTTTGATATCACTAGGACGCTGTAGAAATAATACAGTTTGGCACCACTTTAAGTGCTGTAGCTCCATCCTATGAAATCCTGGAATCTGTAGTTTTACAAGGTCTTTAGTCTTCTCTGCCAAAGAGGGCTAGTGCCACACAAAATGACAAGTCCCAGGATCTGTAGAATGGAGCTGTGGGAGTTAAAGTGGTATCAAGCTGCATTATTTCTACAGTGTAGATGCACCCTGGGATTCATGCCCTGGTCTCAGGTTTTGGCCTTGAAATCTCAGGGAATGGGCTCCTGATCTGGCAACCTCAAAAGACAGACAATAGCAGCTAATTATTAGAATGGCAGCTCTTTTTTCCTCGTCCTCTCCTTGCAGAGGAGAAAGAAGATTGGGATTTGCTCACGTCTGTGCAAGCTCCAAAGAGGCAGCTCTCATTCCTTGGGCTTAATAATGCTTCCTTTCCTCTTGGCTGCAAACTCTCATAACTAGCCCCGTGCCAAACATTCAAAGATTGGATTATGGCCTGTCGTACTTGATTATTTTTGTCAGCATGCTGACCCTGGGTGCCCTTTTCTTGTGTTGTTCCTTCTGTTTCCATTTTTCATGTCATCCAGCTTTTCATCTTGTCAATCAGCCTTTGACTTCCTGATTAAAGTGTCTGTCACAGGAGCAGTCTGGTCTTTCCAGTCACTTGTTTAATTTGTTCCTCATGGCATCCAATTGAGTTATTCATCAGGGCCAGCTGTTCCCAAGTGCTTCCAGCATCACTCTCCCCCCCATGTGTTTGGGGTTAGCCTCCATATCTATGTACAAGGGTGTGAACTGCTCCATTCACCCTCATAGCTGCTACTCATGGCTTTGCCTCCCACCCAATACTTGAGCCTTGCTACCAAAGCACATCACAGCTCCTGAACCAAGAGCAACGTGGTTCTGTGAGTAAAGGTCACACACACCCATATCCACAGTGTATATGTTCGTGGACTTACCATTTATAAGTTAAACCATGGATAATAGCAAATCCTATTAAAATAAAGGCCTTCCAGTAAAAACATACTATAGAGTTGTGTTGGAGGACTGAACAATTCCTAGACAGGACACCTCTCTAGGCATTTTTCAGTGTGACTCTATGGTATGTGTCCCTGTTTTTTCAGCCATAGATAACTGAAACTGCAGGTATTGGTTCCATGGATACAGGGGTTATGACTAAACAAGTGAGTTTCAACATTTGCAGCAGCTTAGTTATTTAGCAGTGAGATGTGTGTGTGTGTGTGTGTATGTGTGTGTGAAATCTCAGCCCTTCCAAGTTTCTCAATCCCCAAAGATCAGGAGTAGCCAGCTGCATGGGGAAAAGGCCTACAGTCACAACTCCATGCAAGCCACAGCATGTCCAGAAGTGATATAACATTATTTCTGGTTTTGGTTTCTGCCCCCCAAAATGGAACTTTCTCTTGGTTTGGAGTCTGAAGGTTGTGGGGAGCAAGAGGATCCAGATAGCTTAATTATGTGGCAGTTTGGGTATTTGGGGGACATATTTAGGCCAAAAAAATGTCAATTTTTGACAAGGTCGGGGTTTGGGGATCTCCTGGGACATTATAGTGGCCACTAAACAGGAGCCCAAGGCCACAAGTGGCTCATAGCTTATGCTTTCCTCACCCCAATCTAGATGGCAAGGTTACTTGGAATATAGCAGAGCCTGGGAAGTTACCTTTTTGGACTACAACACTCAAAATCCCTCTGGATGAAGGATTCTGAGAGCTGTAGCCCTGTAATGTTCTGGAATATAGACAGGGTAATCCTGTGTCCTACTTTACACAAGACAGTCCTCTATTTCACCAGTTGGCAGAGGACAGTCATGTGTTTGAAGGCAGCCTCCATTTGAGGACTATCCAGTCCTAGTCATAGAATCATTGAATTGGAAGGGGCCCCATAGGCCATGGAGCCTGACTCCCCTGCTCAGTGCAGGAACTCCAGCTAGAGCATACCCAGCAGGTAGCTATCAAGCCTCTTTCTGAAGATGTCCAGAGAAAACGTCCCACCACTTCTCTAGGTAATTGGCTCCATTGTTGAACCATTCTTATTCTGAAGAAGTTCCTTCTAATGTTCAATCAAAATCTCCCCTCCTGTAACTTAAAACCAGTAGATCTGCCCCTACCCTTTGGGGCAGCAGAGACAAACCTGCACCCTCCTCTCTGTGACAGCCCTTTAGATATTTCATGGGTCCCATCATGTTTCTCCACAGTCTTCTCTTCCCCAGGCTGCACATGTTCAACTCCCCCAACATTTTCTGAGGTCCAATTTAAAGATAAAGCAATATAACGAAGGGAGAGCAGGGAGGAGATTTCCATTTGCCCATCAACAGAACCTGAGCAGGGAACAGGGGAATCCTAACCAAGAGGGAACTAAGCACCTGAGCAGATATAAACGTCACATACGACTTTATCAGACCCATAAAATATGGCATCATAACAATGCCACATAAACACGAAAGGGCACACATACCACACAACGTTGCCCTTCCATGTTTATGTCACCGCCAAAACCCATAATTTTTATTGATGGCTGAAGCTGTCAATTGATACCCCATGGCTCTTTTGTGCCGGCATTGCTGGCGTGTGGAAACTCACGCCATTGTACTCATGTCAATGCATCAAGAATGGTCAGTCTGGTGCAAACACTTCCAGTTGAGATCGCGACAGCCAGGTAAGTAGCATGCTTTCTATTACCCTCCCTGGTTACTTGTAAGTTTTAAAGTGAGTTTTTGTGCTTTGTGTCACTTTTTGTGTGTTCTTTTTGTTGTTGTTTTTGAATTTCCTGCACGGTGAAATCTTGTGACAATCCGTGAAATTTCAAAGGCGGAAGTGAACAGAGCTCTGTTCACTTCCTCTTTCATTGCTGGAAAAGCCTTTGCCAGGAAAGCAAGGTAAGTGCAGGGGAGGGGATTCTTTTGCTGGCATAAAAATGGATTTTTTTACAGCAGCAAAACAACGCTTTAAGGGGCTCGTCTGATAAAGTTCATAGTTATAGTCTTAATAATAGTAATCACTTCCAAATGTGAAATTTTATCAAACCTTGGAAAATTTTATTTTTGTGGGGACTCAGAAATATAGGAAGCTGCCTTAAACTGAAGCAGACCATTGGTCCCTCTAGCCCAATATTGAGTCTAGCCCAATATTATCAACTATGCCAGGCAGAAATGGCTTTCCAGAGTTTCAAGCAGGATTTTCTCCTAGTTTTACCTAAAGACTGCTGGTACGTCTTGGTAGTCTCCCATCCAGGTACTAACCAGATCCAAATCTCCTTAGCTTCCAGTATTGAACAAGACTTGGCACATCCAATGTGGTATAGTGATTGTTGGCCATGGTTGTTGGGCCATGACCTCTGAGGGATTCTGCTCTGCTCTCAATATATAAATTAGCAAATCTGTGCCCTCCATCATCTTCTTACTGAAGGCAACATTTCCTCCTCTTTGGCAATATGACCGTTTCAAATTGTCTCTTCCATTCTCAGAGAAAAGGATGGAAATGTCAACTTGTGAAGAACTGGAGCATTGTAGAATGTGTTACATTGCTATTGAACACAAGTTCTCTGGGTAGTTTAGAAAATAAAGACATGCTTTTAAAAAAACCCACTAACAATAGATAGAGTGATACAATAGCACATGAGCTTCATTGAAACAAACTTCAACATAAGATGGAAAACAAGAAGCACAGAAGACAATTTCAAGGTTGCAGCAAGATTTTAAAACTATGGGAAATTTGGCCAAGATCCAATAGGACTGATGGTAGAATATGAATCACTGCCAACATACTGATGTAGTTGTGTGTGTGTGTGTATGTCAAGGTTGTTTCTTCTTCTGGGTGCACAAGAGCAGCCACAGACCCCTTGATGAAGCTGTGGCCTCACTTCCCGGCCACTGATTGGCCATAGGTGTGCACCCAAGTGACATCCAACTGCTGTTGCTTAACCAGTAGGGAAGAAACAGCTTTCAACCTCTGAATAAGGATGAAGCCCAGTTCTTTTTCTCTGGGGCAGAGAGGCAACCAGAAGGAACTCTAATACACTGGGCCCCCAGTATCCACTGGGCTTTGGTTCTAGGACACCACAATCACCATCACCACCATTCACCACCATAGATACCAAAATATGTGGATACTCAAGTCCCATAATATACAATGGCATAGAAAAATGGTGTTCCTTCTATAAAATGGCAAAATCAAGGTTTGCTTTTTGGAATATATATTTTTTAAATAAAATATTTTCAAACCATGTTTGGTTGAATCCATGGATGCAGAATCCATGGATACAGAGGGCTGACTATATACCTTCTTATCCAATCAGTGTACAAGAAGGTGGAGCTACACCTGGAACCTTCTGACTGCCCTTACACACTACACAGCAAAGGCATTGCACAAAGAGGTAGAATCATAGAATTATAGAATTGTAGAGTTGGAAGAGATCACAAGGGCCATCCAGTCCAACTTCCTGCCATGCAGGAAATCACAATCAAAGCATCCCTGACAGATGGCCATCCAGCCTCTGTTTAAAGACCTCCAAGGAAGGAGACCCTACCATGCTCTGAGGGAGTGTGTTCCACTGCCGAACAGCTCTAACTGTCAGAAAGTTCCTCCTAATGTTGAGGCGGAATCTCTGTTCCTGGAGCTTGCATCCATTGTTCCGTGTTCTAGTCTCTGGAGCAGCAGAAAACAAGTTTGCTCTATCCTCAATGTGACACCCCTTCAAATACTTAAACAGGGCTATCAAATCGCCTCTTAACCATTTTTTTCCAGGCTAAACATACCCAGCTCCCTAAGTCTTTCCTCATAAGGCATGGTTTCCAGACCTTTCACCATTTTAGTCACCTTCCTCTGGATACGCTCCAATTTGTCAATATCCTTTTTGAATTATAGTGCCCAGAACTGGACACAAAATTCTAGGTGAGGCCTGACCAAGGCAGAATAGAGTGGCACTATTACTTCCCTTGATCTAGACACTATACTTCTATTGATGCAACCCAAAATCACATTGGCCTTTTTAGCTGCTGCATCACACTGTTGACTCATGTTCAACTTGTGGTCTACTAGGACTCCTAGATCCCTTTCACACGTAGTCTCGTTCAGCCAGTTCTCCCCCATCCTATATCTATGCATTTTGTTTTTACGCCCTAAGTGCAGTACCTTACATTTCTCCATATTGAATTTCATTTTGTTAGCTTTGGCCCAGCTTTCTAGTCTATTCAGGTCATTTTGAATTTTGATCCTGCCCTCTAGGGTATTAGCTACTCCTCCTAATTTGGTGTAGTAGGTACAGGATGCCACCTTACAGAATGTCTTTAACAGTACATACACTGGCCTAACTAGGCATTATGCCAATAGAAGCCACCAATAATAATAATAATAATAATAAAAATTTATTTATATCCCGCCCCTCTGCAACGCAATCGGGGCGGCTTACAATATAAAAACTCCATAATCACAATACCCTAGCCCACCCACCCCTTAAAGTAATATTAAATTATGATGGATTAAAAACAGACAATAATTAAAAATATATATAAATTAGAAGAAAAATTAAAACATACAATCACAGCCTGGAAAGGACAGCTGAGTCTTGGGCCGGGATAATTATTCAGGAAAGGCCTGCTGGAAAAGATCCGTCTTGACAGCTTTTTTAAAGCTGTCTAAGGTGGTAATAAGACGGATCTCGTCCGGCAGGCCATTCCATAATCTGGGAGCAGCTGCAGAGAAGGCCCTCTGGGAGGTCAGCGACAGCCTTGTTTTCATAGGCTGGAACAGATTCCTCCCAGAGGACCGAAGTGTGCGGGGAGAGTTGTACGGAAGGAGGCGGTCCCGGAGGTAAGTTGGACCCAAGCCATGTAGGCTTTAAAGGTCATAACCAACACCTTGTACTGTGCCCGGAAACTAATAGGCAGCCAGTGGAGAGCTTTTAGCACAGGTGTTATATGCTCTCTTCTGGAAACGCCAGAAATCAACCTGGCTGCCAAGACTTGTGGCCTATGAAAGGTGATTGTTCTAGTTGCTACTAACAGTACTACAACCACTATTACACTGCCAACCCTCACTGTGGTCTCACTTTGACATTCTCTGCACTTCCTTTTTTTTAACCCATTGACCCATCATTGACTTTCCTTCTCACTGGAGGCACAAATACAATCTATCCCTCCAGTTAAAATATAGTAGGCCCTCAGTATCCACTGGGATTTGGTTCCAGGACCCACAGTAGATACCAAAATCCTTGGATGATCAAGTCTACTTGCTATTAACAGCTTGCAATTGCATATAGACTTCTGTTGGTTTTTATTGCTATCTTTTCAATAAAGAAATATTTGTTTTTACTAAAAAATCAGCTTGCCCTCAGCCTGATTTCTTTCACTTGGATTCACTCTGGTTAATTGTCCATTTTAAAAACCTTTAGCTTGTAAGGTCCTGCAGAGAGACAGGGCTTTATCAGATGCAGCAAAACCCATGTCATGAGGATGGGGTGATAACACAAAAGGGCAAAATTATCAGATGATGATGTCATTCCGCTGTTCCGGGGGCATAGCGTGGGCATGAATGAGGTGTCACTTTTTATTGATGGATTTTCCCATCAATAAAAAAAGTGACGCCTTATTCATACCTGCACCATACAACAGGAATGGGTGGGGACATGGGCGTCTGATAATTTTGCCCTTTGGGCTATCATCCTGTCCTTATGCAGTTTTGGACGCAGTTTTTTGCCACGTTTGCTTGTGTTTCATGAAGTCCTTAGTGCCTGAGAGAGCTCCCCCCCAAAAAACCATTAAACCCAGTGCACTGCTCTTAACAAAGCTATAACTTTCATTCCCACTTCAACAGGACTCATGCTTACTTTAATTTTATTTAGAACACCTGAATCAGGGCATAGTCAAACATGCCTACATCAAATACTCTCTGAGTCATAAAGCACACACCTTGAGTGAACCAGATCTCATAAGTAAACCACTGGGCCTTAAAAACAAGCAGGGGCTTCAGCATTTCATCTCTCATATCTTTTCATGCCTTCAGGGGAAAGGTTGTGATATCATTAAGGATTACAGCACAGAGGAAAGAAGCTCTGTTCCCTGTGGCAAGGCAACCCTAGGGTAAATTCAAGTGTTCAAAAGGCAGTGCTCCTAGACAAGAGAAGAATGAGCTGGGTGGACACTAAAATATGTAACACTCAGAGAGAGAGAGAGAGCTCAATCCAGATAGATAGACAGATCAACAGATAGACAAACCACATTCAACATGCACTGCGCCCTGGCTTTGCTTATGCTCTGCTCATATATCTCTTGCAATTATAATGCTAGGAGATGATTAGCTTCTGATCCTACTGGTCCTGAAGACTAGTAGTTACCCTCTACGATACCCCTGGGCATCCAGCTCATCCAAGATCAAGGAAGCCACCAGAACCAACTCTTTGGTTGTAGCTTTGCTTCTTTTGCTATATCAGATCACGATGCTCAAAAATGAGCTGACACTGGTGGCTCTCTCCCCCCACTCCTAGCCCTGGTATGTGTAAGAATGTGTGTGAATAAAGAATTGGAAACATTTGATGGGCTAATTGTTTATATTTTGTAGCTGCCATTTTTCTTCTCTTGTGGAGGTAGTGAAGAGCAGCCACTTTTTTTACCAGTAGTTAATTTCTAAAATGTGAGGTAGATTTTACGGTTCACACCTCCTCAGAAAAAATATCCCCCAAACCACCTCACAGCCTGAAAGGACTGCTGTGTATTCCCACAAGTACAGGTATGATCCTGAATAATTTTGGTTGGTCTCATGTAGGGTGGTCCCATTGGAACCATTACTGAATGGTGAGTGAACACAGAAATAAATCCCATTGATTAAGTGGGACTTGCTCTAGTGTGGACTTACAAAAGTACTTCTGACTCATTTTTCTCTCCATTCCTCAATGCTATGTGGCTAGGGGCTCGTCTACACTGGCTACTTAAATCCAGGGCCACTCATGATCCGGACTGGCCCCAGACTGACCTCATTGGTGACCACACACAGCAAGCTGAATCCAGCGTGGTGACTGTGGCTGTCCACATGGGCCAGCCAAGCCAACACCCACTGGTATGCCCCCTGGTTTTGGAGCCACTGCCACTACTTCCTCATCTCTGTGGAAAGCCTGCCTGGTATGCTGTTATTTCTGTTGAGTTCAGAATGGACACCCAAACAAGTGATCAACAAGGAGGAGGTTGCTCTATTCCCCCTCCTCATTCATTGCACAGGCACCCCATTCTGACCTCAGCAGAAGTGATGGTGTACCAGGCAGGCTTTCCACAGAGCTCCTTGTTGACAATGAAGCAGCAGCAGCAGTGGCTCTGAGGGGGAGCCATCCCCTTCCCTGTGCTGCTCAGAACAGGGTAAGGGAGATGGTGCCACATTTGCATGTGGACAACTGGATTGGGCTGAATCAGATCCAATCCAGCTGTCCAAACAGCAAAAAACAAAAACAAAAAATCAAGGTTTCCAGGAAACTCCAGTGTTTTCCCCAACTTTACATAGTCTGGAGCAAAGTTGGCTTAAGGGCGATAACATGTGGAGCTTCCTCGGAAGTAACTGTACGTCATCTGGACTACCAGCACCATATTAGGGGTGAGTCTACTTTTTTCCCCATGATCTTGAAGCCATGCGAGGCACACCCACCCACACCAAACTTCATACTTAAAGAAATCAGTCCTAAACTTACCACTACATTCCTCTCCACTTTCCTCTTTATACTGGAACAGACTAACATGCTATCTGTTTAAGAACACACAACTACACATGTATTCATTTAAATTAATGGTATCTTTCCAATGCACTTGGAATCCTTTTTGAGTTTAATACCTTGGTATCTGCTGGGGTTTGGTTCCAGGACCCCCCGTGGATACGAAAAACCATGGATGCTCAAGTCCCATTATATACAATTGCGTAATAAAACAGTGTCCCTTATATAAATGGCAAAAGGTTTGTTTTTTGGAATATATATTTTTGGTGGGGGGAGGGAATATTTTCAAGCCATGGATGCTGGAACCTGCGAATGCAGAATCCATTGGTATGGAGGGCCGGCTGTATTTAATTTAATACTGGACAGTTCCTCCCATTGTAAAAACATGTTTCAAGGCCCTTAAAAATACTCCTCAAAGTTCATTCCCCAATTAAGGCTTACCTGAACAAAACTATAAATACTCAACACATTGTAAGAGCAATTGCCCCCCTCTCTCTTCCTTCATATTTTTTCCCCAAATGACACCAACAGCATTCTATTGCCCAGCAGTGGTGGTGGGTGGTTCCATTGACAGTGGAGTAGTGAATAGCGTGTTTAAAATCTAACTTAAAATCTGGAGCAGATTTCCTGCTCAAGTGACATGGAAGCCACCAACTGCCAATGCTGCTCAGGGGCCTCCAGTCATAGACTTAATTTCTAGACTGGCCTAGTCTGGGAAGTTTCTTGTTCCCTTAAATCCCTCCTTTTTGTTTTTTCCTTTGGCGGGGACATGATAGCCTCATCAAAATGCAGAAAAATGCCAGTATTTTTATTATTATATTGTTATTATTATTATTAATTTTTTAAAAAATCATTTTACATTAATCCAGCAAACAATGAACAACATCATATTTCAAATAAAACTAAATTAGACTAACTAAACTCAACTAAGCAACAAAGGTGGAAACAAAAACAAAAAAGCACAGCGAAACAAAAACATTGTGATTTCTGTATCTCTCTCTCTCTGGCTTTTTTTCACAAACAAAGATTCAGGAAGGACTCATCCCGCGCTTTCTGCAAGCGCGCTGATGACTAAAAAGACCAATCCAAGATAAAGAAGTTTGGTTGCAGAAAGCACAGCAGAAGGTCTCCATGGGTGATGTTTCTGCGTTGTGACTCTTTCTGCGTTGTCATTTCTCTTCAAGACTTGTTCGGCGTGAGTTCTCAAATAAGGCTGCAGCATTGTGGATAGTGCGTCTCCATGCCTCCCGATGTGAGGCCAGGGCAGACCATTGTTGGTGGTCAATTTGGCCGAGCCTGAGATGTTGTTTCAGGGAGTCCTTGTATCGCTTTTTTGGAGTGTCCCTCTTACGCTGACCCTTGGCGAGTTCACCATAGAGTACTATTTTTGGGAGGCAATGGTCCTCCATCCTAGAAATGTGCCCAGCCCAGCGCAGCTGTGTTCTCAATATCATGGCCTCAATGCTGGTGATCCCTGCTTACTCAAGGACAGCAACATTCGTCACATAGTCAGTCCAGTGTATATTTAGGATTGTGCATATACAGCACTGATGAAAGTGTTTGAGGAGTCGTAAGTGGTGGCGATAGGTGACCCATATTTCAGACCCGTAAAGAATAGACCGTAGAATGGCTCTATACACAGTGATTTTTGTGCTTTGCCTCAGGTGTTTATTACTCCAGACTCTTTTGTAAAGTCTTCCAAATGAGCTATATGCCTTTGCTAATCTGTGATCTATCTCTTTGTCAATCTTGGCATCTGAGGAGATGATGCTTCCCAGGTAGGTGAACTCCTGAATGGACTTAAGCACAGAATTGCCGATGGCAATGTGGGGTTGATGGTGTTCGTCCTGTGGTGCAGGCTGGTAAAGAACTTCCGTTTTCTTCAGGTTGACTTTGAGCCCAAACAGCTCTGCAGTTGTTACGAAGCAGGATGTTAGGCGCTACAGAGCTGCTTCTGCATGGGCAACAAGGCCAGCATCATCAGAGAAGAGCAGCTGCCGAACTAGATAGTTTAGAATCTTAGTGCGAGCCCTCAGACGGCTTAAGTTAAACAAGCTACCATTAATACGGTAATGTATATAGATGCCATCTTCTTCTTCGAGCTCTGCCATAGCTCTTTGGAGCATCATGCTGAAGGAGATTGTAAATAAAGTTGGAGCAAGAACTCAACCTTGCTTCACTCCATTAGTTATTAGAAAGGGCTCTGAAAGAGCATCGCCATATCTGACTTGACTGTGCTGGCCCTCATGTAGCAAGATAATCATTTTAAAGAATTTGGGGAGGCATCCTAGTCTTTCCAGGATCTGCCACAGACCTTTTCTACTCACAGTGTCGAAGGCTTCGGTGAGGTCGACAAATGTTACATAGAGACCCTTGTTCTGCTCTCTACATTTCTGTTGCAGTTGTCAGCTGTTGTTCCACACAGAACTCTAGCAAGAGCAAGCTAGCTTCACCTTTTCCCTTCAGCATTAGGCCACTTAGTCTATGAAGGCAACTGTTCCAACAGAACCATTGATAATCCATCCCTGCTGGCCTACCTACATCCATTCAAGCTTCATAAGTTTTTTAACCTATAGTACTTCTAGGGAAAGAGCACCTCCTGCAGGCCCAATTCCCTTGGCAGCAATAAACTCCTTGCTCTCCTTTGGGTCCCTGCTCGCTCAGGGATTATCATAAATGCACATTTGCTTAAAGGGGGTGGGGAGAAGTAAGTAGGAATCTTTCCTACCTCTTCAATGAATTTTCATCTCCTATATTTACTTTCCAAAACCATTCATCCGTGTTCCTCTTCTCTAATGACCGCTTAACAAGGCTGCAATGGTTATCGCTGAACTGGATGGTCTTGAATATACTCCAGTTCCCACTTAAAATTCATCTAGAAAGCGATGAAATACCCATCCCTTTTTGTGTGCGTGAATAGAGCCCATAGTGCTCAAGTTTATATAAATGATGTTTTCTTTGGCTGGGTGACAAAGGCTTAACAGAACTTGTACTATGGTCTTCTTAGAGGAGAAAACCAAATAGTTTTTTCACCGAGGTATTTGGAAACAGGTGTGCTGAACAATTACAGGGCGCTTTGCGCTCCCAAGGGCGATTTTCCAAGAAGTTTCTCATTTTAAAAAAATATATATGTTGTATATCAGGGGTTCACAAGACAAAGCTGAAAAAGAGTCTCTGTACTACAATGGCATAGAGTCTTTTCTGGTAGCTTTAAGTGGCCGTAGGTAGCCACTGTTCTCTTAACCTTAGCCTTTCCCTGATCTGAAACAGCTGTTACAAAATGCTTCTAAGATTTCCCAACACTTTCTATCTGAAGTGTTTTGAGCCCTGTAAACATGCCATATTAATCAGAAGGAGCAGAACTTGTTACTTCATCTCCATTCACACATTAAAAAACTGATGAAGAGAGAGGAATGACTTCTACTCTGCAAAGACACTGGAGTCTGAATCCTATTGAATCCTGTCAGCTACAGTAGATTCACTGAATCAATAACTGAATGGTGAATCAATACATAGGTGAATACCATTGATCCAGTGGGATCTGCTTTAGTTGGAATTGACAATGGGATTTCGGCCCAAGGATGTATCTGTACCACATGGTGATAGCAGTTTGATACCATTTCAGTTGTCATGGCTCCTGGGATTTGTAGCGCATTGGAGGAGTTATAATTTTCTGCTAGAGAGCTCTAATCTACTGTCCTGTACTCTGACATCCAAAAGAAGCTGCTGCAGTTGCACCTGAATTATAGAAGCAAACTGCAATGCTGATTCCGGTGGTTGACACTCTTTTGCAGTGATAGAAGCTGATAGGTTACCAGGGTGATGGGCAAGGGAGGCCACCTCAACACTGCCCTAGAAACCTGAAGATGTCCTAAAGAAGCTCCAGACTTTGCATAGGTGAGGGCCACTGGCAAAGATAAAGGACTCTACCCTTACCTCATTTCTAAATTGAATGCTGTGTATTCTTGTTAACAATAGGAGCTGGCTGTGTAAATTGCATCCTAAATTGGCCTTTACCAGGAGGAAGAAGTCTCAAGGTCAATTGATTCACACAGTCCATTGAATATGTAGTGACTTGACCTTCCTGGGCATGCCATCCAAGAGTCATCCAGGGTCCTGAATCTTATGCCCCTCCAATTGGTTCAGAACTTTGGGTAGTTCCTTCAAAGCTCAGACTAATACCGCTTCAGTTTCACCAACCCACTGGCATGGAAATAACCAGCCACCACCAATGTCAACTCTCCCTGTGTGCAGTTCACTGTAGGTGAGATGAAGCATATTGCAACATGTTTTTTCCAATATGTTTGAGAAAAGCTACAGTGAGATCTGGCCCAAGTTATGTGCTGTTGGTTTCACTGGGAGTTAAACTTAGAATTAAATATGCTTAAATTCCACTAGATTGCATCCTGAGTTTGCACTGTCATCTTGCCCACAGCATGAGTATCATGTACTTGCATTCCCAGATGCAGTGTCCAGCAGTTTCAAAGTTAAACAGGAAACTTTATTGGCACAGTAATTCAGAAAGCATATCATACAAGGTTGTTGCTCAGAATTGAAACATAGAAAACAGACAGTATAATAAAAGTATATTATAATCTTTGAAATCTGGCAGGCTTCAGTACTATTGGTTTACCATCATCCCCTGACCCCCTCTTCAGCTGTAATCCCATTTTTCCCAAGTTGATTTTGCAGCTGCAGCTTATCTATCCATTCTCATTGTCAACCATTATACTACCCTTTCACAGGCACCACAACGCCATTGTTAACAAGCACAAAGAAATGAATCATAGAATCATAGAATTGCAGAGTTGGAAGAGACCATGAGGGCCATCCAGTCCAACCCCCTGCCACGCAGGAAATCACGATCAAACCATCCCCAACAGATGGCCATCCAGCCTCTGTTTGAAGACTTACAAGGAAGGAGACCCCACCACGCTCCGAGGGAGTGTGTTCCACTGCCGAACAGCTCTTACTGTCAAAAAGTTCCTCCTAATGTTGAGGTGGAATCTCTGTTCCTGGAGCTTGCATCCATTGCTCCATGTGAAAACACAATTAGCAGCAAGTTTACAAAGAAACACTGAAATTGGCAGGAATAGGTCATATTCAGGACCGATCCTGACAATGGGGCTGGTTGCACATGACTGCCATGGGCAAGGAGCTACTGCCCAAGAGAATTTGAAGTTCTACCTTTCACCTACTTGGTTCATTGTGCATGAAAAAATACTGGTCAATTGTGGAGTTCCTGCTTTTACCTTTCAGCAGTGTTCACATACTGCTACTTAACCATCTGTATATGTACAAATGTAATTAATGGCGGTTGAATTATTCTTTTTTTTCTTAAAGCTCCACTGCAGAATTCGACTCTCTGACCTTTCATTTGACACTCTGACCTCCCATGGCAGCTGATTCCTGAGACAATTCACTCTCTTTGCCAAGAAGGCAAAAGAATTTTTTTTTTAATGCTACAAGATGAAATACATTATTCCTTCTTTGAAGTTAAGAGAGAGACCTTGAGGCCTCTTTTTCTTTTTAGGTATTACATGGTACAACACACTGCCATAACCTTGTGCAGAATTGGCAAGCCTTCTTCAAGGTCAGTTTAGTGGCTGAAGCCTTGCTTCTATCTGCTTTTGTTTTTCAAGATCTGTGTCTCTTCATCAGGTGGTGGGTAAGTCAAAACTCAGTGGAGAGAGACACATAATAAACATTTCAGTCTATGAGCAAGAATCAACACCAGCTGTTGGAATAATGTGTAACTTTCCTATGCAGCCAGCAGGAATATGTACCTAAAAAGGGGCCACTACCACAGAGGAGCAAACCTGGAGAATAGAACCCCCAGGTTGGGCAAGATGGCAACTGGACATTGTCCATATCATCAGCAGGTAAAAACAAAGGCTGTGAGGAAGGATTGAAGGAGATGGCTACGTTTAGCCTGCAGATGCAAGGATTAACCTAAGTGCTTGGAAAAGTTACTTCCAAGATCTCACAGTCAGAATGGCCATTGTCTAAAAAGGTAACCTTTCTGAGGTCCAGTTAAGTAGTGGTAGTGGTTTGAGTGTTAGACTATGATTCATAGAATGATAGAGTTGAAAGAAACCACAAGGGCCATCTAATTCAACCCCCTATCATGCAGGAATACCCAATCAAAGCACTCCTGACAGATGGCCACCCAGCCTCTGTTTAAAAACCTCCAAAGAAGGAGACTCCACCACACTCTGAGGCAGTGCATTCCACTGCTGAACAGCTCCTACTGTCAAAAAGTTCTTCCTAATGTTTAGGTAGAATAGTTTTTCCTGTAGTTGGAGTCCATTGTGCTGTGTCCTTGTCTCTGGAGCAGCAGAAAACAAGCTTGCTCCATCCTCAAAATGACATCCCTTCAAATATTTAGACATGGCTATCATGTCACTTCTTAACCTTCTCTTCTCCAGGCTAAGCATACTCAGGTCCCTAAGCCACTCCTCATAGGGCATAGCTTCCAGACCTCCCACCATTTTGGTGATCCTCCTCTGGACACATTCCAGCTTGTCAATATCATTCTTGAATTGTGGTGCCTAGAACTGGACACATTATTCCAGGTGAGGTCTGACAAAAGCAGAATAAAGTGGCACTATTACTTCCCTTGATCTAGACACTATACTCCTATTGAGTATATTGATTCCAGAGCACAAGGGTTTAAATCACTACTCAGCCATGGAGACCCACATCATACTGTCTCAGCCATAGAGGAAGGCAATGGCAAACCTGTTCTAAATAAATATTAGCAAGAAAACCACATGATAGAGTCGCCATAAGTCAGGGTCAACTTGAAGGCACTTAAAAAAAAACAACAGCAAATGGTAGCCATCTTCAAACATTTGAAGGGATGTAAAATGGGGCAGATTTGTTTTGTATGTTTCCAAAGGTCAGGACCTGAACTGAACAGTGAAAACTACAATTAAGAGTTGATGAACTATTAGGAAGAACTTCCTTGTGGTACATTAGTTTGTTCACTTGGAAAGTGGTGGTTTATCCTTCATGGGGAGTCTTAAACAGCAATGCCTCACTTGGCATTGTGATCCACTTGGCCGGGGTCTCTCAGTCTTTGGAAACTTACCAAACTAAAATACTGAAGAAGTGCAGAGTCCAATCTGTTCCTGTTGAGCACAGTGACTAGTGTGCATGGATGCTTCCCTCACATGACACTCATTTCCTAGCATGAGTACAGAAAAAATATGTCATGGGAGTGAGACTTTTCAATATCCCTGAATATCAGTAATACCAGAATTCCATCCATGAATTGGCTGTATAGGTCATCCCCCCATATCCATGGGGGATACACCCTCAGACTTACCAGAGATACACGAAACTGCATATAATAGTGAACCACCATAGATTACCATAAGATTGCACTGGAGGACCTAGAAAATGCCTAGACAGGATGCCTCTCTAGGCATTTGGTGCCACCCTATGGTCAACTTCTGGCAGATGTTGACCATAGAATTGCACTGGAGGACTCCCCAGTGTCTAGAGAAACCATTTCCAGAATGGCTCTACGATCCTCCAGATGCCTAGAGAGACTTTTCCCCTCGACTGCAGGTAAGTAAAACCATGTCTACCAATCCTATGTAAAGGGGAAGCACCTGTATATGTAAGTGCAGCAAGATTCATGCTTGGAAATACATGCACAGTCTCAAATCTGAATCTCAGAAATGGTCTCCAAATCCGATCCCAAGCATGTAACTCAATGGAGTTAATCAGAGTGTTGGGTACCAAGGGTGCCACCAATCTTTCCCAATGGCCTCTGGTGGTTTCCATTTCATTGGGGCAGTGCACCCACTTCAGGTTTTACTCAGAGCTTTGAAGGAGGTATCCAAGGTGCTGAACCTATTTGGAGGATAGGATTCAGCATCTTGAATAGGTCCTTTAAAGTTCAAAATAAAGGCTAGATCAGATTCAATACCCTAGTAGTTCACCCAACTGAGCTTTTGAATTGGAGAAACTGGAGAAGAATGAGTTTTCTATCTGAGGTGTAGTTCATGTACTCTTATTGAAGTGTTCTCATAAACAGTGGTCTCATAAACAGAGGCACCATCGCATTGACAGTATATATGGTGCATTGGGAGAACCAGCTTTAGCAGTAGGCAGCATAAGACAACCAGGAAGTAGATAGAAAGGGGACAAAAAAAGCAGCCCTTCCTGAACTCCTTGGCCAGTCTCTTCTCTTGGAGGACTAAACAGCATATAACATATGACTTGCCTTCCATCTCCTAAACTGGCTTTCTTCTGCCCAGATGTACTGGAGAAACTGGTTCCATTGCCAGTGCTGAAGCAAGATTCCACCGTCCATCCAGTCAGCTTTTGTACATAGAATGGAGGAAGTGTCATCTTGTCCTTGGACTCAGGAAACAAAAGACTGCTCATGTCCCATTTGCTAACCTTCCTGATCTCCACTTTTTTCAAGGTGGGGTACATTTTTATGGAACTATAATTCCCCTACCCATGTCCCAGATGTAGCACTGATTCAAAATGTTCGTGGAAGAGGGAATGACAGTTCTCACTTGTGGCTGCCATTTTTGTTTTGGAGACCCCAGAACAACATTATATCAGAAGCATTAGCAGGGGTGTATGGAGAAAATGGAGGCTGCCAGCTGGCAACCTTTGAGAAGTGCTTCCACCACTTTGATCGCACAGTGGTAAACATACTCTGGCAACCTTTTCATCAAATCACCCTCCCACATCCATCCCCTGCCTTGGTGGCAGGCCTCCTTTTTCCCATCACTAAAAGTTCAATAATTGTGTTCTTTCCATTTTCCTCTGTTATTAGAATGGCCTGGAATGGGATCCTACAGGAACCAGCATCATGCAGTGGTCTGAGCATTGGACTAGGGATCTGGGAAGCCTGGATTTGAATCCCTGTTCTACCATGTAAACCTGCTGTGTGACCTTGGGCAAGTTATACCCTCTCAGCCTCAGAGGAAGGCAAAGGCAAATCCCCTCTGATCAAATCTTGCCAAGAAAACCCTGTGATAGGTTGCATTAAGGTTGCCATAAGTCAGAAATGTCTCGTGGCCACACAACAACAACCCTACATACTCATATACCCTTCTTCCTCATCAGTTTGACCAGTAACATTACAATTTAATCACACTCATAGCTATCACCCTACATTTTCAGTCACTTACCAACTGTTACTCATGCTTCCTTTTTCAATAAGTCTTTTTCTTTTGTCAAAACCAAATAAAAGTCTTTCTTTCTGTCTTGTTAGGCCCTCCCCATGCTTAATTGTATTCATAATTACTAAGTGTTGGAATTCAGCAAATATATTTAAATGAGATGAAATTAAGAGGGCCAAGACAATTGAAGTCTCTTCTGTAGTCTGAAGAGAATGATTTAAAAGAATAAGGGTGTCATAACAGTAACTGAAAGCTGTAAAGAAGAAAGACTGTTTTTCAAATGAATGAAACAGCAGTATTTGGGATTTATTTTCCTAATTAGCTCTACTGTTAGAGATTTTCTAAACAAATGGCTTAGAAGGAACTTGAAGAAAATGTAAATATAACCAAAGAATAATGTATTAATACAATAGCTCTTCTCAAGATAATTTCATTAGCACTGGCATAGCTGCCACTGGGCTGGCAGGGGCATTGCTCCTGGGACACCAGTCAAAGGGAACTGCTCTGCCTGCTGCGACAGTTTTATTTGTCCTTCCCTCCCAAGCAACCCAGCCATCCATGAGCATACAGGAGCAGCCAAAGATGAGATACATCTGAAGACTGGCAGTGGGTGACTGCCCTCTATGCTTGAAGAACTATATCGCCCTTAGAAACCCAGCAGAACATTAAGATCTGCTGGAGAGGCCCTTCTCTCTGTCCCGCCACCTTCTCAGTCTCATTTGGTGGAAACTACGGAGAGGGCCTTTTCCGTAGCTGCTCCCAGACTTTGGAATTCCCTCCGCAGAGAGGGCAGGATGGCCCCATTTTTACACTCCTTCTCTGGCTTTTTCTTCGCAAATGAAGATTCAGGAAGGACTCATCCCGCGCTTTCTGCAAGTGTGCTGATGACTAAAAAGGCCAATCCAAGATAAACAAGTCCAGTTGCAGAAAGCACAGCAGAAGGTCTCCTTGGGTGATGGTTCTGGGTTGTGATTCTTTCTGCATTGTCGTTTCTCTTTAAGACTTGTTTGGCATGAGTTCTCAAAGAAGGCTGCAGCATCGTGGACAGTGCGTATCCATGCCTCCCGATGTGAGGCCAGGGCAGACCATTGTTGGTGATCAATTTGGCTGAGCGTGAGATGTTGTTTCAGGGAGTCCTTGTATCGGGGTTTTTTTTTTGTTTTGTTTTTTTTGTTTTTGTTTTTTTTGGAGCACCCCTCTTACGCTGACCCATGGCGAGTTCACCATAGAGTACTATTTTGGGGAGGCGATGGTCCTCCATCCTAGAAACGTGCCCTGCCCTGCACAGCTGTGTTCTCAATACACTCCTTCAGGCAGCAGGTTAAAACATTTTTATGCCACCAGGCCTTTGCTGACAAATTAAGGTTGAACTGCTAGTGCTCCTGTTTTTAAGATCTATTTTAATTCGCTCCAAAAAAGCGATACAAAGACTCCCTGAAACAACATCTCAGGCTTGGCCAAATTGATCACCAACAGTGGTCCGCCCTGGCCTCACATCGGGAGGCATGGAGACGCAATATCCACAATGCTGCAGCCTTATTTGAGAACTCACGACGAACAAGTCTTGAAGAGAAACGACAACGCAGAAAGAATCACAACCCAAAAACATCACCCAAGGAGACCTTCTGCTGCACTTTTTGCAACCGGACTTGTTTATCTCGGATTGGCCTTTTTAGTCATCAGCGCGCTTGCAGAAGGCGCGGGATGAGTCCTTCCTGAATCTTCGTTTGCGAAGAAAAGCCAGAGAGAGAGAGAGAGAGAGAGAGAGAGAATTTGTATGAACTTTAAAAAATGTCTTATCATTTATATGGAATTTTAATTATGTAAGTGGTTTAATCTCTTTTTAATTATTATTTATTGTACTATGTTTTTTAGCTACTGTTGTTTTTAAATGTTGTGAGCTGCCTTGGGTACCACCATAGGGAGAAAGGCAGGATATAAAATAACAATAGCAATAATAATAATATCCCCCCCCCCAACATGGCACTCGATACGGAATCCATGAAGCTCTGGGATGGCTGCCATCTGCCATTAGGGCCAACTAGAGCCTTCACTGCATCCTCCCCTTTCCTTCTTTGCCTTCATCTCTTCTTCTCCCAGGTCTTCTAAGGCCATTCCACAGCCATGGTAAGCAAAGTGTAGCCTATGGGCTGAATGTGGCCCCAGGAACCCTAACTGTAGACCTTGATGTCTCCCAGAAGCCCCCAGACCTCCATTATTCTGTTTTTCCAGACTGATCTTTGGGTGGGGGCGTTTTGGCACAAAACCCAGCCAAAATCTGCCAAAACCATTATAGTTTGCTACCACTAATCCTCTAAAGCCCTGGTGGTGCTGTGGTTAAATGCCAGTACTGCAGCCACAATGTTGTAAGTTCAATCCTAGAAGGCTCCAAGATTCACTCAGCCTTCCATCCTTCCATAGGTCAGTAAAATAAGTGCCCAGTTGTTGGGGCAGTTAGGTAACATGTTGTAAACCACTCAGGGAGTGCTTTGGCACTGATAAGCAGTATAGAAATAGAAGTGCTATTGCTATTGCTAAAGCCCCCCAAACCTTTCAAAGTGATATCCCCAAGTGACTTTGCATCACTTCAGGTGTGCCAAAACACACAGGTGTGGACACAGGGAGGAAAACTGGTCCCTTCACCCTCCATAGTTTCCCACCCATGCTCTGCAGTTTTCTTTCCTTCTTTTTATCTACTGTCTCCTACCTTCTCCTTCTTCTTGCTGCCTTTCTCCCTTCCTTCCCTACTACCGGTATTTTTTCTCCTGTGAGCTCTTCTCGTTTTCCTCTTCTCTCTTTTGCTTCTCCCTCTCTTTTCATTGTTTCATTTCTACTTGCATTTTGTTTTTCCCCAGCTGCTCTTTTCTCCCCATATCACCTCACTCACACCTTCCTTTTAATTCTTCCATCCCCTCTATTCTTCCTTTATTCTCCCACCTCCTTTATTCTTTTTTTCTCTGTTCCCTGCCCTGAGCTCTGTTTCTTCCTTCCTTCACACTACCCTGTTGTATATTCTCCTTTTCTCTTTCTTCTTTATTTCCTTGTCCCCACTCAATATTATATTAAAAGCAATGACAATAACAGCATGCTTTTCTTTTCAAATTCTTCATTCCATATGGTCTCTTTCAGAGAGGGGGGTTATGGGAAGAGGAGGTAGGTTGTTAAAAATAATAACAATGTGCCCTCTCTTCTTCCCAGAACTGCCTAGTCTTGAAGAGACAATACTGTGGAACAGGAAAAATGGGGGGGGGGGATGTTTTGCTGTTAAATTCTATGGTCTAAATCCAACTGATCTCCCCTCTTATAGCAGACTCATTGGATTTGCAAAAGTGGTGACAAACTAGTATTCACTTCAATGAGCCAGTGTGATGTCATGTTTTGTGTGTTAGACTCAGGGTTCGAATCCTCACTCAGCCAAGGAAACTCACTCGCTGACCTTAGGCAAATCACACTCTCTTGAGACTTTATCAGACACACTAAATACATCATCATAATGATGCCACATAACACGAAAGGGTGTGCAGATCAAGGTGATGCTGCCCTTTCACATTTACGTCCTGTCAAAATCCTGTACCTTCTTATTGATGGCTGAAGCCTTTGACTTTAGTGCCAGCATTGCCAGTGTGTGAAACATTGCGCCATTTAATTCACGTGAATGCAGCATCAATGGCCAGTCTGATGTGAACAGTTCCAGGTGAGATCACAACATCCAGGTATGCTTCACTCTTTGTATGACCCTCCCTGGGTTACTTGGGACTTTTAAGTTGTGTTTAGGTGCTTGGTATAACTTTTTATGTTCTATTTTAAAATTTCCCATGCAATGAAGTCTCGTGAGATTTCAAAGGAGGAAGCGAATGGGACTTCATTAACTTCCTCCTTCATTGCCAGGGAAGCATTTGCTGGGAGAGAAGGTAAGTGCAGTGTGGGGCATTCTTTTGCTAGCATAAACATGGGGGCCGGCTCCACGACAGGAAAAAGTTCGAAAGATTCTGGATTACCATTCTTTTGCATCAGGAGTGCATAAATCACACTACTCCTGGCATTTTCGGAAGATGAAGCCAGATCCAGCAACTTTCTGTTTTCCTTAATTCACACAGGCAAAGGTGGGGGGGATCGCCTCCAGATGATTAAAGCCAGGCAGGAGGCGGGGAGGGAGCAAGGAGGGGGTTATGGAGACCATAAATAATGAGAGGAAAGAAAAAGGACAAACAAACAAGGGAACGAAAGAGCGATCTGTCAACCCCTGTCTTCCCCAGCCCCAAAAGGCTTCTATAAAGAAAGGAGTCAATGAAAGCATGAACAAGCAAAAGCATGGTGGAGCGATCTCCCTCCCTTCCCTTCATGCATGCACACACAAACACACACCACAGAACTAGGGGTTGCCTCATTCCTAATTGTTTCCCCTCCCTCCGAAGCCTTGAATAAAGGCAAGTGAATGGAAGGACAAACAAACAAAAGAACGAACATGCAATCGGCTGTTTCCCAGCACACACGAATGCACACACACACACTCACACCAGCGAAGCAGCGAAGCATTTTCCCAACCCCCAAAGCCTTCCTTTGAAACAGACAGGAAGGGCTCAGAGCAGAATTTCCAAAGTGGGCTTCAAGCAGAAGGAGGGTGAATTTCTTCTCTCCAACCCCTCAGTCTATTCGGATAAAGCAGAATGGTCACTCCAACCAATCAGGATTCAGCTCTGCTCACAGTAATTCGAAAAGGCAGGTGCCAGTTTACACGATCGTTAGTTCCCACGATAAATTATGTGCATTTTCGCGAATTTAATCAAAAAAGTGTGGAAAACTAGCGAAAGCTGATACTGCGTAACTGATGGGTTTTTTGCACCCCCTCCTTCTGAAAAGGGCGCTGTTGCTTCGAAATGTGTGGGAACTATCAGGCTTCTTGTCGCATTCTTTGAGGATTTATTTTGCCATGTAAATGACCCCATGGATTTTTTTTATGCCTGCAAAAGAACGTGCAAAGGGGATCTTCTAATAAAATCCTTGGCATCAAAAGAAGCCAAAGATCACCATAAGTCAGAAATGACTTGAAAGGGCACAACAACAACAATAACAACAACTATTTGTTTCAATGAGTCTGCATTAGTTGCAACTAGCAATTGAATTGTGACAGTCTCTTCAGAACAATTCAAAACTGTACTGAATATTAAGAATGTTAATATGGGGAATAATAACCAGAACTGAATTTCTGAGCACTGCAAGTTTTCTCTGTTTTGAGGGGCATTTTTGGTGGTTCTTGCAGCTCCCAGAAGATCTAATGAGCAGAAAATGGGCCCCAGAACTGCTGCAGCTGTCTACCCATGCACTTGAGTAAGGAGCATATAAAATTAGTAATTTCCAAGCAAATTTCTCATTGCCCCTACCCATCCAGAGGAGGGCCAGCAAAATGGTTAAAGATCTGGAAGCCATGCCTTTTGAGGAATGGCTTAGGGAGCTGGGTATGTTTAGTCTGAAGAAGAGAAGGTTGAGAGGTGACATGATAGTCATGTTTAAATATCTGAAAGAATGTCATACTGAGGATGGAGCAAGCTTGTTTTCTGCTACTCCAAAGACTAGGACACGGAGCAATGGGTTCAAATTACAGGAAAAGAGATTCCACCTAAACATTAGGAGGAACTTCCTGACAGTAAGAACGGTTCAGAAGTGGAATACACGGTCTCGGAGTATGGTAGAGTCTCCTTCTTTGGAGGTTTTTAAACAGAGGCTGGACGGCCATCTGTCGGGAATGATTTGATTGTGTATTCCTGCATGGCAGGGGGTTGGACTGGATGGCCCTTGTGGTCTTTTCCACCTCTATGATTCTATGATCTCTGAGTATATTTATTTATCACAATGATATCCAGAAGCCCTGGTGGTGCAGTAGTTAAGTGCCAGTACTGCAGCCACAATGTTGTGAGTTCTATCCAAGAGGGCTCCAAGGTGGACTCAGCTTCTCATCTTCTGTAGGTCAGTAAAATGAGTACCCAGCTTGTTGGGGGTAATTAGCTAGCACATTGTAAACCACTTAGAGACTGCTGAGCACTCTAAAGTGATATAGAAATGTAAATGCTTTTGCTATTGATATCTCTCCCTTCCTCAAAATTAATTCCGTGTGGTATATCCCATTATATTACAAATATCCTTAGAACAACTCTGGCAGCATACTGACTACCATTTCACAAATGAAAATTGGGACACATATGGCTAAGCTACGTCAGAGTGTGGCAAAGATGGCAAAAGCCATTAATGAGGACAAACACAAGCTAGGAGAAGATGCAGCAGTTTGCTTTTGCCTGAGCCTATAGGGAAGCACAAGACTCTGTCCTCTCCTCTCCAATCCCTCCTGCTGAGATAATTGAGTTTGCAGCAACAAAGGATGAAAGTGGGAAGAGGAGACAAAACTGGGACATTTTAAAAGCAGTTGGAAAAGTGGGATGGTAGAGGATTAATTGGGACTATTCCTGCCAAACTGAGACAGTTGAAAGGTATATGGCAGGTAAGTTAGTGTGAAACACAATACAAAGTCAAGGGTGACCTAAGGCTGAGCACTGATTCAAACCAAGGTCTGTGACCCACATTTGAGTCATCTATCCAAAATGCTCTACCATCTAGTCACTCGTTAGATCGCCATGTGACAGCTACTTGATACTCAACACACCTAGTGATCGTCTCCCTGCCACTATTCAATGCCTTTTATTATTATTTTTTCCTTTACAGACCTGCAGTTAGAAGAAACAGTGCCACAATAAGAAGCAATGAGAGCCGCCCAATAGTTGAAATGAAGAGATGGGCAGGAAAAAAAATACCACAAAACAGTGTGGAAAACATTGAAGAGCAAAAGGGTAATAGGCCCGAAGCATGAAACAGGCTACAAAGGTAGCAAACTTCAAAGCACTTCCAGAACAACAAAGAAGTGTGTGTTTGTGTGTGCATGTGTGTGAGTGTGTGTGTGTGTGTGTGTGAAGAACCAAACAGATGACTGAACAGAGATTATTGAATCAGGAAGACTATTGTAAAACAGCCTATTAGCATCTCACAGATCAAAAGAATAAACACCTCAGATGACTCTGTGACACAGGCAAGTAGCTCTAGTCACAAACTTCTTCCCCTCCTTCTCAGCTTAACTTTTGCACAGAGCTTTCACTGTAGCAAAAGCTAAGTCACTAAAGCAAATTAACTTTGAATAACTACAAGGGCAGCTCTAAATATCCGGCAATTACACTGGAGAAGATTAAAGAAATTGCAAAGGGGGTGGAAGGAGAGGAGCAGGAATTAGAAAAGCTCCATAAAGGAGGGAAAGGACAGCAATGAAGGAAAAAGAAAAGATCTGCACTGTGTGTTGGGGAGGGGGGAGCAGAGAGCTGAATATTTCTTGTCTTTCCTTAAGAGCTGTGATGTAGTCCCTCAGAGTGAGATAGGACTTGATTTGCATTTCTACATTGGGAAGCCAAGAGACTCCTTGATGGCTCCCTAGTTTCTAAGAAAAAGGAAACCAAAGCAAAGCCATCATGTTTGGGTACCTCCGGAGATAACTAAGCAATTGTTACCCTAAGAGGTGGGAGGGGTGCATTAGAACCCCACCCATGATGCTAAAATCTCTATTATTATTTGGGGGGATTCTTAGCTCAAACAGAAGCCTGCAAGAGGAGGGCAACTTTGGGAATCTTTTCACCTATGTACCAGTACTAAATGTAGAGAGCACTCTAGTTAAAGTAAAAGAATTTTTATTGGAAATAACATAAGTGATACACTAGCATACCAAACATACATTCTTAAGAACCATACAAGGCTATTGGAATGAAAGGTGGGGAGGTTGGCTAGAAAGAAGTCCAGGAAGATAGGGTTATAGTTTCCAATCCTGAAGAGAAGAGCTCGGTGCTGTGAAGACGCTCAGACCAGGGCTGAGGGTGGCACAGAGAATCCGGCAGAGTGTCGGTGTCCATCTGTGGCACCCTTAGCTGGGCTGTGGGCTGGGATATTTATACCCTATTTCATATCCTGAAGGGCTACTCTGGTTCTGGCAAAGCCTGGATGGATTTCCCAAGAGATAGACAACGAGAGCAAAACTCAACTGATTGTGTTGGTTCCAGCAAGACAAAACATTGATGGCTCTGCATCAACCTCTTAATGGTTGGTCAGGTAGAGAGTATAGGAGAGAATTCTGTAGGAATAGATATGGGAATGGTCAAATACCCTTCAACTGCCTCATTTTGGCAGGAATAGTCCCGATTAACCCTCTGTTTCCCACTTTTTCAGTTGCCTTTAAAATGTCCCAGTTTTTGTCTCTTCCTCCCACTTTCACCCTTTGTTGTAGGCTTACTTCAGCTGCTGCAAACTCACTTAATCATTTGATTGAATGACTCATTGCTGAGGTGCCCAAGAAAGGATTAGCACATACAGTAGCACCCCTGTATATACAGGGGATTGGTTCCAGGGGGACACATATGGTGAAATCCATGGATAATAGTGAACGCCATCCACCACCACCCTGCGATCACTTCTTCCCCCTCCCTTCCTCCTTCACCCCGCCATGGCCCTGCCGTGACTGGAGGTCTCCCAGGAGGAAGGAGAGGGCAAGTGTGATCACTTCTTCCCCCTCCCTTCCCCCACCCCCACCATGGCCTCACCACGAACAGAGCCATCCCAGGGGAAGGAAGGGGGAGGCAAGATCCCTCCTCCCTCCACCCCATCGCCAACCATGGATAATTGAAACCGCAGTTGGTGAATCAGAGGATACGGGGGTGCTACTGTACCTCCCTAATGACTATGCTTAATAAGGGCTTCCACACAATCCTAATATGGGTTTGTTTGCCAAAATATTTCAGAGACACATCCCAGGTCATTGTGACCTCCACCTGACTTTTGGGTTCAACCTGACCCCAAAAAGTGTCCAATATTTCCAATTATGAGATATTGTGTGGAGTGGGCATGCTAACACAGTTGTGCAGGAAGACTCTGTGGGGAAAAGATGCATATTTTGCATCTTGAACTGGGTGATGTCAACCACAATACAGTTGGCAACATTTATCTTTATTCATTATTACTTCTTTTTTAAAAAACAACAATACATTCAAGGTGCTGGTGATGGCATTCAAAGTCCTAAACAGTTTGGTATCTTGATACTTGAAACAACATCTCTCCCTCTGTACATGTGCCTGAAAACTGAGGTTTGCTGGAGGGTCCTTCCTTTGTGCTGCTACAATGGAAACAGTGTAATTAATGTAGGAGGACATGGGAGAGGGCCTTCTCTGCTGTGGCACCCAAGTTGTGAATTATCTTCCTGTTGCACCGGCAGTGCCTCCCTGGTTTGGGGGGGGGGCTGCTGGTTCGGGATATGAAGCAAGCAAAATGACCATGCACCAGTTCTGGGCTTGAAAAGAAGGCCATTTTATTAATGGCAGCAGATTGAAAAACATACAGACATATTCTCATCAATCAGACAGACAAAGCAGAAAGATACAAAGTGGGACATACAGTTTGTAACTCTGCAGAGTTGCACACTGCTGCGAGGCGAAGCCCTGTGTCGTGCCCTCACCTTATATGTGTTTCTCTCCTTGAAGCTTTGCAAATATAGTGGGCAGCAAGGAAACTTTCTCAAGCCAATTATCAAGGGGAGAGTTTCTCATGCCAATGATCATGCCAGGTGCTGGGGTATCTCAAAACATCCTTATCTCCTTGGCTGTGGGATGAAGTTCTCATTCCCTCCTGCCGCCTCCAGCTGTGGAGAAAAACTGCTCCTTGACCCATTCTACTAACGGAAAACAGGGCCTAGCGTGTCAAATGCAGCCTGAACCAATCTTTTGCTAGGCCTTGCATGCAGGGCCTAACACCTCCTCTTAGAAGCCTGACTTGGGTGTCATTATAACCCCAAGGCTCATCTACACAGGGCAGAATATGCCAGCTCCCCACCAGCATATTCTGCCCTCAGATCAGGCCTGCTCTTCTCCTGTTACCTGTATGTAATGGGATGGAGTCCAGACCACCATGCTGACCCATCGCTGCAGCCCTCATCCCACTCTCTGAAGCCAGGAAGCCAACCTGGTCACATGCTGTAGGGCTGCTTCTTGGCTTCAGAAGTGCAACGGCAGACAGCGGCTGCAGCAACAGACCAGCGTAACAATGTGGGCTGCTGTGGTCATGCAAGCCTGACTCATTTTTTGCTGGTGGAAGCGGTTTTTCCCAGGTATTTTTTAAAAGCAGTATAACAGGCTTTACCCCGTCTTGGCCCATCTTTGCCCTGGCAGTCACGCGGACTGCCCAGGGGTAAAACAGGGCAAATTCCCTGCATTGTCTGGACTGCAGGGCTCCAAGACATGTAGATTATGAGGTAAATAACCCCTTCTAGACAAGGTCCAAGGTAAAATACAGTTTTTGTTAAACCCTTTTGGGACCTAATTCATTTCTCTCAAACTGTACATGTGTGTGGTTTTAAACAGTTTTAAAAATTTTTATGCTGTTTTAACTTGTTAAATGGTTTAATTGACTTAATCTGTTTAAATTATTTTTAATTGTTTGGAATTTGAATTGTTTTAAACTGCTTACATTGATTTTACTTGCCTGCTGCCCCAAGATCCCAAATTATAGAGCAGGATATAAATATTTAAATAAATTAAATATTCCACTTTACTGCTTTGTGGTTCAAGGAGGTGTACCTGAAAATTGCTTAGAGGTTTACCTCATGTCACCATCTGCTTGAATTTCTTTCAATAGAAATCCCAAATCACAATTTATATGGCACTTGGCTAGTTTTCACTAAGGCGGGGGGGGGGGTTAAACAGGTTTTTCAACATGCTGAACTAGTAGATAAGTAAACTAATAGTAGCACTAATAATAGAAAGTTTGCCTGTAATAGGTGTTTATAATTCTGACAGATTTTTTTTAGGGGCAGTTTTTTAAATAGAACTTTCCAGCTGGGAGATGAAAGATAATCCGCGAATCATTCAGTTTTATGGGCTGGTGGCCAGGCAATGCTCACATGGAGATGTATGTACTGTGTGGGGTTGCCATGACTTGAATGATCGCAAGCATCTTTTTTCATGCTGTTGCAACTGGGTAAATCACATACATTAAGTGTTAGAGGTGTCAAGTCCATATGAAGCCACCAGTTCTTACAAATGGTATTTCCTTATGAGTACTGTCTGGGTGTGAACTCAGCAACAACTCACATACTCTTTGAGAATCGTGGAATCATATAGATGGAATGTGTACCAAGGGCCATCTAGTCCGTTCTGTACAGGAATTCACTAATCCAGTGCACTAATCCAGGAATTCACTAATCAGGTGCAGGAATTTACAGCTAAGCATCCCTGAGAGGTGGCCATATAACATCTGTTTTAAAAAATCCAAAAGAGAGTCCACTACCTATGTAGGTATTATATCCTTTTGCTGAACAGCTCTAACCATCTGAAAGTTCTTCCTGATGTTTAATCAGAATCTTCTAATTTAAACCCATTGGTTCATGAGTCCTCTGGAGCAGCAAAAAAACCAGCATGTTGCTCCTCCATATGGCAATCCTTCAGGTGTTTGAAGGTAATTGTCTATCATATCACATCTGTTGGATTTCTGCCTGTTGTTGTTAACTGCCATCAAGTCAACTTCAGATTATGGTGACCCTATGTATGAGAAGCCAACATGTCAGCCTATCAGCAACAGCCCTGCTCAGGTCTTGCTGACTCAGGGCCATAGCTTCTTTGATTGAGTCTACCCATCTGTAATACAGTCTTCCTCTTTTCCTACTGGCTTCTACCTTACCTAGCATTATTGTCTTTTCTAGTTAGTCATGTTTTCTCATTATATGCCCAAAATATGGCAGTCTCAGTTTAGTCATCTTGGCTTCTAGGGAGAGTTCAGGCTTGATTTCTTCTAAGACCCATTTATTTGTCTTTTTAGAAGGCCGTGGTCCCCATAGAACTCTTCTCCGGTTGTTATTGTGTTGATGTGTGCTTCCAAGTTGTTTCTGACTTATGGTGACCCTAAGGCAGTGGGTTTTCATGGCCAAGTGGGGATTGTAGTTCTAATCCAACACTCAAACCACTACACCATGCTGGCTTTGTTCTTCTCTAGTACCATATTTCAAAGGAATTTCTTTCTATCCATTTTGTTCACAGTCCAGCTTTCACAACCATACATAGAAATTGGAAATATGAAACCACAGACAATCCTAACTTTAGTATTCAATTATATATCTTGATATCCCAATTCTTCAATTAACTTTCCCTTTGATTTCTCAGATCTTGTGGAAGAGGTCTCTTGTTTTTCTCCCTCCCTCTCATTGTTACCTTCTATTTCTCTGCATTGATTATTATAGTAGTTCTCCTTGTCCCTGCACACAAATCCCTCCATAACTGGCAATTTCTTATAGGGGACCTCTGAAGCTTACTGGAGAACTCAGTGCTCTTGTCCTGGAAGCCACCAGACACATGCCAGAAAGCTTAGTTGCCTTCAGAGAACAGTTGAAGTAGCTAGGTTGAGATTCATAAAAAGAGTGGAGTTGGGAGAAGCCCAATAGAGACCCAGAAGGAAGGGAACTAAGAGCGTGGAAGGAAGACAAACCAAGGGAAGAGAGGCATGGAAATTAAGAGAGGAGGTAAAGGTAGGTGAGAAAGAGGACTGGGAATGTAGGAGTAAAGGAAAAGACGTCCAAGGCACAAGAGGAGAGGCACCTAGGAAAGAGGAAAGAGGCTGGGGCAGGGAGGTAGTGGTGGTGGGTTAGTAATTGTCATCATCAACATCATTTTATTCATTTTTCCCAGTACAGGATTCAAGGATCTTACAAAAATTAAAACAGATAGAACTAAAAATTCACACTATGCAAAAGTTTAAAATGTAATTAATCTAACAATAGAATTTAAAGCAGTTATAACATGACAATTAAAAAGAAATCAATCAATAAACCATATCGCACATTTTGAAAGGCCGCTTCCCCCTATGTAATTAGTCCTCATAGGTCTACTGGAACAAAAAGGCCTACACATGTCTAGAGGAGGATAGCAAAGAGGATGCCAGTCTAAACTCTCTAGGAAGGGAGTTCTACCAAGAAATGTCCTCTCCCATATCCCCACTAGATGTAACTGTGAGGATGAGGAAAGGCATGTTTGTGGAGCAAGCTGGCAGCTTTGTTAAACAGTGCTGCCCTCTGAAGAACCAGAATGTCTGGAGCAGCACATTTTATTCCTGGAAAGCTCAGAGCTATCACTTAGGAAGACAAAAAACCTAGGATTTATTAAAATGTATTTTGACAGGAAAGATAATAGCAATTCTTTTACTACCTAATGAGGGCAGGGAAACCTTGTTTCCTCAGCCTCTAAGGAATGAAGGCAAGCTGCCTTCTCTCCCAGGAAAAACCGAGACTGTGAACAAGAAGGTGGAAGTGATATCAGCCCTAAGATTTGTCAATGGAGGATTAGAAAGGTCAGCATAGGTCAGAAGAGCCAAAGGGAGACTAACTCCGTGTGTGTGTGTGTGTGTGTGTGTGTGTGTTTCTTAAAAGTGCATCCACCTTTCAGCAGGAGGCATCAAAACTCTCCCAGCAAAGGACTTTATCAGATGCACTAAATACGGCGCCATAATGATGCCACATAAATAAGAAAGGGCCCACATATCAGATGACATCGCCCTTTCACGTTTATGTCTTGGCCAAAACCCATCCTATTTTATTGATGGCTGAAGCTGTCAATTGATACCCCATTGCACTTTAGTGTCAGAATTGCCAGTGTATGAAACTTTGCACCATTTAACTCAGGTGAATGCAGCATGAATGGCCAGTCCAGCGCAAACATTTGCAGGTGAGATTGCTACATCCAGGTAAGTGATGCACTTTTTATGACCCTCTCCGGGTTACTTGGAAGTTTTAAAACTTTTTGTGTGTTATTTTTGAATTTCCCACATGATGAAGTCTCACGAGAATCCACAGGATTTTGAACAAGGAAGTGAATGGAGCTCCATTCATTTCTTCTTCATTGCTGGGGAAGCTTTTGCTGGGAGGAAAAGGTAAGTGTGGTGGGAGGCATTCTTTTGCCGGCATAAAAATGGCTTTAATTATGCCTGCAAAAGAATGAATTTAGAGGCTGGTCTGATAAAGTCCAAAGTAGAGAGATGAAGAATAGAGGAGGAATGTTTGGAAGAAAACTGCATTAGAAGAAGGAAGGAAAGAGAAAAAGAAACAGACATCACAAGTAAGATTACGTACCCTCTAGCTATCACAATTTGGCAGGGACTGTCCCAAACAATCCTCCGCCATCCCATTTTGCAATTGTATTTAAAATGTCCCAGTGTGTCTCTCCTCCTGCTGCTTACCCCTTTGTCCTTGCTTCACTTTAGTTGCTGCAAACTGAGTTCAAAGTGCAAAATTAATTTGCCATCAATTAATTCAGCAGGGGGGAGAGGGGAGGAGGGGGTGGAGTCTTATTCTTCCCAGTAGGCTCAGACAAAAGCAAACTGCTGCAATCTCTCCTGCCTTGAGTGTTCCTCCTTGTTAATAACTTTTGCTGCATTGATCATACTATGATGTTGCTTAGCCACACATGTCCTGGTTTTCATCTGTGACATGTTGGAGGGTACAAGATTAGTAGGAGGGGAAAGATGAAGAAAACATGGACAGAGGCATAGGGGAAGCGAAGGAGTGAAATGCTAACCTGAGAGCACCAAATGGTGCCACATTACTAGCACCACATGGAAAGCCCCAAGTACCTGAGAACCTCCTTGATTAATCTTCTGAGGAAGAAAAAAGAGGGACCCTGGGAAAGTCAAGACGGAAGACCAGGCACCCCTTCCTAAATCAGGCTGATTATCTTGGTTATTTGCTTGGCAATAGAAGAGAATAGTCCAGTCACACCTCAATAAATTTGCCTCTTATTAGAGTTCCAAGAGCCTTGCCTCTCACGTTGGACTACAAAGGGATGGATGTACTGTTAGCCAGGGAGAAAAACAGTAAAGGGTTCTCTTGGAGAAAACAGGCCTATATCAGGTGATATAGGGCAGTGGTTCTTAACCTGTGGCCCACAGACCCCCAGGGGGCTGTGATGTCCTCACAGGGGATCTACAAATGGTTGGAGACTGCATGGCCTTCCTCCTCCCCACAGTGGAGCAGCCATGTGACAAGAGCCAAGACAAAGGCCGGCTGACTGGCTGGCTTGGCCTGTGCATTGCTATTCAATCCACTCCAGCCACAAACTCACAGAAAGAAGCAGGAGAAAAGTCTTCCCTCCCCCTCCAGTGCCTTTGAGGGAAGGTTTAATGGATGGTGTAATTGTGTTGCTGTTGTTGTTGTTTTAAATCTTGAGTTAAGTCTTGGGGTCCACAGCACCAAAAGATAATGAAAGGGGGTCCCTGGTAAAGTGAAGGTTAAGAGCCACTGATATAGGGATTGGGGGTAGATGTCTCTGATGATCTACTCTGAGGTCCACAGTGCTGAACCTATTTGGGGGATAGTGTTCAGAATCTTGGATAGTTCCTTTAAACTTTGGACCATAACCCAGAGTGGATTCACCACCCCACTGACATGAAAGCCATCAGCCACCACAGGAAATAGGCAAATTTATTTATTTATTATTATTTATTTTATTTCTACCCCACCTTTCTCCCAATATGGGACCCAAAGGGATATGTGATATAAATTAAAACAAAATATAGCTAGAAGAATATAGAATACATAAATTTAAAAACTAGTAAACATTAAGTTAAAACTGCCAAAACATTTTCAAAACACAGTAAAAGCTATAGCATGCTTCATCAAAAATAAATAAATCTGCCCCAGCTAGTTAAAAAAACAAAGACCTGTTTCAATAGATTGATCAAAAGATCTTTGACAGTTAAAAGAGAGCAGAGAAGGGACCAACTGAGCCTCCCATGGGAGGGAGTTCCATAGCCAAGGAACAGCCATGGAGAAGGCTCTCTCCCCATCTCTCCAGTTGTCTGGTACCTCAGGTTCCAGAATTCCTCCATTGGTCATTCTGGCTGAGCCTCCTGGGAGTTGAAGTCCCAAAAATCTGGAGGTCTAACGTCTGAGAACTAATTACTATAAAGTTTCTTTCTTAGCTGGTAAAGGTTCAAGAAAAAGCCCTCCCTCAAAGATCTTAAGACTCAGGCCAGCTTGTATGAGTTGATTATCCTGCTTACCTGTTTGGCAATAGGAAGGAACAGCCAGTGCATCTTCAGTGTGGCAGAAAAGTGGGATGAAATCAAATAAATCAGTAAACAATAAATAAATTACATGTAGACAGGTGGGCAGAATACCTCTGGTAGACCTTTGAATCAGCCAGAAGGTAGCCACAACAGAAGCCTAGAAGGGTAATAAGCTCCTATGGTCCCCATGTATTTGATTATTTGTGGTGGTGGGGGCATCGCCTCAGTGTCCACAGTTTCAGCCACTACAGTAGAACCCCCATATTCATGGGGGTGGTTCCAGGGGGTCTCACAGATACCAAAAACCACAGATAACAGCGAACACCATTGAAAATAATAGGATTTCCCATTTAAAATACCATAGAGTTGCCTTGGAGGACCTAGAAAATGTCTAGAGAGGCTGCCTCTCTAGGCATTTTCTAGGAAGATTCTATGGTAGGTGTGCTGTTTTGTGTCTCACAGATAACTGAATCAGTAGATAATAAATCAGCAGATACGGGGGTCCTACTGTATCTTTATTTTCCTAATATACAAGTTCTGATTCCTGAAGTTCTGCTTTCAGGAAATCATGGCTAGAAAAAAACAGCCATCATAACCACCACCATTACCAAAAAACAAACAAACAAACAAAGCAAAATACTGTCAGGCACCATATATTTGTGGTGAAAGCCATTTGGGAAAAAATTACATTACCCACAATGCTTTGGAAAGAGAATATTCAATATATTCAATATGTTGGAGTTTAGGAAAATGGGGATGATGGCTACAACCTTAACCACCAAAGGGATCTAGAACATGTGGCTCTAGGAGGCATCACAAGTGTGGTGGGCTCCAAGAAAACCATGCCATCTATTGGAAATGGACCTTGAGTGGAAGGAAGGTGCATGAAACCAGGTCTTGGGGAAACTGGTAGAAGATTCTGGGAATTGCAGCTCCTTAAAGTAACTTTTCCAAGTTCTGCCAAGGACATGCAAATATTGAAAAAAAAAAAGAGGCCCAAGGAGATGGAAGTGTTTAGGAATAGAATGGACAAGGCTGTGTTGAGCCAATAGTTCTATTGTGGGAAGCAGTAAATGCAAAGCAATGAGTGAAGAGTGCTATGTTCCAAAAGATTAGCCCCTCAGTTTTTTTGGGACTTTCGGGTTTCCTGACCATTGACCAGGCAGGCTGGGCCTTCTGGGAGTTGAAGTGCCAAACATCTGGAGAACCAGAGTTTGAGAACCACTCACTGTAGAATTCCTTCCTGAGGCCACCTCAACTGCCTTACTATGGAGCACACCTTACTTATTTATTTGTTATTTATTTGCCACTTTCATATCTCACTTTTCCTCCAAAGAGCTTGGAATGATATACGTGCCTTTCTTCCTCCTCACCTTATGCTCACAATAACCCTGTGAGGTAGCTTACATTGAGCAAGAGCAACAGACCCAGGATACCATCCAGTTAGAAACATACACATGTAAGGGGTTGTCTAAATGGTGAAAATACTTCTCATAGAATGCAAGGAGAATATGATTTGTCTTAATGGCATCCCACATCAATTCACCATATTTGAAAGGAGAGGGACTAAATACTCTATATACCTTTGCAACTTTTCCCAAAGTTTTTAAAAAGCTCCACGGGGAATCACATTCCTCCTTGTTGGGACAACTGATTGCTTTGGTGTGCATTCCCCATAAGAGCGGAAGTGGAAAACTGATTGGTTGGATGTGCACAGGGGGCGGAGCTTGCTAACAAAGCAAGTACCCGAAACCGCCATGTTGGATTTTCACCATAGTGATCATGTGCTCAGGCAACAAAACAGCCTTGTTTGTTTGTTTATTTGCTTGCTTGCTTCTTTGTTAGAGCAGAAGATCACACGTTGGATTTAGTTTTGTTTGTTTTTTAACTGTTCAGGGGCAGCAACTCAAGGTAAATAAAAAATGTGAGTAATTTACTCACACCCACCATCTTGATTCACAGGCATGCCTGTGATGGTGAACAGTGAAAGCGGATAGCTTTGCATGCCTATGATCTTTAAAAAAAGGAAAGGAAACATTAAGACAAATAGAAGCTGTTGCGAATTGGCATTATTGCTCACCAATCCACATTTTATTGCTTTGTATAGACAAGCCCTAAGTCACACTATGCATCCAGAGCCAAAAAGTCACCTTTGCAAAATGGACATATCCTGCTGATAGCATGTTCCTCTGTGCCTTGTTTTGCCAGTGACAATGGCGCTTGGTGTGTTGCAGTTGCCTATTGTGCATTGCATATTGCATCCTGTATTGTACATTGTGGCTGTACATCTTATATTGTGCATTGATGTTGTGCATCCTGTATTGTGCATTTGATAATGCAAAATATCACCTAATAATTAACTGTGTTGCAAAGTGTTGCTATTCTGCATGGGCCTGGCACAGTGCTCATGTAGCATGTCTCTGCATGCAGGTATTTATGCTATGCTAAAGAACCTGGACTTTTCCAGTCTCACCCCAACACTTTGGACTTTATCAGACAAGCCTCTAAAAACGTTCTTTCGGCACCATATTTTATACCATTTTTTGCTGGCAAAAGAACCCAAAATATCAAACATTGCCATGATCATGTGAAAAAGCAGCCTTGTACTTCTGCATTCACTGCTGAGCGTGATCTTGCTGATTCTCGCAAAAAGACACAAGTGTGCTTAAAAGTGTAAAAATAGCTAAATTAAAAAACAAAACGTACACACAAGCACTGAAGCACACTTAAAAACTTGCCTTCAACATGGGGAAGTTCATAAGAAGAGCATCACATGGCTAGTTTTCCCATTCCCACCTGGAAGTGTTCTGGCAGGGATCACCCATTGACGTTGGAATCACGCAGCAGGACAGGGCATGGTTTCACATGCTCGTAATCACGGCAAAAAAACACCACAGCCGATTTATTGATGGCTTGGCCTGACAATAAAAAAGAATGTCTTATTTGCAATACATGATCATGAAAGCATGATGCCATTCATTTTCACGTTCATTAGGTGTCTTTATGACACCATATTTGCTGTATCTGATAAAGTCCTCAAACTTGATTTAGCTTTCCTTCACAGTGGAGTTCTCCACAACCTGGGATGTACCACACAGGTTCAAAGTGGTAACTTTGTCCTAAAAGTCTTGAACCCCCTATTTTAAGTCCTACTTCCCATTACGATCTTACAATACCTTAAGCAAACCAACTATAAGAGAAATGAGAATATTGGTCTAATTAGGGACAAGAGACAACTTTTAAGGAATATATTAAGAAAAAGCAAAAGGCCATGGAAAAAGAAAGAGAAGGGCACAGCATCAACTCTACTTGGGTTTATTTATTTATTTATTTTAAAAAGAGCCATCTGGCTGTATCCCAATAGGAAAAAAAGAGAGGGGGCATAGAATTGCTTTAAAAAACAACAACTATAAAGACACTGTAAATCAAACAGCATTGAGTTTAGAACTTCAAAAACACAGAAATTTTCATCTATTATTAATTATGATAAAAAATTCTATCTCAGAATATTTTACACCACAGCTGTTGCTGAGAGAAAGAGAGACAGAACCTGCAACATAAATGTACTGAGAAACAAGAGAATCGGAACCAAATCTTTTGACCTCAAAATGGAGATAGCAGGAATATAATAAGGAACTTCCTTTCCTTTTCTCACTTGAGAGGGGAAAATATAGCTATAGCAATATAAAGTCTGTAATTGTATTTTAATTGTAGGAATTTAACTGTACCATTCTTATCTATAAACATGAGGTTTTCTATAAATAAATGGATTTTTTTAAAAAAAAAAAATTAGGATTTCCAAAACATATTAAGAAGTGCTCAATCCTCAATTTCCTAATTTTCTACTAAAAGAAGCACTGTTAAGTCTTCATTAATACTTGAGAGATGGAGGAATTTATCAGACTAGCATCTAAAAATGCTGTAATTCTGCAATTGAGGAAAGCAGCAACATAGTGACATGATTACAGTGACTATCGCACGTCACCATAATCACAGAATGATAGAATCATAGAGTTGGAAGAGACCACAAGGGCCATCCAGTCCAACCCCCTGCCATGCAGGAATAAACAATCAAAGCATTCTGGACTGATGGGCATCTAGCCTCTGTTTAAAAATCTCCAAAGAAGGAGACTCCACCACACTCCGAGGCAGTGCATTCCACTGCTGAACAGCTCTTACTGTCAGGAAGTTCTTCCTAATGTTTATGTGGAATCTCTTTTCCTGTAGTTTAAACCCATTGCTCTGTGTCCTAGTCTCTGGAGCAGTAGAAAACAAGCTTGCCCCATCCTCAGTATGACATCCCTTCAAATATTTAAACATGGCTATTCATGTCCCCTCTTAACCTTCTCTTCCCCAGGCTAAACATACCCAGCTCCCTAAGCTGCTCCTCATAGGGCAATCATGCAATTCTACCACCATGGAATTATTACACAACCACCATTAGTGGGATAAGAATGGGATTTCAGCTTGCGCTATAATAATACTTGTTTTCACATTGCTTCTAACAATAGAGTATTAATGCCACCTACTGAAAGGCACATGCACCTTTAAGAAAATTTTTCTCTTATTATGCTATTTTGCATGGGCAAGATTTCGGCTGTTCTCACAAGAAGACATAAGACGTTCCTATAAAACACTAAAAACAAATAAATAACCAAAAAAAATCACAAATAAACACTAAAAAAACATAAAAAGGTACCAAGAAAAGGTGACAGTTGATTAAAACAGCATCCTGTATGTCCTCTACACTTTCTCCCCCAGGCCAGGAGTGTAATTATGTGTTCTTGTTGGGAAAAGGGAGGGGGAGAGGAGGACCACCCATTCATGCTGGAATCACATGATTGCAGTGAGACATGGTTATTGCATGCTCATCAATACTGTGAAAAGAGCAATATTGAGAGCTATTGAGGGCTTTTGCCTGTCAATTAAAAGTTATGCCTGCTTAACGGGTGGAGCACACATGGACCATGGGAGGACAACAATGCCAAGGGATAACAAGAACCCATTTATGATACTATTGTAATTCCACTATTTCAGCCCTGTCTGATAAAGTCCGGAGAGGAAATGAGGATACATTTCAAAAATAACACAAATGCTACAGGAGTACTGAACTCCATTCTTCTATGAAAGGGCATATATGTCAAACTGATTCATCCAGAATCTAGCTAAAAGGGGTTGAGGACATTTAGCTAAGGATGTTGTGAACATTGAGGAGTGCTTATAGAAGTGAATGCTTGCAAACAAGATCAATGGATGGAAGGGCTCCTTCAAGTCAGTTCCTTCCAACACTTCCCCTTTTCCCTGCTACAAGGGTCCAGGTACTTATCTAAGGATGGAAAGAAGCTAGAAGTGACAGGTCCCCCACAAGTGGGTGCTTTAGAGCTCTAGCAAGGCAATCTCTCCTGTTGAGACTTGGGACTTTATCACACTGGATAATAACTTTATCAGCTGTATAATAATGCCTTTTGCGAAACTTATCACATAACGTTGCCTCCCAGTTGTTGCTGCGGTGCCTATAAAATGTGGTTAGAGCATCCCTTTCCATTGACAGGGAACACCAGGCAATAAGCTTCCAATCCCGCTGCTGTGCCATAAACCCTCAGGTGGGATAAATTTCCCCAGTTGCAGTCCTGAGATTGGGCAGTCATGTGGTCTCAGTCTCCTCCTCTATCCCCCTCCCTCCAGCTATCTCCAAATAGGCTGGTTTTCTTTTTCTTTTTTCCACTTTCTTTCCTTTTCTTTTTTCTTTGTTTCACTAAATTGCATTGCCATAATTGCCAAGCTGCATTACAACTAAAAATAAAAATAAAATACCTTGAAAAGCATGCTGGGTAGGGCAATAGGGCAAGGAGTTAAGGGAGAGTCCGGAATAGAGCTGAGGGATCATCAGTAGCTGAAACAGCCCCAGGTGTGCTATTGAAGGGGCATGTGATACTGAGGGCTGCCAAACTGGTTTTTATCCATTCACTTTTGCAAATGTGATTGCAGCTACAATGGGGCTCTTGTGGTAACTTGTCAGCTTTCCCCAGTGAGAAAAATGTGATTAAAGAAGTTGCACAATATCCTTCTAGTATGAACTCAAGGAGCTGGTGATAATGTTCAAAACCCTAAAGACTCCTGGGACTTTGAGAAAGCACCTCTTCCTATATACTCTTCCTATATACACCTCTTCATATATATATATATATATATCCTATATATATAACTGAGGTCTGCTAGAGAGACATACATAGACCCTGTGTCTTACCAGTGGAAGCAATAAATTGTGGGAGGATGTGTGAGAGGGCCTTCTCTGTTGTGGCACCCCAGTTGTGGAATGCCCTCCCCTTAGAGGCCTGATTGGCATCAACACTGATGTCATTCCAGCACCAAGTAAAATATGGCTTTTTTATTAAAGCCTTTGGCTACTAACTGATTTCATTCAGATCTCTACATATGCACAGTTTTAAATTATCTTGTTTTAACTTATCAGACTTGTTTAATATGGTTCTTGTCTTTTAAAATGAGTTTGTCTGCTTTACATTTTAAAAAAAATCATTACACTAATCTTATTGCATGCTGCCCTGAAGTCCCATGATATAGGGTAGGATTTAACTATTTTAATAAAGAAAAACTTTTTTAAAAAAATGCAAATACAGTTGTCCCTCTGTATCCACAGATTTGGTATTCACAGATTTAAGTATTCACAGCTTGAAAATATTCTTTTAAAAAATCCAAAAAGTAAACTTTGATTTTGCCATCTTATATAAGGGACACCATTTTGCTATACCATTGCATATAATGGGACTTGAGTATTCACAGATTTTGGTATCCACAGGGGGTCCTGGAACCAAACCCCTGCAAATCTGAAGGGACAACTGTAATATAGTTTTCCTGCCTACTAGTGGCTAGGGGAAATATTCAAAAACTGGTTTTAAAATGTTTTTTGAAAATCAAGGACCCCTGACAAGAAGAATCTTGAATTGATTATACTATATAATATATATTGTAAAATAAAACCAATTATAATGTTTGCAGTCCAGGACTTATTCTGTGCAAAATCCATACTGATTGTTTTGTGCAGGAAAAGCCTTTTCTGCACAGGAAACAGCCATTTTTTCACAGAAAATTTCTATCCAGAAATAGTAGTTTCTGCACGTTTTTTCTACCTGAATCAGCCACAGGCAAATTTTGCACAGACTAAGGACTTTTTCAGATGATACTTACTGCGCAAGGAGGTCTCAGGAGAGGCACAGCACTGTCGCATGGCAGGGAGTCCTTTTCGGATGCCGCCGTCCCTCTTCCGAAATAATTGGTGTCACTTCTGTGAAGGATTGGAAGCGGCCGTGCCATATTTTAATCATGGAAGTTGCCCATGAGTAAAAAATGGCTAAATATGGCATGGCCACTTCCAATCCTTCACGGAAGTGACACCAATTATTTCGGAAGAGGGACGGCGGTGTCCGAAAAGGACCCCCTGCCACGCGACAGTGCCGTGCCTCTCCCGAGACCTCCTTGCATGGTAAGTATCATCTGAAAAAAAGTCCTAAGTCCTCAGTTACAGCATTTTCTGCACAGGAAAATAATATGTCTACACAGCTGTTTCCTGAGCAGCAAAATGCTGTTATGTAACTAGGCACTTATTCTGAGCAAAATTCACATGTGGTTGATTTGCATAGAAAACAGCATTTTCTGTGCAGGAAACCATTTTTTCTGTGCAATATTTTCTGCACAGAAAATGCTGTTTCCTTTGTAGAAAATGCTGTTTTCTCCTCAAAATAAGTGTATGCAAATTTTGTGTGGAATAAGTCCTGAATTGCGAATAGGTCTTCAGAAATTGTGTGGTTTTCAAAGACTTTTTTGCAGTGTGAAGAAAATTGCTGAAATTACTCAACTGCTTCCTTCAGGAAGAAAATTAGTGAAGAATTACACCCCTACCTCCATGTCAGCAGGGTAATGAACCTGTTCTGGATTTACCATTTTTGAGGACAGAGTTCAACACCTTGAATAGCTCCATTAAAGTTCAGACTTATACCCAGAGAAAATTCACCATCCCGCCAACATGGAAGTCACCAGCCTCCATTGTTCCTTCCCGAACTTTGACATTCCTCTTGATAAGTAATTAGTTACTGTAATGGTCCAGTTTGAACTTCAACTCTCTCAGACAACAATCACTGATTAAAGTGCTTTATTGCAAAGGCATAGAAGTGAACAGGAACCAAATCATTGGCAAAACTGAGGCTCAAAGGAGAATACACTTTTAAAAGAGGCTTGACTCCCCCCACTCCTTGGGCATGCATTCCACCCCCCACTTCTCCCATCCCATTCCTAGGCCACACAGCTGCATGACCTTGGAGATAGCTGGCAATGGGAACAGCAAGGTACTCACATTTCATAGCCCTCCTAATCCCATAGCCATATCCAGCCCTGTACTGCACATGGCAGATCTCTGGCTGGACTTAGGCTAAATGCAGCCTAGTACAGACAGACATCCTGACAGTTACAATGATAGTTCCAAGCTCCCCCCAAGTAGTAGCTGTGTCTCTCCCTATTTTCTTCTTCTTGAGTCTAAACATCTGCAGCTCTTTCAACAGTTCTTCATTGCCCACCCCCTTTCTGTGGCCATATTTTAGTATACACAAAACGAGATCCACTGTGAGTGAATCTATGAAGGCATATATCTCCAGGGGTTTGATTGATAAGCACCTATATGTAAATCCCTTTTGTGGTCTGCCTTTCTGTACATGGCCTGTGTAACCTTTACATTGACTTGTGTCAGTGCTTAAATCATCTGATTTAATACATCTGCTGTATTAAATTAGTCCACAAAAGCTTATGCTAGCATAAACCAGTTAGTTTCAAAGGTGCTACTGGATTCCCTTGTGCCTTTTAGTGCTTAAATCAGTATTGCCTGTAAATCTTCTCTCCATTCACTTTGTGAGTTTCAGCATCTAAAAAGAAGTAGCACACATAATTCAAGATGTAGCTTTCTGGAGTGTGTGTTTGTTTCGAGCTCAGATTTATTTGTAAAGCTTTCATCAAGTGACACAATTTTATTTATTAATAGTATGAAAACCAAGTGATTGGAACCTTTGGTCCTCCAGCTCTTTTGGACTTCACCTCTAAAAGGCCCAACTAGCATGACAAATGGTAAAGGATGTTGGGGGTTGTAGTCCTAACACCTGACTGGTCCAGAGTTCTCAGCCCAGGTGTACCAGTGCATACCCTCCAACATTTCATAGAGAAAAAACTGGGACATGTGTTGTAAAGCAACATCAGAGTTTGGTCAAGTTGGCAAACTTATGACTGAAGAACACACAAGCTAGGAGATATTGCAGCAGTTTCTTTTTCCTAAGCCAACTGGGAAGAACAAGATTTCACCCCCTCCTCTCCTTTCTGCCCTAATGAATTGAGTACAAAAACTTTTGTGTTTTGAGCTCAGTTTGCAGCAATTGAAGTAAGCTGAGAATAAAGGGGGATGTGAAAGAAGATGAGAGAAACTGGGACTTTTTAAAAGTAGCTGAAAAATTGGGATGAGAGAGGATTGATCAAAAATGTCCCTGCTATTTCGTGTATGGACATCCCAAGCTGTTTAGAGCAAGGGTTTACTTTCCAGCATTCACAAAACACACACACTCCAAAAAAAAAAAAAAAGATTCCTCAACTTGGTCATCTTTACATTACTGAAAATTTATGTCATAAAGAAGCTGAGGGATTCATAAACTTGATGTTTAATGTCCTCTAGTTTATTTTTAAACAAAAACAACAACGTGTCCTGTGGCATCTTAAAGACTACAAAATTCTTTACAGCATAGAGCTTTCATGGGCTTTTTTTGATAACAGATCAGAGAAAGAAATGCTTTTTTGTTTTGTTTTTTACTACAGGAGCCATGCTGGCTCCAGGATTCAGGTAGTTATAATCCAAAAGAGTTACATTCCAGAACTCTAGTACAACATACATTCATGTGAGGCCAGAAGCTTGCTAGAAATGTAGAAGGAATGAGAAATCCCAGGATTGCTGCAGCTGGCTTTTATACTCTGGTCGGTGGTAGTGGTGGTGGTATTAGTGGTGGTGATTCCTGCCCTATTGCAGAGTCTAGAGACCTAATCTGTGCCAAGCTCCATCCAGTGGAGATAATCAGCTCATTCCAGATTACCAGCCATAGGGTTCATCACATGATAATAGTAGGAGAAATAGGTAACATTTCCATAGAAGGGTTCTTCCTGTTGAAGAAGACAATTTCTTTAAAGCCCTGAGCTGCAGGGAATGTATTGGAATCTCTATGGCAATTTCAGGTACAGTCATCAATAACATCTAGTTGACTATATTCACAGGAGGTGGGAGTGAAGATATTGTAATAATACTCTGCCACCTGTATCGGATTTTCCTTAAACTGGCAATTGCTATTGAGTTTTATCCAACTGCTGTTGATGAATGACACTGAGTTGTTTTGACTAGTTGCTATACAATATTCACATAGAGCACTAGTGCAAAAATGAAGGGAGGTGGAATGATAATCACAAGATGCCATCTTATGGCCTGATTTTTGAGCCGTTTCCCTAAACTGCACAAGAGAGTCCTCCAATTATGATAGACAAGATCCTACCTTGGAGTTTTATCACGTAGATCTCTGTATGCACAGCTACACACTGGTTGTGCTATACAACGAATGTGTTGAGTGCCAACATTACACAACTGAACAAAGACTGAAACAAATTACAACTGAATGCAAAACCAAATACACATTGCACAACTATGCATATGCACAATGGCACTTCTGCAACCTTGCATGTGCAACTCCACTTCCACAATCTTGAACTAAATGCAAATGTTCCACACTGGACACAAATGTGCAACCCCTCCTTTAGAGGAATGAGCAAATGCACCAGGCATCAGTAGGATTCCAGCCATTTCATTAGGAAGTCCCCTAAAGCCATGCTACTTAAAATGGTGCTGTGTGGACTGGTTCTGGTCTGCAAGACATCAGCTGCTACCCTCCAATAAGTTCCCAGAAAACTATGAGAACAAAATAATACTATGGCACTAATATGATGTCTTTGATACACTGGGGGGAGGGGGAATGCCAATCTGTCCCATCAGATAGCTTTGGAAGCACTAATCTAAAGTAAGTAGGCTTGGTCAATATATATTTTTTACTGGAAATGGTTGGAGGATACCCTGCCTCACCAAATTCATATAAGAACTCATTTTGAGACTGAAGATAATGAGAAATTGAAGGAAATTGTGCTAGGGAACTATTGAATACTATTTATTGAGGACTATAAAGAATAAAGAGTAGCCACCTTCAGACTACATACCGCCACTGATTGTGTGACCAGTTCCATAGGGCTGCTCAAGTAGACACTTCTGTGCCCAGAACAGTCAACTACAGCAGATCTCCATTACTGATGTTCTCTTTAGCCAATGACACTTGCACTAGTCACTCTTCTGTTCTTCTTTGCTTTTCCTCTTCTGTCACCTCTTTCTTCTGTTTTTTGCTCTTCACCCTCTTGACTGCCTCCAACAGCTTACTTTTAGTTGATATACTACTCCCCTTTCCCTTCCAATCCTATAACCCTCCCCTTGTTGCAGCACAGACTTCTTGACCTGTGGGATCCAACTGTCATGGACAGATATTTCTTTAGCTGTGTACAGACAAAAAAAAAATCTTTCTTTTTAGCTCATAATAACTTGGATGGTGCCAGCCACTAATATCTTAGCCAGAAGCATCCATCCTTGCTTCACATATATAATTTCTGTTTTCAGGTACAGGAGTATTTATAGCATTGTACTGTAGAGCAGGGTTGTTATATGAATATATTCATAGAGCCCAATTGCTTCTGCTGCATATGCTACAAGTTGCCAGTAACATGGAGATAGGGTTTCCTAGAAGTGTAACCAGACATGACAGTCCCCACATTTAATAATTCATAAATTGGCTGGATTCTATAATTTGGTTTGATGTGGCCTTCCATGAGGTGACAGTAAATTGGGACTCCCCATGCCCAGGGCTGGAGTCATGCTTACAGGCACATATAACCTAAGGAAGGGCCCCCATAAATTCCTCAAAGGAGTATATTCACAGATAAGGATCACATGGAAACCTTGGAAGACCATGGTTAGAGTGTTAATGGCTGGCCCTTTTTGGGTGATTCTGGAGGTGAGACTTTCAGGGATCACATCAAAGGTAGTTGGAGGTCTCATTGTCCTGCCAGAGGCTGGTTTTCCTTTTCCAGATCTTCAAAGCAATAGAGAGTTGTCTGTCATTCATGAGTCCTAAAACACCCCTTTCATCTGGGGATTCGTTGTTTAAATTTGGGAATCTCCAGTGAACAGTTGTCTTCTCAAAATCACCCTTTCAAGGGAAATATTGAATATAACTATCACCCCAAAACTTCATCTCAGTGTACACAGCTCCCTTTCCTCCCATCTCCACACAAATCTGTGTCGCCAAAAAAAAACCTTCCTAATCCCCCCCCCCTCTCTTGCTGCCAGTTCATCACCATGCATGGACCTCTCTTCTCCTGTTCCCCTCTAGTCTGTAACATCAAATCCCCTTAATCTCCCCGCTCCCTCTGTTTCAGTTGCTGCTTGAACATCTCTGCTCTTTCTGATTGGTACAGTATAACCTAGCACCTCTTCAATCTATTCCTCTTTCCAAATTCTTCCTACTGTCTTCGATAGCCTTGTGTGAGTGCTTGAAGCCTGAGTGTTGGTATGAATGTTGTTTAGACTATTTTTCAATTAAAAAATAGTTTATTTTTGTTTTCTGGTCTTGAGTCTGTTCAGTTAGTACTGGTATATATAGGTGAAAGATCCTGTGGTTACCTGGCCTCTCACATGCCAATTTGAACTCATTAAGATTCCCCAAATTATTATTTGGACATGCGTGGAAATTTTACAGACCTCTGCAATTTGGGTAAGAGAATCATAGTGTTTGGAAGGATCCCAAAGGCCATATAGTCCCACACCTTGTCAGTGCAAGAATCCACTTCTGAAGTTCCCCTGAGAGTTAAGCATCCAACATTTGCCATAAAAGCTCCAGCGAAGGAGAGTCTAGCACTGTCTAAATTCATCTCTTCCACTGCTGAACAGTTCTTTCCCTTGAAGAGTAGTGGTTGTAGCAGGTTAAGAATGAATGTGTGGAATGGAAGAGGGGAATAGTGATGTTCAGAAACCTCATCTTTCTCTTGTGACATTTCACTAGCATTATTGGCATGGGGGGGTGGATACAGCCCTTCAGATGTTGTTCCCCATCCCTCACCATTTGTGATGCTGGCTAGCACTGATAGGAGTAGAAGTCTTAAAACACCTGGAGATCTATATGTTCCCAATATGCATCTTATTGAAGGGTTATTGGCTTCTCTCAAAATTACCTAGATTGTTCGCCTGAGAGGGACACCCCTCCAAATAAATTTGCTTTGAAGTTCATTTTAATTGATTGTTCAGTTCTAGCTGGGGGTGAGAAACCTTTGGCCCACCAGATATTTTGAATTATAATTCCCATGATGCTATCCCATTAATTGGAGGCGTAGCCCAAAACAGTAAAGGGAAGAGTATTCCTTACATAGCATTATTGGGTATCACTAAGATCAGTGTCATGCATTGGCTCATAAAATCAAACCTTAAGGTTAAAGTTGTAACCACAGTTCTGTGCTTTTGTATACATGCTGTTGCTAAATGTTTAACACAAATACCACTAAGCAACCAGCAGATACAATTCAATGTCCCTTGTTGGTTCCCTTTCTCCTTTTATTTCTGTACTGTTACTATTCAAGGATAACTGTAGTTAGATTTCCAATTTTCACCTCCAGTGTACAATTAATATCTTCATTGGCTAGATGTCCAATAATGAATTTGCACCTTTAATGACGTGCGAGTTTTGTCACTTTCATTGTTCAGCTTCTGGGCATTTCAGTAAAATCTATATACATTTTTGGCTGTACTATTATGCACCATATGAAAGTGGTGTTGCCATTGTGGGATTCCCCCACACCCGCCATATGTAACATCTTCATTTGAAAAATAGTTCTTTCTATAAAATAATTCTGGAAGAGATAGTGGAAAACTGGAGCTTTTAACTGTGAGGTCAGTTAGATTGGCCACGCTGTTTTGTTTTCTCCTGCAGTATAAGAAAGAAAAATAAGAGTGGGACACTATGTAATACTTTAGTTTCCCCTAATAATCCCAAGTGATCACAGTTTTAATAAACCCCAAGAGTCCTGATGGATTAAACCATCTGTTCATCTAGTCCAGCAGCCTCATTCCTACAGTGGTGACAAGAGAGTAGAAAATGTACCTTTTGGGGGTGACAGCTCCCCAAATTCCCAAGCCAGCATAGCCAGTTACTTATTTGGACTACAACTCCCCAAATCATCCCCCCATTAGCTGAGTTACTCTGGGAAATTTATTTCCAAAAAATAACTTCTGCAAGCTGTAATGCCAAGCCAAACAATTTGTGAAAAGTACCAGCGGGGAGAAGGGCAGCAATAACCCTTGCCAGGATTGACCCAAAGTATTTTCTGCCTTAGGAAACCAAGAATATGGTGCTTAGCAACATCCCATGCAGAGATGATGACTGGGCTTGGAAGATGAAAATGAATTCTCCAACACTGTTGATGGGACAGGGCCCTCCTGTACTTCCAAAGGTCGTGAGCTAGGTTATGTAGGGGAGTTTGCCTGGGCACACAGCTCTGCTGTCCAACACCTCACCACCTTTGAGCATCTCCTGCCCAAGGCAGCCATCTTACTCAGTCTAATGATAGAGTCTGGCCTGACCCTTGAAATTTTCCTCCTGGGAATTGGTGTGCAGACATGTATTGGCTGTAAATTAAACATGAAGGCTCTATTAATCCAGCTTAAAACAGACACAGAACTATCCTTCACAATACCCTTTTAAGGCTGTCTAAGGTTAAATACCCTAAAGGCACCAGATCCTGTCTGATCTTGGAAGCTAAGCAGGGTCAGCCCTGGTTAGTACTTGGATGGGAGGCCACCAACAAATCCCAGGTGCTGTAGGCTATATTTCAGGGGGAGGAACTGGAAAAAAACACTTCTGAGTATTTCTTGCTTAAGAAAACCCTATGAAATTCAGGGGGGCACCATAAGTTGACAGGCAACTTGAAGGCACATAAACACACAAGCCAATGACCCCATGTTGTGGTAGCATGACTTCATAATGCTTTCTGTGCTTGTCTTTTGTCTGTCCTCAATCTGTTGCCAATCAGTTTTAATTAATGACTTCAACTTTGAGTGCTGTAAGAGTGAGAGACAAGAAACATCTCAACCCACTTTCTCCATAGCATATATTGCTGTTCTCCTCCCTGCAGCCATATGTGGCCCCCAAAATAGCTTTCTGGAAAGTCAAGAGGGCTTCCTAAAGACTGTGAGATAAAATGTGTGGATATGCTCTTAAAGGGCAGGATTTCTTCCAAACTGTGTTTAGCTATTGTAGACTCCATGTCCTAACAGTAGACAACGTATGTTACAGTAAAATATGGTATATGAAGTCCATCTCTCTCCCTCCCCACAAGCCCATACACAACAGGAAAATAACTTATCGCATATCTGCTAGTCTATCCACTACAGCAATTTACAGAATTTATAAAACTAGATATTAATTAGAAACTGTGATGCAGTAGCAAACACACAAACACACCTAACGCAATTCTATGCTGCAATTCCAGCCCGAGGTAGAAGGATAGAATCCAGATCAAGAGAATTAACAATATACTTTATCCTGTTTTGGCCAGATCTTACCAGAGTGCCTTTCACACCACCCAAATATAGTACTATGATTCCACTTTAACTGTCATGGCACCATCCTATGAGATTTTGGAAATTTCAGTTTAGTGGTGAGTACTTCGAATGTTCAGCTATTGCCTCACCTTATACATCCCAGGATTCCACAGGATGCAGCCATGGCAGTTGAAGCATAATTATAGTGCTATAATTGTATAATGTGAAAGGGCCCAAAGATTCCATAGGATGTTTCCATGAAGTGGAATCATAGCACTATAACTGGATAGTGCAAAAGGGCTTCTGGAATACACTATCCAGTTCTGGGCACCACAGTTTGAGAAGAATGTCAACAAGTTAGAAAATGTCCACTGAAAGTCAACAAAGAAGGTAAAGGGCCTGGAAACCAAGCTTTATAAGGAAAGGGTCAGGGAGCTTGGGTATGTTTATCGTGATGAAAAAAAAGACAAAGAGGTGAAGATAGTCTTCAACTATCTGAAGGGCTCAAAGACATAGCCCTGTTTGTCTGGATCAGTATGCAACTCTACATCCAGCTCAGTACATTGGGCAAATAGGTCAGTCTCTGCACCAGAGAATAAATGGACATAAATCAGATGTTAGGAATGGGAATATACAAAAACCAGTTGCAGAACATTTCAGTCTTTCTGCATATTCCATCTCAGAACTCGGAACAGCAGTCCCCAAACCAAAAATCTACAAAAAAAGATTGGAAAAAGAAACAGCAAAATTGGAATATATCCACAAACACCAATGTATTGACAGTAGGTTTCCTGTCACACTACACATATTATAATACTAATTAACACTTCAGCCTCATGAGGGTTCTCTTGACCAGTCAGCATCATACTACATTCCAATAACTCCTTCCACCATTCACATGGTTATCTACTCACTTTGGCTTTAGGCAATGTCTGTCCTCCTGCTTTTGTCCCCAAACGGCCATCATTAAAACTGAACTTGTCACCTCAACACTATACCCACAAGTTTTGTATTTCTATTGCTACCATTCAGATGTACAACCTGCTCATTCATAGCCATAAAAGTCTCTTCCTAGGCACTTCATCCCATGCATCTGATGAAGTAGACTTTGGCTATGAATGCTTATGCTACCAATTTCTTTCTCTCAGTCTCAAAGGTACTACAAGTTCCCATTGAGTATCTGCAGGGCTGTCATTGGAAGATGGAGTGAGTTTGTTTTCTTCTCCTCTAGAGAGTAGGTGCCAAATCAATGGATTCAAATTACAAAGAAAGGAGTTTGACTAAACACTAGGAAGAACTTATTAACAGTAACAGTTCTTTGACTGGCATGGAAGGTGGTGGTCTCTTCTTCATTGGGGGGTTTTAAACACAGAATGGATGGTCAGCTGTCAGGGATGCTTTAGATATGGATGTCCATGGGGTTGTCCAAATGGTGAGAAAACTCACGGAATGTGAGGAGAATCCTACCTGTCCTAATGGCATTCCATGTGATTTCACCATATTGTGAAAGAGAGGGGGAGAGGCCAAAAACCTTGCCAGAAAAGCTTTTGTGACTTTTCCCATATTTTTTAAAAAACAATGAGGGGGGTGAGCATTTCTCCTCGTTAGGAAAACCAAGGCAGTCTGATTTGCTTGCCCTCGGAAGCACAAATTTGATTGGCCGGATGAGCACAGGGGGAGGGGCTTGCTAACAAGGCAAGTGCTTACAGGCACCATTTTTTCCTCTGATGATTGGGGATGGGGAATGGAGGAGGGCGGCTATCATTCCCACCCAGCCACCCCCAGCCACTGCTGCTGCTGCTGCCGCCACTGCAAAGCTAAGGAAGAGAGGAGGGCTCTCTCATTCTCTTCTCCCTTCCTTGGTCCCCCCATCCCTCTGTCACTGTTGCCATTGGGCCAAAGAATGGGGGGAGGGTTCTCTCACCCTCTTCTCCCTTCCTCAGCTGTCATCAGGGATGCGAAGCTTATGGGGGCTGCTGGGGACAAAACCCCCATTAAGACAAGTCACAGCTGCTGCAACTTGCTCTTACTGTGGGGCACTATGTTTTTTTTTCCCTTGTAAAGATGGGGCCCTGCATTGTCTCTGGGTTGAAGAAGATGGCCCTGTGGATCCTTTCCAACTGTATAATTCTGTGATCCTATGTGAATATCCATTGATTTCTCCTATCTAGCTACAGTAGGACCCCCTTATCCACTGGGGCTTGGTTCGGGGGGGCATTGATACTGAAAACTGTGGATTATAGTGAACGCCATTGAAAATAATGAGACTTCCATTTCAAAATACCATAGAGTTGCCTTGGAGGACCTAGAAAATGGCTAGAGAGGACATTTTTTAGGAAGACTCTATGGTATGTGTGCTGTTTGGGGCCCATGGATAATTGAATCAGTGGATAATGAATCAGTGGATACAGGCTCCTACAGTATAGCAATTTTTGCTGCCACCCATTTAGAGAATAATTTGTGGCTCTGTTGATACTCCTCCAAAAGAAGAGACTGTCTGCATACTTGACATTCACCAACCTTTAGGAAATAACCCCAACAGAACAGATTAGGATACAATATAATATATACAACTGAAGAATGGTACTTCACCAAATGTAGGCTAAAGGGAAAGCTGTGACGGCCAAGGATACAGAACTGCACCAGAACCAAACTGGGAAAAAAAGCCATGTAAAATCAATACACAGAAGCAATTAAATAAGCCAGACAGGGAACCTGCCTCACCCTTCCTGGCTGGCAAAAAACACCCACGCCCCATCAACAGAATTACTTTATTTCTGAACAAAGCAAGGGAAAATTAATTTTACATCTGAACTCAGCCTATGAGATTACAATAGGCTAATATTTTTAACAGTAAGGCATCCAGCAATGGCTGATTCTAAATGCCCGGAGGGAGAAAAGTTTTAGGAACATTCTCTAAGAGCTGGCAGGCTGCACTCATCAAAATTCTGCAAAGGACATCCACCCTTTCCCTAAAGAAAAACAAAACTACACAGTGGCTTCATCATACCCTCCATGTCTTCTCAGGAGTGATGCTGATACCCAACTTTCCCTCCCTACACATCATTTCCATCACACATTGAGAGAAGCAGGGAGGGAATGGCTGAAGTCTTATGCCTTTGAAATGTCCCACTGGCCAGATCTAAATCTGACACACCCAGAGACACAAAGCTCCTTGGATCTGGTCTGCCATTTCAGTCTATGGCTCTTAGACTTGACCATTGTGACATTATAGCATCACGCATTTTCTCCCCATACTCCATCCATATACTTGCATTTACACTTTCCCATATACAACATGGTAGCAAATCTGGGTTTGTTACTCAGTGTGAAGGATGAAGAAAAATTGGAGCAGTCCATAGTTTGGTGAATCTGAGGTGAGGAGAAGGATCTCAGGAAAGCAGTGAAGAATTTCTGGCAGTAGACAAATGGATAGACAGGTTTGCAGATGAGAAACTAAGGACTTGTATATGCTGGCAAAATAAAATGACCTCACCCCGTTCACACTGCAAGCTGTCCAGCTTGAATGGGTCTTTTCAGCACCTCAGGGCTTTAATCCTCACCAAAAATGTGGAGATTTACTTCAGATTTGAGGGGGAAATCCAGATCTCTCTCTCTCTCTCTCTCTCTCTCTCTCTCTATATATATATATATATATATATATATATCTGTGTGTGTGTGTGTACTGCACTCCATTGTGACATCAGTGTGGGGTCAGGGGAAGGAGTTTTTGGTGTGCAGGCAAAAGAAGTCAAGAGGACACTGGTGATCAGCTGAACTCTCCCACTAAAAAATGCCTCTTTCCCTGTTTTAATATCACTTTTTAGTGGTTCCTTCCTCACCATTTATTTTGCATATGCAGCAGTTGTTCAGATAAGCATGTACTAGGAAACCCATATTGATTGGCACATGGACATATGTACATTCATATGCATGGGGGGAAGGGGGAAAAATCAGAGCAGTCCACGGCCATGTGGGTGCACACACTGTGATTTACCAGATGGGGTGAGTTTGAGGGGAGAACTGTGTGGACAGAGTTCCCAAACACACCTCAGTGTGTGTGGTAATTGTGTGGACTAGCCCGTTGTCACTGCAGACCAGGGAAACCTGATGGCAAGCTGATTTGCTTGTCAGTGCAGATGTCCTAAGAAGAGTGAAAATTCTCATGGAATACAAGAAGAATACGATTTGTCTAAATGGGATCCCGCATCAATCTACCATATTCAGAAGGAGAGGGGTCAAAAATGCCAAATACTCCATGGGAAAAGCCTTCATGACTTTTCCCATATTTTTTTTTTAAAAAAACTCCAAATGAAATGTGCATTCCCACTCATTGGGACAACTGATTCACTTTGATGCACATTCCTGATAAGAGCAGAAGTGGAAAGCTGGTTGGTCAGATGTGTGCAGGGGGCAAAGCTTGCTGGCAAGGCAAGTGCCCCAAACTGCCATGGTGGATTTTTGCCATAGCAATCATGCACTGACGCAACAAAACAACCTCTTTGGTCAGACCTCGCTGTGAATACTGTGTCCAGTTCTGGACAATACCATTCAAGGAGGGTGTTGATAAGCTGGAGCATGTCCAGAAGAGGGCGACCAAATTGGTTAAAAGTCTGGAAACCATGGCCTATGAGGAGTGGCTTAGGGAATTAGTCATGTTTAGCATGGAGAAGAGAAGTTTAAGAAGGGACATGATAGTGTTACCCAAAATGCTCCTTGGAAAATTCCAAGAAAATATCGAGTTTCTAATATGTTGGGGAACTTAGCAGCAACTCGACTTAGCTATGCAAAGAGGGGGTAACAATGGAATCTTTTTAAACCAATTATACCAGTACTCGTCTGGATGCAATACATTAGTACACATTTAAAATTAAGTATTGTGGGGGTTTTTTATTAAGGAGTTCAAAAATAACACCAAACATAATACACCCATTCACCCAGAGGAAGCATTCACTCAAGGCTATAGAAAGAACAGTAGGAAAACTTGGATAGAGGGTTGCAAGAGAGTTTTGCTGGGATAATAATATTACCTGTCCTGTAGTTAGTCTGGCAGAGTGGATGGAGGAAACTGGATGTAGCAGCACATAGCAACAGAGTGTCCCCCTGTTACTGGATGTGCACCCATGAGGCATGCTTTGGAGGGTCTTTTATACCTCCAAATACACCTGAGGGGATTGGTTGCTTCATGGGTTGAAACAATGAATTCCATGAGCCTTCATGGATTGCACAATGAGTTTCCTGGTCTTGTCAAAAGGTGAGGAAGATGCTAAATGTGTTTCTTAATGTCCAATGATTGGATTTTAACAGATTTGAGCAACTTCTTTTAGGTTGGGAGCTGAGGAGAGGAAATTTCACAATCAGCAAGCACAAAAGGGTTTCTCCATCCATTAATCTCCCATTTATGTGGAATGTGTCTCCTTTTGGCTTCTCAGCTCCAGGCCTTCCTTTCCAGGGAAAGACCAAAAATGACCTTTTCTGAGACCATCCTGTCTTTTCCCTTGTAAAAGGCCACAATAATGAACCAAGTTGGCCGGTTTCTGAGGCCTATAGCCAATGCTAACATTCCAAAAGTGGGGTGCATTAGAATTAGGGTGCAATGGAAGTGGGGTGCAAGCAAGCTTTGCTTACAATAGCTATGTTTAAATATTTGAAAGGATGCCATACTGAGGATGGAGCAAGCTTGTTTTCTTCTACTCCAGAGACTAGGACATGGAGCAATGGGTTCAAACTACAGGCAAAGAGATTTTACCTAAACATTAAGAAGAACTTCCTGATGGTAAGAACTGTTCAGCAATGGAACATGCTGCCTGGGAGTGTGGTGGAGTCTCCTTATTTGGAGGTTTTTAAACAGAGGCTGGATGGCGGTCTGTCAGGAATGTTTGATTGTGTGTTCCTGCATGGCAGGGGGTTGGACTGGATCTTGTGGTCTTTTCCAATTCTATGTTTCTATAACAAACTACAAACCTCAGGGTTCCATAGGATGTTGTCATGGCAGTTGAAGTGGAATCATAGCACTGTACTTGTGTACTGTGAAAGGGTCTATGGAAGAGTGGGATATTATTGTGGAACAGAAGAACGCTTTTGAAAGGAAGCACTGCTACTGCTGCTACTACCAAAACCGCTACAAAGATGCTTAGATTTTAATCTGCTTGAAATATTTTCCATATTTTTTTTAAAAAAAGAAAAATCTTTGGAGAGGAATGTCAACAGTCACAAAGACAGATCTAAACAAACTTCATAGGGAACTGTGCGCCCATATGAGTTTCAAACAACAGCAAAGGCAACGATTCAGCACAGAGGCCCGATCAATTGGCTCCATTAGCTTGTGAGATTTCCTCGGTGCCCTTCATGGCGAATGATCACAAGGAACTTCACTGAAACTAAACTCCAGCACTTACCAAATGACAACAGAAAGAGAGAGGCCGAGAATAAAACAAATTAGTTTTTCAAGGCTGGGACTGAAGAAAACACCAAGGGCCCTATTAACTACGGAAAGCTTAGTGGCTCTTTGCATGTGTGAGCAAATTTGTCAGAATGCATAGAGAAGCGCCTCTATATTTGTCTCTTTCTTCCTTACAACTTCATGCACAGAATAACGATTTAAGGGGGGCTGGTAAATAAAAATTAGCAATTCATGCTGCATCACAAAGATTATGCTTTCTCTTTTAAAGTCTTGGGGGGGGTTGGGGGGGAGCTGCAAGTGACCTACATTTCAGCAAATGTTAAGACCCAGGTATGGATTTGGTTAGAAAAGGTGATTGACTGCAAGCACCAGCTAGAAAGGGTCAAAGTTGAGGAGGGATCAACCCAGAATCAGAAACTAGTTAGAGCTGATCAAATCTTTGTTTTTTTTCCCCTCCTCCAAACATGAATTTGGTATCCTTAAATGAACACTGTGGCTACAAGCATTGGGTTTCAAACTTACTTTCTTCAGAGAATGTTTTTCATCCTTATTTCGACAGGGAACCACACCATCTTATAGGTCAGGCATGGCAAAAATGTGCCAATGGACCACAAGCACCACCTCAGGTCTGTTTAGGGTGGGGCAGGCTCCCCAGATCCCCCCCATTTAAAAAAGTGTCCTAGAATGTGGGGGGGGGCTCTTTAGGGTAATTTTAAAAAAACAATCATACTTTCCAACCGTTCCAGTTTGGCAGAGAAAGTACCAATTGATCTTCTGTCGTCCCACTTTTTCAGTTTCTTCTAAAATGTTCCAGGTTTACTCTCTTCTTCCCACTTCCCCCCTTTGTCCTCAGCATATTTATAAAATAAGCATCTCAAGTAACTAATAATCATATTTTTTAAAAATTAACTCATTTTTTCCTTCTCAGACTTGAAGAAATTTGTTCAGTTAGTTAATTCTTGATCAAAAACAAACCAGAAATAGAATGTTCATCCATCACTGTAAACTTATGGACTTTATCAGACGAGGCTATAATTGCATGATTACGATGTCACAGTTGTGCAAATGCAACCTTTTTAATTGAAGGGACAAGCCATCAATATCGCTATTGTTGTGGTACTGAAGAGTGTACGAAAACATGTCCCACTGTAATAACAATATTACAGCGTGAACGAGAGGTCCTCTTTCCCCCTTCCCCATTCCCAGCCAGAAAATGTTCAGGTGAGAACATGAAAGCGATCTACAGGACACTCTTTTAATGAGCTGTCCCATTTTGTTTGCACATGTGTTGGTTTACTTTGTTAATTAAGGGTGGGTTGGGTGTCTTCTCATGAAAATCACCAAAATCTCACCCATGCTAAATCACAGAAGTAAAATCCTGTTCTTAAAGTGCTAGTGGTGGTCATGTGATAATTACATGGCAGTAGTACCATGTGATTACGGCGACGTGAGATACTTAGTGTAATAATGCCACTACATTTCTGCTTCCCTCAATAGTGGCATTATGAGGTCTATCTAGTAAATAATGAGATTGATACAGTAACCAATCTTTATTTATATGTATTACAATTCAAATGCTTGTCCCCTTCAATATACGCACCATTCACACTCACACGCTGATGCAGTCTTGTTTTCCTCTGCTCGAAGGCATGGAACAGATCAGTTTCTGTCAGCTGCTTCAACACATCTGCCATTTGTTTCGTACTACATCAATTGACTCAAAATGTGTGCCTTTAAGCACCAATTTCACCTTAGGGAAAATAAAAAGTCACATGGTGCCAAATCTGGCAAATATGGAAGATATTCAAGTGTAGTAATGCGTTTATTGGCCAAAAACTGCTTCACAGAAAGCTCTGTGTGAGCAGGCACATTGTCTTGATGAAGAATGAAAACATTTCCCCATAGTTCTGGCCTTCCCCCCCCCCGACTGTTTCTCTCAACTTTGTCAAAACCTCCTTACAATAATGCTGGTTCACTGTTCTGCCTCCTGGAACCCAATCTGCCAAAATTATACCCTCTATGTAAAAAACAAAACAAAACAAAAACACCAATGAGCATGGCTTTGAATGTGGACTTGCTTTGACATGCTTTTTTCATTCTTGGTAATGATAATGTTTTCCAGTGCATTGACTGTTGTTTTTTCTCAGGATCCTACAGGAAGATCCAGGTTTCATCACAAGTGATGATTTTTTTGAAAAAGATTTGGGTCCGCCTCAACTTGCTGCAGAATGTCACGTTGCTCAACTTTTAAACTTAGCATTTTCCTGGCACACAACAGACAAAACAGCTGCTTTAAATGACAACTAACTAAATGGCCAAGAGTGTTGATATCTGTCATTTAGGTTCGGACATGTTCAAGGTCCCCACTCAAGCATTCACAATCAGTTTTCCCTGATTTGTCTGAAAGGTAGAAACACAGTCTCGTTATTTAATAGACAGACCTCGTACAGAATTTTTAGGCGCTAGTCTGCTAAAGTCCTATTTTGAGAGGCAGCATTTTCATATTTCACAGAGGCCCAATAGGGCTGCTTCTAATTTCTTTTGTCAATAAATTGAAATGCTTCTTACTGTTGTATACTAAATGAGGTGAATGAGTATACAATTTCTGGCACCCTCCTGCCAAACGAACAGCATTTGGAAGAAAATGTTCACTTCCTAATTATTTAACATGAGAAATGTGTAAAATCTCCTCACATCATAGCTATACACTTGACAATTGTTTTCTCACTTCAGCAGCCAAACAAGCAGGCCCACTGATGTAATCCCTTTAACAGGGTGTCTACGGTTCTCTGTTCAGCAGAAGGAACGTACAGTACTTTTTACTAGTGCTGAAGCCACAAAAACAAAGCCAGGGAGGTTGTTAAAATAATGAACACTTGAAGAACAAATTTAACTCCCTTGCAAAAAAAGAAAGAAAGAAAGAAAGAAAGAAAGAAAGAAAGAAAGAAAGAAAGAAAGAACCAACGGCTGCCAAAGCCATAGAAATAACTGCCGACTCTTGTGGCTATAACCAGCTGGGCAAAAGAAAAGAGCATGGCCTCCCTCTCCCACAGTGAAACTTGGTTAGCGTTACACCCATCACAAAATCTAGTGGTGAACTCAAGCATATAAATAGATCAGGGAACTTCATCTTCTCTCATCCCACTCTGATTATGACTTCATGAGAAAAAAATATGTTGTGTGCTCAAGAATGGAACAGAGAGGCCCGGCCTGCTATGTATGAAGTTTCCCTATATTGAGTAAATCTTTAGTTCCACCCAGTAAACTCTAACCATTTAAAGCAGGGGTGGGCAAAGCGTATTCCTGAGGCTGCATGTCACCCACAAGCTGGGTTTTGGTTTTTCAGCCCTCAAAGCCTTCTGACTACTTGGGCTCCTCTTTTTTTTTTCCCCTGGCCAAACAAACAAACAAAAAGGATCAAATACTGTTCCTGGAAGGGTCGTCTTTTAAATAGATTGCACCACATGCGTGGGAGGTGGGGTGGGGTGGGCAAAATCAGGGCAACACCCCCTCAAAAAATTAAGAGTTCTTCCCCCCCTCCCCAATGAAATTCTCCTTCAGTCTCAATTTTCTAGCATTGCAGTGATTTAAAACTGCACTTCAGCATTTAGAAAGAAAATATAAGCATCCAAAGAAAAGGGGAAGACACAGTTACCAAGTCTATGCAAACACAGCAAATATAAATGGATCTTCCAGCACCTTCAAGATTAACAGAAAGAAAGAAGTTAGTATGGTAGCTGGGAGAAAGACATTGGTAGCATAAGCTTTCACTAACAGCTTTTTTCTCTCAGTTAGGACATTTTCAGATGCAATTTTCGACAGCAAATATCCCAAAACAGCTCTGTTGCTGTCGCGTGGCAGGGGAGCGGTTTTGGATGATGCCGTCCCTCTGCCAAAACCCTCCATGTCATTTCCATGACAGAATGGAGGAAGCCACGTCATATTTCACTCATGGGCAACATTCGACCAGGCAACCAGGATGGTGGGCAGTCTGGATGCCATGCCCGATGAGGACTGGCTTACGGAGCTGGGTATGTTTAGTCTGGAGAACAGAAGGTTAAGAGGGGACATGATAGCCATGTTTAAATATTTGAAGGGATGTCAATATGAGGATGGAGCCAGCTTGTTTTCTGCTGCTCTAGAGACTAGGACACAGAGCAATGGACTCAAACCACAGGAAAAGAGATTTCACCTAAACATTATTAAGAACTTCCTGACAGTAAGAGCTGTTCAGAAGTGGAATACACTGCCTTGTAGTGTGGTGGAGTCTCCTTCTTTGGAGATTTTTAAGCAGAGGCTGAATGACCATCTGTAGGGAATGCTTTGATTGTGTATTCCTGCATGGCAGGGGGCTGGACTGGATGGCCCTTGTGGTCTCTTCCAACTCTATGATTCTATAATTCTATGAGCATGCAAGCTTTCAGACCTCACAGGACTCACTGATGTTAAAAGTCATTTTGAGGAAGAGATGCAATGATGGAAGCTCTCAGACTTGGATCTTTCTTGAGATGAGTTTAAAATGGTGGTGGAGAGAGTTTCTAACCTCTCATAGGACAGATACAGGCTAGATCTCAAAGAATTCCCTTTGTTTCTAACAGTGGAGGGCGAGAAAAGTTTATGTTTTGCCTTGCTTTTGTGTCGCAAACATCTCATGGCCAGCAAAGAGCCTGGCCTTTATCTGTACCACACCTCCCTCAACCACCATTAAACCCAGCCTTAACAGCTCAAGAAAGATGCAGCTCTGGGATCCACCATTGTCACATTTCTTCCCCTAAAATCACTTTTAACATCCATGCCTGATGAAGAAACCAATCAGCTTTGAAACCTTGTTTAATGCCTTTTGTACCTTTTTGTTGGCCTCGTAAAATTATCACTGCAATGTTAACTTATTTTTTTGGTGGCATTGGTATGAATTAAGACCATCACTGATGATGATTAGGAGGAGAAGGATGAACACTCTGTCCCTCAATACTTTTGTAACATAATGTAGGGATACTTTTGTAGCTAGAAAAAAGGAGTTAATTACACATAAGTATGTCTTTGTAACTAGTTACTTCCAAGCTCTGTTAAACAATTATGCCACCCATGAAAGACTCCCCTGGGGGAGCTAATTTAGATGCAGTGCTAATTGCTTGCAATTATCAAAGGAAGGATGCACAAACTCAGATGAGCTGATGATGATTGAAAGAAGGGATTTCCTTGAGCTTTTGTAAGATTTTTGCAGTTTTAAAATAAATTCAAGGAGATGTTCTGTGCTATTTCTGAATAACTGCACTTTGCTGTTTAACGTAGTAATTAAAAAGATACAAGTTAAATTGTTGGCATTATGTAGCACTGTTCTAGTATTCAGTGTTTGCTTTTTAAAAAAATCCATTGCAGTTAAATCCCGAGTTCATAACCGTGCCAAGCTACATGTTTAAAAATGATTATCGTAAGGAAACATTTGCTTTATTCTCTTTCTATCAATAGAATAGATTTTCCATTATTTATACATAATGCAAGTCTATATTTAGGTTTGAATGCAAAAGCAATATGCAGTAGGTTCAATTTCATAATGGCCTTTTTCGCATCTAATTGACCTTCCTGTTTGAAAACATGTAATTTGTACAGGAGATTCCATAGTGCCACAAACCAAGGCTGTGAGCCACAAAGAGAAATTATCATTTTGGGTCCCAGCAATCTCCCACTCAGATAACAATACCTCTACCAAAAAAAAAAAAAAAAAATGGCAGCATGGGAATAAAGTCAGAAGGAACAATCACGGTACTTAGCATTTATTAACTGACAAAAGGCGCAATCCAGGCCCATTAAAAGCAATGGGAGTTTTGTCCCTGGCTTCAGTGGGAGTTCCATTGCATCTCAAAAAAAAAACATGTCATAAAGGTGATACAGAGCATTGAGATTATCCAGATTATTATTGTTCTCAGATCTGAAATCCACTAAAGCAAAGAAATACAAGCTACGATAGTGGATACGGTGGCCCCTCAGTATCTGCTGGGGTTTAGTTCCTTGACCCCTTGTGGATACCCAAATCTGTGGGTGCTCAAGTTCCATTATATATAATGGGGTAGTAAAATTGTGTCCTTTATACAAAATGACAAAATCAAGGTTTGCTTTTGGGGTTTATTTATTTTTATTTTTATTTCATTTTTTAAAAATATTTTTGAACTGTGGTTGGTTGTACTCATGGATGCAGAATCCACAGATACGGAGAGCTGACTATATGTTTTACTGTGTGTGGTAATCAATGTGCGGACAAAACACCCCTTGCAGCTTGCATGTGGCACTGGGGATGGAGAACCAGTCCTTCCCAAAACCCCAGTTGGACATTCCATTCTTGTGGGTCTCCAGGTAGAAGATCTCCATGGAAAATCCATCTCCCCATTCAGGTTTTGCCTGGCTCCATTGGCACTGACATTTTTTTTCCAGTAGTGCCAATTGCTTGCATCATGGAAATTATTGTTCTCACTTTTGTTTGCACTGTATCATCTATTTTGCAATTTTAAGGCTCCAGAAACAGTGTGGCATTGCCACTTACCTGATCTTGGTTTATAGCAACTTTTTTCCCCATGGGATTTGTTTTTGGCAAGATTAACATATTGTAAGAGTTCAGCCAGTTGGACTTTTAAACACTTTTTCACTCCCCAGGGAAGAAAGGGACTTTGAATCTAGCCACCATGAAGGAAATAAAGCAATGGAGAAACAGACTGCCTAGAGCTGGCCAAGTTTGTCTGCCTTTTTTTTTTTTTTTTTTTTGGCCACTACTGCACAACCCTGGAAAAATGTAACTACTGGTATACTGTACTAATAAGATTTCAGCCATTCTTATACATACTATTCATATAAATAAATGAAGGTTCTCACCCCGGAAAAATTACAATATTGAAATATTGTGTACCGTATATGTTCCTTCAAGTTGCCTGTTGACTTATGGCAACCTCATGAATTTCATAAGGGGTTTCTTAGGCAAGGAATATCCAGAGGTGGTTTTACGAATTCCTTCCACTGAAATAGAGCCTATAGCTCCTGGCATTTGTTGACAGTCTCCTATCCAAGTACTAACCAGGGCTGACCCTGCTTAGCTTCCAAGATCAGACAGGATCTGGTACCTTTAGGGGAGTTACAAGAAAATAAATACCTGGTCTCTCATGCATTTATTTCATTCACTGTTTTTGTGGTCTTGTTTTATAGCAGCATAAACCCTTTGCAATTCCTGCATAGGCACAGGTATGAGTGCAGATTGGGGCAAAGTGATTAACATTTCATGAGAATGTTGATGGTTGAAATCTTGCAGGATGAGCTAACGCTCCTTCTACATTTGACTCATCAGCAGTTTCACAGAAAATATGGAAATTTGTCACCAGAATTTTCTAATTCAGAAGCACAAGATCCTCACCATGTACCCCGAATGTCTTTTTTTAAGAGACAATAGCATAATTGTTTTACAGAATATTGCTTTTGTCAAACCACACTGCTTGTGCACACACAAAAAGGGACCTACTTATTTCAAAGGCACACACACAATTACACATGGTGGCATTTGTATAAACGAACCAGAGCCATCATGTGACATTCATCCTTTTATCCAGCGTGCATGTCTCAGTAGCCAGTCAACCTCTGTTATGTTTCTAATCTGTAAAGTGATATGTGCAAATAGCAAACAAGCCAATATTCATGTTGGCCCACATTGAGCTCTTGTGTTAGGGGGGTAAACATTAAATAAAGAGTCAGTGTCCCCCTTTCAAAGAGGTGAAAAAAGGCTTTGCTTTCTACAACAACTTGATTCCTGAAAGCACTGCACTGATCATAAAATGCCATAATTTAAGTGGTACGTACCAGCTAGGTATGACCAAGGAAACTTGGCAGTAACTTATTCTGTTTGTGGTTTCCATTTTGTTAGACTCTGTGGAGCCATGAATCTATCTTGTCCTTAAAAACCTGAAAGGGGGAAAGAATGGGCTGTCATGAAGGGTGGAGGGTGGGGTAGGGGGTGGTGGAGAGAGGCTTGGAAAAGAATATAATGCTAAATTTATGTGCCACAGGAGTAACATATCAGGGCCTCAGAGCTGATTAGAGCCAGATGTTGGTAACAATGTTGGCGTTATGGTCCAACTGCAGGTGAGGGAATAAACTCCCTTCCTTGGGACCTTCAGTAATCAGACCGGCGGTTTCTCCTGGCGCTTGGCTCAGACATTCCAGTTAGCGCTACAATAGCATTGTTGTTCTCTAATATTAGATCGTGTGTCATGTAAATGAAGCTGAATATATCGTTTAACTTGACAAGGTGATTAAGGCCAAGGATACATATGTTCAGCATTATAACCCAGGCAAGGTTAAACAATAATCATATTAATAATAGGAGGTAGAAGAACGACAGGAGAGAGAGCGAGAGCAAAATAATGGCCTTAATATTGCTATATAAGAATCTGTTTGTGAATTGTTGTTGTTGTTGTTGTTATTTCTTACCCACCTCTCCCTATGGATCGAGGCAGGGAACAACAAATTAACATATAAACATAGTGTTGGTTAAAACATGTATCAGTTAAAAACATATATCAGTTTAAGAGAATGAGTAAAACCAAGACGTTTTAAGACAATCAATGCACAATTTAAAATGCACAATTTAAATTCATCTGGATAGGCCTGCCAGAAGAGACTGGTTTTTAATGCTGCTTTAAATTACTGGTGGTGGTGGTGATGGTTTTGGTGTTGTTATGACTTATTCAGAGATTTTCAGAGTGCTTATTTTATTTATTGGATTTATATCTCGCCTTTCTCCCATGATGGGATTCAAGGCGGCAGTGTTATTTCTATCAAAAGAAAACATGCCATGGAACTTGGCCAATAACAAAAATCGGACACTGCTACTTCCCATAAAAAGGTGTATAACATTTTTATAAATTCTCAGCTAGGTAGGCTTTATGTATTACTACCTGGCCCCCCCAGTGGTTTACTCCCTTCCGAGCCTTTGGTTCTCCTGTTTTACATCGGCTGTCCTTACCCTTTCCTCATTAGTGTAAATGATCAGTACATTTGCATCCACTTCCAATGGAGGAGGAAAAGCTAGCCATTCCATAGCAATGAATCCACCTCATCAGTGCCAAGAAAGACTCTCCCATCTCCTGTGGGTTTCGGGATATTTAGAACATTGCATTGGCTCACTAAAGCATATTAAGGGCTCCATTAACAAAGGGACTTCTCTCCTCCTCCCCACCCCATCCATATGTGCATATCACTCATAAGTGTAGTGAACAGTTTGATTGGCTATGAATACAACCGAGTATCTCCCCCTGTCTCTCTTTCCGTATACATATAAACACACACACACAAACACACATGTGTTGTATATGTTCCATTTGGGCAGGTTGTTTTTGAGGTTAGAATTATAGGAACATATTTAGTCTGAGTAGACAACTGGAGAATAAAACATGAAACTGAAGAATGTAATGGAAAGGGTCATATACTCAAATCCAAGCAACGCTTGAAATGCTTATTTCAAATCAGGAAGAGCAGGATGTGGTGGGGGGTTTGTATGTATGTATAGCATACAGAAGATTGGTACAATTAATCTACAATTAATCTAGTATGAACAGCAAAGCTTTTATCCACGCACCAAAATTGCTTCAGCAACAGAGCTAGTACCAAACTATTTACACCTGCATTCATTGGTAGGCCAAGCTGCTTGATTACAACACCCCGAATCCCTCTTGTTGATTCCCAACAAAGTAAGTCACCACCATACCACATTGAACATAACCAAAGTCATCTGATTTTGTGTGCTAAGCAAGTTTCAGCCTGCATAGCACTTGTATTTAAGACCATCAGGGATCTTCATGTAGGGCTAAACAGCACAAAGCTATTGCCAATCAAAGTTGACAATACCAGCCTAGATGAACCAATGGTCAGGTTCAGCATATAGTAGCTTCCTGTGTTGCCTTGACGTCAGTCTACCCAATGTTGGGATTCAGCAAATTGTTACCCAGCCTAAGCAGTTGTTGTGGAAGGAGGAGATATGGGTCCCACTCCCATATCAGTGGAACCAATATCTGTGGTTTCAGTTCTCCACAGCTGTAAAAAGATGCATGCCATACGTGTTGTGCTGTAAAATGCCTAGAGAGGTATCCTCTCTAGGAATTGCTGGGTCCTCCAACACAACTCTATGGTATATTTGTACAAGAAGTCCTTTATTTTAATAGGGTTTGCTCATATCTGAGGTTTCACTTATAAGTACTAAGTCCAGAAATGTATCCCCATGGATATGGGCGGGGGTGACCTATGGTGGTAATTGTTGTGTGCCTTCAAGTTGTTTCCAACTTATGACATCCCTGAGGTGATCCTATCACAGGGTTTTCTGAGGCTGTGTGACTTTCCCAAGGTCACCCAGTAGGTTTTCATGGCTAAGCAGGGATTTGAACCAAGGGGGTTGTTTACATGGCAAAATAAATCCTCAAAGAATGTGACAAGAAGCCTGATAGCTCCCATGCATTTCAAAGCAACAGCGCCCTTTTCCGAAGGAGGGGGTGCAAAAAAACCATAAGTCGCACAGTATCAGCTAGTTTTCCAGACTTTTTTGATTAAGTTCGCAAAAATGTGCATAAATTGGTCATGGGAACTAACCATCGTGTAAACTGGCATCGGCCTTTTCGAATTACTGTGAGCAGAGCTGAATCCTGATTGGTTGGAGTGACCATTGTGCTTTATCCAAATAGATTGAGGGGTTGGAGAGAAGAAATTCACCCTTCTTCTGCTTGCAGCCCACTTTGGAAAATCAGCTCTGAGCCCTTCCTGTCTGTTTCAAAGGAAGGCTTTTGGGGTTGGGAAGACGATCGCTACTAGCCCCTGCTTTGCTGGTGTGTCTGTGTGTATGTGTGTGCATTCGTGTGTGCGGGGAAACAGCCGATCGCATGTTCATCCTTTTGTTTGTTTGCTCTTCCCTTCACTTGCCTTTATTCAAGGCTTCGGAGGCAGGGCTAGCCCCTGCTTCTGTGGTGTGTGTTTGTGTGTGCGTGCGTGAAGGGAAGGGAAGGGAAGGAGATCACTCCACCATACTTTTGCTTGTTTGTGCTTTCATTCACTCCTTTCTTTATAGAAGGCTTTTGGGGCAGGGGAAGACGGGGGAAGCTGACAGATCGCTCTTTCGATCTTTTGTTTGTTTGTGCTTTTCCTCCTCTCATTATTTATGGTCTCCATGACCCCCTCCTTGCTCCCTCCCCGGGTCCTGCCTGGCTTTATTCATCTGGAGGCGATCCCCCCCCCACCTTTGCCTGTGTGAACTAAGGAAAACTGAAACTGGCTGCATCAGGCTACATCTTCCGAATAAGCCAGAATTCGTTTGATTTATGCGCTCCTAATGCGAAAGAACGGTAATCGGGAATCTTGCAAACTTTTTCCTGTCGTGGAACCGGCCCCCTGGTTTCCAGAGTTGTAGTCCAACACTCAAACCACTACACCACGCTGGTTTATGATATTCTCATATACTATCATAAAATAAACTAAATGGGGAGGAGGAGAGCTGCTTCATTATAATGAGTTTATGGGGGGGGGGAGATTGTTAGGCAGTCCTAAGTAAAGCAAAGGGTTCAAAAAGGGAAAGCATCTTAGCCTTGGCTTTCTGTAAAATAGACATCTCGTAAAGCCAGCCACAAAGAGCAAAGGTCATTGGTCTTGTTACAACAAACACCGTTGCCTGACAGGTGGGACCTAATGAAAAGCATACGGCTGCCTTTTCTGCACTGTGGGCCTTTCTTTTAAGTGTAGACAAAATAGTGTTCGGGGGTACACGCAAGAATTCAGACACAAGCCACCAACTAACACAGCAAGAATTGTAAACTATACCCACACCGGTTTGGGCTTTAATGACTCATATCAAAGAAAGCAGGAATGCCCACGTCAAACAGACCCTTCAGTGTATAATCACAAAGCATACTGGCTCGGCTGTTTACATTAAGGGCCATTCGTTAGGCAAGCTCAAGGAGTGAACAATAGGATTATTATACTGAAAACTTGAGTAAATCTACCCCACCTTTCATCAATATCTTTTTATGAACCAGAGAGTCCGTGGGGATGAATAGCATTATTCTACAAAGCATTGCTGGTCGAAAAAGAAGGGAGGGGGGAACAGGAGCCATTGTTAGCCGCACAATGGCTTACTGATAACCAAACAGAGGCAAAAGCATGCAGGCGTATTTCATTATTGCCAGCAAAGAAAAGCAAAGAGTTCTGCAAACAAGTGGAAAGGAGAGAATATGCTTTTAGCGTGCCTCTCGTTTGGTTAAAATGTAACCGAACTTGATGCGGCTCACTAATGTAAGCAATGACTGGTGTGATGGCTTCCTCACCTTCCCCCCCCCCTTAAGAACTATTTTGTGCAGACAATTAAATGGACTTTTCTTTAAAAGGCATGTAGGAGAAACATCTTGTTCAATCCATGCAGTTTTCTTTCTCTGTCAAGGGCAGTTTCATTGCAACTTCCTCTGTGTACATAAAGGCTGTTCATATGCATGTTGCAAGGGATCCTTACAGTGCAATCCTATGCAGGTTGAATCATCAGTTAAATCTCAGTAAGTGTATTTGCTAGACCAAGGCCAAGCTCCTACATCAGGGTTGTCCAATTTAAATTTCCCACATGCAATTTCCATTTGTGCTAAATCTTTCTGCTCAACTACATTGCACAACCAAATGTTCAAGCAAATGCATGACCAAATGAGCAATCACATGTGCAACCAATTAATACACAGCTAAATATGGAACTCAGTGCCAACTTCATACACAATCAAATGAGCATCATAGAGTTGGAAGAGATCACAAGGGCCATCTAGTCCAACCCCCTGCCCTGCAGGAATACACAATCAAAGTGTTCCTGACAGATGGCCATCCAGCCTCTCTTTAAAAAACTCCAAAGAAGGAGACTTCAACACACTCAGAAGCAGCATATTCCACTGTCAAAGTTCTTCCTAATGGTAGGTGGAATCTCTTTTCCTGTAATGAGATCATCCAACAGGGCTTTCTCAGTAGTTGCTTCAAGACTGCAATTTCCTGACAAAGACATTTTACACTGAAACAAGCCTTTTGCATTTAAACAAGGTTATAGTCAGTGAATGCTGATGTTTCTTTTTATCAATGTGTTTTTATTAATGTGTTTCTTTTTTTATCATTGTATGTGTTTTAAAAAAAATCTGTTTATTCTGTATATATTTTAATTCTATTTATTTAATTCAGTTCAGTTCCATCTTTATTACAGTCATTGACCAATAAAAACAGGTTTCACCATTAAATACATAAAATATGAGTACAATAGGAAAAGTGCTACAAATCATTATGAAGTAAAATGGGTAGTGTATTTAAAAGCTTTGATAATTAGGACATTTTAGCATTTAAGGTTTTAAAATATTAAAATATTGAAATATATTAAAACATTAGAATATTAAATATTAAACTATTAAAATATTAAAAGTATTAAAAGTTAGTCATAATGATGATAATGCCAAAACTAGTCATAATAATACCACATATGAGTTAGCACATTATCTAAATCCGTATATTAACCCTACTTCGTTTTGGCTCCCTTAGTTAGTTAAGTCTGTGCTGTCTTGCACTACTGCTTGCTTGTCATCTGCCTGCAGGTCTCAATGGCAGATGCAAGGAATTTAGCAACTTTATTCCTGGTCTGCAAGCAGGTAAGCACTGTAAAATAGTTCTGATCAGCCAGGAATTCTCTGAATAATTGGTGAATTAGTGCAAGACGCATTCCTTGATAGAAAGGGCAATATAACAGCACATGATTGAAAGATTCCATTGCCCCATTATCACAAGGGCATATGCGCTCTTGATATGGGGATTTCTTATATCTTCCTTCAAGTACAGCGGATGGGAGAGCATCAAACTGTGCCAGTGTAAAGGCCTTCCTATACTTAGGAATTATTAAGTTAGTAAAATAATTAGGGCAAGTAAAGGGTTTTGCAGTAATTCCTAAGGTAGGATATTTAATAGTTAGGCTCAGAAGGCTTTGTAGCTCTATATAGAGCCATTGTACTGTCTATTCTCCTTTACAGGTCTGAAACATGGGTCACCTATCGCCACCACTTATAACTCCTTGAACGCTTTCATCAGTGCTGTATACACACAATCCTAAATATACACTGGACGACTGACTATGTGATGAATGTTGCTGTCCTTGAGCAAGCAGGGATCACCAGCATTGAGGCCATGATATTGAGAACACAGCTGCGCTGGGCAGGGCACATTTCTAGGATGGAGGACCATTGCCTCCCAAAAATAGTACTCTACGGTGAACTCGCCACAGGTCAGCATAAGAGGGGTGCTCCAGAAAAGCAATACAAGGACTCCCTGAAGCAACATCTCAGGCTTGGCCAAATTGATAACCAACAATGGTCCACCCTGGCCTCACATCGGGAGGCATGGAGACTCACTATCCACAATGCTGCAGCCTCATTTGAGAACTCATGCTGAACAAGTCTTGAAGAGAAACGACAACACAGAAGGAATCACAACCTGGAAACATCACCCAACCAGACCTTCTGCTGTGCTTTCTGCAACCGGACTTGTTTATCTTGGATTAGCCTTTTTAGTCATTAGCGTGCTTGCAGAAAGCATGGGATGAGTCCTTCCTGAATCTTCATTTGCGAAGAAAAGCCAGAGAGAGAGAGAGAGAGAGAGACCCCTTATACGCTGTTTGATGGCAACTTAGGTTTTCTGAGCAAACCTTGTGTCCTTGTATTTGGGAGGTTTGGGAGTACTACCAACCACATAGAGTGCCAACAATAAGCCAATTTATGCAATATAGACAACTGAAGAATTATTGGAAGAGTGGGGTTATCAGGATAGGTAACAGGAAGTTTCATCTTCCTACGTGGGAATTACATATGTGGAAATTAGAATTGCCCAGTGGTATAACATCCACAACCAGCACAGGGCTGCTGTTATGTTACTATGTAGCAGAGATGGCAAAGGGCCCAATGTGCATTGGTGCCTGATCTGCATCTCATGGGTCCTGATGCACATTGAGCACCAGTGCACACCAGGCACTCTTGCAGGTGCCCCATTATGCATCTTCACAATTAAGCAAAGGGGTTTCTTAACACCTTTGCTACAGAGATAGGCACGTATGAAGTTATGTAACATAAGAGGTCATGTAGGATTCCAGTGTGGATTTTCTTTTTAATGACATTCCTCCTGTCTCAATCCTTTGAGGGTCCATTTGCAACTGCCACTTTTTGCACCCAAGGCATGAGGAGGTTTTTTGAAATGCTGGGGAGCTTCCAAGACAGCAGGAGTAAATTCTCCTCTGGCTTCCTTGTCTCATTTCCTTCTATAATTCTGATGACAACGTTGGTAGGGGTGTAGCCTTTCCCACCTTCTCTCTGTATGCATCCAGGGAGGGGAGGAAATCCTGCTGATACAACACATCAATCAAAACAACAAATCCTGGTCTGTTTGAGGCCTGAATGGATGTGGCGATGGGAACAACCACACTGAAGTCCAGACACAGAACATTGTGACATTTACCTAGACTTTTGGTCAATCAGGATGAACCATAATTTTGGGAAATATGTACATGTGTTGCGTTCAGTTTGTGAAATGTTGTATTGTTCTATCTAGGTGTTCTTCACTCTGGTTTAAGACTGCCAAGTTCTTACCAAATTTGAATTGTGTTTGCAATATTAATTTATTAAGTATTCCCAAAGAACCCAAATGGTGCCATGAGCTGCACATATTTGCTCCACGTCCAAGCCACTTGCAAAGCTACTTAACTTGACTAGTTCAAAACCAACATGCCCTGCAGTGGTAACCAGTAGTTTTCATGTCACTGAGGCAATGAATCCAGTTTCGGGTGCTGGACCTATGTTGCAAATGAATTTCAGCACCTTGAATAGCTCCTTTAAGTCTGCCTGACTGGATTGACCATCCCACTGACATGGAAGTCATGAGTTGCCACTGATATTCTTGGAACTGTTGTTCTATAAAGGATCTGAGGACCTGAAACAAAGCACCTGCATAATCTCAATAAACTTCAATTCCCAGAGTTCCACAAGGGAAGTAGTGACAGTCAATATAGTATATGTAGGGACAGAGCTTGAGAATTACAACTTAACAGAAAATCACATTGTCATTCCTTGGACAGAAGGCCTTACTAATGTAAGCCTTTCCTAGAAGTAGTCATAACCAGTAGTAATTTATAGTGTTCTTTTGATATACGGTTATCATCTCCATTAGTTCAAAGTGAACTTGAACATAAAAAGTACTGAAGTTGCCTTAAAGCTGAAGGTTTCCTCCACTTTAGTATCAGTTTGTGTTTTCTTTACAAATTCCCTTTATGAAAACATAGAACATTTACTCACCCAGTCATTAAAGTTTGCTCTAGCTTTTAAACAACATCTCTAATACAGGGTATTAGGAGTTTTTGTTTTCTTGTGTCTCATGTTTTCTGTGAAATCTCTTTGGTCATCTTTGTACTAGAAGGATATAAAACACTTTAATTGGCTTTGGACTCTTTTAAGGGTTTGTAAATTACTTTAAGGGTTTTGTAACTTATAAAAGTGCACTGGGCTTTTCTTTTGGCCCGAGGTGTTTATTTTGTGTACATTGGTCTTCCTTTCGTTCCTTAAGTACTGTATTCAACCCTATTTTAAAGCCATATTGGATCTCTGAAGTATTGTTTCACATTTGCCACTTCTCCAAGTTCCAAGTGCAGTTTTATGAGACTGGTTCCTTTTATGAAAAGAGAAAGTGTAAAATTTGTGGTGCCTGTTGTAATCGGCTACCGTATTTGTTTTCAAAGATATAGAGCAGGTTGTGCAGAGAGCAGGGAAGAATATTTGCAAGCAGTATTGGCCTCCAACTAACATGATGCCAACCTAGAAACTGGCTTCTGTCAGCCAGCAGCTACTAAGCAACCATCTTCACCTGAATCATATTTCAAATGTTTTCCTCCATAGGCCAAGATCAAGATCCCTGTCATGCCCTGCTTCCAGAACTTGGAAATTGACTCTGACTCAGAGACTGGAACAGTGGACCTGTCAGAAACAGAGCAGAAGGATGTTTCAGAGCCATAGGCTTCAGACACAGACAACAGTGCAATACCAGTTCTGGCAGAGGGTCCTTCCCCTTCAGATAGAGAGGACAACTTACCTAATACCTACTTTCATAGCACAGAGACAACAAAAGGAGGGCTTGAGGCGGTCTCAGTGTATTTATAGGAAGCAGCAATTAGTTAAGCAGCAGCTGTGTTAGCTGCTGCTCTATAAATACGCAGCACTGCCCTAAGGGGGTTGTTGGAGATTATCTGACCTATCTGGTGATCTGTCGTGTTCGACCTGGACTGTGTTTGTTACTATGAACTCTGTTTGCCTAATCTGAATTCTGCTGATCTCCACTCTGAACTCTGTTTACTGGACCTACACTTTGTTGTTTGGATTTTGCTTATGAACTCGTATTTGCTTGCTAGTAAAATAAGTGTCTGACTTCATGCTGCCTTGATTCCTTTGCCTGTAATTAACTTGACTGTGCTGTTCCTCTCCTATCAGCTGTGAAGCAATCAGTCTTTGGCTAGTACCCCAGACATTGTTTGAACAACCCCATAAATCTATTCTTTCACTGTCCACCTAGGCAGCTGGTACTTGACACACTTCAAGCTACCTGCTATTGAAGGCCCTTTCACAAAAGCACTCTTCCACATTGATATTAACGGGAATTCTCAGGGACCTCTCAGTTTGACCCACCTTGGACATTCAAATGCGTGTATACTGTAACTTGGAAAGTGGCTATATGAAGAGAGCTCCATCCAGTCAGCTATTTATGCAAAGAAATTTCTCACTTGCTTTTTGAGCCAGATTGGTGAGAGGAAAAGAAGAGAAAAGTCATACTACATGGGCAGAGCCTTCTAATAGCAATTGTACAGCAGCAGTTCACATCTAAGAATGGGACATTAGGTCTGTGAGAAATTGGCCATAATTCAGCAAAAAATGTGGACACTATTTTAACTGTGGTAAACCAAACTGTCTAAGGGGTTGCCTAAATGGTGAAAATACTCCTCACGGAATGCAAGGAGAATCCTACCTGTCTCCTATGGAATCATTTTCCATAGGAGAAGAAGTGCAAAGCTGATTGGCCAGGCAAGCGTGAGGATGGGGCTTGCTAACAAAGCAAGCACCCCCTGACACCATGTTGGATGTTTGCCTTAGTGAGTGATTGCTAAGGTGATAAACCAGGGTGGGTTTGGGGTTTGTTTTTGTTTTTATTTTTTATTTTTTTGCTTTTTTGTTAAATCAAAAAAATTGCACTATCACACCTTGGACATAGGGTTTTTTTTTAAAAAAAAAAGTTTGGCAGTGGCAAATTGAGATAAATACAATGGCAAGTAAATCATTTGTGGCTGCCCTCTTGCATGTGAAACTTATGGGGACAAAAACATCATTAAGACAAGTCACAACTGCTGCGAAATGTCATTACTGCAGGGCACTCTATTGCGGGGGGGGGGGGGCTCATATACACAAGCCCTAAGAATTTGGGCCTTTTGTTGACCTGCATCACTAACAGGATCTTAAGGACTGCTGCTTCAGAATCCAAACAAGGCCCAGCGCTAGTGTTGTAAAGTGCCTTCTGCTCATCTCTTGCCTTTTTAACTTCTTGTAGTGCCTCAGAGGTTGTGCTGTTCCACGTACTGTGGGAAATTCAATTGGGGGCCTGTTATTGTTATGCACCTTCAAGTTAACTCTGACTTATGGTGACCCTATCCCAGGACTTACTTGGCCAGACGTATCCAGAGGAGGTTTACCACCCTTGCCTTCCTCTTAGGCTGAGAGACTGTGACTTGCCTAGGTTCACCTACTGGGTTTCCATGCGAGGGTGTGAATTAAGATGCTCATCTCCCAGAGTCCCAGACCGAGACAACACAATGCTGCCTCCACCCAGGGGAGGTCAAGGAGCTGCCATTGTTTCCTACAGTAATATTAATAATAATAATAAAATTTATTTATACCCCGCCCCTCTGTTAAAACAATCAGGGCGGCTTACAAAAATTAAAATACAATACAGATAAAAATCCCTAAACACCCCCCACCCCCACCCTCCCCCATAAAAAATATTAAACAAATGTAAATTAAAAGCAACGGTCTAAAATCACCTTTAAAAACAATAAATAAAATAAATAGCCAGCGGACTAAAAGAAGCCAGGATCCCCTGAGGCCGGGATCTAATTTGGAAAGGCCTGCCGAAAGAGATCCGGCTTTAGTGCTTTTTTAAAGCTACTCAAGCTTGTCATCTGACGGATCTCGTTCGGCAGGTCATTCCACAATTTGGGGGCGATTACCGAAAAGGCCCTCTGGGAGGTTGCAGAGAACCTAGATTTTTGTGGCTGAAGCAAATTCCTCCCAGAGGATTGGAGTGCGTGGGGAGGATTGTATGGGAGGAGGCGGTTCCAGAGATAAGTTGGACTCAAGCCATTTAGGGCCTTAAAGGTAATAACCAACACCTTATACTGGGCCCGGAAACTGATAGGCAGCCAGTGGAGAGATCTTAACACTGGAGTTATATGGTCTCTCCGAGATGTTCCCGAGACCACTCTGGCTGCCATATTTTGTACAACTGAAGTTTCCGGACCAAGCATGAGGGCAGCCCCATGTAGAGCACATTGCAGAAATCTAGACGAGAGGTTACCAGTGCGTGCACCACAGTCTCGAGGTCCTTTAGTTCCAGGAAATGGCGCAGTGTAGCATTGTGGGAAATTTCAAGGATAGCTTGCTTCCTGGTCCTGACTGGTGTGCTGTTGTTGGTTAATTTTTCTCACGAACACCATCACCACCACTAGGTCAGCTATGCAAGAGGAAGGAAGTGTGGTGGCACAAATGGGACACATACACACACCCAGTTTCTATTTTGCTGAAGATGTGGTTAGCTCAAAATTCACCTCAGCTCACTTGACTGGCTTTATCAAATCCCTAATCCCCAAACAAGTACCAGATGAGGATACAAGCCAATTTGTTTCTGGTGAAGTTGCAAGAGGGAACCTATGTCTTTAAATTGTGAATATTGCTTCATAAATCTCCAGTTGAAATAGTCAAGGTCTGATAACCTTACAGTGCTCTTACTGTGTATGAGGTCACATCATCAGCATGTAGATGTATAGAATGTTTCATGAAGTATAGAGCGCAGACAGGTCATTAATAAAAACTGAAAAAGTAAAAGCCTTCTAATTAGCTTCTGAGGTAACTTGGCGCATAACATTTTCACCTCCGATTCAGCACCATTAAACAAAATGACTGGTGTTTGCTCACTAATGTAGATGAAGAACCATTCCCTGTAGATAAACTCCACCAAACCCAGGGAAATGTAAGGAGCAGTATGTTGTGATTTATTGGATCAAAGGCCAGAGTCAAGTCAATATAGGCACTTCTTGCCATTCCAAACCCCACCCCCCATAGTAATGAATGGGATATAACAATATTATCAAGGTTACCTTCAAAGGTTCAGCAGAAGGGGGCAAAAAAATAAAAATAAACCAGGACTTTAAAAATAGGGTTAATGAATTATCTGTGAAGGGAAAGCTCATTAATTTTTGAGCAATTTAGATTAAAACAGCCACCATGCAACAGCATATAATTAGATAATTTGATGGGTTTGGTTTTGACTCCATTGAAACAAATTGACATCTCCAATTAAGAAGGAAATGTTCTGATGAATGTATAGCAACAGGTTGGTGAATAAGTACATACCCTCTAAATATCCCAGTTTGGCAGGGACAGTCCCAGTTAATGCTCTGCCATCCCATTTTTTCAGCTGCTTTTAAAATGTACCAGTTTCTCTCCCTCCTCTCATTTTTCCCCTTTGTCCTCAGCTTACTTCCATTGTTGCAAACTGAGTTTAACATGTGAAAGTAGTATGCACTCAACTCAGAAGGGAGGAAGGGAGAGGAGGGGGTGGAATCCTGCCCTTCCCAGGAGGCTTAGGCAAAGCAAACTGTTGCAGCCTCTCCTAGTTTATGTGCTCTTGTACATTAATAATTTCTACGATCTTGACCATACTTTCATGTTGCTTGGCCACACATGTCCCAGTTTTCATCTGTGAAATGTTGAAGGGTATGTAAGCAATCCATTTTTTGAGTAGAAGAGTATCCCTGAAGTGGCCTCACTACTTCACATGCTGAAGTGGCTTTATGAATGTATCACTCAGAGGTAACACAGTATCATTCAGACTTCAGGGAAAATTACATCTTTGGACAACAGCTCCTAGAATCCAACAGTCAGCATGGTCACTGACCTTCAGACTGTGCTGCTCAAGGATTGGGGGAAACTGTGTTCCAAAAAAGTAGCTTTACCAAGCTTTTCGGGAAGCAGTTGCTTGCCATGTGATCATAGAATCATAGAATCATAGAACTGTAGAGTTGGAAGAGACCATCAGGGCCATCCAGTCCAACTCCCTGCCACGCAGGAAATCTTGATCAAAGCATCCCTGACACATGGCAATCCAGCCTCTGTTTAAAGACCTCCAAGGAAGGAGACCCCACCATGCTCCAAGGGAGTGCATTCCACTGCTGAACAGCTCTTACTGTCAAAAAGTTCCTCCTAATGTTGAGGTGGAATCTCTGTTCCTGGAGCTTGCATCCATTGCTCCGTGTTCCAGTCTCTGGAGCAGCAGAAAACAAGCCTGCTCCATCCTCAGCGTGACATCCCTTCAAATACTTAAACAGGGCTATCATATCACCTCTTTTTCCAGGCTAAACATACCCAGCTCCCTGAGTCTCTCCTCATAAGGCATGGTTTCTAGACCTTTCACCATTTTAGTTGCCCTTCTCTGGACATGCTCCAATTTGTCAATATCCTTTTTGAATTGTAGTGCCCAGAACTGGACACAGTATTCTGGGTGAGGTCTGACCAAGGCAGAATAGAGTGGCACTATGACTTCCCTTGATCTAGACACTATACTTCTATTGATACAGCCCAAAATCGCATTGGCCTTTTTAGCTGCCGCATCACACTGTTGACTCATGTTCAACTTGTAGTCTACTAGGACTCCTAGATCCCTTTCACACATAGTCTCGTTCAGCCAGGTCTCTCCCATCCTATATCGATGCATTTCATTTTTCCGCCCTAAGTGCAGTACTTTACATTTCTCCGTATTGAATTTCATTTTGTTAGCTTTGGCCCAGCTCTCCAATATTTCCAGGTCACTCTGAATTTTGATCCTGTCCTCTAGGGTATTAGCTACTCCTCCTAATTTGGTGTCATCTGCAAATTTGATAAGTATGCCCCTAATTCCCTCATCCAAGTCATTGATAAAGATGTTGAATAGCACTGGGCCCAGGACAGAACCCTGTGGCACCCCACTGGTCACATCTTTCCAAGACGAAGAGGAGCCACTGAGGAGCACCCTTTGGGTTCGGAGGGTCAACCAATTACAAATCCATTGAACAGTTAACTTGTCTAGCCCACATTTTACAAGCTTGTTTGCAAGAACGTCATGGGGAACCTTGTCAAAGGCCTTACTGAAATCAAGGTATGCGATGTCCACAGCGTTCCCTTCATCTACCAAGCTGATAACTTTATCAAAAAAAGAGATCAGATTAGTCTGGCATGACTTGTTTCTCTGAAACCCATGTTGACTTTTTGTGATTATGGCATTGCCTTCTACATGTTCACAGACTCTCTGTTTAATGATCTGCTCTAGTATCTTCCCTGGTATTGATGTCAGACTTACTGGATGATAATTTTGGGGATCCTCTTTTTTCCCCTTTTTGAAGATGGGGACAATGTTTGCCCTCCTCCAGTCTGCTGGGACTTCTCCTGTTCTCCAGGAATTCTCAAAGATTATTGCCAATGGCTCTGAGATGACATTTGCCAGCTCTTTTAATACTCTTGGATGTAGTTCATCTGGTCCTGGAGATTTAAATTCATTTAGATTAAGAAGGTATTCCTGTACTACCTCTTTGCTTATTCTGAGCTGGATTTCCCCTATTGTGTCCTCTGTTCCATTCTCCTCAGGTTGGTCACCCTTTTCCTTTTCTGAAAACACTGAGGCAAAGAAGGTGTTGAGTAATTCTGCCTTCTCTCTGTCCCCTGTTAGCATTTTGCCATCTTCTCCACGTAGTGGCCCTATCATTTCCTTCTTCCTCCTTTTGCTGCGGACATATCCAAAAAAAAACCTTTTTATTGTTCTTAACCTCCCTAGCAAGCCTGAGCTCATTCTGCGCTTTAGCTTTTCTGACTTCACTCCTACACGTGTTCGCTATCTGTTTGAATTCTTCTTTGGTGATTTCCCCCCCTTTTCATTTCCTATACATGTTCCGTTTAAAACTTAGCTCCATTGAAAGTTCTTTAATCATCCATCCTGGTTTCTTGAGATGCCTCCCATTTTTCTTCCTCAGTGTTACTGTTTGAAATTGTGCCTTCAGTATCTCCCTTTTGAGAAAGTCCCATCCGTCTTGAGGTCTCTTCTCTTTTAGTATTCCTGACCATGGGATCACCCCCAGTACTTCCCTGAGTTTATTGAAATCAGCTCTCCTAAAGTCAAGAATGCGTGTCTGACTATGCCTGGCTTCTCCTTTCCATTGTATAACAAACTCCAGGAGAACATGATCACTCTCACCTAAGGATCCCACCACTTGCACCCCATTAACCAGGTCATCTCTGTTGGTTAGGATCAGATCTAAAATAGCTGACCCCCTTGTTGCCTCTTCCACCTTTTGGACCATGAAATTGTCTTCCAGGCATGTAAGGAATTTGCTAGACCTTGAAGTTTTGGTTGAGTTAGATTGCCAGCAAATATCAGGATAGTTGAAGTCACCCATCACTGCTACATCTCTCCTTTCTGCATGTGTGTTCATCTGTTCTAGAAAGGCATCCAATTCCTCCGTCTGACTTGGGGGTCTGTAGTAGAGTCCCATAATAATATCCCTGTTGTTTCCCTCCCCTTTAATTTTTATCCAGATGCTCTCCACCTGGCTTCCAGTATTGATGTCATGGATCTCTTCACTGGTGTAAATATCCCTGACATATAATGCTATTCCTCCTCCTTTCCTGTTTGGCCTGTTTCTCTTATAAAGGTTATACCCCTCTATTCCTACATTCCAGTCATGAGACTCATCCCACCAGGTTTCAGTAATGCCTATTATATCATATTTGTTTTGTAGTGCTAGGAGTTCAAGTTCATCTTGCTTATTTCCCATGCTCTGTGCATTGGACCTTTTGTTCCCTTTACTTGCTGCCTGTGCAAGTTTTTTTGCCTCCCACTGTTGGGTCCTTGTGCTGTTTGCCTTGTTCCCTCTATGACAGTTTGACTATTTTCTCCAGCCCTTTTGCCTTCCAGAATACTGTCTCCCTCCCCCATATGACTTAGTTTAAAGCCCTCCTGATCAAATTCTTGAGACTGTTGGCAAAAATGTTTCTTCCAACTGTCATAAGATGCACCCCATCTCTTGCCAGAAGTCCCCCTTCATGGAAGCGCAGTCCATGATCTAAGAAACCAAATTGTTCTCGGCGACACCATCTACAGAGCCAGTTGTTTACATTGGCTATTTTCCTCTCCCTTCCTGGACCATGCCCTTCAACTGGCAGAAGAGACGAGATGACAACCTGTGCGTCCATTTCTTTCAGCTTCCCCCCCAGGGCCTCATAATCTCTTCTGATCTTGGGAAAGCTGTGCCTTGCAGTATCATTAGTTCCCACATGGATCAAAAGGAAGGGGTAATGATCCGTAGGCTTGACGAGTCTTGTCAGCCTCTCGGTCACATCACAGATCTTTGCCCGAGGGAGACAACACACCTCCCGAGTCATCTTGTCAGGCCCACAAACCACTGCTTCTGTACCCCGCAGCAAGGAGTCCCCCACCACCACCACACGCCTCCGCCGAGGCTTCACAGCTGCTGTTCCTTGCGGTGGTACTCTCAAGGTCCCCTGCTCTACCCCTGAAGTCTATCCATGCTGTTCTTCCCCGTTGTCCTTGATAAGGGAAAGGGGTTCGAATTGATTCTGTAGCTTCAAGCTGCTCGAAGAATCCCTGGATTTTCTTGTTCTGTGTGTGACATTCCTCCAGCTGTCTACTTCCTGTGTCTGTGAAGTGACCCTTTCCTCTGCAGCCACTTCCTCTGTGCGGTCCCCATCCAAGACTGTTTGTTCTGTTCTGTCTAGGAAAACCTCTTGCTCACGTATCTGTTGAAGTGTAGCTACCCCTGTCTCCAGTTGCTGGACTTTCTCCTCCAAGAGGGCTACCAGCTTGCACTTGGTGCATGTGAAGTTCTCCACATCTGTAGGCAAGAAGACAAACATCGCACAAGTGTTGCAGGTGACAGCCCCTCAGTGTCCATGGTGAGAGCTTTTAGGTAATCTAAAAACTCTTAGGTAATGCTGAGAATGCTAAGCTGTACTTTTAGGTATGCTGTATTTTTGTTTGCTCACTGAAATTCGAATCAGAGGTGTGACTCACAGGTGTGACTCGCAGAAGCTTCACCCCCTCAGCAACAAGCAGCCTCTCCCAACAGTCAAAATGGCTGTCCAGAAGCTGCTCTCCTTCTTCTCCCTGGCAGGAAACTGGCCTGGAAACTGTCAGGAAACTGGCTGTCCAGAAGCTGTTCTCTTTCTTCTCTCTGGCAGGAGACTCATGTCAGAGTCCCTTTAACAAAATTATTTTATCACATGAATTGCAGTGTAGGAGCCTCTAGTCTAGTTGACTTTATATATTCAGACTGCTGTGTGACTATCATCCAAAAGTTACCTCCTGAAAGGAAAGGTCAGAGATTGACCATAAGCCCAAAATCAGGTAGAGAACCATGCTACTGGAAAAGTACAGTTGAATCTCCATATCCACGGAACCAATATACATAGTTTCAGTTATCCATGGCTGATAATGTAGGGACACATACCATAGAGTCATGATTGAAAATGCCTAGAGAGGTGTCCTCCCTAGGTATCTTCTAGGTCCTCCAATGCAAGTCTATGGTATATTGTACTGGAAGTCCTTTATTTTAATAGGGTTTGCTTTTATCTGTGGCTTCCGGTATTCACAGTAAGTCTGGGAACTGAACCCATGTGGATACGGAGGTCCAACTGTATTCCAAATCAAGGAAAAATGTTAGAAGCTGCAGAATTACTAACCTCTTAGAAATCTCAAGCAAAAGCATATTAAGCATTACCAGAACATTCTAAGCATATCATCAACTAACTGGTGCTTTCTACTAATAACATTTACAATTTGAAATGTAAGGAAAAGTTTCGACATGAAGAGTTTTTATTTGGTGCTTGCTTGGGAATTTTCCACTATGGCTTAACTACTATTTCATGATTGGCTTGTATATCTCCAGTATCTTCCTATGGTTTGCTATATGGTGTTGTATGCTGTTGCTAGGTAGATTTTCTAAAATAGCTATAAATGGGAAGGTTATGTTTGTTTTGGTGCCAGCTTGTTTAGATGCAGTGCTGACATCTGGATAAGCACTGTGTAGTTAAATAAAATGCTGCCTTCAATTCATTGTGCCTCCATTCTTGAACCTTCAAATTGGCAAGTCTCCCCTTCAGTCTACATGGTTTTAAAAAAATCACAATTCCCCAGATATTTCCAGTAATTTTCACTGCCAGAGCTTTCCTTCTTTTTGATAACATATGTGGGCTTAGTAAAACAAGGATATTTTTTAAATGACATACCACATGCATAGACCCTTCAAGCAGTGATTGAACTGCAGTTTGCATGTATACATTAGACCTGGAGAGTGTGCAAAATTGACCCTATTTGGTGCTTTTGAGTGAATAAGGAAGACAGCAATTTAAGCCTCATGTACACAAATGTTTTTAATGTAAGAGCTGTGAGACTGGTAGTGCCCAGTTCAAACTTCACCTTAGCCCCCAATCTAAAATATGAGGATAATTAAGAAAGTGAGCCAATGCAGGGAATGTATATATGATTATAATGACATATAGTAGCTGAGGGGGTAGTTGAGATACTCAGCCACATGTGCTGTGGGAGATATATTGGTTGCTAAACGGACAAATAATTCTAGGTGACAAACCCCTCTATTCTGAAGCAGCTCAACAGTGCCCCCTAGAGAGGCTGGTAAGCTGGTACCATACTAAGAAGCATCTGCTTTGTCTCTGGATATGCATTCAAACTTAAGGTCTTTTGGAAAACACTTTCAGATTCAGCCCAAAATTGCATCTCTTGAAGCCTCTGGGGATGTGATCAGCTATCTTACAGAGACCCAGTTTTTTAAAAATATGTATCTATTTACTGTCTCCCCCTCATTCACTTTAACCCTGTATGGACCTTATTTCCAAAAATTGGTGGCTGAACAAGCCAAGGAGTTCCTAAAAGGAGAGCAACATGGCAAATCATCTCACCTTAGGAGCTTTAGGATGCACTATGGTCTATTTCAGATGGGGAAGATAAAACAATTGGGGATTTAAGCGACCACAAATGGCCCACAGGATACATTCGCCACCCCGCCAGTCCATGTAACGATTGGTGCAATACTAGCTTCTTGAAGACACTGCTGATATCCTGAAGGATGGGAAAGTACAATGGTCTCTCCTCCCCATTTATCCCCTTTCCATGAGATTGAGGCCAAATCCACACTACACAAATAATCCAGTTTGAAACTGGATTATTTGCCATGGTTCCTTCCTAGTTAATCCTGGTATTTGTGGTTTTACAAGGTCTTTAGTCTTCTCTGCCAAAGAGTGCTGTTGCCTCACCAAACTATAAATCTCAGGATTCCATACGAAGGAGCCATGGCAAAGAATCTGGTTTCAAACTGGGTTACATGTGTAGTGTGGATTTGGCCTTGTGAGATATGGTATACCACAGTTTCAATAATTGCCTGAGCTGATGTGACTTATATGAAATGATAGCTGGCATTCTGTATTCCAGTTACAGATTTGTAACCTTGAGTTGTTGTGTGCCTTCAAGTCATTTCTGACTTATGGAGAACCTAAGGCAACCCTATCTTGGCAAGATTTGTTCAAAGGCAGTTTTGCCTTTGCCTCCTTCTGAGGATAAGCAAGTGTGACTTGCTTAAGGTCACCCAGTGAATTTCCATGGCCCCAAGAGGGGATTCAAACCCTGATCCCCAGAGTCATAGTCCCATGCCCAAACCACTACACCAGGCTGTCTCTAAGCTTCAGTTACAGATCTGTAACTGTTCCACATGTGCAAGATTACATACATAAGACTATGTATTCACAATTGTGGTACTATTGCCAGAAGGATGGGTGACATCTGGCTTGATGGCAGTACATGCAAAATGGATCTAGGAGTCTTAGTGGACCACAAATTGAACATGAGCCAGCAGTGTGATGCAGCAGCTAAAAAAGCAAATGTGATTCTAGGCTGCATCAATAGGAGTAAAGTGTCTAGATCAAGGGAAGTAATAGTGACATTCTATTCTGCTTCAGTCAGACCTCACCTGGAATACTGTGTCCAGTTCTGGGCACCACAATTCAAGGAGGATGTTGAGAAGCTGGAACATGTTCAGAGGAGGGTGACCAAAATGGTGGAAGGTCTGAAATGTAGGAGTAATGAGTCTACAAATGAAAATGTATTAAAAATTCCAGGGATTTAGCCCTTTTATAAAGCAATAAAATTATCTTCTTTAAAAAGGAGTTAAAAATCATTTACTTTCAAAGACATGCAGAGTGCCACTTAGGAATGCAGACTAAGCTCAATTAACATTTAAAAGTGTATTCAGAGGTCTGTGGTCTGTGATCTGATCACCCATTGAATTAGACTCATTACAAAAACAAAGAAGTCAGTTTAAAATGCAAATCAAAAGTTTACTGAAGGTATATCAATCTCAATCTACATACTAAAACAAACTTTTAAAAGGGTGTTCCTAACTATCTAGGAAGATTTAGGGTAGAAAGACTCACCCAGCCTTGTAGCGGTAAGAGGCTGCATGGTGACTTCAAAAGCAAACATCATGGCATGGCATCCATGGCTAGGCAAAACATGGCTAAGAAAAGATGGCTACAGCCGCATGGAGACTCTACTTAAAAGAGAACTTGCAAAGAGCAATAACATTTAAATTAGGTCATTGGGGAATGACCCAGCACTCCAGTTGGCTGGAAGCACCCAGTGAAATAAGAGAAAGGGAGTTTGGGAGAACAGAAGCATGCAGGGGAAAAACCTAGACTCATCTTAGGATGTGAATGAGGTACACAAGATTGCTTTTACATTACAATTAATTATTCCCCCCACATACTACATGAAAGCCATGCCCTATGAAGTGCAGCTTAGGGAGCTGGGTATGTTTAGCCTGGAGAAGTGAAGGTGAAGAGGTGACTTGATAGCCATGTTTAAATACTCAAAAGGATGTCATATGGAAGAGGGAGCGAGCTTGTTTTCTGCTGCTTCAGAGACTAGGACACAGAGCAATGGATTCAAACTATAGGAAAAGAGTTTCCACCTAAGCGTTAGGAAGAACTTCCTGACCATAAGAGCAGTTCAGTAGTGGAATTGCTGCCTCAGAGTGTGGTGGAGTCTCCTTTGGAGGTTTTTAAACAGACGCTGGATGGCCATCTGTCAGGGATGCTTTGATTGTTTATTCCTTCAGGGCAGGGGGTTGGACAAGATGGCCCTTGTGGTCTCTTTCAACTCTATGATTCTGTGATTCTATGATTCTATGAGTACAGTCGGACTCTTGTATCAGATGGAAGTCAGTTCTGAGACTTACTGTGGATACTGGAAACCACAGATAACAGCAAACCCTATTAAAATTAAGGCATTCTGATAAAAACGTACCATGAGTTGTGCCTCTAGGCATTTTCCAGTGCAACTCTATGATATGTGTCCCTAATTTGTATCCTCTAAATAACTGAAACCATGGATATTGGTTCCACAGATATGTGGGTCTGACTGAAACGAAGGAGTTTATCATATCAGCCTCGTGTCTCACTTTAGTTATGTTTAGTAAAGGAAATAGGAACATACCAGTCCTATAACATTTATTACCACACCTCTCTTCCATTCACATGACTGTGTCCATTTGGCAACACCTGCTGCTGCCCCATTGTAATATTCTTTGGTTCACTCCTGGAATGAGTGCAGTCACATGGCATGAGGGGTCCTTATTCTCATCTTCTCTCCACCCCCTTTCAATTGGTTTTCCAAAGCAGCAGAGTTTAGCCTGTTTTGGATTAGCCAGTCAGAGGGGGAGAGAAGGAAAATCAGGTCCCCTCATGCCACGTGACTGCACTCATCCCAGAATTGAACCAGAAAAGAACTATCGCACTGGAGCAGTGGCAGATCAATACCGAAATTGGCAGTCATTGATGGGATTTCCCCATCAATGAAAACCTGCACTCCAAAGATGAGTTGAAGCTGGCAACAGGATGGAGACAACATCATGTGATAAGGTACAGCCATAGGTGTTGTTACACATCTGCAATCATGCTGCACAACCCTTGTGTGATAATTCCCTTAGTAGGCAATGTAGGATACCAGTGATTGTTTCCTCTATATAATGTGCTCCCCAGTTCAGGTTCACAATATTCCCTTTATGAAGTTCCCAAAGAAAAGACATATGTCAGTCAGTCATCTATCTCAGTCAGCCTTTTGAAAATTCCAGTCCTGGCAGCACTAGAAAAGCAAAGATAGGAGAATTTGCCAGTTTTGCTTTCTCCAACATTGTATTTTTAAAAAACCCTCAAAACCTTTCTGTTTTGAATATAAGTAATATGAAGAAAGTGAGAGCTAATATAGTGTAGTGGTTTGAATGTTGGACTAGGACTAGGACACTGGAAGACCAGGGTTCAGATCCCTGCTCAGCCATGGAAACCCACTGGGTGGCTTTGGGCAAGTTACACTCTCTCAGCCTCCACGAAAGGCAAGGGTAAACACTTCTGAACAAATTTTGCCAACCCCCCCCCCACAATAGATTCCCCTTTGGGTTGCCATAAGTCAGAAATTACGTGAAGGCACACAACAACAGCAACAACAACAGTTTGCAAAGTTCATCTTTTATTTAAAAATTATAATAAATATAAAGAAAATTGCAAACTTTGGTAAATTCCTCCCAAAGGTACTATCCTCTTGTAAATTGCTATGCACGCTGATGGACAAAATCATCACCATCATGATCAACAACAAAAATGGTACCAGCACATGTCTTGGCTCATTGGGGCTGTGCAATCTGCACTTAGTCAAAATTGACTAGCCCTTGTTACTCTTCATTGCTGTCAAGTCAACTTCAACTTATAACAATCCTATGAACGAGAGACCTTGCAGGCCCCATGAGTTGTTCTGCTCAGGTCTTTCAGAATCTGTGCCTTCCTCTGCTGAATCAGTTCCCTCTGAAATGTGATCTTCCTCTTTTCCTGCTGCCTCCCACCTTACCAAGAATTAGCATCTTTCACAATGATTCATGCCATCTCATACTGTACTGTGTCTAAAGCATGGCAGCCTCCTTTTAGTCTCTTTCACATCTATTGAGAGTTCAGGATTGATTTGCTATAGGATCCATTTATTTGTCTTTTTGGAAATCCATGAACACACCATAGTTCACCCTTTTACCCTACCCCAAATTCTAAAGGTACAGTCGAACCCCTGTATCCACAGAACCAGTTAGCCGCAGCTGAAAAAATAGGAACACATGCCATACAGTCGTGCAGGAAAATACCTAGAGTAGCATCCTCTCTAGGCATCTTCTAGGTCCTCCAATGCAACTCTATGTTATGTTTATACCAGAAGTCCTTTATTTTAATAGGGTTCGCTGTTATCCCTGGTTTCTGGTATCCACAGTGAGTCCAGGAACTGAAGCCATGTGGATACGGGGGTCCGGCTGTATAGCAATTCCCAGCATGGAGAGGAACATGTTGAAAGTGCATGACATGTGGATATCCTGAAAGGAAGTCATAGAATCATAGAATTGTAGAGTTGGAAGAGACCACAAGGGCCATCCAGTCCAGTGGGGGCAGAAGTGCCAAATTTAATTCAGTTTACAGGGATTCAAATCTGAACTTGAACATTTAGGATCTGGACATTCTACATTTTTCTTTTCAATATCGATCACTTTTCTTTCCATTCCAGATATTTCTGAATCCTGGTAAATTGCCATCAAAGATGAACTGAACCAAAATTCACAACCAGTCCTACAGCTGAGTAATTCAGGAATAGAACATGAACAGATTGTTATTGTTAGTCTGGGCCTTAAGGCAGCTTACAACAGTTAAAACATAGTGAAAAATTCACAGCATACAAAAGTTTTAAAGGAATTCAACTACCAAAAAATGTAAACCAGTTAAAAACATCAGCAAGAGCAAGAACTAAATAAATAAATAAAAGCCCAGCACATTAGACAAGGCCTGTTTCCTATAAAAAATGCAAGTAAATCATTCACGGCCACCATCTTGGCTAGGGGGCATGCGGAGTTTAGGGGGGCTCTTTTGAACATGAAGACAGGTTGCATCGTTGCGAATGCCTGCTTTTTCAGACGTGTTCATATTTCCCCCATTGTATAGACAAGACCATAGTGTTGGAAGAGACCACAAGGGCCATCTAGCCTAACCCCTGTCCTGAAGGAATAAACAATCAAAGCATTCCCAACAGAAGACCATCCAGCCTCTGTTTTAAAACCTCCAAAGAAAGAGACTCCACCACACTCTGAGGCAGCAATTCCACTACTGAACAGCTCTTACAGTCAGGAAGTTCTTCCTAACGCTTAGGTAGAATCTCTTTTCCTATAGTTTGAATCCATTGCTCCGTGTCCTAGTCTCTGGAGCAGCAGAAAACAAGCTTGCTCCATCCTCAGTATGACATCCCTTCAAATATTTAAACATGGCTATCATGTCCCCTCTTAACCTTCTCTTCCCCAGGCTAAACATACCCAGCTCCCTAAGCTGTACTTCATAGGGCATGGCTTCCAGAACTTCCACCATTTTAGTGGCCCTCCTTTGGACATGTTCCAGCTTCTCAACATCCTTCCTGAATTGTGGTGCCCAGAACTGGATGCAATATTCCAGGTGAAGTCTGGCCAAAGCAGAATAGAACGGCACTCTATGTCAGAGAATCCCATCACATTGCATGTGCTGAAGCAACATTGAACTGCCAATCCAGTTACCTTCTCTATACAGAATGGATGGGTGGACGTAAAAATATATTATATGTATGCTATCACAGTACAGAGGTCAGGTGTTGAAAGATTATTTCTATAAAAAAAGATGCCCAACTCTGAATGGTAAGTTAAGTTTTATTATTCTGGAGAGAGAACAGGGGAAACACCCATGATTGAGTTACAGAAAGCCGTAGCGCTGGCTTCTACCCATAGAGGTATGATGGTAATTGTTGTAAATCACCAGGCGATCTCTCCTAGGTGTTTTTTTAACCTACACAAGACAGACACTACCCCACAGGTGCTGAGCATTGGCCCCCTCTAAAGCCTCACCAGTGGAGCCGTTCTTTTTTCCCTCCTCTATATTTGCTTTCTCATCCCTCCCCCTACTCCTTCTTTGGATGAAAGATTTCACTTGGAAAAATACACACATATTTTTTTCTCTTCCTCTTCCAACAAACTCCTTTGCCATTTTAACAACCTTGCCAAAAGTATCCAAAAATATGGAAAATATCAAAATTTCAATATTCCTTCCTTACAACATTTGACATTTTGTTTCAGCGTTATTGATGCCAAAGTGATGGCCATGTCAAAACAAAGTCTCAAACTTGTCATAAAAATGGCATTGCTCTTTTTAACCAGCTCTACTGCCAGGCTGACATTTTTATTTTATTTTATTTTTATTTTTATTTTTTGTCTCTTAACTAAAGTTTGTTCCCTCACCATATAACAGCTGAGCTCAGTTCTCCAACATTTCACAGCTGAAAACCAGGACACACATGGCAAAGCAACATCAGAATGTGGTCAAGAGGCCAAAAGTTATTAATGTGGAAGAACACACAAGCTAGGAGATGCTGCAGCAGTTGGCTTTTGCCTGAGACTACTGAGAAGGGCAAGATTCCAAACCCTCCTCTCCATTTCCCCTGCTGGGTTGGACAATCCTAATTTTAGTGTTCAGTTTTATATCTTTGCACTTTAGGATCTTGTCTAGTTCTTTCATAGCTGCCCTTCCCAGTCCTAGTCTTCTTCTGATTTCTTGACTGCAATCTTGGTTCTGATCAATGATTTATCCAAGGTATGGGAAATCATTAACTATTTCAATTTCCTCATAATCTAGATTGAATTTTTGTAAATTCTCCATGGTCATTTTTGTTTTCTTAATGTCATTAGAAAGCTGGCCTTAGCACTTTTTAATTCTTCTTTAACTTTCATAATTGTTATGTCTGTTTGTTTTAATGTCCCTATTAGTGACTACATTACAAGACAGCAATCAAGCTATCCAGCAAATAATTTGGCAACCTAGAATTTTTTTTTACCTGAGCACACCTTTTTTTTTAAACAATAAGCATCCAAGTGTACTGCCTTCCAGGGCTGTACAGTCTGTACACCAAGCCTTTAACTCTGACTCTGACTCTTCTATCTTTCTATTGTGTGACTCCAACTCCTTCATAAATGGCAAAGGTATATTAATTAGTAATAACAAATTTACTGCAGTAAAATGGTAGCACAAGACATTTCATCAACACCACATGAATCATGAGGCTACTGCGATTGATAGCACATAAAATATATATACTGATTAAAAGTTCTGAACAAAAAAACTTTACTAAAGATTTCCTATGCAACAAACTAGGCATTTAATATTATCAGCTAGCATCCAGTTGGTTACTTCCAACTAGAATAAACTCATTCAATCAGTTGTTGAATAGTAAGTCAACCCGTAGGTAAATCCCATTAATTCAATGGATCTATTCAATTCAGGACTAACAACAGGACTTAGGGCATTAAATGCATTTCTATCGACTCCAGTTCCACCCAAACTTGCTTCCAATTCTGACTCCATAACCCTGCTGCTTGTTATCCAAATTACTGAGGTCCATGGAAATTCCATGTGTGTCTACCAAAAACCACTATTTCTATGGGAAATTTTTAATTCACTCAAATGTGGCAGTGAGAGGCTTTTGACCTATGTATACCAGTACTCACTGATGATACTCCAAGCCAAGGGGTAAAATAAAAATGGTTTTTATTAGAAAATAATCAGGGGGACACACACATACATACACTCAGGGTTTAAGCACTCACACAAGGCTATCGAAGAAAGTAGGAAATATTGGGATAGAGGAATAGAGTTCAGGATGATGGGTTATACTATACCTATCTAATGAGCAAGAGATTCATGCAAAGAAGAAGAATGGCTGGAAGAGCTGGGTAACCCAGCAAACTAACAGAGTAATGTCCTCTAGGGAACTGAGCACATTTTGGTGGTGCTTTGGAGTGATACTTATACCCGATATTCCCTCTGAAGGGGTGTTATGAGTGGCATACAATGTCTGCTGGAATTTTACAGTATTATACAATGGATTCTCTGGATGTGTTAATGATCACTAATGGGTGAAACATTAAAACTGATGAGTGAAGGCAAACCTCTATTGTTTAAGGACAAGTGAGAGGAAAAAACAGTTTTGCAGTGCAGTGAGTGCCCAGCTACCTTGATTGTATTAGTGAATGACTCATTTCTATGTACATCCAGAAGAATTAGCCCATTTTCTCCCTAACTCACCAGTTCAAGGGGGATTCACTTAATCCTTACCCAGGCATGTCTTTTAGGAATTTGGGCTGGCTACTTCCTTAGGTTTTCTGAGCAAACCTTGATTCCTTGTACTTGGGAGTCTCTGATCTACTACAGCGTGGTGCAGCAATAATACACCAATTTATGAAATACAGTATAGCCAATTGATGAATTATGGAAAGAGTGGGGGGGCATCAGGGCAGGTAATATGCCTTCCCCAGAAATACCATTACTTCCCTCAGTTGTACCAAGCATAAACTCTTTCCCTCTCTCAACAATGAGTTTTCAGTGTGTAGGATGGCTAACACAGGTGTGTGCCTTCAAGTCACCTGTTGACTTATGGCAACTCCATGAATTTCAGAGGGTTTTCTTAGGCAAGGAATACTCAGAGGTGATTTTTGCAGTTAGATCCTTTGAAATACAGTCTACAGCATCTGGTATTCTTTGGTGGTCTCCCATCCAAGTACTAAACCAGAGCTTACCTTGTTTAGCTTCCAAAATCAGACATGATCTGGTGCCTTTAGGATATTTGGCCATGATGGCTAACAAATATAGGGCAAAAGGTTCCATTTCTCATCCACTCCCATAGTCCACATCATTTAGCCTGCAAGGAAATCTGATACTCTTGCTCTTAGTCCACAGATTAAGATCTCAGCCTTAAACATAATAAAATTACAATAGGGGTTACATATCAATAAGGTGTCAGTTGTATGTAAAGATGAAGTATTCCAGTCATAATTAAATTTCAAATCTAATTATAATTCAAGGAGTCCTTTTAATTACATTGCAATGCTTTGCTTTTCTAGGACTGCAGTTGCTACAGCATCTCTTTTTGTTTGTAATTTTCTTTTAATTAAAACATGTAAATAAATCAAAACCATCTACTTAAAACTGTTTCCTTCATAAATGAAAAAGAAAGAACTTTGTTTTAAAGGCAAGCAATATTGTTTGAATTAGAATCCATCTCTTGCTATTAAAACTTTGGCATGGTTAATATAATGGGATATTGTAATATGGAGGGGTTCTTACGTTGCATCAGTGGACATAATTTTGTACCACCAGTTTGGTTCTCATTAAAAAAAATAGTTCTAGCTAACTTCCTATAGAATCATAGAAACATGTTTCTTATTCATCATTTTAGTAGCGCTGAATCCAAACAACTTAGTTTAAGTCCAAAAACCTGTTGATTCCCTTACATGTGTGGCTACATTTTCCTAGCCATTGTATAATGGATGTATTCAGTTCGTGGCTGCATAATTCCACAGTTGTATGTATTTTACATGGACTGAAATCCTATTGTTAGTTCCAACTGGAGTAAAAGCCATTGAATGAACTGGGTCTACTTATGCATCAATTCATCATTCAGCAGTTGATTAAATAGGTCTACTCTACTTGGAACTAACCAACAGGATTCCAGCTATGTAGGATTTATTTTATGTATTTTATTAGAGTATGTATACCCCGCTCTTCAGCCACAAAGACTCTCAGAGCAGCTTACAAATGTTTAGCTATAGCACTTACACATCTACATGGCTTTATAGCTAGGGACTCTCTAAGCAGTTTACAATGTGTTAGCTAATTGCAAATATATCACAGTAGTTCTTAATATTTTCTTTACCAGATACCCACTTTAAATATCTTTTGTTGCCATAGACCCCAAGAGTTAACTCAAGATTTAAAACCATAACAACAACAACACCCAATAATAATAATAATAATAATAATAATAATAATAATAATACAATTACACCATTAATGAAACCTTCCCTTGGAGGCACTGGAGGGGTAGGGAAGACTTTTCTCCTGCTTCTTCTTGTAAGTTTGTGGCTGGAGCTGATTGAATGGCAATGTGCAGGCCAAGCCAGCCAGCCTTTGCCTTGGTTCCTGTCACATGGCCACTCAACTGCAGGGAAGAGTTGGGCCCAGCAACTTTCAAGCTTTTGTAGACCCCCTGTGAGGACATCGCAGACCCCTGGGGGTCCCCGGACCCCAGGTTAAGAACCACTGCAGTAGCACATTCTCCCCTCCCCCCATGAGCAGGGGCCCATTCACACTATAGAATTATAGCACCTTTATTCCACTTTCATTGCCATGGCCACATCCTATGAAATCCTGGGAACGGAAGTTTAGGGAGGCACATTTAGACTTCTGAGCTAGAGCACTCCAGTGCCTCATCAAACTACAAACCCCAAGATTCTATAGGATGTAAACATGGCAGTGAACGTGGAATAATAGCATTATAAGTGTGTAGTGTGAATGGGCCCCAGAACCCAACTCTCCACTGCTGCCCCCCACCAACAAACAGTAGGGTTTTCAGGGCAGGAGCATTCCTGGCCCTGCGATTACAGGGCCAAAAACTAAGAACAAGGGATTATCCCTAGTAATGTTTCAAGGAGTGGCCCCTGGTGATATCATCAAGCAGGACAGATCAAGCATGAACCACATTTGTACACGAGTGTGCCATTCAATTTTTAAAAAATCTCAAAATCTAACAAATGATGAAAATAGACATACACACACTTTTTAAGACAGTGTTCTCACCCTGAGATTCATCCCCTTATCCTGAGGATGGGTAAAGAGAGGCAAGGACCTCAGATCTGTTGACCCTAACCCACAGCCATTTATTACATAGATGAGGTACTTAGAATTCCTTGCTGTGGAGAGCTCTAGTGCAGTCTCTTGAACTGCAGCACCAGAAATCTCTAGCAGAGAATGCTAAGGGCTTTTCTAGACAAGAAGATATAATGCAGATTGATGTGCATGATCGCAAATTCACAGTAGCGCTCAGTTGTCTCCAGGGTCTTTTGGCAAAATCGATTGTATGCAAAGCTATCCATGTTTGAAGTGCACATTCAGTCATGCCTGTAAATCAAGATGGTGGCCAAAAGTACACCTACTATTATTCTCCACATGTGTTGTAGCCACTGCACAGTAATTTTTTGTAAAAGCTGTGCAAGTGTGACCTTCTGCTTATAAAAAGCCCTTTGGTCACCTCAGTGCAGTGAAAAAGCACACACTTGATAATGTGAAAATTGAAAATGTCATTCCGGCCATGTCCTTGCTGACAAGCCCACCCACCACCCACACAGTGGACCAATATGTACTCCACTTCCACCCTCACCAAGAATGTGCAGCGTCCCATATTGGAAATCAAGACGTGTGATAATGCGCAAGCCTGCACATTATTCAAAAAACTTTGGGGAAGGCCGCAAAGGTTTTCCCCATGCAGTAGATGGAGTTTTTGGACCCCCTCCTTCTGAATACTGCGAATCTGATTCGCAGCCAGTCAGGACAAAAGGTATTCTACTCAAATTCTGTGAGGAGTATTTTCACCATCTAGACAACCCCTAAATACTTTATCAAACTCTGAATCCCAGGATTCCATAGAAGGGAGTCATGCACAATTAAAGTCATATCAAACTATCACCATATAGTATAGATACACTCTGGCCAGAATCCTGTTGGTTGCACTTCTGTCAGGGTTGCCCAACCGCAGAAAGGAAAGCAGAGGAAGATCTGCTAGGTTTAAGCAACCTATGTTCCCAATTTCTTACTTCCTTCACAGTTGTTATTCTCATGGGGCTCTTCCCCTCCTGCCACTACTGCCTATTCTTGACATAGTTGCACCAGAGTAAAACTCCAGAGAATTCCAGCCGTTGAGTGTCCTTTGGAAGAGCCAAGGGGGAAGGAAGGAGAAAAGGAATAAAGTATCCTTGAGGAGGGCATGGCAGACAGGCACACTGAAACAAAGTTCTCTATATGCCATCATTTTGATGCAGGATACATATCCTCAAACTGTCCCAATTTCACAGAGACAGTCCAATTCATCCTCTGTCATCCCACTTTTTCAGCTTCTTTTAAAATTTCCCAGTTTGTCTCCCCTCCTTCCACTTTCCCCCATGATCCTCAGCTTATTCCAGTTGCTGCAAATATAATTCCAAGTATAAAAGTAGCTTGTACTGAATTAACTCAGCAGGGGTAGAGGAGAAGAGGGAAAAATCTTGGCATTCCCAGTAGACTCAGGCAAAAGCAAACTACTGCAGCCTCTCCAACCTACTGTGTCTTTAACTTTTGTCATCTTGACCACACTCTGATGTTGCTCGGAATCACATGTCCCAGTTTTGATCTGTGAACTGTTGGAGGATACGAGGTCCCCATTTGTAGGAACTGTTCCATGAAGTTAAGAACATTTAACAGATGGCTTAAGATATTTTGGTGCCTGAGGCTAAAAATCCAAATGCCATCACAGTGATGGTTAAAAATAAAATGATCCAAATCATGAACCATTTGGGGTGCTTTAAGAACATCTTATATCTCATCACCAGCCCAGGTAGTCTTGCTTGCTTTGTATAAATACAGGCCTATTCCTGGTGCAAGGTCACACATTCCGAAAAAGAATGTCCACCCATCCTCTAAACAGCAGAAAGGGGACAAAATCAAGCACTTTATAGAACTCCACTTTTTACACCACTGCAGAATGTGAAAGTGATAGAATCCGCTCCTGAATCCCTTTCCCCAACACCATCCATTGAGCTCCTCAGTATAAATGCCTGCTTGTTTTCTAACACGGCTGCTTCCTTTATAACATCTTTAGAGGGATGAATTGTTCTGATTATCACCCTCCCTGGTCTCCATTCAAACCCACTACCATTTTTTTATTTTTTATTTTTTTATTTTTGCTCCTTTGTGGGACATTCTTTGGATCAGATCACTCGTTACCATAGTGTGCTTTCTTAACTTGGCTCCAGTTGCTCTCATAAACCTCAGTTCTCCACAAGAAAGCCCACATTCTTTGAGAATGCTCTCCTTCCTCCCTCGCCATACAATAGTGCAGCAATGAGTCGGGAGCTCAGGAGTTTCCGTGTGAGCTGTTTGTCTCTTTGCCAGGCCCTGCTCCCACTGCAGCAACAGCCCAAGACAGACTCTCTCTCTCTTACAGTTTGTGAATAATTTCCATTCTAGGCTCCGGTGCCAAAGTCTCCTACTGTTTGCTCCAAGTTTCCTGACAAGATACTTTTATAGCATGGTATACAGTAGATTTGCATATGCATCCTGTGCCAGATTTCACTCATAGCCTGATTCATTTTTTGCACTATTTCCTCATCGTTAACACCAGACATCTATTCATATAAGATACAGATAGATACTGGGGGGGGGCAGGGGGGGGTCTTCTTCCTGAAACCAACTAGACTGCTAAGATGCAGTGAGGAAAGATCATAATCTATCTTCAGTAACTCTACCATGTTTCACAGATTTCTAAGGAAACTGAAATCTCACAGTAGAATTTACAGTCCAAGCCTTATGCCTTATGCCTAGGAGACCAACTCTAGCTCTGGAAGAAAACAGATGATCTGCAAACAGATGATCTAGGGTTTCTTGTTATTATGTGTCTTCAAGTCAACTATGACATAGGGTGATTCTATCCTAGAGTTTCAGTGACCAGATTTATTCAGAGGAGATTTGCCGTTGTCTCCCTCTGAGGCTGAGAGAGTGTGACTTGCCCGAGATCACCCAGTGGGTTTCTATGACTTAACATGGATTTGAATCCTGGTGCTCAGCTAGATGGGAGAATTAATTGTGGAAAATAGCACATTAACTCATCATCACAGCAGTGTTCATTTGTCTCCATGATACATTCACAAGATCGCTGGCATGGGAAGCTATCCATGTTTGAAGTTCACACAGAGCATGCCCGCCAGTAAAGATGGTGGCCACGGGTGAATTTACATGTGTTATTTATTCCCCCAAATCTCCCTCTCTTTCCCCTTTTCCCCCTTGTTAAATCAGAGATGCAGAAGAGCAATCCTCTATATTGCTTTGCCACTCAAAAGTAGTGCACAACAGCAGCTCCGGTCACTTCGTCACCAGCAGGCCTGCCCCTGCACACATCCAACCAATCACATTTTAGTTTCCAGGATGTGCCCCAATTTGAAGTGGTTGTTCAAACAGTCTGGAATGTGCATTTCTGTGTATTTTTTTTTAATCACAAGAAACAGCAAAGGCTGTTATCACGAAGTACTTCGAGTTTTTGGTCCCCTCCTTTTGAATATGCTGAATCCCTGCAGGAGCTCATCTGAACAAAAGGTATTTCCCTTGCATTCTGAGAAGATTTTTTTTTCATTGTCTAGATAACACCCTGGTTTCCCAGTGTCCTAGTCTATCACTCACATCACTACACCATGCTGGCTATCAGTCCTGGGTATAACCAAAGACAATTCTCTCAGTTTTGCTCACTCCAACATTAAAAACACATAGAATTGAAATTCTCAGCCCACTCCTGGCTGGTGGAAGCAATTGCTCCCTTCATCTGGACTCTCCAGAAATAGATATAGAAAAGCATACTGCCTCTCATAGAGGCCTAAATACCCTAAAGGCACCAGAGCCATCTGATCTTCAAAACTAAGCAGGGTTGGCCCTGGTTAGTACTTGGATTGGAGACTTCTAATGAATACCAGATGCTGTAGGCTATATTTCAGAGGAAGAAACTGGCAAAACCACCTCTGAGTATTCATGGGGACACCATAAGTCAATGGGTGGCTTGAAGACACATACACACACACTGCCTCTAAATGCCTCTCAGGGCTCATCTACATGAGCCAGGATACTCCAGTTCCCCACCAACATCCCCTGGCTGCGGATCAGGCCCATTCCTCCCCTGTTACCACCTCCAAACTGGAGGAAATCCAGACGGGCACGCCAGCCCATCTCTCTAGCCGCCACCCACCTCACTTGCCCTACTAGAAGCTAGGAAGCCAGCCTGCAACATGTGACCAAAGACCCCTGCATTTGATCAGCCTTGGTCACATGCTGCAGGACACCTTATCGCTTCAGAGAGAACCAGGGAGACTGGCAGCTGCAGCATGTGCCAGCCTACCAGGATGGGTTCTTGCAGTCTCACAGGACCCAATCTATTTCTTCCTGGCAGGAGCAGATTAAAACAGGTATTTTAGAATAACAGTGTATCAGGCCCTACCCTGCCTTCCCCTCACCTTAGCTCCATCTTTGCCCTGGGGGTCATGAGGACTGCCCAGGGGCAGAAGAGGGCAAAAGCGCTGCATCGTCAGGACTGCAGGACTCTAAGGACTTTATCAGCCATGGCAAATACAGTGTCATAACAATGATTAATGAACGCAAAAGGGCAAGAATACCAGACAACGCTGTGCTGTCACAATGATGTATTGTAAATAAGATGTCCTTTCTTTTTGTCGGGCCAAGCCGTCAATAGATCAATAGTCGCATGGGGGTTTTGGCCATGATTACAAGCATGTGAATTCTAGCGTCAAGAACACTTCCAGGTTGGAATGGGAAAACTAGCCATGGGGAACTCTTTTTATGAACCTCCCCATGTTGCAGGCAAGTTTTTAAGTACGTTTCAGCACTTGCGTGTACATTTTGTTTTTTAATTTGGCTGTTTTTAGACTTGTAAGCATGCACATGTCTTCTCACAAGAGCCGCCGAGATCACACTCAGCAGTGAACATGGAAGTACAAGACTTTTTTTTCACATGATCACAGCAACATTTTGGGTTCTTTTGCCAGCAGAAAAACAGTGTAAAATATGATGCAAAAACATTTTTAGAGGCTTTGCTGATAAAGTCCTAAGATGAAGGCAAGATGATGTATATTGCCCGTGTAGACAAGCCCTCAGTGATTCTCAGCCTTTGTTCCTCCAGATGTTTTGGACTTCAATTCCTAGAATTCCTGACTGCTGAAGGTTCCACTGCAATGCAAACAGAAAACTGGGGATGGGGTTGTTGAGAGGTGAGGTATAACTCTTCACAAGATGGAAGAAAACAGTCATCTCAGAAAGAACCCCATTTGAATACTGCCAAAGCCACACAAATTGAGGCAATGACATTGAGAAATCCAGTTCAGGTTGAAAAGGTCCATTACTCTATTGCAGATGTGGGCAAGCAAGGAGAGGACAGGGACCATTCTTCAATCCCACACCCTTCCAGAGGCCACGATGATGATAAAGAGGAGGAATTTTCTTACCTGCCTCTTCCCAAGGCTCAAGGTAGGTTACAACATAAATTCAAATACCACATATGACATAAAATCATTTAAAAACTGATGCATCTAATACAACTAGAAGTGCTGTCAGAAATTATTTTCACCCAATTTTTGGCTATGGGGGAGGAGAGGTTTTGTTTTGTTTTGTTTTTTACAGCTTTTTATAGTGGTTTGAGTGTTGAACTAGGACTCTGGGAGACCAGGTTTCAACTCCCAATAGAGCTATGGAAACCTATTGGGTGACCTTGTGTGAGTCACATTCTCTCAGCCTCAGAGGAAAGCAGAACCCCCTCTGAACAAATCTTGCTCTGAGAAAACCCCATGAGAGGTTCACCTTAGGATCACCAGAAGTTGGGAAATGTCTTGAAGGCAAACAATAGCAGGCATTTTAAAGGTATGTGAGGGTCTGGGGCTATGGGACAAAACTGCCCCATTTTTGCAATAGTTTTAAGCCATTTTTGATGTTTGGTGGGTGAAAAATTGCCTCCCCACAAATTAAAAATATTCCAAGGGCTTTGGGTGCTACAAAATTGGGTGCTGTCAGCTATGTGAGTCCCATGGGGCACACTTGACCCATCCCTGCTCTACAGAGAAAATAGCAGCTCTCTTGGAAATAGGGAGCATGGGAAAAGGTAGTATATCCAAAGAGTACCTGCTCAGCAGGACAACTTCGAAGTAGAAAAACCACAATCATTCCTAGATGTGCTGAAAGGAACAAATGATGGTGAAACTCTCTTCAGAAGGTTGCCTAAAGTCTCTCCGTGACTGTTATAACGGCTAGAAATTTTGTGTGGCTGCCCCAAGCATCATTCCATAGCAGGGATGGGGCTCATGCAGCCTACCAAATGTTCTTGGACTGCAGCTCCCAGCATTCTTCACTATTGACTATGCTGGCAAGAGACTATGCTGGGCACTGCAGCCCAATAGCACCTAGAGGGCCCTGTGATTCCCTGCCCTGTTTGCAAGAACATAGCATTTTTACTGCTGCCACAAGCCAAGCCATTTCCCTCTGTCTTGCAATGCAATAAAACCTGCAGCCAGAAGTAAAGCAGCCCCCAATGCAGGAATATCCTTGATAGGAAATATATGGCATTTTGACCTTGTAGTTATTTATTTTAAAGAAAGGAATCCTCATGAACACCAGGGGTAATTAATCTATTCTTTCCAGATTTCCATACTAGAAAACTTCCCAGCTTGCTACATCTACTATGTGACCTGATGTTGTATTTCATGCAAACTTTTAGGATTTTCAAGAATAGATCACAGTTGGGTACAATCAAAGGACGGGCCCTATAGGCATGTAGGACTTCAGACAGGAAATCCACAAGAGGATTGCCTACAGGGGTGATTTCCAGGGGAAACAGGATGGGGAGGAAAGGGTTAACATCCTCTGTTTTTTGTGAGAAACAAAATTGATGCTCTTCAGACTTACTTCCTCCCTTGCTTCTTCCTCTTCCCCCTCTTTTACCTATCCCTCCTTCTCTTCTTTCTTCCTCTTCCTCTGACTGTGCTTCCTGTAAGACAAAGGGTGGCTCTAATGCTGAAACCTTATCCATGCACACTTGGGTCAGAAATCCCATTGAACTCAATAGGGCTTCCCTATGAGGGCTTATCTACACAGGCAATGTACCCTGCTTTGCCCCCATTTTAGAGCCCTGCAGTCCTGACGATGTGTGGCTTTGGCCTGTTCTGCCCCCGGGCTGTCCTCATGACTTCTGGGACAAAGAAAGGGCTAAGACAGGGGGAAGATAGGGCAAGGATTGATAAAACATTTTAAAAATAATATCTGGTTAACTCTGTTTTTGCCAGCAAAAAAACTGATCAGGCCCTGCATGACCACAGGAGCCCATCCTATTGCTGCAGCTGCCAGTCTGCCTGGCTCTCTCTGAAGCAATAAGGTGTCCTGCAGCTGTGACCAAGGCTGGTCACATGCAGGGTGCCTTGGTCACATATTGCAGGCTGGCTTCCTAGCTTGCAGGAGAGCAAGGGAGATGGCAGCAACTACAGGGAGAGGCCAATGTGCCCATCTGTACTTCCTCCTGTTTGGTGATGGTAACGGGAAAGGAATGGGCCTGATCCATGGGCAGGATAAGCCAGTGGAGAGCCAGTGTATCCTGGCCCATGTAGATGAGCCTTAGGTCATCATAACTATGGCAACAATGTGACTTCCTGAAATCCTTGGTTTCTGTTGACTGGATCATTTACCTATGCTGTTATGAGACTTCAATTAAGCAGGATGGCATATTTATACTGGCAATCATCAGTTTAGAGTGCTATAAGCAATCAAGTGCCTGTTGACTGACACACACTTGCTGGTTTCATGTCAAAAAAGAGAAAAAGCTCTGACACAGGTTGAGATCCTACATTGCAGTATAAATCTAGATTCACATATGGCTCAGCTGGACAGGAGAAATAATTGCGGAAAATAGCGCCTTACCTCCCTATTGCAGCAGTGTTCATTTGTGCCCACAACAAATTCACAAGATCACTGGCATGGAAACTTGGCCAAGTTTGCAGTTTACACGGAACATGTCCCTGAAAAAAGATGGTGGTCACAAGTGAGTTGCCTCCAGAAAATCTCCCTCCATTCTCCCCCCGCTTTTTAAAAAAAATAACAGATGTGGAAGAACTATTTTCCGCTTTAAAAAACTTTTTGCTTTTGCTCTGACGATTTAACTATCGTGCACAAGATCGTTCAGCTGGCAAAAACAAAACAAAAACAAAAAACAATGGTGGCTCCAGCCACTTCTTCCCTTGCAAGCCCACCCCCACCAAGGTCCAACCAATCAGGTTTCAATTCTTCTACGTGCCCCTTTTCAAATTAGTTATTCAGATGGCCTGTTATGCACATTTTTGCACAATTTTTAAAAAAGATTGCGAGAAACGGTGAAAGCTGTTATTGTGATCTATTTGGAGTGTTCAGCCCCCCTCCTTCCCAAAAGAGCGACTCCCAGCAGGAGTTCATCTAAACAAAATGTATTCTGCCCTCATTCTTTCTGGATTTTTTTTTTGTCTAAACAACCCCATAGTTACATGTTTGTTGTGTTATCCCACCTGTCTGCTGAATGCCAACATTGTATAACTGATTGTGTATCTGCCAATGTGCCTCCTTGTTGTCCCATTGCACAATGGGAAATACACAGTGATGGCTTCTGCTATCTCACTAAAGAAAGTGACACACTAAAGGCACTGACAAATAGTTGTGCGCTATCCAAGAAGGCACAAATTCATGGCTGGCATCCTCTTGGTTAGTCCCAACTACAGGAGGTTTATTGAATCCACTTTTGCATGACAAGTCAACATGTAGGTAAAATCCACTTCCTCCAATGGCACTACTCTAGTCTAACAATAGGATTTAGGCCTGTAGGAAATGGTTACACTTATGGGAGTCCATTTATGCAACTATGAACTGAATACATCTATGGTACAATGGCAAAAAAAAAAAAAAAAAAAGTGCACCGGCATGTGTAAGTAGAGTTACCAGATCTCAGGCGCTGGCCCTGAGTCTCCAGTTTTTGTTGGGTGTCACCAGGCAGGAGATAAGGATGCAAATTTTCTGAGTTTCAAGGGGGTTCATCTCTGGGCAAGAAGAAAGACTGTGTGCAAATCTCCAGCTCATTTAGTAGTGCTGCAGGTTGATACAAATTTACAAGGCTCAATTGATTTGGTGTTGCAATTTGCAAATACTTTCGGGTGGAGGAAGGTCTATGTATTTACTTAGTTAGCTTTCTACTTTCTTTCCAGTCCTTGTTGTGCCAGGGCTAGCCCATCACTCTATTTTACATCCACCTTCTGGTTAGGAACATGTAAACTAGGTTAAATGTGCCTTATCCCATCTCCCTAATTGGGTGCAAAGGAATAAAATGCTTTCATTTCAACTTGATCTGAGAACAACTGCTTTAACTGTCCTTAATTTTCCTCCAAACAGGAAAATATGTTCTCTGTGTGTATGTGTTTGAATGACTAGCTGTGAACAACTATTGTTAATACTTAATGCATAACAATGACATCACTAGGCCTCAGGTTTTGGCCTGGAAACCTCAAGCCTGGGATGCTCCTGAACTGCTATAGTCCCACTCTGGGAGAAAGGCAGCATATAAATTAAATAAATAAATAAACAAAACTAGCAACCCTGTCTGTAACAGAATCAGAGGATTCCAGCTCCAGTGTTGCTGTATCCAGTGAATATGGCCAATGTAGATGGCGTAAAATTTCATTTGATAACATTTTTATAAAAACTGTTGAAAACTTGAAAACTTCTTTATAAACAGGAGAGGAAGAACTAAGATTTTTTTAAAAAAGGAAAGAAAGAAAAACCTCAATGTGGGAGAAATTAAAATGGAAAAATCCATCCACCTCTACTTGGGATTTTGGGTAGCAATCTTGCAATTTACTTCTGAAGATTCTTTCTATCCAAGGAAACTACAACTTTGCCAACAGTTTACCTGGCCCAAGAGGGGAAAGTATGGTAGCTAAAGCCTTAACACCCAAACTTATAAGGTGGTGGGAGTCTGTGTGTGTCTGAAAAACACTCTGAGCATAAGCATCAGAGCACCAAATACAGAAATAACCATTCCCAAACCCATTTAAATATCTCCACACTATCAAAGCCACAGATGTCTTGATAGAATGTTACAAATCTTATAATCAACCATAAGTAGCAGCTAAGACCTTGGCTTCCCCCACGTGTCTGCAAGTGGAAAAGGACCAAGAGGATAATTTATCCAAGCCCAGGGTAATGAAGTGTTAACCAAAACCAGATGAAGTTATTACTACAACCACAGGCCACAAAACACAAAAGGGAGGGGGGGAACCAAGATGGGGAGAAGAGCGGAAGTCTCCTTGTTTCATTCCTCTTTTGCTTCATGGATCACCTAAAGGCATTCACCAAAAAAAAAAAAAAGGGGGGGGCAGAATGAGGCAATGCAATTGGCATAAAGTGATTCATTAGCTCTAATGAACAATGCTGATCATATTGTCTCTAAAACACAGCCAACAGACATTGATGTATATGTGCCTTAACTCATTCTTCCCAACTTTTATTAGGTACATATGTCTACGGCAGACACAAATGAAACATTCCACAACTAGGCTCCCAGCCAAAAACTAATTTATTCTTTAATGTGGTAGTGATTACTTGGTGGTTCCTTGAGTAGAGATGACAGGTCCACGCTAATGGAGTCATACTGTAAGTTAATATAAATCATGACAGAGCAATTAATTACAGAAACCGCTGCAAATCCCTTTGTTAGTTTTCCCCATCACCAGAAGGATTTAATAACGTTCATTTTGCTAAGTTCCAGTGACATTTACAAGTCTTAAACCATTTTTAATCAAATCAATATCACAGTGCTGCTGAATTTAGTTGTGCTATGCTAGCAAGTCTTGGAATGCGCTGAGACGAATGCTCCTCGCCTTCTGTTTTGAATGAATCACACGGAATCCACATGTTTCCTTTTTATTTGTTGCTGCTGGAGAAGTGTTCAAAAACAACCACGATGCAGATTAGAAAGATAAGGAACACTGCCCTCATAGAGGTGTAATTTTGTGTACATTAACACCACAGGCAGTGAACAAATTGCAATAATGATTCCATATACAAGGTTTGTCTACTAAATAACAAGACTGATACAATAACCCATCTTCATTTATATGTATTACAATTTGAATGCTTGTCCCCTTCAATATACTCCCCGTTCACACTCACACACCCAGGGCTGGTTTAAGGTATTTTGGGGGCCCCTGCAATGCTTTACTTTGGGGCCCCCATATGCTTTTCTCAGATCAATGTAACCTAACCTATTCACCGTACAGGATGTTCAGATTATAGTAGGACCCCTGTATCCATGGATTCATTATCCATGGGACACAAAACAGCATACCTACCATAGAGTCTTCCTAGAAAATGTGTCTTCCCTAGCCCTTTTCTAGGCCCTCCAAGGCAACTCTATGGTATTTTAAACCAGAAGTCCCATTATTTTCAATGGCGTTCAATATTATTCATGGTTTTCAGAATCCACACACACACACATGAAACAATCCCCAGTGGATAAGAGGGGCCTACTATATTACATAATTTGCCACCAATAGTTTAGTTTAAAAACTATATTATAGGCACTAACATAATATTTTTTGTTTATTAGCAATTAATGTAATGGTGTAGATTTCCTCAAAGAAAATAAAGTGTAGACTACAAGCTAAACATAAGTTAGCAGTGTGGTGCAGCAGCAAAAAATGCCAATGCAATTCTAGGCTGCATTAATAGGAGTAGTGTCTAGATCAAGGGAAGTAATAGTATCACTCCATTTTGCTTTGGTCAGACATCACCTGGAATACCGTTTCCAATTCTGGGCACAACAATTCAAGAAAGATACTGAGAAGGATGGTGCGAGGTCTGGAAGCCATCACGCCCTATGAGGAACGGCTTCGGGAGCTGGGTATGCTTAGCCTGGAGAAGAGAAGGTTGAGAGGGGACATGATAGCCATGTTTAAGTATTTGAAGGGATGTCATATTGAGGAAGGAGCAAGCTTGTTTTCTGCTGCTCCAGAGACAAGGACATGGAGCAATCAACTCAGACTACAGGAAAAGAGAATCCACCTAAACATTAGGAAGAACTTCCTGACAGTAAGTGCTGTTTGGAAGTGGAATACACTGCCTTGGAGTGTGGTGGAGTCTCCTTCTTTGGGTTTTTTTAAACATAGGTTGGATGGCCATCTGTCAGGAATGCTTGGATTGTGTGTTCCTGCAGGGCAGAAGCCTAACCCTAACCCTAACCTCCTCCCTGTAGTGGAGTAGCCACATGACAGGAACCAAGGCAAAGGCTGGCTGGCTTGGCCTGCACATTGCTATTCAATCCACTCCAGCCACAAACTTGCAGGAAGAAGCAAAAGTGTCTCTGAGGGAAAGTTTAATGGATGGTGTAATTGTATTGTTGTTGTTGTTAGCTATTATTATTAGCTATTATTATTAAGGTTTTAAATCTTGAGTTAAGTCTTGGGGCAACAAAAGATATTTAAAGGGGCTCCCTGGTAAAGAAAAGGTTAAGAACCACTGCTCTAGGCCAATGCCTCTCACATAACACTGATTGGATACTGGTGTTTTAGTGACAACAATAAAACCATTGTTCCCAGTAATATTACTCCGAATTTTAAGTTATATTCTTTATATTCTTCTGTTAAAAGAGCTAGAATGTTGTAGAAGTTTCAGCATTGCCCTATGACTGTGGAGACCAGGGTTTGAATCCTTACTCAGCCATGAATACCCACTGGCTGACCTTGGGCAAGTCACACTCTCTCAGCCTCAAAGGAAGTCAAAGGCAGACCCCCTTTGAACAAACCTTCCCTAGAAAACCCCATGGTAGGTTGGCCTTACTCAGAAATGACTTGAAGGCACATGGGCAAACACACACAAATTTCTTTTGCAGGCTGAACTCAGTTGGCAGCAAGGGGAGGAAGCTGAAGAAGACCAAGGGGGAAAGGGAGGGGAGAGGAACCAAGACATGTTAAAAGCAGCTGGAAAGATGGGCTGGAGTGGATCTATGTGCAAGGAAAGGAAAGGAAAGGAAAGGAAAGGAAAGGAGCCCTTTCTGAGGGAGACAACCCTCAAATTCCCTTTCTCTCTCACACACACACACACACTCACCCTCTCCGACGTGCCTCTCCCTCCAGCTTCTGCCACAGAGGGCTGCTGTTTCTTTCTCTTTCTCTTTCTCTTTTGTTTTGGAGAGGCTGTTTTGTTTGTTTTTTTAAAAAAGCCAGCAGGAGGTTTTTGGAGGAGGAGGGTAAGAGGGGGCTCCTCCCAGCTGTCTCCTGGCTGTTCCTTCGTCAGATTAAGGAGGCCAACACGGGGGCCCCTCTTGACCTCGGGGGCCCCTCTTGACCTCGGGGACCCCTGCCAATGCTGATTTGGCAGACAGGTTAAACCGGCCCTGCACACACCAATGCAGTCTTGTTTTCCACTGGTCGAAGGTGTGGAGTAGATCATTTTCTGTCAACTGTTTCAATACATCTGCTGTTTTCTTCTTTACGGCATCAATTGACTCAAACGTGTGCCTTTAAGAACCAATTTCACTTTAGGGAAAAGGAAAAACTTGCATGGTGCCAAATCTGGTGAATATGGGGGATGTTCAAGTGTAGTAATGCATTTATCATCCAAACACTGCTTCACAGAAAGTGCTGTGCAAGCAGGTGCATTGTCTTGATGAAGAATGAAAACATTTCCCCACAGCTCTGGCCTTAATAATGTTGGTTCACTGTTCTGCCTTTTGGAACCCAATCTGCCAAAATTTTAAAAAATACACCCCAATGAGCATGGTTTTGAATGTGGACTTGCTTTGATGTGCTTTTTTCATTCTTGGTGATGGCGGTGCTTTCCAGTGCATTGACTGTCATTTTGTCTAAGGATCCTACTGGAAGATCCAGGTTTCATCACAAGTGATGATTTTTTGGAAAAGGTTTGGGTCCAACTCAGGTTGCAGCAGGATGTCATGTTGCTTGACTTTTAAACTTCGCATTTTTCGGGCACACAACAGACAACACAGCTGCTTTAAATGATGACTGACAACTAACTGAATGGCTGAGAGTGTTGATGTTTGTTATGCAGGTTCAGACATGCTTAAGAGTTCACAATCAGTTCTCCCTGATTTGTCTGAAAGGTAGAAACACAGTCTTGTTATTTAATAGACAGACCTCTTTATGCATGTTTACCTCATAAGGTTATATTATGTTGTATACAGTCAGTCCTCCTTATCCACAGAGTCCTCATCCACCATCCACAGCTTGAAAATATTCCCTCCCCCCCCCCAAAAAAAATCCAAAAAGCCAACTTTGATTTTGCCATTTTATATAAGGAATGCCATTTTATTGTATATAATGGGACTTGAGCATCCATGGGTTTTGGTATCCATGCGAGTCCTGGAACCAAACCCCAGCAGATACCAAGGCCCCACTATATTATATTGTTTTATTATATACCTATGTGTCATCCCTTTCTATGATTTTATGTAGCCCCTGAAGAAGAACTTTGAGAGCATATACAGGCTGAAACACATTGGGCTTTTTCTACCAATAAAATCATCCATCAGTTGAGCATCTTGAAATGTGCTTCTTCTGTAATTTTATTGGGTGCTCCTCAGTGTTTGCTTCTTCTGTACATTCATAATAAACATATGTATCCAATTTTGACTAGTCAAGTTTGTGGGACTGCACAGCCCCATTGGGCCAACATGTGTGATGATGATGATGATGGACATCATCATCATCATTTTGTCCATCATTATGCACAGCACTTTACAGAGTACAAGAGGACAGTTCTGTGTTGACTTAGTTGAGACGGACATACTATGGACATGTCATGGGATAATATGACTCACTGAAGAAGACAACGCTGCTCGGTAAAGTAGAAGGAAGTAGGAAAAGAGGGAGACCAGAACAGGTGGATTGCTTCAGTCAAGGAAGGAAGTTGGAAAAGAGGGAGACCAGAACAGAAGTGGATTGCTTCCATCAAGGAAGCTACAGTCCTGAGTTTGCAAGCTCTGAGGTTGCAATAGCTGAGAGGGGCTGTTGATAGAAGAGGATCCTGGAAATGTCTTATTTATAGAATTTCCTTGGGATTTTTTTCCGGGCTGTGAGGCCGTGTTCTGGAATAGTTTCTTTCTGATGTTTCACCTGCATCTGTGGCTGGCATCCTCAGAGAATGGTTGTGTAGGTGTGTGTGTGGAGTTTATATGCTGTGAACCTCTGTTGGGGAGGATATGTAAATCTGTGTAATTGAATGGTTCATTTCTGGGTATAGAAATGCAAGGCTCGTTAGTGTCTGTTTGGCTAATGGTTGGTTCATGGGCCATTATCTGCTGGGAATCCCCCTGTCCCTGGGTGGAATTCTTTTGTAAGTGTTGAGTTTTGATTTTATTGTATTTCAAAACTGGGAGCCAGATTTTGTTTAGTTTTAAGGTTTCTTCTTTCCTGTTGAAGTTGTCCAGGTGTTTCTAGGTACAAAATGGGTATAGGATGGACAAATCCATCAGTTTTATTTTCTCCCATGTCTGTTTCTTTTTTATCTCAATTTCTTCCTATCCTACTTAAAAAGAATTTCGTGAATTTTGGCAAGTTGTTACCAGAAACAAACTGAACCAATTTCTCAACTATCTGTACTAAGCAAAATGAATAGGTACAGATATTTCATCATAGAAAGAATCCTGTTAAGCTGCCTATCATGTAGCTCTTAAAGCTGTGGAACCTGTCAGGGGGAAAAACATAGTAATGTTAATTTAGCATGACAAGTAGGGTTAAATAGGCAGGGATTCAAAGACAGACTTTGAAGAATTAAGCACCCAAGGTTTTCTGGCCAGACAGGCAAATCCTTCCATTTCACCTTCACCTACATTCCAATGTGTTTAAATCACCAGTTCTTTCTGTCATGTTTATGAAGAAATTTGTAATTTGGGGATGTTCTTATTTTTTAATGAAATCCTCACCCAATCTTACGCAGGGCTGTGTCTCATCAAATGCCACCTGATCTTTTTAACTAGAGAGAGCTGGGATTGAATAGAGATGCTGCAGGCAAAGAGTATTCTCAGACACTGTGTATGGTCCTTCTCCAGGCGCAGTCTGCATGCTTTGGAAAACCACATGACCTGAAAACCCAAGGTATTTCACTTAGCACCAAAGATAAAATCTCTGGCTTTTCTTCGCAAACGAAGATTCAGGAAGGACTCATCCCGCGCTTTCTGCAAGCGCGCTGATGACTAAAAAGGCCAATCCGAGATAAACAAGTCCTCACACATTAAAAAAAGGACGGGTCAGACAGCAAAAATGGCAGCTTGATAACACCAAAAGCAACTTAACCACTGGTTTGAAAGTGTAATATTGCACTTCAAAGACCTAGGACTGTATCAAACACACGAAATACAGAGTCATAACGACGCCACATAAACATGAAAGGGTGTGCATATCAGATGATGTTGCCCTTTTGTGTTTATGTACTGTCCATAAGCCATTCTATTTTATTGATGGCCCAAGCCATCAATAAATCAGCTGTAGTGATTTTTGCTGGCATTGCCAGTGTTTGAAACCTCATGCCCTTTTTTTTTCCTCATCACAACGTGAATGGCTGGACCGGCCAGAACATGTCTGGGTGAGAGTGTGACTTTTTATGACCCTCTCCAGTTTACTTGTAAATTTTTACATGTGTTTGTGTGCTTTTTAAAACTTTTTGAGTGTTATTTGGGGGGGGGGTGAATTTCCCCAAGAATCCGTGAGATTTCGGATAAGGAAGTGAATGGAGTTCCGTTCACTCCTTGTTCATTGCCAGGGCTGCCTTTTGCCAGGATTACAGGTAAGTGTGATATGGGGAGTTCTTTTGCCAGCATAAAAATGGCACAAATTATGCAGGCAAATGAATGTTTGGGGAAGATGTTATGATAAAGTCCCTAGTCCTTCCCAAAAAAAATGGCTTTATTTTATGTAGAGTTCATGATGTGTAAGAAAGCGTAACTTTGTAACCTGTTGTCACTGTTGTGTATTTCCCAGCTCCCTGCTCCCAGAGGCACACAGTGATTTGGAGCAAGGAAATTAAAAACAGTGGCCTCTACTGCATTAATGAATTCACTCTTGGTTTTAGTCTAAACTTTAAAGGAACTAACCAAAGTCCTTGACTTGTTTAGGGGATGTGGTTCATCATTTGATGACAAAGCCTGGAAAATATACATGTTGTGTATTGGATTCTGCGAGTTGTAGCCCCCCAAAAGGTAACTTTTCCAAATGGTACCTGATGGCTGATGGTAGAGAGGAAACCATAGCTCACTGGTAGAATCATAGAATCACAGAGCTGGAAGAGACCATGAAAGCCATCCATTCCAACCCCTTGCTATGCAGGAATACAACCTTTGCACATACTGTACAGATTCCAAGATTCTACGGCATCTCAAATTAAGAAGATCTGCAAGAAAAAATGGAAGACCATTCAGCCTGTGACCTGGAAAGCAGAAATAGTAAACTAGATGGACAAATAAGCTGATTTGGTGTGAGTTTCCAAGGTGTGAATGGGCTATCAAAAACTGTGAACTGAACTTTTAGAGTGCTTTGAACACAAGTCTGTCCAGTGTTCAGATGCTGGATCATAGATTGGTGAGATAGCATGAAAAGGCACCAGCTTAAATACATACATGTAAAAGAAAGCAATCATGGCACCATTAGGTTACCATTAGGTGGAAGGAGGCAGCTGCCTCAAGCAGCAGATGCCAAGGCACAGAAAACAAAGGGAAAATGCTAATGGACAGAGCAGCCTTTCCTGCTTTTTAAAAATAGCCAGCTGTTATCTTTCAGTGGAGTGACTGCTCCCAGCCATCAACCAACAATAAGCCAAAAAGACACTAACAAGCCTTGCATTTCTATACCCAGAAACTAACCATTCAATTACACAAATTTACATACATTCCCCTACAGGGGTTCATAGCATATAAACCCCAGACACACTCCTACCCAGCCATTCTCTGAAGATGCCAGCCACAGATGCAGGTGAAATGTCAGAAAGAAACTATTCTAGAACATGGACTCATAGCCTGGAAAAAAAACCAAGGAAAAGTCCTCAGAATTCTCTTCTAGCTGTAATTCAGTTGAGTTGGCTACAGTTCTTGAACAGAGAATTTGAGGTATCCCACTAAACTATAAAACTCAAGATTCTGTAGAGTGGAAACATGACAGTGTAGTGTCAAATGATATTTCTGTAGTACAGACAGTGTCACATAGCAACAAATAACAACTTTAACCAACCTGCCTATAAATGGGACTGTCACCTATTGGATTTTGAAAGTCAAAACAATTGCCTTGGTCTGGATCTTTTTGGTAGTTTCTACAGTTGTTGTTAACTGCTGTCAAGTCGACTTTCACTTATGGCGACCCCATGAATGAGAGCTCTTCAAATCACCCTATCACCAACAAGCCTGCTCAGGTCTCGCAGACTCACAGCTGTGGCTCCCATGATTGAATCTATCAATCTGGAATGTGGTCTTCCTCTTTGTCTACTGCCTTCTGTCTTACAAAGCATTATTGTCTTTTCTAGTGAGTCATGTCTTCTTGTGATATGGCCAAAGTACAACAGTCTCAATTTAATCATCTTGGCTCCTAGGGAGAGTTCAGACTTGATATGCTCTAGGACCCATTGATTTGTCTTTTTAGCAGTCCACGGGATCTGTAATACTCTTCTCTCAAACATTTCAAATGATTGATTTTCTTCCTATCAGCTTTCTTCATGGTCCAGCTTTCACAACCATACATAAGTTAGCACGACCTACTACCCCTCCCCACAAGGTTTCATAACTGCATGTACTGGACACCTTTTAGGGTCACAGTGACTGGTGACATTTGGGGTCAAGCTGACCAAAGCACAGTTGAGGTCACAATGACCTGAGACGTGTCCAGAAACATGGAAAACCCCAGTAAGATTATGCAGAAACCCCAGTCATTAATGGGTTTGTACTAATCCTTACAATCATGCAATCTGTGACCATCCCTCACCCATACCGTACAGAAATCTTTCCTATACACCTTACCTGTCCAAACATTAAGAGGTTGTTGTAAATCCTATCAATGTTTTGTCTCTGCAGAGCTAAGGCAATCATCGCATTCCGGACCCTTTTGTCCATTCTGTAAGAAAGCCATTCAGGCTTTGTCATAATTAATGCTCCCCTCCAGGATATGAAATAAAGTATAAATATCCTAGCTCCAACCCTAATCACATGTGCCACAGTCACTGTGCCACCGACGGGACGTACCATTCTGTGTGTCACAGCCATACATTACAGACTTCAGACACGGTCTGAGCCCCTCCACTATGCAGACCTCTTTCTCTGAGACTGACAACTATCACCCTTCCACCCCTTTCTCTATCCAACCCTTCTCACCTTTCTTTTCCATAGCCTTATATAGTTTGTAAGAGTGTATATTCTTGTATGATAGTGTATCCCCTGTGTTAATACAAATAAAATACTTTGATTAATTTTAACTGGAGTGCTCTCTAGAGTTAGTACTGGTATACATAGATGAAAAGATCCCCAAAGTTGTCCTCCTCTTGCAGGCCTCCTTTTATAATTCCCCCAAATCTTAAGGAGATGCTGGCATTGTGGGAGGATCTCTAACATCCTCCCCACCTCTTAGGGCAACACATTGAAACTGGAAATTCAATGGCATGGACAATCCCAACTTTAGTATTTAACTCTATATCTTGACACTTCACTATGTTGTCTAGTTCCTTCATAGATGCTCTTCCAAATCCTGGTTTTCTTCTGATTTCTTGACTGCAGTCTCCATTCTGATTTATGATTGAGTCAAGGTATAGAGATTCGTGAACTATTTCAATGTCTTCATCATCTACTTTAAAGCTATGTAAATCATCTGAAGTCATTATCAACAACAATAGACCCCTGAATCAATTGTGGAATGGTGAGTCAAAACCTCTGTAAATCCCCTTGATTCAGTTGCTCTAGTTGTTACTAACACTAAACTTCAGGCCAACATCCCCAGCATGACCTTCTCGTATGCCATAGTCCATACGAGTCCCTAACACTGTATTAGAAATCTTTCAAGCCAATGTTGGACGTTTCTCTGACTGAAGGCAGTAGCGGGTCTTTTGAAGCCAACTTGGATAGGAGCAAAGCAAACCCTCTTATCTTTCAGGATGAAATGGCTTTGATATTTTGGCCTTGTATCTATCAACACATGAATTTCTGAGCTCTTTGATGACAAGGTTTCATGTCCCTGGGATATTTCACTTCACAGTGCTAAAAAATAAAGAAAAATTAGAACAAAACAAAACAAAGGAATGTACAGATCTCACAACTGTTGTTTTTCATCTCTTAGAACAACAGCAGCAGCTACAATCTGAAGTCTGCAACATTGCGCTTCATTTAGAACACTTCCTTTTTCCTCCATACAGACTATATCCATATTTGCAACAATAACTCTCAGATCTCTGTAGTCCCTGAGGGACCAACCACTGGTCATGGAATAAGAACACCAAACACATTGGCAATGAATAATAAAAGAGTGGCAGAAGTAAACCTTCAAAAACATGTCTTGCGTTGAGGTCCGAGGTCTTTGGAGACCTTGTGTCACATCCCCCCTGTTTATCTTGTTGGTTTATTCATTCATTTGGTACAATTCAATAACAATGACAATGCTGTATCTAGTCTTCACATATACCTACAGAATGCACAGAGTGAAAAAGCAGAGAAGCCCTTGTTGTACTGACAGGCTGACATTAAACCAAAGCATCAAAATATATCAGGCACAAACAAAAAGAGGGAATCAAGCTTTATGAAACCAAGGCCACAAGCCCAAGCCTGTTTATTCTTAACAAAGAATTGTATTGTATCCTGCTCTTTCATAGGCTCCCATTGGTCTTCCATCCAGGTTAATGATGCAGCTGGTCCTTAGCTTCAAAAATGTCACAGCAACTGGTGTTCCCAGACCATATCATAAGTCCCCAAATCCTTCTGACTTGGGAAGAACTCATTTAGTGGTGGCTGGTGTCTTCCATGTCAGTGGGATGGCCAATCTGTAGCAGGATTTAGTCTCCACTTTAAAGGCGCCATCTGAGGTGCTCATCAAAATAGGTTCAAAATTACCTCCTTTAAGCTTTGGACGAAAACCCAGAGCAGATTCTCCACCCCTCTAATATGGGAGCCATAAGCTTCCAACATTTATAATCACCATTATCATCAACATCATTCTCCACTAATGGGACTCAAGGCAACTAATATCATATTTAAAACAATAGAAATTAAAAACAATATAAAAGCCAAAATAAAAGTGTGTGTGTGTGTATGATTTTAAAAATTAAACAATGTGTAAGATTAAACTTTAAAAATATTAACATGCATTGAATGCTATATAAAAACCCCAGAAAACTTTAAAAACAGCAATACACAGCATTAAAAGCCCAACCTTCACCAGTTTTTAAAAGCCTGATAGCACAAAAATGTTTTGATATGCCGAGGGAAGGTGGGCAAGAACGAGGCCATCCTAGCCTCTCTAGGGAGGGAGCTCCAAAATCTAGGAGCAACCACCAAGAAGGCCCCCTCCCTTGTTCCCACCAAAATGAGCCTGAGAAGGTGGTGGGACAGAGAGAAGGGCTTCTCCAGATTATTGAAAACCTCTACTGGGCTCATCTAGGGAGATATGATCCTTCAAATAACCTGGACCCAAGCCATATAGGGCTTTACAGGTCAAATCCAGCCTGGAAACAGAGCATCAGCCAGTGGAGCTATTGCAACAGGGAGTTGTGTGCTCCCTGTAGCCAGCCCCACTTAACAACCTGACTGCATCTCTTTGGACCAACTGACATTTGCCGGCCGATTGCAGAATAAAGAGACCACACACATGAAATGGGGTGAAATAAAATATATTTATTAACTCAACCTATTTAATTCCCTTCAAATATCTTCAGCAGGGGGAGGCAACCTGGTGAGGGACCAGCTAAGGCAGTAGGTCTATACCGTACCACACCCCTCAGCCTTCCCTGGCGAACACCTGGGCCCTGGAGAGCAACCCCAGTTGTCTGGGGTTGCTCCCCAGCTGGCCCCCATCTGGAAGGTGAACCCAAAAGTCCTTCACCCAAGCCCCACAGATTGGGGTGAAGGATTATCCTTTAGGCCAACCCCAAAGCGGGTCTCCTTCCGTCCCCTTAAGCCCCACGACCTGAAGTGGGCCTTCCCAAGACCCAACCTTCACCTAAAATTGGTGCCAAGGTGCCCACCGAAACTATGCCTCCCCCTTCCCTGCCACAGAAAGGGGCAAGCGTCTGCTTGGTCCCTTTCCCTCACCAGCTCGTGTAAAAGGTTTCTCATTCCCTGCTGAAGATCATTCAAGAATATCAAATTTCCAGTGTCCGAAAGGTGCACCCCGTCAGCGCTGTAGAGCTCAGGCCTCTTGGACACGATATCAGGGTGAGGCAGATAGGGTCCCAATCCCCAAAACATGGCGTTCTTCATTTCCCGGTTGGCTCCCCTCAATGTTCCAAAAACTCTTGCCAAACCTGTAAGTCCGCTCTTAAGTTCATATTTATGTGAATCAAAAAGTAAGGCTGTCGAACTCCTTTAATGGCATCGCATAGTCTGTAGAGGAAATCCCTGCCAGGTGCTACAACCTTACATGCAAAGTTCAAATGTCCAATAAGGACCTGAAAGTCGCGAAGTGTAGCTTTGTGCTTTGTTAAGAACAGAGAAATCCTATCCCTGAGATCAATTATCCTATCTGCAGACAATCTACATTGTTGTTTTATCATATCAATCTCTACACCCAAGAAGGTCAACCTCTGGGCTGGACCTTCTGTTTTTTTTGGGTGCCAAGGGGACCCCCAGTTCCCTGGCCAGTGCTTCAAACTGATGTAACAGGAACCCACACCTGCCGGATTGATAAGGTCCTATCAGCAAAAAGTCGTCCAAATAGTGAACAACACCGTTCAACCCAGTCCTGGTTTTCAAAACCCACTCAAGAAAGGTGCTGAAGGTTTTGAATGCATTGCACGAAACAGAACAGACCATAGGGAGAGCCCGGTCCAAATAAAACTGCCCATCAAATTGAAAACCTAATAGCTCAAAGTTGTCAAAGGATGAACTGGTAAAAGGAGAAAGGCCGATTTTATATTGCATTTCGCCAGTTCAGCCCCCCAACCATGCGATCGAACTGCCCTAACGGCAGCATCAAAAGATGTATATTTCACCGTACATAACTCATGGGGAATAGAATCATTCACAGAATCCCCTTTGGGGTACTATAAGTGGTGGATGAGTCTAAATTCCCCAGGGGCCTTCTTGGGCACAACACCCAGAGGCAAAACTCGCAGGTTGGGAACCGGAGGACTGATAAAAGGACCCAAAACTCAACCTTCCTTAACTTCTTTTTTAATTTTTTCTCTAACTATGTGTTCCATACCTAATATTGATTTTAAATTGCGTTCCAGGAATGGCCGTCTAACCCCTTGAAACGGGATCCTAAAACCGAACTGAAAACCTTCAAGTAAATATTTTGCTGCTTTCCTATAGGGATAGGGTTTAAGCCATCGCTGGAGAACTTCATTGTTGATTGGGCTGGGCCCCTTTTTGAGGGTGAGCGGTGGGACCTCCGCCCCTTCCCCCTCGATTGGTCTTGCCTCCTCAGCCAACTGACTTCCCCCTGGGGCAGTTCTGAAAGGAATGCCCCCAACTGCAAATTGAGCACTCATGGCTGAATCTGCAGGGTTTCCTGGCACAAAATCCATGGGAACTAAATTCCCAACACACTTGCTTATTGGCCATAGGCGTGCTGGTGGGAGAGCGAACCACAGGGCTGCTAGTTGACTTAACCAAGTGACCGCTATGAGTCCTCTCCCCTTGAATAGGGCGAGCAGGAGTCATAAGCTGCATCCACAACTGAGGGGTAAATTGCTGCCCTCATCCTAAATGCCTCATCATACAGGAGCCATGCCAGACCTGCGAAATCACCATAAGCCCTGTGAATTATATCTAGGTACTGGAACAGGGCCACAGCTCGATGGGGGTGGGCCTTAACTACTACCCCCACATAAATGAGAAACCCAGACAACCAATTGGTCCAGGTCCTCTCTACTTTTCTCTTTTTCAATTTTTCTTTCTCCTTCTCATCCATTTCATCCTTATCTTTCTTCTCCACTTCTCTGCACAGCAGAGAAAATAGGTCCACATATTCTCCTGTCACTATTTTGTCCCTGGTAGATTGGAGTAAATGGTCACCTAAGGGGAGGGACATTTCACCAAAGGGAATAGCAGAATATGCAATGGAATCATAACCTGTACCTTGATTCAAGCAAGGCAAACTGTGAGCCAACCCAAAAGGGGGGACAATTGATCCAGGCCCGTATGGTGACCAAGGGGACCAATGTGGCAGGGTCCTGTTCAAGGTCTACTGTTTTAATGGCCAAGACCCTTGCACTGACTGTGTGCCTAAGCTGGTGTTTCCTATATTTTGTGATGCGGGGGGCCAAGCTCCCCAAGGCCAAGCCATGCCCATATTGGGATTAGATGGCTGAACCATAGACTCACCTGAGGGACCCGGAACCATGGTGTCGTTCCCTGGCTGATCCATGAGATTGTTTGATAGCTGCTCAGTCCCGGCCAGATCATCAACATGCCTAGACCCCAAAGCCCCATCTGTATGGATGTTGCGCTCCAATGCATCTAGACGAGAAAGAATATCTTTAGCAATCTTCCTCTTTTTACTTTGCCCATGAGCTCCAAAAACTTCTTCATGACGAACACCCTGTAACTTCTCCAGATGTTGAATGCGTGCCATAATAGCATTCCATGGGACCTGCTCCTCATCATCGCTAGATAGATGAAGATTGGGCTCCACTGGGGCTGGTAGTTGCTGCTTAACAGCCCGTCCCTTACCTTTCTGCCCACCCTTGCCCTTCTTGGAAGACATAGTAGTAATAGCAGCAATTAACTGAGTGTAATAACGTCACTTGAAGGAACACTCAGGCAAGTTTATTATTATTATTATTATTATTACTTGAAAATACAACAGCAATGCTAAAATCTGTAACCCAGAGATTAATGCCTGTCAAAGGGACTGCCTAAGATGGCTGACAGTATACAAAATGGCTGCCTACCAAATAGATGCCTATAATTGGCCTCTGATATCACTCAAAGAGGAGAGTCCCCTGGTGGCCCGCCTAAAAAAACCCAAATTGTGATCTACTAGGCAGCACAGGAATAAGCAATGGCTCCCCCTGGTGGCCTGCCCGAGGAACAACAGGCTACTAACAGTTAATCCCGGCCTCCTGGTGGCCCGCCAAAAATAGGTAGAGACAAACTTCAGTTGTAAAGCAAGCCCAGCAACAAGAGAAGAGAGGCTTAGAAGGAAACCCCCACCCACCCAACAGGAACAGGCAGCCCCACAAACCAGAAAATTAGCCCCAACATGGAGCTGCTACAAACAGGCAGCAAATGTCCCCCCTCCCGTCAAAACACTCCCAATATGTCAAAAATACTCCCTGTATTTGGAGGAGGACCAATCAGTTGAAGAGCCCTGGCTGACGACGTTCCCCTGCTCCACTGAGAGAGCAGAACATGGGGAACCAGGCAGCAAGTGGCCAGTGAAGTCCCCTTGCCCCACAGACAGCAGATCGTGGGAGCCTGCCAGCAAGCGGCCAGCAAAGACCCCTCACCCTGCTGGTCGCAGCTGTGGCCAGGCAGTAGCACAGGGAAAAAACCAAGATCCCGTGATTGATATTTACACGACAAAAGTCTTTATTGGTCCAGCACTATTATATCCTGTGCTTTTGCTGTTTACACATGTTTATCTTACTGGGATTATTAAATTTTTTTGGCTGTCAATCAAGGATGCGATTACTCGTGTTTTCACGACCTCGGTGACGCACTTCCTTTAGAGTTCTGCACCACGAGCGATGATATTGGCTGGCTGGGGGTGGAGAGAGAGGGGGCAGAGGTTTGGTATTCCCCTTGCCTCTTTAAAATGTTAACCCTTTATGCAGAGGCAGAAGGCATTTTGAAAGACCTCAGATGGAGGAACAATTAAACCATGTCCTTTCCTTTTGAAATCAAGTAGAGGCTTGGAATTTCTTTTGCTTTAAGCAGAGGCAGAAGGCATTTTGAAAGACCTAGACTGAGATCTTTTGCTCAGACGCTGGGAGTGCTTTCCTTTTGAAATCAAGCCGAGTGAGGTGGGGTGGGTGGGTTTCCCCTTGCCTCTTTAAAATGTTAACCCTTACAGCAGAGTTTTAGCTGCAGAGTGAAGATTTCAAGCCAGCAACAGACAGGCATTTTGAAAGACACAGACACAGATGGGGTGGAATAAAAGTGTGTTCTTTCGCTCAGAGGCTAGAATATTTTACTGTGCCCGTTCAGACCCAGACATGCAGTTGAGGAAGAGGTTAAAGCTGAAGGGTTTGCAGTGTAGAAATCCATTTAAAAAGGTGATTGAGTACACGCGCGCGTGCACACACACACACACACACACACACATCAACCTTCGTGCAGCTGGAAGGGATGCCTTTGTTTTCGGCTGGTGAGGCTGGACCTGTTGAACGGGTGACTGACCCCTCCTTTTCTGGTCCCTAATCTCTAAGCCCACCCCCAGTCACCATTTCCAGTCATCCCCTAGTACCGAGATATTTTGTCCCAGGCTGTTTACATTTCCGATTTTCCGAATCCTCCAGTGACTTTTTAAAAAAAACCGGCACAAACCGCGGGACAGAAGTCCCACAGGTTGAGGGATAAAAGGTGGCCCCCCTTCTGAAAATTACGTACCCGACCCGATGTACATGTAAACTGCCAGGGATCGACACGAATTCTTCCCAGGACATTTTCATTGTGTAAACGGCACCCAGGGCTCAGCCATGGAAACCCACTGGAAGACCTTGACCAAGTCACACATTCTCTGCCTCAGAGAAGGGCAATAGTAAGCCCTCTCTAATCAAAACGTTTCAAGAGAACCTCACAATAGGTTCACCGTAGGATCACTATAAGTCAAAAACAACCTGAATGCACACCACATCAACAAAACACTGAGGATGAGGAAATTTGTTGGTTTTACTTCCACTGTAACTTGAAACTTCAAGTTGTTTCTGTATCAATTTTTGTAAAGAATTATAAAAGTTGGTAAATTCTTCAATAGTGCTCCTTTTTCTTCCCATCACTCTCCTATATGGATGACAATTTTTTTTGTTAAAGTCAAGATTCTCAGTGAAAGTATCCATTCTGTACCTCCTGAGACTCACTATGAGACAAAGGCAAAGCTTACTACGTTGGAAACTTGTCCATTAGTGAAATTTGCAATGCATTTAAGAGCAATAAAACACGTGAACACCCATCTTAAAAGTGTGTACAAATGGAAAAGCATGTGCAAAATAAGAAAAAAATAAGGGGATTTTGGGAAAATGTGTAGAAAAGAGTTACGTTAAACAAAATACATATAGGAAATCTTTTTAAATTTCCACACAGTAAGAAAAAAAGTCTCACAACCTGATATGAACAGGAGCAGGAAAAGAATGCAGGTGGAATTTGGAAGAAAAAAAAGACGGGGATCAAAAACCTTTTAGTGTCATACACACATGCAAGTTCTCTTACAGATGTAGTTGCATTGTCTTGGCAATTGTGCAAAAGATGTATTCAGTTCATGGCTGCATGAGCAGAATTACACAAGTGTAACCAGTTCTCATGGACTTAGATCCTATTGTTTGTCCTGACTAAAGCAGAGCCATTAAATCAATTGGATTTACCAAGGTGTTGATTAAGCATTCAACAATTAATTGAATGGGTGTACTCTAGTTGGGGATAACAAATAGGATTTGGTATCTACTGGGGTTGGTTCCAGGACCCCCCATGGATAACAAAATCCATGGATGCTCAAGTCCCATTATCTACAATGGCATAGTAAAATGGTGTCCTTTATATAAAATGGTGAACAGCAAAGTTTGCTTTTTTGATTTTTTTTCCAAATATTTTTGAGCTGTGGTTGATTGAATCCATGAACGTAGAACCTGTGGATATGGAGGGCTGACTATACACATTCTTGGATGATGAACAGTTGTTTATCAGTGTCTTCAGCATCCCATTTGATTTACTGGGACTGAAGAAACAGCTACTGTGCATTCCTCATTATGCAGTGGGAAACTGACTGCAAGAGCTGGTCAGCAGAGAAATAGACTGCCTCAAAGGATGGTGGTCTCTCCTTTGGAAGAACAAAAGTTAAACAAAAGTTGGATGGCCATCTTTCTGGAGTACTTCACTTGTATATTGCTGAATGGCAGGAGGTTGACATAGATAGCCAGCTCCATGATTCTAAATAAGCAAGCACATTGACAGATACACAGTCACTGTGCAATGTCAGAATTCAGAAGAATGGCTGCGTAGTGAATGGACTGTGTAATTACATAAATGTAGATTTATAGTAAGAAAGCATGAGGTATGTGTTTTTCACATCTTGGAGTCTAAGCATCTGCACATTTTGCTCTTCCCAAAGTTAGGGCCAATCCTATCAACTAAGAGTTCTAGAGTGTTGCAGATGGAGGCAAAAAAGAATGGCCATGATTCTATATTGCAGTCTACATTGCATAACTTTATGCACATTTACCTACATAGCAGAAGTACTACAGAACCCTCCAAAGTGAATTGTGAAGATACATATAAGGGCACCAGCAAGAATGCAAAGTGGGTGAAGGTACAATGTGAAAAGGACACCAGCAAGAGTGTCCCAATGCATATCAGGCTCTACCAATGCACATTGGTCCCAATGCACCACGGTCACTTTGCTGGTTCCCTTATGTAGTAGTGTCACAGCAGTCCCTTGCTGAATGTGGACACTGTGAAACTGCTCAGTTCTATTTCCCACAGATATAAATCCATTTATGTAGCCATAAGGCCCGTATTGAATTCCAGCCCACAATGATAAGACATTACATTGTCCTCAGAGATATCTGGCTTCCATTGGGAACATGCATTTCCATTTATTTTGCAAAGAGAGGATGAGGAGTGGATTTCACAATGTAGTACACATCAAGCAGCTCATATATTCAAATGCTGCGCCACCAAGGGGGCATGGGAGGGAGGGGCTCATTAGGAATGCAGCTAGGCTGGAGACTCAGACCAATTTGGGATCCTGTTTGCATAATCATTCTGAAAATAATAAGGCTCTAATTAGGCTGTTTGAATGTTTGCATACACAAGTTTTGTTTAACAGCAGGCTTTGCTTTGTATATTATAGTAATGTGTGTGAGAGGGAAGCAGAGAGAGATAGGAAGAACCTTTATGAAAAGAGAATCTCAAAATGACCACAGCTCTCTCTTTTTTAAAAATGGGCTTTTTGTCATTTATGAGGTGCCTGAAAGGAGCTTCAAAAATAAAATGCCATTTTGGAGAGGAAAGGGGTTCTATTTGCAGTTTTGCCTTTGAAGAAGTTTGTTGCCGTGTGCCGTCAAGTTATTTCCGATTTATGGTGAACCTAGCACAGGGTTTCCATGGCAAGATTTTTTCAGGCAGGGGGTGCCTTTTGATTTCTGCTAAGGCTGAGAGAATGTGACTTGCCCAAGGGCACCCACTGGGTTTCCAAACAGGGATTCCAGAGTCATAGTCCAGTGCTCAAACCACGGCACCATACTGGTTCTCTTTGAAGACATATGCATACAAAACGGAAGGAAGAACTTCAACTAATTTTTTCTACCTTGAAGGAACTCTTTCTCCTATATTTTCTTCCCATATTTGCTTTCCTTCCTATATTCAGAATAAGATATTTGGGGATGTATTCCAGAGTCAAAATGGATGCCACTGTCTCACCCACAATGGCTTCTCTTCTTGCTTTGGGAAGGTCTTTTTCAGGTCTTTAGGTTTGGTGGGAAGGTCCATTGGCCCAGTTGCATTCAATGGCTCATCTCTGAAACACAAAACAAGTGACAGATGCCACCACATCTCTTATCTTTACTTAAATTCTGACAGAGGGCAGATGAAGGGACAGTGAGAACAGGCTGAAAGTGGAAGACCTGAAGGCTTTGAGCTAGCAGTACTTTCCACTACCAAGATATATTCCTTCAAAAGTAGCTGACACATGCCTTGGCTCCACACATGTAGAATGGATTTCCTCAACTATGAACTTATCTTTTACTTGAATGCATCTTCTAATTGGGTGTAAGAATGAGTAGAACCATTTGAATCCATCAAAAAAAAAATTGGGACAGAGGGAAGAAAGCCCAAGATGATCACAACTTCTCTGTATGGTCTCCAACACAATCAAGAGGATGGTGAAAACTCCATACATGTCTACAAATAATCTCTTCACTTGATTGTATTTGGGAAATGATCCCCTAGTGTAAAGAGATATCAATAGATAACAAAGTCAGGTTCATCCATGCTATAGCATTTCCCATTTCTATATATGGGTGTGAAAGCTGGACAGTGGAGAAAGCTGACAGGAACAAAATTTGAAATATGATACTGGAAGAGAGCTCTATAGATACCATAGACTGCCAAAAAGAGATATCAGTAAGTCCTAGAGCAAATCAGGCCTGAACTCTCACTAGAAGTGAAAATCTTAGAATCATAGAGTTGGAAGAGACCTCAAGGGCCATCTAGTCCAACCCCTTGCCCTGCACAAATACACAATCAAAGCATTCCTGACAGATGGCCATCCAGCCTCTGTTTAAAAACCTCTGAAGAAGGAGACTCCACCACACTCCAAGGCAGTGCATTCCACTGTTGAACAGCTCTTACTGTCTGGAAGTTCTTCCTAATGTTTAGGTAGGATCTCTTTTCTTGTAGTTTGAGTCCATTGCTCCATGTCCTAGTCTCTGGAGAAGCAGAAAACAAGCTTGCTCCATCATCAGTATGACATCCTTTCATGTATTTAAATATGGCTATCATGTCACATCTTCACCTTCTCTTCTCCAGGCTAAACATACCCAGCTCCCTAAGCTGCTCCTCATATTGGTCATAGGGTAAGATAGACTCAAGGGAACCACAGCCCTGGGTTTGCAATACATTTGCAGGGGTGCCAGGCCCAACCTGTTATTAAGGACTTTATCACACAAGGTTGCAAAGATGCCACAATCATGTTAGTGTAGGAAACACAAACATACCAGTTTGGTGACAGTCATTTTTCCACAGCTCTTCAAAAACACCATGGTGCTGCTATAATGCCAGGGTCTGTCTTCTGTACACCAGCCTCCATAGCCCCATCTTCCTGCCTTATGCCCTTCCTAGTATGCCTTTTGGTCTGTATTTTTTTTTTTTTAAAAAAAATTTTCAGTGCAATTGCACAATCACAGCAATTGGTTAAGTTTTTAAAAGAAAAGAAATTGGGTGGAGAAAGTAAAACAGCCTGCTTGGGAATAGCGAGTGAGGGGGGGAGGAGGGAAGGAGCAGAATCACACCCACTCATACCACGTGACTGCTTGCATATCAGAACTGCAGCAGGAGGAACCAATCACATGTGAATCAATGGTGGTAAAGCAGCATGATTGGAAGGCATTGATGGGTTTTGCCATTAATGAAAAGGAGCACTCAAGAAACGGATGTAAGATGAAGCAGTGACAGGACAGACACAGCGTCATGTGATAAGGTTCAGCCACAGATACTACGATCTTGCTGTAACTCTGCTCTGGCAGACTCATGTGATAAAGTCCAAAGTCTTCTGCCTAAGCTGGAACCTAGGGTTGGCACGCAAGTGCCGGTTATGGTGGAAATCCCTAAATCAGTTATCAAATATATCATCTATATCACTATTTTTACATATCTTGATGACCAGCAGCTGAATATACTTTTTTTTTTTTTAGAAAAACTGACACAGGTAGACCTTTGCTGTTAGATCTGTGATGTCTGTGGAGATTATCAGATGACAATTTAAAAAGTGTTACTGTCCCACAATCTCCTCTCCCACCCTCTCCCATCCCTGTCCCTGCACAATAATGTAAACTTTCAGACCTACCTTATTTGTGTGTGCCGGGCTGCCCAGGAGTGAATGGAGCTTGAACAGAGCTCTATTCACTTCCTGGAAGGAAATCCTGCTGGTTCTCGCAAGAAGATAAGAGTGTGGGAAATTCAAAAATAAAAAGCAAAATAATACATAAAAAGTGACAGCAAGCACAAAAACACACTTAAAACTTAACAAGTAACTCAGGGAGGATACAAAAAAGTATGTCACTTACCTGGATGTCCTGATCTCACCTGGAAGTGTTATGGTACGGACCTCCCATTGACGCTGGGATCACGCCAGAGAAACAGGCACCTTTTCACTTGTAGGACATTCCGTTACAGAAACGGAACTGGGGATCAATTCACGGTTTAGCCTGTGAATAAAAAGCACCGCTGGCATAATGACAGCCAAACAGGAGCATGATAACATGGGAATGATATCATCTGAAAGGGAAGCCCTTTAGCGATTTCCTGGTGTTGTGATAACGCCATATTTAGTGTGTCTGATAATTTCCTATGTCAGACATGCAAAACATGAAATACAGTCAAGAGGGGGACAAAGTTGCCCAATATTTAGGATAGAGAAAGAAACTGGGGTGTTGTTGTTAGATTTATTCATAGCTGCGTCCCCCTCCACACACATATCCCCCCCCCAAAAAAAAGCTTTCTGGAGAATTGCCACATGATGACATCCCATCATTCTGAGGGGGAATCCTACAGGAAATCTGTGATCATCAAGCACACACTTGTTTATTGTTTCAACCTGTTTTGACTCCAGTGTGTTGCTGTCATAGAGATTACAAAGAACAGTATTAAAGAATGGTTTCCTTCCCACCAATTTTGCTGATTATATAAGACACCTAACATTTCTTTCTGGGGTTGCCAGACTGAAAACTGGAGAAGGCTCCTGTACCTTTAATAGTTGTGTAGAAGAGAAAACTTCAGTAGGTGTTGCTGGTCATGCAACAAAGTAACAAGCAACACCTCTTCTACACAACCATTAAAGGTACAGGAACCCTCTCCAGTTTTCAGTCTGGCAAACCTACTTCCTTAAACATCATCTACAGTGGGCCCTCAGTAGTCATTGGGGTTTGGTTCCAGGACAAACACACACCCCTGTGGATATCAAAATCCACAGATGCTCAACTCCCCATTAGATACAATGGCATAGTAAAATGGTGTAAAGGAAACCTAGGAATGTAGCACCCCAGAACACAGAAGGCCAACTGCATATTCATGTTTTGGTACTATGCATGTGATGGTCTGCTTTTAAATGTAGCCGATCAGTAATGCTTTCTATCTTCTTTAGTATTTCTGCCCAGAAGGAATCTATTTGGGGGCAGTCATGTGAGAGATGTAATCAAGAACCCTGAATCCCACAATTTCTCCAACAAGGAGAGTCTGTTACTTTACTTTCCCCCCCTTGTTTCAATTTATGTTAAGCCAATTGTATTTTTCTAGTATAACATGAGACATGTATCTAAATATCTCATCAATACAGGGGAGAAATGTACTAGGTGAACTGCTTAAAAGGTGGGCAGTCCATCTGGCAAATACTATGCCTGTTACAAGTGGAGATGATCACCACTCAGAATTCAGCAAAGAGTTGCATAAAACAAACAAGGTGGCCATGTTAGTTTTAGAATAAAAGGGGGGCATAAAGGAATCCAGAAGCACCTTTGAGACTATTTATTGTAGCATAAGCTTTCATGGACTCTGGTCCATTTCATCCAATGATTTTTTCTAATGAAACAAATAACTTAATCTAAACAAACTTGCATCCACCTTCTGTATACGTTCCAACTGTCCTTATTTGGTGGGGACACTCTCAAGTAATCCTCTGCCACCCTACTTCTTCAGCTTCTTTTAAAATGTACTAGTTTCATCTCCTGCTGCCATTTCCCCCCTTTGTCCTCAGTTTCCTACAATTGCTGCAAAGTGAGTTTAAAGTGCAAAAGCACTTTGCACTGACTTAACTCAGAAGGGGGAGAGGAGAGGGTGGAACCTTGTCCTTCCCTGTAGACTTAAGCAAAAGCAAACTGCTGCAGGCTCTCCAAGTTTTTCTTCCTTATTAGTAACTTTTGCCATCCTGACCACACGCTGGTGTTGCTTGACCACATCTACCCTGATTTTCATTTGTGAAATGCTGAAGTGTAAAATTCTACAAATCCCTGTAGATGTAACTCTCTCAATTCTCCTTCCTGTTCTGTCTCTGTTGTGCTGAGTGACTTGCTAGTAGCTGTTCACTTCACTGGCATCTTCTCTTAATCTGTGTCTTATTCCCTTCATCTGTGTCTTCCCTCTGGGTCATGAAAGTTCTCTTGTCTGCTGTCATCACCCCAAAACATAATTCCATACACTTTCATACAGTGCCCATTTTTAGCACAGGGATGGGTCATGTATCACCACTGCTGCAGCCAGCTGCTGCTTTAGCCATTGACAAAAGTGCATCCAAAACTTCCTTTAAGGCTAAAGTGAGAGGTTTGGAGCCATTGGATGCATGTATTAATAATACAGTTTGACACCACTTTAACTGCCATGGCTCCATCCTGCAGAATCCTGACGTTGTAGTTTTGTGAGGCACCAGCACTCTTTGGCAGAGAAGGCTAAAGATCTTGTAAAACTACAAATCCCAGGATTCCATAGGATGGAGCTACAGCACTTAAAATGGTGTCAAACTGCATTATTTCTACAGTGTAGATGCACCCATTGTGTGCTATCCATCCAGCTGGTTGTATGCTCCAGTGCATACTATGCCTTCCTCACACAATGGTGGAAAGTTAATATACATAAATCAGACCCTGTTTTAATACCTTAACTAATAGGTTTCCCCCCACTTAATAATATGTTCTCTGTCTGAATAAGTTGATTTAAAACAAGCCTTTTATTTCTTAACTTAGAATGTCTTTTCCCCAAGTGCACACACACTTTTCTTTCTTTTCTCTCTCTCTTTTTTCCTTAATTCAAATTGCACTGGTCATTAGAAGGCGTGGGAGAATTCAAGGATCCCAGAGGATGGTTTGATTAAAATTGGTTGTTTTAAAAAAATTATGATCAGAGCAATGATTTCTTCAGCTCCTTGCTCACTCCCCATGTCCATGCATTCTAGCATTACAGGAGGCTCATTAATAGATAGGTTGGCCCAGTTTGTCGTCTGTTTCATTATGCAAAATATATATGTTTCATTTACAGTTCTTGTGGGGAAAAAATCAGTCACCTTCAGTGGAATGTAACAATTTCTTTAGGTTTCTTCTCAACCCCCTGAATGCTTCCATCCCCTAAAATCTCAACTGGTGGTAGAATACCAGGGGAACCCTGATGTGTGCCAATTTTAACATAATGATCTTTATGTTCACATTGAAATGCGAATCATTAACAGCTTAGAAAGCTGACCACTGGGCAAACTGAAACGGCTGACCTGAAAGAAAAAGAAAATAGCTTCAAAAGCTCTCTGAACATCATTAAAAGAGCTATTTGACGTGGAAATTAAAGTCGATACTCCTTAAATGGAGCCTGTGCTCCCCTTCTCTCTTGTTCTCTTAATATCTGAGAATTAAGAGCCAAAACTTTAGTATTCTACCTCTCATCTTTTGACTCACTGAAAGCCGAGTTTTCAACTTGGACAAATAGGTTGGGGGTGTATCAGAGAAGGGCCACAGACCCATTGGCTAACTACCTGGGCTAGAAAACAGCCTATCGAATCCCAATTATTTGAAGGATGGCTATAGCTGAAATTTGCGCTGGCAGCTTGGGAAGCTGGAAACTGAGCACTGTAGCTGGGTCCCAAACATGACCCAGGTGAACATCAAATGTGGAAACATCTGGAAGGCCAAAGGTCTCCACCCTGAAACAGCATTATGCAGGCACTTTCAAATAGAGGACTGTCCTTCATAAAATGAAACACATGGCCACCCTTCTGAGAACTACAGAACAGTCCCCTTCTCTGTCAAGACTAATGTAGTTTCTCTTCCTTCATTTGCTTTTCATAAAATACAGCTATTGCTCAGAAATAAACTTTACACATAAAAAATGACATTTTTGGAAGGCATCCTGTTGGTAAATCCCAACTAGAGTAGACCCATTGAATCAATTATGGAAGAGTGAGTCAACAGATAGGAAAATCAACTGATTAAATGGAACCATTCTACTCATGAGATACAATAAGATTTAGGTCATGTATGACTATTAGTGGTTTTGTATTAAGAGCTAGCGTGAATGATGTGCTTTAGAATGTTCCCAATTATGGTTATTATTGTTATTGTTGTTGTTACAGTGGGTCCTTGGTATCTGCTGGGTTTTGGTTCCAGGACTCTGCTATGGACACCAAAATCCGTGGATGCTCAAGTCCCATTATATACAGTGATGTAGTAAAATTGTAGAAAATAGCAAAATCAAGGTTTGCTTTTTGGATTATATTTTTTGGGGGTGGGTGGGGATATTTTCAAACCATGGTTGGTTGAATCCATGGATGCAAAAATCCATGGCTATGGAGGGCTGACTATATTGTTCAAATTCATTTATACCCCATTTTTTCATCCAAACTGAGACTCAAAGTGGTTTACAAAAATTATAACAAGTATAGATTAAAAATGCAATTGAGTTACCTTAGCTTAGTTATTAACAATGGAGAGCATAATCAAGAAATCAGAAGACTAGGATTTGGAAGGGACGCTATGAAGGCACTAGATAAGATCCTCAAGTGTAACGATATACAGGTCACCTGCCATATCTTCAGGGGATATGTTCCCAAATTTACTGTGAATACTTGAAATGGTAGATAATAGCAAACCCCAAAGAATCATGCTGGAGGACCCAGGAAATACCTAGAGAGGACGCCTCTCCAGGCAGCTCCAGCATAGTTCTGTGGTGACTTTTGCTGCAAATTACCATAGAATCACACTGGAGGACCTAGGAAATGCCTAGAGAGACCATATTTTTCATATGGTGGATAATTGAAACTGCGGGTACTGATCCTGTGCATATGGAGGATGACCTGTATCACTGAATACCAAAGTTAGAATAATCCATGCCATAGTATTTATGATTTCCATGTATGATTGTTAAAGCTGGACAATAAAGAAAGTTGATAGGAAGAGAATTAATTCATTTGACTTGTAGTGCTGGAGAAGAGTTCTGCAGATATAATGATGCAGTTCTGTGGACTGCCAAAAATACAAATAAATGAGTCCAAAGCAAATCAGTCCTGAACTCTCACTAGAACTCAAAATAAAACAAAATCCAAAGGAGTGATCCTAACCAAAATGCACAAAACACATCATGCAAGCTTAGAAGTCCCCCTGGCTTCTTCATCAGGCAAAAGATGTTAAATATTACAGGGGGAAAACAAAACAAAAAAAGTGACAGTGTTGGAGTCACAAGCCTACTTTTACAGATATTGTCTCTAGTAGTCAAAATGACCAAACCAAGGCTATTGTCCTTTGAAAATATCATGACACGGCTCATTAGAAAAGAAAATAATGCTCAGTAACATAGAAGGCAGTAGGAAAAGAGGAAGACCACATTTCAGCTGAATTTCAGCTGTTTTCTGCTGCTCCAGAGACTAGAACATGGAGCAGTGGATGCAAGCTCCAGGAACAGAGATTCCACCTCAACATTAGGAGGAACTTTCTGACAATAAGACCTGTTCGGCTGTGGAACACACTCCCTCAGAGCGTGGTGGGGTCTCCTTCCTTGGAGGTCTTTAAACAAAGGCTGGGTGGCCATCTGTCAGGGATGCTTTGATCACGATTTCCTGCATGGCAGGAGGTTGGACTGGATGGCCCTTGTGGTCTCTTCCAACTCTACAATTCTGTGATTCTATGATTCTATGACTCAGTCAAAGAAATCATGGCCCTGAGTCTGCAAGACCTGAGCAGGTCTATTGAGGAGGGGGCTCTTGGAAGTCTCTCATTCATAGGGTTGTCATAAGTCAAAGCAGAATTGAAAGAAATTAACAGCAACAAAGAATTGAAACCATTTAAAAAAAAAAGCATTAAAAAGGAAAAAGATAAGCATCAATAAGAACAGCACACTATTAAAAGTTCTGGCAGTCAGCTCCTAAAAAGCCTGTCACTTCACAAGCTGACAGAAGCACAGCAAGGGAGGAGCCATCCCAGCCTCCCGAGGGAGGGAGTCCAAAACCTGGGAGCATTACTTCACCTGCATTATCTTGGTAATCCTTACAGCAACTGATAGGTAGGACTGTAATGTTTTATCCCCAGTATTGCAGGCTGAAAGCATAGGTACAGTGCCTTCATTAATGAGGTTGTTAGAAACCTACATCTTGACCAGGTATTTCTATGGCTCCATTTAATCTCTTACCTACTATGTGATGTTAGCAATATGCAAATTATTTTAATTGCATGTGCAACAGAAAAATTAAGCGCACAGAAATCAGATTGCGATATGTTTCAAACGTGCCCTTGATGAAAAAGATTTCAGTTTTCCCCCTAACCCTGCTGAAGAATCTGCACAGAAAAAAGGCTTTTATATAGCAAGGCTCAAATACAAACTTATAAAAAGCTGTCTCGTTTAGATAACAGTTGTGATAATTTAAGTTAGTTTTAAGTACAGCTTGCAATACGGAGACCATAAATGGGCTTGGTAAACCGAGGAGCCATTTATGGCCTCATAAGCTCGATAGCAAACTAAAATTATACCCTAAATAACTGGTATTTCCAGTTGTACTGAATTATTTTGTTTTGGAGTGTAATAACTTGTCACTGAATCTCTCCCCTGGTTACCAGAGAAAAAAACGAAAAGTGTGAATTAGTTTGACATAATGGTAGACTTCCTTATTATTAGGCAAGTCAATGGTGGAAACTTTCAATGGAACTCAAATGAAGTTGAGCTCGAAGTGGGGTTTGTGACCTTTGATGCCTGTGGACACCACACCATTCCATTATTGACTTTACTGAGGGCTAGACAAATCTTTCCCTAGTGACACCTAGTGGCTAGCATGTCAACTGGGGTAGTGAATCCGCTCTGGATTTTAGTCTGAACTTTAGAGGAAACTATTCAAGATGCTGAGCCTGTTTGAAGGGTAGGGTTCAGTGTTTGGGATATTTCATTTAAAGTTCAAAGTAAAATCCAGAGCAGATTCACCATACCACTGTTGTGGAAGCCACCAGCTCTCCGTGGTTCCTACTTAATTTATTGCTCAGGGGCCCATTCATGCAATTATAGCACTGTTATTCCACTTGAACTGCCGTGGTTCTGTCCTATGGAATCCTGCGATTTGCAGTTTAGGGAGGGACATTCAGAATCCTAAGCTAGAACAGTCTAGTACCCAAAATTTCTTGGGATGGAACCATGGAATAGTAATAATAGCACTATAATTGTGTAGTGTGAACAAGACCCAGGTAAGAGCTATTAATGGATAATTTCAAATCAAAATCAAAGCCTCTTCTTTTTCTCTCTTGAGATTAGACCTCTCTCTTGACTCTCAGAGGGCAGATCCAAAATATTTTAGGGCCTGCAGGATACACTTCACAGGAAGGGCATCTTTAATATGATTTGAATTGCAGCCTTTGGAATTTATCACATGAGGATTGTACAGCGTGATTACAGCTGTTTAATAATGTCTATGGCCATACCTTGTCACACAATGTCATCTCAATCCTGTTGCCAATTTGTATTCAACTCATTGTTGGGGTGCACCTTTTCATTGACAGGGGAAACTCATCAATGGCTCTCAATCTCATTCTTTTCTCCCCCCCCCCATTATATTGCTGTAATGGCAAAATTACAGCAAAAAGAAAATATGGAAAGAAACACTGGGTAGGGCAAATGTCAAAAAAGCAGAGTTATGGTGCTGGTGCAGAAGACAGATCATGTGACTATAGATCACCAAAGCAGCACAATTGTGCGATTAAAGAGGGTTGTGATAAAGAATGTTCCCAAACTGGTATGCTTTCATTCCCTTAACTAACGCTGTTGCAGCAGAAAAGAAGGGTGGTGTGATTCAGGATATTATCACACTGCTCCCAAAAAGCCTGTTCTTTTGCCAGCATAACTTTTCCATTTTTATGCCAGCAAAAGAAGTCCCCATGCTGCATGTACCTTGCCTCCCATCTAAAGGCTTCCCAGCAATGAAAAAAGAAGTGAATGGAGCTCCGTTCACTTCCTCATTCAAAATCCCATGGATTCTCACGAGAAGACACTCAGAAAATTTTTACAAAAACAACAAACAAAAGGTTTTCTAAAAAGCACATACACAGACTTAAAAACATACAAGTAACTCAGGGAGGGTCATCAGGGCCAGTGGGGCCCTCTGTAGTAACCTCCTCCTGCAAAAACTTTATTAGTAATAATCTCTATATCCTGTACTGTGAATAGCTTGGGTTGAGTTATGTTACATTGACCTGAGATAAACATATGCCCCCCCAAAAAATAAAGCATTGCAGGGGCCCCCAAAATTCCTTCAACCAGTCCTGGGGGTCATAAAAAGTGTGTCACTTACCTGGATGTCATGCTCTCACCCAGAAGTGTTCCCACCGGAGTGGCCATTCACACTGCATTCATGTGAGCATAATGGCAGGAGGTTTCACAAGCACTAAAGCACCCGGGATCAATTGATGGCTTCAGCCATCAATTTAAAAGTACAGGTTTGGGCCAGTATGCAAATGCAAAAGGGCAACGTCATCTAATATGCGTGCCCTTTCATGTTATGTGCTGTTGTTATGATGCCATATTTAGTGCATCTAATAAAGTCCAAAGTCCTTAATCATGCAGAATGGGCATAAAATCAGCACAGCATACAAAATACAAGGTTGTAAAGCAAATATCTGAAAGGTGAGTTTATGTGTCAAAATATATGAATGATCTTTATTCCCTCCACCAGCCCAGAGTTTGGAGAAGTTCCTTTCTGAATTACAAACTCCTACAATTCTTCAGCCCACTTGACCCCTAGGTTTTTGGATGCTTAGGCCAAAACAAAAACAAAAAACAACCAAGCCTTTTCCAGCATCTGCTCCAGCTACAACCCCTCTTATCGTATGATGAAGTAGTGCAATGTTAGCAGCGTGAAATTAACTTTGTAACTAAGATGCCTGAAATTCTTTCTTTAGATGGGCAAAATAAGATTCCAGTCTGCTGGAATTACTTCATGCCTTTGCCAGTGGGAATATGGGGATGGATGGATACACACACACACACATAATCTCACTGACAGCTGACAATTTCTTTGTACCCATTCAAAGATAATAAAAGGCTCATTAATTATCCAGCGATGTACAGTTTTTCTTTGGCAAAGGATCTTGCCAGGAGAAAGGGAAAAAAACAAGGCAAGGCAGAAGTGAGAACTTCCAGAATATAAGGGAATCTTGTTATAAAAGTACAAGCTGAGGAAGGAAACAAACATTGCTAATTATGTTGGGCACCCTAAGCCAGAAAAACATCTGAGGTGGAGAGCAAAGGAACAGAATGTAAGGGAAGACGAACGCCATCTTGGAACTACCCTGCCAGCAACTGCCAAAGGGAATCGAGCTACAGCCAGTTTGGCTTAATGCCCAGCACCATCTGTGTAATAGTTTACGCAGTGTGAAACAGGGAGCCAAACTTAAAAATGCTTTCCTTCAGTCGCTCCATTATAGAGGTGAGATGGGAAGCAGAAGTTATTCTGCAGGGAGGGGTTGGTCTACGAACAAAAAGTGTGAGATGATGTTGGGGAACCCAAGTTCAAAGCTTTTCTCAGCCATGAACCTGATAGGTGACCTCAGGCAAATGTTTATACATGCTCTCAGCTTCAGCAATCAATTTGCAGTATGGATAACAGTGGCCTACCAAAGGCAATGTCGTATAGATGTCAGCCTTATAAAAGATATTGACTTATACACAAGTATATATGGTAATCGTCGGCTGTCTCATTTTTTTTAAATCTGCTTTTAAAATGTCCCATTTCCTCTTTCCTCTTCCCACTTTCTGCCTTTGTCCTCAGCTTACTTTAGTCGCTGCAAACTAAATACTAATTGCAAAAGTAATTTGCACTTAGGACTTTTATAGACAGTCTTAAAAAAAAACCCACAGAGGTCAGGAGGAGGACACCGCTGTCCTGCTTCCAGCGGTCGATACCGCACACCCCATCCTCCTCCCATCCTTCTTCTGTGCTTCCTCCATGCAAGAGCAATGGAAAAGACGCCACCTTTTAGTGACAGAAACTTCTGTCAATGAAAAGTAACACCTTTTTCATCCCTCTCCACCTCACAGTCCACTCCTGCCACTCAATCTGCATCTACAACCTGAGCCTCACAAGGGCCCCTCCCTCCTCTCAATCCCTCAGCCACTCACCACCCACATGCAAATTTCCCTTCCATCTCACAATCCACTCCTGCCACTCAGTCTGCACCTACAAGGCCCTCAGCCTCACAAGGGCCCCTCGCTCCCTCAGCTGCTCACCACCCACACGTAAAACAATGCAATATTTTCCCTAAAATAATAGTGTGTAGCTGAACCATGTGAACCTTTCAGATACACTATAACAGTGTATGTTAACGCTGGGTATAGCTAGTAGCACTATATTTCTTTAATGTGGATGGACCCCAGAAGAAAATAGTGTCAAAAGAACAGCTGCCAACGTTACAACAGGGCCAAAAAGGGATTTTAAAACAGATGTTTGCACAATGTATTTCTTTTCTTTTCTTTTTTACCCAGAACAAATACTCCATCTCACCAAAATCACTGGCTTCTACCTCAAAAATAAATAAATAAACAAATAAAAGAGTGGGGAATCATCAAATGTTTTGTAAGCCCCATGTTTTATGCTATAGAAATATTTTATTTTTCCTAGGCCCAGTTCTGCTGTTTAAATGCTATTGCAACACTAAGCCCATGTTTGATGAAAGGATTTAAAGTGTTGTTTTAACTTATTTTACCCTTGCGAAATACTTAGCATCTATGAGAAATAGAGGGGTTTTTTTGGAGCAGGAGAGAATGTTTCCTATCAAGACGATGCATCCGGGGGGGGGGGGACCAGATACGTAGCTTTACCCTTTGGGGCTAATGCTTAAAATTGCCTGTCCTCAGTCAAGATCAAGATGTACATTGGGATTCTTGTAGTAATATTACCTGCCACTGACATTTCATTGTACTTAAATTTCTCCTCTCACAGCCTTATCTCAAGATTCAAATCTCCTGCCATTTTCTTATCTCACCCCAATCATTCCCACCTCACTCAAGAAAGAGGTTTTCTTCAGTCTCTCTTAAAATCAGCATCCCTGACATTTTCTCTGTTTCTTTTTTTCTTCAGCTGCCTTTCTGCTCTTCTATTCTAAGTTGTTTCCCTTGCACAATTGGAAAAAAAATGTGGATATAAATGCACCAACATTGAACACATTCTGCAGTGTCTTTTATCTTTCATTATACCCAGGGATGGCACCAGAAGCTGGAAGCTGGTACCAGCCATTTTAAGCTGCCCACAACAACCCAGTGAGACCCTAAACTCTGGGACCTTAACATAGTAGCTAAACTCAGAAACTCATTGCTCTTCAGAACAGTGGTGCTCAACCTTTGTTCCTCTAGATGTTTTGGACTTTAACTCCCAGAATCCCTGGCCACATACCCTCTGATATTTCACAGATGAAAACCAGTATGTGTGTGGGAAAGCCACATCAGAGTGTGGGCAAGATGGCGAAAATTATAAATGAGGAAGAACAGACAAACAAGACGAGGTTGTGGCAGTTTGCTTTTGCCTGAGCCTACTGGGAAGGGCAAGACTCTGGAGATTATCAGACACATCAAAAACAGTGTTATAACAACACCGTGAGATCACAAAAGGGCTTACTTATCAGATGACATTGGGCCCCAGCGTTATGCAAGTGTTCTGCTCCTATTATGAGGGAGTTTTTTGTTGTTGTTGGGAAGAAGTTGAAAAATTGATTTCCCCTAGTGTTTGTGTTCCAGATTTTTGCATGTGCAACAAGGTGCCCCATTTTGCTGGTGTGATGCCAGCATCAGTGGGTGGTCCTACCAGAACACTTCTGAGTGTGAATGGGAAAACTAGGTATCGTACACTCTTTTTATGAACCTCCCCATCTTGCTTGCAAGTTTCTAAATGTGTTTCTCTGCTTTTCTGGACGTTTTCTTTTAATTTTGGTATTTGAGGGCTTTTTAGCACACTTGTGTCTTTTCGCAAGACGTGCCAAAATCATGTTCACAGAGAAACGCTGAAATAAGCAATGCAAGCGCTCATATTGCCGGATTCTTGGGGTGATTTTGTATCATTATCACGAAACATGTGTCACTGTGCCAGAACACGAACACTGTAAAATATAGCAACATAATAATGTTTTAAGGCACTCATCTGATAATCTCTTGTCCCCCTCCTCTCCAACCCTGACTCCTGCTGAGTTAATTGAGTACAAACTACATTTGAAATCATTTTACTCCAGTTGTAGTAAGTCAAGGACAAAGGGCAAAAGTAGTAGGAGCAGAGAGAAACCAGGACATTTTAAAAGCAGCTGAGAAAGTGGGACAATGCTGAAGAAATAATAATAATAATGATAATGATAATGATAATAATTTTTTATTTTTAACCCGCCCCTCTGCTCGGCAACCGGGTGGTGTACAACAGGATTAAAACAACAGCAAGTTAAAACAATCCTTCCCAATCCTAACCCTCCCACCCCTTAAAACTAAATTAAACTGGTGGAGAATTAAAACAAACATAAAGTACAATACAATATACAAATTATGGCAAACAAAAAAATGGCAATAGCAGCAGGGGGCGGGTAGGCAATCAACTCCACTTGAGTCGGGAAGTTGTTCTGGGAAGGCCTGCCGGAAGAGATCCATCTTCAACGCTTTCTTGGGACTGCCCTGCCAAATTGGGACAGTTATGGGGCATGATCTTAATATGTTCATATGCAGACAGTACCTAGAAAGAATTATTGATATAAACATGTATTAACCTGCAAGCCAAGATGTACAGGAAGGTTGCCAGGTGACCCAAGGCAGAGCTTAGAAAAGTTACTTTTTTGGAAGTACAACTCCCCAACCCCCCCAGCCAGCATGGCCACAGAGATTCTTTCTCAAGGTCTGGAGCAGGAGTTTCAAAAACTGGAGGCCACCATACAGAAAGCCCTATTCAGTGTTATGACAGAGTATTAACCAGTACTGTCCCTGCTAAATTGAAACAGTTGAAGGGTGTTTGTCCACTGGCCATACTAGGTAATGTGGGTTAGTGCCCCCGAAATCTTGTGCCAAATATAACCTCTAAGACACTGCAAGACTTTCTGTACTTTTAGGTGAAAGATGCCAGCCAATGGAGAAGAACACGAAAATGCCCCAAATTCTTCTTTTTTGTCCCCCTTTCTGTCATAGGAGACTCTGTTGCTATAGAATGACAACAGCAAATATAGAGAAGTAGAGCTAGAGCTAGAAATTGTTACCCAAATTGTGTGGGGTCCATAAAGAAACCACTTGTATCAAGATATTAATATGGGGTATTTTAATTAGCTCAATATGGCAGTGAGAAGCTGGGTAACTATGGGACCTTTTGACCTATGTACTCACTGATGAGACTCCAAGCCAGGAAGTAAAATAAAATGGTTTTTATTGAAAAATAATCATGGAAGCACTCACACATACACTCCATGCTTCAAGCAATCACACAAGGCTATTGAAGAAAGTAGGAAGTATTGGGATAGAGGAAGAGAGTTTGGGACTTATGGGCTATACTATACCTGTCTGACAGGCAGAGGTTCGTGTAGCAGAGAAAGACTCAGACATTGATCTGAGGGTCACACAGCAAACTGGCAGAGTGACGAGGTGGGAGGAGCTGTGCATACGTTGGCTGTGTTTTGGAATAATATTTATACTTGATTTTTACCCTTAAGGGGTGTTATAAGTGGAAGACAATGTTTGAGTGAGTTTCCCACAGTCGGACAATGGAAGCTCTGGCTTCGTTAATGGACGTTAGTTGTTTAAACATTAAGACTGATGTGTTTTCAGGCAAGCTTCAATTGTTGGACAGGTAAGGTGTTAGGAAAAGTCTTTGCAGAGTAATGGATGATTGTTTTAGTGTATGACTCACTGCCATGTGTGTCTAGGAGAATTAGCACATTCCACCCTAACTACAGTCTGAGGGGGCTCCGCATAATTGCCTCTCGGGTGTGTCTGAGTTTCAGAAATTTCCAAGACCTGTTCTTATGTTTTCAGCAAACCTCCACTTGTCCCTATATTTGGGCCATCCTAGTCTACTGATAACCACATGAAGTGCCTATACAGTTGTCCCTCCATATCCACGGATTTGATATCCATGGATTTAAGTATTCATGGCTTGAAAATATTATTTAAAAAATAATGATCTAGAAAGCAAACCTTGATTTTGCCATATTATATAAGGGACATCATTTTGCTATGCCACTGCATATAATGGAACTTGAATATTCATGGATTTTGGTATCCACAGGGGGTCCTGGAACCAAACCCCAGCAAATATGAAGGGACAACTATATAACCCAAATTATGAAATATTGCCAATTAATGAATTATTGGAAGGGAGGGGGTTTCAGGGCTGGTAAAAAGATAGAGGTAGAGACAGATTTTACTGTTGAAGATCCAGCTAATTAAAGAATCACTCCAACAGCTCCACTAGCTGCCAGTCTGTTTCTGGGCACAATTCAAAGTGCTGGTTATGACCTATAAAGCCCTATATGGCTCAGGTCCAGGCTATCTGGCAGGCGATATTTCCCTCTATGAACTGGCCTGGGGCCCTGAGATCATCAGGAGAGGCCATTCTTCAGTCTCACCAATATCTCAATATGGTTGATGGGGACACGAGAGAGGGCCTTTTCAGTGTCTGCCCCTGGACTCTGGAACTCCCTCTCCAGGGAGGCCAGAGTGGCCTCCTCCCTGATGTCCTTTCAGCAGCAGGCCAAAACCTTTTGATTCAGGCAGGCTTTTAAAACAGTTTTTAAAGAACAGGCTTGGGGGGGGGCTATATGGCTTTCTGGAATTGTTTCTAAAAGCCCTGGGGGAAAAGTGGGTTATAAATAAACTACCGGTAACTAATTAACTGTGGGATGCCCCAGAAGGCCCTTAGCATTGCCTATTTTCCCTGTTCTTTTGTTCCTATCCTACCTATCAGATAGCCTTTTCAGGTCTTCCCCTCCCCTGCTGCCTTTCTCTCCCAGACTTAGGACTTTATCATACCACCCTCCGTAAAAGTTCTTTTGCCAGCATACTTTTAAACATTTTTATACTGGCAAAAGAAACCCCCCCTACCAGACTTACCTTGAGCAGAATAAAAGTGCCTTCCCCAGGAGTAATGGAGCATGAATGGAGTTCTGTTTACTTCTGGGTTCCAAATCTCTGCGATTCTCACGAGAAGACGCAAGCGCAGCAAATTTGAAAATACATTTTAAAAAACCCACAAAAAGTACACACAAGCACAGAAACATACTCACAAAGTCCCAAGTACATGGGGGGGATCATAAAAAGACAGCCTACCTGACTGTGCTGATCTCACCCAGAAGTGTTTGCCCGTTGACGCTGCATTCACGTGAGCACAATGGCGCAAAGTTTCAAACATTGGCAATGTCAGCAACAAAGTACCATGGCTGATCTGTTGACGGCTTGAGCCATTGATATAAAAGAACAGCTTTTTAACAACATATGATTGCGAAAGATTGTTGTCGTCTGGTATGCATGCCCTTTTGCAATCATTAGGCATCCTTATGACTCCATATTGGCCTGGTCTGATAAAATCCTTCATGTTTTGTCCTCCTTCCAGGCTTTCCTTGTTAGTGCTTACACTATTTTCTCAATAACTGAACATGCCCAACTCTTTCAGCCTTTCCTCATATGTTTTGTTCTTCATTCCTGTTATTCCTGTCCTCTTATCATTCCTGTTGCCCTTCTCTGAACCTGCCCAAACTTGTCTATATCCTTTCGTTGTATTGTTTCATTTTTAGTGCTTTCACCACTTTGTTCTCTTGTTGGAGTTTCCAGCAGTCAGAAGGAGCATAAAAGGGAAGGGGGGAGGGAGTTGTTATTGCTGCTGCTGTTGTTTGTTTGTTTGTTTGTTGTTGTTGTTGTTGTTATCCTGCCTTCTTTCCCAGTCTGGGGACTCAAGGTGGCTTGCAACAAGTAAAAGAAACATAGCTTTAAAAATATGCCAAATGCAAACTTTTGTTCAACTATCCATAAAATTAAAACCAGTTTAAAAAGATAGCTACTAAAAACAAGAATTAAAACACAGATACACCTTTTCCACATGGTATAGCTCTGAATTTTCCTGCATCTCCAAGCACCTTCTCTCCATTATGGAGGTATACTGAGCCAAACAACTGGATACAGGAAGATTTAGATTTTCTTCCTTCCTTCCTTTCTTCCTTGAACTGCAACAATTACAATGAAGTGATAATGACCCAAAGAGGGCACATTAATGCTTCTTCCATCATTGGCCCCATTAGATGTGGTTTTGGCCTAAGGAAAAGCTAACGGCTGGATGTCTTTTTAAGTGGTCTAAAACCTTGATAAACAATGCCCCTGTGGACATTCTTTCCATTAGATGACAGCCAGCATAAAATATAAAAGGCATTGTAAAAACAGTGCAAACTCTACTGCCCCTCCCTCCCCGCTCTCTTTCTTTTTGTCATAATAACTCTCTGCAGTGTATATATACCACTTCTGAGTTCTTGATGCTCCCCCTGTAATGCTAAGCAAGCACAAATCATGCACAGTATATACAAGATGATCAAGAAGGCAGCAATGCCCGATAGCTGCCTCTGTCAGCGAGATGCAATGTGGTTTTGAATACTTTTAAAGCATTTTAACTGATTTTAATCTGTCTTCTTTTAATTTGTTTAATATGTTTTTAGCCATCTGAACATACTTTTGCTGTTTACACTGTTTTAAACTGATTGGGTTTATTTTATTGTTACACTGTCCTGGGATTTTTAGAAAGAGGGTGGGGTATAAATATTTTAGTAAATCAATAAATAAATATCCTCGGATTTGTGTTGCACACAGAGACAGGTTTGTGCTCCACTTTACAACTATGGATGAAATCCTGGTCACCGGTTGACCAGCATAAAATTATGCCAGTGTAAGCCATGCAGTTGTTACATTGGATTGTATGTACCATTGTGTAAAAACACAGCAAATACTGGTAGGACTCTGCGCCATTGCAGATTGCTTATCTGCTCTTGCAAAATGCCTGGAAAAGCACACCTGAAAAAGCATATCTGCTAGGCTTGTCAGGAGAAATAAGGGACAGGGTTTCTGTCCCTTTAATAGTTGAGTAGAAGAGGAAATTTCAGCAGATAATGCTCTTTATGCAAGCAATTCCCTCTTCTACCATTAAACCACTAAAGAGGAAAAGAGCCCTAACCCTTATTTCACCTGTCAATCCTAGCACCCACCTATGTCATGCAAAACCCCCGTGTCTGTGGGAAAAGGTTCATGCCTGTTTGAGCGTACAATGGGGAAGTGGTTAGATGTCGGTAGTGCAAGCCACAATGTTATGAGTTTGATTCCAGAGGGCTCCTAGGTTGACTCAGCCTTCCATCCTTCCATAGGTCAGTAAAATGAGTAACCAGCTTGTTGAAGGCAATTAGCTAACAAAAAACCTATAAACCACTTAGGGAGTGCTTTGGCACTGATAAGCAGTCTAGAAATATCAATGCTATTGTTATTGCTATGAGTTGCAGATATGCAGATGAAGGAACATACTTAGCATGGCAGTGGGAACTCCCAGCCACAGGTATGGTCTTCCTTACCAGAGAGGCAGGAAGAACCTTTTCCTACTTCAAAGAGTTATCCCCTGTTTATGCCAAAAAGTGTGAGTGTTGGAAAATTTACTAGGCTCTTCCTGGCTAATTTACTAGGCTCTTCCCCTAAGCCTGACCTTTCCCGTCAGCCCTTTCAAAGACCAAGTTGGCCAAATTGACATCAAACTATTGCCAACTAGCTATACACCATTCCTTCCCATGTCCTACACACACCGCGATGGTACACACACCGCTCCCCCATCACCGCCCTCCCTGCCCCCTATGGCACTTCCCCTGCACCGCCCTCCCCATGCCCCTGCCTACCCCCGTGCCGCCTACCCCAGCCCCCGCCATCCCCCTTATTGCCCACCCCGTCCCCCTGCACCACCTTGCCACTCCCCCTGCACCCCACACAGCCCTTTGCCACTCGCGTGCCCCTTGGCAATTTGCCAGCTGCACCCTTTCCTGGAAGAAGGGACCTGTAGGAGGAATGAGTCTAAAAATAAAAATGTATTAAAAATTCCAGGGATCTAGCCCTTTTAAAAAGCAATAAAAATATCTTCTTTTAAAGGAGTTAAAAATCACTTACTTTCAAATTCATGCAGAGTGGTTTAAGAATGCTGAAGCTGAAATGTATTCAGACGTCTGTGGTCTGATATCACCCAGTTAAATTAGACTCATTACAAAAACAAAGGAGTCTTGCAAATCAAAAGTTTACTGAAGGTATATCAATCTCAATCTACATACTAAAACAAACTTAAAAAAAAGAAAAGGATCCTAACTAACTAGGAGGATTTAGGGTAGAAAGACTCACTCAGCCTTTAGCGGTAGAGGCTGCATGGTGATTTGAAAAGCAAACATCATAGCATGGTTTCATAGCAGCAGCATGGCATCCATGGCTAGACATCAATAAGATGGCTACAGCTGCATGGAGACTCTACTTAAAAGAGGCTCACAAAGAGCAATGAAATTTAAATTAGGTCATGTGTGGAATGACCCATCACTCCAATTGGCTGAAAGTGCCCAGTGAAATCAGAGAAAGGGAGTTTGGGAGAACAGAAGCATGCAGGGAAAAATTCCTAGACTTATCTTAGGATGTGAATGGGGTACACAAGATTGCTTTTACATTACAATAATTATTTCCCCACATACTACAGGACCTTGAGACTGTGCTGCACGTGCTGGTAACCTCTCATCTAGATTTCTGCAATGCGCTCTACATGGGGCTACCCTCATGCTTGGTCTGGAAACTTCAGTTGGTACAAAATATGGCAGCCAGAGTGGTCTCAGGAACATCTCGGAGAGTCCATATAACTCCAGTATTAAAATCTCTCAGCTGGCTGCCTATCATTTTCCAGGCCCAGAATAAGGTGTTGGTTATTACCTTTAAAGCCCTAAATGGCTTGGGTCCAACTTATTTTCGGAACCGCCTCCTCCCATACAATCCTCCCCACGCACTCCGGTCCTCTGGGAGGAATTTGCTTCAGCCACAAACATCTAGGCTATCTGCAACCTCCCAGAGGGCCTTTTCGGTAATCACCCCCAAATTATGGAATGGCCTGCCGAACGAGATCTGTCAGATGACGAGCCTGAGTAGCTTTAAAAAAGCACTAAAGACGGATCTCTTTCGGCAGGCCTTTCCTAATTAGATCCCGGCCTCAGGAGCTCCTGGCCTCTTTTAGTCTGCTGGCTATTTATTATTTTTGTTAATGTGATTTTAGATTAGTTGTTTTTAGTTTATATTGGTTTAATATCTTTTTATGGGGGAGGGTGGGGGTGGGTGGTGTTTAGGGATTTTAATCTGTATTTGTACTTTAATTTTTGTAATTAGCTAACACACATTGGAAACTGCTTAATGCAGTGTAGATGTGTAAATAGCCATTGCTTAAAACAATTTGTAAGCCGCTCTGATAGCCTTGTGGCTGAAGAGCGGGTTATAAATAAATAAATAAATAAGCCGCCCCAATTGTTTTAACAGAGGGACGGGGTATAAATAAATTTCATTATTATTATTATTATTATTGCCAACCCCCCTGTGCCACCCCTCACCACTCCCATGCTCTTTGCCAGCCCCATGCCCCTCGCTGACCTCCCCAACCCCCTGCCATGCCCCTCGCCAACCACCCCACACCCCTGCACCCCATGCCGCACCCCCGCTGCACCCCTCCCCACCCTCCCTGTGCCCCACCTTGCTGCCACACCATGCCCCTCCCTAAACTCCCCCCTACCACCACTGCATCCCACCTCCCCCAACACCACCACGCTGCCCCTCCTGCACACACACACAATGTCACATCCCCCCTACTACTCGCACCTCCTCTGCTAGTGGCCATGTTTACAAAGGATTTAAATGTCCACATGTTCCTTCCCCCACTGTGCAGATTGCCTGCCCAACCAAGCTTTGATTGGTTGGTCAGTTTCCTAAGCAGCCAATCAGCATCCTAGAAATGTCAACATACCCAAGAGAAATTACATATATATATATATATATATATATATATATAATAAGTGAACCAAGGTGGGGGATTATGGGTCCTGTTTTAGAGGGTGATGGGTCTTATTACACCTGCACAACAGTTAAGCCAGCAGAACACTGCTTGGGCAAAGCTGATTCGGAGACTACCTTCACACAATGTCCTAAAAAGCACATCTGCTTGTGCAATGGCATTTTCGCCAGCATAAGGCACAAATAAGAGTCTGGCTTATATAAATTAAAGTATTCCACACATTTGAGGGGGACCCCATCCCAAATCTTGCATATCTCTTAATATAATGATCTATATACAACTCCCTTTGTGTACTGAATGAACCATGCTGCTTCCCAAGCATCTATTTAACATTCACTGGAAACTTCAGTGTAGAATGGGGATGCTCAGCTTGGTCTGTCCTTTGGTGTTGGAGGAACAAACTCCCTTCATTGTAGATGGAAGCTCTTCACAAATGCATCTGTAAGTAGGAGAACTCTTTCCAATAAATGCCAAGTGAACATGCATTGGGGAGCATGGATAGCCATACTTACCCTCCTCTACTTTGTCACCTGAATGCAAACTAAAGTCCCTTCCAGAAGTCAGCTTTGCTCATAGTGCAAGCACATGGTTGTGTCAGGAACAGTTGGGTTTTGCACAGCTGCCCCATGTGGTGAACCAGTGAAACGCAGGCATCATCTTCTTAGTGACATATTGTTAGGCTCAGCATGGATTCTGCCCATCCAAGCTGGCCATCAGATTGAAGCAAACAGCAAGGTCTGTAAGCCAAGAAGAGATGAGCCCCTCTACAAAAGGGAATGGCAGCCAATTTGACAAGATAAAGAGAGGGTTCGGGGTGGCCAATGTGAAGCACCATTTCATGTCTTGGTAGATATCTTCTCTTTATTGGTTTGATTGTGTTTTCACTTGCTTCATGGGACTCTAACCCTCCAAGTCTACCCCTTCCCGAGCTCCTCATCCTATAACTACTTACCAGGATCCTACCAAGGTCCATATCCTGAAACCACTTATCTGTGTACCACTGGAGCTCATTCTGCAGTTATTTTCACAGGTGCATTGTTCATTTCCGCCCCATCTGAGGACCCTCTAAACTTAGAATAAAGAATCTTCACCCTACATGAGAGGCTCTGTGTGTGATTAAGAGGTCATGCAAGCGGAGATTTGATGTACATCTTCTCATGGGGTATACAACCTCTCCTACAAAAGGAAGGAAGGAATAATAAATTCTAGGATCTCTATTCCTCCTTGTATGGAGGCATAGGGTGACTTCATCAATCCAAAGATATTTTGGAGGCTTCCTGATATGCCTGGACAGGTAATGGAGCAACAGGGAGGAATTTGGTTTCAGGGCAACCTACAAAACTGAAAGTATCAAACCACAATAAACCAAATAATATCCTCTATAACTGGGATATTACCAATGAAAATATCTTGAGTTATTCAGAATTAGTCTTTTTTCCTTCCTGACACTATTAGTATTGATCTCTTAGCATTCAAAGTGGGTCTCTTTTATCTTTTTCCTCCCACTTTTTTTTAAATCATCTGACCTTGTTGCTGTCCTTGTTGCTGGTTTTTGCCAGAAAAGAAAATACATGCAATTGTCCTGTTTTCCCCCCTCTTCCTTCCTTTTTTTTTAAAATGCACTTTAAGAAAATCAAAAGGATGTCATAAAAAACATGGTATGCAAGAAACATGGGGACACCTTTGAATAAAAGGCCCAATTATACACATACACCATTATGTTTCAGAGCTTGAATTTGCATACCATATGAATAGGTTCGCAAAGCCTTCCAGAAGGTAAAGAAAAGAACAGGAAAGCACTATGCCAAAGCAATCACCTAGAGATGGGGAAGAATATAGGAGCAAGACATTGTTCATCAGCACTGTGGCAGTGATTCCAATAGTACCAAATCTTTAACCCTTGTACACCAGGATGGGACCCTTTACACATCCATCCATCCACAGTTTTTCCATCCCACCTCATATCCTAAGATCACCAGGCAGTTTACAATAAAATCAATTAAAGCAATTTAAAATGTAAGACAATACAAATGGACAGCAACAAACGTATCTTAACACATTCTAAAAACATTACACTCTGCATAATTTTTAAAACTGGCATGAAAACTATATAAAATCATCTATCTGTACACATAGGGATAAGGTCCCAAAGGCTTTTGTAAAAAGCCACATTTCAATTTGGTGCTGAAATAAGAGCAAAAATGGCACCAATTGTGTCTTCAAGGGGAAAACATTCTATACCCTGGGTGCTACAGTTAAGGAAGCCCTCTCCATGTCTTCATACAATTTATTTCTTCAACTGATGAGACATAGAAGAGGGGCCCTCTAGAAGATCTCGGTCCCCAGTCAGATAGATAGAGGGTCGAGGTGCTGTTTCAAATATCAAGTTCCCAAACCATTAAAAATTTTCAATGCCATCACCAGTACCTGAGGATGAGCAAGCTTGTTTTCTGCTGCTCCAGAGACAAGGATATAGAGCAATGGACTCAAACTACAGGAAAAGAGATTCCAACTAAATATTAGGATGAATTTCCTGACGGTAAGAACTGTTCAGAAGTGGAATACACTGCCTCATAGTGTGGTGGAGTCTCCTTCTTTGGAGGTTTTTAAACAGAGGATGGATGGCCATCTGTCAGGAATGCTTTGATTGTGTATTCCTGCATGGCAGGAGGTTGGACTGGATGGCCCTTGTGGTCTCTTCCAACTCTATGATTCTACCTTGGATTCAGACCAGAAAGCATTCAGTGCAATTCCTTTAGAAATTGTCAGCACTCTAGCTACTGCATTTTGCAGTAGCTGCAGCTTCCAACTCTTCTTCAAAGGCAACTCCATATGGAGTGCCTTGTAGTAGTTTAACCGAGAGGTTACTAGTACATGAAATGCAAGATTACAAACGTACAACATAGTTTGGCAGCATTGAACAACAGACCCTCCCATTTCACAGATGAAAACTGAGACTTGTGTAGCCAAGCAACATCAGAGTGTGGTTAGGATGGCAAAAGTTATTAATGAGGAAGAACACACAATAGGAGAAGCTGCAGCAATTTGTTTTTGCTTGAGTCTACTGGGAAGGGTAAAATTCTTCCCCCTCCTCTCTTCTCCCCTCTGCTGAGTTGAATGTAAAGATCTTTTGCACTTTGGACTCAGTTTTCAGCATTTGAGGTAAGCTGAGAACAAAGGGGGAAAGTGGGAAGAAGAGAGAAAACTGGGACATTTTAAAAGCAGCTTAAAAAGTGGGTTGACAGAGGGTTAATTGGAACTGCCCCTGCCAAATCAGGACAGTTCAGTGGTATGGAACAGCAGGAAACACTGGCCCAAATCCTATTACTATTCCCAACTCTCTCTCTCTCTCTGGCTTTTCTTTGCAAACAAAGATTCAGGACGCTTTCTGCAAGCGCACTGAGGACATCAATACCAGGGAAGATTCTAGAACAGATCATTAAACAGAGAGTCTGTGAACATTTAGAAGGCAATGCCATAATCACAAAAAGTCAGCATGGGTTTCAGAGAAACAAGTCATGCCAGACTAATCTGATCTCTTTTTTTGATAAAGTTACCAGCTTGGTAGATGAAGGGAATGCTGTGGACATTGCATACCTTGATTTCAGTAAGGCCTTTGACAAGGTTCCCCATGACATTCTTGCAAACAAGCTTGTAGAATGTGGGCTAGACAAGTTAACTGTTCAATGGATTTGTAATTGGTTGACCGGCCGAACCCAAAGGGTGCTCAGCAGTGGCTCCTCTTGTCTTGGAAAGATGTGACCAGTGGGGTGCCACAGGGTTCTGTCCTGGGCCCAGTGCTATTCAACATCTTTATCAATGACTTAGATGAGGGAATTAGGGGCATACTTATCAAATTTGCAGATGACACCAAATTGGGAGGAGTAGCTAATACCCTAGAGGACAGGATCAAAATTCAGAATGACCTGGATAGACTGGAGAGCTGGGCCAAAGCTAACAAAATGAAATTCAATACGGAGAAATGTAAAGTACTGCATTTAGGGCGGAAAAATGAAATGCATAAATATAGGATGGGAGAGACCTGGCTGAATGAGACTACGTGCGAAAGGGATCTAGGAGTCCTAGTAGACCACAAGTTGAACATGAGTCAACAGTGTGATGCGGCAGCTAAAAAGGCCAATGCAATTTTGGGCTGCATCAATAGAAGTATAGTGTCTAGATCAAGGGAAGTAATAGTGCCACTCTATTCTGCCTTGGTCAGACCTCACTTAGAATACTGTGTCCAGTTCTGGGCACCACAATTCAGAAAGGATATTGACAAATTGGAGCGTGTCCAGAGAAGGGCAACTAAAATGGTGAAAGGTCTGGAAACAATGCCTTATGAGGAGAGACTTAGGGAGCTGGGTATGTTTAGCCTGGAAAAAAGACGGTTTAGAGGTGATATGATAGCCCTGTTTAAGTATTTGAAGGGATGTCACACTGAGGATGGAGCAGGCTTGTTTTCTGCTGCTCCAGAGACTGGAACACGGAGCAATGGGTGCAAGCTCCAGGAACAGAGATTCCACCTCAACATGAGGAGGAACTTTTTGACAGTAAGAGCTGTTCGGCAGTGGAACACACTCCCTTGGAGCGTGGTGGGGTGTCCTTCCTTGGAGGTCTTTAAACAGAGGCTGGATGGCCATCTGTCGGGGATGCTTTGATTGTGATTTCCTGCATGGCAGGGGGGTTGGACTGGATGGCCCTCGTGGTCTCTTCCAACTCTGCAATTCTATGATTCTATGATTCTATGAAAAGGCCAATCTGAGATTAACACATCCAGTTGCAGAAAGCACAGCAGAAGGTCTCCTTCGGTGATGTTTCCAGGTTGTGATTCTTTCTGCGTTGTCGTTTCTCTTCAAGACTAGTTCGTCGTGAGTTCTCAAATAAGGCTGCAGCATTGTGGATAGTGCATCTCCATGCCTCCCGATGTGAAGCCAGGATGGACCATTGTTGGTGATCAATTTGGCCGAGCCTGAGATGTTGTTTCAGGGAGTCCTTGTATCGCTTTTTTGGAGTGCCCCTCTTAGAGCATGCCCATTGAAATAATGGGATATAACTATGTGTTGACTCAACAATTAGTCAGTGAGTCTGTTGTAGTTGTACTGGCCAATAGGGTTGTCCCCAAATTTAAGCCAACTACTCTGTACAGTTTTGCTGGTATTTTACAAACAAGCAAAGGAAAGCTTAAAAGCTTGACTTTGAACAAGGTCCTAAATATTATTTAGCTGCTCAAGGATTACTGCTTTTCAGTCTCTCTATCTCCTCACCCAATTTTAAGATTCTATGCTAGCAATCCAACAAATTTGCAAGCTTCTTAAGGATACAGCCTCTGCTAATTTTTCCACTGAACTTTGCATAGTGCATCTGCTACCTGACTTCTCTACAGAGGGCATTCTTGACCAACATTCTCTGCCCTTCCCTTTCCTAGTTCCCCTCTACCAGGAAAATGAGTTGGATGCTGTAAATACTGAAAATACTGAAGGCAGTTGTTGGAAGATCTAAGGTGCATTCTTCAATAATGTCTTCAACATTCTGGCTAACAAATGAGGAACTTTGGAAGAAAGAAATAGAGGAATGGGAGCCAGGGAAAGATGCTTCTTTAAAAGAAGGCAAAAAGTCAAGATCTGAGCCTATAATTGGCCTAAAAGGCAATGAATAACTGCTGGCCCAGTGGAATGCAGATTACAGTCTGGCAAGAATGTGGGATGGGCCTAAACATCTGGTGTCCAAGGTGCTACTGTATATCTAAATTACAGCTAACGTCTGTTCAGTCAGCCTATGCCAAATTCCAGATGAAAAACATACACTGTAAATAGATGAATACAGTGTATCATACAACACCAAGGAAATCATTTCCTCTCTTCCTCGTCCACCACCCCAAATGCAAACACTCTTCAAACTTCAGTCCAGCCAGTTTCCTCTAGGTTGGAAATGTCAATGCAATCTGAATGGAACCTGCTACAAAGTCCTGGGTCAAGACTACATTCTGTAGTGTAAGGACATTATCAGACTAGTATCTTAAAACACTGTAATTCTGAAAGTACAGAAGAAGGGAACATTGTGGCATTAGAACTGAAATTATCAAATGACCACCACTAGCATTTTAAGAATGGGATTAAAGTCCCATTACAGTAGCACTTGTCTTTACATTGCCTTTTAATTACACTGTATTAATATTTTACACTGGCTCCCGCATGCTCCTTTTAAAGGAAATGTCCACTTACTTCCATGTTAGCGGGGGTGCATAATCTCAGCAGTTCTCATGAGAAGACATGAGTCCACATAAATCCACTGAAAACACTCTTAAAAAACAAACAAAATACACGGGCACTGACACAAACAAAAAAACTTGCCAGCAAAATGGGACAGTTCATGAAAAGAGAATCCTAACAATCATCTTCACATTGTCACCTGGAAGTTTTATTGCTGGCAACGGGGACAGGGGAAAGAGGACCACCCATTCACACAGTAATCCCATGATTACAGCGGGATGTGGTTTTGCATGCCTTCAATACCATGAAACAAGCAATATTGAAGATCTATTGATGGGTTAACCCCTCAGTTAAAAGGGATGCATTATTAGCAGTTAGAGCACAGATTGGCCACGGGTTCAGGACAACATCATGTGATAGTGGGAACCCATTCCCCTAGTGTCACATTGTAATTGTGCAATTACACCCCCATCTGATAAAGTCCTAAATCTACACTCATGTGGTTATGCAGTGATTGTGCTAAACCACCATACCTTCCAAATGTCCTGATTTGGCAGAGACAGTCCCAATTAATCCTCTCTCATCCAACTTTTTCAACAGCTTTTAATGATAAATGAACAACCTTGTCAAGATATCCACTGTGGGTAGTTGTCATCCCGCAACAATTCACAGGGCTTTTTCTCAACTAGGAGAAATCTTTTCATCTTCCAGATGAGCATGTGAGGATAAGAGCCAGCTCATTACATTGTGCTTCCTGAGAATATTATGCATGCAGGTGTTCCCTTGCAGGTGTGGTTTGATGTTTTTGGCCCATGTGGAACATCTGTATTCAGTTCAAGGTTACAGAAGTGGGGCCATTGTGCATATAGGTGTGCATGTGCATGAACATGGATGCACAGATGTGCATTCAGTTATGCATGAGGTGTGCATTTGGTTGTGCAGCTTTTCCATCAACCACAAACGTTGCACAACACAATCAGTGTGTGACTCCACATGTGGAGATTTATATATGGTAACACCAAGGTAGGATTTCGGCTCCTGTTTTCCAAGAACTGGGGATGCTGCCACTCTCAGCATTTGATACCTTAGACAATGTTCTAACTCTACTGCTTCAGCCAGTGCTGGCATTGACTGAGGACTTATCCAGAAAGGAACAAAAGTCTTTGGAAGTATTGAGACTCTCCCGTTCTTTTGTTTTTACCTGCATATTCATGGTTTTGCATCCAAACTCATTCTTGAAATATTGTAAACCTCCCTCACTCCCCCTTTCCTCGAGTTCTTCCCCCTTACGCTTCCATTGATCACATGTCACATTGGAATTCTGGCAATGTTTCAGAAATTGACTTTTACCAATTTACACTGAGTCTTTTTTAATTACAGTTGGAACCCTGTATCTGCGGAACCTATATCCGCAGTTTCAGTTATCTGTGGGACACAAAATAGGGAACACATACCATAGACTCAAGCTGGAAAATGCCTAGAGAGGTGTTCTTTCTAGGTATCTTCTAGGTTTTCCAATGCATCTCTATAGTGTGTTTTTACTGGAAGTCCTTTATTTTAATTGGATTCACTGTTATCCACCGTTTCTGGTATCCACGGTAAGTCCAGGAACCAAACCCCTGTGGATATGGGAGTCTGACTGTATCATTCAGGAGTTATAGTCAATGTTAAAATGCTTTAGCAATAGTACACTACTAACTGGACCCTGCGTACCATACGCCATTAAAAAACTCCCCCCAAAATGCCCAGGAGACCTCATGACAACCCTTTGAGGTAGGCTGGTGGGTTTAAATCGCCCACCTGCCATTCATTCTGCCCCCTGCCACCCCCCCACTGCTCATTCTGCCCCTTGCCACCCCCACTGCTCGTTCTGCCCCCTGCTGCCCCCACTGCTCATTCTGCCCCCCACTTGTTCTGCCCCTCCCACCACTCATTCTGCCCCCACAACTCGTTCTGCCCCTTCCCCCACTCATTCTGCCCCCACCACTTGTTCTGCCCTTCCTCCCACTCATTCTACCCCCCTCATTCTGCCCCTCCCCACTTGTTCTGCCCCACCCACACCCATTATGCCCCCACTACCACTCGTTCTGCCCTCCCCCACTCATTCTGCCCCCCTCATTCTGCCCCTCCCACCCCCTGCACTCCAGAACACACACGCACACACCATATCCATCCCATCCTACTCACTCTCCAGCTCCAGCCGCCATGTTTGAGATCTACATGGTCCCGCCCCCAGTGTGCTGATTGGCTGCCCAACAGACCTGTGGTTGGTTGGTTAGTTCCCTAAGTAGCCAATCAGCACATTGGAAACAGCAACATACCCAAGAGAATTATATAGATAGATAGATTTAAGCATTAGTATTGTTTTCTTTTATTGCTAGCATTCCTCATTCCCTCATTTCATCTCTGTTGAATCTGGATCCTGGAAACAATCACTGTATGTCTGGGTGGTGGCCATTTTACCTAGTTCCAGTATAAAACAGACAGCCATGGAGGGGTACATTTCATTCTGAGATGTACTGGGTTAATTTAAACAGACCTGGGGAGTGCAAATGAAAAGTCCTTGGTAATATCAGGAATTCCCTGGGAATATTTTGGGATGGGGAAAACATCCTGTAGGGACTTTATCAGATGCTGCCCTTTAAACGTTCTTTTGCCAGCATAAAAAAACCATTTCTATGCTGGCAAAAAAATACTCCTCCCCCTCCCCCCCTGCACTGACCTTCCTTTCCTGGCAAAGGCAGCTCTGGCAATACAGAAAAAGTGAATGGAGCACCGTTCACTTCCTCATTTGAAATCCTGCAAGACTTTGTCGTGTGGGAAATTCAAAAATATAAACAAAAAAGAGACATTAAAAATTACACCAAGCACCCACACACACTTTAAAAGTCCCAAGTAACCCAGGGAGCATAATAAAAAGAGTGAAATTTACCCGGATGTCCCAATCTCACCCAGACATGTTTGCACTGGACCGGCCATTCTCACGGGAGGGATGAGAGTTAAATGGCCAGAAAATGCAGCGGGGGGATCTATTGATGGCTTCAGCCATCAATTAAAAGGTACTGATTTTAGCCAGGACATAACCATGAAAGGGTGACATTGTCTGATCTGCGCGTCCTTTCGCTGTTATGTGGCATCGTTATAATGCCGTATTTTGTCCATCTGATAAAGTCCTAGATTTCCAAAATAAAATTGGTTTGTACAGAAAAAAAACCTGGGACTTTCAGAGGTTTTTTTTTTTTCCTTGTTTAGAGAGGCTCTGAGTGAAAACAAATACCCCTTTAGTGGGTTCTGTCAGAATAAATTCCCAGAAGATAGACTTGGATTTGATCATCATATTGATATCCTGATATTTATATCTCTCAGAACCAGCACTCGTCATCAGTTGATCGCTCTGGCTAGCACAGGTACATGTACCACACTAAGAGAACTCTGTAATCTGTTAGAAATGTCTACAAATACATGGGAGATGTTGATTTGTAGAGCTCAGAAAACTTTCTTTTTTGAACCATGACTTCCAGACTCCCTCAGCCACAATAGTCAGTGGCAATGGTTTTATGGGAGTTGCAGTTCAGAAAAGTAACTTTTCCAAGCATTTCTATTTACAACATGGCCTGTGCTAACACAACCTCTGATTGTACTGTTCGGTTCTTCAAAGAACATCAGTTTGCTAGTTAACTGCTTGCTAGTGACCAGTAGAATTACCATATATTCCGGCGTATAAGACGACTGGGCGTATAAGACCACCATCCCAATTTCCAGCCAAAAATCTAGGCTTAGACATATATTCACCAGATAAGACCACCACCACCACCCCCAATTTGGCTGGCTGGGGGAGCCTTGCCAGCTGATCCTCTTTGTTTCCCAACTCATGAGGATCTCCTCGTGAGTTGGGAAAGCGAACAGGATCAGCTGGCAGGGCAACATTCGCCCCTTTTGGGTTGGGGAATGTGGGATGGTCAGCTGGCTAAGGGGGGTTCTCCCTCCTCCCGCGATTCCCCAAACCACGAGGAGGCTGGCAGCCTCCTGGTGGGTTGGGGAATGTGGGATGGCCAGCTGGCTGGGGGGGTGGAGGGAGGGGGCTTCGGGGAGGGTGGAAGGATGGTTGGAGGGAGGGGGCTTCGCAGCCACCCACCCCCTCCCCGAAGCCGCGATCTCCAGCCGGATTGAGGCTTTGGGGAGGGAGTGGCTGGAGGGAGGATGCTGGAGGGAGGGGGCTTCGGGGAGGGTGGAAGGGTGGTTGGAGGGAGGGGGCTTCGCAGCCACCCACCCGCTCCCCGAAGCCATGATCGTGAGCAGGATCACAGCTTTGGGGGGGTGGCTGGAGGGAGGGGGCTTTGGGGAGGGGGCTTTGGGGAGGGTGGAAGGGTGGTTGGAGGGAGGGGCTTCACAGCCACCCACCCCCTATCCCAAGGCCCCGATCGTGAGCGGGATTGTGGCTTTGGGGAGGGGGGCTAGAGGGATGACACTGGAGGGAGGGGGCTTTGGGGAGGGTGGAAGGGTGGTTGGAGGGAGGGGGCTTCGCAGCCAACCCCCCCTCCCCGAAGCAACGATCTCCAGCCAGATCGCGGCTTTGAGGAGGGGGGTGATGGATGGAGGGTGCTGGAGGGAGGGTGGACAGGTGACTGGGGGGAGAGGGCTTCGCAGCCAACCCCCCTCCCCAAAGCCCCGATTCCAGTGGGATCGCGGCTTTGGGGAGGGGGGGTGGATGGACGGAGGGTGCTGGAGGGAGGGTAGACGGGTGGCTGGGGGAGGGGGCTTCGCAGCCACACACCCCTCCCCAAAGCCACGATTCCAGTGGAATCGCGGCTTTGGGGAAGGGGGTAGGATGGGCAGAGGGTGGACGGGTGGCTGGGGGGACAGGCTTAGCAGCCACCCCCCCTCCCCAAAGCCACGATTCCAGTGGGATCGCAGCTTTGGGGAGCGGGGGTGGCTGGAGGGAAGGTGGATGGGTGGCTGGGGGGAGAGGGCGAATCCCGGGGTTTGGCTCCACGGCCCAGCGTCCTCCTCCTGGGCTTCCTTCAGAAGGGAGCCCAGAAGGAGGGATTGGGGTCGAGGAGCAAAACGGGGCATTTTCGCCCTTTTCCTCCACCTTCAAGCAAGGTGGGGGGAAAGGGCGAATCTAGCGGTTTGCCTCAGCCGCTGCAGAGGCGATCAAGCGGCAGCCATGGCAAACCGCAACGTTCACCCCCCTCCTCTGTCTCCGTTGCTCCCCAAAGGGGGAGAAGGCAGAGGAGGGGGGCGAATGAACTGGAAAAGCACTTTGCTTCACCCCCCTGCCCCATCTCCTGCCTCTTCCCTCCATTTGCGAAGAGGCAGGAGATAGGCAGGCAGGTGAAGCAAAGTATATCCGGCGTATAAGACGACTGTCGATTTTGGAGGGCACTTTTGAGTGCTCAAAAGTCGTCTTATATGCCGGAATACACAATATTTGTGAAAATGAAACTTTGGATGCAACCCAGTAAATATTAACAAGAAAACCTTTTGTTTAGTTATTTTTAATTTGCTTTTTGATCAGACAATCCTTGGTTAAGAGTGGTAGAGGAGTGGGGAAACCCAAGGCATACGTTCCTTTTTATAATAAATAAAAAAGACCATTGTTTAAGAACTAATCTCCTTATTTCAAGAAGCATGGTGATCTAATGAACTTAAATAGCATGGTTCACAAACATTTATCCTTCATTAACAAAGGCATAAAGCAAAAGATTATGAAAAAAAATCAGCCCTAACCTGCTGCTAAGCTTTATCTCTCACCTCAGAAACCTACTGCATTCCTTTTTCATTTGCATAATGACTGGTTCAGGATTCTGGTCCTGAATTTGGAGGTTAGTTACGTTTCGTGCAATTAATGGAAGAGAATTAACACAATGTCACTACAAAGTACTGTCTGAGAGGAACAGGAGAGTTTAATGAGGCCTCATAAAGCAAAGTGGTCAGGTGTATGCATAACCACATTTCTTCAGAGGAAGGGTGAGCTATTTTGCAGCTGGCAAGCAAGAGGCCTTTGGCCTATATTGAGCATGAGGGAACTACAGACAAAATTTACAGCCCAAAGGCTAGATTACATGTTAAAGTTGCCATGTTCAAACCTTGATATATTGTTCCCAGAGCTAGAAAAGATTACCATTTCAGACTATAGCTTCCCGAATCCCATAACCAGCATGGACATTTACTTTTAGAGATACCAAATAGACAACTGGAGATGGCTCCTGTGTCTTTCATGGTTGTGTAGAAGAAGGAATTTCAGTATGCATTGCTTGTTACCTGGTTGCATGACAAGCCAAACCTGCTGAAATTCCCTCTTCTACACAACTGCGAAAGATACAGGAGCCATCTCCAGTTTTTAATCTGGCAAACCTAATTTTGGTTAGTTTAGTTTTAGTTTAGTTGCAAGGCTCAAAAGTAGTTTGTTATGATGTTAGTTGCAGATTTAAAAGTAAAAAAAAAGAAATTGATCCTCTACTTTTTCACTATGAGAGTCAGACCCCCACATCCACAGGCGTTTGGTTCCCAGACTTACCGTGGATACCGGAAACCACTGATAACAGCAAAATCTATTAAATTAAATGACTTCTTGTAAAAGCATAGCATAGAGTTGTGTTGGAGGACCTAGAAGATGCCTAAAGAGGACACCTCTCTAGGCATTTTCCAGCATGACTCTATGGTATGTGTTCCTATTTTGTGTCCCGCTGATAAGTGAAACAGTAGATATTGGTTCCACAGATATGGGGGATCTGACTGTATACACTCCCTCTTGGATTTCTTATTTCAGAATTAGGTTGTCAGCATCACATTTATGCAGATGACAGTCAAATTTTCCAGAGTTTTAAATCAACTGATGCCTTTGTATGGAAGTCCTTGATGGACTTCCTGTTGAGTGCTTCTTTGCGGATGATCACCCACCATTTTAAGTTGAATATGAATAAAACAGAAACATTGGTGTTTCAGCCTGACCGTCCAGTAGCGCCTCTTTCATGCCTCTCCGCTGTGTTTACAGGGTTGCACGTTGGCTCCTGTCTCAGTTGCCAGGAACCTCAAAGTCCTGCTGCATGATCATTTTCTCTGTGCCCCTTTCTCGGGGTGACAGCAAAGCTATGTAATTTCCACCTTTTGAAGATCCATAGGAGCTGTAGGGGTTTTTTTTAACGATTGAGAGTGCCCATCTGCTTGTCCAGACCTTGGTTGCGTCATGCCTGGATTGTAGTAATAGCCTACTGGCAAGTTTGCCTTCCTGCTCTCTTCTTCCTCTGTTTTTAATTCAGAACAGTGCTCTCTGGGTTGTTTTAAATCTCCCTAAATACTCATGCATCTCCCCTCCCTGTAGCTCCCTTCACTGGCTACCAGCTCAGGCCAGGGCCCATTTCAAACTTTTGGTTCTGGTATTTAAGGCTCTGCACTCTACTCTGCCTACTCTCCCCCAATACCTGGCAGCTTGGCTAGCATGGTATGTACCATCTAGGAATTTAAGATCCACAAGCAAAGGATTATGGTCTGTTGTACCAACACATAGAACTCTGTCAAGGCTGTGAGCCTTTCAAGATCTGGCTCCACATCTGTGGAATGGTCCTCCTTTGGACCTCCAGTTTGAGGAGGATCTCACCCATTTCGCAAGGCGTTGAAGACATTCCTCTTCGATTCGCCAGATTAAGCTGCTGAGTTGTGTCTAAGATTGGTGAGGTGAGTAGTGACTGGTGGGGTGTTGGGGGTTTCATTTCATTTTGTAAATTTGTAGTGTTATGTTTTATTTTCATTGTCTGTCTTTGATTGTATATATTAATGTCCTTTGGTGAAAGGAGCATTATAAATATAGCAACTTTTAGTTATTTTTTTTTAGAAAAACATCTCCTCTCCATTGACGCCCCCTTGTCGTGGGAGAGAGGCTTGCGTACCCTAATGATGTTTTGAGCTATGCTGGCGGTGGCATAATAGCCATTGGTAGGGTCTCCCATGCCAGACAGGTCAAAACCGAAGGGTCTGACAAAGAGCGTCAAAGGGCAGGGTGGGCTCTCTAGCCTTGTGGCAACCGTCCTAGGAGAAGGAAAACTCCAATCCCAAACCCGGGCAGATGGTGCTCGTCCAACCCTGTAAGGTCAACCATCTAAGAGAAGGAAACTCTAATCAAACCTACGGCCCGAGGACCTCGCTGCCACGTCCATGCTTGCAAGGCCACGGCAGATGAATCTCTGGTTTAAAGGGTGAGGCCAGTTCTGTGCACGCTGCGCTCCACCAGAAAAATCCATTGCACAGGCTCGAAGGACAAATCCATTTCCAAAAAAGCCCTGTAGCGACTGGCGAGGGACGAAACCGGCAGGTGTAAAGATGCACTGGAAGCCGCAGCCCCAACCCTGCATGCAGGCGGTTCAGGACATTGGTCGCTCGAGGCTGACCCGGGAGATGACAGTCTTGTTCGGCAGCATCCTGAATGACCAAGCAGCCTTTTTTAAGGAGAGCACTGCTTGCTCCATATGGAGAGGGGCCTAGAAAAGGTGGCCTAACGAAAGCTCATCCCCAACTACCTGGTTGGCTAGCCGCGGCCAACGGGAATCTTCTGATGCGGTCAAACCAAGGCAAAGAAACAAAGGCACACACCGGCCTCCAAAGGTGTAAATAAACTGACACTTGCATGCTGGAACATCAGAACCATGCAAGACTCTAAAGATAGTGGACGGCCTGAGCGTCGTTCTGCCCTAATAGCCCTTGAACTATCACGGCTTAATATTGACATTGCTGCTCTTAGTGAAGTTCGCTTCCATGAGGAAGGCAGCCTTAAAGAACATGGCGCCGGCTACACACTTTACTGGTCTGGCAAACCCAAAACCGAAAAACATCTTTCAGGAGTAGGCTTCATGATTAAAAACTCCATTGCCTCCAAACTCGAAACCTTGCCAACAGGACACTCTGATCGCATTATTTCCTTACACCTCCCACATGTTGTTCTCTTTAGTGTATATGCCCCAACTATGCAAGCCGACCCTGTAGAGAAAGACAAATTCTACACAGACCTACGCCAACTCATACAAAAAGTCCCTGTAGAAGATAAAATTATTATCCTTGGTGACTTCAATGCCAGAGTAGGAAAGAACTCCGAAGCCTGGAAAGGTGTCTTAGGCAAGCATGGTGTTGGAAATTGCAATGATAACGGACGCCTCCTGCTAGAGTTCTGTGCAGAACAACAGCTGACTATTACAAACACAATCTTTCAGCAGAAAGATAGCTTGAAGACAACCTGGATGCATCCCCGATCCAAACATTGGCACCTCATTGACTATGTTCTAGTCCATCAGAGAGACATTCGTGATGTCCGTCATACCCGAGTGATGCCCAGTGCAGAATGCCAAACAGATCATCGCCTCGTCAGATGTAAACTAAATCTTCATCTTAAGTTCAAACCTAAGAGGGGTGGCATCTTAAAGAAGAGGCTCCAAGTCAACAATCTTCAACAAGCTACCATGAGAGACAACTTCCAGGCAAACCTACAAACGAAACTTGAAGACCATCCTACAGATCCTTCTCCTACAGTGCTTTGGCAACATATCAAAAACAGTATCCTCCAGTCTGCAGAAGAATCCCTCGGGTTCTCCCACAAGAAAAATCAAGACTGGTTTGATGAAAACAACCAAGAGATCCAGGAGCTGTTGGCAAGGAAGAGAGCTGCTCACCAGGCATACCTCGCCCAGCCAACCTGTCATGTAAGAAAAGCAGCTTTCCGCCTCACATGTAGCAAACTACAACAAAAACTCCGAGACATGCAGAACAAGTGGTGGATCAATTTAGCAGAAAAGACACAACGCTGTGCAGATCAGGGTGATCATAGAGGATTTTATGAAGCTCTTAAAGCAGTGTTTGGACCTACTTATCAGGTCCAAAGCTCCTTATACAGTACAGATGGTCAAACATTAATTACTGATAAAGCCTCCATCTTGAATCGTTGGGCTGAACATTTTCAAAGTCTCTTTAGCACCAACCGAGTAGTCCAAGGCTCAGCTATCCAACATATGATACAAAAACCAATGAGAAATGAATTGGACATAGCTCCCACTTTGGAAGAGACCCTTATGGCCATACAGCAGATGAAAAACGGCAAGGCAGCTGGGATTGATGGAATCCCACCTGAAGCTTGGAAACACGGAGGTCATGCACTCCACGAAAAATTCCACGAATTCCTTGTGAATTGCTGGGAAAAAGGGGAACTGCCATCAGACCTCCGAGATGCAGTCATCATCACCCTGTACAAGAAAAAAGGAGCAAAATCCGACTGCTCAAACTATCGAGGCATAACACTGCTCTCTATTGCTGGAAAAATCCTTGCAAGGATACTCCTGAACAGATTAGTTCCTGCTATTGCAGAAGAACTTCTCCCTGAAAGCCAATGTGGCTTCAGAGCCAATAGGAGTACTACAGACATGGTATTTGCCCTTAGGCAACTGCAAGAAAAATGTAGGGAGCAGAACAAGGGTCTCTATGTAACATTTGTCGACCTCACCAAAGCCTTTGACACTGTAAGTAGAAAAGGTCTGTGGCAGATCCTGGAAAAACTAGGATGTCCCCCCAAATTCCTTAAAATGATTATCTTGCTACACGAGGGCCAGCGTGGTCAAGTCAGATATGGCGATGTTCTTTCAGAGCCCTTTCTAATAACTAATGGAGTGAAGCAAGGTTGTGTTCTTGCACCAACTTTATTTACAATCTTCTTTAGCACGATGCTCCAAAGGGCTATGGCAGAGCTTGAAGAAGACGACGGCATCTATATACGCTACCGTACTGATGGTAGCTTGTTTAACTTAAGCCGTCTGAGGGCTCACACTAAGACTCTAAACTATCTAGTCCGTGAGCTGCTCTTCACCGATGATGCTGCCCTTGTTGCCCACACAGAAGCAGCTCTGCAGCGCCTAACGTCCTGCTTTGCAACAGCTGCAGAGCTGTTTGGGCTAGAAGTCAACCTGAAGAAAACAGAAGTTCTTTACCAGCCTGCACCACAGGACGAACACCACCATCCCCACATTGCCGTCGGCAAATCAGTGCTCAAGTCCGTTCAGCAGTTCACCTACCTGGGAAGCATCATCTCCTCAGATGCCAAGATTGACAAAGAGATCGATCACAGATTAGCAAAGGCATATAGTGCATTTGGAAGACTTCACAAAAGAGTCTGGAGCAATAAACACCTGAGGCAAAGCACAAAAATCAGTGTGTATAGAGCCATCGTACTGTCTATCCTCCTTTATGGATCTGAAACATGGGTCACCTATCGCCACCACCTACGACTCCTCGAGCGCTTTCATCAGCGCTGTCTACGCACAATGCTAAATATACACTGGACTGACTATGTGACGAATGTTGCTGTCCTTGAACAAGCAGGGATCACCAGCTTTGAGGCCATGATATTGAGAACACAGCTGCGCTGGGCAGGTCACGTTTCTAGGATGGAGGACCATCGCCTCCCAAAAATACTACTCTACGGTGAACTCGCCACGGGTCAGCGTAAGAGGGGCGCTCCAAAAAAGCGATACAAAGACTCCCTGAAACAACATCTCAAGCTTGGCCAAATTGATCACCAACAGTGGTCCGCCCTGGCCTCACATCGGGAGGCATGGAGACGCAATATCCACAATGCTGCAGCCTTATTTGAGAACTCACGACGAACAAGTCTTGAAGAGAAACGACAACGCAGAAAGAATCACAACCCAAAAACATCACCCAAGGAGTCCTTCTGCTGCGCTTTTTGCAACCGGACTTGTTTATCTCGGATTGGCCTTTTTAGTCATCAGCGCGCTTGCAGAAGGCGCGGGATGAGTCCTTCCTGAATCTTCGTTTGCGAAGAAAAGCCAGAGAGAGAGAGAAAAACATCTAAATGCTAAAAGCTGTTGTAATATCCAACTTAGTCCCCTCTCATTCACCTTGGTATCACTTGAATACAAACAAGAGACGATGAGCAGCAGTTGAATCATGTTATAATCCTTCTCAACCATTTCGAGAGGCCACACTCTGTAACTATAAATTTTATTTTAAAAGTTAACATTAAACTGTGAAAGGAGTGATGTCATCTCTCATTATGCTACAGTAATAATGTAAGGTAGTTATACCTTAGTCATTGGTGAAAGAAAGAAATTGCAGTTCCCACCAATGGTGCTACCCTTCCATGATGGTGGGATTGTGTGCTCCTGTAAGGGAAGAGGCTATGCTGATGGCAGCAATGCTGCTGGTAGGGTCTACTGTATCAGACAGGCTTTTGCTGGGGAGCCAGACTAAATGTGCCAAACAGCCACTGGACAGCAGAGGTAGTGGAAGGAATGACACTGGCAAAGGATCTTTCAGAGACAACAGCAGTGGTACCATAGCTAACACTTGTTGGGACTACACAGAAGGAGACACAGTAAACCCCTTTTGAATGTCTTTTAGCCCAAAAAACCTACACTGCGACAATCCAAAATGAAACAAGAGATAGTGGCAGAAGATGAAACTCCCAGACTAGGTGGCACTCGGTGAGCTAATGGGGTATAGCAAAGGACAACTATGAGTAGCACTGTCACTAATGATGCAACTGGACTCAAGCTGAAAGCTTGTTGAGCTTTTGATGCACTCAGAGGTGAAAGGAAAGTCTGAAGCTGCAAAATACATATTATAGCAACATGGAATGTAAGAAGCATGAATCGGGGGAGCTAGACATAGTAAAACAAGAAATGGAATTTATAAACATTGCAGTCCTTAGGGTGAGCAAGCTAAAGTGGGCAGGAATGGGACATTTTGAGTCGAATAATTATGCAATGGTTTACTCAAGAAATAAAAATCTAAGAAGAAATGGGGAGGCATTAATAGTGAGAAGAAAAGTAGCAAAAGCAGTCAAAGGATATAATGCCAAGTGTGACCAAATTATATCAATAAGACTTCAAGGAAACCCCATCAATATAACCATAATCCAAGTTTATGCTCCAACAACAGAGATATAAGAAGATGTTGAAAGATTCTATGCTGAAGGAAATTGCTCAGACACCAAAAGAGGACTTCTTGTTAATCATAAGCAATTGGAATGCAAAAGCAGGAAACAGAACAGAATCAAAGATTGTAGGAAAATTTGGCCTGGGATCAAAAAAATGAAGCAGAAGAGCAACTGGTTGAATTTTGTGAGGCCAACAGTTTGTTCATCACAAACACAAGCAACTGGACATCACCTGATGGCCAATATAGAAATCAAATTACCTATGCTCCGGTCAGCATTGATTAGAGTATAAGAGGTGTTGAGAAGTGAATTCAGCCCAGGTCAGTCAGCAGGATGAAGGGAGAAGCAACAGAGTGGTCATCAACCGAACCAGAGGTCATTCAGCAAGTCGTTAGTCCAAAGAAACAGTCAGCAAGAAATAAAACAGAGTTGTAAATCATAGCCAAACAAGAAAACACAAACAGCAAAAAGTACTGCTAGTGGCCAAGAAGGGTGGTTGAAAGCAACAAAGCTGCCAGGGAGTAGCTGGCAGATTTATAGGCAGCTGTTTCAAGATACTAGGTGCCTAATCAGGTCAGCATCTCCTACTTAACAACCAATGGGAACAATGTAATCTCTCTTTGTATTTTCATCGCTCAATGAATGATGGTAATAGGTCATCTGCAGCCTTCTGCTCAGGAGTAGGCCTCCCCTCACCTCAGCCCCTGATTATTAGCAGCTGCAGATTCCTGGCAATCTGCCTCCTCCTCTCCATCAGAATCCTCCAACTACATAGGATTAGTTATGACATCAAAGAATTGGAAGGAGAAGATGGAGAAGCTCCATTTTTTTCTGCAAAAACAAGACCAGGTTCAGATTGTGAGACAGACCATGAACTACTAATATAAAAAAATGAGAATAAAGCTAAAGAAGAACACTAAACCAACCATCATGGCAAAATACAACCTGAAGAATATCCCCATAGTATTTCAGGATAATGTAAAAAGTTGATTTGCATTAATAAGCCTAACTGACCAGGTGTCAGGAAAACTCTGGACTGAAGCCAAGGACATGGTCAGGGAGGAATGCAGTTAAGGGCAGATGAGAAACAAAAGTAAAAGGTGACAGAAAGAGAGTCAGAAATCTGAATGCAACTGTTCAAAGATTTGTGCACAGGGACAAGGAGAACTAATGTAATAATAAATGGAGAGAAATAGAAGATGGCAACAAAAAAAGGAGAACAAGAAATCAGATTCCACAAGATTTGAGATACAGTTGTCCCTCCATATCCACGGATTTGGTATCCACAGATTTATGTATTCACGGCTTGAAAATATTCTTTAAAACATAATAATCCATAAAGCAAACCTTGATTTTGCCATCTTATATAAGGGACACCATTTTGCTATGCCATTGCATATAATGGAACTTGAGTATTCATGGATTTTGGTATCCACGGGGGTCCTGGAACCAAACCCCAGCCAATATGAAGGGACAACTGTAAAAGGGAAATTTAAACCAAGAGTGGGGCTGCTTTATGACCAGTGGAGACAATACAGTGGAGAACTATATAAAAGAGATGAACGGGTGACAGAGTCATTCAAGGAAGGACCATTTGAAGATGACCCTACAATTTCAAAAAGTGAAGTGGAAGCTGTATTCAGAGCACTTGGGAAAACAACTCATCAGGACAGACGGCATACCAATAGAGCTGCTTCAAGCTACAGAGACAGAATCTACGCTTGTTCTAATTAAAATCTGTAAGCAAATATGGAAAGAGAACAATGGCCCACAGATTGGAAATGCTCAATAAATATTCCAGTCCCCAGTAAAGGGGACAACAGTAACCACAGGGCCATTGCATTAATTTCCCATGCAAGCAAAGTGATGCTCAATATTCTACAACAAAGACTATATATGGAGCAAGAAATGCCAGATGTCCAATCTGGGTTCAGGAGAGGAAGAGGCCTCTAGGGATCATATTGCAAACATACATTGAATAACAGAGTGCACCAAAGAATTTCAGAAGAAAATCAGCCTGTGCTTTATAGGTTATAGCAATACCTTTGATTGTGTAGATCATGAAAAACTACAGATCACTCTTAAAGAAATGGTTGTGCCACAATATTTGATTGTCCTGATATGTAACTTGTACTCAGCACATGAAGCTACTGTTAGAACAGAATACAGAGAAACAAAATGGTTTCCAGTTGGCAAGAGGAGCAGGCAAGTCTGCTTAATTTGTATTCTTTTTAACTTGTATGCTGAATATATCATACAGTACATGAAGCAGGATTAAACTTGGAGGAAGAAGGCATGAAAATTGGAGGAAGGAATATCAGCAATTTAAGATATGCAGATGACATCATTCTCTCTCTCTCTCTCTCTCTCTCTCTCTCTCTCTCTCTCTGGCTTTTCTTCGCAAATGAAGATTCAGGAAAGACTCATCCCACACTTTCTGCAAGTGTGCTGATGACTAAAAAGGCCAATCCAAGATAAACAAGTCCAGTTAAAGAAAGCACAGCAGAAGGTCTCCTTGGGTGATGTTTCTGGGTTGTGATTCTTTCTGCGTTGTCGTTTCTCTTCAAGACTTTTTGGTATGAGTTCTCAAATAAGGCTGCAGCATTGTGGATACAAAAGATTTGGAACAATTACTGAAGAAAGTCAAGGAAGAAAGTAAAAAGACAAGTTTAAAGTTGACATTAAGAAAACAAAGATATTGACCACCGATTATTTACATAAATGTAGATGATGAAGACATTGAAGTAGTTCAAGGATTTCCATACCTTGGCATTAATCAGAATAGAGACTACAGTCAAGAAATCTGAATAAGACAAGGACTTGGAAGGGCAGCTATAAAGGAACTAAGCAAGATCCTGATATTAATGAGGATGAACACACAAGCTAAGAAAGGCTACAGCAGTTTGGTTTTGCTTGTGACTACTAGAAAAGGCAAGGTTTTTCCCTTTCCCCTCCTCTCCCCACATCCCAAGTTAACAGAATGCAAATTACTTCTGCACTTTGGACTCAGTTTGTAGCAACTGAAGTAAGCTGAGGACAAAGGCGAAAAGTGGCAGGAGGAGAGAGAAACTGGGAGAGTTTAAAAGCAGCTGAAAAAGTTGGCTACAGAGGATTCACTGGACTATCCTTTCAAAATGGGGAGAGCTGGAGAGTGTGACTATGGCATTTCCAGCACTATTGTGTTCCCCTCATTCTCTGGGAGAATAATACTAGCAAAAGTTGATACACTTGTGGTCACCACAAAGGAGACAAATCTCCTTCCACTGGTGCATAGTTATTATATAGATAAAAATAGGGGGGAAGTAAGAAGAAGATGGGTGGAGGAACATTATGTATTTGAACTTTAAAAGCATAAACATAACTGAAGAAGGAGACAGGTTTAGTACTCTCTGAGGATGAAGTAGAAGTAATGGGACAAAAATAAGCCAAGAAGGTTGCAGCTCATGAGAGAAGGAAATATTCCATATTTGTGAAGTCTGCTATACCGTGGAATAATCTCTCCTGGCAAGTCCCATTCCCAAATGATGTCAAAGAAGGACAGTGTAATATACAATAGGGTACAGTTTTGAATTGCCATTACTTCATAGGTGTTTCCAGGCTTGGATACATAGTGTTCACTGGAGCGGGTTTTTCCATCAAATATAATTCATTTTGCCGTCATTCCTGAGGCATCACTGTGAAGTCCAGCTTTTCTCTCACATGCGTCAGTGGCAAAAAATACTAACTCGTAGGAAAGACATGGAACTGTTGAATTCTGAATGAAGCCAACAACAAAGACAACAGAGAAAGACTGAGCTTTGGTTCATCCAAGCAATACAGGAACCCTGTTTGGGCATTATCTATGAAGAAGAAACTTCAGCAGATATGGGTGGGGGGGATGCATTTGGCACATGATCTGGCCCCTGATGACACCCTCAAAGAAGTCTTTAAAAAGTAGTGTCAAGGTATAAAATAAGTGCTTTGCCAACAGATTTTTTTGGACTATGTTATCCGAATTGTGTGGAGGTCCATGGGGACCTTCTAATGTCCTAATATTAATTTGGGGAATTTAATGAACTCAAATTGGCATGTGGGAGGCTGGGCAATGGCAGGACCTTTTGACCTATTTATATCAGTAGTAACAGAGGAGACTGTAAGCCAAAATGTACAATTAAATTATCTTTATTGGAAATTAATAGTAACAACATTCATGCAAATACTCAGGTTTCAAGCAATCAACAAGACTTTTGAAGAAAGTTGGACATATTTGAGTAGAGGAGTAAAGTGAGAGGATGATGGGTGATACAATACATCTCAGAAGAGCAGAGATTCATGCAGCAGAAGATTCTCAGAGATACATTCTGAGGATCTCACAGCAAATCGGCAGCACAGATGTAAGAAGAAGAACTGTGTACCTGGTAACACAGACTGGTGCAGATTCAGGAAGAAGAGGGCCTATGCACACTTGGGTAGTGTTTTAGGGTGATATTTATATGTGATAATTCCCCTGAAGGGATGGGGTTCTGAGGGTAATACAATGTTTCTCAGAGGTTCTCAGGACAAAACCATGGGTGCTCTGGAACACTCCAGCCACTGCAACTTGCCAGCTCCTTAGATCATGACTGCACTCCAGTGAACAATGCCTTGCAAGGAACTCTGCTTTCATTTTGCACTGGAGTGTAGCAAGACTGATTGCAATCATTTGGCAAAGAGGCTGCAGCCTTGCACAATGGTTTGTCTTGATTGAGTGAGCTCAGTTAATGCAAAGTGGCTTTGGCTCTAACCTTAGGAGTTGGAAAATCTGTTCTCCCTTCCTCTACTTTCTCTTCTGCTCTGCTCACATATTCCAGGAGCCCCTCTTAGTTTTGTTCCCAGCTAAGCCTTGTCACTCTGCCTCTCAGCCCACTCTGCTTCCTTTACAGGAGCTCTAGAACCATGAGCAGAAGCATTGACCTTTCACTCTCAGGCCAGGGAAAGAAAGGCATGCTATACACTGTATCCCTGGGCAGAACTCAAAATAAATTAGTCGGACAGCAGCTTCTTTCCATTCCTGCCCCCCCACCAACTTTTGCCAGCTGATTCACAAAGCAGAATATGCATAAACCCTTGAAAAGAGATGCTCATTAGCATTCTCTGCCGGAGGCAACATGCCACAATTTCATGAGACGCTGGGTCAGGCGGGAGGGGGAGAGGGGGAAATAGGCAAAATAATGGAAATCTTCATAGAACAAGTCAATTCTCTTGGACAAGTGATCCCTTTGTCTAGGATGGATGAACAGACCATTCTCTGCTCAGGAGAATGGTTAAAATAGGATGAAAACAAAGCAAGATTCTATGTACTATTTTTATCCGGAGCCAAGAAGTAAAGGATGAGGACAAAGACAATTGCAAAATTCACTGGAACCACAGGATGCTGGGAATTCCAAAGGAAACAAGGCCTAGTCCATCAAAAGCTCTTTTGACCAAAGGCTGTATTCTTGGAGTTCATGGAATCAGAGGAAAGGGAATCTCCAACTTTGTGCTGGAATCTACACCTAAAGCATCACCCATACAAAGGCATCCACATTTGCTTAAATGCCTCCAGCAAATAAGAGCCTGCCACATTCCAAGGCTCATATCGTTAGGAAGTTCAACATAATCTTTCCTTGAAATCTGCTCCTCTTCAGATTTCCACCCATTGGTTTTAGTCCTGCCCTCTGGAACAACAGAGTCCACCCCATTTTATGAATGACAGCCCTTCAGATATTGAAAGACGGCTGTCATGTCTCTCCTTAATCTTCTCTTTGTCCGAGGGTAAATGTATCCAGCTCTTTCAGCCTCGTAGGATTTAGTGTGCTGGCTCCTTATGATTCTGGTGCCCCCACTTCTGAACTTCCCCTACCCATGAATAGCTATGCTTTTTAAATAAAAATCTTAGACGGGTAGAGTGCACCAGTTCTGGAATTTCACTTGAACTTTTGCTGACAGAAGTGTAGAGTTGGATGCAATCTTGGAAATCATCTAGTCTAACCCTTGCTGAGCGCATGACCTATAGTGCGGGATGCAACCACAACATCCATTGCAGATGGCCACTGAGCAAGGGGAACTGACACAAATAGATACTGTGATCCATGAAGACTCTGCATTGGTCCTAGGAGTGAAAAGATTCTCCTGTCTCTGCTTACTTGTTATCCCAGTCAGGAAGCTAGACAACAGCCAAGTTCCTACATCATGCTTGCATAGTGTAGATCTATATTCATGTAGTTGCACAACAGTTGTGCTATATCACCTGTTACCCTAAGAGGTGGGGGTTCTTTAGAATATAGTCAAAACTATATTAATATCTTGGGAAAGTATTATTATTATTACTATTACTATTATCTTTTTTTGCAATTTATCTTTTATTCAATCAAACAAAACTCATATATCTCGTACATCCAATGAAAATACAAACACACATTCTCCTCTAACATATTCATTCTATCTCTCATACATTTCTTTTCTCTTTTCATCCGCTCTAATTCTCTCTCATACCCCGTTACTTCCTTGTCTCTTCACCATCCATCTTGCTTTTTTACCTACTTACATTCCCCCTTTTTCTTTTTCCCCTATTACTATTATTTGAAATGAAAGGCTGCAAGAGGTGGGCAACTTCTAGATCTTTTCACCTATGTATACCAGTACTAACTGCAGAGAACTCAAGTTTAAAGTGGAATAAATGGCTTTTATTGGAAATAGCACAAAAAGCATTCACACATGCAACACATGCTCACAAGAGCCACACAAGGCTATCAAAGAGTTAAGGCAGAATGATTGGGTAGAGGAATATATTTGGGAATAAGGTTATAGTTACCAGTGTTGAAGAGCTGAGTTTTTTTAAAGTTTTTATTAATAAAAATAAACATGATTAAGTGTCAGTTTATTACAGAAATGTTATGATATCAACACTAACATAACCAAAAATAAAATACAACAAACAGTCAGAGAAGGGATGTGAAGTTGGAAGTATAACAAGACCACAGTACTTCAGTCCAGACATGCGATTTCATTGAGATGGGACAGAGAAAACATCATTCCACATTCTACCATGATGTGGTGGAGGTTGTGCTGCAGATCCGGCTTTGGAAAGATTTGTAACTATAGGGAACCATTGTTCGATGAAGGTGTCAGCAGCATCGCCAGCAGTCAACTTCCAAATATTGACAGAGAGCTTCTCCATAAACCATATGTCCCAGAACTTATTCCACTCATATTGGGCATTTCATTTTTCCAGTTTTTAGCAATCACTATTTGGAAGATGGAAAGTAAGAAGACAATAATCTTCTTATGTTTTAAATTCTTATTAGAATCAGTGAACAGTGATAGCAAAAGTAGTTCTGGAGAGGGGTTTATGGCCTGGGTGGTGATTTTGCTAATAATGTCAAGTGTTGAGGACCAAAACCTCCAGACACTTGGACATTCAAACCACATGTGTACAAACGTATCCAGGTGGGTACAACCTCTCTAGCATATGGGGGAGGCAGTTTTGGTCATCCTGGTCAGTTATATTGGTGTGAGATGCCATTTATAAAATAGTGTCAAGGATGTTTCTTTTAAGGCAGTAGAGCGGAGTTTAAAAATTGGTGATGCCCAAAGTTTTAGCCAATCTGTCTCATGAATTGAGGCATTTAATTTGCTTTCCCAAGTTGCTTTATAATAAATATTGCTCCCAAAGGTGTCATCTATCAGCCACCTGTATATCTGGGCCGCCCTGCCTTTGGCTGGTGAAGTGGGTGACATGCAGATATGTTCATATATTGTGGGAGAACGTAAAATGAACCCAGAGGTTTCTAATCTGGTCAAAAACATGAGGACCTGACAAATTTGAATCTAGTTAGGGATATACGAGGACAGATCCTGAAGAAGCTCATTGACTGTTTGGGGCTTAGACTGAAGGAAGAGATCTTGTAATGCATATAGTGTTAAGGAAAATGCAACATGGGACATAACAGTGAAAGAAATAAAATATGTATGTGAAAGTCACAATGACTAAGCAAGAGCAATTATGAAGCTACACAGGTGAAACTGCTAATGTAATCTAGAAGGCCTGAGAGCCAAGGACAGAGGTACTGAATGCAGATTGGAAACACCTGAGAATCATTAAGTGTACAAGGTGAAATGTTGAAATACATGGGTTGGTCTTAAGCATGGATGGAACTATGTGGACCAATCAGAATGGAAGTACACACCCACTGGGTGGAAACTAACTAGTGGGTGGTGATAAACAATGGCTATAAAATTGCAATGTTTGCCAATGTATTGTTGTTGAGTAGAGGTGGAGTAGTTTGGAGATATTGTGGAGTAGTGTGTAGAGATTGTGATTTGTTGACCAAATAGTATATTTATATAGAAGAATAAAGTAGGTTTTATATAAAACTACTGAGTTGCCTGAGTGAATCCTGGAGACGTTTTGGAGACACCTGGAGAAGAGTGAGAAGGCTTGGAGAGTTTGTCAGGATCTTCAGCCTATTCTCTGAAACTCTGCTGCTTTGAAGGAAAGCATTAACCACTGATCTAAGCTGGTTGGCTCTGCTGCATAACAAGGTGGTGAGTTTGAGCCAGAGGTGAAGGGCTACAACTCCCATCATCCCTGACAAGGGTTATGGGCCCAGTTACTAGAGCACCCAGCATCCACAGAAGCTAAAAGTTCCAGAGAGTAGAAGAAAGCTTTGTGGATGATAGATCAGAGCAAGCTGTTTGTGCTGCACTGATAAGCTTCAGAAGTAAATCATTTTGTGTTTTGCTTAAGCCCAGACGGGTCGGCTGTGCATACTCAGAAGGACTGTGTCAAATTGAGTCACTGCACAAATCAAGATGGAAATTCTAAAGTTTAGTAAATTAAATAGAAACAACTACTCTACCTGGAAGATTTATGCCCAATCTCTACTAGTAAAGGAAGGTCTGTGGTCAACAGTTGAAACAGGGCTGGCAGCCGATGCTGATGAAGCCATTCAAGGGAGAGATAGTAAAGCAAAAGCCTGTCTTTATCTCATGCTTGAAGAAGACTTAATTAATGACGTCAGAGATAAAACGTCTGCCAAGGATGTGTGGGATACCTTGCAGAGATTACACACTCCTTCAACTGCTTTTGCAAAAATGCTATGGTCTAAAAGAATATACAGGCAAAAGATGGCTAAAGGGCAGTGTGTGATAGAACATTTAAAAATAATGCAAGATTTGTTTGTGCAAGCTGAACTGAGAGGAGTGCAAATTAGCAAAGAGCAGCAATGCTACATTTTAGTAGAATCGCTAGACTCTTCGTGGGACAACATAACGAACAGCTTGCAGAACTTTCCAGAAGCTGAGCTTAATAGAGACTTAATTGTGGCCAGAATACTGGAAGAGAACCAGAGAAGAATGTCTGAGCAGGGTGACTCAGCAAGCTTAAAGACTGTGCCAAAACAACAAACAACTCCTGACTGGCGAACGCAGGAGGAAGCAGCCTCTACAAGGGAGCAACAGAGGTGCTTTTATTGTAAGAAGATTGGTCATCTGCAGAGACATTGTAAACATTTTGCAGCTGAGAGACGCAAGCAAGCAGAGAGCAGATGGCAGCCGCGGCAGTACCAAAAACAGTCCAGACCTCCATTTTTGAGGGACAGTGGTAATAAAAAGGGGTTTGCAACCATGATTAAGGAAAAACAAAATGCAAATTCTAAATGGCTAGTTGATTCAGGAGCCTCATCTTCGATGTGTAATGATATAAATTTAATAAGTAATAGAAAATCAGCTAATGTAAATGCTGTAGTTTTGGCTGACGGGAAAGAGCTAAGTACTGTAAATCAAATGGGTACTGTGTACATTCCAGGGCTAAAAGAGAATTTTAATGATGTCTTACATGTAAAGGAGTTAGAAAATAATTTGTTATCAGTAAGCAGATTAACAGAAAGAGACTACACAGTCATCTTTGAAAAGAACATGTGTAAGATAAAACTGAATGGGGAATTGCGTGGCATAGGTTTGAAAAAGGACAAACTTTATTATTTGGAGGACAATATTGATAGCTACAGGGTTGAAGAAGCTAATAACATAGAAAATATTCCAATCCACAAAGACTGCATACACGAGCTTCACAGAAAATTCGGCCATGCGAGCTTCAAATGTTTAAAGAATTTAATCAGTATGTGTCCAGATTTAAAAGTTACTGAATGCAAAAACCACTTAGATTGTACGGTATGTCAACAGGTAAAGGTCAGAGCTTTTCCAGTAGCTAAGAAAACAAAAAGAATTGCTCAAAGACCATTTCAGTATGTACATGCAGATGTCGCCCAAGCTAATTGCTTGTCCTTAGGGGGAAGCAAGTATTTCCTAGTCATTGTTGATAGGTATACAAGGTTTGCATTTGTGAGAATAATGAAAAACAAATCTGACGCTGGGCAAAGTTTAAAAGCATGGGTAAGAATGGTGGAAAGACAATTTGATAGCAGAGTAGGCACCATCATTACTGATAGAGGAGGAGAATTTTTAAATAAACAATTGTTTAACTGGTTTCAAAAGGTGGGAATAAGGCATGAAACTACAAACCCTGCTTGTCCTAGTGAGGATGGGTTAGCAGAGAAGAAAATACAAGATATAAAAAGAATTACTGCTTGTATGATGGCAGATGCAGGGGTGAAAGATAGTTTTTGGGCAGAAGCAACTTTGACTGCAATACATATCAGTAACAGATTGTATCATTCAGAAATTGAAGACATTCCCTACAGGGTATTGTATGGGAGAATGCCAAATTACAAGTACTTAAGGGTTTTTGGACAATTTGCTCATGTTTACACACCTGCTTGCTTCAGGAGGAAAGGAGAACCCAAAAGCAAAAGGCTTAGGTTTTGGGGGTATTCTGGAAATAGCTACAAGTTTCATTTGGGTGGAAAACAAGTGCAGTATTCTAGGTCTGCAAATTTCGAGAGACATGCTGGTTGGGACAAACTGCATGCCAATAAAGAAGTGTTTTTGAGATTAGGGAGTTCAAATGAGCCAGAAGCACAAACTGAACCAACCTCAGGAAACGGAGGGGTTTCAGTTAAGCAGGAAGCATCACCTAGCAGCAGTGGTAGTTCTTCCGATGATGAGATAGCATCTAGGCCTACTACTACTCGAATGACTGAAGACAAGAGATTTAGTCACAGAACTACAACTCCTAGTAGAGAAAGTGAGGATGAAAGAGACAGAACAGCAGATTTTATTCCCAGGCGTAGTCATAGAGTTAGAAAGCCTCCAGATAGGTATGTTGTGACAAAGGCAAGAGCTTGTTTAGCAGCAGAAGAGCCTGAAAGTTTTGAAGAATTGGAAAGTTATTCTAGTGAAGAACAGGAAAGATGGTTTGATGCAATGGATAATGAGTTTGGTTGCCTGGTAAATAAAGATGTTTTTGAAATTGTTGACAGACCCAAAGACAAGAAAGTAATTGGTTGTAAATGGGTATACAAAAGGAAAGAAATGCCAGATGGAAGTATCAAATATAAAGCTAGGTTAGTGGCTAAGGGTTTTGCACAACAGCAGTATGAGAACTATGATAAGACATATTCTCCAACTGCAAAGCCAGAAAGTCTGAGAATGGTTCTAGCTGTAGCAGTAAAAAGGAATTTAGTTGTAGAACATTTTGATTTTGAGACAGCTTACTTGAATGCGGTTTTGGATGAAGAAATATTTATGGAACAGCCACAAGGTTTCGAAGAAAATGGTAGTCAGAGAGTATATAAATTAAAGAAAGCGTTGTATGGTTTAAAACAAAGTGCCAGAGCGTGGAATCTGTGCATCAATGATGAGCTAGTTAAGCTAGGTTACAAGAGGAGCATTGCAGATGCTTGTGTTTATACAAAAGGAGACATAGTATTAGTGATTTATGTAGATGATTTGTGCGTAGCAGCAAAGTCAAAACAGGAAATTGAGTCAGTAAAAAGAGAATTGTCTGAGAAGTTTGTTTTGAAGGACTTAGGTGTATTGAAGTCTTATTTAGGAATTTGCGTTGAATGGACAGAAGAAGGACATTGTTTGTTAAGTCAGAGAAATAAAATTGAAAGATTCATTGAAAAGTGTGGATTACAGAATGCAAAAATAGTAAGAGCTCCAATGACAACTGGTTTTGTGTCTGAAGAAACAACTAGAGCGTTTGAGGACAAGATTTTCTTCAGAAGTATAATAGGATCTTTACCATTCATAATTTGCCACACCAGACCAGACATTTCTTATGCTGTAAATGTATTGTCTAGAAGGGTTAATGATCCAAACATTTAAGACTGGACAGCGGTAAAACATTTATTGAGATATTTGAGAGGAACCTTAGATAGGAAATTGATTATAAGAAGCAGTAGTTCAGATCTAGATTGTTATGTAGACAGTTCATTTGCATCAGAATTAGGAGACAAGAAGTCAGTTACAGGAATGATAATTAAATATAGTGAAAGTCCAATAGTTTGGAGAAGTAGAAAACAAACTAATGTTGCGATAAGCACAACGGAAGCAGAATTCGCTGCGTTGAATGAGATAGTAAATGAGGTACAGTGGATTAAGCAATTGCTAAATGATTTAAATGAAAGTTACAAGATACCAGTGGAAATTCTGGAAGATTCACAGTCATGCATAGCGATGGCTGAAACTGAAAGTTTGAAGAACAGAACAAAATATGTTGGTGTAAGATATCAAAATGTGCGAGACATGGTTCAGAAGGGTGAAATAGAATTGAGATATATAGAAACACAACACAACATAGCAGATTTGTTCACAAAAGCATTGACAGCAGAAAAACATGAAAGGCTGACACAAAAGGTTGGAATGACATTGTAAGACACATACAATATTTTATTTCGGAGGGGATTGTTAAGGAAAATGCAACATGGGACATACAGTGAAAGAAATAAAATATGTATGTGAAAGTCACAATGACTAAGCAAGAGCAATTATGAAGCTACACAGGTGAAACTGCTAATGTAATCTAGAAGGCCTGAGAGCCAAGGACAGAGGTACTGAATGCAGATTGGAAACACCTGAGAATTATTAAGTGTACAAGGTGAAATGTTGAAATACATGGGTTGGTCTTAAGCATGGATGGAACTATGTGGACCAATCAGAATGGAAGTACACACCCACTGGGTGGAAACTAACTAGTGGGTGGTGATAAACAATGGCTATAAAATTGCAATGTTTGCCAATGTATTGTTGTTGAGTAGAGGTGGAGTAGTTTGGAGATATTGTGGAGTAGTGTGTAGAGATTGTGATTTGTTGACCATATAGTATATTTATATAGAAGAATAAAGTAGGTTTTATATAAAACTACTGAGTTGCCTGAGTGAATCCTGGAGACATTTTGGAGACACCTGGAGAAGAGTGAGAAGGCTTGGAGAGTTTGTCAGGATCTTCAGCCTATTCTCTGAAACTCTGCTGCTTTGAAGGAAAGCATTAACCACTGATCTAAGCTGGTTGGCTCTGCTGCATAACAAGGTGGTGAGTTTGAGCCAGAGGTGAAGGGCTACAACTCCCATCATCCCTGACATATAGACCCCATTCCTCCCATCTCAAAAATTGGTTTATCTTATCTGGGTCATAAAAAAGGGATTGTAGTACAAACAGTTGAATAGGTGAGGGGGGAGGTGCAAGGACATGCACCCACTTGCGCCAAATTAAAAGGGACATGCGCAGAAATGGGTTGTCCAAGTTGTTCAGGTGATGGGTGGTACTCTTAGAAAAGAAGTACCTGAGGACTGACAGGTGTTGTAGATCTAATTCAAGCATAACCCACCTCGCTGTCAGGTTTTTTTGAAGGAAAGGGATGGTTTGGGCTAGCTGAAAAGTCACATAGTAGAGCTCCAGGTTGGGAATACCAAGACCTCCACATTTAGGGCTGGTGTATCTAACTCGCTGTGGGAATCGGGGCCTCTTCCCATTGAATATATAATCATGAAGGAGTTTTTTCCAAACCTTAAAGTAGGAAAGTGGGGGGAAGAGAGAGAAATACTTTGAAAAAGGAAAAGCAAATGGGGAGGGCAAATATTTTGATCAGCGCTATTCTGCCTAAGAGAGATAATTGGAAGGTCTTACAGATTTTTAATCTTGTCCTTAACCACCTTGTAAGGGGTTTGTAGTTCCGCAGATTTAATTGCTTAAAGTCCTTCACAATCAAAACCCCTAGATATCTGAATCCAGAGGGATGCAGATTGAGCTGGTTGCTTTTTGCCATTCCATTTGAGAGGGAAGTGGGACATTAAGGCAGAACAGCACTGACTTGTTCAGGTTAACCCTAAAACCCGCGTAGCTGTCAAAATCTTTCAGGATCAGCTGTAGTGCTGGTGTATGATATTCAGAGTTCTTCTAACCACATCAATCATCTTACAGCTGGGGATAAATCCCACTTGGTCCGGGTTCATGTATGAGGACACAAATGAGTTGATCCTGTTTACCATGACAGTGGACATAATCTTAAAATCTTGATTTATCAATGATGTCGGCCTAAATGCCAATTTGTTGGGATTAATATGTGTAGTTTGGGGAATAGGAATAATTCAGGATTCCTTCCATGAATCTGGGGGAAGGGAGTTATTCAAGACTTCATTGTACAGGGCTATCATGTGGGGGATCAGGGCTTCTTTAAAGAGCTTGTAAAATTCGGAGTTGAATCCATCTGGGCCTGGAGCCTTCCCTGGATGCAATTTATGAAGGACCTGATGAATTTCCTCTGATGTAATCGGACTATTAACAATTGCTGCATGTTCGGGGGTTAATTTTTTCAGAGCAGGGACTTTACTAATGTGGATCTGTTAGGATTGGGCTGCTCTGCAGAGTACAAATCAGCATAAAAGGATTCAAATTCTCCCAGAATATTTTTTTTAAAAACAGATGTTATCATGCCATTTTTGGTGGTGATGCTATAAATTATTTTTTTCTCTGATTTTTTTTTTACTAGTCTAGCTACCAATTTAGAATTCCTGTTATTATGCTCATAATAGTATGCTTTAGTGAAATGGGGGGCTGTTTGAATTTGGTGAAGATCCAGTTCCTGAAGCTTGGACCTCTTCTTATTAAGTAGGAACATGTCTGTATCTTTTTGTGTCTTTCGATGTGTTTTGGAGAGTTCAGCAATTCTAGCAGTAAGGAAGTTCATTTAGCGGATCTAAGCTTTTTCTACTTCGCTCCCTCCTATATAAAGAGGCTGCGAAGCACCGCTTTCATCGTGTCCCAAAGCAAAGCCTCAGAGGTAATTTGTGATCTATTTCTACACAGAACAATTTTGAATGCTGGATTTAAATTTTGAATGCTGGATTTAAATTGGCCATCGAATAGCAGTCTAGGATTAAACCTCCAAATCTTGGTGGGTTGAGCATCTGGATCTAGTGTCCATGTCAGGGGAAGGGGGCGTGGTCAGAATGAAGGATATTTTCAATAGACACATCTGTGATCTGGGAAAGCACTGACTTGTTAACAAAAAAAAGATCAATTCTGGAGTAAGACCTGTGGACCGGGGAGAAAAAACTATACAGCCTCTCTGTTGGATTAAGTGTCTGCCAAGGGCACTTGAGGAATTAGAGGTGGCGAAGAAGGGTTTTTGTTGACCCTCAGGGAACTATCCACAATAGGATCTAGAATTGCATTAGAATCGCCTCCTACGATTATAGTGCCTTTCGCAAAGAGGGCTAGCTCATGGAAGAAAGATTCTAAGAAATCTTTCTGGTGAGCATTTGGCATGTAGTAGGTAGCCAAAGTGAACAGATGATTGCAAAGTAAACCCTGTATCATTATATATCTACCTTTCTTGTCCCTTTTTAAATCATAAAGTTGAAAAGGCATACCCTTGTCCAGTATTATAGCCACTCCTTGCGACTTGCCTGAACCACCAGAAACAAATTGGGTTCCAAATTTGGAAGTGGAAAACACTGGCTTATCAGATCTATTATGTGTTTCTTGGAGAAACAAAACACTGGGTTTGTGAGAGTGAATTTCTTTTAAAAAAAATTGGTGTTTTATTTGCGAGCTGAATCCTTTGACATTGAATGATAGGATTCGGACATCACCCGTGGCAAGTCACAAGAGGGGGCGCTGAATGGATTGACTCTGATGACAATGGTCCAGAAAGCCTTCTCCTCAAAGAGTACCAAATGCAGACACTGAATTGCCCAAAATACAGAAGTACATCAAAATAAAGCATGTCATCTCCCTTCTCATAATACAACAAAAAAAAGTAAATAAAAATCAACATCAACAATACATAACAAGATACCCAGAAGGAGGGAGGCCATCTGAACAATTGCCTCCCGATCGGATTTCAATGTCGTTCTGATCAGCTTCAGTGCGCCCTGTCAGGCAAGGTGGGAATAGTATATATCCAGGCTGCAGCATCCATCCTTACAAAAAAGTGGATGAAATATAATGTCTCTCTCTCTCTGGCTTTTCTTCGCAAACGAAGATTCAGGAAGGACTCATCCTGCACTTTCTGCAAGTGCGCTGATGACTAAAAAGGCCAATCCGAGATAAGAAATATAATGTAAAATGGAGTAAATGGAGGTATGAAGTGGTCAGAGTGCATCAAGAAGAGTGACAGTTATAAAAAGGATTTGAGTGAAGTTCACCGTGGCCATGGCAACTGGTCTCTTTAAACGGGAGCTGGCAGAAATCCTACATGTGCTGCTGGCAGGTGATGGTTGATGGTGAAATTTGCAACACTGTAGCTGGTGCAGAGGCAAAGAAGAATAATGTTCAATAACCACGAAGAACCATAATGGCAGAGTCCTTGTTGTCTAAGAGAGGGCAGGAAGATGGTGACAATATGGCTGCCACTCTTCTGAAGAGGGGACTTAGCTATCAGGTAGCAATCTCAAAAAAGGCACTTTCTGGAAGTATTCAGCTCCTTCCGAGTGACTCGTTTCTCTCTATTCTTCTGGACCATCATTCAGCCCAAAGAATTTTGCCCCGGCAATGACTCTTGTTCGCTTCTGATTTCTAAATCCAGGGATCTAGGAACTTGGACATCTAGGGCAGTCAGCACATCCAGGAGTTGGAGTTTAGCAGTTGTGGACATGACAGTATTGCCCTTTGTGATTATAATGTGGAATGGGAATCCCCAGCGGTATCGAATACCTGCTTCTGTCAAAAGTGAGGTGAGTGGTTTAAAAGCTTTTCTTTTCCGCAAAGTCTCCAGTGAGACATCTTGGAAAATTGATACCAGAGTGCCATTAAAGGTAAGTGAAGTCAGCTGGTTTAATTTGGAAACCACTTGCATCTTCTTAGCAAAGGAGGAAAACCTCAAGAGGATGTCCCGGGGCAGACATCGGGCCAGCTGAGGGGGGATCAACGACCTGTGCGCTCTTTCTATGTCAGCATCTTTCAGCTCGAACTCTGGGCAGATATCATTAAGCCAGCTGATTAAAAAGCTTTTCAGGTTGGATTTCCCACCCCTTCTTCTAGCCCGCGAAGGCGAATATTCAGACATCTAGTCCTGTTTTCCAGATCATCAATTTTATCTAATAGGTACTGGTTGGACTCCTCCAGTCTCTGAATCCATGGTTCTTAGGCCGATGCCACTCTTAGAGCCTCAGAAACTGTAGATTCTATGGCCGTGACTTTATCTGTCAGACTGGATAACTTCGCGGTTCCCAGCTCAAGCGCTTGGGCTAGTTCACGATGCAGATCTAGCACAAACAATTCCCTTTGCTTCTGCAGCTGTGCGGAGAGATCCTGGTCCGTTCCCATCTGCAAGTCAGGTTTGGGTCCTTTCCCAGCCTTGTTCGGCCCAGGGGCCATGCTGTCTCTGGGTTCTTCAGGAACAGTTACCTGAAGAGCCCTTCGTTCTTTAGCTGCTGGGTAGAAGTCGTTAATTGTTCCGCCAGTCGCTTGCTACCTTGCATAAATGAAGGTGACCTAATTAAATCATTGTGATAGTAATATACTCAAGTTTGAGCAGAGTTTTGCAAGGTTTAGGAGGAGCTCAATGACTATGTGTCTGCCACATAGCTGAGTTTTGAAGTACAGTTGTCCCTTCATATTCACTGGGGTTTGGTTCCAGGACCCCCGATGGATACCAAAATCCATAATACTCAAGTCCCATTATATGCAATGGCATAGCAAAATGGTGTCCCTATTTATATAAGATGGCAAAATCAAGGTTTGCTTTTTGGATTATTATTTTTTTAAGAATATTTTCAAGCCATGAATACTTAAATCTGTGGATACCAAATCCGTGGATATGGAGGGACAACTGTACTCAGACTGAGGTCTGAGGGTGGCACTAGAAGTTCCGATCCAGGGGTGTGCCGAGAAAGAGAGTGGCTGGTCTTGTCCACATGGCACACTTTTCTATGGTTAGAGGACTAATATTTGTAACCTGCTTCATATCCTGAAGGGGATACTTCTGCTAGAACAAAGCTTAGATGGATTTCCTACCAATTAGACAAAGGAAACTGAAATTTAGCTAATTGCTCTTAAGGATTGGGAGATAGGAATTGATTGGTTTATGACAACCTCACCTTGCAGGACAGGAGGGGGTTCTGAGAGATATTTCCTGGGCATTGGGATTGGAAAGGTCACTTGGTTGTTTAGGGTGTGTGACTCACCACTGAGGGCCCAAGAAGGGATTAGCACATACCTCCCTAATGCTTTTGTTTATTTAGGGGCTTCTGCTTAATCCTGGCTTGGGTTTGCTTGCTAAAATATTTCTAAAGACACTCTCCCAGGTCCTTGTGATCTCCACCTGACCTTTTTTTGGATAACCCTGGTCTACTTGACCCCTTTGAAATGTCTAATATTTCCAATTATGAGATATTATAGGGAGGCGGTAGTAAGGCATGTTAACACACTGTCCTGCTGGATATGGTATAACTGATCATATCTGCCAGTGTATCTGTGTATAGTCCCTCTGTGCATTGAGGAACACTGAGGAGCTGTTTCTGCAATTCCAGTGAATCAGCTAGTACACTGAAACACCAACAAGTAGTTACACACCATCCAAAAATCCGTAGCTGCATGGGTGGAATCCTGTTTGTTACTCCCAGTTCAAGTAGACCCATTCAATCATTCCTTGAATGATGAGTCAGTGCAGGTAAATCCAGCTGATTCAACATCTGTACTCTTAATTCCACAAGTATGGCCATTTTATATAGGCTTAAATCCTAGGTCTTATCTACATGACAGGAAACAATGCTTATCTCTGTGCATTATTTGCCAATTCACAGCTGCATTCTTTTGTCTTCATGATGTTTTGCAAAAATGATAGCCTGAGAAGCTATCCATGGTTTGAAGTTCAGATGCATGTGAGTCAAGATGGTGGCTGTAAATTTGAGTGATAAAGGCTGCCACCACTGCACAATATTTTTTTTTCAATATTACAGCAGAGGTGTGCAAGTGCAACCTTCTGCTAAAAAAAATTATTTGCGTGATCAGCCGTGCAAAAATGCACACGATTGCTAAATCAAAAATCCAACCAGGCACTTCCAGGCACTGCCTTGACGGAAAGCCTGCCCCTTGTGCATGTCTGACAAATCCAATCTCTTGTTCTGCCCTTTCTGAGAGTGCACAGAAAATTGAATCAGTTGTCTTAATGGGCACTAATTCTCACTTCCTTGTATTGTTTTTAATAATATGGGAAAAGCTGCTAAAGCTTTTCCCACACAGTAAATAAAGTTTTTCAAAAAAAAAAAACCCTCATTCCGAATAAGGTGAATTGTCACAGGATCTCGTTGGGACAAAAGGTATTCCCAGTAAATTCTGTGAGGAGTATTTTCACCATCTCAACAACACCCTGTTCTTAGTCCTTACTAAAGCAGAGCGACTGAATCAACTGCAAAATTGATTTAATATCCTGGGATTTGCAAAAGCAGCCCCAGTGCATTCTTCATTGTACAACAGGACACTAAGGACTATTTCAAATGGGGTTTAAAAAAACCCAAGGTCGGGAGAAGAACAGGGCTGTCGTGCTTACAGTGCCCCATTTCGGACAGCCCCCTCCTCCTCCTGACCTTCCCCCGTCCTTCCTCCATGATGTGGGCACTGCTTTTTTTTTATGGGGGTTTTCTGTCAATAAAAATGGCACATTTCTCATGCCAGCAGCACAGAAGAAGGATGGGGGAAGGGTGGGAGGAGGACAGGGCTGTCTGAAACAGGGCTCTGTAAGCCCGACAGCCCCGTTTTTCTCCCGACCTCCTCAGGGTTTTTTGTTTACCCCATTTGAAAAAGTCCTAAGTAGACACATTGGGAGATAACGCAATCTGTTGCACCATGTTGATGTTCCACAGAAGTATGGTGTAGTCGCCATGTAATTACATGTGTGTAGGTTTACACTATGCAAGCATGAATTAGGATCTTGGTCATGCTTTTCTGTTCCTGTCATTGTCATATGTGTACAATAGTTTTCTGGGACACTGCTAAAACAAGTACGCACACCTCTCACCTTAGAAAGGGAATGGTCATTATTCCACCTGCCTTGGCTACATATTTAGAATAGCATTTTTTTTTAATGAAACTTGGTTAGTCAACAGGTAATGTGTAGAATGACCCTCAGTGTGAGACCTGGAACATGTACACCTCTCCCCACATCATCTCATCCAAGTAAAATGCATAAAGGATTTCCTCAATGCCTTCCTCCACACACACACATACATCCAGCTTTCCACCCTGCCTCCACATCAAGTAGACTTGATGTTATAAAATCGTTTTTGTTCACGGACCAGCAAACACTGGCTTGTCAGTATTCAAATTACTACTAGGGCTGTTTAGTACCTGTCTAATTAAAACTGAACTTACTCCTGATGCCTCCAATGCTTAAGCAAATTAAAGCCTAATAGGAAAAGTGATGTATCACTTAGACGAGAAGAAAAATTGAATAACTATTACAAAATCTGCTTTCTATCTCTTTCCCTCCCCTCTGATTTCCAAGAATTCAGGCTGAGAGGATAGCATCTTTTATCGCAGACAAAATTATAGACACCACTGTAATCTGTGTAGTTTCATCAATAGTGGGGGGGGGAGAAAGATAAAAGTAATGGCAACAATCTTGTATGGCTCAGCATAGCATAGTAGATTGACATGTGGACCTACACTAGCACAGCCATATATCACCACCATCCAACTTATTAGATAGCCTCTGAAGCCCCCTGCATGGCCATTCCCTGATTTGTGGTGAGTAGGCAAGATCACAGAAGCATCTGGTTTCATTTCCACAGCCAGGTGTGAAATGATGTGAAATGCAGGACCCAGTGGATCCCAGCACTGATGTCATCATTTTGCATCTACCTACAGGGACATAGCCAGATGCTTCAATTAGTCTGTGCAATTCCTTATCATAAGAAGCTAGGCTGGCCCTCTCTCTGTTGTCCTGTCTCTGTCAAGTAAAGACATTTTATTTAGACAGGCATTTAGAGAGTGTGGTGTAGTGGTTTGAGTATTGGACTAGGACTTCAAGAGCCCAAGTTCTGAATCCCCACTCAACCATGGAAATCCATGGGGTGACCTTGGGTTAGTCACACTCTCTCAGCCTCAGAAGAAGGCAATAGCAAACCATCTATGGAAAAAATCTTGCTAAGAAAACCCTAAGGTAGGGTTGCAATAAGTCAGAGTTGACTTGAAGGCACAGAACACAACAAATTAGGAGATTAAGGGTGTGTCTACATTGAAGAAATAATGCAGCTTGACACCACTTTAACTGCCATTACTCCATCCTACAGAATCCTGGGATATGTAGTTTTGTGAGGCACAAGCACCCTTTGGCAGAGAAAGCTAAAGACCTTGTAAAACTACAAATCCCAGGATTTCAAAGGCTGGAGCTACAGCACTTAAAGTGGGGTCAAACTGCATTATTTCTACAGTGTATATGCACCCAAACTAAGGGTGTAGAAGGCACTTTTTTAAAAAAAAATGTGTGTGCTTTCTGCATGTTTATTTCTATTGATATGGCTTTTAAATGATTTGATACTGTAATAAAAGGCGAAAGATTTATATGATCTGGAGAGAAACCAGAGATACGGTAATAAATTATGGGTATTTTAATATGACTGGAGGAGAGTTCTACAGACACCATACACTTCCAAAAAGAGCAACTCAAGCCTGAACTCTCCATAGAAGCCAAGATGACTAAACTGAGACTGTGATACTTTGGACGTATCATGAAAAGATATGACTTGTTAGAAAATACATCAGTGCTTGGTAAGGTAGAAGTTGGTAGGAGAAGAGGAAGACCACATTCCAGATGGACAGACTCAATCAAGGAAGCCTCGGACCTGAGTTTGCAAGACCTGAGCAGGGCTGTTGAAATCAGGGTGACCTGGAAGTCTCTTTTTCACAGGGTTGCCATAAGTCAAAGTCAACGCGATGGCAATTAACTACAAATTTTAACATTATAGTTAATTGGTTTTAACTTTATGATTATCATGCTTTCAATTATATCTGGTCTTTAACTTTGTTGTAAGCGTCCTTGGGTTCCCTGTCTGGAGAAAGGTGGGATATAAATAAAATAGATTAGTAAATATACGTGCTTGACCTTTTCCATCCAAATCAGTTCTCAGACCTAATTGTTATATATTTAGAGTTTACTTGGGCAGTTCCTCCAGGGCAGGAGAGGATGAAACCAAATAAAAATATAAAAGATAGAATTGCAGTCACCATTACTGAGAGAGGGGGAAAGAGATGGTTGAAGAAGAACCTTGACTAGGAGCCAAGAGCTTTATGTAAGGCCCAAACCCATCATGAGTGCTGTTTGATCCAGAAGTCCCACACTGTTCCATGGCAATTTAGCCCACACAATTGCCCATGTTACAGTCGGCTTTGTTGTTTTCCTTGTGATGCTTTTTCCATCCTCCAAATGCCTTTTGACAGCAGCATGTGAGCAACACTTGTGGTTGTAGGTTGGTTCACGCTTTAATTGTGTGAAGAATCTGAGACAGAAGCCCAGTGTCCCCGTTCATCCAGCAGGGTTGTTTGCTGCCCCTGAGACACAGCTTTCAGGAACGTAAACAAATATCTCCTTTTGTCTAACCGTTCTTCTGTCCTGGTGACAGATGAATCACAAGACACTGGGAGTTAAATCAAAACAAGAACAATAAAGCCCTACCAAGGCCAAAATTCCAGTCATATGATACTTGTCTTTGCCAAAAAAAAAAAAAAAACCCAACCCAAAAAAACCCAGTCATGTGGTGCATATCTTGAAGCAAGATGGAAAGAGTAGAGAACTGAAGTACCTTCAGATCTTTCTGGGATACTAGGTGGTGAGTGGGTAAACTCAGATGATCCAGCAAATCTTTGAACATCAATGGAAGGTTCCCTGTATGTCCTCATTGGAACCGCATCAGATCACAAAGGATTTGGCAGCAGATTGTCAGGGATTCATGGTTTGTGTAGAGCACTGACCAGACCTAGGCAATCTCTTTTGTTGTCCTGTTTCAACCAACATTTTCCTGAAGGTATCTGTAGATCTGGGGTGTCTTGCATGGTAACAGCAGCCATGTACCTGTTCAGGTGTGACGGTTATGCCTTCTTTAAAACACTTGGTTATTTCATACTTTCTTTTAAATGGGATTTCTATACATGTTTTCTGTAACATGACATTCATGTTGGCTCATATATGATCAAAGTCTTTTTATCACTATATTTCAGACACTTGGTGGCAGTAATCCACTCCTTGCTTGGCCACCGCTTCTGCATTGTTGTGGTGGTGTCCGTGCGGGTGTAAAACAGAGCTTGGAAAAGCCATTTTTTTAATACTCTGGGGATTAAAAGAACTTTCTGAAACTCTGGTGGGTCAAGAGATGGATATGTGTCTCCTTGTGTGTCTCTGTACACATTCATATGGTCATGTACATGTGTTACAAAACCCAGAAAAGATACACTAAATTCAAAACTCAGAATCACCAAGCCAGCATGATCACGCTGACTGGAAAATTCTGGGGGTTGTAGTCTTAAAAGTATATTTGCCAACTTCTGTTATGTTAAAGAAATGGGGATCTACACATACACAGTTTTCACAATCAGCACATGCTTTCTGTTTGTAGAATGAAGAGGGTGGTTAGTGGGTCAGCCAGCTTCTAGTCTCATGTCTTATATCTTTGATTTCAAGATGAAGAAAAGTAACAGGAGATGATAAGATATTGATTTATTTCCAGTCCTGAAATGTATTTCTCCCTGTGATCACGCTGGTGAGTGGTTCTGTGGTTTCCCGAATACTCTGAGCCAACAGGCTATGAACCATCTCATCTTTCCCCAGGTGCTGGCATCCATGTTTCTCAGTCTCCATATAGGTAGTCTGTTTCCATTCATTTCCCCACAGGAACAAATGTAGTTGCAATTGGTTCCCACCAGGGAATGAATACAGAGATAAAGAAAAATTGCTGCCACTTTGGAGAAAAGAGTCTGAACACCAACCTGAGACACCTTCTCTCTTTTTGACTGATAACATGATAGCATATCAACCTTTCCATTCTTCCATTCGGCAGCTGTATGTTTTCTCTCTGCGAGCGTGCATGTACCTTCAAGTCACCTGTAAACTTATGGCGACCCTATGAATTTCATAGGGTTGTCTTAGGCAAGGAATGCTCAGAAGGGGTTCCTCTCTAAAGGCTAGTAAAAAGTGTCTCCAAGTCAATCTGTTGTGGTGGTTACAGTGCTGGACTGAACTGGAAGCCTGAGCTTCAAATGTTTGGTTTAACCATAAGGATTGGACCAGTCATAAGCATCAGAAAAGATTATAATACTTGGTAAAGTGGAAGAAAGTAGGGGGAAAGGGGAGACCACATTAAGGTGGATAGGTCCCATCAAAGAAGCCATACCCCTGAGTGGCAAGACCTGAGCAGGGAAGTTGGTGACCAGGGATCTTAGAAGTCTCTCATTCACAAGGTTGCCACAAGTTGAAGTCAATGTGACAATAAAACAAATTGGACCCATCCTTGTGTTTCATGAGATTATCAGACAGGCTAAATAAGGTGTTACACAAACGCCAGGAGATCGCTAAATGGCTTCCCTTTTAAACGACGTCATTCCCCTCTTGTTATGCTCCTATGCTGTTTCATTTTCACTGGCACTGCTTTTTATTCACAGGCTAAGCCATGAATAGATCCCCAATTCCATTTCCATAACGGAACAACATGCCTCTGAAAAGGTGCCCCGCTATGCTGGCGCAATGCCAGCATCAGTGGGAGACGTCTGTGCCAGTACACTTCCAGGTGTGATCAGGACATCAAGGTAAGTGACACATTTATTTGTACACTCTCCGGGTTATTTTTTTTTAAGTGTGTTTTTGGGCTAGCTGTCACTTTTTACTTTTTATTTGGCTTTTTATTTTTGAATTTCCTGCATGTTTGTCCTCTTGCTAGAATGGCCGGGATTTCCATTCCAGGAAGTACATGGGTCTCCGTTCGAGCTCCATTCATTTCTGGGCTGCCAGGGGGAGGGAATGAAGCACGGCAAAGGTAAGTGTGAAACCTTTTGTTACTCTGCCAGATGGGGACAGGATGCGGGGGAAAGAGGAGATTTTGAGATGGGGACCCTTTCCCCCCAACCCATCTGATAATCTCCTAAGCCTCTTTGAGCATTCACCAATTGCACCAAGATCTGACTTTCCAAAGTTCAGAACAATTACTTTTTTGACCCCCAGTTCCCAGAAATTCCCACCCAACCTAGCCAGTAACTTCTCAAATTCTGCCTTCAATTGCCCTACTATTAGACAAAGTGAGGTGGCATCCACAGACAGAAGATTTAGCTTGTTATGAAAGGACAGTGAAAATAGTGCAAAAGCAGAGGAAACTGGCAACACCCAATAACATCAGATGTGAAGGAGAGAGTCAGTCTCAGAATGTATTTTGAAAAGTGTTTATTCCATGAATCACCCCAATGAGTGGTTGACTTATCCTTCTACTTTAGAGCTCAGGTTTTCACACATACACCCCTAGCTTCCTTTCTGCAACCATGTTATAATGGTTAGGACAGCCTTGATAAACATAGAGAAATTTTTTAAAAAATCTGCAGAAGTACACTGCTTTGCCTTCTACCTTGAAAACTTTTAAATTTCAGTCTTTTTGGAGATACGCTTTTTGGGAATCTCTTCGCATTGAGTTTCAAATTCCTTTGTAAGTATATGGAAGTCTAAATTAGTTAGTCCCAGCTAAACTAGGCTCGTTGAATCAATTGTTGAATGGTGAGTCAACGCATAGGTAAATCCTATTGAGTCAATGGGTCTACTCTAGTTGGGACCAACAAGAAAATTCAGACCAGAGGGTGTTGTTTTGCATGCATGTCACTTTAGTTGGGTTAATATATTATTTGTTAATGACTATATTTTACATGTGGGTTAATATGAGGTATATGTGCACGTAAAGTGTCTGTACCTCTTTAGAATCATAGAGTTGGAAAAGACCACAAGGGCCATCTATTCGAACCCCCTGCCATGCAGAAATACCACAGTCGAAGCATTCCCAACAGATGGCCATCCAGCCTCTGTTTAAAAACTTCTAAAAAAAGGAGATACCCCCACACCCGAGGCAGTGCATTCCACTGCCAAACACCTCTTACTGTCAGGAAGCTCCTCCTAATGTTTAGATGGAATTTCGTTTCCTCTAGTTTGAGTCCATTTTTTCGTGTCCTAGTCTCTGGAACAGCAGAAAACAAGCTTGCTCCATCCTCAATATGACATCCCTTCAAATATTTAAACATGGCTATCATATCATCTCTCAACCTTCTCTTCTCCAGGCTAAACATACCCCTCTCCCTAAGCCACTCCACATAGGGTATGGCTTCCAGACCTCCCACCATTTTGGTCACCCTCCTCTGCACATGTTTAGTCTGTGGCTTGCTTACAATTATTGATACATATGTATTGTTCCCCTCTTTTTTTCCTTTTAACATTCCCTAGAAAGGGCCATGAAAACATCTCTTCGCCAAAACCCATAGGACTAATTTGTGGAGTTCAACTCTTTGTATATATATCTGCTGAGACTCTGCTTCTCCTTCTAACCATTAAAAAACATTCTAGCCAAGAACCTATTCAGCATTTAGGTAGCCTAAATATATGCTCGTGACATAACTCTCATTTTCACTTATTTTCCTGTGGCCTTGGTGTATAATGGGCCTAGCAGTTTGTGTGGCAGGTATATGTATAACTGTTTGGGTTTTGCTTGGGAAAGGAGAGATTATGATGCAGCTGCAATTAACTGTTTTGAAAGCCTGGGAAGAGAGTAGTTTTGGTTTAAGGAATGCTTGTATCAGTGGATGAGGGATGACCAATGATCATGCCGCCCACCAGATTTTGTTGATTGTAAAAAGCTTTTAACTTATAGTGTATCCATTAGGCTCTCATTCTCTGTTTAATGCAGTGTAGATGTGTAAATAGCTATTGCTTGAAACAATTTGTAAGCCACTCTGATAGCCTTGTGGCTGAAGAGCGAGGTATAAATAAATAAATAAATAAATAATAAATTCTCAGCAATGACTTTGTATTGTAAGCTTCTTGGACTTCTGGCAATAATGTTTTCTGATGAACTCTGAGTCTGGGAATATTGATATCTGACAGGAGGGGGTGCAACACTTTGTTATTTGCCTCAGACAATAAAATGTCCTGGATTCGTTCCAGATATGATCCCAAATTCGTCATCCACACCATGGCCCCCCGATTCCGTGTGAAGTCCTGATTCAGTTCGAAACCCAATTCACTGCTTCTGGTCTGGGCCCAATTCAATCAAAATAAATCTGAATCCAGTTTGATCTGTTCTGGACCTTTGTCAAAATTTGAAGAATTTAGATTGCCTGTCCTCCCTTATTGACTTGCAATGGAAAAACAAAAATGTATAACACCTTTTTTATAAAATCCATATAAAATCTGGATATATAATAGACCCTAAAAAGTAAACTAACCCAGTCCAGTTTCAGATGGGTAACTCTAAAAGTTTTTGTACTAACCAATTGTAAGATGTGCTATTTTAAAAAAAAAAAAATCTAAAAGCTGTTGACTACATAGGACTTTATCAGACACAGCAAATATGGTGTCATAAGGATGCCTAATGATTGCAAAAGTCTGCGCATACCAGATGATGTCATCCTTTCATGATCATATCTTGTTAAAAAGCCATCATATTTTATTGACGGGCCAAGCCATCAATAGATCATCTGTGGCACTTTCTTGCTGGCATTCCCATCATTTGAATCTTCATGCCATTGTACTCACATGAATGCTACATCAATGACAGAATACTTCTGGATGAGATCACAACAGCCAGGTACGGGGCACTCATTTTATGACACACACACACCCATGTACTTCGAACTTTTAAAGTGTGTTTTTGTGCTTTGCTGTATTTGTTTGTTTGTTTTGCTTTAATTGTTAAATTTCCCTTGCTAGCATCTTCTCATGAGAATCAATAAGATTTGGAACCTGGAAGTAAACAGAGCTCTGTTTGTGCTCCATTACTGCCGAGGAAGACCCTTTTATGCTTGCAAAGGTAGGTTTGGTAGGGGGGTTTCTTTGGCTGAAATAAAAACACCACAATTTATGCCGGCAAAAGAACTTTAACTTGGGGTGGTCCGATAAAGTCCTTAGTCAATTCATGCTTCTTTTCTTCTGGCAATATCCCCCTATAACATCAGTCACTTGAGTCTGCTAAAATTTAATATATGTGATGCTTATATGATACTGAGATGACAGCTTATTTAAGGAAAGGGTGCTTTTTACTTTACAAGTTACTAGCTACCCAACTGGTTAGATTCAATGACACAGCATAAAGAGGTAAGGGGGTGATGAGAGGATGCTTGACTAGCAGTTCAGTTGTTGAGACCAACCAGACAAAAGCTTCTGCTCCGTTGGTTATCTGGGCTGGTGTTGAAAGCTTTCCTTTCACAGGTCCATAGTTTCTCCACCTCATCTCTTTCAGAGTTCCTGCATAAGCCTCCTGAGGGGAGGAGAGAACGAAAGCTCCTGCTGCCAGGGATTCCATCATCCTTTGATCCCACCAACAAGGTCAAAGACAATCCTTTGGAAGATAGATGGTGGCAACAAATAATGATGGATGTTATTGACCATCGCTGAACATGCACAGCATCACTGCTAGAGAAGGAGACAGGCAAGTTAGGCCTTCCACCACAGGGCAACTATATGTAGAGTTGGTTTAATTCTCCGAGCATTTCTCCAAGGTGCCTTTGGAGCCAATGCACTATGGCATGAGTGGCTTAGAAAAGTGCCTGGAGATTTTCCAAACCACCTTTACCATAGTAAAGGTGAACCCCTTGGAGACCAGCACTGAGAAATAAACCAGCGCTACATAAGGCTGCTGGAGACTACACTATACAGTGGCAGAGCTTTCTAATGTGCTGAGCCTGAATAAGATCTTGGTCTTGAACTTCTCCCCTAACTCCTTTTTTTCCTCATGCCATGGAAGAGGTGGGGTAAATTCTTTGTTAAAATGTTTTTTATTCAAAGCTTTAAGAAAATACACATAACCATAAATACACATATAAGAAAAAAGAAAGAACAAAAAGAAGAAAGGAAGAAAAAAAGAAGAAAGAAAGGTGCCACAGGGTTCTGTCCTGGGCCCAGTGCTATTCAACATCTTTATCAATGACTTGGATGTGGGAATTAGGGGCATACTTATCAAATTTGCAGATGACACCAAATTGGGAGGAGTAGCTAATACCCTAGAGGACAGGATCAAAATTCAGAATGACCTGGAAAGTCTGGAGAGCTGGGCCAAAGCTAACAAAATGAAATTCAATATGGAGAAATGTAAAGTACTGCACTTAGGGCGGAAAAATGAAATGCATAAATATAGGATGGGAGAGACCTGGCTGAACGAGACTACGTGCAAAAGGGATCTAGGTGTCCTAGTAGACCACAAGTTGAACATGAGTCAACAGTGTGATGCGGCAGCTAAAAAGGCCAATGCAATTTTGGGCTGCATCAATAGAAGTATAGAGTCTAGATCAAGGGAAGTAATAGTGCCACTCTATTCTGCCTTGGTCAGATGTCACCTAGAATACTGTGTCCAGTTCTGGGCACCACAATTCAAAAAGGATATTGACAAATTGGAGCATGTCCAGAGAAGGGCAACTAAAATGGTGAAAGGTCTGGAAACCATGCCTTATGAGGAGAGACTTAGGGAGCTGGGTATGTTTAGCCTGGAAAAAAGACGGTTAAGAGGAGATATGATAGCCCTGTTTAAGTATTTGAAGGGATGTCACGCTGAGGATGGAGCAGGCTTGTTTTCTGCTGCTCCAGAGACTGGAACACAGAGCAATGGATGCACGCTCGTGGAACAGAGATTCCACCTCAACATTAGGAGGAACTTTTTGACAGTCAGAGCTGTTCGGCAGTGGAACACACTCCCTCGGAGCGTGGTGGGGTCTACTTCCTTGGAGGTCTTTATACAGAGGCTGGATTGCCATCTGTCAGGGATGCTTTGATCAAGATTTCCTGCGTGGCAGGGGGTTGGACTGGATGGCCCTTGTGGTCTCTTCCAACTCTACAATTCTATGATTCTATGATTCTATGAAAAATGAAAAAAGAAAAAACATAAATACAGCAACAAACATAACAATCAACATTTAAAACCATATCCCCTTCCCTCCATCCCCACGCATAATAATTAAAAAGACTTACCGCTTATCTTCCAACTGTTTTCTTTAACTAATAATATTAATTCCTCCTCAATTATCAACTATTTTCCATATCTAGCCTAACTAACTACCATAACAATGTTCCACATTGTTTTCATTAATACAATATCACTCTAAGAAGATCTTAAGTCCTAACTATCAAACCTCACTACACTAGTATGCTCTCTTGTTTCCTTAACATATTCAACAAATGGTTCCCATGTTTTCAGAAATACATCTGTTGCATTTCTTTTCACCAAATACATCAATTTATCTAATTGGGCTACTTCCATTACCTTTTCTATCCATTCCATACAAGTTGGGATTTGGTTGGTTTTCCATTTTCTTGCCAAAATTATTCTTGCTGCTGTAACTAAATATGTGGGGATGTGAGGGTGATCTGGCTGCAACATCTGTCACCCCATTGATTGCCAGGGTTGATTTGGCTGATTGGTTTGGCTAGGCAGGTGTCCCCTTCATCCCTCACCACTCCATGTGCATTCCCCCTGAAGCTGTGTGCTCAGTGGAAGAGGACGATCATCCCAGATAAAAGGAGTGTACCATTCTTCGGTCAAGGGTATACGATAGCAGCCTCCCCCTGCTAGAACCTCTAAACAAGCTCAGGGTAGAGTAACTTCAAACAGACACTGTGCACCATGGCCTTCTTACTCACTCATTCACTGTTTCAGGCAGGCAGGCTGAGTTGCCCAGCCACAGACAGAAAAGCCACTTGGCACACTTGACAATAACAGTTCAAAGAAAAAGCTAGAAACCCAAACCTCCAGCCAGCAATGGAATTTTCCTAAAACTCATTGAGCTGCTTTGGCAATCCGTCTTACTGACACAGTAGCACACTGGTACCTCTGAGCATATCACGAGGTCCAGGAAGCAAAAGTTGTTGTAGTAGAGTTGCATTCATCCAGCAAAAATAAATAAATAAATAAATATTTTTTAAAATGAGCACACAGAAGTAGGCTTGTGTCTAAACTACTTCTCTTTACTAAAACATATTATAGTGATATTTGCAATGAGTCTGAGACTCCTCTCATATAGACTACATATCACAGCTCAATGCACATTGCAATCCTGTCACTACAAAGTCAAGACAGAACTGTATAGCCACAGAGCAAAACTCAATAATACAGAGACAGTGGTTCCCACACATAGTCTCTCACAGAGCTAAGGCTTCTGGCCTTCTCACTCCTCATGCCAACTTTTCATGCATAATCAAGATATTCTAGGCAGCTGCATTTAGCTTTCTCACTACTGGCTTCTGCAGGCTTTAACATGCCATACCAGATCTTTACAGTATAAATTTCTGGGTTGCATATCCCAGTACCCTGACACTTACACCCAAGTTAATTCTTCCTTGCCCCATCTCTTATCTAGGGCAGTGTTACACATCTTTGTCCCCATCGCACCAAGGGTTTTCTTAGAGACTTAACTAATCCCATTCCTTCCAGGTGTAAATGGGATGGAGAGAAAAACCATTCCCCATACCAGTCTTCCCACCCCATCCCTAACACCCTGGCTTCCAATAACTTCATGATCATTTTTTTTAACTGGTGAACCCTTGTTTACTGGAAGCATGTCAACTGAGATGGCAGGTACATCCCCACTTGACTGGGGCACGGGACCTGTGATGGAAGTGGGTTGGTTTCTGTGGGTTCACGGAGGGAGTGCTCACAGGAACTGAGGACACAATCAGCTGCTGCTCTTCCCCAAGGTGTGCTTGTCAAAGAGATATTCTCCAACCCCACCTTGGGTTGACCCCAGCTGCCGGAGGTTGGTAATGTAGTCACCCAGGACTTTGATGGCTTTGACTTGCTCGTCGAGGTAGTGTGTTTCCAAGAAATCACACAGATGTGGGTCACCTTGATCACTGGCCAGTTGGTGCAGATCCAGGAGTGCTTGGTTCACACTCTTTTCTAGTTGAGGAGCTGCCTCCATGACACCAAGAGTTGTGCCCCCAAGTATCTTTTTCTGGCTTCTTGATATCCTGCAGAAGGACCCAGCCACCATCCTGGCTCTGAAACTTCAGCAGCTTCTCGGCATGTTCCCGCTCCTTGTGCAACTGTGACCAGAAGAATTCGGCAACGTGTTGAAGGGTGACATCATCCCGGTCAAAATAGGAAGACATAGAGAGATAGACGTAGCTGGCATACAGCTTCATGTTGACCATGCGGTTGACGGCAGCTTCACAGTCATGGTGGTAGTTTTGGCAGACTTGGGAATCCATGATGCCTCCAGAGGATGGGACAAGGAGCGGTGGAGGTGGCTGAGGCTGGAGGGATGGCTATCAGGCAGGCAGTCGGTCTCTCTTTCTCTCCCTGGGACCTGAAGTAAGGAGGACTCCAAAGAGGCTGGTGGTGGTGTTGGACAGAGGGAGGGAGGGAGGGAGGGAGGCAGACGCAGTGAAGGAAGGCAGGAAAGAGAAACGGTGTGGAACCGGTTCCGTTCAAACACTGTTGAAGCAAGAACTGACCTCTCATAACTTCATGATCATTTTTCAAAATAAAAAAAATCCATTGAAATTACTCTTTCTAGCTAGGCTTCTCTATTCTTTTGCAGGCAACATAGTTGCTGCACTGAGCAGAAAGGAAACTATTTCTGTAGGGGCAGACATTTTGTCTCAGTGTTGAGCAACAATTCAATAAAGTGCTCCACACATACCATTTTCATTGTCAAAATGAAAAGCTGAAAAATTTGAGCCTAATACTTAATGTATCCATATATTGAACATAAGGGCTTTTATCCTCCACTTAATGGCTTGCAAAAAATCACCAATAAAGATCACTGTCACCTTTAAGTTCCTCACAGGTCTACACTCTAAAGAGAATAGAGAGCATTCAAGGTGAGAGTATCTCCCTTTCCCCCAATGTTGGTCTTTGATCTGAAAATATCTTCTTGTAGCCAGTTGCAGCTGGTGTCCCCCACATCAGTGGGATAATGAATCCACTACAGGTTTTAGCCCAGACTTTAAAGGAGTTCTACTGGATCCTGTTCCCCTAATTAAACAGTAAGAATAAACAAAGAAAACATCAAGAAAACAAAAGTAATTACCACAGATGATTTCTATAACTTTAAGGTAGAAGATGAAATTGAAATAGTTCAAGGTTGTCCATACAACCTTGGCTCAGTCATTAATCAGAATGGAGACTGCAATGGAGAAATCAAATCAAAAGCCCAAGGGAGCTCACCAATGGCTTCTTTTCATCCTGGAGAGAAGTGACTAGTGGGGTGCCACAGAGTTCTGTCCTGGGCCCAGTGCTATTCAACATCTTTATCAATTATTTGGATGAGGGAGTAGAGGGCATACTTATCAAGTTTGCAGATGATACCAAATTAGGAGGGGCAGCTAATGCCCCAGAGGACAGGATCAGAATCTAAAATGACCTGAACAGATTAGAAAGCTGGGCCAAAACTAAGAAAATGAATTTCAACAGGGAGAAATGTAGGATGCTACACTTGGGCAGTAAAAATGAAATGCACAGATATGGGATGGGTGACACCTGGCTTAATGGCAGTACATGCAAAAGGGGTCTAAGAGACTTAGTGGGCCACAACCTGAACATGAGTCAGCAGTGTGATGTGGCACCTAAAAAAGCAAATGTGATCCTAGGCTGCATCAACAGGAATATAGTGTCTAGATCGGGGGAAGTAATAGTACCACTCTATTCTCTTTTAGGACTTTTTCAAACGGTTGGGGGGAAAACCCAAGGAGGTCGGGAGAAGAACAGGGCTGTTTCACTTATAGAGCCCCATTTCAGACAGCCCTGTCCTCCTCCATCCTCCTCCCGACCTCCTCCTGACCTTCCCCCATGCTGCTGGCATTGCTTTTTATTGAAGGAAGCCTCCGTCAATAAAAATCGGTGCCTGCAGCACGGGGGAAGATTGGGAGGAGGTCGGGAGTAGGACGGGGCTGTCTGAAATGGGCTCTGTAAGTGAAACAGCCCCGTTCTTCTCCCGACCTCCTGGGGGGGGGTTCCCCCATCTGAAAATGTCCTTAGTCAGACCTTACCTGGATTACTGTATCCAGTTCTGGGCACCACAATTCAAGAAGTATTGACAAGCTGGAACATATTAGAGGAAGGTAACCAAAATGTTGGGAGGTATGGAAGCCACGCCCTATGAAGAGTGGCTTAGAGAGCTGGGTATTTTTAGCCTGGAGAAGAGAAGGTTAAGAGGTGACATGATAGCCATGTTTAAATATTTGGAAGGATGCCATATTGAAGAGGGAGCAAGCTTGTTTTCTGCTGCTCCAGGGACTAGAACACAGAGCAAATGGATTCAAGCTACAGGAAAAGAGATTGACGGCAAGAGCTGTTTGACAGTGGAGTACGCTTCCTGGGAGTGTGGTGGAGTCTCCTTCTTTGGAGGGTTTTAAACAAAGGCTAGATGTCATCTGTTGGGAGTGCTTTGGTTATATGCATGGCAGGGGATTGGACTGGATGGCCCTTGTGGTGTCTTCCAACTCTATGATTCTATGAAATCAGAAGAGGACTAGGACTTGGAAAGGCAACAATGAAGGAACTAGACAAGATCCTCAAGTGTAAAAATATATCATTGGATACTGAGGTCAAGATTATTCATGTTATGATGTTTCTAATTTCTATGTATAGTTGTGAAAGCTGGACAGTGAAAAAAAGCTGATAGGAAGAGAATCAACTCATTTGAAATGTAGTGCTGGAGTCCATAGATTGCCAAAAAGATGAGAGCAAATCAAGTCTCAATTCTGCCTAGAAGCCAAAATGACTAAACTGAGACTGCTATACTTTGAACATATCATGGAAAGACATGACTCATTACAATATTCTTGGTATGGTAAAAGGCAGTGGGAAAAGAGGAAGACCACATTACAGGTACGCACCCTAGAAGCCAAGATGACTAAACTGAGACTGTCCTAATTTGGACATATCATGAGAAGACATGACTCACTAGAAAAGACAATATTGCTTGGTAAGGTAGAAGGCTGTAGGAAAAGAGGAAGACTGCATTACAGATGGATACACTCAATCAAGGAAAGAGATTATCAGACGGGGCTTTGTAGTCTGTTTCAGTCCTGCTACCCTCCCCTCCACTCCCATTCCTGCCACGGAATAAGGTAAAAGTTTTCAGACACCTGCCTTCATTCCGTGACAGGAACGGGCTCCGCCTCCCTTTGCTGCCCAGTCATAACTGCAGCCATCATAAGACTGCTTTTTTGACCAGGAACTGAAATCCTGGCCGTTCTCATGATGGCTGGGTGGCAAATTCAAATGTAACTCCCCCCCCCCAGCTGTCAAAACAGTTCACCAAGCAGAAAACCCTATTTAAAAAATAAAAAGCTACCCAGGGGAAAATAATGGGTTTTACTTACCTTGTCCTCTTAACCTCCTGGTGACGTCATGATCCATTGTGATCCTGGGAGGAGAACGGGGCTCCTGTTCACTCACCCGTCATTCCAATATAATAACAGAACGGGCCTCTTATTCACAGATTTTTCTGTGAATAAGAGGAAACGGGGGAGGAACAGGAGCAGAATGGGAGCATCTCAGGACAGGGACATCGTCATCTAAAAGGTAAGCCTTATAGCGATCTCCTGTCATCCCTGTCCTGGGATATTTTTACCGTCTGATAATTTTTGTTGCCATGGCCCTGAATCTGCAAGATCTGAGCAGGACTATTCATAATGGGGTGACTTGGAGGTCTCTCGTTCCTCAGGTCATCATAAGTTGAAACTGATTTGATGACAATTAACAACAACAACAATCTGCCAATAAGTTTAGCACCTTGGGTAGTTCTTTCAAAGTTCAGACTCAAAACATTGAGCAGATTCACAAATGCACTGAAAACAAAGCCACTAGGGATCAGATCCATCTGATCAGCTTGATCAAGACTCGCCTAGTACTTTCACAGGTATCTATTATTTAACATGGGGTATCTATTTAACATTAGGGGACTAAATACCCTAAAGGCACTAGATCCCATATGCTCTTATAAGCTAAGCAGAATCAGTTCGTGTTAGTACTTGGATGGGAGACCACCAATGAATACTGTAGGCTGTAGGCTATATTTCAGAGGAAGGAACTGACAAAACCACCTCTGAGTATGCCTCTCCTTTTAAAAAAAACAGCTATGAAATTCATGGGGTCTCCATAAGTTGACAGACAACTTGAAGGCACATACGTACGCGCACACACAGGCCCCATTGCTTACCCCCTCCCCCAAAACTAAGGGGATTTTTTTTTTCTTAAATAGATAGTATTAATTTTTGCATTCAGTTCTGGTGTGTTAAATGTACCAAGGGCACAACTCATTTCTGTCCACCATTTTTACAGGGCAACTAGTTCCTCTGATGGACACTTATGTGGGGAGAATGGAAATTACAACACTCCTGAACAGCCACAGAGGATCAGAACTCTCCCAAACGTGGCTATTCTTGCCTCTCACCACATGGAGGGATGTAGTCAGAAGAAATGTGAATCACTCAAGCACATACACAAAACACAAAATGTGCAAGTGTATCTTAAATCAAAGATATTTCCACCCCTTTCATTCTGTCTATCTTATTATGTTAAAGTAGAGATGTAGCCATCTCAAAAATAAATGTGAAAATGTGTGCTTAAGATGACACACCTTTTGTTTTCCAAGGCCCTGTTTTTCCCTGTGCTATTTTATTGTTTGTTTGTTTGTTTGTTTGCTTAATTTATATCCTGTCTTTCTCCCAACACGGGGTCCAAGGTGGCATACAATATTTTAAAAGCACAATACAGTTAACAAAACTTAATGCAACAGTTACAACACAATTAAAATACACTTATTTTTTAAAAAACACAAGTTAAAAACAGCATTAAAAACAAGTGAAAAGCATCTAAGAACCGAATACAGTAGCACCCCCATATCCCCGGGGTATTGGTTCGGGGGGAGCCCACAGATGGTGAATGCCATGGATAATAGCAAATGCCATCCACACCCCGCCGCTACCGCACAATTTCTCCTTCCCCCTTTCCCCCTTCCCCCTTTGCCCCTGCCATGGCCCTGCCACAAACAGAGCCATCCCAGGGGAAGGGAGGGGAGGAGGGATCTCCCTTCCCCCCCATAACCAACAGCAGATAATTGAATCCGTGGCTGGTGAATTAGTGGATACGGGGGTGCTACTGTACTCATTAATCAGGGAACAGCTTCGTGCTGACAACAGACCATAAATTCCAGCCCCTCCTTCAGGGAAACTGATTTCTCACAACAGTACTCTGGTGTAAGACACACTCCCAATCCACGTTTCTGGGTTCAGCTGCCTCCTGTACTTGTGTTGGCACCAAAACCGAACAGCAACTGCATCAAGCAACAAAGGTCTGTTCTGTGGGTGATCAGGACTCAGCAGAATGACACTTCCAGCCCCCTCCCACCAGCTATCTCTGGCATGACAATCTGAAGCAGGACCCTGTTGGGACTCTCCATCATATCAGAGATCTCTGTCAGGAGGTAGCTGGACATGTCATCATCCTGTAGTGCCTTGATCACCAGCAGAAAAGACCTCCATCACTCAGTGTGTCTGCTGGCTGTTAAGGCAGATGGGGTGGAGGGCATTTGCGATCATGGCAATACTGTTGTCCCTCCACATCCACGGATTTGGTATCCACGGATTTAAGTATTGACAGCTTGAAAATATTCTTTAAAAAACAATAATCCAAAAAGCAAACCTTGATTTTGCCATCTTACATAAGGGACACCATTTTGCTATGCCATTGCATATAATGGGACTTAAGTATTCACAAATTTTGGTATCCACAGGGGGTCCTGGAACCAAACCCCAGTGAATATGAAGGGACAACTGTAGTACCACAATCATGAATATGGCGCATGGCTGAATATGGAGCAGTTACTGATCCACAACTCAAGGATACAAATCCACAACTGCAATATAGGATGCCACCTTGTTCTTGTTCTTGTTGTTAAACTAAACTGTGTTTATACCCCACCCTTTCCTCAAAGTTGGGACTCAAGGTGGCTTGAAAATTAAAATGACTGCTATATAATTTAAAAATGACAAAAAGTAAACATTGTAATAGAATTAAACAATCATATTAAAACAATTTGAAATGTGCACTTTAAAAAGAACAGTACAATTTAAAACAATGCTTCATCCTTTTACAGCTTTTCTTCAAAACCTGTTTGAATATATATCTATAGATATAGATATATATTAGATAGATAGATAGATAGATAGATAGATAGATAGATAGATCTTTACTTGCCAATGGAAGAATAGTAAGGAGGAGGCCATTCTAACTTCCCTAGAGAGGGAGTTCCAAAGCCTAGGGGCAGCCACTGAGAAGGCCCTATCTTGTGTTCTGATCAATTATACATGTGAAGGTGCTGCGACTGAAAGGAGGACCTTTGTTACAGATCTCAGGGTCTGGGCAGGTTTACAGGGGGAAATTTTATTTATTTTTTTATTTATGCAATTTCTGTACCTCCTTTTCCCCAAAGTGGGACCCACGTTGTCTCACCAAACAAATAAAATCACAACTAAACCCAATTAAAACCAATTAAAAACATACAAAGTAAAAAAAAAAAAACAGATAAAAACAACATTTTAAAAAGGGCTCCCTGAAAAAAGCCACAATTATACACCAAAGGCCTGCTTAAACAAGAAAGTTTCTGCCTGCCAGTGAAACGAAAATAGAGTGGGGGACAGCCTAGCCTGCTGCGGGAGGGAGTTCTGGACGGTGGGAGCAGCTACTGAGAAAGCTCTCTCTTGAATCATCAGCAAGCAAGCCTTTGTCTTCCTCTGAGACTGAGAGAGTGTGATTTGCCCAAGGCTACCCAGTGGGTTTCCATGGCTGAGGGGAGATTCAAACCCAGCTCTCCAAAGTCATAGTCCAGTCCTCAAACCACTACACCACACTGGCTCTCCATTGTCATTGGACTTTATCAGATGCAGCAAATGTGGCATCATAACAATTCCTAACTACTGCTAAAGGGCACACATATCAGATGACGTCATCCTTTCACGATAATGTCTTGTACAAAAGCCATTCTTTTTTATTGATGGACCAAGCCATCAATAGATCACTCATGGTGCTTTTTTACCTATATTGCCAGCGTTTGAAACTTCGTGCTATTGTCTTCATGTGAACACAGCATCAATGACAGAACATGCCCAGGTGAGATCACAACAGCCAGGTAGGGAATGCTCTTTTTATGAACCTCCCCAGTTCACTTTTAAGTTTTAAAGTGTGTTTCTGTGATTGTGTCTAGGTTTTCTGTCTTTGCTTTGATGTATTTTTTTTTTAATTAGCTGCGCTCTCATCTTCTCACAAGAATCGGCAAGATCACAAACCCAGAACTAAACAGAGCTCCATTTGTGCTCTTTTTATGCTGGGGCTGCCTATTGACACTACTAAAGGTAAAGTCTGATAGGATGGGTTATTTTGCCAGTAGAAAAATGCTTCAAAATACACCAGCAAAAGAACATTGGAAGAGGATTGTCTGATAAAGTCCATGGTCCATCTATTATTCATAAATCTCCTATTATTCTGCCTGCCCAGTTAAGATCTTCAGAGAAGACTCTCTTTTTCATTCCATCATTGCTTCATGCTGGATTGATGAGTATAAAAAGGAAAGGGCCTTTATCATGGTGGCACCTCGGCTCTGCAGCCCTTTCCCTAGAAAGACCCCTTTCCTCTTTGTTTCCCAGTGTCTTGTAAAGACCATTTTATTTTGACATTTTTCTAATGATTGATTCCCCCACCCAATTCCCACTGCATGAAACTATAAAAAATGGTTGTTGATACTATTTTTATTGCTTAATGTTTTTAAAGTTATCGTTGTATTTTAGTGGTATCTCATTTTTATTTATTTATTAAGTAATTTGGGGGGTATTTGAACAGAAGTGTGAAAATAAGGGAGGGAGGGAGGAAAGAGAGAGAGAGAGAGAGAGATCAAATCTTCTAAGACTCCACTCATTTTTAATATGGGGGGAAAAAACATGCTGAAATTCCCCAGATTTGGGGAAATGCTGATTTCACCACCACAGCTTGATTGGTAGCTGATCCTGCTATATCTGCCTTAAAAGTGCTGTTTCCATTGTCATTTTTATTAACAATAAAGTGCTTAACCAAATAATAAAGTGCTCTCAGTCTAGCAGCTTCTTCAAAGGAGAAAAAAAAGAGAGAAAAATAGATATTTACAAGTTCTCATGAGGCCGCTTAGCTGATCCACAGAGGATTCACTAAGTACTTTGTTTTCCACTTTGCCATTATCTGTTTGCTTTATTTTAGGGCTTCAGACTTTCATCGGTAGATTAGTCAATTTAGCCTACAATTCTGTGCACATTTATGTAGGAATAACCCCCCCCCCGCCAACTCTGAAAAGGCGGGACTACTGTAGTTGTTCCCTAATAAATGTGTAGTAGATCAGGCTGCATCAAGATAAAGGGAAATTATTAGGGCAATTTTTTTAAAACAGAGCACACTCCTGGATGGAAAAAGTTGGGAATGTTTTGTATCACCCCACTAGTGGCCATGCTGACTGAGAAATTCTGGGAGCTGTAATACAAAAAAAGTAAATGGTTTTAAAATCTGGATATGTGTGTTTGAGAGAGCATACGTGCAGCTTTTTAACAATATGTCACTGTCTCTGGTAAGTGTCTTTAGGAAGCTGAGGTGTAGCTATGGGGGATGTGAGTTTTCTCCCCTCAAAAATGAGACTTTTGACTCCTCCATGAAATTTTCCTTCACTCTCCAGATATCCAGCATTTCAGTAACTTGAAACTTCAGCTGAGCATTAAGAAACACAGTTTAACCATCCAAAGAAAAAGGGCAGGTAAAGTGACCAAGAGAATGCAAACATGGCAAATAGAGGCAATCTAGGTGTGAAGAATTTTCAACCTCTCACTCTCTGCAGTGCTAGAAACTGGGGATTGGAGGAAAATTTCATCAGGGTGCAGAATTTTTATTTGGGGTGGCAGTGCTCTCATTATGTCCCCACCCCCTCCCCGGTAGCTACACTCCTGGATTTCAGCCAGCTACCGTTACTTGAACAAGAAAATTAATCATCTGTTGAAATAGAAAGCAGCAGATCTTATAAGTTTAAGCACTCGTAAGAATCACAGGTTTCTGTATGGAATTTTACACACACATGGCTGGGTTGTGCCCAGTGTTAGCTGTACCATAAGTTGTTTTACACTCCCTCGGGAATTTTAGAAAGGCACACCTATGGAGAAGCAGTCCTAATACAGCAAAATTAAATCTATGCATCGAACCAAATTGAATGGGGGAAAGTGAATAGTTCAGTAAAAACTTTGCCCTTTTTTTATTTGGGGAATTTGTAACCTTCTGTCCAGCCAAAGATACTCACAATTAAAATAATGATAACAATTAAGAGAAGCAAAATGTTTTAAACCATGCATCGGGGTAGATGAAAATAGCAGAATTTAATGTTCACTTGTAATAAGGAGAGAGAGAAAAAGATCAGAGCAAGAGAGAGCTACACATATATACACATAGAGTGTGTGTGTGCGTACACACAGATATTTGTGTATGCACGTATGTGTAAATGATACAGGGACAGGGTCTATAATCAGCAGCTATAAAGTAACCAACATGCTACACTGAGAAAAAACTAGGTTCGGTTTCCCTCTTGATTGTGACAGAACAGTAACTTCCTGAAGGACTTAAACAAAATGTCCAAGAGAGGTAGTATCTGAAATGTTGACTTTCACAGTGACTTTCTGTTTAACACAGGGTGTGGAATCCCAGTTTATGTGACACCAAATCTCATACATCAAGAAACAGAACAATCGAGGGAACGAATGCTGTTGTTTCAACCATTTCAATTATCTTCCAATTAAAAGAAAAGAAAAAGCCAACTCTTGTGATAGATGCTGAACTAGTACTACCTATTACGGATATACTTCAGTTAACCAAGTAGATGTATTCCTGGGCATTACTTCTTTAACAGAAACTTTGGTACAAGAAGTAGAAATCATACAGAAAGAATAGGGATAGGTTCCTAGACTACAAAACAGAAAAGCACTTCAACATTTTTCAGTAAACTTTTGATCCAGAACTAACAATTTGCACACGTGAAATGAGATGACGAGGTCAGGGAAGCCTTGCATACAAAGGAGATTATCAGACGCAACTAACGTGGTGCCAGAATAACAACAATGGAATGCAAAAGGACGTCAATATCACACGACATCATCCTTTGTGTTCCGCTGTTATTATTCTGGCGTTTCTTTCTATTGATGGGCCAGAGCTGTCAATGGATTGCCCGTCCTGTTTTGGTGCCAGCATTGCCGGCATCTGAAACCTCACGCCATTTTTGACTCATAATTCCAGCATCAATGGGCAGTCCTGCCAGAACACTTCCAGGTGGGATCGCAAGAACCAGATAGGCTAACCTCTTGTTTGTTCCCTTCCCAGGTTAATTGTTATTTTTTTTAGTGTGTGTATCTGCTTTTTAAAAACTTTTTTGTGTATATTTTTATTTTTATTTTTGAATTTCCCTTGCTCGCATCTTCTCGCAAGAACCGGCAGGATTTCAGTCCAGGAAGTGAACGGAGCTCCATGAGTGCTCCATTCATTCCTGGGCTGCCTGTCGATGGGAAAGAAGATAAATCTGATGGGGAGGGTTATTGTTCCAGGACAGGGACAGGATTGGAGATTGTGGGACAGGAATGCTTTTTGCGTTCCTGACTGATAATCTCCATAGAAAGAAACTTGTTGATCCTTCTAGAACTCACATGAAAGCTTCTTCAAGGGTTGATTTTTTTTCTTTTACCAGCCTCCCCTTTTCTTAGGATTTCCATTTTGGTGGCCAAAAATATAGATCTATGCTTTTTAACATTGTGTGAGTGACTGTTGTGGCAGGCATATCTGCCTTCTCCTTTCCTTTCTGTTTTGCTGTTGATGCGCACTCAGTAAGAGATTCTGGAGGCAGCTGCTGTTCATCTCATCTGTTGTAGGCAGGCACATACAGAGCGGCAGTAGGATCAGCAAGAGTAGAATCCATTCTTTCCCAGCTCAAGCTTTATTGCCTTGTTTCCTACAGACATGCTGCTGCAATCTGATACCAAAAGTCTGTGGAAGCATCTACACAATGAAAAAAATCCGGCAAGAATGCGGGCAGAATACCTTTAGTTTACATGAGCTCCTTGATTCACCATATCAAGAAGGATGGGGGCTGAAAACTCCACATAGCCCACGATAACAGCTTTTGCTGTTTCTCGCGATCTTTTTTTAAAAGTGCACAAAAATGCACATAATAGGTCATCTGTACAACCGATTCAAAAGGGGGATACAGCAGAGCTTAAAGCTGATTGGTCAGACCTTGGAGGAGGTGGGATTGCAAGGGAGGGCTTGCAATGCCAGAGCCGCCGTTGTTGTTGCCAGCATGATCATTCAGCCAGCAACGCGACAGAGCAAAAGTAAGAAGTTTCTTTTAAGCTTACTCTACTCTAGTAGACCTACTCTAAGAAAAAAAGGGGGGTGAATAGAGGGAGATTTTCTGGACTCAACTCACTCGTGGCCAGCTTTTTTTTTTTCCTGTGGATGTAAACTGCAAAATGTTCCATTCCAAGCCTGCTAATGAGCCATGGGCACAAATGGGCACTGCAGCGAAAGGGAGGTAAGGCAATATTTTTTGCTACAAATTCTCCTGTGTAGCTGCTCCCTATGTTTCTCCAGGCTCCTTTCACCATTCTCCCAATGCTAATCTGCTAAATAAACTTCCAGATAGACAGAGGACAAGAAGAAAAACTGGAAGCTAGGAGAGCTTTAAAAAACTTTGTAAAAAGGAGCTTCTTTGTCAGAGGTGCTGTTAACTGAGGTATCCCTGTATTGCATGCACCCTATTCCTTAGGTTGAGTTGAAGGTATTTCCGGTTTTTGTTTATTTATTTTAGATAGAAGGAGAAATCTACAATAAATGTCCACAACAATTGTTTGAACTGCTGGTGTGCTCTCTGTCATAAATGGTTTATGGATAGCCATCAATCCGTTCTGCTCATTCCCTCTTAAGAAGTTTGATGTACTACTCTAAGCAGTGGATGCCTCTCTGTTTAACAGTTCTTGGCAGGAAAATTTGTTGCGTGACACAACTTTACAAAGAACATTAAAATCAATGACAATTTATACACCAGAGGCTGGGAATTATGCTTTGGATTCTCATAATTCATCAAAATAAAGCTGTCAGAGACCTTTTATTATAAATTAATAACATGTTGTCGAAAAGTACTGTCGCTGGAGAGCATTTAGCAAGTGAAGCAGTGACATCTAGTGGCTCTGTCTGACAAGCGTTACTTCAGCTTGAGCTTGGCTGTCGTTAGAAGCCATGCTCTCTCAGCCTTTGCAGAAGGCAATGGCAAAACCCCTCTGAATAAAACTTGCCAGGAAAACCCTAGGAGAGGGTCACCATAAGTTGGAGTCAATTTGAAGCCACATGACAAAAACAAAGTTATTTTAGCTTGTGGCCAAATACTTCTGAAGACAAATGGCTTCAAAAAACTTTTTTTTTTTAATTAGCCACTGAAGTCTTTAATACCGTTTGGTTACAGACTTCAAACTACCTCTTTGGAAAGACCTTGCCCTCCACATGGTAGCCAGAGAATTTGGTCTGTCAGTGTAGCATCTCACACTCTTCAAAAGTCATATCCAACCTTCACTCACTTCAGTTTTGGTGAACAGGGGTGACTAGGGGCTTCCATATCAGGGTTGTGGTGACTACACTTTGGGATCTTTTCCCAGACCTTAAAGGAGGGGTGGGCCACAATGGGAGCCCAGGAACCAATGTTCTGACCCTGAGATTGTGTGGGGACATCCTGGATTACCAAAAATGCCTCCCAAACCTCCAAAGTAGCCAGATATCTACTAGCTTGGGGGGTGTATATTTGATGTTAAACAAGGGGTGGGATGCAACCTGTTCAAAAGGTTTCCAGGGGGAGCAACTTGCCCTCTTTTATTTTTATTTTTTATTTTTTAGAATGGTCCAGGGAGTCTGGAGTAGTCTATGGCAATGAAAACAGCCTCACTGAGCTACTTGCAGCACCAGGACAGCACTTTGCCTACCCTTGCTTTGGAGTAGCTATACCAGGTGCTGAATCCTATCTCCAAAACAGGTTTGGCACCTATAGTTCCTTTAAGATCTGGGATAAACCCAGTGGCTTCATTGCACCACTGACTTTGGCAGGCTCATTAGGGAACCCCTCAGCAACCAGCTGAGGTTGGATCTCCTATTTTTCAGACAGAGGAGCTGGTTGGCTAAAATGTCAGTGGCATGGTGAACCTGTTCTGGGCTTTAGTCTGAACTTTAAAGGGGCTGTCCAAGGTTCTGAAGTATATCCCCCTCCAATATACTCAGAACCTTGAATAGCTCCTTTGAAGTTCCGGCAAGAGTAGATTCACCACGCCAATGGCTTTGGAGCAAGCCATCTCCACCTTCTTTCAGGGGACCTGACCCTGATATATGGAGAAGGAGCAGTGGAAATGGAATTGTGGCTTTCTGAGATGATGGTGATGATGATGATGATTTTATTCTTTTTTTATCCCACATATTCCTCAATTGTAAGCCTCAAGGTGGCTAACAAGTGCAAATTTAAAACATACAAAAATATCAGTGTGTGTGTGTGTGTGTGTGTGTGTGTGCATGTGCATGAATAATTTTAAACATTATTTTAAAATCCATAGCGTTAAAGCAATTTAACATTCATTAAAAGACAAGGTATAAAAATTCACCAAAACAGCATCCCATTAAAAGCCTATCACAGTCCGTTTCTGAAACCTGATAGAATAGAAAAATTTTCACTTCCCAGCAGAAAAAGAGCTAGGAGGGAGTCAAAGTAGCCTCCCTAGGGATGGAGTTCTAAAGTCTGGGAGCAGCCACTAAGAAGGTCTTCTTTTGTGTTCCAACCTATCATGCCTGGGAAGGGAGCAGGACAGAGAGAAGGGCCCCTCTTGAAAATATTAGAGAAGAAGATTACACGGCAAAGGAAGCCTTTTCCAGACCACCACCACCATGGCCACACCTTTATGCTTTTGTTGTAAAACTTTTTGTTTTGCTTTTTCTTAGTTTAAAGAGGGGGAAACAGTAGTGGACAGAACTCCACCAGTGTTGCTGTGCTATTTGGGGTGGGAATAAGAAGATCCCCAAATTGTAATCCCCAAATTTTTGAGGAGGGGCATTTGAAAGATACTCCCTCAAATTACCTTTTACACATGGGGTAGCAAAATGGAAGTGGCTGTTTTAATCAGCCTTTCTAGCAAAATCATAGAATCACAGAGTTGGAAGAGTTCATAAGGGCCATCCAGTCCAACCCCCTACCATGCAGGAATACAGAATCAAAGCATGCCTGAAAGATGGCCATCCAGCCTCTGTTTAAAAACCTCCAAAGAAAGAGATTCCACCACACTCCCAGGCAGCGTATTCCACTGCCAAACAGCTCTTACCATCAGCAAGTTCTTCCTAATGCTTAGGTGGAAACTCTTTTCTTGTAGTTTGATCCTATTGCCCCATGTCCTGGTCTCTGGAGCAGCAGAAAATGAGCTTGCTCCCTCTTCAATGTGACATCCTTTCCAGTATTTAAACATGGCTCTCATGTCACCTCTCAACCTTCTCTTCCCCAGGCTAAACACACCCAGCTCCCTAAGCCACTCCTCATAGGGCATAATGGCTTCCAGACTTCCCACTATCCTGGTCGCCCTCCTCTGGACATGTTCCAGCTTGTCCACATCCTTCTTGAATTGTGGTGCCCAAAACTAGACACAGTATTCCAGGTGAGGTCTGACCAAAGCAGAACAAAGTGGTATTACAACATCCATTGATACAGACACTGTACTCCTATTGCTGGAAAAATCCTTGTAAGGATACTCCTGGACAGATTAGTTCCTGCTATTGCAGAAGAACTTCTTCCTGAAAGCCAATGTGGCTTCAGAGACAATAGGAGTACTACAGATATGGTATTTGCCCTTAGACAACTGCAAGAGAAATATAGAGAGCAGAACAAGGGTCTCTATGTAACATTTGTCGACCTCACCAAAGCTGTGGCAAATCCTGGAAAGACTAGGATGTCCCCCCAAATTCCTTAAAATGATTATCTTGCTACATGAGGGCCAACATGGTCAAGTCAGATATGACGATGCTCTTTCAGAGCCCTTTCTAATAACTAATGGAGTGAAGCAAGGTTGTGTTCTTGCTCCAACTTTATTTACAATCTTCTTCAGTATGATGCTCCAAAAGGCTATGGCAGAGCTTGAAGAAGACCGCATCTATATACGTTACTGTACTGATAGTAGCTTGTTTAACTTAAGCTGTCTGAGGGCTCGCACTAAGACTCTAAACTATCTAGTCCGTGAGCTGCTCTTTGTGATGCTGCTGCCCTTGTTGCCCACACAGAACGCCTAACATCCTGCTTCCCAACAGCTGCAAAGCTCTTTGGACTGGAAGTCAACCTGAAGAAAACGGAAGTTCTTTACCAGCCTGCAACACAGGATGAACACCATCATCTCCACATTGCCATTGGCAAATCTGTGCTTAAGTCCGTTCAGCAGTTCAACTACCTGGGAAGCATAATCTCCTCAGATGCCAAGATTGACAAAGAGATCGATCACAGATTAGCAAAGGCATATAGCGCATTTGGAAGACTTTACAAAAGAGTCTGAAGTAATAAACCCCTGAGGCAAAGCACAAAAATCAGTGTGTATAGAGCCATCGTACTGTCTTTTCTCCTTTATGGGTCTGAAACATGGGTCACCTATCGCCACCACTTATGACTCCTCGAACGCTTTCATCAGCGCTATATACGCACAATCCTAAACATACACTGGACTGACTATGTGACAAATGTTGCTGTCCTTGAGCAAGCAGAGATCACCAGCATTGAGGCCATGATATTGAGAACACAGCTACACTGGACCGGACACGTTTCTAGGATGGAAGACCATCGCTTCCCAAAAATAGTACTCTACGGTGAACTTGCCTTGGGTCAGCATAAGAGGGGCACTCCAAAAAAGCGATACAAGGACTCCCTGTAACAACATTTCAGGCTCGGCCAAATTGTTCACCAACAGTGGTCCGCCCTGGCCTCACATCGGGAGGCATGGAGATGCACTATCCACAATGCTGCAGCCTTATTTGAGAACTCACACCAAACAAGTCTTCAAGAGAAACGACAATGCAGAAAGAATCACAACCCAGAAACATCACCCAAGGAGACCTTCTGCTGTGCTTTCTGCAACCGGACTTGTTTATCTCGGTTTGGCCGTTTTAGTCATCAGTGTGCTTGCAGAAAGCGCGGGATAAGTCCTTCCTGAATCTTCGTTTGTGAAGAAAAGCCAGAGACTCCTATTGATGCAGCCTAGTATCAAGAAGTAGATAATAATTCATCTAGCCAGTGAATGATGAAAAAGCAAAAAAAAAAAACATTTTATCCAACACCCTGCTGGGTTCATGCTAACAGAATAGAAAAGGAGGGTGTCTTGTCCCTTTCTCTCCTCCTCTTCCTCCCTCTCCCTCTCCCTCTCTCTCTCTCATTCATACAGACACAGAGAGAGAGAGTCTTTGTCTCCTGTTGTACTCCATGGAAGTAAAATTATGTACATACAATTAACATGCTGGAGGCATGTCTGGAGACCAGAAGTCCTTTGTGTCCTATAGATTTCAATGACCCCATGATCTACCCACAACATACTTCTCAATATACCCCATTTTGCTACTGCCAAAATTGGAGCTGGGGTGTCCAAGAGACAGGGGTTTCAGGGGCTGGGAAGAGCACCAGAGGCCAGATCTCCTCCTCCAGTGTCAAACTGAATTTTTTATCTCCACCCTCAGAGGGTAAAGTTTGGACTAAAACATAAAAAGGGAGATCTTCAAGGTGCTGAACCAATTTGGGGAGACAGAGTCTAGCAACTTGACTAGCTTCTTTTAGACTAAAGTTGAAAGAGGATTCATTACTCTACATGGAAGCCAGCAACCACCACTGAATCTGATCAGGCCTCTAAGAGCAAGTAAGCACAACTGAGGGCAGTGTTGAATGAATCAGTGAACTAATATGCACAATCTCAGTATGTCAGCCCAAAGGATCAGTGCTTTCCAGCCTTTCCCCTGAGGCTGAGAGAGTGTGACTTGCCCAAGGTCACCCAATGGCTTTCCATGGCTGAGCGGGGATTCGAACTCTGGTTTCTCAGCGTCCTAGTCCAACACTCAAACTAATACATAACGCTGGCTCTCATAAGTGGGCCATAGGATGATGCTTTTTGGATCCCCTAGCCACTATACAAGTTCTTGTATAGTGGACAAGAACTTGGACCATTCATTCTTTCTCAGCCTGACCAACCTGACAGGATTGTTGTGGGGAGAAGGAGAACATTCAGCCCATGGAATATAATCATAGCTAACAGAGAAAAAAATAATGTAACTGATAAAATTCAGGATGTTTCTTACACTTCATGTTTGATGTTGTATTTTACAATCTCATCTTAGCCTGTGTGTGTGTGTGTGTGTGTGTGTGTTAATATATTGGTTAGTCCCATCTAGAATGATCCCATTGAATCAATTGTTGAATGCTGAATCAACATATAAATAAATCCAGTTGATTCAATGATTCTCCTCTTGTCAGAACTAAAAGTAGGCTTTAGGTCCATATGAAATGGTTATGCTAGTGGAATTCAACTTCTACGAGCATGAACTGAAGAGGTCCATTACACAACAGCCAAAAAATACAACTACATGTTTAATGGAACTTACACATATGAATAATTTTTTGTTATTGCTATTTCTTACCTGCTTCTCCCCATGGATTATATTACGCCAACCAGATTCTGGACATTAGATGACAGTCTTTTAAATGAATAAATCAGTATATGTGGGGTTGTGTTTTTTTCAGTTTCTTGACTTCAGACCAACCAGTTTAGTAGTTTTCATAAAGCACTGAGACTGACTGCTCAAGGGGACTGGGCCTTGCAGAACTGTGCTATACTCTCTATCTCCATTTTATTTGTTGTTTTTAATAGCTATGTTTATTAACTGGTTCTAATTTTATGGATAATGTAACAATCGTCCAGGTTCTACATCACAGATGTAGTTACAAATGCATAACTACATCTTTCTTCCCAACCCGACTCTCCAAACCTACCTTAACCAACAACAGCCACACTCAGCGATGGAGCTCTGTTCTCCTGGTGATCAGGGCACAGCAGAATGAGGTTTCCAGACCCCTTCCACCAGCAATCTGTGGTGTGATAAGGAGATGTGACAGGAGTCCCACTTCTGATTGTTGCTGCCTTGCTCACTGGTGGAAGCGGGCCAGAAAACATCCTGCTGTTGTATCCCAATCACCAGCAGAACAGACCTCCATTGCTTGATGCAGCTGCTGGCTGTTCTGCTAGGTTTGTGGAGACATTTGTGATCACAGCAATCATGCCACAGTCATGAATACAGAGTGTGGCTGAATATGGAGCAGTTATAGATCTGTAACTACATTATGAATCCATAACCGCAATTAGGATGCCAGCTGACATTTTTAACTCTTGTTATTTAGTATAACTTGTAGGTGTGTTTCTTTTAACTCCTGAGGCTGAGGAAAAGGTAGGATATAAATAAATAGAGGAAGAGGGGGGAGCCAACATAATTGTGCATGTGTAAAAACACTACTCAGCTAGCTCAAATTCTAGTGTCTCCTTAGTATGGGTTCTTTTTAGAAGTTAGGATTTCACAATTTCTATCCAGGAAAAAAAAAAGCATTAAAAAAACCTTTGGGTGCTCCAAATTGGTCTTTTGATGTCCATTTAAATGAGACATTGGATATTTAAAAAGCTTGTAGCTGCTGTGATGGCTCCTTATGATGAGCGTTCAGTCCTATTCCTTTCATACCCTGCAGAGCTGATACCCTTGGCTTTAGATGGTAATAAAGTCGAGAACTGTCTTTAATATCTTTTTTTCCCCTTCCACACTTAGTTTGGTCTTTTTCTTTCTTATCCCTGCAGGATAATCATATACATAAAAGTTGTGAAGAAAATGTATCAAGTTTTTTTCTCCCTGCTTTCTATCAGTCTCAGTTCACAAAGGCCTCAGTAATAAAAAGGAATACATGAAAAGATAATGTGTAAAAAAATGTTCTGTATAATGTCAGTGGATATACATCAGATAACATTTAAGTGGGGAGGTGAACTGATCTCATTATAAAAAAACCCCCAAAAAGTAGCTGTGTGATCCTTAAGAAGAAACAAAATTCAGGTTGTGTAATACCTTCGTTACAATCACGAAAATATCACAAACATGTCAAATCTTCATCGAGGTGGGGAAAGTGTGGCTTGTGGGCCACATGTAAGGGTGTAAATTCCTTTTCTTTTCTTTCTTTAATTATATCCTGTTTTTCTCCCATATGAGACCCAAATCTTCACAAATTTCATTTTCACACACAACAGAGCTCATATTTCCCTGTATGAACCTGTCAGAGACTTAAGATCCTTGGAAGATGGCTTTCTCTTGGTCCCATCACCATCACAAGCTGATCTGATAAGGAAACAGGAGAAGACTTTCTTGGTGGCTGCTCCCAGGCTATGGCATTCCCTTCCATGAGAGGCTAAGCTGGGCCCCCTCTCTGCTCGTCTTTTCACTGGCAGGCAAAGAACCTTCTATTCAAACATTAGTTTTATAAATAATTGGCTACAAGGAATCATTTGTATGAGGGGGCATGCTTTATTTTTAACTTTGTTACTATGTTTCTTAAGCGATTTCACACTTTCTAAAATTTAATGGTATTTTAATACAATAATTTCTCTAATTGTGTATTAACTTTTTATTATTAGACTTTTCAGCTTTTTCTTGATTTAGTTGCCTTGAAAGGTATAATATAAATAAAATAAAATAAAGTGTTCTATTACTTTTCTCCCTGCTGTGAGAAAGTCCTCGAAAAGTCCTGTGCAGTTTTCAAGTACCATTAGCAGTTATTTTTCATGCAAAAAACACACACAGTGGATTTTTTGCACAAGAAACAACATTTTCTGAGAAGAAATTTTCTTTAATGTGCAAAAATTATTCTTTTCCTCACAGAAAGGCATGTTTTTGGCAAAAGAAACATGTTTTCTGTGCAGAAAATACTGATCTTTATACAAAAGGACAGGCATTTTTCTTGCAGAACAGATCCCAAACTACAAAGATTCTCATCCATCCAGTATTTTCCTCATCACTGTTTCCTAACACGGGAAAACTATTTTTATCTGTCATTTGACTATTATTTAATATTCTTTTCATCCCTAGCTACCTCCCACAACAACTCCTTTTTTCTTCTCCAAGTTACCAACCCCTTGTACCTCCAAGTTGGAGCGGAGGAAAAATATTCCCAAAGGTCAACTGCCCTTGAGAGATCTTCAAAAAGTGGTGGATTTGTTTAAAACATTCCAAATAACTCTTCCTCCCACTAATATCCAGACAAACTCAGAAGTCAGAACAAGGAATGATTTTGTGTTCTGATTTTAACCAAAAAATAGGATGGTGGGTTTGTTATTATTATTTGCGATCAAACTGGCTTTAACTTATGGCAACCCTAGGAATGAGAGACCTCCCCAAAGCCTCAGTCATCAACAGCCCTGCTCAGGTTTTACAAACTCAGGGCTGTGGCTTCCTTGAGTGAGCCAATCCACCTGTAGTGGTGTCTCCTTCTTTTCCTACTGCCCTCCACTTTACCAAGCATGGTAAAGTCTGGGTACATAGAGGTTTCAGTTGGACAGTATAACATTTAGGAGATGGGGAAAGAAACAGAGGCCAGAATCCTGTAAGCATTATACAGATCACCCCCATATCCATGGTATCAGTAATCATGGGGGTTGTTTACACGGCAAAATAAATCCTCAAAGAATGCGACAAGAAGCCTGATAGTTCCCATGCATTTCGAAGCAACAGCACCCTTTTCAGAAGAAGGGGGTGCAAAAAACCCATAAGTCGCACAGTATCAGCTTTCGCTAGTTTTGCAGACTTTTTTGATTAAGTTTGCGAAAATGCGCATAATTGGTCATGGGAACTAACAATCGTGTAAACTGCCATCAACCTTTTCAAATTACTGTGAGCAGAGCTGAATCCTGATTGGTTGGAGTGACCATTGTGCCTTATCCGAATAGACTGAGGGGTTGGAGAGGAGAAATTCACCCTTCTTCTGCTTGCAGCCCACTTTGGAAAATCAGCTCTGAGCCCTTCCTGTCTGTTTCAAAGGAAGGCTTTGGGGGTTGGGAAGATGATCGGAACTAGCCCCTGCTTCGCTTGTGTGTCCATGTGTATGTGTGTGCATTCGTGTGTGCGGGGAAACAGCCGATCGCATGTTCGTCCTTTTGTTTGTTTGTCCTTCCCTTCACTTGCCTTTATTCAAAGCTTCGGAGGCAGGGAAGACGATCAGGAATGGGGCTAGCCCCTGCTTGTGTTCTGTGTGTTTGTGTGTGCATGCGTGAAGGGAAGGGAAGGGAAGGGAAGGGAAGGGAAGGGAAGGGAAGGGAAGGGAAGGGAAGGAGATCGCTCCACCATACTTTTGCTTGTTCGTGCTTTCATTCACTCCTTTCTTTATAGAAGGCTTTCGGGGCAGTGGAAGACAGGGAAAGCTGACAGATCACTCTTTCAATCTTTTGTTTGCTTGTGCTTTTCTTTCCTCTCATTATTTATGGTCTCCGTGACCCCCTCCTTGCTCCCTGCCCGCCTCCTGCCTGGCTTTAATCATCTGGAGGCGATCCCCCCCACCTTTGCCTGTGTAAACTATGGAAAACCAAAACTGGCTGCATCTGGCTGCATCTTCCGAATAAGCCGGAATTCATGTGATTTATGCGTTCCTGATGTGAAAGAATGGTAATCCGGAATCTCGCGAACTTTTTCCTGTTGTGGAACCAGCCCCATGGTTTCATTTAACTGAAGTTTGAAGGGGAAGGGTCTCTCTAGGCATCTGGAGGTCCTCCAGCATGACCCTATGGCCAACCTCCACCAGAAGTTGACCATAGAGTTGTGCTAGAAGACCTCCAGATGCCTAGAGAGGCATCCTCCATAGGCATTTTATAAGTCTTCCAGCACAATTCTATGGTATTCTATGGTGGTTTGCTATTATCCACAGTTTCATTTATAAATGGTAAGTCTGGGAATGTATGCCCCTGAAATATAGAAGGCAACCTGTACACACAAGTTGTTGTAGGGCCAGGGCTCATCCTCCAGTCTCCTCTGCATCCACCTTCTGACTAGAAGCAAATAGACTAAGTTCCCTCGCATGTGCAGTTGTATTGGGGAGACATTGTGCAATGGAAGTATTCAGTCCATGGTTATGTAAGCAAAGTTGCACAAGAGCAATTACAGTACGGCCCCCATATTTTCAGGGGATACATCCCAACACACACCATGGATACCTGGAACCATGGATAATTTTGACTATACTTGGACCAGAAGCATGCCATAGAATCACACTGGAGGACCTAGAGAGGCCTACAAACACATCTAGGGGGAATATTTTGGGGGACATGGATAAGTGAAACCACTGATATCGAGTCCACAGATAAGGAGGTCGTACTATATTTCACACATGTAGTTGTGAATTCACATAAGTGTTTCAGAAATCTGCTTAAAGATACTTGTCCTTTCCCTTTTGTATTGCTAGTTTAATGGTTTTCCTCCACAAAGTCCCATCTCATTAGGGCATGGAGATAATCATGGGCTCTTGAAGGCAATGCCAGTGCTGTATGTCTCTGGCAGGCTCTAGCAAACTGGTAAGGCTTCAGGTATGGACCTGGTGATCAACAACATATCTGTCATCCAAGGACTAGCCTTGCAAATATGAAGAGGCTCACCACTGGAAGGTTGCCCAACAAGTGAAGACTTGGCCACAACAGACATGAATGTGACAGCATATTAATATGATAACTACAATAAGTGCGTGCTACATCAGTTGAGGGACTATCAGTACCAGTGAAATCAAGAGTCTTCTCATTGTTTAAGGTAGGGATAGAAAGAATACTTGTGGGGGAGAAATGAGAAAGGGACTACTCAAGTGTCCGAACACGCCAGGGGGGAGAATCCTCCTCAAGCCCCTTTCTTGTTTTTTCCCTAGTTTGCAAATAGACTCAAGGACTAGTACTGCCCTACCACCACCAGCCCAGACTCATCTATTTTCTACCCCTCCCTGAGCAGGAGGCTGGGGGAGTAGCCCAGCAAGGTAGATTATCATGGGCTGTGTTCTAATAGCTGGCCCGTGATAACAACATCTGCATCATTGTGAACCAGCTATCAAAACAGAAGTGGTAAAGATGATCCTCCCCACTCAGCTGCCCCTCATGACATCAGGAGGAAAGTTGAGCCTGTCGTAGAAAGGTAAAACCTCCCGATCCTTGCTTTACGCTCCTAGCCCCACCCTGTGATCAGACACTTTTCTTTCCCCGGCACGATTTTCTAAGTTGTCTGGCAGCAGGGAGAAAATTGATTAAATTACTCATTCTCCCCTGTGGGAGTGAATAATTTAACACAGCACATCCCCAGTTCAAGGTAACAATATTTGTTTTAGTTATTATTATACTATATGCTTGGTTCACAGGCAGCTGGTGGCTTCTACATCAGGGTGTGGTGAACTAGCTCAGGGTTTGCCCCACATCCAAGACTTTTTTAAGGAGCTATCCAAGGTGCTGAACTTATTTTGAGCCTAGCACCTTGGATAGTTCTTTTAAACTCTAAAATAAAACAGACACCTGTGGGTGATTGCCTGTTTGTCTGTTTCAGCTCAAGTGGTGAGACAGCAGTGGACAGGGGGTGTGCAAGAATGGCTCCAACCAAAACCAAAGAAGAGCTTCGGATGGAAGGGACAGTAGCCATGGAATGGGCTACTTAAAGGGTCTTGGGAGCAGCTGGCCAGAGGAGCAGGGGAAGGCAGCAGGCAGGATGCTGAAGCATGAGCGAGGACTGATCCACCAGACACACCCCCAGGGAGCAGTGGAAGCTACTGGCTTCCATGCCAGTAAGACAGTAAATCCTCTGTGAGTTAGAATGAATGATAAAGCAGCTGTTCAAGCTGTTGAATCTACTTTGGGGATAGGAGTCCATGGATCCTTTCAAGTTTGGATGAAAGGGCAAAGAGAATTCATTGCCCTACTGATATGGGAGCCACCAGGTGCCATTGCCAGGAATGCAACTAGCAGAAAAGGAAGGAACACGCTGAGACACTTGGGACAAATATGCAGGGTGCTCTACGGGCAGATGCACAATGAAAGTCAAGTGAAGGAGGAGTCATGGTGGATATGGGGCAATCTAAAATATCTGAGGGTAGCAAAGAGGAGTTCGGGGAAGGGAGAGCCTCTGTGACGTTCATCTGGGGAGACTCTCCAAGACAGAGCTACTCCCCACCCTACCCCTCCTGCCAACACTGCAAAAACAGAGGGGGTCAGAGTGGTCTTCCAAATCTAAGGGGAAGGAATCTGGCCTTTGGCACCCAAGAGTTCCTAAGGCCAGCAGGGGCCACAAGGATGACCAGAGGAGGGGTAAGAAGGGCCTACCTGCAGGGAGAAGGGCTGGATCCTGACAAGACTCACTTGGCCCAAATCTTCTGTCACTATACTTCTTCTTTGCCCATAGTGAGCCCACTCTTATCTTGACTGTGTTAACTGAAGATTCTGTTCATCTTGCAGTCAAAGAAAGATCAAATCAAGTCTTACTTAACCTACATACTGGGTCCTGGGTCTGTTTGGCTGGTATGCAAAATGCCCAACATGATATACTCCTACCAGTGCAAAAAACACCATGCCCAGCAAGTGTGGACATTCGTTTTATTACTGAACATTATTTTTTAATAAATTATTTCTAGTTTTTCCTTGGTTTTTTTTTTCCAGGCTGTGAGGCCATGTTCTGAAATAGTTTCTTTCTGACGTTTCGCCTGCATCTGTGGCTGGCATCTTCTCTGAAGATGCCAGCCACAGATGCAGGCGAAACATCAGAAAGAAACTATTTCAGGACACAGCCTCACAGCCCGAGAAAAAAAACAAGGAAAATCTATGGATGTCAGCCATGAAAGCCTTCAACTTCACATATTTCTAGTTTCATCCAGGATAGCGTACAAAGGTACAAGCAAAATAAAACAAATAGTAGCAGGCAAATTGGACAGAATGAGAACTTAACAAAGGTTTTGAGTAGCAAATTATTGCAATTCCCAGAATGGGCAGTAGCCATGGTGACTGGGGGATTCTGAGTGCCACAACCCAGAATAGTAACGTTTTCAAACTCTGAACTTTACAACTGGTGCATCTGATGGTGCTACACTACTGTCCTGAGCCTAAATCCAATTGTTAACCCCAATTCACCAAATCAAATGGAAACTGGCTAAAGCATCAGTTGTGTAGGTTTTATTAATTCAATGTGTCTGCTCTTGTTACTACTAACAGTTGGATTTCAGCCTCACTCTCTGTCCTTACACACATACTATAGTCTGAATTCTATTGATTAATCCCAACTAGAGTAGGCCTAATGAATCCATTGTTGAATGGTGAGTCATCATGTGGGTAAATTCCAGTGATTCAGTGTGTCTACTCGCTCTAGCTGGGACTAACAATGTGACATAGTCCTTGCTATTTAAACAGTCCTGTGAGAGTTATTTCTGCAGATTCTCTAGTCTTTTCCAAGGCAGACTTCTGAGTGAAGGTTTTCTTCCACATTTCATGCAAGGCACATTCTTGGTTCTAATAGTACAACATTAAAACCGTAAGTACAGTCAGATACAGAAAAGATTAAAATTGGACTGGCGGGTTCTAATCTGTAAAAGCAAGCAAAGCCATTCACAAAAGCTCTAGCCTAGGTTGTCAGCCTCCTTTACACTTCTGAGAAGGGCATGTCAAAGCATATCAGTGCAGTAGGGTTTAGCAGATTAAGTGGAAAGCACTTTCCCCCTCGCTAATTTAGCTATTGTACGTTATTCCTCCAGTATGGCATGTTTTACAGAAATAGCATGCACCGTGGTGATAAACATTCACTTTGTATCTAAATAGAAGCTTGGGGGGGGGGATCAGAGGGGTTTTGTTCTCCTCCTAAGTATTCCATAGGCCAGGGATGGGAAACCAAGTCCCACAACACCTGGAGGGCCACACATTCCACACCCTCTCATAGGCCAAAGCTGCTGGTGACGTTATGATGTCAGAAATGACTTGGAGACACAAAACAAACATTACTGCCAAGATCCCTTACAGGACCCCTTACAGGCTCTTATAGGGGCTCATGCATGTGCTGTGAGAGCATCTCCGGTCATCTCCTGTGAGAGCACCTCCTATCCTACTGGGAGGCATATGCTTATCAATTTTGCTAAGCAAGACTTCATACAATATTCTCCTTCTTGTGTACTGTGGTTTGCATTGTGCATTGCAGTTGCACATCACACAACAGCACCCAGTCATTGACATGTGTTGTACAATGTTGCATGGGGATTGTACAGTGTTGGCATAGCATATCTCTGCATACAGATTTTTACACCACATTAAGGGGATGTTGAATTACAGCCATAGTTTGTTTCAGGTTTTTGATTAGTCATTGAAGTGCCCAACACATAGATTCTTTCCCTAGGTGCGAAGCCAGCCAATGGTAAAAAAAAAGCTGGGAAATGCTGTCCAGATGTTCAGTAATAGAGACAATCATAGGAAAAGGGTGGGCTGAGACTCATAGGAGAAATTCCACTGTGGATTTGGAGAAAGGCAGGAGTTATGTCATATGAGAGCTTCCCAGTTGTGGGGAAATTAGTCTCTGGTTAGAGACAGAAGACTGTTGAAAGAACAGAAATCTTCTGGACATCCTATATTTCTGTCACATACATACACACACACAGGATTAGAATCATAGAGTTGGAAGAGACCACAAGGGCCATCCAGTCCAATCCCCTGCCATGCAGGAATATACAACCAAAGCACTCCCAACAGATGACCATCCAGCCTCTGTTTAAAAACCTTCAAAGAAGGAGACTCCACCACACTCCCAGGCTGCGTACACTGTCAAACAGCTCTTGCCATCAAGACATTCTTCCTAATGTTTAGGAAGAATCTCTTTTCCTGTAGCTTGAGTCCATTGCTCTGTGTCCTAGTCTCTGGAGCAGCAGAAAACAAGCTTGCTCCCTCTTCAATATGACATCCTTCCAAATATTTAAACATGGCTATCATGTCACCTCTTAACCTTCTCTTCTCCAGGCTAAACATACCCAGCTCCGTAAGCCACTCCTCATAGGGCATGGCTTCCAGACCTCCCACCATTTTGGTCATCTTCCTCTGGACACATTTGAGCTTCTCAATATCCTTCTTGAATTGTGGTGCCCAGAACTGAACAAAGTATTCCAGGTGAGGTCTGATCAAAGCAGAACAGAGTGGTACTGTTACTTCCCTCGATCTAGACACTGTACTCCTATTGTTAAAGAGCTGGGTTGTTGTGAGGATTACATGGGAAGAGATCCATGGACAAAAGGTGAAATATAAATGCAATTTTTAAAAAAGAAGAATTCATCTGCATTTCCCCCCAAACGTACACATTTCTGCAAGCAGTTTCCTCCAGTTGACTCCTATTGGTACACTCTTTCCCCCATGTGTATGCAATTTTGTGCATATTTTTTTAAATTCAAAGAAGCAAGAAAAACCAGAAAATAATTGCATTCTGGTTCACATATTGGCTGATATCTTGCTGGTTAGTCTAAAGTAGACCCATTTAATCAATTATTGAATGGTGAGTTGACACATAGGTCAATCTAGATGATTTAATGGTTCTACTCCAGCTTGGACTAGGAACAGGATTTATGCCTACAGTTCTGAAACTGCAAATTATATCAGTTCATTTTAAAATGCAAAGCAAACTATTTTTTCCCACCAGCTATTGGTCACTTCAGTTGGCTTTTTTCAAACCACAGATGACTTTAAAAAACAAGGTGCTATTTCAATTGGGGGAATATGGTATAGTGATTAGAGTACTAGGCTATGTGTTCAGAAAGTACAGTCTAGAACTTTTGGCTTAGTCCCAACTAGAATAAACCCATTAAATCAATTCTTAAAGAGTGTGTCACCACATAGGTATGAAACTGATATAATTGTCTAGTGTGGATTCACCCCTGAACATTGAGATCTTCAGAGGAGGCCCTGCTTTTGGCTCTGTGACCTTCTGTGGACATTACCTTTTGGTCAACCTGGTACTATTGCCTTCTAATGAGGACTTGAGAGCCAGCTTTTTAAAATGGCCATTCAGGCTCTGGAATATTGGTTTGATGGGTCTACTGCAGTTGAGACTAGCAATGGGATTCATGTCTATAACTTTTGGTCTGAAGTGGTTCAGTGTATCACATGAAGCTGCTGTGTATATGCGGTGTCCATACTCTTGAGGAAGTCCACCACATTTTAGTGCCAGATGAACAAATCTACAGTAATTGTCATTATGCCCATGTCCACAAATTCAAATTACGAATGTCTCCTCTGAAGAAAAGCCTATGTGAATCATCCGTACAGCATAACAAGTGTGAACACAAAAAAAAGGTAGATAAAAGGTGGTGTAACTAATCCAGGCTTTACGAGATGGTTAAGGGTTTTGTTTTATCTGCTGCATCTGTCTGTTTTTATTATACATTGCTGTTTCGGGAATTTTATTGTATTTTACGATGAGTTTTAATTGCTCTTAGCTTCCCTGAGCAGTATGTAAGTACCAGAAGGGCAGGTTATATTTTTATACCATTAATAAAATAAAATATCACAATAAAATAAAATAACACAGTTCCTGAGTGCACGCCATATCAAATATTATTTGCTTCCAAACGTGTCTGATACTTTGTTGGAACATATTAATCTGACATGATATTTAAAAATAATAATCACCTGCAAGATTACCCAGCCTCAAGACTCCCCCACCACATCTCTGCCTTTTTTAAAAAAAAGAAAGAAAGAAAAGGAGCAAGAAAGCAAGGTTTGCTTCCCACTTTTATGGGGAAAGAGTATGGATTGCCTGGGGTAATCACACAACTGCTGTTGAAACATATGTGCTACAGAAGGCATTGGGAGTTTACAGCTAAGGAGTAGGAAAACAAATTTCAGAACAAAGACAGCACTGTCGATCCACGTTGCCTACAGCTGCTAGATTCAACATGGGACAAGTCTATTTTGCCCTCTAAGGCCAAGTCACAGGGTCTTGTTTCCCAATATTAGCTTCTGTGGTGGAAGCTAATCAGATGAATTGCATTCTCCCACACTGCACAATTATAGCACTTTTATTCCATTTTAACTGCCATAGCTCTGTCTGATAAAATCCTGGGATCTGTAGCCTGAGCAAGGACTTAGGACTTTACACTACACTGTTATAGTGCTTTTATTCCGCTTCAACTGATATGGCTGCCTCCTGTGGAATTCTGGGGTTTGTAGTTTAGTGAGGCCTAAGAGCTCTTTGGTTGAGATTTCTAAATGCCCCTTCCCTAAACTGCAAATCCCAGGATTTCACAGGAGGCAGCCACAGCAGTTAAAGTGGAATAATAGCACTATAACAGTGTAGTGTAATAATCTCCTTTGAATTCTATAGTGGACTCCCTTGAGAGCATTCAAGCTCTCTGGTATTCTAGATATCTCACAAAACTACAAATCCCAGGGTTCCATAGGATGGAGCCAGGACAATTAAAGTGATATGAAACTGATAGAATTGTGTTATTAGTCTTATCCCATCCAGCTTTTTATTGTGTTGTTTTTAGTAATTATTATTATTATTATTATTAGAAACGACAACGCAGAAAGAATCACAACCCAAAAACATCACCCAAGGAGACCTTCTGCTGTGCTTTCTGCAACCAGACTTGTTTATCTCGGATTGGCCTTTTTAGTCATCAGTGCGCTTACAGAAAGCGCGGGATGAGTCCTTCCTGAATCTTCATTTGCGAAGAAAAGCCAGAGAGAGAGAGAGAGATTAGTGTGGGTACACCCCTAGGCTTTGAGACCTTCAAAAGGGGTCCTGCTTTTGTCTCTGTCACCTTCTCTGCACATCATCTCTTGGTCAACCTGGTACTGTTATGTTCAGGTGAGGGTTTGAGAGATGGGTTTTTTGGATAGCCATTCCCAGGCTCTGGAACTCTCTACCTTAGTAGGGAAGCTAGACTCACAGGCAATCAAATATTGGAGGGCAAAGTCTTTTTTTTTTTTTTAACTGTATTTCAAACTAATTGTAGGTCACATTGAGGCCCGTTCATGGGGAAAGGATGCGATATAAATTGAATGAATGAATAGATAAATAAAAATATGACGCCAGAGTTCTCAGTCCACCTTTTTCAGAAATGACTCTTAACAGTGGAGATGTAAAGACAACAAAATCTCCTTTATGTTAAATAGATGTGTGTGTTGTTTGTATCTGATGGAAACATCATTCAACCATGCTCCGGTCATTGGCAGAATGGCTCTCCTTCTCCCCATGCAGCCAATGGCCAGTAAAGTGATTAGCCCTGGTGGCGCAGTGGTTAAATGCCGGTACTGCAGCCACAACATTGTGAGTGGCATCCTGCAGGTCTTGAGGTTGACTCAGCCTTCCATCCTTCCATAGGTCAGTAAAATGAGTACCCAACTTGTTGGGGGCAATTAGCTAACACACTGTAAACTGCTTAAAGAGTGCCTAGTACTATAAATCGGTATAGAAATGTAGGTGCTATTGCTATTTTAAGTGCTGTAAAGTAGATGTGGGTGCGATTATGATCATGACAGTACTGTCAAAGTCATGACTAAGTCGTGATTGTGAATACCAAACAAGTGCAGTTAGGTAGAGCCAGCAGGGTGTAATGGTTTGAGCAATAGGCAAGGACTCTGGAGACCAGGGTTCGAATCCTTACTCACAAAGATTAAAAGCCTCTATGTATAAAGAAATGGGCACAGTGCAATTTAGGATTCATATGTTTTTGTCATATGCAGATTTTATTGTTGAGCGTTTTTACTTGTAAATTTTGAGTCTTTGGACTGCAATAAAATGATGATGATGATGATGATGATGATGGGAACCCACTGCCTCAGAGGAAGGAAAGGGCAAACTCCTTTTGAACAAAACTTGCCAAGAAACCCCCATGATAGGTTCACCTTAGGGTTGCCATAAGTCAGAAATGACTTGAAGGAACACAACAACAAAACTGATAGAGGATTCGAGCCAGTGCTTTTATATTTTATTTATTTATTTATTTATTTATTTATTTATTTATTTAATTTAATTTATATGCTGCCTTTCTTCCAGAGTGGGACCCAAGGCGGCTCACAAAAAAAAAAAACATTAAAAAACATTAAAAATAATACAGTTTCAAAACAGTTAAAATCAACATTGTTGCAACAATTTAAAATTATCTGAACATACAAAACGTTTAAAAAATAAAAACAAAAGATAAAAACACACCCCAATATGCAAATCCCCACAATTCTCAAACACACAAAATGTGTATTTCTTCACAGAATAATTTCTCAAAACACTGCAGCGATGGACGAATACCAGGCAAGAACTGTGCAAAATATTTGCTGCTCTATTATTCTTTCCGACCAACCTTTTCCCAATTTTTTCAGCCGGGAAACAAATAATGGCAATTTCCCCCCCATCTGTACAAGGGGTAACCCCTGCTCATATCATAAAGCATGATGCATTAAGCACTAACCACAGTTGCACAGAGTATGTCATTCAAACAAAAGAAAGCCACCAAGTCTAACAAATGAGGAATATACACATCATCACACACACTTTCAAGGCAGTGTTCCCACCCTGAGATTCCTCCCCTTCACCCTAACCACTGGAAAAGAGTATCCAGGCCCTGAGAGCTGACAACCCTCTTGTTGGGCAGAAAAACAATCATGTGGGAAGACGTATAACCTTGGAATACAACCACAGAGAGACACATTATACTAACATACATATTCAGTACTGCCAACACTTTCACGCATCCAGCCTGGCAAAACAAGTCATAATTCTAATTTCAAATTGGTCATAATCCCCCATAACCCCCCCAAAAAAAACTAATGCATAACTTTATTGTACAAAAGTAAACTAAAGAGAGAGTCATTAGGGGAGGAAAGCCTTTTTCCTAATGACTAGGCTGAAACATTTTGAGGGGAAGCACACACACATGGGGGGGGGGAAATCCAGCCACCACACAAAGTGCTGTTAGCAAGCAGAGATATCATTTAATAGAAAATAATTAAGTTTACATTTCCCAGTTTTTGCTCATTTGGTGGAGTGTTTCACAAGCTCAGGATTAACAGCAGCAGCAGCAACAGAAAAGCCCATCAGGACATGCTGCCATGTCATGCTGATAAAATAATGCAGATTATGGGTTATTATTATCATCATCACCATCACCATCCATCTGCTATAGCTCTCAGGTTGCCTACGTACCAGAATCAAAGCAGAGATCCCTTGAATTATGTCTACCTTGCCAAAGGCCAGCTTGAAGTTTCAGCAGCATCTAGCGCAAGGCAGGGGAACCTATGACTTTCTAGGTGTGGTTCAGGTATTATGCATTCATTCCCCACCTTTTCTGAAGCCTTGGAGCTCAGCTAGACAGGAGAATTAATTGCAAAAAATAGTGCATTAACTCACCATTGTAGCAGCCTTCATTTGTCTCCACGATCCATTCGCAAGATCACTGGCACAGGAAGCTATCCATGTTTGAAGTTCACACAGAGCATGCCTGTGAGTCAAGATGGTGGCCACAAGTGGATTACATGAGTTATTATTCCCTAAAAGCTCCTCCTGTCTCCCTTCTTTTTCCCCTTGTTAAATCAGAGATGCGAAAGAGCAATCTTGCTTAAAAATATACGGTATATTGTTTTTTGCTCTGCCACTCGCAAATAGTGCACAATCGCTTCCATTAAATCAACAATGGTGGCTCTAGCCACTTTGTCGCTGGCAAGCCCGCCCCCGTGCACATCTGACCAATCACCTTTTGACTTCTGTGATGTGCCCCAATTTGAATTGGTTGTTCAAACCAGCTGGAATGCGCATTTCTGCATATATATATTTTAAAAAGCAATGAACAGCAAAGGCTGTTATCGTGAAGTACTTGGAGTTTTTGGCCCCCCTTCTTTTGAACAGAAGCTCTGGTGGCACAGTGGTTAAACGCCATTATGCACCCAAAAGGTTATGAGTTCAATCCCACAGGGCTCCAAGGTTGACTCAGCCTTCCATACTTCCGTAGGTCGGTAAAATGAGTACCCAGCTTGTTGGAGGTAATTAGCTAATACCTTGTAAACTGCTTAGGGAGTGTTTTGCACTGACAAGCAATAAAGTAATATAAATGCTGTTGCTATTGCTGTTGCAAATTGCTACAGGAGCTCATTTGGACAAAAGGTATTCCCCTCACATTCCGAGAGGATTTTTTTTCACCATCTAGATTACACCATGAACTCAAATTAACTTACAAAGTTAAAACCAATCTAGATAAAAGTCCATGTCATTAAACTGTAGAAATGTTAAAATATAGTGAAATTATAAATAGAATTAAAAGTAAGGACATGGCTCCTCTTGCTTTAATATTTACCAGATCAGAAAGACTGGATCATAAAGTTCCATCAGGTGGAACTACAGAATCTTTCCTTCCAAACCCAAATTTTTTGACTGATGCAGCTCAACCAACACAGTTATTCACTGGCTGGTGAAAAGTGAAGGGAAGCAACAGCAGAGAAGCATCATTCACCATTCCTGTAGATCCATGCACAGCAAAAGGCATACCCTGTGACTTCGTAGGGGTCCTCAGCAAGGGATGGTGCCAGTGCTGTGCATCCAGCCACAGGAATAAAGTGGAAAGGTCCTCTGCTCCCCTCCCCCAGCTTTCCAGTGGCCAGTAAATCTTGTGTTGATGGGCTGCATCAGCTAAATGGTGGGCTTGGAGAAATGTAGAATGAGAAGTGCCATAGTTCTGCACAATGGAATTCTTCCCAACTGAGGATCAGCTAAGTATTAAAGCAACAGGATCCCTGTCCTGTATTCAGCCTGGCAGCCCTAGTGTATGACCTAGGATTGGATTGGTTTTCCCTCTGACTTTTCACTCAAACTCCAGGTAACTCATCTGGACAGTCACACTCACACTTAAACAGGACATGATTGGGGACCTCCTCTTCATATGGAGCTCTCACACATATTCAGTTTCTCACATATAGGCATTCCCTTCACATTCGCTGAGGTTTGGTTCCAGGACCCCCCGTGAATACCCAAATCCATGAATACTCAAGTCCCATTATATGCAATGGCATAGCAAAATGGAATCCCTTATATAAGATGGCAAAATCAAGGTTTGCTTTTTGGATTATTATTTTTTTAAGAATATTTTCAAGCCGTGAATACTTAAAACCGTGAATGCCAAACCCGTGAATGTGGAGGGACAACTGTATCACATGGAGGCTGGCATCATACCCAAGCCCCAGCAGTGGATTAAAGGCCCTCTCCTCCCCTGCCACAAGGGAGAGAAGAATAAGCAGACATGGCTCCATCATGCCTAGTTCCAGCACCTAATGAAAGGCCCTTCCCTCCATTCTTGGGGAAAGCTGTGGCCTCAAGGGAGAGAAGAAGAGGCAGCCTCTATTCAACTTCATCCCCACCCGGGTATCCTAATTAGATTGTAAACCTGAAGACATGGAACTGTCAAATTCACAATTTCTAAGCTACTCTGGGAGCCTTTTTGGTCAGGCATGTGATTGATTAAGATGTATAATCAATGAGAATTTTATAATGAAAAGAGCTAATACCAGCAGGGGCCAGTAGCGAGGACCTGCTTGGCACAGCTGTTACTGACTCTTGTTCTGTGTGAGAAGTGTGGGAGAGAGAGATAGTGGCTATCTCCATGGGAAAAGGTTGGACAAACCATATATGTGGGAATGGGCAACTGCAAGGCCCATAAGTATAATGTACACATGTATTGGTATAACCCTCTATCCCACCCATCTTCTCTCAGTCTGTTCTCTGTCCTCTTTCCTCTGCAGTACTGTGCTGTACTGCTCAGAGTGCTGTACTATGCAGTTGATGTACTTGGAGTCTCTGACTCACTGTAAATACTACTCGGTTGTGTTTAAGTAAAGTTCGGTGATTTACACACAGCCTGATGCCTACTGCAACTGCCTATGGCATTTTTTGTCACTTGGCCCTCTGCACATGCTCTGAGGGATTGGCGTGCACCCTGACATTTTTGGCTGACAGGTGGGGTATATGGTAAATACTCTAACTAAAATTAAAATAAAATAAATCCTTTTAGTAATTTATGCTCACATAAGTCCAGTTTGTGTGTGAGAGAGTCCCTTTCTAGGACAAGGTACAGAGAGTGAGAACCAATATTGGTTATAGCATTCGACTAAGACATCAGGAAACCAGGGTTCGAATCCACACTTGGCCATGGAAACCCACTGGGTAACCTTGGGCAAGTCACACTCTCCCAGCCTCAGAGGAAGGCAAAGGTAACCCCCTCCCCCTGAACAAATCTTGCCAGGAAAACCCTGTGATAGGTTTGCCTTAGGCTTGCCATAAGTCAGAAATGATTTGAAGGCATGCAACACCAACAACAAGTACAGGGCTATTCTCTTGCCCTTGTGCTCCATCCAAAAACGTTTCATACTCAACAGCTGCCAAACCCTGGGAGGAGCCCTTGCTGCTGTTGCTTACCAGTGGGGATGTGAGGGAGTGGGCAAGCAATTCAGGTCATGAAGAACTAGCTGCTCTAGGCTCCCAAGAGAAGTAAAATGTGGATGCACTCCATTTGAGAGCACATCCACATTTCTTCTCCCCTGGCCAAGCTGAGACCGCTGCTTCTTCATGGTCGGAACCATCTCCCCCTCCCTCTCTTCCCCAAAAGTATACAACAACAAAAAGAAGAAGAGAGTCCCTTTCCAAGGTTTGAACGTTGCCATGCAATGGAAAGATGTGGAATTCTCTATGTGGTGCTACACAGTCATATAGTGTGCTAAGGGGGGAGAGAGAAGCACATCACACCCTATGGACTTTATCACACAGGGGTGATATACTGCTATTTCAACAGCATAATTGTGTCTTTGGGCAAGGGGGCTTGCCACTTGCCAGTGGGTCTTTTTGCGGCCCGTCCGGCACCCCCTGAAAACCCTCCGGTACCCCCCTCCCTCCCCGTCTCCTTCCCAGCCTGCCTCGCAGCTGAGGGGGGGCAGGGGAGGGAGCGGCAGCCAATCGGAGCAGGCCTGCCCAGTCCGGATTGGCTGTCACCGCAAAAGGGAGGTGGGTCATCCGACCGGCCTCTGGCGCAGCCGGATGACATCAGGGAGGAGTAACGGAGCTGTTAAAGGCAGCTCTGTCACAACTCCTCCCGCTTTTGGCTCAAGAAGAGCTGAAGACCCACCCACCATCCCTCAGGGTAGAGCACATTCCATGTCGCAATTTGCAGGGCAACGGATGTCATGGGTCGTGATAGGGCATGAGGTCAAGGGGTCTCCATCAAGTATAAGTTCAAGCACTATCTCAAGTCCAAGTTCAAGTCCAAGTTCAAGGGAGACCCTGCCTCTAGTTGTTAGCCAACACTTGTTTACAGGGGAGGAGAGGGAGTTGAGCGGACGGCCCAGCCAGCATCTCTCTCCTCCTCAGGGAGTCGGGATTGACCGACAAGTGGCCATTGACCCACATGGGTGGGGTCAATGAGTGAATCATGACCCATGCATTGCTGCCAACCATTTAGCTTGCAAGTTGTGGCCATTTTATTGCCAAAAAACATATATTTACTAATCTATATTTAACCATGTTTTCTGAAGATGTAACCAATACAATTGTTATCAAGTATACTGTGTGTATCATTCAGGAGGGCAGAGGGGCTGTAGGGTCTGGGTCCGCAATACTTATCACATGACGTTGTGTCTGTCCTGTAGCTGCTTTCACCCTCCATGTGTTCCTGGAGCATTCCTTTTCATTGATGCATAATACCTGTCAATGACTCCCAATCACACTACTTTTCCATTGCTGATTTCCATGCAATAAGTCCGTCCCACTGCAATTCCAATTCCCTGGCAGTCATGTGGTGTGAGTGGGTGTTATTCTGCTCCTCTCCCCCTCTCTGCCCCTCCTCCTCACTATTCCCAAGCAGGCTGTTTTAATTTATTTTTTATTTATTTTCTCTCTTTTTTAATGTAAGTGTTTTGATGTAATTTTGCAATCATGTTCTTTAAAAAATACCCCCCCCAAAAAAAAAAAATTGAAAGAACGAATGCCTATGGTAGGGCATACTGGAGTCAGAAGGCAGGTTAAGGAGGTGGAGCGGAAGACACATCACGGGACCATGGATTGCCAAAGCAGCACTAAAGCACTACTTGGGAGAATGGTGTGATAAGAAAGGGTGCAAAACCGGTATGTTTGTTTAAACTATCAAGATTGCAACAGGACAGCAGGCTGGTGTGATAAAGTCCTGAGTGTACTTATGTGTTCCCACTTAGATCTTGGAAGGTTACAGTTTTAAAGGAACCATTTTAGTTGTTCATAATATATGTGATCAAACAAGATGTTGCTGTTGTTGTTGTGCTCCACCAAGTTGTTTCCAAATTATAATAACCAAAAGGCAAATCTACGATGGGATTTCCTGACAACAATTGATCAGGGGGTGTTTGCTATTGCCTTCCTCTGAGGCTGAGAGTATAAGTTTCTGTGGCTCAGTTTGGATTCACGTCCTGGTCTTCCAGAGATCTAGTCCCACATTCAAACCACTACACCATGATGGCAAAAGTTATGAATGAGGAAGAACAGACAAGCTACAAGAGGCTGCCACAGTTTTTTTTTTCCCTGAGCCTACTGGGAGGAGCAAGATTCACCCTCTCCTTTCCTCTTCCCCCCTCTGAGTTAACTGAGTACAAACTACTTTTGCCCTTTGTACTGAAGTTTGCAGCCAATGAAGTAAACTGACATTGAAGTGGGAGGAGCACAGAGAAACTGGGCCATTTTCAAAGAAGGAGGAAAAGTGGGATGGCAGAGGATTAATCAGGACTGTACCTGACAAATCAGAACAGTTGGAGGGTATGCATTACTCTGACCATCTGACAGGTCATAACACTCAGCCCTCTGTATCCACAGAGTCTGCATTCATGGATTCAATCATCCACAGCTTGAAAATATTTTCCCCCAAAATTAATTAATTAATTAATTAATTTTTAGGTATTTATAATTTGCTCTTCTGACACAAAGGCTCACGAAGGCTTACGAATTGTTAAGCAATAGCACCTATACATCTATACCCCTTTTATAGCACATCAGGCACTCTCCAAATGTTTTTCAGTGTGTGTTATCTAATTGCCCCCACAAGCTGGGTACTCATTTTACTGACCTACAAAAGGATAGAAGGCTGAGTGAACTTGGAGTCCTTGGGATAGAACTTGCAATGTTGCGGCTGCAGTACTGGCATTTAGCCACTGCGCCACCAGGGCTCAAAAAACAAACCTTGATTTTGCCATTTTATATAAGGGACATAAAGACCCTTGTTCTGCTCTCTACGTTTCTCTTGCAGTTGTCTAAGGGCAAATACCATATCTGTAGTACTCCTATTGGTTCTGAAGCCACATTGGCTTTCAGGAAGAAGTTCTTCTGAAATAGCAGGAAAGAGCAGGGTCTCTATGTAACATTTGTCAACCTTACCAAAGCCTTCGACATTGTTAGTAGAAAAGGTCTGTGACAGATCCTGGAAAGACTAGGATGTCCACCCAAATTCCTTAAAATGATTATCTTGCTACACGAGGGCCAGCACGGTCAAGTCAGATATGGCTATGTAACATTTGTCAACCTTACCAAAGCCTTCGACATTGTTAGTAGAAAAGGTCTGTGACAGATCCTGGAAAGACTAGGATGTCCACCCAAATTCCTTAAAATGATTATCTTGCTACACGAGGGCCAGCACGGTCAAGTCAGATATGGCTATGCTCTTTCAGAGCCCTTTCTAATAACTAATGGAGTGAAGCAAGGTTGTGTTCTTGCTCCAACTTTATTTACTATCTTCTTCAGCATGATGCTCCAAAGGGCTATGGCAGAGCTCGAAGAAGAAGACGACATCTATATACGCTACCGTACTGATGGTAGCTTGTTTAACTTAAGCCGTCTGAGGGCTCACACTATGACTCTAAACTATCTAGTCCATGAGCTTCTCTTCGCTGCTGCTGCTGCCCTTGTTGCCCACACACAAGCAGCTCTGCAGCACCTAACATCCTGCTTCCCAACAACTGCAGAGCTGTTTGGGCTGGAAGTCAACCTGAAGAAAACGGAAGTTCTCTACCAGCCTGCACCACAGGACGAACACCACCATCCCCACATTGCCGTTGGCAAATCTGTGCTCAAGTCCGTTCAGCAGTTCACCTACCTGGGAAGCATCATCTCCTCAGATGCCAAGATTGACAAAGAGATCGATCACAGATTAGCAAAGGCATATAGCGCATTTGGAAGACTTTACAAAAGAGTCTGGAGTAATAAACACCTGAGGCGAACCACAAAAATCAGTGTATATAGAGCTATTGTACTGTCTAGTCTCCTTTATGGGTCTGAAACATGGGTCACCTATTGCCATCAGTTACGACTCCTCGAACGCTTTCATCAGCGCTGTCTACGCACAATCCTAAATATACACTGGACTGACTATGTGACAAATGTTGCTGTCTTTCAGCAAGCAGGGATCACCAGCATTGAGGCCATGATATTGAGAACACAGCTGCACTGGGCAGGGCATGTTTCTAGGATAGAGGACCATCGTCTCCCAAAAATAGTACTCTACAGTGAACTCGCCATGGGTCAGCGTAAGAGGGGTGCTCCAAAAAAGCGATACAAGGACTCCCTGAAACAACATCTCAGGCTCGGCCAAATTGATCACCAACAATGGTCCGCCCTGGTCTCACATCGGGAGGCATGGAGACGCACTATCCACAATGCTGCAGCCTTATTTGAGAACTCACGCCGAACAAGTCTTGAAGAGAAACAACAATGCAGAAAGGATCACAACCCAGAAACATCACCCAAGGAGACCTTCTGCTGTGCTTTCTGCAACTGGACTTGTTTATCTCAGATTGGCCTTTTTAGTCATCAGCATGCTTGCAGAAAGCGTGGGATGAGTCCTTCCTGAATCTTCTTTTGAGAAGAAAAACCAGAGAGAGAGAGAGAGAGAAGGGACACCATTTTACCACACCATTGTATACAATGGGATTTGAGCATCCACAGATTTTGGTATACACAGGGGGTCCTGGAGCCAAACCCCAGTGGATGTCAAGAGCCCACTGTACTTCTTTCCCCAGTCCAGGGACTGAAGTTTATGTATGTCTCAGTATAAACCAAAACCCACCAAAGCCAACTCTCTGTTAGCTGGACTCCAGTGGTTGGATCCCTATAATTTTTGTGCAATGTAGCTAAACTTGTAAAACAGGGATCAGGTTTCAATGGGAGGGCAATCTTATATTTACCATTGTGAGGTTCTCAGTCAGTATGGAAATTGCCAGTGTAACAGTGCCAAATGCAGTCAGCACAAAGAATCTTCGGGAGCACATGAATACAAAATGGCTACTCGAAGTCCTAAGAAGGAAACGCCATTGTGAACACTGAAGGAAATTGAAGGTCGCTGAAATCAAACGTTCTCTTCCCGCCCCCCTCCTGCCTTTGTCAAACTCCAAATGGACTTTTTCCTCTGAATAGCACTGTGGTGAATATTGTGTCTTTCCTTTTGTTTGCTAGGGGGTTTTTTTTTGTTTTGTTTTTGTTTTTAAAAAGAAGATAAAAAGGAACCAAGGAGTCAAAGGGCCAAGTAGCTTAATCTTTCCGGTTGAAAGCAGATTGGATTCGGTTGTGAAGAAAAAGAACAAGAAAATAATAACACTGAAGCAATGAAGTTTAATTACCAAAACCCAGCATGGGTTATAACGAGCTGCTTGTTTCCCCCCCTTTTAGAGCATACTCACCGTTGAAAACATATGACCATGAGGGAAAATTACAAAATGTTACCAGTATTATGAAAATCAGATGCAGGACTTGACAATAAAAGCATTGAGGGCTTTAAATTTTAAAATGTTAGTAGGGGGTCGAAAAAAGCAGGGATTAGGGGGACAATGGGAAAGACATTATTCAGGGTTGAGCTGAAGTATTGGTCTCAACTGCACACAAAGGACAGCATGTTGGCTGGTTCTGTATATGCCAACAAGAACTTTGCATATGTACAAATGGCAAGATGGAGCTCAAAGAATATGAAAGTTTAACAGGCTGATTTAGCATCACGCCACTGTGACATAAATATGGATGCTCTGAAGGCTTGGTCTCTTTAAAAAATGTATGAAGCAGTCTTTTCTTCTGGTAAGACAACCAATTCAGCCAGTAATGTATATATTTTGAATGGGAGAAGCTATTTACCTTCATAAGCAAAACAAAGTTGTGTCTCCCAGAGTATATTTACACTTTGCAGTTACAGTAGTTGGATGCCGTTTTAACTGCCACATCTCCAGCCTGTAGAATCCCAGGATGTATAGTTTGGCCAATTACTGTAGCGTTATTTGCTATAGAGAAGCACTAGTCCTCCCCCGTACTACAGCACGTATATGGTTAGCAACATACAAAAGGTGTGATTAAAATAGTATTAAACTAACAACAAAATTAAAGTCATTTGAAACGTTAATGTAAAATAAAGAATAAAAGCAGTAGAACACATTGAACGCCCCTTTCTTGTAACAATCAATTTACCAAAGCCAGCGCATGGGAGCTCTGCAAGCTATTTGAAATTTAAATTATCTTTCCTGGATGCTTCCAGGATATTTTACCCTCTCTCTCTTGGTTTTGGCCAGAAAAGGGTGAGTTTGGGGAGCTTTGAGAAGTTAAGACAGGGGGAAACATGTAGCCCCACAGCCACATTTCATCCACTCCTGCTTTGTTGTTGTCATTGTTGCTGTATGCCTTCAATTCATTTCTGATTTACATCAGCCCTAAGGTGAACCAAAACCAGTGCAGTGTAGTGGTTTGAGTGCTGGACTAGGACTCTGGAGACCAGGGTTCGAATCACCACTCAGCCATGGAAGCCTACTGGGTGACCTTGGGCAAGTCACACACTCTCAGAAGAAGGCAAAGCCAAACTCTCTGAACAAATCTTGTCGAGCAACCCCTGCAATAGGTTCCCGTTAGGGTGGTTATAAGTCAGAAATGGCTTGAAGACACACAATAGCAACAAGTTTTGCCTTAGGGTTGCCAAAAGTGAGAAATGGCTTGAAGGCACATGACGACCACCACCACAACAACAAAGCAAACCTATCATGAGGTTTTCTTGGCAAGATTTATTGTTAGGTGGTTTGTCATTGCTTTCCTCTTAGTCTGGAGAGATTATCAGATGTGGCAAATATGGAGTGATAATGACATTAGGATATTGCAAAAGGGCTCAACTACCTCACAATGCCCTCCTCCTCACATTCTGCTGCTGCTATCAAAAAGGTGTTCTTTTTTATTAGCAGGCCCATTGATGTCCCATGGAGTTTTTCCTTCTTCATGTTATTGCTTGTGTATGAAAGTGCATCCCATTCTGCTGGCACGATTTCAGTGTCAATGGGCGGTCCCCGCCAGAACACTTCCAGGTGAGAATGCGAAAACCAGGTATGGGACACTCTTTTTATGAACCTCCCCATTTTGCTGGCAAGTTTTTAAGTGTGTTTCAGTGTTTTGTTTGCTAATGTAGGTGTTTTTAGACTTTTAAGCGCGCTCACATCTTCTTGTGAGAACCGCCAAAGTCTTGCCCATGCAAAAATGCAGAAGTAAACAGCATGAGTGGTAGTGTTGCCAAAATTCTGAGGCAGCTCTTTCTCATGATTACAGCAACATATGATAAGAAGTGTCATTATGTCAGGACTCTTTCACTTTAAAATATTGTGGGACAAAAACACTTTTCGAAGCTCATCTGATACTCTCCTAAGAGATGTGACTTGCCCATGACTGAGCAGGGATCTTAACCTTGGTCTCCCACAGTCATAGTTCAACACTCAAACCACTACACCACACTGACTAACCCCTGCTTTACATCTAGTAAAATTCACAAGAACCGTGGTAGATCTCATAGTTTGTAACTAATCAACTCATGGCAGTTATCCCAAACAATTTATCCTTATGCAGCTGGACCCACAGATATTTGAGATTCTGGAACTTTGCTTTGTAAGTCAGTCAATTTCCCAACAATGCTCCTTTTGTGATGGGCTTCAGGCTTGGATTTAGGACTGAATCAACCTTGGTAGTGATGTCGACTTGAGGGACTCCGATTCCTTTCATGGGATGGGAGTGGGGAATACAATCCCTCTTGTTTCTCTTTGATCTCCTTGTGGCTTTTAATACCATTGGCCAAAGTGCCCTGCTGGGCCATCTCTGTGGCCAGCATCCTGTTAGTGACATGCATAAGCTTAGTCCACCTTACATTTGCATATCTATTTGGGGGGGGGTCATTGCAGATATTGGTATTCTCTTCCTCCACAGTTTTCAAAGGCATCCAAGTACTCACTATTTTGTAGTGACTGCATCTTCCCCATGGCTATTCCATTGATGGTAGAGAGTGGGGAGGGGTGGAGAAGCATCTGGCTATGGTGTAGACCAGGAACACATCTCCTGAGACATCTGGAGCACCACACTGGAGCATGGTGGAAGATGCCTCACTTTGTGTCTGGCTATGGGGACATAACCAGATACTTATCCAGTCCTGCCCCCCAAGGTTTTTTAACATATATATGAAGGCACTTGGTGAAGTAATTAAGAGATCTGAAGCATGGTGTCTGTAGTAGACTAAGACCACCCAACTCTGTTTCTATGTCACCTCTCTGAATCAGTTCAAAGGCATAGCCATGTTAGTCTTGCATTTCTATTGCTATTCACACATACAGCCTGCTCATTCATAGGTATAAAGGTCTGTTCCTGGGCACTTCACTCTATGCATCTGATGAAGTAGACTCAAGTCTATGAAAGCTTATGCTACAATGCTTATGCTACAATGTCTTTCTCTCAGTCTCAAAGGGGCTACAAGATCCCTTTGTATACTCTCTGGTCCTGCCCAAATGGTGAAAATAATCCAAATGGCAATTGCATGGAAGGCAATCTGTCTAAATGGACATTCACATCAATACATCTCATTCAGAAGGGAGGATAGCCAAATCCACTGTAAAGGTTTTCTCTGAGTTTTTAAAAAGCTCCATAGAGCATGTGAATGTGCAATCGTGCAACCATGCAATTGGTAGGACATCGTATTCGCATTGCTGCAATGACGCAGCATAAGCTGATTGGCTGGACGAGCATGGGAGCAAACAGGCGAGCAAACAGGGAAAGCTCCTGCTGCTGCCACCTTGTTCGATTTTCAGCTATGCGAGAGATTGGTAAGTCGATGAAATGGTAATCTTTTACTCTCCTATCTTCTTTTCTTTCTTTTGTAAATACAAAATATTACAGGTGCACGCCATGGTAAACTGTATTTTAAAAAAAATGGCACTGGCAGATTTAAAAGCATGACTAATTCACTCGTGGCCGCCATCTTGGCTAGGGGGCATGTGAAGGCCCCAGTGCTGCAAATTGCTGTTTCTTCAGAGGTGATCGTATTTTCTCCCCTCATATCGACAGGGCCTCTGAAACAGGTATGACTGCAAGACACAAGCTTTTGTCTGGATACAGTGGTGGGCTGGATGAGACCTTAGGGACTAAAATTGAATCATAGTAAGATGGAGATCCAGGGGGTGTGGGTTCCAAATGTTACCTACCCTGACAGCCCCCATCTTGGAATATTGCCTAATTGGCAATATTTAATAATTTTGCTTGCTGTAGCCTTCCACGTGGTTAGCAGGTAAACCAGGGACCACCGGATATCAAGGCTGGAGTCATGTGTAACCAAGGGAGGGGTCTTTGGAAATTTCCCAAACAAGTGATACTCAGGTCAGAGTTAACACCTGGAGACGAGTCATCCATTAATCCACTCAACAATAGCAGAGACCTTGATGCTTGCAAAATAGGTTTTTCCTCTTCCCTTCCCCTCCAACAATTGACCTTGTCTACTCCTATTCATTTCCAAATACATCACCCAATAACCATCATTAACTTTTCCAGAGCATCCTTTGTTTTAGCCTGGGAACCTCCAAGAGACATTGTATCCCACTCAAAACCCCATTCCTTCAGGGGAATTATCAGATATAAATATCCCCCTAAAACACCACCAAAATGTCCATGGTTCCTCCTCCTACATCCATGCTGCCGGTTTGCTGTGAGAGCCTCAGAATGCATCTCTGCAAATCTTCTGCTGCACGAACCTCTGCTCCTCTGATAGGTATCATCTCAACCACCATCCCTGTACTCTATTCCTCTATCCAAATACTTCCTACTTTTTTCATTAGCCTTCTGTGATTGCTTGAAGGCTGAGTGTTTGTGTGAATGCTGTTTACATCAATTTCCAATAAAGATCATTTAATTGTACATTCTGGCTGGGAGTCTCCTCCATTACTACCGGTATACACAGGTCAAAAGATCCTGCCATTACCCGGCCTCTCACTGCCATTTTGAGATAATTAAATATTCCCCAAATTAATATTAGGACATTAGAGGGATCCTCGCAGACCACCCACACATGCAATTCAGGTAACACTAGGTTTAGGAAACAGGTGACTTTCACACTCTGGAGAGTGTTGTATATCTGAAGAAGCAGGGATGTTGCTGGGAAAATTTAGAAGCATCTGGAGTTGGCAGAATACACTGGAGTTGGCCAGTGTAACTACTTAGGCTTCCAATGACAGCAATGTCTTAGACATGCACAAATCACATTATCTAGGGCAGGGGTGGACAAAATGTGACCCCCAATGCTGCTTTTGTGGCCTTTGACCCATCCAGACTCCCCAGTCTACCCTTTGGGGGTCATTCCCAGAAGGGTAAAAATGCCTGTCGAGAAGCCTCCAGGGATGGTACTTTACCTTTTAAACAGGTTGTGGAGTCCCCCTCAACTATTGAACATAACTAAAGACACATATATTTCTCAAAACCAGAAGTCAATCTCTGTTCTCTCTCTCTCTCTGGCTATTTGGCAGTCTGTGCTGCCCCAAAGAGTGTCAGGAGCATAAAATTGGCCTCATAGCTACTGCAGTTGCCCAATTTTGATCATTGTCTAGATGCATGACTAGTGACGGGTCTAGGACATCATTGTCATTGGGAGCCCATGCCTTTTTACCAAATGCAGACACAACCATTTCTGAGCAGGCATACCTTGAATCACAGTGACCCAAACAGTGTTAGCTTTAAGAATGGATTACTGCAGTACAGTCTGTGCTGAGTTGCCTTTAATACCGGTCTGGAATTAATGCAAGGGGTGAGCAAGTGTGAAAAGTCCAGGGAGCACTTTATATCCTCCAAGGTGCTGATTTGGCAGGGACAATCCCAGTTAATTCTCTGTCATCCCACTTTTCCACTGCTTTTAAAATATCTCAGATTCCCTCTCTTCCTCCCACCTCCTTCTTTTATCCTCAGTTTACTTCAATTGGTGCAAATGGAGTTCAACGTGCAGAAGTAGTTTGCACTTAATTAATTCAGCCAAGGGGAGCAGAAAAGAGGGAGAGTGAAATTTTGCACTTTCCAGTAGGCTCAGGCAAAAGCAAACTGCTCCAGCCACTTCCGACTTGTGTGTTCTTCCTCATTAATAACTGTTGCCATCTTGACCACACTTTGCTGTTGCATGGCCACATGTGTCCCAATTTTCACCTGTAAAATGTTGGAGGGTATGCACTTTTATATTTCACAGGTGAAAACCAGGATCTGTGAAACATTGAAAGATAGGTCTCATTTGTATGAACTGTTCCATGAAGGTAAGAATATTTAAGAGACAGCTCAAGATATTTTGGTGCCTGAGGCTGAAGATCTGGATGGTGTTATACTAGTGAAATGAAATTATCCAAATGAAATTATCTAAATCATGAACAATTTCATGCCCCTTAATATATCTCAGCCTTATAGCTTACTGCCAGCTGAGGTAGCCTGACATGCCCCATATAAAGCTTGTGTGTTCTTCCTCATTAATAACTTTTGTCATCTTGACCATGCTCTGATGTTGCTTGGCCACATGTGTCCTGGTTTTCATCAGTGAAGTGTTGGAGGGTATGCAAATTATTCCCGCAGTGCTCCATTTTAGGCCTTACCATTGGCAGGAATACTACCAGCACGAGATCTCTGAGGCTTTCAGGAGGTGCAGAGAAGACCTTTGTGGTGGTTGCTTTGAGCCCACCACAGCAGATGTCCTCTCCACTGTCTGAGGAACACACCAGGCCTACCTAAGCACCTTTCAAATAGTACTTTGGACTGTTCTGGCCATTATTATTTACTTGGTTCATTCTGGCATAACCGCATTTCCACACACTTTTTATTTCCTGCTCTACCACAATGGATAGATGGACCTGATTTTTAAAACTTACCTGCATGTGAATGGGGTGAGGGGGGGTTCCTTCATGTTACCTCAACCATTTCTCTATGTATGGATATTGTTTGAGTAAAAGATGGAGCATATAAACCCTCCAATATATTGTTTTATGTAGAAAGTGCTGCATTATTAACAGAGCTGCGAGAAACAGATGGTTTTAATTACTTACCTACAGATATATTGTTCTGGGATTATGAGCTGAGCACAACTTAGAAACAATGCTAATTTGTAGAAACGTACTGTACATTCTAATTAAGATATACCTCAAACAAATGACAGCAATGGGCAATGCTAAGGCCTAGATAACTAAAAATAGACAAAGATTTACATTGTTTGAGGCATGCTGTATTCCTCTAGACAGGGTAAAAGAAACGGAGCCCTTTCTTTGTATAACAAAGCTTGGGAAGTCAAGTAATCTAGTAAATCTTTTAAATTGTTTTGAATTGTTCATTGCTGTTTTATTGCTTGTCCCCCGCACTTTGGAAACAAGGCAGGATATAATAATTGTATTAAATAAATAATAGTTACAATAATGATATAACTGTATTAAATAAATTATAAATATAAATAAGGGGGAGTATGGTCTAGTGCTTACTAGTGAGCAAGAGATGTCCAGTGATTATATCCTGGTGGACACTTGGTTTCTCAAATTTCTGTGACTGTATCAACAATAGATTATTATATTTATTTATTTATTTATTTATACCCCGCTCTTCAGCCACAAGGCTATCAGAGCGGCTTACAAATTGTTTTAAGCAACAGCTATTTACACATCTACACTGCATTAAACAGTTTCCAATGTGTGTTAGCTAATTGCCCCCCACAAGCTGGGTACTCAATTTACCGACCTACGAAAGGATGGAAGGCTGAGTGAACCTTGGAGCCGGCTGGAATCAAACTTGCGACGTGGTGGTTTGCAGTACTGGCATTTAACTACTGCGCCACCAGGGCTCCCCTAATAGATAAGATAAGAAAATACAGATGTTTAGTATGCTTGGGCATGTTTTGCCTGAAGGTTAAGAGGTGACATGACAGCCATGTTCAAATAATTGAAAGGATATCATATTGGGGATGGAGCAAGCTTGTTTTCTGCTATTCCAGAGACTAGGACACAGAGCAATGGACTCAAACTACAAGAAAAGAGATTCCACCTAAATGTTAGGAAGAACTTCCTGACAGTAAGAGCTGTTCAACAGTGGAATTCACTGCCTCAGAGTGTGGTGGAGTCTCCTTCTTCAGAGGTTTTTAAACAGAGGCTGTATAGCCATCTGTTGGGAATGCTTTGGTTGTATATTCCTGCAGGGCAGGGGGTTGGACTGGATGACCCTCAGGGTCTCTTCTGACTCTATGATTCTATCAACGGGGTTAGGAAAATCTGCCATTTCACTTTTTCACCCATGCACATTTGGAAACATTGTACCAAAATGAACCAAAACAGAATTTCCCCCCATATGTGCTAGGTTTTAAAGATGAGGAGACTCTTAAAAAAAAAGAGGTAGCAACACCATGGTTGAATTCAATAGGATGCAAAGCCCAGACTTTTAAGAATTAAGCACTCTAAACCCTCAGCTTGGATGAACACATTTGTCCATTTTGGTTTCTCTCAGATTCAGTTTTTAAACTCTCAAGTCCTTTCCAACTCAAACAAGAAAAAAATGCAAATTTTGATAAATCATATCAAAAAAATGAACTTTTCCACCAATATATCCTATTCATCAACACTGCAGAGTTCTCTTGAGAACTCTCTGGATAATTCCATGAATCCTGCTTTCTACAATCATAAATCTAGTGAGAATGCTACATCTAAGACTTAGTCCACACTCTCTCTCAAACACAAAGGTCTTGTTCTAACTGGCTGATTGGTTGGCCATATCCTTCTTCTCCCAGAAGAATCATTAATTACATGTACATTCCATTTTTCTTCCATGTTGAAATCCAGTATCACATACACAGCGTTCCCAAGCTGTCTTATGTCAGCATAACATACATGGGGTTCCTAAGCTGTATATTCCTGCAGGGCAGAAGGTTGGACTAGATGGCCCTGGCAGTCTCTTCCAACTCTATGATTCTATGATTCTACAATTCTATGTTCTAAACATTTATCTGAACCAGACACACAGCATCATTAAGATGGCTACAACTGTCTGTCTTCAGCCTGGTGGAAAATAATGGCTTCCATGTCAATGGGGTGGTAAATCTGCTCTGGATTTTAGTCTAACTAGATTTTCAGACAACACTGTTATAGTGTTACTATTCCACTATATTTGCTATGGCTGCCTCCTGTTGAATCCTGGGATTTGCAGTTTAGGGAGGGGCATTTACAACTCACAGCCACAGAGATCTTAGGCCTCACTAAACTACAAACCCCAGAATTCCACAGCAGGAAGCCAGATCAATTAAAGTGGAATAGTAACACTATAACAGGGTAGTCTGAAAATCTCCTAAAATTTAAAGGAGGAGCAATCCAAGTTGCTAAACCTATTCCAGGGATAGGGCTGAGTGCTTTGGATAGGTTATTTGAAGTCTGGACATCCAGAGCATATTCACCATCCCAGAACATCAGCCATCCCTGTTTCAGACCACATGCTAGACTTGGTACATTTGAAACTAAGGGACAATCTTGAACACCTGAAATTTAACTAAGCTTTTCCAGTTGCTGATCCCAACTATCTAGGCCCTGTGAGCCATCCTTTACTATTACATAGGAGGCACACACACATACACACACATAAATTGCCTGGGTGTGTGACAGGAAGGAAGCAGTTAAATGATAAAAAAGTGAAATGTAGCAAGCTGTGTACAATTAACTACAATTCAAATATACACCTTGTTCCAATCCAAGCCATTTATCAGATAAAAATAGTCTGCTACAAGAATGTCATGATTAATGAGGTGAGACTCCAGCTAATTACTGTTTCCTCCAGAAGTAATTAGGTTGGCATTGCTAATCAAGATGAATGAACACTCTGACCCGCTTTTTTAAATGTAAAACTATGAGCTGCTGCCACAATAACATCATTTAGTTCAGGCAACGGAGTCTTTATTAGGCTTGTAGTTTGATTAAATTCTTTTGTTACACTCGGCTTTGCACACAGGAACAGATGAATACTGTGATGTTCAAAGGGTTTGTCACCCTTAATTAAAGACTGAAAAGGTTCATTCAACTCCAGGGGCAATACACACGACAGCCTTAAATTGATAGCTTTTAAGTAAGGGATAACTGGCGAAGTCACAGGGTTTGCCCATCTGCAAAAGAGGTTCCATCCACTTGCCATAATGTTCAGGCAGAGTGGCTGAGAAATTTATGTCTGAATTCCCTTTCAGAAGCAATTGCTTCAATCAAAACTCCAAGTGCTACATTTCAATGTGCTTCTGTCCATTGGGAAATTGGCAGAAAGTTACTCATAATGTAACCCATAGGTTTGTTACCACCATCACCACTCCCTGAACATAGAAATGCAATGAGTTAGATTAGGTCTCCCATAAATCCCCAGTGGCCTTGTGGGTGTTGTAATCCAAACACGTCACATTTACAAGCTTTGGTTTTGTTGTCGTTGTCTGCCATCAAGTTGACTTTCTACTTATGGTGAACCTGTGAATGAGAGATCTGCAAGAGAACCACTCATCTACAGACCTGCTCAGGTCTTGCAAACTCATGGCCCATGAGTGATTGAATCTGTCCACCTGTAGCGTGCTCTTCCCACTTTTTGTCCTGCTTTCCATTTTACCAAGTATTATTGTCTTTTCTAGTGAGTCACATCATCTCGTCATCTATCCAAAGTACAACAGCCTCAGTTTAGTCATCTTGGTTTCTATGGGAAGGTTAGGCTTGATTTGCGCTAAAACTATTCATTTGTCTTTAGCAGCCCATCAGAGCCACAAAACTCTTTTCCAGCACCACATTTCAAATGAGCTGATTTTCCTCCTGTCATCTTTCTTCACTGTCCAGGTTTCGTGTCCATACATAGAAATCGAAAGTACTGTAGTTTGTTGAGTGATTTACACATTGGGTAAATCACATGGATTCAAAGTATCTCCCCTAGTTGAAATAGATGATAGAATTCAGGTCTGTATTACATTTCTACCTACACTGAAGAAAATCCGAGAAGTATGACTGACAATCTAGACAGATTATATTTATGCCATTTATTGTTTTCCTCTCTGTTTTCCTGATAATCGAACCAGGGCTTTTAAAAGTTACTTTTTAGGACTACCACTCCCTGAATCTGCCACACGGCATGGCCACTTTTCTAACCTCTGTTTTTAAAAGTTTTACTGAAACAAATTCAGTTCAGACATCCCTCCAAATCATGGCTTAAATTAGCCACAGCATTGAATTTATAACATGGTTTGAATTTCCAAAGGAACAAGCAAACAAAGGCTTATTGCTATGTGATTGCTTGTGCTTTTCATCAGCTGATCACCAGTTTTTCATCATCTGGCACCCAAGACCAATAAATTTCCCCCACAATGTCTTAAAATATTAGCCCAACTGGACAGAATCACTGCATCCTGATGAATAGAAGCAAACATTCTGGAATATCTTTTGCTTAGATGAGAGGTGAGGATTCAGCAAGGACATTTTGGCTAAGATCCTATATCAAGCAGAGTGTAACACTTCCCCTACTTAGTTCCATGTCCTCCCCTGCTCCAACAAATGTCAGATATTAGGAGGGGCTGCTGCTGCTGCTGCTGCCACCTACCAATGGGGAGGGGAGAGGGAGGCAATTCAGAGAAAAAGTAGCTGGTCTCAGCTTGGAGAGGGGAAGAATGTCCAGGTGCACTCACCAATGGAATGCACTCTCCTTTTTCTTCCCCATTAGCTCAAAGCATCTGTATTGTCGTTATCTGAATTACCCCCTCCCTCCTCTCTGAGTTCCCAGACCTCAAGGCTTGGCCCTGTGTCTCAGGACCTAGACCCTCTTTTCCAGTTCTCAGGATGAGGGGGAAATTCTAGGTGAGATCACAACCTTGAAAATTATGTGTATATGGCTTGACCCCCATATCTGCAGGGGATACGTTCCAAGCGCCCCCCCCCCCCCGCCATGGATACCTGAAACCATGGATAAGAGAGGAACCCTATTATTTTCAATGAGAAGAACTCTGGAACTTGACCATAGACTCACATTGGAGGATCTAGAACTAACTAGAGAGAAAATATATTTTCAGACATGGATAAGTGAAACTGTGGCTACTGAATCTGTGGATACAGGGGTCAACCTCTATGTATTTTCCTCATTAGTTAGACTTGGTGTGGGGGTGTTTTAAAAAATTGAATGGTGTACTTTGTGTAACTGTGGTTGATGCTTAATTTTTCATGATTATTGGCATCACCAGGAATTGGCCCTTGCAACATCACCCCTGTAGCATCACTGGGGCCTGTCTTGTGCCATCACAAGGGGTCATCTCTAGGTCCCATGTCTCGGGGAATGGGATAATCCTGACCTGCTAACCTTATTCCCATCCCCACCAATAAACAGCAGTAATGGCGCCCATCTCAGGGTTAGACAGTTGTGTGGGGGAGGTTGGATAAACTACAAAGGACTAGAGAACAACCCCCTGCACCCCATCCAAAAAGAGACTCATGCACATGTAAGCCAAACTTGTGCACACATGTGTCACTGACAGGATGCCACCCTCTATCTGCCAGCTACCAAAAAAGAAAAAGAAAAGAATAAGTGGAGGGGGAAGGAAAGCAGCAGGGTGCATAAACATGCCAATCAATGCGTGTTAAGTATAGAAATGTCATTAAGTGGGAAATCTTATTTTTACTTCTCACAATCTAGCAATGAGAAATATCAATCAGGTGCAGGAAGAGGAGAGATAACAAATCTCAACCTCTAGTTAAAACCATTGCAGAATAAGAATATGTGATATATGTGAGCATTTGACTACATTGGGGTGCCAGTTAGATGGTAGTTTTGTCACAGAGCGTCCCGGGACTTCTTGATGTCGTATTCGTCCCTCGTTGTTTACACGATTTTTGTCTCTGATTTGGATATCCTAGGAGATCGCGGGATCATCGTTTACACGGCATCATGTCCCGTGTTATGTCTCCTCTCCCACTGTATACTATCCTGTTTTTTTTTTTTCTTTACACACATTTATGGTCCTGGATTTTTTTTTTTTAGCTGTCAATCAAGGTTGTGATTACTCGTTCTTTCACAACCTCGATGACGTACTTCCTGTAGAGTTTCCCGCCAGGAGTTATGCTATTGGCTGGCACAAATGTTTGTTCAAGCTTCTGCATCAGTCAGATGAGGAGGGTGAAGGCAACCCCCCTCTGCACAATTTGATTTTTTAAAAAACCTGATGGGTAAATGCCCCCAAAAAGTTAAAATCCATGTAAAAGGAGAATGCCAGTACAGACACACAAGGCATTTTAAAAGACAAACCTCAGTGTGATCGTCTGCCCAGACGCTGGCATTTTTTACTGTGCCTTTAAACCCATGGAGTGGATGCAGGCGGGTGTGTGTGTGTATGGATGAATGTGTAATTGTGCTGGCATTTTTACCCTCATCAGTAATGAAGAAATATTAATCGGTTAGTCCAGTTGGCTTTTAAGGAATGAGAGGAATGGGAGGAGGGTGCCATCTTGTTCTTCAAGCACTAAGTTATCTTGGGCTGGGCCTGGATACAGGAAAAAAAAGAAGCCCTCAGAATTCCTTGTTGCTCAGTCAGGATTTAACAGAAGCTGGAAGCCCTCTTATTACAACTGCAGGACAATCCAATAGCAAACCAGAGAGGACAGGTTCCATCTAGGCCTTAAGAGTATTAAGCTACCTACTTAGTGGTTCTCAACTGGGAAGGATTCCAGATGTTGTTCAGCTTCAAAGCCCAGAAGCCCCAGCTGGCGTAGTCAATGGTGGGGGGATTCTAGGAGTTGTCCTACAAACATCTGGAACGTCCCTGGTTGAAAACCATTCTGTCTTATGGCTACCTTGTCCTCACCACCCAAGGCAGCCACACACAACCCTAAAGGCTATATCCAGCCCCAGCTGCTCCCAGCAGTATGTTAACTATATCAGATAAAAGTGCTGGTTATGACTTATGTCCAGACTATCTGAAAGACAATGGCTGGCATCCTGTTAGTGAATTTTGCTGGCTTAAGTTAGATTTACACCATCGCAATTCAGTTTTATGGCTGTTGCGTAGGTTGGGAAAGATTGTGTATGTTGGAAGCCCTCCAAAATTAACCTTGTAAGCAGCATAGTTTTCTCCCTTCTGCCATGGTCATTTCTATGTTGTCAAAGAGCAGGGAGATCATAGAATCATAGAGTTGGAAGAGACCACAAGGGCCATCCAGTCCAACCCCCTGCCATGCAGGAATAAAAAAATCAAAGCATTCCTGACAGATGGCCATCCAGCCTCTGTTTAAAAAATCCAAAGAAGGAGACCACCACACCTTGAGGCAGTGCATTCCACTGCCGAACAGCTCTTACCAACAAGACGTTCTTCCTAGTGTTTAGATGGAATCTCTTTTCCTGTTGTTTGCTCCATGTCCTTTTCTCTAGTACAGCAGAAAACAAGCTTGCTCCATCCTCAATATGACACCCTTTCAAGTATTTAAATATGGCTATCATGTCTCCTCTTAACCTTCTCTTCCCCAGGCTAAACATACCCAGCTCCCTTAGTCACTCCTCATAGGACATGGCTTCCAGACCTACTACCATTTTGGTTGCCCTCCTCTGGACACATTGTAGCTTCTCCATATCCTTGTGGAATTGTGGTGTCTAGAACGGGACATGGTATTCCAGGTGAGGTCTGACTAATGCAGAATACAGTGGCACTGTTACTTCTCTTGATCTAGTCACTACACTCCTATTGATGCAGCCTAGAATTGCAGTGGCTTTTTAAGCTGCCGTGTCACACCGCTGATTCATGTTCAGCCTGTGGTCCACTAAGACTCCTAGATCCCTTTCACATGTACTGCCATCAAGCCAGGTGTCACCCATCCTATATCTGTGCTTTTCATTTCTACTGCCCAAGTGTAGCATCCTACATTTCGCCCTGTTGGCATTCATTTTGTTAGTTTTGGTCCAGCTTTCAAATCTGTTGAGGTCATTTTGGATTCTGTTCCTGTCCTCTGGGGTATTAGCTACCCCTCCTAATTTGGTGTCATCTGCAGACTTGATAAGCATGCTCTCTATTCCCTCATCCAAGTCATTGATAAAGATGTTGAATAGCATTGGGCCCAGGACAGAACTCTGTGGCACCCCGCTGGTTACTTCTCTCTAAGATGAAGAGGAGCCATTGGTGACTACCCTTTGGATTTGGCCCATCAACCAATTACAGATCCACCTAACAGTTACATTGTCTAGCCCACATGTTACTAACTTTTTTGCAAGGTGAGCAGGGAAGCTCCACTATTTTCTTGTAGCTGGGCATGCTGCAAGGACATTGTCTGCACAGAGCCTGCAAGGTTTAACTGCTCTGGCAGCCTCCTGTGAAATCCTGGGATTTGCGTTTAGGGAGGGGCAATTAGCATTCTCAGACAAAGAGCTCTTAGGTCTCACTAAACTACAAACCCCAGAATTCCACAGGAGGCAGCCATAGGAGTTAAAGTAGAAGAACAGCACTATAACAGTGTAGTGTGATAAATTCCTAATAGTGTAGTGTGAAAGAGACTCCCCCTGTGAAGTGAAAAGCTGGGCAAGCCTGGTTGGAATCAGCTAATCACAACTCATGGAACACTAAGGGAGGCCTTATAGGGAAAGGATGTATTCTAGAGGCTTGTCTATGTAATTAAAGAGTTTGTTAGGGCCAGCCAGAAGTAGAACTAGGGCCAGTTAGGAAGAAATGGATGGAGGAGGTCTGAAGAGGGATTTGTGGGAGCAGAGAGCATGGAAATTGTTCAGGGAAAAATTCTCTGTTTGATACCGAGTTGTTAGCATGTATTGTGTGTGGAACCAGCATAATGCTAGATGCTTCCCCCTGCCCCCATCGTTGCAATAAATCTTTACTACCGTACTTTTTACTTTCTGCAACTCTGCCTGGAAGTTTTATTTTAACAATCAACAAGGAAAAATGGTCATGCTTAACACACTGAACCCACTGATCAACTCAGTCACTTGTCCAGTATAGTGGTTACCTTGAGGCTCAAGTACCAGATCCAAGAAGGCATCTTAAGGGTACAATGGCAAGGTGAGTAACAGGATGCCAAGGGTTGGAACTGCAAGGCCAACCTGGATAGGGGCTCCATCAAATAGGCCTGCCTGAGTTTTGAGATCTTTTGAGGGGGGAAGGCTTTCTCTCAGTCCCAGGCAAGTTTTCACAGGCAAGTTTGATGAGGACATGAGAGAGGGCCTCCTTGGTGTCTGTTCCCAGAATGTGGAACTCTTCCATAGGAGGCCAGGTTACTCCTCCCTGTTCTTCTGCCAGCAGGCAAAGACCATTTGGCTTTATTAACTAGCTGCTGTGGCAGGGTCTTTTATATTGGGGGATAGAATCATAGAATCATAGAATTGCAGAGTTGGAAGAGACCACAAGGGCCATCCAGTCCAACCCTCTGCCATGCAGGAATACACAATCAAAGCATTCTCAAAAGATGGCCATCCAGAATCTGTTTAAAAACATCCAAAGAAGGAGACTCTACCACACTCCAACGCAGCACATTCCACCGTCAAAACATTCTTACCATCAGGACGTTCTTCCTAATGTTTAGGTGGAATCTCTTTTCCTGTAGTTTCAACCCATTGCTCTGTGTCCTAGTCTCTGGAGCAGCAGAAAACAAGCTGGCTCCATCCTCAGTATGACAGCTTTTAAAACATTTAAACATGGCTATCATGTCCCCTCTTAACTTTATCTTCTCCAGAAACATACCCAGCTCCCTAAATCGCTCCTCATAGGGCATGGCTTCCAGACCTCCCACCATCCTGGTCACCCTCCTCTGGACACATTCCAGCTTGTCAATATCCTTCCTGAATTGTGGTGCCCAGAAGTGGACACAGTATTCCAGGTGAGATCTGACCAAAGCAGAAGAGAATGGTTCTATTACCCTTGTATTCCAGGTGAGATCTGACCAAAGCAGAATAGAATGGTTCTATTACCCTTGTATTCCAGGTGAGATCTGACCAAAGCAGAATAGAATGGTTCTAGACACTGTACTCCTATTGATACAGCCTAGAATCTCATTGGCTTTTTTAGCTGCCGCATCACACATTTTTCACATTTTAGCTGCCTTCGCCTATGGGGGAGGGAGAGAGTGCAGACTGGAGGGCTGGAAGGAGGCACCCTCTTGCTGGAGCTGTTGGCTAGTGTGTGAGAGAGAGAGTGGGAAGAGTTGCTCAGCGGCAACTGCCTAACATGCTCAGTGTGCCCATGTGTTAAGACAGCACTGGTGATAAGGCCTAAATACCCCAAAGGCCCCAGATCCCGTCTAATCTGGGAAACTAAGCAGAGTCAGCCCTGGTTAGTACTTAGATGGGAGACCACCAACGAATACCAGGTGCTGTAGGTGGTATTTCAAAGGAAAGAACTGGCAAAACCACCTATGAGTATTTCTTGCTCAAGAAACCCCTTTTGAAATTCATGCAATCACCATAAGTTGACAGGTGACTTGAAGGCACACACACACACATATACACATACACTCCCTATAGTAGACATACCTAGTTTAATTTCTATATAAGGGTTTTGGAAAGCCCTTTCCAGAATAACAGTTCTCCCTCACCCCATCTCACACCCCTAGGAAATTCAAGGGAATTTCAAAAGTAGTTTGAAATACAGCACAGCGTTCTTCAATATAAAAATAAAGAAATTACTTGGGCATGTAACAAACTAGCTGTTGCTATCCCAAGCAATCTCTTTAAGCTGTTATTCGTTCATTCGACTCCTACACCTTTCCCTACAGCTTTTTTATTCTTTGCATAGTATATGGAGCATTTATTATCTATTCAGTATTGACTTTTTAAAAAATCCTAAATTTTGCTCAGCATTCAAGGGCATGATTTCCTTAGTCTGACTTACCTCATTAAAAAAAAATCTTGGCTCAAGAAAGCCTGGGTTTTCAAAATTAAACACCCTGCCACTTTACTTCCAACTCACCAGTACTGAACCCCAAGTTACTTGGATGACCAGGAAGGAATGCTTTTCTCACCATATCTACAGCATGCCAAAATGATTAAACTGAAGCTATTATACTTTGGCCATATCAGGAGACAACATGACTCATTGGAAATTATGATGATCACTTGGTAAAGTAGAAGACAGTAGGAAAAGAAGACCACCACATTACAGATGGCTTGATTTCATCAAGGAAGCCATAACAGTCTTTGCAAGACCTGAACAGGGGGGCTGCTGGTGGCTAGGGCTCTTGGGGGTCTCATCAGTCAAAGCCATCAGTCAAAGCTGACATGATTGGCAAGTAACAATAAGAAGTTCAAAGTATTCAAAGGGCAACAGTGCAGGATGCAGCCATCACAGCTACAGAGGTATCAGAACACTTGAACTGTATAATGTGGAAGAGACTAATTTGTCATTAGGCACTTGCCAGTTATGAAGTCCACTTTTGCAGGGTTTCCAACATGTGTGTCTCCAAAGGTATCAGGGATATATGCAGAACTTGAGAATGTTACTTATCTGGACTACTAGTTCCAGAATCACCCAGCATAGGCAGCTCTCACCATCAGCTAAAAAAAGGCCTTAATTTGAAAATTCAAGACAACACTCTTCCCTTTATCTGGACAACTCTACCTCTCCTTAGACAAATCTTATTTTTATATGACAGGATTCAAGTCATATTTTGAAGTTTGGGTTTGTTTGTTTGTTTGTTTGTTTTTAAAAAAAAGAAAATGAAACATTTTCAAGAGAAGTTTTGATTACTAGCAGTAGCACAGTATTGTTTATATACCATGCCATGACAAGGTCATCAGTTCCTATAAACTGAGCAAAAAGAGCTGATGACAATGTTCCTCCTCTCCCCATCTTCTCTAATCCCTGCTGACACTTGAGTCACCACACCAAAATAGAAACACAATGACAATGCATGGTGAATTTCAAACATTTCCATTAAAGTATTCCAGTGGTATACCATGCTACAGGGTTCCACCTAATTAAATCAGAAAAGAATTAAAACTGCTGTGTGTTTCTGTGCACTCAGGGAGTGAAGTAATTATACCTAATAAAAAGATCTGGTTGACAAAAGCAGACGGTCACGACAACCTTTCAGTGTTTCAAATTAAGCCAGCAAGGACACTCTCACATCTTGATCCTAGGAGTCCCAGGGATGACAATATAGCACCATCAATGTGAGTATGGTGCTCTCAAGATGAAAGTAAACAGAAGTACAATAAAATAATGGCTCTTGCCCAGAAGTAGCTAGTACCTTCCATGTCAGCTTGCCAGTGAATCCACTCCAGGTTAAAGAAGCTATCCAAGGTGCTGTCCCTCATCTTTCAGATGGTTAAGCACTTCAGATAGCTTTGCTAATGTTCAGACTAAAATCAGGTGTAGATTCACCACCACACAGACATGGAGAGCCATCAGCCACCACTGCCCTGCTCTTCCAAACCTACTAAACCTCAAGGGGTTCTTTTCTGCTTGTGGGTGACTGTGCCCAATGAAGTGAGGTGGATATCCACCAGGAAGAGGCAATCCCATTTACTGTATTGCTTAGTTAGAATTATAACTTACCTTTCCTGCAATGAGCACATGGCTGTCCTCCTCCACACTTTTATCCTTACAACAACCCTGTGAGGTAGGCATTGTCGAAACAGGGTGACTGGCACATTGTCACTCAGTGAGTACTCTTATCACTCTTATCCTTATGCTGGCCTGTTGAATCTCATCAGTTGGATTGCTGGTAGAATAAAGCAAAAAAGTATCATCTCTTCAAGTTGAGATGGAAGTGTGTGTGCAGTGGATTGCGGGGGACATTGGTAGACAAATCTCCCAGTTTGCATTTCTTCTCACATTCAGACTATGTAATGGGCAAATCTTCATAAATTCTTATCAGAACCAAGTTGAAACCTAATCCTCCCCCATCCCTATTCCAAAGTTTACTGATGTTGTATCAATTCCATTTAGCTTTGTAACCAGCAGCAGGTGGCAGTCCTGCCCTCCTTTGTGAATTTGCATAATCCCCCCTTTAAAAAAAAACTCTTCTAAACCTAATGAACTACATCATAGTGAGTTCATCTTCTCATTAAGCATTTAGTGGAGGCTGCCCATTTTTATATTTTCACACTACTGTTTTCATCAATGTGATCTCACCAGGCTAAAACCAGCAGAAACACACCGCTGGTTCCATCCTGACTATGCAGTGACAGTCTGCAAGTTTTTCCTGAGCTTCTGTGCAGAGCCTGTTTTTTCTTTTTCTATGAACTACACTGTTGGTTTTCTCTTTCTCTCTATTTCACAATTTCTGCCCTCCAGAGAAGCAACCTGATGACGCCTCTGCTCATTTAGCATGAGATAACAAGCTACCTGTAAAATTTGTCCCTCCACAGCTAATTTTAGCCTGCTACCATTCACTGGGCCATGCTGGCTGGGGGATTCTGGGGACTGTAGTCCAAAAGAGTCATTTTCCCAAAGACTGAGCTCCACCTATACACAGTAAAAACTAAGCAAATGGCAGTATTCTTTCACCTCTGTAGGAGCACTGCACAGCAGAGTACCATTAATTTTAGGCTGCTTCAATTGTCATGGCTGTATCTGAAGAAATCCTAGGGTGTATGGATTACTTGCTTATTTTATTTATTTTATTAATTCATAGCCTATCTTTTAACATTTATTTTATTTCATTGGCATCCTGCCTTTATCCCAATATGGGACCCAGGTGACTTACAATTTAAGTGAAAACAGAATTTAAAACAAAGCATAATACCAAACTTTTAAAACAATTAAATAAACAATTTTTTTAAAGATATAGTTAAAATATTACAATGATGATTAAAACTTCAGTGCAGTCCAGTTAAAGTACCTTTTGCAATAATCAGTTAATAATCAAAGGCCTGGGTAAGCAGAAAAAAGCTTTGTCTTGGAGGTCTTTAAATAGAAGCTGTCAGGAATCCTTTGATCGTGATTCCTGCGTGGCAGGGGGTTGGGCTGGATGGCCCTTGTGGTCTCTTCCAACTCTACAATTCTATGAGTCTATGAAATAACAGAGAGCTGCAACCAGACTGTTAACTAGGGTGGGTTACAGAGATCATACCACACCCCTGTTGAAACAGCTCCACTGGCTGCCAGTCTGTTTTCAGGCCAATTCAAGGTGCTGGTTATGACCTATAAAGCCCTATATGGCTCAGGTCCAGGCTATCTGGAAGCCCAAATCTCCCTCTATGAACTTGTTCAGGCCCTAAGATCATCGGGAGAGGCCTTTCTCTCAGTCCCTCCAACATCTCAATTCTGTTTTAGTGTGTGCTTTTTGTAGGTTTTAATTTTGTGTTTTTAAAACTGTAAGCCGCTTTGAGTCCCAGGCTTGGGGGGGGGGGAAGTGGGCTACAAATAAAGATGGTGATAATGATGATGATGATGACGACGACAACAACAACAACAACAACAACAGAGAGGAGGCCAACCTAACCTCATGAGGAAAGAAATTCCATAGCCTGGGAGCTACCACCAAGAAGGCTTTCTCCCATGTCCTCACTAATTTTGTGCCTGTGATGGTGGTGGGATTGAAAGAAAGCCCTCCCTTGGGGACCTTAATACTCAGGCAGGTTCATATTGGGAAATACAGTCTTTCAGATAATTTGGACCCAGGTCATATAGTGCTTTATAAGGTCCCAACCAGGGACCCAAAGGCAGCTTACAAAGAAGGCTAACACAGATACAATGAAAAACCTGATGATATAAAAGGTTTTTTTTTAAAGAATAAATTAGGTATTATATAAAAACACCCATACATAAAGCAATACAAAATCATTTAAAATACATACAATAAATAATAAACAAACAATAAAGATAAGAATGAAGCACACATTTAGTCAACTTCAAACTGTGGCAATCTTGTGGATGAAAAACCTCTAAGTCACCCTCTTATCAACAGCCCTGCTCAGGTCTTGCAGACCTAGTGAGACATGTCTTCTCATTATATGTCCAAAGTATGACAGTCTTAGTTTAGTCAGACCTCACCTAGAATACTGTGTCCAGTTCTGGGCACCACAATTCAAAAAGGATATTGACAAATTGGAGTGTGTGCAAAGAAGGGCGACTAAAATGGTGAAAGGTCTGGAAATGACGCCTTATGAGGAGAGACTTAAGGAGCTGGGTATGTTTAGCCTGGAAAAAAGACGGTTAAGAGGAGATATGATAGCCCTGTTTAAGTATTTGAAGGGGTGTCACATTGAGGATGGTTGTTTTCTGTTTTCTGCTGCTCCAGAGATTGGAACACGGAGCAATGGATGCAAGCTCCAGGAACACAGATTCCACCTCAACATTAAGAGGAACTTTTTGACAGTCAGAGCTGTTAGGCAGTGGAACACACTCCCTCTGAGCGTGGTGGGGTCTCCTTCCTTGGAGGTCTTTAAACAGAGGCTGGATGGCCATCTGTCAGGGATGCTTTGATCAAGATTTCCTGCGTGGTAGGGGGTTGGACTGGATGGCCCTCGTGGTCTCTTCCAACTCTGCAATTCTATGATTCTAGTCATCTTGGCTTCTAGGGAGAGTTCATGCTTGAATTGCTCTAGGACCAATTAATTTGTCTTTTTAGCAGTCCACAGTATCTGTAGAACTCTTATCAAGCACCACATTTCAAATAAGTTGGTTTTCTTCATATCAGCTTTCCCCACTTTCTGGCTTTCACAACCATACATAGAAATTGGAAATATGATGGCATGAACAATCCTAACTATAGTATTCAATTACATATTTTTACATTTCAGGATCTTGTCTAGTTCCTTCATCGCTGTCCTAGTCTTCTTCTGATGTTTTGGCTACAGTCTTCATTCTGATTAATGACTGAGCCAGGGTATAGAATATCTTTAGCTATTTCAATGTCTTCATTTCCTACTTTAAAATTGTATAAATCATCTATGGTGATTATTTTTGTTTTCTTAATGTTCAGCTGTAAGCCTGCCTTTGCACTTTTTTCCTTGACTTTCTTCAGTAATCATACCAAGTCATTGCAGTTTTCTGCTAGTAGTATGATGTCTTCTGCATATCTTAAACTGTTGATTTCCATCTTCAATTTTCATGCCTCCTTCCTCTGAGTCTAATCCTGCTTTATGAATGTTGTGTTCAGCATACAAGTTAAACAGGTGGGGTGATAAAATGCAGCCTGGCCTGACCCCTTTCCAATTGGAAACCATTTTGTTTCTCTGTATTCTGTCCTAAAAGTAGCCTCTTGTTCTGAGTACAGGTTACATATCAGGACAATCAAATATGGCACACCAATTTCTTTAAGAGCAATCCATAGTTTTTCATGATCTATACAAAGGCTTTGCTATAAACTATAAAGCACAGGCTGATCTTCTAAAATTCTTTGGTGTGCTCCATTATTCAACATAGGTTTGCAATCCAACATAGGTTGAACCGAGTTTAGACATGTGGCCTTTGGGGTCTGTCTATTAAGTAACAAGACTGTGTTTCTACTTTTCAGACAAATCAGGGAGAAATTATTGTGAATGCTTGAGTGGTGACCTTGAACATATCTAAACCTGCATGACAAACATCAACTCTCTCAGCTGTTCAGTTAATTGTTAGTTGTCATTTAAAGCAGCTGTGTCGTCTGTTGTGTATGGAAAAAAGCTACGTAAGTTTAAAAGTCGAGCAACGTGTCAATTTGAATTGTTTAGTAAAATTGAACAAAATACCAATGGAATCTTTTCAAATGTTTACTGATGCCTACAGGGAAGACTGCATGTCTTGTGCACGTGTGAGTGGCACAAAAGATTCAGAGACAGATGTGAATGTGGAAGATGATGAACGCCCTGGACGACCTTCCACATCAAGAACCGGAGAAATTGTGGGGGAAATCAGCCAGATTGTTCGAGGAGGCTGCTGACTCAGTATCTGAATGATAGCTGAAGCTGTGAACATTGACAAAGACACTGCATGGAAAATTTTGTATGAGGATTTCAAAGTGAGAAATGTTTGTGCCAACATGGCCCCAAGGGTTCTCACACCAGAGCAAAAAGAGTGCCGCAAGGAAATTTGCACTGACATTCTACAGCAACTTGAAGTGGACCCAAACCTTTTTCAAAAAATCATCACTTGTGATGAAAACTTCCAGTATGATCCTGAGACAAAACAACAGTCAATGCACTGGAAAACACCATCATCACCAAGAATGAAAAAAGCAGATCGAAGCAAGTCCATGTTCAAACCATAATCTTTGTTGTTGTTGTTGTTTTGACATCAAGTGTGTAATTTTGGCAGAATGGGTTCCAGAAGGCAGAACAGTGAGCCAGCATTATTATAAGGAAGTTTTGACAAAGGTGGGAGAAAGAGTCAGGGGGGGAAAGGCCATAGCTGTGGAAAAATGGTTTCATTCATCAAGACAATGCACCTGCTCACACAGCACTTTCTGTGAAGCAGTTTTTGGCAGATAAATGCATTACTACACTTGAACATCCTCTGGTCTCAGCAGCAGCAGTGGGAAAGGCTCTGCAGGGGGCAGGGGAAGAGACCCATCCTCCATTTCTCCCCCTCCCTGGTCCCAGCAGCAGCAGTGGGGGGGCAAGGCTGGTTTAACGGCCCCGCAGCACCCGCAGCTACAGGAGGCCTGTCATAACCCTCCTGGCTGCCACTGCACAGTCGGCAAGAAGTGCCAATGGATGGGGTGAGTTATTTGCACAGATGGGCGGGTTTGTCCTATAAACTGTTGTACCAGTTTTGTGGCAGAGAAGTATGGTAATGCTACTCGAGTCTCATTATTGAGAGAAAGGTAGGATATTGATTAATTATATAAATGATATTATTTCCCAGTTTTACAACTGATGCTACACTGCTGGGTGGCAGTATAAAAGACTATTTTAAATATACCTGAAGACAACACCCTCCTCCAACAAAGTCATAGGATCACAGAATTGTAGGCTGTAGAACTATAGAATTGTAGAGTCCTGTAGACCAATGCAAGAAATCTACAATCAAAGCATTGCTGGAACATGGCTGTCTAACCTTTCTGTAGAAACTTCTGACAATAAAAAGAGTCCACCACTTTCCAAGATAGCCCATTCCTTTTGCCATCAAGAAACTCTTCCTAATACTTTTCAAAGTCTATTTTCTTATCATTTGAACCCACTAGTTCAAATCTGAATTCATTGGTCTTATCCTCTGGAGCAGCAGAAAAGAAGCCTAGCTCCATCTTGAACATGACAGCCATTCCAATATTTGAAGATGGATGTACCATCTCTCATTTTTCTTTTCTCCAGCTTCTTCACCCATTCCTTGTAGAGGGCTTGGTTTCCAGATGTTTTACCCATCTTAGTTCTCTCTTCTGGACATGTTCCAGCCTGTCAACGTTTTTCTTAAACCCTGGCACCCAGAACTAGACACAGTACTGACCAAAGCAGAATAAAGTGGAACTAATATCACTTGCTTTGATCTGAATACTTTACTTCTGAGGATGAAGCCTAGAATTGCATTGGCTCTCTCCCTCCCCCAATCTCCAACATCACCCTGTTGACCTGTAAGTAGTGGGAGGTTCTGAAACAAATACCCAGACTTAGTGGTCTTTGGGCTGTAAAATCCCCCTTTCTCATAGAAGAAACCAATGTCATTTGTAGTAAGAACATGAGAAAATGTTTAAGCAAGGGACATCTGGCAATCCTTCTCAGTGGCTAATGATGGGTGAGCTTCCCTTGGCTTGCTTCAGAATGGTCTCAGCTAATATATGTTCCTTCCCCTAAAAAACCTTTTTTAAAAAATAGGAAAAAAACAACTCCCACCACCACCAGCAGCAGCCTATTCAGTTTCTGTCACATTCTCAGAGAGTTCTGTCAGGAATGTGACTGGGGCTGAATGCCATTCTTCAACCGCTCAATGTAAGTCAGCACATTTTGCCCTGCTAACCCTTTCCTCCAAATTCACCTCCTTCAAAACCAACTAGCAGCCATCACTACTAAGATGCTGGCCAATCGCCACTTCCAGGTGGCTGTAGTCCTACCGTCCAGTTTCTACCACCTGTTCCTTCCAGTTGGTAGCACTGAAGTCTGTGTGCTATAAGACACTGGACGACCAAGGAAAAGGTATGATTTCCTCCTCCTTTCTCCCAACAAGTTGCAGCCAAGATCGGTAATTGCCTTGCTCTTAATGTTGCGTAACTGTTAGCAAGGCTCAAGCCAAGCATTAATGAATTTTACCAGAACTTCATTTTTTAATGAGCATCATTAATCGTTAGTCAGGCATGTTCCAGCCCACACTTTGCTAAAGCGGAGGATTGCCAACTGTGTTGTGCTATAAAAACAGCATATTTTCCACCAGATTTTCTGATAAAACAAAGCGATATTTAAAGCGGTCCTTAGAAGTATGCGAGTCATGATTTGATTTTGCTAAAAGTTTGAGAGGATGTTGGCCTGCTTCTCCATCCCTTTGCAACTTTTATCCCTCCAATATTGCCTTTGGCCTCAGATATATGATCATTTTCTGACCAAACTATATTTAACTGGAGCTAAAAGATATTCCACAAACCTATTAGTAATGGGGAATTTTCAGTGTTTGTATAATGTGAAATTTGGCAAAATTGCCCAAGTACCACCAAAACCTATAATATTAGCTCTCATTGAAATACATCCCCCTCCACCAGTTGATATATTATTTTTAGGTCTGGGAGGGAAATGGGGTTAGAATCCCCCCCCCCAATTTTCCTTCAATCCCCAGACTTCTAGCATGGCAGAGAGTGAGACACAGCTATAATATTTGCTGTCTTGGCATTCCTTTCGTAACTTTACCTGCCTCTTTTCTTTGGATGCCTGAACTACATTTCTAAATCCTCTAATGAAGTTTCAAGTTACTGCACTACTAGAAATTTGGGGACTGGATTATTTATTTATTTCATTAGCTTATATCTCAACTTTCCTCTCAACAATGGGACTCCAGGTGGCTAACAACATTATCAAAAACAATACAGATTTACAAACATACAAAAGTTTTTATTATTATTAGGAAGGGGGAAAATCATGTGGGGGGGGGGTTCTTATTTTGGAAGACCAACACCTCATCTTGTCCCACCCACAAACCTACCCCAATAGCTTCATCCCCTTTTTTTGGCAAATTGAGAACTTCTTTTTCAAGAGACTGTGTTTCTACCTTTCAAACAAATCAGGGAGAACTGATTGTGAACAATTAAGCGGTGACCTTGAACATACCTGAACCTGTTGGACTGGATGATCTCTTCCAACTCTACAGTTCTATGATTCTATGACAAATATCAATACTCTTCCCCATTCAATTAATTGTCAGATGTTTAAAACAGTTGTGTTGTCTTGTTGTGTGCCAAAAAAAATGCTAAATTTAAAAGTCAAGCACCATGACATTCTGCAGCAACCTGAGGTGGACCCAAGCCTTTTTCAGAAAAGGGTCTTTGTCTTCATGATGGCACTATCATAAGGATTTTTTGGCAAGATTTCTTCAGCAGAGGTTTGCCATTGCCTTCTTCTGAGCCTAAGAGAATGTGATTTGCCCAGTCATCCAGTGGGTTCCCATGGCTGAGTGGGGATTTGAATCCTGGTTCTCCAGAGTCCTAGTCCAGTACTCAAACTGGCTGCCTTAGGCTAGTTACCTTCCCCAGTAAAGCATATTCTTCCATCCTAGGCACAACCCTGTGGGAATATTTGGAATACTTATCTTGTAATCTGTAGTGATGGTGTCAAAGTTTGCAAGTGGAAAGTGCATAATAGCAATTGTGACTAAAAGTGATACAACAAACACTGAAGGTCTCAGGTTCAGTTGCAACACCCCTATGAGATTATTTAAATTGAAGATTGGCCCAAGGAAGTTAGTAGACAAGGCTTAATGTATTAGTTGTTGCTTAGCATGTACTTCAGTTGTATTTACATTATTTGGGTAAATTAAATGCCTGCACTAAAAGTCTTACCAGACTGAAGGTGAAAAATGCCATTCTATTATTATAGTTGGTTTATTATTGATTCCCACATGCATCCCAGAAAAAGTTCTATAGTTACAAACTTTAAAATTCCATTTCCTGAGACAGATGAACAACACAGTGCTAAAATAAACAAGTGGAGATAAAGAGCACCCTTATCTTGTGCCTTTTTGAATTTGGCATGGTTTGTCAACTCCCCATTAACCACGATCTGTGCCATCTGTTGATCATAAATCACCTTGATCCATGTGGTGAAATTATTTCCAAAATTCATTTTCTCTAAGAATCCAGTTCAAGCTATCAAAAACCTTTTCCACATCTAAAAATATCAAAGCAGCCTGTTTTTCATGATCGCTGCAAATATTTCAAAATATCTTCTGTGCATCTCATATTGTCACAAAGTTGTCTTTGCCGCCATTTGTCGCTATGTATGAAATCCCGCAAAATTATTTTTAATCTCTGTTAAAATTGATGTAAAGTTCATTATTCAATAGAGAAATAGGCCTGCAATTCTTTGTCGAGTTCAAATCTTGCCCTTCTTTCAGTATTAAAGATATTGTACCCATTTTCCATTACTCTGGAATCTTCCCATTTTAAGGATTAAACTGAACCATAATCGCTTTAGTAGAAGCTCTCTCTCTCTCTAATGATTTATAATATTCAGCAGGTAGGCCATCTGGCCCAGACACTTTGTCAGTCTTTTAGTAGTATCACAAACCTCACTACAATAGGTGCATTCCATTTCTCTCTGAGATTCTGTAATGTTTGGCAAATCTTGATTTATTTCAAAAATATTTTTATTTAACACAAACAAAAACAATGCACCCACTTATTTTTAAATATATATAGCACACATACAGATAGACAAAAAAAACCCCACAAACTTAAAACAAACTAATACAATACTAATACAAACAATACTACTGATTTCCCCCACCCAACTAATGATTATATTCCACTAGTAAAGTACTTCCATTAAGTGATATTATAATCAAACTCCTACTTTTAATTGAAACCATACCATTTTTAAAAACCCAAAGCTGATACATGCCCCTTACTTATTGTAAAAAAAAAAAGTAATAAACAAGTCCCAATCTTTTTTTAAAAAATAAACCAAAGATTTCTCCTTAATCAACATTGTCTGTTTATCTGTTTCAGTCAAGTTGCATGTCTTTGTCAGTCAATCTTCTCAAAGTGGAATCAATACATCTCTCTATTTCTGGACATAACAAAAGTCTTGCAGCCGTAATCTCATAATGGAAAGTTCTCCATTATGGAAAGTTTCAAACCAAATTAATTTCAAGCTCTTAGACCAAACTCTTTCCCATTGCTTCATATGAACTTGTGAACGATTTTGTGCCCATTTTAAAACGGACAAATCTTGATTTCTTAAAAATTCATCCTTTTCTGCAGAGATTCCTTGTCTTTTATATAAAGAGGTATAATATCTATGAAAAACTTTTGCAATGTTCTCTTTATCTGTAATTGTATCTTTCCCTTCTTGTATCTTTAAAAAAAAATCTCTTTCCTTTCTCAGTGTACAGTATATGCCAACCATCTTCCAGATTTATTTGTGAATTCAAAATTATTTACTTTCACATATTTAATCTTGTTCTCCATCTCACTGATCATAACAAAATATAGTTCACCTTGTAACATCTTAATTTGATTCCTCACTTCCATGTTTGTGGGAAATTTCTTTAATTCATCTCCTCTCTTATTTCATCTAGGATCAATTTTTTTCTTGACTCTTCTTCATCTCCCAATTCAACTGTATAAAATATCCCCTCATAAATGCCTTACTTGCATCCCATACCATTCTGGTATCTGTGCCTTTGTCCACATTTTCTTTAAAAAAAAATATTTTGGTTTCTTCTTACACTTCTCGACAATCTTCTCATTTTGCACAAGTGCCCTATTCAATCTCAATGTAAAAGATTTAGTTTTGTTCTTTAAAATTAAAATAACACTGGATTATGATCTGAAAATGTCTTTGGTAAAATCTCCATTAAAAAAAATCTGTTTCAGATATCAGAAACATATCAACACTACAGAGAGAACTATGTCTTTCAAAAAAAAAAAGGATAGTCTTTAACATCACCACATTTAACAATCCATGTATCAATGAAAGCCATATTCTCCATCAATTCAAAAAAAGATTTTGGAAGTTTACCTTATGAACATTTAATGTCTATCTAGCTATCTAAATGTGGAGAGAGGACCCCATTCCAATCTCCTAAAAATAGACAATTTTCATAAGGATATTCCATCACCTTATTAATTGGCTTTTCAAAAAAGACTGCTTTATTTTCTGTGGGAGCATAAACTCTTACCAACAAAACTTTAGTCCCTTGACTATTTATTTGAGCTCCCAAATATCTTCCAAACTGAACTTCAAATATTTTTTTTCTGAAGCCCATTGAGACTGTCAATTGAGACCATACATTTTTTCTTACCTGATGCCAAAACGAATTCCCTACCCAATTTAGAGTAGGCTAAATATTTAACATTTTTCCTGAGTTTCCTGCAAACAAATCAAAACATAATTAAATCTTCCCAGATAATGAAATATTTTATTTCTTTTTTGTGTGGCATTAGCCTCTTATATTCCATTTCAGATCCATTGTTCATATCTGGCTCTCCTACTTTCTCCTCTTTCTCTTCTTCTCCTTTCTTTCTCCAGTCCTTGGATTCTTGTCTTTAGTCAACATCTACATCTTCTTGTTCTTCTCTTCCATCAAATTCCTCCAATTCTTTCTTGTATTTCCTAAGAAACTCTTTAGCTTTTTGAACTATATTCAATGTAAATCTTCTTTGTTTCAACATTATTAAGACTCTAACTTTTCCATCTGAAGTGCATATGCTTTTGTTTTGACTTATCTGTCAGGAAACTGTAGTTTTTTCTTAAAATTAGAGTTAGAATATCTTTCAGTACTATCACCAATCCATTGCCCATCTTCATTCTATTTTGATAATATTGTTGTAAAACTTCAGCACATATCTTTTTCCTGAGAAAATGAACAATCACATTCTGTAGAGAAATTATTACAACACAATGCAATATAATTACCTAAGGCAGGTTGGAGATTTTAGGGTTCTTCTAAAAGCTATGAAAGAGCATGCTGTGCATATCTCCATAGATCAATGCTAGACCAGGGCAAGTCCCTGAACCATTGTTGCTGGTCCCTGGCAAGTTTCCAGAATAGGAACTGTACCTACTAGTAAAAAATTTAGTGGTCCTTAGTACCCTAGAAAAAATAATAGTCTGCAAAGGCATTTAAATTGTGTCCATGGTGATCGTCCTGTGCCATAAGTGTCACCCTAGTGTGAGCTACAGTAAAGGCACCACTCCTCATGGTTTAATTTTGTTACAGCCAACTGATCTACTGATCACAATACAGTACTGGAAGGGCAGGCATTTATAGACACCAATAATGCTACAGGGGGAAAAAGCCCTCCTTCTCCAGTCCAATCCTGCCACAAAATTTTGGTGTCCAACTTGTACAACTGGCTATCTATGCAGATATTTATCCACACATTTTAACTGGTCTCCTAACCAGCCAATATTTTGGGTCACCACAATGCGTCCCTGTCCCTCATGGGAGTACAGGGATATGTCAGATGTCATTATGAGTTTTGGAAGCATCCAGTTTCTGATAATTTCTATTAAGCACAACTCTGAAAATAATTCTTCAACTCTAGCTAGCATCATCATAAAGAAGAGGGGTGTGACTTAATTGGGCAGAGAATGCACAACATGACAAATTTGTGGAAGACTGCTTCCACATAATGGTTTGGGAGGACCAAGTCTAACATTTTGACTAAATAAAATGTCTGGTTTCTCTAAGGACACTAGCACCAATATTACCTATTTATAACAGAAATCTTTTTTTAGTCACCTCTATATAGTCAGCCCCCCGTATCCACTGAACCAATCTGGTTTCAGTTATCTGCAGGACACAAAGTAGGGGACACATACCATAGAGCTGCACTGGAAAATGCCTAGAAAGGCATCCTCTCTTGGCCTCTTTGAAGTACTCCAATGCAATACTATGGTATGTTTTTACCAGAAGTCTTTAATTTTAATAAGGTTTGCTGTTAACCATAGTTAACCATGGCTGTCATCTGCGGTAAGTCCGGGAACCAAACACCTCCAGATATGGGGGGTTCCAACTGTATATTAACACTATACACATAAGAAATTACTAAACATCTGGTTTTCAGTGCTTTAAGGAGGAACTTTCCATGGGTAATTTCCAATAATAAAAAGTTTCCTCCTTCCCTGGTTTTCCCCTCTCCCCACCTCTCTCTAACTGGCCTCAGCTGAATATTATCAGTTTCAAATTGGTAAAAAAAAATTAAATAAGTTGTTTTTAAAAGATAAGTTTTATTTGTGAAATGCATACGCTTGTTTAACGTTATAGTGCTCGATTGGATGTTTTGAATTCGCAGAACAGTAGGCCTAATATCAAGAAATAGGCATTGGGGGGCACTGGAGTTGTCACCTAAGAGGAAAGGGGCTGGTAGCCAGAAAATGTTGGGGGACCACTGATCTAAGTTAACCATTCTGAGACAGAATGGAGAATAAGAGGTACTCAGTTCTCACGTTGATATGCCCAAGACAGCAAACTTTTCCTACACAAAACAATCCATAATATTTTGCCTTGGATGTTGACGTTGAAAGACACCCCCAACAGCTATCTTAAAATGTTTTCTTGGAATAGAAAGGAACGTTGGTCTTACCTGTGATACGTCCTTTTCCAGGGGAGAGATGAGGAGCATCCTGTAGATCATTGGGTTAGCTCCGCTCATTCACTCCTGGTAGGCAGGTAACAAAGGACCTTTGGTAGGCCCTTCCGATGATGTCATCTGTGGAGAAGCGACCCACCTCTGGCCAGTTCATACCATAGCCTTCTCGGACACTCCTAGCTTAGAAATTAACTGTAGAGACATAAGACAAACCCCCAAAACAAGTCGGAGAAAACAATGACCACCCCTTGAGAGAAAAACAGAAAACTACTAATATTTACACAAATTGAACCACAGTCTAAATGCCAGCAATCCGAGTGGGCAGGATGCTCCTCATCTCTCCTCTGGAAAAGGATGTATCACAGCTAAGACCAACGTTCCTTTTCCCAGTGGAGAGATTCCGGAGCATCCTGTAGATCATTGGGATCTACAAAAGCCCTCAAAAACAGCCAATAATTAGGGTGTGAGCTGGCATATCAATATGGGTGGTCCCCCTTTTAAGAGTCCACAATCTGCTGTAGCACCCGCCTGCCAAAGGCAGCCTCGGCGGACTGCCTTCTGTCCAATCTGTAATGGCGAAGAAAAGTAGATGAAGACTTCCACGTGGCTGCCTTGCAGATTTCTTCCAGGGACGCCAGGGACTCTGTCCCAAGCCGTCGATGTAGCCACACTCCTGGTCAAGTGGGCTGGTATCCCCTCTGGAACTGGAACATTCAGGGATTCGTAGCAGGCAGCAATACAGGACCGGATCCACCTGCTCAAGGTCAATGAGGAAACCTTGCGGCCCAGATATCTCTGATGGACTGACACAAACAGCGCCTCCGACACACGGAACGTGCTGGTTCTCCTCAAGTAGATCTTGATTGCTCTACGTACATCCAGGGTATGCCAGATCTTTTCTAACTCCCTAGAAGGTTTTGGGCAAAATGAAGCCAAGATGATGTTTTGAAACACATGGAAAGTCGAATTCACCTTCGGCCTGAAGTCAGGACGTGTACGTAGGACCACTGAGTCCGGTCTGAAGATACAGAGCTCCTTCCTTACTGACAAAGCCCCTAGCTCTGAGACTCTGCGTGCAGAAGTGATGGCTACCAGAAAAAGGACCTTCCATGACATGAGCTTTAATGACACTCGCTTAAGTGGCTCAAAGTGGGGTACCGGTAGAGCCTTCAACACTGTGTGGAGGTCCCAAGAGGGGGGAAAGTGAACCACCGGTGGAGCTAAGTTGGTTAGACCCCATATGAACCTCCGTAAGGCAGGATGTGTCGAAATCAGTGTTGCCCTCTCGGGCGGAAGGATGGACACGATGGCAGCCACCTGCCTCTTAATGGTGTTGGGCCTGAGGCCCTTCTCAACACCCTCTTGCAAGAAGCCCAACAGCTTGGGAATTGTGATCTCCAGTTCATTAAACCTCTTTCTCCTGCACCATCTGTGAAAAACTCTAAAGCTATAATCGTAGATCCTTTGAGTAGAATCCCTCCTGGCTGCAAAGATAGTCTCAATCACCTCAGGGGAGTACCCTTTTGCTCTCAACATCTCCCTTTCAATCTCCACGAGTGGAGCTGGAGCCAATCAGGGTCCAGATGAAACACCTGGCCCTGGGTCAATAGATCTGGGCGAACTGGAAGAGGCATCGATGCTATCTCCAAGGCCCGGATCTCTGAAAACGAGGCCCTCCTGGGCCATGCCAGGGCGATCAGTATCACGTCGGCCTCTGCCTCTCGTATCCTGCTCAGAAACCTGGATATCAACGGAATGGGCGGGAAGGCGTAGAGAAGACTGTCCAGCCATGGAAGAGTGAGCGCATCTATGCCCTCGGCCCCCTCGGCCCGATATCTTGAGACAAATCTGGGAAGCTTGGCATTCACCGGTGAAGCGAACAGATCCAGTACTGGATGGCCCAGTGTGTTGGAGACCAGCTGAAATACCTCGGGGTGGAGGCTCCATTCCCCCTGGTCGACGTCTGTCCTGCTGAGCCAGTCTGCTTTGGAATTTAGCTCGCCCTGTAGATGCTCCATCTCCAGTGACAGGAGATTCTCCTCGGCCCATTGGAACAGAAGGGAAGCATCATCCATCAGTTTCGGAGACCTCGATCCTCCCTGGCGATTTATGTGCGCCTTTGTCGTGGTGTTGTCCGTCCTGATCAACACTGCCCTGCTCCGTATCAGGGGTAAAAAGTCTATGAGGGCTAGACGTGCCACTCAGAGCTCCAAGAAATTGATGCTGTGTTGCACTTCCTCCCTGGACCATCTGCCCTGTGTCCAGGAGTCTGCACAGTGGGCTCCCCATCCTCTCAGACTCGCATCCGTCGTGATCTGAATCTGCCGTGGCGGCCAGATGGGTCGGCCCTGCAGAATTGCTGATGACATCCACCACCGGAGGGATTCCCTCACCTGTTGTGGGAAGATCACTCTCCTGTGTCTCTTTACTGAAATATCGTGTTGCCATGGAAGTAGAAGCCACTGAAGAGGTCTTGCGTGGAAACGACCCCAAGGTACACAGTCTATTGATGCTATCATTAAGCCCTGTAACTGTGCTAACTCCATTATGTCCAGCTTCTTTGTCCTCAGGACCTGACGAACCACACGACGCAGGGCTGCCACTCTCTCCTGGGGCAGTGAGACCTTGCCCATGTGCGTATCCAGGATCACTCCCAAGTGCTGGATCTTTGTGTATGGGTTCAAGGAGCTCTTTTCTCGGTTCACCAGAAAACCGTGATCCTAGAGAGATGTCAGGACTCTCTGGACATCCTCTACAGCCTTCTCCCTCGAGTGAGAGCGTATCAGAAGGTCGTCCAAGTATGGATAAACATGAATGCCTCCCCTCCTCCAGTGGGCCACCAAGGCAATCATGATCTTGGTGAACACCCTTGGGGCTGAAGACGGCCCGAATGGTAGAGCCTTGTACTGGAAGTGTCTCTTGTAGGCAAAACGTAGAAATTGATGGTGTTGCAGAAGGATCGGAACATGAAGATATGCATCCTGCAGATCCAACAACGTGAGGAGGTCCCCCGGTCTGAGCACCCCTACAATGTGTCGCAGCGTCTCCATCCAGAATCTGCATTGACGCACAAATCTGTTGAGGCTTCTCAAATTGTGGATGGCTCTCCATGTTCCATTTTTCTTTGGGACCAGAAAAATGTTCGAGTAGCAACCGTTGGTCCAATGGGCACTCGGGACCTCCTCTATCGCACCTAAGGATATCAAGTGTGAAATAGTGTCCAACATCAATCGATGCTTCACCAGATCCCTGGATCTTGGAGTTGGTCGGAAAGATTGGGGGGGGCGGTTGGGAGAATTCGATACGATATCCCTGACTCAACATCTGGAGCACCCATCTCTCTGTGGTAGAATTCTCCCAAGCACTGGTGAACTGTTGCAGCCTGCCCCCCACCTGACTCTCCAAGTCATGCCTGTTGATTCTTGGGGTGCGACTTTGATCCTGATGGCTGGAAGGATCTACCTGACACACCTCCCTGATTTCTGTGCTGCTGTCTGGAGTCTCCCCAGCGCTGTCTGAAGCCTCTACTGTCCCTTGGTTGGAATCCAGAGCTTGAGGAAGAATCCAAGCGGGATCTATAAGACTGGGAAGGACGAACATTTCTGGAAAATTTTCTATCCTCTCTCTTCTTAGCGGAGATCAGTGCCTTTTTCTTATCCTTCCCTTCTATCAAAACTGGCTCCAGGGATTCCCCAAATAATTCCTCCCCCAGAAAAGGAGAGAAAACTAAATTCTGCTTGGACTTAAAATCAGCCTGCCAGCCCTTAAGCCACAAGAGAAGTCTTGCCGCTACCGCCGTGCCCTGGGCTCTAGCAGAAAATTGTGCCGCGTCCAGCGTGCTATCTGCTAGGAAGGCTGAGGCTCATGAGATCTTGTTGACTCCCTGGCGTATCTTTGTGTTAGGCTTGGGGACTTCATCTAATAGATCCTTGGACCACTGCAGGGATGCTCTGGCCACCATGGTGGCCGCAACAGATGCCCTGATAGCCATAGATAGGGCCTCATGAGTCCTTTTTAGGGCAGCATCCTTACGCCTATCTTCAGGTACCTTGAGGGTATCTTCACAATCGCGGCAAAACACAGTGGATGAGACCAGAGCAGAGATTTCTGCGTCAATAAGAGTGTCTGTAGTTTAGACATAACCTTCTTAGGCAGTGAGTAAAGCTTTTTAACAAAGGTAGGTTGAGGTTTGTTAGCTGCTGGTGTAGCCCATTCATCCTTTAATACTTGCATAATATTAGCTGGGACAGGCATCTGCAAAGATGCTGGGAGCGATGACGGGGAAAAATCAGATGACATGCTAGGAAGATCAGGAACCACAGGCTGGTCCTGACTGAACCATAGAAAGTCCCAGAGTCCTGGCTGTTTTCCTAAATAGCACTAAGCACTCCTCTTGTTTAAAAAGACGTGCTGATGAACGAGCTGTCTCTTGCTCTGTCCCCTCCTCAGCTGAAAATTCCGCCTCCTCCTCCTCATGATCTATATCCTCCTCCCCCTCAGAAACTTCCCCTTCTTCAGCCAAAGAATGCTGGGAGTAAAACTCTTCCTCCTCCTCTGACCCATGAGCTTCCACGTCAGAGTCCCACCATTGCTCATCCTCCCTCTCCCCCCATTCTTCTCTGAGAGTGCGATCCTGCCTGACCTGATCCGCTTCCATTCTGCCCACTCCGTGCCGGCTTTTTGCGGTTGCCTTGCCCCCTTTGCTCTTCCCTGGGGCCAGCTTAAGAGGCTGTTTGAAGTCCGCACGGGCACTTTTGGGCGGCTCACCAGACCCCTCCTTGCCTCTAGGCCTCTTTGTTGTAGGCCGGGCTAGTAAGCGGGGAAAGTGGCGTCATGGGGAGGCCAACGGCACCAGCCGAATTGGCAGTAGGCGGGGGAGTTCCGGAGGGAGGGTGGGCGAACGTCCACTGTCCGGGAGGTGGTGGTGGCCCAAGGGGCTCGCTGGAGCAGCGTTAGCGGGCGAACGGGGGAGGGGCAGAGACAGGGCCTGCTCTGCAGTCAGAGCGCAGCCACACTGGGAGGATGGAGGTAGCGCCGCGTCCGTTGCCAGGGCTAGCCCCCCAGAGCAAGTAGCAGGGATTGAGGTGGTGCGAGCGGCAATGCGGGGGCCATTTCTTCAATGCCTGGAGGGGGTTGTTTGATAATGCTTCCACAAAGGGTGATGCGCCCCCCCTTGCCTCAGAGGCCCGCCACGCCTAAAAGGGCTGGTTGCACAAGCCCCACAGCCAAAACTCCCAAGGCCTCCCTGGCTACAAGGTCCTTCACCCAGGACGCCAGGTTCGCAGGTGGGTCCAACACCTGCGGCACTGATCCCAGGGGCCCACTGTTACTCATGGTCTCCTCCTGATCCAGGATCTGGTATGGTGGAGGATTCGGCTCAGCCACAGCAGCACGAGGTTTCCCTTCAGAACCGGTGTTCCCCTCAATCTACTCCTCTGGGAGGCTGCCCCCTTTGGCTGCTTCCTGGCTGTTTCCCAGCTTGTTAAACTGGGGTGCAGGCAGGGCATTCCCGTTGGTCGAAGCAGGGGGCTTCTCTCCCTCACTCGACAAGGGACCCACCAGGATCGCAGGGGTCTTGTCCCCCTTAATAGATCCCTCCATCTCTATTCCCTTGGGAGACTCCATCTTAGTTCTTTGTTCTCACTCGGCCACGTGGCCGAAATCAGGAGCAAACACAAATGCAACCACCAGGAGTGGTAGGCACGAAACAACTGGCCAGAGGTGGATCGCTCCTCCCCAGATGACATCAATGGAAGGGCCTACCAAAGGTCCTTTGTTACCTGCCTACCAGGCGTGAATGGGCGGAGCTAACCCAATGATCTACAAGATGCTCCAGAATCCCTCCACTGGGAAATTTGTAATCTAGAAGGGGAAATTATGTGTAGAGATTACATAAAATTACACACAGTGCTCCCTCCACATTCATGGGTTTCACTTTTGCAGATTTGTTTATTCAGATTATTTGCCTTGCATCCGTGGTTACCCTATGCCATTTTCACCACTTTGATAACACTGGGAGAAAATCAAAGTGGCAGGGTGGCTGGGCCCAGCTGCGCACATGTCCCCTTGCTAGTGCACTTGCTTGGGTGAGGTGAGATGCGACAGGAGGATCATAAAGATGGTCACTTGTGCATTTGCTCAGTTAATCTCTCATGCAGGCTGGCAGGAAGGGAATGAGATGAGGAGGCAGAGTATGTGTGTGTTAGCTCAGTTTTGCAGGCAGGCAGTTGGAATGGGATGAGGGGATCATGAGGAGGGTGAGTGTGTTTGCTCACTTGAGCAGTCAGGCAGAGGATGGAATGGAGATCGTGAGAAGGGTGCATGTGTGTGTTTGCTCACTTGTGCAGGCAGGCAGGAGGAAAAGATCACAGAAGCAGCAACATCAAGCTTCAAGTCATTCCCCTCCTCCACACACACACTTTTTCTTCCAGTACCTCTTTTCTTGGCCTGTTTCACAAGGGAAAGCAGGAGCACCAGCACAGCTCCAGCCTGCCATCAAGTCTTGGCAAAGTTCACACATCTTGAGTCCCAAATTTGAAATCTCCTTTCCCCCACTGCTACGAGCACTAACGCTTGCTCCAGTAAGTCAGTCCGTCCCAAAATGGTGCCACTCTGAGCTGCGGAAGTGATGCTGTGCGTGCAACACTTGCAAGTTTCCTAACTGCTGCTGCCATTACTAGTGAAACGTGACTAAGGGAGTGAGAGCGCACAGGCAAGCAAATGAAGCGGTTGGTGTGGAGAGGAGACACCACCATACGAAGCAATCAACAAGGCTGTGCAGCAGTTTTAAGGGACCCTGAAAAGAAGTTTCATGCAACCCTTGTCCTCACCATCCCCAGCCATCCCTTTTCCTTACCTCTCCCTTGGAGCTTTACACACACACACACAAACACACACACGGGGGGGGGCAGTAGCACCCACTTTGGGCATCACTGATCTAGAGAATGCTGGAGAGACACTTGTATGTTCCATTTGTACCACTTGTAATATTAATGTGATGTACCAAGCACACACGCTCACATGCATTCAATAAATTGCTTTATTGACATGATTCATGTGTCAGGAACATAGGAAAAGCCGAAACTGAACACAGCCACAGCAACCCTCCAGATAAACCCTCCCAGCGTGAGAAAAGCATTCAGGGAGTGAGAGGAGTAGGCTTGCACCTGGCTGTCCTGACCTTGAGCCTCTCTGAGAGAGGAGCGTTCCCAGGCCAACCAGGCGGCCTGGCCTCCCTCCAAAACTCCAGAGGCCCAGCCAGGGGCAAACCGCCTCATGTCAGGGTCCTCCATGAATTCTACTCCAAACCCCAGAATTCAGGGACGAACCTGACATACCGCCCACCCGAAGACAAACTCCCCCCCCCATTCCTTTAGCCCGGCTTATCGGGAAAGCGGGCATGGAACTTTCGCAACAAGCGTGGGGCATTCACATGATCAGATTTCACCCCTTCACTATCTTTTTTCCAGGCTAATCATACCCAGCTCCCTAAGTCTCTTCTCATAAGGCATGGTTTCCAGACCTTTCACCATTTTAGTTGCCCGTCTCTGGACATGCTCCAATTTGTCAATATCCTTCCTGAATTGTGGTGCCCAGAACTGGACACAGTATTCTAGGTGAGGTCTGACCAAGGCAGAATAGAGCGGCACTATTACTTCCCTTGATCTAGACACTATACTTCTACTGATGCAGCCCAAAATCGCATTGGCCTTTTTAGTTGCCGCATCACACTGTTGACTCATGTTCAACTTGTGGTCTACTAGGACTCCTAGATCCCTTTCACACGTAGTCTCGTTCAGCCAGGTCTCTCCCATCCTATATCTATGCATTTCATTTTTCCGCCCTAAGTGCAGTACCTTACATTTCTCCGTATTGAATTTCATTTTGTTAGCTTTGGCCCAGCTCAGTACTTGTTCACTACTTGTCTTATTAGCTCTCACGTTCTTGGGCAGAGGTCATTCCCAGAATTCCTAACCAGGGACTGAAACTTCTACATCCAAAGCATGCACTGTGCTATTTCTGGTCCCTTCCCATAGAACAAGGTTGTGAAACTAGAGATAGGGAGTGCCTCAGTGGTAAGTGTTGAGCTGCTTTAATAAGCTATGGTGAGTTTGTTAAACCATACCTATACTCATGCACAAAGATAAACTGTGGTTCATTTATGAGGAAATGTCAGCTATGTCTCTGGGAACTCTGCTTTTCCATGTTTTCTATCTGAATGGGAATTCAGATTTAAAAAAACACAAATATTCTAGACTGTTTATGCCTTTTGGGGGACTGTTTCCTTGAAGCCAAGTTCAGACAGACATTTCTAATACAAAACAAAACTTTTCTATTTTAACACCTTCAGTTAAGCATGGTCCTGTTTTACTGGCTATGTGAATGCTTAGAAATATTTAGTAATGTTGACAACCAAGTACCTTAAGGATTGGATGACGTAAGTATCAATATGCAGGCTGACCCCCTTATCAGCAGAGGATATGCTCCAAGACCCCCTGTGGATACCTGAAACTGTGGATAATAGGGAACCCTATTGTTTTCTGTGAGACCAATGCCAGACGTTGACCACAGCATCACACTGAAGGACCTAGAGAGAACAGATTTTTTTCATGTTGATAAGCGAAACCGTGGATATCAAATCCGCTGATACAAGGGTCAACCTGTACTTCAGAAACTAAATACTGTACTAATCTTGAAACATTTTACCAGATGATAAGTGGTTATTTCTGAGAAACTTGTATCAAGGGGGAAAAGGCTTACCATGCATGGATTGTATGAACAGCTGTCAAACAAAATCATCACCTGAATAAAGGCACTAGTACAGTTAGAAACCAGCTTTATTGTTACAACCAATTTTGAAATATTTACATAATATAAATCTCTTTTCAAGATACATTCCTTCATTGAAATCAATGGTAAAAGGCCTTGTTACATAGCTTCAACAATGCTTAGCTTAAAAAAAAAAAAACATTTCACTCCAGTACAAGCCAATGAACATAATGCACAATTTAATTCCATTCATAACACACAGATGAGGTTACCTTTTCCTTTCTTCAGACAGGCAAACCTTTCACAGGACAAGATTGGACTCAACAGACATAGATTTAAAAGTGTAATGAGATGACAAAAAGTTAGAGGAAGTTCTCCTTGTGCACTGTTCTCAGAGGAATATTAACAGCAGGCCTCAAGATGAAACCAGTGAACTGCTAAATGCTAAGTTTAATTACCTGAGGTACCAGAGTATCTTCAGTGCTGAGACTATTTGCAACAAATATAAAGCAGCCTTACACAATTATGGCCTACCTTTGAAGGACAACTGCATACAAAGGGCATTCCAGAAACGACTGAGAAGTGATGTTATACTCTACAGAAATTAATGCGGTCCAGGTAGTACCTTTAGTGTACCTTACAAATGATGTCTATAACAGACCCTCATTTCCTCACTAATGTTCAATAGCGTTTGTCTTGTCCGCAAGAGAATGTCCCCTTATAGTCTAAGGATTGCCTTTAATACTATTTGGCCTGGCTTGCATTAGTCCCAATAGAGTAGACCCATGGAATCAATTGTTGAAAGGTGAGTTAACACAAAGACAAATTCCATTTATTTAATGAGTAAACTCTAGTAGGGACTAACAAGATTCTGACCTTTATATTTTCCACAGTAATTCTAGTTTCAATATTCTATCACAATGTGCTTATTAGTCACCTTCATTTCCAGTCTGTGAATTAGTATTGGCATTAACCAAATGGAGAGCCATGTCTGAAATAAAGAACCTGCCATCTAGAGATCTGAATTTAGGTTTCATATTCCAAAAGGTTGTCCAAGTGTCAAGACCTTCATATAAGTGCTTAGACCTTTGCTTTTTCAATCCTATCTGTACGCAAATATTTATTCATCTTCTAAATATGCAAGAGCTCTGTGAACTCTAGTGCTATAAGAAAAAGTAAAGATTTGTTTAGATTCAACAATCAGTATTAATGCAGAGGGTTATGCCTTTGGGAAAATGGGGGATAATGCACTAACAGCATTATGACTTGTTGATAACTACACTGCATTAAGTAAAAATATTTTTAATTCATCACAATTTTATCAATATGCATTATTAACTTTTCCTACCACCTTTTAGTCTTCCTCCATAATTCAAGGTCTATAATGTGTTAATATCTATACTCCATATGAACAAAGAAATTATTTGTTCATACTTTAGACAATGCTAAGTAGACTGGACAAAGTATCAAAAGGTGGGGAGTCAAACTAAATGGAAACAAAAATGCTTGTGTTTGAACTATGGACAGCCACAGCTACATGGAAGAGTGGGACTAGAAAGTAACTGCTCAGGTCAAATCAGGGGCTGAGGAGAGGGAGAAACAATCCCATACCACTAAATGAGTGTTAAAAGTCAGGTTCACTGAAATGTAATACTAGGTCTTCAAAATGTGTAACAGGATTAACAACAACCAGCTTCTAAATGGGATGAAGATTTTATCTAGGAAATAAGATAAGTTCAGAGTTTTGAGATTTACAAATTTGGCTGTGGCAGAAAGATAAGCTAGCCTTGAATACGTGCAAGTTCCATGTGTCACCCAAGACTCTTCCCTCAGAAAGTCACTGCACAACAACAGGGACAAAACCAGGTATGTTATGAATAGTTAAAACAGTTAGCAGGGCTAAAAAAAAAATCTTGGGTTCTTAAAAACAGATTTTCTCATATACTTCTAGTCTCTGACTGCATCTTTTCTACAAGTACATGCCACAGGAGAATAAATCAATAATTTCTTGTTGCATTAACCCAGCTGCGTCTTTACTTTCCAGGAATTTATTTTGTTAGGAAAGGAACATGAACACATTCTTCTTCAGCAAAACCCACCTATCCATGCACTGACACACCTCCAAGCTAGCCTCAGAATAGAACTTCATCATTTATCTTCAAATAAGAAAAGTGTTTTTCTTTGAACTGCCCAATCTGCTGCATACTGGACTAGTGGCCATTTTCATTAAGTTACTCGCTTCAAGACTAATTACTTCCCTTGATGTAAGTTTGTGAACTTTAAAACAGACACTACAGGCACAACGAAAAACCTGCATTATGAATGTTAATGTTTACTTCCAGATACTATATCCTATTGCTCCCCGACAGTTTCCCCTTGAGGGTGGTCAATTTAACAATGAAAGGTCAGCACGTGTCAAGAACTGGATTTATCTTTACATCAACATTTCTACAAAAAGAGAGTACAATGAATCACATAAATGCAAGGTACCATACAATTCACACTAATTTACAAATGGCTATTTACACTATTTTATATACACAGTCAGACCCGGTTACCATAAATCAGTTAAGCTAAGCCTTCTACAAAATTCACATTGAGAACCCCAGGCCAGAGTTCAAAATAATCCCCCTCCCCATTTTTAATCCAACACCATTTCCTAGGAAGCTTTAATGTCTGGATCAATCAGGTATGATGTTTAACCTGGTCTGATTGCCGGGTGAAAACTTCACACACTTCTGCTTTACAAAAGCTACTAGGCCACTATGGTCTCTAGGCTGATGTTATGCAGGGTGGAATGCCATTGCTAATAACCCTGTCTATATTTTCAGTATTCTGCTACAGTGTCACTGGTGATGGCATTCAAAATCTTAAAGGCAACAGAACAGTTTGTTGACAAGTCACAGCCAGAATTACATAAGGTTATTTCTAGAGCTCCAGAAAAAGAAAAGTTAAAAGTACCTGGAAAATGTGAATGAGATGGGGAAAGGGTAATCTTCTAGGACAAGGTCTTCTCAAGAACTCACTATAAAATGGGGACAAGATAGTCTCAACTGATAGAAGGGAAGAAGCCAGTTTATAAAGAACTAAGATATAACCTTCAATTCTCTAAATTAAGGTACATGCATTAGTCCTCAAAGTAATATGTTCATAATTGAATTTTAGATGTCTTCATGGGGGATCAATTGCTTCTTATTTGAAATATGCTGAAAATATCACAGTAAATTTGGTAAATACAGCAATACAAGGTTGACATCCAGCCATTAGACTTAATTACATTTCCTCTACTGAAGAGATCACCATTACATGGGTTGCTTCCTGGTCTTTGAGCTCAGTTTGAGCACAATGTAGGTCTGGAACCCAATGACAAAAACAACTGCCTGTCAATCTCTTTCTCCCTTTAGTAAAATGAATGGCTGAACTATTTTTTTACACATTCAACTGAATAAATGGGAAAAGGACACTTTTGAGATATCATCCTGTCTAATAATCTCAAAAGAAGTTTTATATGAGTAATACAACAAACAGCCATTAACAAGTATTTCTCAAAACTTGCCAATTTGAAAGAACTAGTTCCATGCAATATTTTGTTTGAAATATACATTTTGAATTTTGCACAACAGTAACATGCTAAAGAGCACATGATTCCATGATTTTTAAGAAAGCAATTTTAAGCTTCAAAAAATCAAGGCCTTTAATAATCTAATTCCCTAAATTAATCTAACACCCAAGTATTTCAGTGAATTAATAATTTCTTAATATGCCATTAAAGACTGTGCTAAAAGGCAGGAAATAATCAGATTTCTATAAAGAAATTCACTTATCTGGAGAGAATATTTATTCTGTTTTGACTTTCTATAGCTCTAGAAACATCCTTTACCTGATAAGACACATCTTTCCTCTAACTAGTTAGCTCAACACTGAACATCACAAGAAACTGCCCAATTTAAGTAAATGTAGCGGTTAAGTGCTAACAATGCTTCTTAAAAGTATAGTTACCATAGTCCATTAATATTAGTTTAAGAGTAACAAGATTTCAGACTGCAGCCTACTTTCTACTAGTTTCAAGGCCTAATGGAACTTTTCCTGTGCAACAAGTCTGAAGATTGTGGCTTTAGAAATAATACACCTCAAAATATATGTAAAATCATGCTTCCATTTTTGTAAATAAACAGGAGACCATGTGATGATCCTTGGGGTGAAATTTCCATCCATGTTAACTGCTGCATGTATCACTAAACAAGTCAGTCTTTCTTTATTTTTGGAGATTTTATTTTACAGAGTTCTATAAAATAATTCTGAATAAATATCATTGTTGAGTCTGTGCAACAGGCTCCCCATAATATTTCTACTTTAAGGTATATTTGGGTTTACACATACCATGTATGATCACAGACTTTGTACATATGGGCACTTATGTGACCAAAGTGAAATTTCAAACTAATAAGAGTTGACTGTGTGACTACTCCACTTGGTGCAGTTACTTCCAAAGTTTAAAGCCTTTCCCCATTCTTAAACATACACACATGTGCACTCATATGTGCACACTCATGTACACACACACACACACACACACACAGTAGCTAAGTAAACATTTGTGTTTCATTTCACATTTTTGAAATTCAAACCACTCTTGGTAGGATAGCTTTGGGGGGGGGAGTGTTAGTGATCAATTTCTCACTCTTCAAATGCCATCCTTTCCAAGAATGACCTGCGCTAGCCATGAGTTCACCATGATCTGGCAAAGAAACGGGCAATCTAGCAACTAACAGATCTAAAGACTGAAGACAAGAACGTAAACCAAGAAAAATTAGATTAAAAAATAATGAACAGATTATAAACTGCAATAGTACGTTTTGCTCCAAGACACTACAGAATTGCTCAGCAGCTTGTTCTTCTTGGCTTCTACCAAGCATCTTACAAACAGGTCTATTCCCTATACTATATGTCAATGTGTTGGCAGTTTCTGAACAATCCTTAAGGAAGGAAGTTATGTGACACTCTAGAAAACTGGTCATTTAAAGCTTACATTTAAAGTTAGAAACTTTCTCCAAAAATTCTGAACTATGCACAGGGGAGTAACTGGAGGTAAGTTCTTAATATGTGAGCAGACTTCTGCAAACCTTTTCCTCTGTATGCTACACAAGAAGGACCACCCATGGCAATTAGGAAGAGCTTAGAGAAATAACAGCTTGAACGTTACTTTGTCTCATCCTGTCCTAGCTCTGCTAACAGTATAGTGACTTCTAATTCAGTGCAAATTGCTCCTGTTCACAGATACATTTTGTACACTGTACAGTTTGCAGCTGAACAATTTTATACTATCCCAATGTAACTTATGATGTAAAAACCTTGAAGTATTACAGTTTAAACCTACTCCTTTAATAGAACTGATGAAAAGCAGCAATGGAATGTTAAAATTCCTAATAAATAATTCATGTATCACGTTAAAAATTGCAAGAGAAAGGATTAAATTTTCTTTGTTTTATAAATCTAATGTTTCTATTCCTTCTACAACATCAGTAAGATCTTTGTTCCAGGTTTCACATTAAAAGAGTGATATTTAGAGGCAATAAAAAGCAAAAACCACCATAGGGACATTACAAAACTAACAAATGTTTAGCTTTTTTCCATGTTTTGTACTCAGGGAAAAAAAACTGTAAGGAATCTTATCCAGATGTGGATAATGAAGTTCTCAGTTGTTACTCAGGAAGCTTTAACATCATGACTTCATTCTTCATTTTGAAGTACTGATTGAAGCGAACAATTGCATACCTATTGGAAGAATTTTAAAAACGTTAAATGAAGTACTACTGTTTCTGAGGCACAATTCAACAGAATATTTCCATATATAAACTTCTTGGTTAATTTTAGTTTTTTCCTGCCATCTAGTGGTTATCCACTGCCTTGCATATTTGAGAACCTGTAGCAAATTTTAATGTGATGATATGCAGGTAGGTAAAGGATTTTCATGCCAAAATAGAAGATGGGCCAATTATGAGTTGATGGATTCAAGTTTTTATTTCCCAAGATATTTTATCCAGTCAAAAACCAACTGATCTAGTAAACTCTGAACACAGAGAACACTAATAATAATTAATAATAATAAAATTTATTTCTATCCCGTCCCTCTGCAATGCAATCGGGGCGGCTTACAGTATAAAACTCCATAATTACATCAATACCCTAACCCACCCACCCCTTAAAATAATATTGAATTAGAAAAGATTAAAAAATATACAATAATTAAAACAAAGAGAAAAAAAAATTCAATGGCAGCTCAAAGGGAAAAAGACAACCAAATCTTCGGGCCGGGATAGTTATTCAGGAAAGGCCTGCCAGAAAAGATCCGTCTTGACATCTTTTTTAAAGCTGTTAAAGGTGATACGGTTGTCCCTCCACATTCACGGATTTGGCATTCCCGGTTTTAAGTATTCACGGCTTGAAAATATTCTTTAAAAAATAATAATCCAAAAAGCAAACCTTGATTTTGCCATCTTATATAAGGAATACCATGCCATTATATATAATGGGACTTGAATATTCACAGATTTGGGTATTCACGGGAGGTCCTGGAACCAAACCCCAGTGAATGGGAAGGGACAACTGTAATAAGACGGATTGTCTGGCAGGCCATTCCATAATCTGGGAGCGGCAGCAGAGAAGGCCCTCTGGGAGGTCACCGACAGCCTTGTTTTCATAGGTTGGAACAGGTTCCTCCCAGAGGACTGAAGCGTGCGGGGAGGGTCATATGGGAGGAGGCAGTCCCGGAGATAAGTTGGCACCAAGCCATGCACGGCTTTAAAGGTCATAACCAACACCTTGTACTGTGCCCAGAAACTAATAGGCAGCCAGTGGAGAGCTTTCAGCACAGGTGTTATGTGCTCTTTTCTGGAAAGATCAGAAATCAACCTGGCTGCCATGTTCTGAACTAGCTGAAGTTTCTGAGTCAAGCACAATGGTAGCCCCATGTAGAGCGCATTACAGAAATCTAGACTGGAGGTTACCAGCGCATGTACCACAGTTTTGAGGTCCCTGATTTCCAGGAAAGTGTGCAGCTGGCGTATCAGCCAAAGTTGATAACAGGCACTCCTGGCCATTGTATTTACCTGATTAGACATCAGGAGCAACGTGTCCAGGAGCACCCCCAGACTGCGAACACAGTCCTTGGAGGAGAGTGCTATTCCATCCAGGATTGGAAGTTGTATTCCCAGACCTGGTTTTGGGCCCATAACTGTTAGTACCTCTGTTTTATCAGGATTCAGTCTCCGTTTGTTTTTCCTCATCCAGTCCATTACTGCTTAAACACTGATGTCAAAGTATTATGTAATGTTTTACTCAATGCTTATTATCGGCATATATTAAGTTCTCACAAATATAATCTGATGTTAATCTCAATATATAAAGCACTTTTACAGTAACTTACCCCTATCCAACTGATAAAAAGTAGGCCTATATTACTGTTCCCATATTACAGACATGGGGCTAAGTGACCTTGACTAAAAAAATGCAGTGAGTTCATGAAAGAGAGCAAGATTCAAACTAGGCACGCTCTTTATATCTCAATGTTTTATTTTGCTGATGCAACTATCAACATGATCAATATAAAATGTAACTTTTTAAAAAGGATATGTTTGTTGTGCTCTGATTTTCTAACGGGAATTAAAAGAAAATATTAAAAATAGCTTTTGTTTACTAAATTCTTAATTTCTGTTGTTATATGCCTTCAGGGTAACTTTGCCTTATGATAACACTATCATAGTATGTTCTTGGCAAAACTGATTCAGAGGAGGTTTGCCTTGCCATCTTCTAAGGCTAAGAGTGAGACTTAATCAAGGCAACCTAGCCGGGTTTCCATGGCTCAGCAGGGATTCTTAGTTCTGGTTTCCCATAGATCTATTCCAATGCTCAAACCACTACACTATGCTGGCTCCAAGTTCTTAATTACATATCAATATCTAATGCCATTTCTTACCTTGTCCTGCTGGTATACAGCACTTTGATTAGAGAAAACAGGTTCTTGCACTGGAGAACTTATTTTCTAAGTTTAGACTGGTGGGAGGGGGGACATTACACACATATAGGGCCAACTGAGCAAATACTGAGGTAGCAGGAAATTTTGATTTAAACATTTAAACAGCAGATGGATAAACAACATTTATTTTAATTATTTTAAGCTCTTCAGAGACTTGGAAAATATTTGTATCCATAGCAAATATCTCTTTCAAGAGCAAATAGCTATGAATAATTCAAAGAAAATCCTTTATCTCAAACCGAACCATAAACCTGTGGTTCTGAAACTATTCACAAAAGTATCATTTGAAATAATACAGGCCAGAGTTCTATACACATGTTTCTGGAACTAAGCCCCAGTGAAATCATTTGGGACTTATTTCTGCATAAGATGTACCAGGTTATGCTAGCAGTTTCTTACCCTAGAAAATCAAAGTCAATGGTGGAGTATTTGGCTTGAATGAGGGCCCACAATCCCCAGAAGAAATGAGAAGCCTGCAAAGAAAAACACATCAGTGAGGTCTCAAAAAAAAGAAGTTTACATTCACCATCTTATTAATGTCAAAATTAACATGGTGCTCAATGAATTGCTGTGCACAGCAATACAAAAATAAAACCTATTATTCTCAGTTTCACAGCCCACCAATTACTACTAACTCAATTCTGGACCATCAGTGATTGCTGCTGGTCAATAGGAAAACCAACCTGGGACTGGGATCACAGCCTGTTTTGGATGGAGTTGCACTCCATCTGAAAGATCAGGTTTATAGCTTGGGGCTGCTCTTGGACCCAGCTCTGATCCTGGAAAGCCAAGTTGCTATGGTGGCCAAGGGCACCTTTACCCAGCTTTGGCTAGTGTGCCAACTGTGCCCTTTCTTGGGGAAGGTAGATATGGTCACAGTAGTTCACATCTTCGTGTTCGGAAGCTGCATCTAGTGCAAAATGCAGCAGCCAGACTGGTACAGGTGTGCATTTTAGAGACCATATAACACCAATAGAGCAAGCTTGTTTTGTGCTATTCCAGAGACTAGAACATTGAGCAATGGATTCAAACTCCAGGAAGAGATTCCACCTAAACATTAGAAAGAACTTCCTGACAGTAAGAGTTGTTTGACAGTGAAATGCATTACCTCAGAGTGTGGTGGAGTCTCCTTCTTTGGAAGTTTTTAAAAAGAGGCTGGATGGCCATCTGCTGGGAGTGCTTTGATTTTGTATACCTGCATGACATGGGGCTGGACTGGATGGCTTTGTGGTCTCTTCCAACTCTATGATTCTATGATCTTGCAAGAACTGCACTGGCTTCCACTTTGCTTCCAAACTCAATTCAAGGTGGTGGTGTTGACCTTCAAAGCCATGAATCACTTGGGGCCAGCATATCTGAAAAACTACCACCTCCCATATGAGTCTGCCAGAAATTTGAGAACTTCAGAGAAAACCTTGTTGCATGTCCAAGTACCTCATAGAAGGTAGGTTGGCAGGTACACGTAAAAAGTCTTTCTCTGTAGCATCACCTCAACAATGGAACTCTCTATCCAAGGAAGTTAGGGTGGCCTATCTTTTTTAAGCTTCCAGCAGTCAGGCAAAATAGTGCTGTTCAATTAGTGGAATTCAATGTTTGAAATTGATTCTAACTACTTTAAAATTGGATTCTAGGATTGTTTTTTAACTGCTTTTAGGAGTTTTTAGAGTATTTTAATCTTTTTTTAAAAAAAAATTATATGTATTGTTTTAACTGGTTTTTATTTGTTCATTGCCATGGGAGCCCTTTTGGATTGGGAGGCAAAACAGAAATGCATAAATAAATAAATCTATCCAATGACAACAACCATTAATAACAATAGCTGCTGCTGCTGCTACAACAACCACAACTATAACCAGATTTCATGCCATGTGAGTATGTGTTAATTATACCATACTTATATCAGTTTTGTCACTGCTACTCTTGCAGTTCAGTCAAACAAGAGGTCCTAGAAGATCTCTGCAGCATGAAGTCTGAAGGGCTCAAAAAGTAATGTCCTGCTCATTTCCCTTCTTCAAAAAGAATTAAAGATTTCTGTACCTGTCTTTCTGTAAATGCTCTTTAAAAAAAATAAATAAGTGAGGAAATTATAACGCAATTAAAAAATATTCCAAGTCCACCTTTCTATTCTATTCTTATAACACAAGGCTACAAATCATGCAGCACTCCAGATTATGTTGGACTGCAACTCTAGGCAACACTAGCCAGCACTGTCAACAGTGAAGAATGCTGTGAGTTACACTCCAACAACATCTGGAGGGCCCAATGCAATTCCCACCCCTGCTGTAATGGAAGTGGTTTAGGGACCTATTTCTCAACATAGTTTTGCTACTTGGTCTGGGATAATAATAACCATGCTCAAAAGTAGTCAGCTGCTTTATACTTTTCCAGGTAATCTGAAGAAATAGTTTCCTAAAACTGCAGGAGTAAGACTTCACAGTATTTCTGAAATCTATCAAAGGATGTCTGTACCACCATGATCTTCCTTACCTAAGCAGAAGATTCACTTTTTTTTACCATTTTTGTCAAGTAGAAATACTTATTTGTGCTTGTTCTAATATAATCCCTGTGACAGACAGCTAGGGGAGCCAATGAGGACAGTGGGCTCCAGGAGCCAATCCTCTGTGAGGAGGTGAAAAGAGGACGGGCTTCTGGAGGATTAAGAGAGAGTGAAGGAAAAGTAGCAGTTCAGTTTAAGTTGAGGCTTTGAGAATGACAAGTTGTACTTACTGTGAAGGTTCATTCTGGAATAGCAGGAGGATCAATCCACTACTAGGGGTTTATCCCGAGTATGCGGGAGTTCTAAGTTCTTTTACAGTTTAAACCATTAGAACCCCTCTCCTCCTTCAGTTTCGTTTCCTAGCCCTAACCAATCTACAAAAACACACTCAGTAGCACAACCATTATATCTACCAAATACCAACAGTCACTGAATCAAAAAACGTAAAACAAAAAACATCTCCCTATATTTATTTAATTGCTTATTTATTTAGGTTTTTTTTCCCCCTGCCCAGGTGGGTGTGGATTGATCCCAGAATGAACCTTCACGATAAGTACAACTTGTCATTCTCAGGATAACATGGAGGATCAATCCACTACCTATGGGATGTACCCAAGCTACCCATCAAGCCAGGCAGGCCCATCCTTCCTGGAAGCATTTCATATTACAGACTGCAGTACTGCTCTACCAAAATCTATCATATTACAGACTGCAGTACTGCTCTACCTTGCAGATTTGAACTTATCTAGTTTATAATGCCCGACAAATGTGGTCGCCTCTGACCTACCAACAAATGACCTGTAGAGATGAAGTAACAGCATAAACCTTAGAGGCAGCCATAGATCTTGTCGAACATGGCAACACTGACTCTGGGCAAGGCTTATTCTCATAGTCACAACAAAGGTAAATACATGTTTTCACCCACATTGCTATTACTGACTTTGATGCTCTTTGCCCTAAAGAGCAAGGATCAAAAGACAGAAAGAGCACTTCAATGTGCCTGATCGTTTGTGTTCTGTTTAAATATATTCACGCTGCCCTTTTAATGTCCAACTTATGCCTCCGATGTTCCTGTGGATGACTCAGATGTGGACAAAACATCAGCAAGAATATAAGATCCAGAATCCACTTTTTTGGAATGCACTTTGGCAAAAAAGATGGATCTAGAATCAAGACCAATCTGTCATCTCCAAACTTGCAGAAGTTTAGTCCCGTTGACAGAGATGCCAACTCTGGAACCCTTCTCATGGAGGTGACAGCCACCAAGAAAACCACCTTGAATGACAGCAGTCTTAAAGATACCTCCTTGAGTGGTTCAAAGGGATGTTGAACCAACCTGTTCAGTACTAAATGCAAATCCTACATAGGGAAACAATGCACCATTCAGAATGTTAAAAATGTGGCCCGTTTTAGAAACCTCTTTATGTGTGGATGCACTGAAACTGGCTTCCCATCATATGAATAGTAGAACTGACAAGGCCAATGTCTGCCTTTTCAAAGTGTTTGGTCTCAACCCCCAGTCTAAACCCGCTTGTAGAAACTGGAGAACATGCTTGAGTTGAAGCCCTGCAAGATGCTAACAAAGTCTAAATTACTGTGGAGGAATAACTCTGACCCTCTAGGTGCCTCCTCTCAATTTCCATGCAGTCAGATCTAACCACTCAGGATTTGGATGGCAAACTGGACCTTGTGTCAGATTTCTTTTCAGTGGCAATCTCCAAGGAGTTGTTATCACCAGCTGCCTCAGCAGGGGAAACCATGGCCTCCGAGGCCAGTACGATGCTATCTGAACCACTGTTGCATTCTCCTGTTGGATCTTTAACAACACTTTCTGAATGACTGGTACCGGAGGAAATGCATAATGACAACCTCTCGACCAAGACATTGCTGGTGCGCCAAACGCTTCTGCATCTCTGCTGCCACTTATAGAAAAATATCGCTTTAATTTGGCATTCTCTTTTGACACAAACTGATCTATCTGGAATAGGCCCCAAGCTCTGGAGAGTTGATTGAAAACACTCTGATGTAATGCCCATTCTCCTGGATGACAGCTCAGTCTCCTTGATAGTTTAGTTCACCCTTTAGATAGATACACTGCAGAGATCGACTTCAAATTCCTCTCTGCCCACTGGAATAGTCTGTTGGCTTCCATCATCAACAATAAGAACTTCACACCACCATGAATGTGAATACACGCCCGAACTGACATATTGTTCGTTTGGACTAACATGTGATTTTGAACTACTGGCTGCATCTCCATAAGAGCTAATCTTTTTGTCTCTTGCACTCCATATACCCTGCACTGACGTCCTTCCGCAATGAGCTCCCCATCCCAGGAGACTTGCATCCGCCATAACCCACCTTTTGCTTTAGCAGTGGGACACCCCTGTCTAAATTTTGGTCTAATAACCACCATCTTAAATCTCTCTTCAATGCACTTGGTAACTTTAGCAAGCAATGCTTTTTTCCCCTCATCCTATCGCCCTCTGACATGGAACCAGCATGGTCTGTAACTGTCTTGAATGAAACCTCCCCCATGGGACCAGCTGTATCATAGATATTAAAGTTCCCATTACTTTGGCTAGAAACATTAAGTCCACTGACAGGGTAGAAATTACATGGGTTTCTGACTTTAATTTGATCTTTTGCTCACTTAATAATGTTAGAAAACCTAGCTCGGTATTTATTACTGCATCCAGATGAGTCATAACTCGAGTGGGATGGAGCTGACTTTTCTTTTATTTTATTAGAACTCTGTACTTTTCCATTGTTGTTGTGTTAAGTTTCATATCCCTTATTAACTATTCCTGTGTGCACGCCTTCACCAGTATGTCGTCTAAATAGGGAAATAGATGGACCCCTTGCAATCTGAGAAAAGCTACCAAGGGGACCAACACCTTTGTGACTACACTACGTGCTGATGCTACACCGAATGGAACAGCTCAGAACTGATAATGACTGTCCTTGTAATGGAACCTGAGGTATTTCTTGTCCTCCTCTGCCATTGGGACATGCAGTTAGGCTTCTTTCAAATTGACCGAGATCATTAAAAGTCTCCTAACCTTAGGGGAGATAAAAACCTACTTTGAGATAAATAATATGGAAGGAATTTCAAGTAAAATTATATGGGATGCATTAACCATGAGGGGAAGGTTTTCTGCAGAGAGGAGCCGAATTACAGAAGCAGAGAAAAGAAAAGAAAAACTAACAGAGGCTCTAAAGGAAAAAGATGTTAAGACAGAACCCAAGAAACAAGAAGATTCTGGGAGAGATAAAAGAGATACAAACAGAAATAAATCAAGGGATAATTGAAGAGATAGGTTACAAATTAAAGAGAGCCAAACAGTACTATTTTGCAAATGCTAACAAGGTAGGAAGGTGATTAAAGCATAAGCTTAAGAAGGAAACAGAAAAGAAAATCATAATAAGAATTAAAGATGAAGAGGAAGATGTAATTTATACATCACAAAAAGAGATAATAAATACATTTAGTCAATATTATTCGAGACTGTACTCAAAAATAGAAACGGAAGTTAAGAGTGTAGCAGACCTGAAGGATTATATCTCCAAGAGTAAGATAGGGACTCTCTCAATGGAACAGAGAGGGATCCTAAAGACTCCAATAACAAAGCAAGAAATAGTAACAGCTATTTACTACTGTAAATAGTAACAGTAACAATAGTAAATAGTAAAATCGAATGCAAAGCAAAGTATTTAGGTATATGGATAAGCAAAAGAAACAGGCAAATATATGAGAATAATTATAAAAGAGCTTGGAAAAAATAAAAGAGGATTTAGAAAGGTGGCAGAAAATAAATCTATCTTTAATTGGGAAGATTGCCACGGTCAAAATGAATATTTTACCAAGGATGATCTCCTTGTTTCAAAATTTAGTTATTTTGACCAATGAGAAGAGGGGAGTGGGTTGGGCTTCCCCAATTTTAAAGTATACTATATGGCATGTGGTCTAAAATGGATCTGTGATTGGCTTACATTAAAAAAATCAAGACTCTTAAATTTGGAATGCGGCAATCTTAAATTTGGTATCCATTCATATGTGTGGTATGGGAAAGCAAAAGTAGACAAGGAATTTAGAAACCACACTGTGAGGGGACCTTTATTGAAGATATGGGGAAATATAAAACAAAAATTTTACAAAGGTATTCCTACATGGCTGTTTCCTGTAGAAGCTTTTCAGGCTAGATGGACAAACCAAGAGGAGTGGATGAAATATTAAATGGATAAATTGATAAAAGAAAAAGATTGTATTATGTTCACGAAGGAAGAACTGCAAAGGCAGGGGTATAAGATAACATGGTTCAGGTACCTTCAATAAAACGAGAGATTTAGAGAGGATAACTTGCAATATGGATTTGAGAAGAATCAAAATGAAACTGAAAAAATTGGGCCACAGACAAGGTTAAGATAACAAAATTCTATAATTTATTGTTGCGGAGAGAATTGGAAAAAGAATTGATAAAAACCTCAATGATAAGTTGGGCAAAGGACATCGGAGAAGTAATTAACTTAGATGAATGGGAAAATGCATGGGATAATTCAAATCGATTTACAGCAAGTCAAGACCTGAAATATTTTTTTTTTCAAAATTACTAATAGATGGTACCTTACACCAGCAAGGTTGACTAAGATCTATAAACAAGAAAATAAGAAGTGTTGGAGGTGCGAAAAAGAGATTGGGTCACTGTATCATATGTGGTGGGGGTGCCCAATTATAAAAACATTCTGGGAAGAAGTACACAGGATAACACAGAAATGTTAAAAACAAATTTTAGTATGGACCCGAAGTTATATCTTTTGAATATAACTTCGGGAGTAGAAAGGCAACTGGAAAAAGAACATTGGAGGGTTTTGTTATATGTAGTTACCGCAGCAAGACTTAAAATAGCAGCCCATTGCAAGAGGAAAGAAGCCCCGGAAGTTGAAGGTTGGCTAGATAAACAAATGGAAATGAAAAATAATGACGAATTGTCACAAATGATAAACGAAGGTAAAATAACAGCATTGAATAATGAATGGAAGCTGGTAACGGAATATTTGAGGAAACGTGGGGAAAAAGATAGCTAGTGTAATTGTAGTGAGTGGTTAAATTTATCTTGCAACCCGGAGGAAAGAAAGGAAAGGGGAAAAAATTGGGGAACCAAAGAAAGTATAATAATAGAGGAAAGGCAAGAATACAAGGGAAGCTTTAGAGATATGATAAGGGAAGTAAAATATTATATATTGTATCAAGGAATAGGAGGAAACCAAAGACTTACAAAGGAGAGAAAAGCTTTAGGTTAAATCAGAGGTGGTCAGAGGTAAGATGCAAGAAGAGGAATATAAAAAGAAGAGAAAAGAGAAATGATAATTTGTGATAAGTGTAATGTAATAAGTGAAACGCAATAAAGGGTGTGTTTAGGAATGTTTAATTATTAATTATTAAGCACAGTGGATACATTGCATTTAATTTAGTAGATAAATAAGTATAGCAGATGCACTGTATTACGGAGCTATAATAGCTTTGATTCTATTTATTTATCTATCTGTGTATCTAAGGATGGTGAAATTTCCTTTTGTTTTCTGTAAGTTGATGTAAATATTTTTTTTTAAGTCTCCTAACCTTAGATTGTCTGCAATCGTCTGCAATGCTTTCATTTTGAATTTGAAATATCTGATGAAACCGTTCAGGTACTTCAGATTCAACACTAGGTGAACTGACCCATTGTTTTTTGGCACTGTAAATAAGGTAGAATAAACCCCTTTGAAATGTTCATCAGCTGGAACTGGTTTTATTGCTTTTATATCCAACATAAGTTGTATTACTCTGAGAACTAACTGATCTTTCACCTGACTTTTTGATACCGGCGAAGGAACGTACTTCGAACTAAATTTTGTAACCCTTTGTGACCAAGTGAATCACTCACATGTCTGTTGTTACCTGTGGCCAGAGAAAACCAAAAAGCAGTAGCCTTCATCCCACCTGTGCTTGTGTCGTGTCAGTATTGTGGCTTGCCCCATCTAAGGGCCTGGTGACCACCTCTATCTTGGCCCTGTCTATTAAATGGCCCAGCTCTATTAAACTGCTGGTGACCTCCGAACCATTGAGGCCGTTGTAATTTATAATTTTGTCTTCCCCAACCTCTGATGGCACTACCTCGAAAGGAATAAGTACCGGGCCTATTATAATGCCTGTCCCAACTTTTTCTTATGTAAAATGGGCATTACCTGTTTCTTATCCCTACATTTTACTAGTACTTTCTCCAAAGCCTTTTCCCCAAAAAGAAGTTGGCCTTTAAAAGGGACATGGGCTAGATTGTTTCTAGATTTAGAGTCAGCTTCCCAGTGATGCAACCACAGAGATCATCTGGCTACCGTCACAGTGTTTATATTACATGTGGAAAAAGCTGTTGAATCTAGACCTGCATCATCTGCATACTGCAACACTTTCCTAACTCTTTCCCTTGCCTTATATAGTGTTTCAAAGTTCATTTCATGTGACTGCATAATCACATCTAACCACAGAAGCCCTGCTCTTGCAAACATCGAGGAAGATACGGACACCTTAATTGCCAGAGCCTCTGCAGCATGAGACTGCCGCAAGACTGAGTCGACCCTTTTCTCATCTTGATCTATCAAAGTTCTGTCATTTTCATGAGGCAGCAGAGCACCTGAAATCATAGCAGACATGGGACTGTCCACCAAAGGGGCATTAAGGAACTCTACATCCTGCTTTTTAAATGAAAATATCCTGTGACTGAAACCTACATATCTCCTAGAGTTCATGGGAGAATGCCATTCAACCTCTGTGAGATCCTTAAACATTTCAGGGAATGGAAATTCAATCTCCTAAGAAGATTGTTTCTTTAAGATTGATGAAACTGTCATCTTTCCCCTTCTCTGCTTCGGAAACCCTAGGTGAATCTAAATATAAACCCAAAGTTTGGAAAACCCTTTTTAACATACACCTAAAAGATTTTATGGGACATAATCTATTTGCATTTATTTGTTCATCCCCTTCATCATCTGTGGACCTTAAGTCCTCAGAATCTACACTAACTTCCTCATCCATCCAATTTGCATTTCTTTCCATATCCCCTTTCAGTATCTCCATTTAACTAATTTAATTCCTTTAATATCATTTCCCTTATAAGAGCTGAAAAGCCAGGTATTTCAGACTGGCAGGCTGCTACAAATTCCACTAAGGGGGCTGGATTTTCAATAATCCAAACATCAGACTGTTCATCGCTTGCTCCGAATCTGCTAGTGACAAGCTCCCTTGGTTTAGTGTGGTCAGCAGACATACCGTTTTGATAAGAATTAAAATCATTATATCTGTGGAGCAAAGGAATAAAAGTCAGATTGCTCCGCTCCACCAATCTAAGGTTGCAGCCATTCCTCCCGTCCACGTCATCTGACGCTTCTAAAGGAAGGCTCTCTGAGTATGCCCTGTTGCCATGACTACAACTCAACTCTGCCCCACCAAAATGGCAGTTGAAATTTTCCTTTTGCAATGTCGCTGCAGCTGCAGCCAGTTGCTCCTGACTCACAAAATGGTGGACAGAACATTCTGGAGATCTAGCCACTACTACCGCTGATTTTTCTTGGGCAAACCACCTGGATAGCACTTTTAAACTGAGATCTAGCCACTACTACAGCAGATTTCTCCCTTTTGGTGTGACGGGCAACACCCTTAAACAGGAGATTTCACCGCTACTGTGGGCCAGTGCCGTTATTCAGAGATTTTGCCGCTACTGCGGTGGCTTTCTCCTTTTTGGAATGGGGTTGATTGGTTTTTGGCCCTTTAAAAGCTTTAGCTGCCACTGCAGTCTTTGAATGCCTCATTTGCCTTGGTATCGGATAGTGAACACCTTGCTGTTCCATCTGATCTCGTTTCAATTGCCCCTAATTATAACTTATATAACTTGAATTAATCTTATACCAATTAGTAGCTAACTCTGGAAGAGGGTATTTGTGTCAGGTTAACAAGCAGGAAAGTAAAAACTGAAGGAGGAGAGGAGGGGTTCTAACAGCTTAAACTGTAAAAGAACTTAGAACTCCTGAATACTCGGGCTACCACGCAGGGATAAACTCGTAGGTAGTGGATTGATCCTCCGTGCTATCCCGAGAATGTGAGCAGTTCTTCTTGAGCATTGGTGGAGAGAGTGAGAGTTTAAGCTGTGTGCTGGAAGGAGTAGACAGAGAGGGAGAGGATTAAAGCGTGAATGTATGTGCAGGCCACATGACTTGTTTATGCAACTATATTTTATTCTTTACCAATGAACATTCTTTATATTAATCCAAAATGTGCATCCTGTGACCACTAGGCACAGCCATTAAGATACATCCACACGAAAGTACTTGTGCTATACCACTGGGAAACCGCAGTTCGGCCATGACGTGGTGGTGCAGCATCACAAAAGTGGTGGCAGTGGTGGGATAGAAAGGCCCTTGCACCACCAAGTTAAAGGGACAGAAGCTGCCTGCATAACAATCCCCTACATCAATGCTACTCAAAAGTGGTGGTCTCTGGACCAGGGCCAGTTCCTAAAATACTGGCTGCCAGTCCCTGTTGCATTTTCAGGAAGAAACAAACAACTGTAGGCAATGGACACAAATATGTTTCCAGTCCCTGGGGACACTGGGGAAAAAATAATTGCTGGTCCCCCACAACAGATAGCTAGAGTAGCACTGTCCGACATAATATTTAGTAAACACTGCAGTCAGCTTTATTTTTAGCAGCTTGCTCATGTGTGCCTTGCAAATTAAATTCATGAAGTCTTCAGCTTCAATCTTCAGTCTTCAATCTCGGTAGCACCAAAATTACAAATATCAATACAATACTGCAGTGAAGCTGCCAAACTTTTTCTAAAGCAATGATTTTTAATTAAGAGAACAACTAAATATAAGTTGAAATTTTTCATGCCACATTGCTTTTATTTTAAGGTTGACAATTTTCTAAAATAAAGGCTTGTAGTTCCATTTCTCAGAGAAACAAGTCACTAGTTTTTTGTTAAAAAGCCAAAGCACACACTTGTGCTCACAGCTTTAAGCAATGTAACCTGAACAATAATGGAAGACATGCAAGTCTATTGTCTTAGCTACTTTTAGAGCAATAACCACTCTTGTAAAGGGAAAAAAACTTGCCAACAATAACTTATTAAAGTCAATTAGTATAGCTTTTCAGAAAAGTAGCATGAAGGATGAAGTAAAGACTACCTTGAAATTGGTGAGTAACATACACCCATAGAAATGCAATATCCTAAAGGACAGACACTAATGATCTTCATGTTTCGACAAGGGATTAAATGAACCCAAATGTCACCCCATATTAGAATACTGTTAGGTTTTTACAGACTTCTGTAACTTCTAGCAGATAATATATGGCAGATTTTTTGGATCTCTAGTAACAGCCAGATCACAAAAGTCTAAGAACACTTTATTTCACTTCTCAAAGAGCTGTGACAGTCTCTAAGCATTAATGCAAAAATAAAAAGATAGTTTATTTCCAGCTTCCTTTGGTATGTGTTCCATCATAAAAATCTCAATTACTTACATGTAAAAAAGACATCTCAAGTATGTAACCCAAAGAAGTCTTTAACTTACCAGGGCAAACTGGTTGACTTGAACATAAAGCACCTCAACCTCTTTCTCACTGACATCTGTTCCAAATCCTTTATATTCCTTGTAGGCTTCCAGGTAAGCCCTCAGCCACTGCTCTTGAAGTTTTCTGCTGGGATAGAGGCTATAGTCTACCTCACTCACTCCTAAAAGAGAGTACCCTTTCTTAAGAAGAGCTTGACATTTTCAAGGACTGTACAAATTTCTATATGTCATGTTATATGTTGTTCGCTCGTTAACATGCATAACAGACTGAACTTATGATACTAATCAGTTATTATAAGAGCATCAAGAAAATAAAAGTACACAGACCTACCAAAAAACAAAACATGCTTATTTTGGTACACTAAAACCACATGTGCTAAAGTGAATCATGCAAGCCTGTCACTTCACAAAAGCAAGCAGCCTAACAGGGTGTTATTACTGTGGAGTAACATAAAATTGAATCATATAGCTCTATCTGCAAATTTTAAACTGTTTAATTTGCTGTCAACCAGTCAAAGCTGTAATTGGCTAACAACCACTGCTACCCTGTTTTTCATTCATGGGGGAAAATTGCATGCTTCATTAATGGAGAAACATTTAATATGTTTACTAAAATATTTCTATCCAACCTTGTATCAAAAGATCACAAGATAGTGTATAATTAAAATAAATACTAACATGCTTAAAAAAACATATTAACACATTAACACATTGAAACAGGTTTAAAAGATGAAGGATTTGGTAATACATCAACAACTGGGAGCAGTAAATTAGTTAAAGACAGATGACTAATAAACAAAAATGCTTTAACTGGTTAACAGGCTAAATTGCAACCTGTAAGAACAGAACATGCTTTACTGTGTCACATGCAACAGGATTTCCCTGACTTCCAACTGTGTGCGTATTTGCCATATATTCTGGTGTTGATGTGGTTTTCCTACACTGAACCAATACCTGTATATTTTGGAACCCTCTTATGTGAAACTGCCCTAAAAGGAAGCTAAGTTAGAACATAACTGATATAAATTTATTCTTCAGCTTCAATAAAAACTTTTAAAAGAACATGATTTCATCAGGAATACCTCTTACAACTCTTTTCTACTCTTGCTTTTTGTGGCATGTTTAGGAGAAATATGTAGATTAAGCACAGCAGGGGAAAGGAAAACCTATAACAAAGGGAGCAGAAGGCACAGATATTCTACCTATCCACAAAAGAAACTTCTGTCATCGTGCAGAGAAGATCCCTAGGTGTTTTGGGGAGGGGTTTGCACTGCCTTTCTTGCAATAACTTGGGAGGGCTTCAATGGGGAGAGGGTTGAAAATTATCAGGTCTTCCTCCACAGCTCAACATGACCTCCAAGTGTTTGGGGAAGTGCTATTGGCCATTTTCTTAGATTTTCACTTTTTTAGGAATCTACAAGCCTACAAATTAGGAGGAGTAGCTAATACCCTGGAGGACAGGATCAAAATTCAAGATGACCTGGATAAACTGGAGAGCTGGGCCAAAGCTAACAAAATGAAATTCAATACGGAGAAATGTAAGGTACTGCACTTAGGGCGAAAAAATGAAATGCATAGATATAGGATGGGGGAGACCTGGCTGAATGAGACTACGTGCAAAACGGATCTAGGAGTCCTAGTAGACCACAAGTTGAACATGAGTCAACAGTGTGATGCGGCAGCTAAAAAGGCCAATGCGATTTTGGGCTGCATCAATAGAAGTATAGTGTCCAGATCAAGGGAAGTAATAGTGCCGCTCTATTCTGCCTTGGTCAGACCTCACCTAGAATACTCTGTCCAGTTCTGGGCACCACAATTCAAAAAGGATATGGACAAATTGGAGTGTGTCCAGAGGAGGGCGACTAAAATGGTGAAAGGTCTGGAAACCATGCCTTATGAGGAGAGACTTAGGGAGCTGGGTATGTTTAGCCTGGAAAAAAACGGTTAAGAGGTGATATGATAGCCCTGTTTAAGGGGGTGTCACGTTGATGATGGAGCAAGCTTGTTTTCTGCTGCTCCAGAGATTGGAACACGGAGCAATGGATGCAAGCTCCAGGAACAGAGATTCCACCTCAACATTAGAAGGAACTTTTTGTCAGTAAGAGCTGTTCGGCAGTGGAACACACTCCCTCGGAGCGTGGTGGGGTCTCCTTCCTAGGGGGTCTTTAAACAGAGGCTGGATGGCCATCTGTCGGGGATGCTTTGATCGTGATTTCCTGCATGGCAGGGGGTTGGACTGGATGGCCCTCGTGGTCTCTTCCAACTCTGCAATTCTATGATTCTATGATTTTTCAAGCCAGAAAACGATTACACTTCCTACTCAGGTTGCTCTTCACTTTGAAAAAAAAGTACGTACAGGATAGCGTGTGCAGGCCTAAAAATGGAGGAAGGATATATCGAAATAGCCAGCGGTACCCCACAGAGGCTTCTGGGGTGCTACTGGCCATTGGGGCGGGCAAAAAAAGGTTCACAGACATTGCCAATGGGTGGGGCCACTGCATGCAGGCCCCTTGCCACATTTTAACCACATGGTTTAGGGAGTTCAGTATCTGTGTTAAAACCACAACTGGGCTTCTTGCTCCCACTCATTGTGCATGCACTGAGGAGAACAAAGGGAGTAAGAGTAAGCAAGACAAAGGATTATTCTATCTCATGAAGCAGAATGGGAGGGATGAGAAAAGAAAGTAGAGATTTAAGTACACCTATACTGATCCCTGTGACAGCAATTAATTTTAACTTGTTAACTTACTACAGTCAAATCATGTTACTAAACTACCTGCAAATTCATTGAAGTGGTTCCCAATGTCATAAGCCAAGTAATTATATCCACAGTATTCGTAGTCAATGAACTGAACATCACCTACACGAGACACAAAAAGGAAAATTTGTAAGAGTAAGTATAGGACAATACACTGATTCTTTATTGTGCCTTTTAACATTTGTCAGTGTGTTCCGGTCTGCTGGGCTCAGTTGCATGCACTTTTAAGGCATTCCAGAATAAGGCTGTGTTTCTATTTTATTTAAAAGAACTGAGCTTCTTTATTAAAAATGTATGTTTGACCATGAGTCATTCTATGAAACATAAAATCTAACATCCATTTTTCTTTCACACCACAGGAGGGCGCCAGTTATCCAGAAAAACTTCAATAAAGACAACTACTTGGTTTATATACAATAGTCATGACTAGCTAGTATCTTCAATGGCAATTTTTTATAAGTTTAAAACCAGTAGTTTTGCATGAAGAAATGTGCATACTATATTATTATTATTATTATTATTATTATTATTATTTTAACCAATATTTCCTTCACAAAGAAGTGGACTCTTAAGTTACCACTTCACCTATATTGCAGCATATACTGTATTTTTCTAAGGAATAGATCTCTAGTACCAAAATAAAAAGCTGCACAGCTAACTACTAAAACACAGTATTCAGAAAAAAAGCTGAATAAATGTTCAATTAGTCTTTCCCCTGAAATTTTTCACATTTCTCAGATTTTAACTAGAAATCTGAAGAAACCAAAAAAGCAGCATTACAATTTCAAATCAATACACACATCCCAATTGCTCACCCTTTTACTTGTCTAGACTTCCATGTTGGAAAGGTTACTAATATGCCTGACTGGGGAAAACTATATTGTTCTGTAATGATGTACAGCATTTTGCTGAAATATAGCACAGTGTGATCATAAGCACTATGTGCTCCCACTGCTAGAATAGCTTGCCAGAAATCCTCATCTAAATCAGAGAACTTAATTTATCAGCCATTCCCTCTTCCGGAGGAACATTAGGGAAAAAAACTGCTCTGTAAGGGAGGCAGGGATTTCTAGCCATTTCCTATTATTTTACAGCTATGACTTTCCAGGATAGGGAAATCAAGTACACAGTAACAGTGAACTGATTTAAAACAAAAACAAAAAAGTGTATGTTTGTAGCATAGGTGTGTCGTTAAAGCTTTGTAAACAAGATTTTCAGAATATATTCAAAACATTTTAAGTCTTTAAAAATTCCCACACCACCTTCTTTACATACCAAAGCCAGAGAGTAATTTACACCCTACAGGCAAATCATGAAACAAATCCTTGTACCTTCTAAATAACCACTGTGCCCCACAACCACTCAGCTAATCTTATAAAGATGTATTAATATACATGCATAGCCCAGCTCTTGTTAAATGCTTATTTTGCTATACAATGGAGCTAACTTTTAAAAGCAGCCCATTCATATATTCCCCCACGTTTGCATTTGAAAAACAAAACAGTAAAGACCGCAGGTAAGAGGCCTGCATGTATGAAATGTTAACACAGTTATTTAAGATTAATCTTCTTTTGCAATCAAGTTATGCATTACAATGTATATGTGCACTGTCAATAACACCACCAACTAACCTTTGCCTTTTTTTAAATGCTAATTTCCAGTTACAGTTAACAGCATTACAAAATAAGAAAATGAAGCTAAGATACAGATGAGGCTGTTACCAGGCTCCGTGCTCTCCTAGGGGGGAGGTGCATGCGAACAAGTGATGCGATAAACCTCCAGTCAGTGCCTGTAAGTAGCACGGTGCACGCCGCCACTTGGCAGCACAATGGCATACCTAATCTGTAGCAGATGAAGAAAATTTGGCAATCTCATATTCGATAAGACACAAAACTTTAAATAGAAAGTTCTGCATTTCACTGGACTCCCTTTTCCAGACTCACATTACAGTGGAACTCAGCCTTAAATTTAAGTTTTGCGAGAAATACAAATGTTCAAGATGCACAGCTCCCATTCATTTTGGAATTCCATGAATCATCTCTGTGGGAAGCACAATTTCAGAGAAAGACACTCAGATATGCAGAAAATCCAAAAAAATACTGCAGCAGTACATAATATTATTTTCCAGAAAAAAATATATGAGAATGGATCCACTATTGCTTCTTATAGGTACGGAAGACTGGCACTAAGTGTTAAATGTAAATATAATTCTTCAAGCTGTTTCTGCAAAAATGACAGGTAGTGTTTTTAGATATGTAATGCAAAGCAATACTACTTAAACATTTAAGATTCTGAGGAGTGAATAGCCTGAATTTAAAATGCAGCAAGAGATAGCTTTAGCTCACCACAGGTTTCTATAGTCCATTTAAAAAGCATGATGTTTTAGCAGAAGAAACTTAATGAACTAATGTGAAGAATTTAGAATCTATACCATTTTATGTACAAATAGAAATAAACCCAAGATTGACATTTGTAAAGTTAAAATCAAATATAGGTCACCCACTGTGTCCACAGGGGAACATTCCCAGACTTATTGTGAATACTTGAAACCGCGGATAGTATCAAACCCCATAGAATCACACTGAAGGACCTAGGGACATCTGGCAGAAATTACTATAGAGTTGTGTGCTAGAGGACCTAGGAAATGCCTAGAGAGGCCACCCCTCTAGACAACTCCAGCAGAACTCTATGGTAATTTCCAGTGGTCGCTCAGGAGGACCTAGGACATTCCTAGAGATACCATATTTTTCTGATGACAGAGAATTGAAACTGCAAGTATCAGTCCCACGCATACAGGGGTGACCTATATATGTGTTAGAATAAAACATTTGAAAATCCAATCATACAGGAACCAGTACAAACAGACTAGTGAATCATTTTTAGAGAACTATCTTTTCCTGTTTTACCTAAAATTGAAGAATGTAATAGTACTGCTCCTTTGTGATCTCAGTGAATCGCACAGTACAAAGTTCAGAACCTTCTACAAGTCAGCAATCATTTTGCCAGTAAAGTAATTTCATTTTAAATCTATTCCTGCTCAAGCACCCACTTCCATTTCTTGTACCGCTGCAACAGTATCATCAGGAACTTGCTTCTCAAGGACTATCTCGAATGATGATCTTTCCCTTCAGATTTTGGCTTTGGGTGACCATGATGGATGATTATCAGACACGGACAGACACTAGGAGTTTATGCTCCCAGAAGGCCATAAAGATGTTCCTTGTGCCATGGGACAGTTGTCTAGAAGGATGGCCACTCCCTTTGCCTCCCCTGCCTTAGCAATGAACACACTAACATTACTTAGTTCTTGGGTAGGAGTGTGTGGGGGATTTATATACTGTGAACCCCTGTTGGAGAGGATATGTAAATTTGTGTATTTGAATGGCTAGTTTCTGGGTGGAGATATGCATGGAGGATTAGTGTCTGTTTAGCTAATGGTCCACTGTCTTCTGGAAATCTCCCTGCCCCTGGGTGGAGTTCATTTGCAAGTGTTGAGTTTTGATTTTAGTATTTTTTCAGGACTGGCAGCCAATTTTGTTTACTTTTAGGGTTTCTTCTTTCCTGTTGAAGTTGTCCAGGTGTTTGTGGATTTCAATAGCTTCTCTGTGCATTCTGACATGATAGTTGCTGGCCTGATCCAGAATTTCTGTGTTTTTAAATAACATTTTGTGTCCAGTTTGGTTTATAACGTGTTCTGCTACTGCTGATTTTTCTGGCTGGTCCAGTCTGCAGCGTCTCTCATGTTCTTTGATTCGTGTTCGCACACTGCGTTTAGTGGTCCCTATGTAAACTTGTCCACAGCTGCATGGTATGTGGCAAACTCCTGCAGCTGTGAGAGGGTCTCTTTTCGTCCTTCACTGAGCTTAGTGTTTCTGGGATTTTCTTGGTTGGTCTGTAGATTGTTTGGAGGTTGTGTTTCCTCATCGGTTTCCCTATTCTGTCTGTGACTCCTTTGATGTATGGTAAAAATACCTTCCCTTTGGGTTGCTGTTTTTCTTCATTCCTGTTGTTTTTTCCTGGGTCTGGCTGCTCTTGTGATGTCTGATCTGGAGTAATCATTAGCCTGTAGGGCCCCAGTTTTGTATTCTAAAAGCTCAGAGAAACAGAGCCTCCAGAAAAAACGCCAATGAGAAAAAACCAATATTGCTGATTTGGCAGCCAAACACTAAATACTGCACTTTATAGCACTGGTGGAGATTTGTTCAAGACCATTCTTGTCAGCTGACCTGCTTCCAGAACAGAAACTGCCAGCTGACTCAATGGCAACTATGCATTCTAATGAAGATCATCAGCCTTCATGATTCTGGCACCAGCATAAATTCTACCTCAGGCTCCAGGCTGGTTCTTACAGAGGGATCTCCTTGCAAAGCTGATAACCAACTTGGTGAGCCCATCTACTTTACTGAAGCACAGAAAGAAAAGAGAGAGACAAGGATGGCCAACACCACCCTGATCCTAAAGCATTAAAAGGCCGGGACAAGCCACAGTTTCACCTCCCAACAACTTCAGATCCTTTGTGCCCAAAGAAGATCAGATCAGCCCCACCATCTCTCCACGCAGCTAAGGATTTAGCCAACTCTACTTTGGCTTCCTCTTGTCTCTCACGTTTAGAGGGCTCTTCTAATGTGACTACAGTCTGAACACTAGAACTGGTGCTGTCACACAGTCTGAAGCAATGGGCTCTGGTGATTTGCATCTTCTTTCTTTGGAGACAGCATTTCAGGTAGTGATATCACTACTGGAGAATTATGTGTTTTAAGGAAAGATCATTCTACCCAGGAGAGGTCATTCTACTAAAATAATCTCTAATAAAATACCAACATATTATCCAGGAAGTCAAAAGAACCACACAGTAACATTCAAGCATCTGTAGGCCATTCTCATCTTCACTGATGTGTGTGTTTACAACTCAATGATCAGTAAAAGACTAGCCAATAATGATGTTCATGGGAGAAGACCCAGAAGAAACTACGGCTCCCTCCTTCAAAAAAATACTACTAAAGTTTGTGAAAGGTCACAAAGATGAACCCCTAAAAGTTCTGGAATAATGTTCTCCAAATGAAGTTGGAATTTCGGGAACCTCAATGAGAAATGGTATGTTCGGTCAAGCAAAAAAACAAACAAATCACTAAGATTAACAGATGAGCTTCATCTCAACTGTGAAATGGTACAGGAAAGTTATGGTTTGGGCCTGTTCTGCTGCCTCAGGTCCTTGATGTATTCTGCAGTGTAAGTATTATAGAGGAGAATGCCAGGCTATCCATCTGAGAGCTGAAGCAGAAGCAAAGTGGGTCACAGATCATATAATAATGATCCTAAAAATATAAGCAGAGCTACCTGGACCTAAACCAGATCAAAATGTTGTAGCACGACCTAAACCAAGCTGCTCATACAACAAAACTCACAAATGTCACTAAGCTGAATCTATTCTGTTAGGAGGAATGGGCCAAAATTCCTCAAAACTGATGAGCAAGACTAAGTTATGTGAAATGCTTACCTGTAGTCACTGCTGCTCAAGTGAGTACCAAGAAGTACTGAATCTAAAAGTTCACATTTTTTTTCAGATATGGACTGTAACTACTGGATCCGTTGTGGATAAACAAATGCTGAAATGGCATATGTTTGTGTATTTGTCTGTGTTATCAGGGCATGTATTGTTCTTTACCTGGAATGATGGTGTCAGATTAAAGTCTAATAATATTTGGAAATGTGGCAACCCAAAGGGTGTTCAAAAACATTTTCTCACCACTTTATTAGAGTTAAGCTACACCAAACACAGTGGTACTTACGTTCAAGGCAACATGAATAGGAATGTACTATAAGAGAGAATTTGATGGGAAATACATTTAACAAAGAAAATGATAATTAAAACAAGAGCAGCCAATTATTTGATAGGATACAGTAAAAGGCACAATGAAACTAACCAGTTAAGTTTAAAGTTTCTTTAAGAAGTGCCTGTGTGGTAGTGATTAAACTGGAGGGACATGGAGAATGAAGTTCAAAATCTTTGTGCAGCCACAGAATTCATTGTATGGCCTTTGGCCAATCACTCCCAGCCTAATCTACTCTAAAAGGCTGTTGGGAGAACAAAGAGGTGGGGAAGAATCATGTATACCACCTTGAGCTCAGTGGGATATTAATGTGATTAATTAAAAAAAATGAACACTCAGCAGAACTAACTTAATACTAATATACTCTCAAAAATAATACAGTTCACTCACGAAGAACAGTACATTGGTACTTACTGTGAAGGTTCCTTTGCTGGAGTTATGGGGAGGAAATTCTTACATTGGCTATTGCTCCTCCCATGCTCTTTGTAGGCAGGGCTTCATTTAGTATCAATCATTCTTTCCACCCTAAGTGGGAAAGCTAGCCACCCCATTTCCAGTGATGTAATGACAAAGCTCCAAACTAATAAGAAAAATATACATACTGCCAACAGTTTACAAACAATAACCACCAACAACTAGGGTGGGAAGAATTCCCTCCTCACAATTGCAGAAAAGGAACCTTCATGGCAAGTAGCAATATTCCATTTTCCTGCAGTGTGTGGGGGCAATCCTTACATTGGGACCTACCCAAGCGGTCATCATACCCATCAGGTGGGCAATACATGACTACACAGCAACCACTTGTTGCAGAACACATATGCCAAAAGACACATCAGCAGAAGCAAATTTGTCAATTTTGTAATGCCTAATAAAGGGTGATGGGGAAGCCCAAGTGGTTGCCCTACAAATCTCCACCAAGGATGCTATCATACACAATACTGCAGAAGTAGCAGCACTCCACATGGAATGAGCCCGAATTCCTTCAGGAACCTGTGTAGAACTGGGTATGTAAGCCAACTCAATACAAAGCCTCAACTCACTGAGACAAAGTGGAAGAAGACATTCATTGTCCTTTCATAGACTCCTGAAAGAAGACAAGAAAATCTGATCTCTGAAACCTACGCATATCTAATTTGTGCCCCTCTTTTTCCTGTGGTGGTTAGGATCTAGGCAAAAAAAGGGAGAATAATCTCCTGAGTTCAATGAAAAACTGAGTTCACTTTGGGAAGAAAAGAAGGATCTAACTGAAGAACATCTGAATCCCTGTGAAAAACATACAACTCTTTGTATACTGGTGCTTAGCTCAGAGACTCTATGAACAGATGTAATTCCAACCAAAAACAACGCTTTCAATATAAGAAACTTCAAATCCACTGATCTCAGAGGCTCAAACAGAGCCTTCAACGCCACCTATAAGTCCCAGAAAGACTGGCTGGGCTTTTAGTTAGCTTGTTGGAGGAAGCAGCACCACCCTTACTGAATCCTGAGGACTGTTGTTGTCTAACTGTGGCTTGGAAGAGCCCCAATTTGATCTAAAAGATCTGAACTTCCTCTGCCTGAGCCAAGATCTGTTGGGAACTAAAGGAACGAACTCCAGATTGAAAGGGTTCATTTTCTTCTCTTTTTGGTAAAGAAGGCAAAGCCTTTGGTTTCCACCAATATATCCTGCAAAGCCGCACCAAACAATTTAGATCCCTTAAATGAACCAGTAGCCAAATTAGCTTTTGATTTGGTATTGGCATTCCAAACTGAACAGAATTAAGGCTAACATCTGCCAAAAAAGCAAAACACTTTGCCTATTTATTAATGCCCAGTTTGAGCATTGTCTCCTCCCTAGGAACCAGAAAAAGTAAATCCTTGGTCCATCTAATAATGGCTCTGGCAAATAGAGGCCACTGAAGTTCTGAAGGTATGAGCAGTAACTTCTTGAGTTCCTTGCACAAAAAAGCCTCCCATCTTTTATCCTCCAGATTTTTTACAGTATCATCACCATAACCAAAACCAATCCAGACACAGGGGCATCAATAACGGATCGTTTTAAATTTTCCATAACCTCATCTGTTTGTGTAGAGACATCTAGCATAAGCTGGAAAAGCTCTAGCCACCCTAGGATGGGACCATTCTCCTTCCATAACCTCTGCAATCACTCCAGGAAAAGGTGCAGCAATTGCTCCTGTTTAGACTTAGCCCTGATTTCTGAAACCCCTTCAGCAGTTCCAACAGACACCTGATTGGTAGATGTTAACCCTAAAGTTTTGTCTACTCAGAGAAACATGTTCAGGAAAAGAATCCCCTTCATCTGAGGATAACTCTTCAATCCTTCCTATCAGAAATCTCTGGAGAAACAGAGGTCTCTGTTTCTATCACAGAAGTAAACCTGCTTTACACACTTCTGGCCACTAGAGAGCCTGCAACCACCTGAAAGCTTTCCACCAGGCCTGCATTGTTTTTTTCCACCTATTTTTATAGGGTGCTTTTCAGGCTGTCCACCATCTTGGGTGGCCTCTGGAGCCAATGCCGCTTCCTCCCCTCAACCTCTGTATACCCACTGACTGCTGCACAATTAAGGAAACCCAGTGGCAATTCCAGGGAGAGGGACTGTCCTTAAAAAAGTGGTGAGACGGAAGGGACTCTCAAAACACTCACCTGCACAGCCAAAACCACATTCTCCAGGCCTCTCATGTGCTCAGGCCCACCTTTCACAATACAGGCAGGCGTGTCTGCATCTCTGCGGTTTGAACAACAGAAGGATCCAATCCCCAGTGAGGGTAGGTTGGTCCACTCTCCCATTACACGGTCAACCTCTGAATCCTCATCTGAGGAGAGCGCCCAGGACTGCATTTGCAATCCATCACAACCCACTAAGGCTAGCCATCCCTGTTAGCGTAGAAAGACCCAGGTAAGAAGAAGTGTTTTGAAACAAATCTTTCCAGAGGAGAAAAAAGCCCAAGATCTTCTGATCAGATGACCACAAAGGTGAACAGGGGAGGGGGGGACAAAAAAGCCTGTCATGTCAGAGCTGAGGCAGGATGGAATTGGGAAGGGAGGCTAGCTCTCCCACTTAGGGTGGAAAGAATGATTGACAGTAAATGAAGCTCTGCTTACAAGGAGTGTGGGAGGAGCAATACTCAATGTAAGGTTAGCCTCCCCACACTGCAGAAAAACATGAAAGATCACCAATAGCTAAGATGAAAAGGGAAAACTTTATTTTAATACATTCATGCCTAACATATCTCCTAGGAGATCAAGATGGATAACATTACAAACATGTAGCGGAGATCTTTCTCCTTTTACAGATAAAATGATATAATGAATTTTACATTGCTATAGCCAATTTTCAACAGAGATCAAATTAATAGGGCAATCTGATAAAATGGCACATTAGTTTCATGGTTCCAAAGACTGTAATTTTACAGTAAAATTTCATGCAAAGGAAAAAAAAGTGTAAAAGAAGAGTATGGAGTAAACTGCATCTTTGTTATGTGTTTATTCTTAAATAGCTTTTTAGCAGGTCAAGGACACTATAACAGCATTTGTTAGGAATTTGTTCTAGGACATGTCCAGCTTAAGTTAAATTTAAAGCTGAGTTTCCACTGCAAAAGTTGTTCCTTTTAATACTATGTACCAATTCTATAAACATTGTTGCCCAATACAAGACATTACACAGTTTTAGTATTTTATTCATGATTTATGAATTCCAAGATTAAAGCAATGCTCAACATTTCATCATTGCAGAAATCTTACTAGGGCTAATTCACAAGATGTCCTGAAGTGAGAGTTAGCAAATGGTAGTAACACCTATCATTTGATAACTGCAACTACCACACAGAAAAGATGGACACCTGAGATCTGCCCTTACTGTGTATGTGTTGTGCTACAATACTTTAAAAATTCATTGTTAATTGATACAGTCCAGCTATTACATACACTTATGCAAACAATTTCCCATACTGAGAATTCTCCCCCTACCCCTCCCTGTTCCAAAATGCTAAACACTCACACACTGGTTTTTGTAGAAATGCTCCTAAATGATGCACTGTTCTCACTGATTTATTCTCCACTCTGTTTACAAAAGAAAATGAGAGCAGATTTGTTTCAAAAGTGCGAGCGTCAAGCCTTGAAACTCTGCAAATGTGAATTTTTTGTCTTGACACTAAATAAAAAAGTGTGGTGTCATGAAAGTGTCTTTGCAGAACAGTCATTATCCTCTGACCTGATGAAAGAATTCTCATTTCTATCATCCAAATTTACTTCTCTTCCCAAACATATGTCTGCTCAAACATATTCCCAAACATATAATTCAATTCTAAGGAGTACAATCTAGGCAGACTTCCAAAGGATGATATTTGACTCATCAGTTGGTGAGTGTGGTAGTAGGTAGTGCAGCAGAAGAGATACAACATATTAATATCCAACCAGTGGCTGGAACCCAAAGACAGCTCCATAGGAAGTGATGTAATTTCACTTTTGCCTTTTCAGTTAAAAAAAGTTTGAGAGGTATTTGATCAATTGAAATGGAAAGGTGGAAAAACAACTAACATTTAGTGTGCAAAACTTATTTAATAGTATGACAAGATATTTGTCAATAATCTGATTAGATATTTGGGCTAGGAAAATTCAAATTAAGTAATAATCTAGGAAATTTAAATGCTTGTCTATTTTAGGTGTTTATAGAGTGGTTGGCTTCACCAACAGTAAAGAACTATTATAGAGAAAATGTCAATAAAGCTCTAGCTGAACGTGTGGTTTTCTTATAACCACTTTGGGTCACATTCTATCCATTCTTACCTCCTAACAAAGCAAACAATGGTTTCAATACAACATTGTTTGAAATGTTTTCTTTTCCAGTTCCTAAAATCTATTTTCCTTTCTATAAGAACCACCCAGGTTGATTCTATTAAAAGACAGACCTTATGCAGTTAGTTTGCAAGCTGGTCTACAAACCAGAACCAAGCCTTAGATGTGCACATTTTGCTGCTCCTCCTAGACTTCTAAATACTGTACTTCTTTATCCTTTACCAGTATTAGTTATGGTTTGTATTATACGCTTAATAGTAACAATGTTCTTATGTAAGCATAGTTTGAAATTTTCAAGTTTTCTTTTCAATCTTAGGTTTATCATGTAAATTTTTGAAGGTGGAGCACTTACAATGCAAAACCTGTATGAATGCCAGGGAGAGAAGGAAAAATGGCTCTGGAAAGGGCAGGAAACATGCATTCCCAAGGCTGGCTCTTTGCTTGTCCTAATTAAAGTATCATTTATTAACCAACTTTATCTCATCAACAAGATCAATGATAATTGTTTGAATTATAAGCTACAGATATTTCATTTCTTAGAATAAAATATTCCTTTTAGAAATTCCAATACTGATAGCAAAAACAAATCTAATTAGCCAGTTTATAGAAGACTTCCAACCTCCAATATATTTACAAACAAATCTTCAACTGTAATGATACCTATGTACCTCATCAGCAGGATATAAACAGAGTCTTGGAAAGTATCTTTCCAGATACTTCACCATGAAGAATTCCTCGGTGGCATCAAAATATCTGATAAATCAGAATACAGAGATAATACACAGTAACCTGGAAACATTTGCTCCCAAGGCTGATGCAAACAGTTAAGTTTCAATCAAAGATACTTAAAACAACATTTCACCCTGAAATTTTCTGTTGTTGACATAATAGAATATTAGACTACTATTATGCAGGAAATCATTTTCTGCAAGCCCTCATGTATTAAATACAATACAAATATTAAAAACAGTATTTTTTAATCAAAAGCTACTATGGCATTGAAACTCGCATCAAGCATCAAATGGTGAACTATGAACAGTAGGAAGATATTTAAAATAAAGGACAGTTATAATTATCCACCCACCCCACGCTACTCCTATGCTTAAGTCAATACAAAACAAGCCTTAAAGGTTACTTACAGCTGTGTTCAGTACCTACCTTGTTTTCCATTGTAGATTATATTTTTACACAACAGATCATTGTGACAAAGTACCACTGGGGAACCCAGATTTGACAGTCTCTCTTTCATCCAAGCCATTTCTTCCTGAAGAATTTGAGGATTTGGGATATCTTTTAGAAACCTTTTAAATGTAAAAAGAGAAAAACGTTTCAATAGTGGGAACTGTGCCCTTGAACATGTGTAGTGCAACAATACTCTCATTAAAATGTTCAGTTTTGGAATACTGTGAAAGTAGCACTCTACAGGAACAGAACCCTGCATATGTAATGTGCAGACCACAGTGAAAAAAATCTTAATCTCAGGCATTTTTCTCCATGTTTACGCATGAGCTTTAGAATAACGGTAATGGAAACAGTTTAGATTACTGATGAGGATTTTTCCCCTTTGTTCCAGCTATCAAATCCTAATTTGGGAAGCATGTTGTGTGCCACATGGCAGAAGTAGGTGGAGCACAGGGCAGAGTATGTAGATCCAAACTGGCTGGGGCCAGATGAACACCTTGCAGCTTGGGACAGTTTTCTATCATGCATACAGATGCAATCCAATTATTTGCACATCTACTCAGGAGTAAATCCTTGTACAAAAGCTTGCAAGCAGACAAAACACAAGTGAATTCTGAGAAAGATATTTAAGAACAAGATATCATTGAACAGTAGCAACTACAGAAGCTTGCAGGAACTCCCATGGGTCACATCCAGCCTGTGGGCTAGATGTTGCCCATCCTTGGTATAAGCACTTACCTTTTGTGTAAATCCTTATCTACAAATTCTGTTGGAATAAGAGAGAAATATTTTCCCATCTTCAGCCACAAGTTAGACTTGGGGATCCATCCGTTGTGGGCATGTATAGCATGTATTTTAGCAAGTTGTCTGGCTATTAGCCTGTAAAAGATTTAGCATTAGTACTACCATAAATATAAAGTTGCATTATGGTTACAAATATTTTTTCATCAGCCTCTCTTCAGGACACACAAGAAATGTATTAAAAAACATGTTGGATTGGTAACTGACAGTGTGTGGGGAGGGTAAAGTGCTGTTGTTATGGAAAACATTAGTTCCTTTCTCACACTAGTAAACCAACCAAACAGAATATTGATCCAAATAAGTGGTTTTGGTCAGCAGAAAAGATCTGGAATTAGGTGTACAACCTATTCTAATCCTCTTGAACAAGTGGGCCCTACAGGTCTCCTGGACTGTCAAGTGTGACAAGAAACACTTCTGAGCAACCTGGCTTATTCTATGAGTTGCACCCTTTCCCTAGAGAAGACAGATCTGACCACGGACAGGTATCTTATGTCACATTCAGATTAGACTATTGCAACACACTACGTGTGGGGATGCCTTTGAAAATAATTTAGAAACTGAAGCTGGAGTGGAATGCCTCAGCCTTCAGTACAATGATCGTCCTCAATCAACATCATATTTTTCAACTCTCCCATCTTATTATCAACTATCAACTTCTGTTGCAGCACTTCTTGGTTTTGCTACAAAAAAAATATTATTTAAAATGCTTCCTTTGATCTTGACTGTCCCTCCTTTGAGATGAAATGTGGTGGTTAGGACAACAAAGGCAAGCAAGGGAGAACAGAACAGAGGTATAAAAATTATGCATGATATGGAGAAAGTGGACTGAGATTTTCTCCCTCTTATGTAACCTGAGGTAACCCAGTGAAGCACTATGGTGGGAGATTAAGGACAGGCAAAATGTAGTCTGTCCCCTCCAGAAAATGAATACAGAATTTGTTGCCACAAGATGATTATACACTTCCAAGTGAAGGGCAACTCTCCTCTGAACTCCAGTCTCTGCAAATTAACAGCTGAGGAGGGCTAATACTTTGATATCCTGGTGGTTATCTTTCCATAGGCACTGGTTAGCAAGCAACTGTGGAAAGAGTGGAAAGGGAATAAGAAAGATTGGAGAAGCGAAGAGGAATTTCTGGAGGAGAAATCACTGCGTCTGAGCTGGGCGAAAGCAGGAAGTAGAACTGGCCGCACGGCCAAGGAGGAGAACAAAGAAGTTTGAAAATAGGCCATGTGACCATGATCGACTTCCTGCTTCCAGCTGGGCAGTAGTGGGTGTTACCCAGAATTCAGAATTCCTGTTCACTCCTTTTTCCTAGAAAATGAAACATTAACCAGATATGCCTTTTTGTCCGGTCCAGAAGGGCTTTTAACATGTTTATAACAGCCAATTCAAAGTATTCAGTGCAGAAACGATCAGGAAATTGTAATGGCAAGAGTATCACGGCAGTAACCAAAAACATTAAATATTACCAGTCTTAATGGAAGTGGCAAGTTTTTCCACTCTGGTCTGAAAAAGTAGACTATGATAACTAAACAGCTGCATTGGCCACAAAGCCAAAACAACCTATTTTTACTAGAAAACACAACCAGATAGAATGATTTCAGACTGGAATGCAAAGATTGGAAAATGTTATTGCCATCTATGTGTGCATTAACACACATTATGCTCACATTTGAAGGAGAGGTAGCACTGCAAGGGGGATGAGGGGATTCCAGATACAAGGGAAGGAACAAGGGAGAGTATACTAAAATAAGGGCCCTAGGAGATTTTTAGGTGACAATAAGGGCACGTGCATGTCAAAAGACAGGAAAAAAGAAAAGCTAAAGAGGATAAAGTAAAATTGTGAAGAAATTTAAAAATAAACATCAGACAGTCTAAAGGAGAAGCATTTCAGAAGTAGAGTGATATAAGAATGTCAGAGCAAGCATAAGCCAATGTTTTAGGTATGAGGAACAGATGTATGACTAGACCCAAGCATTCTCTAAATGCCTTGCCATCCAGAAAAAAATAATACAGTCATTCCTCCACACTTGCAGGTTAAACATTCACAAATCTGACTATTCACAGATTACTGTATTTTTCTGCAGCATCTGCTGCTGCCCAGTAAGTGACTGAAAAAATATGTAGGTCCTCCAACTTCCAGTGGAAGCTGACCACAGACTCAAGTGCCTAGAGAAGTGTTCTCTCAGGTAAATAAAACAGCAGGCCTGTATTTGTAGGTTTTCCTGTGCCCCTAACCCTATGAAAGTTGAGGGCTGACTGTGTTGGAACAGAAGGACATGAAGAAGTACAAATAAATGAGCTGTGCCAATGGACTTACCGAAATATCTCTGGGTTGCAAACATGTTCTGGGTCCAGCGCTTCTCCTTGCATGAACTCATAGCACAGGCCATTACTGAAAGTACAGTAAAGCTTTGGTGCACAGCCATGGGCCTGTAACACACGGAAGCTTTTTACTTCTTCCTCTCGGTCAACTAACAGCTCGGTCTTATTTCCATAAATCCTAACAAGGACAACATCATCCATTTTTTCCCCCTTGTAACAGCCAATAAGTTTATTGGTGATGCCATCTGTAAATACCTGCAAAGGAACAGAAACAAAGATTCAATTTTTTTTAAGTTATGCAATGCGTATTTGTATGCTACCTTTTTGGTTATAACAGTCTTTATAAGGCAGCTTACAATATCTACAACAATGGGTTGGGTCCAAAGCTACCCTTTCATTCAGTAAAGTCTTTCCATGAACACCAGGGCCTTTGATAGAGCAGAGGTTTCCATGAATAGAAATGAGGAAGGGAAAATATATGATTGTCATTTATTACTAATCTCCCACAGTCTCAGGTGTCATTTCCATACCAAGGCTGGTCTGCTACCTATGGCCCTTCCTCAGCCATCCTTGATAACAGACTACTTCAGATGTGGAAAGCTTGTGGCTTGTATGTGACCCTTGAGGTCGAGTACAATCCTTGTAATCTCCCACTGATAACTTCCTCAAAAACACTGATTAAAAAACTGTTTTCTCCCCCTCCTTAAAAAAAAAATCCCCTCAGCAGCTCTGAGATATTTAAAATACTGTTGGGGTGGGGGCTCCAAAATGACAAAAGCAGCTCCTCAAGTTGCTTCCAACACACTGTAACTCTCCAGAGCTATCCTTGAAGCCTGGCCTCCTGCAATACAGTGGGCCCTCGGTATCCATGGGAGTTTGGTTTCAGGCCCCTGTGCAGATAGCAAAAAAATAGCTAACACACATTGGAAACTGTTTAATGCAGTGTAGATGTGTAAATAGCTATTGCTTAAAACAATTTGTAAGCCGCTCTGATAGCCTTGAGGCTGAAGAGCGGGGTATAAATAAATAAATAAAAATAAAAAATAAAAAAAAAATGTGAATGCTCAAGTCCCTATTTATAAAATGGTGTAGGGCAGCAGCGGAGGTGGTGGCAAGCCCTGGCATTCTTCAGGCTCCCCTGCTTCAAAGGATCATACCAACTGCCCACTGCAGCACTTCTACTCATTTCGTCACAAGGCATGAAGAACGCACACCTGGCAACCAGGGCTTGCCACTGCTCTGCTCTATTAAGGGATTTATACATGGCAATCTCCTGTTTTTTTCCAAATACTGTTGTTCACAGGCAAGCCAAATTAATGGGTCAAATAGCTAGAGGTCCATCGCACTTCTTTCAACCTCAGAAAAGACAACACCCCAAAAGATATAAGGCTGCAGACACGCAAATGCAAGACAGGAGAGACATGGGGATCTAATGGTTTCCCACCATTTCACCCATCTCTTGACTTTCTGCAGCCTGGCATTTGCATCTCTCTGCAGCCTTTCCAGCCTTGCAAGTGTGTTTTATAAAGTACAATACTATAGTCTGAATACGTGGTGGACTGAATCTAACGACTGTGAGGCCATGGATATGGAGGGCCCACTGTACACTCTACCTGGGCCTTTCTTTGGTGGTTATCTGGAAGCTGCACTATGAAAACAGCAAACACTGTAGAGCTGCCCCCACCCCAGCATGTAACTAATTCACAGAGACAACATGGGGGAAAAAAAGAGACCTCTAAACTTTCTAAAGAAAGTTCAAAGTAATGGGATGGGAAGGAACAGAGTAGTACAGAAATTACAAAGCACAAGCTTTTGCTCTCACACAAAGCTCTCCATGTTTCTGCTATCAGCAGAGACATAAAAGTAACAGGAAAAATTGGAGAACTCCTGGAAAAATGTTCCCTAGGATCCCTAGGGACTCCATATTTGCCCACCCCAGGAGTTCACTACAATGATTTATTTATTTATTTGGCATATTAACTGTCTGCCTTTCCACAGCCCTCTGAAGTTATGTCTCAGAAATGATTAGACATGTGGGGGGAAGCCTGGAAAACTGAGGGGGGGGGGAAATTCCCATTTTTTCCTGAATCCTTTGTTTTTTCTGAAAAATTGAAAAAAGGAAGAAAATCGATTATGGAATGTTTTATTTTAGCACGATGAATAAAATTTTCAAGACAATGCATTCATATATTCTCCAAATCATTTCTAAAAACTATGTACAATATCAGATTATTCTAATTTCTGTGCAATAAGGACAAGCAAATCCTAGGTTACAAACTGAATAATTCAGGAGATTGTTCCTCCATTTGTTACAAGTTTAAAAAATAAAAGTAAATTCCGTTTGTAATAATTGTTTGAATACACTGTATTTTTAATATAACAATTGTGATAATTTTATGCCAAATCAAATTGTACATAGTCAGATTTTATGTTTCTAAAGTAACACAGTGTCTTTCAATCTGCAATAAGTGCTAATGTTACGTTTTCTAATTTTTCCCAAACATTTCCATTTTTTTCTGAACCCTCCCCCCGGAAAATGTTTTTCCCCCCCATGGCTTCAAATTTTTTTGAAATTTTACATCTTTAGAAATTATCTGATTCAAGCCATATCTAATGCATATCCCTATTCCAAACATTTTTCAGTGGCAGTCCTCTGTAAGGTAAGAGCACTTTAAATGAAAGGCAATTAATCCTGGCCACAGTAGCTACTAGAAACACTGCTGGATCTGAGAGCACCTCTAGATTGTTAGCCAGGTCCTTCAGCTAGAGAACTTCCTCATCCAGGACAGGCTGCACCAGTCTCAGGCTGAGTTATCTAGTGATCAATGGAACATTTGTCTTCTCCAGATTCAATTTGATCACCCACACGAGTAGAACACTACTCAGACTTTCTTTGAGCAACTCAAACCCATGTCTCCCCAAGTCCAATTCTAATATAATATCACCCACACAGTGTTTTTTTTAAATACTTTCCCCAACCCACTTGTTTTGTCCTGCAGTTACCTGTTTTAGACAGCAGAGGCTGCTGTGGTAGTGACAATACACAAAGTCTATGGCCCTTTCATTAAGTCACACTGAACATTAGAACTTCAAGATGCTGTGGTCAGGAGACCACTTTTAGGAGATGGAATAAAAGGAAACAAAGAAGGGGAGGGAAAGTCCTTACCAACTGTACAAGACTGATGTACAGAGCTGCCAAGACTGCACAACCTCCATCTGTCTCCACCCCTAACTACACACTACATGTCCAACAAACCAACACAGACTATGCATCTCCAGGCATCTGAGGAAGTAGATCAAGTCTACAAAAGCTTACACTACAACTTCTTTCTCTCAATTAGTTTCAAAGGGGCTACAAGGTCCCCTTGCTTACTAATATTCAGGACTAACACAGCTATGTCTTTGAATTCAACCCAGACTAGTTCGTGTCTAATTCTGTTCATAACGCGTTTACAATATTGAAGTATGGCTTCTGGATTGCTTTACTGGTCAACATGCTGGATAAAGAATTTCCATTGTATTTTCAAAACAGAAATGGGGGGGGGACCCTACCTCTCTGTTTTTCCCTCTAAAAAATACTTAAGTTTCACTAAAACACTTAAATTTCACTGATTCAGGTGGTCTTCTTTAGTTGAGAGAACAACTGGATTTAAACATTAATTATCAGCACTGTGTTGCTCTGATATAAAATAACGTTTCGTCACTTTATGTAGATGTGAGTTCGATTTCATATAGTCACAGCCAAGTATAAACTAGAGTCGTCCCTCCACATTCGCGGGGCTTACGTTCTTGAGACACCCACAAATGTGGAAAAACCGTGAATAACAACTGCTCCCGCAACCCACCCACCCCGAGGGAGGGAGGCGGCAGGAGGGTGTCTGGCCAGCCTGGCTGGACTCTCCGCAAGCCTTCCTGAGGGGACTCCAGGCCTTAGAATACCCGGAGCCTGCTTAGGAAGGCCGGGACGGCAGCGGCCGGGTGAGCGGGGAGGAGGTTGCGCTGCCTCTCCCCGGCCTTCCGAAGTAGAGGCCGGGGCTTTGGAGCCCCGGCGCCTGCTTCGGAAGGCCGGAGACAGCAGTGGCCGGGCGGGTGAGCGGGTGGGGAGGAGGTTGCGCTGCCTCTCCCCGGCCTTCCGGAGCCCACTTAAAAAGGCCGGGGAAGGCAGCGGGCGGGCGGGTGAGCGGCCGGGTGGGGAGGAGGCTGCGCTGCCTCTCCCCGGCCTTCCAAAGCGAGCGCCGGGGCTTTGGAGCCCCGGCGCACGCTTCGGAAGGCCAAGGACAACAGCGGGCAGGCGGGTGAGCGAGCGGGCGGGCAGGTGGGGAGGAGGCTGCGCTGCCTCTCCCCGGCCTTCTGAAGTGGGCGCCGGGGCTTTGGAGCCCTGGAGCCTGCTTAAAAAGGCCAGGGAAGGCAGCGGGCAGGCGGGTGATCGGACAGGCAGGCAGGAGGCTGCGCTGCCTCTCCCCGGCCTTCCTGAGGGGACTCCGGGTCTTAGAAGCCTCAGAGTCCCTTTAGGAAGGCCGGGAAAGGCACAGAGAGGGAGGCTGCCCGCCCCACCCCCTGGCCTTCCTGACAGACTCCGGGGCTTTGAAGCCCCGGAGCCGCCTCTGGAAGGCCGGAGAAGGTGCAGGCAGGAAGTTGCCCCGCCTCTCGGCAGCCTTCCCTAAGCGGCTGGGGCTAAACCACGAATAATCAAAACCGCGAGTGTGAAATCCAAGAATGTCAAGGAGCAACTGTATATATAATATGATTAACAGTCTGTGATTATAAATGTATCCTGAATCATGCAGTCATCCTTATAAAAGCTATGAGAGGTTGATTAGGTTGTGAGAGAGTGATCTAAGGTTATTTAACAAGCATTAAGTCAGGGAACTAACTCTGGTCCAAGCTAGTCAAGTACAACAGATATTTTGTGTGGCTCTCATATCATCTTGGAGCCCTACACATTCTACAGAATATAGCACCCATCTTTTTTCACTGAAATGATGAGACAGAAAATTTTTCTACCCCTTAATTTTTCCCAAAGAAAATGTTCCATTTCTAAAACAATAAATGTTTCATGAAATTCTCTCTCTGGCTTTTCTTCGCAAACGAAGATTCAGGAAGGACTCATCCCGCGCTTTCTGCAAGCGCACTGATGACTAAAAAGCCAATCCGAGATAAACAAGTCCGGTTGCAGAAAGCACAGCAGAAGGTCTCTTTGGGTGATGCTTCTGGGTTGTGATTCTTTCTGTGTTGTTGTTTCCCTTCAAGACTTGTTTGGTGTGAGTTCTCAAATAAGGCTGCAGCATTGTGGATACTGCGTTTCCATGCCTCCCGATGTGAGGCCAGGGCGGACCATTGTTGGTGATCAATTTCGCCGAGCCTGCGATGTTGTTTCAGGGAATCCTTGTATCACTTTTTTGGAGTGCCCCTCTTACGCTGACCATGGCACGTTCACCGTAGAGTACTATTTTGGGGAGGTGATAGTTTTCCATCCTAGAAACATGCCCTGCCCAGCGCAGCTGTGTTCTCAATATCATGGACTCAATGCTGGTGATCCCTGCTTACTCAAGGACAGCAACCTTCGTCACATAGTCAGTCCAGTGTATATTTAGGATTGTGCATATACAGTGCTGATGAAAGCGTTTGAGGAGTCATAAGTGGTGGTGATAGGTGACCCATGTTTCAGACCCGTAAAGGAGAATAGACAGTACAATGGCTCTATACACACTGATTTTTGTGCTTTGCCTCAGCTGTTTATTACTTCAGACTCTTTTGTAAAGTCTTCCAAATATGCTATATACCTTTGCTAATCTGTGATCGATCTCTTTTTCAATCTTGGCATCTGAGGAGATTATGCTTCCCAGGTAGATGAACTGCTGAACGGACTTAAGCACAGATTTGCTGACAGCAATGTGGGGATGGTGGTGTTCGTCCTGTGGTGCAGGCTGGTAAAGAACTTCCGTTTTCTTCAGCTTGACTTCCAGCCCAAACAGCTCTGTAGCTGTTGGGAAGAAGGATGTTAGGCGCTGCAGAGCTGCTTCTGTGTGGGCAACAAGGGCAGCATCATCAGCAAAGAGCAGCTGATAGACTAGATAGTTTAGAGTCTTAGGACTTTTCAGACGTGAACTTACCGCGCAAGAAGGCTCGTAACAGGTGCGACACTGCTGCGCGGCAGGGGGCCTGTTTCATACGACGATGCCCCCTGCCAAAATCAGCTGTGTCAGTTCCGCAAGAGACTGGAAGCAGCCGCACCATATTTGGCCATTTTTTTATTCACGGGCAACTTCCGTGAGTAAAAAAATAGCCAAATATGGTGTGGCTGCCTCTAGTCTCTCGCGGAACTTACACAGCTGATTTCGGCAGGGGGACGGCTTCGTACGAAACAGGCCCCCTGCTGCACAGCAGCGTTGCACCGGTTACGAGCCTTCTTGCACTGTAAGTTCACGTCTGAAAAAGTCCTTAGTGCAAGCCCTCAGACGGCTTAAGTTAAACAAGCTACCATCAGTACGGTAACGTATATAGCAGCAATAATACAACCTTAGACAAGTTTTGCAGTTTATATCAGAGAACCAAGTGACTTCTGCCTCTGAAACTGGTGCAAAGAATATAAACCAAGAGGTAGTGGATAGGTCCTCTGCACCCTCCAGGGAAATGACCACTATATATAATTTTTCTGCTGACATACACTTACAGGTGAGTTGGGAAATCAACAGTCTTGTTTAGTAAACATAAACCAAACATGCTAAATTAGATCATACTTTATTTAGGACACTGGAAAGTTTCCAAATTCTTTTCCAGGTTTCCCCTCCCCCCTTGAAATACTATGTCACCGCCTATTTCAAAATCTGTGTTGCTGAACTGAAAGTGAAAATGGAAATCATGTATGTATAAGGGAAATAGGAAACTAACTCTTTGTCAGTTCTATCATAGTTCTTGTGATAACACCATTATCCCCAATCTTATTTTGCACTTTAATGTGTTCAAAAACCTTGCAAAGTGGATGAGCAACACAGGGGCTGTATGCTGACTCAGTACCATACAAACAAAAGGTTAACCAAAGACACCTCTCCCAAATTGGGTGTTTAGGTGTTTGAAGGTCTTAAAAGAGTCTAGAATAGTGTAAGAATTTTTATACCGCATTGAGTCCTGTAGTGGGAGAAAGGTGGAATATAAATTAGCACCCCTTGAGTAAGGGAGGGAGGAAGAGGGAGAGCCTGAGTTGAGGGAGGCTGCTACAGCAAAAGTTAGCAATGGGAGCCGGTGTTTTCCTCTTAGGAGATGGTTGAGGCTCCTTCCCTTTTCCCAAGATTAGTGCACCAACCAGGACAAAAGATGCATCATGATGGGTCTGTCCATCAGGGTAGGTCAGGGAAGTTTATTTCTCTGACTGTTTATCAGTTCTAAATAATTAATGCCTAAATTGTTTTAATGAATCTCAGCTGAACAGGAAAACACTCTCCAAGCTGTATGATGCCTTATTAGCTTGATATAATATTGTTTATAATTAGAACAGAAGCTCTTAATCATCACTGGTGGTTTAACCACTTGAGGTATGCAGATTGTACTCTCCCAGTTAAAGGAAAGGGAAAGCTGTGGACTGAGCTAGTTCATTTCACTTTACTCCTTACTCAATCTCCTCAGACGGAAAGAAGGAACATGAGGAAACCTTGGCAGACATCCCCTTCTGTTTGCCAATGATGGGCATACCAAGGCAAATGGGTGATGTCTGCAGCCATGGCACATGGGTGAGAAACAACTAGCAGTTCCCAAGAGTGAAGTCTCCTCTCTTGCGCAAAGTCTTGGAGTACGGGCAAACCTATGACAATTCTATCCAACAATACATATGTTAATTATTAAAAATTAAATTCACACAGATTAAGGAATGTCTGCAATTCCAGATTTCACTTTAATATCCATGTTCAACATTAGCTACACTACAGCCCTGTGCTAATGAAGTTCAGTAAGCATGCAGATCATGCATGTACTAATAAAATTTACTTCCATAACCTCCTACACCACTAATCTCATATTACAATTTCAGAAACAATTTGATCATTCACAGCAAGGAAACTTTAACTTAGTTCACTGTAACAAATACTACGGTAAAAATGAAAGGAATTTAGCTTATCAGTATTTCTAGACAAACTTGTTCTCTTAAAAGTATCCACTTGAGTCTACCATCTCTATTTCATTTTACCCATATCTAAACAATTTTAAGGGTGATCCTTTAAAAGCATTGTTTTTCCCCTCAAATTCTGTCATGCATCTAATGAGCTTTTTGCCTTTCCCTTGCTTTGCCTGCCCTTCTTCAGAAAGAGCTAGGTACTAAATATACAATACGGAAGAGATTACACCTGAGTTGATATACAGCATGATCTTTAGCCTATCAGTCTTCCATCATTCCTATGGGCCATACCACCGGCAACTATGGAGTATGTTCTTCACTACAACTCACATACTGGCTGGCAATTGAAACAATTAATCCGTATTTAAAATTCATAGTTTATAATTTACAATTTAAAAACCATTTGAATAGGCCTCCTGGAAGAGACTGGTCTTTAATGCTCTTTTAAATTTGGACAATGTATTCAGCTGTCGAATTTCTTCTGACAAGTTCTTCCACAGTCTAGGGGCAGCTGAAGAAAAAGTTTTCTGGGTGACAGCTGCCAAACTAGTCCTGGCTGCCTGGAGTAAATGTCCCCCAGAGGACCTGAGTGTACTGGATGGATTATACAGGAGGAGGCAATCCCATAGGTAATCTGCACCCAAACCATGTAGGGCCTTAAAGGTAACAACCAACACTTTGTACTTTGCCTGGAAACTAACTGCCCCCAACAGAGTGATTTTAATATCAGTATGATATGATCACTCCTGGATATACCAGTGACCAATCTGGCTGCTGCATTTTGAACCAACTGAAGTTTCCAAATTTGGTACATTGCAAAAGTCCATCCTTGGGGTTATCAGTACATGCACTACCATCATTAGGCCCTCCAGCTCTAGGAAGGGGTGCAGCTGGTGTAACAGTTAAAGCTTATAGTAAGTACTTCTGGCCATTGCAGGCCTACCCAGATGATTTTTAAACTGTGAATGTTAAACTGTTTTAATATGTACAGTCGTCCCTTCACATTCGCGGGGGTTCCGTTCCGCGGACCCCCGCGAATGTGAAAAATCCGCGAATAACAACTCCCCTCCCCCCTCCCTCCCCAGGCCTTCGCGGGGCTTTGCTAGGCCCTGCGGAGGTCTCCCCGGCCCTCCCTCCCTCCCTCCCTCCCTCCCTCCCCAGGCCTTCGCGGGGCCTTGCTAGGCCCCGCGGAGGTCTCCCCGGCCCTCCCTCCCTCCCTCCTTCCCCAGGCCTTCGCGGGGCCTCCGGAGGGCCTCCGAGGGTCCATCAAAGGCTTCCCCACCCCTCCCCAGGCCTTCGCGGGGCCTCCGGGGGTCCCTCGAAGGCCTCCCCACCCCTCCCCAGGCCTTCGCGGCGCCTCCGGAGGGCCTCTGGGGGTCCCACGAAGGCCTCCCCACCCCTCCCCAGGCCTTCACGGCACCTCCGGAGGGCCTCTGGGGGTCCCACGAAGGCCTCCCCACCCCTCCCCAGGCCTTCGCGGCGCCTCCGGAGGGCCTCCGGGTGTCCCGCGAAGGCCTCCCCACCCCTCCCCAGGCCTTCATGGGGCCTACGGAGCGCCTCCGGGGGCCCCGTGGAGGCCTCCCCGGGCCTCCCCGCTCCCTCCAGGTCTTTCACGGGGCCTCTGGAGGCCCCGTGTCACGGTTTTGGGGGGGCCCGGGGGGGGCCCTCCCAAAACCGCGAATAACCAAAACCGCGAATGTCAAGTTCGCGAATGTGGAGGGACAACTGTATTGATTTTATTTGTTCTTTTAAAATTGGTATGTTTTAATGGATTTATGTATTTTAATTGATATTAGTTGTTCTGAGTAAATCTGTTGTTTCTCACCTCGATCCATGGGGAGACGCAAGTAAGAAATAATAATGATGATGATGATGATTATAATGGTAATAATAATATCTTCATTTATCTATCTATCTTATCTGAGCTGTCATTTGAAGCGAGAGGTCCAGAAGCACTCCCAGGATGCAAACATGCTATTTCAAGGGGAGGGTAACCCCACCCAGGACTGGCTGACATACAGGAGGACCCTGTATCCACTGATTCCTTATCCACGGGACACAAAATAGCACGCATACCATAGAGTCTTCCTAGAAAATGTGTCCTCTCTAGTCATTTTCTAGGTCCTCCAAGGCAACTCTGTGGTATTTTAAACAAGAAGTCCCATTATTTTCAACAGTGTTTGCTATTATCCACGGTTTTTGGTATCCACGCCCCCCCCGAACCAATCCCCAGAGGATACAGGGATTCTACTATACCTGGAAACTGAAGGTAGGACCCTTGACATTAAGTGCCTGACTTGTCTAGATTCAGCTTCAGTTTGTTTTACTTCATCCAGTCCATTACCTCCTCCAGGCATTATGGGGAGATACATTATCCTTAGCTAAGGATGCTTTTGAAGGCATGGAGAAATATATTTGGGTGTCATCAGTATACTGATAGCACCCTGCCCCATTCCTCTGGATGACCAATGGCTTCATGTAAGTTTTGAATAGCATTAGGGATAAAATGGCACCTTGTGGGGTGCCATATAATAGCTCTCTCTTTGAGGAGCAACCATCCCCAAGGACCACCATCTGGAACCTGCCTGAGACAGGAATGGAACCACTGAAGCACAGTGCTTCCAATGACCAATTCCCCCAGGTGTTCCAGAATGATACCATTGTCAACAGCATTGAATGCCGCTGAGAGGTCCGAAAGCACCAGCTTGCTATTCCTTGTGAGTCATCTCCCACACATTCCCCCTTTCCATTCCCACTGGATGGCATCAAGCCTTCAGTTTGCTTCAGAGAATAGATCCTTTCATTCAGCTGTAAAGCTGCAACCTACTACAGCAGCCATTCTGTGGCACCCTTACCAAAACCATTTTTTGTGGTGACTGTCACATACCTCTCAATGCACTTTTGGTATTTCTTTTTAGACACTCCCAGCTAAAACCACTGGAACATGTAGTCTATCACAGTAGCACTTATGCTTACACTGTAGCAGTTCCAGACTTTCAAGGAAAGGGAAAAAAGGGAGGTGATCCAAAACCAAAGTGAGTACCAGCAGTCTAGGAAACCAAGCAAACAGAAATTTGATGTTCTACTCACCCTGAAGGTGAGACTCGGGGACAGTTGCTCTACCAGAATAGAGCTTAACTGTGGCATTCTTAACTGTGGCTTTATCAATGATTTGGATGAGGGAATTAGGGGCATACTTATCAAATTTGCAGATGACACCAAATTGGGAGGAGTAGCCAATACCCTAGAGGACAGGATCAACATTCAAAATGACCTGGATAGACTGGAGAGCTGGGCCAAAGCTAACAAAATGAAATTCAATACGGAGAAGTGTAAGGTACTGCACTTAGGGTGAAAAAATGAAATGCATCAATATAGGATGGGGGAGACCTGGCTGAATGAGATTACATGCGAAAGGGATCTAGAAGTCCTAGTAGACCAGAAGATGAACATGAGTCAACAGTGTGATGCGGCAGCTAAAAAGGCCAATGCGATTTTGGACTGTATCAATAGAAGTATTGTGTCTAGGTCAAGGGAAGTAATAGTGCCGCTCTATTCTGCCTTGGTCAGACCTCACCTAGAATACTCTGTCCAGTTCTGGGCACCACAATTCAAAAAGGATATGGACAAATTGGAGTGTGTGCAAAAAAAGAGCGACTAAAATGGTGAAAGGTCTGGAAACCATGCCTTATGAGGAGAGACTTAGGGAGCTGGGTACGTTTAGCCTGGAAAAAAGACGGTTAAGAGGCGATATGATAGCCCTGTTTAAGTATCTGAAGGGGTGTCACATTGAGGATGGAGCAGGCTTGTTTTCTGCTGCTCCAGAGACTGGAACACAGAGCAATGGATGCAAGCTCCAGGAACAGAGATTCCACCTCAACATTGGGAGGAACTTTTTGACAGTCAGAGCTGTTCGGCAGTGGAACACACTCCCTCGGAGCGTGGTGGGGTCTCCTTCCTTGGAGGTCTTTAAACAGAGGCTGGATGGCCATCTGTCAGGGATGCTTTGATCGTGATTTCCTGCATGGCAGGGGGTGGACTGGATGGCCCTCGTGGTCTCTTCCAACTCTGCAATTTTATGATTTTATGATTCTATGATTCAGGGTGCCATCCTGTCCCCGATGCTATTTAACATCTATATGAAGCCGCTGGGAGAGATCATTCGGAGGCATGGAGTGCGGTGTCATCAGTATGCTGGCTGATGACACCCAGATATACTTCTCCATGTCTCGGTCATCAGCTTCGACTTCAGATGGCATCTCTCCTCTCAATGATTGTCTTAAAGCAGTAATGGACTGGTTGAGGGAAAACAAATTGAGACGGAATCCAGACAAAACGGAGGTACTAACAGTTATAGGCCCGAAACCAGGTCTGGGAATACAACTTCCAGTCCTGGATGGAACTACACTCTCCTCCAAGGACTGTGTTTGCAGTCTGGGGGTGCTCCTGGACCCGACGCCCTAGATGTCTAATCAGGTAAATGCGACGGTCAGGAGTTCCTGTTATCAACTTCAAATGATACGCAAGCTGTGCACTTTCCTGGAAATCAGGGACCTCGAAACTGTGGTACGTGCACCGGTAACCTCCCGTATGGATTTCTGTAAAGTGCTCTACATGGGGCTACCCCTGTGCTTGATTCGGAAACTTCAACTATTTCAGAACATGGCAGCCAGGTTGATTTCTGGCGTTTCCAGAAGAGAGCATATAACACGTGTGCTCTCCACTGGCTGCCTATTATTTTCCGGGCATAGTACAAGGTTTTGGTTATGACCTTTAAAGCCCTACATGGCTTGGGTGCAACTGACCTCTGGGACCGCCTCCTTCCATACGACCCTCCCCGCGCACTTCAGTCCTCTGGGAGGAATCTGTTACAGCCTATGAAAACAAGGCTGTCGGTGACCTCCCAGACGGCCTTCTCTGCTGCCGCTCCCAGATTATGGAATGGCCTGCTGGACGAGATCCGTCTTATTACCACCTTAGACAGCTTTAAAAAAGCTGCCAAGACGGATCTTTTCCGGCAGGCCTTTCCTGAATAACTATCCAGGCCCAAGACTTGGCTGTCCTTTCTGAGCTGCAATCGGATTTTTTTAATTATTGTATGTTCTAATTTTTTTTTTCTAATTTATATATTTTTAATTATTGTATGTTTTTAATCCTTTATAATTTAATATTATTTTAAGGGGTGGGTGGGCTAGGGTATTGTGACTATGGAGTTTTTATATTGTAAGCCAGCCCAATTGCGTTGCAGAGGGGCGGGATAGAAATAAATTATTATTATTATTATTATTATACTCTAACTCCAAGCCAGAAAATTTTATTTTTATTTCTAGAATTTTTATTTGTATGTGCTGGTCCCTTAACTCCCAGTTCAAGAGTAGCAGGTACATCATGTGCTCCCTGTAACATGAAGGGTAGATTAATGTCTTATTTCATTTTTGCTGAAATTCATATAATCCTTCAAACCTCATGCTTTCGAGGGCCACAACTGTGGCATGGCTCATGTACTGCTTTGTTTCTCTTCTCTTCCAACACTAATTTTCTCATCCACTTCATGGTTTCCCCTAACAACAGTTCACTGTAATATCTGAACTGGGCAACTGTGATTATTATTTAGTTCCAAAACATGCTATGCAAACACATTTTACACCAAGATTTAATGCTAAACATAGTCTACCTGATTTGCATGTCATAGCAACCTTGGATTAAGAAAAATCATAGAAACTGGGGAAAAAAACTGTTTGTGAAAGGAAAGTGTTCGAAGCACATCAAATATATTCTAATCCTCCAAACTACCGTGAAGGATCATTGTGGTCTAAAGTGGTCTTTTGGATATACAGTGGGCCCTCCGAAACCAGAGGTTCAGTCGTCGTTGTCCCCCTGTAGATGCCAAAAAAAGTAGATGAACAAGCCCCATATTACTCACTGGTGACAATGTGAACACATACACACTTCAGCATGTCTGCATTCACATCACCACCATTGAATAGTATGGGTTGTGGTGATCCACGGGCAGTCCAATATACGGATCACAAGCCCACCAATATGGAAGACCCAATATATTATGGAAAAACAGCCATCAGCCAAAAACTTCCCATCCCATACGTCTATCTGGATCGTAGGTCTAAAGATCATGCTGGCCAAATATGAATAAAAAAATCAAATTTTAAGCATCAACTTTGCATGGGCTCCACAACATTTTCTAAACTTATTACTTGAGACGAGATGAACATATCTATTCTAGAATGTTGTAGTTGGACCACAAGCAGTAAAATACTTCTAAGCCCAAACAGTTAAAGCGTTATTTGTTATTTCTAATGAGATTATCAGATTATTCCAAGAAATGTAAGATCACCTTTTTAAAATTCTACAATAGTTGCTACAGATTAGTTCTGAGTTAACAAAGATTGCTTCATGCTAAACATTAACCTCAAATAGGTTCTGTAAGTTTTACTCTAAGTAATAAAAGAACAATAAAATAAATCATGAATTCCTTAGAACTTAATTGCTGATTATTTTTTTAAACACAAACTCTGCAAGCACAACTATAATTCTATATTTGAACAGTTCTGGATACATATTTACTTAATCCCAGCCCACTATTCCCTTTCAAGTGGACCCTGAAAAATGTGTGGTTCAGACTTTGTTTAATTAAGAATGGGAGATTAGGGTTTTATGTTGTTCATGTCACTAAAAGCTTTACAGTATAATGGCTTGCTAAAATAAAAAAAGATTCTATCACTATTTTGTTGCTGTCTGTGTTACTGTCCATCATTTAAAATTCTGATACTCCGAATGATTATACTGTTATGTTAACTATCGATTTTCTTATATACTAGCTTCAGAAAGACTGAATGTTGAGAAGTAGTTTATAAATCTCCTAAATAAAATTTAGTAAGCCTCATTTTAAAAAAAACAATAAGCCCAGCAACTCCAAAAATAAAGATGTGTGACAGTGATAGCTAAGTGAATTAAGCAGATACTCGTCAAATATGAAGTAGTTACAAAGCTGCTGAGAAGGATACAAAAAGATACTCGAATATTAATAACAAAAACATCAGATCCTCCTACTGTCAGAACTGTTTTTCTGTGTTTATAGCCTATCACAGATGTTCAGGGCAAAAAAGAAAGAAAAAAGAATAAAGGAAACACCTCTCAATTGGCTTAGTAACAATGATATTTCAACAAGTTGGCTACCTAACTTAACATTCAGAAAGCATGTTTTGTATAACTTTGTACATTAGCTTTAATCTGCACACAACCCCTTTCCCCACATTTTTAAAGCATACAATTCTACACAACAAAATAATCAAACTCAAAATATCATTCACTTCACATCCACATTTATATGTTTTAGTATAAATGCCTCTAGAACAAAATTTACATGGAAGTACACGTTTGTCATTACAATGTACTGTATAATTGCGAACACCAATTTTGAAATAAGAATAGGGTTGGAAGTTGAAGGTTGTCAGAAAAAAAAGAAAAACTATACCACTATATTCAATCCCCCCACTGTATGCATCTTCCCACCCTAAAATCCACATTTGACCAAGAGGGGATCAAAAGAGTGCAAAGGCCTAAATCTGACCAGGTGGACATGCAGGGAAAGAGGGTGGGTGGAAGGGCGAACTTTTTACTTCAAAGGGGAGGGGGAAGCATCTGCAATGCTCACTCTGGTGGAAAAAAAAGACTGTCAAGCAAATCCTAACCTTTTATTACTATCAAACTTCGAGCCCTCTCCAAAGAAAAGAAATGAGATGACAGGTGGCTGATAGGATTTTCCACAAATATTTACACCCTTTGGGACTACCGTCGGTCCTCAGCATCCACGGATTCCTTATCCATGGATTCAATCATCCATGTTATCTGATTTGTTGATCGTAATAAAGGTAATGAAAAATCATCCATGGCTTGAAAATATTTTTTTTAAATAATCCCAAGAAGAAAACCTTGATTTTGCCATTTTATATAAAGGGCACTATTTTACTATGCCATTGTATAAAATGGAACTTGATCATCCATGGATTTTAGTATCCATGCAGAATCCTGGAACCAAATCCCAGCAGATACTAAGGGCCAACTGTAAAAAGAGAAACGTCTGTATGTGGCTGTGTGCATTCTATTAAGTTTTTCTTTAAACTGCAGGGTGCAGAAGAATTCTCAACTTCCCTCAACCGAAACCCATAGATATGTGCATGTGCACTAAACTGTTCTGCCTTTTGAGCCCCTACACCCTCCACAAATTAACCTTTTTTTAAAGTGTTGACTATGTGAGCCAATTACAATTTGATGTACACAGCACCTTCCCCAAAAAAGAATGAACTCAAGGCGGCTCCTTTGCCCCCAACATCCCATGTCATTTAGACAAATCACAGTACTACTGCGCATCACTACAAGCCTGAGAGAAAGAAAAACGCTGCAGGCAACTCTGAGCAATTACAATCCAATGAGAATAGGATGATGGAGACTGTCCTTATAGGACTACACTGTTATAGCACTGTTATTCCACTTTTAACTGGTCCGGCTGCCTCCTATGGAATCCTGGGATTTGCAGTTTAGAGATGGGCATTTAGCATTTTCAGTCAGAGATCTCTTAGGTCTCACTAAACCCCAGAAGTCCACAGGAGGCAGCTATGACAGTTAAAGTGGAATGATAGTGCTATAACAGTGTAGTGTGATAAAGCCTTAAGACTGGCTGAGGATTTCATTTAAAAAAAAAAAAAAGAACACCCGCAAATTTACAAATTTCTTCCTTGTCTGAGAAAGACAAAAGGGGTGGGTCAGAAGAAGCCAGGGTCCAGAAGAAGAAAGGAAGGAAAGCCCTGGCCCCACCAAAAAACAAAACAAAAACAAAAACCCTCACTAGAACTTTATTTAGCGGGTAGGGAAGCATTTCCATTCCTTCTCCCACCGTCGCCCACGAGGAAAGGCAGAGGAGAGAAAGAAAAAGAGAGGTGGGCGATTGTTCCCGGATGAACAATCCAAAGGATTTTCGATTGTGAATTTTAAACTACATACTGATCGTTTTAAAATGTCTTCGTCTGACTTCTTTTCGTTTTAAATTGATAAGCTCTAACAGGTATGTGTTTCTAACTGATATTATGTTGATGTGCTGGTCCCCGCCTAGATAGATCCTCAGGGAGAGGCGGGTAAGAAATAAAATTATTATATTATTATTTATATTATTATTCATTCCCTTTCTCTCCTTTTCACACACACACGGGGGGGGGGCTTCTCCTCCTTCCCTCCCCTCCATCCATCCACCTTCAGCCTTCGGGCTGTATTGCTAGAATAAACCGAAGCAGCTCGCACTCACTCCCCGGACCGTTTTCTCCTCCTCCTCCTCCTCCTCCTCCATCCGCAGCAGCCCCGAGGGAAGAGCAAAGAGGGGGGCGAGAAAGGGAGTCAGCCGAGCTCCTCCTTTTTCTTTTTTCGCCTCGCCACAATGGCTGCTCGTCGTCTCTCTCCCCCTCCAGTCTGCCTCTCCAGCTCCCCGCCTCCCCTTCTCTCTCCCTGCCTTCACACAGACACAGCCACACCGGGCGGCCTCTCGCCTCCTCTTTCCCCACCAGGCTTCCTTTCCCCCCTCAGCCGCCGCCCCTCCTTCGCCCCCCATTTTCTCCTCCTTCTTCTCCTTCCCCCCCTACCTTCCCCCTCCGCTCCCTTTCCCCTCCGCCTCAGCCGCCCCCCATGTTCTCCCTCCTCGCCTTCTTCTTCGTCTTCTTTCCCCACCGCCTTACCTTCAGCGTCACCTCCTCAGGCTTCCAGTCAGGCCTCAGCCGGCTCAGCAGCTGGAGGGCTCCGTAGCGGTAACCGCCACCGCCGCCTCCCGAAGGCTCCGTCTCGCTGACAACCATGTCCAGCTTGGGCACCTCAGGGGAGCCCGGCGGCACGTGGATATAGTTGGCCATGAGGGCGGCGGCGAAGGGCGGCGAGCGGGCTCGTCGGGGGCGCCGCAGAAACGGCCACAGCGCGAGGCAGCAACGGCAGCCGAGCAGGAGCGACAACGTCGTCGTCGTCACGCGAGCGGCGCAGCCGGCAACTGAAAGGGCGCGAGACCAACCAGGGAGAGAAAAGGGGAGGGAAAGAAGGAGGCGGGGCTTTTCTCTCTCTCTCTCCCCCCCCCCCACTTCACTTCTTTCTCTCTTCCTTGCGGATAGGGAAGGAAGCTCCGCCCCTTTAATTAGAATATTTAAAAAAAACAACCCAAACCTCTACCTTCGCTTCTCTCCCTTCCCCACCAATCCGCCTTTTTGGAACGGGCTAGCGCCGCCACCGCCGCCGCCGCGCAAAGCACCCTGGGAAAGTTAGTGGGCGGAGCTGCCTGCTTGGAAGGTTTCGCAGTGGGGCGGGGCGTGGAGAGGGGAAAGGGGCGGGGCCTTCTGGCCTTTGGAAGATTTCGCTTTCTGGTTGCAGAAAAAAATTAAATGGAAAAGAAAATGCGATGTTATGGTCTGATTAAGTCCCTCTAAAAATGTTTGTGACACCTAGGAGGTTGCCAGAGTGAAAAATGGAGAAGGCTTCTTATGCCTTTAATGGTTGTCCAGAAAATTATTATTATCATTATTATTATTATTATTTCTTACAACACATCCACACAAAACAATTAATAATCAATTAAAATACATCTTGGATAAAAATAGATAAGTACATCAGGAAGGTCAGCAAGTGTTGCTTGTCAGGTATCCAGGAAACCAGCAACACCTGCTGAAATGCCCTCCTCTGCACAGCAATGAAAGGTGCAGGGGAGCCCTCTCCAGTTTTCACTGGACCTTTTCCTCTTCCACGTCACAGTAAACCTGTTATAACGTAATGCTACCCATACCTATCTCGACAGAGATCTGCATCGGGGGGGGGGATTCCCAATCACACACACTGACCTGGGAGTAAGAGTTTTGTAGTTTGCTTCCTAGTAGACAAGTATGGGGTTTTAATGATGGAGATCTGTAAGGTGATTCAAGACACAGTCCTATAGGACTGCCAGACTGATAACTAGAAAGGGTTCCTGTACCTTCTGTGGTTGTGAAGGAGCAAGAATTTCAGCAGGTGTTATATATCACACAACCAGGTAAGAAGCAACACCTGTTCAGATTCCCTCTTCTACACAACTGTTAAAGGTACAGCAGCCCACTCCACTTTTTCCCCCCTCTGGCAACCCTGATAGCCTTGTGGCTGCAGAGCAGGAAATAAATAAATTAAATAAATAAATAAATCCTATGAGATTTTGAGAGGTGTGTTAATCTACACTTGTCCCTCCGTATCCACAGATTTGGTAACCACAGATTTAAGTATTCACGGCTTGAAAATATTCTTGAAAAAAATAATACAGTTGTCCCTTCACATTCGCTGGGGTTTGGTTCCAGGACCCTCGTGGATACCAAAATCTGTGAATACTCAAATCCCATTATATGCAATGGCATAGCAAAATGGTGTCCTTTAGAGAAGATGGCAAAATCAAGGTTTGCTTTTTGGATTATTATTTTATTTTAAGAATATTTTAAAGCTGTGAATAGTTAAATCCGTGGATATCAAATCCGTGGATACGGAGGGACAACTGTAATCCAAAAAGCAAACCTTGATTTTGCCATCTTATATAAGGGATGCCATTTTGCTATGCCATTGCATATAATAGGACTTGGTATTCAAGGCTTTTGGTATCCACGGGGGGGGGGGGGGGCTGGAACCAAACCCCAACGGATATGAAGGGACAACTGTGTTTGCACACACACTCATATAGAGTATCCTAAAACTAGCCTTCTATAGTGAACAGACTTCAGCTCCCATCATCCTTCAGCACTGACTCTACTGGCCAGTGCTTTTAGGAACTGCAGTAGTTCCACATGGTCTCATTTCTCTAAGCACATATAATACTCTTTCTGGCTTTTCTTCGCAAACGAAGATTCAGGAAGGACTCATCCTGTGCTTTCTGCAAGCGCGCTGATGACTAAAAAGGCCAATCCAAGTTAAACAAATCCGGTTGCAGAAAGCACTGTAGAAGGTCTCCTTGGGTGATGATTCTGGGTTGTGATTCTTTCTGCGTTGTCATTTCTCTTCAAGACTTTTTTGGTGTGAGTTCTCAAATAAGGCTGCAGCATTGTGGATAGTGCGTCTCCATGCCTCCCGATGTGAGGCCAGGGCAGACCACTGTTGGTGATCAATTTGGCCGAGCCTGAGATGTTGTTTCAGGGAGTCTTTGTATTGCTTTTTTGGAGTGCCCCTCTTACGCTGACCCGTGGCAAGTTCACCGTAGAGTAGTATTTTTGGGAGGTGATGGTCCTCCATCCTAGAAACGTGCCCTGCCCAGCGCAGATGTGTTCTCAATATCATGGCCTCAGTGCTGGTGATCCCTACTTGCTCAAGGACAGCAACATTCATCACATAGTCAGTCCAGTGTATATTTAGGATTGTGCGTATACAGCGCTGATGAAAGCGTTCGAGGAGTCATAAGTGGTGGCGATAGGTGACCCATGTTTCAGATCCATAAAGGAGGATAGACAGTACAATGGCTCTATACACACTGGGGGAGGCTGATGAACCTCCCAGCCCCATCACCCCAACCTTCCCGAAGCAGGTATGGGGCTCAAGAGCTCCATAGTCGCTTCGGGAAGCGTGGCAGGCCGCAGGGATGGTGGCGGCCAGGCTGGCAGGAAACTTTTTAGCCACCCCCGCTCTTCCCTAAGTGGAGATGGGACTGGAAAAGCCCCATTGCCACTTTGGAAGGGTGGGGGGTTGTGGGCAGGGCGGGAGATCTTTTTTATTCGTGAATGTGGAGGGATGACTGTAATGCCATCACCTATGAAAATTTTATGAATGGATCAGCCCGCCTGCATCTTGTGCCTTCAAATGTTTGCAACTACAAGTTCTGTAAAAATTCCTAACTATGAGACATGGTGGCTACGGTAATGGGAGTTATAGTTCTGAGCAGCTGTAGACAACAGGCTATGCAAGCCTGAGACAAATTTTCACATATTAAGTACACATGCACACCTAACTATCTGCCCACATTATTTATTAACTTTAAAACAGTATTAAATACTAATACTTCCCCAAGCTTTGTGGGACTTTATACATAAGGACTGGCAGACTGAATTAACCTTGGAAACAAAGCAGTAGTCAGTGCAGTTACTTAAGAATGGTCAACAAATTTTTATTTTCAGCATTTTTATGCCATCCATCTGTCAATAAAATAACAAAGAGTCTTACAATAAAAGTAAAAGACTGCACAATAATTTTTAAAAAGTCTGAATATGGTGAGATGTATTTTCTTCAGCCATTTTTTTTCTTTTTAGTAACCTAGTTAGCTACAAAAATATAAGCAATATATCTTTCTAGCTAATTATTTTGCTAATAGCAGAGGGGATGCTGGCTGGGGGATGCTGGGAGCTGTAATGCATAACACTATTTCCATCCCAACTGTGGTAGCAACCTGATACCTTGTTGGGGCCATTGTGGGAAACTGAAATGACAGTTCAGATTTTGACACCCAGCACAGAAGGCAGAGGCAGGAACATCAGCACAGTGGTGGGCCTTGCTGGTACCTTGCAGTCACCCCAAGTTGCTAGTCGCTGACCACCAGCCTTCCACCAGTGCAAGGGAAGGAGGGAAGGAGGGATAAGAAATTAAAGTTGGCATTTAGGCCAAGTCTCAGCTTAGAAAATTCTGGGACCCAGAACATCATCCTATCATTGCTCATTTATGGACAGCTTACACAGTTCCAGGTCTAAATCATCAGATGAACTGCCTCGCCCTTTATCAGCCTGCCCATGTCTTGAGATCTTCTGTGAAGACCTGTCTCTCTATCCCACCACTAGTACAGGTTCATCTGGTGGAGACACAGGACAAGGCCTTCTTAGTGGCTGCTCCAAGCTCTGGAACTACTCTTAGGGGTTGTTTTAGACAATGAAAAAAAATGTAAAAGAATGCAGGCAGAAAACCTTTTGTCCAGGTGAGCTCCTGCTGGGGTTTGCCATATTGGGAAGGAGGGGGGCTGAAAACTCCAAGTAGTTCACACTAACAGCTTTCGCTGTTTCTTGTGATCTTTTTTTAAAAATGTGAAAATGTGCATAATCGCCCATCTGAACAACCAGTTTGAATTGGGGCACATCCAGGAAGTCAAATGTAATTGGTTGAACGTGAGCTGGGGCAGGCTTGCCAGCAACGAAGCTACCAGAGCTGCCACTGTTCTTTTTTGGGGGGATGATCCAACGCTTTTTTCGAGTGGCAGAGCAAGAAAAATGTTTTTAATCAGATGATTGCTCTTCCGCATCTCTCATTTAGCAAAGCAAAAAAAGGGGGATATGGCGGCAGCTTTGGGGAAATAATAATACAGGTAATTCACTTGCGGCCACCATCTTTTCTCACAGGCATGCTCTGTGTGAACTTGAATCTTGGATAGCTTTCCATGTCAGTGATCTTGCAAATGGATCGTGGGGACAAATGAACATTGCTGCAATAGTGAGGTAATGCGCTATTTTCCGTAATTAAGTCTCCCATCTGACTGAGCTTTTAGAGGTTAGACTGGCACCCTCTTTGCTATTCTTTCATAGGAAGCGGAAGAGCTTTTTGTTTTGGCAGGCCTTTGAGGGCTGACCACTCAGTGGAAAAAGCTTTTCATATTCTGTGTTATTTGTTTGTTGTTGTTCTTTTTAACAGTTTATGCTTTTAACTGCTTTAGTTTTATTGATAGTTAAATGATATTGTTTAACTTTTATATGATTTACATTTTTTCGCTATACTTGTTTTAACTTTTGTAAACTGTCTTGAATCCCAGACTGAGAAAAAAATCTGGATCTAAATAAACATAATGAACAACAACAGCTTCAGCATGCCATTATATGCACTCATCTTCAAGGTAACTTTCCAAGCTATGGTGTGGGCCAGAGGAATAAATGGGAGAGGTGAAGGCCAGAAGCAACAGTCTGAGGAATGAAGTCATCTGGGGAGATAATAGGTAGAAAAAAGAGCCACATATGACCTAGAGTTACAGAGTGCGAGTCACTGAACTTAACATATTGATTTGAAAAGCAAGGAAAGACGGCACAGTCAAAGCATCAACTAGAGCCCTCGGATATAATCCACTGAGTAAACATCTATTTGTTGGTGTAGGATTATGGTAACTTTCAAATAAATACAGAACAGGTACTATTCAGCCAGTTGGGGAAAGGTCAATTGGAAATGCAAATATATTGATTTTATTTTCTAAGAGAAAAACCAAAGGTGGCTAATTACAAAAACTGACCAGGTCAGAGCAGGCCAATGGAAAGGTCATTGCTCCCTACATTCCCTCCAGCTGAACAATTGGCCACTAACAGAGTGTGGGAGGTGGCCAGTGGGAGTTGGACCAGGAGGCCAATGGAAAATGTTTCAGTGTATCTTCCTATCAACAGTGAAGCCACTGTTGCCTAAGCACAGTTTGATTAGGGACAATCCTATTGCTTAGATTCAGATATAAAGTAGGGGGGGAATGAAGAAGGTGAAGAACTGAGTAACATCTATGGGTCTCACTCTAGTTGGGAATAACAACTGGATTTAAGCCTTTATTGCTTTTCCTAAAACAGGCTAACTCTTTGGAAACTGTCACAATAGTATTTGTGCAAGGGTTATTAGCAGTTATCTCTTGTTCACATGTCAAGAATGATGCATACTACTGTCTGATGTTCAGGACAGATCCAATCCAAGACAGACTCTGGGTGCATTAACTATAGAGTTAATGCTGTTTAACACAGCTGTAACTGCCATGGCCCCATTCTACAGAATCCTGGGATTTGTAGTTTTGTGAGACACCAGCATTCTTTGGCAGAGACGGATAAAGATGTTTGAAAACTACAAATCCCAGGTTTCCATAGGATGTAGCTACAGCATTATTTCTACGGTGTAGATGCACCCTCTGTGTGCCCTTCCCTCTCCACATTGTCCATAATGCTACTCAGTTCTTCACTCACATAATATTTTCTACTTTATATTTGAACCCAAGCATGGGGAAAAATGAGGGACCTGAGGAAATGATTAATGAAAGCAGATCCCTATCTTGCAGGAAAATGTGGCATTCCAATGCAAAAGATTAACCCTGAGGCATACTTCAGGCTAACTCTCATCCACTCCTAGTTCAGCTGTTACTGGTTTCAAAGTAATTTACAGCCGCTGACACACCTTCATTTACTGCCAGAATCCATGTGTGGCATTAGCCTGTGCTTATGTAATTTGTTGGCTTTCTTTTTCATATTGTCCAAGACTGTCTACATAGGTAGCATCTTTCAGTCTGGAGCCCTTTCCTCTGACCTTGAAAAGATGCTTAATTATATATTTATATTATAATAATAAATACAAATAGTAGATTAGTAAAGTTTTTTTTTTAATGTTAAGCCAGAGAATAAACTAAAGAGAGTAAGCCCTAAAATGGATTTACAGTATTTATACTTAACATACACAATGCATTTTGGCGCAATGTGCATTTGGGTAGAAATTTTGTGCCCAGTCCCCACCCTGTTGCAATTCAAGATTTTTGTTTTACCTTTGTCTTGATGTTTGTTTTTCCTTTTTCTCTGTACGGTTTTAGTAGGGTAAACTGTGCATCCAAGATTAGTAAGTCCTTCCTGAGTTGGGCAAGGATTTTTGGGGTTTTTTTGTTAGTGGCATAGGTGGTTTTTTTTTAATGTTAAATTGGGTATTTAGCCATGAACTTTTACTGAGATAAACAGTTCTGCTGCAAAGGTGGGTAAAAAAGAGGTTGAGTGCACAGCATCTTTTTGTAGCTAGAAGCTTTATAAAATCAGAAATAAGAAGAAAGGGAATGTGCTTATGCTCTCTGTATATTCTCCATTGTTGGGTGTGGCTTTGACATTAATCACAAGTCACACTGCAACATAAGGGCTCAGTTTTACAAGGACTCTTGAGCTTCAAGGGGACAACATAGGAACAGTCCATAGCCAGACTAATTCTTCTTATCTGTATGTGAAAAAATTAAGCATATTTTCAAGGTCAATTTTACTTGCTGAAATATGCAACACCAAAGGAAGGCTAAAACTGTCTCTACTAAGTGCATCAATAAATCGAGGGTAGGGAGCGGTAAACTTGTAACAGCGACAGACAAAATGGCAAGAGCATTAAACACATGTGTGTGCATGTGCCTTCAAGTTGCCTGTCGACTTATGGTGGCCCCATGAATTGCATAGGGTTTTCTTAGGCAAGAAGTACTCCGGTGGTTTTGCCAGTTCCTTCCTCTGACACTAAGGTCCTGTCTATACAAGGGGGAAATAATATGTACAGATATGAACAGATATGAACAGGCAGGCATTCGCAAGAATGCGAACAGCCTACTCAGTTTAAAATCCCCCCCCAAATTCCGCTTGACCCCCTAGCCCAGCTGGTGAGTGATTTACTTGCGATATTGCTGCCACCTAAACATCTGCTGGCTGGGGATTGTGCTGGGGTGTCCTCTCCAAAAGGCACGTTTCAAGGGGGACACCCGAGGAGTGGCGGGGTACAGGTGACCCCACACGATCCATCCCGCAAGTCTTTCCGCTAACCTAGCCTGGCCACTTTTCCCAGCAGCTGCCCCAGCAGAGGGGGGAAGGAGGGACTGACCAGAGAGTCCCCCCTCTGGCCAAGAGGGTCTGGGACTGAGCGACTAACCTGCCCAGGCAAAGTGGATGGCCCAGGCGAAGCTCCCTCTGACGGTGCTTCCTTCAAGCTGGGTCCTCAGTCCCCAGGGAGGGGACGGGTGGGAAGGCAAGGTCCAGCGCCAGCCAGCTGGCCATCCTTCCCTCCCCCATGGTCCTAGGAGGGTAGAGAGGCACCGGCACCCTTCTCCCTATTATTAACAGTCTGAAATAAAAGCAGCAAACTCTACCTGTTGAAAAGAAAAAAAGTACCCAAGGGAGTCCCGAGTCTCTGGAGGGGGCAGCAGAGAGAAAATTGCTGTTTGATCGGCTCACATAGCTGCAAATCCAACATGGCAGCCGCTGCTGATTTCCCTCTTTGCTAGCCTACCCTCTGTGCTTCTCTGGCCAATCAAATACCCTTCCCTGTTTGTATCTGTGTAAACATGTTGTACATAAACACGTTGTATAGATTTTTTAAAACTAGCTATACCCAGTGTAACATGCACCATTATCTGCATATATAAAACGCTTCAGTATGATTCTATGCTTCCATTCCCATTCTGCCGACTGGCCACTTAGGAAACATGTCAAGAGTATGATCATTCAACGCATTAATATACAACCTTTCAAATCAACTATGATGGCTAATTTCATGCCGAGAGTCCCTCTGCCACCACCCTGCAATCGTGCATACACACAGACACACACACACACACACACAATGCTAGACAAACACACACCACACATCCCAGGATGCGAGAGCCCCACCATCACCATGCAACTGCGTGTACACACACACGCATACCACACAATACACTACATACACACACCATGTGCGCCAGGACATGAGAGCCCCTCCGTTGCCACCATGCAACCACACGTACACACACACCACATGCACCAGGACATAAGAGCTCCTTCGCCACTGCCATGCAATTGTACATGCACACACACACTAAACACATGTACACACCATGCTACACACATACACACATCAAACGCAGCAGGAGGTGAGAGCCCCTCCACCCCATATGCAACCATGCATACACACACACTACACACACACCCATACTACACACACACAACCCACATTGAGAGCCCCTCTGCTGCCACCATGCAATCGCACAAATACCCCATGCTACACACACACACCCTACGCTACACACACACACACACACACATGCTACACACACACACACACAAACCACATGTGGCAGGGTGCAAGAGCCCCTCCACCACCATGTTTAGAAAGGACCTGAAGTTTTCCACATGTTTCCACCCCAAGGCTCAAGAGGAAGGAACTGCTACAGACAGCACAGAAGGCCCATGGCACAGCTACAGACAGTGCTGAGGGACCAGGCAGCACAGAAAGGCCCGAGGTCCCAGACCCAAGGCAGCACAGAAAGGCCTCAGGTAGCAGAGAAAGGCCCAAGGCCCCAGAGAAAGGCCTAAGGTAGCAGAGAAAAGCCCTAGACCCCAAACAGCACAGAAACCCCATACCCCAGGTAGCAGAGAAAGGCCCCTGAATGCACAGAAAGGCCCCAAGCCACACAGAAAGGCACCAGACTGCACAGAAAGGCCCCAGGCCCCAGCCTGCACAAAGAGGCCCCAGGCAGGACAGAAAGACTCCAGGCCCCAGACAGCAGAGAAAGGCCCAGGCCCCAGCCTGCACATAAAGGCCATAGGCCCCAGGCAGGAAAGAAAGGCCCCAGGGCTCTGGCAGGAAAGAAAGGCCCCAGGCAGCACAGAAAGGTAGGACAGGAGGGAAAAGAAGAGGGTGGGGGACACATGGAAAGCAGCATTATTTTTCCCCATGCATGCATATTAAGAGAGCAAGGGGAGCTGGCTGAGTATTTACTTACTGTAGCTCAACAGGCAAAGATGTGGCTGGAGGCCAAGGAGGTCATACTGAAAAACACCCTCAAGCTGCTGATTGGCTGGCCAACAAAGCACTACGATTGGTTGGGTATGTTTCCCAAGTGGCCAATCAGCACACTGGGAATGGCAACATACCCAAGAGAATTATATATATAAAAGATAATCTGTACGAAGCCCCGGACATGCCACGAATGGACTTAAGTGTGAGTTTTGCAGTCCCCCTTCTGAATAGTACAGATCTCGGCTGTGTGAACAGATTGCCATTCATTTGCATGCCGCTCATATTATTTTTGCCATTTAGACAGGCCCATAGCCTACAGAAGCATTTATCAACCTTGGATATTCCAAGGGGGCCACAGGTGAAAATCATGTAAATGCGGGGGCCACGGCACAAGGCTAGGGAAGTAACAAGTGAAGAAAACAGAGAAGTGACTAAGAAAAGAAAACAGAGAACATAGAAGTGAAGAAAATAGAAAACAGAGAAGTAGAATGAACAGAGAAGTGACTGTGCTTCCCAGGAAATGGATCGCCATGCACACTCTGCAGTAACATTACTTCCGCTTCCTTCTCCCTCCCACTTCCACATTCCACCGCTGCACACAACAAGCTGTCCGCATCTTGGACAGGCTGTCCGCATCATGGGCAATGTGCATGGCAACAACAGTGTTAGTGTTTAGGGTGCTGTTTCTTCATGCAAGTATTACTGCAAAAGAAGGTATGTTGCTGCATGCAAGAATTCTGCATGTAATCATCAGGTATTTTTAGCCATTGTGTTTTCTATTCTTTTCGCAGTTTCTGTGTTTAGTTGCTTCTTGTCATAAAGATCTATTGGGATCAGACATAATTTTTCATTTGTTCAGATGTTCTAATGCTGCTTTATTTCTAAGAAGTGCTCTTATTATTTTGCATTTGCAAACATATGTAAAATTAGTCTGCATCTATATCGAATGTTGTTTTTTTTTAATTTTAGATACCCCATGGCTAGCTCCACAAAAAAAGTAATGTTGACAATACTCAGTCAAATATCTTGGCTACGGATTTATTCTGTCACCACAAGACCACACAATATCTATGTTTGATATATGTGACCACACTTTCCAATGAGAGTATGTGTCCATGTAAGTTGCAGAAGCATTTGGAAATGTCTTATAAAGACAACAAGGATAAACGACTGGAATATTTTCAAGCATTGTGAGATAAATTTGAAACAAGACCTACTCTGAAGAAAATGTTTGTTCAGAAATCAGTTTTAAATGACAAAGGTTTAATCACATGATAATAATTCTATCTCATAATTCTTATGAGATATCCAAACGGATAGCCAAGGAAGGAAAACCACACACTATAGGGGAATCCTTGATTTTGCCAGCAGTGCCTATTGTTATTTTAGCCGTCATGAACCAACATGCTTGTGAAATTATCAAATCCATCCCTTTGAGAAATTCATCAGTGTCGAGGCATATTGATGAAATGGCAGAAGACGTTGAAAACCAACTAGTCTTGCATTTAAAAGTTCAGAAGTTTGCTTTGCAAATTGATGAATGATATTTACCAGATAACACAGCAATACTGATGGCTTATGTTAGATATTTGCACAACGACAAATTGAAAGAAGAAATGCTATTTGCTCAAAAGCTTAGAACAGATGCTAAAAGTGAAACATTTTTTGAAGAAGTAAAGAGGTACTTCAATGAGAAAGATAGCCCTCTGGAGAACATTCTGGCCTGTGCTACTAATAGTACTGCTTCTATGACAGGTAGATAGAGGATTTATTGCATATTTGAAAGGTGTGCACCAGGAGTATTCTGTATTCACTGTGTAGTTCACCAACAACACTCGGTTTCAAAAAAACTACAGGGTGCTTGCTCGAGTCTCTACAAATTATAATGAAAGCAGTAAATTACATCACATCAAATGCACTTCGAGACCACCTGTTTCAATAGCTTTGCAAGGACAAAAAGACTTCACACATTTATTATTGCATACAAAAGTTTGTTGGCTATCCAAAGGTTTGTGGGACTCAGTTGTGACATTTTTCAGAAGCAAGGAAATGGAAGAAAAGATTACCTCCACTAAATGTGACATATTTTACCCGTGTGATGTCTTCAAAAAGCTCAGTTTGTTAAACAAACAATTACAGGGCAGAAATTGTGACCTTTTTTCAAGCAAGGAGATTATTACAGTGTTTCTTGGAAAAGTCAAGCTGTATGCCACCAATATTCGATGTTGAGAATGCAGAGTTTTCCTCTTTGGCAGCAGTTAGTGATGAACTGAATGATGATGAAATAACTGTGTATGTGAATCATTTGAAGCAGCTTTATAATGATGTGGAAGTTCATTTCTGTGATCTGCTAGACATGGATATTCCGGCCTGGGTAGTTGATCCATTTGCTGTGAATGCTGCTGATGTTGATGTTTCTTTGCAAGAAGTGGTCATAGAGCTACAGAGCAACATAGCAGTCAAAGTAACTTTCAGTCAAGAAAAAGACTAATTTTGGATAAAGAGTACAATATCTAAAAAGTTTCCACAGCTTTGGGATAAAACAAAATTGTTTTTCATGGGATTTCCTACTCTGTATTTGGTACAATCAGGTTTCAGTTGTGTGAATTATTTACTCAGCCTAATGCAGAATCACCTTAACATCATGGGCAGAGGTGATCTTCAGTTATACCTCACAACAATAGAACTGGATATAAAAAAGCTTGTTTTTCATCATGAAGCACAAAGGTCACATTGATCAAGAAATGCTTAAAGTATAAATTGTTATGTAATTGTATTTTGTAGAAATTATAAAAAATATAAATAAAACATGTTCTACTTACAAACAAACATTTAAATAGCTACCTTTCTACTGGTAGGACTGGGGAGACACAGGAAGGAAACAAGGTCAGAAGGGGGCCACGGTCGGAAAAAGGTTGAGAAACACTGGCCTACAGCACCTTGTATTAGTTGGCAGTCTTCCACCCAAGTACTAACCAGGGCTGACCTGCTTAGTGGCACAGTGATTAAATGCCTGTACTGCAGCCACAACATTGTGAGTTTGATCCTACAAGGCTGCAAGGTTGACTCATCCTTCCAGCCTTCCACAGGTAGGTAAAATGAGTACTCAGCTTGTTGAGGGCAATTAGCTAACACATTGTAAACTGCTTAGGGCAGCCTTTCTCAATCTTTTTATCCTAGAGGAACCCTTGAAATAATTGTCAGGTCTCAGGGAGCCCCTGCATAAACATTATTCTTTATATTGCTATTGCTCCCACACACACACACACACAATCACAATCTCTTGAGGAACCCCTAGCAACCTCTTGGGGAACCCCGGCTGAGAAACACTGGCTTAGGGACTGCTTTGCACCAATAAGCAGTATAGAAATATAAATGCTATTGCTGTTGCTATAGTTTCTAAGATCAGATGGGATCTGCTGCCATTAGGGTGTTTAAGCAGGTTAACATTAAATTTACTAAAAGGTAAAACCCTGTTAAATCCATGGGGTCACCATAAGTTGACAGGTGATTTGAAGGCACATACACACATAATACACAGGGCAAATCAAAAAGCAAACCTTGATTTTGCCATCTTATATGAGGGACACCATTTTTCTATGCCATTGCATATAATGGAACTTGAGTATTCACGGATTTGGGTATTCACGGCGGGTCCTGGGTGCCAGTTACACGGCATGTTTTGTCACAGGGCTTATCGTGACTTCCTGATCCCGTATTCGTCCCTCGCTGTTTAGACGATTTTTGTCACTCTTATGGAAATCCCGTAAGATCCCGTGACTGATATTTACACGACAAAAGTTCCTTTTTTTTTTTGTCTCGCACTGTTATATCCCGTGCTTTTCTTGTTTATACACATTTAGCATACCGGGATTTTTCTTTTTTTTTGGCTGTCAATCAAGGATGCGATTACTCGTTTTTTCACTGTTCAAGCTACGTGTTTCCAGTTCATTTTCCTGCCACAGATGCAGCGATTGGCTACATTCTGAACAAAGAAGGACATCACATGTCCTTTTGATGTACTTCTTCTCCCAGCACTTTATGGCAACATTGAGGTGAGCACATTGGCTGCTCTGGCTACTGCTGCCCGTTTGTGGGTATCTCTTTTAGCTCTGAAGAGACGGGCTATCATCAGACATAGAAGAAGGATGCTTCTTATTTTCCTGATCCTTCTCCATTCACAAACGATGGCATCGGCTATGTTCCGTCCACAGTGTATGCACTTTGCAGCCGTGGACCCACCGGAGGTTCTGATGCATGTTCGCCCCAACTGCCAGCAGCAACAGTGGTGGGTGTACCCGACAATGGAGGAGTGGTGGGAGAAATTTGAGATGAACATCTGGTCAGACAAATGATGGATAATGTACTTCAGGATGCCTCGGTTCCTCTTCATGCGTCTTGCCGAGATACTCCATCCAGAGATTGCAAAGTCGGACACGAACATGAGGAAAGCCATACCTGTGGAGAAGAGATTTGCTATAGCCATTTTCCTTCTCTCCCACCACTGCTCATATGGGGCTGTTTCTCAATTATTTGGTGTCGGAAGAGAAACTGTGTGTAAGATTTTTGTGGAGGTCATCCTCGCTATGGAGAAGTTACTTCTTAAGCGGACAGTATTCCTGGGAGATCATAGAAAGGTACTTTTGTTTCTTTATATTACCTTGTGAAAACTTGGCTAATCGCATCTGTTCACTGAAATGGGATACCCACAAGTGGTTGCTTGTTTAGATGGATGCCATGTTAATATAATCCCCCCCCATCCAGCAATGAGACGAATTTATCAACAGGAAGAATAGGTACAGCGTTCTTCTGCAAGGAACTTGCAATCACAGAGGAGTATTTATTGACGCGGAGATCGGTTGGAGCAGGAAGAATCATGACACTCGAATGTTAAGAAACTCTGTTTTTTTCAAGACTATGGAGGCTGGCATATTTGTGCCTGGTAATCCAACAATAACTATTATGGGGAAACAGGTAGTGCCATTAACTCTTGTTGATGGTGCATATCCCGTTAGGAATTGGCTGCTGACACTTTATAAAGGGACAACAAATGCCAAACAGAGACTGTACAATAGGTACCATAACAAAATTCGATCGCCAGTGGAGAGGTGCTTCGGGCGTTTGAAATCTAGGTGGAGGGCATTGAGATACTGTATTGAGGTTGCTGAGGAAAATGTATGTTCAGTGATATGTGCATGTGTTATTCTACACAATATCTGTGAAACCAAAGGTAGTATCCTTGCTGATCCACATCGGCGTGTGCAAAGGTTTGTACTTGACACGCTAGGAGCACCAATGGTTAATAATGATGCTGTGGAGAAAGAGTGGGGGGAGGCCGTTCGCAACACTTTAAAAGAATATTTTTGGCTTGAACATGATCGGGGGGGGGGAATAAGTATCTAAACCTTTTCTTGTGAATCAGTACCTGAAATAGATTTATTTCTGCTTAATAAAATCATCTGGCTTTCTTAAAGTGAACTGCATTTGCTTTGTCCTTTTTAAAACTCTCCCTAATTTCCCCTGAAGTATATTAGCACTGTTTTTTCCCATACAATAATGAATATCTCCATCACACTTTATGGGCAGTTGAAGTATACCTTGAAAAGTAGGTCAAACTGGCTACAAGTTTATTTTAAAACAATCAGTCAGATTAGAAACATTTTTGTGGTTTGAATGGTTAAAACAATTGGCAGGCTTTTGCAAGGGATTATGCTTTTTGGTAAAGGAGCCAGACACTGCTGAATTCCTTTACATAGTTTCCTCTGCTAATACACCAATAGATTATGGTGCACAATTTAAACATTTAAAACTTAAAGTTATTACTACCACCATAGGCTTATTTAAAATATGAAACGGTCAACTCGAAAACTTATAAACTCGAGTTTCCGCATCCCGCCACATGGTGTTACAATGGCCGAAGGGGGGACAGGTCGCATCAGGCCGGGTCAGCGCATCGCCTACTGGGGCAACAGGGAGACCAACCTCCTGTTGGAATCCCTGGCCCAACAGGCCTGTGCGCCGGACCGGCTGATGCAGTCCTCTAACCAGAGGAACCGCAACTTCTTTGTGGAGGCAGCACGGTTCCTCCGGTCGAGGGGCTACATTCGTACTGGCCTCCAATGCCGCTCCAAATTTAAAACCCTCAAGGGTAAATTCTTCGTGGCATTGGAGGCCAGTAATGGCAGCCCCCCCCCAAGGCGGCCACCTTTTTATGCCGTCCTGCATGACCTGTGGGTCCATGCAGGGCAGCCAAGCTGGCACGACTGGCTCCCACGAGGTAAGTTTTGCTAAGGAATCTCCCTGGTCCTCGGTACTGTATAGCCTTATATGTGTGTGTGTCTGTGTCTGTGTGCACATGGGGCAAACATAATTTCTTTTGTGATTTATGTGTTACAGCTGTTCTAATTCAGAGACGGGCTGCCGGTGAGCCCATCTCTGATTCGTCAGAGGAGGAGGACATAGAAGAGGCAGGCCCAGCACTGGCTGCACCCCTCCCCCGGTATACCTGTCATTTATGTTTTTATTGACCTCATTCATAAGTAAGTTAAGAAATATTAGTGATAGATTTATAAGTAAAGTATTACCTATGCATTACTTTCTTAAAGGTCCCCAAGCTGCACAGGAGGCAGCAGCCCAATTGGCTGGCCTCAATATAATAGCAAGGATTGAGGAGCTTGGTAAATATATTTAAGTATAACTTTTGAAAAGGGCAATTTGTTTGCACATAACATAATATGTTGGGAAATAATTATTTTTTATTGCCTACTACAGGAAGGACATTACAGGAAGAAATTCGGGACCTGGCGAGGACGGTGCAAGCCATAGAGGAAAGGTTTGCCATATAAATATTGTATATAGTTTATTACTGAAAAAAATTCTGTAAATATTTTTCTATGTAAATATTGTGTATTGTAAATATTGTATATAGTTTTCCACTGTAAAAAATTCTGTAAATATTTTTCTTATGTAAATACTTAATCGGTACATGTTGTGTAAATACTTCTGTTAATATACATTTTTTCTATTGTTACTATTATTTATGTTTGGTTTGTTTGTATTTATTTCCAATATGTATCCCTTAAAATATTTTGTATTTCTATGTTATCCATATGTTTTATTGTATGTTATCCATATTTGTCCATGTAAATATATCTTTTTTTAATTTGAACAACCTGTATATATTATATACTTAAATACTTTGTTAAAATAAAACCATTGTTTTTTGAAATCATATGCCTGCTTATTTTCCATAATATCATTTTTTCTTTTTCATCAGTGCAGACTTTTATACATTCATCATTGGTGTACTTATATGTTTAATATTTTAAATAGTACCAACAGAAAAATGATAAAATGAGAATAATGGAGATGTATCTTCAAATTTTGGGTTGGTCAAAAAAAGGGGCAGGTAGACCTCCCAATTACTGGTCAGAGCCCACCCATGGTCAAGACAATTTCCAGTCATCTCCTGTGTCCGTGATATCTTGTCACGGGCTGTTTACATTTCTGATTTTCCGAATCTTCCAGTGACTTTTTAAAAAACTGGCACAACCCGCGGGATTGAAAGTCCCGCAAATCGAGAGACAAATGGTGGCCCCCCTTCTGAAAAACATGTGTCCGACTCTATGTACGTGTAAACAGCCAGGGTTCAACACGAATTCATCCCAGAACATTTCCATCGTGTAAACGGCACCCTGGAACCAAACCCCAGCGAATGTGAAGGGACAACTGTATATTTGCTTAGCCCAATACAATAATTAAATGTGGTGTCATCAGTACACATTGCAGAGGCTATTCTGCAGATGGGGCATCAGCTTTGGCAATTTCTGCCAAGCTGGTAAAGCTTTGAATGCAACCCAGGTGGCAAACTGCCCAACTGCCAGCTCAGCTAACTACAGAAGCTCATCAGCTGAAGATCAGCAGAAGATTGGTCACCCCGAGATGAATCAGCCACAGTGACCAGGATCATGAGAACAATGTGGCAGTATAGTTATCATCTGCATCAGTGGAGAGACAATCCACACTGATTAAAACATAGATCTTCAAGTTATGGTCATGTCTCTGAAGAGTTTGAGGATAAAAATAGTGATAAACTGTCAGAGATAAACAAACTGTTTATATCCCAAGTTTGTTCTTGTTCAGACATAGATATCAAATATTCTCATGGAGACCTTAGTGGGAACGTGAATACGTTAAGCGTTTACAGCTTATTAAACCAGTCTGGAAACAGGGCCCCTCTATTCAGTTTCTCTCTGTAATATTCCTAATAGAGCATGTTATCGTGTATGCTCATTCTGAAGTTGCCAGACATGATATGATATCCAGGATCATACTAAACTCTTCTGGAATTTACCACCTTGAACAAAGCAAAGGACAGCCTTAACCCATACATAACAAGATCAGGTGCTAAAATGGCACATAAGGTACAGCCTACATAAGTTCAAGCTTCCTTCTCAGTTTTCTCCTCACTCCTCATGGTCAGATGGTAAGAACTGAACTATTTCATGTCAACTCTCTTGGGTTCTCAAATACAAGTATAAATATTCTGAGGTTAAGGTGACTAGAAAGCACTCATGCTGTCAACCACGTTGCAGAAAGGCAATACTTAACTTGCCCTCCTAACTATATTAAGATGGAAAAAAACATCAGTGAGGTAAGCCAGTGAGAATGTTTGTCATTGTTCACTGGGATCTCCAAGAAAATTTCCTTACAGAAACGACTCATATGTAGCAATTGCCTGCAGTAGGGAAGGGAAGGGTGTGACTCCCTTGTGAAAAAAGGTTACAATACAGTAGGACCCCCGTATCCACTGGGGATTGGTTTGGTGGGGCATAGATACTGGAAACCATGGATAATAGCAAATGCCGTTGAAAATAATGGGACTTCCAGTTTAAAATACCATAGTTTTGCCTTGGAAGACCTAGAAAATGACTAGAGAGGACACATTTTCTATGAAGATTCTATGGTAGGTGTGCTGTTTTGTGTCCTGTGGATAACGGCATCAGTGGATAATGAATCAGTGGATACGGGGGTCCTACTGTATTTGGTGGGATAAAAAAGGAAAATCTTTTAAGTTTGAGGAGGGTGGAAGGTTGTAAGGGGAATATGATAGAGGTTTATTAAGATATGCATGGTGTGGACAGGAAGATTTTTTTTTCTCTTGTCCCATAGTATTTTGAACATGTGGGTTATCCAATAGAACTGAATGGTGGGAGATTTGAGACCGACAAAGTACTGCTTTATTCAACGCAAAGTAAACTGGAATTCACTGCTGATCGCTTTCGATTTAGATGGCTTTAAAAAGAAATTACGGTAGACACATCCATGGAGGATAAAGATGGCTATATACCACCTGCTGGATTAGAGGCAACATACCTGCAAAACTAGTCACTGGGGAGGAACAAGTGAGGGCTGTTGCCTTTCAGTTTTGCTTGTGGGTTTCCTACAAACCTGTGCTTTGACATTTTGTGTCAAAACTCCCAGAAACCCCTAGCAAGCATGGCCAGTGTCCAGAAAGTAACTTTTCCAAATTCTAGTCTGATCAAGCTGGGCTTCTTCCTATGCCTTGTTTGAAAAATCTATAGTGTTGAGCCCCTCAAACTAGACCTAATGCATCTCCTAATTGGTCCCCTGGTGCTTAGCAGACCAATAAGTATGGAGAATTATGAGTACTGAATTGCATTCTCACGTTTTACTTATTGCTTTGATACAACAGTGTGTATAGAGCCATTGTACTGTCTATTCTCCTTTATGTATCTGAAACATGGGTCACCTATCGCCACCACTTATGACTCCTCGAACACTTTCATCAGCACTGTCTACGCACAATCCTAAATATACACTGGACTATGTGACGAATGTTGCTGTCCTTGAGCAAGCAGGGATCACCAGCGTTGAGGCCATGATACTGAGAACACAGCTGCATTGGGCAGGGTACGTTTCTAGGATGGAGGACCATCGCCTCCCAAAAATACTACTCTATGGTGAACTCGCCACAGGTCAGCGTAAGAGGGGCGCTCCAAAAAAAATGATACAAGGACTCCCTGAAACAACATCTCAGGCTCGGCGAAATTGATCACCAACAATGGTCCGCCCTGGCCTCACATCGGGAGGCATGGAGACGCACTATCCACAATGCTGCAGCCTTATTTGAGAACTCACGCCGAAAAAGTCTTTAAGAGAAACAACAAGGCAGAAAGAATCGCAACCCGGAAACATCACCCAAGGAGACCTTCTGCTGTGCTTTCTGCAACTGGACTTGTTTATCTCGGATTGGCCTTTTTAGTCATCAGCGCGCTTGCAGAAAGCACGGGATGACTCCTTCCTGAATCTTCATTTGCGAAGAAAAGCCAGAGAGAGAGAGGGTGATACAATACTGCATGGAGATTTGTACATTGTTAAAAGTATTTTCATCCTGCCCTCCTTTTGAAAGTTTTAAAAAAATCTAATCTGGCTAATCAGATCATTGGATGATCTTGTTGCTCACATCATCTCCATTCCAAGTTGCAATTATTCATCTGCCTTGTCTTGTTCTCCCAGGGCTCAGCATTCCTAGGCCAATATAAATTCTGGGTAGCACAAGCTGAACTACTTCCTTAATATTCTGTATGTGAATAGCTGCCTGCATGACAGATTTGGCTGACACTTGCTCACTCAGTGCTATGTCTGTGCTGTATTTTTATTGGTAGGTACTTAGAAGATGCTTACTCATGGTGTTCTACAAGGTACATAAATACAATGCTGTTGTTCAGGCCCTCAGAACTTAGTCTAACCAAAAACAACCCACTAAAAACAGGATGTTTGTCAATTACAAGGAAGGATACATTGCTCTATTGTTGGTTCCAAAAGAGCAGACCCAGTAAATCAGTGGGATTTACCTTTGTGTTAACTCCCCAGTTGACATTTGATTCAATGGGCCTACTTTAGTTTCAACATACTAAGATGATTCAGGCCATTCTACCCATAGGGAACTGTTCTTACTTCAGTCTGTACAGTTGTTTTCTCAAATTGTTGCCTTCCAGATATGTACTACAACTTTCATAATCCTACAGTCATTTCTCCCCAAATTGGGGAAAGGTGGCTGCAAACCTCTTATGTAGCTGCGCAACCCCACTCTAGTTAAATTGATATTTAAAAGCAAACTCATACTCAGAGAGGTATCTTCCTGTATCAGACATATCAAGGTCTTATCAACAGTTTTTCTGTCTGCAAAAGAAAAATCACATCAGGATTGGCAATCACATTTCATAACTGACAAAACAATTTGATGATACTATCTTCAGGGCTCAAAAGTTACCTATAAATTACTCTTACAAGGTTGTGACCCTACCAGACAGAATCAAACCAGAGAAATAGATTTAAAGTTTAAACAAAACAAAACTAAATCAGGATTGAGAGGAGGAGGCCAGAGCACTGCTAGAAATTCATACTAGGAAAGATCTGAGTGTAACCTTGTTGAATTTCCTGACCACACATTTAGATACATCATCAGCATACATTAGTTCTGTCTCAAAATTCAGATTGGCACGGGTCCAGCAGGCAGAAAACAAGGGCAAAAAAGATCAGAATTTGGAAATGTTTGTTTTTTGAACTACAGCTTCCAGAATCTCCTAGCCATTATGGGCAACACCTTTATGCAAGATATGTTAGTGGAAATTACTGATTTAATTCTCACAAGGTCGAAAAGATTATAAGAATTTTGTTCTGAGATTTTTTATAATTCAGGACCATTTTGCAAAAAAAAAGTTCAGCTATTTTTTGTGGGGTGGGTTTTTTTTTGCACAAAATGCAATGGTTTGCACAAAATACAAACTTTTTGCACACATAGATATGCTTTTTTTGTTCTTGCTGCTGCTGCTGGGAAAAGTGATGGCCTTTTGCTCTTGCTGGGGGTAGGTGGGAATGTAATGGCAATTGAGTTATTAATAACAATAACCAAAAAGGAGGAGGAGGAGGAGAGAGGAGGGAAGGAAAGTGCCCAGCATGCTAAGGTTTCTAAGCATCTTCATCTGGCAAGGAAGAATTGCCTCCAAATGACCAAAGAAAAAGCAGAGGTGAATGCCAGGAGTAGGATCTACTGGGTGATTTGAAGCACATTTATCTGGGATTTCTAACTCTGAATTGTTTAACAATAGCAACAGCTAAGTGACTTTCCCCTGCCCTAAATTATATTTGCCAATATGATGGAAAGAGTCAGGAGCCGGGTAACTAGATTATTTTTTTCCTGGTCCTTTGTTAAGTTCTGGTACTCAGAACTATCACCTGGGCTCAGAATTCTAACTCTATGTCTTCTGTGTCAGCTTCTATGTTGTCCTAGTCCTCCCCCTGTTGTTGCAGAGCACCTCCAATCAGGCCAGCACAGCCAATGGTAAGAGAAGATGAGAGATGCAGTCCAGCAACATGTGAAGGAGCCACCCGGCTAGTGAAAACAAGATTCTAGAAATGTGACTTAAAGCAAATATGGGCATTGCAAACAATGGCAGGGACAAAAGTAGATTTCCTTTCTTCACATTTTCCTGTGTAGTACTATTTTAAAATGTAAATCATGAACTCCTAGTTTTTATGGCAGAGACATGCACAAATAACAGTTCTTGTGAAGCTCATACCTAGTCATGAGGAAGGTGCAAGTGTCATTGGTTTGCATGTTACAAAGAGCTCCAAAAAAGAAAATGAGCATAACTTATTCTTCCCCTCTCAGATGGTGCTGGACTTCATGTATTCACAGTTGATGCTTCTTCATACTCTGAACAGGATCCATTCACTACAGAGTATTCAATTTCATTCCAAGTTACTGGCAACTCATGGTTTCTATGCTATACTCACTCACCCAGGAGCAAGCCCTACTGAATTAAGTGGGACTTTATTTTAGACAGATACATGTAAGATTGTACTCTTGAGTAACTAATCTGAAAATAAACCTATAGAATCATAGAATTGTAGAGTTGGAAGAGACCACAAAAGCCATCCAGTCCAACCCCCTGCCACGCAGGAAATTATGATTAAAGCATCCCTGACAGATGGCTATCCAGCCACTGTTTAAAGACCTCCAAGGAAGGAGACCCCACCACACTCCGAGGGAGTGTGTTCCACTGCCGAACAGCTCTTACTATCAGAAAATTCCTCCTAATGTTGAGGTGGAATCTCTGTTCCTGGAGCTTGCATCCATTGCTCCATGTTCTAATCTCTGAAGCAGCAGAAAACAAGCTTGCTCCATCCTCAATGTGACACCCCTTCAAATACTTAAACAGGACTACCATATTGCCCCTTATCCCTCTTTTTTCCAGGCTAAACATACCCAGCTCCCTAACTCTCTCCTCATAAGGCATGGTTTCCAGACCTTTCACCATTTTAGTCGCCCTTCTCTGGACACGCTCCAATCTGTCAATATCCTTTTTGAACTGTGGTGCCCAGAACTGGACACAATATTCCAGGTGAGGCCTGACCAAGGCAGAATAGAGTGACACTATTACTTCCCTTGATCTAAACATTATACTTCTACTGATGCAGCCCAAAATCGCATTGGTCTTTTTAGCTGCCGCATCACACTGTTGACTCGTGTTCAACTTGTGGTCTACTAGGACTCCTAGATCCCTTTCGCACATAGTCTCATTCAGCCAGGTCTCCCCCATCCTGTATCTATGCATTTCATTTTTCCGCCCTAAGTGCAGTACCTTACACTTCTCCGTAATGAATTTCATTTTCTTAGCTTTGGCCCAGCTCTCCAGTCTATCCAGGTCATTTTGAATGTTGATCCTGTTCTCTAGGGTATTAGCTACTCCTCCTAATTTGGTGTCATCTGCAAATTTGGTAAGTATACCCCTAATTCCGTCATCCAAGTCATTGATAAAGATGTTGAATAGCACTGGGCCCAGGACAGAACTCTGTGGCACCCCAACTGGTCACATCTTTCCAAGATGAAGAGGAGCCACTGCTGAGCACCCTTTGGGTCAACCAATTACAAATCCATTTAACAGTTAACTTGTGTAATCTAAATTTTACAAGCTTGTTTGCAATAATTTCTCTCTATGCACATACTTATTTCTTTTAGCATTGTTATGCAACTGTTACGACTGCAGCATACTGTGCAGTTGATAAAGAGTTTTTCTTTGCACTGTGCTGAGTCAGCGGGGAGACAATACTTTGTTCCCATCCCAAGGACTGGAGGGGTGAGTGCTGTGTTTGAAACACACTGCTTAACTGGTTTTATTGTATCTTTATCTTTCCTTGTTTCCAAAGAGCTCAGGAAACAATATGTGGCACTCTTTCTCCCAATCCACTCCCATTTTATCTTCAGAACAACCATATGAGGTAGGTCAGGGGGTAAATGTAATGAACAACCCAAGATTCCCATAGAATTTCATAGGTAAGTAAAAATTTGGACACGTGTATGTGTGTGCAAATGCATGCGCCTTCAAGTCGCCCACTGACTCATGGCAATCTCATGAATTTCACATTTTTTTTTTTAGGCAAGTAAGTTTGCCATTGCCTTCCTCTGAAATAGAGCCTACAGCACCTGGTATTTCTGGGCCGTCTCCCACAGCTTCCAAGATCAGAGGAGATCTGCTGCCTTTAGGGTATTTAGGCCTTATATCATAGATAAATATGAGACACTTTTCTACTACCTCTGTTCTTTCTTTCTTTGATTGCTGAGGGTTTTACCGTAATTGTATTTTAGGGGTCACAAAGTTTTTTTTTTTTTAATGTTATTAACATCCTTGAGAACTTTGTGGCTGAAAATCAAAATCATTGTATACTTCAAGGAGCTGATGTCATAAAAAAAAAGTAACAGAAGTGTAAATAAAGTTTTAAAACCTAAGGATTTGAGACCAGACCCCCCCCCAAGAAAACCCAAAAAACAGCATCACCACAATTGAGATTTTAATACAATCACTATCAGAGTAATCCAGCGAGAAATGCTTTCCTGAATAGCCCCACACTCACTCAGTGCTAGAAAGCCTCCATGCTCCTGTTTGCTTTGGTGTGGGACTGGAAGGAGAATGTATGCCTTTACCCTGCATTCATGTGACTATTGGTGTTATCATACAGGAATGACAGGCAATTCTGTTTGCTAGAAGGTTCCTTTGAAGATAATATGGTGAACCTTTCTTTTCTTTCTCCTCCTGCAGATGAAAGAAACGTAAACAGAAGACACAGATTGACACTAGCTTTCACTGTCATTTTAATGCTTTCCAGAAGCCCTAAGCTTCCAATAAGCTCTCCAACATTGTGCTTTGTCTTCTGATTTCATGTGCTACATGAGACAGCTGTGTCCCCTGGCTCATCAATCTAAACCCAGTATGGTGAAAGAGGTGGTGGGAGGAGAAACTTTTTGCCCATCGCCCCCATGGTATCATATTACATTCCTAGCAAATTAATTTCAGGTGGATTAATTGCACTATGGTTTTAACGGCATGAAAATGCCTACGCATACTGAGGATTTCCATCCCTTTCCCCAGGGCCAACCCTATTATTAGGTCGAGGCATCCACCTCAGGAAGGTTTGAGGTGTCATGAAAGGGCAGCAGATAAGTTAGTTACACATCGGGAGGCATGGAGACGCACTATCCACAATGCTGCAGCCTTATTTGAGAACTCACGACGAACAAGTCTTGAAGAGAAACGACAACGCAGAAAGAATCACAACCCAAAAACATCACCCAAGGAGACCTTCTGCTGTGCTTTTTGCAACCGGACTTGTTTATCTCGGATTGGCCTTTTTAGTCATCAGCGCGCTTGCAGAAAGCGCGGGATGAGTCCTTCCTGAATCTTCGTTTGCGAAGAAAAGCCAGAGAGAGATTATATTTTACTGCCAGGAAAAGGCATCTGTGGATTTTCTGTCCCATGTACCAAAGTAACTTGGCTATATCTAGGTACTATGTACTTTGATAGGAGGGGTATCATTTGCTGCTCTGCTTCAGAGAGCAAGAAGTGAGCCAATCCTTCTGGGCCTGTTGTGCCAGTTCTAATTTAGCAAAGGAAAATGACTTCCACTGCTAGTCTTTGCATCCACAGTCAGAATCCCAAGTCCAATGATGTCTCCATCCACTTTGGATCAGAGCTTGGAAAAATTACTCTTTTTGTGTTAGAACTCCAAGCAGTGGTCACACTCAGGACAGGCAGGATGCATGTTATTTCTCAGCAAAATTTCCAGTTCCCTCATCCAAATTACCTCTAGGCTCACTTTTATTCTCATCACCAGGTTGAAACAAAGGCCTTGGGAACCACTGAACTCCCTTGAATGCCCTGGAAATCAGTGAAATTCATAAAACAAAGCCATCACAGCCCTGAAGCACTTTTGGCTCATTTTAGGAATAGGTAACAGAAATGTCATCACATGTCATCATCTAAGATTTAAGTGTTGCATTTGTTCTGCATGTCACAGACAGAGGTTCTTTGTTAGCTAGCTTAATCTCTTTTAGAGCACTTACAAATACCTGGCAGAACTCTACAAAGGGTCACATAGATAATGCTATAGATTAATACCATACTTCTCATCACTCTGCTGAAAATAGCCTCTCATGGTGGTGGTTGTTTTGTTGCTTTTTTTAAATGGGTGGGGATGTCCAACCAAGTTTTGCTATTCATACTGCACTTAAGAAAGTTTGAAGCTGTCACGCTGAGCCTGAAATCTGATGCACTCTCTTTTGCGTGTAACACATACTGTACCAAACAAAACATACCTCCAACGTCACACATACAGGATTCAGCTAATGGAATTGCAATTAATCCAGTGCAGAAAGCAGTTTAAGGCTGTTGAAATCGATGGATTTAACAATGTTGACTCTGCCAAGGACTGTACTACTAAAGTGACACTTTAAAAAATGTTATCAATCAGTGGTGGTAGCTTGAGCTATTCTGTATCAATAAGCTCATTCATATACATGCTAAGCAGTGTTTTTTTCTAACTCTTCCAAAACAAAAATAGGCCTAATTTAAAAACAACTCCATACCTGTTTAAAATGTGGGTTATACAGTAATGATTCAGAAACTGTTTACTGGGGGTTTGACTATTAATAACTAACACTTCCAAAGAAGCAATAAGTTTCAGTTTATTTTCAGTATACACCTTGCCAGCTAGTTAGAACATAATTAATTTAATGGAATGGTCAACTCCATTCTAAAGAGAGATTAGTCATATTATGGCTTATATGGTCTATTATTCCACCAGGGATGAAAGAGAATGATCTGATCTTTCTAGAATTGTAACTGTCCAACTTACCTAAACCTTGCTTACCCTTCAACACATAAATAAATCTGACATTGAATCATAGAGTTGGAAGAAGCCACACGGGCCAACTAGTCCAACCCCCTGCCACGCAGGACTGCCCAATCAAATCACTCCCAACAGATGGCCATCCAGCCTCTGTTTAAAAACCTCCAAAGGAGACTCCACCACACCCTGAGGCAGTGCATTCCACTGCTGAACAGCTCTTACTGTCAGGAAGTTCTTCCTAATGTTTAGGTGGAATCTCTTTTCCAATAGTTTGAATCCATTGCTTTGTGTCCTAGTCTCTGGAGCAGCAGAAAACAAGCTTGCTCCATCCTCAGTATGACATCCCTTCAAATACTTAAACATGGCTATCATGTCACCTCTTAACCTTCTCTTCCCCAGGCTAAACATACCCAGCTGCCTAAGCCACTCCTCATAGGGCATGGCTTCCAGGCCTTTCATCATTTTGGTCGTCCTCCTCTGGACATGTTCCAGCTTGTCAATATCCTTCTTGAATTGTGGTGCCCAGAACTGGACACAGTATAATTTATGATGATTGGATAAACATTAAATAAAAAACTTACCTTTTTATTCCTCCACATTTTACTGCTTATTAAAATGTATCTCCAGAGAGGTGTGTGAATCAACTGAAGAATAAAGGTTTTGTAATATACTCACCCTAATCCACAATGTACAATCCGACAAACACACAAAACAGGAATAGCTCTCATTGAAGTAAGGCCAAGTGTGACCACGGTAACCTGAGCCACTGCCAGGACCCACCAGCACTGACCAGTGCCACGGACACATAGGTATTTTAATCTCTCACCGTGGAATGATTTGAGACATTTTGGGAAATTAAAATGGCTGCCCATCTTTGCCACAGGTAAGGCGGGGCACCTACTGAAGAACAAATTCTTCAGCAACTCACTTAAAATTGTGACTTGTGAGTTGACATAAATAGGGTGGCAATGGCAGCATCTTTCTTGATCACAAGTAGCAGAGATGCGAGGAGGCCCAACTAAAATCCATGGCAGGAGTGGGGAACCTAAAGTCCAGCTGTTGTTGAATTACAACTACCATCACAGCTGACCACTGGTCATGCTGGATGGGCTGATAGGAGTTGGAGTCCAGCAACAGCAGGAGGGACACAGGTTCCGTACCTCTAGTGTATGGGTTGGATCCAGGTACAATCTGGCATACTTAGTTTTTGTTGTTGTGTGCCTTCAAGCCACTGTCAGTTTATGGCAATCCTAAAATCAAATTTGTCACAGACTTTTCCAAGTAAGATTTATTCAGAGGAGGTTTGCCAGTGCCTTCCTCTGAGGCTGAAAGTGTGATTTGCCCAAAGTCACCAACTGGGCTTCCATGCATGAAAAGGATTTGAATCTCCCACTCAGACACAAAAGGGCCAAGAAGTATGGAAAATAAAACATATAAAAATTGAAGGTACTGGGCACGTTCAGCTTGGTGAAGAGAAGACAGGTATGACATGATCCTCACTCTTGAAATATCTCAAGCACTGCCATAGAGAGGAGAGTTTGGGTTTGTTCTGCTTCAACTAGGTCTAATTGTTTTAAGTTACAGGAGGATAGATTTCAATTCAACATTAGAACAATAAATGCGGTTGAGCAATGCATTGCCAAGAGAGGTGGTAGGGTTACCTTCTACCTTCTCTGTACATCTTCAAAAAGAGGGCCGGACTGTTACCTGCTGGGGATGCTTTAGCTGGAGAGCCTGCATTGAGCAGAGGGTTGGACTTGATGGCCCATGAAGCCCCTTCCAACTCTGATTTTGATTCTATGAATACTAGTCTCCCAGAGTCCCAGTACAACACTGAAACCACTACACCATGCTCGCTCTGCCTAGTATTACTAGCATACAATGTGTTGCCCTTCATGTTGCCCGTCAACTTTTTGCAACCCCATTAATTTCATAGGGTTTTCTTAGGCAAGGAATACTCCAAAGCGGTTTTGCCAGTTCCTTCTTCTGAAATACAGCCTACAGCATCTGTTATTGGTTGGTGGTCTCTAAGTACTAACCAGAGCTGACCCTGCTTAGCTTCCAAGATCAGATGGAATCTGGTGCCTTTGGGACATTTAGGGTAGACTAAAATAGAGCTGCTAAATTACTAACTAGGACCAGGTTAATGCATAGGTGAAAAAATGCACTACCAGCCATAAAACAGCTGCCTTGACTCCTGGTCTCTTTGAGGAATAAGCCCAAGTGTGTTTGATTTGTAAAACCCAAAGTACACCACTATATACACCGCTGGCTCTCACATGGTTAGAGTTCCACTGGCTGCCAGTCTGTTTCCAGGCACAATTCAAACTGCTGGTTTTGACCTATAAAACCCTATATGGCTCAGGTCCAGGCTATCTGGCAGACTGTATCTCCCTCTGTGAAGCTTGGGAGAGGCCCTTCTCTCAGTCCCACCACCAACTCAAGTATGCTTGGTGGGGATGTGAGAGAGGGCCTTTTCAGTGGCTGTCCCTAGCCTTTGGAACTCCACCCCACAGGGAATAAAGATTGCCCTCTCCCTGCTGCCCTTCAGGGGTGGGGTGTGTGCAGGCCAAAACCTTTTTATTCAGGCAGGCTTTTTAAAGAACAGGCTGGCAGGGTGCTGTGTTGTTTTGGTTCGGCAGTTTTTAAAAGCTTTTAAATCATTTTTAAAATATGTTTTTTTAATACTTTAAAGTATAATTTTATTCTTCTAAATATTTTGATATTGTTTTAATGAAGTAATTGGTTTAATTCTGTTTTTTATTATTAATTTTATTAAAGAGTTAACAGTCATTGTTTTACTCATTCATATCATTTCCTTGCTTCATTTTACACCTTATTCTTACATTCATACATAACAACACAGTAACGTAACCTAATATAAAGTAACAATTGCTTCCCTATCACCTTCCTATATTGGTATTAACCCATTAATACCCATGATCTCTTCCCTGTAATTTTCTTATACACTAATTTTCTTCCCTCTTCGTTTTAAATTCACCTAGAATGAGATGTTTTATTTTACCTATATTCCACCCATCCTCTGATCTCTCATTTCCACCTTTTGATCGTCCACGATCTTGTCACTTCCTTTTTATTTTATTTTTCTTTCCATGAAGTTTTAGTATCAGGTTTAATTCTGTTTTGATGTGCACTTCTTGTAGGTTTTGTGTGTTTTTAAAACTCTGAACTGCTTTGGGTCCTAGCCTTGGGAGAAAAGCATGCTATAAAGCTAATAATAATAATAATGAAATCAACAGAGCATAAGGCATCTGTTACTAACAGGTCTTCCTACTTTCAGTGCGTCTACTCTAAGCATGGCTAAGCCTGGTGAAGTTGAAGGCTTTCACGGCTGGCATCCATAGATTTTCCTTGGTTTCTTTTCCGGGCTGTAAGGCCGTGTTCTGGAATACTTTCTTTCTGAACTTTCACCTGCATCTGTGGCTGGCATCCTCAGAGAATGGTTGGATAGGAGTGTATGTGGAGCTTATATGCTGTGAACTCCTGTTGTGGAGTATATGTAAATTTGTGGAATTGAATGGTTAGTTTCTGGGTATAGAAATGCAAGGACGATTAGTGTCTGTTTGGCTAATGGTTGGCTGATGGGCCATTATCTGCTAGAAATCCCCCTGTCCCTGGGTGGAATTCTTTTGTAAGTGTTGAGTTTTGATTCTATTGTTTTTCAAAATTGGGAGCCAGATTTTGTTTACTTTTGCGGTTTCTTCATTCCTGTTGAAGTTGTCCAGGTCAACTTCATCACGGGTCAGCGTAAGAGGGGCACTCCAAAAAAGCAATACAAGGACTCCCTAAAACAACATCTCAGGGTCGGCCAAATTGATTACCAACAATGGTCCACCCTGGCCTCACATCGGCAGACACAGAGACGCACTATCCACAATGCTGCAGCCTTATTTGAGAACTCACGCCGAACAAGCCTTGAAGAGAAACGACAACGCAGAAAGAATCACAACCTGGAAACATCACCCAAGGAGACCTTCTGCTGTGCCTTCTGCAACCAGACTTGTCTATCTCGGATTGGCCTCTTTAGTCATCAGCGCGCTTGCAGAAAGCGCGGGGTGAGTCCTTCCTGTATCTTCATTGCAAAGAAAAGCCAGAGAGTGTCCAAGTGTTTGCAGATTTCAATAGCTTCTCTGTGCATTCTGACATGGTAGTTGTTGGCCAGAATTTCTGTGTTTCTAAATAACATTTTGTATCCAGGTTGGTTTATAACATGTTCTGCTACTGCTGATTTTTCTGGCTGGCCCAGTCTGCAGTGTCTCTCATCTTCCTTGATTGGAAGCCAACAACTATCATGTCAGAATGCACAGAGAAGCTACTGAAATCCACAGACACCTGGACAGCACTTACTAAGCCTGGTATTTATGCCACGGGGCTGGCAGGCCCAGATTTGCACAAGGCCAGAGGCGTGAGCGACGATTGAACTCCATCCAGCCCGCTGCGGGGTCTTTGAGTGGCAGCAGCAGCCGCAGCGCCTCCTCCCAACGCTTTGCCTGCAGGCGTGGAAAGAAACGCCGCCCATCGATCACTCGGCGCCCTTCCAGGCGGCCTGGGAGACAAAAAAATAGAAACCAGAGCAACCTTCTTTCTATCGACAATTCGGCACTCCATCCCTATGGCTTTTACCAAACGCCTCTTCTTCTGGCCCAGTCGTTTCCCATAACGGTTTTTTTAAAACCAGCATTTCAATTAATTAAGTAATGAATTATACTCGAGGTATCCATTCAGCCACCCAACCGATTAATACTACTACTACTAATAATAATAACAATAACAAAAGAACGGAGTGAGGAGCTAAGAGTGTTGAGCATGCGCAAACACGTCCTCCTCCTCCTCCCCTGAGCTTGTCGCTTTACCACGCTTGCGCGGAAAGAAGCCTGCCGCGCGCTGAGGAGAAAAAAAAAACAAAGGAGGGGGGAGGGAAGTGGTTAAGCATCGCGCACGCGCCGTCGGGGCGAGGAAATAGCGGAGATCAGAGTTGAGGTGAGGGTTTGGTTTAGAAAAGACCGTTGGGGCGCGCATGCGCACGGGAGTGTTTTTTTACATCGCCTCCCTCGCGCACGCTTTTCCCCCCTCCCCCCCCCTTTCTATGGGACACGCGCCTCGCTCATTACCTCAGCCGCCGCCGCCGCCTGAAGAGGACGAGGAGGAAGAAGAAGAAGAAGACGGCGAAGGCGGAGCGACACGAAGATGCCGGGGAAGCTGAAGGTCAAGATAGTGGCGGGGCGGAACCTGCCTGTCATGGACCGAGCCAGTGACCTGACGGACGCCTTCGTGGAGGTCTGGCGGGGAGGAGGAGGGGCTTCTCCGAGGCTCGGGGGCGGCAGGGGGGGCTTCAGGCTCGGCCTGGCGGGTGGAAACATCTGCAGCTCTGACGGGGTGGGGTGGGGGAGAGTCTCACCACAGTGCTCTGAGATATGCAGATGTTCTGAGCTTCCTGGGAGAAGGCTAAAACCAAACCCATCCCCAATTTCCATCTAAATATGAAATACAGCCGTCCCTCCGTATCCACGGATTTGGTATCCACGGATCTAAGTATTCGCGGCTTGAAAATATTCTTTAAAAAATAATAATCCGAAAAGCAAACCTTGATTTTGCTATCTTATATAAAGGACACCATTTTGCTATGCCATTGCATATAATGGGACTTGAATATTCAACGCTTTTAGTATCCATGGGGTGGGGGCTGGAACCAAACCCCAGTGAATATAAAGGGACAACTGTACAGATGTTCTGAGCTTCCTGGGAGAAGGCTAAAACCAAACCCATCCCCAATTTCCATCTAAATATGAAATACAGCCGTCCCTCCGTATCCACGGATTTAAGTATTCACGGCTTGGAAATATTCTTTAAAAATTAATAATCCAAAAAGCAAACCTTGATTTTGCCATCTTATATAAAGGACACCATTTTGCTATGCCATTGCATATAATAGGACTTGAGTATTCACGGATTTTGGTATCCACGGGGGCGGGGGCTGGAACCAAACCCCAGTGAAGATGAAGGGACAACTAACTGTACTGATGGTCTGAGCTTCCTGGGAGAAGGCTAAAACCAAACCCATCCCCAATCCCAGTCTCCATCTAAATATGAAATACAGCCATCCCTCCGTATCCACAGATTTGGTATCCACAGATTTAAGTATTCATGGCTTGTAAATATTCTTTGAAAAATAATAATCCAAAAAGTAAACCTTGATTTTGCCATCTTATATAAGGGACACCATTTTGCTATGCCACTGCATATAATGGGACTTGAGTATTCAAGGCTTTTAGTATCCATGGGGTGGGGGCTGGAACCAAACCCCAGTGAATATAAAGGGACAACTGTTACAGATGTTCTGAGCTTCCTGGGAGAAGGCTAAAACCAAACCCAATCCCTATCTCCATCTAAATATGAAATATATGCTCAAAAATATGAGTGGAAAGGGGCCTACTCCCAGGTAAGCTTATTATATACAATCACAATTTTATTCTATACAATCACCATAAGCATGAAGTATCTCTCTCTGTCTCTCTCTGGCTTCACAAATGAAGATTCAGGAAGAACTCATCCCGCGCTTTCTGCAAGCGCGCTGCTGACTAAAAAGGCCAATCTGAGATAAACAAGTCCGGTTGCAGAAAGCACAGCAGAAGGTCTCCTTGGGTGATGTTTTTGGGTTGTGATTCTTTCTGCGTTGTCGTTTCTCTTCAAGACTTGTTCGGCGTGAGTTCTCAAATAAGGCTGCAGCATTATGGATAGTGCGTCTCCATGCCTCCCGATGTGAGGCCAGGGTGGACCACTGTTGGTGATCAATTTGGCCGACCCTGAGATGTTGTTTCAGGGAGTTCTTGTATCGCTTTTTTTTTAGTGCCCCTCTTACGCTGACACGTGGTGAGTTCACTGTAGAATACTATTTTTGGGAGGCGATGGTCCTCCATCCTAGAAATGCGCCCTGCCCAGCGCAGCTGTGTTCTCAATATCATGGCCTCAGTGCTGGTGATCCCTGCTTGCTCAAGGACAGCAACCTTCGTCACATAGTCAGTCCAATGTATATTTAGGATTGTGCGTATACAGCACTGATGAAAGCGTTCGAGGAGTTGTAAGTGGTGGCGATAGGTGACCCATGTTTCAGACCCATAAAGAATAGACAGTACAGTGGCTCTATACACACTGATTTTTGTGCTTCGCCTCAGGTGTTTGTTACTCCAGACTCTTTTGTACAGTCTTCCAAATAAGCTATATGCCTTTGCTAATCTGTGATCAATCTCTTTGTCAATCTTGGCATCTGAGGAGATGATGCTTCCCAGGTAAGTGAACTGCTGAACGGACTTAAGCACAGATTTTCCGACAGCAATGTGGGGATGGTGGTGTTCATCCTGTGGTGCAGGCTGGTAAAGAACTTCCGTTTTCTTCAGGTTGACTTCCAGCCCAAACAGCTCTGCAGCTGTTGCGAAGCAGGATGTTAGGCGCTGCAGAGTTGCTTCTGTGTGGGCAACAAGGGCATCATCATCAGCGAAGAGCAGCTCACGGACTAGATATTTTAGAGTCTTTGTGCGATCCCTCAGACGGCTTAAGTTAAACAAGCTACCATCGGTACGGTGACGTATATAGATGTGGTCTTCTTCTTCAAGCTCTGCCGTAGCCCTTTGGAGCATCATGCTGAAGAAGATTGTAAATAAAGTTGGCGCAAGAACACAACCTTGCTTCACTCCATTAGTTATTAGAAAGGGCTGTGAAAGAGCATCGCCATATCTGACTTGAGCACGCTGGCCCTCATGTAGCAAGATAATCATTTTAAGGAATTTGGGGGGAACATCCTAGTCTTTCCAGGATCTGCCACAGGCCTTTTCTACTTACAGTATTGAAGGCTTTGGTGAGGTCGACAAATGTTACATAGAGACCCTTGTTCTGATCCCTACATTTTTCTTGCAGTTGTCTGAGGGCAAATACCATGTCTGTAGTACTCCTATTGGCTCGGAAGCCACATTGGCTTTCAGGGAGAAGTTCTTCTGCAATAGCAGGAACTAATCTGTTCAGGAGTATCCTTGCAAGGATTTTTCCAGCAATGAAGTATACAGTATGCTCAAAAATATGAGTTCAAAGGGGCTTACTCCCAGGTACGGTAAGCTTATTGTTATTATTATTACCCCGCTTTTCAACTACAAGGCTATCAGAGTGGCTTACAAATTGTTTTAAGCATTAAGCAGTTTCCAAAGTGCGTTAGCTAATTGTCCCTGAAGTCGGGTACTCATTTTACCGACCTACGAAAGGATCGAAGGCTGAGTGAACCTTGGAGCCCTCTGGAATCGATATACAATCAGAAGTCTATTCTGTACAATCACAATAAGTATGAAATATACAGTGTACTCAAAATATGAGTTCAAAGGGGCTTACCCCCAGGTAAGCTTATTGTGTACGATCAAAGTTCTCTTCTATACAATCACCATAAGTATGAAATATGCATTATGCTCAAATATGAGCGGAAATGGGCGTACTCCTAGATAATCTTATTATATGCAATCACAGTCCTATTTTACACAGTCACAAGTCTCAGGAGCACAAAAAGATGAATGTTCTTTAATAAGGTAAATATTATTTTTCTGTGCCCAGGGTGGCATCATTTTTATTTTAATTTATTAATTCATTTATAAGCCACCTTTCTCCCAGAATGGGACCCAAGGCAGCTCACAAAAACATCAAATAAAATCCGTCATAAAATACATTACAGGCCAGTGTGGGTGGGGGAGCCAGAGTTGCTGCCTCTGATCCCCAGATGGGCTTGACCACAAATTCCATTATCCCCAGCCAGCAAGCTGATTGCGGATGATGGGGGGAGATGTAGTCCAATGCAAAAGTAGCCCTTTGTGTGGGTAAATTTGTACACGGAGTTCTGTTTTGATTGTTTCTCAGTAACAAAGGTTCCCTAACCCTATGAAATACCCTAAAGGCACATGATCTCTCCTGATCTTGGAAGCTAAAGCAGTGTCAGCCCTGGTTAGTACTTGGGTGGGAAACTGCCAACCAATATCAGGGGCCCTAGGCTATATCTCAGAGGATTCAGATCTCAGGGAAACCCCTACCTAAAAATTATATCTACAGCTCAAAAAAAAAAAAAGTTTTTTTTTCTCAGTCCCATTATCTCATGGAACCATGATTGAGAAACCCTACTTTAGACTCAAAACAATCTTGCAAGTTATGTCAAACTGGTCCATTTTCACCCAGTGAGGTTCCCTGTAGTAGAAAAGCAAACTGAATCCTTGTTTTTACTGTATTCCACTGCCTTTTTGGGCAGAAGTTAGTGGGATAAACACACAGTTTGAAGTAGCTTAGTGGAAGGAAAATTTTCATTACTATGTAAAATAACAACAACCCATGACTTCATCTTGTTTAGTGAACTTGTACCAGGCTAGCCTAATCTATGTCATAGTGCTGAGGTGATAATAAAAGCGGGAGGGCACGTAGAACACTGAGTTGCTGTTAGAGTTGAGCATGCATGTGAGCATGTGTCTGTAGGTACACACGTGTATGTGCCTTCAAGGCACCTGTTGATTTGTGGTGACCTCATTAATTTCATAGGGTTTTATTAGGCAAGGAATACCCAGAGGTGGTTTTGCCAGTTCCTTCCATATTAGGGAAAATATGACTAATAGCTTTGGTAGCTCATCTGTTTGTCCAAGACTGTAAAAACAGAAGAGATTACGTACCTGACAGTTCACAAGATGTGAGGGCTATATTCAGCTAGATGAGTCACCTGATCCATTGTATCTTAGCTTATGACTGAGTTGCATGTGTATTTACTAGGGGATGTATGGTAGGGAGCTATAGCCGGTTCTTTCCCCCTGACACCAGTATTCCTATGTGACCAAATATTGCCACATGTTAGTTACAAATTTACAGGTACATCTTTATTATGTTTTTTATTAAAAAGATGAAGCTGCCCTGTCACCCACTGGGTTCTACATGGAGAATTTTACTTGATTTGCAGGTGTTAAAAGGAACACATGACCGTTAAATCATATTGTTAATCATTGCTTGGCAAAGAATTACTCAACACCTTCTTCGCCTCAGTGTTTTCAGAAAAGGAAAAGGGTGACCAACCTGAGTATAATAGAACAGATGACACAGTAGGGGAAATCCAGCACAGAATAAGCAAAGAGGTAGTACAGGAATACCTTCTTAATCCAAATGAATTTAAATCTCCAGGACCAGGTGAACTACATCCAAGAGTATTAAAAGAGCTGGCAAATGTGATCTCAGAGCCATTGGCAATAATCTTTGAGAACTCCTGGAGAACAGGAGAAGTCCCAGTAGACTGGAGGAGGGCGAACGTTGTTCCCATCTTCAAAAAGGGGGAAAAAAGAGGATCCCAACAATTATCGTCCAGTTAGCCTGACATCAATACCAGGGAAGATTCTAGAGCAGATCATTAAACAGAGTCTGTGAACATTTAGAAGGCAATGCCATAATCACAAAAAGTCAACATGGGTTTCAGAGAAACAAGTCATGCCAGACTAATCTGATCTCTTTTTTTGATAAAATGACCAGCTTGGTAGATGAAGGGAGCACTGTGGACATCACATACCTTTATTTCAGTAAGGCCTTTGACAAGGTTCCCCATGACATTCTTGCAAACAAGCTGGTAAAATGTGGGCTAGACAAGTTATCTGTTAAATGGATTTGCAATTGGTTGACGGGCCGAACCCAAAGGGTGTTCAGCAGTGGCTCCTCTTCATCTTGGAAAGATGTGACCAGTGGGGTGCCACTGGGTTCTGTCCTGGGCCCAGTGCTATTCAACATCTTTATCAATGACTTGGATGAGGGAATTAGGGGCATACTTATCAAATTTGCTGATGACACCAAATTAGGAGGAGTAGCTAATACCCTAGAGGACAGGATCAAAATTTAGAATGACCTGGATAGACTGGAGAGCTGGGCCAAAGCTAACAAAATGAAATTCAACACGGAGAAATGTACTGCATTTAGGGCAGAAAAATGAAATGGATAGATATAGGATGGGAGAGACCTGGCTGAACGAGACTACGTGTGAAAGGGATCTAGGAATCCTAGTAGACCACAAGTTGAATGCATCAATAGTGTGATGCAGCAGCTAAAAAGGCCAATGTGATTTTGGGCTGCCTCATAGAAGTATAGTGTCTAGATCAAGGGAAGTAATAGCGTCACTCTATTCTGCCTTGGTCAGGCCTCACCTGTAATACTGTGTCCAGTTCTGGGCACCACAGCTAAAAAAGGATATTGACAAATTTGAGCGTGTCCAGAGAAGGGCGACTAAAATGGTGAAAGGTCTGGAAACCATGCCTTATGAGGAGAGACTTAGGGAGCTGCTTGGTATGTTAGCCTGGAAAAAAGACGGTTAAGAGGCTATTATGATAGCCCTGTTTAAGTATTTGAAGGGGTGTCACGTTGAGAGTGGAGCAAGCTTGTTTTCTGCTGCTCCAGAGACTGGAACACAGAGCAATGGACGCAAGGTCCAGGAACACAGATTCCACCTCAAAATTAGGAGGAACTTTTTGACAGTAAGAGCTGTTCGGCAGTGGAACACACTCCCTCGGAGCGTGGTGGGGTCTCTTTCCTTGGAGGTCTTTAAACAGGCTGGATGGCCATCTGTCGGGGATGCTTTGATCGTGATTTCCTGCGTGGCAGGGGGTTAGACTGGATGGTCCTCGTAGTCTCTTTCAACTCTGATTCTATGATTCTAATTTAGATGTTCACATTTCTGACTAGTAGTTTTGAGGTAGATTGATTTCCTTGGTGCCCACATCATTGAATGAGAAATGGCAGTGTTTCACACTTTTGTCTAGCACAGCTTCCCTCCCCATTAGTTCTAGATTTCTGTTGTTGGTTGTCTTCCTTCAGTATTGGTGGCTTGACACTTGGTACAAACACAGAAGCACTGTCACATGGATTTTTATTTATTTATTTATTTTTTGTAATATTTATTCAGAGGAGGTTTGCCATTGGATTCCTCTGAGGCTGCAGGAGTTTCTCTTGTCCAGGGTCATCCAGTGGGTTTCTCTGGCTGAGAGGGGATTCAAATCCTGGTCTCCCAGTGTCCCAGTTCAACATTCAAACCACTGCACTACACTGGTTCTCATCCTATATGTTAGCACTTTAGCCACAATACTAACTGGCAACTGAGATGTTTAGGGTGGTCATCTGTCATATGATGATTCTTGTGCCTTTACTCATTGCTTTATAAGTTGTAGTTCTAAAGACATGTCTTCCTACTTATTGCAGGGACAGACCTGGCATTAAATATTTTAGAATATTTGCCACCTTTCCCATCACAGAACTTCTTTTCTTTTAACATTTGCATGATATCCAGACATTTAAAAAGGTGCAGGTTTTCTCTGTAAGGAATATTCTGTTATAGGTGGTCACATAGCTGAGAGCCCCTGTCAATAAGTTGATTACTACGTTTATACAGTATTTCATGAGTTACCAAATGTTTGCTCACATGCATTGATTTTAAATCACTATAAATTAAGCAATTAGGATGACAGCTAGAGCTTAATTGGTAGAAACTCAGGACATATTTAAAATGTGGTTTAGATCTCATTGAGAACCTGTCCATGCTGATGTTGGCAATAAAGAAATCTTTTCTGCTACTATCGCATCCAAGGAATTCTATCCTGCATTGTTATTTAGGATAGTCAAGAATTGGCTGGATGCCTGTGATTCTTTGGAACCATCTGTAGCCCACTGTGGTATGTTTGCAAGATATTCATACTGACTTGGAGCAGGTTGATCTTGCTATTTATTGTTAGTTACATAGGTGGTTGATCTCACTTGAGGATTCATTCAGACAAGTTATATTGTGAAATTCGGCATTACTTGTTTTCTCTCGACTTTGCCATTGTGGCTGGCAATGAACACCTCAGAAGGAATGGCTGTCCTTGTCTTTTTGAACCATGTTGCAGGACTGTTTACATTATTTTTACATATATGTCCTTGCATTAAAATGTAAACATGATAAAAGAGAAATGAATCCCACTGATTTCTATATATAAATCTACTGAAGATTTACTTTTGTTTTTACTTTATTTAAAATTTAGTCTTTAATTTTCTGGGCTGAACACTGCTATTATCTGGAGAATATAGGTACTGCTATTTTATTTTTGGGTCTTTAAATTGTGGTGAAACCTGTAGAAGTCATGAGCCTTGCAAAGTGAATGGTGGATGTCGGATGCATATTTATTTATTTATTTTTAGGTATTTATATCCTGCTCTTCATCCAGAAAGGCTCTCAGCAGCTTACAAATTGTTAAGCATTAGCATTTGACATACGGTATTTACACCGTTTTATACCATGCTAGGCACTAAGTGATGTCCACAGTATGTTAGCTAATTGCCCCCACAGGCAATCATTTTACTGACCTACAAAAGGATGGAAGACTGAGTATGCCCCTACTTTTCAGTATGCTGAAATAGGTATGCTGTAAGACCTTAAATTATAATTAATTACTTTGTTTTTTATGTTTAGTCTGATGGAGAGGGAATGGATGTTCCATATGGTCTCAGTGGTAGTGTCCTGTCAAAAGGAATTGGTCTTGATTTTTAAAAAAAATATTTTTCAAATTAATATAAAGCTACAGTAAGATAATATACAATAAAAACAGAAAGAAAAAAAGCACAAGAGGAAAACATAAAAAAGAAAAGAAAGAAAAGAATATTTACTTTTTACTTTCTTACCGATGGTTATAGATTATATAAAGGTCTACTTTCCTTACATAATGATATTTCATGCTTCTACTTATTTATTTTTTATTTATTTGATTTATATCCTGCCTTTCTACCAAGATGGGATTCAGGGTGGCTTACAATAATTTAAAAAATACAACTAAAACATTATTAAAGTTAAAATTTTTCAATAAAAATTAAAAACATTAAAACAGCATACCACATCTCTCTCTGGCTTTTCTTCGCAAACGAAGACTCAGGAAGGACTCATCCCGTGTTTTCTGCAAGCGCGCTGATGACTAAAGAGGCCAATCCGAGATAGACAAGTCCGGTTGAAGAAGGCACAGCAGAAGGTCTCCTTGGGTGATGTTTCCGGGTTGTGATTCTTTCTGCGTTGTCGTTTCTCTTCAAGACTCGTTCGGCATGAGTTCTCAAATAAGGCTGCAGCATTGTGGATAGTGCGTCTCCATGCCTCCCGATGTGAGGCCAGGGCGGACCATTGTTGGTGATTAATTTGGCCGAGCCTGAGATGTTGTTTCGGGGAGTCCTTGTATCGCTTTTTTGGAGCGCCCCTCTTATGCTGACCCGTGGCGAGTTCACCGTAGAGTACTATTTTGGGGAGGCGATGGTCCTCCATCCTAGAAATGTGCCCTGCCCAGCGCAGCTGTGTTCTCAATATCATGGCCTCAATGCTGGTGATCCCTGCTTGCTCAAGGACAGCAACATTCATCACATAGTCAGTCCAGTGTATATTTAGGATTGTGCGTAAATAGCGCTGATGGAAGTGTTCGAGGAGTCGTAAATGGTGGCAATAGGTGACGCATACCACATAATTCTATAATTAAAATTCACATTTGAAAAGCCTACCTAAATAAAAATGTCTTCATCTGTCAGTGAAAAGAAAGCAGGGAGGGGGCTGTCAGGAGAACTGTATTCAAATGATTTTTTGTTGGCAAATATAATGAAGGCATACTACACTTTTAATAAAGACATCATTTTTGTCCTTCCCTGCCTGCTGTCTTATTTTATAAGTCAGCTATTGCAGAAGAACTTCTTCCTGAAAGCCAGTGGGGCTTCAGAGCCAATAGGAGTACTACATATATGGTATTTGCCCTTAGACAACTGCAAGAGAAATGTAGAGAGGAGAACAAGGGTCTCTATGTAACATTTGTCGACCTCACCAAAGCCTTCGACACTGTGAGTAGAAAAGGTCTGTGACAGATCCTGGAAAGACTAGGATGTCCCCCCAAATTCCTTAAAATGATTATCTTGCTACACGAAGGCCAGTGCAGTCAAGTCAGATATGGCGATGCTCTTTCACAGCCCTTTCTAATAACTAATGGAGTGAAGCAAGGTTGTGTTCTTGCTCCCAATTTATTTATAGTCTTTTTCAGCATGATGCTCCAAAGGGCTATGGCAGAGCTTGAAGAAGTTGACGGCATCTATATATGTTACCGTACTGATGGTAGCTTGTTTAACTTTAGCTGTCTGAGGGCTCGCACCAAGACTCTAAACTATCTAGTCCGTGAACTGCTCTTCGTTGATGCTGCTGCCCTTGTTGCCCACACAGAAGCAGCTCTGCAGCGCCTAACATCCTGCTTCACAATAGCTGCAGAGCTGTTTGGGCTGGAAGTCAACCTGAAGAAAATGGAAGTTATTTACCAGCCTGCACCACAGGATGAACATCACCATCCCCACATTGCTGTCGGAAAATCTGTGCTTAAGTCTGTTCAGCAGTTCACCTACCTGGGAAGCATCATCTCCTCAGATGCCAAGATTGACAAAGAGATCAATCACAGATTAGCAAAGGCCTATTGCACATTTGGAAGACTTTACAAAAGAGTCTGGAGTAATAAACACCTGAGGCGAAGCACAAAGTCAGTGTGTATAGAGCCATTGTACTGTCTATTCTCCTTTATGGGTCTGAAACATGGGTCACCTATCGCCACCACTTACGATTCCTCGAATGCTTTCATCAGTGTTGTATACGCACAATCCTAAATATACATTGGACTGACTATGTGACGAATGTTACAGTCCTTGAGCAAGCAGGGATCACCAGCATTGAGGCCATGATATTGAGAACACAGCTGCGCTGGGCAGGGCACATTTCTAGGATGGAGGACCATCGCCTCCCCAAAATAGTACTCTATGGTGAATTCGCCACGGGTCAGTGTAAGAGGGGTGCTTCAAAAAAGCGATACAAGGACTCCCTGAAACAACATCTCAGGGTCGGCCAAATTGATCACCAACAGTGGTCCGCCCTGGCCTCACATCGGGAGGCATGGAGACGCACTATCCACAATGCTGCAGCCTTATTTGAGAACTCACGCCGAATAAGTCTTGAAGAGAAACGACAACGCAGAAAGAATCACAACCCGGAAACATCACCCAAGGAGACCTTCTGCTGTGCTTTCTGCAACTGGACTTGTTTATCCCAGGTTGGCCTTTTTAGTCATCAGCGTGCTTGCAGAAAGCGCAGGATGAGTCCTTCCTGAATCTTTGTTTGCAAAGAAAAGCCAGAGATAATTTGATTACATGTATTTGTCAGTTTGCTTTATGTTACAATTTATTTTCCCTGGATATGTTGTTTTACAATTGTATTTTATAGTTTTATATTATTATTTCTTCCTTCCCTCTGCATGTGTGCATTTATATTTAAGACTGTACGCCTTTGGCAGGACCCACTGTTTTTGATTGTTATACTTGTAACGTGCCATGTACATCCATCGTGCTGTATAAAATCAACAACAACAATAATAGTTGAAAGACATGATTCTGCCTATGTTATACATAGCTTGACTCATAATCATTCCAGATGGACTGCTAAAAAGGCAATATTTAGAAAGCGTACAAAGATCTGAAGCTAGCAAGAAAGCAAACAATCCATTTGATTATTCCTCCTATTGGTTGTTATTAATCACTGATGTCCTAGCAAGAATACTTACTTTGGATGTAGCACGATAAGGTTGTGCAGTGTTTTTAATTGCAGAATGTGGTTTGTGCCAGTACTTTTAAACTGAATTAAATGGTGAACAGAGTGGAAGTTGATGGAGTTCAAAGCATCAAGTAAATTGATGTTCCAGTGGACAAGATGAAGTAGAATGTAGATTAGGTAATCAGTGTTAAGCTGTGATGGTATAATAATAGTAATAATGGTGATGATGAAATACTCCAATCAAGTTAATATGACAGTAATATGTAGACCGTCAAAGAACTTATGTGAAGCCATTTGCATGATTTAGGTTTAATAACCATTTTTATTGAAATAAATACAGTAATAAATTATTAAATAATTTGTTAGCACTTCAGAATATTATACAGAATAAAACCTTGTTTCAGTTTGTAATATATTTTTATATATTTTTCAGGTGAAGTTTGGAAACACAACATTTAAGACAGATGTGTATCCCAAATCCCTCAATCCTCAGTGGAATTCTGAATGGTTTAAGTTTGAGGTAAATGAACCAAAAATTGATTAGGTAACACAGACAAGCAAGTTATTGAGGAAGCCATAGTTTTGTGATAACATTGTTGGTACATAAGAATAATTCTAAATATTGTTGGAGAGGTTGTCTGGAAATAGGAACATATATGCATATGTGGTGGAATTGTAAATTTGTACAGCAGTTTTGGGAAATGGTTTTTATAGAAATAGAGAATATTCTGAATAGAAATATAGAAAGGAAACTGAGCATACAATTGATGTCAATTTATAATGGAGAGAATGGGAACCAAGCAGAAAAGGATTTAATAACAAATTTATTAATGACAGCAAGATTAATTATAGCAAGACATTGGAAAATGCAAATAAATGTACAAGTGGAGGAGTGGTATAAAGAAGTTTGGAAAATGGCAATAAATGATAACATGTAGAATTAAAGTAAGAAGAGGAAGTTGGAAAGAAAGTGATTTTGATAAAATTTGGAAAGTATTTGTAAAAAAAAATATTACAGACAAAAGATGGGAGGTTACCTCCCCGAGAAGAAATGAGATTCTGGAAAATTAGGTAAGGGATAATGGCTCTGGTGAAGGGGAGCATTGAGGTGGGGGGAGGTAGGGGAAGTAATATTCATGAAAAGAATCATAGTAAAGAATTTATGTTAATTTTTGAAATTAGTTAATAGAAAATTGTGATGTTTATGGTAATTTTATTGTTACACTAAATAAGTATTGATTGGATATTATAACGTATGATTATAAAATTAATAAAAATATATTTAAAAAATTGTTGGTACATTCGCCAGTAATGCATGTTCATACATTTTGTTAAATAATGTTTGGATCTGCCCGCTCGATCCTTGCCCTTCATGGCTGTCCATCCAGGGGGGGACTGCCTTGATGGTGTTCCTTAAGGACATCATCAATGCATCCCTCAGAGAAGGGTGTGTTCCATCTTGTTTAAAGGAAGCAGCCGTTAGGCTGCTCCTGAAAAAATCTTCCCTTGACCCCCTGGACATGAACAACTATAGGCCAGTTTCTACGTTACCATTCTTGAGCAAAGTGATCGAGAGGGCAGTTGCGCTTCAACTCTAAGTGGTCTTGGATGAAACCGATTATCTAGACCCATTTCAAACTGGCTTTAGGATGGGATTTGGAGTTGAGACTGCCATGGTTGCCTTAACCGACGACCTGTGTCTAAGCATCGACAGGGGTAGCGTGACCCTGTTGGTGCTTTTGGACATCTCAGCAGCTTTCGATACGATAGATCATAGCATCCTCTTGGATCGCCTGAGAGGGTTAGGAATCGGAGGCACTGCGCTCCAGTGGTTCCGGTCCTTCCTCTCGGGCAGGTCCCAGAGGGTGTTGCTCGGGGACAGTTGCTCCAGCAGAAAGGAGCTTACTTGTGGTGTTCCGCAGGGCGCCATCCTGTCCCCAATGCTGTTTAACATCTATATGAAGCCGCTGGGTGAGATTATTCAGAGTTATGGGGCTGGGTGTTATCAGTACGCTGATGACACCCAGATCTATTTCTCCTTGTCCCGATCCTCGGCCTCGAATTCCAATGGTGTCTCTCCTCTTAATGACTGTCTTAAAGCAGTAATGTGCTGGATGAGGAAAAACAGATTGAGATTAAATCCAGACAAAACGGAGGTGCTCACTTTAGCGGCCCCGAAACCAGGAGTTGGGTTGCAACCTCCAGTCCTGGACGGGGTCACGCTCTCCGTTAAGGACTGTGTTTGCAGTCTGGGGGTGCTCCTTGATTCATCGCTTCAGATGACGAGTCAGGTGAATGCGACAGTCAGGAGCGCCTGTTATCAGCTTCGGCTGATACGCCAGCTGCGCCATTTCCTGGAAGTAAAGGACCTCGAGACTGTGGTGCACGCGCTGGTAACCTCTCGTCTAGATTTCTGCAATGCGCTCTACATGGGGCTGCCCTCATGCTTGGTCCGGAAACTTCAGTTGGTACAAAATATGGCAGCCAGAGTGGTCTTGGGAACATCTCGGAGAGACCATATAACTCCAGTGTTAAGATCTCTCCACTGGCTGCCTATCAGTTTCTGGGCCCAGTATAAGGTGTTGGTTATTACCTTTAAAGCCCTAAATGGCTTGGGTCCAACTTATCTCCTGAACCGCCTCCTCCCATACAATCCTCCCCGCGCACTCCGGTCCTCTGGGAGGAATTTGCTTCAGCCACAAAAATCTAGGCTGTCTGCTACCTCCCAGAGGGCCTTTTCGGTAATCGCCCCCAAATTGTGGAATGACCTGCCGAATGAGATCCGTCAGATAACAACCCTGAGTAGCTTTAAAAAAGCACTAAAGACGGATCTCTTTCGGCAGGCCTTTCCTAATTAGATCCCGGCCTCAGGGGATCCTGGCTTCTTTTAGTCCGCTGGCCATTTATAGTATTTTATTGTATTTATTGTTTTTAATTGTGATTTTATATCAGTTGGTTTTAATTTATAATTGTTTAATATTTTTTTATGGGGGAGGGTGGGGTGGGGGGTGTTTGGGGATTTTATCTGTATTGTATTTTAATTTTGTAAGCCGCCCCGATTGTTTTAACAGAGGGGCGGGGTATAAATAAATATTATTATTATTATTATTGTTATAATAAAAAGGCAGGTTGGATAAAGCTGAGGGGAGCGGTCTCAGCTGGTTGGATTTACATTGGTTTTGGGGGGTGTTTTTGAGTGTGGGGTTTGGGATTTTTTTTACCCTCAAGATACATCAGCATAATCATGGTGCAAAATACATAATGCTCTAACCCTGGAATTTGTTTTCAAACCAAGATTGAATGGCTCTTACTGTCCTTCCCACACAAAAATCTGCTTCTGAGAATCCCAAGATTTTTTTCCATTTCATTTCAGCAATATAATTTAGGAACTAGGAAGTCATTCTGTTGTTGAAATTCTTAAATCATTGGGGCTCAGAAATCGTTCTTGACCTGTTGTAAATAATCCAGAAATTTACCACTAGATTCATTTCTACCTTGTACTTGTAGAACACAGTAAAGTGTTTTGAAAATTTTGTGTGTAAATGGAAGGTCATGTGGGAAGAAATAAATGGTTCAGAATCTTTTTTATTGATAATTCTTATGTAAATTTCTTACTATACTTCTGCCTGCTTTTCTAAGTAGGAAAATGAGCATTTCAATCAGATAGTTAATTCTCATGTACAGTAATATTAGAAGCTGGTTTATAGGTGCATTGCTATGAAGCTTTATGAAGAATAAGAATGAAATGTGAAAAGTATGTGCAAACCTTTGAATATATATCACAGCCTAAAAACAGTCCTAATTCTTTGGTTACAAAAACTAGGGCAATCAGCTATAAAGTATTGCATATTTTAATTGGACTTTTGTATCTTAGCAAAGTTGCATAATTTGATAGAGACAGGGATCTAGGAAATGCATGAAAGTACATTTAAAAAACAGATTTGTAAAGGAAGGACAAGAAGAACATGACAAGAATAGGCACTGCTACTTATTTTTTAAAAATCATGCCATTTCACTTTTATGAATCCCAGGAAGACACTTTTAGTAACAAATGTTGACCAGAATAGAATAGAAGTGGAGGTAGCACATGAGCCTTACATTTGTTCCATGGTTTTATTGCAACAATGGCCATGTTAGCTGCATATTGCTGAAGCTGTACTTCAACACATCTGGAGGCAAAAAGGTTGGAGCAAGATAGTTTACTGACATGTTGTCATCTTCCTGCATTCCCAGATGCAGTGACCAGCAGTTTCAGAGTTAAACAGAAACCTTTATTGACACAGTAATCCAGAGCTAGAAATTTTAAAGGAATTAAGGTGATTTCAGTTTGGAAAATATGACAACAGTATAATTAGTTGTAAAAAGAGAGAGATGCTTCTGATCTTTTTGATATCATCATGACAAAAGGAACGGGGTGGGAGACAACACATAAGCTTAGGTTTTGTTCACATGTGTCAGGATCAGTCCCAGACATGACCTGTTCATGCCAATTTCAGTATTTCCATGTAACCTTGCTGTTAATTGTGTTTTCATTTTTCTGGGCTTGTTAACGGGTGTTATTTGTCAGTGGTGGAAAGGAGTAATAGCGGTTGCAATGAGAATGGAGAGATAAGCTTGCAGCTGCATACTAGGCTTGATAAAAATGGGCTGGACATTAGTTCAGGAGGTCAGAGGATGATGGGTAATAGTTGCAGCATGCCAGATTTCAAAGATTGCAGTATGCTTTTATTATACTGTCTGTCTTCTAAGTTTCAATTCTGAGCAACAACCTTATGATATGCTTTCTCGCTGTTGGGCTCCCCTAGTACAAATGACTACTACTGGGTTTTTTTCAAAAACCTAAGAATTCTAGCCTTTGCTTTGCTTGTAGAAACAGTGATCTAGTTCTGGTAGCAAACTACTACTACTCATCCAGGACACTTGAGAAGAAGAGATCAGAAGTACCTACATTCATTTCCAACCAACTACAGTTTGTTCATCCTCAGTTGGGCACTGTAGTTAATTTAAATTGTGAGTTGTCTGAATAGGTCATGGTTGGAAACTAGAGTTCAGTCTATGGAGATTTTCGGACGGCTAAAATCACCCTCTTGCCTCATGTGTCCGTGAGTAAAAAACAGCGTGGCCGCCTCCAATGCTGGCTGCAACAGTCACGGACGACGCCGAGAGAGAAACGGCGTCTTCCAAAATGGACCCTTGCCGCACAGCAGCCTCGTTACTGTTCCGGGGGCTGCTTGCGCGGCAAGAGGCTGATTTTAGCCATTCGAAAATCTCCTGTGTTGAAGCAGTTCAATATTTAAACTAACCACAGTTTTTGTTTGTCCACATTCTCCCTTGAGAAATGCTGGCATTCTATAATTCTGGGTGGGTTTTATTTTAGGTGGATGATGAAGATCTACAAGATGAACCCCTACAAATCACTGTTCTTGACCATGATACTTACAGTGCTAATGATGCCATTGGAAAAGTTTACATTGATATTGACCCTCTCCTCTACAGTGAAGCAGCAACAGTTATCTCTGGCTGGTTTCCAATTTATGATACAATACATGGTAAGATTTTTTTTTCAAATTGTCATATTTTTCTCAGACAAATCAATCAGGTGATTTAAGGTAGATTAATTGTGATGTTTAAAGTCTTTGACCAAATCCTATACACTTTTAGTGTACCATAAGTATACGCCAGTATACTTATTCTGGATCCCACTACAGTGGACTTAAGCTCACCCATTATATAATGGTTGAAGAGCTTCCTACTCCTCAAGTGGGAAGTGCCACAGGGTTCTGTTCTGGGCCCAGTGCTGTTCAACATCTTTATCAATGACTTGGATGAGCGAATAGAGGGCATGCTTATCATGTTTGCAAATGACACCAAATTAGGAGGGGTAGCTAATACCCTAGAGGATAGGATCAGAATCCAAAATAACCTTAACAGATTAGAAATGAATTTTAACAGGGAGAAATGTAGGATACTACGCTTGAGCAGTAAAAATGAAATGGACAGATATAGGATGGGTGACACCTGGCTTGATGGCAGTACATGCGAACAGGATCTAGGAGTCTTAGTGCACCACAAGCTGAACATGAGTCAGCAGTGTGATGCAGTACTAAAAAAGCCAATGCGATTCTAGGCTGCACCAATAGGAGTATAGTGTCTAGATCAAGAGACGTAATAGTGCTACTCTATTCTGCTTTGGTCAGACCTCACCTGGAATACTGTGTCTAGTTCTGGGCACCACAATTCAGGAAGGATATTGAGCTGGAATGTGTCCAGAGGAGGGCAATCAAAATGGTAGGAGGTCTGGAAGCCATTATGCCCTATGAGGAGTGGCTTAGAGAGCTGGGCATGTTTAGTCTGGAGAAGAGAAGCTTGAGTAGTAACATTATAGTAATGATTGAGGATGGAGCAAGCTTGTTTTCTGCTGCTCCCGAGACTAGGACACAGAGCAATGGGTTCAAACTACAGGAAAAGCGATTCCACCTAAACATTAGAATCATAGAGTTTGAAGAGACCTTAAGGGCCACCCAGTCCAACCCCCTGCCATGCAGGAATATGTAATCAAATCATTCCAGACAGATGGCCATCCAGCCTCTGTTTAAAAACCTCTAAAGAAGGAATCTCCACCACACTATAATGCAGTGTATTCCACTTCCAAACAGTTCTTAGTGTCAGGAAGTTCTTCCTAATGTGTAAGTGGAATCTCTTAGGAAGAACTTCCTGACAATAAGAGCTGTTCGGAAGTGGAATACACTGCCTCGTAGTGTAGTGGAGTCTCCTTCTTTGGAGGTTTTAAAACAGAGGCTGGATGACCATCTGTTGGGAATGATTTGATTGTGTGTTCCTGCATGGCAGGGGAGGGGGTTGGACTGGATGGCCCTTGTGGTCTCTTCCAGCTGTATGATTCTAAGTCAAAAATGAGGGCAAGAGGTCTGTATGTGATTGCAGATTGATTGATTGCACTAGGGATCACATGCAGTTGTTGAGAAAGTGTAACCACTTGCTCAGTAATTTTTACATTAGTGTGGTGGCCTAATGGGATTCCAGTCTATAAATCATTTCGACCAAGGAGACAGACATTGTTAATTCTTTCCATACGGTATGTAAATATGTAATTCTGAAGTAGAAACAAACTTGTTTCTTAGAGAAAGTGCTGCTGTGTTATTTTTTGTTAAGAATTATAGCACTGGGACAGTTCCAGTCACATATCAGAAAGGAATCCAGTAAATGTTGTAAAGGAAGCATCAGGAGAAATGAAAGATTTCTGTGGAACATGCTTTATTTGTATTCGTAAAATTACTTTGAAAGAGTGGCCTTAAAGAGGCTTTCTTTCCAAGGAACTGGTTTCAAAAAAATATTTATAGAAACCATGTATCTGTATTTCTTCATGTAGTAACAGACCTGTATTTCAGTATGACCTGTACTCTATTCCAAATAATACAGCATAGGACATGGGGTTATTAAGGGTGTTGTCCCACCGCCAGCTTTCTGATGGACCAATTGACTCTGTCTCACATTTCAGGGTACTGGAGTTCAAAGTCTGGTGAGGGAAAATGATGAAACAGTAGGTTTAACATGCTGTGCTTGTAGGAAGAACACAGTTGTTGATGACAGTGGTTGTTCTGTTCTTCACATATTCTCCAACTCTATATTTTAGTTGCATTAATATTCTTGGATGCTGGGTACCAAAAAGTTTTAACTTGCCAATGTTTTAACTCACTAGTTTGCTTCAGACATGACCCATCAGTTTTGTATGGGATTTTATACAGTTGCTAACCCTTTCTCATCCTGGTACACTTGAGATCTTTTGGACTTCAGCCCATGACTGTGTTGGCTGGGACTGATGGGACCCACAGTTCAAAACATCTGGAGATCACTGGATTGAGGAATGCTGAAGTATCCATTAGTATAGATTTTAGTTTCTTCTTCATGGTCTCTGTGGCTCACACAAATGGGTTATCTGCTCTGGGGTAGTACATACTTTGGAACCTTCTAGAGCAGTATAGTATGTGTTTTAGTGGTAGCCTCACCCACTCCCCATGTACCCAACCAGCATGCTTCCCTCCTAAACCCTCAGTCTCTTTCTGTCAGCCACAGCAGCTGTAGCAGTAGTGTTAGGAGCCTTCTGAGCTTTTGCCTACTTCTGCTCTCTTGTGATTTCTCAACCGACTTGGCTCTTGGGAAGCTGCTGAAGCCCTTAGCAGTTTATGGCCTCTTCAGCATTGTTTAAACGCTGTACCTCCTGTAGAGGTAAGATACCAGAAAAGGACAGTCACTCTACATTCCGCCTTTGTCTTGGGGAGTAGTACAACTTCAGTGCCTGCTCCCACTGCCAGGCCTTTTTGCCTCAGCTCCACTGGAATGCACTACCTCGGAGTGTGGTGGAGTCTCCTTCTTTGGAGGTTTTTAAACAGAGGTTGGGTGGCCATCTGTTGGCAGTGCTTTGATTGTGTATTCCTGCAGGGCAGGAGGTTGGACTAAATGGCTCTTGTGGTCTCTTCCAACTCTGTGATTCTTTGATTCTATGAAACTGGACGGCTAGGTTAAAAGCTCTCCTCTGGGAGAAAGCTCTTAAGTGCATCAGATAAGGCTGTGGAAAACAGACTGCTCCATAGCACTTTGGTTGCTGTGGTTAGAGTGAAGTCTTCTTCATGGGCTCCATGTGTACCAACCACATCAGGCTCTTCAGTGCCAGTTGTGTTGAAGTGGTTGTTAATGGAATCCTCTTCAAGCTCCAGCAGATGGCATTTAGTTGGAAGGCCTGCCTCAGAACTGGCCCCTTGGCCTTGTGCTCCTTCGACCCCAGTGGTGGAGGCTACTTTGAGCCATCGGCAGAAGGCTTGGCCCATGTACTTTTGACCCTGAGAAGGTCCCTAGAGTCTCTAGGATACACTGCTTCAACCCATCACCAGTGGGTGTATAAGAAACACAAGAAAAGGAAGAGAGCTCGAGACAACAATCCATCTTGACATGCTACCGTGGTACTGACCAAACGGGACTGAAAGGGAGGCTTCAACCAGGATACTGTGAAGTCTTACCCCTCTTCTGAGCAAGGTGAATGTACTCCCACAGCTCTTTGGTTAGGTCACATGAGTTGGTTGTGGCACATACAACTTCAGATGGAGGAATTATAGATTCATCCCCATGAGGTCCGACACCACCTTCTCCACCAGCCATTGGTCAGCAGACAGCTCCTCTGGAAAAGCCTCTTCCACCACTACCATCACCACTTAGCGTGGTGCCTTCAGTACCATCTCCACCAGGAATAGTATGTTGTGACAGCACCGTCACTCTCAAAAGGGATTGGTCCAGTTGGATTTCCTCAAGCTCCAACTCTCAAATGTCTCTTCACAAGGTGCATTCACACTCAAGATGTTCAGATCCTTTTTGGTCCAATGGCCTTGACAACTTTGGTGACAGCTTATGCGAAGTTGAGGATGAGACCTCTACAAGCATGGTTCCTGTCATGCTTCAGCCCTCTCATGTATTCTCAGTACAAGATGCTAACTATTCAATGAAGTGTTCATTGTTCTCTGAGGTGGTGGATGGCTTCCTGGAACATGCAGGTGGGCATGCTGTTCCTGTCTCGGCAGCCAACAGTAGTGTTAAACACTGATGCATCCCAGCAAGATTGGGGAGCACACTCAGCGGGATTGACAGTCAGAGAAGTTGGTCAACATAGGAGAGTGGCTTTCATAGCAACACTCTTGAACTGCTGGCTCTCATGAAAGCATTCAGGGCATTCAAACAGATGTCATGCGGTAAAGCAGTTCAGGTAGTGTCCGACAACACTGCTGGTCTACTACCTTAATAAGCAAAGGGGCACACGATTGGACACCCTGCTATGACTTACAGTTCTTTTTTGGAACTGGTGCATTTTGGAACTGGTGCATTTGGGTCTCAGCGATTAATCTCCCAGGAAAGGAGAACATCTTGGTGGATGCCCTGAGCTGGACATCCATATCCTGTCACAAGCAAAGACTACACCCAAGCATTCTCTGCAAGATATTCTGGGAATGGGGCACACAGGCTGTAGACCTGTGGCACCTCAGAACAAGCAGTACAAGATCATCTGCTCCAGAACCTGCAGACAAAAGGGCTTTCTCAGTGATGTGTTCCTGTTCATTTGGGGAAGACCCAGCATGTACGCTTTCCCACTGTTTCCACTCGTTATAAAGGTGATCACCAAGTTTTGTTAGGATAGGGCTAGGTGCATTCTGGTCACTCTGTGGTGGCCCAGACAGCCATGGTTTACCTTTCTGATTAGGAGGAACTTCCTGACAGTAAGAGCTGTTTGGTAGTGGAATGCACTGCCTCAGAGTGTGGTGGAGTTTCCTTCTTTAGATGTTTTTAAACAGAGGCTGGATGGCCATATGTCAGGAATGCTTTGGTTTGGTATTCCTGCAGGGCAGGGGGTTGGACTAGATGGCCCTTGTGGTCTCTTCCAACTCTATGATTCTATGTGTTTCTATGATTCACCTTTCCAAAGGGAAGTACCTGAAGTTCCCGTCCCGTCCAGATCTCCTCATGATCCATGGTGGCAAGGTGAGGCATCCCTACTTGAAAATTCTCAAACTCATTGTCTGGAAGCTCATCCTCTAACATCCCTGTCGGATTCTGTTAGACCTGTTATTGTGGCAGCACATAAGCCATCTACTCCTACAAGTGGAGTAAGTTCACTGAGTTTCTCCAATCTCGTCGTGTCTCTCCATATGGGGCGAAGACTACCCACATTCTAGATTTTCTAGTCTCACTGGCAGACAAGGGATTATTTTGTCCTCCATTAAATGTTTCTTATCAGAAATATCTAGGCATCTCCAACACATGGGTTAGCTTTTTTTTTTTAACCTAAAAGGATATAAAAATCAATTCCACCTGTGACTGGACCTGCTTCCCAATGGAGCCTGCAGTTAGTGTTTTCTCAGCTTTCCAGGAAGCCCTTCAATCCAACGGTCTCTTACAATCTGTAGTTGCTCATTTGTAAGTCTGCCTTCCTGGTTGCGGTTACCTCAACAAGAAGAGCAGGAGAGCTCTGTGCCCTATGGGCAAATCAGCCTTGCCTACAATTCCATAAGGATAAGGTAATCTTACACCAGGCATTTCTTTTCTCCTGAAAGTAGTTTCATCATTTTACCTGAACATTCTGATTTGGAGCGCTCTCTTCATTGTCCTGATGTGTGTCATGCCCTTGCCTTTTATGTTGATTGCATGGCTCCCCCCACCAACAAATCACAGAGACTTTTTCTATGTTATTTGTGCAACAAAAAAGGACTTCCTGTTTCAACTCCATGTCTCTCTTGAATGGGTTGCAGTGACTGTTCACCTGGCCTATGAACTCGTTGGCAAACAACATCCAGTTTAAGTGAGGAGCCACTCTACCAGAGCAATGGTGGTGTTGACGGCTTTTTTGTGAGAGCTCCCTCTACATTGCATCTGTAGAGCTGCCACCTGTCCCAGCCTTTGACCTTCATCTCACACTATAGACTGGACACAAGGTCCCAGGCAGAGGCTGCTTTTGGGAGGGCTGTGCTCTTCTCATGTGTTCCATGACACTCCCTCCTCCTGTAGTTAGTATTAGTAGCTTGCTGTTCTCCCATTTGTGTGAGTCACAGTGACTACGAAGAAGAACAGGTTGCTTATTTGTAACTGTGATTCTTCAAATGGTCATCTGGGAACTTACACAACAACAGCTTTTGTCCCCTTGTCATTTCCTGCTTCCCCTTAGATCCTTGGCTGCTGCTTTGGTGTCCAGGGAACCGAGAGTTTAGGTGGAAACCACACTGATTAGGGGCACGGGGAGAGGACAGGGCTACTGACAAAACACATATTATGCTGCTCTAGAAGGTTCCAAAGCCTGTACTGTGCAGGCACAGACAGCCCATTTGCATGATTTCACAGATAACCACTCAAAGAAGATTACAGGTAGGCAACTTGTTCTTCACAATTATACAGTATGGGAGAAATAGAATAGTGTGGGAAGGTTAGGTATTGCACATGGAGTGGATGTTCTCTTTCTCAGTTTTCTTTTTTTAGTATCTAAAGGTATTAATACCCTATTTTGAGAACCACGTTTATTCGTTCATAGTTCATAACATTGTACAGTTGGCCCCCCATATCCACAGATTCTGCATCCACGGATTGAACCAACCACGGTTCAAAAACACCCCCCCCCCAATACTTCCAAAAAGCAAACCTTGATTTTACTGTCTTAATTAAGGGATGCCATTTAACTCTCTCTTTCTCTCTCTGGCTTTTCTTCACGAATGAAGATTCAGGAAGGACTCATCCCGCGCTTTCTGCAAGCGCCAATCTGAGATAAACAAGTCCGGTTGCAGAAAGCACAGCAGAAGGTCTCCTTGGGTGATGTTTCTGGGTTATGTTTCTTTCTGCATTGTCGTTTCTCTTTAAGACTTGTTCGGCGTGAGTTCTCAAATAAGGCTGCAGCATGTGGATTATAGCATGTTTGCTTCAATATCCCTTGGTCACAGATAAGATATACCCTGTCGGGGATGCTTTGATCAAGATTTCCTGCGTGGCAGGGGGTTGGACTGGATGGCCCTCGTGGTCTCTTCCAACTCTACAATTCTATGATTCTATGATATAACAGCAAACAAAATTTTGAGTGCAATACCCAAAATTTAATGTTTTAATTGCCAAGTGAACCTCTGCACTTAAGTTCTTCTTCTAAAGCCTTATATGGGTTCCCCTGCTGCCTGGGGTGAGATGGGTGTGAAAGAACCTCCTCTTTCCTCCAGGCCATTTATAGGCCACCCTCCCCACCAGATTATTTGCTTGGTGTTGTGCTATTTTTTGCTACTCAATCTATATTGTATTTTTGCATATTCTTGTTTTATATTTTTAAATTTTGTCTGAACCACCTCAAGAAGCTTTGGATAGAAAAGTTAGTATTCACCTGGTCTATTTCTTTATGTTGGAACAAATTCTTACCCTTTCACATATTTTTCATATGCAGGTATAAGGGGAGAAATCAATGTGGTGGTGAAAGTAGACCTCTTCAATGACTTAAACCGTTTTAGGCAGTCATCATGTGGAGTCAAATTTTTCTGCAGTAAGTCTGTAAAAATTGAACAAAATCTTTTTGTGTGTGAAAAATAGTCTAGAAGAATAACAGCTTCTAAAGATTTCTATCAGAGTGAGCAACTAGTGGGTACAGGAGTCAGTTCTCTCTGTCTGCCTTCCTTCCTTCCTTCCTTTCTTCTTCCCCATCCCACCCTACTTCTCTCTGCCATACACACACATACATACATACACACTTCAGCAGGACATACCGACAGTGAAAATGAAGTTCTGTATTTTTAAACTAAAACAGATGTGGCAGCTAAAAATGCTAATGTGATTTGGGCTTCATCAATAGGAGTATAGTACAATAGAACCCCTGTATCAGCTGAGGATTAGTTCTCGGGGGCCCATGGATACTGAAAACTATGGATAATAGCGAACACCATTGAAATAATGGGACTTCTGCTTTAAAATACCATAGAGTTGCCTTGGAGGACCTAGAAAATGGCTAGAGAGGACACATTTTCTAGAAGGATTCTATGTTAGGTGTGCTGTTTTGTGTCCTGTAGATAATTGAATCAGTGGATACAGGACCCCTATTGTATATACCGTATATTCCGGCGTATAAGACGACTGGGCGCATAAGACGTCCCCCCAATTTTTAAGTTAAAATATAGAGTTTGCCACCCACCCACCCACCCAGCCAGCCAGCTGCCTGGAAAGCCTGTTCCCCACCAGCCAGCTCAGTGGCTGTAGATGATGGAATAGTCTGTGAAATTAAAGGACTGAGAACAGCTAAAAAAGCATGGGATACTTTGAAAAATCTCTGTGGTGTTCAATCTTTGGAAAGTAAGGTTGCATTAATACTGTAAGTTGGTTAATATGAAGCTATCAAATCCCAAATTTTTGAATGAGCACATTAATGAATGAACACATTAATGGTTTTAGAGCCACATTGGCAGACAAGAGAATTTCACCATAGACAAAACTTGATGCAAAATGAGAAGTTGAATCCAGAAATTCTAATTTTAGGCTAACTTGTCCTGAAAAGAAACATCATTTTGACTCTCCTGAGCTAAATAGAGGGCCATTTAACTCTTCAAATGCAAAGCAGTCATTCTCACAGCAGGAGGAAGGATCTGCTGGGGAAACTGCCCAGGCCATTTTACACTTCAATCATTCTCACAGCAGGGGAAAAGGTCTACTGGGGTATAAGACCACCCCCCCCCCACTTTTGAGGAGATTTTCAAGTGTTAAAAAGTAGTCTTGTATGCAAGAATATACGGTAGATTGATGGAAGCAGTAGTACAGTAAGGACCCCCACATCCATGGGGGATTGGTTCCGGGCCCCGCAGCGGGTGGTGAAATCCACAGATAATAGCGAACTCCCCGCCCCTTGCCAATTGTTGCCATTGCTGCCACGGAAGCCATGCCAGGGGGTGAAGAGAGAAGGGAGGCAAGACCTCTCCTCCCCTCCCCTCCCATCACCATCAAAGCCACCAGCGCTCTGTTGCCACCAGAACTTTGCCCCCTCCCTTCCCTCTCACTGGAGCATTGCCTCCCTTTGCCCTCACTGGAGCCACTGGAGCTGTGGGTGGGGGTGGGTGAAGGAAGAAGGGAGGCGAGACCTCTCCTCCCTTCCCTTCGCCCTGCCGTTGCCATGGATGCAATCTGGAAGCCTCCTCCCCTCCCTCCCCTGTCCACCCCCCCCCCCGCTGTCACCAACCTTGGATAATTGAATCAGCAGTTGGTGAATCAGCGGATGCGGGGGTGCTACTATACCACTCTATTCTGCTTTGATCAGACATCACCTGGAATACTGCATCCAGTTTTGGGTACCACAGATGAAAATAGGTATTGACAAGCTGAAATGTGTCCAGAGGAGGGTGACCAAAATGGTGAAAGGTATGGAAACCATGCCCTATGAGAAGTGGATTAGGTAGCTGTGCGTGTTTGGCCTGGAGAAGAGAAGGTTAAGAGGTGACATGATAGCCCTGTTTAAATAGTTGAAAGAATGTCATATTGAAGAAGGAGCATGCTTGTTTTCTGCTGCTCCAGATATTAGGATGGAACAATGGATTCAAACTACAGGAAAAGAGATTTCACCTAAACGTTAGGAAGAACCTCCTGAGGGTAAGAGCTGTTTGACAGTAGAATATGCTGTCTTGGAGTGTGATGGAGTCTCCTTCTGTGGAGATTTTTAAATGGGCTGGATGGCCATCTTTTGGGAGTGCTTTGATTGTGTATTCCTGCATGGCAGGGGGTTGGATTGGATTGGATGGCCCTTACGGTTTTTTCAACTCTTTGATTCTAACACAATGATCAAAAATCATTTTTGGTGAAACCAAACAGCACACATTGCATTTCCTGGAAGTTTTCATAAGCAAGAGTTAGCTTTTTTGCACAGTATTTTAAAAAAATCATCTCCAAATACTGTAAAAACAGGCCGAGTAGGTCACGTATGTGTTCCCTACTTCTGGTTAATTTTATCTAGAGCCATCTTCCCCAACATGCTGTCCTCCATTTGCCCTGTTGGCTTGGGGAGATGGACATTGTAGTCCAGCATGGCTGAAAGTCACCAGGTTGGGAGAGGCTGCTCCAGAACTGTAGTGGTAATCCCATTTGGATCATTGAACCGCAATTTGTTCCACGGAAGGCAGCCTTTGAACGTGATTTAGATGCTTCAGTTTGTTTGTTTGTTTATTTATTTATTTATTGTACAGTTGTCCCTTGACATTCGCGGGGGTTAGGTTCCACGGACCCCCGCGAATGTCAAAAAACCGCGAATATTGATTGCCCTCCCCCCACCCTCCCCGGGGCCTTCACGGAGCCTTCCAAGGCTCCGTGAAGGCCTCCGCGGACTCCCCCCACCCTCCCCAGGCCTTCACGGAGCCTTCCAAGGCTCCGTTAAGGCCTCCGTGGCCTCCCCCCACCCTCCCCAGGCCTTCACGGAGCCTTGGAAGGCTCCGTGAAGGCCTCCCCCCACACTTCACCCTCCCTCCCCATGGCCTTCACGGAGCCTTCCAAGGCTCCGTGAAGGCCTCCGCGGACTCCCCCCACCCTCCCCAGGCCTTCAGGGAGCCTTCCAAGGCTCCGTGAAGGCCTCCCCCCACCCTTCACCCTCCCTCCCCGGGGCCTTCACGGAGCCTTCCAAGGCTCCGTGAAGGCCCCCGCGGACTCCCCCCACCCTCCCCAGGCCTTCAGGGAGCCTTCCAAGGCTCCGTGAAGGCCTCCGCGGCCTGCCCCCACCCGCCCCAGGCCTTCACGGGGCCTCTGGAGGGTCTCCAAAGGCCCCGTGAACGCCTCCTCGGCCCATCCTCCCCCCATCCTCCCCCCTCCCTCCCCGGGGCCTTCACGGAGCCTTCCAAGGCTCCGTGAAGGCCTCTGCGGCCTCCCCCCACCCTCCCCAGGCCTTCACGGAGCCTTGGAAGGCTCCGTGAAGGCCTCCCCCCACACTTCACCCTCCCTCCCCGTGGCCTTCACGGAGCCTTCCAAGGCTCCGTGAAGGCCTCCCCCGATCCTCCCCCCTCCCTCTGCGGGGCCTTCACGGAGCCTTCCAAGGCTCCATGAAGGCCTCTGCGGCCTCCCCCCACCCTCCCCAGGCCTTCACGGAGCCTTGGAAGGCTCCGTGAAGGCCTCCCCCCACACTTCACCCTCCCTCCCCGTGGCCTTCACGGAGCCTTCCAAGGCTCCGTGAAGGCCTCCCCCGATCCTCCCCCCTCCCTCTGCGGGGCCTTCACGGAGCCTTCCAAGGCTCCCTGAAGGCCTCTGCGGCCTCCCCCCACCCTCCCCAGGCCTTCACGGAGCCTTGGAAGGCTCCGTGAAGGCCTCCCCCCACACTTCACCCTCCCTCCCCGTGGCCTTCACGGAGCCTTCCAAGGCTCCGTGAAGGCCTCCCCCGATCCTCCCCCCTCCCTCCGCGGGGCCTTCACGGAGCCTTCCAAGGCTCCGTGAAGGCCTCTGCGGCCTCCCCCCACCCTCCCCAGGCCTTCACGGAGCCTTGGAAGGCTCCGTGAAGGCCTCCCCCCACACTTCACCCTCCCTCCCCGTGGCCTTCACGGAGCCTTCCAAGGCTCCGTGAAGGCCTCCGCAGACTCCCCCCACTCTCCCCAGGCCTTCAGGGAGCCTTCCAAGGCTCCGTGAAGGCCTCCCCCCACCCTTCACCCTCCCTCCCCGGGGCCTTCACAGAGCCTTCCAAGGCTCCGTGAAGGCCTCCGTGGCCTGCCCCCACCCGCCCCAGGCCTTCACGGGGCCTCTGGAGGGTCTCCAAAGGCCCCGTGAACGCCTCCTCGGCCCTCCCCGCTCCTTCCCAGGGCTTTCAAGGGGCCTCCGGAGGCCCCTTTTCGCGGTTTGGGGGGGGCGGGGGGGGCCTCCCAAAACCGCGAATAATTAAAACCACGAATGTTGAGTTCGCGAATGTGGAGGGACAACTGTATTTATATCCCGCTCTTCAGCCAGAAAGGCTATCAGAGTGGCTTACAAATGGTTAATTTAACAGTTCCCTGCCCTCAGGCTTACAATCTAAATAAGACATGACACATAAGGAAAAGGGAATGGCAGTGGGGGTAGGGATTCAGTCCAGCAGATACTTCTGGTTCTTCTCTTCCTCTAAGGGCAGGGTGGTGGCAGTTAGGCTGGTGGGAGGGCCTTTACCCTGCTTCTGGGCCCAGGCCTGATGGAGTTCTGCCTGCCTCTTCCTCTCTCCCTCCAAGGGCAGGGCGGTGGCAGCTGGGCTGGAGGGAGGGCCTTTCACCTGCTTCTGGGCCCAGGCCTGATGGAGTTCTGCCTGCCTCTTCTTCTCTCCATCCAAGGGCAGGGTGGTGGCAGTTGGGCTGGAGGGAGGGCCTTTCCCATGCTTCTGGGCCCAGGCCTGATGGAGTTCTGCCTGCCTCTTCTTCTCTCCCTCCAAGGGCAGGGTGGTGGCAGCTGGGCTGGAGGGAGGGCCTTTCCCCTGCTTCTGGGCCCAGGCCTGATGGAGTTCTGCCTGCCTCTTCCTCTCTCCCTCCAAGGGCAGGGTGGTGGCAGTTGGGCTGGAGGGAGGGCCTTTCACCTGCTTCTGGGCCCAGGCCTGATGGAGTTCTGCCTGCCTCTTCCTCTCTTCCTCCAAGGGCAGTTTGTGCAGAATACAAATGCCAGTGGGCTGTATTTCCCCGATTTTGAAAGAACTGCACTGGTTGCCAGTTTATCTCTGAGCCCAGTTCAAAGTGCTCACATTTGCCTTCAGAGTCCTAAATGTTTTGGAATCCAAATATCTGAAGGGGTGACTGTTTCCATACCATGCTTCCATCATGTATAATTAGGCAAGGTGGACATCAAATAGAGAAAGAGAGCTTTTGTTAAAAAAAACCTTATTGCCACATTTATGGAATTCCCCTTTCAGTGGAGGCTCTCTTTTGGGCATTGGGTAAAAAAGCCTTTTTATTCACGAAGGCTTTAAAATATGATACATTTGTCAATTTTTGTTTCTGTGTTTCATAGATTTACTACGGTAGTATTTTTATTTATTTTAATGTTTCAGAACTGTTGGAGACTCAAGTTTTAATGAAGGATGGTACATTTGAGTAAACAAATATATTTCATATTGTGCTTTTAACAGCGACATCTATTCCAAAGTGCTACAAAGCTGTTATCATTCATGGGTTTGTGGAAGAGCTAGTGGTTAATGAAGACCCAGAATATCAATGGATAGACCGAATCCGTACACCAAGGGCATCAAATGAGGCCAGACAGAGGCTTATTTCATTAATGTCAGGTATTTATAATGCCAGTTACTGCTTTGAAAACACATTGCTCTGAATTCAGGGTTACAGTAGTAAAACCTTTGCATATTTTTGTATTTCTGATGAGATTTAGTTCATAAATTCAGTTAATCTGCTTTTAAGCCACTTCAACATGTCATAGTTACTGTTACCTGAAAACATTGAAAATATAATAAGAATAAAATCAGTATTATGCTATGCCTAAAGGTAACAGATGCAATGAAAAACTGTAAAGTCTGTGGAATGGAATTTTCAGGGGGAGCTAACAACAAGCTGACGGTAAAGCCATATTAATAGTAACTAGTGACCATTTCACCTGTTAACATATAACTTAATCTAACAATAATTTACAAACAGTTGCAATCATTGCAACTTGGTGGGGTTATTTCTAGTCTATTCTGAAACTGTAGCTCATGTTATAAAGCAACCACGTATCTTCTTGTCAGGTTGGAACTTCAAAGGTCACTTTGGATTGTTGAGCTACATAAAAGTACCTTACAGAACAATAAACTGGAACTCAATGTGTGAAGAACTGATGTTAACTATGATTTTTTTTTCTTACAGCTGAAAGCTAATTCAGTCCATGGATCTATATGATTAATCATTGTGTTCTATCTTAGTAGCTCTAGCAGTTAGCAAAAAGCTGTTGAAATATTCACTTTAAGACTTTATAAAAAGTTGAGGATATGTTATATTATTTCTGATAGAATAACTGATTGTTTCATGTAAATAATGAATGCTGTTTGCTTCTAATCCTCTGCAACAAGATTTACTGTAGATTATTGGCAGTAGAGCAATGGGCTTCTTCTTGCTATCTTTCTTCCACCCCCACCCCCGTTTATTGCTTCAGAGGTCTAGAAGAGCATATTCATCCTGACCTCTAAATTCTGTTTTGTAGGCACAGTATTTCAGGTTTGCTGTAGTACTCTAAAGAAATTAGTTCTGACTTTTAAAAAAATGTATTAACGTACATACACTGAAGGAAGAGGGCTAGGATCTGCAACTCAGTCCTGAACAGAATAACTCAGTAGTCCCAATAACAGATTATTCATACTACTTTATAACTACATCTAGAATGTAGGTATGAAATTATTTTTTATTTTTTATTTTTTGGTCCTGTGGGCTGCTTTAGGCCCAAATGGTCTTTTTAAATTCAGGGAGTAAGATGGTACTTTTAAAACTGCCTTTTCTAATCTTAAAATAGATCAAGGGAGCAAAAAAGTGATGTAATTGCCCCCTACATGGAAGACATTTTTGGCAAAAACCTAGCAGACATGGAAGGCATTTTTGCTGGGGGGGGGGGAGCTTTAAAAAGGCATGATGGAGAGAGTGCAGCCCTCCAAAGCCTGGCAGTTGACCATCCCATATTTAAAACAAAAATATGACAGTGGCTGAGTCAATATTGTTTTCTTTTCAGTATTTTAAAAATAATGGCAAACTGTGTTCCTAATATTAGAGATTAAAAACTCACCTGTAAATAATATTTTGCCAACATATCTCAACAGACAAAGGCTTGGTTCACATAATATGGAATTCTTTTCCAATGAAAGTTAGCTTATTTCCCTCCATGTTGTCTTTCTGCTTGCTGGCAAAGACCTTTATATTTAGTCAGGCCTTCAACAACTGACTGCCTATAACAGTCAGAGATTTTAATGAATGTGCTGAACCTCTTATTATCTCACTGCTTATTTAGAATAATAGAATCAAAGAGTTGTAAGAGACCACAAGGGCCATCCAGTCCAACCCCCTACCATGCAGGAATACACAGTGAAATCATTTCTGACAGATGGCCATCCAGTCTCTGTTTAAAAACTTCCAAAAAAAGAAACTCCACCACACTACGAGGCAGTGTATTCCACTTTTGAACAGCTCTTACTGTCAGGAAGTTCTTCCTAATGTTTAGGTGGAATCGCTTTTCTTGTAGTTTGAATCCATTGCTCCATATCCTAGTCTCTGGAGCAGCAGAAAACAAGCTGGCTTCATCCTCAGTATGACATTCCTTCAAATATGTAAATATGGCTATCATGTCACCTCTCAACCTTCTCTACTCCATACTAAACATACCCAGCTCCCTAAGCCGCTCTTCATAGGGCATGCCTTCCAGACCTCCCACCATCCTGGTCATCCTCCTCTGGACACGTTCCAGCTTGTCAATATCCTTCCTGAATTGTGGTATCCAGAACTGGACACAGTATTCCAGGTGAGGTCTGACCAAAGCAGAATAGAGTAGCACTATTACGTCCCTTGATCGAGACACTATACTCCTATTAATGCAGTCTAGAATCACATTGGCTTTGTTAGCTGCTGCATCACACTGCTGACTTATGTTCAGCTTGTGGTCCACTAAGACTCTTGGGTCCCTTTCACATGTACTGCCATCAAGCCAGGTGTCACCCATCATGTATCTGTATTTCATTTTTACTGTCCAAGTGTAGTATCCTACATTTCTCCCTGTTGAAATTCATTTTGTTAGTTTTAGCCTAGCTCTCCAATCTGTTCAGGTCATTTTGGATTCTGATCCTGTCCTCTGAGGTATTAGCTACCCCTCCTAATTTGTTGTCATCTGCAAACTTGATATGCATGCCCTCTATTCCCTCATCCAAGTCATTGATAAAGATGTTGAATAGCACTGGGTCCAGGACAGAACCCTGTGGAACCCCACTAGTCACTTCTCTCAAGGATGAAGAGGAGCCATTGGTGACTACCCTTTGGGTTCGGTCATTCAACCAATGACAAATCCACTTAACGGTTGCATTGTCTAGCCCATAGGTTGCTAACTTTTTTGCAAGAATATCATGGGGGACCTTGTCAAAAGCCTTACCAAAATCAAGATACTCTACATCCACAGCATTCCCTTTGTAACTTTCAAAAAAAGAGATGAGATTAGTCTGGCACGACTTGTTTTTGAGAAATCCATGTTGACTTTTAGTGATCACAGCATTCCTTTCTAAGACTGTCTGTTTAATTATCTGCTCTGGAATCTTTCCTAGTATTGATGTTACTGTTAATGTGAAATTAATGCTATTGGGTGCTTTAATAATATAATTAAGTTAAATTTGTATTCTAGTATGTATAAAATAGCTGTCCTCCATTGCAGTTCTGGGGGAAAGATAAATAATCAAGTCACACTTAGCCATGGACATGTGTGGTGTTCTTGAACTGCTGCTTCTCCTTTCATTCCTTACCTTTGGGTGTGTTGGCAAGGGCTGATGAGACTTGTGGGGTAACATCTGGAGAACTGCAAGTTCCTCATTGCCAGTTTAGAGTGACATACGTGAGCTACAATGAGCCAAGGCAAAGCAACACCCACCACCCACCCCCGAAGGACTCTGACAGCATGTTATTTCAGTTTATTTGAAAGCTGACTTGCTGTGTAGAAACCAGAGGTGGTGGTTTGAGACAAACACTGGCCAATATTTGAGCAATCTAGTGTGAAGTTAGTAACGCTCTGTGAAATCATGAATGTTACTCCCATTTAACCAGCCATTTAACTTAACTATAAGTAAGTTTAGGAATGGATCGTGCTTCATTTTTATATCTATAGTTGTAGTGTTTTTCCGGAGCCTAGTTCTGTTCTGGTTCTAAACAAATGATCAAACCAACAAATTTCTACTAATATCTAAGTGTACAGCCCCTATGCTAATTACTTTGGAAATAGTGTACAGCCATCAGAAAACAAACTTGCAGAGCCATGTTGGGGGCAACTGGAAGTAAAGATTTTTTTAAGAACCCATGGAAAATGTGGACTGTACATGTATTTGGATTTAGGAAGTGAACACAGCCTCGTGAAGCAGCAGGGAAGAGCTTGGAAATTGCTTGTTATTTGTAATTCCCTGTTGAAACTATTAAAGTGTAGCTACATTACATTACAGTTGTGACATCACAAGGTATAATGTTGCTCCTTTTACATTGTGATTTTAAGCCTTTCCCTAGAATTATGTATACTTGCAATACTTGCACCACAGACCACTTCTGACTTATTAAAAGCAACCCAAGCAACAAGTTTGGATGGACAGCCTGTGCTCTCCAGCTGTTCTTGGACTCTGGCGGTCATTAACCTCAATCAGCATAGCGGCTGGAGAGGGGTGAAGGCAGCTGGAGTCCAACAACATATGAAAGGCTGGCCACCCATGAAGTAAGTAGGCCAGGGACCAAGGAAGGAGACAGAAATATAATCAAAGTTGGGAGGGAAGATAGAGAAGTAGGAAGTGTTGGGACCTTCTGGAGACACTGCAGCATTTTGTCACAGGGCCCACTTTGAATAATAAGAGAACTAATTTATTGATATTAAATATTTATCTTCCTATTCTGAAGAATGTTGTTGTCATGTATTTTTTTAATGAAAGAAAAACATAAATTAAATAGTCCATGATACTCTTTCAGTGTTACAATATATTAGAAAATAGTTTGAAGCAATATGTGACCTTTCATTTCCAGAATGTGAATATATTTTATGCTAATTCCTAGCTAAGTGGTTTGTATTTTCTTTCTTTTCTTTTGTTTTGTTTTGCAGGGGAACTGCAAAGGAAGATTGGTTTGAAAGTACTAGAAATGAGAGGGAATGCAGTTGTTGGCTACCTGCAGTGTTTCGATCTGGAGGGAGAATCTGGACTAGTAGTACGAGCCATAGGAACAGCCTGTACCTTGGATAAATTAAGTAACACACCAGCATTCTTACCTGCATGTAATTCCCCATCCAAAGAAATGAAGGAGTAAGTATGAGTCAAATGGAAAGAGTTTTACATGTTTGCTTTTTATACTCAGAGTTTTACATAATTGTATTTGTCTCTTTTGATTTTACACACACACACACACACACACCCTTTCTGTGTTTTGGATTGAGAAATCTGAGGGATTTTGAATGAACCCCTTAAACCCTTTGACCACATGTTGCAAAAATAAACCTTGGCATGCCACTACAGTAAAGTTGGATGTAACTGTATTGGCACAACATACTAATGATGGGATTTCTTTGTTCTACTCAAGTTTCTTGTTTTTTATTGGAGAATTTACCCCAATAGCATGGTTTTTTTAAAAAATCTTTCAGGATTCTTTGCAGTCGCCTCCTCTCCTAGGTCTTCTATTTTTAGTATTTCTAGTCTAAATATATCACCTATAGACTTACTTAAGATGGGAAAGTTTTTAGTATTAAAGTAAGTGTTGTGGCATGAGCAGTATAGTGTCTAAAACTGTAGCTGATGGTGCATGACATAAGTTAATATTTCCAGATTCTTACAGCTGCCTAGTTTTTTCCTCTCATTTTGAACAAACTGAATTTTGCTACCCTTTGATTAGAAATGGTAGGCTATCAGTCAGCTCTCACTTCAGTACTAGTTCACAGAGTTCAACTTTTTGCAAGACCAAGTAAAATAAAAATAGTAGAGTGCTTGTTTAGAAGCACCTTGTTTGGGAAGGTTAAATGACCAGAGGAAATGGTTCAGGTTACAGCATGTAGCCGTTTCCACGCGATCCCTATAAGGTAGGGGACATGCTTTTCCTGTAGATGTAATACAGGATTATTCTAGGCCATACCAGCTGCATTCTTGATAAAACGTGTATGTTTCAGGAACTCCTGTTTGAAAATAATTAGTTTCTTAAATATGCATGCAAATATTAAAGTACACCCCCCCTCAGTAACAATATATTATCTCAATATATTTTGTACTGCATATACTCGTGTACAAGTCAAATTTCTTTTGACAAAATATTGACTTTGAAAACCTGGGTTGACTTATCCACGGGTCAGTGCTGGAAACAGATGATGCCGGCTGGATGAACTCTGACCCCCCTCCAATTTTGGGCACTTGACATGGAGCAGAGTGGTAGTGACCATTTTTAATAGGGGCTTACTGTATAAACCTCAGGAAGCTTGGCAGTCTCTCTGCAAGCCTCGTGAGGTGAGGCTTATACATTAAACGCTTATTAAAATGGCTGCTGCCACTCCACTTCACCTCAAGCACTCAAAATGGCAGATGCGCCACATTCTTCAGGCTCCCCCATGTTACTGCTGAATGCCTCTTGGGCTGAAAAGTAAGGAGGGAAAGAGAGAGGGGGTTCCTTTCTTTCTCTGGTTTGGGCAAGGGAGGGGTAATGATGTGGGAGTGCTGCTTCCATGACCCACCATGCAAGGACGGGCTTCTCATCTCTGCCTCTTGTCACTGCCTTCATGCTGGGTCTCTAACAGAGGCAGGTTGCTTGCCTTGTTCTCCCCCCCCCCCAACCTTTTTGTCAGTCCACTTTCTCATTCTTTTTCCACATTTACATTCCTTTCCCTATCTATATTTGTATAGATGTAGACATTTTAAGCCCAGCAGTGCCATTTAAGCCATTTAACACCTCCCCACAATTGTAACCCTCAAATAAACATATCCTCTCCTTTTCTTTAGCTCTTCCTAAATTTGTTTGCTCTATATATTTTTTAAAGGAGAGGAAAAGATTTGTTTGTTACATGTTCCTAAGGTTTACCCTTGACTTATCCATGAGTCATAGCAAAACCCACAATTTTGGATCCAAACCCTCCCCTCTGGCTTATACATAAGCTGGGGGTCAATTTATTTATACAGTATTTTTTCTGAATTTTTGATTTCACAAATATGCTTCACTCTGTACTTGAATATGTATTGAACATCTCCTGGAAATATTTCCTCTCCCACATTGCTCATATAAACATGTCACTTGGTGCTTTCACACTAATGTGAAATTACTACAATTTTACCAGCTTTTGCAGGAAGCCCCTACTTTGCTCCTCCCATCCTCCTGTTGCATATTGGCTATGGCACAGAGATCTTTGTGTGTCTTAGGCCAGGCATTCCTGTTACATTGAACCAGACAACTCTGGCCTGATGTTGGCTAATAAAGCAGGAAAGTAAAACTGAATTGCAAACCAGGATCTTTAGTAGTAGTCAGTAGAAGTGGATGTTCTGGGTTTTCATAATGTTATAAAGTCTGGAATTGTTATCTGAATGGAGGAAGTATGCGCTTGGGTTTTGAATATTAGCCACATTGCTTTTGCACTGGTACAATAAATACTTTGAAATTATTGTTTAGAATTAGTTCTGTTCACTGTTCAAAGTTGTGGTTTAGCTACAGTACTGGACTAGGTAATCAATGCAAACATCTCTATAAACTGGTATGTTCACAGATGGCTTTTGCTATTTTTATCTATTTAGGTGTTCAACTAACAACCACCCTAGTTTACAAGTACTGGCTTGCCTGAGTAGCTAGTTCATGTTTGCCCCAGCAACCTTCCTTAACATGCTGCCTTAAGTACCTTCTGATATGGGCAGAGAGTTTGGGAAAGAGATGGAGATCTTTGTTCACTTGCACACAGATTGAGAGGAAAATAGATTTTTTTTTTAAAAAAAAAAGCTGCATTTTCCCTTGCTATTTCTTGTCTTCTTCAAATCCAACTGCAAATGAGAGCATGAAGAAGGATGTGCATACTGCTGCTCCATCAGAGCAAGGGACACATCCTTGGTGAGTGAACTTGTGGATGCCTGTGCTTAGGCAAAGAGACACCTTTTAGAAGGAAAAGAAGAATCCATTTGTCTCAAACAACACGCATATTTCTGTGTGACGTTTCCACTTGCTCTATTTATAATCCTCTGATTAAACTAGATCGTGCAGCTATTGCATTAATTTTACACATTTAATAGCCTGCTATTAGTCTTCATACCTTTATTATCATTTCATCTTGAAAGAATTGGAAACATTCTCCTCTGGTGTAATCTTGCATGCTAAGATTTTTGTTGTGATTGGAAATAAAATCAAGCAAGTCAAACTAATCACCTTGGTTGCAGTTCAGACTACCAGGAGCATATTAATAATTTATTTCTTCCTAGTTCCTCTGTTACCACAGATTCAATTACAATTCTAACAAGTTAATACTTAGCCACTTTTTAAAAGATTAGATCTCAACTCTTTAGAGCAGGGGTGTAAAATTTGAATAAGTTGGAGGGCCAATTTTTGCACTGAGTAGATCCCCAGGAGATGCATTTGTAATTTTTCATTTTTTAAAAAAAGTCAATTACATTATGAGTTGCTGAACATCAAATTTCTCCAAACTCTTCTTCCTGATGCCTGATGTTTATTCCAGATAGGGTGAAAGGTCTATTATACTCTTGTCTGATGGTGTCCTGCCTCATCTCCCTAATTTAAAGAAAATTAACTTGCTGCATCTAAAGCATGAGGTAATTTAAATGGCAAGCTTGAGCCATTTCAGCAGTGGATTTTTTGTGAGTAACCATGCCAGTCTGACATTTGTGGTTTCTTAACCTTGAATGTTGACTGAACTTTGTGGAGTGTGATGGCGGTAGTTTGGACCCTAAAAAACCTGATAAGGTCCTCATTCCTGATGTTTGACACCCCTGGTTTAGAGCCTGCTCTTTTAAAAAATTCACCCTCCAATAACCAGAACACCCTGAAATAATTTTTAATGTAACTTTGCAATCTCTGTATGTATTTTTTTTTCTTTCCTTCCACTTTGGCTGCAAATTCTCTCAGGTCTCCGCTGGTTCATCCACCAAGCCATGGATGTCGTTCGACTCACAACAGTCCAATTCACACTGCTACTGGCTCACGGCTTACTCAGAACTTCTCTGTGTCTGTTCCCACTCTCATCTACACTGGTACGAGACTGCTCAGGCTCAGAAGCTGGGGAGAGACAGGCCACAGGCACAGTGACCGAGGCAGGCAGGCAGGCAGTGTAGGCAGGTACCACAAAGCATTGGGAGTTTCTCTTCCAAAAAATAAGCATCCTAGCATTCATCTGATGAAATAGAAGCAATAAGATACTGGATGATGCATGTTTTTAGGGTCTGTCTTTGTTTGCTTTGGTGTGTGTGAATTTCTCTTTTCCAGTGATGAGATTTGGATCTTAGGGTTTTCACTTGTTATGAGGGGGAGGGAGGAACAGACATCTTGACTGGGCTTCATGCTTAATCATGATGTTTTCATCTTGCGTGGAAGACACCTTCAACCAGACAAACAGGTAAGACAGTACTAAATGTGGCACAGGTTGTTGGTTCAATGGTATTGGTATGGTTTTCCTTTTTGCCCTGTTTTTAGCTGTGGCACACTGCAGATGCTAACGGATAAGGAAACATTTTTTTCTTGGGAATGTGTGTGTGTGTGGTATAAGTGTTTATGTCTGTGTGTATATGAACACACAGATATATAGTCTGCAATCTTCACTTCGTTTTCTTTCTTTTGCGTTTTGATAATCTAGTTCAAAAAGCATATTGCATTCCTGACCCAAACCATGGTTTTGATGGGCTTTACTTTCTTTGCCTGTTTTTCTTAGATTGGATGCTTTATGCATTAGCTGTGGTTTTGTGTTTTTTTTGTTTTGGTTTTGCTAACCAATGATTATCATCTACTGTGCAATGCTCAGATGGTAAAGATTTTTTTTTGCATCTTTGGCCTCATAACTCAGCGTCACACCAGAGGATATCTATTGGCCCTGCCCCATCCCTTCCCCACATCCTGGTGTTGGGATCATGCTGCTATCAGCCCGGTCCTTCGGCATAGGATCACTGAATATGTTTCCACCTTCTTCTGGCAGGATTCCTTTCAATGAAGATCCCAATCCCAATCCTCATTCATCAGGACCCTCCACCCCTCTGAAAAACCAAATCTATTCCTTTTCACCTTCCAAGTCCTACAGTCGACAGTCCTCTTCTTCTGACACAGATTTGAGTTTGACACCCAAAACTGGTAAGGTGCTTCCACCCACATTATTTTAAGTTTATTTGCTTTGTTCAATTTGTGTTGTTCCTATTTTGGCTTTTTATTCACTCCCTTTCTTTGTTTTTTTCTCATGTAAGTTATCCTAATAACCTGGAAGTGGGGTTATACAAAGTATTTTCTATGGATTTCTTATTGAATTGTATAGTGTATTGACATCTTCCCCAGATTGACACATAGCACATCGTAATACAGTAAGAGGATAACAAGGAATTATCTTTTAATTTCCTCCACATCATATTGCAAATTATGGAGATAAAAAGTCACCATAATATGTTGGTGAGATAGTTCAATGTGTCTAACACTCTGCAAAATTGTAAGACTCACTTTCTAATTTAAATTTTTTATCTCTGTCTACACATCTTTCTAATTACTCTTCTGTTTGCAAACTGTAAATTTTTTAAAAATATGACTGGCTGGCTTCCTGCTGAGCTGATTCTAAGCTATGCATAATAACATTAATACTTATTGCTTTTAAATTAGTATTTAATTCCCATTACAAGTTTCTCTTCTTGATTCTGACCATATGTTTCATTTTTAATTTTCATAATTCAGTTGTATGTTTTGTTTTTATTCTATAATGTGTCTGCATGCCATATTGGAAACTCAAAAGCTCTCATCCTTTAATGTTACCTTTAATGTTACCCTGCTTCCCAATTCAGTGATTCTCAAACTGTGGGCCAGATTCCCTTGGTGGTCATGGAGAACTTGGAGAAGGGTTGTGATGTTCCAGACAGAGATAGGATCTTAAAACAGGTGGTGCCTTCATCATCCTGTAGGCAAGAGCTGGGTGGATTGAATGCCCCTGGCAGAGGACTCTTGTTGTTCCACTTTGCATTTGAGGATAAATGTCCCAACTATTCGTGGGATTTGGAAGAAGAGAATCCAGAAACTGCTGCACTTTAGTTCCTGGGATAAATCCTTGTGCATTGCTTAGAAAGGGGTGGAGAGGTCCTATTCTCTACACTGTAGGACTGTTATCCCAACCTGCAAGTCCTTGCCAATGGTAGCAGGTGGCATATGTATAACTGGGAGTTGGGATCCCTGTACACTTACATGTAGCAGTTAGTGTTGGTGGGACAGGATGGAGAAGGTAATGTTTGAAAAGGGGTCTAAATCCAAAACATTTGAGAAACAGTGCTATATGGCTGTGCCCAGTCAGTGTTCATGTAATGTACATTTGTTGTTTTGACCCTTTTTTTTTTTGCAAGGTGGTATTTGGTTTTCCTTTTTTGAAAAAAAGATTATGTATAGAAAAATATAGTGTATGAGGCTTTAGAATCTAAGCTGTGACCAATTAATATTTTTAACCTATTTATCTACTGTGTTGTGTTTGTGTTTTTAAATTATTTACCTGGTACAGTTAGTAATAAGTTAGGATGTGTTTCTTAGCTTTCTATCAGTTTATTTCATATAAGTACTGCTTCTTTAAAAAACAGTATTTAAAGGTTGCATTAATTTTGCCAGAAAAAAACCCCGCTTGCTGTTGATGCCTAGCCATCTTGATTGATAACATGAGAGATATTTTTAACTTACAGTCTTTATTACAGATAAAATATTTTTCTTGCCTATTGAATTTCATCAGTTTAGAGAGAAGGATTTGACTAAGCAATATTTATACTAATATTCTTGTGGGTAATCTCTCTATTTTTATATATATCAAGCACATTTGGCTGATGTGCTAATATGAGCGAGCCTTGTGCCTTTGCCGGTATCTGTTTTATTCCTTTTTTCAAGTGTGCTTGCAGACAATCAAAATAAAGTCTGCTAGCTATAGATTACATTTCATCCAGATGGGAAAGTGTCTGTCTCTTGGTGTAATGGAAGGGGACAAGATCTAAACGATACAGCGGTACTCATGCACACACTTGTAATGCTTAAATCTCATTGACCTTAAGGGGATGGACACATATTAATGACATAATTTTCCAGACCTTAGGTAAAACCCAAAAGTTCCATGGTGGAAATAGAAAGTGCTTGTACTTCTTCAGAGGGAATGGAAGCCATGTTTTCTGCTTTTTCATTATCTCCGTGTGCATCTTACTTGAATATAATACCATGGCATTCCAAAAGTTCCCTGATCATTTTCAAAGACTGCATCAGGAAAGAAGAACAGGAAGGCCCCGTTTGACAAACACAGATCTGCTTGCAGTTTATTGGATCCATTCTTCCCTGAGATCAAGGGGCCTTAGACATGTTTTACATGAAGAGGTCATACACCTAAGGAGTACTGCAGTGGCAGTTCTCAAAAAGTTGCTTAAAGAAAGGTGGAGGAGGGGAAAAAATGGCAAGCATATGCCTAATCATTACTGAAGAGTCTAGTCCATGTGTTTACTAAACAGAGCATAGCAGTGGAGAGGATAATACATTGTCTTTCTAAATGTATATGAGCTTAAAAATGGAAAGATTTGCTGTCAGCAAGCAAATTTGAAGCAAGCCTTAGAGCCTTCATATGAAATCTTAAAAGCATGTCGCTGATACAAGCTCAGAGTCTTAAGCTGAGAATGGTATGTGGTAAACTAACAGAATAATAGAACTAATAAAGATGTTGCTACCTCTTTGTTTTTAAGTTAACCCTTTAGTGATTACCCTAACATATATGTGGAGGAAATTGAGAAATTTTATATATACAAAAAAGTTTAAAAACCTTTAATATAAATGTTGAGCTACTCTTTAATGTTTTAAATGCTAAAAAGTAAGCTACTCTTTGCTTAATATTCAGAAAATCAAAAATCTTCTTGAAAAGAACAGAAATTCTTTGTTGAAACATGGAAAGTAGTTCTTGCATTGCTTAGAAAGGGGCATCTGCAAGTATGTTCAGTTTTGAACAGCAATTACAATTGGAAATAAAATCTAAAGCACACTGAAACTTTCATTACATTTAAATAAAGGGAAACAGTATATTAAAATATTAATTTAAATATTTTTCTCATTCACTCTGTAGTGTTTGTATTTGTCACCTCATTTATTGTATGTCAGTAAATAGGTCATTCATGTGCTGCTAGATTGTTGGTTCATTATTACAAGGTTTAGTTTTCCTTGATTCATTTTGCTTTTTCTCCTTCTGATTTCATTTCCCCCCTCCACTTTCTGAATTCTACCATTTCTTCTCTACTGCTTCCCTCCACAGCATTTTCCACACAGGGACCTAGGATTTTCCTGTTTCCCAGTTCCCCAACTCTGTCTTGTGATTCCCCACAGCTTAAACAGCCCTGTCTCCTCTCTGGGTCTAGCCCTAACCCTCTTCACTCTAGCCATGTCAACCCAGTTCTGAGGAAAAGTGTTTCTTTCACTGAAGAGTTTCTTCTGGCTACATCTGGTAGGATCAATCTTAAATCGCCTTGCTGGGTTTTTTGGTGTGTGGTTTTGTTTTTTTTTGTTTTTTTAAGTAGACTCTGCTACTTTGTGGTGGCACCAAGCACAGCCTTAAAGCTGCTTATAATTTCTCTGCAACCCCCTTTTTAAACTTTGGAAGCTGCTGGCTACATGACTATTACAAAATTCCCTGATTGGGTTTTTCTTCTTATCTTGATTTTTCCTTTAACATTATGTAACTCATTTAAAGGAAACTCTTCAGGTTTTTTTGCAATATAGATTTTTGTCCTTTCCTTCCAAAAAAACCTCACCAAGTGTTAGTAATTGGCCTAGCTTTTCATCCTTAGGTGGATATAATCATTCATTTCCTGCCATTGTAAATGTTCCTCTGTTTCAGTTGGAACAAACACTCCTCCTTCCTCTCCAGGTCATTTATATATTACTCTGTTAACTATCATGTGGCCATCAACCATATTTATTTTCCGTAGCTGCAGTTTTATATACCATTTTGAATGTTTGCAATATGCACACCTGTTTTGACTTTCCTTTCAATAGATTGCTTTGCTAAATGCGAACATTGTTAGTGTTTGTTTTCTGCTATTAATGTTTTGTTTGTTCTCCTTTTAGGAGAAACACATTTCATCTTCACAAACAGTTGTCATTCCATTTTTGTCTCTGTTCTTAGTATCGTATAGTCCCTTGTAAGATAGACTTAATTGCAAGAAGTTAAATTATATTGATTTAATGGTACAGAATGGGACTATATAGATGCTAATATTTGTTTCCTTATCCAAAAACAGCTAAAAATATTTCCTTAGATAAGATTTTTCATCGTTATACAAGGATTTGGCCATTTTAGTATGGATGAGAATGGCTAGTGTCAGGTAATCTGGGTTCAACTACTTATAAATCTTTTTGTTTGTGTTTGTGAACTTGCAAGCATTTACAGAAGTTCAGAACATCAGGTGTTTGTAGAAAAGTACCCTCTGAGTGGGTGGGAAATTCCTATACATGAGATGTTAAAATTATGAGTTTCTTTATAGTTCTGTTTTTAACCTTTTTTTATCTTTGCCTAGCAAAGGACAATTATTTTATTGTCATTAGTCTGTGAATGGTTAGAGGTATGGTTGTCCATGTGCATTTGAGGTATTTATTGTGCCATTGATGGCCTATCTAATTAAGCACCTTTGTGTTTCTTTACAAGTCCCATTTATGACAAGGAGACATGCCCAGAAACTTTTTGGTGATTGCATCATGTAGGAGAGAACACATATTACTTGGATTTATTAAGATTTTTAGGCAAAACTCATCTTTGTTGGAATAAGGGAGATTAGACAGTGTCAAAATTGTCCATGAGTATGCATATCTCATAAAAACTTGCTAGTGTTTTGAATAGTATTTAGAAGGGATTTATGAAACATTTTGTACTGATTGTGTTGGTCTGTATTAAACCACAGTGTGAACAAGCAGCACACTTGCATACATCCAGTCCCTGTTTGCTCCTGCTTTGCTTCTCTCATACTAGAGCCTAACTGAACCAGACAGGTATATCCTGGCATCTGAACCCAGGATTATGATTGATTGTACCCAAATTATACTTAGGATTTGAAGGGCAATAACAAACCATGGTTTAAAAGTGGTATATAATCCTTTATTATTTGGATTCAATAAATCATAGTTAGATGATTGCAAATGCAATCACTGAGTTGGCTTGTTGGTCCATTTAGCACAGTACTGTAAAGATGCAATTTCAATGACTGACCAGGATTTCAGACAAGATATAGTCTTTTTCCAATCTGGAAATGCCAGGGATTGAATCTGAGACCTTTTCCATTCAGCACATGTGTTCTGCTGCTGAACTATAGCTGTTCTTGATTAGCTTAGGTCCTAGGTGGGGAAAGTGTGGCCTTCTAGATGTTGTTAAGACTGCACCTCCCTTCAGCTTCCATAGCTGGCAGTGAGAAATAATGGGAGCTGCAGTCCAATAACACCTGGAGTGCTGCACTTCATCATCATCATCATTTATTTATATAGCACCATCACTGGAAGTGGTGCTTTACAAGTAAAAGAACAACAAAACATTTCCCTGCCCTCAGGCTTATAATCTAAGACATGGTATGAAAGGAGAAGGGGATGGCAGTGGGAGGAGATTAAATCCAGCAGATGTTGCCTCTTTTTTTCTCCCTCAGAGGCACATCACCTTCTACTGTGTAAACAGTTACCTGGAATACCCCTACATTCTTTGCTATTTTAAACCTTGAGAATATACTTTTAATACTCTATCAGCTCTAAATGTGCATAACGCATAGTCTTATCTAAGAGATCCATTTCAGTTTCACATAGCATAATTTTTAGTGGCCTGCTATAGATGTCATTCATAATCTAGGAAAGATTTAGGTTAAATTAGTGAAGCAAATATTTTATTAACTTTTGAAAAGAGATGTTCATAAATAATCTAAATATTATTAACAGAAAAGAGCCCGTGTGGAACTGAGTAGCATGATATTTAGGCAATTAAACTTTATATCTAATAAAATATTTTTTAATACTGTATAACTTATAATTCATATGCATACAGAGGCTTAAATCCAGTTGCTAGTCCCAATTAGAGAAGACTCATTGAATCAGTGGGCTTTACCTAAGTATTGATTGACTATTCATTGTTTGATTTAATAGGTGTTCTCTAACTGAGACTAGAGAATGAAATTGTTAACTGTAGTTGATAATTTGGTTGTGCACGTCTGAGCCAAAAGCTTGGTGGGTGAAAGATGGTGGTATTAGCCATGGAAAAAGATCAAATCATCTTTAAATCATTCAGTTCACAAAATTTTATTCCTGTCTACACCAAACTCCTTCTAATTTTTCTGTACATGTTAATAGAAAACTTCAAAGAAACCTTTCTACAGTGTTAGATAAATACAAAGGTACACTAGGTTCCCTGCAACCCTGGTGGCGCAGTGGTTAAATGCCAGTACTGCAAGCCACCACGTCACAAGTTCGATTCCAACCGGCTCCAAGGTTCACTCAGCCTTCCATCCTTTTGTAGGTCGGTAAATTGAGTACCCAGCTTGTGGGGGGCAATTAGCTAACACACATTGGAAACTGTTTAATGCAGTGTAGATGTGTAAATAGCTATTGCTTAAAAAACAATTTGTAAGCCGCTCTGATAGCCTTGTGGCTGAAGAGCGGGGTATAAATAAATAAATAAATAAATAAATATATAAAAAAGGTGGAAGCATCATATCTTTCCTCTAGCAAATGTGTCTTTTGTATAAAGGTAACTTCTTGATGATTTTGGCTTTCTGATCCTTGCAAATTTAAGCTTTCATAATTCCTGCTACATTTGTCAGTAGTCAAATAATGTGGTGTTTTGCTTTGTTTTTTAAAAAAAGTTCAGTAAGATGTATCTCTTCACTGATTTGAACTGGCTATTAATTATATGCTGCTGTCCTTTAGGAATGGGCAGTGGGAGTGCTGGAAAAGAAGGGGGTCCATTAAAAGCTCTGTTAAGACAACAGACTCAATCAGCTCTGGAGCAAAGGGTAAGAAAAACATAATAACTATCTGTAATAAGTCATGTCTTAACAGTGCAATACATATACATATTTACTCAGAAATGCCTTTGGGTTAAATAGGGCTTATTCCCAAATAAATTGGTGTAGGATTGCCAACTAAACCCGTCACTTTATAAATTTCCTTTATCATCTGCTTGATGTTTCCTTTTTCATTAAACTCTTTATCTCCCTGCTTTGATCTTGAACTATAAGCAATGGAATGTCTGTTCAGATGGATGAATTAAATGCATAGCCAGATCAAGGGCAGTTCTAGAACATGGAGACCTCAGTCATAAATGTGTACAACAATATGTGCTTCTCTTCTTTCTTCTTTCCTTTCTCTCTCTCTTTCTTTCTTGCACGTACCTTGTTATCTCTGTTTCTCAAAATTTGATGCACTCCGTTTAATATCCCATTTCATTTAATCAGATTCTAGCAAGCCTTAAAGTTAGCTAAGCAGAATTTTAAAGCATACTCTTCAACAAAATGACTTGAGGTGTTTCAAAACAGAGACAGCTGTGCTCAAGCACTTTGAGACAGCTGAACTCCATTTTGAGCTCATACCATTAATCAGATATGAATTTGAAATATAATTTCATTCTGGTTATGGGATCTGAAACCAAACTGAGAACCTGAACCTCAGTTTTCTTCAGTTAAAAGCCAATTTTTTATTTGCATTTAGAAGATTGTATCAACTATTATATACTTGAAGCTATATATGCACACTCCATTAAAATGTGGACTAATTCTAAAATGATAGCAACATTATTAAAATTGTATAAGTGGATGATTCTCTTTTCATTTCTTATGTTATCCATTGCTAAGGGAGGATCGCCTCATAGGTTCTGTAGAAGGCGGGTATGTTCCAAATAATTGTGTGACATTTATTTTAAGCCCTCTCTTTTTGTGTTAATTGTATTTTCCTAGCTTGGAGTTGTGTTTTTTTTTATTTTTTTATTTTTAGGAATTTGGGGTTGTTTGTTTTGGTAACATACTTTCTCCCAGATTCCTCTTAGAACCCTTCATATGCAAAATCAAAAAATATTTCTCCCAAGGTCATCTAGCAAATCCAGGTCTTCCTGCTAAACCATTAGGCCGCATGACTGTACATTCCATTTAACTTTTCATTTCATTTTAAATAGTTATTCATAGTTTTTATTTTGTATTGTTTCATTTGGCAGTAAACTAACACAGGAAAAAAGTATTTATCTTGTGCCCCTGTCCTAGTAATTTAGATGCTTTGTATTGATTTGTTGCATCTCTTGATTATACTTTTAAAATAAATTTTATTTTAAAAGTTTTCCTCTTACGAGCTTTTAATAATTAAATTAATAAATTATTTTAACATCTTGAACAGTCACTGTAACATGAGAAACTGTTTAAAAGACTAGCCTGAAACATGCTTCTATGCCTTCACGCTTAACAATGAACCTATAATTTATTGCAATGGCATGTTTGGGTCTGTGTCATAATCTGAAATACATGGTTTAATTTTACATCTGTTTCCATTTGCCCCTGTCAAACCAAACCCTTAATAAGTCATGTATAATCCAATACACCAAGCACTGTGGCTGGGTTGCCTCCATTGAATTCTATAGATTATGCAGGAGAAATGTTCTATTCTACCTGCAAGCCTGTGTCAGCCTTGGGGGCTTGTGATATGAATAAGTAATACAAATAGGACCACTGTTTAAAAATAATACCTAGGACCTGGTTCTGATGTAACTGATTACTTGGCATTTGTCACAGGCATGTAGAGAAATGGCTCATAATACAAAGAATAGTGATTTTGAGCAGGATCAAAGGTTCATCTGGTACAAAACTTTGTCTCCTAAAGTGACCTCCCAGATCCTCCCATTAAGCTCTCAATCAAAATTAATCAAAATACCTAGTACTTAATTTGGATGCTTTGTTGTGGTTACACAACTTCTTCTTTTCTTTTCTTTCTTTTTAAATTCTAATTTGTTGATGTGGTAGGACAAAGAGCTGGAGGAAGTGGGTAGAGCTGAAATATTAAAGCAGAAGCACGAGGTAATTTGTTGGAGATGTTTCTTGTGCAAATGCTTTTTGCAGTCTTTCTTGTGCCTTTTTAATTAGTCATGGAAGATAAGCTAGTCAGTGACAACTAGCTATGAAACCTGCACAGTTGGAGGCCATATATATTTGAGTACCAAGCTGAAATAATGCTAAAACTCAGAGTGTCAAAGCATAAAGCTATGTAGCCTACTCAACAGTTGGGATTCACAGGAAGTAGATGTATGGTAGATGCCAGTTTCAAGTTGTCCTGTACATTAGCATAGTTCATGTCGGACACTTAACTATGGGCAAGCTTTGGTTTCATACACTTACCTCTCTTTCACAAATATTGGCCACAAGAAGGAGGTTCAGTAGAATTTAACATGGTGTCCAGATCCTAAACTGAGGTTAATTTTAACAAGGGTTAGTGAAAACAAATCACCTTCATAAACTATGGTTTGAAGTTGATTTTTTTGCTAGAACTATAGTTTATATTAACCATAGTTGAACGGAAGAGAAAACCTCTGAACAACTCTTTGCAGCTTTTTGGGAATAGGAGGGATATGCAAGACTGAGACTCTCTCTGACTTGCTCTCATAATTTAAATCTTGGTTTAGCACCTCTTTTGGCCTGAAGGCCATTCCACTGCTGGTATACAGCCCTGGCAAAATTGTTGAGGCAGTGTTTGCTCTCTTATGCACATGCATATATGCACACATGTGTACACACACCCATTCTGTCCCTTATCCATTGCAATCAGGCTTTTAAAAAAACTCAGTTGCTGCCAAGAAAAGGGTCAATAGTAGGAGAGTTCGTAGCATTGGGTGAGGAATGGGATCCCATACCCCCCATACTGAAATTATGCTTTTGAAAGCCTTCTTTAATACCAATGGATACTTTTTGGACACCTCTGCAATCTGTGTGGACGTATAAATTGTCCCTTATCTATGATCACTAATGTGAGGGCAACAGGGAAGCTGGTGACCAAATGGGGATCTTTCGCTGACCATGTGTTCTCAATCTATGGTTTACAGTTAGGTGTGGGTGCTGCCAATTTATTTCTCAACTATTAAAAGAAATGAAAATGGCTAATAGTACTGTAATCTTAGAAATCAAGAATTTATTTTACTTGCCTTGTAGTTTCTAATCGCCTATTCCTTTTCCCATCTTGCTTTAAAATTGCCTAAAAATCTTGAGAGATAAGTATTTAGCTTGGAAGAGCAAAAAACAAAACAAACATACCCATCTGCAAGACAAATATTATCAAAAGCTGAGACTCACATATTTCTTTGGGTGCTTTTGGAAGGTTTTTCAAAGCTTGTGCTTGGCTTTTTAGTGGCTCTTCCCCGCCCCCATTTTATTATCTGAGAAAGAATTTTGATGCTATGCAACTGAACCTATCCGTTATCTAGAATGTGAGCCTTATGGTATGTGATTACAGGCATTTGACACTTTTCACAGAAAGATATAATATCGATTTATGTTTTGCCTCCCCTTTGCACTCAACAGTCATAAGAGCATTATGAAATATATCACTTTTGCATGACTTTCTTTCATTTTTTTTGCATTGATGCTGTAGAAGTGGCAGATGGAAACCTCATCTCCTTTCCCCCCATAAATATACTATGATTATTGTACACAGATTTACATTCTTACAAAAATAAGAAGCAGCCCATTTGGGTCTTCCTTTGTTTGAAAGCATAAACACAATCTTTCAGAACATATACAGTAGAATTCCTATTATCTAAATTGTTTTAATTTTCTCAGTTCTGTTTTATTCCCCCAATAGGGTATCCTTTTCCATGACAAAAATATGTGAAACATTTTAAAGCTGCACGTTCCCCTGTATAGTTTTCTGTACTTCTTGTTTCTGTAGATAGTTCTGTTACAGAAATGTGATCAGACAGACCACCTTCACTTCTGCAACAATTTCTTTCCACTGGCCCTTAGTAGAATCATGAGTCCCTCCTCCTCCTACTCTCTGCATCTGTTTGAGCATTGTTTCATGATTTCTGAAAGGATGTTCCTGCACCTATTCCTGTGCTTCATAGTCAGGCCTAAGTTCAGCATCCCTCTCCTGTTGCTTGCCTTTTCTTTGTCTCCTTATAGTTCCAGTCCTTTCAGTTCCCTTTGTACTCTTTTTGCAGAAAGCAGATATATAGGAATCAAATGTAAGATTCCAATAGAGTGGATGGGAGAGCAATCAGTAATCACATAGTAAACTTGTAGAAATAGTGTCTGTATTGTCCAAACTCATTTGGGTGAATGAGGCTATGTTAGGAATCCATAACAAAAGTAACATTATTTTAACTTCTTCATGGTTGCAAGAATTGTGGGCATGTGGGTTATTCTTCTTCTCTGTGCCCTCAAAAATATATCAGTAGTTAGGGGCTAATTAGAGAATGTAGTCAGACAAGGTAGACCCCAATCAATGTACTTTTTCAATATACTTAATGGAACAAAGCAGCCTAATCTCAACATATGCCAAAACAGTGACACCAGTCATAATCACACTAGCACAGATCACATCATTATATTGACATTTCAGAAGCAAGAAGTTGAAAGTGCCGATTGAAATTCGAGTACATGATATGGAAGATTATGGTACTTTGATCACATGACCTGAATGAAGTTAGGGGAAATATGAAAATGAATTTAGTAGGTACTAAATTCAGTGTTTTTATATATTTATCACCTCAGATCAAAAAGGCTAAGTAGCACCTATTAAAATATCTGCTGATGACCATACAGAGTTGGTTTAATCATCTGAAAGAATATGGAGTGTAAACACTCTATACTAGGTACTGTGTGGCCCTCCAGATTTTGTTGGACTGCAATCACCATCATTACTGCCGATTAGCTCTGTTGGTAAAGGCTGATGGGAACTGTGATCCCCAAAATTCTGGAAGAACTTATATTGGCTGTCTTATATACTTAACTATTAAAGAAAAATAGAGAACATAGGTTTCTTGTAGTCTAGGTCTATAAATATTTACTTGGAAGTAAGCGCAGCTGATTTCAGTGGAACTTATGCCAGGTAAGTATATATAGGGTTGGAATCCAAATATGATAATATTGAACACTGCTTCAGCTCCCCAAGGAAGAAATAGTATATAATTTCCAAATAAACACAGATAGGATTTAGTTCCAAACCTCCTGATAGTAGTAATAGCTCTAAAATGATCTCTTCCCCCCAATAATTTATTAGTAAATTATATTGAATACAGCAACATCTCTCCTTGTTGCATATTAGGATTTCAGTATTGCAATATTCAGTCAACATTTCTGTCCAGGAACAGTGTTATGAGGGGAAAGTAGTATCTTAACTGCTTTTTCAGATATTTGCTAACCCCACAGTGTGTTCGGTCCGTGGATGGCATACATTTTGCTTGTTTAGTGCATAATGTAAAACTTAAGGAAGCATTTTGCCAGCTGTTCTGCTTTGCTTGTGTTTCAAGAGATCCTTGCATGTAGATTGATGAATAATAGATCAAACTCATAAGGTCAACTGTAATTTTTTTCTCTTCTAATTGAAACAGGAATTTCCTTTTTTTACTTTGACGGCCTTTCCTCCAGGCTTCCTTCTCCACGTAGGTGGTGTTGTCAGCGCCCGCTCTGTGAAGCTCTTGGATCGTATCCACAATCCTGGTACGTTACAAGAATAAATCTTAATATCTCTTTGTTGTGACCTTGGCTCTATGTGTATTTATATTTATTATCTATTAGAGGGAAAACCTTGTAAAACATTGGTGGTTATACAAACACAGCTTCTACGCCCCCTCCCAACCATGGCTTCCTTGATATATTTTCAGTGTTACTGAGCTATTTAATTCCATTGATACAGTAGAAGAATCTTTGAAAAACATACACAATTGTTTGTTTTAATTTTTTTAAATCAAGATTCTGAAATCATATATCTTACTCAGATCCAAAGTGTTCAAGTGCAAACTTGTAAGATTTTCTCCCCTCAGCTCTTAAAGATTGTTCCTGGACTTAAGTAGATCTGAAAAGCATGTTTAATTCTTTTTATTTTTATTTTGAACTGAGTAAAATTTCTTAAAGTAGCACAAGATTTCCCTAACATATTCTCTAAATGTGAACAGAGAAACATTTTGGAAGTGGACAATTCCTGTCATCAGGCACATGGAGGCAGGATGCTGGAAATTACTTTATTAGACTTCTTGTGTCCATTTTTTCTTGACAAAAGGTATTTTTCAATCGGATTCTTTTCTCTCTATGTTTTAATTAGACCTGGGGATAGTAACAATGTCCTGAATTTGACCTGGGACAAATTCAGAGACAGGAGAAACAGGGATTAGAGATAAAGATCCAAGAGGGAGGAGTTCATTAAACTGCTCACCTAGACAAATATTCCATTTATCTTAGCAAAGAATAAAAATGTGAATCTTGTGTTAGTTGGATAGGTTGCCTTCCTCCATCCAGGAGTTCAAGCTGATCCTTCAGCAATAGCAACAACCATGTCACAAATTTCAATTTCTTTAGACTCTTAGCATCAGGAATCCCAGCAAACGGCAGTATGATGAAAGCCACCTGATGCAGCTGAATGCATAGGTATCAAATGGAGTTGATGCCTTTCCTTTTGACTCTTTTTAACCCCCACAATCTGAAGAGAACCAACATTTTGCCCAGTTCTTCCCTATCATTTTTTTCCAGATCCCCTTTCAATCTTTTTTTTTTTTAATAAGCGCATTCTGGGCTGAATAAATGCCTCCATTGGGGAACAAAAATCAAGCAAGTTGACTGAGCTGTGCACCTTCTTTAAACACGTCTCTAAGCGTTTGGTAATCTTACATGTGGATGAGATTAGTTAGCTAGCATCATTTCTGTTAATCTATCTCTTAATGGTTTTAAGGAAGCTGCACTTTGCTAGCAAATGCTGTGCTGGATACCATTTAGATTTTCTGCAGCAGCTATACCAGGCAGTCTGGTTGCTTTTCATAGTCCTTGTAAGTCCCCCTCGTTCATGTCCAGAGTAATTTTTGTTTTGCCTGATAAAGTTTGATATGGGGGAAAATGGAATTTCAGGTCAACCATTCCAGTTCTGGTTGAATTTAGAAACAGAAAGATATCTCCCCCCTCCCCACCTGTGTTTCTAACCATTTGCTAGAACCCCTTACCTCACTCAGAGCAGTTTCTAACTTCAGCTTCCCAAGGAAAAGGATTTCCTACTTCCAAAATGTCCCTTTGTTCCTGCATAGAATGGGTACTTGCTAGATAAGCAAATATCTCCTTTTTCCCTCTGTCCACTACAGATATATTACCCTGTCCAAACAGATATATATATATATATATATATATATATATATTGTACAGTATGGCTCATTCCCAGTTTAAACACAAGAGGCTACTGCCAAGAGAACAGTTCCTTCTCATATAGGCATCCAGGTTGTGTTTGTGGTTCTGACCCTGGTCTAGAATTTTTGAGCTTGATGCCTAGTATTGCACCTATGGAGTCTTGCACTGCTCACCCTGTCTCTTCTCCCTGCTCCTCCCCCATATCCTAATATGTAATTTTCAGGTATAATTTCCTGAAGTGCCTTATTTTTTATTGATGAATGTTTGGTAAGAAAGCAGCCAGAAAACTGTTGAGAGATGCTAATAAAATGTTACTATTTATTAAATAAAAATATTATCTCTGTGTCTCTTGTATTTCACAAAGTTAAAGCAACACATTAGTTCTGCGACTGTCTTGCTACCTCCTGTGTTCCTTTAAAAAGAAAAAGATTATGATATTTTAGCCAAATAATATTAATTGTAAAGTGTTACACCATGAGGGGAGAATGCATTAATTGCCAGTTGAATAAGGAAAGCATAGCAAACAACCTCAGAAGCATGGTATTGGTAATTGTTTTAATCTTTTGTTTATTTGATCAATATAGGTAGATTAATAGAGCATGTTCCTTCCATCCCTCCTTTTCTATTTTTAGTCTCTTATTAACTTTGCTATCTGTGTCTTTCCAGTTCCTGTGGAATGGTATTATCAGTTGTGTTCTTGTTGGTAGCCTGTTTTTCTTTCTTTCACTGTTCTGCTGCTGTAAACTGATCTACTAATTTGCTGTTTTGAACTCAGCCTTTGTCGGAATTATGGGTAACACAAGATCATACAAACTGCTAGACTGGAATAGTTTCAATTCAGGTATTTTATTAGTCATTCAGTACTACATATGCTGACAGAAATTATGGCAGCTCAGTGAAGTCTTTTTAGAAGTCCTCTAGCTCATTACCTAGTAAATATCTCAAATTCTATTCTTTTAAATCTTTGAAACATAAAGAATTTTTATTTTCATAATATTAAGTTCTACTCTTAAATTAAATTTTAATTAAATTCCTTGAAAGGCCCCAGTCCCTGTAGTCCAATGAGGTCCTGTTCCAAGTTTTGTTCCTTATATAGTATCACTTTTCTTCTGTTACAAGCAGGGCTTTTTCTGTGCAGCTCCTTGGTTGGATGGAGTGCCCTCCACTGAGAAGTTGATTTGGTTGTATGTATTTTAACTTTTTCAAAGGAAGCAAATATCTTTTTAGTGCTACTGGGCATTTGGGAACTGTGGAAGGTTGTGGTTGTGGTTAAATATTCTTGCTGTTGGTTGAGGGATTTTGAGAGCATATCATTTTTAAATATATTTCATTCTAATATTCTTATTTTAGTCGAAATAATGCTAATTAAAACCTTATTTTCAAATTTTAAGAACAAATTATTGATTTCAAGTAATTCTTAATATTTATCCCATATGAGCTATATAAACTCTTTATAAACTGGTTTAAACTCTCAAGAAGCCCTACAGGGACAAGTAGAATAGAACTGGGGTGGGTTGGCTGAGTTTTTGAAAGCAGAGTTTGCTTAAAAGTATAATTTAGATGATAGATAGCCCAAGGTCTGATGGACCTTGGCAACATTACAGAAATAACTCAGTGTAAACATTAATGGTCCTTGAACATTTCCCCCCTAATCTGCTAGAAACTGCAGGGTTTCCTTCACTGCATTTATATCTTTTTCTTCTATCTCTGGTTATTCTGTCTGCATTTTTCTGTAATAGGTGTGTAATTTTGAGAAACACTTCCATTTACAGTTTATTTTGTCCTTTCATGTTAATTTTTAAAACATTTTTGGTATATCTTGCAATTAAAGATTGTTTGACATCTTTGCATCATGCCATTACAATTAACCTCTCCTTAAATTAAGTCACTGTAGCTCTCTTTGTAAGTTATCCTCCTATTGAAGTTCATTTTGAATGCAGTCTGCTGTTCATTGAGGTGAAGCCTTGCTGATTTCATGATGCACCTGTCACAAGAAGACAGCAACCTTCACTGTAGTTAGGAGGTTATTCAGTGTTGGAAGTATGGGAATACTTATATGGTCAGGATGACAAGTGGCTCAAATTGGTTGAAGATTTATATAACCCAGTGGCAAGGTTTCCTGTTGACTCCCTTTAGTATTAAATAGAAGCTCTTAGAACCGGAAGTGCTTTTCAGAATTTTTATCATTTGGGATTGGGTAATGCTTTGAGGAAGGAGGTATTTGGACGTGTGAGGAAGTGAATAGTAGTGATTAGGGGCTTGTTTTGAATATTGAATGATACTTTATGATGTAAAGGGTTGTATTGGAAAAATATTAAGTAGAGCTTAGTCTTTGGAGATATATCTGTTTGTTTTTCAGGACCCAGAATATACAGGAGCCAGATGAGTATTCAGAGCTTTGTGTAATACAGATTATATTTTCTAATCTTGGTTGCTTTTCTCACTCTCTCTACAGAGGTGGCCATTTAGTCAATCCTGTTTTTAACATTTTGACAGCTAAGTTCATAAACCTGGCTAAAATCTGAGATGGAAAAGTCTTAACATTTCTCCAGAGATCCTCCAAAATAAGTTCATGAAGAACATTGTTCAACTTCCTCTTGGCATTTCATTGCCTTTCACAGAGCAAAATTTGGGTTATAATGTATTGCTGCCTGGTTCTATCTACTATATTTAAGCTATTGGCGGAGTTAAAATGGTATGGATGATATTGTCCTTGCCCCCTCCCCCCTCAAAAAAAGTTTGAACAACTGAGGTTAGCCTAGCACTGTCAAAATTAGGCAATGAAATATAATCTATCCATGCAGATCTTGTTTTGTGGATGTCACTCTGTTCCAAGCAACTCTTTCTTTGCTCAGGATGCAGGTGAAGATAGGGGAACCATCAACTGTTTTTTTCTCATCTTGGTTTGCAAACAAAAAGAACAACAGCCAAGAACAATTTTTTTCTTTATTATCTATTCAAGAATAGATCATTTTCAAACACTCATCCTGAAATTCACACGATTATCACTGAACTACAATTTCAGATAGTGAACTCCATTTCCTTGAAGGGGAGTTACCTAGATGTACTGCTGTCAGAATGAACTTGTGTTTATGACTTGTGTCAAGTTGAGAACTGTGCACATTTTATGTTGATTTATCCTTCCTTTGTTGAAATAAGGGAGAAACCATGTTGTGTCGCATTACCAGTGCCTTCCTGTGATTTTATTATTCTAATTGTGTGTTGTCTGTGCCTTCAAGTCACCTGTCAACTTATGCTGATCCCATGAATTTCATAGAGTTTTCAGAGGCAAGGAATACTCAATGATGGTTTTGCCAGTTGCTTCCTTTGGAATATAGCCTACAGCACCTGGTATTTGTTGGCGGTCTCCCATCCAAGTACTAGCCAGGGCTGACCCTGCTTAGCTTCCAAGATCAGACTGCATCTGGTGCCTTTAGAATAAATAATAATAATAATATTAATAGTAAAATTTATTTCTATTCCACCCCTCTGCAACGCAATCGGGGCGGCTTACACCTTAAAAACTCCATAAGTACATCAGTACCCTAACCCACCCACCCCTTTAAACAATATTAAATTAGAAAAGATTAAAAACATACAAGAATTAAAAAGAGGGGAGGGAAATGGAATAATTCAATGGCAGTTCAAGGGAAAAGACAGCCGAATCTTCGGGCCAGGATAGCTATTCGGGAAAGGCTAGCCGGAAAAGATCTGTCTTGACAGCTTTTTTGAAGCTGTCTAAGGTGGTAATAAGACAGTTCTCGTCCGACAGGCCATTCCATAATCTGGGAGTGGTAGCAGAGAAGGCCCTCTGGAAGGTCACCGACAGCCTTGTTTTCATAGGCTGTAATAGATTCCTCCCAGAGGACCGAAGTGCGCGGGGAGGGTCATACGGGAGAAGGTGGTCCCGGAGGTGAGTTGGACCCAAGCCATGTAGGGCTTTAAAGGTCATAACCAACACCTTGTACTGTGCCCAGAAACTAATAGGCAGCTAGTGGAGAGCTTTTAGCACAGGTGTTATATGCTCTCTTCTGGAAATACCAGAAATCAACCTGGCTGCCATGTTCTGAACTAGTTGAAGCTTCCGAGTCAAGCACAGGGGTAGCCCCATGTAGAGCGCATTACAGAAATCTAGACGGGAGGTTACCAGTGCACGTACCACAGTTTCGAGGTCCCGGGTTTCCAGGAAAGGGCGCAGCTGGCGTATCAGCCGAAGTTGATAACAGGCACTCCTGACCATCGCATTTACCTGATTAGACATCTGGAGCATCGGGTCCAGGAGCACCCCCGGACTGCGGACACAGTCCTTGGAGGAAAGTGTAGTTCCATCCAGGATTGGAAGTTGTATTCCCAGACCTGGTTTTGGGCCTGTAACTGTTAGTACCTCCGTTTTGTCTGGATTCAGTCTCAGTTTGTTTTTCCTCATCCAGTCCATTACTGCTTTAAGACAATCATTGAGAGGAGAGATACCATCTGAAGTCGAAGCTGACGACCGAGACATGGAGAAGTATATCTGGGTGTCATCAGCATACTGATAACACTGCACTCCATGCCTCCGAATGATCTCTCCCAGCGGCTTCATATAGATGTTAAATAGCATCGGGGACAGGATGGCACCCTGAGGAACGCCACAGTTAAGCTCTATTCTGGTAGAGCAACTGTCCACGCGCCTCATCCTATGGGATCTTCCCGAGAGGAAGGAACGGAACCACTGCAAGGCAGTGCCTCCAGTTCCTAACCCTCTCAGGCGATCCAAGAGGATGGATTTAGAGTATTTAGGCCTCACTTATTCTATTTATGGTTATATAAACTACTACTACGGCTACAGCTAATATGTCTAATGCCTCCCCCCACCCCACGTTTGACATATGCATAGTTGGGGTTGACTAATGCTTTCAGGAGTAGATATGGGCAGGAGAAAAAAACAAAACTTCAGTATGCTACACTTTCAGCTGTAATTTGCAATGGTTGAAAACTAGTAAGCCTCATGGATTGTTCTTTAAACTTTGTGCCAGAACAGACCATGCTTGGTGACACTTTGAGACTAGGGTGCTGTTTAGCCGCACTGTATGTAACAGACAAAAGAGAAAGCACAAGATAGGCATTGCTTTTTATTAGCAAACAAGTTTCATATCCACAGTATCAGAAATACTAGTTCAAAACCCCTTAAATTGAAAATTGAGTGCCATCTTGCTATCTTGGGGATGAATACCGACCAGTAAATATAGAGGTTTTTTCTTTAAAAAAACAAATATATATTATAGCTGCACCTTATCTAGACATTAAGTCTGGGAATAATTATTGTAGTGAGATGAAAAATGTTCTGATTCGTAGATTTTAAAAAATTGATTTAGTGTAACAAATCTCTTGATAGCATTCAGCTAGAGAAGCTTCTTTTATCTAAAATATGTCTTTGTGATGGTATTGGCTCACTGCAAATCAACATTTTAGAGTGCTAAACTAGCTAAATATACTCCTTCCTTTTGGTATTGTTGGCAAAGCTAGATTTTGTTTTAAGATTGCTGAGAGTAGCTTGCCTATTCCAGCTAACACCGGTAGTAGCAAGCCAGTAATATCTGATATAATGTAGTAGAACGTGCTTCTTGTAGGATGCTTGACTGTTAGTGGGACTAATAACTCCATTATAGAGCAGTTCATACTTGGTTCTCATCCAGATGAACACTTGCTTAGCCTGGTTTATCCTTCATCTTTTAACTTGGAATAATACGGCTGATAAGTATCAGCCTACAGCCACCTTTTCATTATGTAGGTCCATTTGTAATGTGCATAGTACTAGTCTGAAATGAGAAGACCTTGGGTAATATTGGTGAGGATCATATAATCTCAGAAGACAAAGAAACATTCTTACAGTATGTGTGCTGAATCTGTAGACCTTTCTGAAATTGTTCATTTTCCCATATAAGTGAAAGATGTATATGTCTAATAGGAAGCAGTAAAAGAATACTCAGAATATTCCTCGGAGTGTGGTAGAGTCTCCTTCTTTGGAGGTTTTTAAACAGTGGCTGAATGGCCATCTGTCGGGTATGCTTTGGTTGGGTACTCCTGCATGGCAGTGGGGTTGGACTAAATGACCCTTGTGGTGTCTTCCAACTCTATGATTCTGTGATAATAGGAGACATTGCTTAAGGTTTTAAAGCATGTTACAGATGTTTCCTTTGTAGTCCCCGTAATAAAAATTAATTGGACTCATTCTTGCCTATTACAGACAGAGATTTAGGGTGGAAAATTTTCAGAAGCTATATGTTTTCATGGAAATTTTTCTACACCGTGTGTGTGTATATGTGTGTGTGTATTGAGCTAACTGTGGGATAGGAAGTCGTACTTATTCTAAGGAATTAAGCACTAACCTACACTAGTGCTTGGAGGAACAGACTAACAAACACAGCTAGGCTTGTTTCTATTTCACAAAATCTCCTACTTCCCAATCGGTCAAGTAATTATTTCAAAATGTGGTAAGTTGCCTGCACTCACAGGCTCACACCCTTTGGTGAAATAAAATGTTCAACTAGCTGTACTGAATCAGTTTTTTCCTCACCTTGAAATGGAATGGATAAGTGGTGCAGAGCAGGAGGGAGTAGAAATGCACTGTTGTGTTCTGTGCCATGGCATTCATGTCAAGTTGGGGGCAGCACTCATCTATCATGGTGGGGGGCAAAGTCTCAAAGCCTTCCCAGTAGCCCTAGTTTTCTGCACTGTGGGTCAGAGATGTAGGGTGAAAAAAAAATCCATTTCTGTATTTTTCCATGGAATACTTTTCCACACTAAAGATCTGTCTACATTTATCCATAGTTGCCTGGGTTGTTGTAGTGCAATTAATTATGTTAAATGGACTAAATATAGGATAGGAACTTCTAGTTGTTCTTCTAGGGAGATGATCATTGACAAACCCAGAGGAATAGACTAACAAATAAATTTGGTGGTATATTTGTTTTTATTTTGCAAAATCTCTTGCTTCCCAATCAGTCACAGGTAGAAGTGCCAGTACCCACAGACTCACATCCATTCTTTATAGAAAAATACTTTTTTCACTAAGGTTTTTTTCTCAGTTTGAAATGGAACTGCTAAGTAGTGTAGAAGGTGAATGAGTGAATGAAACTGAAGTGTTCTTCTAGTTGTGGCCATTTTTTGGTTAATTATAAGGAAAGTATATGGTATTCTCTACATTATTACAAAAAATTCAGTAAAAATTTCCATATAAAGTTTGAATGTGTTCTTACAACTCTCCATATCCACAGATTCTTTATCCGTGGATTCAACAATCCACAGCTTGAAAATATCCCATCCCCCCCCCCCAGGCAAACTTTGATGTTTACCATTTTATATAAAGGGATACCATTTTACTATGCCATTGTATATAATGAGACTTGAGCATCCACAAATTTGGGTATCGATGGGGGGGGGGCTGGAACCAAACCTCAGCGGATATAAGGGGCCCACGATATATAACATTTAACCAACATGCTAAATCAGAGAAAATTCCAGAGAGCAATTCTACTTTTTCAAAAAAAAATCCACATTGCTGATTAGAGATGAAACTCACCATCTGTGAATTTTGACTGTTTAAAAAACTATTGAGGTTAGGCTGATACGACCTGGTGGGTATGTTAAGTGTAGAAGCATGCCTTGGCCTGCCCATGGCTTACCCCTAAAGAAGTTTAGTGAAAATACATGTGTGTGTAATACATGCATACATTTGTCTGTATAAGAGTTGGGCAAAGTGCACCCCTTTTCAACAGTGGAATAGATTGCCTCAGAGGGTGGTGGACTCTCCATCTTTGGAGATCTTTAAAAAGGGGTTGGATGGGCGTCTTTCAGGAATGCTTTAGTTGTGTATTCATGTATGACCGGGGTTTGGACTAGATGGCTCTTGTGGTTCATTTCAACTCTAGGATTCTATAATTCCATGTCTCCCCCAGGTTAAAAATATTTAATTTTGCTTCAGAATGCCCTTCACTGTGTACTCTAGGGGGTGTGAAAGGTATTTCCATCATGTTTGGAGGTCCCCTGGAGCCGCTAGGAGCAAAAAACAATTGTTGTAAAAAAAAATTTAAAAAAATGCCCTGAAATGTTTCAAAATGTCCATTCGCAGGTGTGGGGTGCATTTCCACTACATTTTGTGGGTTCCCTGGGCCAATTTAGGCCCAGAAGAGAGCTTTTTTTCCTTGATCCATTGTGAAAATGCCCCCATATTTCCAAGAGTCATTGGGGGCTTTTTGCGGAAAAAGCAGGTATGGCCCTCCAAGGTTTCCTTGGGAGGCTAATGCATCCTTTCACAGTTGCCCATCCTTGGTCTGTATGAATATGGTCTCCTTGTATGGTCCATCCTAACGTGCTGTATAAAGCATTGTTTCTGATGTTTATCTCAGTACCACTTCATGAATGGCTACTAAAAAATAATGACAGACTAGCCTGTGCCTTTTTATGAAGGCGAGGTCAGATACCTCACCAGTCCAGGTGATGCTTACAGTGCATATAGCTGGCTACGTTGAGGATGACCAAAGTTGCAAGGACTATCAAACCTAATGTACTTTAGTATAGTCTTATGTTAGTCTAAGCATGAGTGGATTGCCTATGATTGGCACATTGAATCCAATGTTGGTTTGCAAATTCTCATTTTTTTATTTCTAATAGTATGTCTTATACTCTTGTTTGGGGATCCTATAATTGGTTATAGTGTTGAACCTGTTAATTTGTAGCAAGCTCTTCTCCCACTACGGTCAGCCCTCGTATCCACAAGTTCTGCATCCACGGACTCAACCAACCACAACTAAAAAATATTGCGGGGGGGGGGGTTAGCCAAAAAGCAAAGCTTGCTGTTTGCCATTTTATATAAGGGATGCCATTTTACTATGCCATTCTATATAATGGGACTTGAATATCCACGAATTTTGGTATCCACAGGGAATACAGCAGATACTGAGGGCCCACTGCATCTGGATATCCACTTTGTGCCTCAGGCCTCCAAGCTGATATATCCTTGGGGAAATATCAGATCGTTAATAGGAATGCTACACAATATCATCTTTACTTCTTTCTGTTAGCAGAATGGCTTATTCTGTCACTAGCATAAGACCTCTATAAGCTGCACCCCATGGCTAATACTAGCATATTGGGTCACAGATTGAATACTTTAGACATTTAATCTTGATACACGCTGGGATCACCTGCAATTGAGAATGGAATTTACAATAGTAGAGGTTAATTGATTAACATTCAGTTTACCTCACAAGGTTCTCCCAATTAATTGATCAGAAGATTTTCATATAAAATGAAAATAAAATTTTCATAAAAAATTTTCATATAATTTTTTTTCTATAAAAAAATTACAAGCACTTACAAAAACTACAGAGAGCAAATGCCCTCTAATGAGAGGCAGTTCCTTTTGTGTGAGAGAATAATAATAATAATAATAATAATAATAAAATTTTATTTCTATCCCGCCCCTCTGCAACACAATCGGGGCGGCTTACAATATAAAAACTCCATAATCACAATACCTTAGCCCACCCACCCCTTAAAATAATATTAACTTATAAAGGATTAAAAACATACAATAATTAAAAATATATAAATTAGAAAAAAATTAAAACATAAATAATTTTTTAAAATCCGATTGCAGCTCAGAAAGGACAGCCGAGTCTTGGGCTGGGATAGTTATTCAGGAAAGGCCTGCTGGAAAAGTTCCATCTTGACAGCTTTTTTAAAGCTGTCTAAAGTGGTAATAAGACGGATTTCGTCTGGCAGGCCATTCCATAATCTGGGAGCGGCAGCAGAGAAGGCCCTCTGGAAGGTCACCGACAGCCTTGTTTTCATAGGCTGTAACAGATTCCTCCCAGAGGACCGAAGTGCGCGGGGAGGGTCGTATGGAAGGAGGCGGTCCCGGAGGTGAGTTGGACCCAAGCCATGTAGGGCTTTAAAGGTCATAACCAACACCTTGTACTGTGCCCAGAAACTAATAGGCAGCTAGTGGAGAGCTTTTAGCACAGGTGTTATATGCTCTCTTCTGGAAATACCAGAAATCAACCTGGCTGCCATGTTCTGAACTAGTTGAAGCTTCCGAGTCAAGCACAGGGGTAGCCCCATGTAGAGCGCATTACAGAAATCTAGACGGGAGGTTACCAGTGCACGTACCACAGTTTCGAGGTCCCGGGTTTCCAGGAAAGGGCGCAGCTGGCATATCAGCCGAAGTTGATAACAGGCACTCCTGACCATCGCATTTACCTGATTAGACATCTGGAGCATCGGGTCCAGGAGCACCCCCGGACTGCGAACACAGTCTTTGGAAGAGAGTGTAGTTCCATCCAGGATTGGAAGTTGTATTCCCAGACCTGGTTTTGGGCCTGTAACTGTTAGTACCTCCGTTTTGTCTGGATTCAGTCTCAGTTTGTTTTTCCTCATCCAGTCCATTACTGCTTTAAGACAATCATTGAGAGGAGAGATACCATCTGAAGTCGAAGCTGATGACCGAGACATGGAGAAGTATATCTGGGTGTCATCAGCATACTGATGACACTGCACTCCATGCCTCCGAATGATCTCTCCCAGTGGCTTCATATAGATGTTAAATAGCATCGGGGACAGGGTGGCACCCTGAGGAAAGCCACAGTTAAGCTCTATTCTGGTAGAGCAACTGTCCACGCGCCTCATCCCGATCTTCCCGAGAGGAAGGAACGGAACCACTGCAAGGCAGCGCCTCCAATTCCTAACCCCCTCAGGCGATCCAAGAGGATGGAATGATCTATTGTATCGAAGGCCACCGAGAGGTCCAAGAGCACCAACAGGGTCACAGTACCCCTGTAGATACTCAAGTGGAGGTCGTCAGCCAGAGCAACCATGGCAGTCTCCACTCCATATCCCGTCCTAAAGCCAGTTTGAAATGGATCTAGATAATCGCTTTCATCCAAGACAGCTTGGAGTTGGGAAGCGACTGCCCTCTCAATCACCTTGCTTAGAAAAGGCAGCAAGGAGACTGGCCTATAGTTGTTCCTGTCCAAGAGGTCCAGGGAAGGCTTTTTCAGGAGCAGCTTAACCGCCGCTTCCTTCAGACAGGGTGGAACAGACTCCTGCCTGAAGGACGCATTGATTTGGCTTGTCTAAAATGATACTTGAAGATAGCAGATGAGTTTCAGACATAAGTTCTCTTTCATGAGTTGAATCTTTACACAGAGATAATAGAATCATAGAACCATAGAGTTGGAAGGAACTGCAAGAGCCATTCAGCCCAACCCCTGCCTTGCAGGAATATACAATCAAAGCACTCCTGACAAATGGCCATCCAGCCTCTGTTCAAAAACCTCCAAAAGAGGAGACTCCACCACACTCCAAGGCAGTGTATTGCACTGTCAAGTAGCTCTTATTGTCAGGTAGTTCTTTAAAATTCTTTAAAATTGTTGCTTTTTAAAATCTCTGTGAAATTTTTATTTATTAATTCATTTTATGTCCTTCCTTTCTCCTAAATGAAGCCCAAGGCAGTTCGCAACATGAACTAAGCCAAGATACATGAAGTAAAACCTAAAGTTCTAATGAAGTTTAACAAACAGCTAAACAAACTACCGTATTACACATGAATACCTTAGAATTATATAAAATCATTTGAAAACATGGCAATAACAGTAAAAGTGCAGTGCACGCACACACACGCGCGCACACACACATTGAACAACATTTCTACATAACAACTAAGTCACTAAAATGCCTGATCACATAAAAAGGTCTATACTTGCTGGTGAGAGGAGAGCATAGAGGGAGCCAAGCCGATCTCCATGGAAGGAAGTTCCACAACCTTGGAACAGCCACTGACAAGGCTCTCTCACATGTCCTTACCAAATATCCCTGTGATGGTGGTGGGATCAAGGGAAAGCCCTCCCCCGCGAATCTTAAAATGTGGGTAGGCTCATTAGAGAAAGATATAGCCTTTCAAGATTCTGCTCATGAAGGGCAGAATTCATATAAAGGGCAGATAGTTTGGTTGGAAGAACATATGGAAAGAACTGGAATGAGCAAAGCCATGTCAAAGCTATGATGGCTTCAGATTGTCTTTGGGGATCACACAACAGCAATACACAGTAGTAGTATTGATTGATTTGGCAATTTAACTCTTCCCAGGAGCTGTCTGTACAATATTTCTCTTATTTGTGTCAGTTGTGTCTGGTTTGACATACAAGCAACTTTAACAATTTCATCCAAATATGTCTCTATTCTTCCCAGAAAAAATGTGCTTTTTAGCTTCTGTGGCATAAATGAATATGGGAAAGTGTGAACAGGCTGATGAAAATAAATATAGATTCTACTTCTTAGATTTAAAAAAAAACAGTTTAAAAAAATGGCTTTCAGTTGTATTCCATTCACTTTCCCCTAGCGTTAGGATTATGCTGAAATTATTTTCTATGCATTTGTGGATGAATTCTTAATTTTTCCACTGTTTGCATAGAGATCCAGAGCTCAGATCAGAAACAGGCATTCTTACTGTTTAAAGCTGTGGTTCTGCATTATGTATGCAGTGACAGTAAAGCATAGAAACAAGTGACACATAGGGTGTGGTGGTGCTGTGCCCTGCCATAGTCAGTTGGTTCACTTCAACAGGGCATCCTCCTGGAGTTTCGTAGGCATGTCTGGCAGTTCATTCTTGGGATGGCATGGAGGAGCAATCCACTTTGATTGGGTTGATCCCGTGTGCCAACCAAACCAAGCAGGAGTCTACATTCTTTTCTGTTTCTTCTGTTGGACCCCTGACCTTCCCTGCCAGTAAGATACCTACATAGGTGCAATTCTTCTGTACCTCATAAAGGAAGGCTGCATACTGAGGAAGAACAAATTGCTAGATGCTCTTCATGGACGCCTCATCCCACTAGTTTCTCCATGCACATGGGATACGGGAGACATGCAGAATTGGTTTAAAAAGAAAGAAAAGGGGAGTGTATCTGTGTAAGTGTCTTTGTGTATGTGCATGAGGGAGAGAGCGAGAGCAAGAGAGAGAGAGAGAGAGAAAGAAAGAAAGAAAGAAAGAAAGAAAGAAAGAAAGAAAAGATGGGTTTTAGGCCCCTGTTAATGAAGATCTGTTTGTTTTAAAGTGCTGAAATGTCATCCTTGTGGGGGGGTTTCAAGACAACTGTTGAATCACTTAGGCTTAAATAAATTATTAACACTGTCCTGTTCTTTGAAAGAGTCTCAGCCAGTTTTAAAGAATTTGCAAACCATAATTGCCATGAACTGAAACATTAATCCAATTTGTTTACTGTTAAGTGTGGTTTACAAGATTATTTTCTATTCACAACCCCCTCCCTCAAATAATCAGAAAATAAATAAGAAGGACAATGTGTTTGCTCTTTGTCAAATCTGCATGTGAAAGAGAGAACTGAAGTCAAAATAGAAGTTAAAACAGAGTCTGAACATACCGGTAGCTATTTTAGTAATAGGATTCGTGAGAATAGTAACATAATGCTTTTCTCTTTTCATTTTTAATTTTGGCAGTGCTCAGAAATTGATCTGCCTTTTTTAATATTATGGATGAAATATTTAGACTGTGGTTCTAAACATATTTATTTAAAAATCCCAATAAATAATTAGGCTAACCTTTGATGGAATTTCTTTACAGTCAGGGATCTAATATAAACTATAGGAAGAGAAGCCCCATTCAGTATGGCTGAATAAGCCTACAGTAATTGATTTTTAACTACAGCTAACTTTTAAAATCAATAATCTGTCAGCTGTAGTGTCTTTTTGTACTTCTGTTGACCAAGAGAACTATCTTCCAGCACTTTACCAATTGGTAAGGCTTAAAGTATTGAGATTTGAAAAATTAATGGAATTGCATTAGAAATCTAAATGCAAATCTTCACTGTAAAGTTTTAGGTTAGCCTTGCTAAACCCACTTGAATAGATTCTTGCTAGAAAAGCTTGTGATTGAGTGCTCTGTATGCTTGCCTTTTGCTTCACCTAGACTCCAGGGCCATTACTTTCTGTAACCATTTCAGTGAGCTGCCATAGTTTTGAGTCTGTACTGTCACCTGATCCAAGCATGCGCCAAAATACCCACCGTTTCTGGCTCCTGTATGCTGAATCTGCTTTGCAAACCCTTAGTTCTTTAAGCTTCTGCTTCAGGCCGGAACAGAACAAGCGACACTCTTCTGAAGTGCGCTGGACACATGCCATCTTGCTGCTATCCCCCTCCTAATTCCTCTATTGTTTATGTAATTCCTTAGCTTTACTTAAATGTGTAAATGCTCTGATGGCATCTCCATGTGAAATTGTGTGGCTCATGCGTCAAGAAAAAAAAAAGCTGCTTGTGAATCTCTATGTCAGAAAAAAAAAACCAACCAGAATGCTCCACATTGCACTGCATTCCAGTGTTTTGTATGAACTCCTTTTGCCATGTTGTGGTGTCTTGATTTTTATTGAAGTCATTTTTATCTTTTAACACGCAAAGGTAAGTTTGTGTATATATTTTGTAAATATGCAATACATTCTTTATATATGCAAAGGTATTTGTTAATCTTCAGGAGGGAAAGGTAAAACTGAAAATAAAAAACCCTGTACTCTTGCAGAAGAGGAAGAATTTATTTGTTAAGAGCATATTAAAATCTTAGAGGAGATGTTTCATTTTAAAACTTTGTGCTTTTGCATGTGGTTTTGTGAACATAGGGGAGTGGATCCTGCTTCCAAAAACATCAGTTAGGTGATCTTTCACTACTAACAAATCAATTGCATTTTATTCCATATGGTAGGATACCATGTGGTATCTAACCATGTTCCCACAATATTCCCTGGTTTTCCAGGTCTGTGGTTTTTAAGCCATTGACTGGCTGCATAGCTCAGCAAGCTTTCAGTATTTGGGTTGTTAGCCACAAATTTTACTGAAAACTATTGTGAGTATAGTGAGAATACTATAAGAAAATGACAGATTTATATAGAGTCATCAGGAAATATTACTAGAAAGGAAGCAGGAAAAAAGGTCTCTCCTGAAAGTCTGTGTGCTGCATTATGCTACATGTGTGCCAAAGAATACCATTTGGGAAAAAATTATGCTGAATGTTAGGGCTGAAATCTTCAGCATTATTTATGATATTTTTCTTTTCAGCACTTCTGTTTTTACTGTCTTAATATTTTAAAGTGCAACATTTTCTTGTACAGTATATACTTTCATTCCTTTATTCGCTTTTTGTGTCTTCCCCTCTCCTCTTTCTGCCATCTTCATCCTTCTTTCATCCTGCCCCATACTCCCTAGTCTGCTTTTCTTAACGTTTATTCCTAGTTGTTGATCTAGAACAGTGGCTCTTAACCTTTTCTTTACCAGGGACTCCCTTTAAATATCTTTTGTTGCTGTGGACCCCCAAGACTTAACTCAAGATTTAAAACAACAACAACAATACAATTACACCATCCATTAAACCTTCCCTCAGAGGCACTGGAGGGGGAGGGAAAACTTTTATCCTGCTTCTTCCTGCAAGTTTGTGGCTCGAGCGGATTTAATGGCAGCCAGCAAGACTTTGCCTTGGCTCCTGTCACATGGCTGCTCCACTGAGGGGAGGAGGTGGGCCAAGCAGCCTTCAAGCCTTTTCGGACCCCTTATGAGGACATTGTGCCCCCCTGGGGGTCCCTGGATCACAACCACTGATCTAGAAAGTTAGGCAGAACTTTTAGCAGTGCCACACTTGTTATATAGGCCAGCCTCTATATCCACAGAACCAATAGCCACAGTTTCAGTTATCCATGTCTGAAAAAATAGGGATACATACCATAGAGTCATGCTAGAAAATAGGCTCTAGGAATAGCTAGGTCCTGCAATGCAATTCTATGTTATGTTTGTACCAGAAGTCCTTTATTTTAATAGGGTTTGCTATTATCCGCAGTGGGTAAGCCCAGGAACGTATCCCCTGCGGATATGGAGAGCGACCTGTACTTGAAGAATTTAGTGGGAAAATTCCCCCTACTAGGTGTTCAAGATTCAGATTTTTAATGTTCTTTTAGCTTAGATCATTACATAGCTTACGATACTGCTGGGAGGATAGCTGTAGGCATTCAATTTTTAAAAAAACCTTGGCTGTATAATAGTCTGTGTTGTGTAACTTTATGCATACTTAGCTAAGTTGAAGTTGTGCTACAAAACTCTTCTAGTGAATTGTGAGGATGCGTATCAGAGCACTGGCAAGAGTGACTGATCTGCATTGGGTTCTGTCAGTGTGTATTGGCACTCCTTAGCTGTCCCGATGCACATTGGCAGTCTCTAGCCATTGTCCAGATGGCCATCAGAGTGCCCCAACACAAAACAGTCAGTTTGTTGGCTCCCCTACGTAGTAATGTCATGGTATCCCCTTACTGAATACGGATGTGCAAAACTGCTCAATTCTATTTCCCACAGATGCAAGTCCAATACTGAATTCCAGCCATAATTCTCCCTTCCTACTCAACCTTGTGGGGCATTTATAAAAGTATTTCTCAGCTCCTATGGTACAATCACTTTAAAAAAAAGTCTTAGGAAAAGGGGGGAAAGACCACTTTAATTATAACCTTGTCCAGTGTTTATACAAACCCAGATTCCATTTTTCCTCAGTACAAGTTTAGTAATGACTTAGAAAATCTTAGTGTGGTTCCAGTATTGCTTCACTAGAACATTTTGAAAATTCTCACAAGTTTAAAAAATGGCTTACTGAGAAGTGTGTGGGGCTGCCATAAGTGGGCAGGAGGAGGGGAGCCAAAAGCTACAGTGAACTCACCACCCAGTCCTCCAGATTATTTTATTTCATAACATAACCAAATTTGAAGTCCACAGTGAAAGGTTTATAGTATCCCCATTAGACTTCACTTGTACCTAGAGAGGCACATTTTCACTTTCCATTGCACATGTCTGACAGCAGCCCTAGATGCCCACAAAAAGCTTCCTAGTTAGTTAACATGCAAAGAATCCAAATGCGAAACCATATGTAGCCTCCGGAGGCAAATATTTTCCTAGGAAAGTCTCCACACTTCAGCTGGCTAATGGAAACAGCGCAGACCTGCTCAAGCTAGGAGAAACTCTATAGTCCTGATGCAGCAGAGCACAGGAACCTATGGTTCTTTAGGTAGTTGCAGCCAACATGACTAATGATTGGAGATGATGATGGCTGTAGTCCAACCACACCTATTTGAAAAATAGCAAAAGATAGCTGTTGAAGAAGTGGTTGTAATTTATGAACATGTTTGCCTGCCAGTGGCCAGCTTTAGAGGAAGTGATATTAGGAATGAATAGGATACTTGGTTCAGGTACCTGTTGCAAATGTCATTCTTGGTATTTTAAAAAAAAAGAAGAAGAAGCTACACAGATTCAGATTATCTTCACCTTTTAGTAATTTATAAATCAAGACTCATTGTGTCAGTAAATGTATTTTTGCTTAATTGGCCCACCATCAAAGAATGTGAGTAATGTAACATAATGTTACAGAGTTTAAAGTAGAGATTATATGGATACTCTTCAGTTTGCCTGAAGAGTTCCTCTGAAACTTCCATCTGTAGTTTTTGAGGCATTTTCTTAGCATGGGAAGGATTAAATATCTTTTAATCTGGACCTGCATATAAACTCTTTTTATTCAGATCTGGATGTCCTTGAGCTATTTGAAGGCAGCCCCATTGGATTATGGGCTAGTGACAGCCATAAGCTATATTCTCAAATTCTTACAGAGCAAAGGTTCTTTGAAGATCTGTATTTAAAATGTAAACAGAGCCTGGTGGGTTGGTACCTGAAGTAGCTGCAATACTTCAGGGTGCCAATTTTTTACTCTGAGGATGCTAAATTCTCAGTTGACTTGCTGTATGCTTAGCAAAATGAAGGACCAGCTGCAGTTACCATAAATGTGGATATGTGGTTGTAATTATGCACTTGGTAGAATTCATAAATGCATTTTGCTTCTTTTTATGGCAACTTCTTCTGAATTTTTTCTACAGAAAGAGAAACCTCAAAGCCCTCTCCATTTATAACAAAATTTCACTCCAGTAACTTGCTTCCTGCTTGTGTTTTTGTTGTTGCTAAATATATTTATTTTCTTTAGATTAGCAAGTCCTGTTCTTAGAACCATTTTTCTTGGTCAGAATTAAAATAGCTTTTGATTTTTGAATCCATAATCACTAGCTCTTACAAGTAATTTCCCTTAGTATTACTACTGAGGTAGCCCTGGTGGCACAGTGGTTGAATGCTGGTACTGCAGCCACAACGTTGTGAGTTCAGTCTTACAGGACCCCAAGGTTGACTCAGCCTTCCATCCTTCTGTAGGTCGGTAAAATGAGTACTCAGCTTGTTGGGGACAATTAGCTTACACATTGTAAACTGCTTAGGGAGTGCTTTGGCACTGATAAGCGGTATAGAAATATAAATGCTATTGCTAAATGCTATTACTGTACTATTACTGGTGTGTACATAGGGCATTTTTATTGTAATACATCAGCAATGTTCGTTCAAAATCATTACTTGAGAATACATTATGTTTGCATTCAGTGGGGCCATTTAGTTCCTAGAAGATTTTAAACTCATTAATGTTCAAGTTTGAAATTCTAATATCATGTTTATTTGGCAAAGTTTGTCTTCTATGTGGCTGCCCATAAATAAGTAATTTCATGGTTAGAACTTCAATATTAACCAAAATTTCTTTAAATGTAATGTTTTACTTTGAGTTTTAGATTGCATTCATGAAGTGCATGTTATTTATTGCTGTAAGAAATTTTCAAAAAACTTTTTAGGGAGTGCAGTTCTTAAATACCTAATTAGATAATTCTGTAGTTTAATCTGGAATCGAAGACAATAAGAAATAAGAATTGTGTAGTGAGAATATCTGCAAATGTGGTGGTTTTGTACATAATAATACAAAAACAAGGACTGGCTAAGGCTTGTGCAAGGACAATCTACCTTGCCCAATATATCTTTTGATATTTTCCACTCTTTGTCTACCATGCTATGTTGCACTGTGCTTTTGAAACCCTAAGTTTCAAAGAACATTTTATCATGAAACAATTGAAGCTGCTGTCATGGAAGTCTTAAGATTCCTTTGGGTAGCTCATGTGACCTGTTCAGTGTTGTTTTGTATCTGGGCCATGAGTTTTTGAAAAGATGCTGAATGGATGAGTGAAATGGAAAATATATTGTATATCCTCTTTAAAACTGAGATTTGATATTTGAGGACTGAAAATGTACTCGCAGTGGGACAGGAGGTAGAATCTGATTGCAAATACAAATAAATAAATAAATAAATAAATATCAGTTCTTGTATGAAGTACAGTATTCTTTTTAGCCAGAGAGTCTTAAAATGTTTGCATTAATGGTCTCTTCCAACTCTGTGATTCTATGAGAATAGTGAACTCATTTATGTTTTGTCTTTCAGATGACCCAGAAACAAGAGATGCTTGGTGGGCAGAAATCCGTCAAGAAATAAAATCTCATGCAAAGGCATTGGGTTGTCACGCGGTAGTGGGCTACAGTGAATCAACGAGCATTTGGTAAATTACTTGTACTTGATTTTTCTAATGCTTTAGAAGTGACTGTTTAGTCATGCAAGCAGCGGAGAAAGGGTGGAAAGAAAAAAAGCCAGGGGGAATTATTGCAGCAAGTTATTCTTAGGCAGTGCTGAAATGGGCACAGAGGAAGCTTAGGATGAAAGTGATATATCTGGTTTGCTGCAGAGACTAGGCAGAAAGGCAAACAAATATCAGTGGCTCTGTAGGAAAGTACCTATTACACTAAGACATGCTAGGCATCCTTGCTTGGGCTCAGCCTCTGGAAGGATTTTCTGTGACTCGGTATCCTTAAATACATCTGTGGTCAGAACTGCTCTCTGGCTGCTGGGAAGAGATGACCTCCTTTAGGTACCTGAAATCAGAAAGAAGCATATTTTGATAAGTTCGTAATATATGCTCCAACCATAGTTCTTCCCTTGCTTTCATGATTCCTCATAAATGTTTCAAAGTGTTGTCTAATAGTCAAGACGCATGATATATAGATAGGGAAAAGTTGTATACAGACCTCTGTCTTGTGTAATCAAAAAAGATACAGCAACAGAGAGCAGTAATGCACAAAAATGTTTTTGTTTTGTTTTTTTGGAAAATGTATGAAATTGTTTGGTCCTAGTAGAAAAAAGTTGTTTTGCTAGTGTATGCCCCTTTTTATTTGTTTTGTTTTCAAAGGGGTAGAAGACCTCTCTCATTCAGTGGTGTAGCAGGGGAATATGGATCCTAAAGATTAGGAGCAAATGAATTAAAAGCTTAGGTATACAAATAGTTCGATCAAGATGGGGAAGTATTTGTTAATAGTAACCACATTTACTGTCTAGTAAATGCTTATGATACACAATCCACAGTCCTGAAGTCACTCATAATTTCTTCCACTCATGGGCAAAAGAAATGCTGATTTTTCAGCTATCACATGTTATAGTTTGACTGTTAGGAAAAAATGATTTCACCAGAAAAATAATGCTACCATCAGGAAAGCTATCTGGTTTTCTGTAACAGTTGAGTAACATCAGGAGATGATTGGGAAAATCTGTCAGAGTTCCTGCTTTTTTCAATAATTTCCTTCTGTGTTTGAATAAAAGGTTATCAACCTCTAAATCTTTCTTGCTGCTATTACTCTTCTGGAAGTCTCTTTATCCCTGGGCTGGGCAAATTTCAGGGGGGCAGGGTTTTTTGCCCCCAGCACCCAGTTCAGAACATACTTGGTCCAGAAATGGCTATTATTTTAATGGTACCCACTTTCTGTTTGGGAGTAAGTGTAGAAGCCTTGGGAGGTGCTAACCCCCCCTCCCCATATAAAAAGATGCCATTGCTGGAAACCTCTGGGAGAAAGGAACCAATTTTGAACATTTTAACCCTGAACATTTTCAAGGCATTAGGTTCTGTAGGAGCAAGAAGGCTTCAGGACAGGCAGTTTGCCCAATGCAGCTGTAACCCCTACCTGCCTCTAAGGGACAGGCATGCAACGTGTTTTCACACAATATGCTGCTGGCATTATTTGAATGGGATCTGTGTAGTTATAATACTTGGTTAAATGAAGGTTCTGAGTTAGAACATTGAGCTGTCGTGTCTGTGATTGCTCTAAGTTTGAGTTTGATGTGTTCTTACAGCTGTCTCTAAACTTCCGAGCAGCAAAGATTTGCTCACTCTCTTTGGGATTCTTGTGACAGTTCTGGCATATACTTGCAGAAACTTACGTGCCATGGTGATACCCATTTGTGATGAAGTACTAAAGTTTCAACACATCTCCCAGAGTGTTCTCTCTTAACTGATTTCATGTTGTGGTAATCTTGCTCTTTTTTCCACTTTTACTAAATGTAGTATACATACCACTAAAACAAAACCTTACTTTCTTATCTTTTTTTATAGTGAGGAGGTCTGTATTTTGTCAGCATCCGGCACAGCAGCTGTACTGAACCCTAGGTTTCTGCAAGATGGCACCATGGAAGTCTGTTTGGAACAAAGGTTGTCTTGGCAGCCTGGATATTTTTCCATAGGGTCAGAGAAGGGAGAGTTTGATTTTTTTCCTCAAAACCAGGATAGTTCTTCTCTATTAGGGTAGGTTACCAGTGTTACAGTACAGGATGCGGGGCCAACCACTTTACTGATCTTTAACTAACAACAACAGACATTCTGGAGTTCTGCAACAAGTCACTAGCCTTACTGTTTTTACATTTCTAACAATCTAAATAAGGTAACACATTTGACTACTAACCCCATAATAAAAATTTCTCCCCCCACCGCTCTTTGCCTCTTTTTTGTATTCTGTTCCTCAAAGTAGTCTGCATATAAGTAAAGTGACCTCACCTATTTATTAAAGCCTGAGCTTTATTATAAACTGTAGCATATTGCAATATACCTCCTCTCTTTAATAATAAAGTTTATGATCTTCCAAATGACTAACATTTAGGAAATTGTGGGAGGCACTAAGCTTGAAAACATCATTACTAGCTTTGATGTTTTTCAGGTACAAACTATTCTCCTGCATGTTCCCATCTGTGGAGAACTGTGGTGTTCTCCACTCCATCTAATAGGAAGCAAGGTCTTTTGAACAAAAATGTGTTCAAGGCAGGACTAGGAAACACTTTCTTCTTCTCAGGATCTAATGTTTTCATCTGCTTTCATAGTGAACAGATGTATGTCTAAAAATTATCCTGATATGCACCTGTCATTGCATCACTGTGTATCAGTACCTTTTTTTCTTGTTTTTACATAAATCTCTTACCTTATAAATGTTAATGATCTCAATTTCATTTAAGCAAAGTACACCTGTCCCTAGTCCACGATTAAGAGATGGATAGCATAGTGTCTGCAACAGTTCTTTTATTTTGCCCCATTTTCTCCCTCCTGATATTTTTTGTTACATTCATGTTGTTATGTAAGAATAAGAAATTACTATAATGTTAAAAACTTAAAGAGTTTAGCCATTAGTATGTTTATATATTTTTCTTTTCAGTTGTCTCTGTTCCAGAAGGAAAAGGTGATGGATTGTATACTAAAGCCGTTTATGCAATCCATCAGTTACATTAGAAAGAATGGGTTTATGTCAGTCACCTGTATTCATTGTTGTCCCTTCATTAAGGAAAGATTTTGACCCATCCAGAGGCTTCTATCAATGGAATAAGGAGGAAAATTAGGTTGATTTGTTTTTTTCCTTTGCTCACCTCAAATCTGTCCCAGATTGCTGGGAGACATTCCTGAACATCATGGAAGGTGGCACAGGAGGACTTCAGGGAAGCAGTCAAAATCACCTCTTTCCTAATTGTCTGACGGGTATCTGTGCTGTTTAAAAGAGCCTTTCATCAGCAGAGAGACATCATTCGATACAACTCTTATGTTTCTAATATAGAAGGAAGGTGTTTTTATATTGTTCTTTTTCTTGTAAAGTGCCATGTACATTGATGGCACTACAGAAATAAAAGATGATGATGATGATGATGATGATGATAATAATAATAATAATAACAACAACTACTACTACTACTACTACTACAGATCTGAACAATCTTAACAAAAATGAGATGACATGAGACATGGTTTTGATGATTAAAATTGATGTGAAGAATCTGTATCAGGATCTTAAAGGTTCATGCTCAAAGTGTTAAATTGTTCTACCAGAAAAGTGCTTCACTCAGATATGTACTCAGCTGCTGAATGAATGTTATACTGTATAATTAAAAGACAAAGCAAACATACAATGTGACAGTTTAAAATACAGAACAGGAAAATATATGATGTTTACAGATGTGTACAGGTGATAGTAAAAATCTACGGTGGTTCTGTGAGGATCTCTGTTAAATAAGATTTATAACTTGCCTTTCTGTGGAAAACCCAGACTGAAATTCTGAGATATTTACCTAATAGCTGTCTAGGTGCAGGTTGTGTACCACTGTCAAAAGAAGGGACTATAAACTGTTAGGTGTTCCCTGCTTCTCCAAAGGGTGAGAAGCCTCAAACAGGATTATAAATTTTAATTTTCTTCAGGCAGGGAAGCAGTGGAGCTTTCCTGTGCAGCTGTAGATCTGTTTTATTTACAGTGTATAAACAGAGTATAATACAAGCAAAACATAATCCTACAACATGCAGAACAACTGCTTATCTTGCAATTGATACTCAAAGATCTAATGCACCCCAAGGTGCATCATTTTGAGCCATCACACTCGTCTCATACATTCTCTGCCTAAATTTAAACTCAAAAATTCATTCAAGAGAAACCCCTGTTTCTAGGAGTTATCTTCCCAAAGCAAAAATAATCAGAATAGTAATCTTTTTGTTAAATTGCTGATGATTTTATCGGGTAAAATCATAGCAGCTCATTACAGTCTGTTTCAATTATCTCTTCTGGTGGAGGCAGATGGTAATGGCGGGTTCGCCAGCTTCTGTTGCAAAAAATAGAAAATAGGATTTTGACCACCTTTGCGTATGGTTCTTGTATAGACCAGTTTTTTGATACCTAGACTAAAAATCCTATATGCACATGTACATTCAGATGTATATTTTGTAAATTATGTATACAAACTGTTGCCTGAACAGTAATGTTATACTTCTCACATTCTCTTTTCTAGGTTAGAGGAAACATCACCTCCAGGTTGTGGCTTTTGCCACATACCATATGATGAGCTCAACATGCCATTCCCTGCTCACCTCACTTACTGTTGCAACTGCCGGAAGCAAAAAGTCCCTGATGTGATCTTCACAACAATAGATCTGCCTGTGGATGCCATGGTAGTTGGGAAAGGATGTCTCATTCAAGCCAGGTATCTTCCTGTTAGATTTGCTTTTCCCCTTGGACCCCACTGTTTGATAACTATGCTCTCAAATGTTTATTCTCTAGATGACTAAAGGAGCAATCCACAACAGCTCCAGGCCAAAGTCCAAAATTCTTTTCTGTAAGGAATATTGACTCCCTTCTGCTTCTCTTTTTTTTTAAATTTCTGGCTTTCCAACAAGTCAAGGTTTATTTCTCTTCTCCCTTTCTCTGTCCTATCCTTTCAAAAAGTAACAGATAAGATGGCCACTGAGCTGCAAAGAAAAAGAGAAAAATACCTGAATGTGATTCTGATAAAACTGATCTGTAGTTGCCTTCTGACAGTGAGAGAGAAGGCTCTTGGATGAGGATTTAAATCAGGCAACTGCTCCTATGACTGCAAATCAACAGGTCCCAGAGAAAACCACAGATAAAATTGATCCCAATCAATTGGCCATTTAGAGGCATGCCTCTGATCTGGTGTCTGAGACATTGCTGAGAAAAATATTTTTAAACTCCAGTGAAAGTGACTCAGAAGTAAATCTGCTCTGAAGAAGGGAAGGCAGGAATGAGGGACACATTTTAGGAAGGGCGCTTCCTGAAAACACAAGTGATTTGTTCATTTGTAGGCCCGATGTCCTATACACCCTGGCATTTACTGGGGAACTGGTACCATGGAACTCAGTGATATTTTCTCACTAGGCAAGCTGAGACTTGGGCTCAGTTACAAAAGCATCATTCTACTAGACTTGGCTGACACATTGTGTCAGCATGGTAAACTAGGGAAGGGCAAAATATTACTAAGTGAGCATTTATTCAGATCATCTTTTAAAAATACCAACCAAGTCTCTATGTTTACTACAAAAGTAAAGCCTGCTGAGTTCAGTGGTGCTGAATTCCACTCAGGTATACATGCTGTTGTGAATAGCTGTGTTGGGAATCTGTGTTTAGAGTATGCACTGCTGTTTATGAACAAAAGTCTATTGTTGGCACATACAGTCACCCTTTTTTGTAGATTCAAACAGTGAGTAAATGCCACCTGTTTAAAGTTCTATTGTAAGTGGTTTTTAAAATGTATTAGGTAGACCTGCATATCCCATTGCCTTGGTGCTGCAAAAAGGCTAGGGAGATTGCAGATGCTTCCCACCTCTTAGTCATCACTTGTTTTCCTTCTGCTCTCTGCGTGCTCTTTCTGGGGTCAGAATTTGTGTACAAGATTCTTTGTTTAATGCCAAGCCAACCCTACTTTGTGTTTGACTGGTCATCCCAACAGGCTTTGTCGGCTGAAGAAGAAAGCTCAAGCTGAAGCAAATGCAACCTCCATTAGTAATCTGCTGCCATTTATGGAGTATGAAGTACACACCCAGCTCATGAATAAACTAAAGCTGAAGGGAATGAATGCGCTTTTTGGGCTGAGGATCCAGATCACAGTGGGAGAAACCATGTTGATGGGATTGGCAGTAAGGTTTTTTTTAGTTATTATTATTACATGTGACAGTAAATTGGTTTTATGTGGACCCAATCCCAAAGTTGTTCCACTGGTATAAGTGTGGCTACAGATATTTTGTGATTATCTTGTTTTTATTATTACTTAAATATTTACATCCCACAATACTTATCAAAGTCTCAGGATGGCATGCAAACAAAAAGCAATTTAAAACAATTTAAAGTCGTCCAAAACAGATAAAAACAAGTTTAAACAGTTTAAATAGTTTAAATCCATCTGCTGCTTCTTTGTGGTCTCTTTGACTCATACATTTGAGTTTGTCTTGAGCCTGTGTGGAGAGCACAGAATCTTCCAGAGATCAGCATGGTGTTCTTTGGGAGACCCATTCCCCCAGCACAAGGAAACATTTCATCCTGGCTCTGCTCCCCCATTATTGTCTACTTCTCAGCATATCTAAATTGTATAGTTAAGTGATAAAGCCAGAGTTCGTTAAATTAAACAAACCAAAAGGTGAAAAAACCCCTATAAAAACAGAAGAAATCATCAGCATAAGCAAAACAGAAAATTATTGTTTCTTCACTAATTCTCCCTAGTGTCAAGTAGAGATTATGCCCTCATGCCCATGGAAAGAATTGTGAAAAGGAAACCCAAGACCAGGAATTGTAAGGATCTGATATGTACAGTACATAGTCTTAGTACTTAAAAGTCTTTCTCTTACTTAATCTTTAGAAATGATATTGGGGCAATGAGTATCTGAACACCTTGTCTTAAAACATTTTATTCATCAATCTGTAAGAAAATATTCTTTTCCCCCAATTTTTGGGGGACAAAAAGACTTGGTGGGAAAAAAGGTAGGAGAGTTTTTCCCTTGGGCTTTCACATAACTACTTTTTAATAACCTTTTAACCTTTTATAAAAGAAAGATAAAGAAGTGAAAACAGAGCATATATGTTCCAAGAATGTGGGTTAGATTTCATTTTCTCACTGTCTTATTCTTATTAAAGTCTGCCACAGGTGTGTATTTGACTGCTTTACCGACTCCTGGTGGTATTCAGATTGCTGGAAAGACACCAAATGATGCCACTTATGAACAACATATCTCACACATGCAGAAGAAAATAAATGATACAATAACCAAAAACAAGGAGCTTTATGAGATTAATCCTCCTGTAAGTACTGTTATGCAAGTATTGAAATGATTCTGGGTAAAATGCAGTGCCTGTGTATGCTGTGGGCTAATGGATAATGGACAGTGCAGATGAGCAAAAGAATGTACTTAGAAAGAAGCCAGGTATATAAAGTTGGAAATCAATAGGTGGGGGTGAGGGATTACCTATATAACTGACATACTGTATGTTCTAGGCATGCCAGGACAACTGGTCCTTTCCCGCACCACCCTTTATTCCTCATCCTACCAGGTCACAATCCTGGATTGGCTTCTTCTGGAATAAGACCAGAAGATCCATCTGCACATTCTCTGGATGGATTAGAAGGAGCAATCCACTAAACAGTTGGGTCATTCCCTCACATCAACTGGATAGGCAGGAGTTCTAAATTCTTTTTCAGCTGAAACCATTGACTCCCTCCCTTAGCTCACCATTTTTTTATTTCCTGCCTTGCTAGCTGGATGCTAATCTCCTTAGCTCGTAGATAAGGCTGATAAAATAGGAAAAAATCGCGCAGAGATAGTTTAAAATGGAGATGAATATAAAAAAAGAGAAAGAAAGGAAGGAAGGAAACGTGATAACGGCTCCAGAAAGAAAGAGCAAAAAAACCCAAGAGACCACTGGAGCTGCAGAGACAGCCGACGAAAACAAAAAACAAGTTGTGAGTGTGGAAACGAATACAGGCAAACAGACTCAGATGTCCACTGCCCAGTGTGGCTGTGAAAAGCACTCCCAGATGTCCGCTGTCCAGCGTGGCTCTGGGGATGGTGGCAGCCTGCTAAAGAGAATTTTCCTATTCTCCAATGAAAGTGAGAAACACTCAGAAACACACAGATTAAGTCCTATGTCCCACTTTTCAAAGCTGTAAAATCTCTAGTGTTCCTTCCCCTTCCCATTTCTTCCTTTCATAGGGAAGAACAAATAGCAGCTAGGTTCCACAGTTTCTAGGAGATGGTGAGTTAGCATTGGGTTTTTAGTTGCACATTCAGATCTGGAACAGTTGGAAAGTTGAATAATTTATGCTGTCATAGCTCTTGAGCTCCAATTGCTCCATAACATTTAGGTTGCTGCCCTGGTATCTATTTAGATTATGACAATCCTCACACTCCTTCACCCTTTGGCATGCAAGGGAAGGAGGAAGAAACACTTGAACTGGAGGCTGAAGAAGTGCTTGGAGTAGCACACATCCCATAGGTATTACTCTCTGGCTTTTCTTCGCAAACGAAGATTCAGGAAGGACACATCCCGCACTTTCTGCAAGCGCGCTGATGACTAAAAAGGCCAATCCGAGATAAACAAGTCCGGTTGCAAAAAGCACAGCAGAAGGTCTCCTTGGGTGATGTTTTTGGGTTGTGATTCTTTCTGCGTTGTCGTTTCTCTTCAAGACTTGTTCAGCGTGAGTTCTCAAATAAGGCTGCAGCATTGTGGATAGTGCGTCTCCATGCCTCCCGATGTGAGGCCAGGGCGGACCACTGTTGGTGATCAATTTGGCCGAGCCTGAGATGTTGTTTCAGGGAGTCTTTGTATCGCTTTTTTGGAGCGCCCCTCTTACGCTGACCCACAGCGAGTATTAAATCCATTTTTAAATTGAGGACAGGGACAGTCAAGAGAGTCTATACTCTTTTTGTTGTAGAGGAAGGGTTGTGACAGTAGCAAAACCTTTAAAATATACATGTGAAATTTAATACATGTCAATTGAATTGCTTATTTTATTTTTATATCATTGTTCTGTGCAGGAAGCATCTGAAGAAATCATAGGTTCTCCCATTCCAGAACCAAGGCCCCGTACTAAGCTGCTAAGATCTCAGTCTGAAAGTTCTGATGAAATTACAGAATTGGATCTCTCACATGGAAAGAAAGATGCTTTTGTTTTGGAGGTACATTCTACTTCTATACAGTTCATGTTTCTATATGCCCTTTGAAGCATTAATATAAATGGGGTGAGGAGTAGGTAAACCTCCTGATACTATTGGACAGCCTTTGTCAACATAGCCAGTAGTGAAAGAGGATGGTAGTTATAGACCAGCAACATCTGGCAGGCTGTACATTCTCCATCCCTGGCATAAAGAGAAGATAAAATTGTGTCAGTTACAGATGACAGAATGTGTTACTGGCTGTAATAACATGTACAGTACATGGCTTTATGAAAGATTGCTTGCCTTATATCTCTAATCCCAATGTTGTATGATAAAAAGGTTCAGATGTTGTAAATATGCTTTATGCTCAGTGTATCAAACTCTGGGGAAGGCAGTCCTAGACTTTCCAGTCTGTGGCAGAGTGCTAACCAGCCAAAAGATTGAGTCCATGCAAATGGCCAAAATAATAGTTGATTCAGTGGTCAAAAGCCTCATGGTTTAGCACCCTTGTTGTCATGGTGGTTCAAACTCTGCAAATGTGCCCCATATTTGCCACACAATATTTGCCACACTAATAATCTAGTCGGGAAGGATGTTTTAGCTGCAAATATTTTATGTTGACTTTTTTCAGATTGATGATACTGATGCAATGGAGGATGTTCATTCATTATTGACTGATGTTCCCCCACCTTCAGGTATTGTAAAATGCTCTGTCTGTGTGTGTTTTAAAAAGTTCTCTTAACTGTATAAAATATTCTCTGATAGACTGATAATATAATTTGACATTTTTCTTTATGATGTAAAAAATATTACATTTTCTTTTACCCAGTAACACAATATCAGGTATAATTCTTACAGTTGTATGTGAAAGGGCTACATTGACATTTGTATTCATAGGGAGTCCTTTAGCTTTCTCACAGTCCCACCAGGCAAGCTAAGAGGTCCCACTACTGTCACAGCAGTGTTCAGTGAAGACACAGAAGAGGGCCTTCTTGGTGTGTAACTCCTTCCCACATTAGGCTGATCTGGATACTTCTCTTCTTCCACCAGCCGGCAAAGACCTTTTCATTTGGATAGGCTTTTCCTATAAACTGTTTTTTTGCAGAAAGAGTTTTACTGAGGGCTGGTGTGATCCTCCCCTCATCTGTTACAAGTTAAACACATTAAAACTTTCTTTTAATTCAGTCTTGTTTTTAGTGTGGTAGCTTATTTGATTGTTTTTAACTAGTATGGTTGATTTTTAGCTATATTTTATTTTAATCTATGTTATTAGCCACCATGGTCCCACACTATGAGAAAGATGGGATACTAACTATAAATCATAAATATTGGATACAGTCCAGTCAAATGTAAGTGCCTTTGCATTTCTGTTGGACTGACATTTGTGTAATTGCATTGTGTTACTATAGTGGTGCTGTATCTGAACCAGTTCTGTTTCCTGAAGTAGGAATACCTTCACATTTAATAATACTGTACTTTTTCAGTGTTCAGATTACTCGGCATACATTATCTTAGTTATCTTTACAAGAACTCCATTATGTAATCAGCACAAACCCTACTGTTTATGAAGTGTTTGAGGCTCAGAGATAACAGCATGGTTCAAACATGGCACCAACCTTGGTTTGGTGTTAGATATATGAGCCTGGCATGGAGCACCTTAAAATGCATACATCTCCATTGTCTCCCAACCAAACCTCAGCCAGAAAAGCGTGAAAAAAAATCTAAGTTTATATCTTCTCTTGACCATTCTGTCATACACAATGATTCTTCATGCAGTCTCTGAAAATTACAGTAATTCTGGCGTGTTACATCTCTAATACCTAGTAAAAGTTCCCTCAATCTGCATGTATTTTCTTTAAGCCATCCCATTTTAACTATATTCCTGCTATTTGGGACTTTACAAAATATAATCAAGAATGAATCTTGTGTGTGTATGTATGTGTGTGTGTGTGTGTGTGTGTCTTAATGTATAGTTCTTCAACACTGGAAGTCTAAGGAAGCTTCAAAAATAGTGTGTTGGATTTAGATGTAAACAAAAATAGTGTACAATAAATGTACAATAAATGCAAAAAACCCATGATCACATCTGGAGAAAAAAAGTGGAATTACTTGAATAAGAAATTCAAGCAAATTCAGCACAGTGTTGGAGGGGATGCCAAGAATTGGGAACGTATATGCATATGTGGTGGAATTGCAAATATGTACAGAAATTTTGGAAAATAGTAATGAAGGAAATAAGTGAAATACTGGAGATAAATATACCATTAAGCCCTGAAATAGCATTATTATCATATTGTGAAAAAATACAAGAATCTCAAATTGTTAAGGATTTGTTAACAAATTTGCTGACAGCAGCAAGGTTAATAATAGCAAAGAAATGGAAAATACAAGGTGAATACAAAATAGAAGAATGGTATGACGAGGTATGGAATATAGCAATAAATGAGAAATTAACAAATATGGTTAAGGAAAAAAAAGGAGGGTTAAATAAGAATGTTTTTGGTGAAAAATGGAGTAAATTTTTAGAATTTGTATTAATAAAGGGGAGAGGAAGCAAACCTGAGATGGAAACAATGAAATTTTGGAAAGAGGGATGAATATAAAGGGAAGTCCCTCGGTGGAGGGAATCACTGTTATATATGTTTGTTAGTTTTATGTAGTAATTGTATGTTTGTTTTTTTTAATTTAAAAAAAAATAATAAAATTTATTATTAAAAAAAATTCAAGCAATAATTTTGCTAAGCTGGAAGGTGGAGAAGAGACAATAATTTTGTTATTAGATGAAAGGACATTTCTGAGTCATGAAATCACAAAGTGAAACCCTTTTTATAGCTACGAGACTTGCTTTGAAGAGCCATATTTTGGGTGCAGAACTGATATTTTAATTGACTTCCATTTTCACTTCTGCATTCATCTTCCTTTCTTTGCTTTTACTTTGCCTTGCCTTGCCCAGGAAGCCTGATCTCATTCTGATCTCACTCAGAATGATGTCATTCTGAAATAAAGGCTGAAAGACCAAACTTGCACAGTCCTAAAAAAATGTGTTCTATTCCTGTCAGACTATGAGTATAGTATGAAACAAATGGTTTCAGGATTTTTCAGTGCTGCACTGCAATCCAGCAGTAAATTCTATGCATTTCAGTATGTTTACTTCAAAATGAAACTGCTCATGATGGACACACACTGCTTTGGTCCATGCTGTCATGTAGTCAGTAATGGATTAAAACAAGGCCAGGGTTAACTCTTGTCTGATAGATATACTTTGGGCCTGACCCAGAAAGTCTTTCAGATGCTGGTAATGGGACCAATCTGCTCAGTGTAATATTTTGCATGATTGACCCCTAGGTTAGCTCTCTTTTCTGTCTTGCTGCTTACAATTTCTTCAGCGTTATACAATATATCTAGATCTAAGAAACTAACTCTTTTCATGCTAGCACCACAAATTAAAAGTCTTCTAGTCTGGCAAAGATGAAAGCCCTCATAATGTGTGCCAGTGAGGAACTCTGATACTTGAGTATAGTTACATGTAGCTCACTGGTCTGGGGCCCACCCTCAGACTGTGTGATTCCAGGTTCAAATTGCAGTGTGTGGGATCACTATATTCCACCATGAATAATGTTCTCAACAATAGCCAGAGCATTATTCATCTAAGTCAGCCATCTGATGCCTACTCTGGCTAGCAACCCTTCGCCTAGGTCTTGGACAGAGGTTAGTTCTTCTGAATAATGTTCTTAACTAGAGATGACAGTGAATGAAACCAAAAAGTTCTGCATGCAGAGTAGATCATGAGCTTTACTGCCAAGCAAATATCCTACATTAATTATGCATTCATTCTGTGAGTGCTGATACTTGTGTAGTCAAAATGGCCCCAGTCAAGCAAGATCATGTGCTGTTAGCAAGCTGGAGGAATCCCTGAGGTTTAGAGAAATATGAAAAACCTCATTGGAAAAAAACAAGAGGCCTATTGAGGATTAAGTGAACATGGACTGCTGGGTGATATGCTTGTTTGTGAGCTTCCTGGAGGCATTTGGAAAGGATTCTGGACTAGGCGGAGCTTTAGTCAGATTCCAAGGGGCTTTTCTTGTGGACTTTGATGCTTATTCCTTTCTTCTTATGTCATAATCTAGAGACAGGAAAAATGCAGCTCTCTAAAAGTTGTAGGACTGCAACTCTTAGATGTCCTAGCCAGTATAGTCAATAGTGAAGTATGCTGGGAGTTGCAGTCACAGTTTGTCCACCTCTGTTCTCTTGATGTTGTTAGCCTCCATGGCTCAGAGGCATGGAACGCTGTACTTTGCACTGTCTGGGACACTGCAAAGTATCCATTACATACGCAGGTTTTTAGGGAACTCTGTTTTTAATAACTCTCCATGGGTTAATAAACAACTATCCAGTTGAACTGTCCTTTGGGTCAACAGTGAGAGAAGAAAGATTTCCGCCAGTTATATTAACAACTACAGGAATCAGGGGAAGAGGATGTTTCAATCAATTAAGTTAACTGCTACAAGAATTGGGAGAGGGGCACACAGTTGACAAGGACACACCCTCTCTCTGCATGTTGTTAAGTTCATTGTTTTCTACAGTGGATTCTCATTTTTAAAGAAGAAGATAGTGTGCTTTCTGTAACTTTTGCATCCCTTGAAGATAGCAGTTAAATCCTAAATGGGTGGAAATCTTCTTAGGCTGATCATACACAATACTTAATTGGTTTTTTATTAGTTGTTTATAAACTGTCTTGAGGGTGAATAAAAAGTAATCTCATTTCTTTGGGGTGGAGACCATCAGGGAACTACAAATATTCTTTTCGTTGTTGGTGATGCCAAACCCTTATTAAAAACCAGCAGCCACAATAATGTGTTTGTTCTTGATTTTGCTTAATATAAAAATTTCTAATAGCAGTTCAGATTCTCTGGTATAATCTGGTGGCTAGAGCTATGATCATATACTAATTTACCATGCAGTAGAACCTTTCATTCAAGCATCAAAGCAAACCTTAGCCCCAAGTCAGAAAGAATCTTCATTATCTCCTCCCACTTCAAACTGGATCACTAATGTTATACTTTAAAAAAAAAAAGCAAAAGGAATATCTTGGAATACAGTCACAAGTTTTTAAAGTGTACTTGAAAAGCAAAAGTTTGCATTCCAAGCCTGGTTGTATAATGATAACGTGATATCCTCTTTAATAACACATAAAAATAAGAAACATGAGCCCCAAATACAGCGAGCCCTCAATATCCTCTGGGGTTTGGTTCCAGGCCTGCCCGTGGATACCAAAATCCAGGAATGTTCCAGTCCCGTTACTTACAATGGTGTAGTAAAATGGCATCCTTATATAAAATGATGAACAGCAAGTTTTGCTTTTTGGGGAAAAACTCTGAATATTTTTCAGCCATAGTTGGTTGAATGTGTGGGTGCAGAACCCATGGATATGGAGGGCTGACTGTATATAGCACTTTTCCTGACTGTATAAAGGCTTCATGTCACTCAACCCATTGCTGAAACAAGTCAGTATGATTATGCCCATACCAGAGGTTGGCAACTATGACTGACAATGTCTTGCCTTCAGAAGGTTCTTCTAATGTGAGATTTGAACTGAGGAGCTCTTGGTCCACAGCTTGTTCACTAAGGGGGTTGCAATCTTATGCTCATCTTCTCTGAAGTAACTCACTTCCTGCTCATCACCAGGGTCATAGTCAAGCTTCGTCAAGACAGCACAAACAGTATCCTGATTGCACCATGGTGTCCCTGGCAGCCCCTCCTTCTACTGAGGTTTTGTCAAGGCATCCTGACATTGACACACTTAATCTCTTGACTTTCAGGGTTGTTCATTAGCGGTCTTGCCCAATGCTGTTGAAGACATAATCTCTGCAGCACATTGGCTGTCGACAAGACATTCCTATGTCTACAAGTGGAAGAAGTTCCAAGACTTACTTGACTCCACTTCACATTTCCCCTTCCAGGGCAAAGACTGAGCAGCATGTGCTGCAATTCCTGCTGGCTTTTTTTCTACAAGGGATTGTCCCTTTTATCCATCCATTATTACTTGGTGTCTAGCTCTTGGCAAAGCTTCCGGCTTCACGATGCCCTAGTGAAGAGGTTTTTGATATAAACCCCTCCATCCTCCTGTGTTGGTCCCAATACCGCAATGGAGCCTAGATCTTGTGTTGTCCCAACTTTCTAGGAAGCCTTTCAAACTGATGTCTACCTGTGATCTTTGCCTGCTCTGTTGGAAGACTGCCTTCCTGGTCACCATTGTGTCTGCTCGTTGGGCTGGTGAACTTTGTTCTCTCCCCATGGCCTGTCCATACCTGAGCTTCCATCCTGTCCAGGCTGTTCTCTATCCCAACATTACCTTCTTGCTGAAAGTTTTGTCAGCCTTCCATGTCAACCAGGACTTTGCTCTTCCCGCCTTCATGCAAAATCTTACTTATGCATTTAAGAGGAGATTGCACTGTCTTGCACTGCATTTGAGAGGACATTGCACTGGCTTTGGCCTTTTACAATGACAGGACATCTGATTTCAGGTCTTCCCAAAGACCCTTTGTTTGTTACTCTTCAGTGTAGAAGGGACTTTCTGTTTCCTCTCAACATTTTTCAAAGTGGGTGGCTTTGGCTATTCATCTCGCCTATATATTCAAGCCCTTTCCACATGGGCAGTAGTGACTGTGTCTTCTGCCTTTCTGGCTGGTGTGCCGCTTGAGGATGTTTGTTGGACAGCTACTTGGTCTCAGCCTTTGACTTTGATCACTCATTACAGAATGGACTCTAGGTCCAGGGCCAATACTGCCTTTGGGAAATCTGTACTTTACCCTTCTGTAACTTGATTGTATTATTGAGGTTACAGGTTTGTTCTGTTTTCTGAAACTTGCTCTGTATTTGAATTTCTTGGTCTATATTAGGAGTGTTAGGCTCATGCTGAATGTATGTGCTCACATTTATTGATGTTCAGTAAACTTTTGATTTGTTTGCAATGACAGTCCCACCTCCTGCTTGTGTTGCTTGCTAGTCTCCCATTTGTGTGAGTCACAGAATCCAAGAAGAAGGACAGGTTGCATATCTGTAACTGTAGTTCTTCATGTGGCCATCTGTGAACTCACACAACCCTGCCCAGTCTCCCCTTGTGTTTTGCCTGTCCTTTGGATTGCTGCATCGGTGTCCATGGAACTGGTGGTTTGGATGGGAAGGCCCCTATTTAGTGGCACTGGAGGTGGACAGGATACCGGCAAAACACTTATGTAAACTCTAGAAGATTCTGAAAGATGCACTGCACAGACACAGGATAACTCATTTGTGTGAGTTCACAGATGACCACTCAAAGAACTACAGTTGCAGGTATGCAGCCTGTCCATGTCAAATATGCAATTGTTTCACCTGCTTCAATGCAGAAAATAAATTAGTTATACTATTTTTATTTTTTATTACTTTATGTCTTATTATAAAGTGCATTGCCTTAGAGTATCATTGTACACAAGGAGTCCCTAACTCATGTTAGTTTGTATTATTATTAGTTCATGTTAGTTCATTTTGTTACCTAACTGTATTTTTCCCATTTAGGTCTTCTACCATCTGTGTTTTGCTTGTTTCTCAACTGCTCAGGAATTCTTAATCAACCAGCCATATTTATTTATTTATTTATTTATTTATACCCCGCTCTTCAGCCACAAGTCTATCAGAGCGGCTTACAAATTGTTTTAAGCAATAACAATTTACACATCTACACTGCATTAAGCAGTTTCCAATGTGTGTTAGCTAATTGCCCCCACAAGCTGGGTACTCATTTTACCGACCTACGAAAAGATGGAAGGCTTTCTTCTGTTATGTCTCTCTGTAGCCCTTCTCCCAATAACCATCTTCTTCCCTCAGCTTTCAATGTGTTTCTCTTTCCTGAATTTCATAGTGGACTTGGGTATATGTTTCTGGCTCTGGCTGCCAGGAATATTCCTTTGTAGTGGTTTATCATTGTGGAAATAGTAATGAGAAATATTGCTCAGGAATATTCACTACAAGAATGTTTTGATGACTTTCTCTGCAGTCATGAGAACTAGATTTTTTTTAATGAAAGCAAAAATAGCAAACTTTACCTCTTCTTATTGAAATTATGCTGTCAGTCACCCAAAATAAACAACTGACTTTTGCAAGTCTTACTTTCTGAACCTCTGAAATTGAGGAGTTGGAGACCAGTAGATCATACTATACTTTTCTTGTTCTCCTGTACTGTTGCTTAACATATATGTTTTTAACTGTTAGGGGATATAATATATCTATTCTTTACTTTTATAAGAAAATGAACCAATTTATGGAGAATATTTCTGAAACATATATTTTCCATTTATTATGCCAATGGAAAACATAGCTGACTGTGTAAAACCTGAAAACTCAGCATGATGCAGAGCACTGTTTTGTGTTTTCTACTATTAACAAATTTATGTCCTTTGGTAGGCTTTTACAGCTGTAACACAGAAATTATGCCTGGTATAAATAACTGGACTTCAGATATACAGGTACAGTGGCTGTAATATATGTGAATGTTTTTTCAGGTAGACCCAGCCATATAGTTTGAATCAAAAGCTATATCCCCAATCAGTCCCCCTCCTAAGTGTATCTATTCTTACCCTAATATGCAAACATGAGGCACAGATCTATTTGATTTGCAGGCGTTGTGGAGCAATTTACTCAAATGTGTGTATATGATTTCAAGTCACCTTTATTAAATAGTTATTAAGTTTAATACACATGTTCTGTTTTGCGTTAAATTATCATAAAGCATTTTACTTCATTTCATCATAATTTGCAGCCTTAATTATAACTGTAGACTGTAATAAAACTCTATTAAACTTAAAAACAAGCAAGTTGAATGAAGTTACTCTTTTTCCTTCAGATGTTCACATCAGTCAGAGTCTCCCGACTAACCAACATTACCCTAACAAACCAAACACTCAACAAAACCTTTAATGATCTCTGTGAGAATTTGTTGAAGGTAAGAAGCCGATTGCTGGAACTATTTTTTAAAAAAATATTAACTTAAGTAATCCATTTATTTGAGGCATCTGTATTTTTTTTGTGTGTTTTTCTACATTTCTGTTTGTAGCAACCTGTAGACTGGATTACATGAGCTGATATTGAATAGAGGGGGATGCTTATGGGGAATGGATACTGCTGTGAACCAAGAGTTGTGTCAGACGCCTTCCCCACCCATTCCAACTTTAGATTCCAAGATATGCTATGTAGATGTTACATGATACTCTCTTGTTCAAGTAAATCTGAATCTATCCATTCATAAGTGGTTTGTTCATAGATTCAGGTTCTATGAGTCATGGGGGCATATATAGTATATATGATCCATTAGCCATCTTTGGCAGCTACAAATGTGGCAAAAAAAAATTCATGGCCCTGCTCCTTTTTGTATACAGTTCCAACACCTCAGGCATAGAAGACTTATTTATTACTCAGTCATATCTGGAGTTGGACCACAGCTGTAGATTCATTACGCTTAAACATAATGTTTGGCAATTACATTGTAATTTGCAAGATTATGAGTTGGCTCTGAAATGCCTCTTCAGTTAGTTCTTACCATCTCTTAAGAAGAGTGACACTTCATCTTTCATATTTATAATATTGCCATAGCAAAGTTAGACGCAAGCATTATGTCAGAAACAGCATACTTAAAATGACTCATGCACATATAATAGGATAGTGCATAGTCTGCCCACACTGAAGTAAGTAAAGCAGGGAGATGATAGAGTGGTGAATCTGTTCCATGTTTTATTGAAATGTTAGAGGAGATTTCCAAGGTGCTGAACCCTATTCCTAAATTTGCTCAGTACTGTGGCTGGTCGTCCAGGGGGGGTACGCATTGAAGGTATTCCTACAGGACACAATCAATGCATCCTTCAGGGAAGGTATTGTACCATCTTGTTTAAAGGAGGCGGCGGTTAAGCCACTCCTGAAAAAACCCTCCCTGGACCCTCTGGACAAGAACAATTACAGACCAGTGTCCTTGCTACCTTTTTTAAGCAAGGTGACTCCAACTCCAAGCCATCTTGGATGAAACCGATTATCTTGATCCATTTCAAACCGGCTTCAGGACAGGATATGGAGTAGAGACTGCTATGGTCGCTCTAACCGATGACCTCCGCCTGAGCATCGACAGGGGTAATGTGACCCTGCTGGTGCTCTTGGACCTCTCAGCAGCCTTTGACACTATAGATCATTCCATCCTCTTGGACCGCCTGAGAGAGTTAGGAATCGGAGGCACTGCTCTGCGATGGTTCCATTCCTTTCTCTCGGGCAGATCCCAGAGGGTGAGGCTCGGGGACAGCTGCTCTTCCAGAACTGAGCTTAATTGTGGCGTCCCTCAGGGTGCCATTCTGTCCCCGATGCTATTTAACATTTATATGAAGCCGCTGGGAGAGATCATCCAGAGGCATGGAGCTCGGTGTCATCAGTACGCTGATGACACTCAGATATATTTCTCCATGACCAGACCGTCGGCTCAGACTTCAGATGGTGTCTCTCCTCTCAATGACTGTCTTAGAGTGGTGATGGATTGGATGAGGAAAAACAGATTGAGACTAAATCCAGACAAAATGGAGGTACTGACAGTCACAGGCCCGAAACCAGGTTTGGGAATACAACTTCCAGTCCTGGATGGACTCACACTCTCCTCTAAGGACTGTGTTCGCAGTCTGGGGGTACTCCTGGATTCGTCGCTTCACATGACTAGTCAGGTGAGTGCGACGGCCAGAAGTGCCTGTTATCAGCTTCGGCTGATACGCCAACTGCGCCCTTACCTGGATACAAGTGATCTGGAAACTGTGGTACATGCTTTGGTAACCTCATGTTTGGATTACTGTAATGCACTCTATATGGGGCTACCCTTGTGCCTAACCCGGAAACTTCAACTGGTACAAAATATGGCAGCCAGGTTAATTACGGGTACATCTAGGAGACAGCATATAACACCTGTGCTTAAATCTCTCCACTGGCTGCCGATTAGTTTCCGGGCACAGTACAAGGTGTTGGTTTTAACCTTTAAAGCCCTACATGGCTTGGGTCCATCTTATCTCCGGGACCGCCTCATCCCATATGATCCCCCCCGCGCCCTTCGGTCCTCTGGGAGGAACCTGCTGCAGCCTATGAAAACTAGGCTGTCGCAGACCTCCCAGAGGGCCTTCTCTTCTATGGCTCCCAGACTTTGGAATGGCCTGCCGGATGAGATCCGTCTTATCACTACTCTTGATAGCTTCAAGAAAGCGCTAAAGAAGGATCTCTTCCAGCAGGCCTTCCCGGAATAACTTCCCGGTTCAAGTGGACTGATTGCTACCCACCCCCTCGCCGTCGTTGCTTTTATTTATTTATTTATGTATTTATTGTATTTTATCTTTGTTTTAACTCTCCATTAGTTTAATTTAGTTTTAAGGGGTGGGAGGGTAAGATGGGGAAGGATTGTTTTAGCTTGATGTTGTTTTAATCTTGCTGTAAGCCGCCCCGGTTGCCGAGCAGAGGGGCGGGTTAAAAATAAAAATTTATTATTATTATTATTATTATCATTATTATTATTATTAAAGTAAGCTGCAATGGGTTTCCTGCCCCACTGACTTGGAAGCCACCAGGAACCGCTGAGGTGAGGTACCACAGTGGGCTACAAAAAAGTGAAATCCAGACCTTTTACCACTTTAGAATATACATGTGGATGATGTAATACAAACTGATATTTTCTATCCAACAGAGCCTGTATTTCAAACTTCGGTCTATGATTCCTTGTTGCTTGTGCCATGTGAATTTTACAGTTGCACTTCCAGAAGATGAAATAATTCAGGTAGCCCAGTTCTTTCTTCTTTTTAGGCTAAATCCAATTATTAGTGCCAGCTAGACTAGATCCATTGAGTCAATGGAATGTGTGTAAGTTTTGACTTAGCGAGTTCCCATTAAATCAGTGGGTTTGTTCGAATTCAGACTAAAAATTAGATACTCTTTGAATTCTGTCGTGTTTCATGTTGCTGTCATGTGACCAGACTTTGGAAAAATAAAACTATTCAAGCTAAACAAATTTTCTGAAAGCTTTCTAGCTTCATCGGTTTGACTATTATTATTTAAAAGTTGGTCCACTTAATAAACAGAGATATGATCAGGCTAAGGAGAATGATAAAATGTTGCCATTTCACTACTGAGATTGTCTACTAAAATGTTGTAGAAGAGCATATATTCCAAGAATATGGCAAAGAAGATGGTTTTCCCTTGACAAAGTCCCTGATGTACGACATCTTGGACAATTTATTTGTGTCTTGCATAAAATAATTGTGTGTGCCAACAGTGCCAGTGCGCTTTGCCATTTCTTTTTTAAATGAATGATAGTATTTGTGATCATTCTGTGAATACGTTAAAGCCATGTAATCTACTGGTTACAGTCTTATTTTTTTATTAGTACCCTTCACAAAGTATGGTGGAATTATGTTTTTAGTTAAAAGAATGTTGTGCACAGGCAATGCTTTATTTCTTTTTAAATCTATTGCAAGAAGTATTGGCAAAACCTGCTATGTTTACACACACACACATTTATTGTTGTATAAATACTTTCTCATATTCAGATTCTCCTAGATTAGCTGTATAAACCATCATTGCCCTAGAAAGTCATGTATCTAATATTTGCTCCTTTGCACACAAACAAGTGTCTGTTTCTAATTACTCTGTTTACACTGTTTATATTGAGAGGTCAGATGGATGGAGACTGAGCGGTTGACTAATGTAAACCCCATTGGTTTCATTGAGACAGTGTTATGACGAATTTAATCTAGACACAACCTATGGGGACTAGGTTATGACAAGTTGTTACACACATTTCTTCCATTAATTTAATGTTAGCAAAAGTGTTGTAGCCAGGTTTAAAAAAAAAAAACAGAAAATGTTTAATGAATAACTTGTATATGAACTATGTGTATACAGTAGCACCCCCCGTATCCACACGGGATTGGTTCTGGCCCCCCCACGCGGATACTGAAACTGGTGGATAACAGAGAACGGCAAACCCCTCCCACCGCCATCACTGGAGCCCTCCTGGGGGAAGTGAGGAGGGAGGCAAGATCTCTCCTCCCCCCTCTCTTCCCCCTTTGCCCTGCCGTCGCGCCTGCCGTCACTGAAGCCCTCCCAGCAGAAGGGAGGGAGGAGGTGAGATCTCTCCTCCCTCCCCCCTTCGCCCCCACTGTTGCCCCCGCTACCACCTCCCCCCTCCTGATAAAAGGGAGGGGGAGGTGAGATCTCTCATCCCCCTCCCTTCCTCCCTCGCCCCCACCATCACCAACCGTGGATAACTGAATCAGTAGATGGCGAATCAGCGGATACGGGGGTGCTACTGTACAGTCAGCCCTCCATATCCATGCATTTCTTATCCATGGATTTCACCATCCATGACTTGAAAATATTCCAGAAAAAAATATTCCAAAAAGCAAACCTTGATTTGTACCATTTTATATAAGGCACCCCATTTTACTACGCAACTGTATATAATGGGACTTCAGCATGTTTTTTTTCCCCCTATTTGCTACCACCTCAGGTTTAAGGTCTTGCTAGGAGTTAAAAGTATTAAAACAACTTGGGACCTGGTTACCTCAAGGACTACCTCCTGCCTCATAGGCCCTTTGGGCCTTTGAGTCAACTGAAGCCCTCCACATTGGGTCATATCTTACTGAGGTCCACTTAGAAGTCATTCAGCACAGAACGTTTATTGTGGTGACACCTACTATGTGGAATGCTCTTCCCTTTGAAATCTAACATGCTCCAACAACAGTTGGTCCTCTGTATCCACGGATTCTGCATTCATGGGTTCAGTCATCCACAGCTTGAAAATGTTTTAAAACATAAATCCCATAAAGCAAGCCATTTTGCCATTTTATATAAGGGACACTATTTTACTATGCCATTATATATAATGGGACTTGAGCATCCATGGGTTTTAGTATCCACAGGGGGTCCTGGAACCAAACTCTAGTGGATACCAAGGTTCCACTGTATTTCCCTGCTGAACAGGCTAGGTTGATTTTAGTTTTTGAATAAAGGTGAAAAATATAAACTAAAATTCCCATGTTTGTAATTACAGGTCACTGTCACTGCAGTTGCAATAACTTTTGACAAACACCAAGCTTTACAGACCACCAAAACACCTGCAGAAAAAACAGTACAAAGAGGTAAACATATTGAGGAATGTGAAACTATCAATTTTGGCTCATAATGGATATCATAATTGCTAATTGTGACCATCATCTTTGAGTGCAAGTTTATTTTAGCAGGCATAAAAAGACATCAGTAAGTGCAAATATCTAGGTATAATTTTGTATTTGACATATTTAATTTTTTGAAATATTATTATCAAGTAGTTCTTATTCATAAATAGATTTAATTTAGCCAGTTCTTGCAAGCACCAAATGTATACACTATGTGGATGTTTACAAGTCCCCATATACACTGACGGAGGAGAGGTTGGAGTCCAACAATGTTAATTGAAAAATAATATTGGATTCCTGCCTGGTTGGGTTGACACACAGGGATTAACCCAATCGTAGTGGATGGTTCCTCCTGCTATCCTAGATTGAATCTTCACAGTAAGTATACCTTCTCATTTATGTATCCTGTCCTCTTGGATTGACATTCTAATTAAAGCTTGAAAAACTTGTTTAGATTATAACCCCCAGAATTCTCTTACCAATAAAGATATTTTGGATGGGGATTCTGGGAGTTGTCAAAAAAGTAACTTCTCCATGCTTTGATTGTAATTACTTCAATAATTCTATGTCTTGATCAAAAACTGGGACCAATACTCAAAGCACATTCAATCTCGGCTTATAGACGTTTCTCTAAAATTGATCTTGCTACCCAATGCCCATTTTAATGAGAAATTTCAGAAACAGCTGATAAGGCTGTATTATGTGACAAAATAGTCCCATAGCAAGGCATGAAGATGACAATCCTCCCCTGCTATATGCCCCTCCCCAACAGTTAATACTTTCCCCAACATACAATTGCACTTAAAATTAAGTTTCAGTCCTGTTGTCATTGCTAATCACTGTTCATAGACCTTGTCTCTTAAGGGTGTCACAAAGGGGTAGCATGCAATCCTTAATGTGCTCAAAATGATTACTGAAGAAAGTACATTTGTCCCTCTGTATCCACGGATTTGGTATTCACGGATTTAAGTATTCACACCTTGAAAATATTCTTTAAAAAATAATAATCCAAAACGCAAACCTTGGTTTTGCCATCTTATATAAGGGGCACCATTTTTCTATGCCATTATATATAATGGGACTTGAGTATTCATGAATTTTGGTATTCACGGGGGTTCCTGGAACCAAATCCCAGCGAATATGAAGGGACAACTGTAGCTCTTCTTCCACAAGGAAGCTGAAGTTGTCTTGTCTGAAGTAGCAGAACCCTAGGCAATGGAATATATTACAAAAGAGATCATTGGGGATTTGAGAATTAAACCAATAACAACAGAACTGGTATTAATAGGGAATGAAGTAAGTTCATAATAAATTATATTCAATCAAAATTGAAAATTGTGCAAAGTGCCCTGAATGATATTGATACTGGGAGTACTAAATTGAAACTCATCATTCAGGACCAAAAGAATTAAATCAGGGATGAAGAACATATTTAAGATACAGTTTAATTTTTTACTTGAGAACTTTCCATTTAGTGGGCAAATGATATTATATAAGGTATAAAGATAGATATAGATGTCCTTAAAAATCTATCTTTATGTATACAATCTTCAAGTTTTATTAATGGGCTTCTCAACAATATAGTTCAGAAATCAGAATTAATCTTATCTAGCCTGAAAAGTGTTCTGTTTTAATCTTGCTTGGTACATGTTAATTTTGTAGGGATATGAACCCAGATTTAGATGGTTTTCACAGTATTTCTTCCTTAAATATGATCTGATTTGGGGACTAGATAACTGCTTTGAAACTGAGGCTTGTTGCTTCTAGTAATCTACCAAACCCCACCGGAGAGAAGTTCAGTAGGTTGTCTCTAAGCCTGGTGACTTCTTGAGCTGCATCTTCTTGCCCTCATCTTCATGTGCCAGAGTCATATGTTATAGAAGTCGTTGGCTTTTTATGTTGAGGGAGGCAGGTAGAGTGCTAGCCTAATCTTGGAACTGTTGCCTTTGAAAATAAAGTAACTTCCAAGTAAATGTTCTTGGGTCATAACTTTAAGTTATATCCAGAATATAACACACCACAACATGCTCACTATATTATTTAAAAATTATTTAGACAAGATTAGAAGTATCAGGGTCCCAGGGAAGGCCCATGTTAAGTATCCCACCCTTGAGATAGAATCAGTGTTTGTCCAGTTTTTCTTTTGCACAAAGGAGTTGTACTTGCAGTCAGTAGATGCATTACAGTACTTTTAGAAAGAAGCTGGTAATAGTACTTAGCTGTCTGCCATGTTTCAAATACAGCATCTTTTTCTTTATAAAGAACTAAATGCTTCTCTAATCTGTGTTTTTCAAAGAGAGAAATTAACAGGTATGCACTACTTTTTTGTTGTTGTTTCAAGCTTCTACAGACAATGAAGAGCAGCTACAGTTTCCACTGGAGCTTTCTTCTGATCCTCATGCTCCTCAGCAATTCTCACCAGCTAAAGGTTGGTTATGAAAAAAAAAAAGAGTATATGCCTATTCTTAAGTGTTCCATTCACTTGCTCCCTTATGATTGGTCAACCATCTTCTCCCCAGTATAAGTTGAATGTCTGCAAAGAGGGCTCAGTCATCCATCAGATACTTAAGGAGGACCAAACAAACAGTTACTTGCACAGTATCTTTATTAAAATAGGACAGTGCTGCTCAGAAGGGAGCAAATGAAAAGGAACCATTTCTGCTTGTTTTATTGCTCTTCCAGTGCTGCTTTGAGCTGCCAAATAGCCACTGCATTATGCTTGGTGGTAGCTGCACTTTGGGAAAGGATGAGTTGATTCCTGAAAATGCAAAATGTGGTCCCTGGAATAAGAACTGAAAATAATATAGGTCATTTCTCTATGAGAGACAGTTATAGCAGAAAATGATGGTCCATCAAGTGTGATATACAGGTATTCTGTAAAAAGAAAGTTTGTTCACCCTCCTCTTAATACAGCCTTCAGTGTGAGCAGCACTGGAAACATTTCTCCACACTAGGGAGACTGGATCTCCCCCAAAAGGGGGAGGAGGTCTACAGTGTCTGGGCCGGCCAGAAAAATCAGCAGTAGCAGAACATGTTATAAATCAACCTGGACACAAAATGTTATTTAAAAACACCGAAATTCTGGACCAGGCCAGCAACTATCATGTCAGAATACACAGAGAAGCTATTGAAATCCACGAACACCTGGACAACTTCAGCAGGAAAGAAAAAGCCCTTAAAGTAAACAAAGTTTGGCTACCAGTCTTAAAAAAACCAAAATCAAAACTCAACACGTGCAAATGAACTTCATCCAGGGACAGGGGGGTTTCCAGCAGACAATGGACCATTAGCCAAACAGACACTGATCCTCCTTGCATATCTCATCCCAGGAACTAGCCATTCACTTACACAAGTTTGCATATCCTCTCCAACAGGGACTCACAATATATAAACCCCACATGCCCCTACCCAACCATTCTCTGAAGATGCAGGCGAAATGTCAGGAATAAACTCTTCTAGAACATGGCTTCACAGCCCAGAAAAACCCCACAGAAAACCTGTGGATGCTGGCTGTGAAAGCCTTCCAAACTTTGCAGTTATTGGGGAAATAGATATTGGCATAGCAAGGAAAGCTCATTTAAAATGTCATCTCACTTATTAAAGAACTTCAATGTAAAATCACTGAAAATAAAATAGATACCATTATAGGAATCGTGGTATATCCGTATTTGAAATGCTGCTTCAAGTTTTCATTCATCCTATATCAAAACTGGTACTGTAGAAGAGGGAAATGTACAGAAAAGGACAGCTGGAGGATAAGTGTATATTCTCTATGACAATTACATACCTGGACCTGCTTGACAAACAGTGCTGTGGGAGGGGGTACATATTTGATGGCCTCCATGGCTAGAGGCCAGAGGTCCTCATGTGCTGCATGTGATGGTGGCAGAGCCAGAGGCTGTTTTAAGACCTGGCTGCCCCTTTACATGCCTCTTTGGATCTTCGCTTCACAGCCCACCCTCCCTCCTCAAGTGCAGTGTGAGCTTTGCTGGTCACTTCGAGGCCAGGTAGGAATTTACTCCCCTTTACCTTTTTTGTGCATACCCCATACTGTATCTGGGGGACTTTGATGATGGGCTAAGTGTGGTGTCTGTAAATAGGCTGTCACTGGCAGGTAGTGGGGAGAGAATACAAGAGTTTGGTGTACATCTTGGTAACCTTTTCAAACTAATCATAGAGTTAGAAGTTACCACAGAGGCCATCTAGTCCAACCCCCTGCCATGCAGGAATACCCAATCAAAGCATGGCCATCCAGCTTCTGCTTAAAAACCTCCAAAGAAGGAGACTCCACCACACTCTGAGGCAGTGCGTTCCACTGCTGAACAGCTCTTACTGTGAGGAAGTTCTTCCTAATGTTTAGACCTTTTGGTGAAAGGTAGGGTTCTGGAATGGCCTCTTCAGGTCCTGGGAACTGGGGAGTGGGGGAGGAGTCTACCGTTGAGGCTGACCTGGGGATTTGCTCTCACTTAGAAAGTCCTGGGACTTTGGGCAGGGCAGGGGTGCCTTGGGTTTGCCTTCCAGTAAATGGCCAGCCGGGGGGGAACCCAATTATTGGATTACCCTTCGAGCTCAGGTGTTTTCCCCAGGGGAAGGCTGAGGAGGTAGTCAGGTCAGCTGAACCCACATCAGGTTGCTCCCCCCTCTTGCTCCTTTCAGGTTCAAAGCAAATTAAATAGGTTATAGGTCAAATAAGGTGGCTCTTATTTTAACCCAACTCTCTGTGTCTTGTCTTGTTATTCCATGGTCGGTCATCAATAATAATAATAATAATAATAATAATAAAATTTTATTTCTATCCCGCCCCTCTGCAACGCAATCGGGGCGGCTTACAATATAAAAACTCCATAGTCCCAGTACCCTAGCCCACCCCCCCTTAAAACAATATTAAACTATAAAAGATTAAAAACATACAGTAAATTAAAAATATATAAATTAGAAAATATTAAAACATACAATAGGTTGTATGTTTTACAAAAAATGTTGAAGAAGCTGAGGATTTTTAATTTAGGAAAAGTGTGGATAAGAAAGGAATGTAAAATAGACTTTAAGGTTATGAACAGTATAGAGAAATTATTTTCTACCTCTTTCAAATTAATCAAGTTCAAATCCATCCAACTGAAGTATAGAAGGTATTAGGCAAACAAAAATAAAAATTACTTCATGCAGTGCATCACTACTTTATACAGTAATTGCAGGGAGAGACAAAGACCATTAGGCAAACTAATGCAAGGTACATCTTTTAGTGGCTATTAGCCAAGAAAACTGGGAATAGAAATTCAGCTGAAGTTGTATTGCCCTTCAGTCTTTTGTCTTTATCTGTGAGAATGTAAATGTTTATTTTGGAGATGATGAAGATGGAGAAGGATAGAGCAGTCTGTGACCATAACTGGCCATAGAGTGTTGTATATTCAAGTTTGACATTACACAATAATGTACATGGGCAGCCTATTTCAGTTTAGTGGAAGCTCAGGACAATCAGTAAGACAATTCCTTCCCCTTTTTTCTGTTCAGACAGGGGCTACAGCTCAGTATAGGCATACCTGTAACTGTTGAGCTCAACATATTATTAGACTCAGTCTACTTTTAGTTTCATCCAGTGAAACATATTTCCCCCCCTCCCCCTGCAGTTTAATTTGGATTGTTGAAGAATGGAGTGATATGACAGGTCTTCAGCTGTTAATTCCTGTGCAACAGAGAAACTTTCCATTAGGGGTGCTTCTAGCCAAAATCCAAATCTTCATTACATATCTAAGTCTGCTTTATTTAAAGATCCATAGGCTAAATCCAGTTGCTGGTCCCAACTAGAGTGACCCATTGAATCAATTGCTGAGTGGTAAGTCAACACTTACACAAGTCAGTGAATCTACTTTAGTTGGGATTTCTGGTTGGATTTAGCCCCATGTCTCATGTAACCACTGAAATGCACGCTTCCACCTCATCAGATATATGAAGTGCTATCCTCAGTTGACACATATATGTTCTTCAACAAAGTTACATTTAAAAGATAGACTCCAGCGTGAAACTACTGAATTAGAACGTACCAATAAATTCAAGACTATCAGTTTAATCTTGAATAGAGACAGTCAATTCTTGTCCCGCTACAGGTGCTGCTTAACAAGCAGATTATGTCACCAGTTACCTCAGTTGTGAGTAGACACTGTGCTTGTTTTACATACATTTAAAGTTTAATTGAATTGTCCCAGACTACTTTTTGCATGCACATACATGCACCCCCGTCAACTGAGGATAACATTTAATGTTTCTGATAGTGGATTCTAGTGTATTTAGTCAAATTCCATAATATTTTTTTTTACTTTAACGTGATACGAGATTTTTTGTCTGTAATAGACTAACATAGCTAATCTCTTGAAGTTGCTTTTCTAACATAGCTGTTCTCTTGAAGTCTGCTGTTTTTCGTTATCCAGTGCTTTCTAGGTGCATTAGACCACAGTTCCCATAGCATGTTGGAACCACCACATCTGGAAGACACCAGTGTGGTTTAAGGCTACTCTGAGAATACTATGTGTCATCAGTCTTAACAAAATATGCTAACCTGTTCCAAATGATGTAGTTATGCAATTAATGTTAACAAAGATCCTTCTGTAAGAAGAAACTCACACCACTACTCATTTCTCACCTGCGCAAATGCTTGAGTATTGTATCCTTTATCATATTAGTGGGTTTCTGTTCACCAATGAGAGAATTCTTTTTAATTCATTAAAAAATTACCACTTAGGACTCCAGCTATCTCATTGGTGTCTTTTTTATCAAGCATTCTATCATTAGGTGTCTGCTTGAGTTCCATTTGTTTCATTCTGACTTTTCATAAAAGACAACACTTATTGTTAACAAAAATGATTTGGAGGTCGCCTATTTTTTCAAAAATGACAAGCCTGGTTTCTGAAAAAGCTGCCAGCCAGTAGAGGGTAGTCTGCTCCCATGTTACATAGGAAATAATGTGTTTAGCTTGACTTGTCTGTTAGGAAGTACACAAAGATTTTATTCAGACAGTTATTCCATCAGGTTCATATCTTTTAGATAGCAAAATGTTTAGTTTGTAATGGGCATTGTTGCTTTTGAAAACGTCTGTAGGTGATTTGTGATTGTACTTAATTTTCCATGAGATCTTCACTATTCATTTCAGTTGAGCTTCAGGTACAATAATTATGGATGAATAAATTGTGTGTGTATTATATTTTCACTAAACACCTGCAGGTTCCAGTATAAATTGAACAGCACCAATGGGGCAAGCTCAACTCACAGATAAAATTTCTGCCTGAACACATTCTTGTTCGGTTAGACTCCTTTCTGGTTCCCAGCCAGCATCACACTACATTCCAATAACTCACTCCACCATTCTATGCTTATCTATTCATCTTGGTTTTAGGCAAGACGGTATCTTTCCTCCTGTGTTTGTCCCCCAGTGACCATCATTAAAACTAGACTTGTCTCCTCGTCACAGCACCCACAAGTTTTGCATTTCTATTCACACATACCATCTGCTTATTCGTGGCTATAAAGGTCTGTTCCTAGGCCCTTTAATACATGTAGCTGATGACGTAGACTTAAGTCTACGAAAGCTTATGCTACAAACTTCTTTCTCTCAGTTAGTCAAGGTGCTAGAAGATCCCTTTGCATACTGATCCAGAGTAACACAGCTATGTCCTTGAACTTACATGGAAATAGTAAGTCTATTTGTTGAGTTGATTGCTTTGAAAAGCTCACTCTAACTGTTGCTGTGCTGTTGTATGTGAAACAGTGCCAGCTGTGGGGGTTTGGAAGAAAACTTAAATGTCTATCTTTAAAACATGTGAAGTGATAATATAATAAACTTGGTTGCAAGTGCAAATTCATTAGAGTGCCAGAAGTGACTACAGCTCTCTCTTGAGAGTATACCTGGTAACATGCTATGGTTTCTTGCTGCCAAAAGTATAAAGGTTGATGTGGCTGTGCTAGAGCTAGAGTGCTACCATGTTTATAAAGGCCATAATGAAATTGCAAGGGCACACACAGGACACAGAGGAGAGATGCTGATTCTCTCTCCGACCCCAGTTTACAGCTCCTCAGCTTTGCATCAATGACATTTGCAGATTATACAGGTACAACAACAGTATGGTTAAATCATACTTTGAACAAGCATGACTTTTATCAGATTGATTGCATTGCATTCCATTGATCCTTTACTAAAAACAAGTACATTCTTTGAAAACAAGTAGTTTGTGGTAACATTGTGCTATAATGATCCCAAAGGGCTCAACACCAGATTTTCTTTAGTAGACAAGCATTCAAATACAAGGGGAGAGAGTTATTAGACTGTTGGCTTCCAAAGATGATAATCTACATTAAGTATAAATTGGTATTGTCAAATTGCTGCTTCCACAGTGACTAATGTGCTACAAAATGTATCAGATGAAAGCATCATTTAATGTAGCTTAATATCTATATAATACTTTTATTCTGTAGGTTTCATTGCTTAAATAAAATGGGTTTCCATTTGTACTTAATAAGTTTGCTTTTATGATGCCTATTGCAAGATCAGCACCTTGAGGAGCACAATAAAACTGACAGTTTGGCTAGAGAAACACATTTTTTTCTATATTGAATGTGATATATAAGAGCTATAATTTCTTCTGATATATGTGTTTATTCCACATTCAGCTCTTGAAACAGAGTAGTTTGTAAACCTGCAAAACCTAAGGAAATGGGCAACATTATCCATTTGCCCAATGGCAAATTTGTCTTCAGCCAGGATTTTGCCTACACAAAGTCCTAACAGAGAGTCTCTCGACATTCCATCATCATTTAGAAACTTGGAAGGAAATAGTCAGAACATTTCTGGAAAAAATTTCTCGTTAAGATATTTCCAGGTGTTTTGCAGAGTTCATACTTCTCCATGTGTTACAAACATGTACTTCCTAGGACATTTTTTCCGTGATGACCTTATAGACTGATGGGAAGACATTAGAAAGTTCCCTAGGAAATCTTTACCATTTTGTAGCTTGTTCATTCCTGTTATCTGCAGTAGTTTGTGCCGTTGTGCTTTAGTTTGTAGGGAATTATGAAGCTACTGGTTTAAGGAAGTTAGTTCAAATTTGACAGCTTTTTGTCACCCTGTGAATTTTGACATGATTTCTAGCAAAAGACCCAGGTACATTGTTTAAAATGAAAGAAAAGAAAGAGGTTGAGGTCTTTAAATTTAAAAAGATAAACTCATTTATTGGATTATTTAATTTTAAGAGAATACACACAGACAGAGAAGCTATGAATGTGTCACTAAGAAAGTAATCATCTTTTGAACGTCTTGAGACATATCTCCATTTCTTTGGTGGGTTTCACTGAATACTCCCCAGTTTCTGCTACTTTCATTCACAGGTCGCCACAAACAGTTGAGATGGCCTTTAAAAATGTTAATTTGTTAATCTGCAATTTGCCCACAAGGCCTTGAATAATAAAATGTATTGCTAAAAAAAGAAATCATACTAGATTTCTAAAAGCAAGATTTAATCATAGAGGAAAGAAGTTGACTATGAGGGCAAAAGAGAAGTAAAGGTCATATTTGAAAAGGAAATTGAAATGTGCAGGCAAGAAAGAATTCAACAAATGTGAACTGTGTAACAAAAGTGCAGGGAACAAAATAAGATGATATGATGGTGATGGTTACCTAGTAATATGCTTTAAAGGGCATCTTTGTGGGGAGAACAGTCATGTAGTTTTATCACAGATGGAGGTGGAGATGTTGTAATGCCTTTCCCAGATTCAAAGCAAACTTTCTCTTTTTTAAAAAGAATATTAATTTTTGACAATAACAATCTAATTTACAATCAAAGTTATATGCAGTCAAAATAAAGAAATTGAGAGAAGAAAAAGAGAAAAGAAAAAAAGACATACAAATAATACACAGTAGGGCTCTGCCTGCCCCCCCCCACTGTAATGAAAAGGAAAAGAAATATTTTATTATTACAGATCTGACTAAATTATCCTACTAAAATTACTAATAGCCATAACTCTAGATTATTACATTATTAGATTTCTTATTGCTCAAAAAATCCATGAACATTTCCAACCTTTCAGAAAGTCTTCAGTTGGCTTATCTTTTAGAACCCACATTAATTTTGGCAATTTCGGCTAATCCAACCACCTTAACACATTCTTCCATCATCGGTGCTTCAGTCCATGTCCAGGTTTGAGCAAACAATATTCTTGCTGCTGTTGTCATACATCGAAGAAGTAATCCATATTTACTCTGCAGTACTTTAGCCATAATGCCCAACAAAAACATTTCTGGTAACATTACAAAATCTACCTTTGAAACTTTTTGGATTAACATATAAATAGTAGATCAGTATATTTTAACCTTCTTACAAGTCCACCACATATGAAAAAATGGCATTCCCAACATTGGTTTGTAAACATTTCCAGACATCAACACCTTATTGAGGTTAGATACCATCTGTACATCATCATATACAGGTTTTCTTTTAAATTACTCCCCATCTCTGGCTTTTCTTCGCAAACGAAGATTCAGGAAGGACTCATCCCGCACCTTCTGCAAGCGCGCTGATGACTAAAAAGGCCAATCCGAGATAAACAAGTCCGGTTGCAAAAAGTGCAGCAGAAGGTCTCCTTGGGTGATGTTTTTGGGTTGTGATTCTTTCTGCGTTGTCGTTTCTCTTCAAGACTTGTTCGTCGTGAGTTCTCAAATAAGGCTGCGGCATTGTGGATAGTGCGTCTCCATGCCTCCCGATGTGAGGCCAGGGCGGACCACCGTTGGTGATCAATCTGGCCAAGCCTGAGATGTTGTTTCAGGGAGTCCTTGTATCGCTTTTTTGGAGCGCCCCTCCCACGCTGACCCGTGGCGAGTTCACCGTAGAGTAGTATTTTTGGGAGGCGATGGTCCTCCATCCTAGAAACGTGCCCTGCCCAGCGCAGCTGTGTTCTCAATATCATGGCCTCAATGCTGGTGATCCCTGCTTGTTCAAGGACAGCAACATTCGTCACATAGTCAGTCCAGTGTATATTTAGGATTGTGCGTAGACAGCGCTGATGAAAGCGCTCGAGGAGTCGTAGGTGGTGGCGATAGGTAACCCATGTTTCAGATCCATAAAGGAGGATAGACAGTACGATGGCTCTATACACACTGATTTTTGTGCTTTGCCTCAGGTGTTTATTGCTCCAGACTCTTTTGTGAAGTCTTCCAAATGCACTATATGCCTTTGCTAATCTGTGATCGATCTCTTTGTCAATCTTGGCATCTGAGGAGATGATGCTTCCCAGGTAGGTGAACTGCTGAACGGACCTGAGCACTGATTTGCCGACGGCAATGTGGGGATGGTGGTGTTCGTCCTGTGGTGCAGGCTGGTAAAGAACTTCTGTTTTCTTCAGGTTGACTTCTAGCCCAAACAGCTCTGCAGCTGTTGCAAAGCAGGACGTTAGGCGCTGCAGAGCTGCTTCTGTGTGGGCAACAAGGGCAGCATCATCGGCGAAGAGCAGCTCACGGACTAGATAGTTTAGAGTCTTAGCGTGAGCCCTCAGACGGCTTAAGTTAAACAAGCTACCATCAGTACGGTAGCGTATATAGATGCCGTCGTCTTCTTCAAGCTCTGCCATAGCCCTTTGGAGCATCGTGCTAAAGAAGATTGTAAATAAAGTTGGTGCAAGAACACAACCTTGCTTCACTCCATTAGTTATTAGAAAGGGCTCTGAAAGAGCATCGCCATATCTGACTTGACCACGCTGGCCCTCGTGTAGCAAGATAATCATTTTAAGGAATTTGGGGGGACATCCTAGTTTTTCCAGGATCTGCCACAGACCTTTTCTACTTACAGTGTCAAAGGCTTTGGTGAGGTCGACAAATGTTACATAGAGACCCTTGTTCTGCTCCCTACATTTTTCTTGCAGTTGCCTAAGGGCAAATACCATGTCTGTAGTACTCCTATTGGCTCTGAAGCCACATTGGCTTTCAGGGAGAAGTTCTTCTGCAATAGCAGGAACTAATCTGTTCAGGAGTATCCTTGCAAGGATTTTTCCAGCAATAGAGAGCAGTGTTATGCCTCGATAGTTTGAGCAGTCAGATTTTGCTCCTTTTTTCTTGTACAGGGTGATGATGACTGCATCTCGGAGGTCTGATGGCAGTTCCCCTTTTTCCCAGCAATTCACAAGGAATTCGTGGAATTTTTCGTGGAGTGCATGACCTCCGTGTTTCCAAACTTCAGGTGGGATTCCATCAATCCCAGCTGCCTTGCCGTTTTTCATCTGCTGTATGGCCATAAGGGTCTCTTCCAAAGTGGGAGCTATGTCCAATTCATTTTTCATTGGTTTTTGTATCATATATTGGATAGCTGAGGCTTGGACTACTCGGTTGGCGCTAAAGAGACTTTGGAAATGTTCAGCCCAACGATTTAGGATGGAGGCTTTATCAGTAATTAATGTTTGACCATCTGTACTGTATAAGGAGCTTTGGACCTGATAAGTAGGTCCAAACACTGCTTTAAGAGCTTCATAAAATCCTCTATGATCACCCAGATCTGCACAGCGTTGTGTCTTTTCTGCTAAATTGATCCACCACTTGTTCTGCATGTCTCGGAGTTTTTGTTGTAGTTTGCTACATGTGAGGCGGAAAGCTGCTTTTCTTACATGACAGGTTGGCTGGGCGAGGTATGCCTGGTGAGCAGCTCTCTTCCTTGCCAACAGCTCCTGGATCTCTTGGTTGTTTTCATCAAACCAGTCTTGATTTTTCTTGTGGGAGAACCCGAGGGATTCTTCTGCAGACTGGAGGATACTGTTTTTGATATGTTGCCAAAGCACTGTAGGAGAAGGATCTGTAGGATGGTCTTCAAGTTTCGTTTGTAGGTTTGCCTGGAAGTTGTCTCTCATGGTAGCTTGTTGAAGATTGTTGACTTGGAGCCTCTTCATTAAGATGCCACCCCTCTTAGGTTTGAACTTAAGATGAAGATTTAGTTTACATCTGACGAGGCGATGATCTGTTTGGCATTCTGCACTGGGCATCACTCGGGTATGACGGACATCACGAATGTCTCTCTGGCGGACTAGAACGTAGTCAATGAGGTGCCAATGTTTGGATCGGGGGTGCATCCAGGTTGTCTTCAAGCTATCTTTCTGCTGAAAGATTGTGTTTGTAATAGTCAGCTGTTGTTCTGCACAGAACTCTAGCAGGAGGCGTCCGTTATCATTGCAATTTCCAACACCATGCTTGCCTAAGACACCTTTCCAGGCTTCGGAATTCTTTCCTACTCTGGCATTGAAGTCACCAAGTATAATAATTTTATCTTCTACAGGGACTTTTTGTATGAGTTGGCGTAGGTCTGTGTAGAATTTGTCTTTCTCTACAGGGTCGGCTTGCATAGTTGGGGCATATACACTAAAGAGAACAACATGTGGGAGGCGTAAGGAAATAATGCGATCAGAGTGTCCTGTTGGCAAGGTTTCGAGTTTGGAGGCAATGGAGTTTTTAATCATGAAGCCTACTCCTGAAAGATGTTTTTCGGTTTTGGGTTTGCCAGACCAGTAAAGTGTGTAGCCGGCGCCATGTTCTTTAAGGCTGCCTTCCTCATGGAAGCGAACTTCACTAAGAGCAGCGATGTCAATATTAAGCCGTGATAGTTCAAGGGCTATTAGGGCAGAACGACGCTCAGGCCGTCCACTATCTTTAGAGTCTTGCATGGTTCTGATGTTCCAGCATGCAAGTGTCAGTTTATTTACACCTTTGGAGGCCGGTGTGTGCCTTTGTTTCTTTGCCTTGGTTTGACCGCATCAGAAGATTCCCGTTGGCCGCGACTAGCCAACCAGGTAGTTGGGGATGAGCTTTCTTTAGGCCACCTTTTCTAGGCCCCTCTCCATATGGAGCAAGCAGTGCTCTCCTTAAAAAAGGCTGCTTGGTCGTTCAGAATGCTGCCGAACAAGACTGTCATCTCCCGGGTCAGGCTTGAGCGACCAATGTCCTGAACCGCCTGCATGCAGGGTTGGGGCTGCGGCTTCCAGTGCATCTTTACACCTGCCGGTTTCGTCCCTCGCCAGTCGCTACAGGGCTTTTTTGGAAATGGATTTGTCCTTCGAGCCTGTGCAATGGATTTTTCTGGTGGAGCGCAGCGTGCACAGAACTGGCCTCACCCTTTAAACCAGAGATTCATCTGCCGTGGCCTTGCAAGCATGGACGTGGCAGCGAGGTCCTCGGGCCGTAGGTTTGATTAGAGTTTCCTTCTCTTAGATGGTTGACCTTACAGGGTTGGACGAGCACCATCTGCCCGGGTTTGGGATTAGAGTTTTCCTTCTCCTAGGACGGTTGCCATAAGGCTAGAGAGCCCATCCTGCCCTTTGACGCTCTTTGTCAGACCCTTCGGTTTTGACCTGTCTGGCATGGGAGACCCTACCGGTGGCTATTATGCCACCGCCAGCATAGCTCAAAACGTCATTAGGGTACGCAAGCCTCTCTCCCACGACAAGGGGGCGTCAATGGAGAGGTTTAAATTACTACACAAAGTAGATTTTATATCTTTGGATCACATTTCACCCCAAACATCCATATGGACTTTAGGCCCAAAACTTTGTGCTGACCTTACCTTGTATAGTCAGCCCCCCCCCAAAAAAAGTGGGAAAACTGCAAAGATCTCTATGCCCCCAAACCAGATTTTAACACATGCACAAAAGTACTGGCAGGGTGGCTGTGCCAGCTGTGCGCATGTTCCCTGGGATGGGAGGAGGGAGAAAGGGGACACCCATACCTTTCCCTCCCTCCCTCCTCACACTCCTCCATCCCACCCCCTCTCCCTCGCAAGAGAACTGATATGCCTTCCCTCCTCATGCTCACCATCCCATATGCCCACATATGCATGAGCGAGGGAATGGATGTCCTCACACTCCCCCGGGACATTTTTCTGGTGGCCATGTTTATCACTCTGCTTAAATTCCAGCATCAGAGACAATATTTATTTCCCCTTTTCTAAAATATGACTTCCGTATAGAACTTTTAATTGTTTCAATCTTGGAGATGCCAAATCTATTTCTTATTTCCAGTCCAAATTGCCACTTAGTTTAATCTTCATTTTTTGAGCACAGTACTGTCCGTCTCTCTCAGCTCTTTTCACCTCTCAAATACAGTACTTTGTCAGTGGAGACTGCACAATGCAAATTGTACTCACTCAAGCATAATAAATTACCAACCAAGCATTCCTGTTTCTCCATTCCTGTTCCACCTAGGCCATCCAAGGTCCTTCGATAATATTGTAAATCTTTGTTTGGAGAAGCTTCTTTACAGCCAACCTTAATGGTTTCCAGTTGGCATGGAGGAGCAATCCACTACAATTGGGTTATTCTCCATGTGCCAACCAGACAAGGCAGGAGTCCACATTAGTTTCTAGGATGTGCGTCTCTGCCAGACATTTCCCAAACTCATTCCTGAGCTGCGGGGTTATCTGGGAGACTGCATTTCTGCCCTTGTGGAATCATTCTGTATCTTTATATGCTGAAATAAATTCTGCAAAGCTGGGAGCAGCACACAAATTCTGCTACCAGTGGCCGGCGATCTTTGCCAGAGTCCAAGCAGTCACTTTCTCTGATCATAGAAAGCAAGTCCTTCAGCAAGAATGTATAGACAAACCCTTCTTTACATGTTGGCTTTCTATATACAAGGAGTGTGTGTGTTTTTTTAAATTTACAGTATGGGTGGGCAACATGCAGTTTCCCAAATGTTGGACTGCAGCTCCCTTCAGCACTAGCCACCATAGCCAGTGGTGTCACATGATGGAGGTTGCAGTGCAGGTACCTCTGGTGGGCCACAAGTTCTCTGCTCCTGAGTAATGGAGACATTCAGACATGTCACCCTTCACCTGCAGTCTGAAGTGGGACATTCTTTGGATGTCTGCCTGAGCAATCCACACTCATGCCATCCCTCATGCCAGCATCCCGAGGCAAGAGTCCCTAAGTTCTAATTCAGTTAAAAATGTTGACTTCACTCTCCCTCACACTAGTTCTAAATTTTCTACCTTGCCAGCTAATAATTGAGATAAACATGTCATTCTACACTTGCAGTCTGAAGTGCCACATTCAATGGGAAATGAATGACCAAAAATCCACAAAGGTATATGGGGAATACGAACATGACTAGACACTGAAAAGCAAAAGGCTGTGTAATCGTGCCAGACACAGATGTCCCCTATTCTCTCCAAATACAAGGATATGTGTGTGTATGAATTACAGATTTGCAAGATCCATGAAAGATCAGCAGCCTTACTATCATAAGCTCTCTTTGCAACTTCAAATCCAATGCCGGCTATGCTTCTGGTAGATTTCACAAATTTAAAGTTTGTGTACTCGTTCTCTCCTTTCATTTCTGAGAGGGAAATAAGGCCACTTGCAATCTGTTTGTTAACAGCCACAGTATTTGAGGAAAAACTTCATCACAGGCTTAAAACTTCATGTTTGTACTTCTGATAGATCTCTGGTGGCTTACTTTAGGCAAATTAATCTGTACCTTTACCTAATATGCTATATGGACACATATACTCGTTTAAAACAATAAAAATAACTTCATTAAGCTAAAACGAATTAAACATCATAATGAGTTAAAAACAGATTCAAAAAATTTACAAAATAAAACTATTTTACATCATTATTTGGGATGAATTAAGCTGCCACCAGTAGAAGCTGGCAAGGCGTCAGTGAACTATAATGTTGTTATGGGTGATGCTTGACTTACTATCCAGCAGAAGAGAGGAGGGTGCCTTCTGATTCCTTTTCTGCCCTTCTGAAGAGGCCTCTGCTAGAATGGGTTATTTATTCTTGTCCTTCACTTTCCTTATATTTCTTGTCAATTTTTCTTCTTGATCTGGGCATCTGTGAGTACAGTCAGACCCCCTATCCACTGGGGTTTGGTTCCTGGTCTTACCCTGGATACTGGAAATAGCAGATAACAGCAAACCCTATTAAAATAAAGGACTTCAGGTAAAAACATACCACAGAGTTGCGTTGGAGGACCTAGACCATGCCTAGAGGTGGCACCTCCCTAAACATTTTCCAGCACGACTCTGGTATGTGTGCCTTATTTTGTGTCCCGTGGATAACTGAAACCACAGATACTGGTTCTACTAATACAGGGGTCCAACTATAAAGGGTAGTCATAAGGGAAATGGTGCTATTCCCACACAATAGCAATAGCATTAGCATTGATATTTCTCTGCTGCTTATCAGTGCCAAAGCACTCCCTAAGCGGTTTACAATGTGTTAGCTAATTGCCCCCAACAAGCTGGGTACTCATTTTACCAACCTACAGAAGATGGAAGGCTGTGTCAAGCTTGGAACCCTCTGGGATCAAACTCATAACGTTGTGGCTTGCAGTACTGGCATTTAACTACTGTGTCACCAGGGCTCCCAAAGGGCACACTGCCTTTGTACTTGGATTTTGCTCTTAGACTGTGCACATGCAGTCTAAGCTGTACAGTGCAGGATCATACTGTAAATCTGCTGTGTTATGTAGTCTGTTTGCTTGGAGTCCTAGACTCATTGTAAATACAGTATTACTTTAACATGCTTCTGGTAAAGGAAAGTAGTTTAGACACAAGCCTGTGTTTGTGTGCTCATTTCTTCAGCCTGATGTTTGATAACTCTGCTACAGGAACTATTTGCTGCCTGGTCCTTTTGATACGCTCAGAGGTACCAGTGCGCTACTGTGACACTTTTGAGCTGCAAAAAAAGGTACAGCTTTGGGAATTTAGAACCACCTTACCACAGATTGCCTCCTTTGACCCTGTGACATAGAAGAAAATGGATCATCATACTAAACAATATTTTTAGGAATAGCAAAGGAAGTACGGAATGCTGCTTCTATGTTTGAAGGCTTGTATGTCAAATTGTGTCACATTCCTGACTTTGAATAAGGACTGGCAACTGGCAATATGAAGAATATTTGGGCCATTGATATTTGTGCAAAGGGCAGTGATTTTATGTGCACCTGAATTTGGTGTGTTATTCTATAATGCTTTCTGTTCCATATTTAATTAATTGTGCATCCTTCTTTCCTGTACTAAATAGGTTGGCTCTCAGTCAATTACCTATTGCATTAACATTAGTCCCTTATTTTTGTTAATCATTAATTCCACTTGCTGCCCAGATGCTCTGTATTCATGTATCTGCTACATGGTTGTAAACAGCAAATGTAGATGCTTCATAGATCACTTGCTTCTTCTTTCAATAGTTTTAGTGCAAATTTACAAATGTTGTTGCTATCTTTAAACAGCATGTCAGAAACTGACTTTCTAAGCTGTGTCTTTACATCATAAGGATGGAAGTGCATAAATATAGACATGACATTTTATATGGGATACCCAAAGACACTTTGCCAAATCAGTCTTGACTGTAGTACAGGGTTTACTGGATTGTCTTATGGTTAATAAGTTATACAGAATTGATGTGTGATTTGAAAGCTAGAAGAATGGAAGAGCAAGATTTCTCTCTAGCAGCTGACTCAGTCAAAAATGACGTTAAAATAAAATTTTATATTAATATAGCTAATGTTACATATGTCACATCAGTGGAATTCATTTTGTCTTATTAGAGGACCTGGAGAATGCAAGTTCCCACACAGGTATACCAGCTGCCCAAAGAGGTGAGTTTCCTTAATTGAGCTATAAGCCAGAACAGGGAATGCATTCCTGGCTCTTTTGGGGGTACACTTGGAATGTGACACTAATAATTCAGGAAATATGTACCAGTTACCATGGGAAGCATGCTCTGATGTGGCTTATTGAGATCTGAACATGTTCATCAAATATATTTGCACACACTGAGGGCAGTTAGAAATGGTAACAGAAGAGCAACCTACATTGTTACTCTCTTTTCCAGAACAGTAATCCAACCCTTCAGTTTTGACTGGACAGTGGCCATTTTTTAAAAAATGGCTTCAACAGTATGGATGCAGATTGGCACGTGCTGTATTTTCTGAATACTCCCTTCTTTAAAGTGGAGATCCTAATATTTTAAATCATATATTTAAACTAAGAAATCTTAATGATGCTTGAAACAGCTACTGTTCCTGTACTCTAGTCAGCTGGCCCAGTAAACTCAGGTGTTCATGCTTAAGGTACTGATGGAGGCCCCCAGTCCAGCATTAGAGCTCTTGTGCTAATGGGTGGTATCTTCACCCATTCGTGGCAAGGGCTAGAGTATGTGTGTCCGGATTTAGTTTAATTAATTAATTAGAAAATGTATATTGTCCATTTAAATATGAATGCTCAGAGGAAGGATCCACTGCATCCTAAGGACTATTGAAAGAATATGGATGTTTCTTTATTAGTGCATCCTGATTCATTTATTTTTGGATATATATATATATATATATATATATATATATATGAATGATATTTTTCATAGAATGGGTAACAGAACTGAATGACTGCATCCCATTTACTGGATTGCAGTGGTTACTGTTTGCATCTCAGTTCACAATATCAGATTTACTAGATAGTTCACCTCTCCTGGATGGGTCTCATATCAGTCCAGTACATGATATATATTTAAAGTAAACCCATGGTAATATTGAACTAATCGGGCACTTAACACTTTTGGGGACAGTCAGCAGATCCTATGTATGGGGCCAGTAAGGATCACATAGAGTGGGAGGAGGGCCTTGCTATGGTCTTTCTTCCAGTATCCCTGGCAGCATAGTCAGAGGTAAGCGATTATGTCTAAAAACATCTTGATGGCCACAGTTACAACTCCTGACATAGAGGGTCCAGCTGTAGAGGGCTCTCACGTAGAGCCCAAATAATACTTGGTCTATACAGTTAGCGTGGTCCTCCAAGGCAATTGTGAAGATTGCAGGAATTGTGTGTAAGCACCAGTTCATACAGTCTTGACTCCTGCCATCCCCACTGGTGTCCCTGGGACCACATGCAACCCTCCGTGCCTCCAGACTTGCTGGGGTAGTCATTTTTCTGGCCAAAACCAACAAAGGTGAATTCTCTTTCCAGAAGCTTCCAGGAGCACCAGTTAACCTTTTAAATTGATTAAATGTAATTCAATCCTCTTGTCTGTTTTATTCAGTCCTCTCTTACTACACAGAGTTGCAAAGCAGTCCCGTGTCTGCATGCACGCGTCTGGATTCACTAGTGCTCATAGAATAAAACCTGTATATATTTTTCCAGTGATGAATTTCCAGATGTGCATAATTCCTGTCCTGTCAGTAATGTCTGGTCAGAAGGCCAGAGCACTGAGGTCCAATTTCCTTTGAAAGCCATTTACTCTTGGATACAAATAATTGGTTCACCAGAAGGAGCACTACAATGGGCAAAGGGGCATCATCCATATTTTTTCCTTTGTTTTTTTTTTCCTTTTGTTTTTCTGTCTGTGTTTCCAGCAACGTCAGTTGATTACAGTTCCTTTGCAGACAGATGCAACAGCTGGATAGAGTTCATTAAACTGAAAGCTCAGACCATAAGGCGTGGATCAATTAAGACAAGTAGGCAGCCATTTCTACCACATTCTGATCATTGGAAGCATAGTACTGATCTCTCAGTGGCAATGGGTGGAGCTTCCTACCCGGTAGTGGCGTTGCAGAATCAATGTCCGAGTGTGAAAGCTGCAGACACACAGCGTCTGTTCCTTTAAAAAAAACAAAAATAGGAAAAAAATTAATGCTGGGCCAATTTTGGAGTATGCTGTTCCATGCTCCAAAAGTAAATTGTCATTAAATATACAGGGGGAAGATAGGCTTGAGAAATTGTACAGCCAAAAAGGTATACATATGCAGCGTGGCACAAAGTGTATGTATACATCAAATGATATTACACATAATATGCAAGGATCACCTGCATGACCTCTCTGGCAGTAATCACTGAATTAGAAAGTGGTGAGTTAATTTTTGTCAAAGTAGTTGGATGGCTTGCAGGTATGACTGTTTTTGCTTTATTTACTCAAGATGAAGATATATCTGGAAACTATCATCACTGAAGAATTTCCCCCAAATTTCCACAATGCTGGACTGGAGAACTATGTCAACTTTCACACTCTTTCCTGTAGACTTTTGTTGTCCCCTCTAGCAGAAATTTTTTTATCAAATTGTGACACCTTTCCCAACCACCCCACTGCCCTCCCCACTTCCTGTGTTTTCACTTTATAACCGATCATTTGTATGTGCAGCTGCTGGCCTCAATGTTTTCTTTTGCAGGAATGCTACTCTTCTTCCAAAACAAATCCCATTCAAGCTTTTTGTCTCTTGTCTGCATGTGCTGCATGATTGTTTCCTTTCTTTGGCTGAGCATCACAGGCAGCTGAATGTTGTCACCAAGCTATGTGGAAACCACGCAGAAGGGTTACTTGTTGGAGCTACTAAAATTGTAGTCCACTTGAGTAATTTTTGCCTTGCCTTCTTTCTTTCTTTTTCTTCTGCCATGTGTAGCTGTATCAGTTGACAAGCCAAGTCCCCTGACAGAAGGACAATCCCGTAACCGCTCTGGCACATCAAGCTTTAATTCTGTTGTGCCAGTTGTTAAGATGACACCACTTTCTTTTATCCCTGGGGCAAAAATAACAAAATACCTTGGAATAATCAATATGTTTTTTATACGAGAAACTACTTCTTTGCGTGAGGTAAGCCATACACCAAAGTTTGTATTTTTCTCTTGGATAACAAGGCTGCTTTGAAGTTTTTATATACTGTGTGAAACAGATCCAGAAATTCACAATTAAGAGATAATTCAGGAGTTTAATTGTTGGAGTGGGTACTTTTAGGTTCAGTGATACAGCTCAAAGAATAAAAAAAGAGTTCTTTGGTTCAGTGTGCTTAAGGTAGAAATCCCTTAACCTTAGTTACCTTTCCCATCCTTTAGTTTCATAACTTTTTAAATGATATTAAAGTAAAACTTCCCACATACATTTTTCTGTAACAAGGAGGTATGCTCTTTTTATGGTTTCAAACACTGTCTCCAATGTGGTTTTCTTTAATTTGATGCTTCCATTAACATCGTGTTGACATCTGGTAGACCCTAGTTAAATCGAATGGAGGAATCTGAAATGCAGTATGTTCAAGTTCTTGGGAATCAGATGTCCACAAAATTGTGACATCTTATTAAATACAATAGCTGCTTAATATTGATACAGCACTTCATTTAATTTTAAACATTTATTAAGATTGTTATGGCCTTTTTTTATCAGACTCAAAATGGGGCTCAAAGTTTAATGTACAGCATAAAGCATAATAATAGAACTAATAAAAACATGTAAAACGTTATGAGAATGAGCACTAATTAGGAAGTAATTGCTATCCCCAAAGGCCTGCCTAATTAAAACTGTGTTATCTGCCCATTTTAAAAGGATCTATTTACCTGGATCTGTTCTACTGAGGAGAGAAGAGGAGTTGGTTTAAAAATGTAGGGGCTACCCCCACCCCCACCACCATCAACAAAAATTGTTCAGTAGCATACTTGTGCAGTCTAATAGATAGTGGGACTAATAGATGTTTTTGGTACCTAATTGTAAAGAATAGTAGGGTATATGTGAAAGAAGGCACCTTCTCAGTGGGCATAGGTCAAGACCGTAAAGGTCTCAAGCAGGATCACCTTGAATTTTGTGTGGAAGGCAACTGACAACCAGTGGCATCCTTACAGAATAGGTGCCATAGCTTGCCTTTAGATATTGGACGCTCTGTCCCAACAGATCAAGGCAGCATGCATGGCCAGTGGTCAGAGGTATAATCTAACAATCAGAAGACTGCAGGTTCCTCACCCCTGTTAAGTCAAGCCCCTTGCAGGCATTCAGAATTTGAGTATAGTAAACAGGTGAAGGGGAATAACCGCCTTCACCATCAGTTCACATGGAGGGAGATTTTCATACAGTTTTGAATGCTGGAAACATTCCACTTCTGAAAATCACCCTCTGTGTGCAGTGAATGACTGAAATGACGGAATGGGTAGGGATGGTATACTTGCTGTCCGCTCACATGTACTATACTCAATTTCTGAGCATCTGCGTAGAGCTTAAGTTGTACTAAGCAACTCTCTTTTCAGCAGATTAGCCTTGATCCTGAGGTCGTTTTTCAAATTCTCCAGCAGAGCTGTATTGTAGAACTTTTCTCCAAACAGATCTTAAGGTATAGTATTACAAGAAAGCCATGACAGCAAACATTTCTGAACCCTAAGCAGGGGTGTCCTGTAGTCTGTCCATTCATTGTATGGTTTTGAATACTGTTTGTGGGTTGTAATTGCTTGTGTTGCTAATAAATCAGGCTTCATTTTTTTGGAGGCTGAATTAGTAGCACTCAGACTCTGTATAAATCTTCAAACAATACTTTAGAGGTCAGTTTATAACAGAAAGGTGCCACCTCTTTGGAAGCAGCCATTGTTCAGCTTTCAAAAAGGTTTGTATACATTGATAATGTATGTTAACTAAAATGCTAAATCAGTTCTCCAACACTGTGGAAGACCCCCCACCCCCATTGTGGGCCCTCTTTTTTTCTTATTAGCCACCAAAAAGCTCACAATAAAAATATATGCCCTCTAAGTGATTAATAGTTCCATAATTTATTGTTTTAATGTTATTTGTTATGTATTATTGTTGGTCTTGATTGTTTTATGTTTTAGAATAAGTTACTAACGTACAAAACAAATGCAATTTTAAAGAATGGTTTTGAAGCTAAAGAATATTGACTTTCCCACTAAATCTTTTGTGTATATTTCTTTTAAACAGGAAGGTGGTGTAAGTGGTTTTCTGCATGCTTTCATTGCTGAAGTGTTTGCAATGGTCAGAGCTCATGTGGCTGCTCTCGGAGGAAATGCCGTTGTATCATACATCATGAAACAGTGTGTTTTTATGGAGAATCCAAACAAAAATCAGGTAAATGGTGCTGGAAAGAACATTGCTTGTTTTGCACATAAAGAATCTGGAGTGGGAGGAGCATGGTACATAAGCAGTTCTTCCTAGCATCCTGATGAAGTGTTCTGTGCTAACCCAGACCTAATTCACAAGAACTCCTTAGAAGCAAAGCATTCCTGAAGCAAATTATGTATCCATAACACTTGAGGGTATTCCACAAACAAAATGAACAAGTATCTTCCCTCAGTGAATTTGCCAGATAGATACAGGGGCACCTGGGCAGTGAGCTATTCCTTAGCACACTGCCAGATTGCAATGGTTTTAATTGTCAAATTTGCACACCTGGCAGATGCCTAAGTGCTATACCTATAGTATTTTACACTGCAAAAAGGCAAAACCATTTAAATTTGAGAGTAAGCTGTACATCTCATCTCACTTAGGTCCAAAGCTAGGGGAAGAGTCTTTAAGACCCATGGTCACAAAGTCTCCTACAGCAAGCAACCATGCACTTACTGTGCTTTGCTAGACAAACCTTCTGAATGCCATGCACAGTTTTGGACACCTACATTCAACAAGGTGCTGATCCCCCTGCAAAAGGACAAGTTTAGCAGTGGCCTTTATGCTAAACTTTTACAAAAATACAAGAGTAATAGAAAGGGGGTAGAAAAACTTTTGTTCACTCTGGACAGGTTTGCATATTAGCCCTTAACAGAGCATCCTTGTGAGCAGAAACCCCCTGGGTGAATGTTGTACCTATTAAGTTCTGATAGCTGCTATTGCCACCTGCAGAAAGCAGTTTTTGTCAGTGCTGCTCATCCATAAACCTTCCAGCACTGGGCTGCTTCTGGGACCAGAGAGGTCGTGAAGTTTTAGGAACTACTTCATACATTTAAAGTTCTATGTAACTTACAAGAATCTATTAGTTTTTTTAAAAAACACCAGGTGTATAAGAGGAATTCCCTTCTTTGTTATTGCAGGCACAATGTCTAATAAACGTAAGTGGAGATGCAGTAATCTTTATGCGTGAAGCTGAATTAGACGGGGCACCAGTCCAGCCCTCTGCTGCCAGCTCCCAGCCTACAAGTACAAGAGAGGTTACAACATGAAGACAAGGAGTGGTTTTTATCATATGTCAAGATCCCTCCGTATTGTCAGAGGAAAAGGCTTTGCTTTGTTTCTTAATCAGCAACACTCCATGTATCAAGGACAGGTATATCTTCAGGCAATAAGTAAAAATTATCCTTCAGATTAATAAAAGCTAGGGAACCATCTAACAAGCCCTGTGGTCATGAAAGAAGATCTGTCTAAGGAAAGAGCTGTAAATAACAGATGTTCCTCAGACCTGAGGTCATCAGAATATTGCCCTAAATTTCAGCAGCTGGGATAAAATCAAACTTGGAAACACTGTCAGAAACATATGTTGCTAACCTCTGAGCTGGAGAAGAGAGGGCTTTGTAATGCAACTGGAATCAGAAAGAGAAACTTAAATCTCATATCTTTTTGACAAAAGAAGAGCTGGTTTCACCATTATTGCCAAATATGTGACATGAACTGGACAGTCTGGAAGTAGCTGCATGTTAAGAGTTTTTTTTCCATGTTTGTGAGCTATTGAATATTTTTCTATTGTACATTTTTATTTTAAATTGTTGAATATCATTATGGTAAAATAACTGGTTCGGATATATTGCCATTTAATGTTTTTGCAACAACAGTGATAAAGAGTCTGCTGTCCATAGTCAGTGAAACCCACCTGCATGTTAAGATGAAGTCAGGGCTTTGTAATACGGCAGGTTATAGAGGCCACCCACCCACCCACTACTGACATTTGATATGGTACTTAGAAAGAGAAGAATTACTGTGGTATATAGAAATAAGTCATTTCTCAGACACATTTGGAAGACTTTGGTAAAAGATTAGAGTCTGGGAATCTAAGAAATGACTGAAAATGGATGTAATCCCACACAGTTGTACACATGAGAAGGACAGACACATATATACAACCAAAGATGTTTTGAAAGTTATCACAGCTGCAGGTACCTGGTGGAAGAGGAAAGACAATTTTTTATTAAATAATGGCTTGCCTCTTCAACAGAGGACCAGCTGCTGCAGGAAAGCTTTTCAGATGCTCTGCAATGCCCGTTGTCCTTCATCGACACTCAAGGTTGAGTGTAGGTTGGAGCACAGCCAAAATGTTTTGATGGCCTCCAATATGGAACTTGAATAAAATGTGTAAACTTGAATGTAAATAGAAGATGTTTTGCTGGATCTAGATACAGAAATTATATATTATTTGTCCAGTTCAAAGATTCCATTGTAAATGAAAATGATGAAAATCACATTCCTATTTGCATAATAAACTGCCTTTATTAAAAGTCTCTGCTTTGTTGTTCTGGAAAGGTGTTGTGGGAACCAAACAATGGCTTTTGGGTGGTGGTGTATTTGTTTTTATTTCTTTTGGGCTTGTACTGCCTTTTAGAATCCTGACATTCCTCAAGAGTTTTGGTGGTGGTTTGCTTTTTGAGGGTTTTTTGGTGTTTTTTTTTTAAGCTTCCTGATATAATAAATAAATGCAGGGATACAACTAGTATTGTTCAGTTCAGTAACAAAGAGTGCTAGTGCAATTCCCAGAAGCCCTAGCCAGCATGGAGAGTTTTAAAGGAACAAAAGGAGTAGAAGAGCAAAACATTTGGAAGAGTTTCCCCACCCCTATATTAAAGCCATAGCAACTGATAACTTCCAGGCTGCAGAAATTAACTTATTGCAGCTACTTCAATTATGATTTGATCCTTAGTTGTATTTCTGTAATTTAAAAGTATGTGCTAAGAGTGAACAAGAGTCTAGAACAGTGCCTGCACGAAGCAGAGCTGAGTGGCAAGCAACTTTGATTTTAGTGTTATTTTGTATAAGAAGTATTGATGGTATGGGTCATAATTATGTCTATAATATTTATCTCTTATGCCTTGCCGTCAGTGTACATGTTGCTTCACAGAGACATAGGCAATGTAGGCCAGCCATCAACAGGATGGTCTGTTAATGCAGCTGTGCTTCCCTATTTCCTTGCAGCCCCACCCATCCAGTGTTCCAGGGGGGTGGACAGTACACTGGAGCTGGTTATCCAGTGGCACAAAGAGCAGGGAGGATGGTAATAAAGTTCTGTCACACTGGCTGCTAGGCACTACCATGACACTGGTTGTAGGCTGGGCTGGGCTGGGCTGGGGGGGATCCTGTGCCCCTCCAATGGTTGTTGGGTTGCATTTCCCATCATTGTTCACCATTGGCTCTATTACTTAGAATCACTTGTTCTTAAACAACATCCAGAGGGCTACATCCTGTGCTAAATGGGGTTAAGCTCCCTTTGGCATGACAGGTTTGTAGCTTGGGTGTACTTCTAGACTCTCATTCCTGAGCCTGGATGCCAAAGTTTCAGTGGTGTCCAGAAGAGCATTTACATAGTTAAATCTTGTGTGCTGGTTGCACCTTGCGCCCATTCCTGGAGACACCAGATCTGACTGTGGTGGTACCAGCCTTGATTTCATCTGGTTTTCACTACTGTAATGCACAGCACTGCAATATGGGGTGGCCTTTGGAAACTGTTTGGAAACTTCAGCAGTTCCAAAATGCTGCAAGAGTGCTGATCAGGCACTCATTATAGGAGATGTATAACTTCCTTGTTGAAAGATAGCCCCTGGCTACCAGTTTGTTTCCAGGCCCATTTCAAAGTGGTGGTCATGAACTATAAAGCCCTGTATAGGTTAAGTCTAGACTGTCTGAAAAACTGTCTCCTTGTATGAGCCTGCCTGAGTTTTAAGATCCTCGGGGTGGGGGTGGGGGCTTTCTCTTGATCCTGCAATCTTCACAGGCATGTTTGGTGAGGACACAGGAGAGAGCTTTCTTTGTGGATGCTCCAAGACTACGGCGCTCTCTGCCACAGGAGACTAGTCCATCCCTCTCCCTGCTCTCCCTCTACTAGAAGGTAAAGACCTGTTTATTTGAACAAGCATTTGGTGATTACATAAGTGGCTGTGTGGAAAGGTCTTCAATGGAGTGTATGTGCCAATTTTTTAATTGTTCCTGTTATCGTTTGAAATGATTCTAATATTCCACAGTGGAAAGAGGAGGACCATCTTGATGTGGGTTGGTCCTTCCCTTTTCTCCAAAAGGCAGGAGCCAGAAGCCTTTTCAAGAGCCCACTAGGGGGAGCAGTCCTCACAAGGCCAGTTTTAGTTCTGTCTTCTCTCTGAAAGCACACACTTCAGCTCTGCTCTGGCCGCCATTTTTTCTTACCTTCATTTTCTCTCACTTCCTGTTTTAAAAAGCGTTTAAATCTATCTTTCTTTACTCCCCTATCATCTTCTTGCTGCTTTCCCCCCGCCCCTAGCTAAACTACTCTTATCTCACCTCCTTTTCTACCCACTCTCTCCTCCACTTTGAAGTGACCACATGAGTTGGAAAATGCAGCACGCAGTGCAAACCAGCAAGGAGAGCCCCATCTGCTCCGGAGAAGTGGCCAGCTTGCAGAGACCCCTCTGCCCTGGCCCTGCCAACCATGAGGGCCCTTCAGGGGGCATGTTGGATGTACGCTGAATGATCAAAGCATACCCGAAGAGGACTAGCAGCATCTGTTGGAAGGTCTCCCTCTTCATGTCCTTTAGTCAACACTCCCTAGGGAAGAAAGTCTTTCCCTCTACCTTGAGTAGCTGGATCAGGGAATGCATCAGCACTTGTTGCAGGTCCATGAGGGTGCCCTTGCTGGGCCTTGTCCTGGCGCATTCCAGAAGGAGTGCTGCTACTTTAGCAGCCTTTGCATGTAATACACCTCTAGTGGAGATTTGAAGGCAGCCGCTTGGAAGTCCCCCTCCACCTTTGTCAGGCACTACAGGCTGGACATGTTTGCTTTGGCTGAGGGGGCCTTTGGCAGAAGCTGTTACAGCAAATAGTCTTACAATAACTAACCTCAAGTACCAGCCTTCTCACCCAACAAGTGTAAGCGTGTGTGTGTGTGTGTGTTTGGTATATCCCACATCAGGCTGTTCCTTCCCTCTCCACTGGAAAAAGGATAATTTGTCTTATCTGTGAGATGGTCATTTCCAGTGAAGAGGGGACAAACATCCTCCCTACCCTGAGGACAGGGCTGGTGCTCGAGCAAGTAAATGCACATAGTTTTGCTATTTGTCCAAGGGCAGAATGTAGGCTGGCTACCCTCCATACTGCCTCTTACCTATTAAGTCATCCTTTCTGTCTTTTCATCTTCCTTCTCGTGTTTTTCTCCCTTTCAGTCCTTCACCTTACGTCATGATGGAGTTCCTGTCATGCTGCCTCGAGGTTGATTGCAACTCCCATTGTTCTGCCAGACAACTACAATTCCCTTTATGTGTAAACAGTATTGTCTTGCCAACATGGCATCAGGTAAGGAAAGGGTTTAACTGGAAGGGTGGCGCTGAAACACTACCTCCACAGAAGCTAATGAGATGACATCATCAAGGATATCACATCACCAGAACAGAAATGGCCAATCACATCTCTAGACCCGGGAACTCTAACTAAGATATAACTGCTTTTGTATGAAGCCATTTTGCCAGACTGATACCATGTGGCTTTGAACAAAAACAAAAGGAGCCTCTCTATATTCCATCATGGGAGAGCCAAACTCTGGACAATGGCTGGTAGAGCAAGCGCCTGGCTTAGCTCCCAGCTTTCCCCGATGCCATCTGAAGGCAACAGACTGCAAAATAGTCAGTAGGACTTTTAGGGCCTGTTTAGATCGCTTTAGGGAATTCTGTTAATTTCTCCACTTTGGTTGAATGTAGCTAAACTTAGTAACTGAAGGTAACTTAGAATAACTGAAGAAGAGGTAAAAGAGGTAAAAAACTATCAGCCAATTTCCTTGTTATGCGTAGATTATAAAATCTACGCAACAATGTTAACTAACAGAATTAAACCAATATTAGCTGAAATAATACATCCTGATCAAAACAGCTTTCTGCCAGGCAGATTGATCACAGATAATACAAGAACAATTATTAATGCCCTTGAATATTATCAAAAAAAACAACGAAAGGAAGGCCGCCTTTGTGTTCGCGGATGCGGAGAAGGCTTTCGATAATATTAGATGGCCTTTCCTGATTCAGGTGTTTAAGAGACTGGGAGTAGGGCAATTTATGATTAACAATTTAAAAAGAATCTACGAGAAGCAAGAAGCCTTTCTTAAAATAAACGGAAACAAAACAAAGCCAATAATCATACAGAAAGGTGTACGCCAGGGGTGTCCACTTTCACCGCTACTTTTTATAGCTATGTTAGAAATCTTACTTTATAGGATTCGTAAAGAAGGGAAGATACCAGGATTGAAAATATCTGATCAACACACTTGATCTTAGCCAAAAGGCCGAGAAGCTAGTTAATAAAGAAAACCAACTAAGACAAAATCCTAAAAATATGGAAATCTTGAGAGAATTAAAAATAATACAGAATGATATTAATCAGGATCTACTGGATGAAATTGGAAATAAATTGAAAAAGGCCAAATTGAACCACTTCGCTAATGGCAACAAAGTGGGAAAATGGTTGTCTTATAAAATAAATAAGGAGAATGGAAAGAAGCTCATTACGGAAATTAAAGAAGGGAATGAAAGATATAATAACCAACAGGACATAATGTCAAAATTTGTACAATACTTCAAGAACTTATATGAAGACCCTCAAGCAAATATTGTTGAAATGACTAAAATAAGGAATTATATAAAAAAGTTCAATATTGGGAAACTGACAGAAGCTCAAAGGGAGTCATTAAATGGCCCTATAACACTTCAAGAAATCTCCTCCACTATCCGAAGTCTGAAGCTAGGGAAAACCCCAGGACCAGATGGCTTTACGGCTGAGTTCTACAAAACGTTCAAAGAAGAAATTATAAAGTATTTACAGATAGTTTTCAATAAGATAAAAGAAGAGGGAGTCCCTACAACATGGGAATCAGCTGTAATTACACTGATTCCTAAGGAGGGGAAAGATACTTTAGAAGTGAAGAATTACCGCCCCATTTCCCTTCTGAATTTAGATTACAAAATTCTAATGACAATTCTAGCTAATAAAGTTAATTCTTCCCGAACTTATTCACCCGGATCAAAACGGTTTTATTCTGGGGAGATCACTTAGCATCAATATTAGAACGATATTGAATATATTAGAATACTTTGAAAAACATAATGATATAAAAGGGGCCCTAATCTTCGCTGACGCGGAGAAGGCCTTTGATAATCTGAGATGGCCTTTCATGAAATCGGTACTGGAAGAGATGGAGGTGGGTTCCAATTTCTTAGGGTATATAAACGCCATATACAAAGATCAGACTGCATCGATATTAATTAATGGGGAGAAATCAAAGGAAGTCAGTATCCAGAAGGGGACAAGACAAGGGTGTCCCTTGTCGCCTCTTCTGTTTATATTATCCATGGAGGTTTTAAACAAACAAATAAGGGAGAATCAATCGATAAACGGGCTGAAGGTTAGAGGGCAAGAACATAAAGTATTGGCATATGCGGACGATCTATCACTTATACTGCAAAATCCCTTGGACAATATAGTTAACATTATGAATCTAATGAAGACCTTTGGAGATTTCTCAGGCTTCAAAATAAACAAGGATAAAACTGTCATACTGTCGAAAAACCTGACGAAGAGGGAAGAAGAGGAGTTGAAGTTGAAGAGTGGAGGCAGAATAGAGGAAAAGATAAAGTACTTAGGGATATGGCTGACTAAGAGGAACAGAAACCTATATGAAGCTAATTATATCCAAACATGGAAACAAATTAAATTAGACCTTAAGAAATGGCAAAACATGAATTTTTCCATACTGGGTAAATCAGCCATTGTAAAAATGAACATACTTCCACGTATGTTATTTTTGTTTCAGAACCTCCCAATTATAGTAAATGAAAAACCATTCTCGGAATGGAACCAAGATTTGAAAAATTTCATATGGAACGGGCGTAAACCCAGGATAAAATGGTCTACGTTACAGGAGGCTAAAGAAAGAGGGGGTGCGAATCTTCCAAACGTCTCACTGTATTACATGGCAGCTGGTCTGATTTGGTTAGAGAGCTGGATTAAATTACAAAACCACAAATTTACAGAGATAGAATTTGACAACATAAGACATGGTATACATAGGTATATGTGGTATGGGAAGACATCAATTGATAAGGAATTTGGAAACCACACAACCAGGAGACCGTTAATGAGAATCTGGAAAATAATTAAAAATTTTATATAAAAATACCCTGGTGGATTTCCCCAATAGAAGCTTGGCAATGTAGATGGACAAAACGGGATTTGTGGATTAAATATAGAGATTTAATAACTTGGCAAGGGGAAACAGCTACTTTGAAATCAAGGGAGAAACTTAGAAATCAGGGCCATGAGATCCACTGGTTCACATACCACCAAATCTGTGTCAAATTTAAAGAGGACACTCAAGAATGTAAATTGGATAAACATGAAAATGAGTTAGATAAAATTATCTGGGGTTCTAATAAGAAAATTTCAAAAATTTACAGATTACTTCTAGGTAGAGGGATGGAAACAGAGGTGGTTAGAGACTCTATGATAAAATGGGCAAGGGATATTGGAGAGCCTATTCCCTTGGAGCAATGGGAAAACACTTGGAGGAGGACAAACTCCTTTACAGCCAGCCAAGACCTGAAAAAAAAACTATTTAAAGGTCACCAATAGATGGTATCTTACACCTATAAGATTGAGCAATATGTACAAATTAAATAACAAAAACTGCTGGAGATGTGAAAAGGAACCAGGCTCACTCTACCATATGTGGTGGCGCTGTAAAATAATTAGAAAATTTTGGGGGGAAATTCATAAGGCAATACAGAGAATATTGAAAATTTCTTACCCATGAGACCCCAAATTGTATCTTCTAAATATAACCTCAATATTGGAGGAACAAGTGGAGAAACGTTATTGGAGAATACTTTTATATTGTGTCACCTCAGCAAGATTAATAGTAGCGGCCAATTGGAAAAGTAAAAAAAGTCCGGATATGGAAAGTTGGTTGTTTAAACTTTTGGAAATGAAAGATAATGACAGGCTAACTAGAATAGCCAATAAAGGAGATATTGGGAAAATTAACTTAGACTGGACTTCGATTACTGAATATCTGAATTTGAGATGGAACATGCAAATAACCCTAACAGTCTAGACTGAACAATCTTGGATTGGAGACTCTTGAACTAAAGGTCTTTAAATCCAAGAATGAGAGAACAAAATAATAAGAGAATAACGGATAAAAAATGATAAGGTTACAGGAATTGGTAAAACTGCACATTTAAGGATAAGAATATGAGAATGGTAGGAAAAGAGGCAATAGCTATTATTTGTAAGGAAATTGGATTACAGTTTGCATTTAAGGTTTGTTTGGAACAGCAGGATAAGGTGGAGAAAAGGTAAACAACCAAATCGAGCAAACACAGCAGGGGAAGTCAAGGGAGAGAATGTGAAGAGAATGGAAAATGTGAAGAATTTGATAGGAATGATAATAAATCTTCCTTTTTTGTTTTTGTCTATTTTTGTAAGATTATTTCATTGGGTTGGATGGGTCTTTTTTGTATGTCTATAATTGAATGTTATAATGTATGTTTATAATGATTGAGTTTAGATGAATAAGGTTTGATTTATGAATGACTATATGTAATGTAAATGAATGAGTACATGTAAACTTGGAAGAAATAAAATTTAAAAAAAAAAAGAAAAAGAAAATATCTGATCAAGAATATAAAATTCAGGCCTACGCAGATGACTTGGCATTGATTATAGAAAATCCCGTGCAGAACATCAACGAATTATTGGAGTTAATTGATAACTTTGGTAGATTATCTGGATTCAAAATCAACAAAGAAAAGACGATTATAATAACTAAAAATATGTTAAGAGAAGAGGAAGTGGAACTGGAAAAAACGACGGGATGCAAATTGGTGAATAAAGCAAAGTATTTAGGAATTTGGATCTCCAACAGAAATATGGACTTGGTAGAAAGTAACTACATTAAGCTATGGGAAATATTAAAATTAGAAATGAAGAGATGGGAGAAATTAAATCTAACGTTGCTAGGCAGAGTGGAAGCAATAAAAATGTCGATCTTACCAAAAATTCTTTATCTATTCCAAACAATCCCAATCTTAACAAATGAGAAATTATTACAGAGATGGACAAAAGATTTGAGAGACTTTATCTGGAGGGGACGGAAGGCAAGAATCAAATGGTCCACATTGATAGACAAGAAGGAGAGGGGAGGCTTAGCGGTCCCCGATCTTCAAACATATTATATGGCCAGTAGTATGATTTGGGCAATCGAATGGATTAAAATAAGAAATAAGAGACTATTGTTACTAGAAGGGGAGGGATTGAGATTTGGGTGGCACGCATATGTGTGGTATGGAAAAGAGAAGGTTCATAAAGACTTCAATAATAATATAATAAGGAAAGCCACACTAAGAACATGGCTGAAAATAAAACGAAAATTTTACAGCAGGATGCCTAAATGGATCTCGCCCCAGGAAGCGTTTACAAGAGGATGGGCTAATGTAGAAAAGTGGCTACAATATGAAGATCTATGCAATTGGAAGAAAGAGAATACGGATGAGTTTAAGACAAAGGATGAGTTAATTAGAGAAGGGTGGCATATCTACTGGCTGCCATATCAACAACTATATAGCAGATACAGGGAAGACAAAAAGGAATATGATTTTGATTTAGAGGGAAATGTAATTGATAAAATAATATGGAAGGAGGATAAAAAGAGGATAGCAAAGTTTTATAATGTATTGTTAGAAAGAAAGTTAGAAACGGAAGTGGTAAAAACTGTCATGATAAAGTGGTCAAGGGATGTAGGGGAAAATATCACATTAGAAGAATGGGAAGGAGCCTGGCTCAAAACTAATAAGTTTACATCCTCTCAAAATCTGAGAGAGAACTATGTAAAAGTATTTAATAGATGGTATTTGACACCATTAAAAATAAGCAAAATATATAAACTAAAACAAGGCTGTCGGTGACCTCCCAGAGGGCCTTCTCTGCTGCTGCTCCCAGATTATGGAATGGCCTGCCGGATGAGATCCGTCTTATTACCACCTTAGACAGCTTTAAAAAAGCTGTCAAGATGGATCTTTTCCGGCAGGCCTTTCCTGAATAATTATCCCGGCCCAAGACTCAGCTGCCCTTTCTAGGCTATGATTGTATGTTTTAATTTTTTTTCTTCTAATTTATATATATTTTAATTAATGCATGTTTTTAATCCTTTGTAATTTAATATTATTTTAAGGGGTGGGTGGGCTGGGTATTGTGAGTATGGGGTTTTTATATTGTAAGCCGCCCCGATTGCGTTGCAGAGGGGCGGGATATAAATAAAATTTTATTATTATTATTATTATTATTATTATTAAGATCGCAGTTGCTGGAGATGTGGCAAGCAAACAGGTTCAATGTATCATGTATGGTGGAACTGCCTGATAGTCAGGAAGTTTTGGTAAAAGATTCATAATCTAATTCAGAAAATGTTAAAGATAAAATTTGCTTTGGATCCCAAGCTATACTTGTTGAATATTACCTCTGTAATGCCTAAACAGATAGAAAGAGACAATTGGAGAATCATGCTGTATTTAATTATGGCAGCCAGAATGCAGATAGCATCCAAATGGAAAAGTAGTGAGGATCTGCAGATAGATGAGTGGTTAAATAGAATAAAAGAAATAAGAGATAATGACCTCTTGACCCATATTATGAAAAAGAAAAATACAGGAAAAGTAGAAGATGAATGGCGACCTGTTCTCAATATATGTAAAAAAAAGATGGAATGTATGAAATATTTTTGAAAACAAACAAAAGTGAAGAGTAATTATATAAAGAAACTATACGTGATAAGGATAGGAAGAGAGAAAGGGAAGGAATTACAGAAGGAACGGTGGAATGCTTTTTTATTTAGAGAGGAAGTTAATGGTTTTGTTAATTATAATAGTAAGAATTAGGAAGATAAAGGAAGGTTCATTAAAGGAGGAATGAATTGGAAAAACTCTGGTGATGGCCTTACGAAGGAGGTTAATGTAAAAAATATACGCTATGAAAAATGTTGTACAGGAATATTTGCTGAAGAGTAAATGATATACTGTTATAAATAATAATAAGAATAAGAAGAAGAATAACTGAATGCTTTACCTGTAATACCTTGCTATTTCTGTAACTTTAAGCATGCCTGAGGTATGGGAGAAGCCTGCCTCATGGAAGGTTGTCTAACTGAACTTGCTTGAATAAATAGTCTTCTTAACCTTCCTATACACTGATGCTGCATGTGTCTATACCTCTTGGTTTTGTTACAATTCTGTCTCTCTGGGGATAGCAGGGAAGAGTTGGTCGGTTCACAGTGGTGGATAGTTCCCCTGTTGGAAATCCAGTCTTCCAAATGGGCTGGCTTTAAAAACTGCATTTGGGTGGTGGTAGCAATTTTGGCCTGTAGGGGGCACATAGGAGTGAGGCTACTTGGGGTTACCGCGACAGGGGAGCTAATCTGGGGTTTCCGAGGCAAAAAAAAGAGCTGTCACATAACTGGCCTTGTGAGGACTTCACCTCCTAGTGCGCACTCTCCAAAAGGCTTTCGGTTCCCGCCTTTCAAAGAAAAAGGGAGGCCCAACCCACATCAGGATGTTCATCCGCTCTTCACTGGAAATGACCATCTCACAGGTAAGACAATGCATTTTAAAGTATTGATGTTTTAATACGGGTTTAATGTGGCAGAATGGGTGGAGCAAGAGACTTTTAAGTTTAGTGAGGATAGGAGGTTCGGGGGAGCACAGGCTTTCTTCTAATGGAGTCGGCAAATAAGAAAACATGAAATGACAATTTTTTATCTAGTCACAGCAAATTGATACTGTAGCGATTGAGGTTCAGAGCTCCTGGTTGGTTTCCACATAAGTTTCTGGTTAGCATTGTCAAAAAGACCCAGCTTCAAGCCATGCCTATCTTTGCATCGGAACGATCCCAATCTGACTCAACAAAGTTCCAGTCCTTTTTTCTTGGCTAAACGTTTCATTGCATGATGATGTGTCCCTTTAGCCCATTTGACCATACAACACTGCTTTTTCCTTTTATCCCACTTATTCTAGCCAGTGGAACCTCTACGGAGAATCACCGTAACTTAAAAGCAGTTCTAATTTTTAAAAGCAGTATTAATTCAAGGATCACATCCAAAAAATAAAATATTGTATGAAGAAAAACTGCACAGAAACCCAGTCCTAAGGCACGTTGGAACTGATATCGAGAGCCAACAAAAAATAGCTTTGCTGACTTCGTCCTTCTGTTTGCCTCATCATTAGCTCAATGAAGTCTGCAAACTTATCTTGGCATTCTCAAGTGATCGCTTTTTTATCAAACTTGTGTCAAAACAGAGAGAATAGCTGGACAGCTGGAAGTTTATTTTTCATTTTAGTCATGTGGAAATCCCACATAATTTAGAGATAGGCAGCCTAGGGTAGGTAGCCTTGACTGTAGCTTCCCATGGCAGCCCAAGCCCCTGAATTTCCCCATACAAGCCATGCCATTCAGTTTAGTGGGCTTGTGGGGCAGGATTGTACTGAGGAGGAAGCACACAAAAATGTGGATGTGGGGTAGGAAAAGCTCCTCAATTATAACTCCCCACTCAGCCTAATAACAGGATTGAGGGACCATAGATTAACTGCTATTAGTAGCTGAGGCCTAGATTGAATTGTAAATCCAAACTATTGTAGTCATAGAGCAGTGGTTCCCAAACTTATTTGGCCTACTGCCCCCTTTCCAGAAAAAATATTACTCAGTGCCCCCTGGAAATTAATTTTTTAAATTTTTTAATAGCAATTAAACAGAAGGATATATGTATTAATGTTTCTACCTTTTTTGTAAACTATAGTAAAGAAAGGCGTAAATTAGAAACATTGAAGTTGAAATTATGAAACTATTTATTGAACTCAGAATAGAAAGGCAGTACAAAAAAAGTTAAAACATTTGAAATCATCTTAATGAAAAGGATGAACCTGGTATGCTGCTACCAATTTAGTAATCCTCGGCTCTATTTTCGTCAGCAGTAATCTTAAATCACCGTGACTGAGTATTTGCAATCGGTTTCTTTTTGTTGTTGTTGTTAATAAATTGGTTACCGCACTGAATCCACGTTCCACTAAATATGATGAAGGAAATGCAATCAAGAACTTTTGAATTACAGCCCATATTTCAGGATAAGCCGTAGGGATCTCCTTTTACGGCCAGAATTGTTGGTAGCCACTTTTGAATTTAAATTTCTATTCATCATTTGTAGTTACTTCCATCAGTTCTTGTAATTGTGGAGATTCTTCTGTGTTTGCTCTTTAAAAAGGATCCAAAATCCAATCAGGTATGTTCATTTTCAAAATATCATCAAATTGTTGATTAAAATCTGAATGGAGAGCATCCAAGTGCTCACAATAAGAAAGTATGTCTTCATCTTTTTTTTTTCTGCTCCTGATAAATTTGGGAACTGGCTGAATTCCCCTCATCCAAAATTTCATTTGTACAGAAGAAGTTTTGTCACAAATGCAGAAATAACAAATTTTGTTTTTATTAAATTCAGTTCATCACCTTGAAGCTGAAGATTGCGTTCATTAAATTTTTGAAACAAGTCAGTCAAGTAAGCGATGTCACTTTTGGATTGAATTAAATTGGATCGTAAAGCATCATTTTTATCTTTCAAGAACTCCAGCACTGAGTTAAACAGCTTATAAAACCTATCTAAACAGGCACCCTTTGACAACCAACGAACTTCTGTATGAAGCAGCAAACGATTAAATTCTTCATCGTTTTCAATACAAAGCTGTTTAAATAACCTGTCATTCAATTATTTGCTTCTGATTGTGTTGATAGCTTTAATTACATATTGTAATGAATGATGTAGGCGTGCACTTAAATTTTTGGCAACTAGATGTTGACGATGGATGATACAGTGTATTGTGAATGCATTCGGCACCTCCTTTTTTAAATATGCAAGAAAACCCCTGTAGAACCCTACCATTGCTGGAGCACCATCTGTGGCTACTGATAAGATATTACTCAGAAGTATTTCTTTTTCTTTAAAAAACTCATCCAATGCATGAAATATTGATTCTCCTTTAGTATCAGTTTGCAAATATTTAGCAAATAATAATTCTTGGCAGATTTGTTCTTCCTTTGTGAACTGCATGTATGCTAAAAGTAAAACTTCATTTCCTAACAAAGTTGACTCATCAAGTTGAATAGAAAACCGAGATGTTTTTAAATAGCCACACAATGAATCTTCAGCATCTTGAGCCATTTCATCAATTCTTTGCACTGTATTATTTCTCAACGAAATTTTCTTGACAATATCAGATGCTGGCTTGTGTAGCACAGTATGTTTTACTTCACTTACAGCTGGTATAATTAGTTCTTCACCAATAGTATGAGGTTTTCCTGATTAGGCAATCATTAACAAAATATTGTAAGAAACAAGCAAGCCATCAGAATCTTGTGTGGTTGCAGCTGAAAAGAGTTTTGCCAATGTTGTTGTTTGATAAATTTTTCTTTTAGTGTTCAAAAATAAGATAAATCCTTATCTTTTTATCACCATGAATTTTAGTCAAATGTTCTTGTAGTCTGGAAGGCTTCATAGCTTCGTTTGATAAAACTTTGTGGCACATTGGTAATGTATTGTTTACAGGCGACTCAATAAAGCCATATTTCAAATATTCGATATTATATTGTCTACATTTTTTCTTTTTTTGAGCCATTATTATCTGTAGAAAAAATAATTTTTTATGGAGGTATTTTTAATTAATATATTTTTTTAATTTTTTGAAATATTTTTGTAAAAAACAAACTAAAATAAATAATAATGAAATAAATAAACATGATATTATTAATTGTAAAGTGCATATAATTATTACAAAATAAATAAATAATACTCACCAATTATAGTCGCACTATTTGTTAGTTAACTTTAACTTGTCACAATATCATAACAATCTAACTTAGGACTTTTTTGGACGGAGAAATACACCGCAAGAAGAGTCGTCCCTTCTTGCGGTGCATTTCTCCATCCGAAAAAGCCCTCAAAGTTATATTACACTGTAATTTTCCCATAATAATTACAGGAAATCTCCTGATTCATAGCGTGCTCCAAAACCTGCTGGTAGTACTGCCAGTAGCCAGTACTGCCACTGCCATTCCAGGCTTTGGCCTTGCGATCGACCAATCGCACAAGTGGCAGTTGGCTCATAGTGCTCGCATGTTTTGGAATGGCAGTTTAGTGGCACCACATGAACAGTAGCAATGCGCGATTGCAGATTCCTCAATGCAAGTGAGGGAGTATGTGGGAACCAAGCCAACATCCAATATGTTGTTCAAAGAAAAATTAAGCATTATGAGTGGAGTACATAAATCAAATTGTCTAAATCTTCTTTCTTTCATGCTTTCACCATCCCCTTACAGTTATTCATCGCCCCCAAATGCACCTGTGGCCATCACTGCCCCCCTGGATCGCTGCAGTGCCCACCAGGGGGTGGTAGCGCCCACTTTGGGAATCACTGTCATAGAGAATCAGTAGAACTTACATAACTGTTAACTTACCAAGTTCCCATGAATTCAGTGGGTCTACTCTAACAATACCCTCCAACTGTCCTGGTTAATCCTCTGATGTCCCACTTTCTCAGCTGCAGGGCTGGTTTAAGGTACCAGCAGCATCAGCATCCGCAGGGGGCCCCATCATTGTGCCCCCCCATAGTAACCCTCCGCCTGCAAAAACATTATTAGTAATAATCTGAATATCCTATACTGTGAATAGCTTAGGTTGAGTTAGGTTACATTGACCTGAGATAAACATATGGGGCCCCCAAAATAAAGCATTGCAAGGCCCCAAAAAATCCCTTAAACCAGTCCTGCTCAGCTGCTTTTAAAATATCCCAGTTTGTCTCTCCTCTTCCCTCTTTCTTCATGCTCAGCTTACTTCAATTCAAAGTGAAAAAGTAGCTTGCACTCAGTTAAGAAGCTGAGGAGGCAGAGTCTTGACCTTCCCAGTAGACTAATTTGTTATTTTTTTTCAGTCTTTCCTAAACTCAGTACATAAATTCCCAGACGTCTCTGCTTATAACAGTAGTTTTGCATGTTCTTCCCCATTGGTAACTTTTGTCCTCTTGTTGCCTTTTGACTACATTCTGATAGCGCTTGGCCACAGGTGTCCTGGTTTTCATCTCTAAAATGTGGGAGGGTATGCTCTACTTGGGAGTGGCAATTCAATTAAGTCTAATGTTCAACCACATCAGACCAGGGATGGGGAATGTGCAGCCCTTCAGATGTAGGATTGTGACTTCCATCATTACTCACATTGGATATCTTGCTAGGGCCCCATGGGAGTTATAGACCCATAACATCCCAAAGGCCACACATTCCCAACTCTTATTTTAGTGCAGCTTGAACTAAAAGAACTGTTACTCTCCTAGTTTCAGTGTCCATGGAGGATGGGGCTGTTGGAGAGTAAAATGGGGTGCAAAATCCAGGAGTCAGTGAAAAAGCCTTGATGATGTGGAATAATTGATTAATTGATCAGTTATAATTGAAGAAAAGCAGCTTTCTGCCTCACATGTAGTAAACTTCAACAAAACAAGTGGTGGATCAATATAGCAGAAAAGACACAATGCTGTGCAGATCTGGGTGATACTAGAGGATTTTATGAAGCTCTTAAGGCAGTGTTTGGACCTATTTATCAGGTCCGAAGTTCCTTATACAGTACAGATGGTCAAACATTAATTACTGATAAAGCCTCCATCCTGAATCGATGGGCTGAACACTTTCAAAGTCTCTTTAGTGCCAACCGAGTAGTCCAAGGCTCAGCTATCCAACATATGATACAAAAACCGATGAAAAATGAATTGGACATAGCTCCCACTTTCGAAGAGACCCTTAAGGACATACACCAGATGAAAAACGGCAAGGCAGCTGGGATTGATGGAATCCCACCTGAAGTTTGGAAACACGGAGGTCATGCGCTCTACGATAAATTCCACAAGCTCCTTGTGAATTGCTGGAAAAAAGGGGAGCTGCCATCAGATCTCCGAGATGCAGTCATCATCACCTTATACAAGAAAAAAGAAGCAAAATCTGATTGCTCAAACTATCGAGGCATAACACTGCTCTCTATTGCTGGAAAAATCCTTGCAAGGATACTGCTGAACAGATTAGTTCCTGCTATTGCAGAAGAACTTCTCCCTGAAAGCCAATGTGGCTTCAGAGCCAATAGGAGTACTACAGATATGGTATTTGCCCTTAGACAACTGCAAGAAAAATGTAGGGAGCAGAACAAGGGTCTCTATGTAACATTTGGCGACCTCACCAAAGCCTTCAATACTGTGAGTAGAAAAGGTCTGTGGCAGATCCTGGAAAGACTAGGATGTCCCCCCAAATTCCTTAAAATGATTATCTTGCTACACGAGGGCCAGCGCGGTCAAGTCAGATATGGCGATGCTCTTTCAGAGCCCTTTCTAATAACTAATGGAGTGAAGCAAGGTTGTGTCCTTGCGCCAACTTTATTTACAATCTTCTTCAGCATGATGCTCCAAAGGGCTATGGCAGAGCTTGAAGAAGAAGACGGCATCTATATACATTACCGTACTGATGGTAGCTTGTTTAACTTAAGCCGTCTGAGGGCTCGCACTAAGACTCTAAACTATCTAGTCCGTGAGCTGCTCTTCGCTGATGCTGCTGGCCTTGTTGCTCACACAGAAGCAGCTCTGCAGTGCCTAACATCCTGCTTCGCAACAGCTGCAGAGCTGTTTGGGCTAGAAGTCAACCTGAAGAAAACTGAAGTTCTTTACCAGCCTGCACCATAGGACAAACACCACCATCCCCACATTGCAGTCGGCAACTCTGTGCTTAAGTCCATTCAGCAGTTCACCTACCTGGGAAGCATCATCTCAGATGCCAAGATTGACAAAAAGATCAATCACAGATTAGCAAAGGCATATAGTGTATTTGGAAGACTGTACAAAAGAGTCTGGAGTAACAAATACCTGAGGCGAAGCACAAAAATCAGTGTGTATAGAGCCATTGTACTGTCTATTCTCCTTTATGGATCTGAAACATGGGTCACCTATCGCCACCACCTACGACTCCTTGAACGCTTTCATCAGCGCTGTCTACGCACAATCCTAAATATACACTGGACTGACTATGTGACGAATGTTGCTGTCCTTGAGCAAGCAGGGATCACCAGCATTGAGGCCATGATATTGAGAACACAGCTGCACTGGGCAGGGCACATTTCTAGGATGGAGGACCATCGCCTCCCCAAAATAGTACTCTACAGTGAACTTGCCATGGGTCAGCGTAAGAGGGGTGCTCCAAAAAAGTGATACAAGAACTCCCTGAAACAACATCTCAGGCTCAGCCAAATTGATCACCAACAATGGTCCGTCCTGGCCTCACATTGGGAGCATGGAGACGCACTATCCACAATGCTGCAGTCTTATTTAAGAACTCACGCCGAACAAGTCTTGAAGAGAAACAACAATGCAGAAAAGAATTGCAACCCAGAAACATCACCCAAGGAGACCCTCTGCTGTGCTTTCTGCAACTGGACTTGTTTATCTCGGATTGGCCTTTTTAGTCATCAGCGAGCTTGCAAAAAGCGTGGGATGAGTCCTTCCTGAATCTTCATTTACGAAGAAAAGCCAGAGAGATAATTGAAGGGGCAAGGCATTGCAAAGAAGTAAGGAGAAGCATGTCAGTCTTTATATGTGCAGAGTCAGGGACTAGCTACTTTGGTTGCTCCTAATAATGGGATTGCCCAACTGTGGATTCTGAGTGAACGTATATAGAGAAGCAGTATAAAAGTGACTGCAATTCCAGTTATTAGCACTTTTTTGTAGAAAATATGATCACAAATATCAAATGTCTTGATGTGAAGTCAAAGGCTTTCATGGCCGGCATCCATAGATTTTCCTTGGTTTTTTCCCGGGCTGTGAGGCTGTGTTCTGGACTAGTTTCTTTCTGACATTTTGCCTGAATCTGTGGCTGGCATTCTCTGAAGATGTCAGCCACAGATGCAGGCGAAACGTCAGAAAGAAACTATTCCAGCACACGGCCTCACAGCCCGGGAAAAAAACCAAGGAAAATCTATCAAATGTCTTGTCCCTAACTACAGGAGGCTGCTGCAAAGTGGTATCTCCTTTGTCTGATTCAACTGCCCACCTGATCTTACCAGTTTTTAAGGTCAGAAGTAGGCTGCCAAAGCAATTCATTGCATGCTACTTATCAGACCTTTGCCTGTTCTTCTGACTGTTCAAGTCAGCTAATACAACGTGATGCCATCCATAGCCTTGCACTCGAATAGCAGGTATCTTTATTTTTTGCACACACATATGTTTCTTGTACAACAAATTACACACACCAGTCAAAATATACATTGTAACTTGTGTAGGGATTTGTTGGGTGTGTGTATTTTCTTGGTAGACGTATGTTGCTTGTTAAGCTTTTACACTGCCATCTGGTCTAATTAATGCCTTGTGAAAGTTGCCTTTTCTAAACATAAACACTGCCCTGACATAAATACTGGAGATGTGCTTTTAGTGAGACACAGCAACATGTTGTGGGGTGATTTAAGGTTTCCATTTGGATGCTCCAGTTCTGAAGTATAAGCAGTCTCTCAGGACAACCCCATATGTACAGGAGAGAGCTACTTTGGTTGAGTGATTTGCATGTTCTACACTATTCTTAGCTAGAAAGTCAGCCCCCAAATAGGGGATTTTCCAAGTGTGAAGAGTAGAAGACACTGAGACAGTGTCCCCTGTCCTGAGATTAGGCATGGATTCTAAATTTTACCAGGGCAAGCCTGAGTTATTTTGCTGCCTGAGCCCCTGCAAATGAAGGTGCTGTCCAAGAGCAAGAGCAATTTCAGTGATGACAATCCTGCACAGACCACCAAATGCAAGGTCAGTAGTGGTGGAGGATGGCTGAATCACAAGGTGAAACATGAGTAATTTCCCTTGTGATTTCCTTCTACAGACAACAACAACTTCATGAGATCATCGGTGCTGATCATAACTGAGAAGTTTTAACATTTATCATCATAAAATTTAACTGGTGAGAGTTCTGATTTAGATTGTTACAAAGTGTCCTTTATGAAAGCACGAAGGAGAAGTACCATTATTCTAATTGCCACTGGAGGTCATACTTTTTTGCCCAACTGCCAAACAGTTAAATTAATTATATTTCACATCAACTCCTTCCAGTCCAAACGTTCTCTTTAATAAACATGGGGGTAGTCCTCACTGAGGTGATACTCAGGAGTTAGTGCTGCAGACTGCAGGTAGGGGTTGTCATATCTGAATTGCCTCACAAGAAGCAAAAAGGTAGAAAACAAGCTGTTTGGGTTATTGCTAACCTAGCTTTCTCCCCACAGTGCAGGGGAGAGTGGCAGGAATTGACAGCTGTCATCTACCACCTCTTCCCTGATAATTTTCCCCACACTCTTTCATTAGTGTATTTCATGGCCCAGAAATGCCAATCTTAATGGCTCAATATGCATTTGCCTTGAACACAAAGCAAACATTGGAGCCCCCAAAAGTTCTAGTCCAGTTCTGACTAAAATCTAAGCAGTATAAGAATGTGAGCTGCCCCGCCGCTTCTGCTTCTTTTCCACCTGTCTGCCTGCACGTTCTAATGGGGTGTGTCTAGTGTACTTTTATTCTGATTGTTATGTTTTGAAATGCTTTTTTATTTTTAAATTAATGGTCTTTTAATAAGTTAGATTAATTGCTTTTTAACTTTTTTAGCATCATTGTTTTTTGGCTATATCCTGTTTCAGTTTATATTGTGAACTGCCTTGGATCCTATTTTAAAAGAAAGATAGGATATAAATGGGAGGGAGGAATATATGGACATATGGGTGGATGGATATATTCATGCATACATATATTCCATTTCCCTCCAATCTTCCCTTACCTGGATTATTGTTCCTGGCCATGGAACAGAGGAAAAGAGTCCTGCCACTCCCACATGCTGTGGAGGAAGAGAGCATGGAGCTAGGTAACCAGGACAGGAATTAACAAAATCACTAAAATGGGTTCAGAGAACAGTCAAATCTGTTTATGTTCCCAATGATATCAAGGCAGAGCCATTGCAAGATGTTCCTCCAAAATAGAGGCATCCTGAGTGAGTGGTTCCTGGGAGACAGTAGACCACCTTATCTGGATGAGGTTGTACTCCTTCTGAAGGGTCAAATTTACAGCCTAGAAGCACTCCTGGATTCATTTGTGTCATTGAAAGCCCAAGTGATGTCAGTGATTGGGAGTGTTTTTTTTATTATTCTTATCAGCTTCTGCTGGTATGCCAGTTATGGCTGTTTTGGGGACAGAGATAGTTTAGTGGCAGTGGTCCAGGCATTGCTAACCTCTGCTATTGCAATGTGCTTTGTGTGGGCTGCTCTTAAGACTGTTGTAGAAACAGCAGTTAGTGCAGAATGCATCACCTAGGCTTCTGAGTAGAGCATATAATTTCCAGCAGAAAATGGACCATTAGACAAACAGACACTAATCCTCCTTGCATATCTCCCCCCAGGAACTAGCCATTCAAATACACAAATTTACATATCCTCTCCAACAGGAACTCTCACTATTTAAACCCCCCACACCCCTACCCAGCCATTCTCTGAAGATGCCAGCCAAGATGCAGGTGAAATGTAGGGGAAAAACTCTTCCAGAACACAGCCTCACAGCCTGGAAAAAAACCCACAAAAAACCTATGGATGTTGGCTGTGAAAGCCTTTGCCTTCACAAGTGCATTGTTTTTTCCTGTTTGCTACCAACTCAGGTTTAAGGTGTTAGCTGTGAGTTTGTAGAGTATTAAATAGCTTGGGACCTGGTTGCCTCCAGACCCCTTGGGCCTTTGAGTCATCTGGAGAAGTAATCCACATAGGGTTTTATCTTGCTGAGGCCCACTTAGCAATCATTCAGAGCAGGACATTTATTGTGGTGACACCTACTGTGTGGAATGCTCTCCCCTTTGAAATCTGACGTGCTCCAACAACAGCTGGTCCTCCATATCCATGGATTCTACATCCATTGATTCAATCATCAACAGCTTGAAAATATTTTAAAAAATAAATCCCATAAAGCAAGCCTTGATTTTGCCATTTTATATAAGGGGACTTGAGCTCCCATGGAGTTTAGTATCCACAGGGGATCCTGGAAGCCAACCCCTGTGGATACCAAGGGCCCACTGGATTCTTAATTTTGTTGTTTTTGTGCTCTGCCTTCATGTCGGTTTGGCTTATGACAATCCTATCATAAGGTTATCTTGGCAAGGTTTATTCAGAGGAGGTTTGCCATTGCCTTCCTCTAAGGCTGAGACAGTGCCCAAGGTCACCCAGTGGACTTTCATGGCTCAGCTTGGCTTCAAACCCTGGTTTCCCAGAGTCCTGTCCCACACACTAATCACTACACTAGACTGGCTCTATTCTTAATTTTTAGATGCATGTTAAAAAATATACTTATTTTTTTCCAAGCCTTTCCTCTTTAGTCCAACCAAAGTCTATTTCATGGACCATATATAAATTGTATCTTACTTTGTCAATTGTGTTTATTTTGTGTTTTATTGATATACACTACTTTGAAATGTTTGGATCTAAGTGGTATATAAATATTTGTAAATAAATAAAAACTTGCTGTTTGAAGCAAAGATGAAGAACCAGCCCTCTCCCTAATCCATGTCCTGAAACTGACTCAATTGACTCCTTACTTCATGACCACCAGTGGGGTGGCACACTTGAGCCAGGCCATAGAGCCTGAAAAAGTTACTATGATCTGAGAAAAGTCTGTCTACCCATAAATGAGCCTTCCTACTACTACAATACTGCCATGCTCCTTTACTCTCTTGTGGCCAATCTGAACCAGCGGTAGCCAATCACAGGCTACAGTTCTGGCCTGCCATGTGTGAGAGGAAATTATTGGTAATAGCATCCTGGGGGCAGAGAGGAAGGTAATGGGTGGCATTCTTTAATCCCAGTAAATCTCCTTCTAGAAGAAAAGAAAAATAAATATCAAAGGATACATCAGAAGCTGCCAGCAGCCTCCAAAGACACCTTGGAGTCCATAATTTGTCAGTCTTCAGCATGGTGTATCATGATATATATTATTCATGGATTACTGGTTAATGTGACGTCCAAGGCTTTCACGGCCAGCATCCATAGGTTTTCCGTGGGGTTTTTTCCGGGCTGTGAGGCTGTGTTCTGGAAGAGGTTATTCCTAATAATAAACTCTTCCAAAACATGGGCTCACAGCCCTGAAAAAAACCACGGATTGCTGGTTACATTTTTAAAACTCTTATAGTGCTTGCAAGTTCTAGCCATTCTGCTATTGGTTGCATATGTGTAATATTCCACTCCTGTCCTGCCTGTGACTTCCCCATAGGCATTAAGTCAGCCACTGTGGGAACAGAATGGTGAATGAGATTGGCCATTACTTTGATCCAGCAGCACTCTTCTTATAGTCTTACGTCATGGAATGTTAATGAACATACTAACTACTCAGGGTGAAAGTGTCAAGAAGAGGATGGCAACAAGATACAGCTACTGTAACAGAAATGAAAAATTAAGTTACCCATAGGAAAAACCTTAACCAGGACCTAGGGCCAGGAAAATGTGTGTTGTAATAGCAATACCAGGGGTACTAGTCCCAGACAGCCAGGGAGGCCATCAACTGGCAAAGTGAATGGGAGGAAGAGCTAAGAGCTGGCTGAAGAAAGAGAGGATAAATAAGTACAGGTTCACTCCTGTATCCATGGGGGATATGTTCCAAGATACACTCACACCGCCTCTGTAGATACCTGAAACCATGGATAATGGGGAATCCTATTATTTTCAATCAGATGAATGCCAGACGTTGACCATAGAATTGCATTGGAGGACCTAGAAATGCATATTTTTTTCAGATGTGGATAAGTTAAACCGTGGATACTGAACTGATGGATACGGGGATCAACCTGTAGTAGATATTGGGGGATGAATGGATAGAAATACTGAGGCAAAATCAGAACAGGCAATGAGTGATCAACCACATAGGTCTGCCATACCCCCAGATTTCCAGTAACATGGAGCCAAAATGAATGTATGAAAAACCTCTATATAGATATACTCTCTGAAGATATACTAATATATTCCATCATGCCTTGGCCCAGTGGCTGGTGAGAGGCCCTCCCTCCATGTTCCAACAGCCATTGCTCTGGCTTCTGAGGGAGAAAAGAGCAGCCAGCATCTACTGGACTTGATTCCCACCCACCCCACCCACCCCAACCCTGCACCATTCTCTTTTCCTTATGTGTCATGTATTATGTAGATGCAAGCCTGAGGGCAGGGAACTGTCAAATTAATGATCTGTAAACTGCCCTGGGAACCTTTTTTGGCCAAAGAGAAGGGCATAAATACTCTAAAGTGCACAAAGTCTACTCATATGCAACAATGAAAGAAACAGTACCTCTGCCTGAGGCTGAAGAGAAATCTGAATCATAGAATCATAGAACTGCAGAGTTGGAAGAGACCACGAGGGCCATCCAGTCCAACCCCCCTGCCACACAGGAAATCTTGATCAAAGCATCCCCGACAGATGGCCATCCAGCCTCTGTTTAAAGACCTCCAAGGAAGGAGACCCCACCACGCTCCGAGGGAGTGTGTTCCACTGCCGAACAGCTCTTACTGTCAAAAAGTTCCTCCTCATGTTGAGGTGGAGTCTCTGTTCCTGGAGCTTGCACCCATTGCTCCGTGTTCCAGTCTCTGGAGCAGCAGAAAACAAGCCTGCTCCATCCTCAGCGTGACATCCCTTCAAATACTTAAACAGGGCTATCATATCGCCTCTTAACCGTCTTTTTTCAAGGCTAAACATACCCAGCTCCCTAAGTCTCTCCTCATAAGGCATCGTTTCCAGACCTTTCACCATTTTAGTTGCCCTTCTCTGGACACGCTCCAATTTGTCAATATCCTTTTTGAATTGTGGTGCCCAGAACTGGACACAGTATTCTAAGTGAGGTCTGACCAAGGCAGAATAGAGTGGCACTATTACTTCCCTTGATCTAGACACTATACTTCCATTGATAAAGCCCAAAATCGCATTGGCCTTTTTTAGCTGCCGCATCAGACTGTTGGCTCATGTTCAACTTGTGGTCTACTAGGACTCCTAGATCCCTTTCGCACGTAGTCTCATTCAGCCAGGTCTCTCCCATCCTATATTTATGCATTTCATTTTTCCGCCCTAAATGCAGTACTTTACATTTCTCCGTATTGAATTTCATTTTGTTAGCTTTGGCCCAGCTCTCCAGTCTATCCAGGTCATTCTGAATTTTGATCCTGTCCTCTAGGGTATTAGCTACTCCTCCTAATTTGGTGTCATCTGCAAATTTGATAAGTATGCCCCTAATTCCCTCATCCAAGTCATTGATAAAGATGTTGAATAGAACTGTGCCCAGGACAGAACCCTGGGGCACTCCACTGGTGACATCTTTCCAAGACGAAGAGGAGCCACTGCTGAGCACCCTTTGGGTTCGGCCGGTCAACCAGTTACAAATCCATTGAACAGTTAACTTGTCTAGCCCACATTTTACAAGCTTGTTTGCAAGAATGTCATGGGGAACCTTATCAAAGGCCTTACTAAAATCAAGGTATGCGATGTACACAGCATTCCCTTCATCTACCAAGCTGGTAACTTTATCAAAAAAAGAGATCAGATTAGTCTGGCATGACTAGTTTCTTTGAAACCCATGTTGACTTTTTGTGATTATGGCAGTGCCTTCTAAATGTTCACAGACTCTCTGTTTAATGATCTGCTCTAGAATCTTCCCTGGTATTGATGTCAGACTAACTGGACGATAATTGTTGGGATCCTCTTTTTTCCCCTTTTTGAAGATGGGAACAACGTTTGCCCTCCTCCAGTCTGCTGGGACTTCTCCTGTTCTCCAGGAGTTCTCAAATATTATTGCCAATGGCTCTGAGATTATATTTGATCATTCTTGTTTCAAAACTATCAGCCAGAGAAACTTAATGACCTTCAAATCTTTTTCTTTTTCTAGCTGCATGCTTAGATCCATCAAGTGTCAGCTTGCCAATGCCAGTATGTTCAGGTAATCAATACCTGTGTTGGAAAATCTAGGACAGATTTGACATCTTGTGCCTTATGTTTTGAGGAGGGGAATGGATGGGATGGGCAGTTTCATAGCTTGTGGATTTCTAAGCTTAGCTTATCCCTGGGGTGGAGCAGATGTTCATGGTGTTAACCCCAATGATCCAAGATTTATTTATAGTGTATTTTATTTTAATCCCACCCTTCTCCCAATGTGGCACCTGAGGTGGCCCACAATAGAAGTAAAAACAAAATACAGTTAAAACTATAGATAGCACAAAAGTATTAGTAGTAGTAGTTATCTTTATTTCTATCCCTATTTCTCCCCAGTTTGAGACTCAAAGCAGCATATGACAAAAAGACATTGCTAAAATCAGCAAAATACAAAAGTTTAAAAAATGAATAAGCAATCATACTAAATACATCAATTTTTAAAAACTTTGAGAAGGAATTAAAACATAATAATGATAAAAATAAAGCACACCCCTATTAAAATACCTTCTGCAATGGCTAGTTAACAATCAAAGGCTGAGGTGGGCAGGGAGGTATTTACCTGATAGCAGAAAGAGCAGAGCAGGAGCCAATGTAGCCTCCCATGGGAGGGAATCCCATAGCCTGTGACCTGCCACAGAGAAGGCCTTCTGATGTGAGTTCACAAAATATATCTGTGATGGTGGTGGAACTGGACAAAAGTCATTATTATTATTGTTGATGTTGTTATTTAATTTGTTTATTTCTTACCCGCCTCTCCCTAAGGCTTGAGACAGGATACAACATAAATTAAAATACAATATATGACATAAAATCATTTTAAAATACCGGAAAAAACACATAGGATTAAAACAAACATTACAATAATTCATAAACTTAAAACACAAATTTAAAATTCACCGTTTAAAATCAACTGGGTAGGCCTGCTGGAAGAGATAGGTATTTAATAATAGTTTAAATTCCAGCAGCATATTTAGCTGTCGAATCTCTTCTGGCAGGCCATTCCACAGTCTGGGCATGGCTGATGAAAAGGTCCTCTGAGTGACAGTTGCTAGTCTAGTTCTCGCTGGTTGAAGTAAATGTCCCCCAGAGGATCTGAGCATATGGGGCGGATTGTATGGGAGGAAGCGATCCTGAAGGTAACCTGGGCCCAAACCCACTGAAGATCTTAAATCTCAGGTAGGCTCATATTGGGAAACATGGTCTTTCAGGCAGTCTGGACCCAAGCCATGTAGAGTTTTACAGGAAACCTGAACTTTCAGTTGTGCCCAGAAATGAACCAGAAGCCAGTGAAGCTGTTTCAGCAGGCGAGTTATGTGTTTCTTGTAACCAACCCCAGGCAGTAATTTGGCTATAGCATTTTGGACCTGCTGCAGTTTCTGAACAGTTTCTAAAGGCAGCCCTATGCAAAGTGTGTTACAGTAATCCGAACAGGATGTAATCAAGGTATGTGTTACCATGGCTAGATCTGACATCTCTAGGAATGCATGCAGGTTCAAAGCAAAAATGGGAAGAACCAAACTGGCTAATTGTTATTAACTGTCATGAAGTCAACTTCAACTTATGGCGACCTGAAGAATGAGAGACCTCCAAGTCACCCTCAGGTCTTGCAAATTCGAGACGTGGCATCTTTGATTTAGTCCATCCGCCTGTGATGTGGTCTTCCTCTTTTCCTACTTCCTTCTGCCTTACCAAGGAGCTAGTGGGCTATCGCTTTTTAATGAATAATAAGTGGAGAAGAACCTGCTAGCCTTTCTTAGGGAGAAGCAGGATTCCCATCAACATACCTGGGAGTTCCGCAGGGCAGGAAAATAAGTGTCAATTGTCTATATGGGTGGGGACGGAGGCTTGATCTGTGTCTGTAGTTTGTTTCAGGCAAAGCTGCCAGAGTCTGGAAATAATGAATTACAAGTAATGTAATTACATGCAACTGGCTTATATATTATATAATGAGTTGAAGCAAAGTTACAATATATTAGAGCATTTGGGTAAAAATTAAGGGAGAGAGAAACAGCAGGGAATCATTTTGGGGGTCTACTATAGGCCTCCAAGCCAAACTGAGGACTTGGATGATGCCTTCCTGGAACAGATGACCACACATTCAGAAAGGAGAGATGTAGTAGTAATGGGGGATTTCAACTATCCTGATATTTGTTGGAAGTTCAACTCTGCCAAGAATTTAAGGTCACTTGCCTTGCAGACAATTTCATTGTCCAGAGGTGGAAGAGGCAACAAGGGGATCAGCTATTTTAGATCTGATCCTAACCAATGGGGATGACCTAGATAATGGTGTGGAAGTGGCGGGATGCTTAGGGGGGAGTGACCATGTTCTCCTGGAGTTTGTTTTACAGAGGAAAGGGGAAGCCAAGCATAGTCAGACATGCATGCTAGACTTTAAGAAAGCTGATTTCAGAAAACTTAGGGAATTATTGGGAGTGATCCCATGGTCAGAAATACTAAAAGATTAAGGAGTTCATGAAGGATGGGAGTTTCTTAAAAGTGAGATATTGAAGGCACAACTTCAAACAGTTGTAATGAGGAGGAAAAGGGGGGGGGGTGTCTAAAGAAATGGATGGATGTTGAAAGAACTCTCAACTGAGCTAAAACTTTACAAGGACATGTACAAGAAATGGAAAAAGGGGGAAATCACCAAAGAAGAATTCAAACATATAGCCAGTTCATGTAGGGGGAAAGTCAGAAAAGCCAAAGCTCAGCTGGAGTTCAGGCTTGCTAGAGAGGTTTACAACAATGAAAAGGACTTTTTTGGGTATGTCCATAGCAAAAGGAAGAACAAGGAAATGGTAGGGCTGCTGCACGGAGAAGATGGCAAAAGGCTAACAGGGGACAGAGAAAAGGCAGAACTACTTAACACCTTCTTTGCTTCAGTCTTCTCCCAAAGGGGGAACAGTGCTCAACCTGAGGAAGATGGAGCAAATGATGCAGTAGGGGAAATACAGCACAGAGATAGTTCAGGAATACCTAGCCAGTATAAATGTGTTCAAGTGTCCAGGGCCAGATCAACTTCATCCAAGGGTATTAAAAGAAGTGGAGAAGTAATCTCAGAACCACTGTCAATAAACTTTGAGAATTCCTGGAGAGCAGGAGAGGTCCCAGCAGACTGGAAGAGGGCAAATGTTGTCCCCATCTTTAAAAAGTGTGTGTGTGGGGGGAGAAGACCGAAATAATTACTGCCCAGTCAGTCTGACATCAATACTAGGAAAGCTTCTAGAGCAGATAATTAAACAGACAGTCTGTAAGCACTTACAAAGGAATGCTGCGATTACTAAAAGTCAACATGGATTTCTCAAAAACAATTCATGCCAGACTAATCTAATCTCTTTTTGATGTCAGGAGTTAGAGACTGAACTCCATTATAAAATGGCCGAACAACTGCAGAATCATTCTGAGTCATAATGGCTGACAATGAACTATCAAGTCATGCCTAGTCAGGCCACTTGAGGGCAATGTCCTGTGTGTGTGTGTGTGTGTGTGTGTGTGTATGAGCTAGGCCAAAGCTCACTCTTTTCTTGTGAATGCTGATGCCTGGTGAAGCAGTTTCTCCTTCAATTGTAAATATTTGTATATATATTGCAAGAGACCCTTTGAAGTTGTCCATGCTGATTTAGCAGGCTCCCATAAGCCCACTGAAGGGGGTAACCGCTATTTATTTATTTGTGATAGTGGACAGACACAGTAGGTACACCTACGCATACTGCAGACAGGTTCTGTGAGTGGGTGAACGCGGTGGAACGCGAATTTCCTGCTCATAAGGTTTCCAGTCTGGTGACGGATAGGGGAGGGGAATTCTTATCCAACAGTCTGCAGACCTGGATGCGTAGGAGGGGTATTAAACAAAAGATTACAAACCCAGTGTCTCCAGGGAAGAGTGGGCTTGCAGAAAGGAAAATTGGGATGTTAAAGTGCATAATGGAGTGCATGATGGAAGATGCACAAGCCCCAGCTGGGCTGTGGGGGGAGGAAGTGAAGACTTCTGCTTACCATTTAAATAGACTGTGGATGTCTAGCGTCAACCAGACCCCATATTGTCTATTGTATGGTAGAGCACCAAACCTCAAGCACCTGAGGATTTTTGGACAGTATGCAAATGTACTGATTCACCTGAGCCTAAGGAAGCCTGGGCAGCCTAAAACCAGGAGGCTGAGTTTCCTAGGCTATGAGGGTAATAAGTACGTGTTTTCTCTCCATCCTGGAAAGGTGGTGTTCTCCAGGAGTGCAAACTTTGAAATGCACTCAGGGTGGGACAGATTGCATTGCAATCAGGAGGTGTTTGTTCCCTTGGGGAGGGATGTGCCAACAACTCCCCAAAATCCCAGAAATGGAGGGGTGGCAATGCCTGATGATGAAGCGGAGGCACAGGAAGAAAAGCCTGATGCTTCACATTCTGGTCCAACACACACACCACCACAAACAAGCATTGAGCCTGACACAGGGAGAGAAAGCAGCAGCAGTGCAAGTGAAGATGAGTCAGGCAGAACTAAGGTGCTTATCCCCAGAAGATCAACGAGGGTCAGAAAGGCTCCTAACAGATTTGTTGTTCAGTAAGCCAGGCTATGCAATGTCATGGCAGAGGAGCCTGCAAGTTTTCAGGATCTCCTAAAACTTCCCCAGGAAGAGCAGCTCTCTTCTCTTCTTGTGAATGCTGAGGCCTGGTGAAACAGTTTCTCCTTCAATTGTAAATATTTGTATATATTGCAACTGTTTGACTTTGAAGATAAAAATGCCTCCTGCTTATTAGGACGTCAAACACTCTGTGTGTGAGTATTCTTGGGAATGGGTTGCTACTGAGTCTGCTGAGATAGTTTTTTGGCTTCTGCTGGGGATTGAGTGTCCTATCATCCTCTGATAGTAGCAGCCCTCCAATAAGAACTTAGCCCTTCTAAATGACATTTTCCTTCAGCCCCCAATTTCTAGCATTGCAGTAACTTTAAAACTTCAATTCAGCAATCAGAAATTGAGTTTAGGCATCCAAATCAAAGGGTCAGGCAAAGTATACGAAGGAAATGCAAACATAATGAATATAAGAGAGTTCTAAGTATGAACAATTGTCACTTACTCTCTACAGTGCTGAAATATGGGGAGTGAAGGAAAATTTCATCAGTGGGGCAGAATTCTTATTGTGAGCCAATCCCCTCATTTTGCCCTTTCTCAGTAGCTATAATCTGAACAAGTTACTTTTAAAAAGTAACTTTTTGAGCCCTGAGCCAAAAAGGAGCAGGTGAGGAGTCAACACAATGGGACACTACAGACATCATGTGAATTGACTCTGAGACTGTATCGCCCTGTCCAAATCAATGCAAGATTAATTGGGTCCTGTGAAAAATTAACCCATGAACTTTTCTCCCTCCATCATTTCCACCAGCTGACATTCCACCAAGTCACTGTTGTTGCTGCTGGCAGAGCCAAAGGTTGTGTTGCTTTTCCTTCAAAGCATAATGTAGGCTTCAAAGTGGCTGTTGGGCAACAAAGGAATTTCAAGGCAAAATGGGAAAGGGAGAATGCTGGATTGGAATACTTTCACAAATTCTAACTTATTAGCAGAAGTTTGAATGGAGGTGATGGTCTCTTAACATTCTCTATATATTAATTGGGTGATTTTCATCACAGTTGAGTATACAGCCACTCCTCATACCTTCCAGAAAAGACCCTGCCTTCAACAGAATGAAGGGCTTGTCTATACGAGGCAAAAAGAAGCGGACCACTCAGCAATAAAGGCAACTTGCAGCAGCTGTGATTTGTCTTAATGGGTTTTGTGTGTGTGTGTATTTTAGGTAGCTCTCAGGCATGCAAAGCTATCTGTGTTGTGTGCAAATGGCACGCTTGCGAATCAAGATGGTGACCATGAGAGACTTACTTGTGTTTTTACTAACTAATTTGCTGCTGCCAAACAGTATTTTTTTTAAAAAAAATATTCCCAAGGTGCAATAGAACGATATTTCACCTTAACAGAAAAGCAAAAAACAATCAAACACCCACCCCTCTTTTTTTCGCATTAGTGCTTGCCCACTAAGACAAAAAAACAAAAAACAAAACAAAACATGGCAGTTCTGGGTGCTTGCCTTGTTAGCAAGCCTCGCCCCAAATGCTTGTCTGGCCAATCAGCTTTCAGCTTCTGTTCCCTTGGGGAAGCAAATCAATTTGGTAGTTTATCCCAATGAGCAGGAATGTGCATTCCACCACTGTTTTTCAAAGACTCTGGGAAAAACCATGAAGGCTTTTCCTGTGGCATATATGGCATATCTCCCTCCTTCCAAATATGGTGTGGGATGCCATTAAGACAGGTTATATTCTCCTCGCATTCCATGGGGAGTATTTTCTCCGTTTAGACAACCCCTTTATTTTTTGAAGGCAGAATGTATTAACACTTCAGAGATAATGAACAGCCTAGCATTCCTGTGCACAAGCTTACAGATGCTAAAATGTTTATGGTAGAGCAGGTCTTTGAAGGTTAGCCTGAATCTGGTGGGTGTTGCACAACTTTATAACACTTTTCCCTTACACATGGGGTTTTACTTTTTGGGGCTGTTACGCAATTCAGTTCATGGTTGTATGAGCAGAGTTGCACAAATGTAACCATTTCATATGGGCCTAAATGATATTGTTTGTCCCAACTAGAGCAGAGCCATTGAATCAACTGGATTTGCCCGCTTGTTGACTCATCATTCTACAATTGATTCAATGTGTCTACTCCAGTTGGGACTAACCAACAGGATTCAAGCCATGCAGCTGCTCATTCTGGGATGGTGCATAGCTAGCGATTCATCAATGCTTTCTGCATATCACTTGATTCATTGGAACTGCAAAAACAGTCACTGTGCATTCCCCATTGCACAAAAGGATAAGGAGCAAGCATATTGGCAGATACACATTGGGGTTTCATGATGTTGATATTCATTGGTGAGGTGGCACAACCAATGTGTAGCTACACTAATGTAATTTTTATCATGCAAGTACCATGTAGCATCTTGCCCTGTCTTTGTTTCTATATCTCATTTCACTTCTCCCACCCATGCAAATATGTTGTTGTTGTTGTTGTTGTTGTTGTGTGCCTTCAAGTTGTTTCCATTGTACAGTGATAGTGACCCTATCAAGGGGGTTTCTTGGCAAGATTTGTTCAAAGGAAGTTTGCCATTGCCTTCCTCTGGGGCCGAGAGAGTGGGACTTGCCTAGGATCAGCCAGTGGGTTTCCCAAGCTGAGCAAGAATTTGAACCCTGGTCTCCAGATTCCTAGTTCAACACCTAGTCCACTACACCATCTCTTGGATCTCTTGCAAATATTAACTGTGTATAAATACCTACGACTTGAATGTTGCACTCTAGCAATGCATCAGGTGAAGTGAATTGTAATCCATGAAAGTTCATGGTAAAATAAACCAGCTAAAGATGTTCCCAGGCTCTTTTACCCCCTTCCTTACTTTCTTTTTTGTACTGAAGCAGACTAACAAAGATAATAATCCATAGACAAAAGGGTGAAATCACTCTCCATAGGAATACAGACACATTCTTCATGAAAAACTGACCACTAGGGTGTGCTAGAAAGCAAGGAAGCATAGTGGAGACACCAACAGTGAGCACCTGACTCTTCTCTGTTCACTGAAATCCTTGTACCCTGACGCTTGTTTGAAACTGGAGAAAGCTGCTAATGTCCCAAGCATAGTGCAAGGCCTGTGTTTCCCCATTGGTCAATACCAACTGATTCTTTTTGTTTGTTTTAAACATTTACCATCACTCTCTCTGGCTTTTCTTCGCAAACGAAGATTCAGGAAGGACTCATCCCGCGCTTTCTGCAAGCGCGCTGATGACTAAAAAGGCCAATCCGAGATAGACAAGTCCGGTTGCAGAAAGCACAGCAGAAGGTTTCCTCGGGTGATGTTACCGGGTTGTGTTTCTTTCTGCGTTGCCGTTTCTCTTCAAGACTTGTTCGGCGAGAGTTCTCAAATAAGGCTGCAGCATTGTGGATAGTGTGTTTCCATGCCTCCCGATGTGACGCCAGGGCGGACCATTGTTGGTGATCAATTTGGCCAAGCCTGAGATGTTGTTTCAGGGAGTCCTTATATCGCTTTTTTGGAGAGCCCCGTGGCGAGTCAATCCAAAAAGCAGCTGTCCAAGGTGCCAAACCTATTTGGAAGATAAGGCTCAGCACCATGGATAACTCTTTTAAATTTTGAATGGAAAATGGGAAGGGGCATGGATGAAAACGAAAATTTCACGGCATGTCAAGATTTGAAGGAAAACTACTTTAAGATGAGTAACAGATGGTACTTAACCCCATCCAGGCTAAGTAAAATGTATGGCAGCAAAGAAAAAGATTGCTGGAAATGTGGAAAAGATATAGACACGTTAAGACACATGTGATGGACCTGTCCTATTATACAAAAATTCTGGCTGAAAGTGCACAAGATAATCCAAAAAATATTTAACACAGAATTTGAATTTAATCCAAAACTCTATCTTCTAAATATTACTTCAGTGTTAGCAAGAAGTGTTGAGAGGAAATATTGGCGAATACTGCTATATTTATGTACAGCGGCTCGTATGATCATTGCGGCATTATGGAAAAACAAAGAAGAGCCATCGATAGAAAGTTGGTTGAATAAACTATTATTGATGAGGGAAAATGACAGATTAACTCAATTAGTTAATCAAGAGGTGATAGAAAAAACAGAAACAGAATGGTTGCCAGTAATAAATTACTGTAGGCAAAGATGGAATATAGAAAAAGATATAGAGATATAATACAGAAAAATAACAAAAGTACGACTTAACAAACAATTAAAGAAATAGAATGCGGAGTTGAGACAGGAAAGGGAGGGGAGAGGAATAAGAATGGACAGGCGGAAATGAGAAGAGAGAGGAAAGAGGTAATAAAAATAAGTGCATGGATAAAGTTAGAAACAGAAAGATAACATTTTTGTCTATAGACAGGAGGACATAAAATCTATATAGGTATAACAAATCCTTTGAGTTTTTTTAACGAGGGAAGTCAGGGTTTTATTTTTTTAATTGTTCTACTTGCAAACTTATGCATATATAAGCGATGAAGAAAGTAATGTAGAAAATTTTGTTTTGTCTTTTCTCGATTTTAAACTTCCTATGTATATGTAACAATAAAAATTATAATAAAAAAATAAATTTTGAATGGAAACCTGGAATGCTTTCTCACATATTCCCAGCTATGGAAGCCTCCAGCGACTGGCTGCTCAGTCTTTCAGCAGCGTCATCAAGATCATGCACTACTACAAATAGTAGCTGGTAATTACAAATTTAAGAACCCATGGTTTGAAAAGCTCATTGACTAATTTCTGCCAGTCAAGGAGGCATAGTTATAAGAGGCCTCTTGGAAAAGTAAGCATTCTTCATCATGATCCATGTTGTGGTTTTGGAGCATAGTGGGGGGGGGGGCAGATGGGGAAAAAAAGCAAAAAATGGCAGGAGTGTTATGAGGCAACTGAAAGATTCAAGGCAGAGACCCATGGGACACACATTGGCATAAAATGTGCACATGCTATTTTGCATGTACAGATGCAAATTTTGGCCGAATTTTAGAAAAAATATATTCTTTTGCTTTGGATGAGAGTACATAGAAGAGCTATGGATGGGCAACACTGGTGGAAGAAGGAAGAGGGGAGGTTCAGCAGTGGGGGGGAACCACATGACAGTTACAAAGCCAAAAGTGTGTGTGGGGGGAGAGATAAAAAAGAATAAGGGGGAGGGAAGTGAGAAAAATGCCCACTGTTTTCACCCTCTCCCCACCTCCTCTCTGCTTCCCTCTGCCAGCCATATACAGCTGTAAAATGCCAGCCACTGCAGACCAGGGGGGCACCAAAAGCAAAGACCTACTGCTCATTGCCAGCTGTATCCTGCCATTTCCTTACCATCCCTCTCTGCCTCTTGTGCCACTACACATGCTAGCTGGCCAACTCAGTGCACTGGGAAATGGATTCTGGGTACAGGCTCCATGTGACCTCCCCTAGCAACACCTACGGGACATAATAAAATACTAAATCTGTATCAACCTCCTCTCTGGATTTATTTATTGCCCCAAACAAAAGAGTTCTAACCAAAGCTGACATCCACACACGTCAATTCATTTGTTCTTGAATTATGAGCTGCCCAAGCAACAAGAAGGAAACCAGCTGCAGTTTGCAGCAGCCGCTTCTTATCAATGAAGCCCTGTTGGGATGAGCCGAAGTGGAAAACAATCTTGCAAACTGAAGGATCTCCCTCTGTGGGTAGATCAAGTGGGCAATCTGGTTTTGCAAGGCTGTGGCAGAAAGCCAGCAATTGGACAGAAGACTGGGGTTTCTGTGCATAGGAGCATTCAATCATAATGATAATAGGCTGCTAACTGACTGGCTGAAATGATCAGATTCTGCTAGTACTTTGAAATCTACACTGGCTTCCACTCTGTTTCTGAGCCAGTTTCAAAAGTTTTAACCTTTAAAATCCTAAATGGCTTGGGGTCAGGTTACCTGCAGAAGTATGTCTTCCCACAATCACGTACTACCCAGACCTACCTTAAGATCCTCACTTAGGTGCACCTACTGAAGGTGTCAAGTAGCTACAAGAAGATAGGCCTGTGATGGATCCCCTCTCCAGCCTGGCCCTACAGTTCCAAATCCTTGGGCCCCTGTCCCCCTATGAACCCTCCCTGGATTGAGTACTTGGGCCTCAAGGGGATCCCTATATGGACTAATGGATGTGTTGTTTGTTCGGTGGGTTCACTGTGGTAAGCGTGACAAGACTCTCTATCAAAACTTTATGGGAACAGCTAGATACAGTTGTAAAACAGAATAAACAAGTCAAAGTGTATTAATACACAGTCAAATCACACATTATCCCCTAAACTATTTAATCATTCACATCTCCCCAAAACCCTATTCAGTTCTTCTCTTTGGCTGACTGTCCCATTTCTAACCAGCTTCTCCCTACCTCTGTGCCATCTTTGCCCTATTTGCTTTCTGTCAGAGATAAAGCTTCATTTTTGTATCCGTTCTCCCCTGTAAGTCCTCCTTCACAGCATTCCATAAGCTGTGATCGGCTGGCACCAACCAGGGCTTGCTCAGCTCCTCCCTTCACTAGGCCTTTTCAGTCATGGCACCCCATTTGTGGAATGCTGTCCCCAAACAGGCTGTTCTGGTGTCTACATTATGCTCCTCAGAGCACCAGATAAAGATTCTTTGAGCTCTAAAAAAAAAAAAATTCCAAGGCATTAGCACTTTTATTTGTTGCTCCAAATGGGAGGGGGGAGGCACACCTTTATACTTTTACTGGTTTTTCTTTGGCATAGATCATAGGTGAGCAAAAATATAACCTTCCAGATGTTGTTGGATGATAACTTTCAGAGGCTTTTTTTTTTAACCTTTTGGAGTCAGTCCAATAACACTTTGCCCAGCCTGTTTTAATATGGTAAAATGTTATGTTCTGTGGTGCCAATTTTATCTTGGTTTTATATTATACAGGTACTTTGTTAGTCATTGCTTTCTTGCACTTTCTTTTCTTTTATATTTTTAACAGACTGGCCAGAGAATGTTGGTTAGTGATCAGTTTTAAAGGTGCCATAATAAATAAAATTAAATAAATAAAATTTGGATTACAACAGTGTCAGCCTCTTCCTTCCTATTCCTGGGATGGTTAACACTGGCGTGCAAGGCATCCCAAGACATTCACCTGCCTGAGGTATAGGATAAAATTCTACATACACCAGTTTGTTGACTACAGTGATAGCCAAATCTTACTTCAAGAGAAATACTATACAATGAACCGAGTCACACCTAAGGACTGCAATCTAACTTCACAAGAGCAATATATCTTGCATAGCACCTGCTGTTCTGTTTCATAACTGTGTAATGTGGAGGGCCCTTATCGAACCTTATCACATTAGGGAAGGGAAGGGGCAGTAAAGCCCAAGAATAGCATATCCCGCCTTGCCTTATCACATGCAGTCTGTGTGCTTCAGCTGCTTCTTCTGTTCCTGTCCTGTGGGAGACAGTGGTAAACACAAGTCTTTCTGTTAACTGGAAAAACCCATTAGCAAAAAGACTCACCTTTACCACTGTCTTCCATGGGACCGGAATGAGAGAAGAGCTGAAGCATGCTGACTTTGTGCTATACTCGGGCTTTACGTACTTCCACTTTCTTTCCCTCATACAATAAGCCCATTACACTACACAATTATAGCACTATAAGATTCCATTTTAACAGTGATGGTTCCACACTATAGAATCCTGGATTTGCAGTTTAGGGAGGGACATTTAGAATTCTCAGCCAGAGAGCTATAGTGTCTCAACAAACTAAAAATTTCAGAATTCCATAGGAGGCACTGATGACAGGTAAGGTGGAATCCTATTTTTATAATTGTGTAGCATGAAAGGGCCCAGAGACAGTATAACTTCTGCATAGTGTCACCTCAATACTAGGAAAAATATTAGATTATAAAGGTGTCTTTACAAGTAGCTAGATAACAACACCATGATTAATGGGAACCTGCAGGGGTTTATCAAGAACAAAATCCTGCTAAACTAATCTCATACCTTTCTTTAAATGGGTCTCTAGTTTAGTAGATGATGGGAATGCTGTAGATGTTGTTTATCTGGTTTTCAGCAAAGCTTTTGATGAAATACCCTATGATATTTTGATTAGCAAACTGATCAAATGTGGAATAGATGAAAACACTGTCAGATGGATCCCCAATTGCTCAGATTCAAAGAGTTGCCATCAATGGCCGTGCTTCAAAATGGCGGTAAGATTCTTTTGGGGCGCTCTTGGGATCTGTCCTGGGGCCCTCACTCTTCAATGTAAGGATCAATTACTTAGATCAGTAGCTCTTAACCTTTTCTTTACCAGGAACTCTCTTTAAATATCCTTTGTTGCTGTGGGTCCCCAAGACTTAATCCTAACAACAATAACAACAAACAAAAACAAAAACAATACAATTATACCATCCCTTAAACCTTCCCTCAGGTTTAAAGGTGAAGACTTTCTTCTGCTTCTTTCTGCAAGTTTGTGGCTGGAGCAGATTGAATGGCAATGTGCAGGCCAAGCCAGCCAGCCAGCCTTTGTCTTTGCTCCTGTCATGTGGCCACTCCACTGGAGGGAGGAGGTGGGCCAAGGAGCCTTCAAGCCTTCACAGACCCCCTGTGAGGGTATTGTGGACCCCTGGGGGTCCCCAGATCATAGTTTAAGAACCACTGACTTAGATGATTGGACAGAAGCAGTCATTACCAGGTTTGCAGATGATACAAAACTTGGAAGATAGGAAGAGAATACAAAATGACTAGGTAAACTAGAAATTGGGTTGAAACTACCGTAATAGAATGAAATTCAACAGAGACAAATGCAAAATTCTGCATTTAGGCCACAAAAATGCACAGTTGGGGAATACTTAGCAGTAGTACATGTGGAGAGGACTTTGGGATACTTGCTGATCATAAGTTGAACATGACCCAGCAGTGTGATGTTGCAGTAAAGAAGAGAAATAATATTTTAGGCTGCATTTAAAGAACCATAGTTTCCAAGACAAGGAAAATAAGAGTTCCACTATATTCTGCACTAGCTAGGCCTCATCTGGAGTACTGTGTTCAGTTCTCTATGCCTTGTTTTAAGGAGGATATAGACAAGTTTAGAGTACAGTCAGAGAAAGACAAGGATGAGAAGAGGTATGGAGAACAGAACATACATGGACAGTTTGAAAGAGTTGGGCATGTTCAGCTTGGTGAAGAGAGGTGTGACATGATTGCTCTTTAAATACCTCAAGCATTGTCAGAGAGAGGAGGGTGGAGATTTGTTCTCTGTTGCCCCAGATAATAGGACCAAGTCTAATGGTTTTAAGTTACAGGAGGGGAGGTTTCAATGGTAGAAGTGGCTTGGCAATGGAACCAATTACCTAGAGAGGTGGTGGGGAATGTCCTCAAAAAAGAGGCTGAATGGACAGCTACCTGCTGGGGATGCTTTAGCTGGAGATCCTGCACTGAACAGGGGGCTGGACTTGATGGCCCATGAGGCCCCTTCCAACTATGATTCTATGAATTTAAGTGGGCTGCAGTCTATGTGTTATGTATTAATCCTCTAGGTTGACCACATGCAGTGGATGATGGTGTTATGTATTCTTAAGTGGATGATGGTATTATATATTCTCCTCCAGTTTGACACATGCTGTGTTAAGTTATTAAGTCTTTAGATCCAGAAATTCAAGGGGGAATATGCTAGTTCATCTATTAATTTTGTATGCTAATCACTTCTTACTTCACACACACAACCTAGGGCTTTCATTGATGGAACAATAACAAAAACGTCCATGAGTGAAAAACAGCGCGGCCGCCTCCAATGCTAGCCGCAACACTCACGGACGCCGCCGAGAGAGAAACGTCATCGTCCAAAATGGACCCTTGCCGCGCAGCAGCCTCGTTACTGGTCCGGACGCTGCTTGTGCGGCAAGAGGCTGATTTTAGCCGTCTGAAAATCTCCCTAGTCTCTGGAGCAGCAGAAAACAAGCTTGCTCCATCCTTAGTATTACATCCCTTCAAAGATTTAAACATGGCTATCATGTCCCCTTTCAAACTTCTCTTTTTCAAGCTAAACATACCCAGCTCCCTAAGCCACTTCTCATAGGGCATGGCTTCCAGACCTCCCACCATTCTGGTTATCCTCCTCTGGTCCATTGTCCTCTGGAAATTCCCCTGTTCCTAGTGAAGTTCATTTGCATGTGTTAAGTTTTGATTTTGGTGTTTTTCAAGACTGGTAGCCAAATTTGTTTACTTTAAGGGTTTCTTCTTTCCTGTTGAAGTTGTCCGGGTGTTTGTGGATTTCAATAGCTTCTCTGTGCATTCTGACACAAAAGTTTATTAATTGGCTGGTGGAGTGGGGAAAAAAGATTTTGAGGAGTGCTGGTCTAGCACATTTGGCATTGATAATCAGGATGTGGTTTCATCACTGGAAAATCAGGGTAGGGGAACAATCTCCATTCCTGCCCCCTTCATTGCAATTTTCCCAGTCCTGCTGGGAATCTTGCTGCTGTTGTGGTGGTGGTGTGCCTTCAAGTACCATCATGCCAGGCTGATTTGGGCTGGTGGGAACGAGATCTGAACCACATGTTAGAAGGCCATGGGTTCCCTAGTCTAGGTAAAAACCAAACAGAAAGGGCTGTACTGCTTTGGATAAACAGGGCTTATGTAGAAATAACAATTGTCAAAAGCTGTAACTACTGACTGAACCTGTTGTCTTGTTGTTGTGTTCCTTCAAGACATTTCTGACTTATGGTGACCCTAAGGCAATCCTATTATGGGGGTTGTGGCGGTGGGTAGACTTCATAGAATCATAGAATCATAGAGGAGCCAGAGGAGAATCATAGAATTGTAGAATTGGAAGAGGCCACAAGGGCCATCCAGTCCAACCACCTGATTTGTTCAGAGCGGGTTTTGCCTTTGCCTTCCTATGAGGCTGAGAGATTATGACCCACCGGTGGGTTTCCATGGCCAAATGGGGATTCAAACCCTGGTATCCAGAATCATAGTCCAATGCTCAAACTACTACATCATGATGGCTCTCTTAGAACCCTCTAGAACAGTGGTTCTTAACCTGGGGTCCATGGACCCCCAAAGGTCTGTGATGCCCTCACAGGGGGTCCACGAAGGCTTGGAAGTTGCTTGGTCCACCTCCTCCCTGCAGTGGAATAGCCAGGTCACAGGAGCCAAGGCGAAGGCTGGCTGGCTTGGCCTGCACATTGCCATTCAATCCACTCCAGCTAGAAACCTGCCGGAAGCAGCAGGAGAAAAGTCTTGGCTTCCCTTCCAGCGCCTCTGATGGAAGGTTTAATGGATGGTATAATTTTTAAATCTAGAGTTAAGTTTTGGGGGACCACAGCAATAAAAGATATTTAAGAGAGGGGGTCCCTGGTAAAGAAAAGATTAAGAACCACTGCTCTATATCTTCCTCTCCCAACTTGGTGCCCTGTTGGCTGGGGGTGATGGGAATTGTAATCCAACATGTCTGCAAGACCTCAGGCTGGGGGAGGATGAGCTCTCTTTGTCTCGGTAGCATTAACGTATGAATTCGACCGTTTCCTTTTCTTTATAGACAAGAACTCTTCCATTCCTGGTGCCTTTACGTTCCTTTTCTTCCTTTCAGCACCGTCTCTGTTCGACCTCCCTTTCTCTTTCTTTGTCTTATACAGTGGTTTCTTTTTTGTTTTCTTTGAGGGGAGAGCGGGCTGCAGCAGGGAGTTAAGTGGGATTTAAAAGAGGAAGGGAAAAATAAAACCCCTCTGGCAGAAGAAACGAGGCAGCCGGGATTGTCAAAAGCTCCAGTCTGGGACTTTTTGTGGTGATTTTCCCCCTCTTTTTTTTTTTTTTTATTGTGGTGGGAAGAGAGTGGCAGCTGTGAAGAAAAGAGAAGACTGAGGAGGGGGAGAGGGGCGTGTGTGTGTTTGTGTGTGTGTAGACGAAACCAGAGCCTTCCAGCGTCTCGAAACCGGTGCCACACCTCTTCAGCTTCTCATCCCTCCCGCCACCATTTTAGACGCTGTCTTTGAACTCTTTCTCTCTTCCCCCAAAGCCCCGTTTCTCTGTCAGTCAAGGATGGAAACTGACAGGGAACCACCGCCGCCACCTCAGCAGCACTACTAGGAGACAGAGAGAAAGAAAGAAAGAAATTAAAAACAGACAGACAGGCAGAAAGAAAGAAAGGGGGAGAAAATCCAGACGGGTTGTTTTTATTCGGGATGTGAAGAAGGAGGCACGAATGGCCAATCATTAAAATAAAACACCCAGAGGGGTTGTTTTATTCAGGATGTGAAGAAGGAGGAAAGAATGGCCAAATATTAAAATAAAAAATCTAGATGGGTTGTTAATTGTTTTATTCGGGATGTGAAGAAGGAGGAAAGAATGGCCAAATATTAAAATAAAAAATCTAGATGGGTTGTTAATTGTTTTATTCGGGATGTGAAGAAGGAGGAAAGAATGGCCAAATATTAAAATAAAAAATCTAGATGGGTTGTTAATTGTTTTATTCGGGATGTGAAGAAGGAGGCAAGAATGAGCAAACATTAAATGAAAACACCCAGAGGGGTTGTTTTATTCAGAGTGTGAAGAAGGAGGCAAGAATGGGCAAAAATAAAACAAAATAAAGCAACCCCAACCAGTAACAACAATAACAGTAAAACTAAGCCTCGTTCGCTGAGGCAAGTGAGCGCGAAAACCTCAAGCGGGGAAGGTGGAGAAGCTGTGAGGGAGGGGAAGGGGAGCGCGCGCGCGCCCTTGGCCAAAGCGCTCCTCGCCTCTGGGGTTGTTGTTGTTGTTGTTGTTGTGTGTGTTAAAATATATCTAAATCTTCCAGCTGCAGCTGGGAGAAAGGCGTCGCTCCAGCTCTCCTCCTCTCACCTTCTCTCTCTTTGAGGGAGGGCGGGGAGAAAGGAAGGGGAAAAGGCGAAAAAGAGAGAGGCGAGTCTCCTTCTTGGGTGGTTTTTAAACAAAGGCTGGACGGCCATCTGTGTGGGGAATGCTTTGGCTGTGTTTCCCCGCAGGGCAGAATGGGGTTGGACTGGATGGCCTTGTGATGTCTTCCAACTCTATTCCATGAGTCCTTCTTGAGAGGTTTTTAAGCAGAGGCTGGATGGCTATCTGTGTGGGGGATGCTTGGCTTGTGTCTGGATGGCCCGGGGGGGGGGGGCTCTCTTCCCACTCTCGGCTTCCCTGACTGACTGACTGAGGGCTGGCCAGGCCGGGCGAGTCCTGCGGGGGCCACCCAGCGCTTGGCTTGCGCTCCCGGTGGCGGCTCCTCCTCCTCCTCGCGGCCCCCGCCCTCGCCTTTAGCCGCGCCGTTTTCAAGGAAGACCCCGACTAAGGCGGAGAAAGGAGGCGGCGGCGGCGGCGGCGGCGGCGGGAGGCAGAGGCGAGGCAGGCGGCGCGCGGGGCCGCTCTTCTTGCATGGGGGGACCTGGGCAGCAGCAGCAGCACCACCAGCAGCAGCTCCCCACCGCCGCCTCCCTCGCTGCCGGCCCGTCCTGGAGGAGGAGGAAGAGGAGGCGGCGGGGGTGGGGGTGGTGGGGAGGAGGGCGCAGGCATCGCCTCCTCGCCCCTCCACCCACGGCAGCTCCCGGCGGCGGCCACGATGAAGCTGCTGAGTGACTCCAAGCCGCCGGCCTCCTCCTCCTCCTCCTGCTCCGGGGGGAGACGAAAGCGGCGGATGGCGGCCTCGGCCGTGGCGGGCTTCCTCCTCTGCAAAGGCCCCCGCGCCCGTCTGCCGGTGGGCGCCAGCGCCTTGGGCTTCTTTGTCCTCTGCTGGCTCTACATCTTCCCGGTCTACCGGCTGCCGGACGAGAAGGCGATCGTGCACGGAGTGCGGCTGCAGCAGGGCAGAGCCTGGCGGAGGAACCTCAGCGCCGGGGCCGGCTTCAGGTGAGGGGCGGCGCGGCCGGCGGGGAGGGGGGCATCGCTCCTTCACCCCTCCTCCATTCCCGGTTCTTCATCATCGGGCTGGGCTGATGGGGGGGGGCGGAGGGAGGCAGCCCAAGGGCAGCCGGGGACACACACGCACACACGCACACGCCGCCGCAGCATTCCGGGACAGCCGTCCTTGTCCGCCCCCCCCGTCCGCCCCTCTGCGCTTTCCTGCTGCTTGAAATCAGGCCGTGGCTAGTCCTCATCGCGCCCCTGCAGGCGGCCGTCCTGCGCCTCTGTTCGCTTTTGGATCTTGGCTTTGCCTAGCACAGGGGCTTGGTTCTTAACCTGGGAGTCCGGGCAAGTCCTCACAGGGGTCCGCGAAGGCTTGGAAGTTGCTTGGCCCGCCTCCTCCCTGCAGTGGAACGGCCATGTGGCAGGAGCCAAGGCAAAGGCCGGCTGGCTGGCTTGGCCTGCACATTGCCATTCAATCCGCTCCAGCCACAAACTTGCTGGAAGAAGCAGGAGAAAAGTCTTCCCTCCTCCCCCTCCTCCTCCAGGGTCTCTTAGGGAAGGTTTAATGGATGGTGTAATTGTATCATCATCATCATCTTCAGGTATTACTATTATTATGATTTTATATCTCGAGTTAAGTCTTGGGATTCCATGGCAACAAAAGATATTTTAAAGGGGGTCACTGGAAAAGAAAAGGTTAAGAACCACAAGCATAGGACACCTTCCCCTCCCCAGCCAGTTCCCTGCTTCATCTTTTGTTTTTTCTTGGGTAACATCTTGGGCCTGAGAGAGGAAGAGATGAGCTGAACAGCCTCCAAGGCTCAGAGCACCTTTGCCTGGCCTTTTGGTTTGGTTGCCATCGCTAAAGGTTGCCAGACCAACAACACAGCATAAATGGGGGGGGGGCTCTCTCTGTCTCCTCTGTTGCATGGACTTCGGCTCTGCTTGCTCCTGCAAAGTTCTTCCTTGGTGTGGGGGCACTGATTTTCCCCTCCTTTTACCGGCATCTGTGGATGCATCTTTCCCTATTCTCTTTCCCCCTCCCCTTAAAATTACAAATTCAAATATAATGTGTTGGCCTATCAACAAATAGACATAAACACACACTGTGTTAAGCCTTTTCAAGTTATGTATGGCAGTAGTTATGTATCTCAAGTTATCTGGCAATTCCCCCACCCCCCACCCATATTCCAGGGACCAGTGCCATTTTTGTACCCATTGGCTATAATGCTTTCTTTATTTCCTGGAAACTTTCCACGAACTGGTGGTTGATGGCTTGTGGACCTGCACTGGTCCAAGGACTTTGTGTAGCACTGGCATATGGCTCACCCTAGGTTTTCATAGGTGTATGACTTACGGTCAAGTTGTGTATGCGTTTTTACATTCCTGATGTTTATTGTTGCTGTTGTGTGCCCTCATGTTGTTTCCAACTTATGGTGACTCTAAGACAAACCTATCATGGTGTTTTCTTGGCAAAATTTGTTCAGGTAAGGTTTGCCATTGCCTTCTTCTGAGGTTGAGAGAATGAGACTTGTCCTAGGTCAACCAGTGGGTTTCGTGGCTCAGTGGGGATTTGAACCCTGGTCTCCAGAGTCATAGTCCAGTACTCAAACCACTACACCACACTGGCTCATATTCCTAATGACCAGTCAGGTTTAATCCTGTAGGACTGCAGCCTGCCACTTTAACTGCCATTGTCACATTCTCTTGAATCCTGGGATATGTAGTGTCATGCAGTACTTATAATTCTCTACTGGAGAGAATACTCTAGAAGAGAATCCTAGGTACTTTACCAAACTACAAATATCAGGATTCCATAGAAAGCCCCATGAAAATTACAGTGATCTAAAACTGCTATAATTATGTAATGTTGACCGTCAACATGAGTGTATGTACAAAGTGTCCATTGCAGATAGAATGCCCTGAAATCTGCTGGTTAGTCCCAACCACAATAGATTCTATCAAAGCAACTGTTAAACAGGTTTTTCATGCCCCCCCCCCCCCAGCTGTGAGGTTGTGTTCTGGAAGAGTTTATTCCTGATGAAATGAAACACCTATGGATGCCAGCCGTGAAAGCCTTCGGCTTCACAGCTGTTAAATGGTGAGTCAACATACAGAAAAATTCTATTGATTCAGTGGATCTACTACTTGAGACTAACCAGCAGCATCCAGTATTTATAACCTTATAAATATTGTCCTTGTATCACTTTGATTTTAGGGATGAAAAAAGATTTTATTTTCTTCCCAGGGTGGTGAGTTGATAAGAATTGCCTTTGTAGATCAGATGAAGGATTGATAGAGTCTAATGTTTTATTATTAGTTACAATTTCAATCCCTTCATTCTTCTAGCTAGCACAAATGGCTTTCTGGCTCTCCATTTTATCCTCAAAACTAACCCTGTTGAGTATTTCCGGCTGTGTGTGTGTGTGTGATTGGCCCAAGGTCACCCAGTAAGTTTCATGGCTGAGCAGCAACTTGAACCAACAACTCCCAAATCCCCAAACAAAAGTCTACATACTACATCACAGTGGCTGTCCCATTTCTGGCCAACCATATGTCCCTCTGGGGAAACTCACAAGCAGGATATAAAGGTGATGGCCAGTTCTTATTGCTGACTGCAGCCTCTTCTACTTGGGCTCTTCTTGCCCCTGCAAACTTTTTCCTTGTAAAGATACACTGCAAGTGAAGATGGAGGATCCATTTCCCCCAGTTTCCCCCAGTTAAAGACCTATTTCCTTTAATTATTTAAAAAATCTAACAAACTATTTTTTTTGCTGCTGTCTCAAGTTTGATTTATTTATTTGGCATTTGATACACTCAGGGCCGGCTTAACCATACCGCCAAATCAGCATCTGTGGGGGGGGGGCTCACAGCCAGGGCCCCCGGCTTACTCTCCTCCTCCAAAAACCTCTTGCTGGCTTAAAAAAAACAACAACAGCATCTCCCAAACTAGAAGGAGAAAGAGAAAGAAGTAGCAGCCCTCCATGGCAGAAGATGGAGGGAGTTTGCTGCTGCAAAATGCAAGCCAGCCAATCTTGTGTTGGAGAGGGGTGAGTGTGTGTGTGAGAGGGTGGGGGGAAGTGTGAGGGTCCTCTCTTTCCCTCAGAAGGGGCTTCTTTCTTTCTTTCTTTCCCTTCCCTTCCCTTCCCTTCCCTTCCTTCCACATAGATCCCCCCACCTCATCTTTCCAGCTGCTCTTAGATGTCTTGGTTTCTCTCCCCTCCCTCACTTTCCCCCTATGTCTTCAGCTTCCTCCCCTTGCTGCCAACTGAGTTCAACCTGCAAAAGGAATTTGTATGTTTGCCTATGTGCCTTCAAGTCATTTTTGACTAAGGCAAACCTATCATTGGGTTTTCTGGGCAAGATTTGTTTAAAGGGGGTGTGCCTTTGCCTTCCTTTGAGGCTGAGAGAGTGTGACTTGCCCAAGGTCACCCAGTAGGTATTCATGGCTGAGTAAGGATTCAAACCCTGGTCTCCATAGTCATAGTGCAATGCTGAAACTTCTACAACACTCTAGCTCTTTTAACAGAAGAATGTAAATAATATACATTAAAATTTGGAGTAATATTACTGGGAACAATGGTTTTATTGTTGTCACTAAAACACCAGTATCCCATTAGTGTAATGTGACAGTCACTTGCCTAGAGCAGTGGTTCTTAACCTTTTCTTTACCAGGGACCCCCTTTAAATATTTTTTGTTGCCCCAAGACTTAACTCAAGATTTAAAACCCTAATAATAATAGCTAATAATAACAACAACAACAACAACAATACAATTACACCATCCATTAAATTTTACCTCAGAGGCACTCTTGCTTCTTCCTGCAAGTTTGTGGCTGGAGTGGACTGAATGGCAATGTACAGGCCAAGCCAGCCAGCCTTTTCCTTGGTTCCTGTCATGGGGCTGCTCCACTGCAGGGAGGAGGTGGGCCAAGCTGCCTTCAATCCTTTGTAGACCCCCTGTGAGGATGGAGCAGGCTTGTGGATCCAGGTTAAGAACCAGTGGGCTACAGAATGCTGGAAAAGGAACAATGCAACCAGACCTTGAGAAGGGTGCTGGCAGGGAGATTCTGGGAGGTGTAATCCAAGAGTAACTTTCCCAGGCTCTGAATGCAGCCTAGAATCATAGAATCATAGGGCTGGAAGGGACCCCAACAGCCATCCCATCCAATCGGCTTCTGCCCTGCAGGAACACACAATCCAAGCATTCCTGACAGATGGCCATCCAACCTACGTTTTAAAAAACCCAAAGAAGGAGACTCCATCACACTCCAAGGCAGTGTATTCTACTTCTGAACAGCTCTTACTGTCAGGAGGTTCTTCCTATTGTTTAGGTGGAATCTCTTTTCCTGTAGTTTGAACCCATGGCTCTGTGTCCTAGTCTCTGGAGCAGCAGAAAACAAGCCTGCTCCATCCTCAATATGACATCCTTTCAAATATTTAAACATGGCTATCATCTCACCTCGCAACCTTCTCTTCTCCAGGCTAAGCAAACCCAGCTCCCTATGCCGCACCCTCATAGGGCGTAATGGCTTCCAGACCTCCCACCATCCTTCTCAGTATCTTTCTTGAATTGTTGTGGTGGGGTCTGACCAAAGCAGAATGGAGTGATACAATTACTTCCCTTGATCTAGACACTACTCGTATTAATGCAGCCTAGAATCGCATTGGCATTTTTTGCTGCTGCATCACACTGCTAACTCATGTTCAGCTTGTTGTCCACTCTTTTCTTTGTGGAAATCTACACCATTACATTAATTGCTAATAAACAAAAAATATTGTGTTAGTGCCTATAATATAGTTTTTAAACTAAATTATTGGTGGCAAATTATGTAATACAGTAGGCCCCCCTTATCCACTGGGGATTGGTTCGGGGGGGGGGCGTGGATTCTGAAACCACGAATAATAGTGAACACCATTGAAAATCATGGGACCTCTGGTTTAAAATACCATAGAGTTGCCTTGGAGGGCCTAGAAAATGGCTAGGGAGGACACATTTTCTAGGAAGACTCTATGGTTGGTGTGCTGTTTTGTGTCCCATGGATAATGAATCCATGGATACGGGGGTCCTACTGTAATCTGAACATCCTGTACAGTGAATAGGTTAGGTTACATTGACCTGAGATAAACATATGGGGTCCCCAAAATAAAGGATTGCAGGGCCCCCCAAAATTCCTTAAACCGGCCCTGGGTACACTGTACTCATTCCCACAATTCATCCTTGCACCAGAACTCGCAATGGGGTATGTGTGTGGGGTGGGTGGACTTAATAAAAACAGCCTAGTCCCCAAACGCACCAGATCTTGTCTGATCATGGAAGCTAAGCAAGCTCAACCCTGGTTAGTCCTTGGATGAGACACCACCAATGAATACTAGGTGCTGTAAAGGAAGGAGGAAGGAACTGGCAAAACCACCTCTGTCTGAGAAGACCCTATGATGACCCTAAGAAGATGCCAGCCACAGATGCAGGTGAAAGGTCAGGAATAAACTCTTCCAGAACATGGCCTCACATCCAGGAAAAAACCCACGAACCTGTGGATGCCAGCCGTGAAAGCCTTTGACTTCACCCTATGAAATTCATGGGGTCACCATAAGTTGACTTGAAGGCGCGCGCACACACACACAGTCAATATGACGTTGCATGACAACAAAAATCATGAAAGTACAATAATTCTGCAGTGATTAACATCAGCGCCTAGCTCTGAAAGGGCATAGGAAGGAGTCTGCTGAAATCAGTGTCAAAGTTCCCAATAACCTGAACAGACTTGAGGTTTTTATCTCAGTATCCATCTCTGTTTATAGGCACAACAGTTTGACATGTATGTTAATGTGTCCCTGTCTTAAATAGATTCTGGATGTCCTGCAAAAATCTGCAAGACAGCATCAGTACTGTATCTCTTTTCCTTTCCACTGCCAGATAATGTCTTATAACTTTGCTATGTTCCACCCTGAGTAATTTGGACATTTAGGACTTTTTCGGACGGCGATTTGTAATGCAAGCAGGCTCATCCCTGTTGCGAGGCTGCTGCGTGGCAGGGGGGCCATTTCGGATGACGCTGTCCTCCTGCCAATACTGTTCCGGAAGAGCTCGGAGGCTGCAGCGCCATATTTGGCCATTTTCTAATCACGGTCAACTTCCGTGATTAGAAAATGGCCAAATATGGTGCTGCAGCCTCCCAGCTCTTCCAGAACAGTATCGGTAGGGGGACAGCGTCATCCAAAACGCAGCAGCCTCGTAACAGGGACAAGCCTGCTTGCGTTACAAATCGCCATCCGAAAAAGTCCTTAAACTGTTCAAATGAGACTTTTATTTTTAACAGTCACCATGAGTAAGCTTGCAGCATCTTGTGGTTTTAAATCTGTGACTGCCAGTTACTTAAAACCAGATCTGTGTGTGTGTTGTTGGTTTTTTTAGTGGCAACCACTTTTTGAACTATAGCTTGCAGAATCCCGCCATCCAACATGGGGATGCTGGCTGAGAAATTGTGGGACTTGTAGTCTAAACAGTAAGGTTTGTTCCTAGGCACTAGTTCACTCCATGCATATGAGGAAGTAGACTGAGGGTGCATCTACACTGTAAAAATAATACAGTTTGACACCACTTTAAGTGCTGTTGCTCCGTCCTATGGAATCTGGGATTTGTAGTTTTACAATTTCTTTAGCCTTCTCTGCCAAGGAGTGCTGGTGCTTCACAAAACTACAAATCCCAAGATTCTGTAGGCTGGAGCCAGTTAATGTTGTATCAAACTGCATTATTTCTACAGTGTAGATGCACGCTGAATTTGTCAAAGCTTAAGCTGTAATGTCTTTTTCTCAGCCTCAGAGGTGCTACAAGATCCCTTTGCATACTGATATTCCAGACTAATACGTTATGTCTTTGAATTTTTCAGGTTCTGTTCACAGTGCCATACACCTCTATCACATCCATGTTTTATAGAATCTCAGTAACAAGAACAACAACAACAATTTATTTCTTACCTGCATCCCTATGGATTGAGTTTGGACAAATTGGACACATACCAATTAAAAGAGCATATAAAACCAATACATAGTAAAACAATCAACGCATACTTCAATATTCATAATTTAAAAATCATCTAGATAGGCCTGCTGGAAGAGACTGGTGTTTACTGCTGGCAAGTCATTTCACAATGTAGCGGCAGCTGATCTACATCTCTGGCCATCTCTATCTAGGCAGCATTTTTGTTTCTGAAATTAAGTAGAATCTAGGTATGTTTTGAGAAGGTATTAAAATCTGTGATATAGAGTAGTACCCCCATATTCACTGATTTGCCATCCGCTGATTTATCTGTGGATAGCAACAGTGGGGAGGGGGAGGGGAAGAGGAGAGATCTTGCCTCCCTTCACCTCTAGGATCACCCCCTGGGATAGCTCCCATGGTGGGAATGGTGATGGGGGAGAGGGAGGGGAGGAGTAGATCTTATCTCCCTTGGCCCCTGGGATCCCCCCCAGGATTGCTTCTCTGGTGGGAATGGTGACGCAGGGGCAAAGGGAGGGGAGGAGAGATCTTGCCTCCCTTCTCCCTTCGCTCCTGGGATTGCCCCCAGGGATCGCTCCCATGGCAGGAATGACAAGGGGGTTTCGCTATTATCCATGGATTTCATTATCTGTAGGTCCCCCTGGAACCAATCCCCTGTGGATATGGGGCCCCTACTGTATTAGATTTTTGCAGTTTTCAGTTCATGTATTGTTACTTACTCTGAGCTGCTCACGTATGCTGGGCTGTATTTACCAAAGGGAGCCAGTGTGGCATAGTAGTTTGAATGTTGGACTAGGACTCTGGGAGACCAGGGTTCGAATCCCACTCCATTCAGCCATGGAAACCCATTCATGACCTTAGGCAAGTCACTCTCAGCTTTAGAGGAAGGTGAAGCAAACTGCCTCAGGACAAATCTTGCCAAGAAAACCCCATGATAGTCTGCCTTAGGGTTGCAATAAGTTGGAAACAACTTGAAGGCACAATAAAACAACAGCATACAATATGACCCCTGTATCTGCCAGGGATACATTCCCAGAATTACCATGGATACAGGTAACTGTGGATAATAGTGAACTCTATTAAAATGAACAACTTCTGCCCCAAGCATACCATAGAGGACCTCTAGGCATCTTCTAGGTCCTCCAGCATGACTCTATGGTCAGCTTCCAGCAGAAGCATACCATAGAATTGCACTGAAGGACCAAGAAATTGCCTAGAGAGACCATGTTTTTTTGGAAGCAGGTAAGTGAAACCGCAGATACCGGTCCCACAGATACAGGTTGCACTCAACAAAACACAAAACCACCATTGTAGAATATGATTACATTTCAAATATAAGCTGACTTAGAATCATAGAATCGTAGAATTGTAGAGTTGGAAGAGACCACAAGGGCCATCCAGTCCAACTCCCTGCCAGGCAGGAATACACAATCAAATCATTCCTGACAGATGGCCATCTAGCCTCTGTTTAAAGACCTCCAAGGAAGGAGACTCCACCACACTCCAAGGGAGTGTGTTCCACTGCTGAACAGCTCTTACTGTCAAAAAGTTCCTCCTAATGTTGAGGTCAAATCTCTGTTCCTGAAGCTTGCATCCATTGTTCCGTGTTCTAGTCTCTGGAACAGCAGAAAACAAGCTTGCTCCATCCTCAATATGACACCCCTTCAAATACTTAAACAGGGCTATCATATCACCCCTTAACCATCTTCTTTCCAGGCTAAACATACCCAGCTCCCTAAGTCTTTTCTCATAAGGCATGATTTCCAGACCTTTCACCATTTTAGTCGCCCTCCTCTGGACACGCTCCAATTTGTCAATATCCTTTTTGAATTGTGGTGCCCAGAACTGGACACAGTATTCTAAGTGAAGCCTGACCAAGGCAGAATAGAGTGGCACTATTACTACCCTTGATCTAGACTCTATACTTCTATTGATGCAGCCCAAAATCGCATTGGCCTTTTTAGCTGCCACCTCACACTGTTGACTCATGTTCAACTTGTGGTCGACTAGGACTCCTAGATCCCTTTCGCACGTAGTCTCGTTCAGCTAGGTCTCCCCCATCCTATATCTATGCATTTCGTTTTTTTGCCCTAAGTTCAGTACCTTACATTTCTCAGTATTGAATTTCATTTTGTTAGCTTTGGCTCAGCTCTCCAGTCTATCCAGGTCATTTTGAATTTTGATCCTGTCCTCTAGGGCATTAGCTACTCCTCCTAATTTGGTGTCATCTGCAAATTTGATAAGCATGCCCCTAATTCCATCATCCAAGTCATTGATAAAGATGTTGAATAGCACTGGGCCCAGGACAGAACCCTGTGGCACCCCACTGGTCACATCTTTCCAAGACGAAGAGGAGCCACTGCTGAGCACCCTTTGGATTCGGCCAGTCAACTGATTACAAATCCATTTAACAGTTAACTTGTCTAGCCCAGATTTTACCAGCTTGTTTGTAAAGTACAAGCTTATACTGAGTGAGATCATTGGTCTCTGTAGCTCAGTATTGTTAATTAACTGGCAGCAGCATTCTGAGGTTTCAGGCAAGATTCTTTCCAAGACCTTCTTAGAGTTCCTTATTTATTCATTTATGGTATTGCCTATCAGCCCACCTGGGTCCCTGGGGCAATGCACAGAAGATAAAATATTTAAAAATTAAAATGTATGTTTACGTGCCTTCAAGTCACCTGTCAACTTATGGCAACCACATGAATCATAGGATTTTCTCAGGCAAGAAATATTCAGAGATGGTTTTGCGAGTTCCTTCCTCTGAAATATAGCCTACAGCACCTGGTGTTCCTTGGTGGTCTCCCATCCAAGTACTAACCAGAGCTGACCCTGCTTAGCTTCTGAGATCAGACAGGATATAGTGCCTTTAGGGTAAAAATAAAACCCTTTAAAACAAATTAAAAATACCATTCCACAGCTTTAAGTGAGACGATGGACCTTGTCTAGAAAGGTGATCTGTAGTATAGTTGATAAATGGGGACCAGGTTTCCATAAAAGTGTCCTTTGATATTTCACCTCTGTTCAGCTGAGCAAGGGAGGTTAATTTTTCTGCTAAGGCAGTCCACCAAAGTCTTTCTAACAATCTCCTAAATTGATAAACCTTCTGCTGAGTTCCATGCCCTTGATGTCATCTCATGCAGCACCCAACATTACAGAAATTAACTGCTTATGTGGTAACTCTGTATTCCTGCCTCTCAATACAATATTTTTTTTTAAAAAAATACATAGATAAAAAACTTTTAAAACAAACTAAACTGGTCCTTAAAATAATGTAACATTGGTCAGTTGAAACAGTCAGAGAAATTTAAGAGCAAAGATAATGTGAAACAGCAATGTTTTAGCTGCCTACCAGAAACTGGGGAGAAATGCAGCCAGCCTTACTTCCTTTGGCAGAGAGTTCCACAGTCAGGATGCTGCTACAGATAAAGTTCTGTAATGTGTACATATCAACCTAGCCTTACAGTGTGTTAGTTCAAACATGCAACGGGACGTTTGAGGATCTCAAATATCAGGCAGGCTCATATAAGAGGAAGCCTTCTTTCAAATATCCTGGCCCTAAGCCATTTATGGCTTTGTGAGCCAAACCCAACACCTTGAATTGATCTTGGAAGCCAGTGAAGTTCTTTTAAAACCAGTGTTATATGGTCACAAATATGCAGACCTGACAACAGTCTGGCTGCTGCATTTTGTACTAATAGCAGCTTCCAAAGACAACCCTACATAGAACACATTACAGTAGTCTGATCAGGAGATAACCGCTTGTACTAATCAAGCCCAACTTTGCTTAGCAGCCAAAATCAGACAAGATAAGGGGTGTTCAGAGTAGTATGTGGCCCAATTGGCAGCTTTGTACTTGCAAGAACTACCGTACTTTTTCTTTTTAGGACAGGTCAGATTCCACAGAATGATGCCCACAGAATATTGGTTGGTGATTTATTTATAATTTTTTTAAAACAGGCTAATAAATGGTCACCTCAGTGTGTCTAGATTAGGTCAGAAGAAAGATTGTTTGTGCTATATTGTACTTTGATTTGCCCTCTATCTAAATTTGCAAGGGTTAGGTTTCTTTTATCATTGCAGGCATTTTTAGAAAGTCAACCAGATGACTTCCAGATTAGGTGGCTCCTGGCTAATGTAGATAAACTTGTCACTTTTAGGATCACTTTATCAGCGGCAAGAAAGTGCTCTTTTTCTGAAGCACAACAGTTTTAATTGCTAAAGGGATTTCTTAGCTTAAACAAATAGATTTTTTAAAATTTTATTTTATGTTTTTGTTGGCTTAGGCTCCTGAAATTTTGCATGTTGATTTCTTCAGAGCAACTACATCTATTTATATATCTTCTGTTCTGTTGGTTATATTGTAATGACCATTGGTTACAATCAATGAAACTAGATTGGTTGTGTCATTTACATGCCTGAAGAAAGTCCTTGCTCCTAGGAGCTGGTCATATGTTTTTTGTTTGTTTTTTGTGTAGACTCCACTTTCTTCTAGGAAAATGTGCATGGTTTGCATATACACAAATGGTGGTGAATGAACAAATAAGGTAGTGATTACCTTCTATATTTTTAAAATTATTTTTTATTAAATTTTATATTAAATTGTTACAAATAAATGTTTTGGTATATAAAGGAAAGCAAAAGAAAGATAAAAAAATCAATAAACAGTATGTAACAAAACAACTAAGAAGGTTTTTGGGCACCTTACATTAAAAAGTAACATTTGGGTGTCTGATCCTTCTCTATGTTCTACAACAGTCACTTCTGATAGGGACATGAGAGAGGGCCTTTTTTGGTGGCTACTCCCATGGTCTAGAACTCACTGCCAGGGAAATCTTAAGTTTGCTGGTAGACAAGTACATTTTTATTCAGGCAGGCTAGTTGTAAGCAAGCTAATCTGTTGCTTACAGGAGTCTAATTAGCTTTGTGTGGTCTGTGTCTTGTTGTATTCTTAAGTGGTTTCTCGTATATATGCTTTATTGTTATATTTTAATCAAGATTTTGTTTTAAATTATTATTATTATTGTTTTATTCATTTATATCTCAATATCATTTATACCCCTTATATCATTTATACCCCTTATCCTAATAATGGGATTGAAGGCAGATAACAACATATTTATAACAATACAAGTTAAAAAAATACAAAAATTAAAATTATATTAAACATTAAAAATACTAAAATGCATTTTAAAATGATAAAAACCCTTAAAATCTTAAGAACAGCACCAAATAGCCTTAGAAGCCTAGCCCTTCTCAGTTTGGGAAAATCTGATGGCACAAAAATGTTTTAACCTGCTGCCAGAAGGAGAGTAAGGAGGGGGCCATCTTGGGCTTTCTGGGGAGGGAGTTCTAAAGTCTAGGAGCAGCCACTGAAAAGCCCCTCTCCTTTATTCCCACCAGACAAGCCTGAGAAGGTGGCGGGACAGAGAAAAGAGCTTCTCCAGATGATCTTAGAGCTCTGCTGGGCTCATACAGGGATAAATGTTCCTCCCGTATCTCTGTTTTCTTCTGGTTTACCTCCTTGTAAAGCAAATATAGGGTCCTAAATACTCTAGGGCACCAGATCCTGTCTGATTTAGGAAGCTAAGCAGAGTCAGCTTTGCTTAGTATTTGGATGGGAGACTGCCAATGAATACAAGGTGCTGAAGGCTATATTTCAGAGGAAGGAACTGGCAAAGCTACCTTGAGTATTCTTTGCCTAAGAAAGCCTTATGATATTCATAGGGTCACCACCAGATATTAAGGTTTGGGTATATAAATATGGGGAAAGCCCTTCAGGTAAGCTGGTCCCAAACAATTTAGGACTTTAAAGGTTAAACAGAGTGCTTTGAATCGGGATGAGAAATGGACTAGAAACCAGTGTGGTGGCCAAAGCAGAACAATAGTACAATCAGATTGTTGAGTTGTAGCTAGTCATCTGAGAGTCAGTGTAGTATAGTGTTTGGAGCGCTGGAGTATGACTCTGGAGACCAGAGTTTGAATCCCTATTCAGCTGTGGAAACCTACTGAGTGAGCTTGGGTCACACACAATCTCAGAGAAAGGCAAAGGCAAACTCCTCTGAACAGCTCTTGCCAAGAAAACGCCATGAAAGGATTGCCATAAATCGGAAACAACTTGAAGGCTCACACGACAACAAGTTAGTAATCTGGTAGATTATATACACTAGTACGAATTTGTCATGAATGATGATGTGTGTATAGTCTCCCTCCTCTGAAACAATTAGGATTGTCAGAGTGAAAACTAGAGAGAGCTCCTGTAGCTTTAGTGGTTGTGTAGTAGTGGGTATTTCAAAAGGTGTTTCTTGTTACTTGGTTGTGTAGCAAGCAACATCTGCTGAAATTCCTTCTAGATAACCATTAAAGGCACAGGAGCCCTCACCAGTTTTCAGTGTGGTAACCCTAGAAACAATGTTTTGAATAAGTACATTCATAATATCTGAAGTCACTCCAAGAGTGTATTAGTCGAGGATTCAAGAATATGGTAGGTAAATTTACAAATTGGTGTTGGAGATCCAACTGCCCCAAAGAGATGTTAGCGTAGGGGCAGGGGCAGATGGGCAGAAACCACAGCCTTGTTGCCTCTCATTTCAGAAATTGACACTAGAACTGTATACAGTTTACATTGAAAAGGAATACAGTAATAAAAACCAACAAGAATAACCCCTTTGCATATGTAATGTACATATGGAGAATAACCTCTGTGCATATGGAGAGCGCTCTTAATTAGAAAGGTGCAAAACTACCTAGCTTCCATCCACCTAGACTTGGGGAAACATGTTCCTGGTTTACAGGGTATAATTTTCAGAGAGCTAAAGTCTCAGCAGTTCTCATTTTAGATTTTTGTTTATTAAAAGCCAAACATACACACACATATTTGGTAAAAAAAACAACCCAGCAATTTCAAGGAAAGGAATAAGACAGAATAAGTATAATGCATCTGTGCAAATAGATGTTGCAGCTGCACATGCAAAATGACATACGTTTTGCATCTTCCTAGGTTTGGGAAACATTTTGGGGTAGAAACACTTTCTGTAGGAGGAAAGGCTAAAGCAACCAGCCCAAGCCTGGTGCCCTCAACAAGCGTTGGGCTATATAGCTCCTATCATTTCCAGCCACTATTACTATTTCTGGATGGAGATGATGGTATTTGTAGTCCAAATACATTTAGATTGCAGAAGGCTGGGCCTAAGCATTTGGGTTTTTTTAAATAAATAAATAAATAAATAAATTAGTAGGAATTCCTTGGTTGTTGGAGGTCTGGCAGTTAGTAACAAGGACTATGGGGTTGTCTTTTAAGTGGTGGGGACCTCCTCCCGTCTCCCTGGTATACTATCATAGTTGAGATTTGCCAAAACTGGACATTGTATGATTTTTTAAAAGGTTTGGCTGAAACTTCAGGAGGCTTGTTCAGGAGGGCTTTATTCAGCTGAAAAACATTCTTTCCCCCCAGTATGAGTATGCTAATGATGGTTGCCTTTGTGCCTTTGCTTTAGTTTTCTCATCTTTATGCTGGTTGCTGCCCACTGAGTATTTTGTGCTTGTTTGTCTTTGTGATACAAGTATGTTCTATTGGTTGCTTAATGCATTTTTTAAAAATGCTTTTATTGTTTGAATTCTTTACTATTCTAAGCTGCTTCCAGTTTCTTTTGGAGAGTAAAAAGTGGGGTGTAATTTTAAAAGAAATGGAGGCAACTTCTACTGGTGTCTCATTGTCATGAAATGAATATAATGGGGAGGGCAATTGCAGACGATCCAGGGTCCCAGTTTTCTCTTCTGGTGGCCACAGAGATGGCCAAAAATTCCACAACCCCTCCCAAAACAAACAAGCAAGCTCAAACCTAGCTGGAATTCTACTTTGAAACAAGGGTGTTTTAAGATGTTTAATAATGTAGGGATGCAATCTTTTTAAAAAGGTGAATTATGTACCCCTTCTGGAGACTATGAGGAGTATCTTAAGGAGCTGGGTATGTTTAGCTTGGAGAAGAGAAGGTTAAGAGGTGATGTGATCGCCATGTTTAAATATTTTAATGGATGCCATACTGAGATGGAGCAAATTTGTTTTCTGCTGCTCCAGAGACTAAGACCTGGAGCATTGGAATCAATGTACAGGAAAAGAGATTCTCTGAGGGAGGGGTGATGCGGGTCCTTTACATCTGGGTTTCGTCAGTCACCGCCCAGGTGTAGCAGGAAGTTACATCAAGCCTCTTCATATTCAAATTTCTTTGTCTTCATCTCCTCCATCCTGGAGCCACGAGGCCAGTTCTAACTTCCTGCTTCGCCCAGTAGGTAGCTGAGAAATCTCCTCCGTCTGGAATTTCTATCTCCACCTTTATTCTTTTTCCTTTCTTGTTCCTTTACCTACCTTTTTCCTTCTCCAGGCATTGTTGCTTTTCAGCCCTTGCCTTTCTCCTTTTGAATTTCCCGCCTATTTAAAAAAAAAAACAAAAAAAAAACCTCTCCTCTCTCCGCGCGGCTGCTCAGTCGGCTCCAGCCTGCTCCTCCTCTCTCTCTTCCCCCCTCCCACCTCTCTCCTTACTGTTTTCTTTCCACCGAGGCCATGCAGGCCCAGGAGATTCCCCAGCAGGCGGGGAAGGACTCCGGAGTGGCCGGGGATGCGATTCTCGACCGCGGCCACTCCGAGGATGCGGAGAGCGCTGCTGAGGGAGCCGCGGTTGCCATTGCTGCCGCTGCCGGCTCCCATGTGGGCGTCCCTCAGAGGGACGCGGCCCGGAAGGCACACCAGGCCATCGTGACTGGGAAAGCCTCCGATGGCCAAGCAGCAGCCAAGCCACGGAAGAGGCCAGCACAGCCCAGGAAGAAGCTGGCCTCCGATGCCTCCGGCGGGACCGCGATGGAACCTCCGGCCCTATGGAGTGCTTGGCACGCGCCAGGTGCCTGCTGCCAGGACTGGCCAGGGGCAGGAGCCCCTAGGAAGGTACAAGGGGCCCTTGGGGGGAGCGGGGACGAACTGCCCCTTCCCCCACGCATCGTGCCCTCCCTGCTTTTGGGGACGGCACGTATTCTACCCCCCTGGAGGCCAAACGGAGCGCGGGAGGGGGAAGGGGAGAGCGAGGACTCGCGCTCCCATGCGGAGCCCTCACCATCCACCGGGCCCCAAGCAACCGCCGCAGCTGCCTCGGGGGAGGGGGGCACACCGCATGGGGAACCCCATTCGCTGTCTGACCCCACTCCAGGAAGCAGCCAGGCCCTACCCCAACCGAGCCAACCACCACAAAGCCTGGGCATGGAGGAGCAGGCCTTACAGGCCCCAACTCCTCAAGCACCCCCCCCACAGGCCCTGGCCTCCCAACCTCCACTCCTCCCGACCTTGCCTGCCCAGGTGCCACCCCAGCAACACCAGCTGCCCTTGGTGCTCCAATCAATGCCTCAGCAGGCAGTACCTATCCAGGCGCAGCAACCGTTGGTTTACCAGGCCCTGCCGCCACAGGGGCCGGTGAACCAGACCCTGGGCTTGGGTAACCAAAATCAGGTTTTCCTCCCACCAGTGGTCCAGCCTCAGCCTATGCAGGCGGTGGGTTTTCAGGCACAGCCCTACCAGGCCCCAGTCCTTCAGGCCCCGCCTCTCCAGGCCCCCACGGGCCATACCAGCCAAAACCACCATGGCATCCCAGTGTTTTACGATCACTAGTGGGGAAGAGTCCGACATCGAGTGGTTGGCCGCTCAACCACCCAAGGCCAAGGGAGCTAGACCCACACAAAGAATGCACCTTCACGGTAAGTAACCAATGTGGCATTCCACCTAAACATTAGGAAGAACTTCCTGACTTTAAGAGCTGTTCAGTAGTGGAGTGTGGTGGAATCTCCTTCTTTGGAGGTTTTTAAACAGAGGCTGGATGCCCAACTGTTGGGCATGCTTTGATTGTGTGTTTCTGCAGGTTTCTTCAAACTCTATGATTCTATGACTCTTAAGACTATTACAATATCAGATCATTGCAATTCCCTGTCTTGGTATGTTTCCCCCTGATCTTTTTATGAGAACGAGTGCTTTATGCCTGATTGATATCATGGAGGACTACAATAGACAAAAGCATTTTTTTTTGTTTCACTAGTGGTAATGTCCCTCTCCCTTTTTTATTGTTTTTTACTTGCTCCTTATAAATCGGCAAAACCAAAACAGTTCCTTATAGTTCAGGTGTTGCTAACAGTTCCTTTTGTAACAAAAAATAAAAAAATAAATTCCATCTATAATTATTGGTTGAGTAAACCGCACTTTTAATATTCCAAAAATAATGGTTTTATGCCAAGCCAAATTAATCATAATACATTTTATGCTCCCAATGTGACAAAGTGAGCTTTCAATTTGCAAAGGGTGCTCATTATTGAATCCCCCCCACAATTTTCCAAAAATCCATTTTCCCCGAACCCTTCCTCCCATTTTTTTTCTGATTTGAGAGAATATTTCCAAGGAGGCTGGTTTACCTCATGGCTACAACTCTAGGCCAAGGTTAGAAACATTTATTGTAAGGGGACCACAACTCCTGGAAGTAACAACCAGAATGACCACTGGCCATGTTAACTAGGAGATGCTGAGAATTATAGTCCCTTAAAGTTAACATTTCTGAGCTCTGGATCTAGGTGAGAGAAACAGAAGTTTGACTGGCTTCCTCACAACAACTCTGCCACTGTCAGTGGGATAAACCATGACAGCACAGGCTCTGTCCATTTCTCATATTACACCAGTGCTGCAAAATCTCCCTCAGCACTGTTTTTTCCGGTCTGCCAGGCTAATGTGGAGAGGCCTGAACCCAGGACTGGCCCCAGACATTTTGGTGCTGGAGGGAAAAGATAACATTATGTCCCTTCTTTCCATGTACAGAAGCTGACTGCATATCCTCCAACTGTCTTGATTTGGCAGGTACAATCCTGATTAATCCTCTGTCATCCCATACTTTCACCTGATTTTAAAATGTCCCAGTTTCTTTCTCCTCCAACTTTCCCCCTTAGTCTGCAGTTTACTTCAGTTGCTACAAACTAAGTTCAAAATGCAAAAGTAGTTTGCATGCATTTAACTCAGCAGGGCAGAGAGGAGAAAAGAAAAGGCAAAAGAAAACTGCTGCAGCCTCTCCTGCTTATGTGTTGTTCCTTTTGCCATCTTGATCACTTTCTGATTTTGCTTGGCCACACTTGTTCCATTTTTCATCTGTGAAATATTGGAGGGTATGCGGCTGGACTTATAGTTGAGCCTTACTTGAACAATGGCAAGGGAGCTGTGCCATCCCCACATCTGTGACAACAGGTTAGTTTAGGAAGCCCAGACTGGTTGGCAGGCCCAGCTCAATCCCCCAACAGAAGAAAAATTCTGGAAATTCAGGAAGAATAGGCAGGAGGCTGCTGCCACTGCTACTCTTCAGCTGCTTTATCATGCCATTGGAAAGATATACAGCGATGAATTTCTCTCTTCATAGTTGGAAAAAGAGACAGATCTCTAGCCCTTATGGTAAATCTGACAGTGCATAAACAATATATGGATGAGCCACATAATTTATTCCATGTAATAGAGGGCCCTGTGGGCCTAAATACCCTAGAGGCACCAGATCCCATCTGATCTTGTAAGCTAAGCAGGGTCAGTCCTGGTTAGTCCTTGGATGGGAGACTGTCAACAAATGCCAGGCGCTGTAGGCTATATTTCAGAGGAAGGAACTGGCAAAACCACCTCTGAGTATTTCTTGCCTAAGAAAACCCTATTAAAATTAATGGGGTCACCATAAGTCAACAGGTAACTTGAAGACTCATATACACACACAATATGGGCCCCAATTATTAATTTTTCTAGGTATAATAGTGGTCAGTATTGTTTCAGACAGTAACTTATGAAAAGATGTATGAAAAGCTCTCTTGAGTAGGATTGCTGCACTCTGTGAACACAGGATAAACTCCTGGCTCATGGGATCTATATTTATCATATGTTAGGAAAAATGACTTCTTGGACTATAACTCCTCAAATTCCTGAGTCAGCGTAGCATGTGGCCAGCTTGTCTGGTGGATTCTGGGAGCTGTAATCCAAAATAATAACTTTCTCCATCAAAAGGGAGTGCATTCTGTCCATGCCTGACCCAAATACTAATTGTTAACTCATTCATGCTTAAGTATAGTGTCTGGAAAATATCCAGGTCAAAACATGTTTAACCATAAACTTCCTGAATGGCCTTAGTCAAGAGCTCTTTGCCAAAGCTGAGTAAAGTTTGGACAACAAAATTGCTTTTTTCTGGGGTGGGGGAGGTGGGGTGGGAAACTAAAGTGCCCATGCTGGTTGGAGGATTTTGGGAGTTGTAGCCCAAAAATAACTATACTGAGCTTTGTTCTTCGCTTCAGCCTTCTCTCTTCCCTCTGCAAGTTTCTTAAGAAACTATGCAAGAAAACACATGGGGCAAACTAGTGTCAAAGGAAATTACACACTGGCCCTTTTTCATTATGTCTAATTTGAGTGGGAGGGTGGCATGTGAAATAAGAGCTAGGTACATAATATCCATATTATGAGAGAAGAAGCCAAAAATAAAGAAGTCTTTGTACAGACAATGAAGAACTGAGCAAATCAATTGCCATTTACAGCAAAGTAGACAAGAAATTATCTAGAAGCCCAGAGGGGAGAGCTTTTGATTTTTTCTTTCATTCTTCCTCTCTTTCTTCATGCCTGGTTTAGGGCAGATTTGAAACCTGTTGTATAGCAAATCTCTCTCTCTATAATTCTCTTGGGTATGTCACCATTTTCAGTGTGCTGATTGGCTGCTTAGGTGTAAGGATCTGCCTCTCCTCACAGGACTAGGCCCCTGGCTGCAGCAGCCAGCACAGCCTCTTTGCAGACTCAGGCCCTGGCTGTGGGAGTCTTGGAAGAACCAGAGCCAAGCTATCAGGTGCAGTGGCTGCAATCATGCAGCACACCTGAAGCAGCCAGGGGAATTTCTGATGTTTCACCTGCATCCGTGGCTGGCATCTTCAGAGAAATTTGACATTCATTTACACTTCCATGATTGCTCTCTGTGTTGTATTTAAAAGTTGGGTATTTTTTTGTGTACAGAATGGTTTTGTATTGCAGTATTTCCAGAATCCAATAGCTCTCAGAGGAGGTAATGTGGAGCAGTGGCTCTTACACTTTTCTTTACAAGGGACCCCCTTTAAATATCTTGTGTTGCCACGGACCCCCAAGATTTAACTCAAGATTTAAAGCCCTAACAATAATACCTGATAATAATAATAACCCAATTACACCATCCATTAAACCTTCCCTCAGAGGCCCTGGAGAGGGAGGGAAGACTTTTTTCTGGCTTCTTTCTGCAAGTTTGTGGCTGGAACAGATTGAACAGCAGTGCACAGGCCAAGCCAGCCAGCCTTTGCCTTGGCTTCTGTCATGTGGCTATTCCACTGCAGGGAGGAGGCAGGGTGAGCAGCCTTCAAGCCTTTGTGGACCCCCTGTGAGGACATCACAGCTCCCTGGGGGTCCACAGACCACAGATTAAGAATCACTGTTGTGAAGGATGTGTCATCTTGATCCCAGCACTTGTCAAGAGAAGATAATTCTGAAGTAATTTTCAAAGGGGTCCCTGTGTTAGTCTACTGCAACTAAAAGTTGTGTGATGTCTTTAAGAAATTTATAATAGTATGAGGTTTTATGGATTATAATCCACATTGTGGCGCATAATCCTAGAGGTTTGTGTATTTATGCCCAGTGAAAATGATTGGAGGCAGGATCAGAGTGTACTGGGATGAAGAAAGCCATGTCAGTGACAATTGTATCATTCACACTGGCCATTAAAAACAAACATACAAACTGGGGAGTGATAACCAAGCATACTGATAAAAAGTTTAAGAAGGATTTTGACCAGCTAGAACATGTCTAGAGTGGGGGGAGCCAAGATCTCTCCTCTAATGAGTGGCTCCAGAACTTGTGTTCTTTCTAAGCTAAGCCACCTGAAATGGCGTAAACTTTCCTTACAGGAGACTTGCTCTAGTTTATTGGTGGGGGGGCCATTTCCCCTCACATACTTGTGAGGGAGACATACCGGCACGCCTGTTGCAACTGGAAGTGATACACAGTATGACATCACTTCCAGTTCTAGGAATCAGATGAAATATAACAGATATTCATGGTTTTGGGACTCTAGTAGATAGGGGTGAGCAAAGGAAGTCAAATCACCATGCTTTCATGGTTGATTTAGTGTGTGTGGGTTGTTACATTATTAACTAAATCTTTTTTAAAAGAAATTCAGAGGGTCTGGGGGCGTGGGAGGTCTCCAGGAGCCACATGTGATTTATAGGCCATGCTTTACTCACCTCTGCTCTAATTTCTTTACTATATGACTTGCCCCCCCCCCCTTTTTTTTTTTTTTACACTTTTCCCAGTATCAGTCTCTTCCCAGGTGTGGACACCAGAACTGCACACAATTCTGTACAGTGGTTATAAATAAATTGTTATAAGGCCGTATGGCAGTGGCTCTTAACTTTTTCCTTTTAAATATCTTTTGTTGCTGTGGACCCCCAAGACTTAATTCAAGATTTTAAACCACCCCACCACACAATTACACCATCCATTTAACCCTCCCGCAGAGGCACTGGAGGGGGTGGGGAAGGGAAGACTTCTCTACTGCTTCTTCCTGCAAGTTTGTGGCTGGAATGGATTGAATGGCACTGCACAAGCCAAGTCAGCCAGCCAACCAGCCTTTGCTTTGGCTCCTGTCACGTGGCCACTGCCAGAAGAGGTGAGCCAAGGAGCTTTCAAGCCTTCACAGACCCCCTGTGAGGAGATCGCAGACCCCTGGGGGTCCCTGGACCAAAGGTTAAGAACCACTGCAGCATGGTATTGGCAACAGAACCAGCCTGGTGTAGTGGTTTGAGCATTGGACTAGGACTCTGTTGACCAGGGTTTGAATCCCTATTTGCCATGGAAACCCACTGGGTGACATTGAGCAAATCACATTCTCTCAACCTCAGAAGAAGGCAAAGGCAACCCCCCTCTCAACAAATCTTACCAAGAAAACCCCACGACTTAGGATCACCATAAGTCAGAAATTACTTGAAAGCACACAACAACAGGCATAATAATACAGTTGTCCCTCTGTATCCACGGATTTGGTATCCACAGATTTAAGTATTCACGGCTTGAAAATAGTCTTAAAATATTAATCAAAAAGGAAACCTTGATTTTGCCATCTTATATAAGGGACACTATTTTGGTATGTCATTGCATATAATGGGACTTGTGTATTCATGGATTTTGGAATCCATGGGGGGGGGGGTGTCCTGGAACCAAACCCCAGCAAATATGAAGGGACAACTGTAGTATAATTCCACACACCTCCGTGCCCCAAATTTAGACCTGTTGGTTAAGTCTATATTACATAATAACAAATTGTGATTTCTCACCAGGAGAGTGAGATCTGCACAGATTTCAGATTTCAGATTTCATGGCAAATAAGGACATAGACAAGAAGCACCCTGCCAGATCCAGAGCTTGGAAAAGTTAATTCTTTTTGACTAGAACTCCCAGAATCCCACAGCCACACAACCATTGTATGGGCCAGATTACTATTATGGTATGTCATTTTCTATACCAGGAATGGGACTCATGCAGGCTAAACTTAAAGTGTGGACTTTCTGCAGTGCCCAAATCCCACTTTTATGCTACTAAAATCGCCTAGAAGACCGTTAAAAGGTTTAAATTATGGAGGGCTAATTTCCCACCCAAGTTCATTCAAACACCTGCAAATACCATGGGTTTAGTTTGCCTTTCTCCTGAACTGCCCTCAAAAAACACTTAAAATCTGGCAAAGAATATGGTACACAGAAGTGACATAATACAGCCTCTAGTCACCTGGATGTGCTAGTACAAATCCCAAATTGATCCCTTCCCCCTATGCAATTGTGCACCCCTTGGTTAGAGTGTTCGATCAGGACTTGGGAGATCCAGTTTCAAGTCCACTTTTGAGCCATGAAACTTGCTGGTTGCTCTTGGAGCAGTTACACACACACACTCAGCCTGATCTACCTCATAGGGTTGTTGTGAAGAGAGACATCTACACTGCCATAAACTGATTGGAGGAAAAGCAAGATGCATGTGTAACTAATTAATAAATAAAACAGTGACCAAATGTGTGCAAAACATGCACTCTTGTCTTTCATCCACAGCCCTTCCTCTAAATTTTAGCACTATTGTAAAATGGAAACATTTGGGTTAATTCTGCAAACCAATCTTATCTTACATAGTTTGCCTTTGGAAACACGTTTGTTTGCTTCTGCATCTTCAAAAACACCCTTAGTGGGAACTGGAGAGAAGTACTGAAACCCTGTGATTTGTCTCAGGTCTGAGTCACTCAAATAATCCACAATGCGACCACAGATTTACCTTGAAATGCATCACCAGAGCAGTGCCTCATTATGTAACTGTCAGTGACAGCATCAGACCAAAGAGAAACTGACAGATGGGGGCTGCAGAAATCTCTCTAGCTTGGACTTGGCTGCTGACAGTGTCTACAGAGAGGAGAACTACTTGCTATATTATGTTTAGGGAAGCCATCAGTGAAGAAATCTACTTGCATAATACCATATACATGTGTCCAAGTTACAGAGCTAGGCAGTGTTACTTCTTTGGACTACAACTCCCAGAATTTTACAGCCTACAAGCAGGCAAAGAGATGTTTGTCCAGGCAGGCTTTTGCCAAGTGACTGGCTTCTGAAGAAGTGGCTTTTAATGGGGCATTGCTGTATCTTTTATTCTAGTACTGTATTTTAAACTGCTTTCTGTTCCATTGTGTTTTAATTTTGGAATCCTGTTAGTGTCACACAGAAATGTAGGTCCCCTTACACATGCCATTGTACCTTTTTTTGCTCATTGTGCAACACATAGTTTGTGGTTGCATAAGCAGAGTTCCCCAAGTATAACCATTTTTCAATGGCTTAATGCAGGGTAGATGTGTAAATTGCTATTGCTTAAAACAATTTGTAAGCCACTCTGATAGCCTTGTGGCTGAAGAGTGGGGTATAAATAATAAATAAAAAATAAAAAAATAAAGTATTGTATTGATTAACTGCATCCAGCTGGTATAAAGAACAAACTTGTAAGAAGTGCTGTGTCTTTAAATGTGCTGTTTTGCTGATTTTTTTTAAAAAAATCTGCCTTTTTAATGCATTTTAAATGGTTTTAACTGTATAGATTGTTTGATTGCTTGCAAATAAGCTCTCTCTCATAATATCCTTCCTGTTTTCCTAATAAAGGGACTCAAGGCATCTTACAAATTATTAATGGTTTTATGTAGTGTAAAAGTTCCCTGCAGGTAAAAAGCTGAATATCAGTGAAAATAAGAAAAAATCCTAGCATCGATAACTCCCATCCAACCTGACAAAACAACCTCCTGCAGCAGTGTGGGCTTTAATAAGATTCATGAGCTACATGCACAGAAATGCACAGTTGGATTCTGTGCTATTACAATAATATCCATTTGGGGCAGCACTGATTTAGCGTGGTGGAGCTGTCCTTAGTTTTCTACACTGAAAGCCAAAGATGTGGGATGTAAAATTTTCCCTTGCAGAGACCCTTTGGCACCAAGGCCTTAGAACTGTCTTTGCAGTATTACTGTTAACATCCAAGTCCTGACAATAAAGCTAAAACCATGTGAGTGTGTGGGTGCTGACAGAGTTCATCACATGGACATAATGTGCATGAGCAAAGCCAGTGAACTGATGTGATAGGTCAACAATTTGGGGGGTGGGATAGGAGGGAAGCCCACAGAAGCAAAGATAGTATGGGCTGGGATTTGGCAAGTCCAAAACGATTCATGTGTTGGCTCTACTGGAGGAGTTCAGCAGATGTGGGGAACAAGCAGAGGGAGGAATTCACTGCAAGCTCCCATCCACTGGAGGGAGAGGCTGTCACTCTGCTTTGCATGCAGAAGTTTCCAGGTGCAATCCCTAGCATCTCCAATGGCAAGGATAATGTAGCAGGTGTTCAGTGAAACCCAGCCATCAAGTTTTTGTTGAGCAGTTCACATTATAACAGGGATGGGCAAGTTCTGGAGGATGTGGTCTACTGGCCAGTTTTGCCTCCAGAGATTGACTACAAGTCACACTCCCTCTAAAAATGAGAACTAACCAAAAATGTATTTTCTGGTTTTGAATAAAAGAGAGGGGGGGGAACCCGCCCCCATGCCCTATTAAAGCAGAGTCCAGCAGTTTGAGGGGAAAATGACCACTCTTGAGGATTTCTGGGATTAACAGTTTTCTATTTGGGGCTGAAATTGTTTGTTTGCTTTTTGCTAGGGTTTATCTGAGAGGGGCTTTGAGGGCCATGTGACTGATACCTATGTCACAAACTGATTGGAATCCTTACAGGATTTGTAAGGAGTTTGCAAAAGAATCTGCGTAACATTTGCTCTATGGGGATGTAATCAAAGAACATCAGCACCAGCCTCCCCCCTTCCTACATTGGTATTAAATGTTGCTGTGTGCCTTCAAGTCATTGCTGACTTATGGCAACCCTATCATGGGATTTTGTGAGGCCGAGAGTGTGTGAGGGAAACCCAGTGGGTTTCCATGGTTGAGCAGGGATTTGAACCCTGGTCTCCAGGGTTGTAGTCCAATGCTCAAACTACTATGCCATGCTGGCTACTTGGTATTACATACCAGTAATATAAAACTTAATTTTGGAAATCAGTTATACCTGCAAGGAGAGTCCTCAAAAGCAGGCATTTGATCCCTGTCAACAAACCAGGTCTAGCAGTTTTCATCTTTAGCAAGAACATCTTTTCTAATGCTTCTAGGCCTTAATTTCCTATTCAAGATTAGGCCACTCCAAATTACAACAGGGATCACAAAATTAAAGAATTTTGGCTCACAAGAATGAATGGGTGTAAGAGCAGATCAAGTCTGAACTCTCCCTAGAAGTCAAGATAACTAAACTGAGACTATTTTATTTTGGGCATATTGTGAAAAAACATGATCTATTGGAAAAGACAATAATGCTTGGTAAGGTAGAAAGCAGTAGGAAAAGCAAAAGGCCGAATTACAGGTGGATAGACTAAATCGAGGCTGCCATGGCCCTGAGTTTCCAAAACCCTAGCAGGGCTGTTGGTAACAGGGTGACTTGGACATCTCCCATTCAAAGGGTTGCCATAAGTTGTGGTTGGCTTGATGGCAAAAATGGCTTACAGAATTGATGTGTTGCAAGATAATTCCATCCCCTTTCTAGCTACTGTGATGTGTGTAGGAAAGCTGAGAGACAGACAGGGAAACTTAAAAGTGATTAGGAGGTGATAGCATTGTCCGTGTGAATCAAAGAATCATAGTGAAGTCTAGTTTCAGTGCGCTACTGCTAAAATCTAAGGAACTTCAATAGCTGGGTGGGGGAATGGAAGGTGGTATCCTGCAATATGTTTTGACAATTCTGTGTGCACTTACATAGAGTAAACCACATTGACCCAGGGGATGGATTTTCTGAGTACACCCCTATAAAACTGTGCAATTTAAAATTTACAATACAATGCAGTGCAACTTTGTACTGATCTCTTTCTTCCCTGTAAGCAAATCAGTGGAAATCACACTTTTTTAAAACTGCTGTGTTACCCACTGCAGTGTGGGTTTTTTTCTTCTCCAGGTGCTTAAAATTGAATCAGATTTCATGAAATACTAAAAAAAAATACCACTATCACAGCAGTAGGAAGCCTAGAAATATGAACAAAAAGGAAAGGAAGATACCCTCTCCTGCACAAATTTCCTGGGTGATGAAATAAATCTGCTAGCCACAGGCGGGTGAAGGATGTTGACGAAAAGGCATGGAGAGAGCTGCAGGAGAGAGAAAAATGAAAGAGATTGTACAGCAAGACTAGCAGCAGATGGCAGGAACTGGAAAAGTTCAGTGACAACTGAGCTTCTCAGCAAGGTTGCTTAGAAATCCTGGCATGTTGCTGATTTAGAGCAGCATAGACTAGAACAAAAGTGAGCCCCTTTAAACTTCTAAAATGGATGCAAATTACCCCTTTAACAAGGCACTTTTTTTTTAAAAAAGAGTAATGGTTGTGTGTCCAAATGGACACCCTATCCTAGCTTTTACACCTCCAGTGGAGACAAATGGCCACATTCAATTTAATTAATACTGGATTGCATAATTCCTACCCCTGTTTCAAGGCCTTCTACAAATAACTGCAAATCAAAAATAAAAACCATCCATCCCTAATACATTATATATATATATTGCAATCCTAGATCCATGATGTTTTCAAACCAATTTTTCTAAGCTTTGGTAAGAGTTCTATAGATTTTTTCCACTTCTTTTTGATTCAGGTATTTTCTGGTGGTGAGGGGTATCAAACAAGTTGCTAGGAACTGATGTGCTTAAATGTATTTTTAGCTCTGTATTGACTCTGTCTCTCATTTTTTAAAAATTACTTTCAAAACAATCTGAAAGTCATGATTGTATGTAGTTTAAAAACTTCCATTCATGAACCTTTTGAATGGGCATCTAGTAAGAATTTCTTTAAAAATGACCTGCCCTTCAATATGGAAGATGACTGGTGAGGTTTCACATATGAAGGTTGAGAAGTTTTACAAAGCTGCCTCACACAATTCTTGTTACTATTAATAGATAGTAAGAAAAGCATTTACCTAACTGTTCATCCCCAAAGGCTCACAGAGTGGCTTATATAAGATCAATAAAACAACAGATTCCTTGCTTAAAATTGAAAAGGAAAAGGAAAAGGAAAACCAGCTAACTGGAGCATCAGTTCTTAAAAGTACCCAGTGCCTCTTCTGATGTCCAGCTGAAATGGAAACATTTGAAGATGGAACTGGACTCTTAGCTGAACTGATGGGATAGCCCTTTAACCTTCCTTTCCCTCTGTTGCAGCCTGGTGGAACTTTTGCTCTCAAGTGACTTTTGAGAACAGAGGTAGGAGACAGATGGAGCTGGCCTCCTAGCAGAACCGATGAGGTCACTCTTCTTTCCTCCTTTTCCTCAGCTGCATCCTGATGGAATGCCATTGCTGGGTGACAGTTGGGTCAGAGGGAAAAAAACAGATCAAGCTAACTTATCTTCAGAATGATTGGTCTTGCTTCCTTCCTCTCCCTCTGCTGCTGCCTGATGGAGTAACTTCTGTTACAGAATAATTTATTTAATGTCAGCCTCTGTGCTCTGTTAGAAATCTAGCTGGTGGTATGTGTAAAGAGAACTGCTTAGCTCTACACCCAAAAATTTTGGAGATGTGTAGACTAGATTGCACAGTTCATTGCAGGCATAGCTAAGGTCACATGGGTGAAACTTCCTTGCATACCCTCTGCTCTTAGGAAAAGTAAAATAGCAATTCATTATGAGGAAAGGAATACATATGAGTGCTTTGTTGGACATTACAACAGCTGGTTTAGATTTCCTCAGGGGCATAACCCTTGGATTCAGCTTAATCATAGGGGGGGAAAAGACATTACAGAAAACAATTGCAAGCCAAAAAACAAAACAAAAACAAAAACAAAACCTGAAACAGGAAAATAAAGCCATAATCTGATTGTGTCTGGGTTATACTCACACATGCATGATTCTACTTCTGGTTCCCTTGGGCCCAACCTTTCGCAGCTTATTCCAGCTAAGAGAGGTTCCCTCTGGTGTTTCATCTCCATTAAGAGAAGCAATGATGTTTGAATCATTCTATCTTTTTAATGGTCCCTCTGGGCTTCTGATTGGTCAGTCTCTCCTTAATAGTTCAAAACACTTATAAAGCCTGCAATCTTTTTGGTAGTTATATAATTGTTAGGCAAGTGTGTTGCTCTCCCACTATTATTTCATCCTCCAAAACAACCCAGTGTGGATGAATCATATTCAGTGATCATGGAATACTGACTGACTGTTGGATGGAGGGAAGGACACAGAAAGTGAGGATGAAATGGAGTATGTTGAGAAGAGGGCATGGCTGGCTGGCTGGCTGGCTGGCCCACTTGTTTTACAAAGAGAGGTTCTGGAGGAACTCAAGGTCACATCAAAACCCTTTGCCTGGAACACATGTAGTCCAAGGGCTGAAAGATTCCAACTCTTGTTTTCCATATTTCTTGTACAAAGCTGATAGATACATCTCACCAATCTATCCAACTCAGTTGTCTGTCTCCCCCCGCCCCAATTTCCTTCTTCTAGGAAACTACTGAAAGAATGCTGTGATCCTGGTCAGCTCTTTGCAATGACAAAGGAGAACTCACCAGTGGGAAAGAATCTCTGGTATGATGGTGAATTTCTGTACTCCTTCACCATTGACAATGAAACCTTCTCACTTTTCCCAAAGGTTAGTTAACAATCTTATTCTGTTCTGCTGAGTAAACCTTTCTGTATCATAGCCGACAACACATGGGCAGGTGTAACTATTTTTCTGGTGATGGGAGAAGGGTAGTGGACATACTTAAATTCCTGGCATTGGAGAACATAGTCTCCCAGCATTGTACTGAGTATCAGGTCTACTCACTGTTGTTTCTCATTTGGTTAACTTTATGTCTTTTAATGGGCAGACTGGAGTCCTCAGATGCGGTGTTTCCACATGCACCTCGGACTCCTTTGTAATTCATTCTCTAATTCCCTTCATGCCTGCTAGGCTTTAATTAATTGCACTCATGCTAAAATCAACTCCACAGCTCTCTCTTCATTTTTCTTTTAAACAAAAGCCTGTAACAGATTGGGTAAATACACTGGACTGTTTAAATAAAGCCCCATCCCCTAGCACAATGATTCCCAAACTTTGGTCCTCCAGATGTTTTGACTTCAGCTTCTAGAATTCCTAACTCTTGGCCAAGCCAGCTAGGGCTTCTTGGAGCTGAAGTCCAAAACACCTGGAGGACAGTTTGGGAACCACCGCCCTAGCACAAATTTGGACTAAGCCTGCAAGTCTCCCAAACAGCATGGGTCATGGGAGTTGTAGGCAAAAAAGTAATGTTTCCAAGCTGTGGGTCTGAGATGCTGTGCACCTATGCAAAATGGTGGCCAAGTTGGCACTTTTAGTGCTGTGGATGCTTGCAACAGCTGGGGAAAGAAATCCTGAAATAAGAAAAGAAAAACTATGTTTTTGCCACTACTGAAGGTGATCCCCACACCTGAGAAACTGTTGGAAAATTTCTTACAGGAGAAATTGATTAAAATCCCACTGCTTCCCCCTGCCCCTATGTTTATAAATAGGGTGGAAAATTTTGAGAGGCCATTTGGACACAGCTAGAGTTGCCAGGAGAACTATGGAACACAGATCCTGTACCTTCAATGGTTATATAGAGGAGGGAAATTTAGCAGTTGTTGCTTGCATGACAAGCCAAAATGTGTTGCATTGCTTGATGCTTTTTCATTTTGTTGCTTTTTAGGGGGGAGGGTCTGCCTTAGGACTCAAAAGAAAAGGGCATGAAATGTGAACAGAATCTTGTCAAAATGTTTGTAAAAATGCCTAAAAAATACTTTTTGAAAATAACTTCAAGAAGCAACAAGAAAGTATTACTTGTTACACTGACAAAGTAATTTTGTTCCTACTTGTTATATACCTCTTGAGCTATATCTTTGTTACATCTTCATTACTAAAAGCAAGCAAACTGTACAGTAATTCATTACAAGTAACTACAAATAACACATTGGCCAGAATCCTGTTTGTTGGTCCGAACCAGAAGAAGACACATTGAATCAATTGTAGAATGTTTATGTAGATGAATCCACTGATCTGATGGGTCTACTCAACAACAGGATTCAGGACAAGACTTCCAACAAATGTGTCCTTTTGTTTTTTCTGAAACACAGATCTTAGCTCTGGAGAGGTTGTGGTGGTGGGGGTTCTCAACTTCCTGAAGCTGTAATAGCCTCATATTTCAGATTTTTCCAAAGACAAATTCTGAATACCTCCCAACCATTCACTCATGTTAGGGAAACATCTGCACCTCCCAGTCAATCAAATGTTTCCTTTCTGAAAAGGCTTCTTCCCTGCTCTTTGTATTGGAGATAAATGTGAATCCCAAGCTTGCTGCTGAATATCATGTCATTGTAGCCTGAGAGAATGTGTGGGAATCTAATCCCTGCAAAAATGATTTCAAACTTTGAGGTTGTGGGTTTTGAAACATTCTCTCTATTAGTCATCACTTACACTGGGAGCTCTGTTCATTCAAACAAAGCCAGCTGGAACAATGATGATAACATCTCCCTGTAAAATTGCACGTAAGAAAATAATGACACAAGGCATGATCCATCCCAGGATAAGTAATGGTGGCTTTGTTGATTTCAGGACAAAGTGCTTGACATACCGTACTATTGTGCTGTCATCTTTATAATGGCCTTCCAACTGTGTGTATACCCTAATATTATAGATGGAGGGGACTGTTGGCATATCTAAGGCCAGCAAGTAAGTTTGTGACAGAGTGAGATTCAAACAATGAAAGTCCTAATTTTTAGCTTTTTAAAAAATTAGTCTTTCAGTGACTATGTTAGACCATTTGTGTTGGAATTAAAATTGGGTAACATTGGTGGGATGGTGCCAATATGTGGGGACTCCCATTTTCTGTAGGCTGTTAAAGAAACGTCACAAATGCTTATATAGGAAGTTGTTGTAGTTGTTGTTTGCCTTCAAGTCATTTCTGACTTACAGCGACCCTAAGGTGAACCTACCATGGGGTTTTATTGGCCAGATTTGTTCAGAGGGGATTTGCTTCTGCTTTCCTCTGAGGCTGAGAGAGTGTGACTTGCCCAAGGTCAAACAGTTTCCTTGGCTGAGTGGGGATTCAAACCCTCGTCTCTGGAGTCACAGTCCAATGCTCAAATCATGATACCACGCTGGAATAGAAAGTTTGAATGGTGGAAGGTAGTTTTTTCTGTTGTTGATGTTGTTGTTGTTAAATGATGTCAGGTTGACTTCAACTTATGGTGACCTATGCATGAGAGACCTCCAACTCACCCTGTTATTAACAGGACCATGGCTTACTTAATTGAGCCTATCCATCTGGAATGTGGTCTTCCTCTTTTCCTACTGCCTTCTACCTTACCAAGCATTATTGTCTCTTCTAGTGAGTCACGTCTTCTCATGATTGCCAAAGTATGACAATCTTAGTTTAGTCATCTTGGCTTTTAGGGGGAGTCCAGTCTTGAGTTGCTCTAGGACCCACTGGTTCATCTTTTTAGCAGTCGATGGTATTTGTAGAACTCTCCACATTTCAAATGAGTTGATCTTCTTCCTATCAGCTTTCTTTACTGTCCAGCTTTTTCAACCATACACAGAAATTGGAAATACAATGATATAGACAGTCCTAACTTTAATATTCAACATCTGGCATTTCTTGCTCCATATATGGCAAAAGTGTTGTAGAATGTGGAGCATCACTTTGCTTGTATGGGAAATTAATGCAATGGTCCTGTGGTTACTGCAATCCCTGGTGTCCCCATTTTTGGGGATTTGATTGTATTGAGCATCTGAGGGCCATTGTTTTGTTTTCTGTATTTGTTGACAGATTTTAGTTAGAACTACAGTAGATTCTGCTTCTGTAGCTTGAAGCAACGTTATCGATATGCCCTCTGTTCCTGGTGATTTCTTTCTGCCAAGTGCCCTGATTGCAGCTTCCACTTCTCTTTCTAAAATTGGAGGTTCATCTTCATATGGTTCTTCCTTGAATGTCTCTGTCATCTTTCATCCCCAAGAGCATCCCCATGCTTGGTTTAAACTTTTCTTTGATTTCTCAGATCTTGTCAAAGAGGTCTCTTGTTCTTTTTTGCTGTCATATTCTCTTTCTCTGCATTGATTATTATAGTAGTTCTCTTTGTCCCTAGAATCATAGAATTGACCATGAGGACCATCCAGTCCAACCCCTTGCCTTGCAGGAATACACAAGTTACTGAACAGTTGCTTTCAGGGTTCTGTTCCTATTTCTGTCACTTTTTACTCCCCCCCCCTCATCCACACATTCTTAACTGCTTGATGAGTTTGATCTATCATCTATGGAGGCTTTCCTTTCTTTTTGGTTCCTGATAGCATCTTTTTTCATTCCTTCCTGATAATGCCCTTGGCTTCAGTCCAGAGTTCTTATGGCTCCTAGTCAATTAGGCTTGATAGTGCAAATCTATTTTTTACATTATTTTTAGATTCTACAGGGATGTTGTTCAGGATGTATTTTGGCACTACATTGGTTTAGTCGTCTTTAGCTATATTCTTTTTTGAAACTAGCAGTTCATGGTCTGTGCCACAATCAGTTCCTGGTTTTGTTTTTGCAGAGAGAGTGAAGCTTCTCCAACTTCAGCTTCCAATTATGTAGTCTCTTTGATTTTTATATCAACCATCAGGTGATGTCCACGTATACAGTCGGCTCTTTGGTTACTTGAAGAATTTTGCAATGAGCAAACTGTTGGCCTCACAAAATTCATCCAGTAGTTCTCCTGCTTCATTTTTTGATTGTAGGCCAAATTTTCCTATAATCTTTGATTCTTCTCTGTTACTTGCTTTTGCATTCCAATCACCTATGATTAACAAGTAGTCCTGTTTTGGTGTGTGATCAATTTCCTCTTGGACTCCAGTATAAAATCTTTCAATTTCTTCTTCTGCTTCTGTAGTTGGAGTGTAGACTTGGATTAACGTTATATTGATGGGTTTTCCATGAGGTCTTATTGATATGATTTTGTCAGACTTTGCATTATATTATTTGATTGCTTTTGCTACATCACTTCTCACTAATAATGCCACCCATTTCTTCTTAGATTTTCATTTCCTGAGTAAAACACTGTAATTATCTGACTCAAAATGTCTCATTCCTGTCCACTTTAGCTCACTCAACCCAAGTAATGCAATGTTTATAAATTCCATTTCTTGTTTTGCTATGTCTAGTTTGTCCTGATTCATGCTTCTCACATTCCATGTTCCTATAATATGTGTTGTGCAGCTTTGGACTTTCCTTTTACCTCTGAGCACGTCAACAGCTGAACGTCCTTTTGGCTTGAATCCTGTTACAGCAAGTAACACAGAAGCATCATGAAGATGAGTAAAATGCTACATAGATTTATTCAGCGTTTGCATGCTAACACAGAGACATTAGCAAAAGACAATGGAGGCTGCATATCGGACAAAGGACATTGGAAAAGAAATTCGGGCAGGCAGGCACCAGCTCTCCCCCCCCCCCCATTCAGGGGTTACATCTTATATAGTTTAAGAGTCACGTAGGCATAGTTAACCATTTGCTAACCATCTGTCTGTGATACACTCAATCATTAGGATCAAAGGGTGCAGCTAGATTGTTAACTTCCGAGCTCTTTCCTCAAGGATTACTTTGAAGATATTTATTACCCAATTGAAAGGCAGGAAGGAAAGGGGGGGCATGAGATTTCCTTAGGGTGTCCAGTGTGCCAGACAGCTGGGACTTTCAGGCTTACTCCCACAAATCCAGTTGAGTCATTAGCCACAGTGCTACTCATAGTTATCCTCTGCAATACCCCAATAGCTTGTTGAGTGCCATCTGACCTGGGAGTTTTTCATGGTAAAAGATATTCAAAGAGGATTTACTGTGCCTCCTTTTCTGCAGTCCTAAAAAAAGAGCTACACTGCCACTGCCATTGTCTGTAAGAGATCTTCTGCCAGTTTCACCCTCCACTACTGCTGCTGCCCACTAGCTGTCTGACTCATTTAGTCTGGCTCTTGTCTGATATGGGAGATCCTACTGGTAGTATTGCTGCCATCAGCATAGCCTCTTGCTTCACAGGAGCATTCAGTCCCACCACCACGGAAAGGTCATGCCATTGGTGAGTTGAAAATCTCTGTCTCAACTTCATTGGGTTTCACCAAATCTTACCTGCATTTTCCCTGCCTTTGTTTTGTATTGTGTTGAGAGACTTCCTGGACTGGAATATTGACCTTTTAATATATTTTCCCCAGTTTCCACATTTATTTGCACCATTTATTTAATTTATGAATCTTTTTCTCATTAACAAAAAACATATTTCTGCACATATATTTTCCAGTTAACCATTCACATTTTAAAATATGCACATTGTTTTTTGTACACACGTATGTGAAGGCTCATTGTGAGGTGTGTATTTTCTTATAACAGGTCTTAGGAGCTGATAAAATGCTGCTTTCATTGAACATTGAATCCAGTGAAGTTTCTTTCCCTCCCTAGTTCTTTTTAGCAATAGTACATATAACATTTCTTAAGTAGAGTGTGCATTCTTTCTATCATTATCTGTGTTAAATAAGAATTTAGCAAGAGTGACAGTGTAGACACTGACCAGTCAGTGTTAAGAACCTGTAAAATTTCCATTGATTTTGGTTTCTTTTTTAACTAGGCAAAACTTAGGACTTCATGCTAGTAGCATACTATAGGCTGAATCTCTGTATGCTTACTTGCATGTAAGTCCCAGTGAGATCATTTAGGCTGAGTTCTCAAGAACACGTACATAGGATTGCATCCCGAAAGCACTTGACAAGGATTGAGTGGAAGTCTTGTAGTGTTTTTTATTAAGTGATGACTCACATTCAGCTGATGTTGTCATTGTTTGCAGCAGACTCTGATTTAATGAATGAAGCTCTCAGTGCTGCAGATACTGAATGGGAGTAGAGATGTGTCAAAATCCAGACTTGCAAACAGAGATAATGTTGCAGTGGCCAGATTTCATGCTTCTTCTCCAAAGCAGCCAATTAGCCCCAGCATACAAAGAAAATTCCAGTTTGTTCACAAAGAAGTGGAGTGAAGAGGAATTGCATGACACTCTTCAGACTAGCAGGTTCATTTTAGCATGAGCTTTCATGGATTATAATCCAGTTCCTCACAAACAGGGAGGTACAAATACTGTATATGCCACCTTTTTGCATTGCTGAAGTGGACTAACACAGCTACCTTTTTGGAAGTTCCCTGCTGTGTGGATGTAATTACATTTGCAGAATGCTGCTCTCAATAAACATTGATAATACTGCAAATGTATTCTCAGATGGGTACCATGGAACACATGCCAGGGCAGGGGTGGGGAACTTGTGGCTTTCCAAATGCTGTTGGACTCCAAACCCCATTGTTCCCAGCCATTGGCCGATGGAAGTTGTCTAATAACATCTGGAGGGCAAAGTTCCCCCAATCTTGTTTTGGAGGCTTGCTTCCTGAACTTTCTTCAGGGAAAGTGTTGGAGGATGCCCTCTTCCCCTGGCATTGAGGACAGGATTTTTTTTTCTTGTTGGTGGGGGGCTTGGGTGAAATTTCTTTAATTAAGCCCTCCTGTTCCTTTTTTTATGGCAAGCATTATCCTGGTCCCTCCCACCCACTTGGTCACTAACTGGGTGTGGGGTACACCCAGTGCCATCAAGCTGTATAAGTTCTTGGGAGGGGGAATGCTGTGCAAAGAGGTAGAGGATACCTATTCCCACAATATCCATTAAAGTATCCAGCTGATCTCACTAACAGCAATAGCACCTGCATTTCTGTACCACTTTATAGTGTTAAGCACTCTCTAAAAGTTTACAACAAGCTGGGTACTCATTGTACTGACCTCGGAAGGATGGAAGGCTGAGTCAACCTGGAGACCTGCAGGATTGAACTCGCAATGTTGTGGCTACAGTACTGGCATTTAACCGTTGCACCACCAGGTCTCATAATAGGATCTTGGACAAAGAGCCTTAAGAAAAGAGAGCAGGCAGGGGTCTTGCAGGTACCCATCATTAATCAACACCCAGATAGCAGACTGGGCAGCAAGAGGGCAGGCCTCCTGATTACTGTTTTTGTTGTTGTTGTGTGCCTTCAAGTCATTTCCAACTTATGGACACTATCACGGGGTTTTGTTCACAAGATTTGTTCAGAGGAGGTTGGCCATTGCCTTCCTTTGTGGCTGAGAGACTATGATTTGCTAGTAAGTTTTCATGTCTGTGCAGGGATTCAAATGCTGTTCTCCAGAGTTATAGTCAAACGTTCAAACAATTGCGCTATGCTGGCTCACTTAGGGATACTGTTTTACCCTTTATGTAAGAAGCATTGTATTTCTGCATTGTAATTACTGCTAACTTTGCATTTGTATTATAAGTCAGCACATAGAAATGTTATGCAAGTCAGTATCCTCTTTTGCTCTCCTTTCTTTTTAATGCATTCCCTCTTCTTTGGTGATGCATGTATCCACCCTAAAAGTACCTCTGAGTAGACATGCCTAGAAGTTCAGTGCCAGTCCTAATATGATTTATCAGAGAAAATTCCCAGAAAATGTCTTGCATAATTCATGGCTAAAGAAGGAACAGGCCTCAAGCAATTCTTCAGCCATTGTCCTGGCAAATTCTCTACCATATGTCAGAGTTAAATGCTTCAGAATCGATCACGTTCAGTCCAGCTGCTCAGACAAGGAATAATGCTCAGCAAAAGTCCAGCATATTATGTAAGCAGAAGAACAAGAAAAAAATCTGCAAAAATATTAGTGTCTTCACAACATAAACTAGTATTGGAGTAAGATTTCATTCCATTTGCAAAAATATCAGTGTTTTCACAACATAAACTACTGCCAGAGTGAAATCTGATTCCATTTGGATATAAAAATGTCTCTCTCTCTCTGGCTTTTCTTTGCAAATGAAGATTCAGGAAGGACTCATCCTGTGCTTTCTGCAAGCACGCTGATGACTAAAAAGGCCAATCTGAGATAAACAAAAATGTAGTTAAAAAAGAAACAGACTTTCATGTGTTAAATCATAGCACAAGTTTGTCAGAACTCAGGTTATACTAGTTTTTCTTTTTTAACAGCCCTAAATACTTTTGAAAGCCATGGAATTTTTGTTAGAAATGTAAATAGTTGGTTAAGCTAATTAATTAAACAAAATTAGTATAGAAATAAGAGAATAAAAAATAATTGGGGTAATGTTTTCAAAATTGTTTTTAAAGGGACTCTTCTAGATTATTACAGTAAAAGAGAAATACAGAAAAAAGAAAGAAACAGACTTAATCTACATTACTCATGTTTAGTCCTAGATGATTAAACAAGCTTACTTTGAATTCCCCCTCCTCTCTCTCTGGCTTTTCTTCGCAAACGAAGATTCAGGAAGGACTCATCCCGCGCTTTCTGCAAGTGCGCTGATGACTAAAAAGGCCAATCCGAAATAAACAAGTCCGGTTGCAGAAAGCACAGCAGAAGGTCTCCTTGGGTGGTGTTTCCGGTTTGTGATTCTTTCTGCATTGTCTTTTCTCTTCAAGACTTGTTCGGCGTGAGTTCTCAAATAAGGCTGCAGCATTGTGGATAGTGCGTCTCCATGCCTCCCGATGTGAGGCTAGGGCGGACCATTGTTGGTGATCTATTTGGCTGAGCCTGAGATATTGTTTCAGGGAGTCCTTGTATCGCTTTTTTGGAGCGCCCCCTCTTGTGCTCACCCGTGGCGAGTTCACCATAGAGTACTATTTTTGGGAGGCAATGGTCCTCCATCCTAGAAACGTGCCCTGCCCAGCGCAGCTGTGTTCTCAATATCATGTAGAGACATCTGAGACAAAGGGAACACATGGTCTCAGATGTCTCTACACTAATGCACAGAGCATGGGAAATAAGCAAGATGAACTTGAACTCCTTGCACTACAAAACAAATACGATATAATAGGCATTACTGAAACCTGGTGGGACGAGTCTCATGATTGGAATGTAGGAATAGAGGGGTATAACCTTTATAGGAGAAACAGGCCAAACAGGAAAGGAGGAGGAATAGCATTATATGTCAGGGATATTTACACCAGTGAAGTGATCCACGACATCAATACTGGAAGCCAGGTGGAGAGCATCTGGATAAAAATTAAAGGGGAGGGAAACAACAGGGATGTTATTGTGGGACTCTACTACAGACCCCCAAATCAGACGGAGGAATTGGATGTTGCCTTTCTAGAACAGATGAACATACATGCAGAAAGGAGAGATGTAGTAGTGATGGGTGACTTCAACTATCCTGATATTTGCTGGCAATCTAACTCAGCCAAAACTACAAGGTCTAGCAAATTCCTTACATGCCTGGAAGACAATTTCATGGTCCAAAAGGTGGAAGAGGCAACAAGGGGGTCAGCTATTTTAGATCTGATCCTAACCAACAGAGACGACCTGGTTAATGCGGTGCAAGTGGTGGGATCCTTAGGTGAGAGTGATCATGTTCTCCTGGAGTTTGTTATACAATGGAAAGGAGAAGCCAGGCATAGTCAGACACGCATTCTTGACTTTAGGAGAGCTGATTTCAATAAACTCAGGGAAATACTGGGGATGATCCCATGGTCAGGAATACTAAAAGAGAAGAGACCTCAAGACGGATGGGACTTTCTCAAAAGGGAGATACTGAAGGCGCAATTTCAAACAGTACCATTGAGGAAGAAAAATGGGAGGTGTCTCAAGAAACCAGGATGGATGACTAAAGAACTTTCAATGGAGCTAAGTTTTAAACGGAACATGTATAGGAAATGGAAAAGGGGGGAAATCACCAAAGAAGAATTCAAACAGATAGCGAACACGTGTAGGAGTAAAGTCAGAAAAGCTAAAGCGCAGAATGAGCTCAGGCTTGCTAGGGAGGTTAAGAACAATAAAAAGGGTTTTTTTGGGTATGTCCGCAGCAAAAGGAGGAAGAAGGAAATGATAGGGCCACTACGTGGAGAAGATGGCAAAATGCTAACAGGGGACAGAGAAAAGGCAGAATTACTCAACACCTTCTTTGCCTCAGTGTTTTCAGAAAAGGAAAAGGAGGACCAACCTGAGGAGAATGGAACAGAGGACACAATAGGGGAAATCCAGCTCAAAATAAGTAAAGAGGTAGTACAGGAATACCTTCTTAATCTAAATGAATTTAAATCTCCAGGACCAGATGAACTACATCCAAGAGTATTAAAAGAGCTGGCAAATATAATCTCAGAGCCATTGGCAATAATATTTGAGAACTCCTGGAGAACAGGAGAAGTCCCAGCAGACTGGAGGAGGGCAAACGTTGTTCCCATCTTCAAAAAGGGGAAAAAAGAGGATCCCAACAATTATCGTCCAGTTAGTCTGACATCAATACCAGGGAAGATTCCAGAACAGATCATTAAACAGAGAGTCTGTGAACATTTAGAAGGCAATGCCATAATCACAAAAAGTCAACATGGGTTTCAGAGAAACAAGTCATGCCAGACTAATCTGATCTCTTTTTTTGATAAAGTTACCAGCTTGGTAGATGAAGGGAATGCTGTGGACATCGCATACCTTGATTTCAGTAAGGCCTTTGTAGTCTGACCAACATAGTCCAACCAAGCCCATGACAAAGGGATATCATTTAGTTTCAGAATTATTCTTTATACTCTCTCCTTTTGCCTTATGTGTTTTAAAAGTCAGTTTTTCTATCAGGGCTGGTGCCTAGATTCAGTCTATCCACGGGTGGGGAGGTGGGGAAGAAGGCCCTGCAAATTCTTCCAGGCTTTCACAATTTCATATCTTGCTGCACTGAGAAGTAAATCTTCATGCATTAATTTTTCATTTCTTCCTGCAAAAAACTGACAATATCAGTAGTGGGTCTATTAGCTTGCATTGTTTGGTTTGTCATTTTATTTAACCATTCAATGATTTGTTTCCGTAACTTTCAAAGAAGTAGTCTCTTGCGGCATAAAAAGGAGGAAGCGAGGGGGAGCTAAAAAAAGAAATGTCGCAGGACCTTTGAGACTAATTGGTTTTTATTTTAGCATGAGTTTTCACAGATATAAACCTACTTCTTCAAATATGCAGATATCACTGCATTATATCTGATGAAGTGGGTTTATATCCATGAAAGCTCATGCTAAATAAAAACCAATTAGTTTTTAAGGTGCTGCCACATTCCTTTCCCCCCCTCCCCTCCCTCTTTTTCATAATTGTAAATGATGATGACTGATGTCTAGACTAGGAAACCAGCGTTTTAAAGAAGTCTTCCAAACAACGAGGTGAAAACCCTGGTTCATATGAAAAGGGCTAGAGTTTCTGTAGATACCTGCCTTAATCAATTCTAGAAAGTTTAGGTATTCTGCATCATAGTGCTGTTCTCCCATACCAGAAGAATTTATAGAGGAAAAAGAACTAGCAGGCCTAAATCGGGGTAGACCATAAAACAATTACATTGTTTTGATTTTTAATTTATCCTTGTGTATTTTGCCACAGGGAAATTTCATTACTTTTTTGTTAGATGAAACCCCACTGATCTTAAAAGTCTTGGAAACTTTATTCATTGTGAATCCATAGCTGGTATATATGTTGCAAGGATTTCTTTTCGTCTTTCAGAATTTAAAAAAACCAGATTTAAGTACTTCAATACTTTGCATGGTAGAATGACACCTATTAATGCCCCCCCCCCCTTCTGAGCATAGGAGGGATGAAGTATTCCCTTTCAGAAACTGTTCAGAAGCTTTTCATTGACTTCTAAAAATAAGTCATACTTTGAAATACTCAGGAAATCTATGGCAAAACTGTAATAAGAGATTGTGGCCCAGTTGATGTAATCAGAGCAATATATATTTTTTTCTGGATAAATAATTCTCTGTCACTATCTCCCTGATGAATGGTTGCATTCTGAGCTTGCAAATTCATACTGTTCTCCCACTTCCAGTGCCTGATCATCATTTTTCCTTAGTATGCATTTGTTAGGTTTATTTTGTTACATTTATCAGTGAACCTGTCACTTTATTTATATCTCGCTTTCTTCCTAGAGTGGGACTCAAGGTGGCTACATTTAAAGCAAAAGTGGCAGACCCCATGGTTGAACGGACTAAATTCCTGCCATTACAAAAGGGCAAAAACGGTCGTACTGAGGAAATTTGGAAAGGCAGCAGGCAGTGTTTTATCATGTTCTTCTGAACAGTTTTACTCTGATGTAGCAAAGAACAATCTCTCTCTCTCTCTCTCTCTCTCTCTCTCTCTCATTTCCCTGCTAGAGAGGATAAATGTAGACAGTGCACTGGTAATTCTGCAATACACAGTCAGGCACTTCTAGCCGTGAGGAGCATATGCAAACCTAAGACAACTGCACTTTTCCCAGGTTCAAAATCTAAGCATTTATATTCAACCTATCCTCATTACAGCCCACTGAGGATGGTCAGGCTGGGACAAAGTATCAGGCACAAAGTAACCCAGTGACTTTCATGTGTCAGTGAGGACATGAAACTGAATCTCCGAAGTCCCAGTCCCAAACCCTAACTGCTACACTAGTGGCTCCCCATTGACAATAACTGATATGACCATTATTAGCATCTCAAGATAAGGTTGAGACAAGTAACTGCTTGTGGGGGTGGGAAGGAACAGCAATTTCCTTTTGGACAACAGCAGAGAGAAGGGATTATCTTCATTATCTACACAGTGGTTCTAAATCTGGGTTCTAAATCCTGCAGCTGCTATTACTGTATTTTTTTTAAAAAATGCATACAAATATAAAGGTAGATTTAGGTTGAGATCATACTTGATGCTGATGAAATATAAAATTTCACCAGAGTATTTGTGTTGAAAGTCCAGGAGGGCAAAGACTGCTCTTTCCCCCCTGGTTTTGTAGCACCTTCACTGTGCAACTCTATGGCCAATCTGTGGTCACTTCGATTGTGAAAGGGATCTAGGAGTCTTAGTGGACCACAAGTGGAACACGAGTGAACAGTGTGCTGTGGCAGCTAAAAAGCCAATGCAATTCTAGGCTGCATCAATAGGAGTATAGTGTGTAGATTGAGGGATGTAATAGTACCATTCTATTCTGCTTTGGTCAGAGCTCACCTTGAATACTGTGTCCAGTTCTGGGCACCACAATTCAAGAAGGATATTGACAAGCTGGAACATGTCCAGAGGAGGTCAACCAAAATGGTGGGAGGTCTGGAAGCCATGCCCTATGAGGAGTGGCTTAGGGGGCTGGGTATGTTTAGCCTGGAGAAGAGAAAGTTAAGAGGTGACATGATAGCCATGTTTAAATGCTCAAAAGGATGTCATATGGAAGAAGGAACAAGCTTGTTTTCTGCTGCTTCAGAGACTAGGACACAGAGCAATGGATTCAAACTATAGGAAAAGAGATTCCACCTAAGCATTAGGAAGAACCTCCTGACAGTAAGAGCTGTTTGGCAGTGGAATGCACTGTCTTGGACAGTGATGGAGTCTCCTTCTTTGGAGGTTTTTAAACGGGCTGGTTGGCCATCTGTCGGGAGTGCTTTGATTATGTATTCCTGTAAGGCAGGGAGTTAGACTGGATGGCCCTTGTGGTTTCTTCCAACTCTATGATTCTATGATTGGGGGTAGCAGACTTACACCTAGGTGCTGTCTGGTTGCTACTGCACAGCCCAGGGAAAAAACCTTTGGTAAGGAGGTGCTCTATGCCTCCTTGTGTACTGCCTGAGAAATGTACTTAGATTGGTGTAACCCTGATGATGCCTGTATGAGATACCAAGATGAATCTGGTATCTGTAGCTTGGCTCCCTGGAAGGAACAGGGAAATACACCTGTAGGTGGTCTTGGGAAGACCATAAAGAGAACATGAATGTAGTATTCCTCTCTAGCTCATGCATCCGGGAAATGCTAGGAAACAAATAGCTAACATTGACTTCAGATGCTACTTCCCTAATACTCCAAGCCACATTATATAGAGAACATGTCACATGTGGCTTCTTCCCTAGTTCACAAAGTCATGGTTTACCATGAGATTCCCAAGCTAAGCTGTTATTTGACTTAACCAGGAATTATCTTCAGACCATGCTTTGATGTGGGTTTACAGCAGGGCTGGGCAAATGTGACCCTCCAAACTTTGTTCAACTGAAACTGCCAGCATTCTGTACCACTAGCTATATTGGCAAGGCACATTGAGAATTCCAACCCCACAACACCTGGAGAGCCACAACTTATCTACTCCTTGTGTGCAGGTAAATCCTATTTTGTATTAGTTTTGCCATCATTTTGTTACCTGAATGAGCGGAGGGGGCATCCATGGGGAGCCCACTAGTGATGCCAAATCTCAGTTATTAATTGGGGGAATAATTAGCTCAGATGGATGGCTGTGAGAGGTTGGGTAACTTCCGGGACCTTGTGCAGCCGTGTATAACAGTACTAACTGCAGAGACTCCCGAGTTAAAGTAAAATAAAATGGTCTTTATCGGAAAATAACACAGGAGCATTCATGCATGCACATTCACACTCACAAGAATGATACAAGGTGTCATTGGCCAGGAGTCAATTTCTCCTGGTGAACAACAGCCTTGAAGGAGGACAAGCAAATGCAAACACACTGGGAGTTCATCAAGCCATGAATGAGAGCCTGGTGGCTCCAGCCCTTTTAAGGAGAGCAGAGGGCAGTAGCCTGATGGCAGAAACAATGTGTTTTGTTGGCCCCTGCCTTTTTGTTCTGTGCTTTGGACCTCTTACTTGCTGTCCACCTGGACATGTTCACCCCCTCCCCCTGACTGTCTGACCTTGTTGTTTGCCAGATTCCTTACCCTTGGATGGACTTTGATGATGCTTTCGGACAAGCCTCTTGGAACTGTGAGATTGTTTCAGTTCGTTTGCTTCCTGTCAGCTCTGCACGGTTTCCTGACAACAGGGGGCCATGCCTACAAAACACAAGGCTAACAAAAAGTTTTGAGGCAGAAAGGCAGGATAGAGGAATGATGATGCTGGGGACACTCAGGAAATAGGGTAATAGAATCATAGAGTTGGAAGAGACCACAAGGGCCATCTAGTCCAACCCCCTGTCATGCAGGAATACCAATCAAAGCAAATAATTACTAGTCCTGAAAAGTAGTATTCCATGGCTTCCTTGATTGGTTCAATACACCTGTAATGCAGTCTCCCTCTTTTCCTAATGCCTTCCACTTTCCCCAGCATCATCATTTTTTCCAGTGACTAAGAGCCATTTATTTGTCTTTTTAGTGGCCCATGGTACCTGCCAAAAGGCAGTAAAAATGTAGAGAGTTTGTGATTGATTTCCACTCATTACCTCACAATTACCACTTGGCAATCAAAGAAAGCTACGCCATTCACAGCTAATTCCCATGCTTGGCTATTAGTATTAATAAGCCACTTTTCATTGAGTTTTGGGCAGCCGCTTACTCTAAAGAAGCTTCTGGTGAGAGTTTAAATAAAAATACCCACTGAAAATCCTAGATCCTGTCACTGTGCATCTGTGTGAAATGGCAGGAGCTTGGGAAATTGTATTATACAAAACATGACTTGCAGTTCCACCAGTGTCATCATATATGTCATTGAGTGCCGGCACCTTGGATGGAACTTGCAATATGGGGTGGGGGGGAGGGAACCTCCACTGATTTTTGCACAAGGTTCAGGATGTATAAATCAGGAATCCCTACCAAAACTTTGGAACATCCTGTTGTAAAACATTGTAATTCTGAGAAACACAGCCTTTCCAACTTGGCTCTATTTTCAAACATAGAATCATAGAATCATAAAATTGCAGAGTTGGAAGAGACCACGAGGGCCATCCAGTCCAATCCCCTGCCATGCAGGAAATCACGATCAAAGCATCCCCGACAGATGGCCATCCAGACTCTGTTTAAAGACCTCCAAGGAAGGAGACCCCAAAGAGAACATTTCTGAATCTACAGACCTGACATCTTTATGCTGTATGTCCTTATTTTAGAGGATGATACCTTCAGCACCATCCTCTGAATCCCATGCTTACACCTTGGGAATGTTGTAATTGCCACAGGATGCTATTTATCACTCACATTCCATCAGACATCACTGAGGATAGTGGAAGCCAAAACATTTGGGGCTTTAAAAAATAGTTCTGCATTATTATAAAATTCAACCCTGGCCCAAGTTCAGTTGTTAGTTCCTAGCTGGAACAGACCCATTGAATCAATGGGATTTACACAAATGTTGGCTTACCATTCATTTGATTGGGTCTATCAGTTAGATTTAGCCCCCAAATTCAAACCAAGTTAAAAGCTAGGTGAAATTTAAATAATTTTAAAATGTCTTGGGAAACTTGCCCGAAGCTTAAACAAGTAAGAATTGAAATAATAGATGCTTCCTTCCTCTGTGTTAATATGTTCCTTCCCTCTCAAGAGGTTAGCCTCAGCTTCTAAACAGTCATTAAGGGCAGGCCTCCATGGAGCATTGACAGTAATCTAGCCTCAAGGCAACAAAGGCATGAATGACACTTGCTACCTCCAAATATGACATAAATATGTCAAAATCAAGCTGTTCAATTATTGTGCATTGTGGGATGTGTTTCTGTGATTTTTTCCCAACCACAATGCACTTACTGAATGACATTTTCTTTCCTGTTACTCAAATACTTAAACTGACACCTGACCTTTTGAAACATGACTGGGGAAGGGAGACATTAACTGAGAAGTGTGGGGGAAGGAACGAAATATGTCTGAAAAGAGACAACTTTGCTAAAGGGGACAGGAAGATCAACTGGCAGCCTTTATCTGTGCAGGCGATACTACAGACACTGCATCCTGTTTTCGGTCCAGTGACGCATTTATTGCATGCTTTTTGTTTCTGTAGGGACAGCTTTTATAAAAATTAAAAAAAGATATATTCTTGGTTAAGGGAATGCATGAAAGGTAACTGGAGGTTGCAAAGCAAGATTGCTCAGTTTCCCAAATAATATATTCCATGTTGGAGGTCTTTCTTTGGAAATCATGTATACAGCAATCATATTGTCATCGTCGTCATCATGACTTTCTTCCAAAATTGGAACTTGAGGCAGCTTACAATTTAAAAAAGAACAATACAGCTAAAAACATACAAAAATGCATATTAAAATGGGACTAAGCTATTCACAGTATTAAAATGATTCAAAGGTACACTTCAAAAGATAAAATACAATTAAAAGATAAAAAGCAATCGAAACAGTTCAGTTTGAAACAAGTGAAGCACCCTCAGCCCATTCTTTTGTTTTAAAAACCTGCTGATAGGAGGATAGGAACTGGGCCAGTCTAGCCTTCTTGAGAAGCAAATTCCAGAGCTTAGGGGCAGCCAGCAAGAAGGCCTTCTCTGAATTTTGTGGGTGTCATTCGTCTGGATTTCAGCAAAACAATTCATAAGATCTCGCATAATATTTTGTTTAGCAAACTGATTAAATGTGGAATAGATGGGAACACTGTCAGATGGATCGATAATTGGCTAAGCTTCAAACTGGAAGGAAGTTTTAAGTGGAGTACCGCAGGGTTGTGTCCTGGGGTTGACGCTCTTCAATATTTTTATCAATAACTTAGATTATGAGATAGAGGGAATCCTTATCAAGTTTGCAGATGACTAGGAGGAGTGGCTAATACAATGGAAGGTAGGAACAGAATTCAAAAGGACCTAGATAAACTAGTAAACTGGGCAGAAATTAATAAAATGAAATTAAATACAGACAAATGCAAAATTCTACATTTAGGACACAAAAACCAAATGCACACTTATAGGATGGGGGGGATACATGACCAGGGCCAATTTAAGGGCCCTGCAGCACCTGCAGTTGCAGGGGCCCCCATCATTGTGGGGAGGCCCATTCGTAACCCTCCTCCTGCAAAGCTTTATTAGTAATAATATGAATATCCTGTACTGTGAATAGGTTAAGTTAGGTTACATTGACCTGAGATAAACACATGGGCCCCCCAAAATAAACTGTCCCTGTACATGGCTCAGCAGTACTTCCTGTGAAAAGGACTTTGGGATTCTTTCTGATCATAAGTGTGATGCTGCAGCAGGGAGGGCAAATACTATTTTTGCTCGGCCAAATTGATCACCAACAATGGTCCGCCCTAGCCTCACATTGGGAGGCATGGAGACACACTATCTACAATGCTGCAGCCTTATTTGAGAATTCATGCCGAGCAAGAGAAACGACAACGCAGAAAGAATCACAACCCGGAAACATCACCCAAGGAGACCTTCTGCTGTGCTTTCTGCAACCGGACTTGTTTATCTCGGATTGACCTTTTTAGTCGTCAGCGTGCTTGCAGAAAGCGCGGGATGAGTCCTTCCTGAATCTTCGTTTGCGAAGAAAAGCCAGAGAGAGAGAGAGAGAGAATAGAAGCATAGTTTCCAAGCTGAGGGAAGCAATAGTTCCCCTATATTCTGCACTGGTCAGGTCTCATCTGGAGCCTGTGTTCAATTCTGGGCACCCCATTTAAAGACAGGTTGGAGCAAGTTCAAAGAAGGGCAACAAGGATGGTAAGAGGTATAGAGAACAACACATATGAGCAAATATTTAAGGTGCTGGGCGTGTTCAGCTTGGTGAAGAAAAGACTGAGGGGTGACATGATCACACTCTTTAAATACCTCAAGGGCTGTCACAGAGAAGCAGAGACAGGCCTGTTCTCTGTCTCTGAAAGGTAAGAGGTATACTCTGGTGTTGTGCATGGAAAGAAACGTTGGTTAAGCCGCATTTTCATAGAAAAACTTATTTTATTGAGCTGACACGTTTCGCGTGCCAGTCCTTCTTCATGAGCTAGTTTTATCTCTTCTCTCTTTCCTGTAGCAAAGCCAGGTTACTAAATGTTTTCTATGAAAACTTAGCTTAACCAACTTTTCTTTCTACCCACAACACCAGAATATACCTCTTACCTTTCAAGGTGTTTTTCTCTCCTCCTTCACCTGTTCTCTGTCTCCCCAGAGGGCAGGATCTGGTCTAATCGTTTGAAGTTAATGTCATGAATTTTGAGGGAAACCATATGTTAATGTGATGATTTGCCTTTACAACACCCCTCCCCAGTCGTTGTCCCCCCACAAAGGCTTTTTTTTTTTTTTTTGGCCAAGTTTTAGCTGGAATGAGTAGTTAAGGCCATGAGGGCTTCACTGATTTAATTACTGTTTTATTGTGTCTGGTTTGTTTTTGTTTTTAACATGAAAAGCAGAATATATAATTATTGCAAATAAATAATCAATACAGATTCTCTCAGTGGTTTGCAAGTTTTTTTTAAATTAAAACCCTAAAAAAAAATTAAACCCTAAAGAAGAAAATAGAACATTCACAACAAATGGTGAAAAAGAATAAAGGAGCAGAAGAATAAAGCCAGAGGCAATATCAGTATGATAGAATCTCTCTCTCTCTCTGGCTTTTCTTTGCAAACGAAGATTCAGGAAGGACTCATCTCGCGCTTTCTGCAAGCGCGCTGATGACTAAAAAGGCCAATCCGAGATAGAAAAGTCCGGTTGCAAAAAGCACAGCAGAAGGTCTCCTTGGGTGATGTTTTTGGGTTGTGATTCTTTCTCCGTTGTCGTTTCTCTTCAAGACTTGTTCGTCGTGAGTTCTCAAATAAGGCTGCAGCATTGTGGATAGTGCATCTCCATGCCTCCCGATGTGAGGCCAGGGCAGACCACTGTTGGTGATCAATTTGGCCAAGCCTGAGATGTTGTTTCAGGGAGTCTTTGTATCGCTTTTTTGGAGCGCCTATCTTACGCTGACCCGTGGCGAGTTCACCGTAGAGTAGTATTTTTGGGAGGCGATGGTCCTATCACCACCACCTACGACTCCTCGAGCGCTTTCATCAGCGCTGTCTACGCACAATCCTAAATATACACTGGACTATGTGAATGATAGAATATACAAGTCCAAATAAATAAATAAATATATAAATTGAAAATCCACAGCCAGGCAACAGCTTCAGTCTGATGTGGGAAAAGTATAGCCCATAGGCCACATGCCTCAGGGCCATTTTTATGGCCTTCAGGGCATTTTGGAGCACACTTGGTAAAAACAGTGAAACCTCTAAGGTTTAAATAAGAAGCTGTGTTATTACTTAGCAATAAAATCACAACTGAATTGATGTGATATGAATTGGGGCTATGATTCAGAGCCTTGGATAGATCCTTCAAAGGTGAGAACTGACTCACCATCCCACTGAAATGGAAACCACCCCCGCCAGTGTTTTAGCTAAACACCAGACATTCAACATAGTGTGTTGTAGGGATGTAACCCTTCACTAATTTTCTTCTTGAAGGAAGCAATGAGTAATTTAAAACAATGTTCTTGCTATGAGAAGGTGCAGTTTTAAATGGCTACTTGGACCTTGGGACTTATTATGTGCAAAATTTGCACGTGATTGTTTTGCACAGGAACCAGCACTTTCTGTGCAAAAAATAATATGTTTGTGCAAAAATTTTGTTTTCTGTGCAGAAAATACTTTTTCTTGAACAGAGAATGCTGTTTTCTGTGCAAAATAACTATATGCAAAATTATTGTTGAGTAAGTCCCCAAATATAGCATTCTGTTCAGCAAAATTTATTTTACATGGAGAAAATGTTAGTTGACATGACTCTTATTTTCTAATTTATTTTATAAATTTCTATATGACTTATCAGTGCCAAAGCACTCCCTAAGCAGTTTACAATGTAAAAACAAGTAAAAATAAGACAATTAAAAACAATGAAAAAGTAACAATTAAAATTATTTTTAAAATGTATACATTTTAAAGCATATACAAGGTAAAGCAATAAAATAATAAAGCCATAAAAACCCCAATAAAAGCCTCTGTGCCTGCAACTACAAATTAAAAGCTTGCTGTTGCTTATTTTGACCACATCAGTAAAAACTAGGGAAGGATTTGAGTGTACAGAAAATGCCAATAATGCACATATATGAGGCAGGAGTGAAAGAAGGAAGGAAAGCCCTCCCCCCATGATGGATATACTTAGCACAGACAAAAAGGAGGATATAATGATTAATAATTGGAGCATAAAGGCATTTATCAAATACATAGCTAACATATGTAATTGTAAACAGTTTGAATATGAAAGAATAAGTCTCTATCTGCACCAGAAAAAGAAATGCTTCCCATTTGTACTTTATCTTCTAATTATAAAACAAATTGGACACTGTTAAAAAGGTCTTCTAGCTAGTAAACTCTCTGGACAATTCAAAAAAATCAAATAATTCAAAATGGCCATTGTGCCATTCCCCTCCTGGCCAGTTAGAAAGGTGTTTCTTTAAAAAACAACAACACGATCCTTTTGTTGTTGCTGTTGTTTGCCTTTGTTGTATCCAACTTATGAGCTTATCACAGGGTGTATGTGTTTTTGTCCAGTTTTGTCCAGAGAGGATTTGCCATTGCCTTCCTTTCAGACTGAGCGAGTGGGAGTTGCCCATTGTCACCCAGTCAGTTTCTGTGGCTGAGCAGGGATTTGAACCCTGGTCTCCTAGAGTCCTCATCCAACACTCAGACCACAACACCGGACTGGCTCTAACAATCTTTTACTCTGCAAATAGTTCTCCAGCAAGGCTACCCGGAGCAGGATAAAATCAACCTAGCTGAGCCCTGATTTCAGCAAAAAGTGGAAGTGGGTCAACCAAGAGCAGCTGAGGCTCAAAAGAGAGCTGCAACTAAAGCATAAACATTTTCTTGTTTGGATTGCAGCTCCCAGAATCCCCCAGCCAGCATAGTTAGTGGCCATGCAGGGTGAGGGAATGTGGAACTTGTACTACACAGAGCTGTGGCTGAACCATCAACAAACTCCTTTGTGGGTGCCTGTTGCTGAAAATACGATGGCACCCCCTCAGTGCATTGTCGTTCTCTGTCTAGCACTGTTTCCAAAGTGTGAGTTGGATTTTGTATTGTCTCGCATGGCTTAGGGAGAATGCTTGTCACAGCTGCTTTTGGTCATCGATTTGTAACAGGCACTTGCTTTGACCTTAGTGGTAACAAGTGACAAAATGATTATTGGAAGGTTCCTTAACTGCAGACTCTCTGGCTTCAAGTGTACAGCAATGACTAGTGAGTGATAACTCAAGGACCAAATCTAGCTGGCAGGTGTTTGTTGGATGACTCAGGATCCAGAGATTGTGTGTTTGTGTGTGTGTGTGTAAAGGAATCTTTTCTCTTCACCAACTGCTGCCAGAATTTAAGAAAGTTACCTTTCTGGATTATAACTCCCAGAATCTCTCAGCTAGCTAGCTGGCCATGCTGGCTGGAAGATTCTGGGAATTGTAATCCAAAAAGGTAATTTTTGAAACCTCTTTACCACCACTGTTACTATCATAAGAATATCATATGTCTTCCATTATAAAATTGCAGTGAACATGTGATACCTGGGATCTCTGTAATGAAAACTGAATGACAACAGAAGGAAGCAGTTTTCTGTGTGGATATAACTTCTGCATAAGAGTGCTGTGCCTATATCATGCCCATCATCCCCTAAAATATGTATGATAGGTGACATGAGATGTTCTCATGTAGTGGGAGCCTCAGCTGCACTTGGTGTCCCTGTCGTTTTTCACACTGTTCTGTCTTCGTTGTGCCAATCTCCGCACACAACAGAGGCATATAATGTATTTTCTGGACAATGCCTCCCCAGACTGTTACTTAGTGGAGAATATAACATGTTTGAATGTTCTCCACATTAGAAATTAAAGCACCAGTGCTGTAGCAAGTAACCTGAACCTGTGTGGGGGCAGAAATAGTCATATAGATAGATCCTGGTGTGTCCTCCTATATCTTTGTGTAGATTGCTACACTTAAGCTTTAGTTCATTCCTCCTTTCTCTGACAGCAGTGTTGGTTTTAGAAAAGAATAAAAGGAGCTGCCATGAATATTATATTATGTGAAACCTTGCCACTAACCAGGAATTGCAGATAAGAGACTGAACAGAAGTGGGACCCATAACAAAGTATAGATTGCTTTTTGACAGCCAGCCAGTCAGAAAAACCTATCTCCTCTCCCTGCCCCCACTTCAATAAGCACTTAATAAACTTTGTCCTTTGGTGTTACCAGATGATATATACAAAAAAAAAAAAAAAAGTTGTCTAAAGGGATCCAGCACATCATAGGGTGCATCTACACTGTAAAAATAATACAGTTTGATACCACTTTAAGTGCTGTAGCTCCATCCTACAGAATCCTGGGATTTCTAGTTTTGTGAAACACCAGTACTCTTTGGCACAGAAGGCTAAAGACCTTGTAAAACTGCAAATCCCAAGATTGCATAGGATGGAATGTGATACCTACCCTGACAGCCCCCATCCTGGGATATCACATAATTAGTAATATTTAATAATTTGGCTTGACGTGCTCTTTCACGTGGTTAGCAGGTAAACCAGGAACCCCCAGATACCAAGGCTGGAGTCACATATAACCTAGGGAGGGGCCTTTGGAAATTCCCCAAACGAGTCATACCCAAATCAGAGTTAACACGTGGAGTTGAGTCATCCACTAATCCACTCAATGATAGCAGAGTCCTTGATGGTTGCAAAACAGGTTTTTCCTCTTCTCTTTCTCCCCAACAATAAACATTGCCTGCACCCATTCAATTCCAAAAATGTTGCCCATTAACAATTGTTAACTCTTCCGGAGAATCTTTTGTTTGGTCCTGGGAAACCCCGAGAAACATTGTATTCCACTCTAAATCCCATCCCTTTGGGGGGAATTATCACATATAAATATCAGCCTAAAACACCACCAAAGTGTGCATAGACCTCCTGCTTTCCAACTTCATATCACTTTGTGTCACCATTCTGCCTTCCAGACCTCCCCTCTGCCAGTTTAATTTGTGATCTCAGCTCTCTAGCATTGGTATATTATAACCCACAATCCCTTTACTCTGTTCCTCTATCCAAATACTCCCTACTATCTCTGACAGCCTTGTGTGATTGCTTGAAGCCTGAGTGTTTGTGTGAATGCTGTTAAGACTAATTTCCAATAAAGATCATTTAATTGTATGTTCTGGCTTGGAGTCTCCTCAGTTACTACCAGTATACATAGGTCAAAAGATCCTGCCATTACTCGGCTTTTCACTGCCATTTAGAGCTAATTAAATATTCCTCATATTAAGATTTGGACACTAGTGGGATCCTCATGGACCCCACGCAATTTGGTTAACAAGTGTAGATGCATTCATAGACTCCACAGCCACTAGTATTTGACAGAGAAGAACTATCTAGGGTCTAAAGAGTTACTGACTTCTTCAAGGAAAGTATTTCCATTCAGTGAGGGGTGGAAATCCATTCCGGTAAGTGGTAATTTCAGAGCTAATAGCCATAATGTACAGATTACCTCACTATGAAGTTTAGCATTCATTTGTGATTTCTTAAGAGGTCAGCTAATTCCAAGATGTGCAAGTAAGATTAACCACTGTTGTCAGTTGGATGATGTATTTGGCCATGATAGAAATTATCCTTACCTGTCAGTATTGTTTACTGAATCAGAGTGGTCTAAATAGATGATGGGATGGTAGTTCCAATGTCGGTGGGGTGATGTATCCACTTCAGCTTCTAGTCTGAAAGGTACTGAATCTGTTTGGGGAACAAGTTCAACACCTTGGATAACTCCGTTAAAGTTCAGTTTAAAATCCAGCGCAGATTCGCCATCCAATACAACATAGGATCTGCCAGCTGCCATTGACCTAAATCCAGTGTTGTATTACTAGTTAACCACTAATGTAGTAGGAGTTTTACAGGCAGTGAAAGTGCTGCCATTTAGCATTATACTGGAACAGGCAAAGCACAAAAATCAATGTGTATAGAGCCATCGTACTGTCTATCCTCCTTTATGGATCTGAAACATGGGTCACCTATCGCCACCACCTACGACTCCTCGAGCGCTTTCATCAGCGCTGTCTACACACAATCCTAAATATACACTGGACTGACTATGTGACGAATGTTGCTGTCCTTGAACAAGCAGGGATCACCAGCATTGAGGCCATGATATTGAGAACACAGCTGCGCTGGGCAGGGCACGTTTCTAGGATGGAGGACCATCGCCTCCCAAAAATACTACTCTACGGTGAACTCGCCACGGGTCAGCGTAAGAGGGGCGCTCCAAAAAAGCGATACAAAGACTCCCTGAAACAACATCTCAGGCTTGGCCAAATTGATCACCAACAGTGGTCCGCCCTGGCCTCACATCGGGAGGCATGGAGACACACTATCCACAATGCTGCAGCCTTATTTGAGAACTCACGACGAACAAGTCTTGAAGAAAAACGACAACGCAGAAAGAATCACAACCCAAAAACATCACCCAAGGAGACCTTCTGCTGTGCTTTTTGCAACCGGACTTGTTTATCTCGGATTGGCCTTTTTAGTCATCAGCGCGCTTGCAGAAAGCGCGGGATGAGTCCTTCCTGAATCTTCGTTTGCGAAGAAAAGCCAGAGAGAGAGAGGAACAGGGCAAAAGTTGCTACTCAAGGAGAAATAAACATACCACTTAAATTCACTTGTTGCCTTCCCCTTTAACCTTCCCCATAATTAACTAAGACAATTTTGTCATGGTTAGCACATTTTTAAGATGCCAGATAATCCTTGGAAATGTGGGATGCTTCCTCTATAATTATAAGAGGCTTGTCACAAGACAACTTCTTCCTATGATCCAACTTACCATCTCAAGTTTGTGTTTCCTCACTTTTAAGGATGCATACACATGTGCACTTTTGCACAAATGCACACACAAAGCAGTGTGGCATGCAACAAAATTTTGCAGGTTGAAGTGTTCCTGTTTATGATTCAGACAGCCATGCTCTTTTCTGCGATGTTCCAATCCACCCTTCCTTACTTTGGTTTTCTGTGGACTTGTCTGTATGAGGCAAAAAATGTGGATTGCACTGCAGTACTGGCAATTGCAGCAGCTGCTATTTGTCTTAATGGGGTTTTTTGGCAGATCACAGGCACATGAAGCTATCCACGTGTGCTGTGCAAACGGGCATACCTGCAAATCAAGATGGCGTCTGTGAGTGAATTATTTGTGTTTTTACTTACCTCAATTTGCCACTGCCAGACAGTATTTTTTTTATAAAAAAACATATCCAAGGTGTGAAAGAGAGACCTTTTACTTTAACATAGAAGCAAACAAAAAAAGCCATTTTATTGCCTTAGCACTCACTCTCTAAGGCAAAAATCCAACATGGTAGCTCTAGGTGCTTGCCTTGTTAGCAAGCTCCACCCCCTATACACATCTGATCAATCACCTTTCAAGTTCCGCTTATATAGGGAAAGTGAATCAAATTGAATCACTTGTCCCAATGAGCAGGAATGCACGTTCCCCTTGCTGTTTTTAAAAAACTTTGAAAAAACCACGAAGGCTTTTCACGCATAGTATATCATGGTATTTGGCCCCCCTCCTTCCCAATACATTGAAATGATGTGGGGTGCCATTTAGACAGATAGTATTCTCCTCATATTCTGTGAGGAGTATTTTCGCCATTTAGACAACCCCTGTGTCTTTCTTTCTACACCCATCAGTTGAAGAACCATGGTTGTTGCTTGGTGGTGGTGGTTATATCCCAGTTTTTCCCCCAGTCTGGGACTCAAGGTAGCATACAAGAGTTAAAAGAGAGAGCTTAAAAAAAAAAAAAAAGACACGGGTACTGAAAATGCACAGTCCTTATTGGGCCATTTCCCACCCCCTCTTTTATTTTTGTGTTTTTGCAAAACATGAAGTTAACTTGACCCTTCTGATACCTTGCCCATGTGCATGGATGCTGCTGTTTTGCCTGCATGAGGAAAATATGTTCACTATAATAATATAGCAGGGCTTGGAAAAGATACATTTTTGTACAACAGCTCCAGAATCCTCCAGCCAGCATGGGCAGGAGCCATGCTGATTTAGGGATTATGTAATACAAAGAAGTAAGTTTCCCAAGATATACTATGTGCAACCAAATGTGGTTAAGCATATTTGAACACCTTCACCTTCTCTGCTTGTCACTATTATGTGATAATGGAACTGGGCTAACTTCAAACTTTCAGGCATGTTGACACCACACACCTGACAGTTGACATTGTCATGAGGACTCTACATGCAGTGAGATACTCTGTGTGATGAATAGCTTTAAACAATTTAAGGCTCTTCTTGATCCTAAGGTCCATTTAATCCAGTGGTTTGTTTCCATCAGGAACTGCTCAACAAACCCTGGATGTTCCCAACCAAGGGCTCGTCTAAATGGTGAAAATACCCCTCATGGAATTCTCTGGGAATCCTACCTGTATAAACAGGATCCACCACAAATCCACACCATTCGGAAGGAGGGGGACCCAAAATGGGAAAAACAATGGAGTAAAAGCCTTTGCAGATTTCCCCATACTTTGTCAAAAACCGTGAGGAAGATGTGCATTCCTGCTTGTTTGGACTATTGAATGGCAGGAAATCCAAAGGGAAACATGAAGCTGATTGGCTGGGCAAGAGTGGGGCGGGCTTGCTAGCAGGGCAAGCGCCCACTGTCACCATGTTGGATTTTCACCTTAGCAATCGCTCACTGGCAATAAAACAGGATGAATAGTTTCCTGTTTTGCTGTCCTATAAAATTGGAAAATTGCTCTACCGCACCAGCATACCTTGGATGACTTTTTAAAAAACAAACGAACAGCGACAGGGAAGAACTAATGTGAATAAATCATTTGCAGCCACCATAAAAAATGCAAGGCTTATGAGGGCTTCCGAGACCAGAAAAAAACGTTTGGATATGTCACTGCTGCTGCGAGATGCCAATACTATGAGGCACTTTGGATTTCCCCCCCTCGTGTCGATGGGCCCCTAGTTGTGAACATGGATTTTATTTTTATCCCCCATTTCTTCCACATCTGGGACTCAAGGCATCTCACAACAAGACTAGGGAAAAGCCCAGCAAACAGATGCAAATAAAAACAGGTTATAATATCAAATCACAATTAAGCATTATCATATTGAAGCAATAAAGGAGAAACAACTTAAAAAGTACCTCAGTAAAAAGCTCCTTTCTCAGGAACTCAATGCCCGCCTGAATAAAAAGATATTTTCTTGCTGGCAGATGGACAATAGGGAGAAGACAAAATTTGTTTCCCTCAGAAGGAAGTTTAACAGCTTGGAAGTAGCCACCGAGAAGCCCTTGATGTTTCAGGAATTGTTTCTACTTCTCGTACTGTAGAGGAGTAAAGAATGACCATAATTTTTGTTATGGAATGATAGGTTCTGGAATGAGCAGTACTTTAAAACAAGATACTTTTTTTTGGTAACCGTGAATGTTGGGTAACAGCCCTGTTTTTTTCTTTGTTGCTTCTGGACTCTTTCCACCAAATGTGTCTCTGGGATAGGTGAGACCCAGAAAAAGCAGATCCTAAAACCTGAGCGGGATCATATGGTCTGATCAGACTATAGTGGAATATTCTAGAAAGGAGCATGATTTGCTTTTTGCAACCCTTAGCCATATTGCGGCAATCCATGGCAAGTTCAACTTCTTTTGACTAACAGCCATTGGAAACTTTCCTGTGACAGGCAATGCATTGAGCATCACCAGGTCTATGGCTTTTTCCAGCAGTTTTCCCTTGGTTATCATCATGTGTAAATAAACTCTCACTTTAGCTACCACTTCCACAGATCTTTTATCAGGACAAAAATAATTTATTTTGAGTAGTTTCAGGCTAGAGATAAAATCAGAGAAATCCGTATACGCTACATGAAGCACTTTTAGGCATTTAGATAGGATGTATTTGGGAGCTATAAATCATTTTTATGGATTGGAAAATAAAAAACAGAATGGCATCAGTTTCCCCTTTTATTATGATAGAATATCACTCCAACATCATTTCAATTAGTCATAGACTATAGAGTTTGATGGCCAACATCACACACTTGTCTAAAGCAGAATTTAAAATATATTCTTACTGTTCTGTCCTACATTTCCATGAATTATATAGTAATAATGTGCTGAAGAATATCTGGAATCCTAGGAATTAACAAATGCAGTGGTGTGTGGAGATACAAATCATTCTTTCAAGCTTTTGTGGTATCTGCTTAGCCAGGCTGCAGGCATCTCGTAAAGATTTCATCCTTGGCATATAAATACAGCGTGAGTGATAAAACAGACCACATTTATTTATTTATTTATTTATTTAAATATTTGTATAACATTCTGTATCTCAAGATCTCAAGGCAGTATACAATAAAATCTCGATCAATTTAAAACCATGTAAATAATTTTTTTAAAAATTCAGGGTTCTGTTGCATGTCATTGGTTTCTAGTATCAATTTGATGGGCCAGTGCTGATCTTTAATTAAGCAGATATGAGGGGCTTTTGGCTTCTGTATGGTTTGGCCTACAATCTCTGTCAGCCCTGCTGAGTATGGGCATTAGGAAAGGATTATGGGAGTTGCAGTCCAAAATATCTGGATATCAACTATGCTGGGCCTACTTCATTTTTTAAAAAACTAGGACCCAAGGTCCACCAGGTGGAGCCAGGGCACAATAGTGACTTGGGATAAAGGGTGGAATGAGGAATAGACATTTTAGAATTAAGGAGCAAGAGCACCTCAGAACATGTGTTTAAATCAGGAATTTGTTTTCAATACTAATCCTGAGCTCACAGTCCTGCCAGTCACACAAAAAATATCCAAGCTTTATTCTATCTCACCAGCCTGAATTAGAAAATGGAAAGAGAACTCTTTTTTTGTTTAACAATGGAAAAACACTATGTCCCCTTGCTTCATTAGCAATTGGGAATAGAAAATCCTTTGTGATCTACTGTAAATCATCCAGAAATCCAGTAAATCTCAGTTTCCTTTCTGTCCATGCATGCTTTCATGAATGAAAAATTAAATGAATTTGGGTGGCCCTGATGACAACACATGGCCTAAATACATGAATAAACACAAACACTGCACTACCCTACCTATACCTGTTGTAGGCATGGCCCCCTGTTGTCAGGCAACTGTGCGGAGCTGGCAGGAAGCAAACGAACTAAAACAATCTCACAGGTCCAAGAGGCTTGTAAAAAAACCATGGTCAAAATCAGTCCAAGGGTCAGGAATCTGACAAACAGCAATGTCAGACAGTCCAGGGCATCAAGGAGTCCAGGTAGACAGCAAGCAAGAGGTCCCAAGCACAGAACACAGAGTCAGGGGCCAACAAAGACACATTGTTTCTGGCATTGGGCTACTGCCCTGCGCCCTCCTTAAAAAGGCTGAAGCCAGCTGGCTCTCATTCATGGCTTGGTGAACTCCCAGTGTGTTTGTGTTTGCTTGTCCTCCTTTGAGGCTGCTGCTCACCAGGAGAAGCTGACTCCTGCCCATGAGAACACCCAAGTGTAGCTTGGCTGAATAACTGGAATTGACATTGAATCTCTGTGCCTTGACTAATAAATGTGGAAGTTATACAGAAGTGTGCACAAGCCTAGTTATGGTCCTAGTGACCTGATAGTGCTTTCCTCTTTGCTTCACACATTCAAGTGTAACTGTACTGCATCTGAAGATGTGGATTTATATCCATGAAAGCTCATGCAAAAATAAAAACCAGTTATTCTTAAAGATGCTGTCACATTTCCTTTTTTCCCCCTTTTCTCTTCTTTCCTTCCTCCTTTTTATGCTTCAAATAACATTTCATTTAGCATCTTTTAAACTTGTGAATGCATTTTATATATCTCTGAAGATGCCAGCCACAGATGCAGGCAAAACGTCAGAAATAAACTCTTCCAGAACATGGCCTCACAGCCTGGAAAAAAACCAAGGAAAATCTACTGAAATAGATCATTGGTTCGGCCAGCTCTGTGCTTTCTGCCCTGAATAGCAACAACTGTCCAAGAATTTAGACAGGGATCTTTTCCTAGTTGGCTACCTGACATATTTTGTGTGTCAGACCAGGACGACCTTTTTGTGAAGATAAAATTGTGGTAAGAGAATGAGAAACCATGCAACACCAGTTTGAATCCCTTAGAGCAGGAATGAGGAATATAAGGCATTCCAAATGTTGTTGATGACCACTTCTATCATCCCTCACCATTGGCTATGCTGGTCAAATCTGATGAGAGTTATAATCCAACAACATCTGGAGAGGGACCAGTTGCCCATATTATGTTAGAGGGAAGTTAAAGTAAATACAGTATAATAATTAAATATTGTGCATTGACTCTTCTTTGGGGCACAGTATATTCTTGGTCACTGAGCTATGAGTTATCTCCTTTCAAGATGTTTCCTGTGTCGTGGCCATAAGACAAAGAAGTCTGGCAATCCACATGAATAAATGAATCAGAAACAGTGCTGTGCAAATATTTATTTGCTTATTAAAATATTCATAGAATCAAAGAATTGGAAGTGGATTCAAGGGCCATCTAGTCCAATCCCCTGCCATGCAGGAACACACAACTAAAGCACTCCTGAGAGATGCCCATCCAACATCTGTTTAAAAACTTCCAAAGTTGGAAAGTTCATCACCCTCTGAATTTATTCCACTGCTGAACAGCTTTTACATTTAAAAAAGTTCTTCCTAAAGTTTAGGTGGAATCTCTTCTCTTGTAATTTGAATCCATAGGTTTGTGTCCTAGTCTTTGGAGTAGCAAAAAACAAACTTGCTCCATCTTCTATATGAATATTTAAAGATGGCTACCACGTCAGCTCTCAGTCTCCTGTTCTCCACACTAAAGATACACACCTCCCTCAGTTGTTCTTTATAAGGCTTGGTTTCCAGGCCTTTGGATTATCTTGATCATCCTTCTCTGGAAATGTTCCAGCTTGTCAATATCCTTCTTGAACTCTGGTGCCCAGAACTCCCACCCTGAGATCTCAGGGCAGTGAACAGGTACAGCAAAATTTAATAATTGCTGCCTTAAGACACCCTTTCAAACATGTCAGTTTCCCCAGCATTTCCAACTGACCTTGCCAGAATGTTTGCCTATGATTTAATGCAGGGTTGGGCTATAGGCTTCAAAGCAGAGGTGGGCAAAGTGTGTCCCATGGACCACACCTTTGTGGCCCCTGCCAGTCCCTCACTGCCCCCAAGCTCCCCAAATTTTCTTCATTTTTTTGCTGTGGTTTCTGCATCAAAACTATCCAAAGGATGCAGAAATGTGTGCCAATAAAAAACACCCCTCCAGACCCCAGAAATCTCCTCAGATAACACTTTTTTGGTTTTATCTTGATCAAAATGGTGACCAGAAGTGATGTATTATAACTTCTGCAGACCATTTGGGCTGGGATATGGCCAGAATGGGAGGTATGTTTGGACATGCTTGAGGAAGAGTGAAGCCTGTGATCAGGAGAAAGAATTGGCCTCCTGCTGCCATGAAGTTGCCTACTCCTGCTTTAAAGCAAAACCAATATGCTGCCATAGTGTGCATGATTCTTAACATTTGAAGCTACCTTTCTGTACACAACAAAGGTACCTGCATGGGTCTTTTTTTGTGCGGAGCATCACAGGGAGGCAAAGCTGAGATATTTAATTAGGGGTACTATCAAAACTATTGAGTTCTCCTGGGACCATAGTTACATGAGCAAAAGGGAGGAAAACTCATATGAAGAAGGGCTTAGAAGATTCTATTTCCTCTAAGGAAAATTTCCAAAGGAAACCATACAGTAGTGACTTCACTAATAGATACTAATTCACCCATTCACTCTTTAATAAAGAAGATAAAAAGGAAACTGTCTCCTTCTGAGATTTGGAGCTGGCTGTTATGGCATTTAGGGAGTGAAAGAGTACAGACTTTGCACGCCAAAACTCCCAGAATCAATCACCAGCATGCCCAGTAGCCTTAGGAAAAACACTTGTTTAAGACTAGGCAGAGTTTTGGCAATGGTTCTGTTGTTGCTGCTGGTGGTGATGGTTCTGTTGTTGTCATTGTTGTTGTTGTTGCTGCTGCAAGGCTTACCTGACCTGATTGTTTCATTTCACATGTGCATACCATTAGTTTTGAATAAAGAGTTTCTGACACATGTTGAATTACTCTCCTTTTTTGTGGTGCAGGAACCTATCCCTAGTCTTTCCGTGTTATTTCTGTCTCTGGCACCAAAATTTATGTTAAATAAGTTATGTCCAGAAACACATCTACTTTGTTAACTTGTAATGTCCTGAAACACACATATTTTTCTATAACTTGTATAGAAAAACCTATGATTAAAATAGGAGTCCTGGTGGCGCAGTGGTTAAATGCCAGTACTGCAGCCATAACATTGTGAGGTTGATGCTACAGGGCTCCAAGGCTGACTCATCCTTCCATCCTTCCATAGGTCGGTAAAATGAGTACCCAGCTTGTTGGGGGCAGTTAGCTAACATGTTGTAAACCACTTAGGGAGTGCTTTGGCACTGATAAGTGGTATAGAAACAGAAGTGCTATTGCTATTGCTAAAATACAGTCGCACCCCCTGTATCTGCTGATTCAATTACTGTATTTGTGGATGGCGACAGCAGGGGGAGTGGACAGGGGAGGGAGGGGATGGCTCTGGGATGGCAGTGGTGGGTTGTGCGGCGGCAGCAGCAGCGTAGGCCTGGGAGGCACGGTGGCAGTGGTGGGGTGCACAGTGGTGGCAGGGGAGGAGAAGGAGGTCACAGCAGCGGCACACATTGTAGCGGTGGTGGGGCGTGCGGCAGTGGTGGCAGAGGAGGCCTGGGAGGCTGCGGCAGTGGCACATATTGCGATGGTGGGGTGTGTGGTGGTGGTGGCGGCAGTGGAGGCTTGGGAAGCCATGGTGGTGGCATGTGTTGTGGTGATGCGGTATGTGGCAATGACAGAGGCCTGGGAGGCTGTGGCCTAGGTGGAATGGGTTGCAGCGGCGGCAGCCTGGGCCACAAGCATCCCTCCTTTCCTCCCTTCTTTTCCAGGGCATTCACTATTATCCGCGGAATTCACCGTCCGTGGGGTCCCCCAGAACCAATCCCCCGTGGATACGGGGGTGCTATTGTAGTATTGTTTGTTTGTTTAAGGCATAATGTTGTCTTCTTTCAGCCCACCAGGGCCCTCAAGCTCATGTACAACCAATAAAAACATTTCAGATATTAAATGCATTGATAACAATGTCTAAAAACACACTAAAAACCCTCTTCAACATTAATTTAAAAACAGACTGTTGAAACAACCAGAGAAATTTCAAGGGCCAAAGGCTATGAAGGACAGCACCATTTTAGGTGCCTGCAAGAAGCTCAAAGCCAGCTTAACTTCTTTTGCCACAGCCAGGGTGTTGCTACAGAAAAAGCCCTGCCACTCTATATATAGAATTAAACTGTCTGTAGGACTGAAATAATTTCAAACATCAGAATAAAACAATATAATAATAATAATAATAATAATAATAATACAGCATGCTAAAAAAAGGTATAGCCTGCTGGAATGAAAAGATCTTCACCTGTCAATGAAAGGACAGCAAAGAAGGGTCTAGGAGCTGCCATGGAGAAGACCTTCTCTTGTGTTCCTGCTAAACACGCTTGTAAGGCTGATGGGATCAAAAGAAGCATCTGCCCCAAAGATCTTAGAGCTTGGGCAGATTTGTATGGGGAGATTCAGTGCTTCAGATAGCCTAGACCCAAGCCTTATTAGGGCTTTGTAGGTCATATGGCATATAGGCAATTAAAGCTTCTGTGTGACTGAGGCTGCTGCCACAGTGCAGAAATAATGCAGCTTGATGTGCGGCAGTGGTGGCAGAGGAGGCCTGGGAGGCTGCGGCAGTGGCACATATTGCGATGGTGGGGTGTGTGGTGGTGGTGGCGGCAGTGGAGGCTTGGGAAGCTTTAACTATCATGGTACCATCCTATGGAATAATGAGATTTGTTGTTTGTTGTGGCATCAGAGCTCTCTGACAGAGAAGGCTAAATATCTCACAAAACTACAAATCCCAGAATTCCATAGCATTGAGCCATTACAGTTAAAGCAGTTTCAAATTGCATTATTTCTGCAGTGTGGCAGCAGTCTCGATCTATTATTCTGCAATGAAAGTGCTCAACCAGTGAAGGGTTTCTCCTCCTAACTAAATATTGCTAAAACTCATTAACATGGTCGCTGTGAAAACGTAATTATATTGTGATGATCATTTACCAGGCTAGAAAGAATAGTTGAGATTCTTAGTCACTAACATAACATTTTCTAAAGGAAGCAGGTTGCTAAAGAACCCAGAAGATATTTACATTCTTGGATGCCAGAATTAATTTTTTTAACTGCCTGAAGCAATGAGGCACCTCAAATGTTGCTCTTCCTGGATTATAAAACTATAAATATTATTTACATTTTTCATACAATATTGCCAGTCTCCATGGGAAACAGTCATAATTTAAAGTGTAGAACTGCTACTGATTATAAAATGGTGCAGCATAATAGGTCTGAATGTGATCTCTGGGATCCTCAGCTCTCACTGTAGTCACAAATTTACTAGGTGGCCCTAGGACAAGATCTTTTTCTCCCAAGCTACAGCACCCCTGCCCCTGGCTAATCTATAATACTGTATAGCAATTACAGTGGAATCATAGTGTTATGATTATGTAGTGTGAAAATGCCCTGGGTCTCTATGAGGATTTTTGAGATAATGGTTTGGATCCTGAGAACATGCTAAAGAGTGCCATTTTCTTCAGGGGTTCAGAAGAGTTATGGCTTTGTTAGCTTGGATCCTATATTAGGGTAAGGGAGTTCACAGAAAGGAAGTTGTTATTCCCTCTTGCCCTCTGAAATCATCTAGGTCTCTCTGGAGGATTTGGTGCTAAGATGGTTCATAGACTGACTGAAAGAGAAGCCACCCCCAGGGTTGCCAAGTGAAAAACAGGACAAGGCTCCTCTACATTTAAGCAGTTGTACAGAAGAGGGCATTTCAGCAGGTGTTGCTTATCACACAAGCTGAAATTCGCTCACTGGCATAACCATTAATAGTATAGGAGCCCTGTCCTGTTTTTCACTTGGTAACCCTACACCCACCCCAAATCAAAGGGGTTTGCTCTGTTCCAGTCACAAAACACTTATGATTGGTGTCCTCCTGAACCATCTGCATGTGAGATAAAGTCAATTTAAGGAAGTTCACAGGATAATTTTTTTCAATTCCCATTCCCCTCCTTTCTACACACCAGGAGAACATAGTTTTCAAGAGAATCTTCCATTCCTTAAGGGGAAAAAAAAGAGATTTGTAGGGGAGGGTATGGAAGTACTTGAAAGGAAAGGACAGAGTGGGAACGTTAATTTTCGTTAAGCAGACCTCAGAATCTTAGGATCCAAGCCAATGTATTTATTTATAAAAGAATGTATTTACCCTATCAAGCCACTCAGGTCCCCACCAAGGCAGTTCATATTCAGGTTTAAAAACATAATACTGTACAATGAAAACAAACACAATAAACCAGAGAGCTTAAACCAGGGCCAATTACAACATTGCTTGCTTCAGCTGAGGAACAGTTATTGATCAATCAGTTGGGATTAGCAAGGCTCCACCACCACCACCACCACTGTGGTTGTCATCATCATCATCATCATCCACAGTCTACCAGTTGTTACCAAGTGGACTTTTGAACCATGAGTTATTTGGGTTCTACCCCAGAATCTAGGTACCAGTGAGGTATCACCAGATAATGCAGCGCCTTCCAAGCAGTGTCACTTATTGTAATTGTGCCATTGTGATCCCATCTATGACAATTCAGATACTGTATTTTATTAGCCCATTTGGAATTGCTCCAAATGGATAGAGCACCACTGGAATCACAGTTCCACAGTAGGCAGTGTGGTGTAGTGGCCTGAGTGTGAGACTAGGCCTCCAGGAAACCAGGGTTCAAATCCCTGCTCAGCCACAGAAAACCACTGTGTGACCTTGGGCAAGTATCACTCTCTCAGCCTCAGGGGAAGGTCATTATTAGCTGAAGGAAGCAATGTTGTAATTGACCCTGGTTTAAACTCTCTGATTCATTCGATATGCTTTGTGTGAGACAGCAATAAAGGAGCAATGGACTCTTCTTGTGAATTTCTATACGACGGACAAAACATTAAGATGCAGACGACAATTTCAATGTCTCTTTCTGTCTCCATATAAACAAACTCATTTCTGAAATGGGATTCTCCTATATTGGCCTTCACAAACTGTTGAAGGGAGCACACATTCACATGAGCCTCAGGGGAAGGCTTTCCTGAATTTTGAGTATGTTAAATGCTATAAAGAAAATATTAATCAAGTTATTGACCCTGCAGTGAAGGAAAAAGACCTACAGTGTTAATACTCAGTGGGTGGCCTAACCTCTTTCCTTACCCACTTGCTTGTCCTGCTGTGCTATCCAAACCCCTCACTCTAAATTCCTGAAGTGTAACTGGCCTGCAAAAGAAGTTCCTATGTGATCTCCCTCATTAAAAAAATTTCTGTTGCCAGGCAACCCCATTCCAGCTGCCCCTGAAGAAATGCTCTGTGGTAGGAAACGGTGGGATTCTGAAGAAGAGCAACTGTGGCAGACAAATAGATCAAGCGGACTTTGTCATGCGGTAAGATGGGGCTCCTGTTGAGGCCTTGCCTCCCCCCTCCTTGTTTCATAGCCTTTCAGAGCATTTTTGGCTTGTTTGTGATTATTCAACTGTTAACTGTTTCTCCTTTCTTTCCTCGGTGTGGACAAATGTTGGCAGGCATCTCTCCCCTTGTCTTGCAAGGCGGGCCTTGAGCCTTTTAGAAGGACCAACAAATTTGAGTTGAATCTTAATCAAAAACAAAAGCTTGGGAGGAAGCCTACTCTGCCTAGTTGCGTTATAAAGAACCTGTGACCTCATTTTCCCAAGAGGAGAACAACAGAGTTCCAGAACTTGTGCAACGTAGCTTAATATTCCAGACCCTCCATCTGTTTCACAGATAAAAACGAACGGGGATGTGTGGCCAAGGCAGAAAAAGTTGCTAAAGAGCAGGAACAGTCAAGCTAAAAGACACTGCAACTGTTTGCTTCTGCTTGAGCCTACTGGGAGGGTCTAAATTCTTTTCTTCTCCCATGGTAATTGAGTGCAAACTACTTTTGCATATTAAACTCTGTTTGTAGCAATTGAAATAAGCTGAGGACAAAGGAGGAAGATAGGAGGAAGTGAGGAGGGAAAAATGTGGATTGCTGTGGGGTAACGCCAACTCGCAGCTGCTTCTATTTGTCCTGATGGTCTGTTTGCAAGATCGCAGGTGTCATGATGTCAATTCCATCATCCTCTGCAAGGTGATGGCAGTTCCATCATGCTGCAAGTTACTCCATTTCCTATTATCTGCAAACAGCAATGATCTTGCCAGCAGGGCACCAGGTATAAGGAAGGGTTATAGCCACCAAAGGTGGGAGGTGAAGGGATACCTCCTGAGTGAGCATCACCAATGATATCACACCACCAGACACAGAAGTGGCTAATCAGAACTCTGAGACTGCTAATTTCAAAAGGGGTATAAATCCTTTGTGTGTAGCACATGGCCGAGAGAGACAAAGCGGGCTCTGGGACAGACACCGTCTGTTCCAGATTCTGCCCACACTAACATAGGAACCACCAGCCACCTCAATTGCCATAGAGTTTTTAAAGGCCCTGCCTGACATCAGGACAAGGTAGCCATCAGATTTACAGCCTAAAAGACAGGACACCAAAGGAAGGGTGTGGGGAGGGAAAAGGAAAACAAGAAAATTGGACTTGTATATGATTCTTGGGATAGCAAGGTGTAATGCAGACAGAAGTTGCTGATTCTCTCACAACCAGGTAAGAGTGGAAGCAATTCAAAGGGAGGAGGAACTAAAAATTTCTGGTCTCTTAACTGGAGAGCTCCTGAGTTTTTCAGGAGGGCTGATGGTGGTCCTAGTGTTCATCTTGGACCCTGCTGCAGCCTGTTGGAGGGACAAAGAGTATATGCACACAAGTTGTTGTTGTTGTAATTTTTATTAATACATATATATATATATATATATATTCATATCCTGTCTTTCCCCTAGTCTTAGAGGCTTATTGCATACCAAATTAAGGCAGCAGGGCAGCCAAAAAGTTCCGTCTTCCATGCTGCTTTACTGCATGACATTGTTGTTCTTCCGTTCTGGTCTCATGGGAGAGCAAGGTAAAACCACGTCTTTTTGCTAACTAGAAAATCCCGTTACCAAACAGATATAGATAAAAAGGTTACATCATCATACAAAAGTTAAAAATATAATTAAGGTATCGATAAAGTTAAAAACAGTTAAAAACAAGCCATTAAAATAGAACAACAAATAAAAGTAATATAGCACATAAGTAGTCAACCCTTAAAGGCCTGTTGAACCAGAAAGATCTTATCTACAAAAGAATAGGAAGGAGGGCACTAATCTAGCCTCTCTGGGAAGGGAGTTCTAGACCCTGGGAGCAGCCACCAAGAATGCCTTCTCCCATGTTCCTACCAGATGTACCTGGGAAGGTGGTGGGGCAGAGAAAAGATATGTCTTGCTACTTTAAATGATGATCATGGGGAAGGCATGAATCCCATGTTTGAGAATCTCATATTTCAGCCTTGGAAAACTGGTGAAAGTGGTTTTTGGGCTTGGTCTATCAAAATTCATGCAAACAGTCAGCATGTTCTCCCCGTTTCATTGTCTGGAAGCCAAGGATTTTAGCTGAGCAGCTGGTTTCTTGCTGAGTCACCATCTGGAAGTCCAGGCAATTTCTTCTCACTCTACAATGTTGCATGAAGAAACATCCTGTGGAGAAAAACAAAACACAGCTCCCTTATGATAGCAGGGGTTTGTTAACACAGTACAAGACCAGTCCTTAATTGATTTTGTTGGGCAGTAATATTAAACTGGCAAAACCACTTCTGAGTATTCCTTGCGTAAGAAAACCCAATGAAATTTGTTGGGTTGCTATAAGTCGACAGGCGACCTGAAAACACACACACACACACACACACACACACACACACACAATTATAATGGGGGGAAGACAGTGATTCAAACAATGGGTTAGAGCAGGGGTAGGTCATAGGTCATATGTGCCCCTGATGTTGCTAGACTACAATTCCCGTCAGCCATAGCCAACACCCAATATGAGGACTGATGGTGGTTGTGATTCTACTGCATCTAAAGGAGCAAACACTCCCTATCTTAGCTCAGAGAATGGTCATAGAAGGCATGACTCGCCTCTAGCCTAAGCTCATAGCCTGGCATTATATGCTGCTGGAATGAGAATTTCATGGAAGGCTAAGTAAGGCTGTACAAGAGAGAAAAAAAACTGGAAGTAATTTTGTCAGTGAAAGAGTTCTGTTGGGCCAGCAAGGGTAGGTTTAATACTGGTTCTGGCCAACCTTCCTTTTCCTGATTACCAGTAGGGCCCCAGCTGATGCTTCTTGAACAGATCCCTCCTTCTGAGTAGACTCCTGTTCCTAAAGGCTGCTTGTGGTCAGATAAGCATTCCTCCTCTGAACTCACATCACATCATATCACAGGCCCGCCTCTGTCTCAACTTATTGAAATATGTGTGAAAGGAGAGAGAGTCTGGATTCATGGTGTGATGGAGGTGTTCCTCTAAGGCTCCAGAGAGCTCTGTGAATAACCAGCTGAATCAGGCTGCTTAGAAGGTCCTTGGAGAATACTGGGACATTTTGCAAAGGCATTCTTTGCCTGCTCCCCCAGCATCCAGAACAGGCAGGCTCCTGACAAGTTCACATTGTTGTTGTCATCTACCTTCAAGTTGTTTCCAAATTACAATGACCCTAAGGTGATGTTCAGAGGAGATCTGCATTTGCCTTTCTCTGAGACTTAGAGAGAGTGTGACTGGTCCAAGGCCAACTAGTGGATTTCTGTGCACTTTTTAAAAACACCTCTGGTATTAGATTGATTGATTGATTGATTGATTGATAGATATCCTGCCTTTCCCCTAGCATGGGACCCAACATAGCATACAGCAATTTAAAACAAAGTACATAGCTAAAACAATTTAAAGCACATTTAAAACATAATTAAAAAGATGAAAGCACATCACATCACATCACATGGAAAACACCCTTTTGCCCCATGATTTAAATACCAAAGGCATGCTGCAATAAAAAGATCTTTGCTTGCCTGCTTTGTTTTTCAAAAGGAATTTTGTTTCAAATGAGTGCATAAAATCTCTTTGTTCTATGTGGCACATTAGTGTACATATCAGTCAAAATTGAATGTTCTTACACAAGCATGGAGAGCCAGCATGGTGTAGTCGTTTTGAGCATTGGACTATAATGCTGGGACCCAGGGTTCAAATCTGCTCAGCCATGGAAACCCACTGGGTGACCTTGGGGAAGTCACACTCTCTCAGCCTCAGAGAAAGGCAAACCCTCTCAGAACAAATTGTGCCAAGAAAACCCCCATGATAGGTTCACATGAGGTTTTCCATAAGTTGGAAACAACTTAAACACACACAGTGACACAAGCATGATGGGACTTTCTTTCCCTCCTTTCCCTTCTGCAGCTCCCCATATACCACTGGAAACTTCCTCTGGAGGGTTTTCCAACCATCTAGAACAGAATTTGAGGCTGTGGAAGTGGGAGGGATTGCCCCCTTCTAGTTCCACTATGGGAAGCAGTTTCATCTGCAGAATGGGACCTTTGGATCCTGTCCTTTGTTGTTTATAAGGTTTTAATGATAGATTGCACTGGCTTCATTATACTGGGTCTGACCTTTTGTCCACCTAGTCCAGGATTGTCTGTCCTGACTGGCAGTAGCTCGGCTATAGAGGATATCAGGCCCAGTCAGGGTTCACAGTTGATGATCAGTCCAGGCCCTGAGGTTTCCAGGCCAAACCTGAGACATAGGGACAGCCCCTGGTGATGTCATTAACATTTTGTATTATGTACTGACCACAATTGCTCACACCTTGTCATTCAAATACATTCTTGAAGGCACACATACACACATTTTCTTCTTGCCAGAAGATGGATGGAGAGTGGATGGTGAGCCCTGACACCACAGTGAATGGTAGGGCAGGAAGAAGCCAACTAAGTAAATACACAGCCCTCCCTCCTGAGAGCCTTTGCAAGTTGCAACAACAAATCAACTAAAGCTTGGGCTGCATCTATACTACACAAATAATCCAGTTTGAAACTGGATGATTTGCTATGGCTCCTTCCTATGGACTCCTAGGATTTTTAGTTTTACAAGGTCTTTAGCCTTCTCTGCAAAGAGTGCTGGTGCCTAACCATCAGGATTCCTTTGGAATCCTGGGATGTGTAGTTTGGTGAGGCACCAGCACTCTGACAGGGAGGGCTAAAGACCTTGTAAAACTACAAATCCCAGGATTCCATAGGAAAAAGCCATGGCAAATAATCCAGTTTCAAATTGGAATATTTGTTTAGTGTGGATTTGGCCTTGGAAATTGTAACAAGTTGCTGCTTTATTAGGTGATATAGAGATTTGCACACAGTCCTTTCCTCTTTCCTGGAGGTGAGCTCTCCACCATTGGAGAATTTGGACTTTTATCTCCTGCCTGGAGATGAACCACAAAAAATGGAGACTGAGGTACCGTCTGTACGAGGGGAAAAAAATATGAACGTGTCCAAAAAGGCAGGCATTTGCAATGATGTGACCTGTCTTCATGGTCAAAAGAGCCCCCCCCCAAATGCCACATGACCCCCTAGACAAGATATCAGGTACAAGTGATTTACTTGCGCTTTTAAATCTGCCATCACCAATTTTCCCCCCCATGGTGCACACATGCGATAGTTCATTTTTTTTTAAAAAAAAAAGAGAGTATAGATCGTCATTTGATTGACTTAGCGGACCCTTGCTTAGCTGAAAATCCAACATGGCTGCAGCAGGTGCTTTCCATCTTTGCTAGCCCTGCCCCCATGCTTGTCCATCCAATCAAATTATGATGTCTGTTCATAACTGTGTGAATGCGATTGTCCAAATGATCGCATATTCGCATGTCATACAGAGCTTTTTAAAAAATCCAAATGAAGCCCTGGACGCAATGGACAGACTTTGCGGTGGATTTGGCTGCCCCCTTCCTAATGACACATATTTGTGTGAATGTCCATATGACCGGATCACCTTCCATTTGTATTATTTTCACCATTTAGACAAGCCCTTAGGACCAGGCCCTGAGACATGGCAACCGTAGGGTTTCTCCAGCACCTGTTACTTCAAATTCTTTTTAATGAAAGATGCCAGGGAATTAATTTGTAGCCTTCTGCACACACATCATGTGCTCTACTGCTTCAGTCTGTACTTTCCCATTTGATGCCATTTTGTGCCAGCATCTTCACTAGTGCTCTCCCCCATCCCCAATGCACAATTCAGACTGCTGGTTTCAGGCATGAGTGTTATTCCTTAAGCTGGAGTTGCAGAGATTGAAATTGGGACATTCTATATGTAAATACTGTACCCTGCCACAGAATTAATAATGGCTTCCTAGTAATTACATGCCCATGCCAGTCTTTTGTGCTGGCTGAGTTAGTGAGTGTAACTGATTGGAAATTTCCTTATACTAGCTGGATCTGGTGTACCATACAAAAAACTCCCCCAAAATGCCCGGTAGACCTCACAACAACCCTGTAAGGTAGGCTGGTGGATTTAAATTCCTCCTCCCCCTTCTCAGCATTCCACACTTTTTCCGGAATTGCTGAGGGGAGTCGCTCTGTTGTGCTGCTGTGGTGGATGCGGCAGCAGCAGCGGCCAGTTGACTTCCGGGGTCCCATTGTAGTGGCAGCAGCAGCGTCCTGCTGCCACTACCTGTTTACTACCTAGGTCCCATCGCAGCTGGTGAATGGCTGAGGGAGTGAGAGGAGAGAGGGGGCCCTTGTGAGGCTGGGGGTGTAGATGCAGATTGAATGGATTGTGAGGTGGAGAGGGAATTTGCATGTGGGTGGTGATAGCAGCCAGTCAGCACACTAGGAGAGGAAATATACCCAGGCCCAAGCCATATGTGTGTGTGTGTGTGTGTATATATGTGTATATATATATATATATATATATATATATATATATAGAGAGAGAGAGAGAGAGAGAGAGAGAGAGAGAATATATATATATATATATATATATATATTAAATGGTGCAAAAGAAATATATAATATGTATGTATAATAAATAAAAAGAGAAATTAAAATATCACCTTTTTCTGTTTTCTTCAGATGCAACCTTCCTCCTCTCACCAGTGAGTACAGCAGGGACGTTGGGTCCAAAACTCAGCTGGTAACTGCAAATCCTAGCATAATTAAGAAAAGGTAAGCAGCAGGTTGTTTGTCTCTTCCGAAAGGGCTGGCATTCTGAACAAAGGAACAAAGCGTGGGCGTTTATGGCTGAGGTGTTAGGACTGAAAGAATTATGTTCCTAGCCAGCTGCAGTTAGCCACAATTTCTCATTTGTTGGGCTTATAAATCTTTACACTGCTTTGATACGCTTCAGCTGGCAGTGAAGGCTGAAACACAAATTTGTATTCATAATTCCATAATGCTGCATTAGAAATATGCATGGTTAGCCATAGCTGGAGTGGGATATCTATAGAATGACAGAGTGTCCTGATATATTGATCAATAACAAGTACTAGTTGGTACTGAAATGAACCAAAGTAAAGCCTTCTTTGCTGAGAATGCTAAAATTGTGGTAGACCTTGACTGTGGGGTAGAGAGAGTAACAACTTAGAAACTGCTAGGAGCTGCAGTTCCCAGCAGAGGAATGTATCTTTTTCTGTAACATTAACCAAGCCTGTGTAAGCATATGAATGGTCAATTGTCTTACTAATATGTTAGCTGAAGTTTGCTACTTAAACTGGATGAGCTCATGAGAACCTTTCTCTCTAACATGTGTACAAGACCCAGGAGCAGGGTTTATAAAATCTTAGCTTCCAGTAATCAAATTGTTCTTCGTTGCCTGCACCTGACACTGACTGTGTGGGTCTTTGTTCGAGGATAAGAACTATCTTCGACCAAAGATAAGCAGAAGCCTTTATACAGGGATTCAGGATCTTAGGACTGGTGTTGTGCGAATGGGGCTGATATCTCAGTTCTCTCCCCACTGCTAACAGCTGCACCAGGGTGTATTTCAGGTGCCAAGATATGATGGCCAGTGTTGTACAAATCTGCTGCACCACAAAGCAAGCATGAAATGTGGTGCTGCACGCAGAATCCCGCTTTCTAGAGCAGAGATTTATTTTTAGTGGAGCATGTTTCTAGCCCACATGGCTATGAAGATATGCCTGACAATTCAGAATGGTAAATAAGGTAATGGCAAATGAATGGTATATGAATAAATAATGGTAAATAATGTACAAGCATACCTCAGTTAACGAAGACTCTGAAAGAGCAGCTCCTTCTTACAAAGTCTTTCTCTGCCTACCTAGCTCCTCCACTTTTCCTCCTTGTCCTTTGTCTAGCTGGAAGTTTTTAAACAGCATTTAGAGGGTGAGTTACTGGAGAAACCTGGACTTTGAGTTGCTGAGTAGCAGCAGTGTGCCTGCAGTAAACAGTGCACTAAAGCTTGAACTGAGAAAGAATGAAATTCTTCACAGCTGATCCTACTCTAGCTGTGTGTGCCTGCCTACAAAAGGCAAAGTAAATAGCAACTGTCTCTGGAATCCCTTACTGAGCATGCACGAAAAAGCAAAACAGAGAGAAAAGGGAAAAGAAAATTAGCTTGTGTCACCAGCTCCCCCCCTCCCCGATGTTAAAAACACATAGAAATGCAAGTATGGGCACCAAAATGGAAATTGTAGGAAAAGCGGAAGCTCCTGAAAGAAAGAAAAATATCCCTGGATGCATTTTGGAAGTAGTTTTCAAGTGGTCTCTAGAAGGTTCAAAATATTTTTGTTTACTTATGCAAGGCTTACCTGACCTGGATGTTTCATGGGGGTTGGACTATATGGCCCTTGTGGTTTCTTCCAACTCTGTGATTTTGCATGTGCATATTATTAGTTTTGAATAAAAACTTTGGTGGAACATCTCATTTTGTTGTGGTGTAAGAACCTATCCCTATTCTTTTCGTGTTATTTCTGCTTCTAGTACCAAATTTTCTATTAAAAAGAGGTAATATCCAGGATCTCCTTCATTAATGGAGGTATTCTCATGGTACACCTGTACAGTTTGGGTTCGCAGTTCCAATCCTTGGGCTCTTATCACTCACCTTTCCCTTTTACCCTCGAGATCCCTCCCTGGAGCTGATACTTGGGCCTCAACGTGACTGCTGTCCTGGACAAGTGGCTGTGTTGATCAGTGGCTTCAGTATGGTAAAATATGACCAGTCTTCCTTGTGAAATATTAAAATGAAACAACCAAACAAGAGGTGTAGGAAATAAAAACAGTAAAGATTTATTATATAACAAGCAAAATAAATATCTAGCCTTACAGTGGTACTACTCACAGTAACCCTTCTGTTTTAAACTAAGTAATACTTCTCCCTGAACCTTCTCCACATTCTCAGTTTCCCAAAACCAAAATCAGATCTTCTACGTTCCCCTCATCCTAACTAGCCCTCACTCTATTTCTGACTCTGTCACCTGTGCTCTCCAAACAGAGGACAGCTTCGGACTTAAAGACGCAGGCAATAGACAGCAGCGTTTCTTGGATCAGAAAGATTTATTGCAAACAGGAAATCTTAAAGATTTAGAGGGGCAAGGCCTCAACAAATACTAAGTTCAAGCTTCAAATAATAGTAATAGTATGTGCGTACGGGTCCCTTCTAAGAAGGGACAGTGAGCTAAGTGTTCAAACAGGTTTTATACCTTTCAGGATACCATTTGCTTCTCCAGATGTCGTATCATTCACTATCTGTGCCAATTCCTAATTAGGCCTTTTTGGCAGCAAAAGCAAAGGATACATAAAGAACATCAGAGCATATATGAAATACAACAGTTTCCTGACTTTCTTGGCAACTGTAGTCAGGCCATCTAGATAGCTACAGGGTGACTCCCTTTCAGCAGAGATCCTCTCAGGTCGGCTTGACATGGCAGAAAGACTGTCAGTATCTTTGTAAAAAGAGAATATCTAGATGCAGGGTTGAAGGACAGGGCTTGGAGCAATCTTTATTGCGTGTGTGGCTTATTCATAAAATGGCTGCTGGACTCCACTGGGAGGGGCTTTTCAGTGAGTTGTCTTTCTGTCAATGTGGCCATCTCTTTTATGGGAAATAGCTGTAAAACTCCATTTTGTACAGGTCTCTGATTCATGCTTTCAACTCCCTCACTCTATTCCATCCTCCCCCTATCTGCTACTTTATCAGACAAACCTTTAGGTTATAACCTTTTCCCCATGGGCCCCCTTGACAGCATTATGAAAGCTGTGGTGGTTGGCCTAGACAGGTTTGCCTGGCTTATCTGTCATATGGAACTGGAAATCTGTCCTCTGCATAGCCCCTTGCTTCTCACAGCCACCAGCATTCCCGAAAAGTGAAATAATGTTGCAAATTGGTGACAATATGCTGTTGGCAACAAGAATGTTAATTGCTCAGTACTGGAAGAATGTTGATGCTCTGTTACTTCAATAATAGGAATTGAATGGAAGCCCTCAATCAAATGTTTAAAGCGTACGTAATTTACCCTGAAGTAAAGAATGCAGGAGATGCGTGTTTGATTTTTGAGAAATATGGCTGTAACTGATGCAATTTTTTTTTCAGCATTGGAAAAGAACCAGTGAATTAAAACTCAATAATAGGATCAATTTTGTGATTGAATATGGTGAGAGAGTATCATTATGATGTTAAAAGGGAGATTGGATATATGGCGTGTTGACTGTTAGACTTGAATTTCGTGCTCTTATAAGTTTAGCCTAACTCCACTGCTATGGATTTTCTTTCCTTTCCCCCCTTAAAACTTCCTGAAAACCAGTTTTTTTCCAGCCATCTGAAGTGAGGTTTTGGGAATCAATGGAGAGGGCGGGGAACAGGAGGGCCCAATGTTGGACACACCCAGTATGTTCATATAAGCTAAGTCTCCCTTCCCTGGAATTCTGAAATCTGAAATATTCCAAAATCGTCCACATAAGTGCCTGAGATAGTGATACCTTTGCTTTCTGATGGTACACAAACTTTGTTTCTTATACAAAATTATTAAAATAATTGTGTATAAAATTACCTTCAGGCTATGTGTATATGGTGTATATGAAACATAAATGAATTTCATGTTTTGACTTGGGTCTTATTGCCAAGGTATCTCATTATGTATATACAAGTATTCCAAATTCTGAAATATTCCAAAATACCTCTGGTCCCAAGCATTTTGGATAAGGGAAACTCAACCTGTAGTATTTTAGGAAATGAATAATGCTTGTATTGGCACAAATGGGAGCCTATGCACATAGCAGGTGCTCAAAGCTCAGATCTCCCCCATTACCACCTCTGGCATCCATGCCATAGTTATAATCCATCTCCTTCCTCCTCCCTTCATGGTGGTTTTGAAATGAAAATTCATGTGTTCAAGGGCAAAAAATAAGAATAAAGCCACATGGAGCTGGACTCTAAGCCAATATGGTAAACTAGCTTCTTTCCAATATGCTTCAATTTGGCTGAAGATATACTCCTGTATATCTGGGAGTAAGCCCACCATACTCATAGGGACTTAGTTCTGAGGGAACATGTATAGGATTACACTATTAATTCAACTAAAACAAGAATAACAGAGGATGAAGTGTCCCACTTTTCCAGGGATGAGGAATGAATGCTTTGCATTTCAACTTCTGGAAGTCCCAGCCAACATGCAGCTGTGGCTGATGGATTCCATGTAATCTGAATTTTAGAGGAACTTATTGGAGGGTGGGGATATGGCTCAGCATTTTAGATAGCTCCTTTAAGGGTCAGAGTAACATTCAGAGTGGATTCCCTACCCTGCTGATATGCATGCTGCCACTTGACCAATGGTAAGGGATCATGGGAATTGTAGTGAAAAGCATGTAGAGGATCAAAGAGCTCTTGTATAAACTATCCCATTGTGCTCTTGCCTTCCTTTTCTTTGCTGTATGGATGCCCCGTGAAACCATACAGAATAGACAATTACTGTATAATTAAAAACACTTGCTGAAAGTTTCCAGTTAAAAAATAGGGGAAGAAATAATGGAAAATGCTGTCTATGGGTTCCCCCCGCCCTAATCTGATGTGCTTTCTTTTTCTCTTACATTTCGCCAACCTCTTAAAAATGAAAGGATAGTTTACAAGAGAGAACATGGTTTGCCTTTATTTTCTGAATCCTTAACATTCGGTGAGGGCTCAGCTGAAAATTGTTAAATAAGATCTTTCAGTTTGAAACATGGGAGTGAGGGCGAATGGGTGAGTACTGGGTGCCAGTTCTGGTGCGTGTTTGAAAGAGATATCATAAGGCAACATAGCTCTGGAGAGAAGAAAATGAACAGTGGGCACATAGAGCAGCAGTGCTCCCATCATAGAGGCAGTTGTGCTGTGCTTTCTGCAACCGGACTTGTCTATCTCGGATTGGCCTTTTTAGTCATCAGTGCGCTTGCAGAAAGCGCAGGATGAGTCCTTCCTGAATCTTCGTTTGCGAAGAGAAGCCAGAGAGAGAGAGAGCAGCAGGGCTGTGGCTTCTGTGCAACCCCCACTAAGCTGCACCCCAACTTTTCACCCTGGTATGTATAGTGCAACCAACTTTCAGCCATGAATGTAAAGGACATTTAGTTGTGACAAAATTTGTACATTTTTAGTGGTGTGGCATCACTCCAGTTCATGGAATGGATAATATTAAATATTACTAGCTGTACCCAATGTAACATACACCATTATAGTAGATTTGAAAGGTTCACACAGTTCAACTACTTGCTATTATTGTGGAAAAAATTACCATTAAAATCTATACATCCACCGAGTGACCGCCTAGCTGGCTGGCTCTCCTGCCTTGGACTCGCAGGCCTCTGAAGCATGGTGGCTTCTCCTCTTGCACTCCCATAATGAGGTGTATAGTGGAGGTGGAGGTGGGGGGCTCCGTTTATACTCCCAGAGCCCTTGCCATGACTTCTAGGTAGGTTGCCCTTGCTGCCCCCTCCCCTGGCCAGGATCAGGGAAGGTGGCAGCAGCACCTTTCAAATCTACTATAATGGTGTATGTTACACTGAGTACAGCTAGTAATATTTAATATTATCAATTCCATGAACATTTGCTGGAGTGATGCCACACCACTAAAAATGTGCAAAATTTGAAGTAGATTCCAGTGTCTCTGTCTTTATTCTGGAAGGGAAGTGGAGAGTACGGCCTGGGACCGCAAATGAATGTTTTCCCTGGCTTTTGATTTGGCGGCTTCCCCCACGGTTAGGCTCTCCATCAGGCTCATGGAGCGACTACAAGGCATCACCCTACTGCACTGCCATCCTGGAGTCCAGCACTGCTTCCTTTTGGCAATTGCCTCAGCCAAAGGACTGCTGTGCCAGCTGCCCATTGGCTCTGGAGCAGAGCAGCCAGCGAGAGCGAGCTACGTGTGTTCTTGGCTGGGTGTCCCCTGCCCCCTCACTGCCTTCTTTTCTCCCTCAGCCGCTCCCCACCGCCTTAACCCTTCCAGTGCAGTCAGGGCTGTGGCTTCCCTCAAACAGGACACCTCATGTCTCAGGAATATGGTAAGGTATGTGCAACTTTCCCGCATCTCCTTTCTTTTGGCTAGGAGCCCCACTGCCAGAGAGGGGAGAGGAGCACATAGATCATCCTGTGGCTGCCATCCACCTTTTCCCGCTACTGTTTTGTAACCACTTATGAGAGAGTGGGGGTATATGTATATATAAAACACGTGGTTATGTTTCCTTTCCCAGTGTGCTGATTGGCCACTTAGGAAACATTGCCCCTGCCTCCTCTCACTCCCTCAGGCAATCACCACCCACACACAATTTCCCTCTCCACCTCACAATCCATTCCTGCCACTGAATCTGCATCTACACCCTAGTCTCACAAGGGCCCCATTGCCAGCCACACACCTGAGTGGCAAAGAGGAGGAGCTGCCGCCGCCACCTGTGATACTGTATTGTAATATAATCAACTATTATATTGATTACAATTGGAAAAGAAGTATTAGATATAGGTTAGTAAGATGATAATTGGCAATAAAAAGGCCACAACTTGCTGGTGGCTGCAAATGGTTGGCACTATTGCATGGGTCCAGATCCCTTCATTGCCCAACCCTGTATTGGCCAATGGTCACCATGTCGGTTGCTACAGACTCCTCCTCGAGAGGAGAGTACCCGGCCGAGCCATCCCACTCGACACTCTCCCCTCACCTGTAAATAAGATGTTAATAGTTCTATAACAACTTTTAAGGTGGGGGGAGGTCTCCGTGAACCTGAACTTGAACCTGAACCTGAACTTGACGGAGACCCCTTGTTCCCCACCTACTCGGATCAGGGCCCATGCCAACCATGAGCAAATTGCAACAAAATTTATTTGCATACATAATGATAGAGGGAGGGTGGGCGGGACTTCGGCTCTTCGTGAGCCACTGAGGAGTCCGTGCCGGGAGCAGGCTATTATACTGGCCCCCGACATGGCTCTCACGTCATCCGGCCGAGCTCAAAGCGCAGCTGGAAGTCCCTCCTCCATCCCCACTGCCTGGCCAATCGGGGCAGGAAGAACTTGTCCCGATTGGCCAGGCCTTCCTGCCTCTCCCAGCTCCCGGAGGTTGCCGGGAAGAAGAAGCCAACGGCAATGGCGGCCCCCTGCGCCGGCCATGTGGTTGCAGGGGCCGATCCGGGAGAGGCTGTGTGTGTGGGGAGTGCCAGCCGGGCCGCAACCAGACCCACCAGCGAGCCGGTAAGCCCCTTTCTTGAAAGTGTTGATTCAATTTGGGATGGGTGTGTGTGAAAAGGAAATACCCTGATGCTTTAGGGAAACTGAAATGACATAAAATTCTCCCGTAGGAGGGTTTGGGGTGGGGTAGGGAATCACTTTCAGGGAATGTATGTGTGTGTGTATAGAATTCACACATAAATACACACAGGCACACACATATATATTACACACACAAACACGCACACATATACATGTGTTTACTAGGGTGACCAACTTTTGGCCATGAATTTAAGGGATATTGATTGTTAATTAAATATACAGGAGAAATAGAGGTTTAATATGGGAGCCAGGAGGATCAAAAAAATAAAAATAAAATAGCTCTAAGCTCCCAGAAAATACGTGAGAGTTGGTCAGTCTAGGTATGTGTCCCCCTGAAAACAAAAAGTCCAAATGCCCTCTGTCTGCTTTCCAGGCTTGCAAATCAGTTAGCAAAAAATGGAGAAGGCAGTGCTTTTCAACACAGCTCTAAATTTTGTGGGACAGCAAGTTCCCCCTTCCCCCAGCTGTTTAAAGAAATATTTTGTCACATTGCAAAGGTACAGATATAGAACAGCTAAACATGAAGGCAAATAATTAGGCAGATGCAAAAGCATGTGGTGTCTTAATTTCTCTTTGCTGAATATTCAGAAAGCTATATGAATCTTGTTCCTTTGAACCAAATTTGGATGAAGGTGGCTTTACTTCCATTTAAGTAATGTCTTTTGGCATCACTGTTTTCTCTCTTTGTTTTTGCTGAATCTGATCTTGAACACACACACAAGCAATAATTTAATTTCATCCAAGATAGTTTGGTTTCATTTAATCTACAAGGCAATATTAGATTTCTTGTTCAGGCTCACTGCCAAATGGCAAATTATTTAGTTAGGATGTTTTTCAGTTAAATAATGAGAGTTCTTCATGAATAATCAAATATCTCATTTCTTTGTATTTTGGCTTTCATGTTTGTCCTTAAACAAAATATTTTGGGGCAGCATACATTGAATTAAGAACCTCTGGGTTTTTTTTAATATGTTGTTCTTTTAATGGCTAAGTGTAGCATTCCTGTGGGAACATCTGTGTCAGCATAACTGCCCCATGAGAGAAAGAGACTGCGTGACAAGTCCCAAATGGTAAGTGCAGGTTTTAGGGAAAAGATGAGGAACTTCCATGGCTCTTAAGAGCATTTTTGTCCTCCTTCACGACCTGAAGGACCACATCCTCTGTCTGACACATCAACACCCCTACCATTACATGCAGGCAACAATTTTGGTCCATTTTCTCATTTACTTGCAGGCCCTGCTAGATCAGATGATGCCTTCTAAAGATGTCCTCTGATCTACAAGAATAGCTCTTTAGGGGAGAAAAGGTAGGGGTGGGCGAGGAGGAAGGAAGCTCTTACCATAAGCTAGAACTCTGTTCCATCCACAGTAGGAAAGCTGTTAAAGCTAGTGAAATCAATATGAGCTTTTATAAATGGATTTACCTGCATTTTTGATCATGTCAATGTATTGTGTAACAACTCACCAGTCTTTGTATATATTTTCTTAAATGAATTGTTTTTTGGTGGAATTTTGATTGTTTTAATTTTTTTTAAAAAGAATGCTTTCCCTATGATAATTTTCCTCTATTAATATCAATTTTGCTCCATCGCTACTGAAGATTCTCCTTGGTTCTCCCAAGCTTTAAAAATCTTTGCTATTTTAATCCCTATTACATGTCAGTGGTTTTAACTCCTGGTTTATTTCATATTCAGTTTTGGTTCACCATCAGCCTTAGTTCCTTTAGCTATTTGGTTTTTACTACATTTGGATCAGTCTGCTTTACATTGTATTTTCATTATTTTGGCTTGGTCTATGAGCTCATTTGATATTATCATTTCGAAAAATATAATTACCCCTCATGCGCAATTTTGCTTCTAAATCACATATTCCAGAGCTTCAGGAGGCTGCAGTTTGCTGGGTAAACATAATGCCCCCCCCGCCTGCATTACCTAAGAAACAGGAAGTAAATGGATGGGGTTGTGGTAGGGAGTTGTTAAGGGGGGTCCTGGTGACCACATGCAGCCTATGGACTAGAAGGATATAGACAAGCTGGAATAGGTTCAGAGAAGGGCAACAATGATGATAAGAGGTATGGAGAACAAAATATATGAGGAAAGGTTGAAGGAACTAGGCTTGTTCAGGTTGGTGAAGACTGAGGGATGACCATGACTGGACTCTTTAAATACCTCAAGGGCTGTCACAGAGAGGAGGGGGCAGGCCTGTTCTCTGCTTCCCCAGAGGGTAGGACCAGGTCTAATGGTTTAAAATTGCAGGAGAAAAGATTTCAATTGAACATTAGAAGGAACCTCTTGACAGTAAGAGCTGTTTGGCGATAGGACCAATTGTGTAGAGGGGTGGCAGGGTCCTGTTCTTTGGACGTCTTCCAAAAAAGGCTGGACCAGCTACCTGCTGGGATGCTTTTGGTGGAGATCCTGCATAGACCAGGGGATTGGACTTGATGGCCCACAAGGCAACTTCCAGCTCTATGATTCTATGATTCCACATTACCCCTGCTTTAGACAATATCAGTCTGGCTTTGGAAAAAAGCACAGGGAAGTGGTAGCTATATCTCTCCGGAATAAATTTACTGTTAGACAAGCTAAATGTATTAATAGGCTGAAATTTTATGCATGTTTATGTTTGTTTACTCAAAAGTAAACCCATTCTCAACTGTAGAAAACAGGATGTTGGAGTGATTTCATTTCCTGCTTGTCTCATGTGTTCTGGTACTGAGGAAGTACTCTTTCAACCAACCCCAACATTTTTCTTCTCTTTTCTTGCACATTTTCATTTCAATATTTAAGATTTCAGCCTGAGGGTTTCAGACAGAAAAGAGAAAAAAGAGAAATAAAAACTGAAAAGTTGGGGGAATTATTAGCTCAAATGGCTGTCCTGTGAGAGGAGGGTAACCCACAACATTGTGACTTCAGTCCTGCAGGACTGCAGGTTGACTCAGCCTTCCATTCTTCTGAGGTCAACAAAATGAGTACCCAGTTTGTTGGGGGCAATTAGCTAACACATTGTAAACTGCTTAGGGAGTGTGGTATAGAAATGCAGGTGCTATTGATCTTGCTCTTGCTATTTTTTTAAAGAAAAGTATAAACAAACACATGAGAATATGCATGCTATGAACCATACAAGGCTATTAGAAAGAAAGTGGGGAAGGTTGGAGAGAGAGAAATCTGGGAAATAGGTGATATTTACCTGTCTCAAAGAGAAAAGAATTCCATGTAGTGAAGAGGCACAGACAGCATTTGAGGGTGGCAGAGAGAATCTGGCAGAGTGTCGGTGTCCATCTGTGGTACAGTTAGCTGGGGTCTAGGCTGGGATAGTTATAACCCATTTTGTGCCTTGAAGGCACGTTCTGTCTACAACAATGACTAAATGGCTCTCCCAAGGGAGGAACAACGGAGAGTGAAACTTCACTGGTTGTTTTACTTGTGGAACATTAAGAAATTGATGGTTTGATGACAACCCCATGGGGTTGGACAGGAGGGGGTATGTGAGGGGAGATACGCCAGAGAAATGGTCACTTATTTGCATGATTGAGTGATTGAGTGAGACACTCTGAGCTGAGAAACATATTAGCATGTGCCCCTTAAGTACTGGGCTGTTTAGTCCACTAACTCTGGGGGCTTAGCACATAATCACACCTTACCATATGGATGGTATATCTCAGGTCATTGTGACCTTTGACTGCCCTGTAATATATCTGGTCTTACCAGCCAACATGACCCCGAAAAGTGTCCAGTATTTCTTGTGGGGAGGGGTAGCAGAACATGGGAATAGTTATGCAAAAAGCTGCAAAGTAAAAATTGGAATGTGCATCAATAAATGGAGATGTTGCTGGTAGGTTATTTTGACCCATATAGGCAGTGAGTATCACAGTGTAGATTCCAGACTTGTCTCTCCAGAGACAGGAAGCCAACCTGGGAAAAGTTAGTTTATGGAGTACAACTACCAGAATCTCCCAGCTGGCATGGCAAGTAAAATCTCCAAGTTCTGCAATTTTATTTTTTTAAAGGAATAGTTTAGTATCCATTGTGTCCTTTCTACCAATAACTCTAACATCATATCATCACTCCAGTTAAAGGATAGACATATAGCAGATCTTACAAGAAAATCTTTCTCAGTGTCTGCCTCTGATTACCTCATACTCTGTTTTGTACATTACTCTGATAACAATCACAACATCTCTTTGTACTTATTCTGGAGGCCTGAGGCTCAGACCAAATGCCCAGTTGAGTTCAGAGAACAAAGTGCAAGCCTGACATAATTTATTTATATCCATTTCATTTAATTAGCAGAGGATAATTTTAGACTGGATGTGTTTGCCTGTTTTGATTTATCACTGTTGGTCAGGTTCTGAACAAAGTAATTGATTTTCCCCTGCCCTTCGTTAGAAGTCTCACTACAGGGAGCTCTGAGATGAATTATTCTACTAATGTTCATAAGCTGAGGTTCAGTCCCCATGAAAGCTGCCCAGTCACAATTCCCCTTTTACCTCAAAGATGGATACAATTATGGGGCACATGGCTGAATGTGAAGTTAGAAGAAGGTGGACCAAATTCTTGGTGAAATCACCACTGGGCAAGCAACTATCTGCCCCCCTCCCTCCCAAGGGTAGATCTGCACTACACCATTATAGCATTCTGAAACAACTTTAATTGCTATATATAGTTCTCTTCTATGAAATCTTGGGTTGGGCAGCTTTCTGAGGTAACTACATTAATTTCCTATGCTAGAGAGTTCTAGTGCTATAGTTCAGGGGAGTGGACTATAGTTCTCCAATGAATTCTAAGCACCTCATGAAACTCTACACCCCAGGATTTCAAAGTTTGGAGATATGGTATTTAAATGGTATATGGTATCACAAACTGTTTTAATTTTGCAGTGTAGAAACACCCTAAATTTTACTTTAACCATGTGCAGACTCTTGACTTTGTCAGCAGTTTTATATTAATAATCTAATCTAATCTAATCTAATCTGAGAACCAGTGTGATGTAGTGCAGTTTTTTTCAGGCTGATGTGGAGGATCAGGCCATGTGTATGCCCATTGATTAGAATTGTTTCTTTCTTTTCCTGGAAACTCATTGTGGACTGGCAGGTGGACCAGCACCAGTACTTCAACCACTAGTCTACTAGTCTTTCATATTGCTACTATTGGGGTGCATGCTTGCTTGCCTGTTTGCTCACTCTTTCTGAGCCAGTGAGAGGTAGGTAAACAAGCAGGGGCCTTGATGAAGTGGCAGATGCTGTGTATGCCAGCTCTGGATGCTGGGTGTCATGAGATTCGGTCATGGTCCATCTCCTGCTACAAAGGTTAAGTAGCAGGTGATAAGAAAGACCTCTTTCTTCCTGAGACTGTGGAGAGGTCCTTCCAATCAGAGTAGGCCATACCAGGCTTAGATGGAGGAGACAGGCTGACTTGGTAGAATACTGACTGATACATCTAGATACAACTTCAATGTTGGTTTAGATTGACACAATTCCAGATGTTCATCCCCACTGTGTGTAAATTCACCCATGGTGTTAAGAGATTGAAGTGTTCAATACCTGGACTCATTGGTCTGCAAGATTATCTGATTCATTTAATGATCCCTTTGAGAGTGATACATTGAGTAGTAGAAGACAGGAAAAATTGGTTGCATCAAACATTTCATGTGCTATCACATTGTTATTCTCACAGATAATTTTGGGCTGCCAGGAATGAGTCATTTGGAAAATCAGGGTGTTACTTCCTGCCACCCACGCATCCACGGCCATAGCGCAGCCAGATATAGCGCAGCCAGATAAATCAAATTAGGATGTGGTCGTAAAAGTATTGACTTCCTTCTTTTTTGCCCTTTGAACTCAGTTTGTAGCAATTGAAGTAAGTAGGAACAAAAGGGAAAAGTGCATGGAGGAGAGAGATTCTATGATTCTGTTATATTTTGCCAGAGCGACACCAGATGCTAGTTTATTTTCAGAATTTTCAGATATAATTTCCATCATTCCAAAATTATTTTAATAATTATTTCAGAATGGTGGTTTTGACCTTAAGGTCTTGGTCTGGGATCAAGATGTTCAGGTACTGCATGTTCCCATAAACTACAACTCCCAGAATCCCCAGCCAGCCAGTAACTTTTTAAGTTCTGAGCTTGACCGTGGAACACCTCACTTTCAGAGGTTACAAACCTTCAAACAGGTTTCCCTTTACAACAGAGAACTCTGGCCCACAGGGTGAATTCAGTTCATGGAGATTCCCCATCCAGTCCACATGTTTCCTCAGCTGATATATCAGAAATAAGAAGCCATTTAGAGGCATTAAAATTTCTACCTTACATAGAATTGAGCAGAAGTTTGCAGGCCCAGAAACTGTTGAAAAGAATCAAGCAGTGCTTTGCAGCCCAGGATGTTGTTGCATGGAACTGAGTAAAGCTGCTGAACCTAAGGTTTAATCCTGAGTCTACATGCATAGAAAAGAACTCGGATGTCCAACTTGTTAAGAATTAAATTTGGCTCTATCTACTTTGTTTTGGCTTTGTCCATACTATGTAACTGTCCTGATTTAGCAGGGATAATCCCTATTAATCTTCTGTTGTCTCACCTTTTCAACTGCTTTTAAAATGTCCCAGGTTCTCTCTTCTCCATCTCCTTTCCCCCTTTGGCCTCAGTTTACTTCAATTGCTGCAAACTAAGTTTATAGTGCAAAGGTACTTTGCACTCAGTTAACTCTGCAGAGGGAAAGGAATCTTGCTCTTCCTAGTAGGCTCAGGCAAAAGCAAACTGTGCAGCTTCTCTGAGTTTGTCTGTTCTTCCTTGTTAATAATTCTTGCCATCTTGACTACACTCTGATGTTGTTTGGCTACATGTATCCCTGGTTTCATCTGTGAAATGTTGGAGGGCATGCTTGTCTCCTTGGTCTTAGTTTCCTGGGCACAAAAGGATTCCCTTGCCCACACCAAGATTTTGGAATTCCCTTCCTAGCCACATTTGTTAGGCCTCTACATTGTTAATTTCCAGAAGCCGAAGTTAGTTTGTGGTTGTTGTTTTTTTTAAATCTCTTCACTTAAAAATTCTGTTCACTCACTTGTGGCAGCACTTGACTGTTTTGTGGGATTCCCCCTCCTATCCTTGTCCTTGTCTCTTAAGAACTGTTTGTCTCCTGAAGACAGTTGATCTTCTTGGCCTTGTCTCTTTAAGTAAGGATCAGCTGCTTTTGTTTCTTAATTTATTGCAATAAAGTGTTATATTGTTGTTGCACACTGCTTTGGAGACTTTTATTGGGTAGAGATGTGAGATATACCTGCACATACTTAAGATCAAAGTACAGGTGTACCTCTGTATCCATGGATTTGGTGTCCATGGATTTAAGTACTCATGGCTTGAAAATATTCTTTAAAAAAAAATAATCCAAAAAGCAAACCTTGATTTTGCCATTTTATATAAGGGACACCATTTTGCTATGCCATTGTTTTGGTATCCACGGGGAGTCCTGGAACCAACCCCCAGTGAATATGAAGGGACAACTGTATCTCAGTTTCTAGATTTTGTTCTTCTCATGCAGGGCCAGATTATCAGTGATTCAATTGGTGCAAATATTCCAGGCCCTTCACAGACTATGTGCTTCCTCTTTTTACCCAGTCACTTCCTGAACCTCCTGGTGTCACCTGCCCTATGCAGCTCCCCCAATCTAGCAGGGATAGTCCCAATTCATTGCATGTCATCCCCATTTTTTCAGCTGCTTTTAAAATGTCACAGTTCCTCCCTCATCTCACTTTCCTCCTTTGTTCCCAGCTTACTCCAATTGCTGCAGACTGAGTTTAAAGGGCAAAAGTAGTTAGTACTCCCTTAACTCAACAGGGGAGAGAGAAGGGGGGTTTGGAATTTTGCCTTTCCCAGTAGGCTCAGGCAAAAGCAAACTGCTGCAGACTTTCCTACCTTGACTCTTTTCCCTCCTTAGTAACTTTTGCCACCTTGATTGCCCTGTGATGCTATTTGGCCACATGTGTCCCTGTTTTCATCTGTGATCATTTTGTATTTTACTTGAGCAATTGAGTAACAACGAGTGGGATTAGGCTGTTAGTCTTACTGGAGTTGGAGGGCTGGGTTTGCACAACAAAGATTGTTGTGTTTTCTCTGTTTCTCACATGTGCATAAAGGGGGCCCTATTTGTGGGATGGCTCCAGGAACCAAACCTGCTTTATTCTGCCCATGTCCACGTGTTAAGAAACTTTATTTTGGTTTGCTAACCTTACCTGTTACTATAGATGAAACTTTGCTTGTAAATTGCAAAGTAAACAGTCAAGGTAGTGCTTCATAAATCTGTTGAAACCCATATTTCATACTTGGCAGACCAATCCACCAGCATATAGGAGGGAAGCATGGGTACCTGCTTAGAAGCAGGGCCAACCCATGACATTTCACTGTCTGATGTGAAGAACAAGATGGCTGTGAGAAGCCTGACAGACAAACTGGGTTAGCAATTGTATTTTATTTGAACATGGGTCATGGCTTAGTGTCTCCCCTCCCTAACACTTCAGGCAGAAAGCCAGTTTAGGGGCACTTGTAGCTCTGACCCCTCACTACCACTGCTCACCTACCCCAGCACCCAGCCTAGAACAGGGCCCTAGAAAAAGCAGAGCCCTAGAAGCTACCTCACATTTACTTATGTTATAACTGGCTGTGCTTGGAAGAGTAAGAGGGGAAAAAAGGCTCTGCTTGGTTCTCTTTCCCTTAGAAATAAAGAACTTATACAATATTTCTGAAGGGCATCCTATCTCCAGTAATAAATTGCCAGCAATGTGAGAGAAAATTAGTACATAATGGTGAAAAGTAGCAAGGCAATATGGACTGATTTTGCTCAATAACCATTTGTGACATCTCAGAATTGATTAGATTTTCCACGGTTACTTCAGAAGCTAAAGAAAGCTGTTAAAAGAAGAACTGCTCTCTTTAGCTTAATTGCAGATGGACCTTGAGGAGAATACATTGATAGGTGGTTATTAGAAAAACACAAGGAAGAAAGCGTCTCACTGCATTTGGACCAATTGTTTACAACCTTTCAGTGAAAAAATTGGGCCCTCTCCTTTGCTATTACCAGCTGGAGCAAGTTTAAAAGTTGTTGAATTGTTGAGTAAGAGTATCCAGCCATTATCTACCAGTCAGTGTTAGCTGAGTTGATTAACAGACAACTCCAGACAACTGCAGCCTCTGCAGTTACCTCCCAATTTTCAGTTGTCAAGATCAGTGATGCTACCACTGTCAACAAAACTACATCACTCATAGCTGTAGTGGCACTCCCCCATGCACACACTATTCCATCTTTTTGTTGTGTCTTCCCTCCCAGTAGGGAAGGAGACATTCTGTTCTGCAAACTAACAAAATCCCCAACAGCATTCCAGTAAACAGAAAGATCCCGCAGTTGCCACTGAATTGTGGTGGCAACTGCAGAGGGAAACAACCATCTAAGTGAGCAGAGAGTTGCTCAGACGATGGATCCAGGCTGGATTGCTTCCTTGTGTCACCTGCTCCCTGTTGGTCCAGAAGCTGCAATGCTCCCTGTTGTCTGTAGCGGTGATGTTATAGGAGTCACTTGCCCTATGCAGGCATTTGCCTGCTTGCATGTAGGGCAAAACTGTGTATGGGGTTGTCAACATGAGAGGAGCCCTGGTGGCGCAGTGGTTAAATGCCAGTACTGCAAGTCACCACGTTGCAAGTTCAATTCCAGAGGGCTCCAAGGTTCACTCAGCCTTCCATCCTTTTGTAGGTCAGTAAAATTAGTACCCAGCTTGTAGGGGCAATTAGTTAACACACATTGAAAACTGTTTAATGCAGTGTAGATGTGTAAATTGCTATTGCTTAAAACAATTTGTAAGCCACTCTAATAGCCTTGTGGCTGAAGAGCAGGGTATAAAAAAATAAATAAATAAGCCCCACTCCCTAATGGGACACAAATGAGAACATCCTTTAGGCCTTATGTGTCCCCTGATAGGCTAGGTTTCTGATCACAGGAGCTCTGTAAATGTATTCTGTTAATTACCAGCTCGTAGGTCTCATATTGGACCTACACCAAGAATCATTTGGGTTCCATCTTGGGAGAGAGGTGGGATATAAATTAAATTAAAATTAAAATAACTTCCATGTTAGTGATAGAGCTACAAATTGATTCAGGTTTTTAATCTAAAACTGTAACTGTGCTTTCTGGGGTGCTGAATCCTGTCCCCCAAAGAGGTTCAGCACTTTGGATAACTCCTTTAAGGACTGCAATAAAACCCAGTATGGATTCATCACACCTCTGATATGCAAGCCACTGGCTAACACAAAGCATTTGTGATGCACCTGAAGTGACATTTCACCATTGCTTTGGCCACGTTGCAGCTGATTTCTCCCCACTTTTTATGTCCTTTGGGATAGGGAGACTCTGAGGAGGAGCTGAAAGCTACTACATTTATGGTCAATTTGGGGTCACTTTGCCTGGTTTTCACATGAAAAATCACTTCAGCAGGTGTTTTTTTTTTATGAGGGTTTGGGGAACTTTCACCACCCTTGCCTTAGCAGGTGTGAAGAGATATAAATAACCTATGAATTTTTTTTTAGGGGAAGGGTGATTAAAGTAATAGCAAACTCATTCATAGACTTTATGTGGCAAAAATTGAAACATCTACATACAAGAGGGAGGTGTAATTAAGTTTGAGACAAACCTTGCAGTGTGCAGAAATACAACATGTCTCAAAGAGGACCCTCCTACAAACTGGTGAGTATTGACCGTGCTCAGTGAATATGGGCTACTACCTTAGTTTTGAAGGTGGTCATAAAAAACCAATGCCATGTGAGGCTGGAGTGGAGTATCCTGGAAGAGGGCATAGTTGTTTGCCTGAACCCCTGAACAGAAGCAATCAGTTCTGCCATATTTTGTTGTAATCCCAGTTCTTTTTATTTCTTCTGAGAGGCATCCTTCAAATCTGTACAGAGTTGGAAGATGTTTCACATGTTGAGGAGACATAGCATGGCTTCTGTTAGCCCTTAAATGAGATGAAGTTATTTCTCACATCCTCAGTGCCAAGAGTTTGATTGCAACAGAAGAATTCATTCATAATAACTCTTGGCAAAAATGTGAGGCTGTGTCCTCTGTTCTCAAGCTCCACTCAGAAAGTTCATCTTTTATTAGAGCTCCCTTCTCCTTATGAGGGTAACAAGGTACTGAGATACTGGTGATGATGTCTCCATACTTCCTAGCAGGCACAAAATGTGATATTCTCCTGCCATATAATCAGTCTTAATTAGCTTATCCACATCCTTGTGAGTGGCCCTTTGAATAGTGATGGAGGCTGAGCGTGATGTACTCTTAGATTTGTAGATTAAAATGAGCATGGCGAAGAATGCTGAGTAGTAAAGGTCTCAGCATTTGGGGGGGGGTGCGTTTTGCATTCTCAGAGAATCATAGGGGTCATTTAAACGCTATCATCTCAAAGTCACACTTTCAAAGCCTGGCATCCCTGATTTAAAATGGACAAGGCAGCTCATTGTGGAAAAAATAGGGGATCTACTTTGAAAAAAGTACTGTAATCAGTTATAGTTCTAAGCCCCCCTCCCACTCCGAGTAGCTAGGTATTGTTATGGCTGAGGTTTTTAAAAGTAAATTATTATTTTTCAGGTTGAAAGGTAGTAAAAGCATTTATTTAAAGTAGGTAACTTTATTTACTTTTAAAAAAATTAGCAAAGGCATGGGACAGCACAAAATTGCATTTGAATCATATGGTATTTCTCAAATACCATTTAGTGAGTCCAACTCCCATAACCATAAATGTAATTTAAAAGTTAAAGTTATACTGCAAAAAGAGTGTTCCAGGTTGAGTTAACAGCAATAATGTAATATACTGTACAGGAACTGTAGGAACTGTACAGTCAGCCCTCCTTACCCATGAATTCTGAATCCATGGATTCAACCAACCATGGTTCAAAAATATTTTTTTTAAAAAAATTCCAAAAAGCAAGCCTTGATTTTGCCATTTTATATAATGGATGCCATTTTATTTTGCCATTGTATATAATGGGACTTGAGCATCCACAGATTTTGGTATCCACAGTGTGTGTGTGTGTGTGTCCTAGAACCAAACCCCAGAGGATATCCAAGGGCCCACTGGATGTTGCGTAATGAATTACAACCATTGGCTAAAACCCTACATCAAGAAGACAGAATAAAACATTACACCTACAGAGCAATTGGCAATTGTGCAATGCCACATCATTGTAAATTATGACTTTGTCCCCACTGATGTGCATATGTGCATATATGCAAAAATGCTACAAGCAGAAAACTGCTTCTACACCTGAAATGTGTATTCCTCTATAATGCAACATTGCAAATGCTGAATCTGCAGGCACACACAATATACTTCTGCATATGTTATCAACAAGATGTCAGCCATACTGAGGAAAGAAAATACAGTAGCATCCCCTTATCTATGGGGGATTGGTTCTGCCCACCCCACCCCATGGATACTGAAACCCGTGGGTAACAGCAAACGCCAGACCCCACCCACCACCACCACCCTGCTGCCACCACCAGTGCCCTCCTGGGGGAAGGGAGAAGGGGGAGGAGAGATCTCTCCTCCCCCCACTCCCTTCCCTCTTCACCCCCACCATTGCCAACCATGGATAACTGAATCAGCGGATGGCGAATCAGCAGATACGGGGGTGCTACTATAATTGCAAGGTTACTTGTTATTTGTAACTAGGTATTTCCAAGTTCTGAGTAGGAACCCTGATTTTCAAGGATTCCATATCGTACTGAGAGCTTCCACAAATAAAAGAGGCTCTCAGTTTCATGTCCTTAGCATGACAGAGGTAATGGAAATGGACATAGGAGAGTGGCAAGAGCTAGCATAGTTGTGCTTATTCTCTGTCTTTCCATGTTAGTACAAGTTAGTATTTAAACATCTGAATACATAGAGCATAACATATCAATATACAAAGCTGCTTGATATTGGATCAGACCACAGCATGGACATTTTTGAACTACAGCTCCCAGAATACTCAGCCACTGATCATGCTGGCTAGGTGACTGTAGGAACTGAAATCCAAATTACTAACATTTCCATGCTGTGGATCAGATAATTTCTTCATCCAGCGCAGGGGCAAAATATGGCCTGCGGGCTGCATGTGGCTACCAAGGCTGTTTTTGTGGCCCCTATGTATGTATATTCTGAAATGCCCCAAAATGATAACCAGGAAATATAGAGAGCATTTCCACCAGTTTGGACCTCCAGAGTCAAAATGAAATTTTGCAAAATTTTGCCCCTCCCCCCTTTTTTCACCAAAAAATGCTCCCAAATGGCCTCTAGGCACCTAGGAAGGCCAAACAACACACCTCCACGTCTCCCAGAAGGAGTTGGGGGCATTTACAGGAAAAAAAATTGATTATTATTTTTTTTTGCCGGTGCAGTGGGTGTGTGTGGCCCTCCAAGCTCTCTTTTGGAGGGCTAATGTGGCCTCCTGTTCTTTCATAGTTGCTCACCCCTGATCTAGTGGGCAGAGTCTAGCTCAGTATTGCCTGCTCTGGCTGACATTCCTGTTTTCAGACTCAGGAAGCAGTCCTTCCAATCTTTTGTCCAGGCATTCCTTGTTAGTTATGATACAACAGGTTTTGTTGATATGATATGACATGCAATGACTGAAGCTGAGAAGCTAGGTAAACCTGCAACACTATGAAGCTATACCCCATCCAGATTTTTTTTAAAAGAAAACAATTTCTCTCTAAAGTTACGCAGGAAAATATGCACATTTCAGAATTCTAAATTCAGCATCTCTATTGTAGTACTATGATAGATGGTTATTTTCTATGTGTGATAATTACTGTTTCTACTGGCACTGACAAGCCTTCCCTATGAATAAAATTATGTGTCTCAGTAGGAGCTGTACTGTATTTCATATCAACAACAGTGGTGAAATATGTACAGTTGATTCAATTTGCAAACATGCCAACTCTCCTTTATAAATTCAGTATACTGTATGTAACCTACCAGATTTTAGGAGCTGGGAGTACATTAAGTGCATGCCCTCCAACATTTCACACATGAAAAATGGGCATACTTCAGTTAGCAAAGCCTCTAATGGTGAAGCTCCTTTTTATGAAGTCTTTTCATGCCTGCCCTGGTTGCTCTTTCCTCCTTGTCCTCTGTCTAGCTGGATGTTTTTAACAGCATCAGCATTGGGAAGATGGTAAAGGAGGGTTGGATAAATACAACCTTTTAGTTTTAGGTTGCAGCAACATGTCTGCAGTAAATGATAGGGTAAACAAAAGTGTACGAGTCTGCTATCAAAGAACCAATAACAGGTGAGCTGGAAGAGAATGGTTTTCTACTCTAGCCAATCCTACTGTAGCACTGTGTGCCTGCCTACAGTAGACAAGGTAAATAGAATCCATCTCCAAAACCCCTTAATGAGAATGCATGAACAGCAGAACAGAAAGAAAAAAGGAGAGCAGATAAGCCTGTCTCACCAGCTACCCTGAGCATATTAAAAAAAAACACCCTCATACATCTATTGAGTTTGGCTATCAAAATGGAAATCATAAGAAAAGTAGGAGCCCTGGTGGTGCAGCGGTTAAATGCCAGTACTGCAAGTCACCACATTGCGAGTCTGATTCCTCAGCCTTCCATCCTTTCGTAGGTCGGTAAAATGAGTACCCGGCTTGTGGGGGCAATTAGCTAACACACACTGGAAACTGCTTAATGCAGTGTAGATATGTAAATTGCTATTGCTTAAAACAATTTGTAAGCTGCTCTGATAGCCTTGTGGCTGAAGAGTGGGGTATAAATAACTAATAAATAATAATTAATTTTAAAAAAGGCTGCTGAAAGAAAAGTGTTGTCACTGGATGCATTTTGGGAAAAGCTTTCAAGTGGTCTCTGGAAAGTTTAAAATATTTTTGTTTGGTTTTCTATATCTTACCTGAGCTGTTTCATTTCACATGGGCATATTGTTAGGTTTGAATAGAAAGTTTGTGTAAGGACATTGAACTATTCCTTCTTTATGGTGTAAGAGCCTATCCCTATTCTTTACATGTTATTTCTGCCTCATTAAAAAATTATGTTAAAGAAGTAACGTCCAGGAACACATCTAATTTGTAAAGTGAAATATGCCTGTATTGTCAAACAACATCAGAGTGTAGTCAGGATGGCAAAGATTATTAATGAGAAAGAACATGTAAGTTCAGAGAGGCTGCAGCAGTCTACTTTTACCTGAGCCTACTGGGAAGGACAAGATTCTACCCTTCTTTCCTCTCCTCCCTGCTGAGTTGGGTAAAATACTTTTGCACTTTGAATTCAGTTTGTAGCAATTGCAGTAAGCTAAGGACAAAGGAGGCAAAAGTGAGAAGAGGAGATAGAAACAGGGACATTTTAAAAAGCAGTTACAAAAGTGGGATGATGGAGGATTAATCAGGACTGTCCCTGCTAAATTGGGACAGTTGTAGAATATTTAAGTGTAGTATACTGTCTCTCTCTCTCTTCTCTCTCTCTCTGTGTGTGTGTGTGTGTGCGCACCTTCAAGTCACCTGTCAAGTCACAACATATGACAACTTCATGAATTTCATAGGCTTTCTTAGGCAAGAAATACTCAGATACGGTTTTGTCAGTTCCTTCCTCTGAAATATAGCCTACAGCATCTGGTAATTTTTGGTGGTTTCCCATTCAAGTACTGTACTAGAATCACAGAATCAATCAGTGGTTACTGATGGCCTCCATGTCAGCAGGGCAAGTGATTCCACTCCAGCTGTTACAGTTAGCCCTTCATATCCACAGATTCTGCTTCCACAGATTCAGCCATCAATGGCTTGAAAATATTCAAATAAAATCTAAAAAGCAAACCTTGATTTTGCCATTTTATATAAGGGACACCATTTTACACTCTCTCTCTGGCTTTTCTTCGCAAACGAAGATTCAGGAAGGACTCATCCCGCGCTTTCTGCAAGCGCGCTGATGACTAAAAAGGCCAATCCGAGATAAACAAGTCCGGTTGCAAAAAGCACAGCAGACGGTCTCCTTGGGTGATGTTTTTGGGTTGTGATTCTTTCTGCGTTGTCGTTTCTCTTCAAGACTTGTTCGGCGTGAGTTCTCAAATAAGGCTTGCAGCATTGTGGATAGTGTGTCTCCATGCCTCCCGATGTGAGGCCAGGGTGGACCATTGTTGGTGATCAATTTGGCCAAGCCTGAGATGTTGTTTCAGGGAGTCTTTGTATCGCTTTTTTGGAGCGCCCCTCTTACGCTGACATGTGGCGAGTTCACCATAGATTAGTATTTTTGGGAGGCGATGGTCCTCCATCCTAGAAACGTGCCCTGCCCAGCGCAGCCACGTTCTCAATATCATGGCCTCAATACTGGTGATCCCTGCTTGCTCAAGGACAGCAACATTCGACACATAGTCAGTCTTGAAAATATTCAAATAAAATCTAAAAAGCAAACCTTGATTTTGCCATTTTATATAAGGGACACCATTTTACTACGCCTTTGTATATAATGGGACATGATTTTGGTATCCGTGGGGGATTCTGGAACTCCCATGGGGGAGTCTGAATTTTAAAGGCGTTACACAAGATATTGAACCTATTTGCCAGAGAGCTCCTTTAAAGTGTGTACTAAAACCTGGAGTGGATTCACCCACTGACAGGGAGGGGTTCATATCTCTTGGAAGAGTCACCCAGGTTCATATCTCTTGGAAAGGGTTCTTAGACTGTGATTGTTTTGGGGAGACCATGGGAGTGGGTGACACATCCTACCATGTTAAGGCCTCCTTTAGAGAGCTTATTACTCCATTTGGAGCTTCGAGAGTGTCCCATTTATATTCTGCTAGCTACAGGATGCTGCTTTTTTTATTAGTCAGATATTGTAGTTATTTTTAAACCACACTGTTTAGCTGGAGGATATGCACGCAAACATGTACCATTTTTAGTGCAACAGTTAAATGGTGGATGTACAGTTAAATTCATTAATTTTTGACCCTGTTTCTTAGACAACTTTATCATCCCGCTTCTGCCTTAACACCCCACAATCATCCCTGAGCTTATTTAATGAAGCTTCCCAACTTAAGGAAATATTTTCCTGACTTTTTTCTAACTTCCAGAGTTATCTGGTTAGCCCAAAAGCAAAAATTTGTCACAGTGTGTCATAGTTGTCTGTTTCTTCAGGGCACTCTACAAAAGGCTAGGGGAAAATTTTCTGCTTAATGCTCATAATTTAAATCAAGCACGCCTCTTGAAAGGATGTGTTGGACCTATATATGTGGAAAATGCCTTTCTGTGCTGAATCACCAAGAAATTGTGATTAATTCATTAGTAATGCATGATTTGTCCCACATCAGCTATCTTTGCTGTTCAGAGCTGATTCAGATGTTCTGGTATAGTCCTCTTGTGGGGCCTGTGCCATTCAGAATACAGGCAGAAGATAATTTATTTAAGCATGATCTCTTACACACATTCTGAAGTGGTAAAGTCCTACTGGATCATATACTTCTGGATTATAGATGGATGAATCTTATTTCTGTAAATATTACCTATTATCGTTCAGTTTATACAAAGAAATTAATTCTGATCTCTGTAAACTTCCTGCATGGCAGGAGGTTGGACTGGATGGCCCTCGTGGTCTCTTCCAACTCTGCAATTCTATGATTCTATGAATCTGTGGATTTCATTTTCTCATTTCATAGAATCATAGAGTTGGAAGAGACCACAAGAGCCATCCAATCCAGGCCCCTGCCATGCAGGAATGAACAATCAAAACATTGCTGACAGATGGCCATCCAGCCTCTCTTTAAAAACCTCCAAAGAAGGAGACTTCACCACACTACGAGGCACTGTATTCCACTTCCGAACTGCTCTTACTGTCAGGAAGTTCTTCCTAATGTTTAGGTGGAATCTCTTTTCCTATAGTTTGAACCCATTGCTCTGTGTCCTCGTCTCTGGAGCAGCAGAAAACAAGCTTGCTCCATCCTCAGTATGACACCCCTTCAAATATTTAAACATGGCTATCATGTAACCTCTTAACCTTCGCTTCTCCAGGCCAAATATACTCAGCTCCCTAAGCCATAAGGCATGGTTTCCAGACCTCCCACCATTTTGGTTGCCCTCTTCTGGACATGTTCCAGCTTGTCAAATTAAGAATTTCCTGTTCATAATTTCATCTTGTCCTGCTTCTGTATCAATCTGTATTTTTTTAAAAAAAAGATAATTCTGTATTTTTAAAAATCCACATGAAATACAGGTTGACCCCCATATCTGCTGGGGATATGTTCCAAGACTCCCCATGGATACCTAAAACTGTGGATAATAGGAAACCTTATTATTTTCAATGAGACGAATGTGGGACGTTTACCATAGAATAGCATTGGAGGGCCTAGCAATGCCTAGAGAGAACATTTTTTTTCTAGACGTGGATAAATGAAACCATGGATACTGAATCCTTCTTTGCAGGCTTTTAAACAGAGGCTGGATGGCCATCTGTTGGGAATGATTTGATTGTGTGTTCCTGCGTGGCAGGGGGTTGGACTGGATGGCCCTTGTGGTTTCTTCCAACTCTATTCCAACTCTACAATTCTATGATTCTATGATTCTATGAGGGTTGACCTGTACATATTGTTTGCATTTCTCATACTTCCACTATGGCATGCATTTTTGTACACTTAAAAAAAAAATTGGAGAATTGTATCACAAAGTGTAGAAAAGTGAGAAAACTGAAATATAACTCTATTTGTATTTATTGGTTCAGCGAATGTAAATTAAGTACATTTACATTAAAAAGCAAACCGAATTAATTCTTCTCTGGATCCCACTCCCCAAATTCCTGATGGTAATACTGTATGTTGAACATGATATAGTACTAATATTTGTATGCATCCTTTCAGGAAAAGATTGGTATGTTGCATGGGTTATCTGCAGAAGTTATTATGGGCTGGCAATTAAATGCAATTATTTTATTAGAATTGCATTTGTATTTTGCTAGTGTGGCAGTTTATGACATTTCTTATCCCAATCCCTGATAGTCTTCATGAAGTAGCCTAGAAAGCATACTGTAACAGATAAATAAAATCTATTCGTACTTTTAAAAATATGTATCAATCACTCCAGCTATCATCACAACATTATAAAACCACAAAGGAGTTATGGAACTACAAAGTACGTTTTCCTACTGAGAACATTTATGTAAGAGAAGAAACTATCCTAAAGAGGCTTAATATTTTCCTGCTTTCCAGGAAGGGATTAGTGAAGGGGAGAACAGGCCTTCCTAGGCAAGGAATTCATACCCTTTAGCTGTTCTGATTTGGTAGGGAGAGTCCTGATTAACCCCCTGCCCTCTCATTTTTTTTCCAGGGTTCAAATAATCTTTATTCAGCATAATTCATAAAACAAGTAAAATAAACAAACATAGAAGACATAAAGAAATATTACATAGTATAAAAAAGAAGAAAACAAAAAAAGAAAAGAAAACCCACCCCAAGTAAGACAAATAGCACCAAGAACATACCACCATTATCCCATCTCCCCCTCCCATCCCCATTAAAATTGACTCCCCGCTTCTCTCTGATTGTTTTTCTGTATAAATTAGATTAGTAACTCTCCTTTTTCAACATCTTATTAATTCTTTCACTCTTTATATATTATCAAAAATCATAAACATTTCTCAAATCCCATTGTATAATATATTTCCAATAATTAAATAAACAAAACCCATAATACTAATATTCCCATTTTTTTGTCTAGTATAGTCTATGACTGGTTCTCAATTCTTTATATACATCTCTTTGAGTTATTTTCCATTAAATTTGAAAACGTATCTAATGTTGCTAACTCCATAGCTTTTTCATTCAATTTCATATAAGTCGGTAATTCATTGGTTTCCCACTTCCTCTTATTTGTTCCCCAGCAGCTTTTAAAATGTCTCAGTTTCTCACTCCTCCTCCTCCTCCTCCAACTTTCTCCCTTTGTACTTAATTTAGTACCATTGGTGCAAACTTGAGTTCAAAGTGTAAATGTACAGGTTGTCCCTCCACATTCACGGTCCTGGAACCAAACCCCACACATAGAATTGTGCTGGAAGACCTAGAAAATGCGTAGAGAGAACATATTTAGTAATCCTCAAATAATCAAATCCATGCAAACCTGCACATGTGGAAGGATGCCTGTATGTTTTTTATCTGTTGTAAGCCAGCTTGAGTACTGAACTGGGGAAAATGGTGGGACACAAATAAATATGATGCTAATGCTGATGGTGATGATGGTGGTGTAATGACAAATTTTGAAATCGGGGCACACATTCTGACATCTGCTATAGCTACAGCCCTAAGGACAGTCCAAAGGTGCAGACAACTGTGCTGTTCTGTTTCAACAAATTATTTCTAGCAGTTTTCATTTCCACCCAGAGCAGGTCTTATATAAATCTTACGGATCTTAATTGCTCATAAAAGAATTAGCCACCACAGAATACTCTAGTTTACAAGAGGGGCCACTCACAGCTATATATTGTTACTGGGGGAAGATCCATTCCCCCATGCTGTGAGGATTGCTGTTAAGCTCAGAAAGGCTAAAGAAGCAAGAGAAGGGATGGCATCATCCCTGCTCATGGAAATGTCAGAGTGCTTTGATCCTGCATGCCCTGACTCCACTACACCATTGGTTGTCACTCCTTCCTGTGCTAGGCATTGTTATCTGTTCATCAGACATGTGTCTGCACTACAGACTCATAACTACCTCTGTCAAAGATGTGGAGACCTCACCTCCATTCAGTGGCAGAAAGTGATGCTATTTTAGTAGCAGAAAATACACTCTGAGGTGGCTTTCCCTCTCTGCAGCTCCTAGCCACATACAACTCTTCTCTCTTCCGTTTCCCCTATTTTTGCTCTGTCAGATAATCATTCCCTCTAACAGTGAACCCAGGTGATGAACGGCAATAATTAAGGCCTAAATCCAATTGCTAGTCCAAACTGAAACAGACCAATTGAACCAATGGGGACTTGGTAAAATAACACTGATATAAATTGCATAGTTCTACTTTACTTGAGAATATCAGTTGGATTCAGGCCTATTCAACCAAAATGAAAGCAGTATGCTTGAAGGAATTCCTAGATTTGCAGAAGTAGCACATATTTTTGGTAGAGGGACTAGGGTAAAGAAGTATGTTTTCAAAAATAAAGTAATCATCTAGTGCAGGGGTGCCTGTGGGCTGCATGAAGCCCTCCAGGTGGTAAAAAAATTAAGAAAAGATTATTATTTTTGCTACAAAATGTCCTCTAGGGGTATGTGAGACATTTTCTCCATATTTCCCCACAGGCCAAATTAAAATGATTTGGGAAAAATATTTTTGATTTTATTTTGGGGAGGTGTGGCCCTCCAAGATCTTCCAGGGGGCTAATGTGCCCCCATTGCCTTCCACAGTTGCCCACCCATTTAGTGGGGAAAAAACCAGAAAACCCAGGTAAGGAATCAGAATGGATTGGAAAGTCTGGGAAAGGGCTAGAAGTGAACAGGAATACACATTGCAAAATGTTGTTACTGATCTCAGTTGTGGTAGTGATGATGATGGTAGTTGTAATAACCATCTCAAAGGAGCTTGGCTCCACCATTGTTATGGTTTTCACTGATCTAGCAGTGTTGGTGGGGAAAAGGGACTTCTGGGAAGGGAGTATGGTGTGATGGGCTAGAAGTCTCCATTCCATGCCTTCTAAAATGGCCTGCCAGGAATTTCAGTTGCCACAGATACAGGGTTGGCTTTTTAAAAAACCAACCATTTTTTAAAAAATTGATGATTCATTTTTATATAGTCAGGCTATTATTAGTAACAACACTGACTGTTTGACTTTAAACATTTTAACTTTAACCATTTATTGGCAGTTGTTCATTGTTAGACCAATATCCAGTATCTGTTGCTTCTTTTTAATCACTTTATTTTATAGTGCAAGAAATGCTGTTCAGAAACAAATCCTTCAATAAACATATGTTCAACCAAAACAACTTGCCTTAAAAGAGCACTTTTTAAAGAACAATTATTATTTAAGCTAGTGGCCATAACATCTGAACTGTATTTTGCTACTTCATTTTCTTATTTAGTCCTGTATTGGTTTTAACGTCAGCCCCCCCCCCCAAAAAAACCTGGTTTAAATTTAAAAAGTAGTTTAAACAAAAACCCCCACAGGTTTTGTTTTTTTAACCTGTTTTACCTCCCCCCTCCGACCCGGCACAGACAGATGCCATTTCCTCCACAACAAACCTGCTTCTAGGTTGATAGTGGGGGTGGGCTGGTAAAGATAGCTCTAGAAGGCTATGTGTGACCAAGGAAAACCCCAGTCACCTATTTTAAATCCTCTGGACTAGAAGCATGTTATCTGAGAATCATGAGGGCCAGCCTTCCCATTTGGTAAGTGAGGCAGTTGTAAGGTTACCATATTCTGAAAAGCAAAAAAGGTGACACACTTACCGACTGACTACTTCAAACCACCAATTATTATGACTTTCACTTTAAATACACCTACTATATAAGATGTGATAATTGTTACTAGCAATGTTCCTAACCTTCACTATATTTAAATAAAAACAATTTTGCCATCCCCTTTCCCATTCCCCACCTCGGACAGCCAACTCACTTGTTCCACCAAGCCAGCCATTTTCCATTGCCCCTCTATGGCCAGAGGCTCCCTCCACTGTCTTGCTTGACTTGCTCGCCTTCCCCCTCAGGTCTATCTCCCTCCTCGCCCCCAGCCCCAAGTCTCTCTCTCTCTCTCTATGAGCACTCTACCTGTCCAGCCTCCATTCCTTCACATAGTGGAGCTCTTGATGGAGCCAGCAAGATGGTGATGAGGATGCGGCATCAGTGGGTAGGAGGCAAAGCTATGGCAGACAAATCTGCCTGGACACTTGGCTCTGAAAAAGAGGACATGTCTGGGAAAAGGAGGATGTATGGTAACCCTAGGCAGTTACCTGAGGCAGCAGGTTTGGAGAAGGGCAGTGGCTCTCCTAGCTGCTCCCCTCACATACAGGGATGCATATGCCACACAACTTTTCTCTGGCCCTTAACATAGCCTGCTGTCCTGTCCTACTGCTTTTGTGTGTGGCATGAGGAGGGAGTACCATGTTGTCCTTTGCCTCAGGTGGAAAAAAAATATCTTGGGATGTTTCTGACTGTCCCAATGCCATCTACTGCAAAATACGTGAATGTAAAACGGTAACCGTGCTACAAAGCAGCAGTAGCATAATTCATTTTTCTTTCTTTGGAAACCTCTTACCCTTTTGTATTGAGATTTAATAGTAACCCATGCTTTATAATAGTAAACTTGTGTTTTTCATTGATAATTTATTTTGCTAGACATTTCCAGACTTGCATAATGATGTCATTCATAGAGTCCCCCAGCCCCCACCCACAAGAGGGCTGCATGAAGACTGAAATGACTCAGACCGAAATTCTCTTGGCTTTAATTTTGTGAAAGTATGAATGGCACCCTGTATTCTGTCCATGGTTCTTTAACAGACTCTCTTACTGTATTTAGAACACATCAATATGGGGATTCAATAGTGCCACTTTTAATAGCTATGGTCCTTTAAGCATGATGGAAAGGGTTCTTTCTTTCCTTTTAGTTTCCATTGTGGTTTGGTGCAGAGCAGATGAGATCTTGGCTCCTTGCAAACTATACTTGCCAAATCAGGAAGTATCCTTAATGATATGCCTCCCCCCTCCCCTCTCTTCCCTTGTTTATGTTAATCATGGATGAGCATTACATCTGCACCATTTATTGTGCCTAGGTCCAGCAGCTGAGGAAAGGCCTTCTCTCCATCTCAACTGCCATTGCTGTGGCCTCTGAGGGAGAGAAGAACAGCTTGAGAGTGGGGAATTGTCAAATTAACAACTGTAAACCGCCCATGTAAACTGCCATATCCCATATCCCTAAAAAGATCATGTCAACATAATTTAAAAGTATCTACCAAAATAAAGTTACAGTAGTGGGAACAAACATTGCCTAGTGAAATAGAGAGAAGTCAATGATGGCCATACCATGTGGTTTTTGCCTTGCAATAAACCAGTATGCCAGCTTGCAAGAAAACAAAATGGAGTGAGATGGGTATAAAAGAGGTGTTGATCCATGGCCCTTCTTTGGGGAGAACCCAGCAGCAAACAAAGAAGCACACAATCTCTCCCACTTGTATAAAATCATCCTTACTCCCCTCTTCTAATCTGGCTCATTAACCATGTGTGCTTGGGTAATCCTGCCTGGTACAGAGAACTTTCCTAAGTAATATCATTTGCTAAATAACAGCGTTGTTGTTAGTGTAGCATAAAGCTCTTCAATAAAAGTTTGTAAATCTCACAGACCACAAGAGCTGTGTTGGGTCAGGTCAAAGGCCCAGATAGCCCAGCATTTTTGGAGTATGACTTACTGCCATGTGTGTCCAGGGAAGATTAACACATGCTTTCTTAACTCTGATTAACGGATTTCATGTTAATCTTGTCTTCCGGGATTTTGTTAGGTCTTTGAGTGACCTTCACTTGAACCTAATTTTGGTTTGCCCTGGTCTACCTTAAACCTTGTGAACTGTCCAATATTGCCAAATTAGGAATCACTGGAGGGAGGGGATGTAAGGCTGGGTAACATTGCGAAGTCGAAGGCTTTCATGGCGAGAATCCATAGGTTTTCTGTGTTTTTTTCTGGGCTGTGAGGCCGTGTTCTGGAAGAGTTTATTCTTGACGTTTTGCCTGCATCTGCGGCTGGCATTTTCAGAGAATGGTTGGGGTAGGAGTGTGTGTGTGTGGGGGGGGTTATGTACTGTGAGCCCCTTTTGGAGAGGATATGTAAATTGTGTACAGTATTTGAATGGCTAGTTTCTGGGTGGAGATATGCAAGGAGGATTAGTGTCTGTTCGGGTAATGGTCCATTGTCTGCTGGAAATCCCGCTGTCCCTGGGTGGAGATCATTTGCATGTGTTGAGTTTTGATTTTAGTGTTTTTCAAGACTGGGAGCCAGATTTTGTTTACTTTTAGGGTTTCTTCTTTCCTGTTGAAGTTGTCCAGGTGTTTGTGGATTTCAATAGCTTCTCTGTGCATTCTGACATAATAGTTGTTGGCCTGTTCCAGAATTTCGGGTTTTTTAATAACCTTCTGTGTCCAGGTTGGTTTATAACATGTTCTGCTACTGCTAATTTTTCTGGCTGGCCCAGTCTGCAGTGTCTCTCATGTTCCTTGATTCGTGTTTGCGCACTGCTTTTAGTGGTCCCTATGTAAACTTGTCCACAGCTGCATGGTATATGGTAAACTCCTGCAGCTATGAGAGTACTAAGTTCTAAGTTCTAAGAACCTGTAAACTTACCACCTAAAAACTAGTTACAGATAAAGTAGGTATGAGTACAATTGATCAAACTTTTTATTGTTTCCTTGCAGGCCAGTCTTCCTTGATGTCTAGGGTGCTTTGAACAAGGATTTTATTGGAAAATTTCCCAGCCTCAGTTACTAAATATTTAAGAGGAATCCAGACAATGATGTTTTCCATTTGTAACCTTCTTGTGTTTCCTAGTGTTTCCATCTTATCCCACCCACCCCCTTGCCACAGAAAAATCTGTTAAGCCCAGGTTTTGTGATTTTCTTTGCATGAAATAACACAGAGCATTCACTGTAACACCATGAGTTTTAATGTCTTTGGAAAGAACCCCGCTCTAAGGACACATTTGCTGCTGCTGCTACAAATTATTATTATTGTTGTGATTCCAAGAAGATAAATCTTTGCAAACAATGAGATTACAGAATGGAAGGTGCTCCCACATAAGTCTGTTTGAAGAGTGTGTGTATGTGTGCTCACACCCTGCCTCATCCTCTGAATTTTATGGGAGTCCACACAGTGAGGTCTTCCATTTGTTACCTTCTCATGACTTCCCCAACTTATTCCATATTTTCTTCCCACCAGAAACAATCCATTAAGGAGGGAAATACATAATTGCTGTACTATGTATTATAATTAGCAGCCATAGTAGTGGAGCCTTATCAGTGGCTACTTCCAGACTGTGGAACTCCCTTCTACGGGAGGTCTAATTAGCCTCTTTTCTTCCCTGCTCTCTTTACACCAGTAGGTTAAGAGCTTTTCATTTGGGTAGGCCTTTGATTGATTTTTTAAAAACCATATGGTAGAACAGTGTAGACAGTGGTGTGCTGTCTTTTTATCCCATATGTTATAAATTTAAATGTACTTTAATCTCTTTTTAATTATTGGCTTTTAGTAGTATTGTTGTTTAATTGGTTTTAATTTTTTTATTTTTTTTTGGTAATAATATAACATTTTACCCAGCTTCTATTTTAAATCATTCTAAGTTGCCTTGGGTTCCTTGGTAGGAGAAAGGCAGGGTATAAATAGAATAAATCAGTGGCTCTTAACCCTTTCTTTACCAGGGACCCCCTTTAAATATATTTTGTTGTCGTGGACCCCCCAAGCATTAAACCTAATAATAATAATACCCGATAATAGTAATAATACAATTACACCATCCATTAAACCTTCCCTCAGAGGCACTGGAGGGGGAGGGAAGACTTTTCTCCTGCTTCTTCCTGCATGTTTGTGGCGGGAGTGGATTTAATGGCAATGCACAGGCCAAGCCAGCCAGCCTTTGCTTTGGCTCTTGTCACTTGGCCACTCCACTATGGGAGGAGGTGTGCCGAGGAGCCTTCAAGCCTTTGCAGCCCCGTGTGAGGACATCGCAGCCCCTGGGGAGGCCTGGACCACAGTTTAAGAGCTATTGGAATAAATAATAATAATTCTGGAGCTGTTATTCAAAAGGGACTTTCTCAAGCTCTGGCTAGGCAGCATCCCTCTTGAAGGATCCATATTGGAAAAGGCTGTTGCATGAGAAATCTTGCTGCTTTTGTGAAGGGGAGGCCCCTGTGTTTGATCAGTTTCTAAAAAATAGTGGTTCATGATTTCTCATTAAAACGATCTACTAATAATGGGAAATGCTGTATGGAAAGTGGGAAGTGAGTAGGTGCCTTTTAACTTGAATTCCCCAAAACATTTAGCTATAGATGAACTTGCCTGAGCTTTACTCATCTCAGCTGAGGTCATAATTGAATCAGACATTATAAACCTTATCAGAGAACATGTAGGGAAAAAAGCCAAGTTTTTGCTGCCACTACTTCTGCTAAAACATTGAATTGGGCTTTAAAGCATAATGCATTTGAGCAATACAAGCTCAGCTCAGGTAACGACATTAGAAGGGCCAAAGCAGATATTACTTTTGAGATGAATCTACTACTAGCAGCTATGTCTGCTTTACTTTGATGCAAGTGCCATCTAGATCAGGAATCTGACATGGAGCAGAAGAAATTTTTTCCCTCTTTCACATACACACACTTGAAAAGTGGTGCTGGAGGAGAGTTCTATAAATAGCGCGGATTGCTAGAAAGACAGACAAATGTGTCTTAGGGCAAATCAGGCCTGAAATCTCCCTAGAAGCCAAGATGACCCAGCTGAAGCTGTCATGTTGTGGACAGATTGTATGACAACATGGCTCTTTGGAAAAGACCATAATGCTGGGCAAAGTGGAAGGCAGTAGGAAAAGAGGGAGACCACATTACAGTGGATTGATTCAATCAAGGAAGCCATGGCTGCCCTGAGTCTGCAAGACCTGAGCAGGGCTGTTGATGACCAGGGTTCTTGGAGGTCTCTCATTCATAGGGTCACCATAAGCCAAGCTCAGCTTCATGGCAAATAATAAGAATGCAGACACACTGTCATCCCAGCCTGAATGAAGCCCACTACTCTACCTGTGATTTATATTGCAAAATAATGGGTCACTATATTATAGACGGACTAAATGACCTAAAGGCACTAGATCCTGTCTGATATTGGATGCTAAGCAGGGTCAGTTCTGGTTAGTACTTGGGTAGGAGACCACTGATGAATACCAGGTGCTGTAGGTTATATTTCAGAAGAAGGAACTGGCAAAACCATGCCTTGCCTGAGAAAACCCTATGAAATTCATGGAGCCGCTATAGGTTGACTTGAACACACACACACATTTTGCAACATAAATGGCAGGCTCAGTGGGTCCATTCTGGATTGGGATCATAGAAGTTTAACGTCCCTCACCTCCCTGCTATAGGATTCTGATCCACAACAGGGGGCCTGCTCTCACTCTAGAGTAAAAGACAGAGAGAGAAAGATGGTGTTAGCAACAACTTTAATGTGTGTTTTGAGCTTAAAAGAACCATCTGAATGCCACCCTGAATAATATGAATATATTTGCCTGTTGCCACTGTATCTTGTATCTTGTTCCCACACATACAGATTATAACAATAATCAAACATGGCTTAGATCATCATGACAAGTTCATTTTTTGCTCAGCAATGATGCTTGGTTCCAGTCATGACTCTGTCATCAGTTAACTGCTCCTAAGATTCTGTTTAATGAGCCAGGTGCTCATTAAGGGTTTATACTTTAGAACAAAGGTTTAAGGTTGTTTTTTTTTTAAGGAATAAACTTTAAATGTATTAAAAATCATGTGGGACATCAGACTTTTCTCAATCATATTGAAATATATAAATATTATATGCCTATAGTGCATTTTAACATTATTCCTAGGAGTTTCTGGGACTAGATCTACAAATTCTGGTGGTTGTTGTTTTCAAAACCACCAGCCACACAGAACAAAAGATTCCCTAGGTTTGGTTTTGCCTAAAGGTTCTAATGTAATTTCCCTCAACTAGACTGCTCATTAGCTTATCATATCTTGGAAGGACTATAAAGGGTTCCTGGTTAGATGGCAGATTCCTTCACTTCATCCTTTCCCCCATCATATTGACAACACTGGGGAAGAGCCAACACATGTGATGTCAGGGACATGGTGGGTATCAACAGCCCCTGTCTTTCTCCACATGTTTGAGATATTACAGAGAGAATAGGGCTGAAGTGTCTCATGACACCTTAAAGCAGCAGTTTTTAACCACTGGCTGTGGCATATTTGTGTGCTGTGAAAGGTCAGCCGGTGTGTCACATCAGTGAAGAACAAGCAAATGATGGGAAGTGTTGCACAGTTTGAAAACCACTGGGCTGTTTGTTTGACTTTGGGGGAAAAAGGGGTTCTGGGATTTGCGCAGTTTGAATATCTGCTTTAAATAACAGATAAAGGGACGAGAATGAGAGCGAGATGGGAAACAAACTCCTCTTCCTCTTCTTGTCACTCCTTCCCTGGCTCCTCCACTCCCTGGTCAACAGCAGGGAGAAGTGTGAGTGGTGCATTCCTGGCACACATTCAAACTAAGGGGGCAGCAGTGAAGATATACGGCTGCTGAGGAGACGAGGGCCACTTGCTCACCTTCCTCCTCGCTCTAAGATGGCGGCAGATGCTCCCATTTTGCTTCTGCCTCAGCAGTTCTCCATGGTGGAGGAAGAGAGTGTGCATTGCACTGTGGTGGATGGAGACTCTCTCTCTGTGTGTGTGTGTGTGTGTAGGATGCATACGAAAGGAACTGGTTAAGGGAAGCAGATGGGCAAGTGGATGAGGGGGTAAAACCAACGGAGGGCTCGGTAAGAGAAATATTGTTTATGGGAAACAAGACAGTGTCTTGCACTCCATGGGGAAGGGGGAGGAAGGGTAGGGAAGAAGTTTGACCTGCCCACCCAGACACTCCTGAGTTTACTTCTAGAGCCATTCTCTCTCTCAGGGGTGAAAATGGGTGGGAAGGAGAGAGACTGAGAGAGGGCGCATGACATGTGGGTAAGGGGAAAAGTTGTTTCACCTTCTAACTCAACCACTGATTGGTTGCTGACTCCTCCAAACTAATAGCCACCCCCCTTACCCATTCCCCACCTTTTGGTGCTTTCAATACGGTAATGCCTCAGAAAATTTTGGTTATTGAACATTAAACACAGTCTTAATATTCATTTTTTAAAAAAACAAGTCCTTAAATAAAATGATGGTGTGACTTGACAATTTTAGCACCTTGTCAGTGTGCCATGAGATAAAAGAAAAGGTTGAAAACCATTGCCTTGAAGACATCTGCACCTTTCATGACTGGAGTCCACTTCCTCAAATTCAGGAAGTATACTGCCATTTCATCCATCAGCAGAAAAATTACAAATAGTAGCTGTACCAGGCGTAACATATGCCATTAAAAAGCTCTCCCCAAAATACCCAGTAGACATCACAACAACCCTGTAAGGTAGGCTGTGGATTTTTAAATTCCCCTTCTCAGTGTTCCATACTTTCCCTGGAATTGCTGAGGGTGACTCACTCTGTTGCCCTGCTGCCACTGTGGCTGCCAGTTGACTACCTGGGCCTGTCGCAGGTGGCCTATTGTTGCTGCTGCTGCCACTGCCAGTTGACCGTCTGGGTCCCAGTCTGGGCCACAGGTTGAGTGGCAGGAGTGGATTGTGAGGTGGAGAAGGAATATGCATGTGGGTGGTGATTGGTTGGGTGTGTTTCCTGAGCAGCCAATCAGCACACTGAGAAAAGCAATATACCCAAGAGTTTTATATATAGAGATATGCACATGTGTAAGTAACTGCAACTTTCCAGATGTTGGATTATATCTTCTTTCACCACTAGTTTAACAATGGCTGTGGGGTACCTGTCTCCCCTTCTCTGGGTAAAGGGAAAACCTGTTGGTATCAGAAGGCAACAAAATGCACAGTAGGGTGAAAGGTTAGCTTAATTAATTAATTAAACTGAGGCTTTTGTGTTTTTTTTTTAATTAATTCATATCCTGCCTTTCTCCCAATATGGAATGAAAGGGAGCTCACAATTTGAGCTAAATGTAAAATACAGTTAAAACAACTGATAGTACAAATGTTAAAAACAATTAAGCAATCACATTAAAAACTTCAAAACAGTTTTAAAGGCCATTTAAATTTAATAGTGGTGCTGCTGCTAATGCAACTACAACACACTCTCATTTAAAAGCCCTTCTGCAACTGGCAGCAAACACTCAAAGGCATACGTCTTTGCCTGCCTGCAGAAAAAATGCAGAGGGTCCAACCTATCTCTCTGTGGGAGGGAGTTCCACAGCCTGGGAACACCCACCGAGAAGGCTCTCATATTCCCTCACCAAACGTGCCCCTGATGGTGGAGGAACCAAAAGAAAGCCCTCTCCCAAGGATCTTAAAACTCAGGCAGGGTCATATTGGGAGTCTTTCAGATAGTCTGCAGTGTTGTTTCTGAGGCCAAATCCACACTACACCAATAATCCAGTTTGAAGCTGGATTATTTGTCATAGCTCCTTGCTATGGAATCCTGGGATTTATAGTTTGGTGAGGCACCAGCACCCTTTGGTAGAGAAGGCTAAAGACCTTGTAAAACTACAGATCATAGGATTCCATGGGAAGGAGCCATGGCAAATAATCCAGTTTCAAACTGGAGTGTAGTGTGGATTTGGCCTGAGTCTCTGTAGGTCTATTATTTCAAAAGGTACAAGGAAAAAGGAAAAAGCTGGATTTTTTTCAGAAAACAGTCAATCAAGTCAAGGAAAACAAGGAAGGCACAGCTGTCAGCAGAGTGATGAGTAAGGGGAAGTAACACTGAGCATCAACCAAAATAACAAGGAACCAAATTGTTATTTGGAAAGCACCATAGGTAGCCATATGGAGTGGAAATCCATCAAGCTGTGTATCTGATGAAGCAGGCTGGAATCCATAAAAAGGCTTATGCCAAATAAAACATACTACCGTAGTCTTTAAGATGTCACAAAGACTTTTTGCCGTTTTAACTTCAAGAGACTAACATTTTTACCCCACTGGAAATCCAAGATTCTGACACGACCTTATAAAGATTACAACAAAAGAACAAAGAAAGAAGGATGCAGATTTTGGGAGGAGAGGAAAATGGTAGTCCCAAACAGAATAACAGAAGCACAGAGTTAAGAGAGGTTTATTTCACTAAGTTACTGCAAAACTGGTTTTCTTCACTGTGAAGAAGAGTGAGTGGGAAGAAGCAGTCCTCTGGAGTGTGACTGTGCTTAATGAAGCCAAGACAGAGAAACAAATTAGAATAGTGAAGAGGTGGTTCTGGTGGAAAAGTTCCTTCTGTTAGACAAAACAAGCGGAAATCAAACCCACGTATCACAGGGCTATCAGTTTCTGTAGTAAATAAATGTTCTGTGATAATCCTCTGAGGCAGAGCAGCTGGGAGAGCCATACGGAGAGCTGTGGGTGGGTAAAGAGATTAAATAATGTTTATGTTTACTTGAATACATTGGTTTACAACAAAGACAAATAAGCAAGGAAGACTTGATGCCTTGCAATGTTTTCTTATGTAAGGAGCTGCTTTCCTCCGTGGTATGAGGAATGGCTTAGGGAGCTGAATATGTTTATCTTGGAGAAGAGAAGACTGAGAGACTTGACAGCTGTCTTTAAATATCTGGAGGGATGTCATGTAGAAGATGGAGCCAGCTTGCTTTCTGCTGCTCAAGAGACTAGGGGCCTGTCTACACCATCAAATACCCTGAATCCCCACGTGAATGCCCCCCAAATCTGCTATGATCAAGCCACACGTGCTGTGGTGTTTTCCCTGAATCTAGGGCTACCCTGCCACACATGGCATGGCCCAGTTTTGCAGCATTTTGGGGTATCTTATGAGGATGCACATTATGTAGGATTCAGGGTTTTTCATGGAGTGTCATCTGCCAATGCAGCAGCTGCCGCCGCCAACACCACTTACACTTACTGTGACCAATTTTAAGGTTCTCGAGGCAGTTCCTGGCTGAAGTGAGAGGTTTTCTCCCTTTCCCGGCTCAGCAGCACTGCCTCCACCTGCTCTGTTGCTTGACCGTTGCTTCCTTGAAGTGCTTAGCAATCGCAATAGCACTGTTATTTCTATAACGCTTATCAGTGCCAAAGCATTCCCTAAGCAGTTTACAATGTGTTAGCTAATTGCCCCCAACAAGCTGGATACTCATTTTACCGACCTTTGGAAGGATGGAAGGCTGAGTCAACCTTGGAGCCCTCTGGGATCGAACTCATAATGTTGTGGCTTGCATACTGGCATTTAATCACTATGCCACTAGGGCTTCTTCAAGCTTGAAGAAAGCAATGGAAGCACTCAGGAAGGAACAGGCAAGTGAGAGAGCAGATGAAGGAGGCAGTGTTGCTGAGCTGGGGAAAGGAGAAAACCTCTCCCTTCAGCCGGGAACTGCCTCCAGAGCCTTAACATTGGTCACAGGAACTGTCAGTGGTGGTGGCCAAAACTCCGCAGAGACAGTGAAGACATGTCCTTACGGAGTATAATAATGCTGAGGACTTTGGGTGAATGCAGGGGGGCATGCAGGGAAAACTCCATTCAGAGTTCCCCCACCCCCACCCCATGTAGATAAGCCCTAGAACACAAACCAGAGGGTTGAAATTAAAAGAGGAGAGATCCCACCTAAACTTTAGGAAGAGCTTCTTTACTGTAAGAGCTGTTTGACAGTGGAATAGATTGCCTCAGAGTGTGGTGGATTCTCCATCTTTGGAGGTCTTTAAACAGGGGTTGGATGGGCATCTCTCAGGAATGCTGTCGTTGTGTATTCCTGTATGACAGGGCTTTGGACTAGATGGCCCTTGTGGTCCCTTCCAACTCTAGGATTCTATAATTCTGTGTCCCCCTTTTGCCTTATCTAGCTCAGTCTTGGTGGCAGTTCAGCAGTTGTGCCCTGGATGTGGAACGTCCTCTACATAGACCCAGGTCTTGCCTGCACAGGCTGAATGAAACGTCCTCCCCCTGCTCTGTTCCCACACCCATCAGTCTGGACGATCCAGGGTTTTTGCCTTGATCCTAGTCAAAACTGTCTGGATGATGTCTGGGCAGTTCCAAGGAGAATCCAGGGCAAATACCCCTTAAAATGGAGTGGACACGTGGTAAAAAATATCTCACCATTTGCTGCGAGTCTTATGGAGAAAACAGTGAGTTCCTTTACTGTAGTGGGATATGTGTGTCCACATAAGCAGCCTTCCCAGTGGCCAGTGCAGCTATTTCCCAGTTGGGTTGTGCGTGTCACATCTGCTAAGGTCATTGCAAGGCACCCAGCCATGTGACCATGCCTGAGTGCCTCGTTCCTGGCCTCAGAAAAAGAAGTGCCAGTTCATGCGTGGGCCATGGGTGTGCAGACACCCCTCTGTTGCTGCATTGTAAGGGCGGGTAATGGGAAATGCTCTGGGCCTGTGGCTACAATACTCTGGCCACAACCAGGCTATTCCCACCTGTGCAGACAAGCCTTCAGCCAATTTTGCAATCTTTCTGGTGCCAAATTAAAACTTTTCTGTTTGCCTATACCCTTTAAGGTTTGCTAATCTGTTCTAACATATTTTCTTCTTTACTTTACTCTTATTGCTTTAATTTTTAAAAAGTTTATGGTTGTATTTTATGCAGAAGTCAAAAAAAGTTGGCCGTCTCTCTGCTCTATTTCCACTGGAAGACAAAATGTCTTTATCTTTAGACAGAATTTTGCCATTAGCTATTACTGCAGAGAGGTTTTCTTTTAATGGAGAATGCTGTCCTGTATTTAATCTTTGCTTTATTGATTTAGACTGAAACACGGGTTCTGGTACCCAGTGAGTCGTGGCACTCACTGGGTGGCCTTGGGCCAGTCATGCTGTCTTTGCTGATCTGCCTCAAAGGATCGTTGTGAGACTAAAGTGGGGAGGACAAAGCATGCTGCCTTCAGATCATTAAAAAAATGTAGAACGTAGATGTACCTAACTGACTACGGTAAATAAATAAAGAGATACCACAGACACCCATCAAGAATAGCTCTCTGTTTTATGGGCTAGAAAATCCATCTGCTTAGGGGATTTTCCTGCCTGCTCCCAAACTAGCATGTCACAGTACTGCCATAGGGGAGAGTAAAGGCAGCGGCATATCTCTAATTATCCAAAGCAAAATGTGAGGAGAGAACTGAAGAGAGAATCTTGGGACATATCTGCCAGTACCTGCTGTGGAGAGTGGCCACCATTACAAGCACTTGGAGGTTTCTTGAAGCTTCTTTTCCCACACTACCTTGTTGGGGCACAAACATACAAGGCAACAGCTCCCTTAGGGCAATAGAGTAAGTCCCTTTTCACAGACTGGAGCAACCAGCTGATAACAAAAATCTTAATGGAAAAAACTTAGTTTATGAATGATAAAAGAGTAGGATAGTCATCTCATAGAATCATAGAGTTGGAAGGGATCTTAAAAGTTATCTAGTCCAATCCCTGTCAGTACAGGAATCCATTTCTAAAGAACCTCCAAGAGCTGGATATCTAACTTATGTTTAAAATTTTATGTGAAGGACAGACTCTCTACTACTATCAAACATGTGAAGGACAGACTCTCTACTACTATTTGGAAGCTCTTCCTAATGTTTAGTCAGAATATCTTTTCTTGTAATTTGAACCTACTGGTTAGGGACCTACCCTCTGGGGCTGCAGAAAATATCCATACCCTTAGAAAATAGATATCATATCACCTCTCAGTCTTCTCTTCTCCAAATTAAGCATATTCAGCTCCTTCAACTGTTTCTCATAGGGTTTGGCTTCCAGACGTTTTAAGATCTTGGTTGCTCTCTGGACATGTTCCAGTTTGTCAATACTTCTTGAAGTGTATTGCCCAGAACTGGACACAGTATTCTAGGTGAGCTTTCTCCAAAGCAGAATGAAGTGGCACTATTATGTCCTTTGATTTGGACACTATAGTCCTTGGTGAGGTGGCCTAGATTTGCATTGACCTTCTTTGCTGCCACTTCACACTATTGACCTGTGTTAAGTTTGTCGTTTACTAAAATGCCAGATATCAAGCCGGGTAGTACTCACGTTATATTGGTGCATCTGATTTTTTCCTGCCCAAATATAGTACCTTAAATTTATCCCTGTTGAAATGTATTTTGTTCATTTTAGCCCATCTGTCCAATCTATTAAGATAATCTTCACTCTTGATTGGTCTTCTGAGGTATTAGCTATGTCTCCCACTTTTGTGTCATCTGCAGACATGATGAGGATGCTCTCTATTCCACCATGAAATGTATAAAGATGTTGAACAAAACTGGGCCTGCAGGCCCTCATTTGCCAGTTTTCTCCAGGAGGATAAGGAGCATTGATGAGCACTGTCTTAGTTCAGGCTGCATGACAGATACAAATCCACCTAACAATAGCACTGTCTAGCTCACTTTTTTCCAGCTTGTCTGGAAGAATACCATGGAGGACCTTGTCAAAAGCCTTACTGAAACCAAGATACACTACACTCACAGCATTCCTCTCATCTACCAAGCATGTAACTCTGTCAAAAAAAAAAAAAAGGATATAAGCTTAGTTTGGCATGATTTGTTTTTTGAGAAACCCATCCTGGCTTTTAGTAATCACAGCATTTTTTCCCCCTTCAAAATACTCACAGACCAACTGTTCTAGACCTGTTCTAGAACCTGTCCTGGTGCTGATGCCTAGCTGATGGTTTCTTGGGTGCTCTTCTTTTTAAAAATTGAGGAAACATTTGCCCACCTCCAATCTGCAGGGGTATCACCTATTCTCCAAGTATTTTCAAAGATTATTGACTGTCTCTGAGATTAGATCTACAAGTCCCTTTAGTGCCCTTAGATGTAGTTCACCTGACTCAAGAGATTTGAATGCATTGAAAGTAGCTAGATGTTAATTTACTACCACTCTCTACCTCTGTACCCTCACTGCATCATTTATTCTGTTTGTAAAAGGTTGAGCATTGTTTTCTTTTTGAAAGACTGTAGCTATGCTGGCTGTGTGAATTGTGGGAGTTAGAAACCAAAAAGCAATTTTCCCCAGTTCTTTCTAAAATCCCACATGCTAGAACAATTGCCCAATTGAATTGCTCCCTTTTACTGAGTAAAAATCCAATGAATCAGCTTAGCAATGTGGGAATAATGTGGAATAATAGTGCCTATGGAGAAAATAGAATCAAATCAGCATTCCATCAAAAGCCCTTGTTATCCTGTTAACTTTGGGTGGTGAACACTTATCACTGAAGATTAATATGATTTTGTTTGGAGGGGGTGCTCTTTTTTGGGAAGTCATTGTACTTCTAGACTTTAAGGCCATTTGAGGAAGCTGGGATTTTTCTCTTCATCCTTCTGTGTGGATTAGTTTTGGTTTAGTGCTTTTCTTTATGGTACAAATCAGGCATTTATTTGATCATTACCCATCTTTCTTCTGTGAAATGGGCATTTTTGTTTGCGCTTTGTTTTGGCAAATAAAAAGGTTTAATAGTGGGAGCTCCTACTCAGCCTCTGCCTTCTGCTCAGCTTCTTGAAGAAGTAACTTCTCTTGGATGAAAAGGCAGGCTGCCATGGCAAACCTTCTTTGTAATAGTGCCCATAACAGTATGCCCACCAGCACTGAAAGGCCAGCAGATCCCGGTCCTCAGTTTATTTGGTTCACACTTCCATATTTTTCTCTAAGGTTGATGTGAATTCTCTCTCTCTCTCTGGCTTTTCTTCGCAAATGAAGATTCAGGAAAGCTTGGTTGTTCAGGATGCTGCTGAACAAGACTGTCATCTCCCGGGTCAGCCTCGAGCGACCAAAGTCCTGAACCGCCTGCATGCAGGGTTGGGTCTGCGGCTTCCAGTGCATCTTTACACCTGTCAGTTTCGTTCCTCGCCTATCGCTACAGGGCTTTTTTTTTTTTTAATTGGATTTGTCCTTCAAGCCTGTGCAATGGATTTTTCTGGTGGAGTGCAGCGTGCACAGAACTGGCCTCACCCTTTAAACCAGAGGTTCATCTGCCGTGGCCTTGCAAGCATGGACATAGCAGCGAGGTCCTCGGGCCATAGGTTTGATTAGAGTTTCCTTCTCTTAGATGGTTGACCTTACAGGGTTGGATGAGCACCATCAGCCCGGGTTTGGGATTAGAGTTTTCCTTCTCCTAGGGCGGTTGCCATAAGGCTAGAGAGCCCATCCTGCCCTTTGACGATCGTTGTCAGACCCTTTGGTTTTGACCTGTCTGGCATTGGAGACCCTACCAGTGGCTATTATGCCACCACCAGCATAGCTCAAAACATCATTAGGGTACGCAAGCCTCTCTCCCACGACAAGGGGGCGTCAATGGAGAGGGTTTCAAGCCACAAGGGTTTGAAAGCATCCACTGGTTTTCAGGTGAAAGATTGTAACCTATGCTACCTTTCCATTGCTCTCAGCTTTCTAATTGAACTGTGGTAGCAATGCAGCACAGGAAAAGGCAATTTCAAAGCATACTCGCAGGAATCTGTGGCCATTTAATAGAGATGCAAAAAATGCAAGGAAATGGAAGATCATGAAAATGGAATGTGGGAAAAATTGAAATGTCTCCTTCTGCAATATGTCTCAAACAAGCTAGCAAAGTTAATGCACTGCATTCTGTGGCAAGCACAACTTAAACTGTGACTCTGGCCAGGGATATTGGATATGACCTGGCCTGAACCAACAGCTTGGCATGAGACACAATGACAATCCTTGGCTGATATCCAGTGGCATAGTGGAGCCAAGGCTCACAGGATCAAAGTGCTAGGACTTTTTGAGTAGCAAGGATGATGACATCATCTGCCACTGGCCTCAGGCTTCCTTATTTCCTCCCAGCTTAGCCACAATCATCATAGTATTTGAGAGGGAAATTATTTTTTCCAGCAACAATATATTGTGGTCAGCTACCCTGTGATAATGCAAAGTATTTGGAGGGTAGCTTGATCTTGAATGGACAATGACCAATTAGATCTTAGAAATGAGTTTGTGGATATGGATCAATTCAACATAGCTGCCTGCATTTGGAGACAGATTTAAGAGTAATGGGTATATCTGTCAGGGGATGATAGGACATTCAATTCCTGGCAGAAGCCAAAAACTGTCTCAGCAGACTAGGTAGCAACCCTTTCCCAAGAATACTCACATACAGGGTGTTTGGCATCCAGAAAACAGGAGGTGCTTTAATCTTCAGTAGTTTCAATATGTACAGACAAAGTGCTACGCCAGGCACCAGAGGATCATGGGAAGAGAATGAACACTGATCTGGCTTTCATATATACATCTCAGCACAGCATTGGCTTACCCAAGCACATGGTTACATTGCATCAGATTTCCATACTCATGGCTTTGTACTCTAGTAACCCTTCTTCTGATACAATCCTTCTCATGCAACTGTAGCATGATTAGCATGATTGGCAGTTCATGGAGTCAGTCATCATGACTCAGCATGATTTTTGCAGTTGTTTGGCTATTTTAAAACTTAGGGAATTCCTGACAATTCCCTCCAAAATGGTCAAACTACTGCACACAACACATGTTATCATTGCAACATAACATCATACACATACATTGTTAGACATCAATCGTCTGTCGGTTGACTTTTCCCTTTTTTGACCTTTCACCTTACACACTAGTGACATCATGAGTACCTACAGGTCAGAATTTACCACTGTACCAGTGTTTGTATAATGCAATGTAGTTCTGGCAATCTTCTGAGCTCTGAGATATAGCAGTGCCAGTACCAGGAGCAGTTAAGTCTGCAGTTATTGCTCTGCTGTGCTACAGGTCTTAGGTAATTACTTCTAAGAAGAATGAATATAATAACACAGTGAAGCTATTCATAACTGAGTAGTGATAGGATGATGTTCTAGAACCAGAGCCTGGATTTCCAAGCATGGAATATAAACAAAAGAAAGAAAGAACAAACCCAAATGAGCTGATTTCCAAATGTGCATGCATCACTGGAAGTCACATTGTCTGAAAAATAAACAAACCAGTTGCTCTGAGATGCATTGTGCTTGAAATGATGAGAGGAAAATATGAAATGCCTAGCAGTTACACTATATTCACACATGCATGAACCAGTCTAGAGCAGCCTCTAAAGACTTGGTTACAAACATCACAAGGGGGCAAGTTGCAGGTAATTTGGTTTTTTTGGTTTTTTTACACACACTTCCTTTTCAGTCCTTGCATTCCAATCCTAAATTGTATTGAGTGAAGAGTCTATTGGCATCTATTCCATGTGGCAGCTAAATGCAAGATCCACATTTAGAAATAGTGTATCACTGGCTGTCTCCACAGTGCACTGTTTCCAAACCCAGGGTGTCTCATTGACCAAATAACAGTGGATTTTATGGCTGCTGCTTCTGATCCCAAACTGGCAGTTCTTCTGTTCTAATCCTGGGGATTTGATTTACATTTACATGGATGTAAGAAATGTCAATATAAAGCTGTTGGATCAAAGGAAAAGAAAGCATGCTTCATTTTAACGTGACTATATCCCCCCCCCATTTATTTTCCTCTTAATAGTTCCTGTTATAATACAGATTCATCTTTAGTCATACCGTCCAATTAGCTGTGTTTCTAAATTTGATTCATGTGGAGGTAATTGTAGCAAAATTGTTTTGCTAATATGCTACAAGAAATTGTTTTTCCTTTGTGTAGGGAGCCTTTTTATCTGCGTGATTTGCAAAGGCACCAGTCAAGCATTCCAGACCATTAGGAATATGTTACTAGAGGTGAGAAAGGGTAACTAAAAAAAATCTGGAAGCAAACCACAAGTCTCATTTTATTCAAATCAAAAGGAGCATTTGAAGAACATCCAACCTTTTATTAATATTTATACTGAAGCAGCCAGAGTTTTACTGCTATACAGAGGGAATCAGAATTCTTGCCTATTATGTCCAAGATGCATTGTACAACTTGTATTAAGTGGACCTATGGTATTTTGGCCAAATTTGCCCACCAAACCACAGTCTTCCTCCCATCTTAGTCTTTTTACTGGTTAAATGAGATTACTGTACACCATCGTATTCTATGCAGAATTTCTTAGGCTGGAACTAGAAATTATGAGAGCCATGTGACCATTGTCAAAACCAGCTGTCTTATTTAGAATATAAGAATCATATTGGATCAGGCCTAGTGCCTATCTACATAGTTCAACATTTTGTTCACACTGTTAACCAGCCAGTTGCTCCAGGGAAATCAAGAAGCAAGTCATGAATGTAACTTGTATGATTCATATACAGAAGCATACTTAATATCAGAGGTTATTTGTAACCCTCCTAGTCATCACTGTTCAGCCCCATCCTCCATGAATCTATCCAATCCCCTGTGGTGGCAGATGTAATTACATCTTCTGACAGTGAGTTCTATAGTTTATGAGTAAAGAAATCCTTCCTTTTGTCTGCTCTGAATCTCCCACTGTTCAACTTTTGTGGATCATTTGTAGCTAGTTAGGAGTTATTTCTAAGTTGTTCTGATGCATCTTTGTCAGAAATGTATGGGAAGTACAAGATGGTAAACACTCCTAGCTCTTTAGCATAACAGTAGAAGCAGCTCTTAAAGTTTTCATTTCCACCCTGCTAAAAATTATTTTGATTAAAGTGGTCAATATCATAGAATCATAGAGTTGGAAGAGACCTCAAGGGCCATCCAGTCCAACCCCCTGCCATGCAGGAATACACAATCAAATCATTCCCAACAGATGGCTATCCAGCCTCTCTTTAAAAACCTCCAAAGAAGGAGACTCCACCACACTGCAAGGCAGTGTATTCCACTTCCAAACAGCTCTTACTGTCAGGAAGTTCTTCCTAATGTTTAGGTGGAATCTCTTTTCTTGTGGTTTGAGTCCATTGCTCTGTGTCCTAGTCTCTGGAGCAGCAGAAAACAACCCTGCTCCATGCTCAGTATGATATCCTTTCAAATATTTAAACATGGCTATCATGTCACCTCTCAATCTTCTCTTCTCCAGACTAAATGTGTCCAGCTCCCTAAGTCACTTCTCATAGGGCATGGCTTCCAGACCTCCCACCATCCTGGTCACCCTCTTCTGGACATGTTCCAGCTTCTCAATATCCTTCTTGAATTGTGGTGCCCAGAACTAAATACAGTATCCCAGGTGAGATCTGATCAAAGAATAGAGTGGCACTGTTTCTTCCCTTGATCTAGACACTATACTCCTATTAATACAGCCTAGAATTGTATTGGCTTTTTTAGCTGCTGCATGACATTGCTGAATACCATGTTCAGCTTGTGTCCCACTAAGATTCCTAGATCCCTTTTGCATGTACTGCCATCAAGCCAGGTGTCACCCATCCTGTATCTCTGCTTTTCATGTTTACTGTCCATGTATCCTACATTTCTCCCTGTTGAAATTCATTTTGTTAATAGTGGCCCAGCTTTCTAATCTGTTAAGGTCATTTTGAATTCTGATCCTGTCCTCTAGGGTATTAGCTGCCCCTCCTAATTTGGTATTATCTGCAAACTTGAAAAGCATACCCTCTATTCCCTCATCCAAGTCATTGATAAAGATGTTGAATAGCACTGGGCCCAGGACAGTGTCACGCCACTGGTCACTTCCCTGCAGGATGAAGAGGAGCCATTGGTGACTATCCTTTGGGTTCGGTCAGTCAACCAATTACAAATCCACATAACAGTTGCATTGTCTAGCCCACAGGTTACTAACTTTTTTGGAAGAATGCCCTGGGGGACCTTGTCAAAAGCCTTACTGAAATCAAGATACACTAGATCTACCGTGTTCCCTTCATCTATCAAGTTTGTAACTCTGTCAAAAAAAGAGATGAGATTAGTCTGGCACGACTTGTTTTTGAGAAATCCCTGTTGACTTTTTGTGATCACGGCATTCCTTTCTAAGTGCTTACAGACCGTCTGTTTAATTATCTGCTCTAGAATCTTTCCTAGTATTGATGTCAGGCTGACTGGGCGGTAATTATTTGGGTCTTCTTTCCCACCTTTTTAAAGATGGGGATAACATTTGCCCTTCTCCAGTCTGCTGGGACCTCTCCTGTACTCCAGGAATTCTCAAAGATTACTGACAGTGGTTTTGAGATTACTTCTCCCAGTTCTTTTAACACCCTTGGATGAAGTTCATCTGGTCCTGGAGACCTGAACTCATTTATACTGGCCAGGTATTCCTGAACTAGCTCTTTACCAATTCTGTGTTGTATTTCCTATACTGCATCATCTGCTCCATCTTCCCAAGGTTGAGCACTGTTCCCCCTTTGGGAGAAGACTGAAGCAAAGATGGTATTAAGTAGTTCTGCCTTTTCTCTGTCCCCTGTTAGCCTTTTGCCATCTTCTCCCTGCAGCAGCCCTACCATTTCCTTGTTCTTCCTTTTGCTATGGTCATACCCTAAAAAGCCCTTTTTATTGTTTTTAACCTAGCCTGAGCTCCAGCTGAGCTTTGGCTTTTCTGACTTCCCCCTACATGAGCTAGCTATTTGTTTGAATTCTTCTTTGGTGATTTCCCCCTTGCAATTGGATCCAGTATGTGCCATGGCAGATTTGATCTGTGCCATGTTGTCATTGTTGCTGTCATATTTGTTAATACAACTGAACCTTTGTGTACATATGCAATCTGTAAAATATCTGCCACACGTAAACAACCCCATGGCAGTTCCAACTGCATTCCAGCATTATGATTGCAACAGCCAACTTGTTATTTATTGTATGACTATAATTATACTTTACATTTTATATTAACATTCATATCAGGGGAATGCTAACCTTTCAGCTTACAAAAATAAGAGCCATAAAAACAGTTGTTCCAAAGGAAGGTTGCAATTCTCCACAAATCATTAATCTTTGTTCCCCATTTTTACCCTGCTTCCTTTAATCTGACATGTTTCCTATGAAACTGTACAATCCAAGGTGCAACACCTGACTTTGTCATCTCTCTCTCTCTGGCTTTTCTTCACAAACAAAGATTCAGGAAGGACTCATCCTGTGCTTTCTGCAAGTGCGCTGATGACTAAAAAGGCCAATCCGAGATAAACAAGTCCAGTTGCAGAAAGCACAGCAGAAGGTCTCCTTGAGTGATGTTTCCAGGTTGTGATTCTTTCTCCATTGTCGTTTCTCTTCAAGACTTGTTCGACGTGAGTTCTCAAATAAGGCTGCAGCATTATGGATAGTGCGTCTCCATGCCTCCCGATGTGAGGCCAGGGCGGACCATTGTTGGTGATCAATTTGGCCGAGCCTGAGATGTTGTTTCAGGGAGTCCTTGTATCGCTTTTTTGGAGCACCCCTCTTACGCTGACCCATGGCAAGTTCACCGTAGAGTACTATTTTTGGGAGGCGATGGTCCTCCATCCTAGAAACGTGCCCTGCCCAGTGCAGCTGTGTTCTCAGTATCATGGCCTCAATGCTGGTGCAACATTTGTCACATAGTCAGTCCAGTGTATATTTAGGATTGTGCGTTAATAGGGTGCCTTGATCTCTCCTTCTTATTCTTAACATTTCCCCTCATTTTCTTCTCCACCTTGCTTTCTGTTCTGCTTTCGCTTTTTGCACTTCTCATTTTACTTCTGAGCTCCATGCATATTGTTCAAGATGAATCCATTTCATAATGTAGACATTGGGGTTATCTACACCTATGCTGTAATTTGTGGCCAGTCTGAAGCATTATGCTCTGGCGCTGCTCTGGGTCGACACGATGCTTGGCGACACATACAAGCCATAGTCTGTGCCATAGTCAAAACAGGCCAACACCACATCAGCCCCACTGGCCTGTCCCCCTCAGTGTCACTGCTACCGCTGCCTCTCCTGCTAGCCAAGCAGCTCTCTGCAGAGCCTGGCCATTGCTGTTGCTGCTGGTGAGGTCAGAAAGGGAGTGTGGTTCTATGTGATCAACAAGAAGTGGGGGTCGCTCTATCCATTTCTCATTGATTGCTCAGGTGCCCCATTTCTGTCCCCAGCAGAAGCAATGGAGTGCTGAGAAGTGCAGGAAAGGGGATGGATCCTCACCAGGGCTGCTACCACCACTTCTTCACCAGCCAAGCAGCTCTGTGAAAAGCCGGCCCAGCACACCATCGCTTCTGCTAAAGGCAGAAATGGGGCGCCTGTGCAATAAACAGGGAGGGGGTAGAGAGAGCTCCTTCCTTGTTGATCACATGCCTGGGTGCCTGTTTCTGCCCTCAGCAGAAGTGCCGGTACACCGGGCATGGGAGGGACGTGAGACTACTGGCTGGGGTGTCTCCAGGAGGCATCTAGCTGTGTGATCCAGGAAGGGGGGAAGAACTTATGGCGATCATCCGCCCTTCCTGGATCACATGGCTGGGCACCTCCTGGAGATGTCACAGCCAGTGATTTTGTTGCTAGTAGGGCTCTGCCAGGGTGGTGGTGGTGCTTGGTCAGGATAGTGGCAGTAGCAGAAGGGAGACTTTTTCAATGGCTGGGCTTTGTTGGAGAGCAGGTGGCAGGCATCACTGGCCCTTTAAGGATGGCAATGCTTGCCACCCACCTGAATCCAACCTGATCCAGCTGTCCACACACAGCAACAGCCTACAAAACACCACATTTTCTGGAGAACTCCAGAGTTACTTATTTTACTCCATTTTGAGGTTGGTTTAGTGCAGTTTCAGTGCTGAACCAGTCAGACATTGTGTGGGGAGTTTGTACCAGAATCGTGGAATTGGCCCTGCATTGTCTGGACAGATCACTGTGGGGATGGGGCTAGGATGTTTTATTTGGCTGGTTAGACAAGCCCATTATTCTTGTAAACAAATCTGCTACTGGACTTGTAGAATTTTCCTTTTATGTATGTACTTTATTCTTATTGTAACTTAAACAACTAAGTACTTCCTTAGCATTATAGTAGGACCCGTGTATCCATTGATTCATTATCCACTGATTCAATTATTCACGGGACACAAAACAGCACACCTGCCATAGAGTCTTCCTAGAAAATGTGTCCTCTCTAGCCATTTTTTAGGTCCTTCAAGACAACTCTATGGTATTTTAAACCAGAAGTCCCATTATTTTCAATGGTGTTCGCTTTTATCCATGGTTTTCAGTATCCATGCCCCCCCCCCTCCGGAACCAATCCCCAGCAGATACGGGTGTCCTCCTGTATTGTGTTCATGATATTTTGTATAACAAAAATAGCAGGGAAAAGCCTTGTTGCTCACTCTTTCCTTGCGGGGACTGGATGGATTTTTAACTTCCTATAGCTCATAGTCTTGTGGTTTCTTAACTTTGCTATCATGGCCATCTGTTGAAATGGGATTGGTTTCAGCTGAAAAGTTGTCTTCATTGCTTTTTGTCTAAGATAAGTAAGTGCAAATGTCATTCCTTATGCAGGGAGTCTCTTTTGTCTGGTTTTGTTGACATGTTGGCACTTCAGGCTGTTTCATCTTAGGTGCATCTGTTAAGATTCATCTGCCAGGGACAAAAATCCATGGTAATCTATGGGGTATTCATTAATGCCAGAGCCATCACATCACAAGGCAATATAAAGCCCAGTGCCAGGGAAGACAAGAGAACTAAGGGACCAGCTGTCCCCATTGTTACAAAGACTGCAGAGAGCAGGAAACAATTTTAATGAGATTACTTTTGTTTAAGACAGCCATTAATGAGGGCAAAGATCCTATACCATGTTTGCACAGTGTAAGTCTACACTTATTTAGTTACATGTGGTTGTGCTACACCACCCTTCTGCTGAATACTGGCGTACAACCATTTGTGTATCTTGTGCCTGCGTATTGTCTCATTGTGCAATGGGGAAAGCACAGGGACTGTTTCTGCAATCCCAGTGAATCAAGTGGTATATTGAAGACAATGACAAATAGTTATGCATCATCCAAAAATGTACAACTACATTGGGATTCTGTTGGTTAGTCCCAAGTGGAAAAAATCTACTCAATCAATTTTATGGTGAGTAAGCATGTAGGTAAATCCAGCTGATTCACTGTATCTACTCAAGTTGGGAGTCACAATAGGTTCAAGCCCATATCAAATTGTTACAATCCTGTTTATGCTACCATGACCTGAATTGCACAGCAGCCAAAAAAGTAGACTCCCATGTGTAAGGGAACTCATACAGTACGACCCCCATATCCGCAGTACCCTTATCTGTGGATTCACTTGCCCATGTCCAAAAAAATATGGTCTCCCTAGGCATCTTCTAGATCCTCCAGCATGATTCTATGGTATGCTTCCACTGGAAGCTGACCATAGAGTCATACTGGAGGACCTGGAAGATGCCTGGAGAGGTATTCTCTCAGGATATCTTCTAGGTCTTCCAACATGACTATATAGTTTGCTTGGGCCAGAAGTCATTCATTTTAATAGGGTTCGCTATTATCTGTGGTTTCTGGTATCCACAGTAAGTCTGGGACCATACCCCCTGTGGATACAGAGGTTGTACTGTAAATTTTTGTGACACCAACAGAATTCCAACCGAGATTGCATTTATTTAATGCCATTCAACGCAGCTCACAATAAGATTAACTTAAAAGGTACAGACAAAAACTAAAAAAAAAACACCTTATGATATTTTAAAACTAAATAATTTTAGTAAAAAAAAAACAAACCAATAGAATTAAAAGCAATTTAAAACCATGCCAATAATAAAGCAAGTTGTGTCTTCAAGTCTGTTACAAGGTTTTCTTGGCAACAGATTATCCAGTCATTAATAGCTCCTTCTTCATGTAAGCAATTGTCAACTGAAGATGTTTGTGGAAATTTTACATTCCTTCCTTCTTTTATTAAGCAAAGTGGGCACACAAGTCAGACAAATAGGAAGAGATAAACCAGTGCAATGTCAGAAATGAAAACATAAGCTTCCAAAGGATTGAGCAGAGGGTAAAGTAAACCCAACCTGTTTGTTAAAATGGGAATTATAGCCATACTTATCAGTATGTGGAAATTCAGTTCACACTAGATTTTGGATTAAAAGTAAGGCATTTGCTTGCTTGTTTTGTTTTTTAAAAAATCTAGTTTTCAAGAAATTCCAGAAACTTCAGTCTTGAAAGGCCTCTAGCGTTATTAGTTGCAAGACCTTTTACACGATGCTTTGAACTGATGGAAAAGCACTAACTTGTCATTTTCTCATCCTGTTTTGGAACAGGTTTCAGAATCTTCTTTGGTCTCGGAAAGCATTTGTGGACAGTGTTAAAGTGTACAACCAGAGCTACATATATATGCCAGCCTTTTCCATGAAAGCAGGGACAGAGCCCTCTCTCCGGGTCTACTATACCCTAGCAGATGTTGGCGCTAGGCAAACAGTAATCTTTGCCAACCCAAACTTCCTGCGTGACATTGGAAAGTTCTGGAAGAGCAAAGGAATTCATGGAAAGCGGCTGTCAACGGGCCTCTTCCTAGTCAGCGCAGCCTTGGGTTTGTGCGAAGAAGTAACCATTTATGGCTTCTGGCCTTTTTCAGTGGACCTGCATGGAAAGTTCATCAGTCATCATTATTACGATAACGTCTTGCCAGATTCAGGCTTCCATGCTATGCCGGAGGAATTCTTACAGCTGTGGTTCCTTCACAAAAGCGGTGTATTACGAATGCAGCTTGAACACTGTGAAGACTCTGTATTTCACCCTGCATCCTGAAAACCTCAAGGAAGGTCTAAGGAGTTTGTTTGTTTCATGCTGTATGAAAAATAACAATAATAATCTGGAAGAGGAGATGGGGAAAGAAATCACCAAACCCAGCATGGACCTCTACAATTAGAAAATCGTGCCATTAACAACTTGAAGGTGAATTAAAAAATTAAGAGTCCTTACATACCATGTTCTGTGAGGTCCTTGATGGATGTTATTCATCAAAATGACAGAATTCAACTGGACAGTGCCAAGGTTGTGATACAAGGGCATTAAGGGATTGGGGTAGGGTTACAAAGGGCTTTCAGTGACAGAGCTGAATATTTCATATTGCTCATATTTTAAGACTGATACCCATATGATTGGGAATATGTTTCTTTAGTGTCATTTCTTCCATTGTTTCCAAAGCTGGATCTTGAAAGGTGCCTGGAGCCACCCATTCCTGTTTCCTTTAAGAAGCATTGAACAAATAGTAGAACTGTGCCAATTTTTTCCTTTTTTTTTTTTTTTAGAAGAAACAAAAATAACCAACAACTTATACCAATAGCAGGATCCTCCAGTCCTTGTAGCACAAACTGGAAAATGGGTTTTTTTAAAAAAAACAAAAACAAAGTATGAATGTTTTTTAGCAAAATATTTATTTTTTATGAAACAATTGCCCCAATTTTTTCCACATAGGCTTATTGCTGTGAAGTACAGTTCTTGTTAGTTAGTCAACGTTACTCCTGGTGATAAATCTATCATGCACCCTTTCATGCAACATTGAACTAAGCCACAATTCTGAGCTGGCCTCGCTATATCAAAATGTCATATAACTTGCTTCATGATAAAAACAAAACAAAAACCTCAGCCTATTTCATATGCTGCCAGTCCTGAGTTTTGTAGAAGCTGACTTGAGCCATTTTTGTGATGTCTGAAAGTTACATGCTATATTTGTTGTATGTGCTTCATCCTACATTCCTTCATATTTCCAGGACTCACCAAGAAGGTAATGCATTGCACTTATAGGCCATGCATTCGACAGAACTTGGAAAAGTTTGTGTAAAAAACCCAAAACCCTTACATCTACAGTTTCAAGCCCACCCCCCCCCTTAGAGTTATAGTTTTTAACGTTATTCTTTACTTTTACATTATTCAAAAGTAATTAAAGCTGTCAGTTTTCAAGTAGCTTTCTTCTTATTATTAGAAAGCATTAAACTGCTGGCCTGTGAGGTAACCAACACTGACCTAATCAGGCTGTCTACCCATTACTATAAAACTAACTAAACCCATTACAGTTACAGTACACTGCTGTTATCTTTTGCTACATTATATTGGTAATGCCTTAGTTGTTACAAAAAGAAAATAATTGCAATTAATTTTATTTGTAACTAGTTATTTGTAATCCCTTGTCAAATCTCATTTCAGACTTTGGGGAAAGATTTTATAGGTCAACAGAAGAGCACATTCTTTGCAAGTAGATGGTCTCATGTTCATTCCCTAGTTGAGTCCAAGCTTGAATCACTCAAGAGCTTCTGCCGGGGAAACTAGATAATATTAGAACAGATGATTGACTCAACACAAACTGTTTCATCTGCAAAATTGCCAGTTTGTCACATGTAAACTGACTTTGATCCAAATCAATGATTTTGAGAGATTTTCAACTTAACCCCAGTATCATCCATCTCACCTCCCTTAAAACACCTGAGTTTGTCAGGTTGGTTTAAATTATAGCTGTGAACTGGGTACGTATAATGAAAAACTGTAGGCCAAGATTGGTGGTATCCTATTAAGTAAATTGCTCAGCCTGGAGATATAACCACATCAAGAGTTCAACAAAGTAACATTACCTGTGACATGAATTGAGAGTAAGACAGTGCCAATGTCTTATTTCCAGAGCTTGGGGAAGTTAAAAAATTTTTTGGATTTTTTAGCCAGCATGGTCAAGTATCTTTTCCAAGTTGCATATGGGTCCAGTGTCAAAGCTGGGGGAAAAAAACCTTCCCCAAATTCTTCTCCACCTACTTCTGAGTAGGTTTGATATCACATATCTCTGCCTGTTCTTCAGATGCTCACATACTGTATTTGTTAAATTTTCATTGAATTTTTGTGTCTTGCATTGAAAACAAAGTATGCATTTTCCCCACAGTAAAATGGCTGTTTTATTCATATGAAAATTTATCCAGTTAATTGACTCAGATTTGTTTAATTTTAATTTATACTTCTTTAAATTCCATAAATCTGCATATGAATAAAATTACTGTTTTGCCACAAAAGCATACTTTTTAATGGCACATGTGCATGTTGCGGTAAGTGCCATCTTCATAGTTGGAGAAGGTGCCATACTGGATGCAATATTGCCTCCAGTGTGAAAGTGAAGGGGAATGCATCTTCTCAGATGAGATCTGTCTTCTGTTTTTATGGATATTTGTGTTGAAGAATAATTCATTGACATTTGTATGTGTTTTTTTAAAAAGTGTGTTCACTAATTAATCAAGGATGCCTTTTTAGTGAATTAAAACGGTTTAGTCTAACTAATGAATTAAATGTTGCAGCTCTAGTATTTATCTGTACTTGACACACAATTATATTTTATTGCAGTTTGTTAATTTGCAATATTGGATCATTGGTATGTTCTGAAAGTGATTTTGGTGATTTATAGTATTTGACAGTTGACAGCCTAAGCTATTTTATATTTGATGTATCCTAAACTAAGATCAACAGAGAGACTCCAAACTTCAGATTTCCATTTAGAATTTAAAATGCAAAATAGGAAATTCTGTGTTTAAAATATTTGTATTCTATTTAGTTCCAGTCTGGGGTATGTCATCTTTTGCAATGATTAACAATCATGGATTTAACTCCTTTAAAGTTTACCTCCCACTTGGGGGTAATTTTTTGACATAAAGAGTAATACAGAATGTTTCTGCATCTGTTAAGAGATGTTGATCATTTTATGCATTCAGTTTATACAGTGATAACTAAAATCATCAGTGTACTAATGTGGTTAAGTTAGTTACACTTTATTTTTGTTGAGCATCCTGTGAGCACTTGCCTTCTGTAAAATATACCAGTGATTATCGGGGAACTGGAAAGGTGAGTGAAAGCATTTGCAGCATGACATTTGTTAAGAGTGAGGGCAATGCTTTCTGTCTTAACTCTGAACCGATTTCTTAACATCATTCCACATCCAAATCTGATTGGGTATGTGGCACCATCACAAAGCCATTTCAGAGTCATGTGAAGAACTACCGTATTGACCTTATTCTGGACTGGGACTGGGACTAGCTACATGGCATCATGGTATCACAACATACAAAATCAGATCCCAGATAAGCTGGAGTTCTTGTTCCAAGGAGGTACAATTAAATGGGTACGAATTATGCTGGAACTGATAAGGATTGTCAGTACTAGTGAACTGAAGCAAAAAGGTAAATGGTGTCAGATCTTTCTCTTTTGAAAACCCCAATTTTGTAACAAAGATATCCCTGGAAAAATTCAGTACTGCATTATTCAAGTAGCTAACTTACTTGTTAAGGACAGCATAACATGTTTCTGTTGGGAAATTAGGATGTACAGTTGTTTCTTCATATTCACTGGGGTTTGGTTCCAGGACCCCCCGTGGATACCAAAATCCGTGAATACTCAAGTCCCATTATATGCAATAGCATAGCAAAATGGTGTCCCTTATATAAGATGGCAAAATCAAGGTTTGCTTTTGGATTATTATTTTTTAAAGAATATTTTCAATCCATTAATACCAAATCCATGGATGCGGAGGGACAACTGTAGATGGAAAAACAATACAATAAGCTGTATTGAAAACATTGCTAAGAAACCATATAACTTCATACCTAAAGATATAAAATATCAGTGGGACAAACAGTTGTTTGCAAACCTATATAGCCTATAGGCATACATGCTAGGAATCTGGGTTTGCGTGCAGCTCTGAGTGTACATAAAGAATCAACCTTGGTATTGCTACTTTATTATGCATGAGATAGCCCTAAATATACACATATATTTAAAAAAACGTGTGAATGAGCTGGGGGGAATGACTCATACTGCTGATGGTCACCCATTGGACCAAGTGGAGATACCAAGTAGACACTACAGTTCTAGCAACTGCTCACATCCATTCTTTAGAACTTACACATAGGTGATCTGTGTGTTTGGAACAACCACATTGGTTCAATCCTGGGATTCTACTGCTTTGGAAAATGGGAGTGTATGTGTCACAGATTTATATGCTTCTTCCAAATGTTTAACAAGTCAAGTTCAGCCAGAAGTCTAGGTTTCAGTCATGCCTCTTGGTGTGCTAGTTTTCTAGGAGTGGGGAAATTTTGGTAGGAGTGAGCACCCAGTCATATGATGAACTATCTATTTGTATAAAGTGAGAGCATGCATTTAGTATGTGTGATAGACAGAAAGACAAATAGATATGGTATGTATACAGAAGATGCAGGCAACATGTCAGTCTTGAAGAGTGCATATGTGTAGGATTAATTTATCAGTTGTGCTTCCAGGGCTCTGTTGGGTTGAGGGGTGATAAACAAATGCCTTGAATAAATAAATAATATGAATAGGTGTATATCTTTTACAGAATAATAATCAGTGGCCAAATATTTGCCATTCCTCTTTTTCCTAATTTGTTCTAAATGAAATAGACACCTATATTACAATGTATGTGGTCTTCACATTTGATAAGCTGTGTGTGCTTCACATAAAGTGAAAATAATTCTGAGCTTTAGAACTGAATAAGCCAACTAGACAGCCAAACATTTAATGATGGTACTTCAAAATAAAGTTCTGTGTGGTTATTATTTTACATCAACTCTCTGCATGGCAGAGGAGACTTCCAAGTGATTTACATGGCACTGTTCAGCTCAGTGATTAAGTCAATCCAGTTGAATTCAGCAAATGGTGATTGGGTCATGTGAATGAAATGCATTCAAATGATCCTTTCTTCCAAAATGAGGAGTGCTTACATCAGTGAAAGGAGTCATTTTGTTATAGGAAGACTCCTGATGCTGGAGGAAATTTCTCTGGAGATTTTTAAATGGTCTGGATAGTCATCTGTTGGGAATGCTTTGATTGTGTATTCCTGTAGGGCAGGGGGTTGGGCTAGATGGCCCTTGTGGTTTCTTCCAACTCTGTGATTCTGTGATTCTGAGAGAACTTTGTTATATAAAGATATCCATTATTGGAACACAGATCATGAATCTTAATGATACCCTTGGAAGATGTTGTTGAGTCCAGAAGGTGGGCGAAATGGTGGAGGGGAAAGGAAGGCACAGCATAGGTTACTCTCCTGGGTCACCTAGCCAAGATTATGTCTTCCTGTCACAAAAGAGTAAACATGGTTAAGAGTCACAGCCACAATTCTATATCCCAGTCTGCATTGCATAACTTTACTTAAACTTGACTTCTGTGTGAGGACTGATAGGGAGTTGATGTTCCTGCACAAGCTCCATGGCAGGGAAAGCTTAGGCTGCAAAATACCTGGCTAGGCAAGTTCCAGCCAGCGAAAATTCTCTGGACATGGAAACAGTGAGAGATCACCCACATGTGCTCCAAAACATTGCTCCTTGCAAGGAGACCAATGAAAACTTAGTGACTGAGAGCGAGTTGAAACTGCTTCAGCGAGCCTTTAATGGACACTGGATCTGCAAAAAACCCTCACTTTCTTAATCACCTTTGAAGTATGTATTTTACATTTGAAGAGAGATCTTCCGATTGGTGATGAGATTAAAGCCTCAGTGAGTTGCCTTCTTTTTGTAAACAAGATGAGGAGCAAATAGACTATTTATAAGATTTTATTTTAAAAGCAAAAAGCTTAATAAGATTGTGGCGTAACGAAGTTATAAATGGATAAAGGAGATTGTAATTTTAAAAGATAAAAGATTTCTTATTTTACATTTGATGAATGTACTTTGAGAATTCTGAAGATGACTAGGCAAAAAGACCTGAACTCTGTGAACTGCTTGTTTTAAGAGGGAGTAAACAATTGGTGGAAGTAACAAAATACAGTAGCACCCCCATATCACCTCCCTGGCCCTTCTGCTTGGAGGGTTCCTGTCACCATGGTGGTGATTGTGGGGGGGGGGAAGGGGAGGAGAAGAAATCTCGTTTCCCCTTCACCTCCACCATGCCTCTGCTGTGGTGGCAATCGCAGTGGGAAGGGGCAGAGTTTGCTCCTCTGTCCCCTTTGCCCTTGCCATGGGCCTGCCATGGCACCAATCATTGGGGTGAAGTGGGTGATATTGCTTCTCCACCCCCTTCCCCCTTTGCCCTTCCATGGCCCCACCGCAGCAGCAATCTCGCCTCCCTTCGCCCCCACAATTGCTGCCACAGTGGGTCCATGGCAGGGGTGAAGGGGGAAGGGAGGGGGAGGAACAAATTCATCCCTTTTCCCCCGATGACCCCCTGGGGTGGCATTCACTATTATCCATGGAATTTGCCATCCACAGGAGCCTGGAACCAATTCCCCACAGATACAGGGGTGCTACTGTACAAAGATAAGACTAAGCATAGCCAGATGGTGTTATTGGAACTCCAGAGGCTGCATTGGGATTAAAAGGAATCAAAGAATTAATACAACAACTGGTTGGGGATGTAAAATTAATTAATGACAAAGTGAAAATTTTGGAAATACAACTTAAATTATAAATAATTAGATGGGAAAGGGTTAGGACAATTTGGCATTGCTGGAACTGAGAGAAAAAGAATTTTGCTTGAGGTTTAGAGTGATTTTGGAAGATCCTGGAAAGGAAAGGAATGAAGATAATATGGAACTGAAGAAAGTTTACAGGATTAATACAGTTTGCAAGATTAAGAAATATCCCAAGGGACATATTTGTCTATTTTACTATGGAATGCACTTGAGATTGTCTTAACAGCAGCACTTTGAGACCAGATTGAAGATGCCATAGTTTTTAAGGAAATTCCTATTAGGATATTAGTTAAGAGAAAAGACTGCTTCTTCCTAACAGACAGATAAAGATCAATTCAGATGGGATAAACTGGAAGGAGTGATTTTTATCTTTAAACAACAAAGGTTTCAGCTGAATTCTGTATGGAAATCAAGAAAATTTCTGGAAAAATTCACAAACACTTGATCTTATCAAAAAGGCTGAGAAGCAATGGAAAATTCAAAGGTGGCAAGGATGAAATGGAATGGAAGTGGAAGAGGATCTTTCTACACTGGGTGCTACAGGTATAAATCCTTCTAAACTACAGGCTTAATTATGGATTATAAATGTTTAACATGGAATATAAATGAGACAGATGCCCCTCAAAAGAGATTTTAAAAAATCAGTATTTGAAAAAACTTAAACAAGGTGTAATTTGTCTACAAGAAACACATATTAGACAAAAGGATACAAAACACTTGATTTATAAATGTTTAGGTGAAGAATTCATCTCAGCAGGATTAAAAAAAGAAATGTAGTTGTTTTGTATATAAACCCTCAACTATGTCTAGAATTGACATTGACTGATGAACATGGTAGCTGTGGTGTCTCCCTGATGGTGTCACCTGGTGAGGTTCAGCCTCTTCGAAGCCCCCTAGTGCCACCACTACATGGTAGATATGTTGGGGGTGGAGATCAACATGCAGGGGGTTAAGATAGTGGGAATCTACTCCCAAAGTGAAAATAGAGTATTGTAGTTCCGTAAGTAAGGGACTTATGGAAAAGCTGTTGGACCTCTGAAAATTAGTGTATCTTGGGATACTGGAATGGGGTAGTATCCCCTTAAAATGACAGAACTTCTAAGAAAAACCTTAGAACTTCACAAGGCAACCTACCAAAAGTCTTTTTTTTAACTTTATTGATAATTTGGAGCTTGTTGATATATGGAGATTTTAAAAAATGCTAATTCTAGAAAATATACTTATTTTTCTGAAACACACAGATCTTTTTCAAGAATAGATATAATTGGACTTCTAAATCTTTAGCCAATAAGGTTCACAAGGTGGAGATATTGCCAAAGACTTTCTCAGATCATAATGATAAGAAGTGATTTTAACTTTTAAAAGGAAACAAGATAGTTTTAGGTGGAGATTGAATGAAATATTGTTACAGAAGGAAAAGGTGGGGAGGACTGTAATTTGAACAAAGGTACAGATGTTAGAATAGTTTGGGATACGAGTAAAGCTTTCATGACAGGGTGATTCATCCAGCATAATTCTAAACTTTAAAAGAGAAGAAAAGAGAAAATGGATTTGATTTTGGATGAAATAAAGAGAAAGGAAGAATTAGTGAAATCTCCATTAAAGACAATTATTACAAACCAAATTAAGATTTTACAGAGGCAGTTATTTATACTAATGGTGAAAGAGATGGAAATAAAGATGAACTGTGTAAAACAACAACAAAAGAATTTGCAAATAAACCAGGAATATTATTGGCATTTAAGTTATGAAAAGAAAAAGAACAAAAAATAATATTAAACTTATAAGAAGAAAGTGCTGTAATAACAGACAATGTAAATATTCAAAAGGCGTTCCACCAATATTCTTCTTTATATAAATGTCAAGAAATGTCTTTGAAGAAAGAGGATGAATATTTAGGTAAGCAGAACTTACCAAAGATTACAGTGCATCAAAGACAGAGCATGAATGGTCCCATAATAGTAAGGGAGAAATGTAATGTTATTAGAAAGACTGAAACAGGAAAGGCCTATTGATGTTGTGAAACTGCTCAGTTCTATCTCCTGCAGACATACGTTCACTCCTGTAAACATAACTTTCATACTGAATTCCAACCCACACTTTATAGTGAGCAAGGGAGAACAGGATCAAGTTTTTGACAGCTGTATGAAGCAGAAAAGTTATGTTGCTGAATACAGATAATGTCAAAATGCAGCAGGACGGAATTGTGGCTTAGTATGTAAAAAAATGGCCAGACCTTTTAAAAAAATATTTTCTTCCTCCCCTCCCTCTTGAAAAGCTGTAGTATTTTTATCAGAGTATTAAATGCTCTCTTGTTTTCATTTGCCTGTGGCCTCTTCAGTTTTGATCATCTTTCATTCAAGACATTCTTGGAAAAATAAAACATACCTTGAGGGCTGCTCTTAAAAAATTACAAGGCAAATGAAATGTAAAAGGAAAGAAATGTTGCAAGCTTACATAATGTCGCCTCTCATTGCAATCAATGAATTATGTAAGAATCTTCATTTTGGGACTACTGTGGATTTCTCAGTACTGAAAAGTCTTTCATATTACAATATTAGTCAGAAGCTTGATTGCACTCTGGTAACTATAAATCCAAACTTGTTTCTGTCACCCCTTTCTTTAATGTGTTTGTTATGGCAGCCTATCCTACCTGGCACTTTTCAGATATATCAGACTACAACTCCCATTGTCCCTGCTAGATGGATGGAGGATGTCAGGTTGAAGTAAGTTGTCTTATGGAATAAGGAGGAGGAACAATTTCATTGACATCAACCTTTGCTGTAATATTGGACAGAAACCTTATGGACTTACATCAGGTAACATCTGAGATGCAGAGCAGGGTGACCAAAATGGCAAAAGGTCTAGAAACTAATCCCTGTGAGGAACAGTTGATGTTTAAATCTTTACCTCATTAAATATCTCAGGATTGTCAGGTAGAAGATAGATCAAGGTTGTTTTCTGCTGCTACAGAGGATAGGGTGCAAAACAAGGGATTCAAATTACAAAGGAAAGAGATTCTGGCTAAACATAGAAAGGCTTCCTGATGACTAGTGCTTTTCAACAGTGGAATTTGGTGTCTTGGAGTTTGGTGGACTTTCCTTCATTAGAGGCTTTTAATCAGAGGTAGCTGACAGCTCTCAGGGATATTTTAGCAGTGTGTTTCTACACTTGTAGAGAGCTGGAGTGGGTGGCCTTTGGCATCTCTTCCAGATCTGTTCCAGATGATTCTGTTTATTGAAGGTATTCAGGCATCCTTGTGATACAAGGAGTTGCTAGGAGGGAAAATCTTCCTGTAAGGGGGCCTTCCTTGCTCATATACAAGTGCTTTAGTATACCTGTGTAGGCCTCTTTAGGTCATGGCTCTTCATTCCACTAGTTGTCATTATTGGCAGAGCTGGGCTAGAATCAGCTAGTTATGGGAACTTTGACAGCCAGGTTTTTTTATACAAGAAGAAAGGATGAGTGGGGATACAGTCATGTATACTGTACTCCAACAAAATCAGGACCAAATGAAACTTCAGCTGTATTATACCATTGTTCTTTCATCTTACTTGTTTCTGCACATGAGAGTCTATGCTCACTGTGATGCACATGTAGAGCTTCTATGGTTGTAGCCATTCCTATTCAATTTAGTGGAGAAGCTAATTTTTTAAAATCCCCCTTCATGCCGCCCATATCATCAGGATATTCATATATTCAGTTGAAGCAATTGCAACTCAGAGAAATCCAGAGCAATATCTGGGAAAGGAGATGAAGTGAGCAGATCCTGGCATCTTGTGTTTACATATGTTAGCAAGCATGGAGCTGTCTCCCATAGAAATTAATGGCGTGGCCATTGCAAACAGAACAACTGTGCAAGTACATCAGTGGTCCTATCCATAATTGGAGTCATATCGCAGTTGGCCATACATAACAAACTATTTTTTCTTGGTTTAAATAAAAGATACAAAATAGCATAGCATATTTTACTGAGCTGATTTACTGTCTCTACAAGAATCATTCTGAGATAATTTCCTAATGTTTGAATTTACTTGTGCTTTGGTAATTTTGAACCAATCTCTCAACAGGTCTTGCCAAAAAATGTGAAGCCTGCTAAAAGTGAATTCTCATGCAAAAATTGTTATTAATATCATAACATGTATTTAATATTACATTTATTGAGCCAGACTTGACTTGTTTGACTTGACTTGACAACTTGATGAGGCAATTCACTTGTGTGTCCCCATTTTATTGATGGGGAAGTGATAAGATAAGAGTGGATCGATCTTATTCTATTCAGAATATCCCCTAAGTGGACTGACTATGGATTTGCATCACCTCTCTGTGAACTGGTCAGATCTGAATCTTCCTTCTGTCGGCTGACTTGCAACACACCTTGACTATAAAACCTAATTTTTTGTTTAAATTTTGATTTCCAAACATTTAAAAAAAATAAAAAAGAAAAGGTTTCAGAATATTTGACTGCTGCTTACTTTGGAGATGGTAAGTGAGGAATTTTCACAGATAAAAACAGACATGAGAATTCTCCAGTTTAGTTAGGCACCTAAGATACCAGCATTATTCATTAGGAAAAATCCTGAATAGTTAGGGTGAACGGAGACCATTGGGTAGATTTTACCAAGGTTATTAATGCAGATGAGAACTGGAGTCTTACCAAGCCACAAGACTGAATCCATTCAATCTTCTCAAAAGATTGTAATGGCAGTTCCCACAACCCAATGCCATTTTGTAAATGGAGACTATCCAGTAGACTTAATCTTGAGAATTGTCTTATATATGGGAGCAATTATATCAGAGCCAGCCATGATATAAATGGATGGATGTTATAAAAGGTGTCTATTGGTGGTAAAAGATGTTCTTCAAACAAAAATCAAAAGGAGAATGTGTCAGTCTGCATTGACAGCTTAATATAGCATGTGAATGTCAAACGTATACAATTGCATGCAGTTATAATATTGCATTCAGATCTGAGAGTTATTCCTCAGATCCTTGTTTTGTGATGACAACAAAGGAGAGGGCAACTTGGAGAACATGAACTTTATTTTTCTTTGTCTTTATTTTCCTTAATTTTTTCTCCTTACTTTCATCTTAAAAATAATAATTAATGGTACTTAAAATACAGAAGGGATCCTGGAAGGAGAGGAGGAAACATGGGCGTTCAGTCAATTATATCTGTGTGTACAGTACATGTATGTCATGTTGGCCTTCTTCAGAGTTTCTCAGAAGATTTACCTCAGCAGAATTTTCCACATTTGCTTCCAACGTAACTTTTAAAAACAAACAAAGGAGAACCTTTGGCCTTCCAGATGTTGATGTCCTATGGGAGACGGTAGTAAATGCAGGTCTTTTTGCTAACGGATTTTTCCAGTTTGCAAAAAGACTCACGTTTACCACAGTCTCCCATGGGACCAGAATGGGAGAACAGCTGAAACATGCCAATGTTGTGCGATAAGGCAAGGTGGGATGCACTATTCTTGGGCCTCATTTCCACTCCCCTTCCTTTGTGTGATAAGGCTCCAGGTTTCAAATTATGACTCAGCCAAAGAACATAGGCAATCTTGGTTAAGTCACACTCTTTCAGCCTAAGGGGAAGCCAATGGCAAACCTCCTGTGAATAAATTTTGCCAATAAAACCCTAGGATAGGGTAGCTGTGAGTCAGAGCTGACTTGAAAGCACATAACAACAACAACCACAACAATGACACATCACAACATAAATAGAATCATAGATTCAGAGTGGAAAGGAACCACAAGGGCCATCTAGTTCAACCCCCTGCCATGCAGGAATAAACAATCAGCATTCCTGACAGATGGCCATCCAGCCTCTATTTAAAAACCTCCAAAGAAGGAGACTCCACAACACTCCAAGGCAGTGTATTCCACTTCTGAACAGCTCTTACTGTCAGAAAGTTCCTCCTAATGTTTAGATGGAATCTTTTTTCCTGTAGTTTGAGTCCATTGCTCTGTGTCCTAGTCTCTGGAGCAGCAGAAAACAACCTTGCTCCATCTCAGTATGACATCCCTTCAAACATTTAAACATGGCTATCATGTCACCTCTCAGCCTTCTCTTCTTCAGGCCAAACATAGCCAGCTCCCTAAGCCGCTCCTCATAGGACATGGCTTCCAGACCTTTCACCATTTTAGTCGCCCTTTGGACACGCTCCAATTTGTCAATAACCTTCTTGAATTGCGGTGCCCAAAACTGGACACAGTATTCCAGGTGAGATCTGACCAAAGCAGAATAGAGTGGCACTATTACTTCCCTTGATCTAGACACTATACAGTACTCCTATTGATGCAGCCTAGCATTGCATTAGCTTTTTCAGTTGCTGCATCACAGTGCTGACTCATGTTCAGCTTGTGGTCCACTAAGACTTCTAGATCCCTTTTGCAGGTACTACCATCAAGCTAGGTGTCATCCATCCTATATCTGTGCATTTAATTTTTTTTACTGGCCAGGTGTAGTATCCTACATTTATCCCTGCTGAAATTTATTTTGTTAGTTTTGGCCCAGCTTTCTAGTCTGTTAAGGTCATTTTGAATTCTGATCCTGTCCTCTGGGGTATGAGACAACAAGGTTCTATCCTTGAAACATAATGAAATCTTGAGAGATTCCTGGTCTCTCCCACTTAGCATTTGCTGTGACATGTATAATGTATGTATGCTTTACAAACTGGATGTTGAGTCAAACTAATGTGAATTCTTAAGAGGAGAAGTCTCTGATTCACCTACCCTTTTGGCATGCCACAGGAGCTCTGTAGCCTATTTTGTAAACAACAAAAAAATATGTATTATCAAAAGTTCAGAATGCACCTGAATTTACAAATGTCTGTCAGTCCCTTATGTTTATCTACATTTTTCTTTAATGAAAAGGAGCCATGTCTCCTTTTCCCAGCCCATCACATTGAGACCAGACTACAAGGAGAATGGGCTTGCTCACCCCCTCCTGTGTCACTGTATCCCACTGACTGTTGCTCCATGAAAGCTGTTTGCTCCCAAGCTGCTATTGGCTTGTACTCACAGGTTTATGGTGCAAATAGCAAGGGTGGGGGCATTCTGCAGGAATTCATCCCCACCCATCCCAATCCTTGTTCTGCACAGGACTGAAAGACGCCTTTAAATTGCCATATCATTTAAGTCTGAGTTTCACAATTAAAGTCCAAATGTCTTCCTTTCCAACATAGGAGGCATCATCAGAACAGTGCATGTGTGCCACGGTTCTGCAGAAATACTGAAAATGTATAAATATGTGGCACAGCTCTGCTTCCTGAGATGCTTACTTTTAATTTAAAGTAAGCAACAATGATTCTAGCCCGTATGGCAGCAAAAATGTATTTTGAGGTCTGTGGGTCACACTTGTTCAGTAAGACTTTTGGTGGGGTGGAGACGTGTGTGTGTGTGGAGGGTCCTTTACCCCTCTCTAGTCAGGATACATAAGACTTCAGCCTTAATTTTTTCCCACTAAGTTCAATAGACTATAAAAATGCTTAACTTTCAGTAGATTGTGCCCACAATTGGTTGGTTTAAATGGTTACAAATATTTGAGTTTACCTTGCTTTCTTTGGCAATAAAATCTGTTTTTGTGCTTTCCATTCATTCTTGTGCTATTCTTCTTTATTCACCTTTTGGTGAGATGCCTCTTGTTGCTCTGTCCAAACAACATGTAAGGTGTCTAAAGCTAACTGAGACTATGGTGTTGTTCAATTACCTCATGATATAGTTGGTCTACTGTATCCATGGATTCTGCATTCACAAATTCAACCAACCAAAGCTTGAAATTATTTTTTTTAAACCCCCAAAAGCAAACCTTGCTGTTCGCCATTTTATATAAGGGACACCATTTTACAACGCCATTGTTTATAATATGACTTGAGCATCCATGGATTTTGGTATCCATGGAGATCCTGGAACCTAAATCTAGAAGATACGAAGGATCCACTATATTTTGTGAGCATGTTGTCATAAAAACAGAGATGAGAAACATGTGGCCTTCCAGATGTTGTGAGACAACCATTCCCATAATCCCTTGCCATTTGGTAAGTGAGCAAGAGTTTATAGGACCTGAGATCCAACACCATTTGGCGCCCCACATGCTCCTCAAGTCATAAAAGTTTTGTATGAAATCTATCAAACACAGTTTTTCATGGACACGGAGAACAATTAACCTAAGTTTTATATTTTTATTGTAGATTCCTCCCACACCCTTGTTTCTCAAACAATGCATACAGTTGGAAGAGATATGTATGTTATTTTATTTAATTTTCCAGAAATATCTGAAAGGAAAATTTTTGTCATTTATTATTATTTGATGTTCATCATCCAAACTAATAAAGGATTCTGTTTTCAGAAATGGAGGTCTTATTTTGGAATGGAATCTTTGGGGTCATGGCATATGGATATTCTTTGTTTTTCCTTACAGAAGTTTTCCAGTAGCCCTTTATGCATTAGCTGAACCTATGGAATGGGGATTGCAGTCTTGGCCCCAATCCCAGATTCAACAAACTTGCTAGCTTTACCCCCTAACCTCCACTTATACAGTGGAAGGTCTGGATTGGGGCTGCAGTAAGCAATACATACATGTTCCACCGGGAGGTCTCAAAAGAAAGTATTTATCATACTTTACTCTGGCTTTGAGAGCACCTTTGACTTCCTAGGGGGTTCCTTTCCTCACCATTTGAAGTCACAGCCCACTTGATCCCCGGCCTGTCTGAAACTGAAAGGAACCATGTTGCCATGGGCTCTGACCTTTAGCAAAGGTAGCCTTTATCCAGGAGTGAACCAAAGAACATGTTGGCATAAAAACAGCAACAGAATAGGGTCTGAATATTATTATTAGTCTCCCAATAAACCCATTGAATAAATGGGATTTATCCATGTGTTGACTCACCTTTGAACAAGTGATTCAGTGGCTCTGTTGTAGATGGAAGTGACCCTTAGTTCTTTTTCCAATTCCTTTCTCTTGCTCCAGCCCCTAACTGATTCAGTACAGTTTCAATAAATTCCACAGGCCTCTGCCACTATATTTCCCTGAAAAAAGAGAGAAATGGAACACACCAGAATATTGGATGACAACATTGGACTACACTGAATTGCTAACTCATCCCATCCTTGAGCAAAATGGATGCACCAACACTGGGCTACTGTGCAAGGCTGACACAGCACACTTTGACAGCCACAGCTCCACTACCTGCAACAGTTATGATGACATTTATGACTTCATCCTCATGGGCATTGACATTATATATACATTTAAAAATGTTTATAATGTTGAAAATTTAAGATTTGGAGATCTCTCTCTCTCATTTTTTAATTTGCACTGTGGGATGTGTATTATAGAACAATACATAAATAATAAAGATAGTAGTAGGAGTAGAGGTCACCTCCCATATCCACAGAGGATATGTTTCTAGGATTACCATTTATAAGTAAAACTGTGCATAACAGCAAACAGTAAACAGCAAACCCTATTAAAATAAAGGATTTCTGGTACAAACATACCATAAAGTTGTGTTGGAGGACCTAGTGATTCCTAAACAGGACACTTATCTAAGCATTTTCCGGCTCTATGATATGTGTCCCTATTTGTTCAGCCACGGATAACTGAAACCATGATATTGGTTCTGTGTGTGACCTGTGTAGAATGCATATTTTAGTATTGAGTAATTTTAATGTTTTACAGATATTGGAAAATGTAGTAATTGCAGAATGATGAGAGTTCATCAGCCTCCAGGAAGGATGATGAGAACTCCATCATGACAACTGTGAATATTTATGTTAGCATATCTCTTTGAAAACGATGGTTGTTAAGCTGGCTTTGCATGTTGGTCTTATGAATGTGCAGAATCTACCTCTCCAGAAACACAAAGTTTGATCTTAAATCTACAGATCTCAATTGGCCAAGTTTTATCTAACTGCACTAGTAAACACACTTCATTTTACAGTGAATGAAAGGCTCATCATGAAATCTTAATGGGCCATATGAGATAATACAACATGACACTTGAGGAAGAAAGTAAAAAACTGTGGCATAGATTCCCCCCGCCTCCACTCTAGTAGGCAACAGATCAGTAACCTCTTGAGGAGGAAGCAAATTGGAGTTGTCAGCATGTTGGCCGGTTCTTGGAGTAAGGCAGTACCTTTGTCGATGGGCATTTATTTTTAGATACAAAGTTAATCAAGAATCTCCTTCAGCTTGGATATTTGCTCTCTCAAACATGAGGCTGTAAAAACTTTGGTTTGGTTTTAGTTGTTGTTTTTTTTAAGAGAAGCTTATTTGAAATTTTATTCAAACTAGTTTTTTGTTTCAAACTGTCAAGGATGTGAGAGCTTAACAAAGCTTCTTTGACTGAAAGCTCAGAATGAACTTGGAAAACTATTGAGGTTGAGACTTGCTGGGCCTCGGAGTCTTCTTTAAGAATAGAGGTGAATAATGGTGTACAACATTGGCCTCTCCAATTGGCAGGTATGTAGAAGTCTCCACATTGGTTGAAGGAGTTATGATTACCTGGAGTTATACATGATCAGCAATAGTTTCTTTTTTCTAGTGAAGCTCTTAGGATGACATACTCTAGATTTAGATATGGCTAGTCACAACTTAATTCAACTGTCCAGTTTAACACTACCTCATGGAAAGACAAGGAGCTTGGACAGCATGTGACAAATCTGTCTAAACATTTGGAAGACCTTATTGGAGTGCCAATGCATTTACTACTACTACTACTAATAATAATAATAATAATAAAATTTATTTATATCCCGCCCCTCTACGAGCAATCGGGGCGGCTTACAACAATAAAATAGTACACAGTATAAAACAACTCAAAATCCCTTCCCCCCCTTAAAACATTATTAAATTAATACAAATTAAAATCAGTTTGTTGTTATGTGCCTTCAAGTTGGCTCCTACTTATGGCAACCCTTTCCTAAGGTTTTCTTAACAGTTTTTTTTTTTTCAGAGAAGGCTTGCCATTGCCCTCCTCTGAGGCTGAGAGACTATCACTTGCCCAAGGTCATCCGGTCAGTTTCTGTGGCTGAGCAGGGATTTGATCCCTGATCTCCGAGTCCTAGTCCAACAATCAAACCACTACACCATGCTGGCTCCCTAGAATAAACCTATTGAATCAATGTGATTTACATATGTGTTGACTTTTGGTCCAACAATTGATTCAGCAGATCCACACTAACTGGGACTAGCAATAGGAGTTAGTACTTACTCTGCAGTTGTCTCTCTCTCTCTTTCTTTGTGCACGTATGTGTATTATGTTATTATCCTGAGCTGTTATATTTGTATTTTTATTAATTGCCTATTTTAAAGTACGAATCCTTCCACACACACACTCACTGCAAATGATCATGAGAGTATCCTCATTTCATTTTTAAATAAATACCTGGAAGCAAACCCTTTTTAACAGCAATGAAACTGGGCAAAACTCATGCATTTGTTCTATATTTTCAGGTGGAATTAGAATGGATACTGTTATCTATGTCCTTTGGGGTTCTTTTGAACTCTGTATGAACCCAAGGGTGTTTTTTAAAATAAATGCTGTGTTATTTACTTTTTTTCTTTTCAAAAGCATGCTACTCATCCGTTTTCTTCCAAACCATTGCTCCTGGAAGCTTTCTGAAACAGAATACTGACTACGCTAAGAACCCACAGATAAGAGAAGCCGTAGGAAAAGACTAAGACCTATTTTCAGTTTCATGAGGATCATTCATTTCACTTTCAATGATACCTAAAATCTTTCTCTAATTACAGTAAGAGCTTCATATTTGCAGGGGTTCAGTTCCCAGCCTTACTGTGTATACTGGAAACCATGGATGACAGTGAACCCTATTAAAATAAAGGACTCCTGGTATCATAAACATACCACAGAGTTGCACTGGAGGAACTAGAAGATTTCTGGAGAGGACTGTGGATAACAGAAAACCACAGATATGGTTCCATGGATACAAGAGTCTGACTATACAGAGAAGAGTGTAGTAGAAACAGGGTGCACAGGTTCAAAGCATCTGCCCTTTTGATTAGAAGGGACCATGATTTACCAACCCAGAACTCCCTGTCCCTTTTAAATTTAGCTGTGATTCCCACAGCAGCCAGGGAAGGAGATATTCCTAGTAAAAATATATTATTATGAACTGTCACAAAAAGTAATGCAAAGTATTTTGAGGTAGCTTGATTCATTAAGACATCAAAACATTTTGCATTACTTTTCAGTACTGAATGCCAATGGTATTGAATGTCCAAAAGCACTGACAGAGACACACTCCCCCTGTTGATGCCCAGGCAAAGGTCATCCACTAAGGTAATCATAGCAAATATTGAATGTAGAATAGCCCTTGTTGCTATTTTGAAAACCTGGCAATATTACTTGTACTGTGTCAGGACTTCAGCAGGGTTGGGCATCCTGAGCCACTTCTAGCAGTTTTCATCTCTACCAGGAGCAAGACTGTATTGAATACCATCAGCCATGGTATCCTTTAAGAATGCCTGAGGAGTTTGGGAATCAGGAGCACTGTATTTTAATGTTCTGGCCCAATATCTCAGGTGGGTTCCAGATGCAGTGGAGCATCAGCAGACACTCAAAAAAGGGGGCTGTTATATGGCATCCCACAAGGTACCATTATATTTCCAATGCTATTTTAACATCTGCATGAAACCACTGGTAGACATCATTGGAGGCATGGGACAGGAGGTATCAATATGCAAATGACACCCAAATACACTTCTCTGAATGAATGGATGATGCCTGGAAGAAGGACAGAGGCCTTACTGTCCAGGGTCCTAACCTGGGTTTGGAGTTATGTCAACCAGTCTTGGATGGAGTTACACTCCTCCTGAAAGAATGTTTTCACAACTTGTGAGTGCTTCTGGATCCATTGCTCCAAATGACAGTCCAGATAGATACGATGGCAAGGAGTGCTTACTATCAGCTTTGGCTGTTATACCAGCTGCATCCCTTTTCTAGAGCTAGAGGACCTAAGGATGGTAGTGTACACTCTGGTAACCTCAAATCTGAATTTCCACAATACGCTGTACTTTCAGTTATCTCTGTACCAAGTTCGGAAACTTCAATTAGTGCAAAACATGACACCCAGATAGGTTATTGGTGCATCTAGGAGTGATCATATTATTCCTTTATTAAAATTATTCCACTGCCTGCCAATTTGTTTCCAGGCAGGGTACAAAGTGTTGGTTGTTACCTTTAAAGCCCTACATGGTGTGTGTCCAGGTTACTGACAGGATTGCCTTCTCCTGTATAATCCTCCCTCTGGTCTTCTGGGGGACACTTACTTCCGTTAGCCAGGACTAGGCTACCAACTGTTCACCAGAGGACTTTCTCTTCAGATGCTCCCAAATTGTGGAATGACCTTTTGGAAGAGCTTTGGCAGCTTTATACTCTGAATTTAAAACAGTGTTAAAGACCAATCTCTTCTGGCAGGCCAATCAAGATTGATTTTAAGTTATGAGTTTTTAAATTATGAATTGATTGTTTTTAATATGCACGCTTTTAAAACTGATGTTAATGCTCTTTTAACTGATTATGTATTTTTAATTGGTGTTTTTGTGTGTGTGTGTGTGCTGCCTTTATTTGTTGCTGTATTTTAATCTATTGTTCCCCACCTCAATCTATAGGGAGAGGCAGGTAAGAAAATAACACCACCATCACCACCAACAACAAGCAATATGCAATAATAAGTTTGCATTCTACCTAAGTACCAAATGAAAATATTGATTTCAGGTAGCCTAGTCATGCATTTCCCTGGGAAATTAACATACTGTCCACATTTATAAATTACATGATGCATGCATTTCTGGAGAGGGCCCATCCAGAAATTTTTGCCATCTCATTCAGTCTGTATAAAAGGAAAAAGCTTTCCATTCCTCAAACAGGGGACATGTCACATTAGTGCACTGATAGCCTCTGACCATGTCAAGAGGGCCAGGCAGCCAAAAACGTTATAGCAGAGTTTTCATCCTCTAGGCAAGAGAATAAACACAGAGACACAGGCTTGTGTCTACAAACTACAAAGATATTTACAATGTTACAGAGAATCCTCTCTGAGAACTATACAGTATATTACAGCATTCAACAGAAAAACATCTTCATACAGCAAAACCCAGAACAGAACTGAAACACAGTTACATAGGATAGCTGATTACATAGTTTACAACAACTTTGTTCTTATAAAGATAACAAATATTCTCTCTAACAGAGATAGCAATCCCTCCTAGGCTCCAAACTTCTAAGGCTCCACTGTCAGGCCATTAATCTTGTTATACAGGCTAGCTGAAGCAAGCTGCTATTAGCTCTCACTGCTGCACCCTGTAGGCTATTATGTTACACTTTTGTTCTTTAGAACATAAATCTATTAAATTGCATGTCCCAATATCCTGACAGGACACTCCTTATAATAAGGGACACCTGCCAGCCCTATAAGGAACAAGCTTTCTTGCCCTTAAATAAGGGATGACCCTTATAATAAAGGAGACCTGGCAACCCTAAACACAACCCCAATTGAGATTTACCACCTGTTTGGCTGAATGGATAAACTTACTTGAAGAATTTCTCCCTCCCCCCCCCCGAGTTTCTTTTTTCAATGCCCTGCTTTGTTCATAGCAACTCCTAAAAACCAAAATATGCAAAAAGGGCAGAAGGGCGGAAGAAGATCTACAAGGGAAGAGCCATGTTGCATTTTTGTTCCATTCATTTAAGTCATGCCCTTTCCATAATTTATTGCTCCTTGGAGCAGAATATTAATTTTTTCTTAGCATAAAGGGCAAAGACCTGATTATAGTGCGAAGACATTTTTGCTGGCAGCATAACTGAATCAGAGCTCAATTTCTGAAGGAAATGGATGACAAACAAGAAAGGGATGGGGGCTTTCTTCTTTTCTTACAAAAACATTGGTCTGTTAGTATTGAACAGGCAGAGGAGAAGAACAGAAAGTCATATACCTGTAAATCAGAAAAGGAGAGAGGGAAGATGCCATGATGTTTGTTATCATGAGGATGGGAGTATGCACATTTGCCTCACCAGAAGAACAACAACAGACTGGTAAAATACTAGGATGTAAACATAATGGTTGGGATCTTTCTGGTGAGTTATAAAATGATTCCTCTTCATCAGGAGAGAACTAGTGGGGTGCCACAGGGTTCTGTCCTGGGCCCAGTGCTATTCAATATCTTTATCAATGACTTGGATGAGGGAATGGAGGGCATGCTTATCAAGTTCACAGATGACACCAAATTAGGAGGGGTAGCGAATACCCCAGAGGACAGGATCAGAATGCAAAATGACCTTAATAGATTAAAAAGCTGGACCAAAACTAACAAAATGAATTTCAACAGGGGGAAATGTAGGATACTACACTTTGGCAGTAAAAATGAATGCACAGATACAGGATGGCTGACACATGGCTTGAGGGCAGTACATACGAAAGGATCTAGAGGTCTTAGTGGACCACAAGCTGAACATGAGTCAGCAGTGTGATGCAGCAGCTAAAAAGGCCAATGCAATTTCAGGCTGCATTAATGGGAGTATAGTCTCTAGCTCAAGGGAAGAAAAAGTGCCACTCTATTCTGCTTTGGTGAGGCCTCACCTGGAATGCTGTATCCGGTTCTGGCTACCACAATTCAGGAAGGATATTGAGAAGCTGGAATGTGTCTAGAAGAGGGTGACCAGGATGGTGGGAGGTCTGGAAGCCATTATGCTCTATGAGGAGTGGCTTAGGGAGCTGGGTATGTTTAGTCTGGAGAAGAGAAGGTTGAGAGGGGATATGATAGCCATATTTAAATATTTGAAGGGATGTCATACTGAGTATGGAGCAAGCTTGTTTTCTGTTGCTCCAGAGACTAGGACACGGAGCAATAAAAGGGATTGTACAAGAACACGTTGTTTCCAGAGATACTTGTTTTTACCCATTTGGAGGCAATGCAAGTCTGTCTCTGTCAATCTCTGTCTGTCTTTGTCTGTTCCTTTGTCTCCATCTCTGTGTCTGTCTGTCTGTCTGACTCTCTCTCTCTCTCTGACTCTGTCTGTAGGTTTCAATCTCTGTCTCTCTGTCTTTGTGCCTGTCTGTGTCTCTGTCTGACTGACTCTATTTCTGTCTGTTTGTCTCCGTTTCTGTGTCTGTCTGTCTCTCTATGTCTGTCTCTGTCTCTCTATGTATGTGTGTCTGACTCTGTCTCAATGTCAGTTTCAATCTTTCTCTCAAGACAGGGTACGGAATGTGTGACCTCAGAAGCAGGCAATGAATCCATGTTAGGTTTCACAGAAGCTACTCTCAGTTTAACAAAGCTGTTTATTGGAGCTATCCAAAGTGCTGAACCTATTTGGGAAACCTATTTTGGGGTTGCTTCTGTGAAATGCTTCCTTAAACCCAGAGTCACTCCTATAAAACCCAACATAGATTCATCACCCTTAAGCAACAGAGCTGCGTGTTGTGGCTAGGTGGCCTTTCAGTTGTTGTTGGACTGCAGCTCCCATCACCCCTAACCAGTATCTATGCTGGCTGGTCCTGATGGAAGCTGAAGTGAAACACCCGCTGGAGGCTTACACTAGGCCACATCTGCTCAAAGACAGGATTGTTATGGAGTTTAAAAAGGAATAAATATTATCTATTCTGTAGTGAACTGATTGGAGGAAAGCAGAAGAATGGCATGTAATTAAGAACATAAATTCTTGTATTCTATTTTAGAAGAAGATCAGGAATCAAATTGAATGAAGACAGCTGGGTTTATTGGGCAAAGGGATCTTGTAACACTTTTGAGATGAAGTGAAAGAAAGTAGTTGGTAGCATAAACTTTTGTAGACTTAAGTCTATTTCATCAATCTACTTAAGTAGACTTAAGTCTATGAAAGCTTATGCTACCAGCTTCTTTCTCTCAGTTAGCCTCAAATGTGCTACAAGATCACTTTGCACACTGATCCAGACTAATACAGCTATGTCTTTGAATTCTACCAGCTGGCTTTATTATAGAACTATGCACAGTTTGAGTAAACATATTGAAATAACCTCAGACCTGATCTTTCCTTCACTCCCTCTCACTTGGTTATGTAGCATGCAATCCAATGTTTCTTCTGTGTATTCACACACTTAACTGCAGTTGTCCCTCCATATTCATGGATTTGGCATTCATGGATTTAAGTATTCATGGCTTGAAAATATTCTTTAAAAAATGATAATAATCCAAAAAGCAAACCTTAATTTTGCCATCTTATATAAGGGACACCATTTTGCTATGCCATTGCATATAATGGGACTTGAGTATTCACAGATTTGGGTATTCGTGGGATGTCCTGGAACCAAACCCCAGCGAATGTGAAGGGACAACTGTACTTGGTCAGTAAAATTTCTTTAGCTAGACTTCTGGAGGACCATGTTGGAGAAGGCGCTCTCAAACTGAGGCTGACATTCATTCATTTCTATTTAAATGTCTATTTTGCCAGGTGTATCCATTGTAGGTTCCTTTGGCACTGAAAAACAATGGAATACAACACTTTTGGAAAAGTACACAGTCAGACAAAAGAGCCAAAAAGCAAGCCTCCACAGTCAGTTAAGATCTCAAAAGACAGAATAATATCAAAACCACTTTCCTTGTTACACCTTCTCCTTCTTGAATAGAAAAGATTTTTTTTTTTTAATATTGTGTTCACTAATAATGTTGCTGGAGGCTACAGTTACCCCATTCAGGTTATAAATGCAGTTTGCTTGTATTGCTCAGATGTATTATGAACTGAACCTCCTGGAGGTTCTGGCTTTTAATGCAAAATGAGATTCTGGTCATGTATACCAAGCATTTAGGGTGTTTTGTAGGCATATGCTACATCTCTGTTTCTCAGCGCAATTCACTGATTGCCAGCAAACCATTCATTTGTTGGGATCAATTCTTTCAATTGTCCCCTATCTGAATCTAAAATTCTTCTGCTCATTCAGGCTGACCTAAAATGTTTGCTGCCTGAGGCAAAAAGGACAACTTAGGAAACCTTGCTCTGTTGGGTATACAAAAGATGAACACATTGGCAGCTGATCGGCAATTTTCAATGCTGCCAAGAGAACAGCATCTCCACTGTACCTGAGAGCAGCCTATTAACTTAGGAGTGCAAAGAGACATGGAAGTATAGTTATGTTTCCATTACTTCATTCTAGTCCCCCCATCAGTACACATGTTTTCTGGATCACTGGCCTCAGTCTGTCTAATGGTAGGACCAGCCCTGTTCCCAGGTAATTGTAAACCACTTAGGTTCCATATTGGGAAAAAGGCAGGATATAAATTAAGTAAATGAATAAATCATTCTTTTGGAAGGGGAGCAGACAGAAGTGGCTGGCGGCTCATCAGCAGGGTGGTGAATCTGCTCTGAGTTTTAGTGTGAACCTGATACAAACTTTTCAAGGTCAATTGTGGGTAGAGGGTTCAGTACATTGGATGACTCCTTCAAATTTTTGGACTAAGGCCTGGAGCGGATATATCATCCCACTGACATGAGAGCCATCAGCTGCCACAGGGAGCACATGAGTGTCACAGTTTACAGGGCAGATTGGAAATGTAATCAAATGCATCTGTGTAGCACTATCAACATAACCTTTCAAGGAACAGTGGTGTGTCCAAATGGAAACCCATTCCTGGCTTTTGGACATGCAGTGAAGACACATGGTTACAAACAATTGGATCAGTGAACAGCGTAATTCCCAGCCATGTGATTCCCACCCTGTTTTGGAGATCTTCTGGGGAGGGTCTCTGCTCTATCCCATTACCCTCATAGGTACATCTGGTGGGAACATGAGAGAAGGTCTTCTCAGTGGTTGCTCCCAGTCTCTGGAACTCCCTTCCCAGAGAGCTTAGACTGGCACTCTCCTTGCTGTTTTTCCACAGCAGGTGAAGACTTTTTGAAGATGTTTTATACTGTCTACTTTTTTTTAAAAAAATGCTGTTTTTAACTGGTTTGATAGTTTATTTACATTTTAGACTATAGGATTTTAACTATGTTTTTTTAAGTATTGAACAGGACTGACTATGTGACGAATGTTGCTGTCCTTGAGCAAGCAGGGATCACCAGCATTGAGGCCATGATGTTGAGAACACAGCTGCGCTGGGCAGGGCACGTTTCTAGGATGGAGGACCATCGCCTCCCAAAAATAGTACTCTACAGTGAACTCACCACGGTCAGTGTAAGAGGGGTGCTCCAAAAAAGTGATACAAGGACTCCCTGAAACAACATCTCAGGCTCAGCCAAATTGATCACCAACAATGGTCTGCCCTGGCCTCACATCAGGAGGCATGGAGACGCACTATCCACAATGCTGCAGCCTTTTTTGAGAACTCATGCCAAACAAGTCTTGAAGAAAAACGACAATGCAGAAAGAATCACAACCCAAAAACATCACCCAAGGAAACCTTCTGCTGTGCTTTCTGCAACCGGACTTGTTTATCTTGGATTGGCCTTTTTAGTCATCAGCATGGTTGCAGAAAGCACGGGATGAGTCCTTCCTGAATCTTCGTTTGCGAAGAAAAGCCATAGAGAGAGAGCAAGACATCTTGAGTCCTGGACTGGGGAAAAATATAATAATATTAATAATAGTAGTAATAATAATAACTTTTCAAAGACTTCTGCAAGTTACTACAAATGGATAATCCCCAAATGGATATATCTTTTGCAATCTCCGATCACTTGTGTTTCTAACTAATTTTTAAAAGCTTTGATAAGACTTATAGGAATTATTCTTCTTTTAAATGCAGGTATTTTCTGGTGGTGGTCAGGACAATAAGCATTGTTAGGATACTGATTTGTATAAATGTATTTGCAGATCTCTCCTGTTTTCTTCTTTTAAAAAAGAAAACATTTCAATACAGTCTGAATGTAAGGATGGTATGTAATGGAGAAGCTTCCACTTATGAGCTTTATGAATGGGAGAATGGACTCCCAGTAACAATTTCTTCTTTTTTTTAAGTGTCATGAACTTCAATATATGTGTATTTACATAGGATGCTGGAAGAAAACATTGGGGAATTGGTAGGCTCCCCATTGCCAACTGAAAGTCTTTTGAAGAAGCTGATAAATGCAGAGACTGATACTAAACAGAGCAGAGGGCAATTTGGTAATGTTCAATTTGCAACAGTTACCCACAAGAACAAAAATGACAGAAATGAGGCAATCTTCCCTTAGGCAAAGAGTTCCACATAAAGAGCTCAATAATGAACAAAAAACTTCCATCTCGTTGCCATATGGTGTGGTTCAGAACTAGTGTTAAGCTGTTAAATCTTCTGTCTGGCATGTACAAATGCAAAATCCAGGAAGAGAATCAATTATCTAACTGCTTCTCCAAGAGGGAGAAAATCCTTGTATTTACAAAACTAGCTTGTCAGGGAAATGAGTTGAATTTCCCTGGCATTATAGCATTCTAAGGGCAGGGTACTGTTGTTATTCCTCCCCCCCACCTTCTTTGGGGAGGAACATTCATCATCAACATCATCAACAACAACTTTATTGTGTATAGTCAATGGCCTTTACAATGTATGGAATAAAATATCAACAGAATTAAAAATAAATTATTAAAAATATTAGACATAATTTTATTACCATTTTATAGGCCCCTGTAAAACCAACTAAAAATATTTATATTACAATATGTTTCTTAAGCAAGTGAGCATATTGCACATTGGGCTATTGAGTATGTAACAAATAGCCACATACCAACTAACAATTCTACTACTATTTTCTGAGGTGTGCAGTCTGTAAATAACTGAATAATGGGTGACAGGAATCTATGTCTAGGAGCAGAATAAAGGGGGCAGAATTACAAGTAATGAATTATGTCACCAATGTAATTACAACCAAATGCATATTTTCTATGTATAATTGGAATACCTTGAAATCTCACTTCAAGGTATGTACCAGATATCTGCTGGAATCTGAGTTCTGGGAAAGCTCTTTGAGCTGAGAAAAAGTCAGTTTCAAAGTACTGTGGCTTTGCATGGTTGATCTGAATCTGTGGGTACAAAATAGCCATTTATGCCCCAACTATGGCTGTTCTATCTCAGCTAGCATCATGATCGAAAATCCAGTTTTTAAGGTTCTTAAGGACTGAGGAGATTTTCACATGGGCTATATATCCCGTGGCAGGAACAGAACAGGGTCGGGAAAGGTTTTCCCTTTTGGACGATGTTTACCCTGTTCTGTCCTGCATCCATCCTACTCCCCTGACTGTTCCAGAACAATGTAATCATGATTTTTCATCATGAATAGACCTCCCGTTCCATCGCTATCATGCAATCATGGGTGTGTGAACAGGAGCCCCGTTCCTGTTCTGAAATGACAGCCATGGAGGGGAGGTCCGTTCTGAGCACTTCCTGGTACGATCTGGACATCCAGGTAAGTGGTACCCTTTATTTTACCCTCCCTGTTTTGATTATGTGATTTAAAGTGTGTTTTTGTGCTTGGGGAACTGATTTTATGTTTGGGGGAATTTTATTTTTTAAATTTACTGTCTGGCCATTATCACGTGATAATGTGATAATGTTTCAGATGGCCGGTCGTAAAAGCAGCCTTACGACGGCTGCATTTACGGCCGGCCAGCGAGGGGAGGGGGAGCCCATTCCTGCTGCAGAATTAAGGTGAGTGTGTGAAAGATTTATGTTATTCTGTGGCAGAAACAGGAGAGGAGGTGGCAGGGCAGTAACAGGGCATTTTGGCCCCGTGTGAAAATCTCCTAAGTCTTAGATAATGCTCTGTGTTAATGTTGTAAACCTTTAACTTATCTTGGCACAATTGTGCTGTTAGTATGCCCTACTACCTTTTCCCCACAGTATCTCATAATTGGAAATATTGGATACTTTGAGGGGTCAGGTTGGCTGGGGCAAACCAAAGGTCAGTTGGAGGTCACAATGACCTAGGAGGTGTCTTAGCAATATGATGGCAAGAAAGCCCAAATTAGGATTGTGTGGAAACCTCCTTAGTAAACAGAGTCATTAAGGAGGTATGTGCTAATCCTTTCTTGGGCAGTTTCAGCAGTGATTCAGTCAAGCAATTAAGTGACCTTTCCTTAATCTATACCTATGGAAATCTCTCCTCACACATCCCTCCTATCCAACCTTGCAAAGCTGTAAACCCATCAATTTCTATCTCCCAGCAATTAAAGCAATCAGACAAGTTTGAGTTTCCTTTGTCTATCTAGTGGGAAAGCCATCCAGGCTTCGTCATAACCTGAGTATCCCTTTAGGATATGAAATAGGGTATAAATATACCAACCTAGACCCTAGCAAAATGTGCCACAGATGGACACCAACACTTTGCTGGATGCCAGTCATAGAATCATAGAATCACAGAACTGTAGAGTTGGAAGAGACCACGAGGGCCATCCAGTCCAACCCCCTGCCATGCAGGAATACACAATCAAAGCATCCCTGACAGATGGCCATCCAGCCTCTGTTTAAAGACCTCCAAGGAAGGAGACCCCAACCATGCTCTGAGGGAATGTGTTCCACTGACGAACAGCTCTTACTGTCAAAAAGTCCCTCCTAATGTTGAAGTGGAATCTCTGTTCCTGGAGCTTGCATCCATTGCTCCGTGTTCTAGTCTCTGGAGCAGCAGAAAACAAGATTGTTCCATACTCAATGTGACACCCCTTCAAATACTTAAAACAAGGCTATCATATCGCCTCTTAACCGTCTTTTTTCCAGGCTAAACATACCCAGCTCCCTAAGTCTCTCCTCATAAGGCATGGTTTCCAGACCTTTCACCATTTTAGTTGCCCTCCTTTGGACACTCTCCAATTTGTCAATATCCTTTTTGAATTGTGGTGCCCAGAACTGGACACAGTATTCCAGGTGAGGTCTGACCAAGGCAGAATAGAGTGGCACTATTACTTCCCTTGATCTAGACACTATACTTCTATTGATGCAGCCCAAAATCGCATTGGCCTTTTTAGCTGCCACATCACACTGTTGACTCATGTTCAACTTGTGGTCTACTAGGACTCCTAGATCCGTTTCGCACGTAGTCTCATTCAGCCAGGTCTCCCTCATCCTATATCTATGCATTTCGTTTTTCTGCCCTAAGTGCAGTACCTTACATTTCTCAGTATTGAATTTCATTTTGTTAGCTTTGTCCCAGCTCTCCAGTCTATCCAGGTCATTTTGAATTTTGATCCTGTCCTCTAGGGCATTAGCTACTCCTCCTAATTTGGTGTCATCTGTAAATTTGATAAGCAGTCTCAACCTCTTTGCTGCACAGAACTTTTCTCCTCAAGACTGGCAACTATAACCCTATCTTTCCAAATCTTCAGCAACATGCAACCTGAAGCAGCATATCCCAGGTGACAACTAGACTTCTGAGATTAGAGGAAATCAAAGCAGGAGTTCATTCAATGATCCAACAGGAACTTGTGTAAAAAAAGGCATTTTTTTCCAGTTAATCTTGTCCAAGCAACCCCAGAATTAAACATGTAGCATATGGTACCAGTCACAGTCCCAGAAATGTTTTTTGAACTTCACTTCCCAGAATCCCCAGCTATGCTGGTTCAAAGATTCAGGGAGTTTGTAGTTTAAAAACAAAGATGTTTCCAAGCTCCATCTAGCCATGTGCTGAGTTTGGGAAACTCTAATATGACTCCTAGCTTATTTAGCAGACCTGGGCCTTTTTACACTTCACGGTTATTGCACTATGATTCCACTTTAACTCCTCATGGCTCCATCCTATGCAATCCTGGGTTTTATAGTTTAGGAAGGGGTATATAGGCTAGAATTGTGTATGAGTGACTTAATTAAGTATAGTTGACCTCCAGTTACCAGCAGAATGTACTTCTTTCTTCCCATGCAGCCGATGCCCAGTAATGTAGTTGGGAAGGGGGAGCTACAATTGTGGCAATAGTGTCAAAATCATGACTAAGTAGTGATCATGAATGTGGAACAGGTACCTAGATTTACTCATCTGTAACTCTTTTGTTAAGTATACTTAACTAAGTAGCTGATACAGGATTCTGGCTGCTGAATTCTCAGCTAGAAAGCTTTAGTGCCTCACCAGGCTACAAACCCCAGGATTCCACAGGATGCGGTCATGAGGGTTAAAGTGGAATCATTGTGCTATAATTGTGTAGTGTGAAACAACTTCTGCTCCCTCCCATCTAGCAGCACAGGGACCACTTAGTGGTGGCAGCAAACATTAGCATCAGATGAAGGCTCCGAACCTGTCAGCATCATTAAGCTTGACAGTGGTGATGTTTACTAGGGGTAACGGGGGGGTGAACCGGTAGCAGTGTGAACTTTTCTGAGGTCTAGGGTAACTGTCAGGAGGTCCCACAGCCATGCTGACTGCTAACACCAGGCCAGAGAGGATAGGAGGGTGCTAGACAACCTACTATATGGGTTGGGACAATTATCCTGGGGCAAAACATCTTCCCAGAATATTTAGTGACATCTAGTGGTTAAAACCAAGGATAGTCACTGTTCATTAAATGACCTTGAAATGTGAAGGGGAAAAAGAATTTTCAAACCATTGTTTGTAATACAAAAGAGCAGACTAGAGACATGTGTTTCTAAGAAATTGGGGGGATTCTAAGACTACTCACTCCCTTGCAGATAATAGAATTATAGAGTTGGAAGAGACCATAAGAGCCATCCAGTCCTGCCATGCAGGAATAAACAAGCAAAGCACTCCCTACAGATGACCATCCAGCCTCTATTTAAAAACCTCCAAAGAAGGAGACTCCACCACACTCCAAGGCAGTGCATTTCACTGCCAAACAGCTCTTACTGTCAGGAAGTTCTTTGTAATGTTTAGATGGAATCTCTTTTCCTATAGTTTGGGCCCATTGCTCTGCGTCCTAGTCGCTGAAGCAGCGGGAAACAAGCTTGCTCCATACTCAGTATGACATCCCTTCAAATATTTAAACATGGCTATCATATCCCCTCGTAACCTTCTCTTCACCAGACTAAACATACCCAGCTCCTGAAGCCACTCCTCATAGGGCATGGCTTCCAGTCCTCCCACCATCCTGGTCTCCCTCCTCTGGACATGTTCCAGCTTCTCAATATTCTTCTTGAATTGTGGTGCCCAGAACTGGACACAGTATTCCAGGTGAGGTCTGGTCAAAGCAGAATACAATGGCACCATTACTTCCCTTGATCTATACACTATACTCCTATTGATGCAGCCTAGAATCTCATTGGCTTTTTTAGTTGCTTCATCACACTACTGACTCATGTTCAGCTTGTGATCCACTAAGACTCCTAGATCCCTTTCACATGTACTTACCTCAAGCCATGTGTCACCCATCCTGTATCTGTGCATTTCATTTTTACTGCCTAAGTGTTGTACTTTACATTTCTCCCTGTTGAAATTCATTTTGTTAGGTTTGGCCCAGCTTTCTAATCTGTTCAGGTCATTTTAGATTCTGATCCCGTCCTCTGGGGTATTAGCTACCCCTCCTCATTTGGTGTCATCTGAAAACTTGATAAAAATGCCCTCTATTCCATTATCCAAGTCATTGATAAAGATATTGAATAGCACTAGGTCCAGAGCAGAACCCTGTGGCACCCCACTAGGGACATCTCTCCAGGATGAAGAAGAGTCATTGGTGAGCACCCTTTGGGTTCAGTTGCTCAACCAATCACAAATCCACCTAACAGTAACATTGTCTAGCCCACATGTTACTAACTTTTTTGCAAGGATGTAACTGAGATCTTGTCAAAGATCTCAAATGACTGGATGGTTATCCTCACAGGGTTGTTGTGATGATAAAAGGGAGGGTTTCTTATATATGCTACATCATTTTAAAAAAATCTCAGTATAGAATACTGTACTAAATAAATGTTCTTACACAATTAAATGGCTAAAAGGGCTACTTCACAATGTTTGAAGTTTGAAACTAAACCTGTGAAAGGCATATGGATATGACCATCATTTATAGCAATTGGCAAAGGCCCAATAATCCAAGCGTTCCTAATTAGCTTGAGGGAAATTACTTTTAGGGCTACATCTTCCAGAATCCCTCATCCAACAGGCTGATGGGCATTCTGGGTATTGTAGTCCAAAGATGTAACTCTGTTGTGCTTTAAATTCATTCTGGTTATAATTCCTGCCTCTTACAGCTAGAGTGAGAGAGTATTAATAGGAAAGGTGGCATAGCTCATTTTTATTTCCCTGGCTACAGAAAATAATTGAAGTTTTCTTTATAAAATGTTGCTGCTGATTTTTTTTTAATAAAACAAACCCCTCAAAAGCTTTTGTTTTTCCCAAACTGGTCTTCAGCTCAGTGGAAATCATGCTTTCCTTCTCCATGAATTTATTTTGGTTATAATTGCACCTCTGTACAACTAGGGGGAAAGTGTTTTAGCTGGGAGAAAAGGCATTATTCACCCCTAAAGAAAATAATTACTCTTTGTTCTTCTAAAATCTTGCTTTTGATTTTCTTTCTTTCTTTAGTTTCCCCTCACTGGTTCTCAGCTCAATGAAAACTGTGCCTTTTTGCTCCGAACATGAACTCTCATAGTCTCAATTTACATTTCATTTGCTAATTATTCTCCAATCCTCTGTGCTTTTCCTTTTCTCAAATAAATCCAAGTGCTCAGATTGCTGCATAGCCCTTAAAATCGCAGGTTGTTCAGGTTCAGTACAAGGGAGGGCTGCTCATTGTTTGCCTTGTTTTATTCATGATTCCCCAGTTAATAACAGAACAAATAAAACATTTGTCATCCTTTGTGCAGATGGCATATCCTTGCCTGGCATTTGTTTTACATCCCTCATCTTCCAATTGCTTCCCAAGATACGGCATCTTTCGGTTCTCCAGACAGCTTCTGCCAGTACACAGCAGTAACGTGTGATAATGATGAGTTCTTGGTCATCAGGAAGGATGAATCATGAGAATTAATTGCTGAGAAACAGTGGTGTGTGACTTCTGTGATTTGGAAAACTGGGATGTTGTAGACCACAACAGTGGTATATGCCAGAATGACTGTGGTTGGAATACTATATGGGAGTTACATCTTCGTAAGTGGACTATTGTATGTGGGACTTAGAACTGAGCGGTTATGTATCCAGTAGAGGACTGCTATTATGTTACAGTGGGCCTTTGGCATCTCATAGAACCATGGAAGAGACCACGGGGGTCATCCAGTCCAAGCCCCTGCCCTGCAGGAATACATAATCAAAGACTCCCAACAGATGGGCATCCAGCCTCTGTTTAAAAACATCCAAAGAAGGAGACTCCACCACACTCTGAGGCAGCACGTTCCACTGCCGAACAGCTCTTATGGCCAGAAAGTCCTTCCTCATGTTTAGGTGGAATCTCTTTTCCTGTAGTTTGAGACCAATGCTCTGTGTCCTAGTCTCTGGAGCAGCAGAAAACAAGCTTGCTCCACCCTCAGTATGACATCCCTTCAAATATTTAAACATGGCTATTACTTATCTTCACAATTCACTGGCAGGGTTTTGTAGTGCCACTGCTTCTTAGCTCAGTATATGAAAAGTTACATAAAGTAAAAGGTGATATAGGATTCTGGTATGTATTTACAGCTTCCCCCACAACACACATGCTGTCATGTACTCTTTTAGACTCAGTAGCCAGAAGCATCAGAGTTAAACAGAAAGCTTTATTACTAACAGAAATCTAAAGAGTGAATTATACAACATCGTTGCTTCGAAGGAAGCTGAAAGGAAAAGCAGTATAATATACAGTACTTACTATCAGCCAAATCTGGCAGGCAACACATTCGTTGGTTATCATTGTAGCTGCAGTATCCTCCCAACCATTTGCTTTAACAGAACCCATCCCCCCTCAGCCTTATTCAGCATACCCATTTGATACCATTTCAAAGGGAAGCAAAACACCAAACAGTTACACAGGACACATTAACATCAGTCCCCAAGATTAATGACAGGAAAAGGTTGCTTGACGACCTGGTCCTGACACACACATATCTCTCCATGGAGCAGGAAGAGAAAGAATTTTGCAATTATTTTTTTCCATGTTGAAAAATAGGTTTTGCAAGAGACAGGAAACTCCACTAGGAAAAAAACAACAACAGAGCAGTAAATTTTTTTGCACAGTTTTCTCCAAGTATTCAAATATCTTGAAGTATTGTAGAGGAATTATTTTGTGCAAACCTCCTCCCCTCCATGATTCCTGTACAGAAAATGAATTTTCTGTGTAGAAAACACTCATTCTTGTACAGGAAACTCATTTTCTGTGTAGAAAATGTGTTTTGCACGCACGCACACACACACCCCAAATGTATTTCTCATCAGGATAATTTTAATTCCTCCACAACATGTCAGTTAAACAATTAAACAATCTATTACCTTAAAACCATTTAAAAATACATTAAAGGACAGACTATAAGGACTTTATCAGGCTAGCATTGAAAAATGCTGTAATTCCACAAATGAGGAAAGTAGAAACATAGTGGCATTATTACACTTATTATTACATGTTTCTGTAGTTGTGTGGAAGAACCACCATGGAATTATTACATGACTACCACTAACACTTTAAGAATGAGACTTTACTTCCATGATTTAGCCTGGGTGAGATTTCAGCAGTTCTCGTGAGATGTGAGCATGCTTAAAAACACCTCCAACTCTTAATTTGCAAAGTAAACAAACACACAAACACTTAAACAAACCTAAAAACATGCAAACAAACCAGGACAGTTCATAAAAAGAGCATCCTGTTGATAGTTTTCATGTTCTCACTTGGAAGTTTTCTCACTGCGAACAGGGAGGGGGGAAGGGACCACCCATTCACACTGTAATTTCACAATTATAGTGGGTCGTGGTTTTCCATGCTCTTCCATAGGCGAAAAAAAGCGATATTGAGAGCTATTGATGGCTTCTCCCATCAATAAAAAGGAACGCCTTATTCGCAGCTGGAGCACAGATTGACCACACAAACATTACAACACTGTGCAAGAGCAGAAACCATTCACATTATTGTAACGTCATCATTGTGCGGTTTTTGCTGCATCTGATTAAACCCTTTAATTCTACAAAACAGCACATTGTTAAAAGCCCATTGCAGTCAATTCCTGCCATGCCTGTTGTAACAGGGAAGTTTTCACTTGCAGTTGGACGAAGAACAACAAGGGAGCCATCCTAGCCTCCCCTAGGCAATGAGTCCAAAGTCTGGAAGCAGCCACCGAGAAGGCAGTCTCCCTGGCTCCCACCAAAATTGCTTTGAACAGTGGTGGGATTAAGAGAGAGGCTGCCCCAAAGATCTTAATGCTTGAACAGGCTCATACAGGATTGTGGATGATGGAAGTTTTAATCCAACATAGGTTAGGAAAGGTTCATGAAGAGACAATCCTAAACAAGATAAAACAAGAGTATGCCTCAGTATAAAAATTATAAGGACGTTAAAAAAAAAAATCCCAGGATTTTAAATTGTCACTGCTGTGATGTTTTAAATACCATACATTTTAACTACAGCTTTAGCTTTTTAATCATTAAGTTTTCCTACTAGGCTGGACTTTTATTGCATATGTTGCTGCTGCCATGTTTTGCTGAAATGCACTACAGATTGAGTCTCTCTTATCCAGAATTCCAAAATCCAAAATATTCCAAAATGTGAAACATTTTTGAGCATCGACATGACAGGGCATTTTACATTTTATGTGTTCTCTGATGGTTCAATGTACACAAACTTTGTTTCATGAACAAAATTATTTAAAATATTGTGTTTAAAATTACCTTCAGGCTATGTATATAAGGTGTGCTGTATATGAAACATAAATGAATTTCATGTTTAGACTTGGGTCCCATCTCCAAGATATCTCATTATGTATGCAAGTATTCCAAAATCCAAAATATTCCAAAATCCAAAATACCTCTACTCCTAAGTATTTTGCGAATGGGAGACTCAACCTGTAATAAGATGCATTTGATAAAATAGTTTTGTGTAAAACACACAGCATTTACTTATTAAAATCTTATATAAAATGAATCTTAACAGCAAACAGAACCTCTTTGAGGCCTCTGCTCTGTGTGCTTCTTTTGCCAGCTATTCTGTTTCCATTGATTGCTGGAAATTTGCTTTTCCAGTCTGACTTTCACAGCTTGTTATTACTCTGCTAAACAACCATGATTTGTTACTATAGTTCCTTTGACATAACTGGCTCTAATCCATTGATTTTCCTCTGTCTTATTTTCTTTGTTCATAATTCCTGTAACAAGTTCTCCCCCTCCTCTGCTTTACCCTGTATTAGGTATGGCATTACAGTTGTCCCTTCATATTTGTTGGGGTTTGGTTTCAGGATCCCCCGTGGATACCAAAATCCATGAATACTCAAGTCCCATTATATGCAATGGCATAGCAGAACGGTGCCCCTTATAAGATGGCAAAATCAAGGTTTGCTTTTTGGATTATTATTTTTTAAAGAATATTTTCAAGCCGTGAATACTTAAATCTGTGGATATGGAAGGACAACAGTATTTTGTATTTTACCTCTCATGAGCTGCATGCATTATGACTGAAGTGTGTTCTTTATTGAAAGTGTTTTCATCCTACACATTTGGAAGCCAAAGCCTATGATGAACGCATCTGATGAAGCAGACTGAATCTACAAAAGCTTATGCTAACATGTCTGTTTCTCATTTATTCTCAAAGGTGCTACAAGATCCCTTTGTATACCTATGAGGAATAGTTGAGGAAGTTGGACATGGAATAAGGGCAATGAAATGAGCATGTTTTCTCTCACTTCAGAGAATAGGATATAAACCAATGGTTTCAAATTACAAGAAAGGAGATTCTAAGCATTCAGATAAACATTGTGGTGGTAAACCCTGTTCAACAGTAGAATAGACTCCCTCTAAGGGTGGTGGACTTACCTTCATTGGCAGGTTTTCTAGAGAAGTTCCATGCCTACCTCTCAGTTGACTGCCTACCTCTCAGGGGTACTTTAATGGTGGTTTCCTACTCTAGCAAGGTGTGAAGAGAACAGCTGGACAAGCTTGGTTGGTGCCAGCCAGTCACAGCTCAGGGAATGTTGTGAAGGGCAGCCTATGAGGGAGAAAGGATACAAAATGGAGGCTTGTCTCTGACAGAAGGCAAATGTGGGAAAGATGGCATTGAGCTAGAGGAAAGATGGCATAGAGATAGGGAAACGCTGGGCAGTCAGGGGCAAGAATTGAATAGGGTTATGGGGAGCTGTTCAGGGGTTCATGTGTGATCTAATTGTGTTTTAATAAACTTCTACTTGTTTTTTTTTTTAAACAACTATGTCTGGCTGTTCCTGTTGAGTTTTGATAGTGTAGTCATGCTTACCACAGTGAACCCATTAAACGACACATCCATTGGTCCATATAGGGATCACCTTGAGTCCAAGTACCCAATACAAGGAGGGAGCTTGAGGGGAAAATGCAAGATGAGTGGTAGGAGCTCAAGGGAATTGTGGCGCCAGCCTGGAGAAGAGATCCATCACAAAAGGCATGGGACTAGATGGCTCTTGGGATCACCTATGATTCTATGAATGAAAGTATTGTGTGCATCTAAAGCTCTGCAATAGTGCAGCCCTCCAAATGCTGGACTGTAACTCCTATCAGGCCTAGACAGCATAGCCAATGATAGGGGTGAAACAACAACAACAACTAGCTGGACCCAGTGTACCATACACTGTTGAAAAACTTTCCCCCAAAACGCCCAGTAGACCTCATGACAACCCTATAAGGTAGGCTGGTGGGTTTTTAAATTCCTCCTCCTCCTTCTCAGCATTCCACACTTTTCCTGGAATTGCTGAGGGTGACTTGCTCTGTTGCCCTGCCGCCGCTGCTGCCAGCAGTTGACTGCCTGGCTTCTGTCACAGCAGCGTTCCCCCACCACAGCCAGTTGACGGCGGGCCACAGACTGAGTGGCAGGAGTGGATTGTAAGGTGGAGAGGGGATTTGCATGTGGTGGTGATTGGTTGGGTGTGTTTCCTGAGCAGCCAATCAGCAGATGGGGGAAGGCAACATACCCAAGAGAATTATATATGTAGATAATAATTTCTTACCTGCCTTTCCCCAAGGCTCAAGGTGAGATGCAATATGAATTAAAATACAATATAGAACTAAAACATAAAATCATTTAAATACAGAGATTAAAAACATATGATTAAAACAAACATTACATTAAACACAGCCATAAACTTAAAATACCAATTTAAAATTCATAATCCAAGAAGCTCTGGAGAGTCATTTTTGTTCCACAAGTTCTCCTCTCTTTTCATCCACCAGTGTTGTCTGCTCTTTCTGTAGGTTTGATATTATCTCTGCAGGGTTTCTTCCTCTTTCTCTTGTCGCCTGGCCTGATTTCAGAGTACATGCACTGAGTAATTAAGTTATGTACATCTTGCATTCCTCCAATAGCAATTACAGCAATCTGTTGATGTTCCCATGAGAAATGTTTGTGCCATATAGCAAATTCAATAAAATCTACGCTTTGTCATTAACAGGGTAAGAACAGAGATTATGCATTACCTTTAGTTGCTAATAGCACTGGGAGTTTTGTTTTCTTTGTATTGCATTTGTGGTGATAATGCCTCTGACACTGGTTGGCTCACTATCTAAATCAGGAAGGGAATGCTCTGGGCCCCAGAGAGCAGTACCATGGGTACCATGAGGGTGAGAGCAGCCTCTCCATTCCAGCTGTCACTACTGTGGCCTTTGAGGGAGAGAAGAGCAGCAAGGTACAGTTCCATCATAACTGGACCCCATCAGCTGGTGAGAGCCCCTCCCTCTCCATTCCAACTGCCACTACTGTGGCCTTTGAGGGAGAGAAGAGCAGCCCGGCACACCATCATCATACCTGGGCCCCAGCAGCTAGTGAGAACCACTCCCTCTAAATTCCAGCTGTTACTGCTGTGGCCTTTGAGGGAGAGAAGAGCAGCCCAGCACACCATCATCATGCCTGGGCCTCAGCAGCTAGTGAGATCCCCTCCCTCCATTCCAACAGCTGTTGCTGTGGCTTCTGAGCAGGAAAGAGAGCAGCCAGGAGTTGCTGAACGTAATTCCCACAGCTAAACCCACTGTCTGAATTGGAAACAGTATTAAAGACCTATCTGTTCCAGCAGGCCTACCCAATTGATTTTAAACTACAAATTTTAAATTGGTATTTTAAGTTTATGGCTGTGTTGAATATACAGTTGTCCCTCCATATTCACGGATTTGACATTCACGGGTTTAAGTATTCACGGCTTGAAAATATTCTTTAAAAAATAATAATCCAAAAAGCAAAGGTTGGTTTTGCCATCTGATATAAAGGACACTATTTTGCTATGCCATTGCATATAATGGGACTTGAGTATTCACGGATTTGGGCATTCACAGGGGCTCCTGGAACCAAACCCCAGCGAATGTGAAGAGATAACTGTTATGTTTGTTTTAATCCTATGTGTTTTAACCTATGTGTTGAAATGATTTTATATTTCAGTTATATATTGTATTTTAATTCATATTGTACCCTGCTTCAAGTCTTGGGGAGAGGCAGGTAAGAAATTATTTTTTGCTGCTGCTGCTGCTGCTGCTGCTGTCTTATTTAGATTGTAAGTCTGAGGACTGTGAACTGTCAAACTAATTGTAAGCCACTCTGGGAAGCTTTGTGGTTGAAGAGTGAGGGTTTAAATATTCTAAATGAATGATTGCACGAATGGATTTCAGCTAATCTGAAGCTCCAGATGGTCACAGCACACCATGATAGCCACCATCGGAGACAACTGAAAGTGATATTGCATCTCTCCTCATCACCCTAGGGCTGTGGTTTTTTGTTTTTTTGTTTTTTTGTGGTGGGATCTTTTTGTTCCAAGGTGGAGTACCCCTAGGTTGAAGGGATGTCATACTGAGGATGGAGCAAGCTTGTTTTTTGCTGCTCCAGAGACTAGGACACGGAGCAATGGCCTCAAACTACAGGAAAAGAGATTCCACATAAACATTAGGAAGAACTTCCTGATAGTAAGAGCTTTTTCAACAGTGGAATGTGCTGCTTCAGAGTGTGGTGGAGTTTCCTTTGGAGGATTTTAAACAGAGGCTGGATGGCCATCTGTTGGGAATGCTTTGATTGTGTATTTATGCATGGCAGGGGTTGGACTAGATGGCCCTTGTGGTCTCTTCCAACTCTGTGATTCTAAGATTCTATTATTTTTGTGTGTGTGCATGTGTTTTTCAGGCATTTTTTTCATCCTCTCAAATGTGGGGAGGCTGGGGATTGGGGTGGGTCAGTGGGCATCCCAAGGGGCACCCTGGATCCCTGCAGGGTCACTTGCAGCCCATGGTTTGCACAATTTGCACCCATGATCTAAATAGAAGAACTGCCGCCCTAATCAGGAGTTATACCACCACCCCATGAAGAATTTGGCCAATACCAGCTAGTAGCAATGTTATAAATTTTACACAGTATTGAGTCAAAGGGTTGACTTGTATTCTTGTCCTACCTAAAGGAGACCTATTTAAACCAATGGGACTAACATTAGCTGTGACCTTAAATCCCTTTGGTCTGAATGGGTCTTCTCCAAGTATGATTAAATTTGGATCCAACCAAAATGTATAAAGACATAACGTGGTTGCTTGTTTGTTACAGTATAGGTTTTGTTCCTGGAGAATGTTTGCAGGGCAGCTGAGGTTGCCACTATGTAGAAGTCGGGAATTCTGGAAGCTGTAGTCAAAAATAACCCTCCTATGCTCTGGAAATGGACTTGGGAGTTCTGCCCATCCCTAATCGGTGTCTTGAAAAAGCAATGTGCTAGATTGCTCCAGTTAGGCTAGGCTGAGCAGAGTTTTAACCCTGGCCTCCTAGGGGCAATTGTAATATACATATTTCTCTTTGTAACGCTTACCAAGGACTTTATCAGACCAGCCTCTGAAAATGTTTTTCCCCACTGTATTTTTAAGTATTTGTGTCCCGGCACAATAATCCTTTTTATCATACATTCCTGTAATACTGTGAAAAAGCAGCTCTGCCATCTACTGTACTTCTGCATTTGCTGGGGTGCATGATCTCGACAGTTCTCGTGAGAAGACATGAGTACCCTTAAAAGTTAAAAAAAAAAGTTAAATTAATTAAAACACAAAATGTACACACAAGCACTGAAACACACTATAAAACTTCCAAGTACACTGGGGAGCGTCATAAAAAGAGTGTTCTGTACCTGATTTTCATGCTCTCACCTGGAAATGTTCTGGTGGGAACACCCATTGATGCTGGAATCACAAGAGCACAATGGCGTGCAGTTTCAGACACCAGCAAAACCACACACACAAAACCATGATGGCAGATCTATTGACAGCTTGGGGCATCAATAAAAAGGAACACCTTATTTACAACTTAAAATTGCCATAGCACAATGTTGTGCAGTACAGGTGCCCTTTTACATTCATTAGGCATCATTATGATGCTGTATTTGCCGTGTCTGATAAAGTCTCAGATGGAGGGTTTACCACTGAAAGGAGAGCGGTTTGTTCCTCTCTGTACATGATCAACCATGACAGTCTGAATGTAGTTGGGTTCTGTCAGCTAAACTTGCACTCACAAAATGCCAACACATACATTTAGAAGAGCTTAAATGTGTGTCTGAACAGAAGAAAGAGATGATTAATATCTCTCAAGGAGATGTTACAATCTGTTGTGTCAGATCTCCTTGTCGTCAAAGAGATCACACTGAACGTTTAGTCCTCCACAGCAAGCACATTTCCTAATGTGAGAGGCTGGGCAAAAACTCTTTGAGTCTCTGGCAGTGAACTCCTCTCTTTCCAGTGTTCTTATAAGATCAGGTGGGATTGTTCATATCAAAACCAAACATCCCATTAACATATATTTTAATGAATCAAAGGATTTTGTGGTGGTCATAGTGATGTCTCTGGTAATCATTGGCTGTGTTAGAAGTAGCAGACTTAGCATGCGTATACTCAGTAGTTGCATGCTTTTCTAAGAGTTTAGGCACAGCATGCCTTTTTCTGTTTGTTGGACTTAGCCACATCCTCGCTCTTCCTGCATCAGTTAGTCTGAGTTTGTTTTTCCTCCATTTTACAATCTGCAGTTCTCTCTTTCTCTCTCTACCACCTTTGAAGAGCATGTTACAAAGCCTCTCACCATGAGATGTTATGAAACCTTTAGTATTTGTAAGTAAATCTACTTTATATGTTTCCACAAAGAAGACTAAGCCTACTTTATTTCTCTACTAGGCCCTGGGTGTGGAGTGGTGGTGGTGTGTCACTGGTTGTTGCTCACCTTCTGCTTGTGATTACTAATTACTGTGCTTGTGAGATATACTACTACCTCTCACATTCCCCAACACGTTGAGCTGCAGTGATGCCACAAAGGAGCAGGACAGTTAGAAGGATCTTTGGCTGCATTGTGTTAAAACTGTTGTGATTCCAAAGGTACAAAGTAGTCAGAGGGGGTTAAGGAAGAAGGGACAGATGGTTAGCTGACCAAGGGAAATAGGGGGATGTGGTTTGACAGGGATGTGTAATCCAAGCTGATCTCACAGATCAAAATTTAAACAAACCACAGTGCACCGAGTTCATATCTCACAGGGAGTGTGGTTATTTATTTATTTATTTATTTATTAAAAGAGCAGAAAACTTATTTTCTTCTAGTGAGCAAAACAGGGGGGAAGGAGTGCGTGAGCCTAGTGCTAGAAGGAAACCATGGTTTACGATTGCTATTTCACCTAACAGGAAATCAATGTTTACTATTACATCTAGATACTACAAGGTTATTTTTGGTGTGCCCATGCTTCCTTCTTCCAAGTGAGACTAGTGAAAATTTTTAGTTGTTTTTTGAGAAGAGTTTACCAGTATTTGCAAGGTGCTTCACATTCAAAATAGAAGGAACTCGAGTTTTGTTTTGTTTTTAATGAAAACAGAAGAAATCAAAACCGAAACTGACAGAGTTGTCCATCCAGGCCCATGGCTTGGAGCACTTGGAACACTTACAAGCATGGCTTTGAATCACTGTGTATTCACCCATATTAATGCTGAATGAATGCCGTCACCGCTTTTTTTTACTGAAAAGCTCCTCATTTGAAATACTGATACAGTGGGATCATGCTCTTCTTCTCCATGCAAAGGATTTGCCACAGATTTGCAAATATTTTCATATTGGGCTGGAAATAACATGTTTTTGTTTTTTGTTTTTTTTTTAAAAAAACAACTAAGTGCAAAACTGACAGATTTCCCTGTCTACTTCTTCCAGATGAAAGCTGCCAATTATGAGTGCCTCAGAATCCATTGTAATGCTTGGAAGAAACAACCATAAATGACTGGCTGTTTTGTATAGTAAAATTATGTGTTTGCTACCTGCTGAGAGAGGAACTTTGTATATCGGTGTAATTTCTGTTGCTGCAGTTTCCACCCTGAAGTTTTGCAAACATAAATTTTGACTGCGAGACAGATGGGTAAAAGAAGTGGAAATGAGAAATGTTTTTGCTTATCTTAATGTATTCCAAAACCAACCCCTCTAAACCAAAAAAAGAAACCAGTTTCCGTTGTGGAGAACTAGGCCAAATGTTTCCTTCACTGTATGGGTTTCTCAGCTATCTAGGTTAAATAAAAAACAGGGTGAATTCTGAGGAGAAATTTGGAAAGAACAGAAATTGGATAATTTACTGTTTTGGACTACAACTCCCATTCTCTCAGTGGCTATGTGGCAAGGTATCCTGGGAATTAAAGTAAAACAACAACTTATCCAAGCTCTGACGAAGGGTGTCAACCTGTCTCTGTGCTAGCTTTTGAAAACCTCCTAACACATTCTTTGCCTCTTCCAGTGCCAGTATATAAGACAGTTTGTTTATTTAAAGTGTCAGGCAGTCCAATAAGGTAGAGAAAGAGGCAATTTTCTAAGGTAATAGAATTTCCCAGCAGAAAATGGGAAACACACACACAACACAAGCTTTCAACCATTCCATCTTGATCAGCAGCTGAAGTCATCACACACCTAAAAATTGCAAGCAAGCCAATATCCTTGTGAAAAGTTGGCTTTTAATAATCTTCTGTCAGTGTTTTCCAGTTACATTCAATGCCCTCCAGAAATGAGTTAATATACAAATTACCAAGTGGAACAAAGCCCATTATAGTGAGTTACCAATCAATAGTATTCATGGGACTTCTGTAAATCATTGATGTTTTTGCCTTTGAGACTGACAAATGATTAAGGTTCCATGACAAAAGTGAGCAATAACTCCTTAAACTGCCATAGATTGGATTCCCAAAGACAAGTACGCACAATTTTTTCCCTAAGGCTAATTTTTTAATCATGCAGTCACTTGACAAGAGAGGAGTATGTGTCTCTAAGGAACTGGGCTGGGATCCTCTATCATGTGTATGCTACATAACTTTATGTATATTTAACTACATAGCAGAGGCGCTAAGAAATCCTGTTAGTGAATTGTGAAGATGCATAAGATGATACCAGTAAGACTGTCCCATTGTACATCAGTCCCAATTGGTCACTTCACTGGCTCCCTATGTAGTATAGTAGCACCCCCATATCCACAGGGGATTGGTTCCACCACCACCACCCCTGTGCGGATACTGAAATCCGTGGTAACAGCAAACACCAGACTTTCCCCCTATCCACCCCCTGCCACCTCTGCTGCCACCACCAGAAGCCCCACATGGAAGGGAGAAGGAGTTCTCCTCCTCCCTCCCCACAATCCACACCCCTCCAGCTCCTCCACTGCTACCAGAAGCCCCACAGAGAAGGGAGGGGAGCTCTCCTCTTCCCTCCCTCCCCCATCCACCCCTTGCCAGTGCCACCTCCACCACTGGAAGCCTTTCAGGGAAAGGAGAAGAGAGGAAAGCTCTCCTCTCTTTCCCCCATCCACCCCCGCCACCTCCACTCCCACCACTGGAAGCCCCGTGGGGAAGTGTGAAGGTAGGTGAGCTCTCCTCCTCCCCTCCCTCCTCCATCCACCCCCCTGCCATCACCAAACACAGATAACTGAATCAGCGGATGGCGAATCACCGGATATGGGGGTGCTACTGTAATGTAACAGGACACGATAGCCATGTTTAAATACTTGAAAGGATGTCATATTGAAGAGGGAGCAAGCTTGTTTTTTGCTGCTCCAGAGACTAGGGAGATTATCAGATGCAGCAAATGTGGCACCACAACGACACCAAAGTATGCTAATATCAGACAACGATGTCCTTTTGCGTTCCACTGGCATCATTATGACATTTCTTTTTATTGATGGGCCGAGCCATCAATAGAGCCCCTGTTGTGATTTGGTGCTGGGATTGCTGACGTGTGAAACCTCGGGCCAAAAATTTAACTCTCGTGAATGCAGCATTAATGGGCGGTCCTCCCAGAATACTTCTGGGTGAGATCAGGACATACAGGTAAGTGATGCACTTTTTAAAAAAACTTCCCTGGTTTACTTGGAAGTTTTAAAGTGTGTGTATGTGCTCTTTGTAATTTTTTTTGTATATTTTTGTTTTTATTTTTTAATTTCCCACGCTCATGCCTTCTTGTGAGAACGGGTGGGATTTCAGTCCAGAAAATGAATGGCACTCCATTAGAGCTCTGTTCATTCCTGGGCTGCCTGTCCACGTAAGAGAAGGTAAGTGCGGTGGGGAGGGTTATTGTGCTGGGATGGGGCAGCAAACCTGTTGTTTTGAAACACTCTGGCAAACCTGTTGCTTTAGGACCCAAATACCCCAAAGATGCCAGATCCCATCTAATTTTGGAAGCTAAGCAAGGCCAACCTGGTTAGTACTTAGAAGAGAGACTACCAAGAATTACCAGGAGCTGTTGGCTATATTTAGAGGAAGGTAATGGCAAGCCACCTTTGAGTATTCCTTGCTTAAGAACACCTTATGAAATTAATTGGGCTGCCATTAGTCAACAGGTGATTCGAAGGCATGCACACACACAATATAAGGATCTCCAGATAAATCAGCCAACCCACAAACTCTGGTCTCCCTGGCCCAAACCCCAGCATGGTAACCACTATTCATGCTGTCTCCCAGTGTCATATACAGTATGGTATTAAGAATAAAAATAACTATACCCGAGAATTGCTCCTCTGTCTTAATGGCAAGCCAACCTAATAGTTATCCAAAAGGAGAACAAACCCACAGAAAGGTTATTATGGCACTTACACTTCAAAGAATTTATGTTTTCAGAGTAATTAACTCAGAACCCTTTAGCAGCTATATCTCCCACCCCCGCAAATAACTTTTTTTGGCCCAGTGCTATTCATTGCTTCAAGACTGGAATTTATTTCTTTCATTTATAGTGCCTTGGGAACACCCAGCTGTCTTATTACATTATATGTATTAAGCATGTGGCTTTTGCAAGCTTTGCAGCAGGAATTCTCCTTTATAATTGATGGAAGTGCTACACTGGAATTACAAGTCAGAACCACACTTAATGTTTTTGTGCTTAAACTTCATAATTGCAGTTGAAAACCCTGTATAGTGACACAAATATGTCCTCTCCCCCCCCCACTTCCCCTCATGCTCTCAAGCTTGTTGGCATTTTAAATTTGAAATGTTTCATGCATAGAAATGTAGGTTCAATTACAGCATACACACACACCTTATTAAAATTCAACCCAGTGTGCTTTGCAACATTATAAAGCTAAAAACAGTGGGGAAGGTCTGGAATGTATTTGCATAGAAGAGTATGATATACTATGAGAAGGTCTCTTCTTTCCCCCTTATCCTTGAAAGAACAGTTTTACAACTGTAATTATACCACCCTTTAATATTGTTACATGCTCTTACACCCCTTTCCCTTCATAAATTGGCAATAATCCATAAACTGCAATAACTGACAGTTCATGTAGGCCAACGGTAGACCAGGCCACCCCCAGAAGCGTTCAGGTAAAGGTCACCAGAGACCTAATGAAATTGTCTTAGAAATTTTCAACAACAACAACAACAACAAAAAGGCCAGACATGCCTAGGACGAGATTAAGCAAAGCCGCCTTAGACTGTAGTTAGGGTGGAATGTGCTAATTTCCCCTGGACGTACCTGGCAGTGTGTAATACTCCAAAACAAACAAGTGACTGGAACACCCATTATTCTGCAAAGGTCTTCCTTCATACCTCTGCCTATCCAACAATATGAGGTTGCCTCAAACCCATCTGTCTTAATGTTCCAACCATTAACAGCAATCAACACATCTGGAGCTTCCATTGTTTAACTCTGGGAGACTAAGTCAAGTATTGTTATCCACTCAAAACAACCCTTAAGGGTACGACATTGAGTATAAATATCACCCCAAAACATGACCAAAGTGTGCACAGCTTCTCCTATCTCATCATTCTGCTGGTCTGCTGTGTGACCCTCAGCCTTCTGTCTGAGTATTTCTTCACTGCACGAATATCTGCTCTCCACTCAGGTAAAGTATAGCCCACCATCCCCGAAATCTATTCCTCTATCCAAATACTTCCTCCTAATTCATCACTAGCCTTGTGTGATTACTTGAAATGTGAGTGCATGTGTGAGTGGATGTGTGATTATTTTCCAATAAAAACCATTTTTATTTTATTTTGGTTTGGAGTCTTTTCAGTTAGTACTGGTATACGCAGGTGTAAAGATCCTGTCAGTTACCTGACCTCTTGCTGCCATATTTTGAGCTAATTAAAATTATAATATCATATTTTGAGTGACATGAGTGGGTTCCACAGACCCCACACAATGGGGGTAACAATATATCCCCCTCTTTTTTTCTTTCAAACAGAGCTTCTGTTGAGTAAAACATACACCATATAGTGTCTAGATCGAGGGAAGTAATAGTGCCACTCTATTCTGGAATACTGTGTCCAGTTCAGATGCCACAATTCAAAAAGGATATTGACAAGCTGGAATGTGTCCAGAGGAGGGCAACCAAAATGGTGAGAGGTCTGGAAGCCATGCTTTATAAGGAGCAGCTTAGGGATCTGGGTATGTTTAGTCTGGAGAAAGAGAAGGCTAAGAGGTGACATGATAGCCCTGTGTAAATATTTGAAGGGATGTCATACTGAGGATAGAGCAAGCTTGTTTTCTGCTGCTCCAGAGACTAGGACACAGAGCAATGGGTTCAAACTACAGGAAAAGAGATTCCACCTAAATATTAGGAAGAACTTCCTGACAGTAAAAGCCGTTCAGCAGTGGAATACACTGTCTCAGAGTGATGTGGAGTCTCCTTCTTTAGAGGTTTTTAAACAGAGGCTGGATAGCCATCTGTCAGGAATGCTTTGATTGTGTTTTCATGCATGACAGGGGGTTGGACTAGATGGCTCTTGTGGTCTCTTCCAACTCTGTGATTCTGTGAACTTAAGAAGTTGGGTGCTCCTGTTCAGGATTCTAGCCATGCTCTCTTCAAGGGAACTCCATTCCATTGTTACACCTCCCCCCAAACCTCATTGGCTGGTGACTCCCATTTCAGTGAAGTGGTGAATCAACTCTGCATTCTGGATAGCTTTAAAGTTGCTATCCAATATGATGAATCCTATCTTCAAAATAGTTTCAGCACCATGGATAGCTACTTGAAAGCTATCCAAAACTCAGAGAGGATTCATTATCCCCCTGGAATGGGAGCTACCAGCCACCATTGCTGTAATGATCAGCCAGCATTTTGTGCCTGCAAAGCATACTCATTTTTCACTGGCCTGTTCCCCCTGCCTTAATAGTTCAATTTTTGAATGTAGTTCTGCACAGTTTAGGGTAACCCCCATCATGCTGACTGATACATTTCTCTCATGCGTTATCAGTTTTAACTCCGCTAAATAAGAATCTTCACCTGAAGAAGAAATTAGGCTTTTAATACATCATACCATGCTGGATCTGGATTGGATTGCAGAATTCCAATTTGAAAAATGGAGTTACTTTTGGCTCTTGGCATGCTCTGCTCCAGCAAGTTGGTGGACCATTCAGCTATGGCTTCCATGGTGGCTTCCACATCAGTAAGAGAGTGAATCCAGTCCAGGTTTTAGCCTGGACATTAAAGGAACTATCCAAGGTACTGAATGTATTCTACTGTTAGGGTTCAGCATCTCAGAGAGCTCCAGGGCAGATTCACTGCTATACTAACATGGGAACACCAAGAGCCAAAACCCTTCAGAATAGTCTAGAATGTGTCACAAAGGGGTGCGGGTGGAAGGTGGATCAAAGCAAATCACCTCCTCACAAACACCAACTGCAGAAGCCTCATTCTCATTCACACAGGTCATTTTAATAACCTTTTAATACTTTTAATGTATTATTTAAACATTATTTTATAATATTTTCATACTATAGTGTCTATCAAAATTTCCACAATGGTTTGTATTCATTCATTCATTCAATTTCTGTCCTGCCTTTCTCTAAATATGGGACTCTAAGTGGCTTATGCAAACTCCTCATAAAAGAATAAAAACACACCACTCAGAAGCAGGTTACACAACAACATCAACAAGACAGTCCAAAATCTTGTTAACTGGAGATGGCTACAGCAAGCATACAATTTCCTGTAGCCATCTACAATGAACTCCATTGGCTGCCAGGATGTTTTCAAGCACAATTCAAAGTGGTGGTTGAGACCTGTAAAACCCTACAAAAGCTCAGGTCCAGCCACTGAGAGAGGTGATCAGTCAAGATAAAAGGATAAGAAGGTAACTGGAAGTTTGGCTGACATATTCAGGGGTAGGCCATGAAGCAAAATTCTACAAAATTAAAAAAACAAACACAACAGTGTTACTTTTATTGGATCCACTCAAAAACACAAAATCATGCAAGCCTTCAAAGTTTCACTGGTTTCTTCATCAGTCAAGGATGTTTAAAATCATACAGGAGAAGAAAAGTGACGATGTTAGAGTCACAAGCCTACAGTTGGTCTAGAGGTTGATCGTTAAGATGCTCTGGAGGGACATCAATGCAGGCAGAGGCCATTCCCCTTCTTCGTGACGTGGGGTTGGGGACAAAGGGCAGTAAAATTTCAGATCCATTAGCAGCAAAGCATAAAATAATCATAGAATCGTAGACTCATAGAGTGGGAAGAAACCACAAGGGCCATCCAGTCCAACCCACTGCCATGCAGGAATACCCAATCAAAGCATTCCTGACAGATGGCCATCCAGCCTCTGTTTAAAAACCTCCAAAGAAGGAGACTCCATCACAGTCCAAGACAGTGCATTCCACTGCCGAACAGCTCTTACTGTCAGGGAGTTCTTCCTAATGTTTAGGTGGAATCTCTTTTCCTGTAGTTTGAACCCATTGCTCCATGTTCTAGTCTCTGGAGCAGCAGAAAACAAGTGTGCTCAGTCCTCAGTATGACATCCCTTCAAATATTTAAACATGGCTATCATGTGTAATTAGCAGCTGTCTCTGTAATGAAAGCCTCAAATTGCCCACCCCTTCCCCCTTTTCCAGATTCTCTTCATTTTGAGGGAAGTGACTCAAGCCTACCTCTGGTAACTCTGAACTGGAAACTCTCAGACCAAAGAGAGGGTGAGGGGCTATGAATATACAATGGTCAATCATGAGGGGAGGGAATTAAATCTCCTGAAGGATGGAGAGAGGAAGGAAACCCAAGGAGAGAAGCATCTGTCAGGTTGCCATCTTAAACAAGCCACTTGGCTGGGTCTTTGTGACAAATAATATCTCAGTCGCTGAAAGTGCTGTCACTTTTAACCTTTTCTCAGTGTGGTTTCCAATTAGCTTCCTGTCAAAGCTGATTAACTCAAATGCAACACAGAAGCTGGCACTGAGAGTCAGAAGAAATGTAGAAGCTGTGCTTTCCTTCACTCCTCATTTTAAGAAAAATAAGGATTATCGGGAGGACTGGCTGTCAACCGGCTGCTACTCACATTATATTATTTTATAAATATACCTCTAAGGGCAGAGCTTGGGAAGTTACTTATTGGGAGTACAGCTCCCAGAATCCCCCAACCAGCAGGGGCCAGTTGGCTGGGGAATTTGGGGAGGTATAGCCCCCAAAGAATTACTTTCCCAAATTCTGCCAAAGGGACTGTGAAATAGTCAGGATGTATCGTGGAGAATCATGGCACTCTCCAAACCCTCTTCTGCCAGCTTTAAATCAGCTATGGAGACAGGGATAAGAATGGGAGTCCCGTTTTGACCTGAGCCACTGTGGGTATCAGCCCCTGAAATTTTTAAGCAACTGACAGGGCACCTGTACCCTGGAAGGGCCTACTCACTGCCAATACCCACCCTGAATTCTCTATAATTTTTTTTCTGGTGTAATCCTCCAGGCAGTACCAGGCAAGGCAACCACCTCAGGTGGCAGATGCTGGACAGCAACAGTAAGTATAACCTCCCCTCAGCTGTTTCCCCAGAACAGGTTTGGAAAGATTACTAATTTTGGATTAGAATTCACAGAAGCTCTCTGTCAGTCCTCATACTGGGAGAGGGTCTAAGAGTTGGGAGACCAAATAAATTAACTTTCAAAACTGTGCTCCTGGGTCCCCTGGCTATTTTTTTGCATGCTCTCTCTCTTCCTGGGCAGAGCTGTGTGTGTCACAAAAAGTTGGAAGAAACAAGGGCCATCTAGTCTAGCCCTGCAGGAACACACAATCACAGCACTCATGACAGAAGGGCATCCAGCCTCTATTTAAAAACCTCCAAAGAAGGAGACTCCATCACACTCTGAGGCAGTGCATTCCACTGCCAAACAGTAGCAGATACCAGGAGTAGAACCACCACTGTTAAGAAACTCAGTGTAGCAGCAAAAGGTAAGCTGAGGGGGGTAACTCCCCCCCCATCCCTCAATTCATGGGAGAAAGTTCTCATTTGAGATTTTTCCTTTTTGTTTGATCTCTGTTACATACCAATTACAAAATTCTTAAAGGAGCTATTCTGTTCAATAATGTTCACCCAATCTCTTGTCTTTTTCTTGGATTACAGTTTAACATACATAACCAAGTTTTATGGTTTATTTAAAAATGGTTTATATAGTCTTTTAATGAATTGTAAAGTTTTAAACATTTAATGTTTTGACTTTATAAATTGTTGAATTGCTTTTTAAATAACATTTATATTTATACATTTATTGAAGTTTTTGTATAGTATTCCTTAAAACAACTAATCTTCCAGTTTTAAAAAGTTACTTTCATCATTTCAAGCTTCTATATCTTTGTCCATTCAAATACTTTGTTTTTTAACCCTTTTTAATGTAGTTTTTTAACGCTTTCTGCTTCCAACCCACAGTTTTAACCTTACATAGAAGCAATCCTCAACATTTCTCTAATCCCAAAGGCCGGAGACTCACTGAAGCATTGATTAACTACTGGCTCGAAGATTTCTTTTTACTCTTAAATCCAGATGTTAGTATCAGTAGGATAGGAGTTGAAAATGAGATGCGGTTATGGCTTAATGTTCCTTAGGTCTCGCAAACAGCAGGAAGAGTAGATGGCTTTCTCCTGCAACAGCCTCTGGGTGTTTAATAAGTTTTATAGATACGTGCGGGCACACTTGTGATTCCCTTCTTACCTGAGTGGAAAGGTACCAGTTGGAACTTGACTCTGAACTGGTGCCTATCATTGCTGCCACCCTTTCCTCCACAGAGGAGAAGGTGCCAGCCATTTATCAGCTGCACCATAAATCCTAAACTGGAAACTCCGAATAGAAAACACAAAAGCTCATGCTAAAGAATAACAGTTAAAGGTGTTAGGTTCCTCACCCTCTTCCTTTTTTCATTCTGTGCAAGTTGATTTCATCTCCCTCCTCCATCCTCTTTGAGGAAGGACTGCCAAAGGCCTCTTGCATACATTTTCTGCTCTCATAAGATCAACCCATCCTCCCAACCTTGGAGAATATACTGTAATAACCATGTAAATCAAACCGAATGTGCTCACTTTCACTCCACATGAGGGACTTGGGTGGGTAGCTTGCCAGTCTCCAAGCGACCAGCTATTAAAGGCTTCAGAGAAAGAGAAACCATTGCTAATGTGACTTATTTTTAAATGGCCAAAGGCACTTACTTCCTCTTCTAAAATGATTCACTCAATAATTAAGCAGTGTTCTCTCTACTAGGTGGCATGGCAGAGGTTTGAGCACTGACCAAGCTAAAATAATGATAATAACAATGGTAATCAACTCACATACTGGGAGTGCTCAACCTTTTACTGCCGCCTAATTTTCTAGTTTTACAGAGGAAAATGCCTCCCCCTCCTATGTCAAAATACTTAAATAGACCATAATGCCACCATGTGTCAAAATACTTAAATGGACCATAATGCCACACATCAGTGCCAGACATTAAAGCATTTTATTCTACTGTTTCTCCTTAAGCTCTTCAAAGTTGTTAATGACATCTTTTGACTTCAAGTGGGCTGTCTTTTTATGGGGGAGAAGTGGGCCTAAATCCATTAGCTACCTACAGTAGATCTACTGAATCAATTGCTGAACATTAGAAGCCAACATTTTGCTTCAGTGAGTTTTACTGTACTTCAGATTAGCATACCACTATCAGATGAAAACAGGGAGACATGTGGCCAAGTAACCTCAGAGTGTGGTCAAGATGGCATGATGTTGTCATTTTTTCGTTCTGATCCCATGGGAAAACCCATTAGCAAAAAACCAGTTAGCAAAAAGATTCGGTTTTACCTTGGTCCCCCACAGGACTCGAATGAAAGAACGCAGGAAGGACAATGACGTCATGTGGTAAGACAGTGCAGAAAATGCAACATTCCTGCACTATTGCCACTTTTCTTTGGAGTGCGGTGAGGCCCTTTGAAAACTTACTATTTTTTCTTTGGTTAGACTTGGGCTGTGACCTTGCATTGGGAGATATACGTTTCTCATCTATGTAAGTCTTTATAGCTACATCTCCCAATACCACCCCAACATACCTTATACGCAGCTCAGCTCCCCCCTCACAACACAGACATTTCTGGGTATTCAAAGAGAGAGGGGATCAGCAGCAATCAGTTCAGCTATTTTCCTTTTAGTTGGATACACTTGACAGGCACTTGCAGGGCACCTCTTGGACATATGCCAAAATAAATCATGAACAGGATGCCACCCAATAGTTTTTTTTATTATTTGAATAAAAAGCTTTGAGCAAATTTGGTTCATGCTTTAAGGCCTCACTAGAGCCTGTCCCCTGTGACTTCGACCTAGGTCTCAGGTTTTAACCCTTAAATATCAGGGCCTGGGATGCGCCCAAGCCTGCAAGTCTACTGTTACCTGAATTGTGTGGGGTTTGTGGGGAACCCACTCATGTCAAGATATTAATATGGAGAATTTTAATTAGCTCAAATATGGCAGCAAGAGGCCAGGTAACTATAGGACCTTTGGACTTGTGTATACCTGTACTCACTGATGAGACTCCAAGCCAGGAAATAAAATATAATGGTTTATGTTGAAAAATGATCACAGAACCACACACACACACATGCATTCGTGCTTCAAGCAATCACACAAGGCTATTGATGAAAGTAGGAAATATTGGGACAGAGGAGCAGAGTTCAGAATGATGGGCTATACTATACCAATCCAACGAGCAGAGAAGAAGTACGGCTATGCTCCCTGGGTGACACAGCAAACCAACAGAGTAACAGCCTCTGGGAAACTGAGCACACTTTGGCTGCATTTTGGGGTGATATTGATAGTCAATATTTACCCTTAAGGGGTGTTTTGAGTGGTAAACAATACCTGAATGGGCTTCCCACAGTAAGACAATAGAAGTTCTGGCTTCATTGATTGCTGTTAATGGTTGGGACATTAAGGACATTATCACAGGAGCCCAGTTGTTGCTGCAATTGTGTTTGCAAAAGTGAATGGATAGAAACCGCTTTGGCAGCCCTCAGTATCACAGATCCCTTCAATAGCACGTCCAGGGCTGTTTCAGCCACTGACTGTCCCTCGGCTCTCTTCCAGACTCTCCCTTAACCCTTCCTCCCCCCCCCACCATTGCCCAACCTAGCATGCCTTTTGTGGTTTGTTTATTTATATTTTTAGTTGTAATGCAATTTGGCAGTTATGTCCATGCAATTTAGTGAAACAAAGAAAAAAGGAAAGGAAAGGAAAGAAAGTGGGGGGGGGGGGAGAAAACCAGCCTGTTTGGGGATAGCAGGAGGGAAGGGAAAGGGGGAGAGAGGAGGAGACTGAGACCACATGACTCCCAGTCTTGGAACTGCAACTAGATTGAGTTTATTGCACCTGAGGATTCATGGCACAGGAGTGCGATTGGGAGCTTATAGATGGGTGTTTCCTGGAAATGGCAAAGGATGCTCTAACCACTCTTTGGACGCACAGCAGCAACGATTTGGAGGCAATGTCATGTGATAAGTATCAGCAAAGGCATTATTATCCAACTTTAATTCGGTTTTAAAAGGCTTATGTGATAAAGCCCTACGACCAATGGGTTTCAGGCAACCTCTGCTTTGTGTGTAAGAGAGGTGTGAAGGAAAACCATTTGCAGAGCAATGGGTGTTCTGGTCACTGGTTTGTGTTGGAAGTATGACTCAGTACCAGGGGCATCCAGGAGAATTAGCACATTCCACCCTAATGACAGTCTGGCTGAGATCTGCATAAATACTTCCTGGGTATGTCTGTGTTTTGGGAATTTTCCATGACCTCTTCTCAGGCTTTGAGCAAACCTTTGCTCAGTCCCTATTTTTGGGGAAGTCCTGGTCTACCTTTAACAATGTGAAGTGTCAATACAAGCCAAATTATGAAATACTGTACAGTACTGCCAATTAATGAATTATTGGAAGGGAGGGTGTGTGTGTCAGGACCGGTAACACTACTGTTGGCCACTAGGTGGCAGGCCTCGTCCTCCTCCTCCTTGCATCTTGATAAAGCTTGGGAATGGGATTCAAATTATAAAACATACCCATAATGCAAACTATCAATTTGCAGCAGTTCAAACACTTGGCTGTGAAGAGTAGAGGGAAGCGTTATCATCCGGGAGATAATTACATTTCATCCATCTCAGATTTAATTAGCTGGCAAATTAAAGAGAGCACTTGCAATTCAGTTAGGAAGATTGTCCATAGGAGGCTGACTTATACTAAGACCATTTATCTGTTTAGCTTGGTCTTGGATATGCTGACTGGCAGCAATTTTTAAAGAGTGGTAAACAATGGTCTTTTCCAACCCTGCCTGAGGATTCAAGGGAAGAGTTAACAGGAACCTTGTGCATGCAAAGCAGGAGCTATGAAAAATAAAATGGTAGGACTTGACAGTCTCAACCAAAGTAGCATTTTCACACCTTTGAAGACTTGTTGAGGGAAAATGCTCACTTTACTTTGAGCACTCACACATCTGCAAGCCTTATAGGGTATTTCCAAGAAATAAAGTGCACCCCAGAGAATTGTCATTTTAAAAAATGCAAACAGCTAAAATATGCACACACACACACACACACGAATTGCATTATTTCATAAATAGGGTTGCCAGTTCTTTCCAGGATCTTCCCAGGCTCTAAAGTTTTCAGGTGCAAAGCTGAGACCTAGGGGCAGCCTCTGATCATGCCATCAAGTGTTATGTATTAAGTACCAACTGCAGTTGCTCACAGCTTGTTATTCAAACACAGAGAGACAGAATTCTTAGCTAAAGGGTTTCTTCTTAAATCAGGGTGAGATGAGGTCGTTATTTCTTCTTACTTACTTGTGGAGATGAGATAAGGAACATTTACCCTAAAAGCACCAGATCCTGTCTGATCCTGGAAGCTAAGCAGGGTCAGCCCTGGTTAGTACTTGGATGGGAGACCACCAACGAATACCAGGTGCTGAAGGCTATATTTCAGATAAAGTAATTGGCAAAACCACCTCTGAGTACTGTATTCCTTGCCTAAGAAACCCCTGTGAAATTCATGGGGTTGTCACAAATTGACAGGTGCCTTGAAGCCACATACGCACACACTCCAGCCTCCTTGTTTCTACCCAGGAAGGTGGATCCAGAGTGGAGCAGAGCAGCAAATGAGCCCTGATGCTACAATGAGAGGGAAGGAGGAAATTAACTAAGTAGATACATAGATTCTGGAGCCCCAAGAGTCTTTGCAAGTTGCAGCAACAAATCAGTTTAGCCTTGCAAACTGTAGCAAGCTCTCTCTTGCTCTCTCTCGGGCTTTTCTTCACAAACGAAGATTCAGGAAGGACTCATCCTGCACTTCTGCAAGCACACTGATGACTAAAAAGGCCAATCTGAGATAAATAAGTCCGGTTGCAGAAAGCACAGCAGAAGGTCTCCTTGGGTGATGTTTCTGGGTTGTGATTCTTTCTGCGTTGTCATTTCTCTTCAAGACTTGTTCGGTGTGAGTTCTCAAATAAGGCTGCAGCATTGTGGATAGTGCGTCTCCATGCCTCCTGATGTGAGGCCAGGGCGGACCATTGTTGGGGATCGATTTGGCCAAGCCTGAGATGTTGTTTCAGGGAGTCCTTGTATTGCTTTTTTGGAGCGCCCCTCTTATGCTGACCCATGGCGAGTTCACCGTAGAGTAGTATTTTTGGGAGGCGATGGTCCTCCATCCTAGAAATGTGCCCTGCCCAGCGCAGCTGTGTTCTCAATATCATGGCCTCAATGCTGGTGATCCCTGCTTGCTCAAGGACAGCAACATTCGTCACATAGTCAGTCCAGTGTATGTTTAGGATTGTGTGTATACAGCGCTGATGAAAGCGTTCGAGGAGTCGTAAGTGGTGGTGATAGGTGACTCGTGTTTCAGATCCATAAAGGAGAATAGACAGTACAATGGCTCTATACACCCTGATTTTTGTGCTTCGCCTCAGGTGTTTATTACTCCAGACTCTTTTGTAAAGTCTTCCAAATGCGCTATATGCCTTTGCTAATCTGTGATCGATCTCTTTGTCAATCTTGGCATCTGAGGAGATGATGCTTCCCAGGTAGGTGAACTGCTGAATGGACTTGAGCACAGATTTGCCAATGGTAATGTGGGGATGCTCTCCTAACTGAACTGGAAATTTGCATACAGCCCTTTCTTCTTGCTTGGAACTGACCCCCCTGACCCCAACTGTAGAATTTGCACCCTCTTTTCCCACTGGAGATGTCCCATGAAAACTGGAGCCCCTGGGCCAGGCCCTGAGATCTGGCAACCCTATTAGTAAAGAGTGTTTGGGTGCAAAATATATATACGTAGTGCATACATAGACCTAAATCATATTTGGGATAGCCCCCACATACCCCCCCAAAAGGGGGTGGAGTAGCCTCTGCTTGTATTGAGATCCCTCCAAACCAACTGAACTACAACAGAAACACAGCAAACCAACAGAATAATAGCTATTATAAAATGTGGGCTTGTGACTATGGTCTTATCTACACTAGCCAGGATATGCCGGTTCCCCACTGGTGTATCCTGGCTTTAGAGGTGGCCTGTTCCCCCCACACCTCCATTGCAGGCCAGCATCTAAACAGGATGCTGGCCCATTGCTGAAGCTGCCGTTGCCATTTTCTTGCTAATGTGGAAGCCAGGCAGAGGTCCTGCAACATATGACTACAGGCCCCCTGCATGTGACCAGCTTTGGTCACATGGTGCAGGACCCCTGCCTGGCTTCCAGAAGAGCTAGAGAGCTGGCAGCGGCAAGGAGGAGCAGCGTGCTGGACGAGGTCTTGCAGATACAGGGCATCGATCTGGTGAAAATGGGAAAAATTGAGTTTTTTTCTTATATCATGGTAAAGGGCCCCATCCCAGCTTGCCCCCGTTCTAGCCCTGTATCTGCCCTGGGGGTTGTTTGGGCTGCCCGGATGCGGACAGGGGCAAATGCCCTGTGTTATCTGGACTGCAGGGCTCTGGAATGGGGGCAAGCTGGGGTATTTGTCCAGTGTAGACGAGGCCTACAATATCATCACTTTTCTTTTTTTCTTCTGTTCGCTTTTTTTAAAAAAATCTTTTGCCTGATGAAGAAGCCAGTGGAGCTTCAAAAGCATGCATGAAGTGTTTTGTGCATTTTATTGACCAATACAGGTATCACTCCTTTTTGGCTTTTGTATTATTTTGCTATATCATATTGTTAGTCCTGACTAAAATAGAGCTGTTGTATCAAGGGGATATGCTACATGTTGAATCATCATTCAACAATTGATTCAATGGCTCTGTTCAAGTAGGGACTAACTGACAGGATTTCAGCCATATAAGTAATATATTAGGGCATGAACCCTACTGTTAGTCCTGACTAGAGCCATTGAATCAATGGGATTTGCTTCCATTTCCCCTCATAAGTCAAGAACTGATTTGTGTGTATTCTAGATGGGACTAATGAATACAATTTAACACACACACACACACACACACATTTAATAAAGGAAAAAAGAAAATGAACCAATTCATCCCTTAAGGGAATTAAATGCTTAGCTCTTAAATCTCAATGTAGTTAACCTCATTTGTGGGGCTGAATTGGGGTTACAACCTCTTTTAGTTGTTATTCCTTACACGTCACACAAAAAGTTCAACGTGATCCTTCTGCCTTATGTTTGCTGAACCTGTGGAGGACTAAAAGAGGGTCTTGCTTCTATAAAACAGAGATTGGATACCTTTTATCATATCACAGGCTGCGTTTCCTTGGGGGAACCTCTCAGGGGTTGCATCGTAGTAGTAAACTCAGCAGAACCAAAAGTACTCAAGCACCTCCTTTCCCCCTCCTTTCTGCCAACCTGCCCTCTCTTTCCCACCTATTTTTTTTTCTTTTCTGACTCTCTCTTTCTTCCATCCCCTTCTGTCCTTTGTCCTCCCCCCTCCTCAAAAGAGGATCACACTGAAAGTCTGAACCGCTATTGATTAAATATTTTTTAAAGAAAGTCTCAACAGCTGGTTCGCAGAGGATCCCCCCCCCCGTGGCAGCTGGTGGTCTCAGCTGGTGGGGCGTTAATCCATTCCATGGTATAGGTTGAACTTTAAAGGCTCATTAAAGGTGCCCCTAAATGTCAGGTGATATAGCGCACACTGGGTACCTAAACAGGTCCAGGCAGCATAAAATAAACAGCAGAGTGTTGTCCCTTCAGGCATAAGAATAAAGTCACAGACACAGGTTTGTGTCTAAAATAAACTTCTCTGTACTTGGACATAGTGAAGTATATTTACAGATATATACAGCATTCAGGATAAAAACGTCTTCACACAGTGAAATCTAAAACAGGACTGCTTAGCTCTTAGTCCAGCCCAGCTCTGCTCATCTTTGCTCCAGGGCTATGAGCTACTCAATAGTGATACATTTACCCAGCTAGCTTCTGCAAACTGCTGCCAGCTCACTCTGCAGCAAACTGTAGACTATTTGATACATCTCAGCTCTTTACAGAATAAATCTACTCCATGTCCCAATATCCTGACACTAAATAGCTTCAGCATCGTGGAAAGCTAATTTAACATTCAGAAGGAAAATCTGCAACTGGAGCAGAATCCCCCATCCCACTGACATGGGTGCCACTAGCGTTCACTGGATGAGAGCCTACGTCATCTTGGTGTAGTTTAAATATCTGCCAGCAGAGGGACACTACGCTAGATGTATGCCAAACCCTATACCAGATGTCACCGTAGTGCAACAAATGCTCATAGCTGTCATCTCATTGTACAATGTGCAATGCACTATTTGTACTGATACTTTAGGTGCATTCTTGAACATCTGCAAAGCTTCCACATATGGAAATCTGCTCCTGCTGTCATCAGATGGACACATGTATTCCATTTTGTTAAAAAAAAATGTCACTCTGCAGGCATAGTGCAACTGCAGACCACCAACAGATTTGCGGACAACTGTCATCTTGCCCCACACTTCTTGCCATCGTCCCATCCATTTTGGTGTTTTCCTTTTGAGTTTTTCGTTCACTCTGCTCAGTTTCTCTCCTTCTGAGGCCCCTCCCACATGCATGGCCCCCACATCCTGAAGAAGACTAGGATGTCAATCCCCCTACCTACTGCTAAGGGCAGCAAGATGCTCTACAGGATTTAGGATAACAATTAAAATAAGTCAATTTAAATGATGACCCCAAAGTAATATTTATATTTATTAAAAAAAAACTAAATGGGTTTCCATAATAAAAACTTACAATAATATCACGCTGGGTCCTGCTCCTAATCCCAGGCCCACAGGCTAGAGCCCTGTCACCCTTCCCCCTTGTGGGGGCCATGCCTACATTAGATCATGAAAGGACTTTGCATAGCTTCTGTCTGGCCTACCGGTTGCCCATCCCTGTCCTTACCTACCCTGGAGCTGTTTTTAAGGGATGGGGCAGTGCTCAACATTGGCAGTTTCTATTAATTGGCTACTTGCTAGCATGTTTTTCAAAACAGTGAAAACAAGAGATGCTAAATAAAATATCATCATCATCATCATCCTGCTAAATCTGTTAACAATCTGTGTACCATAAATGCAAAAGAAAAATAATGATCATTTTGTACAGCTTCTGACTGAAGATGATTCTGTTCTGGGGTCCATGCCTGTCCCCAAATGCCAGTTGAACATTATAGCAATAACACATCAGCCATTTTAATGACTCCTTTGTGACTAACGGAGCAATCAAGCCATGCACTTCCCTTGACAACTTGTTCCACAGTCAAATAAGATAGCAACAGCATTCACTGAACAGAATAGTCTAATTACTTCCCGCAGACTAGGTTTCAAAGCTGTTCTTCAAAGGATAAGATTAATTGCACAAATAAAATTGACACTAATTGAATGGTCTTCCTAGTATTAGAGAAGATGAAAAGAGGGGATATTAAAAACCTTGAATGTCCAAGTCCTGGAGCATAATGAGCATGCAGAGCCAAAGCAGACGTTTATTCCTGGGGGGGGGGGAAGCATTATTGGGTTTTTTTTTTGCATATGCAGATCTTACCATTTCCTGGTCAAGACTGAACTAAGAGTCTCTTCCCGCCCCACCGGGGGTGGTGGACCCATTAGAATGGTCCGCCCCCGATGGCTAGTGGAACCAATAGGATTCCAGAAAGCCTTGGAGGGTTTAATGGTTGGTAACGCCGGTGACCCTGTCGAAGCTTTGGTTAATACTTGGAACACCGATCTTACCAAGGCTATTGACACGATCGCTCCCAAGCGTCCTTTCCAACCCGCTTCTAACCGTAAGCCATGGTATACTTCAGAGCTTAGGAAAATGAAGCGGGTTGGACAACGACTAGAGCGCAACTGGCAGAAAACTCTACTCTTATCCGACAGGACTCGACATAGGAATTTTCTTCGGTCCTATCGAGAGGCAATATGTGCAGCGCAGAGATCCTTCTCCTCTGCACATATTGCGTCTGCAGAGTCCCGTCCAGCAGAGCTGTTTAGGGTGGTAAGGGAGATGACGCAGGTTTTACCTGCGCAGAACCCATTGCTTAACCCAACAACGGCCTGCTGTGACACATTTAACAACTACTTTGCAGATAAACTCTCTCGGATAAGAGCCGACTTAGATGCCAGCATTTTGACAGAAACAATTGACGAGGTGTCCAGCAACTCCGTTGATGTAAATTTACTGAATCAATTTCAATCTGTGAGTACCGAGGACGTGGACAAGCTACTTGGTAGAGTGAGGAAGATGACCTGCCCTCTTGATCCTTGCCCTTCATGGCTGGCCATCCGGGGGGGGGGGTACCTTGATGGTTTTCCTTAAGGACATAATCAATGCATCCCTCAGGGAAGGGTGTGTTCCATCCTGTTTAAAGGAAGCAGCGGTTAGGCCGCTCCTGAAAAAACCTTCCCTAGACCCCCTGGACATGAACAACTATAGGCTGGTTTCTATGTTACCATTCTTGAGCAAAGTGATCGAGAGGGCAGTTGCTCTTCAATTCCAAGTGGTCTTGGATGAAACTGATTATCTAGACCCATTTCAAACTGGCTTCAGGACGGGATTTGGAGTTGAGACTGCCATGGTTGCCTTGACCGATGATCTGCGTCTAAGCATCGACAGGGGTAATGTGTCCCTGTTGGTGCTTCTGGACCTCTCAGTGGCTTTCGATACGATAGATCATGGCATTCTCCTGGATCACCTGAGGGGGTTAGGAATCGGAGGCACTGCGCTCCAGTGGTTCCGGTCCTTCCTCTCGGGCAGGTCCCAGAGGGTGCGGCTTGGGGACAGCTGCTCCAGCAGAAAGGAGCTTACTTGTGGTGTTCCGCAGGGCGCCATCCTGTCCCCGATGCTGTTTAACATCTATATGAAGCCGCTGGGTGAGATTATTCGGAGTTATGGGGCTGGGTGTTATCAGTACGCTGATGACACCCAGATCTATTTCTCCTTGTCCCGATCATCGGCCTCGAATTCCAATGGTGTCTCTCCTCTTAATGACTGTCTTAAAGCAGTAATGGGCTGGATGAGGAAAAACAGATTGAGATTAAATCCGGACAAAATGGAGGTGCTCAAGGTAGTGGCCCCAAAACCAGGAGTTGGGTTGCAACCGCCAGTCCTGGATGGGGTCACACTCTCCGTTAAGGACTGTGTTCGCAGTCTGGGGGTGCTCCTTGATTCATCGCTTCAGATGACGAGACAAGTGAATGCGACGGTCAGGAGCGCTTGTTATCAGCTTCGGCTGATATGCCAGCTGCGCCCTTTCCTGGAAGTAAGGGACCTCGAGACTGTGGTGCACGAGCTGGTAACCTCTCGTCTATATTTCTGCAATGCGCTCTACATGGGGCTACCCTCGTGCTTGGTCCGGAAACTTCAGTTGGTACAAAATATGGCAGCCAGAGTGGTCTCAGGAACATCCCGGAGAGATCATATAACTCCAGTATTAAAATCTCTCCACTGGCTGCCTATCAGTTTCTGGGCCCACTATAAGGTGTTGGTTATCACCTTTAAAGCCCTAAATGGCTTGGGTCCAACTTATCTCCGGAACTGCCTCCTCCCATACAATCCTCCCCGCGCACTCCGGTCCTCTGGGAGGAATCTGCTTCAGCCACAAAAATCTAGGCTGTCTGCAACCTCCCAGAGGGCCTTTTCGGTAATCGCCCCCAATTTATGGAATGGCCTGCCGAATGAGATCCGTCAGTTGACAAGCTTGAGTAGCTTTAAAAAAGCACTAAAGACGGATCTCTTTCACCAGGCCTTTCCTGATTAGATCCCGGCCTCAGGAGCTCAGTCTACTGGCTTTTTAAAATGTATGTATATATTTGTTTTAATGTGTTTTTAGTTAAAAGGTTTTAATTTCATAGTGTTTAATGTCTTTTTATGGGGGAGGGTGGGGGTGGGTGATGTTTTTAGTCTTTATTATAATGTTTTAATTGTTGGAAGCCGCCCTGATTGTTTTTAGCAGAGGGGCGGGGTATAAATAAATTTTATTATTATTATTATTATTATTACCAAGAAATTGTTTGGTTCCCGCCACAGCAGATGAGAAAGTTTATCACTTCACATAGCTGTGGATCTATCTCAAATTCGGTTTGGCTAATACACACTGTTCTCTCCCAAGGGGAAAACATGTATTTGTTTATGTATTTCTCTCTTCAAGACCAATTCCAAAAACCAGAAATTCTTCATTACAAATTGGACTTGGCTAATCTTATATGCTACTGGGCAGCAGCACTAGAGGAGGGGGTGACACTGAAGGAGGATCTCTCAGAGACAACAGCAGTGGCACCATACCTAACACTTGTTAGTACACCATAGAAGGAGGCACAGTAAACCTCCTTTGAATATCTTTCACCACAAAAACCCTAAGATGAGACAATCCAACAATGAAACAAGAGATAGTGACAGAAGATAAAACCCCCAGGTCAGATGGCACTCAATGAGCTACTGGGGTACAGCAGAGGATAGCTAGAAGTAGTGCTGTGGCTAATGATTCAACTGGACTCAAGTTCAAAGGACATTCAGATGTTAACATGCTCAGAGGCTAAAGAAAAGTCCAGAGCTGCACAACACATATTATGGAAGGTGAGAAGCATGAATCTGGGGAAGCTAGACATAGTAGAACAAAAAATGGATTGTATAAACATTGCAATGCTTGGGGTGAGCAAGCTAAAGTGGACAGGAATGGGACATTTTGAGTCAGATAATTACACAGTGTTTCACTCAGGAAATGAAAAGCTAAGAAGAAATGGGGTAGCATTAATATTGAGGAAAGTAAAAGCAGTCAAAGGATATAATGCAAAGTTTGACTGACTCATATCAATAAGACTTCAGGGAAAACCCATCAATATAATGATAATCCAAGGGGTTGTCTTGCTGATAGAAAAAAACCCACACCTCCTCAAATTCAAGAATACCTTTTGTCCCAATGAGATCCCAAAGTGATTCGCTGTATTTGGAAGGGGGGTGGGAAGCTCCAAAACTGTTTGGGAAAAGCCTTCGTAGCTTTTTCTAAGTTTTTTTTAAAAAAAAAACAAACCAGAAAAGTGCATTACTGCTTGTTTGGACAACTGAATTGCATCACTGTGCAGGGTGAAAGTGGAAAGCTGATTGGTCAGACATGCATGGGGGCGGGCTTGCTAGTAATGAAGTGGCTGGAAGTGCCATTTTGGAGTTTTGCATTGCTGATCATAGGCTTTTCACTGCACTGAGGTGACCAAACAGCTTTTTTAAGTGTAAGGTTGCACTTGTGCACCTTAGATTTACACTAAAAAAACAAAAACAAACAAAAATCCTGTGCAGTGGCAAAAACTTGTGGAGAATAATAATGTGAGTGATTCATTCCTGGCCACCATCTTGATTTTCATGTATGGCTGCATGTGAACTTCAAGTACAGATAGCTTAGCATACCATCAATTTTACCAAAGGATCATGGAGACAAAAGAACGCTGTTGCCATTTTGTGTTAATGTGCAGCAATCAACATTATATCCTCTCATCTAGACAAGCCCCAAGTTTATGCTCCAACTACAGAGGCAGAAGAAGAAGAAACAGAAAGATTCTATGCTGGAGTCCAGGAGGAAACTGATTACACACCAAAACAGGACTACAGTAGTTGTTAATCATAAGTAATTGGAATGCAAAAAATAGAAAACAAAGCAGAATCAAAGATAGTAAGAAAATTTGGCCTAGGATTAAGAAATGAAGCCGGGGACTGACTGACTGGATTTTGTGAAGCCAACAGTTTGTTCATTGCAAACACATTCTTCAAGCAACCCAACAGGTAACTATATACATCAACATCACCTGATGTTCAATACACAAATACAATACACTTCTGTGTATTTGTTCAATACACAAATACAATACATAATTGGAAGCAGAAGATGGAGATGCTCCATTCTTGCTGCAAAAACAAGGCCAGGAGGAGATTATGGCACAGGCCATGAACTACTAAAATCAAAAATTAGAGTAAAGCTAAACAAGGACACTAAACCAACCATCATGCTGAAATACAACCTGAAGAACATTCCTATAGATCCAAGATATCAAAGGAAAATTTAATCCAAGAGTGGGGTTGCTCTATGACCAGCAGGGGAACACATTACATGACCAAGCAGTAATTAAAAGATGATGGAAACGATACAGTAGGCTCATGTATTATACAAAGGATCCATTCCAAGACCCTTTGTGTATAATGATTTTCATGTATAATCTGGAACCCTCTTTTTTCTTATGCCTCTCATGGTAGAGGAACAACTCTGTGTCCTTCTTTGGCAGGTGACTTCCCATGCTTTTCTCAGCCAAGGAAGGACTCTTATTCCTTCTTCATCAATTTTATCCATTTATTATTATTATTGTTATTATTATTATTATTATCCTGCCCCTCTGTTAAAACAATTGGGGCAGCTTACAAAAATTAAAATACCAATACAATTTAAAATCCCCAAACACCACCCACCCCCATCAAGGAGGGATGGAGCCAGCCTCCCACTGTTCTCTCTGCTGAGGAAGGACTCTCACTTGTTCTTTGTGGAGAGGAGTGCAGCTGGCTTCTCCCCATTCTTTCTTCCAAGGAAGGGCTCTCATTTCTTCTTTGGCAGAGGGGCACAACTAGTTTCCCAACCTTTTCTTGGCTGAGGAAGGACTCTTCATCCTTCTTCGGCAGAGAGAGGTGCAGGCAGCTTCACATGCTTCTCTCTTGGCTAAGGAAGGATTCTCATGCATTCTTTGGCAGAGAGGGGTGCAGATGATTTCCCACCCTCCTCTCATGATCCTATTGCCAGAAGGAGGTAGCACGAGCAGCACCAGATAGCGTGAGCAGCACAAGATAGCAAGATACTATAAAGCAGTGGCAAATAGCATGAGGGTGTATCTGTGCCTAACTGAACTTGTGTAATACAAGCTCGCATAATACATGGGTCTACTGTACATGGAAGCACTAAAAAAAAAAAGAATGAGAGGATAACAGATTCACTCAAGGAAGAGCCATATGAACATACAATTTTAGAAAGTGAAATGGAAGTTGCACTCAGAGCAATTGGGAGAAATCACTAGGAACAGATGACATACTAATAGAGCTGCTTCAAGCTCTCTCTCTCTGGCTTTTCTTCGCAAACAAAGATTCAGGAAGGACTCATCTCGTGCTTTCTGCAAGCGCGCTGATGACTGAAAAGGCCAATCCAAGATAAACAAGTCCGGTTGCAGAAAGCACAGCAGAAGGTCCCCTTGGGTGATGTTTCCAGGTTGTGATTCTTTCTGTGTTGTCGTTTCTCTTCAAGACTTGTTCAGTGTGAGTTCTCAAATAAGGCTGCAGCATTGTGGACACTGCATCTCCATGCCTCCCGATGTGAGGCCAGGGTGGACCATTGTTGGTGATCAATTTGGCCGAGCCTGACATGTTTCAGGGAGTCCTTGTATAGTTTTTTAGAGCACCCCTCTACAGAGACAGAATCTACTCTAGTTCTAACTAAAATCTATCCACAAATATGAAAAACAAAACAATGGCCCACTGATTAGCAACACTCGATATACATTCCAATCCCCAAGAAAGGAGACTCTAGGGATTGCAGTAACCATAGGGCCATTGCATTAATTTCCCATGCAAGCAAAGTGATGCTCAAAATTCTACAACAAAGTCGCTTACCATATCTCTGGCTTTTCTTCGCAAACGAAGATTCAGGAAGGACTCATCCCGCACTTACTGCAAGTGCGCTGATGACTAAAAAGGCCAATCCGAGATAAACAAGTCCAGTTGCAGAAAGCACAGCAGAAGGTCTCCTTGGGTGATGTTTCCAGCTTGTAATTCTTTCTGTGTTGTTGTTTCTCTTCAAGACTTGTTCGGCGTGAGTTCTCAAATAAGGCTGCAGCATTGTGGATAGTGCGTTTCCATGCCTCCTAATGTGAGGCCAGGGCAGACCATTGTTGGTGATCAATTTGGCTGAGCCTGAGATGTTGTTTCAGGGAGTCCTTGTATCGCTTTTTTGGAGCGCCCCTCTTACGCTGACCCGTGGCGAGTTCACCATAGAGTACTATTTTTGGGAGACCATGGTCCTTTATCCTAGAAACATGCCCTGCCCAGTGCAGCTGTGTTCTCAATATCATGGCCTCAATGCTGGTGATCCCTGTCTGCTCAAGGACAGCAACGTTCATCACATAGTCAGTCCAGTGTATATTTAGGATTGTGTGTAAACAGCACTGATGAAAGCATTCGAGGAGTCGTAAGTGGTGGCGATAGTTGACCCATGTTTCAGACCCATAAAGGAGAATAGACAGTACAATGGCTCTATACACACTGATTTTTGTGCTTCGCCTCAGGTGTTTGTTACTCCAGACTCTTTTGTAAAGTCTTCCAAATGCGCTATATGCCTTTGCTAATCTGTGATCGATCTCTTTGTCAATCTTGGCATCTGAGGAGATGATGCTTCCCAGGTAGGTGAACTGCTGAACAGACTTAAGCACAGAGTGGCCGTGCTTACCATATATGGAACTTGGAAATGCCAGATGTCTAAGATTAGGAAAGGAAAAGGCACTAGGGATCATATTGCAAACATAGATTGGATAATGGAGTGCACCAAAGACTTTCAAAAGAAACTCTTGCTCCTATCACACTATACAGTTATAGCACTATGACTCCATGTTAACTGCCATTGCTGCCTCTTATGAGATCCTGGGACTTGTAGTTTGGTGAGGCACCAGACCTCTCTGGATGAAAATTCTAAATTGTCCTCTCTAAACTCCAAATCCAAGCATTCCATAGGATGTTGCTATGGCAGTTAAATTGAAATCATAGTACTATTATTGTACAGTGTGAAATGAGCCAGGGTTTCCCCAACCATGACTTAGAGGCTCACTTAAGCCCAAAGAAACCACTGTGCAGAGGTGACACTTCTCCCTCCTTCCTCTTCAGGACAACAGTAACAGTGGCCAATACACATTGGTGTCTGATGCTCATTGGTCCCATTGTCTAATGGTCACTTTACCAGCTCTGCTATATAGTAAAGTAACAGCAGCCCTCTACTGTACTGGATATGGCTGTTACAAAACTGCCTAATTTGAATTCCTGTATGCATAAGTCCAGTTATAAAGATGTAACTTCCATACAAGATTCTGGCCATAGTTACAATTTCAGGCCAATTAATTTGATTTACAAACAAAGGGCTGTTCATATCACCTCTAGATGAATCTCACTCCATCTGTCCTGTTGTATGCCTTCAAGTCATCCAACTTATGGTGACCCTAAGGCAAACCTATAACAGGGTGTTGGGTTTTTTGCCCCCCACCCCAATTGATTCAGAAGTGATTTGCTATTGCCTCCCTCTGAGGCTGAGGGAGTGTAACTTGCCCAGTGGGTTTCCATGGCAGATCAGGAATTTGAACCCTGGTCTCTCAGAGTCCTAATACAACACTCAAACCAACACACCACACTGGCTCATCACTTCATCTATAAGGGTTCCTAACAGACAAGAAAGTGAAGCAGACATGTCTAAGCTTCACTGTCTGAAAAAATAACCAGGCAGCCAAAGGCAATATTTTCCCTTGTCCCTGGCCCTTTCTACCATATTTCTTTTGCAAATATCTGCCAGACAACATGTCTGGCAGCATTTATACCTGTCAACTGTAACTGGATTCATGAGATTGATCTGCATGGTAGCAGATGCTATTATCAATCCTCCCTCTCACACCGCTCCCCCTTGCAATAAGCCTGTGGCATTTCTACAGAAATGGTATAGCCTACCCATAGACAATATAATCCAGTCACGTCTTGGTGTTCTTTTAAGGTCTATACAGGCCTTAAAAAAGAAGAGGGTGAGAGCAGGGTTGAAAAATCCCCAAACTGTGGGGACATCACCACTAGAATGTCACTTCTGTAGATGTTTTATTTGTGAAATGTTGGAAGATATGATTCTCTCCCTTTGCTGAAGCAAAGTAGGTCTTGGTTGGATCAGTACTTGGATGGGAGACTGCAGCCTGCTTCGCATGTATAATCTGAACAGGTTGCCAGAACTCAGGTTTGTAGCTGAATGCTCAGTCTGCCTGTATGTATGCAGGCCTTTACCCTTGGTTCAGTCCTTGCTGTGTTGAATGGCAAAGTCTGAAAATACATTCTGCTTGCATTCACTTGAACATGAGTAGACGTCTCCATGCCATCAGAAACTCTGACAAAGCAAAGCTAAGTTGAAGCTCAGTCTTATTTAAGATGCTTTAGCTATGGATTCCTGAAGCAACAGAAGACTGGATAAGATAATCTTCACATTTCCTTTCAGCTCTATGAATTCTATGCACTTTATTATTCTAAAGACCCATACATCCATTTTATATATTTATTTATTATTTATTAATAAAAATATTTGTATCCCTTTCTATATTCGAATCATAGAGTCATAGCATCATAGAGTTGGAAGGGGCCTCATGGGCCATTGTGTCCAATCCCCTGCTCAATGCAGGATTTTCAGCTAAAGCATCCCCAACCAGTAGCTGTCCAGCCTCTTTCTGAAGATGTCAAGAGAAGGAGACCCTACCACCTCTCTAGCCAATTGATTCCATTGCTGAACTGCTCTTATTATCAAGAAGTTTCTTCTAATGTTCAATCAAAATCTAATCTCCTGTAACTTCAAACCATTAGACCTGGTCCTACGCTCTGGGGCATCAGAGAACAGGCCTGCCCCCTCCTCTCTACGACAGCCCTTGTATGCAATCATATTACCCCTCAGTCTTCTCTTCATCAAGCTGAACATACCCAGCTCCTTCAACCACTTCTGACATGTTGTTCTCCATTCCTCTTATCATCCATGTTGCCCTTCTCTGAACCCTCTCCAGCTTATCTGTTACCTGCCCTGATATCTCCCACTCTTTCAATAATTCATAAATTGGCTATATTTCATAAATTGGCTTATTATTGGCACTCCACATGGTTGGTAGTAGACCAGGGATTCCCAGAATACAAGGATACAAGTTTGCTCAGAAGCCAAAGGAAGTAGCCATCCCAAATTCTTAAAAGACATGTCCAGATAGGGAATAAGTGAACCCCCCTTGGACTGGTGAGTTAGCATGAAAATGGGCTAATGCTCCTGGATGTACATAGAAGTGAGTCATTCACTAATTCAATCAAGGTAGCTGGACACTCACTGCCTTCAGTCCTAATATTTCAGCCATTAGCAATTGTTAACACATCTGGACAATCCATTGTTTTAACCCTGGGAAATTCTGGCAGACATTGTATTCCACTCAAAACACCCCTTATAGGAGGAATAACGAATATAAATATCACCCCAAAACACAGTCAAAGTGCACCCAGCCTTCATTCCTCTCATTATTCTGTCCGTCTGCTCTGTGACCCTGAGAATGCTGTTTGAGTATCTTCTGCTGCATGAATCTCTGCTCTTTGGATAAGTACAGTATAGCCCATTCTATTCCTCTATCCCAATACTTCCTACTTTCTCTGATAGCTTTGTGTAAACGCTTGAAGCCTGTATGTATGTATGTGTGTGCTCCCCTGATTATTTTTCAATAAAAACCATTTTTATTTTATCCCCTGGCTTGGAGTCTTGTCAGTTATTACCAGTATGTATAGGTCAAAAGATCCCACAGTTATCCAACCTCTTGCAGCCACTATTTGAGCTAATTAAAATTCCCCATAGAACTATTGATTTTTGGTAGATACGCATGGAATTTCCATAGACCTCAGTGATTAAGGTAACAGATTTATAACCTTCTTAAAATGAGGCATCCAGAGCTGAATGTGGTACTCCAGATGAGGCCTGACCAGCATAGAATATAGTGGGACTATTACTTCTCTCGACTTGGAAACTATGCTCAGGGTGGTATACAATAATCAATTTAGGGCAATTTAAAACAATGGTTGGAATTCCTTATTAGTTCTGGATTAGTATACTTAACTAAGTAACTTCTCCTAGCTCCCAAACCTGGCAAAAACATCATTTCAACCATGCTGTTATCACCTGCAGAATGGACTTCCTTCTCCCCATGCAGCTGATGCCTGGTAAAGTAGGTTTGGTGGTAGGGAGTTTTGATCTTGGCAAGAATATTGCAATCATGACTAAGTAGCAATCGTGAATATGACGGATGCGTAAATCTAGTTAACTGTTCCATATTTCACAATTGCTACTTAATCACAATTTTGACACTATTGTATCAAAATTGTGTATTGGGAAGTAGGTGATATAGAATTCCAGCCCATAACAATAATTGCTGCTTGCAGCAATTGAACTCAGACAAGGACAAAAGGAGAAAGCGGGAAGAGTTGAGAGAAACTGGGACATTCTAAAAGCAGCTAAAAAGTGGGATGATGGAGGAGTAATTGGAACTGTTCCTGACAAATCAGGACAGTTGGAGGGTATGAAGTAGGTAGGTAGGTAGGTAGGTAGGTAGACAGATAGGCAGATAGACAAACAGATGCAACTAGACATCCACCCAGTCTCACACCACATTCTAGAAAGAGATGCTCCCTTCAAAATAATTGAGAATATTACATAATTACTATACTTTCATCTACCTGTGATTTTTCTATCAGAATGTGCTGCTTCATTATTGTTGTTGCTCAGTCTGAAGGTCAGATTGCTTTTTTCCCCTTTAATTTTTAAGTCTGAAATGCTGAAAGCAGTTAAAAATAGATCCTTCTCAAGTTAAGAGATATAATTTAAAAAAAAATTACTTCCACAAAAACCATAGTATAATTCTGTTCCTGATGAGTCTAACAGATACAAGGGTATGTTATGAACCCATAAAATGGCTTCTTGAAAAGGATCAATATACCCCCTCTTCTAGACAACTTTAAACACCTGAACAACTTAAACATCTGGAACTCTGCCAAACAGTATTTTTACTGAACACTTTTATGGTTTTATTTGTTTATGATTTTAAGATGATGAATAGCTTTGGTATGTCTACGGGAAAGGAAAAATAGGATGTATACCAGGGCCAGCTGTATCATAAAGTGGAGTTAGGCAACTGCCTCAGGTGGCATACTTATCCTACAAATATCCTGGTTTGGCTGTGAGTGGCCACAATTAATCTTCTGCCTTCCAACTTTCTCAGATGATGTAAAAATGTCCCAGTTTCTCTCTTGTCTTCCAGATTTCTCCTTTCAAAAGTGCCAAAGAGAGAGAGAGAATTCAAAGTGCAAAAGTAGTTTGCATTCAGTTAAGTCGGCAAGATGGAGAAGAGAAGATGGACAGGATGCCGTAGGGTCAGACAAAAAGTATGCAGCCTCTTCTAGCTTTGCAGCAGAACAGTTTATGCTGTGTGACACTAAATTGCTTTTTGTGGTAAGCAAAAAGCATAAATACAGGGCAGAGACATGCCAGTTAAATGGGGCTTTCCTTGAGGAGGTTTTTATATTATTATTATTATTTACAGTACCTCTGAAAAAGTGCATCACATGGTCTCACGATTTTTAATTAATTAGGTATTTATACCCCGCCCTTCAGCCACAATTGCTTTCAGAGCGGCTTAGAAATTGTTTTAAGCAATAAGCAGTTTCCAATGTGTATTAGCTAAGCACTCTTTCTCACAGATGCACAGATTATCCTCACCTCTAAGTTCCCTAAAATAGGATCAATATAGCAGAGAAGCATTTTTATTTTATAATAATGTATTATATAACAGTATGGCTAGAATTAGTCAGAACCCTGAATGCAACTGTTCAATGACTTGTGGGTGGGGACAAGGAAAACTACTATAATAATAAATTCGGAGAATGAGAAGGTAACAACAAAAACAGTAAGAACAAGAGACCTCTTCCACAAGATCTGAGAAATCAAAGGGGAATTTAAACCAAGAGTGAGGATGCTATATGACCAGCAGGGGGACACATTGATCAAGTAGAAATAAAAAGACAATGGAAACAATACATGGAATAACTATATAAAAGAGATGAAAGGGGACAGAATCATTTGAGGAAGAACCATATGAAGATGAACCTCCAATTTCGGAAATCAAAGTAGAAGCTGCACTCAAAGCAATTGGGAGAAATAAATAATCAGGAAGAGATAACAGACCAATACAGCTGCTTCAAGCTACAGAGACAGAATCTACTCTAGTTATAACTAAAATCTGTCAACAAATGTGGAAAACAAAGCAATGGCCCACAGATTGGAAACACTCAATATACATTCCAATCCCCATGAAAGGGGACAGCAGGGATTTTAGTAACCACAGATTGCACTAATTTCCCATGCAAACAAAGTGATGCTCAAAATTCTACAAGAAAGATATTTACCATATATGGAGTGAGAAATTCAAGATGACTAAGCTGGGTTCAGGAAAGGAAAAGGCACTAGGGATGATACTGCAAACATAGATTGAATAATGGAGTGCACCAAAGAATTCCAAAAGAAAATCAGCCTGTGGTTTATAGATTATAGCAAAGCCTTTGTGTAGATCATGAAAAACTAATGGTTGCTCTTAAAGAAATGGGTGGATTTGTAGTTTGTTGTGGCACCAGAGTCCTTTGATAGAGAAAGCTAAATATCTCACGAAACTATAGATCCCAGAATTCCATAGCACGGAGACATGGCAGTTAAAGCAGTGTCAAACTGGATTATTTCTGCAATGCAGATGCAGCCTATGTTTCAGAAGAAGGAACTCTTACCAAATTGTGTGGGGTCTGTGGGACTCACTCATGACCTTTGAATTATGATATTACATTGGGGAATTTTAATTAACTCAAAAGTATGGCTGCGAGAGGTTGAACAATTTATGGGACCTTTACACCAGTGTAGACCAATACTCACTGATGAGACTATAAGCCAAAATGAAATAAAAATGGTTTTTATTGGAAAATAATTACAGAAGCATTCATGCATGAACTCACAACCACACAAGGCTAATGAAGCATTCATGACCACACAATGTTAATGAAGAATCAGGAGGAAAGACTGGGATAGAGGAACAGATTTAGGGAATGGGCTATAATTATCTGTCCAAGGAGCAGAGATTCATGCAGTGAAGAGACTCAGACTTGAACCTGAGGGTGCAAAAACAAACCAGCAGAGTAACGGCATACGAAGAAGTGTGCACACATGGCTATGAATTGAGGGTAATATATATACTCAATATCGCACCCTTAACGTGTGTTTTGAGAGTAAAACAATGCTTGGGTGAGTTTTCCACAGACAAAGGAACTCTGGCTTTGTTGATTGCTGCTAATAGTCAGAACATTAAGGTTGATGGGTTTATGACCTCCTCTGTATTGTGGATGGGAAAAGGTGTGAGGGAAAGACATTTACCGGGATGAGTAACGGTATTCCTGTCACTGTTTGCTTTGGAGAATGACTCACTGCCAGGTGTATCCATTGGAGATTAGCACATTCCTCCCTAACAACTGTCTAAGTGGGGCTTCGCTTAATCCCATCCTGGGCGTGTTTGAATCTAGGGAATTTCCAAGACACCTTCATAGGCTCTAGTGAACTGCACTAGCCCCTATGTTTGGGTTGCCCTGGTCCACTTGAAACCATGTGAAGTATCTAATAAGATGGAGTATGAATTTTTAGAGGGAGGAAGTGTACGACTAAGTAACATAACTGGCAAACCACTCTGAGTATTCCTTGCCTAACTAAACCCCATGGAATTCATGGGGTCACCATGAGTCAACAGCTGACTTGAAGGCAACACATGGGACATGGAAGCCAGCATGTAGGTAAATCTCATTGATTCAATAAGCCTACTTTAGTTGAGACTAACAATAGGATTCAGGTCACTTTTAAAAAAACCCCAGCAAACAATGCACTGCAAACCAAGGCAAATGCAAAGGCTATTTTTAAAGGTTTTCTAAAATCCAGTGACTTTTTTTCAGGTCTCACACTTGTGTCTGGTTGCATTTTTCTTCCATTGGCAATACTTGTTGTTATGTGCCTTTTAGTGATCCTACCATAGACTTTTCTTGGCAAGATTTATTCTGAGGAGTTTTGCCATTGCCTCCCCCCTGAGAGAATGTAACTTACCCAGTGAGTTTTCATAGATGAATGGGGTTCATACCTTTGTCTCCTAGAGTCTTAGTCCAACACTCAAACTGTTTCACAATACTGGCCCAGCAGCTTCAATACTGGAAATGCCAATAAACCACTGGTCCTATATAACAGTGGCAGCTGGTAGTTTTCATATCAGTGGGACATCCAATCCATCTTATCTTTTACATAAAAGTAACTATCCATGGTGATGAACATGTTTTACATACCTTGGACAACTCCTTTAAAGATCAGGTCAAAAGCTGGAGTGGATTTATTGCCCCACTGACATGGAAGCCAACAGCCAACATTGCTATATGAATATAACTGCAGGATAGGATCTTGGGATGTTCATCCAAGGAACAGGGTATTGGGGCTGAGTTCAAAAGGGCAGAAGAATATGTTTTGAAGGAGGGACCAAGTTCAGTCCTCTAAGACAAGGCCATTGAGTTCAAGTAGCTGCACTAATATTAATCAGAGCTGGGCTAATCTGCAATTGTAAATGTTATGCTAGGCTGTTCTCATTAGGTTGCACAATGACTAAAAGGAAAGCAAGGAGGGAATATATATGAACTCAACAAGAAGTGGTATCCAGCCCTTGAACTGCATAGCCTAATCCTCCAAGAACAGCACAAGCTTCTCTTCCAAGTAGGCATGGCTCAAGGGATTTTGTTGCCAGTAGAAAAGGGCAAAATGGTACCCACATCCTCCATTTTACATACAGAAACCAACAGACTAGCAGTTGAATTTTATTTCAACAAACTGGCAACTGGGCAGTGCCCCCCGCTATACGTCAGGGCAGTTGGGTAGTTTAGGAGATGTTTGGCAAGGTTCCGTGGCACACATAATGGTGTCCTTCAAAAAAAGGGAAATGGTGAAAGGCTGTTGGGATACCATCCCAATGCCACTCTGCATCTAACCACTTAAAATGGTTGCCACACTCTACCTAATGATTAGGATTCCCAGATTTCATATCCCCAACAGTCCCAATGTGGCAGGGGCAGTCCCAGCTGGTCCTCTGCTGTCTCCTTTTCCCAATGTTTTCCAATGCCTTTAAAATGTCCCAGTTTCTCTCTTCTTCCCACTTTCCTTTGTCCTCAGTTTACTTAAACTGCTGTGAATAGAGTTCAAAGTGTGAAAATAGTTTGGACACAAACAACTGAGCAATGGTTTAGAAGAGGAGGGGCAGAATCTTGACCTTCCCAGTAGACTCAGGCAAAAGCAAACTGCTCCAGCATTTCCTCTTTAATAAATTCTGTCATCATGTGTCCCCATTTTCATCAGTGAAATGCTGGAGGGTATAAGGGCTCATGGCCTGGCCTATCTTCAGTAGTCCACAGGACAAGGGGGAGGAATCTCAGGGTGAGAGAACTGGCTTGAAAGAGATGTGCGTATAACACTGGTTGATACTTAATGTATTGTGCTTAACAACATCACCAGGGCCTAGCCTCTGATATCATTCCTAGGTCTTCTCTCTTGAATCTCAGGACCTGGAATAGGCCTGACCTTACTAATGATAGAGCTGGCTTGGCTTTCAAATGGATAATGGTATATATAAAGTGCCAAAAGCCTCTGCAGGCTAGTGGTTTCCAGACTTCTGACAGTGAGTCATGCATTTTTTTAAAAATGAAACATATTTTTAAAATTTTCAACCAAAATCCTGTTGAATGCCAATGGAGTACAAAACTGTGTCAACATTCTTAATCAGTGGTGGCATTATGGGTGATGTTCTAGTGGCCATTTCAGGCCATTCCAGTGTTTTTTCCAGTGGCCATTCGATGTCACAGAATTGGGCTTGCATTCCAGACTGGTTTTTAAGGTGGCCAGTTGGCAAACAGGGAACTGCTTGCATAGGGGTACTGGACACCTCCTTACACAATTATGTAAAAAGGATACACACCAGCATTTCTTTGCTGCCCACACTGCCATGGAGTAGGCCTTTAAATAGGTTCTAACCCATCTTTGGTCAGACTCGCTTTGAGTCTTCTGCCAACGATGCTTCATCGCTGCAAATTCCCCAGAAAAACTTGGCTTGTTTGGCTCTACTCCATAAGAGGGGACACTCAGCAGGGATTGTGTCCACTACCCTGGCCATTTCCCCATTCTGGAGATCAGCCAGAACTTCAACATCATCTGCCAAGGTGACAGGAAAATCCACAAAATCTATCAGAAATCCATCCGTATCCATGAGCCTCCTGGGGAAGACCATCCTAATTGGTCCTCCACACCTGCAGACTCCCAGTGAGTCTAAACCTGACCAGGTAATGATCTGGCCAGGTCAACAGAACTGCGGAGAGCTCCTCCACATCAGGATCACCACCATCCCACCCAGCACAGAAAACAAGGTCCCGAGTGTACTCAGCAGCTTGAGTAGGGCCAGATACCACTTGGGACAGACCCATGGTTGTCATAGAGACAGGGCAGTCTCAGCATGGATGTTGAAGTCCCCCAGCACTACTAGTTGCAGAGATTCCAACACCAACACCAATAACACCTTAGCTAGCTCACGAAGGGAGACTGAAGGGAGGCAGCAGGATGAGTGGTACACCAACAGAATCCTTATTCTGTCCTGGCTACCCATCTTTAGGTATACACACTCAAAACCTGCAGACTATAGGAGAAGGCACCTGGTCAGGGGGATGAAATCATGATAGACCACTGCAACTCCATCTCTCCACCTCCCCTAGGTCTTGCCTGCTGCAGCACAGAAAAACCTGGTGGGCAGGGACTCTGGGATCCCCGAGGAAAGGGTGAACCAATGAATGTAACAAAGAAAGTTTTCTTCACTATTCATAACTCAAGGGAGGTATTTTTAAGTGATCAGGCTTCATTAGAGTTACATTTTCCAAAATTCTGTATCAGAGTATGGCAGACACTCAGTAACGCAGAGTTCTTCCCCAACTCATTTCCATCTAACAAATATTGGAAGATGTACTGGTGTTGGTATGTTTCGAGAGCACAGTGGAGCACAAGTCAATGCATGCACTGGCATCTTAAGAAACCATACACCCCTGGATATAACATGCCTTTCACATTAAGAGTACAATTTGTTAATATCTCCCCCCTCCCAAATACATACTTAATTCTGACCTTGGGCATTTTCCACTCTGGTTTCTTTTGCTTATTTATCTGCAAAAGCCAAGTCACAGTGAAGTAGATTTTTTTTAAAAAAATTGCTGCTTATCTGGATAACCTTTATATTGCTTTACAGCGCTTTCCAGTTATTGTAATCCATAAAGATAAGCCCCTAAATACCTTCTCAAGATGTTACAAGGTGCACAAGTATGCCCTTTTCAATTCTACACTCTTAGTTGCCACTAGCAAGTGTCTGGCATGCAAGTCACTTGCTAGCCCTCTCACATTTGCAGTGGCCAGATCTGATAAACTGAAACCTCCAAGGCATATTACAAATGTCACAGGATGAGGATGATCTTATACATACTTTCAACGGGATCACTTTTACCACCAGATCATCTCCAGAACTTTTAAAATCTTTGGTTACATTTGATGCTAGAGAAGATGATGTCCTGTTGGTTTCCTACCCAAAGTCTGGTAAAGTTTTGCTTGAAACTTGTGTGGAGGGGACGCTAATAGATGTCTTATTATTCCAAAACTTAGTTAGCTAAAGTAGAAAATGTTGCCTATGAGAGAGAGAGAGAGAGAGAGAGAGAGAGAGAGAGAGATTTAATTAATTTATATCCTGCCTTCCCCCCCTCCCCGATATGGGGCCCAAAGCAGCTTTTGATCTTGAAATTGTGTTATTCCAGGCTTAGTTAATTAAAATAGAAAATGTTGCATGAGAGAGAGAAGGGAGTTTTGGAGACCTAGGAGTTCCACTGTTTTAGGGCTGTAAAGGCTGCTCCCTCCAGGAAAACTGATGCAAGTCCAACACAGACCTGAAGGAAGCTTTGTGGTTCCTGCATTATAATACCTTCCATGTCTATTTTTGCCTTCAAAGTTAAAAGTAATATTTATTCTAAGGAAGAGAAAGGGAAAGTCCAAATCATTGGGGGAATGAAGTAAATTGCTATTGTGTGCCTTTCAAGCCATCGATGACTTATGGTGACTTCACCACAGGGTTTTCTTGGTATGATTTTTTTCAGAGGAGATTTGCCTTTCCCTTCCTCTCAGGCTGAGAGTGTGTGACTTGCCCAGGGTCACCTAGTAGATTTCCATGACAGCAAGGACTCAAATCCTGGGTGCCAGTTACATGACAGAAATTGTCACGGTGCTTATCGTGATTTTGTGATCATGAATCTGTCCCTCGCTGTTTATACGATTTATATCACTGATCTGGATATCCCAGGTGGTCCCGTGATTGATATTTACACGTCCAAAGTTCCGTTGTTTTTTTTAGGTTGTAGTTTTTTGTTTTTGTTTTTTTGCTGTTAATCAAGTATGCGATTACTCGTGTTTTCACAACCTCGGTGATGTACTTCCTTTAAAGTTCCGTGCCAGGAGCAATGCTATTGGCTGGCTGTGGGGGGAGACAGGGGGACAGAGGTTTGGTATTCCCCTCACTTCTTTAAAATGTTAACTCTTGAAACAGAGGCAGAAGGCACTTTTCAAAGACCTCAGACGGAGAAACAATTAAACCATCTCCTTTCCTTTTGAAAGCAAGCCGAGTAGAGGCTAGGCATTTTGAAAGACCCAGACTGAGATCTTTCGCTCAGACGCAGGGAGATGAAGCCGGGTTGGGTTTCCCCTTGCCTCTTTAAAATGTTAACCCTTACTTCACAGATTCAGGAGAGATTTCAAGGCATTTTGAAAGGCACAGACACAGAGGGGGAATTAAAGGGTGTTCATTCGCTCAGAGGCTGGAATACCAGGGAGGTGATCAAGGCAGGGGATCCTCTGTCCACCACGATCTCTCTGTAACATGCAGTTGAGGAAGAGGTTAAAGCTGAAGGGTTTGCAATGTAGAAATCCATTTAAAAAGGTGATTGAGTACACGCCGCACACACACACATCAACCTTCGTGCAGGGGGAAGGGATGCCTTTGTTTTCGGCTGGTGAGGCTGGATCTGTTGAATGGGTGACTGACCCCTCCTTTTCTGATCGCTGATCTCTAAGCCCGCCCCCAGTCACCATTTCCGGCCATCCCCAGTACCGAGACATTTTGTCCCAGGCTGTTTACATTTCCGATCTTCCGAATCCTCCCGTGACTTTTTTAAAAACTGGCACAAACCGCGGGACTGGAAATCCCGCAGGTTGAGTGATAAAAGGTGCCCCCCCCTTCCGAAAATCACATACCCGACCCGATGTATGTGTAAACTGACAGGGATTGACACGAATTCTTCCCAGGACATTTTCATCGTGTAAACGGCACCCTGGTCTCCTGTTGTCCTAGTTCAATGCTCAAACCACTACACCCCACTGGCTTGATGAATGATCTGGGGTCTATTTAGTCTTGGAAAAGGCAAATTAGCAAGGATGGGAGGGGTAAGGGAACACCTGACAGAGCTGTATAAAATTATGCATGGTGTGGACAAAATGCATAGGGAGATAATACTAGAAAAGAGATAATACTAGAACCCTTGGTCTTCCAGTGAAACTGAAGGGTGGGGAATTCGAGAAAAAGGAAAACAAGGATTTCTTCACATTCCACATAGTGAAATTGTGGTATTTGCTACCACAAGATGTCATGTTAGTCATCAAAACTTGGATGGCTTTCAAATGAAATTTGACAAAGGGATGAATAATGACTATCAGTGGGTACTAGTCACAATAGTGATAGATTCCCTCCAGCATCAGGGATATTTATGAGTCTCAGTACCAGTTGCTGGGGAACATGAATGAGAGGCTGTTTTGGTGCTCATGTCCTGTCTGTGGGCTTACCATAGCCATCTGGTGGGGGTGAAAGTTCTAGGCTGGTTTTTTATTTGTTCCCACAGTGGCCATTCTGGGCATTGTAGTCCTAAAAAGTAAAATTTCCAAGCTCTGGCTGAGCTGTTCGACTTCAAGCTAGAGGCAGAAGCTCATTTGATTAAATGCTCCATATGTATATGCACATAACCACATCCCTTGAAAACTGTGATCTTTCGCTTTCCCTTAAAGGTTAGCTTTCTATGACCAGAGAACATTTTGTGTGGTACTGTATAGCATACATCTATGGCCTCATCTACATCAGCCAAGATAATCTGGGTGTAGCCTGGAATATTCTGGCCTTGGAGTTGCCCTGGATTCCCCCTGTTACAAGTGCACACCACAGTGACACTGCGTCTTCACATGCATCCCCACTGTCTTGCCCAGCACTGCCATGGCTGACATGAGCCATGTCCTCTGAGGCCAAAAATGAGGTGCCCAGTGTTGATCACACAGCTGAGCACCTCATTGTGACTTCAGAGGAAGTGAGAGGAAATTCCATAACCTAGAAGCAGCACCATAAAGGCTTCTCTGCTGTGTCCTCCCCCAGACATGCCTGTGATGGTGGTGAGACCAAGAGAAAGCCTTCCCCAGAAGATCTTAAAACATGGGCAGGCTCATACATTGTGTTGCATCTGTTGTCAATCTAGTGTGAATGCAAGAATTGCAGAAAGAGGTTGCAGTAATCATCTTGACTGCAGTCCCTCAGCTTCTACTCAAGGTTTAATTGGATTGGACCAAAAGCCAAGCTCCTGCAGTGTGGCAGCAGCATTTCTGCAGTGTGCCAGCAGCTTGAGATGAGGAAGGAAGGCTTCCTCATCTCAAGCGGCTGCCACACTGCAGAAATAATGCAGTATGACACCACTTTAACTGCCATGGCTCAATGCTGTGGAATTCTGGGATTTGTAGTTTGGTGAGATATTTAGCCTTCTCTGTCAGAGAGCTCTGGTGCCACAACAAACTACAAATTCCAGGATTCCATAGGATGGAGCCATGATAGTTAAAACAGTGTCAAGCTGCATTATTTCTGCAGCATGGCAGCAGCCTCAGATAGAAACTACACTAGACCCACTGGTACTTCTGAACTGGTCTAGTCAATTGCGCTACTCTTTTGGCTTGTCTGTGAAAAGTGACTGTGATGACACACCATCTCCATCATCACCATAATGAGTTGTCCTACTTCAGCCTTATTGTTCTTCAAAAAGATGCACCTGTACTCTACAGAACTTGGGAAATTTTACTTTTTTGTGTACGTCCTATATTCCTCTAGCCAACATGAAGACAAGCCCTCAAAAGTTACTAGTCCTCAAATCACCTTGTCTGGTCACTTGGAGGCTAATAGTTTCTTCCCATTCACAATTGGGGACAGGTTGTTTTTGACCCATCTCTGTACACAACCTCTGCATCTCAACTCCTCATACAGCAATTCAACACTCTGCCCATTTCTCCACTTTCTTCTTTCTTACATTACAGGCACTCACTGGCTTGCTGAAATCATAATGCACCTCTATGAATCCGAAGTGGCTTTAACTTCACCAATTGAATTCGGAGATGTTTCCAAACTGGAACAACTGAACTGCCTTTCATGCAAAAGGATCATTCCAACCCACTTGGATGGTAACATGTTGCCCCCCACCTTTTGGCTCAAGCAATGCAAGGTAAGATGTACAGCACTCGTTTCAGTTCTGCTTAAATTCTTGAAAGCCAAAGTACCTCTATGGTCATTGGGGTGGATATAATCGAATATTGCAATCACAATGTAAGTCCCAATATATTTTGGTAACAGTACAACAAATTATATACTAAATTTAACACATGTACACTGACCCAAAGGTTCCACGTAATCCAATGAGATGCCAGCATGGACCTTGATTACAAGACTTTTATTTCCTCTGTTGCTCAGCAGCATTGCAACATTTTGAGTTTGAATGAGATCTTAAAACCCTAAATAAAAGATACAAAATAGATGCAAATGCAATGTAGAAATTGCACTATAATGAATTTACCCTTTTGTTCCCTCCAGCATGGTATAGTGGTTTGAGTATTTGACTATGACTCAGGAGATCAGGCTTCAAATCTCTGTTCATCCATGGAAACCCATTGGGTAACCTTGGGGAAGTCACACGCTCAGCCTCAGAGGAAGGGGAAGGGAAATCCCTTCTGAACAAATCTTGCCAAGAAAACCTTGAGATAGGGTTGCCTTAGGGTCACCATAAGTTGGAAACAACTTGAAGGCATACAGCAACAACAACAAAAGTTGAGAGCCAGTGTGGTATAGTGATTTGAGTGTTGGACTATAACTCCGGGGACCAGGGTTTGAGTCCCCACTTTGTTATGGAAACCCACTAGATGGCCTTGGGCAAGTCACACTGTCTCAGCCTCAGAGGAAGGCAAAGGCAATCCACCACTGAACAAATCTTGCCAAGAAAACCCTATGATAGGTTTACCTTAGGTTTATCATAAGTTGGAAATGATTTGAAGGCATACAACAGCAACAAGGTCTAAAATGATCTTTCTTTGGGTATTTAGCTTATTCCAATTATCATGCACATTATAAATATGCACACACCATACCCTCCAACTGTCCTGATTTAGCAGAGACAGTCCCAATTAATCCTCTACCGTACCACTTTTTCAACTGCTTTTAAAATATCTGTTTTTTTCTCCACCTTCTCCACTTTTCCTCTTTGTCCCCAAATTCCGTTGCTGCAAACTGAGTTCAAAATTTAAAAAGGAAGTGGAGGGGGGAAGAATCTTGCCCTTCCCAGTAGGCTCAGGCAAAAGCAAACTGTTGCAGCTGTTTCTAGCTTGTGTGTTCTTCCTTATTAACAACTCTTGTCATCTTGACCACACTTTGATGTTGCTTGGCCACACGTGTCTTGATTTTCATCTGTGAAATGTTGGAAGATATGACACATAATGCCCCACCTCCAAGTATGGCCTAAATTAAACTATCTATCCCAATCAAAGTACACCCATTGAATCAATGGGAACTTAGTCAATGCTGATGTAAGTTCAATTGAATCAATGTGTCTTCTCTAGCTGGAACTAACAATTGGATTTAGGTCTACTGGCCTAAACGACTTCCACCTTGGATTCCACCATGGAAAGTTTCCATGTAATAATTCTTTAAAGTTAAAGAGCAAGTGTGATCAAATAATGTCACTTCTTGTCCTGCATTGTCCACCTGCTGGATCACATTTTTAAGGGTTGGAAACTCCGCATTTGTACACTTTCTCCTTCTTTCAGGTAGGACTATGTAAAGAGAAGCTTCTGCGTACATAAATTGCTAAGTAGATTTGGGGACTTGGAATGTAAATGAAAAAGCCTGACTTTGGGGCAAGATTCTATTCACCCACCAGCAGCAGAGTGCAAATCTCCACCAGCAGTGGTTATGGGGATGGGCCAGGGGGCAAGGCCACTGTTTCTTGACAAGAGCAGCCAGGGCTACTGGTTACACACACACCCCAGCCACTGATTGGCCATGGTAAATTCACCTGGCCACTGTTTGACTGCTCTTGCATACCTGGAAATGAAGCACTCTTCACCACTCCTACTCCCCAGACAAGGAGGAAGGCTGCTGCATGTTCCCAAAGTATATTCAGGGACACCCACATATATCTCTATGCACCTTAGAGCCAAAGGGTTGAACTGTACCTGCGATCCTTTGGCTTTCCTTGTGTACTCAAAGTAAAGGCATTGCAGAAGGAAGCACCAGATACCTTCTTGTGCAATGCCTAAAAAAGTACTTATTCTGGCACAAGTGGGAATTATACCAGGCCACCACCAGGATTTGGACCTCTGTTTGTAAATGAAACCTGAGATAGGAACTCCTTGTGGAGAGAGATGCTAATTGGAAGCATGGTGTCTTATGGGATTGTTACATTTATATCCTGCCTTTCCTCCAAGGAGCTCATGGTGGCATACATAGTCCTCCCTTTCCTCATAATCTTATCCTCATTACAACCCTGTGAGGTAGTGTAGGCTGGGATGTGATACATATTGAGGGAAGTGCTTACAGCAGTTGAGTTTAAAATGTGAAGGGGGAGCACCTAGCCCTGCACTCCACCCCACACTTATTTATAACACACACAATTTACCCAATGCTTGGACTCATGGGAGCTGAAAAAATAAAATAAAATGAATTACAAATAAACCTACATGTGGCTAAAAACCATAAAAAATATGATTAAAATAGCATCAAACAGTCTACAAAATTAAAGCCATTATAATCATCCATTGACTTTAAAGCAAAGAACAAAAATAGTACAACATACTTAAAAAAACCCAAACCTTTTTCTTGTAGAACCTGTAGCATCACTAAGGCCTCCCCCTCCCCACAATGGTGTCACCTAGTGTTTTGCGGCCTCTCCACACACCCTTAGCACTGCCATGGTGTAGAATAACCAGTTAAGGCACAGCAGGAGGAAGCCAAGCCAGCCTCCCCAGTAAGGGAATTTTGAAGTCTATTGTCACCTTCCTTGTGTGGAAAGCGACAGCAGTCTGAAGAGGAAAAGTTCTTGTTCACATGTAGAGTCTCCACATAAGCAAGGAATGCTGGAAAATTAGGATTCTTGTTCACCAGGAACTTCACCATAGATGCATCATTTTCCACAGGAAGAAAGTGACGATGAAGCCAGTGTGGCTAAACTAGGGAGGCAACCTCTGACTCGGACTTCAGATGTTTTAGGATTTCAAATCCCATCATACTTCACTTACTGGCTATGCTGCCTAGGGCACAGAAAGGAATTGCAGTCCAGCAATGGCATAGTTTCCTCACCTTTAGTTGTATTTTTAAAGTATTGTAACCCACCTTGAATCCCATCTTGGGAGAAAGGCAGGAAATAAATAAATACATAAATAAATAAATAAATGTGCAGGTAGTCCTGAGCTAGATAATGTAATAGTCTCTGATTCAGAATGAAGCAGTTAAAGGTATTCCTACTTTAGTAATGTGTTGTTTAAATTTACAGGCTATTTACATTATCAGAAATCCAAAAGATATTGCTGTTTCCATGTACCATTACTACAGAGAGAATCCAAATCTCCCCACCATTGATTCCTGGCCTCATTTCCTCGAGATGTTCTTACAAGGAGATGGTAAGACTAAATGTACCTTGTTCTAGCTCTCTCTCCTACCTTGTAAACTCAGGTCTTTTAATTTGGAGTGCAAATAATATGAATTCCCTTCTCATGGTCTGATTTTGGCAAAGTTGCTTCTTTGGGCCTAGAGCTCCTAGAATTCCCCAGCCAGCGTAGCTAGTAGCCATGTGTCTGGGGAATTCTGGTTGTAGTACAGTGGGCCTTTGGTATCCACTTGGGTTTGGTTCCAGGACTTCCCATGGATACCAAAATCCCTAGATGCTCAAGTCTCATTATATACAATGTCATAGTAAAATGGAGTCCCTTATATAAAATGGCAAACAGCAAGGTTTGCTTTTGGGAATTTGGTTTCTGAATATATTCAAGCCTTGCTTGGTTGAATCCTGGGGTTTGTAGTTTGCTGCGGCACCAGAGCTCTCTGACAGAGAAGGCTAAATAGGTCACAAACTATAAATCCTAGAAAACAGGGACTTGGGTGGCCAAGAAACATCAGAGTGTGGTGAAGATGGCAAGTTATTAATGATGAAGAACACACGGGCTAAGAGAGGCTGCAGCAGTTTGCTCTTACCTGAGCTTACTGGGAAATGCAAAATTCTGTCCCTCCTCTCATCTCCCCTGTGTTGAATTAACTGAAATGCAAACTATTTTTGCACTTTGAACTCTGTTTGCAGCAACTGAAGTAAACAATTGGGGAGAGTTTGAGGAGGAGAGAGAAACTGGGACAGTTTAAAAGCGGCTGGAAAAGTGGGAGAGGATCAATTGGGACTGTCTCTGCCCAATTGAGAGATTTGGCAGGTACGGGTTGGAGAAGGGCAACATAGAGTCCAAGGTAGTAAACAAATGCTCCTCCAACTTGGAGCCACCCCTGAGTTCATTAGCTGCAGAGTAGGAGCCTAGCTGGCTCCTGGTGCCCCTAAATCATACTTCTTATCTGCATCTCTTGTGAGCTCATGCTTCAGTGATGGACTGGAGACCACAAATCATATGTCACTGGTCTAGACACCGACAACTCACTCCAGACCAAAGCTTGCCCCCAGGGAGAAAAGATATTGGCACAAAATATAAATCCACTTAGTTTATAGTCACTGCGCGAAATCTCTTTAAATGGGTTCTTCCTATTCAACCCTTTTCACCACTGCCCATTCACTTCTCCCCTGCCCCTTACTGGATCCAGTTTCTGCACTGCCACAGCAGAAGAGGCCAGAGCAAGTGTGAATGAGCAGTGACAAAAAAGAGAAGCAGCAGTGGGACCAGAGTGCTGGGGGCTGGCCTTGCCCCCCACTATGGATTGGGATTTGACAGTATTGCCATCTATTGACACTGGCCCTGGCCAAATCCACACTACATGAGTAATCCAGTTTGAAACTGGATTCTTTGCCATGGCTCTTTCCTATTGAATCATGGGATTTGTAGTTTTACATTTAGCCTTATCTGCCAAAGAGTGCTGGTGCCTCACTAAACTGCAAATCCCAGAATTCCATAGGAAGAAGCCATGGCAAATAATCCAGTTTCAAACTGGATTAGTTATGTAATGTGGATTTAGCCCCTGTCTCCACTGTTCTGTAATGAGACTGCATTGTCTCCTTAGTGGGTAGAGTTTTTAAGCTCTTCCTGTGTCCCAGTTCCAAAAAAATTGGCATATTTTTTTTAGTTCCTTGTGTGTCCCAGTTTCTGGATACAAGCTGGATATGTGTTTGTACATATATATATATATATATATGTGGCTTTTCTTCGCAAACGAAGATTCAGGAAGGACTCATCCCGTGCTTTCTGCAAGCGCGCTGATGACTAAAAAGGCCAATCCAAGATAAACAAGTCCGGTTGCAGAAAGCACAGCAGAAGGTCTCCTTGGGTGATGTTTTTGGCTTGTGATTCTTTCTGCGTTGTTGTTTCTCTTCAAGACTTGTTCGTCGTGAGTTCTCAAATAAGGCTGCAGCATTGTGGATAGTGTGTCTCCATGCCTCCCGATGTGAGGCCAGGGCGGACCACTGTTGGTGATCAATTTGGCCAAGCCTGAGATGTTGTTTCAGGGAGTCTTTGTATCACTTTTTTGGAGCGCCCCTCTTACGCTGACCTGTGGCAAGTTCACCGTAGAGTAGTATTTTTGGAAGGCGATGGTCCTCCATCCTAGAAACGTGCCCTGCCCAGCGCAGCTGCGTTCTCAATATCATGGCCTCAATACTGGTGATCCCTGCTTGCTCAAGGACAGCAACGTTCGTCACATAGTCAGTCCAGTGTATATTTAGGATTGTGCGTATACAGCGCTGATGAAAGCGCTCGAGGAGTCGTAGGTGGTGGCGATAGGTGACCCATGTTTCAGATCCATAAAGGAGGATAGACAGTACGATGGCTCTATACACACTGATTTTTGTGCTTTGCCTCAGGTGTTTATATATATATATCTTACCACAGCTCTCAGAATCTGGCAATGCCCATGCTGGCTGGGGAATTCTAGGAGTTTTGTTCCCCTAAAAGTAACATTTTTGCAGTTTGCTCCAAGCAGAAAACAAAGGGACATTGGTCATCCAGATGTTTTGGCCAATAACCCCCACAATTCCTTACCGCTGGCCACACTGAGTGCAGATGTTGAAGGCTTTAGACCAAAGTATCGGGGGGGGGTGGCGGCGGCAAAAGTCTCTCATCCTATCCCATTTTAAGGGTGGCCGGTGGCTTCCATGTCAGCGTAGTAGTGAATTTGCTCTGGGCTTTAGTCTGAACTTCAGTCTGAGGAAGCTATCCAAATGCTGAACCTATTTTGGGAATAGTGTTCAGCAACTGGGCTAACTCTTTCGAAGTTCATACTAAAACCCAGAGAAAATTCACCACCTTATGGACAGAGAAGATGCCAGTCCCCACTAATGCGTTCTATATAGAAGGTTTGGGCTTGTATGTGTAGATACCTGGTCTGCCTTCTCAACACAGTCTGCTGTGTATCCCTGTTGGTGATCTTGGACTGTTACATCCAAGTCCCAGAGCTGTGGGGCCTGCTTTTATTGCAGTGGCATTAACTCACTGCTGAGGTCAAAAGTGGGAACTCACATTATCTAAATCCTGTTCATACTGATTTATTGCATGGCTGTAAAAATTTGTTCCTGTGGAAATGGCAATCCAAAGATCAAGAGAGCAGCCATTGGAATCAGTGTCAGTAACAGAGGGGAAAAGTGACACGATGCCAATGAGTAATGTTTCTTTTTGTTATCTGTCTTCAAGTCAACTCTGACAAATTGAAATCTTCAAGTCAACTCTGACAAATGGAAACCACAAATGGGTGCCACAGGGTTTTGTCCTGGCCCTGTGCTATTCAACATATTTATCAATGACTTGGATGAGGAAATTAGGGGCATACTTATCAAATTTGCAGATGACACCAAATTAGGAGGAGTAGCTAATACCCTAGAGGACAGGATCAAAATTCAGAATGACCTGGATAGACTGGAGAGCTGGGCCAAAGCTAACAAAATGAAATTCAATACGGAGAAATGTAAGGTACTGGATTTAGGGCGGAAAAATGAAATGCATAAATATAGGATGGGAGGGACCTGGCTGAATGAGACCACGTGCGAAAGGGATCTAGGAGTCCTAGTAGACCACAAGTTGAACATGAGCCAACAGTGTGATGCGGCAGCTAAAAAGGCCAATGCAATTTTGGGCTGTATCAATAGAAGTATAGTGTCTAGATCAAGGGAAGTAATAGTGCCACTCTATTCTACCTTGGTCAGACCTCACTTAGAATACTGTGACCACAATTCAAAAAGGATATTGACAAATTGGAGCGTGTCCAGAGAAGGGCAACTAAAATGGTGAAAGGTCTGGAAATGATGCCTTATGAGGAGAGACTTAGGGAGCTGGGTATGTTTAGCCTGGAAAAAAGACGGTTAAGAGGCGATATGATAGCCCTGTTTAAGTATTTGAAGGGATGTCACGCTGAGGATGGAGCAGGCTTGTTTTCTGCTGCTCCAGAGACTGGAACACGGAGCAATGGATGCAAGCTCCAGGAACAGAGATTCCACCTCAACATTAGGAGGAACTTTCTGACCATAAGAGCTGTTCGGCAGTGGAACACACTCCCTCGGAGCGTGGTAGGGTCTCCTTCATTGGAGGTCTTTAAATAGAGGCTGGATGGCCATCTGTCGGGGATGCTTTGATCAAGATTTCCTGCGTGGCAGGGGGGTTGGACTGGATGGCCCTCGTGGTCTCTTCCAACTCTGCAATTCTATGATTCTATGATTCTATGATTCTATGATTCTCCTAGGGTTTTCAGAGGAAGTTTGACATTGCTTTTCTCTTAGGGTCACCCAGTGGGTTTTCCATGGGTGAGCAGGGATTGAAACCCTGGTCTCTCAGAGTCTTAGTTGCAATACTCAGAGTTAGAATCATAGAATTGTAGAGTTGGAAGAGACCACGAGGGCCATCCAGTCCAACCCCCTGCCACGCAGGAAATCTTGATCAAAGCATCCCCAACAGATGGCAATCCAACCTCTGTTTAAAGACCTCCAAGGAAGGAGACCCCACCACGTTCTGAGGGAGTGTGTTCCACTGCCGAACAGCTCTTACTGACAAAAAGTTCCTCCTAATGTTGAGGTGGAATCTCTGTTCCTGGAGCTTGCCAGGATGGGCCTCTTTAAGCATCAATAGATTGAGAAGCTGGGCAAGGTACCATAAAGGTCTGTGACACTGGGCAAAGCCACCACCATTTCCTCCTAACATGGACCTTGCTTCCTCAGTGGAGATGTGGGGGTGTGTGGGGATGTCTATGTGTGAAGGTGGCCACCAATAGAAGCAGAGCATGTTACTTCTCTGCTCCTTCTCCCACCCTTCTAAGAGGCTGAAAGGTAAGGAATGGCAGATACCTTCACCCAGCTTCACAGAGTTTTATGGTGCCTCATTCTACTACAGTCAGACCAGTATACCATATTGGCTTTTGAGATGTCACTGATGTAAGAAAGAATGACCATTGGGATCTGATCTGAATTGCCTTTCCCTCCCATTCTCTCCCTCCCTCCCTGCCTTCCATCCATCATGGCTAGAAGCCATTAAGGGGCAGGAATCCATTTGCTTAGTCCCAACTAGAGCAGACACATGGAATCAATTGTTGAATGGCGGGTCAACACATAGGGAAATCCAATCAATTCAGTGGATCTACTCTAGTCAGGACTAACATTAGGCTTTAGGCCATTTTTTTCTGAGGTCAATGGAGCCAGCTGTGAGGACCACTGTTCCAGCCAATCTGCTTCAGTTGGGAGGTAAAGGGCAGCACTCAAGGGAAGAGTATATGCTTTTCATGCAAGAAGTTACAGGTTCATTCCCCAATATCTCTCCATGGGGCTGGGAAAAGACCCCCCCCCCCGTTGGCAACCTTGGAAGGCTACTTCCAGTCAGTGTAATCAGTCCCTAGCTTGATAGACCAATGGTCCTGAATCAACCCAGTTAGAAAACTATGTTCTAAGTGTCTGGATACAACTGCGGTGCTCTTCTGCGGTACAACTGCGGTGCTACAAATGCTCTATGAGATTATGTCTCTTCAAAGATTTTTACCAGGCCTTCTTGCTCTAATAAGAGATAGAATGGAACTTTAGCTATACAGTAGAGCTAGAAGTACTACAGAGGCTTGTCTGTATGAAGGGGGAAAAACCCTGGATTGCTCCACAGTAATACAGCCCCCATAAACTTCACATGCCTGTAGCCGAGATGGTGGCCACAAGTGAATTACTCACATTTTTAAATCTGCCACCTAAAAAAAACAAACTATTTCTATGGTCTGCACAAGTGATATTTCACCTTTCTGAAAAAAAGAGAAAAAGATAACACAAATCCCTGTTTTATCACCTTAACGATCATTTGCTAAGGTGAAAATCCAACATGGTGGCAGTGGTGCTTGCCCTGTAACCCGGCCCTGCCCCCTGTGCTCATCCGGCCAATCAGGTTTGTGCTTCTTTTTGTATGGGGAAGCAATACTTGTCTAATCACTTGTTTTAATGAGCAAGAATGCACATACTACATTCAGCATTTTTTAAAAGTTGGGGCAAATTGTGAATGCTTTTCTCATGCACCTTTTACTCTTTTTTGACCCCCCCCCTCACAATATGGTGAGACAATGTGGGATCCCATTAAGACAGTTTGTATTCCAAGCGAATTCTCTGAGGAGTATTTTCATCATATAGACAACCCCCAGGAGTCACAGAAAAGTTTTTTTTTCTTTTAATCTTTTCACAGTTGTCTGTGGGTCCTGGTTTGAGCATGTTTTAAGCTGGGAGAAACACAAAAGTGACAAAAACACACTGTTCTTGTACTACGAAGACATGAAAAAGGTAAACATTGATCATTTTAAAAAACAATGGGTAAATGTATTGGAGTATTATAAGGGAAAATGGAAAGATTTAGAATTGTTGAATTTAAATATTTAAAATAGAATAATGTAATAAGAAGGCAAATTCCTTTTGTTGAATAGATACAATGCAAGATATTGGAGATATAAGGTAAAGATTTGAATGAATATTTCACGATAAGAGGCTTAAGATAAATATCTAGTATAGAAACATAGAATGGTACAAGAAAATTAAAGGGGAGGAAGAAAGTATTGAATGTGATTATATTTAACTTTTTCTTTATTTTATTCTTTTAATTGATATATATATGTAAATGGAAATATTGAACATGGCACAAATAACAAATAAGTGTGTGAAGCATACGGAGTGAATACAAATTAATTAAAAAATGTAAAAGGTAAACATATGTTGTTGAAAAATGCTCTTCTCAAAAGTAACAACAAATAGCCAGAGAAAACTAACCAGACCCTTACATTGCTGTGAAAGTGCCAGACTAAATAGGAAATGGTTAAAAATAATCATCCTCTAGCGTAGTGCTCTCTCTGTGTGTTTCACTTACAGAATTATCCTCAGAATAACCTTGCAAGGTTGAGACCTAAGGTTACCTGCTCAGGTGTGCGAGGCTGAGTTGGAATTTGAACTCTGTTCTCCCTTACCAAAGTCTACAAAAACATTCTTTCTCCTTGCAGCAAATAGTTCATTTACATGGAAGGAACCCAACAGCTATACTAAAGCACACCTTTGGTGTGAGGGCTGAAGTTTCTTATCAGCAGTGTTGACCTCCAGCCAATGAGAACTAAGCCTGCACCATCTCCATAACATCATCTCCCTGACCTCAGCATCATGTCCTCACACTGTGTTCCTTTCTTGTTTCTGAGAGCATGGCAAAACTCTGGGAGCTGGCTTTTGGAAATTATGACTATTACCACGACGCTGTTGTTTTTGATTTGCTGCTTTAAAAGTTACAAGTGCTCTTGACTTATCATGAGAAATTCAAGGTCAAAGAATGCTAAGTAATTTTTACCTAAAATTCAAGGATGAGGAATGTAAAATCACCAGATGTTATTGGACTTCCTCAATCTGCAAAATAGTTTCAACACGTTGGGTCACTTCTTTAAAGTTTAGACTACAGATAGGAGTAGATTCTCAGCCCACTGGCATGGAAGCCCCCAGCTGCCATTACTATAATGCTAGGTTGTGTAGTACCTTTGGGGTCAATAAAAAAGTTTTAAAGTGTGGGGTAGGGTAGGGCAGAGGCACAGCCCTTCAAAATCCCATGCAAGGGTCTGAACAAATGATCAGGCAGCACATAAGAGCTCATATCCTCTCTTGTTCACCTATCCCAGGACCTTCCTGCAGTTGTGAAAAAAGTCAGTGCCTTCCTAGGAGTCAACACCAGTGAGAGCGGGATTAGTGAAATCTGTGAAAAGTCTTCATTTAGTGAGATGAAAACCAACACAGAGAAGGAAAACCATGATCCAAATCATACAGTCTGTGCACTCACATCTAACCGGAAGCTCATCTTCCGAAAAGGTAAATTATTGTAGCTATAACTCTGTGCCATCAGTGATGGCTGGTGGCTTCCAGATGTGTGGGGCTGTGACTCTGCTCAGAGTTTTAATCTAAAGGTTAAAGGAGCTACCCCTATCCCCAAAAATATGTTCAGCACTTTGGATAACTCCTTTGAAGTTCAGAGTAAAACCTGGAGTCTATGCACTCCTCCACTTAGTACCACCAGTAGGTACAAAGTTATAGTATAGCTGTCACTTGACAAGGGATAACCATCCTGCTTTTGTGATGTACCTCTAACTTTTTAAAATCCATATTGTGCTAATTGCCTTAATTAGGTCTACCAAAGAGGCACAAAATCTGTGCAAGGTTTTAAGACCTCCAGGAGGTCTTCTTCAGGCAAGATGCTTCAAAAATCAGGAAAGGTGAAGGGAGGGATGCCTTGTCTTATCTGCATGTTGTCTTAAGATGTAATGGCAAGGAAAGGTTGAGTCCTGGTTTTGAGGAAAAGGCTAGGCAAAAACAGAGGATGAGAAAAAACAAGATAATGGCTGGAATTCCCTATCGCAGTCTAGGTTACATAGCTTTACATATACTGAGCTATATTAGCTAAGGAGCCCTCCTAAGGATGCACATACTTTTTGTTGTGGAACTAGAACGGCAATAATTACTTTTAAAAAGTAACTTTCCATGTTCTGGTTGCAAACAGTGAGAAGAGAGAAGAGGAGAAAATGAATTTCAACAGGGAGAAATGTAGGATACTACACTTGGGCAGTAAAAATGAAATGGACAGATATAGGATGGGTGACACATGGCTTGAAGGCAGTACATGTGAAAAGGATCTAGGAGTCTTAGTGGACCACAAGCTGAACAGAGCTGTTTGGAAGTGGAATTCACTGCCTCGGAGTGTGGTGGAGTCTCCTTCTCTGGAGGTTTTTAAACAGAGGCTGGATAGCCATCTGTCAGGAATGCTTTGATTGTGTATTCATGCATGGCAGGGGGTTGGACTAGATGGCCCTATGATTCTACTTCCTATGCACGTCCTGTTTCCCAGTCTCACTCCCTCTGGGTAATGGTATAAATTGGGGTGCAAGGGGAAGAGACAAATAAATGGGTAGCAACAGTAAGGAGAAAGTGGGACGCTCAGGGAGGGTGCCCCCTGACATCATCTTTACCAGCTTACCCACTCAGCACTCCCCTAAAACCTGGAGCTCGCACTGTCATCCAGCTTCCAGAATCCATGCATACTTCTGCGTTGCAAACGTGGATAGCTGCCCATAAAATATTGGAATGTTATGTTTGAAAAAAAAAAAGTGGCGGAAGAAAGTGGAACATTATGATTTTTCTACAGGGTCACTTTGTAGTATATAAAATACTCTTATAATTCTATATTCTGCATGGCTCTTCTATTAGTCTCAGTAGGACCCAATAGCCTACATCTGTGTGGTAGTCCCAACTGTTTTTCCCCCCTTATTATTTTTTCTTGTAAAGCACCATGTACAGTGATGGTGGTGTATATATAAACGATAACAATGGCAGTAGACTCCTTGAATCAATGACTAAATGGTATGACAATTCTTGTGTAAACTCTATTAATTTGATGAGTCTCCTCTAATTAGGACTAGTAATTGGATTTTACCCTACAATTGATACAAAATTGGTGGGATTCTCCTCTTTGGACAAGGCTTTCGATATACTCTCAGTTAAGGAAGGTCACAGCCTACTCCTTTACCTGGCTTTTCTTATCTGTTCTTTCTGGGCCTCTCTTGCCCTACCTGTCAGCACTCCCACAGTACACCCAGTCCTGCAGGACAAAGTTGCTGGGCTTATCTGAAACTAAATATAGACCAGGCACATTTCTTCCTATGAGACAGCAGCTTGTCTTATCTATTTTTTTCCAAAACAAAGAGAACAAGATAGCATGCTAGTACATCAGAAACAGGTGAAAGGGTTGGTTGGATGGCAGCCTGAAGGGGGGGAACCTTCATTCAGAGATAGAAGTGATCCTTTCCATAGTGATGGCCTCAGGTTCCACCTGTGGTATCTCTAGATAAATGGTGCTCAGACAGCCCAGTTGGGAATAGGAAGATCCCTGAGACAACAGCCAGTTGAAGACAATTTGTTGGATCCCAAGTAGGCTTGCTTATTTAAGAACTATTCCACCTGCTGTGCCACTTCTCCTTGAGAGAGTTTTCCCTCTCCTATGGGGAAGAGTGGTTGCTGGTGATTCTGTTATCAGGAAGGTGGTGGATACACTATGGGTTTTTAGTCTGAACTTCAGAGAAGCTATCAAAGGTGCTGAACCTACTTGGAGGGACAAGGTTCAGGACCTTGGATGGCTCCCTTGAATTTTGATCTTAAAACCAATAGCAGATCTACTGAAATGGGAGCCACTAATAGGGTGTCAGAAAATTTGCTAGAGGTGTAGCTCAGGCTAGTGCTGTGAACTGATAAGTACAGGTCACCCCTCTGCATCCACGGGGGAGAGGTTCCTGGACTTACCATTTATAAATGAAACCCTACTAAAATAAACAACTTCCAGTACAAATATATCACAGAGTTGCATTGGAGGACCTAGCGATTCCTAGAAAGAACACCTCTCTAGGGATTTTCCAGCATGACCATATGGTATGTGTCCCTGTTTTTAAAGCTGTGGATAACTGAAGCCATGGATATTGGTTCTGCTGATATGCGGGGAGGGGTGACCTGTACACAATAAGAATAATTACTCTGGATGTTCACGGTATGGTAAAAGAGGAAAACCTGCATTTATTATATTAGGAATATTATATTATTCAAAGTTAGCACAAAGTCCCCAGATTTGGTTATACAACACCACAAAGGTGAATCCAAGCTACTGTCTTACCACTTGTGAAACAGACCACTGTGCAAGTGCTTGAGAATATGGTGCAGGTCATTTTCCAGGCCAGTCTGCCACAGGGCTTTAGCATTGATGGCCACAGGGAGTGAGGCATTGAAGACATAGCCAACTCAGAGCTGACCTCTGGAAGGTAGAGGACAACCTCCTTTTCCTCCTGTTGTTGCTAGATGCTGCTGCCACCACCATCAGCATCCTTGAAGCCACTACCATGTGAACAACACTGCTTCCTTGTCTCCTGCTACTGTTGATATCAGTACCTCCTCTATCTTTTCCTTCCATCCCCCCACTGCTTATCTAATGATGGAGGGGGGGGGGGGAAGAATGTTTCATATAACTATGATAACAGGGTGAATATGGTGGGGTCTCCTTCCTTGGAGGTCTTTAAACAGAGGCTGGATGGCCATCTGTCAGGGATGCTTTGATTGTGATTTCCTGCATGGCAGGAGGTTGGACTGGATGGCCCTCGTGGTCTCTTCCAAGTCTACAATACTATGATTCTATGATTCTAAGCACTCACCCATATCTGTGCCAGTCTGCTCAATCGTTATGGAGACTCTCTGTGGTAGAAGTAGCAGGAAGTGACCTAAGTGAAAGGATGAAGTAAAGCCTAAGCACAGCAATCTACACATAGAGTTAGGTAAGACAAGAAGAGAAAACCAGGAGCTATCTGCTTGAATATCCCCCCCTCCCTTAGTTCAGGATACTTGCTACAGCATTGGTGCTTTAATTTCCAACATGGAAAACATTCAGATGTGATATACTTTCCACCCAGTAGTAGTCTCGGGTAATACTGTCCAGAAAGTACTGTCTGTTGCATGCAGGAATTGCCTACAAGCAGAGCAATGAAGAGAACAATAGTAGGGACACCAAGTGCAGGTAAGGCTCCTACTATGTGAGAACATCTTGTGTCATCTGTAATGCATATTTTAGGTGATGATGGACATGATATATACAGAGCAGAGTTAGGTGGGAGCCATGTGCACAAGGAAATGGCTTCCTTACACTGTTGTTCAGTTTTCATTTTACAAGCCTCCCAGGTATCACATCTTCACTGCAGTTGTACACTGGAAGATATGCTATAGCCTTGCTATCACAACAGATCTGGTTTAGAGCTTGGAAAAGTTCCTTTCTGTAATCCAAAAACTAATTTTTCCCATTATGGTGGATCCATAACTCTTCATCCCTCTTCCTTCCACCCCTAATTAATTCTTTAGGTGCCATTGGCGACTGGAAAAACCATTTCACTCCCAAACAGGACCGGATCTTTGAAGAGACATTTAACAAGAAAATGGCATTCAGTGAAGTGGCAAAACATCTCGTTTATGAATGCTGATTTGAAGGCAAACCGCTGGTGACTGTACAGAAGCATGTGCATCCTGGGTCAGCAGATACTCAAAAGGGCTGCTGCTTCCCAGATTTATGAGCTAAGTTTCATTCTAAAAGGGAACAGACAACGTGTATAAACGGGACCTGTAACAAAATGATTTTTTAATGGTGTTGATAGGACTCAGGTGGCTGGTATGCTTAATAAACAGGTTTTTAAATTATGAGTGTTTGTTGAATTATTTGTAATTATTCTGAAATAGGAATGTGTAATTATAAGGTCATAGGGAGGATGGGATGCCTGAATATTGTCAGTCCCTACCAGAGTAGGCAATGGAATTCACCTAGTGTTGACTCACCATTGAACAATTAATTCAATTGATCTACTTTAGTTAAAACTAAGCAACAGGATTCAGGGCCATGGATGTTTGCTTAGAGGTTGGAAAAGTTACTTTTTGGACTATAACTCCCCCAATCCCCCACAACTAGCATCATCACTGCCTAATGTTGACTGGGAGGGATACAAGGAGCTACAGTCCAAAAATTAACATGTTAAAGCTCTGGTTTTGGTATCTGAAGTGAACAAACCAAACAGTACTTTATCTCTACAGTAAATAATGGAGGCAGGGGGTGGCACAGAAAGGGGAGCCATCAATCTGCTAAGAAACAATCCAGATACTGGAAATGAGTCTGTCCCAATATCCAACTGGCTGCTTAGAATGTAAAAGGAAATCCATATTAAATAGTTACCAGTTAAGTGTCAAAAAGGGTTTTGGACACTGTAGGAAAAAAATGCAAAAGCAGCAGCATGTAAAGCTTAGGTTAAGAGAAAAATGGGATTTTTAATATATTGAGACACATACCCTCACACTCTCTAATTGGACCGTAAGTGGACCTTGGAGGAGCTAGATAATGGCTAGACAGAACACATTTTCAAGGAGACTCTATGGTAGGTGTGCTGTTTTGTGTCCCATGGATAATGAATCAGTGGATACTGGGGTCCTACTGTATACTGACCGGATTCAGCTGCATGTCTAGGCTAGCAAGCGCAGACTGGCAGAATCAGGCCATTACCAAAGCTAGATCTTCCAGTTGCATGGTTCTTGAATTCAGTAGCTTGATGTGGAATCATCAGGGACCACATACTTGCTACTACAGGTTAGTTTTCACATCAGGTCTGGCCAATTCAAAGGCTTCACAGCTGTGAACCAATCATTGAGGCTAATATGGCATGCCACTATTCCTTCTAAGCTGGAAGAGTGCACCGCAGGCAGGTTTGCTTAAAACCCAACCTCACATCTTTCTGTTGCCAATTTTACACTGTGGAGTCATGGACATTCAACAGAATTGACTTCTGTTATTTCACTGATTTGTTCCATTTATAAACCCACTTTCCTCCAATGAACTTAAGGTAGCGTAAATGTCTCACCTCTTCCCCTCTCACTATACCCCTGGGAGGTAGGTTTGGCAGGAAGAGAATGACATGCTCAAGGAAACACGGAATGACAAGCTCAAGGCCACCCAGCAAATTTCATGACTCAGTGGTAATCTGCAGATGGATCTTCAAAGTACAGGTCCAACACTCTCGCCACTACATCACATTTTTCATGCCTGTATAGCTGAGTCACAGAATGTTAGAATGCAGATTGACCACAACGTGATTGTGTTTAGCAGTATTGCCATGTTAATTATATGCATTTGCATTCATAAAAGGAAGAACACAAGCTTTTTTTACTTTTGAATACAACCAGCCTTACTGTGATTTATTTTAAGTCATTGTCCCAATATCTAAAATAACCAACAAGACAAATCAGTAAAAAGAAAACCATTCTACTCCAGTGTTTCCCAGTAGAGCATATGACCATAGAAGTTCTTCATTTTTATTCCCCCGGAATCTGTATAACAAAAACATGATGTAGTTTGAGCAGTTGAAAGAAGAGGTATCCTATTCATAAAAACAACCCTCAAAGTACTATCTTCCATTCACAAGTAACGGAAGGCAATTTCTAGTTGACTTTTCTGCCAGCAGATTTAATCAGGTGATAATCCAGTCCTAAGGTTAAGCGCTGAGGAACCACGTTCATTAACTCCTGACTCTTGTCTTCTTCCTGTCACCAATCTTCATGTTTATAACCACTCCAGTTTATATGAGGATGCCCCAAATTTCTTGAAAAACCTGAATGCTAGAGGCAAACTACAGTGGGCCCTTGGTATCTGCTGGGGTTTGGTTCCAGGACCCCCATGGATACCCAAATCCATGGATGCTCAAGTCCCATTGTATACAATGGCATAGTAAAATAGTATCACTAATATAAAATGGCAAACAGCAAGGTTTGCTTTTTGGACACTCCCTTCCCCCCGAATATTTTCAAGCTGTGGTTGGGTGAATCTGTGGACACAGAACCTGTGGATATGGAGGGCTGATGGATTACATAGTTGGATTTTCTTCCAGTACAGAATCCACATAATCAGAGCTTGGAAAAGTGACATTTTTGGACTATAACTACCAGAACCCCCATCCACAGTGAGAGAATACTGACTGACCAGCTAGCTGGGAGTTTCTGGGAGATGCAATTCAAAAATTAACTGTTCCCAGCTCTTGACACACATCCTTCAGACAGGTGGCAAGTTTTGAACAGTGCAGTAGAGAACCAAAGACCACAAGTATATGCTGAAAGACTGAGACCAGAAGGATAAGGAAGGCAGTGGAAACTGAGCTTGCTTCCAGAAACAGAAAAAGGCTCTGCATTCACAGAAAAAACAGCAGGATGACATTTTTACATATATTATTACCAACAGCACAGGCCTGTTCAACCATGTTCACTACATAGATGCAGAGGTAAATGCTGCAAACCAGGGATGGAGAAAAGTGGCTTTCCAGATATTCTTGGACTGCAACTCTCAACAGCTTTAGCCAGCATAGTGAAAGGTGAAGAGAGCTGCAGTCAAGCAACATCTGAAGTGGCACATGTTCCCCTATATCTCCCAAAAAGGTGAAGTGGGTAGCAAACAAGGATTTAAACCAGGGTGGGCAAAGTGTGGGCTGCACAGGGTCATTTTTGTGGCCCACGGGGAGATATATATATATATATATATATATATATATATATATATATATTGCTCCAAAATAGTCTCTAGGAGGCGTGAGGGGGACATTTCCATCATGTTTTGCAACCCCTGGTACCAATTTATGCCCAGGAAAGGCCTTTTTTTGAAACAGGAAGTGACTTCTGCTCATTTCCTCTCGTTAAAAAAAGGCCTCTCTTGAACCTAAAATGGCCCAGGAAGGCCTGAAAACATGAAAATGCCCACCGTGGCAAACACACATACACAGAGATGGTTATTATTATTCTCTCTGGCTTTTCTTAGCAAATGAAGATTCAGGAAGGACTCATCCCGCACTTTCTACAAGCACGCTGATGACTAAAAAGGCCAATCCGAGATAAACAAGTCTGGTTGCAAAAAGCACAGCAGGTCTCCTTGGGTGATGTTTTTGGGTTGTGATTCTTTCTGCGTTGTCCTTTCTCTTCAAGACTTGTTCGTCGTGAGTTCTCAAATAAGGCTGCAGCATTGTGGATAGTGCGTCTCCATGCCTCCCGATGTGAGGCCAGGGCGGACCACTGTTGGTGATCAATTTGGCCGAGCCTGAGATGTTGTTTCAGGGAGTCTTTGTATCGCTTTTTTGGAGCGCCCCTCTTACGCTGACCCATGGCGAGTTCACCGTAGAGTAGTATTTTTGGGAGGCGATGGTCCTCCATCCTAGAAATGTGCCCTGCCCAGCGCAGCTGTGTTCTCAATATCATGGCCTCAATGCTGGTGATCCCTGCTTGCTCAAGGACAGCAACATTCGTCACATAGTCAGTCCAGTGTATATTTAGGATTGTGCGTATACAGCGCTGATGAAAGCGCTCGAGGAGTCGTAGGTGGTGGCGATAGGTGACCCATGTTTCAGATCCATAAAGGAGGATAGACAGTAGAATGGCTCTATACACACTGATTTTTGTGCTTTGCCTCAGGTGTTTATTGCTCCAGACTCTTTTGTGAAGTCTTCCAAATGCACTATATGCCTTTGCTAATCTGTGATCGATCTCTTTGTCAATCTTGGCATCTGAGGAGATGATGCTTCCCAGGTAGGTGAACTGCTGAACGGACTTGAGCACATATTTGCCGACGGCAATGTGGGGATGGTGGTTAAGCCATCTGAAGGCTCACACTAAGGAGATTTTCAGACAACACTGTTATAGTGTTACTATTCCACTTTATTTGCTATGGCTGCCTCCTGTGGAATCCTGGGATTTGCAGTTTAGGGAGGGGCATTTACAACTCTCAGCCAGACTAAACTACACTAAACTACAAACCCCAGAATTCCACAGGAGGAAGCCAAAGCAGTTAAAGTGGAATAGTAACACTATAACAGTGTAGTCTGAAAATCTCGTAAGACTCTAAACTATCTAGTCCGTGAGCTGCTCTTCGCCGATGCTGCTGCCCTTGTTGCCCACACAGAAGCAGCTCTGCAGTGCCTAACATCCTATCATCATCATCATCATCATTTGGTGGGAGTAGGTGCACCCTTTCAAAGTCTCCTGGTGGCCTAATGTGGCTCTATAGCCTTCCATTGTTGTCCATCCCTGATTTAGAATTTGCTTCAGAACACAGGCAGAGGCTCATAGGACAGAACCTTCCTCTGTGCAAGAAAACTCCATCAAGATGGGACTCAAGTGTTCAGAGAGAATTCTGGCCTTAATATCCTCCCCAATGTGCTCATGTCCTATACCCGAACTCCTACCACCCACCTAAAGTAGAACAGACCTCACGCAGGCTCTTTTCCATCATCTGTTTGTGAAATGTAGGCTTAAAATCAACTTTCTTCAGTCCTCTCCAAATGTGTTGGATTACAATTCCATCAGCCCAGCCAGGGACAATGGGAGTTGTACCCCAATACATCTGGAGAAAGCAACAACAACAAAATGCTGCATTATCTAGGCAATAGAGGAAAGTTACGGTAAAGATAATTTCCATCCTTTTCATCCAGACCCAACTTACTAGAAGATATCTACAGTTCTGAAAACATTTCTTGTACATTTCTTGAAATTAAACACACACACACACATACCCCTCAGCAAATAATGCATCTGTACTGCAACCTTGTGGGTGGGAAAATAAATACCTAGTAAGACTCCCAATCCAAAGCACATTGTAAATCAAACAGAAAAGATAAATCACAATCAATACTCACCACAGCTTAAACAAACACAAAACCAGAATAACTACAATATTCATGGGATAAAAAGAGGATATTAACCGGAAGCATTCAATATGGACTAAGCATCGATTCTTTCTGGTAGAGCCCTCACATTATACAAAGCAGCTCTAACATCAAGAAGGTAACTAGAACTTACCTCCCCTAGAAAATCCCATGCTGCCTATGTGGTACTGGAGAGGGTAGCTTGTGGCCCTCCAGATGTTGTTGGACTGATTCCTATGACCCTTCATCACTGGCTATGTTGGCTAGGAGTTGCAGTCCAACAACTGGAGAGCTTCAGATTGCCAACGCCAGCGTAGTGCCTCTATGTTATCTCTTTGGTCCATAAGCAGCTAGCAGCTAGCAGCCAGTACTGGAACTAGATGGACTAGTGGTATGACTCGCTACAAAGCAAGCTTCATATATCCATTCCATTTCCAGATAGAGTTTTCATCCAGTGCAGCATAAATTGGTGCACAAATGAGAGCTAAGCGCTGGACAACATTAAGTAAAGTCAGTTGTTAGTGACAACACAGGAGGTCCATCTACACGAGGGGGAAAATCCCAAATACCTCGTAGTATTGGCATCTTGCTGTAGCAGCAACATGCCTAAATGGTTTTTCTGGCCTCAGGAGCCCCCATAAGCCTTGCATTCCTGATGGTGGTGATGGCCGTGGTGAGTGATTTACTTGTTAGTTCTTCACTGCGGCCAGTTTTTTTTTTTTAAGTTGTCCCAAGGTTCGCTGTTGTGATAGAGTGATTCTCCCATTGTGTAAGAAAGCAAAACAGAGAATATTGATCCTTTGTATCACCTTAGCGACTGATCGCTAAGGTGAAAATCCAACATGGGGGCAGTGGGCGCTTGCCCTCCTAGCAAGCCCCACCCCGCTCTTGCCAGGCCAATTAACTTTGTGCTTCCCTTTGAGTTTTTTATTGTTCAATAGTCCAAATGAGCAAAAATAACGCCCACCTCGTGGTTTGTGAAAAAGTACGGGGAAATCTTACCCCATTGTTTTTGACATTTTGGGCCCCCCTCCTTCCAAATAGTATAGATTGGCGCTGGATCCTGTTTAGACTGGAAGGATTCCCAGAAAATTCCATGAGGGGTATTTTCACCATTTAGATGAGCCCCGGTTGTGTGAATATGCTCTACTCTTACTGAGTTGCATGTGGACAAATGTCTTTTTGAAGAGTTCCTAATCTCCATGCCAGCACCTATGTGTGCAGGATTTGCATGTCAGCACAGCCTTCCAGATATACACACCCTATAATCCACAGCAGATAGTGAACACCACAAGTATCTTTTTTTGCAAAGACACTCCCTTGTCACTGCTGAAACATGAGCATCCAGACTCAAATCTGAGTCCAGGAGTACGCCCAACCTGCAAGCCTCTGTCTTCAGGGGGACTGTAATCCCATCCAACAGTGCTATACAGAGTGTGTGAATATGGCTTACACTTACAGAATTGCATGTGGACCAATGTCTTTTTGAAGGGTTCCTAATGTCCATGTCAGCACCTGGTTGCTGTTCATCTGAGGTTGTATTTACTGAATTTTAAGACCTGCTAAGGAACAGATGATTGTTATTATGTCTTGATATGTAAAACCATAGAATTCCAAGAGGGTGTACTTTCTTTTTCACACAACTGTATATGTGCAGTAGTTGCACATCAGCACAGCCTTGCAGGTATACAAGCCCTGTATCCACAGCAGATAGTGAACACCTTGAATATCTTTTAAACCAGGGGTAGGAACCATTTGGTCCTTTGGATGTTTTGGACTTCGGCAGAGTTTGGAAAAGTGACTTTTCTAGACTATAATGTCCTGAATCTGCCAGCCAACAACACCCATAATACTTGGCTATGCTGGGTGGGACTTCCAGGAGTTGAACATCTCCAGGCACCTTACACACCTTAAGTGGCATCTGAACATTCATCCTCTTGTTTTATTTAGCCTTGAGAATAGCGGGGGGGGGGGGGGCAGGGGGAAGACACTTGAATTTTTAGTCTTTTTACTACTTCTGCAGGGATTGACTCTTTGAATACTTTCACACACTTGCTTAAATGACTCTCCACTGTCACCCTCCTGAATTGAAAAATAGCATGACATGGAGAAGTGTTCAACCTGTCCTCCCTCTAATGTAATTTATTCCTATAGGGAAGGAAGGTGCTTTCAGAAGGCAGGATTTTAACATTCAGCTCTTACCCCAATGGTCCATTCCAAGTGGGAAAATACCCTATGACTCTGCCAACTGCACAAACTGGCTCACAAGTAAGAGCAAAGGGAGCCAAAAAGCAGAGCATGATTAGAAGACATAGTGAGGAATCTATGGATCAACACCAGGGACCAGGATGGCTGACCAACTAGCAGGAGCTCCTCAGAATCTCAGGGAGAGCTTGTAAAAGGGTTTTTTTTTTTTCAACTACACCTCCCAAAATTCCCCAGCCAGCATGGCCATATTGGCTAGGGGATGCTGAGTGCTGTAGCTCAAACTGGGAAAAAAATACATCCATGTTCTAGTGGCCGACTGTTTCACATCACCAGATCCCTGATCCTTTTAACTCAAAGATAGCAAACCTGCTGCCCCAACCACATTGGTTAAGGCCAGAGTCCAAAACTCTGGAGGGTGTCCAATCTTGTTTATGCTGAGCTTGAACCTGGGACCATCTGCATGCAAAGCATGGGCTCTGCTACTGAGCAATGACATTCCTCTTCATCTATACCTATCAGAGCAGGGTTGGGATCCAGTCTCTTGCAATCTTGGACATAACCTGCTGCAGATACACACATCCTGAAGTGCCAGAACACACACTTTACTCTTACTCGACAAGAGATGGGAGACCTTCTTGCCAACAGGAGAATAGCAACCATTCTTGGCAAGGAAAGTAAACAGTGCTATCAATTCCTTGCACCATAGCATTGTGCCCTTGACAGAATCCTACAACTGCTTCTGAAAATCAAAACACCAAAATCTTCTAAGAAGAGGGACATTAACAGTCCTAACTTTTCAGTAGGGCTCCACTGAGCAATGCTGACTGCAGTCAACTTCAGTTGGCTGGCTGTTCACACCAACAAAGATCTAGAAGAGGAAATTTAATTATTTGGTTCAAGTGCCTGAAAACACATGCTTTAAATAATTCCTAACAATGTCCTTTGGCTTCCCAAAACGTTTTTTTTTTTAAGAGGTGTGGGTAAACAAAGCGACCAACAGAATGGAATCAAAAGACTTCTTTCCACAGCTTCAAGCCTTTAACACTGTGATTTCTTTCCAGATGAGTTCACCTTTTCCATTAGGAGGAATATGTGCTCGGCAAACTCTCGGATTGCGCCACGGCCACCGCTACATTTGCAGATGTAGCTCGTGGCTTTCTGTGCAGCCGGGCAACCGTCAGCAGGAACAGCGCTCATACCGGCTTTCTTCAGGCACTCCACATCAGATTCTTCATTTCCTACAGGGAGAGAGATGTCACTATACATTAGGTCAGGGTTCTCTTTTCAAAAAAGCACGATGACTGCAAGTTCAACCATTTATTTGTTAAGCACTGTGTTGCATTTCCAAGACCACTTAGAAATGCTAACAATAATAGCCAAGAAAAGAAACCTTAAAAACAAACAAACAAACTAGCTGTGTAGTTTGTGAAGGAGAAATTTACAGCAAACTGAATTTGGGTTGTATCCACATTACACAATTATAGACCTTGGCTACCATTTTAACTGCCGTAGCTTCATCTTACAGACTCCTGGGATTTGCAGTTTGGTGAGGTACTTAGAATTCTGTCAGATTGCTTTAATGTTGTATACAGTTCAGGGGAGCAGACTAGAGAATTCTAAGTACCACACCAACCTAAAAATCACCGGATTCCATAGGATGAGGTCATGGTAGTTGAAGCAGTGTCAAAGTGCTACAACTGCGCAGTGTGGATATCCAACTGAAAAATGTGGTCCATGGACTGCATGCAGTCTTTAGGTGGGGGTCCCATGTAGTTCCTACCCCTGCACCAGATGCCAGACTTTTTTTGAGGAAAGACACCAGCTGAAACCTTTCCCCCCTTTTGTTAAGACTAGTCACTGGAGCCCCATTTTGACTCATCAACACTGGTTTCAGGGGCTTCACCCTGTAACGCCACCTTTAAAAGTAACTTCTAGTTGCCTGAAACATCACCTGTAATTCCTGCTGGGTGTGATGGTACAGTTTGCTGAGGGTCCTAGAGGAGCTGAAAATGGCCCTCTGACCCCCAGCAACCACATGCCCTTAATCTATTTCACAGGCGATATAAAGCCACATATAAACACAGATAATTAAAATCAGATTTTAATTTGTGTATTTTGCATATAGCATAGAATCATAGAATCATAGAATTGCAGAGTTGGAAGAGACCACGAGGGCCATCCAGTCCAACCCCCTGCCACGCAGGAAATCTTGATCAAAGCATCCCTGACAGATGGCCATCCAGCCTCTGTTTAAAGACCTCCAAGGAAAGAGACCCCACCACATTCTGATGGAGTGTGTCCCACTGCCTAACAGCTCTGACTGTCAAAAAGTTCCTCCTAATGTTGAGGTGGAATCTCTGTTCCTGGAGCTTGCTTTATTGTTTTATTGTGGTACACAATTTGAATTCTTTTGATCTAAGTGGCTTACCAATATTTGTAATTAAATAAGTTACATGCACCCAAAAATGAAAATTGTTGGAACAGGTATAACACCACAGGGAAGACTATACCACACAGTGGGTACTGCTACACTAGATGCCTTTGCTCTAAACAAGAGCAAAGGAGGCCTCCAAAGGACATGGCACTATCAGGAGGACCTTCCAGATAAACCTAAGGACTGAATTGGTCTATGAGAAAGAGAGAAGACAGTTTCTCAGAAAAGCAGGTCCCAAGCTGCTTGCTTATTTATAAACTAACAATAAAATCTCAAACTTCGGCTGGCAGTAACGAATGCAGAATGCTAGCTGATAGGCTAGCCCCCTAATGAGCCTAGCTGATGCATTCTGCACTAGTTGGACTAGCCCTTCAATGTAGGCAAAGTACAACTTATTTCTAGGCCTGTTGTGTCTCCCAGTGGATATTGAGGATGAAAATTTTCTCCCTAATCTTGCAATAATTGCCCATATCTGGTTTAGCTGATCTATCTGTTCAACAATACAAAGAATTATGTATGAATTTATTTATTGCATTTATATTCTGCCGTTCTCCTGAGATGAGATTCAAGGTGGCTTACAATACTTTTTAAAAAAATCAAAGTAAAAAGTTAATTTTAAAAGAATTAAATAACATTTCTTTAAAAAAAATGATTAAAAACTGTTAAAGACATACAAAACACATTTTCCAGTAAAAGATTAAAAATACTACATAACCACTTCACACATACACTACTGCTCTATAATTAAAATTCAAAGATCCACCTGAATAAAATATCTTTACCTGTCAGCGGAAAGAGAGCAAGGATGGGGCGGGGGGGGGGGAACAACTGGCTCTCCCACAGTCTGGGAGCAGCCATTGGGAAGGCTCTCTCCTGAGTCCTCACCAAATGCACCTGTAAAGGTGGTGGGACTGAGAAAAAGCCTCCCCCTGCTGATCTTAAAGCTCATGCTGACATATATAGGGAGACACAATCTTTCGGACAGTATGGACCCAAGCCATGCATTAATAAAGAACAAAATTAATGAAGAACTAAAATCAGGTTTCCATTTAGAGGAGGAGGGAGAGAGAGAGAGCAACCTAACCTAAGTATGCCACTTCCTTCCAGCACAATCCCATTTCCTTCCTCCATTTCTCTACAACTTGCAGCTTGTCTGTCACGCTGATTTCCACGACGCAGCCCAGCTTCATGGCAGAAAGCGTCTTTGCCGAGCAATCCCTCTCCGAGATCAACCGCACCTGGACAAACCAAATGCTATTAGGACAACGAGCAGGAACAGGGTGGCAAAAAGCAATCACATAAAGCAAATGTCTAGGTCCTAGCAGAAGCGTTTCTATGGGGAAAAAAAGAACTCAGATGCTGGTGTGTACTGAAATTGTCTTTCCTTATCATGCAACAGGGCACCTTCATCCAGGACTGGCCAACCTTGGGAGCTATGAAATATAGAATGGTGCATTAGTTGGTTACCAATGACAGGCAAGTTCATACATGAGGAATCTAATCCCAGGGTTACACTCAATCAGGACTGCTGAGTCAGGAACAGAGAAACCTCAAACCAAATCCTTGCTTGGCCACAAAATCTATTGGATGTCTTTGAGTCACCAGCTTTCATCCAGAACTCTTACAGTGATGTTCTGAAGATAAAGTAGCCATGGGAAATCAGCCCTCTTGACAGAAGAAGAGCAGGGAGGAAGTCAGGAGAGATCAGTAGGTGTTTCTTTAAGGACCTCTTTCCATGTCAAATTCTCAGCCACTGACTAACATAATGGAAACTCAGTCAGTTGCAAAGGATGATGGGGTACACGCTCAATTCATACTTGGCACCAGCCAGACTTACTCAGTTCAACAGCTCCAAACAAATAATTCATCCAATAAGCTGAATTTTAGAGGAGGAAATGGCTTTTGAAGGAATTTCTGCAGCAGCCTTCTTCAATCAGATCTCCTCCTGGTTATTTGGACTACAACCCCCTTCACTGTAACCAGTGTATGACATCTGGGGACAGTGTGAGTTGTAATCCAACACATTTGGAGGGCACCATATCAGGGGAAGCCAGTGCATGTTGCTGGTTATCTGTCATCATACAATCCTTGGTGAGTTTCTCAGCAGTCTCAGGATTTCTAAGTACACTGTTTGAAATTATTCAGACAGTTCTCTTTTATTAAAATGGATGCCACATCAATTCAAGGTCTGGATGTTAATTGTGCCTTTCTAAAAACTCTACTGCAGCAAGCTGAATACATACTATGCTCTAATTTTCATGCATTCTGCAAATTAAGCAGTTTCCAACTTATTAACAACACGGTTAAAGACTGAAAATACTCAGAGGAACCATGGTGGATCAGACCAAAAGGACCAGCTAGACTATCCAGAGTCCTCTGGAAGCCTACAAGCAGGTTGCAATGGCATCCGTCCTCCTCGCCTGTTGTTCTCCAGCAAGCTGCCTCTGAATATGGAAGCTTTGTTTAGCCAGGAATCATTATTCACACTGACAGCTTTTCTTAGCTATTATGATTTTTTTTGAGGTGTGGTGACAAAAGCTGACCTATCCTCCGGCCTAACTAAAAACAGAATTACCTAAAATAAGGAAACCTCAATGCTAGTCCCAACCAGAATAGACCCTAGAAGAGATCACTGGGAAATTCGTAAGTCAACACTGATATAGGTTCCATTAATTGAATGCTCTAGTGTAGTATAGTGATTGGAGTGTTAGACTGGGACTCTGGGAGACCAGGGTGAAATTCCCACTCAGCCATGGAAACCCACCAAGTGACTTTGGTTAAGTCACACTTCCTCAACCTCAGAGGAAGGGCAGTGCCAAATCTCCACTGAAGAAATCATGGCAAGAAAACCTTGGATATAGTCACCATAAATCAGAGTTGATTTGAAGGCACGTAACAGACTCCAGTTGGGACTAACAACAAAGGCCTTGACGTTTTTAGCGTTTAAAGTATGTTACGTATATTACATTGTTGTGATTCTTACAACTACGGAACAAAAAATTCCCAAGTTGAATCATGCCTTTCCTTCAGTTTGAATCACTTGAATTAATCACATGGCTTGAAGTCACCCCCATCTCCTTCAGCTCCACCCCATTTGCAATATGAGGAGAATAATACCAATCTCCCATACAGAGTTGGCTGTATGGATCACAACCCAAACCCATTCATATACTTCAAATGCTGAATATTAAATATTTGTACATTTCACATAGGTTTTTTCCCCTTTCTGCTAAATGAGAAGGGGCTGCTAGCCAATCACAGCAGTGAAGCCTTGCCAAGCCCTTCTCTTCTGCAGTCCCAACCATACTTAGCCCCAAAGTCATCAAGACACCAGCCACCTGCTTAGAAGCCTCCCTCTGCAACCTTCAGATCTAGAAACCTGTCTTCCTTAAAAGAACGGTGAAATTCTTTCCAACAACAATCTCCTGCAAATCTGTCCAAAACAGAAACAAGTTAAAAAGTACCTCAACACCTCTCTTCTGAAGCAAGTTAATCCCAACAGCGTCCCTGACATCATACGAAACAATTTCTTTCTCGTTTTCTGAGACATAGATGTGGCCAGTGGTGAGACATCCGTCAACAGTACAAACCAGTAACTTCACCTCCTTCAGGGACTCTTTACCAAAGTAGCCGAACCTGGAAACATGGGTAGAGCAATTGTGGACAAGAAGGGGGAAAGCAGTCGCAAGTGGTACAATCCACATGCAAGAGCTTTCCTGCAGAAGGATAAAACAGAGACAGGAGTCTTGGCTTCTACTGAAGGGGCAAACTTGTACTTGGACAGTGCTACTTTTCATTGCAAGGGAAGGCTCACACCATCATGGCCCCCACAAGGGGAGGGGGCTGAAAGGGCTCTAGCCTGGGGGCCCAGGATTAGGAAGGGGGTCCAGCGTGATACTATTGCAAATTTTTATTATGTAAATCCATTTAGTTTTTTTAAAATAAATATAAATATTACTTCGGTGTCATCATTTAAAACTGACTTGTTTTAATTTTTATCCTCAATCCTATAGAGCATCTTGCTGCCCTTAATCTTAGCAGTAGGTAGGAGGCCCACCAAAGATCCTGGCCTGAGGGCCCACTTCAGGATGGGGGGGCATGCACACCATAGAACTATCCTCAAAATAAACCAACTTTGTGAACAAAGGTGAAACAAGCAGATGTCCAGGAAAAGGTTTTCAAGCCTAGCCTTCTGCCTGATATCTTCATTTTCTGTATCTCCTGCACAGAGAAACCACTCAATGACTTGACCCTCCACATGCAAAAATCAAGCCAGCCAAGAGAAATACAGACACAGAGAAACAGTACATTGTACTCTATCTGGCTTTGGATCATGGAGATAAAATCCGCATAAATGCACACAGAGATAGTAAGGGGAGATGAGAAGAAGAGGGAGTTGGGACATTTAATTTTATTTACTGCCATGCAGATTTAAAGTTGACTGTGACCCACTGAGAGCCTCTGGAATTGAGTGCGATAAAAATCTAAGGAACAACAACATTGTTCCATTTTTAACACAATCCAGAATGAGCTGGTCATGTCTAATCAAGAGGCCCTAAATCACATGTACATTCTGCTGGATTATATCTTCTAATTTTAAGATGTATCTGCCAATATTTTAGTGTGGCTAAGCAGAACCTCTTTCCTAGCAGGCTAGTTTTCTATCTGCTGAGGGGTTTATCCACAGGGGAGGGGAACATTTCTCAAATATGCAGACATCCTTGCCTTAAAGTGATGCACTACTTAATATTGACACATGTATAAACCAGTGCTAAGAAATTGTAGAAGGGGAGAAATATTGCAACAAACAATGAATCCAGAACTCTTACAGTGATGTTTTTGTTTTTACCTCAGGACTCTTTGCTCTGCAATAGGCCAGTCAATGTCAATATCTATATCCACGCTGTGCTCAGCACGCATTTCATAATAAGCCATTTTCCCACCCTAAGCAAAATTAAGAACAAGCATCAATCAGTTTTGCTGAAACAAACAAACAAATAAACAAAACAGAGGGATGGTGCAGACTGCTTAACATGCAGTTGTTCTATGTGCACCATCTGTGGGGCACAAATAACCCACAGGTGTGGAAAACAGCAGGAAGATGTGTTCTGTCCCTGAAGGAGAAAAGTCAGAAAGGCCTAAATGAGAGACAACTATATTGAAGAAAACAGTTTGCTTAGTTATAGAAAATGCTGTTAAGTTCGTAGTGATTTCAAATTAAGTTAAACATGTACAAAACGTTCTGAGCTATGTTCCCAAACATCTTACATATTCTCCTGATATGGTAACAGCTAAAATACTGGAATAAGATATGAATAACAAGTGTGATGTACACAGTTTGGAAACAAGTCTTGTTCCTTACTGGTGAGTTTGCATGACTGTCCTAGCCTTTTGCTGCTCAGTTCTTGCCTCTGTATGTTTTTGGAAGAGTTTCATATAAAGTTGATGTAATTGCTTTTTTTGGGATGGAGCCCCAAAGTTCACCCAGCACTATATCATTAAATAAACTGTTGAGATCAATCTGCTATCAGACTCCATTCATGAACCTTAAAGAGTTAAAAATATTCCCTTCCATCCCTGGTCTCCAGCAGCAAGACAGTGTTCCCCAACTTTCTGGGGAGAAAGAGGAAAAGGTTCTTAAGGGGTCATATTCCAGTGGTGGGAGGGCGAAAGGCAGGGACCAAAAATACCAGCATACTTTAGTTTAAAACTCTTTAACCTTAAAGCCTAAGCATCTGAGTTTAATATTTAAGTTTAAAATTTAGAACCTAATGTTACCTGCCCTGACAGCCCCCATCTTGGAATATCACTTAATTGGCAATATTTAATCATTTGGCTTGCTGTGGCCTTCCACATGGTTAGCGGGTAAACCAGGAACCCCCAGATACCAAGGATGGAGACACGTATAACTAAGGGAGCAGCCCTTTGGAAATTCCCTGAACAGGTGATACTCAAGGTCAGAGTTAACACCTGGAGATGAGTCATCAACTAATCCACTCAATGACAGCAGAGTCCTCGATCGTTGCAAAATGTGTTTTTCCTCTTTTCTTCCTCCCCCCAAAAGACAAGTTCTCTGCTTCTATTCAATTCCAAATACATCACTCATTAACGATTGTTAACTCTTCTGGAGGATCCTTTGTTTAGTCCTGGGAAACTCCAAGAAATACTATATTCCACTCTAAATCCCATCCCTTTGGGGGAATTACCACATATAAATATCACCCTAAAACACCACCAAAGTGCACACAGATCTTCCTCTTGTCTCCATGCCAGGCTGTGTAGCCATTCTGCCTTTTGGACCTCCCCTCTGCCAGTTTACTTCGCGATCTCAGCTCTCCAGGATCAGTATAACCCACAATCCCCTTAATCTATTCCTCTAACCAAATACAGTACTTCCTACTTTCTTCGTGAGCCTTGTGTGATTGCTTGAAGCCTGAGTGTTTGCACAAATGCTGTTAAGACCAATTTCCAATAAAGATCATTTAATTGTACGCTCTGGATTAGAGCATCCTCAGTTACTATTGATACACATAGCTCAAAAGATCCTGCTGTTACTCGGTCTCTTGCTGCCATTTTGAACTAATTATATAGTCCCCATATTATGATTCAGACACTAGTGGGATCCTTGTGGACCCACATGCAATTCAGGTAACACTAGCTTGGAACTTAGCTCAGAACTGCCGGCAACTGCAGCCTTTTAAAATGACCCCCCACACACACACAAAACTGCAAAATCCAAGAAGCCATGTGTCATGGGGAAGGGGCTGTTGCCATCTGGGTAACTGCTAAAAGGCTAACTTCCCAGTAGGATCAGACTCAGTTCCAGGGACTATAGTACCCTCCCCTGACTGAATGGGCAGGGTGCGAAGTGGCAGGATACATACAACAAAACAAAGGACACCCAGTGAATTTTATAGCCAGTGTGGATTTAAACCAGAGTTCCTCAGCTCAGCATTAACCCTGCACAACATGGACTCTTCCCAGATGCCATGGACAGGACTAGTGTTACATTTACCATGTGATCATCTACCATAGTTTGCTTTATTTTTGTTTTGTTTTTTTAAAGCAGCCAAGCTTTGGCGGCGGTGGGGGGGGGGCTTAATATATTCCCCCTGCACTTTTTTCTTGCTTAAAACTGAGGAAGACCCTGAAGGGACTATTTCAACAAACAGCACACTCAGGGGCAAGCAGCAGCCTTAGAGGGGGATTTCCACCCACTGGGAAATTGGTAACTGGTCCTTCCCTGGTTTACAAATGGCAAAAGAGTTTTGAAGGGATAACTAAGCTGCATCAAAAAAATGATACTAGAGAATTCTCAAAACTAGCCTAGATCTCCATGCCAAAAGCAAACAAAAATGAGGTTTTATAAAATCAATAACAATAACTCAAGCACCAACCTGCAAATACCCCTTTTCAATCAAGGCTCTTTTGGCAAAATAAAATGAGCCATTTTCATACAGCTCGCCATCCCAGTCCTGGCGCCGTGGACGTTTGGCAGGATTCAGATTTTGAGGTACAGTCACTTCACACACTACAGCAAGAAAGAGAATGAGAAAGAGAGGGGGTGCTCTGTTATTGACAAGCAGTGATGTTTTGTTGACATTTTGCTGTCACTCTGATCTTTGAAAGGAAGGGACAGCACACATATTTTGCACATAGACAACCACTAAGACTGTAAAACTTGGATTATGCCTCTAGCTGGATGATGCCAGAGACTGCTGTTGCATAATGACTTGTTTGCTACAGTGGTCTGGCTTACAAGTTCAAAACTTGCCATCCCCTCTTGAAGGAATGACGGCAAGAGGGCTGAGATGTATTATTATGATCTCAGTTACACATTTACACATTCTATCAAGTGTTTACTGACTGGTGGTTTGGATCATCAATGATTCAGATTCTATCCAAGAATCCAGGAATCAGTGGGGTATCTTTGGATAATGTGGCATGTTCCAAGCAGTGTCGCTTTTTGCAATTATTCTATTGTGTTCGGCAAAATTGATCACCAACAATGGTCCACCCTGACCTCACATCGGGAGGCATGGAGACACACTATCCACAATGCTGCAGCCTTATTTGAGAACTCACGCCGAACAAGTCTTGAAGAGAAACGACAATACAGAAAGAATCACAGCCCAAAAACATCACCCAACGAAATCTTCTGCTGTGCTTTCTGCAACCGGACTTGTCTATCTGGGATTGGCCTTTTTAGTCATCAGCGAGCTTGCAGAAAACGCGGAATGAGTCCTTCCTGAATCTTCGTTTGCGAAGAAAAGCCAGAGAGAGAGAGAGAGAGAGAGAGAGAGAGAGAGAGAGATTGTGTTCCTATTTATAGTGATTTGATTCAGATGTTTTGTCAGCCCATTTGGAATTGCTCCCAGAGCACCTATTGCTCCTGGAACCTGAGTTCTCTTCCCAAAGCTGCTGAATCTTGGTGGGTTTTTTTTTTTTTTTTGCATTCAAATTTTTATTAGTTTTCACACAGATTATATAATCAAAACAATCACTATGGACCCACATTACACACAAAAAAAATACAACACGCGATCTGATTTTTAGGTCTTGGTATTTCACAATCTTTTCCATCTCTTTGCTTTCAATTCTGCTGCCCTTCAAGTTTGCCACATACCTATAATCCAAGCGTTCGTTTTCTAAAATGCAGTTATGTCTGGCATAGTATATCCTAACTGTTGGTTTGAACCTTAAAATCCAACAACTTCTTCAGGTTTATGTTCCTACCAGTAGTAGTGGTGATAATAATAGTAGTAGTAGTAGTAGTAGTTATTGATGTTATTTCATTAACATCCCACCTTTCCTCCAATATTGGGACTCAAGGTGACTTACAATGGCTAGAACAAAAACTGGGTACATGGCAGAGCTTTCCTCCAGAGCCTTGGAGGACTACAACCACTCAATATAGCACAGAGAAGGGTAGCCCTCCAGATGTCGGTCTGCAACTTGGCTCTAGCTAGCAAAGCCAGTGGTGAGGAATGAAGAACGCTGCAATCTAACAGCATCTGGAGGGCCACTAGTTGCCCACCCCAACTCAGAAGCATGCAGCAAAAGGGATATTTGGGGTCTTAGTCATCTGATCCAAGCCCCTGGTCAATGTAGGGCATATCACGAAGAATGCAGGTACAGCAGCCTTGACAGCTATCCAATCACGTTAAACATCTCCAACAAACAAAAAGCGAACAGAGCCAAAGACAGTCTGTTTCACTATTAAACAGCTCTTACCATTAGAACTAGAATGGACCAATGGTCTCAGTCTGTATGTATTCATAGCTTTTATAAGCAGCATTTGCAGCTGGAAACTTGAATATCTCCTACCTCCTTTTTTGATTTCACTCCACCTAAACTGATGTCGCCTCACGACAGAGAAGACAGAGTCAAAGCCATCCTCCCGGATCATTTTGGCCACTTTGATAAGATCAGTGGGATGCAAACAGGGGGAGGTTGCTTGAATATTTCCTATGACATCAACCTCTGGCAAAGAGAAAGGAACAAGATAGAGGAAATAAAAAAACATAAAAATACTGAGTGTCTTAAAGTGTAAGATTAGTCAAAATAGACCGGTAGCATTTACAAGCACTATACCTTTTTTAAACATGGAAATGGGCACATTATAAATAATTCAAATACCAAAAGGATGAAGATGGTGTCTTTCAAAGCAAAACAGCTTTGGATTTATGCACTAGCCTGGCTACCACAGGAAATATGAACTCCATCCAGGCAACTAAGCAAGCTTATTTACAAGTTTGAACTAAAACTCACAAACTAGCAAGCTAAGGATTTGTGCATTTCAGTTAGTGCTGCAGACTGATATCCTGTACAAACTGACTGCCCCAGCATATGCATGCTTGGAATTAAGTCCTAGTCCTACTGTATACAGTGAGGGGCCTGAATATCTTAAAGGCCCCAGATCCTGTCTGATCTTGCAAACTAACCAGGGTCAGCCCTGGCTATTACTTGGATGGGAGACCACTCACCTAGTTAAGTTTCATGGCTGAACAAAGACTTGAATCTGGATCTTTCAGGGCTGGCTCTTGCCACTGCTTTATTAAAGAGGGGGCTTCCATCATTAATAGGCCATCTCTTTGTTTCTATTCCTTTCAATCTCCCATTTTGTTTAACATTCTGCCTGAAGAAGACTAATGTTCAAGCTTGTTTTCTGCTTTGCAGCATTCTCTAATCTTAATAAAGAAAGTATTAAGCCACTGCTGCTAGAAAGTCAATACACAGAATTGCAGAGGAGTTGTGAATGGAAACAGGAAAAATTCTAAGTAGTACCATTGGCCCATTAGGGAAAAAATGCAAACACCTTAAATCAATTTGTGTTTTTATCCTCTACAACCTGCCTCTTTCCTGTATTTTAAGAATTATTACACTTGTTGCGGAAGTGCTGTAAATAGAGCCTGTTTTAGACTACAACTCCCAGGACCACCCAGCCAAGCATGGCCACTTGTCATGCTGGCCAGGAAATAGTGTAATCCCCCAAAGTAATTTTTACAAGCTATGTTTTTAAGTGTTTCCTTAACATCAGAAAGGAGTGTTTAAAAATAATTTCTTTGTTCTTAACTGCCTTAAAGTTGACTTCAACATATGGTGACCCCATGAATGAGAGACCTCCAAAGTCACCCTATCCTCAGCAGGTCTTGCAGACTCAGGGTACTGGTTTCCCTGAGCCTATCCATCTGCAATGCGATCTTCCTCTTCCCCTACTGCCCTCCACTTTGCCAAGCATTATTGTCTTTTCCAGTGAGTCATGTCTTCTCATGATATGGCCAAAGTATGATAGCCTCAGTTTAATCATCTTGGCTTCTAGGGAATAACTTTCCAGGCCTAACTTTCTCTAGGATCCATTAACTGTCTTTTTAGCAATCCACTGAACTCTTCTCCAGCACTACATTTCAAATGAGTTGATTTTCTTCCTATCAGCTTTCTTCACTTTCACAACCATACACAGAAATGGGGAATAATTTCTTAACAAACCCAAAACAATTAATGACTGCGACCACACCATCATGATACTGAAGGAATTCTACAATGGCATCCAGGGAAGTAGAGGAGTCTTTAGACACTTCTGAGCTCCTTCGATGAACTTGAGCTCCAAACTGTTTGGCTACTTTCTCAATTTCATCATGGTCCGTGGACACCCAAACACTGTTGGGAGAAAAAAAAAACATAGCAGTTTTAAACTGTTGTCCAGACAGACAAGGAGGATTGGGACGAGTGGTCACCTAAGGACATTTAGGCTTGAAAACCCCTCTTAGGTTTTTTTTCTGCCAGGAATTTAAATGTCACAGGTTTGTCATGGCACACATGTTCACCTGGGGATACTATCAGAGACCATCAAATTATAGGCTGAATGCTCTATTTTTGGGTTTACTTTGCAAAATTTAAGGCACTGAAGCTTGTATAATGGATGAAGAAAAGGGAATGAGTGTGACTGGTGTCTTCAGAGTTAACACATATTATGAAGCCCGTTCTGGGCATTCAGCCACCTAACTATCAACAGTAAGATAAAGTAAATACAGAAGAGAATAGCTGAAGGGGAGGGTGCAAAGCAGTGTACTTAAACAGTGCAATAGTCGTAAACTGACAAATGACAACAAACTTGCAAATCCTGCAAACAAAGAAATGGGGTGGAGGAACCATACCTGTTTCAATAATAGTACATCTTGCTTTCAATTCCCCACCCCCCCATCTTCAGTGAAGGGATAGTTAATACTGTACTTGACATTGTATTTCTACTTTCTAGTAAAGTACTGTATATGCAAGACTTTAAAAAAAAACCCATGCCCTTACACCTGCTTTGACGCAAGGCACACTGGTTTTTTTTGGGGGGGGGTTGTTAATAAATATTTTTATTGCACAGGGCAGATATGTTTCAATCAGCTTTTACAAAAACATCCCCCTCCATTTTTACAATTCTATAAAACATTCAAACAGATTTAGATATTGACATTTGAATCTTCTCAGAATGACTTTCTTTTGCTATCTGTAAAAAAAAGGATGAAATCTAAACCTTTTAGTTACACAATCTTCCTATCACATTTAAGTATCTAACAAGTATGCACCACCCATTACAATGTTTTTCCCCCAAGAAATCTTTCCATAGAGCTGTCTCCTCAATAACCTAACTATTCAAACCTTCTATCTAGACACCCTGAGTTTGAAGCTGTGATAATGGGGGACTGCATCTCCCATTATCCTGCCATTCTTACAGAACCTGCATTAAATTCTTTCACCACTTCTACTGAAGCAGTGAAGGTGGGGAGATAAATATTGGTGGCAAATCCTAATCCCATAAAGCCCTGCATTGCATTTCTCAGAGTAACTTGTCTGGGATTACAACTCTCAGAATCCATGTGTGCGTGTGTTTAGGAATCTGGGAAATGTAAACTTGGCAAGTACAGTAATTTTTTCCAAACACTGCCGTTTTCTACATCACTGCTGTCCGTAGAACCGTAGGCGCAATAAAGATAGCCAAGCGCTTTAAAAACTAACATAAAAAAGAGAGAATCGCTGAAAAACTTAAGGATAAAAGCTGGGAACATCATTAAGTAAACTATGGTGAACTTTAAATGGATATGCAGAACAAACTTGGAAAATAGATATCAATGTTTATGGAAGTAGATAAAATATGTAAGCTATCCTGCTTAGCTGAGGTAACAAATGGAAGTTATAAAAGAACAGAAGATTCCATTAAATGCCTTGAATAAGAAATTGTAATTAAATAAGTAAGAATGCATGCAAGAGGAAAGCAAATTAATGGAAAGATGCTTGTCTTATTTTATTTACATCATCATCATCATCATCATTATTATTATTTCTATGCATTTCATAAGCTTTCAAGATTTTCTATATGAACGAAGAGATAAACTCTTTTTTCCTTCTGTTGTTGTTTTAATAGAAATGTATTGAGGGGGGAGAACTAGCATGAAAGAACCCAGACGTCAATGTTGAAAACAAAAGAACTGTGACCCCTTTGGAAAAAAGCGAGGAGGGTGTGTGTGTGAGAGAGAGAGGGGGGGGGATGACGCATGCGCACACCTTTGAAAGACGCCAGAGTCCAGGGCTGCCCTCAGCACCCAGCCAATCAGAGGGACCCCAGCGAGGAGCTTGATGTTCTTCAGCGGGATTCCTTTGCTGCCCCCGCGGGCCAATATCAAGGCCGCCATGTGTGAAGGCGGCCTCTCAGCATCTCCCGACGGCCGACAAGAAGCGGTAGCGGAGAACTCAGCAGCAGCGAAGGCCTCGGCCATGGTTCTCTGAGGGAAAACCGGGAAGGGAACTTTCCTTCTTTACCACGTTTAGGCCCCGCCCCATTCACGCAGCCTCTACGCCATCACGCATGGAGCATGCTGGGACATGTAGTTTTAGGAGGCTGTTTGCCTGGTTTTTCGCTTGCAAAGGATTCTGGGAATGGTAGTTCACTGGGAAGGAAAACAGTGGCTGTGCCATTGCAGAGAATGATTGAAAATGTAAAAAGTTTGGGGCATAGCCCCCAGAAAGAGTGGGGTGGGGGGCTGGCAGGGGGATCTAGCCTGGGGTCCCAGGAGGGGCCCCCAGTGTAATATTATTGTATTTTTAAAATCCATTTAGGGGTGTGTTTTTTTTAAAAAATATATATAAATATTACTTTGGTGTCATCATTTAAACTGACTTATTTTAATTTTTATCCTAAATCCTATAGAGCAGTGGTTCTTAACCTTTTCTTTACTCTTTAAATATCTTTTGTTGCCGTGGTCCCCCAAGATGTAACTCGAGAAGATTTAAAACAACAAAAACAACAGCAACAATACTTAATAATAATAATAATAATAATAACTAATAAGAATATTGTAATAAAATTACATTATCTGTTAAACCTTCCCTCAGAGGCACTGGAGGAGGGGGGCAGACTTTTCTGCTGCTTCTTCCTGCAAGTTTGTGGCTGGAGTGGATTGAATGGCAATGCACAGGCCAAGCCAGCCAGCCAGCCTGCCTTTGCCTTGGCTTCTGTCATGTGACCACTCCATTGCAAGGGAGGTGGGGCAAGCAGCCTTCAAGCCTTTGCGGACCCCCCTGTGAGGACATTGCGGACCTCCTGGGGGTCCCCGGACCACAGGTTAAGAACCACTGCAGTAGAGTATCTCGCTGCCCTTAACCTTAGCAGTATGTGGGGGCCCTGGCAAAGATTCTGGCTTGGGGGCCTACTTCAGGATGTGGGGGCCATGGTTTGGGAACCAAGGAAACGGATGTTGGGAAGTGTAGTTCAGAGTGGATGAAATGTAAAGGGTGTCATGATAGGTCACTGGTACCTTTGAGCATATCAAGAGGACCAGGCAGCAAATAGATCTTATAGCAAAGACAGCAGACATCACGCTGACGAAATGAGCACACAAACACAGGGATTGTGCCTAAACTACTTTCCTTTACATTGACTCCTTTCTTTACAAAAGCCTTTCAGGGCTGGGGAAGACGGGGGAGTTTGTCAGATCGCTCTTTCGATTGCTTGTTTGTTTGTCCTTTTTCTTTCCTCTCATTATTTATGGTCTCCATGACCCCCTCCTTGCTCCCTCCCCGCCTCCTGCCTGACTTTAATCATCTGGAGGCGATTCCCCCCCACCTTTGCCTGTGTGAATTAAGCAAAACAGAAAGTGTCTGGATCATTCGAAACTGGCAGGCACCATGTGATTTATGCGCTCCTGATACGAAAGGACGGTAATCCGGAATCTGGCGAACTTTTTCCTGTCGTGGAACCGGCCCCTTAGACTATATAACACAGCACTCATAACAACACCATCCAGTACTGTGTAGCATAGAGTGCACAGAGCAAATGTACAGTCTCAAAGCAAAAGTCCAAGTGACTCCAGTGAGGGGAAGCATCTGATTATACATATACAAATATAGTACATTCATTGCCTTTGTTACTTTTCCTTAAGTTTTCTAAAAATTGTGATGGAAATGTGCATTCCTGCTCATTGGGACAACTGGTTTGCTTTGCTGTGCTTTCCCGATAAGAGTGGAAGGGGAAGGTGATTGGTTGGATGTGCACAGGGGGCGGAGTTTGCAGGCAAGGCAGTGCCCAGAACTGTTACGTTGGATTTTTGCCGTACCAATCATGCACTGAGGTGACAAAACAGTCTTTTCTCCCTTTTTTTGATGTTTTTTAAGCAGAAGGTAACACCTCCATCTGTCAGGGATGCTTTGATCATGATTCTATGATTCCACACCTTGGATTTGCATTTCTTAAAAATACTGTCTGGTGGCTGCAACTGGAGAGAATAAAAAGGCAAGTAATTCACTCATGCTCGCCATCTTGATTCACAGGCATGCCCGTTTGAACATTAAACATGGATAGCTTTGTATATGTGCAAACAGTGGAAACAAATGAAAGCTGCTGCAAATTGGCGTTACAATTTCAATAATGCCAACTCAGAACTTGGACAAGTTATCTGTTTGATCTGTTTGGATGACAACTCCAGAATCCCCTAGCCAGCATAGCTGGTGGCCATGTAGCTTGGAGGAGTCTGGGAGCTATAATACAAAAGTAATGTTTTCAAGCTTTGGGTCAGATCCTTACCCCTCACTGTTTCTGCCACTGGACAGCTTGAAGGATTCTACAGATGGTGCTGTAGAATGGTGGGTTGGGTACTACAACTCTCTCTCTCACACACACACCTCTAATCTGTTGGAAGTCCTTGAAATAAACATTTATGATCATTTTCCACACATATCCTTACTCTGAGGAGCATAGCTGTTGTGTTGGTTGTTAAGCCCTGAATGCTCAGTATGGCTGCACCAAGATGACAGGAGCATAACAAATTTCTTAATAGGGTTATACATCCAGGTCTCCATCTAGTCAGTACAAGTCTGCAGCAGGATTTCTCCTAGTCCAAGGTGTTGTCTATACAAGCCCCCAAAAACCTGGAGTGATCCACAGTAAGACAATTCGCAGCAGCTGTGACTTGTCTTAATGGTCTTTCATCTCCCATAAACTTTGCATGCCCTCTATTCAAGATGGCGGCTGTGAATGAATTACTCATGTTTTTAAATCTGCTGCCACCAAACTTTTTAAAAACCCTATTTCCATGGTACGCATAAGCAACATTTTGCCTTTACACAAAAAATGGGGCGGGGGGGGAGGAAAAAACCATATCACATTTTATCGCCTTAGTGATTACTCACTAAGGCAAAACTCTAACATGGCGGCAGCAGGCGCTTGCCCAGTTAGCAAGCTCTGCCCCTGCACTCATGCAGCCAATCAGCTTGTGCGTCCTCTCCTATGGGTAAGTGATTCAAACTGAATCGCTTGTTCCAATGAGTGGGAATGCGCATTTCCTTTGCAGTTTTAAGAAAACTCTGGGAAAAACTGCAAAGGCTTTCCTTTCACAGTTTTTGACGGTTTTGGCCCCCCTCTTGAATATGGTGAAACGATGTGGGTGCCTTTAAAACAGCCCATATTCTCCTTGCTTTCTGTGAGGAGTATTTTTGCTGTTTAGACAACCTAACCATAGAGAAAAGAGGGCAGGAGAGTCTGCTGGCTGTTGTACTTAAGGGAAGAGAGCAGAGTTAATTCATTGTGTCTCAGCACAAGGCAACTGATGTAGTGTTTCCCCCATTTTATTCCTCACATATCAACCACACAGATTCTGGAAACAGCAGTGATGACAACTTTGCAGTCACAAGTATGAAAAGTGTCCTCTCAATGGCTGTTCTTGCAGTGCTTTTTAATTCCAGCAGAGTGCATCCTGGTCACATGTGAGAACCATGCATGAGAAATGGAATATCAGTGGTGTGTGTGTCTGTGCCTTCAAGTCACTTGTTCACTTATGGTGACCCTATGAATGTTGTAGGGTTTTCTTAGGTAAGCAATACTCAGAAGTGGTTTTGCCAGTTCCATATATCCTCTGAAATATAGCCCGCAGCATCTGGTATTCATATTGGCAATCTCCCATCCAAGAGGGAGTCTTACTCGGAATTCTGTAAGGAGACTGGGCTGACCACTGTTCGAGAGTAAATGTTGAATTGGGTGGATTTTTTTCTCTTAATCCAACCATTCCTATGAACTGGCTGAGATTATCTGGGAAAGGTCTTCTCTGTGTCCCATCACCCTCCTAGGTACACCTGGTTGGGAACACCAGAGAGTGCTTTCTGAGTGGCTCCCATGCGTTAGAATTCCCTTCCCAGAGAAATTAGACTGGCATCCTTCTTACTATCTTTTGGCATCCAGGTGAAGTCCTTTTTATTCCAGCAGGCCTTTGTGAGAATTGCTTTTTAAAAGAGGAAACAGTCTTTGTGGAATGTGCTGGAGTGTTCTTTGTTGTTTTCATAGTTTTTCTTTTAACTGGTTTTTAATTATTTTGATAATTTAATTACTTTTTAACTTTTGTATGCTGTGAATTTTAAACTGTGTTTAAACTGTTATAAGCCACCTTTAGTCCTGAAATGTGAAAAAGGCAGGATTATATCATCATCAACATCATCACCATCATCATCTACCACTTTTTCCAAGTTGGTGCCTTCAAATACGTATTGGACTGCAATTCCTACCATTTCCACCCAAGAATGATGGATGCAGTGGCTCAACACATTTGGAGGGCACCAGCACATGGGGGAGGTGACGAAACTGTTTCCCCACATAAAAAAAAAAGGTACACGATCTGTCTATTAAATAATGAGACTGTGTTTCTACCTTTTAGACAAATCAGGGAGAACTGATTGTGAATGCTTGAGTGGTGACCTTGAACATGTCTGAACCTGCATGACAAACATCAACACTCTCGGCTGTTCAGTTAATTGTCAGTTGTCATTTAAAGCAGCTGTGTTATCTGTTGTATGCTGGAAAAATGCTAAGTTTAAAAATTGAGCAACATGACATTCTGCAGCAACTTTTCAAAAAATCATCACTTGTGATGAAACCTGGATCTTCCAGTATGTTCCTGAGACAAAATGACAGTCAGTGCACTGGAAAACACCATCACCACCAAGAATGAAAAAAAGCATGTCAAAGTAAGTCCACATTCAAAGCCATGCTCATTTTTCTTTTTACATCTAGGGCGTAATTTTGGCAGAATGGGGGAAGTTTTGAGAAAGCTGAGAGAAAGAGTCAGGAAAAAAGGGCAGAAACTGTGGGAAAATGGTTTCATGCTTCATCAAGACAACACACCTGCTCACAAAGCACTTTCTGTGAAGCAGTTTTTGGCTGATAAATGCAGTGCTACACTTGAACACCCTCCATATTCACCAGATTTAGCACCATGTGACTTTTTTTCTTTTTTCCTAAAGTGAAATTGGTGCTTAAAGGAACATATTTTGAGTCAATTGATGTAGTAAAGAAGAAAGTGGCAGATGTGTTGAAACACTGATCTGCTCCATACCTTTGACCAGTGGAAAACAAGACTGCATTGGTGTATGGGTGTGAGTATATTGAAGGGGACAAACATTAGAATTGTAATACATATAAATAAAGATGGGTTATTGTATCAGTCTTGTTATTTAATAAATAGACCTTGTAGAAGACTTGCTTCTAAACTTGGTGCCTTCCTCAGCCTGGTGTCCTCTATATGTGTTGGTCTGCAATGTTCATAAACTCCAGCTAGCATAGCCAACACATCTGGAGGGCAATAGTTGGGAAATGTTCTCAAAGGATGGTGTGAGTGAGGACAGGGAGATGGGGCTGGCCCAAGACATTTTGCTGCCTGAGGTGAAGGATAAGAGGATGTTCTCTCCAGGATAACATACATAAGCCAGCTGGACTAGCAGTTGAATCTTCCTTCAACCGGAGCTTGGAAAATTACTTTTTTTTTTACTATACATTTCCTTAGCTCGGACGTCAATATCATACCCTCCAACATTTCACAGATGAAACCTGGGACACCTGTGGCCAAGCAACATCAGAGTGTGGACAAGGTGGCAAAAATTATTAATGAGGAAGAACGCACAAGCTAGGAAAGGCTGCATCAATTTGCTTTCACCTGAGCCTACAGGGAAGGGCAAAATTCTGCCCCTTTCTCTCCTCTCCTCCCTTCTGGGCTAACTAGGTGTAAACTACTTTTGAATTTTGAACTCAATTTAAAGCAATTGAGTTAAGCTGAGGACAAAAGGAGAAAGTGGGAGGTGGAGAGAAAAACTGGGACATTTTAAAAACATCTGAAAAAGTGGGAAGACAGATTCATTAAATTGGGACAGTTGAAGGCTATGCAATAGTAGAGGCAATTCTACTACTCTTTTCCACATGTGAGGGCAAGCTGAAGGACAGAGAGTAACCTGCATGATGGTGTCCAGTGCTCTGACCTCCAACACCTCAATGTTTGACCTCACGCCTGCACCAACATCGGCTGCCTCGGGCAGCTGTCTCACTTTGTCTAGTAACATAACATACCTCACCCAGTTTGACTTTCAGCACTGTGGACTGCTACTGGAAAGACCAAAAAGTTCCATGGCTCACTAGCTCTCCCTTCACCCTGGTTCCCAGAATCCACTCTGGAGATTATCAAATGGGTCCTAAAACCCCGTTTCTGTCTCGCTAACCCCCCTCCCGCCCCAATCCCATTCCTGTTACAGAATAAAATAAAAATTTTCAGACACCTACTTGTTAGTGAGACAGAAACTGTCCCCTCTCCCCTTGGCAACCCAGGAGTAAATGCAGCCCTCGTAAAACTGCATTTATGACCTGGGAAGCAAATCCTTCCCATTCTCGTGAGAGAATGATCCCACTGAAAATTTAAAAATTAAAACTCAACTGTCAAAAAAGAAAACCAAGTCCCAAAACACAATATAAAAATTACAAGTAACCTGGGGGGTGGGTGGGTTACCTCCTCGCCCTGATCGCAGCCAGAAGTCTTCGGGAGGGATCTCCAACCGTGGCTGGCATCGTGCCAGCATAATGGCACAAAAATGGGGCACCATTCAGACCACCCATGATTCCATGACAGAAACGGAATGGGTGGTCTATTAAATACTTTTCCCCATGAATAAAAAAAGGGAGGCATCACTGGACGGGGATGATGTTGTCTGAAACGGAAAACCTTTAGCGAGCCTGTTCCGTGCCTGCCATGGATTATTAAGCCAATGTGATAATCTCCATCTTGGTTCTGCCTTAAAAGAAACCTGCCCCTCACCTAGCTGGGCAGCATGATTTTATAATATGTTGCTGAGTTTATTGGTTGGCCCTTACATCCTGTGCCCCATCGTTTTTTTTATTGGAAATAGCTGTGAGCTATCCTCTGATTCCTACCATGAGACAAATAATTATTAATATTCCCTACCATTACTTGAGGTTCTATGTAAAAAAAAAAGATGGAGGAGGGTACAATGCAAGGCATGCCATTTGAAATGACTCCTATTTCCATTGTCAGCCTTGGAAAACAGCCCACCATCCCAGTCTTAAAATAACATACTGTATATGAAAATTATCTCTGCTTTGTCAGTTTGGATAAATAATGAACGTGGTTGTAATTTTGTTTTCTAAAAAGGCACTCTTGAGGCTCCGGCCAGGCTGGAGGTCATTTGGAGCCAGGAGAAAGTGAGAGCTTGCATTAGGTGAAAACCATTGGTCCAAACTACCACATAGAATCATTGAGTTGGAAGACACCACAGGGGCCATCTAGTCCAACCCCACTCTGCCCTGCAGGAATCAATGCACCCCCAACAGATGCCATCCAGCCTCTGTTTAAAAACCTCCAAAGAAAGAGACTCCACCACATGCTGAGGAAGAGCATTCAACTACTGAACAGTTTTTACTGTCAGGAAGTTCTTCCTAATGTTTAGGCAGAATCTCTTTTCCTATAATTTGAATAAATTTCTCCATGTCCTAGTGTCTGGACTTTATTTACAATCTTCTTCAGCATGATGCTCCAAAGGGCTACGGCAGAGCTTAAAGAAGACGACGGCATCTATATACGTTACCGTACGGATGGTAGCCTGTTTAACTTAAGTTGTCTGAGGGCTCACACTATGACTCTAAACTATCTAGTCCATGAGCTTCTCTTCGCTGATGATGATGCCCTTGTTGCCCACACAGAAGCAGCTAAGCAGCGCCTAACAGCCTGCTTTGCAACAGCTGCAGAACTGTTTGGGCTGGAAGTCAACCTGAAGAAAACGGAAGTTCTTTACCAGCCTGCACCACAGGACGAACACCAACATCCCCACATTGCCGTCGGCAAATCTGTGCTCAAGTCCGTTCAGCAGTTCACCTACCTGGGAAGCATCAACTCCTCAGATGCCAAGATTGACAAAGAGATCGATCACAGATTAGCAAAGGCATATAGTGCATTTGGAAGACTTCACAAAAGAATCTGGAGCAATAAACACCTGAGGCAAAGCACAAAAATCAGTGTGTATAGAGCCATTGTACTGTCTATTCTCCTTTATGGATCTGAAACATGGGTCACCTATCGCCACCGCCTATGACTCCTCGAACGCTTTCATCAGCGCTGTTTACGCACAATCCTAAATATACACTGGACTGACTATGTGACGAACGTTGCTGTCCTTGAGCAAGCAGGGATCACCAGCATTGAGGCCATGATATTGAGAACACAGCTGCGCTGTGCAGGGCACATTTCTAGGATGGAGGACCATCACCTCCCCAAAATAGTACTCTATGGTGAACTCGCCACGGGTCAGCATAAGAGGGGCGCTCTAAAAAAGCGATAGAAGGACTCCCTGAAACAATATCTCAGGCTCGGCCAAATTGATCACCAACAACGGTCCACCCTGGCCTCACATAGGGAGGCATGGAGACGCACTATCCACAATGCTGCAGCCTTATTTGAGAACTCACGCCGAACAAGTCTTGAAGAGAAACGACAATGCAGAAAGAATCACAACCCAGAAACATCACCCAAGGAGACCTTCTGCTGTGCTTTCTGCAACTGGACTTGTTTATCTTGGATTGGCCTTTTTAGTCATCAACGCGCTTGCAGAAAGCACAGGACAAGTCCTTCCTGAATCTTTGTTTGTGAAGAAAAGCCACAGAGAGTGTCTGGAGCAGCAGAAACAAGCTTGCTTCATCTTCAATGTGACATCCCTTCTAATATTTAAACATGGCTATCATGTCCCCTTTTAACCTTCTCTTCTCCAGGCTGAACATATCCAGTTCCCTCATAAGGCATGGTTTCCAGACCTTTCACCATTTTGATTGCTCTCCTCTGGACATATTCCAGCTTGTCAATATCCTTTTTGAATTGTGGTGCCCAGAACTGGACACAGTTTTCCAGGTGATGTCTGGCCAAAGCAGAATTGTCTACAGTTGGGATGGAAGAATCTTTGACCCTCCAGATTTTTTTAAACTACAACACCCACAGTCCCTTTCTATTGACCATGATGGCTTGTGCCTATGGGAGTAGCAGTCCAAAATATATGGAAGTCTAGAAATGTCTTGTTTGTAGGTGTACAGCAGTGCTTCCCCAACTAGTGGTTCATGGCCCAGTGCTAGTCTATGAGCCATTGACTGCTGGTCTGTGGAGTTTCCAGAAAACAGTTGCAGCAAATGGGCAGAAATATGGGATGGCCCATAGCACATTAGGGTAACAATGCCAGTCCTCATATCCCCCACATCAGATAGCCTGAGAAGCCATGGCCTCAAATGTATGTGAAACTGTGCTTTGCAGGCAGGAAAGCTGTGCTTTTAAGGCAGGGAATCTAGTCTATTGAGGCTTACTCCTGGGGCAGACATGGATAGAACTGAGCTGTGTGTTATATATCTATGAGTAAATTGTCCTAACTGGTGAGGAAAGCATCTGGCTCTACCCTACTCTTTCCACCCTCCCATTGCCATTCACCTCTGGAATGTGGCCCTCAAGACCTTCATATCTTCCAACATTTCAGATGAAAACTGGGACACGTGTGGCCAAGTGCAGTGTGTGGGCAAGACAACAAATGTTATTAAAGGGGAAATTGAGCTACATTGCAGGGTTGTTGTATGCTTTTTTTCTCTCTCTGGCTTTTCTTCGCAAACAAAGATTCAGGAAGGACTCGTCCCGCGCTTTCCACAAGCTCGCTGATGACTACAAAGGCCAATCTGAGATAAACAAGTCCGCTTGCAGAAAGCACAGCAGAAGGTCTCCTTGGGTGATGTTTTTGGGTTGTAATTCTTTCTGCGTTGTTGTTTCTCTTCAAGACTTGTTCGTCGTGAGTTCTCAAATAAGGCTGCAGCATTGTGGATAGTGTGTCTCCATGCCTCCCGATGTGAGGCCAGGGCGGACCACTGTTGGTGATCAATTTGGCCGAGCCTGAGATGTTGTTTCAGGGAGTCCTTGTATCGCTTTTTTGGAGCGCCCCTCTTACGCTGACCCGTGGTGAGTTCACCATAGAGTACTATTTTTGGGAGGCGATGGTCCTCCATCCTAGAAATGTGCCCTGCCCAGTGCAGCTGCATTCTCAATATCATGGCCTCAATGCTGGTGATCCCTGCTTGCTCAAGGACAGCAACATTCGTCACATAGTCAGTCCAGTGTATATTTAGGATTGTGCGTAAACAGCGCTGATGAAAGCGTTCGAGGAGTCGTAGGCGGTGGCGATAGGTGACCCATGTTTCAGATCCATAAAGGAGAATAGACAGTACAATGGCTCTATACACACTGATTTTTGTGCTTTGCCTCAGGTGTTTATTACTCCAGACTTTTTTGTGAAGTCTTCCAAATGTGCTCTATGCCTTTGCTAATCTGTGATTGATCTCTTTGTCAATCTTGGCATCTGAGGAGATGATGCTTCCCAGGTAGGTGTACTGCTGAACGGACTTGAGCACAGATTTGCCGACGGCAATGTGGGGATGTTGGTGTTCGTCCTGTGGTGCAGGCTGGTAAAGAACTTCCGTTTTCTTCAGGTTGACTTTCAGCCCAAACAGCTCTGCAGCTGTTGCAAAGCAGGCTGTTAGGCGCTGCTTAGCTGCTTCTGTGTGGGCAACAAGGGCATCATCATCAGCGAAGAGCAGCTCACGGACTAGATAGTTTAGCGTCTTGGTGCGAGCCCTCAGACGGCTTAAGTTAAACATCAGTACGGTAACGTATATAGATGTCGTCGTCTTCTTCGAGCTCTGCCATAGCCCTTTGGAGCATCATGCTGAAGTAGATAGTAAATAAAGCTGGAGCAAGAACACAACCTTGCTTCACTCCATTAGTTATTAGAAAGGGCTCTGAAAGAGCATCGCCATATCTGACTTGACCACGCTGGCCCTCGTGTATAGAAGTAAGCTGAGGACAAAAGGGGAAAGTTGAAAGAGAAGAGGGAAATTGGGACATGTTAAAAGCAGCTGAACAAGTGGGACAGCAGAGGATTAATAGGGATTGTCCCTGCTAAATCAGGATAGTTGGATGGGACTGTCAGTTCAATCTTACTTCAGCACTGCGATGGGACAGTGCCATTCATGGAGGTTCAAATCAGGCCTCATAGGACACACAACTATATGCTCCAAAACCTGCCCATTATTCCTCACTCACATAGTACTTTGTGCCTGACCCAGCTGCCTCATTCTGTGTAGAGAAAAGCCACTCTCTGAAGCCTCTAGGTCAGGATTTCTCAACCAGGGTTCCACAAGAGGTTGCTAGGGGTTCCACAAGATATTGAGATTGAAAAAAACAAACTTTTTTTTGAGCTGTAGATATAATATTTTTTAGGCAGGGGTTCCCTGATACCTGAAAATTGTTTCAAGGGTTCCACCACGGTAAAAAAGTTGAGAAAGGCTACCATAAAGAGACACTGTCAGGACCAGGGCCAGGAAGCATATGGCCATCCAGATATTCTTGATTATAAATCCCACCAGCCACAGTAAAAGATTATGAAAAGCGTAGTCCAACAACATGGAGGGGCAACATTTCCTTATTCCTGGTGTAGTTTGACAATAATGGGGTCAAATGGGTCAATGGAAAGTAGGAAAACCAATAGGAAGGCAGCATCCGGTGCTAAAACCCTTCACCAAACGGGTTTTGAATGCTATTCAAACTGCACAGTAGTCAAACTACACAGTGGAATCTTTTTTAAATTATTTTTCCTGAAAGAAATATCAGTTAATAAAATTCAGTTGATTGTGATTAGGAAATCGCCAAATATGGCGCTGCAGCCTCCCAGCACTTCCGCAACAGTATCGGCAGGGGAGAGCGTAATCCGAAATGGACCCCCTGCCACGCAGCAGCCTCGCAACGGGGACGAGGCTGCTTCCGTTACAAATCCCCATCCGAAAAAGTCCTTGGTGTGAACGCTTCCAAGATTATTTTTCAATTAAAAAAAACATTTTTATTTTATTTCCTGGCTGTGAGTCTCATCAGTTAGTATGGTATACATAGGTCAAAAGATCCCGTAGTTACCCGGTCTCTCACTGCCATATTGAACTAATTAAAATTCCACATATTAATATCTGATGCAAGTGGGATTCCCACAAACCCCCAGTAATTCAGGTAACATATGTATAAAGGAAAAGGGAGGGAAAAAGGAATCTGGCAGCACTTTTAAAGTTGATCTATTTTAGTGTGACTTTTTTGTGAATATCAGTCCACTTCTTCAGATACCCTGATAGAGTGACATTAAAGCAACCGGTCTCTGAGCACTGTTACACTGTTCTGGGAGTTATAATACAGTATATAATTAGTATGAGTATTATTATGACTAATAACAGAGAGTGATGAGATTTGCATATGTGAGTACTGGACTCATGCACATGTCTCCTCGCTAGAATGCCAGAACGTGATGTTGTGTTTCCGGTCAATTCCTACCACTGTTAATCTCTAACACCAGGCATTTTCACATCCCTGATCATGAATCAAACAAGAAAAAAAGAAAGTTTCTCCCTCCTCATTTTTGAAAGACGTGCAGTGATACCACGTCCATCACTGCATGGGAACGTCTCTTTGATAATATTGCAACATCTGAATTCCCTTAAGTGCAGACTGGAGCCAACATTTGGCTATTGTGTTTGAGGCAAAACTATACAAATGAATACATGTTATGATGCATCACTGGGACTAAGAAGATAATTGGGAGGGGGGATTCCTGCAAATTATGGCAATTTCCCAAGAGATAATGGGTGAAAAGAAATGCTCCAGTTCTCATCACTATTCTGGGAAAAAAGAATTAATTTAAAAAATGAATTTCTACTTTTTAAATTACATTTATGATTTAGGATTACTTGTTTGCCTTAGGGTCACCATATGTCAGAAAAAACTTGAAGACACACAACAACAACAACCTTGTTACTTAGTTGCAGCAAAAACAACACCTTAAAGTTCAACCTTAATAGCTTAACAAATATCATTATGGACTTGTTTTTGTGAACTAATCCCACCAGTTGATTTAGTCTTGCAGAGTGAAAATCCATCCACTTCACAGACTCACTGAGATTTTTTTAACGTTGTTTGGGTTTTTAAAAAACCTCTCTAAACTAATTCCTCTCTCTGTGCCTTTTTACATTGGCCTTTTTAGTCATCAGCGCACTTGCAGAAAATGCAGGATGAGTCCTTCCTAAATCTTCGTTTGCGAAGAAAAGCCAGAGAGAGACTTCTATTGTTGCAAGCTGCAACACCTTCAAACTTGTTTGTTCTTCCTCATAAACAAGATTTGCCATCTTGACCACACGCTGATGTGGCTTGGCCACAGATGTCCTGGTTTTCCTCTGTGAAATGTTGGAATGTATGCAGTCCAGTTGCCTTCTGTTCATGGAACTGGAGGGTGCACCTTCTTGTCATTTGCCTTGGGCCACAAAATCTCTTGAGCTAACTCTGCTGCCTGGAGATGAGAGGGACTGAGCCTTTCTACATACAAAGAATGTAAAGATTGCTTATTAGAACCATGGAGCAAATTTGTAGCTCATTCTTTTTCTCACAGGGAAAAAGTCTTTATTAATGGGCTGTACTGTCTAGATTTGTTATTTCTTTCTTTTTAAAACAACAGTGGTTTACATCGCTTTAATTCTATTGATAGTTTAATTCTATTTTAACTTGTGTATGGTATGAACTTTCTTGTAGCGCTATCAATTCTAATTTAGCTGTGTTGACTGAAGACAAATAAGATATAAATAAATAAAATAATAATGACAAAATAAAAATAACAACAGCAAGCACTGGGAGCATACCTCCCCAGTTGATGAACAAACTGCACTGGTTACGACTCCATTTCCAGATTCATTTCAGACTCTCGGTACTGCCTTTTAAAGCACTACAGAAATAATCCAGTTTTACACCGCTTTAACCACCATGGATCAATATATGGAATTCTTGGGTTTGTAGTTTTGTGAGATATTTAGCTTTTTCTGTCAGAGAGCTCTGGTGCCACAACAAACTACAAATCCCAGGATTCCATAGCACTGAGCAACAATAATTAAAGCCATGTCAGACTGGATTATTTATGCAGCGCAGTTACCTGTCTCTCCATGTCCCTGTACGGACGCTTATCCAGACTCACTGCTGATTCAGGCTTGGTGAATTATGACTGGGGAAAGTACAGAATTTGGAGAAGTGGTTTTGGACTTTGTGGTCCAAAAAGTAACTTTTACACACTCTGGAAGAGGACCCTCTTAGTTGTAATCCCCTATCATTAGAATGTATTTGGATGCGTTTTAGTTGCCAGGCAAAGGGCATTTTGTTCCTCCAGGCTTTGAAATTCTCAGCTGTACTATTTTTATGCTGCTTTCTGTGGTATCTTATTTTACGAGGATTGTTCATTTATTTACTTTATGTGTTATTAATGTCTTTGTAAGCCACCCTTGGAAATATATAAAATGAAAGGCAGCATGGAAACGGTAAACAAATATATAAAATATCCTTTTGTTGGTGAATAAAGACCTTTTATTTTAACACGCCTTTGAGAACTGACTGGTTTATAAGAAAAGGCTTTTTTTAGTCTGCCAGTAGTACTTTTATCTTTTGCTTTTAACTGGAAATGTCATACCCACCAACATTTCACAGATGAAAACTGGGAAATGTGGTCAATAAAAATCAGAGTGTGTTCAAGATACAAAAGTTATTTGTGAGGAAGAACACACAAGCTAGGAGAGGCTGCAGCAGTTTGCTTTTGCCAGAGCCTACTGGGAAGGGCACGATTCCACCCCCTCCTCTCCCTTTCCCCCAAATTAATTGAATCCAAACTACTTTTGCACTTTAAACTCAGTTTGCACCAACTAAGTAAGCCACGGACAAAGGGTGAAAGTGGGTGCAGAAGAGAAACACTGGGACATTTTAATAGCAGCTGAAAAAGTAGGATGGTAGATTAGTCAGAACTGTCCCTCTTATATCAGGACAGTGGGAGGGTATGAGAAGTTTTAAGGGCTTTTAATTCTATAGATAGTTTAATGCCAGTTTAAGCATAATTTTTATTATATTATTTGCTTTTTTTTTTTTTGCTTTTGTTTCTTTTTCTTTTGTAAGTTGCCACAAGCCCCAGCTTTGCAGGAAAAGGGGGTATAAAATGTCACAATAGGGTACAGTACAGGCATGCAAATTAGGAGTACATAAGAAACAGGTGTACTGTAGAAAAGCTACAATGTGTGCAGCATTCCCCGGCCTGTAGAAGAATAGCTCTGCAGATGTGTCCTAATCCACTTCAATGCTGCGAGAAGCAATTTTGTTTAACTCGAGAGAGTGAATGCCCCCATCTCACCCCGCGAGGATGTCAGATGGCTGAGGCCTAAAGCTTAAGCATTAATGTATAGTGTATTTTCTTCACAGGCGTGTATATTAATGGCTTTTGGATGGTTTCTGCTATCCCTTTTGCCTGCTCCGAAGCAGAGCCAGCAGCAAGTGCATCTTGCACAGAGAACTGCAGACTGGAATAAACTACAAACTGCAGTAATATGGCATCCCTGGGGAGCCATCTCTGCATCCACCTGCCTTCTTCAGAATGCCGTGATTGATCCTGGTAAGTCCTTTTCATTAAGGAGATGGGGGGTTGCAAGGGGGTGCTAGACAGGTACTAAAAATGCTCTACAGCATAATGCAGAAGCTTTCCTGTTGAGCACAAGTGTTATGTAATATGTTTTAAGTCATGCAGGGTGCCTCTAAGAAAAGCATGTACTGTAAACTATAATTATTTATATGAGCTTTATGATGCTCATAGTATCTCCCACGTGCTGAAGACACTCTGAAAATGGCTTTTTCCAGTTGCAAGGCTGCAGTTTGTGACACACACCTACCTGCAACAGGAGTACCCTCAAAAAGACCCCCAAATTGTCCCCATGGTCTTGAGTGGAAGATATTAAACACTATGTTTTACATTATCCCTTCTATAGTAATATAAGAGGGAGATTTCTCGGGCAGATTATTGCAGGATTCTTGGGGTCCAAAGTGGAACGTATCAACTGTTTATTGGTAGATGCACTCCCATATATTACTTAGCAAGTGGCTATTTTTATTTTTATTTTTGTCTCTTAAAATTAGAGAGATAAAAAGAGAATGATATATACCTGATATATATTTGGCCAAATTGTAGTAGGCTTTTCAGATTTTATATTTGTGGTGTTTGTTTAAAAAATTATGTGTTGTAACCACTACTTTGTATTTTTGTATTATCTATAATTATTATCTATAATTGTTTTTGAATTTTCTGTGTTAATGTATTCCTAACGTGTTATGTTATGACTTAGAATTACAACATTAAACTTACTTATGTACTTATATACCTGAGCATGAGCCCCACTAGTAGAAATGAGGCAGGCTTGCTTTGTAGATTATCGCACTACACTATTATAGCACTATTGTTCCACTTTAACTGCTATGGCTGCTTCCTGTGGAATCCCAGGATTTGCAGCTTAGGGCAGGGCATTTAGAACTGTCAGCCAGAGAGCTCGTGGGCCTCACTAAACTACAAATCCCAGAATTCCACAGGAGCAGCCATAGCAGTTAAAGTGGAATAATAGCAGTATAACAGGGTAGTGTGATAAAGGATTATCACACTACATTGTTATAGCACTATTGTTCCACCTGAACTGCTCTGGCTGCCTCCTGTGGCATACTGGGATTTGCAGTTTTAGGGAAGGGAGTTTAGAACTCTCAGCCAGAGAGCTCTTTGGCCTCCCTAAACTACAAAGCCTAGGATGCCACAGGAGGAAGCCAGAGCAGAATAATAGCACTATAACAGTGTAGTGTGATCAAAGAAAGAGTCCCAAGTTTATATGCATAGTGTAGTTCAGTGCTGGGAGATTTATACAATCACTTTGTCAATTAAAATGGGAATGGCAGGTTTGAAATTCTATATATCTGCAATGGCATTTTCAGCATGAAGCTTGAAACAATAATCTTTCTTTTGACCACAGGCTCCAAGTTCAAATTCACCCACATTGGATTAGTATGTGTGTGTCCGTTCAATTAATCATGTTTATATCATACTTTTCCTCCATTATGCATAAGGAGGAGTTTATGGTCCTCTTCCTCCCACTTTGATCCTCTCAACAAGCCTGTGAAATATGTCAGGCTGAGATAGAATGCCTGACTGAAGGGATTCTGTTACCCAAACTGTCCAAAATTAATTTGGGGAATATTTAATTAGCTCAAAATGGCAGCTAGAGGTGAGGTAATGGCAGGATCTTTTGACCTATCTATACCAGTAGTAATGGAGGAGACTCGAAGCCGAAATGTACAATTAAGTAATATTGGAAATTGATAACAACAGCATTCACACAAACACTCAGGCTTCAGGGAATCACACAAGGCTATCGAAAGTAGTAGGAAATATTTGGATAGAGTGAGGGAATTGCAGGTTAGATTATATTGACCCTGGAGAGCTGAGATCACAAAGTAAACTGGCAGAGAAGAGATCCAAAAGGCAGAATAGTAACACAGAATGATGCGGAGCTGGGAGGAAGAGGATCTATGCACACTTTGGTGGTGTTTTAGGGTGATATTTATATCTGATAATTCCCCTGAGGGGATGAGGTTTAGAGTTGAATACAATGTTTCTTGGAGTTGCCCAGGACTAAACAAAGATGCTCTGGAAGAGTTAACAATAGTTAGTGGGTGATGTATTTGGAACTGATTAGGAGCAGGCAAGGACTATTGTTGGAGGGAAGGGAAGAGGAAAAACCCATTTTGCAAACATCAAGGAATCTGCTATTGTTGAGTGGATTAGTGGAATACTCATCTCCAGGTGCTAACACTGACCTGAGCATTACTTGTTTGGGAAATTTCCAAAGCCTTGAGTATACATGACTTCATCCTTGATATCTGGGGGTCCCTGGTTTACCTGCTAACCATGTGGAGAGCCACAGCAAGCCAAATTATTAAATATTGCCAATTTTGTGATATTCCAAGATGAGGGCTTTCAGGGTAGGTAACAGTTCCAGTGAATTTCATGTTGGAAATGGGATCTCCCAGATCCCACTAACCACTACACAACATTGTCTCTGTCTTTCTGTCTCCATATAAAAACATACAAATACATGGAAACACACCATGGGTGGGTGTAGATATAAGGGGGCAAACTCAGATCACTGCTCCAACAAATAAGAACTCTGCCTTCCCAAATGAAATTTTCCACCAGTCTGTGGCAGCACTTTTAAGACTAAGTGGTTTTTATTTTCACATGAGCTTTTGTGGATATAAATCCACTTCGTCAGATGCAGTACCAAGTGCTACTCAGTACTGCATCCAAAGAAGTGGGGTTATATCCACAAAAGCTTATGGGAAAATAAAAACCAGCCAGCCTTCAGTACTGCATGTGAAGTAGTGAGTTTTTATCCATGAAAAAAGTCTTAAAGGTGATGCCACATTTTTTCTCTGCTCTCCATTCCTTCCTCCTTTTTATGCTTCAAGAGACTAACATGGCTACTTCTTTCAAAATTACTACAGTAGGACTCGAAACATTAGGGCTTCGAGGTGGAATTTCCTTGGGATCGGGGTTGGAAAGGTCACTTGATTGTTTGGTTGAATGACTCATTGCTGAGGGGCCCTAAAAGAAATTAGCACATACCTCCTTAGTGACTTTGTTTACTGTGGGCCTCTGCACAATCCTAGTTTGGGCTTGTTTGCTAAAATATTTCTAAGACACCTTCCCAAGTCCTTGTAACTTCCATCTTGCCTATTTTTTTTTTAATCACCCCAGTCAACTTGACCCCTTTGAAGTGTCCAATATTTCCAATTATATTATAGGGAGGGTGTAGTAGGGCATGCCAACACACTCAAGTATCAAAAGAAAGGGAATGTGAACACAGCAAATATAAGAGTTCTAGGTGTGAATGATTTTCTATGTCTTACTCTCTGCAATGCTAGAAATTTGGAAATTGAAGGAAAATTTTGTTAAGGGAAAGAATTCTGCTTAGCTTCCAAGATCAGATGGGATCTGATGTCTTTAGGGTAATTTTGCCCCGTATAGCAATGGTACTTACTTATGAGTAAATGTGACTAGGATGTGCTTTGAAGTTGTTGTTGTTGTTGTTTATATCCTACCTTTTTCTCAGTTTGAGACTCAAGGCAGCTTACAGCAGTTCAAACAAACATAGTTAAAAATTCACTGTGTTAAAAAGTAAAAAAGTAATTAAACTATGAAAAAAAAAATAAAACCACTTATGAACATAAACCACTGAAAAAGGCAGTAACGACAGCAGATAAAAATCCAACAGTTATACAAGGCCCATTTTCCTCTTAAAATAAATCAGTTCTCAAAGGACTGCCAGAAAGACCACAAACAACAATTTATATCCTGCCTTTTCCCTGTTTGGGTACTTTGGGGAAGTAAAAGTTCTCGAAATACAAAAGTTAAAAAGTGATTAAACTATTAAAAAATTAAAACCAGTTAAAAACATAAACCATAGAAAGCACAACAGCACAACAAAAATAACAGATGAAAAACCCAGCATGGAAGGTCTTCACCTGACTGTGGAAAGATAGAGTTCCAGAGGCTGGGAGTAGCCACTGAGAAGGCCCTTTTCCACAGGTATACCCATGAAAGTGGGACAGAGAGAAGGACTTCCCCAGAAGATCTCAGAACATGGTCAGGTTCATGTTTTGGCACTAAGAACATTATCAGATGTGGCAAATATGGTGTCACAATGACACCTAATGAACATGAAAGGGCACAAATACGTGACAACGTTGTGCTTTCATGATGATGTATTGTATGTCCGAGATGCAGTCATCATCACCCTGTACAAGAAAAAAGGAGCAAAATCCGACTGCTCAAACTATTGAGGCATGACACTGCTCTCTATTGCTGGAAAAATCCTTGCAAGGATACTCCTGAACAGATTAGTTCCTGCTATTGCAAAAGAACTTCTCCCTGAAAGCCAATGTGGCTTCAGAGCCAATAGGAGTACTACAGACATGGTATTTGTCCTTAGGCAACTGCAAGAAAAATGTAGGGAGCAGAACAAGGGTCTCTATGTAACATTTGTCAACCTCACCAAAGCCTTCGACACTGTAAGTAGAAAAGTTCTGTGGCAGATCCTGGAAAGACTAGGATGTCCCCCCAAATTCCTTAAAATGATTATCTTGCTACACGAGGGCCAGCGTGGTCAAGTCAGATATGGTGATGCTCTTTCAGAGCCCTTTCTAATAACTAATGGAGTGAAGCAAGGTTGTGTTCTTGCACCAACTTTATTTACAATCTTCTTTAGCACGATGCTCCAAAGGGCTAATGCAGAGCTTGAAGAAGACGACGGCATCTATATACGTTACCGTACTGATGGTAGCTTGTTTAACTTAAGCCGTCTGAGGGCTCGCACTAAGACTCTAAACTATCTAGTCCGTGAGCTACTCTTCGCCGATGCTGCTGCCCTTGTTGCCCACACAGAAGCAGCTCTGCAGCGCCTAACATCCTGCTTTGCAAGAGCTGCAGAGCTGTTTGGGCTGGAAGTCAACCTGAAGAAAACAGAAGTTCTTTACCAGCCTGCACCACAGGACAAACATCACCATCCCCACATTGCCGTCGGCAAATCTGTGCTCAAGTCCTTTCAGCAGTTCACCTACCTGGGAAGCATCATCTCCTCAGATGCCAAGATTGACAAAGAGATCGATCACAGATTAGCAAAGGCATATAGTGCATTTGGAAGACTTCACAAAAGAGTCTGGAGCAATAAACACCTGAGGCAAAGCACAAAAATCAGTGTGTATAGAGCCATTGTACTGTCTATCCTCCTTTATGGATCTGAAACATGGGTCACCTATCGCCACCACCTACGACTCCTCGAACGCTTTCATCAGCGCTGTCTACACACAATCCTAAATATACACTGGATTGACTATGTGATGAATGTTGCTGTCCTTGAGCAAGCAGGGATCACCAGCATTGAGGCCATGATATTGAGAACACAGCTGCGCTGGGCAGGGCACATTTCTAGGATGGAGGACCATCGCCTCCCAAAAATACTACTCTACGGTGAACTCGCCACCGGTCAGCGTAAGAGGGGCGCTCCAAAAAAGCGATACAAGGACTCCCTGAAACAACATCTCAGGCTTGGCCAAATTGGTCACCAACAGTGGTCCGCCCTGGCCTCACATTGTGAGGCATGGAGACGCACTATCCACAATGCTGCAGCCTTATTTGAGAACTCACGACGAACAAGTCTTGAAGAGAAACGACAACGCAGAAAGAATCACAACCCAAAAACATCACCCAAGGAGACCTTCTGCTGTGCTTTTTGCAACCGGACTTGTTTATCTCGGATTGGCCTTTTTAGTCATCAGCGCGCTTGCAGAAAGCGCGGGATGAGTCCTTCCTGAATCTTCGTTTGCGAAGAAAAGCCAGAGATTGTAAATAAGGCATCCTTTTTTTATTGTCGGGCCAAACTGTCAATAGATCGGCTGTGGCTTTTTTGCCATGATTGCGAGCATGGGATGCTTTTTTAATGACCCTTCCCATGTTGCAGGCAAGTTTTAAAGTGTGTTTCAGTGTTTGCATGTTTGTTTTGTTTTTTAATTAGCTGTTTTTTGACTTTTAAGTGTGCTTGCATCTTCTCGCGAACCGGCAAGCTCATGCTCAGCAGCAAATGCAGATGTATGAGGTGTTTTTTTCACAAAATCATGGCAACGTTTCGTATTTTGGCCAGCACAAAAATTGTGTAAAGTATTCTTTTGCCAGCACAAAAATGGTGTAAAGTATGATGTCAAATGAATGTTTTTAGAGGCTTGTCTGATACAGTCCTAATTCAGGCAAACCTGGAATATACTTCTTACTGTTGTTGATATTCCTCACCTGTTAAGGGCTATATTGACAGGCAGTTTAAAATGTCTTTCTGCAGCTTCACCTGTTGAATACCTGCCAGTTCTGAAGTTTTAAATGCCCAAGAAGCTATGTCAAAAGGAGGAAAGATGGAAATGAGACTATGAAGGCCTTGAGTACCCTTCAGTCAAGGAAAGAGAAATATTTTGAAACAACCGTTTAAATAAGTACTGTAGTCAAAAGCAAAAAAGAAGCATTTAACTAGCTTGTTTCGCCTCCGTTTCCTGCCCTCTTGAGTGCATATATCAGAAAGACAAGAAGAATCCATACACTTCAGAAACCCGATAGGAGGCAGCAGCTGATCTTCCCATCACCAACCTAAAAATAATCCACTCTTCTGGATCTGTGGTGTGTCGGTTTCTTCTAGCAGAGCAGATTGCTATCCTCTGAATGATAAAGGTGCCACCCGGAGAAGTTTTGTCTGGCATTTTGTGTCAGAGTGTGTGTGTATGTGTGTATGGGAAGGTAAGATACTCTGAGAAGTTTGGTCTGGGCTGGAAAAGTCAATCCCTGTTAACTTTCCCCCTTCTCTCTCTTGTATCCCCCACGCTGCCTCTATTTCACTTCAGTGCTGAAAACTGTTTTGAGGTTTTCTCCAACAGCTCTGTACCGATAACTTTGCCATCCTGAGGGGAAAAAAATCTTCCATGCCTGCTCTTTCCCTTTCTTCTTTTGTCTTCCTCCTCTTCCTTCTTTTTCCTTCTCTGGAAAATGTGACAGTAACTTTTTTCCTCCTCTGGCTTGGTAACAGTCTGCTGTATAGTCTAAAGTCAGGCAGTGTTTTGTGATGGCTTTGGAGACCACACAAAGGGCTGTTTTAAGATGCTTTCCTTTAGAAAAAGGAAAAGAAAGAAACAAAAGAGATAGTTATATTGTTGCCAATGGTTGCTTTTTGTACAGTTACTAAGCAAAGATGTGATTGTAATTTTTTCTTAGTAGTTCCATCATGATGTTGTGGTTTGAGCATTGAAGTATGTCTGTAGAGAACAGGGTTTGAATTCCTGCTCAGTCACAGAAACCCACTGGGTGGCCTTGGGCAAGTCACTCTGTCTCAGCCTCAGAGGAAGGCAAAGGCAAACCCTCTGAACAAATCTTGCCAAGAAAACTTCATGATAGGTTTGTCTTAAGGTTGCCATAAGTCGAAAATGACTCAAAGGCACACAATAACAAGAAGTTTCACTAGATACATTGATATTTCTACCTCTTTGTATATGGCACAGTCCAGCCAAAGACATCGCAGTTGTATCCTAAGCATGTTGATTTGGATGTGAGGCCCACTTACTTCTATGGGCTTTACTCTTTAGTGATCGGAGATGGGATTGCAGCTGACACTTTTGCTGTTGCTTTTGTTGGTGTATTAACATCAGTGGGACATGCTGAATCTTTTCCACTGAAATTTACTGGAGAGAAAAATGGATAATTTTGGTGGGAACATGTCCTAGCTTCTTTAGATCTAAACAGCATGATCCAAACTCTGGAAATAAAGTTGTACTTGTGTCCAATCCAATGTTCTTTGCACCATGTTCGGTGGATTTTTGATCTGCACATTAAATATGAACTGTTGGAAATTGTTGTGAGGAAGGGGGCAAATAAGAATGTGTTCCTGAAACATTATCTACAAGTATCGACAACAGCATGATCTGCTACAGTCCTCCCCTCCACGTTTCCCTCTTCCCATTTAGTGTACTGTAGTTGCAATCCTTATAGTAGTTGTGTACAGGTGGGATGGATTTTCCCAGCAACAATTGTGAACTAACCCTGTTTAATGCAATTTTTTTTTAAGTCTTGGGCTAAATGGGTCACAATTAAGACACATTAGCTTTACAAAACACTATTTTGGTTTTGATGCAAACTATTTTTGGGGGCTGGCGGTCTTGGTCTTGAATGACCCATAACTTCCACCACTTTGGATGGCAAGCATGGGCTCATGGAAATGAATGTTCTTGGAATCATTTAAAATAAAGAAAATGGGTGTGTCAGGGGAAAGCTTACCTTTCCTCTTGTGATGCTAGTTTTCTATATGAAGGGAGGATTGGAATGGAGTAGCATCACTTTGGTGACTCTGTCTTAGGCAGAAAGGGTACATCTCAAAGACACTTGCCAATAATTAGAGCGGGATTTTACTGGTTTGTATTGAGAGCCTTGCAATGATATTAGGCAAAGGTGCTGAATGGAACAACACTGTCCAAACAGGAAAAAGTATGTACAAACAGGTTCTTAACTTCCTCATCTTTTAATGATAATTAGCCCCATTATCAGGCTGTTCTAAGGGTCAATTTAGGTGTTACACTACATATATAGCATGTTGTGCCTGTATGTTTTTGCTTTACCCAAAAATAAGCCCCTGATCCAAATTGGGTCCACAGTGCAACATTTAACCCATCTGTCCCCATCATAACCTCTCCCCCAAATAAATCCTCATGGGTTTTTGTTGTTGTTGTTGTTGTTGTTATGTGCTGTCAAGCTGGCTTTGACTTATAGCAACTCTATGAGCAAGAGACCTTCAAGAGCTGTGGCCATCAAAAGCCCACCTCAGGTCTTGTAAGCTTAGGGCCTTGATTTGCTTGGCTGAGTCAAGCCACCTATAATGTGGTCTTCCTGTTTTCCTATTGCTTTCAACTTTATCAAGCATTATTATCTTTTCCAATAAGTAATATTGTCTCATGATACATCCAAAGTGCAATAGCTTCAGTTTGGGAATTTTGATTTCCAGGAAGCCAATAACTGATGTGTTCTTGGATCCATTTACTTGGGGGCTTGCCACACTCTGTTTTCTGTGCTGCCTTACTGCATGATGTTGTCATTTTTTCATTCTGGTCCCATGGGGGACTGAAGTAAAACCATGTCTTTTTGCTAACCAGAAAAACTCATTAGCAAAAAGACACATTTTTACCTTGGTCCCCCATAGAACCAGAATGAAAGATCACCAGAAGAGCAGCAACGTCATACAATAAGGCAGCATGGAAGATGGAACCTTTCTGCTCCCCTGCCACTTTATTTTGGAGTGTGGTAAGCCCCATAATTGTCTTTTTCACAGTTCATAGTACTCAAATGAGTTGTTTCTTTTCCTGTCAGCTTTCTTCAACCATACATAGAAATCAGGAATACTGTGGCATGGAGGATCATGACTTTACTATTTAATCATCTATCTTTACACTTGAGGACTCAATCTAGCTCCTTCAGAGATGCCCTTCGAAGTCTTACTCTTCTGATTTCTTGACTTCTTGCTGTGTGTCTTCAAGTCATTTTTGATTTATGGCAACTCTAAGGCAAACCTGTAACAGGGTTTTTTTTAGCAAGATTTGTTGAGAAGGGGTTTACAGTTGCCTTCCTCTGTGGCTGAGAGAGTGTGACCTGCCTAAAGTCACCCAGTGGGTTTCCATGGGCAAGTGGGGATTCGAACTCTTGTCTCCAGAGTCCTAGTCCAACGCTGAAACCATTACAACACAGTGGCTCTTTGACTCTTGACTACAGTCTCCACTTTGCTTAATGACTGAGCCAAAGTATAGAAAATCTTTTGGTAATTTTGATAGCTTCACCACTCACTCCCATAAGCACCAAAGGAATGTTTGTAAGCTTTTAAAACTAAATCAGACTTCCACATTGCAGTGGTGTTGGTGTTCTGGGGGGTTTGTGGCTAGGGAGTAAAAGGTTAAACCTCCCTTCCCCCATAAGCTGTGGTCCTGATCAAAATTAGGCACCACACAGTGACATATTAGGGAGGCTCATTTTCCATGTTTAATATAAGTCATACCCACTGTCCTTGAGCACCAGCACTGAGGCTATAATATTGAGAACACAGCTGCGCTGGGAAGGGCATGTTTCTAGGATGGAGGACCATCACCTCCCAAAAATAGTACTCTACGGTGAACTAGCCACGGGTCAGCGTAAGAGGGGCACTCCAAAAAAGCGATACAAGGACTCCCTGAAACGACATCTCAGGCTCGACCAAATTGATCACCAACAACGGTCCGCCCTGGCCTCACATCGGGAGGCATGGAGACACACTATCCACAATGCTGCAGCCTTATTTGAGAACTCACACCGAACAAGTCTTGAAGAGAAACAACAACGCAGAAAGAATCACAACCCAGAAACATCACCCAAGGAAACCTTCTGTGCTTTCTGCAACCGGACTTGTCTATCTTGGATTGGCCTTTTTAGTCATCAGCGCGCTTGCAGAAAGCATGGGATGAGTCCTTCCTGAATCTTCATTTGCGAAGAGAAGCCAGAGAGAGAGAGAGAGATAAGTCATACATGTTACCGTATTTGATTCTTAAAGGCACAGGAGCAGGGCATGGGTTGTGGGGTTTTTTTGTTTGGTTGGTTTGGTGGTGGGTTTGGTGGGGAGTTGGTGGCAATTGTAGCTGCTGCTTTATCACAGGAAACTGTATTATGTCCTTTATGAGATTGATGCCTGCCTGCTTGTAGGATGATGTTTTGCACTATTAAACCACTTTTTGACTGAGCAACAAAAGAGATGATGAATGGCTTCAACTTTATTTCTAGGCATCCCATATTTGTTCCTTTTTCTTAATGACTACCATCTAGGTTTGCCATTTCAGGGTTGTCACAGACCCTGAAGTTTCTGGGCCAAAACCTAAGACCTAGGGACAGCCCTGGTGATGTCATTAAGCATTATGCATCAAAAAGTTTCAATGAGGAGGAAAAAATGGGAGGTGTCTAAAGAAACCAGGATGGATGTCTAAAGAACTTTCAACTGAGCTAAGACTCAAAGGGGCATGTAAAAGAAATGGAAAAATGGGGAAATCACCAAAGAAGAATTCAAATAAATAGCCAGCACATGTAGGGGGTAAAGTCAGAAAATCTAAAGCACAGATGGAGCTCAGGCTTACTACAGAGGTAAAAAATATTAAAAAGAGCTTTTTTTGGTTATATCTGTAGCAAAAGGAAGAACAGGGAAATGGTTGGGTTGCTGCATGGAGAAGACTGCAAAATGCTAACAGGGAACAGAGAAAAGGCAGAACTATTCTATACCTTCTTTGCCTCGGTCTTTTCCCAAAAGGAGAACAGTGCTCAACCTGGGGAAAATGGAGCAGATGATTCAGTAGGGGAAATGCAACACATAATAGGTAAAGAGGTAGTTCAGGAATACCTGGTCAGTATAAATGAGTTCAAGTCTCCAGGGCCAGATGAACTACATCCAAAGGTATTAAAAGAACCCTTGGAACCCCATGAAACCCCAAAACCAGCTCTTTGTGGGGAGCTTGGCAGTGAGATTTTTATGTTTTGGCAGAGAAAAGACAACTATCAGAAACTAGATAAAGTTTTTCTCACAACTTTTCTTGTTTCATTCTTTTGACAGTGAAGCTGTCTCAACAGAAGCAATGAAGGTCGCATTTTGTGGCAATGACAACCCTAATGCCTACAATATGAGTGGTGGCTTATTAAGTAATGTCTGCTTTCTGGATGCCCTCAACTTGGTACCTCATGTTTTCCTCTTATTTATCACCTTTCCTATATTATTCATTGGTAAGTAATCAAGCCATTAATATCTGCACAATCTGCTACAACAAGAACAACAACTTTCTTCATTCCATTAAAAATGTTTATGATATTCCTTCATACATATGGCCAAGAGCAATTGATGGCCAAGAACAATTGGTGGATCCAGTGTTGGTGTTGTGGTCCTTTCAAGTTTGTAGTAGAAGCCAGAATGGATTCTACTCCAAACTTGAAAGGAGCTTTTCAGGATATTGAGCCATTTCTTCTAAATAGATTTGGCATCTTGGACCACTTCTTTACAGTTAGGACTGTAACAACCTGAAGTTGAAGTTGAGTGGAACAAAGAATTATACTACCCCTTGCAGATTAACCAATGGAAAACTGCTTAGCTTCAATATCTGAAACATCTTTTGACATAAAACTACCTTTTGTCCCACAAAAATTGTTGTTTGGGTGTACTAGAAACCACTATGCCTTTTCAGAAAAAAAAAAGTCTGCTTCAACTAAATGTTGGTGATCTAATGCTTCCTTGTGGCATAGTATGTGCAGATGTGCAGATATTCCTTTTGGGTTGGATGTATTACAAAATATTAATATTGCATTAAAAAAATCTTTGGTCATTTGTAGATGCACGTGTTCTTTTAAACAGCATTCCTGTGAGTGGAAAGTGACAGAAGGTTGACATTGTTGGATCCTGTATATTTTTAACATTGCAAAACTACTTAAACTTTAAGTTTGGAAAGATTAACAATTCTCATCTTCTGTTCAATGGGGAGAAGATCTTACTGCCTGAGATACATATGAACATATATTTTATAGATATAATCTTCAAGAACATGTAGTTTTGAAAATATGGTCAGCTTATATCAATGTATATCATAGAGTCATAGAGTCATAGATTCTTAGAGCTGGAAGAGACCACAAGCTATGTCTAGCCTTTGCTCATATCTTGTACCCAGAGTGGCTACAAAGACCTCATCTACATGGTTCAGAATACTCTGGCTTTCCTCTGGCATATTCTGTCCCTGGATCAGCCCTCCTGCTCCCCCGTTACCTGCAGGAAATGGGATGGAGTCCATACTGCCATGCTGGCCAGTCTCTGCAGTTGCCGCTGCTGCCACCATTCATGTCACACTCTCCGATGTGTGATCATCAAGACTCCCTGTAGGCCTGCATTCTGGTTTTGGAGGGTGTGTTTTGGATGGTGGCGGCAGCATCTGCAGAGACTGACCAGCATGACGGTATGGACTCCTGTGGTCTGCTCCATTTCCCCCCAAATGAGGCATTTTTCCTGGGTATTTTGCTTAAATGGTTTAATGGGCTTTACCTCCATCTCCCCCCCCCCATAGTGAGAACTGTCCAGGGGCAAAACAGGGCAAAAGCCCTGAATTGTATGGACTTCAGGGCTCTAAGATGGGGACAAGATGGGGTAAATGGCCCATCTAGATAAGCCCATAGTCTCATTGATGCTGGAACCACCAACCACCAAAGTTAGTCTGTATGTAGAACTGTAACACTACAGATATACCTCCATTTATAAAGTAGATGTGTTCCTGGGCATTACTTCTTTAGCAGAAAAAATACCATATGTACTGCATTTTTGAGGTTGTTGTTGATGATGATAAAGTAATATCAGTGCTAATAGAACTTTACACAGCAAGGCTGTATATGAAGGTGGCCCTATGACCTACTTTACAGAGGACATTCCTCTCTACTTGAAGGCATGCTCTGTTCAAAAGGATGTCTAGTTTACAGCCAGTCAATTTGGTCTTTGTTTATTATTTTTTGAGGCAAATGATAGGAAGTTTGGGGTCACCAAAAAAAAAAAAAGAGTGGCAGGTTCATGTGGCCTGTTGTCCACACCTGCTTTATTTGAAGGGCTATCCAGTTGTGGCCTGGTTAAAAATAAAGAACCCTGAGAAGGAAAATCAGAGGCCATAAAGCTGGGACCTAAAAAACTGAGGCTAGACTCCTATTGAGAGCCAACAGAGTGGATTGATCTGCTGACATGTTTATGGGTGATTGTACCAAGAGAATGGAGGTGACAGACAGAACAGAACAGGTAGAGAGGAGGGGTGATTGCGTAGAGCATGCAGTGGTCATGGATTAGGGTGGAACTGTGCCCAGGCTTTGTTCAATGGAGAACCTGTGGCAGATGCCTCCTTATGCAAACTTCTAGAAAGTATAAGGATCCTGGCCAAGTTGGGCATTCCCAGAGTCCACTTGGTTGCAACCTTTTTCATCAGTGTGAGATGTACTATATTGTATGCATTTTTATTAAATATTAGCAATTATTTCTAAGTTTGAATCTTTAATATCAGTTAGCATGTCCAAATTGAATGCAAATCAGGACCTTCTTTTGTCCTCCTCTCAGATATGCATATCATCCTTTTTGGTGATGCATATGCAGCCATCCTACTACGTATAGATGTACAGAACATGAGACATGAGAGAGTGGATTGTGAATCCACACATCTACCCACTGGGCCTTGTGTATAACCTTCCTTCAAAGATCAAGGAATTGGTTCTTCCTGTTTTTAGGATCTTCAAATGCAAACAGTACTGATTGTCTGGCCCTTGTAACTCTCTCAGCTCCCTCCAGAGTTGGAATTTAGCCATTATAAAATGAAACTGGGCAATATAAGGTTACCCCAAACGTACAAATCACAGCAAAGTTTAGTCAAGTTTATGTCAAGCACAACTTGGAAAAGTTAGGTTTTGACTACAACTCTTGGAATTCCCAAGCCAACCTGCCCAGTTCTGGGAAATATAGTAAGAAAAGTAATTTGGATGTCAAGTGCTATGTAAACTGTTCTGGGGTAGAAGTTGAATAATTAGTACTCACACATCAAGTAGAGATGAGTGAGACTTCCATTTGGTCCTGTCATAACTCACTCTCTGGACAATGCAGATGAAGAGGAGGAGGTGGAAGATTGCCAGGAATCTGCAGCTCCTGATAATGAAGGCCTCTCTGAGTCCAAGGAGCTAGAGGCTGAGGCAAGAGGGGGTCCTGCTGCCCACAGGAGGTGGCAAAGGCTGAAGACACTGAAAATGCTGAAGACACGTTCTCATTCTTTGCTGACCTATGAAGAAAGAAATGCCCATCCCAGAGGCTGTTAAAGAGGAGATGCTAATTACTTGGCCAGCAGAGGTGGTTGAGAATTTTATCAGATTCATTATTGATAACAGCTTTCCAAACTTTGCATGTTTCTTCCTAACATGGAGTAAAACAAAGATGAGATACCAACAATTTGAAAGTGGGAAAAAGTGATACTAAATAGACTTATCCATCCTTCCAGGATCTGCCTTTCAACACTGTTTTTATGCATTCTCTGTTTCAGGATGGGGAAGTCAAAGCTCCAAAGTTCAGATCCATCACAACACATGGCTCCACTTCCCTGGACACAATTTGCGCTGGATCCTGACATTTACCCTCCTGTTTGTGCACGTATGCGAAATAGGAGAAGGCATTGTTTCAGATACGTAAGAACAAAGATCCTTCCTAATTGTGTTGAGTAGCATAAGACCTTTCATAGGATCCAACCTAGGAATGGAAATTAATTTTTTTGAGGTTGAAATTATCAGCAAAAGTGCCCATTGTGCTCCTCTTGAGACTCATTGTAAAGCAAAGCATTCTTTGCCTTGGAAAATTATACATTTGTAAGGCTTGACATGTATTCTGGAGTGGTAAAATAAACACAAAACCACATTAAAATGTGAACAGCTAAAACTAAGTAGAGTTGAACTACACACATAAATTTCATTGGACTCAGCAGTCTCAACAAAAGTAGCATTTTTGCACCTCCCCTTACACTTTCATGCATTTTCAAGGTTTAGGGGGCATTTCTGAGAAATCAACTGCGCAAAAAACAAAGTGCATACATTAAAATGCAAATGGATAATACTAACCCCACCCCACAAACACCCCAGAAATGTACTGTATGCCATGTGGAAATGTTTCATAAATTAGGTAAATTGCACAGATTAGGAAAAATGCATTAAAATTGTATGATCTTCATGCAGGAAGGAAACACAGTCCTGTTTAAAAGCCTCCCTGACACAAGGGAGCAGTTTGGCCAGTAGTCCATAACTAAGTGCCTTCAATATACTTGATTCACTGGGATTGCAAAAACAATAAACATGTTTGCAGATGTGCAGTTGGCTACACAATGTCATTATGCAGCAGAAGTGTGGTGTAGACCAACCACCACTTAACTAAGGACTTTATCAGACCACCACACTGTAATGTTCTTTTGCTGGCATAAAATGTGTCTTTTTTATGCCGGCAAAAGAACACTCCATACCAGACCTTACCGTAACGGCATCAATGAGGCTTCCGCAGCAGTAATGGAGCATAAATGGAGCTCCATTTACTTCCGGGGTTGAAATCTCGTGGATTCTCACAAGAAGACGCTAGCACAGGAAATTTAAAAAATAAAGCAAACACACACACACGAGTACAGCAAAGCATAAAAACACACATTTAAAGTCCCAAGTGGGGGAGGGCATAAGAAGAGTGTCCCCTACCTGGCTGTCCTGATTGCACCCGGAAGTGTTTGCCCATTGACGTTGCATTCACGTGAGTATAATGACACATGGATTCAAATGCTGGCAAAAAAATCCCATGGAGGATCAATTGATGGCTTGGGCCGTCAATAAAAAAAATTACAGCTTTTGGACTTTACATGATTGCAAAAGGATGACATTATCTGGTACTCACACCCTTTCATGATGATTAGGTGTCTTTATGACACTGTATTTTCCTGGTCTGATAAAGTCCTATATGAGCGTAGATTCACACAACATGTGTGCAAGTTTGGATTGTGGCTATACCTAGTTTCTATTGTGTGCCTTCAAAACATTTCCAACTTATGGCAACTCTAAGGAGAACCTTTCATGGGGTTTTCTTGGCAAGATTTCTTCAGAAGGGGTTTTCCATGTCCTTCCACTGAGACTAAGAGTGTGTGACTTGCCCAAGGTCACCTGGTGGGTTTTCATGGCTGAGGGGGGATTTGAACACTGGTCTCCAGGGTCATAATCCAACACTCAAATCACTACACCATGCTGGCTCTCCATTAGTTTCTACCATACCACTGAAGGAGCCGAGTCCATGTGATTGCTCAAGGCTGACTACTGAGTTCATGAAAGAGATGAGCTTTGACCTCCTAGCTTATACTGCTCTACTTTATAGTCAAGACTTATTTTTAATACCCCCTTTGTTCTGTCTAGTGGGCTGCAGACTCGCCATCTCCACCTCTTTCTTCCTGCCATAATGGGATTTGTAGCTGCTACAACATCAATAGTATATTACCACAACATTGAGACATCAAATTTTCCCAAGCTACTTCTTGGTAAGCGCTGTTAATACCTATACCTAGATCTGATATTACGTACTATATCCTCAAACAACTCTTCATGTAGTATAGTTTTTAAAGCAACCTGGTAAATTGATCATATCTATGCATCTACTGTATATTGATATCTAATAACCTAGGAACTGCTTTGACTCTTCTGGGAAAGCAGGGATGAGCAACCTTTGCATTGTGGATGGAGAGAGCTAGGTATGCTTATGGCTTAAGTTCATCTTTCCCTTTGGATCTTTCTCTTTTATACATACATGTACACACACAGCACACAAACACACACATTTAAACTCAGCCCCCCCCACCCCGTTTCAGCTGATCACTGTTAGAAACTGATGAAAAACAGACCAATCAGTGCTTTGTCCAACTGTTCCCAGTACTAAACATGCAAGCATCACCGAACTTGTCCAGGGTTTCATGAATCCCACAGATTGCTTCTGTGATGCTAAAGCCAGTGGAGATTTTTTTTTTTTTTTGCCAAGAATAAAATCACAGATACTCCTGGAGTAACCATTTCTTTGCATAACTAGGTAGTATGAAAATGAAAAAAGCACAGATATATGATGGGTGACACCTGGCTTGATTGCAGTACATGTGAAAGGGATATAGGAGTCTTAGTGGACCACAAGCTGAACATGAATCAGCGGTGTGATGTAGCAGCTAAAAAAGCCAATGTGAGTCTAGGCTGCATTAACGGGAGTATAGTGTCTAGATCAAGGAAAATAATAGTGCCACTGTATTCTGCTTTGATCAGACCTCGCTTGGAATATTGTGTCCCGTTCTGGGCACCACAATTCAGAAAGGATATTGAGAAGCTGGAACGTGTCCAGCAGAGGGCAACCAGGATGGTGGGAGGTCTGGAAGCCATGCCTTATGAGGAGCAGCTTAGGGAGCTGAGTATGTTTAGTCTGGAGAAGAGAAGGTCAAGAGGGGACATGATAGCCATGTTTAAATATTTGAAGGGATGTCATACTGAGGATGGAGCAACTTTGTTTCTGCTGCTCTAGAGACTAGGGCACGGAGCAGTGGGTTCAAGCTACAGGAAAAGAGATTCCACCTGAACATTAGGAAGAACTTCCTGACAGTAAGAGCTGTTCGGAAGTGAAATACACTGCCTTGTAGTGTGGTGGAGTTTCCTTCTTTGGAGGTTTGTAAACAGAGGCTGGATGGCCATATGTTGGGAATGATTTGATTGTGTATTCCTGCCTGGAAGGGGGCTGGACTGGATGGCCCTTGTGGTCTCTTCCAACTCTATGAGGCTATGATTCTAGTACCACAGCCAGATCTGACTTCTATCCCTGCTACTTTTATTTGAAAAAGAATTAAGGAAGTTTTGTTGTTTTAAATCATGATTTTCTTTATTTTATTGCAGCTTAACATTCCTGGTATTCTGGCTTTTTGTTCTGTATGCCACCTAAAGAATATTTGTTGACAGGTGGCCATATAAATTTTAATTTAAATAAAGCATTTAATTCTGCAGGACTGAAATCTGAGGTGACATTTCAAGGTTTTTCCAAGGGTTTGGAAGCCTTGTGGAAGCATGATTCACCTTTAAAAGAAAGTGCCTGCTCTCCATGCCACTTTTTTCAAAACTGGAAGTGGTGGTGGTGGTGTTTTCATTTCTGTTGCCAAAGCTGGGCAGTATATAGTGGTGGAAGCAAAACCCTCACCACATCCACCCCTAGTATAGACAACTGTTCCATTCCAGATTGCTTTATGCACTCCTACAGTTCTTTTGCATGCATGATGGGGTGGCCATTTTTTCACATGGTTGGAATAAATAAATCTGTCTAATGCCAAGAAATCCATGCATATAAGGATTTTTCTTTCTTCTCCATTAGGAATGGATGGGAGAATCAAACCAAGCAGGGAGGTACTGCTCACTCAACAGATCTGTACCCCAAACATTTTACTGCATCAAGAAAAAGCTTTGCAGACTCCATGCAGGCAATTTGTTTCCAAACTAGTATCTCTTCTTTAATTCCAGGATTGGCATTGGTTAGAACAAGGGTAGACAACATTTTTTCTCTCAAGGGCCACATTCCCATTAATCTGCTGGGGACTGCATGCTGGTGGTGGACAGGAGCTGAGTCAAAAGTGGGGGAGCCCACCCCTTATCTTACTCTCTGTGACCTTTTTTCTCTCTCCTTCTCTCTTCTTCCCCACCTTGGGGGCTATTAGGAAAGGGATGGATTGTTATTTTGGAAGCTTGAATGGATCACTTACAGAAGAATTTTGAAATCAGGCAATGGGCCACAGGAAAGCGATTCAAAGGCCACCTGTGGCCCTTGGACCAGAGGTTGCCCACCACAGGATTAGGGGATAAATCATATATGTATGCATTATGCAACTCAGTGTTTTTCTTTCCTTTTCATGCCACAGCTCTCTTTCTATACTGGATCATGGCCTTTGTCACCAAAACTATCAAGCTGGTCAAATATTGCGAAGATGGGGTCCATTTTTTTCAGCTACGTGTCTGCATTACTGGGATTATGGTTGTGCTCTATGGGTTGTTAATGGCGGTGGAGATCAACGTCATCCGTATTAGGGTACGTCCTCCTAGAACTGTATTGCTGGCAACTTTATGGCACTTTCTGCAAGCCACTGGCAAGCGGGGGATTTTTGCATTTGGTGAAACAAAACAACTCTAGCAACTTCATTATGTTTTATCCCTTCTGCTGGTCTCTTGACTCTTTTTTAATCCCAGCTGTGTTCTCTGGACTTCCTCTAGGTTACAAAGGCTAGAGGAAACCAAGGGAAATTCCATGCTGTAGTAGAGGAGAACTAATTTCCTTCATCTCTTCCTTATGGAATGGCACTTCCCTCATTCCTGAATTTTAGAACAGGCAGTTATTCACAAATGCTAGGCAAGAATAAGTACCAATACAGTAGCACCCCTGCACCTGCTGATTCAATTATCCGCTCCCGTAGTGGGAATGGCAATGCAGGGACAAAGGGAGGGGAGTAGTAGTTCTCGCCTCCCTTTTCCCTTTGTCCCCAGGATTGCCTGCTGGGATTACTCCCCTGACAGGAAGGGCAATGTGGGCGTTCACTATTATTCGTGGATTTCATTATCTGCTGGGTCCCCTGTAACCAATCCCCTGTGGATACGGGAGTCCTACTGTACTGACTACTCATGATGAGGCATTAAGGTGTAAAGTTGCTTTTTTAATGGTATGTGTGTAAGAATAGTTTGTGAAAACAAAACCTAGACTAAACAGAAACTGGATGAATTTTTTCATCCATCCTTTTGTTGGCATTTTTGCCCCTTGGCAAAGAGTGGGTTCATCTAGTTTCTTTAAATACAGGAAGATGCCTTGTAACTCACTTAAGGGTGCTCCTGTATTAAGGATATGATACTTCACCCATTTTGTTCTCAAAGAAGCAATGGGTAATTTTAGCAATTTTCTTTCTACTATGAGAAAGTCTTCGAAAACTGAGCAGTTCTCAAAAATACTATTCTCAGTTCAAGACCTTTTCTGTGCAAAATTATCACATTTTTTGTGCAGAAAACAGCTCTGTTTTTGTGCAGAAAATGTTTTCTGTGCAAAAATTGTGCATTTTGCACAGAATAAGTCAGATTCTGGTCAGTCCAGGATTCTTCTTGTCAGGGTTTTCTGACACAGAAGAAATATGTTTTTCAACAATTTTTTGGAAGATGTTCAAATATTATTTATTTATTTTCATTTACATTATAGCCCACCTTTCTCCCAGTACAGGACCCCTTCTCTTGGTTAAAACCTGCTTCTCTTAATTTTAATGAACCCTGACTTGTACTAAATTAATATCACTGTAACACTTCTCTTTTCCCCTTTGTCTCACACACAACCTCTCTTCATCCAAAGAAGAATTTGGTGTGATTCAAAACCTTGCTTCTGTGGTTTTAAAATCAGGTGGCTCTACAGTAGGCAATGTATTTTATGTTCTGGTCAAGCTGAGAGCAGTGGTTAGAGAATTTAACTTCCAATTAGGACTTTATCAGACTAGTGTCTAAAAATGCTTTAATTCCACTATTGAGGAAAGTGGAAATATAGTGGCATGATTACAGTAATTATCACATGTTGCTGTAATTGTGTGAAACTGCGCCGTAATAGTGCGATACTAGTGTGATGGAATCATCAAACAACCACAACTAGCAGTTTAAGAATGGGATTTTACTTCTGTGATTTTGTATGGGCAAGATTTCAGCTGTTCTTGGGAGAAGACACAACTTTGTATGAACACACCAAAAATACATAAATAATGAAAGAAGTTAACAAATAAACACTCAAACAAACATAAAAATGTACCAATAAAAGGTGATAGTTCATTAATGCAGTTTCCTGTGTTCTTGTTGGGAAAGGGGAGGGGAAAAAAGACTGCTCATTCACGCTGTAATCATGTGATTACAGCAGGACATGATTTTGTACACTTTGCAAAAAGAGCGAAAGTGAGGGCTATTCACGGATTTTCCTGTCAATAAAAAGTGATGAGCCATTAATGGGTGAAGCACACATTGACCATGGGAGGACAACAACCTCATGCGATAATGGGAACCCATTTGCAGTACTGTCACACTGTAATTGTGCAATTACAGCCCCATATGATAAAGTCCTTAATGTGTTGTGTCCTGTTTTATCCCCAGAGGTACGTGTTTTTCACAACCCCTCAAAAAGTAAAGCCTCCTGAGGATCTTCAGGATCTGGGTGTGAGGTTCCTCCAACCCTTCGTCAACTTGCTCTCCAAGGCAACATATTGGTGGATGAACCCCTTGATCATAACAGCTCACAAGAAACCAATTGACCTGAAGGCAATTGGGAAGCTGCCGATAGCAATGCGAGCCCTTACAAACTATGTTTGCTTGAAAGATGCATATGAAGAGCAAAAGGTAAGAACATTTACATTATTTCTTATCATTAAGCACAGAGCAATTGTTTTCCAGCCATGTTCTCCCAGAATCTGGACTCTTCTTTCAAATTTGGCTTAGTTTTCAGGCACAATGAGACAGCCCCTTCCTGATCTTTGTGACTAGGTACCCAAAAAGGCAAGAAAATACAATTGTAATAAATTTTTACCCTAATTGGGCAGAGAGGATTACGTAAGGTTTCCACTTGGGGAGAGTATCGTTTTTCTATGAGCTTGCCTGGAGTTTGAGATTCTTGGTGAAGGCTCTGTTACATGTCTCAACACCCCAAAAAAACAGGTTGGTGAGTACATGGGAAGGACTTTCTCTGTGGTGGCACCTCTGTTGTAAACTTCCTTCTAAGCAACGCTAAGACTGCACTGTTTTGTATGGCATTTGGTCCTTAAAAGCATACACTGGGATCCTATTTAAGGAGACGTAATTAAGTAATCTCTCCTCCCCCAAAAAGTCTACCTTAAAAGGCAACCACCAGATCATGGAAGAAGTTACATTCAGCTTCCAGTTGCGGTGCAAAGAGGATGACATTTCTAGCCCTCTCCTGCTAGTGAGTGAAGCAGTTGCAAGGACTTGCAATGGGGGTCCTGCTTCTGATGGTTGCAGCCTTACTTGATGGTGGGAGGAGTGGAAAGGGCACTCTTTCTTGTGCCCTGATTGGAAGCTGAATGGACCACTTTCACCCAATCTGGCAGCTGGCTCTTAAAGTAGACTGGGGGCTGCTGGCTGTTAAGGTGAGCTGTGACTATAAAAATGAAATCAGTAAAAATGAAATGTAAAGATATAGGATGAGTGACAACTGGCCTGAAAATGATCTAGGAGTCTTAGTGGACCACAAGCTGAACATGAGTCAGTGGTGTGATGTGACAGCTAAAAAGCCAATGAAATTATGGGCTGCATCAATAGGAGTATAGTGTCTAGATCAAGGGCCATCCAGTCTAATCCTCTGCCATGCAGGAATACACAATCAAAGCATTCCTGACCGATGGCCGGCCTTTGTTTAAAAATCTCCAAAAAAGGAGACTCCACCACACTACGAGGCAGCACACTTTCACTGTCAGGAAGTTCTTCCTAATGTTTAGGTGGAATCTCTTTTCCTGTAGTTTGAACCCATTGCTCCATGTCCTAGTCTCTGGAGCAGCAGGAAACAAGCTTGCTCCATCCTCAGTACGACATCCCTTCAAATATTTAAACATGGCTATCATGTCCCCTCTTAACCTTCTCTTCTCTGGGCTAAACATACCCAGCTCCCTAAGCCGCTTCTCATAGGGCATGGCTTCCAGACTTCCCACCATTTTGGTCAACCTTCTCTGGACATGCTCCAGCTTGTCAATATCTTTCTTGAATTGTGGTGCGCAAAACTAGACACAGTTTCATACAAGGGGCCCAAAGTCTAATGCCTGCCCTTTTTCATATTTTAAAAAGCAAAACTATCAGCAGAATGGAGCTTAGAAATGTTACCTTCTTGGAAGTCAGCTCCCAGGGTTTTGTAAAACTGCCACTGGCCTTGCTGGCTGGAGAATTCTGGGAATTGTTGTCCAAAAAAAGTAGCATGTTTAAGCTCTACAACATACATTTATTACAGGAGTCCCAAAGAAGCTGTTAATGTACCTCATATGCCTTTGTTTACTCCAGTACTCTAGAAACAGCAATTACTCACGCATAGCCTGCTCATAAGATTCCTAAACGGATACTGATGAAGTCCAGCTCTTCCCATCTGACATGGGATAGAGAAGGTTTTGACTGCATTCCATTTCCATAGAGAATTCAGGAGTCTGCTCTTCCCTAAAGCCTTGGATCACACTTTATTAAAAGACACTGAACATGAGGCTGACAGGGTCACCCCTGCCACAAAATTGTATTTAAGTTCTTTTAATAGGCAGCTTTTTAACATGAACCCAATGGCTCAAGGCATGAGTGTGCTAAGTTCATTACCAGGCATTGTCACATCAAAGGTTCTTAGGTAGCAGAACTGTGTGAATGCAGCTAATTTATCAATGGTAGAATTGGTGCAACTGTGCCAGATCTCCCACAGATTCAGTGCCCAGTGTTGAAGGGGAAATGGGAGACTTGCTTCCTGTCATAGGCTTTGTATAGTTAGTTAGCTCAAATGTATCTTTTGCTGCTAGGCCATAGTTAGCATGCCAGAGGCTGACATAGGTAGAGGGCATGCTGGGAGGTGAGTTGGAGAGTTGAAGTTGCTGAGTGTGCTCTCTATTACTAGAGTGTTCAAGGCTGCCTTGGCAATTATGTTTTGGGAAAGTACTGGGGGAGGTTGGGGGGATGGTACTGTATGGAATGCTCTAGTTAACCACTGCAGATGTGTGTGATGTAATTGAAACTTCACTTTCCTATTATCTCCTGTGTTCTGGCGCAAAACTCCAGAACTGTCTATGCAATGAACCTGAATGCTTCTATTCCTGATCCAACAAACCATTCTTGATCAATGGCTATTGTCTCAGCGTGTGAGCATTAGCAGTCTTCCCCAGTCACTTCTTGAAACTCCTGATGTTTCTATGCTTTGATTGGGTATTCCTGCATGGGAGAAGGTTGGACTTGATGGCCCTTGTGGTCTCTTCCAACTCTACAGTTCTATGATTCTGGTATAAATACCATTTTGAGTGTTGTGTGAGTAATTAAATAAAAATACAGCACACAAAATCAGGCTGTTAGTCATGAAAATAGATTCATGCATCAATGTTTGTGTGCAGAGGTCTATAGTACCCTGTGTTTCATTTAGTACTTATTTATTCATTTATTTAATATCTTTGACACAACTCCCAGAGTAGCTCAAACATGTGCACAAAAGGGGACGTTCTTTTGTAACTGGCAATAGTGCCAATAGTGACCATGCATCCGCAACAGTTGTGGATGGGTAAATCTAGGTAAATGTTCTGTATTCTTAGATTGCTACTTAGTGAAGAAAGCTGATAGGAAGAAAATCAACTCATTTGAGATTTGGTGCTAGTGAAGAATTCTGCAGATACCTTGGACAGCTAAAAAGACAAATAAATGGGTCCTAGAACAAATCAAGCCTGAACTCTCCCTAGAAGCCAAGATGGCTAAACTGAGGCTGTTGTACTTTGGCCACATCATGAGAAGGCATGACTCATTAGAAAAGATAATAATACTAGGTAATGTAGAAGGCAGTAAGAAAAGAGGAAGACCCCATTGTAGATGGATAGACTCAATCAAGGAAACCATGAACATGGGTCTCCAGGACCTGCACAGAGCAGCTTAGGATAGGGATTCTTGGAGATATCATTCATGAGGTCGCCATAAATCGAGGTCAACTTGAAGGCAGTTAACACACACTCATATCAATGTGACACTATTACCATGATTGTAACTTCCCTCTCCCTACTCTCCTATGCATCACCTGCATGAGGATAAGAAGGTCTATTCTGCCAGTGACTGGAGCATGCCTGAATAACGTTTCTGTCAGATTTAGGGGGGGTTGGGCCAGGAGAAGATGTTACTTAGGTAAGTAAATTTAACTAAGTAGCTGATGTAGAATATTGGCCAGTGTCTTTTGCATAAAATACCCTGTTTTTCATGCAAAAATATGGCTTTTTGCACAAAGCCCCTCAACAGTGGAGGGCTTTTTTTGCACAAATGAATTTTTTTTTCTGCAAAAGAAGGTTTTGAGTTATAAAATATCATGCAGCATTTGACCATTTTCTCTAGAGGATGACTCAATGTGTCAAGAACAAGGGTGAGAAAATATATGAAGATACTGTATAAATCTAGCGCCATTGACAAAGATACTTGGCACAGTGATAAAACTGGAACAGTAGCTTGGTTTGACATTCTCTTTCATTTTATAAAATTGATTTGGCTCTACTCTATTTTTTTCCCCAGAAAAAGGTGGCTGACCATCCAAATCGTGTCCCTTCCATTTGGCTAGCTATGTATCGGGCTTTTGGGCGGCCGATCCTTCTCAGCAGCACATTCCGTTACTTAGCTGACCTTCTGGGGTTTGCTGGACCGCTCTGCATTTCTGGCATTGTTCACAGTTTCTCCAATGACACCCAAAATGATATGAGCCCAAATGCTTCTGGTCTACTCAATGCTACTGTAAGCTATTCTACCACATTATATAAAGTAAGTGAACAATTGGGGCAACTTTAATTATGTCAACAGCTGACACATTTCTTTTTCTCCAAGACCAGAATCCATCTGATGTCTCAACAAATGTTAAAGTTCCCCTTTGGAATCAGTTGGATTTTTTTGTCCAATGCGGAATGTCCACATTCAGTTCAAGGTTGAGGAAGTGGTGTTGAACATGCAGTGCTGTTGCATAGACATATGCGCATTCAGTTGCACAACATTGCCATTCAACATGACGATTCAATAGCACGATCACAAGCAACTCCGCATGTGGAGATTTAGGGCCAAATGCCATTGTCATTCCTAAATAGAATAGACTCACTGAATCAATAGGATTTACATAAATGTTGACTCACTCTTCAACAATTGATCCAATGCGTCTACTCTAGTTAGAACTACCAACAGGAGGCAGTATTATAGGACTGTGCAACCCCATTGTAGGATTTCAACCCCAGAATCTATGCCTCTGTCTTCTCATGCCTGTGTTTATTGGAATGTAGTTTCGGTTATGCCAGTTTGAGAGGTCTACTGAAGAAGCAAAATGTATGTGATCTAGAACTGCTAGAACAATTGGTTGAACTGCTGTCAACCGGTTGAATAAGTATTAACAGTCACAAATATAGGACACAGGCCAGATCTTTTGTGTGGCTCCAACAAACTCAGAAGAGTGGGGTGTACAATGCCTCATTCTTTGTAGTGTCTTATACCACAGGCGATGGAGTGCACTCACTAGATCCAACAATATCTTAAATTGGGAATGAATTATGACAATATTTTATACTGGTGTATGTGTGTGTTTCTAGTCAAGGCATTTATCATCCAATCATCTTGCTACATTCATGGAATTTTATATGAGGTCAACACAATGCCATTTTTCACTTGTAGCATACTTGTGGGGTGTTGTTTGGTGGTGGGGATTTGAGCAGCTTTTTCTGTTTCTCTCATGGTGCACGTGCATGCACACACACAAACACAAAATGCCATCTACTCCATGGGAAAAGCCTTAGTGGTTAGTATGGTTAGTATTAGATAAAATGTTTGCTGAAACATTTTGTACTGCTCTTCCTTTTTTGTGGTGCAGGAACCTATTCCTATTCTTTCCATATTATTTCTATCTCTGGTACCAAAGTTTCTGTTGAAGAAGTAATGCCCAGGAACATATCTACTGTGTCACCAATGGTATACCTATACCTGGAACAGGAAAGAAAGTCGGACTCAAAGAGGAACCTTAGTATGAAGGGTGGTGTGCACACAGTAGATACTTGTGCTATATTTTCCAAAGGGGTATAGCTGATGCTGTCCTGGAGAAAATAGCTCACATGCAGTGCCATTTTAAGAAATCCAAACACATAGGCTTGGTTGTTACAAGTAGGGATGGAAAGAATATTCAGAAGTGCCAGAAAGAGTAAGCTTACTGAAATCAATGGAGCTTACTTCTGAGTAGACACATTTTAGATTATACTGCATAAAGCTTCAAAGGGCTAGAAGTCATGGGAAAAATAGGCATCTCTTCCAAATCCAAAGGATGCTCACCAATGACTCCTCTTCATCCTGGAGAGGAGTGACCAGCAGAGTGCCACAGGGTTCTCCTGGGCCCAGTGCTAGTCAACATCTTTAACAATGACTTGGATGAGGGAATAGAGGGCATGCTTCTCAAGTTTGCAGATGACACCAAATTAGGAGGGGTAGCTAATATCCCAGAGCACAGGATCAGAATTCAAAATGACCTTAACAGATTAGAAAGCTGGGCCAAAACTAACAAAATGAATTTCAACAGGGAGAAATGTAGGATACTACCCTTGGCAAGTAAAGGTGAAAAGTACGGATATAGGATGGGTGCCACATGGCAGTACAGTACAGTTGTCCCTTCATATTCGCTGGGGTTTGGTCCCTGGACCCCCCCTGCATATGAAAATCTGTGAATACTTAAGTCCCATTATATGCAATGGCATACCAAAATTGTGTCTCTTATATAAGATGGCAAAATCAAGGTTTGCTTCTTGGATTATAATTATTTAAAGAATATTTTCAAGCCATGAATACTTAAATCCGTGAATGCCAAATCTGTGGATACAGAGGGACAACTGTACATGCAAGGGATCTAGGAGTCTTAGTGGACCACAAGCTGAACATGAATCAGCTTTGGTCAGACCTCACCTGGAATACTGTGTCCAGTTCTGGGCACCATAATTCAACGAGGATACGGGCAAGCTGGAATTTGTCAAGAGAGGGTGACCAGGATAGTGGGAGGTCTGGAAGCCATGCCTTATGAGGAGTGGCATAGGGAGCTGGGCATGTTTAGCCTGGGGAAGAGAAGGTTAAGAGGTGACATGATAGCCGTGTTTAAATATTTGAAGGGATGTCATGTTGAGGATGGGGCAAGCTTGTTTTCTGCGGCTCCAGAGACTAGGACACAGAGCAGTGGGTTCAAACTACAGGAAAAGAGATTCCACCTAAACATTAGGAAGAATTTCCTGACAGTAAGAGCTGTTCAGAAGTGAAATACACTGCCTCGTAGTGTGGTGGAGTCTTCTTCTTTGGAGGTTTTTAAACAGAGGCTGGATGGATTGAGGCGAAGCACAAAAATCAGTGTGTATAGAGCCATTGTACTGTCTATTCTCCTTTATGGGTCTGAAACATGGGTCACCTATCGCCAACACTTACGACTCCTCGAACGCCATCTGTCAGGAATACTTTGATTGTGTATTCTTGCATGGCAGGGGCTTGGACTAGATGGCCCTTGTGGTCTCTTCCAACTCTATGATTCTATGATTTTCCTCCTTCCCTGTCCACCCACCCACCCATGTTTTCCTCTTTAATGTTGGAGAAGGCTGCTATTGCCCTCTCCCATCAGGACACCTTCAGGAAGCCCTTTGCCACTCACATTTTAAGAGAATGGATGCAAAGAAAGTGTGAACTAGAGTCTAGAAAAGGGAACTTTTCTGAGAAGTAATGGAAATAGCTGCACTGATTTTACATGAAACAGTTTGACGTTATTGTTGTTGTGTGCTTTTAAGTCATTTCCGACTTACGGCGATCCTAAGGCAGACCTATCACAAGGTTTTCTTGGCAAGCTTTGTTCTAGGGGAGTGCCTTTGCCTTCTCCTGAGGCTCAGAGTGTGTGAGTTTCCCAAGGTCATCCAGTGGGTTTCCACAGCTGAGTGGGGATTCGAACCCTGGTCTCCAGAGTCCTAATCCAATGGTCAAACCGCTACACCATGATGGTTCTCTAACAGTTTAACTACCCCCTCTTAAAGTTGCTGAAGCATTTGCAGATATGGGAAGTATGCAGCTTGTGAGGATTCACCCAGAGATTTCTTTTTCTTCCTCTTGATTTTGGAGCTTCAGACGTTCTCTGAAATTATCTTTTTCCTTTTGCTCCTAAGAATTCTACAGATCCATACCTCACCTCAAGCGATTTCCTCAAAACCAATTATGTCTTGGCTGTTCTCCTTTTCCTGGCCCTCATCCTGCAGAGGACATTTCTCCAGGCCTCCTACTACGTTACCATAGAAACAGGCATCAACTTGCGAGGAGCTTTACTGGTGAGTAAAGATGTTACTTCATTGGACTGCATGCCGTGAACTCTCCCGATAAGAACATTCCATTATTCATACTTTGCTTCATTTGTTCTTTATAGAAAACCACAAGCAAAGCTGGAGTAGGATAAAAGACAGATCAGCCTAGATCTGATAAAACTGTTTATACACTGGACTGAACATACTCCATGAATTGTTTGGCCTGCTTTAACTAGTAACTCTTTAGTACTCCTTTTACATTACACAGCAGTGATGCATCAATCCACACTTCTGCTATAAAGGCTGAGGATCAGGAGGGTGAAGTCACTTATATAGGGTTTCTTGGAGTGATAAACTTCTCTCCTGGCTTTCTTCGCCAACGAAAATTCAGGAAGGACTCATCCCGCACTTTCTACAAGCGCGCTGATGACTAAAAAGACCAATCTGAGATAAACAAGTCCAGTTGCAGAAAGCACAGCAGAAGGTCTCCTTGGGTGATGTTTCCAGGTTGTGATTCTTTCTGCGTTGTCGTTTCTCTTCAAGACTTGTTCGGCGTGAGTTCTCAAATAAGGCTGCAGCATTGTGGATAGTGCGTCTCCATGCCTCCCAATGTGAGGCCGGGGCGGACCATTGTTGGTGATCAATTTGGCCGAGCAAAAATGTTTTAAATGTGGTTTTAAAAGTTGCTTTTAACTTGTTTTATTAAGTTGTGTTTTTTTGATAGAAATATAGTTTTAACTGTGTTTTAACTTTTGTATTAATAGTTTTGTTTTTTGTTTTTTAAATATGTGCCTCCAAACTACAGGAAAAGAGATTCCACCTAAATATTAGGAAAGGACTTCTTGACAGGAAGAGCTGTTCAGCAGTGGAATGCACTGCCTGGGAGTGTGGTGGAGTCTCCTTCTTTGGAGGTTTTTAAACAGAGGCTGGATGGCCATCTGTCGGGAATGCTTTGATTCTTTATTCCTGCATGGCAGGGGGTTGGACTGGATGGCTCTTGTAGTCTCTTCTAACTCTATGATTCTATAATAATAATAGTAATAATAATGTACACAATACAAAAGTTGAAAATATCATTAAACTGTCGATACAGATTAAAACTATACAAAAGCCTCAATAAAAAGTATAAATATAAACATTTAGAAGACAAACTATTGATAAGGTTAAAACCATTAAAACCATTAAAGTTCATTAAAAGGCAACATTCAAACCTTATAAACAGCATTGCACAGCATTAAAAGCCCACCCCAGTCAGTTTCCAAAAGCCTGGTGATATATTATTAGCTACGTTTTAATAACAATAAACAAAAACAACAACATTGTTTTCTGCACAGAAAATACTATATCTTGTGCAGAAAATGTTATTGGGGACTTATTAAATGCAAACTTGGCACTTTTTGTGTAGAAAACAGTATTTTCTGTGGAGGAAGAGCATTTTCTGTGTAAAAATAATATTTATGCATAGTATTGTATTTGTATTTGCTGACTTTGTACTTTCTTCCTTTTCTCTCTCTCCAGGCAATGATCTATAATAAAATCCTGAGACTTTCTACATCCAACTTGTCAATGGGAGAGATGACACTGGGACAGATCAACAACTTGGTTGCCATCGAAACAAATCAACTCATGTGGTTCTTGTTCCTGTGTCCCAACCTATGGGCTATGCCCGTTCAGGTAGAGCATGGAAGTAAGGGACTAATTTTTGGAAGACACAACAGATTCATTCACTTTATTGGTGAGGGCTGGTGGTAAAAAAAAAATCACACAGAGGATCTTAAAGATGAAGGTCTTAAAATGAACAGTAGGTCTTCTAGGACAGCCCAGTGCTCTGTGGTTGAGGACATGCACAACAGGTTTGGTCCCACATTTGATCGTTGGCATCTTTAGGTCAAGGAGGCCAAGTAGCACATAACATGTACCATAGGAGCTCCCATCGTTACCACTAATGTGCAGAAAACTCTGACCATGAGCTATAAAGGAATCATGGGAGTTTCCCCACCTCCACTACCAACCCCACCACCAGCTGCTGCGGATAGGAAGGAGATGGCGAAAAGCAGTGGTGTCCAACCTGTGGCCCTCCAGGTGTTTTGGACTCCAACTCCCAGAAGCCTGAGCCAGCTGGTCCAGTGGTCAGGAATTCTGGGAGCTGTAGTCCAAAACACCTGAAGGGTGACAGGTTGGATACCACTGGTGTTAAGGAACAAGCAACTGGTGAAAGAAAACTCACAAGGTGATAATATTGCTCATACACGTTTTGATTATAGCATGTGAAACTCATCATGGGAATGCTGAGCCCATTGGCAAGTGTAACATTTAGCTAGAAACATTTAGTTTCTAGCACATGGGTCACTTTCCAGCTGTGTGGGTCTTCAGCACTTAGAAGCACCAAGTGATATGGCCCATGGGAAGGGATTATGGGAGTTGTAATCCAAAACATCTGGAGGCTCAAAATTTCCCCATCTTTGTTTTAGTCCATATAAAGTTTGAAAGTGATTAAGAGAGATGGTCAGTGGCAGCTGTTGGCTTCCATGTCCCAGGAGAACAGTGACTCCACTCCATGTTTTTAAAAAGCTATCTAAGGTACTAAACCTATTTTGTGGTTGTGGTACAACAACTTAGGTGGCTCCTTTAAAGTTCAGACTAAAATGCAGAGCGTATTGACTGTTCCACTGAAGTGGAAGACATCAGCCCCCAGTGATATGACATATGACATGCATCATATTCGTGATTTCCTCTCCATTCATTTGTGAGTTAGGTAATTTTAGATGCTGGGGTCTTCCTCACACACATTCTCCTTAGATGTTAATGTGTATTACCACTTCCTTCAAAACGGCATATTGCTAAACAAGAAAGACCAAGGAGGACACAAGTTTGCATAAAATGTGTGTGTGTTAATTACAAAGGTGGATAGACAGATAGATACCTAATAGATTGATTGACATTTGGAAATAATGGCTGGCATCCTGTTAGGTATTTATGTCACCGTAAACTGATTTAGGATCAGGTGAATTATGATGCTGTGCAACTCTTGTCTTCTCAAGAAGGGAGCAGAAACATGGCTACATTGCTGTGACCATTGTTCTCATGGAGCCATCAGAATGTTCATTGCACAAGATATCCAGAAGAACAATGGGATGTTGTGTGTTGGGACACATTGCACAATGGCAGCCCCTGTTACTTGGTCCCTCATTGTGCATCATAACAATTCACTAATATGGTTGCGTATCTTATCAGTGATGTACCTCCATCATCCTAAAGTTACTCATGGTAGCCTCTGATGCAGGATCTTGACTAATTACTATAATTTAAATAAGCCAGCCTGTTGAGTTGGGGGATCCTCCTGTTCATTTTGCTGAATGGGACCTTGGCCATTTCCCCCAAGGTCCTGTCCTCATAGTGCCATCACCTCTCTTCAGTGGTGTGTTTCACCCTTCAGATGTTTTGGACTTGGACTGCAAGAAGTCCTTGTAATAAAACCCCTGGTCAACAGCAAGGGATAGCAGGAGTTGTACTCTGAAATGTCTGGAGGGCCAAAGGTTCCTGATTCCTGCCCTAACAGGTGAAGCCACCTTGAAATTCTCCTAAACAGGCTTGTGCTGGCAACATTTCATAAGACTCTGTCTTCCTCTTCTTTGCAGATCATTATGGGAGTCATTCTGCTCTACAACCTGCTTGGACAGAGTGCCTTGGTTGGAGCTGCTGTCATTGTGCTGCTGGCTCCGATACAGTATTTCATAGCGACAAAGTTGGCTGAGGCTCAGAAGAGTACTCTTGTAAGCCATGCCCTCCCAACATGACAAATGTAGCTGCTGGTTAGAGCAAATGGTGACTAGAATGGAATCACTGGAGTTTTCTTCTTCACCATTGGCTCCACTTTCTTTGTTTACAATATTTGTAAACCACTTGATAGTGGGAGATCCTCAAGGAGTTTATGTTAAAAATAGATGCTGTTTAACATCTTTATTGTACACTGGGTTTCATATCAACTGGGATGAGAACAATTTAAATACCATGAATTTACATGGAAAGACATGCCTTATTTAAAAATTCAGAAATGATATTTAAAAATATACAGGGGGTGAATAGTATTGAACTAACTGCTGAAAATTCTGGAGAAGAATGTGAATAATCTGATAGTTAATTCATTAACTGCAGCAAGTTTTTTTTTTTAATTAGGGAAAAAAATCTCATTATTCCTCCTCTTAGAGACTGACCATTTAAAATGTTGGTTAGTTTTCAAATAGATAAGCTGACAGATGTAGTGAATGCCAGGAATATCTTTGTACAACAGACAGAGGGCTTGTCTATATGAGGCTATAAAATGTGGATTGATGCACACAAATGCCAATTCGCAGCAGCTTTTATTTGTCTCCATGTTGTTTTTTTCAAGATCGTAGGCATGCTAAGCCATACATGTTTGATGTTCACCCAGGCATGTCTGCAAATCAAGATGGCAGGCATGACTGAATTACTTGCATTTTTATTGTTACCAGTTGCTGCTGCCAAGCAGGTTTTTTAAAATAATTTTAAAAAGCACATCCAAGGTGTGAAAGTGTGATCTTCTGCTTAAATACACAGGAAAAAAAAAAAAGAAGAAGAAGGCTGTTTTGTCGCCTCAGTGTACAATCACTACGGTGAAAATCCAACATGGAAGTTCGGGGCACTTGCCTTGCCAGCAAGCTCCACCCCCTGTACACATTCAACCAATCAGCTTTCTACTTCCACTCTTATAGAAAATGCGCATCAAAGTGAATCACTTGTCCCAACAAGTGGGAATGTGCATTTCCATTGAAGTTTAAAAAAAAAGAAAAAACGGGGAAGCCGCAAAGGCTTTTCCTGTGTAGTTTTTGGCATTTTTACTCTCCTCCTTCTGAATACAGTGGATTGATGTGGGATCCTATTTAGACAAATCATATTCTCCTCAAATTCTATGAGGAGTATTTTCACTGTATAGACAAGCCCAAACATTTTAATTAAGTGTAACTGTTTTATTTTGTGTTAGAACAATAATTTTGCATTGAAAAATTCCATTTTTCAGTGGAGAAGAAAATGGTTTTTAACATTTTTTAAAATACTGATGGCATCAACTGAATTTAGATGATCTCTCAAACCAGCATTTGAAATATTGGAAAAAAGTAGCGGTGCCCCTCAGTTCACTTGTGGCTTCAGTTTCTGTCTGCAGTTTGCCATGGTTTTGAAATTGGCAAACTATGATAGTGTTTGCCTTAATAACTAGGCTCAGACTTGATGACCTAAAATGGAAGCTTGTCTGAAATGAGCGTTTATCTTCAAAACATGTCTGAATGCATGAATATGAGAGTCAGGCAAATGAGACTATTACATCAGTGCTCATTTCATTACCTGAATTGCATGGAAGAAAGGGCAAAAGTAGGTAACTTTGCAGATATAAGGCTGGAAGGATTACTTTTTAGAAGTCATTTTCTGTTCTTCATTTGCTTATTTTATATGTACAGTCTAATACACAATCTAACACATTTTTTCTCTTGCTCCTTTTTAATGGAAAAGGATTATTCTACGGAACGGCTGAAGAAAACCAATGAAATATTGAAAGGCATCAAACTGTTAAAGCTGTATGCTTGGGAGCACATATTCTGTAGAAGTGTGGAAGATACACGAATGAAGGAGCTAATCAGTCTTAAAACCTTTGCTCTTTATACATCTCTCTCCAGTAAGTAATTGTATTCCCATGTGTAGTTTGGTTTTTTAGGCCTTATTACATTAATTTGTTTAATAATCTATACCCCTGTATTTATTCAAAGACAAACTTAGAGTGGTTCACAAATAAAATTTTAAAAAGCATACAGTGAAGAAAACACGTTGCAGAATAGAGAAGGCAAAACAATAAAAGCAGTAGTAAGCGAGAGAAGACCTCTCCATAACAGTGACAAAAGCAAAAGATTATCTTAAGTGAAAGCACTACCAAATATCAGGTCAATATCTGGCCCCCTGAAAACTCCTAGACCTCCTAAGAGGTTATTGCAAGGGATGTCTCTTATTTCAGGGCCAGAAAGCTTATCCCATGTAAGAATGCCAAAAATCCTGCATTTTCAGGTATTGATTGTACCCTTAAATTCCACACCAAATGTTGGGGAGGGGAAAATCTGTCATGAACATGATAGGGGTCTGCTCTTTGCATTCCACACTAAACAGGTGTTGAGCCTAGTAGCAGGAATACTCTCTCCCAAATTTCTAGATTTTCAGGCATTTGGGGTTTCCTATGAGATTTTAAGAGTTTGGAACTCCACTGGCAAGAGCCCCCTCTCATGAGGTTTGTGTGTGTGCGTGTGGGCATATGTGCCTTCAAGTTGCCTGTCAACTTGGAAATGACTTGAAGGCACACAACACACATATGCACACAAAGCTGATCATGGATATTTGAAGTTAGAAAATTAATGGATAACGTCATAGTATTTTACTTTATGCATATGGTTCCCGATCCCCATTTCAGTGCCTATAGAGTGAAAGGAAGATCTCAAGGCGCTAAAGCAGCAATCATCCTTCAACCTTTGCTCATTCCCAGGATTCATTTCCTTCTCTATTTCCAATCTGGAGAGAGAGAGATCAAATGCAATGCAGTAGGTCATATTCCCCTAAGTAAGAGAGTCAATGTGGTGTAGTGGTTTGACCATTGGACTAAGACTCTGGAGAACCACATTCCAAACCCTACTTGACTATGGAAACCCATTGGGTGACCCTGGGCAAATCACACTCTCTCAGTCTTAGAAGAAGGCAAAGGCAACCCCCCTGTGAACACATCTTGACAGTACAACCCTGTGATAGATTTGCCTTCAGGTTGCCATAAGTCGGAAACAACTGAAGGGAGAAACAACTCCAAGGAGTATCATTTCAATATTCTCTCCTTCAACTTCAGACATTTCCTGGTAAGATGTGTGTGTGTGTGTGTGTGTAATCTTTGTGAGGCTTGCAAGTTTATGCAACTGGACTAAGGGGAAAAAATGATCCAGTAAAATTGCTCTTTTGACCTCTTTTTCCCTTTCTCATACTCTGGGACAAGTGTAGTAACAGCACTCCCAATAATTCTCTAAACTTCCTTATTAAACTTGGTGACATCAGTTAGTTTACACTGTTAATTACAGAGACAGTATCTAAGGATGTCTGATAATTTAAAATGTATTTGTTTAAGGACCACCCTGGGACTAAGGTTAACACAACCCTGGTATGTTAAATAATTCCCACACACACACACAGCTAGAGCTACATTTTAATCATGGTATACAAGCCTACAGTTCCTCTGGGAATACATTTTCCAGCTCAATAAAATACACAAACTATATTTCCAAGGTTTTGTTTTTTGTTGTTTGATGTGAAAAGCTTTTTTTAATTGCCTGTTAAGGGGACGGCCAGTATATTAAATCCTGAAAAGAATGGTTACTAAGGCAAAAGTTCACACAAGTGCCTTAACTTTGATTAATGTTGGTTTCTTAACGTGCTAATGGTTGTGCTTTTTCCCCACAGTCTTTATGAATGCAGCTATACCCATCGCAGCTGTTCTTGCGGTAAGAATTCTTTTGAAAGGGGTTGTTTTCATTATGCAAAATAGGACTCAGGGAGGTGTGGGAACTACAGGTATAACTCTCTCCCAATGTCCATTGCAATTGTCCCCTCGCCCCTAGCATGCTATTAGGCAGTAGAAGCTCTTAAAATAGGGATGGGGAACCACTAGGGGCTGCATTCCAGTAGTGAGTGGGGCTAAAGGCACAAGATGGAGCCAAACTAAATAATCTAGCTACAGTAGTTCACATACTGGTAACCTCCCAATTAGACTACTATAATGCACTCTGTGTGGGGCTGCCCTTGAAGATGACCCAGAAATTGCCATCATATAATGCCAGTCTTTAAAAAATTGCAGCCTGAATTCAAGGTACTTGTAATGACATTTAAAGCCCTAAATGGCTTGGGGCCTCAGTATTTGAGGGAGAGTGTAGTAATGATACCCATTATCCCCAACTATAAAACCTATCATTCCCCACCTTGGTTCAATTACAATTGGCAATAGTTTGATATTAATTTAGCTAACTTGGGCTTTTCATGGGCTGATGGGAAACAGAGGAATGTTGGGAATAACACATACAAAGCCAGGAAGGCCCCCTGTCAACTTCCCCAAACATCCACACCTTGACACAACCAGTCAACATCAATTTTGATGTAGAAAAGATTCTTCCTGCCTCAGGTCTGACAAGGCAGACATCCATCTATACAGTTGGGAGTTTTCATGACCATGTTAAACCTATTCCTCATCTACATATCTGCAAGTCAAAGTAAGGTGGTCTGTCAGTCACCTGTTCCAAAGGTATCCCATTTCTCAGGTCCTGGCTAGACAGAAATTCCTTGTTGCAACCATTGGGAACCATCTGAAGGCAAATGTTTCTTTTATCAGGATTGCAGCTTCAAAAGAGATTTTTCCTATAAACCCCCCCTGGAAAAATTAGTTCACTGTGCTCAGACCTTCCCAACTACCCCCACACACCAGTCTGAACTGCCTCCCCCCTCTCCAAACCCCGCCAATGCTTCCTGACCCCTGGCTGGCTTCTGCTGAGCAGGCACTTCCTTCTCACTTCACATAACCTTAACTCCCTGCTTTAGTTCAGCCCGCTCTATTTTTGGTGCATCAGTTTGCGGTTACTCCTGAGGAGACTCTTCTCCAGGACCAGGTGCAGTATATCTTGAAGCCTCAGTCTAATCCCCTTCAAACTGTTTCCTGCCTTAGGACTTTTTCAGACAAGGCTTACTGCGCAACAAGCTTGCAGGAGAGGTATGGTGCTGTCGTGCCTGGCAGGGGGTCCATTTCGGACAATGCTGTCCCTCTCTCGGAATCGTCTGTGTTACTTCCGTGTATGGTTGAAGGCAGCCGCGCCATATTTTACTCACGGACAACTTCCATGAGTAAAATATGGCGCGGCTGCCTTCAATTGTACACGGAAGTGACACGGACAATTCCGAGAGAGGGACGGCATAGTCCAAAATGGACCCCCTGCCATGTGACAGCGCTGTACCTCTCCTGCAAGCTTGTTGCGTGGTAAGCCTTGTCTGAAAAATTCCTTACTTTGATAGACTTGTGTGGGTGTTTGACAAATGCTTGTGTGTATGAATGCAGTTTAAACAGTTGAATAAAGTTCCTTCAGGTTATTTTTGGTCCCTTGTTCTGTGTTTTTCCTAAGCTCCACTGGTATACATAGGTTAAAAGATCTTGTATATTACACAGCCTCTTGCACTGCCAGTTGAGTTACTATAATTCTCCATTGCGAGACAGATACATACATGGACTTTTTCCATGGACACAAGGGTTTTCTGTAACAGTCTCCCTATATATGCCTGCTCAAGGATGGAGGTTTGCTGGAGGGGCCTTCCTCTGTGTTCCACCAGTGGGAGGATGTGGGGGAGGGTTTTCTTAGCTATGGCACACAAACTGTGGAATGACAACCCCTAAGAGTCCTGGTTAGCACCAATCCCAGCTTTATTTAGGTGCCAAATAAAAATGTAGCTGTTCACTAGCTTTTAGGGCCTTACTGATTCACCCCAAAATATTTATACACATAGTTTTAAATTGTTTTTACCTTCTTAACTTGTTTTTAAACTTGTCAATTTACTTACTATATAATAATGTTATTTAATGTTTTTATTGTTCTAAATCATTTTAATGTGTTAAGACTGATTTTACTTATATGCTGCCCTTAGATCTTGTGATATTGGGAGGGATATAAATAAATAAACAAACTGAAGTGCAGTGGACAAATTCAGGTGTAATTCCTACTAATTTGGACATTTTCCTACCAAGTTCAGTTCTGTGCAAAGCAGCAAGCCAAAGTTCAGTTCCATGTGGGAATGTAAAATCTTTGCTTACGTTGTTCTTATGTTGGGCAGGAATGTAAAGCTGCAAAAGTTTACTCCTAGTTGGCTGTGCTTTTGTGTATTTTTGATGATTTTTCACATTTTGGAATTTCTTTGCAGAAGATTTTACAAAGGTTTTTCTTGTTGCACAGAAATGTTCCTGTTCAAAATAATTAAATAAAACCCAAAACCCACCTCATAACATTTTACAACAAAAAATGCATTTACTACTATTGCTGCTCATAGCAAAGAAAGTGGCCTTTTCATTCTCACACAGGGTGAAAAGTGTCATATCAGTTGACACGTTTTTTTAAAGGGGTATCTGAACATGGAAGGGTAAAAATGCAAATATTCTTTACCTTTCTATTTCCATGCAGCTGCTTCCCAGGCTTTAAATAGCCTCTTATCTCTTCTTCCTAGTCCTGTCCAATAGTATTTTACTTTCCACTCAGGGAAAAAAAAATATTATTAGTGACTAGATGCACAGAGTCTTCTGCAAGCAAATCTGATGTTTAACACAAGAAAAAACAGCATTCCCATTTGGATGTTCCTTTCAGTGTGCATTCTGATTCTCACTCCAGTTTATGCCCACCGTTCCCAAGGGGAAGAGCATGCAAGATCATCCATGGAGGTCCCATAGATTTTTTTTTAAAAAAAAAAAAAAAAGGAAAGGGGGCTTGAAAATCTGAACACTTGACAGAAATTTTGAGACAATTTTTTTATATCTCTAAAAATGCAATTATGGAGCTGCTATTTTATCTTTGTTGAGTAGAACTGGAGTCCCATATGTGTTTTGTTTTGCCCAAACAAACATGCACTTCCATTAACTTTCTTTTTTTCCTGATATGACAGACTTTTGTGACCTACACGTATTCAGAAGACGAGCAGCTAACTACAGCCCAGGCATTTGCATCCCTGTCGCTATTCCACATCCTAGTCACTCCGCTGTTCCTGCTTTCCACTGTTGTTAGATTTGCTGTCAAGGCCATCATAAGGTGTGTGACTTTTTAAAATCAATACATATAAAGCTGCCTTGTATTAAGTTACATAGTTGAATGGTGTAGCTTGACATTGTCTCCTCAGATTGGGAGTGATTCTCCAAAGTCTCACACAAGGATCTTTCCCAATTTAGTCACCTCAGATCCTTTCTTACTGGAAACTGAGCAAGAGACTGTCTCTCCTGAGACAATAGAAGTTTTATTGGCAAAGGCCTCTGGTGACCATTTTATTTTTCCAGAATAACTGGGATGTTCCAGTGATTTGGAGCATTCTGGGGAAACTGACAGCCAACACAAAGAAAAAAAAGTGTAATAGCCTGTCATTGTGTGTCTTCAAGTTGTTTCAGACTTATGGTGACCCTAAGGTGAACCTATCATGGGGTTTTCTTGGCAAGATTTGTTCAGAGGGATTTTGCCTTTTCCTTCCTCTGAGGCTGAGAGTATGCGACTTGCTCAAGGTCACCCAGTGGGTTTCCGTGGCCAAGTGGTGATTTGAACCCTGGTCTCCAGAGACCTAGTCCAACACCTAAACAATTACACCATGTTGGGTCTTGTAGTAGTAATTTATTCCCCAGAATTTTGGGGCCATTTTTCAGTTGTTACAGGGAGATAGTTAGTTACCAAAACATGGACTAAAAGTCTTCAAATATGGCATTGGTTGTTCAGTTTAAGTAACTTCTCAGATCTTGGATAGTCCAGTTCAGAGACTGCACAGTTTCTTTTCCTTCTTCTTTACTTCTGTGAGAGCTGAAATCTGGCCAGAGAACTGTGTTTTGTGAGGAGAATTCTGAGGAATGGCAGCTACCACAAGAAACACTTGATTGTCTTAATTAAAGAAATAATAAAAAAAAATTCCCATTGCCCAGACACTATTGGCAAATACAATATTCAGGTTGTTCCTTGAACATCTGTTAAAAGATAACAACAATAACAATGCACCTTATCCCAGGTTATGAGGCTCAATTTTTATCCCACCTCAGCATTTTTATCCCACATCAGAAAATTTCTTGCTGAACTTTCTGTCTGACCAACTTTCAGCTCAGCACTGAGTGCCAAACTGGAAGATATGTTTAGTACTCTCCCCCCACCCCCCGGTGCTTCCCCAGATGGTGAAAAACATATTTGTTAAAGCATATGGATGTCGTCAGCTACCTATTTTGCTTATAATGTGCTTTTGGGGGATTTGCCATTAATGATAAAAATGACAGTAATTGCTGTTCGGCAGTGGAATGCACTGCCTGGGAGTGTGGTGACGTCTCCTTCTTTGGAGGTTTTTAAACAGAGGCTGGATGGCCATCTGTCAGGAGTGCTTTGATTGGCTATTCCTGCAGGGCAGGGGGTTGGACTAAATGGCCCTTGTGGTCTCTTCCAACTCTGTGATTCTATGAGCAGGTCTGATTGCTGTGGCACAGATCTTGGAGAAAATCCTACTGTGAAAGGAAAAAATGGGTTTATAGCACCGAAAATACATTCTCCTTAATGTCTCATTTGACACCCATACTTTCTAGATGAGGGAGACTAAATTAATGAAGTAGCCTATAGCTTGAGCATTACAGCACATGTTCTGCATGAAGAAGAACTGAAATTGGTGTCTGGGATGTCGTCTCAAAACACATGAGATATTAAACTAATTTAATCTAGAGTGAACATGGCTCAGATGTTAAATGGGAAATGGACCAGCAGCCTGTATTTGTGAATTCTGGCAAGTGTCAAAACATGGTATACAGCCCCTATGTCCTGCTTAGTTATACTTGTGGTGAACCAATGAATAAGAGACCAACAAAGCTCCTGTTATTAGCATCCCTGTTATTAGCATCTTGAAAACTAAAGGCCATTCTAGATTGAGTCAATCCATATACAATATAATGCAGTCTTCCCCTCTTCCAATTGCCTTCCAGCAATATCATCTTTTCCAATTAGTCATGTTGTCTCATTATATGCATAAAGCATGATAGCCTCTGTTTAGTCATTTTGACTTCTACGGAGAATTCAGGCTTGAGTTGCTCTCAGACTCATTAATCTATCTTTATTTGTCTTTTTGGTGCTCCATGGTATTTGTAGATCTCTCCTTGAGCACCACATTTCAGATGAGCTGATCTTTTCCCAGGGGTTGATTACATGGCAAAATAAGTCTGTGAAGAATTCGCTAAGACTCCTAATAGTTCCCATACATTGTGCCACAAAGTCACCTCATTCAGAAGGGGGGAGCTAAAAAACACAAAAGTAGCATAATACAGGCTTTCGCAACTTTCCCCAACTTTTAAAAAAAGTTGTGCAACTTAGCACATTATTGATTGTGTGAACTACTATTTTGCAAAAGTCTGTGGGAACTACCAGCAATCTTCCCGAAACAGCCATAGCAGAGCTGAGCCATGATTACTTGGACTGACTGCGGAGGAGGCAGACTTTCAAGAGATGCGAGGAGCCTCAAACGAAAAGATCCAGCCACTGTTGTTATACCAGTGCTATTCCCAATCGCCCAGCTGTCTGCCTCCCAGCTTGCTTGGCTGCTGTGGCTCAGGGATCCCCACTAATTACTATTCCTCTGTGTGTGTATTGTGTGTGTGTGTGTGTGTGTGTGAGTGTGTGTGTGTGTGTGTGTGTGTGAGAGAGAGAGAGAGAGAGAGAGAGAAGCAATCTGCTCCGCCGGCCATTTGCTCCCTTGCCCTGCTGTGATTGTGTTTGTGTGTGTGTGTGTGAGTGTGTGTGTGTGTGAGAGAGAGAGAGAGGGTGAGAGAAAGGGGGTTTTGAGGGAAGCAGGGCGAAGGGAGAGCTTATGACTCCATTGCTTCTGCTGGCTGAGTAATCATCCCCCTCAAGACCTGTCTTCCTTCCTGCTAGCTCTCGGCAACAGGGGATAACTCCCCGGTGGCTGAAAGGCTCCCTCCTTCCTCCCACCCTTCTCACTTTGGGAAGAAGAGGGAGGGAAAGGTGCCAGCACTTTCTCTCTCTCTCTCTTTCCCTCCCTCCCTCTCAGCTTCCCAGCATCTTCCCCCAGATGTGCTTGAGAGGCCATGCCTCCCCCACCTTTGTCTGTGTGAACTACAAAGCCAAAAACTAACCAGATCAACCAATTTCGCACTAAATCAGGTAAACTATGCAGCACTGGCGTGAAAATGCACTAAAGCGCAAACTATCGCAATAAAAACTGCCGTGTAACTGACCCCCCAGTCAAAGTACTTCACTATCTGGCTTTCACATCCTTACATAGAAATTGGAAATACAATGGCATGGAGGGTCCTGAGTTTGGTAATCAGGGCCTGGCCCAATGGTGAAAATAATTCAAATGGCAATTGCATGGAAGGCGATCTGTCCAAATGGACATTCGCATCAATACATCTCATTCAGAAGGAGGGCAGCCAAATCCACCTTAAACTCGTTCAAGGAAGCCTTTGGAGCTTTTCTCTGAGTTTTTAAAAAGCTCCATAGGGCAGGCGAATGTGCGATCATTAAGACAGTCGCATTCGCATTGCTGTGACCAGGCAGCATAATCTGATTGGCTGGATGAGCATGGGGGCAGGGCTAGGAAACAGGGAAAGTTTCTGCTGATGCCATGTTGGATTTTCAGCTAAGCAAGGCTCTGGTAAGTCGATAAAAAGGCAATCTTTTACTCTCTTTTTTTCCTCCCTTTTTGTAAGTATTGAATATCGCATGTGCGCACCATGATAAACTGTTTCTTTTTTAAAAAAATTGGCAGCAGCAGAATTAAATGCGAGTAAATCACTTGTGGCTGCCAATTTGGTTAGGGGGCATGCAAAGTTTAGGGGGGCTTTTTTGACCATTAATTAGCTAACACACATTGGAAACTGTTTAACGCAGTGTAGATGTGTAAATAGCTGTTGCTTAAAACAATTTGTAAGCCGCTCTGATAGCCTTGTGGCTGAAGAGCGGGGTATAAATAAATAAATAAATAAATAAATAAATAAAATAAGACAGGTCACAGCACTGTGAATGGCTCTATCTTCAGAGGAGATCATATTTCCCCTCCCCCTCATATAGATGGGACCAATGATATCTCTTTATATGTGAAGGTCTTACTGCATGGCCCTTACTGCATGGCCTTTCCAAGTCTTACTCTTCCTTCGATTTCTTGAACAAAGTCTCCATTTAGATTTATGATTGAGCCAAGGTATAGAAAATCTTCATCATCACCTCGTTTAACATTGTGTAAATCTTCTGTGGTGATTATTTTTGTTTTCTTAGTATTCAGCTGTAACACCCCTTTACCACTTTCTTAACTTTCATCAGTGGTCATTCCAAGTCTTTGCTATTTCCTCCTAGTATTATGATGTCATCTGCATATCTTAAATAATTGATGTTTCTTCCTCCAATTTTCACACCCCCTTTCTCTGAATTGAATCCCACTTTCTGTATGGTATATTCTGCATCTAAATTAAGCAGACTTATTTAATAAAATGTGTCTTGACACCTTTGCCAATGGGAAACCATTTTTATTCTCCATATTTTGTCCTGACAGTGGCCTCCTGTCCAGAGTGTAGGCTAGGCCTTGTGATAATCCAATGTTGTGACACTCACATTTCTTTTAGAGTGATCCATAATGATCTACACAGTCAAAGGCTTCAGAACTGGACAGAAATCTTTGTGTTCTTGTCTAGCAAGGAGAATATTGCAGGAATTATTTGTTCTAGCTGGCAAGGAAGACAAACATGAAGGTTTACTTCCCTAGGGTGAAAGTGATAGCATTTCATATGCTAAGGTGGGAAAGCGATTCAGCCCAACTTTCAGCAGCCCTAGGAAAGAAGCTCTTTGGCTTACATCAGATGACCTTTATTATTTATGGCTTGATCAAAAAATAGGGTCATAGAAAACTGCTGCATTGGTCCTTCTAGCTCATTGCTGTCTTACTGGCATGGATTGGGCAGACTTCAGGCTTAGCGGATCTACTTTGGAACCAACCACAGCCAGGTGCAAAAGTTGTAGGCTTAAAGAATTACGAGCCCATGGATTTGTTTTGAGTAGCACTATAGAATGATCTTGGAAGCTAAGCAGGGTCAGCCCTGGTTAGTACTGGGGAGGAATACCATCAATGAATACCAGGTGCTGTTGGCTATATTTCAGAGGAAGGTACTAGCAAAACCAACTCTGAGTATTTCTTGCCTAAGAAAAACCTATGAAATTCATGTGGTCACTATAAGTAGACAAACAACTTGAAGGCACACACACATATCACTATAGAAAGATAGCCTCAGTCCTTCATTACACAAAAATCACCATCAGTTGAGGAAGAGTTAGTTTGTTCCTTTGTGATCTTCACAGTCAAAGACTTTGAAATTGTGCAGAAATCTTTATGCTTTAAACAAGTGGAGTTAGAAATCCTTGCTGATCTACTACAAATCACCTAGTACATCCCAGCATGTTCTGACCTCTCTGATCTATACTGACTTTCAGACAGAAGTCTTTTTCCACTATCTGGAGATGTGTGGGATCAAACCTGAGGCCTTCCTTCTACATGCAAAGCCAGTGCTTAGCCAGCAAGCCGTGTACCTGCCCACATACACTTAAACATTTTGCCCATTTTACCATGTGTAATCCTTTGCCCTGGCCCATGATATGATTAGCACACGCAAGACAATTTGTTCAGAAAGAAATACAAGAGCAGAACTAATGCACATGACAGAACTGAGATTTTCTTAACACTGAGTTATATTATCTTTGTTTATCTGTTATTTCATAATTGCATAAAATTGATTGTGGGGAAGTGCCAAAAGAGAAAATTTTCTTTTGGATCCTAAACTTAGCATAGTTCTTTTCAATGACCAAAACCTCCTTGTATAAAAAAACCTCCTTCCTTTTGCTTAAATGCTTAAACTCTTTTCATGCTATATTTAGCATGGTTGCACCACTGGGAGATCATATCTATCTTTTTCTCTGTATTTAAACCCTGCCAAAGATCCCATATTTGCCAAGACAAATTTCAGCTGGTTATGGACTATGTTTCCATACAGCCAAATCAATTTAGCATCTAAGAGGTTGTAGGATAATGCATGCTTAGCCACTCTTTCCCCTGTTATCATCCATCAAATTATAGAAAGAAGGGCTCTGATCCCTGGGTTATTAAGTGCTTACATGCTTGTGCCATACCAACTTCCTTAATTTCATTTTGTGGAGCAGCCTTGCTGCAATGCTAAATGAACCTCAGAGAATCCTGAGTGTACCACTGGAGTCTACTAAAAAAGGAATTCTCAACACTTGTTCATATAAATATCCCAAAGAGCATGTGAGAGGCTTACTCCATAATTAGCTTATCAGGCTGTAAATCTAATTGTGTTGCCAAGTTTCACATTTCCTGGCTCAGAAAGACCAATCTTGGCAGCTTGTAATGCTTACTTGCCTCAGTTATACAGAGATCATTACAGTTGCTCATCTTGGAAATGAATGTAAAGCGCTTCCTCTGGGCTTTCTCACCATTCTCAGCAGTCTTAACATCTGTATCCATGGATCTTGGATCAGTCCATTTCAACTTAGATGAGTAGATGAAACTTGAATGAAGATAGATATATAGTTTTAGTGTAGCACAACCAACATTAAGAATAAGTTTTAGAACTGTTATCACATGGCCCTGTTATGCCACAATTGCACTGCATTAGTCCTGAACCTTATTGCATAATGTGGCTCTTCCAGTGGTGTACAGCTGGTGGGTCACTGGGAAATGAATTCCTTTCCCACTGGGAATAATCCCTCAGTGAACCCCTATTCCACTATGGTTTAGTAACCACTTTGGGTGCAAACATCTCGTTTCACTTCATTGAGATATTGGGAGCATAGTGGGTACAGTGTGGTTGTGGTTTCATTGCTCCTCCCTTGGGGATTTTCTGGGGTCTCAAGCGGGGAAGCCCTAGACCACGTCCAGTGGTTGAGTGGGAGGACATCGGGATTCTCAAGAGTTTCCCAAGAGAACCAATATACTTCATTTTCCATTCTCCAGCATTTTTTTTTCATTTTTTAAAAATATTTTTCTTTAATAAAGGGGAGTACCGCAATAGCACAATTTTAATGTAATCATGTTAAGGATTAATGCCTGGAGAAACCACAGAGTTCAGGAAAAGTTTAAAGAGTAAACAAAATTAAATGTATACATGTTTAAAGAAATATATGTAAAAGTAGAACTGGGCAAGTGTTGATTTCTGGGGAAAAGCATAGAAAAAAAATGGTGGAAGTGGCACAGTGTGTGTCCATTTTCCTGAGCTGGGTGAGGAATGTTTTTCCTCCATAAAGCATCATTACACAATTGTGCAATAATGCCGTGCTGTTCTGTTTTGTTTTGTTTTTAAAAAACACCAATCATGGAGCAGGAAACAGAGCAAACAGGGTGGTGTAAATGGTATTGTCATATTTCAAGTGCAACAAAGCAAACACGGGATCTAATGCCACTGAAGCATAAATGCAGTAATGGTGTGAAAGAGCGCATTGCCATTCCACTATCTTTCTGAGTATGGGAGAAGTGATTTTCAAGCTGCACAACCTGAAACAACTGAGTAGTGCAATAAGCACCTCAGTTTAGAACACATTTTCCTTCAAGAGTTCTTCTACAGTGCTGATAACTAGTGACTCATTTCCAGATAAAACTGAGAAGAAGAATTTGGGTGTCATTGTTTCTAAACCAGTGGTCCTTAACCTGTGGTCCAGGGACCCCAGAGGTCTGCAATGTCCTCACAGGGGTCCTCAAATGCTTGAAGGATGCTTGGCCCACCTCCTCCCTGCAGTGGAGTGGCCACATGACAGGAGCCAAGGCAGAGGCTGGCTGGTTTGGCTCACGCATTGCCATTCAATCCACTCCAGCCACAAACTTGCAGGAAGAAGTGGTGAAAAGTCTTCCCTCCCCCTCTCCAGTGCCTCTGAGGGAAGGTTTAATGGATGGTGTAATTGGATGATGATGATGATGATTTTAAATCTTGAGTTAAATTTTGAGGGTCCAGGGCAACAAGTATTTAAAGGGGGTCCCAGGTAAAGAAGAGGGTAAGTCCCGCTGTTCTAGACCATACCACTTCAGACTGCAGGTGGTAGATTGCATTTGAATATTCTCCCATGAAGGAAAAATCCTACAGAAATAAAAGTAGAATGTTAGGATGAAGAGTAGGCTACAACACTTCCTTTCTTAAATGATGGGATTTTCTTTTCTCCTTGGAAAGCTAGAGAACATGTGGTTCTAGTACCGCTGCCCTTAGTGTACGATGGCACAGTCTAGGAGGACTTTAAATGTTTTATGAGCTGTTTATCTAGCTGGAACCTGTCACTATGCCATGAAACATGGGTATAGGATCAGGACTGTAGATTGAAATGTGTGCCCTTCAGTGTTTTAATAACTATTCAACAACTGTACAATGAATTATGACCAGTAGTAACTAGTTCTCTTTCGCTCTCTTTCTAGTGTGCAAAAATTGAATGAATTTCTCATAAGTGATGAGATTGGAGATGATAGCTGGAGAAATGGGGACAGTGCCTTAACATACGAGACTTGTGAAAAGCATCCAGTGCTTGTAAGCATTTTATCTCATAAACAGAATTGATATATCAAACTCTGATCCAAACATACTAATGGCCAGTTCACTACATTGCTTGTCAAACTGGGCTATAAAAAGGGTACACTGATTGCAGCGGAATGGTACATGCACATTTAAAGAAATGGGTTTGCTTGTAGTAAAGATAGACATGTGATGAGGAATGATGGTATTTTATTGGCATCTGTTCTGGAGAAATGTAGCATGGATGTCAAAGCTGTTCGAGGTTTGAACAAAGTTGTTTCTGGTCTGGTCTATCAGTGCCTTCCCACACCATGGAGATATCAAGAGACAGTGACACTCTTCTAAGCAGCATGGTACTACTTCAGAGGAGGTTGATAGCATCAGACTGAACTTTGCTGGAGCTGTCCAGGTTGCTGAATCTTGGATAGCTTCTTTAAGGTCTGGATCAAATCCCAGAGTGGAGTCACTGCCATACTACCACTGCAACCACCAGTGTCTTCTCATCTAGTCCTTTAAACTTTCCACAATGCCCCAGAGTCACATTACACTGGGAGCATTCTGGGAAATTAGAATGTTGTCTAGATCTAGCTGCCTGCCACTCTTCAGAGTAGTGAGCCGGATGGGGGGGATTAAAGGTAAAGACAGTCCAGAGCCTTAATGCATACCCTCCAACTATCCTGATTTGTCAGGGACAGATCCAATTAATCCTTTGCCATCCTACTTTTCAGCTGCTTTTAACATGTCCCAGTTTTTCTCTCCTCCTCCTCCTTTCCCCCTTTCCCTTTCCCCAGTTTTCTTCAATTGCAGCAAACTGAGTTCAAAGATTCAAACTGAGTTCAAAGCTTCAAATTGTTTTCAAAGTTTCAAACTGAGTTCAAAGTGCAAAAGTGGTTTGCACTCAGTTAACTCAGCATGGGGGAAAGTGAAAGGAGTTGCCCTTCCCAGTAGGTTCAGGCAAAAGCAACCTGCTGCAGCCTCTCCTGGCTTGTGTGTTTTTCCTCATTAATAACTTTTGCTACCTTGACCACATTCTGATGTTGCTTGACTACACATGTCCTGGTTTTCATCTGTGAAATGTTGGTAGGTATGCTAGTGATGGACCCTGCACAAAGTATAAAATACAGTAGTGCAATAAGGCAAGGTGGGACATGCTACTCTCGGGCTTTAAATCTGCTTCCCTTCTTTTGTGTGATAAGGCTCTTAGTTCATTCAGAATATTTGAATTTTTCAGATTGATTATACATTGGAAGGGTGAGGTTACTTGACCGAAGTATGATGTATGTAGTTTTAGGGTTTGCTGGTTGATCATGAAGAAAATAAAGCTTAGATTTTCCTTTTTTTTCCCTGGGCTGTGAGACCATGTTCTGGAATAGTTCTGGAACTATTCCAGAACACATTTTCACAGCCCGGAAAAAAACCAAGGAAAATCTATGGATGCCAGCCGTGAAAGCCTTCGACGTCACACAAAATAAAGCTTCTTTTCTTTCTTCTCCCTTGCTGACAAAATATTAGCACACCAAAGCCATAAATCGGAAGCAACCATTGAGATACCAGCTGGACAGCTATGAGCCCTCATTAAGGATACCAGCCCGTCATGCTGACATTGATGACTGTGCTATCAAGGTACCTTGTGTCTTTTACTTCCATATTTTTTTTTACCATCAGCAACTGCCCAGTGTGACCACTTAATGCAGAGATGAGCAGCTGTGGCCCTCCAGACAGTTTTTGGCCTACAGCTCCCAGGAGGCTTGCCAGCATAGCCAATGGTGAAGTATTATGGGAAATTGATTCCAGAAACATCTGGAAGGCCACACTTGCCCATCCCTGAATCAATGAATTGCTGGAAAACGTAATCCAGATAAGAGAGATATACTGTTTTTGAATCATCCATGCAGCCAGACAAGTAGTGTTTATCCAGTCCTGGGTGAGCAGCACTCCTTTGAAGGACAGTTTCTTAGCCTGGAGGTATTATTAGAACTTGCTTTAACTTGCTGCTCAAGTGGGATCCATTGGATACAATGTCATACATAATCCAAGGCTGGCATAACGGTAGTGTTTTTGCATCATTCTTGTATTGCATTCTGGTAAATGGGGTTATTAAGTATTTTATGAAAGTCTTAGCATGAAGGAGGTTAGAAAACAATGTTTAATGTGAAATGCACTTTGTTTGCTTTGTCTTCTAACCCTCAAGGAATCTCATGTCCCACCCGCACCCCCCAAGAGAGTTTCAACATAGTTTTTAAGAAGTGCAGGTGTGTTTATCTGTATTAACTCCAGTATAGAAATTGTGATTATTTGTTCGCAGTTTTAATATATGGTATTCTACATTGCAGGTAACCAATGGGTACTTCTCATGGGGAAGTGGTTTAGCCACATTATCCAATATTGATATCAGAATCCCAACAGGTAAGATCAATAACCTTCTATATTCAACCCTATTTCATTCAGCATATTTTATCCTATATTCTCCAGAAGTTTTATAGCCAGATGGGCAGAGTGCAGGCTTCCAGATATTACTAGAGTGCAAATTCCAACAGAGCTCATCAATGACATTGACCTGAATCCTATTATTAGTCCCAACTAGAGTAAAGTCATTGAATAATTTGGATTTACCTATGTGCTGATTCACTGTTTAACAATTAATTCAATGTGTCTCCTCGAGTTAGGCTGTAATCCTGTTGGTTATCCCATGTTGACCAGAGCTGGTAGGAATTGCGCCTAGAGAGCTGCATTTTACAACTCCCATCTTATAACATTAAAAAGAACAAATCTATATTAGTTGGCCATACACAGATAGTGTCAATAAAAAATTAAAGCACTTTGCTGTCTCATCAGTTCCAAAGGAAGATAATCATATGCCAAAGACTTAATTCTGTGAACATTTACTTTGAAGTTAAGTCCCACTGAACTCAATGCAAATTGCATTTTGTGTGTGTGTCTTTAAGTTGCCTGTTGACCTAGGGAGGACCCATGAATTTCATAGGGTTTTCATAGCCAAGCAATACTGAGAGGTGGTTTGCCAATTCCTTCCCCTGAAATATAGCCTACACCACCTGGTATTTGTTGGTTGTCTTCCCCATCCAAGTAGTAACTAGGGCTGACCCTCTTAGCTTCCAAAATCAGATAGGATCTGGTACCTTTAGGGTATTTAGGCTGCCAAATTGCATCATAGTAGATATATATTTATACTATAAAACTCTTACACTGAAATGAATCAAACTAAAAAGTCTAGATGGATCACTTCCACATTCAACACATCCGCCTTCTCTTTGGAATCAATCAATGGGTCGGATTTTCAGTGGTTTTTCTGTTTTAGGGCAAATGACAATGATTGTGGGACAGGTTGGTTGTGGCAAATCTTCTCTCCTTCTTGCTATTCTTGGTGAGATGCAAACACTGGAAGGCAAAGTTCATTGGAACCGGTATGTTTTCTATTATTCTGTTAATTTTAAGAAGGACTTTCAGTATGATGGGGTGGATACTCTGTTTTAGGTCCTTTAATTATAGGACTGTGGCCCATTAATTTGACAAATTATGAGGAGTCCAGCCAAGAGAGAAAAGCAGTATAGGAAGTAAAGCACGGTCTTATGATCAATTGTAAACATAAGAATCTAGTAACATCTTAATAATAATTGACTGCACAGGTGGAAAACAGGTTGTACTATGCTATTATTATTCCATAAAATAATTTTTAGTTTTTGCAGAGTGGTTGATAAAGCAAAATAATAACTATTATTTCCCCAAATTTCCCCCAAGCTTTTACCTTTCCTATAAGTCTACTAGTTGTTTCTCCTCTTCATTGCTGCTCTATTTGTCTTGACCCCCTCCCCATCTTTTCTTAGACGCATAGTTAGAAATCTTAAGGCAGTACCCAACAAAGTAGATCTGGGTGCATAATTTATGGAAAATATGGACAAACTTGCAAAGGTGATTCCTAACTAGTGTAGCTGTGCACCATTACTCTAAAGAGAAATGTTCTGCTGGGGTTTTTGTTTTTTTGTTTTGGTTTGTGTCCAGACTACTAGTATGTGTACCCAACTCAAGGCAGGATGGTAGGAAATACTTGATAATGGCCACTTATCCTCCACACAAAATCCCAGACTGCATGTGCAGGATTAGTGGAATTTACCAGAGGTTGGGAAAGTTGCATTTTTGGACTATAGCTTCCAGAATCATCCCGTGGCCATGCTGCTTGGGGCATTCCAAGAGTTGCAGTCCAAAGAAACAACTTATCTGGATTTTGCTCAAAGTTTTTTTTAGTACTTAAGAAGAATGACCCCAAAGTGTGAGCAGCCCATAGCAATTATAAATGTGTAGCAACCCTCACTGACAGGCAGTTGATTGCCTCTAATCCTTTGTAGCTTTACACAAACTTTTCACAATTGCTTTTAGGAAGGAACAGATGGGAATGTATCAGACATGTGCCATGAGTGAGAAGGCCACAGTTAATCAGCAGTATACTGTTTTTGTGCTGTTGACTTGGTTTGCATATAATTTTCATTGCTGTGGTGCCTATCTAGAATTCACACACATACACACACACACCAAAAAACAAAAACTCAGAGTGGCCAGAGAACAGGGCCACTGTGCCTTTGATAAACATCTAGAAGAAAACAGCACAACAAGCTACAACCACCAAAATGCTTTCTTCTATACAAACTGTTAAAAGATCCAGGAGCCATGTCCTCTTTCCCATCTGGTCCCTCTAGCAAAACTAGAGTTGGAACTGTTATTTTTGGATTACAACTCAACAGAATCCACTAGCCAGCATGTCCAATAGGAACTGAAGGATGGTACAAATGGTCATGCTGGCTGGAGGATTCTGGGAGTTGTAGTTGAGAAATAACATCCCCAAGCCCTGAGTAAAAGATGAGCTTGCCATTGACCAAGAAACTGATACGGATTTCAAGATCACAGGAGCTGGAAAAAAAATAGCCACTTTGGTATATAGTTCCTTGTTTATAATTATTTCATGTTTTGCCACCTTTTGGAATTTATTTTCGTGATCATGGGAGGGAAATTGAAGGCTAGGACTTTGTAGGGATTCCTGCAAAAGAAGAGTGTTCATACAAAGATATATCACAGGCTTGATGTTTCCCAACCCTGTGTTATAACTGGCACAAACCAATGTGGTTGTGTTTTGCTGATAATTTCAGACTGCCTGACAGAGAGGCGTTTTCAGAAGGATTCTGCAGGTATTATTAAATTCAACCCTGTTGGTTTCAGTTCCATGAAATAATAATCAAGGCTTTAATCCCTTTCATTGTTCCCTTACTACATAATTCTGCATGCTTGAATTTGCCATCTGATCCTATGGGCTAAGCAAAGGGAGAGATATAGGGCAACTGCATTAATGCATATTTTGTCATATCCTGGAGCCATGTTTTGTGACCTATGCTTTAAAAGCAGTGGTTATAGTTTTGTGACTTGACATCCTGTGTTCAAACAGAGAAGTGTGCTTCTTTGGATATGAGATGTCAAGTTACACAAGCAGTAAATACTAAACACACACACATAAAACCCTGACCCTAAGATTAATAGCACTCTATTAATATTGATTATAAATAGTCTTTACAACTTGGATCTTTTGCTTCAGCTGATACGTCATTCAAAAATTTATCTCTTGTTCCTGGGATTTATGAGAAATGTCTATATCCATGCAATACTGAATTAATTAATAATGATGCCTTTTCCTTCTTATGTGTGTTTCCCATTGACTAGATTGTTTGTTTTAGTAAAGCATTGCTTGCTGCAGTGAAGCATTCACCCATATTAATAATAAGCCATCGTGTAACATATATTATTACTGTTGTTTGCATGCATATACTGTTTACAAGTTCTTCAAGGAATTCAGAATCTTGTAAGAAATGGGACAGATAAAATGTGGGGCAGGGGGAACTTGAAGTTACATCACTGAGTTTCATATTGGGGAAAAGAAAGTATATAAATAAAAGAAAAAATGATTAAGTTTCTTCAGTGTCCCCGATATGGGTGGAATTTTGAAATAAAATCAAGTGACCAACGAAACTGAATTGACAGCTGGAAAACTGATGCCAGTAATGTTCATAAAGGAGGGTTAGAATTGTATGATCCGTGTTACAGTTCCACAGTATTATTAGACTGTGATGCACAGTCGATGTTACAATTAGGGTTGCCAGATTTCAGGGTCTTGCCCTGAGTCTCCAGTTTTCATTGATCATTTCCAGGCAGGAGACAAAGGTGTAAATTCTCCAGTTTGGTGGCCTTAGCTCCAGGCAAGAGGAAAGGGCTGGGTTCAGATCTCCTGCTCAGCTAGTAGTGCAGCTGCTTTGTACAATCTGCAAAGCCTAATTGATTTCTTGTTGCAACTTGCAAAGCCTCTCCAGGGGGTCTGTATATTTACTTTATTAGCTTCCTCTTTCCCTCCCAGTTTATGTGATGCCAGGGTTCACCCTTTGTTCTTCTCTGCATCCATTTTCTGGCTAGATTAAAAGTTCTTTATCCCGTTTCCTCAAGCAGGTGAGCAACTATGGCTGGTACTTAATGCATAACGCTTAATGACATGACCAGGGGCCATCTCTAGGTCTCAGGTTTTGACTCTGAAAACTCAGGGCTCGGGATGATCCTGAACTGGCAACCCTGGTTAAATATGTCATGTTATAGAAGGAATAGAGAGGGATATAAAGTGCAGTGCATTGTGTGCCATTTTAGACTGCGCTGTATTAGGAGATGGTGATGGTTGCATAGCGGTGACTTCACAAAAGTGGCCAGACTTTCCATCAGCATTCTGCACATTTGCAGTGTAGCCATGTTTAATTATCTGTAACAGAGTGCAGAATTCTTCGTCTTACCATCAGGATTTTGTGGAGGGAGGGTTTCAATATTTTCCCCAAATATGTTAAATTTATTCTCCTAGTTGCTGATACCTTTTCCCCAACTGCTACTAAAATATTGTTTGCCATAACTTGCAGTGTAAATGAAACTGAGTCTTCTTTTGAAGCAAATCGGAGGTATTATTCTTGAATATATTTCTTCTTGAAATCTTGTACCCTCAAACAGTGCCTTGTTTCCTCATCCCATTTACAATAATTTGTAGATATTATTAATGAGTAGACTTCTTCAACACAGTGGTTCCCAATCTTGTCAGGGACACACACACACATAAACGTGTTTAATCCATCTGAAATCCTGATAAAAGTCCATTTATGGACACATGTCACAAAATATTTAAAACCCAGTGCAGATACGATCAGCAATCAGTGACTTCATATTGTAGAATACCCCAGGTTTTAGGAATGTCGGGAGTCTGGGGTGTAAAATAAATAAATAAATAAATAAATAGCCACATTTAGCATTCAAGCTATACTTTCACCACTCTTACAGTAGGCTGTGAGGGAGCTGATATTATTACCTGTTCAATATGGTCTGTAAATATTGGTTCCCCCATTGATTTATTAATCATGAAACTTAGCTTTCATAATGGGCTAGTATAGACTGGATTGGTGCTGTCTGTGAGCCATTGGTTGCCAGTTTGTGGCAGGTTTCCAGGAAAGAAAGAGAAAATTGTAGCCAATGGGCAAAAATATGGTACCAAGGTGGTGTAGTGGTTTCAGTATTGGGCTAGGGGCTTGTCTATATGGAGGGGGAAAAGGTAGATTGCTGCAAGGTAATGCCAACTCGCAACAGCTTCTATCTGTCTTAATGGTCTCTGTACAAGATTGTAGGCTTGAGAAGCAAACCACGTTCAGTGTTCCCATAGGCATGCCTGCAAATCAAAATGGCAGGCATGAGTGAATTGCTCGTGATTTTATTTTCCCCAGGTTGCCCCTGACGAACTTTTTTTAACGAAATACAAGTTGCGGAATAACATCCTTCTGCTTTAGCAAACATGCAAAAAAAAAAAAAGGGGGGGGGAGAAAAAGGCTGTTTTCTCACAATACACTAGTGCATTATTGCCATGGCGAAAATCCAAGATGGTGGTTCTGGGTGCTTGCCTTGTTAGCAAGCTCTGCCCCCTGCATATATCTGATCAATCAGCTGCTCATATTGGGAAAGCTAATCAATTTGGTCACTTGTCCCTATGAGCAACGATGCACATTCCCGTCACTGTTTTTCAAAAAATGTGAGGAAAGCCACAAAGGCTTTTGCCGTGGACATTGTGACATTGGGGGGGGGGGCTTCCTTCACAATATGGCTAATAGATGTGGGATCCCATTGGGACAGATTGTATTCTCCTCGCATTCTGTGAGGAGTATTTTCACCATGTAGACAACCTGTAGGACTCTAGGAGACCAGGGTTTGAATCCCTGCTCAGACGCAGAAACCCCCTGGGTGAACCTGGGCAATTCATATTCTCTTAGCCTTAGAAGAAGGCAATGGCAAACCTCCTCTTTGCCATGAAAACCCCAAGAAAAGGATGCTGCAACTTGGAGTTGATTAGAAGGCACACAACAACAAGAACAACAACAACAACTAAGGCGCATTAGGAGAAAAACTGCTGGTCTTCCACATCAGATAGCTTGAGAGGTACTGGCCTAGTGGTACCAATAAGAGAGAAATCACTTAGTGAAAAAAAATCACAGAGAGAAAAACAATAGCTTTTCATGTCAATATGGAAATCTATCTGTAGATATCTATCTATCTATCTATCTATAGATTAGATAGATATAGATATAGACATACACATTAATACTTGCTACAAAACTAGTAGGAGGGCTGAAATGAATTTGGACTATGAACTTCAGATTTTAGCCAACAAATTCTAACATTTTGTCTTATTTTGGTAAACTATACCTCCTAGAATTTTAGTTTAAGCCTGCTGTATAACTAAATTTTGATGGCTAATCCCAATTTGAATGGTGAATGTGGAAATCTTGATGGTCAAATAATCTTCAGTGGCAAAACCCAGCCAAAATTAACCATTCTTCAGACTACTGTCCAAATTGGGGTAATTCAAATGCACAGACAGTTTTTGAACTAAGATAACATTTCAACTTTAACTTGTAGGAAATGTGGCAGTGACTGGGAACCACTGTGTTATCAAATACCTGACAACTTAAAAGAAAATTAACCTTGTGCAACATATTTTTGTACCTTCTAAACTCCTTAAATATAGAAACTTGTGGAAAATGCTTCTAACCATCATTCATTTTTTTCACAGCACCCATCTCTCTTTTTATTAAATTGCATATAGCTATGAGTGAAGGGCAGTGCCTATTTAATTAAATAAATAAACAGTGTGAAGGGCAGCGAGAGCTGAACTGGATAGCTGCAAATATTAAATATACTATGCCCAATACTTGTCTTGCAATGTTTGAATGATACATTTTGATTTTGGTATTTGAACCTGCATTTTGAACATGACATTTTAACCTTGACATTGGTTAAATGCCTTAGATTTGTTGACAACTTTTGGTAGGACTGATTTCAGCAGGCAAGTTATCAAATAAGCTGTCAACAGTCAAGTGCCTCTTCCTTCATCTATGTCTAGTTCCACAAGTACTAGAGTAATTTCAAAAGTATAATCCTATGCTGCAGTTATAACTTATATATTTATTTGTTAAAACACTTCTACAAATCCTCCAACATTTCACAGATACAGTCGAGGACATATGTGGCCAAACAACATGAGTGTGTTGTCAAGATGGCAAAAATTACTAATGAGAAAGAACATGGAAGCTAGGATAGGCTGCAGCAGTTGGCTTTTGCCTAAACCTGCTGGGAAGGACAAGATGCTACCCTCTCTTCTCCTGTTGAGTTAATGGCATAAAACTACTTTTGTACTTTGAACTCAGTCTGTAGCAACTGAAGTAAACTGAGGAGAAAGGGGGGAAGTGAGAAGAGAGTGAAACTAGAACATTTTAAAAGCAGTTGAAAAAGTGGGATGACAGAGAATTAATCAGACGTTTCCCTGCCAAACTGGGATAGTTGATGGGGATGCTTCTAGCTTTCCTTTTGCAGGATGTTCACTGGAATGAGTTTAAAATAATAGAAAGCATTTTTTAAAAAAAAAAAAACACTCAGCAATCAAAATAAAACCCTTACAATCTGATGGAATGAAAACTAAGCCATGATTTCACAAGTCCCCAAATGTTGGGTGAGCATCAAGGTTTTCACTTTTCACTGAAATGAGACCAGTGTCAATATCAGTCAGACCTCCAAGAGGACGGAATTCCACAACTGAAGTGTAACAGCTGAGAATAGTTTAGCCAACTACCAGTAGATTAGTAAAGAAGGAAAATTAGCACAGATGGGCATTTTATATTGAGAGCTCTGTTTTATGTGAGAATCTGCTAGGTTCTCAAAATCACATTTCAGTGCCTCCATCTTTGTATGGTCTTATGTATTGTACATATTCTAACAAGTCCATAATCACCAATGGTCCGCCCTGACCTCACATCGGGAGGCATGGAGACGCACTATCCACAATGCTGCAGCCTTGTTTGAGAACTCACACCGCACAAGTCTTGAAGAGAAACGACAACGCAGAAAGAATCACAACCCAGAAACATCACCCAAGGAGACCTTCTGCTGTGCTTTCTGCAACCGGACTTGTTTATCTCAGATTGGCCTTTTTAGTCATCAGCGCGCTTGCAGTAAGCGTGGGATGAGTCCTTCCTGAATCTTCATTGGCGAAGAAAAGCCAGAGATTCTAACAAATCCATAATACTATAGGACCTGGCATCTGTGCTTGGACAGTAGAGTCTATGCACATAAAACTGAACGTATGTCTTTTGGACCTATACCCATTGGAGTGTGAAGCATTATGTCTAGACACAATTCCAGTCTCTTACCAAGCTCCACTGAGGTGTCCCAGAGACAGGACAGGCAGGCCGTATGTCAGAGTGGGGGTTCTTGCTTCCTTATACCAGGACCACCAATTTTGAGATAAGTATTAATAGGGCTCATCTACATGAGACAAGATACGCTGGCTCCCCACCAGTGGATGCTGACTGCAGATCAGGCCCTTTCCTCACCTGTTCCCTGCACAGAATGGGAGGAAGTCCAGATGGGCATGCCAGCCTGTTGCTGCAGCCAGCAGCGTCGGCATCTCCCTTGCTCTCCCGGAAGTGAGGAAGCTGGCCTGCAACATATGACCAAGGCCCCCTGCATGTGACCAGACTTGTTACATGCTGCAAGACTCCTTCCTGCTTCGGAGACAGAGGCAGACCGACAGCTGCAGCGATGGGCCAGCCTGGGTTCCTGCAGAAATGTGGGGCCCGATCTGTTCCTTCCCAGTAGGAATAGATTAAAGCAGATTTTTTAAAAATGTGGTTAAGGGCCCTGCCCCATTTCCCTCTGTTCTTAGACCTGCCTCTGCCCCGGGGGTGGTGAGGACTGCCTGGGGACAGAATGGGGCAAAAGTCCTGCATCATCAGGACTGCAGGGCTCCAAAACGGGGACAAAATGGGGTATATTGCCTGTGTAGACAAGTCCTAGGCCACATGTGATAATGTCTTTACGGACTGGACTTTTATTACAAAAAGAGAGCCAAAGTAGAGATTGGGTGCTCCACTAATGTAATGTTTTACTTTTAAAATGCCCCCCACCCCGTTTCTCTCTGGTCATAACAGCTCTGCTAATATAACATTTTTCTTTCAAACTCTTCCCCTTTTCCCCTGATCATAACAGCTGCTTTTTCTTTGCCTGCTTTATTGTTCCTTATCAATTTCAGTTTATACTTGGCTAAACCCCATGCCAAATCTGCCTACCTTCAGTCTCTAATATATATATTTTTAAACCCATTTCTTCCTTTAGGAATCGATACTCGGTTGCTTATGCAGCCCAGAAGCCCTGGCTTTTGAATGCAACTGTGGAAGAAAACATTACCTTTGGGAGTCCATTTAATAAACAGAGGTAATGATCAATGTTTTTATGCTTCTAACAGCCAAACTTCTCAGACTGACCTGGCTGGTCCAGCCAGAACACTTCTGGGTGAGATTGTGACATCCAGGGAGGTGATGCTCTTTTTATGACCCTCCGCAGTTTACTTGTAGGTTTTTAAGTGTGTCTATGTGCTTAGTGTAACTTTTTAAGTGTTATTTTTGGTATTTAAAAATTTTTCCTGCACTATATATTCTCACGAGAATATGTGGGATTTCAAATGAGGAAAGTAACAGAGCTCTGTTCACTCCTCTGTCATTACTGGGAAGCCTTTTCACCAGATAGATTGTGTCCCACAATCTCTAATCCCACCCCTGTCATGGCACAATAATCCTCCCCATCACACTTACATTCTCTTGGGACTGTCAACAGGCAGCATAGGAATGAACAGAGCTCTAACAGAGCTCCATTCACTTCCTGAACTGAAATCCCACCCGTTCTCGCGAGAAGACATGAGTATGAAAAATTCAAAAATAAAAAGTAAAATAACAAGAAAAAAGTTTTTAAAAGCACATAAACACACTAGAAAAACAAGTAACCTGGGGAGGTTCATAAAAAGAGGGTAGCTTACTTTGTTTTTGCGATCCCACCCGGAAGTGTTCTGGCAGGACTACCCATTGATGCTGTATTCACGACAGGACAATGGTGCAAGGTTTCAGACACCAGCAATGCCAGCACCAAAATGGGACAGGCAATCTATTGATAGCTCGGCCCATCAATAAAAAGAAATGTCAGAATAACAACAGCAGAATGCAAAAGGACAACATTGTGTGATATTGGTGTACTTTTGTGTTCCAATGTCGTTATTCTGGCGCCACATTAGCCACGTCTGATAATCTCTGTTGTAAAACTCCAAATCACAGGATTCTATAGGATGGAGCTACAGCACTTAAAGTTTCATCAAACTGCCTTACCTTATTTCTACAGTGTAGATACACCCTTAGAGAGAAGAAAGCTATCAATACCCACCCATACTCTCCAACTCTCCTGATTTAGCAGGGACAGTCCCAATTAAACCTCTGTTGTCCCATTTTTTTCTAGCTGCTTTTAAGATATCCCAGTTTCTCTCTCCTCCTCCTCCTTCTCCGCCCACTTATCACTTTTGTCCTCAGCTTACTTTGATTGCTGCAAACTGAGTGTGAAGTGCAAAAGCAGTTTGCACTCAACAGAGCAGAGGAAAGAAGAGAGGAGAGGAGGAGTCTCCCCTTCCCAGTAGGCTCAGGGAAAACAAGCTGCTGCAGCCTCTCCTAGCTTGTCTGTTTTTCCTCATTAGTAATGTTGCTATCTTGACGGCACTCTGATATTACATGGCCATGTGGTATGCCTACCAGTCTTTATGTTTATTCCAGTATCAGAGGCAGTATCTCTCAATATATCTCACTTGCTGGGGAAGATGCTATTTGACTACTTCTAGGCTTCTCATAGCATCTGGCCACAGTGGGAACAAAATGCAGGACTTGATAAGCCTTTGGACTGATCCAGCAGGGCTCTATGTGTTGTGTTCTTATATTCTTAGGTACAAAGCTGTCACGGATGCATGTTCCCTGCAGCCTGATATTGATCTGTTGCCATTTGGAGATCAGACAGAAATTGGAGAAAGGGTAAATTAAGAATAAGAAAATGTTTACTATGGTTTGGTCATGTTGAACCCATTAATGCAACTGTTTTCAAAAGTGATGGCTACCCAGGTTAGCTCTTCTGCAGAAACCGTCCTAATGCTTCAAATGTGTTGCTGCCCAGCTGGGAGCTTTCACCTTCCCCTATCTATGCCAGGGGGGAAATGTGGTCTGATGCACACTAAAACCAATTTGAAGCAGATTCTATTTGTCTTAATGTTTTGTTTTGTTTTTGCAAGATTGCAGGCATGCAAAGCTATCCACATTTGTTTTTCAGATAGGCATGCCTGTGAATCAAGATGGCGGGTGCAAATGAATTACTTGCATTTTTATTGTTGCCAGCTGCCGCCGCCAAACAGTATTTTCTAAACATCATATCTAAGGTGCGAAAGTGCGATATTCCACCTAAATAAATGAGGGGGGGAGGCTGTTTTGTCACCTCAGCACACAATCACTAAAGTGAAAATCCAACATGGCAATTCCAGGTGCTTGCCTTGTTAGCAAGCTCCACCCCCTGCGCACATCTGCCCAATCTGCTTTCCACTTCCGCGCTTATCAGGAATGTGAATCAAATTGAATTGGTTGTCCCAATGAGCGGGAATGCACATTCCCCACAGAACTTTTTTTAAAACTTAGGGAAAAGCTGTGAAGGCTTTTCCCGTGGAGTATATGGAGTATTTGGCCTCCCTCCTTTTGAATATGGCGGATTGATGCAGGATGCCATTTAGACAAATTGTATTCTCCTCAAATTCTATGAGGAGTATTTTCGCCATATAGACCACCCCACAGTGACTGTTTTTGCCCTCATTCCTCCTGTACCCCTATAATTTTTACAAGTTCCTAACCTGCCCCTGGCATAGTGAGCGTGTGCCTTTTGGTTGCCATGGCAAATGTGGCCTACTTGACTCAGACATTAAGAAGTTTCCTCCTGCAATTATGGAACTTGCTTCATGTCTTCCCTGGGCTGTGCCAGGTTTTGGAAATGTTACTGTTCCAGAGTGCAGCTCCCAAAATCCCCCAACAAGGAAGACCAATGGCCATGGTGGCTGAGGGATGCTGGCAGTTATAATCCAAAATAATTTTTTTTCCAAGCTCCAGGCTGACAACTGTTGCTAAGTAAACATGGTAAAACAGTACATATATTTTTCTTAAAATATTGTATTTATAACTTGCAATTACTTGGGGTATTTTATTTCCTACTGAATGACTGAGATACACTTGCTATTTTAGACAGTGCAGACCCTCTCTAAGTTCAGCAACCAAGAGCTATAACGTCTTGTTATCTAAATTTACTGGATTTTTGCTTTTGGTGTGGTTACTAAAAAGCCCTCATTTTTCAATGTCTTGTCAATACAAATGTCATAGTATTTATTCAATAGACTGATATTCATGGTCTGTTGTGCCCATTAGGGAATTAACTTAAGCGGAGGCCAACGGCAACGCATCTGTGTCGCTCGAGCACTCTACCAAAATACCAACATTGTCTTTTTGGTAAGACTTTTATCTTAAACAAATTATACATGCTTTCTCCACCTCTTTTGCACTTTCTTTTATGACATTAATTAAACCTGATTTAAAAACAACAACATTAAAAAAAGCTGCCTGGAATTTCCTGAAAGAGATTATATATTTAGATATCAGCATTGCAATACTTGGGATTGGATCTTTATGATGTAAATCAAATATGTTGGTATCAGAATGTTTGGGATTAGTTTCTGTTTATAGGAAGTGGTTAGAGGCCATTTTGAGGCAGGGGCATGAATGTGGTGAAATATGAGGCAAACTTACTAGCAAGGGTAATGGGTCTTCCTAGTTGCTGATAGGTGCCATTTTGTTTTTCCTTACAAGGCATTTTGATGAAGTAGTCAGAGTAAAAACAATGCTTCCAGTTCATACTTTGGTGCCATGTTAAGAAAAAAAGATGCCCACCAGCAATGAGGAATATGATTTACTGTTGCCTCCACACAGATGATAAAACAGGAAAAGGTGGTTTAAAAGGAGAATGGGGAGCTTTGTGGCACTTCTCAGCTCCCACTTTCAAGTGAAAAAAAATCCAAAAATTTGCAAGTCTGGTCTTCACTCTATTATTTCCCAGTTCAGCTTATCACTAGTAGTTGCCCACCCATCTGGATCATTCTGTTCATGCCATACAAGAGAGGATGTCCATGGTGGGATTCTCTAGACTCATGTCACACATTGTCACAGGACAGGCTTATGCACTGAAATGAACAGGCAGCCTTTGTCAGATGGCATTGAAAGATCAATTATTATGAGTTGGTCAGTGGTTTGTTTATTGGTGGTAAATTTTGAAGTGGAAGTACTTATCATGATAGTCTTCATGGTCATGCTCCTAATAATAGCCCCCAAAGTGCAGGCAGTTGCCTTGATCTAGTTCTAGGAGTTTAAATCTCAAACATTTTGTAAAGCTGTTCGCTATTAATTACCAATTGTAGACCAAACCATCCTGAAATGCTGATTATTGCAACAGGGATAGCTCATAACAATGTATTATTGCTGAGAAATCTGCATGCAGATGCACTCTCTCTCACACACACAAATTACAGTGAAGATTTCAGCTTAGAAGGAGATCAGACCTGGATGTGCCAGAAGATATAATCAGAAAGTCCTAATATTCTGCACCAGGAATCTTGGGCTGAACTATACCACTGAAGACCTCAGTGAAGTTGCTGTTTTAAGCTCTCCAGCTAACTCTGAAAAATGAAAAACCCTGATCTCATAAACCTGAAGATTTGAAGTAGCATTTTATGAAATATGGCACTTGTCCAATATGTAATACCATTTCCTTACTGCTTACTTACTGTATTTCCAGGATGACCCATTTTCTGCCTTGGACATTCATCTGAGTGACCACCTGATGCAAGAAGGTATCCTGAAGTTCCTTAAGGATGACAAAAGGACACTTGTATTAGTGACTCATAAACTGCAGTACCTCCCACATGCTGACTGGGTAAGAGATGCATGCATGTATATTTTACCATTGTAGCAGAATTGCCTTACCAGATCAGACCAAATGAGGTCTGCCTAGTCTAGCATCTTGACAAGAGCAGTACATGATAGGAATAGACACTTCCTGTTTTGTTTTGGTTTCCCCCCAGTATTTAGCAATTAGAAGAACCTTCATGTTGATAAGTAGAACTTTTTTTTTTTTACTCTCATACTTGGTAGGCTTGTCCCATCTGAACATGCTGTCCTCTGTCTGAAAGACATCTAAGATAATGGCTACCATTATATCTTGTGGCAATGAATTTTGTGAGATAATTGTGCACTGCATGATAAATTGTTTTGTTTTGTACTCAGCCTATTACTAGTCAATTTCACTAAATTCCCCCTAGTGTTTTCAAAATGACAAAATAATTTATCTTGGCTGATACATTGCTACCACAGTCCTAATTTTTCTCTGTCAAGACTCTTTCTTTTCTGTTATAGAATCACACATAACTCACACATACAACCACTCGCATGAATGCAGTGCTCATAAAATGTTGTATTATGATCATCCTGGAAAACCCTTTAGGGACTTGCCCCTGGAAAAAGATTTCTGAATAGACCTGGTATGAAAATTCAAAGCTGAGTGCTTTGACTATATGAATACTCACAAAGATGATCACAGTCCACTTTAACGATAGGCCCATTGGCCTTGATTCTGCTCAGTGAAGTTGACCAACAAAAGTTAGTATATGAAGAAAATATGCTATATATCAATATGTAAATTTATAAAATTGTTACGTAAGCTAAAACGATACAACCATACATTCAAATGGATATATCACTAAAAGTATAAATCACACACTACAAAGGAGTAAATTGAGCTGGAGTACTTGGAAGGAGGGGGGGGGAAACAAATGAACAGATGGTTTCAATTATATTTCAGTCCTTCATCTGTTATAAAGCAAGGCACATTTCGTCTTCATTAGTGGCAAATATATCTTCAAGTTATCCAAGACCTCCAACATTAGCAGAATAAATTTATGTCCACTGAATCAGCACTAACAATTCTCTTGCACTCCCCACAGCCTGTGAAGTGAACAGAGTGCTGATTCGTTGTGCATAAATTTATTCTGCTAATGTTGGAGACATTGTTTGTTGAAACACATCTGGTTGTCAAAATGTGTCTGGCTTTATATAAATTTACATATTGATATATAATTTTCATATCCTATCTTACTTGATTCTGCTCAGACCAATCAGGAAATGTCTCAGTTGGTTTACATTTCCTTTGATTTGCATAGAAGACTGTACTAAGATGGATATGCTTTTGCTACCAGCAACAGGATCTTGCAGGTCTGTCTAGTCTAGCGTGATGTGCTGATACACACATCAACAGAGACGTTTCTCTGCTGGCTTGCAGGTGAAGACTGTGGAAGGAGGATAGTAAAGCTATTGCTTTCAGTTTGCTTTCTGAGTACTGGCAAAAGCCACCGAAGTTTCTCAAGCACTTAAATGGAATGCTTGTAAACACCTGGTTGATTTATGAAGTGAAAGGGGACTATTCATATACCCCTATTTCTGCATTTGTAATTTTAATTCCTTATAGAAATAACTAAACAGCCCACCAGGAGTACTGTCCTCTGGTAATACCATATATGTGAGCAGGTAATTACACAAGTTAGGACAGATTTATAAGTGATGAATTGGCCCCATGTTTCATGGTGGATAGTATATCTGAGTTGCAAATCAATTGTAGAAACAAGATTGGAGCAAACAGTTGGATACAAAGAAATCTTCATAGGCCTGGTTCCTGCAATTAGATGTTACCACACAGTTGTGCTAATGTGACCAGCAAGAGCCACAGAATAATTAAATGCATGTATGATGCTCTGAACTCATCCTCTAGTTAAAGGCTTCCAAATCAGAAAGAACAAAAATGACCTTGGTTTTAGGACATGTCACTCCAGGGTTTTTTAAAGGCTCTAGTGTGCTGATTTACCACATTCTTCCCCCAGCATGTAACCAACCCACCAACCATGCTAATCTCTGGAAGTCTGGAGTCGGAGACCAGTAAGGTCAACCCTGATAACACAATCCAGATGGGGAAAGAGCACACAATGAATACACTGAATAATATACAGTATTTTTTTAGATCCTAATTCCTGCATTTCTACCACCTGTACTAAGCTTTGCAATATGGGTAATGGAAAAAATCACTAATTGACCCAACTACAATTGTTACCCATTTTCCAAAGCAGCAAGTAACTTTGTGTTATTATGGAACAGCTTCTTTAGTTGTCTTCCTTCTTAGATTATTGCCATGAAGGATGGAACTGTGCTTAGAGAAGGGACACTGAAGGACATCCAAACAAAAGATGTAGAGCTGTATGAACACTGGAAAACTCTAATGAATCGCCAAGATCAGGAATTAGAAAAGGTAACTACAAACAACAAGGCTGCATGCAAGCCAACCTAGTAACCCATGTTTTGTGCATTGTATTAAAAGTCAAGATTGTCTCTCTTCAAAGAGGGCTGGGTTACATTTCCGTTTGCCTTTAACATAATGAGATTCACACTTGCCTCACGTATGATGTCTTGTGTCTTTTCAATAAATGATCCAGCCTTCAACTAAAATTCATTTGATAATTCTAACTAAAGTAGATCCATTGACTCAATGGAACGGAACAAGTTTTTATTGATTCAATGACTCTAATGCAGTTGGGACTTTGGTCACCCAATTTAAATAGAGTTATAAGGTATATGTTCAGTCCAAACTGTTTATTACTAAAGTTGCAAATGGACCAGAAAAGTAGGACACTCATTATCAGCTTGTTAGAATACTTAGTATCTCTTTGTTCCTTTTGTTGGAGATCCACTACCCTCAACAGTGTTTCTTCTGTTTTGGCTTTCTTTCAGTTGTGGTTTTTCTGTGCCTTCAAGTCATTTCTGATTTATGGCAACCCTAAGATGAATCTGTTATGGGTTTTCCATGTTTTTTTCCCCAGGCTGCGGGTTTTCTTGGCAAGTTTTGTTCAGAGTAGGTTTACCTTTACCTCCTCCTGAGGCTGAGAAAGTATGACTTGCTTAAGATTACACAGTAGGTTTCCATGGCTGAGTGGGGATTCGAACCCTGGTCTCCAGAACCATAGTCCAACACTCAAATCACTACACCACGCTGGCTCTTTCTTTTAGTACTTGCCCCCCCCTTTTTTGTAAGAGCCTATAGGTGCAAATCCATCAGGACCCCACCACTTTTACTCTGTGTGCTACAATGGCAACTTGCCAGATGAAGGTATTGTTTTTGCCATCTTTAATCTGCTTTAGTCCAAAACAGGTGCAAATGGCCAAATGTTGTTATTGTAGCTGTCACCTTTCTAGGGGACAGATCCTTGAAGTGGGCAGTAGGGTTAGATCTGGCCACATGAAACTAACTGATATGGCTTAGTCTGCACACCTTGTTATTTGGGCATATAGTTGTCCCTTCACAATTGTAGGGGTTAGGGGTGGAGCAACACTGCAAAAGTAAAAAAAGCAACACACAAATAAGTTAAGCCCTGCCCCCAACATACATACTACACTACAGTATTATAGACTCCTATCCCGCCAACAGGACTGCCAATACCTGCCACCATAGTAGCAACACCTACCCCTGGGTACACAAACCATGCCCCTCATCCACACTCGCCTCCCCACCAGCTCTCCCTCCCTCAGCCCTGCCAACAACACAACTCCATCTTGCTTTCTCACCTTGCACCAAAACAGTGCTGCCCATTTAAACCAGTAAGGTTTAAAGTAATGAGCAGTGCTGTTTTGGTGCAAGGTAAGAAAGCAAGAGGAGTGTTTTGTTGCCAGGACAGGGGGAGGGAGAGCTGGGGAGAGGTGACTGTGGGTGAGGGGCATGGTTTGTGCATCGAGGCGAGTGTTGATGGAGTTGTGTTGTTGGCAGGACAGGAGGAGAGGGGAGGAGGGTGTGGCGACCCGTACACGGTCAACCCATCACCTTAACACTCTGGCTTTAGGGTGGCAGTCCTGTGGGTTCTCTTGCATCCCACCGCTGCCACCAAAAATATGTGGTGTCAGGCTTCTTCCTAGTGACGCGGGGCCTTCCCTATCCCACCGCTGCCACCAAAATATGTGTGAGGCACCAAACACTTTCTATTGGGACAGCCCTTTGTGTCCCTGATATCCGGTAGCATGGTTTAAATTCAACAGAGGCCAAGCAGCTTTAAACTCTAATGAAAGTTTATTGAAAAATATAAAATAAATAAACTGTAGTTGAGTATTAAAGTTGTTAATCTTCTTAAGGCTTAGTTACATCAGATTCCTTTTAAAATATTAACATCAATCTAGTCACACAAGCACTTCTAACTCAGGCACAAAGTCCTAAATCCCCTTTATATACTTGACTTGTTCTGATCCTCTCCCTATTAGACTCTCCAAGTCTATTCAGTCCCTCTCTGGACCCTTAAGACCCTTCTGTGGTTGTCAGACTGAAAACTTCCCTCAGGAACTCTAAGAGCACACCCTCCCTTCGGTGTAACTCTTTCTTTCCAGTCAAACCTCAAAACAACTAAATCCCCTCTCACTCTCTGTTAGGCCTTTTTATAGCCATGCCCAGCTGCCTTCCTATTGGCTGAGCACCTGCTGCTCTGAGATTGGCTAAAAGAGCGGCCTTTTCATCACAGGTGGGTTCTTGGAGTTTGAGCTAGTTGAGCAGCAGCTACAAACTGCAAGTATGCAAAACCGCAAATGTGAAACATGTGAATTTGAAGGGACAACTGGAGTCTGAGCTGCCCTCAGACTCTCCTTACTTACAGATTAACTTCCAGTTTGTCTCTAATCTGATATTTTCTTTAGAACTGTTTCTTCTTCTCTCACCATGAGAAAGTTTACTACAGTACTTCCACCCATTTTTCCATATCCTGAGACCCACTACTACCTTTTTTAATCCATACCCCTGTGCTTTCTCTACACACCTCCATTTTGATAGGAATGACCCCATCTGGATGATCAAACACTAGCTTATTCTCTTGTGCTCCTACTATGTTGTCTCTTCAGGTACTGTAAGTGAGCAAACAAGCCAAGAAGCCACAGTTAATCATAGCTCTGTATCACATGCCTTGGCTGACCAGGGTGGAGCGATGTGTACCTGAGTGTGCTGTTTTAATATACATTATGTATTTTAAATATTTTAATTGTTTTAAATTTTAATATTTTAAAAACAGTGTTTTAATTGAATGTCCTATTTGATGCTTTTTAAACTTTTGTACTTCATACTATTTTATCTGCTCTATTTTAATTTAATTTATTTATTTTAATTTATCTGCTCTGTTTTAATTTAAAGCTGCTATGACTCCCATTCAGAAAAAAAGTGGGATAATAAATAAATAAATAAATAAATAAATAAAGGCTAATGACACCCCAACAAGTCATGATTTGGAAGCTAGTTTATATCATAGCTTCATATACTGGCTTGTTGGGAAGCCATTAACTATAGCTTACTTGTTCTGTGATAATTGGAATTTATGGTTAATTGAGGCTTCCTGACTTGTTTCCCCACTTGCACAAAGGGAAATGCAAAGCTTGTACAGTAGGACCCCTGTATCCACAGGGGATTGGTTCCAGGGGCCTCCGTGGATACTAGCGAACACCCTGCCATTCCTGCCACGGGAGTGATCCTGGGGGCAAACCCAGGGAAGAAGAGATCTTCTCCTCCCCTCCCTTCACCCTCCTCACCATTCCCGCCATGGGAGCGATCCCGGGGGCGATTGTGGGGGTGAAGGGAAAAGGGAGGCAAAATCTACTCCTCCTCCCCTATCCACCACCCCCCGCTGTCACCATCTGCGGATAATTGAATCAGCAGATGGCGAATCAGCAGATGCAGGGGTGCTACTGTATATTGTCCAATTTGGAGCACTGGAGCAGAAAAGTGAGCTCATGAGATCTGGCATAAGGCACCACCACAATTTTGCCACACAGGTTCTATTTTGTATCCTTGCACCAAACATTTCAGTCTCAACATCTTGTTGGTAGGATATGGAAGCTGACCAAACTACTCTAGAAAGGAAGACTCTCCGAAGAGCTATGTACCCAAGAGAATCTAAAGCACAACTGGAGGATGAGGATGAAGGTAATCATAAATATTTCCTTTTTTAAAACTTAGTTTAAAAATTATTATTACAAATTAAGGAATGAATGCATAAGAATATGCATGATGAACATCAAAATATATGACGAATCTTGAGTCTTACTCCTCAAAATTATTAAGTAAAGGTACATCTACAGCAATTAAAAACAAAACAAAACATGACACTTTGTTTTTTGGGATGCTTTTATACTTCTTTGAAACTCCAGGCACGAACTCTTCCTCATAACAGTAGCCAGCAGTCCAATGAGCTATGGCACCAATGGGGCAACATATTGGTCTGCTACTTCCAAATTAGCTTCATAGGAGTGGTGTGGACACGCCATGACAGCTGGGAATGTGAATCAGAAACCTGGTGCCACTGCTTGTGTTTTTGAACACAAAAATCCCAATGTATCATATAAGGAGTATGGAGAACAAGGAACGGAAGGGAGTCAGGAATTTTATAAAGAGATGTGAAAATGTCAAGTCTCTATTTTATTACATGAAGTAATATAATGTGCACACTATTAGGACCTTATCACACTATACTGTTATAGTGCTATTATTCCACTTTAACTGCTCTGGCTGCCTCCTGTGGAATTCTGGGGCTTGTAGTTTAGTGAGACCTAAGAGCTCTCTGGTTGAGAATTTTAAACACCCATCCCAAAACTATAAATCCCAGAATTACACATGAGGCAGCCAGAGCAGTTAAAGTGGAATAATAGCACTATAATAATGTAGTGTGATATTATTTCCTCAAAATGCTCTGCGGGCTTAAAAAATGTGCAAATTCATTTTTGGCCCTGATGAGCTATTTTAGGTCTAGAAGAAGCCTTTAAAAAAACAGCAGGAAGTGATTTCTAGGTCATTCCCTGTCATAAAAAAGAGCACTCCTGGACCTAAAATGGCCCAGAGGGAAAACATGGCGAAAACGCACCACATCCCCTACAGGGCATTTGGAGGCAAAACAAACTTTTTGATTTTTTTTATCCCTGGGAAGCCTTGGGAGGAACAAAAATGGCACTGTGTTCCAAGAAGAAAATTAACTGTATGTAATCTGGCACAGAGTATCACCAGAATTTCACGACATGAATTCTCTTTTGTTCTAAGTATACTTGCACTAAAATTTTCAGTCTTTGGGAGGTAAATTTTTGGGAGCATCATGGTGCATGGAGGTGCAGCCCTCCAAGGTCTCCTGTGGGGCTAAAATGCCCCACTATCCTCCTAGAGTTGCCCACACTTGCCTTAGGACAAAGAAAGGAAGCATTAGCTACTGCTGTTGGTGAGCCTCATTCCTGATAAACTGTCACAGAATCTGGAAAACTTCACATGCCCACACACTTCTCTGTCCATAAATAGATTGGAAAAGTTCATGTAGCCCCTTGTATACACATTTAGATGGAATACAATGCAAGGAAATAAGAACATAAGAAGAGCTGTGCTGAATCAGACCAAAAGCCAATCTAGTCAAGTATTCTGTTTACACAATGGCCAACTAGTTGCATATGGGAAGCCCACAAGCACAACATGAGTGCAATAGCACCTTCTCACTCATGTTCCTCAGGAACTGATAATCAGAGGCATACTCCCATTGGTAGTGGAGGGAAGATATATCCATCATGACTGTACTGTAGCCATTGAAAGCATTATCTTCCTTTAATGGGTCCAGCCATCACTGCATCTTATGCTAATGAATTCCACAGTTTAACTCTGAACTGTGTGGAGAAGTCTTTCCTTTTATATGGCATGGATTTCCTTCAGTTTAGTTTCATCAGAGAGTCTAATTCTCCAATGGACAAGCCATTCTGGTAGTGCCACGTGTTCCTGACATTAACTTGACATTATTTGGACCAGAGCATTCAATGTAGTAGTACCTACTATGTACTCATTTCAGCAAACTTTCTCTGTTTAGTTCAGCCCAACATCTCTTTCTTGGATTTCAAAAAGAATACGTGTGTTGCATTCCCTATGGAGATTATCAGACAGTAAAAATATCCCAGGACAGGGACAACAGGAGATTGCTAAAAGGCTTGCCTTTGAGGCGACGTTGTCCCTATCCTGGGATGCTCCCGTTCCTCCCCTGCTTCCTCTTATTCATGGAAAAAATCTGTGAATAAGAAGCCTGTTCTGTTAGTATAATGAAATGACAAGAGTGCGAACAGGAGCCCCATTCTGCTTCCGGGACAACAACTGGATGTGACATCACCAGGAGGTCCCTGCCGGGCACTTCTGGGTGCAATCGGGATGACAAGCTAAGTTTTTTTAAAAATCCCCTTCCCAGGTAGCTCCCCCCCCTTTAAATGTGTTTTGGTGCTTGTTTTCTTTTTTGACAGCGGGGGGGGGGAGTTCTTTTTAAATTTGCCGCCCGGTCGTTCTCTCGTGAGAACGGTCGGGATTTGGGTTCCCGGTCATAAAAGCAGCCTTGAGACAGCTGCATTTATGATTGGGCAGTGAAGGGAGGGGGAACCCCTTCCTGTCGCAGAATGAAGGTAGGTGTGTGAAACTTTTTTCTTTATTCCATGGCAGGAATGGGAGTGGGGCGGGTGGGTGTAGCAGGATAGAAATGGACCCTAAGGGTCCTTCTGATAATCTCCTATATCTGGATGTTTACATTTTATGGATGTACCGTACACCACTTTGACATTTTTTGATATAAGCAGTATATGAATACTTGCAAATAATAACTGGGTGACCTTCCGGTTTTAGTATTATTAAAGAAGAATTTATCCATATTCACTTTCTACATACCATGCATAACTGCACACATTTCACACACACTTCCTTTTGCTCATCATTTTCCTAAGTTAAATATCCCCAAATATTATGCAAAGGGATCTGGTAGCACTTTTGAGACTAATGGAGAGAAATAAGTTTGTAGCATAAGCTTTTGTAGGCTGGGTCTACTTCATCAAATGTGTCCCATTTTCTCTCACACATAGACCCAAGTATTATTTATTTATTAATTAAAATATTTATACCATGCCCTATATCAAGAGATTTGAGTTAAAAACAGATTTTTTAAAAAAATCAAAAGTTTTAAAAACTATATGTAATAGTCTTGGGTTGAATTAATGAGGCCCAAAGTCTTTGGTGGACAGCCAAGTTTCAGCTTGGGACATAAATGACATGAGTGTTGGCACAAGTCAGGCCTCCAGGGAGGGAGCATTCCACAGTTGGGGTGCGATGGCTGAGAGGGCCTCTCCCATGTCCCAGCACAATGTATTTACCTCACTGGTGGGACACAGAGGAGCACCCCCCACCCCGCAGCAGATCTTAATCCTCAGCCAAGTAGGCAATTGTTCAAGGGAACTTTAAAACATTCCAATGACATAATGAAAAATGTACTGTGGGAAGGAACAGTGTCTCTGGTCACACACACTTCTTGCACATTTGTTGATTTCTGTGTCCTTGATTAACGTAGACATGATGAAGGCAGCTGAATGTGTGAAGTCCATTGAAAAGTATTGAACCGGAAGGAACTAAAGTACTCTGCCTCATGTTACTATATCTGTGATGACCCACTTACACATGCAAGCCTTCATTGTTGTAGTCTTCAAGTGAAGAATGTACATATATAAATTGATCCTTATGTTCCCAGCATAAGTATGTCTACCCAAGCAGATAAATCCAGGAGCAAATCTTTCCCTTGTGATAGGTGTTACTTGCAACTATGACATATTAATCAGCCATTATATTGTTGACCTATCAGAGGAAGAAGAGGAGGAGGAAGATGATGACAACATGTCAACAGTAATGCGACTCAGGACAAAGATGCCATGGAAAACCTGCTGGCTATACATCACTTCCGGAGGTTTTCTCTTACTCTTCCTGATGATCTTCTCTAAACTACTGAAGCACTCGGTTATTGTTGCTATTGATTATTGGCTGGCACAGTGGACATCATCAGTGAATGAAAACCAGACCTTGTGTTCCATTGATGAACCTGCCAGACGGGTAAGCCAATCAGTTGAATAAACAGATGCCTTTAGGAATAAGCAACAATATGTAAAAATATATAGTCAGGGGTAGCTGTGTTGGCCATACAGCAAAACAATCCAAAAGCCACAAAAGAGTGATATCTTTATTGGCCAACTAAAATTCACAAAACACATCATTCAAGATTTCAAAATTCCACCGGCTTCATCATCAGGCAAAAGTTGTTTAAAAACCATACAGGAGAAAGAAAGAAAAAAGGTGATAGTGTTGAAGTCACAGTCATTTTGTATGAGATGTTGTCTCTGTTGTAGCTCAGTTAGTTTGGAGGGATCTCAGTGCAGGCAGAGGACATTCCCTTCTAGGCCACGTGGGGATCAAGACAAAGAACAGTAAAACTTGAACTCCATTAGCAGCAGTACAGTTACTCCTCTCAGGATCCAGGGTGTATCTGTTGTTTGTGAATCCACAGGCTCCTTTCTTAGGCAAAGAACATTGAATTTCCCAAGAAGTCTCTTTACTGCTACATCTGGAAAAACTTAGATGATGTATAGGTAAAACTCAGCTAATTATAGTCCATTATTATTATTATTATTATTATTATTACACCGCCCTTCTGTTAAAAACAATCGGGGCCGCTTCCAACAATTAAAATACAATAATGCTGGCTAAAATCCCTAAGCACCACCCACCCCAACCCTCCCCCATAAAAAGATATTAAACTCGTATAAAATTAAAAAACGTTTAAATTAAAATCACATATAAAAACAAATAGAAAAATTAACAGCCAGCAAGACTAAAAGAGGCCAGGAGACGCAGCTCCTGAGGCCGGGATCTAATCAGGAAAGGCCTGCTGAAAGAGATCCGTCTTTAGTGCTTTTTTAAAGCTACTCAAGCTTGTCATCTGACGGATCTCGTTTGGCAGGCCATTCCATAATTTGGGGATGATTACTGAAAAGGCCCTCTGGGAGGTTGCAGATAGCCTAGATTTTTTGTGGCTGAAGCAAATTCCTCCCAAAGGACCGGAGTGTGCGGGGAGGATTGTATGGGAGGAGGCGGGGAGGATTGCATGGGAGACAAAGTTTTACTTTTGTTGGAGGTAGAAATCTCAAAGAGTCAAGTCTTTACTTCCCTCTTGTAGGATTCCCCTATTGCGGCTAAATCCTAGGGGACTCTGAGAACTGTAATCTAAAAAATTAACCTTTGCAAGCTCTGCCTGGAAATGAATCCAAATGTCTCCAGGCCAGGTCTTCTACAGCACACAAATTTATATCATGTACATCCAAAAGAAGAAAGGGAATTGATACATCCTTGGGACTATATTTTGCCACCCATATCAGAGACGGTATGACTTTGTATATAGGTTGCTGAGAAACGTATGAGCAAGGGTGCAGTTGCTCTGATGTTCTGCAGGCAAGCTTCTCACAGGCAACTTCTTCCCCCTTCTGTGAACAGAGTGATAGATTACATTAGTCTGTGGTGTGATTCTTGTGTTCTTATGTACTGTACTCTCTGTGATGTTTCTCCCAGTTGTTGTTAGCCACTTAGTTTAAGAGCAGAGGAATTTGTTCTCAGTCCAATGATGTCCTGAAGTCTTGTGATTCACTCTTTCCCCCCACAATAGGAGTCAAGGAATAGAAGGGCTCATCTACATGGGCCAGAATTCTGGCTGCAGATATGGCCTGTTCCTCCCCCATTACTTGAATGAAACTGGATGGAGTCCAGACCACCGCACCAGCCTGTCTGTGCATCAGCTGCTGCTTCCATCCACGTTGCATTCTCTGAACCCAGTAAGGGAGTCCACAGCACATGATCAAGTCCCCCTGCATGTGACCAGTCTTGGTCACATGTTGCTGGGTTCCTTCCTGGCTTTGGAGAGAGCGATGTGGATGGCTGCTGCAGCATGCCAATATGGGCTCCTCTGCTCATGTGGGGCCTTATTGGTTTTCCCCCCAGCTGAGCATTTTTTTCCTGGGTATTTTAATATAAATGCTTAATGGGCTTTACCCCATCTTCTCCCTGTCTTTGCCCCAGGCATCATCAAGACTATGTGGGTGCAAAACAGTGCAAAAGCCCTGTGTTATTAGGACAACAGGGTGTCGTTTACATGATGAAAAGGTAGTGGGAAGAATTCGTGTCGAACCCTGGTTGTTTACACGTACATTGGGTCGGTTGTGTGATTTTCGGAAGGGGGGGCACCTTTTATCCCTCAACCTGCGGGACTTCCAGTCCCGCAGTTTGTGCTGGTTTTTTTAAAAGTCACTGGAGGATTCGGGAAATTGGAAATGTAAACAGCCTGGGACAAGCTATCTTGGTACTAGGTGGTGACCGGAAATGGTGACTGGGGGTGGGCTCAGAAAGCAGCGACCAGAAAAGGAGGGATCAGTCATCCGTTCAAGAGATCCAGCCTCACCAGCTGAAAACAAAGGCATCCCTTCCAGCTGCACGAAGGTTTGTGCGTGTGTGTGCGTGTGTACTAAATCACCTTTTTAAATGGATTTCTACACTGCAAACCTTTCAGCTTTAACCTGTTCCTCAACTGCATGTTACAAAGAGATCGTGGTGGGCAGAAGGTTACCCATTCATCCCCTGCCTTGATCACCTCCCTGGGTCTGAACAGACAATCAAACATTCATCACCCCCCCCAAGGCACAGTAAAAAATGCCAGCGTCTGAGCGAATGAACACACTTTCATTCATCCCCCCCAAGGCACAGTAAAAAAATGCCAGCGTCTGGGTCTTTTAAAATGCCTTGTGTGCCGTCCCTGTATGATCGCCTGCACTGGCTTGAAACCTTCACTCCACAGCTGCCTCTGCTTAAAGGGTTAACATTTTAAAGAGACAAGGGCAATCTCAAGCCTCTCCCCCACTGCACTCGGCTTGATTTCAAAAGGAAAGCACAGGGTTTAACCCTGATCTTTCCTGCCTCCTTCCAGCTGCACGAAGGTTTGTGCAAGCGTCTGAGCGAAAGATCACACATTCATTCATCCCCCTCCCTCAAGGCACAGTAAAAAATTAAAAAATGCCAGCGTCTGGGTCTTTCAAAATACCTTGTGTGTCACTGGCTTGAAACCTCACTCCACAGCTGCCTCTGCTTAAAGGGTTAACATTTTAAAGAGACAGGACAAACGCAAGCCTCTGCCCCCTGATCTCCCCCCTCCGAGCCAGCCAATAGCATCGCTTGTGGCGTAGAACTCTAAAGTAAGTACGTCACCAAGGTTGTGAAAACACGAGTAATCACATCCTTGATTGACAGCCAAAAAAATAAATAAATCCTGGTATGCTAAACATGTGTAAACAGCAAAAGCACGGGATATAAGAGTGCGGGATAAATGAAAAAATACAGGACCTGATGCCGTGTAAATATGAATCACGGGATCTTCCGGAATTTCCATAAGAGGGACAAAAATCGTTTAAACAGCATGGGACGAATATGGGATCAGGAAGTCCCGGTACGCCCCGTGACAAAAACTGCCGTGTAACTGGCACCCAGGCCTCTAAGATGGGGGCAAGATGGGGGTAAATAGTCCATCTAGACAAGCCTGAAGACATTCATTTATATGAGAGATGAATTGTGGCCAGAGGGTTACTGCTGAACTAGTGTGTTAGTCATGCTTTGTTTCCTAGGTCATCCCTACTGTTCAGCAACATTCCTTCCAAGCTAATTTCAGCATTGAAATTATAATTCACTTTTATATTTTAGCAGTATTCCCATAGGCCACACATAAGAGATCACAAAACTACATTTTTCCCAAAGTGCTTTAAAAACATCTAATTAATCTGAATAGGAAGTGCATCGAGTTCTAAAACAGAAGCCTTTTGGAACTATGACCCTCCAGCTGGTCTTCAGTGTAGTTATAAACATGCCTTTGAGGGGTATTTCATAATCAAAGAAAATGCTATTACTTCCCAGGATTGAAAACAGGCCTTCTTACCCTTGTTTTAAACAGACATGCAATGTGGCTGTGTTCAGCATCCTCAGTGGTGCAGGAATTGTCCTTTGCCTTGTCACATCTTTGACAGTTGAATGGATGGGTCTCACAGCAGCCAAGAACCTTCATCATGATCTTCTTAACAAGATCATCCTTGGACCAATCAGGTATGTGTATATGTGCCTTCAAGTTGCCTGTTGACTTATGGTGACCCCACAAATTTCATAGGGTTTTGTTTGGCAAGAAATACTCAACAAGTGGTTTCCCCACTTCCTTTCTCTGAAATATAGCCTACAGCACCTGGTATTCATTGGTGGTCTCCCATCCAAGTACTAACCAGAGCTGACCCTGCTTCCATGATCAGACAGGATCTGGTGCCTTTAGGGTATTTAGGTATACCAAGTACTAAATACATCGGTTCATTAAACTGCCTTCCATATCCACAGTGAACCTAGGACTGCCAGATCTATTGAGGTTCAAAACATGAAATGCAGATGGTGGGGACTGTGAGAAAAAGGGTCACAGCAGCTTGGTGTTGGAACCTGAAGTGATGGGACATCAGGTAGAGGTAGATGATGGCACATGGCACTTTAGAGGAGAAGCCCAGCTGTAGGGCTGACCCTACCTTTTCAGGAATCACCTCAACTGACAGATGCTAGGAGGTAGCAGCAAGCTTTTGGAGAAAAGAACTGTGTGCCCCCCCATCTTGCCCTATGCTCCCTAAGCTAGCCTGCAATGGACCCTTCATCTCTAGTGGAGAACAGTGTTACATAGCCAATGTTGAAGAAAAATTCATTTGCCAGTCTGATTACTTTCTGTACATGGTGTGGGATGAGCCACCATCTTATTCTTTGCCCGAGGCAGCAAAATGTCTTGGACAAGCCTAGTTGTGCCTAATGGAGATGGAGGTAAAAGTGAACAGACAGGCTTCCAAGGCAATCTAGTCTATCCCCTTGAATTTGCTCCTCATCCTAATATCTAACTCTTCCCGTGGATATCATAAAAAAAAAAAAAGGCTAAACACCTGAAATTTCATGCTAGGTCTTGAGACCGGACTATCCAAAGGACAGCTGTCAAAATGAATACAATAAGAGCCCAGCAGGAGCAGATGAATGGTTACCCTTAATCCATTGTGTCATGTTACTTAAATGCTTCTGAAATTCAGAGGCCTGGAGATTCCCCTTTAGTTATCATGACTGATAGGTCTACTTTCCATTAATTTGCATGCACTCCTTTTCAAGTCGTTTAAGTCAGTGGCCATCTTGCAAAAACAAATCCCACAATTCCATAGTGTTGCGTTAACAAAAACATAGACCAACATGCTTCTTTCAGATCACATCCATTCTGAAGGTGGACTCCAATATTTTGCTCAATTTGTACTGCTTCAGACCCAGATGGTTTGAAGCTGAGGGAACTGTGAACTAGTTCAGGTGCTTCCCCCAAAGAAGAGCTACTCCAGCTGAGGAAGTACAACTGGAGGACTTAGTTATATAAAGCCAGCTGGGCTTCTGTTGGTTCTAGCCTTGCCTAAGCTGGCCTGATGAACCACAGCACTGCTTCTGACCATTACATGGGTGGCACTGAAGTTCAGTAAAGACTGGGTCACTAATATCATCATGGCTGCCCTGATGGTATAGAACAGGAGTGGCCAACTTGTAGCCCCCTAAAAGTTGTTAAACTGTAATTCTCATCAGCATGAAACAGTATAGACAGTGGTAATGGGTTATAGGAACTGGATTGAGGACCACAAGTTGTTTATTCCTTGTTTAGTGAGTAAGTTATCTGAGACCTGCTATTGGAGTCTACATATTGATCCCTGCTAGCTCTAACAGCCTATATGATATACAGCAGTACAGGAGGCAGAAGAATAAAACAGCATTCATTTTCATAAAGCTTTTTATTTTTCTCCCCAGATTCTTTGATACAACACCCTTGGGACTTATTCTCAACCGCTTTTCTGCCGATACGAACATTATTGATCAGGTGAGTTCATTATTTGATTCAGGCCTCTTAAAGATTATACTGGTTGAATCTACATCTGCAAAATAATTTGTCCTTACCTTGATCCTGTTCTTGTTTGGTGTTCCTCTAGTTTCAAAGTGAAAGCACTTCTTTTAGATGCCTGAGGGCTTCACTGCGATTAAAAAAACCCACCTTTTTACTTTGCAGTTTCTAGGGAAAACTTTTTTTTTTTTTTTTTTTTTTTTTTTTTGCAATGTGTGTCCTGTGCCCCAAGTCAGGATCAGGGTGGAATCGGGGTAGAGTGGTGGAGGGTGGGACAGGTTGGTGAGTCCTTGGCATCCTCATCCAATAAGCATGGTGTCACCATTTTTTTTAACATTCTCTGTGTGTATGTGGATTACCACATATTCGAATATCTAAAGGCCTGAGATTCTCTGCTTGCTGGATGCATTACATTTTATTAAACCTAATGGGAATTTAATCTGGGGTTCTAGTAAAGGCGTCTTGGATCAGGTCATACTTCTAAACCTATATATGTTCAGTGGATATATGCAGATAACTGTATATTCAAATATCTGAGATTCTCTGCTCTCTGGTGTGTGTGTGTGTTACATTTTATTAAACTCAATGGGAATCTAATCTCAGTGTCTCTGGTTTTTATGGACTACATGGCTGGCTGGGGGGTTCTGGGAATTGTAGTCCGAAAAAAGAGGGGAACTTTCTCCCAGGTTTACTGAGGAGTCAACTTACTTGAGATGGGAACCAACCCTGTGAGATAGCCATATACATGTCATCCAATGGGAGTGCAGGTGGGTAGTAAGATTGACAGGAAAACAAGGAAAGCTATTGGTTGATATTAATATGTGGATATATATATGTGTGTATCCGCATGTATGCCAGGAAGAAAAAAAAGTGAAGCCATGTTAAAATAATCCAATACTGTGCATACATGAACATGGTAGAAATTTTTGAAATTATATGTTCTTTCATGCAAGAATGTAATAAGGAAAGATTTATATTGCTAGTGATTACTGTATTCAAGCGGGTGAAGTGCATACCCTTCAATTGTCCTGATTTGGCAGGGACAGTTCCAGTTAGTCAGAGTGTGGTGGTGTCTCCTTCTTTGGAGGCTTTTAAACAGAGGCTGGATGGCCATCTGTCGGGAATGCTTTGATTGTGTATTCCTGCAAGCAGGGGGTTGGACTAGATAGCCCTTGTGGTCTTTTCCAACTCTATGATTCTAGTCCTCTGTCACTCCCCCCCCCCTATTTTAATTCCTGCAAACTGAGTTTGAAGTGCAAAACATGTTTGCCTTAATGAACTCCATACTGGGGAAAGGGATTAAAGTAAATCAAGGACAAAGGGGAAAAGAGGAGGAGAGAGAAACTGGGACATTTTAAAAGCAGCTGAAAAAGTGGGATGATAGATGATTAATTGGGACTGTTCCTGCCAAATCAGGACAGTTGATGGGTATAGGTAAGCATTCTAGGCCCAAGCCTGCCTCTGGAAAATCGTGTATCTAGATTTTTAATCTGAAGACCTCCCACTATAAATTCATTCATTCATTTAAGTATTTAGTCTCTCTTTCTGGACCTAGCCAACGCAAGACATAAAACAAAATACCACTACAAATATAAGGCTATAATAAAATAGGATTATCATAAAATTACCTTGCCATGAACAGTCTCAGAGATCTTTTCAGGATCTCTGGCCACTACTGCAATGTGCTTGATCTCCCTAACTGCAATGTATGAAATGAAACATTTAATTACATTTTTTAGGTGATGGAGGAATGTCTGTTTCTCCACAACACCCCCTTCCCATGTACTTAGTCCTTTTGCCCATGGAATATGTGAGACTATATTTCTCGATATAGCTCAGAAATCTTAAATGGCTGTTCCCATTTTTCCCCTTGTTTAATATATAGCCTTTTGAAATCCTGCCTCTTCATATACATTTCTAGTTCTCTCCAGTATTGTTCTTTCTCACACATGTTGGAAACTGTTTCTTTCCCCCAAATGTTAAAAAGTGATTTTCTTGCCCTCCCGACCAAATATTTCTCTCTCCCTTCAAGTGAGAAAAGAAAAATGCCTAAAATTCAGATTCCTTCCCCCTCCATTTTAAAGTTATCCTCCCAATATTTAGGGGGTACCCATGGTTGCCCACCCCTGCCTTGGAAGGCTTGAGGACCCCTATAAATATGAGGCACAAGACATTCTAGGGAAATAAAGATGATGGCAGTATCTGCAGCCATTTCACTCAGCCGGTCTGTGTCAGATCTGTGCCTAGGCTTGGGATCATGTGGGAATACATGTTTTCATTGTATGTTGCCCTAGAGTTTGAAAAGAGGCATTGAAATGTTATAAATAAAAATAAGTATGCTGCATTGAGTCCCATGATGAAAGTTAAATGTAAAAAAAAAAGTAAACAAATAACCAAGTAGCTATAAATATGGGAACATTGGCCTCATGTGTAACATTTCTGGCTTATCTTTGGTGCAGCACATTCCACCAACTCTGGAATCCCTCTCACGCTCTACGTTGCTCTGCTTGTCTGCCATTGGGATGATTTCATATGCTACTCCACTGTTCATGGTTGCTCTCGTGCCCCTTGGGATAGCCTTTTACTTCATCCAGAAATACTTCCGAGTTGCATCCAAGTAGGTTTCTTCAATTGTTATTTAAAAAACAAAAAACAAAAACCAACAACTATGCCAGATATTTTCCTATTCCATGGCTGCTGATGTATTCCATTATCATTATTATGATATCCACCACCACTTTATCTGCTTAGGCCCTAAACATTAGGGCAGAGCTGAGGAAAGTTACTTTTTGGGACTTCCACTCCCAGAATCCCCTACCCAGGATGGCATACCCTCCAACATTTTACAGATGAAAACTGGGACACATGTGATGAAGGAGATTTTCAGATGGGGCAAATATTCCGGGGCAGGCACAGAACAGGGTTGAGAAAGGGGCTCCCTTTCAGACGACGTCGACCCCTTCTATCCTGCTCCTGTCCTGCTCCTGGAGTATTCTACTCACAATGAAACATCATGAATAGAACACCCCTTACATGTCTGTCACAGAATCAGGGACGTGGGAAAAGGAGCCCCGTTCCTGTTCCGAGATGACAGGCATGGGGGACAAGGTCTGGTCTGAGCACTTCCAGCCACGAATGGGACAACCAGGTAAGTGGCACCCTCTCCCCTGGGTTACTTGTAATTTTTGTTGTTGTTGTTGTGCATGTGTGTTTTGATTGTATTTTTGACAGCTGGGGGGGGTATTTTTGAATTTCCTTCCTTCCCGTTCTCTCATGAGAATGAGCGGGATTTCATTTGCCGGTCATAAAGGCAGCCTTACGATGGCTTCATTTACAGCCGGCCAGCTCGGGAAGAGGGAGGATATTCCTGCCTCAGAATAAAGGTAAGTGTTTGAACATTTTATCTTTATTCCACGGCAGGAACGGGATTGGGCTTGCAGGGCAGGAATGGGGCATTTGGCCCCGTTTGAAAATCTCCCAAGCTACATCAGAGTATACTCAAGATGGCAAATGTTATTGATCAGGAAGAATACATTATCTAGGAGAGGCTGCAGCAGATTGCTTTTGTGTGAACCTACAGATAAGAGCAAGATTGTGCCCTTTCCTCTCTTCTTCCCCCTGCTGAGTTAACTGAGTGAAACTCCTTTTGCACTTCAGACTCAGTTTATAGCAACTGAAGTAAGCTGAGGACAAAGGGGGAAGTGGGAGAAACTGGAACATTTTAACAGGAGCTGAAAAAGTGGGATGGCAGAGGATTAATTGGGACTTGTCTCTGCCAATTTGGTAGCGTTGGAGGTATTTTATGGCTCTTTTATGTTTGCCATCTGCTGCTGGTTATTTTCTTCCTGGTCTATTGATATTTTGTTTTGGGTTTTTTGCCACTTACACAGTTTCTTTCCTTCCATGGTAGGGATCTTCAAGAGCTTGATGATAGCACTCAGCTGCCTCTTCTGTGCCACTTTTCAGAGACAGCAGAAGGCCTCACAACCATCAGAGCATTCAGGTTTGTGTATTAAAACTTGCCTTTATAACCCCATTCCGTGTAGGCTGGAAGAAGTCATTCTTGAAATCTTTTTCTACTCAAAGGGAGGCTTTTTCTGTCCAATCTACAGGCAGCACAGATAAATTAGAGCAATCCGCCCCTGCCTCCAAGTACTTAGGCCAAATGCACACTACGCAAATAATCCAGTTTGAATTATTTGCCATGGCTCCTTCCTATGGAATCATGGGATTTGTAGTTTGGTGAGGCACCAGCACTCTTTGGCAGACAAGACCTTGTAAAACTACAAATCCCAGGATTCCATAGGATGGAGTCATGGCAAATAATGCAGTTCCAAGCTGGATTATTTGTGTAGTGTGGATGTGGCCTTAGTGTTCAAATTAGGGCTGGGCAGAATTTTGAACTGCCCAGGTTGGAAAATTCTAGGGACAAGCTGCCCTTCCTCCAGTTTTTGAGGCAGGAGACCCACAATTTGGGAGAGTCTCTTAAACTTTCCAGAATTCCCTAGTAGCTCCTATTGTTAGACAGCCATCATGTTTTTAAACCACAAATGCCCTGTTCTGAAGGACACTCTGGAGCTCAAATCCATCCTCTATGCATAGCTGAGCACATGCATTTCTGCATCCTCTCACCACCTGAAAGCTACAGATCCTAGGGATGGGCCCCTGTTGCTGTCAGTTCTTGGTGGGTTTTTTTCCCCAGCATAAAAAAATCAATTTTTATGCTGGCAAAAGAATGCCCCCCACCAGCACTTACCTCCTCTCCCAGCAAAGGCAGCTCCAGCAATAAAGAGGAAATGAACGGAGCTCCATTCACTTCCTCTTTTGAAATCCCATACGATTTCATCACACGGGAAATTCAAAAATAAAACTAAAAATAAGACATAAAAAGTCACACCAAGCACATATACACACTAAAAAACTTCCAAGTAACCTGGGGAGGGTAAAAAGATGTTCGGCACTTACCTAGATGTCACAGTCTCACCCAGAAGTTTTTTGCCTGGTCAGGCCATTGACTCTGCATTGACAAGAGTTAAATAGCCGGAGGCTTCACACACCGGCATTAAAAAAGCGGCAGGGAGATTTATTGACAGCTTAAGCTGTCAATTAAAAGGTACGGGATTTCGATGATACATAAACACGATAGGGCGATATTGTCTGATCTGCGTGCCCTTTCATGTTTATGTGGCGTTATTATGACACCATATTTAGTGCATCTGATAAAGTCTCAAGTGAATAGCCCTCTGTGCCCCATGAAAAGTAAGACTTAAGTATGTGTAAGCTCCACTTATGCACACATAAGTCATTAACAGGATGCCAGCTTAGGAGTGGTGAATTGCAACCACCTCCTGGCAGCTGCTGGTGGGTTTTTCTCCTTTCCCAGAATGTCATTTGAAATCGGACATTAAAATAATGGTGCCTCACCCCCAGCCAGTATATTTGTTCTCTCACCACCATGCCTACAAAAATATGAGCTCCCTTCCCTGCTTGCATTTTGTAACCTGTGAACAGGACAGCAATATTTGTTCCACCTTAGTTCAGGAAACCCTCCAGGTATGGTTGGATTTCAATATCCATTACCCCATAACCCCTGGTTATATGGTCTGAAGCTGATGGGAGTTGGATCCCAACAACATCCAGAGGTTCTCCATCCTTGTTTAAAGGAACATTGTGCTGATATGGTCTTAATTAGTAAAATGCTCATTGCTACTGACTGGAATAAAAATATTTAGCATTTATATGAATGTCTGTTTCAATAGGGGCTTTCACCAATGTTCCATCACTGCTTTGAGATGTATTAGAGAAACCATACTCAGTATTCCATCATTTAGTGAAACTACCTTGACATCTCTTAAGAGCCTTCTTAGTTTTGGCCCCATAAAATGCCAAATGGTGGCTGTACTCTTCCTCGCCATTTTCTGCACTTTGGAAAAATGCTAAAATGTATTCGTTTAACTTTTCCTCTGATGCCCTTATTTGAAACTGCCACTGATCTGTTTTACACCCTGGTTGTTATTTTGTTGCTGTTTGTAATGGGTTTCATTGTTGTGGGTTTAAAAAAAGGTTTATAGACTGTTTTGTGAAACTTGTTCAAAAAGGAATATTAAAAAAAAATGGCTGCCATTCTGTATTGCAGTTGCTGATTTGTAACCTAGAGTTATGGATTTGAAACTGCTCCATATTCATTAATACTACATAGTAAGTGGCCTCCCAAACCTACTTTAGGCAGCAGCTGCACCGAGAGATGGAGGTCCATTCAGCTGGGTGCAGGAGGATGACATCTCCACCCCCTCCCACCAGTGAGCAAGGCTGTGACAATCAGAAGCTGGACCCCTGTTGCAATTCCTTGTTTCAGCCTCACTCACTGGCGTACACACTCTGTACACCAACCACCAGCTGAACAGACCTCCGTCTCTCAGTGCAGCTGCTACCTGGTAAAATAATTTTGTGAGGGTTGGGCCAGGAGATGCTACTTAGATGTGCATGCGTAACAATGTAGGTGATGTAAAATATGGGCCATTGTAAATAAAATGATAATATAGTGTTTCATGTATTCAAAACATATTAGCATGGTTAATTTCACAATAGCCCTATAAGAAAAGCCATAATGGGTATGATGATAACGACAGAATAAGAATGGCTTGTATTGTGTTTCCACTGGAGCTCCCAAAACAAACTATAACATTCATTAAACTCCCACATACACATTCTTCCCCTCACATCTCACCAAGCCGCGGACAAGGTTGAGAGAGAGAGAGAGAGAGAGAGAGAGCTCTCAGAAATTTCATGGCTGAAGTATTATGTGAACATCCAACATCTTTTGGCTCATGTCTCATATGCTTAGCTGCTTTTCTACACCAAAAGCTACCTGAGCTTGCTTGGTGGAATACTGGCCTTATTCCCCACAACAGCACTCATTTCCCACCACCTTCCCAGTCACATGCCATATTACAGTCTGTTGCTAACACAGTCTGCCCCTCTATGTCAAAATTTGCCATGTGGCATTTGAGGCAGGGGCACTGGTGGCCTATGGTGCAACAGTGCACCTCATCCTGCACTCTGCTTGGACCGTGGAGTACTAGTGAGGAGAGGAATACAACCCCAAAGCCTTCTCAGCCACACAGAATTAATTGTAGAACTCCTTGGATCCTGGCCAATATTATTAGATGCTTTGCCCATGGTAGGTTTTGCATTGCAAATTTCTTTCAAGAGAATGCTGTATCTCTATGATGTCTCACTTGAAATTTGCCCTAGGACCATACAGTTTCATCTACTTTCACAGCAGCTAGCACTTACTCTTCCATCCCAGGACTCTGTTAGAAAACTAAAATTTACTGGTAGTTGTTTCTCTTTGTTCTGAGTTCATTATGTACCCATCAAACAGTAATGAATTCCCTTGACTAGTTGACCTCAAAGTAGTATGGCCCAATTAGAGTGAAATTTGGGTGACCTTTTCCTTCGTCATTTGAACAGGATAAAAAAAATTGTCCAAGATTGTGCAGAAGAAGAGCTGGATGGGGAGGAAAAGATGCAGATTGTGTGTGTCAGAGTTTCCATTGTGGAGTGTGTGGGGGAAGGGAAGGGCAAGAAAGAAGTGTGGCTTCTAAAGAATGGTCCAGGAATGGAGAAACACAGTAGTTCTGTGTAAAGCAGGGATGGGGGACTTGTGGCTTTCCAAAGATTGTTGAACTACAGATCCCATCAGCTCTAGCCAACATATTGCAGGTAACAGGACCTACAGGGCTGCATGTTTTTTTATCCCTGACATAAAGACACATGCCACTACAGTAAGGTGTCAACATCTTTTTGCCTGATACATAGAAGCATGTCATGGCATCTTTTGGCATCTCAAGAAATGCCCTGGCATCATAAAAAGAGAAGCACAGCAGCTGAGGCACTTTAATCTGACAGAAAAAAACCAACCCAAAGTTGAGAGAGACTGACTCACTTCATGAAACAAGTGAGTCTGTAGGTGGTATTCTTAAGTAGAATTCTAAACCAGACTTCCCTTTTCCAGGTTTACCCAACACCCTAGCTTCAGGGTGGGCAAAGTGTGGCCCATGGCTGTTGGCAGCCCTTAAGACCCCACTTTGTGGCCCCTGAAGCCCCTCCCCCCAAACTGCCAGATGTAATTTAAAAAAAAACAAACACCAAAATGTTCAGATGATTCACCCACACACACACACAAAAGCGCTGGCCCAAAGCACTGCAAATTAGTTGAAAATGTAGCTTCCCACACCCCCATAGTCCCCTACCCCCCCAAAAAAAAACCCTGAAAAGAATTTAAAAACCACCCCAGAACTGGCCAGAATGACAGCTAGGAGAGATGCTATGTCATTTCCACCACACCAAAATGCAACAGTGTGGCCCATGGAGAGAGATGACCTCTGCCTCTTCTATAGTTCATGTGATCAGAGAGTTGGAAGAGACCATGAGGGTCTTCCAATCGAACCCCCTGCAGTGCAGGAATACACAATCAAATCATTCACAACAGATGGCCATCCAGCCTCTGTTTAAAAACCTCCAAAGAAGGAGGCTCCACCACACTAAAAGGCAGTGTATTCCACGTCTGAACAGTTCTTACTGTCACAAAGTTCTTCCTAATGGTTAGGTGGAATCTCTTTTCCTGTAGTTTGAGTCCATTGCTCCGTGTTCTAGTCTCTGGAGCAGCAGAAAACAAGTTGCCCACTCCTACTGTAGCTTATTGGAAGTTTGAAAATGTTTGCAATGTATCATACGGCTTTTAAATGTGGGGCATTTGGTGCATGAATTCTGTCTGTTTCTGCCTCATACAAAATGTGGCCATATAACCAGTGGCAGCCCTAGGGGTGTGTGGAGAGGCTGAACCGAACCAGATGATGCTGTTGGAGGGAGGGATGACACCAGTCTTAGTAACACCATAGCATATAACTGCCCATTATGGCAGGGCTGAAAGCGTGACCTTCCAGCTGTCTTGGACAACAGCTCCCATCAGACATAATGCTAATATGCTCAATGGTGAGGGATTGTGGGGCTCACCAATCCAACTCTCATCAGTGGCCATCATTGCCACTCATCTGATCTTTCCAGAGAAAGCAGCTTGGAGCAAGATCCTGATACAAATCTTAACTGACCAGGGGCTTTGTTCAGGGGAAGGCACTCTTTTAGTTTTGGTCTCAAAAGATGCAGTGCAGCAAGGATAGAAAATCTCCATATGATGCTGGACTACAACTCCCATGAGCTGTATCTAGTGTGCCAATAGTGATGATGGGAATCGTGGTCCAGCAATATCTGGAATTCCATAGGTTCTTCAGTACTGGCATATCGTCCAACTGTACTGATTTGGCAGGGACAGTTCGGATTAATCCTATGCCATCCCGCTTTTTCAGATGCTTTTAAAATGTCCCAGATTATCTCTTCTTCTCCCACTTTTCCCCTTTGTTGTCAGCTTACTTTTATGTCTGCAAACTGAGTAATGAGTGCAAAAGTAGTTTGTACTCAGCAGGGGAGGGAAAGTTGGGTCTTTCCCTTCCTGGTAGGCTCAAGCAAACTGCTGCCACCCCTCCTGGCTTGTGTGTTCTTCCTCATGAATAATTTTTGCCATCTTAACCATACTCTAAAATGGCTTGGTCACATATATCCCAGTCTTCATCTGTGAAATGTTGAAGGATGTGGACTATTCCTTGGCCCTGTTGGATCTGATTGCACTCTCTGAATGCATGATGAGTACTGATATTATGACATTCCAAAACTTCATGCTCATTTTTACAGTCATGCTGTAGGTAGATGATTTTGACTCATGGAATAAATGTCTAAGTTTTATTTGTCTTATAAATTTGAATAAATCAATACGGGTTTGAAATGTGTCATATTTAGGGGTGGGAACAAAAGAAAGTCCCTTATTCAGAATTCTGATTTCCTCCTGAGTTAACTGTATAGATGATAAATTTACAATTAAGTCCTGGGTTTTCTCCTGTAATGATAATTGGGATTTTTTCTTGTTATTCGATTTGACCTTTGTGGTCCTTGACCTTTTCTAAAAAAAAGTCTCCTCAGAAAATTCTTCTCTGGAAGTATCAGTTGAATATTCTTTTTCTGACTCTGTATCTGACATAAAACTAGGTTTTTCTGCAAACCGCACTTCATAGAATCATAGAATCATAGAATTGCAGAGTTGGAAGAGACCACGAGGGCCATCCAGTCCAACCCCCCTGCCACGCAGGAAATCACAATCAAAGCATCCCCGACAGATGGCCATCCAGCCTCTGTTTAAAGACCTCCAAGGAAGGAGACCCCACCACGCTCCGAGGGAGTGTGTTCCACTGCCGAACAGCTCTGACTGTCAAAAAGTTCCTCCCAATGTTGAGGTGGAATCTCTGTTCCTGGAGCTTGCACCCATTGCTCCGTGTTCCAGTCTCTGGAGCAGCAGAAAACAAGCCTGCTCCATCCTCAGCGTGACATCCCTTCAAATACTTAAACAGGGCTATCATATCGCCTCTAAACCGTCTTTTTTCCAGGCTAAACATACCCACTAGTCACTTTTTTGACTATATTTTCTGTTAACCAAGGATAAGCCTTTTCATTTAAATAATCATTTTCCTCTCATTTAATTTTTTATATTATATATGACACATTTCAAACCCGTATTGATTTATTCAAATTTATAAGACAAATAAATTTAGACATTTCTTCCATAAGTGAGTGAGGACCAACCCAACTGTGTCTCACCTTTCTATACGTACCCCCTACTTTCTACCATTTCAAATACTAGCTCTCTGACACAAATCTATCACGAAACATCTTTGCCCCAGAATACAGGAAGCCTTTCATGTTTCAGCCAAATTTTCCTAAGTGGTGCTATTGCTTTTTAGTGTTCTTTTTTGCTCTTCATGCTGGCTGAACATTGTTTGATAGTAGCCTGGCTTTTACATAATATCAGATCTCCCTCCATCCTGAAAACCAGCTCAGAGAAATTTCATCATGGTGCATACATTTCTCCATTAGGAAAGTGAGCCAAGCGTGTTGGGGGACAAGGCAACCAGTCTTGCTTCAGTTTGAATTGCAGGGCTTTCTGCTACAGTGTTGTTTAGAAAACTGTAAATACTGGCAGAAGGCCTGGTTGTGTTGTATAAATGTCAGATGTGGGCTTGTGGAGTGGAAGAAAAGGATGAACTTCTCTTTGGTTGTTTATTATACATTAAAGGAATATTGTGTTTGTGGTTTGGTTTGGTTGAATGTTGCTTTTGGCAAACCTGGAAGCCATTTTACAAGGAAGTATGCTTTTACAACAGGCAAAGCCTTAAATATGACCTGTCCAATTTCTAGCATGGTGGGTCTCATAGCAATGAAATCTAGATGCAAAACTTCCAAAAATTAATCTTTTGTGCTGGCTTTGGGTTTGTGGGATTTGTAGTCCCACAATCTGAGAGATTCACTGTGGTGTAGTGGTTTGAATGTTGCAGTAGGAGTCTGGGAGACCTTCATTCAAATCTCCACTCAGCCATGGAAACCCACTGGGTGGCCTGGAACAAGTCACATTCTCTCAGCCTCAAGAGGTAGGCAATGGCAAATCTCATCTGAACAAAACTCTGCCGAGTTCACTATAGGGTCACCATAAGTTGGAAATGACATTAAGACACAACAACAACCATCCTCCTCTGAATGCTGCACCATGGGTTATGTGGTAGCAGGCTTTAGGTCAAATTTCAGCTTCATCACAGTGACCTTAGAAAATGGTCACACCCTTTGTATCTGTTCATGGCATCAATAAAATGAAGATGATGATGATGATGATATTCTACCTCACTGGGGAGCATCATGAGGATAAACAGGACTGGACCAGGCTTGAGAGGGATCTCGGGATCTCATAAGTATTTGGAGGGATCTCATAAGTATTTGGAGACAGTGGTAACAGCTATTCCCCCCCCCAAAAAAAAGCAATGGTCCAAAAATGTCACTGTTCCATGGTATTGTGGATTTGTTTTTTGTTTTTGTTTTTATAAATCAGCTGTTAAGAAGTAACTTTGGGTGGGCAAAGGGATCAGGCTACAAGGGGGGAAAGTACAGTTCCTCCCCACCTCTACCCCCATCTGAACTAATGAAGAAGATGGTCTTGGGAGATCCTCTTCACTCTCTAAGCAACACCTCTTAATGCTGCCTGACATTCTTTTACTACCAAGTAGGAATCCTATGGCCCTCCAAGTGCTGTTAAACTACAACTCCCAGCTCTGCTAACATTAGCTGTGCTGGCTATATCAGATGGGACTTGCAGTCCAACATCATCTGGTGAGCCACTGTAATTTCTGCATCTATTCTGCCAGTCTTTTAAAAGATTTTAAAATAAAATGAGCCTCAGTGAACACTTTAAAAAAATCAGTTTTCCTTATTTTTATTTATTATGATCTGTTTACCATTTCTTACTCCCTAATCCCATCCTCAGCCCATGGTGGTTTTAGTGGTATTTCTTTTCTTTCAATCATTAGTCACTCAGGAGTTTCTGATAATAAAAGGTCTCTCTCTCTGGCTTTTCTTCGCAAACGAAGATTCAGGAAGGACTCATCCCACGCTTTCTGCAAGTGCACTGATGACTAAAAAGGCCAATCCGAGATAAACAAGTCCGGTTGCAAAAAGCACAGCAGAAGGTCTCCTTGGGTGATGTTTTTGGGTTGTGATTCTTTCTGCGTTGTCATTTCTCTTCAAGACTTGTTTGGCGTGAGTTCTCAAATAAGGCTGCAGCATTGTGGATAGTGCGTCTCCATGCCTCCCGATTCCCAGACTCAGTGACCAGCAGTTTCCGAGTTAAACAGAAAACATTATTGGTACAGTAATCCAGAAAGCATATCATTTCAGGTTGTTGCTCAGAACTGAAACATAGAAAGCAGACAGTATACTAAAAGCATGTTACAATCTAGTTAACCAATAGTTAACCAATAGTTAACTATTGGTTAACTATCATCGCCTGATCCCCTTTTCTGAAATAACGTCCATCCCATTTTCCCCAAGCTGATTGTACAGCTGTGGATTTATCTATCCATTCCCATTACCAACTGTTACATACTCCCCTTCCATAATCACACAGAACACTCATTAACAAGTACAAAGAAATGAAAACACACTTAACAGCAAAGTTACAAGGAAACACTGAAATTGCCAGGAACAGGTCACATCCAGGAGTGATCCTGACAGGGGCCTATTATGGAGCAGAAAGGCACAAATGACTATTCCTACACTGCAACCAACGCTGAGCTCTGTGTTATGGAGGCCAGACATAGGACTTATATACTTGCCACTTGCAGTTACAGGATGTGTATCCCTTGTCAGAAATGCTTGGAACCGAAAGTGTTCTATATTTTGGATTTTTTCCCCAGATTTTGGAATACTTACATATCTTGGAGATGGGACCCAAGTCCAAACACAAAATTCCTTTATCCTATACACATAGCCTGAAGATAATTTTATACACAACATTTTAAACAATTTTGTGCATGAAACAAATTTTGTGTACATTGAACCATCAGAAAGCAAAGGTGCCACTATCTCAGCCACCCATGTGGACAATTGTGGAATATTTCAGATTTTGGAATTCCGGATAAGGGATACTCAACCTCTGCTTGCTTCTTATCCCCTTTCCTGAATGTAGGAGTTGGAAATTTATGGTTTCCAAATGTTGGACTGGAGCTCCCAGCATTTCCTATCATTGGCAATGCTGGCTAACTGATAAGATTTGCAGTCTAACTGCATATTGAGGACACTGTCCTAAGTTGCAGTCCAGCAGTATTTGAATAGCTATATCTTTCTCACTCCTGAAATAAGGGACTGTACTCCCATATCTTACTTCTCAGTAAATATGGAAAACTACCTATACCTGGCGTAACATATGCTGTTAAAAAACTCCCCCCCAAACACCTAGTAGACTTAATGACATCCCTGTAAGGTAGACCGGTGGATTTTTAAATTCCTCCTCCCCCTTCTCAGTGTTCCATACTTTTCCTGAAATCACTGAGGGTGACTCCCTCTGTTTCCCTGCTGCGGCTGCCACCAGTTGACTGCCTTGGTCCCATGGCAGACAATCCGCTGCCGCCAGTTGACTGTTTGGGTCCCAATCTGGCCCACAGACTGAGTGGCAGGAGTGGATTGTGGAGAGGGAATTTGCATGTGGGTGGTGATTGGTTGGGTGTGTTTCCTGAGCAGCCAGTCAGCACACTGGGAGAGGCAACATACCCAAGATAATTATATAGATAGATAGATTGCTGCAGAGCTGGAATTGTAAGCCTGTTTACTGCAAGGTAAGTCCCACTGAATCTACTTACAAGAAATGAGTACTCGATGGTGGCTTCCATGCCAGTGGGTGGTGAATCCACTCTGGGATTTAGTCTGAACTTTAAAAGATCTCTCCAAGGTCCTGAACCCTATCTTCCAAATAGAAACCAGAGTCAGGAATCAGAGATAACAGCAGAAGAAACATGTGTTGGATGAGGAACCTCCACAGACCTCAGCCAACCTGAGAACTGAAGATTTCTCACTCTTGAGCGTAGTTTATAAGGAAAGGATGTGTGTGAACAAGTTGGCCATCCTTACTCCAATACCTGGTTCTTAAAAGGCACTTGGCAAGTTGGGACACATACTCAAATTTCAGTTTATGTGTAGGTCTCCACTGCTGAGATTTCATGACCTAAAATTCTGAAATCTACTCTTCATGTTGTTGCTTCAGAACCATGAGTCACATTGTCATTAACGTAAGAATTGTTTCATCCTTTGCAGGCATGAACCCAGATTTAAACAGCGCATGCTGGAACTGACGGACACAAACAACATTGCATACTTGTTTCTGTCAGCTGCCAACAGATGGCTGGAGGTCAGAACGGTACGTACGACTTAGTTGCTGCCATGGTTTTGAAACCTTAGAACTCAACAAGTTACTTTACTTGATGCAAGATGCTGGACCAAGACATTGCTGGGATGCATCTGGCAACGAAACACAACAGTTTCATGTACAGCAATACTTAAAAATAGCTCAGGGTTGTTTCTGTGAAGGTTTATTTTCCTTGTTGAAGCCAGGAAACTTCTTCAGTTGCTGCTGCTGTGTTGACTGTCATTTGGAAGAGATGCTGGGCTAGATTGAATAATACCATTCCCCAGTTTGGTCAGACACAAAGAATGTGTCTACAGTACGCAGTTGCAGAGGTTTGATACCTCTTTTAACAATTATAACTTTATCTTATAGAATCCTGTGATGAGAAGTTTGGTGAGGCATTTGGAATTCTCTTTTCTAATGCTGTAGTTCAGGGAACTTTTTAGAATTCTATGTACCTCATGAAACTATAAATCCTAGAATTCCAGAGGATGGAGCCATGACAGTTAAAGTTCGCAAGCTGCTGTAATTGTGCAATGTCAATGGAGTGAAAACAAGATATGTCTTCCTTCCTCTTTGCCCACATCATGAGTGGTGTCCATCTTTACTGTTCACCCATTGCAGGGGTAAGAATCGTGTGGTCCTTCAGAAGTTGGCTTTGCTAGCTAGGGCTGCTGAAACTTGTGGTCCAAGAACATCTGGAGGGTCTTATGATTCTGACACCTGCCGTACATCTATGGAATGTTAAAACTGCCTGATGTCCTCTGGTTACACATTCTACTATGGGTTTGTGAGTTCTGTGTTACATAGGGTTACCACACCCCCTCCTTTTCCTGGACATGTCCTCTTTTAAAGAACTAAGGGGCTTACCGTACTCTGAAGAAAAGCGGCAAGGCATCAGGAACAGTCCATCTTCTGTGCTGCCTTACCACATGATATTGTTGTTCTTTAATCCTGGTCCCAGTGTGGGACTGAGGTAAATCTGCATCTTTTTGCTAACAAAAAAAAAAACCATTAGGAAAAAGATGCGGTTTTACCTCAGTTCTCCACGGGACTGGGAGAAGGAACTCTGGAAGAATGATGTCATGCAGTAAAGCAGCACGGAAGACAGAATGTTCCTGCTGCCTTGCTGCTTTTCTTCTAAGTGCAGCAAGCCCCTAAATTTCCATCCAGGTAGATTTTTTTAAATGTCTGGGGATTTTTAAAATGTCTGCTGCTGCTTCATCACTTGCCTACCTATACTGCCTCTTCATTGCCATCTCTGTTGAGAGCTCTGCTAGGAGAAGATATAGAGGTTGGCAATGACTCAAGGGGGGGGGGGAGAAGGAAGACAGACCCAGAGAGGGACTCAAGCGAGGCTGCTGAGGGAGCCCCTAGCCACATGTGGGCAATAGAACAGGGTGCTTGATGGAGCGGGTGAGGCAGATGTCAGAAGAGGCAGGGAAGGGAGGGAAAGGGAAGGCAGAATTCTTGTTATTTAAATACAGTGAAGGTTAGGAATATCAGCAATTATCATAACTTATATAATAGGGTTATTTAAAGTGAGAGTCATCATAGTGATTGGTGGTTTGAAATCAGTAAATGTGTCCTCTTTTTTGCTTTTCAAAATGTTATAATCCTATGTGAACCAGTAGAATTACATGGAACCAATGAGGGCCCAACTCTGTGTTACATTGGAGTTCTATGACTGGGACTCCCACTGTAAATTTTCTTTTTGTAACAGCAACAAGTTTGTGGGGAGGGCGATTTGACTCAAACTCCTAGAGTACAGGAAAAAAGAAGCTGCAAGTCCAGTCTAAATCAGGGAGCGAGGGATGCTCTGCACATGGATTTACATTTGGGAATTCCAAATTGTTCAAATTCGAAATTGTTTTATTCCAAATCCAGTTGCACTGGGAATTCCAGTCAAGGAACTCCAAAACTCAGCAATGAGGGGCTGAGTCATAGAATCATAGAATTGCAGAGCTGGAAGAGACCACGAGGGCCATCCAGTCCAACCCCCTGCCATCAAGAAGGGGATGTCTCATGGTCCATCTAACATTCAACTGACACATGTTTTCCCCAGTGTCAGGCAAAGATCTCCCCCTCCCCACCCACCCCCAATAATTGTGTTATAATGTTACTGAGATATTTTAAGTGGAGATGGCAGAGATTGAACCCAGGACTCCAAACATGCCAATCATGAGCTATACTATCTGGGTACTGGGAAGCTCCAAGGTGCAGTTTGTTAGGATTGTCCTTGGCTCAAGGGAGAGATGACTGAAATGCCACCTCCAGTGTGTTCAGATGCCAGTGCCTGACTTGAATAAACAACAAGTGCTCATGGGTATTTGGAGCAGTAGGTGACTGGGACAGAAGAACATGTTACACAATGACAGTAGCAGCTAGAGCGAGAAGTGTTAATCCAAGACTTCGGAGAAAATTGGACTTCACTCCCAAATATATGTATTGTGTGCATTCACACATGTGTGCATGTAGATGTTGAGTTAGGTACAGATTTGAATTCTGCTTTTCACCATGAAGAAATCTCAAGATAGGTCACAATAGTATTAAACAGTAAAATGCAATATGAAAACAACAGGAAAAATCAAACTGATTAGAAATATCAACTATAAACATTTAAGACCACAGAGATTGTTTAAAAGCATGAGGACAGGATCCCTTTTGCCCCATACATGAAAGACAGTGCTGAGAGAACTTTAGAGCAAGGGTAGGCAAAGTAAAACCCTCCAGATGTTGTTGAAGTGCAATTCCCATTAGCTTGGCCAATGGTGGGGAATGCTAGGACTGCAGTTTAATCTGTAGGTCCAACCCCAACCCAATTCCTGTACAAGTTGTAGAGGAAAGAGTTGCATAATTTGGATACCCATATCATGATGTCACCATCTTCCTTGCTTCCCTACCAGTGATAACCATCAATGCTGAGCACAAAAAGTAAAATGAGGACCTGATGTCATGATACAAGCAAAGTTCCGCTAGATGTTATAGAAGGATGAAGGTGCTAAATGGGGGGGGGGGAATCCCTGACAATAAAAACTAAACTTCAACTGAAACATTTTTATTTATTATCTTGGCGAAAGCGTCATCACCCCCAAAGCTTAGAAAAGTTATTTTTGGACTACATCTCACAGAATCCTCAATAAACTCATGCCACAGCTGTGAGCAATGAGAACTGTAGTCCAAAAAGTAATGTTTCAATGTTCTGATCATCCCAGATTCACTCAAAACATTTTCTATAGGCAAAACTTCAGTAGCACATCTAAGTGGATGCCCATCCCCCTTCTTGTCTTCATCCCTTCCACATATCTGGAGTTAAAAATGAGTGTATCTTTTGCTATTGACCCTATGCATTCAAGATTTATGCTCCCCACAGTACCAGCCAATTTTTTTTTCTCCTTGAACTTTCCAAATTTTTTTACAGTTGATTCTTCCCTCCCCCCCAATGGTTGTACTTCAAGACTGTTTTGTCTCTAGGCAGTTTGTGGGTTTGCAAAATCACTCTAAAGTAAACTGATAACGTTCTGCCAAGTTAGAGGACATGGACTTTCCACTCCTACTCCACTGAAGAACATAGGAGGCACTTGCTTCAACAAGTAAAGGTTGCATTCAGCAGAGTCCCTGTGGGCAGCCGAGAATCCTGTCCTTAATAGCTGACGATCCTCATGGTGTACTTTCCATAAAAGGTCTGGTTTTTACAAGAGATTATGACAACTGAATGTTCTTGAAAACTTCTCTAAACAGGCCTTGGAAATGTTACTTTTTGGGGGACTACATCTCCCAGAATCCACTAAGCAAAAAGTAACATTTCCAAGTTCTGTGTCCAAGTGTATACTCCATGTGCCATCATTCCTTTTGCTGTTGGAGGACCGGTTTTGTCCTATCAGATCAGGGATGTGAAATGCAGACCCTTGGCTGCGTGTGTCCCCGGCTTCTACTTTCTTGGCTCCTGATGCCCATTTCTCCCACTTTAAAAAAACCCTCCTCTCTCCCCCCACTTTTAAAAAATGTTTGGCATTATTTCTGGTCAATTTTTGCCAAAAAACTGTAAAGAAACCCAGCCCCCTGCAAGATGCAAAAACATGTGAAAACACCGCCACCTACTGCCCCAGAAACTCCTCCTACTTCTGTTTCCATTGTAGTCCCTCTCAAAATGGTGACAGGAAGTGATACATCAACACTTCCAGACACCATTTTGAGAGGGACTCTGAACAAAAACAGAGGTATTTTGGTGCACTGAATTTGGGTGTGTGGGGTTCATGAAAGGAAATGTATTCCTTAGGCCATGCATTTGCCTACCCCTCTACTAGACTAAGGTGATAAACCTAGCCTTGTAAGTTGTTAGGCCAGGCATTCCCAACATGGTGAACTCCAGATGTTTTGAACTACTATTCCTATCAGCCCCAGGGACAGGGTATTATGAGGGTCAGTGGTCTAAGCATTTGGAGGGTAACTGCTTGGGGAAAAGCTTTCTGAAGCAGTTAATGCTGGAAATGGGTCTGAAAAGGGAGGGAGAGGAAACCCCTGTAGGAAATCCTATGTCTCTATAGGATTTCTCTCAAACTCCAATTGGGAGCAGGAATCTCTTGGAACTGTAATTCTTTGAGAGCCAGCATGGTATAGTGGTTTGAGAATTGGACTGCGACTCTGCTTGGCTATGGAAATCTACTGGGTGACCATGGACAAATCACACTTTCTCAACCTCAGAGGAAGGCAAAGCCAAAGCCCCTCTGAGCAAATCTTGCCAAGAAATGATAAATTCCCCATGATAAATTCATCTTATGGCCCCATAAGTCGAAAATGACTTGAAGGCACACAACAACAGCAAAGTTCTATCTTCCTCTTGGCTTGTTAACTGTCAGTAAAACTATCACAGAAACACTGTCAGTCTCCAGTGATTTTCTTCTGAGGAAACTGAACCCTGGAGGAATGCTGTACCCCTGAAACTTCTCATTTCTCAGAAGTGAGTGCACTTCCTAAGAGTATAAATTTCCATCTTGTGCATGCATTCCCCTAAACCCAACATGGCTACAGAAGAAATCCACACAGAGGAAGGAATAATAGGAAAACTGTGTTGCACTCCAGTACTAAGAAAAAAATGGTACTGAACTTAAGTTGCTGCATTGAGGTAGGGGTGTCTGTGTATGCGCGTGAGCAGGCATGCGCCTTCAGATCACCTATTGACTTATAGTGACCCCATAAATTTCATATGGTTTTCTCGGAGGTGGTTTTTCCAGTTCATTCCTCTGGGATATACCCTACAGCACCTGGTATTTGTTGGCAGTCTCCCATCCAAGTATTAACAAGGGCTGAGCTTCCAAGCTCAGACGGGATCTGGTGGCTTTAGAGCATTTAAGCCCTTGATGTATTGGATATGGTGTCAATTATTGGTATTTCATCAGGGGTTTGGGGGTTTTCTTTTCCTTTCAGGATTATTTGGGTGCTATCATTGTTCTCACAGCAGCTGTGGCGTCCATTTCTGAAAGATCCACTTCCGGCCTTGTGGGCTTGGGTTTGCTTTATGCATTAACGGTACGTATGGTGGCAGAGCTGAAGACCCTTGAGTGCATTCTACCAGGAGTGCCTCCAAACTGTACTGAAATGAATGGAAATAATTTCCACTCATAGTTGCATAGCTTCCCCTCATTTTGTTGGGGCTTGCCTAGGAGAATTTCCTGGTTGACTGTGCCCTTTGAAACTGATAATCCATCAGGTTTGCAGCCCACTGGTGGAATTTCCAAATGTACAGCTCCCTTCCTGAATTTCTTAATATTGAAAGAGGCAATCTTGCAAGTCATGGATTCAAGCCAGGGCTAAAGGAGTTTGGAACAACTTGGACCAGCTTCAGATTTCATGAGCCAATTGAAAAATAATAATAATAAAGCCGCTAAAGATTCCCAGGCCCTGAGTGCTCCCAACAAAGATAGACAAAAGTGCATACAAGGACTTTGGTTTGCTGTATAATACAGCATCAGTGGCCTTCAACCTCCCCACATTCAGCCTTCAACAATGAACCCACTTTATATTTTCTTCTAATGCTGAGTTGTTGTAACTGTAAACTGCCTTGAAAGGAAATTTTGGATTGAAAGGCAGGGTGGATATTTAAATATAAACCCATGGTTAGCTAATAAATGCTGCCTGGCTATCTTTCATCTCTCCCCGCTTCCCCCCTCCCTCCCTCTTCTTCATTGTTGTTTTATTTGCTGCTGTTACGGCACCATTGCATTCTGTGTGGTGCTCTACAGTGTAAGTTAAGCAAAAAGAGAGGTCCTTGCCCTGAGGAACATGCAATCCAAATTTCAAACCAGGGAATAGAGAAGAGGGAAGAGAGACACCCATAAAATCAGAGTGTGTTTTCCCCTTTTCTGTGGCTTTTCCCTTCTATGCCAAAGGATGGACATTAGCACTATGGGGTGATCCATCTTTGTTAAGGAGACAATACAATTTTGAGCTGTGAGCCATCAGCTGAAGATGAATTATCCAGGAATTTTAACGTTTGCAGACTAGAGTGTATGAATAATGATGCTGAGAGAGAGCTGGCATTCAGCGCCAGCTCCACATCATCAAAATGGAGTCATTCAAGGGAGGTGGGGAAAGAGATAGCAACATTATGTCAAAGGAAAGAAGGAATATGATCTCCAAAATAATGTCAAGCCTGTGTGGTTTCTACTTGAAAGTCTTGCTTTATTTTGATCTTGCTCCCATGCACCTTATCACACTTATTTATATGGCTTCCCATCTGGTCATCTTTTCAATTACATCTTCTCTCTGGCCAACCAAGCTCCATATTTTAGAAAGAATAAAGGTGTTTTGTTTTTTTGTTTTTTTAGCTTGCCTGCCTTTTCCTTCCCACCCTCCTTCATCTGTCGTTCTCCTTTCTTTCCTGCTCTTCCATCTACACCTAATCTTTGTTCTTTCTTTCCCTTTCTTTGGATCTTTCCTTCTGCCATTGGCAGGGGTGGGAATCATGCATCCCTCCATTCTCCTTGCCTCTCTCTTTCAGCATTATACTGGGATCTGAGTTCAGAGGAAGTGAATGGGTAGTGGTGAATGTGAACCATGCAACTGGGTATCATTTACAGCAGTGCCATAGAGACTTTCAGAAGGTTGTTGGTGGATAGGTGGATGGATGAATGAATGAATGAATGATTCAGTTGCTTTGCCTAACTAGCAACCCTTTTTTTTTCTCATGCACCCCCTCCCAAAGAGTTACTTCATTCTTACGTTGCTGCATTACAGATCACAAATTATTTGAACTGGGTGGTAAGAAATTTGGCAGACCTGGAAGTGCAAATGGGTGCAGTGAAGAAAGTGAACAGTTTTCTCAACATGGAGTCTGAGAACTATGATGGCACCATGGGTATGATGCTAGAAATCTTTTTTATATTAAAATTTTTATATTATATATTAATATTTTATATTAAAAATTACACAAAAATATGTATGTATATAATTTTAAGCAGCTACATGCCTTCTGGCTTCTCTGCAACTAGTCAAGGGGCAAGAGGTACACTGGGAGGCTGCAGCTCCTGGCTCACAGGAAGAAAATCAGGGCAAGGGAGAGATCAACCTGGCCCTATCTGTTGGCCAAAAAAGGAGAGGTGTGAGGAGTTTGCTTTCATTACTCCAGCCAGAACCAAATGTTTGAACTTCAACAGTCACTTGCTCTGTGGGCTCTTTCACATTACACAATTATAGTGCTATGATTCCACTTCAATAGCAATACAACCCCTGTATTCTTAGGGGATATGTTCCTGGACTTACCATGGATACTGCAAACCATAGATAATAACAAACCCTATTAAAATGAGTGACTTCTGGCTAAACATACCATAGAGTCATGCTGGAGAACCTAGAAGATGCCTAGAGAGACCACCTCTCTAGGCATCTTCTAGGTCATCCAATACAACTCTATGGTCAGTTTCCAATGGAAACATACCATAGAGTTGTTCTGGATGACCTAGAAGATGCCTAGAGAGACTATATTTTTTTTAGATGCGGGTAAGTGAATCTGTGATCACTGGTCTTGCGGATACAGGGGTCGTACTGCACCATGGCAACATCCTATGGAATCCTGGATTTTGCAATTTAGGGAGGGGTATTTAGAATTTTCATCCAGCGAGCTCTAGTGCCTCTTCAAACATAGGCTATTGCCTTTGTGGTTAAAGTGGAATATAGTGCTATAATTGTGTAATGTCAAAGGTGCCTGGGACTGTAGAACAAAACAAGCTTGCTCTGATATCATCTGTTAAACAAGAGAAGAAGAGGTTGCTGGTTTTTATATGTGTCTTTTTGAGTTTTGAGGGGTTTTATGTTATGACCTGTTATCTGCAAGGTGTTTTGAAAACAATTTGATTAAAAGGTAGTAGTAATGGCAAAAGAGTTTTGGCTCTTGGTGGCCTAGCTCCCATTTGCTTAATCCCAAAATGCCCCAAGTGCCGTGTTGTTCCAGGGAATTTTGGGAAGGAACCACAAAGCTGTCATGTTTTTGTGGTAGTCACCATATTCTACCCCCTGCCCCAAGTGCACATACCAGTGCTGCATTGGGGTAATTTGGGTGTTAAGTAGATGGCAACTGGGATTTGAAGAGCAGCATTTGAATGGGTAGTTCCTGGGGGGGAGATATGCCTAATCTTCCTTGCATATCGCCCCCCCAGGAACTACCCATTCAAATACACAAATTTACATATCCTCTCCAACAGGGGCTCACAGTATGTAACCCACACACACACTTCTACACAACCATTCTCTGAAGATGCCAGCCACAGATGCAGGCGAAACGTCAGGAACAAACTCTTCCAGAACACGGCCTCACAGCCCAAAAAAACCTGCAGAAAACCTATGGATGCTTTCCATGAAAGCCTTCAACCTCTCTTTTTTGGTCTCATAGACTCTCCCAGATACAATGGCCACTTCATGAAGGGTGCAATTGGTTTGATTCCACCTCCTACCTAACACCTTTTCATAACATATACAAGCCCTACTCTATCACTTTACCTTGAGATGAAACTTACCAGAGTCAGAACTGAGGGCTCTTTGGCTCACCTATTTCTCATCTCTGATTCTGATTATTGTCTTTATCAAGTCTACAAACCAGAGAGTGAAATGAAATTGTTACTGCATGCTGGCTGATGGTGTAAATATTATGACTTCCAAGCATTTGCCTTCAACTTCCTTTGTTAATCTTTTCAGATATTTCTCAAGTCCCCAAGGACTGGCCACAAGAGGGGGAAATCAAGATTGAAAATCTCTGTGTCCGATATGAAAACAACTTGAAGCCAGTTCTCAAGCACGTCAAAGCTTACATCAAACCAGGCCAGAAGGTCCCACAAACTTACATCGTTTTACTCCATTTTTATAGGCTTTGTTACCTTGAAGACAACAAAGAATAACTATTGTCTCAGATGCCATGATATCAAAAGGGGGCTAAGTTGTCTTTAAATAGGCCCCAAACTCTGCCAATAGGTTGACTCTTGATAAGTCAGTGTACCTCACCAAAGTATAAATCCCAGAATTCCATAAGAGGGAGTCATGCCAATTAAAGTCACACACAACAGGCACAACTGTGTAATGCAGACACACCTCCATTGAATATTTGTCTATCTTTCATCTTGCTATTGTTATCAAGTCACCTCTGACATATGGCAATCCTATAACTGAAAGACATTATTAACAGCCCTGTCCCGGGCTTGCAAAGTTAGCGTTGCAGCTTAATTTACCCAGTCCACCGGTAAAGTGGTCTTCCTGCTTTCTTACTGCCTCCAGCTTTTCCCAACACTATTGTCTTTTCCAGTGGGTTGTGTTTTCTCACCACGTGTTCAAACTATGATAGCCTCAGTTTAGACATTTTCAATTCCAATGAGAGTTCAGGCTTGATTTCCTCTATGATTTATTTATCTTTTTGGTGGTCTGGGATATCCATGACTCTCCTCCAGCACCACATTTCAAAGGAGGGTTTCCCTCTGCCCATCATACTATTGTCTTTTATTTTTAGCAGCGGCTCTCCAGAGTCTCAAGTAGAGGTCTAACCCTGTTAAGTCAGGGTTGGGGAGCCTCTCACTTGTACCACTCCTTCCCTTCTATCTTCCTAAAAGGGAGAGTATGTGGGAGAGCAAGTGGACCCTTTTTCTGTACCCCCCCCACTTCACCAATTGGCCTTCCAACTTGGCACTTGGGAAGCATCCAGGCCCCAGTAAATTAAATAGCGACAATAACAACCTGGTACTTTCCACATACAACTCACAAGCTCTACCCTTCAACTATGATCCCTCTCCAAGCTTGGAAAAGTTGCCTTTTTGGATATCTTACATAGTTTCGTTGGTATCCTGTTAGGCAACTATGATGTTGTAAGCTACACTTGCAACCTCATAACTATTTGGTATTCACATTTATGATCATGGCAACATTGCCATGGATGGAAATGCCCCCTTAAACCCACCTTAAAATCCTGGTAGCTGGAGTTCTGTAGTGTTGGTGAGTGGGGCACTGAAGGATGCCACCAGTGAGCAAATAGAAGTTGAGACATGACCCTGTGGGATCCCCTACTTCTGTTCATCACACCACTATTTGATGGCAGAAGGGTGCTGGATGTGTTTTCCTTCAGTGCCCAACTTGCCAGCACCACATAATTCCATTTCATGGTATCATTGCCTGGATATTAAGGTGGATTTTAGGGAGCCAGAAAGAGGGACAGAGCATAGCCATGACATCATGGCTACATATCTGAGTCAAGATCTTGGTTTTTATTTATATCCCACTTCTTCCCCAGAACTTGGACTAAAAGCTGGTTAAAGATTAAAACAGATATAGATAAAAATACGTATTGATAAAAACATACAGAAGGTTATAGTTATTAAAATGCAATTAAGCTAAATTGTGATACTAACACACTAATGGGTTAAAAACAATTTAAAACACATCCATTAAAAAAACAAAAATGAAAACATTGCAGTACAAATTTATTAAAAGCCCTTTATTTAAAACTGCCAGTTAATTACAATTTTTTAAAAAGTCTTTCTCCATTGTAGAAGGACAACAGGGAAAGAGCCAGTCCGAAGTCTCTTGGAAGGGAATTCCAGAGGCTTGGAAGAGTCACTGAGAATGCCCAGCTCCCCAGAATCTCCCAGACAGTTTGACTGGGAAAGTAGTAGTCCAAAAAGGTAACTTTTCCAATTTTTGGCTTCCTTTTCTGATTCTCTGGTTTGCAATAAAAGCAGACAGAATAAAGCCAGTAGCTTTAAAAGAATGAAATAATAAAACAATAAAAACCCGTTGAAAACAATTCTGTAAAAACTGGGAGTACCTGACAGTGTTAACAATTAGGAAAGTGAAGTTGAAGGCTTTCACAGCCGGCATCCATAGATTTTCCTTGGGTTTTTTCCAGGCTGTGAGGCTGTGTTCTGGAATAGTTTCTTTCTTACCTTTTGCCTGTATCTGTGGCTGGCATCTTCAGAAAAATCTCTAAAGATGCCAGCCACAGATGCAGGCGAAACCGTCAGAAAGAAACTATTCCAGAAGACAGCCTCACAGCCCAGAAAAAAACCAAGGAAAATCAATTAGGAAAGTTTTCAGGAAAATGCCCAAGTAAATGTCAAGTGCAGGAAACCTACCTAATCTCAATAGGGAACCAAGGTTATGTGCAAAACCCAGGACCCATCCCATGCTAAGCATATCTCTTGTGTTACTGAATTATACCCTCACCCCAGTTAGTGTGTAGTCAAAGTGAACTATAAACATCCCATACAGGATTATTCAATTCTTTATGTCTGAGTACATATCAGGACCACAATCCTAGCAACAATATGATCTGCTGTTGCTAATTATGGAGCGACATCTCTGCTCTCGCTCTCTTTTATCTAATTTCTTCAAAGCTTACCATTATATTTTTGACTTGTATATCAAGAGTGCTGCAAGAGAGTTCTATAGACAACATGGACTGCCAAAAAGACAAATAAATGAGTCCAAGAGCAAATCAAGCCTGAACAATTCCCAGAAGCCAAGATGACTTAAACGGAGACTGCTGTACTATGGACATATCATGAGAAGACATGACTAATTAGAAAAGACAATAATGCTTGGTAAACTAGAAGGTGGTATGAAAAGAAGGCTGCATTACAGATAGACTCAGTCAAGGAAGCCACAATCCTGAGTATGCAAGACCTCAGCAAGGCTGCTGATAACAGGGTGACTTGAAGGTCTCTCATTCATAGGGTTGCCATAAGTTGAAGCTGACTTGATGGCAGTTAACAACAACAAATATCAAATGTCCAAAGTTGGCTTTCCTGTCCACTCCATTGTCAAAAGAAGCAGAAATTGGGGAGCATCCAATGAAATCCACACAAGAAACTGGAGACACATCTCAAGATCATAGAATCATAGAATCATAGAATCATAGAACTGTAGAGTTGGAAGAGACCACGAGGGCCATCCAGTCCAACCCCCTGCCATGCAGGAATACACAATCAAAGCATATGAGTGGTTTAAAATTAATACTTAAAATAGAACAGAGGAAAAACCATTTTAATGTTCAATGTGCTTTTAAACATTAATATGGTTTTAGACTTTAACTTATTCTTACTCTTTATTTATTTAAAAATTGTTTTTTAAAGTCTTCAAACTGATTTTACTCTATGGCAGCCTGAGATCCTTGAATATAGAGTGGGATATAAATATTTCAATAGAATAAATAAAAATAAATACATAAACCTCAACATGTACAATACCAGTTCTGATTGACTCCCAAAACTGCACAACTATCCAAACTATAGAAAGCACAGAAATACAATTTTCATTTTAAAAAAAATGTGGATGCTGAATTTATGATTTTTTTTAATTATTTTTTTTTACATTGAGTGACTTGAAAATCCCAATTAGGATTCAGGCAGAACACAACTCCTTTCTTCAGCAATATATACATCACAGCACTCTAGAATAGATATCTTTATTTACTATCAAAAGTCACACAAATCTACACAAAATCTACTTAGATGACAACAGCCAAACTCAGTATTAATAACATCGGTGAAAACTACAAGTCCAAATGGCAGTAAGAGAGTTAAACATACTAAGAATAAAACTCCACAAACACTTACTGAAATATAACTGCCTTAGTTGCTCACCTAAACATGATCAGTGATGGAGCCAGGTGGACCCCACCTGGGAGAAGGTTCCAAATTTGGGGAGCCATTGCTGAAATCTCAGTGTCTAGGATAGACACCCACTGTATTTCTGATAGAATGGAGCAGAGCCTCAGAATCAAAATGAAAACTTTCAAGCAGGCTTATATGCAGGAGGCCACTTCTTAAGATAACTGGGGTCCCAGGCTGTTTAGGGCTACTGTTGCAAATGGCAATTAAAACAAGCCCTTTATGAGTGTAATGTCTAAAGGAAATGGAAATTCTCCCTTTGTCGTTCTGTTTTAACAAAAAAGTAACAAGGAGTTTGCCCTTCCTACCTGGATTGGTGTACAGTTCACTCTCCACTGTCTTTCCAATGCACTGGAGTTTCACAGCTTGAAGGGATTCATCTGCATTTGTGATGGTTGGCAAACTTCCTAGAGTATCACGCACCAAATTTGCCACCTCTCTCACATCAAAAAGCTTCAGTAGCTCTGAGTATACAGCTGGAAAGGAATTCAGAAAGACCACTTGGGCCTGAGATAAAGCTCCAAAGATAATTGTTTTCTTATTCATGAGCCCTTACTCATATTTTTACTAATAAAAAAACCATTTTTGAGCATCTTGAGACACACTCCATTGTTAAGCAAGGCTCCAAAAAAAAAAAAAAACACAATATGTATGAAGTATTTCTCATCTCCAGAGAAAAATAATTAATTTGAAAATATTCTCATGATGATCTCCTCTTCATGTCCCCAGCAATGCTTCAAAAATAAGTCCCAATAATGAACCTTATTTTGCAGGTTGGGATCTGTGGTCGCACTGGCAGTGGAAAATCATCATTGTCATTGGCATTCTTCAGAATGGTGGACATATTTGATGGTAAGTACCTGGAAGTCTCTTTGCTTAGTATTGGTTTGCACAATGTGTAAACCACTAAGCTAAATGCAGAGCTTGGAAAGGTTATTTTATTGAACTACAAATCCAAAAATCCTCAAGCCAACATGTGCAGTGGCCATCCTACCTTGGGAACTGTGGATGTTATAGTCCAAAAAAGTAACTTTTCCAAGCTCTGTCACCATCTATATAGGCTGGGCCACCAGAGGTTTAGTAAAAATTATCTTTTGCTGAACACAGGACTGACCTGGGAAATGCTACCTCTTTTCCTTCCAAGATCATCCTCTCCCTTTTCCTTCTTATCACTTAATCTATACTACTGCTGAGCATTTATTTAATGGCAGTTTGTCTCTTTTCCCAGCTACAGGCTTACACAGCCAGTCACTGCAAGGAAGAGGTGAAACAGAGGAGAAATAAAAGGGCCAGATCCTATTGCACCGCTGAGTTAAATCAGGCTCAGATAATGACAGCTACATTAGCTGCTGCTCTTTCTCTGCTCCTGTGTCCAACACATAATAAATTACTCTTTCAGCAGGATCATTAATCATGTACTGTAGAATCAAAATATTTCCTTTATGGGAAGAACAAAAGAGAAAGGAAGGAAAAAAAACATCTAAGCAATGGAGGGCATCAGTCAATATTTCTGTGCAATCTGGAATAGATCAGTAAAGAGTTGCCTCCACTTCAGTTGAGGAAGAATATGGATTTGGAAGTGTCAACTGCCTTCTGCTGCCACTCTTCCTCATTAAATATCTATCTTCTCCCCACTCCCATGTTCATTGGGGCTTATGTATTGCTGTGCTTAATCAAGTGGTGCTATAAATAACAATTTAAGGAGCAAGCTGCTTGAGTGGGAAAAGATTGTTGCTCTTTCATAGCAACCTCATAATGACAGTGGACCTTGGTGGCTTCCATATTAATAGGGTGTTGAATCCAATCTGGGGTTTTGTCTGAACTTTCAAGGAGCTATTGGAGATGCTGAGCCCTTCCCCAAAGTAGCACCTTCAGCACCTTTGATAGTTCATTTAAAGTTTTGACTGAAACTCATACATAGTGAATTCACCACCCCACTGACTTGAAAGCCCCCTTTTGCTACTGTATAATTATATTCTCCCTCCAGTTCTGATTGCCAGTGGCCTCCATAATAATTCACAGTCAGCTTTGTTGGTGTCTGAGTGAGTCCTTTAATGAAGCTTCAGTTCCCACCACCAAGTAGGAGAAATTGCAACACAGCATGCTGGCATTACCCTTTTTGTCCTAAGAGTTTTAATTCTATATGCTAACAAACTAGATGTGATGGAAACAGTGCATGAACTATTATTTTGTATACCCCATTCACATATAAAGCATGTCTTCTCTCTGGATGGGCAACGGTGTGGAAGGCCAGGGGCCAACTTCCACCTCAGCCCCTTCTTTGGGCTGCACACACTCCAGCAAACCATACTACCTCCATGTTCTTTTGCACTCCCATTCAAAATGGTGACAGGAAGTGATGTTCCATGTTGAGCGGAACAGCTCAACATGCAGAAGAAAACAGCTGTATTTTACAGTAGCATGGAGTCCTGGAATGCTTCTCAGGCTGAGGTGGAGGTATTTTTGTGTGTTTTCCTGTGTTTGGGGGGTGGGTGGGCTTTCCTTATGTTTGGGGGACAAAAATTGCTGGAAAAACATGCTAGATTTGTTTAAAAAATTGTGGGTTGGGAAGCTTTGTGGATTGGTCAGGACTACAAGAGTAGGGTTTAGGGATTGCATGTGGCACTTGGGGCATACTATGCCCACTCCTGCCTTATATTAATACTAAAAAAGATGTCTGAAAATAGGACCCTATATCTCCTGGCCTTCCTTTCCCTGTGTTATCTTCCCTCAGTCAGTTGATCAAGCCACTTTCCCACATTTCCAGCTTTGTTCCCAGCTCCAATGCCAGAGATGAGCTGGGAAGAGAGAACTCCAGGGCAATAAGGCATGATAGACACAGAAGGATCTAGCATCCTTCTTCTGTACAGGGATGCTAGTGGTACTCCCAGGCCAGTCATAGAGCTGCCCTTGGGACTTTTAAAACCCCACCTCAAACAAGAGGTCAACTTAAAAAAAAATTCTCCACCACAGAGTAAAATCCAATCTGGAAAAGAATTCTCAGCTTCCTCCCCTCCTCTCTCTTAGTCCTCCTTCAGCACTCCCTACAGGTCTTCTGCTTTCTCAAACATTTTCCTCCCTTTCTGCTTATCTATACTAACATTCCAGAGTCTTAAGATCCTCAGGGGAAGTCTTTCTCTCAGTCCCTCCACCACAAAAGGTCTATTTGGTGAGGAAACATGAGAGAGCTTTCTCTGTGGTTGCTCCCACCCTCTGGAATTCCCTTCCATGGGAGGCTAGGCTGGCCCCCTCCCTGCCCTCCTTTTGTCAGAAAGCAGAGGCCTTCTTGTTCAGCCAGGGTTTTAATGAATAATTGTTTGCAGGGAGCCTTTTTATGAGGGTGAATGGGTACTCTTAGTTTTAACTTTTGTATGACTTTTTAATGATTTTATAGTGTTTAATTTGTAATTTTAATGTGGCCATCTTTTAATTGTGTTTTAATTTTAATGTTATGTGTTCAGGTAGTTTTGTTTCATTGTCTGTGAGCTACCTGGGGTCCCATACTGGAAGAGAGGCAGCATATAAATGCAATCAATGAGTCAATTAATTCATTAATTATCTGACCAGGTAGTTGCAGTAAGAACCATGGTAGAGCTCAGGAGAAAGGCAAAGAATATTCCTGTGATTGTGGCCCATGGGAGATGTCATTCTGTCAAAGACTCAGATAACAAAACTAGTTATACCCCCATGCCCAAAGAATAGTTAATTACCATGTCTTCTGAGGCATATAGAGGCAAGCTTACCTATCTCTTCTTCTGTGTGCTCTTCTTTTTCTTAAATATACCCTTCACACACCATGGTAAATGAACAGGGTGAATGTGTGAAGGACACCCCATCACATCTGATCTGTCTATGTGATGCCCCACAATAGGCTGCCTACACCATCAAATACTCTGAATCCCCATACAAATGCCCCCAAAACTGCTGTGATCAGGACACATGTGGCATGGCCTTTTCCCTGAATCTGGGGCACATGTGGCATGGCCCAGATTAACAGCATTTTAGGGCATATTGCAGGGATACACATGATGTGGGATTTGGGGTTTTCCACAGACTTTTGTCTGCTGCTGCAGCTGCCCACCACCACTGCCACCACCTCCAATGACACTTCCTGCGATCCAGGGCATTTCCTGGCTGATGGGAGAGGTTTTCTCCTTTCCCAGCTCAGCAGTGCTGCCTCCTCTGCCCTTGCTTGCCTTTAGCTTCCTAAGTGCTTTCATCGCTTTAAGAAGGAAAGTTTTCTTAAAGCCAGCTGCCCGGGTACTCACCGGCGGCCGCCTTTGCGGCCGGTGACACCCCGGCTCCCAGGCCCTCCGCATGGCCGGCTCCCTCTTCCCAGCAGGCTTGTGCTGGGGTAAAGGATTCCAGGCTGGCCAATCAGGAAGAGGCAGCTCTTCCCTGATTGGCCAGTTTGACTAACCCCCGGGCAATCAGGGCTGCCGCTGGGATGCGGCTTCTGATTGGTCCGGAGGCGGGGCTAGTCTTCTGCACGGTCCGGCCGCTGGGTATTTATTCCCGGCCGGACCGCAGCCCCAGTCAGTTGTGGCCGAGTGACATGGCGGCCTCCGCTCCCGAGCCCTACCCAAACAACACATACCACAGTGTGAGAAACACAAGATGTTTATTTACAAGAGAATAAAGAATGGATTGGCAGAAAAGGCCACAACTTTCTTTTTGGTGATAGTCGCCGTGGTTGGACTGGGCATGGGTTAGCGCTGAGCAAGGAGAGAGCCCTCCCCTTGCTCAGTTACCGGATGACTGCCCGACCCCAAAACGGCAGGCAGTTCCAGAAACCAGGGCACGTGACCGATCACGTGACTGGTCGTGTGACCAAATCACGTGACCAATCACGTGGCTGGTCTAGCGAAGTACACGTGATGGGTTCCCAAGAACCCATGTGACTTGTAGCTTACCCAGGGCCAAGTCTCCTAGGGGTGGACCAAATAAGGAATGACAAGCCTCGCTTTAAGAAGGAAAGTTTTCTTAAAGCAATAGAAGCAAGCCAGCAGGTGGAGGAGGCAGCACTGGTGAGCTGGGGCAGGGAGGAAACCTCTCCCTTCAGCCAGGAAATGCCTCCGGAGCCTCAAAATTGGTTGCAGTAAGCATCAGCTGTAGTGGCACCAGTGGTTGAAACTCTGCAGGGACAGTGAAGACATGTCCCTGTGGAGTATAATGACACACAGGGCTTCAGGAGGGAGGCAGGAGAATTCAGGGGCATGCCGGCAAAACTCCATTTGGAGTTTTTACCCCACATGTAGATAAGCCCATATAGCTTCCTTTTGCAATGATGCAGTTATATAATAGCAGATCCTGGCTTTCCCCATCTTATGAGGCCCCTCTCCCTTTCAAACCCCTGCCTGGTTATTTTACTGAGTGGGGCCAAGGATGTTTGCTCCCAAACTCCCACCCCAACACCACTCCTATCTGGGTAGTTCCTTGCTAGATTACGGCCATATTTCCTGATACCCTTTGGTATATGCTTCACTTATTTTACTCTGTAATTTTTTTGTGAACAGGGAGGATTGTGATTGATGGCATTGACATCTCAAAACTGCCACTTGATATGTTGCGCTCCAGGCTATCCATAATTCTTCAAGATCCCATATTGTTCAGTGGTTCCATTCGGTAAGTACTACTGCCTTCTGCTGTTAGTGATGGATGGATCCACCCATTTCTGGTCTGTTCATTCAGTCATAAGTCTGTTCTGCCCAATTTCCACAATTTCTGATTTCCACATCAAAAGAAACAGGAGACACATCTCAAAACATGGGTGTTTTATAGGGGTGGGGAGGAAGGAGGCGGAGTGGGTTTTGCAATTAAAATATTTGGTCCTTGGAGGGATGAAGGAGGGAGGATCTTGACCTCCTCCCACTCCTGTAAAATCTTTCAGAGTTCTTTGATGGTCCCTTTCTCTTTAACCCACATACATCTATACATCCTTGAATGTTATCTATTTTTTTTTACTATCTGCTTGCAAGATATTAAAAAAAAACTTTCAACATTTGCTCACATGTTTTCACTTGTCTATAAATGGTCTGAGAGTTCCTGCTCCAGAAATTTTCTGAACTTTGATTTTAAATAGATGTGTACAGGCCACAGGCAATCTACCAATGTAATTATGCTTCTATATAATGTGTTATTATGTATTTACATGTTCTCCTGTTATGATTTTATATAGCCTATGAAGAAATCCTTAACAGCAATCACAGGCTAAAACGCATCAAAAAGGCCTTTTTTTACTAATAAAACAAGCATCTTTTTTTGAGCATCTTGAGATGTGTTTCCAGTTTCTTCTGCAAGTTTCATTGGAGGTTCTGCAACTTCTGCTTGTTTAAATTTTCAAATCAGCCAGAAGTATTTTTAAAATGTTCATATATTTTCTTATGCAGTTCTCCTACAGAAGGCTTTGTCCTCAGTCCTCTTGGTAATCCCAGCCGGAGTAGACCCATTGATTCAATGGTTGAATGGTGAATCAACATTTATGTAAATTTCATTGATTCAATGCATCTACTCCAGTTGAAGCTCCCAATAAGACTGAGGCCTTTGTATGCTGCTTTCCCCAATATACCAATTTTTATACAACTTTCCTTTACATATTTCTTGTACTATTTTTCTGCTGAGAACTATGTTGCAGAATATGGAGAGGTACACAATCTGCATAGCAGTTGTGCTGTGATGTGCATATTAGGCCAGAAAGTGTGAATTAGGCTAGTTCACTTAAAAATGCAGGACAAATAAAATTGCCCATAGCCGTGCCTCTTACAAGTTCACCAGGCCAGGCTTTTCCCCTGCAGTTTTGTGGACAGAGAATATTTTTGTGGCAGAGATTCCCAAACATTGTTGAAGTAATGACCCCTAGGGCTCAGCTACATGGCAGTTTTTATTCCGAGAAGATGCGAGAAATAGAGAATTCGATTCTGTCACCCACTGTACCCACGATTTGTCATGGGCAGTAAAGTCTCGGATTTGTTGTTTATACGTACCTCGGTTCTCCCCGCCTCCAGCCTCTGCTTTCGTCCCAGCCTCTGTGCAACCAGCCTTCCCAGCCTCCGTTCCTTCCCCAGCCAGCCAGCTGAGCAGCCAAGCAGGGACCATCTGCGTTCCTCCTCTGTGCACTCAGCTGGCTAGCCCTCTCCTCTCATCCATGTGACTAACTTGCTCTCCCTCCAGGGCTGGCTCTTTCTCCCTTCCTGTTTGCTTCTTGAGCTTGCCTGGCTTTGGCTTGAGAGGAGAGGGCCAGCTAGCTGAGTGGCCGAGCTGTCAGTCATGGAGGAAAAATGCAGATGGTCCCCACTCAGCTGCTCAGCTGGCTAGGGAAGGAATGGAGGCTGGGAAGGCTCGTTATGCGGGGGCTGGGGTAGAAGCGGAGGCTGGGAAGGCGGGTTGCAAGGAGGCTGGGGAAGGAATGGAGGCTGGCAGGGAAGCAGAGGCTGGAGGCGCGAGGTACAGGCACTCATTTGTTGAAGCTGCCATAGCTGTTCAACAATGGCGGATCCTCAACTGAAAGACATCCCTTGCAAGCCTGTCCCCTCCAAGGCCTGACCAATCACAATCCAGCTCTGCTGAGTGCCCTTTATCTGAGATGGTTGCTGATTGATCAGACAACCAATATTACGGGTTTTCCCTCACTTTTTAAGAAAACCCGTGACAAATAGCATGATGGAAAATCACAGGCTTTGGGGTTTTTTTGCCTCCCCTCCTTCCCAATAGTGCATGTCTGCCCTGATGAGTGTGAGGACCAATAGGGTTCGTCCCAATTTCTTCCTGGGTAATTTTCGCCATATAGCTGGCCCCCTAGTTTACTATGGGCAGAACTCCAAGGGTCAAGGTAGTGCCTAAATGGATGGGTTTGACTAGGCAACATGCTCCCAGTTGAGCTTGCAGGGTGGTGCATACCACACTCAGTAGAACTAAGCATTTGTTTATCTTCTTTTCCTTAGCTTTAATCTGGACCCAGAGTGCAAATGTACAGATGATACACTTTGGGAAGCTCTGGAAATAGCCCAGCTGAAAAACTTGGTCAAGTCATTGCCTGGAGGTCTCGGTGTGTATATCAGAATGAAATCTGATACTCGTTTAGATCCACCAACACATTGAATTACAAACCATTAGAGTCTGATGTGTCAAGCAGCTGTTTGGTTGCTTGTGAAAAGGCTCCTTCTAAAAGTTATTTTGCAGCAACTGTAGGCTTGCTACTGAGTGTGCAGGCCAAACAAGCCAGTGTGTTAGTGTATATAAATATCTAATTTCCTGATTGTTTTATTAAGACATTTTGGGATAGACACCTTTAAAAAATCTTGGCTGCACAATGGAATGTTAATCTAATTTGGTTGTGTCATAATTCTATGATTCATTTGATTGTGTTTTAATATTATAATGTATCGTCGTTTTATTTGTTCCTTTTTAAGGGCCTTACTGCACTCCAAAGAAAAGTGGCAAAGCAGCAGGAATGTTCTGTCTTTCCTGCTGCCTTACCGCATGGCATTGGCATTCTTCCGGAGTTCTTTTGTTCCAGTCCCATGAGGGATGGAGGTAAAACCGTGTTTTTGCCACTTTTCTTCAGAGTGCAGTAAGGAAGAAAGCCACCTTAAATCTCAGTTTTGTGAGAAAGGCAGCATATAAGTCAAATGAATAAATAAAATAAAATACTCATAATGTATTAACTGGCCCCAAAATGATTTCAGAGAGCTGAAAAAAGTAGGGGAGGGCAGGTTTCAAATGTTTTATTCTTCATATTTTGAACTTTTTACATGAAATGTGTCCCAAACAAGATTTCTCAATTGAAAGCTGACACATACTGAATGTATGAGTGCCTGCCTTGTAGTATTATCAACAATAATTTAAGATTTAAAAATTTCAAAAGCATCTCTCAAAGCCAAAACCTCCAAAGCAAAATTTTGTGGGGAAATATTGAGAGTTACAAAATGAGATCTAAATTTGTGAATAAAGTACAATTCCAAATGTTAGATCAAATCCCATTCATTCTGTTGAGGCTAGTATTTTACTGCTAATAAAGCATTTTCCCCATTAGACTTCAAGGTGGGCTAAACTGGGCCAGTTTCCAGCATAATATCTAAGTTTATGGAAGACTGAGTCACTGGAATTTTCTCATGTTAGGATATTGCATTGCAGTGCCTGTCTTTTCCTTTCTTTTCTACACAAATTAAGCTCTGGATGAGGTGGGAGGATCAAGTGGCAGAAAGAATCATACAAATACCTAAGAACTACCTACATATCATTTGAAATGTCTCCTCAGAATGTTCAATATATTGTAGGGATCGCTCTATCCAAGAATACTCCTTTAGTTATAGCAGTTAATGCTGACCTGAATGTTTTCTATTTTTCATCTAAACAATAGCCATTTAAGGGAGGCGAACAACTCCCCAGAAACCATAATCCTATTTTTGTCATGCCTATTCATGGCCATTACGCCCCTCCTGTTTCTATTTCATTTGTTTCATTTATCCTCCAATGATCTCAACTAATCTGGAACCATGTATTGGCTGTGGTAAGTTTCACAATGCTGTCTAGTCATTTAGATTTAGCTACAAGCTGATGTCATAAAGGGATAATGTATTTTATTATAGTGAGGATACTCTTTCATGTACTATCACATGGATGATTGTAGCCAATCATGATACTTTCAGGACTGCACTGTTTCTCAGCCACTTTGTGACAATTACAGTTATAGTGCTATTAGTCCACTTTAACTGCTATGGCTGCCTCCTATGGAATTCTGGGCTTTGTAGGTTAGTGAGGCCTAAGAGGTCTCTGGCTGAGAATTCTGAATGTACCTCCTTAAATTGCAAACCCCAGGATTCCACAGGAGGCAGTCAGAGCAGTTAAAGTGGAATAATAGTGCTATAACAGTGTAGTGAGATAATCTCCCATAGCCAATTCCTTTTACCCTCCTTATAGTGAAATAATTGCACAGTGCTGCTGCTGCTGCAGCAACACAAAGGGAAAACCCTTTCTCAGTAGCAGACAAAGAGGGGAATTTATCCAGGTTTTTTTTTTTTTTTTTTTTTTTGGTACAGGTACTAGAATGTTCCCATTCTATCCTGTGGTTTGATGCCATTGTCCCATGGTGTATAGATTCTAGTTGCTCTTATTTCGAAAATGAAGCTGAATTGCAAGCCACTCAATGATATAATTCTTGACTTTCTATCTCTTTTCCAGATGCTATAGTAACAGAAGGAGGAGAAAACTTTAGTGTAGGCCAGCGGCAGCTCTTCTGCCTGGCCCGAGCCTTTGTACGCAAGAGCAGCATCCTCATCATGGATGAAGCCACGGCATCTATTGATATGGCCACAGTGAGTAGAAAACATAACCCACTACCCTCCATTTACTTCATCTGTTCACATTTTCCCAAGATGTTCTAAAACACAAGCAATGGGTACATTCTCCTCCATGTTCAGGTAGAAGAGAATCATGGGGCTTGTCTAAACAGGGAAAATACTCCTCATAAAATTTGAGAATACCTTTTGTCCCAGTGGGATCCTGCATCAGTTCACTCTATTCAAAAGGAGGAGGGATTATATATATATATATATATATATATATATGCAGGAAAAGCCTTCGCAGCTTTTCTCAAAGTTTTTTTTTTAAAAAAAACTGTGATGGAAATGTGCATTCCTGCTTGTTGGGACAACCAATTCACTTTGCTGTGCTTTCCTGATAAGAGTGGAAGTGGAAAGCTGATTGGTCAGACATGCGCCGGAGGGGGGAGGTGGAGCTTGCAGCTGGAACCATCATATTAGATTTTTGCTGTAGCGATTGTGTGCTGAGGCAATGAAGCAGCCTTTTTTTCTGTTTATTTAAGCAGGAGGTCACACTTCTGCACCTTAGATTTGCTTTTTTAAAAAATACTGTTTGGCAGCGGCAAATGGTGAGAATGAAAACATGAGTAATTCACTTGCGCCTGCCATCTTGATTTGCAGGCATGTCTGTTTGAACATCAAACATGGATAGCTTCACATACCTGCGGTCTTGAAAAAAACCACGGAGACAAATGAAAGCTGCTTCGAATTGGCATTACTGCAAACCAATCCACATTTTATTGCCTCGTATAGATGAGCATATGGAGGATTGAATTACATTTATTACATAAATGACATTTTTATTCTAAACTCAAGCTGAGTCACTCAAGAATAAAGCATTGTTGCAGATGAAGCACAACTCAGTCATTCAATCAGAATGCCTCCCAGGTCAGGAGAAGTCTTCTGCTCTTGACAACTTTATGAACAGTTGAGAGGCTTTGTGTCTTCCCTACATGCCTTTGTCAAGGAAAATCCAGTCTCCTAATTTGATATATTGGCCACCTCTACTTTAGGGGAGGAGGGGGGTTTCATTGAGAAGCCTAGCCTCTTGTCTCTCAAGCATTTTTTCCTAAGGTTGGGGTGTGACTGAAGGGACATGTGTGGCTCTTGGCTTGATTTCATTTATCCCTCAGTGTCCTGTGGTGCTCCTGAGGCTGTGGGTTTCCTGCTCTGAGATTCACCTCTTCTTTTGTTTTGTATGTGTCCGTGTGCTCAAGAGGCAGAGGAGGGATGGAGTGGCATGGAGAGAGAAAGGGCTATTGCAGTCTTGCAGTGTGGCAATTGGATCTGGCTTCGCCCAACGAGTGTGGCCCCCAGTGAAGTCTTCCCATGTGACCTTACTCATTCTTGTTGCAACAGGGAAACTGTTAAGGGCTTTTGTCTTTGTGAATTCACTTTTTATTCCAAGACCATCTTGAGACCCAGTTTATACATACCAAGAGCTGCACAGGGGGGACTACCCATCACATAACTGTCTTGGGAGATTATGACATGAAGAAAAAAAAAAAGAAGACATTAAAAGCAGGATAGTAGTTCTATGGCCAACCCTTATCACATGACATTGTTGCTGTCCGTTAGTGTGGGGCTCCTTTTAACTGACGGGGAAAACCCATGAATAAACTCCCAATATCAGTGCTATTCCATCAGTTTGCTGGTGCGATAAGTCTCTTCACTTCAGTGCCAGCATTAGAACAGTCATGGGGGACTGATTTTCCTCCCTCCTCCTCGCTATTCCACAGTAGGCTAACTGCACAGTAGGCTAACTGCTATTCCACAGTAGGCTAACTGCATTCTGCATTTAGCAAAATGATAAAAGTAATTCTAAAATCAAACACAACAAAGATAACAATTTTTTTAAAATGACAGACATAGAGTTAGCCTGCTTTGGAATAGTGAGGGGGAGGGAGGTGAATAAGGCCCTATCTTGCCATGTGACTGCTGTAATCCTGGCATTGAAGAAAGAGTCTCATTGCGCTAGGAGAATTTGCAAAGCAGAGCAGTTGTGCAAAAGAAGAGAGGTGTGATACTCAACATTCTCAAAGCAGTATGTTATTAGTTTCCTTTTATAATGCTATTGCTGTGGCAAAACAGCCTTGTGTGATAATCTCCTTGGTATGTTCAGTGACTATCCCATTATATAAGTGAGTGGATTTTACCCACATTAATACAAGTTTGGGAAATAGGGGGTTCTGTTGCTGTGATCAAAATCCATTCTTACTACATGAGAAGTAACACAAGAGAAAAGCTTACTGTACAGTGTTACACTTCTGAGGTCACTGAGTAACTGTTGCATTCCTTCTTTTCTAGGAAAATATTTTGCAGAAGGTTGTCATGACTGCATTTGCAGATCGCACAGTGGTGATAATAGCTGTAAGTATGTGAGTTCACAGTGGACCTCTTTTCCACATCTCACCATTATTTTACATGGGATAATAGGTCTTTATGATAACCAACTCAACTGAATAGCATGCATCGGTAGTACTACAGAATTTTGAGTGGTTTCAGAATCCATATAAGGAAGACTTTCTCACATAGGAAGCTGTTAAGATCTTAAGTGTAAATCACTACTTACACAATTTTCCTGAGACTATCCAAATTACCATATGCTATACTCATTGAAGGAGCTTCAAGCAATTTAGCTTCCGACATATACATAACTTAATATATGTGCATAAAATTACTGCATATAAGCTGATCCTACATAGGATGTGCTTTCTGCAACCGGACTTGTTTATCTCAGATTGGCCTTTTTAGTCATCAGCGCGCTTGCAGAAAGCGCAGGATGAGTCCTTCCTGAATCTTCATTTGCGAAGAAAAGCCAGAGAGAGAGAGACATAGGATATCTACACATTTCCAGATACAAAGTCTGGAACATTCTAATCAATTAAGAATTACTCTGCATCATGCAGGAATATGACATTTCTAGTAAACCAAAGGAGGAAATCACCAGAGCTGAATAAATATTCCTGTACTGGATTCATATATGGAACATCATTCTACTTTTTATACTTGCACATTCACTCTCTATAGTTGTCTCTTCTCAATCTTAATAAAATGTTTCTGTCTGTATGTATATCAAGCTTTAATGATCTTCACATGCCTTTACCTTTCTGTTATCTGTCTTCCCTTTTTTCTCCCTCCCTCCCTCCCTCCTTTCTTCCTTCTTTCCTATTCCTCCTTCTAGCATCGGGTCTCTCAAATCCTGGATGCAGGCATTATCTTAGTCCTCTCTGATGGTATACTTGTTGAGTGTGACACAGCTGCCAATCTGCTCCTCAAAGAGGATGGTCTTTTCACCACTTTGGTGAAGACAAACAAATAGATACTCCCAACCCAGGAATCCTGCCAACTTTCTAGCTTTCTGGTATTACTTCTTCTACTACCTTCTTTTCTTGGTTCAAGATTTGAGCAGCCAGCCTTGTTATATTTTTGCCTAGGGTATCCTAACTATTGTTATCAGTGTTTCCTAACATTTTAAAGCTAAGACACAATTTGTTATGTTCTAATTGGAGAGGTATGCTTTACTGTTACCTGGAAAAGATGCATAAACATGGTTTCTGTAATCAAGCTGCAAACCAAAGGTGAGCAACTAGGTGGGTTCTGGACACAAAGGGACACAGATTGACCTTCCCCTCCCCACCAAACCCCAGAAGTGACCAAAGGTCCATTTTTAAAATGGTTTTTTTAAACAGTGTAGGCCTCTCCTGCAACCTATTTAAAACCTAATTCCTGGAGGCTTTATTAGACAATTCACCCTCTTTTATCGCCATAAAAAAGGCAGTCAGTAGAGTCTGGAGGGACTGAGGGCCATGAAAACAGAGATCAGCTAATGAAGCCCTTCTGCAAGTACCAGTCTGTGAATGTTAGGTTTTCTTCCACTGACAGCAGGGCCTATTCCACAAGTACTGCAGATATTTGGAACTCCTTTCCTCAGGATATCCAGTTTCCTCTGTCTCTATTACTGTTCACCAAACAGATGGTCCTGTTCCACTGAGCACTTGGGAGATAATTTCTCCACCGTATTAGATTTATTAGTGGAGCATCATCCTTCCTGTGCTCAGATGTGGGTGGCTTCAACATGTCATTCTAGCTATTCTTCTAGGTATAACATTCCAAGCTCACAAGTTCTTTTAAGAAGTAGGTGGGGAGCAGCTCATGTAATCTTCCACCGTGCTAATTATATTAGTAGGTTGATCAATGTATGAACTCATCTCTAAGCTTCCCCTGACATAAACACATAATAGTATAATAATGAAAGACAAGTTTTCATTTTCTTTGCTTAATTACAGCACCGAGTCCACACCATCCTGACTGCGGACCTGGTCATTGTGATGAAACGAGGGATCATTTTGGAAAACGATACGCCTGAGCATCTCCTGGCTCAGGAAGACAGCATCTTTGCATCGTTTGTTCGGGCTGACATGTGAAAGGGCCACTTAGTCACATGTTGCCAACTTTTTAAAGATCTGTTTTTTCAATAAATGGAGGGAAAATATATTTTCAATATGCTGCAGCATCACTGCAAACTTTGCCTAGGGTTTTTGCATTTGTAACTTTTATAAAACTGAAAGGCATTATATATGCTTCAAAGCAATAAATTCTTCTTCACAAAATATTAGACAATCCTGTACATTTCCTTACTAGCTGGATCTCTCGGCTTCAATAAAGTTGGCATTTTCTTGAGATACTAGAGCTAAAATATTCCCATGTTGGGTGGGCAAAAGAATTACTGCACGGGAATGGTAGCAGAATTCCTGGATTGAGCTCTTTGCAGAGGAAGAAAACACATAGGCTGGAATGCTGTTCGTTAGCCCCAACTAGAGTAGGGCCATTGAATCAATTGTTTCAGGAGAAAAGGTGAAGGATCTGATAAAATACAACAAAACTTTGGCTGGAATCCTGTTGAGATCTTATGTCTTTGTAAGTTGATTTAAGTCTGTGGGAATTAGAACTGAGCTGTTACATAACATCTGTAACCAGTAAGCAGCTGCTGTTACATTGCTACATATGGGAGCTGGCAAAGTGTCCAGTGTATATCAGCATTCCCTAGCTCAGTGACTCCCAAAGTGGGTGGTACTGTCCCCCTGGGAGCAGAGGAAAGTTCCAGGGGGAGTGAGGTAAAAGGGGGCAGTAGGGGGGCAGTGAGGAAAAAGGAGGCAGCAAGGGATGGTGGGGATGTGGGTTCCATGAAATTTCTCTTTTGGGGCTCCCTTAAAACCACTGTACAGCCTTGCTGATCGTTTCGTGTGAAGGTATTTCCTGCTCTTCTCACCAGGCACTTCGTTTGCTTGCCTGAACGTGCTCACTACCTTAGCCACGTTTTGCTATCAGTGACAGCAGCAGTTAGGAAACTCTCATGAGGCTTGGGTGCACAGCATCACTTCTGCAGATCAGAGTGGTGCCATTTTGGGACAGACTGGAGCAAAAATTAGTGTACATGGCAGTGGAGGAGAAGCGGTGGAGGGGAAAAGGAGCTTTCAAATTTGGGGCCCCACTTAATCTTTGTGAGCTTTGCTAGGACTTGGATGGCAGGCTGGAGCTGCACTGATACTCCTTCTTTTCCTCATCAAACAGGCCAAGAGATGAGGTACTGGAAGGAAAAAAAAGCTTGTGTGTGTGTTGGGAGGAATGGCTTGAAGTTTGATGTTGCTGTTTCTGCAATCTTTTCCTCCTTCCTGCCTGCACAAGTGAGTGAACACCCACTCTCCCCACTCATGGTCCCCTTATCCCATCCCCTGCCTCCCTGCCCAAGTGAGCAATCACGCACACTGACCCTCCTCACAATCCCCTCATCCCATCCCCTTCCTGCCAGCCCACATGAATAAGGGAGCAAACACACAAAGGACCCTCCATCTTTCTGATCCCCTATCCCATCCCCAAGCAAGTGCACTAGCAAGGGAACGCATGTGCAGCCGGGCCCAGCCACCCTGCCAATTTGATTTTCTCACAGCAACACACATACTGTCAAAGTGGTAGAAGTGGCAAAGGGCAGCAGTGTAGGCAGGGCAAATAATCTGTGAATAAGCAAATCCACAAAAGTGAAACCTACAAACATGGAGGGAGGACCGGACGTAATTTTATGTACTCTCTACACATAATTTTGCCTTCTAGTTTACAAATTCTATTCTAAGAAAACATGTTATGATTGCTGTAGGGGATGTCTTTCAATACTAACATCCAAGGCAAAACATTATGGATTGCTTGGTGTAATAAAAGTGTGCTGGCTTGGGCATAGCAAACTAAGAACTGAGTACAGTACCTCTTATTCACCCATTCAGATGAAGTAATAAGCAACATTTCTATTATCCCTGCACATATCTGTAGAGGCATGCAAACTGTCTATGGTGGTCCTCCTGTGCCAGAAGTGTCACCCTACTGTGAGCTAGAGTAAAGACACCAATCCTCATGGTTTAGTTTTGAATACAGCCTACTGATCTACAGATCACAATACAGTACTGTAAGGGTAGTCATTTATAGACCCCAATAATGCTACAGAAAAAGGCCCCCCTTCTCTAGTCCAAGCATGCCACAAAATTTTGCTGTCCAACTTGTACAACTAGCTACCCATGTAGATACTTATGTGTACCCACATATTTTAATTGGTCTTGTAGCCAGCCAAGATTGTTGGTCACCATCTTGTGTCCCTCTTCCTCGTGGGAGTCCAGGGATTTGTCAGGTGTCATTTTTCACTTTGGAGGCATGCAGACTATTTCTGATAAGCACCACAACTCTGAAAACAATTCCCCAGCTCTTTGTCTACTTTAGCCAGTCTCATAAAGAAGAGGGGTGGGACTCAGCTGAGCAAGGAATGCACACAATGACAAATTTGTGGACGACTGCTTCCACATAATAGCTTGGGAAGACCAAGTCTAAGATTTTTGTTAAATATAATGTCTGATTTCAGTAAAGACACTAAGCCCAATATTACCTGTTTATAACACAGAAATCTTCTTTTAGTCACCTCTATACAGTTGGATCCCCATATCCACTGAATTAATACCTGCAGTTTCAGTTATCCACAGGACACAAAGGAAGGGACACTTACCATAGAGTTTCACTGAAAATGCCTAGAGAGGCATAATCTCTAGGCATCTTCCAGGTCCTTCAATGCAACCCTATGTATTTTTTTTTTTTACTGGAAGTCCTTTATTTTAATAGGGTTTGCTGTTATCCACAGTTTCTGGTATCCATGGTAGGTCTAGGAACTGAACCCCTGACTACATATCAACACTTTCCACATAAGAAATTACTAAACATCTGGTTTTCAGCACGGCAAGGAGGAATTTTCCATGGGTAATTTCCAGTAATAAGATGGTTTCCTCCTTCCCCACTTTATCCCCTCATCCCCATCTCTCTAGCTGGCCTCAGCTTAATACAGTTGGTCCTCTGTATCCAGAGATTTGGCATCCATGCATTCCACCATCCTCGGCTTGAAAAATATTCCAAAAATAAAATAATAATCCAGGAAGCAAACCTTGATTTTGCCATTTTATATAAGAAACATCATTTTACTATGCCAGTGTATATAATGGGACTTGAGCAGCCACAGACTTTGGTATCCAGGGGGGGGGGTCCTGGAACCAAACCCCAGTGGATACTAAGGGCCCACTGTATCATCATTTTCAAATTGATAAAAATATTAAATAAATTGTTCTTGAAAGTTAAGTTTTATCTATGAAATACATACACTTGTTTAACTTTATAGTGCAAGATTTGTTCTTTTGAAATTGCAGGAGAACAGTAGGCCTAATATCAAGAAATAGTCATTGGAGGGGCACTAGGGTTGTCACCCAGGAGGAAAAGTTTGAGGACCACTGCCCTAGCTGGTGTCCCAATGCACAATGGGACCAATGTGCACCAGTCCTGATGCACATCTGGATACCTTCTAGGGTGTACCAATGTGTATCAGTAGAGCCTGATCCACATTGGGACACTTATTGGAGTCCTTTTATGCATCTTCAGAATTCACTAACATGGTGTCTTAGTGTCTCTGCTACTAAATATATATAAAGTTACTGCAATGGTTCTTCCTTGGATGAATCTGTCATCCTTTCATCTATTTTTTATATATCTTTTTATATACTTTATGAGTCTATAAGTCCCATTCTTAGGGGAAAGGTGGTTTGTAAGTAAAGAGTGCTGGATGGATGGTTAGAATGAAAGTGGTATCAAGCTGCTTTAGCTGTGCAAAGTGGATACATATTAAGGGAAAAAAATGTGGGGAAACACTTGGATAATACTGACACCTGGGCCTTATGTAACATTCTGTGAATAAGTCTGGACAATTAGACAATGAAAACCACCTCAGAGAAATCTTAAGCCTAAACCCTACCTTACACTAGCACCCAGCTTTTAGCTTGACAGAACTTTCTTCCACTCCCTCATGGAATCTTGTTACTCAAAAAAAGGACTTTGTGGGGTTTTCTTAGTCCTGCCAAACAGGCTTTTGGGGTACACAAAGGCTACAGGGAGGAGGGGACTTGCTTGTGTCCTAGTCCTACAGACAACATACATTGTTAATTCCTGCCTTGGTTTCTATAATACAAGCTTGATAGCCACTATGGAAAACCATTGTTAAAAACAAGTATCTTGTGTGGAATAAGCTGTCTCTTTGGAATGTGGCGAAAGCAACCAGATTCTTATATTTCTTTTGGCAAAAGATCCATTTAATATCAGCACCGAAGACAGAATTTGATCAAAAAATACAACAGCAAATTAGTCCACTGCAAACCATCCAAGAACTGCCAGAATAAATTTCCCACTCTTGCTTTCTTATTAGCCCAAGTTCCTTCTGCCAAGATTTAGCACTCTCTCTGTCATTCCCTAAAGTGGAGTCAATTAAGATTGTCATTTGTTAGAAGATAAGAGGACTTTGACTCTTACAGACCTAAAAGCCAACATGAGAATTGTTCTTCAGTCCAAGTCAGCTGATATTAGCTTCCAAGGCGTTTAGAGGCAAACTCTTGGCTAGTTCACATGGCACATTTTTGTCCACCCCTATCATGGCTGACAACAGGGCATTCTTCCACTAAGCCCTGATTGTGATCTATGGGGAGGAGAGGAAAGGGCATATCCTCCAACATTTCACTGATGAAAACAAGGACACTTGTGGCCAAGTGATATCAGAGTGTGGTCACCAAGATGACAAAAGTTATTAAGGAGGAGGAGCACAGCAGTTTGCTTTTACCTGAGCCTACAAAGAAGAGCAAGACACTGCCCAACTCCTCTCCTCCCTGCTGAGTTAACTGACTGCAAACTACTGCACTTTGAACTCAGTTTGCAGCAATGAAAGTAAGCTGAGGAAAAGGAGTTAAGTGGGAGGAAGAGAACAAAATTGAGACATTTGAAAAGGAACTGGAAAAGTGGGACAGCAGGTGATTAGTCAGGGCTTTCTCTGCCAAACTGGAGGGCATGAAATGGTCCCACTTACAATGGCAGGAAAATTTGGTGGTAACCAGTATCAGCACATTGACCATGTTGGACATTGGGCAAACCAAGAATGAATACATGTGGATGCATGGGAAGGGATGATTGTATACTTAGTGGGTAACAAAGTGATTGATTCCACATGCTGTCAGAACTGCAGTTCAACAGATGCATCCATGTAATTCCACAGGTTGGCTATATTACTTTTCCTAGATTTCCTCCTGCCCTCCACCAGCATGGCCCCTGGAAACTGTAATCCAAAACAGTTTTCCCAAGCTCTGGACCATGTTCTTGGGCCAGCTGTTTTGTCTTAATCTAATTAGACCTGTTGTATGGCTAAACTAGGGTAATGGTCTAAGGCTCATTCAGGGGACTAGATAATTCTTTTTAAAAAGTCATCATGATCTAATTTAGGAATCGAGAAATTTTTGTGAGCCCAAAGATGGCATTCTGTTGTAGCAAGCTCTTAAGGTCATACTCCTCTTGTAGATATGATCCGAGGCAAATATGGATTTATGGACATTCACATGAATACAAGGGATGGAAAGATATACAGAAATATTTGAACAATGTTTTTTTTTTTTTAAATGGGTTTCCCAAGTATCAGAAAACCCTGACAAAGAAAATCCTGAATAGACAAGAATCTTCACAGTCTGGGACTTTGTTGTTACTGTTGTGTGCTTTCAAGTTGTTTCCAATTTCTGGTAACCCTAAGGCAAATGTATCATGAGGCTTTCTTGGCAAGACTTCTTCAAAGAGATTTGCCATTGCCCTCCTCTGGGGCTGAAAGAGTATGACCTGCCTGAGGTCAGTCAGTGAGTTTCCATGGCCAAGTAAGGATTTTAACCCTGATCTCCCACAGTCCTAGGCTGCTGTCACACTGTAGAAATAATCCAGTTTGACACTGCTTTTATGGCTCCATCCTATGGAAGCCTGGGATTTGTAGTTTGTTGTGGCACCAGATAGCTCACAAAAGTAAAATCCCAGAATTCTATAGCATTGAGCCATGGCAGTTAAAGTGGTATCAAATTGGATTATTTCTGCAGTGCAGATGCATTCATAGTCCAACACTCAAACCACTACATCATGTTGGCTCAGGTGCCACAACAAACTACAAATCCCAGAATCCTATAGCACTGAGACATGGCAGTTAAAGCGGTGTCAAACCACATATTTCTCCAGTGAGGCAGCAGCCTGTGGAGAGCATGCACTGAGCATCTGATGGAATGTTGGTGAGTGAATGGGAAGAGAGCATGAAGGAGACAATCCTGTGGCAGGAAACTGGTATGGGAGGGGTCTCCTAGAGTGGAAAGAGGTGGATGACAGTTGAGACGGAGAGGGCTGGAATGTGTGTCTGGTTGTGAGTGCAGCTGATGGATTGTGTGTGCAGTGGGGATATTGTTGAGAGAAATAGAGGCTGATTGGAATACAGAGTGAGAGGAAAGAACGAACCTAACAACCTGTTATTGAGTCTAGTAGATTTTGGAATTATATGGTCACCACAGAGTGGGACTAGCAACCAGTTTAAAGTCAACCAAGTTGGAGACAAAGTTCAAAGCATTTCTATTATACTGTTTAAGCAATAAACCAATCTTTATGTTTTGTTTATCAGATCCAGACTCCTCATGAATTGTTTCACTTACTTGTATTGATTTGGCACACTAACCCTGTGAGTAAACACACACCAATATAAGTGGTATCCAAATTAAGTCAAACCCCAGTCCAAGGAAGGGATAAGGGGAAAGTTTGACATAAAGGTGGCAACTGTGGAACTGTGGTCTCCACAGATATTTATTTGATGGCAGCATAAATGATGAAACAGCCAGGTTGAACAGTGACATAAATTCGGCTAGTGCGTCTGCGCATCACACAGCCCTAGTGCTTATCTACACAAGCCAAATACCCTGGCTTGCCCCCATCACAGATCTCTGCAGTCCAAAACATGCAGTGCATTTACACCAATCTGCCCCTGGGCAGCCCAAATGACCCCAGGGACCAATATGGGGCTGGAACAGGAGCAAGCTGGGATAGGGCCCAATAAAGCATTATAAGAAAATACCTGGTTTAATCTGTTATCACTGGATCAGGCCCCTCATGTCCGTGAGAACCCATCCCAGAACACCTCTCCTCACTACTGCCACCAGCAACCTGGCTCTCAAAGAAGCCAGGCAGGGGTCCTGCAGCATGCGACCAAGGCTTGTCACATGCAGGGGGCCTGAAGTCACATGTTGTTGGACCTCTGTCTGGCTTGTGCATTGGTGAGAAAATGGCGGTGGCAGTGTAGGCTTCAGTGACAAGCCAGCATCCTGTCTGGACTTGAGCCCATTTGCTTCAAGTAACAGTGGGGGGGGGGGGGAATGCGCAACCTCCGCAGGTAGGATATGCTACCCAGGAGCTGGTGTATCCTACCTGCTTTATATGAGCCCCTAGTCAACACTCAAACCAACCAACACGCTCTTAGGACTTATTCTGTGCAAAAAATGCACATTTTGTTGTTAACTGCTTTCAAGTTAGCTTTGACTCATGGCGACCCCATGGATGAGACATCTCCAGGACCCCCTGTCCTTAACCACCCTACTCAGATTACTGCAGGTTCAGCCTGTGACCTCCTTGATTATGTCTAATCACCTACTATGTGGTCTTTCTCTTTTTTCCTTGACTTTTCTTAGCATTATTGACTTTTTAGTGAGCCATTTCATCTCATGATGTGTCCAAAGTATGACAGCCTCAATTTAGTCATCTTGGCTTCTAATGAGAGTTCAGGCTTGATCTGTTCCAGAAAAATCCCTTCTAATGCCCTAGGAAATGCAAAAGCAAAACATTCCACCATGCAAGTGCAAATTGGTATTCAAATACCCTCTATGACATTTCATAATGGATCCCAAGAAATTCCTTATGAATCACAGGACATGACTATCTTTTTTTGGGTGGGGGCAATACATTTCAGGCCAGCTCTTCCTGGGGAGAAGCACAACCCATGCAGGGTCAAAGGTCACCTTCTTTCCACCTTCTATCCTGTATGCCACATGGTTTACGGAAACCAGCCAACAATAAAATTTACTGTTTTAGAAGCTTTTTATTCAGGTTCCTTTTATCAGTGAACTCTGTTTAGCTCAGAGGTTAGAATCTCTCTCTCTCTCTCTCTCTCTCTTTGCGTCAACAGAGTTTTGGACACAGGCCAGCATCCCTCCCTCTCCTTTCTCCCTCCCATCCTCAAACTCTGGAAAATGTTAAAAACTTTGTTAAGATTTGTATGTCCCAGGAAGAGAAGGGAACTCCTCATGCTGCTACCCAGTGTCAAGATTATTCTCTTTTCCCAAGCCTTCTACACACAGCTTGGACACCCTTCCCCCTAAATCGAGCTGTTTTGTGATTCCTCTTTTTCTTTCCCTCCTCCCTCTGGTTGAGGCATAACTCCCAGGCTTAAGGGATATGAAATCATGGCGCTGTCAGCTCTCCATGACCGTTGCATCTAGTTTGGAGACCAAGTGGCACATGAAGAGTACCAGAGGGGAGAGTGGCTAGCTACCTGCTGCATCTTCTTCCTGCCGGCTTGACCGTTGCCTTTTGCATCTTGAAAATTTCAGCAGCCATGGAAGCTCAAAGTGTTCGGCCGGGCTGACAGAGTGCTTCAGAGCGGCTGCTGTGGAATCTTTGTAAGTTTCCATTTTCCTTCTTCAGTCTGTCTGCTCATAGTTAGACAATGCCTCCCTCCTTCTCTTGACTCTGACAAAATCGCTCCATGTGTTTGCAGCTGCTGTCTGACTTGCTCTTCATGTTTCTCCTTTTCTCAACCCATCCCAAGTAACTCTTCACTAATAGAGCCAATGGTATTTTTTTTATATATATATGGAAAGTGTGAGAGTTCATATCTAGCAGTATGTCATGTCTCCTAGTTTGGAAGCCTTTTCCCCTAGTCTCAGATGGGGCCAGATATAACGAATTAGGATTTGAGAAAAGTGCTTTGACATGCTCAGAAGATCTCTTACTCACTTGTATTGACGAGTGAGGGGGAATGAATCTAGGGCTAAACCCTTATATGTCCCTGCTGAAATTTAATCCTGTTTTAAAACAGAAATAAAAATATTTGAAGGTTTGCCTGACTTCTCCCTCTTTGGTTATAGAGGCATGTTTCTAGCTCCAAAACATTCCCTGACAGTTATTTTGTTAACACTTACTAATATGTCATGCTGCAGCAGCCAGGATTAGAGCCTATGTGCGAGCATACAACTTCTCACCTAATTAAGATGAAAAACAAAGCGAAGGTAACACAGCTTTTATTTGGATAATTATAATTACAAATGATGGAAGTGGAAATATGTTTTCAAAGTGGAATCATGGAAGTAAGCTTTCAAGACAAACAGGTCTCTTCCATCAGGTGGAATATTGTTCTGGAGTAGATGAAAAAATGTCACTTTGCAGGAACTTTGTGTGTCTTTAAGAGTATTTTGTAGCCATGTCTGAGCTGAGCAGTTTCTATCAGTTTTTCAGTAGCAGGCCTAAGAAAGAACTTTGTGTTATCCAAAAGCTTGCTTGCTGTTTTTCAAAAACCTCATTCTCCAACAGTATACTGTCTGGGGGAAAAAATTGTTCTGTGCATCAACTTCTCTCTTAAAGTTTTGTTCTTGTTTTTCTCAGTTGATGCTGGGAGGACTCCCAAGTTTTTTTCCTGACCACTCATATGTCACAATATATATGTCTTTGATGGTGCCTTGCATTTACTAGAAATGCAAATAAATTTGGGAAAGCTGTTGTCAATGCAACCCTGCCACTGACAAATTGCATTGACAATGCACTCTGATCCTTTCACATTACTTGAGAAAGGATTCATTAAATTCATTCTTGTCTCGAGATGATGTTCGCATGAACCTTACTGGAGAATCTGGGGAGATTCTCCCTCATGGAGAGCTTTCCTGTGGGAGGCGTCTGGGGATGTTGCTTAATTCATTTAAGATGGGACTTCTTCAGGTCAACTACTAAGGGTCATGCCCTTATTTTGGCTCAGCATTGCTCTCCAGTTTAGGCAGCTTCTTCCCAGGATATGATTTGATGTGATCCAGGAATGTACAGAAGCCCACTAAGAAATACTGACACTTTTCTCAGCTTCTCTTCCTTCAGAATTCTTTCCAGATTTTTTCCTCTTTGACAATTCAGGGAAGGACCACAGTTCAGAGGAAGATCACACGGTTTGCATGCAGAAGGTCTGAAATTCAATCTCCATGCTACATTATTAAAAACTAATCAAAGAAGGGTGGGAAGGACTTTGGAGAACCTAGGAAGCTGCAATTGAACAGGATGGCCAATACTGGCATAGATGGGCCATTGGCATGTTTATTTATACAGCTTCATTGATTCACACAAAGCCCAATTTACCTGGACAGGTGAAGACTGTGCAGTGGCCTTGAGGTGGCCACCACCATTGCATTTCAGTCAGCCTTACTTTCAGTTGCTACCCAAATGCCACCTGAAAACTGAGATAATTTGATGTTACAGTTGTGTTGTTCTTGTGTGCCTTTGAGTCGTTTCTAATTTATAGTGACCCTAAGGCAGACCTATCATGGGATTTTCTTGGCCAGATTTGTTCAGAGAGGGTCTGCCTTTGCCTTCCTCTGAAGCTGAGAGAGTGTGACTTGCCCAAGGTCACCCAGTGGGTTTCTGTAACTGAGCAAGGATTCAAACCCTGGTCTCTAGAGTCATGGGCTGCATCTGAACTGCAGAAATAATCCAGTTTTAACTGCTATGGCTCAATGCTGTGGAATTATGGGATTTGTAGTTTGTTGTGGCACCAGGGCTCTCTAACAGAGAAGGCTAAATAACTCACAAAACTACAAATCCCAGAATTCTATAGCATTGAGCCATGGCAGTTAAAGGAATGTCAAACTAGATTATTTCTGCACTTCAGATACAGCCATAGTCCAACACTCAAACCACTACATCACACTGGCTCACTTGCAAAACTTTTTGGGCTAAATCCTATTGGTCAGTTCCAATGAGAGTAGACCCATTGACTCAGTTGTTGGCTGGTAAGTCAACACACAGGTAAATCACATTGATTTGATGGTTCACTCTAATTGGGACTGACAGTTGGATTCAAGCTGTTTACGTGTAAGACAAGTTTCATTCTACAGGCCTGTTTATTGGACAGCATTGGTGGTGGTTTTTAGAAATGCTGTGATATCCATAAGCAAGCAAACAAAATCCTTTTCCAACCATTCCCACATCAGTGTTTGCCCTCTGTTTCTCTAAATTCAAAAGAAGTCCCATTCGCTTTCATACTAACAATAATATTATGGAGAGGGATAAAACCCCATTGATTAGAAGACAGTTAATAAAGAATGGGACACTCCCCCTCTTATACTTAATACCTTGACATTTCTTGCTTTTGAGGAATTTAAAATTTACTTTTGACTTTTCCTTTAATCAAAATATAGTGTCAAAAAGAAAGAGAGGAAAAGGTAGGGGAAGAATATTGCAGCACCTTTGAGACTGATTTGTTTTAGCATGACCTTTCATGAATTCCTATCCACTTTTTCAAGCATACTGAAAGAGTACAGTATTCAGCCACAGGTATTTGAGAACAGTTGCCTAGTTGTGCGGGTGAGATTGTGACTCTGGTAATTTCCATCTTTCTGTACCCCATCATACTCTGATCCTACCTCCACAACTATGTAATTATTCTTCACAACGCGTTGTCATTGTGCCCCTTCAAGTCATTTCTGACTTATGATGACTCTAAGGCAAACCTATCATGGTGTTTTCTTGGCAAGATTTGTTCAGAGGAGGGTTCTCCATTGGTGTCCTCTGAGGCTGAGACAGTGTGACTTGCCCAAGGTTAACCAGGGGTTTCCCCAGTTGAGCGGGGATTCGCTCTCTGGTCTCCAGGATCCTAGTCCAACACCCAAACCACTACACTACACTGGCTCTAATAATTTTTAAATACCTGTATCTAATTACTGTACTCCATAAATTTGTCTGAAGGAGTGGATTAAAATCTATGAAAGCTCATGCTAAAATCAATCAGTTCATGTCAAAGGTGCTACTAGATTTCCCCCAACCCTGTTTCCCCTAAAATGCTGAAACAGACTAACATGACAATCTCTTTGAAAACAGTGACAAAATAGCGATAGATGGAATGCCTCCTCAAAAGATGTATCTGGCATTCCTTAGAAATTTTATAGATACAGAAACCAACATGTTGGCTTTACATTTTCTTTAAGCAAAGATCCAAAGACAATATTGCAAAATTAGCATGTACACCCACCCCACTGTCCTGCAAATCAATTTGTGAGTCATACTGGAACAAGAGTAGTGGTTTGAGTGTTGGACTACAACTCTGGAGACCTGGGTTCGAATCCCTGCTTGTGCACAAAAAAACAACAAAGGAAGGCAAACAACAACAACAAACAATTTTTGCAGGCAAAGATTGGTTAGCTAAAAATCAAGGAAGGAAGGTCTACCTCACTCAGGAAATAAATGCACACAAGTTGCAAACCAGAATTGTTGAATATTTGCTAAGGGAGTGCCAAACACCTTGTAACCTTTAGAGACTGGAAGCTGTTGATGAACATTCCCACATAACCTGATAAATGTGTTTGAAAGGTCTTTCCTAGATAGGCATGTTGTTGTTGCTGCTGCTGCTGTTGCTGCCAGAGAATGAGAAAAGGGAGAACTCATGTTGTTTTCTTGCTCTTTGCAGGACTTGATAAGATAATACAAGAGAGATCTCTGCAGGATTGCTTTGCACTCTCCACCCATAACTGCCTTTCAATTGGTTGGTAGATTATGGTGACAGGAAGATGTTGGCTAGGAAGAGCATCATCCCTGAAGAATATGTTCTTGCACGGATTGCAGCAGAGAACCTGGGCAAACCACGCATCCGGGACCGCCCACGCAAGGCCCGCTTCATTGCCAAGAATGGAGCGTGCAACCTGGCCCACAAGAACATCCGGGAGCAAGGGCGTTTCTTGCAAGACATCTTCACCACTTTGGTGGATCTGAAGTGGCGGCATACCTTAGTGATCTTCACCATGTCCTTCCTGTGCAGCTGGCTCTTCTTTGCCATGATGTGGTGGCTGGTGGCCTTTGCCCATGGAGACATGGACAAACCCTGTGCAACAAATGAAGATTTTAGCAAGTGGAAGCCATGTGTCACTTGTGTCAGGTAAAGTGCACTTGTAAGGATAATACATGCAGTGCTTAGCAGCTAAATTTGGTAATGCAAGTCAAGCCAAAAGTATGGGCCAATGCCATTCAACTATGCATGGTGGTATGTAGACTAGAGGCACAATGCAAGGTATAGCGGGGGGCAACACACATATGCATCCCTATACCATGTCTTGGATTGAGCCTCTAGTCTACATGTCACAATTTCACATGTTGCTGCCCATGTTGTAATGCCTTCTTCCCCAACCAAGTAGCCTACAAGGACAAAATAGTATGGTCATTGATAATCTTGCATGATAATGGTGGGAGCAGTAGACTAGCACATCTGGAAGGTACTAGGTTGAGGAAGGTTGCTATTTGGGAGTTTCTAAGCAGTCCATGGTTGATTATGAACCTAAGACATCATTCAGATACTGAGCCTGGAGATGATCATGTAGCTTTACTGATGAAAGCCAACTGGGCCTCTACAAGTTATAGAGGATCCCAGTTCTGTCCTTTCATTACTTCCTCTCTGTCCACAATGTCACACAATCCACTATCAAACTACAGTCTCAAAACATGTATTCTAGAGCATAGATATATGTTGGGATTGGTTATATTCTCTAACAGTGTCTGTCCTCAGATCACATTCTGTCCCCTCCCCTAAAAAATATTTATAGCAAAAATGGGTGCCATTTATAATGACAATAAGTGGCTCATGATGTGTGCTTTATGCTAAAGTCTATATCTAGCAGGAGTAGTGGTGGGGAACAACATTAACATTAGCATTAGCATTTATATTTCTATACTGCTTATCAGTGCAAAGCACTCCCCAAGTGGTTTACAATGTGTTAGCTTATTGCCCCGAAGAAACTGGGTACTCATTTTACTGACCTATGGAAGGATGAAAGGCTGAGTCAACCTAGAGCCCTGTAGGATCAAACTCACAATGTTGTGGCTGCAGTACCAGCATCTAACCACTGCACCACCAGGGCTCCAACATGAAGAGATTGTGATATAGACATGGCAAGTGAAGCTGTCCTACCACTGGCTCCATTCACAAATGCTTCCAGTGGTGAACATTCTGCATTGCAAGTGTCTGACATAGTGAAACTTAGCTGCATAAACTTATATGTAGATAGGGTCTTGTCTGGATGGGCAATTTACCCTGTTTTGCCCCCACCTTGGAGCCCTCAGTCCTGAAAACACAGGGCTTTTGCCCTGTTTTGTCCCCAGACAGTCTGCATGACCCCCAGGGCAAAGACGGGCCTAGACAATAGGAAGATAGGTAAAATAATTTTTAAAATGGTAAAATCTGCTCCAGCCAAAATAAAACAGACTAGGCCCCACATTACCACATGAGCCCAAACCACCAGACCAGCCTTTTGCTGCATCTGCCGTCTGTCTTGCTCTTCCATAGCAAGGAAGGAATCCTGCAGCATGTGACCAAGACTGGCCACATGCAAGGGGAGCTGGCTCATGTGCTCAAGCTGGCTTCCTGGCTACAGAGAGTGGAACACAGGTGGTGGCGGCGGCAGCTGCAGAGATAGGCCAGCATGCTGGTCTGGACTCCATCCCGTTCCATGCAGGTAACAAGGAAGCAATGGGCCAGATCTGAGGGCAGAATACACCGTCAGGGAGTTGGCATATTCTGGCCCATGTAAATGAGCCCTAGGTCTCCACAGAGTCTGCAATGCTGTATGATCAGGTTCCAGAATCTAGGGATGCTTCCTTGTGTAAAGGTTTATGCAAAGTCTTCCCAACCCCAAACTTCCACTCTAACATATGGGTGGCAGAGGACCAGCCAGGGATGTCTGCACATCATTAGCGATGGGAGCAGCAGCATAGCTCTGTAGCCTGCTTTCTACCCACTTATCCCCTTCACATAAACAGCACATGAAAGATGCTACTAACAGTCTATTAACTGTACTAGTTTGATGCAATCAGTAAACCAAGTGGCAAAGTTTTTCCTGTAACTTACTACTTAATGTTGCAAGGCGGGAACTGTATGTTTTAACAGTGCACATTCTGTTAAACATGTTCCATGTGCAGAAAAAGCTAATGTATCATTGAGAAATAGGTACAGAAAGAATATTTGAAATTATGTGGGAAATGGTCAAAAATGTGTTTCTCAAGGGCCAGGAAATCCTGATGACAAGAATCTGGGACTGATGTGAATCTTTGCTGCTCATGATTTATTATGCACAAAATTAGCATGTCAGGATTTTGTGCAGAAAACAGCATTTTCTGTGTAGGAAACAATATTTCTGTGCAAAAATATTATTTGCTGTGCAGAAAATGCTGTTTCCTGCAACCACACACACACACACACACACACACAGCCTGATGTGATAATTTTGTGCAGAATAAGTCCCAAACTATGAGTACACTACAAAAATGGTGCAGTTTTCAGACTTTCTCATAAATGAAAGAAAATTGTGAACATTATTCTTTGCTTCCTTTGAGAACTAGTTTAACAAAGCACTGTCCTATACCTGTAGTGAGAAAGCTTTGGCCTAGCCTGATTCATGCCATGCTATATTTCTATATGCAGTGATTTGGGTTGCAGTTGTTGTTTTACATTTATTTATTTGTGCAATTTTTATGCCATCTTTCTCCCAAAGTGGCAACCAAAGCTGCTCACAGAACAAATTTGTGGGAGAATACTCCTTTGCAAAATGAACTGAAACAGCACAAGGATCCTTTAATCAACTGATTGGGTGGAGTAGATATAAATTTAGGCTTCAGTCCATTCATACATAACGTCCTGACTGCCCCCTCATCATATTGTTTTATAACAGAGTGCTACTGTTCTCCTTCTCCTTCCTCTTAGGTCCTTCACCTCTGCTTTCCTCTTCTCTATTGAGGTCCAGGTGACCATTGGTTTTGGAGGCAGGATGATGACTGAAGAATGTCCCATAGCCATCAGTGTCTTGATTCTCCAGAACATTGTGGGCTTGATCATCAATGCTGTCATGCTTGGTTGCATCTTCATGAAAACAGCTCAAGCACACCGGAGAGCAGAGACTCTGATCTTCAGTCGGAATGCAGTCATCGCTGTCCGTAATGGCAGGCTCTGCTTCATGTTCCGGGTGGGAGATTTAAGGAAAAGTATGATTATCAGTGCCTCAGTGAGAATCCAGGTTGTAAAGAAGACCACAACTCCTGAAGGAGAAGTCATCCCCATCCACCAGCTAGATATTCCAGTTGACAATCCCATTGAAAGCAACAATATTTTCCTAGTGGCCCCTTTGATTATCTGCCATGTCATTGACAAACGAAGTCCTCTTTATGACATCTCTGCCAATGACTTGGCCAACCAAGACCTAGAAATTATCGTAATACTTGAAGGTGTGGTGGAAACTACGGGGATCACCACCCAAGCAAGAACATCCTACATATCAGAAGAGATCCTCTGGGGACATCGCTTTGTGCCTATTGTGACAGAAGAGGAAGGGACCTATGCAGTAGATTACTCCAAATTTGGGAACACGAGCAAAGTGGCAGCACCCCGGTGTAGCGCCAAGGAACTGGATGAGAAGCCTTCCATTCTCATCCAAACACTCCAGAAAAGTGAGCTGTCCCACCAGAACTCTTTGAGGAAACGGAATTCTATGAGGAGGAATAATTCCATTAGAAGGAATAATTCCATGAGAAGGAATAACTCATCCTTCATTGTGCCAAAAGTCCAGTTCATGACACCAGAAGGGAACCAGAACACACTGGAAACATGACAGATCTGAAACCATTGCTTATAGCTCTTTTGGGAAAAGAGTAGTGTTATTTTGTTATTTGTGTAAATAAAACATGAATATTAACTTTCTATAAATATTTAATGCAACCAGGGCATGTTTATTACATGCAGGCACCATGTCAAAGCAAATAGAACAGGGATTGGGGAATGTATGGCCTGCTATGTATAGCTGGACTACAACTCCCATCATTCCTAGCCAACAGAGCCAATGGCAGTTTGAAGGGCCCCATATTCCCCATTCCTAAAATAGAGAAAGAGAAGGGAAAAAGAAAAAGAGAGAAAGATAACTTTACTCAAGCGTAATTGTGTCAATGATATGGTCTATCAATATCTGGGCCATATGTGGAGCATTTCAGACTGTGGCTGAGGGACACTCCTCCACACTGAAAGATTTCCATCACATAGAAAGTTAGCATGCCAGGGAGAAAACTTGGCCAGAACAAGGGTAGCCACATTTATGCCTCAGCAAAAAGAGAAAAAAATGCATTATGAAAAAAAAAGTGGATAGGGTTTGCATGATGTCTATGCATAGATACCGTTTTGGAAACAATTGCTAAAAATTCAATACACATTTGAGCAAAACAGTGACCAGGTCACCAATATGTGTCTGCTCAATCTACTGTTAAATGTTGATGGGGAACAATTTTAGGTTCTTGCTGTCCCTTCCCATGGTTATTTATCTTTAAATCAAGCTGGTGACCAACCTGAGACCAGATGACCCCTTCAAAGAAAGGACTATCTTCTGCTAAGTAGGACATGTGGCCACCTGAGTCTTTGCTCTGCCATGCTAATTCTCAATGCTGAGGGAAACTGTGCACATGTGTGTCCATGTGTATACAGGACTGTTCAATCAATTTGAAGAGCTGCAGTCTAGCACAGAAGTGGACAGCCTTGGATCTTCACTGAAATTTGGTGGCCACTGCTAAGTTCCCCACTACTGCCACTGCCAGTGATGGCTGGTGATTCTTCTGACAGTACAGAGTTGAATCCATTCCATGTTTTAGTCTGAACTTTAAAGGAGCTATTCAAAATGCTGAAACTTTTGGGGCTAGGACTCAGCATCTTGGATAGTGACTTTGAAGTTTTAAGTAAAACCTGGAGAGGAGTCACTGTTCCACTGACATGGAAGCTAGCAGCTGGTACTGGATACTGAAATATGGTATCAATCGCAGTGGTTCTGTCATTCAAGAAGGTGCCAGAGCAACTTTCTGCATCATAGAAATGTGCCAATATCTGCAGGGGAATAGATTTCCTTCTCTTCTGATTTTGGCAGCAGTTATGGGTTTGCAGGTTTGCAGTTTGGGTGTACTCCTGGATTCAGCTTTGAACCTAAAGGCCCAGATTTCTGCATTGGCCCGGAGTGCTTTTGCACATTTAAAGCTTGTGTGCCGATTGTGCCCATTCCTTGAGATGCCAGATCTGTCCATGGTGGTACCTGCCTTAGTTACATCCCATTTGGACTACTGTTAATGCGCTGTACTTGGGGCTGCCTTTGAAGAGTGTTTGGGAACGTCAGCCGCTTCAAAGAGCTGCCATCAGACTGTTAGCTGGGGGAGGTTACAGAGACCATACCATGTCCCTGTTGAAACAGCTCCACTGCCTACCAGTTTGTTTCCAGGCACAACTCTAAGAGCTGGTTATGACCCCAAAAGCCCTATATGGCTCAGGTCCAGCCTATTTGGCAGACCGTATCTCCCTATATTAGCTGGCCCGGGCTCTGAGTTTATCAGGAGAGGCCTTTCTCTCAGTCCCACCACTATTGCAAGCACGCTTGTTGGGGATACGAGAGACGGCCTTCTTGGTGGCTGCCCCTAGACTTTGGAACTCCCTTCCCAGGAAGGCCAGAATGCTCCTTCCTTGCCCTTCTGTTGGCAGGTTAAAGCCTTTTTATTCAGATAAGCTTTTAAAACCAGAAAGTTTTTAAAGAATGGGCCAGGGGGTGCTGTATTGTTTTAACAGAACTGTTTATAAGAGCTTTTTTAAAAAAATCTTTTTTTTAATTGCATTTTATTCTTTTACTGAAGGTGAATAGTTCGATTCTATTTTACTGTTTACCTTTTGTATGTTTTTAATTGTATTGTTCTTTTAAAATTGTGAGCTGGTTTGAATCCCAATTTTGGGAGGAAAGCAGGATGATGATGATGATGATGATGGCAAAGTAAAGCACAGTGAGATGTAAAAATGATCAGCCTGTCTGTTGCCACCTCTGTTCTAGAGACAGGGTCTATCCTGTCAGAGAATTGAAACTCAAGTGTGATATTAAAAGAAGACTTCCCATTTTATAATTCATATCTCTATCTAGAAGTACCTTTCATCATCTTCAGTAGGTATGACAGCTGCTTCCCTTTCTGGAAAATAAAAAATAAAAATAAATGATCATCTTGTCAGAGTTATCCGTGTCATGTTTGGATTATTGTAATGTTCTCTATGCCGGGCTGCTTGGCAGCTTCAACTAGTTGAGAATACAGTGACCAGGTTAACTGGGATTTACTGTACTAAATACTCTGTTGTTTTGAAATGTCGAATGGCCTCCATTTTGTTTCCAGCCACTCTTCAAAGTTCTTGTGTTTTGTTCCCTCCCTCAATTGGCTGTAACCAGGGAATCTGCTTTTTTCTTACAAGGGCCTGCCCGTTTTCAGATGTCATCACCAGAATATAGCAATAGCAATATAGCAATAGCATTTATGTTTCTATACCACTTATCAGTGCAAAGCACTTCCTAAGTGGTTTACAATGTATGTTAGCTAATTGCCCCCAACAAGCTGGGTACTCATTTTACCAACCAATGGAAGGATGGAAGGTTGAGTCAACCTGAAGCCCTGTAGGATCAAACTCACAATGTTGTGGCTGCAGTACCGGAATTTAACCACTGCTCCACCAGAAGCAGTGACTTCAGAGACTGGGTTGCTGTGTTGTTGTTGGTGGTGGTGTGTGTCTTCAAGTCATTTCCGACTTATAGTGACCCTCAAGTGACCCTATCACAGGGTTTTCTTGGCAAGATTTGTTCAGAGGGAGCTTGCCTTTGCCTTCCTCTGAGGCTGAGAGTGTGTGACTTACCAAGGTCACCCAGTGGGTTTTCATGGCTGAGCAGGGATTTGAACTCTGGTCTCCAAAGTCATAGTCCAACATTCAAACCACTACACCACTCTGGCTCCCTACGTTGCAGAAGACTGAGAGGAGGGTCAACCTGAAGTCATGATCTGGTTGGCCAACATAATTACAGTTCAGGTGGCGGTGGCGGCAGCAATGTATGCAGCAATGCAGTAGCAGGGATGTAGTGGCAGGGATAAAATGGCTGCAGGTGTCACATAGGAAGTTCTCTCTTATCAAGAAAGGATCTTATCCTGCCTGGTTCTGAACCTTTGAGCTGACAGGACAGTTTACCTTGGTACTGAAGGCAGCTTTCTTCCACCCTCCAACTTCCATTCTAAAAATGCTTTACACTGGCATAATACAGCATTACATTGGCATAAGTCACCAAGGAGATTTCTTTTCTTTGGTGGTATTCCAACTGTGGAAAGCTCTTCCCAAGAATTTCCTTGGCAGCCAACTCCTTTTTCTTCTTCTTTTCTTTTGGTGCCCAGTCAAACCTGTCTTGTTTTTATGAGCTTTTAGTAGGATGACATTTGGAACTGTTTCTCATCATGACTTTATATACTATTTAATTCTACTGATGCTTTATCTATTTTATTTTAATGTTAATTTTTATCTATGTCCTTTTACAAAATACATGCTTTGCATTTTATTGATGAACTACTTTTCAGCGGGATTGTTGAACTGTCTAAGTCTGCTGTTAGCCATCTTGAACACCGTATTGTAAACAGGGATGGAAGTTACAAATATGGGCTGAAATCCTGGTGGTTAGTCCCAACTAGAATAGACCCCATCAGTTGTTGAATGGTAACTCAACATATAGGTAAATCCCATTGATTCAATGGGACTGCTGTTTTTTAGGAGTAGCAATGGAATTCAGGCCATGTCAAATAACTACGTATGTATTAGCCATTCTCTTGATGTATGGCAGGGGTGGGCAAAGTGTGGCCCACATGCTGCATGTAGCTCTCAGGCCCATTTTTGTGGCCCCCAGGGGTCAACATTTTTTTCTCCAGAATGTCCCCAAATGCTGTGTGGAAGGCATTTCCACCACATTAGAGCTCCCTTTGGCCTCCCAGTGGTTCAGAAACAATTTTTGTAAAAATTTTCAAAACAAATTTTCCCAAAAATATCCTGTAGGGGGCATAAGGCACATTCCCATCACATTTTGTGACCTCCTGGACACAATTTAGGTCCAGGAGAGGCCTTTTTTAAAAAACAGGAAGTGAACAGAAAGTGACTTCTGTTCACTTCCTGTTGTTAAAATGGCCTCTCCCAGGTTTAAAATGGCCAGGAAGGCCCCCAAACACAGTGGAAATGCCCAGCATGCCACTTAGAGAGTGTTTGGAGCAATTTATTTTTTTGCAGGAATGGGTGTGGTGGAAGGGTGTGGCCCTCCAACATCTCCTGAGGAGCTAATGCAGCTCCTTAGCCTTCCACAATTGAACACCCTGATCTATGGTGTCTACTTGTAAGCACACCACATGACACAGAACAATTATGTCTGAAGAAAGTTAACATTCAGGCTTTCTGTCTCCAGTAGTAATGAAAGGGTGAGGGGGCCAGCTAGCCTTTTCCCCTTAGTATTGACACACAACAGTAGTATCCTCCAATCAGTGCAAAATTGGGAGAATCTCAGGAGAGCTACTTCTCTGCATATAGAGGTCTCTCTATGGTGGGGTTCCACAATGCTGTAGCCTTATTTGAGAGCTCATGCCGAACAAGTCTTGAAGAGAAACGACAACGCAGAAAGAATCACAACCTGGAAACACCACCCAAGGAGACCTTCTGTTGTGCTTTCAGCAACCAGACATGTTTATCCCGGATTGGCCTTTCCAGTCATCGGCGCACTTGCAGAAAGTGCGGGATGAGTCCTTCCTGAATCTTCGTTTGCAAAGAAAAGCCAGAGAGAGAGAGAGAGAGAGAGAGAGAGAGATGGTGGGGAGGGCAAAGTGATCCCCCCATGAAGAGTTTTTGTGCCCTCCCAACACCTCCAGAATCTCCAGGCCAAGCTTTTTTTCTGGTCGAAAAAGAGTGTGATTGCTACTCCCAGAAGCCTCCAGGAGCAATGATTTATGTACATTTAAATAGGCTGCAAGGCCTCCTTGTACAGTACTTGTTAATTAAAAAAAAACATTAAAAAAACACAAGAAATGGACTTCTAGGCACTTTGGGGGTGATCCCCCCCCCATTACTCCATGCTGACCCTGGAAGGTCCCAGTGCATAAAAGAGGCCTCCATATCTACTGCAGTTGCTCACCCCTGCTCTATGGGGAGATGGATTTGCTGTCCTTCTAATGGAAACCCTGAGTCAAATGAAGCGGTTCAGTTCAGACTAAGCACTCTTAGGAGGAGGCTGAGGGTATGAACGTTATCATTGAGGGGTAGCAACTAACATAGTCTGGATGGCCTACGCATATTCTGAGTGGCCCTTTCCAGTAAGAAATGCCTGAATGGGGCTTCAAACACATGCTGTGGTAAATTTCACCTTGTCCCTGAATTCTTCAGAAATAGATGGTAAGAGAGATGAGGTAAAATTTGCTTTAGTGTGCAGCAAGATGCAGCTACATGCGACTAGCTCTGAGACCCCTTTTGACTGCTTGCAGGTTTGGAATATGCCCATCTACCTGAATCAGTTTTTAAAGAACTTCAAATACACCTCTTGGAGATCTGTATTAAAAACTAGAGCAACTCTTCTACAGGGCTACTCTTTGTCCAGCTTCTTAAAAATGACATTTTTCAATAAAGTCCCCCCCTACACACACATACGCACGCACGCACGCACGCACACACACACACTTCTAGTCTTTGCTATGTTGTTTGGTTTTAAGGGCCTGAAACCTGGGCTGTAGGTCTCTGTGTCAAGATATATGGTATGGTTGACTTACTGGGACTTTGGATCATAGTAGTTATGCAAATACACAGGCTGGAATCCTGTTGGTTAGTCTCAACTAGAGTAACACATTGCATCCATATCCTGCAACATTTCACAGATAAAAACTGGGACGCATGTGGCCAAACACCAGAGTGTGGTTAAGATGAACAAAGTTATGAATGAGGAAGAAAACACAAGCTAGGAGAGGCTGCAACAATTTGCTTTTGCCTGCCTGCAACATTTCACAGATAAAAACTGGGACGCATGTGGCCAAACACCAGAGTGTGGTTAAGATGAACAAAGTTATGAATGAGGAAGAACACACAAGCTAGGAGAGGCTGCAACAATTTGCTTTTGCCTGAGTCTACAGGGAACAATGCGATTCTACCCCCTCCTCTTGTCTCCCCCCCTGCCGAGTTTATTGAGTGCAAATTACTTTTGACCTTTGAACTCACAGTTTGTAGCAACTGAAGTAAGCTGAAGTCAAAAGGGAAGTGTGGGAAGAGAGAGAAAAACTGGGACATTTTAGAAGCAGCTGAAAAAATGGGATTGCAAAATGTAGCATCCTTCACATTGGTTAGCTTACAATTGGCAATAGTTTGATATCAGTTTGGCCATACCTGGGCCTTTCACAGGCTGATGGGAAATAGAGAAATTCTGAGATTAGCATGTACCAAGCAAGCCAGGAAGGGGTCCCCTTAAATTCCCCATTTGCACCTTGGCACAACCGGTCAACATCTTTTGATGTAGAAAAGATTCTTCCTGCCTCATGTCTGACAAGGCAGACATCCATCTATCCATTTATAGGGAGCCCTGGTGGCGCAGTGGTTAAATGTCAGTACTGCAGCCACAACATTGCAAGTTCAATCCCAAGGGCTCCAAGGTTCACTCAGCCTTCCATCCTTTTGTAAGTCAGTAAAATGAGTACCTGGCTTGTGGGGGCAATTAGCTAACACACATTGGAAACTGCTTAACGTGGTGTAGATGTGTAAAGTGCTATTGCTTACCAATTTGTAAGCCGCTCTGAGAGCCTTTGTGGCTGAAGAGCGGAGTATAAGTACCATAAATAAATAAATAAATAAATAAATAAAGTTGGAAGCTTTCATTGCCATGCTAAACATGGTCTTCATCTATATATCTGCAAGTCAAGAGGAAGGTGGTCTGTTAGTCACCTGATCCAAAGGTACCCCCAGTTCCCAGTTCCTGGCTAGTCTGGAATTCCTTTGTGGCAATCATTGGGAACCATCTAAAGACAAATTTTTCTTTTATTAAGATTGCAGCTTCAAAGAGATTTTTCCTATAAAAACCTCTGGAAAAATCAGTTCAGCATGTTCAGACCTCCCTGTCTCCACACCTCATGCCAGTCTGAACTGCCTCCCCCACTCCCTCTTTCTTTTTCTCCAAATCTCACTAACGCTCTTTGGTCCTGGGTTGGCTTCTGCTTCCTTCCCACTTCCCATAACCTTAACTTCCTGCTTTAGTTCTGCCCACGCCATTTTGGTGCATCAGCTTGCTGTTACTCCCAAGGAGACTCCTCTCCAAGACCAGGTGCAGTATAGCCTCAATCTAATCCCCTTCTAACTATTTCCTGCCTTACTTCGATAGTCTTGTGTTTGCATGCTTGATGAATGCAAGTTTGTGTGAATGCAATTTAAACAGTTCAATAAAGTTCCTTCAGATTATTTTGGTCTCTTGCTCCATGTTTTTTGTAGGCTCCATGGGTATACACAGCTTAAAAGATCCTGAATGTTATGCAGCATAGATTTTCCTTCGTTTTTTTCCGGGCTGTGAGGCCGTGTTCTGCAATAGTTTCTTTCTTTCCAGAAAGAAAGTATTCCAGAACACGGCCTCACAGCCTGGAAAAAATCCAAGGAAAATCTATGGATGCTGGCCGTGAAAGCCTTTGATTTCACATTACGCAGCATCTCGCATTGCTTAATTGTTCCCCATTGTAAGATTAATACATGTGTGGACCTTTTCCATGGACACATGGGTTTTGCTTAACAACTCCATCTGCGAGTCCACCCTTGTTTCTTCTCTCTCTAAACCGAGATTAGCTGCGTTTTCATCATCTGAATTACCTCCCCCTTCTCTCTACTCCCCACCAGTAGAGGCCTCTCTAAGGGTTTGATAGCTGTTGGGGCAGAGGGAAGATGCAGAACTGCATGGGAAGAGGGTTATACTCTGTCTGCTCAGTGCAGAATCTCAGGCACCTAGTCTCTTAGCAGATTACCCTGCTAGAAAACAACTTTTTCACCCCAGCACATACCCTCCAACATTTCACAGATAAAACCTTACACACGTGTGACCAAGCAATGCCAGAGCATGGTCAAGATGGCCAAAGCTGTTAATGAGGAACACATGAGCTAGGAGAGGCTGCAGCAGTTTGCTTATGCCTGAGCCTACTTGGAAGGGTAGGACTCTACTCTCTCCTCCCACCCCTGTGAGTTACTTGAGTACAAGCTACTTTTTCACCTTGAACTCAATTTGCAGCAATGGAAGTAAGCTGAGGACTAAGGGAGAAAGTGGGAGGAAGGGAGAGAAACTGGGATGTTTTAAAAGCAGCTGAAAATGTGAGATGATAGACAGTTAATTGGGACTGTTTCTGCCAAACTAGGGCAGTTCAAGGGTATGCTAGTATGGAATCCTTATCAAAGGCTTCAACAGCTACTCAGGGTGGCTTCTCTAAATAGCATGGGGAAGGGACATATCTTTTCCCTCACCTCAGGCCACAGAATATTTGGGGTTGTCGCTGTCTCACCTGACACATGACGAAATTAATGAATTCTGAAACAACTTCAACATTGCTGTTTCTTGTAATTGACAATCTGTGTATTCTCAAATAGCCTTACTGTGTACCAAGGCCTGTGGAACTACGTCAGCACCTCAGAGGTATACTTTTTACTTTGGGTAAAATTAAATTTGCTACTGGTACATGAAAAATGATGTCTGAAAATTTGGGGGAAACATGGAGGAACACCTTTTGTTATTGTTCAGAAAAATATGTATTTTCCCCTTTAGAGAAATCATTGCATAGAAGCTGAAAAATAAGGTGTTTTTGAAGGAAACATTGAGTACTTCTCTCCCATTTTCTTCTGCTTCCTCATAATCAACTGAATTTCAAAATAGGTTGGTTGATAATTTCCAACTTGTGAATATGTTCTAATGATTATTGTGTTGAACCTGTATGGTTCCTGGTACGCCTCCTTAGCTGAACTGAGTATATTCAAATACTGTGTGCTTAGGAGAATAGAGAGCTCTAATGATCAGTAATGGGCATGAGTTGAGAATGGAGACTGCATGAAACATATGCATAGGAGCATTTTAATTCTAATTAAAAGTGCCATCAGGAGAAGGGTCTAGATCCAAACCTCAGCATCAATGGGTATGGCTGGGGGAGGGGGGAAAACTTGTTTTAAACCCTACAAAGTTGTCAGCAGCTGTGGAGACCACCATTCATTCTATCACTGTGGCACAGACAGTAGCCCCCTTGAACAACAGCTGCTATTGCAGGCACCATATGTCTGGATCCAACAACTCCAATAGCTCTATCACAAACTCCCACTGTCCCAGTTGCAGATGAATAAGCAAGCAAAGTGTCTGCTAGGGATTTCAGCTCTCTCACACACATTCCCCTGAATCAAAGCTGTGGGATGTGTCACACTCTAGGAGCCAATAATCCTCACCAGGAGCCCATTCACACTTCAGAACTTTAATGCTATTATGCCACTTTAAGTGTCATGGTTCCATCCTATGGAATCCTGGGATTGGCAGTTTAGAGAGGGGCATTTATACTCTCAGCCAGAGTGCTCTAGTGCCTCACCAAACTACATGGAATCTATTTTCTCTGTTACAGCTCTGCTCCAAAGTATGTGAACTAAAAAGGATAGCTTATGAGCATATGCAGAATGTCACCCTTTCCTGAGAGAGCAACTGCTGATGGCCCTTGCGTGTATATTATTCTAGCATTTTATTCCCCCTTTCAGAAAATAAACACCACTTTGCCAGAATAAGCAGACTATAATCCAAAATTTTCTTAGCTTTCCCCATTTGGGTGGTCATTTTTAGATTCTGAGTTTATATTCCAAATGGTGATTCAATAAATATTATAAAATGCAGCTTCTAGTATGTCACAGACAATTGTTTCTAAATTGAAAGAGAGATTAATTCCAGCAGCACCGTTTCTGTTAATTTATTGTACTCTAATTTCCCCACCTCCCTTGCCTTACCATAAACATTCTGAGAAAACTTTTACAGTCTTTTAATCTAAATTATGCTCATTAGTAAGGTAACACCAGGCTGTATGCTGGAGTTTGCATCCCCTCACCCCTACAACATATCATGGTTGTATATGTTAGGAAATTCTTTCCTATTCCATTTTCAACACAGATCTGTTAATACAGTACTAAATTCCTTAATCTTCACTAAGCTTTGTGTGTATGTTTTAAATCAACAAAATAAGCATTTTTGGTGGGGTCTGATGTAAACCAAGGAAGAACGTTCTCTACGTGGCTGAAGTTCAGGGGGAAATGTTTTCTGCTGTCTTTTGACTAGCTCATTAGCCGATAGAATTGGCCAGTGTGTCAGATTTTGTTCTAATCTCTTAGTCACCCAGAGAGCCTTCTGGATATTACAGTACAAATACTACTTCTGAAGACTTCAGTTCCCAGAATGCCTCAGAACTATTTTGGAGTTGTAGTTCCAAAAAACAGAGCCAGCATGGTGTAGTGATTTAAGTGCTGGACTGGGATTCTGTGAGATCCGGGTTTGAATCCCTCCTCAGCCACTGGGTGACCTTGAGCAAGTAACATACTCTCATCCTTAGCAGAAGGCAATGACAAACTTCTGCTGAAGAAAACTGTAGGATAGGGTTGCCATATGTTGGAGTCGACTTGAAGGCAAATAACAACACTCCCCCCAAAAAATTACATTTCCATGCTCTGGAGCCCATGTAGGTTATCATGATACCTCTTTCCCCCTGAATTGACCTGGCTATCTGGACATCTTCAAAAAGAAACTGAAGAGCTACCTGCTAGGGATGCTTCAACTGGAGATCCAGCACTGAGCAGAGAACTGAACTTGATGGCCTATGAGGCCCCTTCCAACTCTTTGATTCTGGGATCTTGGCCATAGTCTGTCATCACATCTGGGGTAAAATGAAACAATTAGTGAATGATTGATGATGATGATGATTCCTCCTCCTCCTCCTCCTCACTACTTTTTCTGCTGCTGTTACCACTATTGCACTATTAATGTCCAATTTGACATGAGAGACAAGCCAAGAGAGGGAAATGATGATATCAATAACTGGGAAGGAATATGTGTTTATTTTATTTTCACATACTGAAGCTGCATTTACATGGCTTACATTTGAGTACATATATGTAGGATTGCCCTGTTGGTCACAAAAGCATTCTGAGTGTTAGCTCAAGCAGCAGGGAATCCAAGAATGAAGTGGTTGAGAAGGCAAGAGACTTTTGGGTTGGAATCCTAGGGGTTGTCTAAATGGCGAAAATACTCCTCATAGAATTGGAGGAGAATACCTTTTGTCTCAAAGGGATCCTGCATCATTTCACTGTATTTGGATTGGAAGGAGGGGGGGCAAAAACTCCAGATACCCCATGGGAAAAACCTTTGTGGCTTTTCCCGTGTTTTTTTTTTAAATCAAAAGGAAATGTGCATTCCCACTTATTCGGACAACCAATTCACTTTGCTGTGCATTCCCAATAAGAGCAGAAGTAGAAAAGCTGATTAGTCAGACATGTGCAGGGGGTAGAGCTTGCCGGCAAGGCAAGTGCTCAGAACCACCATGGTGGATTTTCACTATAGTGATTGTGCGCTGACATGAGAAAATAGCCTTTCCACTCCTTTCTTTCTGTATATTTAAGCAGAAGATTGCACTTTGGCACCTTGGATTTGCTTTAAAGAAAATATTGTTCGGTGGCAGCAACTGGTGATAATAAAAATACGAGTAGTTTACTCGTGCCAACCATCTTGATTTGCAGGCATGCCCATTTGAACAGCAAATGTGTATGGCTTCGCATGCCTGTGATCTTGAAAAAAAACATGGAGACAAAAGAAAGCTGCTGTGAATTGGTGTTAGTGTGGATCAATCCACATTTTATTGCCTCATATAGACAAGCAAAAATAGTACTCTACTGTGAACTTGCCCTGGGTCAGCATAAGAGGGGTGCTCCAAAAAAGCAATACAAGGACTCCCTGAAACAGCATCTCAGGCTCGGCCAAATTGATCACCAACAATGGTCCACCCTGGCCTCACATCGGGAGGCATGGAGACGCACTATCCACAATGCTGCAGCCTTATTTGAGAACTCACACCAAACAAGTCTTGAAGAGAAATGACAACGCAGAAAGAATCACAACCCAGAAACATCATCCAAGGAGACCTTCTGCTGTGCTTTCTGCAACCAGACTTGTTTATCTCGGATTGGCCTTTTTAGTCATCAGCGTGCTTGCAGAAAGCGCTGGATGAGTCCTTCCTGAATCTTCGTTTGCAAAGAAAAGCCAGAGAAAGAGAGAGAGGAGAGAAAGTACTTACACAGCTGTTGCACAAGGAGGTATCCAGTGCTGCCTTGAATAACACTTTTCTCCAGGTATAGTGTTAGGCACCCCACCATCTCTCACCAAACTTGAACAACCATCACACTCCTCCTGGACCCTCTACATACCACCTTCCTGGATCACACATACATGTCTACCAGTATTAAAGAAGATTTTGGCTGGTGATGTCTGAGAGTGCAAGAAATGGAGAAGAAAAAGCCATGGACAGGTAATGTACCCAACATAACAGAATTGTATACAGTGGTACAGTTTCTCCTGAGTAAACCTGAAACGAAAACTGAAGGAAACAAAAAACTTAGCATCTGATGAGAGTCTTCTTTTCCCTCCTTAGAAAGGTAATATTTGGATTTTGTTTTCCTCTTTAGAAGGATAGTACATTTTTTTAAAAAAAAATAGAAAATTACTGTGGCTGAATTGACACAAAAAGGAACATTTCAGTGATTGTGTGTGAACGTGATTCTCTTTTCTGGGCTCTTTATTTCACAGTTGAATAAAAAAAATTGAAACTTCATGTTTTAAAAGTTCTGTCTTCCAGCAATGAGAGTACTTTGGTTCCTTAAGGACAGGTCGGAAGAGTCAGCAATCATACCAAGCAGAATTCATGTTCTTCTGTATCCATCTAGAATAATCTTCCCCAGCTTGGTGACCTCTATATGGGCTAATACAAAGCTCCCACCTTCCCCAACCATTACAGCCAGCTAATAATGTTGTTTGTGAGAAGTGGGATTTAAACCAAACCTATTCAAAGTGGCGGTTCACAGACTTGTGCTGGTGTGTGAGCCATTGGCTGCCAGTCTGTGGAGAGTTTCTAGGAAAGAAGCAAACAATTGTGGCCAATAGACACAAATATGGTGCCAGTCCCTGGCACATTTGGGGGGGGGGAATATAGTAGGACACCCCGTATCTGTTGGGATTCAGTTCCCAGACTTACCACAGATACCAGAAACCACAGATAACAGTGAACACCATTGAAAATAATGGGACTTCCAGTTTAAAATACCATAGAATTGCCTTGGAGGACTTAGGTCTAGAGAGGATGCCTCTTTAGGCATTTCATAGTAAGACACTATGGTAGGTGTGCTGTTTTGTGTCCAGTGGATAACTGAAACCTCAAATATTGGTTCTACAGATATGGGGGTCCTACTGTAGTTGCCTGTCCCCCACATCTGAAAGCCTGAGAAGCACTGACTTAAAAGAAGATTTGTTTAGCCTCCAGTGTTCTGTAACTCAAACACACACACGTTTCTTGTTCTGTGCCTTCAGGTCAACTCCAGAAGAAATCAGAGCAGATGAGGAGGACAGAGAGGTGAGAAGGTCGGAGGAGAGGGAAGGGTTTTTCTTTAAAAAGTGCTCTTTGAAAGCAAGTTGTTTAGAACTTCTGTTAATTGAAGGATTGGTTTCTGAATGGCATTTCTTGCACTATAAAATAAAATGATCAAACAGAAGCAACTGACAAAAGCATTAATACATTGGGGAAAGCTTGGAATATTTTAAATATTCACCTCAGAGACATCTATTGGACTAATTTGAGATTTCTTGGTTAATTCTCTATACAAAATAAGGCTGTGTCTTCTCTCCAAATTAACAATACATTTTGTTGTTGTAATAATTTATATTGTTAATTTAAGTTAGGACAGCTGAATAACTTTGGTAAATTAAGCTACGATAATTTAATGGGAGGTATAAGAAGATGCAATACTGAAAGATATATGATGAAGATTATGATCAATAATAACTGAATATACAGACGTATTGTAAATGTGTGAGTGGTAGGATGTGTAAATGTTGGTTTGATATATAGATATTTTAGCATGTAAGCTTGTTTGTTTTGTTTGAGATATTTGTTTGTTTGTTTTATATATATGTTTTATAACTGGAATTTTTTTAAAAAAAAAAAAGGGAGGAGAAACAACTGACACTGGAGACTGGTCTAACAATGAACAACTGCCAATAAACTGTTAAAGTTAAAATGTTTGAATTTAAACAGTCATTCTTGTCCATGTAAGAGGCTTGGAAAATAGTAATAATAGCCAGACTTTATTTTTAAAAATATGTGAACAATCAATTAAAAAAAAGTGTGTGTGTGTGTGTGTGTGTGTGTGTGTGTTTAAAGTCATTTAGTTTAAACCAGCCAACCCTGCAGGGAGGAGGGCTTCATACTACAGAGTTATAGCACTATGATTCCACTTTAACTGCCATGGTTCACATAAGCAAGGTGACTTGACAGGGGAAAGCAGTGAAGGGTTTCTCGTAATTCCTTAGGCAATTTATTTCTCTGTTTCTCTGACTTGTTCCTTTGGGAGTTGTTCTTTTTTTAAAAAAAATTGTGTATAAATCAAACATGTGACAGTGGTAAAAAAAAGGTTCTCACCCACTGTAGAAGAGGCAAGACGCCAACTCCCTGTGACTTAGCAGCTTAGTGAACATGTTTGGGGCAAACAGTTTGAGGACTGAAGGCTCAACCTTAGCTCCTCAGAGATGTGAAGGGAATCGTTCATTGCAGGACAAGATGAACCGTTGGCCTCGGTCATCTGGGCTAGACCATGTATGCTGGGACAGCCTACGTTGAGGAAGACAACACTTTCCCATGACCTCTAGGAGACACTATGAGATGGGTGCACAGATGTTTTGTATTATAAAAGCTAGACAATGGCTGTGAACAACCACCAAATAATAATAAGAATAATGATAATAAACTTAACTTGAAACTAAATAAATGGGGGGGTCACCAGCAAAAACATGGGTAAGAAGTCTGAAAACAGGGGACCTTTCTGAGGGGTGTTTATGTTGAAGGATTATAAAAACTGTTTCAAAAACAAAACACAACATGAGAGAGTCTATCTTCTAGTTTCCCAGTGAGAAATGAGCACTAGGAAAATTGTCACTGAAATTTGCGAAATTTGGGCCCAAATGGGAGTATCACTGTCACTACCTTCTGGCTGTATGTGTAGGGGTTTAGTCCAAAAAGTAACTTTCCAAAGATCTGAATAGGGGTATGTGCAGTAACCAGGGGGATAATTCGAATGTTGTAGTTCAGGAGAGTAGACTAGAACCAGTTATAGGAAGTAACTAAGTTGAATGAATTAGGATATTGATTAAATTGGACATCTGTTAATGAAAAGGATTAATTCAATTTCAATAAAGGTATTAATTAATTAAATGAGATTCTACTAAAGAGCCAACAAATTTTACTTCTTCCAGCTGGAGCTTAACATAAAACCCAAGGCAGTTCTCTGAGACTTTTAGGGGGAAAATATTCCTGGCTTTTTGTTAGTTCTTCTGAGTTGGAAATTACAAGGTTTAGTTCAGAAAATTCAAACTGCTTACTCAAAAGTAGATCCAGTAGGCTGAATTGTGTTAAGGTGTTTTGAGTTTAGCAGTCTAATGAATCTTATCCCAACCCTATTCTACTTTTAAATATGATAAAGGCTCCATATTACTGAAACCGCACATTTCTTTATATCTATAGCAACTTTCTTCAGAAAGTTGTAGAAATGCTGGAAATGCATGTGACTTAAAGGCCCCCACCCACCCAAACCCAAGGGAAACAAGGGAGTGAAGCATAAAATCACAGATGAATTTTCCAGTATCACCTTTCATGCTATACAATTATACTGCTATGATTCTACTTTAACCGCCATGGCTTAATCCTATGGAATACTGGGATTTATAGTTTGGTGATGAGCCAGAGCTCTCAAGATGAGAATTCTAAATACCCATCCCTAAACTGTAAATCCCTGAAATCTATGGAATGTTGCCATCAGGACCGGTTTAAGGAATTTTGGGGCCCCCTGCAATGCTTTACTTTGGGGCCCCCATATGTTTATCTCAGATCAATGTAACCTAACCTATTCACCGTACAGGATGTTCAGATTATAGTAGGACCCCCGTATCCCTGGATTCATTATCCATGGGACACAAAACAGCACACCTACCATAGAGTCTTCCTAGAAAATGTGTCTTCCCTAGCCCTTTTCTAGGCCTTCCAAGGCAACTCTATGGTATTTTAAACCAGAAATCCCATTATTTTCATATTAAGGAGGCCAACACGGGGCCCTCTCTTGACCTCGGGGCCCCCTCTTGACCTCGGGGCCCCCTGCCAATGCTGATTTGGCAGACAGGTTAAACCGGCCCTGGTTGCCATTGCAGCTAAAGTGAAATTATTAGCACTATAGTTTTCTAGTGTGAAAGGGCCCTTGGTGAGGCTCGTAGTTGCAGGCTTTTAACTTGACCTTAAATGTTAATTTAACATAAATGTAATCCCATTTTCCTCATTAACCTAACCTCATCAACCTCATTTCCCCCTTCATTAACCTAATTGAATTAGACTTTTTAGCTTACTAATAATTAATTAAAACAAAATCAACCACTTTCTACTAACTTTTCTATCTCTGAATTGAACTCTCTAGTAGAGAATTGTAGGTCTCAAACTAGAAATCCCATGATCCCATGGCAGTTAAAGTTGTATTAAACTGCTACAATTGTCTAGTGTGTATCTCACCCAGGGGTTGACAGGGAAGGTGCCTACTATTACAGATGCTTCAGAGTGATGGAGATGGGTAGAAGGGCAGGCTAATTCCTTCTCAAGCCCCATTGACTGGATTGGATTTATATCTGGATTTATATGAGTGAGATATAGGATCAACTGACTTGAGTGCTCAGGCTGGCTGGTGCTTAGGGCCAACCCAAGACATTTCAATCTCAGAAGCAAAATACAAAATGGCATCCCTCCTCCAATCCATGTACAGAAGCAGACTGGCTTGGCAAAGGAATGTTATACCAGCACAGGCATTGGAAAAGAGTTTTGCGGACCCAGACCATACATCTCCACTGCCCTTTCCCTCACAAATCAGGGGCGGGCAGGTCCCTCCCTGATTGGTCCTTCTCCTTTCCTCCCTCCCATGCTGCAGAGGCTTATGGGAAAGAGAAAGGGAAAGATGGCCACACCCATGGCTTGCCATGTGGCCGCCCTTCCCCCTCCCCCCCCCGCTGTGCTAAAAGGCTGGATGAGGTTGGGGAGGGTTGGAGGGCTGGTGCTGTGGGCTGCCGGTTGGGCCGCAAAACGGCCCCGCTGGCCAGTGGCGGGCCCCCCTCTACCACACCACACCTTAAGGCAGCAAGGTAGGTTAGGGGCATTATGGGGCAAGTGTGGCAGGAGAAGACCGGAGAGTAGCCAGGGGCTTTTGAAGAATGGCTGGGAGAGCTGCTGCTGTGCTGCTCTCCATCTTCTGGTGCCCAAGGAGATGCCTCATGCTGTCCTACAAAGCCCTAGACCTTCCCTTCTAGTAGAACCCCAGTTCTGCAAGTGGGAAGAGAACTGGTAAAAGCCCACAGTGAAAACAGGGCTTGGAATGTTACTTTTAAAAATGAACTAGTTACTCATTACTCTGATCACCCAATGGTTCATTACTCGTTACAGTTATTGCAGTTCAGAAAGGTAGCTTGGTGGGTTACTTGCTACTAATAAATTATGATTATCATTGGGATTGTGACATTGGAACCAATAGGATTTGCCCTCAGAATCAACTTTTCCAGACACCATACCATAGCATACTGTACAATTGCCATTTTGCATGTGGGTGATGCTTAGTTGGGCGTGTTTCCTGAGCAACCAATCAGCACACTGGGAAAGGCAACATACACAAGAACTATATATATATGCCTGATATTTATCTCAGTTTCCGTTTCTCTCTCTCTCTCTCTTCTGCATCTTGTATGTCAGAATTTAGAAACCAAGCTCCTCAGGGCAGGAACCTGCTCCCTCATACCTTACAGAGCAGGGATGGCCCTCCAGTTCTCATCAGTCCCTGGCAGTGTGGCCAGTGGAGAAGGATGATGAAAGAAATATCTCAGTAAGATCCAGAGGGCCACATGGTCCTTACCTGTTCAATAGTATAAGTATATGGTAGTACTTCAACATTTTAATTTTGGGGCCTCAATCTCTAACTAGAGAAGGCCCATTGCATAATTTGTTGGACAGTGATTCAATGGGTCAGCACAATTTGGACTAACAATAGGATTCAGATCTTGGACTATAACTCCCAGAATCCTCCAGGAATATCACCAATGGGAATTTGACTCCTGCTATAGGACAGTGAGAATTATAGTCTGGTAGCCTAAGAGACTAACTTTCCCCACTTCTGGTAAGGTATACTATAATATAGTAAAACACAGCATTGTATTACATCACATGCATTTTTTGGTTAGGTGGTGGCCCAGTGGACCAGTGAACCCACATTGTATTTTAGTCTGAACTTTAAAGTAGCAATCCAAGGTGCTGGACCTATTTGGGGGGTGGAGTTCAGCACATTGGATAGCTGCTGTAAAATTTAGACTGAAACCCAGAGTGGATTCACTGTCTTTCTTGCATGGGAACCACCAGCTGCCACTGGTATCAATTTATCTCAATTTATAAACATTAAACAATTTAAGCAGTATGTAGAAGGGATACCCCCATCAGACAATGCTAATCTGAACAGCATCCTTTGAGACAGCCTCGGCTTCAACATTAACTCAGACCTCATTATTAGAGGAGAGAGCCTGAAGAATCGCATCTTTCTTAATGATCTTTCCCTGTCTGCCCTCTTGGGACTGAATCCCATTTCCTCTTTGCTTTCATTCCTCTTGTTTCCCATGGTTCTTGTTTCCCAGGAAGGAAAAACTAGCATGACCCAGATCCTTTGTTGGGTTTTGAAGGACCTTTGGGAATCCAAGAAGCACTAACATCCTACCCCAGGGGCTCTGGCACATCTGTCATAACATGATGCATTTCACAAAAATATTGGACTGGTGGTATGTGTGAGCATAAGATGAGGACAAAGCTACAAAGTTTGGAAAGGAATTGTGAAATATGAAAGGAACTAAGAGTTTCCACTCTTTGTTCTTCACAATTAGTTGCACAATGTCAGCATTCAGCATAAGAGTGATATAACACAACAGCTTTGTAATTACGTCAGCAAGCACAATGTGGGGTCTCAGCCTTTCTGTGGTTGGACTACAACTCAGCCTTTCTGTGGTTGGACTACAACTCCATGTGTTCTTAAAAGGAGTACTTGCAAAGGTGTTAAAAGCAGATTTGAGGAAAGAGTGTTTTTTCTGTTCAGTGCAGAGTCTGAAAATTTTAATTTTCAGCCAGAAAAAAACTGTTTCCCATTTGTTAGAATTCGTTTTTGTTATTTGATTTGTTAGACTTGGCTTTTATCATTTGAATTACATGCTCTGGCCAATTATAGTTGCTGCTTAATGTATTGCATTGCATGAGATCATCAGCACACTGTGATATTAGCAGGTGGCTGTAGGAGCCCTTTTATGCTACAGTTGTAGCTGCATGGTTCCACTTTAAAGGGCTTACCACACTATGAAGTAAAGTGGCAGTGCAACAGGAAGGTTCCGTCTTCTGTGTTGCCTTACCACATGACATTGTTGTTCTTCTGGTGTTTCTTCATTCCAGTCCCGAGTGAGACCGAGGTAAAACTGTCTTTTTGCTAATGGGTTTTTCTGGTTAGCAAAAAGACATGGAATGAAAGAATGACAATGTTGTGCAGCAAGGAAGCACGTAAGATAGAATCTTCTTGCTGTGCTGCTGCTTTAATTTGGAGTGTGGTAAGCCCTTAACTGCCACAACAACATCCTTTGGTAACCTGGGATGTGTAACTGGTTGAGGCACTAGAGGTCTCTGTAAGAGAACTCTAAATACCCTGCCCTAAACTGAAAATCCTAGGATCTCTGTAATCTCAGGACCTTGGATTCTCTGGACCTAGCAGCAATATTGAGATGATGTGTATTGCCTTGGGTGGAAGAAGAGGCTGGATCAATTGCGTTTTTCAAAAACTATCGCTTTCCTCTCAAATTAGCCATGGCTGCCAGGTCCTGTGTTCACCAGCAGCTGGTAACATAGGTAACAGAGACTTTAAGAGATTTTATTCTCCCCTAGGTGGGCAGTCATACTATCTTCAACACACCTGAGCTCATTTGATTTGGGTTGAACCTGCTTAGTACATGGATGGAAGGCCTCCAGGGAATACCTGGGATTTCCAGGTAGGACTGGGAAAGAATCCTACCTGAAGCCCTGGAGACCCTCTACTGCCACTCAGAATTGACAAAACTGAGCTAGATGGACCAATGGTCAGACCTAATATAAGGCAGATTCCTATGTGCCTCACTAATATGCCTAAATACCCTTTTAAAACTACAGGCATACCTCAATTAACAAAACTGCTGAAAAAGAAGATCCTTTTTACAGTCTTTTTATGCCCACTCAGCTCCTTATTTGTCTTCTTGTCCTCTGTCTAGCTGGAGGGTTTTTTATCAGCTTTGGCATTGGGAGGAGAATGATGGACACTGGAGAAACACAGATTTTCTGTACTGGGTTGCAGTAATGTGTCTGCAGTAAACCATGCAATAAATCTTGAGCTGGCAAAAAAATGGGATTCTACTCCAGCTGACCTGATTCTAGCCATGTCTGCCTGCCTACAACAGCCAAGGTAAACAACAGCTGCCCTTCCAGAATTCCTTCCTGAGCAAAACAGAGAGAAGAAGGGACAGTAGATTAGTCTGCCTCAACAGGATGTTAGAAAAGCATAGTTTCTGGAATTCTGAAGAGCATAGAGCTACATGTGTCACCACCAAAATTGGAAATCATAAGAAAAATGGAGGCTAGTGAAAGAAAAAGTAATCCCTCGATGCATTTTGGAAGAAGTCTTTAAGAGGTCTCTAGAAAGTTCAAAATGTTACTGTTTACTTATGCATGGCTTCCTTGCATATATGTTTTGAATAAAAAGCTTGCTGGAACATGTTGAACTGCTCTTCTTTTTGGTGAAGATGCAGGAACCTCTCATTCTGTTATTTCTGCTTCTGGTACCAAATGTTCTGTTAAAGTAGCAATCTCTAGGAGCACATCTACTTCATTAACTGAGGTATACCTGTAATCTGGCAGTTTAGTATGTTCATGAATTACAGAGAATGACTATGTGCTTCTATGTGCTTCAAAAAGAAGTCATTTTTGTCTGTCCTCAGTCACCCACCATTCAGCTTTGTTGGATGATCAGAGGGTTCTAGTAAAACATCCCTATACTGTCTACAGAACATGCATCATTGTATACATTTCTGTCATGTTTCCCCTTACCTCTTTTTGTAATGTAAAATGTTTCAAATTTTGTTATGTAATGTTTTTTCTAAGGCAGTTCTTGCAGCCCCTCAATCATTTGGTTTGGCATTTTCTTCACCATTTCCTGCCATATAATATCATTTTTTCAAGGTAGAGTGAATCAGTGACTATGCTAGGAAAGGGCTCAGCACCTGAATTTCTGCTCTATAAAATCTCTTCCCTGGGCATTTTATTTCTAAAGGAGCATTTATTTGTTATTGTTCAGGGACGAATTACGTTTTGAGCAAAAGTGAACTCCAAAAGCAATGGATCATAATTTTGAATAAATGTTCTTAGCACTCAAGTGTCAATTATAGCCTGTTAGTCCTGACTAGAGTTGAATTGACTCAACTGAATATACTTATGTGGTGACTTACCATCCAACAGCTGATTTAATGGGCCTACTCTACTTGGGACTAACAAACAAAATTTTAGCTGATATTTCATTTCTCCATGTTTCTTGTTTTGCAAGTTGATCCTTTTGAGTTAAGGTTGCCACATTGTGAACTAGAGACTGGGTTTGCCTCTTTAACAGTATGACTGACACTTCCATTAAGTAAAGTGATCTGATTGTCTTAGGCAGCTTTTGCTGTTAATCACTTTCCAGTCATCTTTGACATATGGGCTCTTGAAGGTCTCTCATTCGTAGAGTTGCCATACGTCAAAGGTCTTACAAACTCAGGTCCCAAAAACCCAGGGCTGTGGCTTCCTTGATTGAATCAATCCACCATTAGTGCAGTCTTTTCCTTTTTCTATTGCATTCCACTTTGTCGAGCATTATAATCTTTTCTAATGAGTCATGTTGTCTCATGATGACTACAATCCAGCATCCTCTCAGCATAGCATAAAAATCCTCATGCAGAAATATGCTACTCCAGTGCTACTCAGCTCCTGTGCAAAACAGCAGCATTGTGCAACACATGCCAATGACTGGATGCTGGCATGCAATTTGCAACTGCTATGTGCAATGTGCAACCAATGTATGCAACATGAAATGCACAACTACAATGTTCTATATGCAATTGCATGCACAATCTGCAACGGCAGTGCAGAACTACAGTGTGCAACCACAATACAGAACATTGCTGTATGTGCAGCTCCACTTCTAGTGCTATCAGCAGAATGATGCTGTCCCTAAGGGGATGACAACTGATATATCCAAAGCACAAGTTTCCAGACTTTGGTCATTTTGAGTTTTAGTGAGAGTTCAAGCTTGATTTGCTCTCAGATGCATTTGTCTTTTTGGTAGTCCACAATATCTACAGAGCTCTCTTCCAGCAACACATTTCAAGTGAATCCATTCTTTTCCTATCAGCTTTCTTCACTTTCCAACTTTCACACCCATACATAGAAATTAGAAATACTGTACAATGACATGGATGATTCTGGCTGGGATGAAAAGCTACCAGGGGATACCTAGCAGTACAAGATGGGAAACAGCAGAGGCAGCCTTCTACCTGTTCCTCCTCTAGCCATTCTCCTCTGTTGAAAGACAGAGCTCTGTATGCACTCTAATCTGGATTTTCTGCCTGTAGTCTGGTTGAGGACACTATCCATTTATTAGTACTGAAGTAGTATTTAACTGCCAGACCAGTTGGTTGTTGTCCATGGAACAGGAAGGAGTGTCATCCTGTCTTTTGCCTCTGGTAGCAAAATGTCTTGGGAAATTATCAAACACACTAAATACCGTGTTATAACGATGCCAGGAGATTGCTAAAGCGCTTCCTTTTCAGACAACAATGTTCCACTCTTGTAATGCTCCTGTTCTGCTGCCGTTCCACCAGCACGGCTTTTTATTAATGGGAGAAGTCACCAATGGATCCCGCATTCCATTTCTGTCATGGAATGTCCTGCGAGTGAAAAGGTGCTCATTTTGCTGGCACGATCCCAACGTCAATGGGCGGTCCCTACCAGAACACTTCCTGGTAAGACTGAGACATCCAGGTAAGTGACACACTTTTTATGACACTCCCCAGGTTACTTGTAAAGTTTTAAGTGTGTTTTTGTGCTTACTGTCAGTTTTTTCCTTGTATTTTTTTTCTTTTTGAATTTCCCGTGCTCTCATCTTCTTGCAAGAAGAGGCAGGATTTCATTCCAGGAAGTGAATGGAGTTCTGTTAGAGCTCCATTCAATTCCTGGGCTGCCCTGTTATGTGAACAAGGTAGATCTGAAAAGTTTTTCTTTTTTGTCATTACAGGGGCAGGAGAGGAGATTGTGGGATAGGAACAGTTTTTTTTGTTCCTATCTGATAATCTTCTTGGACTGGCTATGTTTAAAAGCTACGTGCCTGTAAAAACAGAAATTGCTTGAACTCCCCCCGCCATTCCTGTCCCAGTCACTTTCTCCATCATCCTAATGATTATATCTTAAATAAAGAGTTATGCTTGCATCCACAGGCAGGCAGTGAAGCCCTACCTTACCAGTATACATTATTCTTAGGCAACAGCTGGGGTCCCAGAGCCCACCATAGATATTTGCCCTAGCACCCTAAAATTCTGGTGCTTCAATCAGCACCAGACAACTAGGCCTGGGAGCCACCATTCTGATTTGTTACAACGCCCTGCCAGAGCATGATTCCAGTGCATGGTGGGAAATGTGCATAGCAAATTCAAGCGCCAGCTGCCTGGTGTTGAGACTAGAGCACTTCCACTGCCCACCGTTGACACCTGCTAAATTTGCCAAGGCTTATACAGTAGGGGGGGGGACTATTGATATAGGAGGTGGGGTACTAGAGGTCTTTCGTGGGAAGCAGGAGACCACAGGACTTCTCAAAGCTAGAGCCAGCCCTGCAAGAGGGGAAGGATGGTGAAGGAACCAATATGTGAGGATAGGCAATATCTTGGATAGTAGTTTGGTACACTTATTACAGAGTACTTTTGCAAGGGGCATTATGATAAGTTGCTTTGCAGGGGTATAGTTGCCATTTGCTTCTATTTAAATTGTAAGCCTGCGGCCAGGGACTTCAAATTAACACTTTGTAAACCACTCTGGGAGCCTTCTTGGCTAAAGAACAAGCTGTAAATGCTTTAAATAAAATATAAATAAATCTGCTCTCTGCTGGTAGGGTTTATTTGCTACAGCCTTAATGCATGTAAATACTGGCTACCCAACTGAGGGCAGTGGGAAAAATGCCTCTATAAATTGTTCTGCCTTGGGCTTTCTTGAAACCTCCCACACATCTCTGTGGGCCATGCTCTACAAGAAAAAGCTAAATCACTAGACTTAAAGCAGCAAAGTCAAGGCAGTCATTTATAGATTTGTTCCCATAAGAAATGACATCACAACATAAACAATATTTCTATTATCAAGAACCAAATGCGAATGTGGGAATTCATTGCAGTACAGTGGGGCCTGATTACATACAGCAGGACTTTTTTTTTAATGGCCATTTACAGTTTACAGGGTTTTAAAAGATGTTTTGTTTTTCTTTGTCACTTTGAATACTCATGAGGAGAGGCAAGTATTTCCCTTAATCTTTTGAGCTGGACACTATAGCTGGACCTTTAATAGCAGCTTCTTATTCATGTTGTCCAATCTTGGGGTCTGACCCTGGGTTTCCAGTTTTCATGGGTCATTCTATGATTTTATGATTCTGTGATCTCCAGGTGGAAAATGAGGGTGTGAATTCTCCTGTTTTGGGGAGCTGAGCTCTAGGCAAGAGGAAAAGGCTGTGTGGGAGGTGTAGTCCAATGAGAGGGAGGGAGGGAGAAAGAGAGAGAGAGAAAAGAGCTTTTCCAAGCTCTCTAGTTACGTGTGATTTGTCCTCCAGAAGACAAAATGCAATTCATGTTATATTCTGGGAATAAGAGAAACACAGTATTCTCCAATGGCAGAAAAATGTTCTGTGCAAGCAATAGTTCATAAAACTCCTGCGTCTGCTTGTGTGCTCCCCCCCCCCAACAATGTTCCCCCTGTCCTCAGACTGTAGAAAGAATGACAAACTCCTTACGGTAAGTCTGTGTTGATGTTATTAAGATGCTGGCAGATGGAGAATCAGGAGCTGGCTGCATTCCTGCAGAATCTTCCTAGCAAAGTCTGACTGAGAAGTTCAACCCAGCCTGCCAAGAGGTGAGAGGTCCCTTTTGACCTAACACCTTTTCCATGTTCAGGGATGGCTACATATGGTGATGACATTCTCATGATCTCAGAAAGTTGGATGTCCCAAGGTGCCACTATTCTTGAGGGAGAAAATACTGTACCTCTGAGATTTGCTACCTCGATGGCAGACAGGATTTCTACAGAATGGGTGATTAAGAACACATGGACTCATACATATAAAACTGTTTTATACCAAGTATGACTATTTGTCCTTTTAGCATAGTATTGTGTATTCTGACCTGGAGTAGTTCCCTGGGGTATCAAACAGAGCTCTTTCCCAGCACGTTCTGTCTGATCTTTTCCGTTGGAGATGTAGGGAACTGAACTTGGGAACTTTTGCATGCAAAACATGCACTTTTAGCCTGAACTACCCTTACCCTTCCATAGATCATGGGGCTCTACCACACTGCACAATTATAGCACTACAATTCCACTTCAACTTCTGTGACAAATTCCTAGGGAATCCAGGAGTTTGCGCATGGGGAGAAGTGTTCAAAATTCTCTGCCAGAGAGTTCTAGTGCCTCCCCTAGAAATCCTACAAATCCCAGGATTCCATAAAATGTTGCCAATGGCAGTTAAAGTAGAATATAGCACAATTACTATGAAAGGGGACATATTCTGTATACCAAAACAGATCAGCAGAGAGTATGTTCTCTAGGCTCTAGAGATGTTGAGGGGAGCATTTTGCAGTGGTTTTGGCCTTTCTTCCTTTTTTTTTCCTTTTTACATTTAGGGAGCACAGAAAAAGACTCCAAAATGTTATAATTGGGGTAAATATGGGACTTGAAGGAGTAGTATAGAGGACAGTATGAATTGTAATAAAGGGGGGTTCAGGTGTCACATTTGGCCAATGGCGTGCACTTTCACCACCCTTGTCCTAGACAAGGACAGCTGCCTCTGACTTTATTTACAACTGGGATGTATCTACCCCGAACAGTTATACCAATTTCATACTGCTTAAACTGTCATGGCTCCATCCTAAGGAATCCTGGGGTGTTGTTTGGTAAGATACTTAGTACATCCTTTCCTTTCTAATCAACTCACTCAAACTTTAATTTAGTTATTTACAGTTACAAATTAAACTGATTTAATCTTCAGCTTCTCTTTTGTCAGGCTGCCTTGAGAACTATAGTTCAGAGGAGAACATTGAGGCTCTCTAGCTCAAAATTCTAAGGCCCTCACCAAACTACAAATCCCAGGATTGCTGAGGATGGAAGCCTGACTATATGAAACTGATACAACTGTGTAATGCAGACTGATACCTGATCAACACATGCAGCTGGGGATGGTGGCTGGGAATTATGAGAGTTTTGTCTGGTTTTTGCATTCGAGTCAACTCCAACTTATGGTACCCTTATTGTTGTTGCTGTTGTTTTGGCAACATTTAGTTAGAGGAGGTTTGCCATTGCCACGTTCTGAGGCTGTAAGAGCAAGGGACTTGCCCAAAGTCACCCAGGGGGTTTCAATGAGTGAGCAGGGATTCAAACCCTGGTCTTCCAAAGTCTGAGTCCAATACTCAAACCCTTCCACTCCACTGAGTCTGTCGAGTTGTTTCTGGAGGTTTTATCAAAAGAAGGAAACATACATAATTTCATGATAATCACTATTATAACTTGGAGCAATACACATACCTCTGTGCAGTCATGATGACCTGTGTGAATTTCATTTCCCCCTCTAAAAAAAGGAACATATACAAATACTGCCATCATGTGGTAACTAGGCATATGAGTCTTTATTGTTCTTTGGCAATCACTTTGCTAAAAGCTGCAAAAGAAAACCATATTAAAACATGTAAAACATGCTGGCTGGCATCCTGTTGAGCAGTTTTGAGATTGTAAATTGGATTTACAATATTCTAACTTCCAGGGATTCAGGTTTATAGTTGTGAACAACCAAGGAGATTATCAGACAAGAATGAAAGAAGTGTTCCTGTCCCACAATCTCTACTCCCACCCCTGTCCCGTCCCTGCCATGCCACAATCACCCTCCCCACCACACCTACCTCCTCTCCCATTGTTGCAGCAGCCCAGGAGTGAACGGAGTTACCTTCACTTCCTGGATTGAAATCCTGTGGATTCTCGCGAGAAGACACAAGCACAGGAAATTCAAAAATAAAAATAAAAAGAGCATGAAAAAAGTGTCAACAAGCACAAAATCACACTTTAAAAAGGAAGTAACCAGGGAAGGGTCATAAAAAGTGTGTCACTTACCTCGATGTCATGATCTCACCCAGAAGTATTCTGGCAGGGACCACCCATTGACGCTGGGATCTTGCCAGCATAATGGGACACCTTGTCACACGTAGGAACATCCATGACAGGAATGGAATGGGGGATCTATTGATGGCTTCTCTGATCAATAAAAAGCAGCGCTGGTGGAATGGCAGCAGAACGTGTGCATAACAAGGGGGGAACAACGTCATCTGATAAGGGAGCCCTTTCGTGATCGCCTGGCATTCCTGTAATGCCACTTTAAACACGTCTGATAATGTCCCAAATGTGACCCCAAAAATACACCTTTGCAGTTTGGCAGCACCTGAACTAACGTGTTTCTGAAGTGCTGGAATTTGCAGTGCTGGAAAATGACATCTCAGCACTCGCCTGGTAGCAGGATACCTGGCAACAAGTTGTTGCATCAGGACCTCAAGGGGTGTTACATACCCTGATAGCCCCCATCTTGGAATATCAAATAATTGACTTTATTTAATAGTTTGGCTCAGTGTGCCCATCCACGTGGTTGCAGGCCAACCAGGGAAGCCCCCCTCCCCCCCCCAAATAAAATACCAAGGTGGGATTCATTCAAAAGCAAGTGCTTCCCTTTGTCCTTGTCTAGAAAGACAACAGGGGTATGAGGGTGGGTGAGTGAAATTTAGAAATGAGGATATATAGAAGGAAAATCTTTTCTGTATTATATGGAAATATAGTAAATATAATCGATTTAGAGAGGAGGAATATTATGTATAAGTTGACATACTACAGTCAGTGAAAAGTAGGAAATTATTTCAATTGGATGGTGGGGTTAGGAATAAGGAATTATTTCTTGTCTTTGGGTTTTTTTTGTTTTATGAGATTATTGTTTGTTTATTGTTTCCTGTTAATTAAAGAATTACATACATGTGATATTAAAATTTATTAATAAAGTGTATATATTTTTTAAAAGTTTTGGAAATGAGTGATAAATATCCTGTCATTCATTTACAGATAATTTTTAAAATTAATTTTAATTAGGTATTTATACTCTACTCTTCAGCCACAAAGGCTATCAGAGCAGCTTACAAATTGTTAAGCAATAGCAATTGACACATCTACACTGCATTAATCAGTTTCCAATGTGTATTAGCTAATTGTCCCCACAAGCCGGGTACTCATTTTACCGACCTACAAAAGGATGGAAGGCTGAGTGAACCTTGGAGCCCTCTGGAATCGAACTTGCAACGTGGTGACTTGCAATATTGGCATTTACTGCTTAGCTGAATTTAGTAAGGTTGCCATGATAGCGCTGCCAAGTGAAAAAATAAAAGGAGACAATAAATTTATGAACTAATGAAGTGAAGAAGGCATTGTTTATTGTGCTCTAAATCCTATTGCTAGTCCTGACTATGGTAGAACCATTAAAATAAATTAATTAGATTTACATTTGTTGTTGCATGCCTTCAGGTTGTTTCCAATTTATGGCCTACATGTTGACTATTTAACTATTGATTCAGTGGGTCTACTGTAGTTAGGCTTCCAGCCTATGGTTAAGGCAAGGCACTAAATGCAAATCAGTACCACACCGCAATGGGCACCAGAGTTCAAGAAGGATATTGACAAACTAGAACATGTTCAAAGGAGGGTGACCAAGATGGTAAAAGTATGGAATCCAAGTCATGTAGGGAATGCCTTAGAGAGCTTGGCAGAGACAAGATTGAGGTGTGGCATGATAACCATCTAAATACCTTAAGGGATGCCAGAAGATGGAACAAGCTTGTTTTCTGCTGCTCCAGAGACGAGAACATGAACCAGTGGGTTCAAATTACAAGAGATTCCATCTAAACACTAGTAAGAACGTCTTTACTGTAAGAGGTGTCTGACAGTGGAATGTCTTAGACAGTGGTGGACTCCCCTTCTTTGGGAATTCTTAAACAAAGGTTGGATGGTTCTCTCTCTCTGGAGTGCTTTAGTTTAGAATTCTAGCATGGCAGGAGATTGGACTAGATGGTCTTTGTGGCCCCTTCCAACTGTATGATTCTATGAATTAATTTTGTACATAATTTTAATGTTTATATTTATACAATGATGATTTCCCATGTTACCCATCATGAGTTATTGTGTACCATTTATACTCTGTTCAGCTAAATAACAATAAATAAATAGCAATAACAATAAACTCAACTAACCAGTCTGTAGATGTAACTACTGCCAATATTGCTATCACTAATGATCCTAAAAAAGGGCATTTGGGGAGTGGGGTTCACCAGAAAATTACCAGCCTGTTTTTATGGCCACCACACATGGAGTTGACATCTTCACCGATCTACTATAACTCCAATATCTGTTTCCTCGGTCTCTTTCATACTACACAGTTATAGTGCTATGATTCCATTTTAACTGCCATGGCTTCATCCTATGGAATCAGGCGGCTTCCAGTTTGTTGAGGCATTAGAATTCTCCAGCTGGAAATTCTAAGTACCTGTCTCTAAACTGCAGGTCCAGGATTTCATAAGCTGTTGTCATGACAGTTAAAGCAGAATCATAGTGCTATAATTGTGTAGCGTGAAAGGGCTCCTGGTCAGTCACCATCAGTTAAGATCCCACCATCAAAATTGGGATTATTGTCCCAACATGCATCAGTTCACACTTGCTTACCCATGAATCTAATTTGCCATCTTAATGCCCATTTGTCCAGGAGATGGGCATGCCTCTGCCATCTCATCTCCTCCTCTTTCCTCTTCCTTCCTCTCTCCCTCCCCTGAGCCAGAGGCAGAACAGGTTCAAGTCTCTGCTAGGTGATCTTAGAGCAGCCAAGCTTAAACACCATCATCATCACCAAAGGCTAGTCACCAATGGCTCTTCTTCATCCTGGAGAGAAGTGACCAGTGGAGTGCCACAGAGTTCTTTCCTTGGCCTATTGTGCTATTCAACATTTTTATCAATGACTTGGATAATGGAATATCATTCTTATCAAGTGTTCTGATGACACCAAATTAGGAGGGGTAGCTAGTACCCCAGAGGACAGGATCAGAATCCAAAATGACCTTAACAGATTAGAAAGCTGGGCCAAAACTAACAAAATGAATTTCAACAGGGAGAAATGTAAAGTACAACACTTGGACAGTAAAAATGAAATGCACAGATACAAGATGAGTGGCACATGGCTTGAGGGAAGTACATGTGAAAGGGATCTAGGAGACTTAGTGGATCACAAGCTGAACATGAGTCAACAGTGTGATGCAGCAGCTAAAAAAGCCAATGCAATGCTAGGCTGCATCAATAGCAGTGTAGTGTCTAAATCAAGGGAAATAATAGCACCACTCTATTCTGCTTTGGTCAGACCTCACCTGGAATACTGTGTCCAGTTCTGGGCACCACAATTCAAGAAAGATATTGACAAGCTGGAATGTGTCCAGAGGTTGGTTGTTACCAACCAAAATGGTAAAAGGTCTGGAAGCCATTATGCCTATGAGGAGCCGCTTAGGGAGCTGGGTATGTTTAGCCTGTGGAAGAGAAGCTTAAGAGGGGACATGATAGCCATGTTTAAATATTTGAAGGGATGTTATACTGGGAATGGAGCAAGCTTATTTTCTGCTGCTCCAGAGTCTAGGACATGGAGCAATGGACTCTAAAGGAAAAGAGATTCCACCTAAACATTAGGAAGACCTTCCAGGCAGTAAGAGCTGTTTGGAAATGGAATGCACTCCCTCGGGGTGTGGTGTAGTCTCCTTCTTTGGAGGTTTTTAAACAGAGGCTGGATGGCCATCTGTCAGGAATGCTTTTGTGTATTTGATTGGGTATTCCTGCATGGCAGGGGATTGGACTGGATGGCCCTTGAGGTCTCTTCCAATTCTATGGTTCTATGATCCTATGACTCTGGAGAGCAGGGTTTGAATCCCCACTCAGCCATGGAAACCCACTGGGTGACCTTGGGCAAGTCATACTCTCTTGGCCTCAGAGGAAAGCAAAGGCAAACCTCCTTTGGACAAATCTTGCCAAAAAAAACCCCTCCATGATGGGCTCACCTTAGAGTCACCATAAATCGGAAATGACTTGAAGGCACACAGCAACAACATGGGCATGCAAAGGTTACTAACTTTGGCAACCCTAATATAGAAGAAGAATATGGTCTGGACTGAACATCCAGCTCTATATCTTGTTTGTTTTCTTCTTTTTTCGTAGAATGCTAGTTTTATATATATATATATATATATATATGAATGAAAGAATTGTATATGAAAGAATAACTATGTGAAAACTCTCATCAGGCCCTGAAAGTCCTCTGAGTAGGGATTCAAACCCTACTCTCCATAAGCTCCAACTTAATCAACTTGGCAGAGATGAAACTCCTGTCTTCCCACTTTTTCAACTGCTTTTAAAATGTCCCAGTTTTCTCTTCTCCTCCTACATTTTCATTTTGTTGTCAACTTGCTTCAGTTGCTGCACATTGAATTCAAAAGTGAAAAAGTGGTTTGCACTCAATTAACTCAGCAGAGGGAGAGGAGTGTGGGTCAGAATCTTACCCTCCCCAGTTTGCTCAGGCAAAATAAAGCTACTGCAGCCTCTCCCAGCTCATGTGTTCTTCCTCAACCAGCATGGTGTGGTGGTTTGAGTGCTGGACGACTCAGGAGACCAAGGTTTGAATCCTTGCTCTGCCATGGAAACCCACTGGGTGACCTTGGGCAAGTCACACTCTCTCGGCCTGAGAGGAAAGCAAAGGAAAACCCCTCTGAACAAATCTTGTCAAGAAAACCCTGTGATAAGTTCACCTTAGGGTTGCCATAAGTCAGAAATGACTTGATGATACTCCAGAACAACATTTCAACTACAGTAATGTTGCTTGGCCACACATATCTCAGTTAGTGAACTGTTGGACAGTATGTACCCACTTTCTCCTCTCTGTGTCCTGGGACAATTTCTCTTTTGAATGTGGTCTTCTCCATGTAAGTGCCTCCTTCCCTTAAAGAAAATAAGCCTGAATTTTTTTTAAAAAGGGGGGGGGAGTGAGAGAAAATACAAAGGGAAATTGTTCCTTTGTAAAAAAAATAATAATTGTACAGTATTAACATTTTAATGACAATTCTTATCATTGCCACTAGAGGTCACAATATCCTTCCATAACTACCATCAAGTACTGTATAGAAACAAGGGTTTCTTATTAGAAAATAATTTGTAGCAGGAAAGACTGAAACAACTCCTTTATCTAATTAATCATTGTTTAAAATGCTGAACGTGGGCTTTTCATTCACACAGATATATTCCAATATTGGTCTTCAAAGGTTCTGCAAAGGGGAAACCAAAAATTCAACATACAGAAAATAAAACATGAAATCATAAATCTATCTAGGATGATGTTAACAAAGTTGAGTATTGTCTGAACAAAGAACAGACAACTAGGAGCTTGTATACACTGGCTGTCTCTTCCATTTCTGATGCTAAAGAGATTACTGCACAAAGGGGATTACCAGTATAGCAGCGTTGTTGGGGGTCATTGATGGGTTTTCCCCATCTATCATAAAGTGCACTTCAGAAACAACTGAGGCACACACCAGCAATGGGATGAAGATGACATCATGCAGTAAGTACTCCCCAATAACACTACTATTCCACAATAGCCCCACAATAGCAGCATCATGTGATAAAGTCCTATATCACTGTTTAACACAGCCACTGTACAACTGTGTGAGTGTCGATTTACACTGTGCAAGCATGCTCTAGGATCTTTCCCTCTTTTTAAAAAACAGAGTAAGTTCTCAGCAATGTAAATGTCTTGAAAAACCCAAATGAATAGCAAGGTCTTTGCTTCATGCCTAAAAGATAATAGGAAGTGAGTTGGAAAGGCACTATACAACCAGAGAGAGATAGTTTAAAAATCCAAAGCATTTTAACCTGAATCATGAAGTTAAAATGTTACATATTAAAAAAATGCATAATCTAAATTATTCATTTGAAATGGGAACAATTTCAAGAATACATGAATACTCAGATGGCACAAGTTTAGTAATGTGGGAAAGTAGAAACATGCAACAGCTATTGTACAAGTAACTCTGTGCCTCCAGGGGGACAATAGAAGTGCGAAAAGAGAAATAGTTAGGGTACACTCTTTGTCATGTCTTCTCCTTCCTTCCTCAGCATGATTTGATATTCTTACGCTTGATTTAACTCCTTCCCACACACTTCTTCCTTTTCCTCTTAGCTATATAACCAGTGGTAGCAGACATCTTTTCTTTCTTCTAGACATGTAGTCCCTCTAATAAACTCTCTCCTTATTGAAGACAATCTATTGAAGGTGATTCCAAACCATCAATTTCCAGATAGGTTAACAATCAATGTAGGTGCCTCCCCCTTCACTCTTTATGATATTCTTTACAAGAAGCAGAACATGGTTTATAGCATGAAATATGAGTTAAACTTTAGGATGCTACCAAGGCAGACAACTTTCCATTTTGAACCTCTACAACAGTGGTTCCCAAATGTTGGTCCTCCAGGTGTTTTGGACTTCAACTCCCAGAAGCCCCAGGCAGATTGGCCACCAGTCAGGAATTCTGGGTGCTGAAGTCCCAAACACCTGGAGGTCCAAGATACAGTCCTAGAAACAAAAAGTATGACGATATGAGCATTATGATGTGTGCGTGTGTGTGTGTGTGTGTGTTAAGGAGGTCTAGAAAGGTCCTAGCCTCAGACCAGATGAGAGATAATGTGCCCAATAATTTGTTAAGGTCTTGTCTGTTAAAAAAAAAAAAAAAAAAAAACCTAACTCAAGTGCATTCATTGTTTCACAAGGTCTTCTTCTACACAAAAGATGGTTTGAGATGACTCACCTAGGCATTGTTCATGGCTTTCACAGTTCTTTAGACCTCCGTTTCCTGCAGTTGCTTGATTAGAGTTGCATGAGCACACGAATATGTGGATATACACATTCATTTCAACAGAAATTCAGTGGACTGTGAAAGAAAGGGAAAATAGCCAAGAGTAATCCTAACAACAATGCAATATTTTATTTATTTCATAATGAATTTGAAGGCCAATTGTTTATCCAAGGGCTTAGCTAGATGCTACAAGAGCTTCTGCCAACAATTCATCTCTGTCCCCAGTTCCTCAAGCCACCTCAATAAACGTGAGACACGAAGTAATGTCATGGCCCCTTGTGGTGCACTTCTCATATCATTGGCTGTCAGCCACCAATACAAGAATGAATCTTCATACTCTTAACTATCAGCTGGATCTCAGAACAAATATGTAAGTGAAGAGATCTGAATGTACATGGGGGGGGGAGGGACACTGCTATTCCAGCACTGCAGTTTGCTGGGCCAGTGTCAGGTATCAGCATTCCCAGACTGAGTGAGCACCAGTTTCAAAGTTCATCAGAAAACTTTATTGCTAGAAATCCAAGAAGCATACAATACAAAGTCATTGCTGAGAATGAAAACCTAACAGATACATTCTAAGTTAACAGCATGTTACAATCAACAAATCTGGTGGGCTGCATGATCATTGGTCATCCATCATCCACTGACACAAGCATTCCTTAAGCTGACACCATCTTCTTCCCAGGCTTTAGAAAACTATTAATTGCAGCTGCATCATTATGTCTCCTGTCCCAAGCAAAATCCAAACAGTTACACATACATCCTCCACACAAACGACTAGGCCCATTATATACCAGGGCCACAAGAAAATAAAGGAAAATGGCAGGAACAGGAGCCAAGGGATCCGATCCTAACAAGCCATAGTGACCATTTCAGTCAGGAACGTTGGAAAAGGAGAACTGCAAGATTTTTTCCCACCATAACGTTGCCACTTCCAAGACTGCTGTTTTTTTCCTGTTTTCCTGCTTCTAATGCTGATGGAGAAATTGTGATCTCCATAGAGATTGGTGTAGGGATGTGTGTGTAGCCTTTCACTTTCACCCACTGCAGTGTTCCCCATATTTCAGCAGGCAGGGAAGGTTGATATCTCCCCATTACAGCATGCAGAAAAGTTAAGGTGGGAAGTGTGAGTGTGTATATTTGTGCGTTGAGATGCAGTGAGAAGGGTGTTTGTGAACATTCACAAACAGTCAGTTCTGGCTGATGGCTTCCACGCTAATGAGGTAGAGGCTCCCATGCGGCGTTTTAGCCTGAAATAGGACTGAAATTCTTTGAAATTTTAGCCATTTTTTCCCCACTGCAAGAAAGTCTTTGAAAACTGAGAGCTGGCAAATGTAATCTCAGAGCCATTGGCAATAATCTTTGAGAACTCCTGGGGAACAGGAGAAGTTCCAGCAGACTGGAGGAGGTCAAACGTTGTCCCCATCTTCAAAAGGGGGGGGGGATCCCAACAATTATCATCCAGTTAGCCTGACATCAATACCAGGGCAGATTCTAGAGCAGATCATTAAACAGAGAGTCTGTGAACATTTAGAAGGCAATGCCATAATCACAAAAAGTCAACATGGGTTTCAGAGAAACAAGTCATTCCAGACTAATTTGATCTCCTTTTTTTGATAAAATTACCAGCTTGGTAGATGAAGGGAACGCTGTGGATATTGCATACCTTGATTTCAGTAAGGCCTTTGACAAGGTTCCCCACGACGTTCTTGCAAACAAGCTTGTAAAATGTGGGCTAGACAAGTTAACTGTTAAATGAATTTGTAATTGGTTGACCGGCCAAACCCAAAGGGTGTTCCTCAGTGGCTCCTCTTTGTCTTGGAAAGATGTGACCATTGAGGTGCCACAGGGTTCTGTCCTGGGCCCAGTGCTATTCAACATCTTTATCAATGACTTGGGTGAGGGAATTAGGGGCATACTTATCAAATTTGCAGATGACATCAAATTAGGAGGAGTAGCTAATACCCTAGAGGACAGGATCAAAATTCAGAATGACCTGGATAGACTGGAGAGCTGGGCCAAAGCTAACAAAATAAAATTCAATACGGAGAAATGTAAGGTGCTGCATTTAGGGCGGAAAAATGAAATGCATAAATATAGGATGGGAGAGGCCGGGCTGAATGGGACTACATGCGAAAGGGATCTAGGAGTCCTAGTAGACCACAAGTTGAACATGAACCAACAGTGTGATGCGGCAGCTAAAAAGGCCAATGCGATTTTGGGCTGTATCAATATAGTATAGTGTCTAGATCAAGGGAAGTAATAGTGCCACTCTATTCTGCCTTGGTCAGGCCTCACCTAGCATACTGTGTCCAGTTCTGGGCATCACAATTCAAAAAGGATATTGACAAATTGGAGAGTGTCCAGAGGAGGGTGACTAAAATGGTGAAAGGTCTGGAAACCATGCCTTATGAGGAAAGAGTTAGGGAGCTGGGTATGTTTAGCCTGGAAAGAAGATGGTTAAGGGGTGATATGACAGCCCTGTTTAAGTATTTGAAGGGATGTCACGCTGAGGATGGAGCGGGCTTGTTTTCTGCTGTTCCAGAGACTGGAACACGGAGCAATGGATGCAAGCTTCAGGAACAGAGATTCCACCTCAACATTAGGAGGAACTTTTTGACAGTAAGAGCTGTTCGGCAGTGGAACGCACTCCCTCGGAGTGTGGTGGGGTCTCCTTCCTTGTAGGTCTTTAAACAGAGGCTGGATGGCCTTCTGTCAGGGATGCTTTGATCGTGTTTTCCTGCGTGGCAGGGGGTTGGACAGGATGGCCCTTGTGGTCTCTTCAAACTCTATGATTCTATGATTCTATGACATGTATATGACACCAACAGGATGCCATCCACAGTATCACCTAAATGTCCATTAAATGCAAAATCATATGTAATGGGCAAAAAGGTGCAACAACATGTGTAAGGGAATTTATACATGTGTCAACAGCAATAGGATTCTGGGCAGAGCCTGTGTGGATGCAGACAGAATGGGAATCTAGTACTTTGGTACAACTAGAAGAATTAGCATTTCAGTTACCCGCCATTTTGACTGTATGTACATCATCCGATTCCATGCAGTTTGACCCTAGTGATTCTTTTTTCACCCACAGCGGGAGTTGCCTGGGAGTAGCAGCTGTTTCCCCTATGCCCCATTGCTCCTGCAGGTTGCTCAAACACATTCTCCATTGCTCCTCCAACACTGTCTTTGTTTGCAGAGGTTGATGCTTAAGAGACGATGGATGAGTTTTCCCACTCCATTATACTGCAATTATGGCTTCCACCAGAAAGCCATTTGTAGAGCTTTAACCTTCTGTTCGAGGACCTGTAATTGTTCTGCAAATATTACTTTACTTTGAAGGTTCACACATGGTGTCTCTGAATTGTAGTAGTGTTTGCACCACAACAGAGGGAACAAATGAGAAGCATGTACAATAAATTTAGAATTATTTGCAAACAATCTAGTTTCCTAGATTATAAGGAGCTATTTGTCCATCTAGATTTCTATTTTCTATTCTAATTAGCAGCAGGTCTTTAGGAGGTATATCCAGACTGTATTATAGCAGTCTGACACCATTTTAATTGCTGTGGCTTCAAACCATGTTATCCTGAGAATAGTAGTTTGAGTGGTACTTAGAAATATCCATGGCCTCAGAGGGAGAGAAAAAGAGGCAGGCACAAATCCATCATGCCTAGGCACAGACGCAGATGAATAGCCCTCCCTCCATCCCAATGGCCACTGCTCTGGGCTCAGAGGGAGAGAAGAACCAGCAGTATCTACTGGATTTGCTCCCCTCCTGCACCGCCATTCCCTTTTTCTGCGAAGGCTTGAATGCTCAGCCCATGTGACAGGAGCCAAGGCAAAAGGAAGGATTAATAGACGATGTAATTGCGTTGTTGTTGTTGTTGTTGTTGTTGTTGTTGTTATGTGTTGTTAGATTTTAAAATCTTGAGTTAAGTCTTGGGGTCCATGGCAACAAAAGATATTTAAAGGGGGTCCCTGGTAAAGAAAAGGTTATGAGCCACTGCTCTAGTCCATTCCCCTGAACTACAGTAATACAGCACATATAGCAGATCATTCTAAGTACCTCCCCAAACTGAAAAATCCTGGGATTCCATAAGATGGAATCATGGCAGTTAAACTGTAATCAAACGATTGTTAATTGTGTAGTGTAGATAACACCTAGGGTCACAGGCAGAAGATCTTTCCCATCGCCTATGGCTACCTCAGACTTTTAAGAAGCATCTACATGTGACCCTTTCTGCAATGCACAGCATGTCCTCCCCCAGTGGGATATGACCTCTTTCCATAGACCTTTGTCAAGCATGGTGAGGTGGACAGCTTGCATTATACAGCCCTCCTTTCTTCTCTAAGGGGTGAGAACTTCAGGACCAGTGTTTCTGGATTTTGCTTCCTTCATGGGGTGGACCAAAACATTTTGCTACTTGAGCCAAAGATGTTCTTTTCCTCTCATTCTATGTAGTGGAGCTCACTTGACCGGCCGTTGAAGTTAACTGTTAAACAATGGCACCATACTGGGGGGAGGGCACCAGGAAAGATCAAGATGGATACAGGAAAGACTGTGCGGCCCTTGATGAGACAGGTATGGCCAGGAGCTCAGGAGGAATATATGGACAGCTACCAATGTCCTCCACCATCCATTTCCTAGGGATATAAAGAATATGGAGATATGTTTTTTGTCCTTAATGAGACACCCCATTGGTTAACTACAACAAAGGCTAGCATCCTGTTGGTGAATTATGATGGCATAAGTCAGACTTATGTCTTTTGATTGTTGCAGAAGTTGGAATTCTATTCCAACCACATAACAACCAACACCCCACCAATCCACCATATAAGCAAACCAGCCCCCCTCCCACATGGACATTTTGTGTAGTATTGGAGAACAGGGGGATTAGTGGGGATGCATCCAGCTATTTTCTTGTATCTGCCACACTCTGCAAAGACATCATCTGCAGAAAGCTCACCAGGACCTCTAGAAGTCTTTGCAAATGCCTGTTGCAGTGTGTCCAGCTAAGAAAATAGCTGGATGCATCCCTGCACTCTCCAACAACATGGAAATGGCTGTGTTGCTGGGGGCAGGGCTGACACACATACATTTTCTGATGCAGGATTTTGCTTAAGATTTTTCACATTTTGTCCTTTTTGGAGAAAAATTTACTTGCACAAAAAAACCTTGCCTTTTGTGTTTTCTACACAAGGATTTGTGTGTGCGCGCAAATTAATTTTTCATTTAAAAAGTCCTGAGGTATGAAAAATTGTTGGGAAATGTATAAGAACTCTTGTAATCTAACCCAGCGGGGTGAGGGGAAACATGTAATATTATTCATTTTTGCATTCAAGAAGAAAATAAAGATTCACACCTTACTGCTACCTGAGGTGGTTGCCTCATTCTGCAGTGGCCCAGTAAAACATTATATTAAAATACCTGGGGAAAAAGTTGCTTTGCAGAAGAAACAGATTGGGCCCCATGGGGTTGGGCCCTGTTGCTGTAGCTGCCATCCATGTCACACATTCTGGATCCAGGAAGCAGGCCCACAGTACGTGATGAGGCTGGTCACACGCAGGGGGCCTTGTTCATGTGCTGCAGGTCTCCTGGCTAGATCCAGACAGTGGGGTGTGGATGGTGACTGCAAGGACGGGACAACCATCTAGAATGCCATCTAGAAAATCTCACTCCTGGCCAGTGACAGTACATGACTTCCGTGTCAGTGGGGAGGCAAGTCTGCTCTTAGGTTTTCATCTGAACTTTAAAGGCATCATCCACCCAAGGTGAAGAACTCCCTCTCCAAACTAGGCTCAGCACCTTGGATTGTTCCTTTGAAGTTCAGACTAAAACCCAGAATGGATCCACCATGCCACTGACATGAAAGACACCAGCTGCCATGGCTACTGTCTCTGAAGCTCTTTGCAGTTTGCCTTGGACTGTACCATCTTTTCCCAGAAATTTGTGCATTCTGCAGGAAAGTGTCCTGAGAGAGTCTGCTCCTGCAAGTCAATTTCCCATTACAAGGAGTATCCACAGCCATTAAGGAACACTAAGATTCTTTTGTCAGCTTTCTGACTGTCTATTCTCAGTAATCAAGTCAGTTGAATTCACATCAATATTTCATTGGGACAGAAATGAGATTTAGGAGATTATCAGGAGCATCAAAAAACACAAGAGCAGCATGTGAGGATGGCGTTAGTGTCCCATGAACAGGTCTCAGTTTCATGCAAGGTTGTCATCCTCACATGCTGCTTCTGTGCTGCAGCCGTAAGGTGTCACTTTTCATTGATGGGACCTCCCTGTCAATGAAAAGTGATGCCTTACTCATGGCTGTAACATGGAAGCAGCACGTGAGGATGATGAAGAAGTCTGAAACCGGGACCTGTTCGCAGGACATTAACGTCATTCTCGCATGCTGCTCTTGTGTTTTTTGGACACGTCTGATAATCTCCTTTGCGTTTTTACTCACTGACAGATTAAAGAATATGGAAGGAGGCTGTTCCTTGTCTAAGTGCATTTAGCATCATTCCTAAGTCTGTCATACAGCTTAGCTAGCGGGCAAGGGGAGAAAGAAAGGTTTACAAATACTCAGGGGCTGTGACACATGAGGTTCATAGTATTCTTCTGCTGCTCTCCTGCCCTTCTTGCTGACTGGGGGAGGTCAAATGAACCCAGGTAGCAAAGCCAGCATGGTGCCTTTGTTTGAGTGTTGGACTTGGACTCTGGGAGACCAGGATTCAGTCCCCATTTAGCCACGAAAATCCACTGGGTGACCTTGGGCACCTCACGGTCTCTCAGCCTCAGAGGAAGGCCATGCAAAACTGCCTCTGAACAAATCTTGCCAAGAAAACACCTGAGAGGTTCACCTTAGGGTCATCATGAGTTGGAAAGGATTTGGAAAGCACAGAAGAACAACAAAGCAAGACCAAACCTGCTGCCCTCACCCACACCACTGGCCCTACGACCTCTAACATCCTTGTATCCTGCATAGCATCAGAAAATAGGATAGCGATGTACCTTATTTCACAAGCCCTGGTTGTAAAATATTGTCACTTCCCAACAGAACCAGAGTTCTGCCCCATTATGCCAGGCTGGAAAGTTCTGAGGTCTGGCTTCTACAGAGCTCTCTTGTTCTACTGCCAGAGAGTTGACATCTAAGTTTAAACAAAATTCCTGTTTTAAAAAATAAAGAAAGCACAGAAACCAACATCAGTAGTTTCCCATACATGATTTCAAAAGGAAAGAATTACACTCATAGCTCTGTTGTATTCACCTGCTATTCCATTCTCCCTCCTTACTGCTTCCCCACAGCTTGGGAAAGTTACTTTTGGGACTACAATACCCAGAATTCACCAGCCAGGATGGACAGCAGGTGATTCTGGGAGTTGGAGCTTTGCTTCCTTAACAATTTAAATATTAGCAATTTTGTCAATTCATTGCCCTTCCCTTGTAAGAAGTTTATCTCTTCCCATGGAAGAAACATCTGTTTCCCACTCCCAGCCGGACTTTTTCTATTGACTGGCTTTTAGGCTTTATCTCAATAGCATATTGCTTGCATCACTTCACCACCTAATTCAGGGCATAAAGGTCATTTCAGCTAGAAATTTCAAATCTAATGCACACATCTAATGGACAAGGTCTCTGTAATGACCATGGGCCACAGCAATATTAGAAGCAACATTAGGAAGGGATGGACATGAACCTGCCAGAATAACATTTTACCTTTTTTTTTTTACCTGAACATGTTTACCTGAGTATGAGGCCAAAATATTTTATGTACATTACTGCCAACTAATTGGAAGAAACAGGAAAGTAGAATTTTGTAATTCATGTGGTATCCGGTTATAAGTAATGCTTTCTTAGTATTTTTTTAAAGAAAATTTTTGAGCAGCCTCCGTGTAACGGAAGGGTCTGCTTAACCCTTTCCCCCCTGCTGTTTTTTCACATTCAGGCTGCAATCCAACACCCCTCAGTGGGGCATAAATATCAGCATGCCGAGATAAGCTACTATACGCCAGCACTATGCAATCTCCATGCAGAATAGCAACAATTACACAACACATATCAATGTCTGGGTGCTGTTGTGCAATGCAGAATGTGAAGCCGCAATGTGCAATATGCAATGCACAATTGCAACACGCAACCTTGTGGCTTTATTTCCACAACAGCTCATGCCAAAATAAACACCAGTTAGTCTTAAAGGTGCTGCCACATTCCTTTTTTTCCTCCCTCTCCCTTCCTCCTTTTTATAAATGAATGTATATGTAGGATTTTATTAGATGAGCCTCTAAAAATGTTCTTTTGCCAGCATAACTAAAGCCATTTTTATGCTGGCAAATGAACACCTCCCACCAGATTTACCTTTGTCTCCTGGCAAAGGCTTCCCCAGCAATGAAGAGGAAGTGAATGGAGCCCCATTTACTTTCTCATTCAAAACCCCTTGGAGTTTCACGAGATTTTGGACTCTATCAGACGCACTAAATACAGCGTCATAACAATGCCACATAACTGCAAAAGGGCACACAGATCAGTCAACATTGCCCTTTCATGGTTATGTCCTGGCCAAAACCCATACCTTTTAGTTGATGGCTTAAGCCATCCCCTCTCCATTGACGCCCCCTTGTCGTGGGAGAGAGGCTTGCGTACCCTAATGAAGTTTTGAGCTATGCTGGCGGTGGCATAATAGCCACTGGTAGGGTCTCCCATGCCAGACAGGTCAAAACCGAAGGGTCTGACAAAGAGCGTCAAAGGGCAGGATGGGCTCTCTAGCCTTGTGGCAACCGTCCTAGGCAAAGGAAAACTCTAATCCCAAACCCGGGCAGATGGTGCTCGTCCAACCCTGTAAGGTCAACCATCTAAGAGAAGGAAACTCTAATCAAACCTACGGCCTGAGGACCTCGCTGCCACGTCCATGCTTGCAAGGCCACGGCAGATGAATCTCTGGTTTAAAGGGTGAGGCCAGTTCTGTGCATGCTGCGCTCCACCAGAAAAATCCATTGCACAGGCTCGAAGGACAAATCCAGTTCCAAAAAAGCCCTGTAGCGACTGGCGAGGGACGAAACCGGCAGGTGTAAAGATGCACTGGGAGCCACAGCCCCAACCCTGCATGCAGTCGGTTCAGGACATTGGTCGCTCGAGGCTGACCCGGGAGATGACAGTCTTGTTCAGCAGCATCCTGAACGACCAAGCAGCCTTTTTTAAGGAGAGTACTGCTGGCTCCATATGGAGAGGGGCCTAGAAAAGGTGGCCTAACGAAAGCTCATCCCCAACTACCTGGTTGGCTAGCCGCAGCCAACGGGAATCTTCTGATGCGGTCAAACCAAGGCAAAGAGCCTTTTTAGTCATCAGCGCGCTTGCAGAAAGCGCGGGATGAGTCCTTCCTGAATCTTTGTTTGCGAAGAAAAGCCAGAGAGAGAGAGAGAGAGAGAGAGAGAGAGAAGCCATCCATAGATCCCCCTGCTGTTTTTTTGCCAGCATTGCTGGCATGCGAAGCCTCAGGCCATTTATCTCTCAATACAGAGTCAATGGCCTGACTAGGCAGAACACTTCCAAGTGAGATCAGGACATCCAAGTAAGTGACTAACTTTTTTTAACCTTCCCTGGGCTACCTGGAGGTTTTTTAGTGTATGTATGTGCTTGGTGTGACTTTATATGTCTTATTTTTAGTATTATTTTTGAATTTCCTGTGCAATCTCATCACGCAAGATTTCAAAAGAGGAAGTGAAATCCGTTCACTTCCTCCTTATTGCCAGAGCTGCCTTTGCCAAGAGAGGGGGTAAATGCGAGGTGTGTGTGTATTCTTTTGCCGGCATAAAAACTGATATTTTTTTTTTAATGCTGGCAAAAGAATGTTCTAAAGGGAACATCTGATGAAGTCCTCCATCATGCAGGAAACTCAAAAATACAATCAAAAATAACACATAAAAAGTGACAGAAAGCTGATCTATTGACAGCTTGTCCCATCAACAAAATAGATCGGCTTATTGGCAGGACATAAACGTGAAACGGCGATGTCATGTTGTACATGCATCCTTTCACGTTTATGTGGCATCATTATGACACCTTATAGAGTGTCTGATGAAGTCCATACACTCTGCAAGCATGTAGGATCTTGGCTGGTATATGAGCTGTTCATAACATGGCAGTGGAAAGGATCTATTGCTTCCATACTTCATCAGTGGTAAGGTGACACCTAAATCAGTAGTCATCCAGATTGTTCCCAGTTAAAAAAGAAACAGAGATTGCTCTATATCCTTTATTTGGAGATCAGGGCAGAGGAGCAGAAGATAGGTCTGGATCTACTGGCAGATCTCTGAGTTATGTCCACTACACAGGTAAGGATGTCTGACACCTGATTGTTTAATATTACTAAAAAATTTCCTCCTCCCATCTGAAATTTACAGTAACACCCCCACACCCGCTGATTCCCCATCTGCTGATTCAATTATCTGTGGACGGTGGCAGCAGGGGGGGTGCATGGGGGAGAGAGAGAAGGAGGAGAGATCTTGTCTCTCTCCTCCCTTCGGCCCCATGATTGCCCCCTAAGATCACTCCCATGGTAAGAATGGTAATGGGGGGTCAAAGGGAGGGGAGGAGGAGATCTGCCTCCCTTCTTCCTTTGCCCTCCGGGATCACCCCCCAGTATTGCTCCCATGGTGGGAATGGTGATGGGGTGTTCGCAATTATCCACAGATTTCATTATCCACGGGGGGCCCTGGAACCAATCCCCCATGGATATGGGGTCCTATTGTATTCTGCTGAAAGGAAAGAAGCTTGGAGGCAAACAGGAGTGGATTTTTGCATGTTAAGGCTGTGAGCTTCATTCAGTTTTGGTGATCAAAACAAATTTCTGGATTCCAAATTCTAAACTGACATTCTGTTTTGTACCAAGCTTGGTTTGTTGGTTATCAGGGTTGTTGGTTTTTTTGTTTGTTTGTTTGTTTTTGAACCAAATAGATCCTACAAAGTAACCTGAAAGGTGCCCACTGCCTCTGAACACAATTTCCCAGGTTTTTAAATATTCTTTTTCTCAATAAATCATTTCTCCTGCAGTCTTTCATTTCAGATTCTTGCCATGTTTGTAAGTGTAATCACATAAGCCATATCAATGCATAGATATAGGATGGGGGAGACCTGGCTGAATGAGAACTACGTGCGAAAGGAGTCCTAGTAGACCACAAGTTGAACATGAGCCAACAGTGTGATGCGGCAGCTAAAAAGGCCAATGCAATTTTGGGCTGCATCAATAGAAGTATAGTGTCTAGATCAAGGGAAGTAATAGTGCCGCTCTATTCTGCCTTGGTCAGACCTCACCTAGAATACTGTGTCCAGTTCTGGGCACCACAATTCAAAAAGGATATTGACAAATTGGAGTGTGTCCAGAGGAGGGTGACTAAAATGGTGAAAGGTCTGGAAACGATGCCTTATGAGGAGAGACTTAGGGAGCTGGGTATGTTTAGCCTGGAAAAAAGACGATTAAGAGGCGATATGATAGCCCTGTTTAAGTATTAGAAGGGGTGTCACGTTGAGGATGGAGCGGGCTTGTTATCTGCTGCTCCAGAGATTGGAACACGGAGCAATGGATGCAAGCTCCAGGAACAGAGATTCCACCTCAACATTAGGAGGAACTTTTTGACAGTAAGAGCTGTTCGGCAGTGGAACGCACTCCCTCGGAGCGTGGTGGGGTCTCCTTCCTTGGAGGTCTTTAAACAGAGGCTGGATTGCCATCTGTCGGGGATGCTTTGATCAAGATTTCCTGCGTGGCAGGGGGTTGGACTGGATGGCCCTCGTGGTCTCTTCCAACTCTGCAATTCTATGATTCTATGATTCTATGATCACATACTCTTAAAAATGACTGATGGGTCTAAAATTGGAGGAATTGTTTTTTCCAGTTCAAATGGCCAGTTAATAAGTGAACTGTCATCTCAGTACTTTCCAGTGACATTATCCCTTTCACATAACAATCTTATCTGAGATCATCAACTGGAGGGAGCAGGAACATACCCACCACATGTCCTGATTTGGCGAGAACAGTACTAATTAACCCTCTGTCATCCCACTTTTTCAGCTGCTTTTAAAATGTTCCAGTTTCTCTTGCCGTCTCCCAATTTCCACCTTTCCCCTCAGCTTACTTCAATTGCTACAAACTGAGTTTAAAGCGCAAAAATAGTTTGCATGCAATTAACTCAGCAGGGGGGAGCTGAGAGGTGGTAGTGGAATCCTTCCCTTCCCAATAGCCTCAAGAAAAAGCAAACAGCTGCAGCCTGTCCTAGCCTGTGTTTTCTTCCTCATTAATACATTTTGCCATCCTCACCATACTCTGACATGGTTTGGCTATGTGTGTCCAGGTTTTCTTCTGTGAAATGTTGCAGGGTATGCAGGAACTGGATCTAGGTTACTCTTCATATGCCCTATCATTCAGCTTATCGGCCTTTCCTGGCCATGAAGAAAGATCTGAGAATCTGGAATGTCATTGATGCTTCTGGACACTCTTCCTGGAGTCTGAGAGATGTATGTGAATCCAACAAAATGCCCCAAAAAACCCTTTTTGAGATTCATCCTATTGGTAACCTTTAGATAATGGTCCACTTAGCCATTAGTTGACAGAAAACTGTGTTTGTTGAAGCTAGCCGAGTTGCTGTGACCAGCAATATTAGCGTGACAAAGTAGCATTAAATCCAGTGTTCAATTTGGTGACTGAAATTGAAAGGATGACGGCATTAGCCAATTTTTGAATTTTTTTTCCCTGAAAACAAACTTGTGATTTGCACTGGGTCTATAGTCCCTTGCTTTATTACTGGGAAAGTTTCACATTCATTTTAAGTGGCTACCTAATGGATTTCATCCTGCGGCCCTGATTTGCCACCATATAATTAAGTGAAGGGCTTTGCAAAATAGCTAAAGGCTCAGTGTCATGGCAACCCTTGTTTGCATCAGAGCAGCGGTCAGATAATACCTTCTTAGAAACCACCAGCTTACGGATAACAACCTATTTCTGTTCTGCAAGTACAGTTGACATACTATCTAAGGATACCGAATAATTCTGCACTGCAGAAAGAAAAAAATTGAACCTGTATTTTTGCTTTCCAATTTTTTTTTAATGGTTTGAACTATTACTTAATTCAAGCCCAAATCTCATTAAGGCAATAAACATGTGTTTGTTCTGTGTCATTCCAGGATTCAAATGTAGGCTCACTTACTGAAACTTCCTCCAAATAAAACAAACTCCTTTATAGAGAAAAAGAGTCAGGCTGAGGGTAGGATCTACCGTTGGGTAGGATGAAGCAACCACCTCAAGCAGCAAGTGCTGGAAGGCTACAGCAGTGGTACCTACCTCTTGCCACCTATTCCTCCTGAGAGAATAGGACTGCAGGTCTCCCTTTCTTGGACCTTTCTTGGACCTTTGCCTCTCATACTATGGAGGACCCTATCCTGCTGACTGCTGGTCTAATTGACTTCTATTACAAGAGATGGAAATGGAGTGTCATATTGTCCTTTGCCTCAAGCAGCAAAATGACATGGGCCAAACTTGGTCAGAAACGGGGATCATAAAATCACAGAGTTGGAAGAGACCACAAGGACCATCCAATCCAATTACTTCCCATGCAGGACCACACAATCAAAGTATTCTGGACAGATGGCCATCCAGCCTCTGTTTAAAAACCTCCAAAGAAGGAGACTCTACCACACTCCAAGGCAGTGTATTCCACTTCCGAATAGCTCTTACTGTCAGGAGGTTCTTCCTAATGTTTAAGTGGAATCTTTTTTCCTTTAGTTTTGAGTCCATTGCCCTCTGTCCTAGGGGCTGTCTAAATGGCAAAAATGTTCCTCATAGAATTTGAGGAGAATACGATTTGTCTTAATGGCATCCTGCATCATTTTGCCGTGTTTGGAAAGAGGGGGGGGCAAAAATGCCAAAATTTTGCAGGATTCGCTTTGATGCACATTCCCTATAAGAGCAGAAGTGGAAAGCTGATTGGTCGGATGTGCGCAGGGGGTGGAGCTTTCTAACAAGGCAAGTGACTGAAACCAACATGTTGGATTCTTGCCATAGCCTTTTCCTTAGGTTTTTTCCAGGCTGCGAGGTCGTGTTCTGGAAGAGTTTACTTCTGACATTTCACCTGCATCTGTGGCTGGCATGTCTGAAGATGCACAGATGCAGGCAAAACATCAGAAGTAAACTCTTCCAGAACACGGCCTCACAGCCTGGAAAAAATCCAAGGAAAATCTATGGATGCCAGCTGTGAAAGCCTCCGACTTCACATTTTGTCATAGCAATTGTGTGCTGAGGTGATGAAACAGCCTTTTTTCCTCCCCCCCCCACAATTTATTTAAGTAGAAGACCATGATTCTGCCGTACCTTGGGTATGCTTTTTTTTTTTTTAACTGTATGGTAGTGGCAACTGGTGACAATTAAAATGCAAGTAATTCACTTGCACCCGCCATCTTGATTCGCAGGCATGCCCATTTGAACAATGAACACAGATAGCTTTGCATGCCTGAGATCTTGCCAAAACTTTGTGGAGACAAAGGAAAGCTGTTGCGAATTGGCATTAGTGCGCATCAATCCATATAGACAAGCCCCTAGTCTCTGTAGCAGCAGAAAACAAGCTTGCTCCATCCTCAGTATAACATCCCTTCAAATATTTAAACATGGCTATCATGTCCCCTCTCAACCTTCTCTTCTCCAGGCTAAACATACCCAGCTCCCTAAGCTGCTCCTTCTGCTTGCAGAAGGGGCTTCCGCCCAATTTCTAGGGGTTGCCTTTGCACTTCCACTCATCACATTCGGGGGAGGGGACCTTTTGTGTAGCCTTTTTGGGAATCTGCAGAGGAAGTTATGGGAGAAAGGAGGTACAGAAGCCCTTTCAACCAACCCAGCTGCAACGGACTTAATTTGGATCCAACTGTATATATTTGGATCCAACAGAGACAAAGACAGAGAGTTTGAAAAAATATCCTGCAGCTTAGAAGTTATTATTTTTTTGTCATTGAGTAGAATCCAAACTGTTTGACAAGAATTCCATTAAAAGAGGGATTCTCCCTCCCACACAGAAGGGTCCTACAACTCTGGGGTCATCAACATGAGCCAGGATATGCCGGCTCCCCGCTGGTGTATCCTGCCCACAGATCTGGTCCGTTCTTTCCCCATTACCATCACTAAATGGGCCAGAGTCCAGACAGGCATGCCGGCCCATTGCTGCAGCCACCACCGTCACCATCTCCCTTGCTCTTCCAGAAGTGAGGAAGCTGGCCCGCAACATGTGATCAAGGCCCCTGCATATGACCAGCCTTGGTCACATGCTGTGGGACTCCTTCCTTCTTTGGAAAAGCAAGGCAGACTGGCAGCTGCAGTGATGGGCTGCCCTGCTGGGATAGGCTCCTGTGGACACACGGGGTCCGATCTGTTTTTTGCCAGCAGGACCAGATTTTCCCAGATATTATTCTACACCAAATATTATTCTACCCCATATTATTCTACCCAGATAGTATTCTACAACAGCTGCAGGCTACTCCATCTTAGACCCGTCTTTTGCCCTATGAGTTATGAGGACCACCCACAGGCAGAACATGGCAAATCAGGACTGCAGGGCTCTCAGACAGGCAAGACAGGGTAAATTGCCTGTGCAGATAAGCCCTCTGACTCAAGTGTGTCATTAAAACCGAAGAAGGTCCGCTTCTTGACTCAAAACTCTACTTACTACTCACAAGTGGATGCAATTGACCAATCAGTGAAGTAAACCTCATTTAATTCCTTTAAAAAGATTTCTTAAACAATGCAATAGTTGCATTTTATACCCTTAAGCCTGGTGCTCCAGTGATCTCAGTATTGTTTTCATTTCTTTTTTATTTTAAGATGAGTTTGTAGCATTTTGGGTTTAAAATGTTATTTTACTGGTTTGGTGCTTCTAATTGTATATATCATAATGGGTGCTTTCTATTCTGGTGGAACAGTGACTCATTAACAAACAAGCAAGCTCCTTTAAGGCTCAGCTTTCACTATAGTGAATTATTTTTTACCTCCAAGGGTCAAATCAGCTCAGAGCTGGCAAACCTGGTTATCTTGGGTGAGCTCAGATGTGTCACTGCAGCATGCACACATAAAAGCAACCTTCTTGGCAAGAATCCGGGATCCAAGAGCTCTGTGTCACTTAATCCCAGTGTTCGTTCTTGCCACTTATGACACAAGATATGCAAGGTGACACAAAACAGTCAGCAAGCAATTTCAGGGCTTGTAAAAAAGCTGCTTCTTTGGAGTGCATCTCCTGGAATCCCCAGACAGCACGGTCTCTATCAGTGCTATCTTAGGGTTTCTGGGAGTCATACTCCAAAAAAGGTAACTTTTCCCAGCTCAACTCCAAGTTACCTATGGTGGGAACTTATCTACCACAAATGGGGGTCTGTCATTAAAATTAAGCTGAACCTATTAAGCAAGGGCATCAACTAACGAAATTTAAGCACTGTTAAGATCCATTGCTTTCAAGTTAAGCAACATACTATGCAGTCATATCCATGTTTACTCAGACATAAGTCTCAAGTACAGCTGGATTTGTATCATACTAAGTGAATTTATAACTTCAACATTAAGCATCAGTGTAAATATTCCACTGAAAGCAATAAGATCTCAAAAGTGCTTAATTTTGGCTGGGTTACGTATATCTACTAGGTCCTAGAGCAAAGCAGGCCTGAGTTCTCTCTCTGGAAGCCAAGATGACTAAACTGAGCCTGTCGTACTTTGGGCATATAGTGAGAAGACATTACGCATATAGAAAAAACAGTAATGCTTGGTAAGATAAAAGGCAGTAGGAAAAGAGGAAGGCTGCATTCCAGGTGGATGGACTCAGTCAAGGAAATCAAGCCCTGAGTTTGCAAGACCTAAATGGGGTTGTTAATGACAGAGCAACTTGAAGGTCTCTCATTCATACGGTTGCCATTAGTTGAAGTCAAACTGACAGCAGTTAACAACAAGAACATCTATTGTTTGCAAAATTAAAAGGTTTACCAATAGATACAGTAAAGTTGCAATCGTTAAAGATTTCCTATACCTTAGCTCAGTCATGAATCAAAATGGGGACTGTAGTCAAGAAATCAGAAGAAGACTCAGAGATGGAAAGGCAACCATGAAGGAACTAGATAAGGACTTACCAGATAAATATAAAGGCATATCATCAGATACCAGAGTCAGAATCATTTAGGTTAAGGTATTTCCAAATGCTATGTATAGTTGTGAAAGCTGGACAGTGAAGAAAAAAGACAGGAGGAAACACAACTCATTTGAAATGTGGTGCTGGAAAAGACTTCTACGGATATCATGGACTGCTAAAAAGACAAATAAATGGGTGGTAGGGCAAATCAAACCTGAACTCTTCCTAGAAGCCAAAATGACAAAACTGTACTTTGGATGCTCCAGCTTGTCAATATCCTCTTGATTTGTGTTCTGGGCACCACAATTCAATAAGGATATTGACAAGCTGGAGTGTGTCCAGAGGAGGGAGACCAAAATGGTGGGAGGTCTGGAAGCCATGCCCTATGAGAAGCAGCTTAGGGAGCTGGGTATGTTTAGCCTGGAGAAGGGATGTCATACTGAGGATGGAGCAAGCTTGTTTTCTGCTGTTCCAAAGACTAGGATATGGAGCAATGGTCTCAAACTACAGGAAAAGAGATCGTACCTAAACATTAGGAGGAAGTTCCTGACAGTGAAAGCTGTTTGACAGTGGAACGCACTGCCTCGTAGTGTGGTGGAGTCTTCTTCTTTGGAGGTTTTAAACAGAGGCTGGATGACCATCTGTCGTGAATGCTTTGATTGTTTATTCCTGCATGGCAAAGGGTTGGACTAGATGGCCCTTGTGGTCTCTTCCAACTCTAAGATTCTATGATTCTATATCATGAGAAAACGTAGCTCACTGGAAAAGACAATAATGCTTGGTAAAGTGGAAGGCAGTGGGAAAAGAGGAAGACTGCACCACAAATGGATTGACTCAATCAAGGAGGCCACAACCCTGAGTTTGCAAGACTTGTGCAAGGCAGTTAATGATGAAGGGATCTTGGAATTCTTTCTCTCACAGGGTTGCCATAAATTGAAGTTGACTTGACAGCAAATAACAAGAAAGGGTGCAACCTTTCCTGAGTGCACTGGGAGGGATAGATTAAGCTCCATCAGATATAATAGGATGTGGGCAGAGATTGGGAAAGTTATATTTAGATGACAGCTCTCCCAAATCCCCCAGCCACTGTGGTCACTGGTTATGCTGGCTGGAAGGTTCTGAGTGATGTAGTCTAAAAAAAGAAACTTTTTCCAATCTCTGGACTTTTTGTAACCCTTGACCTGGTTAAAAACAGCAGGTCTGTTCTTCTGCTTTTAAGGCATAGAAAACATGGGCAAAAGCTTTTTCTGTTTGCAAATCAAGCTGGTGTTGAGGGTAGAGGAGCAACAGCAAGCACAGAAATTGGCAATTTTAGTCAGTTTGTGTTGCAGTAAATCTGCACAGGAGAGAATACTGAGTCTGAAAAGATTCAACTGATGCTGACATTACACTATGTTTCACACCCAATTGATATGAACTTACTGTTTGCCTAGGCACTTTAAAGGACATTTCACTCTGTTGGTTTTTAGGTTGCAATCCTGTACCTACTGACCTAGGAGTAGGCCACATTTAATTCCATGGGACTTATTCTGCTCCTGAGTACAGATGTATTGGATTGTGCTGTTAGGTAGTTTTCAGTTTGCTGAACTGGTTGTTGTATTCTGTTAGATATTGTATTTTTGTATTTTATGGTAAGGTGGTTATAAGCCTTCAGAGTCCTTCAGTTTTGCCCGAATCTGTACAGGCTTTAAACTGTTTTCACTTGTTTTAATCACCCAATAGTTTGATGTGTTTTAAGATTAAGTGATTTCTTGTTGCTTTAAAATGACATTGTTCTAAACTGATTTTTATCTGTACACTGCTGTGGGAGCTTGTAATACAGGGAAGAATGCAACTATTTTAATAATTAAATATATGTTTATAGAATCTAGAGCAGGAAGGGGTCTTGAAGATAATCTAGTCTAACACCTGATTCAGAGCAGGTCATTCTGCAAAACAGGATCTAGCTACAGCATCTGAGGCAGTCCTTGCTTAAATACCTCTAGCAAAGTTGAACCCATTACCTTCTGAAGATGCCTCTTCTACTGCCAAACAGAGCCTATTGTTAAGAGGTTTCTCCTAATGTTTACCCAAAATCTGCTTCCCTGCAAGTTCCAGTCAATTGGTTTAAATCTTGCCTTTCCGGAGCAACAAGTCTGCATGACAAAACAAAATGTGTGCTTATGAAACTCATCTGGAGACTGAAGGGGGATTTGTAACCGTTATTAAAATTCAAAAGCTGATTATTTTTCCTGCCTCAGACCATACAAAATATTTTCTGCATGACTTGGTCTGTTTTCATAATGGATCATGAATGACATAATGACAGGGCTCTGGATTTTCCCTGTTGAATTTCTGAGAACCCAGAAGAACATGTACAATGCTTACTACTCTCTGGTTTAGGTTTGAGTCATTCTTAGTCTTCTATCTTCATAAGAGCTCCTCAGCTGCTGTGCAAGCAGAAATCCACCAGGTAAATCCCAATCCCCCAGACCCCTAACTGGGGGCCCTTTCACACTACACAATTATAGCACTATCGACTTTTTCGGATGAATGAAATATACCGCAAGCAGTCTCATCGCGTTGACAGGCTGCTGCGCTGCAGAGCGTCCGTTTCGTATGACGCTCGCCCCTGGTGGTACTGTTGTGGTACCGCGGGGAGAGTTGAGCGTCATATTTCCTCGATTTTTAAGAACGAAAGTTGATTGTTCTTAAAAATCGAGGAAATATGACGCTCAACTCTCCCCGCGGTACTGCAACAGTACCGCCAGGGGCGAGCGTTATACGAACCGGACGCTCTGCAGTGCAGCAGCCTCGCAACGCGACGAGGCTGCTTGCGGTATATTTCATGCATCCAAAAAAGTCCTATGATTCCACTTTAACTGCAATAGTTCCTTCTTGTGGAATCCTGGGATTTGCAGTCTAGGAAGGGGTACTTAACATTCTTTGCCAGAAATCTCTAGTGCTTCACCAAACTACACATGCTAGGATTCCTTAGGATGCAGCCATGGCAGTTAAAGTAGCTATACTGTAGTGCTATAACTGTGTTAAGTGTGAAAGGGCCACAGATGATGGGAAAAGCTTAACCTGCTAAATCTAATTCCTTGGGGTGGGGAGACTGTGACCCCTAAATAAGGTTACCAGATCGGACATGAATAAATAAAATGAGTCAAAACAGTTGTTTCCAGCCATGGATTCTCAGAACATATAGGACTACTGTTCCTATCATCTTTAGGCCAGGGTAGCCAATGGCCAAGAGTGATAGGAGCTGTGATATGACAATGTCTAGGGAAGAAAAATTGGAGTCGCTGAATTAAAGTAAGGTGTGAACTTTTTGAAGGCTAAAGTAGCTACTCATCTGGAAAAAAAAAAGTCAGCTGTACTAGGTTATAGACAGCAGAGCAGAAACAAGTAACCACAATGTCCTGCTGCATATAGAGCAAGTTCTTCTAATCCGGTGCTCTCCAGATGTCATAGAATCATAGAGTTGGGAGAGACCACAAGGGCCATCCAGTCCAACCCCCTGGCATACAGGAATACACAGTCAAAGCACTCCCAATGGATGGCCATCCAACCTCTGTTTAAAAATCTCCAAAGAGGGAGACTCCACCACACTCTGAGGCAGCACATTCCACTGTTAAACAGCTCTTACCATCAAGAAGTTCTTCCTAATGTTTAGGTGGGATCTCTTTTCCTGTAGTTTGAGTCCATTGCTCCATGTCCTAGCCTCTGGAACAGCATAAAACAAGCTTGTTCCATCCTCAATATGGGCTTGTCTACACAAGCGGGGCGGGAATTCTGCTTTAAATTGCATTTTCCTGGTCGACAGTGACCCTGCCCACATCTTGTTAATGCCACACACATCTTGTGAAAGCGAAGTGAGAACAGCATTAACAGCCACACACTTCCCCTAGGTGAGCTCATTTCAGTGGAAAAGGGTCGTCCTGCTATGATCATGTGTCCTATACTTTCCATTATGTTTGGTAACATGGCCATGACCACTCTACATTTTTTCTTCTTGTCATCCATGCAAATATGCAAATAGGCAGAGGTGCACTAATAATGATATAGAGTATCCAGACAAAACACACCTTCAAAAAATAATGGCAACTGCATGTTGACAAAATGTAAATACAAATGGAGGAAGTAGCTGTTCCTGGCAGGAATTTTCAGATAACCCAAAACACAACCCCTAACCCAGGCTCCACACCGAAGCCAACTCAGAAGAAGCCACACATACAATAAATTGTTTTTTCCAGGAAGGTGTAAAAGGTAGTTTTTTAAAAATTGAATATAATTCCTCAGGCACCCAAAAGAACTATATTCGGTTTGAATCCTCAAGAACATTGTGTGTTCTACCAGCCACCAGTACAGTGTGAGTACACTTTTTTCACCTGTATATACAAGTCTTATGACATCCCTTCGAAAATTTAAACATGGCTATCATGTCCCCTCTTAACCTTCTCTTCTCCAGGCTAAACATACCCCGCTTCCTAAGCCACTCCTCATAGGACACTGTTTCCAGACCTTTCGCCATTTTGGTTGCCCTCTTCTGGACACATTCCAGCTTGTCCATAACCTTCTGGAACTGTGCCCAAAACTGGACACAGTATTCCAAGTGATATCTGACCAAAGTAAAATTGAGTTGTACTATTACTTCCCTTTGTCTGGACACTATACTCCTATTGCTGCAGCCTAGAATCATATTGGCTTAACAGCTGCATCACACTGTTGGCTCATGTTCAGATTGAGGACTCTTAGATCCCTTTCACATGTACTATTATTGTCAAGCCAGGTCTCACCCATCCTACATTTGGGCTTGCTTATTTATTTATTTATTTATTTATGCCAAGTGTTATATCTTACATTTTTCCCTGTTGAAATTCATCTTGTTAATTTTGGCCCAGCTCTCTCATCTGTTGAGGTCATTTTGAATTCTGATCCTGTTCTCTGGGTTATTAGGTGCCCCTCCTAATTTGGTGTCATCTGCAAATCTGATAATCTGGATGTGCTGGACTATAATTCCCATCACACTTGGCTGGAAAAGATGGGAGTTACAGTTTAACACACAAGGAAGGGGTCAGGTTGGAGAGCCTGAGTACACAATTGTGAATATTTCCAGGTGCTGTAGGTTGTATTTCAGAAGACGGAAGTGGCAAAACTTTTGTCTAAGGGGTTGTCCAAACAGTGAAAATACTCCTCATGGAATCAGAGAAGAATATGATTTATCTTAATGAGATCCTGCATCACTTTGCCATATTCAGAAGGAGGGGGGGCACCAAAAACTATGCAGGAAAAGCCTTCATGGCTTTTCCCGAAGTATTTAAAAAGCTCCGTCAGGAATGTGCATTTCCACTTGTTCGGACAACCAATTCACTTTGATGTTCAGTCCCGATAAGAGCGGAAGTGGAAAGCTGATTGGTCAGATGTGTGCAGGGGGCAGAGCTTGCTGGCAAGGCATGTGCCATGAACTGCCATGCTGGATTCTCACCATAGCAATCGTGAGCTGAGGTGACAAAACAGCCTTTTTCTGTTTATTTAGGCATAATATCACACTCCTGCACTTTGGATATGCATTAAAAAAACTGTTCAGTGATGGGAACTGGTGACAATAAAAATACTCGCGTCCTCCATCCTGATTTGCAGGCATGTCCATTTGAACAACCAACGCAGATAGCTTTGCATGCCTGCAATCTTGCCAAAACATCTTGGAGACAAATGAAAGCTTCTGCAAATTGGTGTTAGTGCACATCAACCCACATTTTATAGACAAGCCCTAAGAAAACCCTATGAAATTCATGGGGTCACTCTACGTCAACAGGCAATTTGAAGGCACACACACATACTCACCCCTACAACAGTTTCTGAAGGGCATTTTGTGAGCCAAACCTCAATGGCCAAGGTCAAATTCCTCCAACAATATTTATAGCAGTATTTCTACCTCACTGGTCACAGGAATGTTAAGTAGCTCAAATGTGCATGCAGACAACAGTCTGCTCCAGGAAAGTGAGGGAAGGACAGAACTGAAAGGACCTACCAGAAACCAACAGGCAGTTTGGGCTTGCTGTTTAGAGTTTGCATCCTAGCAGGATAGAGGTGACAAAAAGACTCAGAAACAAAGCGAGGTCACAGAACAAAAAGCACAGTTACAAACTACAGATGGAGATATATCATCAAGTATGCATCCAGGAAACCTGAAAGCAAATGCTTTAGCACCTCTTCTGTTCATGGAGCTGGCATGAGCCATCTTAAGAGTTGCAGCTAACACTTACATTGCCCTAGAACTGGGGTAAGCAACCAGTGCCCTATGGATGTATAGAAATGTGACTCTCGCAATCCCCAGTCAACAGAGCCAATGGTCAGGAGTCATGAAAGTCATGGTCCAAAACATCTGAAGGGCACTAGGTTACCTACCCAGTGGCCTAACATATTCATTTGCATTTCAAATGCTACTCATGATTTTTCTCTTCTGAGTCAGCATTGAGTTTGATGTTTCTATAAGTTTTTCAAAATGCAGAGGTCACTGGTAGATCTCCTGTAGGTTAATTATTATTTGGTTCCAACGGTGTCTTTGGAGGGTAGAAAGGGTAAATTTTGATTTGGGTTGGACTCCAGCTACATTACAACCCCATTTCAATGTTTCTCATAAGAGGCTACAATGTATTCTCAATATCATATGCAAAGATGTTCTAATGATCTCTGGAAACCCCATTAAAGCAGAGCATTAGATACCCATAACATTTTTATATACAGTAATATTATAAAGCCTTAACAGCCTCCAGGCTCATCAGATTTAGGTTGCCTTCTTTTTTCCTCACTAGAACTTCAAGATCTATCAACCAGGGCTCGGTGCAAAAAATAGGCATCTATGCCAGAATCAGATCAAATATATATTTCAGGGGTAATGGTATTGTAGCCCATCATCTGTATTGGGGGTTCCGAGGGACACAGTGTGGCCCCTTACATTGTCTATCTAGTCCACATCCTGCTTCTCACTGTGGCCAGCAAGTTGCTTCTGAGAAGGCCATAACATGAAGTCTAGCAGTTAATTCCCCAGTAACTGGTATATATTGCCTCTGAACAGAGAAGTTTCTTTATAGCCATCACAGTTAATAGTCATCAACAAGGTTCCTAGCTTTCAGGACCTCAGAGTAAGGGAGAGGAATCTCACGGTGAGGATGTGAGTGTGTGCTTCTCATTTTTTTAAAAAAATGAATAGCATACTCTGTGCAACTGTGGATGATGCTTGAGGTAGCACGCTTTATGACACCACCATGGGCTGGCCCTTGTAACATCACCAGAGGCATCCCTCACAAGAGGTAATCCCAAGGTCTCAGATTTTAGCCCTGAAATCTTAGGGCCAGGCATAGTCCTGACCTGGCATATTCATATCGTCAGTGAATTTAGAAAATGCTCTTTCGGTGTCATCTAAGCCAGTGGCCACCTTAAGGAAGTGACTTTCATATAAAAAACGTTTTGTCCAATGTTTCACAGGTGAAAACCAGGGCATATGCAGCCAAGGAACATCAGAGTGCTGTCAAGATGGCAAGAGTATTAATGAGGAAGAACACACAAGATCGGGAAGGTTGCAACAGTTTCGCTTTGCCTGAGCCTACTGGGAAGCTCAAGATTCTGCCCCTCCTCTCCCTCCCCCCCCACGCAAGTTAACTGAGTACACACTATTTCTGCACTGTGAATTCAGCTTGCAGCCATTGAAATAAGCCAGAGAAAAAGGGGAAGATCAAGAGGAGGAGAGAGAAATTGGTGCATTTTAAAAGCAGCTGAAAAGGTGGGATGACAGAAGGTTAATGGGGGCTGTCCCTGCCAAATAAGAACAGTTGGAGGGTATGTAAAAGCATCTTTTCCAAGTAATATCCAACTGTCCCACTTCTGTGATTTTCTACTTGCTTTTCGACATTGATTGGCACAGCTGGGTTACTTGGGACTCTTAAAGTGTGCTTTTGTGCTTTTAAAAACTTTTGTAGTGTTATTTCTGTTTTTGTTTTTTGAATTTCTTGCACAATGAATTTTTGCGATATTCTGTGGGATTTCAAAGGAAGAAGTGAACAGAGCTCCGTTCACTTCCTCTTTCATTGCCAGAGCTGCCTTTGCAAGGTAAATGTGTGGGAGAGCATTCTTTTGCTAGCATAAAGATGGATTTTTTTATGCCAGCAAAAGAATGCTTTACAGGGATTGTCTGATAAAGTCCTAAGAGTCACATCGGTTATTCTAGGTGAACTTTTATGCATCAACAGCTAGTAAGCAGCAAAGAAGAATAACAAGCTTTCCCCATTGACCTGGTCCAATTTTGCAATGCTAACCTTGACCCCAAAGCCATCACATCAGGTTTTACCAGATCTCTGAACCTTTTATCTCCCCACTCAGCTACCTCCAGTATTGTTACGATACAAATAATACATAAAACAGAAATTTGTTGAGCTGATCATTTACAAAATGTCCCCAAGTTCTCCAGCTCTAACAGCACAATTCTATTGATGTATATGCAAAAGTAACTCCTGCTGAGTTCAAAGGGGTTAATTTGCAAGGAAATGTGCATAGGATGGCACCTTAAGGCAGCAATGTTATACATTCCTACCTGGGAGAAAGTCCCATGGAAGCCAAAGGGACTTCCTTCTGAATAGGCATGAGTAAGACTGTGCTGTCAAAGAGCTAAAAATTATAAGAAATTTAAAAATATATTGTATCATCTTCTATTGAGACAGACAGACATATATAGAAAAGCAAATACTTCAAGAAACAGCTTTGTGTTAAAATGTGTGAAACCTCTGGAGATGATACCAGCAGTGCATCCATTAGTATTAAGCATTTATATTTCTATACCACTTATCAGTGCAAAGCAGTTTACAATGTGTTAGCTAATGAGTCCACCCCAGGTTTCAATCTCAACTTTTAAGAAGCTATCCAAAGCGCTGCCCCACAACCCCAAATAGGTTCATTGCCGCACTGACAGCAAAGCCACCAACTACCAGTGGCTGATATTCTAACCAAGAAAGGGCGAACTTTTGTTCAACTCTCATCCTTCCCACTCCACAATATCCAACGGAAAGAAATTGGGAAAGCTTAAGACTAAAACATCTGGAGAGTCATAGATGCCTTGCTCCTGCTCTAACCACTACCCTACAATTAATTTCCTAGTAGGTACAGGCTGAGTCTTCCTTATCCGGAATTCTAAAATCTGAAATATCTCAAAATCCAAAATTGTCCACATGGTGGGGCTGAGATAGTGACACCTTTGTTTTCTGGTGGTTCAATGTACACAAACATTGTTTCATGCACAAAATTATTAAACATGTATATAAAATCACCTTCAGGCTATGTGTATAAGGTATATGAAACATAAATTAATTTTGTGTTGAGACTTGGGTCCCATCTCCAAGATATCTCATTATGTATATGCAAATACAGTTGTCCCTTCACATTCGCTGGGGTTTGGTTCCAGGACCCCCCGTGAATACCCAAATCCGTGAATACTCAAGTCCCATTATATGCAATGGCAGAGCAAAATGGTGTCCCTTATATAAGATGGCAAAATCAAGGTTTGCTATTAGGATTGTTATTTTTTTAAGAATATTTTTCAAGCCGTGAATACTCAAATCCGTGAATGTCAAATCCGTGAATGTGGAAGGACAACTGTATTCCAAAATCTGGGGGGGAAAATCCAAAATCCAAAACACTTCTGGTTCCAAGCATTTCAGATAAGGGATGCTCAACCTGCATTTGTTGTTTTCCTATTTTAGTGGATATGCTTTTAAATACTTTCAGTTCTAGTGATTGTTTATATTTTAGCTGTCATATGATGAGTACTTTTGGGGAGATTCAATCTGTAGGAGTTTCTTTTGCATTGTATTCTTGGGTATTGTTTTGAGAAATCAAAAGGTAGCTTAGTAAAAAAAAAAAAAAACTCAGGAAAGGGGGAGGAACCACCATCTAAATACACCCTTGTATCACCTTTAGCATACTGTTCTTTGGAACTCGTATTGCAAAATCATCCTATATATTAACACTGCACTCAGTTTTCTGAATAACAACATTGTATGCATACAAGATGGTACCATCCACACACAAGAAGAAGGACATCAGCAATGTGGGGAGTTTGGGGAACTCCAGGTTTTGCAGATGTGCCAAAAAAAATCCCTTATGGCCCTCTCTCCTCAAAAATCCAATGGATATTAGACATGCTCAATGGCATGTAAAGATGGCTGCTGGATCAGGAAAAAAAAAACAGTAAACCTGGAACCCTTTCACTTTTCTAGCACTATGATTCCACTTTAGCTACTATGGCAACATCCTATGGGCTAGGTTTTTTGTGGTTTTTTTCCCAGGCTATGGGATCCTGGGACTTACAGTTTAGGGAGGGGTATTTAGAATTCTCTGCCAGAGAATAATAGTGCCTCCCCAAACAACAAACCCCAGGATTCCATAGGATATAGCCATGACAGTTAAAGTGGAATCATAGCACTTACAGTGACCAGGTAAAATAACAGAGAAGGCTCCTGTACATTTACAGGTTGTGTAGAAGAGGAAATTTCAGCAGTTGTTGCTTGCATGACAAGCAACACCTGTTGAAATTCTCTCTTGCACCCATCCATTAAAGGGACAGGAGCCTTCTCCCTTATTTTATCTGGTCACTCTAATAGCACTATAACTGTGTAGTGTGAAAGGGCCCCAGGTGAAAAAAAGAACAGAATGGAGTACAATCGGACTGCCATATCTGCGGAACCAATATCCGCAGTTTCAGTTATCCACAGGACACAAAATAGGGACACATACCATAGAGTTATGCTGGAAAATGCCTAGAGAGGTATCCTTTCTAGGCATCTTCTGGGTCCTCCAATGCAACTCTATGGTACATTTTTCCAGAAGCCCTTTATTTTATTAGGATTCACTGTTATCCACAATTTCCAGTATCCACGGTAAGTCTGGGAACTAAACCCCCACAGATATGGGAGTCCAACTGTATTCTGAAAGAGGGCTTGGTTGGCCAGCTAACTGCTTGGATCAGGAGCATTCCCCACTGCAACATTTTGCTGTGGATCTAGCATAGGCCATTTGTACAGCTCTGTAGAACTTTGATAGGAATGCATATATGTCTTTGCATTTTGAATTCACTTTCCAGTACAGCATTCTGCAGAAATGATCATGAGGAATAGCAAAGTTTCATATACCATCTGGACCAGGGTTAGCTCCAGTATTGCAGGGACTCCAGACAAAGAGTTTTCCTTTTGTGTCCCAAAAGAAGGCAGAATAAGCATAACAGGGATGTGAAACATTCTCCATCTCAATTATTTGTTGTATTCTTTGGAATCCTACCTGTATTTTTTTCATGTCCTTGCTTTGTATCAGGTTGCAAAATTTGGGCTTTATATTATGTAGATTGCAAGGTTGTTGGTCGTTTTTCCCAATATGAAATTTTGTCCATACATTGATTTGTACCTTTCATACATTTTTGTTCTGGATACATACATTTTGTATGCATTTTCCCCATTGACTACGGGATGTTTGTGTGCATTTTTCAAAGATAGCCATTTTGAGTTGTGTGCATTTATTTGTGTATGATTCAAAACTGGGGTGGTGGAAATAATCTGTTTGTGTTTTGTTTATTCCTAGTGATGAGAAATTGAAGGATATGGGTACAATTTTTTTGCTAGTATTTTCCTCACAGATCATGAATTAGATAAATTCATACAAAAAATCAGTTAATACCAAGTTCTGTTCCATTTCTACCACAATCGTGTCCTCAACCTTGCTGGAGGTGTTTTGCTACCAGGAAGAAAGCGTAATCTTTTAAAGTTTTCTGTGCCTATTTGAAAGCAAGCTTTTGGGAAGCTGTTAGATCAAGAGGCTGTTGGGAGATGGTTATCCTAGACCAGTAGCTTCCAGCCTTTGGCCCTCCAGATATTTTGGACTTCACCTCCCAGAATCCATGACCATTAGACATACTGGCTGGCGCTTCTGGGAATGGAAGTCCGACATATCTAGAAGGCCAAAGGTTGAGAACTACTGCCCTTGATGAAGGGGCAGCCAATACAGATGCTAAATCACCATAAGAACTAAATCTGTGAAGTATACCGGTGCATATTACCTGCAATGATCAGGCAAAATGATTTACAGAATGAAGAAAGAGGCATGAAAGGAAATGTTTAAAATGTTAAGGAGTGGTGTTGGTAAATAAGACAGCTCTATCTGTCTTATTTCAGTGTTTTCTATATCCACAACATCACCTGAAGCTTTGGTGAGTCATATTGTGAATTAGGTCTCACCTCTTATCTATTTTATAGATGTACAGTGCAATCCAAAGCATGTTTATGGAGGTGTAAGTCCTACTACATTCAATGGGGATGTGCTGCCAAGTGAGTGTGCTTTGTGTGGCAGTATACAGCAGGAAATTATATTGCTGAGGGTGGGGAGGGCAGGAAACAGTTGTCACATTTGTGAGGGGTTCGTGTTGGGGTTTTGCAGGATTCTACCATACACTTAATGATTGGATGCCTATACTGTATTTCTAAATGCTCAGCTGCATGTTACCCGAATTACTTGGTTTCCGTGGGACCCACTTATGACACTCAAATTATGGTATTAAATTGGGGGATTTTAATTAGCTCAAAACATGGCTGAAGAGGTCAGATAACTGACAGGATCTTTACACCTGTGTATACTAGTACTAATGGCTTAGACAAGACTCTAAGCCAAAAATAAAATAAAAATGGTTGTTAATGGAAAATAATCACGGTACCATGCACACATGCACTCACACTTCAAGTAACCACACAAGACAAACAAAGAATTAGGAGGAAGCATCTGGAGAGAGAAATAGATTGGGGGAGGTGATGGGCAATACTTTACCTTTCCAAAGAGCAGAGATTCATGTTGCAGAGAAAGACTCAGATTTGGATCTGAAGGTCACACAGCAGTCCGGCAGAGTGATGAGATGGGAGGAGATGTGCACACATGGCTATGATCTGAGGGTAATATTTCAGCATAATTTAATCATAGAATTGGAAGAGACCACAAGGGCCATCCAGTCCAACCCCCTGCCATGCAGGAATAAACAATCAAAGCATTTCCAACAGATGGCCATCTAGCCTCTGCTTAAAAACCTCCAAAGAAGGAGACTCCACCACACTATCTATCTATCTATCTATCTATCTATCTAAACTCTTGGATATGTTGCCTTTTCCAGTGTTCTGATTGGCTGCTCAGGAAACACACCCAACCAATCACCACCCACATGCAAATTCCCTCTCCACCTCACAATCTGCTCCTACCATTCAGTCTGTAGCCCAGATATTTATACCCAATGTTGTTTCCCAGAGTTAAACAATGGAAGCTCCAGCTTCGTTAATTGCTGTTAATGGTTGAGACATTAAGACTGATGAATGTAAGGCAACCTTGTATTGTTGGGGAGGCAGAGGTGTGAAGGAAGACCTTGGCATGATAATGGGTGTTCTAGTCATTTGTTTGTTTTGGAGTATGACTTACTACCAAGTTTGTCTAGGGAAAATTAGCACCCTATCTTGTCTGAGGGGACTTTGTTTAATCTCGTCCTGAGCATGTCTGTTTTGGGGGAAATTCAGAGACAACTTTGTTAGGTCTCTGGGTGACATCTGCTTGAACCCTCCATGGGTGGTTTGGTCTACTGAGGACCTACGTGAACTGTCCATTATTGCCAATTTATGAATTATTGCCAATCTATCAGAAGGGAAGGGGTGTAAGGGCATGTAACATGCAATACTAGTAAACTGGGTACTGAAGGAATATTTCATGGGGGGAAGGTGCAGAATTCTTATTTGAGAATACAATGCCTTTATTTTCCCTCTCCCATGGTTATAGCCCTGTACTACTCTCAAATGTATACCACCAAACATTTTCTATCACGCTGCTCCAAAAAAGAAAAGCACTGCAGTATATGTCCCTGCCTGACCCATTAATCTGCCATGCAGGAATACACAATCAAATCATTCCCAATAGATGGCCATCCAACCTCTGTTTAAAAACCTCCAAAGAAGGAAACTCCACCACACTCCAAGGCAGTGTATTCCACTTCTGAAAAGCTCTTACTGTCAGAAAGTTCCTCCTAATGTTTAGATGGAATCTCTTTTCCTGTAGTTTGAGTCCATTGCTCTGTGTCCTAGTCTCGAGCAGCAGAAAACAACCTTGCTCCATCTCAGTATGACATCCCTTCAAACATTTAAACATGGCTATCATGTCACCTCTCAGCCTTCTCTTCTTCAGGCCAAACATACCCAGCTCCCTAAGCCGCTCCTCATAGGACATGGCTTCCAGACCTTTCACCATTTTAGTCGCCCTTTGGACACGCTCCAATTTGTCAATATCCTTCTTGAATTGTGGTTCCCAGAACTGGACACAGTATTCCAGCTGAGGTCTGACTAAAGCAGAATAGAGTGGCACCATTACTTTCCTTGATCTAGACACTATATTGATGCCCCATCTGAGCCCTATATCTGCCCCAAGGTGGTGAGGACTACCCGGGGGCAAAATGGGGCAAAAACCCTGCATCTTCAGGACAGCAGGGCTCTAACACAAGGGCAAGATGAGTTATATTGCCTGTGTAGACAAGCCCATAGTTGCTCCGATTTCCATTTAATTTTGACAGTAGCTTTAGTGGTGGGGGAAAGGTATAGACCCTGAAAGTTTGGGGATGCATATGGCTTCCTAAATCCAAGAAGTTACCCAGTATTTATTTAAATCATCTCCAACTCTCATTACAGCAGTTTGACTCCTGGGTTCGCTTCCCAAACAGAAAAACTCCTTCTGTTCATGGAAGAGATTCAGATCCAGTGAAAGTATCTGCTGGAAGAAGAAAGGGAAATGGTAATTTTCAGCTATTTTTCCTCCTCCGTTGCATAGTTCCCCATGACATCCTCCACCAACCCCCTGGAGCACATTTTCATGGTTCTAGGGCAGGGTTATAAAGAATACTTGCAAATTTTCTTGTCCCTCATATGGTAACCCCTTATGCAATAGAGTGTCTACACTACACAGTTATAGTAGGTTTAGACCCCTTTACTTGGCATGGTTCCATCTCATGGAATTCTGTCATTTTTAGATTAGTGGGGTCCTTATAATTCTCTGCCAGACAGCATTAGCTTTGTTGGACTAGAGCTCTTTAGAAGGGAATCCTACCAAGCTAAAAACCCCAAAATTCATAGGATGCAACCATTGAGAGTTAAAGTGGTAGGCTAGTGCTATAAAGGGGTAGTAAAGAAACACTTCAGTTAATCCACAACTTATGGCTCCTCTCCTTATCTTTTTCCATGTTGTACCTGTTGTTCCAGATCAGTCTGTGCTGTATCCTTTACAATGTTTGTTTAATTGACATGGAAAGCAGTCTTTTTGGGGGAAGTTGCGTAAGGCAAGGTGTGACCTCTATACACACTGGGCCAATAGTCAATAACTCTGTCGCAAAAGAAAACTGTGGCAAAATACCATGCTGAGGGACATAGAGAGTCCTAAAACAGAGGTTTCAGTGCCTTACTTCCTTCACAGCTGCTGGGCCTCAATTGTTTTCTTCCTTCCTTTACTGTCTACTGTCTACTCCTTTGCTGTTGGGATTGTGGGTTGCTGGATGGAGCTGTTGTGTCAAGCCAAACACAGCATAGAATGGAAAGTAGCTGAGATCATTCTGGTTACATGCCATTCGGTCTGGATACATTAAGAGTGACTCCTGACCATAATAAATTTTAAAAACCTAAACATAACAAAGGTAGACATGCTGGTACACATACATACACAGTTATGTATATTTGGGCAATACTTTTTCTCAGGACCATCCAACTAGCAACAAAAATGTGCAAGGGCTTTCTGTGGGTTTTTTCCAGGCTGTGAGGCTGTGTTGTGGAAGAGTTTATTTCTGATGTTTCACCTGCATCTGCGGCTGGCATCTTCAGAGAATGGTTGGGTAAGGGTGTGTGAGTTTTATATACTGGTAGTCCCTGTTGGAGAGGATATGTAAATTTGTGTATTGAATGGCTAGTTCCTAGGGGGAGATATGCAAGGAGGATTAGTGTCTGTTTGGCTAATGGTCCATTATCTGCTGGAAATCGCACACACACCCCTACCCAACCATTCTCTGAAGATGCCAGCCACAGATGCAGGCGAAACATCAGGAATAAACTCTTCCAGAACACGGCCTCACAGCCTGGAAAAAAACCACAGAAAACCCATGGATGCTGGCCATGAAAGCCTTCAACTTCACAAAAATGTGCAAGTTTTTGAGTACTTCAGAACTCTTCATCAGGCTAGGTGGTACACTGGATTTCATCTCCAGTTCCCCCAATAGAAAGGCTGAGATGTTGCTCTCTGCTTCTTTTATATGCTTATTCAGGAATCTGTGGGCTGGTCCAGATGATGAATTAAATCCTCATAGATTCCAGGGGGGATCCCATGTGTCCAAATGGGATCCTGCAGCGTTCCGTCATTTTTGGAGGGAGGGGGAGCAAAATTCGGGAAAACTACTGAGGAAAAGCCTTTGGGGCTTTTCCCAAGTTTTTTAAAAACTGCAGGTGAAATGCGCACTCCCGCTTTTTAGGACAACCAAATCTCAGCACGTTCCTCAAAAGGATAGCTGATTGGTTTAATGTCCACACGGGGAGGAGCTTGCTAAGAAGGCAGTGCCTGGAACCACCATGTTGGATTGTTGCTGTAGGAATTGTGTGCTGAGACAACAAAACAGCCTTTCTTGTTTTCTTTTTCTTTTTGTTATCATATCACTCCTTCGGGATCTTGACATGGCAAGACTGGAATCACCAAGGACTAGGAACAGCTCACTATTACCGGGAGCTTTCACTGTCAACATTTGTCCAGAGATTGCTTCTGTGGTTTTGACACTCTTCCTTGTGAGTTCCGGTTTGGTTTAGGTGAGGGGTGGGCAACTGAAGCATGTCTGGGACCAAATTTTCTGTCCCCATGAGCCTCTGGGGGATACATCTTTTGTTGCTGTTGTTGTGTGTGTTCAAGTCAACTCCAACTTATGGCCACCCTGTCCTAGGGTTTTTCTTGGCAATATTTCTTCAGAAGAAGGATGCCATTGCCTTCCTCTAAAGCTGAGAGAGTGTGACTTGCTATGGCTAAGTAAGGATTTGAACCCATCAAACCATTACATCACACAGACTCCCCAAAAATTCCAGCCACCTCCCCAGAAGTGGCTTGAAGTCCACTTTGCTTCTTTGCACATTAAAAGTGCCAGACTCTGATTCCCATGGACCAGGGGAGCTGTCAATGACTTCAGGGCTATTGTGATGTGTCAAGGGAGACGCCATCACTTCAGACGCATCATAAAGCAGCTGTCAAAAACAAGATGAGGAGACAAGGTGGCTTAAGGAAGACCGAGGGATAGGGAAAGGAAGAGAGGAGGCCAAAAAAGAAGAAGGTAGGATTGTTATAATGGTAAACTAGCACAAATGAGTGTGGGGCCTTTGTCCCTCCAGATGTTTGGGCCTACAATTCCCAGCAGGACCGATAGTAAGCGACTTGTAGGATTTGTAGTTTGAAAAATCTGGAGGGAAAACATTTGCCTAACCCCTGTTCCATGCCCTCTAAGTGTCCCAGTTTGGCAGGAACAGTCCCAATTAATCCTCTGTTGTCCCACTTTTTCAGCTGCTTTTAAAATGTCCCAGTTTCTTACTCATCCTCCTTCTTCCCCCTTTGTCTTTGTCTTACTTAAGAGCTTACAAATTGAATTCAAAGTTTAAAAGTAGTGTGAAGACACACCCAACTAAAGGTGGTGGCAGGTTTGGGTGTGCAACGCCAGTACCCTGGTGAGATCAAACTCCTTTACCCAAAAAGGCTCTAATGCTGAATATCCAGTTCAAAAAGGGGGGGAGTTTATTTTCAAGAACAAAAGAAAAGGGCTTTCTCTTCCCCAGCTCTGAAAGGCTTGAAATGAAAGGTACTTTACAGTTGGAGTTTCAGAAGTCTTCAGGGTGACATCTCTCTGAGTTTGATCTCCTCACTCAATGGAGCTGGTGCAGGGTCTTTCAGCTCCTGATTCCTTTGTTGTTGGCAACTAATTTGGCTGATGGTGTAAGAAATGCCCTTCCCGGCTGTCTGGGCCTGTTTGCCACCAAAACTGCTCTCTGCAAGCTTACAGCAAAGACTGCCCAAAGGAACAAAAAAGCTTCTAGGTGAACAGAGCTTGCTGGGAAAAGACAAACCAAAACCTAGAAAAATGCAGGGGAATTCTTAGCTCCTCCCACAAGTCTAATACAATGGAGTATTCCTATACTCAGACATGCTAAGGCCTTGAAAAGAAAACAAAGGAAAATGCAGGGGAGATTTAAACAGTCCTGGCTGGACATCACAAGTAGCTTGTACATTAATTCAGAAAGGAGGGGGGCTGAGGGGCCCAAGAATCTTGCCCTTCCCAGGAGGTTCAAGCAGAAGCAAACTGCTGCAGCTTCTCCCAGCTTGTATATACTTCCTCATTTATAACTTTTGCGTTCCTGACCACACTCTGATGTTGCTTGGCCACAACATATCCTGGTTTTCATCTGTGAAATGTTGGAAGAGATGCTGTTCTCAAAGATTCCCCTGTTGATTTCCTACAAAATCTCCTTTCTGACTAACGTTAGGAAGAACCTCCTGATGCTAAGAACTATTCGACAGTGAAATTACTTTGGAATGTGGTGGGCTTTTCTTTTAAAACATCTGTTGGATAGTCACCTCTCAGAAATGCTTTAGCCACGGCTTTAGTGTATGCACCAGGATTTAGACAAGGTTGCCTCTGAGATCCCTTTGAATTCTACAATTCTGTCACTCTGTGGTTGTTTTCTTGTTTTGCATATATTGTAAGAGTAGTATCTGTGTGCATGGATGCCTCACAGAAGCAACAAAGGAAGGTCTCAAGGTTGGGGAATATCAATAGTAGTAACTGCAGCCTCCCTAGCATAAAGTGAAGACAAACAACCACCATTCTGTTGTGAATACCTGACCTCAAAACATGCACTCGCCTAGCCTAATTTGGGCTGCTAGTCAGGTACATTCTGGCTAATGCTAAGGACTGGTTGCGCAGGTGGGAAGTGAACTTAGCACCACTTGAAATAGAACAAGTGACATCATTGTGGTTTGGATTTACATACTCCCACCTTTCCCTTGCATGACTCAATGTAGGGGTTTTACTTTTGCACAGGATCTGTCTGATTATCGTATCTGTCACTAAGATGGAATTTCTGGCCAAGTTAAGATACTTAGTGACTTCTCCACCTCCAGTTTCACTTGCCTGCCCCAGTAGTTCTTGGTATCTCCATGCACCCAGGTTCCATGAACAATATTGACTCTGGCTCTCTCTTTTCAGCACACGCAAGAGCTGGATTAACTAGGATGATAAGGACACTGCAGAGGACATAGTGGTGTAAGTAAATGCACAAAACTTTTGCAGCTATTGCCAGTCTTGTATTAGACTATGTTTTAAAAAGAGTAGATCAACAGTAAAGCGAGGTACATCTGAGCATGTACAGAGTGGCTTTGACCTCACCAATGAATATCTGCTGTTTGTTGCAACATATTTTGAATGAGGAAGAGCAGCAGATGGCAAAATTCTCTGGCCTTTGCATCAGGATGGAAAGAACATGTATTATTACTCACTCCCAGGATGAAAAACAGGGTTTCTGACAGTTGGGAAACCTTGTTGGGAAGCATAATAGGCCAATGAGAACCTTGCCTAATTTTTTCCTCATATTCAAACTCCCAAAGTGTTGCAGATAAATTATTCTGCATCAAAAAAACCACAGTTTTGTATTCTGTGCAGAAAACAATTTCCTTACTCAGAAATCAGGTTACCTGTGTACAAAACAGGAACAGAAAACAGGTTACATGTTCACTGTTTCCTATGCAGGAAACTTTTTTTCTAAGCAGAAAATAGGTTTTTGTGCCAAAAAAACAAAACAAAAACACAACCCCTCCAAAAAACCCATGTGTTTTTCTATGGTGAATAACTCCTCCAGAACAGTTCGGTCTGTTTAACTATGGGGAGAATACTGCAGAAGAACGTTCACTTTCTTCTGCAGGGAGAAAACTACTGCAGTTACCCATCCCCACACATGAGAATGAAATAGTTGAGGATTGACATCCCTACCCTCACATGTGCCTCAATTCCAGGACCACTCTTTTCAAAAATTAAACATTTTGCTAAACCTGCCTTACCATCATCTTCATCCCCAATCATGTCTAATTTTGGAAACCCTGCAAGGTCAAGTTCTGTTAGTAGCTAGGTGGAAGATCACTGGGACATCTCCAAGCAGGTTAGGAAAGAATCTTGCTTAAAACCTTACATGTCAGAATTAACAAGACTGGGCTAAATGAATCAATGGTCTGACACAGTATAAGACTTCCTGTGTTGCTAACCTCTCTCGAAATTAAAAAACAAACAAACAAACAAACCTGTCCCAAGTTGTTAAGATGCAGCTGTTCAGAAAGCCTCTGATAAAACCAGAGGCTGGAAATGTTACTTTTTAAGATCCCTTCTCCCTGAAATTCCCAGCAAGAATGGCCAATGGTGATTGGGAGGTTCTGGGCATTGAGTCTGAAAAAGGAACTTTTCTGAGCTCTGGATGGAACTCCCAAATCTCTTGCATTTACTGGTACACATTGGTGTTGTCTGGATGGTGAGATAAAGCTTCAAGGTATGTGAAGGGAATATCTTTTGTCTAGATGAGCTCCCACCAGGAATCACCATATTCGAAAGGAGGGGCCCCCCCAAAACTCCAAGTGGTTTGTGATAACAACTTTTGCTGTTTCTCATGGTCTTTTTTTAAAAAAAAATACATGAAAATGTGCATTACAGCCCCTTTGAACAACCAGTTCAAATTGGGGCACATTCTGGAAGTCAAAACATGATTAGTCAGACATACACAGGGGTGGGCTTGCCAGCAACAAAGTTGCTGAAGCTGCCATTGTTGTCTTTTACAGAAGCAATCATGAGCTATTTTTGAGTGGCAGAGCAAAAAAAAAAAAAAAGTTTGTTAAGCATAAGATCATTCTTCCACATCTCTCATTTAACAAGGCAAAAAAGGGGGAAGTGGAGGGAGCTTTGGGGGAATAATAATGCAGGTGTTTCATTCGTGGCCACCATCTTTTCTTGTGGACATGCTCAGTCTGATCTTCAAACTTGGATAGCTTCCCATGCCAGTGTTCTTGCAAATGCATCATGGGAACAAATGAACACTGAGGTAATGTACTATTTTCTGCATTTAATTCTCCTGTCTAGCTGAGCCCTGTAAATACTCAGTCATGTTTTGACCACTATAAGCAGGAGTCCATCTAAACTATGGTTTATTAACAAGTTTCCAGCAAGAAACTTACACTGGTTATCTATCGGTCATGCAGTGGAAGTTTTTGAGATCTTTTTTGTTGTAAAAGTTGCATCCAGAATTTGTTTTTTCCTTAGGTTCAGCATAACAGTAGCATGGAGAATGTGAGGAACAAAAAGATAATTTATTGCAGAAAATTATAAAGACTAGACAGCAGGCTGTGGTTGGCAAGGCTCAGTGAGAGAATGTAAATACATGTGCTCACCTGCCCATCTTGGCATGAAAATGTTAGAATGTTAAAACTGTAGAGTTGGAAGGAACCACAAGGGCCATCTAGTCCACCCCCCTGCCATGCCAGAATACACAGCAAGAGTGTGCAGAGTGGAAAGTCACTCTGTCTATGCCCAAAGAGTTGTTCTTTTGAATATACCATAGCTGAGTATGAGCAAGGTCCAAACTCAAGCTTTGATGAACTCTTGCTGCAGACTCTAGTTCTGCCCGCCTTTTAGTCCAATCCTATGCATACACACTGAGATAATAAATTGTGTTAATTTGAACAGAGCTGATTAATGACAAATCCCAGACAAACTACATTAGATTATTTTCACATAGCAGTCCACTCATTCACTGAGGTTTCCCTCAGTTTGAGGGTCTCTCTCTTGTCCAAGTCCTTCCACCATCTGAGGTGAATTAGATCCTTATTATGTATTATTTATTTATATTTATAGCCTACTTTTCTTCCAGTTTGGGACCCAAGACGGCTCACAACATAGATTAAAAATAGAATACAACTTTAAAATAATTACAATGAAAAAAGTTTTAAAACAATCAAGTTATCCTATTAAAAACAGCACTAATTTAAAATTGTTTCAAAGCATCTAGCACATGGGTATCAAAGTAAAGCATTTTCTATGAGCAGTTGTGAAAACTGGACAGTGAAGAAAGCTGAGAGGAAGAGACTCAACTCATGTGAAATGCAATGCTGGAGAAGACTTCTATGGATACCGTGGACTGCTAAAAAGACAAATCAATGGGCCTGAGAGCAAATGAAGCCTGAACTCTCAGACTAAACCGAGTGTGGTAATTTGGACATATCATGAGAAAATATGACTCATTGGAAAAGATAATAATGGTCAGTAAAGTGGAAGGCTGTAGGAGAAAAAGAAGACCACATTCGAGGTGGAATGAATCAGTGAAGGAAGCCACAGCCCTGAGTTTGCAAGATCTGATCAGACTGTTGATGACTGGGGCTTATGGAGGTCTCTCATTCATAAGGTTGTCATAAATTGAAGCCCAGTTGATAGCACGTACAACAATGAACAAATCCCCCATTGAAAACACCCTTCTGCAATAACAAGTTTACAGCCAACTGCTTTTCTGCACAACAGGGTTTTTGCATGCAGCTGGAAGCAGGGACAGTTTAAGGAATTTTGCCCCCCCCCTGCAATGCTTTATTTTGGGGGGTCCATATGTTTATCTCAGGTCAATGTAACCTAACCTATTCATAGTACAGGATATTCAGATTATTACATAATTTGTCACCAATAATTTAGTTTAAAAAACTGTATTATAGGCATTAATGTAATATTGGTGTAGATTTCCTCAGCCAAACAGGATGCAAACATATTACAAAACACTGTAATGCAACACTCCTAGTATCTAAAGTAGATCATTTCTATTAAACAAATCTCAAAAGAGATTTTTTAGCCCATTCACACTAAACCAAAATGACAAAACACTAGTTTCAGCATGCAGAATTTGAAGTCAGGAAAAGAAAGAGCTGAGCCTAATTTAGTACTGTATATTTAATGCATTTTGTCCTTTCTTACTTTTACAATCTTATGTTGTAAATTTTGAAATACGAAGTATAGCCTGAATTATTCTTTCAAAATTATTTTAAACAGTTTACATAAAATTTGTATCAAATAATTTAAAATTACAACATTTATAAAATGGACTATGCTTTTCTTTTCTAGCTTCTTTGAATTAAAAAAAAATTACAGTTGTCCCTCCATATTCACGGATTTGTTATTCACGGATTTAAGTATTCACAGCTTGAAAATATTCTTAAAAAGATAATAATCCAAAAAGCAAACCCTGATTTTGTCATTTTGCTATGCCATTGCATATAATGGGACTTGAGTATTCACGGATTTTGGTATCCACAGGGGGTCCTGGAACCAAACCCCAGCGAATATGAAGGGACAACTGTCTATTTGTGTAGGAATTCTTCTGTCTTTTAGTCTCTGGCAAAGATTATCACACTATACTGTTGAAGCATTATTATTCCACTTTCACTGTGATGGCTGTCTGCCTCCTGTGGAATCCTGGGATTTGTAGTTTGAGGAGCAGCATTTAGCATTCTCAGCCAGAGAGCTCTTAGGCCTCACTAAACTACAAACCCCAGAATCCCACAGGAGGCAGCCATCACAGTGAAAGTGGAATAATAGCACTATAGCCGTGTAGTGTGATAAAAGCCACCTTGCATTATGAAGTTCTTCAAGTACCTGCCAGCGGCTTTGGTGAGTTAATTAGGTTTTAGTTAGCTAATTTGATATTTCATTTTATTTGAAGAAGCAATTGACCATTTTTGAATATTTCTCTGCTTGGTTCTCGGACATATATGGCAGTTGGAAACTGGAGATGGTTCAGTTCTCTTGTCTAGATTGAAGGCTGGCCTTATTCACCTCACCTAGACCACTTGGCAAATCCACTCAACTGGCATTAAATATGTTTAAAGGAGCATATTAAAGGGAGTCCTCTTCTTCTGCATAAGCGAAAAGGCCTAAATGCAGTTGTTCCTTCATATTTGCTGGGGTTTGGTTCCAGGACACCCCCCCCCCATGGATACCAAAATCTGTGAGTACTCAAGTCCCATTATATGCAATGGCATAGCAAAATGGTGTCCCTTATATAAGATGGCAAAATCAGGGTTTGCTTTTTGGATTGTTATGTTTTTAAGAATATTAAAAAGGCCAATGCGATTTTGGGCTGCATCAATAGAAGTACAGTATAGTGTCTAGGTCAAGGGAAGTAATAATGCCACTCTATTCTGCCTTGGTCAGGCCTCACCTAGAATACTGTGTCCAGTTCTGGGCACCACAATTCAAAAAGGATATTGACAAATTGGACCGTGTCCAGAGAAAAGTGACTAAAAATGTTGAAAGGTCTGGAAACCATGTCTTATGAGGAAAGACTTAAGGAGCTGGGTACGTTTAGCCTGGAAAAAAGATGGTTAAGATCTGATAGCCGTGTTTAAGCATTTGAAGGGGTGTCACATCAAGGATGGAGCAAGCTTGTATTCTGCTGCTCCAGAGACTGGAACACAGAGCAATGGACGCAAGCTCCAGGAAAAGAGATCCACCTCATCATTAGGAGGAACCTCCTGACAGTAAAAGCTGTTTGGCAGTGGAACATACTCCCTCGGAGCGTGGTGGGGTCTCCTTCCTTGGAGGTCTTTAAACGGAGGCTGGATGGCCATCTGTCAGGGATGATTTGATTGTGTATTCCTGCATGGCAGGGGGTTGGACTGGATGGCCCTCGTGGTCTCTTCCAACTCTACAATTCTATGATTCTATTTTCAAGCCATATTCACCTCCATGAGAGCGCTCAGCGGGGTCCGGCTCTCAGCTCAGAGCACTCTCACTGTCTCCTCCTTTTTGGATTATTATTTTTTAAAAAATATTTTCAAGCCGTGAATACTTAAATCTGTGGATACCAAATCCGTGGATATGGACGGACAACTGTACTCACACTTCTAGGCTGAGGGTTTTAAAATGACAAGTAGTAAACCCTCGTAATTGTCCAAGGGCTCAGCTACACAGCATTTTTTTTTCTGGGAAGAAGCAAGAAATAGAGAACTCGATTCTGTCACCCATTGTACCCATGATTTATTACAGGCAGTAAAGTCTCAGATTTGTTGTTTACACGTACCGTGCACCACCCCGCCTCCAGCCTCTGCTTCCCTTCTAAGCCGCCGCAGCCAGCGGAGAGCCGGGTGAGGGCAGAGTGAGCAAGACCTCCCTGCCTCCTCTAGGCGGCCATTTCTCCCTGCTCCCTGCTGCGAACGAGGGATGTTCCTTCAGTGGCAGAAGGCGCTGCAGCCAGCATACAGCCGGGTAAGGGCTGAGCAGGCCAGGACTTCCCTGCGCCGGCCAAAACGGGCTTCTGCAGCCCATTAAACTTCCTTCGCGACAGTCTGTCACAGAGGAAGTGTCCTCAGCCACAGGAGCCATGAGAGTGCCTGGCGGAACGGGCTACTGTGGCCTAGGGCGCATCCTCCTTGAGTGTCAGTTACGAAGGAAGTGTCCTCGGTCGTGGGAGCTGCAGGAGTGCCTGGCAGAACGGGCTGCCACGGCCCAGGACATTTCCTCCGTGAGCGTCAATCACGGAGAAAGCGTCCTTGGCTGCGGGAGCTGCGGGGGTGCCAGGCAGAATGGGCTGCCACAGCCTAGAGCATGTCTGACACTTACAGAGGAAGCGTCCTTGGCCACAGCAGCCTGTTCTGTCTGGCACCCCTGCAGCTCCTGCGCCAAGGACACTTTCTCCCACTCGGCCCTCACCCGGCTCTCCGCTGGCTACGGTGGCTTATGCCACTGAGGGAATGAAGCCTCAGTGGCAGAAGCCTCCGCAGCCGGTGGGGATTCAGGAGAAAGGGGAGGGGGAGGTTTAGCCCGCTCAGCCCTCGCCTGGCTCTCTGCTGGCTGTGGCGGCTTCTGCCACTGAGGGAACGTCCCTTGGTGGCAGCGGGGAGTCGGGAGAAAGGGCGGGCTAGGGAAGGGGGGTCTAGCCCGCTTGGCCCTCACCCAGCTCTTCACTGGCTGTGGCAGCTTCTGCCACTGAGGGAGCATCCCTCAGTGGCAGTGAGGAGCAGGGAGAAACAGCCACCCAGGGGAGGGGGGGAGGTCTGGCCCACTCGACCCTCTCCCAGCTTTCCGATGGCTGCGGCAACTTCTGCCAGCCGGGCTTCAGAGGCAGCGGGGGGACCCTATGCAGGGCCATTTAAAAATGGCGGATCCTGAATTGCAAGACTTCCCTTGCAAGCCCACCCCCTCCAAGGTCCGACCCATCATGATTCAGCTCTGCTGTGTGCCCCTTTCCCAGGATGGTTGCTAAATGATCAGACAACCCATAGTGCGGTTTTCCCCGGACTTTCCAAAAAAGTCTTTGGAAAATAGAGGGATGGTAGTTCATGCGTTTACTGGGGGAGGTTTGCTACCCCTCCTTCCAAATTGCGTGTGTCTGCCCTGTTGAGTGTGGGGACCAATAGGGTTCATCCCGACTTCTTCCCAGTTATTTTTTTGCGGTGTAAACAGCTCCCAAGAAAGCAGCCAGTTACCAGCAATTATTACACAGTTTGGGAGTTTGATCAAGATAAAGCTCAAAAGACGGGGAAAGCGGCCAATGATAGCAAAGTTAATTAAGTGGAATCAGATAAGGTTTGAAACAAGCAAGGTTCAGTTTCTTGAGCAGCAGCAAAACCAGCAGGAAGGCACACAGAGAAGAGTCCAGAATACAGTCCAAGGGTCAATGCTTATGGAAGGCAGTGTAGTCCAGAAGTAGGTCCGTGGGTCCACTGAGTCAGGCAACAGCGTGGTCAGAAACTGTCCAAGGTCTAAACACAAGTCAAGGCAACAGGAGTCAAGGCAATGAAGTCAGCAGGAAGCTTTCTCCAGGAAGATCAGTTGATCTCTGACAAACCCTCCACATTTCTCCAAAGTGTATATCATAGAATCATAGGACTTTATCAGACGGGCCCTTAAAACCCGTTCCTTATCCATTACCCACCCACCCACCCTCCTCCCGTCCCTGTAATTGAATTTTAAAAAATGTTCACACACTTACCTTAATCCCGGGACAGAAACTGCTCCCTCCTCCTCTAGCTGTCCAGGAAGGGAATGGAGCTCTCCCAGAGCCCCCTCCCCTTCCTGGAGACCAAATCATGTGGGGAATTTAAAAATAAAAAATCCCTCAAACCTCAAAGAAGTGCACCAAGCACCTAAACACCCTTTAAAAAACCCAAGTAACCCGTGGAGGGAACAAAAAAGGCTGTCACTTACCTCTTTGTCCCAAACGAAGTAGGAAGTGTTTTGCAGGGACCTCCCAGGATCTTACAGAGAGCCCTGCATCGTGCAGGGAATTTAAAACAAACAAACAAACAAACAAACAAAAACCCAGACATCAAAAAATTAAAGCAATCCCCTAAACAGCCCTTAAAAGAAAGAAGTAAACAGGGGAGGGTACAAAAAAGTCTGTCACTTACCTGGATGTCCAGATCGCCACCAGAAGTGTTCTCTACTTACCTTCCAGGACATTACAGAGGCAGGCAGCGGGGGGTGGGGTGGAATTTAAAAATAAAAATACAGGCAGACTTCTAAAAATAAAAAATAAAAAAGCACCAAAACACTTTTAAAGCTTTAAAAGCAACATGGGGAGGGTACAGAAAAGGCTGCCACTCACCTGGATGTCACGATCGTACCCGGAAGTCTTTTAACATCGCGCCAGCATAACGGCAAACCAGTTCACACACCCATGATCCCATTACAGAAATGGAATGGGAGATCTATTGATGACTTTTCCCCGTGAATAAAACAAAATGGAAAGCACACGGGGTCATAACGGGTGAAGAGAACGTTGTCTGAAAAAAAAACCCTCTTTAGTGATCCTGTGGCATTTCTGTTCCATTTCATTAAGCCCATCTGATAAAGTCCATAGAGTTGGAAGAGACCTCAAGGATCATCCAGTCTAACCCCCTGCCATGCAGGAATACATAATCAAATCCTTCCCAATAGAAGGCCATCCAACCACTGTTTAAAAACCTCCAAAGAAGGAGACTCCGCCACACTATGAAGCATTCCACTTCCGAACAGCTCTTATTGTCAGGAAGTTCTTCCTAATGTTTAGGTGGAATCTCTTTTCCTGTAATTTGGACCCATTGCTCCATGTCCTAGTCTCTGGAGCAGCAGAAAACAAGCCTGCTCCATGCTCAGTATGACATCCCTTCAAATATTTAAACATGGCTATCATGTCCCCTCTCAACATTCTCTTCTCCAGACTAAACATGCCCAGTTCCCTAAGCCGCTCCTCATAGGGCATGGCTTCCAGACCACCTACCATCCTGGTCGCCTTCCTCTGGACACGTTCCAGCTTCTCAATATCCTTCCTGAATTGTAGTGCCCAGAACTAGACACAGTATTCCAGGTGAGGTCTGACCAAAGCAGAATAGAGTGGCACTATTACTTCCCTTGATCTAGACACTATACTCCTATCAATGCAGCCTAGAATCGCATTGGCTTTTTTAGCTGCTGCATCACACTGCTGACTCAAGTTCAGCTTGTGGTCCACTAAGTCTCCTAGATCCAGTTCACATGTACTGCCACCAAGCCAGGTGTCATCCATCCTATATCTAGCCATTTCATTTTTACTGCCCAAGTGTAGTATCCTACATTTCGCCTTGTTGGAATTCATTTGGTTAGTTTTGGCCCAGCTTTCTAATCTGTTCAGGTCATTTTGGATTCTGATCCTGTCCCCTAGGGTATTAGCTACCCCTTCTAATTTGGTGTTATCTGCAAACTTGATAAGCATACCCTCTATTCCTTCATCCAAGTCATTGATAAAGATGTTGAATAGCACTGGACCCAGGACAGAACCCTATGGCACCCCACTGGTCACTTCTCTCCAGGATGAAGAAGAGTCATTGGTGACCACCCTTTGGGTTCAGTCACTCAACCAATATATAGCAATCAAGGCTTTGCCAGGTGCTTCTTGATGAGCAGATGTTTCTCATAAAGTCTCAGTGATTTCCTTTGAGCTTCCTTTTGAGATCACTGCTGGCTGTATGATGGCGGAGTTAAGTTCATCTCTTCATCATCATCCTTATCTGAATTGGCAGGGCTCTCTGCTGGGACTCGTGCCAACCCACTCGGGCGAGGATCTTCCTCTGCTCAAGCCTCCAGGTTGGCATAGTTCCCTGCTGGCACAGGTGTAGATAAACCTGTGCCAGGGTCCATAGGGTCGTTCCCTGCCATGTCCACCTCCTCCTCTGATTCCACACCCTCATCAGACTCAACATGACAGTAATGCATGGAGCACACAGCTCCGTTAGCGCCTCCTTCAGCCTCTTGGGCTGCCAACAAGAGGGTTTCCCTTCCCACTGGCATTGGGCTTCTTTCTCTGCTCCCCCAGGCAGCCTGCCTCTTCCCTCAGGCGGTCCCATTGCGCCAGGAGAAAAAGGTACCGCAGACCTTGTGCATCTGTCTCCATACCCACCCCTTTGGGAAACTCGACCTCACCTGGCAGTTTCCTTTCCTCTCCTTTTTCAAAGCACAACCTTTGCTCTCCCTGGACAAGGTGTCAGAGGGAGGGGGGGGCAAAGGTGCCTCCTTGCCTTGCTGCTGCCCTTAAACCGGCCCTGATAACAGAGTAGCAATAGTGCCCACTGCTGGCACTTGCATTGTGGTGAGGCAGTCAGAGGAGACAGAGGGATGAATGGGGCGAGACCCAATCACCTTCCTCTCCCCATGGCTGCAACCAGTCTCCTGATCCCACTGGTCAACTCCTCAGCTCCCACTGTTCACACTGCTGGGGATGCAAGGGTTTGTAGTACAAAGAGAACTCCCCTTCCTGAGCTCTGGCAAGCCCTGAGGAAGGCAGCCTGGGGATTCTGGGAGCAGATGTCCCCTCTCTTCCCAAGGAGACCCTCCTCTTCCTCCTCCAAGCTCTGAGGACTGTCTGGGGGATTCTGGCACTCGTAGTTCAAAAACGAACTCCTCTCAAACTCTGGCAAATGCTTGTTGGGGATTCTAGAAGTTGTAGTCCTGCAAGGAACCTTGAGCTCTGCCAAGGGAGCACTAAGAAACATTGGTCGGATGATACTTTTGCAATGGTCTTTGGACTAAGCAATACATGATTTCTTCCAATGTAAGGCTAGGGGATCTTGGGGACTGTAGTTCCCAGCATCCCCAGAGTTCGAGGGAGCCGGTGCAAAAAGGAACTGCGAGGAAACCGAGTTGCTTGCTCCAAGCTCCATCAATGAATCCTCAACACACATGGCTGGGGGATACTGGGTGTTGTAGTCGAAACAGGAACTCCCCTCCCCCAGGAAGTTCTTGCGAAAGCCAGCTTGGGGGGGGACTCTGGGAGTTGTAATCCTGAAAGGATCTCCCCTCACACTCTGGCGAGGGGCCACTACCAAGCACCAGCTGGGGATGATGGGAATTGTCATCCAAAGGGAACTTGTTTTTCCCCAAATTTCTGGCTGGGGGACTCTGGGAGTTGTAATCCTGAAAGGATCTCCCCTCACACTCTGGCGAGGGGCCACTACCAAGCACCGGCTGGGGATGATGGGAGTTGTCATCCAAAGGGAATTTGATTTCCCCAAAGCTGTAGCAAGGGATCTCTGGCTGGGGGAGTCTGGGAGTTGTAGTGTCCCCAAAGAAAGGTGCCGGGCCCCCACCCTCGCCCCCACTCGGGGCAAAGAAACGGATGCTAGGAAGGAGCGGAGGAAGGGCTGGGCTTCACCCTTGGGCGGCGTCCTTGCCGGGGATTGCTGGAGCCGGGCGGGCGGGCGGAGCTCGGGTCCCAATCACAAAAGCCGTAAGCCGAGGAGGCCCGGCAGCCCGGATCCGCCTCCTCCTCGGCCTCGCCTTGCGTTTGTCTTTCCCTGCCCCGGCTGCCCTCCCCTTCGCCGCCTTCCTCCACCTTCCCGGCCGCTCGCTTTTGGTGCAATAGCCCGACCCGGACAAAGCAGCCGAGAACCCCCCCCAGGTGGGTAGCGCATCGCCTCGGGGCCGTGCCAAGACTTCTTGGATTGGGAAGCCCGGGTTCAAGGGAGCGGAGGGAGGGAGCCTGGCAGCGTCTGCGGGGCGGGGGGTGGGCCTTTGTGCGCATCGTGGCCCTGCGGTGTCGGAATCAGATAGGCTTGACCGGCATCAGGCCGCTCGCCCTCTTCTGGCTTCGCCTCCTTGGCCCGGGCCTTTGGTCCCCTTCACAGCGCAGCGCCTCGCCTGCTTCTCAAGGTCAGCCATCCAGGATGCCCTCCATACCTTTTGTCATTGCAAAGGACTCTTAAAAGGGGAAAAAATGATATGCCATTGGGGGGAAAAAGGAGTGGGGGGGGGGGAGAGAAGGATGGATGCTATCCGAGTTTTCTTCCCTTTCCTGTTCTGAAGTGTTTGCTCTAGTGGTTTTAGAGCCCATCTTCCGCTTTGCCTTCCTCTCTGGGTCGCTTCTTTCTCCCTCTCCGGCTACAAGGAAGTGTTGGCCTAGTGGTTAGAGGCATTTCGCTGCCTTCACTTTTCCGAAGCAGTGGCTCTTAACTTGTAGTCCGGACACCCCCCTCAGGGGGCTGCCATGTCCTCACAGGGGGTCCACGAAGGCTTGAAGGCTACTTGGCCCATCTCTTCCCTGGAGTGGAGTGGCCATGTGGCAGGAGCCAAGGTAAAGGTCGGCTGGCAGGCTTGGCCTGCGCATTGCCATTCAATCCACTCCAGCCCCACACTTGCAGGAAGAAGCAGGAGCAAAGTCTTCCCTCCCCCTCTAGTGCCTAGATGGTGTACATGTAGTATTATTAGATTTTATTGTTGTTATTATTAGGGTTTTAAATCTTGAGTTATGTCTTGGGGGGCATGGCAACAAAAGATATTTAAAGGGAGTCCCTGGTAAAGAAAAGGTTAAGAGCCACTGGTCTAAGGGGTTTGCCCCTTTCATCCTTCTGAGTGATGGAGAGTCTGGCCCTAGTGGTTAGAGAAGTGTCTCCCCTTTTCCCATTTCTCCCCCTCCCCTACTGCTTCCTTTCTTCCTCCTCTGGGTTGGGCAGGTTGCCTTCCTACAGTGGGGGATCTACTTGGAGGCCCCTTCAGATGGGAAGGCAAAGAGGGTGGTTTATCAGGAGCTCTGTTGAACAGATCAGTGGAACTGGCAGGGCGGAGAAGCATGCATCAATTCTTCTTCTTAATATTACTATTATTATTATTATTGATAGATTTGCATAAACCAAAACCATAGCATTTTCTTAGAGCTCATCCCCCCCACACCACATCCCGAGTATTTTGAACAGGAAAGAGAATACTGTGCAGTACTTTTATTTTCTTCCCCCTTCCAGAGCCCTCCATCCCTCTCAATTCAGCAGTTCCTGGAAGGTTCTGATTCTGCTTTGCCAAAGTCACAGAGAGGCATGAGCATCACGTGGGAGGAACGGCAGTGCGAAAGAAGCACGTGGCTTCCCTTCTCTTTCTCTAGAAATGTTGGGGAGAGTGGCCAGAGAACTGGAAACTCACATAGAAGGGAGCACATCCTGGCCACAGCTTGAAAAAGGTCATTTGGGGGAGATTACAACTCCCCACCCCATGGCATTTTTCCCATAGTCTGGATTCCTGCCATCTTTGTTCATTCCAGGATTTAAAAGCAGTGCAGAAACTTGGGGGTTGTCTTAAACGGCAAAAATATTCCTCACAGAATGCAAGGAGAATACAATCTGTCTCAATAGGATTCCACATCATTTCAATGTATTGGGAAGGAAGAGGGGGCAAAACCTCCATATACTGCACAGGAAAAGCTTTCATGGCTTTTCCTGAAGTTAAAAAAAAAAAAACAAAAAAAAAAACAGCAGGGGGAATGTACATTCCTGCTCCTTGGGACAAGCGATTCAATTTGATTTGCTTTCCCTATAGAGTGCAAGTTGAAAGCTGATTGGTCAGACATGTGTGGGGGGGGCAAAGCTTGCTAACAGGGCAAGCACCTGGAGCCACCATGTTGGATTTTCACCTTAGTGAGCAAGCGAATACTAAGGTGATAAAACAGCTTTTTTGTTAAAGTGAGAAGTTGCCCTTTTGCACCTTAGATTTTTTTTTTTAAAAAAAATACTGTCCAGCAGTGGCAAATTGAGGTAAGTAAAAGCGCAAGTAATTCACTCATGGGTGCCATCTTGATTCGCAGTCATGCCCATTTGTACAGCAAATACAGATGGCTTAGCATGCCTGCGATCTACCAAAAAACCCATTAAGACAAATAGCAGCTGCTGCGAATTGTCATTACTGTGGAGCAATCCACATTTTTTTGCCCCTGGATAAATCAGACAGCAAACCACCAATTCCTTCATTTATTATTGTTATTGTGTGCCTTCTGACTTCAAATGACTTCCCTAAGGCAAACCCATGTTCTTAGTAAAACTTCTCCAGAGGGAGGTTGTCATTGCTTTCCTCTGAGGTTGAGAGAATATGATTTGCCCAAGGTCACCCAGTGGGTTTCCATCCCTGAACAGGGATTCATACCCTTGCCTCCTGGAATCCTAGTAAACCGCTATGCCATGTTGGCTCTCGACCCTTCCTTATGCCTTCCATTTGCCCTTGTGAAGTTGGACCTGTTCCACATTTTTCACGGTTCCTTCTAAGCACTCCTTGAATGAAGTAATCTAGCACATGTGGAGGAATGTTTAGCATGGTCTCACTCTCCATGTCTGCTGGTGTGTGTGGTCCTTTAAAGTCCTTGCAGAGTTTTGCTTGGAAGTACTTTCAACCAGCAGTGGGAATCATGTGATCTTTCTGTTGCCGTTGAATTGCAACCCCCAGCAGCCCTATCCAGCACAGCAACTAGTAAGGAATGCTTGGAATTGTGGTATAACATGATTCCTAAGCTGGACAAGAGTTTGGGGTGTTTGTGTGTGTGTGTGTGTTTTGGGGTTGTGTTTTTGTTTTTGCTTGAAAAGACTTCTGAACATTTTGTGGTATAGTCCAGAATTTTAGTAATTAAATCAGGAGGAGGATAACCTGGTACCCCCTGAATGTTCTGGACTAAGGATCCTGTTAGGCCCAGTTGGCATGACAAATGGTCTGGGATAATGGGAGTTGTAGTCCAAATTGTCTGGAAGACACCAGATTGCTTGCCCCAGGCTTAAAAGTCCTACCGCCTCTTTTTCCCTGAGGAAGGCATGAGCTGAATAAATGCAGTAGAATAAGGTGGTAGAGCAGCTTGTACCAGTTACCAGTACCAGATGGTGGTGGGTGTCACTGAGGACCCATTATGATGTGCGCCAATGCAGAGAGATACTATAACCTTGAGTCTGTCTTGGAATTAACTAGAATTATTTGCAAATGGAGGTTGTTTCTGCTCTGCATATGATTTTGGAAAAGGTTTAGAGGTGCATTTAAAATGAGTTCACATGTATACGGTATATCCATCAACCTGTGGTTGCAACTTTTGGGGGTTTCTGGGATGTATAACATGATACGTCTCAGACCAATGGACTATGGCTCTGGAGACCAGGGTTTGAATCCCTCCTCAGCCATGGAAATCCACTGGGTGACCTTGGACAAGTCACATTCTCTAAGTCTCAGAGGGCAAAGGCAAACCCCTTCTGAACAAATCTAGCCAAGAAAACCCCATGATAGGTTTGCCTTAGAGTTGCCATAAGTCGGAAACAACTTGAAGGCACACAATAACTCAGTTCAAACATCATAGTAGAGCTGTTGTACATATCACCTAACATCCATGTAGGCCTTAGTGCAATTCAGAAAATTTTATGTACCACTCAGGATCATTGAGAAAAGACATCCGAGATCCCTTAACTGCATGTTTAGCTCAGCCCATAGCTGCTTTTTGTGTGTTACTCCTGAGTATGGAAAACTGCTCTATACTGAATCACACCATTGGTCCTCCTACCCTACTCTTGTTGATGCTGATTGGGTTTCAGGCAGAAGCATCTCACAGCCCTACCTGAAATGCCAAATTTTGAACCAGGGATCTTTTACATGTAAAGATTATGTTCTAACACTGAGCTATGATTTCACCACTAAAAATCAAATAAGACTCCAGCCCTCATAGTTCTGCAGAGCAAGCTGCTCTGAAAAGAAACATTGCCTTATGCTGAGTCCAGTAAGAGCTTGGAGAAGTTAACTTTTTTGAACTACAGTTCCCAGAATTTCCTAAGCAGGATAGGCAGTGATTGTGCTGGTTATGGATTCTGAGAGTTGTAACCCCCCCCCCCAAAAAAATACCTTCCTAAGCTGACAGTCATACCATTGGTCCATTTACTTACTGGTTACACTGAATGTTAGCAGCTCCTTAGGGTTTCAGACTGGAGACTTCCGCAGCCTTACCCGGAGGTATCAGGGCCCTTTCACACTATGCTAGTTATAGCACTATGATTCCATTTTCACTGCCATGTCCGCTTCCTATAGAATCCTGGGATTCACAGTTTGATGAGGTGCTCGAGCTCTTGGGCTGAGAATTCTAAATGCTCTTCCCTAAACTGCAAATCCAAGGATTCCACAGCATAGGACCATGGCAGTGGAAGTAGAATCATAGCACTATATAACTGTGTAGTGTGGAAGGGCCCCAGGTCTTGAACCTAGGACGTTTTGCCCACAAAGTCTATCCTCAGCCACTGAGCTACAATCCCAGTCCTTAACTATGGCTTTTAATGCTTCTGTTTCCCACCGATATCTGCAGGACTAATAGCTTGGGAGGAATCTCTTCTGGACTTTTAGCTAAATTGTAAAAAAGCTATCCAAGCCTATTCAATACCTTGGTTATGTCTAAATTCAGCACCCTACTAACATGGAAGCCACTGCTACTTTTTTCCTTAAAGCTTGGAAGGCAACTGTGTTGTGAATGAAGACCAGTTTTCATCTTCACATTTTACCTGGTGGGCCACGGTATTATGTCTACCCCAAGCTGGAAATACTGTTTTACTTCTCACTTCATTTTCAGCCACACTTTTCAGTTTCAATAAGAGAGAGGAAAGCAGACCACTGTGGACAAATCCACACTAAACAGATAATCCAGTTTCAAACTGGATTATTTGCCATGGCTCCTTCCTGTGGAAACTTGGGATTTGTAGTTTAGTGAGGAACCAGCACTCTTTGGCAGAAAAAGCTAAAGACGTTGTAAAGCTACAGATCCCAGGATTCAGTAGGAAGGAGCCATGGCAGATAATACAGTTTCAAACTGGATTATTTGTGTAGTGTGGATTTGACCTCTGTTTCTTGGAACATGGCAGTGTATTCCACTGTCAAAGAGCTCTTAGAAAAGGGAATGTCTAGACAAGTAATGCGTTTGTGTTCGAGCAAGATAGTTCTCCCTTGGCAAGTAGTTCCAGAACCTGAGAGCAGCCACTAAGAAGGCCCTCTCTTATAAGGCTGGCAGATAGAAAATTGAAGAGGGCTCCTGTACCTTTGATGGTTGTTTAGAAGAAGACATTTCAGTAGGTTTTGCTTGTTACCTGGTTGCATGTCAAGCAACACCTGCTTCAATTTTCCTCTTTTACACAACTATTAATGCTACAGGAGCCACCTCCAGTTTTCAATCTGCTAGGCTGTAGAACTCCCTCCAGGGGAAGTTTGGGTGGCTCCCTGCCTGCTCTCTCTTCACTGTTGGGCAAAGACCTTATTTAAACACGTCTTTAGCCTTTAGCTGGTTGGGGCAAAAGGATATGCAATGCAGTGTTTGTTGGCTGAAAATCAGCCAGAATATTTCTGGGGGGCGGGGTGTTGAGGAACCGAAATCAGGCTGGGGGCTTAAATGACCCCATGGACCACACTTTCCCCATCTTTGCCCCAGGAGTTGCAGCACTGAAGAGCCTTGGCCTCCAAATAAGCAATCTGATAATTTCGATTCCCTGGCTTCTGCCTGTTATGAGTAGATAGAGGAAGGTCCTTGGAAACGACTTAGCTTTGACATCTACCCCATTCCCCAACCCAATTTCCTGTTTTGTCTGTTACTGTAGACTGTAAGCCTGTCTGGGCAGGGACCATGTCAGTTCTGTATCACCAGCACGCCGTCGCTGCCCGAAAGCAGTAGAAGTTCACTATGAGCGACTTCACCTGCTTTATTTTTTACAACTACTCGGGCTCGGCGAATGACTTTGGAGGTGGCAGCAGGTGGCCTCCGAATCGGTGCATAGAAGAGAAGGTAAGCAGGAAAGTGTAGCCATGGTGAAAGGAGCAGCTCTGGGGGGTAAAGCTCCCCAAATCATACCTCTTTACATCAAGAAGAAGCATCCTCAAGTAGATCGTCTCAAGCCAAAGGTAATCAAAGAAGCCAATAAAAGCAGCGACAAAAAGTCAGCAGCAGGGTAAGGCCTGTCCACCATTTTGCTCCATGTTTGATGGCCTGTTTCCTGGCCTGGTCATGAGAGAGGTATCATTCTGATAAGCTCCTCTTCGTGGGAAAGTCTGTTCTCTGCAAACTCTGGTAGCTTAACAGGGGCCCTTTCACACTACATTGGGACAGTACTACGGTTCCACTTTAACTTGTTATGGCCACATCCCATGGAATCCTGGGATTTACAGTTTAGGGAGTGGTATTTAGAATTCACAGCCAGAGAGCTCTAGTGCTTTACCAGATGACATGTCCCAGGATTCCATAGGAGGCAGGAATGGAAGTTAAAGTGGAAACATAGTGGTATAATTCTGTAGTATGGATGGGTAAAGAAGTGTATGATCATTAAAGAACAGAAAGGTATTTTTTAAAAAATTAGATTGTTCCCATTACTACAGTAGTTGTAATGTCATGAAAGTACAGTAATTACCATTGCCTAGTTGTGTTAGTCAGAAATATCAGTAAGCAAAGGGATCTTGTAACACTGTTGAGACTGAAATAAATAAATTGTAGCATAAGCTTTTGTAGACATGGTCTACTTCCTCAGATGCATGGAGAAAGTAGAGCAAGTCTACAAAAGCTTAAGCCACAATTTATTTCTCTCATTTAGTCTCAAAGGTGATACAAGACCCCCTAATTACCATTGCCTGTTAACAGTATTGTAAAAGATACTCATTGCTTGCATGTTATTTTGATTCGAGGAGCAAAATAAATCATTTTAGGATTGATGAGAGAATAGGAAAGTGTCTCCAAACTGTCTGTTCTCCAGACAGTTTAATGCTATTTTAATCATAACTTTCTATATGTTTTTAGATATGTTTTCCCTTTTATCTTGTATGCCATTTTGAGTGCCAGTTTGGGGGGAAAGATGAGGTATAAATAAAGTAATAAATAGACTGGTAGTTTCTGTGTAGTAGGAGGAGGCGAATCCACTCAGGGTCTCAGTCCAAATTATTTCCCCACCCCCTTTTGTGGTCATTTTGCATAGTTCTTCATATTGCATTTGTTCATATTCTTTGCTCCATTCACTGTGGTCTTCTCCTGCCCCTTCTCTCACTTTTTTGTAAGCCACTCTGATAGCCTTGTGGCTGAAGAGCAGGGTATAAATAACTAATTTTAAAACATCCAGGAGACAGAGAACCCACACCCCATGTCTTTTGCACTGGTCTCTTAAAACCCAATGCCGTCTTCTCTGGTTTGCAGTGCTATGTTACCCAGAGGTGCTGTGTACTGAGCTCTTTCTCTTTCTTTTAAAACTGGGGTGATGTGTTGTGGCCCTCCATGTGCTGCTGGACTACAATTCCTAGTATCCCTCGCCCTTGGCTGTGCTGGCTAGGGCTGATAGAAGTTGTGGTCTAGCAACATCTGGAAGCCCACAATTTGCTCAACTTTGCTCTTAGCCTTTGAGGAACCCTCAACTTCAAGAGATGAAGCTCTGTGGTTGTGGTACAGCCACCAACAATTTCTCTGGGTATTCTGTTTTTCTCCCAAGTATAGAGCATGAATGCTGCCAACAGTATCCTGTCTGTTAAAAAAAATAATAATAATAGCAGAGCTTTGAAAAACTTAGTTTTTCATATTGTTTCCCAGAATCTTCCAGCTAGCATGCTGGCTGGAGGCTTCTGGGAATTATAGTCCAAAAAAATAGCATTTCCTGGCTCTAGAAGAGAGGTATGCTGCTCTGATCATAAATATTATGTGAACTCTTCAGAAGAATTTCAGGTTACTTTGAAGTTCTGAATGCTTGTGTGTTGGAAGTACAGATAGACTCCCATATCCACATGGAATACATTCCCAGACATACCATGGATACCCGAAACCACAGATAATAGCAAAGCCTGTTAAAATGAATGACTTCCAGCCCAAGTATACCATAGAGTCATGCTGGAGGACCCAGAAAATACCTAGTGAAAAACCTCTCTAGGCATCTTCTAGGTCCTCCAGCATAACTCTATGGTCAGCTTCCAGCAGAAACATACTATAGGGTCATGCTGGAGGAGCTAGAAGATACCTAGAGAGACCATATTTTTAGGATGTGGGTTAGTGACTCTTCAGATATGGGTTCTGTGGATACAGAGATCTGTCTGTACTATGGTATTGCCACTCCCAGAATTCCTTACCATTGCCCATGCTGGCTAGAGTTTCTGGAAGGTGGAAATCAAACAACATCTGAATGCTCAGAGGGTCACTCTCCAAGACATACACCTTGTGTTTTTCCCACTGTACACCTCCCTTTCGCCTTTATGGAAATGTCAGTGGGAAATGTCATTGCCCTTCAATGGGAGTGAGACCACAAAGGAGTAGAGAGAAAGAGATCCTAAGCACAGCACTATCTCAAGGTGCAACAATCTGCTTTTTTGCCATTAGAGTAAATAGCGAGCATTAACTCCTACATGGAGCAAGAAGGTCATTTAGATTGAGGTGGGCAGAAAATAGCCTGATTCCAGGAGATTTTCAGGAGATGGGGGGTGTTGAATGTTAAACTAAATATTTATGCATAGCAGCAGCCAAACAAACCACCCCATCCCACCCCCAAAAAACCTTAAATTGCTGAAATGAAGAGACTCCGAAATATTCAGATTTTTGTGTAGTTGGACTGTGAGTTTTGTTCATTTGTGCAACTCAAGGACAAGTTCCTGGGTTCAGCATGGTTTGATACTATGCATAAGGTTTTGGTACCAAGTTTTGGTTGGTGAATCTTGGGATCCTAGTTAAAAAAAAACCCTAAATTTGATCCTAGAAGCAAGAGGTCAGCCCATCTTTGGGTAGTTTCCAAGATGCCTTCAAACTCTGTAATTCTATGATTCTATCACGTATATAGAAGAAAAAAGGATCAGCTAGGGCCATGGAATGGAGATATCAGCCTTCTGGAGATCTCACCCTTTTGCTCTTAGCCAGATCCAGCAACTAGAAGCAAGGAGAAAATGGTGGCTCAGGAAGGTGGGGCTGTTTGCTTGCATTCAGTGAGCCCTTCCCTAAGATGCCTTGCATGCACAGATCTACCTCTGGGCCATAACAGATCAGGGATCCTTAACACTCTAATTCATTTCTTTAATGGGGGCTATTGTTAAACTGCTGGTAGAGTCAATAGCTGATCTGATGCTAATACTTACCCAGAAAACTAGGGATCAGCCAGAAAACTGTTCTCTTTTGAGTAAAAAAGCTTCCAGGTTGAGTCCTGTGCCATATCAAAGCCAGTGTGATATAGTAGTTAGAGAATTACACTGGGATTAGGAAGAACCAGATTGTTGTTCCTCCAGACAGCTACAAAATTTACACTGTAGCTTCAGGCCAGTCACTCTCTTAGTCTGACCTATTTCACAGGGTTGTTTTGAGGAGAAGGTGGGGAGAAAAAAGAGCCATATTTACTGCCTTGAGTTCAGTGGAGGAGAGGCAGGAAACTAATGCAACAAGAAAATAAAAATGAAATTAATTCTTGTAATGGGCGTGTGGGACAAACTTGGGTTTTTTTCTGGGCTGTGAGACCGTGTTCTGGAAGAGTTTACTTCTGACGTTTCGCCTGCATCTGAGGCTGGCATCTTCAGAGAAGATGCAGGCGAAACATCAGAAGTAAACTCTTCCAGAACACAGCCTCACAGCCCAGAAAAAAAACAAGGAAAATCTATGGATGCCAGCTGTGAAAGCCTTCGACTTCACAAAACTACTTTCTTGCTTGGCTCGTCTTTGCTAGAGTTCTTTTCTCTCTGTGTATTATTTACCACTCTATATTGTTAATTACTGGATCTGTTCAGAGCTCTGGAGAATCTGGCTTTTCTTTTGAAGAACATGGAAACATCAGCTTTTCTGTCTCTCCCTTTCACAGAGAGCCATGGCTTCCCTCAAGGACAAACTCATTACCCCCATCGCCCAGCCAGCAACTCAGCCAAACAACAAGGTCACCGTGGTGGGGGTTGGCCAAGTCGGGATGGCCTGTGCAATCAGCGTCCTGGAAAGGGTAAGCCTCCCTTCACAGTTGAGTTCACAGGCTCACCTGTGTGGAATGCATCCAGTGGAATTTGAGGGGGAAACCCTTGGTATCCATAAGAGAATGGCAGAAAACCTGGATGTTTTATGTCGCAGTGCTTCCAGAACATAACTAGAAACCATTACTACTGACAATAAGGTGCCTTTGCTCTGACTCGTTATTAGGGATGTAAATATTCAGCTTACTTTGTCCTTAAATATGAGGACAAACCGTTTCTGCATTTTTTTTCCCACACTATAGCAGAAAGCAAATACTTCTGTGAATTTTTTTGCCCAGCACATCCTGAGCTGTTGGGAAATTATTTTATGCAGAAGTGCACATGGATTTTTTACACTAAAATCACAGGGGAGTACGGAAAAAGTTTCCAGGAACAGATGTGTGTAATAATTGTGCAGAATGTATGTGTTTAGCACAAAAACTGCAGTTTTGCGTAAAAGAAGCATATATGTTTCTGGAAACTTTTTTTGTACAAAAATGTGTTTTTGTGTGTTTTTTGCCCAAAAAAACCCTGCTTCCATAAACACATTATGTTTTTCTGGAAAAATTGGTGGTTTTTACCCAAAACGTGCACAGTTGTTATACAAAAACTCCATGTATATATTTGTGTACTTCAGAATGTGTGAGTATTGCATGAAAACTGTGTAAAATTCTCAGAAACCCTAGCTGGGTTTCTGGAGTGTCAGGAAACCCATTTTTTAGCCAGGTAATAAATAACAGCACTTTCTGTCTGTACTCATTACATTGCTTTTGATATGTGGTTTGGTCCAGCACCTCCCCATAACTCATAGTAAGCAATTAATTACAGTTGTCTGTTTGCTTCTTGTGAGTAATGAGGACATAACCAAGTTACATTTCAAAAGTAGTATAGCAAGTAGGAGTGAAGTTACTTTATGGATGTTACAAGTAATGGCCTTTGAAAAATAGCTAGTTATGTTGTGCCAAGTTGCCAATTAGTTGCAAGTAACTACAGTTGCCTAATTTACTTCTAATTCATTGCTTCCATGCTCTGCTGAGAAGAGTGTGTGATGGCTTCTGACTGCTATATAGCAGGATGGGCCTAGGATTCCATCTCAAAATGGCTAAATATATGTCCATTGTGGGATCATAGCTAGGCTTCACAACACCTCATGGATGCTTTTAATTCTCAAAGGATTTCAGCTACATCCCTAGCTTCTCAGACTTGTAGAAACTTAAATAAACAGTGGAGCCCAGATATCACAAAATGCTAGAGTTTTCAATTGCTTATTTGTGTGTAAAACTGAAACGTACACAAAATAAGCACAGTGGCCATTCAGAATTGCTGTAATTGGTGGTGAATGCTAGTTGGCATAGCTAGGGTGTTAACAATGGTAGTGGAAGAGGAAACCATGGATTTGATTAAGCCTAAACAAATAGAATCATATTTCCTGATAACTGGATTGCTGGTACATGTACCTGATTGATAGATGCAGAGCTTGGAAAAAATTACTTTTGTGTTTCCACAATTCCTCAGCCTGTGTGGCCAGTAATTTTGCTACTGGGGATTCGGAGATAGGCTAGGGGATTCAGAGATGTCATACCCCAAAAGTATTTTTTCCAAGCTCTGGCATAGTCCAGTTCTGTCCTGTTATATAATAAGGCATCGAGACTTTCTGGAAACAGGGTGACCAAACCAGTGAGAAGTAGGCATCCAATTAGAAACACAGAAAGTCTACAGTTACAATGTCCCTTATGATCAGCTCTCCATACACAGTAGTTAAGCCCTTATGGTTTTTCTTTTAATATCAGGGTCTCTGTGATGAACTTGCACTGGTGGATGTCCTAGAAGACAAACTGAAGGGAGAAATGATGGACCTACAGCATGGAAGCTTATTTCTTAAAACACATAAGATTGTAGCAGGCAAAGGTAAAGTTTGGGTTGTATTTCCACCCCTAGCTCCTTGGGAGGACGGCTCTTTTTTACTTCAGATTTCATTGGGGGAGATAAATGGGGAACAGAAGATGGGTTTTCCAAGCCTTTTAACATGGAGGGGCAGCATTATCATTAACAACTTGCCTAGTTTCCATAGGTGATCAGAAATGCCATGCAGGTGAGTGAATGGAGTGGGAGCAAGCAAAATGAAGTGCTTCACCTGCTTTTGTTACTGTGCTCACTTCAGTGGAAGGAGACTCTCTTCCTCCTCAGTCAGCACAGAAACATAGTAGTCAGATGCAGAGGTTGGAAATAGTATTTTTGGAGTACAAGTCCTAGAATCCCCCAACCAGTGTGGCAACAGACTTTGCTGGCTGGAGGATTCTGAGCTTGCAATCCCCCCCACAAAAAAAAGTATCTTTCTAGTCCTGTCCTTCCCCACCCCAGTATGAGGTCTGTCTATTAAATAACAAAAATGGTATAATAAACCATCCTTATTTATATGTACAGTACTACAATTCTAAGGCTTGTCTCTTTCAATATACTCCCCATTCACACTCTCACACACATGCAGTCTTGTTTTCCACTGGTCGAAGGCATGGAGCAAATCAGTTTCTGTCAGCTGTTTCAACACATCTGCTATTTTCTTCTTTACCGCATCAGTTGACTCAAAACATGTTCCTTTAAGCACCGATTTCACTTTAGGGAAAAGAAAAAAGTTGCATGGTGCCAAATCTGGCAAATGTGGAGGATGTTCAAGTGTAGTGATGCATTTATAATCCAAACACTGCTTCACAGAAACTGCTATGTGAGCAGGCACATTGTCTTGATGAAGAATGAAACCATTTTTCCACAGTTCTGGCCATTTTTTTCCTGACTCTTTCGCTCACCTTTGTCAATACTTCCTTATAACTAGCTATACCTGGCATAACATACACCATTATCTCTTTCTGTATAATGGTTCGGTATGTTTCCGTTCCCACTCTGCTGATTGGCCACTTAGGAAACACGTCAAGAGTACAATCATTTGATGCATTAATATATAATCTTTCAAATAATCTATAATGGCGTATGTTATGCTGGGTACAGCTAGTTTCATACGAAGAGCCCTGCCGCCGCCATGCAACCATGCGTACACACACAAACATGCACAACGCTAGACAGACCCACACACCAGAATGCGAGAGTCCCTCCACCAACGCCATGCAACCACATGTACACACACACACCACGCTACACACACACACTACGCTACTTATCCCACACGACACACACCCCACACTACACCCCCATGCTATGCACACCCCATGCTACCCACACACACACTACACACATGCCATGCTGCACACACACCCCACACTACACACAGACACCACACACACCATGATGCTAGAGCCCCTCCACTGCTACCATGCAATTGCACATACACACACACGCTGTGCCACACACAAACCACGCGCCATGATACGAGAGCCCCTCCACTGCCACCATGCAATTGCACACCATGCTACACACACATGGCACGCTACCCACACACCATGCACAGCACAATGCAAGAGCCCCTCTGCCACCACCATATTTAGAAAGGACATGAAGCTTTCCACATGTTTTCACCCCCAGTGTGCTTATTGGCTGCCCAAGAGAATTCTATATATAGATAATGCTGGTTCACTGTTCTGCCTTCTGGAACCTTTTCTGCCAAAATTACACCCTAGATGTAAAAAAAAACAACACCACACACACACCAATGAGCATTGCTTTGATGTGCTTTTTTCATTCTTGGTGATGATGGTGTTTTCCAGTGCATTGACTGTCATTTTGTCTCAGGATCCTACTGGAAGATCCAGGTTTCATCACAAGTGATGATTTTTTGAAGAAGGTTTGGGTCCGCCTCAAGTTGCTGTAGAATGTCACGTTGCTCGACTTTTAAACTTAGCATTTTTCGGCACACAACAGACAACACAGCTGCTTTAAATTAACTGACAATTAACTGAATGGCTGAGAGTGTTGATGTTTGTCATGCAGGTTCAGACATGTTCAAGGTCCCCACTCAAGCATTCACAATCAGTTCTCCCTGATTTGTCTGAAAGGTAGAAACATAGTCTCATTATGTAATAGACAGACTTTGTACACTTGGTAGAAGCCCACCTCATTTTTAGTTTTATTTCTAGGCTAGTCAGTGAGCGGGGTGCAGGGGGAAGAGAAAAGGAGTGTGTGAGAGGGATTCATTCCTGACAGTGTTCATTTGTCACATTTATATCCCAGGAAGCTCAGTGGTTTTCTCTGCTTTTACATCTGATCCTCACAACAACTCTGTGAGGTAGGCTAGGCTGAGAAAAAGAGACAGTGGGCTGGCCTCAGATGAACCATTGAGTTTTCTGGCCCAGTCATGATCTGAACCCAATTATCCCTGGTTCTGGTTTGACAGACTATTTGCAGCTTCTCAAATAGTCCCTTGCATTATCTCTTCACTGCAGATTACTCTGTCACTGCTGACTCTAAGGTTGTCGTGGTGACCGCTGGAGTCCGCCAGCAAGAAGGGGAGAGCCGTCTAGCTCTTGTCCAGAGAAATGTGAATGTCTTCAAGTTCATCATCCCACAGGTGGTGAAGTACAGTCCGGATTGCATCATCTTGGTTGTTTCAAACCCAGGTAAAGTGGGGGGTTAGGTTGTAGTGGAATTTGTGGAGCCTGTTTCATTTTGGTCTGTTCACATTTTGAATCCTGTCAGAATGATGTGTGCTGATTTCAACAGAAGCATTGCATGAAATTCTTTAATATCTGAAGACCAAAAGTGTAGATCTTGGAGAAGTCAAAAGCATTCTGAGTAAACATGTATATTGAATCAGGTGCATTACAACATTATAAAAGCAACATAGCTTTTGGACAATACAAGGGAGAGGAACAGTTGTGCCAGAGCAGTTGTTTTACTTAGCTAATTTTTTTCTCCCTCATTTGCCAGCTTCAGAAGTTAGGGTTGTACGTTATGACTGCCTCAGGAAAGCCAATCAGAACTGGAAGTCAGAGCTCATAATTACAATTGTGACAGAGATGACGCCAACATAACTTCTGGGGCCAAATCTTATATTAAGTGTGAACTCCTTAAGTGGAATAAATCCCTGGGTGGATTACTGGCTATTGACATTTGAACATTAGTCTTTCTCCCCTGGGAAATGGAAATGCCAAATAAACCTGACTGAATTCCTTTGCACAGTCCTGTGCAGGTTTATTTGGATGCAAACCTTGTTACACACCAAAGGGATTATTAATTTCATTTATTTATGTATCCAGACTTAGTTTTACTGATTTTTCTTCTTTACCCATCCTTTCTTTTTGACTTACTCATCCTCTCTTTGTGCCAGGACTGCACAGTGGCAGACTAAAGAAACTGTAACATGTAGAGTTTGAACATTAGGGGAGATTTTATTGTTGACTTATTTTGAGTGGGAGTTTAGGTACTAAACACTGAATCTTACTCATTGCAGTGCCTGCACTCAAACCACTGACCGCAGGCAAGGAATCAAAATGCAAGGCCAATAGCAGTTGGTGAGTTCCGTGTCAGTGGGGTAATGAATCCACTATTGGCTTCTATCTGGACCTTACGGGAGCTATCCGAGGTGTTGAACCTACTTTGGGTTTAGCTTCTTTAAAGTTCAGACTAAATCCCTGGGTGGATTTACCAGCTATTGACATGGAAGCCCTAGAAATCCAGTCCTGGAGGAAACCCACCTTCAGCCTATCTGTCTTCCTTTCCCAGTGGATATCCTGACTTATGTTACGTGGAAACTGAGTGGACTGCCTAAGCATCGCATCATTGGCAGTGGCTGCAACCTTGACTCTGCTCGGTTTCGCTTTCTGATGGGACAAAAGTTGGGCATCCATCCCAGCAGCTGTCATGGTTGGATCTTGGGAGAACATGGTGATTCCAGCGGTGAGTAGTACAATTACACTGAACATTCCTGTGGCAGTGTTCTTAGCTGCCACTTGCCCTTTTAGATTTGCTTAACATGCAGGTCGCCCACCCAACCCTTATCAGTATCCACAGTATCAGTTATCCATGACTGAAAAAAATAGACACACATACCATAGAGTTGCTTTGGAAAATGGGTGGGGGTGGGTGGTGTTTTTAGTCATTATTATAATGTTTTAATTGTTGGAAGCCGCCCCGATTGTTTTTAGCAGAGGGGCGGGGTATAAATAAATATTATTATTATTATTATTATTATTATTATAAAATGCCTAAAGAACCATCCTCTCTAGGAATCGCTAGGTCCTCCAACACAACTCTATGGTTGGAGGAAGTACTTTATTTTAATAGGGTTCACTATTATCCACAGTTTTCGCTACCCGTAGTAAGTCCAGGATCTGAACCCCTGCAGATATGGGGAAGTGGCCTGTATTCCCATTCGCAGTAGGTGTCCAAATCCTCTGGGAGGCATCTTTCCCAGCTCTGGCTCTACTGTGGATGCCATTTTCACTGGAAATGCCAGGAACTGAGCTTCCAGCCAACATCCAGAGCTTGTAGTCTCTCTGTTTTGAATGGGACCGTTGGTAAATGGTTCCATCCCAGGCATCTCATAAGATCAAATAATGGGAAGGATGCCTGTCAGTGGAAGGACACCTGCAGTTAAAGCAAACAATACATAGCTGGTTGGAAAAATAAATCTGACCCAATGTGAGGCAGCTTCCTAGATTTATTTATACAGAACATTTCTACCCTGGCTTTCTTTTTCAAACTGAGAGGCCAAACGGCATTAACAGCAGTAAAATGTGTTGTTGTTTTCACACACAAAAATCCCATTACAAAAACAATTAAAAATAGAAGAAGTTGGATTGCTGAGTTGTATGGCTTCTTTCCAGCTGGCAATCCCTATGTGGACTCTTTGTGGTCTGTTTGTGCATGCTGTTATACATATGCACGCATACATGTGCTTGCCTGGGCACAGATCTAATAAAATAAACTAATGCAGCTATGTATCTATGCTGCACTCTTTCTTTGCCACCCCCACCCTACCACCATGATGGAGGTGTTCCTCTTTTGGATATTAAGTCAGCATTAAAAGAATTCTCAGAACAGTTTTAAATCATTGACATTACATGTATTAAAGCCATTCTGAGCAGCATAGATTTCTGTCAGTTCCCTGGGAAGGGGAAAAACATGTCTTTTATTTACTATTTGAATGACCCTATCTACCTATAGGAGCCAGTGTGGTGTAGTGCAGTGGCTTTTTACCTTTTCGTTACCAGGGACCCTTTTTAAATATCTTTTGTTGCCGTGGACACCCAAGACTTACCTCAAGATTTAAAACCCTAACAACAACAACAACACAATGCAATTACACCATCCATTAAACCTTCCCTCAGAGGGACTGGAGAGGGAGGGAAGACTTTTCTCCTGCTTCTTCCTGCAAGTTTTTGGCTAGAGAGGATTGAATGGCAATGCACAGGCCAAGCCAACCAGCCTTTGCCTTGGCTTCTGTCACATGGGCTGAGCAGCCTTCAATCCTTTGCTGATGATGTGCTCAAACCACAGCACCAGTGGTTCTTAACCTGTTGTCTGTGGACCCTCATGATGAAAAAATGGCCTGCTAGCAATCACCAACTTCCGACAGTTGTGATGAACTGATGTGACATATGATATGGATTTTGGATGATATGACACTGTCATTCCATATACTTAATACAGCCTGGTTTTTTGTTGAACTCTTATTACAGTGGCTGTTTGGAGTGGTGTTAATGTGGCTGGGGTTTCCCTTCAAGAACTAAACCCTGAAATGGGGTCTGACCAAGATCCAGAGGGCTGGAAGCAAGTCCACAAGCAGGTGGTTGACAGGTACGGTGTGGCGGGCATACCTGGAGTCAGCCCCCACTCATGTATATGTTAGAGGTCTAGTGAAACTCTGGTCTAAAGACAGTTGCTAAAACCTGTATATTATGAGAGAATCCCCTTGATTCTGAAATATGTAGCATGTCGTGTTGGATAGAATGAAATAATTGTGTTTGAAGCTCTATTTCAAGTCTGTTCGACTGTTGTTTCTCTCTTCACCACATTCATTATGTCTCTTAAAGACAATCTTCTAATTTCTACTATTCTGTTTCCCTTCTTTGATCAGGTCACACATTTTCTCAAAGTCCTCAGAATACTGAGATGACTGAAATGCCTCCCTTGCCTGTCAGTCCCCAATATATGTGCCTTCCACACCTTTTCTATGTGGAAATAAACTCTCCCTGCTGCTTCTCTGGACTTTTATCACACAAGCCATTCAAAGCAGAATTAAAGCTGGATAATAACACCTTTGGCGATACTTATCACATGGCGTTGCCTCCAAATCATTGCTGCTGTGCCTCCAAAGCATGCTTAGGGCGTCCCTTGCCATTGACGGGAACCCCATCAATAAGGTCCTAATCACACTCCTGTGCCATGAATCCTCAGGTGTGATAAACTTCTCCAGTTGTAGTCCCAAGACTAGACAGTCACGTAGTCTCAGTCTCTTCCTCTCTCTCCCCTCCCCATCCCTCGTATCTCCAGACAGGCTGGTTTTCTTTTCCCCCCACTTTCTTTCCTTTTTTCTTTGTTTCACTAAATTGCATTGCCATAATTGCCAAATTGCATTACAACTAAAAATAAAAAACTATGTAAAGCATGCTGAGTAGGGCAATAGGGCAGGGAGGAGGAGTTAAGGGAGAGTCCAGAGGAGAGCCGATGGACCGTCAGTGTCTGAAGCAGACCCAGGCCTGCTATTGAAAGGGTGTGTGATACTAAGGGCTGCCAAACCTGTTTTTATCCATTCACTTTTGCAAACGAGGCTCATGTGATAATGTCTTCTCTCTCTCTCTCTCTCTCTCTCTCTCTCTCTCTCTCACACACACACACACACACACACACACACGTTCCTAAGTGTAGGGAAACTAATACAAAAACCTGGGCAGGGTCACAGTGGTAACATTTCAGGTTAACCCAGCTGGGTTATATGCCAGAGTGATTTCTGGGTAGACCTATTCCTACCTAGAACTTGAAAAAGTTACATTTTGGGAACTATAATACCCCGAAATTCCCAGGTTTCTGGAAGCTGCAATCCAACAAAGTAATTTCTCCAAGCTCTGCTCCTGTTCTGGTGGGCCCTTGCAAGAGATAGCACAGGATACCTGTTAGCCTGCAATTTAACTCCTTGTGGCTCCTGTTGAAGCATTGTGGGAAGATGCTTTTTTTAAATCAGGAAAGGAAGATAGACACGTGTCAGCTCTTATACTCTACTGAGGCAGTGGAGCCTAGGCAGCTGCCCAAGGAATCCAGCTGTTGACATGAGGCCTATGTCAGCCTCATCTTGAAGGTCCCATGACTGCTCTGAAACCAAAATTTTGCAAAGCATAACTGGGCTTTCTGCAATGTTTTTGATAGTGCCTATGAGGTGATCAAACTGAAAGGCTATACCAACTGGGCCATTGGCTTAAGTGTTGCTGACTTGCTAGAAACCATCATGAAGAACCTTTGCCGAGTTCATCCAGTATCCACCTTGGTCAAGGTGAGTGTTTTGTTAGATAACTGCCATAGTCCATTTAATGCAGAGGTGGACAAATTGCTGAGACTGAGTATATATTTTGGCCATATAGAAGCCAAAATGGTGACCAGGAGTGTTGGGACAGCACTTTGAGCCATCTTGTTGGCAATATATGGCCAAAACTGGATGTATTGGGGGCACTTTCACCCATTCTCAAGTGTTTTGGTGTGATTTTGGGGCAAAATCACCTGAAAATTACACCAAAAAATGTGTGATATTGTGTGTGTGTGTGTGTGTGTGTGTGTGTGTCGGAATTCCCAGGGACTGGCAGTGGGATTTAGAGGCCACAAAAGTAGGGTTCAAGGCTCATTTGCAGCCTGTGGCCTACAGTTTCTTTACTCCTGACTGACTGGTTTTGGGGAAATAGAGAAACCATTTCCTATCCATGGGAAATAAGGTGATGTAGATGAATGGTAGATTGTGGAGTTGTCAATCTTTTTGAGTGTTCCAGAATAATGTTAGTTATGGCTGCCAACCATATGCTACTTCCCAAAATATTGTGTTCCATCAATGCCTAAGTGGGGCAACACTTAGCAACCCTGTGGTACTGAGATCAAAACCTGTCTTCCAAATCCAGTGTTAGATGTGAAGTGTGCTTCCGATGTAATTGAGCGGAGACACGCTGCACCTTCCTGCAAACCACAGAAGTTCTCCCTGTACAGATACAATGTTCTTTCTCCCCCATTCCTTTCGTAATGATTGTGATTTTGCTAGCCTTTCTGAAAAGTGGCAGGTGAATAAATATAGAGGACGTTCCTCCACCAGTTCCTCACTAAAGATCCTTAATGAGGCCAGCCCTACCATTAGGTAAAATGAAGCAGCTGCCCCAGGCTACAGGTTTGGGTTGATGAAATTTGACAGCATAATGGATGGATGGTGCTCCATCTAAGATAGCAAAATGTTTCATGCCAGTCCTGCCCAGAATTCTGACCTATGAAATGAGGAATTATGACATTGGGAGGCCTGTTGTATGCTGTTGTTGTTTCAAGCATATTAACTACAGTAGCACCCCCGTATCTGCTGATTCACCATCTGCTGATTCTGTTATCCGTGGTTGGCGATGGGCAGTGGGGGGGAGGGTGAAGGGAGGGGAGGAGGAAAGAACTCACGTGCCCCCCCTCCTCCAGCCCGGTTCCCTCCCCTCCACTTTACCCCAAGCCCAGGCATCGGAAGAGGGACGCCCAGAGCCCAGCCAGACCGGACCCCACTTGGCTTCACGGTGACAGCAGTGAGGAGTGAGGTGGCGAAGAGCAGCAAGCCCTCACCATTTTCCATGCTCCTTGCTCTCTCGCTGCCTTCCTATTCCTGTTCCTTCCTCTTCCTCTTCCTTCCTTCCTGCCTCCCTTCCTTCTCCTTCTCCATAACTCATCCTCCTCCCCATTGCAGAGTGTTCACTACTATCCACAGTTTTCAGTATCCACGGCGATTCCCAGAGCCAATCCCCTGTGGATGCAGGGCTGCTACTGGACTTTGTTTTGTTTTCTGCTAGTCTGCTTGTGGAAACCTCCAATTGAGACAGGCTACTTTTGGAAGGATCCTTTTTTGACATAGCACTTAACTGCTCTAGAAACAAATGGCAACTGTTAAGTTATGCATATATTGTTTTTTGTGATACATTGTTCAATCTCCATTCTAAACAAAGTTTTTTTAAAAAGTATCTCACTTTTCTAATGCCTTATTTCAGGGAGTGTATGGCATTGAACATGATGTGTTCCTGAGCCTCCCGTGTGTGCTAGGGTCTGTTGGCTTGACCAGTGTTATCAATCAGAAGCTGAAGGACAGCGAAGTGGCTCAGCTCCAGCAGAGTGCCACCACATTGTGGAATGTCCAGAAGGATCTCAAAGACCTGTAGACGTAGGGATGTGTCCATTCTTTCCAGAAAGGAGAAGACAACCAGTGCTCAAAGTTGAACCCTCCGCTTTTGAAGTGAGCCTTCCTCGTTTAACTCCGTAGCCAAGCTTCCAGTAATCATCCCCAGATGGTACAACTTTTCACCTGCCACAGCTAAAATGTGTGCTTGTTGTACTTGCAGACTTGTTGAACAAATAAAACCAGCTCTTTTGTGTGTGCTATATTCTTGGTGTATGTCTTCAGTCCTGCCCCCCCCCCACACACACACAATTGAGGGTGGTTTCTGCCTCTATGAGCAGCAGACATTCTTTATGTTTCTTTGACATGGGAAATTCACCTTTACCTGTTAAAACTATTACTTGAGAGATTAGTATTTCAAGAAGATACATTATGTTTCCTTCCCTTTTTTATAATCACTGGGTTCCACTGCAGTATAAAGTGAGCAGAGTCCTTTTTTTCCTCTACAAATGAAGATCAGGAGACTAGGGATGGAAAGAATTTGCAAAATGATAAAACAGCAACATAAGAAACCCTGATGAGAGGGATCCTGGACTCATGAGAATCTTTGCAATTTAGAACTTCTGTGAAAAATTCACATGTGCAGAAAACAACAGAAATACTATTTCCTGGCCAGAAAATGCTGCAATCAGGGTTCATTCTATGCAAAATTCACAAGTGCTTAATTGCAAAAAAAAAGCAACCTTTTATACAGGAAGCACCATTTTCCATACAGGAAATAATATTTCCATGTAGGAAATATTGTTTTCTGCACAGGGCTTTTTCCTGTGCAGAAAATGCTATTTTTTGTGCAAAACCAAAAAACCCTTGCAAAATTGGTGCAGAATAAGTCCCGAATTGTGAGTAGGCTTCAAAAATAGTGGTTTTCAAAGACTTTCTTGCAGCAGGAAGAAAATTGCTAAAACTACTTTACTGCTTTCTTTGAGAACAAACTTACCTAAAAATTGCATCCTTGCAAGAAACTAAATCCAGTTCTTCAATTAATCTTACCTGTCAGCTTGCCCAATATTTCATTCAGCACTGTCTAAAATTCAAATTAACTCCCATTTGTTTATAGGGATTCATGTTGTTTTCCAGTGTAAGCCAAATAGGATCTTAATGGTAATAAAAAGTTTAAGATGAATCATCTACAAACACATTGATGATTTTAATCCAAATAATTCAAATTGATCAAAACCTTAATTGAACTCCCTTTACTTGGTAGATACCCCTTATATTTGCAACCGGTAAGTTGGGGTACAATTAAACCCCAGTGACAGATTAAAGAACATTTCCCTTGTTCCTGAACGCACACAATTAGCACCATGTCCAGTCTGGCTGTTGTTTTTCTATCATTCTAGGACATATCCTCCAAAGGCTTGTAGCTCTTCTTGAAGTGCTTCCCAATTTGTTTGCAATTGGCCATTCAAAGCTTGTACAATTTGCTGAGTACAATGGCCCTATGATTTCTTTCTCTAGGATCCCCAACCGTAAATCTGCATTGCTCTAGAAGGCTTTTCTTCCACTGTGCTTGAAGACCACCAAACACTCATTACTTCTTTAGAAGCCAAATTAATTCACAGGAAAATGAAAAGGAAACTCCAGCAATCAGAATTTGGGAGATGGATGGAGAGAGGCTTGCTTTCATGCATTCCCATTAAGAGAGAAGCTAAAAGGAAGTCATAGAGAACTTCCAAAAGCTTAATTATATTATCAGTCCTTTGTTCTGCAGAAATGGAAGTTTCTTTAGCAGTGTCTTGTCATACAATGACAGGTGGAACAATGTGGAACTTTTGTTAAAATCTGGGATTTTCTGTCTTTTGTGTTTTTCACAGATTCCTTGCCAGATATAGGCACACGGGAAGCTGCCTTGTACTGTGCCAGACCATTGGTCCCAGTATTGTCTGTTTTGACTGGCAGCAACTATCCTGGGCTTTATTCAGGCAGGATTTCTCCTAGCCCTACCTGGAGATACGTGGTATTTAATGGTCTCCCACCCCAGTTCTAACCACACCCAACCTTGCTTAGCTTCTGAAATCAGACAAGATTTAAATGTGTTCAGTGTGATATGGTCACCCCAACCCACAGAAAGGATTTTCCTTGGGGGTTTTTCTGGGCTGTGAGGCCGTGTTCTGAAAGAGTTTATTTCTGACATTTCACCTGCATCTGTGGCTGGCATCTTCAGAGAATGGTTGGGCAGGAGTGTGTGTGGAGTTTATATACTGTGAACCCCTGTTGGGGAGGATATGTAAATTTGTGTATTTGAACGGCTAATTTCTGGGTGGAGATATGCAAGGAGGATTAGTGTCTGGCTAATGGTTGGTTAATGGTCCATTATCTGTTGGAAATCCCCCTGTCCCTGGGTGGAGTTCATTTGCAAGTGTTGAGTTCTGATGTTAGTGTTTTTCAGGACTGGGAGCCAGGTTTTGTTTACTTTTAGGGTTTCTTCTTTCCTGTTAAAGTTGTCCAGGTGTTTGTGGATCTCAATAGCTTCTCTGTGCATTCTGACATGATAGTTGTTGGCCTAGTCCAGAATTTCTGTGTTTTAAAATAACATTTTGTGTCCAGGTTGGTTTATAACATGTTCTGCTACTGCTGATTTTTCTGGCTGGCCCAGTCTGCAGTGTCTCTCACGTTCCTTGATTCGTGTTTGCACACTGCATTTAGTGGTCCCTATGTAAACTTGTCCACAGCTGCATGGTATGCAGTAAACTCCTGCAGCTGTGAGAGGGTCACTTTTGTCTTTCTCTGAGCATAGCATTTCTTGGATTCTCTTGATTGGTCTGTAGATCGTTTGGAGGTTGTGTTTCCTCATCAGTTTCCCTATTCTGTCTGTGACACACAGACTCCTACCCAACCATTCTCTGAAGATGCCAGCCACAGATGCAGACGAAATGTCAGAAATAAACTCTTCCAGATCACAGCCTCACAGCCCAGAAAAAACCCAAGGAAAATCTATGGATGCCAGCTGTGAAAGCCTTCGACTTTCCACAGAAAGGAATCTGTGTGGAGAATCAGATGTCCACATGAGTAGCCAATAGATCAGGGGGTTTTGCACACTACATTATTACAGGTTGACCCCTATAACCATGGGACTGGTATCTGCAGTTTCACTTATCCACATCCGGGGGGGGGGATGTCTTCTCTAGGTTTTTTGTAGGTCTTCCAACACCATTCTATGATAGGCTTCTGTCAGAAGTTGGGCTGGAAAACAATTATTTCAATAGGTTTCAGTATTATCCATGGTTTCACATCCGGAAACATACCTCCACAGATATGGGTGGCAACCTGTATAGCACTATGATTCCACTCAAACTGCCATGACAACATCCTGTGGAATCCTAGGATTTGCAGTTTCAGGAGGGGCATTAAGAATTCTCAGCCAGAGAGCTCTAGTGCCTCATTAAACTACAAACCCCAGGATTCCATAGGATGCAGCTATGGCAGTTAAAGTGGAATCTTAGCTCTATAATAGTGTAGTGTGAAGGGGTTCCAGTAACTCACCTTTTTCAGGTTGCTAGACTGAAGTTACCAGCATCCATCACCAGTGACTATGCTAATGTGAGTTGCAGTCCAATAATATCAAAAGGCCTCAGTTTCCCATACCTGTTAGGTACAACTGGAGGGTTTTCCAATGTGCATCCCCCCCCCCATTCAGCAAGCTGGCTTGGGTACTTTCTGCCAATTTGGGTCATGTACCTTAAGCTAAGACCACCATTTCTAGCTTGACTCAATTCCTCATCTACTCTGCCCCACCCTACTTCCCAGCTTCTTGAAATCCTATTATTCCTGCTTTTCCATTGCTTGAGGCTCTGAGCACTGTTTTTTATGTAGCACAAATCAGTTTGGAAATTCTGCCTATTGGATCTAGAGCTCCAAGAAACTCTCAGCTGCCGGACCCTGTCACAAAACGGTGGTAAACTTAAGTAAATAAGAAATATTTCATTTCTTCTTGTTCATTCTTCCTTTCTTCCCACGACTTCCTGTTTCATGTGCCAAAATAAGTTTGCTACCTTCAGCTACTGAGCATTTTGATATAGCCATGTGGAGGCCATCATTTCCTGTTCCACTTCAAGCTGTAAAATATCACAGGCTGGCCTTGCCTTTAAGGAAGGGGTGGACACCTGCCAGGTTGTGGACCAATTTTTGTTCTCACAGTCCCTTGGTAGGACACATGGCATATTTGAAGTGAACTGGATGTGATATCATAACGCTTCTAGTTCCATCTTTGGCTGACAATTGGCCTTTTGTGTGTCTGTATGTGAACGTAATTGAGCTGCCATATTGCATAGTCAGCCCTCAACTTTCATGAGGGTTAGGGTGAGAGGACCCCTGGAAAAGTGGAAAAACTGTAAATGTAGGCCTGCTTTTCTTTTTAACCTGAAAGAACACCTCTCTGGGCATTTGTAGGTCCTCCAACGCAATTCTATAGTTAACTTCTGGTGGAAACATTCCATAGAATCATGTTGAAGGACATAGAAAATGCCTAGAGAAGTGTTCAATCTAGGAATCTCTAGGTCCTCCTGCATGACTGTGATCAGCTTCTAGGAGGAGCGTAGCATAGAATTGTGCTGGAGGACCTAGAAAATGCCTAGAGAGAACATATTTAGTAATCAGGAAATAATCAAATCCACAAATGTTTAACCCACAAATGTGGAGGAATGACTGTACCGGCAATACAGTACAGTATAGTGTAGTGGTCTGGGTGCTGCATTATGGCCCCAAGTACAAATCTCTTTTCAACCATGGAAACTCAGGGGCTGATGTTGAGCAAGTCATAGCCTCTCAGCTTTAGAGGAAGGCAATGGCAAACCTCTGAATAAGTCTTGCAAAGTCAAGCTGGAAGGTGTCCAGAGGAGGGCAACCAAAATGGTGGGAGGTCTGGAAGCCATGCCCTATGAGGCACGGCTTAGGGAGCTGCTATGTTTAGCCTGGAGAAGAGAAGGTTAAGAGGGGACATGATAGCCATGTTTAAATATTTGAAGGGATGTCGTATTGAGGATGGAGCAAGCTTGTTTTCTGCTGCTCCAGAGGCAAGGATGTGGAGCAATGGGTTCAAACTAGAGGAAAAGAGATTCCACCTAAACATTAGGAAGAACTTCCTGACAGTAAGAGCTGTGGAACGTGCTGCCTCAGAGTGTGGTGGAGTCTCCTTCTTTGGAGGTTTTTAAACAGAGGCTGGATGGCCACCTGTTGGGAGTGCTTTGATTGTGTATTCCTGCATGGCAGGGGGTTGGACTAGATAGCCTTTGTAGTCTCTTCCAACTCTATGATTCTATGAAAGAAAACCCTAGCATAGGTTACCTTAAGTCACTGCCAGTTTGAAGGCACAGAACAATAACATATGCAGTAGAACCCCGTATCTGCTGGAGATTGGTTCTGGGGGGGCCTGTGGATACAGAAAACCACAGATAACAGCGAACACCATTGAAAATAATGGGACTTCCTGTTTAAAATACCATAGAGTTGCCTTTGAGGACCTAGAAAATGGCTAGAGAGGTTGCATTTTCTAGGATAACTCTATGGTAAGTGTGCTGTTTTGTGTCCCATGGATAACTGAATCAGTTGATAATGAATCAGTGGATATCGGGGGTCCTACTGTACTAACTAATTTCCCATGCTCTCAGACATTTCACCAGTGAAAACTAGGATGTGTGTGGCTTAGCAACCTCAGAGTATGGTCAAGATGGCAAAAGTCACGAATGAGGAAGAACACAAGCTAGGAGAAGCTGCAGCAGTTTGACTTTGCTGGAACTTACTGGGAAGGCCAAGGGCCCATCTATATGAGGCAAAAAAAAAAAAAGGATTGCTGATGGTTTTTTGGCCCCCAAAAGCTTTGCATGCCCGCCAGTCAAGATGGCCACTGTGAGTGAATTACTCACATTTTAATTGATACTGAACTTTTTAAAAAGTAAAAATAAAAATATTTGCTATGTGCAATAGAGTGATATTTCACCTTTACTAAAAAGGAAAAAAAACCCGCTCGTTTTATCACCTTAGCGCTCATTCTCTAAGGCAAAAATCCAACATGGCGGCACCAGGTGTTCACCTTGTTAAGAAGCACCCCCGCTCGTCTGGCCAATCAGCTTTGTGCTTCCGCTTATATGGGAAAGCAATCCAAAGCAAATCACATGTCCCAACAAGCAGGAATGCACACCCCCTTGCAGTTTTTTTTTTTTAAACTCCAGGAAAAGCCGCAAAGGATATTTCTTCAGAGCTCTTGGTGTTTTTGGCCCCCCTCCTTCCGAATATGGCTTAACGATGCGGGATCCCATTAAGACTGGTAGGATTCTCCTCACATTCTGTGAGGAGTATTTTCACTGTTTAGACAGCCCCAAGATTCTCCCCTCCTCTCCTCTCCCTGTCCTCTTCCCTCCCATGGTAAGTTAGTTGAGCACAAACTACTTTTGCATTTTGAGCTCAGTTTGCAGCAATGGAAGTAAGATGAACATGAAGGGGGAAAGTGGAAAGAGGCAAGAGGAACTGGAACATTTTACAGTCACCTGAAAGAGTAGAATGACCAAGGATTGATCAGGACTGTCCATGCCAAATCAGGACAGTTGGAGGGACAGCTGGCGGAGAGAGGAGGGGGTGGAATCTTGCACTTCCCTGTAGACTCAGTCAAAAGCAAACTGCTGCAGCCTCTCCTAGCTTGTGTATTCTTCATTAATAACATTTGTCAACTTGGTCACACTCTGATGTTGCTTGAGTACATGTGTCCTGGTTTTCATCTGTGAAATGTTGGAGGGTAGGATATTGTGAGGCACCTTTGGTCCCATATTGGGAGAAAGACATGATTGGGAAAATTTGTGTCTGTCATTCGATTTTTATTTTTATTTTTAAATACAGTCATCCCTTCATATTCGCTGGGGTTTGGTTCCAGGAGCCCCGTGGATACCAAACTCCGTGAATAAGCAAGTCCCATTATATGCAATGGCATAGCAAAATGGTATCCCTTCTATAAGATGGCAAAATCAAGGTTTGCTTTTTGGATTTTTTTTTTTAAAGAATATTTTCAAGCCATGGATACTTAAATCCGTGGATATGGAGGGGCAGAGAGAGAAAGAAAGAGAGAGAGAGAAAGCACGCAAACAGAAAGGAAATGTGATAGTGAATGATATCAGCCCAGGTGTCTGGCTACTGCGATGTAAGAATTTACAAGTATGGTATGACTCATCAGCTCCAGGTTTCATAAATCCTCTGTCTTTGAAGGCTTCTCTGACTTTGACCAATGGCTTATTTCTGTTTCGGTGACCACAGATAGAAGGAATACACATAACCTTTATTGGTCGAGTTTCCTGGTTTGATTTTGTTTTAAAAAAGGGACAAAAATGCATTTTCTCCTTATAAATAAAGAAAGGTGACACAAGTTAGAGAAGGATGAGCCCATACTGTTCACAGGGAAAGCCGGATTCAAGTTGCTTTATTGTAGATAAAAATAAAGTCACAACCGCAGTCGTTTCACATTGATAGATGAATTCAGCGTTCACACACACATTGTATTATTTTGGGTGAAATCATGGATTCACATGCTACTGTGCCATACAACGCATGACAAAACAAGGCAAAGATTGCTCACTTGAAGCTTGGTTGTAGTCCTAACTGAATTACGGTAATATATTTGAGTTGAGGACAACTCAGATGCAGGACTGTAACCAGTACGGGTAGGTACTGTAGGTAGAGTCCTATTACAACAATCCTAAAAAACCAGCACCAACTGCCTACTCACTTCTGAGTCCAATGCAAAGTGCCTATGGTTGACTTGTGTTGTAGTCTAAATATCTGAAAGAGCACCTCTTTGCCTGCTTGTGCCATAAGATGTTCAAGGAAGACTCTTGTCTGCAATGATTCTTGATCCACTATATGGCAGGGAGAGAGCCTTTTCTGTCAGGGCAGCCTGTCTGTGGAACATATTTTTGAAAGAGATGTGACTGGCACTGAAGCCACACTGAAGTATTAAAGCAGTTTGACACCACTTTAACTGCCATGACTCAATGCTATGGAATTCTCAGATTTGTAGTTTTGTGAGATATTAGCCTTCTCTGTCAGAGGGCTCTGGCACCACAACAAAATCCCAGGATTCCATAGAATGGAGCCATGGCAGTTAAAGTGGTGTCAAGCTGCTTTAACTCTGCAGTGTGGCTGCAGCCTGGGATGTATCCACACTACACAGTTATAGCAGTTGGATACCACTTTCATTTCCACAGATCCATCCTGTGGAATCTTGAAATCTGTAGATATGTGAGGTACTTAAGCTTCTGTCTTGACAGCAATAATGCTATGGTTCAGGGGAATGCAATGGTGCATTCCAAGTAAGGTGATTTAAAGGTCAAAAGCTTGATCTAAGGAAATGTTCTCTGAGCACACCAGATGGCTGACAATAAAGCCCATCAACTGTAGTTGAGTTATCCTTTGTGTGTAGGCAACATCTTCTTTCCTGGTTCCCAAACCTAGCTATAGAAAAAGGTAGTCATTGCTTTCAATTTCAAAGCAACCACTCATCAGTGAGTACTTGGCATCTCTGGAGATCCAGTGTCAGTCATAAAAATCTCCTGAAATGCTTTGTTCTCACTCAAAAAACCTATCACCTCAGTGCACATTTTTGGGTACAAATAGTAATCAAAAGCCACATGTTAGCGGGCACAGATCCCCTGCCTGAGGACACTATGTCCATCTGTGTAGCCACTCATGTTTCATCCATCCATGATGCCAGTCTGCTTTGAGACTTTGGACTACAGGACAGATCGTATAACCTACAACAAATCCTCTTGCTATTCCCGTACCCAAGTCCTTCCTACTGCTTTCCATACCCATGTGTGAATGCTTCTTGTGTGATTGGTGTTATTTTTGAACTCTTAATAAAACCATGATTAATTTCACATTTGTGTGTGTTCCATCCAGGTTAGTACTGGTATGCATAGGTTCAAGATCCCCTTGTTGCCCTGTCTTGCTTTTTTTAAAAAAATTATTGTATGCTTTATTTTTTTTCTAATTTAATATATTTTAATTATTGTATGTTTTTAATCCTTTATAATTTCATATTATTTTAAGGAGTGGGTGGGCTAGGGTACTGTAATTATGGAGTTTTTATATTGTAAGCCGCCCCGATTGCGTTGCAGAGGGGCGGGATAGAAATTAATAATAATAATAATAATAATAATAATAATCTAATTGAGTTGCTGCTAATTTCCCCAACTAATCAAAAACTTGACCTTGCGTGGAATTTCCACATCACTGGCGATACGGGTAACACTGCCAACATTTCACAGATGAAAACCAGGACATGTATGACCATGCAACATGAAAGTGCAGTCAAGATGGCAAAAGTTATGAATGATGAAAAACAGATAAGCTAAGAGAAGCTGCAGCAGTTTGCTTTTGCCTAAGTCTACAAGGAAGAACAAGATTCCACCCCCTCCACTCCACTCCCCTCTCCTCCTGCCCCTGTTCAGTCAACTGAGTGTAAACTATGTTTGCACTTTGAACTCAGTTTGCAGCAACTAAAATCAGCTGAGGCCAATGGGGAATGTGAAAGATGGAAAGAGAAACTAGACCATTTTAAAAGCAGCTGGAAAAGTGGGATGAGAGAGGATTATTTGGCACTGTACCTGACAAATTGGGACCATTGGAGGGCATGAATTCTATCATTTTAGTAAAATGTAGGTCTGCATAAAACATGGTAGACTCTTGATCATTTCTTTGAATTTGAGTACAGTATCTCAGAAATCCTGTCACCTTTGGAATTTTACTACTAGGCCTGAATTAAAGCACATTTTGCCACTGCAGTAACATGTTACTGTTCTGAGTTTTGTAATATTCCTAAACTCAACACATGCACGAAAAAAGCCTTCAAGCCACACTAAAGTTCCAATGCACACCAGCATCTGCAGAGGAGAGAGTTCCCAATAAACCAGAATTTCATTTTTCGCTCAGTTACCATTTCTAAAGGTAGATGTGCATTTTATCCAAGTTATACTGCTTCCTGTTGTCATAGAAAGATACTTCTTCCCCAAGTGACCAGTCAGAAATCTGTTTCTTGGAAAACAAGCAGAATTCAGAAATGTGTCAAAAGTATGTGCCAGTTCTCATGACCAAACTGGTGTGATGAATACAGTATATTACTGGAAATATCTGGGTCAAATTTGAACATGGGAAAATAGCTAAAGGACCAATGCAAGTACAGTTGTCCCTTCACATTCGCTGGGGTTTGGTTCCAGGACCCCCCGTGAATACCCAAATCCGTGAATACTCAAGTCCCATTATATGCAATGGCATAACAAAATGGTGTCCCTTATATAAGATGGCAAAATCAAGGTTTGCTATTAGGATTATTATTTTTTTAAGAATATTTTCAAGCCGTGAATACTCAAATCCGTGAATGTCAAATCCGTGAATGTGGAGGGACAACTGTAAGGCTTTTTAATATTTTCCCCTTCCATCCATCCATCCATTCCAATCTCATGAGGAAGGAAGAAATTCTAGAGAGTTACCTAGACTAACGTATAACTGGCCATCCTATTGGGAGTATGAAGTAAAACTTAAATTTGCACACTTTATCAGAAATGAATGCACAAAAATTAATTTGCATAACACTGTGTGAAATTTATTGAATGCTGTCTTCACTGTATATGTTTCAGAGCTATTTTCACAGCCGTATCTGACAGAAGATGAAAATCATGATATTTGAAATAAATGTTTATAGATTTTACATATAAAAACTTAGGAAAACTATTGACCCGAAGAGTACCTTAAAGAATAACTTAAGATATTTCCATATTTGTTGGAAAGCTGCAATTTTGTAACCACACAATCCAAAACACACTTTTAATAATCCTACAGGAGTTGTACACATTCACCTCAAAACACAGATATGAAGCATACTTTCAAAGTCATACTTTCATGCTGTGTAGAAAGCTAGTGTGTAGTACACACTTCTGAAAGATGACTTTTAAGGGCCTCAAAATAAGACATTTTAAATACCAAATGAGCAAAACTTGTCAACATTAAATTTACTTTATAAGAGAAGCCAGCACAGTAGCCTAGAACAAGCCAAGCCACACATTAAAAGGAAAGTTAAGGTTGTGAAAATACTGTTGCCCTTCACATATTTGAATCAGCCTTACATTCAGGAAAACATCCCATGCAGCAGTCGGGAAGGAATAGCTCCCCTCAGAAATGAGCCCTCTTATAACCAGGGTAGAAAGTCTGGTGAAGGAGTTAATGGGGACTAGGTTGTCTGAAGACATTGTGCAACTTGAGGCAAAGCAATATGATGACCACCTTTTATTCCATGTAGAAAAGCTGACAAGATTGGTGGCCGAATCTTACTTCAGTACTGACAACATTTAGGACATTGCCCTACAACAGGCACAGCAGGTTAGTTTAGTGGGTACAGACACACACACACTACTGTTATATACCGAAATACTTTTGGTAGATACAACTGGAGTGGATTGAGTCAACATAATGTATATCTGTATTTCATAGAATCAGAGAGTTGGGAGAGACCACAAAGGCCATCCAGTTCAACCCCCTGCCATGCAGGAACAAACAATCAAATCATTCCCAACAGATGGCCATCCAGCCTCTGTTTAAAAACCTCCAAAGAAGGAGACTCCACCACACTACGAGGCAGTCTGGAATTACTTCCTCACCAATTACTGAGACTAAAGGATAGGTGAAAATTCATACAGTCCCTTTTTGAAAATAATTTATCAAAATTGTCAAGTTTCTTAATATTTGGGATGAAAGAACTTTGGAGTTTTAAAAAATCAAACATGAGAAAACTGAAATGAACAGATTTGTTCATCCATACTTCAGGCTTTAAGTCGTTACTTCTTATATCTTTGGGTTTGAATCCCTATACATTCAGCCATAATAGTAATGAATAAAGCTTGAGACCAGCTGGTTTTCCCCCCTTAAAGGTTCCTCTTCTTTAACACCTAGGCAAGGGGGTACAACATGGTCCTTCCCATGCTGTAAATACCACTACCTACTGAATCTGGCCAGTGCAAATAATGGAGGAGTTCATTTCAATTTGTTTTTGAAGAATTTACCATAAAATTTCATTTTAAAAAAAATAGTTGGTATGGAAAGAACTTGAGATTTTACCAAAACTGAATGAGGAAGAAAATGGAACAGGTTTTCCACCCACAATTAAGTTACAAATGCAACACACATTTTTTTTAAAAAAAAAATGGGTTTCCCCAAATTTAACAATCATCCCCCCAGGTTTCCCCACACTGACTGATCATCCTGTCCACTCTAGGCTTTAGCAGAGCCTGCAGCATTTTGCTGCTGCTCTGGGAGCCCAGTTTTCCATCATCTTCCATGATGCCCCCTTGACGTTTCCCAAAACGCAGTCCAAAAGGGTTGAAATTGAATTTGCTTCTGGTGAATCGGAGCCGGCATGAGATCTGGCTCTCCGTATCACTCTCTTCAATGAAGTAACAAAGGCTGGATGGATCCGCTGGGTTCAGAACCTCAGATTCGCGAGCGTTGGGATAAGAATTCCTCTTGGTTTGCAAGTCGTTGACCAGGTCTGTGGCATCTACAAGAAAGCTCACCAATCACAGAAGTGTAGGACACTGCAGGAAATCATGAAACTTGTGGACAATCCAGCTAGTGTAGGCCTAAACCACACTACACAAATAATCCAATTTGAAACTGGATTATTTGCCATGGCTCCTTCCTATGGTATGGAATCCTGTGGTCTATAATTTTACAAGGTCTTTAGCCTTCTTTGCCAAAGAGTGGTGGTGCCTCACCAAACTACAAATCCCAGATTCCCTAGGAAGGCACCATGGCAAATAATCCAGTTTCAAATTGGATTATTTGTGTGGTGTAGATGCACTTGTAGCCCCAACTGGACTGTACCATTTTATTCTGTAGGCAGGGGACCACATGTGGGAATACTGCCTCCTTCCAGCATTACAATATGTATACACAAATATGAAAGACAACATAGAATGCTTCAAGACTGTCTTCTTGCTTAAATGCCATCTGGAAATTTTGACTTTAAAGCTACATTCCATCGCCTAATGGGAAAACACTTTAAAAAACACATTTAGATTAGGGGTGGGGACCCATTTTTTCACCTGCTGGACAAATTACAATTTGAAAAAGGTCTTAGAGACTGTGAGTAACCAGTGTAGTGTAATGGTTTGAGTGTGGGACTAGGACACACAACACTCCCCCCACAGCCACACATGCTTCGGGGTTGCATTCCAGCTATGGGTGTGCCTTAGGGCACAAGGCAGGAACAAAATGAAATAGGTGGGGACAAATCAGGGATCATCTTCTGCTACCATGAGCAGTGTAGTGATTTGAGTGTTGGAGTAGGACTCCCTGCTTGGCCATGGAAACCCACTTGGTGGCTTTCGGTAAGTCACACCGTCTCAGCTTCAGATCAAAGGCAACCCCCTCTGAACAAATTCTGCCAAGAAAATCCTGTGACAGGTTTGCCTTAGGTGTAAAGTTACTTGAAGGAATATAACAACAACAACAACAACAACAACAAATCAGGGATGGACAAGTGTGGTGGGTTCTAGGGCCAATTTTCTACCCCTCACATTGTCTGGCAGTTTCAGAGACTGCCCCAAAGGCCAAAACATTAACACAAAAAACTGGATGTGGCCACAAATCCATTTGGAAAAATATGTATTTTTGATGTTAAACAATGAAGGGGGGGCTGCAACCTGCAGTCAAGGTGAATCGATGCTCCTAGAGGCATCTTGGAGAAACAATTAATCCTTTTCTTCTTTTGATCTGAAAAAGTACAGCCCAGGGAGACTAGAATGGTCAAGGGCTGCAACACCAGCCTTTACAGACTGCATGCAGCCCCACAGGGACACTTTGCCTACCCTTAGGCTACATGCAATTCTTACCAATGTGGACATTTTCCCATAAAGCATAGAAAGTACAACACAGTTTTCTGCATCCTTGCTCACTTGTGAAACCTAGAGGAACAGCTTTCAGGTGTGCAAAGCTTCCCACGCTGCAAACCAGATCCTAGTTCCATGCAATACCTTTGTGCGGTGGAGAACAAAACTAATGTCCCTGCAACAGCTCCTCGGGGTTTAAATAGTGTCTTATGCCTAATTATTGATCAGAAATAAAATAATTCTGAGTCTAGACAGGTCATTCCAATGGACCATATGCAGTTGAGGGGCAAAAGATCTCCCACCCCTGATTTACATCCTAGAGTCACCAGGGCTGAATTATACATTACATTTATCAATTAACATATATAGGTCACTACATCTTGGTTGGTTAGCTAGCTAGTCAGTTTGTTAAAATCAGGGGTGGGGAAAGTGCCATCCATGAGCAGCAGGTTTATGTCACCCAAGCCTCTCCAGAACATCCAAAATTAATTTGGGGGGGGGAATATTTGGGAAGTTTTATTTGTTCCAAAACAACCCTGAGTGCAACAAAAGCACCCACAAATATCCCATTTTAGTCAGCCTAGCAAATGTTGAAAAAAAATGTCTGAAATCAACAAAACAGTAATTGGAATTAACATCACATCATTCTTGGTGTCCCCAATGCATGAGTGCAGCCCACGGGGAAGTTATGAGGGTGAAAATTGGCTCCTGCCCTCCATGCAGTTGCGTACCCCAGGTTTAGATTAATTGCATTTGTGAGAGAGTAGCCAGCTTCTTAATTTAAATGCAGCATGCAGTGAAAGAAGTTGTTACTTCCCAACTCTGTTCCCACCATAAACTGCAATTAAAATTTCAGGAACGTGATTTTCATGCAGAGCATGACTGAAGAGGGAAGAGATACCAAGCACTGGGTGCGACTTCCATTTTGTACTAATCCAATTAGTGTGTGTGTGTGTGTGTGCACGCGCCTTCAAGTTGCCTGTCAGCTTATGGCAACCCCATGAATTTCATAGGTTTTTCTTACACAAGGAATACTCAGAGGTGGTTTTACCAGTGCCTTCCTCTGAAATATAGCTACTAGCCCCATATTGCAGCAATTGGGAGTATGAGGAGTGGGGGGGGGGCTTATGCCCCAAACAGCCCACAGAAGATGGGAACACATGATCAGCTTACCATGAGCTAAAATGGCTGGAAGTCAACAGGAGATGCCTGTTGCCCTATAGTTCCATTTTATTAATTAATTATCCCATCTTTCTCCCAGGATGGGATCTAATGCAGTACACAACATTTTAAAGTACAATGCAGTGTTTTAAAAAAATGAAAAGAAAAGAAAAGAAAAAAGAAAAAAAAACTTAGTACAACTCAACTCATGGTACAACTCTTTCCATCAGCAACTCAAGTAAGGCAGTAAAGGCTGACAGGTAGAAAGACAGATAAACGGAATGAAAACCATACCTGAAAAATCAACCTGCAGAATGGATCTGAAGTCCCCATGAACAGGTTTTCCAAAAGTCCCATTTGGAGAAATGATCACCATGAAGAAAGAGAAGAGCAAAAACCTAAACATGTCCTAAATCACACAGCAGGAGAGGTGGAGAGAAAAGACAGAAGAATAATCAGTGCTAAGTGCCTCCCTCACATTATATTTGCTTTTTGGTCTTCTACCAAAATGATTGGAACTGTCTACAAGGAGTGCACCTCTCCTCATATCACTTTATCCTCACAATGACCAGGAAAGCTCAGCCTTGCAGAGAGTGACAGGCTGAAGGTCATCAAATCACCTTTCCTGGCCAAAGTTTTTAGTTTGGGTTTCTTTGAGCCAAGTCTTTTACTCTGGCCACCATATCTCTTTAGATCTCATACCTTCTCAAAACCTTATCAACACTTATTCAGTATCCTCGAGAAGGTTTTTTTGAACCATAATAATGAGTTTAAAAGAAAAATAAAAATAAAAGGCAGATAATAAATTGTAAAACACACACACTTGATATCTCATTTGTTCTTTTAGCCTCCTTCTTCAATATGTCCTTAGTATTCACATTTTATAGAGGTCAAAGAGGCACTGAATGCTAGGACATATTGTATAACCATATACAGTAATCAAAATTTAAGGATATTGCAGTTAGTATCTTATGCCACTTTGAATGACTGAAAAAAATAAACCACATTGAACAGCCTTCTTTCCCCTCCTCTCCCCCACGCCGCCCAAATCCATGTATGTTAATTCCTAAAAAGTGTTTATATCTTCTTTAGAAAAACAAGTTCAGACTTTCCTTTGGCTGCAAGAGTGGTTTTATGTAGCATTTCAAACACTCTGCATGAGAGAGAGAAATCTTAGGATCAATAGTAGGGATCATGAAGTAATTAAGGCTGGAGACTGAGGCTAGAGAAGGAGAAATGTTTTAGCAGAAGTTGAAGGTGATCATATGAACTTGCTTAATATAGTATTGAGTCAAACCCCTCAGTCCTACCAGCCCAGTATGATCTCCTCTGACTGACAAGATCTCAGGCTTCCCCACAAACATTTCAATTCAATTGTATTTATTTATAAAGCATATTTTCTCAATGAGCTTAAGGTAGTATATAAGGTTCTCCTTCCTCTCTATCATCACAAACAACTTGGTGAGATAGATCAGACAGCTTGACCCTATGAGGTCATGTTGAGAGAAAATGAGTGATTCAAGGTCACCCCATTAGTTTTCATGGCACACCTGGAATTAGATTTTTGATCTCTGAGTCCTATTTTGATCTCTGAGTCCTATTCTAATCTCTATAACATCTTGGATTCTATAACCACTAAGCTCTGGTTTTTCAACTCTTGGAATTACAGTCATATGACAGATGCATCATTCCTTGCCTTTCTTTATTTTTTACACTCAACTTTGACCATATAAATTTTGCTGATCTGCCACACACAAACACCCTTGAAATATCTGTGAAGAAAAGCTAGCATGGGATGCATGCACAGACTGCAAGCAAGAATGCACTTCTTGTTCCTGTTTTCTCAGAGGAGAGACCACCATTATTTTGCGCCCACCTTCAGTCTCCAAGGGAAGAAGGCATGCTGACCATCTGAACCATTTTAAAATGAATAGATTATGAAATGCAAATACCGTACTGCCAGGAAAAGGATAAATCAAGCATGACAGAAGCAAATAGATTGCAGAAGAAAGGTCAAAAGCAGGAAACAAGAAACTTCTGCTGGGAAATGAAGGAAAGGATGATAGAAGAAATTGTACCCAAAATCCTATAGGGAAAATAACAGTGAAGTTAGTAAATAAAAGATGTTTGCACCAACATCCCATGGTTCAAGCACGGGATGAACTCCCTGCTCCCAGTTCAGACTGCGTGCTGATGCTAGAGGTTTGTAATTTGTAATCTGCAGATCACCTACAACTCCAGGATTTCCATCTTGCCTCTAGAGCTATTTCATAAAGTTGCCAGGTAAATTCAGTGAACACATGTGATAAAATCAAGGGCTGATACAGTCTTCAGAACTTTTTAATTGAGCTCTGAGTATGATAGATTCCCAGCACCCTGGATGCAAAGAACTTACCTTTTAAATTATTCTCCTACTTTTGTGGGTTTTCGATCTCTCTCTCTCTCTCTCTCTCTCCTACTGTTTCAGGCAACACAAAGCATCAGCAGCTCCCCTCTGTGAAGAAGACCCTGTTCCGCTCATCCTTTTTGTAGGCTTCATAAAATTGCAAGGCTCACATGCTGGCCATGATTTAATAACAAGTATAAAGCGGCATTCTCTTTCGCTCCCACAAAACAATCTAGCACCAATCAGAATTACGGTATTATCAACAGTGCCGCCTGCTGAACAACATCCACAGTGCAGTTAGGGGGAGAATGTGTTGTGTTCACACATTTGGTTGTAAATCAGACTGGAAGTTTGATTTGAGCGGGCCTGTGCCTTCCCTCTGGGCTCATGGGGTTGAAACAACCAGAATTTCTACTCAGCAGGAATAACTGTTGGAAGTGAAGAAGCATCAATACTTATTTACAACTCTGTGGGCATGTTTTCTGACCTGTATTCACTCCCTGCTTGCAGAGACCACTTTCCCCCTTCTTTGCCCCAAGTAGTTTGTCTCAGAAGCTAGCAGCCAGCAACATGAAACCCAGGTAGTAATTATGTGGAAACCACCCCCCACCCCCGGACTGGTAGGTAGAGTGGAACTGGGCTAATTCTCCTGGATGTGCATGGAAGTGAGTCATTCGCTAATTCAATCAAAGTGCCCGGACACTCTTTGCCTTGCAAAACTGGCTATTCTTCACACCTCTCTTAAAACAATAGAAGGTTGTCTGACACCCATAAGTCTTAGGACTTTATCAGACCACCCCCAAGAAGAGTTCTTTTGCCAGTATAAATTGTGGCGATTTTATGCCAGCAAAAGAACCCCCTGTACCACACTTACCTCTAGCGGTGTCAATGAGGCTTCCCTGGCAGTAACGGAGCTCAAACAGAGCTCCATTTACATCTGGGTTTGAAATCTCCCGGATTCTCACAAGAAGACACTTGTGTGGAAAATTTAAAAATAAACACACACACACACACAAAGTTCAGCAATGCACATACACACACTTTGAAAGTACCAGGTAAATGGTGGGAGGGTTGGTTCATAAAAAGAGCGTATTCTACCTGGTGTCCTGATTGCATCTAAAAGTGTTTGTCCATTCATGCTGCATTCATGTGAGTACAATGGTGCACAAATTCAAATGCTGGCAATGCCGGCAACAAATCGCTAGGGGGGATCTATTGATGGCTTGAGCTGTCAATACAATAGGATTTTTTTTTACTTTACATGATTGAGAAAGGATGACATTGTGTGCTACATGTACCCTTTCGCGATCATTAGGCATCCTTATGATGCCTTATTTGCCCTGTCTGATAATGTTCTTCATTTTTCAGCCATTAACAATCGTTAGCACCACCACAGCTATTTTTCAATAAAAGCCATGTCATTTTATTTTATTTCCTGACTGTGAGTCTTGTCAGTTAGTACCGATTTACATAGGTCAAAAGGTCCTGCAGTTACCCAGCTTCTCACTGCCATATTGAGCTAATTAAAATTCCCATATTAATATCTGGACACAAGTGGGTACTTTACGGACCCCACACAATTCAGGTAACAGGAAAGGTAAGAATCATGACTGCAACTCCCAGCAGCCCTAGCCAGCACAGGTAATGAAGAAAAATGCCATATTGTTTTTCTCAGCCTGCTGCTCCAAATGGCAGGGCTGTCCAAGCCATTTTGCAGCCTGAGGCACAGCAGCTAATGATGTGCCCCACCCACCCAAATCAAGTTGTACAGCTTTCAAAGCCAGCTAGGCTGCTCTCCCTGCTTTCTCCTGGTTGGGACCCCCCCCCCCCAATAATAGCAAAGTAAATATGCCTTTCCATGACACTCAAAATCTGTTGCTTAAGACAGCTGCCTCACTCTGCCTAATGGAAAGGTTGGTTCGTTGTTGTTTTGGAGCAGAAGCATCAAGATTGCTATGTTGAGCTTCTGCTAGAAGTTTAGTATGTGAGAAGGGAGTGTCTTATTGATTCTATATCATAGCCTGATACAGCACAACAACAATGAAACATAGGACCTAACTCACAAGATTAGCAAACAAAGGAAGTCAGGAAATAAATTAGTAAATTAAATATCAGAGCCAGCATGGCATAGTGGTTTGAGTGTTGGACTACAACTCTGGAGACCAGGGTTCGAATCCTTGCTTGACCATGAAAATCCATTGGCTGACCTTGAGCAAGTCACACACTCTTAACCCTCAGAAAACCCCATGATAGGTTCACCTTAGGATCATCATAAGTTGAAAACAACTTGAAGGCATATAATAATAATAACTAATCAATATAATATAAATAAATATAACATAAATATAATAAACACATTTTGAAAAGTTTATGTTAGATCTACCGAACAATAGTCCTTGTATAATAAATACACAACCCATACAATTTTATAATATTTTAATAATTTTATAATAAAGCCAAGAAGTCTTCTTCAGCATTGTTTTTGCCGTTTTCCCTTCCAAAAAAGTGTGGATTGATGTGGGATCCCATTTAGACAGGTAGGATTCCCAGGAAATTCCATGAGGTTTATTTTCACTGTTTAGAAAACCCCTAAATAAATCTTCAATGAAACTAAGGCCAGATGCCTTTCAACATTATCTTGTTCTTCCATGGTGAATACTAAAGTTCTTTTAAACTTCAGACCACCAGACAAACATATCAGTGTAGAGTTCCTCACAGAAGAAGAATAAAAATGCCTCTTGCCTCCACTGCCCATAGCCATTGGTCTATGATCATCACTCTTCCTCCACTTAAAGATTCATGTAACTTGGCATGGCCATACCTAAAGCTAACTCTTCCAGGCTGCAATGCCCATCTCTGGTCTGAAGTTCAAATTTAACAAGGGAATTGTTTAAACTGGTGTACGGTGACCTCTACTGGTAGATGTAGGCAATGAAACTATTCACTGCAATTACTTCCCTTTTAGTTCTCACAAAGGGAGGGGGGGTCTAAATGGTGGGAAATACCCCTTATGGAATTCACTGGGAATACAACATCTCTAAATGGGATCCCACATCAATCTACTGTATTTGGAAGGAGGAGGGCCGAAAACAGCAAAAACAATGCAGAAAGGCTTTTCCCATAGTTTTGTTTTGTTTTGTTTTTTAAAACAGCAATGTGCATTCCTGCTCATTGGGACAATCAATTCACTTTGAATTTCTTTCCCATAGGAGAGGAAGTGCAAAGCTGATTGGCCAGGTGAGTGCAGGGGTGGTGGTGATTTTCTCCTTAGCAATTGCTAAAGCGATAAAACAGGGTGGTTTTTTGTTTTGTTTTTGTTTTGTTTGTTTGTTTTTTTGCTGTGCTGTTTAATCAAAAAAATTGCTCCCTTGCTCTAACTCACCTTGGACATTTTTTTTTTAAAGTTTGGTGGCAGCAAAGTACAGATGCGAGTAAATCACTTGCAGCCACCATCTAGCATGTGAAGCTTATGTGTTTGGGGAACACTGTTAAGACAAGTCGCTGCTCCTGTGAAATGCCATGACTGCGAGGTACTCCATTTCCCCGCCTCGTATAGAAGGGCCCTGGGACTGCCTCACCCATTACAGAGGCCAAGTAAAGTGGCTAGGCTAGGGTTACCATGTTTTGAAAAGCAAGACAGAGGACATGTTTACTGACTGAATACTTTAAACCACCAATCACTAGAGACTTTATCAGGTGCGGCAAATATGGAGTCATAACAACGCCTAATGATCGCGAAAGGGTGTGCATACCATATGACATCATCTTTTTGTGATCATGTCTTGTCAAAAAGCCATTCCTTTTTATTGACAGGCCAAGCCATCAATAGATCTCTCTTGGTGCTTTGTTGCCAGCGTTTGGAAGCTCACGCCATTGTGCTCATGGGAATACAGCGTTAATTGTAAGAACATTTCCAGATGAGATTGTGACAGCCAGGTAGGGGACGCTTTTTTTATGAACGCCCCCTCTCCCAGGTGTACTTGGGACTTTTAAAGTGTGTTTCTGTGATTGTGTCTACGTTTTATGTCTTTGCCTTGCTTTAATTTTTGAATTTGTCGTGCTCGTGTCTTCTCGCAAGAATTGCCGAGATTTGGCACCCGGAAGTAAACAGAGCAGCCAGGGCTGCCTTTCTGATGCTGCTAAAGATAGCTCTGGTAGAGGGGGTTCTTTTGCCAGCATAAAAACGCCACAACCCTAGTCTGGGCACTTTTGTCCAAAGAAGTGGAGATTTACACCACAGAATTCTTCCCTGTATACCCAGACCTTGAAGGCTTCAAGAAACCATGCAGTGCTGATCTGTGTACAAATATGGCAAATGTTAAATGGAAAACATAATAAGTCTTGAAATAAAAATCTGTACCTTCCCATATGAGAAAACATGCTTTAAAAAATAATATATCATTGGTATCTAACCCCAAAATGAAATATATAGACAAACACTAATCTATCTATTGCTGGAGGAACTGCAGGATACTGAGTACATATTTCCATATGTGGTGGGAGTGTCCCAGTATTTCTAAATTTTGGGAAAAGATATTTGTTATAATAAGTCAACTTAAAAACCAAGCAGTTTCTGTTGACCCCAAAATAGGACTTCATATTTTGTGACTAGTGTGAGATGTTAAATCATAAAGATCTGATTACATTTTTTCCCTGCAAGATACAAAACTGGAAAAAAAACTGGATCACCTCTCAATTGAAGCCTGGTATAAAACATTTTGGGGAAACAGCATTTATGGAAAAGCTGGCATCTACTGTACAAGATGCTAGAAATGACCAGTCAGAACTAAGCTTCTTTTCAGCATGGTTTCCTTTTATTAATTGCATCAATGTCAGTGGGGAGTTTCCACCTCTTCCACCGTCACATTTGGATCTATGGAGAGATGCTTTAGTTGAATGGTATATATATTGTTATTTTCTCTTGAAAATCTTCCCTTTGGGGAAAATAAGATGCAACAATGGTTCTTTAGAACAAAGGTTTTAAAGGAGAAACCCAGCATGGTGTCTGAGTGTTGCACTAGACTCTGGGAGACCAGCATTTAAATCCCCTCTCAGCCATGGAAACCCACCCTGGGCAAGTCATACGCTCTCAACCTCAGAGGAAGGCAATGGCCACCTCTGAAGAAATTTTTCCAAGAAAGCCCTCTGAGAGTCTTGGAGTAAGCCAAAGTCATCTTGAAGGCACATAACAACAACAGTAAGACCATGGGTGGGGCACTGCTTTTAGCCTAAGGGCCAAATTCCATTCCAGAGTTATCAGGGGTGTGCATTCCAGTGGTGGATGTGGCCACTGGTGGGGTTGCTAGGTGGAAAGCAGGACAGGGCTACTGTATCATTCATAGCTGTGCAGAAGAGAGGATTTCAACAAGAGGTTATTTGTCATGCAAATGCCACTTGCTGAAATTCCCTCTCCCTGGCAACCCTTCCCCCAGAACAAAGGTGGAAACAAAAATACAGTGCCGGCGTACTTTTGCTTAAATGGGGTTGCCAAATTGGATCTGGGACAAGGTTGATGTAACTTTGATGCAGAACAGATCTTTGAGTAGGAGGAAGGTACCTGTCCTTTGTCCACCTCCCTGTTTGGATGGGATGGCTGCAGGTGAAAGTTCAGGTTTGGAAGGTGTAGAAGAATAGGTATCTTTCTTGGCCTCAGTTTGCAAGACCTGAACAGAGCTGTTAAGAAAAGGTCTCTTAGTAGGGTCACCATAAGTCAAAGTCAACTTGGTGGCTTAGGTTCCCCAACTGAAATTTGATTGATTGATTGATTGATTATCCTGACTTTATCTTGGGATGGGATCCAAGGCAGCTTACAGAAATTTGAAGCAAGATTAAATTAAAATCTTACTTACAAAAGTTTTATCATTTAAAACAATCATTTAAAACTTTATCATTTAAAACAATGGTTAAAAAACATTTAAAACATAATTTTAAATAAAAGATTTTTAAAAACTAAAATAAAATACAGCACACCACTTTATATGCACTACTTCTATATCATTTAAAAATCAAAGGCGTGCCTGAATCAAAAGGTTTTTACCTGTTGATAGAAAGAACAGGAGGATACCTGCCAGAATTCTTGTGGAAGGATGTTCCACAGCCTGGGAGCAGCCATATTCTGTGTCCTCACCAAATGTGCTTATGAAGATGGTGGGATCAAGAAAGAGCCCTCCCTTGTAGATTTTAAAGCTCATGCTGATACGGTCTTTTAGAGGGAATTTCAGTAAGGAAATTATCAGACAGGAACGCAAAAAGTGTTCCTGTCCCACAATCTCCACTCCCGCCTCTCTCCCAAAACAATCACCCTCCCCACCACACTTATCTTCTGTCATCTCCAAAATGCAGCCCAGGCATGAACAGAGCTCTAACAGAGCTCTGGTCACTGGAGTGAAATCCTGCCCATTTTCACGAGAAGATGCGAGTGCAGGAAATTCAAATATAAAAAGAAAAATAACACAATAAAAGTGACACCAAGCACAAAAGCACACTTTAAAATTTACAAGTAACTCGGGGAGGGTACAAAAAAGAGGGTAGCTTACCTGGATGTCCCAATCTCACTTGGAAGTATTCTGGCAGGACCGCCCATTGATGCTGGAATCTCACCAGCAAAACGGGGCAGTTTGTTGCACACAAGTAAATCAGGAACAGAAACGGAACAGGAGATCAATTGCTGGTTTCTTCCCATCAATAAAAAAGAATAACCTCGGAATGGCAAAAGAATGCTTGGGAGACAATGGGAGATGACATCAACTGATAATGAAGCCCTTTTGCAATCTCCTGGCATTGTTATAATGCCATTTTTGACACGTCTGATAATCTCCTAAGTGTTGCTTGTCACATAACCAGGTAACAAGGAAGTCCTGCTGAAATTTCTGCTTGTATATAACCATTAAGAGGTATAGGAGCCATCTCCAGTTTTCAGTCTGGCAACCCTATAATGATGGCACACAACAGCAACAACAACAACCCATATAATACAAGAAATACTTTATTTAAAATGGGTTTTAGTTTGGGAAAGGATGTGTTTAGCAATGTTTAGCCTCCAGTCTGTGTAAATATCCACCACTTACCATTTCTCTGATCAAAATTACACACACAATTGTTTTTAGCACTGTTGGATGGAGGCCAGGGACAACTCACACTTATACAGGTGGATCCAGTATCTACGGGACTGGTACCTGCAATTTCACTTATTCACATCCGAAAAAATATGTCCTCTCTAAGCATTTCCTAGGTCCTCCAGTACAATTCTATGGTATGCTTCCACTGAAATGGAAGTCATTCATTTCAATAGGGTTCACTATTATCCACAGTTTCACATATCCATGATAAGTCTGGGAATATATCCCCCATATATATGGGGGGCAACCTATATTGCACTTCTCACCCCCTGCCCCAGCAAAGTTGACAGCAGATTCATGATGGAGAAGGGGATACATTTCACTTTGGGAAATGGCTTGAATAGAAACCTTCTATTCTGCTGCTTCCCCAGTCCTGAATATGAACTAAAATCCTTCCTTTAAATATTTTATTCAAAGAGAATAAATTTTTGATCCACAGTCCACTAGAGGGACCCCTCTCCATTTCAATCTCCAAATAAACCCAGTTTAAGAGTGGGTACTTTTCAACCGGTATTCATGTTGGATTTTTTTTCATTCTAATTCTATTCTTCACAGTCCTCTGTTAAATCTTCCAGCATTTACTCTTCCTCATAAAGATATAGGCAGGTTCTTGTTACTTTGGGTTTCAAATAAACACAGGATGTGTGCAATGGTTCCCCTTGCAACAGTCATACACTGATAAATACGATGTATTTTGCTGAAGGAAACACATTCAAGGGTAGCCGTATTGGCTATGTAACAAAACAAAATCCATAACCCACAAAAAAAGTGATACCTTTATTGGCCAACCAAACTGCAAAATACATGATGCAAACTTTTGAAGCTCTACTGGCTTCTTCATCAGGCAAAAGATGTTTAACATCTTTTTTAAAAAATATCTTTTGGCTGATGAAGAAGCCAGTAGAGCTTTGAAAGCTTGCATCATGTGTTTTCCAGTTTAGTTGGCCAATAAAGGTATCACTTTTTTTTTAATGGATTTTGCTGAAGGTGATTAAGTACATGGAAGCAATGGCCCAAAACTATGGATGGGAAAGAAAGAAAAAGTTAGACAGATGAGTGTGGAAGATGAAAATAGCCATGAAATGCTTTAACTTCAGCCCCAGATCATAAGCACACTGTCATCCCTTTTTTAAGGGGGATATAGGAATTTGTGCAGGAAAAAAAAATAGGAAGCATGAGGAGACATCACAGACAAATACATTCCCTTCTCTAAATATCAGTAGCAGATCATGCAAAAGAGACCCTGCCATCAAGCAAAAACATGCTTATTTAAGAAAGGTTTGTGGTTTTTAAGCTGTTTGCCAAAATGTAGGGTTTCCCTTGCAGAAGCTGTTTGCTTCTTGCTTTCTGTCTCTTTTTTTGTTGTGATTTCCAGCTGATTTGCTACTGCTTCTGATTGTAATTTTGTGTTTTATCTTATATTTGACAGGGAGATCCCCAATTCATCCTCTGCCAACTCACTTTTTCAGCTGCTTTAAAAATGTCCCAGTTTCTCTCGCCTCTGCCCCCTTCCCCTTTTTCCTCAGCATGCTTCCATTGCTGTAAATTAAGGACTTTATCAGACTACCCCCCTAAACATGTTCTTTTGCTGGCATAACTTCTGCCATTTTTGTGGTAGCAAAAGAATGTTCTCATACTTGACTTACCTTCCATCCCTGCAAAAGACTTCCCTGGGAATGAACGAGGAGTGAACGGAGCTCCATTCACTTCCTCGTCTGGAATCCTGCAGATTCTCGTGAGAATACCTAGCACAGGAAATTAAAAAATAAAACCAAAAATAACAGTCAAAAAGTAAAGAAAGCACACAAACACACTTAAAAACTTGCAAGTAAATCAGGGAGGGTCATAAAAAGAGCATCACACACCTGGATGTCACGATCTCACCTGGAAGTTTTCTGGCCAGTCCAGCCTTTCATGCTGCATTCACATGAGTACAATGGCGCATGGATTTAAACACTGGCAAAGACAGCACAAACGCGCCACAGGGAATCAATTGATGTCTTGGACTGTCAATAAAAAGGACAGGTTTTAAACTGGACATGATCGCAAAAGGGCAACGTTGTCTGGTATGTATGTATATACCAGACCTTTCACAATAATTAAGTGTCCTTATGATGCTGTATTCACATGGTCTGATAAAGTCCTAAGTTCAAAGTGCAAAAAGTAGTTTGCACTCTATTATTAACTCTGCTGGGGGATAGGATAGGATAGGAGGGAGCTGAATCTTGTCCTTCCCTGTAGACTCAGGTGAAAGCAAATTGCTGCAGTCTCTCCTAGTTTATGAGTTCTTCCTCATTATTCACTTTTGCCATCTTGACCACACTCTGACATTGATTGGCCACATGCACCCCAGTTTTCATTTGTGAAATGTTGGAGGGGATGCCATTCTGCGTTTAGTCAGAATGATCTCCTCAAAAAGAGCAGCTCAGACAATGAATTTTTTTTTAAAGCTTCAGGATCTGTAGGAAAGGATGATGAGAACAGATACTGGAGAATGTTATATCTGATCACAGCAGCTAGACTCGCATTAGCAAGAATGTGGAAACTCGAAAAAATGCCAAAAATAGAGGAATGCTACATAAAAATAGCAGAGATGATGGAGATGGGCATTGTCATGGCAAATATAAATAACAAACCTATAGAGAAAACAAAGAAGGATTGGGAGCCAGTAATCAATTATTGGTCGAGAGTTGGTCATTGAGCAGTGAAATATTGCAAATTAATTAAACAAGGTTTCCTTCATTATAGTATCATCTGGAGTTTAAAGGTATAAATTGGGTCTAAAAATAAAACCTTGCAATTTTCTTGATCACCAGAGAGAACTTTGAAATAATATTAATATTGATGTGAAACAAAGCTAGTAATCATAGTGAGGAAAAATAAATAAAATAAGAAGAAAGAAGACGTAACAGTAGTTTGATACATCTATGTGTTTTATTAAAGGTTTTGATATGCAGCTAAGTTATGAAGGCAATGCTCTGCATGGCTGGTTAACTCTAAAGGAAGTCAAACCCATTTGAAGATTCTATACTTTGAAATACATTAGGATTTGTAAATCAAGATATGTAAACTTGAATTACTTGTTATTTTCAGTAGATACATAATATGATATAGATACAATGTAAAAAATTGTTTTTCTAATCTTCCTGTTTTCCTTTGCTATTGTAAAAGCCAATGAACAGACCATTGAAAAAAATAAAGCTTTGGGATAGATAGCAAGGGAAGTACTGAGGTGGGACCACAGGAAATGGTGGAGTTTTATTTTAAAAAATGAGTGGTGGGGGCAGAATGAGTGGGGGATTCATGTTTCGCTGCCTCTCAGGTTACATGCATTCTCTGGGCCTCTCAATACTCCTGTTCATGGTATAGAATTTAGGTTGACTTTAGCAGTTATTCTTTTAAAATCTTTCCACCACCACCCCCAAAGTGGCATAATGCAAACACCACTTCCCTGGTACTAGGTTTGAACTGTGATCTCTCTACATGCGCTGGTGGGAAAGGGAGAGGGGGCAGGGCTTAAACCGAATGGTATTAAGCCTTGATCTTCCTCCTCCCTTTGGGGCTTGGCTTAAGGCAATTCAGAGCAGTTTCACTGATCCCTGAGTGAAGGGGTTTTCAAGAACTGTGTGAGTGAGTAGGCTTGTGTGGGTGATTCTCGACTGATCCCCTGCGGCCTGTGTTTGCCCTCACCAGACAAGCCAATTTGGATTTCCACTGTAAACCCAAGCCAGCAGGAACAGCAGCAGGAGCTCCAAGGAAATCTGTGGGATTTTGCTGAGCCAATTTGAAGACTGGTGGTGGTCAAGCAATTTTTTAAAAATCCATTATCCATCAAGCTCTCTTGACAAGTTTTCAGGCTGACCTTTGTCTTTCTCTAGTGCAAAAGACAAGATCAGCCAGGAGGGCAAAAGCTAACTTTTTGAGGAGGAATTGCACCAGTGAAAACACTAGGATCACCAATGCCTCTGGTGCGATCCCTTTCGGTCACCTCTCTCAATGGGCTACCTCAGTGGGAAGATGAAGATCTCCCAGTGGAGGATCTATTACTATTTGAAGTGGCATGGGAAGTCACTAATAAAGGTTTGTACCAAGGTTTTGTTTTGTTTTGTTATCTAGAAGCTGGAAGATGAAAGCTAGGCATGTACCTATATTTTTTGCCTAGATGGTTACTGGTAGCAGTTTACTTCTGGTTGCATTGCTTCCTAAATGGGTTGAGAAGAGGGGTACAAATGTTATGAATGAAGGATTGGAGAAAAAAAACATAGGTTGATTAAAAGCAACTGGGGAGTCTATGAAGCATTTAGGCATTTGAATGAAATTCTCCTAAGCACAAGATGCTTATGGCCACCCTGAATCTCAGTCTGTCATTAGTTTAAGCAAACAAAGTACAGTATATAACATGTATGATCTCTAGTTTGTAAAAGTGAAAGGTTGCAAGCTGCAGCTTGTCTGGAAATGCTTGTCCCAACCCATGTAATTTCTCAGCAGTTTGGGGAAAATCTATCGTGTACATCATGCTCAGAATGTATCTGAAATGAACATTTTGCACACACTGGAGAGCTTAGCAAAACAGGCCAAGTTTTGGATGGGAGGAAGGTTCCTGTTTTTGAATTGCAGCTTGGTTTTGAACAGGCACTCAGTCTTGAACTGGAAACACTTTTTTACCTTTAAATTTTCACTTTGGGGTAGGGGGATTTTCCATGATCATGGTTATGAATTTTAGGGTATGAAATTAATTACTTTTACAGTTCTTTCCCTCCCAAATGACAGTGCTCATAACTGGGGACTGGCAGGGATCAAATCTAGAGGATATTTAGCACCATGTAGCCCCATCCTCAAATTCAGGTGCTGATTCCATTAAGGCCTGTAAATAAAACAGAAGTATCTGCCTATTAGTGGCCTGACTATACTTATCATGTCCTCCTACTGATATTTGGCGAGACTTCCATTGAAGCACCATTGCTTTCATTATGTCCACACATTAGGAAACCACTCTGTTTGCATCCATTAAATCCTTCCCAGCAGTTCAGAGTTGACATGATTATTGTGTTTGCTTTTTCTGTGAGAAGCGCTTCAGACCACCACTGTGATTATGTAACAAAGTCAGTTCAGGGTGCAGACTTTGGCATGGCAGCCAAGTCTTACAAATGCACAAATACAGGTACTAGAATTCAAAGACATAGTTGTGTTAGTCTGAAATATCAGTAAGCAAGGGGATCTTGTAGCACCTTTGAGGCTGAGAGAAAGAAGTTGTAGCATAAGTTTTCATAAACTTGGGGTGTATCTGCATTGTAGAAATAATGCAGTTTAACACCACTTTAAGTGCTGTACTTCCATCCTATGGAATCCTGAGATTTGTAGTTTTACAAGGTCTTTAACCTTCTCTGCCAAAGAGTACTGGTACCTAACAAAACTACAAATCCCAGGTTTCTGGAGGATGGAGCTGTGAAATTTATGTGGTGTCAAACTGCATTATTTCTACAATGTAGATGCACTCTAAGGCTGCTTCCTCTGATGCATGGATAAAGTTGACCGTGCATCTGAGGAAGTAGACCAAGTCTATGAAAGCTTATGCTACAACTTCTTTCTCTCAGTCTCAAAGGTGCTACAAGATCCCCTTGCTTACAAACACAGGTACTGATTGTGATTTGCCACAGTCTTATCTCCATTCACATTTATAAGATTTGTGGCAAACCTTATAAATAAACATTTATAAATATTATAAACATTTTGGGGTTTGGGGCCAATTGCAATTTCAGCACACATTAGAGTCAGAGCCAAGGTGGATATGTGTGGTTCTCCTGATGTTGTTGGGGTACATTTCCCATTGCTCCAAACCAGGATAGCCAGTAGTGAGGCATGCTGGGACTTGCAGTCTAAAAGGATATAGAGGGCCACACCTTCCCCATTCATCCCTGTTTTTTTTTAAAAAAAACTACAAACTGAGCTCACAACACTGCAAAAATTTGTGATTCCCCCCCTCATCTTTGTCTTTGAGAATGTTTTCCTCCAGTATTTCATTTCTTGCAAATTTATTTGCATCAAATCCTGCATTCATCTGTGCAATTGCTTTACTATTGATTATGCTTGTAATTACAGTTGAAACAAATTTGTTCCCAAATGTTGATGTATTCTGATCATTGCTGTATGTCACTAAATATTTGATGTTTGCACCTGTCATTTTGTTACATTTTATTTCAAAATCTGATCATATTTCACAGCGGACATGATATGGTATTACAATCTGATAGTATCTGATGGATGGCAAGCAATGATATTTAGTATTTGATTATCAACCACATATTTTGGTTTCACGTGATGTTTTTCATAAATTGATTAGAATTTTTTTTCTTTTTTGAAAATGAGAATTTGAATTCTGATTTTGCATTCAAATGCAGAGAGGTGGATGGTGGAAGTTTTGGCATGCTTAGAACGTTTGTGAATATTCATTTCAGCTCTAGATTGAATGTGTTTAAGATTTTTACTCAAGCAAGATTTGCTTGCCAAATTTCACAGCTGTCATTTCAAAAGTGCATTGCGTAGGAAGCAATTGTGGCTAACCTGGGGCCCATTCACATTTACAATTAAACCCCTCCAATGGAATCTTGGGATTGGTAGTTTAGGGAGGGGATTTAAAATTCTTTAAAATTCTCAGCCAGAGCACTCCAGTGATTCACGAGACCTCTAGAACAGAATGGTTAAAGTGGATTAATAGCAGTATAATTTAGTAGTATGACTAGATCCCTGGTCTGAACACAACTTTATCTCCCCACTTCCTATAGGAAACCGCCTGTGCTAGTGAAAAATTGGCTCATTACTAAGGGTAGGTACAGGGTTGCCCAAAAACATTTTGCTCCCTGAAACGAAGAACAAGATGGTGTGTGTGTTTTTGTGTATGGGCCTTTAAGTCACCTGTTGACTTATGGTGACCCTATGAATTTCATAGGGTTTTCTTAGGCAAGGAATACTCAGAGGTGGTTTTGCCAGTTCCTTTCTCTGAAACATAGCCTACAGCACCTGGTATTCATTGGTGGTCTCCCATCCACCCCTTCCCATTCCAAGTACAGAAACCAACCAGACTGGCAGTTGAATTTTGTTCTGGTGATGGAACAACAATGGATCGCAGCGTAGCAGGCTGGCTTAGTTGTTCAGGCTGTTCTGTGTGGCACAAATCTCTCTCCTCCAACATATTGTAACCACCTTAGCATCTGCTGCCCAAGGCAGCCACATTATTCTACTTGATAACAGGTCCAGCTCTGGTGGGGAGGAGAAGGAGATTTGGATGATGCAGTCGGCCCTCCATATCCACGGATCCTGCACCCACTGATTCAGCTATCTGCAGCTTGAAAATATCTCCCCACCCTCAAAAAAAAAAAAAAGTCAAAAAAGCAAGCCTTGATTTTGCCATTTTATATAAGGGATGCCATTTTACTATACCATGTATATAATGGGACTTGAGCATCCATTGATTTTGGTATCCACGGAGGGTCCTGGAACCAAATCCCACCGGATACCAAGGGCCCACTATACTTTCTTTTCAGTCCAGTGATCTGATGACATTAAAGGGACAAGTGATGAATCTTGGTTGCATAAGTTGCGCAGGTAGGGAGAAGGATTGAGGTTTCACTTCAGCCCAGTATTCCATAAGATGCTGCCATAGCATTTAAAGTGGAATCATAGTACTATAGTTGTATAGTGTGAAAAGGCCCTTTTTTTGAGGCATTAGGTGAGAATTCTCGAGTTTCAAACGTATTATTTGTATCATACATTTATACATTTGTATCATAATTTATTAAATGAAGGATTCTCCCCACCTGTCCCATGCAATGGTTAGAGGACTCTGTCTTTTCTGTTGTCCATGCTTTTTCCTTACCTACAATAAGCCTGTGACTAGAGTTGGCAACTGAAATAAGGGACCAGGTGCCTGCCCCTTTAACAGTGGTGTAGTAGAGGGAAATTTCAGCAGGTGGTGCTTGTATTATTTCACCTGGCAACCATACCTGTGACTTAAAGGCTGATCTCTTTTGTTTGTCTGCTTGTTTACAGGAAAACATATAGTCTGCCTTCCTAGGGCTTATCACCCCAAATGGCAGATAGCAGCCAAAACCAATAATAAAATATCGTAAAATTCCAAGCAGCAACAATGTAATAAAAACAAACATATGGTATAGGTTAAAAATACAAATTCTTAGAAGTTTTCTTAAATTTTCTGTACATTTTCCCATAAGCCTCCTAACATAAATGACAACGTACAGCCAATAATTTTACCGGAAAATATATAGCTTGCCCTTCTTCATTGCTCCACATGGCTAAAAGCAGTTAACCACAATCAAAGCTGAGGATACAATGCCACCTTGGATCCTGTTTGGGGAGAAAGGTGGGATATAAATTAAATAAATAAATATGCAATAAAAATTCCAAAGCAGCAACAGATGTAATAGAAAAGAATGGATAGGTCATACAGAACATTTGTTGCTGTTGTTGTGTCTTCAAGTATAGATTTTCCTTGGCTTTTTCTGGGCTGTGAGGCCCTGTTCTGGAATACTGTAGTTTCTTTCTGATGTTTTGCCTGGATCTGTGGCTGGCATCCTCAGAGAATGGTTGGGTAGGTGTGTGTGGAGTTTATACGCTGTGAACCCCTGTTCAGGAGTACATGTAAATTTGTGTAGTTGAATGGTTAGTTTCTGGGTATAGAAATGCAAGGCTGATTAGTGTCTGTTTGGCTAATGGTTGGTTGATGGGTTATTATCTGCTTCAAGTAGTCTTCAGTGTCTTCAAGTAGTTTCTGACTCACTGTGACTCTAAAGCTACCCTATCATGAGTTTTCCCTGGCATTTATTCAGAGGAGGTTTACCATTGTCTTCCCCTGAGGCTGTGATTTGCCCAAGGTCACCCAGTGGATTTCTATAGCTCAGCTGGGATTTGAACCCTGGTCCAAAGGAGAATATGATGTGTCTAAAGGGGATTGTGCAACATTTTGCGGTGTTTGGAACGGGGGCAAAAACACCATATACTCCGAAGGAAAAGCCTTAGTTTTTAAAAAACAGCGGGGGGGGTGTGTGCATTCCTGCTCGTTGGGAAAAGTGATGCAAATTGATTTGCTTTCCCATACGAGCAGAAGCTGAAAGCTGATTGACCGGAGGAGTGCAGAGGGCAGGCTTGCTAACAAGGCAAGTGCCTGGAACTGCCATGAGGGGTTTTCACCTTAACAAGTGAGTACTAAGGCAATAAAATGTTTTTTTTTAATTAAGACAAAATATCGCTTTATCTCACTTATAAAAATACTGTTTGGCGGTGGCAAATTCGTAAGTAAAAAACACGAGTAATTCACTCATAGCCGCCATGTTGATTTTGCACAGCAAATGTGGACACCTTCATATGCCTGCAATCTGCCCCATAAACTGTTTAGAGAAAAAGCAGCCACTGTGAATTGCCATTACTGCAGAGCAATCCACTTTTCTTTCTTTCTTTTCTTTTTTTGCCTTGTATAGACGAGGCCCTAGTCCTAGAACCAATACACCACGCTGGCTCATAAAAGATTAAATAAAATTAATAAAGCAAGTGTCTCACTCACAGAATTAAGACCGGAAACCTTGGCCTAATTACCGAAGCCCTAAGCAATCAGTTCAAACCTTTGGCTAGGAGGGGAGGGAGGCAAGACAAGCTAGTGGCACAAAGAGAAGGGGGTGGGTGGCCAGAAGAGAGAAGGGACTTGCCCAAATCACCACTTGCTTTTCGCTACAACTGACAATGGCCAACAGATAGCATACCCTCCAACATTTCACAGGAGAAAACCAGGAGAGCTGTGGTCAAGCAAGATCAGAATGTGATCAGGATGACAAAAGTTATTTAATGAAGAACACACAAGGCGAAGCTGCTGCAGTTTGCTTTTGCCTGAGCTTACTGGGAAGGGCAAGATTCTTCCCCCATCCCCCTGCAAACTTCACTGAGTGCAAACTCCTTTTGTACTTTGAACTCTGTTTGCAGCAACTGAAGAAAGCTGAAGACAAAGAGGAAAGTAGGCACAGGAGACAGATGCTGGGACATTTTAAGATCAGCTGAAAAAGAGAGATGGCAGAGGATTAATCAGGACTGTGCTGACCAAATCAGGACTGTTGGAGGGTATGAGATTGATCACCACAAGAATGTGGTCCTCAAAGGGGAAATGGTGTCAAACCCCTGACATATAGGTCCTGTCTATACAAGGGGGGAATACAATCTCCTCCAAAGAAGCAGCCATTTGCAGTGCTGCAACCTGTCTTAATGGTCAAAAGAGCTCTCCTAAACTTTGTATGCCCCCTAGCCAAGATGGTGGCCGCAAGTGATTTACTTGCGCTTTTTAATCTGCCATCGCCACATTTTTTAAAAAAGTTTACCATGGTGCACACATGCGATATTACGTATTCACAAAAAGGGAGGGGGGAAGAGAGTAAAAGATCAATGTTTTATCAACTTACTGGACCCTCACTTAGCCAAAATCCAACATGGCGGCAGCAGGCATGTTCCCTGTTTGCTAGCCCCGCCCCATGCTCATCCAGCCAATCAGCTTACACTGCCTGGTTACAGCAGTGCGAATGCAACTGTTTTAATGATTGCACATTAGCATGCCCTACGGAGCTTTTTAAAAATGCAGTCTTAACAAAAAAACATCACTATGAAGAATTATCATCATGCAAGAAATCTGGATTCAAATTGGGGGGGGGAGTGAGATATCTTGGCATTTGGATCACGAAGAGAAATGCGGACCTATTTGAGAAAAATTATAGCAGGGTTTGGAAAGAAATTTAAAAAATCTGATAAGGTGGTCCAAACTTCATCTTTATTAGGAAGAATAGCTTCCATTAAAATGAATGTACTACCTAAATTAATGTTTCTTTTCCAGAACATGTCAATTATCTTAAACCAAAAAAGTCCTTATCACATGGCAAGCAGAATTAATGAAATGTATATGGGCAGGGAAAAAAACCAAGAATCAAGTGGAAACTTTTAAAAGATATAAAGGAAAGAGGCGGCTTGTACATTACCAAATCTATGGAGTACTGTATTACCAAGCATGAAGCCTGTCTTGGATTAAGGACTGGATATTATTGAAAAATAAAAGGTTATTCTTGCTAGAAGGCCATAATTTAAGATTCGGCTGGCATGCATACCTTTGGTATGACAAATTACAGGTTAACAAAGAATTTGATAACCATTTTATCAGAAGAGCCTTTTTGAAAGTTTGGATAGAACAAAAAAAAATTCTACAAGAAAATCCTCTTTGGATATCAACAGAATGGGCTTTTTTGGGGGGGGGGAGAAAATTAAATCAGAGGGAGAGAACTCATTAAAATATCAAGATATTTTACTAAAAGATGAGCTTGGTAAATTCAAGATGAAGACAAGAGAACAACTGGGAGAAACAGGCTACAAAACGAATTGGTTACTATACAAACAAATATACAAAAGATTTAAAATGGATCTCAAACTAGAAAATCACATAACTGAAAAAAATGAACTAGGCAGTGTAGCTTTGGATAAAGGGAAACATCATACAGCAAAATACTACACAATTCTTTTAGAGAGAGATCTAGAACAGAAAAGCATCAAAGATCAGATGATAAAATGGGCTCAAGACATAGGCCATAGTATTGAATTAAGACAATGGAAAACATCCTGGAAAAACACTCATAAGTTTACATTATGCCAAAGTCTGAAAGAAAACTACATGAACATTTATACAGATGGTACCTTACACCCTCTAAACTAGATAAAATGTACAAAACAGGAGTGACAAAGTGTTGGGAGTGTGAAAGCTCAAATGGTACATTTTATCACATGTGGTGGAGGTGTAAAGTTGCCAAGAAATTTTGGAATAAAATTCACAACCAAATAAAGGAAATTCTGGGAGTGAGCTTTTCAAATAACCCAGAAATTTATTTACTAAATGTGACAGAAAAATTGAGCAAAGAAACCATCAAGAAACATGGGAGGATTTTGCTTTATATGATCACTTCTGCTAGAGTAATATATGCTCCAAAATGGAAAGGAAAATAAATTCCAACAATAGAGGAATGGTTAATTAAACTAAGAGAAATGATGGGTGTAGATAAACTTACTTCATTGTTAAGAGATAGAACATCAAACCAAATAGAAGAGGAATGGAAAGCAATAACAATACACTGGAAAAAGAGATGGAAAAAATTAAGAGATCTAAACCTCTAAAGCAACAAAGAGAAGTTGAGATATGCATACATTCTTGTTAGGAAATTTATATAACATTTTTTAAGAGTAGAAGTATTAAAGAAACATAACATAGAATTGAAAAGCAAGTTGTAAAGAGGATGTATTTGAGCAATGCCAGCTAAAGCAGGATGGAAGCAAGAAATACATGTAATGGGGAATGTACATTTGAATGGTATTGTATCCTTTTTTGCATATGTTTCTTTTAGGAGAACAGAAAATGTTACTTTTGGTAATGAGAAGAATATTTAATTTAATTGCATGATAAGATATATGGTGTATGATTACATATCATACTGAAGCATTGTAACCTAATTTTAAAATAAAATTTTAAAAACTCTGAGAAAAGCTCTGAAGGCTTCCCTGAAGAATTTTAAGGTGGATTTGGCTGCCCCCCCTTCTCAATGAAACGTATTTATGCAATTGTCCATTTGGACAGATCGGCTTCCATGCGATTGCCGTTTGGATTATTTTCACTATTTGGACAGGCCCATAGATACTCAATTAGCCACCAGACTCTAGGGCCAAGTCGAGCTCGAAGAAACTCATAGCAGAAAGCAAAGGATCATTCTCTCCTCATTTCCTGCTGTCAGAAGCAAGAGGGTTGTTGTTTCTGTCTGAAGACTGGGAGTTTATCCACACCTTACAATTATACGAGTTTGATACCACTTTAGCTATCATGGCTCCATCCTATGGAATCCTGGGATTTTTCCTTTGTGGAGATACTTAGGGATTGTCTAAATGGCAAAATTAGTCCTCATAGAATTTGAGGGGAATACAATTTGTCTAAATGGCATCCCACATCAATCCGCAGTATTCGGAAGGCGCCGGGGGGGGGGAGGGGAACCACCAAAAACTTTGAAAGAAAAGCCTTTGCAGCTTTCCCCAAAGTTTTTAAAAAGCTCAGGAATGCACATTCATGCTTGTTGGGACAACCAATTTGCTTTGATACGCATTCCCAATAAGAGTGGGAGTGGAAAGCTGATTGGTCAGATGTGTGCAGGGGGTGGAGCTTGCTAACAAGGCAAGCGCCCAGAACCACCATGTTGGATTTTCACCATAGCAATCATGTGCTGAGGTGACCAAACAGCCTCGCCACTTGTTTCTATTTATTTAAGCAGAATATTGCACTTCTGCACCTTAAGTACGCTTTTTAAAAAAAATACTGTGCAGTGGCGGCAACTGGAGACAATAAAACATGAATAATTCACTCACGCCTGCTGTCTTGATTTGCAGGCATACCCGTTGGAACACCGACATATATGCCTGTAATCTTGCCAAAAGACTGTTAAGACAAATAAACTGCTGCAAATTGCTGTTATTGCACCTCAATCCACATTTTTCCCTCCTGTAGACAAGCCCTTAGAATTCTGTCTACTTAACTCACCTGAACTATAAGACTAGAGCTATCTATGATAAAATTTGAAGTTTCACACGGCTGCAAATTCCAGGATCCCATACCATGGAACCATGGCTGTTAAAGTGGTGTCAAACTGAGATAGTTGTCCATTAGGGATACATTCTGGGTTTGGAGGCTGTCAGCTGAAGACATTTTGGCCCCAGAATGTTTTACATGCCTGAGGCAGAACAGTATACCGTCAAAGTGCATAGTACTCAAGGACAACCAGATTATTTGGGCACCTGAGGCAACCTCCCCACTACCACCCCCCCTGCACAAGGCCTTTCTTCCCTGCCTTGAAGTAAAAACAGTAATAAACCAATAACCAGAGAATAGGAGAAACACATTCCAGGTAACAATTGTGTGTGTCGGTGTGTCCCCCCCCCCCCCCGCCGCCCCAGGTAATGAGGACATTACATTATTTTCATGAAGTAATATAACAACCTGCAGTAGCTTACTTTAGATGGGGAAATTACAATGAGAAACATTTACTTGATGTTTCAAAAATATTGCCTTGGAGGGATAGGATATCATTTTGGAGGATTTGGGGCATTATTTGACACACTCTCTCTCTCTTTCTGTGCGTGCATGTGCGTGTGTATGTAAGACACACAAATGACAAAAAAACTAATGTAAATGATGGCAGACCAATGCATTGCTCTCAAAATAATGAGCAATAGACTACTTTTCTTTTTTAAAAAAACAGCTAACACTTATTCCTTATGTTAAAAACAATTCTAGGATCTGCTAATTTGCTGCCTTTTCATGACACCAAAAATCTGCTTCCTGAGGCTACTCCATCACTCAGTCTAATGGTATTGGTGGCCCTGATTATCCTTAAAAATGATAGGGAATGAAAGGTATAGGATGAGGGGAATACTTGGCTTGGCAGTACAACCTGTGAACAGGATCTTGGGTTTATTGTTAATCATAAGTTGAACGTGACCCAACAGTGTAATGCTACAGTAAAGAAGGCAAATAATATTTTAGGCTGCATTAATAGAACCATAGTCTCAAGTCAAGGAAACTAACAGTTCCACTATATTCTTTGTTAGTCAGGCCTCATCTGGAGTACTGCATTCAGTTCTGGTTGCCTCATTTTAAGAAGGCTATAGACAAGTTGGAGTGGGTTCAGAGATGGGCAACAACGATGATACAAGGGGTCTATCGAGACAAAAAAATGTGGGTTGCTCCGTAGTAATGGCCATTTGCAGAAGCTGCTATTTGTCTTAACTTTTTTTTTGCTGATCACAGACATGCAAAACTATCGGTATTTGCTGTGCAAATGGGCATACCCACATTAGGAAGAACTTCCTGACAGTAAGAGCTGTTTGGAAGTGGAATACACTGCCTTGGAGTGTGGTGGAGTCTCCTTCTTTGGAGGTTTTAAAACAGAGGCTGGATGGCTATCTGTTGGAAATGATTTGTACACACTATTCCTGCATGACAGGGGGTTGGACTGGATGGCCCTTGTGGTCTCTTCCAACTCCATGATTCTATGATTCTATGAGATGAGGAAAGGTTGAAGGAGCTGGGCATGTTCCGCCTGGTGAAGAGAGGACTGAGGGGTGACAAAATTGCACTCTTTAAATACCTCAAGGGCTGTTACAGAGAAGAGACATGCTTGTTCTCTGCTGCCCCAGAGGGTAGGACCAGGTCTAATGGTTTGAAGTTAGAGGAGGTTAGATTTTGATTGAACATTAGAAGGAACTCTTTGATAAGTAAGAGCAGTTTGGCAATGACACCAATTGCTTAGAGTGGTGATGGGGCTCCTTCTCTGGATGTCTTCAAAAATGGACTAGACAGTTACCTGCTGAGAATACTCTTGCTGGAGAGCTTGTGTTAAGCAGGGGGTTGGACTCAATGGCCCGTGGGTCCTCTTCCAATTCTATGATTCTTTCAGGTGGAAGGGCTAGTTTTTTCCTTTGGGTTTTCAGGAATTTGGAAAAGAAACAAACCTGATCTTGCAGCCCAGTGTAAATGTGAATTCTCTTATGGAATTCCAGTACAGTAGCATTGTGTCTTTTTTTCCTTGATGGAGACATTTATTTATTTTTGTTTATTTTATATACCACCTTTCTCCTTATACAGGGTCCAAGGCAGCTTAAACACAATAAAAATGTAGTTAATGTTATGGAAAGTTATCATGATGCAGAACTGAATGCAGTTTGGGCTTCAAATCCTTCCCTGGGCACAGACATACTGCCGGTTGTTAACCTAACCTATCCCAGAGGTTTATTGTGTGCGTAAAAGGAGAGCTTGGGTATATCATCTGGATGTCCTTGAAAGTTCAATAAATACAGTACTTCAGTGTTGCTCTCTTTATAGAACAGCTGCACGTTGAAAACAAAACAGAACAAAACAAAATGAGGGGACTGTTTGTATTCCAAAAAAAACACCAAACCCCACAGCCCGAACTGAGCTGTAGAACAAACCCTGCAATGCTGTGGTAACGTAAATGAATTACTGATGAGTAAATGATTGACCTCCCCTCTCTTGCTCTCTTTGTGGCTAAAGATAAAGAGGAAACTATTTGAGAGCGTAGTGTTTAATCACTTAAATCTCAACCCCAAGACAAGAGGCCAAATATTAGGTGGGCCTCTTATCACAGTGGCTGAAATCTTGAGGTTTAATATCGGCAGCAGAAGACAGATGTGCCTAGCCAGCCTTTAGCCTGGGGGTGGGCAACTGCAGAGGATCGGGAGGCCTTGCCTGCCCTATTTTCAGCCCCTTCAAGACCCCACGGAATGCATTTGGCCCTTTTGATGAAACCAAAAATGTTATTTGCAGCCTAAACTAGCTGCAGGGCAAATAGCATATAAATATTAATTATTAAATTTTAATAGCAAAATTTTGCCTCCCCCAGAGGTCTTCAGAAGCACTACTCTCAATTATTTATGTGTGCATGTGTGTTGCTGGGGCACTCCAGAATATACAAAAGGATTTTGCAGACTACATGCAGCCCACATCCTATATGAGATGTGGGCTGCATGTAGAGAACCCATTGCTGTTTTAATAGCAGCACTTTCCCAGAGTATTGGAAATTTGCACCCTTTGTCATAAGCTGCTATCAGTGATGGTCCTCCTATTAGGCTGAGTGAGGACAGGAGTCTTGTGATTTGATAGGGCACAATTCAAAGTGCTGGTTATGACCTATAAAGCCCTATAAGGCTTAGTCCCAGACTATATGAAAAACTGTATCTCCCTATATGAACAGCCAGAGTCTTAAGAGGAAGGCTTTCTCTCAGTCCCGCCACCATCACGGGCATGTTTGGCGAGGATATGGAAGAGAGTCTTCTCAGTGGCTTCTCCCATCCACTCCAGTTCTCTTCCACAGGAAGCTGGGCTGCCCCCTCTCTGCTCTCCTTTCGCCAGCAGGCAAATATATTTTGTTCAAAAAGGTTTTTAATGTGTCATTCCTTGCAGGGTGGCTTCTTATGGTGTGTGTGTGGGTATTCTTGAATTCTATGAGGAGTATTTTCACTGTCTAGACAACCCCCTAGTCCCATGAAACTTGGCATAGGTGCACATAATAACTATCATTATCATCACCTTTATTTATATACCACCCTTCCCCAAGACTGGGACTCAAGGTGGCTTATGCCTTTAAAAGATTACAATTAAGAGCATACAAAAAGTCAAACCAAATTAAAGTATTAACCATATAAAAGTTACACAATATGATTTAAAACAATACAGCACTTGCAGCCCTTTGTTAAAAGCCTTCCATTCTAAAAGCCTGTCTGAATTTTTTTTTTAAATTGCTGTCAATGGAAGGATAGCTAGGAGGGGGGCATTCTGCTTTCCTTAGGGAGGGAGTTCCAAAATGTAGGGGCAGACAATGAGAAAGCCCTCTCTCATGTTCCCACCAACCGTACCTGTGAAGGTGGTGTGACTGAGAGGCTTATATCGGAAGATACGGTCTATCAAATAGCCTGGACCTAAGCAATATAGGGCTTTATAAGTCATCATCAGTACTTTGAATTGTACCTATTATAGTATTATTCGAGTATTATACTATTATACAAATCTTCCTCTAAAATCTCCCCAGTCACAAAAAATAGAGAGAAATGTGATTTACCAGTGAACAGTCCTGAGTGACAGAGAGGCAGTTCCTTGCAAAGTAAGGGCAATTGAAGAACATGGCAATTCCTTCCCTGCCTTTGCCTGCCTATTCCATGTGCTAGCGTGGCCAAGACCATTTTTATCATCTTAGGGATGCTGTATTTGGATTGCTATGGCAGGCTGGGTTCCCAGCTATGTAAGAAGCCAAAAGCTGATCTGCTGGGCACAGCAGGTACAGAATGCATTGACAGAAAAATTATTGCAAGAAGAAGCAAATGGAACAATCTGCCCAGTTTGTTCCATTATGGTGCACCAGGCTTGAAGAAGAGGACAATGTAAATATTCTTCCTTGTAGATAGTTCTACCCAGTGGTGTAGTGAATCCAGAGTTCACAGAGTTGAAGCACCAGGACCTAAACATAATATTAGTTAAAAACACATATTAGTTAAAACTTATCAATTAAAAAAAACAATTAAAACGAAGACATTTTAAAATAATCAGTACACAGTTTAAAATTCACAATTTAAAATAATCTGGAGACCAGGGTTCAAGTCCCCGCTCAGCCATGAAAACCCACTGGGTGACCTTGCTCAAGTCACATACTCTCAGCCCTCAGAAAACCCTGCGGTAGGGTCACCTTAGGGTCACCATAGGTCAGAAATGACTTGAAGGCATACAAAACACACACGTTATGTTGTCTGCTGCCTCCCTGTCCCTTCCCATTCCCTGTCCATCCTAAGCTGAGCTGCAATCCTTATAGTAGTTGGAGGTGGTATATATAATGAGCTATCCTTGTTGTAATGCCAAGTATTTTGGTGTGGCTTGGATTAAATGAGCAATTGAAACCCATTAGGTTGACAAAAGCCATGCTCTGGGTGGAAACCCGCTCAAACAGGTTTGTTGATAAGGATCAACACAGCTACCGGAATCTTTGGATTCTCCTTAGGGGCATAGCTACGGGCATTCTCATGATGATGAACAGCACTGCAGAATTTACTACATGACCACTGGGTCTGTCCCCAGGTATTGGCCACAATAGCTGAATGGAACATTGAAGTGGATGTAAAATTTCCATTGAAAAGATGTAAAATTTCCAGAAATTTTGAAGCCATTGGAAAAAAATGTTTTTTTTTCAGGAAAAAATGGGAAAATTTTGAAAAAAAATTGAAAAAATGCAACATTAGCACTTTTTACAGATTGAAAGTCACTCTGTTACTTTAGGAACATAAAATATGACTATGTACAATTTGATTTGGCATACAATTATTAGAATTGGTATATTAAAAATACAGTGTATTCAAACAATTATTACAAACAGAATTTACTTTAAAAAAAATTATCATGCTAAAATGAAACATTCTATAACCAATTTTCTTCTGTTTTTCCATTTTTTCAGTTTTCAGGGGGGGAAAAGGCTTCAGGGGGAAAAAAACAGGGAAAACCCACATTTTTTTTCTATTTTCCAGGATTTTTCTATGTCTTCACATCTCTACTCTGAAGGCCAGTTGTTGGCCAGTTACAGTGACAGTGGGCTTTCGCCTTCATATTCTGTTTGTGGGCTTTCAACATCTGCTTGGTCACAGGGGAACATGATGCTGTTGAGTTCATCCATTGTTGGATCCAGCATTTCTATTCCTGCATAGGATTGCTGCAAAGCTTGAGAAAGTTACCTTTTGGACTGCAGCTCCCCAAATCTACCAACCAGCATGGCTAATAGACATTTTGGCTGGAGTATTCTGGGAGTTGTGGTCCAAAAACCCCTTTTCTAAAGAGTGGGAAATGGTTTGTCCACCTAGACCTGTTGGCTCTGCTGTCATCACCTACGGCTTTAGGGTCTCAAACAGAAGTCTTTCCCATCCCCTGCAACTCATGGGTCCAGCATAAGCTATTAACAGGGATCATGCTGTTGAAAACTTGCCAGCATTGACCTCCAAGACACCATCTTGAGCTTTCAGAAATAGATTGTGACACACTAATCTTGTTTTGAGTATTACAGTGCAGTTCCAGTCATTCAGCTGATGTCTGGTCTTGATGGCCGGTGGATTTTCGAATGCCTCCAGGGCTAATTAGGTTCTGGTTACATCTGACTTTCTGGGTGATAAAGTGAGCTTGGTAGCAAGGGCAGATCAAAGGAATTGGGGTAGCTTATAATAACAACAAAGGAATGGGCCCTCTCCCTTGTTCCCATCCTCTAGATGTGCCTGCAGCATTTTATCTCCCTGTTGGACTTCCATTGTTGCCATTGCACCTGTGACTACTTTGTATTTAAAAGCAGCAGCTGCATATCCCTGCCATTTAAAAAAAGCATGGCACTACAAGTCAACTGGTTGGCAGCTTTCACAATAGGAATGAGTAGTGGTGGTGATTTGTGTCTTGTAGGAAGAGCAGATGTTTTTACTGGCACCCTGCAAGATGGAAAAGGGGCAGTGAATTTCATGTGTCATTGAATTTTACTCCCCTCCCTACAAACACCTGAAGTAGCACCCACACTTTTACAACCACTGTTTGCCCATAACCAGTGCTCTGTGCGTGCGTGCCAGAACATACTAAGGATACATTGACAGATGAGTCAAAGGGTGTCCACATGCTGAACATTTTAAAAGCACTGAATAAATCTGCCCAATGCTCTTTGCTAGACTTGGGGTGGTGGTGGAAATCATGTGAAAAATATGTCAATATTTAATGTTTTCCATGTAGAATTGTCCAATTAACTGGGGCAAACCAGTTTAAGTCTCAATCGGTGGTGGCCAGTGGGGGTTGTCTATACAAGGCTATAAAATGTGGATTGATGCACATTAATGCCGATTTGCAGCAGTTTTCATTTCTCTCAATGATTTTTTTGGCAAGATTGCAGGCATGCAAAGCTATCCGCATTTGTTGTTCAAACAAGTATGCCTGCAAATCAAGATGGCAGGTGCGAGTGAATTACTCGTGTTTTTATTCCCACCAGTTGCTACTGCCGAACAGGTGTTTTGTTTGTTTTAAAAAGCATATCCAAGATGTGGAAGTGCAATATTCCACTTAAATAAACAGGGGGGGGGGGAAAGGTTGTTTTGTGGCCTTAGCGCATGATCGCTACGGTGAAAGTCCAACATGGCAGTTCGGGGCCAGCAAGCTCCACCCCCTGTGCACATCTGACCAATCATCTTTCCACTTCTGCTCTTATGGAGAATGCACATCCAAGCGAATTGGTTATCCCAATGAGCAGAAATGCTCATTTCCTTTGGAGGTTTTTTTTTTTTTAATGGGAAAAGCCACAAAGGCTTTTCCTGCAGAGTATTTGGTGTTTTTGGCTCCCCTCCTTCCAATTATGGTAGATAGATGTGGGATCTCATTAAGACAAATCGTATTCTCCTCAAATTCTATGAGGAGTATTTTCACCGTATAGACAACCCCCACGGGTTTCCATGTCAGTGAGTTAGGACTTTTTCAGACAGCACTTACCGCGCTAGAAGGTTGCACGAGAGGTTCGGCACTGTCGTGCATCAGGAGGTCTGTTTTGGACGACGCCGTCCCTCTTGTGAAATCGTCTGTGTCACTTCCATGTATGATTGAAGGCAGCCGCACCATATTTTACTCACGGAAGTTGCCCGTGGTTATAACTTTTGGACTTACATATTGTGCTTGTTCTCCCTTTAAATAATATATTAATTTATGTATACACGGGTTGATATAAAAAAGAGAAAAGGATCAAAATAAGAAAAACATCACATAAAATTGTCTTTCCATAAATCTACCTGGAAACAGGAGACCAGAATCAATATGCATTTAACGTAAGAAATGAAAGGAAATCAGATATCTAAGTATTTATTTTCCTGATTCAATAAATATCTTTGTGCTCTGTCCTGTGGTAAAAGCTGCTGCATAATAACCAATGACCAGATTTTCTCTCTGCATCAACTTAATGATAGGTTTTTATCTTCCTTCCAGTTTTATGTTGTGCTTATTCTCTTCCAGTTGGTGGCATCTACACCGTCATCCAGACAAAAGCCAAAATCACATTAGATGAATGGGGAGAAAACTACTTCCTTATTGGCCCTTATTTTGAGCACAACATGAAGACTCAGGTGGAAGTCTGTGAACCGCCCAGTGAAGCAGTGAAAAAGGCAATGAATACCATGAGGGACAATGGGTGTCAGGTAAATAAGATCTTCCTTTTGTTTCCTGAGGCAACTAAGCTGACTCTGAGGAGATTAACTGATTCAGTTAATGCTCTTGTCTTTCTGCTTGTCCCACTGGTCTCAGTCAAAGTTACTCTAGGCAAGCCTCAGCCACCCCCTCACCCTCACCGTTTGCACAGGTATTAGTCCTGCAAAGTCAATTCATTACAGGTTATTTTTGAAAAAGGAACTCTGTTTATCCAATTACATGGTTAAAAAGTCATTTATCTGCAAGTCTTCTTAGTGGGATTTGAGTCTTAGTTTTCCAGCCCTTTGATAATACAGTCAGATTTCAGAATGACCTTAGCCTGACTGACTGAGCTCATTTGCATCATTCCCATTGTATTTGGCCACTGCATTTTTAATAGAAAAATAAATAGGTAAATACAAAAGCTGACAATGGGCGGAAAGGACAAAGAGTTAATGGAAGATGAGAATTTCAGTGATATGGGACTTTTTTGGACATCAAAAAAACAACGCAAGCAGCCTCGCCATGTCTCCCGATTTTTACTCACGATCAACTTTCATGAGTAAAAATCGCCAAAATATTACACTCAAATGTCCCTGCGGTACCGCAACAGTACTGGCAAGGACGGGCGTCATCTGAAAGGGACGCCTTGCAGCGCTGCAGCCTCGCAATGTGGCGAGGCTGCTTGCGTTGTTTTTTTTGATGTCCGAAAAAGTCCATGGACTGGCAGAGGGAAGCAAAAATGGAGCCCTGGTGGCACAGTTGTTAAATGCCACTACTGCAAGTCACCATGTTGCAAGTTTGATTCCAGAGGGCTCCAAGGTTCACTAAGCCTTCCATCCTTTTGTAAGTGGGTAAAATGAGTACCTGGCTTGTGGGAGCAATTAGCTGACACACGTTGGAAACTGCTTAATGCAGTGTAGATGTGTAAATTGCTATTGCTTAAAACAAATTGTAAGCCACTTTGATAGCCTTTGTGGCTGAAGAGTGGGGTATAAATAAATAAAATAAATAAAAAATTGAGAAACATTCAAAATACTAGGCAGGGTGAGTGAAAGCAGGGTAAATTACCCACATTGTGAGGGTGATGCCACTACTTCAGAAAACACTCTTTGGAGATCTCCCAAATTGGGGGTGCTCAACAGGAAGATTGCTATTAATTTTGCCTCCTTGCAAGTATAGTTAGACTCCATTATCCGTGGAACAAATACCTGCAATTTCAGTTATCCACAGTTCAAAAAATAGGGACACATATCATAGAGTCATGCTGGAAAATGCCTAGAGAGGTGTCCTCTCTAAGCATGTTCTAGGTCTTCCAAGGCAACTCTATGGTATGTTTGTAGTGGAAGCCCTTTATTTAAATAGGGTTCACTGTTATTAACGGTTTCCGGTATCCACGATAAGTCCAAGAACCGAATCCCCACAGACCTACAGGCATCCCTCACTTAATGAAGTAGATGTGTTCCTGGGTGTTAGTTGTTTAAGAGAAACTTTGGTACCAGAGGCAGAAATAACATGGAAAGACTAGGGATAGGTTCCTACACCACAAAAATAAAGAGCTGTTCAGTAAGTTTCAGCAAACTTTTTATCTAAAACTAGCAAAATTTGCACATGTGAAATGAAACAACAGGTCAAGTAAGCCTTGCATAAGTAAAACACACACACACACAAACATTTTCAACCTTCTAGAGAGCTGTGTGGTATAGTGATTTGAACCCTGAACTATGACTCTGGAGACAAGGGTTCGATTCCCCACTCAGCCATGGAAACCCACTGGGTGATCTTAGTCAACCTACATTCTCTCAGCCTCAGAGGAAGGCAAAGGCAAAGATCCTCTGACTAAATCTTGCCAAAAAAACACACACCGTGATAGGTTTGCCTTAGGGTGGCCTTAAGTTGGAAATGCCTTAAAAACACACAACAGACACACACACATAGGGACCACTTGAAAGCTTCTTCCAAAATGCATTCAGGGATATATTTTTTTTTCCCTTTCACCAGCCTTTCACCTTTTTTATGATTCTGTTTTGGTGGCCTAACTTTTAGACCTATGCTCTTTTTTTAAAACACACTGGTGGGAGGGGGTAAGGCAAGTTTATCTGATCTCCCACTTTTGCATTTCATGTATGCTTAGTAAAGGGTTCTGGGGGAACCTGCTGTTTACCGTCCTGGTAAATTCGATGCAAGTTCGATTCCAGCGGGTTCCAAGATTCACTCAGCCTTCCATCCTTTCGTAGGTCAGTAAATTGAGTACCCAGCTTGTGGGGGCAATTAGCTAAAACACATTGGAAACTGTTTAATGCAGTGTAGATGTGTAAATAGCTATTGCTTAAAACAATTTGTCAGCCGCTTTGATAGCCTTGTGGCTGAAGAGTGGGGTATAACTAACTAACTAACTAACTAAATAAATAAAATTGTGGGCAGACACGCACAGCTATTTGGCTAGAGTAAAACCCCACTTTTCCCCATCTTAAGCTTCATTGCATTGTTTACTGCAGATATGCTGCTGCAATCTGACACTGAAAATCTGTTTCTCCAGCCCTCCCAATGCCAATGCTGCTTAAAACCTGTTCCTGTTTGGACACTGGCCCATCACTGCAGCCACTGCCTCTGCAACCATTTTCTCTGCTGAGGCAGAAGCCATAAACGGGGTCCGCAATATGTGATTAAAGGTGCCCTGCATGTGACCAGTGTTGGTCACATGCTGAGAGGCCCCTGCCTGGCTTCCGGGACAGCCAGGGAGCTGGCGGAGGCAGCAAGGGCTGGCATGCCAGATGGCATCCCACAGACATGTGGGCCAGATCCAAGTTTTGGCCAGTACCAGATTAATCTGGGTATTTTCTTATAGTGGTTTATCAGCCCCTACCCCAGCTTGCCCCTGTTCCAGCCCTGTTTCTGCCCTGGGGGTGGTGAGGACTGCCCGGGGGCAGAACAGCGCAAAAGCCCTGCATCATATGGACTTCAGGGTTCTGGAATGGGGGCAAGCCAGATTTAGCCCATGTGAGAAAGACCCTCACTTTGGAAAACAGTTGCAAGTCAGAATAGATGGACTGAGGCTCTGAGACACTATATGGTTGTTTAATACATGGGGAGGATCCCTAAATTCAGTACATGAACATATGCTTGGCATGTATAAGGTCCCAATTTCAAGGTCCTAAGGGCCTAAATCCCCTAAAGGCACCAGATCCTGTCTCATCTTGGAAACTAAGCAGGGTTACTCCTGGTTAGTATCTGAATGGGATACCGCCAACAACTACCAGGTGCTATAGGCTATATTTCAGAGGCAGTTTTACCCAAATGGGACGGGTCTGTGGGGAGTCCACTTGTGGTACCAAATCTTAAGTTATTAACTGGGGGAATCATTATAGCTCAAATGTATGGCTGCGACAGGTCGAGTAACTTTCTAGATCTTTACACCTGTGTATACCAGTTCTAACTGTGGAGACATCCAGCGAAGTAAAATAAAAATGGTTTTTATTGGAAAATAACATGGACACATTCATGCATACACTCGCACTCAAACTCAGAACAACCACACTAGGCCAGCAAAGAGTTAAAGGAGGAAAGGTTGGGTAGAGGAATAGATTCAGGAGGTAGGGACTATAGTTACCAGTCTTGAAGAGGGAGAAGCAAAGGACTCAGACCAAAATCTGAGGGTGGCACTGGATTCTGTTCCGGAGGGACGCTGACAGAGCGTTCATGTGTAGTCACAGTGGCACAGTGGCACACCTTGCTATTTTTATGGGAACTAATATTTATACCATGTTTTGGGTCCTGAAGGGGGTGCTTGTGGTTAGGACAAAGCCGTAAGAGGTTCCCCCCCCCATTAAACAAAAGAAACTTAAACATTGCTGATTACTCTTAATAACTGAGAGGTAGGAATTGATTGGTTTATGACAACCTCCCTATTGTAGGATAGGAAAGGTGTGAAGGGACATTCCTGGAGATGTAGGGGGTGTAGGTCACTTGCTTGTTTGTGATATGACTCATCACGAGTGCCGAGAGGAGTTTAGCACAAACTTCCTTTATGGCTCTGTTTACTAGGGTCTTCACTTAATTGTATCTTGGGTGTGTTTGCTAGTATTTTTCCATGACACCTTCCTCAGGTTCTGGTGACTTCCATCTGACCTCACTTTTGGTCCACCCCAGTCTACTAGACTCTGTGAAGCATATTAATATTGCCAATTATGAAATATTATAGAGAGAGGGTGTCAGGTATGGTAACAGTAGGACCTGGCAAAACCACCCTTGAGTATTCCTTGCATAAGAAAACCCTATAACATTTGGGTCACCATAAATGGACAGGGGACTTAAATACACACACACACACACACACACACTACTGACCATAACTCATTGTCTCAGGAATAGAATATAACAAGGTAACTTTGAGCAAATCTGATTCTGTTTGATATGCTGACTAACTGAATTTGGGTGAAACGGACCAGAGCTTTAAACCCAGGGATTGGATTTTTTTTAATTTTATTTTTTTAGGTACACTGGGGATGCCCACTGAGTGATTCTGGGAGCTGTAATACAAAAAGTAACTTTTCCATGCTATTTTTAAATCCATGCTTCATATGTATGCTCTTCACAACTAGGGATGGAAAATCTGTCAGTTCAGTTTTGTTTCAATTTAATCTTCCTTTAGTTGCAGGTTTGGGGTAAAGAGGTTATGAATAAAGCAATATACAATGGTTTCTCCTCTATTCATTCTTTTAAAAAATCTCAAGGTTTATACACAGCCTGGAGCTGAGGTCCCCAAAACTGGAGAATGTGCACCCTCGCTTCCTGCCTAGAGATGACCCCTGAAAACTGGAGACTCAGGCCCAGGCCCTGAGAACTGGCAATCCTATATCCTAGAGACAAATTTGGATTCAGGAGGTTAATCTGTTGGGGTTATTTAATCCTCTGTGCACAGCAGGAAGTGATGGAAACTGGAGAATGAGCAACAGATTAGGGAATGGGATTATTTTTGACAGAACATTGATGGAAAGATTAAAGGAGGAGACAGGGATCTAGGGAAACAATTTATGAAGAAGAAAGGCTGGGGAAAAAGCTCATACAGGGTCCAAGAGAGTATGATAGGGAGAGTAAGCAGTGCTCAGATGGTAGACCTGTGCTGGGATTGGACCACTTCGAAGTTCAGGAGGGGCTCCACATGAATCTAGTGTTTTCCCACAGAACAATTTTTCCCCGCATACAGGTTGAGTCTCCCTTATCCAGAATTCCGAAACCTGAAATTTTCTAAAATCGCTCACAAGTGGCTTAAATAGTGATACCTTTGTTTTCTGATGGTTCAGTGGACACAAACTTTGTTTCATGCACAAAGGTGTTTAAAAAATATAGTGTATAAAATTACCTTCAGGCTATGTGTATAAAGTGCATATGAAACGCAAATGAATTTCTTGATTAGACTTGGGTCCCATCTCCATGATATTTCATTATGTATATGCAAGTATTCCAAAATCCAAAATACCTCTGGTCCCAAGACATTTTGGATAAGGGAGACTCAATCTATACTGCTCAATTAATATTGCCACTGCTCTCACCCCCACCACCAAGGCTCCTTATCTTTATCATCTATATGTCAGGCAAATACAACATGGTCCTTTCAGTGCTGGGAATAGCTGGACTCATTTGGCCAGTGTACATAGGGGAGGATTTAATTTCTATTCATTTTGTGAAGTGTTGCAGTCCAAACCCTTCTAGAGAGTACTGTGTTGGGGAAGGCTGTTTTAAAAGCTGTTTATTTCATCGAGAGGAAGGTTGAGCAATTAAATTAAAGAGTTGATGAGAAAGGCAAGTTTTGGGCAGAGAGGCAGCATTATGGTGTTTTGGGCATGAGTTCTAGCCATAAGAGACTACGTGAGAGAGTGGGTTGTCTTTAATGTGTGCAGAAGAGATATATTTATTCATTTATTTATAGTGTATTTATCCTGGTTTTTATTTTTTAAAAAATCTCAAAATGATTTACAGTAAGCAAACAAATCCAAAGTCTACAGATGTATAATCTGTAGACTATAACCAAAGTCTACAGATAATAAAAAGAATAGTACAAAGAATAAAACCCATTGAAAACTATTCATTAAAAATCAAAGGGAATTTGTAATGATGATACCAAAACAATCAAGAAAATGTCTGAGTAAGCAGATACGTTTTTGATCAATGGTAGAAACATTGTGGTGTAGTGGCTTGAGCATTTGGCTATGATTCTGGAGACCACACAGAATCCCCACACAGGCATGGAAACCCAATGGGTGACCTTGGGCAAGTCACACTCTCTCAGCTTCAGAGGAAGGCAAAGGCAAATCTCCTCTGAACAAATCTTGCCAAGAAAACCCCATCATAAGTTCACCTTAGGGTCTCCATAAATTGGAAATGACTTGAAGGCACACAACAATAACAAAAGAAATGCTGAACACTGATAATCTCAATATCAATGTGGAGACCATTCAGGGACCATCCATAATGGAGTACCACAGAAATGGCCCTCATCCTCACAGCAACCAAACAAGTGGAATAATAGGCAGTCCCCCCTCCCATGCACACCTTTAGGACAGTGGGACTCAGAGGTGATCTGTGGACTGGTAGTGGTCCATGAGCTATTGGCTGCTGGTCTGTGGCAGGTTTCCAGGAAAGAAAGAAAGTGTTGTAGTCATTGGGCACAAATATGGTATTGGTCCCTGACACATTAGGAAACAAACTCTGCCAACCCTTTCCTCAGATGGCTTTAAAAAGTTCTACTTTAACATGGAATGACCAGGACAGGCCATACAGAAGAAGACAGTCTCTCAAAAATCCTGGTTCTGAACTATTATAACAGGGTTGTTGTGGGAACATGCAGTACTGGAGTAGTGGTTGAGCAAGCATGAAGGATGAGCCTCCAATCACAAGTTGTATGTGGATATTGCTGATGCAACCAGACCAATTGTTGGTATTATTAAACATCCCTAAATAATCAATGAAAATTAAAATGTTATTTGAATATAATGAAGGTTCGGAATATTTCTCGTAGTAGTTATCTCAGCTCATATAGTAGAGGTATTTAAAGTGCATGTCATCATAGTGCTTGGTAGTTTGAGGTAGCCAGTTGGTAAATGTGTCCTCTTTTCTGCTTTTCAAAATATGGTAACCCTATATAAAAGGAAAAACGTTCCAACCCACAAATAAGGGACATCCCTTACAAAAAGAGACACCTGGCATCCCTATGTGCACAGTAGGTGGCCCCAACTGCTGCCACATTTTTTACTAGTTGCAACCTCCCAACCAAGCCCAAGGATAGCTCCACAAAAAGCATTTTACAATACACGTCAGCCCCTGTTTCGATGGGGGATAGGTTCCAAGACCCCCACACCCCACGGATATCTGAAACCGTAGATAATAGGGAACCCTATTTTCAATGAGACAAATGTCAGAAATTGACCATAGAATCACATTGGAGGACCTAGAAATGCCTAGAGAGAACATAAGATGTGGATAAGTGAAACCATGGATATGGAATCTTTGAATACGGGGGTTGACCTATAGTCCAGTCTTGAAGGTACCAACATGTGGATTACTATAATCAGTTTAGCTTTGTCCAGGAATAGACACAGCTGGCATTCATCTAGTGACAGATATGAATCCAAGAGCACCCCAAAATGAGGACCTCTCCCTCTAGGGAGACTTCAGTTCCATTCAGAACAGATAGATTATTCAAACCACCATTGGTAACCCAACAATTTACTCACAATTCTGCTATTACCCTTAGCAGGCTCTGATGCACCTTGAGGAAATCACTGTATGAAAGTACTGCAGGTTGAGCAGTGAGTATAGATAACTGATGAGTTGGACCTAACATTTCTACCTCTCTTTAACAGGTGTATTTTGGCAGGTGGCTGATAGAAGGGAGCCCATACGTGGTGCTATTTGATATAGGATCAGCAGCTTGGAATCTTGACAGATGGAGAGGGGAATTCTGGGATGCAAGCCACATAGGAATACCTTACCATGACAGAGAAGCAAATGACTCACTCATCTTTGGATCATTAACGGCCTGGTTCTTGAAAGAGGTATTGTGTTTAAAGTTTGCATCTTGCCTGGTCTTAGAATGTTCTGACTCTCTATATTCATCCTAGCCAGCCCATACCAATATGCTTAGGGTGAGGTAACAAGAAAATATCAAATTAAACTAAATTAAATTAGTGAAGACCCCAACAATATAACAGGTCATATTTGCTAAGCCACTGTGACCTCCATTGACTTATGACAACACATTACATATCCACACATCTTCCCCCACATCTTTCATTGCCCTGCTGGTAATACCATCATGGTCCATGGAAATGAAGGATATACTTCAAATTTGGCTAGATCACAAACTGATTCAGGGTGATTCAAAGAGATTCAGGAGAAGTCCAAGGCAAAACAAACTCCTGTGAGGCAGAGTCAGTCAGCTTTATTTGTGATTCCAATTTGAAGAAGTCTCTGATGGGACTTCATCAGAGGCATGAAAAAACACACCATAAGGATGCAACAAGAACACAAATGGGCAAAATTATCAGACAACATTGTCATTCAACCATTCTGGGGGTTTAGCACAGGTGTGAATAAGGTGTTACTTTTCATTGATGGTTTAGTCCATCAATAAAAAATCGATACCTCATCCACACCAGCATTACACCCCAGGAATGGCTGAGGATGTGGCCATCTGATAATGTCACCCATTGCGTTCTCGTCCCATCCTTATGATGCATTTTGGGATGCAGTTTTGTGCTGCGTTTCCCTGCATCTGATAATGTCCCCAAACTATATGTCTGTAAAAACGGATAGATTTCTTCCCAAGTTCACCATATAGAGAAAATGCTAAGAGGATGAAAGAGGGAGCTGACTGGGTGGGAAGGTGGTGATCTTATGAGTAACAGATTTGACTTCTAATCACAGTTGAATGGCTTTATGAGGACTACCAGTCCCAGAGTTTTGGGAAAGAGTTGCTTAATTAATATATTGCAGGACTCTTCCAGTTTCCAGTGCTCTTTCCTAGTTCTCTCTTCCAGGAGGTACTTTCTGTGACTTTGATCCAATTGAGCAGAAACTAGAAAAGCCTTAACTTCCCACCACCACCATCTTAACTCTCTCTAGCCCCTGTATCCACCCCTATAGCACATGTCAATTGCATACAGATGCCAAACAACACAAAACAAAATCCTTATGCTTAAATCAGCCAATCAATCTGCCTAATAGTAGCAGCAATCCTGGTTGGGAGGTTTCACTATAATTAGAATATATGTATCATATCTCTAATGCCCTTGGCTCTTTGAATTTGGAGAAAGATGGGGTGTGAAATCAAGCAGATCAAATAACATGTCAATTTCTAAACTCTTTGCAGTTGACTGATCAATTAGAAGACAAACCCAATGTCATTGCCCACTTCCACGAATGGCAAGCAGGACCTGGCCTAATCCTCTGCCGATTCAGGAAGCTCCCTGTTGCAACCATTTTCACAACTCATGCTACGCTGCTGGGGAGGTACCTGTGTGCAGCAAGTTTAGACTTCTACAACCACCTGGACCAGGTAAGGAGCGTATCATTGTCTTTCTTTTCCTTCTACCCACTGTAAATACTACGAACTCTGTTGGGTCAGAAGATGTTGCATTTTATAATGTATCTACACCTAGGAGTCTGCTCTTTCCACTTAGCCTCTTTTGCTCTGCTTCACACCTCCATTCTTGCATATCAGTCCACTCTACATTTTCTCAAATGTTCCTAAGTGTTTTAGCAAGCAACAAGAACATCTACAACAATCATAAACTGTTGACAGTATGGTATAGTGACTTGAGTGTCATACTAGGACTTGGGAAATCCATTTTCTAGTCCATGTAGCACTCTATATGGGGCTGCCCTTGAAAAGTGTTTGGAAGCTGCAACTAGTACAAAATGCAGCAGCCAAATGTGAAGTGTGCATCTTAGAGAGCGTATAACACCAATCTTGCAAGACATACACTGGCTTCCAATTGGCTTCCAAACTCAATTCAAGGTGCTAGTGTTGACCTACAAAGCCCTAAGTGACTTGGGGTCAGGATATCTGATAGACCACCTTCTTCCATATGAGCCTGCCAGAAATTTGAGATCTTCAGAGAGGCCCTGTTGTGTGTCCCAACACCTCGTGAAGTTAGGTTGGTGGGTACATGTAACAAGGCTTTCTCTGTAGTAGCACCTTGACCATGGAACTCACTATCCAAAGAAATTAGACTGGGTCCATCTCTTTTAAGCTTCTGATGGACAGCAAAAACAGTGTTGTTCCACATGACAGTGTTTGAAATTGTTGTTTTAACTGTCTTAAAAACTGGATTCTAAGATATCATTTAAACTGCTTTTAGGAGTTTTGCAAGAGTATTGTAATATGTTTTTAAAATGTTTTTATCTTGGTATTATTCTAATTGGTTTTCATTTGTTCATCACCTCAGGAGTCCTTGTGGGCTGGGAGGTGATACAGAAATACTTTAAATTAAAAAAAAATGAATAAATATTGAGAACGAAACTTAATGAGACTCACCGTCTGTCTGTCTGTCTCTCTCTCTCTCTCTCTCATAGCCTTTTTTTCATTAATTTTGTATTATACACAAATAATGTAAAAAGAAAAAACACACAAACTCTAAAAATACAATAAGCAAAGTGAAGAAATAAATTCTCAATGAACTGCAATAAAAGTCATGCAAGTATCTGAAAAGATATCTATATGAGCTTGTCATCTATATGTCATATGTTTAAGTGCTGGAAGTCTCAGAAAGTCCTCAGTCCCTTGAATAATAAGAGGTAGGCTTATCTTTTCAGAGTCATAGTGTAAAGCTCCTGGCCACAATAAGGGCATAAAGAATCCATTTATGCTGACCGGTGATTAACTTTCAAGAAACAGGTATATAGTTTAAAAGCACAGGAACATCTGCAAAATTCAAATACAACTTCAGTACAAATTTAATACAAGTAGTGATCTCCCTCACAAAAGAAGCTATAAGTAGATGTTATAATTGTCATGATATTCTATACCACAGTTCTCTAACTGCAGAAACTGCAGGGTTAGCAAAAACTTTTCTGACATGTGTAGAACCTAATAACATTCACTCAGATAAGAGGTATCAGAGAAGAAAATTACAAAACAGACTGTGATGGAGAATTTGATCAGGTAATTAGTACAATCCAACAGATAGGTCTGATGATGTCAACTACTATAAGAGAAGCCAGATCCACTTTCATTAAATGGAAGTTGTACCCTCTTCAATGAAATTAAGGGTGGTGAGGATTGTGTACATGTGCCTTCCAATCACCTTGACTAATGGTGACCTCATGAATTTCATACAATTTTCTTAGGTGAGGAATGCTCACTCAGAGGTGGTTTCGCCAGTCCCTTCCTCTGAATTATAGCCTACAACACCTGGTATTTGTTGGTGGTCTCCCATCCAAATACTAACCAGGATGGACCCTGCTTAGCTTCCAAGATCAGACAGGATCTGGTACCTTTAGGGTATGGAATTCTGCATAAATTTCCAAAACAGTTTGCTACATTTAAAAAAATATTTGCAAGATATATAAAAAGAGTTTCCCTAAAGAATATAAACTATCCAAATATAATATTCATTGTGAGCATAACGACCTTACTCCAGAAGGTCAAATTTAAGGTGCTTGTCTATCTAGATATAAAGAGATCACAACAGTCAATTCATTAAAATTTAGTATTATCATATAAGTTTTAATGGTCTGAGCAGTGAGAAGAACTGGGACACAGTGGTCCTCCTTTACCTTGCAGAAGTTACTTTTTGGACAACAGTTCCCAGATAGTCAGCAGGGTCAATCTAGAATACACAATCCAAAAAAGTAATATTTGCAAGCTCTACCAAACTCAGCCTAAAAACATCTGTATTTAAAAAATGTTTAATCAAGATGTGATTAAGTATTGCCATGAATCTAGTCATTCATCTTACTTTGCATTTAAGATTTTTTTAAAAAAACATATAAAATGTAAAAACAGGAAAATCATAAACAGTAAAGAAAAATAGAAAAGCCATGTGCCCAATCTTAACTGATTTTGGAAGTTAAGGAAGTTCAGTCCTGGTTAGTACTTGGGTGGTAATCCACCAAGAAATACCAAGGATCCCCGGTTAGGTTTAGGAAGGAATCCTGCCTGAAATTTTGGATCGCCACTGCTTGATTTTGAGAATACTGGGCTAGATAGACCAATGGTCTGACTCTGTATAAGGCAACTTCCTACGTTTCTAATATTCAGCCTATAAAGTACCATGCTATAGAATTTACTGCCTCCTTACTAAATTAGCACCAAAACATTGTGTCAAATGTTTCCCAAAGTTTCCACTCACTGGGACGTGGGGCTGGATCCAGATTCAGTGATAGAGCAGACTAAATTAAATCAGTGGGATTAATTACCATGGTTTTCAGTGAGTCAGCTCTAAGAATCCTAGCTATGGAGTTGGCCCATTCTTCTCCCATTACCTGTACAAAACAGGCCAGAGTCCAAACAGGCATGTTGTCCCATCCCTGCAGATGTCGCTGCCACCATTATCCTCACTGTCTTGTAAGCCAGGAAGGAGACCTGCAGTATGTGGCCGAGGGCCCCAGCCTGTGACCAGCCTTGGTCACATGATGTAGGACTCCTTCTTGGCTTCCAGGAAAGCCAGGGAGATGGCGGTAGCAAGGGCCGGTGTGCCAGACAGGCTCCTGCAGACACACGGGATCTGAGCCATTGACTCTAACAGAGTAATCTGGGTATTTTAAAAAAAAAAAACCTATCAGACCCTACCCCACCTTCCCCCTGTCTCAGCCCCATATCTTCCCCATGGATGGTGAGGTCTGCCCAGGGGCAACATGGGGCAAATGCCCTGCATTGTGTGGACTCCAGGGCTCTGAGATGGGGGCAAGATGGGATATTTAGCCCATGTAGACAAGCCCTTAGTCTAGCTGTAACCCATGTAGTCAACTGTCTGTGTAATTTCAGAGTAACTAATCTGTAATTTGGAATTAGTTTTGTAACTTGGGAATACAGGTGACCCCCTGTATCCACGGAGGATATATTCCTGGACTTACTGTGTATAAGTGAAACTTATAATAGTGAATAATAGCAAACCCTATTAAAATAAAGGACTTTCTGTACAAACATACCATACAATTGTGTTGGAGGACCTAGTGATTCCTAGAGATGGCATCTCTCTAGGCATTTTCCAGAGCAACTCTATGGTATGTGTCACCTATTTTGTGTCCCTCGGATAGTTGAAACTGCAGATATTGGTTCTGCAGATACAGGGGAGGGGGGCAACCTGTAGTTGAATGAGCTAGTCACATATGCTGGAGAAATACGGAAGAACCAGAGCTTGAAAAAGTTAGTTTTTAGACTACAATTTTCAGAATCCCTTAGCCAGTATGGTCACTCAGCTTGGAAATATTAATGCATTGGTGTTTTGGATTGATTAGAAGGAGTGGTGACTAGTAGCTCCCAGGTCAACTGAACAGTAAATCTACTCTGGGTTTTAGTCTGAACTTTAAAAGAGCTATCCAAGGTGCCAAATGTATTTTGAAGTTAGGATTCAGCTCCTTGAATAGCTGCTTTAAAGTTTGGGTTAAAACCAGGAGCAGAATTACTGTCCAACTGTCATAGAAATGAACACAGACTAGATGTCATTATTCAGTTAGACCCTTTCTTCCAACCTACTAATAATTGTTGGAAGGTGCACAGTTTATGGCCTGAAAAATGGAGTGGCTTCCAAGAATTCTGGAGATGACCATCCCACAAGGATGAACTGGCCTATTAAAAATATCAGGAGTATTTTAATTAAGGTTGGAGGGACCCCATGGGATCCCACACACTATGGGTTGCACCCACATGGATGACTGACATTTAAAGGATACTAATTCAGGAAATGATGGCAGATTGTTTTTGTTGTTGCCATTCCTCAGATGCATTAGAGCTCCTTCTGACAAACGTTAACATTTAGTAAGAGATCAGCTGTCTTAATGAGGGCATCTTTGGTTGTGAAAAGGTCACCCTGGCCCAAAAGCTCAATGAGAGGGCGAGTGAAAAAAGCAGAAGGCTGATCTCCAGTACAACTCACTATACAGAGAAGTGCAGATCTGTAGAAGATTTCCTGGCTGCTGTCTCTTGGCAGAAAACCATTAAGGTCAAACAAATGATTTGTTGAGTAGTAAAAGACTCCCCATCCTTAGGGCATGCTGGTAAGTTTTGACCTTTTCGAAAAAATGTCCATTTATTGAAAGGGCAGATCACTTCAGGATTTCCTGCATCTGAGGTACAGATGTATTGGTTGCAAGCCTCTTTGCTTTTGTTCCTGCTCTTCTTCTCCTCCTCCTCCCCCTCCTTCTTTGAACCAAAGCCTTGCATTGGTGTTGCTTGAAAATTCCACACTCTCTGTCACCTCTTGACAGAGGCAGCTGGAAAAGTTGGAAGGAGGGATGGCCACATTTATTAATTTTTTGAGAGTGGCTCATAAAGCATTTGAAAGCCTTGTATTCTGGATGGGTGGCCTCACACAATAGAGTTTACAAAGTCAACAGAAGCCTGTTTCACACTTTCTCTACTTGTATAAACAAAAATCAGAATTGAAGAATATCTTTATTAGAACCAACCCAAATGCCACAAAAGGTGGGTGTCCTCTTTTGAATTCTCCAGAACTCTTTATAAGACTAGATGGCACAAAAAATTAGGAGTTGGAGAAGAAACAAAAAGTCTGTCATTAGAAGTGTGGGTAGACTTCTTCCAAAGACAGAGACTGTAGACTGAGTAAAGAAGTCTTCAGTGTGAAGAAGTCAGTTTGCACCTAATGTTGTTTGCTGTGATCAATAATGAATGGCAGTTATCAGTCTCTGATGAAAGAAGCCTGGCTGAAACTCAGAGATCTGTCCGTTTCCTAAGTTGAAGCACACTGGCTTCTGGGTTGGTTTACAGAAGAGGCATGGAATAACATGGCAGTAGGGGGTCTGAATCCAACTGTTACTCCCAACTCTAGTAGACCCATTGAATCAGTGGATTTCCATTGATTCAACTGAGTGTTACAAACCTGCATGGGTCATAATCTTTCTCAGAGAAGCTTCTCTCTTAAGGCTTTATACCACTAGGCAATAGATTGCAGTAGAAGCATGACAATTGCTTTTCTGTTGTTATCTCAGTGGGAGATCTGTTGGCAAGCATTTCTTTTTATTCACACAAAACCTTCAAGTGAATGACTCCCTCTCCCACTTCTGTGGTGGGAGACAAAAATGGCAACAACAAAAACAAATATTTGCTGTGTGATAAATAATTTCTGCTTTAATCTCAATTTTGTCAATATCCTTTTTGGGCACCACAATTCAAAAAGGATATTGACAAACTGGAGCGTGTCCAGAGGAGGGTGTCTAAAATGGTGAAAGGTCTGGAAACCATGCCTTATGAGGAGAGACTTAGGGAGCTGGGTATGTTTAGCCTGGAAAAAAGATGGTTTAGGGGCAATATGATAGCCCTGTTTAAGTATTTGAAGGGGTGTCACATTGAGGATGGAACAAGCTTGTTTTTTGCTGCTCCAGAGACTAGAACACAGAGCAATGGATGCAAGCTCCAGGAACAGAGATTCCACCTCAACATTAGGATGAACTTTCTGACAGTAAGAGCTGTTGGGCAGTGGAACACACTCCCTCGGAGCGTGATGGGGTCTCCTTCCTTGTAGGTCTTTAAACAGAGGCTGGATGGCCATCTGTCAGGGATGCTTTGATCGTGATTTCCTGCATGGCAGGAAGTTGGACTGGATGGCCCTTGAGGTCTCTTCCAACTCTACAATTCTATGATTCTATGATTCTATCGGTGCTAAGTGCCAGGGCTTTAGGTGTTGCTTAGGTGCCCTTTGCTTGCCAGCGATCTAGGAGGAAGGAGTTTCTGACTGAGAAGACTAGATTAATCACTGGCAGATAATCATTTTCATGTACCAATGATTAATCTAGTCTATCCCGAATCAGGAAGTCATCTCCTTCACACACCCCCAGGGGAAAAAAAAGGCAAGACTCCTTTAAATTTATATATTTTTTCGGGGGGTGTCTGTCTGCGTGTGCCAAATTAGGTACACATTGGGCAGTACTGGGTGGTACTGGGTGGGCAGTGCCAAATGCTGCATGTGATAACGTATTAGCACGAATGAAGGCTGCAATGCTGGAAAGATTACAAAGGTGTGATAAAGAGGAGTAATCTTGATTGCATAGCGGTTTTGAAAATAATGTGGTTTTAGCAGGAGAAAAGGCTGGTGTGATAAAGTCCTTACTCTCGCCACCCTCAGAGGCACAATTGGCATGACTATGAGAGAAAGCTTTATTATTGGATGAACCCAGGCTCTGGGACCTTATCAGACCAGGCAAATATGGTGTCATAAGGACGCCTAATGATCGCGAAAGGGCATTCATACCAGATGACATCGTCCTTTTGCAATCTTGTACTGTAAATGAGGCGTACTTTTTTATTGATGGACTAAGGACATTTTCAGACAGCGTTTTAGAGTGCCTACCGTGGAATGAGCTCCCGGGAGAGGAACAGCGCTCTTGCGAGGCAGGGGGTTGTTTTCAGACGCCGCTGTCCCTCTCCCGAAATCATCAGTGTCACTTCCGTGAAGCTTCAGAAGCCTCAGAGCCATATTTTAATCACAGAAGTTGCCCATGATTAAAATATGGCGCTGTGGCTTCCGAAGCTTCACGGAAGTGACACTGATGGTTTCGGGAGAGGGATGGCGCCATCCAAAAACGACCCCCTGCTGCGCAAGAGCACCGTTCCTCTCCCGGGAGCTCATCCCGCGGTAGGCACTCTAAAACGCTGTCTGAAAATGTCCTAAGCTATCAATAGATCTCCTGTTCCACTTTTCTGCCAGCATTGCTGGCATTTGAATCCACACAATATTGTATTCATGTGAATGCAGTATCAATAGGCAAACACTTCCGGATGAGATCACGAAAGCCAGGGGACGCTTGTTTTATGACACACACCCCCCCCCGTACTTGGGACTTTTAAAGTGTGCTTTAGTGCTTTGCTGTACTTTTTGTGTCTTTATTTTGTTTTTATTTTTGAATTTCCTGTGCTAGCGTCTTCTTGTGAGAATCAGTGAGATTTCAACCCTGGAAGTAAATGGAGCTCCATTTGTGCTCCCTTACTGCCAGGGAAGCCTCATTGACACTGGTTAAGGTAGGTCTGTTGGGGTAGGGTTCTTTTGCCATCATAAAAACAGCACAATTCGGAGCGTGGTGGGGTCTCCTTCCTTGGAGGTCTTTAAACAGAGGCTGGATGGCCATCTGTCGGGGATGCTTTGATTGTGATTTCCTGCATGGCAGGGGGGTTGGACTGGATGGCCCTCGTGGTCTCTTCCAACTCTGCAATTCTATGATTCTATGATTCTAATTTATGCCGGCAAAAGAACATGGGGGGGGAGTCCTGAGACTCCCCTGCCAAGGGAGACTAGCCTGACTTTTGCCATCTAAATTGAGATGTTTGTGGTAGTGAGGTATCTTTGCCTGTTTGGTAGTTGCTGTTTTCTTTTCATTTGTGCTTTTTAAATAGTGATTTTTTTAAAAAAAAAATCTATATTTTATATTTTAATTACAGTTGTGTTTAATCAAGTTTTCCACTCTTAGCTGCCTTGAATATCATTTGTTGGCAGAAAGGTAGAGCATACATTTAATTAATTAATTAATTAATACTAATGCACAATGTCATGTTCATGTGTGTTCAATGTGTGTAATTGAGTTCCCCACTCACGTGTAGATGCCCCTTTTCAGTATGCCGGATTTCCATACAAAGTGCAATTGTAGGACTGGCAGAGCATCCAGTAGCATTGGAGAAATCATCAAAGCTCAGAAAAGTTACTTCTTTGGATTTTGGTCATGCTGGCTGTGAGATCCAGAGGTTATTGTAAAAACACACACACACACATACACGCAGTTTTCTGTGCTCTCGGAACTGGTTACTTGGGTTCCAGTGTCCTCTTTTTCAAATTTTCAGTGTGCATGTGGAGAAGGTGCAAAAGTGTTAGAGCAGTAGTTCTTAACCTGTGGTTCATGGACCCCTGGGGGTCCATGATGTCCTCACATGAGGTCTTTGAAGGCTTGATGGCTTAAAGGCTGCTCAGCTCACCTCCTTCCCATAGCAGAGTGGCCACGTGGCAGGAGCCAAGGGAAAGGCTGGCTGGCTAGGCTTGTGTGTTGCTATTCAATCCACTCCAGCTGCAAACTAGCTGGAAGAAGCAGGAGAAGTGCCTCTGAGGGAAGGTTTAATGGATGGTTTAATTGTTAATGGTTCGGTGTTCCGTTTTTGTTATTGTTGTTTAAAATCTTGAGTTAAATCTTGGGGGTCTGTGGTAACAAAAGATATTTAAAGGGGATCCTTAGTAAAGAAAAGGTTAAGATCCATTGAGTTAGAGTAATGTATAGAAGTAATGTATAGAGTAATCTATAGAATCTTTCTCAGGAGTGTTTTGTTTCAGGTTTCAGTTGGTAGTGAGGATAATGTGGGAATGGTTCTCTATAGCATTTCAGTGCTTCCTCATAGAAAATAATCCTTTCTATGGAAATGCAATATATCATGGAGAAGGATTCTAGATTGGCCTTCTAATACTGTACTTGGATAATCATCATCATTAATATGGATCTATCCTCCACAGGACTCTTTCAGTGGTGGCCCTCCCACTGTTGGTTCACTCTCTCCTCCCTTTTCAGAATGAGGATGAAATTGTTTTCAGCTGTGCCTTCAGTTATGGCCTACCAAATAAGAAGCAAGAAGAGTCCTGTGGAAATGGAGAGGTGGGCTTTGGAAGGCTTTAGGCACTGTAGGATAACTTTGAGTTTAAGTGGCCTGAGATGGGCCATGCAGGGGATTGGAATGTGTATTGAGCATTTCCAATCTGTAGGCCATTCTTTTTTGTTTTCCATATTTATTGCTAGATTTTAGTTAGAACTAGAGAAGAATAGCAAAGATACTCAGACAGGCAGCTGAGGGTGGCACAGGAGGTTCCAATCCGGGGTGCGCTGAGAAAGAAACTGGCTGGGTTTGTCCACCATGGCAAACTTTACTATTGTTGGGGGACTAATATTTATACCTTATTTCATATCTTGAAGGTGTACTCTGGTTATGACAAAGCTTAGATGTCTTCCCCATGGGATAGGCAAAGAAAACTGAAACTCAACTGATTGCGTTAATGGCTGGGAGATAGAAATTGATTGTTTTGTGACAACCTTGCAATGTTGGGCAGGAGGGGGTATAGGAAAGTATTCTGTAGGAATAGATTTAGGATTGGTCACTTAATTGTCTGATTGAATCATTGGTGAGACACCCAGGGGTAGAAGAAAGGATTAGCACGTACTTCCTTAATAACTGTATTTACTAAGGGTCTTTCACACAATCCTAATTTGGGCTCTCTTCCCATTGTATTCCTAAAACTCATCCCTGGTTATTTTGATCTCCAACTTTGGTTTGACCCAGCCAACCTGACCCTGAAAAGTGTCCCATATTTCCACTTATGAGATAGCATGGAGAGGAGTGTAGTAGGGCATACTAACACCTCTTTAAAGGCTCTTTCAGACTACACAGGTATTGTGCCATGATTCTACTTTAACTGTTATGGCAGCATCTTATGAAATCTTGGGATCTGGGGTCTAGGGAAACATATTTATCATTCTCAGCTAGAGCTCTCTATTGTATCACCAGACTACAAACTCCAGGATTTCATAAAATGTAGCCATGACAGTGAAAATGGAATCATAGTTCTATACTCACGTAATGTGAAAGAGCCCTAAGATTAATTACAGTCTAACTTGCTGTTATACCCAATCAAGACTGACCAATATCAGAAAAGGAGCTTTATTTTGGTTAAAATAATTTTTATTCTGATATTCAAATACATAAACAGAAACACAGGTGCATAAAAAAGAAAACAACACATAAATACAATAACACAACCACAATTGACACTTAACATGGTATTTCCCTTCAACTTCCCAATAAATGAATCAAAAGACTTGCTGAATATTCATGAATTGATTTATAATTGTTTTTGAAAATGTGTTACTCCACCTCCCTTATCTACATTTATCCTTATTTAACCTATCTAGTTAGCAACCTATTATTCTGCATTCCTTTCCTTGCCACAATACAACTTATCTACAAGACTAATAATAGTAGTAGTAGTAGTAGTAGTAATATACAAAAAGATAAGTAAGGAGATCTTAGTTCTTAGCTACGAAACCCCATTACACAGGTATCCCCTCATATTTTCTTTATAATGTATATTGGATAAATGGTTTCCAAATTTTCATATATGCTTCCAATGGTTTCCTAGAAAAGGAGCTTTAAAAGCTCTTACCCAAACTAGATCCACAAGAGACCCAGTTTTTCAAATGACATTGACAAGAATCTGTGGCTAAGGCAGCATCATCTCTTGAGTGGGTCCAAATGTTTGGAGAGCACTTTCACAGTGCTTCCAGTACATTACTATAATAAATGGGGGCTCTGTTAGAATCAGCACAGTGCAGATGAGCTGCAAATATGAAACTGGTGCTTTCCTTAAGGGCCATCCCTAGGAGTAAATACATGACTGGAATGAGATTTAAAAGGGGACTTCACTGGTTTACAGTTTGGATGCTTAACCCTGATACAGTATTGGCTCTGCTGTGGATCTCTCAAGGTTTTAAAAGCAGCTTTCTGAATGGGCAAGAGGGTGTGGCTTTTCTTTTCTATAGATGGCTTTTGAAAGCCCCCTTAAAATGACTTCATTGGCATGGCTTGAGGGATTCAGTAATTGGATCATAAGCCTTTCACTTCTAGGTCAGCAGTTCAGAGTTGTTAAAACCCTAAAGCCCATTACAGATTGAGAGCTCTTTAGTGCATATGCTGGATTGCTCCATTTCTTTTCTTCCCACCTACCCAACCCCCCTCCCATCAAGGATGAAGATCTATAGCTCTAATTGTTTAATTGAGGAGGAACTTGTAGAAGGGATGTGGAAATCAAACAGTGAATGATGTGATAATGATCAATCTATTATAAGAAATAGAAAGACAAATTAGAGTTTGCTACTGTCACTACCTATTAGCCATGACAACTAAGTAAGATCGCTGGGCACAGAGGCCTTGGATAAACAGCAAGGGACGGCTTTTATGTTGTCTTTAGCAGCTTCCCAGCTGGAAACAGAATGGAATAGATGGAGCTTGGGTAAACAAATAAGACAATTTATTTGCAATCTGCAGCAGGTCTTAGAAGTGGTGATCTAACATGAGATTTTTGGCCAGTGCATCACTAAGCTGCACTGGCCAAAGAATGGTGTTGGAAGCTGACCAGCCAACCACATCAGAAACTTCCTTCCCGGAACAGACTAGAGTGAGTTAGGTGACCCTCCTTGAATCTTAAATGCTTCTGGCTCAGACTTGCTTACTGATCTACCAGGGGATTTGCTCCTGGTATATGGGGAGAGGTCATAGCTTAGTGGCAGAGCACATGCTTTGCATGCAAAAGGTTGCAAGTTCAGTCACTGGAGATAGTGGCAGCACTAGGGTGTGTGTGGAGAGGCCAAACTGCACCAGGTTACACTGTCGAGGGGTGTGTGACACCAGCCTTAGTGATGCCACAGCTTGGAAAAAACTGCTAGTCAATGTAGACAACACAAATGGATCAGTGGTCTGTGTAAGGCAACTTTCTTTCTTTTGACCAGAGCTTCAGAAAGTTACTTTTTGGAATATCATTCCCAGGATGTTCTAGCCAATGTAACTGTAGGTTATAGTCCAAAGACCATGTTTGCCAAGCTCTGAATACAAGGGCAGGGCTCCCTTTGGATCAGCAGAATATGCCTTTGCTCATCTAAAGTTGTTATATCCAAAGTTTCATGCCCCTCCTTACAGTGGATCATCCTCAGCCTTGAGGAAGTATGTAAGTAGGGTAAGCAACATCCCTCAGGGGGACACCAGTAAGGAAAAGACAGAGGTGGTCTCACTTATAGGCAGAATAAGGCATCCATCTCAGGCAATAATTTTTAGACACTTAAATTACCAAAACTATTTGTGATGCTGTGCCATCCACTGACAGGAATACTCTCAGGGATAGGAACCTGCAGCTGGCATAACACATGCAACCCACAACACGTTTCCTGCTGCCTTTACATAATTTTCATCACATTTCAGCAGAAAGCTTACCCACAGTTCCAACTGTATTGAAAATCTCTCTCTCTGGCTTTTCTTCGCAAACGAAGATTCAGGAAGGACTCACCCCACGCTTTCTGCAAGCACGCTGATGACTAAAAAGGCCAATCCAAGATAAACAATTCTGGTTGCAGAAAGCACAGCAGAAGGACTCCTTGGGTGATGTTACCGGGTTGTGATGCTTTCTGCGTTGTTTCTTTTCAAGACTTGTTTGGCATGAGTTCTCAAATAAGGCTGCAGCATTGTGGATAGTGCGTCTCCATGCCTCCCGATGTGAGACCAGGGCAGACCATTGTTGGTGATCAATTTGGCTGAGCCTGAGATGTTGTTTCAGGGAGTCCTTGCATCACTTTTTTGGAGCGCCCCTGCTATGCTGACCTATGGCGAGTTCACCGTAGAGTACTATTTTTGGGAGGCGATGGTCCTCCATCCTAGAAACATGCCCTGCCCAGCACTGCTGTGTTCTCAATATCATGGCCTCAATGCTGGTGATCCCTGCTTGCTCAAGGACAGCAACATTTGTCACATAGTCGGTCCAGTGTATATTTAGGATTGTGCGTATACAGCGCTGATGGAAGCGTTCAAGGAGTTGTAAGTGTTGGCGATAGGTGACCCATGTTTCAGACCCATAAAGGAAAATAGACAGTACAATGGCTCTATACACACTGATTTTTGTGCTTCGCCTCAGGTATTTATTACTCTAGACTCTTTTGTAAAGTCTTCCAAATCTGTCTTCCGAATCTTGTAAAGATTTTTTTTGTAAAGTCTTCCAAATCTGTCTTCCAAACAGATTGAAAATGTAATCTGTTTTCAAATACTTATGGCTATAGGCAGCTTGTGATCAGAGTAGATAGCATCCCCCCAATTTGGGGGGGTAAGCCCCCCCCCATCCATGAGCTGACCTTGGAGATAGATGAAGTCCCGTAACCTTCATTCAGGTTCAAAGCTTGGAAAAAACATTTTTGGGACCACAACTCCCAGATTTTCAGTTCTGGGAGTTAAAGCTTTTAAAAAAATAGTTTTTACACATTCTATCCAAATCCCTTGTTACTTTTCAACTCTTAAAGAAAATTCTCAGAAATTTGCCACTTGTGTGAAATTCTGTTCTATCCTTCTAGGAACTTGGAAATCAACACCTTCTTTCATCAGCCATTCTAATAATATATCAACACTTGTTAACTGTATTTAGTTTTAAACCCCAAAAAACTGTCCTTGGTAAGGAGAACTCCTACAAAAAGTGGTACAGCAAAATACACACTAGAATCTGATGCAATGAGGCCAAAATCATTTATTCTAGAGTAAGGTTCCAAGCCTAATCTAATGTGACTTCCTGTCCCACCAGCTACAAAAATAGATAGGGAAGGTGCACTCACTTAAGATAGTCATCATCTGGAAGCAAGCAACCAAGTGAAACAATCAGAGTCCACCCTGTTGTACAGTCTCATCAGATAAATTCTAATCAACCTGGCCTTCAACTAAACTTAAGGCTATTAGAACCTGCCAAGAAGGAGACAATGAGATTTCTCTTGCAGCCTTGCAAAGCAAGGCCAAAGGCCAGACACCATGTATAGCTTTGACAAAGGACATAGCTGGAATTCATAGAGAAGGCAAATAATGAAAGAGAAAGAAGTGTCTGGCCTATAATTGTAGATCTGATAAATAGGATTATGATGGTGCATCAGTGTCTTCAGAAGAAGCATTTGGTTCCTGGAAAGAGTGTTGGTGTGGTGTGTGGAGATGGCAGCTCTCCCTCCCCCTGAAGCCCTTAACAGAGTCAGTGGCCAAATTTGCCTGGATCAGGTATCAAAGCAGTGAAGAGGCTAGTTGAAACAAGCCAGATGGTGGTTAGCACCAAAATCTGGATAAACTTGCTTGGACTAAAAGTGGCCATGATGGCTGGAAGATTCTAGGAGCTGTTGTCTAAAAAAAGTAATGTTTCCTGGCTCTGGTCACCACATCAGAGGGCAATACCCACTGGGATGCTAATTCACATCGAGGGTTATAGCAGTTTGGGGGATGTTGGGAGATGACATATCTTGTTACCTGGAAGCCAGGTCAGATATATAGGATCTCTCCTGGTTTTGTTTTGTTTTGTTTTGTTTTGTTTTTTTATAGTTATGATGGAAACAGTCAAAGACACTTTCCTTTATTTACTGAAAACACATTCCAGGAACACATTTCAGGAACATTACTCTCTTATTGGTGGTGGACATTCAGGATTTCCACCTCATTCTGTGGGGCACATTTATGTAAAGGACCCAAACTATGCCTCAACCAAACTGTGTATGCAACTGTAGTTTCCTAGGAACATTTTCTGTGATCATGGTTGTATATTTTTCAACCCCAGAGTTTGCTTTCATTTTCATCTGTTTCAATTTACATAAGAATAAAAACTATTATTGCAAAGAAATTAACCTGTTCTTGGTTTTTCCATGAAGGACACACGGTGCTGCAGGCATAATCTTAGAAGACGCCCTCCCAGCCATGCATGCAAAAAAGCAGAATACTCTGTGTTTTTTAAATAAATTATTGCATTAAAGCCATTCTTTAAGCTGCTACTTAATTCAGATGGTGCTATGCTCTATTCATTAAAACAATTTTAATGTATGATTTTTAAAAAATCTTACTCATTTAACCAAGGCATTGGCTGAACATTGCTGCCCTAGAGGAAAAATGTTAAATGACTTTGGCATTAAATGCCAGATTCCATGTGGCATTAGAGAAAATGAAGTCCCTCCACCTCTGATGTTCATAGTAGCTATTTAATGTGCTCAGGGGTGGGCAACTGTGGTGGGGGCAGGGACCATTTTTAACCCCTGGACCTTATGTGGGATCCACACCAATGCCCCCGATACAGCTGGAACTGATGTCACATCACTTCTGGTTTTGGTTTTGGTCAATTTTCAATTGGAGTTTTTGGAGCCTGGAGGGCATGAGGAGTCATAGTGGCTGCATTTAGCTAAATTTTTTTTAAAAATCTCATTTTTAATTTTTTTTTGAGGGAGGCCTTTGGGGGGCTGCAAAATGGGGTCCCACTGACCATCTGTGGCCCACAGGCTGAACTTTCCCCACTCCTGAATGTACTGGGCATAAAATCATGGTATGTCATATCTCCCTGACCTTGACTTTGAAGAAAGCCACCTTGATTTCCCAGCAGTAAAAGATCATTAAAGACTAAGAGGATTGCAATCTAACTGTAATCATTGACACCTAATTAGAGTTTAGAATTGGTTGAACCTTAAATATTATTGAGAGTTGGCTTTTGTAAGTGGCACATGGTGGTGACCATTTGAACCTTTAATCCAATACTCCACCATTCTTGGTGAGGGTTCCATCTGATGTTCCCAGACAATTTGGCTAATCTTAAGGCTCTGTCACCTTTCCTCTCCTGTTGAATTTTCTGTGTTAACCAGATGAATTTGGCCACGTTCATTTTAACTTCATTTCAAAAAGGTAATCACCTTCAGATGCTCCCTTACTCTCTGAATTAGGGGTTACCAAGATGCTCTCACACTGAAGGTTCAGAGTATGTTTTCAGCTAGAGCAGTGATAGGTCTAAAGGAGCATTCTAGGTGTGGTTGAGCTGCAAGTTCCAGCAGCCCTAGCCAAGACAAACAGTGATGAGGAATTCTGTGATTTGCGGTCCAACATCTTAATGACCGTGGGATTCTCACTGTAGAATTAGAGGCAGTGTACTGTTTGGTGAGTCTCAGAGGAAGGCAATGGCAAACCTCCTCTGAATAAATGTTGCCAAGAAAACCCTAGGATAGGGTTGCCATAAGCTGTTGACTTGAAAGCACATAACAACAACAACATTTATGTATGTACACAAATGTGCGTGAGTCTTATTGGAAGATCTGTCTCATACAAGACTGTTTATTTTTCTATCATTTGCATTTAACAGTTTGACATAGATAAAGAAGCAGGTGAAAGACAGATATATCACCGGTACTGCATGGAGCGGGCATCAGTGCATTGTGCCCATGTGTTCACCACGGTCTCCCAGATAACTACTATAGAAGCAGAACACATGCTCAAGAGAACAGCTGGTAAGATCAATATTTCTAAAACAGCTGGTAAGATCAATATTTCTAAAATGTGGTGCTTAAAGATCTGAGAACTGGTGAAACATATTTTGCTTGATGCAGGACAGCAAATGCCAGCAAATACTTTGATACCTGAGGACAAAAAAAACCAACCAACCAACAATAACAACAAATACTCAACAAAAATAAATCCTGGATGTAAAATTAATAATACAGCAAATAAAAGTTTTCTGGCTTTTTATGACACTCCATTTCTACTGCCGTAGGTTGTTGTCTCATCCTCCTTAATTCTAGAACCAGCCCTGAAAGAGTGTCAAAATATTCTTAACACCCTAGTAATTGCAGCAAGATTTGAAATATCTTATGAACGGAAGGCTAATAATGGTCCGTATTTAGAGAGCTGGTTAAAAAGAATTCATAATATTTTACATACGGTTAGGCCACAGATTCGGTAATACTTTGGCAAGGAAACATTAACTAAATCAGATTAATAATTATGGAGTCAATCAAGTAATGGAGTGTTTGGCATAGCCCCACAAAGATTATATTACTTTGAATGTTTATTGATTAAATGGACTACTCTTGATAGATTTATGAAAATATTGGAAACCAGTAGCAACAAAAGATGAAATTATATCAATGAGTACATAAGTGACTTTATTTTAAAAATTACATGGAAGACAATGTGACTTATATTTGATTTTCTATATACAGGGATATGTGTATGTATGTGTATATAAATTTCAAAATTGTTTGATACATTGAATGGGTCCCATTCTGGAAGAAAGGCAGGATAAAAATACAATAAATTGATTAAATTATATATCAAAATCGATCCAATCCCCTAGAAATGATATAGCACTGTGCCTGAATCTAGACCTATAATGTGTGTACAGTTTTTTAAGGCTGCTGACACACTGTAGAAATAATGCAGTTTGACACCGCTTTAACTGCCATGGCTCAATGCCATGGAATTTTGAAATTTGTAGTTTTGTGAGATATTTAGCCTTCTTTTCAGAGAGCTCTGGTGCTACAACAAACTACAAATCCCAGGATTTCATCAGATGGAGCCATGATGGTTACAGCAGTGCCAAACTGCATTATTTCTTCTGTGTGTCAGCAGGCTAAGATCCCTGGACCATTGCTGATGCTTTGCATGCAAAAAGTAATTTCCCAGTGTTTCCTAAGAAAGGTCAGGTTGCAGGGGATGTGGAACACATTGCCTCAGAGAGTGGCAGACTTCTTCTTTGGAGATCTTTAAGCAAGTTGAGGGGGCATCTTTCAGGACTGCTGTAGTTGTGTATTCCTGCATAGCAGGGGTTTGGACTAGATGGCCCTTGTGGTCTCTTCCAAGTCTGTGATTCTATGGGAGAGGTGTCTGCCTGAGACCCTGTAGAGCCACAGCTGGTAATAGCAGATCCAGCAAGTCTAGATGGGCAAATCTTTTTCTAAGCTAAGTATCTTGGAAACATTACTCTCTTTTTTGGACCACAACTCCCAGAATCTCTCAGCCATCATGGTCAGTAGTCATGCTGATTATGGGTTTCTGAAAGCTGTAGCCTGAAACCGATCTGTCTATACCACCCCTGGGTTAAACAGATTGAAGCTATAGTTCATCAGTCTCCCTAATTCAACTGACTGAGCTAGAAGTTATTTTGAGGACCACATAGTAAGGATGCTGTAGGTCAGCCTGAAAAGTTGTGAAATTTGTCTGTTGCTCAAAAAAGGGTCAGCGATCTTTGCCAGAGTAGATCATTAATCTTGACGGCTACCCAAGGGCATCATGATCAAAACAGCTGGTTTGCAATTCTGCTCCCAGATAGACCTCTGCCGATAGAGAGCCAAATGTGTTTCTGGACTGGAGTTACTGAACTCTCATTGTGAAAAAGAGTTACTCCAAGAGGAGGCGACAGTGATGTTAAGCCAATTATTTTGGACTGATGTAATAACTGCAACCCAGGTTTCTCAATGGTTTGTCTATTGTGGAAGAGCTCTTGTGTCATAAGCATTAGCTAAGTGTCTAAAGCTGTGAGTTCAACAATACTAATAGTAATGCTACTGAAATTCTTCATTATCCAGTCCATACTATAAATCCAGGCAGCACATCTTTCCCATTTATATAATGAGCTCTGACTCTTATATAGCAAAAATGTAATATTTCTGCAATCAAAACTCAGGTGTATTAGATAATTTCTCTTGGCTTGCACAGTCTGTGTGGGTGGGCATGCCTGAGCAGCCAAACTCTGGCATCTTTATACACTCTCAGATATTTCTTACATTAATCCTTCAATAAAATGAAAAGGTCTACTATTGTCCCGTGCTCAGTATGAGCCCTCTTTAGCTGCTTTTTGCCTACCCCCCAACACACAAATCAGCTCATTTAGAAGTTTAGATCAGTAACCATACAACAATCAATCATGTAGGGGAAAGGGGATATTATTTCGTATGAACAGATAACTAGAGAAGGTGCACAGGGTGTTGTGATGCACAAGAGTGAAAAGAGGTTCATGCACTAAGATTCACAGTGTGCACATATGGTGAGCTTTGATCATGATTTAAAATGTTGGGTTGCAAGAAAGCAAACAGGCGTGCCTGAATTCATGCCCCTTGACTTGGACTGGGTAGGCCCTTTTTAGTAGGTGCCCCTTAGGCTCTGGAACTCTGTTTCTAAGGAGACTAGGAAGACCCCCTGCTTGCTGTCCTTCCATCAGCACACAGAGGTTTTTGGGTTGTTGGGTTGTTGGGTTGGGTTGTTCCATACAACTGAAGATCTGAAAGTTTTTTTTTAAAGAAAGGCCTTTTAACAGTGTGCTGTACTGTTTTAATTGTACTGTTTTTAAACTGCTTTTTAACATTTAATTTTTTTTTACTATTGTTAATAGTTTAATTCCATCTTAATATTGATCTTTTGTATGTTTTAATTACATTGTACTTGTTTTAATTTGTAAGCCCTGTTCTGGGGAAAATGTGGGATATGAATAAAAAAAACAGTGCTAATGCTGATAATAATAACAATTCCAAATTGAAATGGAGTCAATACATCCATTACTCATTAGAGCTGCTGGCACTTATGGGGCTCTTCCTCGATTGTATATAACACATAACTTGACACACACACACACCCCAGCATGCCTCCCTGCCCCATTTCAACCTTGCATTGTTGGCATTTTTCATGGTAGGGAGCAGCAAGACAGTATGTTACATTCAACTAGATTGTAAGAAGGAAGCATTCATAAGAGGCACAGAGTAGATGGAGTTCTGTGTCTGTCTTACCCTGATGAGTAAGAATCCTGTGTCAGGTATATTTGGAATATTGAGGTCCATATTTTTAAGGAGATTTGATTCATAGAATTGTATTACTGTAAGGTGTTACTGTTGTAAGCCTGTCCAAGTCTCTTCAGTTCTTTCATGTGATTAGAAGCCTACGATGGAGAGGGGATGAGCAAGCTAGCTATGTGCCGCCCTCCATCACTGTTGTTACTCTGCATAGGTTCTCCTTAGGTAGACTCCACATGAACTAGATATGATCCTCAAGTGTAGAGATATATCATTGAATTCCAAAGTCAGGATCATCCACATGACAGTATTTCCAATTGTTATACAAGGATGTGAAAGCTAGACAGTGAAGAAAAGCTGACAGTGGGGGAAATCAACCCATTTGAGTTCTATGGATACTGTGGACCTCCCAGAAGATGAATACCATGGGTCCAAGAGCAAGTCAAGCCTGAACTCTTTTTAGAGGCCAAACTGGCTAAACTGAGGCTATTGTAATTTGCATATGTCATGAGATGACATGACTCACTGGAAAAGATGGTAGTGCTCAGTAAAGTTGAAGGTAGTAGTAAAAGAGTAAAACCCCAGCAGAGGTGGATTGAGTCAGTTAAGGAAGACCTGAGTTTGCATGATCTGAGCAGGGATGCTGATGACAGGGGCTCTTGGAGATCTGTCATTCATGGGGTCACCACAAGCTAGCTGGCTTGATGGAATATAACAGCAACAGCAGTTGTAGGGTGGAGGCAGAATCAATGTGGTTATTCCTGCTCTCTCTCCTTTCATGGGAGATTTATAACACCTGATTAGGGCTCCAGTTACTTGCATCTCGAGGGAAAATCTTGAATCTTTAAATGGTATGAAGAAGAGGGATTTTTCAGTAGGCAGAGCTAGGAACAGAGGAAGGTATCTTATATGACCATTGATTCACTTAGCTCAGCATTATCTACAGGGATTGGCAGAATCATAGAATCATAGAATTGTAGAGTTGGAAGAGACCACTAGGGCCATCCAGTCCAAACCCCTGCCACACAGGAAATCATGATCAAAGCATCCCTGACAGATGGCCATCCAGCCTCTGTAACAATTCAGTGTTTTAGTTCCAGGTTTTGGGGGGTTTTTTGGTGGAGGTGTCTTTCTTAATCCTATCTGGAGATTGCAGGAATTGAACTTGCCGACTTTCTGCATGCAAAGCATGTACTCTATTACTGAGCTACATCTCACTCAGACTTTGTTGTGCAGTGGTAAGAAAAGCTAGTTGCACATTTTCACACTGAGATCCTTAAGGGAATCAGATTTTTCACCTTGTCCCCGTGTGTCAATGTCACTAGGTTGTCTGAAGTAGCATTGCAAGTGGCTGGAACCATTTTACCTGTTTCTTAACCTGCCCTATGGAGCAATGAGGGCAACTTTATTCCTTCTTTTAAAGATCTACTCAGCTCCCACTGCCTTTCCTCTGCTTTTACTAGATGTCATCACTCCGAACGGCTTGAACATTAAGAAATTCTCAGCCATGCACGAGTTTCAGAATTTGCACGCTACCTGCAAAGCTAAGATCCAAGAGTTTGTTCGAGGCCATTTCTACGGGTAGGATCTATGGGTAGATGGTTGGGTTTCACCATGTGGGTAGGGGGTCTTTCTGCTTGCCAGACCCTGTACTAATGATATCAAAATTCCATCCTTACATAAAGGGTGGGAAATAATCTTGCTGCTAGAATTTCCAGTTTCTGTTTCTGTTTTTTGTTTTTTTTGTTTTAAATTGTGATATCTGGACAAGGCTCCAGAAGGGATGTGGGGTGAGCTAGGGGGTGGAATCCACCACTTTCTGTTGGGCTAATAAGGACAGAAGCAATTGGGCATAATTCAGTGGCTTGGAGAACCAAGTTTAAGGAGTAAAAATGTTCCTCTTCACTATAGCTGCCACCATATTTTCTTTCAAGGCAGGGATAAGAGGTGGGTCAGGGAATGACAGATGGCTCTCATTGGCTGTAAGCCCAGAGGCAGTGTCCCTCCTGGTCCAATGGCAGCTATGCCCCTACAAGCAATGGCTCCTTATTTGCTTTAATGATAGATAGGTGCAGTCATTTTGATTCTGAGTTTTGTGATTTCTCCCCTTCAAAGATATGTGTATATGTGTGGTTTGAGGGTTTACTTGCTGAGAAGAAGTAGCAAGGGAGCCTGTTTAACCATTCAAGTGCATCCTTTCTCCTGTTGTTATCCTAGCAACTCTTTCCCTTTGGGAATGAAAGTTACATGATGAGGTGTGGAGTAAATACAGAAATGCTTAACCAGTCTACCACTTCTCTTCTGCTAATTGCATCCTTGCTCTTGCTTTGCATGAAGCAGTAATGGACTGGCTTCCCAGACCTGTATTTGCCACTGAACAGTTAGCCTGAGGGGGCCTTTGGTGTAATGCAGGCACGTGCAACTTTTTCAGCATCTGTGGGTGATGACAGCTTGGGGCTGAGAGCTACTCTCTCACATCATGGGGTAAGAGTTCCGTATGGAGATCTCTGTGACAAGAGAATGGAGTATTATCTATGAAGTCACACATCTCATTTTTGATGAGGATTCCATCTTCTGGAAAACCCTCCTATTCCTTCCATGCTTTTCTTTTCTTTTTTTCCTCCTTTATATCACTGTCCATGTGCAAGAACAGGGCCTTGTCTATACGAGGCAAAAAAACAAAACAAACCCAGATTGCTCCACAGTAATGGCAGTAATGTTTTTTTGGCAAGCATAAGCATTGCATGCCTGTGAATCAAGATGGCAGCCGCAAGTGAATTACTCATGTTTTAATTTACCTGAATTTGTCACCGCTGAACTTAAAAAAAAAATCCTATGTGTGATAGAGCGATATTTCACCTTTACTAAAAAGAAAAAAAAACGCACCCCATTTTATCGCCTTAGTGCTCACTTGCAAAGGCAAAAATCCAACATGGCAGCTGCGGGTGCTTGCCTTGTTAACAAAGCCGCCCCTTGTGCTCATCTGGCCAATCAGCTTTGTGCTTCTGGTCATATGGGAAAGCGAATCAAAGTGAATCACTTGTCCCAATGAGCAGGAATGCTCATTCCCCTCACTGGGTTTTTTTTAAACTATGGGAAAAGACACAAAGGTTTTTCCCACAGAGTATATGGTGTCCCCCCCCCCCGCCGCCTTCCAAAGATGGCGAAATGATGTGGGATCCCATTAAGACAGGTAGGATTCCCCTCGCATTCTGTGAGGAGTATTTTCACCATTTAGACAACCTCCAGGTGTCTGTTAGCTATTCAGGATATGTATAAAGTAGGAATTCTTTGTCTAACTTGCCATGTGAAGCTCTGCATTGGTGACCTTCACACAGCACAGCTTCCTGTCTGTACTGTTTGATCATTTTGCATTTGTTTGCTCTCTCTCTCTTTTTCCCCCCCAGTCATCTTGATTTCAACCTTGAAAGGACCTTGTTTTTCTTTATTGCTGGGAGATATGAGTTTTCGAACAAAGGAGCTGACATGTTCCTAGAGGCCTTATCAAGATTAAACTTCCTCCTGAGGGTAAGGAAGAATATATGAAGCCCCCTTAGTCAGTCATAGGATTGAAAGTACATCCATGCTGGATTTGACCAAGGCATACCTAGAGAGCCAGTGTGGTGCAGTGATTTGAGTGTTGGGCTAGAATACCCATCTTTGAATCCTTGCTCAGCCATGGAAACCCACTGGGTGACCTTGGGCAAGCCTAAAAGGATGGCAATGGCAAACCTTCTCTGAATAAATTTTGCCAAGAAAACCCTATGATAGGGTTCCCATAAATCAAAGTCAACTTGAAGACATATAACAACATCTGCTTGGGACTTTATCAGACCACCCCATTAATGTTCTTTTGCCGGCATATTTTAAAACGTTTTTATGCCAGCAAAAGAAACCAACACACACACCAGCCCTACCCTTGCCAGAGTCAATGAGGCTTCCCTAGCAGTAACAGAGCATGAACAGAGCTCCATTTACTTCCAGGGTTGAGATTGCGCCGATTCTCGTGAGAAGACACGAGCACATCAAATTCAAAAATAAAGACAAAATCAAGACACAAAAAGTACACAAAAGCACAGAAACACACTTTAAAAGTCCCAAATACTCGAGGGGGGTCATAAAAAGTGTGTTCCCTACCTGGCTATTGCAATCTCACCCCAAAGTGTTCTGCTAATTGACATTATTCACTGAGCACAATGGCGTAAAGTTTCAAATGCCCAGCAAGGCCAGCAAAAAAGCACCATGGGAGATCAATTGATGGCTTGGCCTGTCAATAAAAAGGAATGGGTTTTTGACAATATATGATCGCGAAAGGACAATGTTGTCTGGTATGTGCACTCTTTTTACAATTATTAGGTGTCGTTACGATGTCATATTTGCCATGTCTGATAAAGTCCCTAGTCTTCTCTTGATTATGGCATGCTGGTCTTGAGTTCTGGGTGCAGTAGTGAGTCCCCAATTTCTGATGAGCCTCTCCTCATCAAAGAACAGTCAGATTGCTTAAGACAGTTGCTTTGGTGTTGGGGTCCTTCTAGGTTTGAATCAAGGGTTTTGTGGTTAATATTCCTCTTTTTCAGTATTCATCTTCTCCCTCTTTTTTGCCCTGATTGCTACCCCTCTTGAGGTCCCCAGGCCATGTGCCTATACATCACATACTCTCATGCACATCTTCATTCTTTCCTGCAGACCCAAATCAACATTTCAGTCATGCCTTTGGTGTTAGAATACTTTCTTAAACTGGCTTCCTTTTGGTTTTATCTTTTTCCGTATGTTGTTTAATAACTAGCTAGTATCACATAAACACATGCATATGGTTTCCTTATGTATTTAAAAGTATCATAGGATACATGTTTACAATCCTGTAATCCAGAGTGTTACACTTGTTACATTAATTACACGAGCATTGGTGGTCATTGAATAGAAATACAATGAATGCATAGTAACATCCTACAGTACAGTCATCTGTTCACATTCGCGGGGGTTAGGTTCCCCAGACCCCCGCGAATGCAAAAAATCCGCGAATATCAACTGACCTCCCCCTCCCCCACCAAAGCGACCACGGGGCCTCCGGAGGCCCTATAGTCGCTTTCCCCCCGCCTCCCCTCTCCCTCCCAAGGCCTTCATGGGGCCTCCGGAGCATCTCTGGAGGCCCCTTGAAGCCCTCCCCAGCCCCCCACCCCCTCCCCAGGCCTTCATGGGGCCTCCAGAGGGTCTCCGGAGGTCCCGTGAAGGCCTCCCCGGCCCTCCCTACCCCTCCTCAGGCCTTCATGGGGCCTCCAGAGGGTCTCCGGAGGTCCCGTGAAGGCCTCCCAGGCCTTCCCCAGGCCTTCATATGGCCTCCGGAAGGGTCTCTGGAGGTCCCGTGAAGACTTCCCCAGCCTTCCCCACCCCCTCCCCAGGCCTTCATGGGGCCTCCGGAGCGTCTCTGGAGGTCCCTTGAAGGCCTCCCCAGCCCTCCCCACCCCCTCCCCAGGCCTTCATGGGGTGTCCGGAGGGTCTCCGGAGGTCCTGTGAAGGCCTCCCCGGCCCTCCCCACCCCCTCCCCAGGCCTTCATGGGGCCTCCGGAGGTCCCGTGAAGGCCTCCCCGGCCCTCCCCACTCCCGCCCAAGGCCTTAACAGGGCCTCCAGAGGCCCCGTGTCACAGTTTTGGGAGGGCAGGGGGCCCTCCCCAAACCCACAAATATTCAAAACCGCGAATGCTAAGTTCGCGAATGTGGAGGGGCAACTGTATTCTGTTTCTCTGGGTAACATGGTGAGCCAAACCCTATACTGTGTGGTCACACCATAGATTTGTATAAAGACATTATGATACTAGGGCCTTTATTTTTGATTCCTTTTCTAATGATCCTCAACATGGAATTTGACCTTTTCACAGTATCTGCACACTGAGCCTATTGGTCTTGTCTGCTATGACTGACATCAGGTCTTTAGGGTCTTGGCCAGAGATCTTTGCAATTGCTACCTGTGATTCTTTATGACTAGGCTGAGCAATTTTCTGGAGGTTAGGTGACCACACTGACTCACTCCCATCCCATGAGGGAATGCACCACCCCACCATCATTATGCTGTCAAAAAGTAGCAATGTGGTAACATGAAAAAGATTTTTAAACATTTAAGCATGGCACTTCCACTTTAATACAAGATACACATCTGAAGTAGGAATTCTCAGTTGTTCCATTCCCTCACCCCACTGCCCAATCCAGCCCCTAATTCAGCAGGCACTGAGCTTGTGCAGTTTGCCATACCTTTCTTTCCTCAAAAATCATTGGTACCCTCTGCATCACCCCACATCAATCCATCAAATATGCACCCATACACACATCTCTATTATATTTACATATACAGTAATATTGTATTTTAAGATCCTTTCTATGTAGTATTATGACAATGTGCAAGAGATGCACACTTACCTGCATCAGCAAACCACTACCCAAAAAGAATCTTGGAGCAACTGTTTTTAAAATCAAATTACACACTCTGATCAGTAATCTAAAAGGGCAAATGATGCAAATGTTTTGAAGGACCATAAAACAATGGCAAACTCAGCATGCTCAAGAATTAAGACTGGGAATTCTTGTTCAACTAGGCTTTAGAAGGAATGGATCATAGAGGGGAGCAAGTAAGAGGAATAATGAGCAATGGCTTAATGATAGGACAGATACTTTACATGTAGCTGGGACCAGGTTCAATTCCAGGATCTCCAGGTAGGGCTAGGAAAGATTGTCTTAAAACCTGGAGTCCTGCTGCCAGTCCTTGTAGACAACAGTGCTCTAGGTAAAGTGACACTTGCTTCTTGTGTTCAAGCATTCCTGTAGTCATTTTGTTTATTTTTTTTAAAAAAAAATTAAAAACCAAATACATTAAATAAACGAAATATTTCTTAAAATGAGGGGAATCACCTCTAGCCTGTTGAGAAAAGTTTTTTTTCTCTTGCTTTTCAGGTGCACAGGAGTGATGTCACAGTAGTAGTGTTCTTCATAATGCCAGCAAGTACTAATAATTTCAATGTGGAAACCTTGAAAGGCCAGGCAGTCCGAAAGCAGCTGTGGTGAACATCTTTTTTTTTTTGTCTATTCTGTTTTAAAAGAACATTTTTATTAAGAATTTTCCAATACATTAATGTAGAAGAAAATATACAAAGAAAGAAAAAAGAAAGAAAGAAAAGGGAGAAAAATGAGACAGCCAAAAAATAGAAAAAGGAAAAATACACTTGTAAGATGTGAAGTCGACTCACAGCTGCAGGAGTTTACTGCATACGATGCAGCTGTGGACAAGTTTACATAGGGACCACTAAACGCAGTGTGCAAACGTGAATCAAGGAACATGAGAGACACTGCAGATTGGGCCAGCCAGAAAAATCAGCAGTAGCAGAACATGTTATAAACCAACCTGGACACAAAATGCTATTTGAAAACACAGAAATTCTAGACCAGGCCAACACTATCATGTCAGAATGCACAGAGAAGCTGTTGAAATCCACAAACACCTGGACAACTTCAACAGGAAAGAAGAAACCTTAAAAGTAAACAAAATCTGGCTTCCAGTTTTGAAATACAATAGAATCAAAACTCAACACTTACAAAGGAATTCCACCCAGGAACAGGGGGATTCCCAGCAGATAATGGCCCATGAACCAACCATTAGCCAAACAGACACTAATGAGCCTTGCGTTTCTATATCCAGAAACTAACCATTCAATTACACAAATTTACTATACTCCCTAGCAGGGGTTCACAGCACATAAACTCCACACACACCCCTACACAACCATTCTCTGAGGATGCCAGCCACAGATCCAGGTGAAACGTCAGAAAGAAATTATTCCAGAACATGGCCTCACAGCCTGGAAAAAAACCAAGGAAAATATACACTTGTAAGAGTTGGGCAGGAGAGAGAATTTGGGCAAGAATGGTTTTTCACGTCATATATGTAGGGCTTGTCTACATTGACTGCTTAAATCTGAGGCCAGTCCAGAACATTATGCTCCAAACTGGCCCTGAATCAACCAGGATGACAACCACATGCACCAGGCTGAATCTAGTGTGATAGCTGTCACTGTCTACATAGAATTGGAAGAGACCACGAGGACCATCCAGCCTAACCCTCTGCCATGCAGGAATACACAATCAAATCATTCCTGACAGAGAGCCATCCAGCCTCTGCTTAAAAACCTCCAAAGAAGGAGACTCTACCACACTCCAAGGCAGTGTATTCTACTGCCAAACAGCTCTTGCTGTCAGGAAGTTCTTCCTAATGTTTAGGTGGAATCTCTTTTCCTGAAGTTTGAGTCCTAGTCTCTGGAGCAGCAGAAAACAAGCTTGCCCCATCCTCAGGATGACATCCCTTCAAATATTTAAACGTGTGCCAGACAAGCCCACTGGCCCATCCCCTGTTTTCAGAGCCACCTCTACCACCTCATCAGCCAAGCATCTACTCTGAGAGCCTGGCTAGCAATGTCACTTCCGCTGAGGGCAGAACAGGGTGCCCAGACATGTGATTAGCAAGGAGGGGGGCACTCTACACCTTCCTTGCTGATCCTGCGGGTGCCCTATTCTGACCTCAGCAGAAGCGATAACGCTGGCCAGGCTCTCGCAAGGACATGCTTGGCTGGCAAGATGGCAGCAGCTTAGATGGAGAACAATCTCTTTCCCTGAGCTGCTTAGTTCAGGGTAAGGGAGATGGCACTGCATGTGGACAACTGGATCAGGCTGAATCTAACCTGATCCAGTTGTCCAGGCAGCAAAAGAATCCGAGGTCACTCCGGAGTTTCCCCCCATTTGCTCAGTTTGGAGCAAAGTTGGGTTAAAGGCAAAAAAATGTGGCTCCTCCCCAGAAGTAGCTGTACATTGTCTGGACTGCCAGCACTGGATTCTGAGTGTCCAAATTATTTTGAATCGACTTTTTTTTGGAGGGGGGCAGGGTAGACAAGCATATAGCAAGGTCAAGAAAAACTTCACCTTGCTGAAATCTTCCTTAAAACTCTCAGTGGTACGGCAATACTATCTTGGTCTGCTTTAATGGTGGACAAAATACCCCATGAGAGCCAGTGTACTGTAAGAGTCTGAGTGTTAGAAGAAGACTTTGGGAGACCAGGGTTTGAATCACTGCTCAGCCAAGGAAGCTCACTGGGGGACCTTGGGCAAGTCATCCTTTCTCAGCGTTTTAAAATAAGGCAATGACAATAATAAATAAATCTTGCCAAGAAAATCCTATGAGAGGGTGGCCAAAAGTCAAATTTGACTTGAGGGCATGTAACAACAACAAGGTACTCCATATTGCTCCCATAACTAGTTAAGAGAGAGAAATGAGTGATCTGTAACAAGAAATAATTGTGGTCCCCAAAGCTTTGAAAAGTCACATTCTTTGACAGCTGCTCCTACAATCTAAATATTGGCAGGGGGATTCTAAATGTTGTTGCACCTCCCCCCCCCAAAAAAAAACATTTTACCAAGCTCTGGCATCTGAGTATTACCATACTCAGGATACTTTTATAATGCTGTATCTCATTCAGATTACATGCCCCCCATTCAACTTGTGTTTTGTGCTTTAGAGACTGCCATCTAGTGCTGTAATAAAGTACAGTAACTACAGTATATACTTTGCTTTTAAAAACATTTGAAACCACATCCAAAGCAATAGGATGCCAAATAAATAACAATCTAACTGCAGCATTACTGCACAAAAAGAAATTCCAGTTCTGTTGGGGCTCAGAGAGCTAAACACATCTTTGGGCACCTTTGGGAATGGTGTAGTTTGAGGAATTCTTTTATTTGCATAACTCCATAAATGTGCATGACATGTGCAAAAATAAAACAATAAAAACAGATATCCCTGCCACAGGCATAGAATCTAGTAAAAAAAAAAATAGCCTAGATACATATCATCTGAAGTACTCAATTCAGTGCTTATTAATATTTCCCCCCACTTTGTTAGTTGAGTGACATAAAACAGGGGTGTCATTAAGTGTGTCATAAAACACGAGTGAGCAAAGTGTGGCATTTGGGACACATGTGGTCCTTGAGTCCCCTTAGTGGGGGCCCTGAAGCTACCAGAGAAGCCCTCCAAAGCCCCCAGACGTCTTCTTTTTTCTTTATTTTTAGAATTTTAGGGTGATTTTAGAGTGATTATTTTTTGTCCAAAAACCACCCCAAAGCTGACAAGACTGCCTGAAAATGTGGTGGTTTGTTTCCTCTAACCCCACAGAACTCCCTCAATCTCCCCCTCCAAAAAAACCCAAACAAAAGATAGGCCAAATTCAGCCAAAATGGTGGTGAGCAGTGAAGTTGTATCACTTCAGTTATGCTGAAATACACCAGTAGAGATTGCTAGCTGGGCGCAGAAGGAGGGAATGGCCTAAACTTCCTGCACAATTACCCACCACTGGCATAAAATTTGGAAAATTAGTGTTGAAATTCTTCTTTAAAAGCCTAAATTCAACTTCAGAGTAACTATAAAATGTTACTTATTGCACCAATAATGAAAACTGAATAATGGAAATTAGATTAGAAATAATCTTATAAGAATGGAATAAACAAAAGGAAGTATTTATGAAGAAGATTCTTTAAAAAAAACAAATATAAGAAATAGACTTATCATATGTTTTTTTAAAAGTGTTGAAAAAGAAAAGATGTTTGTGCTAAGAATTTTTTTATGTTATTAGATATTTGTGCTTATCTTTTTTACTAATAAAAAAGATTTTAAAAATAATGTAACTTTCTTATGCACTTGTTGCTTTCCCCCACCCCCAGGGTTACAGTTAATTACTCTTTGTTTCCAAGCTCTAATGGTTTTTGCTCTTAACAAAAGCATTCCAGAACTGGAGAATGGGTGGATGATCTATCAGGCAGCTGTTGGTTCCCATATCAGCAGTTCAGTGAATCAATTCCAGGCCTTAGTCCATCTTTGAATGAGCTATCCAAGGTTCTGAAACTATTTGGAGGCTAGAATTCAGCACCTTGGATAATTCTTAGAATTTGGACTAATACTTGGAGCATATTCACTGTCTCACTGACATGGATGTCATCAGCTATTGTCGCGTGCCTAAAAATATTTATATTTATGTGTGTATATGTGTGTGCATTTCCCCAGAACTTTTCACCACCCAGGAAAGTGCATAAAGACATTGACTAAGTTTCAGCATTGGGGAAAGAAGCATAAAGTTCTACCCAGGCAGAACTCTGCTTAGTCTCCTCCTCTATCCTCCTGGAGGACTTCTTTCCCTCTGTGCCCCCACTGACATGGTTGTGTAGTACACCAAGAAAAACAGCAACCCTTGCACCTACTAACCAAGAAAACTAGGACTAGGTCTTGAAAATACTCTTTGTCACTCAATATCAAACTGTTAAGCAGGAGTGTTCTAAAATCGCATGTAACAACATATGATATCCTTCAATCAATTGAGTTTGCATCAGACAACCCATATACATATATGCACATACACACATATATGCACATACATATATACCTAATACAAATATGCCTAATACATATAGTATAATAATACACCAAGTACTCCAACACTCCACTACACTTGCTTAACAAAGGATTTCAAAACCTGCAGTAATAAGTAACAAATACTCCAATGGTTGTGTAGTAGCCAAGGGTGGCCAAGAAGCATCTGGTTCTTCTCCTGTAGATGGATGCACAATAATGACATCATACTCCAGGACATGAGGAGAACCCCTAGCTTTGTTGATGTGCATCCAGCTATAAGGACATAGCCTTATGCTTCTTGGCTGCCCTTGGCCACTACATGGCCATGTTGGAGGGAGGGGCTGCAGAAGGACGAGTCTCACGGAGGGGGGCAGTAATTGCATGAGGGAGGTTTTGAATTTTTCCCTCCACAGCAACCATAAAAAGATATATGCCAGACATCAGACATCATTAGAATAATGAATGCAGAAATAATAAATTCAAACATAAAAATAATAAATGTAGAAAATATTGAGCAGAGGTCAGGTAAAATGGCCAGCATTTATTTAAACTTTTAAATATGTAATTTAAATAATTTAATTCATTGTCATTCTGCTTTGGGTACCACGAGATAAAATTAAAGAAGTAAACTTAATGATGTTCTCTTCTGCTCTTTCTTAGGGACACTGCACATTCAGTGAAAGAAAATTTTGGCAAAAAACTCTATGAGGCACTATTAAGGTAAGAATGTTGGGTTTCCCATATTTTACTGCATTCACTGTGTTGATGTCTTTCATAAATGTGTCTTAGGAGATTTTCACACAGGGAAAGTAACCCCCAGGGAGATCGGGAGAAAAACGGGGCTGTTCCGGTTGCAGCACTCCATTTCGCACGCCCCCTTCCTTCTCCTGATCTCCCATCATCCTCCCTCCATCCTGCTTCCATTTCCCTCCCGGTATGTTATGCAATTTTTTTACTAACAAAGAACTTTTGTTAGTAAAAAATAGTGGGAGGGAAATGGAAGCAGCATGGAGAGAGGACAACGGGAGATTGGGAGAAGGAAGGGGACGTGCGAAACAGAGCACTGCAACCGGAACAGCCCCATTTCTCTCCCGATCTCCCCAGGGGCTACTTTTCCTGTGTAAAAATCTCCTCAGTGTATGCCACACATCCAAGGCAAACAGCAGTTCCTTAGAATATATATTTTACATATGTGTATCCCTACTTGAATGTCGAAAAGTTTCAGGATTCAGTTCTGTTTGAAGCAGGTCACTGGTATTGAGAATTATGAGAATCTTGAGTGAGGTGTGGCTGTGTTACTCTGTTGCAGCAAATACAACAAAGAGTTGTGTAACATCTTAAAGACATGGATTATTGGAGACCACAGAACTTTATTCCAAATAAAACTTGTTAATCTTTAAGGTGCTGCAAGACTCTTGTTTCTGTGATCTTAGGGTTATGTAGACTGAGCACAAGATGAAGGGGTGTGTGTGACATTAATGCTGTAACAGATTCTTGCTCCCCATCAGATGTCTCAGAGAATCCATAGACACACCACTGTTAATTCTTTGCCTCCTTTTCAGCTGAACTTTGTTCTCAGAGATAAAAGACACTGTGTAGTTATCCCATCTTCATTGATTTTCTGGGAGACCCCCCCACACACACAAAAAAAGATGGAAGAAAGAGTTGTGGAGGGGGGAATGGGAAGGCTGCACATGACACTGTCTTGGCCCTTGTAAAGATTGTGTAACTGAGACAGGGCAATTACTGCATAAATGCCTCATCTAGAAGCATGCTTACTTCTTATAGGTGGGACACTAGGGTGAAAAAGGCCAATTGAAGCCAAATTATGTTACCTAGTGTTTTCAGGTAGTTGAAGCCTTCACTGTGTTGCTGTCCTTCCTTGATTTTGAAAATTTTCATAAGTGCATGTAGGATTGCACTTTGAGGCAATATGCCTTATGCCTTTACCTAGGAGTAAGCCAGACTTAACTGAGTAAAACTGAGGGCTCATCTGTATGAGCCAGGATATGCCAGCTACCCACCAATGTATCCTGGCTGTGGATCAGGCCCATTCCTCCCCTGTTACTGCCTCCAAATGGGCCAGAGTCCAGACAAGCATGCCAGCACATTTTTGTAGCAGCTGCCACTGCCATCTCCCATGGCAGTGGAAGCCTGCAACATGTGACCAAGCCCCCCTACATTTGACCAGCCTTGGTCACATGCTGCGGGACCCCTTCCTGCTTCGGAGGAGCAAGACAGACCAGCAGCTGCAGCAACAAGACAGCCTGCCAGAATGGGCATCTGTGGACATGCTCATGCGGACACACAGGGCCCAACTGAAACAGATTAAACCAGGTATTTTTTAAAAAATGTGGCAAAAGGCCCTACCCTGTCTTCCCCCTGTCTCAGCCCCGTATCTGCCCTGTGGGTGGTAAAAACTGCCCAGGGACAGAACTGGGCAAAAGCCCTGCGTTGTCAGGATTGCAGAGCTCTAAGACAGGAGAAAGATGGGTTATATTGCCCATATAGACAAGCCCTTACTTTGTATAGACATACATCAAAATGTGGTGTTTGCTCCAGTGATGCCAGTCAAAAAAAGGTCAGGCTTCGGTGTGCAAACTTGATATTTTTGGAAAATATCTTCCCTGTTTACTAAAAGATTTGCCCTGTTGTATCCACAGAGGAGAAATCCCTGATATGAACAAGATCATAGATCGTGATGACCTAACCATCATTAAGCGAGCCATCTATTCCACACAGGTTAGAAAATGAATTTCCTGTTCTTCTTGCTCTTGCAGTTCTATTTTTTTTTTAATGGAAAGCATAAAACCAATTTTGACAGCATCTGGAAAAGTTATCTTTGTGAACTACAGTTCCCAGAATCCCCTAGTCAGCTTTTCCAAGATTTGGTCTGTTTCATCTGTACCATTCCAGACCACAGGTGTGGGAAATGAGCTTGCATGGCTAAATGCTTCTCCACACACACCCCATGCACACAGATCCTGATTTCTTTAAATACCAAAAAAAAAAAAACAAAAAAAAAAAAACCCTAGAATGTCATGGGGAAAGGTTTTAGCATCTAGCTTTCCACATGCCGAGTTTTATTCATTGTGTATAGGAGCATTAAGAATTGTTTGAGCATTGGACTATGAGTCTGGAGACCAGGGCTTGCATCCCCAGTTGGCCATGGAAATCCATTGGGTGATCTTAGGCAAGTCACACACTCTCAGCCTCAGAGGAAGGCAAAGGCAAACCCCTTACAAACAAATCTGGCCAAGAAAAACCTGTGATAGGTTCACCTTAGGGTCACCATAAATCAGAAATGACTTGAACACACATAACAAGAAGGGGCCTTCAGTCATGTGAAACCACACAATCTGAAGTTGTGCAGTCCAGGTTCCAGGCATAGGATTACTATAAGTGGAAATAATAAGGAGTCTTTTGTAATTGTGATAAGTTTGAAACACATGTTTACCTCCTTTTTTTAAATTGTAAGCTATGTCTAAAATCAACTTTTGTTCTGTTGCAGAGACAGAGCCTCCCACCAGTGACAACCCACAACATGATTGATGATTCCACTGACCCAATCCTTAGTACCATTAGACGTATTGGCCTTTTCAACAACCGGACAGATCGAGTTAAGGTGAAAAGCTCCTGGCTTGGTTATATGTATCCCTTCCTCTTTAAATGAAATTGTCTTAAACAGTAAACAGGTGTGGCCAACTTGTATAAGGAGAGTAGGGCATTGTGTGGAGATAGAGAGGCCAGGCACTGAGTTACGGGTTATATAGGATGGCCAGGAAAAAGGAGGAACATCAGACTCTGTGGGTTCCAGACTGATACTTGCCTAAGCAGGACAGTAAGCAGAAGGGGTCTGGAAGGCATCTGGCAACACTTTCATTAATTTCCCAATCCATGGGGTGACTCAAACAAGAGGTGAGCCAATCTGCAGGTGCTCAAACCCGTAGGTTAGCTCCCCTCCACCAGCCATCTGGGAGCCCCAAGGATTACCAATTCCCAATGTAACTAGTATCTGGTGTTCCCTTCACCCTTTTCATGCCTGCCACAAGCATACATTATTTTTAAACAACAAGATTGCAGATAAAGGTCTCTTAAACAGATTTCTAGATCAGGCATGGGCACTGCCTGGGGGTCAGAGGCCAGTTTCCCTCAACCTTCCCCCTGTGGGCTGCACCTTTGCACAAACCCAAATACCTCTCTTTTCTTCTGCAGTTCTTCTCAAAATGGCAACAGGAAGTAGTGTTGCATTGCTTCCTGTTGCCATTTTGAGAGGGAGTGCAAAGGAAAATTAAGGTATTTTGGGGTAGTACAGAGTTCTGGGGTTCTTGTGGGAGTGGGTTAGGGGTATTTCCACATATTTGGGATGGAAGCTTCTGCACTGTTTTGGAATCAACATTTTCTGAAAATCACATTTTTTAAAAAAAAAATGGGAGATGGCAGGGCTTTGGAGGACTGGTGGAGGGACTTCAGGGATCACAAAAATGTGGTCCAGGAACTATTACCAAGTGCAGTGTAGTGTAGTGGTTACAGCATTGGGCTTGGGCTTGGAAGATCCAGGCTCTCAGTCTGCATTGATCTGGGAAGCTCACTTAGGGATATGAAGGAATTTTGCCATTTACAGTTGAGTCAGGCTGTCTCTACACAGCTAAATAGCCCATTGAAGATTCTCATTCCCCTGCTAGAGAGCTTGCCTCAAGCACAAGAGCAAGATGGGTGTGTGTTTTGTTGAGCTTTATGCAATTAGTGCAAAAACATCTCTAGTGTCTTTCCCCCTTTGTGAAGCTAAACACAAACAAGCAGGAAGGATTCAAGGCAACTTACAATCAAAATGATGACAACCTTAGAAAAGAATTAAGCCATTAACAGTATTAAAGCAATTTAAAGCATATACTATAAAAGGATAAAAAGCAGTTAAAACAGTACAATTTAAAACAATACAGGCCTCTCCTTAAAAACCTTCAGCTCTAAAAGCCTGTTGGAATAAAACAAGCCTTCACCAGCTTACAGAAACACAGCAAGGAGGAGGTTATTCTAGTCTCCTTTAGGAAAGGAGTTCCAAAGCCTAGGGGAAGCCACTAAGAAGGCCCTGACTTGTGTCTCCACCAACCATACCTGTGAAGGTTGTGAGAGAGAAAGAAGAGCCCCTCCTGAGGATCTCAGGGCCCAGGCAGGCTCATATGGGAAGTCAGACCTGTAATCTGTCAAATAACCTGAGGCCTGTCTACACTGGAGAAATATAGCAGTTTGACGCCATTTTATCCACCATAGTTCTATCCTATGGAATCCCGATATTTGTAGTTTTGTGAGGTATTTATCCTTATCTATCAGAGAACTCTGGTACCTCACCAAACTACAAATATCAGGATTCCATAGGACAGAACAGTGGTGGATAAGGGGGTGTCAAACTGCTGTATTTCTCCTGTGTAGACAGGCCCCTGGACCTAAGTGATATAGGACTTAAAAGTTTACAGGTTAAATTCCTCTTGTTTCCAGAAACTTCAAAGGTCTTGCAAATGCACAAATTCTCCCTAAAACTGACACACACACACACACACACACACACACAAACCAAAAAAACCTTGCCATCTGGTGTTAAGGAGAAAAGTTTTTGAACTTTCCATTTAGTACATAAGTATGAGTGAGGTCACAATGTACATTGCAGTGTATACTGTACAGTGTAAACTCCAGGCCAGTCACTCTCTCAGCCTGATCTACCTCATGGTGTTGTTGTAAGGATGAAATGGGAAAGAGGAAAGCTATGTACTCTACCTTGAGCGCTTTCAAGGATGAGATATAATAGGTGTATAGTTGTACACATGCATAGGGTATCTGAGTTGCTTTTAAGCAGAGACTGAACTTGGGACCTTCTACATACCTGAGATGTGCAACCCAACACTGAAAGTCCATCTTTCTCCATCCCTCCTTCACCATCTTTCCAATGCCAATGGTCCAACCCCCCCCCAAAAAAACCCTTCCAGATAGAAGGAAGACAAGAAAGGGGGAGGCTGTGCTGTGTTCCCATAGAAAGGCTTTTTTAAAAGGAACTTCTTTGTCAGAGGCTTTGTTAACTCTACATGTATGCCTGTACATTTACATCTTCTTCTTCCCTCCTTCTACAACAACTCACAGATAATATTGCATCCCGAATTCCTTTCCTCCACAAGCCCATTGTTACCTATGGATTATGAAGAATTTGTCAGGGGTTGCCATCTTGGGGTTTTCCCATCATATTATGAGCCCTGGGGCTACACACCTGGTAAGAAAATTACAGATATCCATATGTGTGTGTGAGTGTGATTTCTGTACTGATTTCTGGTAACTCCAACTGAGGAAATTTGCTAAGGTGATCGTGAGTTGGCTAATTTAGGATTACTGTATAGGCATTAAGGGAAAATGTGTATATCAGTGACTGTTCACAAAGGAAAGCCAAACGGAGTCTCCAAGATCACTTCCAATATAACTTTGACAGCTTGCAAAAGTTACTTTCTGGACCTTCAATCCAATTTTTAGTCCCAACTAGAATAAATCCATTGAATCAAGTCCAAATTTACATGACTTCCATTGATTCAGTGAGCCAACTCTAACTAGGTTAGAGTAATCCCATGGTCAGGAATACTAAAAGAGAAGAGACCTCAAGACAGATGGGACTTTCTCAAAAGGGAGACACTGAAGGCACAATTTCAAACAGTACCATTGAGGAAGAAAAATGGGAGGCATCTCAAGAAACCAGGATGGATGACTAAAGAACTTTCAACGGAGCTAAATTTTAAATGGAACATGTATAGGAAATGGGAAAAGGGGGAAATCACTAAAGAAGAATTCAAACAGATAGCGAACACATGTAAGAGTAAAGTCAGAAAAGCTAAAGCGCAGAATGAGCTCAGGCTTGCTAGGGAGGTTAAGAACAATAAAAAGGGGTTTTTTGGGGTATGTCCGCAGCAAAAGGAGGAAGAAGGAAATGGTAGGGCCACTACGCAGAGAAGATGGCAAAATGGTAACAGGGGACAGAGAAAAGGCAGAATTAGAATCATAGAATTGTAGAGTTGGAAGAGACCACGAGGGCCATCCAGTCCAACCCCCTGCCACGCAGGAAATCTTTATCAAAGCATCCCTGACAGATGGCAATCCAGCCTCAATTACTCAATACCTTCTTTGCCTCGGTGTTTTCAGAAAAGGAAAAGGGGGACCAACCTGAGGAGAATGGAATAGAGGACACAATAGGGGAAATCCAGCACAGAATAAGCAAAGAGGTAGTACAGGAATACCTTCTTAATCTAAATGAATTTAAATCTCCAGGACAAGATGAACTACATCCAAGGGTAGTAAAAGAGCTGGCAAATGTAATCTCAGAGTCATTGGCAATAATCTTTGAGAACTCCTGGAGAACAGGAGAAGTCCCAGCAGACTGGAGGACGGCAAACGTTATCCCCATCTTCAAAAAGGGAAAAAAAGAGGATCCCAACAATTATCATCCAGTTAGTCTGACATCAATACCAGGGAAGATTCTAGAGCAGATCATTAAACAGAGAGTCTGTGAACATTTAGAAGGCAATGCCATAATCACAAAAAGTCAACATGGGTTTCAGAGAAACAAGTCATGCCAGACTAATCTGATCTCTTTTTTTGATAAAGTTACCAGCTTGGTAGATGAAGGGAACGTTGTGGATATCGCATACCTTGATTTCAGTAAGGCCTTTGACAAGGTTCCCCATGACATTCTTGCAAACAAGCTTGTAAAATGTGGGCTAGACAAGTTAACTGTCAAATGGATTTGTAATTGGTTGACCGGCCGAACCCAAAGGGTGCTCCTCAGTGGCTCCTCTTCGTCTTGGAAAGATGTGACCAGTGGGGTGCCACAGGGTTCTGTCCTGGGCCCAGTGCTATTCAACATCTTTATCAATTACTTGGATGAGGAATTAGGGGAATACTTATCAAATTTGCAAATGACACCAAATTAGGAGGAGTAGCTAATACCCTAGAGGACAGGATCAAAATTCAGAATGACCTGGATAGACTGGAGAGCTGGGCCAACGCTAACAAAATGAAATTCAATATGGAGAAATGTAAGGTACTGCACTTAGGGCGGAAAAATGAAATGCATAGATATAGGATGGGGGAGACCTGGCTTAATGAGACTATGTGCGAAAGGGATCTAGGAGTCCTAGTAGACCACAAGTTGAACATGAGTCAACAGTGTGATGCAGCAGCTAAAAAGGCCAATGCAATTCTGGGCTGTATCAATAGAAGTATAGTGTCTAGATCAAGGGAAGTAATAGTGCCACTCTATTCTGCCTTGGTCAGTCCTCACCTAGAATACTGTGTCCAGCTCTGGGCACCACAATTCAAAAAGGATATTGACAAATTGTAGCATGTCCAGAGAAGGGCAACTAAAATGGTGAAAGGTCTGGAAACGATGCCTTATGAGGAGAGACTTAGGGAGCTGGGTATGTTTAGTCTGGAAAAAAGATGGTTAAGAGGCAATATGATAGTCCTGTTTAAGTATTTGAAGGGGTGTCACATTGAGGATGGAGCAGGCTTGTTTTCTGCTGCTCCAGAGACTGGAACACAGAGCAATGGACGCAAGCTCCAGGAACAGAGATTCCACCTCAACATTAGGAGGAACTTTTTGACAGTAAGAACTGTTCGGCAATGGAACACACTTCCTTGGAGTGTGGTGGAGTCTCCTTCCTTGGAGGTCTTTAAACAGAGGCTGGATTGCCATCTGTCGGGGATGCTTTGATCGAGATTTCCTGCGTGGCAGGGGGTTGGACTGGATGGCCCTCGTGGTCTCTTCCAACTCTACAATTCTATGATTCTATCATTCTATGAATTGGATTTAAGTCAGAGGTAAGCAAAGTGTTCACCCTCCAAATGTTGCTGAACTGCAGTTCCCAGCATTCCTCACCAGTGGCTATGTTGCCTGATGGAAGCTATAGTTCAGGAATACCAAGAGGATTACTTACCCCTGACTGAATAGCCTCAGACTTCAGCTTCCAGAATTTCTCAGAATGCTTGCTGGATGATTCTGGTAATGATAGTGCCCACCCCCAGAAAAAAGTAATTTTTCTCAGCTTTGTTGTGCATACAAGCTTCTGTTGGGTTGGACCAGTGATCCTTTTATTCCAGCGTTCTGGTTGCAAATGTGAGCCAAGTTATATGATTTTGAGTAGCTTGCAAGAAGGAAACAAAGACAGTAGTTCTTAGCTCACTCTCACCATTTGACTATCACTGTCAAAAAAATAATAATAAATAAATGGCAGGAGGGAAAAGAAACTGGAGGGAAGAGCCTCTTGCCTGTTTGCAGGCTTCTGTACACATACATCATAATAATAACAATAATAAAAGATAGTATACAGTGGTCTTGATGCAGGCTACACCTTTAATATCTGGACTCCCTATCCAGAAGTAAAATCCAAAAAAAATTCAGCAAGACTTCACGGAGGACAAAATCAGAACTGTGGTGATAGCCTTTGTGCCAAAATTGCAGTTTCCATTGCTTCTTTTCACACACACACACACACACACACAATATCATATTGTTGCTACTTGTGGTGGGAGGAGAAGAGAGATTCTGTAAAGAACAATCCAGGGATCTTCCAGTTTTGTTGGTTTTGGATTATTTTTTTAAAAAAAAGCTGTTAGGAAATTCTCTAGTGGCTGTTTAACCAACAAGTTGTCTAAGAAAAGGGAGGCAAGTACAGGCCTGGTTGGTAGGTCTGACCAGTATATAACTGTAAATCAGCCTCTCCCAACATGGCACCTTCCCAGTTGTTTGTATTGCAACTCCCAGCATGTCTGACCAATGTCTATGCTGGTTGGGACTGATGGGAATTGAAGTGCAATCCATCTGGAGAGGATGAAGTTGGGAAAGGCTGCTTTAAGTAGTCATTCTCTGTCCATACTCTGGTCTGGTTTGTCACAACCATCAATTATGCAGCATTGTATTTATTGCCACTATTCATTTGCTCTATTATAAGCTGCTCTGGACACAGTTTTGTGCTGAGGCAGCATAAAGAAATGATTGAATGAATATGTTAGATTAACTGAAGGAGACAACTTACTGCCCAGGAAAAAACCAAGGAAAATCTATGGACACTGGCCGTGAAAGCCTTCGACTTCACAACTTACAGACTGGCAGGATATACGTTATCACTATGGCCTACATATCTCCTGTTTCTGCTGAGATGCTGCAAAGTAACAATATGTCCTCTAAATCCTTTATGCCTCTGTCTTTCGGCAGCTGAGTGCACTGTTATGGGGATTCCCAGCGTGACCACGAACCTCTCTGGATTTGGCTGCTTTATGCAAGAGCATGTGGCTGACCCAGCTGCTTATGGTGAGACCTGTAAACTAAAACCAGTTACTGAATGCACTCACTGGTGGTTTCCCACAAGTGGCTGCATGTCACTTCATATCATATAGTGTGATGGCTTGAAACTGAATAAAGGAACAGACTCCATCAAGAAAGCACAGGCTTAAAAACCATAAATCAGAGTTCTCTATGCGGTCTCTAGAAAGCTTTAAATTCAGAAAGGAGCTAAGAAATGAGGGACAAGCAGCTTCTCCCATTGATTTATATAGTTGTGTTGTACTAACTGCCTTGCTGCCATTAAAATGCCTACCTCACAGTTGCAGCAGATTCACAGTTGATTAAGAAGACTTTCCCAAGCTTGTAATTATACCCAAAGTGGCATCCTAGGCCAAGCAAAGTGATGGAGCTGAAATACTCATCAGGGGAAATGCTTGGTGATTCCTTCCTTTAGGTTTCCTCCCAACCAGCCAGTGCTCCTTATCTGCTGCTGTGTGCACTCTTTGATCCTACAAAAACAGTGCCAAAAATATAATGGCTTTTTCTATTAGCAGTCCTTATAACTGCTGAATTTTGGGATATATGGTTAGTATCCCAACAGGAATTGTAACATCACAATTATATGCAGGGTCAGCCCTATTATTAGGCAGAATAAGTTACGCCTGTCTCAGATGGCTTATTTTATTTTACTTTAATTACAGCTCACTTCTCTTTCAACAAGGGACCCAAGGTGACTCACTGTAAAGATTACAATAAAGTACAGCTAAAATACCATGCTTATGATTAAAACGTTTTTAAAACAATAAAATAAACTATCCTATAAACTGTCCTATTTTAATTTATTTTAATCACTCAGTACATTATGAACTCTTTTTAATAAATTAAACAATACAGTTGTTTGTACCTCATTTCCAGGCCTCCCTGAAGGTAGCTTAAAACATTAAAATCATAGATCATAGAATCATAGAGTTGGAAGAGACCACAAGGGCATACATCATTCAAGTTGCATCTGATGAAGTGTAATTCACCAAAGCCTATTCTAGAAATGTCTTTTTCCCAGTTAGTCTCAGAGGTGCTCCTGGGTTCCTTTATTCCTTTTTATACTACAGTATAACCATACAATACAGAAATAAAAAATACACAGAGAGAGAGAGAGAGAAGGGAGAGCATCAAAAGGCCCAAACCAAAAATCCAATGAACAACTGGAGAGATAAAAGGACTGGCAGAATAAGGATTTTTTTTTTGTACTGGTTGCGTTTTACATTAGCTACATTTTCTGAACGTTTTCTCCTAACTTTCATGGAACAGTCTGCTAAAATGCAAGCTTCAGAGCCTCTCCAAGTTCTCCTTCAATTAAAAGAAAAGGAGAAAGAAGAGGAGACAGAGGAGACCAATTGACCAAATAAATTATGAATTGCTTCACTTCATGAGAGCAGGAATTTTGTAAAGGTCATTAGGTATAATGACAGATACAACAAAAGCTTCCAAAGGTCAAAAGAGCATCTATGTCTCCTTGTTTCCAGCAAACCTCATTTGTTTCCTACAGGTATTTACATTGTGGACCGGAGATTCCGCTCCCCAGATGAGTCTTGTAATCAGCTGACACAGTTCCTCTATGGATTCTGCCAGCAATCACGTCGGCAAAGAATTGTCCAGAGAAACCGAACAGAGAGACTTTCGGACTTGTTGGACTGGAGATATCTAGGCAGGGTATGCTGAAGTATTCCAACTATTATTCATGCTACCTAAGTAGATCATCCATATACCAGAGCGATAGCTCTGAATACCAGGTGCGGCGGAGAAGCAAAAGCTAAAGGCCATGGCCACCTTCATGACCTGCTGGTGAGCTTCTAGAGAAGCCTTCCCCAACTCAGTGCTCTCCAGATGACGTTGACTACAGCTCCCATTATACCATAGTTGGCTATAGGATTGTGGGAATTCTGATCCAACACTTACCAGGTTCTGGGAAAGGTCATTCCAGCATCTGGCTAGCTCACAATGCCAGACTTGGGGCTTGTCTAGATGGGCGGTTTACCCCATCTTGCCCCTGTCTTGGAGCCCTGCATTCCAAATGATGCAGGGCTCTTGCCCACAGAGCCCCTGGGCAGTACATGTGACACCCAGGACAAAGACAGGGGGAAGATAGGGTAAAGCCTATTAAACGGTTTCATCAAAATACCTGGGGGGAAATGCCTTATTGTGGAAAAAATAGATCAGGCCCCACAGGAGGCCATACCACCATATTGGCCAGTCTCTGCATCCACCACTGCTGCTATCCACATCATACACTACAAATCCAGGAAGCAGGCCCACCACATGTGACCAAGGCTGGTCACATACAGGGGGCCTTGATCACATGTTGTGGGCCTCCTTCCTAGCTTCAGCAAGTGCGACACAGGTGGCAGTGGTGGCAGCTGTGGAGACAGGCTGATGTGTCCATGCAGACTCCATCCCATTTTGTATAGGCAATGGGGGAGCCCTTTGTCTGGCTAAGCAAGTAAGTTCTTACACCTATATAACTTGGAAGTTTACACATTGTCTATGGCAAGCTCTTGCAATAAATATAAAAATAAAGAAATCCAGAACCCTGGTTTTCTTTTCTGACTTGAATTCCTTGCAAGAGTGTTCAAGGTGATTCAAGGGTGTTACATCAACAGTGTAATCCTCCTCAGAAGAAGTCCCATGGAGTCCAGTGGAATTTACTCTCAGGTACATGGCTTTAGGGTTGTGCTATCAATGTGTTTTTTTCCTGGCTGCTACTGAAAAAAATGTGGGTGGGTGAGTTACGGCATCTGGAAGCCATAAGATGTGACTGATTGAGGTATAACTGGTGCCTTTGGTAGTTTACAAATCATAAAGACTGTTAAAGTCTAAACGTTACCTTCTCAGAGCATGGGAAATGACTATTTTTCTGTATTGACTCTTGTTATGGAGTCTTCTTCTGACTATTTAAAATTTGGATCTCTTCCCCTTTCTCTCCTCTTGCAGTATTATGTGCATGCAAGACACTTGGCTCTTAGTCGAACATTTCCTGAGAAATTTGAGATTGAACCAAATGCTCCACCAAAGGTAACTTTTCTTAAATCTAGACCACAATGTTCCATCATCTTTCTGTCTAAAGGGGGTTACCACTTTTCCCCTCTGTGTCAAAAATTGCAAAATGTGAGTGTGTAAAAATAAACTTTTATGCACACACACATACACAGACACAAAACGTCTAGAATATTTAGCATTCTGCTCTCTCAGCTCCTTTCAGGTCAGAGGATGGCCATCCTTTGATCATCAGTCCATGCTACTCTTCTCAGGATATAAGATACTTTTTTTCTCTCTTTCTGCTAGCTGAGCCTGAGTCCAGTTGGCTTTCCTTGCCCTGGCTGAAACCATTTCAACACAAATATCTGTATTCATTCCAGTATTTGTATTCGTGGGATACAGGGCTTTTGGAAGACTTTTGGAAAGATGCTCCTAGTGCAACTCTCCCACTCAGTACTATTGTGCTGATAGGTTGAATGCAGGGTGGGGAAAGTATAGTCTGTGGGCTACATGTGGCCCATGTATCCTTGTTTTGTGGCCTCTGAAGCCCCTCTAAAGCCTCCATTCCCCCCCCCCATGTTTAAAAATTGGCCATCATTTCGCCCAAACCAGCTCAAAACTACTGCAGAATGTTTTGACCCTGCAACCACCATGTCCCCCTAATGCTTAAAAAATTAATCTTCTCAATGGCCCAAAAAACAAAATCCTCACCCCTCCATGGTTGCCAACCCCTGATATTATAACTATTCATTCTCTGTTCAAAAAACAGGTTTCCCAATAGCTGTGAAACTACTTCAGGAAGGATAATAGACCAGTTAAAATTTTACAGTTTTCTTCTGCTTTCCAACTACCTTGAAGTCTGATGGAGGAATTATTCTGAAGGGGGGGAACATGTGGGGTATTTGCATAAAAATACACACACACATATTTTTCTCCACAGAAGAATTCCACTGCAACACTTTGCTATTTTTGAATTCAGAGAAAATACAGCAGAGCAACATTTTGTTTTCTGCCACAACAGGGAGAAACCACCGTAATTACACATCCTCACGTGGGAAGATGGAATATTCATGGATTTATATCCCTAATGTGCATTATATTTACATAGAGGGATGGTGGGGTCTTTTTCTCTGGACGTCTTCGAAAAGAGGCTGGAGAATTATGTGACAGGGATGCTCTAGCTGCAGTTCCTACATTGTGGAAGGGGGGGGGAGAGGTGGCTGGACTTGATGGCTGGGGGGGGGTGTCCAGCTCTATAATTCTATGATTTATTTCCTACTCATGTTTCCGTTACAGACTGAAGGATTTCGGTACCCACGGCCTTCATCGGTACCCCCTTCACCCTCTGTTTCTCAACACAACAGCCCCCACCAAAGCGATGAGGAAGCTGAAGATGAGGATGAAAGATACGATGAGGAGGAAGAGGCTGAAAGGGATAGGCAGAACATAAAGTCTCCTTTCTCCTTCAGCACCGTGCCAAAGGGGAAGAAGAAGCAACATGGGGAATATAGGAACTGATGGAATTTCCTTTTGCTCATGGTCTTGCATGGGTGCTGCTCATTCAGCTTGTACCTTGTCATCTGAATGGCCGAAGGGTTGCAGTGTGACGGAAGAGGAGTGAAAATGCAGCCTGTAAACAAGCTCAACATCTGAAATATCTTGAATTTTGCTTTTCCTGCTACAAATAGTTTTGATGGTACTTCTTCCTTCTCTCTCTTTTTGGAGGTAGAAGAAGAAATTTTAGAAGACTATATTAAACATTAGGGTGGCATGCTGGCTTTTATATTTGTACCTCTAATGCCTGTCATTAGAGGAAGGAGCTAAGTGTCATTAGACTTACTGCTAAGCCTGATTCTATTTTACAATGTTATCTGTGCAAGTAAATCCAGCTCATATTCTGTAGGCATGGAGATGTTCCTTGATGCCTTTAGGGGGAAAATTCTCATCTTTCAGTTAAAATTCTCAGACTTTGTCAAGTATCTTACAGAGTACTAGCAAAAGGCCAAAATGGGCCAGTTTTGAGGTTTAGTATAATAAGGGTATGTTGGACTATAAATTTCAGCTATCTGTTGCAGAATTCTCTTCACAATTTTGATTTCCTTCTCTGTGAAGCAATGAGCTCAAAATGTGCTTCTAATATCTGGTTTCAATATTATTAGTAGCAGGCTAAGACTCACTTCAAAAATCATAGTGTCTGTGAGTCCTGACAAAAACACACAATCCATGTCCTCCTCCTTTTAAAAAAAAGTCTAGTAATAGCAAAGATAAAAGAAGCAAAACTGGAAATATGAAAAGCAAACACCAAACCCAGCACACAACCTTACAGAGAAATAAAGAATATTAATTAATACCTTTTCCCCAGACTCCCACACATTGTAGGTTACATTTTTTTCTCTCTTAAACAAGGTTACAGTACTTTTAATGTGGTAATTATGAGCGCATAAAAAAGGTATCATTTTCAAACAATGGGTGGGAAAATGTCAGCTGCCATCCAATCTTGCAGCTGAGCATTTTGCTTCCCCCTCCAGACTAAGAGCCTTACCGCACTACAATGTTATAGCATTATTATTCTGCTTTAACTGCTGTGGTTGCCTCCTGTGGAATTCTGGAGTTTGTAGTTTAGTGAGGCCTAAGAGCAATCTGGATGAAAATGCTAAATGCCTCTCCCTAAACTGCAAATCCCAGGATTCCACAGGAGTTAGCCACAGCAGTTAAAGTGGAATAATAGTGTTATAACAATGTAGTGCAATAAAGGGGGGGGGGGAAGGATCCTAGTAGTCTCTTCCTATACACGTCTACTCTGAAGTAAGTCCCATTGTTTTCATTGGGGTTTGTTCCCAGGTAAGTTTATATCGACCTGTGGCAGGGCAGGGGGTTGGACTAGATGGCCCTTGTGGTCTCTTCTAACTCTTATGATTCTATGATTCTGTGTGGCCTGAATTTTATATAGACCCACAGTTACATTTGATATGTTATCTAGTAATTTTCAACCATTTCTGGCATCAGACTGCAAACATCTAAAATATTATTTCTGAATTTCACAACTCATAGTTTTGTTTGTTTGAAACTCAACTATACTTGAATGAAACTTAATTACAGGATCTTTCTATCTCCCCATTACCTCTACACACATAAAATATGTTATATTCATTTCAAAATTAAATTTGAAATTATAATAGTTTCCTATTTGCCTAATTCAGACTGAGAATTCCGTCTGAAGACACACACACACACACACACACACACACACATTTGATTAATTTTGTTTCATGTGTCAAGATCATATCTTTCTTCTGGTCTTCAAACAGATTCTTCATGGTATGTAAGACTGTTGTTGTTGTTAACTGCTGTCAAGTCATCTTCAACTTATGGTGTGTTACCAGAATTGCGGACCCACTAGAGACACTAAATTACCATATTAAGTTGGGGAATTTTAACTAGTTCAAATGAATGGCTGTGAGAGGCCAGGTAACTTATGGAACCTTTGCACCTGTGTATACCACTACTCATGAGACTCCAAGCCAAAATAAAATAAAAATGGTTTTTATTAGAAAATAATCACAGATACATCCTCACATGCACTCATGTGCACAAGACAACCATACAAGACTAACAAAGAGTCAGGGTAGAAATATTGAGATAGTGGAATAGATTCAGGGAGAATGGTTTGTATTTACCAGTCCCGAAAGCAGAGATTTGTGCACCAAGTGATGACTCAGACTTGGAGCTGAGGGTGGTACAGCAGTCCAGCAGAGGGACAGTGTTTAACTGTGGCACACACTTGGCTATTATTTGAGGGTAATATTTATACCCAATATTGTACTCTTAAGGGGCATTTTGAGTGTAAAACAATGCTTGGGTGAGTTTCCCATAGTTAAACAAAGGAAACTCCAGCTTCATTAATTGCACCTGACGGCTGAGATATTAAGTTTGATGGATTTATGGCAACCTCCTTATTGTGGGAGAGGAGAGGTGTGAAGGAAGACATTCCTTGGGATCAGTGGTGATAATAAGTGTTTCGGTCACTGTTTGTTTTGGGAGTATGACTCACTGCCAAGAGCATCCAAGAGGATATTAGCACATTCTACCTTGATTACCCTAATTTTAAGGGTCTCCACTTAATTCCTTCTTGGATGTGTTTGTTGGGAATTTCCAAGAGACATCTTTGTTAGGCCCTGGGTGACGTCTGCTTGAACCTATTTTGGTTTGCCCTGGTTTCCCTAGACCTCGTGAGGACGTCCAGTATGGCCAAATTATGAATTATTAGAGGGACGGGGTGTAAGGCTTGGTAACAGGTGATCCTATGAATGAGAGATCTCTAGGTCATCCTGTCATCCACAGCCCTGGTCAGGACCTGTAGACTCAGGGCCATGGCTTCCTAGATTGAGTCTATCCATCTGCAACAGATGGATTCCTCTTCCTCTTTTCCTACTGCCTTCTACCTTACCAAGCATTATTGTCTTTTCTAGTGAGCCATGTCTTCTAATGATATGGTCAGAGTATGACAGTCTCCATTTAGTCATCTTGGCTTCTAGGAAGAAGCCAACAGTGTGATGCGGCAGCTAAAAAGTCCAATGCAATTTTGGGCTGTATCAATAGAAGTATAGTGTCTAGATCAAGGGAAGTAATAGTGCCACTCTATTCTGCCTTGGTCAGACCTCACTTAGAATACTGTGTCCAGTTCTGGGCACCACAATTCAGAAAGGATATTGACAAATTGGAGTGTGTCCAGAGAAGGGCAACTAAAATGGTGAAAGGTCTGGAAACAATGCCTTATGAGGAGAGACTTAGGGAGCTGGGTATGTTTAGCCTGGAAAAAAGACGGTTTAGAGGCGATATGATAGCCCTGTTTAAGTATTTGAAGGGATGTCACGCTGATGATGGAGCAGACTTGTTTTCTGCTGCTCCAGAGACTGGAACACGGAGCAATGGGTGCAAGCTCCAGGAACAGAGATTCCACCTCAACATGAGGAGGAACTTTTTGACAGTAAGAGCTGTTCGGCAGTGGAACACACTTCCTCGGAGCGTGGTGGGGTCTCCTTCCTTGGAGGTCTTTAAACAGAGGCTGGATGGCCATCTGTCGGGGATGCTTTGATTGTGATTTCCTGCGTGGCAGGGGGGTTGGACTGGATGGCCCTCGTGGTCTCTTCCAACTCTGCAATTCTATGATTCTATGAAGAGTTCAAGCTTGATTTGCTCTGGAACCAATTTATTTGTCTTTTTAGCAGTCCACAGTATCTGTAGAATTCTTCTCCAGCACCACATTTCAAATGTCTGGTTTTCTTCCTGTCATCTTTCTTCACTGTCCAGTTTTCACAACCATATATAGAAACTGGAAATATGATGGCATGGGTCATCCTGTCTTTAATTTTTTAATTTTAATTTTTTTATTATTTATATCCCGCCCCTCTGCAACGCAATCGGGGCGGCTTACAATATAAAAACCCCATACTCACAATACCCTAGCCCACCCACCCCTTAAAATAATATTAAATTGCAAAGGACATTTCAGGATCTTGTCTAGTTTCTTCATAGCTGCCCTTCAAAGTCCTACCCTTTTTTTGCTTTCTTAACTGTAGTCTCCATTCTGATTAGTGACTGAGCAAAGGTATGGAAAATACTCAAGGACTTTGAATCAGGCCTCTGGAAATCAACCCCAAACACCCCCCAAAAGAGAAAGCTATGTTTAGGCATCACTATCACAGACAGTAGTACTGCAGCTGTTAGACAGGAGCAGTGGGATTCCATCAGACTGTATAAAAATCTGAGTCTGACTCTGCTGTCTAAGCAAGTGGGCTTCTGTTAAATACTGTCACTGGATTGCCCCATCTGAGTTTCATCTCTCCAACAACAGGTCAACTCATCTGACTTCAGCCATCATATGTATGCCTTGCTTCACCTCCTGCAGACCTTCAATCTTGACATGGTGATTGCTTATGACAATAAGTGTGTGACATGTGAATAGTATACCCCACACATTTCTGATAGTAAAAGTTACTTTTTTGCACTACAATTTCCAGAATTCCTATGACCATGCTGATTGAGGGATTCTGGACATTGTAGTCTAAAAAAATAACTTTTCTAAGCTTTGGGAAAATGCTGAGAAAAGATAAATGGTCTGCTATGTTAATATAGTGTGGCCTGCATAATGGAAATTCCCCCACAGATTTCCACATTTGGGTGACCAAGTTCTTTCTTCTGTATTCGTTTCTTACCTGATACCAGTATCCTATGAGTCCCCCACAACCCCCATTATGTGATTGTTTAGGTGCATGTGATGGCATGGAGCATGCAGCATCACTCCAACTGGTCATGGTAAAATAAGTTAGAATGTTGTCAAATGGTGTGGCTTCTTACTTGTGAATAGTTACTTGAAAAGAAAGGGGAATATTCTTTGCAGCCATATGGATAGGGGAAACTATAGGCTACAACCAAGGAAGAAGAGCATTCAAAATGGTGCTGGGCGTGCGAGGAGGCTGAAAAAGCTGTGATGGGATGGCTCTGGGGGAAGGGGAGATAACAGGAAGTGCAGAGGCAGAGCAATTAAAGGAAGATGGTGGAGTAATATACAGCCTATATATACCATAAAATGAGGTGATACAATTTTGAGGTTATAGAATCAACTGTGCCATTGCAAAGCACAGATGGGAGATGATGATTTAGAAAGTTTCCTTGCATTCATAGAATCATAGAATTGCAGAGTTGGAAGAGACCACGAGGACCATCCAGTCCAACCCCCTGCCACGCAGGAAATCACGATCAAAGCATCCCTGACAGATGGCCATCCAGCCTCTGTTTGAAGACTTCCAAGGAAGGAGACCCCACCACGCTCCGAGGGAGTGTGTTCCGCTGCCGAACAGTTCTTCCTGTCAGAAAGTTCCTCCTAATGTTGAGGTGGAATCTCTGTTCCTGGAGCTTGCATCCATTGCTCCGTATTCCAGTCTCTGGAGCAGCAGAAAACAAGTCTGCTCCATTCTCAATGTGTCACCCCTTCAAATACTTAAACAAATATATTCCTGTTCGAAGAACCAGCAAAAAAGAGTTTACTGGCATCCTAAAAAGCCATCTATTAAGTAGAAAACTACCAAAAAGTGAAGTAGGCCAAATGATATGCTAGCTTTCTACTTGTGAGGAATGAGTTTCTTTTTCTTTTTCCCTAAACACTGACATCTGCCATCTTTCCTTTCCACCCTACTCCCTTGGGATTTTATCATTGCATTCTGGCACATGTGTAGAGCAGACCTAATTTAGCTCCTAATTAGGGACTGTAGAGAACAACTGCTGACAGGAGACAGAGTGTACCTGGTAAAGGGATAAGAGGTAAGGAAGGATCAATGAGAATGTGGCTAGGGTATAACCATGTATACAAGGTAGGGTTGCCAGTATCTCTTATTATAAGGGATGTCCCTTATTTGAAGGCCAGAAGATTTGTCCCTTAGAGGGATGGCAGGTGTCCCCTACTGTAAGGGATGCCCCCTACTTGATGGCTGGAAAGCTTTTCCTTTTAAATAGATAATGAGATGCCAAAGAATCCTGTGTTTTGGGGGTGTTGGCCCTTCATAAAGACAGAACTGAGTTCATTGTGTAATTTATGAATGTTATTATGTTAATTTTACAGAGAAATGCATGGGCAGTTTAACTGAATGCAATACAGATTGCCCCCACCCCGTATCCAGGGGGATTATGTTCCTGGGCTTACCTTTATAAGTGAAACAGTGGATAATAGCAAACCCTATTAAAATAAAGAACTTCCTGTACAAATATACTTAAGAGTTGTGTTGGAGGACCTAGTGATTCTCAGAGAGGACACCTCTCTAGGCATTTTCCAGCATGACTCTATGGTATGTGTCCCTCTTTTTTCAGCTGTGGATAACAGAAAGTGGATATTGGTTCTGCAGAAATGGAGGCTGACTTGTATTTTCATTTGGTATTTAGGTAGAGCACAGACTTGTTAACAATCGCTGTCTGATTCTCAACCCTGTGTGTCACAAATTTAAACTGTCCCTTATTGCTATTTTGAAAACTTGGCAACACTAATGCACAAGGCCTAAGGACAAGAGAAGCAATAGGGTGTCAATAAAAGGATGGACTTCAGATGATTATTTGACTTGGCCAGATATACCTTTGGCTGCTTATAATAATTCAGGAACTATAGGTTCCTACTTTGTAAATTTCTCAGAAATGATAACACACATTCCTAAAATCTGTTAAGGAGCATTTTGAGATGCTCTTAGTATCTGGCTTTTCCTTCCTGCAACTTCTCAAACTCTGAACCATAATCCAAAAATATTTGAAGAATCTATTGCACCAAGAAAAAGCCCTAAAAAGGAATATAAGTCAAAATGTTGAAGAGCAGCCTCTTGGTTTTTCTCACACTGCTTATCTTTGATCCCCAAAATAAAATAATCTCCTAGTATAAAAACTATGGTTGATATTTTGTTGTAAAATCAGAAGACCACAAAACATCTTGTTTTTAAATTGTTACATTCAATTACAGACTATATTTGTCAATCTGGGGTTGTCCAGAGCCACAATAAATAAGGAAATATAATTTGCTTCTTGATTTCTGTGTGAAATGGCTGAACAAAACAATTAGGTTTGATCTAGATATTTTTGCAAGGTTCAGGGCATCACCAAATGGCTGTTGGGTGTCTAACTCAGCAATCCTATATTTATTTATTAAGGTCCCCTCTACATGACGAAAAAAATCCATACGGCATTTGAAAGATCGACGATGTGTACAAACGATCATTTGAATACAAACATATCATTCAGAAGGGAGGCCGTGAATTCCCCCTTAAAGTCTGGCAGTTTGGCATTCGGAAAAATTTCCGGATCTCAGGGATTAATCCATGTGACTTTTGAATGATTAGTCGTTTGTACACTCCTGTTTGCACAGATACGAACAGGAGTGCAATCTGGCCAGGTAGAGGGGGAAGGACTAGGAAAGAGGGAAAGGAGCTGTGGTTGCTATGTTGGATTCCCGGCTTGGCGAGGGTCCGGTAAGTCTGTGCTACATTTGTTGTGTTTATATTTAATTATTAAAACGTAATCACAGATGTCGGGATCACAGGCACCTTTGTAAATAATTTTTAAAAGCAGTGGGAGATTTAAAACCACAACTTGGATCGCTTGCTCTGGCCAGCTGGGCAAGCGGGATCATACAGAATTTGGAGGGGGGGGTTAAAAAATTGTGTAAGCAGATCGTACACGTGTGAGCAGCTGCCTTTTTGAATTTTTTACTCCCCAAATTGATTTTTTTCCCCATCATGGAGACGAGACCTAAGTAAGCTCCATTGAAAAGTTTACTGCTGAGGATTATATATAGGATTATGCTGAGTTCTGAAAATAACTCAGTGGTTTTCCTTTTATAATCAAGAAACAGACTTACAGAAGTTTAAAACTGGATGGAACCTTGGAAATCCTCTACAACAGGGGTGGGAATTATGTGGCCCTTGAGATGTTGTAGGATTGCAGCTCCCAGCATTTCTCACCATTGGCTCTCTGGTTAGGGCTGCTGGGACTGGTGGTTTGCCAACACCTGGAGGACTACATGATTCCCAGCCTGGATCTAATCCTATCCCTTGCTCACTGCAGGATCTACAATGCAGAATAACTATGCAGATTCTAATACAAAGGGCCATTCAGTCTGTTTCAGTACACAGAAACAGATGTGACCAAAGACCCATTTTCTCCAGCATTCTGTTCACACAGTGGATATATAGATGCCCTTGGGAAGCCCACAAGCAGGACATGAATCCAACAACGCTCTTCTGCAAAGGGAAGAAGACAGATGAGCAGGGTTTATTGCATCAGCCACCACAACTTCATTTTCCAAATCTGTTCAATTGCTACTTAGGACCATACAAGACGTATATATGTTTAATCAACATTAACTTGTGGCTTTGGCTCTAAAGTAGCAATGGCATACTCCCTAACTGTCCCAACTTGGCAGGGACAGTCCAAATTAATCTTCCATCATACCATTATTTCAGCTGCTTTTAAAATGTCCCAGTCACTTCTCCCCTTTTGTCCTCAGTTTACTTCAATCACTTGCAGACTGAGTACAAAGGACAAAAATAGTCTGCGCTCAATTAACTCAGCAGGGAGGAGGGGGGATCTTGCCCCTCCCAGTAGGTCAGACAAAAGCAAACTGCTGCAGCCTCTCCTGGCTTGTGTGTTCTTCCTCATTAATAACTTTTGCCATCTTGACCACACTCTGATGTTGCTTAGCACATGTGTCCCGGTCTTCATCTGTGAAGTGTTGGAGTGGGGAGTATGCAGTGGGGGGTTAACATTAAAAGGAACACACAATTTGCTGCTTTAAGGCATTTCCCCCCAGCATGGCTCCCTTGTAACAAGCAGGAATGGAGAAAATATTTTAAAACGGGGAGCCTCAGGATATAAGGTGCAGAAGGGGCAGATTTCTTCCCTGTCTCCTCCATGCTGCTTCCAGTGTTAGAGTTACCTCCAACCGTCTTCCCATCAACCCACTTTATAACTGATGCAGAAAGCAAAGCATTTATAGAATCATAGAATCATAGAATTGCAGAGTTGGAAGAGACCACGAGGGCCATCCAGTCCAACCCCCCTGCCACGCAGGAAATCTTGATCAAAGCATCCCCGACAGATGGCAATCCAGCCTCTGTTTAAAGACCTCCAAGGACGGAGACCCCACCACGCTCCGAGGGAGTGTGTTCCACTGCCGAATAGCTCTTACTGTCAAAAAGTTCCTCCTAATGTTGAGGTGGAATCTCTGTTCCTGGAGCTTGCATCCATTGCTCCGTGTTCCAGGCTCTGGAGCAGCAGAAAACAAGCCTGCTCCATCCTCAGTGTGACACCCCTTCAAATACTTAAACAGGGCTATCATATCGCCTCTTAACCATCTTTTTTCCAGGCTAAACATACCCAGCTCCCTAAGTCTCTCCTCATAAGGCATCATTTCCAGACCTTTCACCATTTTAGTTGCCCTTCTCTGGACACGCTCCAATTTGTCAATATCCTTTTTTAATTGTGGTGCCCAGAACTGGATACAGTATTCTAAGTGAGGTCTGACCAAGGCAGAATAGAGTGGCACTATTACTTCCCTTGATCTAGACACTATACTTCTATTGATACAGCCCAAAATCGCATTGGCTCTTCGAAGGTTTCTATTTAATCATGAACAATTTGAACTTGAAATTTTGCATTGTTTTGAGCTAAGCTTGAGTGTTCTGGTTAGGGTGGAATATGAGAACAGAGAAATGGATGTGGTGGTTTCCAAACTTTATTTAAAGTTTCCTCAATAGAGTGTAACCCTAACATCTTTATTCAGGTGTAATAATATACAGTCGAACCTACGTATCCACAAAACCAATATCCGTGGTTTCAGTTATCTGCGGGACACAAAACAGAACACATACAATAAAGTTTTCCTATAAAATGCCTAGAGAGGCATCCTCTCTAGAAATCTTCTAAGTCCTCCAACACAATTCTATGGCATTTTAAACTGGAAGTCCTATTATTTCAATGTGGTCACTGTTATCCATGGTTTCCAGTGTCTATGGTAAGTCCAGGAACCAAACCCCCATGGATATGGGGGTCCGACTGTAATCATTCCCCCTCAGTCCTAAAGTTCTGGCACAACTCATGTTTTAAGCAGAATTAGGAATACCAAGACCTCAAAAGAGGTGAAAATTAACCAAAGCAAAAATGCAAAATGGAAATAATTCAATATGGAAGTGTCACTCATATTGAATTCCTGCATGGCAGGGGGTGGACTAGATGGCCTTTGTGGTCTCTTCCAACTCTATGATTCTATGAACAGACTGAACATGTTTCAATGCATAGAATCCACAAGTAGCTGAGCCTTAAAATGAGGCAAGAGGGTGCTCCTTGACTAAGAGAGGCAACCAAAATAAAAGGTCTCTTAACTGCCAAACCTATGACCTCCGGAAATGAACAAGAAAAGGCAACATTTCTATAAGCATCAGAATTACCTGTGTCTGCTCACCTATATTAAGGAGGCCCCACACTGAAAGTAGGCTACCAGTACTGCTGATTCCCAAAGCAACTGTGATCAACAATCGCTAGACAGCCTCTTCGCGGCAGCATCTGCACTGCAGAAATAATCCGATTTGACACCACTTTAACTGCCATGGTGCAGTGCTAATAAATCCTGGGATCTGTAGTTTGTTGTAGCACCAGAGCTCTATGACAGAGATGGCTAAATATCTCACAAAACTACAAATTCCAGAAATCCATAGCATTGACCCATGGCTGTTAAAGCGGTGTCAAACTGGATTATTTCTGCAGTGCAGATGCAGCCACCATCTCAGCCTTTGACCACACTCTGTTCATGGAAAGACCTTTGCGGCCAATGCTTCCCTATTTCTTGGCAGAAGGAACCAGAAGCCAAAGAAGAACCACCCCAATTGCTGCTGCTTACAGTATTCACTTTTTAAAACAAGAGAGAAGGAAATTGTAGCTAGCATTCCAATATAAAGGGTGCACTCATAAACAGGGTTCTAAAAATGCATGCAGACAACAGGAAGAAGGAAGGAAGCCATGTTGGTCTATGAGAAAAAACATAACAAAATCCACAGGTGGGCAATAATTTTATTAAGACCACACAAAATGTCACAGAAGCATGCAAGCTTTCAAGTTCTCCAGAACGCTTCCTCAGGCTAAATGGTACAAAAATGCAAAAGATGATGGGAGAAACTAAAGTCCAAAAATTCAGCCAGGTATTGTGGCCACTACATACGCAGAGTCGCCAAATTCTGCATCACAGAAATCCAGATTCTGAAAGCAGAATAAATCATGTACATGATAAGCAACCTTGAATTTCTTTATTCAGACATGACAGCAGAACCAGACCAAATTCTTCCCTAGTATAGAGTGTGTGGAGGTGTGTGTCAGGGGGTGAGGTGTTATTTATAACTCAAAAGGTTTAACAACATGGCTGCAAGGGTCTGAACCCAGCTGCTCTTCACCTTTCTCAATTGAGTACTTTTTGGTATTGGCGAAAAGTAATGATGCATGGCCCTTTTAAAGAAACTCTTGTGTGCACGCATGCTCTCTCTCACAACACACAATCACACACATTCTTTATACAATATTAAGGCAGGACCAGGTTTAAACAAAATGTCTGCTACCTTATCATGTCATTCAGCCCATGTTATTTGAATAAAATATTCTGGATTTAAGAGTAATTTTTTTCCCTACTTCGAATATTAGGAACCAGGCCTAGGAACATAGGTGCAAAGATGTGACAACCAAAGACACTGCAGATGAGTGAGGTTAGCTATAGTGACAGACACCAGCAAAGCATAACCATGAGAGATGGATGAGGCACTGTGCAAGACAGAAGCACCCTCCCCTAGTCATGAAACACAAGCAGCACTGTTTTTAGGCTGCCTAGAAATTTTAGAGCTTTACTTTGCAGCTCTAGATGCTTAGATTGCAATCCTGAATAATAAGCCTCATTGAATACCACAGGCCTTCTAAGTAAACATGCAAAGGACTTTAAAGCTTTCTGTCCATATTTGTAAAAGAAAAGAAGAAAGAAGCAGAACTTTTAAAATCTGACCCCAATTTCATGATAATTTTTTTAAACACCCAATGGGGTGTATTTGCCTGTACATAGTACACAAGCACAGCTATACACAAATGGTATCTTGCATCTGCAATGACTTCTCAGTGCCAGTTTCTATGTGGTCTTACGAACCCCTGCTCCCTTACTCACATACAATTTTGCCTTCCATTTAATGGCTACTGAAGATATGAAAGGAATAATAAATTATTACAACCTCTTCATTTAGCTGCTGCAAGAGCATAAGATATCTATGGAAGATACATTACTAAATTAAGAGTTCAAACCAGGCTATGGTCATTTAGATCTCTAACCATCTGATTGTATATAACCAGTTCTTTATATTGTTTGTCTCATAGTACAAGTCACATTTTGAAAGGGGGGTTGGGCGGGGGGAAGGCTGCATCTCAGCAGGCACAATTCCCATATCCTCCAATGGTCCCGATTTGTCAGAAAGGTCCCAATAAATCCTCTGCCATCCTACTTTTTCAGCTGCTTTTAAAATGTCCCAGTTTCTCTCTCGTCCTTCCACCTTCATCCTTCATCCGGGGCTTTCTTCAGTTACTACAAGCTGAGTTCAAAGTGCAAAACAGGTATGCACTCAACTCTGTAGGAGGGAAGGGAGAGGAGAGGAGTGGAATCTTGCCCTTTCCTGTAGACCAGTGGTTCTCAACCTGTGGGTCACTAGATGTTGTTGGACTACAGTTCCCAGGAGCCCTCTGAGGTCTTACCTTGACAGCCATGTGGTCCTCCCAGTCATTAGTGAGGCTGTGAGTTCAGTCCTACAGCCTCACTAATGACTGGGAGGACCATCTGGCTGTCAAGATGAGTGAGACTCACGGGGCTTCTGGGAACTGTATTCCAACAACATCTGGGGACCCACAGGTTGAGAACCACTGCTGTAGGCCCAGGAAAAGCAAACTGCTGAAGCCTCTCCTTTGTGTGTTCTCCTTCATCAATAACATTTGTCATCTTGACTATACTATGATATTGTTCGGCTACATGTGTCCCCATTTTCATTTGTGAAAGGTTGGAGGATATGTATTTCACTGTCATCTTTATGCATCCACTGAGCATGGAAAAGTGGTCACAGAATGTTTTTCTGGCCATGAATTCCACTGGTATGAAAGGGGGTTTCCTTTTGTTCATCTATTGTAGCATTTCAGAGGGGCTTACCACACTCTGCAGTAAAGCAGCAGTGCAGCAGGAAGATTCCATCTTCCATGCTGCCTTACCACATGACGTTGTGATTTCTTTCTGTGTTCTGCCATTCCAGTCCTGTGGAAGAACAAGGTAAAACCATGTCTTTTTTTAAAAGGTGTTTTGGGTTAGCAAAAAGACACAGTTTTTTCTCAGTCTCCCATGGGACCAGAATGAAAGAATGACAATGTTGTGCAGTAAGACAGCGTGGAAGATGGAACCTTCCTGCTGCACTGCCACTTTACTTCACAATGCGGTAAACCCCTAATATTTCCTTGCATAATACAACGTGTGACCCATTTTATACAGTACATCTCATATTTTGTGATCCTAAAGTCTTATCCCACATTGGATTGATACAGGATTGATCCCAAATCTTGTCTTTGAGAGCAGGTGCCAACTACCTGAGCCCCAAACACTTAGTATGCATGCAGCAATCAGGCCTTACATACCAAATGCCACAGGCCCATATGCTGGGATCATGGCTGACATGACACCTCCTCTCCGTATTCAGGCTGACACCAAGCAGCAAAGTAAAGCAGAGTAAAGTTCATCTCACAATGGTTGGCTTGACATTGTGAGAGTTTCATGGGTTTGGAGGTTCCTGGGGGATATGAAATAATGACTGATTTCATATATTATGGGAGCCCTGAGATCTCACAAGAGGCCCTCCTCTTTGGGGACTTGAGACAGCCTTATACCGCCTCTCTTGCACATCCCATATTGATTTCCAGAAAACTTGGGCCACCCTAATCTACACTGAAGAATTCACTTTGAGTTAACAGTCTTTCTCTCACCTCAGAAAACCCTGGGAACTGTAGTTTTGTAAGAGGGGCTAAGAATATACTCTCACTGCCCACCACAAACTACATTTCACATTGTTCTTTGGGAGAAGCCATGGCAATTAACATTAAATGAAATTGATGTAAGAATACATTCTCAATAGAACTGGCTACTGCTGGGGAGAAGATAGAGAGCTAAATGAGGAACGGACCCAGAAATGACTTCTTCTTGGGAAATATTATTTTGTAATCAGTTTTCGCTTTTGCCACTTCAGGAACAGCTTACTTACCCAGGCATGCAGGAATAGGTATCTCCCCACCCCCACCCCAGCACTGACACAAAAGCAATGGCAAAAAATGAAGGCCTGTTGGCTCAAACTCAACTTATCATAAATGCATGTCAATAATACATTCCTAAGCTGGGAAATGGCCTTTAATTGTTTAGCATTGATATCATGGGGAGATTCATGAGAAGAAGATATAGAGATGAGAAGTCAGAGCAGATGAATGGGGAAAGTTTCTCATATTGAACATCTTTTCAAGTACATGCCATAGGACGTTCCCATCTGAGGTCAAAAGTCTTTCACCAGTTTATTAGGCCATCAGAAACATATCCAGGTTTCTCTTCGCCTTCTTCTTCATCTGCTGCAGCAAAACAGATATAACATTTATAAGAGCTAGAGCACAAACCAGAGAGGACTTGGAAGTAGCATGCACACACATCACCACATCAACATTTTCAAACCCGAAACAGTTTGCAAAACCAGCCCAATCAAGGCAGAAGTCAGTGTAGAGAAGAGTGACTGAAGTCCTCCTCACCCTGCAACTCCCTCTGTTCCTCTTGACTCCCATGGGGATATTCTCCTACTGCAAAACAACTGTGTACACCATGTAGTGTGTCCTATACCACCTAATATAGCTGACAGCCCTCAGGTGAATATGGACTGTGGCCCAACACACTAGTGTAGAAATAAGATACAGCTACCAGCCTAATTTGCTTCTATACGAATGGTGGGGCTGGGGATGTCATCTTGTCCTTCACCCATAACATGGTCCTGTCTTTCATAACTAGGATGGGATCTTCTGTTCAAGATAACAAGGTGTGAACAGAACAAGTCTTGACATTCCTGATGCCACAAGGTAGACAGATCTCACATCTGACAGTAGTGTTGCCTTTAGCATTTCACCTTAAGCTAAATTTAAAGGTATTATGGAGGTTTGTCTCATGGCAAAACATCTGGGAACCCTGATTAGAAATGCAAAGCATTTCATAAGATTTTAAGAAAGTTCAAGATATTTCTAGGAGAACAGCACATCCCTACGTTGTGACTCGAATTTCATCTCAAGGAAAACTCAAAGCAAACATGGGGACTCCTCAGGCAAAACCTCTGAGGTGACTCAGAAACCAAGCTATTGGGAAAATGCATTTTCTCCTTTTCTTTTCAGAGATGGGGAAAGAGGAGAGGAGGGGGCAGAATTTTGCCCTTCTCAGTAGGTTCAGGCAAAAGCAAACTGCTGCAGTCTCTCTTAGTTTGTGTGTTCTTCTTCACCGGTAATGTTTGTCATCCTGACCAAACCCTGATGTTGTTTGTCCTGGTTTTCATCTGTGAAATTTTGAAGGGTACGCATGATATAGAAATGTAACCTCAGCCAACAGTGAACTTCAGATCTGTCTGGGAAACCTTATGTGAGTGCCAAGAGGTTGCTCATAGTTTCAGACTAAAATTTAAGAATATTTTGATTTAATTGGCATTGGCACCTATGCATCTGTGGGTACAATAGTTAATGAAATTTCAAGGATCACAGTGAAGCAATTACAAAATATATCTCACCAATCAAATAGGATCTGGAAAAAACAATGAGGTTACATTTTGGCATTTTCAATAAACTGCAAAGGAAATGAGCATTTACCTTCTTCTTGCGCTGCCTTTCGTAGGGAGGAAAGGAACAATGCTGCTGCTTCAGAAAGGGTGAGGGGATTCATATTTTGGCTGCGTGTTTCTGTGAAAACAAAATTCCTAAACACATTTTTCTGACTGAGACTATGCCAGTATCTCTTTGAAGTTTAAATAAGAAAAGAAGAGAGTAGACATAGGACTTTTTCAGATGCGTAAAAAGTGCTGTGGAGGGCTCGGGAGAGGTACACACCTGCTTCATGGCAGGGGGTCCTTTTCGGACACTGCTGTTCCTCTCATGTTACCCTATGTGTTCCTTCCGTGTCGCATGGAAGGAAAAGGCACCACTTTTTATTCACGATGAACTTCTGTGAGTAAAAAGTGGTGCCTTTTACTTCCATGCAACATGGAAGGAACACGGAAGGTAATGGGAGAGGGACGGCGTCATCAGAAACTGCCCCCTGCCGTGGAGCAGCTGCGTTCCTCTCCCGAAGGCTTCTTCTGGGTTTTAGGTTTGTCTGAAAAAGTCCTATGTAGACACACTTGAGTCAAAAGGGAGGATGTGTTCATGCACTATGTACATTTTAAAGCAAGTGCACAAACATACACACATTTGGTGGAGAGAACAAAAGAAAAGAATGCATCTCGTCCCCTTTAAATTAGAAGAAGCAACATCAGCAACAGCCCACAATAGAATCTGGCACAGATTAGATACAAAGAAGAGAAATAGAAGGTGTCCTTGTGTGTGCCCTCACACACGGACTTCCTTACCAAGTTGCAACCTGTCATACAAATCCTTCCTCTGGCTCTCCTCTGAGATGAACCGACGGCCCTCTGAAATAGAAACATATCAATCATAGAATCATAGAGTTGGAAGAGACCACAAGGGCCATCCAGTCCAACCCCCTGCCATGCAGGAATGCACAATCAAAGCATACCTGATAGATTTGTTTATATTTTTTATTTATTGTATTCATTTATATCCCACCTTTATCCCTATGGCAGGACCCAAGGCAGCTCACAACATTTAAAAACAACAAAAGCTTAAAAACATGATACAATAAATAAGAATTAAAAAGAGATTAAAGCACTTAGGTAAATAAAATTTCACATAAATGATAAAACATTTTTTAAAACTCCATAAAAATTAGAAATAGATCTTGAAAACAGGAGCACCAGCAATCCAACATTCATTTGTCAGCAAAGCCCTGGTGGCATAAAAATGTTTTAACCTGCTGCCTGAAGGAGCGTAAAGATGGGGCCATCCTAACCTCTCTGGGGAGGGAGATCCAAAGTCTGGGAGCAGCTACGGAAAAGGCCCTCTCCCTAGTTTCCACCAAATGAGACTGAGAAGGTGGTGGGACAGAGAGAAGGGCCTCTCCAGCAGATCTTAATGTTCTGCTGGGCTAATAAGGGAGATATGGCTCAAGTAATCTGGACCCAAGCTGTTTAGAGCTTTGCAAGTCAAAACTAACACTTTGAATTGTGACCGGAAATGGATCAGCAGCCAATAGAGCTGTTGCAAGAAGGGAGTTGTATGCTTCCTGTAGCCAGTCCCCATTAACAGCGACAGATGGCCATCCAGCCTCTGTTTAAAAGCCTCCAAAGAAGGAGACTCAACCACACTCCCAGGCAGCGTGTTCCACGGCCAAACAGCTCTTACCATCAGGAAGTTGAAACAGGCAGCGCATCCCTGAGCAACATGTACAGTCTTACTAAATGCTGGCGACATTTCCATGCTTAAGGCCAAAATCAATCTGTCAGGCTGACATTAGACAGGAGTACAGGAAGCTGTCTTATGTCAAGTCAGAAAGGGCATTTGCCTCTAGCTCAGTATTGCCTGCTCTGACTAGCAGCAACTGTCTGACATCATGGGCAGAAAAAGAAGGTATAGCCCAAGCTTGGCATAGAACACATGCTTTGCAAATACAGTACAGCATCTGAGGACCAATCTCCTGTTAAAGGATATCAGGAGATGGAACCTAGGACACTCTTGGGTGTGAAGCATATATTCAACCCAAAGCCTGAAAGCATTGCTTTTCTGGATTATAACTCCCCAGAATCCCTCAGCCAGCATGGTATGTTGGATGACACATTGGAGACTGAATCCAGAGATTTACCCTGTGAGCCAGTGTTGCATCTTAGTTAGAATGGCAGGCTGAAATTAGGGAAACCCAGGTTCAAAACCTCACTCTGCCATGACAGAAGTCCTTGCATCTTAGTTGTTACCCTAAGCTGCCTCACAGGGTTGTTGTGAAGACTAAACAGGAGGGAGGGTTTTGTATAGCACTATAGAGATGTCACCTCTCAACCTTCTCTTCTCCAGACTAAACATGCCCAGCTTCCTAAGCTGCTCATCATAGGGCATGGCTTCCAGACCTCCTACCATCCTGGTCATCAGCCTCTGGACACATTCCAGGTGAGGCCTGACCAAAGCAGAACAGAGTGGCACTATTATTTCCCTTTACCTAGACACTATATTCCTATTAATGCAGCCTAGAATCGCATTGGCCTCTTTAGCTGCTGCATCACACTGCTGACTCATGTTCAGCTTGTGGTCCACTAAGACTCCTAGAACCCTTTTGCATGTACTGCAATCAAGCCAGGTGTCACCAGTCCTATATCTGTACATTTCATTTTTACTGCCCAAGTGTAGTATCCTATATTTCTCCCTATTGAAATTCCTCCCCTGGCTTGGAGTCTCCTCAGTTACTACCAGTATACATAGGTCAAAAGATCCTGCTGTTATCTGACCTCTCACATCCACTATTTGAGCTAATTAACATTCCCCATAGAAATATTGATTTTTGGTAGACACATGGAATTTCCACAGACCTCAGTAATTTGGATAACACCCTAGCATCCTTAACTGGCTGACAGAGTTCTCTCCATAATGCCACACAACACAAGTGTCAGACTGAAGCATTATGGGAAAAGAATAAGGTAACTTGCACAAATGCCCAGAACCATCATAACCAGGTAAGCCTAGCAGAGGAAGGATGGATGGACGAGATGGCCCATCCGAGGTAACCGGGGCCCTTTCACCCTTGAAGATAGGTCTCTGAAGTAGATTACTGCATTTGACCTGCAAAGAAATACAGAGAATCTGCAAAGAGACTCTCAGCTGAGGGCGATTTTCCCACCCCCATACAAAGAACAAACAAGAACACCCCAATTGATACCTGCACAATTTCCACAAAGAATTGGGATAGAGCACATAAAAATTTCACCTGTAAACAACTGCAGTGATTTAGCCTTATAGAAATTAATACAGGAAAGGTATAAGCACAACAGAAACCAAGGTGTTTCAAGAACATCCATACTATAGAATAGAAAGGTAAAGAATATTTGCAAATTTTCTCTCTCTTGGTGAGAGAAGAGGGCAATGTGTGGGAACAACCCATTGAAAAAACATGCCAACTGCTGTGTCGCTTCAGCTCAAGAGCACAAAGACTAGTGCTTTTCCATTTGTTTTTGCACAAAAATCATTGTTCTTTGGACAAAATAGGTTTTTGTGGAAAACTATAGTATTTTGTGCAGAATACAATTTTTTTTAAAAAAATCTTTGTTAAATCTTTGTGTTCCCTTTCTCTCCCCCTACCCCACATATCAAAACAGACATAAAACTGAAAATTGTAAAAATCTCCTTAATTGTTGTACCCAGTAAGGAGGCAGGAAAATGCATAAAAGAATAAAATAAGTGAAAATCTACATCCCTAAAATACAAAATTTTAAGACATAAAAATAATAACAACATGAATAGTGAAGCTGTCCTTTGATACCTACATTTTAGATTCTGGGAAAGCCAAATCTCCAGTAAACCCACATGTTTCAAAATGTGGGTAAATAAGATCTATACCATAACTGTACTCTTGAGGAGGGAGAAAGACACAGACACATATAAATACAGTCGGACCCCTGTGTCTATGGGGATTTGGTTCCCAGACTTACCACGGATACTGGAAACCGCATATAACAGTGAATGCCATTGAAAATAATGGGATTTCTGGTTTAGAATACCATAGAGTTGCCTTGGAGGACCTAGAAAATGTCTAGTGAGAATGCTTCTCTAGGCATTTTCTAGGAAGACTCTATGGTATGCGTTCCTCTTTTTGTGTCCTGCAGATAACTGAAATCACAGGTATTGGTTCCATGGATATGGGGGTCCAATTGTATACACATACCTATATACCAGTTGGTGGCCAAGCCATTACTCACCGACTGATCATATCCTCATACATTTTAATATTAATATACCTGTTTTTATGTGCCCTGATTCCTAATTCTTGGTGTCAGTAGTACTGATCGCTGTCTTTCTGAAGAGAAAATGGTATCAAGACTTACGTGCACCCTTTAAATAGAGCATGGCCTGAGGCGTCCAATTTCTTCTTTGGAAGTGACCCTTTTGGATCAAAATGAGAAGAAGAAAAAACAAATTATAGCTATAATCTAGAGACCAGGCACAGGGAAGGGTGGGCGTTTTCCATATGAATTTCACTCCACAGAAGTGGAGGAAGGAATAAACAAAAGCTTGCCTTGGCTTACCTGAGGAGCACTCCAGGAAAGAGATATCAAGGAAGTTGAAAGCAACAAAGTCAGGGCAATGATTGTCCCCCGCTGCTGTCCCTGAAATGAGAAAAGGAGCCTGGATGTAGTAAAATTTTCTCCATTGCTTAAAAAAATCCCTTCCAACTCTGCCTCATCCTAGGAGAAGAAAAAGCAGATCTTTAAAGCACTAGCTTGCTCTTTACCATACCCTTCTACAGAAGTAGGTAACTCCTGCCCTGGGGCTAAATCCAGCCCTTTCAGCTTTCCCCATGATACCATTGTTAAGTTATTTTGGAGGCATGTTGCCGGAGGCAGCTGGTGGTTTTTAGTCTAGACTCTGAAGACTGTACCTCCAAAGTGAACACTATGCCCAAATTAGGTTTGGCACCTCTGATAGCTACTTTAAAGTTCAGAGTAAAATCCAGAGTGGATTCACCATCGCACTGACATAGAAACTGCCCCCCCCACATTTCTAAAAGAATGAAATGTCCCTCCTGAGGCTTAATAATTGGTGGCAGTAGCTTTAAGCTAGAATATGCTGGCATTTTTATTCCTACCACTTTGTCTTTGACCCCATCCACCTGGATATTGAGACCCTGAGAATTTCTCTTAAATGGAATTTGGCTCTCAGGTTGAATGAGGTTCTTCCTCTTTGTCTTATGGATTCACCTGCTCTTTAACAGGAGCCCTTGGCTATTTCACTCAACATAATACTGTACTTTGATTCCACTTTAACTGCTATAGCAACATCCTATGGAATTGTGGGGTTTGTAGTCTGAGGGGGTCATTTGAGTTTTCTGGTGGAGAATTCTCATTTTTCCCCTCCCCGGGTCATTGCTACTGAGTGTCCATTCTCCCATCCAAAAATTTCATGGGTGGAAGCTTCTTCGCTGCATACAGTCCTGACATTCAGATTGTGCTGGGTTTTTTAAAGGAGTAAATCAATACACAGCTTCAAATACATTGACACACATCAGTATCCTAGGAATTTTTATCGTCTTGCCCACCATCAGGAATTCCTTGAATTAAAAAAAATAGTAATAGCAACAACATTTATATCTCTGTACTGCTTACCAGTGCAAAGCACTCCCTAAGCGGTTTACAATGTGTTAGCTAATTGCCCCCAACAAGCTGGGTACTCATTTTACCAACCTTGGAAGGATGGAAGGCTGAGGCAACCTTGGAGCCCTGTAGGATTGAACTCACAATGTTGTGGCTGCAAGTACCAGCAAGTACTGGCATTTAACCACTTACCACCAGGGCTCCTATACACCTTTTGACCAAAGCTAGAAAAAATGGTTAAAACCTACAAGTGACCTGGGATTACAAAAGATGTGCATTTGAGGATTATTTTTATTTTTGGTTTTCAGTAATTTGTGGGAGGGTGGGAATCACACAGTTCACTGAATAAGTTGTGTATGTCCATTTGTCTCCACGGGGTCTCCAGAAGCAAGGACTGGGTGCCCATTCTGACATGCAATTACAGGTCAACCTCCAGATCTGTGGGGGATATGTTCCAAGACACCCTCCCCATGGATACCTGAAACCAAGGCTAATAGGGAACCTATTTTTAATTATTTTTTTGATGAGAAGAACATCAAAAGTTGACCATAAAATCACATTGGATGACCTAGAAATGCCTAGAGATAACATATCTTTTCAGATGTGGAGTGGTTAAACTGTGGATACCGAATCCGTGGATACAGGGGTCGACCTGTACTTTACAGAGACATTTTGCTAATTTTCAAGACTAACTTTAAAAATGCCTTGCTGCTCCCTAAACTGAAAATCCTAGGATTCCATGGGAGGCTGACACAGCAATTAAAATGGAATCATAGCACTACCATTGCGTAGTATGAAAGGGCCTCTGGCAGCCTCTTCTTTTCCCATCACTCCTACACATTTCTCTGGAGGTTATCTAACCACAAACTAATGCAGTCATTCCTTGGAGGTCTTTAAACAGAGGCTGGATTGCCATCTGTCAGGGATGCTTTGATCGTGATTTCCTGCATGGCAGGGGGTTGGACTGGATGGCCCTCGTGGTCTCTTCCAACTCTATAATTCTATGATTCTATGACTTCATGCGGGTACAATATCATTGCTTTCAACACTGCTGTGTAGTCCTTACTGACATTTTCAATATTACAATTAATTGTTTGCCACTATCTATGTGAAATATTCAGAGATACTCATATCCCTAATGAGAAACGGAGTTCTTTCACACTATACAGTTATGATACTATGATTCCACTGTAACTGTCATGGCAAAATTTGCAGTTTAAGAAGGGACATTTAGGACTTTATCACACAATGCTGAAATTGCATTATTACCATGTGATAGCATAAATGTGTTCCTGTTATTGTGTGACATCGTCAATCTCCCATGGTCCATGTGTGCTCCACCTGTTCATTATACGTAACTCAGGCACACCCCATCAATAGCCCTCAGTACAGTACTATTTTCACTGTACTGATTAGTGTTTGAAGAACACGTCCTGCTGTAATTGTGTGATTACAGCATGAATGGGTGGTCCTCTTTCCCCCCTCCCCTTTCCCAATAAGAACTCATAGGGGGAATCTAAACTAGAGAAATAATCCAGGTTGAAACTGGATTATTTGCATAGCTACTTCCCATGGAATCCTGGGATTTGTAGTTTTACAAGGTCTTTAGCCTTCTCTGCCAAAAAGTGCAGATGCCTCATCAGACTACAAATCCCAGGATTCCATAGGAAGGAGCCATGGAAAATAATCCAGCTTCAAACTGGATTATTTGTGTAGTGTGGATTTGACCCTAGTGTGAAAGGGTCCAGGGTGTCTCAAGGGTAGAAAGATGAGCACTTTTTTCACCTTTGTTGTTTTTGACCTATCCTTGTGTATAGCTCAGGTCCATGTTATTTGAAGGACGACATTCTCCCATACGAACCTACCTGTATTTTGAGATCTAGGGAGGCCCTCCCCACTGTCTCACAGGTACATTTGGTAGGAACACAGGAGAGGGCCTTCTCAGTGGCTGCTCCCAGGTTCTGGAACTTGCTCCCCAGAAAGACAAGACTGGTACCCTCCTTACTGTCTTTCCACAAGCAGATAAACCCCTTTTCATTCCAGCAAGCCTTTGACAACTGATTTTTTTAAAGAGGAAATGGGCCTTGTATAATGTTCTGGACATTCTTGTATAATGTTCTTGTATAATGTTCTGGACATTTGCTGTTGTTGTTTAATAGTTTTAAGTTTTTAACTGGTTTAAATTCTATGTTGGTTTAATTGCTTGCTACCTGTTAGGTGCTATGAATTTTTAACTATTTTTTTTAAAAAAACCCGTTGTGAGCCCCCTTGAGTCCCAAACTGAGAATTAGAGAGGAAGAGGAAGAGGAGGATTTTATACAAAAGGTGTGGTAGGAGAAGAGCACAAAACCACTGTAAGGTTCTTGCCATGTTTCTTGCACAAGTGAAATAAAGATTTACATCCCTCACTCCCACTTTAATTTTCAATAAAAGGTACGAAAGTTACAAAATAGGGTATAAATATCCCAGCTCTGACCCTGGCAATGTGTGTCACACATGCTGTCTGAGTCCCTCTGCTGTGCAGATCCATAGGGTATTGCCATGGCAGTTAAAGTGGAATCATAGCAGTATAATACTGTATTGTTAACAGGGGCTGTATGCAATGGGAGGTTGTTAATACAAATTTATTGGTGGCATGAATTGTCTGAAAAGAGGCTTTCTTGCTTGCATAGCCAGCAAAATATTTTCCAGTATGCCACCTACCAGGCATGAGAACTGTATGCATCATCCCAAAGCAACCATTATGCTTTTAACCATTTAAATATTTTTGCATACATTTAATTGATTAAAGATCATGGGCTAAATCACAAACATTCCTTTAATAGTACTACAATCGTCACACATATGGTGCTACAACTATAGATTTAACTGTATACAGTAATTGCATTATATATGTGTGTGTGCTGTCTGTTCTCCTTTATGGGTCTGAAACATGGGTCACCTATCGCCACCACTTACGACTCCTCGTACACTTTCATCAGCGCTGTATACACACAATCCTAAATATACACTGGACTGACTATATGACAAATGTTGCTGTCCTTGAGCAAGCAGGGATCACCAGCATTGAGGCCATGATATTGAGAACACAGCTGCGCTGGGCAGGGCACATTTCTAGGATGGAGGACCATTGCCTCCCCAAAATGGTACTCTACGGTGAACTCGCCATGGGTCAGCGTAAGAGGGGCGCTCCAAAAAAGCAATACAAGAACTCCCTGAAACAACATCTCAGGCTCAGCCAAATTGATCACAAACAATGGTCCGCCATGGCATCACATCAGGAGGCATGGAGATGCACTATCCTCAATGCTGTAGCCTTATTTGAGAATGCACGCCGAACAAGTCTTGAAGAGAAACGACAACGCAGAAAGAATCACAACCCAGAAACATCACCCAAGGAAACCTTCTGCTGTGCTTTCTGCAACTGGACTTGTTTATCTCGGATTGGCCTTTTTAATCATCAGTGCGCTTGCAGAAAGCGCAGGATGAGTCCTTCCTGAATCTTTGTTTGCAAAGAAAAGCCAGAGAGAGAGAGACATTCAGTCAAAATTAAGTACAGTATTCATGTTTTTATTCTCCCAGAAAAGATGCAAGCTACAGGTTGAGTCTCCCTTATCCAAAATGTTTGGGACCAGAGGTAATTTGGATTTTGGAATACTTGCATAGACATAATGGGATATCTTGGAGATGGGACCCAAGTCTCAACATGAAATTCATTTTATACTTCATATACATCTTATACACATACTCTGAAGGTAATTTTATACACAATATTTTTAATACTTTTGTGCATGAAACAAAGTTTGCGTGCATTGAACCACCAGAAAGCAAAGGTATCTCTATCTCAGCCATGCATGTGGACAATTTTAGATTTTGGAATATTTCAGATTTTGGAATTCTGGATAAGAGAGACTCAAACTATACAAGCCTATATACATGTACCTGAGAGCATGTCCAATTCAACTCATTCAGTCTTCTGAGTACATGTGTGTAGAACTGAGATACAAAGCTGAGGTGCCAAACAGACTTACTAAGGAGTAAGACCTATTAGACGTATCCCAGTAATACACTTTTAAAAGTTTTTAAATATGCATCAGTATCATTGAAAATTTATAGAGTAACCATAAGCAACAAGAACAGAGGAGGAAAAATCTCTAACCCTCTATTCCATAAATAGCATTATTCATGATTAACTGGTTAATTCATTAAGTGCAAATTTATTAATATAGAATTTTTTTGGAATTTTATATTTTTAAATTTTAATTCAAATGATCTAATTCACAAAAGTAGCCATAAACATTCAGGGGAAAAGGTAGCAAAAGAGAAAGAGAAAGAAGAAAAAGAATATGTGTACATATGACTAAAACTAAATTAAAACTAATGCACAATACTAACCCACTAAACTACTAAACACTAACTCTCTAGGTCCAAAAGGACTCTGATACCATCCCCAATCCGAACTGTAATGAGAGAGAGAAAAGCAAAAAGAGAGAAGAAATATATTGTTCTACCATTTCAGTTCCAACTAAATAATCCTGCTAGGGCTACTGGTAACCATAGCCACAGATTATTACATCATTAGATTTTGTATTGCACAAAAAGTCCATAAATAAAGTTATTAATGTAGATTTACCAGAAACTCTGAGGTACCTCCACCCTATATCTCTGTTCATTTGAAATAACAGCAATTATAGAGGCAGAGGATTCAGACACCCTGTAAATTTGGGCATGACTGACTTTGAAAACTGTGAGTAAACTAAGCATTTATTTAGTAACTTTAAATGCTCAAACTGCCTTCAATTATTCTCAACATTTTCCTTCTATATAAGCTTTAACTTTTAACTTTAAAAAAAGAGTCCAATTTTTTAAAAATTTTAATTCAGTAAATAATTCTAATATAAATATCTAATTGTTGTTTCAAAGGCTCAGGTTTAGCTAGAAAGCCATGATACAAGTTACTCAAATAAACTCTTGTAGAGAACTGAAGAAATCCTATTTTACTTTTTGTATTATCTGTACTGAAAATTATTTACAAATTAGACAACCAATCATTAATTTGAACATGGCTGTTAAGGAAATAGAGCCATTTTATTGGCACCACAATCCTAAAATCCACCACATGGATAAAAAGTAATTATTCCTATGAGGTTTCTAAGCACAGCCTCGGAACTCACTATGCTGCTACTTGAGATTTAATTTAGAAATGTACTATCTACAAACAAGGATTATTACAGTTGCAATTAAAACATTAGGGGAGAAAAAGGAACTTGCAGTTCCTAGCAGTAAGGTATCCTTGATGAACTAACAACTGAGAAGAAATAAGTGTTGTTGTTTCTACGTACCTTCATTTCTTTGCTCTCTTGATGAGTTGGTTTTTAGTAGCCGTAGAGTGCCTGATAGGGAATATGCAATGTGATGTAGTTGTCATGTAGGAATCCCTATTTAAGTCTTCCATGTAGAGGTGCCCTCCCACTTGGAGGCAAGAGTGGCGTGTTCTAAAGGGACTTCTTGTCAAACTCGGACAAGAAGACGCAGGAACGGCTGACATCTTCCAAAGATGGGGGAGGATGTTCACAATGCTTCAGGGGAAGTGACCCAAACTTCTGACATATGCACTCACTGCATTAGGAGAATGTATCAACATCATTTCCCAGCAATAAAGGCAATGCCCTAATGGTGAAAGACCAAGGCTGCATCTGCATTGCAGAGTTAATCCAGTTTGACACCGCTTTAATTGTCATGGCTCAATGCTATGGAACCCTGGGATCTGTAGTTTGCTGTGGCACTGGAGTTCTCTGACAGAGGAGACTAAATACAAAATTACACATTCCAGGATTCCATAGCATTCATCCATGGCAATTAAAGCCGTGTCAAACTGGATTATTTCTGCATTGCAGATACAGTCTAGTACTCACTACCACCATGGCAAGCATAAATGAATGAACCTAATGTGGTTATCACCTTGTCATCAGTGGTAGCCATAAATAATGTGACTCTGTGAATGAAGTAGCACATTATCACTCAGACTGCTGCCAGATGTACAGAAAATCAGATTCAGTGCTATTTTGGGATGAATACCAGGCACCTCTTATCCAGAACAACAACCAGATAAAATATATCATAATTAAACCCAAGGATCGACCACGGCACAATGACTTTGGGCTTTTAACCTGCAATGTTTAATTGCTAAGATGAGAGATGTGCAGGCTAGTAGGTGTACTGAGAGCTGATGTTCCTGGTTTCTACTGCCAGAAATGTCTACTTCCCTCTACCACATCCTTATTCTCTCAAGGGGGCTTTAGTAGTGGATTTCTGCATGGTGTGGGGTTAGACTAGATGGTCTTTGGGATAACTTCCAACTCTATGATTTTCTTGTTCAATGATTATTAAACTATATGAAGAAGGAATGAAGATTTTTTTCTTGGGAAATAAATCCTGACTTGGTTTGCTCAGTAAATGAGAAAGTGTTTTTGTGTGTAGACATCCTAGAGGTGTTATCTTGACACAATGTTTTGCTATTATTGAGGTCAAAAATCTAATTTGTTCATGTCACCAATGGGCAACTGCAGACAACCAATTTTCCACCTTGACCACTATGCGGGGTCTGTCCCCCGCCCCCAGCATGTCAAAATGACTTGTTTTCCCACCATTTCTCCTTCAAAATGGCACCCAGGAGACACATCACTTCCTGGCACCATTTTGAAGGAGGAAGGGAAGGGAAAGAAGATGTCTGGGAGGTGGTGGCTCTGAGGGACTGGGGAGAGGATTTTTTTGTGTATTTTGTATGCATTTGGGAAGCATCATGTACAGTTTTCAGGAGATTTGTTGTTGTGTCCCTTGAAATTGTTTCCTACTTATGGCAACCCTAAGTAGTATCACAGGGTTTTCTTAGCAAGATTTGTTCACAGGGGTTGTATTTACTTTCCTCTGAGGCTGAGAGAGTGTGACTTGCCCAGGTTCCCCAGTGGGTTTTCATGGCTAAGCAGGGAGGATTCAAACCCTGGTCTCCAGAATCCTAGTTCAATGCCCAAACCACTACCCCACACTGGCAGTAAGGAGGTTATCACCCCCCCCCAAAAAAATACTGATTTTTTAAAATCTGGAGGCTTTTTAATTTGGAGGGCCATGTAGAGTGGTTCTGGGCCACAAACATGGATCCCGGACCCATGGGCCACATTTCCCCACCCCTTCTTATGTTAATGTTGTGGGAGAATTGTTACCATGTTAAATTACTGTTATGTTAAACCTATGGGCCACCTCTTGATTTTGGGACCTCTTATTGACCTCACAAGGGCCTTGATGCCCCCTCTCCAAATTTGGCCAAAATAGTCATTTTCTTTGTCCAAAAACTCTGTATCTCAAGAAGGTAAAAAAAAAACAAAACCCTTTGTGGGGATCTACAGTGCTGCTTCAGGGGATTCCTGCCCAAAGAGCCCTCCAAACTCCCCAGAATAGCCTGAAAAGTAATTGGAAGTGATATATTGTCACTTCCGGTCACCCAAAATGGCAGCTGTGAGGATGTACCATAGCCTCAGGACTGTGGAAAAGCCAAAAATGCGCAGGATGGATCTTCAGGCTCTATAGCATTTCTACAAGAATTAGAAACCATAGGGTTCTATGCCCCCACACACTGCCCCTGCACATCGTTGGCAGTATTATACCGCAGCCTTCAAACACTGTGGATTTTATCAGACATGGCAAACCCCATGCCATTAGGATGTGACAATAGCACAAACAGCAGAAATTATCAGATGATGTTGTCACTTACCCGTTTCCACCGCATTGCACTGGTGTGAATGGGGCATCACTTTTTATTGATGGCTTAGCCCATCAATAAAAAGTGACGCCTCATTTGCTCCAGCACAATGCAGCAGGAATGGGTAAGCGACAAGGACATCTGATAACGTTGCCTTTGGTGGTATTAACGTGTCGTAAATGACACTTTTTTTGGAGAGATTAGGCTGGTCTGATAAAGTCCTTTGTGTTTTTCTCAGAAAGAATGGCATGAAATTTGAAAAAAATCATCCTAAAATGCTCCTAAAATTTCCCTTTAAAATGAGTTTTAAAACTAACTAGAATATGTTCCTTGTTAAAAGGGTGTAATGAAGATCCAGCTCATTGTACCATACCCTTCAACTGTCCCAATTTGGCAGGGACAGTCCCGATTAATCTTCTGTTGTCCCACCCTTTCAGCTGCTTTTAAAATGTTCCAGTTTCTCTCATTTCCTCTCACTTTCCCCCTTCACCTGTGACTTACTTCAGTTGCTGCAAACTGAGCTGAAAATGCAAAAGTAGTTTGCACTCAAACTCAGAATGAAGGAGAGGAAGGGTGGAATCTTGTCCTTCCCAGTAAGCTCACAGAAAAACGAATTGCTGCACCTTCTCATCGCTTGTCTGTTCTTCCTCATTAATCTTTTTTACCATCTTGACAATGCTTTGGTATTGTGTGACCATGTGTTCAGTTTTTCATATGTGAAATATTGGAGGGTATGGTTACACTAGTTTTCAAATGCAACTCTGTTACACCCTTGTTACCTTAAAAAGTAATGTTTTTTTAGTCCCTGCATTGGTTTAACTTGTTTCGTCTAATATCGGGTGTTGTACTTGCAAAGTGAGAACCTTCTTCTGGTATGCTTAGTAGTAGTAATGCTGGCACTACTATTAAGCAGTGTTCAGAACCCAAATACAATCACATTTCAAGCAAAATTAACATCAGGTGAATCCAGACTTAATAATGCTCAGTTCATTGAAATCAATGAGATTTAACTTAGGGTGTACCTTCACTGCATGGTTATGGTAGTTTGATGCCAATTTGACTGCCATGGCTCTATCCTTTAGGATTCCATGATACATAGTTTGGTGAGGTACTTAGAATTCACCACTAGAAAGCTCTTTTTTTACAGGACAGTCTAAGCACCTCCCAAACTACAAATCCCAGGAGACAATAGGATGGATCTATGACAGCTCTCTCTCTCTCTCTCTGGCTTTTCTTTGCAAACAAAGATTCAGGAAGGACTCATCCCGCGCTTTCTGCAAGCGCGCTGATGACTAAAAAGGCCAATCCGAGATAAACAAGTCCGGTTGCAGAAAGCACAGCAGAAGGTTTCCTTGGGTGATGTTTCTGGGTTGTGATTCTTTCTGCGTTGTCGTTTCTCTTCAAGACTTGTTCGTCGCGAGTTCTCAAATAAGGCTGCAGCATTGTGGATAGTACGCCGATGTGAGGCCATGGCGGACCCTTGTTGGTGATCAATTTGGCCGAGCCTGAGATGTTGTTTCAGGGAATCCTTTTATCGCTTTTTTGGAGCGCCCCTCTTACGCTGACCCATGGCGAGTTCACCATAGAGTACTATTTTTGGGAGGCGATGGTCCTCCATCCTAGAAACGTGCCCTGCCCAGCGCAGCTGTGTTCTCAATATTATGGCCTCAATGCTGGTGATCCCTGCTTGCTCAAGGACAGCAACATTCGTCACATAGTCAGTCCAGTGTATATTTAGGATTGTTCGTAAACAGCACTGATGGAAGCATTCGAGGAGTCGTAAGTGGTGGCGATAGGTGACCCATGTTTCAGACCCATAAAGGAGAATAGGCAGTACAATGGCTCTATACACACTGATTTTTGTGCTTCACCTCAGGTGTTTGTTACTCCAGACTCTTTTGTAAAGTCTTCCAAATGCGCTATATGCCTTTGCTAATCTGTGATTGATCTCTTTGTCAATCTTAGCATCTGAGGAGATGATGCTTCCCAGGTAGGTGAACTGCTGAACAGACTTAAGAACAGCTAAAGTGGTATGAAATGGCTATAAGTAGGGTAGTGCAGATACATTAATGAATAATGTGTTCCTTTGATGTCAATGGTTCTCCTGTTAGCATGACTAGGCGGTTGTCTAAACCAGGGCTTCTTAAACTTTTCCCACTTGCAACCCCTATTCGCCTGAAAATTTTTTTACATGACCCCAGGTATATACATATATAAAATAGGTATACAAATCAAATTTACTGTTGCCAGTTTTTTGGTGACCCCTACATTCAATTACGTAACCCCATATGGGCTCGTGACCCACAATTTAAGAAGCTTTGGTCTAGACAATGAAAAAAATCCTCATAGGATTAGAGAAGAATACCTTTTGTCCTAACAAGATCCTGTGGTGTTTCACCTTATTTGGAAGGAAGGGGGCCAAAAACTCAAAAAACTATGTGGGAGAAGCTTTCACAGCTTCTCCCGAGGCTTTATTATAAAGTACGAGGGAAATGCACATTCCTGATCATTAGGACAACCAAATTGCATCACAGCACATTCCTGGATAAGAGCAGAAATGGAAACCTGATTGGTTGGATGTTCGCGGGGGGCAGACTTGCCAGCAATGGAGTGGCCAGAAGTGCCATTTGGGAGTTTTGTGGTTGCAATCATGCACTTTTTTTTTTCTGCACTGAGGTGACCACACAGCTTTTTATATGGAAGGTCACACTTGCACACCTTAAATTTACAGTGTAGCGGTGACAACTTGTTGAGAATAACATGACTGATTCATGTCCAGCTGCCATCTTGATTTGCAGGCATGGCATATCACACATGGTTAGCTTTGCATACCAGCGATTTTGCCAAAAAACCATGGAGACAAATGGACATTGCTGCAAATTTACGTTAACATGCAGCAATCCACATTACGTTGCCTCATCTAGCCAAGCCCTAGGCCAGGATCTATCTTATTCATTTTGTTTCCTATTCTTTTCATTAATTTGTGCCAATGAGTTCTTAATTTATTTATGTTTTTTGAAGGCATTACATCAAACATGCCATTTCCCATTAGAGATAAAATGGATGAGACATCAGCTTTGTCATATAATCAATCATTCCCAAATCAGCCTTGAGAAGAGAAGATCACCAAAGCAGCAGGACCCCTTGTTAAGACAAACCTCATGCGTGGTTTGTTCTGACTGAAAGATCTCAGAAAGGGCAGCATTGTGTCCATGTTGACATGTCCCGTCACACAAGATCAACCATGAGAGTGAACTTTAGGGGTGAGTTTATCATTTTTTCTGACTTCACATACGTCAGCAGCTCCAATGAAGACCAACCAAACTTTGGCTCAAATAGTCCACAAGTCAAGTCAAAAGAATGAATCAGTTGTACCATTTCCAGGATAAATACAAATGCAGTCTCCAGTGCTTTAGTGTCACTTTGCCTTTTGGTAATTTAGCCAGTGGGTAGTAGCATACTGTGGGAAGATACAAGTAGAAATGCAGGCCTAACTAGGATTGCTAGACCTATATCACCACCACCCCAACATTTGACAGCTGAAAAAATGGGAACCATGTGTCCAAGCAACATCAGAGTGTGGTCAAGATGGCAAAAGTGTGGGCAGCTAAACCCGTTAGATTTATAAAAGACCCACTCTTGATGGAAAGGTGGTAAAAATGATTTGATGATATGGATCAATAGATCAGCCCAGTTTTTTGACTTTCCTCAAGGTTAGGGATAGACTTCAAAATTTACCTCAAGGCATGACTGTAGTATCACATTTATTACAGATATACCTCAGTTAAGGAAGCAGGTGTATTTTTGTGTGTAATGTCTTTAAGAGAATAGTTGGTGCCTGAGGTAGAAATAACATGGAAAGAATGGGGATAGGTTCCTACATTACAAAGAAGAGACATTCAACATGTTTCAGCAAATATTTTATTCAGAGCTAACAATATGCACACACAAAATGAAACAACCAAATCAGGTAAGCCTTGCATAAGGGCCTTATCACACTATACTGTTATAGCACTACTAGGCATACCCAACGTAACATAAGCCCAATCGATCTTCTCTTCTGTAATGTTCTCTGTTTGTCTTTTTCAGCATAATGTTTCATTTTGATGTCTTAGTCTATTTGATCTGTCCTCTAATGTTTCATTACAATTTCTTCTACAGTCTCAGAATCCTTTCACACGGTTCAGCTACAAGGTATTATTTTAGGAAAAAATATTGCTCCTAATACTAATGTGGCTTAAAAAATTACAGCCAGACAGGGAACAATGAGGGAAAGGGAGGCTGGGCACATGTAGAAAGTCTTGGTAAAAGCAATAGCATTGATATTTATATACCACTTATCAGTGCCAAAGCACTTTCGAAGCAGTTTTTTTTTTTTTAATAATGTGTTAGCTAATTCCCCCCAACAAGCTGGGTACTCATTTTACCAACCTACAGAAGGATGGAAGGTTGATCCCTCTGATAGAACCCCTATTGAGCCCCACCTCCAGAAAGCCCCAAAATTGACTTATCAATAATTTGGCATATCAAAAAAGATATTGACAAATTGGAGCATGTCCAGAGAAGGGCAACTAAAATGGTGAAAGGTCTGGAAACCATGCCCTATGAGGAGAAACTTAGGGATCTGGGTATGTTTAGCCTGGAAAAAAGACGGTTAAGAGGCGATATGATAGAGCTGTTTAAGTATTTGAAGGGGTGTCACGCTGAGGATGGAGCAGGCTTGTTTTCTGCTGCTCCAGAGACTGGAACACAGAGCAATGGATGCAAGCTCCAGGAACAGACATTCCACCTCAACATTAGGAGGAACTTTTTGACAGTAAGAGCTGTTCGGCAGTGGAACATACTCCCTCGGAGCATGGTGGGGTCTCCTTCCTTGGAGGTCTTTAAACAGAGGCTGGATAGCCATCTGTCGGGGATGCTTTGATCGTGATTTCCTGCGTGGCAGGGGGTTGGACTGGATGGCCCTCGTGGTCTCTTCCAACTCTACATTTCTATGATTCTATGATTCATATTAATGTAGTCTTCCACGGGGAAGAGCAGTAAAAGATCAGGGACTCACTTAAGGATCCCAAAAGGCATGTCTAAAGGCATGCATCACCCAAAGGAAGAACTATTGACAAATTCCAAACTGTAAGGAAACATACTGAGGTCAAGAGGACATTCTCTGCATACACCCAAGTGACAGACAATTGATCCCATCACTAGTGGATGGAGTAATCCTTTGTCTGAAGATATCCCCTTCCCTTAACCACACACCCAGCCATTAAAGAAGCAGCTCAACCTTTGTAAATCTAATCACTAGACCATTAAGAGTAGTTGCAACACATTAACATCTTCAGACAGCTATTGTCAAACCCAGGAGTTTTTCCTGAGAACCATTGCTTAATCTCTGAGAAACACCTGGAATCCATTGTTTCAACACATGAAACCTCCTCACCTGAGGGCACATTTTTGGTATAAATACTAGTATAAATACTAGTCCAAAGTCATGCCTCATTGCACACAGATTCCATTTCCAGGGGACACTCTGTCTCTCTCTGTGTTGCCAGGTGTACAAAGTCTCTTCCTGGGGACACTATGTCTCTCTGTGTTAGCCACTCCTGCTTCATCCATCCATGCTGCCAGTCTACCTTGAAACTTTGGACTACAAGACAGGTGTCGTATTTCCCCTGAAAGCTTCTTATTTATTCCTCTGTCAGTCTCTTGTCTTCCATTCCTAGTGGTCTCATGTGAATGCTTTATTGTATGAATGTGTGTGTGATTGGTGTTATTTTCAAGCCCTTAATAAATATCATTGTTAATTCTTTTCTTGCATTTTTGTGTGTGCATCAGTTCAGAGCTAGTATACAGTTGGTGTAAAGATTCCCTTGTTGCCCCCTTTTGCATTGCTAAAGTCGAATTTCTGCTAATTTCCCCAACATATTAGAAACTCGATATTTTTGTGGAATTTCCAAGAGCACCTTGGGTAACACCTCTGGGACTGAACTCATAATGTTGTGGCTTGCAGTACTGGCATTTAACCACTGTGCCACCAGGGCTTCTTTTTCAGAGGGTGCAGCTTAATGGGAGAATTTGTAGTGAAAAATGTCACCTTACCTCCCTATCGCTGCAGTGCCCATTTGTGCCCATGGCTCATTCGCAAGCTTGTTGGAAGGGAATAGCTTACAGTTATTGCAATTTACAACCCCGAAAGAAATGGCAGCTGTGAGTGAGTTGCATCTGGAAAATCTCCCACCATTCTCCCCCTTCCTTTTTTTAAAAAAAATGACAGATGCAGAAGAGCTATTTTCCGCTTTAAAAAAGGATCATACTTTTGCTTTGCTGCTCTGCCGCTTGAATGATCAGCTGGCAAAAACAACAACAATGGTCGCTCTGACATTGCAAGCCCTCCCTTGCAAGCCCACCCCCTCCAAGGTCCGACCAATCAGCTTTGAGCTCTGCTGCGTCCCCTTTTCAAATCGGTTGTACAGATGACCTATTATGCACATTTTCACGCAATTTGTTTAAAAGATCATGAAAAACAGCGACAGATGTTATCATGTCTGTTTGGAATTTTCAACCCCCCTCCTTCTGAATATGGCGAATCCCGGCAGGAGCTCATCTAAACTAAAGGTATTCTGCCTGCATTCTTGCCTGATTTTTTTTTTGTTGTTTGGATGCCCCCAGAGTCTTTGTTAACTGAGATATGCCTCTATTTGGATTTCTAGCCCACCTTTTCCCCATATGGGTTATTCTTATCTTAGATGCACAACAGCTCTGTGAGGTAGTTCAGACAAAGTGACATATCCATGGTCACACAAGGAACTTAATGGCTGAATGAGTGGAAGTCATCTGCTGCATCTAGTCTATGGTTTATCTACGTAATTAACTGTTTAAGATCAATAAAGACTGCTTTCTTTACTGTTCTGTTTGAACAACAAAGTCATGGAGAAGGAAATTACAGGGAAAAGATACATGACAAGGATCATGACCCTGGATGGAAAGGTTTGAGAAGTAGCCCTGGGACAGTGACACAGAACTGGTAGGATTGGGAAGAAAGATGCTGAATAAATCAAAACCCACTTCTAACACCAATCCTTCCTCAGTTGCATCCTATATTACAAAGGGGGGAAATACTGTAGACTGAGTTTTCAAGAGAGGCATTAAAATTGGACAAAGATTTGATGGTCCTTTTGGAGAGAGAAAAATTAAACTGAAATTGTGGGAGGAATTTAATCTCATCTGTCCTTAAAATATTCCAGGTGAGTTCTTCTTAGATTTTATTGCTCCAATCTGGACACAGGAGATGTCAGGATAACAATGAAAAACTCCTACAAATGCAAATAAAAAAAATCCCCCATTAATTACACTCTGACTTTTGCACTCACCACTTAAGTCAGTTGGGGAGCCCCATGTGTACACCAGGATCCATGTGGTGCTCTGGATCAACACATATTTTCCTCTCCTCTTTTTGCATTCAACTTGATTTCTACGCCAGCAGATCCCCTTAAGGCTAGAGCATTACTTGACCTTCTCGGCTGCTTCAATGAACCTGGTATAACAAAGAGTTGTCCTCATCAAGGAGGGCACAACAACCTCAAGGGACACGGATGAAGCTTAGCGTTACAGACAATACTGCCCCCCCTCCAGTTAAGTAGTGCCTGCGTCACGTACTGAGCCAGTCCAAGAAATAAGCAATGCCAATGAGAGAGGTGATGCCTGACAATAAACAGTGAACCCAGGCTAAGGTGAATTCTCCTCAATTTCATTGAAAAGTAGAATTTTGCCTGAGAAACATCAGTTACCCCTCACCATCACAGAAAGTCATCAAGTTGCTCATGATACCCTAAACAAGACCACAGAGTTGTTTAGACGACAAAAAAAGAAAAATCCACAAAGAATACAGTCCAGATGAACTCTTGCCAGGATTCACCATATTGGGAAGGAGAGGGGCTGAAAACTCTAAATAGTTCACGATAACAGTATTTGCTGTTTCTCATGATCTTTTTTTTAAAATTATGTGAAAATGCACATAACCGCATGTCTGAACAACCAACTCGAATAGGGGCACATTGAAGAAGTCAAACATGATTGATCAGACTTCAGTGATGGCGGGCTTACAAAGGATTAAGTGGCCGGAGCCGCCATTGTTGTTTTTTTCAGGTGAACAATCGTACGCACAATCGTTCATGTGGCAGAGCAAAATTTTTAAAAAAGGTTTTTTAAGTGGAAAATCCCTCTTCTGCATCTGTCATTTAAGGACGAAAAGTAGGTGGGGGATGGAGGGAGGTTTTTGGCAGGCAATTCACCCTTGGCCACCATCTTTTTTCATGGGCATGCTCCGTATGAACTGCAAACTCAACTAATTTTCCATGCCAGTGATCTTGCGAATGAATAGTGGGCAAAAATGAACACTACAACGATAGGGAGGTAAGATGCTATTTTTTGCTATTAATTCTCCTATCTAGCTGAGCCCCATGTTGATTCTGGGAGGCATTTTGGTAAGGAATGTTCACTTTGATCAAATGGATATAGGGCCATCAGCCAACACCCCCTTCTATCTACAAGTCTTGATCTTTCCTTACACTTTTGTCAGCAAGCATCAGTTCATGATAGGGTTCCCAGATCTCAGGGCCTGGAATCTCTTCTCTGGACCTAAGGGCAAGAGAGAGGAATTTCCGGGAGTGAGTGTTGCCAAGAAAGAGAGAGAGATCACACACACATACACGCACAAGCCAGTGTGGAAAATGTAGAACTGGAAAGCTTTCTTTGGTTAGATTAGCATGTGTTCTTAGAGTTATATTTTAACTCTCAAACTACTACACCACACTGGTTCGCACAGCTATCATGCCTCCTGTTAATCTTTTCTTCTCAAGGCTAAAAATCCAGTTCAATATTTTCCTTGATTTCCAGACTCCTCACCATCTTGAGTACCTCTTCTGGACACCTTTTCTGTATCAATGTCCTTCTTGGGATGTGGTTCCCCAAACTGTACACAGAGGAAAATAGTCACACTGTAGCCTTCCAAATGTATGTGACTTGAAAACCTAGCTCACACAAATTTCAGAAGGACCCCCAAACAGTGAGTGGCTTTAATGCCAGTGGGGCAGTCAATCTGCTCCAGGTTTTAGCACCATCTTTAAAGGAAATCTATACATTGCTGAAACTATTTTGAGGTTCAGCATCTTGCATAGCACCCTCAAAGTCTGCATTAAGAGCCACGGTGGATTTGCTGCCACACTGACATCAAGCTGTTGGCTGCCACCACATCAAAGGCCAACGAGATAACAGCCTGCTTGTTTACAGGCAAGATCATTCACTGCTCAGCTCATCTCCCTCTGCTGATCAACCTGAGGATTCTTAGGGATGATGGGAGTAATAGTTTGAGTCCATCTGGAGAGTACTGGGTTAAGGAAGGCTGTTCTAGATTATTTGTGAATGAAAGAAGTGTGACTAGTTAATGTTATTTATGCATTCAAGTTACTAGAAAAGGCATTTCACTTAAATATTAGGAAGGACTTCTTCAACAATGGAACAGACTGACTCAGAGGGTGTGGGGATTCCTTTGGAGGGCTTTAAACAAAGGGTTGGATGGCACAGAAATTGCACAGAGATGGTGTCACATTTATAAATCACTGTTGCAGTTTTACTGTTTGGTTTTCTGTCTGTCCCATCGACCTGGAAGAGTGTGCAACAAATAGAGAACAAATAGAGAGTTCTCTTGTGTCGCCTTCAGAGTCCTTGGGCATTCCATGCCCATGCTGTTGGAGCTGGGCTGGTGCCCTTTCTAGTCTTAGAGCCCAAGTGGATGCCTGACTTCAATACGCTTTGGTACTAACCCTGTCAGTGGTGCTTTTCTTGATTCAGCTAAATGCCTTGAGTAAGAAATTGTAATTTTATAGGAAAGAATGCACCCAAGAGGAAAACAAGTTAATGGAATGACGCTTGTCTTATTTTATTTATTTATTTTACTACTACTACTACTACTACTACTATTTTTATGCATTCATAAGCTTTCATGATTTTCTATATGAATGAACAGAATTCCCTCCCCCCCCCTTTTTTTTAAATTGCTGATTTAATAAATAAAATAAAGAGTTGGATGACCATCTCTCAGGACTGCTTTAGCTGTGTAATCCTGCATGGCAGGGGGTTGGACTAGATGGCCCATGTGGCCCATTCCAGTTCTAAGATTCTATTATTATTTTTGTTGCTGAAGTAGGGGATCACATTGAGCCTCAACAATGGCAGTCAAGCTGCCCTCAGCAGATATACTCAAAGGAAAAATCATTGGGGTGTTCCTTCCTAATACAGCATAAATAAGGTTCCCTTCATATTTCTGGCAAGACTTCTGTGCATTTAAGAGGTCTCATCACAGGCAGGAGTTCAACCAGTGAAGTTTTTCCTTGCAGTTGTGAAAGAAAATATTTTTCTATGCAGTTTCATTCTGCCAAACAACAGCTAAAAGCAGAGATCAGTGTGGGTTTTTTTAAATGTACAGTTGTCCCTTCACATTTGCTGGGGTTTGGTTCCAGGACCCCCTGTGAATACCCAAATTCGTGAACACTCAAGTCCCATTATATGCAGTGGCATAACAAAGTGTTGTCCCTTATATAAGATGGCAAAATCAAGGTTTGCTTTTTGGATTATTGTTTTTTAAAGAATATTTTCAAGCTGTGAACACTTAAATCCATGAATGCCAAATTCGTGAATATGGGAGGGACAACTGTACCTGCCTATTTTGTTCCTTAGTTGGTTTTGTTAGAATATTTTAACCCCCAGAGTCCCTCTGAAAAGCTAGCTTTAATATTATGCGAGGATCATTTTAAATATCCACATACTTTAGTTAATAAACTTAAATATAGAAGGTTACTTCCCTACTCTTTGTGAGAAAAGTAACAAGACTACTAGGAAGCCATCACAGGAAACAGAAACATCTTTTTTTTAACCTCCCATAGTTTCCAGTTGTGCAGAAGACAGAAATTCAACAGATGCAGTTTTCCCACTTGCCTGAAAATCCACTGGTGAGATAAGCTTCACCTGTTGAAGTTTGGCCTGTTCTTCACCAGAAAGATAGGAGCAGTTATCTTAAAGAGAAATGTTTCTGGGGCCTGGTTTAAAGGTACTTGATCTTAAAGCACTTGTTCTCTATCTTTGGCCTTCCAGAGTTTGGGAATTCAGCTCCCAGAATTCCTGACCATTGACTATAATAGCTGGGGCTTCTGGGAGTTGAAGTCATTTGGAGGAACAAAGGTTAAACCCTTCTGCTTAAGCTTTTTGTGAAAGCAAGGTAGGAGACTCAAACTTTCTCTAGAGTAGTCCTGTTAAAATAAACTAGAGTAGGACTGAACAAAACTCCAAAGTAAGTAAGGTGTCTGATGCATTTGAACATTGCTACTGTATTTTCAAATCTAGGCTAAACAATGCTAGAAAACTTTTTGTACAATGTTACTAACCATGGAGAGGAAGGGAAAACCAGGTCAGGAAGGAAGAAAATGGTTGCCTATTAAACACCCAATGCATTGCAGGTGTTCAGGGTTGGGTGATTTTCTACAGCTGCCTTCCATTTAGTCACGGCCAGAAAAGACATCTAGGTCTCATTTCCTTCTTGAACAGAAGAAGTTAAAGTGTTGTTGTTGTTTTTTAAAGTGTGACTTTGGTTGGCTTGGCTTGGCTTCTTTTGAAAAGCAGCAACTTTGATCAGGGGCTTCCTTTTGTGTGTACCTCATTCTGGGTATGATGTTGAAAAGTTCAAAACTCATATATATATATTTCTTAGGCAGATAGTTCTGCCTTTCCCCTCTGTTATTCTAGTCTTGGTCTGTTCTGAGAAAGTTATGTTGGTTGAATCACCAGAGCTTACTGGGATAATTACTTCTCTCAGCCTATATTAGTACTTTTAATACCTATATTATTTCAAGTGTTTTCTTTAGATCAGTATTTCTTAACCTGTGGTCTGGGGACCCAGAGGGGTCTGCAACGTCCTCATAGGGGTTTGCGAAGGCTTGAAGGCTGCTTGGTCCATCTTTCCCTGCAGTAGAGTGGCATGTGACAGAAGCCAAGGCAAAGGCTAGCTGGCTCGCTGGCTTGGCCTGTACATTGCCATTCAATCCGCTCCAGCACAAACTTGCAGGAAGAAGCAGAAGAAAAGTCTTCCTTCTCCCTCCAGTGCTACTGAGGAAGGGTTTAATGGATGGTGTAATATTGTTGTGTTGTTGTTTTATATATTGACTTAAGTCTTGGGGGTCTGTGGCAACAAAATATATTTAAAGGGGGTCCCTCGTAAACAAAAGGTTAAGAGCCACAGCTTTAGCTCATCTTCATCCTTTTAATTATCCAAAATTTGAGAAGTGGTCCCTGCTTGTTTGTTTTTTAATTTTTTTGTAGATAATCATGTTAAAATATTGTAAAGGTTCTAGTTGTGAAAACTGTCATTCTTATTTGGTGCAGCCATTATTTAAGCTTGTATTCTGCCTTCCCATTTTATAGTGCTCAGGGTGACAAGAATTTAACTAATTCCCAGCATCTGTGCAAGTAAAATTTCATGGTGAGAAACTATGGTCCCTTTAGGGTCAGCTTTGGGGGCAGAACTGCAGAGGGGTAATGGCAATGTTGATTAGGGGATTCTGGGAGCTGTAGTCCAAAATAAACCTCCTGAGCTGTGTATGTCTTGCTATATAAAGATGGTGCTAGGATCATTAAAGACAAGAGTCTAAAGCTTACCCAATTATACTGTTGGTAGAGATAGCTAGAACATCTCTCTCATAGAAATGTATGTAATTCTACATCCAGGGATACCAATGTGCCATAATGAACAGTCTTGGTTAGTTCAGACAATTCATCATAGAATCATAGAGTGTATTTATATTTGTTTTATTCATTTATATCCTGCGTTTCTCCCACCAATGGGACTCAAGAGTTGGAAGGTACACCAAAGCTTATCTAGTCTAACCCCTTGGAAATGCAGGAATACACAGTTGAACTCAAGTCTAGTCTGGGAGTGTCTTGGGCAGAAATTATTTTCCCATCACATATTCCATCATGGTCTTGAAGCCCATCCCTTGTAGTACATAGCCTAAGATTTCAGATGTAGCTGAAACTTTTGAACTACAAATCATAGATGCTAGGGAACTATCTCTCCCCCACTCCCAATTCCTTCAAACAAAAGAATAAGCACATTCTTGGCTTTTAAAAGGATGCATGACATGTGTTTTAACTGGTGTTAAATGGTCTGGGTTTGAACTGATAAACTATTTAATTTTTTTTTTAGTCTTTTAAAATTATTGTTATTTTATTTTAAATTTATTCTTTTTTTGTAAGCCACTCTGAGATCTTTGGACATAGGGTAGGATATAAATATTTCAATAAGTAAAATAGTGTGAAAGGGCCCTCAAACTAGTGGGGGGTAAATAGAAAAACTCACGGTCCCTGAATGAGCCCTTCTTCTTCGTCTAGATAATTTCCCAAAAGAATGGGCAAAATGTCTTCCGAAAGCCATAACAAAAAACGTCATCACCCAGTGGACAGTCTTTGCAGGAAGCTCCAGGCTATTAACATGATGGACCAAGCCTCAAACCCTGCTCTGCAGATTCGAAAGTTCCAGTCCAAGAACTTTGATAGCCCACAGGGCAACGTGAGGAAAAACCTGGAGGAGATATTGAAGAAAAGGACCTTGAAAAATAGTGACAGCGATAACACCGCAGGCAATGACACCTATTTGATTAGCCCTTTCACTGACAACGACATCTCTTCCTCGTGCCCACCCGCAGTGACGCCGACTCACAGGCGGGTCTCTGATATCCGCTCAGAGACTTTTTCAAACAGTAAAAATAAAGAAAAGGCCAGCAAATCGTGGCTTCTGATAGGACAAATGGGGAGCTGTTCACCATGTCTCTTCAGACAGGGGGAATCAGCCTCTGCTCAGTTGTGTGGCACCAGCAGTACGGAACACAAGAGTACATCTTCTCAGGAATGTAGCTATTTGACGTCCAGTCCTGACTTGTCTACCCAGGAACCAAAGTCTGCTCACCCTGTGTTCCAGTCTTCTGTCAACAAAAGGCTTTCTTTGGGTAAGGGCAAAGGTAAGCTAACTGTGCAATCCTCACTCAAGGATGTATTGGCTGTAGGGGTTTAGAAGTCAGCAGAAGCCTCTTGTGCCAGTTGAATGGGACTTCTGCTGGCAAACTGCCTTTATGCTGTCTTGGGTCATAGAATCATATTGCTGGAGTGAACTTCAAGGGCTATTTAGACCAACCCCCTGCCATACAGGAAGACACCACTAAAAAACTCCAGAGAGACAGCCATCCAACCTTTGTTTAAAAACTTCCAAAGGAGAGTCCACCACCCTATAATTTTTTTACTTGTTGAACTTAGAGCCAAACAAGGCATTCAAGGCACCTAAAACACACTCACGGTGGCAGGGAGAAAGAATTACATGAAGACCTACATTCCAATTTCTGTTCCTAGTGGAGTAGACCCATTGAATCATTGTGGCTTACATAGTTACTGATTTACCATTTTGTAGTTGATTCAATGGTCCTAGTCTGCTTAGGATGAATGGTGGAATTTTAGGCTATCATTTGTTATGTGCCATCAAGTTGGCTTGGACTTATGGTAATGCTATGTATGAGAAACTGCCAAAAGATCCTGGTATTAACAGCTCTGATGAGTTCTTGCAGCCTTAGGGCTCTGACTTTCTTTCCTGAGTCAGTCCACCTGTAATGTGATCTTCCTCTTCTACTGCTTTCCATTTTCCCTCGCATTATTGTCTTTTCCAATGAGTTTTCTAATTACATGTCCAAAAGTATGATAGCCTCCATTTAATTATTTTGGCTTCCAGGCAAGTTCAGACTTACTCTTGGACCCATTTATTTCTCTTTCTGGCAGTCTCTGGTATCCATAGAGCACCATATTCCAAATGATTTGACCCCTCCCCTCCATCAACTTTCATCCTTGTCCAGCTCTCATATTCATACACAGATATAGCATGGATAGCAGCTATCCTGTTGTGCATGATCCTAACTGATATATATTAGACTAAAATACATTTTAAAATTGTACCAGATATTTAGAATGGTGCAAAGGAGACCTGAAACAATTGTGCTTTGAACTGGAGCCACCCACACACCCATGTCCTCCACACTGATACTCCATTACATTTGTTTTGCCTTAGACTCCTTTTAAGCTTATGGTTATGCTGACTTTCTGTTGTTATTTTACCTACTGCAGTGGTGGGGAACCTGTGGCTGTCCAGATATTACTGGAACCATAGCCCCAGCCAGCATGGCCTATGATAAGGATGATGGGAACTGGAGTTCCACAACATCTGAAGGAACACCCACCCCAGACTAATCTTTGTTAATACATGTATCATAATTTTCTTTTGTTTTTACCTATTACTAGAAGCCATCTTATGACATTGTCTTCAAAGACAGAAATGCTTAAAATAAAACATAGATCACAGATTCAAGGTATGTAGAATTTTAATAGGAAGAACAGCAGGCAAGCGGAGGAAAGAAGGGTAATAGCAGAGCTTAGGAAGTTACTTTCCTAAGGAATATATTGTTGCTACTTATAATGTTAAAAGGTAACTTGTATCACTTGTTAATTTTTCTTTTAAAAATAGAATTGATAAGAGAATAGCATTAAACTTTAAAAATTCCTCTCAAAATGCTTCTGAAAATGCATTTTAAAAGTAACATTGAAAAGCAATGCTACTCATTATACTAGAAGAGTTCACATTTGCTATGTTGCTATGTTACTTTTTAAATGTAGCATGTTATGCCCTCATTGTCAAAAAAGGAGTAACTTGTAATAGCTAGGTAACTAAGTTGCTTTTCGTTCATTAATTCATTAATAGTACTGTACTATTAATTCTTACCTCTGGGTAATATCTAGATCCTCATTGAGTCTTACAGTATCCCATAGCTTATAATTAAACAAGCAAACAAAAAACTTGGTTGGATTAGTTTCAACTTCTGTTTCAGCTCTAGTACGTACAGTGTACAAAACCTGGTGATGATTCCTGATCTAAAGTCAACTTGGTAACCATTGCTCTAAGTATGGAAGGAGAGTAATCCACCTACCAGTGTCCTTTCTCATTGCAGGATGGAAACTGTCAACAGAAACCAGAAATGACGAAGACTCTGATGTAAGCCTGATCTGTGAGGAAGACCTATTGACGACAATGTTCTCTGCATGTGATGTGGAAAGAAGAGGTTTTTAAAAATTCCCTTTTGTAGTTGTTAGTAGCTTTCAAAAGAGAGGCCAAGTGCCATTTCATACATGGCATTTGTATTGATTTCTAGTGATGGGTAAGGTATGCTTGTAAATCAGTAGTTGAATATCAATGTGAAGTCGAAGGCTTTCACAGCCGGCATCCATAGATTTTCTTTGGGTTTTTTCCAGGCTGTGAGGCTGTGTTAAGGAATAGTTTCTTTCTGATGTTTCACCTGCATCTGTGGCTGGCATCTTCAGAAATGGTTGGGTAGGAGTGTATGTGGAGTTTATATGCTGTGAAGTCCTGTTGGGGAGGATATGTAAATTTGTGTAATTGAATAGTTAGTTTCTGGGTATAGAAATGCAAGGCTCATAAGTGCCTGTTTGGCTAATGGTTGGTTGATGGACCATTATCTGCTGTAACTCCTTCTGTCCTGGGGTGGAATTCCTTTGTAAGTGTTGAGTTTTTATTCTATTGTTCTTTAAAACTGGGAGCCAGATTTTGTTTACTTTTAAGGTTTCTTCTTTCCTGTTGAAGTTGTCCAGGTGTTTGTGGATTTCAATAGCTTCCCTATGCATTCTGACATAATTGTTGGCCTGGTCCAGAATTTCTGTGTTTTTAAATATGAACATGAGAGAGACTGCAGATTGGGCCAGCCAGAAAAATCAGCAGTAGCAGAACATGTTATAAACCAACCTGGACACAAAATGATATTTAAAAACACAGAAATTCTGGACCAACAACTATCATGTATATGATGTATATTTTCTGTGCTTAAAGGTTTAAACAACTGGATGCAATCTGATATTTATACAGCAGGTGCTGGCAACCATCAGAGGGTAGGAGGCCACATTAACCCCCTAGAAGACCTTGGAGGGCTGCATCTGCCCATAGCACCCCCTTAAAAAAATCAATCCCCCCCACATACCCTCCAAAGGATGTGGGGCTCTTCTTGCCACATTTGTGCCCCACTTTTTGCAACAGGAAATGTCCTACAGATCACTTCCTGTTCACTACCTACATTTTGGCCACTCCTGCTATACAGCACCTCCATAAGTAGGTCCTTCTTATATTTGTGGAATTTCTTTCTAAACCCTAAACCTGATGGTTTGCCTCTTGTGTGAATTGTCACTGCATTTATTAGGCAAAGTGGCTGTTTCCAAATTAGTTGACTTCCTGAGGTATACAACAAGCCGAGGTTCAGAAGACAGCAGTCTGGAAGAGCTCTGTAACATGCTAGATCCTAATCAGCAAGACATTTCCATGGACTTGGAAACCTATCATGCCATCATGAAGGAGTGGATTGAAGACTGCCGAAGGAACTGGTAGCTAAGATATCTTGCTTTCTTTTTCTGACAATATGAGTAGTGATTATAAACACCTTAGGCCTGCTTCTACCTTCTGTCGAAGGAGATGTTACTACATGGGGACATTAACTTCCTCTGTAAGCTTGTTTTGTGTTTTAATCTACCTTCTTAATTATCTAAAGTCTCTTTCTCTGAATGCATTTGAAATGTTTTCCTGGATGATGCATGTACAGTTAGACCGCCCCCATAGCCACTGATTCACCATCTGCTGATTCACTTATGCGCGATTTGCAATGAGCAAAGGGGGAAGGGAGAGGAGGACAGAACTTGCCTACTCTCACCCTCCTCCAGCCCGGTTCCCTCCTCCTGCGTCCCTTACCCAGTGGCGCTGAACCCCGCTTGGCTCCACGGCGGCAGCAGTGAGGAGCAAGGCAGTGAGGCAGCAAAGAGTAGCACCAGCACCGCCCAGCCCAAACCCGGCTCCGGCTCCTCACTCTCTTGCTGCCTTCCTTTTCCTTACTTTTCCTTCCTCTTCCTCCCTCTTTCTGCCTCCCTCCCTCCCTCCCTCTCTTCTCCTCCTCCATAACTTTTCCTTCCCCCTCATCACAGGGCATTCGCTACTATCTGCAGTTTTCAGTATCCGCAGGGATCCCCGGAACCAATCCCCTGCAGATACAGTGGTGCTACTGTATTCCTCTTTTGTTTAACCATAAGTGTATTTGGGAATAGAGTGGGGGCCATAGAGTAGAGAAAGAACATGAAGGAAGCCTGGGGGACCTGTGTACCACTCAAACACTTTTGGAATCCATCACCCTTCAGTCTCAACCAGCATGGCTAATCGTCATGAAAGATGAGACTTGCAGTCTAGTAACATTGGGAAGGGTATAATTTTACCACCACTACTAACATCCCAATTCAGCAGGACAGTCCACATTAATCCTCTGTCATCTTACTTGTTTAGCTGCTTTTGAAATGTCCCAGTTTTTCTGTTCTCCTCACACTCTCCCCCTTTTTCCCCAGCTTCGTTCAATTGCTGCAAACAGAGTTCAAAGGGCAAAAGTATTTTGTACTAAATTAACTCTGTAGGGGCTAGAGGAAAGGAGGGGTCAAAATCTAAAAGCAAATGGCAACAAAAAATGTGGGCAAAAAAAAAAAATCTTTACAGGAACAATATGGGGTGTGTGGCCCTCCAAGGTTCCCTGAGGGGCTAATGCAGCCCCTAGCCTTCCATAGCTGCCCACCTTTGGCCTAAATTGAATTGTTAGTCTCAACTAGAGTAAACCCACTGAATCAGTGGGAACTTGGGGCCCATGTACATGAGGGGATGGAAGGGAGTAGTAATGGCATCTCCCAGCAACAGCGACATGTCTTAACAGTTTTTCTGGCCTCGGGAGCCCCTGTAAGCCTTGCATTCCAGATGATGGCCTCGAGTGATTTACTTGTGTTAGTTCTTTGTTGCTGTCATTTTTTTAAAAAAAAAGTTGTCCAAAGTGTGCTGGAGTGATATAGTGATTTTTCAATTTTACAGGAAAGTAAAACAAAAAATAGCCATCTTGTTTTATTGCCTTAGCGAGCAATTGCTAAGGCGAAAATCCAACATGGTGGTAGTGGGCGCTTGCCCTGCTAGCAAGACCCACCCCCACTGTTACCCAGCCAATCGGCTTTGTGCTTCCCTTAGAATCTCTTGTCGTTTGATTGTCCAAATGAGCGGGAATGTGCACCCCCTCACTGTGAAGGCTTATCCTGTGTTGTTTTTACCATTTTGGGCCCCCCTCCTTCTGAGTACTGTGGAGTGTTGCATGAATTCCATGAGGATTTTTTTTCACCATTTAGCCAACCCCTTCGTAAGTCAACAGTGATGTAAGTTCCATTGATTCAATGCATCTGCTTGTGTTGGGACTAATACTGTAGTTGAATTCAGGCCTATGTTTCTTGAACACACTAACATCAAATCTCTTTTCACCCAACCCCTTAATCACCACCCAGGTATGAGTCACCTGCTACAGAGACAACCCCAGAAGCTACTCTAGAAGGTATGAAACTTACTATGCATTATAGAAGACCTGACTTAGAGAAAAGCATATTAGGAGATTTTGAGCCATGGATCAAGAAATGAAGTGCATGATTTGCTTGTTTAAAAAAAAAAAAACCCTCCTTGGTTCAATCTCTTACCTGGTGTTCTGCAGCAAAATCAAAAAGTAAATAGATCCAAGTATCAGGGCTGAGAAAGAGTCTCCTGATCTGCTGCCTGTTAAGAGTGATGGTTTGGGGCTAGATGAAGTGTGGAGATTGTGCAGTGATCCAGATTTTTTTTTCTAGCCTTGTAGGTGCTGGCCCTCTCAGCATTTCTTACCACTGGTTATGCTGGCTAGGGTTCTGGGAGTTGCAGTTCAACAACATCTGGAAGGTTGCACAGTTCTCACCTAGATGGGCCAATGGTCTGACTCTGTATAAAGTAGCTTTCTATTTTAGTGTGACATCTATCTGCAAGGTATATCTGAAGCAGGGATACTTTTTTGGACTCTGCTTTCAGAGTCTCTCAGCTAGCATGAATGGCTCTGGATGTTTATTAGGCTGATATGATAACTCAACAGTGAAACACATGCCGAAGGTCACAGGTTCAATATTCAGCATTTCCTGGTATTGCTGGGAACCCTGGAAAAGCTTACTTGAGCAAAAGATATGCTAAAATGGTACATAGCTGATTGCATGAGGTTTCCGCCTGTTAGTCTTGAATGTAGAGGGGGAAAGTAAAATTAGAACCACAAAGTGGAGTGTTAATGCATTCTCTCTCTCTCTCTCTCTGGCTTTTCTTCGCAAACGAAGATTCAGGAAGGACTCATCCCGCGCTTTCTGCAAGCGCGCTGATGACTAAAAAGGCCAATCCAAGATAAACAAGTCCGGTTGCAAAAAGCACAGCAGAAGGTCTCCTTGGGTGATGTTTTTGGGTTGTGATTCTTTCTCCATTGTCGTTTCTCTTCAAGACTTGTTCGTCGTGAGTTCTCAAATAAGGCTGCAGCATTGTGGATAGTGCGTCTCCATGCCTCCCGATGTGAGGCCAGGGCGGACCACTGTTGGTGATCAATTTGGCCGAGCCTGAGATGTTGTTTCAGGGAGTCTTTGTATCGCTTTTTTGGAGCGCCCCTCTTACGCTGACCCGTGGCGAGTTCACCGTAGAGTAGTATTTTTGGGAGGCGATGGTCCTCCATCCTAGAAACGTGCCCTGCCCAGCGCAGCTGTGTTCTCAATATCATGGCCTCAATGCTGGTGATCCCTGCTTGCTCAAGGACAGCAACATTCATCACATAGTCAGTCCAGTGTATATTTAGGATTGTGCGTAGACAGCGCTGATGAAAGCGCTCGAGGAGTCGTAGGTGGTGGCGATAGGTGACCCATGTTTCAGATCCATAGAGGAGGATAGACAGTACGATGGCTCTATACACACTGATTTTTGTGCTTTGCCTCAGGTGTTTATTGCTCCAGACTCTTTTGTGAAGTCTTCCGAATGCACTATATGCCTTTGCTAATCTGTGATCGATCTCTTTGTCAATCTTGGCATCTGAGGAGATGATGCTTCCCAGGTAAGTGAACTGCTGAACGGACTTGAGCACAGATTTGCCGACGGCAATGTGGGGATGGTGGTGTTCGTCCTGTGGTGCAGGCTGGTAAAGAACTTCTGTTTTCTTCAGGTTGACTTCTAGCCCAAACAGCTCTGCAGCTGTTGCAAAGCAGGACGTTAGGCGCTGCAGAGCTGCTTCTGTGTGGGCAACAAGGGCAGCATCATCGTCAAAGAGCAGCTCACGGACTAGATAGTTTAGACTAGTCTTAGTGTGAGCCCTCAGACGGCTTAAGTTAAACAAGCTACCATCAGTACGGTAACGTATATAGATGCCGTCGTCTTCTTCAAGCTCTGCCATAGCCCTTTGGAGCATCGTGCTAAAGAAGATTGTAAATAAAGTTGGTGCAAGAGCACAACCTTGCTTCACTCCATTAGTTATTAGAAAGGGCTCTGAAAGAGCATCGCCATATCTGACTTGACCACGCTGGCCCCGTGTAGCAAGATAATCATTTTAAGGAATTTGAGGGGACATCCTAGTTTTTCCAGGATCTGCCACAGACCTTTTCTACTTACAGTGTCAAAGTCTTTGGTGAGGTCGACAGATGTTACATAGAGACCCTTGTTCTGCTCCCTACATTTTTCTTGCAGTTGCCTAAGGGCAAATACCATGTCTGTAGTACTCCTATTGGCTCTGAAGCCACATTGGCTTTCAGGGAGAAGTTCTTCTGCAACGGCAGGAACTAATCTATTCAGGAGTATCCTTGCAAGGATTTTTCCAGCAATAGAGAGCAGTGTTATGCCTCGATAGTTTGAGCAGTCAGATTTTGCTCCTTTTTTCTTATACAGGGTGATGATGACTGCATCTCGGAGGTCTGATGGTAGTTCCCCTTTTCCCCAGCAATTCACAAGGAATTCGTGGAATTTTTCGTGGAGTGCATGACCTCCGTGTTTCCAAACTTCAGGTGGGATTCCATCAATCCCAGCTGCCTTGCCGGTTTTCATCTGCTGTATGGCCTTAAGGGTCTCTTCCAAAGTGGGAGCTGTGTCCAATTCATTTTTCATTGGTTTTTGTATCATATGTTGGATAGCTGAGGCTTGGACTACTCGGTTGGTGCTAAAGAGACTTTGAAAATGTTCAGCCCAACGATTCAGGATGGAGGCTTTATCAGTAATTAATGTTTGACCATCTGTACTGTATAAGGAGCCTTGGACCTGATAAGTGGGTCCAAACACTGCTTTAAGAGCTTCATAAAATCCTCTATGATCACCCAGATCTGCACAGCGTTGTGTCTTTTCTGCTAAATTGATCCACCACTTGTTCTGCATGTCTCGGAGTTTTTGTTGTAGTTTGCTACATGTGAGGCGGAAAGCTGCTTTTCTTACATGACAGGTTGGCTGGGCGAGGTATGCCTGGTGAGCAGCTCTCTTCCTTGCCAACAGCTCCTGGATCTCTTGGTTGTTTTCATCAAACCAGTCTTGATTTTTCTTGTGGGAGAACCCGAGGGATTCTTCTGCAGACTGGAGGATACTGTTTTTGATATGTTGCCAAAGCACTGTAGGAGAAGGATCTGTAGGATGGTCTTCAAGTTTCGTTTGTAGGTTTGCCTGGAAGTTGTCTCTCATGGTAGCTTGTTGAAGATTGTTGACTTGGAGCCTCTTCTTTAAGATGCCACCCCTCTTAGGTTTGAACTTAAGATGAAGATTTAGTTTACATCTGACAAGGCGATGATCTGTTTGGCATTCTGCACTGGGCATCACTCGGGTATGACGAACATCACGAATGTCTCTCTGACGGACTAGAACATAGTCAAAGAGGTGCCAATGTTTGGATCGGGGATGCATCCAGGTTGTCTTCAAGCTATCTTTCTGCTGAAAGATTGTGTTTGTAATAGTCAGCTGTTGTTCTGCACAGAACTCTAGCAGGAGGCGTCCGTTATCATTGCAATTTCCAACACCATGCTTGCCTAAGACACCTTTCCAGGCTTCGGAGTTCTTTCCTACTCTGGCATTGAAGTCACCAAGGATAATAATTTTATCTTCTACAGGGACTTTTTGTATGACTTGGCGTAGGTCTGTGTAGAATTTGTCTTTCTCTACAGGGTCGGCTTGCATAGTTGGGGCATATATACTAAAGAGAACAACATGTGGGAAGCGTAAGGGAATAATGCGATCAGAGTGTCCTGTTGGCAAGGTTTCGAGTTTGGAGGCAATGGAGTTTTTAATCATAAAGCCTACTCCTGAAAGATGTTTTTCGGTTTTGGGTTTGCCAGACCAGTAAAGTGTGTAGCTGGCGCCATGTTCTTTAAGGCTGCCTTCCTCATGGAAGCGAACTTCACTAAGAGCAGCGATGTCAATATTAAGCCGTGATAGTTCCTGGGCTATTAGGGCAGAACGACGCTCAGGCCATCCACTATCTTCAGAGTCTTGCATGGTTCTGATGTTCCAGCATACAAGTGTCAGTTTATTTACACCTTTGGAGGCCGGTGTGTGCCTTTGTTTCTTTGCCTTGGTTTGACCGCATCAGAAGATTCCCGTTGGCCGCGGCTAGCCAACCAGGTAGTTGGGGATGAGCTTTCGTTAGGCCACCTTTTCTAGGCCCCTCTCCATATGGAGCAAGCAGTGCTCTCCTTAAAAAAGGCTGCTTGGTCATTCAGGATGCTGCCGAACAAGACTGTCATCTCCCGGGTCAGGCTTGAGCGACCAATGCATTCAGATATACGGCATATAGATACAAGGAAAGTTATGATAGCTCACATGTAGAGCAAGTGCTCTGCATATAAAGAGATCCAGGTTTGATACCTCACGTCTCCTGGAAGGGCATGGAAATAATCCAGTCTGAAACCATTAACTAGCTGCTACTAGTTAATGCCAACAATACTAAGGACTTTATCAGACCAGGCAAATGTGGTGTCATAACGACAACAAATGATTGTGAAAGTGTGTGCATACCAGACGACAACATCCTTTTGCAATCATATATTGTCAAAAATTTGTTCCTTTTTATTGATGGGCCAAGTCATTAATTGATCTCCCGTGGTGTTTTTTTGCTGGCATTGCTGGCGTTTAAAACTTTGCACCATTGTGCTCAGTGAATACAGCCTCAATTGGCAGAACGCTTCCAGGTGAGATTGGGATAGCCAGGTAGGGGATGATCTTTTTATGAACCTCCCTATGTACTTGGGACTTTTAAAGTATGTTTCTTTGCTTTTATGAATGATTTATGTGTTTTGCTTTTATTATTGAATTTGCCACTCTAGTGTCTTCTCATGAGAATTGGTGAGGTCTCAACCCCGGAAGTAAACAGAGCTCTGTTCGTGCTCCGTTACTGCCAGGGAAGCCTCATTGACACCGGCAAAAGTAGGTCTGGTAGGGGAGTCTTATGCTGGCAAAAAAAGTTTTAAAATATGCCTGCAAAAGAATATTAATGGGGGGTGGTCTGGTAAAGTCCTTAAACCGAAGTAGGAAGTAACTCACTTTTCTAATGAACTGTTTTGATAATGAACCGAAACAGAGTTCTTTTTTTGCTTGTAATGGCCTTGGCTGTAAAATTGGACTGGGTTGTCAGCCTGCTTCTCATGACTAAGTGTGTGCATTTGCTCACGCTAAGCAATGGGAAGGGGCAGAGGAAAAGTCACATAAGTGACTTTTAATGCAGCTGAAAAAGGATTCCTTTATAATGTCTTCCCCATTTTTCTCAGAATTTCTAAGGTGAGATATCTGACTTGGCCACATGAGGGAACTAAAGAGAATTTTCCTGTATTTTCCAATGGTGTAACTGTGCTTTCTGCAACCGGACTTGTTTATCTCGGATTGGCCTTTTTAGTCATCAGCGCGCTTGCAGAAAGCGCAGGATGAGTCCTTCCTGAATCTTCATTTGTGAAGAAAAGCCAGAGAGAGAGAGAGAGAGAGAGAGAGAATTGTACTGCTAATTGTTAGTAAATTAGTAACTCTGTGACTTATCTTTTTGGACTGCAGTTAACAGTAATAAGCAATTATTGTTAGCTGATTAGAGTAACAAGTATCTAGTTCTTTTAAAAAGTAAAATTCCAAGCTTAGCACTGAACTAGATGAAGTAATGTTTAACTGTATTTAGATGAACAACAGATGAAATGGAGAAGCCTCTATATGCAGTGAGTTAGATATTTAATAAGGTTTAGAGGATTCTAACTCCTTGTCCACAGCCCTTACATCAGATTTCACTGAGACATGTGTTGTTGACTTAACATTTGTCAGATCCACACTATTGCTCAGTGCCTAGCTTAGCCATCATCGCTATAGTGACTTTAATAGTATCAAGTTTCTTCACCCTCAGATAGCTGACATCGCACTTTTGTGACACTTTTTTTCTCAGGGACTACTAGATTTCGATTCTTGACATCAGTGGCAGCTGGTGGCTTCCATTTGATTGGGGTGATGACTCCACTCTTAGCTTGAACATGAAAGGAGATACCAAAGATGCTCAACCTGTTCTGAAGCTAAGGGGTCAGAACTTTAGATATGGTAGCTCCTTTGAACTTCAGGCTAAAACAAAGAACTGTTGAACAATTGGTATGGAAGCCACCAGCTGTCATTGCTTGACATGATCACTGAGGGCAATAAAGTGAATACTGTATTTGCATGGTGATTAGAAATGGGTGAAAAGGGGATGCAAATTACTGGAATACAGTGAGAAAATAAAGAGAATGAGTGGAGGAGATGCAAAGAGAATGTTCTGAGAAGGGGCCCTTTTACACTATCTAAATATAGAACCATGATTCCACTCCATGGCTGCATCCTATGGAATTCTGGGATTTGTAGTTTGCTGTGGTCTTGTCTGTACCGGACAATAAAAAGTGGATTGGTGTGCACTAACACCAATTCGCAGCAGCTTTCATTTGTCTCCACAATTTTTCAAGATTTCAGGCATGCAAAGCCATGCGTGTTTGATGTTCAAAGGCATGCCTGTGAATCAAGATGGCAGGCATGAGCGAATTACGCACATTTTTATTTCACCAGTTGCCACTGCAGAACAGTATTTTAAAAAAAAAACACAGACAAATCCAAGGTGTGGAAGTGCAATCTTCTGCTTAAATAAACAGGACAAAAAAAAAAAAGAGGCTGTTTTGTTGCCTCAGCCCACAATCCCTATGGCAAAAATCAAATATGGTGGTTCTGGGTGCTACAGGCAAGCCCCACCCCCTGTGCACATCTGACCAATCCGCTTTCCACTTTTCTTATTGGGAAAGGGCAGCAAAGCAAATTGGTTGTCCCAATAAGCAGGAATGTGCATTTCCTTCAGTTTTTTAAAAACCATTTGGAGTCTCCCCCCCCCCCATCCTTCTGAATATGGTGAAATGATGTGGGATCCCATTGTGACAAAAGGTATTCTCCTCGAATTCTATGAGGAGTATCTTAACCATCTAGACAATCCCCAAGGCACTAGAGCTCTGTGGCTGAGAATTAGAAACACTCCTCCCTAAAACTGCAAATTCCAGGATTCCATTGGATGGAATTATGGCAATTAAAGTGGAACCATAATGTTATAATTGTGTAGCGTGGAAGGACCCCAGGGTAAGGGACAAGGGGATCTTAATTAATAGTACTAGAGAATTAATAGGAAACATTCAGTGTTTAGCTTCGAGATGGCCAGAGGTGTGGGAAGATGTATTCTCAGAGGCAGGTCAGATGGTGAAACTGTTACATGGGTCAGTCATGCAGACCTGACAAGGACATCTAGGAAAACCTGGCAATACTTTATACAAATGTAAAAAGACTTATATGTGCCTTGATCTATAGCTGAAAAACTTCCTTTGCAGCTAAAAGGACTCCCATGAGGATGAATATAACTTCTGGAAGCCTAGAAGCACTTGGTGGTGATGTGTCTAGAGGAGACCTGTGAGCACCCTTGTTTCTAAAGAATTAAACAAATGCAAAGACTAGAAAATGTGTAACACAAATACTGAACAAACAAAAAAAATAAGCACCCCCACAACTGAAACATGTTGGTGTTATATGCCACCTTCAGTATCTTGTGTTTGAGTTTCTTCTGACTAACCTATTACATCTTTACTATTACGTGTTTATTGGTCCTTAAATTGTGTGGCAGATTGGAGATAATTCATTGCATAACAAACATAGTGATTTGGTTTTTAAAGAGATTGACTTCTTCAAGATGTTGCCTGGTCATTTCATAAGTACAGTACAAACTTGTGAATAACCAAATCCATGAAAGCAAAACTTGCAAATGTGGAGGGCTGGCTGTATAGCTAACTCTCAAGGCCCATCTACACAAGGGGAAAACATCCAAAGTACCTCGTAGTATTGGCATCTCGCAGGAGCAGCAACATGTCTAAACAGTTTTTCTGGCCTCGGAAGCCCCCATAAGCCTCGTATGCCTGATGGTGGCTGTGAGTGATTTACTTGCGTTAGTTCTTCACCGCCGCCAGGTTTTTTGTTTTTTTTTTAAGTCACCCCAAGGTACGCTAGTGTGATAGAGCAATTTCCAACTTTATATGACAGCAAAACAGAAAATATTCATCCTGTTTTATCACCTTAGTGAGCGATTGCTAAGATGAAAATCCAGCATGGCTGCAGTGGGTGCTTGCCTTGCTAGCAAGCCTTGCCCCCAGCCTTGCCCGGCCAATCAGCTTTGTGCTTCCCTTCGAATTTTTTGTTGTCCCATAGTCCAGACGAGCAGGAATGTTCATTTCAAAAACAAACATTCCTCACGTTTTTTGAAAAACTACGGGAAAATTTGCAAAGGCTTTTACTGCATTGTTTTTGCAATTTGCCCCCCCCCTTCCGAATAGTGTGGATTGGCACTGGATCCCATTTAGACAAGTAGGATACCCAGTGAATTCCATGAGGAGCATTTTCACCATTTAGACAGGCCCCAGAAAAGTGAACTCCAGTGGCTACTATTATTGCATGCCACAGTATTGGTTTCTTCTCCATTCAATTTAAAATTAGCCATGCAGATATCAACAACTATTCAATCTGCACTATTGCTTGGCATTTAAAACTGTCACTAAAAGAGGAGCAGGTATGATCGGATGACATTGGTGGTGATAAGTTGAGGGGCATGAAGCAAAAGGAGACACATTTCAGGATGCTAAAAAGATGGTCTTTGTTTTCTAAAATGGTCTTTGAGGAAATAAAGGCATCCTTTAGTATCCTGAGGCATCTCTCCTTTTTTCTTTGTGGATTTCATTGGATATTGTGTAGTTACTGCTTCTTTTTTGGGGGGGGGGTCATTAGATGTCACTGACTTGCTGCCAATATTCTTTGAATCAGAATGCAAGGTGCTTGTGATGACATTTAAAGCTGTAAATGACTTGAGACCTCGGTACTTACGGGAGCACCTCTCCCTATATGTTTCTGCCCAAGGATTGCTGTCTGCTGGGAGGAGGGGCCTCCTCTGTGTCATAGAACTGGAAGAGACCACGAGGGCCACCTAGTCAAACCCCTGCCCTTCAGGAATACATAATCAAAGCATTCCTGACAGATGGCCATCCAGCCTCTGTTTAACAACCTCTAAAGAAGGAGACTCCACCACACTCTGAGGCAGTGCATTCCACTGCTGAACAGCTCTTACTGTTCTAACCAGCAGAAGCAATATATAATGGGAAGACATGAAAGAAAGTCGTCTCAGCCCAGTGACAGCTCAGCTGTGGAATACCCTCCCCTTGGAAGCCTGATTGGTGCCAATGATGGTTTGATTTAGGTGCCAGGTGAAAACGTAACTGTTCACCAAAGCCTTTGGTCTCACTGATTTATTGCAAATGCTAAGCCATGTGGTTTTAAACTGCTTCAACTTTGAACTGCTTTAACTTGTAAATTATGTTTAATATGGTTTTAGTTAATTTAAATTCTTTTTTTTTGTTCTTTTAAAGTATTTAAATAGTTTGTTATTAACTTTATTTGTTCACCACCCTTAGATTTTTTTTTAAATATAGGATGGGGTAGAAATTTGTTCATAAATAGTAATTTAATAAAATAGTTGAAGGGGAACTGGGGCTTTTATGATGGTGTTCATTCCTGACAAAGTTTGGAAGGGCAATTGTTTTACATATGAGAGGAATTTAGAGATCAAGCAATGGTAGATGGGGAAGGAGCTTGTACAGTGGGCACAACAGCTGTGTGATCTGGATCCAGGAGCTGCAGGCTTGATGCTTGTGAAAGAATCTTGGCAAGAAAAAGATATAAGAGCAACACATTGGGAGGATTTGGGTGGTGAAAGGTATTCTTTGGAGCTAGCCACTGGTCCTATAGCTGACCCTTCCCACCATCAAAAATATAGACAAGAGAAAAATGGCAGTTGAACTAGCAATCAAAATAGCAATCTATTTCATAGCAATCTATCTAGTGGCACATTACTGAAATGTCACCTGAAATGGGTCTTCTGTTCCTTGTACATCCAGGGAAACATCTGACCTGATCACTTGTGTAGCAGATCTTCAGTTCAACAATCAAAAACTTCAGGAAGAGAACAGCCAGTTGAAGCAGTCTTTGGATTCCATGGAGGAGGCCAACAACAGATTAATGGAAGAGAGTGGGGAGCTGCACAACCAGATAAAAAGGTGGAACATGTTGAATTTAAGTTAAGTCTTGAACTACTTGGGATCAGGAATTGAGAGTGACAGATTTTGTACTGCTTAATTCCAAAGTGTATAGTTCTAAACAGTCATCTAGATTTGTTTGAAAGCTGAAATCTTGAGCTCTGAAATCTGACTTTGAGATAGATAGACAGACAGACAGATAGATTGTGTCTGTGTGTATGCGTGCACAATTTGTGAATTCTGTCTCCTCCAAATACAGGTATTTCACTTTAGCAATACAAAAACCAACCAATCAACCATTAAAATAGATACAGTAGCAACTCTGTTCAGAGATGTGCAGTTCACAACATGCTTCTCATCTTTGGCTATGCTAGCTAGGGTTGATGGGAGTTGCAATTTAAGAACAACTGGAGGACCACATATTTCTATGGGGAATCCCCAGGTAGGGTTTGGGGGCAGTGGAAGCTGCATGTAGCTGGTTTATCCAGTAGCCAGTGATAGCCCTGGTTTTTGTCTGAGCTGATCTGCATTTTGTTTGAGCTGCATTTAAACCATTTAAGGTAGTAGCTGTTTCTACATCTCATGGCAGCAGCAAGGAAACCTCACTTTCATTCTGGAAACAAGGCATTTAACTTTAAGCAGAAGAGCATAAGGCTCCAAAAGCCAAAAGCAGCATCTACAGAAGTCAGGAAATGAGAATCTAGGGAGCAGCCATGCAAAATTTGTTTTGACTGAGTTGAATGCATGAGTCTATCTAGCACTGTATTGTCTTCAATACAATTGGAAACAATACAGACCCATGCAATCCCCAAGATCTTGAATAACAGGCCTGTCAGCTAAGCTGTTGTACCTGGGAAGCTTGGGGCCTTTAATAGATAAACTCATGGTGGATATGACTGCTAGACATGTGGTTACTCCTTGCTATCTCTGGCCAAATCCACACTACAGAAATAATCCAGTTTATTTGCCATGGCTCATTCCTAAGAACTCTTTGGCAGAGAAGGCTAAAGACCTTGTAAAAGCTACAAATCCCAGTATTCCATAGAAATGGGCCATGGCAAATAATCCAGTTTCAAACTGCATTATTTCTGTAGTGTGGATTTGGCCTCCATGTTCAATGGCAGCATGTATCAGAATCAACAGTCAGTGGGGAACAACAATGAAAGTAGACTGTTTGTTTCGTGACCTGTTGTTGGATTCTCAAAAGTATCTGGGTGGCCACTGTGGGAAACAGGATGCTAGACTAGATTGGCCTATGGCATGATCCAGCAACATTCATGTTATGTTCTTCAAGATTATGTTTTGCCACTGAGCTATGGCCAGTGGCAGCCAGTAGCTTCCCTGTCAGTGAAGCAGTGAATCCATTTCATGTTTTACTCTGAACCTTAACAGGCTATTCTAAGTGCTCAACCGGTTTGGGGAAGAGGGAGCAGCACCTGGAATAACTCCTGTAAAAGTTCAAAGTAAAACTCAGAGTTGACTCACCACCCCACTGATATGGAAGCCACCAGCAATTCCTTGTTACAGCTCCTATACTAGCCAGACTTGGCTGCTGATAGGTTGGTACCAGATCTTGGATATATTATTTTGGAGGGGAGTACAACTCTGAGAATCCTGTAGCCAACATTTAAAAATAACCTTTTCAAGATCTGGCTGGGATTCTGTTTTGTTATGGCACACCTTCCAACATCTGTTTCTAATAAATGCACTGTAGAGAACAATTGCTATAGTGGTTGTTGGAAATACAAACAGTGCTTTCTGATAATGGGTGCTGCACATTTTCGTCTTTGTGCAGTCTCAATGAAGCAATAAAGAGGGTACTATCTACATGGCTAGACCTCTTTCTCCTGCCAGACCTCAGGCCAATATTATTCTAAATCAGGGTGAGAATCATAGGATCTCCAGATGTTGTAGGACTGTAACTCACAGCAGCTGTAGCTAGCATAGCCTATCCTGGGGGTTTCAGTTCAACCAAATCTAGAGGGCAACCTGGTTCCCACCCATACTCTAAATAGGAGTTCACTGTCATTTGGGTTTTTTAATGATGTCTTGAGGCCATTTCACACTATACAGTTGTAGCACTATGATTTCACTTTAATAATAATAATAATAATAATAATAATAAAATTTATTTATATCCCGCCCCTCTGCGAGCAATCGGGGCGGCTTACAACAATAAAATAGTACACAGTATAAAACAACTCAAAATCCCTTCCCCCACCTTAAAACATTATTAAATTAATACAAATTAAAATCAGTATATAATACTATTTATTAAAAACCCTTCCGAGCGAGCAGCATCAGTTTGGAGCTCCAGAAGCAACCTCCAGAGGGGGTTCCTGAGGCCAGGGTTAGCTATTCCGGAAAAGCCTGCCTGAAGAGGACCGTCTTGACAGCCTTTTTAAAGCTGTCTAATGATGTCAATAGGTGGATCTCATCCGGCAGGCCATTCCTCAATTTGGGGGCGACAGACGAGAAAACCCTCTGGGAGGTGGTCGCCAGCCTAGGTCTTTGTGGCTGCAACTTTAGCGGCTATGGCTGCATCCTATGGCATCCTGGGGTTTGTAGTTCACTAAGGCACAAAAGCTCTCTGTCTGAGAGTTATAAATTACCCTTTCCTAAATCACTCAGAGAACCAGCATGATATAGTGATTTGAATGTTGGACTAGGACTCTGGAGGCCAGAGTTTGAATCCCTGCTCAGCTTGGAAACCCACTGGGTAACCTTGGGTAAGTCACACTCTCTCAGCCTCAGAGGAAGGCAAAGGCAAATATCTTCTGAACAAATTCTGCCCAGAAGGCCCTGTGATAGGTTCACCTTAGGATTGTCATAAATCAGAAATGGCGTGAGGCACACCAGAACAACAGACCACAAATCCCAGGATGCTATAAGTTGGTGCCATGGCAATTAAAGTAGAATCATAGTCCCCAGTTTTTCAAATAACAGTCTTGGTGGTTTTGGTTTTTTCTAGTTTCCAGCATTCTATCTCTCAAATTAAGGCTCTAAAAGAGGAATTGGAAGAAGCAAAGAATAACTTCAGTGCTTCTGAAGAGAGAAGGTTGAAGTTGGCAGCCCAGAATAAACAGCTAGTAGGTGGACTGAGACTATCTCAAATACTGATGTTCTGTTATATAAATCTGAGGGTAAAGTTGATTATGATCCAGATGGTGTAGTGCATAAAACAAGTACTGTACAGAATGTGCTGCTGACAGAGTATACCATCTAGTTTCTGAAGAAACACTGCCTGCATTTTACAAAAAATGTTTCTGGCCTGCATGGAATAAAATATATGTGTGTGAAAATATGTGAGTATTCTCTGCAGGAATTTTATTAGCCAGAAAAAAAGACTGAATGAATTGTGAAGTCGAAGGCTTTCACGGCCGGCATCCATAGATTTCCCTTGGTTTTTTTCCAGGCTGTGAGGCTGTGTTCTGGAATAGTTTCTTTCTGATGCTTTGCCTGCATCTGTGGCTGGCATCCTCAGAGAATTCTCTGAGGATGCCAGCCACAGATGCAGGTGAAACATCAGAAAGAAACTATTCCAGAACACAGCCTCACAGCCTGGAAAAAACCCCAAGGGAAATCTACTGAATTAATTTTTTCAGGGATGGGAGGTGCAAGGCAGAGTTCTTTACCCATCCTTATAGTACTGGACAGACCTGCTGCAAGGTCCCATTCAGAGTGCCAGCCTAGTCAGCAATGCCAGTTCCTGGATATTCAATTCCATTCTTATTCCAGCTTTTTGCTCTCTCCCCTTCCTCCATATCTGGCACTCTGTGGCCACTGAGCATGCTCAGTTCTTACTGGATTATTTTGGTGTTTTCTGGATTTTCCCTCTGCTTTTTTCCCTTTTTTGTACTTCTGCAAACCTCAAGTATGCATTGCTAATAATTGTTATGTGTATACAGTAGTCTCATTGTGGCTACATTGTATCATTTGTTTGTTTTATTGGAAGTATCCACTAAGCACTTTTCTACCCATTAGGTCCCTGAAGCAAAGTCCAGTAAAATGTATTTTAAAGCATCACTTAATGCACACAGATTGGTGTACAAAATTCTAACCTCATTTATGTATGCAGTTACTTAGATTTTTTTGAGCAGAACTTGAATTGTTAAAGTTTGTGTTTATTTTCTGTAAACAAATGCACATACAATCTGCTAAGTATAGAAGTGTGCTTGGTTTCATCCATTATAAACATTTTCTACATAGAATGAAATCCAAGGTTTTACTTGCGCTGAGGTTTTTTAACCCAAGACAGATGAAAAGCAAACAAATAAACCCTTCACTTCTAAATAATAAAGTGGAATACAATAAAATATAAACAAATATAATAAGTATCCATTCTTAATTTCCGTAAGCTAAAATATTACATTATAACTAATATGTCAGATATTGATTCTGCTATGAGTAAATCTCTCCTAGGTTGCTTTCATGTGTGTTGTTTCATGCAATAAATGGTGTCAGTGAGCCCAGATTTTGGAATGGGTGGAATAGAAGCAGCCCCAATTATAATGGGTGTCATAGCCAGCATGCCCCGTGGTCCAAATCCTAGAGGGAGGTAATATGCCTCACCCTGAAGTGGTGGAATGAGGAAATCCCTTGGCTTGGGATGCCAGTATATCAGGGTGTTCTACATCCTCTGAACATCTTGCTTTCTTTGATCCCTTGGGCTCAGGGCAATGACATGTTCTTAAACTTTTTTATGTCAAATGCAGTATGCTGTGGATGTAGTGTATCTTGATTTCAGTAAGGCCTTTGACAAGGTCCCCCAAGACATCCTTGCAAAAAAGTTAGTAACGTGTAGGATAGATGGTGCGACTGTTAGCTGGATTTGTAATTGGTTGACTGACCGAACTCAAAATTCCTCTTCATCCTGGAGAGAAGTGAACAGTGGGGTGCCACGGGGTTCTGTCCTGGGCCCAGTGCTATTCAACATCTTTATCAATGACTTGGATGAGGGAATAGAAGACATTCTTATCAAATCTGCAAATGACACCAAATTAGGAGGAGTAGCTGACACCCCAGATGACAGATACAGAATTTAAAATGACCTTAATCGATTAGAAAGCTGGGCTAAAACTAACAAAATGTATTTCAACAGGGAGAAATGTAGAGTACGACACTTAGGCAATAAAAATGAAATGCACAGATATAGGATGGGTAACACCTGGCTTGATAGTAGTGCATGCGAAAGGGATCTAGGGGTCTTAGTGGATCACAAGCTGAACATGAGTCAGCAGTGTGATGCAGCAGCTAACAAAGCCAAAGCAATTCTAAGCTGCATCGATGGGAGCTGTGACTTGTCTTAATGGTTTTACATCCCCCATAAACTTCACATGCCCTATAGGCGAGATGGCAGACATGAGTGAATTACTCATGTTTTTAAATCTGCTGCTGCCAAACTTTTTTTTAAAAACTATTTCCATGGTGTGCATAAGGGATATTTCACCTTTATGAAAAGAAAAAGAAAAAAAGACACCCTATTTTATTGCTTTAGCGATCACTTACTAAGGCGAAAATCCAACATGGTGGCTTGGAATGCTTGCCCTGTTAGCAAGCCCTGCCCCGTGCTTGTCCAGCCAATCAGTTTGAGCTTCTTCTCGTATGGGAAAGCAATTCATATCAAATCACTTATCCCAATGAGCAAGAATGTGCACCCCCTTGCTGCTTTTTTTTAAATGCCAGGAAAAGCTACAAAGGCTTTTCCTGCAGAGTTTTTGCTGTTTTGGGCCCCCTCCTTCACAATATGGCAAAACAATACTCCCTGGACTTTCCATTGAACCGTTGCCGCCTCTCCATGGCTATTCCATCCGGGTGGAGATGGGGTTCCAGAGAAGCATCTGGCTATATCCCCATTGCCAGATGCAGAATGATTATATCACCTTCTGAAAGCTGCCAGAGTTCCCTGGGGTTCCCAGTAGATCATGTAATCCATCACCTTTTCCAGTTCTCCTCCACTGTCCACAAGCCATGGAATGGCCATGGTGAAGGGCTACAACAGCTAAACAGTAGGTCTAGCGAGGGCTTTGGTCATTGTGGGCAATGGAAGAGAATACCAACCTCTGCAATGACTCAAAAGAGACATATGCAATCATCAGGTGGCCTTAAACCTGTATATGTTGCTAACAAGAGACTATCCAAAGTGTGTTGAGAGCACTGGTACCAATGTGTGCCAGTTATATACTTCTTTCTCATGGAGGTAGCATTCATTTCCATGAATGTCTCTTCGTTGCTATGTTTTAAAATGATTTTATGCTTTATTAAATAGATAGTGTTTTAATATGATAGCTTGCCTAATTGTGTTTTAAATTTCTTATTGGAGTTTTAGTTCTATCTTGTTTTAACCTTGCTGCAAGCTGCCTTGGGACCTATGTCAGGAGAAGGGTGGAATATATAACAAAATAAATGATTTTTTAAAAATTAGATTTATACCCCGCCTTTCTCCCAAGACAGGACTCAAGGCGGCTTACAATAATTAAAAAATACAGCTAAAATATCACAATTTACAAAAATTAAAAAAGCATTAAATTATTTTCCACATAATTAAACACACAGTATAAATTAAACATAAAATACAAAAATACAACATTAAAAGCAACACACTGATTAAAATTTACTTCTCAAATGCCTGCCTAAATAAAAACATCTTCAACTGCCAACGAAAAGAAAGCAGGGAAGGGGCCATCTGGACCTCTCATGGAAGGGAGTTCCACAGTCTGGGAGCAGCCATGGAGAATGCTTTCTCCCGAGTCCTCACCAACTGTACCTGTGAAGGTGGTGGGACTGAAAGAAAGCCCTCCCCCGATGATCTTAACACCTGGGCTGGCTTCTATAGGGCGATATGTTCTTTCAGATAGTCTGGACCCAAGCAGTTTAGGGCTTTAAAGGTCAAAACCAGCACTTTGAATTCTGCCCGGAAATGGACTGGCAGCTGTTTCAACCGGGGTGTGTGTGTCACAAGATCCCTGTAGCCAGCCCCAGTCAACAGCCTGGCCACAGCATTTTGGATCTGCTGAAGTTTCCAAAGAGTTTCCAAAGGCAGCCCCACATAGAGTGTGTTACAGTAGTCCAAACAGGATATAATCAAGGCATGTGTCACCTTAGCCAGATCTGACATGTCAAGGCATGGGCACAGCTGGCACACAAGTTTTAACTTTGCAAATGCACACCTGGCTGCAGCTGAAACCTGAGCATCCAAGCTCAGATCTGAGTCTAGGAGCACACCCAAGCTGCTAACCTGAGATTTCAGGGGAAGTATGACCCCATCCAAGACAGGCTGAATCCCTATTCCCTAATATTGCCCTCTTTGATCAAAGCATGGTGTCATGATGAAGGAATAAAGAAGTCAGTATTCACATGGTATTTGTTTATGTTGAACCTGAGTAATGCTATATGTGCTGGTAATATCTCTTTGAGTAGTGTCACTCTCTTTTTCCTTTCTTTCCTATTACTTCATTCTTTTTTTTCCCCACTGTCCAGGAAAAAGACAATCAGATCCTCATTCTCAAGATTTCATCTCTACAAGAGGAGGTAAGAATATAATCAATTATTTGTGACTTGTCTCTGCTCAGTTGCACAGCACTGGTAAACTTTGATATCTATGTGCTTTAATCTAGAACATCAGGAATGCTTTGGATTCAGATGGTCTTGAGAAGAAGATTGTGGAGTTGTCCAGAAATATGGCTGAACTTCAGGCAAGTGGTTTCTACAGTTTTGACTCTGAAGAGTTAAAAAATGGTTCGATGCAATACTTCAAATGCCAACTATATTTCCCAAGTATCCATTAATCAAAGTGCACAGATTAAGGCAGTGAGTTTGTAGATATAATTTGAGTACAGTTCCCACTATCCCTGATAGGGATTTAAATTTTTGACTTGTATGTGTGGCTGAATAATTACAATAGCTTTCACTCCACTTTGGGAGAATATGAATATTCCTCTGCAATATTCTCCCTGTATTCAAACATCCCAAAGTGTTGTGGAGGAATTATTCTGTGAAGAGAAAAAACATGGGATTTATATTGGGGGGGGCACAGTGTTTTCTGCGTAGGAAACACATTTTCCACACAGAACATTGTATTTTTGTTACCAAACATATTTAAACCAGAAGGAAACCTTTGACTGAGTAGTGTTTACTCACACTCATAGATACAAGTAGAGATGACATTGCAGGAAGTTAAATAGTGCCTCGGAATCAGAAAGTTTCTTAAAATACATTCTTCTTCTTAAACAAATTGATTGAAGAGGGTCATTTATGTGGTGCTTAAAGTCCTTTACCCAGTTGGGTAGAAAAAGACACAGTGAGGAAGGCTGGCAATCTTGGTCCCTCCATCTTGTCCATGCTTGATCGCCACAAATGGTGGCTTTCAAGTCACTGAGACAGATCTTGGGGCACAAGTTGATAATCCTTTGGGCCCCCTGTGCTCGAGGAGGGCAATTTTCTCTGTTTTCTAACTATGAAAACTGGCAAACGCTGCATATCACATCCCCTCTACAGTGCCAATGAAGGGACCGCCATGATCACAACTTGGAAAACTGTATTTTTGTACCAAAAATGTTTTCCTCTACAGAAAATTCATGTGCAACACTTTGGGATGTCCAATTAGCAGTAGAAAACTGTGTAAAATTCTTGTTGGTCTATTATTGTTCCTGACAGGGTTTCCTGACTGTTGGAAACCTGTTTCTCAACTGGAGAATGAATAATTACAAATATTTGTTCAATTTCTAATACCTTATTATTGGCTATACTGTCTAGGAAAGGTGTAATCCAACAATATCTGAGGACCCAAGGTTGGCTCTATTGGATTGAGTAGTTGTATAAGTGTTACAAGGGATTTTCAAAACATATGCATGGCCCAGCTAAATATATATATATATATATATAAATTTGAATGTTTTTCTTCACAGCTTGTTGAAAGGTGACCAGTGATAGTATTAGGTAGACTCTCCATTGTTTGCATGTCACCACCACATATAAGGCCCTGAGACACTCAACAATCTTTTACTTCAGTACTTTACCATCTGACATTTGATAGCTGATGATCCATATTTATTGCTTGACTGCCTGAGACTTAATATTTAACTCTATCCACTTTCATGCTAAGATAATTAAAATTTTATAACCTTCGAAGTAAACTTATGACATGGGAAATAACTTCTTTCACTTGTCTTGCTTAGTATGGAGGACTGGAGTTTGGTGTGACAACTACATGAGGGCCAGTTCCCCTTCCAGAGCCCCTGGGTGGGCCACATACCCCCCAATTCACCAAAATACCCTGAAAATCACCCCCAAATTGGGAGGCTTTGGGGCTCCAGGTGCAGGATTTCAGGGACTGGAAAAGGGGGGAGTCCAGGGGGCACATGCAATCTATGAGCTGCACTTTCCCAACTCCTAAAATAGAGCCTTTAGCGCCTGCTCTTACGAATCTTCTTTCTGACATACTTTACTATTCTTCCTATACGACTGGGTATGTATTTTAGCTATGTGTTGGTTGCCCTCCATTGGATGTATATGCTGTTGCACCCAGGTCTGAGATGCCTGTTGATTTTTTTTTTAATTTGTTCTTCCTTCCCAGATGCAAGTACATCTGTATGAGAGCATGCTGGGGAGCAAGGATGCATCCCTCCTTAAGGTTAGTAGTTATTGGGGTGTTGCTGGAGAGGCAGTTTTGATAGACAGCTTGCAATCAGGCTGAATGTGAAAATGATAGTGTAGTAGAACCAGGGCTTGCAGGGTTGAAACCACAGGGCTTTCTAATTAGCAGGGACTATCACATCATCTGTCCCTCTCCTTCCATCAAGAGTGTAGCTGCAATTCTTACAACAGCTGAAAGGGGTATTGATTTTCCCAGCAATGTTGAATTGTTATGAGTTATGAATTGGGGAAGTGTTTTAAAAATCTGCTCTTTATAGAGATGTAAACTGCTGGAAATTGTTTTAGATCAGCACAGCCACCTGCACTTTGGGATCATATCCCCATGTGGATATTGTTATAAATGAGAGCCTGTGCTTCAAAATTCACCACCATTCCACTATGTGAAAACAAATGTTTTAAGATCTCCTTAGTGGATAGGGCAATATCTATCCACCCACCACTCTGTTTATATCCTGCCTTTCTTGAGGTGGCTTACAAAAGGCAGAAAATAACAATAAAAGTACAGTACATACAATAAAAAACATACAAAATTAGGATCAAAACAGTACTATACAACAACAGAATTAAAACCATTTAAAATGTTATTTTAAAACAAAGATTAAAAATGGTACAGAACCATAAAATCTCCCTGTCTTGTTAAAAAAATCCCCCTCTTGTTAAAAATCACTTCCCAAAGGTTTGCTTTTCTATGCTGGAAATTCTAGCTTTTCTATTCTGGAGAAAAAATGTCTTAACCTGCCACAGAAGTGACAACAGAGGAGCCATCCCAGTTTCCCTAGGGAGGGAGTTCCAGTCTGTGGGAGAGAAGGCCTTTTTCTGCATTCCCACCAATGATGCCTGTGAAGGCAGTGGGATAGAGAAAAGTGCCACCCCTTTCAGATCTTAAAGCTTCATCAAGCTTGTATGGGGAGATATGGTTCTTCAAGTAGCCTGGATGTAAGCCATATAAATGTAAAGGGAGTGTACCTGAGGGATTAATATATATATGGCACTGCAATCCTGACAGCTTTTTCTCCACATCAAAGGTGTGTTGAAGCAGAGGCTAGGCAGGAGTAAGTAACTGGTTTGTAGCTTGCCACTTCTGTAACTTTTCCCCCACGCTGCTTTTACTTCTATCAGATTGCTGACTTATGTTGAGGGATGAGTGAAAAGTTTGTTTCAGTTACTTAATGTAAAATGCGACTTAAAAGTATGTGTGTGCACATGCACACACACACACACGTTTAACCATAGTTGCACTGTTATGGGAGTGGAACAGAATGTAATAAGATACAGAAAGGTGCAAATTATGCCCTGACCATACATCTTCAAAGAGTTGTATGTGATAAAGGGCTTTCAAGTAATTGGCCTGTTAGTACTGAAAAGTGTAAATTGATGGTTGACCTAGCAAAGGCTTGGTGCATCTGCTCCAGGTTTTAGTCTTAAATTTTAAAACTATTCAAGGTGCTAAACCCTATCCCTAAAGTATGCTAAGCACCTTTTGATACTGTAGCTCCCAAACCTGACCTAGGAACCATCAACTCAATTCTGAAAAATCTTCATATGGCTGCATTAAAACATGTCTGTGAAACTAAATTAGGATTATCTCCTGTTCCCCACCCTCTTTAAACCCCATGTGGCTGACACATACAACTTGGCCCTCTGTGTGCTGGGAATAGCTATATCAATTCAACCAACACTGGCTGGTGCAGAGGGGGGGGTGGTATTTTGTTTTTGAAGAATGTGCAGCCTTTTGAAGAGCACAGCCTTTTGGCTAAGATCAAGTGTAATCTACAAAAGTTTTCATATGCAAGATGGAGAGCTCGTCAGGAATTTTTAAAAACAAATGCAGGAGAGGATGGAATCATTTGATTTTCCTGTCTCTACCTGGCCTGATTCCTAATGATAATCCCAACTGGAGTAAATTGAATCAATTGTTGAGTAGCAAGCCAGTGTGCCTTTGATTTAGTAGCAAGCCAGTGTGCCTTTGATTTAACGTGTCTGCTCTAGGAGGGAATCCAAATAGGATTCAGGCCTTTTTGTTTGCTTAGGAAACACAGCTCTGATGGGCTCATGCAGTGGGATTCTGGGGTGAAAGCAGCCTCTTGGGGCACATGGAAGAGGAATGGCTTTAAGGATTCCATAGTACACAGCTGTAGTGCACAGGTGGTAAATATTTAGGGGAGAGGGTGCAAGACAGAAGCTGAAGTTGTGCCCCAGCCTAGGGATGAAAAGAATATTCAAAAACGTTTGAAAAATTGCCAAGAAACATATTTCAAATGTTGAGAAACCCTGATGGTAAGAAACCTGGACTGATGAGAATCTTCACAGTTTGGGACTTTGTCTATGGAAAAATTCACACATGGTTGTTTTGAGCAGAAAACAGCATTCTCTGCACAGGAAGCAGCATTTTCTGCCTGGAAAATAACGTTTCAATGCAGAAATATTAATTCCTATGCAGAAAATGCTGTAATGGGGGATTTATTCTGTGTAAAGTTTGCACATGGTTGATTTACATAGAAAGCTTCATTTTCTGTGCAGGAAATAATATTTCTACATTGAAATACTATTTTCCATGAAGAAAATGCTGTCTCCTATGCAGAAATGCTGTTTGGTGCCAAAACAACTACATGTGAATTTTGAATAAGCTCTGAATTGTGAACAGACTTCAAAAATTGCTTGGATTTTGAAGACTTTATGGCAGTGGAAAGAAAATTGCTGAAATCACTTGTTGCTGCCTTTGACAAGAAACCTAAGGAAGACATCCTTATACCCCTAGCCCAGCCACAAATAGCATGGTGTCATTTGCATTAGCTTTATAGGTCCTGTATCCTGGGGGTCGTTTACATGGCAAAATAAATCCTCAAAGAATGCGACAAGAAGCCTGATAGTTCCCACGCATTTCCCCTTTTCAGAAGGAGGGGGTGCAAAAAAACCATAAGTCGCGCAGTATCAGATTTCGCTAGTTTTCCAGACTTTTTTGATTAAGTTCGTGAAAATGCACATAATTGGTCATGGGAACTTACCATCCATGTAAACTGGCATCAACCTTTTCGAATTACTGTGAGCAGAGCTGAATCCTGATTGGTTGGCGTGACCATTGTGCCTTATCCGAATAGACTGAGGGGTTGAAGAAAAGAAATTCACCCTTCTTCTGCTTGCAGCCCACTTTGGAAAATCTGCTCTGAGCCCTTCGTGTCTGTTTCCAAGGAAGGCTTTGGGGGTTGGGAAGGCGATCGGGACTAGCCCCTGCTTCACTGGTGTGTGCGTGTGTATGTGTGTGCGGGGAAACAGCCGATCGCATGTTTGTCCTTTTGTTTGTTTGTCCTTCCCTTCACTTGCCTTTATTCAAGGCTTTGGAGGCAGGGAAGACGATCAGGAATGGGGCTAGCCCCTGCTTGTGTGGTGTGTGTTTGTGTGTTCATGCGTGAAGGGAACGGAAGGGAAGGAGATTGCTCCACTATGCTTTTGCTTGTTCATGCTTTCATTCACTCCTTTCTTTATTCAAGCCTTTCGGGGGCAGGGGAAGATGGAGAAGTTGACAGATCGCTCTTTCAATCTTTTGTTTGTTTATGCTTTTCTTCCCTCACATTATTTATGGTCTCCATGACCCCCTCCTTGCTCCCTCCCCACCTCCTGCCTGGCTTTAATCATCTGGAGGCAATCCCCCCCACCTTTGCCTGTGTAAACTAAGGAAACTAAGGAAAACCGAAACTGGCTGCATCTTCCGAATAAGCCAGAATTCGTGTGATTTATGCGCTCCTGATGCGAAAGAACGGTAATTCGGAATCTTGCGAACTTTTTCCTGTCATGGAACCGGCCCCCAGGTTCCAACTCTGCCCGAAAGAGAACAGAATGAAACTTGTCAAAACATGCTCTGTGTCTCATTGCCCCTTGCATAAATGAGAAAAAAAATGAATTGTGCTGAATGAGATTGGGTTGAATCAAAGTGCTGTGTTTGGGCAGATGCAAAATGATACCAGATGGCTAGCATTTGAACCGTCCAAGTGCACAAGTATCGTGGCAGTTCCCCCATTGCCTTACTGTCTTCTCAAAAGCCCCCAAGCCAATGGCATGTAAGGAGAGAAAGCAGGTCGTAAGGTTATTAAGGTTAGTCTTTGTCTTTCTTATGTTCTGCACTAGCTACTTGTGAACTGTAGATGGTGTGATTCCACTGGGAGACAAAGTCCTTGAACGTCATTGTCTTCCAAAAAGTTCTTATTGTGATCAAGAATATCATGGGATTAATATTCCCTGGTTATGTTTGCCAACTTCCAGAATGGGACCATGACTATCCTGATGTATTTACATGAGAGTCAGTGATGGGATAGTAAATAGTTTCAAAAGTGTTTGCCCTGCTGGGTGAAATTAGTGAGAGTTTTGAATATATTTTAATTATTTCAGGACATTTCTGCTGAAAAATTCTCTGCACAAAAAATCTTGTGTAGAATGGAAATGTACCCTAACCCATTTTTGCACAAAATTCAAGTTTTTGTGTGCAAACAAAACTTTTGCCAAAAAAGGCATAAAATTTAAATTTTCTCACAGTAATTGGCCATTTTCTTGATTGGATGTCTTAATTTGTTGACACTCCTTTACACTGCTGGTCAGGATGGATTGGTCTATAGAATACCTTCCCTTTTGTCAGAAAGCTTAAGCAAAAATGTAATGATGGTTCCTTGCAGCATGTACTGCATATTTCATCCAACCCCACATCTATGTATCTATGTAGAAAGAAGGGCAGCTAACAAAAACAAGCCCCTGTATTTTCACGTCTTTGAAAACTTGTTCTAGTAATTGTCCAAAAAGGGTAAACTCTGACTACCTGGCAGTGTTACAATATAATCCTGTAACATATCCAAAGCTATTGTACATAGGGTCAAACTATAGGTTTGCAAAAATATGGGAACAGCCATGCCAAAATACCTCTGTTTGCAAATATTTGCTGTGTTCTGAAGCCTTGCTCTGGCCGATTCTGGTTTTGCATAGCTTTGCCTTCTTCCTGCTCCAAACACATGCAGCTAATTTGAATTATTGAAAAAAAGAAAAGCACAGTTAACACCATGGATGTAATATTTACTGTTGGTGCAATAATAGCTCATTCCTTCACCTGCTGGTTAGGGTGTATCTGAGAATCCACACTTGTGTCATGCTTATTATTCCTTTGCTATTTTGGTACTAATGGGTGTATTTATTACATTCTAGGCTGTAATAGCTAAACAAAGCTCCATATTCAGGAGCAGTGGGTCTCTCAGTACCAGATTCTAGAATGAAAGAGGAGGGGACTGTTTCTTTCACACTCCTGAGTATGACTGTAAACCTCAGTAAAGTTACAGATTTGTGCTACAGCTCCTTAAACTTCCCACCTATTCATGGTCACTCTCCATGGTGACTGGGAAATATTGAGAATTGTAATCCAAAAAAGTGAGTCAGCATAGTATACTGGTTTAAGTGAGAGTTGGACTACGGCTCTCAAGACCAGGGTTCAAATCCCCATTCAGCCATGGAAACCCACTGGGTGGGTGACCTTGCACAAGTCACATTCACTCAGCTCTAGAGGAAGCCTGTAGCAAGCCTCCTTTGAACAAATATTGCCAAGAAAACCCCATCATACATTCGCCTTTGCATTGCTAATAAGTTGAAAATGACTTGAGGGCACAGAATAGTGATCCAAAATAGTAAATTTTACAACCTCTGTTCAGCCTTGTGTCCTTCTAGATTCAGGTGGATTGGTTTGAACCAAGGTGTGTTAAGAAGGGTTCATGTCACAGTACATGCTTTGTGTGTATGATTCCAGTTCTTGTTCTTGACTTCTCCTGTCAGAGCATCTCCCTTAGCAAGGCCAGGAAGGATGTTTGCCTGAGGCTATAGAGAGACAGTTAGTAGAGGCTGGTGGAGCTACTGTCAATGGAGCAATTAATCTGTTCTGAATTTTAGTCCAAAAGGTTTCTTGAGGTGCTGAACCTGGCCTCTAAAATAGGTTCTGCACCTCAGAGAGTCCCTTTAAAGTTCATATCAAAATCAAGAGTAGATTGTCCACCTCACTGCCATCAGAGCCACCAGCCTTCACTGCTATTTTCAGTAAGTAGGGGGTAGTGATGCATAAATATTTTTATGCTGTACTAGGGATACTTGAGAGTTTCATTTGGTCCTCATTTTCTAAGGGAACTAACCTGATTCACACTTCCCTAGGCAATTAAGGGGCCAGGATCACAGCTATATATATTGTTAGCCCCAGTCAGAGCTTGGGAAAGTTACTTTGATAGAACACACCTTTCAGAATTCCCCAAACAGTGTGGACAGTGGCCATACCGTGGCCATCTCCCAGTGGGAGCAGGATTCTGGAAGTTGCAATCCCCAAAAGGCTGCTCTTTCAAGCTATCATTATTTGGTCACCAATACTCATGAAAGAGCTTCAAGTACAAAAATGTTCTGCTCCTCTTACACACACACAAATCTTGATTCATCAGATTAGGAATAATTTGTATGCCACAACCTGCTTCAGAAAGTGAACTTAAGTGTCTTTTCAGTTTTCTTCTGGTCCTATATTTCTGATTCTTAACAATTCACAGAAGGACTTGGATATCCAGGAACTGAAGTCTACTCTTAAGGAATACACCTCGGTAATAGAGGTATGGTTGCCAAGGAGCCGGAGGGAGAAGGTGAGGCTGGCAGCTCCTTGATTGTAGATCCTGTGTTAAGAGATTTTTATTTTGGATGTGAATTTCTAGACTCTGCGTGTAGAGAAAAACAAACTAGTGAACAACATTCAGCAAATGCAACAGGAGCTCATCTCGTGAGTATTTCTGGGCTCCGGGGAAAAGGTTTTGCACTCTTCACAGTGGTTCTTTTTTAGCAACAGATACTTAACTCTTTATCTTATTTGCTAGAAATGGCATCAATTTTCCCTTAATGTACAAGTTCAACAGCAGCATCCTTGAAAGTACCAACTCCTTGCACTGTGAACTGGAACTTGCTCAAGGACAATCAGAGGTGGGAAATCTCAATCAGAGAATTAGAAAAGTGGAGACCAGAACTTGAAAAGTTCAATTTGAACAGAAAATCTTTCCTGTTACTGGCTATAGTGATTGAAAAGTCATCCATTGTTATTATTCATTGCTATCTAGAAAAATAATTTGCTTACTGCTTGATATTTTTGCATTACTTCTATTACTTTAAAAAAACACCTTAAGATTGTTAAAAGAATGGCATAAGAATTTTCCAAGTTTCATTCATTCAAAATGCCTATAAAACTTTGTCTTGACCTATAGTAACTTATAATAATCACTTCTAGAAAGTGTTTACTCATTACACCATAAAGAAACATTGTTCCTACTTCCTACATTACTTCTGAAATATATTGTCGCTACAATCTCGTTAGCCCCTCTGCCCCTATAAGTAATGGTAGCTCACCATGTTGCATGCCGCTCCTTATTTTGGAGCTTTTCTGAAAACACAGGTATTTCCTTAACCATCGCTTTTGAGAACTAGTGCTAACACATCCTTTTTCACACTGTTGTTTTGCTCCTCCTCTGGCTTTCCCAAAGCTGATGTATTTGATGTGACTGGGAAGGAGCCACCTTCTTGCTACGATTCTTTCTGAGGCTATGTTTGACATGTAGGTCTTTGGGGGAGTGTAGATATAGGGGGGGAAATGGTCTGGCAGCAAGTCTAAGATTATATCTAGCCTACATTGCAAACGTGGCTTCCTTGTGACTCCTGCAATTAGGCAATTCGTTTCCCAGCAGAAGGTGAAGGATGACTGGCTGTTAGCCATGTTCTCCCTAAATCTTCTTCTTAATGCAACCATTTATTTGCTTGTAGGGATGGAAAGAATATTCAAAAACTGTTTCTAAAAATTGGTTGAAAGATGTGGTTTTTGATTGTCAGGACACTAGGTCAAGGGAGAAAAGAGATTCCACCTAAACATTAGGAGGAGTTCGGCAGTGGATTGCACTGCCTTGGAATGTGATGGAGCCTTCTCTGGGGTTTTTTAAACAGAGGTTGGATGGCCATCTGTTAGGAATGTTTTGATTGTGTTAATCCTGCAGGGCAGGGGGTTGGACTGGATGGCTCTTGTGGTCTCTTCCAACTCTATGATTTTATCATTCTATGAATCCTGGACTAACACAAATCATTGTGGTTTGGGACTTAATCAGGCAAAACTTTCACATGTGTTTTTTCCCCCCACAGAAAACACCATTTTCTGTGCAGAAGGCATCATTTTATGTACAGACAATAACATTTTTGCACAGAGATATTATTTTCTATGCAGAAAATTTTCTCTGCAAAACCATGTTCCGCAACAACAACAAAACAGTTATTAATACAAATGGTTATTTTTTAAAAAACAGTTAAACAACTCTGTTAAAACAGAAAGCTAAAACAAATTAAAGCATATTGCAAATTTGCTAGTCTTTCTAGTGCCACAAGACCCTCTTCATTTTTTATATACTGCAGACTTCTCCCAACAAGCCCTCACTAGTGCTTAGCATGGGTCAACACTGAACCATAGCTGTTTGAGAAACCACCCTTTTGCAAATATAGAACCAGTACTGTTGATTTTTGCAGGATCCTGCCCCCCAGTGTCTCAGAACAGTGGCTCTTAACCTTTTCTTTACCAGGTACCCCCTTTAAGTATCTTTTGTTGCTGTGGACCCCCAAAACATAACTCAAGATTTAAAATCATAATAACAATACAATTACACCATCCACGAAAGCTTCCCAAAGAGGCACTATAGGGGGAGAGAAGACTTTTCTCCTGTTTATTCCTTCAAGTTTGTGGCTGGAGCAAATTGAACAGCAATGCTCAGGCCAAAGCCAGCCAGCCAGCCTTTACCTTGGTTCATGTCATGACATGTGGCTGCTCCACTGTGGGGAGGAGGTGGGCCAAGCATCCTTCAAGCCTTCACACACACACACACACACACACACACACACACACACCATGAGGACATCACAGCCCCCTGGTTAAGAACCACTGTCTCAGGAAATGTTTAGAATAGACAGCATGAAGGTTGAGAACAGATTCATGCACTTGGCTTGTGCCATGCAGTACTTATTTCTAGGTTTTATTTGAGTGGCTTTTTGCTGTGTTTTTGTGTTATCTCCCAGTAACTTCCTCTCTTTATAAACACAACTGGAATGCTAAGGTTTAAGTCCAGAGTCGCCATTGGCAGGCGCATGGAGTCAATTGTGCAATGTGGCTTTCCTTTTGTTGCTGTTGTTGTTCTTGAAGGTTTCTGGAATTGAATGGACTGCACTGGATAAATCGCTGGACAGGGAGGTATTGCTGCTCCTACAAGGGCCAGAGAGAGTCGGAGAAAAATTTAAGGCTACTATCCAAAACCTGGTATGGAATGGACCGGTGCTGTTAGTGGAAATACTGAGGGGGGAAAGTCATCAAAAATTTTCCTGAGCTTTTGATCACTTCTGCTGTCTTCTCCTCCTGTTTTTGTAGAGTCTGTCTTCTCTTGCCATTACAGTAGGGTGGGGAAAGTGCAGCTTGTGGGCTATATGTTACCCACCCTTCCTCAGACCAGCTTTGAGGTCCTGGAGCCCCTCCAGCATCTCTCAGTTCAAACTGTGGTGTTTTTTTGGTTGTTGTTTTTTTTTTTTTAATCTTGAGGGGATATTTTAGGTTGACAGATTGATCTTCTGGTTTGTTTTTTTTTAAGCTTTTCCAAGGCCTAAAACAACCTGGGATTTCCTCCTCCAGACATCTTCAAAAAGAGGCTGGACAGCTACTTGCTAGGGATGCTTCAGCTGGAGATCCTGCATTGGGCAGGGGGCTGGACTCAATGGCTTATGGAGCCTCTTCCAGTTCTATGATTCTATAACATATGGCAAATTTGCTCCTCGCCCCTGCCAGGAGGCACAGAAGACAAAATTTTATTAAAAAAGTTTAAAAGACCCTCAAATTACATGAAAAGACATTCTACCTAAACATTAGGAAAAACTTCTTTACTGTAAGAGTTGTTTTACAGTGGAATGGACTGCCTCGGAGGATTATGGACTCTCCTTCTTTGGAAGTCTTTAAATACTGTTGGATGGACATCTTTCAGGAGTGCTGTAGTTGTGTATTCCTGCATAGCAGGGGGTTGGACTAGATGTCCCTTGTGACCCCTTCCCACTTTTATCACTCTGTGCTTCAGTGAAAAAATGAGGCATGGGAGCATGGCCTTCCACCCCCTGACAGTTGCTCATCCCCATTTCCTCAAAACTGTTTATTTAGTATTGTACAAGAGGGACCTGCAACAATATGTTGCAGCATGGAGTATTTCCTGTTCAGGGTCTCCAGCTAAACTTCATTCCATTTCCCTCTTCCCTACAATTTTGTGTTCTTGCCCCAGTAATAGTGATTCAGTGATACTCTGCGGCTACTGAACATGCTTACTGAAGATCAAACTGAAATGGGAGTGTGTATTCCACATGTTTAACCTCTTTTCCCTCCCACAACAGGATTTCCTCAGATACACATGCCTCCGCAATTTAAATGTACATGCCCCATTCACAACTCATCATATTCATGTGTATGTATGGGTAAGACCACTTGAACCCAGGTACCTTTCAATTTGTAAAAGTGAAATGTGTCCTCCCCCCCCCTTTTTTTTTTTTTTTTTAGCAAGAAGAACTTTTAGAAGTGGAAGAATTGGGAGGACTGGCTCTGCTTTGTGCAACAGACTCTGGAGATAATGTGAGAGGCTCCTATGAGAAGAAACTGGAGGTAAACACCACCGAGTGGCAAGCAAGATGTCTTCACTGTTTGATGGATATAGTGAGCCAAACACTTCCTCTGATCTCTGCATATAGTATCCAGTAACTTGCTTATGAGAGCTGGCATGGTGTAGTGGTATGCATGTTGGACTAGGACTTGGAGGAAGAAGGGTTCAATCCATAGTCCAGCATGGAAACTTAGTGGGTGACTTTGACCAAGTTGCACAAGGCAAAGCCAACTCTGAATAAATCTTGGCACGAAAACTTTATGGAAGCATTGCTATAAGTTGGAGTTGATCTGAAAGCACCTAACACACTGGAGGCTAGGATTTGAATCCCCACTCTGCCATGAAAACCCATTGGGTGACACTGGGAAAGTCACACTTTCTCAGACTCAAGGAAAGGCAAAGGCAAATCCCCTCTGAACAAATCTTGCCAAGAAAACTCCATGATAGGTTCACCTTAGAGTTGGCATAAGTTGGAAATGACTTGAAGGCATACAACAACAACACAAAACTTGCTTACTCATAGATGAGCAACCTGTGACCCTTGAATTCATTGTATGCGTCTCCAGGCATATTCCATTTCTTCCTGTACCACATTTTTCCACAAGGAAAAGAAGAGATATTGGCACACAGGCTCTCTGTGGCTGTGTGTGAACAACTATTATGAAAATGTTTTAGTCCAAAGTCAGTTGCAAGGAAGGCTGGGTGTGAACAGTGAATGTATGTGTGTGTTGGGGGGGTCACTGCCTACATTTTCATTTGAGATAAATGGTGTTTTGAGAAGTAATCTAGAGAAGAGAGAAGGGGTTCTGGGCAAAGCATAGACATTGAGTTTTTTGAACTGTAATTCCCACAATCACTCAGTCCCTGGTTGCCTTTTGGGGGAGTTTTAGTCACAAAAATTGATTTTTTTGGCCCTGCCCATTATCATCATGTCCTAAAACAATTACTTCTGAGGAAATGTGGCCCATTACTGAACTAAATGAATGAATGAATTAGATCTTATGTGTGCACACTTACAGTATATGTGTATGCACCTATACAGTGAAACATAAAATGAGAATGGATTGGAAGTTGCTTTCTCTAACCAAGGGAAACAGTGAATGAGTTTTTCATCTTTTATTAACATGTCAATACAGGACATCAGGCAAAACCTGGAGAATAAAAAAGCCATCTGGATTCAGAAACTTGATCTATTGAATGCTCAGAAGGAATCCTTGGACAAAGAGCTTATAAAGATGGCGGGAAACCTGAGGAGAATGAGAACAGAACAGCTCCACTTAAAGAGAGCACTTTCCTCCAGGTATTTTTACCATATTCATTTGTGTTTAAGTAGTATGGTTATCAATCTGTCTACCTTTTTTATATTTGGGGGAGGGGGTAAATATAAATTTAGACTCCCAAGAGTTTCCAGTCAGGGTTCTGTGAGCAGAAGTACAGTGGACCCTTGGTATCCGCTGGGGTTTGGTTCCAGGACCTACCCAACCTGCAGTGGATACCAAAATCTGTGGACACTCAAGTCCCATTATATACAATGGCACAGTAAAATGGCATCCTCTATATAAAATGGTAAACAGCAAGGTTTGCTTTTGGGAATATTTTTTAAATATTTTAATATTTTCAAACGATGATTGGTTGTATAAGTGTATAAGGAATCCGTGGATAAGGAGGGCCAAGTCTATTAATGTGGGTTGCCCTGAAGCGATTCCTTCTTAAGACTTGATAAGAGACTGTTGTTGGGAGCCCATGCTAGAAACAGACAACTTCCAAGAGGTTAGGAGGTCCCATCTATAAGAATTTGGAAAGCTGCATTTCTTTCTCATTTCCCCCCAGAAACTTGTTAGCCAAAAAAATGGCCAACTACGTCCCCCCTCCAAAAAACCCTAAAAAAACCCACCTCTGGTTGGCATAGTTGGCCATATTGTCCATTTTCCAATTCTCCCTTGGTCCAGGCCCATACAGGCCTTTCTTTTTCAAAACAGGATTTGACTTGCCTTTTATGGTCCCCTAGGGAGCAAGAGCTAGAATCAGTCAGACAACTGAAAGAGAATGCTGTGTCAGAAGCAGACATCTTGAAATTGGCACTTCAGGAAGCCAAAAAACAAATGGAGGATGCCAACGAGAAGGTAGGCGTTTGAGTACAGTGTGTACTTTACCTGGCTGCCCTCCCTCCCTTGCTTTTGGGATGAATCATGCAGGAACGTTGCAGAAGCCCTTGAACTGAAGGCCATGAGCTAGTAGTGGAAGTTGGACATGGAAACAAAGGATTTTTTCGGATGAAGAAAAATAACGCAAGCAGCCTCTCCAGTTTGCTAGGCTGCTGCACTGCAAAGTGTCAGTTTCGGATGACGCTGCCCTCTAGCGGTACTGTTGCAGTACCGCAGGGAGAGCTGAGCGTCATATTTTGTTGATTTTTTACTCACGAAAGTTGATCGTGAGTAAAAATCAACGAAATATGACGCTCAGCTCTCCCTGCGGTACCGCAACAGTACCGGCAGGGGCGAGCGTCATACGAAAGGGGCGCTTTGCAGCACAGCAGCCTCGCAAGATGGAGAGGCTGCTTGCGCTACTTTTCTTTTCTTTTTAATAAAATAATTTTTATTACAATTATTATCCATTATCCAACACTTATATACAATCATACATTTCACACGTCACCTATGTACATTAAACTAAAATAACTGACTTCCTCTGTAAAAATAACTCAAGGGTTTTTTTCCCATAACGTTTGTCTTATTGTAACTTCCTTTCTTGCTCAAGATAGAGTACTCATATTGTCTATATGAACTCCAGTGTAACTCACTTTAATCTCCTTTCATCCTTATTGTTGCCTATGTTTTCTAATACTCCATATTACGATCCTTCCTCCTACTTCTACACACTCATAACAATATTCCACCTTTTTTTGCAATAGCGTTATTTTTCTTCATCCGAAAAAGTCCAAAGTCTCAAAGAGAAAGACATCCCAGTCATGAATGACCACCCTAGTTCTGCCTGTAGGCTTCCCAAAGGAATCTGATTGATGGTCATTGTGGGCCCTTTCACACTACACAATTATAGCACTATGATTCCACTTTAACTGGGGGATTGTCTCTACAAGGGGAAAAAATGGATTGCTCTGCAGTAATGGTAAATTGCAGCAGTCGTCAATGGAAGCCATGGAGGGGAGTGAAGGGAGAGGAGAACACTCCTGCTACGTGTGGTCACGTCATCTCATGGCAATTGCGGACATTTATTATTACACAGTAAAATATGTTGGTTTTACGTCGGAATTAATTTCATTCACGCCAAGTGCCCATGAATGAAAAGTAACACTTCTGAGGATCACAGCCAGCAATACAGGCACTGAAAGGGGGTGATGTCATGTGATCAAAATCGATTCACTGCCGAAACTATTACAGTAGCATAGTGCAATGGACAGTCGTGTAGTATTCCCCTAAGAGCTATTCAGCAGTGAATGCACCACCCCATAGTATAGTGGAGTCTCCTTGGAGGTTTTTAAACAGAGGCTCGGTGGCCATCTGTCAGGAATGATTTGATTGTGTATTCCTGCATGGCAGGGGGTGGACTAGATGGCCCTCATGGTCTCTTCCAACTCTATGATTCTATGATATTTTAGTGTAAAACTTGTACATTGGGTCCCTCGTTCCTCAGTGAGGTTTCAGAAGCAAGGTAGCTCTTGCCTAGTACATCCTGTATTAGCAAAAGCAGAACTTAGTGTGTTTATCTGGAACTTGCAAAAGCCGGAATGCAGAGGAAGCGAAAAGCCGGGGGTGGGGGTGGGGTGGGGTGGCTTTAACTGCTTTACACAGGAAAGAAACTGCTTGGCACACAGACATCAGACTTGAGAAACGAAAAGAACCTGCAAGCGTCAAAATGCAGAAGTGCATCAGGTGGAAACAGCTTCTGGAATGACAATGGATGTGTTTTTTGTCTCATTTAGAAGCATTTGTTGACCCTTCTGCTGTTCTCTCAGGTTAAAGGTTTGGAGAACAACTTTCACAGGGCTCAAGAAGAAACTAGTTCTCTGCAAAAGAAGCTGGAAGAAAGCCTTACTCAGCAAGGCAACCTCCAGACTGCAAACATCGAGTTAACACATGTGTGTCAGCTGCTGGAACAGAAAACTGAAGACCAAAGCAGTAAGTATCACAAATGCTTATGTTACCTCAGTAGTGTTGCCAGGTTTTCAAAACAGCAATAGGGGACAGTCAAAATTCACAAAGTAAAGGGCTGAGAATCAGGAAGTGTCTATTTACAAGTTTGTGTTCTATCTAAATACCAAGTGAAAGTATTGTTTTCAGTTCATCTGGTCATGCATTTGTCTGTAAAATTAACATGTAGACCACAATAATAAATTACACGATGCACATATTCTTTATGGAGGGCATCCCTGTTGTCACCTTCCTTGGGAACTGGAATGCATATTGAGTGTTTCTAATCTGTTGGACATTGTTTTATTTTCCATATTTGTTGACAGATTTTAGTTAGCACTAGAATAGATTCTGTAGCTTGAAGCAGCTCTATTGGTATGCCATCTGTTCCTGGTGATTTATTTCTCCCAGTGTTCTGAGTGCAACTTCCACTTCACTTTCTAACATATGGTTCTTCCTTGAACAAATCTGTCACTCTTTCTTCTCTTTTATATGGTTCTTCCATATATTGTTTCCATTGTCTTTTTATTTCTACTTGGTCGTGTAATGTATTCCCCTGCAGATTGTAGAGCATCCCAACTCTTGGTTTAAATTTCCCTTTGATTTCTTGAATCTTGTGGAAGAGGTATCTTGTCTTCCTTTTTGTTGTTGTTGCCTTTTATTACTCTGCATTGATTATTATAGTAGTTCTCCTTCTACCTGCACACATGTCACAGAACTGTTACATTCAGGGTTCTGATTCTATTTCTGTCACCCTTTACTTTTGCTTCTCATCTGTCCTGCTTGAAGAGTTTAATCTGTCATCCATTGAGGCTTCTCATTCTTTTTGGCTAAAGATAATATATTTTTGCATTCCTCGACAGTGTCCCTGGCTTCTGTCCAGAGTTCTTCTGGCTCCCAGTCAATTAGGCTTAATATTGTAAATCCATTTTTCACATTTAAATTCATTGGGATGTTCTTCAGGCTGCATTTTGGCATGATGGTTGGTTTAGTATTCTTTAGCTTTACTCTAATTTTTATATTAGTAGTTTATGATCTGTGTCCCCCAGTCTTGTTTTTGCAGAGAGAATGGGTCTTCATCTTCTGCTTCCAATTACATAGCCTGTTTGATTTCTGTATTGGCCATCAGGTAGTGTCCACATAAACAGTCACGTCTTGGGTTGCTTGAATAATGTGTTCGCGATGAACAAACTGTTGGCCTTGCAAAATTCAGTCATTTGCTATCCTGCTTTATTTCTTGATCCTAGGCCAAATTTCCCTACCTTCTTCGATTCTGCTGTTTCCTATTTTTGCATTCCAATCACCTGTGAATAACAAGAAGTCCTGTTTTGGTGTGTGAGCAATTTCCTCCTGGACTCCAGCACAGAATCGTTCAGTTTCTTCTTCTTCTGCCTCTATAGTTGGAGCATAAAATTGGATTATTGTTATATTGATGGGTTTTCCCTGAAGTCTTATTGCTATGATTTTGTTAGACTTTGCATAATATCCTTTGACTGCTTTTGCTACATCTCTTTTCACTATAAATTAAAAAATTAATTAAAATAAATAAATGTCCCCCCATTTCTTTTTAGATTTTTGTTTCCTGAGTAAAGCACCATGTAATTATTTGACTCAAAATGTCCCATTCCTATTCCTTTAGCTCACTCACCCCAAGTATTGCAATATTTATACATTCCATTTCTTGTTTTACTGTGTCTAGCTTCCCCTGATTCATGCTCCTCACATTCCATGTTCCTATAATATGTGTTGTGCAGTTTCTGACTTTCCTTTCACTTCTGAGCACATCAACAGCTGAATGTCCTTTCAGCTTGAGTCCAGTTGTGTCATTGGCCTCAGTGCTTCTCCTAGTTTTCCTGTGCTATATCCTAGTGGCTCATGGAATGCTATCTGACTTTGATCTTCTGACACTATCTCTTGTTTCATCTCATCATAAGGTTTTCATGGTAAAAGATCTCCAAAAGGAGGTTTACCGTATCCCCCTCTGCGCAGTAGTAACATGCATTAGCTATGGTGCCACTGTTATTGTCTCTGAGAGATCCTCCCTTAGTGTCACCCTCCACTACTGCTGCTGCCCAGTAGCTGTTCAGCACATTTAGGTGTTTACCACACTGCAAAGTAAAGTGGCAGTGCAGCAGGAAGGTTCCATCTTCCATGCTGCCTTGCTACATGCCGACATCATCCTTTCATTCCAGTCCCGTGGTCTCTCTCTCTCTCTGGCTTTTCTTCGCAAACGAAGATTCAGGAAGGACTCATCCCGCGCTTTCTGCAAGCGCGCTGATGACTAAAAAGGCCAATCCGAGATAAACAGGTCCAATTGCAAAAAGCACAGCAGGTCTCCTTGGGTGATGTTTCTGGGTTGTGATTCTTTCCGCGTTGTCGTTTCTCTTCAAGACTTGTTCAGCGTGAGTTCTCAAATAAGGCTGCAGCATTGTGGATAGTGCGTCTCCATGCCTCCCGATGTGAGGCCAGGGCGGACCACTGTTGGTGATCAACTTGGCCAAGCCTGAGATGTTGTTTCAGGGAGTCTTTGTATCGCTTTTTTGGAGCACCCCTCTTACGCTGACCCGTGGCGAGTTCACCGTAGAGTAGTATTTTTGGGAGGCGATGGTCCTCCATCCTAGAAACGTGCCCTGCCCAGCGCAGCTGTGTTCTCAATATCATGGCCTCAATGCTGGTGATCCCTGCTTGCTCAAGGACAGCAACATTCGTCACATAGTCAGTCCAGTGTATATTTAGGATTGTGCGTAGACAGCGCTGATGAAAGCGCTCGAGGAGTCGTAGGTGGAAAGTCCCGTAGTAGACTGAGGTAAAACCACATCTTTTTGCTAACTGGGAAAACTCGTTAGCAAAAAGACGCAGTTTTACCGCAGTCTCCCATGTGACCGGAATGGCAGAACACTGGAGGAATGATGACATCATGCCATAAAACAGCATGGAAAGTGGAACCTTCTCGCTGCCCTGCCACTTTACTTCAGAGTGTGGTAAGCCCCTTAGTCTGGCAACTCAGCAAAAGTCTGACATGGGAGACCCTACCAGCAGCACTGCTGCCATCAGCATAGCTCTTGCCTCAGAGAAGCATGCAATCCCATCACCATTGAAAGGGAGTGTGAAAAGATTACCAGCACAATATTTTCTGGGGTTTGTGTATTCCCAGCTCTTCAAACTCAACAAACCAGTTCTAACAGTTTTTATCTCCACAAGGAGCAGGTCTTTTGTGTAGTAGTCAGCATCTTTGTATGTTGAAAGCATAGCAGCTGCATTTGAGATACACAACATCATTGATCTCTCTCTCTTTGCTCTTAGATCTTGTATTTCAAAACACAAAGTCAACCATGCAGAATTGCCTTAACTTCTGTAGTGAGTGTTGTTTTTACAGAGGTCTGACAGACTCTGGCTTATTTCAGCTGAGGAAGAAAAGCCCTTCATAATTTGGATAGCTTGTAATCAGTTGTCTTCAATGTCTTATTTTGTAGCTGCTCTTGACTCAATCAGGGAGAAGTATTTTAAAGGATTGTCATGTGGAGTTCTTTGCCAGGTATGATACCCTTTTTAATCTTTTCCTAAAGAGAGAGAGAAATGTGTCTATCCCATTTTTAAGTTGGTTTTCTGGGGATATAGCTAAGCAGTGTTTACATTGCAATTTTGAATGGATTTTGAAAGCCTCTTCCAACAGAACTGTTTGTAACTTGTTTTCATCTTGATATGAATTTGATATGAAGACCCACTTTTGAGAGAAAAGCAGGTTATAAATAAAAGGGAAAAACTGGAAAATATTGTTCTGGGATGGAGCTAAGCAAAGAATTTCCAGAATGGCAATTCCTTCGATTAACTGAAGGAAGCCATGATGCTTGAATGGTACAGACCATTGCAGTCAAGCAGAGAATCACACCACCAGAACGTCTTGTTGTTGTGTGCCTTCAAGTACTGTAGTTTCCAATTTTTGGCAACTCTAAAGTGAACCTATCACAGGGTTTTCTTGGCAAAATTTCTTCAGAGGCAATTTGCCTTTGCCTTCCTCTGAGGCTGAGAGAGTGTGACTTGCACAAGGTTTTCATGGCCTGGCAGGGATTTGAACCTTGGTCACCAGAGTTGTAGTTCAAACAACTATGCCACACTGACTCTCACCCAAGAGGTCTGTAGACATACAATCTCAATTTTTGGTAAATTTTGTTGATGGTTGGGAGCTCTGAGGATCACACAAACTGCTACTTGTGGACCATGGGTACCACAGTTCCCACCCTTCCATCTGTTGCAAACCAGAGCATTTGTAACATCTGCATCACGGTTGGAATTGGAGGGGGGATCTCCAGATGGGCATCTTTTAGGAGTGCTGTAATTGTGTATTCCTACATGGCAGGGGGTTGGACTAGATGACCTTAGTAATCACTTCCAACTCTATGATTGTATGTGGTTTACACTGCTATTCCTGTTGGGCCTAGCTAGTATTATAGCCAATTTTGAGGAAGGCTGGCAGTTGTAATTGAACATCTGGAGAGGCACCTCATTCCAACTCCTTATGTACACTGACTGAGGGCACAGACAGGACTATTTGCCAGCACTATCTAGATACTGGGGACCTATGGTATGCAAAGTATATTCTTCTCCCATTGAAATAATGCTCCTTCCCCATGCTCCTTTCTTCCCTGCTTGCTTCAAGCATTGACAATTGATATTTAACGTTCACCACTGGATAGAAACCACACTTCTAAGATACTACCTGTTCTTGCCAGCAATGCTCAGCTTGATCAGCCAGACTACTAACCTTCTGTTGAATTGAAACAGAGCTGTGGATATGATGGTGGGAGCCCTTTGTCCAGTTCAAAAGTAAATGAAGAACTAAGAAGAGAAGAGAAGGTAAGTGCAGACACATTCTGAGAACAAATGTGTGTTGTTGTAGGAATATGACTGGTGGGGATATGAGACGGGGCCTTCTAGGCTCTGGAGCTACCTTGTTTGGGAGGATAGAATGGCCCCTCCTTGCTGTCCTTCTGTCAGCAGGTTGGTTAGAACTAAAGGTTTTTAAAGAAAGGGCTTTTAAGAAGATGCTGTATTGTTTTAATTGCACACTTTTTTTAGGACTTTATCAGATGCAGCAAATACAGCATCATAACAACACCTAATGAACGTGAAAGGGCACCAATACCAGATAATGTTGTGCTTTCACGATTTTATATGGTCAAAAAGGTGTTCTTTTTTTATTGTTGGGGCAAGCCATCAGTAGATTGTCCATAGTGGTTTTTTGCCATGATTGTTGAGTGTGTGAAACCGTGCCCCAGTCTGCTGGCGAGATTCCAGCATCGATAGGCGATCCCCACAAGAACACTTCCGGGTGGGAACATGAAAACTAGCCATGAACCGCTCTTTTTATGAACCTCCCCATGTCACAGGCAAGTTTTTAAGTGTGTTTCAGTGCTTGTGTGTTTGTTTTGTTTTTTAATTTAGCTGTTTTTAGACTTTTAAGCACACTTACGTCTGCTTGCAAGAACCACTGAGATCACGCTTGCCCATCAATGCAGAAGTACGAGGCTGCTTTTTCACAGGATCACGGCTACATTTGATATAAAACATTCTTTTGCTGGCACAAAAATGGTGTAAAATATGGTGCCAAAACAACATTTTTAGTGGCTTGTCTGATAAAGTCCTTATACTGCTTTTCTTTGCTTTTAATTGTATGCTTTAAATTGTTTTGATCATATTAATAGTTCAGTTCTGTTTTAATGTTAAACTCTTGTATGTTTTTGAATGATTTTTATTCAACAAATCAAGAAATATACATTCAAACATACTTAAAACAAATGAACAAATATGCATATAAATTATATATAAAACATCAAACTCCCCGTCATTCCTTCCAATTCACATTCAGTCATAAATTCATCCTTCTCACATTCTTTATCCTCTCCATTCTTCTTCCTTTCCTTTCTTCCTTCACCATTCTTATTACCTGTCATCCTTTTCCCCATTTAATGTCTCTTCCTCATCACTTTCTTCACATCCTCTGACCTTCTCATTTACTTTCCCATACAAACAGACTTCTTACCTATTGGGATTGTTCCAGGATATGATCCTAAAATAGGAAGATATTGGAAGACAGGTTCCCAAAAGTGACCCTGGCTGTTGCTAAATTTCTTACAGAGGCAGCTAGGATTAGAGCTAACTGTGCTTTACATAAAAGCCAGTTGTAAATGGTTTACTGTTTAGATCTTTTAAAAAATATTTCATCTATTTTCTGCCTTAGGTTTGTGATCCTTTTGTGTGTGTGTGTGTGTGTGACGGATCTATGGATCGTAATAAATTTGTTGTTTCTCTTCTCTAATTTAGGTAACCTGTTGGTACCAAAGATTTGGCAACCAAGAAAGTCCACTTTTTTTATTGTCCCGGTCATCTGGTGTAAGATGTTGGTGCTCACAATACACTTCACTATTAGGTAAGGCTGAAGCATGCTGTTCCCCTTTGAAATTGTGCAGTTGACCAAAAGTGGTGCAGATTTTCAACTCATCCATGTGTTCTCTGAGTTTTGAAAGTCTGTGGTTGGCTTCTGAGTGAGCATTTCCAGTTGAAGAAGGAGGTTTGTTGGGGGTGAGTGGGTAGCTTTTATACCAAACCTCTCATATTTCACCATTGATTAAATGGAAAGCATTTGATTGTTTTTCTACAAAAATACTGAATGTGAGATTATCCCATACACTCCCTACCTGTCTCAGTATGGCAGGAATAGTCCCAATTAATCTTCTGTTGTCCCCCCTTTTCAGCTGTTTTTAAAATGTCCCAGTTTTTCTCTCTGCTCCCACTTTCTCCCTTTATCCTTAGTTTACTTCAATCACTGCAAACTGAGTTCAAAGTACAAGAGTAGTTTGCATTCAATTTACTCAGCAGTGGGAGAGGAGAGGAGAGCCAGAATCTTGCCATTCCGAATAGGCTCAGGAAAAGGCAAACTGCTGCAGCTTCTCCTAGCTTGCATGTTCTTCCTCACTAATAACTTTTGTCATCTTGATCACACTCTGTGGTTACTTGGTTTTCAACTGTGAAATGTTGTCAGGTATGTTCTCCCGTATAGTGAAATGTGAGTTTTTCCCACATAGTCAAAGCGGCTCTGGGTGTTTAGGTCTTAAAAGTCTGGATTGAAATCTCTGTGCATTTTCTCTTGATAATGAATTAGTTTCCACTTTTTCTTTCTGCCACAATGTGCTCCCAGTCCAGATCACAGTTCTGTACTGATTTCCTGCTGAAAATCTCTCTCCTACCCCTTCCCCAGAGGTCTTGTTTACTTGTAGCAGGGATGAGAATAGTGTGAACCTCCAAATGTCATAAGATTGGAATTCCCAGCATTCTTGACCATTAGCTATGCTGGCCTTGGCCTGCTGGGAGTTGCAGTCCAACAACATCTGGAGGGTTGTATACTTCTTATCCCTGACCTACAGTATGCAGTTTACAGTCCTGAATGGATCTCCCAGCGCTGGATAACTCAATCAATCCCACATGCTTTAAGAGCCTTCTAAAAATTGATTGCCACATTTAAACAGCCTTGTTCTGTAGGATTCTAGGAAAACATGGTCACATCTTGTAGACTTCCTTCCCACAATAACCCTACAGCTTGGTGTTTTCTTTATTTTGTTGGCAGATGCATTAGCTCTTGACTCACTCCAGTTGATTCAGAGAAGTTCTGTGCTTCTTCAACCTATGTCTGAGAAAAAGCATCTGAGAAATGGATCCATCATGGATGTGATGTTGGAGGTGCAAAAGTAAGAAACCGCAACAAACAGGAGCATAAATGTGAATTGTGCTGCTTATCAAATTTCCTTCTTTATGAATTGTGCTGTTAAGTTTCCCTTTTCCTTTTCCATTAACACTGTAACCTATCAGTATATATATGTATGTATTTCTCTTGGGTATGTTGCCTTTTCCAGTGTGCTGACTGGCTGATTAGGAAACATACCCAACCACTCCCTCAGCCAGTCACCACCCACATGCAAATATATATATTCCAATGCCATCTTGGGAGCAACCAAACAATGTTCTACAGTGTTGGTTATAGTTATTAAGGTTGCAGACCTTTTCAGTTCACCAGTGTCTCAGGGCTGCACAATTCCCACTTATGATCTAAGTTTACACAGTAATATATCTATTCCCACTGCAACAGTACCCAGGCAGTCAACTGCCGGTGGTGGCAGCAGGGCAACAGAGCGAGTCAGCCTCAGCAATTCTGGGAAAAATGTGGAACGCTGAGAAGGGGGAGAAGGAATTCAAATCCACTGGCCTACCTTACAGGGTTGTTGTGAGGTCTGCCAGGCATGTTTTGGGGAGTTTCTTAATGGCGTATGGTACACTGGGTCCTGTGTGTGCGTGCGTGTGTGTGTGTGTGTAATTGCTTTTTGTAGATCATGGGTTTTGTACTTCCATTTTGATATTATTGGTTATGTATGCACTCACACTTTGAGTCTATAGTGTGCTTCATTTCACATGAGTTTATTTGTAGTTCCTAGATGCCCTGAAGATCCTGCCTGATTTCTGCATCTGAGTAGGATCAGGCCTGGTTAGTACCAGGAAGGGAAATTGCCAGGGAGTACCAGATGCTGGAGGCTGTGTTTCAGAGGAAAGCAATCACAAGTCACCTTGAGTATTTCTAAGAAAACCCAGGTGACTGGAAGGCAAAGTTTACTTGGGGCATTTTTTTTTCTATTTGTGGTCATCGCTGTGTGGTTTTTGGTGTCTGAGACCATTCCTTTTTGTTTTGGCACACAAAGCATGGTCTTTCAGATAGTCTGGACCCAAAACATGTAGGGCTTTAAAGGTCAAAGCAAGCACTCTGAATTCTGCCTGGAAACAGACCAGTAGTCAATGCAGCTGTTTCAGAAGGGGAATCACATGATCTCTGTACCCAGCTCTGGTCAACAGCCTGGCCGCAGCATTTGAGACCTGCTTTTTTCTGAACAGTTTCCAAGGGCAGCCCCACATAGAGTGTATTACAGTAGTCCAAATAGGATGTAATCAAGGCATGTGTCACCATAGCTAGATCTGACTTCTGAAGGGATGGGTGCAGCTGGCACACTAGTTTTAATTGTCCAAATGCACTCCTGGCCACAACTGAAACCTGGGCGTCCGGGCTCAGATCTGAGTCCAGGAGCATACCTGAGCTATGAATCTGAGAGTTCAGCAGGAGTGTAACCCCATCCAGCACAGGCTGAATCCTGATTCCCTGAACTGCCTTCCAACTGACCAGGAGCACCTCTGTCTTGTCTGGATTAAGTTTCAATTTGTTTACCCTCATCTGGTCCATTACTGACAGCAAACACTGGTTTAGTGCAGAAAGGGAATTAGAAATGGAATGGAATTTCTTGGAATCAGATGGAAAAAAGAGAGAGAGTTTTAATTGTTCTTTAACTTTTGTGTGTGTGTGTGTATATATATATATATATATATATTTAAGCTTTACCCTGTCTTTTAAATGCTTGTAACATGCCCTGGATCCTGTACAAAGAGAAAGTTAGGATGTAAATTAAATTATATTATATTATCTTTTTCATGCTATGAGCTTTCCACTCTGGCTTACAGCCACTTTCCTAGCACTGCTTCTGTGTTGCAGCTGGTGGAGTCCTCACCTATGTAAATGCAGTAGGTAAAAATAGTCCCAGTGTCTTGCTTTAGGAGAAAGGATGGTGAAATGTAATGCTTTGGTTGTCATATGCAAATAAAACTTTTTTTGCTATCAGGTGCAACAACTGCTCTGTGGGTCACCAGATGGACACAGACGTTGCTTCTGCTGCCAGGATGGATGCTGATTTGTCCAAGGTTAGTTTTCTCTACCTGTTTTTTACTGGTGTAACTGCTGTGCCCAATTGTGCAGAGGACACCTGTCTAATTAAAGTGCATGGATTAATGGCACCTTTGTGCCAGGTACATGTGAGGGCATGGATAGAGTTTCAGCTGTGATGGAAACATTCTGTTCAGAGGGAGCAGCAATAGCAGTGCATTCTAAACTTCCAGAAATGTAAGGACCCTAGCTCTGGGAAGATGCTACCATATTAAAAGAGTCATCTGTTGTGGTTTGCGAATGCAGATATGCTTGATTTACTCAGTGCTTGGTCGTGGAGTGTGTGGTTGAACATAATAATGAAAGGGTTTCATTGTGGGTGTCAAGTGAATGTATATTGGAGCATTTCCCCCCTAACTTCTCTGCTGGTGTCTGAACTCTTCATTCAGGCAAGATCTCTAGGCCATAGTCTATAACTGAGAGGAAATAGTGGTGGTAACTTGGCAGGAAAAACAAGCAACTTTTTGGGGAGTGGGGATGATTGAAGGGCTTCAAGTTGCTTTTATCATACAGTCAGCCTGCCTCATTATGGGGAGAGGAGGATTGCCTAAATGTTCCCACTGTCTTCTCTGTTCCCCCCCCCCTTAGTCCCACCTCATAATATGGAACTGATACACAATGGGCTCTTCCAGCTTGGTTTAAAGAACCATGTATATTCACAATATAGTGACTTGGGTTTGGCTGGTGGTTATCTCCACATCCATTCATTCTGTTCTTTAGGGGTGATGTTTGTAGTAATTTCTTGGATTTGCACTAGGCTCTTCCAAAGATTTTTTTTTTTTTTAATGGAGCATGGTTTGCTGAGGTGGTCCCATGGTTTGAAGGGCAAATTTTTTCCTCTCTGAATTTTTAAAAAGAGATATAGAATTGCTTTGGGGAGGCGATGGTTAGTCCCAAAAATACTACTCTACGGTGAACTCGCCATGGGTCAGCGTAAGAGGGGCGCTCCAAAAAAGCGATACAAGGACTCCCTGAAACAACATCTCAGGCTCGGCCAAATTGATCACCAACAATGGTCCACCCTGGCCTCACATCGGGAGGCATGGAGACGTACTATCCACAATGCTGCAGCCTTATTTGAGAACTCACGCTGAACAAGTCTTGAAGAGAAACGACAACACAGAAAGAATCACAACCCAGAAACATCACCCAAGGAGACCTTCTGCTGTGCTTTCTGCAACCGGACATGTTTATCTCGAATTGGCCTTTTCAGTCATCAGCGCAGAAAGTGCGGGATGAGTCCTTTCTGAATCTTCATTCATGAAGAAAAGCCAGAGTATGGAATTATAATGTAAAAATGCCATCAATAAAAGTGCCAGTTCACTGATGCACTATAGCAGTATAGATCTTTTTAAAAAGGATTAAAAGGAAGGAAGAGGAAAGAAGGGAACATATTGTCCCAATATATTTCAGAAATTTAAAAGAAAATGAGTGGAGAGTGAGATTAAAAGGTTGCAGCTGGTGCTGGGAATTGCCAAAAAATAAAATTCTTTTGGAGATACAGTAGATATCATCTGTCTGTCTGTCTTTCAGACAAGACAACACAGTATCTCAAAGGAGGAGTATTTGTTGCTGTAGTTCATTCTCTCTCTCTCTCTCTCTCTCTCTCTCTCTCTATATATATATATATATACACGAGAGAACAACAGTTACAAATACTGCAAACCTTGTGATACTGTTGCCCCATTTGAAAGAGTCCCATGTCTTTTAATTAGTAACACAGGAAGTTTCTGAAGGTAGGCTTAGACTGAAAGTGAAAAGAGCTAATATCAATGTATAAAGCACCCTAGAAGTGGTGAGAAATGGTGATTTCATTCCAAAAAAAATTGTGGAAGTGGCACTATAATTTGAGGGGAAACAGCTGAGAAGCCTTCTGACCAGGAATATAAATATGTATGAGTTGCCATCTAGACATTGATGTATGGATGGAACTTTTTGCTTTCCTTTCAGCGGCTTTGCATTCTTTTTAGGTGGCAAACTTGGCTTGTAAATATAGTTTGAAGATAAAGAACAGCACCTCAATGTGTTAATTGTATAGTCAGGTTACTGCTGGTGAGGGAGTAGAGTCCGTGGAGTAGTCCTATTTATGCTAAGTGTGCTCTGTCATTAGCTAGGTTGAAGAAGAAGAAGAAGAAGAAGAGAAAAAAAAAGGGGTTTTAATCTTTGGGGGAGAGGCTCTATGTTCTGGGTACTTACTAACTGAAAAAATGAACTTCTAGTAGCTTTAACCTGTGTTTTTAGTTCCCCGTTTTATTTTTTATTTTATTTTTTTAATATATTTTTATTAATTTTATAATCATACATTATATTATCCAATCAATACTTAGTTAGTATAACACATAAAATTACTATAAACATCACAATTTTTCTATTAACTAATTTCAAAAGTTAACATAAATTCTTTACTATAATTCTATTCAAAAATATTAATTCGCTACCCCCCCCGCCACCTCAGTGCTCCCCTTCACCGGAGCCGTTATCCCTTACCTAATCTTTCCAGAATCTCATTTCTTCTCATGGAGGTAACCTCCCATCTTTTGTCTGTAATACTTTTTTAACAAATACTTTCCAAGTTTTATCAAAGTCACTTTCTTTCCAACTTCCTCTTCTTACTTTGATTCTACATGTTAACTTATCATTTATTGCCATCTTCCACACTTCTTTATACCACTCCTCCACTGTTCCCCATTTTAAACTGTGTTTTTAGTTCCATGTTATTTACACTAGCTCAGAGGTGAGACTCATGTGACCCTCCAGGTGTTTTTGGACTGCAAGTCCCAGCAGTCCTAGCCAGCATAGCCAGTGGTAAGGAATGCTAGGAGATGAAATACAACATCTGGAAGACAACATGATTCTCACCTCTGCTCTAGTTAACATGGCTTTACTTCGAGGCAACAATACACTTAGAAAAGTTACTTTTTTAGCTGAGGGATTCTGAGAGCTGTAAACCCCCCCAACAAATTTGTTTTTGTAAGTCCTGCTACAAATACTGTAAACACCATAAACATTATAAATAATCCTTTGATGAAGGGAAAGTTAGCCTGGATAGATCAGGTTTGTCTTGGAGCTTTCTCATTTTGAGCTGCCTCATAAACAAGGCCAAGGGCTTGTCTACACACAGGGCCAAAAGTCTGAATAAAGTCCTGCCCTTTAAGCCCCCACACTCACCTTGAATCCCTGTGCAGTTTATTCTTCATAGGGATAGCAGGTACTTGATAGATGAGAACTGGGACACATGTGGCCATGAAACATCTGAGTGTGGTCAAAATGGCAAAAGCTTTTAGTGAGGAAGAACACACAAACCAGCAGAGGCTGCAGCAGTTTGCTTTTGCCTTAGTCTGCTGGGAAGGGCAAGATTCCACTCCCTCCTCTCTTCTCCCTTCTCCTGAGTTGGTTGATTACAAACTACTTTTGCAATATGAACTCAGTTTAACATTAATGGACATAAGCTGAGGACAAAGAGGGAAAGTTGAAGGAGGAGAGAAACTAGGACATTCTAAAAGCAGCTGAAAAAGTGAGATGGCAGAAGATTAATCAGGCCTGTCCCTGCCAAATCAGTACAGTCGAAGGGTATGGTATAGAGTTCGGTTCACCAACAGATGGGAATGGCTTGAGAACCTCTGAAAGAATAATTAGGGAGCACTGCCACTGCTCCCTCTGAACATTTCCCATGCAAAGCAGTTAGCATTTCTGTCCCTTGTGGTAGGGGCTGCCTGGATCAGGAAGGCTTTGGATCTGATAGGGAATACTGTGAAGATGTAAGAGGGGAAATGGACTGTTGATGGATCTTTGGGGGGCTTTCATAGCTTTTTCAGCTAACTGGGTAGCCTTCTGAAGAGAGCTGTGGTTATTTTTATTCTCTTCCCGTGGTGCAGGAGGAAACAGCTGCTGCTGAAATGGCCCAAACAAAATAACATCACTTCCTCCAAGAGCAAAGAGAATGCAAATAAACGCAACATTGATTTGCATGTCAAGATGGTATCTCATCATGCATCTTCCACTTACATAATCACTCCCCCCTTTTCTGGTTTTGAATGTTCCCAAGCAGTGTGCTGCTGATTGATAATAATCAGTGTCCGTGTGTCTTGAGCTTTTCAACAGTAAATGTGTGTGATGTTGTGTGTTTGAATATGAATACTAAAAATCTTCATTTCTTTGCAAGGTGTGTGATGCGGGGCCTTTGACAGACAGGGCCATTGTAGCAAGGTAAGAATGTGTGTATACAGTTCATAACTTCCTTTCTGTTCTCTAGTGTTGGGTCATTCACTCAAATAGGTCCTTTTTCTCTTAGCAGTGAACCAAGTCCCTGTGTGGAGGCCTCTCCCTCTGCTTCAGAATGCACTAATGGGTCACAAGGTAAGCTGAGAGCCTAAGTTGTAGCGCACAGTAACTGAAAACATTCCATTCCATTGCCAAATATGTGAATTCTTCCCATGGGCGGCTGAGATTTGCTCCGAGCTTGGCAAAGTGGAGGAGGGATTTCTTTTGACTACAGCAACTAGTGGGCATGCCGGCTGGGGAATTCTGGGAGTTCCAGTCCAAAAAAAAGTCACTTTCCCAAGCTCTGGTTTTGCTCCTGAAATCTTGTGCATTGACTTGTGATGGGGCAGAACAGCTGTGCAAATTCTACAGTCTGGATAGCTCAGTCGTTACAGCCATGGACTACTTATCTTGGCTGAAATCCTAGGACCCTCTCTTCTCTTTTAGTGTATGTAGCCAGTGGCACCATCCTTTACAAGCTGGTATCCACAATTCAATGACAGAGAACATTAATTGTATTGATAAAGACCCAAGTTCAATCCAAAACATATCCAGGGTTGGGTTTTTTTTAAAAAAAAAAATACCTTGGGTGGCTGAGATGGAAAGACATCTACCTGAGAGTTTGGAGGATTGTATCCAGTTGAAGTTGATGCTGGGTGAAGGGTCTAACTTGATGTATAGCATCTTCATATAGTGAGCAACCTTTATCTTCGACTTGACAACCTTTATCTAATTCTATAGTGCTGTGGGATGGCTACAGTGGGAGAATTACAGCATTTGTAGCTGCGTCCTATATAGAAGATGAAATGCGTCCATCAGGTGTCTGGAAAATGGCTGTGTGTGTGTGTGTGTGAGAGAGAGAGAGAGACCTGAATTGTGTGGGGTCCACAAGGATCCCACTAGTGTCCAGATCTTAATATGGGGCATATTTAATTAGTTCAAAATAGCAGTAAGATGCTGGGTAATGGCAAGATCTTTTGACCTATGTATATCGGTAGTAACTGAGGGGACTCCAAACCAGAACATACAATTAAATGATCTTTATTGGAAATTAGTCTTAACAGCATTCATGCAAACACGCAGGCTTCAAGCAATCAGACAAGGCTATCAAAGATAGTAGGAAGTATTTGGATAGAGGAATAGAATAAGGGGATTGTGGGTTATACTATACCGATCCTAGAAAGCTGGGATTGCGAAGTAAACTGGCAGAGAGGAGGTCCAAAAGGCAGACTGGCTACACAGTTTGATGTGGAGTTGAGAGGAAGAGGATCTGTGCACACTTTGGTGGTGTTTTAGGGTGATATTTATATGTGATACATTCGTCCCTTCACATTCGCGGGGATAGGTTCCCCAGACCCCTATGTGATACAGTCATCCCTTCATATTCGCGGGGGATAGGTTCCCCAGATCCCCGCGAATGTGAAAATTCCACGAATAATGACTGCCCTCCCCCTCCCCCACCAAAGCGACCATGGGGCCTGCGGAGGCCCCATAGTCACTTTCCCCCGCCTCCCGCCTCCCATCCAAGGCCTTCACAGGGCCTCCCGAGGCCCCATGGAGGCCTCCCTGGGGTCTGGGGAACCCCAGCCCTCCCCACTCCCTCCCAGGGCCTTCATGGAGCCTTCAGAGACTCCGTGGAGGCCTCCCCGGCCCTCCCCCTCCCTCCCAGGGCCTTCACATAGCCTCCAGAGGCCCGTTGTCACGGTTTTGGGAAGGCAGGGGGCCCTCCCAAAACCGTGAATATGCAAAACCGCAAATGCTAAGTTCGCGAATGTGGAGGGGCAACTGTAATTCCCCTGAAGGTATGAGATTTTAGAGTAGAATACAAAGTTCCTTGGAGTTTCCCAAGTCAAAGGGTTCTCCAGAAGCGTTAACGATCATTAATGGGTGATGTATTTGGAATTGAATAGGAGCAGGCTAGGTCTAATGTTGAGGGAGAAGGAAAGAGGAAAAACCCATTTTGAAAACATCAAGAACTCTGCTATTATTGAGTGGATTAGTGGATGACTCATCTCCAGGTGTTAACTCTGACCAGAGAATTATTTGTTTGGGGAATTTCCAAAGGCCCCTCCCTTGGTTATATGTGATTCCAGTCTTGGTATCTGGGGGTCCCTGGTTTACCTACTAACCACAGGGAAGGCCACACCAACTCAAATTATTAAATATTGCAAATTATGTGAAATTCCAAGATGGGGGTTTTCAGGGTAGGTAATGAGAGAGAGAAATTATTATTATTTATTTAATGTCTTTTTTTTTTTAGCCATCTTATAGTAATGGGCTTACACTAAGAAATTAACCAAGCACAGAAGCACCTTACATTTAAACAATGATAAAATAAGGCAGTTAAGCTAATATACAATTTCAAATATCTCAGAGCAGCAAATGGCAGACATATTTTTAAAATGAGAAGCTTTTAAAAGACCTTTAGAAAGCAGCCCCAGGTAGAGCTTATGTGTTAGAAGGAAATTCTAGTTGTTTCATAGGGTGAGGAGAGTCACTACTGTGATGGTCCTGCCTCTACTACATACCACCCTTACTGATCTTGGTGGTGGGCTAGTAGGTTACGCCTTACTGAAGACTAAAAAAAAAAAATCATAGGAAATGATCAGTTAGTTGAGAAATTTGCCAGTTGAGATACTTTACTGTGTTGATGTTCCTCACCTCCACCCTTGCGGGGCATTTGCTTTGAGGTTGTTGATAACAAGCCTTTAAAAGTGTGAAGGGTATTAGATAGTAATGAGACATAACAACCTCTGCCTTTTTAATAACTCATAATTGGTTGCATTCTATAATTTGGCTTGATGTGGCCTTCCGCGAAATGACAGTAAATCAGGACTCCCCATGCGCCAGGGCTGGAGTCACGCTTATAGGCACATACAGCCTAAGGAAGCCCCCCCTAAATTCCTCAAAAGGTCACATCCGCAGGTAAAGATTACACAGAAAGCTCTGAAGACTACAGTTAGAGTGATAATGGCTGGCTTTCTCTGGGTGTCTCTGGACGTGAGACATTCCCAGATCACATTAAAGGTAGTCGGAAGTCTCATTTTCATACGAGATGCCAGTTTCCCTCTGGTTTTCCAAATCTCCAAATCAAAAGAGAGTTGCCTGTCACTCATCAGTCCTAAAACATTCCTTTCTTCACAAATGTTAACATATCCGGGGATTCATTGTTTAAACTTGGGAATCTCTGGCAAACATTTGTCTTCCTCTCAAAATTACCCCTTCAGGAGAAATAACTATAAATATCACCCCAAAACCCCATCTGAGTGTGCACAGATCCCTTTCCTCCCATCTCCATATTAGTCTGTGATGCCAACCCCCACCCTTCCTCACCCCACTCTCTTGCTGTGTGGGGTGCGTTGCTGCGCATGGACCTGACCCCTCATCTCCCGTTTCCCCTCTAGTCTGTGACACCAGTTCCCCTTCATTCCCCTTCCCGCTGTGCCTGCTCGCTGCTAAAACATGTCTGCTCTTTGGATTGGTACAATATAACCTATCATTCCCTCAATCTATTCCTCTATCTAAATACTTCCTACTATCTTCAATAGCCTTGAGTGAGTACTTGAAGCCTGAGTGTTGATGTGAATGTTGTTTAGACTATTTTTCAATAAAAACCATTTTAGTTTCTTTTTGTTTCCTGGTCTTGTATTCAGTGAGTTCTGGTATATGCAGGTAAAAGACCCTGCAGTTATGCAGGCTCTTGCATGCCAATTTGAGCTAATTACATTTCCCCAAATCTCAGTTCGGACACACATGGAAATTCCTCCCTCAGCAATTTGGGTAACAAGATGGATATCATATGTTTCCTTAATTTGTTCTTTGTTCTCTTTCTCCTCATCCCACTCCTCTGTAGATATGGACTCTACACTACTGCATACCACAGAGGGGGAAGTGTCTGAGGTTGCTTTAGCAGTGATGGAGGAAGAAGCCACTGCTGATGCAAACGAGGAAGCTAAACAGGAGACTACACACAAGCTTTCTGGTACACAGTTGCTGTTTTTCTGCTAAGTGAGCTTAACCAGAGTGTTTTTGGGAACAATCTCTTCATTCCAATGAGAGAGCTAAGCCAAGCAGACACAGGCATCTTTGAGTCATTCTTCTTCGGGAACAACTAACTAAACCAGAACTGATTGTGGTCATTATCTTAGCTTTCTTATAGCAAACTCTCTCTTTCTGTCCTTTTAAAAAATAACCCTTTAAAATTAAGAGGGTTGTCTAGACAATGAAAATACTAATACTAATACTAATACTAATACTAATAATAAAATGTATTTATATCCCGCCCCTCTGCGAGCAATTGGGGCGGCTTACAACAATAAAATAATACACAGCATAAAACAACTCAAAATCCCTTCCCCCCCTTAAAACATTATTAAATTAATACAAATTAAAATCAGTATATAATACAATTTATTAAAAACCCTTTTGAGCAAGCAGCATCAGTTTGGAGGTCCAGAAGTAACCTCCAGAGGGGGTTCCTGAGGCCGGGGTTAGCTATTCCGGAAAAGCCTGCCTAAGAGAACCGTCTTGACAGCCTTTTTAAAGCTGTCTAATGATGTCAATAGGCGGATCTCATCCAGCAGGCCATTCCACAATTTGGGGGCAATAGCCGAGAAAGCCCTCTGGGAGGTGGTCGCCAGCCTCTCATAGAATTTGAGGATAATTATAATAATAGTAATAATAATAGTAATAATAATGAGGAGGAGGAGGCTTTATTTATATCCCACCTCTCCCATCAGGATCGGGGCAGCAAACAACATACAAAACATCGAACAATAACAATACCATTTGTCCCAGCACACTGCCAATGAGATTCACAGTATTCAGAAGGAGGGGAGCAAAAAACTCCATCTACCTTTATGGCTTTTCCTGAAGTTTTAAAAATAATTTGTGGATGTGTACATTATAGCACATCTGGACATCCAATTCACATCGCTGTAAATTCTCGGTGAGGGCGGAAGTGGAAAGCTAATTGGTTGGACGTGTGCGGGGTGGGGGGGTAGACTTGCCAGCAAGGAAGTGGCTGGAAATGCCATTTTCGAGTTTTACATTATCGATCTTGCACTTTTTTGCTGTGCTGAGGCGACCAAACAGCTTTTTTTAAGTGGAAGGTTGCACCTGAGCACTTTTGATCTACAATTTTTTTAAAAAATACTGTGCAGCGGCAACAACCTTCGCATACCAGCAATTTTGCCAAAGGAAGGACCATGGAGATAAAGAGGTGCTGCTGAAAATTTGTGTTAATGCGCAGCAATCCACATTATATCTTTTTGTCTAGACAACCCTTCATTGCCTGAACCATATCTTTTAACTCAGGCAGGGTAGATCCCCATTGTGTACTAAAGTTCTTGCTCTTTAAATTATCAACCTTATCTGTTGAGGGTTTGCTTCTTCCTATCTGTTTCACACTTTGTTTAAGACTGTTTTGATTAGTGAACTCTTGACTTTTATGAGCTTAGCCATAACCTTACAAAGATGATGTCAATGAAATAATGGGGATTCATGAAAAATAATCTTGCTATTGCCCATAAACAGCTAGTTCAGCTTTAACCTTCTGTACTGAATAAGGTGATCTGTTCTGACTATATGCATGCTTGCTTGTTAAAATCTGGTGTTTGCTAAATTTTGCAGGGGGCTTTTCTTCACCTGAGGATCTATCAAGCATCACTGTGTGTAGAAGTAGGCAGAAGACCAAGTGAGTAACACCAGATTCTTTAGATATCATGTTTCCCATTTTGGCATCACACTTTCATTTTGTGCTGTAAGCCTTCCTTGTAAGCTGGACCATTAGATGGCAAAGACTAATAAAAGAGGACAAAATGGGTTTGTAATTCCAATTGACATTCTCTTGACACAAAAAAAGAGTGGTACAGCCCTCTCTGTGGTGGTTTATGTGGGACCTATTCAGTGTGCTAAAGCTAATCTCCCCTAGCGATGCAAAAATTGTCAGCTTAACCTTTTTCCATATTTGAATTGTTTAAACATTTGGGGGGGGGGAATTGAACCTCAGATTCTTTCCATCCACTATGAAGACATTTGTAAATTGAGTAAATTCTTCAAAAACAGAATCTAAATCAGCCAAATTAAATGGGTACAGCTGTCCCCAGTCTGAAGAGGTCTGTGTTCTGGTTTTATGCTATAGTGGTGTTAAAGTTGATTCTGTCAGAAAAAGAGAGGTGGCAACTTTAATTTGATGCTAACATACAGAGGAATTCAAATCAAAATTTGAAAGAGTAAAGCATATAAGGCCCTGGACTTGGGCTGGATGAAAATTTTGGTTTCTTCCATATTCATATATTGTTGAAATATCAAGTTCTTTCCATCCTGAATATTAAGAAATTTGTGAATTTTTGTAAAAGCATATTTCAAATACTGAAACAAATTTCTCCTAGCTTCCTAATTGAGTCAATGCACCATGCTACTCTTTTATTCAGAATCTTCAATGCTTTGTGTGACCATTCAGTCAATACTAAGTTACCAAAATCTTTCTTCCCTTTTGTAAACTTGGAAATATTGCCTTTGGTTGCCACTTGAAATCTTTTGGTTTTGTCTTTCTAAAATTGTAATTGAGCTTAGAACTCAGACTCAGTGTGATTTCATATAAGAACATAAACAGAGCCATGTTGGATCAGACCAAAGGACTATCTAGTCTATCATTCTGTTCACAAAGTAGCCAATGAATTGCACATGGGAAACCTGCCAGCAGGACAAAAGTACAACTGCACTCTTCATTTCACACTGCCAGCAACTGATGCATGGAAACACACTGCTTCTGCTACTGGATGGGCTATAGCCATCCTGACTAGTAGCCTTTGATGGCTGCATCTTCCATCAGTTTATTCAATCCCTTTCTAGAGCTACATCTTGTGGAGTGAATTCCAAAATTTCACTATGTGCTGTGTGAAGAAGTTCTCTGCTGTCCTTAATGTCTCACTAATGAGCTTCAGTGGATCATCCCAGTTTCTAATACATTGCAACTCCCATGTCCATGGGGAATGGGTTACCGGGCTTACCAGAAGCCCCGTATAATAGCGAACCCTATTAAAATGAATGACTTCCAGACCACGCATACCACAAAGTCAAACACTTCTCTAGGAATCTTCTACATCTTCCAATGTGATTCTATGGTCATATTACAGTAGAATCATACCATAGAATCATGCTAGAGGACCTAGAAGATGTCTTGAGACCAGTTATCCACATCACCATGACCCTGTTCACTGGATGGGATGGGAGATATAATTCAAGACACCAGAAGAGCACCAGGTTCAAGAAGGCTGTGCTAGACAAATCCTTATAAACACACACACAGAGCCAACTCAAAACATCTTGTTTCCAGAGATGAAGACCCAGATGATACTCTCTCCTATTGTCTGTGGAAAAGCTCACTGGACTTGCAGTTGAATCCTATTGCCAGCATTGGTAATTGGATAACTATCATTCACCACATCTAAAGACAACAGGTTAGCTTAAGGTAGTGCTTCCCAAATGGATACCAAAGTCTGGGACCCACTGGCTTAGGATCTTCAGGACAAATTGTCTCACATACAGCCTTCTCTTCCAAGACCTTGTTGCCACCACACAGCATCTGCTGCTTGAGATGTCTGCCCTCCTGTGTCTAATGTTAAGACCAGGCCCTTCATCTGGTCATGCTTCCTTCAACAGAACAATTGCTGATTGGGGAAAAGAAGATTTTTTAAAAAATGTTTATTGAGACAATTGCTCAGAGCTAATGGGGCAATACTGCTTGTGATCAGCTAATATATTTGTTCATGTTCTCTGGTTTCAGTGTGTCTCCCAGCGAGAAGGAAGTGGAGGTAAGCCTTGGAATATTCACTGTTCTTCTGTTTATTTCCCCTACACGCAATACTATTCTCTTTCTTATTATGCCCTCACACATCTCTGTTCCTTGATTTGGGTGTTTCTAAGTAAGACAAGCTGTCCTAAGCCTACCTAGTTCATCCAGAGGGCAACTCATCTTTATAAAGGCTGTGATCCCATTGTTGTTGTTGTTGTTGTTGTTTGCCTTCAAGTCATTTCCAACTTACGGCAATCCTAAGCTGAACCTATCACAGGGTTCACTTGGCAAGATTTGTTCAGTGGGAGGGTGCCACTGCCTTCCTCTGAGACTGAGAAAGTGTAACTTGCCCAAGATCACCCAGTGAGTTTCCATGTCTGAGTGGGGATTCAGACCCTGGGGGATGTCTAGACGAAGTAATATAACGTGGATTGGTGCATAGTATCTCAAATTTTCAGCAGCATTCATTCATCTCCATGGGTTTGGGCAAGATTGCTGGTATGTGATGCCTTCTGTCTTTGATGTTCACATGGAAGCATACCTGTGAATCAAGATGATAGCCATGAGTGAATTACTAGTGATTTTATTTTCCACAAGTTGACTAAGATGCACAAGATGTCTAAGAGGTACAAACAAGTCTCACGCTACCTTGAGTTCCACTTCTCAGGAGAAAAGCACGGTATAAACAAATAAGCAATCAAAAAATAAGGGCAGTATTGACCATAACTACCCCTGGGGTGAGAGCCTCCCTCTCCCCACTCTCCTTAAAAAAAAAAACAACACCTTACTACTTAGGCCAATAGTTCCCAACTTTGGTCTTCCAGGTGTCTTGGACTTCAACATCCAGAAGCCCCAGCCAGCTTGGCCAACAGTCAGGTATTCTGGGATCTGAAGTCCAAACATCTGGAGAATCAAAGCTTGGGAACCACTGACTTTGACTTCCTTAAGGAGGATGTCAAATGGGACCTTTCTTTAAAATCAGCTACCATTTTCAGCAAAGCTTGGAATGTTACTTTTAGGAAGAATGAATGAATATGCTGACCAAAGCATCATCCAACTTCTACTGCTCCATATAGGGATGGCTTTAGCATGTCAGTACATACATACATCCTTAACAGGACCTTTCCAAACCCTGTTTTTCATAAACTCATGGGAAGAAATTTACTCTCCAAGTACATTACTGTTATGTTTTAATAAAAAATAGTTACACTGAAGTCAAAACTCAAAAGTTATTAAACAGGCTTCCTCCTGGAGAATTGTCAGGTGTTGGGTGGGTATATATATCTATACAGGCATACACACTTTCACTGAGTCTAGTGTATAACTCTCTTTGTGTGTGTGTGTGTGTGTGTGCATGTGCAGAGTTATACACTATACATAGTGAAAGTGTGTATACCTATGTGGATCACAAACACAGTTCAAAGCAAATTCACTCTTACTTTCTCTCTGTATATCTACATATATAAATTACCTTAGAATTGTGCTCTTTTTCTTTCCTTTGTATATGGTGTTCACTTGAACATTTTGTTCATCATTTGTAATAGTACAGATATCAACACAAAACATGGTCCCCACACCACTGGTTTTCAGAAAAGGGTCCTCCAACTCAGTGACATTGGGCAAGTCTACAGTACTATTAGTACTGGACTGCTTTGGGGGTGTACTTTTCATTGCCAGTCTCTTTCAATGTAGGTACCATTTAAGAAACAGCCTGATTTCTTTGGTTTCTATGTGTGGGGAATGGACATCTGCTTAGTGGAAGCCATTAATGGAGGCTGGCTTCAGATCATGACACATAGTTAGTTTACACAGGATATCTGTAAATTTCTTTTCTTGACTAGGCAGAATTCCTTCGGCTGTCTTTGGGATTCAAATGTGATCTTTTTACCCTGGAGAAGAGAGTCAGATTAGAAGAGAGATCCCGAGATCTGGCTGAAGGAAACTTGAGGAAGGAGATTGCTGGTGCCTTGAAACTGCTTGATGTAAGACCGGGAAGGATGTGGTATGATCTATGTATTCCTTGTTCACCATTGTCTTGGCTTTGGCTTGAGAGGAGGAAGACAGATGTAACATTTGTCGGGAGAGGGATTTATATAAAATTTACTATTTTTGCTGCAGACATGCAGCTTATCATTTCTCAGCACTAAACTAAACTAGAACTTTAAAAAAAGTTTTGCAATTTGAACTATGGAAAACGTAGTGGAAGGTGCTGATTGGTTAATACTTGTGTACACTTTTCAGACTCTGTTGCAGAGCAGTTCTGCATCTGAGGGTAAGGGAGGGTGAGGAAAGAAATTAATTTGCAACATTTTGAAACAAAGTTTGTGTGACAAGCTGAAAGAAAGGCAATGGAAGGGCATTATCTTATTGATTTTCCTTGAGTTTTGTCCGGGCTGTGAGGCCGAGTTCTGGAATGGTTTCTTTCTGATGTTTCGCCTGCATCTGTGGCTGGCATCTTCAGAGAATGGTTCGGTAGGAACTGGCTCCCAGTTTTGAAAAACAATAGAATAAAAACGCAACACTTACAAAGGAATTCCACCCTGGGACAGGGGGAGTGCCAGCAGATAATGCCCATCAACCAACCATTAGCCAAGCAGACACTAATTAGCCTTGCATTTCTATACCCAGAAACTAACCATTCAATTACACAAATTTACATATACTCCCCAACAGGGGGGTCACAGCATATAAACTCCACATACACTCCTACCCAACCATTCTCTGAAGATGCCAGCCACAGATGCAGGCAAAATGTCAGAAAGAAACCATTCCAAAACATGGCCTCACACCCCGGAAAAAAACCAAGGAAAATCTATGGATGCCAGCTGTGAATGCCTTTGATTTCACATTATCTTATTATTAGATATGCTGGGATATCTGTTCTGGGATGAGACTAGATGATAGGTTTATCATGTTATTGGTTTTTTGCAGAGGTAGTCCTCCAAGTGGTTAAAGGCATCCTTTTATCATAATGCATCATTTTCATCACCGACATCTTGCATTTATTGGGCTTTGTTAGTTGCCAGTGTAAACATGAGCTTAATTTTCAAGACTGATCACAAAGGCATGAATCTCTGGGGAAATCCTTGTGGTAGACAAAATGAGTTCAGCATAGGAACTAAGCATGCCCCTTAATATCTGGTTTGACTCTAATGCAAATAAAAAAGTTGGGCTGATACTGCAGATAAAGAAATAGCTTTAGCTACTCTTCAAAAGTACAACTGACCTAACCCAATAAAAATACAGAATGGCACAGGTACGCACAAGCTTCCACTTGTGTCAGGATGATTGTTGGCTTGTGATTATCCATCTCACTGCAAATGCTTGTTTTAGTAAGAGCTACCACGTGTTGAGAGAGGTACAGGGTGACTTCTAAACCTTCCTGTATCTAGAAAGTTGTAGCTTAGCTATGGATTGAAAACTGTGAGGAGGGTGAAAACTTCCCAGTGTGCATGTCTGTGCTGAGCAGGGCCAAGGTTAATTTCTAGACGAAGAAAGGCATGATAATTCTAATATTTTGAATAAAGAAAGGCAGTACACTAGTTGTTCTCCTTTTTAAGGCCTTGGGAGTTGAGAATACCTGGATGCTATAAAAAGCAACCTTTATGCACAACCTGAATGCTACCTATTGGCATGGGGTTTTGTTGTTTTTCTCTGGCTTCTCTTCGCAAACGAAGATTCAGGAAGGACTCATCCCACGCTTTCTGCAAGCGCGCTGATGACTAAAAAGGCCAATCCGAGATAGACAAGTCCGGTTGCAGAAAGCACAGCAGAAGGTTTCCTTGGGTGATGTTTCTGGGTTGTGATTTTTTCTCTTCAAGACTTGTTCGGCGTGAGTTCTCAAATAAGGCTGCAGCATCGTGGCTAGTGTGTCTCCATGCCTCCTGATGTGAGGCCAGGGTGGACCACTGTTGGTGATCAATTTGGCTGAGCATGAGGTGTTGTCTCAGGGAGTCCTTCTATTGCTTTTTTGGAGTGCCCCTCTTACACTGACCCGTGGCGAGTTCACCGTAGAATACTATTTTGGGGAGGCGATAGTCCTCCATCCTAGAAACATTCCCTGCCCAGCGCAGCTGTGTGGGCACTTGGGTTGGGTTTGTTTAACATGTCCAGAGCCTGGAAGCATTGCTTTTGGGGGGCAGCAACTTCTAGAATATCCCAGCCAGCATGGACACCATTGGCCATATGAGCTGGAATTCTAGCAGTTGTCTTTCAAAAAAGAACTTTTCCAAGCTTTGATTGTGCCCTATTTGTCCCTAGGCATACTTTCTATTGCATCATGATTATGAATGATGTGCAATTATTGTTTCTCTTTCTTTGGATGTTTCCAGTCTCTAGCCTCTCTAAGTGAAGATAACCAGGCACAGGAGATAGTTAAGAAGCTGCAGAAGAGCCTGGAGCTTCTGAGTCAGCATGCCACCAGGATTGCCAGCAAGGCAGAAATGCTGGGAGCCATCCATCAGGTAAGTTTGCCCCATTCCAGAAGATGTAAAGTTGGATTCTTCTAAATATACGTGCTGAAAGTTGGTGCAAAAAGTGGACTGTCACTTGATGATATGTCACCATATCCATGGACAGTCAAGCATCCAGGGGAGGAGAGGCCAGTCACAGAATGGTGGACATCACAGCAGTTCTAGTAGAAGAAGCGGAAGGTCTGTCTTGAGGTGGACTCTGGAAGATGCTAACCTGGAAAATTCTGACATTGATGGTGCTCAACCTTGTGTCTCTAAAAGTTGTCAGATTACAGATCCTAGAATCTCTGAGTACTGGCTTTGTTTGATAGGGCTTCTGGGAGCTGAAAGTTATCTTGAGACCCAAGAGAACCACTGAGCCTGGTGAGTTTGGGTTTTGAGGGCCAGTAAACCAAATGATAGTTGTGGGCAGAGGCAGAACTAGAAAGGGGGGCCCTTCTATAGCTTCTAGTGCAAGGAACACTTTTGTGGTTCTAAAATGGAGAAGATATTCCACACAACATGTTGAGTTCCTGCAAATTTCTTATCATGAAGTCGAAGGCTTTCACGGCCAGCATCCATAGATTTTCCTTGGTTCCTTGAAAAATTTCTTATGAATTCACAAAGAAATTTGAGAGCTCCTACTATTTTCAAACTTATTACAGAGCTGATTTATACAACCTGTGCAAAATCTTGAAAATGCAGAGTTCCCATTTTCTTCCTTAAAGAACCTGGAATGGAGGGTGGGTTGATCAAAATAAGAGACTAGGTGGCGGAGGGGGAGAGTGAGCCATTCCAGAAATGAACAAGGCAAAGTTGGACCACCACCAAGACTCCTATGTAGTGGAGTCCCCTCTGGGATTATCAATCAGAAGTGTACTAAATGATTATTATCTTCCTGTTGCTTTCATAATACTCAATTTGTTACTACCTTCAGTTGGATGATGATGATTATGACAATGATGATTGTTTTAATGCAATTGAATGCAACTGAAAAGTAACATGATAGCTATCTCTAACTATATAAAGGGATGTCATATAGAAGATGGAGCAAGTTGTTTTTCTGCTGCTCCAGAGACTAGAACATGATCCAGTGGATTGAAATGACAAGAGATCCCACCTGAACATTAAGAACTTTTTACTGTAAGACCTGTTTGACAGTGAAGTGAATTATCTCAGGGGGTGGTGGACTTTCCATCTTTGGAGGTCTTTCAAAAGAGGTTGGATGGACATCTTTCAGAAGTACTTTAATTGTATATTCCTGCATGGCAGGGGGTTGGAGCTGCTGGCCCTTGTGGCCCCTTCCAACTCTAGCATTCTATGATTCTATTGAGTTTTCTTTGTTTTGTAAAAACTTACCAGCCAGTAATCAAAATTAAAATGACCTGCCTGCAAATGTTGAGCTCCCACACCTTAAAAACAGTTCCAGGATCCTTGCTCTTCCTCCAAAGTCCCATTTTGAACTGGCCAGTATTGCTTACCCTAGTTGTCATCCATATGTGCAAGTTACAGTTTGTCAGTTTCCATATACTAGGTGTAGTCAGTCCCAATTACCTGGTGCTTGTCTCACATAATAAAATCACTATTATTATGGGAAGATGCTTGGTGATGGTATGTTAAACTTTAGCATGAACATGTGTGCACTGAAATTGTTTGGGTTTGGGTTTGGGTTCCAGCCCCAACTTGGAGTCACAATAAAAGTCCTGTGAACTTAAGGTCCCTTTATACCTGCCCATTGTACTCCAAAACAGTTCTATTGCCAAAAACCTGAGTGTAATAGCTAGTGAGTGAAGGAAATTTACTGGTCCAGCACTGATTTGGAGCTGAGGTCTGATGTAACCTAATAAGTATGCAAATTTCTTTTCCTCTGTGAAAAGTTGGAAGGGGGTGAAGTCTTCTGCTTGGCCTTCCCTTGGTGCAACTGCAGCGTCTGGAAAAGTTAACATGCTTGACTGGGTTACCCTGGCAGTTGTAATCTTAAAAAGTAACTTTTCCAACTCGGGCCTTGACTGGACAAAACAGAAGCCCATGCTTCATTTTCATTCCTTGTTGTTAAAGAAGTAGCAGGGACCCTTACATGAGTAGTTGGCTCAGATGTCCCTTCATCTCTATGCCCCTACCATCATATCCCTTTTTCTTAAAAGTGAATACCAGTGTTAAAGAACCAGGAATGCTCTGGATATGTGTTAAAACTCCCATCATCCCTTAGCCACCATGAAGAATGATTTGGAAGGGGTGTGATTCCATTAAAACAAATTCTCTTTACTTTATCATTGCTAAGCTTGGAAGGTGGTCCTTCAACTTGGTACCCACTTAAGCCCTGTCCGATGTCCCCTTATGCACCCAGCATCCTGCACATTGGAATCCATCTAATCAAATTTGGTTTCCTTCCAGCCCTGGAGGCTCCAGTCCAATTCTGTATGACAGAATTATACTGCTAAGTGTCTGATTATGTTCCAGACAAAGGCAACCTGGTGCCTCCCAGTTTCAGAATCCAGGTCCCATGAGCTCCAGCCATCACCAGTGCTAGAACTTATAGAATTCTAGAGATTACTTGTATAGGATACTCATCTGGAGAAGGCAGATATTCATCTCTTACTACATCCTACTACATATGGAAAAAATGCTGTAGAATTCAAAGGTTGCTGGAACCATCTTTGAACTTATAGCGTTCTGTACCCTCTTTCTCCTCTCCTCCCCACCAAAGGATGATCTCTGATCATTCACAGTGAAATCAGTTCAAACTGTATGGCTGCAGAATATTCTCCCAATTCCCAACATAAGTTGTCTTCATTTTTTAAAAAAATTAGAGCTCTCAGAGTGGCTTTAGTACTATCTTTTTTGTACTCTTCTGAGCATCTGCAAGAAAGAGATGGCATGTATGTCATGAAATCCAAAGGCATGCCTTAGTGGTCCTTCTCTTGATGGAATAACCATTGACACATCTCCTGGCCAGCCTTTTGCCCATCCCTAACATTTCTTCTTTAGGAGAGCCGAGTCAGTAAAGCAGTAGAAGTGATGATCCAGCATGTGGAAAACTTGAAACGTACATACACGAGGGAGCATGCAGAGCTGGAGGAACTGAAGGGGTTGCTGCTGCAGAATGAAAAATCCTTTGGCTCTCTCAGTGATCGAGGTAATAGCTGACAAGATGATGATTGATCCCTTGTAGATGTGGCAGCTATGATCCTTCTCTACAATGTCAGGATGGCTACCTAACTCCCATCAGCTGCCATGCATCTTTCTTGGAACATCTTCAGTGGGGTGGGAAGGTGCTGGAAAGTTCCCCTTTTCGAACAACATGACCCCATCCAGAGCTTCAGCCTGCACCATACTTTTTGCCTCTTGATATTTTAAGTCACTAAGAAGAGATCTTAGAGAGGCAGTGTGGTATAGTGGTTTGAGTGTCAGACTAGGATTCTGGAGACCAGGGTGTTCAAATCCCTGCTAAGCCATGGAAACCAACTGGGTGGCTTTTGGCACCTCCACTCTGTCGGCCTCAGAGGAGGTAATCGCAAACCCCCTCTGAACAAATCTTGCCAAGAAAACTCAGTGATAGAAAACTCAGGATTGTCTTAGGATTGCCATAAGTTGGAAATGACTTGAAGACATGCATGATCTCTTTTTGTTGTTGTAAGTAGACAAAGCTTGGAAGACTCTCAACTCTTCTTTCCCAGTACCAGGAGACTGGCTCAAGACTTGAGTCACCATTGCTGTGCTTGAATACAAAACCACCAAGCTTGGAATAGTTTCCCCTTTGGACTGCAACCCCCAGAATCTTCAAGGCACCCTGGCCAGTAGGAGTTGAAGTCAAAAGAGGAATTTTTTCAAGCTTGGTGGTTTTGTATTCAAGCACAGCAATGGTGACTCCAGACCTTTAGCTATTCTCTTGACACTGGGAAAGAAGGGTTGGGAGCATTTCCCATGATGTGAAGAGAAGTGTCTTTCTCTCCCTAAGAGTTAGTATATCATTATACTAGACCAGAAATTGGATCAGGGCCACGAGGAAGAGGAAGAGGGTGCTAAAACTTCCCAATAGTTTTCTGATTTTTAACTCACTTTCCCTTTCTTCCTTGCCACTCATCCCCAAACTGCAGTTTGTTCCACATACAGGGACTCTACTGGAAATGTTTGTGTCAAAAGCTGACATGTTTGGAAACTAACTGAGGCCCGAGCACTAACAAGGGGCTCATCGCTGATCCTTCTAAAAACTACCTGAACCTCCTCTTCCTCCTTGCTCATACAGCCTGTTCCTCTGCCCTCTTTAGGTGTCCAAGAACTGACAAGAGCAAGGAAAAGGAGCTGCAGCTTCCACCTGCTGTGACCTGGAGCCCTTTGACAGTACATGGTTGTAGTACTGTAATTCCACTTTAACTGCCATGACTTCGTCCTATGGAATCTGGGATCTGCAGTTTAGGGAAGGGCATTTAGAATTCTCAGCCAGTGAGCTCTAGTGCTTCACCAAACTACAAACCCCAGAATTCTATACATCCCCTCCCGACATGAAAATTAGTGCATGTATGACCAAGTAACAAGAGTGTGGTCAAGATGTCAAAAGTTTTTAATGAGGGAGAACACATAAGCTAGGTGAGTCTGCAGCAGTTTGCTTTTGTCTGAGCTTACTGGGAAGAGGAATATTCTGCCTCCTCCTCTCCTTTCCTCCCTTCTGAGTAAATTGCATACAAATTGTTTTTGAACTTTGAACTCCTTTTGCATCAATTGAAGTAAAGCTGCTGACACGCTGCCGAAATGATGCAGTTTGACACTGCTTTATCTGCCATGGCTCAGTGCTATGAATTTCTGGGATTTGTAGTTTTATGAGATATCTCACCTTCTCTGACAGAGAACTCTGGTGCCAAAGCAAACTGTAAATCCCAGGATTCCATAGGATGGAGCCATGATATTTAAAGTGGTGTCAAACTGCATTACTTCTGCAGTGCGGCAGTAGTCAAAGCCAGGACGAAGGGAGAAAGTGTAAAGAGGAGGAAAGAGGAACTAGGACATTTTAGAAGCAGCTGAAAAAGTGGGATGATAGAGGATTAATTGGGACTGTTCCTGCCAAAATGGGGCAGTTGGAGGGTATGTCTGTGGGATGTTGACACAGCAGTTAAAGTGGAGCCATAGCTGTGTATTGTCAAAGGACCTCTGGAACATATGAACTAGAGGGGGAGGGCAAGCCATGACAATAACAAAGAGCTAGCTGGGCCAACTCAACAATCTGGTTCAAGGACCAACATTGGCCCTTCCATCAGGCAGAATGAGGCAAATACCTCAGGCAGCACATGCTGGAGGGTAAAAGTTGCAATTCAACAACTTATCTCCAACCCCCACCTCCCCAACCTGTCCTGTCCCACCTAAATTCACCTGGTACCCTCAGCTGTGGTGGAAGAGCCTATCCTGTTGCCACTGTTGAAGCAAGCTGCCCTTTCAGTCCTGTTGGCTTCTCTACGTGGGAAAGAGAGGTGAATCCATCTTGGCCTTAACAGTAAATATTTTATTTATTTGTTTTATTTCATTTTTATGCTGCCTTTCTCCCTAGATGGGACATAAGGTGGCTTCCATAAAACAAATTAAAATACCATATATTTACCATATAAATTAAAATATTTAAAATAAAGTAGTTAAAATCAGGTTAAAACATAATAAAGAACAGATTAAAAACTTAAACATACAAAATGAAAGAAGCCCTGTGGCTTATACATTAAAACGCCTGCTTAAAAAGAAAAGTCTTTTCCTGCCGATGAAAGAACATCAGGAAGGAAAGGCCAGCTTAGCCTCCTGTGGAAGGGTATTCCAAAGGGTGGGAGCAGCTACTGAGAAGTCCTCACCAAGTGAGCTTATGATGGTGGCGGGACTGAGAGAAAGCCTCCTCCTGATGACCTTAGGGCTCTGGCAGGATCTTATCAGGAGAGCCGGTCTTTCAAATAGTCTGGACCCAAACCACTTAGGGTCATAACCATATGTTTTAGGCTGCCCCTCCCAAGCCATCACCCTGTTCCCTGAAAAAATAAGAGTGGGCAGTGATAGCAGTCACACCTTGTACATATCCTAGAATCTTGTTTAATTGCATAGGGGAAAAGGCAGAATTACTGAAGTCTGATTTCACTGTTCTCTGTCTGTAAATTCACATTTTTTCCCTATTGTTGTTACAGATGACACTTCTGTTAAAAAGCTCTCAGGTTTTCTAAAGGTACAAATGCTGTTGCAGTTCTAAGCCTCTTGCTTTCTGCACACATTGCCCATTCATAATGTGCTCCCCCCTGTGTTGTGTGTTCTGTGGCTGTGATCTTGAACTTCAGTTTCTAGGAGACCCCCCTCTTTGCATGTCCCTCCCCCTGCAATGCTGGACATGCAACTGATTCAGATACTAAAGCTCCAAATGATGTGACTGAAAACTGACATGGCTTCCTTAAAGCCTCTGTTGAGGTCACAGTGCTGTGTGGTGGTGTCTCTTGTACAAGGCGCTCTATGCATTCTTTCATTGCTCTTTGGAAGCAGCCAAACTGGTGCTCTTACAGAATTCATCATCTCTAGCAGTGGTTTCCAAACTTTGGTCCTCTAGATTTTTTGGACTTCAGCTCCCAGAATTCCTGACTGTTGGCCAAGCCAGCTGGGGCTTCTAGGAGTTGAAGTCCAAAACACCTGGGGGGCGTTTACATGATGAAAATGTTGTGAGATGAACTTGTGATGAACCCTGGTTGTTCACAGGGTTCATCGTGATGATCTTGAGCTTTTCAGAAGGGAGGCCACTTTTTATCCTCCAAGGAGCGTGACTTTCCGTTCCTCAGTTTGTCCCGTGTTTTTAAAAAAGTCTCAGGAGGTTGCAGAAAATCAGATATGTGAACAGGTTGGGACAAAATATCTTGGGAGTAGGTGATGGCCGGAAATTGAGGTGGGCAGGGGTGGGCACAGAGTTCAAAGAAGGTGGGGTCAGCCACCCTTTTCAATGGATTTTTACATTGCCAACCCCTCAGCTCCAAGAAAGCCTGTCTGTTTCCCCTTCCCTCACTGACTGAAAGCAAAGCCTTCCCTCCCGGTTGCACCGAGGTTTGTGTGTGTGTGTGTGTGTGTGTGTGTGTGTGCCTTCAAGCTGCCTATCCATTTATTGCAACCCCACGAATTTCATCTGGTTTTCTTAGGTTGCTTTGCAAGTTCCTTCCTCTGAAATATAGCCTACAGCTCCTGGTATTCAAGAGTGATTCTTGTGGGTTCTTAAAGAGAAACAAGTTTTATTGGACATTAACCTCTGCGGATTAATGGAGCTGGAGACCCTAAGGCAAAGCCCATCAGGGGATTTTTTTTTAAAGGAATTGTGCAGAGGGGGTTGTCTTCGCCTTCCTTCTCTGACCAATGCAGAAGCTTGAGCAAACATTTGTGGCAGCCAATAGCATTGCTCGTGGCAGGAAACTCCACAGGAAATACGTCACTAAGGTTGTGAAAAAATGAGTAATCGCATCCTTGACTGACAGCTAAAAAAATAAATCCCATAACCTTTTCCTGTGTAAAAAAAAAAAAAAAAACCATGGGATACTATGTCTCGGGATCTTGCTTTTGTCACAGAAAAGGTTGTCATGTAAACAACAATCCCGGGATATTGTTCATCCAGGAACAAATCATGTAAACAATAAGAGATGAACACGGGATGAGGATATCTTGATTCTCCCCGGGATTAAAACTGTCGTGTAACTGAGCCCCTGGATGACCAAAGTTTAGAAACCCCTGATCTATACAATATGTGTTCTCTGACCTGTAGCCCTTAAATGTATCTTATTACAGTTGTCCCTCCATATACATGGATTTTATATCTGCGGATTTAAGTATTCACGGCTTGAAAATATTATTTAAAAAATAATAATCCAAAAAGCAAACCTTGATTTTGCCATCTTATATAAGGGACACCATTTTGCTATGCCATTGCATATAATGGGACTTGAGTATTCACAGATTTTGGTATCCATGGGGGGGGTCCTGGAACCGAACCTCAGCAAATATGAAGGGACAACTGTATATATCAGAACCAAAGAAGAAGGGATCAGAATTTGCAGTGATTAAGAGGAGCACCAATGCCTGTCATTTCCCCCTCTTTCTTGTTCATCCTCACAGCCACACCCCATCCCAATTGATTGAAACAAATTGATCGGATGCATATGAAGTGGTGTACAATGTAGGAAGTACAGTAGGTAGAGCAGTAGGTGTTTGACTTTGATGGCTCTGGGGGACACTTTCATTCTCCCCAAACCTGCCGTAGGCTGCATGCCAATGAAATCACACACATTCGTACACATCTCTGGTTTAAAAACAAGGCGTGCAGGAAGTTTTAAAAGAGAATCACCCTTCTGGAAGGCTTCCAGAAGTAGATTTCTCCTTTAAAACAAGGTGCATATTCAGCGTTTGTCTTATTTTAAAGTGAAAGTAAGAGGGTGGTTGTTGTTGGGTTTTTTTCCATGGGCTGTTCCAGATTAGTGCAAAAGAGCAAGAGCTCTCAACAGAAAGCCTCACTTATTACCAGCTGATATCTTTTCATATTGCCTCCAGATCCAATTATTTTAGTTCCTGTAAAAGACTGTAGTTATTGTAGGCACCTTGGCCAATCATTGTTAGGTCTCATGACACTACAGTAGTCAATGTGGCCATTCAGTATGCAGATCTCTTCAGTGCATTTGCTCACTGTTCTGGATGCTGAGTTCCATGAATGGGCATGCCTTCTTTTTTTAAAGGAGCAATGTTCTGGAAATATTAATGGAACTGTAATGGATGTCTGTTCCCACCCTCCAGCAATGAAATAGCCAAAGAACACAGTATGAACCACAAGTATAAAACCATACAGTCTCTTAGATTTTAAAAAAAATATCTTTGAGTGGGAATAAAATGATGCTGCTGGTGCTGGGAATTGCCACTGAATGATTGGAGACAACAGAAACATTTGTAAAAAAAAAAAAAAAACCACACACACACACACACACACACACAAGAACTACAGAAACAATTATAGCAGCCAACAGCAACATTTACTCTCCCCTATCTACAATTGAATTCCAGGACTGACTGGAGGTTGTGGAGCCTGCAAAAACAGCTTGGGGTTACAGGTGTTGCTCACTTCTGATATACAAATAGAATACTGGGTTCAAGAACCAAAAAATAGGCTGAAGTATACAGCATGCGGGTCTTCTGAGAAGTCATTTTTACCACTGGTCTTTATGCTTCAAGAGAAACTTGCGAGATGTATGAATGATGGGTGCAGTCTAGAAAGGACAGTTCCTATGGATTTGACTGGGGAATTGAAACACTTGGTGGAGGTGGGTGTGCAGGCATCATAGGCTTAATTTTCTGCAAGGATCAGACAGGAAAGCTGAAGTCAGTGCTAAGTGAGAGCTGATGATCAAGATGTAAAGTTGCTGTGCACCTTGCTTATCCCTTACCTCTATGCTGCTTGCTTATCTGACACCCAGTTTCTAGTTTAAAGACATCTTGGGCAAAACTATTGAAATGTAATGTATTTAATTACAAGTCTCAAAACAATTTGGCTTTTGAAGAGCAAGATTTCGGGATGCTCATCTCATACGTAACTCTAATCACATGGCAGCTTTCCTTTTTAAAAGAGTATTGGAATCCTTCAAAGGTGGCTCTCTGTAGTGGAATTGCAACTGGGAAACATCTTGACATACTTTTTGAGCTGTCTTTTTAAGGAATTGGGTGCAAGCTATGCTTTCTAAACTGGCAACAGTCTGTGTTAATTAATGCTGGTGCTTTATGTGCAGAGGAATGGGTATAATCTATCAGTCTGTCTATAATCTAAGTGGACTTTTAAATTGATTATAATTTTCCTTGTATTCCCACACTAGAGCTTGGGAAAAAATATTTGAACTTCAATTCCCAGAAACCTCCAGTTGTTGTTCCCCAAACAGGTTTTTTTCCAAACTCTGGTTCACACCCACAACAGGTTTTTACTTCTAAAAATGACAAATGTATGCCCTTCTTTCTCTTTTTTAGTGGAGGTGGATCCAACTTGTGGTCCCCCAGATACTGTTGGACTGCTACTCCCATCAGCCTTGGCCAGTATAGCTAATGCCAAGGGATGGCAGAAGCTGGAGTCCAGGGTTGGGAACTGTGTAGCCAGAAAAAGAAAAAGGGGAAATTACCTGACCAATACCAAGAACAGTTGATCAACCAAAGTTAGGATAAACTGTGTGGGTATGTGAATTTATAAGTTGATAAAATTATTAGACAATCTAAAATAATACAACTGTACTTTATGTATTGAAGAAATGCATTGGGCTCAAGTCCTTGTAAGGAGAAAAACATGTGACTTCAATTTGTTCCACTCCTTCATCTGTTTTACATTGCAGCCAAGCCAGATGCATTTCAACCATGGTCTTCTTCAGTGGGAAATTTATCCTCCAATTTTCCAGACTGTACAACGTAAACAGAATCTTGAATGCAATAAATCTGATAATAACACTCCTTCATTCTCCTTCACTCTCCACAACCCAGTCTAATAATTTTATCATAGAATCATAAAATTCATAGAGTTGGAAGAGACCACAAGGATCATCCAATCCAACTCCCTGCCATACAGGAATACACAGTCAAAGCATTCCTGACAGATGGCCACCCAGCCTCTGTTTAAAAACCTCCAAAGAAGTAAACACCACCACACTCTGAGGCAGTGCATTCCACTGCTAAACAGCGCTTACTGTCAGGAAGTTCTTCCTAATGTTTAGGTGGAATATATATAATATTAGGAATATATATATATATAACATTAGGAAGAAATTCCTGACAGTAAGCGCTGCTCAGCAGTGGAATGCACTGCCTCGGGGTGTGGTGGAGTTTACTACTTTGGAGGGTTTTAAAAAGAGGCTGGGTGGCCATCTGTCAGAAATGCTTTGATTGTGTATATTCCACCTAAACATTAGGAATATATATATATATATATATATATATATATATATATAGTTTATCCTAACTTTGGTTGATCAATTGTTCTTGAGAACTATGTAGCCCAACTGCCATCTGCCAAAGCCCACTGTGACCCCAAGTTCCTCCACTGCCCACCAAAATTGAACCCCAGCTGGAGATTTGTGCCCACTCCCCAAATGCCTTTAGGAAAAAAGCTATTTTAAGGCTGCTTGGAGGTGAGGGAGACACACCTTTGTTGGAGGGGCAAAGCATCTCAAAATGACCATCTGATCATTTTAGAAATAAAGGATAGTATAGCCCATGGGGGCCTAGGCATGATGGAAAGTGAGAAGTGTGTGTCCCATCAACTGTCCATGGTTGCCAATCCCTGTTGTAGATCAATGACATCTGGAAGGCCAGCAGTTGCTTACTCCTGTTTTAATGCCTAATTTTACTTACCTGTGTCGTCATGACCATCACAGTGCTCTGAATCTCCCTACTTCTGACCCACATCATTGATTGTTATGGTGGAGGGGCAGGGAATATGGAGGGCATGTGCTGATGTCGTGATGGGGTATGTGCTATTTATTAGGCGTAGAGAAGGGGCTGGATGCATGAGTCATATTGTGTCAACTTTGAAACTGAAGTGGACCTCTTGTTCCACAAAGAGTATCTATCTGCATACAAGTTTACAATCCTGTACATCTGAAGAGTTATGTGGGGGCCTCTTAAATAGTTGCAAAGCTTTTTGGATGTTGTATTTTGAGCAACATTTTGTGTAGAAACTGCAGGGCTCATGAGCTGTCATCAAATGCATAACTCACCAAGTAAGTATCTCTTATTTTGTGTAGCCATCATCCCTACGCAGAGTTAGCATTGCAACCTTACCTAGGAATACTGGAAAAGCTGTCACTCTTTCCCCACTGGTATGTAGGCACTTTCCAGTATTGAGAGTTTATTACCCTATATGTATTGAGTAAATCCATACTGAACTCTTCTGTCCCTCACTTCTCCCAAGGGTCAGCTAAATGAAACTGATGGAAGCGAGAGGACTGACAAGTTCAACAGACGCTCAAGTTGGTAAGCCTGATAGGATTGTGTGTGCACACACATGCACATTTGTGTATGAGTGTGCAAGCAAGGGAGAAATGGATCTGAAACACACTTACTCAACCTGATACCCTGCATATGTGTTAGTCCTCAGCCTTTGGCCCTCCAGTTGCTTTGCACTTAAACTCCCATGATGATTCTCTGGATGAACAGTTTTCATCTGTCCAGTAAAAGGTTTGATAGTTCCCGGTCCAGAGAATTTTTGAAGATTCTAAATAGCTCCTCTAGAAGGTGTTAAGAGCACACACATGCTGAAATGTGTCGGGGGGGGGGTCTTTTTCTTTTTCTTTTTCTTTTTTACTACTAACTATCTTCTGAGCCTCTTGAGATGTGTCTCGTTTTTTCTGCAAATTTCATTGGATGCTCCTCACTTTCTGCTTCCTCTCATTCTCAGCATATGAGCAAAACAAGTAAAGATCTGTTAGTTATTACCAAATGCTCCTCTTGTGAATGGTGGTCAGTGGGTATATTTTGTATTTAAACTTTATGGAAGCTGTAAAGTGTACACTCCACTATTTACTACTGCATTCCTCCCTACCTCATGGCATACTCTCCAACTGTCCTGATTTGAAAGGGACAATCCCAATTAATCCTCTGCCACCCAACTTTTTCAGCTTCTTCTTCTTCGTGGTCTCTGTACTAGTTTCTCTCTCCTCCTCCTCCTCCAACTTTTCCACCTTTGTTTTTGGCTTACATCAACTGCTGCAAACTGAGTGCAAAGTGCGAAAGTAATTTGCACTCACTTAACTCAGTGGGGGAAAAGGAGAGTAGGGGCTGGAATCTTGCCTTTCCCAGTAGGCTCAGTCAAAAGCAAACAGCTGCAGCCTCTCCTCGCTTGTTTGTTCTTCCTCGTAAATTACTTTCGTCATCTTGGCCACTCTCTGGTGGTGTTTGGCCAACATGACCCAGTTTTCATCTATGAAAAGTTGGAGGGTATGGCAAGTCCAATGAGATAAAGTGATTGTTCTGAGCAAATGGGTTCTAGTCCACAAAAGCTGTAATGAATCAGCTTGACCTTTAAGGTGTTAATAGCACTCTTTGTTTTTGAAGTGAGTGTATGCCTGTCTGTGGATCCCCACCCTTTCCTCTGACTGTTTTCAGGTGGTGGCTGCTAGTTCACCCCTTCCTTTTTCAACCCTGCTGGGTACTTTTTAAAGCTAAAGTGATTAATGGCAAACCACAGTGCTAACTGGCCATGTGTATGCAGGCATGGTAGACACTCAAGTTATTTTGTGATTACTGTTTAATGAGGTGCAAAGGCAAGGAACCCAGGCTTTACCTTGTGCCAGAGCTCAAGTATCTGCTTTCAGTAGCACGTGTCAACCTTGGGCCTGATGAAATATGGATACAGAAAGGTTCTTCTGAGAGAATACAAAGGGCGCTTCTCACCACAGAGTCATTCTTGTGCCCTTAGGCATCTGGGATTGGGTGCAGGGTTTCAAGAGCTGAAGGCAGGGTTTCCAGACATCATTGAGTACTGCAAGCTCTTTCCTAGAAATTAAACACAAACGGGGGTTCGCCATAGCCAGTGTCTCCCTACTCTATCTTTATAGAGCCTCTAAAACTATAAGCAATGTATTTTCTGATGATAAAACCCATAAAAATAGCTAAACATGAGCTAAAGCTCTGGTGGCACAGTGGTTAAATGCCAGTACTGCAAGTAATCACGTTGCAAGTTCAATTCCAGTGGGCTCCAAGGTTCACTCAGCCTTCCATCCTTTCGTAGGTTGGTAAAATGAGTACCCGGCTTGTAGGGGCAATTAGCTAACACACATTTTGGAAACTGCTTAATGCACTGTAGATGTGTAACTTGCTATTGCTTAAAACAATTTGTCAGCTGCTCTGATAGCCTTGTGGCTGAAGAGCGGGGTAGAAATAAATAAATAAATAAATAATAAAGATGTCCAAATGTAAGATAGAAACATTCAAGCCAAGTAGTCAGCAAGGTTGAAGCTTTACAAGACTTTGTGTTATCCATTGCAACCAGATGTTGCAAATGTATGAGAAATTTTGTAGGGGCAGGTAAGAGAGATTTTGTAATATCCCAGAAAAGTTTATGCCCTTCTCTGTCTCACAACCCCAGGACCTGCAACAAAATGTTGCAGTGTTCTTCTTCATTATTCCTTGCCCTCCAGAATTTTCTGTTCCAGTGGCTCTTAAACTTTTCTTTACCAGGGCCCCCCTTTAAATATCTTTTGTATTATTATTATTATTATTATTATTATTATTACACAATTACTTTTCACCATCCATTAAACCTTCCCTCAGAGGCACTGGAGGGGAAGGGGAGACTTTTCTCCTGCTTCTTCCTCCAAATTTGTGGCTGGAGTGGATTGAATGGCAATGTGCAGGCCAAGCCAGCCAGCATTTGCCTTGCTCCTGTCATGTGGCCACTCCACTGCATGGAGGAGGTGGGCCAAGCAGCCTTCAAGCTTTTGTGGACCCCCTGTAAGGACAATATGGTCCCCTGGGGGTCCCCAGACCACAGGTTAAGAACTGCTCCTCTATTCCATTCTCCGACCAGTTCTTCTGTACCTTTATCTCTACGCCAAACACACACACTGTCAGTCAGAATTCTATAGTCACTGAGCGCTCTCATCTTGTACCTTCATAATGAAGTTTCGGCTACATAAGGTCATCACTCACTGAAAGTCAGATATAGAGGGAATGATGTAAATATTCTCTGCCTCGAACTGAAATTTCCCTCATTTTTCTTACTTTTAGAATGTTTTAGTACCATACCAAGCTTGGAAAGTGTAAATATATATATATATATATATATATATATATATATATATATTTGTAACTCATGAAAGACCTTGATTGCCATTCCCAAAGGTTTATTTGTTATCATTGACAATGCCAAAAAAAAATTGTGTCTCCTTACTTTACTCACTATGTTGCTCATTTTTCATTTCTTAAAAAAGAGAGAAGATTATGTGAAAGTGAGGAAAAATATGTTCTGAAAATACCCCAAGAGAATATTCTTTAGCTTCCAGAAAGCAATGTGAATGAGCACTTCACAAGACAAAGTAGCATGACTGGTTTTTACAGTATTTTCAAAAGCATCTTTATTCTGCTATTGTTGTAGCACGAAAAGTAACAGGTTGTTGATAATGCCATTACTCACAACACATGAGTTCCAAGCATTATTGTCACAGCAGGTCTTCATCCTCACCACACCTTCCTTCCTCCAAAGGTTTTTCTTTAAATGGATTCAGTGCCTTCAGCATATCCTTCAGGGTCTGGATTCCCAATGGTTTGACTTAGCTCATTTGTGATTGTTAATTCTCATCCCAGCCTTAACATCTACACTTAAAACATTCTAATCCTCTGGGTGTTTTGTATGTCAGGAAGACATGGTTCTTATTAGCCATGGTTTGTTGTTTAAACCACACATTACACAACAGAGGATCAAACAAATCATGGGTAATCCTGCCCCAGGCATAGTCATTCTGGCATTTAAAAAGGACAATTTTTATGTGTGCCACACTTTAAAAAACATTCTGCCAATCATTTCCAAGGAGCTCAGGAAGATATACAAATGTCTGCCCTGCCTTTATGATCACAACAGCTTTGGAATAGGTTAAGCAGGCAATACCTGGTTGAGGTCATTGGTGTTATGGGCTTCCTGTGATACTCTCAGGACTGGGCCACATTGGCCCTTACTGCAGGTAATTGGTAATTAGCATTCCCAAAAGATTTAGTTTGGTGATGAGCCCAAATCTTTTTATACAGAGAAGCACCCACTTGTTTTTCTCCACCACCCTGCCCCAACTCCACATTATAAAAGTGTGTAAGAGGGTAATTTGCTCTGCAGCAGTTCAGTAAAGATATTAAACTTCTTCTAACAGGGGCTTAGTAGGAGCAAAACAAGGTGAGAAGCGGCCTTTGCTACAGCGCTATGTGAGTTCAACATCCCTGACAGAGTCAGAGGAAGAGCAGCCCGAACCAGAGTAAGTTTCTCTGTGTCTTCAGTGAGGTTGATCTACACAAGTATGTGGCCCTAGAAGCCAGCACCAGCTTATACATTATGCCCAAGCATTGCTGTCGGTGAATAGTGCCTCCTCAAGGTTAACATTTTCAGTGGAACTGTCTGGCTGCCTTTGCATACCAAAATTAAGACAGTTTGTGTTAATGATTATATGTTGCTTAAGCCACAGATTTACTGAACACAAACTACAACTTGTCTTTTCAATTTCCAGTTTCTTTTTCTCCTGCCATTTTTATTAGAGTCTCTTTCAGGATGGACAGCTAGGGAAATAAATGAGGGGCATGCCAGGATTTTGAGTGCAGATACCACAATAAGGCATGGTTTGTACAAAACAACTATTGTGGTTTGTGGCTAATTAACAAATCATGGTTTGTTAGCAAGAGGTGGATAAACTAGATCTCAACAAACCACAGAGTGGCTTGTTGTGCCATATGAAGGTGGTCTCTCTCTGTTTGCATAATAGTTGCTGGCAAACAAAAGGGGTAGATGGCTATTGTTCCTGAAGGATATTCTGGCTGTGACCTTTCTATAGGCATCTGGTTAGTCCCTATGGGAAATAGGATACTGAACGAGATAGATCTTTAATCTGCTCCAGCCAGGCTCTTTCTATATTCATACCTGGAGAACATCTGGAAGCCATTTGGGGTGGTTAGAGTGGTATTATGTCGTCATGCTTGATATTGGATGATATTTTGACTGCAGCCCTGAGACATTATCTGTTAAGTCTTTGCCTCTAGAGTCAGAGATGCTGTATGTCCTGTGTTCTCCTCAAGAGACTTTAAACATGTAAAAGGTAATCTTGGCTCACACTAAGTATGCAGGGAATAAAACACTAGCAATGTTTGTATAGTTTACTCCAAGGATTGCCTGGGATGCATCCTTGCATCATGTAGAAAGGAGGGTAAGTGTTCAGCCAGAAATGAGAAGACTGAATAGGTCTCAAGATCTGTCTACCAGACTCAAGAATGTGTTTCATGAAGTCAAACTCAAAAGTTTGAGTTTCATTCCCTTGTCTACCAGACTCAAGAATGTGTTTCATGAATTAAAACTCAAAAGTTTGAGTTTCATTCCCTTGTCATAGTGCAAGTGTTAGAGTAACAAAGGCTACTGGGTCTTGTTGCAAGAACATCAAGTAGAAACATTTTGAAGGAGCCCCTTCTTCCATATGTCTCTCTGTAAGCTCTGAACTTTTCAGTCTTTTTACATACCCTCCACATTCAAGGACTTTCTTCCTGACACTCTCTGGACTTTTTCGGACAGGGTTTTACAACGCTAGCAGCCTCGTCCCCGTTGTGAGGCTGCTGGGCTGCAGGGCATCCCTTTCGGATGACACTCTCCCCTGCTGATACTGTTGTGTAACTGCTGGGACGCTGCAGCATTATATTTGGTGGTTTTCCAATCACAAAAGTTGATCGCGATTAGAAAAGCACCAAATATGGCGCTGCAGCATCCCAGCAGTTATGCAACAGTATCGGCAGAGGATCGGCAGGGGAGAGCTTCATCTGAAAGGGACGCCCTGCAGCGCAGCAGCCTTGCAACGGGGACAAGGCTGCTAGCGTTGCAAAACCCCGTCCGAAAAAGTCGTTTCTGTACAACACCCTTTCAGTTAAGTTTCTTTAGCCAGTTTGTTCAATTTAAATGTAGGTAAACCTGTTTCCTAACTTATATTTTACTAAGATATTTATGATTTAGGCGAATATCTAGACCAAGGGTGGGAACCTTTGATGCTCTGAGTGTTTTTAACTTGGACATTTCCTTACCATCTGCTATGCAGTTTATGGGAGTTGATGTCTAAAACATCTGGAGGACCAAAAGTCCTTCACTCCTGATCTAGACCATAATACTAAAGTTGTTAATAATAGTCCTTTGCTGCCATGTGTAGTTAGTTTTTGTGATATTAATTGTAGTTTCATTGTATGCTTCTAAGATGGTATGTCTTGTAATCTGTTCTGGAAGCCAGTTTGGCTGGGAAATGAGATAAAACTCTTATGAATGGAAAAACAGAATATCTTGGAAGAAAAATGTTTTTTTAAGTTAAATAATTATGCAGGTGCTAGACATAGCTAAAAGCTTCACAGTCAGCAAGTGAGTTGAAACCAAGATATGTAAGCACAGAAGCCTGTTCTAAATCATATGAACACATGAAAAGAGAAGGTGCATTGTGATACACCAAACAAAACACAGGGACATTGCCATTAATCCAAACTTTCTGTTTGCAGAAATGCCCCTTTGGAACCGGTAGTTCCAGAACTACAAGGGAACAAGGCACGGAAGCTGAGTGAGAAGGAAAACAATCCACCCAGATGGAGGCTGCATTCATTGTAAGTGATGAAACAGAACAGTGCATCCTTTCATTCTAGTACAACTGGATTTTGTAATTACTCAAGGCCCTTTGACACTACACAGTTATAGTGCTACAATCCCATTTTAACTGCCATGCAACATCCTATGAAATCCTGGGATTTGCAGTTTAGGGAGGAACATTTTTAATTCTCAGCCAGAGTTTTAGGGCTTCACTGGACTATAAATCCCACAACAGTTGAAGTGGATTCATGGTGCTATAACTGTTTAGTGTGAAAGGATTCCAAGTCAGAAGTGAATCAGAGGCCATCATGGATGATCCTCCTAGAACAAATCCAATTTAAGTGGTTTGTAAGCAATGACACAGGTCTGCTGGAATGGGAGAGAAGCCCATGAATATCAACTTTGTAGAGCGGTAAAAGTCAAGAGTCCTTTGAATGAGCCAACTTAAAGCTGAGAAGAGCATGTACTAAGAGTTCCCATTCAGGGAACTTATTTTCCTAAGTTTATCACCTGATTCCCTTCTTCAAAACTATTCGTACATTCAAATTCTTACATTCAAGTTCTGACATGAGGGAGGGGCAAATTTGGGAGAACTTGGGGTCCTCCAGCAAAACTAATATGATAGATTCACGTGTTCTTCTGGGCATGGATTCTGTAAGAGGTGTTGGGATGGCCACTAGGCTTTGGAAGAAGATTCAACAAATTCAAGGTTTTAGCTGTCAATTGCTACTAATTCAGAAGTTCAGAGGTAGAATGCTACTGTCTGAATGATATCTACAGGGGATCAACACTGGGGAGGGATTGTTGCCTTCGTGTCTTGCATGTTTGCCTCCTGGAGATAGCCATTTTGGCCAATGGGAAAAGGGATGCTGAATTAGGTGGATCACTGGTCTGATTCAGGAGGGTTCTTGGCCCTTCTCCCCATGTAAATTCACCTTCCTGCTGACATGAAGGTTTCTACTAAATATTACCTTAACCTATAGCATTAAGACATATGTGGAAAGCAGCATGGTCTTCTTCCTGGTTGCCCTGGTGTTATTGAACTACCTCCCCCATACAGCTATGTCTCCATCTCCTTGAGCTTCTGCTGACTGCAACTTGTGGCCCTCTAGATATTATAGAACTGCAGTTTCTCAATGAGGATAGCCAGGGTGAGAGATGTTGGGAGCTGCAGTCCAACTGCATCATGGTACACCCCTGTGCTTGATTCATGGGACTTCACTGCTTGACACAGAACCTGATCACTCCTCCTTGGGCTCCTATTCTGTCATGCTAACCCTGTAGCCCTTTTGCTCCAAACTCTAGGAAAGGGTAGATAAAGTGTATCCCCAATGTAATTTTGTGCCCCCCAGATCCATCATGAAGTTCTCCAATCCTTCCACCCAGAAAAAAAGTTTTAAAAAACTTTTTCCTGCTGCTACAGGACTCTGAGTGTGGCTCTTTTGGCATGCAGCAGGCCTGGCTTCTCTGTCCCTTAAACCACTGAAAACCTCATTTACTGGGTTACCCCCCCCCATCATTTCTGGGGGTGTATCTGCACTGCACAATTAAAGTTGTTTGATACCACTTTAACTGTGATGGCTGCATCCCATGGACTCTTGGTTTTTGTAGTTTGGTGGTTACTTAAGACTTCTCTGGTAGAGAGTTCTTCTCCCCTCCTCTTAACTTCAGCACTAGCAAGCTCTAACAGAGAATTTGAAGTCCCTCCTGAAACTACAAATCCAAGGGATTCCCTAGGATGGAGCAATGACAATTATAGTGGTACCACACTGCTAGAATTGTGCACTGTAGATACAACCTGGGTCTAGTCCTGTCTGAGGTGGCTGCTTGGGAAAATAATTTGTGGATAGATAAAAGCATTTGGAAACCAGGATTATTTTAGAAATGGAAACAAAGCACATGTGTCAGGTTCTCATTGCATGGTTTTTCATAATTCTGCTGAAGCTGTCTGAATTTTGTAGGTACATATATAAGCAGCTGTGTCAGTTAAATGTCATGCCAACATCTCAATTGTCAGTGCAAATAAGTTTTAGTGAAACCACCTCATGTCCATTTCTTCCCTGACTTTTGTTTCCTATAGGTGTGCCAGGTTTCTTTCTTGTGCCTCATCTCTTAGGACTTCCTTCTGCAGTGCTAGCAAGGTCCTCTGTATTTCCATCATTGCAGCTGTGTTCATTGCCATTCTTTCCATCTTTATCGTGGGCTTTCCATTCCAAAGACCTGCAGAAGCTGCTCCTGTTGGGACCGGGGATGCTTGGACTTCAGTGCAGCAGCTCTTATGGCCATATACTAGACTCCAGCATCAAGGTCCACCACCTCTATAAGCCACTGGTGGAGTTTCAAAATGGGTTTCTCTGATCACCTATCTGAGGAACCATTTCAGCCTAGGTTCTTGAAAGGGTTGGTGCAAAGAGAAGGATAGTTCAAGCCTCTCAACTTCAACATGATTTTGTACACAGATGGATGCAGTTTGATGCACAACGTCTTAATGGTTCTAGAGACTTTGCCTTTACCTAGATAGTTTCTGGAAATGGAGTTCTAAAAGAAATGGAGTTCATTGTTTCCCAACACAGTCAGTGTATCTTCCTCTTCTTTTTCTGTTTTAAAATGTCTTTTTCTCTCTCTCACTGGTCCCACTTGGAAAATATGTTTTAAGAAATTCTTGGGAGGGGCTTGTCAGTAAATGGCTTTAAGAGTAAGGTATTTATTATTATTTTTAAAAAGATCTCTGAAATGTGAACCTGTTGCAGATTTCAACCTCTTATTTTATTGACGGGAGTGTCCTCAACTCAATAAAGTTCTTAAGTGGCAAGGTGACTTCTTAAGAGTATGTTAGTACCCTGGTAGCAAGAAGAAGATGGTACACGGCATCTATGAAAAGATAGTGGGTACGACCAACTCTCTCCATCCCTTCCTCACTGCTGGCATCTCTGATCAGGTGGTAAAGAGTGGAGTGGAATTCTGTGTCTTCAGCAATATTCTTGGAGAAGACTACACTGTCCTCTGTAATCTGAAGCCTCTGAGCTCTTTGCCCACTGAACATATAAAGGGCCCAGGCTTCATCCGTGACTGGCTCTTGGGTCAGGTGTTCACAGGCCTACAAGAGAGAGAAAATACCATCTTGTTAGAACCAACAGCATTTCCTCCTTTCTTTCCAGGATTTATATCACACCTTTCTCCCAAGATGGGATGCAAAGTGGCTTACAATAAAAAAAAATACAACTAAAACCTCACAAGTTACAAAAGTTAAAAAAAAGAATTAAATTAAATTACCATTATTCAAATATAGTTAAAAACACATGAATTAAAAACATACAACTGATAAAAATACCACATTAAAAGCAGCACACCAATTAAAATTCATGTTTCAAATGCCTGCCTAAATAAAAACGTCTTCAACTGCTGATGAAAAGAGAGCAGGGAGGGGGCCAACCAGACCTACCATGGAAGGGAGTTCCAAGTCTGGGAGCAGCTAAAAAGAAGGCTCTCTCCCGAGTCCTCACCAACCATTTCTGTGAACATGGTGGGACTGAGAGCATGCTGGGCTTTGAAGCATAGTATTGGTTGTTTGGAATAAGGACATGTAGAACCTGTCATGTCTGCTCCAAACCCAATGTTTACTCCTGGCACTGGTGAGACAGGAGTTTCTGAGGCACCTCAAACCTGGCAAAAGTTCCACCTCCTCAGTCTTACCACGATTCTTAAGTTGACCTATGTCAGTGGTCTCTGCACAGAGAACTACATGAAACCTTCCAGGTTGTGGGTAAAGATCATGTAATAATATTAATTCATTCTGGATATTTTTTTAAAATAACCAGACTTGCATCATTATGCTTTGTTTCATATTTCCAACACTTCCATGCTGCTGTGGATGCAGAAATTTAAGTATCTATCTACATTTCACACAGAAACCTGTTTAGCTAGCCTGTCTTTCTCTAAAAACCTGAGGCCTGCTGAGCCTTCAGCCTTCTGGATTTTAAAAAATGTCTCAATTTTTTTTACCTCAGAAATTCACCCATTTGCAAGGTGTTATGTGGTATGTTTCATATGCACAGAATCATACTTAGAAAACATGAACAGCTAAAAACGTATGCAGTTGGAAAACAAACACAAATGCTTTAATCAGTGGGTGGAAGTATACAAAACGTATACATTATGAAAAATGTATACAAATGCCCATGCAGGAAGCAAAAACAAAAACAAAAAACCTTAACATGAGCACAGATGATGCCACAGGAGTTCAGGTGAGTTTCAGAGAAATGGCAGGAAATCAAGGCAGTTTTCCCCCCAATAGTGTTATATGCATACATACACACAATAAGTTCAGTAGGCTGTGTACCAGTCAGAAAGTAGTGGAAACAGCCCATGGTGTATGTGTGTTCTTTCAACTTAAGAATGGTGGTACTGCTGTGGAAGTGTACTTGCTTGTGCACATACATTTTTCTCTCTCTCTCACACACACACACCAAGAGAACATGCAGGAGGACAGGGACCACCCATGCTCACCTTAAAAACCACATTATCCTCGCCACTGTCCATGTTCCACTTGCTCCAGCTGAAGGCAAAAGCAGATGCAAGAAGAGCCATTTGCTGATAAGTAGTGACTTCCGCTAATAGTAACTATATAAGCAAGATGAGAAAAACAGAAGACTGAGAGTAAGTAATCCTCTGCACCTAAAAGCTTCTCTTTTGAGTAGATATCTGAAAGCAAAGAAAATGGTTGCTGGTGCATCAGCCCAGTATAAGAGAGGCAGGCCTGCAATGTTCACCCTTCATTCTGATTTAAGGGAAAGCGGACCCAAAGGTGGTGAGGAGGGGACAGAATTGCACCCCTACAGCCAAGATTCTAGATCAAAGCAGATGGTGTATATCTTCCACACATACAGCTATATCCCTCCACTCCAATACCATGCTATTTACTGGCCAGGACTGAGGGAGGCTGCTGGAGATCTGGTAGAACATTTTTTTCCCTTCCCCTTCTGCAGCTGGGATGGGTGTTGTGTGTTCACCTCCCACCAGCCAGTATGGCCATGTCTGCACTCCAGGCCTTGACACACAGATGCTAGGAAGAGGTGGACTGGACATTGCACAAGGAGGCAGCAAATAGCTCCTTGCACAACATCCAAAAACAAACATGCATGTAATCCAAATCATTTATATGTTACATTTTCAAACAACCCAATAACTGAGAGAGGGGGAAATAGAATATACAAAATAACAAATTACAACAAAACAAACTGGATCAAAACAAGCTAAAGCCACCTGCTGCATATACTAAAACCTAAAATCAAGCCAGCAGTTGGAGTAAAATCCTAAAACGTCTGAGAAAGGTCTTCACCTAGAGCTGAAAATACCATCATGTGGGCTTTAATTGAGCCTCTCTGGGAAGGGCTTTCCACAGATGGGGTGCCTCCACTTCAAAGGTCTTCTCTTTTAGCCATTCACTCCCCCACACTGGTTAAGGACACCAGAAAAATGGCATCATACACGATGACCTTAAGCTATCATACATAAACATGGGAGGGGATGTTCCTGGAACATAACCTGTCCCCAAGCTGTTTGGTGCTTTAAAGGGGAAATAAACACAACTGAATTGAGCTTTCAGTACTGGAAGCTTTGTATGGGGAAGGAGAAGCTTCCAATTACTTCACAATACTGCACTGAATTTAGATCTTGCAATCTAGTGAGGGATAATTCTCATGTATGCCCTCTTCCCACACCTCCACCATCAAAGAAAGTTGTTGCTAGCCTATGAAAAGAAACTGGCAATGGCCTCAATCAACATGTCTCAGCATAGTGTACAGTTTCACATGCAGAGCTACCACTACACTGAGCTGTTTACTATCACCCCGGACCTACTGTAGCCCTGCTGAAGCCTGCAGCAGCCAACCAATGACTGGCAAGGATCTGGAGGGATCATAGTAGCATCTGGCTATGTCCCCACAGCCAGGCATGCAGAGATTACTGCAGCCGCTAAGTTCTGCTGGAGTCGCCTAGAAGTTGCAGCAACTGAAGCAATCCTTCACACCTGGCTATGGGGACATAGCCAGGTGCTACTGTGACCCCTCTCACTCCCAGCCAGGCACAGGTTAGCCATGGAGAGAGGGGGGTCTTTGGTAACTGCAGAGAGGGGGAATGGATGGCAACCTCCATAGTGATCAAAAATAAATGCATGCACACATACAGTTAATGTATGAATACACATATCCCTTACAGAATGCCAGCCAATGAGTATGTTCTCATGGTGTGCAAGACAGAGCAGTGTACTGGTGTAGGGTGCTCAAGTTTGCAGCAGGAACAGTTAGACAAACCACAGAGCTTTTCTTCACAGCTGTGTTTTCATGCTGTGTGGCAGAAGGGAGCTGCCCTTCACAGGTCTAGCCTCTCCCAAGGTACCAGAGAAACATCATGCCCATTGCAAACATATGCCAATACTTTGCTTGTCTGGGACAACAAAGGGAGCCCAAAGATCCCTGGCTTGTCATGTTATGTAGAACTACGCTCTGTAAAGATAAAATAGATTCTTACTTTTTTGTTCACGCAGACGTATTTGGGGGAATATTCAGATGGGAAGATATTCATTCCAGCCCGCTTCAGAGCTAGCAGAAGGGCAAGTGGAGTCATCCATTTCCCCCTAATCTGAGAGAGGAGATCAGCATCTTCCATTGTGGTGATTGTAGCTAACATGCACTGGTTGTCCTGTCTCAGAGCATAATAGAAGGATATGTGAGCACTGAAATAAATTGCATTGCTTTTTGTACATTTCTGGCAACTGAGGTACACACCTCACCTATGGGTGTACAATAGGACCCCTGTATCTGCTGGTGATTGGTTCTGGGGGGGGGGGCATGGATACCAAAAACCACAGATAACAGCAAACACCACTGAAAATAATGGGACTTCCAGTTTAAAATACCATAGAGTTGCCTTGGAGGACATAGAAAATGGCTAGACAGGATGCATTTTACAGGAAAACTTTATGGTAGGTGTGCTGTTTTGTGTCCCATGGATAATTGAATCAATGGATAATGAATCAGTGGGTACTACTGTACTGATACAATTTTCTCTGGGAGGGAGAAGAGTTTGGATATTGGTCACTATGAAAGAAGGTTCTGTGCATATTATTTTTAAAAAAGGGTAATAACAAAATAACCCACAGTTAGTACATTTTAATTAAAATGTTGTGAAACTTGAAAAAGCAAATCAAGTTTAAAACACAGCATTTTCCACACACAAAATAGATGTATAAACAAAATAACAGTGACTAGGCAATAAAAGTATATTGTGCAAGTCAACCTACTATAATGATTGGAACTATTAATAAATAATCAGTTGTGATTTCTCTGCAAACCAACAGTGAGACTGTCTATTTGAAATTCCTTCAAATATGTAACGTTCAAAAGGCAGGATGACAACATTGACTTTTCTCTGATGAAACACTGAATGCATGGGTCAGTACCTGTGTCAAAGATGAGAATGAATGTTTACATACAGTTGTAGATGCACTAGAGGCTGAGTCCGACAGCATACAAAGTGTACACGCTTGGAAGTGCTTCCTTGTACATGCAGAAAGTTTCAGTCAGTTTGTGAAGTGTTAGTGTTGGAGTTTTGCAGGATGTTGCAGGTTTCCACCATATCTTTTTTTTGTGTGTGTCTAAACTGTATTTCTAACATGTGCAGCTAACATCTGTATTTCTATATGTGCAGCTGCAATGCTAGCAATTTGGAATCTGAAGAAAGAATTATTTTTTCAGGGAGGGGTTAATGCTCTCATTTCCTTCCCTCACCCATGGTGAACCTGTCCCTACCCCATAATTAAAGATGATGAATGCCATAGGTTTATTGCTGAGACTAAGAGAACGTACATTTCCTGCCCATAAAGGAGGATCTCTTCTGTGCTTCTCATGGAGTCAATCACTGCAAACCTGTTTGCTAAGGTTAACTGTGGCAGTGTAGGTGGCAGTGCTGCAGAAGGGGTAAAATGACCACAGCCAGTGTAACAACAAAGGATGAGGGATAGTAGCAAAAAGGAGAAGCTGCTCTACTGATAGCCAAGCTGCTTGGCGCCTGCTCAAGAAGCTTTCTCAGCTAATGGAGATGGCATCTGCATCATCCCCCTCCCCCAACTTCTACTATTCATCACTCCAAAAAGTGCCTTAAGCCTACATAATGGATTGTTATCCCATCACAAGGTATCAGTGGCATTCCAGCAAATGAGTAAAATGGATCTGTCAATTTAGAAACAGGCACACTCTGAATAGTGAATGACACAGCCCCCCTGTGAGAGTTTACAGCAGTAGTTGAAGGAAACAGTTGTAAATGCTCCCTCCCCCCCCCGCCCCAAAAAAACATTGAACCCTGTGGGACTTAAGCTGGGAAACTTTATTCCCTACAGTTATCTTTTCTGACATACCTTTTCCTCTCACTGAGCTGGACTACAACTCCCACATCCAGAGACAAGATGGATCTGTGCACTGGGGATGATGGAAGTTATAATGCAACATACCTAAGTTTGGTGGAGGCTGCGCTATGGCAAAGAAGGTTATTCACAGTGAGCATCACTAACTGACAGCTAATTACTCAGGACCAACTCACTGTTGGCATTTTGAATAGACATGTGAGCACTTTTATCACCACTTTGTTTTGTAAGAGTTGAATATAACCAAAGAGAAAATAAGCATGCAGAAAACCTACATCTCAGTGTTACCCAATAATGATAGAACAAAAGAAGCTGATTAAAAGCTTTCAGCTGATATAACAGTTATAAAAGTATTCATGGGAGTCCTTTATAGGCATACAGTTGTCCCTTCATATTAGCTGGGATTTGGTTCCAGGACCACCCCCACCATCCGTGGATACCAAAATCTGTGAATACTCAAGTCCCGTTATATGCAATGGCATAGCAAAATTGTGTCCCTTATATAAGATGACAAAATCATGGTTTGCTTTTTGGATTATTATTTTTTAAAGAATATTTTCAAGCTGTGAATACTTAAATCCATGGATACCAAATCCATGGATACAGAGGGACAACTGTAGTTTTAACAAAGCATTTTCTAGTAAAGTCATTATTCTCAGTTTAATAATTGTTAACACAAAACATCCATCTACAATTTTCTAAGAAAGAGAAAACAAGCTTCATAATCTGTATGTAACCCTAAAATTTTAAAATCACTTCTTATCTGACTGCATGCCCTGAATGGCTTGAATAACCCAAGTCAGTTCGTTTAGCATCCCCATCATGTAAGAGACCATTCAAGACAGAGTAATCTCATATAGCAAAGCTTGGCACAGACCAAGGTAAGGCAACTAACACACCTCAGGGTTTAAAATACATTTTTTGGGTATTTTTTAAAAAGAGTTTGTCCCCAAATGCCTGTAATAGCTTTTAAGGGTTGTGGGGGGAGGGGCAAATTTAGGCCCAAGACAAGTCTTTTTTAAAACAGGAAATAAAACTTCAGGGTCATTTCCTATCATTAAAAAAGGGCATCTCCTGGGCTTAAAATGGCCCACTGGACACAAAAGCAAGTCCAAAATGCTTCCTATGCAACCTAGAGGCCACTTAGAGTGGGGGGAATCTCCCCATGGGGAGGTGTATCAGGGAGAAGAAGCCCTCCAAGGACTCTTAAGGGACCAATGTGGCCCCCTAACCCCGAAGAATTGTCCACCCCTCTGACACCCACATGCACATCCCACCTGCAACTGCTAAAGCCATTGCAATGAATGGAACTCACTTCCAGATAAAAACACAGATATGGCACTGGGTTGCAGGCTGTACCAGCATACCTTGATGTAAATCTGCACTTCAGCAAAGGTGGTGAGGATGTTGAGAACGGCTTCATCCAAGCCAGTGGGCCGGAGCTCCCAGGACTGATAGGGCATGTTGAGATGGGCATCCTGTAGTAGGGTTACGGTGAAGAAGCCATTCATTTTGAAAGAGATCTCCTTCTCTTTCATGTTGTAGACCACTTCCCCAATATCATCCGTTCTCCAGGATTTCCCTTTTCAGTGGGGGAAATGGAAGGGAAAGGGTTATCATTTGGCATTAAAAGACAATTAGGAGGAGTTGCAGCACTGCTACTGAGAGCCGGCATGGGTGCAGTGGTTTAAGCATTGGACTAGGACACTGGGAGACCAGGGTTCGGATCCTCGCTTGGCCATAGAAAACCAAGGAGTGACCTTGGGCAAGTCACACTTTTTCAGCCTAAGAGGAAGGCAGCAGCAAACCCTCTCTGAACAGATCTCACAGAGAAAACCCCATGATAGGTTTTACCAGAGAATTGCTGTAAGTCAGAAATTATTTGAAAAACAACACAAAGCAGCACTGCTAGTAGAGTTGCAAAACTCTCTTTTGGACTACATCTCCCAGAATCCCCAGCTAGCATAGCCAGATGGCTGCCTTATGGGAAGCTATCTTATGCCAGGCCAGACTATCTGCCCATCTAGCTCAGTGGCATCTAATCAGGATCAAAGAGCAAGAAAGGTCTTCCCAAAACTGACCCTTTTTAACTGGAGATACCAAGAACTGAACTGGGAACCTTTTGCATGCAAAGCACATCTTTGCCATGAAGGACAGCACATTTCTTTGGTGCTTCCACTCGTCTGTATCTGCATCCACAGCAGCTCAGTGAGAGGGGTTAGCCTGCTTATCAGCACTGGAAGGTATTTTCAAAACTTTTCAGGTGCTTTTCCTCTCAAAAACTGGGAGTCCAGTGGTGGGGAATCCAAATTTTTCCAGTGATTCTTCAAACTCTGGGAGCTAACTGAAGTACTAAGGGCTTGTCTACACAGGCAATATAACCTGTCTTGCCTCTATCTTAGAGCCCTGCATTCCTGGCAATGTAGGACTGTTGCCCTGTTCTGCCCCCAGGCTGTCCTCATGATGCCAGAGCAAATATGGGGCTAAGATGGGGCACAGGAGAGAGGGTAGGGTCCATAAAAGCATTCTAAAATAATACCTGTTTTAATCCATTCTCACCAGGAAGAAATAGATCAGACCCTGCAAGACTGCAGGAGCCCAGCCCGGCAGGCCATCCTGCCGCTGTGGCTGCAGATCTGCCTCACTCCCTCCAAAGCAGGAAGCAGGACCGCAGCATGTGACCACGGCTGGTCACATGAAGGGGGCCTTAGTCACATGTTGCGGTCAGGCTTCCTTACTTCAGAGACTGTGGCAGCTGCAGCAACGGACCAGTGTGCCTATCTGGATTTCCTCCCATTCCAACCAGGAGAAGAACGGGCCTGATCCATGGCCAAGATACACTGGTGGGGAGCCAGCTTATCTTGGATCATGTAGATGAGCCCTAAGCAACAATCCCTGAGCATTATGAATATCTTTTTAAAAGTTTATAAATACTGATTACACGTCTGTAACAATGCCAGCAAAGAAAAGCAAGACATGTAATTATATCTTGGGGGCAGAACTATACTAGCCAGTGTGGCGTAGTGGTTTGGGTGTTGGACTAGGACTCTGGAGACCAGGATTAAAATCCCTGCTTGGCCATGGAATCCCACTTGGTGACCTCGGGCAAGTTGCACTCTCTCAGCCTCAGAGAAAGGCAAGGGCAAACCCCCCTCTGAAGAAATTTTGCCAAGAAAACTCTGAGAGGATCACCTTACCGTTTCCATAAGTCAGAAATGGCTTGAAAGCACAAAGCAAAAAGAACTACACATTACTTTGGCAAATACACACTTCCTGGTTCCACTTCCACAGTTCCCCTTTATTTCCACTCACTAGACATATTCTTGGGTGCTGATATGGTTGGGGACGAAATAGGGAATAGGTCCCTAGGAAGCCTGGTTGGGAAAGGCTAAGCAATCCCCCTTTCATCCACCACCAAGTCTGCTTTACTCCCATCCCCATAGCATCAACCTTGTAAAATTAACAGACGTTCCAGAAGCTGCTTTCAGCTTGGTCATACCTTGAGGATTCCACCTTGCAATCAGTGGCTCTTCAAAGAAGATAACACTGTCAAGCAACTGGACTGTGATTCCTACAGTGATATTAGAAGGATCTTCATTTTCATCACATACTGCAGTGTAGGGACAGATCTCTAACCCTGTGTCCAGCACCTTTTTGGGCAAAGAGAAAATGTAACATTGCTTTTATAAATAACTCACTTTGTGACTTTGCTTCAGCCTTTGCTTTCTCAAGGTAAAATGCGACCGTCTGAAGATGGAACCCAAGTCATCCAATTAGAAGGGCTCATCACTCCCTGAATAATATTACTTAATATTATTCAGTATTCTTGCCTCCTGTTTTGGAAATGTCAGTTCTCATAGCCTTCATAATAGGAATTCCTGGATTCCTACAATGCTCATTTCAAATCAGGTGAGCATTGTAACACCAATGTTTAATCTGAACTAGATAAAAGTTTGAGTTCTCTCTACCTGATGCCTCTCCCCCTCCCCAACCTACACAATTAATTGACTTACTACTAATGCTTCTTGGTTTCATATGTAACTGGATACAAGTATGAGACAGAAATCTGAGCACTGGTGGGGAGGGCAAAACAATGGGAATTTTGCAGAATTATCTGTCTGCATGCTTGCATGGAAAAACAGAATAAACTTGTCAGTATTTGATGGTGCTAAGAACATCCCCCTATCTGTCTCTCTAGTGTCCTGTGTTTTAGTCAGCAAGGGACCCAGGAACCAGGTAGTTGGAGTGTAAGAGTTGTCAAGGAGTTAATTCAATCCAGGTCAGTCATAGGGTATGCAGCAGGATGAAGGGAAAAGCAATAGAGTGGTCATCAGTTGGTTCAGAAGTCAGTAATCCAGGTAAACAAAGCCAGCAAGAAATAAAACAGTTGTAAATCGTAGCCAGTCTAAGGTCAGGAAAACACCAACACTGGAAAATAATGCTAGTTGCCAAGAAGGAGGGTTGAAAGCAACAAAACTGCCAGGGAGTGGCTGGGAAATTTATAGGCAGCTGTCTCCAAAACCCAGGCACCTAATTAGGTCAGCATCTCCTATTTAATAACTTCTGGGAATGATGCACTCTCTCTTAGTATCTTTATCACTCAAGAAATGATGGCAACGGGTCTTCAGCATCTGCAACCTCCTGCTGGGGAGCAGGACTTCCCTTGGCCTCAGTCCCTGGCTCTTCTGACTCAGAGAGACCACCAACTTCAGGAACTACAGATTCCTGGAAATCTGCCTCTCCTCTTTATCTCAATCTTCCAACTCCAGAGGTGAGTTATGGCTGGGATTCAGTATGAGATTTAAGTGGACTTGTGTGTGGGAAGTAGAATTAAGCAATTTTGCAACATCCATATTCACCTAAGGGCTGCTGTGAAGTTACTACATATGAGCATCCATCACACAATGGTGGAATGACTGATGTAACACCACTCCTGTAGGGTCCTCACGACTAACCTGACACCAACTGGGAGAACTGTGTTGAATTAAACTAGACTAAACTATAATTCAAGTACTGAACTATGAATCAAGTGCTAATTGTTAAACAATAACCAAGTGTACGCATATACATAGATAAATACACAATCACATACGGTAATGTTTTTGTCTATAACATATCAAATGGGTTGCACTATAATTCAGGTGCTAGCTAACTTTACATAACCAGTATCACAACATGAATAGATTAAGAAATAGTCACTTCTGGTGATACTTTTTGACTTATTGCATATACCATGTTTTAATAAACACTTAGGAATACAATTCAAAGCCACATGTTGTATAGTTATATAAACTGGTTTCCAACTTTAGAAAAAATTCACTTTAGCAAGCACTTGTACAATACATGAAAAATCAACAGTAATAGTCACAATCATATGTTGTGAGAATTTCTTACATTTCCCCTCTTTCTCAAACATTACACACAATCATGAACTGTATAAATTTTTAACCTTATTTATGAACAATAATCATAACATATGTTCCTGCATCCGTCCACTAAGTGGTGAAACAGGTGCTTACAGGCATAATAATAATATCTAACAATACATATGTAAAAGCACCACTAGTGACTAGAGCTTCCATAAACAGTTGCTAGTAAGACTTTTTTTCTTTATTTTTATGCCATGCTAAATTGCCATATTTACTTGTTACAGTTTTGTCAAAACTGTTAAATCTCCCTGCTATAGCCTCCAAAAACAGCTGCCAGCAAGGCTTCTTCTATAGCTTCCAGAAGCAGCTGATAGCAAGGCTTGCCATGCCATTTTGCTATATTTGCTTGCCATAGCCTGGTCAAAACTGCCAAACTTACTTGCTATAGCCTTCAAAAACAGCTGCCAGCAAGGCTCCTTTAAATTTACTTGCTATAGCCTCCAAAAACAGCTGCCAGCAAGGTTCCTTTTGCAAAACTGCTAAGTCTGCCTGGCTAGAGCTTCCATAAACAACTGCTAGCAAGACTTTTTTTCTTTATTTTGGAAAAATTTGCATTACCTTAGATACTCAAATATTGGCCAAGGGTAGTGAAGTGTTTGTTAAGGTCATTATAATAATAATTGTCTTAGTAAATCATCTCTGTAACTGTAAACTGTAAACTGGTTATTACCTTTAAAGCCCTAAATGGCTTGGGTCCAACTTATCTCCGGAACCGCCTCCTCCCATACAATCCTCCCCGCGCACTCCGGTCCTCTGGGAGGAATTTGCTTCAGCCACAAAAATCTAGGCTGTCTGCAACCTCCCAGAGGGCCTTTTCGGTAGTCGCCCCCAAATTGTGGAATGACCTGCCGAATGAGATCCGTCAGATAACGAGCCTGAGTGGCTTTAAAAAAGCACTAAAGACGGATCTCTTTCGGCAGGCCTTTCCTAATTAGATCCCGGCCTCAGGGGATCCTGGCCTCTTCTAGGCTGCTGGCCATTTATTTATTATATTTTATTGTATTTATAGTTTTAAATGTGATTTTAGATTAGTTGTTTTTAATTTATATTTGTTTAATGTTTTTTTATGGGGGAGGGTGGGAGTGGGGGTGTTTAGGGATTTTATTTGTATTGTATTTTAAATTCTGTAAGCCGCCCCGATTGTTTTAACAGAGGGGCGGGGTATAAATAAATTTTATTATTATTATTATTATAAACATTAAAGTCACTAGTGGTGCTTTTACATATGTATTGTTAGATAATATTATTATGCCTGTAAGCACCTGTTTCACCACTTAGTGGACGGATGCAGGAACACATGTTATGATTATTGTTCATAAATAAGGTTAAAAATTTATACAGTTCATGATTGTGTGTAATGTTTGAGAAAGAGGGGAAATGTAAGAAATTCTCACAACATATGATTGTGACTATTACTGTTGATTTTTCATGTATTGTACAAGTGCTTGCTAAAGTGAATTTTTTCTAAAGTTGGAAACCAGTTTATATAACTATACAACATGTGGCTTTGAATTGTATTCCTAAGTGTTTATTAAAACATGGTATATGCAATAAGTCAAAAAGTATCACCAGAAGTGACTATTTCTTAATCTATTCATGTTGTGATACTGGTTATGTAAAGTTAGCTAGCACCTGAATTATAGTGCAACCCATTTGATATATTATAGACAAAAACATTACCGTATGTGATTGTGTATTTATCTATGTATATGCGTACACTTGGTTATTGTTTAACAATTAGCACTTGATTCATAGTTCAGTACTTGAATTATAGTTTAGTCTAGTTTAATTCAACACAGTTCTCCCAGTTGGTGTCAGGAATGACTGATGTGACATGGCTCAACGCAGATCAATGTGCATCAGGGTGCTCCCCAATGCACATCTGGACACTAGCTAGGAAGTGCTAGAGCACAACAGGAAAGCCTGATGTATATCAAAAGACTCCAGTGTGCACTGGAGTGCTCTTGCTGGTGCCTTGATACACACCTTTGCAATTTACTAACAGGGCTTTGTTGCACCTCTGCAACATAGCTAATAATTCATAAAGATACACAACATAGACCATGATGGAGAATCTTGGTCCATATATGTATATAAAATATACGAAGCTTTCTGCAGAAGTATGCATGGGCCATGCAATATTACATTCTTTAGCAAAACTAGACATTTTATTGAGAAATGTTAAAGAAGGTACATGGAAGTTCAGAATCCAAGAGCAGCCTGGGTAGGGCTTGTAGGAATTGTGCATTTGAATATCTGAGCACCCCCACAGCAGCAATAAAATGCTACTTTATTGGCATAGTGGTTGTCCCCCATGGAGTGCACACTTTACTGTCTTTCACCCTCCCTTCCCTTCCCTACTTAAGAAGTGAAACATTTGGAATCCTTTTGGTGCCCTATGCTAGTGGGTCCATTTTTCCCCCCAGGATGGCACAGCAGTGGGAAGGAAAGGTGAACAAAATCTTGAGGCTCCAAGCAACCTCCTTCTTCTGTGCCTTACTTCTTTCACGAACGCAGTGCCTATGGCCTCCTGCCCGCTGCCACTTCCTCTTGCAGCCACTGCCTACATAGTACAGCTACACCAACATAATGCACTAACAGGATACCAGCCATTTCCTCCCATTTCACTTTTCATTAAGATGAAATTTACTTCCACCATGGTCCAGCCTTTAACATGTTTGGCTTGAGGTGGGAGCTTCAGTGCATCAAAGTGATATATGCCACCCACTGACATAAACTGCTGCATATCCACCACATAGTCTTCCAGTGGCTCCAATTCAGGCACACTAATCATCTGCAGTGATGAAACATGAGCTAAAAGAAAAGGAAACAGGAAAGAACAATTCAAAAAACCACAACCAATTGGTTCTATGTATTTCCAAGCTGCCGGGCAACTGTAAAATTGTTTCCAGATCAAAAAATCCAGCTTGGCACTGAGCATAGACCTGGACTATTACTCCCAATTCAAAACACTTGTCTAGCTATTGCCCATGATACCAGGCTATTATGCATTGTCCTAAATGCAATACTTCCAGTTGCTGCTATGTACTGAGATGGGCTTGAGCAATTGACAATCTTGTGAACCAGCAGATCACTGAATTTTTCCTCCCATGTGTGGGAAACAGAATTGAGCAGTTTGTTTCAGCTGGCAAAAATCCACAGCTACCAATATGTTATATTCAGTCCTATCAATGGAAATCATGGATGTTTGTTACATGTTTAGCTACGTACACACACACACCAAAATTTGCCCTAAAAAGGAATTATGTTCTACTTCCAAGTCAGCAAGCACCCCTCTCCCTGCAAAATACCTTCTGTATCCTCACAAAAGACTAGGGGGTCGTTTACACGGGCAAATATTCCTCTAAATATACCGCTAAGATAGCTCATAGTTCCCACGGATCGCAGCATAGCATCGCCTCATTCAGAAGTGGGGAAGGTAAAACACCCAAATATAGCATGGCAAGGGATGTCGCTACTTTTGCAGGTATATTTGCAATGTAGCACATTATTGGCAGTGTAAACAACCATTCCGCTAAGAGCTACAGCAGAGCTGCATTGTGATTGGTTGATGATGCAGGGGTGGGCTTAAAAGAGGGGCAGGGAGGGAGGGAAAGACTTCTCTGCTATTTTGCAAGCCAGTTTGCAAACAAAAAGGATTCCCAACAATTTTCATTCAGGGAGCATTGCTTCTCATGCACTCTGCTGTTTTGCAAGTATATAATAGCTCATTTCGTCAGCTGTGAACCTGTGCATGGGGGAGGGAGAGAAACCATTTCGCGAAGGGCTGCATCAGATCTAAGCTGTTATTTTCCCCCTCTCTCTCTCTCTGGCTTTCCTCTATTTGGGAGAAGATGCTTTTAAGCAAGGAGGAAAACTTTCCCTTTGATTTGTGGGAAGGGAGTAGGGGGGGGAGGGTGACTGCCTCTAAGCTGTTAAGCACCGAGTTCGGGCCAGGGCAGACATTCCTATGGCATTCCTTTCCTTCTCCAATATTGGCCATGCCCCCAGCACTTTTGGCTGTGTGAACCTCAAAGCGGAAAAAATCAAAAAGCCAAAAAATATAGCTGTGTAAACATATACCATGTAAACTACCTACCATTGATGCAGGAAAGCACTAAAGTGCAGCTTAATGCAATAAAACCTGCTGTGTAAACCAGCCCTTGGGCATACTGACACCAGTCTCTCTCTCTCTCTTTGCTTTCAGCAAGGGCAGCACTGGAAAGATTGCTGCACTGCTTTCACTTGGGTGAAAGCCTCCCAGTAGAAAACGAAATGCATAGATAAATGAAATGCATAAATATAGGATGGGAGAGACCTGGCTGAACGAGACTACATGCGAAAGGGATCTAGGAGTCCTAGTAGACCACAAGTTGAACATGAGTCAACAATGTGATGTGGCAGCTAAAAAGGCCAATGCAATTTTGGGCTGTATCAATAGAAGTATACTGTCTAGATCAAGGGAAGTAATAGTGCCACTCTATTCTGCCTTGGTCAGGCCTCACTTAGAATACTGTGTCCAGTTCTGGGCACCACAATTCAAAAAGGATATTGACAAATTGGAGCGTGTCCAGAGAAGGGCAACTAAAATGGTGAAAGGTCTGGAAACAATGCCTTATGAGGAGAGACTTAGGGAGCTGGGTATGTTTAGCCTGGAAAAGACGGTTAAGAGGCGATATGATAGCCCTGTTTAAGTATTTGAAGGGATGTCATGCTGAGGATGGAACAGGCTTGTTTTCTGCTGCTCCAGAGACTGGAACACGAAGCAATGGATGCAACCTCCAGGAACAGAGATTCCTCCTCAACATTAGGAGGAACTTTTTGACAGTAAGAGCTGTTTGGCAGTGGAACACACTCCCTCGGAGCGTGGTGGGGTCTCCTTCCTTGGAGGTCTTTAAACAGAGGCTGGATTGCCATCTGTCGGGGATGCTTTGTTCAAGATTTCCTGCGTGGCAGGGGGTTGGACTGGATGGCCCTCGTGGTCTCTTCCAACTCTGCAATTCTATGATTCTATGATTCTATGAAAAGGAGAAGATGCAGGTAACTATTCAGATGACAGTGGGAGTTTCAACACATTGGGGACAGCACAATATTGGAGAAGTATAGCTGGCTTTATTGGCCAAGCCATTTTCACCCTGTTTACAAACCTATGCTAAATCCAAATGAAACCACTCTGAATTAAGAGGCGGGCTTAGGGCAGTCAATGTAAGCTTGTGCCCAGGAAACTGCTTCATAGTAAGCAAGCCATTGGTCAATCTAAGCCACTGTTCTTAACTATGGGCCTTTTCTCATAATACAGTTATAGCATACTGATTCCACTTTAATTGCCATAGATACATCCTACAAAATCCTGGGTTAGTTTGGTAGAGTTCAGTGGCTGTGATTTCTAAGTATCCTCGCATCTAAGTATCCTTAGATTGCAAAAGCCAGGTCTCCATAGGATGTTGCCATGACAGTTATATAATTGTGTGGTGTGAAAGGATCCTATGACTGCAGATCTTCAGCACACTATCTGGAGATACTGGGGGGTTGAACCTGGGACCCTGTACATGCAAACAGAGAAAGCAGCATTCACTGGCCCTTGTGGTATGCAGCCCATAGAAGCGAGCCCTGTTATCACTGTACATACAGCTGTACTGTTCCAACAGTGTGTAAAATCTTACGAGTAGGGTAGTCAACAATAAAAGTCCTTACAAGCCCACTTGCACAGTGCTAAGCTGGAAGGAACAACTATCTGCTTTGATGCAGAGCAGTCCTGTGCACTTGAACCAGACTCAGAACTTCTCTTCCCCATCAGCTGTGACAGTGCAGGGGTCTGTGTGTAAGACCATTGATAAAGAGCAAAGATACCAGCTCAGGAGAAACAAAGTACACCACTTTCTTCTAAAGACAGGGAAATTATTTTGAATACTAGGCTAAGCTATCTATATTCTCAGGAATAGCTAGAAGAAGACAGAGGAGGAAAGGAGGTGACATAATCATCAATAATACCATTCAAGGATCATGACAGAAGGGAGATGGAGAGTCCAGGGAAGAAAGAAAGTGCCTACCTCCACCTTGTTTAGCCAAGGAGATTGCTGCAAGGGCAACTTTATGGGAAACCTCCAAGGCACAGATACACACATTATTTGTTATTTCAGTAGAATTAATGGGTATGCTGATCTCTTGAATTGTATTTCAAGGAGCAAGAGCCAGTGTGAGAGGAGGAGTGGAAAGAGTTCTTAATATCCCGCAAGGATGTCCTCCCATGACTGTGGGAGCAGACGGATTGTGCCCCAAGATGCCCCAAGATGTTTAACCATCAGCACACAAGAAGTTGGACCAAGTACCTCTGGAAACAGTTCGAATGACGGTGGCACTCTTCTTGATGGTGTATTCTGTGTTTTCAGTCTCAATCACAGAGCTTTTCATTTCTTCACTGGAAGTACCAGCACAGAAGCTCTGGACATAGCAGGGAGAAAGAATCCTGTTAGTAATTCTAGCTAGCTGTATTATGATGGTTTATTCCAAGCATTTATGGGCTAAACAGACCCTCTCAAGGTGGCTTGCATGCTAAGATCATGATAAAACATACAAAATGTGGAACCAACTCTAGAATTTAGCAATACCACCTTAAACCACAAACACACACACACACACACATACACACACACACACACACACACGTCAGTGTAGAAAAGCAGCAATAATTCATCCAGAAGCCTGGGACCAATTATCTGCTCTTTTTGCTGGAGTCCTCACAAGCAACTAACCCACTGAGTTCTGTATCAAGTTTCTAGACCATTTATAGAGGCAGCTCCAAGTAGAGTCACCTCAGGAGTTCGGTCAGGATGTAAATGCTGGAAAGTTTCACTCTCTATAGGTTGGAAGGCAATGAATGAGCTCAAATTGATAAAAGGTGTTTCTGGACACTAATGCCACTTGTTCCTCCACTGATAGCATTGAGCCCCAGGGATCCCAGAGCTGCAAATCTTTCAGTGGGGTGCAATGCCATCCACACTCAATTGCACCCATCTAGCTAGACCAACCATTTCCCCCTTTCACAGAATCTCAGTATTATCTGGACTCATCCACAACTGCTTGGATCTCATTCATGCCAGAATTATCTCAGGAAACCTTTTCAAGATTTTCACAACCTTCTTGGACCAAGTAGATGAAAATGTGATATAAAGCTGAGGACACTAGCTCAGACCGACCTTCAGAGGAATTCCCCTGTGGTTCCATTAAGATTTTTAAAAGTATGGGAAATAGGATCGAACTCTAAGGCAGGCCAAGAGCCTATGGCCATTTGATAGAGTCCTCCCACACTACCAAATGGATTTTCAGGCAAGCAACTCAGAAGGATACGATGGCTGATGGCATCAAAAGCTACCCAGGAGGTAGCTTAGATACCCAGGAGGTAGCTTAGATACCTCCTGAGATACCCAGGAGGACTCGGGTAACTGCGCTCCTCACATTCATTCTCCTCCATCATAAATCACCACCAAGGATACCAAGGCACTTCATGTCTCTTCAAATGGAAGAGATCTAAATAAACCATATCATCTAAGACCACTAAGAAATAAGAGCCGATCATCTTGTCCAAGCAGTTTATTCAAGAGTGACACATAAGATGTTGGACAACAAAGGATCAAAATTAGGCTTTTTTTTTTTAAAATGAGAGCCTACTAATTGCCATTTTAAGATAGCAAACACTACTGCATCCCTCAGGAATCCGACTATCCCTGAGGTCCAGATGTTAAATTATGTTTAATTGCTAAACATGACATTGAGCCAAAAGACAGGTGGTGGGTCTCAACTCTCAAGAAGCTTGTCCACATTTTTAGGCTATACAAGCTCTGTACAAGCTAAAAATATATTGATCACGAAATAACTCGACACAGTCTCTGTTTCTGTTAAAACTCCAGCATCTAAGCTTGGAGGGAAATGAGATGTTTGCCTATTAAATGTGAGGAAAATTGGTCCTAATGGTTGAGCTTTGTTGTATGACCCTTTATCTGGCCTCCTACAAAAAGAGGGTTCCTCACCATGACTGAAAGCTACAAAGTGCATGACAAGGGGTTGCAGCAGATGGTCCTTTCCAACTCAGTGATTCTATGATTGCACAGTTTGGTGGTGTTCTGAGTTGTTTGTCACCTATGCTCTAGCTGTTGGCTCAGCCATTGCATCTCTAAGAATGGATTGAGGACATTTGACGGAGATCATATTGATGGTCTGAATCATCTCCTCATTCTAAGCAGAAATAAGTGGTAGAGGTCTAGCGGGGGGGGGGCACTTAGAACTGTAGGAAATTCCCCAAGATTGCTCAGGAAACCATACCGATTCCTCAGCTTTAGGGTTGGACCTCACCGTATGGACATTCTGTAAACTGAAGATGCAGTACAGTTGTCCCTCCATATCCACAGATTTGGTATCCACGGATTTAAGTATTACATGGCTTGAAAACATTCTTAAAAAAATAATAATCCAAAAAGCAAACCTTGTTTTTGCCATCTTATATAAGGGACACCATTTTGCTATGCCATTACATATAATGGGACTTGAGTATTCACAGATTTTGGTATCCACGGGGGTCCTGGAGCCAAACCCCAGAACTGTATACTTAAATAACAGTTGTGGAAGGGGCTGGGGAAGACAATAGCAGATGTTTATTGGCTTCACACTTTCCTGTGGGGACCTGTCAGGCCACCTGTGTGTGGGAAATGAAATGCTAAACCTATGACTGGATCAAGGAAAGCTCTTTTCATTTTTTACTATAGCGCCATCATCGGCTTCTTGCATTACAAAGCTCTTATCTGCTATGTGTGCCAATGCTGCACTTATCTCTGCTACCCTACCTTACCTTGCTTCTATCTGGGAAGTGATCAGATTTGCTGTCCAGAGTGCTTGGACTCCTTCGACTTTTTTTGACTTTCTTTTCCACACTAACCACAGGAGTCACTGGTTTGCGTGCTGGCATTTCCAGCTTAGGCGGCACTTTAGGGAAAGTCCGAAACGGTGATATGTGATCGTAATGAGTGTGCAAAATGCGCACAGCAACATCACAAATGGCCAGTGGTTTGGGAAGTTCAAACCCATTGCATGGCTCCTTCTGTTCGTCATAAAAGCGCTGGCTTCGGAACCTGGTTGTGAGGAATGAAAGCAAAATTATGTTCTATGAAGTGCAATGTCACTGATGGTACATGTACTTAAAAATTCTAATAATCCATCTTCTTCCTAAGAGCTCTACATGGTGTAAGATCAATTGGAAGAACCATGTAAATTGGGAATTTAGTCCCAATGACTTCCAGTAGTCTTGCAATTACAGAGGAAATAGATTCTTAATAAAAGATGTATATTTTCCTTCCAGCTCAACTAGAATAAGCTTAGATTAAATATTAATCCACAAGCCATGTCTGCCCATCCAAAATTACAATTTCTTTACAAAGCAGTTGGAAAAGAGCATTTCTCTCCCCCCCAATCCCATTTCAAAATTTGGGCTCTTCTGTGCTCCCAATAATGCCATGGTGAGGTCTAGAGGTCCTAATTCTTCCTCCACTGTAGGACACTTCCACCCAAATATACCTTTGTGACATTCCTTAGAACAGCAGGTATAGCTGTAAGTGACATTAACCTTTGGTGAACAGCACCTAATTAACAAGAACCACAGGAAATATTAACTCCCATGATTCCTGGCATCTGCCCTAGGAGAGTAGTAGCTGTAGGAAATGCTACTGTAAAACAGTGCAATAATTTGGTTGCTACTACTGCAAATTAAACCAGTGATACATTAGTGGCAGAGCATATGGCTTGTAAGCAGAAGGTTCTAGCGTCAATTCTTAGCAGGTAGGTCTATTCTGAAAAGATCTCTTTCTGTAAAATTATAGACAGTTTCTGCCAGTTGATGCTGATAATGTTGAGCAACACCGACCAATGTTGTGATGTAGTATAAGTCTGGGAGTGCTATAATCCAACTAACCTAGATGGGGGTCAAGATGGAAGAGCATGGTATCATGTTTTCAGCCTTAAAAGAGAAGGCAAGAGTATATATGGTGAGTCTGGAGTTTCTTCCCATGGCTTCACCATCTAGCAGCCATAGTACCCCACTTCTTCAATTATACAAAGATTACGTGGAACATGTAACTAGATCATGTATGTTACAGGGTTCCCATGTCACAAGGGTAATGTGAAATGGCCCTAAAACAGCTACCTCTTCTTCAACAATTGTACCTTGGATTCTTCTTGAGATTAGCCCATATACACAATGTGATGTTCTTCTTTTTAATGACAACTTCCATGTTTCCACTTTCAGATTCTGCATAACTACTGGCTTGCTACAAAGAGCATTGAAAGAGAGAGGTTAAAGTATTGAGTGAAGGGTAGAGTTGATTTATCTGCAGACTGATGGTAAACTTGGGATAGAATAATACATAGTCAGACCCCCATGACCACAGGAGTTTGGTTCCTGGACCTACGACGGATACCGAAAACTGTGGATAACAACAAACACCATTGAAAATAATGGGACTTCCAGTTTAAAATACCATAGAGTTTCCTTGGAGGACCTAGAAAATGGCTAGAGAGGATGCCTCTCTAGGCATTTTCTGGGAGGATGCTATGGTATGCATTCCTCTTTTTGTGTCCCACAGGTAACTGAAACCACAGATATTGGTTCTGTGGATGTGGGGGTCTGACTGTATTGTTCTTAACACAGGACTGCACTGAAAAGCATAGGGGCATACTCCAATGTCAGATGGTGCAGGCTGCTTGTTCTCTAACAGTTATGTGTGATGTGTGAAGTTCTCTGTTTTTGTTCCACTATCAGTGGGGGTTAATGATACAAACAATTGATAAAGGAAATCTCACAATGTGATGCCATTTGACCCACAATTTGGGTCAATGCAAACACAGTATGCAGAAAGAACTATTCAGCTGTAAGATGGTGTTTGCCTCCAGCTATTAGCTCTTACCAAATAATGGCAAGTCTTCCCAAACTGAAAATAATATTTAATCAGATCTATGCATGGACAATCAACAGAAAACAGAAGACTGTCATACTCTCTCTGTGTGATTGTCCCTCCAGAGGACAGTTACATGTTAAGTATTTTATAGCATCACATGTAATAATAGTTGGGCATTTCCCATTAGAGCTGCCACAGAAGGCCATATTTGTCAAGATTTCAGTCAGAGAGGGTAGGGTTAAATCTCTCTAATGTACTTGATCAATCTGATCAAGACTCAGGGTGTGCAAATGGCAACTGTTACTTTAAAAATGACAGCTAGGTTAAATGCTATAAATGCATTTAACATATGTAGTTTGGTCAGAACTGAAATAATGGTGAAAATACTGGGATTTTTATAGTAGTATACAGAGGCGATGTTTAGCAGGCACTTAGTATTTTCACAGGCAGTCTGGAGATTTATACTAGTACTAAGGTTCTGGCTGTGTAAAGGTCTTTTTGAGAGTACCCTCTATTAGAGTCAATGGGACTTTCCTCCAGGAAAACCAAATTGGAATGTAAATACATTAATACAGGATGGATGAGAGAAAGATAAGATAGGAATGAACTCCCAGAATTTTAAGCCACATATGATGCATCTCAAAAACCTAATTCTTGCAAACTTCCCACCCAATTTTGTTTCCTGCTACTTTTTATTTTATTTGCATTAAAAATGACACTTGGAAAGCTGCAGTCAAGCTTACATAGATTTCTGAACTCATTTTACTCACTAGTAGTAAAGCAAACTTGTGTAAGTACTTCACGCATGCATCAAATTAAATCTGGTTCATACACACACATACACCAGTAAATGCACATGGAAGCAAACAATAATATATGAATCAGACCTCTGTGTACAGTTGTCCCTCCGTATCCATGGATTTGGTATCCACAGATTTAAGTATTCACGGCTTGAAAATAATCTTTATGTTTACTAAATCAGAGACCAGCCCAAAAAACAGAAGAAGAATGGTTACCGGTAATAAACTATTGCAGGAAAAGATGGGGTATAGCCAAAGACATAGAAATATGAGAATGATAAAAATAAAAAAATAATAATAATTAAAAAATGAAATTAAAAAAAAACAAAAAAAACAGGTACAGATATTGATACAGATGCACAATTGTTGTTGATGAAAAAAGGAGGGAGAAGGAAAAAAACCTAAAACAGCGAAGGAGAGATGAGAAGAGATATATAGTGGTACGATAAATTAACGATGAAGGAAAGTTAATGGGTGGAAGGAAAAAAGGATCATTAATAATAAACGAAGAAAGATAAACTCTTTGAGCTTTTGATACGAGGGAAGTCAGGTTTTTAGTTTACAGGATGTTCACTAATGAAGTATATTAAAGATCTAAGATATAATAAGGGGGGTAAGAGGGGATGGGGTTGTATTGTTTGCTCCGTACTCTGTACCCCCATTATGAGATGTATTTATAATAACAAAATTAAACATATATTGGGGAAAAAAAGAAAATAATCTTTAAAAAATAATAATCCAAAAAGCAAACCTTGATTTTGCCATCTTATAAAAGGGACACCATTTTGCTATATCATTGCATATAATGGGACTTGAATATTCATGGATTTTGGTGTCCATGGAGGGTCATGGAACCAAACCCCAGCGAATATGAAGGGATAACTGTAATCTGAAGACTTGGGACAATTCCGGCATCTACTTACCTTCAGCAGTTGTTCTGTTGCTTCATTGTACTTGTGATGCAAAAGTGCCTGAAGTTTCAAAATGGTATGTTGGTACTGAGTGACATCTTCTGGAGACAGCTCATGGAAAGGTGTGTCCAATATACATAGTTCTAACTTGTCAATTAACTAAAAGAAGAGGAGGAGGAGGATTTTATTATTATTATTTTATATTCCACTTTTTCCCAGCTCTGAGACTCAAGTTGGTTTACAAAAAGTTAAAACACATACAGCTAAAAGTTTACATCTTGTATAAATTAAAATATGACTAAACTATTAACAGAATTAAAAGCATGTCTATTAAAAAAGAAAAAAATATATAATATAGACGATGCAGAATGTTATTAAAGACCCGTTCCTTATCGCCAAACAGTTTTCAAAGGCCTGCTGAAACAGTCTTCACCTGCCTACAAAAGAATAACAAGGTGGATGCCCGCCCAGCCAGTCTAGGAAGGGAGTGCCTGAGCTTGAGTGCAGCCACCAGGAAGGTTCCTCTTCTGTGTTCCCACTGGGGGTAACTGTCAGGCTGGTGAGACAGAGCAAAGGCCCTCCCCTAAAGATCTAAAAAATCTCCACAGGTGAGCTCATATGGGAGGCTGAGGTCCCAAACACATTGCTCTTTCTCAGTTAGTTGGTACACTAAACCTGGGGAGATCAATATATTTGAGAGTAAAGAAAAGGAGGGAGCTTTGCTCTCTTGTTGGTTTTGCAAGGAGCAAGACCCTATGGTGCCTCCCCCAGTTTACTTTCAGGTACAATTTAAAGCTGCCTTGGGTCCAATACTGCGAGAAAGGTGGGACATAAATAAATAAATATTAATAAATAAAGCACTGGTATGACCTTTAAAGCCCCAGGGACCAGGGTAAAAGAGGACTGCCTGCTTCTGCACAGACCTGCCCAGACCTGCTGACAGAATCACATAGTAAGCAATTAGCAAACAGGCCCTCCTCCAGGTTCCTTTGCCGACTGCAGGTGTGTGTGGCTACTGCAGACAGGGGCTTCTCTGCAGTGGTAAAAAATAAATAAATAAAGTAAGGTTCCCTGCCAAAGTAGGTCCACCTGGCATCTTCATTAATATCCTTCAAGGATCAAGCAAGGTCTGTCCTGCTTATCTGAGCACATGGTGGTTCATTTTGGTATTTTAATTTAATTCATTAAGGACTAAGCAAAGCCTGTCCTGCTTATTTGTTTGTTTTTTATTTGTTTTTTTTCTGTTATTAAATTTATTAGTGCTTGGTTTGCTGCACTGTACTTGCCTGACCAGTTTGGTCTGTAGATGATTTAGAGGTGGAAGAGAGAGAGAGGTGTTCTCTCTAGGCATTTGGAGGTCCTCCAGCACAATTCTATGGTATGTTTCCACTAGAAATATAGAGTTTGGTACTATCTGTGATTTTTGCTATAAATGGTAAGTCTGGGAGCACCTCCCCTGCAGATATGGGGGTCGTGATGTACAATACCTGAAGTGGAATGTAATGCCAGGGACTTACTTCCAATACTTTGCTGCCTTTCTCAATAACGGTATGGATATCATTATTTGTCTCTTCCTGCCACAAGCTCATGAACGTATTGATTTCCTGGGCCACCATTGGGTCTGGACTTCCATCACAGGCGATGTAGTGTTCCCACTAAAAAGAAATAGACATAAAATATTCACTGCAGTATTAAAGATGGAAAGAAGAGCGCGTAGCGGAATGAAAAAGACACAAATTAATGTGGCTCAGAGCTCAGTTACTTTTTTTAATAGTAACTCACAGAATCTCCCAAGCAGCATAGCCAGCATGGGGGGGGGGTTATGGGAAACATTGTCCATAAGCAATGGCCAAGGCCTTGCAACAGGAGTCGTTAACTATGAAGATTGGAGCTCTGTTGCAAAGTGCCTTGCTGCTAGGAAAGAGCTGGATGCTTATTCACTTACTGACCTGCTCTCCAGTGCCTTGGAAATCTCTTTATTGATTGGGCTACCTAGCTTTTAAGGTAAGTTTTTGAGGGGAAGCTTTCAGTTGTTGCAATGGTGCAATGACCATACCATAAATACTGAACAGCCCACTGTTCCGAGCTCTGATATGATTTATCCTGTCCTTGATCTCACACGGCCACTTACTATTTAGATGCTTAAAACTGAGGTGGTGCTGATGCTGCAGTACCTTTCCCCTCCCTGCTACAAACTTTTCAGCTTCCTAAAAAATAAAGCAATAAAGCAATAAATAAATAAATAAATAGATCAAGCTAAGGAGGATTTCCTGAGGGAGCTGCAGTAGGAATCATAGAATTGGAAGAGACCACCAGGGCCATCTAGTCCAACCCCTGCCTTGCAGGAAAGGAGTGATCTCAGTTCCTTCCAAATTCCACCAGATTTCACTGTTTCATTAGCAGATATCTAGTACTTGATCTTGTCCATAACCTCATCATAATGGAAGTCGCATAGGATATACCGGACTTAAAAATACAGTTTTGATTCCATTTTAAGGAAACCCATACCTCAGTAGTTTATAGCATTAAGATGGGGTGTTTTGAAAACCCAAGTGTACCTTTGCAAGGGCTCTAACATTCATCTTCCATTGGCTTGCAGTTAAAAAGCTTTCTTCTAGTACATGAAGTTCAGAAAGTTCAACCCCTCTGCGTTCTTGATCCTGTACGGAACATAACCAGGTGGCTTGCTTTCATTTTAATCTGCACACTAAATTTATTTTTTATTTGTTTGTTGAAAGTGTTTCTCTCATTCCTCAGCTGGAAAGGTAGACTCATATAGATCAGTAAAACCAAAAGAAGACAGTCTGTGCCCTCAGGTTTAAACTCTAAAAAGGCATTACTAAAAAAAAAAAAAAAAAAAAAAAAAAAAAGACTACAACATAATTTATGTTGCAATCCAATTTGAATGTGGCAAAAACAGGGTAGGTAGCTGGGTGAGCATTTCTGTGATCTAAGGGAAGCCAATGACATTTTTTGCAAGTTTGGGGGCTTACTGAGGGAGGAGGGAGCATTGATTTATTTTCTTTTTAAAAATGTATTGTTGTAACTACATACCCAGCACTAGAACATCTTCATGGTTGCTACTTGCCCCCCTACCCACAGATTTTGAGCAAAAAGCTCAATATAAAAATTTGAAAATTTCAGTTTGATCCTAATCAAAATAATCAAAATCAGTCAATTGACCATACAAAATTAAACATGAAGAGCAAATGGCTAGTTCAAATCTCAGCTGAGATCAAATGCTTTTAGATTAAGAACATTAAAAAAAATCCTGCTGAATCAGAGTGATGGTTCATCTACAGCAGCTTTCAGTTTCCAACCGTGGTTGTTCTGATGCCTCCATGAAGTGGAAATGCAGTCTACACTCATTTGTTCATTGCTCCTTTGACAAACCCATCTGGTATTTAAAGCAAAATTTGGAAAATTATTTTTCAGGCTACAACTCCAAGAAGCCTAACGGGCAGGCAGGTATGGGGGTTCCGAGAAATTGTAGTGACTTTTCCAAGAGCTGATTTAGACAAAAAAGGGCCTTCAACATACAAAGTCATTGTTTTTACATGCAGTTGTCAGAAAAGACTTATCTTATAAGCTTTAGGCTGCAAGTCAAAACATTCTTACTAGGGAGCAAGTTCTATTGAAATTACCAGGACTTACTTCTAAGTAAACTTGATTTGTATTGCATCATTAAACATTTTGATGTGGTTGGCTATTTTGTAGAAGTGTTCCCTTGCAGAAGAATGGCAAAATAGCTTTGAGTCCAGTTCAGGGAAAAAATCAGGATATCAATCACATAAATAAATAAATAAATAAATAAATAACAGGTACATGGGACTTTTAGATACCATTTTCTACAGTAACTTTGCTTTTGCATGCAGTTATCTTCTGGTCTATCATTATATATGTAATTTTTCACTACCCAGGAAATCTTTCATTGAGGAATTACTCAGCTAATTTTCTAATTCTAGCAGTTAGCTATTTGTGACCAAAATTAAATTTGAGTTCAACATGGAAGCTAAGGAAACTGAGAAAACCCTCTTCTCACTGTTTGGTTACAAGTGTTAGAACTAGTTCAGATGTAACAGGAAATAAAGCTTTCCTGCTACAATCATACTTCCTTTTCCTTCTTTTTGCATAGTTGCAAGGAGAAAATCTGAAGTGGCCACTTCTGCTTTCAAACAAGCCACAGTTCCCCATTACTTCTTGAAGTCAGAGAATGACAGTCTGCTTGATTTTAGAACAAGCCAAGATCTGAACCTCTGGCTTGATTTGGGCTTGTTCTAACAAACCACAACTCCCCAAGGTCAGACAGAACAGGGAACTATAGATTATTCAGATGTGGAAATGAAATCTTCCAAATCCCTCTGCACCGGAAGAGAGGGGCTGCAAACCTGAGACTTGTAAAGGTTTAAAGGTTTGTGTGTGTAGCAAGTAACAGTAACTTCCCATTATGCCTGTATTGGTCCACAGACGTTTCAAAACATGGCCCACAAAAAGCTTTCATAAACACTATGACAAGATATGTGTGAACTAACTTTGGCTTCGAGATGTTCTGTCTTCTCTCTTTCAATCCTTTCCTTTTCGAGCCTTGCAGCTTCTTCTAGCTCAGCACGTATTCGGGCTTGTTCTGGCAAAAAAGAGTCCCCGCCCCCATAAATGCGATTAAAATCAGTTAAATAATATAGTAAATAAATAGCATTTGGTTACAGAATAAACAAATAGCATTGCTGGAGGTTCAGTGTCACCATGAAAGAAACTACATGAATGCACAAGGATTCCTCCACAAGGACCCTGACCAAATAGTGTGTCCAGAGGAGGGTGACAAAATGGTGGAAGGTCTGGAAGGCATGCCCTATGAGGAGCAGCTTAGGGAGCTGGGTATGTGTAGCCTGGAGAAGCGAAGGTTAAGAGGTGACATGATAGCCATGTTTAAATATTTGAAAGGGTGTCATACTGAGGATGGAGCAAGCTTGTTTTCTGCTGCTCCAGAGACTAGGACACAGAGCAATGTGTTCAAACTACAGGAAAAGAGATACCTCCTAAACATTAGGAAGAACTTCCTGACAGTAAGAGCTGTTCGGCAGTGGCACGCACTGCCTCAGAGTGTGGTGGAGTCTCCTTCTTTGGAGGTTTTTAAACAGAGGCTAGATGGTCATCTGTCTGGAATGATTTGATTTGTGTATTCCTTCAGGGCAGGGGGTTGGACTAGATGGCCTGTGTGGTCTCTTCCAACTCTATGATTCTTTGATTCTAGGGCTCCTGTTTACATGAAGGTATTCAGCAGTACATCTAGAGTTCTGCACACTGACTGGGATGGTGCAGCTGCCAGGAAATGTAGCCAGTTTCACATTAGCATAGATGGGGGTGTGGCTTGCCCACATGTTCCTTCTGCCTCCTTCATGCATCTGATGTATACCTAGAGGTAGGGGATTGAGCAAACACCAGATATGCACCTATGGGGAACAAATGAGGGCATTGCCTCACTCCCCCATGAAATTTTCCTTCTGTTTCCAAGTTTTTACCATGGCAGTAATTTAAACCTTCAATTGAGCGTTTAGAAATGTAGTTTAGCATCCAAAGAAAAAGGGCAGGCAAAGTTACCAAGGGAATGCAAATATAGGTACTTTAAGATTAATGATTTTCAATGTCTCACTCTCTGCAATGCTGGGAATTTGGGGACTGAAAGAAAAATTAGGGGTCCAAATTCTTATGGGGGAGACAATGCCCCCCTTCCCCCCCTCCCTGGAGATCCAGTCATATGAGTCACTGTGCAGGGTTGGGCAGCAGGGAGCAAAATCCACCAGACCTGGACCTCTGAACAGTGACAAAAACAAACAATACATTACAAGATGCATTTTGTTGTTGTAATAGGGACTATAATGTCTGTTACTAAATTTAGGGAGAGAGGTCAATCATGCATCTTGCCCTTGTGCTCAACAACCCTACTCATGCATGGAAATGTTACTTTTCCAGATGATATATCTCAGAATCATCTACTTTGGTGATTTGGGAGTTGTCTGCCAAAATATGTTCTGCAACAATCTGAAGAAGATATATGGTGTGAAATGTACCCTACCTTCCTCTAACAGCCTTCTCTCTTCCTCTTCTCTCAGAAGCCTCAGCCTTTCAGCTTTGCTGAGTTTCTTTTTACCACGAGCAGACTGAACACAAGTAATGAGTTACAAAGGACATCAAGTTATATTAAAGTTTTTTTTAATCCATGGGAAAACAAGGAGGCAACGGATTTACTCCTAGAACCCTCATATTAGAATAACACTGCATATTTTTCACTACAAAACAATACAAAACTGTATTTTTCACTACCAAACTACAAGAGAACATCCATTATTTCTTGGTTTAAGAGTTTCTTTGAGTTGTACCAAACCTCCAAGCTAATGCATCTCCTCATTCTCATATTTACACTAGACAAGGTTATAGCATTTGATACCACTTCAACTATCAGAACTCTATCCTATGGAATCCTGGAATCTGTAGTTTGGTGAGGTACTTGGAATTCTCTGCTAGAATTCAAAGAGCTGTATTTCTGGGGAATGGACTGGAGTTCTGTAGCAGGAGAATGCTGATGAAATTCCAAATCTCAGGATTCTATAAGATGGAATAATGACAGTTAAAATGGCATCAAATTGCTATAAATGTAGTGTACATTCTCTCTATGTCTGTGATATGGGAATTTCTCTTCATAATATACCGTACATGTACAGATTAGCAAAATTAATTATAACACAGGGCTTACCGTTAAACTTGTCTCACAGACCATGGTTTTCACACCCATAATAAATGCAATGTAAAATCCACCAGCAGCAGAATTCAAGCCACTTGTACTCTGCAATAGCCCCAAGGAACTCAAAGGAGTTATGTTGCCTTTGTGTAGTAAACTATTATGGGCTTTGAGCTGGGACTTTCAGATGTGTTAATGCAGGTCACTATAGGGACTGCTTGGAAGTTGCACTTTTAACTACAGCTCCCAGAATCTCCTCACCAGCAGCTGGCTGAAGAATTCTGGGAATAGCAGCCAAAAGGATTCCCCCCTCCCCTCAAATTCACCTCAAATTCTGACTGTAGGCATTGTGATAGGATAACTAAACACTTTTGACCAATGAATAGCTTAAGGTTTTGTGCTCCCAAAATAGGAAATGAGCTAGTAACTCTCTTTCTGGGTGGTACCTCATCTGGTGGGAGCTCAGATGAGGGAATGCTCCTCCATCTACATAACAGGGACACAATTTACCATTTGGGTCATGAACATCTAGGGTGGTGGAAAAGGTGGCCTGCTAAGGTGTGGGGGAAAGCAAAAAAAATTCTATCCTAGTTGTAAACACTAAGGCACCTGCCTCCACCAAATAGTTTATGTGGGCAGAACCTCTTCCATTCCTATTCATACCCAGTAGCACCAAGGGGTCCCAATCACAATACAGTTTTATTCAAACATCCTGCTTCCAAGTGAACAAGGCCAGCTAGGTGGCAAATAATGACAGGTAAGTAGGACTGGCTGAGTTGCAAGAGGAAAGCAACTACACACTCTGTCTTGCAGTCGTACCACCCAAATGGCAATTTTCAAATCAGATAAGAAAATAAGGACTGTGTATGTCATACTGGTCTTCTCTATACAATTCCTCCTGGATCCATCTGGCTGGGGTTATGGGAGTTGGAGGGCACCAGCTTGGCAAAGGCTTGCGTAAAGCCTCTCTCAGACCTAGGGAACATCTCTTACCCTCCAGCTGTTGATGGACTACAACTCCAGTCATTCATGAACATTTCCCATGCTGGCTGAAGATGACTGGAGTTGGGGTGCTACAATATCTGGAGGGCCACATGTACCTGAACCCTACCCTAAATATAATAGGTAAGTACAGCAGACATTGTTATGTTGACTAAGAGGGAGTCTTCTCCATTGCACTGGCCCTGTGTTCTAGAAGAACTTGCAGCTCAGGCCAAGGGGAAACAGCTAGGTACTGCTGGTGGAAGTGAAAGATCTTGAATGCACAGGAGCTTGGCCTTCCAGAAAGAAGACACAGGCAAGACTCCTTTGCATAAACGAAAGCAATTCTCCAAAATCTTTAGTCATCATATAGCTCTCAAACTGGAAAACTCTGAAAAGCAGAGGGGGGGAAAACAGACTAAGAAAAACAGAGGAGAAGAAAATCAAGTCAAAAACAAACAGCCCATTATCACTTTAGCCAATATTCTGTTTCTCATCTAATCATACATTATTGTTGTAGGAAGGGGCAGTAGGTGATCGGAATTGAGCAACCTACCTTTACCAGATGGAGGTAAAACAAAAACTGCATCAACCAAGTATTTGGGTGGGAGAACCTTGAACCTTCCAGAAGTTGATTAAATATTATTACCATCATGTCTCGTTATTGCCCGGGCTGGCTGTGGCTGATGGGTATTGGAGTGCAACTACTTCTGGAGGGGCACAGGTTCCCTATCCCTGGTTCAGCTGAGATGGTTGTGAACTCTTTAAAAATGTAAACCATTGTCTTAGCTTGAAGTAAACACCATATATGTAATAATAACCATCCCATTTAATCTAATGGATCTTAGACTGAACATATATTGTTCATTAATATCTAAGCAGTTTATAATATAATTCCATATATAAAAGTGAGATGCAAATACTGTACAATACAGTAGTTATAGTGAGTACACAGCAGATCCTCTGGTCTGTCTACCTACCTACCTACCTACCTTTTTCTTTTTTGGGCCCTAAATGTGGAAAGGAAAAAGAATAGAGAAAGTCACAATGATATAATAGTTATAATTGCAGTTTCAAGGTAGGGTAGGGATTTAAATCTTATGGTGCCACTATCAAGATGCCAGGCATTTGGGATTTTTCAAGCTAAAAAGAACAGCATACTTTAAAAAGGTGGTTTAGAAATTCACTTGGTCCTAGGACCCTTCATGATGGGTTTATTCTTTGAGGTTACAGAAACATTGGTTTGCTCTGGTCCTAACATTTGCTGTGCTGGCACAAAGATACTTAGAAGAGGTGGGATGCTAATGGCTATGTGAGTGAACCACAAGTCACGTATTCAGAAAGGTACAGGGCAAGAATTGTGCATCCAATATTTTCCTGTCTTCTTCTGATCAAGGCCACCCTGTATCACAGTGGGAAATGGTTCTACATGGGAGACAGGATTAGGAACAGAGGAGAGAAGGCACTGAAGCAGCATCTAATTTTGCTAGCCACAACAAACCAACAGCAGCAAGTAATGCTCAAGAGAACAAAGAGTGGGTCCAGCCCTACCACTAGGTAAAAGGAGGCAGCCACCAGAGCCAATGCAGGGTAGTGTGGAAGAGCAGGGAATAGCAATGAGGTACTGGAGAACAGTTATATGAGCCATGTGACTAGCGCTAAGTTGCTATTCTCTGGTCAACATGCCACTACCAATCAGCTTCATTATAGGGAATCAATGGGAATGGCATCTTGTCTCTTCACTTCCAGCAGCAAAATATTTTGAGACTCATGCAAAGACCACAGTAACATTTGGACCAGATCCGTCAACTGCTTCAGGTACTTCCTGAACAAAACCCTTAGATTTCTGGGTTTGTTCCCCCACCCCACCCCAAACTCTAGAATGCACATTTGTGAACCTATTGTGATCAAAATTGGTATTTACACTTTGGCTTTCAACCAAGTTCAGGACGGATGGACAAACTTGGTTTTTTTCAGCATGAAGTTTTGGTCCATTTTGCATAGAACTATATGAAATGAACTGTACAGGTTGTACTTACTATCACTCACACTTTTCTTTTCTTTCATTTCAGATCATAGAAAAAATTGTCTATGTCATCCAGACAATTTAAGTGAAATTTGCATGTATACGGACATGTACATTTGGGTCAAATCCTGATACCTAGTAAGCCTTTGTGCACATACGCACACACATCTGTGTGTGTGCACAGAAATTTACCAGGCTCCAAGATGTGATCTGAATGTGCCTATCCAGAGGAAAGTCTAAAACTCAGATGGGCAATTGTGGATCTCTAGATATTTTTGGTTTACTGTTCCCATTACCATAGTAAATGGCAAGGAAGACCTGCAATCCAAACATTTCTGGAGGACCACAGTTGCCTTTCCCTTGGAGAGCCTCAGACATAGGGCAGGACAGAAATATTTTCATAAATAAATAAATAATCCTTAGTGAAAATCTCAGGGTGAATGGAAAGACCAAAGAGGACAGGCTATTTGCTGCTTGGCTTGACAGCTTTACTCTCAGTTCTTCCCCAGTGCTAATAGTCTCAGGTAAGAGATATAACATTAAGCAAACTGAAGCAGTCGCCTCAGGGGACAGAGGCTGGAAGGAGGTAGCAAGGTGTTGTTGTTAAAGAGAGTTACCACACAGATTGGAGCCCCAGGTTCAGATGTTCATTGGGTAATTTGGGGCCAATAAACCTCTATCTGTGCCTAAACTACCTCACACAGTGCTTGCGTGGATAAATTCGGAGAATTATTATTTTTTATTTTGCCGTGAACATATAACACCAATTTATCATATACAGTTTGGATATACAGTTTGCCCAGATCTCAAGGACACATGCTGACCAATATGTTAATCACTGTGCTATTGCTGTTAGTGTTTTGGCTACATTTATTTAATGTACAATTTAAAATGGATATACAGTAATTACATATTGGATCTAAGATTCATATAATGGAAAAGCAAAACACATGTTTGATTAAAATTTAAATTATGTATAGTTTAACAAAAAAAGTTGTAGCCCAGGAGGTGTGGAGTTTTTCCACTAAGGTTGCCATGTGTCCCTTATTATCAGAAATGTCCCTTATTTGAGGGATGGTAAACTTGTCCCTCATAGGACTTGCAGATGTGTCTTATTATAACGAATGCCCCCTAATTATGGGTTGGAAAGCTTTCCTTTTTATATAGACTGAATGAGGTGCCAAAAAATCCCTTTATTTTGGAATGCAGCCCTTCGTAAAGACAGAAATGTGCACAAAAAATGTGCAAGTGGACAATACATCAGTTTTACAGAGAAACACGTGGATAAGTTAACTGAAATCAATACTTGGCATTTGGGCAGAACGGTGTTTCTTAACCTGGAATCTGTGGACCCCCAGGGGTCTGCAATGTCCTCACAGGGGGTTTGCAAAGGCTTGAAGGCTTCTTAGCCCACCTGTCTGCCTGCAGTGGAATGGCACCATGACAGGAGCCAAGGCAAAAACTGACTGGCTCGCTTGGCCTGCACATTGCCATTAAATCCACTCTAGCCAGAAACCTGCAGGAAGAAGCAGCAGAAAAGTCTTCCCTCTCCCTCCAGTGCCTCGGAGGGAAAGTTTCATGGATGGGTGACTAAATAATAATAATAATAAGGTGTTGTTGTTGATGTTGTTTTAAATATTGAGTTAAATCTTGGGGGTCTACAGCAACAAAAGATATTTAAAGGGGGTCCCTGGTAAAGAAAAGGTTAAGAACCACTGGGGTAGAACACAAACTTCTTAATAGCTGCTTGCTGAGTCTCAAACTGATTCTCAATCAACAAGATGCAAAAAATAAAATAAAATCCCTTTATTTTGGGGTGCAGCCCTTCATAAAGACAGAAATGTGCACAAATTTATGAAAGTGGACAATCAGCCAGTTTTACAGAGAAACACATGGCTAAGTTAACTAAAATCAATACAGTACTTGGCATTTGGGCAAAACACAAACTTTTTAATAGCTGCTTCCTGATTCTCAACCTTGCTTGTCATGAACTCTTGTCCCCTGTTGTTTCGAAAACCTGGCAACACAAGTAGCCACTAATATTTAAACTGGCGGTGTATATAGTTTTTTTTTAAAAAAAATAATCATTTTCAAATTACATCTTGTTAATATAAATAATTGCATTTTCCATTGCACATACTTCTTGTAACATAAGCTCCTTTTTCATATTTTTATCTGCTAAATATAATTAAAGATTCAGAAGATAAGAAGGGAAATAAATACTGGACGATACTATTTTATATGATCACAGCTGCTAGATTAGTAATAGCAAAAAAAATGGAAAATGAAAGAATGCCCTACTAAAAATGAATGGAAGAACAGATTAATAGACATGATGGAATTAGGTATACAGTATTAACGAATACACTACGTAATAGAAAAAACACTAAATTGAAAGAAGAATGGAAGCAAGTATTGGAATATTGGGAAATATGGGTGAAATACAAGATAGCAGAATGATATAGAAATAAAAAGGACCCCAGAAGGGAGGTGAAAGCAAAATAATGTATAAAGTGAAGAGGAGAGGTTATATTTATTATATAAGAAATAATCAGAAGTCATTTATAATTTTGAAAATGTATTCATAGTCTTATATCAAAATGACAAACTGAGGAAGTCACAGATGATTTTTCTTTATTGTTGCTATAAGTATGGAAAATGTGGTGTATATAGTGTTATAGTATTTTAATATTTTTAGTCTTTTTAAATGTTTTAACACTCTATAAATTGTTTCATTTGGTTTTTTTAATTTCACATTTATATTTATATTTTTAATGTTTATGTATTGTTTTAAATTCAGTGTTAGCTGCCTTGAGTCCCTATAGTTATTTATTTATTTATTTATTTCATTGTTCTGCCACCTTTCTTCCTAGATGGAACTCAAGGCAGCTTCCATAAAATAAATTAAAATACCACATATACAGTTAAAATAGTTAAAATAAAACAGTTAAAATCAGATTAAAACATAATCTGTATTGGGAGAAAAGCAGGATATGAATAAATATAAGAACATATAATAAATATATAATATAAATATTATATATATATATATATATATTTATTATTATAATTCATGGGGTCTCCATAGGTAGACAGGTACAAAAACATTTATATACACTGTTATATTTTATTTATTTTATTTTTATTTTGTATTTTTTAAAGTATGTTTTAATTCCTGAATTATTTAATTGTATTTTAAGGGGGGTGGGATTGAGGGTTTGGATGTATAATAATTATGTAATAATTATTATATGTAATATGTAATAATTATTATATAATAATATAATATAAAATATAATATAATTTTTATATAAAATATAATATAATATGAAACTATAATATAAAATAAAATATAATTTTATTAGGATAATAAAAATATAATAAAATAATAAAATAAATATAATAAAATAATTTAATATGCATACTTTGAATATGCAAAATTATGGTAACGAGCCCGCTTTTTTCATTATTTTTTGTGGGGGGAAGATAGGAACATGGCAAAATACAAAATATTGCCTCTCACCATCTCGCCTCCTTCCTCTAGGCTGGAGATCTGTTTACAATCCCCGCCTCTCGGTATCCTAGGCAACGAGCCTCACCCACAAGGCCCCGCCCCTTCGGCCTCTATTTAAATTTCGCCATAGAGGCTTTTCCTTCTAAGAGTTGCGAGCAAATGGGTTCATATACTTCCGGCTTCAAAGTGAAACCTGCAGAGAAAGGGTATTCAGATAAATATAGGAGAAGGTGGAGGAATTGGCATTGGGTGAATTTATTGCTAGTTTTTCAAACAAGCCAAAAGGGACGGTTGAAATTCATGACAGGCAGCATTTATTTTATTTTATTTTGCTTTATATTTTTTTTATTTAAAATATTTTTTATTTACAATATTTTTATTTATTTATTTATTTAAAACATAAATAATATCTATATAGATATATAGATATTTTTGTTTTATATGCCACCTTTCTCCCAGAATGGGACCCAAGATGGTTCACAACACATAAAATACAATTAAAAGCCCAGCATTGATTATCAGGAAGTAGCTCCTGTATTAAGAAGTCTGTTTTTCTGGTTAAATACCAAATGAAATTATTAATTTTAGTTAACTAAGTCATTCCTTTCTCTGTAAAAGTGACATGAATGTTGTTCATATTCATGAATTACGTGATGCTTACATTTCTGTCGGACCCACACTTGCAAATATGGTGTGGGTTGGGTTTTTTTGGGGGGGGGGCATATTGCACTGTCTGTACAAAAAAGAAAGTTTTCCAGCTTTCCAATGGGGGGATATCCTTTATCATTAGGGACAGTTTCCAGCCCTATCAGGGATAAACTTTGTGACCCTCAAATAAGGGGGCATCTTTTACCCTCAAAAGGCACCAGCTCCTGTCTGATCTTGAAAGCTAAGCAGGGTCAGCTCTGGTTGGTGCTTGGATGGGAGACCGCCATGGACTACCAGGTGCTAAAGTGTAGGCTATATTTCAGAGGAAGGAACTGGCAAAACCACCCTTGCGTATTCCTTGCCTAAGAAAACCCCAGTGAAATCCATGGGGTCTCCATAGGTAGACCGGTACAAACAAACACATTTATATACACTGTTATATATTTTTTTGTATTTTTTAAAGTATGTTTTAATTCCTGAATTATTTAATTCTGTTTTAAGGGGGGAATGAGGGTTTGGGTGTATATTTTAATTGTTGTAAGCTGCCCCGATTGCGTTTCGTAGAGGGGCGGGATATAAATAAATATTATTATTAATAATAATAATTATTATTAGTTATCCCTCTTATGGATGGCATCACAGGTTATCTGGAAGTCGCTTTTGGAGCTGTAGCAATAGTCTTTCTTTCTTCCTATGATTTGATTCGCGCCCCACAGGCGCACTGGGCCATCTTCTTAGCTTGCTATGGAGAAATAACTCCTCCTTTTTCAGAACAACCACCCTGTAATGTAGTACAGTACAGTACTCCAATGTTCCTTTTGCAAGGTGGGAAGGGAAGGAAGGCTGAAGCAAAAGGGACTTAGGAGAAAAATCTAATTCAGAGTTTTACCACTCCAAGGCTGCAATATTAGACCCACTTACTTGAGAGTAAAAAAACCCTTACTCTTTTATTTCTTATAATTATGTTCTTACTCCCTTATTTCTTTCCCTGGAGAGGGGGAGAAATCTAGCAGCAGCACCTTTAAGGCTGATCATGTGTTATGTGTGTGCCTACAAATTCCCTGTTGACTTATGGTGTCCCCATGAATTTCATGGGGGTTTCTTAGGCAAGGAATATTCAGAGGGGGTTTTGCAAATTCCTTCCTCTTCTGTGTTAGCATGCTGTTTCATGATCTTCTTAAATTCTATCCCATTCCTCTATGAATATGCATAATGCCCTAAGACTTTATTGCATCTGAAGAAGTGGATTGAAAGCAATGAAAACAAAACAAAAATATATATATAAAATTTAAAATAAGATATATATATATATATATATATATAATACAAAATTTAAAATATAAATTAGCTGGTCTTAAATGGGCTGCTAGATTTCTTTCCCCCCCCCTTTTTATGCTGCAACAGACTAATATGGCTACTTACAAACTTTCACCCAGTAATTAAATTTTAATATTATTTATTTATTTATTAGCTAACACACATAGGAAACTGCTTAATGCAGTGTAGATGTGTAAATTGCTATTGCTTAAAAGAATTTGTAAGCCACTCTGATAGCCTTGTGGCTGAAGAGCAGGGTATAAATAAATAGATAAACAAATAAATAAATAAATAAATATAAATATAATTTATGGTTGTACTGTACTATTGCAGAATTATTTGAGGTTTTGCGTGTGTGTGTATTTTTATTTGTTTGATGAATGTTGATTCTTCCTGCTCTTTTAAAATATCACTACCTAGACTTTGGGTCTTCTCTTAAATGTTATACAGTAGGACCCCTCTATCCACTGATTCATTATTGACTGATTCAATTATCCACGGGACACAAAACAGCACACCTGCCATAGAGTCTTCCCAGAAAATGTGTCTTCTCTAGCCATTTTCTAGGTTCTCCCCGGCAACTCTATGGTATTTTAAACCAGAAGTCCCATTATTGTCAATGGCGTTCGCTATTATCCACGGTTTTCAGTATCCACGCCCCCCCGAACCAATTTCCAGTGGATACGGGAGTCCTACTGTATTGTTATTTAAAATGATCAGCAAACTGACCATTGAACAGTCAGAATGGTGGGATCGTTTCCACGCTATACTCTCTGTGGAAACAAACTAAAGATATATATAAAGCTTAAAATAAAATAAAATAATACAAAAATATAAAATTATATAAAAGTATGAAATTTAAAATATAAATTAGGTGTTCTTAAACACGCTGCTAGATTTATTTATTTATCCCCTCTTCTCCCTTTTTCTTCCCTTCCATGCTGCAACAGACTAACATGGCTAGTTAAAATTTTTCACTCATTCACACTACACTGTTATAGCACTATTATTCCACTTTAACTGCTATGGCTGCCTCCTGTGGAATTCTGGGGGTTGTAGTTTAGTGAGGCCTAAGAGCTCTCTGGCTGAGAGTTCTAAATGCCCCTCCCTGAACTACAAACCTCAGAATTCCATAGGAGGCAGCCTTAGAAGTTAAAGTGGAATAATAGCACTATAACAATGTAGTGTGATCTACACAACAAGGGTGGGGTTTTTTGCACACTGTCCTCTCTGGGGAAGCAAACTTGGGAGACTTACTTCCCTATTAATCTATTGTGTTTGCTTTCGTAAGACGAGAGACTCAGAGTTACCTACAAATATGTTTCAGCGCCTGTGTGTCACTCTAACATATCTCTATCTCTACCTTCCCCGCTCCCTCCCTTGAATCCTGCGCAGGCGTACTAAGGGCGTTTGCGCAACCCTCGAGTCCACCCCCTTTTGCGCAAGCGCAGTACGCCTTCTGCCCTCCCTGTGTTTTTCCAAACATCTGGGAAGGTGAAAACATCTGCTGGCAAGTTATGGACTGGAGGTAGGGAATTGGTCGTGGGGGGCAAGACATTTGGGAACCCTATGACAGTCTTGGACCCAGGAATCCTTAGATTTTCATTTTTGTCCTCTTTCCTAGGAGGTTTGGGAAACGTTCTTGGTTTTTTTTAAATACCTTTTTTTTAATATCTAGTTTATACCTAGTTTTTTTTAAAATACCTAGTTGTCCCTGCCTTACTTTACCACCATCAAAAAGTAATTTCTTTCAAACCCAAGTATTTAATAACAGAGAGTGACCGTTTTAAAAACATTAATAATTATTATTTTATTATTTTAAATTTTTATTAATTTTATTATTTTTATTTTTTATTTATTATTTGTAGTAATATTTTATTATTTTAGGGTATAAATATTTTTAATAAAGTTTTATCATTTATTATTTTAAAAATATCTTTTATTATTTTTATGATAACAATACAGACATTATTTCCCTATGAGAAGACCAATAATTTTAGAGATTATTATTCATATCACTGTATTAGAATCATAGAATCATAGAATTGCAGACTTGGAAGAGACCACGAGGGCCATCCAGTCCAACCCCCCTGCCATGCAGGAAATCTTGATCAAAGCATCCCCAACAGATGGCCATCCAGCCTCTGTTTAGTTTAGATTTCACTTACTTTAGGAGGAAGAGGAGTTTGTGGCTGTTGCCTTCATGAAGCACATGATAAACTGATTTAAGGCTGGTTATATTTTTTATGTATTTGATCCTAACTCATCTATACTGTACCTTCTTCTCAAAGATCATAGAAGACAATTTAAGCTAGTTCTTAGCTATCCTTATAAACTTTATAAAAACAAGAACCGAATGCCAGCATTTGTTTGTTTTACCTCTTCCTTTCCAATTGGAGTGAAGGAAAATTTTCATTTGGGTAGGCAGAATTCTTATTTTTGGGGGGTGGGGGCAAGCTTTTATTGGGGTGGGTCTTTGTTTTTATTTTTTATCTTATTTTTTCACCTTTAAACTGTTATATATTTATTTAATTTTAGATTTTCTCTATTGTGGTTTTTTTAATGGTTTTTAAACTGTATTTTATGATATCTTGTGAGCCACCTTGGGTCCCTGCTGGGAGAAAGGCAGCATATAAATTAATTACATAAATAAATAAATAAATAAATAAATGAAATGAAATTTTGCCACCCCACCCCTCCAGCTATACTCCTGAGGTACCAAACAGGCTTCTCTGTTTTCCCATGCAGCCGAGAAAGAGAAAGCTCCTCTTCCAGCATTCCCTCCTTCTCTATATATCCCTGTTTAAAATCCCACAACCTTGTTCTATATTGGCACTTGCACCACATTTGGACGGCCTCAGCCCCATAAAGGGATTGGGCTGCTAATTTTAGACTGCCCCTGAAGTGCTTTCCCTTGAAGAGCGGTTTAATCTGCACAAGTCAGCAGTTATGATTGTCTTTATAACACTTGTCTGCCATCCTTCCTCCAAGGAGCTCATGATGATCTACCTGGTTCTTTCCCTGCCCCATTTTACCCTTGCAACAAGACTGTGAGATACTTTGGATCTGGAGATGGTGAATAGTTCTAGATCCTCTTAATGAGCTACTTGACTGAGTGGTGATTTGAACCCATGTCTCACCTGCACCACTCTTACTGCACCACTCTTACTGAACCTACGAAAGGGTTTATTTTGGCAAGATTTGTTCAGAGGGAGTTTGCTTTTGCCTTCCTCTGAGGCTGAGAGAGTGTGACTTGCCCAAGGTCACCCAGTCAGTTTTCATGGCCAAACAAGGACTCAGACCCTAGTCTCCAGTGTCCTAGTCCAATGCTCAAACCACTACACCATGCTGGCTCTCTACACATATTTAGCGCTGCCATTCAAATTTCCGCTGCTGATTTCTGTGCATTAGGCTGCTTGTTAAAAAGATAATAACAGGCTAAACTTTTTTTCCCCCTTGTTATTTGGCCACATTTTTTGTGTACAAAGAAGAGCACTCTGAATTGTTTTTCTTCATAAGAGTTGCAGTTATTCCTTCCAATGCCATGTGTTTTTCAAAATCATTAAAATGTTACACAGCCAGATTATTATAGTGTTTTGAAATAATAATAATACTAGTAATAATAATTATTATTATTTTTACCCCGCCCCTCTGTTAAAAACAATCGGAGTGGCTTGCAACAGTTAAAATACAACAATACAGACTAAAATCCCTAAACTCCACCCACCCCCACCCTCCCCTATAAAAAGATATTAACCTAGTATCAGATTAAAATCCACCTAAACTTAAAATCACATAAATAAATGAATGCAAAAATCAACAGCCAGCGAGTCAGGGCAAAGGACTAAAAGAGGCCAGGAGATGCAGCTCCTGAGGCCAGGATCTAATCAGGAAATACAGGTTGAGTATCCCTTATCTGAAATGCTTGGAACTAGAAATGTTCTGCATTTTGGATTTTGGAATACTTGCATATGCATAAATGAGCTATCTTGGAGGTGGGACCCAAGTCTAAACATGAAATTCATTTATACAGTTGGCCCTCCACATTCATGGATTTGGCATTCACGGTTTTTAGTATTCATGGCTTGAAAATATTCTTTAAAAAATAAATAATCCAAACAGCAAACCTTGATTTTGCCATCTTATATAAGAAACACCGTTTTGCTATGCCATTGCATATAATGGGACTTTATTCACAGAGTTGGGTATTCACGGGGGGCCCTGGAACCAAACCCCAGCAAATATGAAGGGACAACTGTATTTCATATATGCCTTAGCCTAAAGGAGAGACAAGCAAGTGAGGCAAAGCCACAAAATAATATGGCTTTGTGCAGTCGCAAGATTAGTTTTCACTTGCTGTTCTGTCAGATAAAATAAGAATTCTTAGTTTTGGTTTATAGCTAGTCAGACAAGTTCAGAAAATGATGTTTGGTTTTGGATTATGTGTGCTTTCTGTTGTAATTCACCTATTTGTACATCAGTAGAGTCAGAAGAGGGGCAGAGAGGTGCTTACTACAGATCATAACCAGGAAGATCAGTACATTACAATTTTGGAAGTGGTTGATTTAACCCCCGTGGTTTCCTTTCATTCTTCTACTAGTTTATATGCATATCTCTCTCTCTCTCTCTCTCTCTCTCTCTCTCTCTCTCTCTCTGGCTTTTCTTCGCAAACGAAGATTCAGGAGTTTATATACATAGTGCATTAGAAATTGACATTTTCCAAAGGGAAATGTACAGTCAGACCCCTGTATCTGTGGAACCAATAGCCATGGTTTGTTATGCCCGGACAAAAAAAAAAAAAATAGGGGACACATGCCATAGAATAATGCTAGAAAATACCTAGAGAGGCAGCCTCTCTAGGCATCTTCTAGGTCCTCCAACTCAACTCTATGGTATGTTTTTACCAGATTTTATTTTAATAGGGCTCCCTGTTATCTGAGATTTCTTGTATCCATGGGAAAGAAACCACTACAGATAAGTGGGTCTGACTGTAAAGTAGTGGCTTTACTAAGGAAAGAATCCCAACCTGTGATTAGGAAATAATTACTGTGCCTCATGAACTGGCTAATTCTAAAAAAATGAATGACAAAATGATAGGAAATGAGCTGAATCCAAGCTGCTACAGCGAGTGTTTCTTGTCAGTAATTGAAGAATAGGTAATTGTTCTAAGTCAGGCCTTATTATACAGCTAATGCTAAAATGATTGTTCTCTAGATAAATACCAGTGCGTATGAACAAGGTGGGCCTGTACGGAAACTGTGAACATGACCAACCCTTTAAGATATGAAGTGTTGAATCTTTACAAAAATGTAAGTTGTGAGGATGATTTGGACCCCACATAAAAGCTCTTTCCTGTGTTCCATGGCACATGTGACATTCAACCTTTTTGTGTGTGTTTTGAAGCTGCTGTATCTTGGGAAAGAGTATCCCAAAGGAGCAGACTACTTTCGAGCCAGACTGAAGGCGGCATTCTTAAAAAACAAAGGCGTGACTGATCCTGAACAAATCAAGCAGCTCATTGCGCGAGGAGAATTTGTAATGAAAGAGCTGGAGGCTTTATACTTCCTTCGAAAATACCGGGCTCTGAAACAGCGTTACTATGAGGATGATAGCAAGTGATCCCACAGGACTGTTGGAAATGGTTGCACGGGCATAGGTAAAGCCTTGGTGATCCAGGTTTGATCATAATAAAATGCTCGTCGATTTCTTCTTGTGGTCGTTGAAGATCAACAGCTGCTGTGGCAATTGTTTCATAGCTGTTTCGAAGGGTGGCAGTTCAGTGTTATTGGTACTGCAACTCTCACTGTCCTTCACCATTGCCTAGTCTGTCTAGGGGTGGTGAGAGCTGTAGTCCCAACAACATTTGGAGGGCTTTCAGTTGCCTGTCCCCACTCTAGGAAGATGTGTGATTTGCAGCTGGTATTCAGTGGGAAATTGTTTCTGGATGTAAAACAAAGGTAAGGGACTATGGCAGTTGCAGTCAAAATACCTGGAGCCTTCCAAAGTTTCCCTATCCAGGCACAGAGGTTCAATGTAGCACTTGTGCCACCAACCACAGATCGTCTCTTCCACCTTTTAGAAACCATCCATTGAAGCCAATGGCCATCAAAATGGTCTTGTAGCATCAAATTCTCTTATGTTCATTATAGCAGGGATGGGCAACGGCAGCCTGATAGATGATGTTGGACTGTAACTCTTCTCACCCATAACCAGTAGGGAGGGATGATAAGAAATGCAGTTGAATGACATCTGGAGGGTCAGACCTTCCCCATCCCTACATTATAGGCTGTATGAAGGCCTTTTTATTATCTGTCCAGGATCTGCCATTCAACTTCACTGAACTATCCTGAGTTCTTATATTAGAGAGGGGAGGATGCCATCTCTTTAGCCAAATTCTGCCCATCAGGCAGCGTTTTGTAAATATTGATTATAGGTAGGGAGCAAGAAGGATAGGTATGATAGCAGGTACCATGTGATGGTAACTGAGAAGCATAAGCTTGCTTCTCAGCCTTTGTTATTAACTTCTACATGATGGAAACATGCTAAAGGTGCATATCTCTTTAAAAAAAAAAAGAGGCCCCATGCCACTAACTTCCTACAATCATCATATATACTGTTACAACACTTAAGTGTTCAAGTGCAGGCCTTTGAATCTTACTGAGAAACCTGTACCTCAGCTCCCCCTCCTGCTGCCCCCAAGAAACAATACACTATAGTTGTGTGAAGGAATATGGCGGGCTAGAAATAAAGTGGTATGTTGAGGGGAATTAAGATGAAAGAAGAAAATGTGAGTAACGACAATGTAGGTGGTAGTGGAGGGAGATGAGGTATGATGGGATGTAGCTGGATTTATGCTGTTATACAAAAAAAAAAGCTTATGGTTGTCATCCTATTGGGGATATACTTTTTGCTTACACCTGCATATATCTTCTGGGGACACTGCAAATGTTGGTATTTCTTTTCTCCCGCGACAGCACCAAAAATGCCCCCCTCCCTGAATTACCATATAGCCTCTGGAGGTCCCCCCATGGCTATTCTGTGCTGTGGGGTAGTGGACAGGATTAGAGAAGCATCTGGCTATGCCTCATAGCAAGACGCAAAATGATTACATCAGCGCTGAGATTCCATGGGTTTCTTTGGAGATCTCAGCGGGGGGCTGGCCCAACATATGTCTGTCTGCATGTGGAACTGCTACACTATGCTGAGCCATGCTGAGTTGTAGCTTACATTTGTCTACTCAGAAGTCTGTCCCATTAAATACCCACATTATAGGTTTGGAACTTTAGGAAAAATTTACGGATTTGGGGAAAAGATGACCTATATTACAGCTCACAGTAAAGAAAATAATCCCAGAACTGGCCACTGGGAAGTTGTACTCTACACACATGTACTCAGCTTCTTCTCACAGGAGTGAAGTAGCATTTCCAAAAACTGTAATTGGCAATAAGCCTACAATGCTGGAAACCAATTCTCCCTTTGAGGTAAATAACAAACAGCAGAAACACACATTTTTTTAAAATTATTATTATTAATTACAACATAAACTGTACTGTTTGTGACATACAGTTTTCTTATCACTTTACAGCACATGCTGCTAATAAAACATTTGTAAAGGTTTCAATGGACAGTGGTCATTCTTCAGAAATTGATGTCTGTGACCCAACATTCTGTGGGCACATGACTGAAATAAAATGAGGGCAAAAAAATTATTAATAATCACCTGGATCACATTGCATTTGTTTTGCTTTAAAAAAATAAAAACAAGTAACACAATGTACAAAAACATGTATGTTTAGTTTATACTATACAAAAATAGTTAAAATACATTCTAGGTAAACACAATGCATTTTAAGAAATAGTTGTAGTAAGAGATTTGGCACTCGAAAGAGGGGTATGGGTTTGCGTAAAAAGTTTAACATAAAAAACAACAGTGGAATTAAACTCTAAAGCAGATTTAAGAAAAGGTACAGCTGAAAGGTCCATCCAGCACTGAGGCTTCACACTAGTCTTTCATTTTGGCATAGTCTTTTACAAGGCAAAGGGAAAGGCAAATAATTTCACTGCAGCAGTTGGTGAATTTTTCCCTATGTAGGTTCTGTGCACATGCTCTTTGAACTACTCCTTTTCAACAAATGGTTCTATCATTTAAAAAAAATCTTGGGGGTGGTGATGGGTATTCTTTTATAGTACAACCCTGAATCTGAAACAGCAGAAGAGATTGACTGGTCTTTGCTATTTATTTATTTGTTTATTGTTGCCATGTGCCTTCCAACTTATTGCGACTCTTTCATGGGGTTCCTGGGCAAGATTTATTCTGAGGAGGTTTGCCGTTGTCCTACATTGAGAGAACGCAACTTGCCCGAGTTCACCAGGGGCTTCCCATGGTTGAGCAGGGATTTGAACTCTAGTCTCCTAGAGTCCTAATCCAACACTTGAACCACTTGCTTGCTCTTAAATAAATGTTTATATCATAACCTTTATTTTTTAAAAAAAACTCTCAGGAGAAGTTATTTAAACTGGTTTTCACACACTAGCATTTGAGCTGGTAAATCGACTACAAGGTGAGCCTCGGCACATTTTAAAAAATGTTTCATGCCTCCCAATTACTACAGAAATAAAAACAGAATTTTCAGTGCTAGTAAGGATGGTGGTTTGCATGCATGGCAATTCAGTTACAAAAAAGTATGATAGCCTTAAGGTTTTCTTTGAAAAGTGCATTGAAGTTATACAGTAACAGCTACCTTTTGGCTTCCATTTTCCCAAAGTAAATGTATATTCCATAAGTAAACAAGGAAAAACTACTTTTGGGGCTGCAGATCCTAGAATCCTTCAGCCTACACGGCCAATGACTGACTGGAAGATTCTAGGTATTCTAGGCATGCTGGTGCACTATGCCAGCATATCTATCTATATATTTATTAAAATATTTATAATCAACCCTCTAAAGATCTCAGAGTGGTGTACAATAAAACCAACCTGACCCATTTAAAACAAAGGAAGCACTAAAAATCATTTTAAAAGGCTAAGAACTATATGAAACAAGTTAAAAGAAGACACGTTAAACCAATTTAAAATTATTTACGCTAGACTCTGCCATAAATTGGAATTTTAAGATAATGATTCAGAATGCCAAAGATTTAGTCTTTTGCTGTTGGGTTTTCTTATTCAACATTAGATCACAGCATACACAGTAGAGGAAGGAGGGAAATGGCTGTGAAGGAAGTTTTGGAGAAAAAAGTTGCTCAGAGCCAGGTTTTATCTGCTTTCTCTTCCCACCATTGTGCAACTGCTAGCGTAGTATGCCAGTAACTTTTCTAAGCTCAGAAAGGGCCTGTACTACACTGCTGAAAGTCTGCAAGGGTGAAAAAGCTCTTCATGGAATGTAGAAGCATACATATAGGTACTGTAGTTCCAGTGCCACACAAGTATCCCTATGCTATTAAAGGCCTCCTCCTTGTAATAAAATTGACATCAAAAATGTATTCAATGGAGACACAAAGATGAAAGGAGTGACAGCGCTGCATTCTGCAAATAAGAAGCGTACTAGACGTCTTCCTCCTTACAGGGATGAACCTTTGTGAGATATTAGACTACTGAAGATTGCTTAATACTAAGGGAAACCAAAGGGCATAATCCACAGAGCTTCTCTTCCATTGAAATGAACAGACTTCCTTTCACTTGGGTCTGTAGCTAGATTATCCTTAATAGCCTCCCTTGCAAACCGTCTCTTTTGTGTAGTGGTAAGTAGTTCATTATAGCACACCAACCCATTACAAATGTTCTTTTTTTTTTTTTTTACTTTTTCATTTTTAATACAAAAAATAGTTATTTTAAGAGTGACCCATGACAAACAGCAGTGGGAAAAACATCATTGTGAAAATTCTATAATCTATATATAATATATTTTTACATTCAGTCAAGTTGATTGGAAATGCTACAAGAAAAGGTGCCTAAGAATGCAAATTATAAGAAGGTGAAAAGGCTTTTGGTTTATCCATGTAACTGAACCAAAACTTTTTTAAAAGGTTGTCAGCTACCCAGATCTCATGTGTTGACTTGTACTTTTAACCACATCATGAACATGGTAAGCAGAAACTAAGCTGATGTTACTGTTGTACAAAGCTTCAGGGTCAGCTGTAGGCTACATAGTAGCCTGCTGATGCTGGCAAAAGTTACTTGTTTGACTACAACTCCCATGACCAGGGATATGCTAGCTGGGGGATTCTAGGAGTTGTAGCCCAAACAGGAAACTTCACCCAGCTCTGCATCTACCACCATCACCACCTGTTCCTCACCTATGCTAATAATCATTGACTATCTGGGCTCATGCTAACTGGCTCTCATTTCAACTGTCTGAAACATCTGAAAAGGGCCTTCCTTCAAACACCATTCCTCCCGATACTTAGCCGTAGGGTTCTGAGAAGATGCTAATCCTTTACATACCTACATGCCACATTCAGCTGTGGTACTAGCATGGTCCCTGCCTGCCTCTCCAGTCCTTTCTCTTGTCTGACGTGCAGCAGGTCTCCCCCAGTCCCCAAACCAGCCGCCTCCCTCTCTCCCGAGCTCTGCTGGCCCTTCCTCTTGCCAGTCCTTAAGCCTGTGTGCCCCATCCTTCATTGGTCCTTGCTTGCTTACGATGCTTGGTCTTCTACTGTTACCTGGGTTTCCTGAGCATCCACCCTCTCCAAATCACAAGCTCACAATTATAATCAACCCATTGAATCAATGGTTGAATGGGGAGTCAGCATTTGCAAGCTCCATGGAACTGATGAGTCTACCCTAAATGGAAAGTTAGGGTATATACAGCTGTCCCTCCACATTCACAGATTTAGCATTCATGGTTTTAAGTATTCACAGCTTGAAAATATTCTTTAAAAAAATAACAATCCAAAAAGCAAACCTTGATTTTGCCATCTTATATAAGGGACACCATTTTGCTATACCATTGCATATAATGGGACTTGAGTATTCACGGATTTGGGTATTCACGGGGGGTCCTGGAACCAAACCCCAGCGAATGTGAAGGGACAACTGTACTCAATTGTAAGTCGAGAAATTTTAGTCAAATAATTAACCTTAAAAACTTGGGCTGACTTATCCATGAGTCAATGATGGTTTCATAGGAGTCGAGGCCGGCCCACCTAGCTTGTGGAAGGAGGAAGCTTAGGCTGCTGTAAAGGCCCTAAAGCACGCCTCAAGCTGGCAGGAGTTTGCTGGGTTGCTTTTCAATGATCTCCCTGCCCCCAACAGCCTGATCTAGGGCCATTGCTCTAGAGGTTCCTGAAAAACCATCCAGAGTGACTGCGCCAGATTGGGCTGCCTGTGTGTGTGTGTGTAGTGAGTGGATTGTTGAAAAGCAACCCAGCAAACACCTCCCATAAACAACTGACTGACAGAGAGGTGGGGAAGGCACCTTTTACCCCTCTCAACTTGCTTTGCAAGCAGCGTGCACGAAAAGTCCAAAGAGAACTTCCATAGGCAAGAACTAATGAAAGTCCACTGTTTTGACACTTGCAAATTACAGGCAAGTTACAGGTGGTACTAAAGCCTTCGCTTATGTGTTTAATATTGCAATAAATCCAAGCATAAGCCTACAATCCATCCCATTGTTAATACAGTACTTTAAAATAGAAAAATTAGTTCTTGCTCTCTGCAAAATGAGTTCTGAAAAGAAAATGAGAGCTTCTTTACATGGCATTGTTCAAGCTAAAAGTTATTGAATGGTCAAAGGGATACAATAATTTTGTGGCTGCAAGAGAATTTGGTGTCAATGAAAAACGTGTAAGAGACGAGGAAAAAAGGCTGCACTACAAAAAAAGCCGAAGTTAAAGAAAGTGCCATATTGCAAACCTGTCCCTTTTGATGAAATAGAAAAGGATATGAATGCCTGGGTCACAGAATGCAGACAAAATGGCTTCATAGTGACTTGATCTAGCATTCGGATAGGGGCGCTTCAGATGACAAAAGAACAATATCATTCAACAACTGAAGGCACTGCACAGTTCAAAGCACTGGCTGGTTGCTGTATGCGGTTCATGGACTGTGCCTTCACAAGCTAACAAAGATCTTGCATAAACTGCCTAAGAGTTAAATTCCATAGCAATGGTGAAAAGATTATGCTTATGAAAAGACCCATTTAACAGTCACTCCATCTTGTCTGGCAGATGGCACAAAGCTGCACCCAGTGATAGTATTTAAAAGAAAAATGATGCCGAAGAACTTTAAAATTCCAGCAGGTGTAACTATATGTGTTCACCCTAATCGCTGAATGGATGAAGAGGGCATGAAATGGGGACTGCACAATGTGTAGGGTAGGTGACCAGGCTACAATCACACCTGTCACTATTGGTGTGTGATATGTTTTGCACACGTCACCCAGTGTGTCAAGGACAAAGCAAAGAAAATGGCAGCTACATTAGTGGTGATTCCAGGTGGCCTAACATCGAAACTGCTGCCATTGGATGTTTGTCTCAACAAGCCTTTCAAGCACTGGCTGCGCAATATGTGGCAACAATGGATGTGTACTGGCAAAGCAAAGTTAAAAGGAGGGAAACTGATGAAACCAGACATTGATTTGGTAGTGAAATGGGTAAAGGATGTTTGGGATTCAATTCCACCAGAAATGGAGCAAAAGTCATTCCTGAAATGTGGCATTAGTTGCACAGAAACTATGGCTGGCACAGAAGACAATGCCATCTACGAAGACAAAGATAAATCAGTGTTGGATAATGATTCAATGGATTCCAGCGTTTATGCCGATGATGTCCCCTAGAACAGTTCCACTGTTTTTTCAGTTATTCCAGCAATGAGGAATCAGGCTTTGAAGGGTTTGAATGTTTGTCGCTTTCCTGGGTTAAAGTCAGGCAAAGTTATCACATTAAAATTTAAGGCTGTAATCTCTGCTAATGTAATCACCACTGTCTTTGCTTTGCCTTTACATCCTTTTCGACGTGTGCTTTTTCTTAGTCCCACCCGCATGTGGTCTCCTCCCTCATACATTACATAGCCACAATTTACCATAGTTCTTCCCTCATCTATCCAGCCTTTAAGGTGAGGACAAGCTGTTAGGCCTGCTGGAATTTCGTATGTTCTTTAGCATTGTTATTCTTTGCTTCAGCCTGTACCTCCTTTGCTACATGCACTTAAGTTTTACTCTCAACTTATCCATGGGTCATATCAAAACCCATAATTTTGGCCCCAAAACCTTCCCTTGACTTATACATGAGGTTGACTTACACACAAGCATATATGGTAATCTTAAGCAGGATTCAGACCCATCCCACTCCAGATCTATCCAACTTCCTGAATTATGATTCTAGCATATTGGGGGGAGGGGTCCCTGCCGTGATTAAGGGAGTTCCACTATGAACCTAAAGACTTTCATCCATCCTGTCTGCTCCTGGATAAAGCAACTTAGGCACCACAGCAGTATTAAAAAAGGGGGGGAAATCCATCTGTTGCTACAAGTTGAAGAGCCATCACCTTTCCCCACCTACCTTGGAGAAAAAGACTACCTAAGTGGCATCACCAAGCAGGTGGTCTGGTCTGGCAAAGAACAGACAGGAATAACTTTCTAAGGGGAAAAAAGGGAGAAGACATTAGCAAGTTTTGCATGCACTAGAATATCCTTGGGGAAAATGTTTTATATATATACTGTATATATTATATGGTACATCATATATTTTTCACAGGCATTGCTAGGGATTACTGGCACTTAAGAGAAAGTAGTTTCCACTGTTGTTTAAATGCGAGCATCCAGGGAAAATAAGGCTGGCAGGTTCAGCAAGCAGAGAAGTTTTAATGTAATGCTAAAAATGTGGGTGCTAATAATTTAGTGTAATGGTACAAAAATGAATCATGTTTACCAATGCACACCTTAAGGAGAAAGGGTAAATTGCATTTACATAATTATACACTTTGTCTTTGACTTTTTTTTCTTCTTTTTGCCATCTTTGCTCATCTTCTCTTTGTGCTTTCGGATTTCCCGAACTAATGTGTAGAAAGCATCGTCAACACCCTGTAAAGAAATATGACACCTTTAATACCAAATGACATAATTTCCTTGAACAGGTTTCTATTTTTCCCATTTGTTACTTCAGCACTTTTCATTTAATTTCTTTCTAGAGAACATACCAAGGGGAAAGCTTATTTTACAGATAATTTGCAAGGGCTATCTTGACTCTTACCCAATGGACCTGCTTTTCTCTGAGGATTTCCATAGTCAGCAGCTCTCCTCACTTTAAGCAAGGTCTTCTAAAAGGCCACAAACCACCTTTTTGTGGTCCTAATAAAGGTTTGGCGTGACTCTGAATTAGGTACTGAAACCATTCATGAGAACATTTCATTCATGAGAACATAGCTGGGGCAATGTGTGTGCAGTACACCTTCAAGAATATTTTTTCCCAGTTTTTGTTCATGGATAATTGTTTATTGAGCTGAAAGTTTTAGCAAGCCTGCTATGTACTTTACATTAAATTCAAAGACATAACCATGTTAGTCTGGAATAGCAGTATGCAGAGGGATCTTGTAGCACCTTAGAGACTAACTGAGAGAAAGAAGTTGCAACAGAAGCTTTTGTAGACTTAGTCAACTTCCTCAGATGCAAATTCCTCAAATATCCTTCAGCCTGGTGTCAGGTCCTCTGAAACAATCAGCTTTCCCTCTAGTGAAGTAACATTTCTGAAGCAGCGTTTACATCCTGTGCGTGTGTCTATTAAGTCCAAGTACCAAACCATACAAAATGGGCATTGCCACTGTTAATTGTTTGGTCTAAGAAGGTGAGAGGACCATTATCCTGCAAATGCAAGCTGCTGGCATGGACAGAGATCATACTGTGCATACACATCCATACTTGCTAGATGGCCGCTTTCAGACAGGCCTAAAGCTTCCTGAAGGAAGCATACTTAGCCTGAGATTTTTCTTATGCAAAAACAATAGAATCATAGAGTTGGAAGAGTCCACAAGGGCCATCTAGTCCAACCCCATTCTGCCATGCAAGAACACACAGTGAAAGCACGCCTGACAGATGGGCATCCAGCCTCTGTTTGAAAACCTCCACAGAAGGAGACTCCACCCCACTCTGAGGCAGCGTGTTCCACTGTCCAACAGCTCTTACCAACAGGAAGTTCTTCCTAATGTTTAGGTGGAATCTCTTTTCCTGTACTACACTATTTGAAGATTTTAACAAAGGTGCAGTTCATTTCACAGGTCTAGCTGGTTGCTGAGAAAGCTGCAACAAATCTACATTTTATTTGATTTTTAACTGGTCAAAGGGAGATAAATCTGCAAGGATGAATGTCCCACTAAAAGAACAGTGATGGCTTCCAGTGGTTTAACCATTGGCCATATACTAAGAATCCTTTATATGCAAACAGTAATAGTAGACTTTTCTATCCATCTTATATCAGAATGTCTCACAAATAAACAGCAGGCTAGACAAATGACTGTAATACAAGAGCATATTTAATTAGTGGTGATGGAACAAGCAAATGAATGAAAGGAAGGCTAAAACAAACAAGTCAGACCTTCCCGCACCACCAAATATAATTCAGCCTTATTCGATTATCTAAACAGAGCAAATCTATTCTGCCAATTAGACCTTTCCGTTAAGTCTGACTCCTCTCTGAAACTGTCCTGTTCCACAAATCTATAGTTTCTAACATTTCCCATGCCCATTCATCCTAATATGTCATTCTTCAGATAATACTATATTACTCAAAGAGAAGTCATTAAGGGACAGGGAACATTTTGTCATTGCCCCTTTGAATCAGTACCAGACTGTCCAACCATAAATAAACAACTGATCTTTTTAATTTATCCTGTTCTGCTTACAACATATAATCATCTTTATGTGCTTGTATCGATTCGCCATGACTTTCAGCAGCAATGGCTCTGTGTTAGCCTCTTCCCTACCAGATCTTACCATCTGAAGAGATGTATTATGCTAAATTACCCCCTCCTGCCCCATAGAATGGCTACTGTAGTTATCCGATCACCCCAACAGCACTTAATTGTACTTCAGATTTCCAGAACATATATGACCAGATCTGAATGCAAAATGGGTCAAGCTCTTGACGAGAGGGGTGTTAATAGGGTCCATCTTTCTAGGGAATCCCTCATGAAATACGTTACAAAACCCATGCATGCCTTCCTTGAAACTGTACGTGTGGCTCAAGAAGCACTATTTAGAGCCTGGAAATGTCACTATTTTGGACTACAATATGACCCCAGTACCTGTGTTTTCACTTACCCACATCTGAAAAAAATATGTTCTTTCTAGGCATTTTCTAGTTCCTCCAATGTGATTCTATAGTATGTTTCTGCCAGAAGCTGACCATACAGTCACGCTGGAGTACTTAGAGATTCCTAGAGATGTATTCTCTTTAGGCCCTCCAGCACAACTCTATGGCATGGTTGGGTCAGAAGTCATTCATTTCAATAGGGTTTGCTATTATCCATAGTTTCGCATTTCCACAGTAAGTCCAGGAAGTTGTACTGTATAACTCCCAGAACCCCTAGTCAACAAGGTCTGTGCTGGGGTATTCTGGGAATTGTACTCCAAAAGTAGCTTTTTCAAGTTCTAGCACCAGTCTAGACATGTTTTCTGCGAAGGAGGTTTCACTAAGTTCAATGGTCCTTACTTGGAAGAAAGGAAGTACAGTATAAGCTACATGTTTCACAGTGCAATCCTGTATGTCTGTACCTAAAAGTAAACTCCAATGAGTTCACTGGGGCTTTCTTTCTTGAAGGAAAATGGGCATAGGCGGTACGCCTGTTCACACCTATAAAGCAGAGGTCAGGAAACGTGGCTATCCAGATTTGCTGAACTACAACAACTGTGTCATGCTTGATAACTGACAACATTGGTTGGGATCAATGGGAGTTGCAGTCCAACAACATCTAGCTAGAACAAAGGGTGTAAGTTGGAGGATGAAAGAGAAATTGGGACATTTTAAAAGCAGCTGAAAAAAATGGTATCACAGAGGATTCATTGGGAACGTTCTTGTCAAACTGGGACAGTTGGAGGGTATTTGGCAAAAATGTCCCCCACCCCCTCATAGATCAATGTTTTTTTACCCCAGGGGGGCCTGGGGAACCATAAAAATGGTCCCGGAGATTCAGAATGCTAGAATTAGATCCAGTAAGTAACTATTATATTATTAAACTAGGAACATAAAGAAGGCACATTATTCTGAGCCAGACCATTGATCCATCTAGGCCAGCGTTACCAACCCCGACTGGCAGCCACTCTTTAAGGCTTCAGGCAGGATTTTTTCCCCAAGCTATACATACAGATCCTTAATATTCCCTGGTGGTCTCTCATCCAAGTACTAAAGAAGCCCAACCCTGTTTAGTGTTCAAGATCAGACACAATAGGGTTCTGTTCAAGGTGGCATAGCATTAACAAAACTATTGTGTACCACTGACCACCAAACATATCAACTGTGTGAAATTGTCTGCATCTCAATTTACTCCTTTTCTGCATGCAGTCAAGTGAAGGGAACCAAACAGTGACTTTGGGGTACACTCCAAAGTTTTCCCCATCCCAAATCTCAGCACAATTGAACCATGACACCACAATTCTACATCTAAATGGAAGCCCCATTCCTATATATTTGTTCACTAACTTCAAAAATCAATATCTGAATATAAAAGAGCCACCATAGAGCCAACAGAACAGTATTATGCCTAATGTGTAACACTGAAAGTCTGCTCATGAGTCATCCACTACAAGATATAGAGCACTGGGAAAATAAGTGATTTAAATCACAGATTTTGTAACTGCTCTGTGCCAGAAACATAAAAACTAACAGTGCAGTTATTTATTAACAAATCCTCCTTAACTGATTTATTTATTTATCCATTGCATCTCAGCTGAGGAGTTGTTTGAAACTGAGAAATGCAATGGACATGGTCACAGGAACAACTGGAATCTACACTATGTAAGCTAAAGGTGAAGGTGTAGATGCACAATTAAAGCAAGTAAACTTGTTTTAAAAGCAGGAATAGGAGAAAATCTAGGTTAAGATCTGAACATCTAGTCCATGTTTTATTGGGTTACTGACAATTCAGCTTTCATGTAGAAGAACATGTGCATATTCTGGAAACAAAACCACAGGAGTAGTTGGGAGAATCTACTGCATTAGGAAACAACAAGAAATCTAGTAGCAGCTTACATCTAATAAATCTATTATGGCAAAAGCGTCTGTGAACTAAAACTGTGGTTTTCACACTTTGGTGCCTCAGCAGTTTTGGACTTCGGCTCCCAAGATCCTTGACCACTGGCCAAGCAGACTGGAGCTTCTGGGAGTTGTTGTCCAAAAGTACCTGGAGAACCAAGGTTTGAGAACTACTGAACTAGTCTATTCAATCTAATGAAGCAGACTCAAGCCCAGCAGTGGGTAACTACCTGTGTTTTCACACACTCCCCCTTACCAGTCTTCAGAAGGCTGCCCCACCCTGAAAACGAAAAATCTTTAAGAAGCTGGTTTACTCAAAATTCCCACTTACACCTTGAATGGGGTGTGTGGGCATTTTGAATAGGAAGAAAAACATGGAGGGGCCCTTTCTGCCAGGGTTCAACAACCCTTTCTGGCTTGTTTCCCAGTTATAAAAAGTCCATCTCCTGGGCCTAAAACAGGATCATTATCAAACTGCACCCACACAGTCTACCAGGCACAGGGAACATTTTGAGTTTCAAATTGTTGCAAAAAAAATGTTCTTAAAAACCACTCAGTGGCCTCAAAACCAGCATAGGTTACAGGCCACACTTTCCGCACCCATGCTCTTGTCCAGGAGTAGGCAAAATGTAGCCCATGGGTTGTATGAGGCCCTAGGGCTGTTTTTGTGGCCCTTTGGGGTTTAAAAAATTGCCCCAACTGCCCTTTAGTAGGTGTTGGGGGACATTTTCACCATGTTATTGGCCCCTCGGCCCAATTTAAGCCCAGGAGAGGCCTTTAAAAAAAACAGGAAGTGAAAAGAACATGACTTCCTCTCACTTCCTGTTGTTAAAAGAAGCCCCTCCTGATCCTAAAATGGACTGGGGGCATGGCTAAAACAGGACAAAAATGCCTCACACACCTCCTTGAGGGTGTTTTGGGGCAAAAACTTTGCAGGTTATACAGCCCTCCAAGGTCTCCTTGTGGATTAACATGACCCCTTTGCCTTCACACTTGTGCCCCCACTCCTCTATAGTCCGTGAAAGTTTTGGCATAATAATTGTATTTGCCCTAATAAGTTGCAAGATGGCTCCGCCAGCATGATGATTGTGTCTCTTGACTTATTTATTTGATGGTATTTATATCCTGTCTTTCTCACAAAATGGGACCCAAAACAGCTTTGCATACTTTTGCAAAGTACATATTTTACATACTCTTGAAAAGTTTTTAGTTTTGTTTTTGTTTTTAACTGCCAGAAATGGACAGAGGAAGAGAAATAAGAATCTCAGTTAACGTATATTATTCTCTGCTATAGAGAAAACCTCTTACATTTTTACAGTAGGATAATGGCAGTATAACAGAAGGGATGGTACCTACAATCATTCTGAAATTACTGGAATCACCATATAGAAGTTGTAAGTTAAAATTGATTTGTATTGTTGATCAGATTTTTTCCCCCTGCCAAACATTTTTTTCTTAAACAAAAACAAACTTACCCTGTTACATTAAAAGGCATTTTTTAATTTTCACGCACCCAGGAGTCTTTTCTTCTGTGTTGATTTTTCTCAATCTGTACTGACGGATCTCTCGCACCAATGTATAAAAAGCATCCTCCACTCTCTGCATTGCAAAACATAACTCCTTTAACGTCAGCTTTCGTCAACCAGGGGGGTGAAGAGGGAACCCACAAAGACTCCAGCAAAAGCTGAATTTAGCAATGATCATTTTGAGAAAAGCACATATAAAGGTGTACCTACCATCCCATGGAGGAAGACTTTAGGCTAGATGTAGAAATAATCATTCCGATGTTGTTGGACTGCAACTCCCAGCATTCATTACCACTGGCTATGCTTGCTAAGCCTGCTAGAAGTTGCAGTCCAACAACATCTGGTGGGCAGAATGATTTTCACCCCGCTTTACTAGAGTCAATGCCAACTTCTTAAGGATCTGAATGAAGCTTCCCCAATCTGTTGCCTTCCAGATGTTATTCAACTACAAATCCCATCATCTCTAACCACTGGCCATTGGTGGGAGCTAGGGTCCAACAAATATATTTGGAAGGCACCATGTTGGGACAGAGGGGTCTAGAACAGTGGCTGTCTATCTTTTGGATGTTTTCAACTTTAAGTCCCAGTCTGATTGATCATTAGGAATTCTGGGAGCTGAAGTCCAAAACACTGGAGAGGTTGCAATGTTTGAGAACCACTGATCTCCATTTTTTTATATTCATACACTACAGTCAAGATATATTTTTGTTTACTAAACTTCTTGGGTATGACAACATCTAGAACTCATGATAAGAAACCTACATCCTCACCAACTGCTTATGAACTTGCTATGTAGTGGGCTTTAAGAAAAATAAGCTTCACACTGAAGGGACCCCTTTTGACATCAAATCATTAGAGTGTGCCAAAGATTCTGGAGCATGCTCTAAGGCAGCCTTCCCTAAAAGAGCTGCCCTCCCAGTGTGCTGGCCTATGAATATCTGGAAATATTGGGTGCTACAGTCCAAGTCATCTGGACTGTAGCACCATGAAGGCTGTTCTGGGAATAAATGTAATTGATTAGCAAAGTACACTGATCAGGGTTGCTGAGATCCCTCAACTTAACATCAGGGTCAAAGTCAAACTGCTAGGCCCAACTAATGTAGACCCAACGGCTGAATGGTAAGTCAACTCTTAGTATAAATCCCACTGATTCAATGAGTTTAATATACTTGGGACTAGCACTTAGATTTATGAACGGACACAGAATATGCTTTAGAAAAGACTGAGCTTTCCATTTGCCTAATTTAGAGTGGGTGGGAAGGTTCATTCCACCAGAGAAGCTGTTTTTCAGGGGTCCCCATTTCGTATTGAGGAACCTGGGGCGTCTCAACAAACCATTTGAAAATCACTGAACTAAAAACACCCGATTCCCATTTTAGAAACAAAATGCCAGAGGTTTGCCCCAGAGCTTGCCTTTGCAGAATCTCCCCGATTTGATTGAATGACTTTGATCAAGATCAGCACAATGCCTGAAAATATCTCCTTACAGAGCCCCCAGTGAAAACAAAACAGGGGAGAGGGAGACTCCCATTGAAAGTGTACCCCTCATCTCAATGGAGATCCCACAGGCAATCTGGGCCTGCTGCATCCATCCTGATCACCAAGAACAGAAGCTGTGATTTTGTTTCAGCCATGTGAACAGAGAGAGAGAGAGACCCGTATCATCATTACCACCATTGCTACAAAAAGCCAGAGAACTATTGGAGAGAAGCCTTTCACCACAAGAAGAGGAGGGTTTGGGAGAAAGGCTTTTAAAGAGCTGGCCACTACAAGGGTATGCTTGTTGAAATTGTTGAAACGTTGCCTCTCGCTGTAGATTATTCCCCGCTAATTTAAGAAATAGCTTTGTTGCTACAGGTCAGCACAGCAAGGCAGCATAAGTTTGTAGAGCAGAAAACCACATGCATGCTGGGCACCACTTAAGAAGGATATTGGCAAGCTGGCATGTGTCCAGAGGAAGGTGACCAAGATGGGTAAAGGGTCTGAAAGCCTCTGGCTTCCAGGCCCTTTACCCAAGACTTAAGAGGAATGGTTGAAGGGGTTTTGTAAGTTTAGTTTGGGGAAGAAAAGACTGAGAGGTGCAATGATAGCCATCCTCAAATGTCTTAAGGGCAGTCACACAGAAGACGGAGTCAGCCTGTTTTCTGCTGTTCCAGGGAGTGGGACCCAAACCAATGTATTCAGTTTCAAGAAAGTATTTTCCAGCTAAATGTTAGGAAGAACCTCCTTATGATTAAGAGCTGTTTGATAGTGAGAAAGACTGTCCTGGAGAGTGGGGGGATCTGCCTCATTAGAGGTTTTTAAACAGGTTGGCCATCTTTTAGGGGTCTTGGGTGGTAGATTTCATACACTGATGGGTGGGTGGACTATATTACCACTTGCAATTCTATGACTTTATGGCAATTTTCTAGAGAGTAAGAGTGGCTGCTGAACACCATATGGGGGCAAGAGTTGCCTCTAAAACAGGTGAGAATCCTGCACCCCTCTGGTTGTTGTTGGACTGCAAGTCCCAGCAGCCCTAGCCAGCATAGCCAAAGGTGAGGAATGCTGGGAGGTGAAATCCAGCACCATCTGGTGAACTATGGTTCTGTGTCAACTTGGCAAACATTACAAGCGGATGCCTGCAGAACACCTTATGGCCGGGGGAGTTACCTCTAAAATGGGTGGGAATCATGCAGTCTAGCCAGCATAGCTGATTGTTAGGAATGCTGGGAACTGCACCAAACCCCCTAGAGGGCTCCATGATTCCCACCTTTGTTCTGGAAAAAATGCTACCAGTTTTTGCATTTGGTTCCTGCTGGCACCACCTTGTTCAATCCCAGATCTGATATAAACTCTCCAGCTGTATATTTAAAGTACAGAATGGCTATACCTGTTCTTATGGCTCTGCTTTCACACCCTACCTGTGACCTTTGCTTCCCTAATTCTACCACCTTCACTCTTGCTGTCCTAATGCTTGGCACTGTTTTCCAGAACACCTCCATGCATAAGAACATACAAAGAGCCCTGTTGGATCAGACCAAAAAGACATACTCAGTCCAACACAGTGGCCTACTAGATGCATCTGGAAACAAGAGTCTGGAAATAACTTGTTACTATTAATTTGTTAACACTCTCCCCACAACACTAAAATGTTCAACTATAATTTTCTGACATTTGTTATTCCATTCATTAAATGTCAACATTATTTTTGTCTGAAATCCATTATTTTAGATGCTAAATGCCAACCACATTATTTTTTTATTCACAACTAATGATTCCCATCATTTTCAGTTATTTGCAGATTCTGTTCCATTTCTACTAATTATAAATGACTTTTAAGTTAATTAATGTTTCTAGCAAAGAACAAACGCTATCACCTCCCCCCTCAATGTTTGTTAAAACAAAGATTAATTTGCATTACCAATTTATCATTAATACATTAGCATTAACGTAAATGTTTCCAAGCTCTTTATGGGAACCCCACAATGCAACAGCACCCTCCCACCTGTGTCCCCCAGGAAACTGTCTCTGATACTGGAGATAATATATGGCCAGCATGACTAATAGTTGCTATTGATCATTTCTTGTGAAGCAACTCTCTTTTACAGTTGGTCCTCCATATCCACAGATTTTGTATCCACGGATTCCACCAGCCATGGATTGAAAATACCACCACCCCCCCAAAAAAAGTGCCAAAAAGCAAACCTTGGTTTTGCAATGTTATATAACAGGCACTATTTTACTACACTACTGTATATAATGGACTCACTGATTTTGGTATCCACAGGGGTCCTGGAACCAAACTCCAGAGGATATCAGTGTCCACTGTACTTCAAATCCTGCCCTAAGTAAACAGCATTAAAAACAATAGTACCCCCTTTGTTAAAGGAGGGGGTGGGATATGAGAGAAGCCCTTATCCTACATGGTAGGACATAGGCTTTGCATGAGGAAAACCTCAGGTTCAGGTTCAGCAACCTTACTTACAAGGATATCAGGTTACAAGGCTGGGAATATTTTGTTCCTGTCCCAGGGAATGACTGTCACAGGGGACAGAGAATGTTGGGCTAAAGCAGCAGATGGATAGCTTGTGCCCCTCACCAAATGCTGCTCTCCAGATCTCATCAGACATGGCCAGCCTAGCCAATGATCAGTTACTTTTAATACCATGACATCTAGAGAGCCACTAATTGCCCACCCTTGGGTGGAATCTCAGGATGAACAACCTGTGGCACAATAGTAGTAACCCCTTTTCACAGAATCAGAGTTGGAAGGGGCTGCACAGGCCATCACACCCAACCCCTTGCTCAATGCAGGAAATCCAACTAGAGCATCCCCAGGAGGTAGGTGTCTAGCCTCTTTTCAGAGATAACCAGAGGAAAATGACCCCATCATCTATCTAGGTAATTGGATCCATTGTCGAACTGCTCTTACTGACAAGAAGTTCCTTCTGATGTTTAATCAAAATCTACCTCCTGTAACTTAAAATCATTAGGCAAGCCTGGTCCTACCCCTTGGGGTAGTGGAGAACAACTCTGTACCCTCCACTCTGTGACGCTTGTTGAGATATTGAAAGAGGGTAATCATGTCACCCCTCAGTCTTCTCTTCAAGCTGAACATGTCCACCTCCTTCAATCTTTCCTCATAGGTTTTGTTCTCCATATCTCTTATCATCCTTGGTACCCTTTTCTGAACCTGCTCCAATTTGTCAATATCTTTCCTAAAATGAGGTGCCCGGAACTGAATGCAGTACTCCAGATGACGCCTGACCAGTAAAGAATATAGTGGGACTGTTACTGTGGGTCATGAAGTCTTGTAGTAGTGAGAAAAGTTTCTTTTCCTTCTTTTTCATCAGGGAAGGGAAATGTGTCTCGTAGATGGTCTTCCTGTTCTGTCAGGGGTGCTTTGATCATGATTCCTGCATGGCAGGGGGTTGGAATGGATGGCCCTTGTGGTCTCTTCCAACTCTACAATTCTATGATTCTATGACTACACTTCTATTAACGCAGGCTAAAATATCATTTGCTTTCTTAGCTGCAGCGTCACACTGCTGGGTCATGTTCAACTTGTGGACAACAATAATCCCGAGGTCCTTTTCACATGTATTGCTGCTAAACCAAGAATTCCCCATCCTATAAGTGTGCATTTGGTTTTGGGGGCCTAAAATTAAAAATTTGTATTTATCTTTGTTGAATTTCATTCTGTTTGTTTCAGCCCAATTTTCTAGTTTATCAAGGTCCGTTTGAATTCTGCTCCTGTCTTCCAATGTGTTAGCTACTACTCCCAGTTTTGTATCATCCACAAATGTGGTAAGGATTCCCTCTAAGCCATAATCTAGGTCACTGATAAAAGTGTTTCAGCCCCAGGACAGAACCCAGTGGCATTCCACTCAAGACTTCGCTTCAATTTGAAACACAGCCATTGATTATGACTCTCTGAACATGGTTTTCCAATCAATTATGGAGCCATCCAACAGTGTTCCCAACTATTCTACATTTAATCAGTTTGCTAACCAAATTTCATGGGCACAATTCAATTTGTCTCAAAGTATTCCTGTTTCTCCACTTGCAGGTGACTGTATGCCAGATAACCTCTACCTTGCCAAAATCCTCTACTGAAGGCAGAGTTTGGAAATTTAACCTTTTTTTGAGGACTACAGTTCCCAGAATCCACCCCAGCATGTTCAGTGACCATTTTAGCTGGGGGAGTCTGAGACTTCTAGTCTACAAAACTAACCTTCCCAGTGCTCCTGACGTTCTCACTTTCTTACCTCCTCTGGATCAGTCAAAGCCAAGTTTTCACATTTTCCTGTCATTGTAATCTACAATTTTCTCCACACGGGGGCTCTTTCAGACAAGCTTCTTACCATCTGAAAACACTATCAAGCAAGTCTCCCTGACTGAGAGCTTTACCATGACGGGACCTGCATCCTCACAGTATAAAATACACAGGCTGGAACTACACTTTAACTGTGAGGTGTTCTTTCCCTCTCCCCAAAATATTCAGGACACTCTGCTTTATGTTGGGCTGTATTTACACTACAGGTTTCGCCATTCCTATGTCGCACAGCCCTATTCAAGCATTATGTATCTATTTTTATTCAACGGACAAAGAAGGGAACATGTAGCCCTGTCCTCCTCTATCTTCACTTTTCTCAGATAGAAAGCATTAGGTCTGAAAGAGAAATTCCTATTTGTGTGAAAACTCTCAACATAAGCAAGAATTCTTAATATATATTTTTTAGCATCCTTACTCACAATGGGGAATCTCCACATGCATCGGAACATCTCCTTTTCAAACCTGTCACTTTCCACATGAGGAAAGCAGTGATGGAGAAAAAGGGGCTAGGTGCTCCCTTCTTTGCGTGTAGATTCAAAGTGAGTGATGCCCGAACAAGGCTGACATGGCTGCTGTTTGAAGAGCACTATATGGCAGAAGTTGGCATGGTGCGGCCCATGGGCTCCATGTGGCCCCAGGAGCTCCCCCACAGCCCTCCAACCCCTCCAATTTTGAGACAATGAGTGTCATTTCCAGGTAATTTTTGCCCCAAAGCTGCACAGGAACTCTCCAAATGCAGCATCACTTCTTGTGACCATTTTGAGGGACTGCCAAGGAAAACTGAAATATTTGGGAGGGGTGCAGCCCCTGGGGAATTGGGGGGGGGGCTGGCTCCTTGTCACCATGGAGTTGCCCATCCCAGCTATATGGGAAAATACACAACAGGGAAAGGTAAAACGTTGTACAAAGTGGTCTGTTTTCGGCAGCATCTCAGCACCACATCTTGTTTCAGCCACAAAGTGAGGCAGTCAATAACTTTGGACACCTTCAAATTGAGCTCAGAATAATTTCTTAGCCACTTGACTGTCAAAATAACTGAAAAGCTGGTTATGTCTAAGAGCTTGCATGCCCTAAGAGATTTTTTTTTCAAAATATATTTTGAAAAACTGTCGGATCCCCCTCCCCATGTTGCAGCAAACTTTCTTTAGTTTTAACCAAAATTTGCCATGTGCCCAGGGTGAGGTGAAGGGCTGCTCTTATGAGAAAAACAAACTCAAATTCCCCTTTGATTGCCTCCTTGGCATGGTAAACTTGATCCCAGAGAAATTCCCTTTGCCATGACAACTTGATTCAAAGCTTGGAAAAGTCCCCACCCCCCATTACAATTTCCAGAATCTTCCATTCAGCATGCTGGTGTGGGATTCTAGGGTTGCACTCTGAAAATGTAACTTTCCCAAGCTCTGCAAATTCTTTGACATAGAAGAAAATAATACATTTATTGGGGAACTGTGAGATCTCCTCCTCTCCTCTCCAACTAATGAAAGACAAAATTTATAATATACAGCTAAAAACACTAAAAGGAACAGGATACTTTGTTCTAGTAATGCACATAATAACAAGAGGAATTCTACTTAAATAAGGTTTCTGAGCAGTGGTGAACTCTCTGCCACAAAGATATCAGATCCCATCTGATTTTGGAAGCTAAGCAGGGTCAGCCCTAGTTAGTACTTGGATGGGAGACCACCAACAGATACCAGGTGCTGAAGGCTATATTTCAGAGGAAGGATTTGGCAAAACCACTTCTGAATATAATATTCCTTGCCTAAGAAAACCCGTGAAATTCATGGGGTCACCATAAATTGACAGGTGACTTGAAGGCACATATACACACATGCACACATTTTATTATCACCATTGTGGAGAGATTAGAAAGGTTAAATATATTTTAATAATGGAAATTTAATTTAATCCTTTAACTTTTGTAATTTGTGAGGTTTTAGTTGCATTTTTTAACAACTGTAACCTGCCTTAATCCCGACTTAGGAGAAAGGGGGGATAAAAATACAATAAATAAATAAATGGTTACTTCTTGGAATCCAGAAATATAAGTCCCAAAAGGTAATATTTTCAAGCTCTTTCCATCCTGAAAATTTCTCCTGCTAGCTTTCAAACACAGTTAAACACTATATCAGCACTTACATTGTTAACCAGAGTTAAGGATAACTAGATTTCCCTCTTAGTTTCAAACCCACCTTAAGAAGGAAACTTGATTAGCCCTTAACTGTGATTAATGCTGGTGCCAAGGAAGCTTAAAGTACTGTTAAAGCTTCTGGGCACAGGCATGGAAGGAGATTTGTTCTCCAAAATGAGGGGCTGGAAACTTACAGCCCACACTTTAGTGCTTAACTATGATTAAGCCATCAGGAGTAATTATATGTGCACAGACCAATAGTTATAGACAATGACATATTGATAATGGCTATATGGGGTCTTTTTCTTTCTTTGCTTGAAACAAGTTCAGGGATAGAATTTTCAAGCTGAATTTTGGCAGTACGCCAAGGACACTCTTTATCTGTGTATATGTGCCTTCAATTTGTCGACTTATGGCAATCCCATGAATTTTGTAGGGTTCTCTTAGACAAGGAATACCCAGAGGTGGTTACTGTTGTCAGGCTAACTGTCCTTAAATCTTAGTATTCTGTTTCCACTGGTGGCTAGAGACTAAAGAGGCCATTTACCTGTCATCTTTGTCAGAAATATTCTGCAGTAGATAACATTCATTATTTACTAAAGGGTATTTCTGACAAGGATGACAAGTAAATGTCTCTCCAAGATCTAGCCACCAGTGGAAACAGAATACTAAGATATAAGGACAGTTAGTCTAACACAATAGTAACTAGTCTATTCCTTACAATTAAAAGTACCACAAATGAAGGTATGAGAATAATCTATATTGTGCCTTGAGAAAGGATTCACCTTCCTTTGACTTTTCCACATTTTGTTCTATAACAGCCTGGAATTGAAATGGATGTAACTGGCATTGGCACTGGATCCATGCATGGTCCACAAGAATGTGGAAGTGCAAAATATTTTACTTTGGCACAAAAGTTAAGCAAATAAATAAAAGAAGCAGACACTTGTTGGTTGCCTAAGTATTCACTTCCTGCCCTGAGTCAATATTTGGTAGAAGCACCCCTGGCAGCAATTACAGCTGTGAGTCCTCTTGGGTAAGTCTCTATCAGCTTTGCACATCTGGATCCTGCCATTTTTGCCTGTTCTTCTTGGGAAAATTGCTCCACCTCTGTCAGGATGGATGGGAACCACTGGTGACTTTCCACAACTTCCAAGCCTTGAAACAAATTCTCAATTGGCTCGAGATCAGTGCTTCAACTGGGCTATTCTAAGACATTACAGTTCTTATTTTTCAACCACTCCAGTGTTACTTTGGCTGTATGTTTAAGATCATTGTCCTCCTGAAAGGTTAACCTACATCCCAGTCCCAAGTTCCTTAGACTGAAATCGGTTTACCTCTAGAGTCTAGAACTTGTACTATATTTCCCTGCATCAATCATGCCCTGAATCCTAAAGAGTTTTCCAGTCCTTGCCAGAAAAAAAAAACACACTCCCACAACATGATGTTACCACCATCATGCTTCATTGTGAGAATGGCGATCTCAGGGCAATGAGCCCTGCTGGCTCTGCACCATATATGGCATTCTGTGGCATGGCAAAAAAATAAAATAAAAATAATTTTTTATCTCATCAGACCAGAGTACCTTCTTTGATGTGTCTTTGCATATGTCTTTCTGTAAACTCCAAAACAACTTTGAGATAGATGGCTTTATTTCAGCAATGTCTTTCTTCTTGCCACTTTCCCATAAAGCCCGGCTTTGAGGCACACTAGGGCAATAGCTGTCCAAGTTTCTCCCATCACACGAGAATCATTCCCTCTCCTGTAGAGTTATCAGTGGCTTTTTGATTACTTCTCTGACTGACATGTTTTGCTAGATGCCCTTCTTTAGGCAGAGTCACAGTTTACATTTCATGGTACTCTGGGAGATGTTCAGAGTTGGGGGTATTTTTTTTTAATAACCCAACCCTATTTGGTGCTTCTGCATAACTTCCTCCCAGACTTGTTTTGATAGCTCCATGATGCTGTTCATTTAAATATCCTCTCCAACAAATTCTAGGATCTTCTAGAAGCAAGATTGCTTAATCTGAGATCATGTGGCACTAGTGTTATGCACAGATGGGTTCAATTCAAATATTTTTGTGACTTCTGGAGGCTGTGGCTTACACAACAGCATATCTAGGTGTGTCACAGCAAGGGGGTCACTATTTAAGCAATCAGCAAGTGCCAGCTTGTTTTCATTTCCATTCATTCCTCCACATTTGAAGGTTAAGGATCTGCAGATTTGATTATTCATGGATTACTAAATATGTTCTCTGTAGGCATTTTCTAGGTGTCCAGTGTGATTCTATGGTATGCTTTTGCTGGAAGTTGACCACAGACTCGTGATAGAGGACCCACAAATGCCTAGAGAAGTGTTCTCTCAGGTTAAAAAAAATGTGGGCCTATAGTTGCAGGTTTTCCACTTTTGCGGGGGTCCTCCACCCCTAACCCCCACGAAAGTTGAGGGCCGACTGTACTTAACTTTAGCAAAAGAGTAAAACGTTTGGCACCTTCAGTGTTGAGTCTCTTGTGTACATCTCATGGTAACAATGCCAACTGCATCCATTTCAATTGCAGGTTGTAACACAATAAAATGTGGAAATATTCATCAAAGAGAGTGTGAACATTTCTGCAAGTAACAGTATCTATATCTATATACACACACGTGAGCATACACACAAAGCAATAGGTGCAGGAACACAGCACAGATCTCAGCACATTTTGACAAAATGTCTGACTGTGAGAATCCTAGTGACTTATAGCCCCAAAAGTAACATTTCCATGCTTTGGTTCTGCAGCAAACAACTTTACCCTTGTACAATGGGATCAGCAAAGTGCAATTTGAAGCTGAGAGATGAAACATTTGGTTTAGCTCTTTTTAAAAGCCTTAAGAAAATGAAACATCAAAACAAGGTGAAGGGAGTCAAAGGAGGGTAGAAATCACATGCTCTCAGAGGAGGAAAACAAAATGATTCTAATACAAGGCAAAATCAAGTGACAATCTTTCAGCAAGCAGCGTGTTAAATCAAACCTCACCAAATTGATGGGGGGGGGAACCAAAACATGCATAGGATTTTAAACACCATAGTCATGTGAAATATATTCAGTGCTGTTTTATTGCACTGCCAATAAATGAGAAAATTCTGAACTGAATACAAATTGTGAAAAATAAGGAAGCGTATATGTAAAATTTTTAATCTGCCATAATCTTGATAGATGATGATGATCCATTAATTGTGTTGTTTATACATTTGAGTTGTGTGTGTGTGTTTAACTCTCCTTCCATCATGGTTTGGCCAAGGGGAGGGGCAGGGGCTTTGAAGAAACAAAGGCTATGGGTTTTGAACCCATGCATGTCTCAGTGTGCATTTGGAGGTCTTAAGAGCAAATGGGACTCCTTCACCTATCCCTTCTATAATAGCATTGCTTTGTCACCTGCCACTAAAAGGAGTAACAAAATCCTTATGGGTACATAAGAACAAAGGGGGAGCCATGCTGCACCAAAATACCTCTCACACTAAAGGGCCATCATCATTCTATACACATAAGTTGCTCATAAAAAGTTTGTTAGCAAAACATGACCCTCCCTCTGTTCATGCTGTGTGCCCTAGCAACCGATACACAAGAGCACACTGCCTCTACAAGTGGAGGCAATACATTGCCATTCTGCCATTCAAACTAGCACTGATGGCCCTGACCCCATAAATGTGTTTAATCTTTTAAAGGCAGTCATGACTGCATCATGTGGCAGTGAGCTTCACAGTTCAACTATGCACTGTATGAAGAAGTCCTTCATTTAACCTGTCTTCAGTCTCCCACCATCATCTAGGTGAGTTCTTTGCACACATCAGCTCTGTGAACAAATCTAGACATCTGCTTTTCTGGATCACATGCATGCAGTTCTAAGCAGCACTTCCCATTAGTTCTGAAGCCTGCTCCCCAAATCAGAGAACTAAATGCTCCTGCTGGTTCTATGCTTTTAATTTTGTATTCAGATATTAAATTGTCCCTTCATGCAGTGTGTATACACAGCCTTGGACACATTCCAAATAAACAATAGTTGAAAAAAAAAACTTTAAAAAAAACAATTTACATTCAGTGCAGAGGAATACAGGAAGAAAAATGAAAGAGGTTTCTACAACAAGGTCAAGCAATTACAGTCTAGGAAACAAAAATGATTTGAAACAGTTCCAAAGTAACCCTTGCTACTGTTCTCTCTCACCCTTTTCCATATCTACTTTCATAACTTATGAATAGCTAATGGTAAGTGATCCCACACAGGCCAATTTCCAATAGCTGGTAATATTCAGCATGTTGCTTGCTCAGTTACATTGCTAATCCAGAATCAAAGTTCAATCTTTCATCTTCCATACAATCCATTCACTGTGCAGCTGGAGATAAAACAGTCAGATAACTCTTGCTGTTATGTCAATTCCTAAAAATAACTCTGACAAAGCTGTAGATGCGCCACTTGGAGCAGCCCAGATGTTTGAATCAGCACCAAAAATTATTTTAGCAGTTTAGAAAAAGAAACTGAGAAGTGTTCCCAAATTAGGCATCTGAATCCTACGTATTTCTGACTTTTTTTTTAGACTACAGTCCAAAAGCACTGGTTTGGCACTAATAATAATAATAATAATAATAATAATATAAATAAATAAATAAAATTTTATTTATATCCCGCCCCTCTACGAAACGCAATTGGGGTGGCTTACAACAATTAAAGTACATATCCATACACTTGCTGATAAAGAACTGATGCTTGTGGACACAGACTGTGTGCATCTGCACTCGCTCCTAAACTTTATTCGTAGAGCTAAGATTCAGATCTGTGAACCCAAGGTGGTAAAATCCACACCAGATCCATTTCCCGCTCCAACTCAATGTGAAATCACACCCAGAGTATGTGGAAATTGCATTTTTACAAGATGCTAGACACCACAGAATGCTTACATCAGAGTGGACAAAGTGTAGCCCTCCAAATATTGTTTGACTGCTGTAGCCAGCACAGGCAATAACGAGGAATGTTGAGTTGCAATCCAACAGCATCTGGAGGGCTGTATTTTGTCTGCCTCTGACTTGTACAGATTCTGATGGTAAAATTGGACTTGACAGAAATTGGGCTGTTAAGAAATGCAGTTTACAGTACAGCAAATATGAGGCCAAAATGGTATCTAGACCATGTTGTATCATACCAGAATTTGAAAAAGTTACTTTTGGTGGCTAAACCTCCCAGAATACCAAGGAGATTTTCACACGGGAGAAATAACCCCCGCAGAGATCGGGAGAGAAACAGGGCTGTTCTGGTTCCAGTGCTCCATTTCGCACACCCCCTTCCTTCTCCCAATCTCCCGTTGTCCTCCCTCCATGCTGCTTCCATTTTCCTCCCGATATTTTTTACTAACGAAAGTTCTTCATTAGTAAAAAATAGTGGAACACAGCAGGAGGGAAATGGAAGCAGCACGGAGGGAGGACGACGGGAAATCGGGAGAAGGAAGGGGGGTGCAAAATGGAGCACTGGCAGCGGAACAGCCCCATTTCTCTCCCGATCTCCGCGAGGGTTATTTCCCCCGTGTGAAAATCTCCCTTGTCAGCATAGAGATCAGGGGGTTGTAATCCAAAAATGTAACTTTCCTAAGCTCTGACCATACCAAATCAGGGACCGGGGTGGGTGGACACAGATATTTAACTACTCTCCCACTTGAAAAATACACCACTTCACACAGAAAGCTATAATGTTAAGGAAAGGTCTAAACTAGAACACTTTCCTCCCAGTATATAGTCTTCTACAGTTCAGTTCAGGTGTCCACCAAAACATACATGGATATCTAAAACTGGAGACAGGGCTATGCAAGCAAGCCTCTTCTCCAAATGTTCCCCAAGTACCTAAAAGTTACACCTTTACACATTGAGCAGGAAGGTCTGAAGAAGGCTTTGGAGTCATGTTTGGCTGGGTGTAGGGTCAGAGTTCCAGTGATCAGGAGCCCTGCTCAAAGGTGCAGGTTTCATTTGCTTTTCATTTCTTTGAGGACACTGCGAGGATGGGGCTTACATGCCACATAGACAACTATTTCCAGTGTTAACCTTATACATGTTCAACTGCCTAAAGGGGGCTATAGTGTGAGAAGTCAGGGGGAAAGCATTACCTCCCCTTTTGCTGTTGCTGTGGGCCAGGCCACAGATCATAAAATGGCTTCACGAGTACACTAGTTACCTCAGATGTGCTAACTGGTTCTTAGGACTTGTCTACATGGGCAACATACCCTGCTTTGCCCCTATTAGCCCTGTGGTCCTGATGCCACAGGGCTTTTGCCCCATTCTACCCCCAGGCAGTCCTCATAACCCCGGAGCTAAGACGGGGGGAGACAAGGTAGGGCCTGATGATTTTTTTGTTTTATTTAACTCTAAGGGCTCATCTACATGAGCCAGGATACTCTGGCTCCCCGCCAGTATATCCTGGCCATGATGAGGCTTGTTCTCTGTTACCACCTCCAAACAGGAGGAAGTCCAGATGGGCACGGTGGCCCATCACTGCAGCCACCACCACCGCTGTCCCTCTCCTGGAAGCTAGAAAGCCGGCCCACTACATGGGCTTTTTCCAGTTACTGTTCCTAGGAATCCTGCAAACAGTGAGACATTTCAGCAAAAAAAAAAAAAAAAAAAAAAAAAATCTGCTCTTCACCTCAGGTGAGCTGATAATGATTCATTTTCATTCACAGCCTGAAACATTCACATACACCAAGGTTCAGACTCTCCAAGGTTACCTGTCTCGTTTTTGCTGAGGTTTCGATGAAAGGTATTCCATAACTCCTTGCTAAGTCCTGAGCTTGTTTTGTGTCTACAGTCCTGGAAGGCAAGTCACATTTATTTCCTACTAGCACCATGGGGACATCTTCAGAATCTTTCACTCTTTTTATTTGTTCTCTGAAAAAGAAGCAAGAAACAACTTTAGGAGTGAAAGCATTCCTGCAGCACTGAAAAAATTACATATTTTAAAATGGGAGGTGGGAGAGAAGGGTTTTTTAAAAAGCAAAAACTACACAACCTTCTAATTTTATCTGTTTGATTACTTTCAAAGGTTTGGTTTTCTGTGTTCCACACAGGTTGTCAACAACACACTGCAATTGAATAGTATAATTTTGCATATAGAAATTAGGGATAGAAAGAATGTTTGTAATTATTTGTTTCCAGGTTGAAGATAAAAGATCACTGAGAAATCTGTGCAATTTTCTTCTGGTATTTGAATGTCCTAATGTGTTGTGGAAGAATTATTCTGGGTGGGGGGACACTTTCTGAGGTTTACTGTGTGGAAGACGGGTTTTTGAGCAGAAAACTCTGTTTACTGCAAAGGAAACCTGTTTTCTGGGCATAAAACAGGGATTTTTCCCCCAAATCCCACATGGTCTTCTCTGATGATTCCTCTACAACACTTTGGGTTGTTTGAATATAGGGAGAATACTATGGAGGAGAATTCATTTTCTCCCATAGCAGGGGGAAAAAACACTACTATAATTGTTCATCCTTGCATGCAAAGATGAAATAATCAAGAAACAATAGGTTTGAACACTGGCATTTCCAGTATCAGATGTATGAAATAACTTCAACACACAATCTCCTCAACCAAAGAGATCTGAGTCTCCAGAAACACTTTATAATAATAATAATAGTAATAATAATAATTTAAAAAAATTATTTATGTCACACCCCGCTATGAAATGAAATCAGGGCAGCTTGCAACTATTAAAATATACATCCAAACCCTCAATCCTGCCCCCCCTTAAAATACAATTAAATAATTTAGGAATTAAAACATACTTAAAAAATACTTTAGCTACTGCATCTGCTTGGAAGCCCTTAGAAAACAGTAAGAGTAGACAGGAACAAGCTAAGTGACCCTTGCTTATGTGTGTGTATGTGTCTTCAAGTCGCCAGTTGGCTTATGGTGACACCATGAATTTCATAGGATTTTCTTAGGCCAGGAACACTTAGAGGTGGTTTTGCCAGTTTCTGCCTCTGGAATATAGCCTATAGCACCTGGTATTCCTTGGTGGTATCCCTCCCAAGTACTAACCAGGGTTGACACTGCTTGGCTTCTAGTATCAGATGGGATCTGGTGCATTTAGGCTCCCTGTCATCCTCACTTACCCAGCACCCAATGTGTTAGACTTCAACTCCCATCATGCTTGCTAGCATGGGGGGAATGGTAGTCTCACATGCAGAGTCTTGGCTGAGAAAAGATGGACTAAATGTACTTGATAGCAGGCCATTTCATTTCGTGAACTTTAGCTCATTTCCCAATTGGGAAATCTTCCACAGTAAGTAGCATACAGTGAGAAGCCACTGATGGGAGCGTAGAGTTGCTGCCATTTTGAATGTTCTTGCTGTCACTCTTAGAACCTTTTAAACAGGTTGCAACATATATGCACTCACCCCAAAAATTTTCAAGACCTGAAATGGATTTCTAGTCACTGGGGATGGGGATGTCTTGGGGGTTTTGGCCAGAGGCAGAAACATGAGCCCCCAGACCTTCTGAAGATACCCACTCTGATATAACATAATAATCTTTGAGCACCTAATCAACATTTTAATCAGAAATATAGTTAAGTTAAGCCTAAAATTCCATAAATTATAGACCTTATGCCAGGGATGGACAACTGTGTGGGTCTAAAGGACAACATCCCCCCCACCCAGGAGACCTTTAGGGTTGTGCCACCAAATTGACACCCCCTCCCAAGGATTGTAGGGGAAGTTTTATCATACTTTTGCCCTCATTTAGCTGTATTAGCCTTTTTTCCAAGAGGAAGTAACCTTGAAGGTCAACTTATAGGTCAATTTCTATAAAGAAAAAGGCCTCTCCTGGGCATAAAATTGCCCAGGGGCACAAAAACATTATGTGCCTCACACATCCCCAGGGAACACTTAGGGGCATAAAAAAAATGGGGGAGTACACATAGATGGGTCCTAGATCAAATCAAGCCTGAACTCTCCCTTGAAGCCAAGATTACTAAAACTGAGACTGTTGTACTTTGGACATATTACAAGAACACATGACTCACTAGAAAAGGCAATAATGCTTGGCAGTATTGTTGTTGTTTGTTGTTGTTGTTATTATTATTTGTATCCCATCTTTCTCTTAATATGGGGACTCAAGGCGGCTGACAATGGTAAGGTAGAAGGCAGTAGGAAAAAAGGAATTACAGATGAATAGATTCCATCAAACAAGTCATGGCCCTGAGTCTGCAAGACCTGAAGCAGGGCTGTCGATGATAGGGTGACTTGGAGGGCACTCGTTCATAGGGTCGCCATAAGTCGGTCAATTTGATGGCAGTTAACAACAAAAACACAACTGCTCTGGGGGTGGCATGCAGCCTATAGGACATACTTTCTCCGCCCCTACATGTCCAGAGGAGGGCAACCAGGATGGTGGGAGGTCTGGAAGCCATGCCCTATGAGGAGCAGCTTAGGGAGCTCGGCATGTTAAGTCTGGAGAAGAGAAGGTTTAGAGGTGACATGATAGCCATGTTTAAATATTTGAAGGGATGCCATACTGAGGATGGAGCAAGCTTGTTTTCTGCTGCTCCAGAGACTAGGACACAGAGCAATGGGTTCAAACTAGAGGAAAAGAGATTCCACCTAAGCATTAGGAAGAACTTCCTGACAGTAAGAGTGTTTGGCAGTGAAATGCATTGCCTTGGAGTGTGGTGGAGTCTCTTTCTTTGGAGGTTTTTAAACAGAGGCTGGATGGCCATCTGTTGGTCGTGCTTTGACTGTGTGTTCCTGCATGGCAAGGGTTGGACTGGATGGCCCTTGTGGTCTCTTCCAACTCTATGATTCTATGATTTTATTTTACACACTTGCAAGGGTGAGAGTGTTGGGTATAACAAAGATCCTGGTGGCAGCAGGAGTGTGCAAGACTGTTCAACAATGTGTGGGGCAAAGGAACATGTAAGGTGGTGATTTGAGGTGACATGCCTGCAAGCCACCTGCCTATCTCTGAGCACAAAGCTCCACAATGCTCAACTCCTGTCAGGCAAGTTGATCTTTGTGGATGTATACACACAGAAGAATTATATCATATGACTTGGATCTCCCTACATCACTAAAACAGAAAAGATTTCATCAATGATTCCTCAGGAAGAGAACAAAAACTTGAAAAGCAAGCAGTTCCCTTTCACAGAAGGACATTTTAAATGGCAGAGAGATCGTTTATTTGGCAGGGCTGATAAAAATCGCTTGAGAATAGCCTTAAGGTATCTGTTGTAGTAGAGCTATAACCCTTTTTTTGTTTCAGACAATATGATCACACAGCAATCTGGCACATCTACAGGCTGGCAATGGCCAACTGCAATCTTCTTTGGCAAAGGTTGGATAATTAGATAGCAATGTGAGCCAGGGATGGGGTGGTGGGAAAGCATGCTACAATCACATTGCCTTCCCATTATCTTTTTGTATGGCTTTGAACAGCACATGTATCCTGTGACCCGACAGTTCTGGAGCTCAGATAAAAATAACTCAAAGGCTGCTTTCAACTGAACAAATGCTGCAATCATATGCCTGGTCTTTACAGGGCTCAGTGACTTTGATGTGACGCAAATCACAACCACCATCAATTCCTAGTCTCAATACCATCCTAATTAATATGCATTCAAGGCAGCTGGAGGGTGAAGGGGAGGGCCAGAAAGTGTCTGCTCAGACATATTATGCAGAATGAGGAGTAAAAATAAAAACAATAATTCGGATGGCAGCTGGGGACTGTATGAGGGAGCAATTTTAAAAGCCACAATTCTGTTTCTTTCTAGCAAATAGGTACATCAGCAAACATTCTCCTCTAGCATGCTAGATTGCTATATGCAGAAAGTGTTTCAGATGAGAGACCACGAAAGGAGTCTGCCCACCTTGATTTCAGTAAGGCCTTTGACAAGGTTCCCCATGACATTCTTGCAAACAAGCTTGTAGAATGTGGGCTAGACAAGTTAACTGTTCAGTGGATTTGTAATTGGTTGACCGGCCGAACCCAAAGGGTGCTCAGCAGTGGCTCCTCTTCGTCTTGGAAAGATGTGACCAGTGGGGTGCCACAGGGTTCTGTCCTGGGCCCAGTGCTATTCAACATCTTTATCAATGACTTAGATGAGGGAATTAGGGGCATACTTATCAAATTTGCAGATGACACCAAATTGGGAGGAGTAGCTAATACCCTAGAGGACAGGATCAAAATTCAGAATGACCTGGATAGACTGGAGAGCTGGGCCAAAGCTAACAAAATGAAATTCAATACGGAGAAATGTAAAGTACTGCATTTAGGGCGGAAAAATGAAATGCATAAATATAGGATGGGAGAGACCTGGCTGAATGAGACTATGTGCGAAAGGGATCTAGGAGTCCTAGTAGACCACAAGTTGAACATGAGCCAACAGTGTGATGCGGCAGCTAAAAAGGCCAATGCAATTTTGGGCTGTATCAATAGAAGTATAGTGTCTAGATCAAGGGAAGTAATAGTGCCACTCTATTCTGCCTTGGTCAGACCTCACTTAGAATACTGTGTCCAGTTCTGGGCACCACAATTCAGAAAGGATATTGACAAATTGGAGCGTGTCCAGAGAAGGGCAACTAAAATGGTGAAAGGTCTGGAAACAATGCCTTATGAGGAGAGACTTAGGGAGCTGGGTATGTTTAGCCTGGAAAAAAGACGGTTTAGAGGCGATATGATAGCCCTGTTTAAGTATTTGAAGGGATGTCACGCTGAGGATGGAGCAGGCTTGTTTTCTGCTGCTCCAGAGACTGGAACACGGAGCAATGGGTGCAAGCTCCAGGAACAGAGATTCCACCTCAACATGAGGAGGAACTTTTTGACAGTCAGAGCTGTTCGGCAGTGGAACACACTCCCTCGGAGCGTGGTGGGGTCTCCTTCCTTGGAGGTCTTTAAACAGAGGCTGGATGGCCATCTGTCGGGGATGCTTTGATTGTGATTTCCTGCGTGGCAGGGGGTTGGACTGGATGGCCCTCGTGGTCTCTTCCAACTCTGCAATTCTATGATTCTATGATTCTATGCTGTGGATGGCAAGGCACATTCAGTTTGGAAAAGTAGCTAGCTGGGGGTTTCTATGACTTGTAGCCCACAAAACTAACTTTCCCAAGCTATGGTCATCTTTCTGCAAGTTTATTTCATTCTGCCTAGAATGTCTCTGAAACTCAATGGTTTGTGCAGATTTCCCCAACCTGTCGGGAGTCCTAATTGCCAGAAAAACCTTCTGCCATGTGGCTGGCTGGTTCTGGAGTAAGGAGCCAAACTGATCTTGAAGTTACCAAGTTGAGGCAGGCGGCTTAGTGCAAATTTTAACATGTTGGTATTTTTAATTACAACATATTACTGTACATTCATGGGTACCTGGTAAAGCTGTTGTGTTTTTAATGGCTTCACAACTTTTTTTCCACCTGTGTGAGTGCTGGCCCTAATGAGTCTCTAGTATTTGGCCTGGCTCAGACTGCTGCCACACTGCAAAAATAATGCAGTTTGCTTTAACTGTTATGGTTCCATCCTACAGAATCCTGAGATTTGTAGTTTGTTGTGGCCCCAGAGCTTTCTGAAAGAGAAGGCTAAATATCTCACAAAACTGCAAATCCCAAAAATCCATAGCATTGAGCCATGGCCATTAAAGTGCTGTCAAACTGCATTATTTCTGCAGTGTGGCAACAGCCTTAGACACACACAAAGAAACTATGGCTTGTCATTATGAGAACTAGCCTCAGGCTCACACACTCTTTCCTCTTTTCACACACAGGATGGAAGGGAGAGATCAACACTTCAACTTCTAAACTAAAGGAGCCCTGGTGGCGCAGTGGTTAAATGCCAGTACTGCAAGCCACCATGTTGCAAGTTCGATTCCAGCGGGTTCCAAGGTTCATTCAGCCTTCCATCCTTTCGTAGGTCGGTAAATTGAGTACCCAGCTTGTGGGGGCAATAAGCTAACACACATTGGAAACTGTTTAATGCAGTGTAGATGTGTAAATAGCTATTGCTTAAAACAATTTGTAAGCCGCTCTGATAGCCTTGTGGCTGAAGAGTGGGGTATAAATAACTAAATAAAAAATAAAATAAAATAAACACAACTCTCTATTATATCCCAGCTTCAGAGACTGTGGCTAGTTCTAATGGTGTTGTGTTTAAAAGGTAATTTGATGTCTACACTCAGTAACAGAAAACTCCGTGGGCCCAAGGGTTAATTTTGCTCCTTCTTGAAGAGCCACCCTCTGCCACATCCCATCTCCAAATGCAGTTATTTCACATGTGTCTGTTGTGATGCCCCGGTTATAGAAATCCTTCATCCCTTTTAGATGCCCAAATGTTGCCAATGCTAATGTCTTTCCAGGACCAAATAAAAAACGTGTTTTTTACCAACACCTTTGGGGGCTCACTGATTTTATCCAAATCTGCACATGCATTGTGGTTTTAAAATGGGTTAATGGATTTCAGTTGTCCTGTGTTAACTTGTCAAACTGTTTAACACGCTTTTAGTCTGCTTACATTATTTCTTACTGTTCTTATTTTTAAATTGGTTAACTTGGTTTTACCGTACACCACCCTGAGATCATATGATGTAGGAAGGGTTATAAATATTTTAATGAATATTAAAATTCATTAATTTTACCACCACCACAAAACTGCAAGTGAGAGAATTTCACTTTTGGTTTTTCAAGGAGGGGAATGAAACAACTAGATATGCCCTCCGCCTGCTACACAGCAAGAGAAGAACCATTGCTCCTGGAAGCTTTTGTAAGTGTCAATTCCTCTTTTTCAGATGGAGATGATAGGGGAGGTCTGCAGCCCACAAGCAGCCTTTAGGACTGCATGCTGGCCATGGGATTTCCACCCCAAATCTTAGTTTGTTTTTAACAAACAGAATTGACACTTCCTGCCCAGACTGAAATGAATACCACATCTAAATGCTTCCCTGCATTTAAAAAGCAAAGCAACCTGAAAGGAGAAAGCTCAAAGTGCAAGAATCAATAAAGCCGCCATCTCTAAAGTGTGAGGCTTTATTTGAAGCAAGTTGTGACCTTTTTAAAATGTGGAAGAACACAGAATATATCTAGGTATCCCCCACCTGCAGCATGAAATGGCACAGTCCACCATCCTGCCCTCTCAAGACTGGACCACCTCATGCTGCTACATGGGTAGACCAAGATTTAATCACAAGTACTCCAGGCAAGGACTTTGTGTGACTCCAAAACTGTACCACTCAGATAACACTCTTGAAGCATCAAACACATGGAACATACCTATAATGATGAATGTCTTCAAAAGATTTTGTGTTATTTATAGCAAATACACATAAAAAGCCCTCGCCCGTCCTCATGTATTGGTCCCGCATTGCACTGTACTCTTCTTGACCGGCTGTATCCAAAATGTCCAAGAGACAGGTTTCGCCATCAATTACTACTTGTTTCCTGTAGGAATCCTGAGACAAGCAAGGGAGCAAAAAAGAATAAACACAAGTGATTACATATCTGCACTTCATTTCAAACTCCTACCACCAATACTATCACATTCTAAGGATCCTTCACACCTTCCGGTCTAAGAACTGGTGGGTTGGAGTTGAGCTGTGCTTTGGCTGGGTTTCATAGTGGTGACACAACTTCATGTAAAACAAGGATCTGGGATGCACCTGTATGGTTCTCCCTGGCCCTATAAAGCTGTTCATTTCACAGGCTAGAAATGTTACTTTTTTGGACTTCAGCTCCCAGCATGCCCAGTCAGTATGGTCAACAGATTCTGGAAGGAGTTGTTTTCAAGCTCTGCGAAACTCAACTATGCACACCCAATGTACATCACTTATCTTGCCTCTTGAGTTGCAAGTAGGGGGAAGCTGAAACTATACCACAAATTTGGGGGCCCAAGGCCTCCAGTTGCTGGCACCTCTTTTAACTGGCCCTCCAGCCCTTGTAATCTGCAGATGTCCCCAACTGTTTTCCTCATGAAATAGCCCATTTCATTCTGGGGTTGCTCACAGCTTTGTCTAGCATCCTAGAACAATTCTAGAGCCCATCTAAATCATCATCATCATCATCCCACAAATAGGCAATCTAAATTATCTGTTCTTGGGTCCATCTTGGGGAAAAGACAGGATACAAATAAAGATGATGATGGTGTGTTAATCTGTATTTTTTTAAAAAAAACACACAACACTTGGAAAATATTGCAGTAGTGATGCTGTCAGCAATGCACCCCCAATCTAATGCAATTAACTGCTCCAGATCCTCTTCATCTACTGTCATCATCCCCTGTCCCCACTTACTCCACCCACTATGTAACCGTGTAGATACCATGTTATGTAATTACAGGCATATATCAGTTAACAAAACCTCTGACAAAGAAGCTCCCTTTTATGCCTGCCCATCGCCTTATTTCCTTCTTGTCCTCTGTCTAGCTGGAAGTTATTTAATAGCCTTGGCATGCGGGGTGATGTTGAAGGAGGCCAGAGAAACACAAACTTTCAGTGTCAGGTTCCAGCAGCGTGCCTAAAGCAAACAATGCAATGAAGCTTGAGCTGGGAAATAGGACTTTAGCTGATTCTTCTCTGCCCCTTATAACAGGCAAAGGATATAACAGCTGCTTTCAGAATCCCTTAATGAACATATGTGAACAGCAAATTAGAAACAAAAGGAGACATCAGATAAGCCTGCCTCACCAGCTACACCCACCATCTTTAAAAAATCATAAATCTATAAGCTTGGCCCCCAAAATGAAAATCTTATGGAAACGGGAGGCTGGTAAAAGAAAGAAAAAATAATCTCTGAATGAATTTTTGAATAAGCTTTCAGGTGGTCTCTAGAAGGTCCAAAATGTTTTTGCTGACTTATCCAAGGCTTACCTGACCTTTTACATGTGCATATTTAATTTTGAATGAAACTTTCTCTGAAACTATTGTTTACATGTTATTTCTGTCACTGGTACCAAAGTTTCTGTTAGTTGCATGGATGTATTGTTGATAAGCATGCAAAAGCAAGTGTGAGCAAACAATTCATTGTGGAGTTGTTGTTGTTGTTGCTGTTATGCCTTCAAGTGATTTTTTACTTATGGTGACCCTAAGGCCATGGGGTTTTCTTGGCAAGATTTGTTCAGAGGTGGTTTGCCTTTGCCTTCCACTAAGGCTGAGAGAGTGTGATTTGCCCAAGGTCATCCAGTGACTTTCTATGGTTGAGCAGGGATTCAAACCCTGGTCGCCGGAGTCGTGGTCCAAAACACTCAAACCACTGCACCATGCTGCAGTGGTGGCACTAGGGGAGTACGGAGTGGCCAAATGGCACCAGGTGACACCGTCAGAGGGAAGGGTGAAACCGGCCTTGGTAATACCGCAGCCACTGGCTCTCATTGTAGAATTAATGGTAGTATTTTATATTGCATTAGATTTTCAGATATAGGGCAAGATATAAATATTTTAATAAATAAATATAGAAACAGTAAACAGAAGGAAGGAAAACTACCACAAATGCAATGACATTCTTATAAAGTCACACAATTCTAGTACTGTTCCTGAACATTTTGCTTGCAAAATGTGACACAAGCTGTTGCACAGACAGATCATCATTGGATTCATTTTTTACATTTCCTGAGCAACACTTGTTACTAGGAGTAAACAATCAGTTGCCACCCTATGCTTAGTCTGTTTGGGGATATATATATATTTAGTATAAAAATTTAAATGATGCTGTGCCAGTTCAGATCAGTGAGATTCCAGCTACTTCTCAGCCCACACTTGCCCCAAGAAAATGAATTTTTAAAAATCCTGCTTCTTCATATTTAAAGTATCTCACTTATGTAACCAGAACAGAAGAGCAATTATATAAAACTAGAGAGCAAGATCATGGAGGCGACGCCCAAGATTTTCCAGTCCTTTCATCCCTGACACACCTACAGAAAGTCTTTACGCATTTCACAGGTATGACGTAAACTCTCTCACTCAGAATATTTCACTGCATGCATTACATTTCTGAAGTGACAGTTCTGCAGACACAGACACAAGCAATAGGAAGAGGGAGAATGGAAAGCTTGTGCGAGGTGAGTATTTTTAGAAGGGTACTTTAAAGTATAGAGATTCAGAAAAGCAAAACAGCACAAGGTCTCACTCTGAGCTGAGAAGCACACAAATGAAAGTAGAGCACTGCTCAATCAGACCAAAAATGCATCTCGTTTAGCATTCTCCTACTAAACAGCTGCACATCAGAACTTCTGTGTGCAAGCACAGCGCAACAGCAAAATTCTCCCCAACTGGTACCTGTTATTCAGAGGTATATTACCCGTGTACATGGAGCCTCTATTCGAACAGTTGTTGGTAGGTTCTTTGCTCTTAATTTATCTAATCCACTGGTGGTGAACCACTGCAGATGTCAGGGTTAAATTTCACATATCTCCAACCTATCTCTGTCAGACCACACACATTGTTGCACTGTTGGCCAAGAATTACAACTGTAAATCACTTTAAGGTCTCTCAGGGCATTCAGGAGTTTGATTGGCGTAAACCGTCACTCCTGGAGGCCTCAGAGAAGCAGTGGTACAGGTTGAGTTTTCCTTATCCAGAATTCCAAAATATTCCAAAATCCAAAATTGTCCACATGAGTGGCTGAGATAGTGACAGCTTTGCTTTCTGATGGTTCAATGTACACAAACTTTGCTTCATACTAAATTATTAAAAATATTGTGTATAAAATTACCTTCAGGCTATGTGTATAAGGTTATAGGAAACATAAATGAATTTCTTGTTTAGACTTGGGTCCCATCTCCAAGATATCTCATTATGTATATGCAAGTATCCCAAAATCTAAAATATATAAATTAAAAAAAAATCTGTATCCATGCGGGTTCAGTTCCCAGATGTACCACAGATACTTGAAACCACTGATAACAGCGAACCCTATTAAAATAATGGACTTCTGGTAAAAACATACCATAGAGTTGTGTTGGAGGACCTAGAAGATTTCTAGAGAGGACACCTCTCTAGGCATTTTCTAGGATGACTCTATAGTCTCATTACATAGTATGTATCTCCGTTTTGTGTTCCATAGATAACTGAAACCATGTATATTGGTTCCACAGATATAGGGATCTGACTATATTCCAAAATCCCTCTAGTCCCAAGCATTTCAGAGAAGGGAGACTCAACCTGCATATCATTTCAGGGTGAAACAATGTGTTTAAAAAATGCACTCAATAACTGAGGGGAGGTAGTGGGGGCTTAGGGGGGCCCAAACAGACTTGGAGGTCCCACAAAATCCAGATAAGGGCCATGGTATGCACTATGCCCATCCCAGTCTAATATCAGTGTGGTTAGAGTGTTGGACTAAGGCTGAAGTGGGAATTCACACTTTATAATGAAGCTTGTGAGTGACTTGGCCTGACCTACATCACAGGGTTGCTGTGAGGATGAAACCCGGGGAAGAGGACCAGAACTCCTCTGAGGAAAGGAGGGGTATAAATGTAACAAGGAAATAATTACATCAAATTAAGAATTGTCTAATCCTGTGGCCATCACTGCATTTATAGCAGTGAATTCCATGTGTGCTGCACGAAAGATAGATTCCAATCACTTGTAATGAATCTTCTGCCAATCATTTTTACTTGGTGGTTCATAAGCTGGTATTATTACAGGTAGTGAGGGAGAATATATCATTGAATACCAAAAGTCAGGATTTCCCATGCCACTGTATTTCTGAATTCTATGTATGGTTGTGAAAACTGGACAGTGAAGAAAGCTGACAGGAAGAAAATCAACTCATTTGAAATAAAGGGTTGTAGGATAATTCTACAGAAACCACAGACTATCAAAATGATCACTAAATGGATTAGTGAGGCTTAAGTGTGTATGTTTAAGAAACAGAAAGCAGAAATTTTCAGGATACTGAGAAAAAAACATGGTCAGGATCATCAACTGATGGGACAAGTCACATCTTACAGCATGAGAACCACATAAGTAGTTGTTTTGACCAGCAGAGGGCACTCCACTAACTTTGGTAGCATTGCATTCCAGCGGTTAACAGCTCCAACACGTCCTTGGACCTTTCAATGTGCCCAAAAAAACTGACTCTCCAAGGAAAAAAACCCCTGTCATTATTTTCCCCACATATTTCAACACCTTAATGAAGATGAAGTCGATGCTTGCTTTTTCTATCCATTCCTACTGCATTATGTAATTTGTTGTTGTTAACTGCTGACAAGTTGGCTTCGACTTATGGCGGCACTATGAATGAGACTCCAACCTGTCATCGACAGCCGTGTTCCGGTCTTGCAAATTTAGGGCTGTGGCTTCCTTGGTTGAGTCTACCCCTCTTGAATGCCGTCTACCCCTTTTTGAACTGCCTTCTTCCTTTAAGCATTACAGTCCAACCCCCCATATCCGTGGATCCCATCACCGCAGTTTCATTTATCCACTGTTTGTTTTGGGGAGGGGCAGAAGGAGGAAGAATTGCCCCCACTGCCATTGCTTCATCGCCAAGGAGAAGCCGCCCTGACTTCTCTTGGGCGATGAAACACAACAAGTATTTTGACGCTGGAGACAAGCTGCCTCACCACACTGCTTTCTCCCAGCTGCCGAACCACAGAAAGCACTTTCTCCCCAGGGAGGATCCACCTCACTGCCCGGCCTTCTCCCAGGCAATGAAACACAGCAAGCAGAGCTCCATCACTGGACGGGGTGGGGGGGAGAACTGCCAAAGCAGAGGAACTTCAGCTACTCCCCTCTACAGGGCAGAAGGTGAGCATGGGTGGGGTGGGGTAAGGAGATAGTGAACACTCTATTCTTGCTCTGAATGCAAAAACAGAACATCCGCTATTACCCGTGGTTTCACGTATCCACAGGCAAGTCCTGGAATGTATCTTCAGCAGATACAGGGCTCAACCTGTTTTGTTTTTTCTACTACGTCATGTCTTCTCATGATATGGTCAAAGTATGACAGTCTCAGTTTTAGTCATTTTGGCTTCTAGGGAGGCTTGATTTGCTCTAATACCCATCTATTTGTCTTTTTAGAAGTCCACAGTATCTGTAGAACTGTAAAATATGTAGCACCACAGCTCAAATGAGTTGATTTTTTCCCCTATCAGCTTTCCTCACTGTCCAGCTTTCAAAATATAATAATAATAATAATAAAAAAATTTATTTATACCCCGCCCCTCTGTTAAAACAATCGGGGCGGCTTACAAAAATTAAAATACAATACAGATAAAATCCTCAAACACCCCCCACCGCACCCTCCCCCATAAAAAAATATTAAACAATTATAAATTAAAACCAACTAATCTAAAATCACAATTAAAAACAATAAATACAATAAAATACTATAAATGGCCAGCGGACTAAAAGAAGCCAGGATCCCCTGAGGCCGGGATCTAATTAGGAAAGGCCTGCCGAAAGAGATCCGTCTTTAGTGCTTTTTTAAAGCTACTCAGGGTTGTTATCTGACGGATCTCGTTCAGCAGGTCATTCCACAATTTGGGGGCGATTACCGAAAAGGCCCTCTGGGAGGTTGCAGACAGCCTAGATTTTTGTGGCTGAAGCAAATTCCTCCCAGAGGACCGGAGTGCGCGGGGAGGATTGTATGGGAGGAGGCGGTTCCGGAGATAAGTTGGCATACACAGCATACACAGAATGGCATACAAAGCATACACAGAAATGGAAAATATGATGGCATGGACAATCCTAACTTGTATCTAGGAGAATATGGTGACTGGTCTTCCCCCACCTTTTGTGGCAAAGTATGGGGGGATCCCTCTTTCCTGTGTACAGTAGTCTCACTGTCTTAACTCTTCTGTTTTGCTGTCCCAGCTCCTCCCATGTGAGCGCAGTCTCACTCAGTCTATGTTTCCGAATGCTGGATAACTTTAAGTCTGCTCAGAAAGAAAAACTGAAAGCCCAGAACCTCTGAGCATGAACAGGCAATTCAGTGCTGGATAGACCAGAACCATTTTCAGGAAATGAAAAACATAAAATGAATACCCATGTTTGACTGTAAATGAATCAATGTGTACATGAGTGTGATAGAGCTATTAAGGCAATTTTTATGAAACAGACAGTATGCAGATAGCTAGCATGACTGTGATGAAATTTAGTTATAACTGTCATTTTATAATACATTTATTATATATGTTAATGTAATTATTTTTAATTTTGTTTTTTTAATTGTTTACATTTAAAAATCTGATTTTTTTAAAAAAAATCTGACATTTGAATTTTAAAAAACAAACTATTTTTACCCACCTTGGTGGATCTTGCATCTCCACTACACTGGAGGAAAGAAAGCAACCAAAGGGAGGAGAGAGGCACTCTTTCCTGTGCCCGAGCTTCTTCCTATGAGTACTGGTAATCAAACTGGGAAGCGAGGGGGAAATGTGTCAAGCTCAGCTGCCTACAGTTGTTTCCAACAGTGGCAGGAGAGACCCCTTTCCACCTGCTTAGCTTTTCCAACAGGACAGGCAGAATATGAAATCATGGAGCCCAGCTTCCTGAAGCCACGTAGATTGGTAAGGAGGGGCAGAGGAAGAGCCAAGTGCAATTTTTCAGCCAGGGAGGCCAGCCCAATCTGAAGAAGGTGCATTTCTTATTCATCCTAAGATTCTTCCTCCCACAAAAATAAGGGAATTAGATAATTACTTTTTCTTTCTTCTTATCCTTCTTAAGTCTTAAGGAATAAAAGAAAAGATCTCCAAGAAGGAATTAGCTGGCTAGGTTAGCACAGATGGTGGAGTTCTGGTCAGTTTATAAAAGAAAATCAGATTGGTAGATGTTTCTTGTTTTGTACAATGCCAGTTTCCAAATACAGTGACTGGGCTTCATGGCTGGGTTCACAGGGCTTCTGAGCAAGTTGCCCTGCCCGGGGCGGGGTGGGGGAGATACATCCTTTGGTCTTCCCTGACTATAACATCCTTGTTATAGCAAGGATGAATATTCTGAGGTGAGAGCAGGCTAATGACTAGGAGGGTTACTGCATGCCAGATTAAAGCAGTAGGGCAGCCAGAAGGTTCGGCTTTCCATGCTGCCCTACCGTATGACACTGTCTTTCAGGTCCCATGGGAGGAGGAGGTAAAACCACGTCTTTTTTCTAACCAGAAAAATCTGTCTCCTATGGCACCTGAACAGCAGAACAGCGGAAGAACGACTACGTCATGTGGTAGGGCAGCAGGGAAAGTGGAGCTTTCCACCTGCTCTGCTGCTTTAATTCAGCATGCGATAAGCCTCTAAGTAAAGCAAGGCAGGTCTGTGACAATGACTGAAGCAAGCACCTGAGATTCAATTTTCCTTCCAACTAGAGAGCAAGCCTGGGTTGGGACAGGGGCCCAAGGGGCAGGCTATAAAATGTTAACCTGCGGCTGGTCCAGTTGGTTTAGTTCAAGAATAGGAAACACATATCCCTCAAGAAGATGGAAACACTGTCAGATGTCTCCATAATTGGTTGGAAAACAATGCTCAAAGAGTCGTCATCAACAGCTGCGCTTCACATTGGCAGGAGGTCTCAAGTGGAGCACCACAGAGTTCTGTCGTAGGGCCGTTACAATTCAACATGTTTATCAATGGCTTAGATGACGAGGTGGAGGGAATTTTGATCAAGTTTGCAGATGACACGAAACTTGGAGGGGTGGCTAATACGCTGAAAGATAGGAACATAATTCAGAAGGACCTTGATAAACTAGAAAACTGGGCAGAAATTGATAAAATGAAATTCAATAGAGCCATGGCTCAGCAGTACTACATGTGAAAAGGATCTTAAATAAACACTAATAATAATTGTTAATCATAAGTTGAACTTGAGTCAGAAGTCTCTCTCTCTCTCTCTCTCTCTCTGGCTTTTCTTCGCAAACGAAGATTCAGGAAGGACTCATCCCGCGCTTTCTGCAAGCACGCTGATGACTAAAAAGGCCAATCTGAGATAAACAAGTCCAGTTGCAGAAAGCACAGCAGAAAGTCTCCTTAGGTGATGTTTCCGGGTTGTGATTCTTTCTGCATTGTTGTTTCTCTTCAAGACTTGTTCAGCATGAGTTCTCAAATAAGGCTGCAGCATTGCGGATAGTGCGTCTCCATGCCTCCCGATGTGAGGCCAGGGCAGATCATTCTTGGTGATCAATTTGGCCGAGCCTGAGATGTTGTTACAGGGAGTCCTTGTATCACTTTTTTGGAGCACCTCTCCTACGCTGACCCGTGGCGAGTTCACTGTAGAGTACTATTTTGGGGAGGTGATGGCCCTCCATCCTAGAAATGTGCCCTGCCCAGCACAGCTCTGTTCTCAGTATCACGGCCTCAATGCTGGTGATCCCTGCTTGCTCAAGGACAGCAACATTCATCACATAGTCAGTCCAGTGTATATTTAGGATTGTGCGTATACAGCGCTTGATGAAAGCGTTCGAGGAGTCGTAAGTGCTGGTGATAGGTGATCCATGTTTTAGACCCGTAAAGGAGAATAGACAGTACAATAGCTCTATACACATTGATTTTTGTTCTTCACCTCAGGTGTTTATTACTCCAGACTCTTTTGTAAAGTCTTCCAAATGCGCTATATGCCTTTGCTAATCTGTAATCAATCTCTTTGTCAATCTTGGCAGCAAAGAAGATGAATGCTAGTTTAGCCTGCATTAATAGAAGCATAGTTTCCAAATCAAAGAAAGTAATAGTTCTATTACATTATGTGCTGGTCAGGTATCATCTGGAGTACCTATACTGTGTTCAGTTCTGGACATCTCATTTTAAGAAGGATATAGACAAGTTGGAGCAGGTTCAGAGAATGCAACAAGGATGATAAAATATGTGGAGAACAAAACATATGGGGAAAGGTTGAAGGAGCTGGCCTTGTTCAGCTTGGTGAAGAGAAGACTGAGAGGTGACATGATGAAAATCTTTAAATATCTCAAAGGCTGTTACACAGAGAGGAGGGAGCAGGTCTGTTCTCTGCTGTCTCAGAAAGTAAGACCAGGTCTAGTGATTTGAAGTTTGGGTAGAAGGGTAGGTTTCGATTGAACATTAGAAGGAACTTTTTGATAGTAGGAGCGGTTCAGCAATTGTACCAATTGCCTAGGACCAGGTCTAATGGTTTTAAGTTACAGAAGGGCAGCTTTTGATTGAACATTAGAAAGAACTTCTGGGGGATAAGTGGTTCAGCAATGGAATCAATTAATTAAGAGGTGGTGGGGTCTCCTCTGAACATTTTCAAAAGAGGCTGGACAGCAACGAGTAATTCAACTAGCAAAGGAAAGATTTACCTCTTAACCGATGGACCAAGTAATTGTTAAGAAATCACTTTTTAAACACTCAAATATCAGCAACAAATTACATTTACAAAGTAACTTCCCACGTCCCTTTACCGCACCACCACCACCACAAAACATCCTTAAGGTGGGAAACTTCAGGACTGTTTTATGACAGGTACCTACAAGCTCTAATTTTCTAAAAGTCACATACTAGATTTTCTAGTATCCATAATTAGCAGATCCTTGAACAGGAAAACATACCATAAACCACTCACCATTTTCCACCAGCCAATCAATAGCCAAGAGGTGGTGGTAGGGCTACATCAGCAGGTTGGAGGGTGAGGAAGATGTGTTATTGTTCCATCTGATAAAAGTTTTAAGTCTATCTTCCTGATTCAGGATTTGCTAACTATGAAAGCTCCAGGAGCCTTCTCCTGTATTCAACCTGGCAACCCTAGCTCTTAAGTGTTTTAGTCACAGGTCAGGAGAGATTTTAACTTGGAACTTCCTCATTCACAGCTCAGCAACTGAATGACACAGTAAGAATTACATCATCCATATAACTCAATGGACATAATCAATATTCAGCACAAGACTACTCTTAACTATCAGATAGCTACAGCAGGACGAGACAGCAGTAGCATTACACAGATGAAAAGAGGGACACCCCTAAAATCCCTGTAGTTAAAAGAATTGCTGCTATGACCAGATGGAACTCAATATATGATGTTGATTGATGGCAAGGACGAAGTGTATATGATTGGCAGAGATAACTCCGTGTTTCATGTATCTAATCCCGAGTTTCCTTTTCGAAAAGATCCACGTGTACACTTAGAAAATACACTATTGGATGGGGTAAGAGTCTGCATCTGCAAGTACCATATGCTTCCTTGTTTTGCATCAATACTTTCAGAATCCAAGATAAGTCTTGAAGTAAGGGGTGAACACATAATTTGGTCTGCCCATTTTAAAGGCAGGAAATTTACAGGAAGGGCTCCACAAAGGTGCTTGCTAGGTTGCCAGTGGTGGTAGTCTGTGTTTGTAAGCAGAATCTGTGTGAGAGCCTCTATTAAATTTCAGTAGAAAGTAAAATAAGACATAGCTCTTTTCCTGAGTCTTCTGGCATTTGCAGAAGATTTCAGAGAGAAGTGGGATTTTTTTTTTTCTTTCTTGGTCCATGCTGAGATTTGAGTGCAGAAAGAAGAAATATTTGTTTCTGGCTGCTGTCCCTTTGTTAGAACCTCCATAGGCATGCACTGAGGACTTATGGGAGAGGAGGGGTCAGGGTGACCCAAAAAAAATCACTGGCTTAACCAGATTTTATGGGCACCTTGGTGCTAAAAGTTTTGATTTTAAAAAGTCTCTAAAATGGTTCTGTTGTGGCTGGAATTCTGTTTAGACTCTGTTATTGTAATAGTCTGTTATGCTGGTGGTTGTGCTTTTTCTGGGGTTGTATAACAGTATTAAATGTAGACTGGCGAAGTTGTCAGGGATGCTTTGATTGTGATTTCCTGCGTGGCAGGGGGTTGGACTGGATGGCCCTTGTCTTCCAACACTACAACTCTACAATTGTAGAGTTGGTCTCTTCCAACTCTACAGTTCTATGATTCTATGACCTATTGTTGAAGGTTCTGTTCTTATTCTTATTCTTCAATACCTTGTCTTCTACAATTTACATTGGAGACATTGCTTGCTCTTTTCATAATGGAAACTTTAAGAATGTAGTTGTCTAGCAATATGTTTTCCCAGTTCAAAAGATACCTCTTTTCCACGTTGCAATGGATGCATTGCACAATTACAGAAGTTCAATACTACTTTAAATGCCACAGTTCCACCCTATGGAATCTTGAGATTTGTACTTCAATGTGATATTTAAGAATTCTCTAGTCCAGTGGTTCTGCCTTTGGTGCAGGTGTTTTAGACTTCAGCTTCCAGACCCTGACCGTTGGCCAAAACTGGCTGGGGCTTCTGGGAGGTAAAGTCCAAATCACATAGAGGACCAAAATGGGGGGGGGGAGCATTGCTTAGACCACTTGTTGAACTGCAGCACTACAGATCTCTGACAAAGAATTCTAATCCTAGAATCCCACATCAGGGCAGTTAAAGTGGTTTCAAAGTCTGTAACTATGTAGTGTAAATGAAGCCAATGTGCTGTCTGAAAAACATCAAGGCCTTTAATAGACGAAGACCTCTCATCCCTACGCTGATTCTTAGATTCTGCTTTAAAACTCTACATTTGGATATAGAACTCTCTATTCTGATGTAAACTGTATGTATTGCTTACTAATAATGACAGTTTCACTTCTGATTTTAATGAAAGAGTTCAAATGATAAAATCCTGTCATTTGGTTTCCAGCAAATCCATTGTAAATAGAACAAAACAGCAAGCCAACATTTGCTGACGGGTCTTGGATATGCACTAAATGTTTAGAATATCAACCTAAGTCTAAATATCAAATTGGGTCAAAATGGGTGTATGAATGTGCATTCCAGAATAAAAAACACCAACATCTAAAGTGTTGGTACAGGAGGTATGTATGGAAAGCTGTTGCCAGGTTGAGGCTAAAACCTTTTTATGTTAATTTCAATTTCATTAGAGAACACTATTTTAATTTCAACTCCCATTAAAGAACACATCAGATAACTCTTTGAGCAAGTATGTGGATCTGTAGAGCATAAAAGGCAAACACTTTAAATGATAGTAGATACTGTGAGCTGCCTAACTGGAAGGCAGAATGCAAATGACATGAAATAAATGAACTAATCAAACTCAGCCACTGTGAAGTACAAAATGGCAGGCTTTGGGATGAAGTGTGTTACCTGAATGTGCATTGGACACAAGATGCATCCCCACAGAAGCTCAAAGACTTCACTTCTGGAGATCTAAATCCCAAAGTGAATCAATGCTAATACAACACAGTAGCAAATTTAACAGGCAGGAGTACAGGCATGATTTCACAGGGTCATGATAAATGAGAACATTTGGAAGGATACACAGAAACCTCTCCCACATTGCCAAAAATATGCACTGTGTGGACCTGTACTAGATTATTTGCATTACATGTGACCCACCAGGTCAACTATAACTAGGGACACTAAAGAGCGGCCATCACCACTACCACCCTGGCCTATGGGGATTTCTGCACTTTCCCATACACATCCTGTCTCCTGAGATTTCATAAGCCGTTTTTTTTCACAGATCAAGCTTATTTTTGGAGCTATGAGGATGAGAAACTTGAATGTGACGGACATCACATGAGAAGAACTTTGCTAGATGAGAGCAAAGGCCTGCCTTGTCCAGCATGCAACTCCACAACAGCCAGCCATACAATTCCAAGAAATCCACAAGTAGGGCATGAATGAGGGAGCAGCCCTTCTCTGTTTCCTATCCAACATGGAGAGGTACATTGCCTCTGAAGACGGAATCCAATTTTAGCTACAAGGCTAATAGCCACTGATATATCCACAAATTCTCACAACTTAATCTTACCTCTCTTTCAAGCCATGCAAGCCAGTACCTGCCACCACCTTTTGTGTCGGTGCATTCCAAAGCAAGCAAGCAAATGAAGCTTAAACATCTACAGCAAATAGTACACTACTGTAATGCAATTGCAGGAGCTTAGAATATCTATGGTGTTTGCACAGTAACCAGAACTTTGCTTTCTATTAATCTTTTCATTTTGATATGCTGTTCCTAACATTAGTTTCAACATCTCTTGCCAGGAAACAAGACAAGACACATACTGCAATCCATAAATCCCTTAAACTGGTGTTTTTCAAAATGTGTACAGGAATTCTCTGAGGTTCTTCAACCAGAGGTTCATTGGGGTCCCTCAAAGAGTATGTCAATAGTAGCAGAAAAGATCCGCCTCAATTGAACTTTCCTTGCAGGAAGTGTCAGGCATTACTGTTGGGTGGGCTATGAATTCCCAAGGGACAACAAGGAGACCCAACTGGTCTGGCCAACATGGAACGCATACCTGAAGGTACTCCAGAACTGCTGAGAATGTAACGAGAAAGGCTCAGTGTCAGACACTGCAAACAATTAGTAAGCACATATGGTTTATAGCACAGCCGCATCTGGAACAAGGCTAGGGAACATGTGGCCTTCCAAATGTTGTTTGAGTCTAATTCCGATTAGCCCCAGGGAGTCCAGCCAAAAGTGAGAGATGACAGGAGTAACAGTTATCAGCATCTCAGGGACCAAAGGTTTCCTATCCCTGATCAAGATGATACTATGCTAGAGCTGGCGTAAGAATGGTGTGGTCCTCAAGATTTGCCTGACTGCAACTCCCAGCATTCCTCTGGCTTCTGGGAGCTGCAGTCTAACAACATGTGGAGGGCCACATGATTCCCACAGCTATGCTATACACTAGATAGAAAATGGCAATTTCTGCAGCCTGCCAATGCCCCCCCCCCATGGGCCTACAAAGCCCCTATCACCAAAACAATTTTGGCTTCAAAACAGAGACTCTTGAACCTAGAATCCTGAAGCACAAGTCTCCATTTAAAAGTTATTCCTTTACCCCTTGCCTTTTTTGGACCTGATATAGCACTCTCCCCCCATCACCACCCAAAAAATGACCATCCTGTAATCTGCAGTTTTGAAAAGTTTCCACCCACACAAGATCTAGGAGTGGTGGAAAACATCATAGCTGCATACCCAGGTCCTTTGCAGCTACCCTCTGCACTAGATTATGCTACAAACAGCCATTGTTTTGCTTCCATTCAGTTCACACAAAACTCTTTGTTCCTCCAGGGCCCAGGTCTTAGTGGTTATCACAATTTTAAAGAAGAGGGCAATAAAGCAATTTTGAAAAATATGAAGAGTGCACATAAATTTAATGACTTCACCTAGAGACAGAACTAGGCCCACACATGGGAAACTAGGTGGCTGAGGGAACAGGAAGCAAAAGACGAGATGAATCGTAGAATCAAAGAATTGCAGAGTTGGAAGAGACCACGAGGGCCATCCAGTCCAACCCCCTGCCATGCAGGAAATCACGATCAAAGCATCCCTGACAGATGGCCATCCAGCCTCTGTTTACAGACCTCCAAGGAAGGAGACCCCACCATGCTCCGAGGGAGTGTGTTCCACTGCCGAACAGCTCTTACTGCCAAAATGTTTCTCCTAATGTTGAGGTGGAATCTCTGTTCCTGGAGCTTGCATCCATTGCTCGGTGTTCCAATCTCTGGAGCAGCAGAAAACAAGCTTGCTCCATCCTCAACGTGACACCCCTTCAAATACTTAAACAGGGCTATCATATCACCTCTTAACCGTCTTTTTTCCAAGCTAAACATACCCAGCTCCCTAAGTCTCTCTTCATAAGGCACCGTTTCCAGACCTTTCACCATTTTAGCCACCCTTCTCTGGACACACTCCAATTTGTCAATATCGTTTTTGAATTGTGGTGCCCAGAACTGGACACAGTATTCTATTTTTATTTTTATTTATTTATTTATTTATTTCCCGCTCTTCAGCCACAAGGCTATCAGAATGGCTTACAAATTGTTTTTAAGCAACAGCTATTTACACATCTACACTGCATTAAAGTTTCCAATGTATGTTAGCTAGGTCTGACCAAGGCAGAATAGAGCGGCACTATTACTTCCCTTGATCTGGACACTATACTTCTATTGATACAGCCCAAAATCGCATTGGCCTTTTTAGCTGCCGCATCATACTGTTGACTCATGTTCAACTTGTGGTCTACTAGGACTCCTAGATCCCTTTCGCACGTAGTCTCATTCAGCCAGGTCTTCCCCATCCTATATCTATGCATTTCATTTTTCTGCCCTAAGTGCTGTACCTTACATTTCTCTGTATTGAATTTCATTTTGTTAGCTTTGGCCCAGCTCTCCAGTTTATCCAGGTCATTTTGAATTTTGATCCTGTCCTCCAGGGTATTAGCTACTCGTCCTAATTTGGTGTCATCTGCAAATTTGGTAAGTATGCCCCATATTCCCTCATCCAAGTCATTGATAAAGATATTGAATAGCATTGGGCCCAGGACAGAACCCTGTGGCACCCCACTGGTCACATCTTTCCAAGATGAAGAGGAGCCATTGCTGAGCACCCTTTGGGTTCGGCCGGTCAACCAATTACAAATCCATTGAACAGTTAACTTGTCTAGCCCACATTTTACAAGCTTGTTTGCAAGAATGTCATGGGGAACCTTGTCAAAGGCCTTACTGAAATCAAGGTATGCAATATCCACAGCGTTCCCTTCATCTACCAAGCTGGTCATTTTATCAAAAAAAGAGGAGATCAGATTAGTCTGGCATGACTTAGAATCACAGAATCATAGAATTGCAGAGTTGGAAGAGACCATGAGGGCCATCCAGTCCAACCCCCTGCCATGCAGGAAATCATGATCAAAGCATCCCCGACAGATGGCCATCCAGCCTCTGTTTAAAAACCTCAAAGGAAGGAGACTCCACCACACTCCGAGGGAGTGCGTTCCACTGCCGAACAGCTCTTACTGTAAAAAAGTTCCTCCTAATGTTGAGGTGGAAACTCTGCTCCTGGAGCTTGCATCCATTGCTCCGTGTTACTTGTAACAAGTTACTTGTTACTTGTTATGCTGAAACCCATGTTGACTTTTTGTGATTATGGCATTGCTTTCTAAATGTTCACAGACTCTCTGTTTAATGATCTGCTCTAGAATCTTCCCTGGTATTGATGTCAGACTAACTGGACGATAATTGTTGGGATCTTCTTTTTCCCCCTTTTTGAAGATGGGAACAACGTTTGCCCTCCTCCAGTCTGCTGGAGATGTTAGGAATGCTGGAGATGTTAGGAAACATAGACCTTTGAACATCAGATGACTAACAGTGAGGTGAGTACTGCAGCTGGACTTGGAACTTTTTCTGGATTACAAATTCTATACTCTCCCAGCCATTTTGGCCACTGGCCTTGCTGGTTACAAGATACCAGGTCCTACAGTCCCAAAAAGTAACCCCCAAAGCTTCCAATGGGGCATTTCCTTGCTGCTTCCAATTTCCTTTCCTTCAGATAGTTTATTTAAAAAAAATTCTCACGTGATCATCACAGTGACATATAGTCAAGATCTTAGAAGCTTGTGCCTTGTTCATAGAAGCTGCTTCAGGGACTTCTATGAGCATTCTTACCCCACATGATCTTGCTTTTTTCCGCAAAGGAGACAGTGGTTAAAACCATCTGAAACAATGATTTTTGCCAAACTGCATCCATAACCCACAGTTAGGCAGACATTTTCAATCCACATTAAACAGACAAACCAGGGAAGAACCTTCCCTGACTCAGAGTGAAGATTTATTTGCTTGAGGCACAGAGGTAATGCTTTATCTATCAATTGCTCTGGAGATGAAACACCCAAGAAGTAAATATATCTTTCCCCTGAATTGATGAGACATAATTGATGGGTCATTGCCAAGGCAGGGGAGAGACTAAAAGACCATTCCTTCATTGTAGGAATGAGTATTTGTGCTGGGCCTCTCATAAAACCAGCCTCAGTTTGCAATACTAACATCTGTTATCTCGGATTATCTTTAATACAGCATTTTGGACTCTCCAATTCACTGCAAATTTAGCATGTGAATCAGGCAGACAAATCCTTCTCCCCTAAACTGCCTGTGTTGCTGTCAAAACATGGAATAATAAAGATAATGTGTTTGGCTGCTAGTGTATTACACTTAACAAGAACTTGGGAAAAAAATCCTCTTTGGGGGACTGTAACTGGCAGAATGTCACAGCCAGAATCCTGTTTTTGTGCTACACCAGCATACTAGTACAAAAAAAGTAACTTTTCCAAGCTCTGCCTTTAACATAGCTCAACAGAGGAACAAAGCAAGAAAGGCTGAGATTTGAGAAATCACACAGGAAATCTTACAAGAATATTATGGCCTTGCTTAATCTCATCCAATTACAAGGCAATTCTGATACACTGCTTTATAGTACTTTTAGCAGTGTCTTCTCTTTCTGCCCCATTCTCTTTAATTTGGAACACCCTTTTTTTAAAAATCTGCAGACAGATAACATTTGGACTCCTCCTTTTTTAAAAAAAGAATCCAATCATGATAAAACTTCTACCAGTACTTAGGAAGGACTCTGCTTCCATTTCTGGATATCAAAACCCAAGTGTATGACCACCCAATGCACTCCTCAAAGCAAATCATTTACCTCTATTGTAGGATCATATTCATCTACAAAATGATTCTGAATAAGCTGTATCGTCAGCGCACTTTTGCCTACGCCACCAGCTCCAACCACGACAAGTTTGTATTCCGTCATCTTCTGTAGACCTGTCAAAGATCAAGCAGATATGTCAATTTTATGAAACAGAACAGCCTAAAATAATTTCTAATCTCCAAATTTCTTCTTTGCTACTGTCTATTTCCATGACACTGAGACCAAAGTGTTTTTTTTTTTAAAATGCTGTTAAATAAGCAAACATCTTATTATCAATATCAGTGCTGCTCAAGGTGGTGGCTCATGGATCAGTGCCAGTCCCAGAGCCATCTGCTAGCAGTCTGTGGATGCCTTCTAAGAAAAAAAAAACATTGTAGCCCACAAGCACAAATATAGTACTGGTCACTGGCACAAAAAGTTGCTCCCCTCTCCCACATCAGATAGTCTGAGAAGCACTGGTCTAGATTGTATATCATGGCACCTATTTCATTAAAATAAATAGAATGGTAACACCAGATTCTGTCTGATCTTGGAAGTTAAGCAGGATCAGTCCTGATTAGCACTTGGATGGCAGACTGCCAATGAATTCTGTAATGTAGGCTATATCTCAGAGGAAAGAACTGGCAAAACCACCTCTGAGTGTTCCTTGCCTAAGAAAACCCCTATGAAATTCATGAGGTCACCATAAGTCATCAGGCAACTTGAAAGCACATAAACACACAACAACCTCCCAGGCCATACTCATCTCCCAGTTTTTAAAGTTTCAATATAGCCAGCTCGAGAAAAACCATTGCAAGTTCTCAGTCTCAGCTACAAATCTTGAAAATGTCTCAACAAAAGTGGGAGGGAGCTCATCTATGGCACATGCTCTGTAAACATTACTGGCAGACTCCAAAATGGAGCCAGTGATGGTGTCACATTTAGACCAACTCTTGGCTCAGTCCTCACGAGCCAGTAAAACATTTTAAATCATTTTAAATTGTATTTTATTTTATGTTTTCATGAGCAGCCTTGGGTTCCATCCTGGGAAAAAGGTGGCTAATTCCAAAGTCCTCTTACTGGTGGAGTTCAGGTGGACAAAATAACTGAGAAGCCTTATTATGCAATTTGGAGGCAGCAGTTATCATTTACAGCCAACAAGTGCCACAATTCTTATTGAAGGAAGAGCACTTTGGGCCAACTACATCACAATGACTCACAGGACACAACTGAAAGCCACTCTATTGTGGCAACAAAGGACTGTGTTAATATGCAGAAGATATGTTTGCACCAAGGTTTCCTAGGCCCACATCCCATATACTTACCAAAGCAAATTCATCTATTTACTGGATACTAAAAAAAGATTTATTAGTAAGACAGCAAGTTTGTTTACCTACTATCTACTTTTGTGTAATCCTTTTCACCCAAAGAGATATATCAAAGCAGTTTGCGGTAGAATTAAACTAGACCATAACCACAATTAACTGCAGTTTAAAAAACAAAACTAAAAATCACTTTAGACAGAATAAACAGTTGGTTAATACCTTTATAAGGACCAACCGAAATGCCACAAAAGTATGCAAGCTTGTGGGTTTTCCCACAACTCTTAATTAAGCTTGAGAGTACAACAGTTTAAGAAAAGGGAAAGAAAGATGGCTATCTTGGAGGGTTTTTTTAAAAAAATAAACTACTAGCAAAAAGTAACAGCTTCATTTGAGTTAGAAATACATTGCCTCTCCCCTCAACTTTGTGTTCTCTCTTTCCCTCAATTCTTTCACTCCTCTCTCTCTCCAACCCAATATTTTCAGCTTTTCCCTCTGCTAACTCTCTCCCCTGCCACTAACTAGGCAGCAGTTTGCTCTCCCTCTCTGAGGGATATTCTAGAGAAAAGTACATGAAGCTGGCAAAAAAAAAAAAAAAACTGTAAAAATTACTCTCCCGGGCCTGCCTCTGATTTTGTTTGTTCTGGTTAGGAAAGGTATGACACCTAGTGGTAAAAGATGGTGTTGCGCTCAACATATTTTAATTAAATAAAATTATTTTTTTTTAAAAAATAGTAACCCCAAAAAGCACATCACCAGGGTCATCTTAATATCTATGACAAATCTCAGGTGTCTCAGCTAGAGATAGCATGAGTAGAGCCACACGTCCTCTGTTGTACTATAGATGACAGGGAGGAAGAAGAAACAGGGTTGCTATAAAGTTAGTTTTTATCACAATTTAGTTAGTTGAAAATTAGTTTTTATCACAATCTGTTGCATATTTTATGTCATCAGTCAAATTTACACTTACTCTGACAGAACCACAACCACTTTGAAAAAAATCTGGGACTTCAAACCATGCTATTGTGTAATTGCTACTGGTTATCATATTCTCTGCTCCTATTAGAGTCTATTTTTATCTAGATTGGCAATTTATGAGCCAACAAGAGCAACAGAGACGTCTGTTGTACTTTGAACTGGGCATGTTTTATGGTGAAGTAGATATTATTAAAATTAATAGGACCTGAATTCTAGGTAGTGTCTGTGGAAGCTAGTCTAACAAGTAGAGTTACAGAATTTTATTGTTCATGGGAGTTATACATTTCTTCAGTGAATAAAGAGTTCTGAATTCATATTTCAGAAGAGCCAAAAGAAGTGACTTAAGATCAGTCGTACAATGACTTGCTCCCAAACAAGCAAGGATAAACTGGGATTATTTCTCACTTACAAAATTTAGATACCAGCTGATGTTTTTCAACCACCAAAGGCCAATTTCAACATTGAGTTGTCCACCAAAGAACTACTGAGTATCCACCAGGGAGCTCTTGTATGTTGCCAAATATTTTTGAAACATGTTCCAGGACACACACCCAGCTCACCTGGGCACTAGTAAGCCTGTTGGGCAAAGCTCAGTATATGAACAAAAAGCCTGGCCTAAAATTAAGCCTTGTATTATTTACTTGCTTATGTTCAGATAATCCTCAATTGGCCATTATACCTTTAACAGAAAGCTTGGTACCAGAGACAAAAATAACAATGAAAGAATAGGGATAGGTTCCTATACCAAAAAGAAGGAAGAACACTTCAACATGTTTCAGCCATTTTTTTTATCCAAAACTAACTAATATGTACATGTGAATAAAATGACCAGATCAGGTAAGCCCAGTTTACCTGGAAACAAAAATATTTTGAACCTTCTAGAGACCACTTGAAGGCTTCTTCCAAAATGCATTTCTCAGTAGTCTGCACTTACAATTTCCATTTTGGTGGCCAAATTTATAGACTTATACTTTTTTAATATGCTGGAGGGAGCTGGTAAAGCAGATTTCTCTCCTCTCCTCTTTTCTCTCTGTTCTGCCGTGCATGCACAGGGATTACACATGCACAGCAAAAATATATTCTGAAGGCAGTTGCCTGTTGTAGGTAGGCATACACGGCTACAGTAGTATCAACTAGAATAGAATCTCCTTCTTTCCCAGCTCAAGTCTTACTGCACTATTTGCTGCAGACTTGCTGCTGCAATCAGCCATAGAAAACCTATTACTCCAGCCCTCCTTCAACATCCTCCCAAGCCTATGTTGCTAAAATATTTCCAACTAGACAGAGGACAAGGAGAAAGGGGGGACTGAGCAGCATAAAAATACTCTGTAAAAAGAAGTTTCACTGGTCCCGTCTACACGATTTAAATAATATGTACGGCGTGCGGAAGTTCGCGCTTCGGTACAAACGGCCGTTCGGATGCACACGAATGCAAAAGAGGGGGGGCGGTTTTCCACCCTGAAATATGCACATGCGGCATTCGGGAGGAAAAGCGGATCGCGAAGAGAAATCCGTACGCCGTTCGGATGGCTGACGGGTCTGTACGGTCCGTTCGCACACATACGAACAGGCAGTGTAATCTGACTGGCTGGCCGAGTAGAGGGGGCGGGGCTAGCATGGAGGGGAATTGGGAGCGGCCGCCATGTTGGTTTCCCGGCTAGCGAGCATCTGGTAAGTCCGTGAATTTATATGTTTATTTATTTTTATTTTATATTGTAAATACGGAAAACCAACTGTTCGCAAACCAGGAACCTTTTTAAAAAAAAAAAAAAAAAAGCGGCAGGAGATTTAAAACTGCCGCTTGGCTTGCTCGCTCCAGCCAGCTTTGGGAAGAGGGAGCCATACAGAGCTTAGGGGACTTAAAAATTGTATAGCCGGTTCGTATGCATACGAACGACAGGCTGTTCGTATTTTTTGCCCCCCATACGGATTTTTTTATGATCATATAGCCGCACCCACTGTCAGATGCTCTGTTAACTGAGGTAAGTCTATGGAGATTTTCAGGTGGGGAAATTATTCCCCAGGGAGATCGGGACAGAAGTGTTTCTGTCCTAGAAGCAGCGCCGCATTTCACACGCCCACTTCCCTCTCCTGATCTTCCGTCGTCCTGACGCTGTCCTTGTTCTATTTCTTTTTATTAACAACAAACTCTCGTTAATAAAATATCGTGGAAGGGACTGGCAGGGAAATAGAACAAGGACAGCATCAGGACAACGGGAGATTGGGAGAAGGAAGTGGGTGTGCGAAACACGGTGCTGCTTCCGGGACAGAAACAATTCTGTCCCCATCTCCCCAGGGAATAATTTCCCCATCTGAAAATCTCCTAAATCTACTTATGTGTTTGATTTATATCCTACTTTTTACCCAAAATTGGGACAAAATTCACAAAAAAACAGTCGGACTCCCATATCCACAGAACCAATATCTGTGGTTTCAGTTATCTGTGAGACACAAAACAGGGACACATACCATAGAGTTGGGTTCGAAAATGCCAAGAGGTGTCCTCTCTAGGCATTTTCTGGGTCTTACAACACAAGTCTCTGGCATGTCTTTAATGGAAGTCCTTTCTTGACTAGGGTTCACTGTTATCCATGGTTTCCTATACCCACAGTAATTCCGGGAAGCGAACCCCTGCGGATATTGGGGTCCTACTGCATTTTTAAAAGTACAGATTAAAATACAAAATGTTATGTTACAACACAATTAACCAAATTACAGGATTGAAACACAACGAATTAAGACCAATTTAATTTTGGTAAAAGTGTACAGCACACACTTGTTCTCTGCATACGGTCACCTGCCAAAACCCTGCCTGAACAAAAAGATCTTTGGCTGCTGGAAGAAAAACTGCAAGGAAGGGGTCAGCCTAGACTCCATCTGGAAGAGTTTTTAACAACCAGGGAGCAGTCATTCCCCAAAAGTCCTCTCTCACATTCCCAACAAACTTGCCTCACGGGGTGGTGAAACTGAGAGAACACCTTTGCCCAAAGACCACAGAGACTGGGCAGGCTCATATGGGAGACTATAGTCCTTCAAACAGCCTGAACCGAAGTTCTGCGGCCCAGTATCTGCATAGTGCAAGGGAGACTGGTAGTGAACTAGTACACAAATTATTTACAGAGAATTGTCCACCTGACTGATCTTCATGATAAACTTCTACAAAAATCCCACACAGTCTGAAACCAGAGGACCTTTCCATTCTTTAACATTCCTTGAGCCAACAGAAGGAATGCAGAAAGCTGCTTTATACTTAGTCAGACCACTATTCCATACAGCCCAGTATCATCAGCTCTGACTGGCAGTATCTCACCAGGGTTTTAAGCACCATTCTTTCTTAGCCCTACCGGGAGCTCCCTGGTGGTTCTCCATCCAAGTACAAACCAGATCTGACACTGTTCAGCTTCTAATATCAGACAAGTGTATTCAGAGTGGCAAAGTGAAGGCCAGGCACACAGATTTCATAGTTCACACAAGTCCCACAAACAATGTCCAGAAGCCTTCAGGTTTGGACTGTGCTGGAAATGGATTTCCCAAAATATATAGTGCCCAAATTTTGAGGAGGGGAGCGCAACTCAACTGCATGCCTATGGAGCAGAAGAAATAGAATGAGCCTATTCTTAGGTTGGCAAAACTGTTTCCAAAAATGAAAGCAAACTTTACGATTACATTGAATTTTTCATCAGGCTGGTGTATTCAAAACAAAAAAATGATGAATAAAAATGAAATCACTGCTAAAGGCGGGGAGGGAACAAGAGTTTCAAAGACTTGATGTTACTGAAATTACAAATAGTTTGGCCTTGCTGAAAGAATTAATATTACACAAATGCTTCTGAGACAAAACAGTGAATGGGAAACATCTGTCAACCTCTTGGGGATTTCGCAGCTGGCAAGACAAGCATTTCTATTGCATATCCAGGGCTTGAGATCTTTAGCTCCCTCTTTGGGATCATGTGTTATCAGGTACCCAGCATCCTTAACACCGCTCTCACCTCACTTGCTCTGGTTACAACAGGTGGCAGGAATGCCACTGACCACAAGAATATGGAAATGGCACACCCGTGGTTAGCACAAGAATTGCCAGATACTGAAAGGTGAGTTTCCATTTCTTTAAACCACAGGAGCAATCCGCAGGCCTCAGCCACTCTTTGCATGGCACAGAGAGCTCTGCTAGCTGTTCCCTACCCATCAGCTGCTAGGAATGGATCATTGTTTTCCTGTTGCTAATTGCTATCTTCATTCAAAATGGCCACCTCCAGTAGAAGCATCGGAGAGGTCACTATATGAAAAGATGTGCACAACGTTGCGCATGTGTGTCCTATACTCACCCAAGCTCCCACTATTATGCCCACCTAGTCATGTGACACCTTCCCCCTCCAGCAGTGCTTCTTAAGCTGATATTTTACCCCCAATGTGCCAGAGACAGGTACCATACTTGTGTCTTACTATTTTTGTGTTATATTTTAGTATTTATTTTAGCAACATTGTTTTATTTTAGAGAGCCAGCATGGCAAAATGGTTTTGAGTGGTGGACTATGACTCTGAAGACCAGGGTTCAAATCCCTGCTTGCCATGAAAACCCACTGTCTGATCTTGGGCATGTCACACACTCTCAGCCTCAGAAAACATGATGATAGTTTCACCTTGGGGTTGCCATAAAAATCAGAAGCAACTTGAAGGACAACAACAATTTATTTGATTTATTTGTCACCTTTCTCCCAGAAAGAGACCTAAGGCGGCTCACAAAAAGAATCAGCTATAACTTAATAAAATTTTAAATACAATTAAAAATCATCACATCGGAATGATAGGTTATAAACAGTATACAATTTTTTAAGCGGACAAAGTTTAAAAATAAAGCACACACCCCCATAAGAAGGCTCCCTGCAAGCTATTACACTTTAAAAGCCTGCTTGAACAAAAAGGTCTTTACCTACTGTCAGAAGGAGAGCAGAGAGGGGTCTAGGCTAGCCTTCTGTGAATGGGAATTCCAGAGGGTGGGAGCAAGCTCTGAGAAGGCTCTCTCCCAAGTCCTCACCAAAAAATCTGGAATGGTGACAGGACCGAAAGAAAGCTCTCCCCTGTGGATCTAAAACTCTGGCAGGTTCATAGAGGAACTCTGGCAAGTCTGATGACAATTTGATTCAAGTTATATTTATCTTGAACAGAGCTTGGAAAATCCACAAAAAAGTGATACCTTTATTGGCCAACAAACTGCAAGCTTCTGGACTATACAGTATTTACCAGAAACCCATTTCTAGACAGCCAGTGGCCATACTGGTGGCGGGGATTCTGAGAACTATAGTGCAACTTTTTCAAGTCCCCCTACAAAAATCAGATGCACATTTATAGGATAGGGGATACTTAGTTTAGCAACAGTACATGTGAAAAGGACCTTGAGATTACTGTTGATCATAAGCTGAACATGACCCAACAGTGTGATGCTGCAGCAAAGAAGGCAAATTATATGTTAGCCTGCATTAATACAACTGTAGTTTCCAAGACAAGGGAAGTAATAATCCCACTATATTCTGCACTAGACAGCCTCATGTGGAGTACAGGTTGCCCCCCACCGCTTATGTGGGATCAGTACCCATGGTTTCACTTACCCACTGCTTGGGGAGGAGGTCTCTCTAGGCATCTGGAGAACCATAGATTCGCATTGGAGGTGGTCTCTCTAGACATCAGAAGGTCCTCCAGCAGACAGATGCCTAAAAAGGCATTCTCTCTAGGCATTTTCTAGGTCCTCCAGAGTGTTTCAATGGTATTAATGGTGGTTTGCTATTATATGTGGTTTCAGGTGCCTGAGGTAAATCTGGTAATGTATCCCCCATGGATACGGGGAGCAACCTGTACTATATTTGGTTCTGGGCACCACATTTTAGGAAGGAAATGAGAAGTTGGAGCAGGTTCGGAGAAGGGCAATGAGTATTAAGTGGTTTCTTGTTTTGTGCCTTCAAGTAATTTCTGACTTATGGTGATCCTAAGGTGAACTTATCATGGGGTTTCTTGGCAGAATTTGTTCAGAGGGGGTTTTCCCTTGCCTTCCTCTGAGGCAGAGAGGATGTGACTTGCCCAAGGTCATCCAGCTGGTTTCCATGGCCAAATCAGGATTTGATCCCTGGCCTCCCAGTGTCCTAGTTCAACACTCAATGCACTACACCACACTGGCTCTCATGATAAGAGGTATGGAGAACAAAACATATTTAAAACATATAGTTTAAGTTACAGGAGGATAGATTTCAATTGAACAACAGAAGGAACCTCTTGACACTACGAGCAGTTCAAAAATGGAACCAGTTACCTAAATGGAGGTCTCTTTATCTGGATGTCTCCAAAAAGAGGCTAGACAGCTACCTTTATGAAAGATATACAAGCCTGCACCACAGGACGAACACCACCATTCCCACATTGCCGTAGGCAAATCTGTGCTTAAGTCCATTCAGCAGTTCACCTACTTGGGAAGCATCATCTCCTCAGATGCCAAGATTGACAAAGAGATCGATCACAGAATAGCAAAGGCATATAGCGCATTTTGAAGACTTTTCAAAAGAGTCTGGAGTAACAAACACCTGAGGCAAAGCACAAAAATCAGTGTGTATAGAACCATTGTACTGTCTATTCTCCTTTACGGGTCTAAAACATGGGTCACCTATCGCCACCACTTACGACTCGAGCTCTTTCATCAGCACTGTATACGCACAATCCTAAATATACACTGGACTGACTATGTGAAGAATGTTGCTGTCCTTGAGCAAGCAGGGATCACCAGCATTGTAGCCATGATATTGAGAACACAGCTGCGCTGGGCAGGGCACATTTCTAGGATGGAGGACCATCGCCTCCCAAAAATACTACTCTACGGTGAACTCGCCACGGGTCAGCGTAAGAGGGGCACTCCAAAAAAGCGATACAAGGATTCCCTGAAACAACATCTCAGGCTTGGCCAAATTGCTCACCAACAATGGTCCGTCCTGGCCTCACATCAGAAGGCATGGAGACGCACTATCCACAATGCTGCAGCCTTATTTGAGAACTCACACCGAACAAGTCTTGAAGAGAAATGACAACACAGAAATAATCACAACCTGGAAACATCACCCAAGGAGACCTTCTGCTGTGCTTTCTGCAACCAGACTTGTTTATTGGCCTTTTCCGTCATCAGCGCGCTTGCAGAAAGTGCGGGATGAGTTCTTCCTGAATCTTCGTTTGCAAAGAAAAGCCAGAGAGACAAGACAGAGCATCCCTGTGCTTAGAAAGGGATATAGGGGTATAATATATATATATGGTCTGTATTTCATTTATTGATTGAGCACTGTTCTGAAGTTCTTAGAAAATAAGAAAATGGGAAATGTGCAACCAGCATCTGTCCAGTAGGACCACATGTCCTCCCCACTTTTGTATTTTTAGCCTTCCATCCAATGTGGAAGGCAGGGTTGACAGGAAGGGGGATGTGAAACAAATACGGTAACTTCTCTAGCAGAGATAAGACGGAAGTGGGGCTCATCCGGGATTGAAACAGATTAAAAAAAAGTTTCCACTTACACACACCATACTGGCTAGAGGATTCTGTGTCCAGAGTCCAGAGTACTGAGATTTCCATGCTGTACACACAGAAACACACACCTCCTTTAAGGAGCAAGGGAAGAATAAGATACTTGCTCCTTTCAGAAATGAAAAGTTACCCAGCAACCCTAAAAGGACACAGGAGCCAAGCTGAAGCTCAGGGGGGCAAAATAAAGGAAGAACTCAGCAGGAAGGAGGAGGGGGAAAAAGAGGGGGGAGGAAGAAAAATTCCTGCCTTCTTTTCATTTAAAGAGGGAGGGGTGGAAGAGAAATTGAGAATTAGGCAAGATACTGTATTTTGATTTGATATTTATTGAAGAATTACATACAACAGAGCCATGTCAAATAAAGCATAGTTAAACCATCAATGAGATAAGACAGTGGGGTGTAAAATAAAAAATAAAAAATCTAAGTTTAAATTTGTTAAACAGGTATAAGAACCATTGAAGAAGTTAGTACAATATAGCTGAAATGAAGCTGAAAGATTAAAACTGCAACACAATCCTTACAAGATGGTATTACATGGGAAGTCATGTAGAATAAGGAGTTAACTAAAATAAGGTGTACATTGTTTGATTGCTTACTCTTACTTAATTTATCTTCTATTTTGTTTATTTTTTTTATTCCTTTGCATTAATATATGTTTACCTTGTAAATACCTATATTTGCTTTAAATAAATATTTAAAGAGCAGGGTGGGGGCTTTTTTGAGATAGCAAAAGGAAAAGCAGATAGCAATCTATCGCTTGTTCCATCCTCACTGCTTTGTCAGCCTTTTTCATAAGCCATGCAGAGCAAAAGAAGCCACATGTAGCTACAGAGACCGAAGGGAAGTGAAGCGAAGCACAAGATGGGGAGAAGCAGCTTCAGGAAAGTGGCTGAGCTGAGTAGCGGACAAGACATTCAGTCCCGGGGCACAGATGCCTGGGCTTATTATGGGATATCACTACTAAATTCCAAGGATCAAGTCAGTTGGACTTATTATGAGATACCACAACTAGGTCCCTGGACAGAAGAGTCAGAGCTTATGATGGATATCACGACTAAGTCTAAAAGAGGCAAGTCAACTGGAGTTGTTAAGGGATACCACAACTAGGTCCCAGGCCAGAATAACCTGGGCTTATTATAGGATGTAACCCCTAAATCCAGGGGGCCAAGTCAACCGAACTTATTTTTGGATACCACCATTATCACCCAGAGTGGAGAAGAGTGGATTATTATGGAATACCACAAATAAATCCCAGGTCCAGGCAAGCTGGACTTCTTCAGGGATCACACCAAAGTGGGACAAAGTATAAAGCTAGACTTATTATGGGATACCACAAGGAGGTCTTGGGTCAAACTAAGACGGACTCATTATGAGATAGCACAACTGGATCCTGGATCAAGCTAAGCTGGACTTACTATGGGATACCACAACGAGGTCCCGGGTCAAACTAACATGGACTTATTATGGGATACCACAATGAGTTCCCAGGTCAAACTAAGCCGGACTTATTATGGGATACCACAATGAGGTCCCAGGTCAAACTAAGGTGAACTTACTATGGCATAGCACAATGAGGTCCCGGGTCAAATTAAGCTGGACTTATTATGGAATACCACAACAAGGACCCAGGTCAATCTAAGCTTGACTTATTATGGGATATCACAATTGGATCCCAGGTCAAACTAAGCTGGACGTATTATGGGATACCACAACTAGGTCTGGGCTCAAACTAAGCCAGACTTATGTGATACCACAACTAGGTCCTGGGTCAAGCTAAGATGGACTTATTATGGGATACCACAATGAGGTCCCGGGTCAAGCTAAGATGGACTTATGGGATACCACAACGAGGTCCCGGGTCAAATTAAGCTGGACGTATTAGGGGATGCCACAACGAGGTCCCAGATCAAACTAAGCTAACATTATGGGATACTATAACGAGGCCCCGGGTCAAATTAAGGTGAATTTATTATGGTATAGCACAACAAGGTCCCAGGTCAAACTAAGCTGGGCTTATTATGGGATACCACAACAAGGATCCAGGTCAAACTAAGCTTGACTTATTAAGCGATACCACAACAAGGTCCTGGGTCAAACTAAGCCAGACTTATTATGGGATTACCCAAGCCGGTAAGAGCTGTTCGGCACTGGAATACACTCCCTCGGAGCGTCGTAGGGTCTCCTTCCTTGGAGGTCTATAAACAGAGGCTGGATGGCCATCTGTCGGGTGCTTTGATCGTGATTTCCTGCGTGGCAGGGGGTTGGACTGGATGGCCCTCATGGTCTCTTCCAACTCTATGATTCTATGCCTTATTCTATGATTCTATGACTTATTACGCGATACCACAACGAGGACCCGGGTCAATTTAAGCTGGACGTATTAAGGGGATGATCCAACGAGGTCCCGGGTCAAACTAAGCCGGACTTATTATGGGATACCACAATGAGGTCCCAGGTCAAACTAAGGTGAACTTATTATGGCATAGCACAACGAGGTCCCGGGTCAAATTAAGCTGGACTTATTATGGGACACCACAACAAGGAGCCAGGTCAATCTAAGCTCGACTTATTATGGGATACCACAATTGGATCCCAGGTCTAACTAAGCTGGACGTATTATGGGATACCACAACTAGGTCTGGGCTCAAACTAAGCCAGACTTATGCGATACCACAACTAGGTTCCGGGTCAAACTAAGCTGGACTTATTATGGGATACCACAACCAGGTCCCGGGTCAAACTAAGGTGGACTTATTACGTGATACCACAACGAGGTCCCTGGTCAAACTAAGCCAGATTTATTATGGGATACCACAACCAGGTTCCGGATCAAACTAAGCTGGACTTATTATGGGATACCACAACAAGGTCCCGGGTCAAACTAAGCTGAAATTATTATGGGACAGCACAATGAGGTCCCAGATCAAACTAAGGTGAACTTATGGCATAGCACAACGAGGTCCCGGGTCAAACTAAGCTGGACTTATTATGGGATACCACAACAAGCTCCTGGTCAAACTAAGCTGGACTTATTATGGGATACCACAACCAGGTCCCGGGTCAAACTAAGCTGGACTTATTACAGGCTACCACAACGAGGTCCTGGGTGAAACTAAGCCTGACTTATTAAGGGATACTACAAAAAGGTCCCTGGTCAAACTAAGCCGAACATCTTATGGGATACTACAATGAGGCCCCGGGTCAAACTAAGCCGGACTTATTATGGGATACCACAACAAGGTCCTGGGTCAAACTAAGCAGGACTTATTATGAGATACCACAACAAGGACTCGAATCAATTTAAGCTGGACGAATTAGGGGATGCCACAACGAGGTCCCGGGTCAAACTAAGCTGGACTTATTATGGGATACCACAATGAGGTCACAGGTCAAACTAAGGTGAACTTATTATGGCATAGCACAATGAGGTCCCGGGTCAAATTAAGCTGGACTTATTATGGGATACCACAACAAGAACCCAAGTCAATCTAAGCTCGACTTATTATGCGATACCACAATTGGATCCCAGGTCAAACTAAGCTGGACTTATTATGGGATACCAGAACGAGGTCCCAGGTCAAATTAAGCCGGACTTATTATGGGATAGCACAACTGGGTCTCGGCTCAAACTGAGCTGGACTTATGATTGGATACCACAATGAGGTATCGGGTTAAACTAAGCAGGACTTCTAAGGGATACGACAATGAGGTCCCTAGTCAAACTAAGCCGAACTTATTATGGGATACTACAACGAGGCCCCGGGTCAAACTAAGCTGGACTTATTATGGGATATCACAACGAGGTCCTGGGTCAAACTAAGCAGGACTTATTATGAGATACCACAATGAGGTCCCGAGTCAAACTAAGACGGACTTATTCTGGGATAGCACACCTAGGACTGGGCTCATACTATGTTGGACTTATTATGGGATACCACAATGAGGTCCCTGGTCAAACTAAGCCGGACTTATTATGGGATACCACAACGAGGTCCCAGGTCAAACTAAGCCAGACTTATTATGGGGTACCACAACGAGGTCCCAGGTCAAACTAAGCTGGACTTATTACAGGATACCACAACGACGTCCCTGGTCAAACTAAGCTGGACTTATTAAGGGATACCACAACGAGGTCCCTGGTCAAACTAAGCAGAACTTATTATGGGATACTACAATGAGGCCCCGGGTCAAACTAAGCTGGACTTATTATGGGATACCGCAACAAGGTCCTGGGTCAAACTAAGCAGAACTTATTATGAGATACCACAATGAGGACCCGGGTCAAATTAAGCTGGAGGTCTTAGGGGATGCCACCACGAGGTCCCAGGTCAAACAAAGCCGGACTTATTATGGGATACCACAACAAGGTCCCGGGTTAATCTAAGCGGGACTTATTATGGGATAGCACAACGAGGTCCCGGGTTAAACTAAGTGGGACTTTTTATGGGATATCACAATGAAGTCCTGGGCCAAACTAAGCCGGACTTATTATGGGATAGCACAACTAGGTCTGGGCTCAAACTAAGTTGGATTTATTATGGGATACCACAACGAGGTCCCGAGTCAAACTAAGTTGGACATATTATGGGATACCACAACGAGGTCCAGAATTAAACTAAGCTGGACTTATTATGGGATAGCACAACTAGGTCTCTGCTCAAACTAAGTTGGACTTATTATGGGATACCACAACAAGGTCCCGAGTTAAACTAAACTGGACTTATTATGGGATAGCACAACTAGGTCTGGACTCAAACTAACCCGGACTTATGAGATACCACAACGAGGTCCTGGGTCAAACTAAGCCAGACTTATTATGGGATAGCACAAGGTCCCACGTTAAACTAAGCTGGACCTATTATGGGATAGCACAACGAGGTCCCAATGGGACTTTTTATGGGATACCACAATGAAGTCCTGGGCCAAACTAAGCCAGACTTATTATGGGATAGCACAACGAGGTCTCTGCTCAAACTAAGTTGGACTTATTATGGGATACCACAACGAGGTCCCAGGTCAAACAAAGCCGGACTTATTATGGGATACCACAACAAGGTCCCAGGTTAATCTAAGCGGGACTTATTATGGGATAGCACAACGAGGTCCCAGGTTAAACTAAGCGGGACTTTTTATGGGATATCACAATGAAGTCCTGGGCCAAACTAAGCCGGGCTTATTATGGGATAGCACAACTAGGTCTGGGCTCAAACTAAGTTGGATTTATTATGGGATACCACAATGAGGTCCCGAGTTAAACTAAGCCAGACTTATTATGGGATTGCACAACTAGGTCTGGGCTCAAACTAAGCCGGACTTATTATGGGATAGCACAACGAGGTCCTGGGACAAACTAAGCCGGACTTATTATGGGATAACACAACGAGGTCCTGGGACAAACTAAGCCGGACTTATTTTATGGGATACCACAGCGAGGTCCCGGGTCAAACTAAGCCGGACTTATTTTATGGGCTTTCCCAGGTCCCGGGGCTTCTCATAAACGAGCAGTCAGCCCAAGGGATGCCTGGTCCGTCCCGGAGACAGAGGCGGCGGGGCTTCCTTAGGCGGGACAGGGAAAGGACCCCACCGGGGATGCCGCCTCCTTTCACCCTTAGCGACCACGTACCAGCTTGGCGGCTCCCTTCGTCGTCGTCCCTGCCGCTGCCGTCCTTCTCCTCTCCTCGCCCCGAAACTCCCTCCACGGCGCCGCCCCGAGAGCGCTCCGCTCGCCTCTCCGCCTGAAATGGCCGGGCCGGGCGCCGAGGAGCGCCGAGAGGAGGAGGAAGAAGGGCGCTTCCCCCCTCCCGTGTTAAATAGCAATCATGTCATCCGAGGCTCGATTGGTTTTGCCTGGTCAAGGGCGGGGAGGGAGGGAGAGGCGGAGCGGGGGAGGAGTCAAGGGCGGAGTGGGCGGGGTTGGAGGAGCAGTCAAGGGCGGAGTGGGCGGAGCGGGGAGGAGTCAAGGGCAGAGTGGGCGGGGCTACCTGGGAAGCACCGCAGCGGAGGCGTGGATTGTTTGCTGCAAGATCTTTCCCACGCGAACAGTCGGGGGGCTGCTTGCTTGTGTCAGAGAGGCTGGTTACATAAAAAGGCCACCGAATATATTTATTATTATTATTATTATTATTATTTGGAAAGGGACGGCTCCGTCCCTTGACATAGCTCTCAACCTTAAAAAGGGCCAGATCCACACCACACAAATACCCCAGTTTGAAACTGGTTTCTTTGCCAAGGCTTCTCCTTCCTATGGGATCTTGGAATGTGTAGTTTGGGGAGGCCCCAGCACCCCTCTTTGGCTAAGAGGAGGCTTAAGGACCTTAGCGAACTACAAATCCCAGGATCCCATCGGAAGGAGACGGCCTGGCAAAGAACCCAGTTCCAAACTGGGGGTTGTTTGTGCCGTGTGGATTTGGCCAAGCTGTCTTGGGTTGGGGCTGGCTGAGCTGGCCCGTAAAAGGGCTGACTTGTTCCGGAGGAAACACGCGTGAGAATCCACGCCACGGGAGGACCCGAGGAGGATCAGAACACCCGGGCACAAAAGCCAGCCAGAGGTGCCCCACCAGCATCTTCTCTCTTGCTACTTTGTCTCCCAAATCCCCCCATTGACCCCAGTCGGGAGGAGGAGGTGGAGAGGGGAGGAAAGGAAAGATGCTTACTCCCGAGTAAAACCAAAAACCCAGCCCATGGTGCCGCCCCGGCTTCTCAAGCCTAGATTGCCTCCAACTCCCCATTGAACCCAGTCGGGAGGGAGGCAGGCAGGCAGGCCACCATTAAGACCATAATGCGCTTTAAAGGGAAACCAGGAAAGAAACAAAAGTGCTTGCTGAAACCGCGACGATCGCGCTGGAAGAAGGGTGGTCAGTTCGGAATATTTTGAAATACATTTGATTTTGGCTGCCTAGCATCCGCTCGGATTGAGTTCCCATCCTATTTATTCATGACCACCCTACAGATTCATTCATATATCTATATAGATAGATAGATAGATAGATAGATAGATATGGGATACCACAACTAGGTATCCCATATACATAGATATAGATATAGATAGATATAGATATAGACACACACACACATACATTGTGTGTGTGTATGAATTTGGGGGGGGGGTCATGAATAAATAGCATGGGAAATGAATTGGAGCTGCTGCTGCTGCTGCTAGGCAGCAAAAATCAGGCGTGGAGCCCAGCTATTCCGGGAGTGGGGGAGTCGCTCCTAAAGTCTTCTCTGCCCAGGGAAGAGTGTCCGATCACGCAGCACACAAGGAGCAAGAATGGAAGAATCTCCCTTGACCTGATGCGGAGAACTCCTCAACGATGCTCCTCCATCCCTGCCAGAAGGAAGCCCTCCAGGTAAGGAGGCTTGGTTTGGTTTTAATGCAACATTGGGGGGCATGCTCAGTCTATAACATGCATTGCACACAAGATCCCTGGTGTCTCCTTGTAAATATTTTGGATTCTGCACCAAACACACACACACACACAAACATACACACCCTAAGCCCACCCTAAGCATTATCCTCCAAAACCCCCAAAGCCTATGAGGTCATACTTCTCCAAGTCATTTGCCAAAGGATCAATCCACATACGCACAAGCCAGTGTTGTCAAAAACGCTGGGTTACATAAAACGATGGAGAATAAGGACACTGAATTTTTAAAAATATATCTAATAATAACCCCAGATTAATAAATCTGGACTAATTACCACCAGTTGTTTGGATGGTCTACAGTAACATGAGATTCAGGACCTCTAGAGAAATATGTGGGGCCCTAGAAAACTGTGTGCCATGGGGCACAGCCAGCAGGCTTCACTGCCACCCAAAACACCTCTCCCCCCAGTCTCCCCCTCCTGGCCCCCCATCACCTCCTTACCCCTTTCTCTGTCACCCGTCCGAGGTCCTTTGGCTGTTTCCAGGACGTACATACAATGCTACTTCTCTGCTCTCTGGCAGCTTCCAAAATAACAGGCAATGCAAGCTGGTTTTGCCTGCTGGAGAAGAGAGAGGCAAAGAAGACAGGAGGGTGGGTGGCACAGCCTTTCTCTCTGTGTACCTATTGAATAGGTGCAGTCAGTTGTGCTGTGGGTATGTTGGGTCAGAAGAGGTCGGGAAGGTTGTTTTCGTAAATCCGGGGTACCTTCCTTTTCCTTGCGGCTGCATGCAAAGGGACTGGCAATTGGATGAATTTGCACCAAATCCTGCAGCTTTATCTGTCAGCCTGATTTAATTTGCTTGCTAGAAGATCAATTGTGCCATCATAGGGTTTCCCGCCCCAACTCCCTGTGTACTTATTTTGGTTTTGAATGGTTAGAGTTGAAAGGAGCATAATCCCAATCCAGGCTAAACCCAAATTTACTTGAAAGTAAGCCCCCTTGGTTCCAATAACATTTTCTTGGAAGCAGGTGTGATTTTTAATATTGTCACTTGAAATGTATGCATGAGAGTGGGATAACAAATCAAGAAAGGAAAGAAACATTTTTTGCACATAATGTTGTGGGTGGTTTTTATTTTTTTATGTTTCACCAAATGTGTATGTGCATGGAGAATTACTAATTAAAAAAACCTCTTCTGTTGCAGCATCATATTATATTTGACTTGTGTTAATTTATGTATTTGGGGGATTTGTACTCTCTCCTCAATAAAACAGCTTACATTTTAAAATGCAGTACAATAAAATTTAAACACACAAATAAAGAAATGTATTGCTGTTTTTTTAACGTCATAGTTCATCCTTCAAGTAATATGGATCAGAATAAAGAAATACTCCAAATTTTAGGAATAAATAGGGTTGAGAGAGAAGATGTGCTATATGGAATGTGTATTGCTGTCTTGTTTATCCTCACTTCTACCATCCTTTTGTATCTCTATTGTTTTTCTCCTCCTAATGCATTTTGGATTGTAAACTCCTTGGGGTCAGGGACCTGGCTTTTTATTGTTGCTCTGCAAAAGCACCATTTCACTTAAATTTACCATTTCCTCTAAAAGGGAATTCAGATGGTGAGTGCCAATGGGATTGTTGCAAAGTGGAGCCATTGGGAAAACACAAGGGAGGTACCAACATGCTCCAAACCCAACTGCAAAACTATTATCTGTCTATCTATAGAAAGTGTGTGGGTGTGTGTATGTATGGGGCAATGCCTTCCCCCAATAGTCCAATTAGGAGCAAGGTCTGTGACTTCCTGGAAGCATGGAATGTCAAATGTCAGTTGGATGAGAACAGCAAAAAGGGGGAAGAAGGAAGAGTGATTGACCTGTTTACAGAATATAGTATCCCGGAAGAGGCATGAATGGGTGGAGGGATAGTTAGAACTCTGAATAGGAACACTCCATTTAATGAGCGAGGATATGCTATAACACTGGATTATACCAATTCAGTTACTTCTTGGTTCCCTAATGAAGACACCAATGCTTCTCTTTGGCAGTGTTGTACCTGGACTCAAAATGAAATGGGGGTGGCAGCCTACATCCTGTACTGAGTTGACCCAACTTAGCAATCATCGTCTGTGCCTTAGTTACATCTTGTCCTGACTACTCCAATGTGTTCTACGTGGGGCTGCCCTTGAAGACTGTCCAGGAGGCTCAAGTCAGTGCAATATACAGCAGCTAAACTGCTAACTGATACACAGTGCTGAGACCATGTTACCCAAATACTGAAAGTCATATACTGAATTGTTTCTCAAATGCTTTTGGGCCCAGTTCAAAGTGTTTGTTTTGAACTTCCAAATCCCCTAAATGTCTTGTGGGCCTGGCTATTTAAGGGACTGCCTGTTTTGTCACAAACTTCTCCAAGGGTGCGTCTATACGATTAAAAAAAAAATCCATTTGGGGGATAAAAAATACGAATAGGCAGCTGTTCATATGCATACAATCTGCCTACACAATTTTTTACCCTCTAAACTCTGTATGAGCCCCTTCCCCAGCAGCCTGGAGCAAGCAAGCCAAGCGGCATTTTTAATTCTCCCACCGCTTTTTTTATTTTATTTAAAAAGGTACCTGCTTTGTGGACATTTGGTTCTCCCTATTTACAAAGTAAAATAAAAAGAAATATATATAAAATTCACGGACTTACCGGACTCTCGCTTAGCCGGGAACCCAACATGGCGGCCGCTCCCAATTCCCCTCCTTGCTAGCCCCACCCCCTCTACTTGGCCAGCCAATCAGATTACACTGCCTGTTCGTATGTGTGCAAACACGGCGTACAGACCATCAGCTATTCAAATGGCTGTACGTATTTTATGCTGAGATCCGCTAATCCTCCTGAACACCGAATCCATGTAGTTTACAGGGGATTCACTAGCCCCCCTTCTGAATGACATGTGTGAATCCGAACAGCCGTATGTACGGAAGAGCGATCTTCCGAATGGCGTATGTATTTTTTTTTACCATGTAGACAGGACCCAAATATTAGGATATTCAGGAGAGGCCCTCTTAAGGCTGCCATTGACTTAAGACAATTTCTGTCTCCTGTGTTGTTTCCAGATTGTGGAACACACTCCCCATTGGAATTGTGATCAGTTGCCACTGCCAATGCTTCTGAGAACATGAAGTCAGATCTTGTCAAACTGACCTTTTAAAGTGATATTTATAGGTTTCTGGTTTTAATGGTTTACATTTTTAAAATTATTTTTAGTGATGATACCAGTGGTTTTATTGTTTGTTTTTAATGATATTGTTATCTGTCCTGAGTGCTGCTTTAAAAAAAAAAAGTGGAAATTTTGGGATAGGAATGCAATGCAGTATAGTTTTCATATTATCCCTGGCCTTATAATGGCAAATTATTAGGACTAATATGAAAATGATGGCACTTCACTTTCCTGTCCTGGATGCCAACCAAGCATATTTCTGCATAACTTAAAGTAAAACAAACCAGGAAAACCTGCTCAACAGACAACTTGAATGTAATCCTTTTCGTATAGCAAGCTGCCTTTGCAGAGTTATTCTGATTTGATAATAACAAAAGCCTTTCTGGTAGCATTCCTGGGTGAACACTGACAATTCTGACCTTAAATTGGTTATTAGGTTCAAAGGATGAACTTCTCATATTCTGCGCACTTAACTCTAATTGCAAGGTGGCAATATACCTAAAATATGCATTTAACTCACAAAACACTCCAATCCTACAGCAGGTACTATATATATTCTGAACTTTTTGGTCTCCTGTTGAAGGCAGAGTGAGCTGTGAACATACTCAACTCAGCAGCAGTCTGATATCTTGTCTATACGATGGGGGGGGGGATACAAACATGTCTGAAAAGGATGGCATTTGCAATTATGTGATCTGCCTACATGGCCAAAAGAACCACCCTAAACTCTGCATGACCCCCTAGCCAGCTGGCAGCTGCAAGTGATTTAGTTGCGATTTTAAATCTGACACCGCCAAATTAAAAACAAACAAACAAACAAACAGTTTCCCAGGGTGTGCACAAGCAACACTTCACATTTACAAATAAAATAAAAAAGTATACAGTCGTCCCTTCACATTCGTGGCGGTTAGATTCAGAAGACCCCTGCGAATGTGAAAAATCCACGAATAATAATAGTCCCCCCCCACCCTTCCGAATGTGGCCCCGTCAGAGGCCCCGTCGCCACTTCCCCCCACCTGCCCACCTCCCCACAAGTGGCGATCGGGCCTTCAGAGGCCTGGTCGCCACTTCCCCCCGCCTCCCCTCGTGGCAAACCACGAATATGCGGAACCATGAGTGTGGAGGCCACGAATGTGGACGGAGGACTGTAATATCACCATTTGATCGACTTACCAGACCCTCGCTTAGCCAAAAATCCAACATGGCGGCCGCAGCCACTTTCCCTCTTTGCTAGCCCCACCCCTGTGCTCATCTAGCCAATCAGATTGCACGGCTTAGTCATATCCATGCGAACGTGAGTGTTCAAGTGGTCGCACATTCAGAAGTCGTATGGAGCTTTTCAGAAAATCCGTACGAAGCCCTGGATGCAGCGCACATAGACTTTGCGGTGGATTTGGCTGCCCCCCTTCCAAATGACACAAATTTGTGCGCACATCCATATGAACGGATCGCCGATCTTTTGCATATTGTTCGTATTATTTTGATCATATAGACAGGACCTGAAATACGTTGTTGACTGAAGTGAAGAACAAGATGGCACCCCTTTCCATTCCATAGACAAAGCTGGCCGTTAATTCTTCCTCCAACAGTAGGGCCCTTTCACACTGCACAATTATAGCACAATTATGATTCTACTTTAACTAGCATGGCCACCTTCTGTGGAATCCTGGATTTGGAGTTTAGAGAGAGGTATTTAGAATTCTTAGCCAGACAGCTCTAGTGCCTTGCCAAATTGCAAATCCCAGGATTCCACAGAATCTTACCATGGCAATTAAAGTGGAATCATACTGCTATCGTGTGAAGCTGCTGGTGATGGAACACCATCTTCCACTAGACCTGATGACATCGAGCTAGATTAGGAGGTGTATGCATAACACATATCAGCCTCATGCTGCTTTACAATCCAGGCCAGCAATGTTTTGATATAAAATAATAATAATAATAATAATAAAATTTTATTTATATCCCGCCCCTCTGCAACGCAATCGGGGCGGCTTACAATATAAAAACCCCATACTCACAATACCCTAGCCCACCCACCCCTTAAAATAATATTAAATTGCAAAGGATTAAAAACATGCATTAATTAAAATATATATAAATTAGAAGAAAAAAAAATTAAAAACATACAATCGTAGCCTATAAAGGGCAGCTGAGTAAAATCTGTACAACAGTTCCGAGAATCATCTGGCCCTGCAGATATTTTGCTGCAGCACCCAGCATTTCTCATCACTGGGCCTGTTACTTAAGGCTGCTGGGATCTGCAGTCTAGCAATATCTGGAGGGCCATATGATGCCACCTCCTGAGGAACCTCATAATATTAAGAACTGGGTTCTGTCGTGTGTGTTTTTCTTTTCTCTCCCCACCCCATTTTCCTTTTGTGCTGTGTCTCTATCAGAGTGTAAGCATGAAGATGAGAAATTTATGCATGATACACACACACCCGACAGTGAATCTCCTTTTTACAAAGTCCCAGCCCACTCCTTTTTGTTCCTTATGCTCTGTCTAGCTGGAATGTTTTTGGTGGGTTGTTGTTTTTTAAATAGCACTGGCATTGAGAGGATGACGAAAGAGGCCTGGAGACTTTGGATTGCAACAGTGTGTCTGCAGTAAACAGTGCAATCCAACTTGATGATTCTATAAGCTTACAGATTCTATAAACTGGGAAAGAGCTGGATTCTAGCTGATCTTGCTGTAGCTGTGTATGCCCACCTACAACAGGCAAGGTAAACAGCAGCTGCCTCCAGAATCCTTCACTGACCATGCAAAAAGAACTTCTGCATAACAGAGAGAAAAGGGGATTAAGTTAAATTCTGGGGTGAGGCAAGGTTGTCCCCTAAGCCCTCTCTTGTATGTTATTGCTTTGGATGCTATCCTGTGTAAGATTAGTTTACACAAGAGCATCTCAGGGATCCGAATCCAGCGTCCGTTGGACAGTTCGTGGTTGGTTCGATGTGAATCTGTTAAATTTGTTGCCCATGCTGATGATGTGTCCCTCCTGGTTAAGGACAGGATGGAAGTTAGAAAGATTAAAGATGCTTTTGAGGCCTACGGTCGAGTTTCTGGTGCTCGACTTAACATGGAAAAGAGTTTTTTGATCAGGATTTTTGCTGCAGAGGACAAGATGGCAGCTATTCCTCTAAAGGACATAGTTGGAGAAAAGGAAGGGTGGCAAGCAGAGCAAGAGGCAAAGATGGATAGGGTGAAGATCCTGGGGCTGAATTTTGCGGTGGCTCCGGAGGGATGGAAAGAAAATTGGTATCGCTGGTTGGAAAAAGTAAAGGAGAGGCTGGCCCTCTGGCAGAGATGGAAGCTGACCATTTACCAGAGAGCCGCTTTTGTAAATACCTACCTACTTCCGGTGGCAGCGAACTTGGCGGCTGTTTTCCCGCCTCCAGATTCAGTGATTAAAGAAGCCGATCAAGTTCTCTTCAAGTTCCTTTGGGGAATGGCCACATTCCCCCTGGCAAGGGCAGTGGCTTATGGGCAGGTAGAAAAGGGGGCCTGGACTTCCGAGCCCTGGGACCCAAGTTCATCACCATCTTTTCTGCTCAAAACTTTGGGAAAGTTTCTCTGTTACAAAAAGGTCAGATTCAACCTCAGGCTTGGCTAGTTTTGTTTTGTGAGTGCTGGATAGGGACTAGATGGGGAAAGACTTGGTGGGAGGAAGACTCATTAAGTTTTAGTTTTTCTTTGCCTGAAAAATTGAAAGCACCAGATTATTTGAAAGACTTTGTTTTTTACATAAAGAAATATAGAATCCATGCTGAGGAGTTGAAGGGGGAAGACAGACCAGGTCAGAGCATCAAGAGAAGTTTGTACAGGAAAATAGTGGAGGAGATTTATGTTAACCCGTTTTTGCAAAAGTGTCAGGCCAAACTAGATTTATCAGAATACCTAAATCACCAGACTAACCCAATTGAGTATTTCATGGACAAAAGGGTCCCCAAAAAGTTGTGGGACTTGAGGTGGAGACTCTACCATCAGGTTCTTAATCTGAGGGGAAAGAAACCATGGACCGCAGAGGATGAGCAAACTTGTCCTTATCTGAAATGTAAAAAGGCTGAGATTTTGAGTGGCGTGGCACAAAAGGAGACGATCAGACATTTTGTCCAGGACTGCCCGAGTGCCCAGGAAACATGGGAGGAGGTGGCCCAAGTCCTGGATTGGCCAGATTTGGCACAGCAGGCTTGGGAGACAATACTTTCGGGGACTGAACCTCCAGAGGGTGTCAGGGGACCCAGAAAGTCAGTGGGCCAAAAGAGGAAGAGGAAGGAGTCTGGTTCTGTGGCTGAGAGTTTTTGGAAAGTGCCCTGGTCCACGGTGCGCCTGGTCAACCTCTATGTGATGTTAGGGTTAGTTTTCCAGAGACAAAAGGAGGTGAAAAGTCAAAATCTGCAGGATGTAAAAGGCACTGCCTATTATGTGAAGAACGTAATTGAAAATTTAGCTCTGAGTGAAAAAGAGAAATTGCCAAGCTATCGTTGGAAAAAGTTTTGGCCGTGGTTTAGTGAGACGACCCCAGCAATAACATAAAATGATATTTTAAATAAATATTTTATTATTATTTTAGTATTATTTTAGTATTTTTGTATTATTTTGTATTATTATTTTTAATTAATCTTTTATTGATTTTTTCATTACCAAATGGGTATAATTGTAATGTGTAAATATAATGTGATAATAGTGTGTTTAGATTAAGAGGAAAAATACATTAGTGTTAGGATAGATTTATTTTTGTATTAGTAAGAAAAGAGGAAAACAATTAGTATTATTTTTGCGTTGTTGTTATGGCCTTTTGCGGTCGGGTGTATTTTTTAGTAGAATGGTCTTATTCAAATAAAAATTCCAAATTCCATAAAAATTCCAAATTCCAGAATCCTTCACTGACCATGCAAAAAGAACTTCTGCATAACAGAGAGAAAAGGGGAGAGCAGATAAGTGCCTCACCAGCTACACCAGCATGTTAAAAAAAATAAAAGCATAAAGCTCTAAAATGGAAATCCTAAGAAAAGTGGAGGCTAGTGAAAGAAAGGGTCATCCCAGATGTATTTTTGAAAGAAGCCTTCAAGTAGTCTCTACAAGGTTCAGAATTTTTTGTTGTTAATTTATGCAAGGCGGAGCTGGCTTGTTTGCTTCATTTCACATGTGCATGCTGTTAGTTTTGAATAAAAAGTTTGCTGAAACATGTCGAGCTGCTCTTCTTTTTTGTGGTGTAAGAGACTGTCCCCTTTCCTTCCATGTTATTTCTTCCTCTAGTACTAAATTTAATCTTCAAGAAGTAATATCCAGGAACACATCTCCTTCATCAGCTGAGGTATACAGTACCTGTTTACTAAAACCGCAACAGTCTGAACTCAAGGATAAACCCTATCCCTTTTAATTATCATTCTATTTCTGGTGTTCAGACAGACATGAGTGCTGATGTTTAGGTAGCCAAAACGGCACCATCCACACCCAAAAGGGAGGCTCAGTGATCTGATCCCCTTTCCTTGACCTGCCAGTGCTGGTCATCATTCACTCCTGTATAATTTGCTTTCTAAGTCACTGGGTAACTAGCTATACTTAAAATATGCACTGGGTGTTGGTTGTTGTTTTGGCAGGCTAAATATATCTACATTAAATTGCGGGCACAGAGCCAGTAGTAAATTGCCATTATGCCACTTACTTGGCCCAGTTGCCTCTGAGTAAGCCATTGCTCAATTGCTCAACAGAACAGAGGTGGAGAACTGTGTAGCCCTCCAGATGTTGTACTGCAACTTCCATTAGCCTCAGTCAGTGTAGCCAGCAGTAAGGGATCATGGGAAGTCTCAGAGTTTGAAAAACTACCTTTTTTTGGACTTGGACTCCTATTGGGTGATTCTGAGAACTATAATCCAAAAAAAAAAAAAGTATCTCCTATTTCTTGATTGCAATCCAACACAGTACTGTATAATAATAACAGCAACAATAACAATATTTTTTTTATTTCTTACCCACCTCTCCCCAAGGCTCAAGGTGGGGTACAATATGAATTAAAATATAACACATAACATAAAATCATTAAAGCAAACAGGTAAAAACACATAGCGTTAAAGCAAACATTACATTAAAATAATCCATACACATTTAAAATTCATAGATTAAAATCAATTGGGTAGGCCTGCTGGAAGAGATAGGTCTTTAGTACTGTTTTAAATTCCAACAGCGTGTTTAGCTGTTGAATCTCTTCTGGCAGGTCATTCCACAGTCTGGAGGTGAAAAGGTCCTCTGGGTGAGAGTTGCCAGTCTAGTCCTGGCTGGTTGAAGTAAATGTCCCCTAGAGCCCGTGAGTGTACGGGGTGGATTTTTCAGGAGGAGATGATCTGGAAGGTAACCTGGACCCAAACCACATAGGGCTTTAAAGTTAATAACCAAAACCTTGTACTTTGCCTGGACACTAAGGGCTTGTCTACATGAAGGGGAAAAAATGGACTGCTCCACAGTAATAGCAAGTCGCAGCAGCTGCGAACTGTCTTAATGGTTTTACAGCCTCATAAACTTTGCAAGCCTGTAGCTGAGACAATAGCTGTGAGTGGATTACTCACATTTTTAAACCTGCCGCCACTGAACTTAAAAACAAAACAAAACAAAACTATTTTTATGGTCCGCACAAACGATATTCCATCTCCCCCCCCAAAAAAAGAGAGAGAAGAATGATAGCACAAACTTTCGTTTTATTGCCTCGATCACTTGCTAAAGCGAAAATCCAACATGGCAGCAGCAGGCACTTTCCCTGTAACCCAGTTCCCCCGGTGCTCCTCCAGTCAATCAGGTTTACACTGTGTCCTGCATGGGGAAGCAATTCGTGCCAAATCGCTTGTCTTAACGAGCAAACATGAGCATATCACTGGAGTGTTTTTTAAAAGTTGGGGAAAGCTGCGAAGGCTTTCTCGCATAGTTTTTCCTCTTTTTGATCCCCCTCCTTCACGATATGACAAGACAATGTGGGATCCTATTAAGACAGCTCATTTTTTGAGGGAATTCTGTGAGGAGTATTTTCACCATGTGGACAACCCCTAATCATAGTGGTATGATTTAATATTGGTATAAAGGGCCACACATTCCTCAACCGTCCTGTAGGAGGGGGAAATCCCTACATATTCTTTGGATAACTGTAGATATAACCTAGATCTCAAAGGTAGGTACTTTAATGCTGCTAATGGAAATGGAAGTTTGATCATCTGGCTTTTACTCCTTTTGTCCTTAGTCCCTGTATGGCAAAGAAGGTGCAGGGCTTCTGCCTTTATCCTCCTCCCTCAAGTCCACCTTAAGCATACATTGAAGCAAATATCTCAAACAAGATGCAGGTCCATGACGCTGACATCATCATTTTTCTTCTCTTGTATGATTAAAAAAAAAAATCTCTGCCTAATAAAGAAGCCAGTGTGCTTCAAAAGCGAATGTAATGTATTTTCTGTCTTTTGACTGGCCTAATAGAAGTACCACTGTGACGTATATTTTGTATTTTGTTGTATTTTGCTGCATGGCTTTGTTGCTATTATGTGCCTTCAGGTTAAATTCCAACTTATGGCAACCCTCTCCTAGGATTTTCTTGGCAATATTTATTTCAAAGGGGTTTACCACTGTCTTCTGCTTAGGCTGAGAGACTGTGACTTGCTCAAGATCACCCAGTTTATATGGCTAATGGGGATTTAAATGCTGGTTTCCTAGAGTCCAACACTCAATGCAGTATACCTCACTAGCTCAACTAGCTTCTTCAAAGTGTGTGTGTATCTGCTTTGAAATCACCTATCGACTTACGGCAACCCCGTGGGGCCATTTACATGACGAAAATGTTGTGAGATAAACTCATGATGAACCCTGGTTGTTCGCACGTTCATCGTGACGATCTCGAACTTTTCAGAAGGGGGGCCACCATATATCCTCCTAGGGCATGACTTTCCGTCCTTCAGTTTGTCCGTGTTTTTAAAAAAGTCTCGGGAGGTTGCAGAAAATCAGATACGTGAACAAGTTGGGACAAAATATCTCAGGAGTAGTGATGGCTGGAAACTGAAGTGGGCAGGGGCGGGCACAGAGTTCAGAGAAAGAGGGCTCAGTCACCCTCCCTGTCCTCTGCACGGAGGCTTGTTTCCTTTAAATGGATTCTCTCCCTGCCAAGCTCGGGGCTGTCGTTCAGCTCTGCTTTTGACTTCTCTCTCCATCCCCTGAACCAAGGAGGCTTGTGTTTTAAAATGCCTTGTGTGTTTGTGCTGGCATTCTCCCTTTAAATGGATTTTTACATATTTTTTTGGCATTAACCTCTGTGGCAAGCCCATCAGGGTGTTTTTTTTTAAATGAAATTGTGTAGAGGGGTTGCCTTTGCCCTCCTTCGCTGACCAGTGCAGAAGCTTGAACAAACATTTGTGGCAGCCAATAGCATTGCTCGTGGAGGGAAACTAAAGGAAGTACGTCACCAAAAAATCCCGGAACCTTTTCGCGTGTAAACAAAACAAAACAAAAACATGGGATACTATGTCTCGGGATCTTGCTTTTGTCACGGGAAAGGTTGTCAAGTAAACAACAATCCCGGGATATTGTTCATCCAGTGACAAATAGCGTAAATAACAAGGGACGAACTCGGGATCAGGAAGTCCCGTTTCTCCCCGAGAGAAAAACTGTCATATAACTGATGCCCATGAGTTTCATAGGGTTTTCTTAGGCAAAGAATACTCACTGGTGGTTTGCCATTGCCCTCCTCTGACATGTAGCCTACAGCACCTGGTATTCCTTGGTGATCTCCCATCTAAGTACCAACCAGGGCTGATCCTGCTTAGTATCCAATATCAGACAGGATCTGGTGCCTTCTTGGTATTTCTCCAGATCACCACACCACACTGGCTTTTGCCAACACAGCTACTATTGAAATGTTTTCTGTAAAGGTATGACATCATCTTTTTTTTTTTTTAATGGCCCATTTAGACCCACCTCCAGGTTGCATTCAAAGCACACACACCCTTTTGCCCCAGCTTACATGACTGACTTCACACCAGGGGTGGGACTCACACTGCCTCCAGATATTGTTGGACTGGAAGGCCTAGCAGCCCTTGCCAGTGTCATCCATGGTGAACAACAATGGATGTTGAAATTCAACAAGATATAGAGGGCTGCATGATTCCCACCCCAGGATAGATTATTGATTTTGTCTAGATCAGTGGTTCTTAACCTATGGTCCAGGGATCCCTGGTGGTCCATGATGTACTCACAGGGGGTCCACAAAGGCTTGAAGGCTGCTTGGACCACCTCTTCCCTGCAATGAAATGGCCATGTTACAGGAGCCATGGCAAAGGCTGGCTGGCTTGACCTGTGCATTGCCATTCAATCTGCTCCAGCCACAAACTTGGAGGAAGAAGCAAGAAATAAGTCTTCCCCCAACAGTTCCTCTGAGGGAAGGTTTAATGGGTTTCCCTGTCTTTTGAAGTGGTACAATCCTCAGAGTGCTGTACCACATGGTTTTTCCAAAATACATAAATCAACTCTCAGCTAAACCATGTGCAACCCACATGGGTGCCTAAGAAAGCAGAGGGCTTCTTTTTTTCTCTCTTTCTTTCTTTCTTTTCTTTTCTTTTCTTTTCTTTTTGCTTTTTGCTTTTTTTGCTTTTTTGCTTTTGCTGGTGCTGGGAAAGAATAGTTCCTTCTTTGAGCAAGGATCAAGGGCTAATTCTCATGAACACTTCTTTTATTTTGCCTGATGTCCCATGAAGTCATGCCTTGTGCATTGTAATGTTTGCTTTCACCAGCAAAAGCTGTGGCTATAAGAAAACCCAATAGGTTAGGAGGCCTGGTGGGTTCTCTGTTTTATTGTTTGGATGAATCACTCACTATATAATATAGAATAGTATGACTTCCTATTTCTATCTCACTCCCCTCACTGTCTTTACACGTGGTCTTTCCATGGGTCATCTCCAGATGGGAGCCAGGGGTGCAAATTATCAAGTTTTGGAAGATTCAGCTCCAAATAAGAGGAAAGGGCTGCATACAGATACTCATCTCAGCTAATGGGTGTGTTGCTGCAACTTGCAAAGTCTCTCCATGGCTTTATGTATTTGTTTATTTAGCTTCTTCCTTCCCTCTCAGCTACAGTGGCATCAGGACTCACCCTCCGCTCTGCATCCACTTTCTGGCAAGTAGGCTAGATTAAATGTTCCTTATCCTGTGTCCTGAAGTGAGAAGGAATAATCCCCTCATTTTACCAGGATCTGAGAACAGCCCTTTTAGCTAAGATTTCTCTCTTTAATTTCCAAACGGGGAAATATGTACCACCACCCCGCAATGTATGAAAGACAAGCAGTGAGTGACTATGGTTGGTGCTTAGGGAATGCAGGTTGCTTCCTGTTTATGTGGGATCAGTACCCGTGGTTTCACTTACCCATGGTTAGGGCGAAAATGTCTCTCTATGCATCTGAAGTACCATACAGTCGCACTGGAGGTGGTCTCTCTAGGTGTTTGGCAGGTCCTCCAGCACAACTCTGTGGTTAACTTCCACCAGAGGTTAACCATAGAGTTGCCCCAGATGCCTAGAGAGATGTCCTCTTTAGGAATTTTCTAGGTCCTCCAGCACGATTCTATGGCAGTTTGCTATTATACATGGTTTCATGTATCTATGGTAAGTCCAGGAACGTATCCTCTGCAGGTACGGGGTATATGTGACCTGTAATTCTCTTTTCTATAAACCATCCAAGGCACAGCAGCACAGTCCCTTTTTTCATTTGGCAACCCTAATGTGGAATGGTCACATTTACAGAATTTAGCTTACACTGCCATGAAAATAATATGCTCATTGTACAACAACCAAAAATAAATAAATAAAACACAACCACATGTGTAAGGGAATTTGCACATTAGTCTGTGACGCTAGCAGGATTCTGGCCAGGATCTTTAAAATAGAATTGGACAGTCTTTTAAAGCAGAGGTAGGAAACCTTTGACCTTCTAGATTCTGGTGACTACAACTTCCACAAGACCCCTCAGCATTGGCCATGCTGATTGGAGCTGAAGGATTTATAGATTTGTCGAGAAAATAAAATTGGAGAGGACAGCTTCCCATTTTGATTCGCCAACCTTGTTCTCACTAGCAATAACAGGGCAGATGAGGTGACAAACCTGCGTCTGGACTGAATCACCTCAGACACCTTTTATCTCCAGTGATAAAAGATTCCTGCTGGAGGTGTTGTTATTTGTGAGGAGAGGAAGACAGTAAACAAAATAAGAATGCTCTTCCCCCCCCCCCCGAAATTTTCCTTCGACTCTCCAAATTTCTAGCATTCCAGTTGCTTTAAATTTCAGCTCAGCATTCGGCTGACGTTGCTTGTCATGCAACCAGGTAACAAGCAACACTGCTGAAATTCCCTCTTTTACACAACCAGTTAGGCTCAAAAGCCCTCTCCAGTTTTCAATCTGGCAACCCTACCAAGGTAGCATCCATCTGTGCTGCTTTATGACGGCCCAGAGGCATTCTTGGAGAAAGAAAGCAGCTGCTTTAGTGGTAGGACAATTTTTAAGGAATTGTTACCGGCTTCTCATTCAAAGGATTCATGAGTGGAAGCTTCTCTACTACATACAATCCTCACATCAGATCATATTAAAAATTATTTTTAAAAAAATTAAAAAGAGGAACTCAATACAGAGCCGCAAATACATGCGCATACATCAATATCCTAGCCACTTTTATTATCCTGCCCACTACCAGAAAATACCTGAATTAAAAAGAAAAATCTTTAGAGCTTAAAAAAAATCTTAGAAAAATGGGTTAAAAAGCACAGCAAATCTAAAATTGCAAAAGATTGGGGGGGTATTATTATTCCTGGTTTGCAGTAATTTGTAGAAGACATTGAAACAGAGGAGAGAATTGTGGTTTTCATTAATTAAATGTATGTGCCCATTTTCCTCTACTTGGACACAAAGTGATTATTTTGAAATGCCATTAGGGCCCTGAGTTTGCGTTCTCTTCTCTGGTTATTTCCTCGATCTCCCAATGTTTTTGTTACCATCCATATTTTGTGTGTTCCTTGAATAAGTGTACAGGTCAACCACCATTTCCACGGATTCAGTATCCACGGTTTCATTTATCCACATCCAAAAAAAATAAAATTCTCTCTAGGTATTTCTAGGTCCTCCACTGTGATACTATGGTTAACGTCCGGCATTCTTCTCATTGAAAATAATAGGGCTCTCTATTATCCATGGTTTCAGGTATCCATGGAGGATCTTGGAACGTATACCCCCATGGATACAGGGTCAACCTGCATTTTTAAAATGCATAAGAACAGGCTGTTGGAATCATGGATGTTGCAGCACTGAAAACAGGTTCACACCTGAAGATATGTGTATTGCTATCTATTGTGTTATGCAAAGTACGTACAGTATTATTTATTTCGTTTCTACACCACCACTGCTAGAATGGCTCGCCTATGTCTAGGGTTGCCAGATTGAAAACAGGAGACAGTTCCTGTACCTTTAATGATTGTATAGAAGAGTGAATTTCAGCAAGTGTTGCATGTCACACAACCAGGAGCAATCAGTTTTGATTCTGGCATCTCTATGTGACAGCCCATGGCACCAGCCATCTTAATCAGGCCTTAAGGTTGGGGTCCCTTTCCCAGCATCCCCTCGAAGCTATTCCTGATTAGGACACTGTGAGCGGTAATAGCAAAACTAGCTCTCTGGCTTCATTGATCAAGTTCTCTTTCACATTACATTACTGTACTTTCATACCACTTTAACTGCCAGAGTTCAGTCCTGTGGAATCCAGGGATTTGTAGTTTTGTGCGGTATTTAGAATTCTCTTCTAGATAGCTCTGTTCTTCTTGTGTGCCTTCAAGTCATTTCTGGCTCATGGAAACCCTAAGGCAAATATCATGGGGTTTTCTGGGCAAGAGTTATTCAGAGGGGTTTATCATTGCCTTCTTTCTGGTTGAGAGAGTGTGACTTACCTAACTTCACCCAAGGGGTTTCCATGGCCAAGTAGGATTCAAACACTGGCCTTCTGGCATCTTAGGCCAACACTCAAACCACTACACCGGTTCTTAAGATTATTCAGAGAAGGTTTCCCGTTGTCTTCCTCAGAGGTTGAGAAAGTGTGACTTGCCCAAGGTTACCCAGTGGTTTCCATGGCTGAGCAGGGATTTGAACCTCATCCAACACTCAAACCACGATACCACACTGGTTCTCATAGATTACAGTAGGACCCCCTTATCTGGGGGGATTGGTTCAGGGGGGGCATGGATACTGAAAAACCGTGGCTAACAGCAAACACCATTGAAAATAATGGACCTTTGGTTTAAAATACCATAGAGTTTGCCTTGGAGGACCTAGAAAACATCTAGAGAGGATGCTTCTCTAGGCATTTTCTATGAAGACTCTATAGTAGGTGGGCTGTCTTGTGTCCTGCAGATAACTGAATCAGTGGGTAATGAATCAGTGGATACGGGGGGGGGTCCTACTGTAATTCCAATTTAGTGCAACACTATCAAAGAGTTTTCTTGACTTAAGGTTTATTGTTCAGAGGAGGTTTGACTTGACCAACTTAATTCGAATCCTGCTCTCCCAGAATTCCAGTCCAGTCCTCAAAACACGATATCACCCTGGCTTTGGTGCCTCTAAAAATTACAGATCTCAGAATTCCGTAGGATGGAGACGAGGTAGATTAACAGATGGGCCCTTAAAACCCGTCCCTGTCCCAGTACCACCACCACCCCGCCCCACTCCCATCCCTGTTCTACTTTAAACCAAAACTTTTCATACACTTACCCTAATCCTAATATAAGAACTGCTCCCCCCTGCCCTTGGCTGGCCAGGAGTGAATGCAGCCATTGCAAAGTTGCATACACATCTGTAAAGCAAATCCCGGCTGTTCTTGTGAGAGAATGATTGCACAGGGAACTTAAAAAAAAAAAAGAAATGTCAAAAGTAAAAAAACAAGCCCCAAAACACACTATAAAAATCCCAAGTAACCTGGGGAGGGCTGGGTATGTTTAGCCTGGAAAAAAGACGTTTTAGAGGCGATATGATAGCCCTGTTTAAGTATTTGAAGGGATGTCACGCTGAGGATGGAGCAGGCTTGTTTTCTGCTGCTCCAGAGACTGGAACACGGAGCAATGGGTGCAAGCTCCAGGAACAGAGATTCCACCTCAACATGAGGAGGAACTTTTTGACAGTAAGAGCTATTCGGCAGTGGAACACACTCCCTCGGAGCGTGGTGGGGTCTCCTTCCTTGGAGGTCTTTAAACAGAGGCTGGATGGCCATCTGTCGGGGATGCTTTGATTGTGATTTCCTGCGTGGCAGGGGGGTTGGACTGGATGGCCCTCGTGGTCTCTTCCAACTCTGCAATTCTATGATTCTATGATTCTATGATTCTATGATTCTGAGGGACCTACACAGTGATATCACAGTGACGCTGGCATTGCGCCAGCAGAACAGGGGTCCTTTTCAGACGCCCGTGATTCCATTACTGAAATGGAACGTGCTTTTTATTTTATTAACTGCTTTTCCCCATGAATGAGAAAACACGGGGACAGAATGGGGGCAGAACAGAGGGAGAACAAGAGACAATGTTGTCTGAAAGGTAAATCCTTTTGCGACCCTGTTGCATCCCTGTCCCAGATTATAAAGCCAGTCTGACAACCTCCAAGGAAGCTAAAGTGGCACCAGAATGCTATAATTTCTGTAATGTAAAAAGTGGGGGTGACAGAGGGTTCAGTGTATCTCTTTTTTCAGAGTACCACCTTGCCCCCCCCCTGCCGGGTGCTCGAAATCTACCTTTTCTTCAACTCATTTTTCACACACAAACACACCCCACCAACATTAACCCAAGGCTGTTGCTGTGGTTTTCTTGATTCCCCCTGCACCTCCTTTAATAAATACCAAATGGAATATTTTCCTCTGTATGAAATGATTCATTTCCCCTTCCCTTCCTTTGAAATGCACTTTAGCCTACAAATGACAATAAATCTCTCTTCACTTAACTGCAAATCCTCCACATCTTTCATCTCACTGTTAAGCCCGAGGTGAGGAAGCCACTTGCTTACGTCTTTTTACCCCATAAATTGGAGCTGCCCTTTTCCTCCACAGCACTTTCCCCTCTTGCTTTTTATTTATTTTATATATATTTTTTAAGTCCCCACCTGTAAAGTAGTGGCCTTTCCCTTCTGCTCCACTTTCCCGGGTTTAGGAAATTTCCCTATCTGCCATCTGAATGAAACAATGGAAAAAGCAAACACCTCATTGCTTTAAAGAGGAAAAAAATGGTATTACTATTAATGGTGAGAAATCAACCTTTGGGAGTACCATAGATATGTCGTGGGAGCAAAATTGTGTGGACGAAGATGGTATAGAACCCTTAATTTTCTAAAATTCCTCCCTTTAGCTGTTCTATGTTGAAATCTAGAGAGGAAGGCATGATTTGTGTAATGGTGGGGATCCAGGGCTGAGGCACAAGATTTTACAAATGATTCTTCTTTCTGTCTCCCTGTAAATTTGGCCAAGGAAATTGAGCTTTGGGAAAGCAAGGAAGGGGAAGCTTTAAGGTTCTCCCCTCCCCTGTTAATTCTGGGACCCTTATTTCTCTGTTTCTATTCTATAAAGGTCTTATGTTTCTAGTCCATATATACTGTGTCCAGTTCTGGGCACCACAATTAAAAAAGGATATTGACAAATTGGAGTGTGTCCAGAGAAGGGCAACTAAAATGGTGAAAGGTCTGGAAACGATGCCTTATGAGGAGAGACTTAGGGAGCTGGGTATGTTTAGCCTGGAAAAAAGACGGTTAAGAGGCGATATGATAGCCCTGTTTAAGTATTTGAGGGGATGTCACGCTGAGGATGGAGCAGGCTTGTTTTCTGCTGCTCCAGAGACTGGAACACGGAGCAATGGGTGCAAGCTCCAGGAACAGAGATTCCGCCTCAACATTAGGAGGAACTTTTTGACAGTAAGAGCTGTTCAGCAGTGGAACGCGCTCCCTCGGAGCGTGGTGGGGTCTCCTTCCTTGGAGGTCTTTAAGCAGAGGCTGGATAGCCATCTGTCGGGGATGCTTTGATCGTGATTTCCTGCATGGCAGGGGGTTGGACTGGATGGCCCTCGTGGTCTCTTCCAACTCTGCAATTCTATGATTCTATGATTCATATGCTATCCAGAGGCTTATCGCACACCAAAGCAAAGTGACAGGGCAGCTGGAAGGTTCTGCTTTCCATGCTGCCTTACCGCATAGAATCATAGAGTTGGAAGAGAACACAAAGGCCAACTAGTCCAACCCCCCTGCCCTGCAGAAATACACAATCAAAGTACTTCCGACAGATGGACATCCAGCCTCTGCTTAAAAACCTCCAAAGAAGGAGACTCCACCACACTTGGAATGCGCTGTCTTGGAGTGTGGTGGTGTCTCCTTCGGAGGTTTTTAAACAGAGGTTGGATGGCCATCTGTCAGGAGTGCTTTGATTGTGTATTTCTGCAGGGAAGGAGGTTGGACTAGACAGCCCTTGTGGTCTCTTCCAACTCTATGATTCTATGATGTCGTCATTCTTCGGGTGATCTTCTGTTCTGGTCCCATGGGAGATGGTAAAACTGCATCTTTTTGCTAAGGGTTTTTTCCAGTTAGCAAAAAGACACAGTTTCACCTTGGTGTCCCATGGGACTGGAACAGAAAAATGACAACATCATGCAGTAGGCAGCACATCATGCAGTAAGACAATCTTTTGTTGGTGGCATATCTGATGTTATGGACTTTTGTAAAAACAAAATGTTGTTGTGTTTTCTAGAAAAATTAAGGTAAAATATGGTTATGTATGTGATGTATTGGTTTGCCTAAATACCCTGAAGGTACCAGGCCTTGTCTGATCTTGGAAGCCAAGCAGGGTCAATCCTGGTTAGGACTTGGATGGGAGACCACCAACGAATACCAGGTGCTGTAGGCTATATTTCAGAGGAAGGAAGTGGCAAAGCCACCTCTGAGATTCCTTGCCTAAGAAAACCTTATGTAATTCATGGGGTCACCATAAGTGACAGGTGACTTGAAGGCACATATACACATGTGATTTATAGCATATGTAATAAAGTCTGAATCGGATGGGGGAGGTGAGAGAATGGAATGTTGGGAGTGACTGGTGAGTAGCTGAATGTTTGTAAGGATGTTTAAAAAGCTAGGTTCCCAATCTTTGGTCCTCCAGATGTTTGGGAATTCAACCACCAGAATTCCTATTGGTCATGCTGCCTGGGACTTCTGGGAGTTCTCTGGAGGACTAAAGTTTGGGAAACACTGGGATAGGTGGATGTTTGTTCATCAGAGAGGAAGAGAGCTGAATTAGAGGAAAAGATGAGGATTTAGTTAGGGCCCATCTACACGATGGGAAAAAATTCTAAAATACCTCTAAAATAGTATTGGCATCTTGCAGCAGCAGCAGCAACATATCCAAATGGTTTTTCTGGCCTCAGAAGCCCCCATAAGCCTCACGTTCCTGACGGCAGCTGCAAGTGATTTACTTGCATTAGTTCTTCGCCGCTGCCAGTTTTTTTTTTAAGTCACCCCAAGGTGCGCTGGAGCAATAGAGTGATTTTCCAATTTTAGAAGAAAGCAAAACAGAAAATATTGATCCTTTTTATCGCCTTAGCGAGCAATCGCTAAGGCAAAAATCCAACATGGTGGCAGTGGGCACTTGCCCTCCTAACAAGCCTTGCCCCTGCTCTCACCCATCCAATCAGCTTTGTGCTTCCCTTCAAGTTTTGTTTTTATTGTTCTATAGTCCAAATGAGCAGAAATGCACACCTGCCTTGCTGTTTGTGAAAAAGTACGGGGAAATCTGTGAAGGCTTATACCCTGTTGCTTTTGCTGTTTTGGGTCCCCCTCCTTCCGAATAGTGTGGATCCTGTTTTGACAGGTAGGATTCCCAGCGAATTCCATGAGGGGTATTTTCACCATTTAGACAGGCCCTTAGACTCAGGCCAGTTAGGACTTTATCAGATGAGCCCCTTAAAACGCTCTTTTACTGGCATTAAAAAAATCCATTTTTATGTCAGCAAAAGAACCCCCCCCCACCTTCTCTCCTGGCAGAAGGATTTCCTGGCAATGAAGAGGAAGTAAATGAAGCCCCTTTCACTCCCTCCTTTGAAATCCCGCAAGACTTTGTCACGTGGGAAATTCAAAAATAAAAACAAAAATAACGAATTAAAAGTTTTTAAAAGCACATAAACACACTATAAAATCCCAAGTAAACTGGGGAGGGTCATAACAAGTGTGTCACCTACCTGGATGTCGCAATCTCACCTGGAAGTGTTCTGGCTGGTCCGGCCATTCACAAGGTAAGTATGTGGGGGGAAAGATACAAGGTTACGCACGCCGGCTATGTCGGCAAAAAAACCGGTACAGCCTATCTATTGATGGCTTGGGCCATCAATAAAATGGATCGGCTTAAGGACAAGACATAAACGCAAAAAGGTGACATCTAATATGTGCATCCTTTCACATTGATGTGGTGTTGTTGTGACATCATATTTAGTGCATCTGATAAAGTCCTTAGTTAGGTTCATCTAGGATTATGAGGAGATAGGTAAAGTGTTAGCGGAGTCAATTAGGATTTAGTTGTGTTAAATAACTAGTCTTTAACTGTGTGTTGTATTTCTGTTTAATAAATTATTTTTGTATTAGACACCTGTCCCTCAGGGAATGCTACAATAGAGCTATTGGTTGATTCAGACACAAGATGGTGGAAGGCACTATGTGTCTGAACTCAAGGGTGGTGGTGTCTAGCTAAAGAAATATAGGAAGAAAGAGTCTCCCACAGGAACCACAAGGATATCTAGAGGGACCCCACAAGGGGTGTTGGCAGCAGTGGGATAAGTGGAAGTCCCCACTTCCACTTTTGGTGCCATAGTGGTGGGATATATAGAAGTCCCCACAACATACACCAGTGTATATACCTTTACACTGGAAATTATGGCTTTTGGGATATTGTGCAAAGATCATATCCTGATTATGCTTGAGCAAGCAGAATTCAGCTGGCATAACTGTTATAGAATATAGAGTTGGAAGGGACCATAAGGGCCATCTAGTCCAACCCCCTGCCTTGCAGGAATACACAGTCAAAGCATTCCCTACAGATGGTCATCAAGCCTCTGTTCAAAAACCTCCAAAGAAAGAGACTCCTTCTTTATACTTTAAAAGCATCACATAAAGGTGTCTGGTGTCATCTAGTATATTTTGACTGGGGACTGTTGCACAACAAGAACATGTCTCAGCACAAATTTCACAAGCTGTTGTGCAACAGTGTTGCATAGTGTACTTATGATGTAGCTACACTGGCGTAACTTTATGTGGTGTCTCCATTGGATCTTGACCTGTGTATTCCCTTGAGTTTCCCTGCCTCCCAATATCAGGCTATAGGTCTAAGGCTAAGGCTAAGGCTATACTTTCAAGGGTTAATGGAGAGTCTCTTGTACAAAATCTCCTTTTTGCCCACCTACGTGTATAGCATACCATGCAAATCTGATGGGGCGGAGGGGTAGGAAACTAATTAATTCTATTCTGAGCATAAGTTATAATCAGCATCAGATTTCTCCCATATGTTCTTTCTGACTTTGGGAATTCTGTGGGCTCATAAAGTAACACTATAAAGGGGAAAGTGATAAAAGGGATCTCACAGAGATTTCCTCCTCCCATTACATCTGCTGATCAAACATTATGGTGCCTACATCCTTCCCAAGATCAATAGATGCTTCACTTCCCACTCTGACAAGACCTTTTCCCTCCAAAATTAACTCTTCATCTTTCTATTTGGAATAACTATGTTCTCATGACACAGAAGTGTGACATAAATAGACACAAATGACCCACAATCATCTTGGTTGGAAATGCTTTGGTCAATATGTATTTGAATCTAGGTATTTACTACTGTTCATTTATGTCCTGACAAAAGCACTCCAAGGGTGGGTTGATTTTTTCCGATAACAGCTAGTGTTGCCAGGTGAAAAATGGAATAGGTCTCCTGTATGTAAATACCAGATCTCATCTGAACTTGGAAGCTTAACAGGGTCAGCCCTGGTTAGTATTTGGATGAGAGACCAACAAATACCTGGTGCTGTAGGCTATATTCCAGAGGAAGGAACTGCCAAAACCACCTCTGAGTATTCCTTGCTTAAGAAAACCCTATGAAATTCATAGTAACCATAACTTGACGGGCAACTTGAAGGCATATACATACATACCTTTAATTTATGGTGCAGAAGAGGGTATTTCAGAAGCAGGAACTTGCATGGCAAGTAGCACCTGCTGAAAATCCCTCTTCTATACAACCATTAAAGGTTGAGGAGCCTTGTCCTGTTTTCTACCTGGCAACCCTAAGAACAGCATACAGTTTACAAAGAGAGGACATCAAAGGAAAAATGAATGGTGTGGAAAAAGGAAAATAAGTAAGTGGAAGTATTCACGCTGCTTTGTAATCTCTGGCTTTTCTTCGCAAATGAAGATTCAGGAAGGACTCATCCTGCGTTTTTCTGCAAGCACGCTGATGACTAAAAAGGCCAATCCGAGATAAACAAGTCCGGTTGCAGAAAGCACAGCAGAAGGTTTCCTTGGGTGGTGTTTCCAGGTTGTGATTCTTTCTGCGTTGTCGTTTCTCTTCAAGACTTGTTCAGCATGAGTTATCAAATAAGGCTGCAGCATTGTGGATAGTGCGTCTCCATGCCTCCCGATGTGAGGCCAGGGTGGACCATTGTTGGTGATCAATTTGGCCGAGCCTGAGATGTCATTTCAGGGAGTCCTTGTATCATTTTTTTTGGAGCGCCCCTCTTATGCTGACCCGTGGCGAGTTCACCATAGAGTACTATTTTGGGGAGGCGATGGTCCTCCATCCTAGATGTGCTTTGTAATAAAGTTAAGTAATTAGCAGGTGGAAAAGTCACTGGAGGACAGAATTCTGAGAGCCAGTTGGGTTTAGTGGCTGGAGTGTAGGACTGCAGCTTCAGAGATTCGGGTTCTAGTTCCCACTGAGCTATGAAACACATGGGTGATAGAGTTACCAAGTGAAATGGTTGTGTAGAAGAGGGAATTTCATCAGAAGTTACTTCTACCCACCCATTAAAGTGACAGGAGCCATATCCCTTATTTGACCTGGCAACCCCACCAGGTGAACATAGGACCGCCCCTCTTTCTTTGCCAGATCCACCTCACAGGGTTGTTGTGAGGACAGAGGGAGGGCCATGTGTGCTGCTGCGAGCTCATTGAGGAAAGGTGGAATAGAAGCATAGTTAACCAATAAATAAGTTAGGAAGGAGGCTTAGAAGAAGAGTCAAATGGCCAAAAGGACCAGGTGCAGAATAGACCCGCAGTAGGGTTGTAGAAGGTAATTGGACAGACTAAAAAAAAATCAAAAAAACCATACATTTATCCACTCTCTAGTATCCTAATACTATCCTGCAGATGGTATTTGCTTGGCACACCAAGATGTTCTTCAGCTTAATTAAGCAGTTTGTTGAAAATATTTTGAGATGATAGAACGCAAGACCCCACACAGAGACTTTCATCATGTATAATCAGGGAGCTGAAATGGGAAGGATGACAACTGGAGTGCAGATGGTAGAACACTCGACTTATATCTGACAAGAAATTATATAGAGAACATCTTTGTTCCTATAAGGTGGCAATATGTGCAGTGAAGAAAGTCTTCCTCTCTGCACATATTGCATCTGCGAATTTGTGTCCAGCTGAAATATTCAGGGTGGTGAGAGGTTTAACTCAAACACCCTCCTGCCTAAATCCAGTTCTAAAATCTTCAGCAGTTTGCTGTGATGCTTTTAATGATCACTTCACAGATAAAATCCAGCGAATAAGAGTTGACTTAGATGCCGTCATTATGACAGGAGTTGACAGGGGTGTCCAGCAACTCTTTGAGTAGGATTACACTGGATCCGTTTCAGTTGGTGAGTACCGCCGATGTGGACAAGCTGCTGGGGCAAGTAAGGAAGACAATATGTCCTCTCGATCCCTAGTGTTGTTGTTGTTGTTGTTGTTGTTGTTGTTGTTTTGTTTTGTTTTGTGTTTTTTTGGCTGGTTATCCAGAGAGGAGATGCAATTAGATTTCAGTTACAATATATTATTAATGCCTCTCTCAGGAAGGGAAGTTTTCCATCTTGTTTAAAAGAAACGGTTGTACAGCCACTTCTTTAAAAAGCCCTACCTGGCCACCTAGACTTAAACAACTATATATCCCTTTTCTGGGCAAGGTGATTGAGACAACAGTTGCCCCTCAACTCCAGACAGTCTTGGATGATTCAAGTTATCTAGACCCATCTCAAACCAGCTTCAGAGCAGAATATGGAGCTGAGACCACCATGGTCACCTTAGTAGAATCATAGAGTTGGAAGAGACCACAAGGGCCATCCACTCCAACCCCCTACCATGCAGGAATATGCAATCAAATCATTCCCAACAGATGACCATCCATCCTCTATTTAAAACACTCCAGAGAAGGAGACTCCGCCACACTCCAAGGCAGTGTATTCCAGTTCTGAACAGCTCTTACTGTCAGGAAGTTCTTCCTAATGTTTAGGTGGAATCTCTTTTCCTGTAGCTTGAACCCTTTGCTCTGATCTTCGCCTGACCACTGACAGGAGGAGTGTGTCCCTGCTGGTGCTTTTAGACCTCTCAGTGGCATTTGATACCATCGACCATGGAATCCTTCTGGAATACCTGGGGAATTGGGGAATCAGAGGTACTATGCTTCAGTGGTTCTGGTTCTATCTCTTGGGCAGGTTCCAGACAGTGGTGCTTGGGGATAGCTGCTCCTCAAATAAGGAGCTGTTATATGGCACACCACAAGGTGCCAAATGCTGTTTTAACATCTGCATGAAACCACTGGGAGAGATCATTTGGAGGCACAGTAGGAAGTATCAGTATGCCAGTGACACTTCTCCATGCCTTCAAAAACAGCTTCAGCTAAGGATAGTTTGTCTTCTCTGAATGAATGCTTGGAAGGGGGAAATGGTCTGGATGAGGAAAAACAAACTGAAGCTGAATCCAGACAAGACTGAGGTCCTAACCTGGGTTTGGAGGTGTGTCAAGCAGTCCTGGATGAGGTTATACTCCCCCTGAAAGACTGTGTTTACAGCCTGGGAGTGCTTCTGAGGCTATCGCTCCAAATGACGGCTCAGATAGATATGACAGCCAGGAGTGCTTATTACCAGATTCGGATGTTATGCCAGCTGCATCCCTTCCAAGAGCTGGAGGACCTAAAGATGGTAGTGCATGTGCGGTAACCTCAAGGTTGGACTTTTGCCATGCGCTGTACAATGGGCTACCTATGTACCAAATTCGGAAACTTTAACTGGTTCAAAATACAGCAGCCAGATTCGTTACTGGTACATTTTGTAGTGATCGCATAACACCAATATTAAAATCACTCCACTGGTAGCCAATTAATTTCAAGGCAAGGTATAAAGTGTAGGTTATTACTCTTAAATTACTCTTGTTCGGGTCCTTATTACTCTTGTTCGGGTCCTGGTTACCTACAGGATTTCCTTATCCTGTATAATTCACTCCGTACACTCAAGTGCTCTGGGGGATATTTACTCCAGTGAGCCAGGACTAGGCTGGCAACTGTCACCCAGAGGACATTTTCTTCAGCCCCAGACTGTGGAATGACCTGCCAGAAGAGATTCGACAGCTGAATATATTGTCCAGATTTAAAACAGCATTAGACCAGTCTCTTCAGCAGGCCTATCCAGATGATGTTTAAATTGTGAATTTTAAACTATGAATTTTCTTGATTCATTGTTGTAATAGATGTTTGTCTTATTTGTTCTTTTTAAATTCATGTTATACATTTTAACTGAGATTGTGTGTGTTTTAACTGGTGTTGTATGTTGGTCTGTTGTTGTTCCCCACCTTCCATATAGCACAACGGGAGTTGCTTCTGACTGTGAAGATTTGTGTAGTAAATATTTGGTTATTTGGTTTGTACATGAATGAGGATTTTAAAAAGTTTTTATCAAACTTTATTGTAATCAATTATAATCAATGAATGAGGATTTTTCAGAAATAATCACAGATGGAGCCAGTCTACATGAAGGAAAAAAAAATGGACTGCTCCAAAGTAATAGCAAGTCACAGCAGCTGCGACCTGTCTTAATGGTTTTACAGCCCCACTAAATTTCACATGCCTGTAACTGAGATGGTGGCTGCGAAACAACGTTTTAAAATCTGCCACTGCTGAACTTTTTTTTTAAAAAAAAGAACTATTTATATGGGGCGCACAAGCACTATTCCACCTTTCCCAAAAAGAAACGGAGAGAAAAAGATAGCACAAACATCTGTTTTATTGCCTTAGCGATCACTCGCTAAAGCGAAAATCCAACATGGTAGCAGCAGGCGCTTACACTGTAAGCCAGCCTTGCCCCCTGTGCGCGTTAAGCCAATCAGGTTTGCACTATGTCTTGAAGAGAAACGACAACGCAGAAAGAATCACAACCCAAAAACATCACCCAAGGAGCCCTTCTGCTGTGCTTTTTGCAACTGGACTTGTTTATCTCAGATTGGTCTTTTTAGTCATCAGCGCGCTTGCAGAAAGCGCGGGATGAGTCCTTCCTGAATCTTCATTTGCGAAGAAAAGCCAGAGAGAGAGATGTCCTGCATGGGGAAGCAACTCATGTCGAATCGCCTGTCTTAACATGTGAAAATGTACATATCTCTGGATCCTTTTTAAAAAGTTGGGGAAAGTCATGAAGGCTTTTCTTGCATAGTTTTTGCTCTTTTTGGCCCCCCTCCACAATACGATGAGACAATGCGAGATCCCATTAAGACAGCTCATTTTCTGAGGGAACTCTGTGAGGGGTATTTTTACCATGTGGACAACCCCCTGGTTATAGAGAAAGGAAGCCTATGGCTTTTGACTTTTCCCTTGAATCATTTTTTTAATGTCACCTATAGATTTTGCAGGGGGAATTTTAGTTTTCATTTTAATTGAACAGGATTCTAGTCCTGAAGATTCTAGTCATGTAATGTTGCCAAGCCAGGTGTCACCCATCATATATTTGTGCATTTAATTTTTTTCTGTGTATGTGTAGTACTTTACACTTCTTTCTGTTGAAATTCATTTTGTTAGTTTTTGACCCAGCAACCCAATCTGTTAAGGTCGTTTTGAATTTCTGATCCTGTCTTCTGGGGTATTAGCTACCCCAACTAATTTGCTGTCATCTGCAAATTTGGTAAGCATGCCCTCTATTCCATCATCCAAGTAGAATAGAAAAGACCCAGGAGATCAAGGCTGAAGTACTCATTGAGCCTGAAAACGTGCTGGATGACTTTACACCAGTCTCGCTCCCTTGGTCAGCCCTGAGCTAAAATGGCAGGATTATCGTGAGGACACATGGAAACAGGGAGGGGAAGTGATCCCATGTTTACTGCCTCAAATTCACTGGAAGAAAGACAGGATATGAATGTAAGTAGTAAAGCGAGTCAGCAAGTGGTGAGGATTGTTGAGCAATGTCAAATAGATTTCATCAGCAGTATTTAATCCAAATTTATAAGGGATCCTGTACACCCTGCATTAAGCTGCTGGTTAGCCTAGATGACCTCTAAGCTCCCTTTCAGCTGTGTGAATCTGTGGGGTTGTCTAAAAGGCAAAAATATTCCTCATAGAATGTGGGAAGAATACGAGCTATCTTAATGGCATCTCACATTGTTTTGCCATATTCAGAAGGAGGGGGGCCGAAACACCAAAAACTCCGAAGGAAAAGCCTTCATGGCTTTTCCCAGAGTTTTTTTTTTTTAACAGCATTCTTGCTCATTGGGACAAGCAATGTGAATTGATTTGCTTTCCCATATGAATGGAAGTGCAAAGCTGATTGGCCAGACAAGCGTGGGGGACAGGGCTTGCTAAGAAAGCAAGTGCCCGGAGCTGTCGTCTTGGATTTTCACCTTAGCGAGCAAGCACTAAGGTGATAAAATGGGGTACTGTTTTTTTCTTTTTTGTAAAGGCAAAATATCACTCTCTCACACATAGGAAATAGTTTTTTAAAAAACGTTTGGCAGTGGCAAATTGAGATAATTAAAAACATGAGTAATTCACTTGTGTCCACCATCTTGCTCCACAGGTATGCAAAGCTTATGCCTGCAAAAAAAACCCATTAAGACAAATCGCAGCTGCTGCAAACTGCCATTACTGCGGAGCAATCTGCAATCTGCTTCTTTTTTCCTCCTAAAGACAAGCCCTATGTAACTGTGTGCTCTCTTACTGAGTTATGGTCCCTCCACCTACATTTCATTGTCCAATTTGTGCAGTGCAAATGAAAGGCACCAAAGAAGCACAGACTAATTTTGACCCAGAGTTTAGAAAAATTACTATCTTCAACCACAGCTCTCCAGATCCCCCCAACCTGTATGGCCACACTCCACCTGAGAGCACTCCAACAGACTTTCTTTTTGAAAGCAAACACAAAGTTGACCTACTAGTCATCTCTTCCTTTTTTTTTCAATATTAAAAAAGTCTAGAAACAAAATCTCTTCATGTTATCCTCATATATAAAGAACACTGCCATCTTCGTAACCAGTTGCCCCCTTTTTATATCTTTCCTAAAATGACAGGATGTGTGGTTTCTCTCTCTTTGCTTTCAAGAAAAGTTACAGCAAGTTGCAATGAACATTTGATTCATAATCACACCAGTAGGTTGAGCGCATAGCATGTTGAAAGGTTCACGCTCCCCACCTCAAGTACCGAATTGTTAACAGATTCTTTTTCCTCCAGTGTGCCTCCAGTTTTAAGCAAAGACAGCTGTGGAGCAGAGACACATGTTTTTGAGATATAGGTGTAGAGCAAAGGGATTGTCTTCACATTACCACCTCTCCCGGGTGCTGCCCATGTGCAACACATTTAAGCAAATCCTAAACTGTACTATAGTTTGATTTACTGGCATTAATGCTAGCTAGTCTGGCATATCCAGGATTTCAGAAAGGCAGTAAAAGACAGTATATAGTTTCTAGAGCAGTGTTTCTTAACCTGTGGTCCTGGGACCCGCAGGGATCTGCAGTGTGCCCACAGGGGGTCTGCAAAGGCTTGAAGGCTTGATAGTGGAGTGGCCACAAGACAGGAGCCAAGGCAAAGTCTGGCTGGCTGGCTTGGCCTGTGCATTGCCATTCAATCTGCTTCAGCCACAAATTTGCAGAAAGAAGCAGAAGAAGTCTTCCCTCCCCCTCCAGTGCCTCTGAGGGAAGGTTTAATGGATGGTGTAATTGTATTATTATTATCATCAGGTATTATTGTTGTTGTTGTTATTAGGATTGAAAATCTTGAGTTAAGTCTTGGGGGGGCCATAGCAACAAAAGATATTTAAAGGGAGTCCCTGGAAAGAAAAGGTTAAGAGCCACTGGTCTAGAGCATTGAACAAGGAATGGAAAAACTCAGATTCAAATTGCCATTCAGACCCAACACCCTTTGGGTGATCTTGGGCCAATCATTCTCTTTCTACTTAACAGGATTGTTATGAGAGTAAAAGGGAAAAGGGAAAACTTGTACTTTTGTGAGGAAAGATGGAATATGAGTCTAATAAATCAGCCTTCTTTAACTTATAGATGACCCTATAGAGGTGTTAGGAGCTAGCATGGCATAGTGGTTTGAATGTTGGACTACAACTCTGGAGACCAGAGATCGAATCCCTGCTTGGCCATGAAAATCCACTGGGTGACCCTGGGCAAATCATACACTCTCAGTCTCAGAAAACTCTGTGATAGGTTCGACTTAGGGTCGCCATAAGTCAGAAATGACTTGAAGGCACACAGCAACAGATGTATTGGACTACAATTCCCAGAATACTCCAGTCAGCAAATCACCAGTGGAATCTGGTCGGCAAAGTGCACACTAGGAAGCATTCTGAGCATAATGTTTTGTACTAGCTATAGTTTCTGAACAATCTTCAAGGGCAGCCCCATATGGGATACGTTGTTGTTGTTTGCCTTCAAGTTGTTTCTGACTTACGGCAACCCTAAGGTGAACCTATCACAGGGTTTTCTGAGGGCTGAGAGAGTGTGACTTGTGCAAGGTCACCCAGTGATTTTCATGAGAAGGCCCTCTCCCATGCCCTCACCAAATATGTGTCTATGATGGTGGTGGGACCAAGAGACAGCCTTCCCCTGCAGATCTCAAAACATGGGCAGGCTCATATAGGGAGATAGGGTCTTTCAGATAGTCTGGACCCAAGCATTAATGGTGAAAATCAACACTTTGAATTTTGCCTGGAAACGGATTGCCAGCCAGTGGAGCTGTTTCAACAAGGGAGTTATATGATCCCTATAGCCAGCTTGCTACCACAGTCCTGAAATCTGAATCAGCACAGTCAAGAAGTAGGTATGCCTGCCATTTGTGAGTATGTGACCCAAGTATGCTTATCTTAGAATATATCCCAGAGTCCCCTGTGATGCTACAGACAGACTGATGTGGAAAGGGATTCCCTAAAGACAGAAAGTTTAGAAACCAGTGGCCCACAGTTGCATACATAATTTCTTTTAAAAAAAGGTCTCGGTCTGGTTTGCTTTCAGCCTGTAAAATTTGCTATGCTGGCTACAGCTTAAGTACAACACAACAGTGTAGGTGGGAACAAGAAGGCTTAATGGATTTGGAAGTGTTGTAGCAGCAATTTTAAAAAGCAGGGAAAAGAAAGAACAGAAACATCTTGAAACCAACCTGAGCAACAGTCTCCCAGCAGGCCCACAATGCAGGTAGAGAATTGTGGGACCCGTGGACTCCATTCAATCCTGAGGTGGGTGTGGGTGATTTTGTGTACGCCTGTTACTTAACTACTCTGTCAGCAAAAATTGTGTGTGTGTGTGTGTTTGTGTGTGTGTGTGTGTGAAAATAGAGAATTGTGCTTTCAGAAGTATCTGGGAGGTACAACTCTCTATTTCATACCCTCCAACTGTCCCAATTTGATAGGGACAATCCTAATTAGTCCTCTCTCATCTCACTTTTTCCGCTGTTTTTAAAATGACCCTCCTTTTTCCACTTTCCCCCTTTTGTCCTTGGCATACTTCAGCTGCTGCAGATTGTGTTCGAAGGGCAACAGTAGTCTGCACTCAATTAACCCAGTGGGAGAAAGGAGAGGATGGGCACAATCTTGTCCTTCCCAGTATATTCAGGCAAAAGCTAACTGCTGCAGCCCCTCCTAGCTTGTGTGTTCTTTTGCCATCCTGACCACACTCTGATGTTACTTGGACACAGGTGTCTCAGTTTTCATCTGTGAAAGGTTGGAGGGTATGCTATTTAATTGCATTTTTGTGTCCCCTGCATTTGCAAACTCAGCCCATTTTTGAAACAGGAAGTGATTGCAATGTCACTTCCTGTTTTGAAGAAATGACCAGGTGGAGCTTCAAGGGTGGGGGATATGGGGCAGTGATTCCAGATACTTTATGGTTGTATATTCCTGCCCTAAAGAAACTAAGGGATTAGGGGAAAGGAGAGTAAAGCAAAATGAGTTATGCTTCCTTTTCCTACACAAATGTCCAATATCAGAAGCTGGATCCATGTATTCCCTGCCACGGGGGTATAGCTACCAGGTGGGGACAAAATTAAGGCAAGTGTCAGTTACACCTGTGTCAAGCCAGTCCTGATCATACACAGTTGGTCAGGGGAGCTAACCAAGGTAGAAGGGAGTTGCAGGGGGGGGGGTGTCTCAACCATTCCAGAATCTAGGAATCACAATACAGTTGTCCTTCCATATCCAAGGATTTGGTATCCACGGATTTAAGTATTCACAGCTTTAAAATATTCTTTAAAAAATAATAATCCAGAAAGCAAACCTTCATTTTGCCATCTTATATAAGGGACACCATTTTGCTATGCCATGCATATAATGGGACATGAGTATTCACGGATTTTGGTATTCACGGGGGGTCCTGGAACCAAACCCCAGCAAATATGAAGGGACAACTGTAATTGAAGCCACAAGGGAAAGACAAAGAGATATACACCTTAAACCACCATCATCATAATCTTTATCATCATCAATTTATATAGCACCATCAGCGTACACAAGCGGTTTACAATTGTTAATTTGACAGTTCCCTGTCCTCGGCCTTACAATCTAAAAAGACACAACACAAGGAAAGGGGAATGGCAATGGGGGAGGGGACAGGTCTTGTCTATATGAGGCAAAAAAATATGGATTGCTTCACCATAATGGCAATTCGCAGCAGCTACTATTTGTCTTAATGGTTTTTTGGGCAGATAGCAGGCATGCAAAGCTATCTGCATTTGTTGTGCAAATGGGCATGCCTGCAAATCAAGATCATGGCCACAAGTGAATTACTTGCATTTTTACCTACCTGAAATTGCCACTGCCATGTTAAGGAAAATGCAACATGAGACATACAGTGAAAGAAATAAAATATGTATGTGAAAGTCACAATGACTAAGCAAGAGCAATTATGGGGCTACACAGGTGAAACTGCTAATGTAATCTAGAAGGCCTGAGAGCCAAGGACAGAGGTACTGAATGCAGATTGGAAACACCTGAGAATCATTAAGTGTACAAGGTGAAATGTTGAAATACATGGGTTGGTCTTAAGCATGGGTGGAACTACATGGACCAATCAGAATGGAAGTACACACCCACTGGGTGGAAACTAACTAGTGGGTGGTGATAAACAATGGCTATAAAATTGCAATGTTTGCCAATGTATTTTTGTGTTGAGTAGAGTTGGAGTAGTTTGGAGATATTGTGGTGTAGTGTGTAGAGATTGTGATTTGTTGACCATATAGTATATTTATATAGAGGAATAAAGTAGGTTTTATATAAAACTACTGAGTTGCCTGAGTGAATCCTGGAGACGTTTTGGAGACACCTGGAGAAGAGTGAGAAGGCTTGGAGAGTTTGTCAGGATCTTCAGCCTATTCTCTGAAACTCTGCTGCTTTGGAGGAAAGCATTAACCACTGATCTAAGCTGGTTGGCTCTGCTGCATAACAAGGTGGTGAGTTTGAGCCAGAGGTGAAGAGCTACAACTCCCATCATCCCTGACAAGGGTTATGGGCCCAGTTACTAGAGCACCCAGCATCCACAGAAGCTGAAAGTTCCAGAAAGTGGAAGAAAGCTTTGTGGACGACAGATCAGAGCAAGTTGTTTGTGCTGCACTGATAAGCCTCGTGAGTAAATCATTTTGTGTTTTGCTTAAGCCCAGACGGGTTGGCTGTGCATACTCAGAAGGACTGTGTCAAATTGAGTCACTGCACAAATCAAGATGGAATTTCTAAAGTTTAGTAAATTGAATAGAAACAACTACTCTACCTGGAAGATTTATGCCCAATCTCTACTAGTAAAGGAAGGTCTGTGGTCAACAGTTGAAACAGGGCTGGCAGCCGATGCTGATGAAGCCACTCAAGAGAGAGATAGTAAAGCAAAAGCCTGTCTTTATCTCATGCTTGAAGAAGACTTAATTAATGACGTCAGAGATAAAACGTCTGCCAAGGATGTGTGGGATACCTTGCAGAGATTACACACTCCTTCAACTGCTTTTGCAAAAATGCTATGGTCTAAAAGAATATACAGGCAAAAGATGGCTAAAGGGCAGTGTGTGATAGAACATTTAAAAATAATGCAAGATTTGTTTGTGCAAGCTGAACTGAGGGGAGTGCAAATTAGCAAAGAGCAGCAATGCTACATTTTGATAGAATCACTAGACTCTTCGTGGGACAACATAACGAACAGCTTGCAGAACTTGCCAGAAGCTGAGCTTAATAGAGACTTAGTTGTGGCCAGAATACTGGAAGAGAACCAGAGAAGAATGTCTGAGCAGGGTGACTCAGCAAGTTTAAAGACTGTGCCAAAACAACAAACAACTCCTGACTGGCGAACGCAGGAGGAAGCAGCCTCTACAAGGGAGCAACGGAGGTGCTTTTATTGTAAGAAGATTGGTCATCTGAAGAGACATTGTAAACATTTTGCAGCTGTGAGACGCAAGCAAGCAGAGAGCAGATGGCAGCCGCGGCAGTATCAAAAACAGTCCAGACCTCCATTTTTGAGGGACAGTGGTAATAAAAAGGGGGTTGCAACCATGATTAAGGAAAAACAAAATGCAAATTCTAAATGGCTAGTTGATTCAGGAGCCACATCTTCTATGTGTAATGATATAAATTTAATAAGTAATAGAAAATCAGCTAATGTAAATACTGTAGTTTTGGCTGACGGGAAAGAGCTAAGTACTGTAAATCAAATGGGTACTGTGTACATTCCAGGGCTAAAAGAGAATTTTAATGATGTCTTACATGTAAAGGAGTTAGAAAATAATTTGTTATCAGTAAGCAGATTAACAGAAAGAGACTACACAGTCATCTTTGAAAAGAACATGTGTAAGATAAAACTAAATGGGGAATTGCGTGGCATAGGTTTGAAAAAGGACAAACTTTATTATTTGGAGGACAATATTGATAGCTACAGGGTTGAAGAAGCTAATAACATAGAAAATATTCCAATCCACAAAGACTGCATACATGAGCTTCACAGAAAATTTGGCCATGCGAGCTTCAAATGTTTAAAGAATTTAATCAGTATGTGTCCAGATTTAAAAGTTACTGAATGCAAAAACCACTTAGATTGTACGGTATGTCAACAGGTAAAGGTCAGAGCTTTTCCAGTAGCTAAGAAAACAAAAAGAATTGCTCAAAGACCATTTCAGTATGTACATGCAGATGTTGCCCAAGCTAATTGCTTGTCCTTAGGGGGAAGCAAGTATTTCCTAGTAATTGTTGATAGGTATACAAGGTTTGCATTTGTGAGAATAATGAAAAACAAATCTGACGCTGGGCAAAGTTTAAAAGCATGGGTAAGAATGGTGGAAAGACAATTTGATAGCAGAGTAGGCACCATCATAACTGATAGAGGAGGAGAATTTTTAAATAATCAATTGTTTAACTGGTTTCAAAAGGTGGGAATAAAGCATGAAACTACAAACCCTGCTTGTCCTAGTGAGGATGGGTTAGCAGAGAAGAAAATACAAGATATAAAAAGAATTACTGCTTGTATGATGGCAGATGCAGGGGTGAAAGATAGTTTTTGGGCAGAAGCAACTTTGACTGCAATACATATCAGTAACAGATTGTATCATTCAGAAATTGAAGACATTCCCTACAGGGTATTGTATGGGAGAATGCCAAATTACAAGTACTTAAGGGTTTTTGGACAATTTGCTCATGTTTACACACCTGCTTGTTTCAGGAGGAAAGGAGAACCCAAAAGCAAAAGGCTTAGGTTTTTGGGGTATTCTGGAAATAGCTACAAGTTTCATTTGGGAGGAAAACAAGTGCAGTATTCTAGGTCTGCAAATTTTGAGAGACATGCTGGTTGGGACAAACTGCATGCCAATAAAGAAGTGTTTTTGAGGTTAGGGAGTTCAAATGAGCCAGAAGCACAAACTGAACCAACCTCAGGAAACGGAGGGGTTTCAGTTAAGCAGGAAGCATCACCTAGCAGCAGTGGTAGTTCTTCCGATGATGAGATAGCATCTAGGCCTACTACTACTCGAATGACTGAAGACAAGAGATTTAGTCATAGAACTACAACTCCTAGTAGAGAAAGTGAGGATGAAAGAGACAGAACAGCAGATTTTATTCCCAGGCGTAGTCATAGAGTTAGAAAGCCTCCAGATAGGTTTGTTGTGACAAAGGCAAGAGTTTGTTTAGCAGTAGAAGAGCCTGAAAGTTTTGAAGAATTGGAAAGTTATTCTAGTGAAGAACAGGAAAGATGGTTTGATGCAATGGATAATGAGTTTGGTTGCCTGGTAAATAAAGATGTTTTTGAAATTGTTGAGAGACCCAAAGACAAGAAAGTAATTGGTTGTAAATGGGTATACAAAAGGAAAGAAATGCCAGATGGAAGTATCAAATATAAAGCTAGGTTAGTGGCTAAGGGTTTTGCACAACAGCAGTATGAGAACTATGATAAGACATATTCTCCAACTGCAAAGCCAGAAAGTCTGAGAATGGTTCTAGCTGTAGCAGTAAAAAGGAATTTAGTTGTAGAACATTTTGATTTTGAGACAGCGTACTTGAATGCGGTTCTGGATGAAGAAATATTTATGGAACAGCCACAAGGTTTTGAAGAAAATGGTAGTCAGAGAGTATATAAATTAAAGAAAGCATTGTATGGTTTAAAACAAAGTGCCAGAGCGTGGAATCTGTGCATCAATGATGAGCTAGTTAAGCTAGGTTACAAGAGGAGCATTGCAGATGCTTGTGTTTATACAAAAGGAGACATAGTATTAGTGATTTATGTAGATGATTTGTGCGTAGCAGCAAAGTCAAAACAGGAAATTGAGTCAGTAAAAAGAGAATTGTCTGAGAAGTTTGTTTTGAAGGACTTGGGTGTATTGAAGTCTTATTTAGGTATTTGCGTTGAATGGACAGAAGAAGGACATTGTTTATTAAGTCAGAGAAATAAAATTGAAAGACTGATTGAAAAGTGTGGATTACAGAATGCAAAAATAGTAAGAGCTCCAATGACAACTGGTTTTGTGTCTGAGGAAACAACTAGAGCGTTTGAGGACAAGAGTCTCTTCAGAAGTATAATAGGATCCTTACAATTCATATCTTGCCACACCAGACCAGACATTTCTTATGCTGTAAATGTATTGTCTAGAAGGGTTAATGATCCAAAAATTGAAGACTGGACAGCGGTAAAACATTTATTGAGATATTTGAAAGGAACCTTAGATAGGAAATTGATAATAAGAAACAATAGTTCAGATCTAGATTGTTATGTAGACAGTTCATTTGCATCAGAATTAGGAGACAAGAAGTCAGTTACAGGAATGATAATTAAATATAGTGAAAGTCCAATAGTTTGGAGAAGTAGAAAACAAACTAATGTAGCGTTAAGCACAACAGAAGCAGAATTCGCTGCTTTGAATGAGATAGTTAATGAGGTACAGTGGATTAAGCAATTGTTAAATGATTTAAATGAAAGTTACAAGATACCAGTGGAAATTCTGGAAGATTCACAGTCATGCATAGCGATGGCTGAAACTGAAAGTTTGAAGAACAGAACAAAATATGTTGGTGTAAGATATCAAAATGTGCGAGACATGGTTCAGAAGGGTGAAATAGAATTGAGATATATAGAAACACAACACAACATAGCAGATTTGTTCACAAAAGCATTGACAGCAGAAAAACATGAAAGGCTGACACAAATGGTTGGAATGACATTGTAAGACACATACAATATTTTATTTCGGAGGGGATTGTTAAGGAAAATGCAACATGAGACATACAGTGAAAGAAATAAAATATGTATGTGAAAGTCACAATGACTAAGCAAGAGCAATTATGGGGCTACACAGGTGAAACTGCTAATGTAATCTAGAAGGCCTGAGAGCCAAGGACAGAGGTACTGAATGCAGATTGGAAACACCTGAGAATCATTAAGTGTACAAGGTGAAATGTTGAAATACATGGGTTGGTCTTAAGCATGGGTGGAACTACATGGACCAATCAGAATGGAAGTACACACCCACTGGGTGGAAACTAACTAGTGGGTGGTGATAAACAATGGCTATAAAATTGCAATGTTTGCCAATGTATTTTTGTGTTGAGTAGAGTTGGAGTAGTTTGGAGATATTGTGGTGTAGTGTGTAGAGATTGTGATTTGTTGACCATATAGTATATTTATATAGAGGAATAAAGTAGGTTTTATATAAAACTACTGAGTTGCCTGAGTGAATCCTGGAGACGTTTTGGAGACACCTGGAGAAGAGTGAGAAGGCTTGGAGAGTTTGTCAGGATCTTCAGCCTATTCTCTGAAACTCTGCTGCTTTGGAGGAAAGCATTAACCACTGATCTAAGCTGGTTGGCTCTGCTGCATAACAAGGTGGTGAGTTTGAGCCAGAGGTGAAGAGCTACAACTCCCATCATCCCTGACATGCCAGACATTATTTTTTTAAAAACCTATCCAAGGTGCAAAGGAGTTACCTTTTGCTTTAACAAAAAAACAAACAAAAAAACCCTGCTTTGTTGCCTTAGTGCTTGTTTACTAAGGCTAAAATCTGACATGGTGGCTCCGGGCACTTGCCATGTTAGCAAGCTCCACCCCTGCACACATCTGACCCATCATCTTTCAGCTTCTGCTCGTACGGGGAAAGCGAAGCAATTCAGTCCCTTGTCCCAACAAGCAGGAATGTGCATTCTCTCCACTGTTTTTTTAAAACTTTGGGAAAAGCTGAGAAGGCTTTTCCAACACACTTTTTAGTGTTTTGGCCCCCTCCTTCCAAATACGCCAGAGTCATGCAGAATCCCATTAAGACAGATGGTATTCTCCTCGCATTCTGTGAGGAGTATTTTCGCCATTTAGACAACCCCTAAGGCCAGCAGATACTGTCTGTTCCTCTTTCCCTCTCAGACAAGAGCAGTGGCAGTTGGGATGAAGGGAAAGCCTTTCATCTGCTGCAGGGCCTGTGCCTGGCTGCTGTTTTTTCCCTTAGAGGCCACAGCTGTGGCAGTTGGGATGGAGGGAGAGCCTTTCCTCAGCTTCCTGGAATCAAGGTGCAATGGTCCTATGCCTGGCTATTGTTCTTTCCCTTAGAGGCCAGAGGAATAGGACTTTATCAGATGCAACAAATATGGTGTCATAATGACACCTAATGATTGCAAAAGCGCAAGCAGTGGTTCTATTTTATTGATGGCCTAAGCCATCAATAGATCTGTCATGGTGCTTTGTTGCCGGCATTGCCAGTGTTTAAATCCTCGCACCAGACTGGTCAGTGAATACACCGTCAATTGTCAGAACACTTCCGAGTGAGATCGGAACAGCCCAGTAGGGGACGCTCTTTATTTTTACCTCCCTGGTTTACTTGTAATTTTAAAAGTGTGTTTCTATGCTGGTGTGTATGTTTTATGTCTCTGTCTTGCTTAATTTTTTGAATTTGCCACGCTCGCATCTTCTCATGAGAATCGGCCAGATCTCAACCCTGGAAGTAAACAGAGCTCTGTTCGTGCTCCATTACTGCCAAGGAAGCCCCTTTTATGCTTGCAAAGGTAGGTCTGGTAGGGGGGTTCTTTTTCCAGCATAAAGACACCACAAAATATGCTAGCAAATGAACAGTAATCTGATAAAGTCCATAGTTTAAACATTCAAAGAAAAGTAACAGGCAAAGTTACCAAGGGAACGTGAACACAGAAAATGTAAGAGCTATAGGTGTGAATGTTTTTCAGTGTCTCACTTTCTGCAGTTTTAGAAATTTGGGGAGGAAAGTTTCATTTGGTGGCAGAATTCTAATTTGAAGGCCAGTGTCATGCAGTAAGGCAGCACAGAAGATGGGATATCCCTGCTCCCTTGCCACTTTTCTTCGGAGTGCAATGAGGCCCTTAGTGAGCAACAATGGCTGCTACCAATATCCATGTCATTGAGGTACTGAAGTCACTCTGGGCTTTATCCATGATTGTAAAGGAACTGAATCTGTTTTAGGGATAGGATTCTGTACCTTGGACCAAGACTTTAAAGCTGGAATTAAAACCCAGAGTTTTAAACTGCTCTGACATGGAAGCCATCGACACAGAAGCCAACTGCAATGTAGAAGACCACATCAAGTCAAATTATTAAATATTGCCAATTATGTGATATTCCAAGGTGGGGGCTGTCAAGGTAGGTAACAAAGGTCAGTCTTGGGGCCACATGAGGTCCCAAAGAAGGATTCTGTGCCACTCTGCTCCTCTAGAATGCCATTTTCTGGCCAAATAAAAAAATAAAATAAAATGGTAAATTGTCCCTCCTGGAAGATCCAAGAACAGCCATTCACCTCTTAAATAGGATGCAGGGCCCCTCTAGATGAGAAATATGTCTTTTCTTCAGAAGTAGATTTCTGGCCACTTCCAATGTTTTGTGGGGACATTTTAGGCTATTTGTACAGCTCCTGGAGGGTTCCAGGGGCAGAAAACGGGCCTTGAGACCCTCCAAGGTGGCCTGGCCCTTTTTAAAAATGAAGTAAGACAAAATTTTCTCCAGCATTTCTTCTTGCATTTCTTTCTGTCCCTTGGCCTAAATACCCTAAAGGCACCAAATCCCATCTGACCTTAGAAGCTAAGCAAGGTCAGCCTTCGTTAGTACTTGGATGGGAGACAACCAACAAATACCAGGAGCTGTAGGCTAGATTTCAGAGGAAGGCACTGGCAAAGCCACCTCTGAGTATTCCTTTGCCTAAGAAAGCCCTATGAAATTCATGGGATCAATAGGCGACTTGAACATACATATTACCATTAATGGTATTCTGTTCCCATAGCGGCCAACCAGTTGCCTATGGGAAGTCCATAAGCAGATCATGTGTGCAAATGCTACCCTGCCAGCCACCCTAGCAAATGATATACTGAGGTAAACTGCATCTGGTACTGGAGGGAATATATATATACCTGTATACAGTATTCACAACTAGTAATCACAGATAGCCCCATTTTCTGCCTAGTTTTAACTCTGGTCCTACCCACCTCCAGCAAAAGCACCACCCTCATCAACAACAACTTTCCTCACTTCTGCAATAAGACTTCCTCACTAAGCATCACCTGCTCATTTTACTCTGATAGCCATAAGGGCTAGAAACTTGCTTGTATATTTAAACGTTTGGTGTATTTTGTCTAGGAAATGAACTCCCTGCCCAAGGTTCTGCATTGTTGTTTTCTGATCTTCCATGAAACTGCAAGAATCGCAGCAGGGCTTTGGACTTAAGACTTCCTGATCCTGAGAGGTCTAAAGTTCTGCTCCAAAAGAGTCCAATTAATTCATGATACACTGGGCTTTTTGTTAAACATGGGACTCAGCTAATGAATGTTTTGCATCTCCCAGCATAACTCCAGAACATTCAGTATTGTCGAAGATCTCTCAAACGACGAACGCCCTCTTAACTGATTGCAAGGCTGCTGGCTTGAAAAAGAAAACAGTGGAAGCCATTGCTTACAATGTTAACACACTGTGCATTTATCTAGACCTATCCAACTGGTTTTCTTCATGTGTTCTAACATTAAACAAAACAACTCTTGTTTGGAAGGTGTTTGGCTGTTTGCTTTCGCTGACAACAAAGGCAATGAAAGGTGTTAGCAGGGCTTATTTCAAATTGCTCACCAAGGGGTGGTTTGCTTTCCCCTTGAACAGTTGATGCTATGATTTGGGGCAATGTTCAAGGAGCTCCATTGTCTTGAAAGCATAAGGAGGAAAGGAATCTAGTAGAACCTTTCTGGGGCCTAAATACCCTAAAGACACCAGATTATGTCTGATCTTGGAAGCTAAATCGGATGTGCCCTGGTTAGCACTTGGATGGGAGACCACCAATGAACACCAGGTGCTGTGGATTATATTTCAGAGGAAGGAAGTGGCAAAATCACCTCTGAGTATTCTTTGCCTAAGAAAATCCTATGAAATTCATGGGCTCTCCGTAAGTTGACAAGAAACTTGAAGACCCAGACACATACAGAAATAGGAGATGATCAGATGGAGACAAAAAAAAGCATCCCCGTCTCACCGTCTCCTCTCCCACGAATGAAAACTTTTCATATTTACCTTTTCTGTGTCTGTCTGCCCCGCTCGGCAGCCCAGGAGTGAATGGGGCTCGAACAGAGCTCCATTCACTTCCAGGTTTGAGTTCCTGGCCATTCTTGCAAGAGATTGAGTGCGCAGGAATATCAAAAATTAAAAAGTAAAAGAAAGATCAAAAAGTGACAGCAAGCACAAAAACACAGTTAAAAAAATAGAAGTAACCCAGGGCGGTGGGGGGAAAGGGTGTCACTTACCTGGGTGTCCCGATCTCAACCGGAAGTGTTTGGCACGGACCTTCCACTGCGGTTGGCATCACACCAGCATAATGGGGCACCTTTTCACTCACCCATCGTTCTGTGACAGGAATGAAATGGGTGATCTATTTACAGTTTGAGCCGTGAATAAGAAGAAACGAGGGCAGAACGGAACCAGGTTGGGGGCATAACAGGATGAGGACGACGTCGTGCGAAAAGATCTCCTGTTGTCCCAGTAACTGATTAATTTAGTTGTCTGATAATCTCCATAGAAGCACTCTAACTAATATAATTATTTTAGCGGGAGCTTTCGTGGATTAAAATCCACTGAGACTGAATGTTATACTTCATCAGTGTTTCTGTGGAAATGGATTGTAATCCATGAAAGCTCATGCTTAAATAAATACATCATTTTACCTTAAGGTGCTACTTACATTACTAGTACTTCTTTCTCCTTTCTCTCCTCCTCTTCCTCTTTTTTCACCTTCACCTTCACCTTCACCACTTCTCCTCTTTTATTATTACTGCTTGGGGATCTACCCTGAATTTATTGCATTGAATTCATTCAAATGTCCCCAGAGAGCAGGGATTGTCGGTGAATCTGCCACTTCCAAAGCGGTGCACTTTGGATTTTACCAACATTTTATGCACACCTGCTCTGAATCAAACAAAAGCTCTGTTGATCCTAGTTTCCTTACTGAAGCCCATCAGTCATGGTGAACTGGGGCCCCATTAATTTCAAGGTGTGTATTCTAAGCATTCTAATGCTTGGTAAAGAAGAAGGCAGTAGGGTGGGTGGGTGCGGGGGAAACCATGCAACAGATGGACTGATTCAGTCCAGGAAGCCACAGCCCTGACCTTGCAAAGCTTGAGCAGAGCTGTTGATGATGGGCTCTCAGGGTCACCATATGTCAAAGCTCACTTGATGGCACATCACAAAAATAATTCTTTTTAAAAGTTTTTTTTTTACATTTTAGACTTTATTATCTTTTCACTCTTAAAACCATAACAACAAAAAACCAAAAAGAACAAAAAACAACCACAATAACCAAACAGCAAACATAAATCATAACATAACATCACATAAAATACAAAAATACAATAAAAATTTCTCACATCATGTATACAATAACAAAAAATAACCCTCCATCACTTATATCAACAATTATTCAACAACAAACTAAACCAACATTTATCAATATTAACTTTAAAAGTCACTTCCCACTTCCTTTTCCATATTTACACATGTTCATCGATCCTCCTTCTACCTTGTTCTTAATTTCTAAACTTCTGTTCAGTATCTTCCTATATAATATATTAGTATTCAAACCCAACTTGTACTGTTATTTCCCCTTGTTCTTTTAAATATCTTTACCATGGTTTCCAATCTTCTAAAAATTTTGTTACTGTTTTTTCTTTTATTACTGTTGTCAATTTATCCATCTCAGTTAGCTCCATTACTTTTAATACCCAATCATCTTTGGAAGGTATTTCCTTACTCTTCCAATTTTGTGCATATATTAACCTAGCAGCAGTGATCAAATATTTTTCCATCCTGGAGGTCATAGCAACAATAATTCTAAACATTACAAAATCTGGATTGAACGGTCAATATTACCAATAGTCTGCCTAATAATTTCAAACATATAAAACAACTTTATGGGCTAGCTGCTGTGCTAGTATTAGCTGTTGCCCACTCTTCTCCAAGTAGCCCTGGATTTCTGGTGTTTCTTTGGAGTGGGATACATTAAACCGTGGTTGGACAAGTGAGGCTCAGGGTGGATCTGGATGTGGCCCCAAGGCCATTTTTAATGGTCTCTCATGGGTTGTCTAAACGGCAAAAATACTCCTCACAGAAGGCAAGAAGAATACCATCTGTCTCAATGGGATTCCATGTCACTCCATCATATTCGGAAGGAGGGGGGGCAAAAATGCCAAAAATTATGCAGGAAAAGCCTTTGCAGCATTTCCCAAAGTTTTTTAAAAACAGCAAAGGAAATACGCATTCCTGCTCGTTGGGACAAGCGACTGAATTGATTTGTTTTTCCAACATGAGCAGATGATTGGTTGGACATGGGCAGGGGTGGAGCTTCCTAACAAGACAAGTGCCCAGAGCCACCATGTTGGATTTTTGCCTTAGCGAACAAGCGCTAAGGTGATCAAACAGCTTTTTTCCTGTTTGCTTTTTTATTAAAATGAAAGGTCACTCTTTTGCACCACGGATATGGTTTTTAAAAACCTGTCTGGCAGCAGCAAATTGAGGTAAGTAAAAACGCGAGTAATTCACTCACGGCCACCATCTTGATTCACAGGCATGCCAGTTTGCAGAGTATCCAGTAGGGAGAAGATTAATACACAAATGTTACTGTAATAATCTATCTACTATGAACATACAATGTAAAATTAAAGTATTCATTTTAATGAATTATTTACATTGTATTAACTTCAATATGAATACATTTAATAACATAGAAATCCACAAACTGCTTTTTATAACAACCGTTCAGAGGTTATCACTATGTCTAACTTTCTTGGTTCTACCCATGATATACATTTAATAACATTGACAGACAGCTTCTATAAACAACAGTGCAGAAGTTACCACTATTTCCAAGGTATAGCAATTATAATAACAATTCAGAAGTTAACGACCTTACAGAAGTTTTACTTTGAACTTGCTGATGAAAGTGAAGATAATCAGTTGTAAATTAATTGTAGTTTTAATATACATTTCTTCAGTCGTGGTGATAATGCCCAGTTCAGTTAGAAGAATCGCTTTAGATGCTTGGGCAAATCTGGTATTATGTGGTGGATGGGTAAGTAAATGACCGCAGAAGTAAAATCTGGTAAAACTAAAAGATTAATATCCTTCCATGTATCTGAGGATCTGAGGCAGTGTCCAATAAAATCAATTTTAACAGTTTAAAAGAATTTAAAAGAGTAAGAGTAACCTGAAGATGTTACTCTTTAATGTATGTAATGTAAATTGCATGTAATTTACATGTAAATTACATGTATGTGATGTAAATTTAATATATGTAATGTAAATGTATTTAATATAAAGATGTTACTCTTTAATGTATAAAATACAGTATATTGTTATGTGCCTTTATTCTAACTTATGGTGACCTCTATCAAATTTATTCTAACTTATGGTGACCTCTATCTTAGCATTTTCTTGGCATGATTTCTTCAGAGGAGGTTGAGAAACTGTGACTTGCCCAAGATCACCCAGTGGGTTTCCATAGTCAAGCAGGGATTCAAACCCTGGTCCCCTAGAGTCCTAGTCTAACACACAAACCACTATACCATGCTGGTTCAAAAGCATATTATACAACCTGACAAGTTAAAACAAGGTAATTCAAACCAGTTAAACCAATGCAAAACCATGCACACATGCAGATTTGGATTCAATCAACTGATCCCAAAGGCTCTACCAAGAAGCCATGCTCTTCCTTAGTGCAGGATGACACCAGCATTGATGTCAATTGGTTCTCTGAGGGGAGAGTGTTCCAAAATCAGGGTGCCACTGTAGGGAAGGCCCTGTCCTACATGCTCACACAGGGAATTGTCCCCACAGGGAACTGCCTGTGTGAACACACTGACTCAACTTAGGCTTGCCAGCTGATTGGAAAAAAGAAACAGCCAGACAGCTTTCCCATCAACTTGATCTTCAGAAATTGGATGCTTTTCATGGCATAGAGAAGTGCACTGTTTGCTGATCCCATCTGCAGATCAAGTCTGTATGGGAAGAATCATGAAAAGAAGTGTGCAAATGTGAAAGCTGGCAATTATAACTCAAACACTTTTTTTTTTTAAAAAAAAATCACATTGTATGAAGATTTGAGCCAGTGTGGTATAGTGGGCTGTGTACTGAACTAAGACTTCAGGAGACCAGGGTGTTGTCTATACAATGCAAAAAAAATGTGGATTGTTCTGCAGTAATGGCAATTTGCAGCAGCTGCTATTTGTCGTAATGGATTTTTTGGCAGATCACAGGCATGCAAAGCTATCCGCGTTTGCTGAGCAAACAGGCATGCCTGCAAATCAAGATGGCAGCATGAGTGAATTACTCATGTTTTTACTTACCTCAATTTGCTGCTGCCAGACAGTTTAAAAAAAATCATATCCAGGGTACAAAAAGGCAAACAAACAAAAAGACCCATTTTATTGCCTTAGAGCTTGCTTGTTAAGGCTAAAATCCAACATGGCAGCTCTGGGCGCTTGCCTTGTTAGTAAGCTCTGTCCCTGCACACATGTGACTAATCAGCTTTCCACTTCCACTTGTATAGGGAAAGCAAATCAAATCGAATCGCTTGTCCCAACAAGCAGGAATGTGCATTCCTCCTGCTGTTTTTTTAAAAACTTCAGGAAAAACTGTGAAGGCTTTTCCTGCAGGTTTTTTGCTGGATTTGCCCCCCCCCCTTCCCAATATGTCGAAATGATGCGGAATCCCATTAAGACATATCACATTCTCCTTGCATTCTGTGAGGAGTATTTTTGCCATTTAGACAGCCCCAAAGTTCAAATTCCTGCTTGGCCAAGAAAACTCACTGGGTGACTTTGAACAAGTCACACTCTCTCAGCCTCAGTACAAGGCAGTGGCAACCTGCCCCCTTTGAACAAATCTTGCCAAGAAAACCCCATGATAAAAATTGTCTTGTGTGTATGTATGTGCCTTCATGTTAATTGTTGAATCATGGCAACCCCATGAATTTCATAGGGGTTTCTTAGGCAAGAAATACTCAGAAGTGTTAGGGTCCCCATAAGTCACAAAATGACTCAAAGGCACACTACCACCACAATATCAACTAATAGCAGACCACATCTAGGAGGGAGTTGAAAAGAAAAGACGGTACTGCACAGAGAAATCCTTCATAATTTCATCCTCCTGAGCATGAAAGGAGTGTATTTTGTTATGACGAATCACACTGAACATAAAAAGCAGGAAATTAGCCACATTGCTGCTACTAAAACTTGTATCCCATCTTCATTAGTCTCCCTACCACATGTAAGTATTTAATGTTTAGTTTAATAAATATTGGAGAGGAACACATCAGACTGCTCCTGCGGCAAACCTTAGCAATGAAAGAACTGTGGGTTTCCTCCCCCAGCTTGCTTCCCTGCTCCCCCCTGTATTCCCATTAATGATATAATCAAAATGTCCTGCCAAGTGAATGATGTGACCGCTTTATTCAAAACATTTTCTATAGTGTCGCTGTTTGGGCTGGGGGAAGGGCAGAAAGGGTGATCACACAATCGTAGGAAAATGGATGGAATGAATCAATTGGGGGGGGGGGTATGTACGGACGGACAACTTAGAAATGAAAGGCCTGATCTCTTTGTTCAGAGAAATGGTTGGTCACATTTGGCAGCACAACCAAACAGCATTTGGAGTTTGCTGATTCATGTGCTCATCACCTTGTGGATAATGGACAACTATGGGCTGGAACAAGAATCCCCATGTTCATCTTTAAAACAACAACAACAGTTTCTAGCCCTTATGGTTAAAAAGAATAGCTTAAATCATAGAATCATAGAATATTAGAGTTGGAAGAGGCTGCAAGGGCCATCTAGACCAACTCCTTGCCATGCAGGAATACACAACTAAAGCACTCATGAAAGATGCCCATCCAATCTCTGTTTAAAGACCTCCAAGGAAACAGAGTCCAATACCCTCTGAAACAGTCTGTTTCACTATTTGAACAGCTGTTACAATAGAGAAATTCTTCCCAGTGTTTAGGTAGAATTGCTTTTCTTGTCATTTGAGTCCATTGGTTTTGTGTTCTAGTCTCTGGAGCAGCAGAAAACAATTTGCTCCATCTTCTATGTGACACCCCTTCGGATATTTAAAGATAGCTAGCATGTTACTTTGGCCATATCATGAGAAGACATGACTCACTAGAAGAGAGAAGAATGCTTGGGAAGGTAGAAGGCAGTAGGAAAAAAGGAAGACCACATTCCAGATGGATAGACTCAATCAAGGAAGCCATGCCCTGAGTCTACAAGACCTGAACAGGGCTGTTGCCAATAGGCTGATTTTTGAAGGTCTCTCATTCATGGGGTCGCCATAAGCCAAAGTTGACTTGACGGCAGCTAACAACAACAATCATGGTGCCTCTCAGTCTTCTCTTCTCTAAACTAAATATACCCAGCTCCCTAAACCATTCTTCATAAAGGTTGGTTTCCAGACTTTTCATCATTTTGGTTGTTCTTCTCTGCCACTTTAGAGGAACACAGAGTGCTACCTTCTATCAGAACAGGCTTGTTGTTGATTGAGCCCATTCTTATCTACACTGATTGATAGCAGCTGCCCAGGACCTCAGCCAGAGAAAATGCCTTTCTCATCACCTGATACCTGACCATTTTAACTACAAAACCCAAGGATTGAATTTTGGGAACTTCTGCATCTTTAAAAATGTTTTCTACCCCTGAACAGAAGTATGATTCCTTCCCATAAAATTTAGTGTAATTTCTTTGATTGATTGACTGATGGATTCATTGCACTTATACCTCCTACTCTAAAACTGGAAAGGTTCTCGGAGCTGTTTCCATATCAACAGCAACAACAACAAAGACAAGGCAGTCTTTGTCCTCAGGTTTATGATTTAAAGAAAAAAGACACATGACACAAAAGGAAAGAGGAATGGGAGGGTAAAGGAAAATAAGAAGCATTAGGAATGAATTCTTAACATTATGAGGATCCTCATTCTGGTAAAATAGTTGATAGTTTACTTACTTTTGAAAACCAGAGCTAATAAAGGGGTGTAGAAATGCAGACTTAAGCTCATTTACCTAGGAGTATATTCCAATAGTTACATAATTAAAATAGGTGAAAGATCACTTGTACTTTGGCTCAGTCATTTATCAAACTGGAGACTGCAGTCAAGAAATCAGAAGATGACTAAGGGCTTGACTAGATGTACATACCTGAGCATTATAGGCAATTTGCATCAGCGTTCCATTGTCTCCACGGCGTTTTGGCAAAAATGATAGTATGCCAAGCTCTCCTCCGTTATGTTCACATGGCCGTGAATCAAGATGGCAGCCATGTCAGTTTTGCATGGGGGGAGGACAAGGAAGGTGAAGGGGACCCAACAGTGAAGCACCCAGAGATGGCAAGGAGGGCAGCCCACCCTTCATCATTCCGGTGTGGTGGTGTCCTCTGATTGTGGCTGCAAAGGAATGGTAGGAGCCTCCTGGTAGGCAAAATAAGTAAGCTATCCTACTTAGTAGGCAAAATAAGTAAGCTATCCTACTTAGTAGGCAAAATAAGTAAGCTATCCTACTTAGCAGAGGTAACGACAGGAAGTTACAAAGGAACAGAAGAGTCATACAAACGACTTCGACTAAGAAATTGTAATTTATTATTAGTAGAAAAAAATGCGCACAAGAGAAAAGCAAAGTCATTGGAGTGACATTTGTTTTTCTCTTGATGTATTTCATAACCTTTCATGATTTTTATACATATCAACAGATAACATTTTTTCTTTTGTTGTCGTTGTTTTTAATAAAAGTTTTCTGTGTTAAAAAGGGGAGGGAGTAACACCCCCCAAATGGAACAGCCAGGGCAAAGGCAGGCACAGTCCTTTTGGCTCTTCCAACACCCTCCCTCCTCTTCTGCCAGCCTCCCTGGCGCGCATGCGTATATGAAGGATACCCTAAGCCAAACACCCCCCCCCCGCCCAGGAAAGCAAAAGCGACGAGCCAGAAGTGAAAGCAGACTCCCAAGGGCTCTTTAAATAGGAGCTATAAATACGACGGGGCTCGGCTCACTTCTGATTGGCCACTGCCTCCGGTTGCTTTGCATATTGACGTCATCGTATTGGGCAAGCGGAGCCCCGCCTCTTCGCCACACTCGAGCCCAGCCCAGCAGCAGCGCAGTAGCGCAGCAGCAGCAGCCTGGAGCAAATTCCAGCTTCAAAGCGCTTGCTCCTAGCAGTTGTCAGATGGGATTATTTTAGGCTGGTTGGGTGATGCATGACTCTGGAAACTGGGGGCTTAGTTTGCAGACAGGGCAAGGAGTAGGGCAGGCTCAGCAAGAGAGGGACTGGCTAGAATCATAGACTTAGGACCCGTTTAAGGAATTTTGGGACCCCCTGCAAAATGCTTTATTTTGGGGGGGCCATATGTTTATTGCAGGTCAGTGTAACTTAACTCAACCTAAGCTATTCACAATACAGGATATTCAGATTTAATTTTTTGCAGGAGGAGGGTTACTACTATGGCCCCCCCACAATGATGGGGGCCCCTGCAGCTGCTGATGCAGCCGGTGCCTTAAACCAGCCCTGATAGAATCATAGAGTCGGAAGAGACCTCAAGGGCCATCCAGTCCAACCCCTGCCAAGCAGGAATACACAATCAAAGCATCCCTGACAGATGGCCATCCAGCCTCTGTTTAAAAGCCTCCAAAGAAGGAGACTCCACCATACTCCAAGGCAGTGCATTCTACGTCTGAACAGCTCTTACTGTCAGAAAGTTCTTCCTAATGTTTAGGTGGAATCTCTTTTCCTGTAGTTTGAACCTATTGCTCCGTGTCCTAGTCTCTGGGGCAGCAGAAAACAAGCTTGCTCCATCCTCAGTATGACATCCCTTCAAATATTTAAACATGGCTATTATGTCCCCTCTCAACCTTCTCTTCTCCAGACTAAACATGCCCAGCTCCCTAAGCCGATCCTCATAGGGCACAATGGCTTCCAGACCTCCCACCATCCTGGTCGCCCTCCTGTGGACACGTTCCAGCTTCTCAATATCCTTCCTGAATTGTGGTTTCCAGAACTGGACACAGTATTCCAGGTTAGGTCTGAGCAAAGCAGAATAGAGTGGCACTATTACTTCCCTTGATCTAGACACTATACTCCTATTAATGCAGCCTAGAATCGCATTGGCTTTTTTAGTTGCTGCATCGCTAGAAGTTAAGCTAGGGAATTTCATGGCTCAATGACAGACTAAAACCTGACTCTTCCAAGTCCCAGCACGACACTCTATTTCAGTGGTTCTTAACCTTTTCTTTTACTAGGGATCCCCTTTAAATATCTTTTGTTGACTTAATTCAAGATTTAAAACCAGTAATAATAATAATAATAATAATCCCTGATGACAATTAATAATAATGATAATAATAATCATACAATTACACCATCCATTAAACCTTCCCTCAGGGGCACTGTAAGGGGAGGGAAGAATTTTCTCCTGCTTCATCTTGCATGTTGGTGGCTGGAATGGATTGAATGGCAATGCACAGGCCAAGCCAGCCAGCCAGCCTTTGTCTTGGCTCCTGTCATGTGGCTGCTCTACTTCAGGGAGGAGGTGGGACAAGCAGCCTTCAACCTTTGCAGACCCCCTGTGAGGACATTGCGGACCCCTGGGGGTCCCCGGCCACAGGTTAAGAACCACTGGACTAGACGTTAAGCTGGGGTATTTAATGGTTCAGTGGCAGACTAGAACCTGACTCTTCTAACAAGACCTAGTGCAACACTCTATTTTATGTATTTATTTCTCTCTCTGGCTTTTCCTCACAAACGAAGATTCAGGAAGGACTCATCCTGCACTTTCTACAAGCACGCTGATGACTAAAAAGGCCAATCCATTCAAGACTTGTTCGGCGTGAGTTCTCAAATAAGGCTGCAGCATTGTGGATAGTGCGTCGCCATGCCTCCGGATGTGAGGCCAGGGCTGACCATTGTTGGTGATCAATTTGGCCGAGCCTGAGATGTCATTTCAGGGAATCCTTGTATCGCTTTTTTGGAGCGCCCCTCTTACGCTGACCCGTGGCGAGTTCACTGTAGAGTACTATTTTTGGGAGGCGATGGTCCTCCATCCTAGAAATGTGCCCTGCCCAGCGCAGCTGCATTCTCAATATCATGGCCTCAATGCTGGTGATCCCTGCTTGCTCAAGGACAGCAACATTCGTCACATAGTCCAGTGTATATTTAGGATTGTGTGTATACAGCACTGATCAAAGCGTTCGAGAAGTCGTAAGTGTTGGCGATAGGTGATCAGTGTTTCAGACCTGTAAAGGAGAATAGACAGTACAATGGCTCTATACATACTGATTTTTGTTCTTTGCCTCAGGTGTTTATTACTCCAGACTCTTTTGTAAAGTCTTCCAAATGCGCTATGTGCCTTTGCTAATCTGTGATCGATCTCTTTGTCAATCTTGGCATCTGAGGAGATGATGCTTCCCAGGTAGGTGAACTGCTGAACGGACTTAAGCACAGAGTTGCCGACGGCAATGTGGGGGTGGTGGTGTTCATCCTCTGGTGCAGGCTGGTAGAGAACTTCTGTTTTCTTCAGGTTGACTTCCAGCCCAAATAGCTCTGCAGCAGTTGCGAAGCAGGATGTTAGGCGCTGCAGAGCTGCTTCTGTGTGGGCAACAAGGGCAGCAGCATCAGCGAAGAGCAGCTCACGGACTAGATAGTTTAGAGTTTTAGTGCGAGCCCTCAGAAGGCTTAAGTTAAACAAGCTAGCATCAATACGGTAACGTATATAGATGCTGTCGTCTTCTTCGAGCTCTGACGTAGCCCTTTGGAGCATCATGCTGAAGAAGATTTTAAATAAATTTGGCGGAAGAACACAACCTTGTTTCACTCCATTAGTTATTAGAAAGGGCTCTGAAAGAGCATCGCCATATCTGACTTGACCACGCTGGCCCTCATGTAGCAAGATAATCATTTTAAGGAATTTGGGGGGATATCCTAGTCTTTCCAGGATCTGCCACAGACCTTTACTACTCACAGTGTTGAAGGCTTTGGTGAGGTTGACAAATGTTACATAGAGACCCTTGTTCTGCTCTCTACATTTCTCTTGCAGTTGTCTAAGAGCAAATACCATATCTGTAGTCTCCTATTGGCTCTGAAGCCACATTGGCTTTCAGGAAGAAGTTCTTCTGCAATAGCAGGAACTAATCTGTTCAGGAGTATCCTTGCAAGGATTTTTCCAGCAATAGAGAGCAGTGTTATGCCTCGATAGTTTGAGCAATCGGATTTTGCTCCTTTTTTCTTGTTCAGGGTGATGATGACTGCATCTCGGAGACCTGATGGCAGTTCCCCTTTTTCCCAGCAATTCACAAGGTGTTTGTGGAATTTACCGTGGAGTACATGACCTCTGTGTTTCCAAACTTCAGGTGGGATTCCATCAATCCCAGCTGCCTTGCCATTTTTCATCTGCTGCATGGCCTTAAGGGTCTCTTCCAAAGTGGGAGCTATGTCCAATTCATTTTTCATCAGGTTTTGTATCACATGTTGGATAGCTGAGTCTTGGACTACTCGGTTGGCACTAAAGAGACTTTGAAAATGTTTAACCCATCGATTCAGGATGGAGGCTTTATCAGTAATTAATGTTTGACCATCTGTACTGTATAAGAGCTTTGGACCTGATAAGTAGGTCCAAACACTGCTTTAAGAGCTTCATAAAATCCTCTAAGATCACCCAGATCTGCACAGCATTGTGTCTTTTCTTCTATATTGATCCACCACTTGTTCTGCATGTCTCTGAGTTTTTGTTGAAGTTTACTACATGTGAGATGGAAAGCTGCTTTTCTTACATGGCAAGTTGGCTGGGCAAGGTATGCCTGGTGAGCAGTTCTCTTCTTTGCCAACAGCTCCTGGATCTCTTGGTTGTTTTCATCAAACCAGTCTTGATTTTTCTTGTGGGAGAACCCAAGGTATTTATTTAATTCATTTGTATCCCACCTTTTCCCCAGCAATGGGACTCAAGGCAGTGTAAAATGTATTTAAAACGGTGCAGATTGAAAACTATACAGAACATCAATAAAAAGCACAAACGTAAACGTGATTTTGAAGACAAACAGTCATAAAAGCACAGAGTTGGAAGAGATCGCTAGGGATATCCAGTGTAAGTGGGTAGAATTCTTATTTGGAGGGACAATGCCCCATGTAGCAATATCTGTGCCTCCAATCCATTGTCCTGCCTTTGTTAGGTGGTAATCACTGGTGGTTTCAGGGATCAATGCCACCACCATTGCAATTATCAAGTGATAATTTATTTGTTAAAGGCTCCATGGATCAATGCCTGTAGGTGGCAGAACATTCATATTGCCTTGCCCCAGATCAATTGCAAAAAGTTGAAATTTAGCATCAAGTCATCCAGTGCTGAGCATGGACATGCTTCCTAGCTTCCGGGAGAGCAAGGGAGACTGTGGCATCGGCATCTGCAGTCACGGACTGGACCAGTGTGCCCATCTGGACTTCCTCTTGTTTTGTGGAGGTAATGGTTGGAATGGGCCTGATCCGCCAGCAGGATATGCCGGTGGGGAGCCAGCATATCCTGGCCCGTGTAGGTGAGCCCCTGGTGACCTAGAGACAATCTTTTGCAACCAACCTACCTTGTGGGATTGTTGTGAAGGTAATGCAAGGAGAAGGAAAGCCATGTGCTTTGCCTTGAGGTTGTTGGAGGAAAGGTGAGATAGAAATATAACAAATGGACAGGAATCCTAGAGATATCTATACATATATAAATTCCCTTATGGTGGGAGGTTTTGCCCAATGTGTAATAGCCACATTCAGTTTAAGGTTATGGAAGTTGCGCATCTGGTGCCATTGTGCATGGATGCATGTGTGCATTGCACATGGATATGTATGGATAAACCTTGCACATGGATGTGCATTGCACTTTGAACATGCAAATGTGTGCTTTCAATTGTACACTCTTGGGGTCTTGGTTCAGTTGTGCAACTTTGCCATCCAGAAATAGGGTTGAACAGCACAGATAGCCTGGCATTCTGTTAGGGACTTAACATGTTCATAAGCTTAAACACATGCAAATACCTTTTTGGAATGGGGTGTGTAGGGCTCTTCTCTTGCACTCTGTCCAAAAACCTCCCACATCCAGCAGCTGTTAATCCATGGGAAGGGCCACTGCTCCTTCTTACCAGAGGGAAGAGGAGGAAGGGACAAAGAAGGTGATTCCAACCATGAAGATCTAGATGCTCTGAGCTCATGGGAGAAGGAAAAGGCAGGAGAACTCCATTTGAGAGTATACCCTCATTTCTCCCCCTGCAACTGAGACCCACTGCTTCTCTTTGATCTGAATCATCTCCCCACTCTTTCCTTTCCTCACCACTAAACAACAGCAGTAGGAGCCTCCATACCCTCAAACATTTGACACAAATGAAAACAAGGACATGTGTGGCCAAGCAACAGCAGAACCATATAGTCAAGGTGGCAAAAGTTATTAATGAGGAAGAATAGAAAGGCCAGAAGAGGCTGCAGCAGTTTGCTTTTGCTTGAGCCTAAAGGAAAGGGCAAGATTCTGTCCCTCCTCTCCCCACCCCCTGCTGAGTTCAAACTACTTTAGCATTTTGAACTCAGTTTTCAGCAATTGAAGTAAGCTCTGGACAAAGTGGAAAAGTGGGAAAGGGAATGAGAAACTGGGACATTTTAAAAGCAGGCAAAAAAGCGGGATGATAGAGGATTAATCGGGGCTATCCCTGCCAAATCAAGACTGTTGGGGGGGTACATTTGGGTGGGAAGCATTGGGAGATGTAGGTACGGAGACGTAGCTGATACATGTATGTCTCCCAATGCAGGATTGTGGCCACACATTATTAAAATGTCAGACATATGCCTAAGATGTAACATGTAAAATTATTTATTTGTTAAATTTATTATCTTTCTATTCCACATTTCTTCCAAGGGGTTGTAGATGGCTCGCCTTCTCAGGTGTTATCCTCACAACAGCCTTGGAAGGTAGATCTGGCTGAACAAAACCAACTAGTCATAAGGCATTGAATGGAGTTCAGGGCTCAGTAACTAGCAGAACATAGATACCTCCTTTTCCAGGCAGCTACATCTGGCGGAAATAATTAAGGATCTTCATTTTTCTCCCTGGCAATAGGCACTACTCTTGCTCAACCAAGAACAGATTAAAGCAAAGCAGAAACTCCTCTCAATGGCCCTGAATCTCTCTGCCAACCTCTCACCCCATGTCTTACTAAGCCCTACACCACACTGTGGTTTGTGTGTGGAAATACACAGAACAAATGATGACGCCACTTGTACCCACAACACTGAAACCTTTATTTATCTTCCCCACCCTAAGCCTTAGGAATTTCACAAATATACATTTTGTCTGGGAAAGAAAGCGAAAGAGAGAGGAAAAGGCGAGAGAGAAGTGATTTGCTAAGGCTACAATTTGGTGCCAAGATAGTTTGATTGTACATCTAGAAGACTGCAAACTCGGCAGACTTTTCAAGAGCATAACAGAACAGGACTGTATTTCTGTTTCAGTCTGTGCAGCTGCAATGTCACACATTTGGAATGGGAATGGTGTCACATGCCAGATGTTGCTGAACTGCAGCTTACAGCATTCTTCACCATTTAGGATATGGCCTAGGGCTGCTGGGTACTGCAATCTGATGACATCCAAAGGACCAAAGAATTCCACCCCTGCCCCGCATCATACATAAATGTGGGACTTGGGGAATAAGGATGGTTCAGTTAAATGAGACATAACTGTGGAATCCTGGGATTTGTAGTTTAGGGAGGGGCATTTAGAATTCTCAGCCACAGAGCTCCTCGGCCTCACTAAACTACGAACCCCAGAATTCCACAGGAGGCAGCCTAGCAGTTAAAATGGAATAATAGCACTATAACAGTGTAGTGTGATAAAGTCCCTATTCCACAAGAGTTGACAAATCAAAGGGCAATTTAAATCAAGAATGGGGATGCTTTACAAACAGCAAGGGGCACACATTGCATGACCAAGTAGAAATAAAAAGATGATGGAAACAATACACCGAAGAACTGTATGAAAGAGATGAAAGGATGACAAATTCGTTCAAGGAAGAATCATTTGAAGATGAACCTCCACTTTTAGAGTGGAAGCTACACTCAGAGCACTTGGGAGAAATAAATCATCAGGGACAGATGGCATACCAACAGAGGGGGCCAATGCGCCAATGTTAGATGGGCCCTTGGAATTGGGAGGGTAGCTTTGAGGGAACGAGACAAGATCTTCAGGTGTAAAGCTATATCATTGAATCACCAAAGAAGAATTCAAACAGATAGCGAACACATGTAGGAGTAAAGTCAGAAAAGCTAAAGCGCAGAATGAGCTCAGGCTCGCTAGAGAGGTTAAGAACAATAAAAAAGTTTTTTGGGGGTACGTCCGCAGCAAAAGGAAGAAGAAGAAATGGTAGGGCCACTACGTGGAGAAGATGGCAAAATGCTAACAGGGGACAGAGAAAAGGCAGAATTACTCAACACCTTCTTTGCCTCAGTGTTTTCAGAAAAGGAAAAGGGTGATCAACCTGAGGATAATGGAACAGAGGACACAATAGGGGAAATCCAGCACAGAATAAGTAAAGAGGTAGTACAGGAATACCTTCTTAATCTAAATGAATTTAAATCTCCAGGACAAGATTAACTACATCCAAGAGTATTAAAAGAGCTGGCAAATACAATCTCAGAGCTATTGGCAATAATCTTTGAAAACTCCTGGAGAACAGGAGAAGTCCCAACAGACTGGAGGAGGGCAAACGTTGTTCCCATCTTCAAAAAGGGAAAAAAGAGGATCCCAACAATTATCGTCCAGTTAGTCTGGCATCAATACCAGGGAAGATTCTAGAGCAGATCATTAAACAGAGAGTCTGAACATTTAGAAGGCAATGCCATAATCACAAAAAGTCAACATGGGTTTCAGAGAAACAAGTCATGCCAGACTAATCTGATCTCCTTTTTTTAAATATAAAATGACCAACTTGGTAGATGAAAGGAATGCTGAGGATATTGCATACCTTGATTTCAGTAAGGCCTTTGACAAGGTTCCCCATGACATTCTTGCAAACAAGCTTGTAAAATGTGGGCTAGACAAGTTAACTGTTCAATGGATTTGTAATTGGTTGACCGGCTGAACCCAAACGGTGCTCCTCAGTGGCTCCTCTTCATCTTGGAAAGATGTGACCAGTGGGGTGCCACAGGGTTCTGTCCTGGGCCCAGTGCTATTCAACATCTTTATCAATGACTTGGATGAGGGAATAGAGGACATACTTATCAAATTTGCAGATGACACCAAATTAGGACGAGTAGCTAATACCTTAGAGGACAGGATCAAAATTCAAAATGACCTTGATAGACTGGAGAGCTGGCCCAAAGCTAACAAAATGAAATTCAATATGGAGAAATGTAAGGTACTGCATTTAGGGTGGAAAAACAAAAAGCATAGATATAGGATGTGGGAGACCTGGCTGAATGAGACTACGTGCAAAAGGGATCTAGGAGTCCTAGTAGATCACAAGTTGAACATGAGTCAACAGTGTGATGCAGCAGCTAAAAAGGCCAATGCAATTTTGGGCTGCATCAATAGAAGTATAGTGTGCAGATCAAGGGAAGTAATAGTGCCACTCTATTCTGCCTTGGTCAGGCCTCACCTGGAATACTGCGTCCAGATCTGGGCACCACAATTCAGAAAGGATATTGACGAATTGGAGCGTGTCCAGAGGAGGGCAACTAAAATGGTGAAAGGTCTGGAAACCATGCCTTATGAGGAAAGACTTAGGGAGCTGGGTTGTTTAGCCTGGAAAAAAGATGGTTAAGAGGCAGTATGGTAGCCCTGTTTAAGTATTTGAAGGGGTGTCACGTTGAGGATGGAGCAAGCTTGTTTTCTGTTGCTCCAGAGACTAGAACACGGAACAATGGATGCAAGCTCGTGGAACAGAGATTCCACCTCAACATTAGGCGGAACCTAATGTTAGGCGGTAGGGTCTCCTTCTTTGGAGGTCTTTAAACAGAGGCTGGATGGCCATCTGTCAGGGATGCTTTGATTATGGTTTTCTGCATGGCAGGAGGTTGGACTGGATGGCCCTTGTGGTGTCTTCCAACTCTACAATTCTATGATTCTATGGTTCTATGAATACTAAATTTAGGATTGTACATGCCATCACATTTCCAACTTCTATGTCTAGTTGTGAAACCTGGACCGTGAAGAAAGCTGATAGGAAGAAAATCTGCTCATTTAAAATGTGATGCTGGAGAAGAGTTCTGTTGATACCATGGACTGCTAAAAAGACAAATAAATGGGTTCTAGAGCAAATCAAGCTGGAATTCTCAATAGAAGCCAAGATGACTAGACTGAGATTGTCATACTTTGGCTGTATCACGAGAAGACATGACTTACTAGAAAAGACGATAATGCTTGGAAAGGTAGGCAGCAGTAGTAAAAGAGGAAGACCCCATTCCAGGTGGATAGACTCAATCAAGGAAGCCACTGCCCTGAGTCTGCAAGACCTGAGCAGGGCTGTTGAGGATAGGGTGACCTGGAGGTTTCTCATTCATAGGGTCACCAAAAGTTGAATCTGAGTTGATAGGAATTAACATCAACAAAGTCCCACTAAAGTCAATACAAACTTTTTTTCTAAGTGAACACAAATTTGGGAACACGAGTGTGGATCACAGGGCTGATCCTGTTAACCACAAAGACAGGATCTGGCCACTGTGTTTTGATGTAATTATACATTTAATATGGATGGCATGCTGTTCAATATTTATGAGATTGTAAGCAAGCTGAATTTAGAATTTCGTAACTTTTGGGATTCATGTTTATACCATCAATGACCAAAGATGGTCCCCAAAACCTACCTCCTAAGACGGCAATGCCCCACCGAAGGGTTTCCAAGGTACCGCATATTGGAACCCTATGAAATGAGGACTGTAGTGTTTTCCTGATGGTGGGTTGCACTGAGGCAAGGGGCTGTGGCAGGATCCCAAAGGGTCTCTCTGGCTGTCTGTCTCAAGGTTCCCCATGGCCAAGAGAGCACTGCAGTCATCATTCCCAAGTACCCTGATCTGTATCTCATCGGCAACCCTTTGGTTGGGGTGCTGCCTGGCTTGAAGAGAGGTAGATTTTTAGGGGATGGCATCAACAGAAGTAGCTACAATGATGGAGCTCTGCAATCATAGCTACATGTGATGACGCAGTATCTGGATCTATGTTTTTAAATGGCTGTTAATATCTTACCTTTTATTTCTGTGCCCATGATGATTGATGTTTTATTGTCTGTACTGTATTATGTTATACAGTCAGCCCTCAACTTTTGTGGGAGCTAGGGGTGCAGGCTCCTTGCGAAAGTGGAAAAACTGTGAATATAGGATGCTAATTTTTTAACTGGAGAGAACACTTCTTTAGGTATTTCTAGGTTCTCCAGCATTATTCTATGGTTAACTGTCACCAGAGGCTGACCATGGAATCATGCTGGAGGACCTAGAAATGCCAAGAGATAACTTTATTTATTTATTTATTTTGGCTGTGTATAGGACAGCAGCAGAGGTGGCAGAAAATATAGTAATCTGCAAATAATCAAATCTGTGAACGCTTAACCTGCAAATGTGGAGGGACAACTATATTTTTTCCATTTGCAATGGTTAGTGGTTAATAGCAATAAATATGTTGGCTCTTGGGAGATGGGAGACATAATTCCTTTGCAAGTAAGGGAATTCTCACTGTCTAGACTTTCAACATTTCAGTTCCTTCCTGCCTTGTTGTTTATAATTCCCCCACACCCATGTGTATACCATATATTTTACAAAGCAGCAATTCATATGGATGAAAAATTGAGTATAATTCCCAAAGCATGTGCCAAATGTGTTCATCTTTAAGGTTCTACAAGACTGTTTCTTGTTTACAGGGATCATTTAACATGGAGCATTTTATCACCTGAGAAACCTTTGGAAGTGTCTGAGATTTTAGTGAGAGAGCACCCTCTCCTGGTGAAAGTATTTTCCAGATCTACAAAATGAAATTATCTTTAAAAAAAACACATTCAAAAGAAGCTTAGGATAAGGAGGAGATACATGGAACAGTCTCAAAATCATCTGATTTGGCACAAAGTGTTGGGAAACAAATCTTAACTTCCATACCTCCTTTTAAAAAAAGAAATACTATATACTGCATATTATTTAAGGTTTGTTGTTATGTGCTTTCAAGTAGCCTAGAGTTTCTTGGGGCTTGTCTCAAATACCCCAAATCCCTATGCAAATACCCCCAAATCTGCAGTGATCAGGAGACACATGGCATGGACTTTTCCCTGAATCTGGAGCTATCTGGCCACACATGGCATGGCCCAGATTGGCACCATTTTGGGGTATCTTACCAGGATGCACAGTATGTGAGATTCAGAGTTTTTTCCATATTTTCTTCTGCCAGTGCCACTAACACCGTGATCAATTTTAAAGCTCTGGAGGCAGTTCCCAGACAAAGGAAGAAGTTTTCTACCTTCCCCTAGCTCGGCAGCACTGCCTCCTCTGGCTTGCTTGTCGCAGGAAGAGGCTCTTGAAGAAAGTGATGGAAGCACTTGAAGGAAGCAATAGGAGACCAGGTGGAAGCAGCACTGCTGAGCCAGGGGGAGGCAGAAACCCTCTCCCTTCAACCAGGAACTACCTCCAGAGCTTTAAAATTGGTTATGGTTGCAGTGGTGGCAAACAAAACTGTGCAGGGATGGTGAAGACAAGGTACCCCACATCCCTGCAGAGAATAATAATGCTCAGGGATTTGGGGGGAATGTGGGGGCATGCAGATAAAACTCCATTTGGTGTTTTTGCCCCACATGTAAGCAAGCCCTTGGTGATATTTATTCACAGCCGGGGGCAGCACTGTGTGGGGTGTGTGTGCGCGGAGAGAATGAACTGCACTGTCAGGGGAGGTGAGGGTGACACCAGCCTTAGTGACTCCACAGTTCAGAGTGGGTTTACCTTTGCTTTCTTCTGAGGCTGAGAAAATGTGACTTGCTCCAGATTACCCATTGGGTTTCCATGGCTGAGCAGGGATTTGAACCCTGCTCTCCTAGAGTCTTAGTCCAACATTCAAACCACTACACTTTACAAGCTCTCTTAGATTGACTCCAGTTTATGCTGACCCAACCAGAGGGTTTTGTTGGCAAAATTTATTCTAATGGGGTTTGGCTTGGCTTTCCTCTGAGGCTCAGAAAGTGTAATTTTCCTGACGTTACTCAGTGAACCAGAGTCCTGGTTCAGTGTTCAAGCCATTACATCGCACAGGCTCAACTGCCTTATTCAAGGTACAATTACCAATTTTAGCCAAATTATGGAACTCTGCCCACTTCCAGGACAGAGGTTCCCCATCTCTGCCTTATGGGTTACTTTGTGGTTATTTCATTTGGGAGGGGCCTTTGGAACAGGACTTCTGGAGATCTTAAGATTCAGAACAGGTTTCTATGAAAGGAGGCAGGCTTTCAGGTAAGCAGATCCCAAGCTGTGCAGTGGGTTTTTAAATTTAAAAGAACATTGCCCCCCCCAAGAATCCCCACCACCACCACCATGAAATTTTCCTTTTGTTCCCATCTGTCTAGCATTGCAGAGAATGAGGCATGGAAAATCACACCTAGAACACCTCTATTTGCTGTGTTCACATTCCCTTGGTACCATTGCCTGCTTCCACTTTTTTAAAATGCCTAAACTGTATTTCTAAATGCTCAACTGCTGTTATAAAGTATTGCAGTGCTAGAAATTTGGGGACTGAAGAACATTTTTATTTGGGGGGCAGAATTTTTATTTGGGTGGCAATGCCCTTATTTTGCCTCACCATAGCTACACTTCCAGGTAAATATGCCTATATATTTTGTAATGTCAGAATGCATCATACAGGTATGGAGAAGGCAGGTTGTTTCACATGTAAGAAAACATGATTTGCATGCAAATCCCCAGCTAGAGTTCCACAATTTGAAGGATGATGTAGGAACCAGAGCTTGGGAAAGTTATCTTTTGGACTACAGCTCCCAGAATCCCTCACCCATGCTGACTCAGGGATTATGCAAAAGGAGGAGGAGTTCTCCAAACTCTGGTCTGAATAGAGCTGTTAAAAAAATAATATTGTCCACTTCTCCTTTTCAGAATGTGTACATTGAGAGCTTATCAGATGTGGTAAATACAGCATCATAAAGATGCCTAATGAACATGAAAGGCCGCGAATACCAGACGATGTTGTGCTTTTGCAATCATGTATTGCAAATAAGGCGTTCTTTTTTATTGTCAAGCCAAGCCATCAGTAGATTTACTGTGGTGGGTTTTTTTGTCATGATTAAGAGCGTCTGAAACTGCACCCCATTCTGCTGGTGCGATTCCAGCAACAATGGGCAAACCCCATCAGAACACTTCCGGGTGGGAACGGGAAAACTAGCCATAGGACATTCTTTTTATGAACCTCCCCATGTTGCAGGCAAGTTTTTAAGTGTGTTTCAGTGCTTGTGTGTATGTTTTTTTTTTAATTTAGCTGTTTTTAGACTTTTAAGCGCACTTGCATCTTCTAGTCTGTGAACATGGAAGTACAAGTTTGCTTTTTAATGCAGTCACGGCAATGTTTGATATTTTGGATTCTTTGGCTGGGAAAAAAGGTGTAAAATATGGTGGCAAAAGAATGTTTTTAGAGGCTTGTCTGATAAAGTCCTAAGTCTCAAAAAGGCAGTACACTTGCACAAGAGATTGGATTACTCCTATTAATCATTAGCTAGGCACATTTGTTTAAAGGGCTGCTTGCCTTTATTTATTTCACTGCAACCACTGAACAGTATCAGATGGTAATGACCATGTGAAAGGCACTCGCCTCCCTGCTGGAGCTTGAATATGGATTCAGGCAAGGGCCTGGCAGCTGCAGTATTGATTCCTGTATCTCTCTAGCAATAACCAACGGCATGACAGCAGTACAGAGAAGGAGATGTGTAACTGCAATGACTCCATCCTGTGGTAACCTGGGATTTTCAGTTTGTTGGGATCCTTGGAATTTTCTGCCAGGTAGTTCTAGTGCTGTAATTCAGGGGAATGGACTAGAAATCCCAGGATTCCATAGGGTGGAACAATGACAGTTAAGGTGGTATCAAACTGTAATAATTGTTTGAATGTATGCCTAGTCTTGGACTATAGAGAAGCAAATTCAAATCTCCCCTTGGTTAGGAGATATGGACAATTCACTCTCTCTCTCTCCCCGACTAATCTACCTCACAACATTGTTGTGAAAATATTGGCTCCAATCTGAGATTCCCCTCAACCTAGCTTAAATATCTGCATGTGCTAAGTTAGCACTAACCAACCTCCATGCATAACAGCAATGATGCACAATCACAGTGAGCAACGTGCATCCACAGCACACAAACACAGAGCCACAGTGCACAACAGTGTTGTATGCAGAACTCCGCTTCCACCATTTTCAGCTGAATATGTATGTTGTGCTATGGTGAAATAATTCATCCTGTCTGCATAGCATGACTAACACATGCATATAGCACTAACTGGATGCCAGCCAAAGTGTGGAGGGAGAGAACAGCCATGTACCTCCTTGGAGGAAATATAGGATGAAAATGTAACAAATAACATTTTAAAAAATTAAACTTTTTGCATCAGAAAACAGGACTCAGAATGAGAAAGGTCAAGCTATTTTTACTCAACCTGGGACATGCAACGTGACTGTCAATTGATGAGTACACAGTTTGGCTGCCCTGGACCTCTAAAGCTGTCCTATGTAGTTATGTCTGGTGGAGTTTATCTCAGTGGGGCAGTAAATCCATGCCAGGTTTTAGGGCTCATCAACATGGTCCAGAATACAGCAGCTCCCTGCTGGTATATTCTGCCTGTGGTTCAAGTCCATTCCTCCCTTGTTTCCTGGCAAAATGGTAGGAAATCCAGACTGGCATACCAGCTGGTCTTTGTAGCCGCCGCACGTGTCCCACTCTCCATAGCCAGGAAGTCAGCCCGCAGCACATGCCTATGCCCCCCTGCATGCAACCAGCCCTAGTCACATGCTGCAGGACTCCTTCCAGGCTTCAGAGAGTGCAACAAGGGTGGCAGCTGCAGCAACAGGCTGGCATGCCGGTAAGGGCTTCAGCAGTCATGTGGGGCCCGGTCCATTTTTTTCTGGAAAGAAGCAGTTTTGGGTAGGTGTTTTTAATTTTTTAAAATCAGGTTTTAAGTCCATCTTAGCCTTGTCCTTGCCTGGGGGGGGGTGTCATGAGGACTGCCTGGGGGCAAAACGAGGCAAAAGCCGTGCATTGTCAGGACTGCAGGGTTCCAAGACGGGGCCAAGACAGGGCAAACAGCCCATCTTAATCTGAACTTTGAAGGATCTCTCCAGGTTACCAAAGCCTATCACCAAATAGGTTCAGCATGCTGGATAGTTCATGTAAAGTTCACATTAAAACCCAGTGGGGTCCATGTCACAGCTAGTTTGGTTGCATACCGTATGTGAAAATGCTCTGAGGATTGTGCTGTGTCCAACCTTCTACACTAAGGAGCCCATGCAACATATAGCCACCAGAGGGTACTATTGCTTGCTGTATGTTGTATGAGCAAACAAGAAGTCCCCAAAACAACTCACTCTGGGAGTTTGACTGTTTTGCCCAAATTATCCTCCCCCTTTTATTCTATTACTTTTTTTCACGTTTTGAAAGGCATATTCTTGCTGTCTTTCCTTCTCCTATGGCACCTTTTGTCTTCTGTAGGGATTTCCAGAGGAACTGGCAAGGAGTGATAATTCGCTCTCACATTCTCTCTCTCTCTCTCTCTCTCTTTCTCTCTCTGGCTTCTCTACGCAAATGAAAATTCAGGAAGGACTCATTCCGCACTTTCTGCAAGCGCGCTGATGACTAAAAAGGCCAATCCGAGATAGACAAGTCCGGTTGCAGAAAGCACAGCAGAAGGTCTCCTTGGGTGATGTTTCCGGGTTGTGATTTTTTCTGCGTTGTCGTTTCTCTTCAAGACATGTTCGGCGTGAGTTCTCAAATAAGGCTGCAGCATTGTGGATAGTGCGTCTCCATGCCTCCCTATGTGAGGCCAGGGCGGACCATTGTTGGTGATCAATTTGGCCGAGCCTGAGATGTCGTTTCAGGGAGTCCTTGTATTGCTTTTTTGGAGCGTCCCTCTTACGCTGACCTGTGGCGAGTTCACCGTAGAGTACTATTTTGGGGAGGTGATGGTCCTCCATCCTAGAAACGTGCCCTGCCCAGCACAGCTGTGTTCTCAATATCATGGCCTCAATGCTGGTGATCCCTGCTTGCTCAAGGACAGCAACATTCGTCACATAGTCAGTCCAGTGTATATTTAGGATTGTGCGTAAACAGTGCTGATGGAAGCGTTCGAGGAGTCGTAAGTGGTGGTGATAGGTGACCCATGTTTCAGACCCATAAAGGAGAATAGACAGTAGAATGGCTCTATACACACTGATTTTTGTGTTTCGCCTCAGGTGTTTATTACTCCAGACTCTTTTGTAAAGTCTTCCAAATGCGCTATGTGCCTTTGCTAATCTGTGATCGATCTCTTTGTCAATCTTGGCATCTGAGGAGATGATGCTTCCCAGGTAGGTGAACTGCTGAACGGACTTAAGCACAGAGTTGCCGACGGCAATGTGGGGATGGTGGTGTTTGTCCTGTGGTGCAGGCTGGTAGAGAACTTCCGTTTTCTTCAGGTTGACTTCCAGCCCAAACAGCTCTGCAGCTGTTGCGAAGCAGGATGTTAGGCGCTGCAGAGCTGCTTCTGTGTGGGCAACAAGGGCAGCATCATCAGCGAAGAGCAGCTCACGGACTAGATAGTTTAGAGTCTTAGTGTGAGCCCTCAGACGGCTTAAGTTAAACAAGCTACCATCGGTACGGTAACGTATATAGATGCTGTCATCTTCTTCGAGCTCTGCCGTAACCCTTTGGGGCATCATGCTGAAGAAGATTGTAAATAAAGTTGGCGCAAGAACACAACCTTGCTTCACTCCATTAGTTATTAGAAAGGGCTCTGAAAGAGCATCGCCATATCTGACTTGACCACGCTGGCCCTCGTGTAGCAAGATAATCATTTTAAGGAATTTGGGGGGACATCCTAGGTACCTGCATAGAATCATAGCATCATAAAATCATAAGACTTTATCAGATGATGATGCCTAATGATTGCAAAAGGGTGCATGCACCAGATGATGTCGCCCTTTCGTGATCATGCATTGTTTCAAACCTGTACTTTTTTATTGATGGCCCAAGCTGTCAATTGATCTCCCCCGCCACCCCGGGGCGATTTGTTGCCAGCATTGCCAGTGTTTGAATCTGTGCACCATTGTGCTCACGTGAATGCAGTGTGAATGGCCAGACTGGCCAGAACACTTTCGGGTGAGATTGCAACAGCCATGTAGGGTGCGCTCTTTTTACGACACCCCTGTTTACTTGGGACTTTTAAAGTGTGTTTTGGTGCTTTGATGTATTTTTCGTGTCTTTTTTTTGTTTGTTTGTTTTTTTAATTTCCCGCGTGAGTGTCTTCTTGTGAGATTTGGTGAGATTTTAAACCCGTCTGTGTCTGGACAGCCTCTATAATGGGAGAAAGTTAAGGTCTGGTGGGGGGAGCTCTTTTGCCAGCATAAAAATGCCACAATTTATGCTGGCAAAAGAACTTTCAAGGAGGGTGGCCTGATAAAGTCCATAGAGTTGGAAAAGACCACAAGGGCCATCTAGTCCAACCCCCTGCCATGCAAGAATACTTGTGTATTCCACCTAAACTTTAGGAAGAACTTCCTGACAGTAAGAGCTGTTTGGAAGTGGAATGCACTGCCTCGAAGTGCGGTGGAGTCTCGTTCTTGAGGTTTTTAAACAGAGGCTGGATGGCCATCTGTAGGGAGTGCTTTGATTGTGTATTCCTGCAGGGCAGGGGGCTGGACTGGATGGCCCTTGTGGTCTCTTCAAATTCTATGATTCTATGATAGTGATATAGTCTACACACAGTGATACTGATTCTACCTTGTGGTTTGTTGCTTATTTTTGTATTTATATGTCTTCCTTCTATATTATTAAAAAAAAAAGATTTGCAAGAGGGTGTTGGGAAACATTTTTCCCCTAGAAGTTTTAGATCAGCTCCCAGAAGCCTCAGCCAGCATGGCCAATGTCAAGGGAGTGTGGGAGTTGTAGTCCGAAACATCTGAAGGGAGAAAAGTTGTATTACAACAGGACTGTGTACATCACTCTAAATACTAATAAGCACTGTAGAAATGCTAAATATTATTACTGCATACACTATATTAACTCCCTTTTGTCTATTTGGGCTACTTCTATCATGAGAAGTGGTTGTTTGTTGTTGTGTGTCTTCAAGTCATTTCCAACTTATGGCAACAAATCCCTATCATGTGGTTTTCTTGGCAAGATTTGTTTAAAGCAAGTTTGCCATTGCCTTCTTCTGAGGTTGAGAGAGTGTGAGGTGCCCAAGGTCACCCAGCAGGTTTCTTGGCTGAGCAGGGATTTGAACCCTGGTTTCTCAATGTCCTAATCCACCACTCAAACCACTACACCATGCTGGCTGTGAAGTGGTTGTAATGCTGGTTTAAATGGAGTTATATTGTTTATTCATATTCTAATCTAAAAACTTTTCCAAAAAATGATTTTACAGAATATTTTACTGTGTGAGATATAAGGGCTGGAATAGAGATAGTTCCATTAAACTAGAGTTAGAGCCACTGAATTAATTGCTGAATGATGAAGCAACACAAAAATAAATCTAATTGATTCAATGGCTCTACTCAAGTCAGGATTAACAATAAGATTTAGGCCAGGATCAGTCTGTCTATCCATCCATCCATCCATCCGTGATCATTCCTATGGCTCAAAAAATGTAAGGTAATTTTTAAAAAGATACTGTAATTCTTTTAAAAAGAGTCAGCATAGTACAGTATAGTGGTTTGAGCGTTGGAGTATGACTCTGGAGATCAGGGTTGAAATCCCCGCATGGACATGAAAACCCACTAGGTGACCTTGGGCAAGTCACACTCTCTCAGCCTCAGAAGAAGACAATGGCAAACCTCCTCTGAACAAATCTTGCCAAGAAAACCCTGTGATAGGTTTGCCTTAGGATCGTCATGAGTCAGAAATGACTTAAAGGCACACAATAACATTAACAACGAATTTAAAAAAAACTTTAAAAAATGTATAGATTAAGCACCTCAGTGTTTTACACAGAATCTGAGTTTAGAAAAATTAAAGTGATTTTTGGGATGCTATGATTCTTAGAACTTTGCCCAGCATGGCCATTGTTTTGGAGCTCTATCCAAAAACAATTTCATTTCTGTAAACTCTGCATAGAATAACCATTCAGCCCACTCCAACAAATAGCTGCTGCTAGAGGCTGCTTTCCTAGGAAGTTAATCAATAGACCATTTAATAGTCTTGTAAATAATTAGTGTCTGACTAGTCATTCTTGACGGATGGCTCCAGGCAAGCTTTGAAAATGTAAATAACCATTAGGTTATTGTTTAATAGGATAGACAATAAAAGCAATTAAGCAGCTAAATGAAGTGCCATTTCATGAGGATTTGGCGAAGATTCAGTGTTGTTCCTAAGCTGCCCTCCCCTCCACTTCTTCCTGATAAATGAAAAACACCATGAAACTCACAGTGGTTGTTGAATGTTGTTGTTCCTGTCAGGTGAAAATGTAAAATTGGCACTATGTGAGCATTCAGCATCCTTGAGCAACTCCTGGGGTCCTGGCAGTGCCAGCCATAAATACTTGCTTAACCCCACACCACCCTCCTTTGAAAAAGCATCTATGGCCAAATAAAATTTCCCCACAAGGCCTTGAAATGGTTCTCTTTCCCTGTTGTTGTTGTTGTTGTTGTTGTTGTTGTGTGCTTTCAAGTAGTTTCCAACTTATGGTAACCCTTGGAAGAACTGATCATGGGGTTTTCTTGGCCAGATTTGCTCAGAAGGGGTTTGCCACTGCTGTCATCTGAGGCTGAGAGAGTGTGACTCACCCAAGGTTACCCAGTGGGTTTCCATGGTTGAGCAGGGATTTGAACCCTAGTCTTCTGGAGCCCCAGTCCAATGTTCATACCACAATATTATGTTCTACAGTCCCAGATATTGTGGGAAATTAAAATGGCTCCCAGACCTGGCACTGCCCACCATTGGTGCAAAATGACAGGAAAAGGGCAGATAGTTCTATGAGAGCTATGTATGTTGCCTTGAGCTCCCTGGATGAAAGGTGAAATGCAGATATAATATAAATAGAGTAAGCAAGGGGATCTTGTAGCACCTTTGAGACTAACTGAGAGAGAGAAAATGGTGGCATAACCTTTCGTAGACCCAGGCCCTGCCTATACAAGTGGAGGGGGGGAATGTAATGCCCTGCTGTAAGAGCAAATTGCAGCAGCTGTGGCTTGTCTTAATGGTGGTTTTGTTCCCAGCAGCCCCCATAAGCTTTGCATCCCAGATGAAAGCTGAGGAAGGGAGGAGAGTGTGAGGGAGCCCTTCCTCTTCCTCGGCCCCACAGGGATGGTGGTGGCGATGATGATGGGATGGGGGGGAACTGAGGAAGGGAGAAGTGGGTAAGAGAGCCCTCCCCCCTCACTCGGCCCTGTGGTGGTGGCAGTGGCAATGGCAGGACAGGGAAAAGGAGGAAGGGAGAAGAGGGTGAGAGAGCCATCCCCCTTCCTTGGCCCCGTGGCAGTGACAGCGGTGGTGGCTGGGGGTGGGTGGGTAGGTGGGAATGACAGCTGCCCTCCTCCCTTCCCCATCCTCTGCTCAGGGAAGAAAATGGTGGCTGCAGGTGGTTGCCTCGTTAGGACACCCCGCCTCCTGAGCTCATCCGGCCAATCAGATTTGTGTTTCTTCTCATCTGGGCAAGCGAATCAGATCAACTCGCTTGTCCTGACAGGCAGAAATGCGCACCCCCTTGCTGTTGTTTTTTAAAAGATGGGAAAAGCCGCAAAGGCTTTTCTGGTGAGGTTTTTGGCCTTTTTCACCCCCTCCTTCACAATATGGCAAAATCACACAGAATACCATTAAGACAGGTAGGATTCTCCTCGCATTCCATGAGGAGTTTTTTTTACCATTTGTACACCCCCCTTCCAAGTCTACTTCCTCAGATGCTGGAGTGAACTGGTGCCCAAGAGCAAACCTTATAAGCAGGCTGTTGAATAGCCACAGAAATGCAAAAAAATTGCAAAACTAGTGGGTGTGATGATGAGGTGACAAGTTCAGTTTAACAATGGTTGTTTATTTATTTTTATTTATTTATGCCCCGCTCTTCAGCCACAAGGCTATCAGAGCGGCTTACAAATTGTTTTAAGCAATAGCTATTTACACATCTACACTGCATTAAACAGTTTCCAATGTGTGTTAGCTAATTGTTAAGGAACAGGGTGGGTGGATGTCCATATTAATGGTGGATGAAGTTTTGGAATGTAGTGTGATGCTGGTGGAAGAGCACCCCCATGAGACTCTGGTGTTAACTTGTGTTATAATATGTATAGTGTGCCAGGAAACCATTATCTCTATTCAACCCACTGTTGATGGATTGGAGTTTGTGGGTATATTCCAATTCAGCTGTTTCTCTTTCCAATCTTCCCTTGTAGTTTTTTTGTTCAAGTACAGCTGTCCTGAGGTCAGAGATGGAATGTCCAGCAATATAAATACAGTTAAGTTGCTATTTATCTGTTAGCCCGTTTTCTATTGTACCACACAAAAAATGGTAGAGGTGGGTTTCCCCCAAATGTAGAGGAGCTGTTTGGGATGGTCTGACTTAATATACAGGTTAGGTGGCATACACCAAATTCACTTTGAGGGGCACCATAATTATTTTTCTCATTCATACAGAGAAGTGTGTTTGGCAGCCAACTGGGAGAGGCATGCCCTCTCTCAAGGGCAACTGAGACTGATGTGCAACATGAGGGAGGTTTGGGAAGAGATAAGCAGTCATCCTCCAAAGCAGTTGAACCTGAATAATCTTTAATGGTGGTTAATGTTTCTCCTGAGCAATGCTGGTCTTACCTTCAGATTGCCTGTTGATTTATGCAACCCAATGAGTTTCATAGAGCGTTTCCCCCCCCGCAAGGCAATGAGTACTTGGAGGTGGGTTGCCATTGCCTTCCTCTGAAATATAGTCTACAGCATCTGGTACTCCTTGTCAGTCCACCATCTGAGTACTAACCATGCCTGACCCTGCTTAGCTTCCTAGATAGATTGGATCTTGTCCCTTCAGAACATTTAGGCAGTGTTATATCTAGTAACTAATAGATAAAAGTCCAGCACTGAAGCTGTTGCATCCTATTGGTTCTTACATGTATGCTCATACTGGGCTGGTTCCAAAGGGTGGCATGGTTTAACAGTGTTACTGTTTCCATTCAGCTCACAGTATCTAAGAAGATATGGTGCAACCTGGTGGAACTTCTCACTTTGCATCTTCAGTCTCTTCCAGTAGGGGCCCATCAATGAAGAATCCATCTTGGATTACCTCCGCAGTTCAGAGCCAGCATTGTACTGGTATATGCCTAGATGAATGACATTCACACTCTCATACTTTGGGGCTTGACTTGTGGCAGACCAACTCAAAACACTGCTTCTTGTCACCACCCTCTGCAGATCTAAGTCCTCTAAGTAGCGGCATTTTCGCAACCCTCCCAGGAAACAACTCCTTCGACAATCAACATAATTGAAAGAATACTCTGAACTGTTGAAAATGTTTGCTTTCATTTAGCTTACTGGAAAAATGTAGAGTTTTTGGCATGAGCTACCCACCCACCCAATGGAGACCCCTCCCCAATAATAACGTTCTAGGATACACTGCTCATTCATAAATTCTTTAAATTTTGGTCCTTCATCTGTGAAGCTACTTTATTTCTGTGGTGACTGTGGTTTTTGCAGACCGACGTTGCTTCCAGCTTTGGCCAACACTGGGAGAAGGTCTCTGATGGTTCTTAGAGCCACTCTACTGAGGCAAAGCATGTGAAACACAATAACTTAATTCATAAATTTTCCACTCTATTTCCTTAGGATCTACCTTTTTTCTAATTTATTGGTAATGAGGATTTATGCTTTCAGTCCTCTAGAACTTAACAGAATTTCATTGGTTTCCTGAGAGGTAAATTAAATTAAACTGCTAATTCTTCTAAGAAAATAATATTTATTTATTTATACCCTGCTCTTCAGCCACAAGGCTATCTGAGCAGCTTACAAATTGTTTTAAGCAATAGCAATTTACACATTTACACTGCATTAAGCAGTTTCCAATGTGTGTTAGCTAATTGCCCCCACAAGCTGGGTACTCATTGTGGAGACAAGGCCAAGATACACAATTTTACGATTATTCTCCTCAACCTCCCAGTAAGGGCTGATTTCCACCATGCAAAGCAACTGGTGTGTTTGTGTAGAGGGGCTTTGGATTGGCAGGGGGATGGGCTGTTAACAATTTACTTGCTAGCCTCATGCCAACTGAAAATTGCTCTCTGCCAGCTAACTTTCTATTCACACAAGTGAAAATATATGTACATACGTATGTATGTATGTTATATGCCTTCAAGTTGATCCTGACTTGCAGTGGCCCTAATCTAGAGTTTCCTTGGCAAGATTTATTCAGTGGAGGTTTGTCATTGGCTTCCTCTATGGCTGAGAGAGAACATGACTTGCCCAAACTCCTCCAGTTGGTTTCTATGGCCGAGTGGAATTTGAACCCTGAACTCCCAGAGTCCTAGGGTTTGTCTATACAAGGCTATAAAATATGGATTGGTGCGCATGAATGCTAAGCAGCAGCTTTCATTTGTCTCAACATTTTTTTGGCAAGATCGCAGGCATGTGAAGCTATCTGCATTCATTGTTCAAATGGACATGCTTGCAAATCAAGATGGTGGGTGCAAGTGAATTACTCGCATTTTTATTGTCATCAGTTGCCGCAGCCAAACAGTATTTTTTTTAAAAAAGCATATCCAAGGTGCGGAAATGCAATATTCTGCTTAAATAAATAGAAAAGGAAAGGGGAAAAAAGGCTGTTTCATTACCTGAGCGCACAAGTGCTATGGCGAAAATCCAATATGGTGGTTTTGGGTGCTTGTCTTGTTAGCAAGCTCTGCCCCCTGTGTATGTCCAACCAATCAGCTTTCCAGTTCTGTGGGGAATGCGCACCAAAGCAAATTGGTTATCTCAATAAGCAGGAACATGCATTCCCTGTGGAGTTTTTTAAAAAATACAGGAAAAGACACAAATGCTTTTCCCACAGAGTATTTGGTATTTTCGGCCCCCCTCCTTTTGAATATGACAGATTGATGTGGGATCTCGTTAAGACGAATTGTGTTATCCTTGAATTCTATGAAGAGCATTTTTGCCATATAGACAACCCCCTAGTCCAACTCACAAAGCACTACAGCACACTGGCTCGCTGTTGTGCAGATGATATATAAAGGTATAAATTGCCTTATGCGTATGGACTGAAATTTTCCACCACTGCTCAATGGAAGTATTCATGTTTGGGATACAGAAGTGCATTTTTGCATGTGGTGCACATTGGGGTCCTATTGCTCATTGGTGCACAACTGCTCATGGTTGTGCATGGTTTCACCCTAGGCATTTTGCAGCAATGCTCAGTGTGCATTTAGTTGCACAGCATTCCAATTCACTAACATGGAAGTACAATACAACTGCTATTTGATTCTGTGGACATCAAGATTCCTATCTCAGCCATTGGCCACCTGGACCAATAAGATACTGAGGAGAACTTGGAAATGTTACTTTTTTGATGACAACTCCTAGAATTACCCTACAGTGGCCATGCTGGCTGGAAGATTCTGAAAGCCATCATCCAAAAGAGTACTGCAATCGAGCATGATGGACCAATGATCTGAATGTCAGCTTCCTATGAAATGTGATTGACACTTACCCAGTTTGGCACCATAGTAGTAGAAAAGAAGAGGAAGACATCATATGCTCAGCCCATGAAGATGGATTTGGGTTGTTGACATAGGTGATGAAAGAGAAAAATAACTAATAAAATCATCTGTATTTAAATGGAAATCACTCTTGCACACTGGGAATGAGTGTCATATTTTACAGGAGAACTTCATAATTTAACAGAAAGAATTGCTGCTTTACCTTGCCTGTTTTACCAGCAACCAATAATCCAGGCTTCTAACTGAATGGTGATTGATCTACAGTAGCTAGTAATACTTTATGTAAATAAACCCTCTTTAAATGGCAAAGTCAGACCTAGGCCATTATTAAATGTTGCTCTAAACTAAATTCATAATATTATGAGGGAATATTTTGCTCCAAGACAGATAGCTGTATGTTTTATTTTCCTTACACTCAGAAAATGTTCACTAGCTGATTGATATGCAAGGGTAGCCCATTTGAAATGCTGGAGATTTCTAGTCAGTCCCACCCCCCCTCTGGCTTTTCTTCACAAATGAAGATTCAGGAAGGACTCATCCCGCGCTTTCTGCAAACGTGGACTAAAAAGGCCAATCTGAGATAAACAAGTCCGGTTGCAGAAAGCACAGCAGAAGGTCTCCTTGGGTGTTGTTTCCGGGTTGTGATTCTTTCTGCATTGTCGTTTCTCTTCAAGACTTCTTCGGCGTGAGTTCTCAAATAAGGCTGCAGCATTGTGGATTGTGCATCTCCATGCCTCCCGATGTGAGGCCAGGGTGGACCATTGTTGGTGATCAATTTGGCCGAGCCTGAGATGTTGTTTCAGGGAGTCCTTGTATCACTTCTTTGGAGCACCCCTCTTCTGCTGGCCCATGGTGAGTTCACCATAGAGTACTATTTTGGGGAGGCGATGGTCCTCCATCCTAGAAACATGCCCTGCCCAGCGCAGCTGTGCTCTCAATATCATGGCCTCAATGCTGGTGATCCCTGCTTGCTCAAGAACAGCAACATTCGTCACATAGTCCAGTGTATATTTAGGATTGTGCATATACAGCGCTGATGAAAGTGTTCAAGGAGTCATAAGTGTTGGCGATAGATGACCCATGTTTCAGACCCATAAAGGAGAATAGACAGTACAATGGCTCTATACACACTGATTTTTGTGCTTCGCCTCAGGTGTCAATTCTTAAAGATCCTCTCATAGACTTCCCCAAACTCCAGGTGCTGGACTACAGTTCCCATCATTCACAGCAATTGCCAAGTCAGACTGAGGATGATGGGATTAGTGGTCCAACAGAGATGGATAGCATTTGGGGATAATGACTATCATTTTCTTGATCCTGATCTTATGCCTTTATGTTGCAGTGCAACATTAGAATTACCCTGTTCAACCTGTGTGATACGTACAGGTATACCTCAGTTAAGAAAGTAGATCTGTTTCGTGGCCTGCCTTCTTTAAAAGAAAATTTGGTACCAGAGGAAAATAATATGGAAAGAAGAGGGGCTGAAATCCAGCATGAGACTTACGTCTTCATAAGTGGACTCGTGTGTGAGGGAAACAGAATTGAGTAGTCTTGCAATGTCTGTATTCACCTTGGGGCTGCCGTGACTTTACAATGTATGGGCACCCATTGCAGAATGGTAGCAGTGGAACGACAGATGCACCATGGCCCCAATATATAACGGGCACAAATATGCATTGGGACACTCCTGTTGCACATCTGGATACTGGCTAGGAAGTGCTGGAGCAAAACTGAAGTGCCCAATGTGCATCAAAAGAGCATGATGCTCAGGAGAAGTGTCCAATACACATCAGAAGTGCCCAGTGCACATCACAAGTGCCCAATGAGCATGAGAAGTTCCCAGTACACATCAGAAGTGTCTGGTGCACATCAAAAGTGCCAAATGCACATCAGAAGCACATGATGCACATCAGGAGTGCCCAGTGTGCATGTCAACACTCTTGTCGGTGTCTGGCTGTAAATCTAATTAACTAACAGGGTTTTGTTGCATTTCTGCAACATAGTTACAGATTCATAAAGTTACAAAATGTAGACCATGATGTAGAATTTTGGCCAGGGCTAGGTTCCTATGTCATAATAAAGAAGAGAAATTCAACAGGTTTCAGTAAGTTTTTACTGAGAACTAACAATATGGACATGGGAAAGGAAACAGCTAACTCAGGTAAGCCTTGGATAAGTAAACAAAAGTATTTTGAATTTTCTAGAGACCACCTGAAAGCTTTTCCCAAAATGGGTTCAGGGATGACTTTTTCTTTCACCAGCCTCCACATTTCTTAGACATGCCATTTTGGAGGCCAAATGTATTGATCTATGCGTTTTAATATGCTGGGTGTTGCTGGCGACTAGGTAGGCTTATATACTTTCTCCTTTTCTCTCTGCTTTGCTGCTCATGCATACTCAGTAAGGGATTCTGGAAGATGCTGCTATTCACTTTGCCTGATCTAGACAGGCACACACAGCTACAGTAGGACTGGCTAGAATAAAATTCCTTTCTTTCCCACCTCAAGTTTTATTGTATGGTTTTAGACACACTACTGCAACTTGATACTGAATGTCTGTGTTTCTCCATCCTTCCTTCAGCATTCTCTCAAAGCTGATGTTGCTAACGAAGACTTACAGCTAGACAAAGGAAAAGGAGGAAAGAGGAAAACTGGGTGGGCATGAAAGATTTTGTTTAAAAAAAAAAGGAGCATCTTTGTTAGGGACTTTGTTAATTGAAGTATGTTTTTATATCCAATGCATAATTGGTCCATTTGCTTTTCATTATATCATCAAAGAGTAGACTGCCTTCTGAAAGCCCTCTACATAGAGGACTGCCGTAGCTAACATGCCCTGCAGGTGGCATTGCCATGTTTTCAGCCAGGAGAATATGATGAATTTCATACGGGTTCAAAGAACCAGCCAATTCTGTGGAGGTAGCAGGTAATCACTGACGTCAAGATCTGGAACCGAGCAAAGTTTGAGTAAGGACTGCCAAGGCGTCTCCACCCAGCTTGGCCTGAAATCCTGCATTTCAATCACAGCCACACTCTACACACATTCCCGCAGTGCTGCCAGCCAGGCCAAACTGTTCTGACTTGTGACTGTGCTTCAGCAAAGCAACTGCAAAGCAACAAATCGCTTCATTTTAGGCTGTGCCTGACGAAGGAGCACATGGATAATCTGGCTGGATCAAATCAAAGCTTCATCTAGCCCAGCCTTCTTCAAGATGACAGTCTCCAGAAGTGCTGGTCTATAGCTCCCATCATACCCAGCCAGGGTGGCCAAGGGGTAGGTAAGGACTTTTTCGGACAATGTAAAAATAACGGAAGCAGCGTCGCCAGGTTGTGACGCTACAGCGCTAGAGGGCATCAGTTTCGTACGACGCTCCTTCCTAGCGGTACTGTTGCAGTACCGCTGGGATATTTGAACGTGATATTTTTGCTTTCTACCGTCATATTTTACTCACGATCAGCGATCATGAGTAAAATATGACGGTAAAAGCAAAAATATCACGTTCAAATATCCCAGCGGTACTGCAACAGTACCGCTGGGAAAGAGCGTCGTACGAAACTGACTCCCTCTTGCGCTGCAGCGTCGCAACCTGGCGACGCTGCTTCCGTTATTTTTACATTGTCCGAAAAAGTCCTAAGAGTAAAGCCACACTAGCTAAAGTGATCGGGTTTTTTTTAATAGTCCAGCAAAGTCACTGGGTTATAGTCCAACAAAGACATCTCTGTCCTCGGACTTTTTCGGACGACAGTTTACAATGCTAGCAGCCTCGTCCCCGTTGCGAGGCTGCAGCGCTGCAGAGTGTCCCTTTCGGATGACGCTCTGCCCTGCTGTCCCTCTTGCGGTACTGTTGCGTAACCGCGGGGACACAGCAGCGTTATATTTGGCATTTTTCTACTCACGAAAGTTGATCGTGAATAGAAAAATGCCAAATATAATGCTGCTGTGTCCCCGCGGTTACGCAACAGTACCGCAAGAGGGAGAGCAGGGCAGAGCGTCATCCGAAAGGGACGCTCTGCAGCGCTGCAGCCTCGCAACGGGGACGAGGCTGCTAGCGTTGTAAACTGTCGTCCAAAAAAGTCCCTCATGTCCTCCTTGCTGCTAGTTCTGCTCCAGGTACTTCATGCTTCTTGAGCTGTGAAAGGCTGGACCACCACCTTTCGGACCTGAACATAACTGATGTTTGTGCCTCTTCAGGCTGATCAATGCAGGAGCTTCTTGCAAGAGAACAGCCTGAAAGCAGCCAAAGCATGTAAGTAGATGTAGGGAGTTCGAATGTGAGCCCACAATAGATCTCCACTTAGGGGTTGTCTAAACAGCGAAAATGTTCTTTATATAATTCAAGAAGAATGCAATTTGTCTAAGTGTCATCCTGCATCAATCCACTGTATTTGGAAGGAGGGGGGCCAAAAACACCAAAAACTCCTTTGTGGCTTTTCCTGAAGTTTTTAAAAAGCTCCACGGGGAATGCACATTCCCACTTATTAGGACACCTGATTCACTTTTATTCACATTCTTGATAAGAGCGGAAGTGGAAAGCTGATTGGTTGGACATGTTCAGGGGGCAGAGCTTGCTAACAAGGCAAGTGCCCAGAACTGCCATGTTGGAGTTTTGCCATAGCGTGTGCTGAGATGATGAAACAACTTTTTTTTCTCATTATTTAGGTGGAATATTTTGCTTTCTCACCTTAGATATGCTTTATAAAACTACTGTTTGGTGGCGGCAACTGGTGACAATAAAAATGTGAGTAATTCACTTGTGCCTGCCATCTTGATTTTCAGGCATGCCTGTCAGAACAGTGAAAGCGGGTAGCTTTGCATGCCTGCGATCTTGCAAAAAAAAACCCATTAAGACAAATAGAAGCTGCTTCGAATTGGCATTAGCACACATCAATCCACACCTCCCCCCCCCCCCATTTGTCTATAATGCCGATATAGACAAACCCTTACTCTTCCTATATGTTTGTCCACAGGGAACCGAGTTGCAAAGAGAACTGAGCTTCCCATTTCCAGCTCAAACTGGCTGGGCAGAATGCTGATTGGTAGACCCTTATGCCATTTGAAAAGTCACTCCCTCCTTCCGGCTGTGCAGAATGCTAATTTCTTTGACCTTCTGATAGTAACAAAGCCACAGGCTGCTCCCATCCAGAGTAGCGTTTAGTGGCCCAGCACCTAGTTTTGCTTATCTGAACCCTGTTTTTAAAGAAATGGGCTGGGATCCTGCTTAATAGCAATGCCAGTACAACTACTGTTATGTTGACAGTGGTCATGGGAGAAAAAGGCTACAGTGCAATGATCATGAAAGAAATATGGCATTGGAGAAATAAGCTATTCACAGCCAGCGGATTCTGCTTATTATCCTAGCCAGTGCTTTATGATCCTGGGAAAAAGGGTAATTGCTAGCATAGTGCACAAACAGGATTTTGGCCTTATGGTCTAATTTATTTATTTATTTGGTAGAAAACTGTATATTGTAGTGGGCTTGTGTGCATCTCAGAGTTTAGAAATGTTACTTCCAGTGGATTACAACTCCCAGAATATAACTCCTAGGAGCCATGCTGCCTGGGGGATTCTGGGAGCTGTAGTTCAAAAGGCATTGTTGGAATCCTATATTACCTGTTATATTATGTAACTTTATCTATACGTGTCTATCTATGTAGAAGAGGCACTAAGAAAGCCCTTTACTGAATTCCAAAGATGCATGATGGCACACCAGCAAGAGTGCCCAATGCTCATTGGGGCCAATGTACATTGGTGCACAAGGCACATTGGCATGCACTGTGTACTGAGGTGCCTTGCACACAATGTGCATTGTGCATTGATGTGCATTGTGCACCAATGCACATCAGCCACTTTGCCATTTCTGCTATTTAGTAACATAGTGGATACAGATGCTACGCAACTGCTCATTTCTTTTTGGGGGGCAGACATAGTTCCACTTATGAAGACATAAGGCCTTAACAGGATTCTGGCGACTATTTTCAAGCTCTAGCTAATTATTTATAGATGAAAGTTTTTTTTCATTTAGAAGTTTTAACCTTCATTGTCATTGTGAGTCTCCCCATAAGGTCTGTGTTTCACTTTCAGAGCAATGAGATAATAATTATACCTGTCCAAAGAAAGGTGTGGACTTTTTTGCTGCTCTTTGGTGAAGTATCTGGGAAATAGTGTCCAATGATGGATTTTTTAAAGAAGGAATGAAATGTATTACTGTACTGTTTTTTTTTAATGGTTTCCAAAAGAAAGCAGGTCTTGTTCTAAGAATTCTTTGCCCCAATATTTGCTTTTGGGTGTAACCCTACTTCCTGGCAAAATTCCTTTTGGTGATCCTAGAAATCTTTTTAAAAATATATTTTCTCATAGAATGCTTTACTCTCTTTTAAAAATAAATAAATCAGTGAAAGACTTCTTTGTCGACAGACTCACGTTATAAAAAACATAAACTCTGGGAGCCAATTAATAAGAGACAAATAGTTAGAAGGAAAGAACAATTTTAAGGAGAGTTGCCCAACCCAGCAAAGAGAGATAGAACAGAATTCCTCATGCACAGTGGATTGGAGTGCAAACTCAAAGCCTGCATGCAATCAGTGTGTGTGCATGTGTGTGCATGCACACCTTCAAGTTGTCTGTTGACTTATTAATTTCATAGGGTTTTCTTAGACAGGGAATATTCAGAGGTGGTTTTACCAGATCCTTTCTCTGAAATATAGCCTATGGTGCCTGGTATTCATTGGTGGTCTTCCATCCAAATACTAACCAGGGCTGGCCCAGTTTAGCTTTCAGGATCAGATAGGATTTGGTGCCTTCAGGGTAGAACACAGCAAAAACTTCAGAAATTTCAATAAGCCAATTGGCCATATGGTGGAGCAATTAATTTACTGATTAAATTTATATAGAGGTTAATAAAGGAGTTCATTTTTCCTTTCATTTTTCCTTTCAAATGATAGGTGTGGGTGCTGAGTGAAGTGCTACCCTCACCATTCCATCCTAGGTGAGAGAAACTGCTTACTTTCATGGCTGTTCCAAGGTATTTTGCCACATGAGGCACACAAGCAAAGGACACCCTCTCTCTACCAAAATCAAGATGCATAGTATCTAAAGCAGGTCAAGTCATTTTGGCTCAGAAGGCCTCATGTCTCCCTCCGAGACCCCCCACTCTGGATTATGATACAGACAGCAAGACAGACAAAGAGGGTGTCAAGTTTAGATCTCAGGACCCAGGGCAGATCCTGACAGGGAAATGGAAGAGCAGAGGGATGTGCCCATGCAGGAGACAAACAGGGATACTCCCCAGCAACCATAAGACACAGATACAAACCAGACACTATCTACTTCAATTGAGCATAGACAGGAAAGGGAGGGCCTGCATTGTTCAGAGCATATATTTATAGAAAATGTGTGTTAATCAGGCAACAACTGAGGAAGGATTCTAGACAATAAATATCCCAGCCTCGTTCTTGACAGGTTGTTGCTGCAACTGACATTTCTTGGAAGTGCAACCTACTTTACTCTGGACTCTCTGCTCATGTGATTCTAAAATTTTGAAACCCTGTTTTGTGAACTGACTTTGCTACTGACACCCCTCTGGATTTGACTCCTTGACTAATTGCTTTATCCTGTGGACTGGACTGGCTTTGTTATTGGGAACTGTAAAATGCTTGACTGAAAAGCTCTGGTAAGACAGCTATTACAACTCTGCTAAACTCTCTTCCCTGGCTGGCTGCTAAAACAAGGACAGAAGGCAGAAGACCACACAAGTACCTTGTAACTTAAAAATGTAATAATAACAAATTAAACAGCTAACAATTTGCTGCTGTTTCATGTCTGCTGCATAATGGCACAGCTGGCCTTGCCCATTGGAAGATGTACACAGATTTTAAAACTTTAACCAGAATCCTGTTGGGGACTTATATTGTCATAAGTGAACTTACTTCAGCAGGAATTAGTATTGGAGAGACCATTGCTCTCAGTGTATATCAGGACACCAGCTAGGGGCTGCAGATGTGCATCATTAGAGGCTGATATGTATTGGGACACTTTTACCAGTCTCCTCTTATGTGTCTTTGCAATTCATTGACAGGGTTTCCTACCACCTTTGCCACATAGCTAAGTATATGTAAAGTTATGTAATGTAGACCATCATAGTGGAGTCTGGCCAATATACTTAGTATCTGAAGCTTCTCCTCTTCGTAGTGATACATCTACCACAGATGATGATGATGATGATGATGATAATAATAATAATAATAATAATTTCTATCCCGCCCCTCTGCAACGCAATCGGGGTGGCTTACAGCATAAAAATTCCACAATTACATTAGTACCTTAACCCACCCACCCCTTAAAACAATATTAAATTAAAAAGATTAAAAACATACAATAATTAAAAAGAGGAAAAAATGGAACAATTCAATGGCAGCTTAAGGGAAAAGACAGCCGAATCTTCAGGCCGGGATAGCTATTCAGGAAAGGCCTGCCGGAAAAGATCTGTCTGGACAGCTTTTTTGAAGCTGTCTAGGGTGGTAATAAGAAGGATCTCGTCCAGCAGGCCATTCCATAATCTGGGAGCGGCAGCAGAGAAGGCTCTCTGGGAGGTCACCGACAGCCTTGTTTTCATAGGCTGTAACAGATTCCTCCCAGAGGACCGAAGTGCACGGGGAGGGTCGTACAGGAGGAGGCAGTCCCGGAGGTAAGTTGGGCCCAAGCCATGTAGGGCTTTAAAGGTCATAACCAACACCTTGTACTGTGCCCGGAAACTAATAGGCAACCAGTGGAGAGCTTTTAACACAGCTTTTAACACATAAGCTAGAGAGAGCTAGTGGGTTTTGTGTAAGTGGGGGAGTGAATCTGCTCTTAGTCCAAATTTTAAAGGCTGCTGACCCCTATCCCCAAAACAGGTTACAGCACCCTGGATACCTCCTTTAAAGACTAGACTAAGATCTAGAGAGGATTTGCCATCTCATTGACATGCAGCTAACCAACCGCCACTGACTACAGCCTAAGTGTCATTTGGACAAACCTTCCCCATAGCCAGAGCTTCAAAAAGTTTCTTTTGGGGGCTACAATTCTGAGATTTCCTAGCCAGCATAGCTACAGTTTCCTGAACTCTACTCATAGTTCACATGTGCTCAATTGGCTACAGCAGTGCACCTGGTAAGCATACTGAAGAAGAAATCATGCGAGAGGAATCAAACAAGTAATCCCATTTCAACCTTTACCTCTGAAAGGAAAATTGACATCAGAGACAAGTTGCTACCCAAGTTTGTTTCCATGTTTCATTTGTTTTCCATTCTTCCAACTCATGTGCACGTTTTGACAAAGCAAAGAGAACAGAGTGAACTAGTAATATTTGGAACAGGAACAAAATAGGCCAAAGGTCTGGACTGACCTTTCTGGTGCTGCTTTGTGCTAAGACAGGGAACACAGTTGTCTCATACACCTACAAAAAGAACATGCCAGTTGAATAAAGCTACCTGCTGTAAACTTCCTGCAAACTTTATCCAGTACTCGTAAGTTCTTGGCTTCCTGGAGCTCACTGAAAACATGTGAAGAACCAAAAGGATTCGAGCACTTTTTGTTTTCTGAGCATAAGTATGGCCTGGGAATTAGAAAGAGTGTTCAGGAATGTGAGGTGAATGTTCTTTCAACTTTGGTTCGCCTTTGTTTCCTTATGAAAAATGACACCTCTATAGGCCTGCCGGAGGATAAAATTAATCTCTGGAAGGATTTATTTATTTCTTATTTATTTATTTCATTTATATGCTGCCTTTCTCCCTTACAAGCTGGCCTCCAGAGGTATTCAATTAAAAATGATTACAATAAAATTTAGAAGAGTTAAAATCACCATATAAAACATTTTAAAATCATTTTAAATATAAACATAAAGTTTAAACATAAGTTTAATTAAACATAAGTTTAAAAAATAAAAATAAAACATTCAATAAAAGCCCCCTCCTGCTTATACAATCAGCCCTCCTTATCCACTGATTCTTTATCCATAGATTCAACCATCCACAGGTTGAAAATACCACCCCCCAAATAATAATTCCAAAAAACAAATCTTGCTGTTTGCCATTTTACATAAGGGACACCATTTCATTTGGCATCTTGATTTCAGTAAGGCCTTTGACAAGGTCCCCCATGATATTCTTGCTAAAAGGTAAGTAACATGTGGGCTAGACAATGCGACCATTAGGTGGATTTGTAACTGGTTGACCGACCAAACCCAAAAGGTAGTCACCAATGGCTTTTCTTCATTCTTTCTAGACTTCTTCACTTCTTTCTAGGACTAGCAGGGTGCCACAAGTTCTGTCCTGGGCCCAGTGCTATTCAACATCTTTAGCAATGACATCACCCAAGGAGACCCTCTGCTGTGCGTTCTGCAACCGGACTTGTTTATCTCGGATTGGCCTTTTTAGTCATCAGCGCGCTTGCAGAAAGCGCGGGATGAGTCCTTCCTGAATCTTCGTTTGCGAAGAAAAGCCAGAGGATGAGGGGACAGAGGGTATTCTTATCAAGCTTGCAGATGACACCAAATTAGGAGGGGTAGCTAATACCCCAGAGTATAGGATCAGAATCCAAAATGACCTTAACAGATTAGAAAGCTGGGCCAAAACTAACAAAATGAATTTCAACAGGGAGAAATGTAGGATACTACACTTGGGCAGGAAAAAGGGAAAGCACAGATATAGGATGGGTGACACATGGCTTGAGGGCAGTACATGCAAAAGGGATCTAGGAGTCTTAGTGGACCACAAGCTGAACATGAGTCAGCAGTGTGATGTAGCAGCTAAAAAGCCAATGTGATACTAAACTGCATCAAAGGGAGTATGGTGTCTAGATCAAGCAAGGTAATAGTGCTACTCTGTTCTGCTTTGGTCAGACTTCACCTGAAATACTGTGTCCAGTTCTGGGCACCACAATTCAGGAAGGATATTGTGAAGCTGCAACGTGTTTAGAGGCGGGCGACCAGGATGGTGGGAGGTCTGGGAGCCATGCCCTCTGAGGAGTGGCTTAGGGAGCTGGATATGTTTAGCCTGGAGAAGAGAAGGTTGAAAGGTGACATGATGGCCATGTTTAAATATTTGAAGGGATGTCATACTGAGGATGGAGCAAGCTTATTTTCTGCTGCTCCAGAGACTAGGACACGGAGCAATGGACTCAAACTACAGGAAAAGAGATTCTACTAAACATTAGGAGGAACTTCCTGATAGTAAGAGCTGTTTGACAGTGGAATGCACTGCCTTGGAGTGTAGTGGAGTTTCCTTCTTTGGAAGTTTTTAAACAGAGGCTGGATGGCCATCTGATGGGAATGCTTTGATTCATGGCAAGGGATTGGAATAGATGGCCCTTGAGGTCTCTTCCAACTCTATGATTCTACTATGCCATTGTACATAATGGGACTTGAGCATTCATGGATTTCGGTATGCACAGGGAGTCTTGGAACCAAAACCCAGCAGATACCAAGGGCCCTCTGTACATTAAAAGCCTGTCTTTATCTGCAGGTGAAAGGAAAGCAGGGAAGGAGCCAGCCTGGTCTCCCATGGAAGGGCCTTCCAGAGGGTGGGAGCAGCCACTGAAAAGGCCCTCTCTCTCTCTCTCTCTCTCTCTTTCTCTCTCTCTCTCTCTCATTCTCTCTATCTCTAACTCATTGTAAGGATTGTGAAAAGACCTTTCAGCATTTGAAGGCGCTATACAAAAAAATTGTATTATCCTCCTCATCACTACCACCACCAGCAGCAGCAGCAGCAGCAGCAGCATCTTTGTTGCTATTATTGGCCAGAATCCAGTTGAAGGGTTACGAATGTGTAACTACTGTAGTTATGGGCTATGTAAGCTGCTGCCACACTGCAAAAATAATGCAGTTTGACACCACTTAAACTATCATGGCTCCATCCTATGGAATCCTGGGATTTGTAATTTGTTGAGGCACCAGAACTCTCTGACAGAGAAGGCTAAATATCTCACAAAAATACAAATCCCAGAATTCTATAGCATTAAGTCATGGCAGTTAAAGCAATGTCAAATGGCATTATTGCGCTGGAAAATGTCTAGCAAGACATCTTCTCCAAAGCAACTCTATGTTACTTTTTTTTACTGGAAGTCCTTTATTTTAATAGGATTTGCTGTTATCCATGGTTTCTGGTAAGTCCAGGAACCAAGCCCTGTGGATATGGGGGTCTGGCTGTGCTTGCATATACATAATGAGATATCTCGGAGATGAGACCCAAGTCTAAACACAACGTTTATTTATGTTTCATGCACACCATATACACATAGCCTGAAGATAATGTTAGACATAATATTTTAATCTGTTTGTGCATTAAACAAAGTTTGTGTACATTGAACCATCAGAAAGCAAAGGTGTTACTATCTCAGCCACGCATTTTGGATTTTGAATGTTTCAGATGTCAGAATTCTGGATGAGAGATAGGCAACCTGTAGTTACGAATGTGTAACTCTAGATTACACATTTGTAACTCCCCAACAGGATTCCAGCTATTGTTGTTAAATACTGTATTGCACATTCTTGGCATTATGTTAATGCATCTAGCTACTATTAATGCTTTTCCCCTTAATCATCAGCAATAGTGTTGGGCTGGCAAAGACTAATACAACCCTTAGAATGTGAATGCACGCATCAAAGTCTCTGCTCCAGTAAACACAGACACTTAGGTTTCATTGATTGCTTGATTAACATGGGTTTTTCATTACTCTAATCTCACTGAGAGCATCGGGGCTGAACTTTCTAGCAGATGTGAGACATGTGTACTGAATACGATTACGGGAGATTAAAGAACCAGACAGAGTGGGCGATCCAGAGTAATCTCTTTAACAGCTTACTCCACTTTTCCCCTTCATTTATTCCATCTGTTCCATTTTGTTGAGCCAAGCCCACTCATGCCCAGGTGGGCTGTCAGAAGCACTTTTCCATGAAACCTATTCATGTACTGTCACTGTGTCATCTGTAGTGGAGACAGCCACCCGGATGCTAATGAAGATGCTAACTATCCAATTGGGCAGCCATTGGCTGTGACAGCAACAGGACCTCTTCTGTTGCCAAAGGTGCTTATCGCACTCTGAAGAAAAGCAGCAAGGTCACAGGAAAATTCTGCCTTCCCTGCAACCTTACTGCATGACATCATCATTCTTCTGGTGTTCTTTCATTCTGGTCGCATGAGGGACTGATCTAAAACCATGTCTTTTTGCTAACGGGTTTTTCTGGTTAGCAAAAAGACATGGATTTACCTCATTTCCTCATGGGACTGGAATGGAAAAAAAATAACAACATTATGTGGTAAGGTAGCAGGAAAGACTACCTTGCCGCTTTTCTTTGGAGTGCGGTAAGCCCTCTATTTTCCAGCATTTGATGGATGAGTAATATCACCATTATACAAACAATCATAGAATCATAGAATTGGAAGAGACCACAAGGGCCATCTAGTCCAACCCCCTGCCATGCAGGAATACCCAATCAAAGCATTCCTGACAGATGGCCATCCAGCATCTGTTTAACAACCTCCAAAGAAGGAGACTCCACCATACTCCGAGGAAGGAGACTGCACCATGCTCCTAACAATAATTAGGAACAAATAAATAAAACTCCTTAGTTTATGATGGCGGTTAACATATTTACTATTTTAACTAATGTTCCCAAAAGTGTGAGTATTCTTGTTGCACACAGGAACATCTGTGTCAGAAACAGAATGGAGGATCTATTGATGGCTTCTCCCATCAATAAAAAGCAGTGCTGGTGGAATGGCAGCAGAATGGATGCTTAACAAGAGGGAGACAACATAGTGTGAAAAGGGAGCCCTTTTGCGATCTCCTGGCATTCGTGTAACATGTCTGATAATCTCCTGAGAGCCGGTGTGGGTTAGTGTGAGCCAGTGTGATTATTAAGATTTGGAAGATCCAGGTTCACATCTCCCACAAAGCTGTGAAACTGACTGCTCAGCTTTAAGCAAGTAATAGGACTTTATCAGACGTGGCAAATATAGCATCATAATGATGCCTAATGAACAAGAAAGGGTGCCCATACCACACAACATCATGTTTTCACAATTATGTGTAGAAAATAAGGCATTATTTTTTATTGACCGGCCAAGCCATCAATTGATCAGCCATGGTGGGTTTTTTGCCATGATTGTGAGCATGTGAAACCACGCTCCATTTTACTGGCACGATTCCAGGGTCAATTGGCAATCCCCATGAGAACACTTTCGGGTGAGAATGTGAAAACTAGCTACTAGACGCTCTTCTTATGAACCTTCCTGTGTTGCAGGCACATTTTTAAGTGTGTTTCGGTGCTTGTGTGTACATTTTGGTTTTTTTATTTAGCTGTTTTTAGACTTTTAAGCACTCTTGCGTCTTCTTGTGATAACCGCCGAGATCTTGCTTGTCCGCAAACATAAACACACAGAGCTGCTTTTTCATGCTATTATGGCAACTTTTGATATAAAAGGTTCTTTTGCCGCCATAATGACAGTTTAAAATATGGTGGCAAAGGAACATTTTTAGAAGCTTGTCTGATAAAGTACCTATGCTCTCTCTGCCTGATCTTGGAAAGATAAAATGAGAAGGAAGAGGAGAGTCATATACATTTCCTTGAGCTCACTGGAGAAAAGGGCAGATATAAATGCTGCTTTTGTATGCCTTCTAAATCCTTTCTTTCTTATGTCGATCCTATGGTGATTCTATCATGAGGTTTTCTTGGCAAAATTTGTGTGTGTGTGTGTGTGTTGTCGTTGCCTTCTTCTGAGCTGAGAGAGAATGATTTGCCCAAAGTCAGCCAGTAGGTTTTCATTGCTGAGTGGGGATTTGAACCCTAGCTGGCCCCTGTAGTCTCTTCCACCTCTATGTTTCTATGATTCTATGAGTCCTAGTTCAACTGGCTCATACAGCTTGAGTATCCCTTATCTGAAATGCTTGGGACCAGCAGCATTTTGGATTTTGGATTTTTTTATTTTGGAATATTTGCATATATATAATGAGATATCTTGGAGATGGGACCCAAATGAACACAAAATTCATTTATGTTTCATATCAACATCTCAGGCTTGGCCAAATTGATCACCAACAATGGTCCTCCTGGCCTCACATCGGGAGGCTTGGAGATGCACTATCCACAATGCTGCAACCTTATTTGAGAGCTCACGCCGAACAAGTCTTGAAGAGAAACGACAACGCAGAAAGAATCACAACCCAGAGTCATCACCCAAGGAGACCTTCTGCTGTGCTTTCTGCAACCAGACAGGTTTATCTCAGATTGGCCTTTTCAGTCATCAGCACGCTTGCAGAAAGCGCAGGATGAGTCCTTCCTGAATCTTCGTTTGCGAAGAAAACCCAGAGAGAGAGAGAGAGAGATCCACCTTATACACATAGCCTGAAGGTCATTTTATACACAATATTTTAAAATAATTTTGTTCATGAAACAATTTTTGTGCACATTGAACCATCAGAAAGCAAAGGTGTCACTATCTCAGCCACCCATGTGGACAATTTTGGATTTTGGATTTCCAGATAAGGGATACTCAGTGTGTACAAATTTTACAGATAAGCGAATAAGATTTATCAAAAGCAGAAAGGAAAGGAAAGGAAAGGAAAGGGATATTTGCAAAGATGTGCATGTGAAGTCAGCTATTATGTTTTGTCCCCAGCCCACAACTTCCTGAACAGACCAGTCAAACTCCTCGGTTGAGTTTGTGGGAAGGGACTACATTGGCCTCCCAGCCCAATTGCTCTTTCTAAATAAATATTTAGCTGAGGAGAATCTCTGTTGCATTTTAATCAATTTGCAAACATCAAGAGAAATCGAAACCATGTTTTACTGGTGCATTCGGGCATGTTTACAGTGGCATCGACAGGCTCTGGCTTTTATGGGGCCTGTCAAGTAATGTTGGCCTTGCCGCCACCGCCACTCAACGAAAGTGGTGCCGTTGCAAAAGATCTCAGTTTAAGACCCTGCAGGGGTTATTTGCTGAGTGAGAAGAATCCTTCATTTCACTCATGGCATGCCAAAAGAGACACAGCCCCAAAAACCTCCCTGTCCAAACACTCCTTGTTGCTCACTTCAGACATTGAAAATCTGAGTAATTTTGTGAGCAGGAAGAGCAGAATATTTGGAAAGAAAAGTTCCATTCCATTCCTCTCACATTATATTGTAAATTTCTCAGAGCGGGCGCTTGCCATCTTATACATTTAGGGTTGCCAGATCAAAAGGATCTCAGGGCCAGAGACTCCAGGGCCAAATCTGAAACCTAAGGAGACCCTTTGTTGATGTCACAGAGAGCATACCCTGGCTGAGTATGATACATTCAGTATTAGCCATAGTTACTTAGACCATGCCACATACCCTCCAACTCTCCTAACTTGACAGGCACAATCCTGGTTAATCAACTGTCATGTCATTTCCCTCTTTGTCCTCAGTTTGCTTCATTGGTGCAGACTGAGGAGATGATCCGGCAAGTGTCTAAAAACGTTTTTGTCCTAGTATATTTAAAAGTGTAAGTTTCCTGGCACTTCTTATCACACATTGCCATAATCACGAGAAAGAGCCGCCCCTGAATTATTGCAACATGACTGCTAGTGCTGTTTACTTCCATGCTTTCATATGGGTGAAACTTCGGCAGTTCTCACAAGAAGACATGAGCTTACTTAAAAATCTAAAAACACCTAAATTAACAAAGAAGATGAACACACAAGCACTGAAACACATGTAAAAACTTGCCAGCAAAACAGGGAGGTTCATAAAAAGCACGTCCTGTATCTAGTTTTCTCACTCTCACTTGGAAATGTTCTAGCGGGGACTGCCCATTGATGCTGTAATCATGAGATCTGAATGGGACATGGTTTCACATGCAGGCAATACCACGAAAAAAAACACCATAGGAGATCAATTGATGTCTTGGGCCATTAATAAAAAAGAATGCCTTGTTCACAGCAGTGGAATACTTGCAGAATGTGAGGAGGAGGATGTTGCGCAATAGGGGGCCCTTTTGCGGTATCCTGTCGTTGTTATCACACCATATTTGCCATGTCTGATAATCTCCTGAGTTCAGAGTGAAAAAGTAGTTTACTCTCAACAAGCTCAGTGGGGGCAGAGGAGATGAGGCGGCAAAATCTTGCCCTTCCAAGTAGGCTCAGGCAAAAGAAAACTCCTAGATTGTGTGTTCTTCATCATTAATACTTTTTGCCGTCTTAACAGTACACCAGTGTTATTTGGTCACACATAACCCAGTTTTCATCTATGAAATGTTGCAGGGGGTATGAAGTCATTAAAACAGTAGACACCAAGGCTAACAAGAAAGAATGTATTTTCCTGGTTGAAAATTAAGCTTTTCAAGCTCTGCACTGAACCAGAGGCAAAAATGATTTTTCCAGCTGTTTTGAACATCTTTGCTAGCACTGCTTTCAAGAACATGTGGGAGTTGTAGTCCAAAGTCCAAAGAAAGGGTCTGCTATGAACAAAAAACAATCCATAGTAGCCACTCCAAAGCAGGGGAGCCCAGAACACAGTGAGACAGAAGATAGATAGATAGATAGATAGATAGATAGATAGATAGATGATAGATAATTTTTCAAGGTGATGCTTTTGCCCTGAGATTCTTTCCTTTTGCCCAAAAGACCTGAGAAGAGGTTCCAGGCCCCAGGACTCAATGTCAGGCAATCTGGGAGTCATAATTGTAAAGCACCAAGGGGTATTAGAAATGCTTGATAACTAATATACCCTTAGCCATCTTAAGAATTAATATAATATGATATAAGTAGAAAGTGGATGGCATTGAGAAAACAGAAAAATTGGGAGGTTCAGAAAGGGCTTCTATACCAGACCTCTAGCCAGTGAGGGGCCCAGATCAATTGGACCAATTCAACCATTGATAATGCATCCCTGATTAGAGGCACAAAAGTACCCCAACCAGGCATAGCTGTTCTGTGAATATAGAAGCAACTCGAGGTCCTGTTGTTCCCAAATTAATGACATCCCTGTTTGCACTGTTTTAAACTGAATCAGTGCTTTTCTCATTACTGTGGCCTATTCCTTTCCATTGAAACTAAGAAAAGAACCATAGACCAATAAGTAAGAATGAAAAACAATCACGGCATTAATGAGTGATGGACAATACAGATGGAACATTCATCTTTCCAAGAATGAGATATTTGTGGATGAAGGGGGGGTCAGGGAGGACTGTGAGAAAACATTGCACAATATTGGACAATGGTACTTTTTTTTAGCTGTCTAGACAGTGGGTTTAATGTGGCAAAGTAGAATCTAGTCATTTGGGATGTGCCAATTGATGCCAGGGCCAAAGCAGACACAGGCTCTGCCACTTTCTTTCCTTTGGATACAGTGGTGTCTGATGGACACCGTACCAGCAGCTCTGGTTGTAGGTTGGGTGAGTAGGGGGAGGGGAATGAGAACGCAAGTGGTACATGATGTTTGTACAAATGTTCAGCTTTTGTAAGAGTATGTTTCTTCTTCAGAGCAATTCATCACCAATTGGTGGGAGGTCTGGAAGCCATGCCCTATGAGGAGCAGCTTAGGGAGCTGGGCATGTTTAGCCTGGAGAAGAGAAGATTAAGAGGGGACATGATAGCCATGTTTAAATATTTGAAGGGATGTCATACTGAGGATGGAGCAAGCTCGTTTTCTGCTGCTCCAGAGACTAGGACACAGAGCAATGGATTCAAATTAAACATTAGGAAGAACCTCCTGATGTTAAGAGCTGTTTGTCAGTGGAATGCACTGCCTTGGAGTGCGGTGGAGTCTCCTCCTTTGGAGGTTTTTAAGCAGAGGCTGGATGGCCATCTGTTGAATGTGCTTTGATTGTGTGTTCCTGCATGGCAGAGGGTTGGATTGGATGGCCCTTGTGGTCTCTGCCAATTCTATGATTCTATGATTCACACTACACAATTAGAGAACTATAATTTCACTTTAACTGCCGTGGCTACATCCTATGGAATCCTTGGATTCTAGTTTGATGAGGCACTAGAGCTCTTGGGCTGAGAGTTCTAAATCCCTAAACTGCAGTTCTTAGGATTTCATAGGATGCAGCTTTGGCAGATAAATTGGAATTATAGTGTTACAATTCTGCGCTGTGAAAGGGCCCTTAGAGGGCTATCTCTTTAGCTGTTTTGTAACGTGGGATGTCTGAATTGGGTCTCCACCTATGTTCAACCTTGGTAAATAAACACAAACAGTACAATGCATCAATAAGCATCCTCCAGCAACCTTCCTCCACAGAAAGCCAGATACAGTAGGACCCCCTTATCCACTGGGGATTGGTTCGGGGGGGGGGGCATAGATACCAAAAACTGTGGATAATAGTGAGCACCATTGAAAATAATGGGACTTCCAGTTTAAAATACCATAGTGTTGCCTAGGAGAACCTGGAAAATGGCTAGAGAGGACACATTTTCTAGGAATAATAATAATAATAATAATAATAATAATAAAATTTATTTATATCCCGCCCCTCTGCAAGCAATCGGGGCGGCTTACAACGATAAAATGGTAGACAGTATAAAACAACCCAAAATCCCTCCCTCCCCTTAAAACATTATTAAATTAATACAAGTTAAAATCAATATATAATACAATATGTTAAAAACCCTTTTAAGCAGGCAGCATCTGTTTGGAGGTCCAAAAGCAACCTCCAGAGGGGGTTCCTGAGGCCGGGGTTAGCTATTCCGGAAAAGCCTGCCCGAAGAGAACCGTCTTGACAGCCTTTTTAAAGCTGTCTAATGATGTCAATAGGCGGATTTCGTCGGGCAGGCTGTTCCACAATTTGGGGGCGACAGCCGAGAAAGCCCTCTGGGAGGTAGTCGCCAGCCTAGGTCTTTGTGGCTGCAACAAATTCCTCCCAGAGGACCGGAGAGCGCGGGGAGGATTATAAGGGAGAAGGCGGTCCCTGAGATAGCTTGGACCCAAGCCATTTAGGGCTTTAAAGGTGATAACCAACACCTTGTACTGGGCCCGGAAGCTGATAGGCAGCCAGTGGAGGGACCTCAGAACCGGAGTAATGTGGTCCCTCCTAGATGTTCCAGAAACTAGCCTGGCTGCCATATTTTGTACCAGCTGTAATTTCCGAACTAGGCACAAGGGTAGCCCCATGTAGAGAGCATTACAGAAATCAAGACGTGAGGTTACCAGCACGTGCACAACGGTCTCAAGATCCCTTACTTCCAGAAAAGGGCTCAGCTGGTGTATCAGCCGAAGCTGATAGCAAGCGCTCCTGACTGTCGCATTTATCTGATTTGTCATCAGGAGCGACGAGTCAAGGAGCACCCCTAGACTGCGAACACAGTCACTGGAGGAGAGTGTGACCCCATCCAGGACTGGAGATTGCAACCCGATTCTTGGTTTCGGGGCCGCTACCGTGAGCACCTCCGTCTTGTCAGGATTCAGTCTCAATCTGTTTTTCCTCATCCAGCCCATTACTGCCCGAAGACATTCATTGAGAGAAGAGATGCCATCAGAGTTTGAGACCGACGAACGAGATACGGAGAAATAGATCTGAGTGTCATCAGCGTACTGATAACACCCAGCTCCATAACTCCGGATAATCTTACCCAGCGGCTTCATATAGATGTTAAATAACATCGGGGACAGAATAGCACCCTGTGGTACTCCACAGGTGAGCTCCCTTTTACTGGAGCTACTGTCCCCGAGCAGCACTCTCTGGGTCCTGCCTGAGAGGAAGGACCGGAACCACTGCAAAGCAGTGCCTCCGATGCCTAACTCCCCCAGGCGATCCAGAAGAATGCTGTGATCTATCGTATCAAAAGCCGCTGAGAGGTCTAAGAGCACCAACAGGGTCACATTACCCCTGTCGATGCTCAGACGCAGATCGTCGGTCAAAGCAACCATGGCAGTCTCAACCCCAAAGCCTGTCCTGAAGCCAGTTTGAAATGGGTCTAGGTAATCGGTTTCATCCAAGACAGCTTGGAGTTGAAGAGCAACTGCCCTCTTGATCACCTTGCTCAAAAATGGTAATAAAGAGACTGGCCTATAATTATTCATAGCCAGGGGGTCCAGGGAAGGTTTTTTCAGAATAGGCTTAACAGCCGCCTCCTTTAAACATGATGGAATATATCCTTCCCTGAAGGATGCATTGATGATGCTCACCAGGAACTTCCGCAATGCATCCCCTCCCTGGACAGCCAGCCAAGACGGGCAAGGGTCGAGGGGGCAGGTTGTCTTCCTCACACTACCAAGGAGCTTGTCCACGTCATCGGTACTCACAGATTGCAGCTGATCCAGTATAATTACATCGGCAGAGTTGCTGGACGCCTCGTCCATTGTTTCTGTTACAATAGTGGCATCTAGGTCGGCTCTTTATCTGAGAGATTTTATCTGCAAAGAAGTTATTAAATGCATCACAGCAGGCAGTCGTCGGGTTAAGCAGGGGATTCGGCGCAGGGGTCACCTGCGCCAGCTCCCTCACCACCCTAAACAGCTCTGCTGGATGGGACTCTGCAGACGCAATACGTGCAGAAGAGAAGGATCTTTGCGCTGCACGCACTGCCTCCCGATAGGACCAAAGAAAGTTCCTATGGCGAGTTCTGTCAGATAAGAGTCGAGTCTTCTGCCACCTGCGCTCTAGTCGTTGTCCAAACCGCTTCATTTCCCTAAGCTCAGGTGTATACCATGGCCTATGGTTAGAAGCGGGTTGGCAAGGACGCTTGGGAGCAATCGTGTCGATAGCTCTGGTAAGGTCGGTGTTCCACGTAGTAACCAGAGCATCGACAGGATCACCAGCATTTCCAACCATTAAGCCCTCTAAGGCTTTCTGGAAACCCATAGGTTCCATTAGCCTTCGAGGGCGGACCATTTTAATGGGTCCACCACCCCCGGTGGGGCAGATGTAGGCTCTAAGTTCCATCTTGACCAGGAAATGATCCGTCCATGACAATGCAGAGGTACTGATTACCTCCGCCCATGGATATGCCTGATCCGAACTAAAGACCGCATCGAGTGTATGACCTGCACAATGCGTGGGCCCGTTGACCAATTGGGATAGGCCCATGTTTGTCATGGTCTCCATGAACTCCCGAGCCGCACCTGTTAAGCTGATCTCGAGCGGGATGTTGAAGTCCCCCAAAACCAGAAGTCTGGGGGACTCCAGCAGCAGCTCTGAGACCAGCTGTGTCAGCTCAGTTAGGGAGTCTGCTAGACAACGGGGTGGCCAATAGACTAGCAGAATCCCCAAGCTATCCCTGGTCTTCAGGCTTAGGTATATACACAGTGGGCTGTGTTCCGGATAGGTATTCTGGTCAAGGTCAGGTGGTTCTTATGGACTAGAGCCACTCCACCCCCTCGCCCACTTCCTCTCACCTGCTCGCTAACAGAGTACCCAGCTGGGAGGGCCTGCGCCCATGTGACAGCGCTATCCTCTCCCAGCCAGGTCTCCGTGAAGCAAGCCAGGTCGGCGTCCTCATCCAAGAGAAGGTCCTGGATGATATGAGTCTTATTCCTCACCGACCTGGCATTGCAGAGGAGCAGAGTGACTCTATGGTAGGTGTGCTGTTTTGTGTCCCATGGATAATTGAATCAGTGGATAATGAATCAGTGGATACAGGATCCTACTGTATGTATGTATAAGTACTGCAGCCCTGCAACTTCTCACCATCTTGAAAAATCATGGTGTATGGAACATCTGCATAAGACAGGAAAAAACATTCTCAGATGGATAAGCATCTCTAGATGATGCATGGTCTTTCTATATTTCCCATCCTAAAAATATTTCTCTTAATGGTTGGTATGATGTTTACCTTTTTGCTGTGTTCTGCAATGTGCATAGTTTCTTCTGTCTCACAAGAAATGTTAATTCAGGATGACATTTTAAGGTCCCCTCCCAGAATTTGAATATACCTGTGCACTTCTAACCCCAGTCAGGTAGTTCTGTGCCTGTACATAAGGAACAGTATGTGAAACATCAAGAAGGATCTGTGATGTTACTGTCTAAGCATGCATGCATTTATCATATTAGAAGAATGTGTTTAGCGTTAGAGTGAAAATGTGTGGCTTTGCTAGGTATACTGTATTTGTTTTACTGCACACATGCATGTGTGTGTTAAACAGAGCTTACAATAAAATCATTAAAATTAATTTGTGAGCAATAATTTGGATGGCCATCTGTCAGGAATGCTTTGATTGTGTATCCCTGCAGGGCAGGGGGTTGGACTGGATGGCCCTTGTGGTCTTTTCCAACTCTATGATTCTATCATTCTAACAATAACAATAACAAGCATATCAGTAACAAGTCATATGTGAACACTCTACATTAAAAAAAAATACTAAATTGTTTCTTATGATAAAGGGCAATATACATACAAGCTTTCCAATATAGTGTAGTAATCTCTGCACCTTTCCCAAATTCAGTAACATGGAAGTAAAACTATGTACTTGAAGCTACGTAGCTAACTAGATGCATGTTGAATAATAAAATAATAATAACAAACATCAGCTGGTATTCTGTATTGCAGTTAGAGATTTGTAACCTGCTCCATATGCGGTAAGACTACATTGTCTTACTGTAACACTATGGAAATGTCCCCCTGAGCCCACCTTAACAGTCAGCAGTTGCATCAGGCAAAGGAGGTCTGTTCAGCTACCATTTGAGGCACAAAGAGGATGACATTTCAAGCCCTCTTCCACCAGCAAGCTAGGTTGAGACAATGAGAATCAGGACCCTAGTCGCAATTCCTTGTCCTAGGCTTGCTTATTGGCAGGAGGGAGTTGGAAACTTCATATGCCTTTCACCCTGATCAGCAGCTGGACAGACCTCCTTTGCTTTCTCTAGCTGCTGGCAGTTGAGGTGAGCTAGGGGATCGGGCCAGGAGAAGTTATTTAGTCACACACACATAACTATTTGGCAGACATATAATATCAGTCATCATCATAATCATGGTATTTATCTTATGGTGGCCAAAGATACTTATCAATCAAATTAAACAGAGGCTGAATGGCCATCTGTTGGGAATGCTTTGATTGTGTATTCCTGCAGGGCAGGGGGTTGGACTAGATGGCCCTCGTGGTGTCTTCCAACTCTATGATTCTATGATTCAATGAAACACAAAAGGTCCATGAACAGCTGCTGTATTTCTGTCTGTTCTGACTGAACTTCTGATCCCAGCAAAAGAAATGTTCTTATTCTTTTACTCTCTCAAACAAATCAAGCAAAGATACAAAACACTGCCTCAGAGTACAAGGATAGGTGTGATGAGACTTCATTTCAGCAATTCCATCCTTTGTTCTACTGTAACCTTTGATGTTTAAAAGGCATGTTTCTATGCTGTGTATTTTAGGTATGTGGCTTTCTGCTCAGTGAAGCCGAGTTTGTACTTGACACTTGCAAAGGCTCAAAAGATCCATTTATATCCACAAAAACTCATGCAAAAATAAAAACCCATTAGTCTTAAAGGTGCTATCACATGTTTCTTCCCCCACTCTTCCCCCCACTCTTTTTATTAAGTAATCTGAAGTGAATTTGTAGCCAACCTGAAATCTCCACTACACGATCAACCTCCTCATATTAAAAACTGAGCATTGCCTTTGAGACTACAAAATGTTATTGTATCCCAAATTCACCATTTCCACAACGGGTGAAAATCAAACTCTGGATGAATGGGAAATCTGTTTCAGAAATCTTATACTTTATTTTCCAAAAAGAGCTCTTTTGACAGTTATATCTGCAAACAATCTTCCATTACCTTCCCAACCTGGCCCTGTTGTCTTTCCTTGGCAACTGATAGTTATTGATGGACTGAATCATATCAAAAGCATTCCTTCTCATCCATTTGGGCCAAATCACAAAGAAACTGTGTTCTCCCCCCACCCCCGCTTTATTTTTCTGAGCTACAAAAAAATGTAGCAGCGCAAGTTACAAAATAATTTCCTTGACACTGAATGTGCTGTTTGCGGCAACAAAAACTGAGGCCGACTATCTAAGTAGGTTGCATGCAAAGGAGTCAGAGCTGCTCTCCTGTATATGTCAGAAGCAGGAACTGTGCAGCCTGTCAGATGTTTTGGACTGTAAGTCCCAGCCTCCCTAGCCAGCACAGCCAGTTGTTACCAGGCCTTAATCCCCCTCCTTACAATATTTCATAAATGGCAATATTGAGACACTTCACAGGGTCTAGTAGACCGGGGTGGGCTGAAGGTGAGGTCAGATGGAGGTTACAAGGACCAAAAGAAGGTGTAATGGAAAACTACCAGAAGACACACCCAAGATAGGATTAAGTGAAGCCCCTAGTAAACAACGCCACTGTGGAGGCATATGCTAATCCCCTCTTGGGCTCCCTTGGGGATGAGTCATATCACAAACAAATATGTGACCTGCACACCCCTCACCCCCAGGAAATGTTCCTTCACACCTTTCCTGTCCTACAATATGGATATTGTCATGAACCCATCAATGCCAATCTCTCAGTCATTAATAGCAATCATCAGAGACACGGTTTCCTTTGTTTAACAATGGGAAACCTCATACAGCTATGCCCCAGCCACCCTGACCCCAAAATGTGTCCAAAATTTCTTATTATGAAATATTCTGTGAAGGGGGTAGTAGGGTATACTAACACCCCTAGCAGTAGCTCATTTGTATCTGCCAAAGCTTTGATGGCACATTGATGATGTTTAGCAGCTGCTATTGCCTGCACATTCACCCTAAGCTGGTATTAAAAATATGCAGCTACAGGGGCAGCTTGAAATGTTGGCAACCCTGATTGCAAAAAGTCATTCCTTCACATAGCACTGAGTCTTTGGATGAATATAGCTCAAACAAAAGGGAAATTAAATCTTACTGACTGAAAGGAAACTTTCTTAGAAGATAGGAAATGTTCTTGAGGTTAAGGAGGCTTAATGAATGGTCAAGCAGAAGGATTGCATTAATGGGCTCATTTTTAAGCAGAACTTGTTGCAGAAAGCAAAACACATTTGACAACTGTTTCCTAATAAAGGTTTAAATGTAGCCTTATTTAATCTAAACCTTCCTGCTGAGCTGGTGCACTGAAGCACAGTCTTTCCGCTAGCCTGCTCCATTCCCCCCTAATGGAAAATAAATAATTTGTGCCTAAGGATCTTCTCCAGATATTAGCCCAGCTTCCCCAACCTGTTATCTTCCTGATGGCCAATGGTTATGGCTGGAGATGATGGGAGTTAAGTCTAACACATCTGAAGGGCGCTAGGTTAAAGGAGGCTATGTTAGACGTACCATGTGCATCTAAGATTTCTGGCTGATTTTCTTCTAGGCTGGCACTTTAAAGAAATCAAGCATCTCTTCATTCAACCACACATCCCCAAAGATTTTACATTCCTCAGTCCTTGAGAAGAAAAGACACAGTAAGAGATAACCACTTCTTGAAGGTAACGGGTACACAAACTGAAGCCAAATGCTGCAAAATAAGTTCCTGAGAAACTACAAATTACTAAGTGCTGGCAGGAAGCATTCTGAAATAAAGTACTACTGGTGTAACAGGTTGTAAAATGCAACATCTATCCTCTTTTTCCTGATTGAAAGCAGCCATGGCCTGGGCAGGAACTCTTAAATGGATGTAACAGAGAGGATGAAATCCTGTTGGTGTCATAGACATGTGTATATTTCCTAATTACTGAGGTCCATGGAAATTTCACACGTGTCTACCAAAAATCAATATTTCTATGGGGAATTTGAATTAGCTCAAAGCTGGCAGCAAGAGGTCAGCGGGCTCTTTTGACCTATGTATACCGGTACTAACTGATGAGACTCCAAGCTAGGAAATAAAAATAAAAATGGTTTTTATTGAAAAATAATCAAGGGCACACCCACACATACACTCAGGCTTCTAGCAGTCACACAAGGCTATCAAAGAACAGGAGGAAATATTGGGATAGAGGAACAGAGTTTGGGTAGATGGGTTATACTATACCTGTCCAATGAGCAGAGATTCATGTAGAACTTGTGAACCGTGGTGACACAGACTGATAGAGTGATGAGATGAAGGAAGCTGTGCATGATTTGATGGTGTTTTAGGTGATATTTATATTCACTGTTCCCCCTGAAGAGGTGTTATGAATGGAATACAATATCTGCCAGAGTTTCCCAGGGTTAAACAATGGACTTTCCGGTTGTATTAATGGTTGCTAATGACTGAGACATGAAGACTGATGGGTCTCAGGCAACCCTCTATTGTTTAAGGAAAGGTGCAAGGAAAAACCAGTTTTGTTAGGCAATGAGTGTCCAGCTACCTTGATTGAATTAGAGAGTGACTCACTTCCAGGTATGTCCAGAAGAATTAGTCCATTTCCTCCCTAGCTGATCAGTTCAAGGGAGGGTCCGCTTAATTAGTACCCGGGTGCCTCTTGGGAATTTGGGCTGGCTGCTTCCTTAAGTTTTCTGAACAAACCTTAGTTCCTTGTATTTGGGGATCCCTGGTGTACTACTAACCACATGGAGTGCTAATAATAAGCCAATTTATGAAATATAGCCAATTGATGAATATTGGAGGAGTGGGTGATATCAGGGCAGGTAACAGTTGTTGCTGTTTGGATCTATGCAATTCATAGTTGCCTAAGTGGATTTCCACAAGTATAACCATTTCACATAGGATTCAATCCTTTTGTTAATCTTACCCTAGCACCTCTGAGTCAATGGGATTTTCCTGTGTATTAATTCACCCCTTCCCATTTATTTATTTATTTATTTGATTGATTGATTGATCTCCCACCTTCTTCTATACAGGATCCAAGGTGGCCAATATCCCATAAATGAAAACTGGGACACATGTGGCCAGGCAACATGAAAGTGTGGTCAAGGTGACAAAAGTTATTTATGAGGAAGAACACACATTAGGAAAGTCTGCAGCGGTTTGCTTTTGCTTGAGTCTACTGGGAAGGGCAAGAATTTGCCCCCGTCTTCCCCCTTCTGAATGGAGTGCAAACTACTTTTGCATTTTGAATTCAAATTGCAGCCATGGAGGTAAGGCCGACAAAGGGGGGAAGTAGAAGGAGGGGAGAGAAACAGGGACATTTTAAAAGCAGTTGGACAAGTGGAATAGCAGAGGATTAAGCTGTGTTTGCAGCTTGGGAATGCTCCCAGATCCATCCCTCCAAATGACAGCCCAGATAGATGTGATGGTCAAGAGCGCTTATCAGCTTCAGTTGTTATGCCAGCTGCACTCCTTCCTAGAATTGGAGGACCTAAAGATGGTAGTGCACACACTGGTAACTTCAACGCTGGAATTATGCAATGTGCTGTACTTTGAGCTACCTCTGTACCAAGTTCGTACACTTCAGTTAGTTCAAAACATGGCAGCCAGATTGGTTACTGGTACATCTAGGAGTGACTATATTACACCAATATTAAAATCACTCCACTGGCTGCCAATTAGTTTCTGTGCAAAGTACAAAGTTTTGGTTGTTACCTTTTAAGCCCCTCATGGTTTGAGTCTGGACTACTTACAGCATCACCTTCTTACATATAATCCACCCCTTATACTCAGATCCTCTGGGAGGAATCTTCTTAAGTCAGCCAAAACTAGGTTGATTATTACCCATAGGACATTTTCTTCGGCCGTCCTGTTACTTGAAATGCTGGGGGGTAACCACATGGATGGTCCAACTGAGCCAAATTATTAAATATAGCCAATTATTTGATATTCTAAGATGGTGGCTGTTTGGGTATGTAACAGCCCCCAGACTGTAGAATGACCTGCTGGGAAGAGATTCATCAGGTTGAGCTACTGCCTGACTTTAAATCAACAGTAAAACCTATCTTCCAGCAAGCCTATCTAGATTATTTTTAAATTATGCTTTTAAAAGTATTTATTGATGGATTTTAATATGTATTGGTTTTATATGCTCTTTTAACTGATGCTGTGTTATTTGTTGTTCCCCATCTTGATCCACAGGAAGAGACAGGTAAGAAATCATCATCATCATGCCAAATTGGGATAATTGGTTTCCAATCTCTGATCTGAATTTGGATTATTTTTGTGATATTTTCCCCCTGTTGTAGTTTAGATTGGGGAAGACAACCTACAGCCAAGGACTAATATGGACCCTAGAAGCACCCTATCCCCCACCATTGCTGACTCCTCCATTTCATACCAATTTCTTCTTAGCTATGTGTATCTGGATCACTGCCACAGTGGGTGGAGAGAAGGCTTTCCAGTCCCTCTCAGGGTGGAAAGAGGATCACTGGTATGTGTGTGCATTTGTCTGAGTGTATGTGCAGCTTCTAAACCAGCAGCACAGGTGGAACAAAGAGGTTGTGGATGCCAGGTTTAGATGAGAAAGGTGGCCCATGTAATAGTACATGAAAGGCTTGGTAAAAATGATAGTTGTGTGTATTTTAGAAAGACATCAAAAGTGAGGGCAAGAGAATGCAAAATCCAGGATTAATATTGGTGAGTGGGAGGCTAGGCCGCTTACCTTCTGTGTCCTCAGAATACCAACCTACGAGCTTAACCCTTGCTACGGTCACAAAAGAACCTACATCAGACTTCTGGTGTGTGTGCATTTAAATCATCAAACAAGTTTGTTCTGGATCCCAGAAGGAGGCAGTTAATCACCCAGAACATATATTTGTTGGCGTGCCTAACAAAAAAGAAATATTTAAAAAGGCTCTAGCCAGAAGTTTTGACTTCCTCTAGCTTCAGCTGCTCTGAATCAAGATGGAGGTGGAAAGGTGTCACTGGACTTGACAAAAGTCTGAGGTTTGCAATAATCTTAAAATGGAAGAGAGGAAGCATTATGCTGACAGAGCGCAGTTCCATTAAAGATTACACAGATGTAATGGATGGGTGGGTGGTGTCCAGCTGAAAACAGCTGTCGGGAAACCTGAGCAACCTCAGGACTGTGTAGTCAAGTGTTTTAACTCTGGGCTTGTCTATACGAGTCCATAAAAAACAGAGTCCCTTGCAGCAGCTGCGACCTATCCTAATGGTTCCTCCGCCCCTATAAGCTTCACATGCCTGCTAGGAAATATGGCTGCTGCAAGTAATTCACTTGCATTTGCACTTACCTCAATTTGCTGCCAATGACCTTATTTAAAAAAAAACAACAACAATGTCCAAGGTGTAATTGAGTGATTTTTCACTTGAGCACAAAAGGAAAAAAAAAAACCTCAACACCCTGTTTTCTGAAAAACCAACATGGTGGCAGCAGGTGCTTGCCTTGCTAGCAAGCCCCACCCCCTGTGCTCATCCAGCCAATCAGATTTGCACTTCCTCATGTTTGGGCAAACAAATCAGATTGACTCGCTTGTCCCAACGAGAAGAAATGCACATCACCTTGTTTGTTTGTTTGTTTGTTTTAAAGACAGGAAAAGCCGCAAAGGCTTTTCTGGTGAGGTTTTTGGCCTTTTTCGCCCCCCTCCTGCACAATATAGTGAAATCACATCGGATACCATTAGGACAGGTAGGATTCTCCTCACATTCCGTGAGGAGTTTTTTCACTGTTTGGACAATCCCTCTTTCTCCTTCCTGCCCTAATCTTGACCAAAATCACTTCTTGAAGCTGCTGTTTATGCTCCAAAGAAAGTTCTCATTGATGATGATAGAAACATTCCGTTATATGCAAAGACCTCCTTCCAAGAAACTGTTTTTGAGGGACCCTAGTAAGGTTGCCAGGTTTAAAACTGTAGACAGCTCCTGTACCTTTAATGGTTGTGCAGAAGAGGGAATTTCAGAAGGGTTTGCTTGTTATGCAAGCAGGTTACAAGCAATAGCTACTCAAATTCCCTCTTCTATGCAACCATGAAAGGTACAAGAATTTTCACTCTGGTAATCCTGGATCCGCCCCCCTCAACAGTTCAAGAAGTACCCATGACTGCTTATAAAATACAAGTTAATTGCACAACACAATTCACCATTTGTTTCTCAGAGTGCTTAGGAGTGCAGCCTAAATTAGGTTATTGGACCATGACTGGGTTGTGAGGGGAGTGGGAGGAAGTTCAGGTAAAGCAAGACATGGTGGATTAAGGGGCAAAGGCTGCTTTCCGGCTACAAAGCAAGGATGGAAATCATGTTGTCCTCCAGATGTTGTTGAACCACATTTCCCAGCATTCTTTGACACTAGCTATGATGGCCAAGACTGCTGGGGGCTGTAATCCACCATTCCCAGTTTTGCTGGATGATTCCCATGCCACTCCTTTAGTAAAGGCAAGGATTTTCACGTAGGTCCTATTGAATACTTAGCCTTTGTTGTTCCTATGGTTCTACATAGGAAACAGAGGGCTTGTCTACATGGGCCAAAATAAAATGATCTCACCCCATTTTTACAGCAGGTTGTCCTGATGCTGTACAGTAGGAACCCCATATCCACTGGGAATGGGTTTGGGATGTGTGTGGATACCGAAAACAGTGGATAATAGTGAACACCATTGAAAATAATGGGACTTCCATTTTAAAATACCATAAAGTTGCCTTTGAGGACCTAGAACATGGCTAGAGAGGACACATTATCTAGGAAGACTTTGTGGTAGGTGTGCTGTTTTGTGTCCCATGGATAATTGAATCAGTGGATATGGGGTCCTACTGTACATCTTGAATCTGTGTCTTTTCAATGCCTCAGGGCTTTAACCTGGACCAAAAAGAGTTGGGATTTACTCTGGATTTGATAAGAAAATCTGGATATGTGTGTGTGTGTGCATGTGCATGTGTGAACTGTGCTCCATAGCAAAATTAGGGTGGGGTGGGGTGGGGGTTGAGGATTTTGGCTGGTGAGCAGAAAATGTTGGAAGAGGCTCTCTGGGCCAGGTGATCAGCAGACCTTTCCCACCAGGAAATGCCCCCTTTCACTGTTTCAATTTCACTTGTTAATGGTTCCTGTTTTTATTGTTTTTTGCATATGCGGCAGTTATTTGGAGAAGCGCATATCAGCATACCCATATCATTAGCTGCACTTACCTCCAATTAATAGGATGCCCAAAGCCCCTCTGATCTATGGGAAAAGACATACATACATTCATATGCATGAGGGGAGGGGAAAAACCTGGAGTGGCCATGACCATGTAGCTGCACATACTGCAAAATATTGGACCAGGGTGAGTTTGGAAGGGAGAACTATGAAGACAGGTCTCCTGAACTTGCCTCGGTGTGTGTGGTGATCGTGTAGACAAGCCAGTGGTTGCTGTGGACCAGGATACCCTGAAGGTAAGCTGGATTTTCCTGTTGGTGTAGATGAGCCCAGAAGGAGGTATGCAGAACAAAATGGCCAAATGTATTGTACTATTTTACACTGCAGGTGAGAGCTGAGCATGTGTTTTTGAATACTTCCTTATTTTTTTTAAAAAAGCTCTATCAGTACAAAACCAATGTAGTAAAAGAAAACATTATCACTGAAGTGCTGGTTTATTTGTTTTTTAAAAAGCAACAGAAGTGTGTTGTTTTTATCTTAAATGTCAGAAGAACATTAAGAAATGGCACACCTGGAGAAACAGCATGGTGTAGTGGTTTGAGTGTTGGAGTAGGATTCTGGGAGACTAGGGGGTTACCGCACTCCAAAGAAAAGTGACAAAGCAGCAGATATGTTCTGTCTTCCCTGCTGCCTTACCTCATGACATTGGCATTCTTTCATGGTCCTGTGGAGGACTGAGGTAAAACTGTGTCTTTTTGCTAACCAGAAAAACCTGTTAGCAAAAAGACGTGGTTTTAGCTCAGTCCCCATATGAGACCGGAACAAAAGAACACTGGAAGAATGATGATGCCATGCGGCAAGGCAGCAGGGAAGACAGAACGTTCCTGTTGCTTTGTTGCTTTTCTTCAGAGTGTGGTAAGCCCCTAGGGTTTGAATCCCTCGTCAGCCATGGACACCCCCTGGATGACTTGGGCAAGTCAGACTCTCTCAGCCTTAGAGGAAAGCAATGACAAACGTCCACTGAACCAGGAATAATAAATTAGGATTAATATATTTTGAAAAGCAAACCACCAAAGCTACCTCAAACCACCAATCACTATGATGACTCTCATTCTAAGAACCCCTACTCTATAAGCTGTGATATTTGCTAATGTTTCTAACCTTTAGTGTGTTTAAATAACATCAGTTTTGCTTTCACTTTTCCCTTTCTCTGCCTCTTCTGGCAGCCACCTCACCTGCTCCACCAAGCAGCCATGTTCCATTGCCTATCTGCCCAAAGGCTCCCTTAGCCATCTCACTCAGTAAACTTTGCTTTCCCTCTCTGACTCAGTCTCCTTTTTCTTCCTACTCAAAGTCTCTATCTCTCTCTATCTCCACTTGGCCAGCCTGCATCCCTCCTCCCAGTGAAGCTCTGGATGGAGCCAGCAACAAGGAGGTGCCATTGGTGAGCAGGAGGTGATGCAGCAGCAGCAGCAATTCAAAACATTTCTGGACATGTGAAAAATCCAACTGGACAGAAATTTTACTTCTGAAAAAGAGGACATGTCTGGGAAAAGGAGAACTCATGGTAACCCTAAATAAATCTTGTCAAGAAACCCCTCTGGTAGGGTTGCCATAAGTTGGAGTCAGTCTATGAGAGCCAGCATGGTATAGTGTAGTGGTTTGAATTTTGAACTTGGACTCCAGGAAAGCAAGATTTGAATATCTGCTCAGCTATTAAACCCATTGGGTGACCTTGGGTAAGTCACACCCTCTCAGCCTTGGAGGAAGGCAGTGGCAAGCCCCCTCTGAAGAAATTTTGCCAAGAAAACCCTGTGATAGGTTTGCTTTAGGGTTGCCATAAGTCAAAACCAACTTGAAGGCACATAACAATATAACAAGGCCTGAACCCTGCTGTGAAAAGAGATTTCTGGATTTTAGATAAAGGCCTGAATGGTGGTGATTGTGATCAGAATGTTGTTTTCTATTTGTTTTCTTTTTCCTTCTCTCCCTCCCTTCTTTCCTTCCCTCTTACACAGTAAACCCAACACTGAAAGTGGTCCTGTTACCTACGCTGACAGCCACCATCTTGGAATATTGCACAATTGGCAATGTTTAATAATTTGGCTTCTATGTGGTTGGCAGGTAAACCAGATGCTAAGGTAATGTACAGCCTAGGGAGGGGCCTTTGGAAATTCCTCAGAACTTGCCATACCTAAGTCAGAGTTCTTCCTGAAGAACATCTGGAGGTGAGTCATTCACTAATTCACTCAAAAAATAGCAGAGTACTTGGTTGCAAAATGGGTTTTTCCTCCCTACCCCTCCTCACAATAGACATTGCCTGCATCCATTCAGTTACAAATGTATCAGCCATCAACTATCATTAACACATCTTATTTCTAGTCCTGGGAAACTCTGAGAGGCATTATACAGTACAGTATTCCACTCTGAATCTCATCACTTCAGGGGAATTATCCAACATAAATATCACCTTAAAACTCCACCAAAGTGTGTTTGGACCTCCTGCTTTCTGACTCTGTGTCAGTCTGTGTCACCATTCTGCCTTTCAGGCCTCCTCTCTGCCAGTTTACTTTGCAATCTCAGCCCTCCAGGATTGGTATAGTATAACCCACAATCCCTTCACTCTATTCCTCTGTCCAAATACTTCCTACTTTCTTCCATAGCCTTGTGTGATTGTTTGAAGCTTGAGTGTTAGCGTGAATGATGTTAAGACTAATTTTTAATAAAAACTATTTAATTGTATGTTCTGGCTTGGAGTCTCCTCAGTGATTACTGGCATACATAGGACAAAAGAGCTTGTCATTACCTGGCCTCTTGCTGCCATTTTGAGCTAATTAAGTATCCCCCATATTAAGATTTAGACACTAGTGGGATCCTCACAGACCCCACACAATTCAGGTAACAGGCCGTTTAAGTATTCCTGCCCTTTCTAAAAACTAGGCTGATGTCATAAGCTACTTGGTCATTCTGGTCACTTAATGATGGCTCTCTGGTAAAAATTTATGACCTTCTTTGGAGAGGTAAAATGACTGTAGCAGAGGGTCTGGAGAAAAGGAGCAGGGTGCTCTGAGTGGATTTGCAAAACAAACTCTACAGCGGGGGGTGTCTATTTAATGATTGCTGACTGCAGCCACACCCTCCTTTTTAGGTAGGGAGACAGGCCTGGAAAAAAGAACCCTCAAGAAGAAGGCACAGCAGACCTGATGAAGTCTCTCTGTGGGTCAGCTCCTTCTAACTCGTGGTCCCGCAAACTAAAATTACCTCCCCTTTGAGTCCTCTGAGGTAAAGGGGAAGCAGAGCAGACAACTCATATAGCATTGAAACAGAGCCGCACAAGCTGCTGGATTTTTTGGGGGGGGGGAGGGGGTAGAAACTTCCCAATTTGGGAGGAGTTACCCTGAGTCATTTAAAAAAAGAAAAAGAGGAGAGTCCCATTTTTAGAAATGTTGTAAGCATTCCAGAGAGGGAAAGGGTTTCTGAGAGAAAATGAGAATAAGTTCTATTAACTGAGCAATAGGTTCAGAAGCTATTTCCTCAGGGGGTTGTAGGAAAAGCTATTCATGGTGCCCCTTTATTTATAATGAATCATTTACAAAACATATTTATAATGAACCTTTTACAAAACATAACATCCCATCCTAAACCAAATGGCCTCCCAGCTGAGAGAATCCACAACACCTCATCTTCTGGGGGCCTATCTATACGAGAGAATAAAATGTGAATTGGTGTACAGTAATGCCAATTCACAGCAGCTTTCATTTTTCTCCATGTTTTTTTTTGCAAGATCGCTGGTGTGCAAAGTTTTCTGTGTTTGCTGTTCAAACAGAGGCATGCCAGTGAAACAAGATGGCAGGCACTAGTGAATTACTTGCAGTTTTATTCTCCCCAACTTGCCCCTGCCAAATAGTATTTTTTTAAAAAACAAAACAAAATCCAAGATGTGGTAATCTTCTGCTTAGATTAAAAAAAGAAAAGAAAAAAAGAAAGTCTGTTTCGTCATCTCAGTGCATGACCGCTACTGCGAAAATCCAACATGGTGGTTCCAGGCGCTGCCTTGTTAGCAAGCTCTGCCCCCCGCCCCCTGCAAACATCCAACCAATCAGCTATCCACTTCAGGAATATGCTGCGCTGTGACTTGGTTGTCCTAATGAGTGGGAATGCTCATTTCCCCTGCAGTTTTTAAAAGAGTGGAAAAAAAACTGTGAAGGCTTTTCCTGCAGTTTTTCTGAATTTTCCTCCCCTGCCGTCTGAAAATGACAGACCTCTGCAGGAACCCATTTGGACACATGGATTTCCCCCCAAATTCTAAGAGGATTTATTTCACTGGACTGGCCCTGAGTCTTTGGGCCTGTCTACACTGAAGAAATACAGCAGTTTCACACCACTTTATCCACCATAGTTCTATTCCATAGAATCCTGATATACATAATTTTGTGAGGTATTTAGCTTTCTCTATAAGAGAACTCTGGTGCCAAACTAGAAATACCAGGATTCCATAGGATAGAACTGTGGTGGATAAAGTAGTGTCAACCTCCTGTGTTTCTGTGCAGTGTAGAAAGGCCCTTTGTCATTGGAATACTTTGTTTTTTATTGCATTTTGCTTTTTATAGCCCATTCACAACTACAGTGCAATATTTCTACACATGCCTTATCTCTGCCAAATGAAAGATGATAAAGGTCCATGCATGAATGTGATCACAACAACTCACACACACATTGTTTGTGGAAGGAATACAGTTGTAAATTCTCCTGGGAATAATAAACATAGCACCTTAACAATGCTGGCAATGTATGTAGGTCAGTGGTATGAGCTTTATAAGCAAAGATGAACTGTTTTGTATTACAGGTTCATCACATTTAACAAAGTAGATGTGTTCTTGAGCATTACTTCTTGAACACAAAATTTAGTACCAGAGGCAGAAATAACATGGAAAGAATAGAGATAGATTCCTACACCAAATCTCAGCAAACTTTTTATTCAAAACTAGCAATATGTAAGTGTGAAATGAAACAACCAGGTCAGGTAAGCCTTGCATGAGTAAATAAAAATATATTTAACCTTAATCTCCAGCCTCTGTTTAAAAACCTCCAAGGAAGGAGATTCCACCACACTCTGAGGCAACGCATTCCACTGCCGAACAGGTCTTACTGTCAGGAAGTTCTTCCTAATGTTTAGGTGGAATCTTTTTTCTCCCCCCCCTATTTTATAATTAATTTTTATATTGTTTTCAAACAAATAATAAAATACTGAATATTTAAAAGCATGCATGCAGAATACAGTTGTCCCTTCATATTCGCTGGGGTTTGGTTCCAGGCCCCCCTGTGGATACCAAAATCCGTGAATACTCAAGTCCCATTATGTGCAAGGGCATAGCAAAATGGTGTCCCTTATATAAGATGGCAAAATCAAGGTTTGCTTTTTGGATTTTTTTTTTTTTAAGAATATTTTCAAGCTGTGAATACTTAAATCCGTGGATACCAAATCAGTGGATACAGGGGGACAGCTGTAGATAATAGTCATTATCAACTAATAACAAGTAACAATTCATGTACTATTACCAATAAGAAAAAAGAAACTAAAAATCTGTAATAAATCATACCTTTAACTAAACAGATATCAATATTAACTTCCTAGTTCTTACAAAGCTGGGATCTTATTCAGTATCACTTGGCCTTCTCCTCCAACAACGTTAGAGGTGTTTGGATTGCCCATTTAGTTTATTATTGAATGTAATTGTATTGTTAGTGTAAAAATAAACCCTATTACTAGTAACGTAACTTGTTCATATCTAACAGTAACCTAAAATTTAAGAAAATAAAATAAATATAATATAAATTATCCAAGTAATAAAATTTAACTTCCATCAACTAAATTTCTGATGATTTCACAAGTAACACTTCTATTTAGATGCCAAATCCTAAAACAGCCAGTTTCCCCCATTTTTCTTCTCAAAGAAGTAAAATACAACTCCAATCTTCTTTGAAATGATCTAATGACTTAATTACTTAATAATATAGTTAGTTTATCCATCTCTGACATTTCATAAAGCTTCAATCACCATTCTTCTTCAGAAGGAATTTCAGTAGATTTCTATTTTTGTGCATACAGAATTCTTGCAGCAGTTATCATGTACAGAATAACTCTCTAGTATTGGTTCTCAATTCTACTATCCAGGACATTCAACATATTCAAAAGATGAAATTCAGGGCTCATTGGAAAATTGTTTTTTAAGATTTTCATCATTCTGTTATGTATAGTTTTCCAATATGCCTTCACTTTCTTACAATGCCACCAGCTATGAAGAAAAGTTCCCTTCTCTTCTCCAAATTTCCAACATTAGGTGGGATCTTTTTTCCTGTAGCTTGAGTCCATTGTTCCATATTTGCTAGCTGGAACTAAATCTTTTAAAGGCTCTCTGCTTCCAGTCTCCCTGATTCCTGTGCTCATTAACAGTGTGTCCACCCCATTCATATCCAATATTTTTAAAATCCTTTCAAGTTTCAGCTGAATGACGCAATTAGTGTGTTGTGTGCTTCTGCTATCATGTGTCAGATTCACCTTTTGTCACACTAGCACAGTCTGCATCTACAAGCTGTACCATGCAATTAACCTCAGCTGCCATATCACTGGATGGACAAGCTATGGCCCTAGGCCTTATTTTGAAAAGCCCACTGCAAGTTCAAGCCTCTCCTGGATTGAATTATCCTTACCCAGTGTGTCCAGTTCTGGGCAGCACAATTCAAGAAGGACATTGATAAACTAGAATGTGTCCAGAAGAGGGCAGCCAAAATGGTTAAAGGTCTGGAATCCATGCCCTAAGAGGAACAGCTTAGGGACCTGGGTATATTTAGGTTGGAAAATAGGAGATTAAGAGGTGACATGATAGCCATGTTTAAATAATAGAATGGATATCATACTGAGGATGGAGCATGCTTGTTTTCTGCTGCTCCAGAGACTAGGACACAGAGCAATGGACTCAAACTACAGGAAGAGAGATCCCACATAATCATTAGGAAGAACTTCCTGGAAGTAAGAGCTGTTCAGCAGTGGAATGTGCTGCCTTGGAGTGTAGTGGAGTCTCCTTCTTTGGAGGTTTTTAAACAGAGGCTGGATGGCCATCTGGTGGGAGTGCTTTGATTGTTTATTTCTGCATGGCAGGGGGTTGGACTGGATGGCCATTGTGGTCTTTTCCAATTCTATGATTCTATTATTCTACCCAGGCTGGCACCCTGGTATGTGGGAAGAAAAGGAGAGAAGATGCTCAGAAAGCAAGCAAGAAAGAGAAAGGGGTAGCTCTACCCACTTTTGGTTTTGGCTCTACCCACATTAGTCTGTAGCATCTGACAGATTCCCCCCTCCGCCCAAAAAGAGGTTATTCACATTGTCATATTGGTCACAATCCAATAGAGGGGTTGCTTAACAGAAAGGTATGCCAATATAGCCTATGCATAAATGTGCTATGCCATCCATATACTGCATCACACAATTGCACAACTAGGGGCACAGCTTATATGACATAGATGCATATTTGGTCTTAATGTGATTAACCTAATACAAAAGGGGAAAGGGGGAGACGAGGGAACAGCTCTTTCATGTTATTAACCATGCATTCCTCAAAGTCTGTGTTTGCATCCCTTATTGCCTGCATTTCCATTGTGGAAGTTTGTGGTCTTTTTTTATTATTATTATTCTTTTCCACATTAGGGCAAGACTTTCCTGACAGTGGCCTCTTTCTCTTTAATATCTTTCTTTAACACTGCTCAGTACCCAGGCTTGGTAACCAACACTAGTTAATACAGTCAAAGACATTGTGCTTTCCCCAAGTTTTTCAGCAAAAGAAGAGTGTAAGTACAGAACACATAGATAATCATTTTATAAAATCCAGGTTGTTATGAAGAACATCACAGCTGCATTCTAAGGAAGTGTGAGAATGACCTAGCCTACTTCCTTGGTTATTGCTAGCAAGTCTTACGACAGCAGGCTTCCAGAGCTATAAACACATCAGTGGCAAAGATTGTTTATGACTTTGAAATGTTTATAACTCTGAAAATATTTTCCCAAAAATCCTCCTGGGACTCTGGGGAAGGAAAAGGAGTCACTGAGTTCTACAACAGTACTGTGAAAGAAAGAAAAATATAATCCGCACACTGTTCCCTGAGAGATTGAAAAAAATAGTGCCAACATAACTTAAATTTTGTGTCAGTGAAGCCTGCATTCTTCAAAATATATTTTAAAAATAAGAGCTACAGCTATTGGATTATCATCATTTTATGCATACTTTTGTCTGTTCTAGTTCACATGGGGTGGGAACTAAACCCCAACCCCAAGATGATAGCATATTTTGGCAGAAACCACCATTGCTTTTAAAATACCATATACTTGCCTATATATAGCTAGATAGCATTCACCTTCTTGGGATACAGAATTCTATCTATCATATCAATTCTGGGCTGACACTAAAGCCATTGAACTGGAAAACAGCTTATAAATTCCGGAAACCAAGAGCTTGTCTAGATAGGCAACACACCCCATCTTGAGCCTGTTTTATAGCCCTGCAATCCTAATGACACAGAGCATTTGCCCCATTCTGCTCCCAGGCAGTCCTCGTGCCTCCTGGGGCAGATACGGGGCTACGGTGGGGGGAAGGCAGGGTAGTTCCTTCTACCACACTGTAAAACTATACCTGCTTTAATCCACTAGGATGGAATGGTTTGGGCCCTGCATGTCCACAGGAGCCTGTCCAGGCCGGCCAGCCCATTGCTGCAGCTGCTGGTCTGCCTTTCACTTCTGAAGCAGGAAGGGGTTCTGTGGCATATAGCCAAGGCTGGTCACATGCAGGGGGCCTTGGTCACATGTTGTGGGCCACCTTCCTCACTTCTGGGAGAGAATGGGAGATGGCGGCGGCAGCTGCAGTGATGGGCCAGCATGCCTGTCTGGATTCCAGTCCATTTGGAGGCAGTAATGGGGAAGGAATGGGCCTGATCCATGGCCAGGGTATGCTGGTGGGGAGCTGGGATATCCTGGTTTGTGTAGATGAGCCCCAAATTACTTCACTCTTTCTGATGCCAAAAGGTGAGCACTCTTCTATATGTAGCCAAAAAGACTATGCTGTTCTATATGTAGCCAAAAAAAAGTACCTCCAGGTTGAAGAGGAGGGTTGAGATAAATGCAGTCCTCTCTGCCCATTTTTGAGTATCGCTGTGGTCTTCTGCTTTCCCTGCTGCCTTCCACTTTCCCTTCCGTTCCATCATTCTCCCATATCTCCACCTGCGGCTGTCAAATTTGTCATGCCAGTGACAAAAAAGGCAGGATGTCTCTTCAAAACATGGTGCATGGGGTGGCGTGTGCCTTCTTTTAAAAAAGGAATCCCACTCCTGGAAGCCTTCCAGCAGTTCTTAGAAACAGGTGGGCATATTCATGCAATTTGGACTTTATCAGATGGGGCTGAAATAGCGGAATTACGGCACATTCATATCACAAACGGGTGGCCATTATCTCACAACATCATCATCCTCTCGTAGTCCATGTGTGCTCCACCCATTAATTAGGTGTAACTTTTAATTGATGGGCAAAGCCAATATCAATATCACTCTTTTTGTGGTACTGATGAGCATGCAATAATCTTGTCCTACTGTAATTGCGTGATTCCAGCGTGAATGAGCAGTCCTCTTCTCCTCCTCCCCTTTCCCAACAAGAACACATAATTAAACTTCTGGGGCAGAACATAAAGAGGACCTACAGAACGCTCTTTTAATCATCTGTTGCCTTTTCTTGGTGCCTTTTAATGTTTGTTTAAGTGTCTATTTGTTTGGTTATTTATTTGTTTTTAGTGTTTTAGAGTGAAGTTGCATCTTCTCATGAGAACAACCAAAATCTCGCCCATGCAAAATCGTGGAAGTAAAAGATTTTTTTTCCTTACAGGCACATGCGCCAACCAACAGGAGGCATTAATAGTCTGTCATTAGAAGGCAATGCGATGACAAATGTTACTATAGCATGAGCTTCAATCCCATTGTTAAATCACTAGTGGTGGTCATGCAATAATTCCATGGCAGTAGTATTGCGTGATTACGGTGACATGCAATAACTACTATAATTATGCCACTATGTTTTGGCTTTCCTCAGTCATGGAATATAAGAGCATTCTTAGATGCTAGTCTGATAAAATCCTGTTTCAAAGGAATGGTCATATTCCATCAATATTAAAATCACTCCACTGGCTGCCAATTAGTTTCTGAACAAGGTACAAAGTGTCGGTTGTTACCTACATGGTTAGCTACAGAATCACCTTCTCCTGCATAATCTGCCCTATACACCCATCTACTTCTGACATCTACTTCAGTCATCCAAAACTAAGCTGACAACTGTTACCCAGAGGACATTTTCTTTGGCTGCCCACCCTCACCAATTGTTGAATGACCTGCAGGAGGAGATTTAGTCAGATGGATATGCTGTCTATGCTTAAAACAGCAGTAAAAACCAGTTTCTTCTGGCAGGCCTGTTTTAAATTATGAATTCTAAAGCTGAAGAAAATGGAAGTTCTTTACCAGCCTGCACCACAGGACAAACACCATCATCCCCACATTGCTGTTGGCAACTCTGTGCTTAAGTCCGTTCAGCAGTTCACCTACCTGGGAAGCATCATCTCCTCAGATGCCAAGATTGACAAAGAGATCGATCACAGATTAGCAAAGGCACATAGCGCATTTGGAAGACTTTACAAAAGAGTCAGGAGTAATAAACACCTGAGGCGAAACACAAAAATCAGTGTGTATAGAGCCATTGTACTGTCTATTCTCCTTTATGGGTCTGAAACATGGGTCACCTATCGCCACCACTTACGACTCCTCGAACGCTTCCATCAGCGCTGTTTACGCACAATCCTAAATATACACTGGACTGACTATGTGACGAATGTTGCTGTCCTTGAGCAAGCAGGGATCACCAGCATTGAGGCCATGATATTGAGAACACAGCTGCGCTGGGCAGGGCACGTTTCTAGGATGGAGGACCATCACCTCCCCAAAATAGTACTCTACGGTGAACTCGCCACGGGCCAGCGTAAGAGGGGCGCTTCAAAAAAGCGATACAAGGACTCCCTGAAACAACATCTCAGGTTCAGCCAAATTGATCACCAACAATGGTCCACCCTGGCCTCACATCGGGAGGCATGGAGACGCACAATCCACAATGCTGCAGCCTTATTTGAGGTCTCACGCCAAACAAGTCTTGAAGAGAAACAACAACACAGAAAGAATCACAGCCCAGAAACATCGCCCAAGGAGACCCTCTGCTGTGCTTTCTGCAACCGGACTTGTTTATCTCGGATTGGCCTTTTTAGTCATCAGCGCACTTGCAGAAAGCGCAGGATAAGTCCTTCTTGAATCTTTTTTTGCGAAGAAAAACCAAAGATTGACTTATTGTAATATATATTGGTTTTATATGCTCTTTTAATTTATGTTATGTGTTTAACCTGTTGTACTCCATAAGGAGAGGTAAGAAATAATAACAATGACAACAACAACAACCCACTCTCTCACCTCACACTCACCCATACTCCCCTACCACCTCTTCTAGAATCTGATGTTCTCTATTTAATCTGAGAGTAGTGCAGTGCTTTCTGTGATATCTTGGCTCTTTTCTTGCTAACAGTAATGATGAATTTGAAGGCAGTGGCCAAGGAATGTATTTTGTGGCTTCCACCTGGGTGACTTCAGTTGTGAAGCATCTTGAGTTCATCTGGGAGCACCCTAGAGGCTGGGGTTGGGTTTGTTTTTTTTTGTTGTTGTTCCCAAGACCAAGCTTTCTCTGCTGAAAAAAGGAGTCTCCTCATGCAGGACAAGCCATGGGAGGTGTTCATCACTCACTCTGAACTCTACACTTCGTTTGCAGTTGAGGTTAACTCCAAAGAACAGTACTGTTCTTTCCTTTAAAAAAAAGATATTAAAAATGCTACTAGACTGGACCACAAGTCCCATCTAGTTCAGTATTTTGACCTACATCCAATTGAGAGTTCAACTAGAGCAGACCTGTTAAATCAATAGGATTATGGGCTCCAGTTGGGACTATAGCAACTGGATTTAGGCCAGCAACTGGATTTTAGGGGAGCTGATAAGCAGCAACTTTTGAGCTCCAAATATGGTATTCAGAGCTATATTGCCCCTGTAACTGGAGGCTCAGTTAGCTATTATAGCTCATACAGACCTATCCTTTCAGGGAGAAGTGCTTCTTTTTGTCTCTTCTAAATCTCCAGCTTTCCACTTTCTTCAGATATCCTATTCCCAACCACTGTGAAAGAAAAAATTCTGTATCTGCTTTTCCTACTTGGTGCATTAGTTCAACCAAATGAGTTCATGTCCATCCCTTAGTCATTTCCCAATGACATCTCCTAGCACACATCCTACCAGAGCTGTGAAAACCAACACTGTGCAACTGATTGTGTATCTGTGAGTGTGCCTGTTTCTTGTCCCATTGTGCAATCGGGAATGCACAGGGACAGTTTCTGCAATCCCAGTGAATAAAGTGATACAGTAGGACCCCTGTATCCACTGATTCATTATCCACTGGTTCAGTTATCTACGGGACACAAAACAGTACACCTACCATAGAGTCTTCCTAGAAAATGTGTCCTCTCTAGTCATTTTCTAGGTCCTCCAAGGCAACTCTATGGTATTTTAAACCGGAAGTCCCATTATTTTCAATGCCGTTCACTATTATCTATGGTTTTCGGTATCCATGGGGCCCCACAGAACCAATCCCCAGCAGATACGGGGATCCTATTATACACTGAAGGCACTGACAAAAGGTTATGTACCATCTAAGAATATACATCTGCATGGCTGGAATCCATTCGGTTAGTCCTAACTAGAATAGACCTATTGTTTGAATACAGTCAACACATAGGCCAATTCAAATTCATTTAATAACCTCTACTGTAGTCAGGACTAACAATAAAATTTGGGACCATGTGAAATGGTTATACTAGGGGAGCTCCACTCTTGCAATCATGAACCAAATAGCTCCACTGCTCAAGGGTCAAAAATATACAAATATACTGGATACCATTTTTCTAAAGATTTTGTTCTTCGTAAATTACAAATTTTGGCCATTAATGTCTAATTTTAAGATTTCATGTCGTTTCTCAATCCATTCATCTACCGTAGGTGCATTTGAAGATTTCCACCTCTGAGCTATTGTTATTCTTGCTGCTGTGATTAAATACAAAATGATTCTCCAATTTCTTACTTCATCTTCTTTTTTAATTGCCTTTTAATTCAGTAAGAATAACTCCGGCTTCGCTTCAAACTGAGTTTGTAGCATACCTTCCATAATTTTATGCACCTTATCCCAGAATTTTTTAATAACTTTGCAGCTCCACCACATGTGTAGCAAAGTACCAGCATTTCTCTGACATCTCCAACATTTATTACTAATAGAGTTATTTATTTTATTCAATCTTGTTGGTGTATAATACCACCTATGCATAACTTTCATATGATTTTCTTTTAAGTTCTGATATATAGTAAACTTGCTGGTTTTGTTCCTTGCTTTTCCCCCACACCTCAAGATCTATAGAGTGACCAACATCAACTGCCCACTTAATCATATAGTCTTTAATATTATCCATCTCTAAATTCTTCTTCAGTATTAATTTGTATAATTTACTAATCATCTTTTTCTTTTGTTTGTGCCATATTATTTTATCTAAATCATTTCCCTCACTTTCTATATCTTCTGTATTTATATCTTCTGCAAATCTAGTTTTTAATTGGTAATAAGTAAACCAATTAATTTTACAAGTTTCTTCTAACAAAGGCTGGCAGGCTGGTTGGCTGAGCCTGCGCATTGCCATTCAATCTGCTCCAGCCAAAAACTTGCAGGAAGAAGCATGAGAAAAGTCTTCCCTCCCCCTCCAGTGCCTCTGAGAGAAGGTTTAATGGATGGTGTAACATCATCTTATTATTATTATTACTACTACTAGTTGTTGTTGTTTTAAATCTTGGTCTTGTGGGTCCATGGTAACAAAATATATTTAAAGGGGGGTCCCTGGTAAAGAAAAGGTTAACAGACACAGGTATATGGCTTTAAAACATGTTGTTTTCTGTTTCATTAGCTAACCTGAATTCCTTTTTTGAAATAAGGGACAAGAGAAGCTGTTTTAAAACAAACACATAAATGCTGATGATGTTTAGAGGCAATTTCTTACAACTTTAAAACCCACAGGAAGAGTAAAATAGGAGACATCAGCTCTGTAACTTCACCACAGAGAGTCTGAATGGAGCTGCGTTGTTACTTGTGAAGTTCAACACTCTGGGGGTGGGTGGGAAAGAAATGTTTCCAAATAGGTTTCAACTCCTTTTACAGTCAAAATGGTCACTCCAAAGATAGACAAGACCCTTTATTCCAGCTTCATAAATACCATACACACTCTGTTTTCATACTTGAGATGGATGGTCAGTTCACTCTGTTTTTATATGTTTACATTTTCAAAAGCTCTTCTTTATAAGCCATTAACGCAGGGGTGTGGAACTTTTGGATTTAATGATATTTTGCCTTGCAACTCCCACAATGTGTTACCATTGGCTGTGCTGGGTGGAGCAGTTGGGAACGGCAGGCCAAAACATCTGGAGAGAGGAAAGGGGCCCTTCTTCTTCATTAAAGGCCCCAAACCAAATAACCATTTTTTTATAAAAGAAAAGAAATCCAAGTGAAAAAGTGGGGGATATTCCAGAAAATGAAGTTGGCAATTAAGAACATGTTTTCTGCACTATAGTAGAATAGCAGTGAGTCAGCATGGTGTAGCCTTTTGACTGTTGGACTAGGGGGTCGTCTAAATGGTCAAAATAACCCTCATGGAATTTGCTGGGAATCCTACCTGTCTAAATGGGATCCTGCATCAATCCACTGTATTCGGAAGGATGGGGGCCCAAAATGGCAAAAACATCACAGGAAAACCTTTGCGGCTTTTCCCATAGTTTTTTAAAGAAACAGTGAGGTTGGTGCGCATTCCTGCATGTTGGGACAAATGATTCGATATGAATCACTTTCCCATAGGTGAGGAAGCGCAAATCTGATTGGCTGGGTGAGCACAGGGGCAGGGCTTGGTAACAGGGCACATGCCCGCTACCTCCATGTTGGATTTTCGCCTTAAGGCAATACAGTGGGGTGGGTTTTTGTTTTGCTTTCCTATTAAATAAAAAAAAAAATCACTCTAGACATCCTTTTAAAAAAAGGTTTGGTGGTGGCAAATTGAGGTAAGTACAACCGTGAGTAAATCACTCGTGGCTGCCATCTCGCACGCAAAGCTTATGGGGGCTTATGGGGGCAAAACCACTGTTAAAACAAGTCCCTGCTGCTGCGAAATACCCTCACTTCAAGGCACTCTGGTTTTCCCCCCTTGTATAGACAGGGCCTAGGAGTCCAGGAGACCAGTGTTTGAATACCCTCTCAGCCATGGAAACTCTGTAGTATGTGGGGAAATAATCATTGTAATGTAAAAGCAATCTTGTGTACCTCATTCACATCCTAAGTCTAGGGTTTTTCCCTGCATGCCTTTTGTTCTCCCAAGTTCCCTTTCTCTTATTTCACTGGGCACTTCCAGCCAACTGGAGTGCTGGGTCATTCAACACATGACCTAATTTAAATTGTATTACTTTGTGTAAGTTCTCTTTTAAGTTTGAGTCTCCATGAGACTGGGGACATCTTTAGACATCTTAAGCCATCTTTCCTGTAACCATGCAATGATGCTTACCATGCAGCCTGTAGGCTGGGTGAGTTTTTCCTACCCTAAATACCATTAGTTAGTTAGGAATCTCTTTTTAAAGTTTGTTTTACTATGTAGATTGAGATTGATATACCTTCAGTAAACTTTGATTTGCATTTTAAACTGACTCCTTTGTTTTGTAATGAGTCTAATTTAACTGGGTGATCCCAGACCTCTGAACACACTTTTCTTTTAAATGTTAATTGAGCTTTCAGTCTTAGCATTCTTAAGTGCACTCTGCATGAAGTTAAAAGTAAATGAATGATTTTTCACTCTCTTTTTTAAAGAAGACAATTCTTGTTGTTTTTAAAAAGGACTAGAGCCTGGAATTTTTAATACAATTTTATTTTTTAGTCTCATTACTCCTACAAACTCACTGGGTGAATTTGGGCAAGTCATACTCTCTGAGCCTCAGAGAAAGGAAATGGCAAATCTCTGAATACATCTTACCAAAGAAAGGATTGCTATGATAGGGTCACCATAAGTTGGGGTCTACCTGGAGTTAGTGCTGTTGTGTGCCTTCAAGACATTTCTGACTTATGATGACCCTATCACGGGGTTTTCTTAGCAAGATCTGTTCAGGGGTTTTTTGCCTTGCCTTTTTCTGAGGCCGAGACAGTGTGACTTGCCCAAGGTTTTCATGGCTAAGTGGGATTTGAGCCCTGGTCTACACAGTTGTAGTCCAACACTCAAACCACTACACCATGTCGGCTCTCCTAACAACAAAACAGAATAGCAGCACACTCAGTCTTGCCGAAAGACTAGACCAAAGTCTGGAGACAAGCATGTTTATTTCAGCCAATGGATGTTACAGCATTGCAGAGCATCAATGGAGAAGTGTGATAATAAATGCATAAATATTTTTAGCACTCTGAGAGGCACCCTTCATGTAAAGAAAACCAAATATATGCCACTTTAAGGAAGTAAAAGCAGATTGAACACTATTCTTGGAAATAAATTCATTTGTGAGACAAGCCATGAGATATGAAATCCCTTCACATCAGCTTTCCTCTGTAAGATCTAACTTTGAGGTTCAAGCAATGTATCTTATAGGAAATATATGGAAATTCACAGTGGCAAAGCTTCTCTCTCTTCTGATACGGACACACACACACACAGACACTGCTCTTATGATGATACATACACAGCATCTCTATGTTTTAGATATGGAAAAATCATGAGAAAAAGTAATATGAAGATGAAAGGGGGTAAAACCTCTTCAAAATTGCAACTCTGAGGGCTTTCTAAACAGAGGGAGCAACTTTTAGACCAGTATGAGAACACAGTCTTAAATTACAGCAAAATTAGCTGTTATTTGACCCCAAAAGGTACAAATGTAATGACATTTTTGGAATAATTCTGGAATAATTTCTGGTATTTCAAGTACAGCTGAATGATTCAAATTGCTCACCTTTCAGGTTCAAAATCAGTTTAGAATAGAGAATGGGAACGTTACTTTTGTGGACTACAACTGCTAGAATGTCCCAGCCAATATGGCCACTGGTCAAAATAACCCTCATGGAATTCATTGGGAATCCTACCTGTCTAAATGGGATCCTGCATCAATCCACTGTATTCGGAAGGATTGGGGCATTTTATAGCTTTAGACCAAAAAAAGCAACTTCTTCCAAGCTCTGGTTTAGAATAACCTGCAAAGTGATATAATGGGATTGTGCGTAAACAGCGCTGATGGAAGCGTTCGAGGAGTCGTAAGTGGTGGCCCGGAAACATCACCCAAGGAAACCTTCTGCTGTGCTTTCTGCAACCGGATTTGTCTATCTCGGATTGACCTTTTTAATCATCAGCGTGCTTGCAGAAAGTGTGGGATGAGTCCTTCCTGAATCTTCGTTTGTGAAGAGACGCCAGAGAGAGAGAGAGAGATAATGGGAGGGGAGATTCATAGCTTTCCATCTACAATCTATTTTTTTTCCCAATCAACATTTCTAGGAATAGTGTTCACAGCTGGGAAAACTCAACTGCAACTATTTTGCTAGGAAGATATAAACACACCATGTTCTATGTAAGAGGCTTTTATGTTGCCTTGGAGACTTTGGTTACAATCAAAAACTTATTATGACAATGCTAGGCAAGAGAAAAGCTGTCTCAGGTAAACAGAACAAACAGAGTATCAAAGAAGTGCTGCTTTATATCACTGGTTCTTAACCTTTGGTCCTCTAAAGGGAGTGGACTTCAACTTCCCAGATGCCTTATCATTGGCCATGCTAGCTGGGATTTGGAATTTGGGAGCTGAAATCCAAAACATCTGGAGAACCAAATGTAAAGAACCATGATGCATATAGCATGTGGATACATTAAAAAAAAAAAAACTTTAGCTATATAGGCCACCATTTGGGTCAGTGTCTCATTTAACAGTCCCTTCACACATATTGTTTATATTCCTGGCAACTGTACCATGGAGGGGCAGTCATAGCTGAGCTGGCCAAGTACATCCTTGGCATCATGAGGGTTCAAGGTTTGATCTCTACGACATCCAGTTCAATGCATCTTGGGTAACTGGGATGGCAAAGACCATCACAAGTCCAAGAACTTGGAGAGCCATTATTGACCATCATAGAACAGTTGCTATACAGTTGTCCCTCCACATTCACGGATTTGGCATTCACGGTTTTAAGTATTCATGGCTTGAAACTTAAAAAAAAAAATAATAGTCCATAAAGCAAACCTTGATTTTGCCATCTTATATAAGGTTTTGGAATCTTTGTTTGCGAAGAAAAGCCAAAGAGATAAGGGACACCATTTTGCTATGCCATTGCATATAATGGGACTTGAGTATTCACGGATTTGGGTATTCACAGGGGGTCCTGGAACCAAACCCTAGTGAATGTGAAGGGACAACTGTAGAATAGTTTCATCTATGGAACTCTGTATGTGTTATTTTCATGATCTCCAGATCTGATATAAATCAAGCTAACAGTAGTGAGTGACAGATTTGTTATGGAGCAGAGCTTTTTAAAGCCAAGAGGGTTCTCCATTTAATGCTTTTCTTTAAAAACAACAACATGATATAAGTCTCCCAGCAGTGACAAGTTTTATTGATTTGTATAATTTCTACCAGTCTAGACAAATGTAACCATGCCAGTCAACATGCAATTCTGTTCACAAGGAACACACTTGTCAATTTCATGAGGACAAAATTTCACTGGATGATAATAAAGCTTGTCCCAGATGTTCTTTCCAGCAATCAACCATGCAGTGCAACAGAAGAGGGTTTAAAAATAATTTGCTGGAATTACCATTGTTTCAGCACAGTAGTACTGATTACCCACAAGACACTTCACTTGAAAGCATTGCTCAATTGGACACCCAATTTTCAAGAACAACACTGCTCACAGAAGCCCTTACTCTTGGCCATATTGGCTGAGACTTATGGGAGATGAGTCCAAAACATCTGGAGGGCCAAAGGCTGAGACTATTGCTCTAGAGCAGCTTTCTACTAGTGGAAAATTCAGGAGCTGGGGTGGTGGTGGTGCTACTACAACTCCCAGCATTTTGAACCATTGACCATGTTGGCTAACATCATATGAGTTGAAGTTCAACACATTTGGAATGTGCCCACATTATATAGTTACAGCATGTTGATACCACTTTAACTGCCATGACTCCATCCTATGGAATCCTAGGATTTGTAATGTGCCAGAGAACTCTGAAATTGTAGTTCAAGGGAATGGGCCAGAGACTTCTAAGTACTTCACATAACTCCAAATCCCAGGATTCCATAAGATCAAGCTACAGTAGTTAAAATGTGATAACTGAGCAGTGTTGCTACACCCCTGAAACATACCAACTTTGAGAAGGCCCTTCTAAATCAGTGATTTTCAAATGTAGGTAGTCCAAATGTTTGGGACCTCAACTCCTAGAATTCCTCACAGTTGACCATGCTGGCTGGGACTTCTGGGAGCTGAGGTTCAAAGCATGGGGGTGGGGCTAAAGGTTGAGAAGCATTGCTCTAGACTCACAAAGTACACATAGAAGAGGCGGGATGTGCCTGCTACAGAGACAGAGTCTATATTAGTTCTTGAAGGAGCAACTCCAGTCCAGTTCACTGAACAAGAATGCTACCGAGTTGGGTGGAATTTACCACAGAGCAGTCAGTTTCTGTTCTGCATTTTGACACAATAGGCATTTGGACATATAAGCATCTGGAAAACAGGAAGGACTACTAGCCATGATGGCTGCATATTATCTTCAGTAGCAGTATGCCTCTGAGTACCACTAGCTGGGGAGCATGTGTGGGAAGGTGGTGTTGGCTCCTGTCCTGCTTATGCACTTTCCCAAACCATCTAGTTGGCCACTGTGGAAAAAAAAATGCTGGATTAGGTGGTCCTCCAGCCTGATCTACCAGGGCTGTTGTTATCAACAGAACTTGTAAAAGTTACTCTTTTGGTCATGCTGGCTGGAAATTTGGGAGCAGGTGGGTGTAGTCCAATAAAGTAATTTTTCCAAGCTTTGAAGGACCCGAGGAAGCAGCTCCTTGTCTCAAGACTCACACAGAATCATTCTCTCCAGACAAAACAAAATGGTGACTTCTAACCAGTTCTTTAGAGATTGTGCTTCAAGTTTGCTGGTTGAATTATGGCAACCCCATGAATTTCATTGGGTTTTCTTAGACAACAAATACTCAGAGATGGTTTTGCCAGCTTCTTCCTCTGAAATATAGCCTGGAGCACCTGGGATTTGTTGATGATCTCCCATCCAAGTACTAACTAGGGTTGACCCTGCTTAGCTTCCAAGATGAGACAGGATCTGGTGCCTTTAGGGCATTTAGGCCCTTCTTTAGAGATTATTGTCATGAAAAAGATGTCTATACCCTGACCAATTCTATACTCTAAAGAAGGGAATACTTGGTGGGTGGGTGCATGTGTGTAGTTAAATGTCCACAATAATCAGAGACAGCAGCTTTATTATATACTTGACCTCTCCAGTATATGTATACATACATACAAACATACATACATAACATTTATTCCTATATAATTAATTAGTACCATTTCTTCAGGGGTTTTTTGGCTTCATTATGGTAGGAGTCGAAGGTAAATGCATTGCACTCAGACGTATTTACCAACTACATACACAAACATATGCACAAATACTGTACTGCACAATTAAACTTCATTTAGCAGGATGCCCTCCATTGAAATTCAGGATTCTTATGGCCACATTTGTCTTTTTGAATCCCACAGAAGGCTTTGATAAGCAATATGACGTGACCATCATAACGAAATCCATGACAAAATGCTAGTAGAAATATTTCTGGCTTAAATATTTCCTTCACCTCAAGGAGAGAAAAAAGAGAGAGCTGTCATTTAATCTGACTGGATTTTGTCTTTGGGCTCATATATTCCTCTTCTGCTGTCCCTCCACTACTCCTTGAGCAATCCAAGTTTCCGCAATGCCTCTCTCCTAGCTTCTTCTGTTGACCCGCGGCCAGAGAACTGTACTGTAATGCCCTGCGGTCTCAGTCCAGAAGGTCTGGGCAATGAGCCAAATCTCTTCCTTATATCCAGGCTAAAGTCTGTTGGTGGCCTGTGATTATAAAAGCTCTTGGTGGCATTCTGTCGTGCAGGCTTACCATCCATGAGATCAGTGTCTGGTTTGAATGTCACTGTTTTGCTTCCACTTGGGAACAGGCTAGATTCTCTCTTTAAGATTTCATGGATATTGCGATAGCCATTTGACATAGCCTGCCCCTGCTCAGATTTGTCCTCTTCTGATCTGGGAACATTCTCAGAGTGATCCAGTTGGGTTCGGCCAAAACCACCTTCTACTAGGCTGAGTCTACTCAAGGCCTCCTGCCTTGCTTGCTCTGAAGGCAAATCTCGTAAGGATGAGCTTCTACCATGACCTGAGATTTCATGCTTCTGAAGTCTCTCATCCCCCTCGCTTACAAGGAAGGGTGAACCGTTGACATTGGCCAACACCCGAGCCTTGCGTTCTTGGACATTGACAGCTGCCTTGGAGATTGTTTTGCTGAACTCTCTTTCGCTGATGTTGGTAATGCTGATGTTGCTCGGAAACCTCTGAGGTTTGGGTGCAGTCGGGGGTGGCACAGATTGTTTGGAGGCCGTGGAACGTTCTCCATTGCGCATTGGCAAAGAAGCGGGTGCGCTCCTCCCCTCTATAGGCTTCCTCTCCTTTGGTGAAGTGGGTGAGAAAGAACTGCCCTCTGCCTGCTTCTCTGATATTTTCTGAGCAATGACAAGTGGAGTGGGGACAGAGCGAGGTAGTTTGGGGTGCTGCACTGGGGGCGGAGGAGGAAACACCTCATAAATTGGCAATGGAGGAGCTGATGGTTGCACAGCAAGAGAAGTGGCAGTATCAGTGCAGATGTCCTCCTCACCAGGTGGCTCAATAGGCTTCAGCTTTGGTTTATCTGGTTTCCAAGCCTCCTCTAGTGCTGGAATTGGAAAAAGAAAGAGAGAAAAGCTCAAGTTATTAGAACTAGTTAACATGTTACTTGGAATGGGGCAGTTGCAAATCATGAAAGGGGTCTCCTGGTGCTTTGCAAGATAATAGATCAATGTTGTTGTTAATTACTGTCAAGTTGACTTCAACTTACAATGACCCTATGAGCAAGCGACCACCAACAGCCCCTGTCATCAAGAGTTCAGGTCTTGCAGACTCAGAGTCATGGCTTCCTTAATGGAGTTTATCCACCTGTAATGCAGTCTTCCTCTTTTCCTACTGCCTTCTACCCTGCCAAGTGTTATTGACTTTTCAAATGAGTCATGTATTCCGAGATCAATAATGCTCCAAAATTCACCCCCAAAGATAAGTTGGCATTTTTAAAAAGCCTTGCTTTTATTGTGCTCCTAAATGCTACAACAGGCTTTATGAGTTCAGTGCTACAACTGATAAGATCCTTCTTTTCATACCACTCTACCTTCAGCAAAATATGGAGTTCAGAGTAATATCTCTTCTGAACACCTTAGTATGTGAGGAATATTATACAGAAGCATGTGCTCCCTATGGGTTGCACCCTTGTAGTAGTGGGTAGCACCTATATCTGATGCTTACATGGCTAGGATGAATCATGTTGTTTATGAACCAGCCTTGCAGTGAGCTGAAAACTACATCTGGCTTTGGGAGCTAACTAGAAAACCTGTAGTGTCCAGGACACTGCTTCCAACCTGTGCTCCCACGAGAGCTCCTTGCTCCCTTTCCCAGCAAAAAGAGTGAAGCTGGGGAAGAGGTCATGGGTTCATGCCTGTAGTCTTCCCTACATCTCCAAACCTCTAGTCCAAGTTTGAGAAAGGATTGGGATTGCATACTCAGCACAAGGACAGTGCAGTGGCAGGGCTGTCCCATACTCCCTCCTACCCAGCTCCCTCAGGTTGAGGTGTGTCCCATCATGCTTGCCTGAGAGGCATAGAACACTTGCTTTGGTGAGCAGAATGATGGGTTCCAGCACCCAAGGGACACCCCCTCCCAAGTAATAGGGGCCTTCTGTACAGTATGCTGTCTTCCCCAGTCCCATGTGCTAAAGATGTCAATGTTTCATAGAGTGGAGCTCCCTCCAGGCAGTGGTTCTTAAACTGTGGTTCCCCAGGTGTTTTGGACTTCAAATTCCAGAAGCCTCAGTCAGTTTGGACACTGGTCAGGGAAGCTAGGAGATGAAGTCCAAAGCACCCAGAGGGCCAAAGTTTGACAACAATTGCCCTAATATAAGCCTACTACTGGTGTCTGGGCGGGGTGGCGGGGGGGAAGCATAAAGCTCAAGCTAATCATCTGGTATTTACAAAAATCTCTATTTCACTCAAAGAATCAGTGAGTGAGGAACTGAGCTCTGAATTTACAACTTGGAATTTGATGTATTTCTCACCATTGCAGGCAGGAGCAAGGTAAGGCTCCGTTAGCCACAACCTGAAGCCTGAAGGACCAACTAGACATGGCACCATTCAAGCAATTAACAAATCAATGTGTTGTGTGTATATAGCAGGCAGTAGGATATAAAACCAACTAACAGATAGAAAGATAAATAAGCAACAGCCTTTGGATGCATCAAGATAGAGCCATTTCTGGTGGGAAAACCACAGACTGCTAGTAGCTGGTACCTCCTATGCCAGCAAATCTGGGCTTCAGTCTGGATATCCCCCAAATAGGTTCCACACCATAGATAACTCCTTTAAAGTTCAGTTAAAAAACTGGAGTGGATTCACTACCCTACTGACATGGGAACCAACAGCTGCCACTGCTCTAAATACAATAAACCAGGCACCTCATTCTTTACCTGGTTCTGTGATTCTGCTAGGCACAAACTCTTGTGTACCATTCTCTGGTCCTGGCCGCACCAAGTCTATGATGTCTTCAGACTCTGAATGACTGGACATATTTTCTTCCATTGACTTTGGAGAATGGCAATGGATGCCACTGTCATGGAGAGTTTGTTCCTCCAAGTCATCTTCCAAGGAATCAATGGTTTCTTCAAAGAAGAGAAGGACATCTTTTTCCTCAAGAGTTAGATACTTCAGAGTTTCATCGTCATCCTAAGATTTAACAACAGCAAGTGTGAGCATTAAAAAAAAAAAAAAAAAAGATTAAGGCATACCTTCCCAAACTCCCCTTTGAACCAAAATTCTATTCAACTCTTAAAATAAATTAAGGGCCAGGCATTGCATTACTTTCCAGGAAACCTGACTTCTTCATGAGTCATTTCATTCTCAGGTCAATGAGATTACCTTAGATCCAACCCCTGTTCCCCTTGAAGAGGATTTGGACCAAAGGTAAAATTATAAGCAGAGTTCAGAAAAGTTATTTGTGCACCACAACTCTCAAAATTTGCTAGCCAGCCAGGTTGTGTTTTTCAGAAAAAGCAACATGATAATACAGTCTGTTGGGGACTGCATGGCTTCAAAAAATGGATGCTATCCTTTGAGGAATGGTTGAAAGCACCAAGTACGCGTGTTTTTTTCTCACAAGAGCCTGGAGAAGACGAAGGGAAAAAAGATTATTTGTTGTTGTTGTGTGCCTTCAAGTCGTTTCCAACTTACAGAGACCCTATCACAGGGTCTTCTGAGAGCTGAGAATGTGTGAACTGAAGAGAAGTCATGCAGAACAGTGCTACTCAAAGTGGTGATCTATGGACCGGTGCCATTAGGTGATGAACTGGGAAGAAACTATTCAAATAACATAATAATATGCACAAATATGGTATCAATGAGAGCCAGCATAGTGTGGTGGTTGAGTGTTGGACTAGGACTCTGGGAGACCTGAGTTTGAATCCCCACTCAGCCATAGAAACCACTGGGTGACCTTGGGCAAGTCACACCTTCTCAGCCTCACAGGAAGGCAATGGCAAACCTCCTCTGAACAAATTTTATCAAGAAAACCCCATGATGGGATTTGCTTTAGGGTCACGAATGACTTGAAGGCATACGACAACAATAGATAGTATCTATCCCTTAGACATGGGAACTTGTCAGTCTGCTGTATCTGATAGTTTGAAAAGCACTAGTGCAGAAGATGGAGTAGAATTGTTTCTCCACACCTCTTGTAGACAGGTCTAGAACCAGTGGGTGAAAAAAAAATGGAAGCAGATTTCTGGTAAGAATTAGGAGAAATGTCCTAATAAGGAACTGTTCAAAAGTGGAACAGACTGCCTCAAGCAGTGGTGAGCAGTTTCTTTGAAGGTATATTAGCAGAGATAGGACAAGGAGGGATGTTGTAACTGCACCCTTCACTGCAGAATCTACAGTGAACTGGAGGCGGGACTAGATTGTAACTGAGGTCCATTCCATCTCTATGTTATGTGATGTATGGATATGCATGCATGCACACACACTATACTAAACTATACTATACTATACTCTATCTTTTCTATGGAAGAAAGGCCAATTTCTTGTGTAAGGTTATACTGTATATATTGTATCAGTGATATTCAAACATGCTGTTTCTTCACTTGCAAGTTTCAGTACCCCCACCACACACTGAGCTTGGAAACATTAATTTTTGGAATTTTAACTTCCACCACTGGCCATGCTGGGTGGGGAATTCTGGGAGCTGTAGTCCAGAAAGGTAACTCTCCCAAGCTCTGATTACCATACAAAAAAACTTAGTATCATTCAAGTACCTGGTCTTGGGCAGGGCGCCAGAGAGCTCTAACATCCACAACAAAATTCCCAGGCCCCTCAGTGCATGCACATGTGTGTGTGTGTTTGTGTGTGTGTAAGCCCTAAATATAGCCTATTTTAAACATATCCAGAAACATTAGCACCCTCCCTTGGTGTGAAAATTTCCTATCTTCTCCCTTGTGAAATGGGTGTGCTGCCAACGTGGGAGCAGCTTAGCTCAGAGCTATTTCCCACCATGAGTCAACATTGGTACATAAACCCATCCCATCTCATGATATACATTACAAAAGTCATGGGTCAGGAATTGCTATACATAAAGCTCTTGAGAGGAACCTGTGAACTTTATAGAAGCGTAGAGTTGGAAAATTAGCTAACACACATTGGAAACTGTTTAATGCAGTGTAGATGTGTAAATAGCTATTGCTTAAAACAATTTGTAAGCCGCTCTGATAGCCTTGTGGCTGAAGAGCGGGGTATAAATAAATAAATAAATAAATAAAAAGACAAGGGCCATCCAGTCCAACCCCCTACCATGCAGGAACACACAGTCAAAGCACTCCCAAGAGATGGCCATCCAACCTCTGTTTAAAAACCTCCAAAGAAGGAGACTCCACCAGACTCTGAGGCAGCACATTCCACTGCTGAACAGCTCTTACTGATAGGAAGTTCTTCCTAATGTTTAGGTGGAATCTTAGGAGGAGTAGCTAATACCCTGGAGGACAGGATCAAAATTCAAAATGACCTGGATAAACTGGAGAGCTGGGCCAAAGCTAACAAAATGAAATTCAATACGAAGAAATGTAAGGTACTGGACTTAGGGTGAAAAAATGAAATGCATAGATATAGGATGGGGGAGACCTGGATGAACAAGACTACGTGCGAAAGGGATCTAGGAGTTCTAGTAGACCACAAGTTGAACATGAATCAACAGTGTGATGCGGCAGCTAAAAATGCTAATGTGATTTTGGGCGGCATCAATAGAAGTATAGTGTCCAGATCAAGGAAAGTAATAGCGCCGCTCTATTCTGCCTTGGTCAGACCTCTCCTAGAATACTGTGTCCAGCTCTGGGCACCACAATTCAAAAAAGATATTGACAAATTGGAACGTGTCCAGAGGAGGGTGACTAAAATGGTGAAAGGTCTGGAAACCATGCCTTATGAGGAAAGACTTAGGGAGCTGGGTATGTTTAGCCTGGAAAAAAGATGGTTAAGAGGCGATATGATAGCCCTGTTTAAGTATTTAAAGGGGTGTCACGTTGAGGATGGAGCAGGCTTGTTTTCTGCTGCTCCAGAGATTGGAACACGGAGCAATGGATGAAAGCTCCAGGAACAGAGATTCCACCTCAACATGAGGAGGAACTTTTTGACAGTAAGAGCTGTTTGGCAGTGGAACACACTCCCTCGGAGCGTGGTGGGGTCTCCTTCCTTGGAGGTCTTTAAACAGAGGCTGGATGGCCATCTGTCGGGGATGCTTTGATCGTGATTTCCTGCGTGGCATGGGGTTGGACTGGATGGCCCTCATGGTCTCTTCCAACTCTGCAATTCTATGATTCTATGATTCTATGAATCCATTGTTCTGTGTCCTAGTCTCTGGCACCGCAGAAAACAAGCTTGCTCCATCCTCAATATGACATCACTTCAAATATTTAAACATGGCTATCATGTCACCTCTTAGCCTTCTCATCTCCAGGTTAAACATACCTAGCTCTCTAAGCCATTTCCTCATAGGGCATGGCTTCCAAACTTTTTACCATTTTGGTCACCCTCCTCTGGACATATTCTAGCTTGTCAATATCCTTCTTGAATTGTGGTGTCCAGAAAGTGATGGGGATGGAAGGCAAAATGAGGGCAGTGCCTTCCAAAGAAGAATTCTGCCCCCAGAAAACGTTTTCTTTTAGTCCCCAAATTTCTTGCATCACAGTAACTTAAAACATCAGCCGAGGATTTGGAAGTACAGGTTGCCCCCTGTGTCAGCGGATCCAATAGCCATGGTTTTAGTTATCCATGGCACACAAAATAAGGACACATACCATGGAAAATGCCTAGAGAGGCATCTTCTTTAGGCATCTTCTAGGTCCTCCAATGTAACTCTATGGTATATTTGTAGTAGAAGTCCTTTATTTTAATAGGGTTTACTATTATCCATATATATATATATATATATATATATATATATAGTAAGTTCAGGAACTATCCCCCAGAGATATTGGGTGGGGGGAGGTTGTAAGTTCAGGCATCCAAAGAAAAGAGGCAGGCAAAGTTACCAAGGGAATGTGACACAGAGCATAAAAGCATTCTAAGTGTGAACAATTTTCAGTGTCTCACTTACTGCAATGCTAGAAATTTCAATATTGAAGGAAAAATTAATGTGGAAATTAATTGTGATGGGGAGAATTCTGATGAGGAGGGCAATGCCCTCATTTTGCCCCCGATGCAGTTACACCCCTGGGATGATGTGACAATTTTAAGCTGCTGTTTTTCTCTGACCTGATGCAGGACCAGTGACCGCACAGCCTGCTTTATGAATCTGCTTACTTGTAATATGGTGTTTTTAATAGGGTTGCACAAGTGGCCATGCTTGTATCACTCCCCAGAGCATTGAAGCTAAGCATATCTGTCCTGGTCGGGGCTTGGATGGAAGGCAATTAAACATCATGTTTACTATATATATATTTTTTCTTTTTAGAAAACCAAAAATGACAGGTAAGGTTTCACACATCCTTCCACCAATTTAGTGTCTGAAATCCCAATACAGTATTATTTTTTAATAGACCCATAAGTATTTAAGCAGGGGCTGGATAGTCATCTTTCTGGGTGGGTATATTTGCAAGATTTTTGTACTGAATGGGTGGGTGGCTGTTCCGCCATCCGAACTGCCACTGCCCTGGCCTCGGAAGAAGCAGGCACCGCTCCATCACGCCTAGGCCCAGAAGCAGAGGCAGTATCTGTTGGACTTACGGTAATCCCTTCCCACACTGCCATTCCCTTTTCCTTTTGTGTCATGTCTTAATTAGACTGTAAGCCTGAGGACAGGGAACTGTTTTGTTGTTCTTTGACTTGTAAAACACCATGTACAGTGATGGAACGATATAAATACATGGTAATAATGGGTGAGGATTAGATGACCTCCAAGATCTCGTCAAACTTTAAAATTACACTACACTCAAACCCAGTTAACAAAGCCTCTGATAAAGAAGTTCCTTTTACACAGCCTTTTTATGTCCACCCAGCCCCCTCCCCTTTCCTCCTTGTCCTATGTCTTGCTGGGAGTTTTCTTTTTAGTAGCATCAGCTCTGGCAGGGTGATGAAGGAGGGCTGGACAAGGACAGACTTTCAGTGTCAGATAGCAACAGTGTGACTGCAGTAAAGAATGCAATAAAACTTGAGCTGGGAAAGAATTGGATTCTTCTTTAACCAATCCTACTCAGCTAAACAGGCTTCTGCCCACATACATAAGTTGGGTTATAGGCTTAGCCTTGAAAACTTTTGAGTATTGAGGGTATAAAATGTCTACCTTCAGTATGAAAACACGCATTAAGATTTTAATACCCTTTTCAGTTACATACTTCTGATGGGCTACTCAAGCTGCTGAGGACTGAAAGACGATGCCCAGGGATTTAAAAATTCTAACTTGTCTGATTGACTGTTTATCCATAAACCATCTAAAGGGTCTATGTCAGGTAGAGAACACCATTACCTTATTTTATTATAATTCATCACTAGGTGTTCTTTTAAGCAATAGGTGAAGAAGACCCTTAACAATCTTTTCAATCCAACTCTAATTTAGGAAAGAAGTACATCATCATCCACATATAGTAAAATAGATCATAGAATCATAGAATTGTAGAGTTGGAAGAGACCATGAGGGCCATCCAGTCCAACCCCCTGCCACACAGGAAATCTTGATCAAAGCATCCCTGACAGATAGCCATCCAGCCTCTGTTTAAAGACCTCCAAGGAAGGAGACCCCACCACGCTCCGAGGGAGTGCTTTCATAGCTAATTTAAGGGCATGATGCATAAGAAATGTTAAGTGCTCAACAACATTATTGCTATATAAATTGAACAATAATGAGGCCAAAATACATCACTGCTTGACCCCTATTGCTGCTGACACTAGAGCTCTCTTGCAGAGAATTCTAAATGCCCTTACCTAAACTGCAAATCCCAGGATTCCATAGGAATGAACCATGGCAATTAAAGCAGAATCACAGTACAGTGGGCCCTTGGTATTTGAGTTTGGTTCCAGGACCCCCTATGGATACCAAAATCTATGTATGCTCAAGTCCCATTAAATACACTGGTGCAGTAAAATGGTGTCTCTTATATAAAATTGCAAACAGCAACATTCACTTTTTGGAATTGTTTTTCTGAATATTTTTGAGCTGTGGTTGGTTGAATCCATGGATGCAGAACTATGGATACTGAGTGTATTATAATCAACTGTATTATAATTGTGTCATGTGAAAGGGCCCACAGTCACACCATCCATCCAGTTCTAGCCATTCCATGCTGACCAGCATCTGCTGCCTCTGACAGCTACCTTCCTCTGTCTAATGACAAGGCGGGAGGAAAAAGATGGAGTCAGGACTCCCAGAGTCTCCACAGTCTTGTTTGTTTTTAGCCTATCAGTTTTATTGTTTTATGGTGTTATTGTTTTAGTGTCTTTGGCACCACAACTTTTATTATCTGTTGTAATGACAAGGCTGGCCCTGAGCTAAGCCCTTCTTTTCAATATGCATTGAGGCTTTTGTGACTCTTCCCCTCATTTGCAGCATGAAGTGGTTTGTTGTTGTTAACTGCCATCAGGTCAACATTAAAATAATGTTGGATGAGAGACCTCCAAACCTCCCTGTTATCACCAGTCCTGCTCAGGTCTTGCATATCCAGGGTGGTGTCTTCCTTGCTTGAGTCTATCCACCTGTAATGGAGTCCTCCTCTTTTCCTACTACCTTCTATTTTACCAAGCATTATTGTCTTTTCAAATGAGTCTTGTCCTCTCATGATGTGTTCAAAGTATGACAGCCTCAGTTTAGTCTTCCTGAAGTGGTACACTACAGGAAAGCATTTGTACTAACTGATTCTACCACTTGGTATAAACTGACCATCAGGAAGCCATTTTGCTTGAATAGAATATTTTGTTTGAACTGAAGCAACTCCATTCATGATTAATATTTTAATTACACCTTTTTGATTTGGGGGGGGGGCAGTCATGTTAGTCTGTTGAAGCAAAGATGTAAACTGCCATCACCCCCAGATACCTCATGCAGTCCAATAACATTTGGAGGGTCGCAGATGCCCCACCTCTAAGTGACATTCTCATTTGAAAGAAGGCAGGGGTTTATTGCATTTATTTCAAACTCTACTTGAGGACTTTTACCACCAGAAATTGTCATTACATGATTACATTAGTCATTTCAAGCTGCAAAGTGAAATGGACAATTATATTGTTCCCACCCACTGAACCACTACCTCAAAAAACCCAAAACACACATATTAACCTGTGTGTCAGGTTAATGTCATCATTTACAAAATAATAATAATAATAATAATAATAATAATAATATAAAATAAAATTAAAAAAATCTGAAAATGTAATGTAATTATGTAGGATTACAAAACTAGAAGAACAACGTTCCTCACCATAGCCACAGCAACTTTTATTATGCATCCGCTGTTTAAAACAAATTGTACAGAACTGGCTAATATTGTCCCTAATACAACTCAACTGTAACATATTCAGGGCTTTAGGTTAAAAACTATTTTGCAGATGATAAGACAGACAGAAGGTTTAGTGGAAACTTGCCCGGAACGCACAACTTTGAAGTTAAATTCAACTCTGGAATTTCAGCTCGTAAATCCCTGCAGATTTGCATTTTTGACAGATATCCCACACAGAATTTGTCCTAATTCCAGTGTTTGTGTTTAGTTGAATATTTGAACTAGGCCCGAAAAATCAATCTAAAGATCAGAATCTTTTTGCACCTGCCATTTTCTTTGTAATAAGATTCACCATTCATGCCATCCAATCTCAAGTACATTATTTTTAAAGCATTGGCCAAAACAGATTTTTAAAGCCTAGGGTCAGATATTTATAGTAATCATAAAACAAATCAAACCATTACTGTGAAATAAGGAACTTAATTTTAGAAAGTTTCAAGACCTGAGCTAAAGAGCTCATATGAGCTTCATGGGGGAGTCATCCAGACCACACCCCATGTTTCCACAAATAAGCAAGATGGTGGCATGGGAGGCTTTTGGCAGGGTATCTGTGCTGAGCAATTATTTTATTTGTTGTCTTCATTTCCACCAAAAATGTTCCACAAGGCAGTTAATGATGATAAAATACAGATGAAACATCAAAATCTTGATTAAGACCATACAGAAGAAAGAACACAGCTAAAAATTAAACAGTAAAAAACTATTAGAAACTCAACAGTAGAAAACTTAAAACTTGTCCTTACTTTCAAGAAAGACACCGTTATATATATATAAAAAAAAAATCTCCAGCCACACAGTGACACACTTGTCTTCATAAAAGTGACTATTTGGCCAGCCAGCTGACTGGTATCTACTTAAGGGAGCAAATGCTAGGGGTCAAGAAGCAGTGGTGTGAAATGTGGGAGGACAAACTACACCAGCTGATACCTTCAGATTATTGGAATATGGTGTCCTTTCACCAATATTGAAAAACGACTCAAATGCTAGTCTAGTAGGGTTTTGTGCATGGAATTTGCCTCAGGCAGCAAGAAGTCTTTGACCAACCCTTGGCATACTTTGAATTTGGTTTTTATCATGGGGAATCCAGATGATGTCACTACCCCAGCAGCAAAGGCTATCCTCCCCACCACACACACACTTACTAGGTATTACTGACGAGATTTCTGGACCATCATTGATCTACGAATCAGTGAGGTAAGGTGGATAATGTGGCATGGTCCAAGTAGTGTCACTTCTTCTAACTGTGTTATTGTGATCTTGCCTATGGCAATTTCATTCAGATATTTTGTCAGCCCATTTGGCAGCACCTATCATCACTGGAACCACAGTTAGCAACAACAATGCAGCATTTTCCAGCAACAACAATGCAGCATTTTCCATTTTTCCTTCCTGACCCTTTTGTAGACCCTTTAAAATTTGTAGTCAATTTTAAAGACATGGTATGGGAGCTGCTTACACCAATATTCCTTTCTTTAACTACTACAAATGCAAAATTCTACATTTAGGCCACAAAAATCAAATGCACAGATTTGGGATGGGAGATACTTGGCTTAGCAGTAGTACATGTGAAAAGGACCTTGGATTATTGTTGATCATAAGTTGAACGTGACCTAGCAGTGTGATGCTGCACCAAAGAAGGCAAATACTATTTTAGCCTGCATTAATAGAACAACAGTTTGCAACTCAAGGAAAATAATAGTCCCACTATATTCTGCACTAGTCAGACCTCATCCAGAGTACTGCATTCAGTGCTAGGAGCCTCATTTTAGGTGTCATGATGACAGTCCCATCATCCTGCAAATGAGGGCACTCCCATCATGCTGCAAGGACTACATCTCCCATAATCTGCAAACAGCGATTGTCTCGTCAGCATGACCAGGTAACCTAAGGGTTAATACCAAAGATGGGAAATGGAGGTCATCTCCTGAGATAGCATCATCATGACATCACATCACCAGACACAGGTCTGGCCAATGAGAATTTGAGACTGATAATTTGAAAAAGGTTTTATAGTTGCCTGGACCATGAGGCAAAGAGAGACAAAGAGGAACCTCTAATGGGATAGATGTACCTCAGAGAAAGATGCTCTGAGTGAGCACATGGCTGGGCCTGGCTTAGAAAAGCATGTGGCTTAGCCCAGCTTGGATACTAGCAGCAACCTTCATAGTACTTCATAATGTAAGTAGTTTTTCTTTTGTGCAGGGAACAGTTTAGTTAGTCACGTCAGGGATTCTCTTTTATTTTTCCTTGACTGAATGTTTAGAATGCTTTGTTGTCTCTGTAACCTTAAGCTTTATACCTGAAAAAGAAGCGCTTTCTTCATGAAGTGATTTACCTTTGAACTTGTCTTAAACTTGCTTGAATAAAAATAAGAATTTTCTAATTTTCCTACTAAGTCACGCCTTACACGCACCTTATTTTGGTCCTTGCTATCTTGGTTCTTCTCTGGGGATAGAGAAGGGGGTTGATAATAATTTAATAGGCCAATAGTCCCACTGGTTAATCATAGAACCTGATTCAGTCTCCTGGCGGGCTGGTGAAAGACTTTGTCTGGGTGGCGGCGGCATACCTGAGTAGAGATATAGTTCTGAGGGATTTCCAGGCTAGAGAAATCCCTGAGGGTGTGTCTCAGAGGGAATCAGGATAGGAGTCCTCAGCAGGAGCACTCCTGAACTGATTGTAAACACACACAAGCCTTCCATCTCCATGCTGTGCTGGTGTGTAGGCACAGAGACAGAGCAGGACAGCGAAACAGAAGGCTTTGACAATTTGTAGCCGATTCAGAGAAGGGTAACAAGGATGATAAAAGGCATGAAGAATAAATCCTACAAGGAAAGATTGAGAGAGCTGGCTATGTTCAGCCCGCCAAAGAGAAAGAAACGCTGGTCTGATACATCCCCCCCCCCCACTCACTCTGACAGGCAGGAAAAAGAAAGCTCTTCCAGTATTCTCACCGGGGGATGTGTCCACAGGAGGGCAACCAAAATGATAAAAGGTCTGGAAACCTTGCCCTATGAGAAGCAGCTTAGGGAGCTGGGCATATTTAGCCTTGAGATGAGAAGACTAAGAGGTGACATGATAGCCATGTTTAAATATTTGAAGGGATGTCATATTGAGGATGGAGCAAGCTTGTTTTCTGCTGCTTCAGAGGCTAGGACATGAAGCAGTGGACTCAAACTATGGGAAAAGAGATTCCATCTAAACATTAGGAAGAATTTCCTGACAGTAAGAGCTGTTTGGCAGTGGAATACACTGCCTTGGAGTGTGGTGGAATCTCTTTCTTTGGAGGTTTTTAAACAGAAGTTGGGTGGCCATCTGTCGGGTATGCTTTGTTTCTTCCTGCATGGCAGGGAGTTGGGCTAGATGGCCCTTGTGGTCTCTTCCAACTCTATGGTTCTAGGTAAAGGGGAAAAAGCAGCAGATTGGCGATATAACTCACTCTCCTGTTAGGAGAAACTATGTACCCACTAAGGCTATATTCCCACCAGCACCCTCTGGGCTGGGCAGGATATTTGTCCCTTATCTTCTGGAAAGGAACATATTACAGGTAAGACCAATGTTTCTTTTCACAGCAGAGAAGGGAGGAACCTCCTTTGGTTGGGATATACCAGTGTTTCCCTGATTAGGGTGGATGATGTTGGCACCCTAATCTTCTAGGTTTTAACTATAAGCTGTAGCACCCTTCTGCCAAAGGCAGCTTCAGCTGAGTCAAAGCTATCAAGTTTGTAATGCCTAATAAATTTGGAGGGTGACTTCTATGCGGCTGTGCTGCAGATCTTCATTACATGGACATCAGTGGTCAGGGCTGCTGATGTGGCTGCACTCCTTGTGGAGTGTGCAGACTATATTTTTTTTGACTGGAACCCCCAGGCACTCATAGAAGGTTGTAATGCAGGACCTGCTCAGGGTGGAAATGGAAACCTTCTTGCCCCTGGCATAGGGCTGAAAGGAGACAAATACAGTATCAGAGGAGTGGAAGCTCTCATCCTTTTCAGGTTGGTGTGAATGGCCCTACCAACATCCAAGGTGTACCATATCTTCTCCAGTCCCTTGGACAGCCGAGGACATAAGGATGGGAGGATGACCTCCTGTGCCCTGTGGAAGGTGGAGTTCACTTTAGGGACAAAGGCTGAGTCCAGTCAAAGCACCATGGAGTCAAGTCAGATACAGAGCTCCTTACACATTGACAGGGCCCCTAGCTCAAATACCCTGTGATGGCAGTCAGGAAGAGAACCTTCCAGGACAGGTGCTTCAGGGAGGCTTCCCTTAGGAGATTGAAGGGTGGGATCATCAGTGTTTTCAGGACAGTGTGAAGGCCTCAGGACTGCAAACAGTGTACTGTAGATGCAAAAAGTAGTGAAAGCCTCTTGAGGAACATGGATATGATGCAGTCCTGGTCCCCTGCAGGTGTGGCAGCAGTGAGATGATGGCTGCAAATTGTTTCTTGGCTGTGTTCGTTCTAAGGCCAAGATTAGTGACCTCCTGGAGAAATTCCAGTAAGGTAGGGACTGAGAAGTTGAGAAAGTCAATGTGTTTATGCCTGCACCATCAGCAGAAAGCTCTGAAGATGCTTTCATCCACCCTGTTGGTAAAAGCCCGTCAAGAGGACAGGCACCATTTGCTCAGTATGCACCTTTCAATCTCCAGGCATGGAGCTGTAGCTAATCTGAGTTGGGGTGGCAGACTTGATCCTACATGAGCAGGTCTGGGTGGGCTGGTAGTAGTATGGAGTCTGAGGCCACATGCATTATCTCGAAGAACCAGGCCTTCCTGGGCCATGCTGGGGTGACCAAGATCACGGAGGCGTCCTCCCTGTGTATCTTCCTCATTGCCCTGGGAAGCAGTGCCACTGGGGAAAATGCATATAGAAGCCTCTGTGACCAAGTAAAGGAGAGAGAGCCCATGCCTTCAGCTTCTTCTGCCTGGTACAGGTTGAGTATCCCTTGAGTATCCCTTATCCAAAATCTGAAATGCTCCAAAATCCAAAACTGTCCACACGAATGGCTGAGATAGTGACACCTTTGCTTCCTGATCATTCAGTGTAAAAGAAAAACACCTTTGTTTCATGCAGAAAATATTAAAAACTTTATATATAAAATTACCTTCAGGCTATGTGAAAAAGCTGTACTGTATATAAAACATAAATGAATTTTGCATGTAGACTTGGGTCCCATTTCAAAGATACAGAACACTTCTGGTCCCAAGCACTTTGGACAAGGGATATTTAACCTGTACCTCAGTATGAACCTCTCGAATTTGAAGTTGACCAGGGAGGTGAAAAGGCCCATGTCTGCATCCCTGAACCTTCTTGTGAGGACATGAAAGACCTCTGGATGCAGATTCCATTCTCCCTAGTCGATGTCTGTCTGGCTTAGCCAGTCTGCCTGTGAGTTTAAGAGTGCCCTGGAGATGTTCTGCCTCTATGGACAGCAAGTGCACTTCTGCCCAGCTCAGAGGTTTCTGAGCCGACTTCACGAGGGATCATGACCTCAGCTGTGCTTCATGATTTAGGTGGGCCTTTGTGGACACATCTATCCTGATCAGAAACACCTTGCACTTGATGATGTTTGCGAATGACAGCAGTGCTAATCTGACCATCTGGAGTTCTAGCCTGATGACACTGTCCTTCAACTCCTTCTGGCTCCATCTGCCTTGAGCTAGGTGCAGTCTGTAGGAGTGCCCTGATGATGGCAGGGGAAGCCCATCATTTGAGGGAAAGAAGAACTGGTTGGGGAACCTTGACTTGCTTGTGTGGGCCCGGGGCAGGCATTCTATCATTGACATCATTATTCCCTGTAGGTGAGCCAGCAGGGACAGACTGGAGAGAGGTGCATTCTTTATTGAGGAGATGGTACTCCTGATTGCCTGTATTCTTTCTTGGGGGAGAGAGACTCTGACCTTGTGTTGATCATGGCCCCAAGATGCTGGATCTGCTGTGATGACCCTTCTTGAGATTCACCTGGAGCCTGTGTTGACTCAGCGAGTTGAGCACCAGTTGGACACTGCTCATCCCTTGCTGGAAGAAGATTGATCGAATCAGCAGATCATTAAGGTATGGGTAAATGTGGAGGTGGGACTTCCTCCAGTGAGCTACTAGGGCTACCATGAACTTGGTGTGGGCCCTCCAAGGGGGAATCTTGTTCTTCCCACCGCATGTGGGGGAGCAAGTGGGAGGAACAGCCCAATCTTTCTATTGGGAAAGACTGGGGAGCAACATGATTGCACTCTTTAACTATCTACAGGGCTGTCATAGAGAGGAGGCCCCAGAGGGTAGGACCAGGCCAGATGGTTTTAAATTACAGCAAGGCAATTTTTTAAAAAATTGAAGATGAGAAGGAACTTCTTGATGGTAAGAACAATTCAGCAATAGAACCAATTACATAACGGTAGTGGATTTTCTTCCTCTGGACGTCTTCAAAAAGAGGCTGGGCAGCTACTTGCTGGGGATGTTCTAGCTGGATTTCCTGCATGATGTGTATGTGTTGGACTCAGTGGTCTATGGGGCCCCTTCCAACTCTATGATTCTATGCTTCTACTTTTAAACAGTGCTTTCATCCATTCCACACACAAGCCTTGGCTGGGGTGACCGAATAACCCCTCCCATAAAGGCAGAAAGCAGGCGCTGGCATCCCTCCACAACTATACTGCATACAGAGAGCCACGTATTCAAAACAACACTTCTGTTTAAGAAGCTGAAAAGCCACCCAAAGAGTTTATTGTACTCGTTATCTTATTTGTGTGTGCTTATATATGTGTTTGAAAAAAAGGCACACCTGGGAATTGCTCCCAATAGTACAATGCTATCCACACATGTTTCTCTGTAAAGCCCAGCTTCTCTTCCGATTTATCACCAACCTACAGCTTTGCTTGTTATTTTGCAAATTTAACTACTTCAGCATTGCTTTGGGAAAACAGCTTTCCACAATTTGGTGTTTTGCAGATGTACTGGACTACCATTTCACCTTCTCTCTCTCTCTCTCTCTCTCTCTCTCTCTCTCTCTCTCACACACACACACACACACACACAGAGAGCTATGGTGCAAAAAAAGAGCAACCCAAACAATTCAGGGGCTGCAGCAACTCTTCTAATGAGGAAAGGTTATTGCATTGCTCATTAGCTTTTTTTCAAAGGCAAGCCACGGGGGAGAGACAAGATAAGAGATGGACTGTGTAAAATTTTGAATGGCATGAATGGATAAGGAGAAACCTCTCTCGTCTCTTACAGAGCTCAGGCTCATCTACTGAAGCTGAATGGTGGGTGATTCAGGTCAGATTTTTTCACAGTACATAGTTGAACTCTGGAACTCACTGCCAGAAGATGCGATCCTTGCTGCTGCAACTTGGACAACTTTAAAAGGGAACCAAAGAAATTCACAGAGGATGTTCTTAATCCTCTAATGTTCTTAATGCTCTCTCCTATACCATACACTATACCTGCTTAATATGTGGATAGGGTATATGTGCACAGCTGTTACATCACATCAATCTTAGCACTCAGGCATATGGCTCCATGGTGCCCTGGTATCTTCCTCTAGCCAGAGCTGATGGGGGCAGCAGAACAGACTTTGCCAATTTAGCAAATCTTTGGATACAGTAGACTACAGCTCCCAGCGCCCTCAGCCAGCTGGGAAGATGGATGTTGTTGTCCAGCACATCCGGGACACACATGTTTGGGGAAGGCTGCAGTGGAGGGCAAGAAGGAAACAGCATTTGCTAGCAAAGGAAGAAAGAGGGAAAGCTGAAGAACCAACACATGACACAAAATACTCACAAGCACACACTACTGTATAGTATAAAATGCATATGCTGGGATAGATCCTATGACATCACAATGGATGTAATTGGACTCAAATTACAAGAGATTCCTCCTAAACATTAGGAAAAACTTCTTGACTGTACAAGCTGTTCAACAGTGGAATGCACTGCCTTGCAGGATGGTGGAGTCTCCTTCTTTGGAGGTCTTTAAACAGAGGTTGGATGAGCATCTTTCAGGAGTGCTTTGTTGTGTATTCCTCCATGGCAGGGATTGGACTAGATGGCCCTTGTGGTCCCTTCCAACTCTAATGTTTCTATGATTTTCTATAATTGACACATATACAAGCACAGGACTGACGTTATTATATACAGAAGAGTACAATAGCTGAAATACTATACAATGGAAGCATTCTATGCAACAGAAGTACAACAGAAGCACAACAGGCATCCAAGTAGCAACCAATTTCCTCTGAAGTTTTAATCAGATGACAGTCTACATAAAAAGCTTTTCAAAGCTTGGTAGCTATAAATTGCTCATTCTTACACACTGAATGCTGGCTGGAACCGAGTGTTAATGGAACCAAGTTTTGTTTCTCGTCAGCCAACAATCAGAGGTAGGACACACAGTGGCCAGGAATAAGCACAAGGTTTTTACAGTTACTGGAATTTGAAAAGATTTAGATACATAGTGGCTTCTGAGGAAGACTTCAGAGGAAAGCAGTTACTACCTGGATGCCTGTTGTGTAGTATTTAATGGCCATCCAGGTAACATATACTTCTATTGTACATTATTTCAACCAGGATTGTGGCATCTGTATGCAAACCTTTGATTCCGACTCCTCTATTTTTCTACTGTCTGAGTCAGACTATGACTTCTTCAGAAATGGCAAATGTATATTAATTAGCAATAACACATTTAGTGTAGTAAATATGGTAGCACAAGGCATTTCATCACTGCCTCATGAATCATCAGGCTACTTAAATTGACAGAAGATGTTGTTGTGTGCCTCTAAGTCATTTCTGACTTATGGCAACCCTAAATGATGGAATTTGCTTGGTACAATTTGTTCAGAGGGAGTTTACCTTTGCCGCCCTCTGAGGCTGTGACTTGTACAAGGTCAACTAGTGGGTTTCTATGACCAAATGGGGATTTGAATCTTGTTCTCCCAGAGTCTTAGTCCAACGCTCAAATCATAGAATTGTAGAATTGTAGAGTTGGAAGAGACCACAAGGGCCATCCAGTCCAACCCCCTGACACACAGGAAATCATGATCAAAGCATCCCTGACAGATGGCCATCCAGCCTCTGTTTAAAGACCTCCAAGGAAGGAGACCCCATCACGCTCCGAGAGAGCATGTTCCACTGCCGAACAGCTCTTACTTTCAGAAAGTTCCTCCTAATGTTGAGGTGGAATCTCTGCTCATCACACCATGCTGGCTTTTGGCAGAAGATAAAATATATTTGATTAAAATTTCTGAGTTTCCTAAATTCCTATAAAAGTAAATACGGTAGGCAACAATGTGTGTGTTTGTCTTCAAGTCACCTGTTGACTTATGGTGACCCCATGAATGTCATAGGGTTGTCTTAGGCAAGGGATATTCAGAGGTGGTTTCGCCAGTTCCTTCCTCTGAAATATAGCCTCCATCACCTGGTATTCGTTGGCTGTTTCCCATCCAAGTACTAACCAGGATGTACCCTGCTTAGCTTCCAAGATCAAATAGGATCTGGTGCCTTTATGGTATTTAGGCCTAATAGACAACAGACTGAAGCCAGAATAAAAAAAATGTCTACTGACTCCACAGCCCCAATTTCAATTTTTGTAGTATTCAGTGTAGAATCCTGTTTCTTCCTGTGCTCGTACAGGTCATCCTCTGTATCCATGGGGAATATGTTCCTGTACAGACTTTCTGTATAAATAGTCTGCATAAATAGACCATAGAGTTGTGCTGGAGAACCTAGAGGATACCTAGAGAGGAAGATATTGTGCTATCTTTCCATCTACTGTTTGGCCTGTACAGGACATGCCAGACAACTCAGCAACACAGGCAGATTTGCAGCATGGCTGAAAAATGCAACAAGAACTCTGTCTGTACCTTATGTTCACTTCCAGCCTAGTGGAAGCTTCTTAGTCAGCTTGGCACATCCCTATCCACATGCTTGCTCTGGGTGTGTGGTGGTTGATATGCCTCTTTATGCAAATGTAAGAAACACTCAGATGCTTACAGTAATTAGACATTATGCATACATCAAGTTACAAAGGAAGGTAGAAGCAGGAACAGAGCTATTTGTTTAGCTTGAGGCTGCGCGGACACTTCACTGAAGAATGAGCTAACTATGAAAAAGCTTCTTTACTAGTACAGTACCATCCCCGTATCCACGGGATCTATATCTGTGGTTTCACTTACCCACATCTGAAAAAATAGGTCCTCTCTAGGCATTTTCTAGGTCCTCTAGCACAATTCTATGGTATGTTTCCACCAGAAGCTAACCACAGAGTTGTGCTAGAAAACCTAGATCACTATTATCCATGGTTTCTGGTACCCACGGTAAGTCTGGGAATGTATCCCCCGCAGATATGGGGGTTGTACTGTAAATAAATAAATCTCCAGAAAACAGATCAAGCATACAAATGCACTGTTGAATTTCTTCTGTTTTTTTTTTAATTAATCTACACATAAACTTAATAAAATAAAACAGTGTACAAGGTTAAACTACAAACATCAAACAAACTTAACCTAACTACAACTACTAACTACATTACTACAAACTACAACAAACTAAGAAAGACAAAGGTCCTGTTTATATGAGGGGGAAATAATACGAAATAATACGAACACATCCGAAAAGGCAGGCATTTGCAATGATGTGATCTGCCTACATGGCTAAAACTTCCCCCTAAACTCCGCATGACCCCTTAGCCAGCTGGCCGCGGCGAGTGATTTTTACTTGTGATTTTCAGAGGCAGTTTCGCTCCGTTGCACTCTCTCCTTCCTCCACTCCCCCAGCTCCCCCAACAAGGTGTGGGGGCTAAAGAGGGCTGCTGTCGCTTCCTTCCCCCTCCCAACAACTACTTCTCCTCCTCCTCCTCTGCCTTGCTTGCTCCTGGCCTGGCTCCATTACACCGAGCTCCTCCCCAGCACCAGGAGGAAGCCGCCAGACGTCCTTGGCGAGGGAAGCACCGGCTGAATCTCTGCAGTGGGGGCGGAAGAGGAGGTGGCAGAGGTGCTGTTGGTGGCCGGTGCCACTGCTGTGAAGGCTGCAGCAGTGGGAGACTGAGCGGCAAGGCTGCAAGAGGGGGCAGACGAGGCGGCGGCAATGGGGTGTCCAGTATGAAGGCACTGCTCCTGAGCCACTTCTTGGTGCTGCTGCCTTGGGTGCTGCTGGTCATTCTCATGCTGTACACGGAGGGCAGAGGTGGCAGCAGCAGCTAGAGCCCCCCCCCCACCTCCCTCTGGCAGCCTCTGCAAGTCCCAGCATCAGGAGAGGGGTGTTCTCATCCCCTAAGGTGTGTGTGTGGAGAGACATGCCAGGCACGGGTAGTTGGTTTCTCACGGAAAAAAAAAAAAAGCCACCCAAATTGGGTTTTCAAGAGCCACGGAGGGAGGGGAAGAGAGGAGGCCAGCAAGAACTTGCCAATGGTGACTGAACTTTGCTTGATCCCCTAGCCAGCTGGCAGCTGCGAGTGGTTTATTCACGATTTTAAATCTGTCACCGCCAATTTTTTAAAGAAAAGTTTCCTGTGGTGCACACAGGTGTTTGTATGTATTTACAGAAAAATATTTTAAAAGAGTATAATCACAGTTTGATGGACTTACTGGACCTTGCTTAGTCGAAAATCCAACATGTCAGTTGCAGCCACATTCCCTCTTTGCTAGCCCCACCAACTGTGCTTGTCCACCCAATCGCATTATGCTGCCTGTTTGTATGTGTGTGAACATGAGTGGTCAAACAGTCGCACATTCGCAAGCCATACGGATCTTTTGGAAAAATCCGTATGAAGCCCCGGATGCGGGGCGAACGGCCTTTAAGGTGGATTTTGCTGCCCCCCTTCTGAATGACATGTATGTTTGCAAACGACCATGTGAATGGATCACCGATCTTTCGCACGCCATCCAGGTTTGTTTGTTTGCTTGCTTGTTTTTGCCATTTAGACAGGCTCATGGGGAATATATGTGACTTCCAACTTGTCAGCTTATGGTTATAATGACCTATATGGTTATAGTGATCTAATACTTGCACTTCCTCTATTTCAATACAAAATCCTTTAAACTTGCTGTTAAAATAACTACTAATAAACATCAGTCCGACTTATTATTTCGTTCTACTATTCTTCAAATCCAAAAACTACTCATTTCCCTTAATTCTTCTTCATATACGCGCTGGTAACCTCGCGCCTAGACTTCTGTAATGCGCTTTACATGGGGCTACCCTTGTGCTTGGTTCAGAAACTACAGTTAGTACAAAATATGTACTTGCCTTGTTTCAGGAACATCTAGGAGGGAGCATATCACTCCAGTTTTGAGGTCCCTCCACTGGCTGCCTATTGGTTTCCGGGCCCAGTATAAGGTGTTGGTTATCACCTTTAAAGCCCTAAATGGCTTGGGTCCAAGCTATCTCAGGGACCGTCTCCTCCCTTATAATCCCCTCCGTGCACTCCGGTCCTCTGGGAGGAATTTGCTGCAGCCTCAAAAGTCAAGGCTTTTGGCGACCTCCCGGAGGGCTTTTTCTGTTGTCACCCCCAAACTATGGAATGGCCTGCCGGATGAGATCCGTCAATTGACATCTTTGGACAGCTTCAAAAAGGCTGTCAAGATGGATCTCTTCTGGCAGGCCTTTCCAGAATAGATTATCCTGGCCTCGGGAACCCCCCTCCTTCAGGAGAATCCCCACAGCCTCCTTTGTTAACAGAACTGAATATCGCTAGGGACCTACTGTTGTTGCCAAATGTAGGTATATGTTTTTATCAAATGTTTTAATTGTTGTTTTAATTTGTAATTGATTTAATAACTTTTTAGGGGGGGGAAGGGAGTATATTGTTTTACTGTATGGTTTTTTAATGTTGTGAACCGCCCTGATTGGATTACCAAAGGGCGGTATATAAATAAATTTTATTATTATTATTTATTATATATTCAATAACTACAATCCATTCCTCTTTCCAAGAGCATACTGTCTTTTCTCTAATTAAATTTGTCCATTTGTCCATTTGAGCAAGATCATACAATTTCAACAACCATCTGTGAAGGCACAGCTTTATCTTTCCATCTCTGAAGCTGTTTTTATGTGATTAAACTGAACAGCCTGCAGTATGCCAAGTCAAGTGAAATGTTTGGAAGATCCTCAAGCCTAGAAGAAGATTTGGAACTCCCAAAATGTTGGAATTCAAATTTCCATCCAATCACATGTATCACAACAGCACCTTGCACCACTACCAAAATATGTAGTGGTACATTTTGAAATGCAATGCCTATCACAACAGACCCCCAAAGCCATACCCCGAAGGAGATTCAAACATATCAACCTTCTAGCTGTTGTCATCTCCACTAGGAGCAGACCTTTTGTAAAGATAATGTGTCTTAATTGTCCATTCAAGACTAAGCCATAGGAAGATATTTGGCATTACAGCAGGAAGATTTCACAGCAATGTATTAATGCTGAGAAAACTACTACCTTCAGACTACCTGAGGACTGCAACTAAGCTCAGAGGGAAAAGGAAAGCTGGGGTGTACACATGGAGGCAGATAACATGATTGCTTCTGACATTTTGAGCCTGTGAACTCTAACTCCATTGTCATGCTGTCCATTAGGACACAGGGCAGCTTTGCACATTGCAACATACATGGTACTCGGGTACATTAGCACACTAGGTTGCATATGCCCAACAGTGCGTTGTTAACCTATGAGGCCCCTTGCTTCAGAGCAGGGATCAGCAACTGAATCCATAACTCCACTTAATGCAAAATGATCTTAAGAACTGCCCATCTCAAGATCTCAGAAAGTATGGAAGGAGATGTGCTTGGGTCAGACACACCAGCAAAGGTGGGAAGTAATGGGGAGTAGGAAGGGCCTCACTTTGTCAAAGGTAGCCAACCAGCAAGGCAAGCTGCTACAAAGGAGTCCAGGATGTGTCTAATGACTGCCAAGAAATCCAGCAGCCCCATACAACTACAATATGCAGCTCTACAGCTGAAATAAAGCAGAAAGATGCTGGAATTCAAAGGTACTTACCAAACTTGAACCTCTTTGCCTTGGGCGACTCCTTCCAGTCTCCAGCTGATGGTTTTTTTCAAAGCTACCAAATTGAACCTCGGGAGGAATTTCACACACCATTCTGGAAAAGTCCGACATCATATTTCTTGGCATCCCAACCTTCCGAATAGAGGATGCACTTCTGCTGAAAGAAAGACCTTCGTCCGATGGCATGGAACACTTCCAATAGTTCACATGGAAAATGTCTCAGGCAGCTCTGTACAAGATAGGGCAGGAAGGTGGGGAGAGAGATGTCACTGAATAGTTTGAAAGCAGAACTTCCTATGCTTACAGTAATGAAATGAAATTATGAACAATTTCAGCGAGTTACTCTGTGATTCTGCCATAAATCTGCCTGGCTAATTGGTTATACTTTCCTTGACTCTGGCTCTTGTTCCCTCTCTGCTCACAGACCAAACCTGTCATTCATATTGACTTTATGCAAGAGTGGACACAGTGCAGCCCTTCTGACTTCCCTGACTTCCCAGAGTGCCATTTTTCTTGCCCCAAAATGGGTGAACTGCCTCTCCAGCAATTGCAATTCACCTTTCAAAACTGTTGCAGGTATAAAAAGCACCCTTTTCTCTAAAACCAAAGTTGATTTCTGGCTAGTCCTGGGGTGGGTGGACATTTTTTGGTAGTCCTCCATGCAGCCTCCAAAAGGTCACAGAAGCAGAAAGTTTGCCCCAAACTCATTACGGTTCCCCACCGCTGACAAAATGCTTAAGGTTTTTCCACTTCTGTGCTCAACTGCCACAAACAATATCCCCCTGCAATGAGAAAGAGACAGAAAACTAAGAACACTGGTGATGAACCTATGAGCCATATTGAGTCTTTCCAAAGGCCTATATAAGCCACCATTCTGTTCACACAGTGCCCAACCATTGCCCAATATTAAAAATCATAATAGTATAATTCCACTTTAACTGCCATGGAAACATCCTATGGAATTCTGGGATTTGCAGTTGAGGTAGGGGCATTTAGACTTCTTGACCAGAAAGCTCTAGTGCCTCTCCAAATTACAAATGCCAGGATACCACAGGATGTTGCCATGGCTATTAAAGTGGCATATAGCACTATAACTGTATAGTGTGACGGGGCTGTAGATGCATCTGGGAAGCCCACAAGCAGGGCATGGGGCCCTTTCACACTGTGTAGTTATAGCACTATGATTCCACTTTAACTGTCATGGTTCCAGCCTATGGAATCCTGGGATTAGCCATTAGAATTTCATTTAGAATCTCAGCCACAGAGCTCTAGTGTCTCACCAGACTACAATCCTGTGCTGGAATCCACAGGATGCAGCCATGGCTGTTTAAGTGGAATCACAGTGCTGTAACTTCGTAGTGTAGAAGGGCTTCAAACACAAGAACAGCCTCCCACTCATGGTTGTGGGTTTTTTTAGTAACCAATATTCAGATACATACTGCCTCTGGTAGCAGCAGTAACATACAGGACACCCCCACTCCTGTTTATGTGTGGGAATATGTTCCCAGGCTTACCGCCAATATGTGAAACCACGTATAATAGCAAATCTCCATAGAATCATGTTGAAGTACCTAGAAAATACCTAGAGAGGATGCCTCTTTAGGCATTTGGTGTGACTCTATGGTCAACTTCTGGTGGAAATTGACCATAGAGTTGTGCTAGAGGATCTCTGGATACGGGTACCAATCCTGTGTAAATGGAGGGACAACCTGTATCACCACTCTGACCAGCCTTGATTAATCTAATCCTCCCTTTTAAAGCCTTCCAAATAAACTGGCAGCCATCACTGCATCTTGAGGTGGCAAGCTGCATAGCTCGCCTATACGCAGTGCAAAGGGGTGCTTCCTTTTAACGTGTTCTCTTCCTCCCACCATTCAGTCATTCATTGCTTCTTGGCTGTTTGACTTCCATCATGGAGACCAGGATTGGGCAACTGCATGGGGTCGGGGGGGGGGAGGCAATTTTCATGCTGGGACAGAAATGCACGCCTGCAGGCTACATTTATAATAATAATAATAAATTTTTATTTTTAACCCGCCCCTCTGCTCGGCAACCGGGGCGGCTTACAGCAAGATTAAAACAACATCAAATTAAAACAGTCCTTCCCCATCCTACCCTCCCATCCCTTAAAACTAAATTAAACAAATAGAGAGTTAAAACAAAGATAAAATACAATAAATAAATAAATAAATAAAAGCAACGATGGCGAGGGGGTGGGTAGCAATCAGTCCACTTGAACTGGGAAGTTATTCCGGGAAGGCCTGCCGGAAGAGATCCGTCTTTAGTGCTTTCTTGAAGCTATCAAGAGTAGCGATAAGACGGATCTCATCCCGCAGGCCATTCCAAAGTCTGGGAGCCGTAGATGAGAAGGCCCTCTGCATCATGGTGCACTAAAAGCAACATCGCTGTTACTTTCGGTCACCATTTTCAGGCAAAAAAAAAAGGGCCTTGCGGGGAGGGGTTCAAAAGCCAGTACCTGCCATACCTATAAGCAGTCTTCTTGCATTTAGGGCCATTCTGGGGCATGGAAATAAAATTAAACAATGAAGGGGGTGTTAAGGAGCTTCAAATCCCCATTCAGCCATGGGAACCCACTGAGTGACCTTGGGCAAGTCACACTCTCTCAGGTTTAGAGGATGGTAATTAATAAGCCCCAAAGACCCTCTGAATAAATCTTGCCAAGTCAAACCCTAGAACTGGCCACTGTAAGTCAGAGTGGGCCTGAAGGCACCTAACAAGAACAAAGACAAGGGAGTTGGCTAAAGTCATGGGCTGAAAAAGTGACCATGTATATCTTGGGGACTGCAGTTTCCCCAAACGTGGACATAGACAGTTCTCAGTAAACCCTGACAAAGAGGCCTTACTGCGGATGGGAAGCTGAGACTGAGTAACTTGCCTGAGGCTACCTCCTGAGTTAACAGCTTATGTTGCAACCCAAATGAAGGATGTGCACACTTCATAGCTTCTGGCTGGTGAGTTTGTGTAACATTGTGACTAGTATTTTCCTGTTGACAAGGAAGCATTCTGTTCCCTGACGTTTTGAGCATTTCCCTATTACCCTGTTTGCAAAGGCCTCTATTTTATCTGGGAATGTGATCTAAGGCAAGGCTGAACACTAAGAGCAGAACGGGTTGTATGTACACACTGGACGGGCATGAATTTTCTACCCTCTAGTAATAAATATGGGATCTCAGGAATCTGTAAATGTCCCTACTCCAGGGTGAGGAAACATCTGTAGCACTCCAGATGTTGTTAGACTACCACTCTCATCATCCTTGACTGCTGATTATGATTTTGGGGGAATGTGGCAGTTTGAGTCCCACAATAACTGGGAGGCCATCCTATTCCTGATTCTCCATTCCAGTCTCATCAAATCACATGGCACCTGTAGTGTATCAGCTAAGAGAGCCATGAGACATAGCAGACACCAAGCAGGAAGGGGCCCTATGAAACCCACTGCTTAGACAATCTCTCTCTTTCTCTGGCTTTTCTTCGCAAACAAAGATTGTGTTTGCTCCATTAAAGAATCCATTAAAGAAAGGATTATCAGCCTGCACCACAGAGAAAGGAAGAGAGGAGAGATGGCAAAAGGAGAGGAAGAGACAGTAGGCAGAGAAAGAAAGAAGAGAGTTGGCAGAGAGAAGGGAAAGAGAGGAGGGTTAGCAGACACAGAAAGAGGGAGAGATGGCAAAGAGAGGGAGAGAAAGAAAAGATATCAGGGAGAAAAAGAGGCAGAGGAAGCTGGCAGACAGAGGGGAGAGAGAGAAGGGGCAAAGGGAAATGGCAGAGAGGCACCAGCAAAGAGTAAGGTAGAGAGAAGGGATGGCAGGGAGAAAGTGAGAAAGGAGGGGTGCCAGAGAGGGAGGGGAGGAGTAGACAAGAGAGGAAGAAAGAGAGAAGGAGTGAAAGAAAGGGTGGCAGAGAGAGCAAGAAGAGGGGGCATGTAAAAAATGGAAGGAGAAGCAAAAGAGAGGGAATTGGGTAAAGCTGTCAGAAAGAAACTATTCCAGAACATGGCCTCACAGTCTGGAAAAAAAACAAGGAAAATCTATGGATGCTGGCCGTGAAAGCCTTCGACTTCACATTGTCCTACTTTTGTCTCTGATCCCCACCTACCACTGGCGAGCAATCCTCCATGGCTCACCCCCAAGGCTTGAGAGAAGGAAGCCACCCACCATGTGCGCTGAGGTTAGATGTCCACATCCCCAAAACCTTTTTGCTTTCAACAACCTAAAGAGGGAGTGATCCCAATGCAACAAAAACTTCAAGGAGAAACCCATTACTTCCCCTAGCTTCACCACCAGTTTGTGTTAACCAAGCCAAAGAGAAGCCCATCTTTTGTTTGTCAAAAAAAGTCCTTCTTGCCAAGGCTTTCAGAGGCTGCTCCATCTAGCAGCTTCCACACCAAGTGAGGAAATAATTTCTCTCACATCCTGCCTTTTAAGCTCCATGGGTCTCTTAGATCTGGGTCTAACTGTTCCCCCTTACAACAATGTGAGACTCCAGCCAGCTCCTAAAAGATGTTCCCCTGTGTTTGTTCTTAAAATCCACTAGTAGGGCAGGCTCAGAGCCAGTGTGCTGTAGTGGTTTGGGTGATGGACTACGACTCAGGAGACCAGGGTTTGAATCCCCGCTCAGCCATACAAACCCACTGGGTGGACTTGGGCAAATCGCATTCTCTCAGCAACAAAGGAAGGCAAAAGCAAACCCCCTCTGAACAAATCTTGTCCAGAAAACCCTGTGATAGGTTCACCTTAGGATCGCCATAAGTTGGAAATGACTTGAAGGCACACAACAACAAAGGGAAGACTCACAAGTGAAAAAGAACTCTCCACCCTCCAGTGACATATTTCCCTTGATGGGATGCCAGCAGAAATCGCCTAGGTAACCAGCTCTGGTTCATATTAAAGAGCATCCCTCTGAGATGGAACAGCAGGCCGGCAGGAAGCTCTCCTCTTGACCTTCAATCACATTCAAAATTAACATCATGCACAACAGGACTTAAGCAGTGGGCTATTATGGAGGGTATTAGAGGCTTCTGTATACACAGGCAGAAAGCAGCTGATTGTCAGAGCAGCCCTGCTGTTCAATTTCCAGACAGATATCTAGGCCGCATCATCATACAACTAAGAGAGCATCAGATGAGGGAATAGGTTTTATTTATCCTGCAGAGTTCTTGCTTGGTGGTTGGAAGTTTTGCTTATACTAAGAGTGACATTTCCATGAACAAAGCAGAACTATCCTTTTAGCACAGCCTCCCCTCCCCCTGATGCCTGTCAGATATAGTGGACTACAATTCCCCATCATGGCAATGGCAATGCTCGCTGGGGATAATGAAAGTTGCAGTCCAAAACACCTTGAGGGCAACCAGAGTGGTGAAGAGAGGCTACTCTTTAGGACCCACTGATTATTGATTTTGTGGCACTGCGAAGATTTTTATGCATATATTGCTATGTTATTGTTATGTGTATTATTTTTTAAAATTCAACCCTTAAAAAACAAATCATTAGTAGGGCCTGAATTCTTTTTATTTAAGAAATCTGTACTGGCCTTCCTTCCATACATAGCAAAACCAAGCAGCTGACAAACAATGATGAGCAGAAGAACAATTGATTTTCTTTGTTGTTGTTTTTTCCGGGCTGTGAGGCCGTGTTCTATTCCAGAACACGGCCTCACAGCCTGGAAAAAAAACCAAGGAAAATCTATGGATGCCGGCCGTGAAAGCCTTCGACTTCACAGAAGAACAATTAATTGCAATCTGTGGCCTCACTAAGGCCGATGTCACCCCTTCCTCCAACAGTGTCACCTGGTGCAGTTTGGCCCCTCTGCACCCCCCTAGTGCCACCACTGATTGCAATCAAGGAAAATTAAGGAAAGGGGTAGGGGATAAGGTAACTACATTCACTCTGCACTGAATCTGAAGAAGTGGGTTTGTATCCACAAAAGTGCATGCTAAAACAAAAACCAGTTAGTCTTAAAGGTGCTGCCACATTACTTCCCACCTTCCTCCTTGAGATCCGCAAGAGACACAACTAATTCCTTGAAAACTACATTCAGGTAAGTTATCACCAGAGATCAGCCTATGGTTTGATCCCAGATACAACCATATTGAGAGTATGGTCATCAAAACAAGTGGGCTTGATTTCATCATGATTAAGTTAAGTCCAAGCTATTGTATTTCCCATCACCATGTACAGAAATGAGAGCTGGACAGTGAAGAAAGAGTTCTACAGATACCGTGGACTGCCAAAAAGACTAAAAAATGGGTCCTAGAACAAATCAAGCCTCAACTCTCCCTGGAAGCCAAGATGACTAAATTGAGACTGATGTACTTTGGCCACATCATGAGAAGGCATGAATCACTAGAAAAGACAATAATACTAGGAAAGGTGAGGTCAGTAGAAAGAGACGAAGAATGCACATCAGAAGGATAGGCTCAATCAAGGAGGCCATGGCCCTGAGCCTGCAGGACCTGAGTAAAGCGGTTAAGGATGGAGTGTCTTGGAGAGATCTCACTTGCAGGATTGCCATGAGTTGAAGCTGACTCAAAGGAAAGTAACAACAATTTAAGTCCAACTGATTACAATGGGTCTACTCCAAATATAACATGCCCCAAGTATAACATGCCCCATATGAAGTCTTAAGATCCTTATGAGAGTGCTTTCTCTGGGTCCCACCACTATCATAGGCCCATCCAGTAAAGACATGAAATAGGGTCTTCTCCATGACTGCTCCCCTTCCACGAGAGGCTGGTCTGTCCCCTGCCCCCAATCTCCTTTCATCAGCAGGTAAAGATCTTCTTATTTGATGTGTCAAAAAACCAGAACAGATCATTACAAGAGTGTCCTGTTTTATGGTTAATTGGCTGGGCAGAAGGCTGTTTTTATGGGGTGTGTGTGCCTTATTTTTATCATTATTTCAATGTTTTTAAACAATTTTATACTTTTCAGATTAGTGGCATTTTAATAAGAGAGCTTGGTTGATTTTGTTTTAACATTTTAATCATCAGATTTTTTAGCTCGGTTGTGTTTTAACTTTGTTATAAGCCACATTGGGTCCCATGTCAGAAGAAAGATGTGAAACCAGTGTCTGCTGTCAGTAATGGACCGGATGAGGGTTAACAAACTGAAACTTAATCCAGACAAGACAGAGGGGCTCCTGGTCAGTAGAAAGGCAGATCAGGGAACAGGGACCCTGCCTGTGCTGGATGTGGTTGCACTCCCCCTGAAGACACAGGTTTGCAGCTTGGGGGTGCTCCCAGATTCAACTCTGAGCCTGGAAGCCCAGATTTCAGCAGTGGCCAGGAGTGCATTTGCACAGTAAAAACTAGTGCGCCAGCTGTGCCTGTTCCTTGACAAGTCGGATCTGGTTATGGTGACACATGCCGTGATTACATCCCATTTGGACTACCGTAATGTACTCTACATGGGGCTACCTTTGGAAACTGTTTGGAAACTTCAGCAGATCCAAAATGTTGTGGCCAGGCTGTGGACTGGGGCTGGCTACAGGGATCATGTGACATCCCCTGTTGAAACAGCTGCATTGGCTACCAGTCTGTTTCTGAGCAGAATTCAAGATGCTGGTTTTGACCTTTAAAGTCCTAAGCGGCTTGGGTCCAGACTATCTGAAAGACCGTATCCCCCTATACAAGCTGTCCCGAGTGTTAAAATTGGCAGGGGAGGGCTTTCTATCAGTCCCACCACCTTCACAGGAGTGGTTGGTGAGCCTTCTCTGTGGCTGCCCCCAGTCTGTAGAATTCCCTTCCACAGGAGGTCCAGTTGGCCCCCTCCCTGCTCTCTTTTCATCAGCAATTAAAGACGTTTTTATTTAGGCAGGCATTTGACAGGTGAATTTTACTTGGTCTGCTGCTTTTTAATATTGTGTTTTTAAAGATTTTATGTTTTAATTATGTTTTTAATTATATTTTAACAATGGAAATTCAATTTAATTCTTTTTTAACTTTTGTAATTTGTAAGATTTTAGTTCTATTTTTTTATCCGTTGTAACCCACCTTGAATCCCATCTTGGGAGAAAGGCGGGATATAAATCAAATAAATGAATAAATAAATAAAATAAAATAAAGGTGAGATATAAGTAAAATAAAATAAAATAAAACAGGGCCCAAGCATATGGCTGGTATTGCCTAGGCCTATTTCAGTTTTTATTTAATAATCTTCTCTTCCCCCTAGGCTCAAACTAATTCATATTACTTTTTCTAACTGTTAATAATTACGCTCCTTTTCTGGAAATGAAAGGGTTGGTGTGAGGAAAATGATATAAAAGAAGCCAAATCAAGTTTTTATTTTCTCTTTTTAATGACATTTTAATCTGGCCAACATGAGATCTCCCATGACTTCTTAAATTACTCTTAGCTTCGTGGAAGACAAAAAAAGAAAAGAAAAGCTTTGCAGGGCCAGCCAACTATTCTCTAGCATATTTTAAAATGATCCAAGAATGCTGCTGGATTTTGAATAAAAAGCCAAAAACAGAACAGAAGGTGGTCAGTGAAGCCTAATGAAAGTCATGTTTTTATAAAGTCAGTGAAGTCCCTTTAGGGCCTAAATACCCTAAGGGTACCAAATCTTGGAAGCTAAGCAGGGTCAGTCTTGATTAGCTCTTGGATGGGAGACTGCCAATGAATATCAGGTGCTTTAGGCTGTATTTCAGAGGAAGGAACTGGCAACACCACCTCTGCATATTCTTGCCTAAGAAAACCCTATGAAGTTCATGGGTTCACCATAAGTTGACAGACTACTTGAAGGCACATACACAGGTTTGCAAGCACACAGACAAAATTGCTTTGCATTCAAACACTACCTTCAGTATCTCAGAGACTGATTGTGCACAACTGGAATGCATCCAAAATTTATGGCAAACTGCATTGTCTTTAATAAGATAGACAATGTTTTCAAAACTTGAACCTATTTTAAAGTGTGTGTGCATGTTTGGCCCCATCTATACGATTTAAAAAACATCCGTTTGGGGGGTAAAAAATACGAATAGACAGTCATTCGAACACGTATGGATTGTCTTTAATAAGATAGACAATGTTTTCAAAACTTGAACCTATTTTAAAGTGTGTGTGCATGTTTGGCCCCATCTATACGATTTAAAAAACATCCGTTTGGGGGGTAAAAAATACGAATAGACAGTCATTCGAACACGTATGATCTGCCAACACGATTTTTACCCCCCCTTGAGACCCCCCCTTGCCCAGCTGGCTGTAGCGAGCGATCCAAGTGGTGGTTTTAAATCTCCCACCGCTTTATTATTATTATTTTAAAAGGTGCCTGTTATGTGGACATTCATTCATCCATATTTACAAAATACAGTTGCCCCTCCACATTCGCGAACTCAGCATTCGCGGTTTTGGATATTTGCGGTTTTGGGAGCCGGGGAGGCCTCCACGGGGCCTTGGGAGGGAGGGGGGATGGCCGGGGAGAGTATCCTGAGGCCCCGTGAAGGCCTAGGAAGGGACTGGGGAGTCCGGAGAAAGCGACTATGGGCCCTCCGGAGGCCCCATGGTCGCTTTGGCAGGGGAGGGGGAGGGCAATCATTATTCACGGATTTTTCACATTCACGGGGGTCTGGGGAACCTAACCCCTGCGAATGTGAAGGGACGACTGTAAAATAAAAGGGAATAAATGTAAAATTTACGGACTTACTGGACTCTCGCTTAGCCGGCAATCCAACATGGCGGCCGCTCCCAATTCCCCTCTTTGTTAGCCCCGCTCCCTGCACTTGGCCAACCAATCAGATTACACTGCCTGTTCGTGTGTGTGTGTGAACGGGGGGTGCAGACGATCAACCATTCGAACGGCTGTACGGATTTTAGCTCGAGATCCGCTAATTCTCCCAAACACTGAATCCATGTAGTTTACGGGGGATTTGCTAGCCCCCCTTCCAAATGACACGTATGCATCCGAACAGTTGTGTGTACGGGTGATCGATCTTTCAAACATTGTACGTATTTTTTTTTACCATATAGATGCCCCCTTTGTGTGCCTTCAAGTCGCCTGTCGACTATGGCAACCCCATGAATTTTCCATAGGGTTTTCTTAGGCAAGGAATACTCAGAGGTAATTTTGCCAGTTCCTTCCTCTGAAATGTATCCTACAGCACCTGGAATAGGGTCTGTTTAAAGGGTAAAAAGTGATTTTTAAAAATCAAGATTAGACAGATATGCTTATATACAAATTATGGTAAACATGTGGACCTGTTAGCATAAGTCGGTGTTTTAGAGAATATTCCATGACTGGAAACACAAGGCCCTTTCACACTAGACAATTATAGCACTATGATTCCACTTTAACTGCTATGGTTCCATCCATGGCTGAATTGGATTTGCACTCTGCTCTCCTGGAGTCCTACTTCAACACTCAAACCACTATGCAACACTGGCTCTCATGGGAGCAGAGTTGATTAAATATACAGGGATAACAACAGTATATAAAGGGTTGGTTGCTGCATGCTTATTTATTAGTGGATGATCACAACATCAAATAATAACTTGCAGGAATGAAATCCTCCTCACAGGTCTTAACATCACCAATAAAATTTGAATTTTGAAGGATGCGTGATAGAGAAAAATGTTAGGGCCCCTGGTGTTGTAGTAGGGAGAAGGTAACAAACCTAGAAATCATAGAATCATAGAACTGGAAAGGGCCTGAGGCCATGGAGTCCAATCTTCCACTGAATGTAGGATCTCCCGCTAAAGCATCCCCAACAGGCAGCTGCCTAGCCTCTTTTTGAAGATGTCCATAGAAGGAGACCCCACCACCTCTCTAGATCATTGGTTCCATTGCCAAACACTCTTACTGTCAAGAAATTCCTTCTCATATGGAAAGGGGAAAATATTCCATCAACAAATGAGTGGCTTAGGAAAATGCAAGAATTTTATGAGAGACTTTCAATAATTATAGATGATAATAAAACGTGGAAAGATTTAGAAGGCTGGCAAGATATAATTAAATTAAATGAAAGTTCGAAGAAGCAATTGGGATAAAGCAATAAATAAATATATAACAGAGAAATAGGAGAAATAGAGGTACTAATATTGGGAAAAATGGGGGGAAAGTTACTGTCAAGATATAAACTCCAGGAGAAAAGGAAAATGGAAGGACATGTGTTTTGTGTGCATTGGTTTTAATGTAAAGCAAAATTGTACTTTTGTGTTTTGTGTTTACGTTTTTTGTCTTTGTTACTTTAAGACTTGCAGTCTTTTTATTTTTCCTTTATTATTTATATTTTGTTGTAATTTTTGGTTTGTTAATAACATTGCTATGTGTGAATAAATGTAATTTTTTAATGTTTACTACTACTACTACTACTACTAAAAGAAATTCCTTCTCGTGTTCCACTGAAATCTACCCTTCTGTAACTTAAAGCCATTACACCTGGTCCTACACTCTGGGGCAGCAGAGAACAAACCTGGTCCCTCCTCTAGGTGATAGATCTTGAGCTATTTAGGACTTTATCAGACACGGTAAAAATCACATTATTGCCATGCCATGTAAATGCGAAGGGGTCCCCCTTATCACATGATGTTGTAGTCTTAGCGTGCTCATTGTGTGCTCCAGCCGCAAATAAGCTGTCACTTTCAATTCATAGGAGAACCCGTCAATAGCTGTTTAATACTGCTGTTTTTATGGTATTTTTTTCTTCACGGTATTGAAGAGATTGGGAAAATATGTCCCGCTGTAATTGCAAGATTACAGTGGAAATGGGCTGTCCTCTTTCATGCTTCCCCGTTGCCAGTGAGAACACTTCCTGCTGACAACAGGAAAATGAGCCACGTGACACTCTTTTAATGATCTGTCCTGGTTTTTTGACACATTTTTAGGTTTCTTTAAGTGCTTATGCTTTTCTTCACTTTTTAAATTAAGGGGTTTTAGGAATCTTTCAGTGAAGTCACGTCTTCTCATGAGACCCACTGAGATTGTACCCATGGGAGATCAGGGAAGTAAACATTTTCCATTGAGGGAGCATGTGCAGGCCACTACAAATCATAAGTACTGCTTAAATAGAAGGCAATGAGATGACAAGTGTTAAATGTAGTGTGAGTTTTAATCCTGCAATTACGGTGGCATGTGAAAATTACCTATGCCATTATGTTTCTGCTTTCCTTACTCGCCCGATTAGAGTGTTTTCAGACAGCAGTCTGATAATGTCCTTAGACTGCAATCATGTCACCCCTGTCTCCTATTCACCAGGTTGAACAGGCCCAACTCCCTCAACCGTCCCTTATATGTTTTGTTCTCTTACCATCCTCGTTGCCTTCTTTGAACATGCTGCAACTAGTCTATATCCTTCCTAGAATGAGGTGCCCAGAACTGAATGCAATACTCCAGATGAGGCCGGAGTAATGCACAATATAGTGGAATTGTTAGTTCCCTTGACTTGAGACTATGGTTCTATTAATGCAGTCAAAAATATTATTTGAGAGTCAGTAGTGGTTTCAGTGTTGGACCATGACTCTGAAAGAAGAGAGTTCCAATCCTCACTAGGCCATGGAAACCTGCTGGGTGGCCTTTGACAAGTCACACTCTCTCTGCCTCACAGGAAGGCAAAGGGCAAAGCCCCTCTGAACAAATCATGCCAAACCCCCCCCCCCATGATAGGTCTGTCTTAGGGTCGCCATAATTCTGAAACAACTTGAAGGTACATAACAGCAACAACAAAACATTATTTGCCTTCTTTGGTGCAGCATCACACTGCTGTGTCATGTTCAATTTATGATCAACTACAATCCAAATGTCCTTTTCACATGTACTGCTGCTAAACCAAGTATCCCCCCATCCTATAAATGTGCATTTGGTTTTTGTAGGGGGACTTGAAAAAGTTTTTTGTGGCCTAAATGCAGAGTTTTGCATTTGGTAAGAGATACTCATCTTGATTTTTTTTTTTAAATGATAGACCACATTTCTTCTAAAATGGATTCCCGGCCTGTGTGTGCAACAACTACAACAACCTTAAAAATAGTATTAAGAACTGCCAAAACAATTAACCACAATAAAATAACAACTACACAACTCCCAGAATCAGCACAGGTCCCGTCTACACGATGAAAAAAATCTGTACAGCTTCCGAAAGATCGGCCATGTGTACAGATGGCCGTTCAAACACACCTGTGTCATTCAGAGGGGTGTGTGTGACAAAACTCACTCTAAACTCCATGAGCGACAGATCTGGGGCTTCACCCTTATTCTTTATAAAAACCCGTACAACTTCTGAACAATTGACCGGTCTGTACACATCCATTCATACACATACGAACAGGCAGTGCAACCTGACTGGCTGGGCAAACAGAGGGAGCAGGGCTACAAAAGAGGGGAATCAGCCGCCGACGCCATGTTGCATTCCCGGCTAGGCGAGGGTCCGGTGAGTCTGTGATAAGGCTATTTTAACTTTTCTGTGTATTTATTTATTAATGTATATTTATTTATTTATTTATTTATTTATACCCCGCTCTTCAGCCACAAGGCTATCAGAGCGGCTTACAAATTGTTTTAAGCAACAGCTATTTACACATCTACACTGCGTTAAACAGTTTCCAATGTGTGTTAGCTAATTGCCCCCACAAGCTGGGTACTCAATTTACCGACCCACGAAAGGATGGAAGGCTGAGTGAACCTTGGAGCCTGCTGGAATTGAACTTGCAACGTGGTGGCTTGCAGTACTGGCATTTAACCACTGCGCCACCAGGCCCCCCCTCCCCTAATGTAGGCACGTTATCACAGCTGTTCACATCACAGGGAGCTTTTTGAAATAAAAAAAATAGACGGCAGGAGATTTAAAACCTCCAGTTAGATCTCCCACTGTGGCCAGCTGGGCAAGGAGGTCATACGGAATTTAGGGGTGAGTTTTATCCATCTAGGCAGGTTGTACACATTCGAATGGCTGCCTTCTCCAATTTTTTTACCCCTGTTCAGATATTTCCCCCTCGTGTAGACAGGACCATAGTCAATTGAAATGTCTGGGTGATAAATGGTTATGCCACTGTTTGCCAAACTTCCTTCAAAAGGAAGCTGCAAAGCCAGGAAGGCACACCATGACCCAGAAGAGGCCCTCTCCTTTGCACATACATTGGGGTGGCCAACTATCAGAGTTTAGGGGAGGAAGGTGCTTGCTTGCCACTCTGCCAGGCACCACGTCCCAAAATACAATCTCTTCCCCACCCCGCCATTTTTTTGCATCAAAATGGAGCTTGGGGGCATATGTGCCAATTTGGACCACTCCCAGGTTGCTTTAGACCAAGGAGAAGCCTTTGTTTCAATAGGAAATAATCATGTCTATTTCCAAGTCACTTCCTATTAGGAAAAAAAGGCCTAATAGAACCCAAGGGGTGCCTAAAACATTGCAAAATCGCTTCCTGTATCTGCTAGTGGGGGTTTTTTTTGTGCGTGTGTGTGTGTCATTTTTCTTGTGTGTGGGATGGGTGCAGCTGAGGTCCCACAAAAACAGCCATAGTGCTGCGTGTAGCCTAAAGGCTGTACTTTCCACATTGTGGTTATACTGTACATGTCTACTGATTCTACTAAAAGATGGGTCTCCTCTCAAGATCTTGAGGCACAGGGGAGCTTTTTAAAAATGAATAAATAAAATAGCTTTTTATCATGTATTGTAAGTGAAAGCAGAAACGCAAGCCCCTTCCTAAACTACTAATCTCAGCTTGACAGAAGTTACTTAATGCAGCTTGGCTTTAATAAAGGCATATGAGGTTAACAATAGGTAAACTGGGACACCCACAGAATGACAGAGGGATCCCAGCGTATTGATTAATAGCAAGCAATAGTCGTTATAATGATTAACCAAAGTCAAGCCATCTTTGCTGAAAATGCTAAAATTGTGATAAGACTGTGGCTGTCAGGACTGTTGGGATCTGCAATTGCAATTCTCAGGAATAGAATGTATCCTTTTCTGCAAAGTTTATATAGCATGACCTAGGAGACATGAGCACAATGAATAACCAATTGTTTAATTCTGTGTCAACTAAGGTTTGTTACTTTCACTGGATGAGATCAGGCAAACCTTTTGCTTTCTAACACATGTACAGACCTAGGAGTGGGTCTATAAATTCATAGCTTCCACTAGAGTTATTTTTGCTTGTTTCTGACACCAACTGTGTGAATTCAAGGGTAAAAGAGGAAACCGCTTTGGCCAAAGATAGCAGATCTTTCTACAGGGATTCAGGATCCAAGGACTGCTGTTTCACCCATAGACTTTGGGTCTGGCGAACAAGGCTGATATCTCAGTTCTCTCCCCACTGCTAACAGAAGTACAAAGAGTCAGTGTGTCACAAGTTAAATCATGCTACACTCAATGACAATTGCAACTTTTAAGAAAGCATTTTAATAGCTATATTACAATGTTAAAAACAAAGGTAAACACAACAACAGATTAAATGGGTTTGAAAGTTTTACACATTTTGGATTTTTTGTAATATGGGGAAGGTTTTTATAAAAACACAGAGCATATTGTAATCACTGTAGGGTTGCCAGACCGAAAACTGGAGTGGGTTCCTGTACCTCTAATGGTTATATAGGCCTAAATACCCTAAAGGCACCAGATTCCGTCTGAACTTGGACACTAAGCAGGATCCGCTCTGGTTAGTACTTGGTTGGAAGACTGCCAACAAACACCAGGCACTATAGGCTTTATTTCTGAGGAAGGAACTAGCAAAACCACCTCTGAGTATTGCTTGCCTATGAAAACCCTATGTAATTCATGGGATAGACAGGTCCCCGGGAGAGAATTTCAGCAGGTGTTGCTTATCACACAAGCAGGTAACAATCAACACCTGCTGAAATTACTTCTACACAGTCATTGAAGACAAGCAGCCCTCTCCAGTTTTCACTCTGGCAACTTTTAACCACGTTCATTCATTCAAAAGAAAAGCTGAGACAACCATGTCAGCTGATATTATCAGTTCACCGAAGTTGGGAAACAGTATTTTTCAGGACTGCAACTCCCAGAATCCCCTACCGAGTACCACTACAGCCACATTGGCTGGGGGAGTCTGGGAACTGTGGGAACTGTAGTCCTCAAATGTTACACTGTGCTCCTCCCCTAAGATTCCGAAGGGGTGCTTTAGCTTTGCAAAAGCAGTTTATCCATCTAGAAAGCAAATAAAAAGCCAGAGAACTCACTGTGTCATAGTTCAGATATAGAAGTTATGAAAAGCACTGGCAGCAATCGCATGGAGATTTTTTTAAAAAAAGCACTTCATTACTGCTCCACCTAAAAAATAAACCACAGTGGGAAGCCAGCTTTTTCTAACCAGGGAGTGTTCTTTCAGAGGATCAAGATTGTGTAAGGGATGGAGAGGATCTTCACAGAGCGCAGATCTTTGGCACATGACCATGATCATTTCAATGCATTTTTTAATGCGTTAATTTAATACACCACTTGCATACCTCAGTTTAAAAAGCCTCTGATGAAGAAGCTTTTTTTTACAAAGTATTTTAACAACTGCCCAGCTCTCCCTTTTCCTTCTCATCCTCTGTCTCACTGGAAGTGTTTTTAGCAGCATTGGCACTGGCTTGACAGTGAAGGAGGACTGGAGAAACACAGACTTTTTGGACTGAGTTGCAGCAGCTGGAGCTGGGAAAGAATGGGATTTTACTCTAGCTGATCTCATTGTAGCTGCGTGGGTCTGCCTACAACAGGCAAGGTAAACTATGGCTACCTCCAGCACCCTTTACTGAGCATACATGAACAGCCTCTCTCTCTCTCTCTCTCTGGCTTTTCTTCGCAAAACAGAGAGAAATGGGGATAGCAAGTAAGCCTCCCTCACCAGCTACCCCCAATTTTTTTTTTAAAGCCACCCTCATAGATCTACACATTTGGCCACCTAACTATGAATCAAAGGAAAAGTGGAGGTTGGTTAAAGAAAATATCATCCCTGGATGCACTTTGGAAGAGGCTTTCAGGCAATCTCTAGAAGCCTCAGAATGTTTTCATTTACTTATGCAAGGCCTACCCTGATCTGGTTGTTTCATTTCACAGGTGCATATTCTTAGTTTTGAATAAAAGGTTTGTAGAAACACGTTGAACTCCTTTTTTCTTTGTAGTGTAGGAACCTATCCCTATTCTTTGCATGTTTTTTCTGCCTCTGGATGCACACCACCCAACTGTCACTGCAAGGACATTCTGGACATGATCAGAGGACTTACAATCCTAAGCGCTATCCAAAACGTACCATATTCCAGCTGCAAGTCCAGGTTGTAAGGGTCTCCCTTTTACAGCTTTCTGAATGCTTCCTAAAGGGCATTACCTGGGGGTCTCCTATGTTAGCCCCAAACCAATTAGATAAGGAAAGGAAAATACAATAGAAAATGGAAGTCAGAAGCTGCCTCACACAACAAACTACTGCAGTAAACTCAGGAAGAAAACTAGATTAGATTACTATGTTAAGTGGTGTCAGCCCAATATATGAAACTATATCCCTCTTCCAAAACCGTGATCATTTTTTGGCTCACTCTGTTTTTACTGGAACACGCACAAAGCCAATCATGTTTTGAGGAGAGATTCAGTTATCACAACTATTCAGTAGTCTGGGCAACTTTTTAAAAAAGTAACATTCAACACTTCCCATCAATAGGAATAGGAAAAGTAAGGAATATCAGAACATAAAAGGAATAAATCAGGATCAATAAAAAATAATTACAGAAACTTAAATATTCTGAATATGCAGTTCCTGACATAAGTCTCTAGATTCATGTTTGCAGCCACATCCACAAGATTTATCCAAGTAAAAGATAATAAGTAAAAGATAAAAAAAAAGAGAATAAAGATCACTATCAGTATTTGGAAAATGGCAAGCATCATTGTTGTCACTGCAAATGTAAAGGGCCATAAAAAGAGTTGTCTCTGGCAATCTGTGTAAGTGTTAGGCAGTTGTTCTTCTTTTCATGATAATCTACTTAGTGGGGTTGTTAGGAGGATAAGAAGAGATAAGTAAGGCTAGTCATAACTGAATCACATATATGCAAGCGGCCATTCTTATTAATACCGAAATTGATTTTTTAAAATATCTGTAATAATTGGAGGGATGGTGTTTGGTTGAAAACTTATTCTCAAGCATTTTTTTTAAAATGTACTGTAGTCACTGTGACCAATAATCATCATTTTTATGTGGTGAGCATTTTTAGTTTTTTTGAAGGAGAACCCTCCTTGTCGATTAAATATCAGACCTACTGCATTCCTGGAGATCGTCTGAAAACCAAAGTCCTTCAAAATGTGGTTCATCAGGTTTTTGTGTGATGTGAATTGTTCAGAGCATGCAAGAAAGGCTCCTGTTTTTAAAAACATGCAAGCAAGAATGGGACTTCATTTGCTCTCACAGAACTTTCCAAGTTCTGGCTATCGTAAGCATGCCGAGTATTCTAAAGATCCAATCCATTTCTGGAATAGTGCCAATAATACTAGCAAATTCGACTGCAGCTGCAGAAGCTGGCTTCCCCTGTTGTTGGTGCAAACAAGAGACACAACCTAGGTCTTGTCTACACAGGGGAAAACCCTGCACTCACCCTGTATTTGCAGCACAGTTGACACACAACATTTTTGATAATTTGCATCTCCGCCAGAGTTTCTGAAGGAAACTTGGATCTGGAAGATTTGTGGTTTGCTCCACATTTGGGGGGAAAACCTGGACTATTGGCCATGTGGCAGCTGTGATTTTTTGTTTATATAAAATGTAAAACCCCCACATACTTGCAAGACATGATTCCTAACAACAGCCAAGGAGCTCTGAGTGGTGACAGGCATAGTATTTTAATTACAGCTGAACTACAACTCATTTAGGCTCTCAGGCTTTCATGAGATTGCCAGTATAACCTTCATCTCTCCTGGAGCCATTTAGAGGGCAAAATTTGTGCAGATAACTAGGAAGCTGAAATTTAACACCTCACTGGTTCATCTTGCTTGATAATCACACACTGCTGCCTCCTGCCTAACCACTTCTGTGTTATTTTTTCCTCTTCACAGTTTCCTTCAGAATTTTAGGAAGGAGGTTTAACTTCTTTGTTGTTGATGTGTGCCTTCAAGTCATTTCCTACTCATGGTGACCCTAAAGTGAACCTACCATGGGGTTTTCTTGACAAGATTTGTTCAGAAAGGGGTTGTCTTTGCCTACCTCTGAGGCTGGGAGAGTGTGACTTGCCCAACTTCACCCAGTGAGTTTCCATAGCTGAGCGGGAATTTGAATCCTGGCCTCGAGTTGTAGTCCAATATTCAAAGCACTACATCTTGCTGGCTCCTTTACTTCTGCACTAAGACAGATAGGTATGGGAAGACTTGTGAAGAGAAGGCTTTCTTGGAAGTATATCCCAATACAGGTTGTCCTGGATCTGTTCCTGGACTTATGGTTTAGAAGTGAAACTGTAGATAATAGCAAACCTTATTAAAATAAAGGACTTCCTGTATAAACATACCTAGAGAGGTATCCTCTCTAGGCATCTTCCAGGTCCTCCAATGCACATTGGAGGGCCTAGAAGATGTTGAGAGAGGATGCCTCTATAGGTGTTTTCCAGTGCAACTCTTATGGTATGTGTCCCTTGGATAACTGAAACCACAGATATTGATTCTATGGATACCCGGGGGGGGGGGGAGGAGGAGGTTTCCATTTTGGTTTTCACTTGTGTCAGTTCTGTTGTTACTTTATCAACAGTCTGTTTAATTTCTTTCAGAGATTCCTAGAGAGGACACCTCTCTAGGCATTTTCCAATAAGACTCTATGGTATATGCCCCTAATTTTTCAGCCATGGATAATTGAAATCACAGATATTGGTTCTGCAGGTATGAGGGGGCTACCTGAATACCCAAGAAGCATCAGCTCCACATGTTTTGGACTACAGTGTCTATCATCCTCCCCAACAACATAGACAAACAGCACCTTATGGGGAAGAATGCTTGTTATTCATACACATATTCACCCTACCTCAGACCTTGGATAAATTGCTTTTTGGACTGTAACTCCAGCATGACTGGAGATAATGGGCGTTGTAATAAAAAAAAGTCAGTTTTCCAAATATATATGAGACTGCTGGACACAGTTTCGGTGGCTGGTGGCAATGGTCCATTACTGTGTCAAAGTGTTATTGGTCCAAAGCCTACCTACAGAATTGATGCCAGGTATTTCCATGTAAACAAGGGATATATTCTGCCTTTCAAAACCCACCTAGCAGTCAATGCTGAGTGGGAGAAGATTCAAGACATCCATAAGGAAGCAGTCTTTGACACAAGAAGAAATTAAATTATGAAATTCACCACTGCAAGGTATAGCAATGGCTGGCATATGGTTTTAAGCAGACTACATGTACTGTATTGGCTTATTAGCAACAATTAGCCACCATAGTTATATGAAAGCTTAAGTTACTGGAAGCATTTTAACTGCCTTTCATGCTGATGCTTTCACCCAGTGGCAAGGCCAATAGTCACAAACCCAAATGTAACCAGACAGAATGTTTTACAAAGCTGCAAAGCCAACTATTCAAATTCAACTGGCAGATTTAAACTAAAAGGTCTTTACTATTCACCTAAATGCCTGCACAAAATTGGGTACACAAACATCCAAGGAATGAAGCCCCATAGTATTGCTACCACCACTGGGTGGTGTCTCTATCCCTCACAAGCACCAATCTAAGAAATCTTGATGGCAAATACTGGAGGAAGACCCCTGAATGTCAATTTTAGATTATATGAAAAAGGAGGGTCCCCAAAATAGCCAGAACCTAAACTCTAGAGAGTTTTAAAGGTTAATGTCACCATTCTGAGTTAAAGCCAATACAGAGGGCGCAAGTATCAGAGTTTGGAACCTTTGTGTTACGGAGCAGTATATCTGAGTGCCAAATAGTATGGATAAACTGAAGACAACCTATCTCTTTCATGAAAAAATGTTATGCTCATTTAGCACCAGAGTTGGTAGACTCTTGGTGGATCCAATAAGCCATAGATTTATCCTTGCTGCAACTCCCAGTAGTTCTACTCAGCACAGTTGATGATGTTGGTGCCTGGGACTTTAAGTCCAACAAAAATCTGGAGGGCTGTGTGATTCCTACACCAGGTTGAAGCAAGCAAAGAAAGCAGTTTGTGGGAGAAAGCAAATCAAGGAGAAGATTATTTCTGATGCCCTGGGAAGCTAGGGAGAGGCAGGTAGATATAAGCAGCCCATCAGCTAGAGGGCTGATGATCTCTTTTCTGGGTTCTATGGGGCCAGCTTATAATTAAATATTATAAACACAACCACAATTTAAGTGTCCATATACTTTAACAATAATACAACAAATTATATACAGTCAGACCCCCATATCTGCGGAACCAATATCCAGAGTTTCAGTTATCCGTGGGACACAAAATAGGGACACATACCATAGTCATACTGGAAAATGCTTAGAGAGGGTGCCTCTCTAGGCATCTCTTAGGTACTCTAAGTCAACTCTATGGTATGCTCATATCAGAAGTCCTGTATTTTAATAGAGTTTGCCTATTTAATAGTCCAGGAACCAAACCCCCGTGGTTATGGGGTCCAAATATATTAAATTTGACACATATGTCCTGTCCCCAAAGTTCCAAGCATCCAATGAGGTGTCAGTGGAGGACTCTTCTACCTATGCTGCTCCATTGCACTGCAACATGAAGTTCCAAAACTTAAATCCCTAAATCAAAGATACAAAACAGGTGGAAATGCACAACAGAAATTCCACCACAAGGAATTTACCCTTTTGTTCCCTCCTAAACTGTAACTGAAAATGTGTATGCGCCTTAAAGTTGTCTTTTGACTTATGCTGACCACATGAATTTCATAGGGTTTTCTTAGGCAACAAATACTCAGAAGTGGTTTTGCAAGTTCCTTCCTCTGAAATATAGCCTACAGCACCTGGTATTCATTGGTGGTCTCCCATCCAAGTACTAATCAGAGTTGACCTTACTTAGCTGACAAGATCAGACGGGATCCACTACCATACATTCAAGGTAGAAACAGCCTATTCCTTAGTCTTGGCAACTGCAACTCCTCTTCAGCTCTCCCTCTTCTTCTGAACTCAACCAACAATTGTAGTTCCTTCCTTAGGATTTCCCCTTCCACTGGGCCAAACCAATAACTCATAGGAGTTAAGCCGGCAGACAGTAAAAGGAAAGCTCAGAGTAAGAACAAAGAAATACCGAGAAACAAAGAGGTACTTTATATACACACACACACTTTATTTTACTTTCAAAAAACATATTTATAGGAACTAAGACCAATGAGTTGCCTCTTTATGGCTGTCCAATCCTTGATCAGCATCCTGTGGTCTGCATGGAAGTTAGAATGGCCTTGTTAATCCATCCAGTGCTCCACACTTGAAGGCAGCTTTACCAGGTAAAGCCTCAGACAAGCTCACCCACTTACAAGAAGCACACAGTCCAGTTTTGACACCTGTACACCTCAAGGTTTCAATGTAGCATTTCTTTTGCTCCACTTCTTGTTTACCCTGAAGGTCTCCGTACAGTTTATCTGCAGATTAGACAAAACTTGTTGACAAAAAAGTATGTCAGGTAGCAAATTTCATCCCACACTCCTAGTTCCTTTGCTATTTTAAAGGCAACTTGTTGGTCTGGTAAGCAGACAGGGCCTATTTTCCCACTCCTTTAAGGGTTCCAGCGTTGGTGGCTATGCTCCACTTGGGCTGAACAAATTCCCCATTTAATTGTTTTTTTTTAATGGTACCTGCAGTCTATTTCTAACTCTCATTCTATTCCCGACTAATTAAACTGAATTCTCCCTGGCCTGTTATCTTAGCATTCTAGCGCTATCAAAGCAACCAATTTGATTTTAAAAGATTTCAATTTAAATTGATTTTTCAACAGGCCATGAACCAAGTAAAGTTTCTGTGTGTTCATCTTGAAATTGAGTAGAATTTGGTTATTAGCTGCCTGAACTGCACTTCATGTAGCAGTCAGAAAATGAAACACTCCCCACAAACACACTGAAAAGATAAAGAACTGGTAGAAATCTAACACTGTATTGGTTTATTTTTATCCCGTTTTGTCAAAGCTTGGATTCATGGTAGCTTACAAAATATAAAGAAATACTAGTAAAAACAATAGATACAGGTTGAGTCTCCCTTATCTGGAATCCCAACATCTGGAATATTCCAAATATTCCAAAATGTAAAATTGTCCACATGGGTGGCTTTCTGATGGTTCAACGCACACAAACTTTGTTTCACGCTCAACATTATTAAAAATATTGTGTATAAAATTGCCTCCAGTCTATGTGTATAAGGTGTATATGAAACATAAATGAATTTTGTGTCTAGACTTGGGTCCCATCTTGAAGCTATCTCATTAGGTATATGCAAGTATACCAAAATCCAAAATATACCAAAATCCCAAATACCTCTGGTCCCAAGCATTTCAGATAAGGGAGATTCAACCTATAGAAATAATACAGATAAAAACAGACAAAACATTGTTTCAAATTCAATTAAAACTATTTAGAAGATATGCTTTTAAAAACAAAATATGAAAATATAGTAGTAGAATACAGTAACAATTTATTGTAGAAGAATCAATTCCCTAAAGCCTGTTAGAATAAAAAGGTCTTCCCCTGCTAACAGCTAGGAAGGGAGTTCCAAAACCTAGACACCAACAAGGTCTTCCCTTGCTAATGGAAAGAGAAGGAGGAATCTAGTCTGGCCTCGCTAGGAAAGGAGTTCCAAGCCTCGGAGCAGCCACCAAGAAGGACCTCTCTCACATTACCAATCAACATGCCTGTGAGTGAATGTTATTTGCCATCAAGGTAGAATTCAAAGACAGCTGTGTTAGTCTGAAATGTCAGTATGCAAGGGGATCTTGTAGCATCCTTGAGACTAATCAAGAGGAAGAAGATGGTAGCATAAGCTTCCATAGACTGAGGAAGCAGACTTAGGTCTATGAAAGCTTATGCTACCAACTTCTTTCAGTTAGTCTCAAAGGTGCTACAAAACCCCTTTACATACTGATTTGCCATCAACTTCACTTTGGCTTATGGAGACCCTATAAATGAGAGACCTCCAAGGACCCTGGACATTAACTGCCCTGCTCAGGTCTTACAAACTCAGGGGTGTGACTTCCTTGGTTATGTCTATCCACCTGTATTGCAGTCTCCCTATTTTCCTCTTGTCTTCCACTTTGTCATGTATTACCATCTTTTCCAGTGAGTCACACTATCCCATAGTATGTCCAAAATATGGTAGCCTCAGTTTAGCCATCTTGGCTTTTAGAGAAAGTTCAGGCTTGATTTGCTCTAAGATCTATTCAATTGTCTTTTTGGCAGTCCATGGTATCTGCACTTTCCTTGAAGATCTTTAGAGCTTGAATAGACTCAAATGGGAAGATGCAGATAGTTTGGGCCTGGGCCATACAGAGCTTTATAGGTCATAACCAGCCCTCTGAATTGTGCTCAAAAACAAACTGGCAGCCAATGGAGCTCTTATAACAAGGAGTCATATGCGCCCTGTAACTAGCCCCAGTTAATAATCTGGCTGCAGCTCTTTGGGCCAACTGAAGTTTCCAAGCCCTCTTCCAGGGAAGCCCCACATAAAAGTCCATTACAGCAATCCAAACATACCATTGCCCACCCTACTTTCCAGAATGCACTTTACTATTTGGTTACCTAATATAACCTTTACAGAGGAAACAGGGCTGGGCAAAGTATGTACTTTTTATAGAATTTGGAGACAGCGCATTCTAGGAAGTCACTGGTCTTAATGCAGCTTAACAGTACCAAGAAGCCAACAGAAACCTACCTGACCTCAAGCCAACTGTCTTACCTCTTTATTCCTTTTGAGAGAACGATAGCAAGTGCTTTGCAAACATTTTAGCCTTGCCAGGTTCCCATCTTTAACCTTCCGTTACTTAACAGCATGACAGAATTTGTTGGAGAAAGCAAATGCTGTGTGTTGTAATCTGTCTTGTTTTAAATACATGCTTAGCTGCCTTGAGTCCAATTATTGGGAGAAAGGTGGGATACAAACAATAACAAGAACAATAATAACAGGTGCTAGCTTTGCACAAGTAAATTGTCTCCCAAACTGCAGAAGCCTCAAATTATGTAGGCATCAAAATTAAAGAAGCCTCCTCCAAACTGCCTCAAACTTCCAGATGCATTTGACTCCACCTCCCATTACTCTCCCTCTCATCACCCACCCAGCATGCTCAAAGGCCCTGCTGACTAGGGGTAATGGGAGTTGTAGTACAACAAATCTGGAAGGTTCCTTTCAAGTATTTGGGAAACTGTTTTGCCATGAATATCCAAATGGCCTTTGATTTAAAATCATTTAGCATACTCAAACATCAGCATATTGGAATGAACACTGGTGTGCCTGCTCAGCTGATAATGCTGTATTTCATGTCCAAATGCTTCAACTACTACCCATGCTAGTTTAGGAAGGGGTAAACCTGGTCTCTTGTGACATTTAGGAATCCCATTATAAAAAGGACTATCAAACAATCATGCATCTAGAGATAGCAACACACTTTACATGGAGGGGAATTTATATGTAAAAGCCTCCACATTTCATCACTCTCCAAAGCCCTGGTATACAGTACATTTTTTTAAAAAAAGGAGAATTTTCAGGCAGTTCAAGAGAGACACATAATGAAAGGTGGTTCTCAGGCTAATTTTGAAATCCCTACACAAATTATTAGTTCAGGCTCAAGAGCAAAGTAACCCTTTTTCTGATAGATACACAAGGAGAGGGAGGAAAAGAAAGGGTGTGGCTTCAACTATTTGGGCTCTGTATTCATCTGCAACTGGCTTCAGCCCTAGCACCACCAGTATGCTGCTTGACAGAATATCACAGCGAATGTAACTCTTGCTCACCTCTGGCCTAGGAAGAATATTCTATAACCATGGTGCCCCCACAAAAAAGATCCTGTTGTTAGCCATTCCTACTGAGCATATGGCACCATCTTGGCACTATGGCTCAATGGGATTTGAGATCAGTCAGGGAAGCTCTGCTTGTCTTGTGATAGTCTAGCATAACATGGCTCACAGGGCTACCACACATGGCAAGGCCTTCACAGTGGTGGTACCCTGTGAAAAGTTTAGTTAGGCATCCAGTTGTCTCCCACACTCTTGTTTTTCAAGCACTAGTTTAAAATCATATCTAGCTTCTAGGGGAAAGCAAATAAATGTTTTACCTGTCTTCTGATGCTGCTTGTTAGTACAGCTGGCACTCCACATTCACGGGTTTCTCTTTTGAGGATTTGATTATTCATGAGTTTGTAGCTGCTACTTTACTAGCTCCACCTCCTCACTCTTCTTCCTCTCAGTCCTCCTCTCAATCTCCTCTCCTTCCAACAGCACCAGCCTGTCACTCCCTTGCCAACCTTGCCACCACAATGCCTCAGCCAGATTTTAAACCTCTTCCCCACCCCACTCTTTGTACTCCCAATCCTCCTCTCCTTCAAACAAACACCAGCATCTTCCTTGGAGCGACAGGCTGGTGCTGTTGAAAGGAGAGGAGAGTTGACACTGTTGGTTAGAGTCTGTAGCATGCGTGTGTGGGGAGCGGGCTTATGATATTTGTGCCCCTAACCACCACACATGTGGAAGGCCGACTGTACTGCCTTTGTTGCACTTTACTAGTTGATCAGGCTCATGCAACTGTTCCACTTGGGATGATCCCACGGTTTTCAATGATGAACACACAGATTGGGATAAACATACTCCGTAGAACAGGAACGGCATACTGGAACCCAGTGGAACATGAAACCTACATAGAATGATAGAGTTAGAAGGGATCTCATAGACCATAGAGTCCAAACCCCTGCTTAATGCATGATTTCCAGCTAAAGCATCCCCAACAGGTATTTGTCCAGGTAGTTGTCCAGCTTCTTTTTAAAGCTGTCCAGAGAAGAAGACCCCCAACACTTATCTTGGCAACTGGTTCCATTGCCAAACTGCTGTTACTATCAAGAAGTTCCTTCTAATATTCAATCAAAATCAACTCTCCTGCAACTTAAAACCATTAGACCTGGTACTACCCTCTGAAGTAGCAGAGAACAGGTCTGTCCCCTTCACTCTGTGACAGCCCTTGAGGTATTTAAAGAGTCCAATCATGTCACCCCTCAGTCTTCTCTTCACCAAGCTGAACTCCTTCAACCTTTCCTCATAGGTTTTGTTCTCCATATCTCTTATCTTCCTTGTTGCCCTTCTTTGAACCTACTCCAACTTGTCTATATTAGTACAAATATTTAGTGATTCATTAAAGAAGCCAGTGCCACTGATTGCTATTTTTAGTCATTCTGAATCTAGAACCTCAGGACAGAAGAGCATCCCATTATTATAGTCTGAAGATGAGAACATTAGAATGGGAGTTACCAGCTATCCTAAACTTGAATTAAGGCCTACAAACTGTTACAGTGTCAGTCTTTGCTACCCTACATAGAGGTAAAAGAGCTTTAGCTCTGAGATTCTTAACCTGGGGTCCATAGATATGTTTCCAGGAGTCCATAAATTAGGTGCAAAATTTTATTTTATTTCTTTTACTTCCAATTCTTCCTGTCTCAGGGATTTTTCATAGAATGGGCATAATTCCAAATTTGCACACCTGACCACACATGTCGGGTTGTGTGATTTCCCAATGATTTCCCTTGTGCCTTTAGATTTGCCACAAAATCAAGGATTTTGCCAAGGATTCTTCCTGCTAGTTCTTTCCTCTAGAACTTCAATCTGCTTTCCTCCTCACCTGCAACATGGACCAAGGAAGACTGGACTCCAATGTATTGGAACGTGGGGAGAAGAGAGACAGAAGTGCTTCATCTCTTGAGTTCAGCAGCAGTAATTTTTAAAGCGCAGGAAGCAACACATACCTGTACTTGAATGGGAAGTTAGCCAAGCAATCTGATCTAACTTTCTTATGTGTTTTCATTTAATCCCATATTTGCTAAATACTGTACAGCAATGTCTAATTGTTAATTCAAGCTTCAGGAAATTTATACCCAGCAAACCAACTTGCAGAAGTGATTTGTGATTTCATTCATGCTGTAATCCTATTGGCAATTCCTAACTTGTGGCCTTAAATTAAAATTTTAAAAAGAAAATAAATAAGAAAGAAAGCAGGCTGAAACTTGGAATTTCTCTAGATCTGCTTAGCACACTCTCTCTTGTACTGACACAGCATCATCTGCATTCATTTCATCCTGGTGGTTAAACTCACCACCACCACCAAAGTGCTAGGATCCTGGGAGACCAGGGTTCGAATCCCCACTTGGCCATGGAAACAAACCTGCAGGGTGACCCTTAGGCATGTCACACTCTCTCAGCCTCAGAGGAAGGCAAAAGTAAATCCCCACAGAACAAATCTTGCCCCCCCCCAAGATAGGTTCACCTTAGGGTCTCCATAAAAGTCAGAAATGACTTGAAGGCACACAACAACAACAACAACAACAACAACAACAACACAGTGCTTGAGAAACAGATATCCATTTTGAATGAAGAAGCAGAAGGCAACTATGACTATTCACACAGTCATAGCATTCACACATTTACCTAGGAGTCATTCCCACTGAATTAAGTGGGAGTAAATATATGCTACCTGGGAAGCATCATCTCCTCAGATGCCAAGATTGACAAAGAGATCGATCACAGATTAGCAAAGGCATATAGTGCATTTGGAAGACTTCACAAAAGAGTCTGGAGCAATAAACACCTGAGGCAAAGCACAAAAATCAGTGTGTATAGAGCCATCGTACTGTCTATCCTCCTTTATGGATCTGAAACATGGGTCACCTATTGCCACCACCTACGACTCCTCGAGCGCTTTCATCAGCGCTGTCTACGCACAATCCTAAATATACACTGGACTGACTATGTGACGAATGTTGCTGTCCTTGAGCAAGCAGGGATCACCAGCATTGAGGCCATGATATTGAGAACACAGCTGCGCTGGGCAGGGCATGTTTCTAGGATGGAGGACCATCGCCTCCCAAAAATACTACTCTACGGTGAACTCGCCACGGGTCAGCGTAAGAGGGGCGCTCCAAAAAAGTGATACAAAGACTCCCTGAAACAACATCTCAGGCTTGGCCAAATTGATCACCAACAGTGGTCCGCCCTGGCCTCACATCGGGAGGCATGGAGACGCACTATCCACAATGCTGCAGCCTTATTTGAGAACTCACGGCGAACAAGTCTTGAAGAGAAACGACAACGCAGAAAGAATCACAACCCAAAAACATCACCCAAGGAGACCTTCTGTTGTGCTTTTTGCAACCGGACTTGTTTATCTCGGATTGGCCTTTTTAGTCATCAGTCCTTCCTGAATCTTCGTTTGCAAAGAAAAGCCAGAGAAATATATATAAGATTAGACAGAGGTTTATACAAAAGCTTGTTGTAGTACTACAGATATGCTCTTCCAGACCAGCTTTCCCCAAAATGGCAGGAGAATAATGAGAACACTGGGGATGATGGGAAAGGAAGTCTTCATTAGACTAGAACAAAGATCCATGGCCCTTCCAGCTGCCCAATGCTACAAAAATGACATAAAGTCACTGATCAAGGCAGTGTGTGGGTTTTTAAAATTATTATAATTCTTTTCTTTAAAAAAAAATACTGTGGGGGAAGAAGTTCAGAAAGGAGATGAGGAAAAGGCAAAGAAAACAAGTTTCAACAAAACAAACCTAAGTTACTCAAGAAAAACAAAGCAGGCCACATTTTGGGGAAGCCAGGAATATTCCCAGGAGGACACAGTTGGATTTGGCAATGGACAGAAAATGTGAAGTCTGCTGCTTCCAGATAGTAGCTTCTCTCCCTATGCCGTGGCCTCCACAGATGATTTGAACCTATAATGTGGAAGTTGAGAACTTTTGTCCCTACAGATGTTCTGGACTACAGCTCCCATAATCCCTTACCCTGCTGGAGGGGGGTTCTGGGTACTGAAGCCCAAAGCACATGGCAAGCCAAAGAGTTCCTTCTCCTGCCATAACATGGAGTTAAGCCAGCAGAAGCATCATAACACTAAAGTACAGGCTGAAGTGCTAAACTTTCCCCACTGTGTCACTTGCACTAATCCTCTGTTCCCGTTTAGTGTCTGGGCTTGAAGAGGGCAAAATCAGTGCAGCTGTCTTCCATGTCTCAGCCGTTTGCTTATTAATTAATATCATTATTGTTGTCATTAGGTGCTTGACTTATAGCAACCCCCTCTTGGGGTTATTTTGGCAAGATTTTTTTTCAGACGAGAGTTGACATTGCCTTCCTCTTTTAGGCTGAGAAAGAATGACTTACCCAAAGTCACCCAGTGGGTTTTCAGGACTGAGCAAGGATTCAAACCCTGGTCTCCTAGAGTTCTAGTTCAATGCTCAAACCACTATGCCACTTTGGCTCTCATTTAGAACATGTATATCCCACTTGGCATCATACAACCTCAGGGCAGTGCACAATAAAATCAAATTAATCAATTTAAACAGGATAATTTCAACAGACTAAATGTATATTAAACAATTTGACATGTTAAAACAAGACAGTTAAAATCAATTAAGAGAACTGAAAACCATAACACATGCAGATTTGGATAAAATCCATTCAGAACCCAATACAGAAGGAATATTTGGTCTATAATCTATATACAGTATCTATATTCAGCAGGGCAATATGAGCATGTGGTAGAAACAGGAGAAGTTAACAGGATGTTCTTGTAAGGGAAAAAAAGGAGAGAGAGAGAGAGAGAGAGAGAGAGAGAGGACTTTTTCAGGCAAGGGTTACCGCACAAGAAGCTTGCGGAAGAGGTACAGCGCTGTTGCGCGACAGGGGGTCCATTTTGGATGCCACCATCCCTCTTTCGGCATCGTCTGTATCACTTCCATGTACGATTGAAGACAGCCACGCTATATTTTACTCAACTCTCTCTTCAGAGAGAGAGAGAGAACCTTACATTTATTGTTTCAGGAAATCCATCTTAAGATAGTAAAGGCAAAAAAAAAAAAAGCCCCTTTTTTTGGTTACAAGAGCCCCTAAAAATTGGCTCTCAAGTGTGGGGTGTAAGCTAGCATCTATTGTTGGGGTGTGATCCTCCTTCTTAGAAAATAGAAAAACAGACTAACTTCATGTACTGGTAGATGTTAAACAGCAGGTGGGACAAAACAAAATCCTGAGGGATCCCACAGGCCAATGGGTTTAAGAGCATGGACTCACCATCTCTCCTCCCCAATGCCCTCTACTCACTCCTGGCCTTTTGGTGCACAAATGCTGTATAAGCACTATTCACATACAAACAGTTTTGCACTGAGCCAGAGAGCCCTGGTGCCAGCTGAGCATAGGTGGAGATGGGTGGGCAGGCTTTGCAGCAACCACATAAACAAAATAAAACTTCCTCTTCCTACAGCACTGGTTACCTTGAGATTCATCTCCTGCCCAAAGACCTGGAGTGTGTTCACACAGCACAATCATAGTGGTTTTATACCACTATAACTCCCATGGTTCCATCCTATGGAATCCTGGGATTTGTAATTTGGGGAGGGACTTCCAATGCTCTACTCTAGTGCTATAGTTCAAGGGGGTGAAGCAGAACTCTCTAGCAGAAAGAATTCCAAGCTCCTGGCAGCCCTACTGGGTTTTCCTGAAAGCACTGTAAAAGCACCACCATATGTTATGAAAGAAATGTCTACACAGCATTGAAATTCCGTGGCTGTCTTGTAGTGCAATTTGGGGTGATCAGGGGAAAAAACAGCAGGGAGAGAAATGGGTACTTCACCCTGGAGTGTGGAAATATTACCTCTGGGGGGCTTACAACTCCCAGAATAATCCAGACATGCTAGTTGGAAGATTCTGAGAGTTGCAGTCTAAAAATAACATTTCCAAGCTCTGGTCCGTCCTTTTCAGATATTTTGTTCTCTAAAAGCATCCCCCATCCCTAACCACTTTCATCTTGCTTTGTTTGGGGGTAGTTCTGAGATCAGTAGTGACGACCAGCTTGGGGAGGGGGGAAATGGTGGGGAGGGGGGCATTTTTTGCAAAAGCTCAACTGTTTGGTATACAGAGAGTCAAGCAGCCCCTCTGCCCACTAACAGATCCCTTATTGAACCCCAGCCCCATGTTGCATCATTCCAGGAAATGCAAAACTAGAGCTACAATGCTTTTCAAAATCACACAAAGCTGTGCCTTTACTTGTGCAGCTCAGTACTTGAACATTCTGGTGCACCAGGAGTTAAGCATCTGTTCCCCAAAGCAACAGCCTGCAAAATTCTAAGGAAGGGATTGGGAAGAAGGGGGGAAAGGGCTAATGGAGGGATATGTCCATAGTAGCCATCAGTGGTATGATTTTAAAAAAATGATATGCAAAGAACGTGAGCAAGAATAATCTTCTCCAGCCAAGCAAATTACTGGAAATTTCACTCCTCAAAAGCTTCCTTTGTGCACAATGTTTTCACTACCAAACATGGATCCAGATGCCTTGAGTAGTTAAATATTAAATCAGCTGGACACACAATCAATCAATCAATCAATCAATGTGCCTTGTCCCTTAAGAAGTACCTAGAAGCATTCACAACAAATGACTGCAACTGTTTTAGAACCATAAAGCTGGAAGGGACTGTAAGGTCCATCTAGTCCAACCTCCTACCATGCAGGAATCCACACCTAAAGCACACTGACAAATGGCTGCCCATTCTCTGTTTAAAAACTTCCAAGGAAGGGGAATCTACCAACTTCTAAGCAAGTCTATTCCACTGCTGAAAGCTCTTTCAATAATATGTTTACTAGCGAATAAGAACCACAAGTTACTTTTTAAAACCAACAACAGTTGTCCCTCCATATTTGCAGGTTAAGCATTCACGGATCTGATTATTTGCAGATTACCAAATATGCTATCTCCAGGCATTTTCTAAGTCCTCCAGAGTGATTCTATGGTATCTGCTGAAAGTTGACCATAGAATCATGCTGGAGGGTCTACAAATGCCTACAGAAGTGTTCTTTCAGGTAAAAAAATAGTGGGCCTATATTCACATTTTTCCCCACTTTTGTGGGGGTCCTCCTACCCTAACCCTCACAAAAGTTGAGGGCTGACTGGAGTAACAAATTTCTTTTTTAAAAGGAACACTGAAAGGTTTGATGTATGTATAACCCTTTCAACCTAATAGTAGATATCCCTTGACATACCTGAATATCCCAGCTTGTTGGTTTGTCTGTTCTCAAGTATGGGAGAATACATTGTTTGTTTTTGTTTTTTCAGGAAGTGAACAGAATACAGAGACAGTGCAGAGCAGCTAACCTAATTGTGAACATTATTTCTCATGTAGTGTGTGCTTGCTTACTGAGCTAGAGCAACTGATCCCAGTGCAAATCTAGCCCAGGCGGTTTCAGTGTGAATAGTTACTGGTAAGTGCTCAAGCCATGCAACTCACAACATACAACCCAGTCAGCTTTATATTTTGTTGTGGTTAACTGCCCTCAAGTTGACTTCGACTTATGGCAACCCAGACTTGTGTCAGGGATGCTTTGATTGTGTATTCCTGCATGGCAGGGGGTTGGACTGGATGGCCCTTGTGGTCTCTTCCAACTCTACAATTCTATGATTCTATGATACTTGAAAGCACACAGAAATGAATGTGAGATCTCCAAGTATCCCTGTTACAAACCTCCCTGCTCAGGTCTTGCAAACTCAGGGCTGTGGCTTCGATTGAGTCTACCCATCTTGTAACATGGTCTCCCTCTTTTCCTACTGCCTTCCACCTTACCAAGCATTACCATGTTTTCAAATTAGTTATGTCTTCTCATGACTTATCCACAGTGCAATAGTATCAGTTTAGTCGTTTTGGCTTCTAGGGAAAGTTCAGGCTTGGTTTGCTCTAAAACCCATTCGTTTGTCTTTTTAGCAGTCCACAGTATCCATAGAATGTTTCTTCAGAACCACATTTCAGCTTTCTTTACCATCCAACTTTCAAAATCATACATAGAAAATGTAAATAGGATGACATGAGCACGGTATTCAATGATATATCTTGACACTTGAGGGTCTTGTATTACACATTTATAAATCAACCCTTCACCTAGCAGGGATACCAAACAGAATGATAAAGTTCAACATATCATAAAATCAGCCAAACCAAACATTTTTCATATAAAGAGAGATAAAAAATAAAATTACAGAGTGATTAAAAACCATTAAAACCTTGAGGGAATAAATCACCCTTGTTGCTGGCCTTGAAGCATAGTAAAAAAGGTAACAAAGAGAAATACAATAGAATTAAAACTCAACACTTACAAAAGAATTCCACCCAGGGACAGGGGGATTCCCAGCAGATAATGGCCCATCAACCAACTATTAGCCAAACAAGACACTAATGAGCCTTGCATTTCTATACCCAGAAACTAACCATTCAATTACACAAATTTACATATTCTCCCCAACAGGGGTTCACAGCATATAAACTCCACACACACACACCTACCCAACCATGCCCTGAAGATGCCAGCCACAGATGCAGGCAAAACGTCAGAATGAAACTATTCCAGAACACAGCCTCACAGCCTGGGAGGAAAAAAAAGGAAAATCTAATAAAGAGAAAGTTCAGCAATAGAAGTACTGAAAAGATGCACGTCAAGTCCTCAACAACCTATCCTTTTTCTAGGAATCTCTAGGTGGGACGTTTAACAGATCCTCTGGCAGTAATTGCAAATTACATTATTAATACTGGACCTATATTACAAGATTACTGTATAGATAAATGATGTGACATATGTAAAACACTCTGAGAGCTTTTTTAAAAAGCTGTATATCTTTCTATGGTGCTGAAGGCTTTTTAAAAACTGATTTTATAATGTATTGGGTTTTATCATTTAATTGGTATATTGTCTCAACTACCTGCTAGGTGGCTGACTGTCTAGATTATTGATGTAATGTATGTGAACCATTTTGTGAGCTGTATCTCTTTGTTTATATTCTTCTGGTGATAAAGGCATTTTTAAAAACTGATTTTATGATGTGTTGGGTTATATTGTTTTATTTGTATATTGCCTCAATTGCCTGTTGGGTGGCTGACTGTTCAGATTACTTATGTAATGTCGGTGAATCATTTTGAGAGCTAAAAACAGCTGTACCAAACTAACAACATATATCGTTTGTAGAAAAGAACTATAGACAGATAGCTGATTAATCTCCGTCTATCCTGGTTTAATTTAGCCTTTTCGATAAATGTGTGATCAAGAAGAGTGGCACCTAGCCAGATAAGGTAAGCATGCTCCCAAGTGCGACGAAGGTTACACAAGGCAAAAAAGGATGATCAGCCACCCAGCAAAGACTAGTACACACACAGTAGGGTCATTATTACATTGCCACCGCCCACTCCTATCCCGCAAAGAAGATTTACCACGTGTAGAGTTTCAAGGCTGCCGGTTGAGCCACCAGTTGAAATCAATAGGGCACAAAGAAATAATTGTTTTTAAGAGCTGAGCACTAGGATGGAAAAAAAAAATTCTAATTTCCTTGTCTGCCAAAGCAGGCCCCTGGAGCAAGGAGGGAACTGGGTGGGGAGTGAGAACATCAAACAGATAATTCCTGGTTCAACAAAATCTCTTTCTGCTCCATCCACAGTGATAAGCGTTCACACATTTTTAAAGTTATAATCCTCAAACATGATCCATGAGAACACAAGGCTATTCCTCCTGACCTATCTAGTTCAGTGTTCAGTTCCCAGCATGGCCAATCGGAACTCTATAGGAACCAGGACATAAATGCACCCTCCCAAATGGTGCTCTACAAGGTCTGAAAGAGAAGTCCCCTACTCCAAGGAGTTTATGATCTAAAATTTAGTAAGAGAGAAATGGATAGAAAAAAAGACAAATCTAAAGTCTTGTACCCCATATGAGGGTTTTAAGATCTTCACAGATATGTTTGGTAAGGATGCAAGAGAGGGCCTTCTTGGTGGTTGCTCCCAGGTTACAGAACTGTCTTCCAAAAGACAGTAGGCTGCTCTTCCCTGCTCTCCTTCTGCTGACAGCCAAAGGCCTTTTTAATTCAAGTGGGCTGCTGAGGAAGGGGATTTTAATGGCTAGTTTAAAGACTCCTTCAGGGGAAGTCTATCTCTCTGTGCCACCACCATCACAGATGATGTTGGTGAGGATGTTCTCAGCGGCTGCCCAATGTGCAAAAATCTCTCCTAAGGAAGCTTGGTTGGCCCACTGCCTACTTTCTTTACAGTAACAAGTAAAACCTTTTTTGTTTATTTAGGCAGGCCTTCAGCTTTTAAGTTACTGTAGCAGAAAGATCTTTTTAATAGGCTGTATTACACTCTTTTTACTGTGATTTAATGTTTTTAACTGTTGTAATTTCATTTTTTAAAACAGAACTGTTTAATTAAAAAAAAAAAACCTTTGTATCAAATAGGGTTTCAGCATACAGTACTTTGTTTTTAACTTGATGTGAACCTGCCTTCACATTATTATGCCAGATGTCCTATGCCAGAAGACAGGGGGAATATAAATTAAATAAATAAATAAAAATGGGAAATGTTGAATAATAAGATACATTGTATATTTTCTTTTCCCTTCCACTGATGTGTTTTTATTTTAATTGAGTTATATTTTTAATAGGATAATCTGTTTAACTGTTACAAACCAGTTTTGTAACTTAATGCTAGTGTTGCTGTATTTTGTTTTTCTACTCTATGTTCCAGCAGCAAGGGAAAAAGCAAGATATAAGAGAGAAAGAGAAACTGAGTGTACAGGAGTGTGTATATGTGCTTTTAAGTTGCCTGTTGACTTACGCTGATCCTATGAATTTCATAGGGTATTCTTACACAAAGAACACTCAGAGATGGTTTTGCCAGTTCCATCCTCTGAAATATAGCCTACAGCACCTAGTATTTTTTGGTGGTCTTCCATCCAAGTACTAACCAGAGCTGATCCTGCTTAGCTCCCAAGATCAGATAGAATTTGGTGCCTTTAGAGTATTTAGGTGGATGAGTGAAGGGCCAGGATATAAAACAGTTACTTTAAGCCGTCCCATCAGTGGGACGTCTGGTTTCAAATGGAACACCAGCCTTTCCCTCTAATGTAATGCAAACTGCTTTTACCAGTTCAAACTGTGTGTATCAGGCAGGGGAGAGCCAGTGTGGTATAGTGGTCTGAGCATTGGACTACAACTCTGGAGCCTAGAGTTTGAATCTCTGCTCAGCCATGGAAACCCACTGGGTGACCTTGGGCAAGTCACACTCTCTCAGCCTCAGAGGAGGGCAAAGGCAAACCCCCTCTGAAGAAATCATGCCAAAAAAGCCCCATGATAGGTTCACCTTAGGGTTCCCATAAGTCATAAACGACTTGAAGGCACTCAACAACAACAATCAGGCAGAGGAACTACTGTTCAAGAAATACAAAACGAAGAAAGCATTCTTGAGCACATGAAATTAGCCGAGCAGTTTGCTGAACCTTGGCCACAATAGTATTGAATGAGTTTGATCTTACAAATTTAGCATTGTGCCAAAGGAGAAAATGACCTAATCCTCTGATTACTCAGGAGTGCATACCATGGCATCAAAGTCACAGGCGTTTACTCCCAAGCAAGCATGGGCATAACGGCAGCCCCCACACCTGCCCTATGGCTCACACAGGAATCAGTCCCACTGAATTCAGGTTTGCTTCTGGATCAACATGTCTAAAATCAGGTCTGGAATTAAATTTCTCTAGCTTGATGGACACTGGAAATGCCAGCACGCTGAGCTCTATTCCCAAGATATTGAAACATGTTTGTTCAAAAGAATTTAATCCAAAATGAAACAGAATGTCCACTGTTATTTCAACTTCTACCTCAAGTACTAAGACTAAAAGAGAGAAAGAAAGAAAGAAAGAAAGAAAGAAAGAGTTTCTTAAAGGGACTCTTTAAAGATCAACAGGTTTCTCACAAGCTTTAGAAAAAAGTCGAAGGCTTTCACGGCTGGCGTCCATAGATTTTCCTTGTTTTTTCCTGAGCTGTGAAGCCATGTTCTGGAAGAGTTTATTTCTGATGTTTCGCCTGCATCTGTGGCTGGCATCTTCAGAGATGATCTTCAGAGATGTGGATGAAGATGCCAGCCACAGATGCAGGCAAAACATCAGAAATAAACTCTTCCAGAACATGGCCTCACAACCCGGGGAAAAAAACAAGGAAAATTTAGAGAAAAGCTTGACAAAGTTACATTTTGGACTACAAATCACAGAATCCCCCAGCCAGCATTTTGGAACCTGTGGTCCAGGAAATGCTGTGGTCCAGCATTTTTGAACCTGTGGTCCAGCGCTTTCTCATTAGCTTTCCTGAGCTTTGATTTTGAGGACTAGATTTCATGTTGTCAAATGCATCCAAATGGGAAAATTATATATACAGTCAATATTGACATGTGTGTGCACACGCTCAAGCAGAAAAAAAGAAAGAGAACCGAGCACATTGAAAACACCGGAGCCAAAAAAAACCCACAAGAGGTTGAGAAAGTGGTAGGCACCTGCTGAACAAAAGAATCAGGCCAAATCCACACTACATGAATAATCCTGTGTGAAACTGGATTATTTGCCATGGCTCCTTCCTTTACAATCCTGGAACTGCTAGTTTTACAAGATCTCTTTCCTTCTCTGCTGGTGCCCCACCAAACTACCAATCCCAGGATACCATGGGAAGGAGCCATGGCACATCATCCAGTTTCAAACTGGATTATTTGTGTAGTGTGGATACACCCTGAATGAAGTGTGTGTCTTACACTCTGCAGCGGACCAGTTTGGCAGGGAACAGAATAATGGGATATGGAGTGAAAGGCAACCCAGTAATACCAAAGAGCAGGTGGGAGAATGTTTGGAGGAAAAAAACCCATTTTTAAGCAACAAGCTGCTTTAATTTCTCTTACAGCCCACCTTTCCTCCCAAAAACAGACACTCAAGACAACCAGCAATGCCAAAAGGGAGCTTTGGAAAGAGAACCCTGCTTAAAACAATGCATTTGCTATTATCCGCTGTTCCATCTATCCGCAGTAAATCTGGTACCGGAAACCCCGCGGATACGGGAGTCCCACAGGAATCCTGTACTATGAATTGCAATCCGTGCAGTCTTTTGCGCGCTGGGACCATGCACAGGATTCGCTCGAGCGCAAAAACCTTTCAAGGGACTCGGGATTTGCGTTTACTGAACCCGCGCACCTGCCGACCCCCCCAAAAAAGTATTTCGGCTGAAGCCACACATGGATCGCGCTCACCAGAAGGAAAACACACGCCGGGTGGGGAAGGGAGGCTTCTAGTGGGACTACTCAGGAGCAAGAAGAAGCTGGCCCGGCACGAATCTCAAAGCCCAGCGCATCCTCCCCCGCCCCCGCCACTCGATCCAAGGCAAATTCCCGGCAACTGCGCGCGATCCTAAGACTTACTCCCAAATCCACGCGAGCTTCGGATTGCCACCCCACCTTTGGCGGGCTGGAAAGAGGCGAGGCTGCAAGGAAAGCGACTAGAGCCGGCTGCGTCCCGATGCCAGAGGATACCAGGAGATGCGCGAACCGGCGAGGCGAGATCCGCGGCGCCTCGCTGCCTCTCTCTCTGCCTGCCTGCCTGCCTGCCTGCGGCTCAGCCCGGGACTCCACTCCGCCCCTCCGGCCCTGACATCACGGCTGGGCCCCCGCCCCTCTTCCCCGAGCCCTGAAAGGCCCAAGCCAGCCCTTTAGAGTCGCCGTCTCGGTTCGAATCCGGCTCCGGCGAGGGTTGCCAGATCTCCGGGCCCGGCCCGGACCCGTCTTCTCCGAGAGGGAGGTGAGTTCTCCAGCTTTCAGGGGCACAGCTGCGGGAAGGGGCAGAGCGCCACTCTCCAGCTCGACAAGACCAGCGGCAGCTTGCTAAGGTTTTACAAGGCTTAGCTGAGTCGCTGCTGCATAGAAGCATAGAGCTTCCACAAGGGTCATCTAGTCCAACCCCCTGCCATATAGAAATACACAACTAAAGCACTACCCAAAGATGGCCATCCAACCCTGATCTCTGAAGAAGAGCCTAACACTCATTCATTGATTGATGGACTGAATCATAGAATCATAGAGTTGGAAGAGACCACAAGGGACATCTAGTCCAACTCCCTGCCCTGCAGAAATACACAATCAAAGCACTCCCAACAGATTACCATCCAGCCTCTATTTAAAAACCTCCAAAGAAGGAGCACCACACTCCCAGGCAGTGTATTCCACTGGACTGCCATCTGTCGGGGATGCTTTGATCAAGATTTCCTGCGTGGCAGGGGGTTGGACTGGATGGCCCTTGTGGTCTCTTCCAACTCTACAATTTTATGATTCTATGATTCTTACCATCAGGAAGTTCTTCCTAATGTTTAGATGGAATCTCTTTTCCTGTAGTTTGAGTCAATTGCTTTTAGGAAGACTCTCAGCCTTTCTCAACCTTTTTACCCTGATGGAACCCTGGAAACAATTTTCAGGTCTCAGGGAACCCCTCCCTAAAAAATTGTATGGACAGCTAAAAAAAAACAATGTCCCCCCACCACCACAATCACAATATCTGGAGGAACCCATAGCAACTTCTTGTGGAGCCCTAGGGTTCATGGGAAACCTTGTTTAGAAACCCTGCTCCAAGGGATCTATGTATTTACTTAGGGTGTATCTGCACTGTAGAAATAATGCAGTAATGCAGTTGGACACCACTTTGAGTGCTGTAGCTCTATCGGATGGAATCTTGGAATTTGTAGTTTTACAAGGTCTTTAGCTTGCTATGCTAAAGCATAATCATGCCCCACCAAACTATAAATCCCAGGAGTCTGTAGGATGGAGCCATGGCAATTAGAGTGGTGTCAAACTGCATTATTTCTACAATGTAGATGCACCATTCGTCCTGCACTACTAGTCATTGTGGTGCCAGTACTCACCCTCCACTATGCTCTGCATTCACCTTCTGGCTAGAAGTAAGTAGGCTAGATTAAATTCTCCTTCTCCCTTCTCCTTAAGAGCAGGACTAATAAACTCATTTCACCTTGATCTTAGGTGAACAGACCCTTTCTCTAAGATTTCTGCCTTAATGTCCAAACAGGAAAATATGTTCTCTGTGTGCGTATGTTTTTGCATGACAAGCTAGGAGCAACTCTGGTTGGTACTTAATGACATCATCAGGGGCTGTTCCTAGATCTCCTGGTTTGGCCCCAAAGCCTCAGGGCCTGGAAAAATCCCGAACTAACAATCTTAGCTTTGGCCATAAATTCGTATTGCCTCAAGCAAGGGGTGGAGTGGAGGGAAAGCTGGTATAAATTTATTGTGCCAGGACCTGGCTATGTAGGTAATGTTTTATTCTTTTTAGCTTCTTATCTTCCCATTTGGCAGGAACAATCCTGATTAATACTCTGCCATCCCACTTTTTCGGCTGCTTTTAAAATGTCCCAGTTTCCTTCTGCCTCTCCCATTCCCCCTTTGTCCTCAGCTTAGTTCATTTGCTCCAAAATGAGTTCAAAGTGCAAAAATAGTTTGTACTCAATCAATTCAGTAGAGGGGAGAAGAGAGGAGGGATGGAACCTGGCCCTGCCCAGTTGTTGTTAATTGCCTCAAGTCCTCTTTGAGTGAATGGGAGACTTCCAGATCACCTTGTTATCAACAGCACTGCTCAGATCTTGCAAAGTCAGGGCTGTAGCTTCCTTGACTGAGGCTGTATCTGCACTGCAGAAATAATCCAGTCTGACACCGCTTTAACTGCCATGGCTCAATGCTACAGAATCCTGGGGCTTGTAGTTTGTTGTGGCACCAGAGCTCTCTGCCAGAGAAGTCTAAATGTCTCACAAAACTAAAAATCCCAGAATTCCATAGCATTGAGCCATGGCAGTTAAAGCAGTGTCAAACTGGATTATTTCTGCAGTGCAGATGCAGTGTGAGTTTGTCTATCTGTAATGCAGTCTTCCACTTTTCCTACTGCCTTCGTCCTTACCAAGCATTATTGTCATTTCTAGTAAGTCATGTCTTCTCATGGTATGTCCTATCTGCTGATTAAAACTTGGACTAAAGAGTCCTCCCTCTACTGCTGAGCACTAATCCCTCACAACAATCCTGTGAGGCAGCAGCATAGGCTGAGTCAGAGGAAGAAACTGTTTAAAGCTCACTGTTTAAAGAAAGTTTAAAGGGAGGGAGCTTCATAGCAGAGAGGGGGTTTGAACCCCAAAATCTTCCAGGGGCTAGTCCAGAGGTGGGGATACTATTGTCCTCATGATATTGCCAAACTCTAACTCCCACCACACTTGGTCAGCATGGCCAATGGTCAGGAACTGTGCATTGTGTGGTCTGACAAGTCCCCCACCCTGGTGTATCCTGACCTTGAAATCCAAGAGCTAAAATGTTGGGTGGTATACTGCTAAGTTTGGGAGCCCCCCTGCCCCAGTCTCCTCAGTACATGGCCATGCTGTCTTCCACTCAAAACACAAAACAAATTTTTGAGCAAAAACCCTGTGTGTTGCTCTGCAGAATAAAACCTCCACAATGCTTCAGATCATTCAAAAAATGGGGGGAAAGCTATCGTAATTATTTGTTCTTGCATGCAACTTTGAAATAGTTGAGGATTTGCATCCTTGCTTTTCACACACACACAAATGAATCTTTACATTATCATCTGGGTAGGCAAAGAAATAGGCAAAGTACAAAGTACAAAGAAATAGGCAAAGTTGGCCCTCTGTATCCACGGATTTGACATCCATGAATCCCACCATCCACTGCTTGAAAAATATTCCCCCCAAAATAAATAAATAAAATAAATTCCAAGAAGCAAACCTTGATTTTGTCATTTTATATAAGGGACACCATTTTACTATGCCACTGTATATAATGGGACTTGAACATCCATGGATTTTGGTATCCATGGAGGATCCTGGAACCAATCCCCAGCAGATAACAAAGGCCCACTGTGCAGCTCAGAAGCCAGAGTAGTCACCTGGGTTTCTTTTTGTAACCTCCAGTTAATTTTTCTTTAACAAAAGAACATTGCAGTTTGCTGCCACTGAAGGGTGAATTCATCAGTTTAGAAATATAGGCTAACATTGTGACAGTGACTTATGCAGGTATAAATCCAATTTAGGAGCCAGTGTGTGTAGTGGTTTGAGTGTTGGACTCTGGAGACCAGGGTTTGAATCCCCACTTGGCCATGAAAACCCACTGGTTTTGGGCAAGTCACATACTCTCAGCCTCAGAAACCCCTGTGATCAGTTTGCCTTAGGGTCGCCATAAGTTGGAAACAAGTTGAAGGCACACAACAACAACAACAACAACAACAACAACAGACCAATGTATGCCTGCATAGGTCCTTTTTTTTTGGTCATTGTGGGGGTCAGAATTCTTTACTGACCTTGCATGATGATTAAAACTTCTCCCGCCCCCCCCCTCACAACTTCCACCTTTTAGCTTCTGCATCGCCCCTTAAATTGCCAGTTTACAGGCTAGTTGGGGAATGGCAGAGGAGCATCCAGCTGTGTTCCTATAGCTGGACACACTGCACTTACATCATCTTCCAGGACCTCAAGAAGATCCCTGGGAGCTCCTGGAGAAATGCTTCATGGCTAGAGGAACATAGCTGGAGACTCATCTGCTCCCCACTCCCCCAGCTGCCCAGTAAATTGGCATTTGGGGGGCAGGGGAAGCAGCAGCTAAACGGAGGCTTTCGGAGGTGGTGAAAGGGGAGAAGTTTCATAGTTTGACTGGGAGATGTAACTGTACAATACATCTCCCAGTCCTGGATCTCAGCCATACCTTGTTCATTTTTTCCCTGGTACCACTTCTGGATCTTTCTCTAATTTTCATTTATTTATTGTTGTGGTTATTTCCCATGAAGACAGCTTTGACCCATAGTGACCTTGCAAATGAGAGACTTCCCAAAGTCCTGCTCACCAACAGTCCTGCTAAGGCCTTGCCAACTCAGGGCTGTGGTTTCCTCCATTGAATCAATCCATCTGTAATGTGGCCTTTCTCTTCTCCTATTGCCTTCTGCTTTGCCGAGCATTGTCGCCTTTTCTAGTGAGTCACATCATCTCCTGATGTGTCCAAAGTATGATAGCCTCAGTTTAGTCATTTTAGCTGTCTTCTTGTCTATACGAAGCAATAAAATTTGGATTGATGCATAGCAACGCCAATTTGCAGCAGCTTTCATTTCTCTCCACCATTTTTTGACAAGATTGCAGGCCTGCAAAGCCTTATGCATTTGATGTTCAAACAGCCATGCCTGCAAATCAAGATGGCAGGTGTGAGTGAATTACTTATGTTTTTATTCTCACCAGTTGCTGCTGCCAAACAGTATTTTTTAAAAGCAAATCCAAGGTGCAGAAGTACGATCTTCTGCTTAAATAAACAAGAAAAAAAGGCTGTTTTGTCACCTCAGTGCACAATCACTATGGGAAAATCCAATATGGCGGTTCTGGGCACTGTCTTTCTGGCAAGCTCCACTCCCTGCATGTGTCCGACCAATTAGCTTTCCACTTTGGCTCTTATCAGGAAAGCACAGCAGAGCGAATGAATGGGAATGTGCATTTCCTTTGGAGTTGTTTTTTTTTTTAAGTCGGGAAAAGCTGCAAAGGTTTTTCCCATTGTATACTTGGAGTTTTTTGCTCCCCTCCTTCCAAATACCATGAATCAACATGGGATCTCGTTGGGACAAAAGGTATTCTCCTCAAATTCTATGAGGAGTACTTTTACCGTTTTGACAACCCCTATGTTTATAGTCTTCCTCTCCTCCAGTGAGCTCTCATGTGCACACATGCATGAACACTGAAGACATGCACATCAGAGTGACTGCAATGGTGACAAAGTAGCAAAGGCACATGTGAAGAGAAAGTGTAGCAACTACCTGAGCTTCCATGATGAATCTTCTATCACTTCACCTCCATGTTCTAATCTTGGTTCTGATGACATGAGTCATTCCCATGGCATGGTGAGCAGGTGTCATTGTCATGTGCTTCTTATCCAGTTGCATTACAGGAATGTGCTGCTGCTGAGTCAACTCTCTCATGGGAAGGGATGATGAGGTGCCTACTTCACAGGTTGCTAGAGATAATGCTCTGGACAAACACCAAGTTTGACATCTCACTGCTTACAGAAAAAGCAGACATGAAACCCAAACTAATGCTCTCATTCCTACCTTCTCTCTTGTTACCTGAAGGCCTAATCCATCACAGTACTCTCCTGACGCATGATGTCTTGGTAGGGAGTGGAAAATCTCACAGATTGTAGAAACATTATTCCCCCAAATTGGTCTCCTGCCGCTGTGATAGGATCTTATGGTCTGAACCCATGTGTGCTCTCTCAGAAATCAGTAAACCTGTGGTAGGTAGGGAACCTGTGGCACTCCATATGCTGTTAAACTACAATTCCCATCATCTGACCATTGGCCATGATGGCTGGCACTGATAGGACCTAGAGTTCCAACACCTGGAGGCCCAAATGTTCTCTGCCAATGCATGCACAGCATAGGTCATTTCCATTCACTTGAATATAGATTCCCACAGTATATACTTTATACGGCTTCTTCCCTGCAACACAAGTTCTTTAAGCAGTTTACAGAAAACAATAGGCTGGAGCCATGATAGTTAAAGCACTGTCAAACTGCATTATTTCTCCAGTCCATTAGCAGCCTAAGGAGATTACCAGATGCTCTAAATATGGCGTTACATGAACACTAGAAGATTGCTAAAGGGCTTCCCTTTCAGACAACATTGTTCCCCTCTTGTTATGCTCCCATTCTGCTTTCATTCCCGCAGCGCTCCTTTATATTCACAGCTTAAACCATGAATAGATTGCCCGTTCTGTTTCTATGACGGAATGACGGGTGAGTGAAAAGGTGCACTGTTATGCTGATGCAATGCCAACATCAATGGGAGGTCCGTGCTTTGAGATTGGGACATCAAGGTAAGGGACACACTCCCCTGTAAAGGTTTAAGTGTGTTTTCATGCTTGCTGTCACGTTTTCTTTTTTTAATTGTGGCCTGTGCAGGGTCTAGTACTGCCAAGCTGCTCCACTCAGCCTGCCTGCTACCCTTAGCGAACCCCCATCGTTTCCCTCACACCCCCAGATCACCCCAGATCGCCGCTCAGATCGCTGTCCAGATCACTCCCAGATCGCCCCCAACCTGAACTGATTTTAGAATTTCCTGGCTCTCCTCTTCTTGCGAGAGCAGCCGGGATTACAATCCAGGAAATGAAAGGAGCTCTGTTAGAGTTCCGTTCACTCCTGGGCAGCCCTGTCGCATGAACAATGTAAGTCTGAAAAGTTTTTCTTTTTGGTGTGACAGGGGCGGGAGATGGTCAGGAAAGGAGATTGCAGGATGGGAATGCTTTTTTTGTTCCTGTCTGATAATCTCCTAAATTAGCTTCCTCTTTCCCTCCCAGCCATTGTGGTGGCAGGGTTCACCTTCTGTTCTGCTCTGCATCCATTTTCTGGTTAGATTAAATGTTATTTATGCTGCTTCCCCAAGCAGGTGAGCAACTGCAGTTGGTACTTACTACCTAACACTTAATGACATGACCAAGAACTGGTCTCAGGTTTTGGCTCTGAAGACTCAGGGCCTGGGATGATCCTGAATGGGCTACTCAAATTAGATAGTTACCAAAAAGACCAAAAAGGTGGTGCCTGCTGAACCTCTCTGGTAAGATTATAAAAAGGGCCCCACCACCAAACATGTTCATTTCATGGTGGTCTGTGTAGCAAGGCCTCTGAAAAAGATCTCAAGGTTCAGATAGACTATACAGGTCGACCCCTGTATCTATGGGACTGATATTTGTGGTTTCACTTATCCATGACTGAAAAAAAAATATGACCTCTCTTGGTATTTTCTAGGTCCTCCAGTGTGATCCTATGGTAGGCTTCCACCAGAAGTTGGGCCTGAAATAATTCATTTCAATAGGATTTGCTGTTATCCAAGGCTTCACATATCCATGGTAAATCCGGAACCTATACCCCGTGGATATTGGAGGCAAGCTGTATGTGGGAGGAGTTGACCTTGTAAAGCTAGTGACAAGCCATTTAAGGCTTTAAAGGGTTTAAATTGGGAGGGGAAAAACCAGGAGCAGATCTGTAACATGGTTGAAACAGCCATTCCCAGTTAAGAAGGAAGTAAATTCTCACGTCATTCTGGTATGCAATTTCAACAATTTTCTCCCCACTGCATGAGAAGATGAGGGCTTCTGTAGAGTTTTCAATGAGTTGTTGACCTTTGGGACTTAAAAAAAAACAACCTAATTTGTGCAAAAAAAAATCCTTTTTGTGTAGCAAACATACAGGCTTTTTTACCAAAATCTTCCATGTTTGCAGAGGAAATTGTATTTTGATCATGTGAAAAAGTGATTTTTACACAGAAAATATTTTTAATGCATAAAAATAACATTTTCTGCACAAAACTCACATGTCCTGGCATTTTAATTTTTTAATTTTTATTTTTTTATTTTTTACAATCAAAGTCCTATAGTGGATAGATTCTTGTGATTGTTCCACACTTTCAGTGTGTTGAGACACCCTTTTTCACAGAGGATAAGAAAAATTAACCAAGAGCTCTGCTGCAGAACTGTATTTTCTGAGTCATGGCATATCTGCACTGAAATAGTCTAAACTGTTATCAAATAGTTATCAAAGCCCGGGTAACTGGCCAGACAAACTCCATCCAGCTAACACTAGAATAAGCCTGACTTCTGAGCAACAATGTTTAGGATCAGAGTTTGGATAGAGCTACTGGCTGACTGGATCCTGGATCTTAATCACCATTTTCTGTGCTGAAACTGAAATCAGCAGGTGCCAGATGATAAATCTGTGCCCTCAGGAAGCTTATAGTTTAAATCTGACAGCACAGAAGACAAGCAAAAGAAAAGAAGTTGAAACAAGGCAGAAGAGAGATGAAAGGGAGGCAATGCACTCCTTGGTTGGGAGCCAGGACTGATTCACACATTGACTGGCATCCTATTAGTGACATATGCAGGTGTAAACTGTACTACACACATGGATTTTATTTTTATTTTTTTTGGACAAGCACAATGATCCTATGTAGCTCGTTATGGGATAAGCAGAGTTGCACATTTGGGACCGTTGTACATACAGCAGCATATTAAAGTATACAGATTAACATGTGAATGAGCATTGCCTCTATTTATTGCCCTTGTGCATTGCAATTGCAAGATGGGTTTCAGTCATGTGCAAATATGTTGTGCTACATGGGTATTCAGTAAAAGGGCTGTATAACATAATTCTGCTGGCAGATATTTACGCTGTGCTGAAGTGATACTGGACCTTGGCCACTGTGTGCACATCACTTGATCACTAAACATTTGGGAACCATTTACATGGGACTGGTCCTTCCAGCACAGAATGATTTTCATGTGTAAATAAGTATTGTAGGTTCAGCACCACACAGATCCAGTGCTAATTCAGACTGACTTTTCACCTCCAACAAAGATAGGTTGGTATTCTTTTTTCAAGTATAAAGGTCAGAATAATTAATATTAGACATGGTGAAAGGTCTTTAGATGAATCGCAGCCTGCAGCAAAATTAACACTCTTCAGATAAAGACAGAGGATTGCACCACCATAAATTTATTATTTCTTATATCCTACCTCTCCTTCAGTGGGCTCAATGGGTACATTGGCCCTCTTTAGTGGCCCTATTCCTCATTTATCTGCACAACAACCCTATGAGGTAGGCCAGGCTAAGAGAGAGTCACTGGCCCATGGTCACCCAGTACATTTCATGGCTCACTGGGAACTTTTACCTGGATCTCCCAAATATAACTAATAACTGCAGCACTCTGGCTTTCAGTTTTAGACAGATGGAGATAGGAAGTGTTTATATTAGCTTAGGCACTTGCCCATCTGTCCTTGAACTGTCTGCTGCCACAGGCAAGGGCTCTCTGGGGTCTCCAGCAAATTAAGGTCTGTTTCATCACCTGATCCCTTTTAACTGGGGATGCCAGGGACTGACTTTGCAGCCTTTGGAATGCAAAATTCCTGATCTACCACTAAGCTAAGGTCTATACCCATTTTAATTACAGGGGGCCAGAGCTGTGTGACCAGAATTGCCACCTGTTCTGGAAGTGGGGGAACCCACCCACCCAATGTATTTCTACTGTGTTTCACTAATCTTGTTTGGATTGCTGTAACATGCTCTGTTTGGGACTGCCGTTGAAAATTGCTTGGAAACTTCAGTTGGCCCAAAGAATAGCCTGATTGTTTGCCAGGGCTGGCTACAGGGAGCACACAAGGGCCTTGTTGCAACAGCAACACCGTGAAGAAATTTTTCCCTGCATCTCCCACCATTAGACTTTAGTGGATGAAACTGGGGTTGTTCTGGTTTTATAAGAGTTTGAGGAAAAGTCTTTTCTTTACCCACTTTCTCAATCTCATGCATACACTGGTAAACTTCTCTCTTGTCCCCCTCCTACTTTTGGTTGGATACGGTGCCTGGTTGGGTGAAACATTGGTGACGGGTCAAAGGGATGCCAGATAAACATGGCGGAGAGGCTGTCTGGAAATATAGCAGACAGCCGGAATTATTCCCTTGGTATAGGGGGTTCTGAGGGGTTCTACGGAGATCTATTGCCTGCCCTGGGTGTTTGGGCATTGCTGGGTTTCGGCACCAAGCTGTTCATGGAGGAGCAGAGGAGATCGCTGAACAAACCACAACCACATTGGAGCTCCTTTGGATATTCAAAAGGTTAGTACTTGAATGGGAGACCCTCAATGAATACCAGGTGCTGTTGGCTATATTTCCAAGGAAGAAACTGGTAAAACTGCCTTTGAGTATGCCTTGCCTAAGAAAACCCTATGAAATTCATGGGGCCACCATAAGTCGACAGGTAGCTTGAAGGCACATACACAAGTCAGAAATTACTTGAAGGCACACAACAACAACAACACAGGGAGGAAAAAAAGAAGTCTATGCTATTTATTTGTTGGTTTAATATTCTGCCTTTCTGTCAATATGGGACCCAAGGTAGCATACAGTATAAGATTTTTGAAAAAAATACAGTTAAAACATGATATTAGCAGCTCAGATAGAAACTTTGGTACCACATCAGCTCAGCTTGGCTGCGATATGCCCACTTCTTTATGATGGAGACACCACACAGGGTACAGAGCATCTTTTCTCCTTGTTCTTGTTTGGAAAAGTTCCACCTGCTCATAATCACATGCAAAAGCCTATAATGAATGGTTTAGCAATAACCAGCTGGTGCCCTGAGGCTTCTGGCAGTCTGTGGGACAGGAAAGAGGTGCATACCTCACATGCTTTTGAAAACCAGCCTAACCAGTCTTTCTGAAAGCAGGGTGAGGATTTTTTATTATAATTATTTAGTGTACAAGTACAGGGCAACCCTTCAGGGAACTGTACAGCATGGATCTGGAAACCAAGCGAATGACACATCTTCACACACAACTTGTTTCCTTGAGCAACACCCCCCCACCCCTGGAAATAGTAAGTGAGATTATAAAGAATGTCTAAGAAAAAGGAAATACAAACTGGAGCATGAAGGAGCAAGTTATACAGCATTTTCTAAAACTCTTCACAATATGCCTGGGGTTAGTTGGAGGAAGAGAAAGAGAGAGAGGTTGAACCAAAAGTAGTACAGGTTGAGTCTACAGCTTGTTTTCTGCTGCTCCAGAGACTGGAACACGGAGCAACGGGTGCAAGCTCCAGGAACAGAGGTTCCACCTCAACATTAAGAGGAACTTTTTGACAGTAAGAGCTGTTTGGCAGTGGAACGCACTCCCTCGGAGTGTGGTGGGGTCTCCTTCCTTGGAGGTCTTTAAACAGAGGCTGTATGGCCATCTGTCGGGGATGCTTTGATCGTGATTTCCTGCATGGCAGGGGTTTGGACTGGATGGCCCTCGTGGTCTCTTCCAACTCTGCAATTCTATGATTCTATCCGAAATGCTTCAGACCAGAGGTATTTTGGATTTTGGAATGTTTGCATATACATAATGAAGTATCTTGAAGGTAGGACCCAAGCCTAAACATGAAATTCATGTATATTTTATATACAGCTTATACACATAGGACTTTATCAAACTAGCCTCTGAAAATGTTCTTTTGCTGGCATAATTAAAGCCACTTTTATGCCAGCAAAAAAACACCTCCCACCACATTTACCTTGTCTCTTGGCAAAGGCTTCCCCTGGCAATGAAGAGGAAGTGAACAGAGCTCTGTTTATTTCCTCATTCAAAATCCTGCGAATTTTTGCGAGACTTCTTTGCGCAGGAAATTCAAAAATAAAACAAAAAATAGCACACAAAAAGTTTTTAAAAGCACATAGACACACTTAAAAACTTCCAGTAACCCAGAAAGGGTCATAAAAAGTGTGTCACTTACCTGGATGTCGCAATCTCACCTGGAAGTGTTTGCACCAGACCGGCATTAATGCTGCATTCACATGAGTTAAATGGCGAGAGGTTTCACACGCCAGCAATGCCATCACTAAAGTGCCACAGGGGATCAATTGATGGCTTCAGCCATCAATAAAATAGGATGGGTTTTGGCCAGGACATAAACATGAAAGGGCGATGACCTCTGATAGGTGCACCCTTTCACGTTTATGTGGGGTTGTTATTACGCTGCATTTAGTGCATCTGATAAAGTCTATAGTCTGAAGGTCATTTTATAAACAACATTTTTAAATAATTGTGTGCAGGAAACAAAGTTTGGGTACACTGACTCATCAGAAAGCATAAGTGTCACTATTGCTGCCACCCATGTGGACAATTTTGGATTCTGGAATATTTTGGATTTTAGAATACTGGATAAGGGAGACTCAACCTGTGAAGTAAAAAACCTCACAGTTTCTGTGTCATGCAACATGTTATTAGTGAATATATTTTCTCAGAATGTATTTGGTAACACATCCAGATGTCACCAAACCATCACTGCTCACACACAAGAAGGAGGTATCAGCAGATCTGGGGAAACCCTAAGGTTTGCAAATGTGCATTATTATTATTATTATTATTATTATTATTATTTAAAAAATCAAACAAGAGAGCAGGGAAATCCCAAAACAAATCAAGGAGAGCTGATGCATAGTGGCCACAAAAATTTGGCTGACCATTGAAGTGGAGGGAGGCAATAATGGAGTGTTCTGGATGAGAACATGGTTGCCTAGCTCTTGGCTCCCATGTCAATGGGGCCGTGAATCCATTCCAGGCTTGAGTATGAAACTTCAAAGGAGCTAAGCATGGTGCTGAATTTATTTGGGGAGAGGGTTCAGCACCTTAGAGAGTTCACACTGAACCCCAGAATGGATTCTCTCCTCCACCAGCATGGAAGCTACCAGCTACTGCTGCTTGTTAGAATCTCACTGCCTTATTGCACTCACTGTTTTACACAACTATGGAAGGATGAAAGACTGAGTCAACCTGGAGTCCTGTGGGATCAAACTCACAGCATGGTACTGCAGCCACAATTTTGTGAATTTGATCCTACAGGGCTCCAGATTGACTCACCCTTCCATCCTTCTGGAGGTCGGTAAAATGAGTACCCGGCTTTTGGGGGTCAATTAGCTAACTCACTGTAAACAGCTTAGAGAGTGCTTGGTACTCTAAAGTGGTATAGAAATGTAAGTGCTATTGCTGTTGTTATTGATATTATTCCACTTTAACTGCTAGGGCTGCCTCCTGTGGAATTCTGGTTTGTAGTTTAGTGAAGCCTAGGAGATCTCTGGCTGAGAATGCTAAATGCCCCTCCCTAAACTGCATATCCCTGGATTCCACAGGAGGCAGCCAGACCAGTTAAAGTGGAATAATAGTACTACAACAGTGTAGTGCAATAAGGCCTTTAGACAGGAGCAGTTCACACTGTAATGCTTGGTTGCACATCCCACATGTGAGATACAAATCCAATTCAGTTGTTTGTTCATTGGTGAGCAGGGTAACAGCAGGCTCTTTTCTTAACTTTTGTTCATTGATTAGACTATACTGGGGGACATTAGATGTATGTGTGTGCGTACTTGCACGAAGCACCCACCAACAGTGATAGACTTGCATTCATTTTAACCAAACAAATGACCTAAAAGGACTAGTGCCCTGTGGAATTAATGATTTTATTCATTCTGCATGAATGAATGTCTGAAATGGACAATTGATCGTGCATAATACGTGGTGATTGTCCCTAAAATTTCAGTCAGGATTCAAAGAGTTGCTTGAGACGACACCCAGAATGTTTGGCTCTTATTCAAGCCAGCTGGCAAACCATATCATAAACTTTTTTTTGAAGCTTTGGGTCAGCTTTCCACCCTTTAGTCCTCCAGAGATAACAACTCTGTGGCTCCCATCTGCACAGTCCGCATAACGTAAGGCAGTGCTACTGAAAGTGGTGGTCTGTGGACCAATGCTAGTCCATGAGCCATTGGCTGCTGATCTGCAGCAAGTTTCCAGGAAACAAAGGAACAATTTTAGCCAAAGCAAATAAGATGCCAGTCCTTGGCACACTGAGGGGAAAGCTGCTGGTCTCCCCGCTATCAGATAGTTTAAGATGCACTGCCTTAAGGGGTCAGTATGAAAACAGAATTTGCAGGTAGCCCTTTACCTATAACAACATTGACTGGAATGTGTTACCTTGCATTTCATCCAGACAATGACCAGGACAATGGTTGTGTCTTTGGCCTTCAGACAATGCCCCGGGAAGTGATATGAATCAAATCATTCTTGACAGATGGACATCCAGCCATCTGGGTTTCTTATGGTCTCTTTCAGGCTATATAACGAGAGTATTCTGATACCACTTTAACTGTCTTGGCTCCATCCTAAAGAGTCTTGGGATCCATAGTTTGATAAATTCTCTGACACTGGGGAAAAGAAAAAAGTCAGATGGTGATAGGTCTGGTGAATATGGAGGATGTTCAAGTGTAGTAATGTGTTTATCAGCCAAAATCTGCTTCATAGAAAGTGCATTGACTATCATTTTGTCTCAGGATCATACTGGAAGATCCAGGTTTCATCACAAGTGATGATTTTTTGGAAAAGGTTTGGGTATGCCTCAAGTTGCTGCAGAATGTCACGTTGCTTGATTTTTAAACTTAGCATTTTTACAGCACACAACAGACAACACAGCTGCTTTAAATAATCACTAACAATTAACTGAACAGTGGAGAGTGTTGCTGTTTGTCATGCAGTTTCCGACATGTTCAAGGTCACCACTCAAGCGTTCACAATCAGTTCTCCCTGATTTGTCTGAAAGGTAGAAACATAGTCTCGTTATTTAATAGACTGACCTCGTACACCCTTCTTTATCTTCTGTAGCCATTTGCATTGAGGAGGAGGGGGTGTTAAAAGCAGTGCTTGGAAAGTTACTTTTAAGAAGAACACATTACTATACTGATATGTTGAAGCTATCCCCCAAACTGATCAGTGGTAGGAAGCTGGTCTGGGACACAGAGCATCATCCTACCACTGACCAGTTACAGGAATCTTCAGTTTTTCTACTCATTTGTTTTTCACAAAAGTAACTTTCCAAGTTGACATTTTAAAAGTCTTTACCCACTCCTAGTGACATCTGGTGGCTCCTATGTAAATGGGGTAGTGAATCTACTCTGGGTTTTAATCCAAACTTTAAATGAGCTATCTAAGCATTAAACCTATTTTAAGGATAGGACTCAGCACCCTGGATAACTCTTGTAAAGTTTGAGTTAAAACCCAGGTGGTTTCATCACTCCACTGACATGGGAGTCACCAGTTTCTATGGCAATGGGCAAAGCTAATGTTTGCTGGCTGTTTTCAGGATAGTCCTTCTGTTTTTTAAAAAATGCTAGATGTATCTGTTTCCTTTTACTTTCTTCCAGGGAAAGAGAGGAAATGGTGGCATGCTGAAATTTCTAGCTTTGCTTCCATCTCTGCCCCTCTCCCCGCAGCCCCTAGTCCAGAGCTGGATCTAAATATAGATTCCATGCATAAGCTTCTCATGAACAGCCAATGGCATAATAATTGGATTTGGCACCTTTATTAATTGATGTCAGCTTTTTCATCAAAGTGGCATTTGTGGGAGCAGCTTAGCCAGCAGAAGAATGTGGAGGAATTCACAGACTCTCCCATTTTCTTAAAGTAATAGGTCACTTTGTTTCCAAGATAAACTAAGATCTGTTCTCTTATTTTCTTCCCTGCACCCAGACAAACAACGCACGCACACACACACACACACACACACACACTGTAGATCCCTCCCATGGAGGCTAGTGGCCCTCATGAGGGAGTGGTGCTGAATCCACTCTGGGTTTTAATCCAAACTTTAAAGTTAGTTGCCCAAGGTGCTGAAATTTATCCCACTAGAAAATCCAGCACCTTGGATAGTTCTTCAAGAGTGTGTACTAAAACTTGATCCTTCAGGTATGGGATGCAAAGGATTATTATCTAGGAAGACTCTTCCATTTGACAGAGCGACACATAAATGGCACCTTTGACATAAGACTAAGGCACATATATATTGTTTTTCAGTCAAGAGGCAGAATTCCAGTTTGAGGAGGGTCTTAGGGGCCACATTCTAGAAGTGGGTGGAGCTAAGTGTGTGGAGCCCACCCAAAATAAAGTAGGTAGTACCAGGTGCAATTCATACTAATTCTAACATCTCTCCAGTAGTGGTGACTCGTGGCTCCCATGTCATTGGGGCACTGAATACACTCCAGGTTTTAATTCAGTCCTTAAAGGATCTCTCCAATGTGTTCAACCCTATAGGTTTCAGCACCTTGGAGAGCTTTGTTAAAGCTTGAATTAAAGGCTAGGGTGGATTCACCGCCCCACTAACATGGGAACCACAAGCTTCCACTGAACCCCACCAAGCATACAAAGCACAGCTCAATTCTCTGCAAGTCTTTTCAGGATTAAGCCCCAGTTCAGCAGCTTTCAGGCTTGCAAAGCACAGCTCAGGAATAAGCCTTAGTGCAACAGCACTCTAAACTTCAAAGTCCAACCCAGTTCATCAGGTGGCAAATCAGAGCTATTTTGTTGTAAGGGGTCCCTGGAGAAATGAACACACGCATTTTGCAGATATAATGTTGTCTTCTGTAGAGAGATGTAGTGTAGTGGTTTGAATGTTGGACTAGGATGCTGGGAGACCAGGGACCAAATCCCCACTCAGCCATGGAAACCCACTGGGTGACCTTGGGCAGCTCACACTCTCTTAGCTTCATAGGAGGGCATTGACAAACCTCTTCTGAATACATCTTGACAAGAAAACCCTAGGATACAGGGGAAGATTAGGAAGAACTTCCTGATGGCAAGAGCCGTTTGACAGTACAGTAGAATGCACTGCCTTAGAGTGTGGTGGAGTCTCCTTCTTTGGAGTTTTTGAAACAGGCTGGATAACCATCTTTCGGGAGTGCTTTGATTATGCATTCCTGCAGGGCAGGGGATAGGACTAGATGTCCCGTGTAATCTCTTCCAACTCTATGATTCTATGAATCTATAGGGTCACCATAAGGCAGAGTAGCAGCACAACAGTAGCAGCAGCAGCAGCAACAACAACAACAATCTATTGCCAGTTGCAGGGCATCGCAACCTTCCTGGACATACAATATAGGATTTACAGGTCAGATTCCTGAAACAAGGAAATTACAAAGGAGGACTAGAAAAAGAAACAGTCGAATTAAAGTCACAAATACCAATCCATTAGCAGAGATATGAGCAAAAACAATGGTTTCATGATGCACTACATATATTAATACCTGAGTCCTCACTACTGCACATATAACAAAACAAATATCCTCTGAGAATAATAATAATAATAATAATAATAATAAATAAAATTTATTTATATCCTGCCCCTCTACAAAATGCAATCAGGGCGGCTTACAACATTAAAATCTATATACAACCCCTCCATCCACCCACCCCTTAAAATACAATTAAATATTTAAACATTTAAAACACAATAAATACTAAAAATACTAAAAACAACACAATAAAAAGCTGGATGGGATCGGACTAATTAAGATGGGAAGATTTTGACTCCAAGGGAACTGACTTTTGGTAATCAGATTTTTTGCTTTCATATGTCAGTGCTTATAGACCACTATAAAGCCCTTTGAAAATTTAGAGTGAGAGTCATGATATGCATCTTTCTGGATCCTATACATTCTATTCCTCTTCCACCACAGCTGTATAAATATGCTTAATAACCTGAGGCTTTAATATCACTCTGTGGATTTTTTCAAATGCGGGGGAAACCCCCCAAAGAGGTTGGGAGAAGAACGGGGCTGTCATGCTTACATCGCCCCATTTCAGACACCGCCATCCTCCGTCCTCCTCCCAACCTTCCCCTGTGCTTCCTCCGTGCTGCAGGTGCGAGATATACGCTGCTTTTATTGATGAAAAACCTCCGTCAATAAAAAGCAGCACCCGCAGCATGGAGGAAGCACGGGGGAAGGTTGGGAGGAGGACGGAGGACGGTGGCGCCTGAAATGGGGTGCTGTAAGCGTGACAGCCCCGTTCTTCTCCCGACCTCCTCGTGGATTTTTTTCCCCCATTTGAAAAAGTCCTGTATTGCGTCTGAAGAAGTAAGCTGATATCAATGATAGAGCATGGAAAACTATAAATCAGTCTTGAAAGTGCTGCTAGATTTCATTTTTCTCCTCCCCCTCCTTTTCTGTTTTTTATGCTTCAATAGACTAACATGGCTACTACTTTGGAAACTTTCTGTTGGTTAGTCCCAAGCAGAGTAAACCCATTGAATGAATTGTTGGATGGTGCATCAACACGTAGGGCTTACCTACACAGGCAATTTAACCTGGCTTGCCCCCGTTCAGAGTCCAAATGATGCAAGGCATTTACCTCGATCTGCCCCCAGGCAGTCCAAATAACTCCTGGGGCAGATATGGGGCTGGAACAGGGGCAAGCCAGGGTAGGGCCCAATAAAGCAGTTTGAAAAAATACCCAATTTACCCAGTTTAGCTAGGAAAAACTGAATCAAGCCCTGCATGTCCACAGGAGCCTCTTTGGCATGCCACTCCTCACTATTGCCACCAACTCCTTGGCCTTCCTAGAAGCCAGGTAGGGGTTCCTCAGCATGTAACTGAGGCCGGTCACATGCAGGGGACCTGTACTCACATGTTGCGGGTCCCCATTCTAGCATCCGTGTTAGTAGAGAAAATGGTGGCAGTGGTTGCAGCAATGGGCCAGCATCCTATTTGGACTCCAGACCATTTTCTCCAGGTGACGGGGGAAATGGGCCAGATCTGAAGTCAGGATATGCCAGCGGGGAGCCCGCAGGTACATCCCACTGTTTCAAGGAGTCTGCTATACTTAGGACTAATAATAAAGTTTGGCCTATGTGTGTTATTTTCCATAGAGGCCAACTAGTTAGAAAAAACAACAACACCTCTCAGTATTCCACAAATGCCCATCGTAGCTGTGAGTCAGCATGATAGACGGTTGATGGGTTTATCTTTGTCTGGAAGCAATTAGCAACAATCCCTTCCACTGTTCTCTTGGTCCCCTCTCATACTTTGGAATATAACTACAGATTGCAACATGGAAACTTCCGTCTTTGTGGATTTTCAGTTGCTTAATTGTTTAATGAAGTATTTCACTTTGTGTGAGTGGCGACGGTGTCAGGAGTTGTACTAGTGGCTGCTCACAGCTGTCTAATGCTCTCTAAGCTGCCCTTTCTAAGCATTACTTGTTCTCAGGCTAAGGGCAGGCACAGTTCGCATTCAGTACAAACATGGGTGGGTCAATAAACACAGGGGCTTCTTCGTTCTGCAGAGACATCTTTGTAGAGAGGAAAGGAATGCAGTGGAAACAGAGCTGAGTGCCTTTCTCTTTGCTTTGTAATGCCTTATCAGGATGGGTGGGGAGCGCCACTTGTGTTAATCATCCTTGTTAAAGAGCCCAAAGGCCATTCAGGAGGTTCTATAACAGGTTATTTCCTACTCAAATATTTGAGTGAGTTTATTCCATACAAGACAAGAACAAGTTGGACTTGCAACAAAAGGTTGTAGTATTGGACTGTTCCCTCTTTGGGGTTCCACCCATTTCTTTTCATTCCCCCTTCCTAGTTTCCTCTTTCCCCCTCCCTGTCCCCCCCCCAACATAGTTCATCAGCATTCTACACCCCATATATGAACTCCATTTGGTGTCTTCCCCAACTCTGGCTTGCTCTTGTGCATGGGTGGTGCCATTTTGGATACATAATTATCAGCATTCACTACCTAATCATAAGAAATAGAACGAGTCTTCTTTTCATAGAATCATAGAATCATAGAATTGTAGAGTTGGAAGAGACCACGAGGGCCATCCAGTCCAACCCCCCTGCCACGCAGGAAATCTTGATCAAAGCATCCCCGACAGATGGCCATACAGCCTCTGTTTAAAGACCTCCAAGGAAGGAGACCCCACCACACTCCGAGGGAGTGTGTTCCACTGCTGAACAGCTCTTACTGTCAAAAAGTTCCTCCTCATGTTGAGGTGGAACCTCTGTTCCTGGAGCTTGCACCCATTGCTCCGTGTTCCAGTCTCTGGAGCAGCAGAAAACAAGCCTGCTCCATCCTCAACGTGACATCCCTTCAAATACTTAAACAGGGCTATCATATCGCCTCTTAACCGTCTTTTTTCCAGGCTAAACATTCTTTCTTTCTTTCTTTCTTTCTTTCTTTCTTTCTTTCTTTCTTTCTTTCTTATCTCACCTTTCTCCCAGTATGGGAACCCATTCAAGGTGCTAGTTGTAACATTTAAAGGCTGAAGATTTGGGGACTGTAATGCTTGAAGAAGCACGTCTCTCTACATACACCTGTCTGAGAACTGGCGTCTGTTGGTAGGGCCCTCCTCCTGATGGGGGAAATACACTATGGGAAGACACCATAGAGAATCGTCTCTGCTCTGGTACCCTGGTTGTGGAATTCCCTCCCTTTAGAGGCCTAATTGGTGCCAATCCTAATGTCATCCCAGTGCTAAGTCAACATCTGGCTTTACCTTAAAGCCTGCACAGCATAACTGATTTTTTTATCCAAACTTGCATATGCGATGGAAGATTGCCAATGTATACTTGGTGCTGTAGGCAATATTTCAGAGAAAGGAAATGGCAAAACCACCTCTGAGTATTCCTTGCCTAAGAAAACCCTGTGAAATTCATGGAACCTCCATAAGTCAACAGGCAACTTGAAGATGCGCATGTGTACACACACACACACATTTTAAATTATTCTAAACAGTTTTACCTGGTTTTAAATTTAAGGATTAAATGGCTTAATATTCTTTTAGTCTTTTAAACTTATTCTTATTGTTTTAAACTGTTCTAAACTTATTTTTTATGCCACTGTGAGGTTTTCAGATACAAGGTGAGAGATAAAGATTTTAATCAATAAATAAAGATGAGTTTACATTGTATTCTTTCTGTACCAAGGAAGATATTACCATGGGCTCTGCTTCAAAGTGTGGGAAAGATCACATTTTATTTAGAGTACAAAAAATAATGTTCTCAACCTCTGGGAGACAGGGAAGAGACGGAATGAGTAGGTAAGAGATGAAGGGTATTTATGGTCAGGAAAGCCACTGGAGATGACAAACAAAAAGAGACATTATGTGGGGAGCCATGTAATCCCTCTTTTGGAGATACACAGCTTGGTGGAAGAGCACATATGCTATATGGATGTGATCAGGCCCTAGCATTCTAACCTGTGGTTCTCTAGATGTTATTTTGGACCCTAGCTGCTATCATCCCTGGACATTGGCCATGGAGACCAGGGTTGATGGGAGTTAGAGTCCAACATCTGGAAGTCCTGAGATCCCACATCCCAGGCCTAGAAAAAACTCTGGTAGCAAGTGATGGGCAGGGACTACTTTTGGGATCCCTCAGATAACTATTGTATTTTAATTCATGTTGTGCCACACCTCGAGCCTTGGAGAGAGGTGGGCAAGGAATAAAATGTATTACTGTTACTGTTATTGTTGTTGTTACTCAGAGGAGAAAACACAGGGCCTAGATGGCTCTGTCCAGTGCTCTGGCTCACTTTAAGGGAGCATTTATATAAGTGAATGTGACTCCTCAAGGCTGATCCTTGATGCACAATTTGGATTCCCTTGGCAGAAAGTGTATAGTTTGCTTTGTTTTTCTGGTTTCTGGATTTTTAGTTTGTATGAAGATGATACAATTATTCAGAAAGACTTATAACTGCCTGTTGAGTCATAACTGCCTGTTGATGTTGTTTCCTTTTTTGGATCATAGCACCCAGAATCCCTGAGCCAATTGATTGGTCTAACTAGGACATTTGGAGAGTTGAAGCCCAAACACGTAACTTTTCCAAGCTCAAAGATGATGATGGCAACGATGACAACAATTATGATGTATTAACTGGACTTGTTTATCTCAGATTGGCCTTTTTAGTCATCAGCGCACTTGTAGAAAGTGCAGGATAAGTCCTTCCTGAATCTTCGTTTGCGAAGAAAAGCCAGAGAGATTACAATGGCCAACCTCTCCAAATTCAAGATTGATTTAGTTTGGTTTTCCCTTTCAAAACACAGCTGTAATACTACCACCTACCAAATATTTCCTTAAGAAACTCTTCATCAGCATGCTGAGGCTAGGGACTTTATCAGACGTTCCCTTTAAAGCATTATTTTGCTGACATAAAAAATCCATTTTTATGCCAGCAAAAGAATGCTTACCCCGCCCCCCGCACTCACCTCTAATCCCGGCAAAGGCAGCTCCAGTAATGAAAGAGGAAGTGAACGGAGCTCTGTTCACTTTCTCCTTTGAAATCCCATGAAATATTGCGAGACTTAATTGTGCAGGAAATTAAACAAACAAATAAAAATAACACTAAAAAAGTTTTTAAAAGCACAAAAACACAATTTAAAACTTACAAGTAACCCGGGGAGGGTCATAAAAAGTGCATCACTAGGTAAGATGTTGTGATCTCACCCGGAAGTGTTTGTGCTTGACTGGCCACCGACGGTGTAAGTACCGGGGGGTGGGTGGGCGGGAATGATGTGAGGCCAAACGCACACTGGCTATGCTGGCAAAAAAATAAATAAAAAAAAATGGCAGGGGGATCAATTGATGGCTTAAGCCATCAATTAAAAAGTACAGGTTTTGGCAGGGACATAACTGTGAAGGGGCAACATTGTCTGATATGCACACCCTTTCACGGTTATGTGGTGTCGTTATGACTCTGTATTTGATGAGTCTGATAAAATCCTAAGGCTCTGTCAAACCTCCATAGGTGGTAAGTTCCATAATGTGGAGCACCTACTAATAACAATCTCTCTGTTAACATTTTGGTTTGGATCTCATTATTAATTGGAAAATGAGATCTATGCTGGCATCCTGTTCCATATTGATGAGATCATAAGCTGGACAAGATCATAAACCCAAGAGGGCTCTCCAGCTCCTTGTCTCAATGGATCCTGTAACTGAGAGAGTACTGTCTGTAGTCATCATTTCCCAGCCGCACGATGGAAACTCTTTAGTTGGAATGCTGTCTGGCTTAAGAGGTAGGCTTTTGTAGGGAAGCATTGGCAGACTTAGCTACAGCTAAGGAGTTCCATTATTGCCGCTAAATCTGCCAATGCAAGATCTCAGTCAGAGTATTTTGAAAAAACTGGATTCATTTTTTTAAAATCTAGGTATGAAAATTTTTCATGGGGAAAAAAACACATCAATCACAAGTCCATGTGCCACTTCATGCCGGCAAAATTTTAAACAGAACTTTCAGATACATTTTTCACATACTATCTTTAGTTATCAGTTTCTTTTTCTGCACCAAAACAAACATTACCATTGTAAGGACTTGGCTAAGCTTGAACAACTGCGGACCTCACCTTTATTTTCCAAAAGTTTGATTCTTTAAACGCTTGGTATCTTAAGGTCTCTCTCTCTCTCTCTCTGGCTTTTCTTCGCAAATGAAGATTCAGGAAGGACTCATCCCGCGCTTTCTGCAAGTGCGCTGATGACTAAAAAGACCAATCCGAGATAAACAAGTCCGGTTGCAAAATAACGTATGGCTTAAGGAAACTGGACAGCTATGTTTTCTTATAGAGCTTCAGGAATGACTTTGGTGAACTCCAGCATTCTTGGGCTGAAATCCAATAGGACTGCTAGAGGAGCACAGTAATGCTGGGTGTGCGTGTGGGGTTGTAACAGCTCCTTTTCCTTTCTTAGATGCATCCCTGCAGCCAGATGGTGGCTGGGAGCTTCTAATTGCCCTTGTAAACTCTGAAAGACATTGCTTAAGGAGATGCTAGATACCTCTTACCACAACATTTCTAACAGCACTTACCCAAGAGTTAACACCACTCATAAGATTCTGGCTTTGGTTTTCAAGCACGTTTCTTTTTAAAAATTGACATATAGAACATGTATGTATTTTTCATAATTGAATAAAAGATATACATTTAGTAAATTATGGCTGGAATTCAGTATAGGACTATGTAAGTGGACTTGCATCTGAGGGAAATAAAACAGCAGTTTTGCAACATCAGTATTAAGCAAGGAGCTACTGTAACATTATTATGTAGGGGAGCCAGCAAAGTGACCATTGTGCTTTGGGATCAATGTTTATTGGGACCAATATGCAATGGGTGCTGATGCACATCAGGCACTCCTGATGCCCATTCAGGCAACAACTAAGGACTGCCAATGTGCACTGGTAGTGTCCTATGCTCCAAGTGTCCCAGGAATGCACAAGCTGTCGAATAGTTAATCTAGTCCAGGTCAGGCACAAGTTACCTACCAAGATGAAAAGTGGAACAAGAGGGTGTTCGTCACCTGGTCCAGGAGTTGTTTTAACAAATTAGCAGTCCAGATACAAGAAGCCAGCAAGAAGTAACTGGAATTGTCAAAGTATAACCTGTCCAAGGTCAAGAAAACACGAAAGCCAGAGAGTCCTTTCAATCACCCAGAAAAGACTGTTGTGAACAAGAGAGACGTTGGGCAGCTGCTGGGAGATTTATGGGCAGCTGCCTCCCAAACACCTGGTGCCTAATTAGGTCAATGTCTCCTATTTAACAAACACTGGGAACTACACAATCTCTCTTTGTCTCTTTGTCACTCCATGAATGGGTCTTCTGTATCCGCAACCTCCTGCTAGGAAGTAGGGCCCCTCTCCCCCTCCACCCTGAACTCCACAGACTCAGAGAGATCCTTGTTATCAGGAGCTACAGATTCCTGGCAATCTGCCTCCTCCTCTCCATCTGAATTGTCTGACTCCAGAGAGTGAGATATGATAGGTAGAGCCCAGTGAGCATCAGGACACTGGCTAGGGAATGCTAATATGCATTAGTAGAGCCCAATGTGCATTGAGCACTCTTACCACTGTCCTGATATGCATCTTTGAAATTAACTAGGAGGGTTCGATAGCACCTCCACTATGTAGCTAAGTGTGCGTAAAGTTATGCAACATGGACTAGGATACAGAATTGTGGCCATTGGTGGATTTTTAAAAATGTACTGGGGGAAAAATCTTTTGATATTGTCTTTCATAGAACAAAAATGTACAGAAGTGTAGCTGTGTTTGTTATAGCAAAAGCAATCAAGGGTGTATTCACTCTACACAATTACAGTTGCTTGATTCCACTTTTCATGGCTCCATCCTATGATATCCTGGAATTTTTAGTTTGATGAAGTACTTAGAATTCCCTCCTCAAGCTCTCCAGTTGTTTCCTCCTGAACTACAACATTGTGGTTGTGGTTGTGTACCTTCAAGTCATTTCCTACTCATGGTGACCCTATCACTAGATTTTCTTGGCAAGATTTGTTCAGAGAGGGTTTTCCTTTGCCTTCTTCTGAGGCTGAGAGAATGTGGCTTGCCCAAGGTCACCCAATGGGTTTGGGTTTCTATGGTTGAGCGGGGATTCAAACCTTGGTCTCCAGAGTCATAGTCTAATGCTCAAACCACTACACCACACTGGCTTTCTGAACTACAACATTAGAGCTGCCTAGAAAAGACTTTTATGTACAGTACTTCCTGAAAGTACTACAAATACCAAATCAGAGAGTGAAAGAGAAAACATGAAAGTCAGAAAAGGAGATTCTTAAATCTGATGGTCTCTTTTTCATAGAGCCAAACCTTCAGTGAATTGGGTAGCAGTATCCACATTTAAAATGGTAGCTGGCATCCTGTTAGTGACATATGCCAGCATAAGTTGCACTATGCCTACAGATTTTTTTTGGGGGGGGGACAAGTGCATCAGCCATATCCAATTGACAGTGCTGTAATTGCAATAGCACATTTGGGACCATTGTCCATGCAGTAATACATTAAAGTACACAGAGTTAACATAGTATTGTATCTTTCTTTATCTTCCTTTAAAAATTCATTATGTCATATCTTGCAATTTGTTTTGGCTGGCCTCTGGCTGAAATAGAGTATCAATCAATCAGTTGTCACCACTGTTGCATTCAAGCCCAGGGGATTCAGTGTGTGCCCTCCCCTCAAGTGGCACCCCATTCTAAAATCCCCATGCTACAGGCCTATGTTAAGAACCCTGTGGGGGAGTTATATGCACACCGTTTAAAACATCTGTTGGACAACCGATGTTCTTGTGAAGCTTTAATACGGTAGTAACAGTTCAAAAGCTGATAAAAAGACCTGGTTAGTATTTGCTTATGGTACACCGAGGAAAGAAGTTCCGGCATAGATTTAGAGATACCCAAGTTCATATTGTTTAGTATCTGCGGCAACCAGATGATTGCAAATACGGGTTGTAGCAAATTTTCCACCTGCCCTGCAGGTGACTCCACAGAAAATGTGAATTACAAACAAGGCATTGTTCTTTCCAGATCTAATGATGGGATGGGAAGGGAGAAGAGAATCATCTCAGTGTATGATGACAACCCCTGCATTTTGCCATCGCCAATAAGATCTTCAGGGACACTTTTCCTGTTGTTCCCTAAGGAAGCAATTTTAATCAAGGAACTGGTGCATGTCCACAGAAGGATGACCAAGATGGCATAGGGTCTGAAAACTGAGCCCTTTGAAAAATGGCTGAAGGAACTGGCTGCCTAAATACCCTAAAGGCTCCAGATCCCATCTGATATTGGAAGCTAAACAGGGTGTCAGCCCTGGTTAGTACTTGGATGGGAGACAGTCAATGAATACTAGGTACTTTAGACTATATTTCAGAGGAAGGAGCTGGCAAACCTACCTCTGAGTATTCCTTGCCTAAGAAAACCCTATGAAATTCATGGGGTCACCAGAAGTAGATGAAAGCACATACACTACACACGTTTAGTTTGAAGAAGATAAGGTTGAAAGGGATACATAGCTATCTTTAAATATTTGAAGTGTTGTCTTGTAGAAGATGGAATGAGCTTATTTTCTGTTGCTCCAGAGACTAGTTCATGGACAGATGGATTCAAATTAGAAGATAAAAGATTTCTCCTAAAAATTAGGCAGACCTTCCAGAGTTCAGTAGTGGAACAGAGACTGCCTTGAGACTGGCCACCTTGAATCCCATCTTGGGAGAAAGGTGGGATATAAATCTAATTGATCAAGCAATCAATCAATCAGTGGGTGTTAGGCTCTTCTTCAGAGATCTTTAAACAGGGTTGGATGGCCATCTTTGGTGTGTGTGTGCTTTAGTTGTGTGTTCTTGCATGGCAGGGGGTGACTATGATTCTGTCACTTACAAGAGTCCAAGTGTATAGTTCCCCCCCCCCCACAAGAGCCCCACTTAGGTTCAATGAGAAAAACCTTGGGCAACCATTTTTGGAGGGGTACCCATGTTAGTCTGTCCCTGGAAAAAAATGACTGAGACTCAGGCTGGGATCCTATTGGATGCTGACAAAATATCAAGTTCCACCCCACTCCCTGTATTTACACTGAAGGTTCAGAAAATGAAGGATGAAGGATCTTCCTTCCCCCCCTTGATTTTCCTTGATTATGCATTGGCAGCTGGACAGCAGTGCATCACACCCCTGTAACCAGTTAGTGGCCATTTGGGTGGGGGCAGGCCTGTATCCAGGTGCCAACCAGCTGCTACTGTCCAACCAGGGAAAAGGCATTGTGTAAGGAGGTGCTGGATACCTCCTGACCCAATGCTTGAGAAATTACTCACATTGGAGTAACCCCCTCTCTCCGCTGTGATGCCAGTGTAAGTGCCAAGAAGACTCCAGACCAATACGTGTCCAGTATGGCATGGGCTTCCATGGCACTTGCAGGTAGTGTTCATAGAATGAAAACCAAAGAGTGCCATCCTGACTGGTGAAGATGGCTAAATGCCAGCTGAGCCAACAATAGTCCAGTCAGCGCTGTGCTGAATTCAAACCCTTTCCCATCTAGGGGAAAGTTGGAAATCATTTAGGATTACTTTGATCCTGGCCTAACACATTGCCAGACTTGTGTCTCAAGTCTCTGGGTGTGAGGAGGTTTGGGTCTGATGTAAATTGGCTTCTCCTTATTTGGGTCCCTTTTTGGGATTTTCCTCTGGCAAATCTTAGCCAGTAGAGCAGCTCAACTGGCAGATTGCTCTGTCAGCAGATATCTGACATTGTCTGTGATGGCTGGTACCCAACCAGTAGCCAGTGGAGCTGTTGCAAGAAGGGAGTTATATCTTCCCTATAACTAGCCCCAGTCAGGAATCTAATTGCAACCACATTTTAGAACAACACCAGGGTGTGTGTGTTCATTCAGTGATCACATTAAAAGCATATTTGTGTATGGGGAGTTTATTGTTGTAAACTCCAAAGTCAGGATTACCCAGGCCATAGTATTTCTAATTTCTATGTGCATGTACATTTACATATACAAATCCTAAATTTGGTTACTAAAATGAAGAAAGTCAAGGAGTGGGTTTTGTGTGTGAAAGAACTACGGACTCAGTTCTGTTCCTTACTTTTAAGTGTATGAATTCCTCTGTTTTGTTCCTTTATTCTAAGTGTATGATCTCCCAGCTCCCATTATGCACCTGACTTTAGGTGGTGGATTATAGAATCATAGAATTGCAGAGTTGGAAGAGACCACAAGGGCCATCCAGTCCAACCCCCTGTCACGATCAAAGCATTCCTGGAAGATGGCCATCCAGCCTCTGTTTAAAGACCTCCAAGGAAGGAGACCCCACCACGCTCCGAGGGAGTGTGTTCCACTGACAAACAGCTCTTACCATCAGAAATTTCCTCCTAATCTTGAGGTGGAATCTCTGTTCCTGGAGCTTGCATCCATTGCTCCATGTTCTAGTCTCTGGAGCTGCAGAAAACAAGCTTGCTCCATCCTCAATGTGACCACCCCTTCAAATACTTAAACAGGGCTATCATATCACCCCTTAACCATCTTTTTTCCAGGCTAAACATACCTAAGTCTTTCCTCATAAGGCATGGTTTCCAGACCTTTCACCATTTTTGTTGCCCTCCTGGCTGAATGAGACTACGTGCGAAAGGGATCTAGGAGTCCTAGTAGACCACAAGTTGAACATGAGCCAACAGTGTGATGCGGCAGCTAAAAAGGCCAATGCAATTTTGGGCTGTATCAATAGAAGTATAGTGTCTAGATCAAGGGAAGTAATAGTGCCACTCTATTCTGCCTTGGTCAGACCTCACTTAGAATACTGTGTCCAGTTCTGGGCACCACAATTCAGAAAGGATATTGACAAATTGGAGCGTGTCCAGAGAAGGGCAACTAAAATGGTGAAAGGTCTGGAAACAATGCCTTATGAGGAGAGACTTAGGGAGCTGGGTATGTTTAGCCTGGAAAAAAGACGGTTTAGAGGCGATATGATAGGCCTGTTTAAGTATTTGAAGGGATGTCACGCTGAGGATGGAGCAGGCTTGTTTTCTGCTGCTCCAGAGACTGGAACACGGAGCAATGGGTGCAAGCTCCAGGAACAGAGATTCCACCTCAACATGAGGAGGAACTTTTTGACAGTAAGAGCTGTTCGGCAGTGGAACACACTCCCTCGGAGCGTGGTGGGGTCTCCTTCCTTGGAGGTCTTTAAACAGAGGCTGGATGGCCATCTGTCGGGGATGCTTTGATTGTTATTTCCTGCGTGGCAGGGGGGTTGGACTGGATGGCCCTCGTGGTCTCTTCCAACTCTGCAATTCTATGATTCTATGATTCCTCTGGACATGCTCCAATTTGTCAATATCCTTTTTGAATTTTGGTGCCCAGAACTGGACACAGTATTCTAGGTGAGGCCTGACCAAAGCAGAATAGAATGGCACTATTACTTCCCTTGATCTGGACACTATACTTCTATTGATGCAGCCCAAAATCACATTGGCCTTTTTAGCTGCTGCATCACACTGTTTGACTCATGTTCAACTTGTGGTCTACTAGGACTCCCAGATCCCTTTCGCACGTAGTCTTGTTCAGCCAGGTCTCCCCCATCCTGTATCTATGCATTTCATTTTTTCTACCTTACATTTCTCCGTATTGAATTTCATTTTGTTAGCTTTGGCCCAGCTTTCTAGTCTATTCAGGTCATTCTGAATTTTGATCCTGTCCTCTAGGGTATTAGCTACTCCTCCTAATTTGGTGTCATCTGCAAATTTGATAAGTATGCCCCTAATTCCCTCATCCAAGTCATTGATAAAGATGTTGAATAGCACTGGGCCCAGGACAGAACCCTGTGGCACCCCACTGGTCACATCTTTCCAAGACGAAGAGGAGCCACTGCTGAGCACCTTTGGGTTCGGCCGGTCAACCAATTACAAATCCATTAAACAGTTAACTTGTCTAGCCCACATTTTACAAGCTTGTTTGCAAGAATGTCATGGGGAACCTTGTGGCTATGGTTAAAATGAGTGGTTCTTCAAAGCTTGAAGTTTGGCACCCATTTGGCACTCATCCTGTATATAAGATCAAAAGAATAGTGTACACATAGACATGGATATATATTGCCCTCTGGTGGTTATATGCAGAATAGCCCAGTTTCCCTTTGAAATACAAAGCAGTCCACTATGTACGTTTGTGAAAGCTAGACAGTGAAGACTGCAGATAGGAAGAAAATCAGCTCATTTGAATTGTTGTGCTGGAGAAGAGTTTTGTGGATACCCTGATCTGCCAAAAAATAAATAAAAATAAATGAGTCCTAGAGCAAATCAGCCCTGAATTTTCCCTTGAAGCCGAAGTGACTAAACTGATAGATTTTCCTTGGTTTTTTTCGGGGCTGTGAGGCCGTATTCTGGAAGAACAAATGAACTCCACCCAGGGACAGGGGGGTTTCCAACAGATAATGGACCATTAACCAAACATTAGCCAAATAGACACTAATCCTCCTTTCATATTTCCACCCAGAAATTAGGCATTCAAATATTTACATATCCTCTCCAAAAGGGGCTCACAGTATATAAACCCCACACACACTCCTACCCAACCATTCTCTGAAGATGCCAGCCATAGATGCAGGTGAAACATCAGAAATAAACTCTTCCAGTACATGCCTCACAGCCTGGAAAAACCCCAAGGAAAATCTATGGGTGCCGGCCATGAAAGCCTTTGACTTCACATTGACTAAACTGAGATCGCTATACTTTGAACATATAAGAAAACATGACTCATTAGAAAATATAATAATTCTTGGCAAGGTGGTAGGCAATAGGAAAAGAGAAAGATCACATTACAGATGGATAGGCTCTGTCCAGGAAGCCACAGTACTGAGTTTGCTGAATGGGGCTGTTGATGGCAGGGTGGCATGGAAGTTTCTCATTTATAGGGTTGCCATAAGTCAAAGTTGTCTTGACAGCAATTAACAACAGCAACAACAACCACTTGGCAATTGTGATAGCAGACCATTCCTTCTAGCACACAAAATCTGTATTTGGGCAATAACCTTTATAATAGTGACCACAGGTTATTTACATAACTTTAAAGCAGGTAATGAAGACATTAAATGAGTTAAAAGGTTTTCTATAAGTTGATTCTGTGATTAATCAAAATGGAAAGACTAATCAAGAAATCAGAAGACTAAAATTTAGAAGGACGGTTATGAAGGAACTAGATAAAATTCTCAAGTATAAAGATATATTATTAAATACCAGAGTCAGAATCACCCAGGCCATAGTATTTCTAATTTCTATGTATGGTTGTGAAACCGGGACAGTGAAGAAAGCTGACAGAAAGATAATAAGCTCATTTGAAATGTGGTGCTGGAGGAGAGTTCTACGGATACTATAGACTACTAAAAAGACAAATGAATATGACAAAGAGCAAATCAGACTTGAACTCTCATTAGAAACCAAGATGACTATGTTGAGGCTGTCATACTTTGGGCATGTCATGAAACTCACTGGAGAATACAACAGTGCTCAGCAAAGAGGAAGGCAGTAGGAAAAGTGATCATACTACTGGTGGATTGATTCACTCAAGGAAGCCATAACCCTGAGTCTGCAGGACATGGACCGGACAGTTGATGAATGCGCTCTTTGGAGGGTAGGAGGGTGTAATGGTCCAGTTGAACTTCCAATCACTTAGGCAATAATTATTAGTTCAAATGCTTTATTGCAAAGGCATAGAAGTGAACCAGCAGCATCTAAAGCTTTCCTGCCAAACAGCTTTTTTTTAGTATCAGGCATAACTTTCATTTTCACCCCTCTCCCCTTTCAGACACTTTAAGCAAGGTTTGGCTTTTGATTCCCAGCCCCCTCATGTTCCACCTCCACCTCCTGGCCTTGGTGCGGATGATAACTTACACTGGGAACTGCCAGGTATGCATTCCATTGGTTCACCCTCCTGTTCAGCCCCCCCCTCCCCATCTTCATGACAGGCCTCTGGCTGGGCAGAACATGGCAAGTCACTTTATGGCAGGCTTCTGCCTTGGCCGAACATGGCCCACAGGTTCAGCCCAGACAGTGGGCCTGACAGAGGGAGTCATTTATAGGCTTGCCATAAGTAAAGTTGACTTGACAACAAATAGCAGTAACAACAATAATAAACACCACCACCTCCAGATCAGGAAAAGGAATGGTCACAAAAGAGTGTGTGAGCTGTCACGTACTGTCATTGGGTCAACAAAGCAAACCAAGCAGAGAGCAGGTTGATGTCCCCACCCCTTTGTCACTTTATAGATATACAATCTGTGACCCAAAAGCCGTATGTGCCCCCCAAATGGTCTTCTGTGTGGTTCCTAGGTTCTTCTCATCTCCCCAAAAAGATTTTTTTGCATCCTCCCCAAGGAGAAAAGCCACTAGAGGACAATTCTCCTATAAAACAAGTATCCCTCCCATGACTCTTGATTTATCCAATAATAGCCATTTCAGAAAACTGTGTCACTTCTGTTTTAGCAGAAAAGGATGTGTGTGGAATCTGAAAAGGTGCAGCAGCGGAGGCCTCCAGGATCTCTGCAGTTGCCTAAACTTACTTGATGGGACTAGAAGTTCAGTCAAAGCAAAATCCCAAACACAAATTACTGATACTTTATTAGGCCAATGAGAAGGCACTGAAATAAATAAATAAATAAATAAATAAGAATAAGAATAATACACTAGCCTTTGAATCTTGCCGGCTTCTTCATCAGGCAAAGATGATAGAAAAATCATGCAGGAGAACAAAAGTGATGTTGGGAGTTGCAGGTCTGCATCTTGTTATCAGGGCAGGTTCACAGTTGCAATCAGAGAGATTTCACACCGTCTGCTCAGCACCCTTGTGATGCATTCTAGAGAGTTTGACTAAAGGCCTTCTTTGTGTCTTTCTGGGATGACAATGCCAGCATTCCCCCACAGCTGATGAAATATAGGCTTATGGAAAGATTAGCTACAGAAATAAATGGCAGTTAGGGATGCCTACTTTTCTGACCTGCTGGGAAAATTTGGTGCAAGCGAGTGGTCAAAAAGATCAGACCTGGGAGAAACTACTTGTAGTAAATGTCACCCTGTAGCTCACCCAGAAGCCAATAAACATCAAATATGGGAGATTCTGAGGCTCACCACCTGGTAAAGTGCTTTGCAAAGATCCCCTTTGCAAAGAATTTTCAGAGCCCTGCTTTTCTGCTGATATCACCGAATAAGCTTCTTGCTGAAAATGCAAAGCCCTTGGTTTATTTTTCATGTATTGTTGATTGAGATCTACACTGCATTGTTACTTTAAACTACATGGGGCTGCCTCTGAAGAGTGTTTGGAAACTTCTACTGGTTCAAAGGGCTGCTGTCAGATTGCTAACCAGGGCTGACTACAAAAAGCACACAACTCCCCTGTTGCAACAGCTCCACTGGCTGCCGGTTCATTTCTGGACACAATTCAAAGGGCTGGTTATATAATCTATATGGCTAAGGTCCAGGATATCTGAAGGACACTATCTCCCTATTTGAGCCTGACCATATCTGGAAATCTTCTGGGAAGGCACGTCTTTCTGTCCCACCACCCTCACAGGTACATCTGGCAGGAAGACAGGAAAGGGCCTTCTCGCTGGCTGCTCCCAGACTTTGACACTGCCTTCCTAGAGAAGTTAGACTGCGACCCCCCTCACTATCTTTTTTTGGATAGGTGAAGACTGTCCCCCACCCATCCACCCAAAGCAGGCCTTTGAGGACTGAATGCTTGAGGGGGGAAAACCTTCCATGTACTATGTTGTTTATATTTGTTGGTCTACTTTAATAGTCCTGCCAGATGTACCTGTTCAAATTTATCACCCATTTCCCAACCAAGATGGGCTTCCAGAGACCCTACATTAAAAAGGACAAAATATTTAGGGTTATATGGGTAGGTGCAATAGGCAGTTTCTTCTGATTCTTAGTAACTGCTCAGGGCTCTTTTCGCCAAAAGAGTAGAGACAGAGCAGCAAGACTGGAGCAGCAAGACTGGAGGAGGGCAAGGGTGCTAATCCAGAGAAGCAGGATCTCCATTTTATCTTCAAAGTTCCCGGTTCCTTAAGCCTCAGTTTAGCTCCTTCTGCTGTACTGTCTGTATCGCTTGCTTTTTTAAAGGATGTGTTTTAAAGTTGCTTTTAATGCTATTGATAGTTTAATTATATTTTAACTTTCATGGGTATATAGTGATGTGGATGTTTGTGTGCATCAGTCTTAATTTCTGTAAAATGCCTTGAGTCCCAGCACTGGGGAAGAGGCAGAATATAAACAGGCAAAGAAAGAAAATACAGGCTGAGATTTTCCCTCAGAGGTTACAATGCATACCTTTATGATGCTGGAGCAACATCGCTGACATGATGTGCAACCATGCTAGTGAATGACAATAAGGCACAACAAGGCACCATGCAACACATCCCGTTGCATGACAAGGACTCCCATTGCAAAGTAGGACATGTTGTGCATTGGGACACACTGTGCCTCGGAACAATGCTGTTTAACAGCCACATGGCTGGCTCCACTTGCGCAATGGTGTCAATGGCGTAGCTATGTCTCTGCTCTTCTCCTCTGACAATATGAATGTTTTGCAGTGGTGCAATTAAACTCTATGTGATTGTAAGTGGCTTTACGATGATGTAACTTCACCAAAGGATACTAGCCAAAGATTATGACGACGATGAATTGGTTGTAAATCAGGGATTTACAATTCACGCAACACAGTGGAGACCACATCACTATTCTGAAAACCTATGCGGCAATGCTAACAGACTGTGTCTATAGATAAGGCATTCACATTTGGCAATCCTTTTGGCAATCCAGGGCAACGTAACTTTCACTTCACAATTCTCAGTTAAAGCAAATCAACTAACATAGCCAGTGGTGGCTGGTGACTCTCATGTGAACTTCAAAGGAACTCTCCAACGTGCTGAATTTATTTGGACAATAGGTTTCAGCATCCTGGAGAGCTCTTTTGAACTCTGAGCTAAAACCCAGAGCCAATTTATAGCATCATAGTATATGTGCCATATACATGCCATATCAGCATGGGCATTATTAACCATCTGGGAGGAACAAAGTGCAACGATAGCACCAAAGGAATGACTAATGTTCATGGTGATGGCAGCTTCCAGAGTAATAGCTGGAAGGTAGAAAACTGCAGACGTTTTAATATTGAAAGCTCCTGCTACATGGAACTTTGGCAACAGCCATGGGTGAAAAATGGACACATCAAGTTAAATTACCTAAAAGCAAACCAAAAAGATCTGTTTTTCCCCACAACATAGCATGATTTTATCTCACATAGAAATTAGCAATCTCTGTCTGAGCTTTAACTCAGTTTATGGGCAGGGGGAATAAAACTCAATTTGTAGAAAACCTCCAAACTACCAACAGATATTGCTCACATTTTTAACTTTGAAAGAAAAAGGAAGAAATATATTTATAAGGCATAAAATTATGTCCATAAGCATCATGTAAAGGCTTTCTTTTTTCATATTGCTTGCTTCTTGTTTTATATTAATTTTGAATTTAAAAAGAAAAGAAACGGAAGCTGCAACCAGTTAAGATGGACAAACAGTCTGACCTGTTATAAAGGCCACTCTTTACATAGTTATATTTACCCAACATCGATACAGGAACAAGTACAACTCACATGAGTACCTCCTTTTTTTTGCGATATCCTAAGTAGCAATGTTTTCCTAAATGCTGCACCTTGACTAAAAATCAAGGTGTGTCAGGTGGGTGGGGTTGCCAGATTGAAAACTAGACAGGGTTCCTACCCCTCTATTGATTGTATAGCAGAAGGAATTTCAGCACTTGTTGCTTGTCACACAACCAGGTAATAAGCAACACCTGCCGGAATTCCCTCTTCTACACAACCACTAAAGGTACAGGTCACATCTTCAGTTTTCACTCTGGCAATCCTATAGGAGCACTCTTTTAAAGCAGCATCTACTGTATAAAAGAGGAATTACTACAAAGAAAGACTAGCCTTTATTATTTTCAAACAGAGAATCCATCAATTTTGGGGACCTCAAGACCATCATTTGCTATGATCTATAAAGGCGGAAGATGGGAAGCTTCATTTCAGGAGTGCAACCAGCTAGGCTTGCGTTTAGAGATGAAGGCCTCAATCCCTTCACGCCCATCCTTCATGGCAAGATTGTCCACCATGACCTGCGAGGTGATCCTGTAGGCCGTGCCAATGTCCTGTTCAATCTGTTTATAAAAGGTGGCTTTCCCCAGGGCCAAAACAGTCCGACTGCTCTCGCATATTTTGTGGGCGATTCTCAAGGTCTCATCTTCCAACTTGTCCTCTGGTACCACTCGGCTGATGAGCCCGTGCAGAAGTGCATCCTGGGCAGTCATGGGTTCTCCTGTCAGTAGCATCTCCATAGCAACCTGGGTAGCATTTTTGCAATCAGAAAATAATGATCTTGTGAAATTGACTCACTTCAGGCCAATGGCAGCCAGTGGCTCCCCTGTCAGCAGATTGGTGAATCCACTCTGGGTTTTAGTCTGACTCTTAAAGGAGTGACCCAAGGGTGGTGGACCTATTTTGGGGATAGGGTCCAGCACGCTTGATAGCTCCTTTAAAATCCAAACAGAAATTCAGAGTTGATTCACTGCTCCACTGACATGACATGGAACCCAACAGCTGCCACTGCTTCAGTTGTCTAGAATTTTTTTTTCTTAGGACATGGGCATCCATGAATACCTGGCAACAATAACTCAAACGCCCAAGTGAACTTGACTATAATATTAAGATCATCTATTGACATGTTCCTCTAGTTCAGAAATAGAGAACATGTGGCTCTACCATGCTGAAACAGCAACTCCCATAAGTTCTGGCCATCCTCGGCAAAGGTAAGGAACGATGGGGATTGAAATACATCAACATTGGTAGGGTCACACCTTTTTCATCTCTGCTCTATGCGCTTCTACCTTCAGAAGTAAGTCAAGTGTCTACAGGAGATGGGATCTTTTCTGCCGTGGCATCCAGACTTTGGAATTCCCTTACTCCCTAGCTAACCGGAAATCACTTTGGTTGCAATTTGTGGCCAATTTTCAGCAAAAAATGTACCCCCCATACCCTGATGTTGGGGGTGTGTGCTCTTTTCCTCTCTGTAGTTGTCCATCCTGGTCTATCTAGTTCAGCATCCTGTTTTTCCCAGTAGCTTCAAATCCCTGCTTGACCATGGAGACCCACTAGGTGACGTTGGACAAGTCACATTCTCTCAGCCTCAGAGGAAGGCAAAGACAAACTCCCTCTGAACAAATCTCGCCAAGAAAACCCTGTGGGCTTACCTTTCTGGGAAGGGATCTCCCCACAGCCACTGCAGGAGTCGAGCAGAACAACCCAACGTTTACTCCGGGGGTGGCAAACTTAGATTTCTCGCTGGCCACGGCAATATCACAGCTGGCCACAAGCTGGCAACCAGCTGCAGTGGCAAGGCCGTTTACCTTGGCAATCACTGGCACAGGTAGCTTTGGAAGCAGAGTCATGATCTGTAAGGAAGTGTTTGAAAAAGAAAAGGAAAGAAAGCATCACTCGTACTCTGGTAGAAACAAAAGTGCGCTATAGCATCCTTCTCATATTCCCCATGATAAATGAGCATATTTATTCATTTGCGTTGGTTCCAAACACTGATACCAAGGTTGGCCCAGGACATTTTTCTACCAGAAATGAAGAAAAGGATGAAAACTGTCCTGTTTCAGGGAGGTCACTGTCCAAGAGACTGCACCTATAGTTCAAGAGACCAAGAAAGACAGAAACCAAGCCACTCCAGGGTCATGCATAGATGTTTGTAAGAGGAGAAGTGTGGTCAATGTAATTGAGGTTCTGAGTATGAAAAGTAGTCTGAAAAGGATTCAAGACAGCGGGCTTATCTATATGGTGAAAATAATCCAAATGGTGATCACATGGAAGGTGATCTGTCCAAATGGACATTCACATCAATACGTCTCATTCAAAAGAGGGGCAGCCAAATTCACCTTAAACTCCTTCAGGAAAGCCTTTGGAGTGTTTCTCTGAGTTTTAAAAAAACTATGTAGGACATGTGAATGTGTGATCATTTGGCTGGATGAGAACGGGTGGGGTGGGGCTAGGAAACAGGGAAAGCACCTTCTGTTGCCATCTTGGATTTTTGGCTAAGCAAGGGTCTGGTAAGTTGACAAAACAGCAATTCTTTACTCTCTTTTTTCCCTTTTTGTAAATACAAAATATCGTATGTGCATACCATGGTAAACTGTTTACCATGCGGTGGATTTAAAATGGCAAGTAAATCACTCATGCCTGCCATCTTGGCTAGGGGTCATGTGAAGTTTAGGGGGGCTCTTCTGATCATTAAGACAGGTTGCAGAGCTGCGAATGGCTGCTTTTTTTGGAAGAGATCATATTCCCCCCCCCTCCTATAGATGGGACCAGGGAGTCATGAAGGGAATAGTCCAAGGAGCAAGCAAAAATTCAGCAAACACGAGAACAGGGAATGTCATACAATGTCAAATGGAGCTAGCAGAGATGTTCATTTGCAGCAAAAAGACAGTCTTGGCTATATTAATTTACAGCCAGCTGTAAATCAGCACATCTGGCCTAATTATCTCAATGGATCCTTCTTTAAAGCACACCAAAGCGTTTCCTGTTCATCCCTTCCTGCCAGTTTAGTTTCTGTCATTCTGAAGGGTGCAGTGGCTTTACTGTCTGCTTTCCAGGGGCTACATGGTCCAGACTCTGCTTCCAGGGCAAGGCTTGGATAGGAGCCTGTTATCTGTGTTCTCTTGTTCTCCTTCTTCATCAGAGGAGGCCTCTAGGTCAGACATGACAGTCACTTTCTGCCATTCACAATATAGCAACCGGCTCTCTAATTGGTGATATGAAATCATATCTACCAAACACAATATAAATATTGTCAATTGTCAGTACAGCAGTCCAATAGCTCAAGTACATACATTACCCTGAAATATTTCAGTTATTTCAGTGTAATTCACCATTATAGATATTTATTGTGGTTCCTTATGTTGGATCTGGTTTTACAGCACACAGTGATTTAGTAACTTTAACATCTCAATTTTAATGTGCTGGAGCTATTAGACTTCTGTACTGACAACTGACAATATTTATATTGTGTTTGGTAGATGTCATTTCATATACCAATTAGATCTGGTTGGCATATTGTAACTGATCTGTACATATATCTTTCATATCATTATACAGCATTCCTTTGACTCCTTATGTTCAGCACTCATTTTTATGATTATCACACCGTTTTGTACTTAGTTCCACTCACTTGGTTCTGTTGTTTTCAGGAGGTGAGTGTTATTGTTTTTTCTGCTGTCCTAATTTAGCTATGGCAGAGTAGAAAAATACTTTCTCCCATTCCACATACAAGAGCCGACTGGACTGGTAACTGAATTTTTTCTCAACACTATTGATGGGAACAGGCTAGCACATGGATCAGGCTGGGCAGTACCCAGTTCCATTCTCTAATACCTTGCTGCCACTTTCCAAGCTCTGCCATCTGGGCTGATTATATCTCATGCTGCCTTATGATAGGGCTGGCTGTGACCAAGACACTGCTCATCTGATACAGAATGATTTGCAAAGCAATCTGCCACAGCACAGAAACAAAGCAAGGCTGGATGGCTATCTGTCGGGAATGATTTGATTGTGTATTCCTGCATGGCAGGGGGTTGGACTGGATGGCCCTTGTGGTCTCTTCCAACTCTATGATTCTATGAAGGCATCATTTTAAAAATTAAAAATAAAAACCAGAAAAAATGTCTCTAAAATTGACATAAAACCTTCAGAGTAAATCTAAAACCTTGGGTAATAAAAGCCTAGGGTAATAAAAAGGTCTTGACCTGATACCAAAAAGGATGAGATGCGTATTTGAAAGTCAGCGAACAGAGAAGATCTTTTCCCAAGTAGTGGTCTACCATCCTTCAGATGGCAGAGGGACTTTGGATGAGGATAACAGGACAACAAAGTTGGAAGGGCCCTTGAAAGTCATCTAGGATATTATCAGATGTAGCAAAAACCACATCAGAAGATCGCTACAGTAACAGGAAGGGGCATCTTTACCAGACGACATCATCCTCCGGGGGCATTGTGCTGATTAGCAGCTTCTCCCTGTCAATGGAAAAGGGAAGCCTTGTCCACAGCAGCACTACACCCCTGGAATGGCAGAAGGATGCAGCATCTGGTAAGGTCTCCGTTTCTGTTCATTCAGCGATCTTCTGACATGGTTGGGAACGTGATTTTTTTGCACATTCCCCCGCGTCTGATAATTTCCCTAGTTCATTCCCCTGTTCAATGTGAGATTTGCAAAGAGTACAACCATAGACTCCACAGCTACTGAGCCTCTGGTTAATATCTCCAGCAAACGAGACCCCACTACCGCTCAAGACAGACTGTTGAATACCCATCAACATCAGGAAATCTTTCCTAACATTTAGCTGGAATCAACTTTTCTGCAATTTCCACTCACTAATTCTTGTCCTGCCATCTTAGGGAATAAAGAACAAGTCTGCACAATCTGCAGCGTGACAGCCCTTCAGATCTTTCAAGATGGCTATAACAAATCTTGCCAAGAAAACCCCATGATAAGTTCACCTTAGGGTTGCCATAAGTCAGAAATGACTTGAAGGCACATAACAACATAATGTTCCCATTGAGACATCCTGGTGTTAAGCTATTTTATACTGAGTCAGACCATTGGTCCCCAACATCACCTATTCAAATGGATGGTGGATCTTGAGGGTCACAGGTCACATTCCACAGATTAAGTGCCCCAAATCTTATTAATTGGAGAGCCTGAAGATTGACCTTGGGACCATCTGCATACAGAGCATTTATACTACCACCCAGATACAGCCCCATAACCCAGCTACTATCTGGAACACGTTCTCAAGTGAGTCTGTTCATTTTTAGGACTCTGGTTCTATTTCAGGGGTGGAGCTTAGCATCTGAGAGTTCCATTTTGAAGCGGAGCTTAGCTGGGAGCTCTATTCTGGGGTGGAGCTTAGCATCTGAGAGTTCCATTTTGAGGCAGAGCTTAGCTGGGAGCTCTATTCTGGCGTGGAGCTTAGCATCTGGGAGTTCCATTTTGAGGCAGAGCTTAGCTGGGAGCTCTATTCTGGGGTGGAGCTTAGCATCTAGGATTTCATTTTGAGGCGGAGCTTAGCTGGGAGCTCTATTCTGGGGTGGAGCTTAGCATCTGAGAGTTCCATTTTGAGGCGGGGCTTAGCTGGGAGCTCTATTCTGGGGTGGAGCTTAACATCTGAGAGTTCCATTTTGATGTGGAGCTTAGCTGGGAGCTCTATTCTGGGGTGGAGCTTAGCATCTGGGATTTCATTTTGAGGCGGAGCTTAGCTGGGAGCTCTATTCTGGGGTGGAGCTTAGCATCTCAGAGTTCCATTTTGAGGCGGGGCTTAGCTGGGAGCTCTATTCTGGGGTGGAGCTTAACATCTGAGAGTTCCATTTTGATGTGGAGCTTAGCTGGGAGCTCTATTCTGGGGTGGAGCTTAGCATCTGGGATTTCATTTTGAGGCGGAGCTTAGCTGGGAGCTCTATTCTGGGGTGGAGCTTAGCATCTGAGAGTTCCATTTTGAGGCGGGGCTTAGCTGGGAGCTCTATTCTGGGGTGGAGCTTAACATCTGAGAGTTCCATTTTGATGTGGAGCTTAGCTGGGAGCTCTATTCTGGGGTGGAGCTTAGCATCTGAGAGTTCCATTTTGAGGCAGAGCTTAGCTGGGAGCTCTATTCTGGGGTGGAGCTTAGCACCTGGGATTCCATTTTGAGGCAGAGCTTAGCTGGGAGCTCTATTCTGGCGTGGAGCTTAGCATCTGGGAGTTCCATTTTGAGGCAGAGCTTAGCTGGGAGCTCTATTCTGGGGTGGAGCTTAGCATCTAGGATTTCATTTTGAGGCGGAGCTTAGCTGGGAGCTCTATTCTGGGGTGGAGCTTAGCATCTGAGAGTTCCATTTTGAGGCGGGGCTTAGCTGGGAGCTCTATTCTGGGGTGGAGCTTAACATCTGAGAGTTCCATTTTGATGTGGAGCTTAGCTGGGAGCTCTATTCTGGGGTGGAGCTTAGCATCTGGGATTTCATTTTGAGGCGGAGCTTAGCTGGGAGCTCTATTCTGGGGTGGAGCTTAGCATCTGAGAGTTCCATTTTGAGGCGGGGCTTAGCTGGGAGCTCTATTCTGGGGTGGAGCTTAACATCTGAGAGTTCCATTTTGATGTGGAGCTTAGCTGGGAGCTCTATTCTGGGGTGGAGCTTAGCATCTGGGATTTCATTTTGAGGCGGAGCTTAGCTGGGAGCTCTATTCTGGGGTGGAGCTTAGCATCTGAGAGTTCCATTTTGAGGCGGGGCTTAGCTGGGAGCTCTATTCTGGGGTGGAGCTTAACATCTGAGAGTTCCATTTTGATGTGGAGCTTAGCTGGGAGCTCTATTCTGGGGTGGAGCTTAGCATCTGAGAGTTCCATTTTGAGGCAGAGCTTAGCTGGGAGCTCTATTCTGGGGTGGAGCTTAGCACCTGGGATTCCATTTTGAGGCAGAGCTTAGCTGGGAGCTCTATTCTGGGGTGGAGCTTAGCACCTGGGATTCCATTTTGAGGCAGAGCTTAGCTGGGAGCTCTATTCTGGGGTGGAGCTTAGCAGCTGGGAGTTCCATTTTGAGGCGGAGCCTTGCCTCTATGAATTTCTTATTGGGGCAGGGCTTGGAAGATGGGAGCTTGATGTGCTGAGGCAATGGATGGAACCAGCTGCTCCATTCCTCACATTTGCAAACATTTAGCCCAATGTTATTCTTTTGATTCCAATTTCCTAAAGACTCTTTCAGAAAGCTCAATATGTGTACAGCATCTGAAAATTGGTTAACATTTCAGAATATAATCAAATAATTCATAAAGAGTGAGGCAACTTCTTTCACACTGAGATAGTGGTGGGAGAAACTCACCTCAGCACAGGTCTTAAAAACTTCCATGTGGTGTTTTTCACCTTCCTTGTGAGTCAGTTCCTTTAAGTCATGTCCAGAGGAGAAAACAGGTCCTTCACCTTTGATATTATTTGTGAAAGAAAACGAGGGAAATTACACAACATTACACATTCCATATTGAACACTTAGCTGGGGCAACATTCTTGACTAGAGGCCTACAGGATTGTTTACAGATGTAAAATTTCCAAAAATGTTGAAATCTGGGGGAGGGGACTGTTTTCCCCCCCAGAAAAAGAAATGAAAATTTGCAGAAAAACTGAAAAAAAGCAATATTAGTATCTTTTACTGATTGAAAGGGTTCACCTACACCAGCTAGGATATGCTGGCTCCCTGCTGGCATATCCTGGCTGTGGAGGTGGCCCGTTTCCCTCCCATTACCTACAGAAAATGGGATGGAGTCCAAATGTGATACCGTCCCATCACTGAAGTGACTGCTGCTGCCATTTTCTCACTAACGCAGAATCCAGGCAGGGGTCCTGCAACATGTGACAGCGGGCCCCCTGCATGTGACCAGCTTCAGTCACATGCTGCAGGACCCCTTCCAGGAGAGCCAGGGAGCTGGCAGCAGCAGTGAGGAACAGTGTTCTGGAACCATCTCTCAAGGACACATGGGGCCCGATCCAGCAATACCAGAATAAACTAAGCATTATTTTACAATGTTGTAAAGGGCCCTATCCTGGCTCACCCCCCTATATCTGCCCAGGGGTCATTTGGACTGCCCAGAGTAGATCGGGTATCTGGCATTGATACAGAGGAAAGATGGCATTGTTGTTGTGTGCCTTCAAGTTGTTTCCAACTTATGGTGACCCTAAGACAAACCTATCACAGGGTTTTCTTGGCAGGTTTTGTTCAGAGGGGGTTTGTCTTTGCCTTCCTCTGAGGCTGAGAGTGTGTGACTTGCCCAAGGTCACCCAGTTTCCATGGCTCAGTGCAGGATTCAAACCCTGATTTGCAGAGTCCAAACTACTACACCACGCTGGCTCCGTAAAGGTATCATAGAGATAGGGAAAAATTGTAATAAAGATAGGATACTCAACCAGGGGGAAAAACTAAATAGGGTTTTGAGAAGCTGCGGGTGATTCAATAGTTTAAAGTTTAATGTATGACCTAATTGTGTATTAATAAACTTCTACCTGTTTATTATTTTTTACAACTGCCTGTTCCTGTTAAGTTTTGATAGAGTCTGGTCATGCTTGCCACAGTGAACCCATTGAACAACACATCCACTAGTCCATATAGGGATTACCTTGAGACCCAAGTACCTGTTCCAGGGAGGGATCTTGAGGGGCAAGGTGAGTGACTGACCCAGGGGTTTGAAACTGCAGGGCCATCCTGGAGAAGGGAACCATCATACTAGCCCTGTTGCTAAAATAAAGTGCGGTTGCACACCATGTTTGAAAGAAGAACTGCATGCCCTGAAGGCTTCTGGAGCTGTGATGTAAGAATGGTGCAATGGAGGGAGCTCTGAGATCTGAACAAACAGCCCTGCAGGTGACATGATTACTACTACATGTTGAGTCTCCCGTATCTGAAGTGCCTGGGACCAGAGGTTTTTTGGGATTTTTGATTTTTTTTTTTTTTGAATACCTGTATTTGCATATACATAGTGGATGAGAGATGGGGGAAAAGGAGATAGTTACACATCTAGCACCCTCTGAATTTTTCTTCATGGAGCCCTCATTCCACCACTGACAGAAATTTGACAGGGGAAAGAGAAGAGGGGGAAGACTGGGAAGACGCTAGTTCCTGTGGCTCTGCTTACACAAGGCCCCTGTAAAAAGCGGACGGCTAGATAAGCATCTGGGCACACTTTCTGCCCTTTTAGCAAAGTAGCCCTTGTAGCTAGGAAGGGAGGAAAAACTCCCAGTGGATCCGGCTGTGCCACCAACTGGCATTTCACTTGGCCACTGTAGCCCTTGTAGCGGGGAAGGGAGGGGAAAATCCTCTACCCCATGAGTCTTTTCATTCTCTCTGGGAAGGATACAAGAGGCGGTTAGTGGGGCCACTCCACGCTCACCCTCATGGCTCAGTCAATGGCAATGCTCACCCTGTGCCACCATTGGCTGGGCAGAAGGCAAGCATAGTGTGAACACATTAGGAGGAGAGAATTGTATTAAGAGTTAGGAGATGAAACTGGAAAGTATGAGGTCTGGGAACTGACTAGGAATGCAGTCTGACAAATCATAGTCTATTTCAAGTGAAAAGACTAGGGAGGCTAGAACATCCCTACTCTCCTTCCATCAGCAAGTTAAAATATTTTTATGCCTTTTAGAAACTGACTGGGTTGGGCTTTTAATGCTGTGCAGTGCAGTTTTTAAGGTTTATACGTTGTCTTTTAATGGATTTTAATGTTTTTAATGTCTAATGTTTCTAACTTTATCAATTATTTAATTGTTTTTTTTAAATATTTTTTAAATTTATACTAACTGAGAGAAAGAAACGGTAGCACAAGCTTTCATAGATTTGGTCTATTTTGTCAGATGCATGGAATGAACAGATCCTGCATCAGAGGAAGGAGACTAAGGCCAAATACACATTACACAAATAATCCACTTTGAAACTGGATTATTTGCCATGGCTCCTTCCTATGGAATCCTGGGATTTGTAGTTTGGTGAGGCAACAGCTCACCAAACTCTCTGTTAGAGAAGGCTAAAGATCTTCTAAAACTACAAACCCCAGGATTCCATGGGAAGGAGCCATGGCAAAAAATCCAGTTTCAAGCTGGACTATTTGTGTAGTGTGGATTTGGCCCAAGTCTACAAAAGCTTATGCAACAATTTTTTTTATCTCAGTTAGTCTCAAAGATACCACAAGATCCCCCCACTTATTGATATTCCAGACTAACATGGCTATGTCTTTGAATTTTATATTTATACTTTTATTGAAGCTTTTCTATAGTTTCAATCTGTATTGTTTTTAAATATGTTGTTAGCTACCTTGAGCCTCTTTATTGAGAGAAAGGCAGGATATAAATGAATAAAATAATGATAAGAATAACAATAATAACAACAACAACAGACAACAAACAGAGGCCGAGATGGCACAAACAAAGTACCTGAAATGATGATGACTCGCAGATCAGTGTTTTCAATATCATGCAGAATGTCCTCACGGAGAGACCTCAGCATGGAGAGCGATAGAGCATTTCTTTTCCGAGGGTTATTCAAGATGACATTTCTGGAAAGACAAAAGATGCCTTGGGATGCTGAGAGATCTGACTGTGTCAGTCAGAATCTTGGTTGATTTACGGATAAAGGGGAGCTCGAATTCACACACACTTCCAGTACAAAAGTGAAAGAGACACTTTAAAAATAACATTAGGATATTGCCAGATGACAGTACAATATAGAGCACCCAGTCCCTCTTCTCTGGGTGTTTTGGAAACATTTTATTACGTACATTATAAGACACACTGACTTTGAATGGAACTTTGAAGCTACGTGGCCACAATGCCATTCATACTTGTCCACAGTCAGGGTATAATTCCATTCTGGTTCTGAAAAAAGTACAAGAATAGTATAATACACTTGGACCACCATTTCCATGGGGGGCTTGGTTCCCAGATTTAGCATGCATACTGGAAACCGTGGATAACAGCGAACCCTATTAAAATAAAGGACTTCTGGTAAAAACATACCATACAGTTGCATTGGAGGACCAAGAAGAAGCCTAGAGAGGATGCATCCTCTCTAGGCATCTTCCAGCACAACTCTATGGTATGTGTCCCTATTTTGTGTCCTGCGGATAACTGAAACCATGAGTATCGGTTCCACGATTACAGGGGCCCGACTGTATATAGTATTCCACATATTGCAGTAACTTGGAGGGCAGATTCAGGTCATTGGTAATCCTTGAAGTGCATAATATAATGTGCTCAGGGTAATGGACTCACTATAGGTCCTCTCAAAATGATGGACTTCCAATCCCAGAAGACTGAACCAGCATGGCCAATGGTCAGGGATTCTAGAAGTTGGAGTGCAAAAACATCCAGGGACCCAAGTGTGGGAAACATTGCGTTAGGCCACATTCTAACAGTTTATTTCAAGACAGCTGTGACTGTATCAATGTGTTTTTGTTATTGTTTCAAGATAGTTGTGTTGTGGAAGAATCCTCTTGGATTTTAGGAAATATGTGAGCTAAAGCCCAAAAGCACACATGACAACATTCAAGGCAGTATTACCCAGAGAATAAAATATCTGGGAAACGTAGAGCTGCCCACACAACAGGACAAAGGGCAATGGGGGAGGAGTGGAATTTGGTTTACCTCCAATTTCAACAAGATTGTTTTGCCCACTCCAGACAAAATCCACTGTCAAAGTCCACCACACACCCCTTCTTTTTCATAGAATCATAGAACTGCAGAGTTGGAAGAGACCACGAGGGCCATCCAGTCCAACCCCCTGCCATGCAGGAAATCACAATCAAAGCATCCCCGACAGATGGCCATCCAGCCTCTGTTTAAAGACCTCCAAGGAAGGAGACCCCAACACGCTCCGAGGGAGTGCGTTCCACTACCGAACAGCTCTTACTGTCAAAAAGTTCCTCCTAATGTTGAGGTGGAATCTCTGTTCCTGGAGCTTGCATCGTGACACCCCTTCAAATACTTAAACAGGGCTAACATATTGCCTCTTAACCGTCTTTTTTCCAGGCTAAACATACCCAGCTCCCTAAGTCTCTCCTCATAAGGCATGGTTTCCAGACCTTTCACCATTTTAGTCGCCCTCCTCTGGACACGCTCCAATTTGTCCATATCCTTTTTGAATTGTGGTGCCCAGAACTGGACATAGTATTCTAGGTGAGGTCATAGAATCATAGAATTGCAGAGTTGGAAGAGACCACGAGGGCCATCCAGTCCAACCCCCTGCCATGCAGGAAATTAAAATAATGTGTGAGAAAGTCCCATCCGTCTTGAGGTCTCTTCTCTTTTACTATTTTTCTCCTAATTTGGTCCTATCACCTGTTCTGTTATCAATAATTCCTTTGCGTTCAAAATGAAGAATTTCGCTAGACATGTCTTCAGTGCTATTTACACAAAACATTTTAAATACAGGGCTTCCAGATTGCAATTTGGTTTGGATTTTACTTATCTTCTGAGATTCCCCAGCAGCCAGAGATCTCTAGATGGTTCACAAAAATAAATGTGATGGATTGAGATCAGATCTAAAGCTCTCAGCACCTCTTTTGGTGGGAATTAACCACCAGTGAGGAAGGAGAAAACAGCCTCAGATTAACCACCTCTTCAATTTGCAAGTTTTGCATATTTGGTGGCTGCTCATGTGTTTACTGGAATCTCACACAGGATTGGATCCTAAGTGCGCACACACTACTGTGGCCCCTCTGCATTTGACTCACATGTATTTAATGTTTTTAACTCTTTAAATTGTTTAATTTGTTTTTTAAAATTTCATATTTATATTTTTAATATTTGTGTATTGTTTTAATTTGCATTGTTTTATTCATTGCTACATGCCTTGAGTCCCTATATTGGGAGAAAGGCAGGATATAAATAAGATAAATAATAATAATAATAATAATAATAATAAACTATAGCTTACTTAGTTTGTGTGTGACTTTAAGCTGTTTAACTACTGCTGCAACTAGAAGTCTCCCTCTCCTACCCTCTCTCTGCTGGAAAAAAAAGTCAAATGGCAGTGAATGAGGGGCAGAACTGGAGTTTTGTGTGCAAAGACTTTAGGTGCTCTAAGCTTCTGTTGTTTTCTCTGCAACTGACTACTCTGCCTATCCTCCTTGGGAACGGTCATATCACCTAATATCCTTTTTCACCTACTAGATCATTTTCCTTCTCTCTCAACCCAAAGATGCCAGGCATTGAACCTGGGGCTCTCTGCATACAAAGCAGGTATTCTGTCCTTGAGGGACACCCCTCTGCCCATTATGGGATGTCATGCAGAGAAAGGCATACTCTGCCACATAGGCCATGTCCAGTCATGCACGAATATTGTGCTATGTTCATCCACATCCACACGTGGGGCAGTGATGCTGCCACTAGTGAATGTGGATGAACATGGTACAATATTCAATTAGAACTTTAATGGAGTCATTCATGGTGCTGAACCTATTTGGAGAATAGGGCTCAGCATCTCAGAGAGCTCCATGGGTCTTAGGCATTGTCTAAATGGCGAAAATGCTCCTCCCAGAATGCAAGGAGGATCCTACCCATCTTAATGGGATCCTGCACCATTTCACCATATAGGGAAGGAGAGAGGCCCACAATGTCAAAAACTCCAGGAAAAGCCTTTGTGGCATTTCTCAGGTTTCAAAAATAAATAAATAAAGGGAATGCACATAGGAGAGGAAGCACAAAGCTGATTGGCTGGGTGAGTGCAGTGGGCGGGGCTTGCTAACAAGGCATGTGCCTGCTGCCACCATATTGGATTTTTGCTTTAGCGAGTGAGTGCTAAGATGAGAAAACAGGATGGGTGGGTTTTTTTTTGCTTTTCTGTTAAATCAAAAAAATCGCTGTATTGCACCTTGGTCATCATTTTAAAAAAAAGTTTGGCAGCAGCAAATTAAGGTAAGTGCAAATGCAAGTAAATCACTCGTGGTCGCCATCTTACACACAAAGCTTATGGGGGCAAAAACACCATTAAGACAAGTCGCAGCTGCTGAGAAATGCCATTTCTGCAAGGCACTCCGGGGTTTTTTTGCCTCATGCAGACAAGCCCTCAATAGACCACAAGCTACACAGGAATCAGCAGGGTAAAGTGGTGACAAAAAAAGCCAATGAAATTCTAGGCTGCGCATACCAAGGGAAGTAATAGAGGCGTTCATGGCAGCATAGCTTAGAAGATGATGGAATCTCCTCACTGGACATTTTTAAACAAAGGTTGGATGGCCATCTCTCATGAACGCTTCAGTAGTGGATTCCTGTCCTGGTAGAAGGTTGGTCTAGATGACCCTTATGCCCCTTCCAAGTCTGTGGTATTAACTAAAACCTGGAGCAGATTCGCCACCCCACTGACATGGAAACTGGCACTACAGAGAGGTGAATGCATAGGGAAGGGAAGACACATCTTCCACCTCCCTGCCATGCACAGATACATCATGGGTGGGAATAGGCAGAAACCACAGGAATGGGAACTGCTGTGCATCTAATCACTGACAGAGCTTTGTTTTGAATAACAGAAATTCACAAACTCTCCTCCTTTGCAAATTAGGAAAGGTTTTTGTTTGTACTACAGGTCCCCCAAGTGCCCCAGCTAACATGGGAATTGCAGTCCAAAAAAACTTTCCCCCCCCCCCAAGCTCTGCTAATTAGGTCCAGTGAACTGAGAGAAGCCAGAAAGGAGCCATGCTGGCGGGAGGGGAGGGTCTGGGAGTTGTAATCCAAAAAAAGAGAACTTCCTCAGGCTCTGCTAATTAAGTCCAATGGCTGTAGAGAGGCCAGAAAGTGGCCATGCTGGGTGGGGGATTCTGGGAATTGTAGTAAAAAAACCCACCTTTCTCAAGCCCTGCTAATTAGGTCCAGTGAACTGAGAGAAGCCAGAAAGCAGCCATGCTGGCCAGGGGAATATGGGAGTTGCAGTCCAAAAAAAGAGAACTTTCTCAGGCTCTGCTTAATTGTGACTGGAGAGAGGCCAGAAAGTGGCCATGCTGGGTAGGGGATTCTGGGAGGTGTAGTCCAAAAAAGAACTTTTCCAAGCTCTGCTAATTTGGTCCACTCAACTGAGAGAAGCCAGAAAGCAGCCATGCTGGCTGGGGGAATATAGGAGTTGTAGTTCAAAAAAAGAGAACTTTCTCAGGCTCTGCTAATTAGGTCGTGACTGGAGAGAGGCCAGAAAGTGGCCTTGCTAGGTGGGGGATTCTGGGAGTTGTGATCCCCCAAAAGAGAACTTTCTCAGGCGCTGCTAATTAGGTCCAGTGACTGGAGAGAGGCCAGAAAGTGGCCTTGCTGGGTGGGGGATTCTGGGAGTGGCAATCCAAAATGGGATCTTTCTTAAGCTCTGCAATTTAGGCACTGTGAATTGATACCAGACCTGAACCTATGAGAAGGGGAGGAGATGAAACCCGTAAAGCCTAGCAATGCCAGCCAAGTCTGGCCAGGGCGCCCCTTTCCCCTCTCCTCCCAGGTCTCTGCCCCGCAGCCCACCCCCACCTGATGCCATCCCGTTGCCACATGCGGGTGAGTTTCTGCTCTCCTCCGGCTGCCTCCGCTGGCTCCTCTTGTTGCTGCCGCTGCCCAGGGACTTGGGAGTCTCCGCTGCCCCGGGCAGATGAACCCAGGCGGCTCCAGAGAAGGGGGGGCGACCTCTGGGCCCTCCAGAGCTTCACACCAGCAGCCGCAACACTAGCAGCCATGGCTCTGTGGCCAGCAAAGGGGAGGGGAGGGAGCCCAGGAAAGCCAAGCCTTGCTGCTGCCTCCTAGCGTTTGCAAATGGCTATTACGCGCAAGAGCCTGGAAGGCAAAGCAAGCCAGTTGGTTAAAGCTTTTAGTGCGCAGGGGGAGACCTGGGAGAAGGAACTCAGTGGCTGGCTGTTTGGTTTTATTTATGTATCTCTTGAAATATTTAATTTCTTTTATTGTTTGTTTGTGCTTTCAAGTTTTGTAAGCCACCTTGGGAAAGGAAGGGGAAGATGATCAAAGTTCTGGACACCAAGACTTATATGGTGTGATTTAAGGAACTAGGAGATTGTCTAAACGGTGAAAAAAATCCTCGTAGAATTCGGGGAGAAAACTCGTTGTCTTAATGGCAACCCACAGCGATTCACCCTATTCAGGGCAAAAACGGGCCATATATTGCGTGCTAGGAGACTTTGTCGTTTTCCGTGAAGTTTTTTAAAAACTGTGAAGGGGGTGCACATTCCTGTTTGTTAGGATAAGCGATTCGCCTTGATTCGCTTGCGCATTTGATAGGAAGAGCAAAGCTGATTGGCTGGATGAGTGCAGGGGCGGGGCTTGCTGGCAGGGCAAGCTCCTGCAGCCATTCCCCTCTCCCCAGCAATCGGGAATGGGGAAGGGAGAGGGTGGCTGTCATTCTCACCCCCCCCGGCCGCCACCCCCCCCACGTGGGGACTGAGGGAGGGAGGCTTTCTTGCCCGTTTCTCCCTGCCTCAGTTTCCCACCCGTGTCGTCGCCTCCACTGCTGTCGTCCCCGCGGGGATCAGGGGAAGTAGGAGGGGGCTGCCATCCCCTGCTGTCGCCGTCCCCCCACAGAGACCAAGGAGGTATAGAGGGTGGCTGCCACCTCCTCCCCCTTTCTTGGTCCCCACTATCCCTGTCCCACTGCGAAGGTTATGGGGGCTGCTGGGGGAAAACCCACTGTTAAGACAAGTCGCAATTGCTGGGCACAACATTTCCCCCCGCCTCGTATATACAGGCCTAGGTATGTTTAGCTTGGTGCAGAGAAGAAGAGCAGTGATACGATAGCCATATTTAAATACCTGAAGGGATGTCATGATGGAGCTAGCTGGTTTTCTGCTGCTCCCAAGGCTAGAACACAAACCAGTGGTTTCAAAATATAAGAAAAGAGATTCCATCTAAACATTAGAAAGAACTTCTTTACTATAAACTGTCTGGCAGTGGAATGAACTGCAAGGGAAGGTGGTGAACTCTCCTCCTTTGGAGATCTTTAAACAGAGGTTGAGACAGCATGGCTGAGTGGTTTGCGGATTGGATTAGGACTCTGGAGACCAGGGTTCAAATGCCCACTCAGCCATGAAAACCCACTGGGTGACCTTGGGCAGATCACACACTCTCAGACTCAGAAAACCCTGCAAAAGGTTTGCCTTAGGGTTGCCATAAATGACTTGAAGACACACAACAACAACAACAACAAAACAAAGATTGGGCTGACATCTTTCAAGAGTGCTTTAGCTGTGTATTCCTGAATGGCAGGGGGTTGGACTAGATGGCCCCTGAGGTCCTTTCCAGTTCTAAGATTCTATAATTCTATTTATAAACTCTCTATATGAAATAATAAGTGAAACTCATGCACCAGGATTGGGTAGATGTATGGCCAAGTAACAGAATACACTACCACTTGCTAGTTTTCTCTTATAATTCTGCAAATAAAATTATTAGAAACCTATCCTCCCCCTCCCCTCCCCCTCCCCTCCTCTCCTCTCCTCCTCCTCCTCCAAACATTCAGGGGAAAGATTTGGAGTATTTTTTGTTGGGACCAGCTTCCACAGGGCATCTATCCCACCTCCAAATATCCACAACTCTCCTATCAGTCCTAATATATCGGCCATGATTACCTGGAAAAGCCACTTACATTCCATCCGTATTAAATAATCCCCTGGCACTGCTTTGGGAAAGGCTGATGGACAGATGCAGCGCAGCTGGGTGATGTGAGGGAGAAACATCCTGTCAGATAGCCTGAAGTTTCTATTTGCATCCAAAGGGAACGTTAGATAAGCAATGGAAATTAAACAGTGCATTTTTGATATGCACATATTAAGAGATGCCATTCTGCTGCCAATCTTTTCCTCTCTCTCTCTCTCTCTTTTTTTTTTTTAAACGACAAAACATCCTTCCAAACCTTCCTGTCTGGAAAGCCAACCTGATAAGTAGTACAGTATTTATTTTCCACCATGTGTCTCAATATCAAGTGTATGCTGAATTTACCTGCATATAGCACTACTTAGCATGTATTTCCAATGTCTGGGGATGAGTGTCATTCCTTCTGAAACCAAAATGGCTGTGCCCACCTCCAAGAGAGGTTTAGCAGGATCTAGAAAACCCCAAAGTTTGCAAAGTAGACCTTTCTCTCTCTCTTTTGGCAGGGAGGAACTCAGGCAGCTGGTAGGTCCTATTTATTTATTTATACATTTTTTTAAAAATCTGCTTTTCCCCTGGTGTGGGACCCAAAGTGGCTTACAATAATTTAAAATAAAAGTTTGGCTAAAATCCTAGAGCACCAGCATGGTGTAACGGTTTTAGCATTGGACTATGACTTTTCTATACAGTTATTTTTGAATAAACATTATTTTTATTTGCTTTATTTATATCTCTATAAGCCAGTGTGGTATAATGGTCTGAGCATTGGACTACAATGCTAGAGACCAGGGCTTGAATGCCTGCTCAGCCATGAAAACCCACTGGGTGACCCTGGGCAAGTCACACTCTCTCAGCCTCAGAGGAGGGCAATAGCAAACCCCCTCTGAACAAATCTTGCCAAGAAAGCCCCGTGATAGGTTCACCTTATGGTTGCCATGAATCAGAAACACTTGAAAGCACACAATAAAAACAAAACCCTGTTTTACAAAAGTTAAGAAACAATTAAGCAGCAATTCTATTAAAAAGTGCATGGTTAAAAACAGCTTGAATCCCATTTAAAACATACTTGAAAAGGTACAAGATAAAAACACAGCACACCACTTTCAATTGCCATCCTGCCATGTGATCAAAGGCCTGCCTAAAAAAGAAAGTACCGTTATTTCCCTGCTGATGGAAAGACAGCAGAGAGGGAGCTAAGCAGGCCTCCCATGGAAGGGAGTTCCACAGCCTGGGTAAGCAGCCACTGAGAAGGCTCTCTCCTGTGATGGTGATGGGACCAAGAGAAAGTCCTCCCCTGAAGATCTTAAAATTTTGGACGGCTTGTATAGGGCGATACCATCTTTTAGAATGTCAGGGCTTGTCTATACAAGGCAAAAAATGTGGATTGCTCCACAATAATGGCAATGCCCAGAAGCTGTTGTTTGTCTTAACAGTTTTTTTTTTTTGGCAGATAGCAGCTGTGCGAAGCTATTCATGTTTGCTCTGCAAACGGGTGTGCCTGCAAATCAAAATGGTGGCCATGAGTGAATTACTCATATTTTTACTTACCTCATTCCCACTGTCAGACAGTATTCCTAAAAAAACCCACCCATCCAAGGTGTGTGAAAGAGCAATCTTTCACTTCTACAGGGGTTCACAGCATATAAACCCCAGACACACTCCTACCCAACCATTCTCTGAAGATGGCAGCCACAGATCATAGATCATAGAACTGCAGAGTTGGAAGAGACCACGAGGGCCATCCAGTCCAACCCCATGCCACACAGGAAATCATGATCAAAGCATCCCCGACAGATGGCCATCCAGCCTCTGTTTAAAGACTTCCAAGGAAGGAGACCCCACCACGCGCCCAGGGAGTGTGTTCCACTGCCGAACAGCTCTTATTGTCAAAAAGTTCCTCCTAATGTTGAGGTGGAATCTCTGTCCCTGGAGCTTGCATCCATTGCTCCATGTTTCAGTCTTTGGAGCAGCAGAAAACAAGCCTCCTCCACCCTCAATGTGACACCCCTTCAAATAGTTAAACAGGGCTATCATAACGCCTCTTAACCGTCTTTTTTCCAGGCTAAACAAACCCAGCTCCCGAAGTCTCTCCTCATAAGGCATTGTTTCCAGACCTTTCACCATTTTAGTCACCCTTCTTTGGACACGCTCCAATTTGTCCATATCCTTTTTGAATTGTGGTGCCCAGAACTGGACACAGTATTCTAGGTGAGGTCTGACCAAGGCAGAATAGAGCGGCACTATGACTTCCTTTGGTCTGGACACTATACTTCTATTGATGCAGCCCAAAATCGCATTGGCCTTTTTAGCTGCCGCATCACACTGTTGACTCATGTTCAACTTGTGATATAATAAGAGCCTCACAAGGCTTTGGGGGAGGCACCAGCAATTGCAAGGGGATTTAATGGTCATTCTACAAATATATACTTATGCAGGTGAAATGTCAGAAAGAAACTATTCCAGAACACGGCCTCACAGCCCGGAAAAAAACCAAGGAAAATCTATGGATGCCGGCCGTGAAAGTCTTCGACTAGTATACAATACTTTTCTCACTACTTAGTTCCAGGATCAGAGATGCTTTGCCTGCTCATTTTCTGTGTGCTGCTGTTACAGTAAGAGAGAGATGCCAACCCTGAAGCAAATGAATCCTTTGCTTCTAGCATATGTCTACATAGTGTCAGACTGATACTACAGCTTGCCTAAAGTTACCCAGTGAACTTCAGAGCCCAAAGGGACTTAAACCAGGATATTCACAGTTGCCATGCAGCACTCTAACCCAGGAATGAACATCCCCCAGCCCATGGTCCAAATGCTAGGCTCTCTGCATCTTACTTTGAAAAGACACAGTTAAAAAAAAAAGCAAGTAACCTTCCAGTTACTTAATGTTTCCCGAGAAAGAGCTAGTAGGACCTACTGAGGATTGGGGGAAAACTAATTACTGTAGCATACTGTCTCATGCAAAGAATTGTGCTTTAAGTGGGGGACAGCATTAGGGCCCCTGCTCAATTAACTCAGCAGGGAGAGAGCAGGAGAGGAGGGGACAGAATCTTTCCCTTCCTAGTAGGCTCAGACAAAAGCAAACTGCTACAGCCTTTCCTAGCTGGCGTGTTCTTCCTCAGTCATCACTTTTGCCATCTTGACCACACTCTGATGTTGCTTGGCCTCACATGTCCCATTTTCTTCCATGAAACAGTGGAGAGTGTGGTAGATCCTAGCCTACTTTTGCCTAGCTCCAGTCTACTCCATACTACACTGATAAAGCTAAGTTATATTGGAAGTTAATGCAGACGTTGATGCAAAATATGAAGTCAAAGGCTTTCACGGCCGGCATCCATAGATTTTCCTTGGGTTTCTTCTGGGCTGTGAGGCTGTGTTCTGGAAGAGATTACTTCTGACATTTCGCCTGCATCTGTGGCTAAAGATTCCAGCCACAGATGCAGGTGAAACGTCAGAAGTAAACTCTTCCAGAACATGGCCTCACAGCCTGGAAAAAAACCCAAGGAACATCTATGATGCAAAATAGTTTTAAAGCAAAAATACAACTGAAACCTGAGCTATTTTTTAAAAAATTGGGGTTGTCAAATGAGCAATGTGAGTGTCTTAAGCAATTTAATGTTAAGGTGATACATTATATGATACTGGCAGCAAAGCTGTTGTATGCCCAGAACTGGGAAAATACTCATCTGCCAACAAGAGAAGAATGGATTTTAAGTGTTTGAAATGGCAGAAATGGACAAATTATCTACTTTGATCAGAGAGAAATCACTGGACATTTTTTAACAGACTGGGAATTGTTTTTATCTTACAAAAAGAAGAAAGAGGGGAAGATTATGCTTGTGGGATTTGAAGACTGAAGGGCTTTTCTTTTTTTGTTTGTTGGACTTTAAGTCAGAAGATATAACTTTAGTTAAGCAATATGGAGAAGTTTCACATATTTTTATTATATCGCCTTTGGTATGGAGGGTGAAAGTCAATTTTTCCCCTATATCTTTTATGTGGGAGAATGATTGGGGAGGTGGATAGATTGGGGTAGATGTAGATGTAGTTGATTTTGTAGTGTGTTGTTAGTGTGTTTATGTACAGTATTGCATTAGTGTAGTGTATTGTTTATAGTGCATTGAATTGTTGTTTGTATACTATTAAAAATTAAATTTAAAAAAACCATACTACTGTAATGAAGAGAACAGCTATGCAAAGCCACTTTGGTTCATTTTTATTAACTGCAGTGCCTTGATATCAATATAGGGCCATCCAGGAGCAAAGCAGGAAATAAAAGTACTCTGTAGAGTCAAGTCAGGAGCATGCATTTCATTGAGCTAAGCTGGGGAAATCACACCTTGGGCACTGAGAACAACATCTTTTTGCAACTGGATACCTTCTTTCTGCATCTTTCTCTAAGAGGGACAGCCATCAACTAAACAAGGGACTCTCATTACTTTGTAGATGAAACTCATACGACAGCCCAGAGAGACAAACGAGGCAGGGAACGGCCCTATGGATCCTGGCACAGGTTTATCTACACCTGTGCCAGCAGCAAACCCTGCCAACCTGGAGGCTGAAGCAGAAGAGCCTGGTCCTAGTGGGTTGGCGCCAGTCCCAACAGAGAGCCCTACCAATTCAGATAAGGAAGAGGAAGAGGAGATGAACTTACCTCCACCATCATTCAGCCAGCATAGATCCCAAGAGGAAGCTTGAAGATTGCTGAGGCTTTATCAGAAACCCCAGCTCATCAAGGAGTACCTGACAAAGCCTTAATTGCTATATATGCTCCTTGGGGAGTGATGGAGGTTTTGTCAGAGATCAACTGATCTTCCTGGTGAAAGCTTCATGCTGGCTGTCTTTGACTTCATACTCCTGTTGCCTTGCTTCTGTTTCCTTGATTCATGTTTAGACTTTGTACTGTTCCTGACTACACTGTTGCTTGATCCTGTTGACCCATGGACTTGTTTTTGACTCATGCTAACTGCCATAAACCCTTTGACTTTTTGGACTGTGTTGCTGGACTAAATCTTTACAGGACTGTGTTTCCATTCCTTTGTGCTAATTAACAGTTGGCTACCTTCCCAGATTTTGCTGTTTGTTATACTTTGCCAGCATCTAGCTGCTTTCTTGAACACTTGAGCACACTGATGCTTGGCCACATAGATCCTGATTTCCACCTGTAAATTGTTGGAGCATATGTAGAGTTGCTGAGATAATGGGCAAGATCCTCTGTTGCTTCAGCATAGCATAAATATGCACTGGCAGAGTTACATTAAACACCGCCTGCAGCGAGTACTAGTGTAGTGCAACATATGTGGGTCAGTGTGCATGGCTGACAACCCATTGTGCAATTACAAGGCACAATGTGCAAAGTCAATGCATAGACACAATGCACATTCACATGTTACTCTGTGTTCTTTAATGTGCTACTACATGCAGTACAAGCCCCACATGCGCAACTCCATTTACACCACCATCAGCTGGACATGACTCCCCCCCCCCCCAAAAAAATCCACTATGTCACTAACAGGATGCTGGCTAATATATGTGAAGTGAAGTTCAGGCTATCAGGGAAGAACCCCTATGACACTCATTAATGCCAAGCCTAAATATGGGCTAGTGTTTCTTGGAAAAATCAAAATGGGTTAAATGTGTTGTCTGTTAGTAAATATATTATATATAAAATAGTCTTTTTCTCTCCCAAGAGCTATATATCCCAACAAGCTAGTCTGCTGTAGCATACCTTCCACCAGTACACAGATGAAAACTAGGACACATGTGGCCAAGCAATATCAGAGTGTGGTCAAGATAGCAAAAATTGTTAATGAGGAAGAACACACAAGCTAGGTGAGTCTGCAGCAGTTTGCTTTTGCCTGAGCCTACTGGGAAGGCCAAGATTTTGCCCTCTTCCCTCCTTCCCTGCTGAGCTGAGCACAACCTACTTTTACATTTGGAACTCATTCTGCAAAAATTGAAGTAAGCCAGGACAAAGAGGGGAAATGGGAGTAGGAGAGAAACTGGGACATTTTAAAAGCAGCTGAAAAGTGGGATGGCAAAGGATTAATCGGGATTGTTCCTGTCAATTTGGGACAGTTGGAGGGTAGGCTATTGATGACCTACAGCTGTTAGGTATCGGGTGGAGGTAAATTTGATCCTTCCTGATGTAGGAAAAGAGATAAATACAGGTGTCAACCACGGGTCTTTAAGGCTACAATTCTCTGCCCATATACCCAGGAATAAATTCCACTGAACTCAATGGGATGTCCTTCTGCATTAGATATGTACTGAATTGCACTCTAAATGTAGCTGTAAAACAAAGCAAAAAGAAGAAAACTTCTAAAGTGGGAAATATCACACAATGAGACATCTTGTTTCCTTTGGCTAAGAGTGAAATCTTCTTTATGGTCTGCAGCAAAACATAGAAAGAGAAACTCCTCTGGGCTGTGTGGATTCATGAATCAGTGGGAATGGAACCTGAAAGAAGAATCTTGCCCTTTAGCCAAAACCTTTGGCACATTCTGGATGTGGCCCAACTCCCAACTGCAATGGAAACATAGAGGAATTGTGTAGGAAGTTAGCTCCTGCTTATTATACTGAGTCTCGATTAGATCTCTATCAGATACACATTTATTGTGACCTAGTTCTCACAGCAGCAACACAAGTAGCAGGAAGAGGCTGTTCTGGGCTATTAGGTAAGGAAGGCTCATGATTAAAATGTTCCTGTATGCCTGAGAGAAAACAGGGCTGTCAGGGAAGAGGTGAAACCTAGCCTTCTCCATTATATACAGTACTAGCTTTTTATGTGCAGGGCTCAGACTATCATTCTCCCCCCCCCCCCTCCTGCCTTGCTCTACTAACTTTGAGTGATGATTTCCAGTCTAGGTGGAAACAGACAGTGACAACTAAAATTTCAACACTGGGCTTTTCTCCAGATCTTCTGCTTAGCCTGGGATACGATAGGGCTAAAGCAACTATCAAACAATGGGTGGTAGCTATAGAGCAACAACTGGATCTAGCCAGCACTCCAACCTTTATTGTTAGTGACTCCAACTGATATTTGGTCTCACCTATGGCATACTTAGCAAATCTTGAAGTGCCTAAGCAACACCGGAGGGCTTTTCCCTTGGCACGATGTCATGCCCTCCCGTCAGCCATCCTTGAAGGCCAATACAAGAAGATCCCCTTCTCAGACAGACTATGTCCTGTGTCACAACCCGGAAACATCACCCAAGGAGACCTTCTGCTGTGCTTTCTGCAACCGGACTTGTTTATCTCGGATTGGCCTTTTTAGTCATCAGTGCGCTTGCAGAAAGCGTGGGATGAGTCCTTCCTGAATCTTCATTTGCGAAGAAAAGCCAGAGAGAGAATGTCCTGTGTAACTCTGGCCAAACAGAAACAACAGAGCATGTACCGTACTTCCCCAGTGCTCCTACTACAGGGACATCCGTCTCAGCCTTATTTCACCCCTATTGTATAAATACCAAGGACATACTGGACAATTCTACTCTTCTCTTTTGCTTTCAGACTCCAGCCCTGGTACAACATATAATGTCAGATTCTGTGCAGCGGCAGTTAAAATTTGTCAGGCATTGACCTCCACAGCAGACTAGAACCAACCTTGTCTTGCCTTGATGTACTGGAGCTATACAATCTGAAATGCTGTTTTTAACCTGTGATTTTATCCTCTTCTAGTCAGTATCCCCTTGTGCTGGTCTATGGCCGTAATAAAGATTTTATTCTATTCTATGTGCAGGAATGTGGAATGTATGTGTGCATTTGTCTATTTCAGAGGTGGAAAACCATCAGGGCTTGGGGAGAGATCTTGGAGGACCACACATACCCCCATGGGAAAAAAAAAATAAAAAGTTTCTCCCCCAACCACTCTATTGGGTGGAGTATTTTTGACAAGTTTTAGGCAAACAAGAGGGTTTTTTTTTTAAAAAAAAAACAATGGGAAGTTACCTAAAGTCAACTTCCAGGTCACTTCCTGTAGGGGGATGTGTATTTATTTATTTATTTATTTATTCATTCATTCAACTATATCAATAATTATATATACTATATATTTAATGTCCCATGTTTTGCTCGAACTCAGGGTGGGTCACTCACAAACTAAAACAATGTGCATGGATTAAAAGGTAGTAGTAAAACTGGTGCTGTAGAATATATTTCAGAGGAAGGAACTAAGAAAACAACCTCTGGGTATTTCTTGCCTAAGAAAACCCTATGAAATTCTTGGGGTCGCCATAAGTTGAAGGCACATACAGACACTGTAAAGCAGTTAAAATAAAATTAAATTAAGATACCATATTAAATCATCAGTAGCCATCTCCTGAGGAGGGAGTGATTAACTTGCCCCCCCCCCCCGAAGAGGGCATTTAAAATGTTTTAAAACATTGGCCCCATTCCTAATCTATATTAATATTTATTCCAACTTGTTTTAGGGACAGCAAGGCTTTTTTCTAGAACTGGAAGTGGCTAGACATCATTTCTGGTTTTGGGGAAAAAGGCCCCCTGCCTCGTCCTAAAACAGGTCAGTAGGAGGAAAGGTAAGATTAAATTGCCTACTCATTCCCTTTCATGCCATCTAGAGGGTGAAAGTGTAAGGTGGAAGCAGGAACAGGAAAGACATCCTTAAAGATTCCCAGCTCTGCTGCTTCCGATACTGGGTTTCAAACACCTTATTTGAGGTTGGACTAAATGTCCTCTCAGGGTCCCTTCAAACACCCTGATGCTATGAAAAGTTCTCTCTCTTTCTCTTCCCCTCCTTTCAACAAGGTGTCAAGTTAAATGTGTCTTTCTCTGCAGAACTGTAACCACAAGGCAAAACACATGAGCTTTGCTAGCTTTGAAGAGAAAGTAGCTAGCTTAACCGCATAAAATGGCAAGAAGTATAGGCTAGTTTCGATCTGACTATGTGTTTGTACCATAAGATGTTCCAGAAGACAGGTACACAAATAGGTCAGGCCATTCTCTAAGCATGCGCACCTGTATCTTGATGACATAGAGATGGGCGTTCTAAAGGGGACATGGAAAATACAGTACACTGATTGGTCATTCAATCTATGTTATGAATTCAGCCAAAACTTTAAAAGTTCTCGCCAAAGCGTTTACCCCTTTGTCCCAAACTTCTTTCGGCACCCATTTGGCCAAATGAAAATAAACTGAGGTTCAAATCAAACCACTGATTGCCTGCCTTCTGTTCTGCGTCTTGTGAGCTGTTTCCTAAAACAGAGGTAACAAAAGGAGTCCTTGATATTTTTTTTAATTAGAGGGTCTCATATACTCCAACATTTCATAAGTAAAAGGTGGGACATTTGTGGACAAGCAATATCAGAGTGTGGTCAAGACAGCAAAAGTGAACAGTGATGCTTTGATTGTGTATTCCTGCATGGCAGGGGGTTGGACTGGATGGCCCCCATGGTCTCTTCTAACTCTACGAAGTTGTTTGGGCTTTATTTATATTTATTCTTCCTCATGCACAGAATCACAGAGTTGGAAGACACCACAAGGACCATACAGTCCAACTCCCAACCATACAGGAATACACAATCAAAGCATTCCCAACAGATGGCCATCCAGCTTCTGTTTAAAAACTTTCAAAGGAAATTCCATCGCACTCCAAGGCAGTGTATTCCACTAACAGCTCTTACCCTCAGGAAGTTCTTCCTAATGTTTAGGTGGAATCTCTTTTCCTGTAGTGTGAACCCATTGCTCCATGTCCTAGTCTCTGGAGCAGCAGAAAACAAGCTTGCTCCATCCTCAGTATGGCATCCCTTCAAATATTTAAACATGGCTATCATGTCACCTCTTAACCTTCTCTTCTCCAAGCTAAACGTAACCAGCTCCCTTAGCTGCTCCTCATAGGGCACAGTTTCCAGTCCCTTTACCATTTTGGTCACCCTCCTCTGGACATGCTCCAGCTTGTCACTACAGTAGGACTCCCAAATCCGTTGATTCATTATCCACTGATTCAGTTATCTGCAGGACACAAAACAGCATACCTATCAGAGAATCTTTCTAAAAAATGCCTAGAGAGGCATTCTCTTTAGATGTTTTATAGGTCCTCCAAAGCAACTCTATAGTATTTTACACCAGAAGTCCCATTATTCTCAATGGCATTCCCTGTTATCTGTGGTTTTCAATATCCACGCCCCCCCCCGAACCAATCCACCACGGATACGGGGGTCCTACTGTATCCTTCTTGAACTGCAGGACCCAGGACTGGACACATTATTCCAGGTGAGGTCTGACCAAAGCAGAATAAAGAGGTACTATTACTTCCTTTGATCTAGACACTATACTCCTATTAATGCAGTCTAGAATTGCATTGGCTTTTTTTAGCTGCTGCATCACACATTTGTTCAGCTTGTGGAGTACAGTTGTCCCTTCACATTCGCTGGGATTTGGTTCCAGGACCCCCCGAGAATACCCAATTCCGAGAATACTCAAGTCCCATTATATGCAATGGAGTAGCAAAATGGTGTCCCTTATATAAAATGGCAAAATCAAGGTTTTCTTTTTGGTTTATTATTTTTTAAAGAATATTTTCAAGCCGTGAATACTTAAATCTGTGAATGCCAAATCCGTGAATATGGAGGGACAACTGTATTTTCACCGTTTAGGCAGTCTGCTTATAGAAGATTACAGTAGGACCCCCATATCCACTGATTCATTGCCCACTGATTCAATTATCCACAGGACACAAAACTGCACAGCTACCATAGAGTCTTCCTAGAGAATGTGTCCTCTCTAGCCATTTTCTAGGTCCTCCAAGGCAACTCTGTGGTACTTTAAAACAGAAGTCCCATTATTTTCAATGGTGTTCGCTATTATCCATGGGTTTCAGTATCCACGGCTCCCCAGAATCAATCTCCAGCCAATACAGGGAACCTACTGTACTCGTAGGTTATAGGATAACTACTTTAAAACGACACATTAAGCGTGATTCACATTGAAAGGTGCAGCACAAGTTTTTTTTTAAAAAAGTTCATTTAATATATATATATATATATAATGTTATTTTTATATATTTTATATATTTAATTTTATATATATTTTATATATATAAATTTTATATATATTATATATACTGTATATATATATGTATGTATATGTATATATATATATATATGTTGCTGTACTCGTAGGTAATAGGATAACTACTTTAAAACGACACATCAAGCGCGATTCACATTGAAAGGTGCAGCACAAGGTTTTTTTAAAAAGTTTTTAAAATTTATTTATATATATATATACTGTATATATATATATATAAAATTTTATTTTTATATATTTTATATACAGTATTTAATTTTATATATATATATTATATATAAGTTTTATACATATATATATATATGGGCTCTTCCCCACCCCAGCTACTGCTGTACCGACATCAGTAACCTGAGTTGCTGTGTAAGCAAAAACTCAAAACTAGCCTTTCGTTCTTGAGGCTAAAATAGCTGCCCTTCTTCCCAAGCCTCCCAAGTGGGCGGAACCTGGCCTCGCTTTCGCCCCAACATGGCGGCGCTCCTGGGCAAACCCTATACGGACGCCTCACGCAGACAACTCCGCCGCGGCTTTTGACGCTCTTCTGTCCCCGCGCGAGCCCCGTAGCCTCGTTCTGGGCGCAAGATGGCGCCCAGCCTGGGAGTGCCCTATGCAGTGCCTTGGCCCGACGCGTGGCTGGGAGAGAGAGGAGATTGACTCGTCCTGTGTTCCGAGCGCGGCCAGCGGACGGGCGGGCGGGGGCAGTGTTGCTATGGCAGCGAGGAGTAGGTGTCACACCGGGCCACTTCCTGGTTGGAGGCCAATGTCCCGGGCACTAAAGCTGGGAAAAGCGCCGCGGGCAGGACGAGGAGAAGGAGGAGAAACGAGGCCCTGGAAGGAGCAGGAGACTGAGGCGGAGAGGTAGGGAGGGAAGAAAGAGAGAGAGAGAAAGAGAGAGAGGGGCGTATGGGGGGGGGGCTCTCACTGGTCACTAACTGGACCCTTCCATTCAGAGGTGGGGGGACGGAATAGAGAGAGAGAGAGACTCTCAGCCCCCCCTAATAGTGCAGGAGAGTGGATGGTTCCATTCTTTAAACGTGCGGCTGGGTGGGACGTGCCACTTTCTCAATAGGGGTGGTCGAGCTGGCTCCTCTTGCTTCTAAATGGGGGAGGAAGCGAGAAAGCGGCGCCGCAATGGGGCAAAGAGAGTTTCCTCCTTTCCCTCTGGGGCGCGTAAATGGAGCTGGGACCTTCCGTGCTGGTATTAGGAGGAGGGCATTGGGGTTACGGTTGGACCCTCCCACTTCTGCCCTTGTGGGGGGGGGCAGGAGGAGAGGCGGGACCCTCTCAGTCCTGGGAGGCGAAGGGGAGGCGCTCCTGTCTCCATTCATGGTGGGTTGATTTTGGGGAGGGTCGGTCGGGGGGGGGAGTGGGTCAGGGACCTCACCTCCTTGCTGGACCTTTGGGGGGAAATCCCTCTGAAAAGGGGGGGGGAATAAAAGAATTTGAGGGAATGGGGGGGGCGAGGTTAGAAGACATTTGGAAAGTGGAGGGGGTCAGAGATTCGGGGGGACCCCCAGTTGGGGGAGTGGGGGCAGGCTGAGGTGGGGCAGGTAAGACCTTCTCTCCATGCTGGACCTTTTTTTGGGGGGGATTCCTCTGTAGGTGGGGAGGAAGAAAAGGATTTTTTGTGGGGTGGATGGGGGTGAGGTTAGAAGACATTTGGAGGGTGGGGAGGGTCAGAGATTTTGGGGGACCCCCAATTGGGAGAGTAGGGAGCAAGCTGAGGTGGGGCTGGTAAGACTTTCTCTCCTTGCTGGAACTTTTTTGGGGGAATTCCTCTGTAAGTGGGGAGGAAGAAAATGATTTTTTGTGGGGGGGATGGGGGGTGAGGTTAGAAGACATTTGGAGGGTGGAGAGGGTCAGATTTTGGGGGAAACCCCAAATTGGGTCTCTCTCTCTGTGTGTGTATTGGTGGGGGGTAGAAGGGTAGAGGAAAGTTTTGCAAAGGGAATTTGAATTGACAGTGGGGGAAGGTCTGGACTGTATGGAGGAAAAAAGGATTTAAAAACACACACATCCCAGCTTCTGCTAGACTTGCGGCCAACTCATATCTATGTATGTTTGTTCAGAAGTACTGTAAGTCCTATTGTTTTTTAAAAAGTGGTGGAAGAGAGATCTTTTGCTTAGGGCCAGGTAAGCATCCAAAGGACTCTAGGTAGGAAAGGGTGTGACATCATAGGGAGTTTGGGAGGAAGGGTGTTCTGGGTTATGTCTGACTGATACATGGGAATTTGTGAAAACCGTGTGAGAGTGCCTCTGAATCTACCCTTCTTCCTGACAGCGTTATGGTGCGTTATGTTTAGGGACTCTTCTCTCTCTCTCTCTCTCTCTCTCTCTCTCTCTCTCTCGCAAACGAAGATTCAGGAAGGACTCATCCCACGTTTTCTGCAAGCGCGCTGATGACTAAAAAGGCCAATCCGAGATAGACAAGTCCACTCTAGTACTATAACAAAATACAATGCGAGAATGAAGAAGTTCCACTAAACTTTTTGTGCTACTTCAATTGGAACAAAAACATGAAGCTTTTTTTTTTTTCTGGTGGGAAACTCTTGGGAAGGAAAGAGGCTGCTAATAATGAGTTCATGCCTCATGTTGCAGTTCTGGATTTCTCGCTTTTCTTGTCTTCAAGTAGGAGTATTGGGCAGAAGGAGATTCCAACTCAGGGCACAAAAGACTTTGGACTAGTATATTCTTTGAGTCTGGCAAGCTTGTGTCTGGGGGAGTATTATAAGGGTACAACATACATTATGACTTGTACAAAAGTCTTTCCAGTGCTACTTGGTTCCTCCACCCATTGCATGGCCATTTACTGAAGAACTATAGATTTTCCTTGGTTTGTTTCCGGGCTGTGAGGCCATGTTCTGGAAGAGTTTATTTCTGACATTTCGCTTGCATCTGTGGCTGGGATCTTCACAGGCCACAGCCACAGATGCAGGCGAAATGTCAGAAATAAACTCTTCCAGAACACGTCCTCATAGCCCGGAAAAAAAACCAAGTAAAATCTATGGATACTGGCCATGAAAGCCTTCGACTTCATACTGAAGAACTGGTTGTTAAACTGAATAGTCTCCTTGGAACAGGCTGAAACGACTGTTTACTATTGACTGAATGTCTGGTCTGTATCCTCTTACAAGTCCCATAGGCTCAGGATGATTTTCTTTGTTACAAGTTTGCACCAGTCCCTGAAACTTAGTTTACCAGGCCAGCTAGATTGCCTCTTATATTGTGCTGAGGTAGAATTGAGGTGCCTTCTGTGAAGTTTAACAAAGACCTCTTTTAGCTTGGTCCTGCATTATTCAGATGTTACTGAGTTTGACATCATTGCTCCCAAATAGGACTATAGTCTTATGCATATTTCCTTGAGAATGGTTAAACTCAATTGAACTTTGTTTGATTTGGTGTTGAGTGAACATGCATAGGATCAATACGTAGTATTGCAGTTTTCAAAGCAGGTGTTCATTATTTAGTAATCTAAGTGACAGTTGTGTGACCCTGATACATTCTCATATATTCTACCACCAAACAGTGACTACTGGAAGCAGTTTGCTGAGTGATTCTTTGATGTGTAAATATGCTGAATGTGAATGAGGAAGAAGGAGTGTCCTGCAAATATTTGATCTGTGCTGCTACTATTCCTTTTCTCATTTGTCAGCATTTCAGGAAGGGCTATTAAATGGTAGGGAGTTACTTGCTTTTGTTGTAAACTATTGTAAACTGTAGGGAGTTACTTGCTTTTGTTTGGCATTTCTTAGGTTGCCAAAATGGAAAAAAAAATTGAAGGGCTAATTCAATGGTCCAGATTCTTTTCATACGTTTTGTACTATTTCCCTGCAGGCTGTTTGTTTAACTCTGCCTCAGAACTGAACTGAAGGCAACAGAAAAGTTCTTGTTTTAGAGCATAATCTCCAAACAGATACATGGTTGGTCTGTTGATTAGGGTTTGTCCCAGGGAAGGTTTTGAGACAAAACTATGGCAATACCATATTGTATAAAAGGAATTAGACAGATACCATGCAAATTGGAGTGAAGTCAGAGCAGTTGTTTCTGTTGTTTAGGAGAAGGCATTGCCTCCTGTTCTATATACCGTATGTTTGTTAAGGCAGAGATTATGTCCAGAGCTGTTCTGGTTCTTCTGTTTCTTGGAAGTGCAACAGATCTGTAGCATGCAACTGAAGTGAGCTGTAGTTCTTGAAAACTTATGCTGAAATAAATTGGTTAGTATTTACTTATTTATTTATTTGGGGAATTTATGTGCTGCCTTTCTCCCAAAGTGGGACCCACAAGACCCCTTGTTCTTTCTCTCTTTTTAAATCCCCAGATGGACCACTTACTGCAGAATCTTCTAGTAGTCTTTTATAGGCCAGGAGTAACCCTTATTTGAACTGGAGGGGTTTGCTTCTGAGTAAACATGCATAGAACCAGCCTGAAAGAATCTGATTTTGCCTGTAATTGTTTAAAAAAATTAATTAGATGTATTAGTAGGCTACTTCTGAAAGTGATACTTTGAAAGCATGAGCAAAGCATGGTTTAGTCTTAGATGAGGTTGCTGAATTAGATTTCCTGTTATCAAAAGGGAGGACTTTAGTTCACACTGTATTATTCGAGGGGTGGGTTAATTGATCCCACTGTACAAATGGTTATACAAAATGGTGTAACTTTCTTATTTTGTTTACATAGTTTATACATGTTACAGAATCCATCTTTCCTTTTTGAAGATAACTTATTTTGGTGAAGATACTGTGGAGGTGCTGTGATTTTACAGCATGTAACTCAGAAAACGATACTAGATGCATCATGGCATCTTAGTAGTTAGAGGTTTGAGAATGTACAGTGCTGTTAAAACTATTGCTAGCAAAGAATCTGCACCCCTCCTAAAATAGCACCTGTCTTCATACTGGGTGAAGTTGTAAGTAGAATGGAATTTCTAATAACTATAACTATAGTAGCCAAAGCTTTTAGTGGAGCACATTTTGAGCATTGTATAATTTAGCTGGAGGTCTTAGATAGTTACCTCGTCTGTCTTAAAATTACAGTTCATGAGAGCCATGGTGGTGTAAATCCTGATGTAGGTGTAGGGTGGTGTCTGACAAAAACATGATTGAGGACTACAGGGAGCTGATAAGAGTTTCTGAGACAGCAGCTTATTTCTTTGGCTGTAGGTCAGTAGTGGCTAGTCTTCTTGGTGAATGTTCTGCACATCAAGTATTCAAAATTAATATGAAGTTCAGCATAACTCGGTGATAAAGCCTTTTCTTTACTATGCTGTGTCAGGTGGCAGCCAGGGGGGTTGTATACTCAATTGTTCTATTGGGGTGTCTGGGAAAGACACTTCACTTCATGAAGAACTGCAACCTGTGGCTGGCAGTTCACAGGCCAGCCGCCTGAATATCATCTTTTTGGGGTGGCAGAGGAGACAGCAGTGTCAGAGCTTAACAAAGTTACTTTTCTGGACTATGGTTCCCAGAGTCTCTCGACCAGCATGGCCTTTGTGAATACTGGGAGAGTCCAAAAAAGTAACAAGTTCTGATCTGCAAAAAGTCTTGTGGAGGCTTTATCAGCTGTCCAGGGATACTGGGTGCTGCCAGTGGCCTTGGTTGAACCCATCTCTTCAACATGCTAGTTTTGAAAGTGCAGGGAGATCGATAGCTGGGAAAATATTCAGGCAACATCTATAATTCTGGCAAAGCTTCACATCTTAGTTCTGCTGAATGCATAAAGTGGCCTTTGGATAGGTGTTGCAATATGAACTTGCCATAGTCAACTGGGCTTTAGATAAACATCTTGGTTAAATATCTCAGTTGCATGTTGATATCTGAAGCTTAGTAGTGTTGCTAAATAATGTCTTCTCACATAAACACTCTTAGAACCCATCTGTTTTCTGGTGGCAGATCCCTGGTTATGCTGTTGCTATACTTGTATTGAATCCCGTAGTTTGTCATGGAAAAGCCCTGTTTTAATAAGTATATTACTCTGTTTTCAACAAGTATTCCAGTGACTTTCCAGGTTTTTTTTTTAAAAAAAACACCCTTGCACATGTTTGTGGCAATTTAACAACTTAAGAATGCCTAGCAAGGGAAAAATAACAGATATGTGCAGCCAGTACGACAAGTCAACCATAAAGGCTCAGTGCCAGTATTTGCAAATTACAGGAAGTGTTGTTGAAAAGATTTTGTCAAAAATGCTGTAGAATTAAAATATTTGAAGGCTAAGTGGAATAAGATAATGGTCATCTGACACCTTTAAAAGGTGGTTGCCTTGAAATGTTATGGGAGCAGCACTGCTACAGAAAACGTTATGTTATAGAAAGCTATGGATTTAGCCTCATGTGAAGGCAAAACCAAGAGCAAAGCATCCTTCCTTAATCTTGTGTCACTTAAACGCGTTTGTGTATAAAACCTGACCAATTATGAGTCCAGGTATCTGAATTTCGATGTGAAATTGGAGGCTTTCACGGTCGGCATCCATAGATTTTCCTTGGTTTTTTTTTTCTGGGCTGTGAGGAAAACATCTGTGGCTGGCATCCTCAGAGAAGGATGAAGATGCCAGCCACAGATGCAGGTGAAACGTCAGAGAGAAACTATTCCAGAACACGGCCTCACAGCCTGGGAAAAAACCCAAGGAAAATCTATCTGAATTTCTGTTGCCCTTTAAAAAGTATAGGATTGCAGAATTCATTAATTGTGCCAATGGTTGGGAACAGCTTCTCTGAAAAGTGATTTATAGTACTTATTTACTACAATTCTTAGCCACCTTTCTGTCAATATACTCAAGGTGACTTAGTATTTCAAAAGGTAGAAGAAACAACACTACACAATGAAAAAGCAGAATTATCTCAGAAGCTGAGGTTCTTATCCAAGATGCATTTCTCTAGGCTACCTCTGATATACTGCATCTAGACCTGAAGAAAGTGCTTAGTAGGCCTGTCTCAGCTGATTTCTTAGCATATTCGTGGTTTCTCCTGTATACTGAATATTGGCCGAAGAGCAATGGAAGACTCTAAAGTGTTTTTAAAAATCCCTGATTGAGTTTTTGTGGCCCTTGTTGTACTTCATATGTATTGAATATTTTCTTATTTGTATCATCTCATGAACTGTAAAGTATACCACTGTTCTGTTCATTTTTCTGAAAGCAAAGACCTTTCAATTAATGATTAAGGTGGGAGCTGAGTCCATGCTTCTTAAAACTCATTATTTTCTATCTCTAAGGACTCAATTTGCCTCACTAAGGTGGTAGTCTCTAACCCACTTACCTGGCAGTCAACCTCACTGAACTTAATGAGTCTGTCTTCTGAATAGACTGGCATTGGAGTGCATTGTAAATTGGTAAATGGAGCACCCAAGGTAAACGTGTGATTTCTCTCAGAGTGGAGGAGATGCTGTTTGGAATACAAGTGATTCCGTGTTCCTGCATGGCATGGGGTTGGACTAGATGGCCCTTGTGGTCTCTTCCAGCTCTACAATTCTATGATTCTATTTCCCAGTTGTTAAAGGTACTGCTCTTGGAAGTGTCTATGCATACAAATGTTGTATATGTATGTAAATGCATTTTCTGACTCAGTTTTCTTGTGGTCTGCCAGAAAATGTGGCACATCTTCCAAATGCTTTCCAAATTCATTTTCCCAGGCTTGAAGTGCACACTTGAAACCTCTGTCTTAGGGATGCTTCATTATGGGAGAAGTAGATGTAAGTGAAAAATGGAGAGTTTGCTCTTTGATAGGTTTACTTTATGCATGATGTTGAACATGCCTATTGGGCCTCACTAATGGAGCCCATGAACTATGAACTTGTCATGTTCTGTTCTCTCAACACAGGGAAAGATGAGTAATGGGCGCACTTGCTGTCTTTCAAGAACATTTGTTTTTATTTTCTCTTTGAGAAGATTATATATATATATATATATTCGCTTGCCTGCTATTTTTGATTATGTTGTTGAGGCATTCCTAATATGTTTCGAAGGGGCTCCCCAGACCTTGGTTTGAATCAGCTGTGAGTAGACCATGGAAGCCTACTTCTAGGAGCAAAACATGTTTGCCACTAAGTGTTTCTGTGCTACATGATATGGATTGATGTGGATCCCCTCTGGGTAGGTGCATATGATAGGCTGCAGGTGTGCATTGAACTTTTTGCATGCTACTGGGCAGAGCATTCTGTAGGAAACAGATTGATCATGCACTCTGCTGCTGCAAGCCAATCATATAATGATGGCAATTAGCGTACTAAATAGTTGCAACAGTAAGAGTAGCTTTGGTCAAGTGAACAAGTCATCATTGTAATCAAGTGAATTTATACACAGTATTTCTATCATTGATTAAGCAATATGCTATGTTGTGATTGCTAAGCTATCAGTCTTGACAATCCTCCCACTCCATTTCCTGAATGGTGCATCAAAACATTTGCTCTTGGTCCCCTGACATGATTGCATAAGCCAGCAGAAAGCAACTTGACAACTTCAGATGTTTTGTAGTACCATGTACCCTGGCCAACATAGCCAGTTATCAGGGTTTATTGATTATATGATCAAGAACATCTGTAAGATACCACATTTGCCTACTCCTGGCATAAAGCAAACATGGCCAACTTCCATGTTGTTGGAGACACTCATTGTTCTCTAGGTTGCTGGTTTGTTTTGCCACACAAACTGATCCCTTCATAAATGGCCAGGTTCCGAAATTATGTGAGTACCATCTGATATTTGGGGTGCAGTAGAAATATACAGGGGAGGACTTGTTAAGAAGTACAGGGTTCTTGGGTTGGAGCTCCTCTTGGACTGAGAAGTGGACAGGGCACTAAGCAGAAGCTGGCTTTCCTTATCCAGTCTGAGTTTGCTTCTAGATATGCAGCTAAGCTCCAGAGAAATCTTTATTCATTTTGCTGCCACTGGTCCTAAATGTTTCCTCTTCAGATGACACATACAGCACCGTGGGTGGAGTGTGACCTACATGCACATGTAACCCTTGAACCCCTCTGAACCCCCCCCTACCAGTCCTCCAAAGTCCCCCAGTTTTTATAACATCTGGAACTCCCCCAATTTTTTTAAAAAAAACCTCCAAATATGTTAAATCATGCAAGTTGTTCCCTCAAATACTGTTTTTTCTTTGCGGTCCCCATCAGAATAGCACCAGGAAGTATGAGGCCTCACTTCCTGTTGCCATCTTGAGAGGAACTGTAGAGGAAAATGGGGGTATTTGGACTTACTGTGGGACTGTGTGCTTCCCATGGGGGTCCCAGGGGGTGAACTGGCCACCAGCCCCCATGTGAGTGCCTACCCTGTTCTACAGGGATGTGTGGAGAGATCCCTTAGGATTTCCATATCTTGTGATACTAAGGATCTGTGGGTTGTTTTTTTAAATCAGCGGGAATAGAGTTATTGCTCTCCCCCATAACAGGAGGGGCTCATGCCTCCATTGCCATGGCAATAAGTTAATTGGCTTCTGGAATCAGCAATTTCCAACCCTGGAAAGTCCAGGATAAATTCCATACCAGTGATACAGCTCTTTCTTTTGCAACTTAAGGACATTTTTCTTGAGCACACAACTGGACAAATGTTCCTTAACTAAAACCCATTATGGTACTGGGAGGTGGATAAAATTTCTTTAGGAGCTCCCAGTGGGACACACTTGACATAAACTGTTCTTCATTGCTCTCCTTTCTAAGAAATCACCCTTTTAAATTTCCCTTGTTTCTGAGACAGTAGGAGCCTGCTTCCTCTGTTTTGCAACTGATTAACTAGCATTTTTGTAGAAAAGCCCAGTGGCTTTCCAGCATTCTTTCTTGGATTTGCTTTGGATCTGCAAATGTTATGTGCAGTCACATTTTAAGGAAGTTGGATAATTACTTTTTCTTTCTTCTTATCCTTCTTAAGTCTTAAGGAATCAGGGAGGAGAGATGCAGCATAGAATTAGCTGGCAAGGTTAGCACAGATAGTAGAGTTGTGGTCAGTTTATAAAAGAAAATCAGATTGGTAGATTTTTGTTTTGTTTTGTACAATGCCAGTTTCCAAACCTGGGTGAGAGGACATTATTCAAGAGCCAGAGTATTTGATCAGAAGGCCCTAGCCAGGAGGGTGCATCCTTTGGTCTTTCCTGAGTGTTATAGCAAGGATGACTGTTCTGAGGTGAGATCAGGGCAGTGACTACGTAAAGGAAGGCAGATCTGTGACAAAGACTGAGGCTCCTTCCTCCCAACCCTGGCTTGGGAACTTTTTATAAGGGGCACGCCGTAAAATGTGACCTGCTGCTAGTCCATTTGGTTTAGTTGAAGAATAGGGAACACATGTCCCACCAGATGTTGGTTGGCAAGTCCCATTATCCTTCAGCATTGCTAGGGCTGATGGGGACTGCAGTCTAGCAACACCTGGAGGGCCACACATTCCCGGCTGCTGGGCTGGTTGGTAGTTTGCTGTTCTTTATCACGCCTAGGTGATGGCAGTGCTCCTCATTTAAAGAATGGAAAACCCCCAGAATCCATTCCTGTATATCCTGGCAATAGTACGTTAGGGCTCTACTATTGTCAGAATGTTATAATATAACACAAAATAATGGTAATGCCAGAAATACAAAACCCCCCTCTATATTAAATTCAAGTATCACTATGTATGACAAAATGGAAACTGTTTCACTTGACATTATGTCAATAATTCATTTTTATGGAAATCAAAAATCTCCCACATTAACAATAATAGTTTCTATAAGGAATAGAACTGTGTAGACATATTGTCAGGTGAAACAGTTTCCATTTTGTCATATATAGTGATATTTGAATACAATATAGAGGTTTTTTTGGTATTGCTGGTATTATCATTATTTTGTGGTTTATTATAACATCTTGACATATTTAACAATAGTAGAGCCCTGATGTGCTATTGCCAGTGTTCCTCATTTGACACGCCTCTGGCTCTAGGTTCAAGACCTGTTCTAGACTTGGGTAGAAATGGTTGCTTCAACTGGTACCTCTTCTCTCAGTGAGGTCACAGGAGCTTTCCATGGGCCAGTTCTGGGATTGGCTGCACCTCACTGTTAGTAAAGTTATTGAGTTTTGCACTGAAGCTATAGGCAGCTTTTGGCATGCTGGTGTTGGCTTGCCAGAATAGTTTTGGTATCAGCTTTCTTCTGTAGTTTCTCTCTAGCACTTTGTAGTGTTGGAATAGCTGGATAAAGGTCTACTAAATATAAAAGAAACAGAAGCATTTGGGTAATTCTTGTACAGAAAATAAATTCTGAGTGAATTGGTTTATGAATTTATTGGTGTGAAGAAAATAGAAAACGTTTTCTGCTCCTAAAATGGTTACACATTAGTGTGACCCAGTGAAACAGTTGTACAGTAGATTCAGAGGAGACACAAGAAAATACATTACCCAGGGTATAATTTATGGGGACTGCTGTCACAAGATCTGGTGATGCCATTGTCTTAGATAAATGTATGGTCTTCTCAGCAGTGGTATGATAGCCACCATTATCATTAAATATAACAACTAAAGAAACGTTGATGTTCAGAGATAGTATCCACTGGATACCATATTGTCGAACAAAAGTGGAGAACTCTTGCATTCTTGTCTTGTTTGTGGAAATCCTGAAATGCCTACCTACCCATTGGAGAGCATAATACTGGTTTTGTACAATCAGAAAGGGATTACAGTTGTTTCTCCACATTCACGGATTTGGCATTCACTGATGTAAGTATTCACAGCTTGAAAATATTCTTTAAAAAATAATAATCCCAAAAGCAAACCTTGATTTTGCCATCTTATATAAAGGACACCATTTTGCTATGCCATTGCATATAATGGGACTTGAGTATTCACGGATTTGGGTATTCAAGGGGGGTCCTGGAACAAAACCCCAGAGAATATGAAGGGACAACTGTAATTCCATTTCTTCAGAAACTGTAGCAAAAGGAAGTGGGAGGCAGGGGTGTTCAGTCACTGCTGCAAAGTTGCCCACTTTGGGTTGCTCCTCCGCTTGAACTGCTCCCATTCTAGCTAGTCATAATAAAAACTGCTATTTAAATTTATCAGTTGATAAAAAAACTTATCCTTTTCATCAATTCTTTTTCTTTTCCTTTGTGTCATGCATTTCATACTGTAGGCCTGCAGGCTTTGGACTGTCTTGTTTTTATTGATCCCATATAAACTGCTATGTGACCTCTTTTGTCTAAAGAGTGGGGTAGAAATGCTTTAAATAGGTAATCCATGGGGGTGCAGGGGAGATTGGATGTTGCTTAGCTAGAGAGTTAAAAATGGTTTCATAGAAATGTGCCGGAGAACTATTATTTGTGTTTGACATTTTTATATCACCTCTCTGGTGACTTCCAAAATCAGGTTACATAAAACATCAGTAAATTATTATGAACATTCTCTCTGTCTTGAAGGCTCTATCAGATATGAGTATCAGCAATCTTCTGTATACACTGTGCCCGCAGTAACTGCTTTATTTCCTGGAAATGGTTGCCAGAAACACGGTGGTGACAATTATGGGAGCAAGGGACTTCCTTGCATTTCCACCCTCTGGCTGCTTTTATCTCCTGCAGTGGTTCAAGTGGCAGAAGATGCTTGGGATAGAACAGTGGTGGGCACCTACACAAAGGGTGGGGGTCATTTTCCCACCCTTTGCTTGCCTGGCAGACCACATCAGCACATATTGGCATGCATGAAGTAACATGATATCACTTCCAGCTGCCATTTTCACTGATGTTTGGCTGATTTTTTTCCAATTTCTTCTATGTTTTGGGAAGGCTTTGGTGGCCTTGGAGGGACAGGGAAAGCAAACAATTATGGTCTGGGCACATTTTTTGGCCTGTTTGGGGGCATAAAATTGCCCCCAAATCCCCTAATTTTAATTTTTTTTTAGTCTGGGGACTTGGGGGGGGGGCTTCTAGGGCCACACAGGAGTCCCAAGGGCCAGTGTGACCCATGGGGTGCAGTTTGCCCACCCCAAGGTAAAAGCATAGGGATTAAGAGGGTAGCACTCCTCAGCCTAGCCCAATTGCTCTGGTTTCTGCTGTGTTTTTAAATCTTCAACAAGCCTGATATGAACAGTATGGTTCCCATACTTGAAATAGTTATCAAGAAAAGTTGAGACCAGATGATGGCTGCATCTTAATGGTTGCCTCTTATGGATCTTACAAATAAATTTGTTTTGACCCCAGCATAAGGTTGACATCTCTTCTTTTGTTGCTTACAGAATTGTGTTTTGGACATTTTGCTGCTTACCGTGCTTAATTTTTAAAAGTATAACAAGAGACAGAATCTCTTTTAAATGAAAGCAGAAAGGAAATCAGAGAGGGTCTGAAATCTCCCTGGGAGAGAGAAAAAGCAGCTTTCTGATGCTATGCCCAGGAGGAGTGTGGGAATTCTAAATAATTATTAGCTTAGATTATATTTAGACTTGCAATTACTGCTGATGTTTTCTTCCCCCTTTCCCATCCATATAGTCACTGGAAAAATATTACAGGTTGTGTATCCCTGATCTTGAATTCTGAGATCCGAAATGCTCTAAAATCCTAAACTTTTGGAGCTGCAACACATACGTACCTGTACTGTATTTGTGAGGCTGGAGAGAGAGGCGAGGATCTGTAAAATGGCAGGAATCCACACCTCCTGCCATTTCACAGATCCTTGTATTTCTCTCCAACTGAATGAATGAGCAGGAGTGCCGCAGCCACTGCCTCATAGGCGGAAGTGGGTGACTGGCAACCACGCCACTGTCAGAGTTGGTTATGATTACTTGGTTTCCCTCCATAGAAGAGTTGGGTAGGAAAGGCACTAAGTGGGACCTGGGTTCTTGTGGTGGAAGCAGGAGGGAGAGGAGAGGGGCGTGGTTTATTTTGGCATGGGGTTCTTCTCTGGGCCAACGGTGGAGATGGTTCCAGCAGCTGCCACTACTGCATTCCACTCTAGACCTTACTTCAGTTAGGAGGTGGCAGTGGAGCAGCAGCAGCAGCCACTATAGCCACCACTTGTGCAAAGTTTGGCTGCAAACTTGGCTGTGCCATCTTCCTCCCTCTTGCTCCTCTCCTCTCCTCTGAAGTAGAGGAGCCTGAAGAATGCATGCCTGGCAGCTGGGGCTTACTGCTGCCTCCAGTGATGCCTTATGCCACTTCATATACAGGTACCTGTACTGTATTCCAAACTCCTAAAAAAAAATAAAAATCTAAACTATGAAACACTTCTGGTCCCAAGCATTTTGGATAAGGGATACTCAACCTGTATCTATAAGATATGAAAACTAATTATTTTATACCCCTCCTTATGTCTTGGAGGTCTGTTACAAGTGTCTTGTTGCTAAAATTACTTATTTAATGACATGGATATATTCAATGACTGATGTTGCTTTCCTTGCTTTTTTCCTTTTGGCTAGGACATGTATACCTCTGAGAGTCCTTGGACGAGACACCTTGGTTTAATACCTGTCTGGGATTATATGCAAAGAGTTTACCAGTCATGAGTGAGTACAAGTTCTTTGGAGACTACTCAGGGCTCAGCCTTTCGAAGCAAAACATACATCAAATGTCTACCTCTACTGTTGTATTTGGATGTCACAAAAATTTGTAAATGAATCTCAGCTCTGGGTGATTCTCTCCGTTTTTTGGTTTTGTTTGAATAAGAGCAAAATCTACTCATAAGTCTTCTGTAGATTAGACAACCCACTGAAGTAAATAGGAGACATGCAAGGGTATAATTGCAGAAATAAAAGTATGGGATTGCAAACACTTCTAGTACACTGCTGCTGAGTCCTGAATAAGAACTCATCTTCTCTGTTGTAGCACCCTATTCTTGGAATCCTCCTAAGAGTGCTGCCTCTGACATCAACATTGTACAGTACTTTATTTTGCTGTGAGATTAATTCCTTTTTATTTGTTCAATGACTTGGACTCTACTAGTTAGTAATACCAGAAATCTCTATTTAGGTGTGAGGAATACACTTTCCCCATCGTTAGTAATACCAGAAATCTCTATTTAGGTGTGAGGAATACACTTTCCCCATCGTTGTTCCTTCAGTTTTTGGGAAAGAGGATTTTTACATGGGACTGAGCTGCAACACAGACTTGTTTTACCCAAATTTGGGAGCAACACAGGAAGGCACTGTCGTTTCCACAGTAGCTCCCAAGCATTTACTTTTAACACCAGAAAGAGCCCTTGCATAGTGGGTTGATGTCAAGTCGGCTTGCCTGGTATCAGCAACCAGGCAAGCTGTATTTTTGTCACAATGCCCAAGTAATTTGGATTTACTTGCTCCTCAGTTTCTGCTGGCAGCCATACACCATCTCTTCTTGTCTGAGGTGTAATTTCTGGTGAGTGTTGGCTGTTTGGAGCTGCACTGTGTCCTGCTGTGAATGCATTTCTTAGAGGATGGAGGACATTTTAAAGGAAAAAAAGTTACATTTGCACCCATTCTCAGTAGAGGAGAGACTGGATATAGGAGGAACAGAAGGAAGCCCATGTTCAGCTTGGTGTGTATTAGAGTCAGAAACATGGCTGTTGTATTGATGGAGAGGTGATCTTTCACATTCAGATGAAATTACAATAGTGGTGACTTTTTGCTCTATTTGGCACACAAGCTAAAGAATAGATGCATTATATCTTTCTGTGGATGCATATCCTGGGGGATGAAGGACCTTTGATTGGGAAGCTGTGACTGCAAACAAAAAGAAAACAAAGTAGTTAAACAGGGCATCTTCCTCCACATAAATCACAGAACTGTCTTGTCAGAAAGGATGGAGTAATAGGCAGTGATCATTTTATGTAGGTTAGGGAATGAAAGCAAACAAATATAGGCTCACTTTCTAATGCAGAATTAAGCATTGCCATGTTCTATGCCCTTTCTGTTTAGAACAATAGCTTAAGCTAAGATTGTTTTGGAACCTGGAAGGCATAGTTCCGTCATGGAAAGATCAGCTCTTAGTATACATTATCATTGGTTCTGCACAGATGCAGAAACACAGCCTTTGATAGTGTGGCTTGGTGGAATAATTATGTAGCTTATGAAAATTTTAATAACTTGCTGAACTGTTAGTGAAATACTTAATTGCAAACTTTTAGACAAAAGAGAATAATGTGGTTGTGAGGATGTTTCCATTGTTGCCCTTGTCATGTTCATAAATGTCTTTTATAAGAGAGCAATACAAAATAGGGGAATAAGAGTTACTTCCATGTTGTTTAGAGCATCTTTGCATATTGCAAAGAGCAGTAATTCCTTCTTGTTATGTTAGTCACACAGCCAGAACATTTGGCTATCCTTGGCACTACCAATGGTCTTACTTGAGAACCATTCTCTCGATGCTGAACTAATCCCTGCCCTTGGAGGACATGCATACAGAAACATCATTGGGCCTTCCTGCTAACTTCCTCAGCTTCCAACCTCTTTGTTTGTAAGGTCTTAACTCTGATTTGTTGTTTGTAGGTGGATCAGTTAATCACATTTAGTGGAAACCATGGTTTTAACAACTTATTTCATACCATTGTTTTGCATCCCAGTTCATGACAATTAATGAGGTGCAGTTTAAATATATGCAGCTCCACGTATATCTCCTAAACACAATATTTTTACTGATGATTTGGAGATGGAAATTGTAGAATAATAGTGACAGCAGAGGTTCATCCATGTCATTCTTGTCCTGTTTCTTTGCCTTCACTGTACTTCAATATGAATCTGTATATTATATAGCATTTGACTTTATCAACAGAGGTGGTTCATGGATGGATGGATGAAATTAATGTAGTCCAAAGGCAAAATCCCAAAGCAGAGTTGGATAATATCTTTATTAGACCGCTAAAATATTAAAAAGATAAGCTTTTGAGTCCTCAAGAACTCTTCATAAGTCTGGATCTGCAGGGGGAAAGAGAAACAGAAAAATCCAGAAGCCAACCTGTGCTTTGTTATTTAAGCTTGAAGGTGTATACTTAATGTTATTTTTAAGTCTGGTTCCTCTGTGGATGGGAAAATGAGTGTTCCTCCATGTATGACGCTGCTTGCCTGCTGTGTAGCTTCATGGATTTCTTCTGCCATTCAATCTAGGCAGCTTGTTACCAAGTGTGAATCTATTAGGCTCTCTGCCCTGTGTTTTTCCCCATGGCCTTCTGGCGATTCCATGTTCTGTCCCAACCCAATGTAATTTGGGGTGATCTTCAACCAGAAGGCAGATGGTGTTGGCACTGCTTTTGTGTCTGGGCTAAAATCTTCACCTTTACCTGTCATCCTTGCTTCTGATTACAAGCAGCTAGTGGGAGTCTGATCCTGCCTCGCACTCAGAACACTAAATACTGGACAGTAGTTCTGTCGGGATACAAAATTGACTGAGACACTACAGAGGCTATTGTGGTTTACCTTCTGCTCTATCTTCTGCCTCTAGTTCCATATGAGTACCTTCTTCAGGCTTTTCAAAACTTTCAAAATAATGGGAGTAGCCGTTATTTCTGCCTTACTAACCCTTTATGTATCCACTTTCTCCTAGATTGGTTTGGGCACAACTCGGGGGGGGGGGCTGGTTTTAACTTTCAGAACACTAAGTATCCAGGAACCCATGTGTCTGGGAGACTACTAGCTCTTCTGTGATCCTGTCTAGGATTAGCTGAGGTCTTCATTGAAGTTAAGAAGCTAGGTGGATAGCTATCAAAGGGAGATAGGAGTGAGAAGAGACCTTTTCAATGGCCATGCATCAATTGTAGAATTTCTTCTGCAGGGAGAAGGAACTACCTGCCACCATTTTTGTTACCTCTTCGGTGACAGGCAGAGTTGGTCCTTTGTTTCCAGATTTTTGTTGGCAAATGTGACAATAATTTGATTTTGTATCATCGGCTTAGGTTATTATCTTATTATTATTATTATTAGTAGTAGTATCTTTTATTTCTATAGTGCCATCAATGTACATGGTGCTTTACAAGAAAAAGAACAACAAAACAGTCCCCTGCCCTCAGGCTTACAATCTAAAGGTCGTAAGGTCGGTTTCCCAGTGAGTGGATTGCCTCAAATGCAACTTCTTTGCTCCATGAGGAGGGAAACAAGCCAGGATGCTGACATAATATCCCGTTACATCTGAACTGAGGGACTATAATAAATGATTTTCAAACAGGCCAGTTTATGAAGCCATGGTTTCTTGTTGATTTCTGAATCCTGATTTGTTTAGAAGCCCTATCACCCTGTTTGGCCTTAACAAGAGGCTGTGGCTAATGCTGTTAAAAGATGAAAAGCAGGAACATGGGAACTGGCCTTTGAAATGGAGCTGGTACTGTATCAGTGTTTCAGTAACTGTGCTTTTTTAGAGCCTTGCACTCTCTAAATGTCAAACTTCCTAATTACAGTCTTTGATCTAAATAAAAAAGGCAAAAAAGTCTTAAGTGAAGAGCTCTAATATAGGTACATTCATTTTTGTCCTCCAGATCAGTATTCTAGCTGTTGCTACTATATAGTACACCCTCTTTTGCTGACCATATAGTAAAGAAGACAGTTGGCTAAATGTATTCTGGGGTTACTTCAAGATGGCAAACATAAGATGAAAACTGAACTATGTGGGAAGAAATTGTATGTGGTCATATCGATCCATTAGAAAAAAATAATAACCAAAATGTACTGTAGGTAATACTTTTATTGGAACCAGCTAAAATGTCACAAAGTCTTGAGCTCAATACCTTGTGACATTTTAGTTGGAGTTTTTTAAAAAGGTATTATCTTACTGTGGCTTTGGGATTTGAACTGTGCAATGCCTTCTTGCAGGTTAGTCCCATAAATGAAGCTGGCCACAACTGTATTTGTTACAGCAAATAATTTCTTTAAATATACTCTAATTATTTGACAACTGTGCATTCAAACTTACTGCTCTCAAGGAAGACCTTCCAGTTGAACTCATATGCCAAGGAACATATACATGTCAATCATACAGATTAATTATATTGCAGAGGATTCAGACACATGATTCTGTCATTTTGCTTGAAGCCGAGCAGTCTGGGTTGCATTAGGCCCTGTATGAAAGATCATGTATGAATTTGGTTTTTGCCTTAAGTTCCAGAGAAGCAAGGCAGGGTTTTATTGTAATGAAGAAGATGTTCTAGGGCAGTGATTCTCAGCTTTGGTCTTCTGGATGTTTTGAACTTCAGTTCCCAGAATCCATTACCAGAGGGAAACAGAGGGACCGCTCATGGTAGCCAGTGGCATTAAATAGATTTACATGAGACTCTGGACAGCTTCTGCCTTGTGAACGGAACATATAGCACACAATAAGATTTCCCACGAAGCTAGAATTCTTCAGGAGGTCAAGGCAGCATACTGGTGCACAATGTCCAATTGCTTCTGTTTGCTGGGGGAGTACCAACTCCAGGAGTAAGAATTGTGTGGCCCTCCAGATGTTGTTAAACTGCAGCTCATAGCATCCATCACCATGCAGTATGTTAGCTAGGTCTGTTGGGCGTTGCGCTGCAGCAACATATGGATGACCACACAATTACCACCTCTGATCTAAGCAGATCATGAAGAACAAGCCATTGTTTGCTGTGATATGCAAAGTCAGCCATCATCTAATCTGGTATGTTGGTGCCTTTGTTGCCTGCTTGTGAGCTTCCCATGGATGACTGGTTGGCTACGGTGTGAATGAAATACTGGACGAGATAGGCCTTTTCTGCAATCCACCATACTGTCTCTTAATGTTCTTCTTCCTACCCCTGATATTTGGCTAGTACTACCACAGCAATTGCGGCCATGAGTTTGTGAGCTGTCTGTACCATTGCTTAGGGCCCTGAGAAGTCTAGCTGAGATGTGGAGACCTGCAAAGTGATCAACCTGATTGGTGTAGTGAAACAGGGATGGGATAAGAGTCATGTGGGAAGGGAAACGTATGAGTTGTGCAGAACAAGTAGAACATTTTCTATGCCTGTGCTCAGTAATATATATGCCTGGACAGTTATTTTCAGTCTCAAATGTTTATCTCTTGTTCCTTTTTCAGAAGGCCATGTGAAATGCCTTACAGCTATTTTAAGCCATGATAATTGATGTTTTAGATAAAACTCTTCTGTGGCATTTCAGTGTTCCTAAGTTTATGTCCTTTCTGATCAAAGACATCTAGATTGATTAGGAGAACAAATGGAAATTCTGGGAGGACTGGTACTATGTGACCAAATAATTCTAGCAAGATTCCACTAGTGCCTGTGAAGCTTGTTTTAAAGTTATCTCTTTTTTTGGCCCGGGGGGGGGGAGTTTAAGCAGGCCAAGCTACTATCTGTACTTTTCTTGTTTGCCAGTATTTCTATACAGTATTATGTGGCTCTGATTCAACAGTACATATATATATCTTCATGTACCAGCCAATTGCCAACCTGTTGAAAGTACTTTATCTTAAATACTATAATAGTAATGCAATGGTTCTATTTTCATAAAAGGGATTTAAAAATATTCAGAATGATGAGTTTGTCTGTTCCTTGCCCTGCCTTTCTGAGATTAATGTTCAATTTGATCCGATGTTGGGCTTGGACCAAGGTAGCCCATGTTCATCTTTACACTGCTGTAAAACCTGTTGCATGAGATTTAGGCTGAGAGAAAATTATTGCCCCAACTCACTTTGTAGGATAAAATAGGATAATCTTATTAGCTCCTTGTGAAAAGCTTAGGTTTTTTTCTTTAGTATTGGTGTAGCACTAATAATAGCAGAAACCATGTTGTGGATGAGAAATGATACTGACTTGTATATTGGCTTTTTGAAATATTTACAATGAATAAATAAATAACATCAGGGAAAGCTCAGTGCTTCTCTTGGACTTCTTGCTTGTGGGTGTAATATAGGACTCTCTGTAACAAAGCACCTCTGTTTAAATGTGCACTTGAATTTGCTAGATGAGAAGTCTGTTGAATGCTGTCACATTGGTCTGATATTTCAGTAGCCCCTTTGAAAGCCTGTTTAGTCTCTTATAAGCATACTCCTTGTTTCTTGCAAGGATTTTTTTTTTTTGGCAGAATCTCAGAGGTGATAGCTGGAGATGTTGTCTTTGTCTTTTCTCTCATTTTTTTTGTCCATGTCAAACTCTTCTGCAATGAAATGAATCTGATCAAACAGCTGTAAAGAAGCTGTTATCTAGGGATCGTGGTCCACAGAGAATAATTTAAACATTGGATTTATGTTTAAATGCCTTAAACATCAAGATTTATGGACACATTTATAGATTTAGTTGCTTTGCTGTAAAAATATCTGCTTAAAGTTTACCAGATAAAGAGAACCTACGGTGCAAAACAAGAAAATATACAATACCCTGAAAAATCTGCTCATGCTACAGAATGTTGGTATTCTTGACACTATATTCGTTTTGTTTTTAAACCATATCTCTTTGTTTTTAACCCAGTTCTTCTTTTTGTAGTGGTCCATGTGCATATCCTGCATCACCTATACAGATGGGCTACACTCACATTATTTAAATGTACAGTAATGATATTGGTGTTAGGCAGGAAACAGAGAGAAGCCAACACACCAAGACTCATTTCTTGAGCTGTTCTTCATTTCACACCTTAAGGCGTGGAACGTAATTGAAATAATGACATTTAGAAAGCTTGCTTTCTCTGTGTACCTCGTAATGTAGAGGGTGCCATCCTGGGTACTGTACTCTGGTTATAGATTGTGCAAATCACTCCTTCAGCTTTGATGGTTTTGTTTATTTCTACTTTTAAAACATCTATGCATTCTGTTTTTAAATGGGTCCCCCTGTAGTTCTCCATCCTAATAAACAATCAGGTGCTGCAGCATCTGTGATTCCTCTTCCCATTCATTGGAACCATGTTTCTTTCTGTTCTTTTTAGTTTAGATAAAACCCATAACTTTTCACCATTTTCCTTAGTCGCATTTCTTTTCTAATATTCTTGCAAAGTTAGTAGTAGCATTTGATTTACTGTTGAAAGAGAAACTTCCATCATCTCCCAAGAGCTTAGTGGACAATGTATTTAAAGAGAAGACTTTGGACAATATGTCTCTTAATGTGCTAGGGATTTATTGGATAAAACAAAAGGCACACTTTAGAGGCAGAATTTATTACTGCTGTCTGTTTGCTCTGTGCTCCTAATGAATCTGTGTTATTTCCTGTGGTTAAATAAGGGCTGTCCTCCTTGTAGTGCGTGCATCCCATTATGTCTTGGATTAAATATCACCACAGACATTTGCATGTGATAGAGTATTTGATCTTGCTAACAAACTGTGACATTTAGAATTGTCTGGTTACCTTCACATTTCTGCATTATGTGAAAGTGAGTAATTTTGCATCATTCATGTCTTTTTTTTCTAGAAGAAAATTGAAGAAGGTTGATATATAAGGGGAACAGCGAACTGTTCTCTCTGCTGTCTCTTAGAATTGGATTGAGGTGAAAAGAAACAACAAAATTTCACTGATTCATTTACTTTCTGACAGAACTACTTTGCTTTTCAGTGTTAGCATGGTGAAATTAATCATGATTTGCTGTCCTTGAAATTATTGTGTTGACTGATTTTTCAGAGGGTCTCTTCTTCCCTTACCCCACTAGTGCATCTTGCTATAATACATGCATTTCAATGCTAAGTAGTTTGTTTACAGTTAAGTCACACGGTTCATTATAACTTAGTTGTTTTGTGCCTTCAAGTCAAACATTTGGTGACCCTATCCTAGCGTCTTCTTGGCAAGATTTATTCAGAGGAGGTTTGCCATTGTCTTCCTCTTAGGCTGAGAGAGTGAGTTGCCCAAGGTCATCCAATGGGTTTCTGTGGCTGAGCCAGGATTTGAACTCCGGCATCCCAAGAGTCTTATTCCAACACTGAACCCACTGTACTGTACCACATTTTCTCTCCTAACTTATTCCCAAATAAATATGGCTTAGCTACTACACTACATTGGCTCCAGCTCTAATATAAGATTGCATAGTATCTTGAAATAAAAAGGTGTTGCATTTATATCAGGGTTTTTGAGTGGTCAAAATGCCCCTCATATACTATTGGCAGTGTGAATTGTCCTCTTATGGTGGTGTGATGTACAGTACAGTATATACGGTTCATGACTTAAAATACATAAAAATAAACTAAATAAATGAAACATAAACTTGTAACACAGGTGACAGTCAGCCCCCCCCCCTGCCCACAATTGCAAGTGCTCCTAGGAAGGAATAGCTTGTTTGAGAACACTTAATTAATGATAAGAAGTGAGATATCATCTGGTGTCACTCTGGTGGATAGCTGAACTACTTAGCCACTACGCTACATTGGCTCTTGATCTAAAAGATCCCCAAAGTATTCCAGTTATTTGAAATGGCCCTAGCTATGTACTAGTCATGAATCAATATTGGGTACCTCATACAGCAGCCGTCACTGTTTTTCCTAAGCAGAAAGTAATGCTTGGTAGTTTGGTTTCAACAAATCCAGCTTGAGTGGTCCCTATTCAGAAGTGAGGAGTGGTTGTTGGACATGGATAGGGCAAGACAAGCTGTTGTGTATTGGTCTCATCTGAAGAGCTCTTAAGACAGAGGTGGGAACATGTGGCCTACTATATGTTTTTTGATAGCACCTCCCATGATCCCTCATGAGAGCTGGTGCTGGCTATCAGGGTTGATGGGAACTGCAGTCCAATAGTGTTTATTTTTTATTTATTTAGGTATTTATACCTTGCTCTTCAGCCACAAAGGCTCTCAGAGCGGCTTACAAATTGTTTAAGTAATAGCAATTTACACATCTACACCACATGAAGCAGTTTCCAATGTGTGTTAGCTAATTGCCCCCACAAGCCCCGTACTCATTTTACCGACCTACAAAAGGATGGAAAGCTACACATTCCCCATCCCTTTCTTAAAGGATGCACTTTGTGGTTATATCTCGCTTTCAAATAAGTTTCAGTGATTTGTCTTCCTTGGGTGGCTTATGTCAGTCATTTCTTATGTGCTGCACCAGACTATTAAGCATGATTGTTACTTCTGAATTTGGTTTTGTGCTCTGTTGAGAAGGACATCTTCAGCCATGTACAACTAAATTAAGTCTTATTTGATTGGATGTATGTAATAGATAACTTATAGGATAGATTAAGTCTTCCAGAAAACATCTGTCCACATGATATAGTATTATCCCCACTTTCTCTCTGGCTTTCTTCACAAATGAAGATTCAGGAAGGACTCATCCCGCGCTTTCTGCAAGCGCGCTGATGACTAAAAAGACCAATCCGAGATAAACAAGTCCGGTTGCAGAAAGCACAGCAGAAGGTGTCCTTGGGTGATGTTTTTTGGTTGTGATTCTTTCTGTATTGTCGTTTCTCTTCAAGACTTGTTCAGCGTGAGTTCTCAAATAAGGCTGCAGCATTGTGGATTGTGCGTCTCCATGCCTCCCGATGTGAAGCCAGGGCGGACCACTGTTGATGATCAATTTGGCCGAGCCTGAAATGTTGTTTCAGGGAGTCTTTGTATCGCTTTTTTGGAGTGCCCCTCTTACGCTGACCCGTGGAGAGTTCACCGTAGAAAAGGCAGAATTACTCAACACCTTCTTCGCCTCAGTGTTTTCAGAAAAGATAAAGGGGGACCAACCTGAGGATAAAAGTACAGAAGACACAATAGGGGAAATCCAGCACAGAATAAGCAAAGAGGTAGTACAGGAATACCTTCTTAATCTAAATGAATTTAAATCTCCAGGACCAGATGAACTACATCCAAGAGTATTAAAAGAGCTGGCAAATATTATTTCAGAGCCATTGGCAATAATCTTTGAAAACTCATGGAGAACAGCAGACTGGAGGAGGGCAAACATTGTCCCCATCTTCAAAAAGGGGAAAAAAGAGGATCCCAACAATCGTCCAGTTAGTCTGACATCAATACCAGGGAAGATTCTAGAGCAGATCATTAAACAGAGAGTCTGTGAACATTTAGAAGACAATGCCATAATCACAAAAAGTCAACATGGGTTTCAGACTAACAAGTCATGCCAGACTAATCTGATCTCTTTTTTTGATAAAATTACCAGCTTGGTAGATGAAGGGAACGCTGTGGATATCGCATACCTTGATTTCAGTAAGGCCCTTGACAAGGTTCCCCATGACATTCTTGCAAACAAGCTTGTAAAATGTGGGTTAGACAAGTTAACAGTTCAATGGATTTGTAATTGGTTGACCGGCCGAACCCAAAGGGTGCTCAGCAATGGTTCCTCTTCATCTTGGAAAGATGTGACCAGTGGGGTGCCACAGGGTTCTGTCCTGGGCCCAGTGCTATTCAACATCTTTATCAACGACTTGGATGAGGGAATTAGGGGCATACTTACCAAATTTGCAGATGACACCAAATTAGGAGGAGTAGCTAATACCCTGGAAGACAGGATCAAAATTCAAGATAACCTGGATAAACTGGAGAGCTGGGCCAAAGCTAACAAAATGAAATTCAATACGGAAAAATGTAAGGTACTGCACTTAGGGCGAAAAAATGAAATGCATAGATATAGGATGGGGGAGACCTGGCTGAATGAGACTACGTGCGAAAGGGATCTAGGAGTCCTAGTAGACCACAAGTTGAACATGAGTCAACAGTGTGATGCGGCAGCTAAAAAGGCCAATGCGAATTTGGTCTGCATCAATAGAAGTATAGTGTCTAGATCAAGGGAAGTAATAGTGCCGCTGTATTCTGCCTTGGTCAGACCTCACCTAGAATACTGTGTCCAGTTCTGGGCACCACAATTCAGAAAGGATATTGACAAATTGGAGCGTGTCCAGAGGAGGGCGACTAAAATGGTGAAAGGTCTGGAAACCATGCCTTATGAAGAGAGACTTAGGGAGCTGGGTATGTTTAGCCTGGAAAAAAGACGGTAAGAGGTGATATGATAGCCCTGTTTAAGTATTTGAAGGGGTGTCACGTTGAGGATGGAGCAAGCTTGTTTTCTGCTGCTCCAGAGATTGGAACACGGAGCAATGGATGCAAGCTCCAGGACCAGAGATTCCACCTCAACATTAGGAGGAACTTTTTGACAGTTAGAGCTGTTCGGCAGTGGAACGCACTTCCTTGGAGCGTGGTGGGGTCTCCTTCCTTGGAGGTCTTTAAACAGAGGCTGGATGGCCATCTGTCGGGGATGCTTTGATTGTGATTTCCTGCATGGCAGGGGGTTGGACTGGATGGCCCTCGTGGTCTCTTCCAACTCTGCAATTCTATGATTCTATGATTCTAGAGTAGTATTTTTGGGAGGCGATGGTCCTCCATCCTAGAAACGTGCCCTGCCCAGTGCAGCTGTGTTCTCAACATCATGGCCTCAATGCTGGTGATCCCTGCTTGCTCAAGGACAGCAACATTCGTCACATAGTCAGTCCAGTGTATATTTAGGATTGTGCGTAAACAGCGCTGGTGGAAGCGCTCGAGGAGTCGTAGGTCGTGGCGATAGGTGACCCATGTTTCAGATCCATAAAGGAGGATAGACAGTACAATGGCTCTATACACACTGATTTTTGTACTTTGCCTCAGGTGTTTATTGCTCCAGACTCTTTTGTGAAGTCTTCCAAATGCACTATATGCCTTTGCTAATCTCTGATCGATCTCTTTGTCAATCTTGGCATCTGAGGAGATGATGCTTCCCAAGTAGGTGAACTGTTGAATGGACTTGAGCACAGATTTGCCAACGGCAATGTGGAGATGGTGGTGTTCGTCCTGTGGTGCAGGCTGGTAAAGAACTTCCGTTTTCTTCAGGTTGACTTCCAGCCCAAACAGCTCTGCAGCTGTTGCGAAGCAGGATGTTAGGCGCTGCAGAGCTGCTTCTGTGTGGGCAACAAGGGCAGCATCATCAGCGAAGAGCAGCTCATGGACTAGATAGTTTAGAGTCTTAGTTTGAGCCCTCAGACGGCTTAAGTTAAACAAGCTACCATCAGTACGGTAATGTATATAGATGCCGTTGCTTCTTCAAGCTCTGCCATAGCCCTTTGGAGCATCATGCTAAAGAAGATTGTAAATAAAGTTGGTCCAAGAACACAACCTTGCTTCACTCCATTAGTTATTAGAAAGGGCTCTGAAAGAGCATCGCCATATCTGACTTGACCACGCTGGCCCTTGTGTAGCAAGATAATCATTTTAAGGAATTTGGGGGGGACATCCTAGTCTTTCCAGGATATGCCACAGAGCTTTTCTACTCACAGTGTCGAAGGCTTTGGTGAGGTTGACAAATGTTACATAGAGACCCTTGTTCTGCTCCCTACATTTTTCTTGCAGTTGTCTAAGGGCAAATACCATGTCTGTAGTACTCCTATTGGCTCTGAAGCCACATTGGCTTTCAGGGAGAAGTTCTTCTGCTATGGCAGGAAGTAATCTGTTCAGGAGTATCCTTGCAAGGATTTTTCCAGCAATAGAGAGCAGTGTTATGCCTCGATAGTTTGAGCAATCAGTTTAAATGTAGGATTAAACCTATTGGTCTAAAGCCAGCATTGTGCTAGTGAAGCAGTGCCAGCACAATAGAACTACCTTTTCCATTCAGAATCTACTCATATTTCCAAGTCCCTTCAGAGCAGTGTTTTTCAGTGCACAGGTTACTCTACTGAGAAAGGAAATTACTTCTCCTTCCTGAATCTGCTGAGAGAAGATGATGGTTCAAAGAATCATAGAGTTAGAAGGGGCTCTATGGACCGTCAGGTCAAACCCCCTATTCAATGCAGGATCTCCAGCTAGAGCATCCCCAGCAGGTAGCTGCCCAGCCTCTTTTTAAAGACACCCAGTGAAGGAGATCCCGTCACCTCTTTAGGCAATTGGTTCCATTGCCAAACCACTCTCACTGTCAAGAAGTTCCTTTTAATGTTCAATTGAAATCTACCCTGATGTAACTTAGTACTATCTTCTGAGGCAACAAAGAACAAACCGGCACCCTCTCTTTGTTGCAGTGCTTGTGGTATTTAGAGTCCAATCATGTCACCCCTTAGTCTTCTCTTCACTAAGCTGAACGTGCCCATCTCCTTCAGTCTCTCCTCATATGTGTTGTTTTTATTTCGTTCTCCAGTTATTTTACCTAAATGCTCCCCACTGGTCCAGTTTGATCACTCCCGTGGATTTCTGTACAAGTGAGTTTGTCTTTGATTTATAATGCTACTGCCCCTCCTTTTCTGCCTCTGTCTTTTCGACCAGATTATAGCCTTCAGTTGCTATATTCCAATCAGTTCAACAAAAGTTTATGGCGCAACTACTATTATGTAAGTTTAAGTAGAGGGTGATCACATGCCCCTTCTTCAATTGGTTGTAGCCTTTTAGATAAAATGCCTAAATACCCTAAAGGCACCAGATTCTGTCTGATCTTGGAAGTGAAGGAGGGTCAGCTCTGGTTAGTACTTAGATGAGATACCACCAACAGATACCAGATGCTTGTAGGCTAGTGGTTCTCAAGCTGTAGAGTACACCTCTCAGCAGGGCACTATAATTGATCAAGGGGGGGTGCAAGAATTTTTCAGACATTAAATTATTATTGTCCCTTGGTGCCAGGGCAGCAGCAGAGATGTCAGAAAGCCCCGGGTGCCAGGCATACATTCTTGGGCTTGCAAAGCAGGTGGCTGATGGGCTCTGCAGAGAAGAGAGGAGAGAGATGTGAGTTGTCATGGTACAGGGCAATGGTGGCGGCAAGGCCTGGGTGCCATGTGTGCATTCTTTCTGCTTTGGCTGTGGTGCTTCTGCTCTTTCCATTCTAAAAGTGGAAACAGTGGCTGCTGTGCTCCCCAGACATGGTGGAGCAGGAAGAATGTGCACCTGGTGCCTGGAGTTTCCCACTGCTGCCATCCCAGTGTGTGTGTGATGTCTGCATGTAGATGTAAAGGGGATCACAGAAGTAAAAATTTGAGAACCACTGTTGTAGGCTATATTTCAGAGAAAGGAACTGGCAAAACCACCACTGAGTATTCCTTGCCTAAGAAAACCCTACGAAATTCATGGGATTGCCATAAGTTGACAGGGACTTGAATGCAGACACACACAAACACAATGACTGCAACCAGAAAGTAGGAGAAATGAAGACCTTCCAGTTTTCTTTCTAATGTGAAGCATTTTATACCTGTTAGCTCTTATAGCTGTTTGTAAGCCACAATGCTGATCACAGGAGATCAGTCCAAACATTTTTTTGGCTTAATCTTAGTTCTGGGTTGAGTGAACTTGACTTGAAAGCAGCAGGGTGTACAACTGAGTCTGTTAACCTTATTTTGTTTGCATTGGATTATTTTGCAAATGAATTTTGCATGCAGCAAGATTATTATGAGTTTACTTCTAGATGTCTCTGAATAGGTCTAGCCCCGGGGCTTGCCTTAAGGCAGAGCTGAGAAAGTTTTCTTTTCTATGAAGGGTCAGATTCCTTCAGGACAGCAATCTGCTGAAGGATGGACTCAACTTCCTTTCTTCTCCCACCTCATCCAGCAGGCTACTGAGGGAATAATGGATTGCTCTTCTGTAGGTCTGAATGAATCATTTGCAAAGGACTTTTGTAATCAGGCTGAGGGTCACAGGTTGTTTACCCCTCTTGTAAGTCAGAGTGTCAAGTATTTGTCCCTTTGCAGCATTCTGGGCTGTTGCCTCCTTCTCTCTAGATGTCAGAGACAGGCAGCAGATGTGTGACCCGCCAGATCACTCAGAAATATGAGGTGTGCATAACAACATCATTTTTACTTGACTGGATATACACTGACTTTGTACAACTGTTACAGCCTTCCTGGGCAGAAGAAGTAGCGCAGATCACCTGTCTCTCAGTACTTGCCTGTTTGATACTACTACTCTCCTCAGCATGGTAGCAGATCAGACAGTGTCAGTATTTGATTAATTGCCACACTTAAATTACCTCTGCAGCCCTGTCTGAGGGCACAGAGCAGCTTGAAGCCTGGCAGGAGGAAAGAAATGGGTAGCTTTGGCTGTAATGGCTACCCCACAAAGCAAGAGGAGATGTAAGTGTGATGTACCTTCCTCTTTCTCTTCTTTTTAGGGTAGGAAGCAAATCTTGCTCCAGTTTCACTCAGCTTTGGAAGTGCTAGCCAGAGAGAGAAAAAGATACTCAGCATAAGCATGGCATGGTAATTTGTGGACTCTTCTGCTGGGGTTTGACATTTAGAAAGCTGATAGCCACTTTGAATATTTAGTGAATGAGGGAGAAAAGCCTGCCAAACACCCCCACCTCACCCCCACCTATCCTTTTAGTATCAGGAAAGTCATAATCTGTGTTGATGAGACAACATATAAGAATCCATAAGAAAGGTACAAGATGGTTCTGTCTCCTGCTTCACAGTAGTGTTGTACCATGTGGTTTCAAAAGAACAAGATAATTCTCACACGCCCCTTTTGTAGCACTAAGGATTTCTACATATAAGCATCTAAATTTCAACACAATGTAGTGCTGGTGTGTGTTTTGGTGGCATGTGTGCTGTTCATGAATGAAATACCTAGCACAATTAATTCATGCATCATGTACATAACTTTCTTCTGATTTCCTTTCTTTCTTTGGAGTCTCTGTAGATGTTGTTCAGCTTTTGTTCCACACGCAGCCCTTTGTTTGTCTCAGTTGGCCCTAAATCAGAAAGTACTTACTGTAGTTCAAAAGAATAGTGTCATATCACATAACAAAGGTCACTGCACCTCACATGGATGGGAAGGAGAGAATTTCGGTTGTATTTTTTGTGACTAGTTGCTGCATGTGAACTCACCAGTCTCTTAACCATCAAAGTTAAGCTTATGTCAACCAAACAATTAAGTGATAATTAATGATAAGTCTTAAGGTTAAGGTTATGGTTATGATCGTACACTTCTCAGTCATAGATACCTTAAAAGGCAACATTGCTTTCCATATTTTCATCACACCATTTAGTTGTGTCTCTTCCTGTTGTAATAGTTAGGACTTTTCACATGTTTGACTTCATGAAAGGATTCTTCTGTTGAGCCTTCTACATGTGCCTGTGTACGCACTGTTATCTGCACACAGAAGATGTTTGAAGGAAAGAAGATTTCATGAAAATATTTAAGAGCTTCTTTGATGGAAGGTGGATCTTGTATAAATACAGTTATTTAACTTTCTAGAATGGGAAGGTTTGGTCCATTCTCAGTGACCTGCTTTGGTTTCAAACTGAAATTAGAGAAGTTGAAACATTTACATGTTCAATGATGAATTTTCCTGCAGCTTCTTTTTTGTTGTTATTGAAATAAGACACATTACAGTAGTTCTTTTTTGTCCTCCCAGTACTAACTGACAGATTACTTTCTTCAGGCGGGCTGTATTCTGATGAGACCCTTGGTAGTTCTTGTTTCAAAATCACACACAACATGGAACAATTATTTTAAAACTTCCCAGATGTTAGGAATGCAGAATAGGAGAAGAGGTTTGTTGGGATGCCTTCCAAGATTTAAAGTCATCCCTGCAAGCATTAGAAACAGACACCCGTGGAGCAGTGGGTTTGAGTAGCAGGTTTTTGGCTCTGTCTTATGCTATAAATGTGTTGCCTTCTGGCAGTAGTGTCCATAAAAATTGGGTTTTTTTCTCCAAAGAACAGCTAATTCTAATTACGTTAATGGAGACATTTTTGATCTTGATTGATGACAGCTGAGTAATCACGACTGAGGTCACTTTCTTATGCTGCAGGGTATTAAACATAGGGATTATAGTAGTTTATTGGTATCTTGAGTGGTTTCATAGAGTTATTTTAAGCTTCCGTTAATCTGAGGGTCTTTTTTCCCTTCTATATAGGTTAAAGAAAGATGTTCATTCTCAACTTGATCAGAGGTATGTTCTTGTTCAGTGCTCTGACTTAACGCTGGAGATACAGGTCTCAGCTAATGTTAACCTAACATAAGAATTGAACAAAAAGCACAGTTGTAGCTAGCTACAGCAAATAGCCACTTGCTTTGTGAAACAGAAAAGAAATTTTAAAATCTGTACAGCTGTAGCTGCCTAACAAAATCAGAATGTTGCTCATCATTCTCTGGAATTCTAATGGGATGTTCTCTCACTTCTGGGGGAGGGGGAAGATCTTTAGCCATTACAAGTGTGGAGAAAAACCTCTAGGTATAGTGATTACCTAGACTTAAAATTACATTGGGAGCAAGTAAGAGCAGTGGTTACTCATTGCAGGGATTTTGGCCCTGCTCACATATAATGCCAACACATAGTTTGTGACTATGTGAATGATAACTAATGTTCAACTGTCTTTCTTTTACTTAACATGCTATTATCCCTTCCCTTCCTGATTTTATAAGCCCTGATTTTGTAAGCTATAAAATGGGTAAACCATAGTTTGCTGTGGTTTCTGTTTTTTAGGCAACTTAGAGTTTATGCAAATGCTAGTTTGGCTGATTCATATGTACTTGTAAATTATAATTTGTACACATAAAATGCAGAAACAGGAGAGTAAGGGAAACTATTAGTCTAAGAGTTATTATCATGGAATTAAACCATGTTCAGATATTTCATCTGAACTGGATCTCTGGTAACAACTTTTGGATTAAAACAGCATTGAACAAAATGGCCCGAGGCTGAATGAATACAAGCACAGGAATAAATATTCTATAAATCCTGTTTCTTTTTTATTTGCTTCCTACGGAAAAGCTTGATTGAAATACTTTGTAGAGCAGGGATAAAGCATATGTGGTAGGCCACTGTATGCTAACCAAGAATTGGTTTTGTGGATCCCATACAACGCTTTGGGTTGTAAGTGCCTGTAACTACCATGTCCTGTAATTTCTCAAAACTGGCATCAGCACTCAGTTTCTCTTCTGTGCTCCTGTATTGTCTATTAGTACTCTGACAAGTCATATATGTTTCAAGGAAAATTACCAGTGATGGAGGGCTTTAATAGGGGAAAATAGAGCTGATCTGGTGTTGTCTGTTTTGTGTTCTCCATTTGGTAAGTGAAAAGAAATTATCTCACTGGCTGGTTTTAACTTCTCTCCCCTTGCTGACTTGTTTAAAAAACATGCACAGTTCCCTCAACACTGCTGGCAACAGGACCCATGGAAAACTGATCAGATTGTTTTCTGATGCTGCTCTTTTCCAGCAAGCTGGGAAACCAGCATGCTATAAAGCTATTGTGTGATTCTGCAAAGCTTGGGTCTGAGCATGCCTAAATTATTCATCACTTTGTTTATCATGAATACCAGTGTGGCTTTGCTCTTACCTCATGCTGATCCTTTCACTCATTTTTTCCCATGTTTGTCACAACCAAAGTGTTTAGATAGCATGTCCCTAGTTTTCCATGGATTACTTTAATACTTGGAATTCCTTGCTTTTTTCTTCACTAATCCATGCTAACTATGATCAAAGGAAGTTTGCTCCTTTGCTTAACTATGAGTCTCAGACTATTGGTTAATCTAGCTCAGTACTAGCTCATGACTGGCAGCAGCTCTCTAGGATTTCAAACAGGATGTTGGAAGTTTGAACCTGGGACCTTTCACATGCAAAGAATGCTATGAAGGGGAATGGAGCTGCAGAAAAAGAGGGTGGGGATTAAAGCTTCCTATTTCTCAGCCCCAAATATTGGCTGCACTCTGGGGCTTGCTCTAATTCTGCATTTGGCACACCTGTCCTGCAGAGCTATGACAAGCTTCCTGTGTATCTTCTCTCTTGTTTTGAGCTGGAGAGTTGGGGACAGCGGTATGTGGCATTCATAGTGCTTGAAAAGTACTCTTTGAGTGCCCAGCAAAACGAAAACCAAAGCAACACTCTGCAAACTTTGACCCTTAGAAGGGCAGATGTTTCCCTTCCTTTGCAGTGAGTTTCATGGGTGCGGTGTGACATCAGGGATAACAGCCTGCCCATTGGGCAAGGAGGGAATGAGGTTCTGACAACAATACATTTTTGGTTGGCTGGTAAAGGTGTTGAGATCCAGTGTGGGGTAGTGGTTCGAGTGTTGGACTAGAATTCTTGGAGACTAGGATTTATTGCCATTCAGCCATGGAAACCCACAGGGTGACGACCTTGGGCAAGTCGCACTCTCAGCCTCAGAGGAAGGCAATGGCAAATATCCTCTGAACAAATCTTGCCACAAAACCCCCCACAATAGGTTCACCATAGGGTTGCCATACGTTGGAAACAACTTGAAGGCACATAACAACAACAACAAGAATATCTTTGATGGCTCCTGTGTATATGAATGAATGGGAAGTAGCTTTCTGAGGAGATGTCACTCAAAATCAAACTTTTTAATTGGAGTAAGTTGAGGTGTGTGAGAGAATGGGTAGAAAAGCCAAGTAGCATCAATATTGCTGTGCTCTGGTTTTGGCTGGAGGTTTTATCTTAGTGTTAGTTTCCCCCCTCTAGAATTTCATTGAAGTGTTCTCTCCTTGTTGGGCCACACCAGCATGAAAATAAAATAATATAGAACTTCTAATCACCTTTGGGTTTTTAAAAAACATTTATTTGGGTGTGGGGTCCAGGAGATAAGGGGGCATCCCTTGGAGCTTCGAAAGGGGGCTTCGAACTGCACAAGGCATATATGCTGCACATTCTTCACCCCTAATTTAAAGGTACATTGGTCTTTGGAAGGCTGCAGCTATTTAAAAGTATCTGGCTTTTTTTCCCCCCAAAAAAGCAAACTAGCTTTATTTTAATGGGGTCTGTGGGGTAGTGGTGTTCAGTTTTTAATGTTCAGTTTTTGTGGGCTACTTTGATAAGTAGGTGTCATGGATAATCACTGTACATTTTGTGTAGTGTTCTGGAACATTTAATTTCTTGTGTTTGACTGTTAAAATTACCTGACAGAAGCAATAGGAAAGCTTTGGTTCAGTGTAAGTTCTGTGCCCCTGGTGGTAAGCCCAAGTATTGTCTGAGATAGTCTGAAGATTTTCAGCATGCGTTGTGCTTGTATGCAGGAGTCTCAGAGGCAGGTGGGCATGAAGGAAAAAAAGAAAAAGGGAATTGAAGAGGGCTGTAATTGTGATAATTGGAGAACATTCTTGATTTTACTGCAGTACTGCTAAGGACTTTGAAATCCAATAAGGTGTGGTTTTTGATTATTTTGTTTCCTCATTGTTGGTAGACTTCATACCCACTTCATGGCTGAAATCTTCAAGGATTTTTTTGTGCTGTGCACAAGTTCCATGCTTTCAACAGGGGCAAATATGCTTGTATCTCTAGGCTCAAGTTTTAATTGAAAAGAGGCCATGCTGACATCTGGCTCACATAATAAAATATTTTATGGAGTTACAATGAGAAATGCCCAGCTGGCACTGCTTTTGCATCCATGTGCTGAAGCCACTTTAAATCATCACCTCTGGCTGTACGGTTGTCAGGCACCCAAAGTGCCTCCCAGGAAAGGTAACGGGAGTTGTTGCTATGTCGCTCTTGCTCCAGCTTACTTGAAGCGGACATGTAATGTGATCTGTAGGGATGAAACCTGTTGGCATTCCGGAGGAGCAGCGGGTGGCTTTGATCTTGCTAAGTAGCAATGATTCAAGTCTTGCAGATTGTGAAAGAGCTGGTATCACCAGTGCGACGTAGAACAGATACTGCAAAGAAAGGTAGGAGAAGCCCTGAAATGTTCATCCTTAACCATCTGAGTAATCTATTCCTGCTCCAGTGTTAACCTTGAGTGATTGCCTGAAGCTTATTCTATCTTTATTTCAAGTTTGCAGTTTGGGCACTGACGTTCAGCTGCTAATGTCTTGCTTTGAGCAGTGATAAATTCTATGTGAGCAGCAGCAGTCCTAAAGGGAATTCTGAGCACTTTACAAAACTGAGGATAGAATTTCAGTATGTGTAGTAGATGCTTTATTTTAAGGGCCATATGCTCTTTTGTTTCCCTTCCAGCTGAAAAGACTTTCCTGTCTATATAATTGTGTCAGAATAATCTTGGTATATGAGAATATCCTGCAGATATCTTCTAACTAGATTTCAATAGATGAAAGAGACTTGCTGTTGGTGCTTTCATGGGAATATGATCTTTAAAAGCCCAGTGTGCATTCATTTTCTTTAAAAACTGGGTTATGTATCATGTTCAAATTTAAGATTACATCTCCTAAAGAAATGTTGCGAGAAAGTACTCCCGTTATGCTGCTTGTGATGTTTTGATGTAATTCCATTTTGTGGTTATCTCTTTTAAAATGTAAAATTCTTACAAGATACCTGTGCTGGTTTCACCTATCCTTGAGGGTTTAGTGAAATACTTAACATACCCAGCTTCAGAAGTTAGGCAATTATTTTATACATGTATGAATTGTAATGTTGTGTTGACAGGGAGAGCCTTGAAACTGTTAAGGAGGTTCACTTCGGTGGTTTTTTTTTAGCGTTTTACTTCACCATATGAAACAGAAATCACATACTGCCTTTGCATGGATTGTATGTATATTCAGTGGGTCATAGAACCACAATTAGTGCACCCCCCTTCAGATTCTTACCCGCTCTTATATGAACTAAGCTCCATTGGTTTCAACATTTTTTTCTAGGCAAGTATGCCTGTTTGCTAACATAAAACACCAGCTTCCTGAAATGAGTCACTCTGCATACACTAAATAGCTTAAGCTGTCTCCTTTGAAGTTTTCTTGGGTTTGGAATACTGTAGTTCATTATATCATAAAACTGTGACATGTTTAAGGTCTATATTTTGCATTTGAACCACCTAGCTTCTTTTTTGAATTTAGATCTGTAGTTCTATATTATAGACAAGACAGAAGGATGGTGTGAGTTATTCTGTCAGTTGGTGTTTTGCCTATAATGGAACTTGGGCATGTGTTGATATAAAAGTGTGAATATTGGCTGTTGAGATTAGCCTGCTGTTGCCAAATCACAAGAAACCTTGACTTCTTTATTTTTATGGGAAGAAATAGGACTTCAGTGATCTCCACTAATTAAGTTAGATATGAGTTGAATGTATTGTCTTTTATAAATATAGAATATGCAGCTCCTAGAGCAGAGATCAGTGGATTTTTCAAGAAGTTTCTGTACTGCTGCATCTGGAAACAACTTTTAGGTGTTGCATAGGTGAAACTAGCCAGATATAGTCTGAAAGAGAAGTTTTATCTTTGTTGGAGGTAGAAACACCAGAGTTTAGTCCCTGTTCATATTTCCCTCATATTTAGAAGTCCCCCTTTTGCTGCAAAACGAGGTATCTTCAAATCCAGGAAACTCATTCAGGGGTACCCATTATGGCCATGTCATTATCTGTGTGTATCAGATAATTTTTTTATTGTTACAGAAAGCATTAGTGCAACCCTCTACATGTTGTTTAACTGCAGATGCTAGCACTATTTTCCATTGGCTATGCTGGCTAGGGCTGATGGGATTTGCAATCTTATATAGAGGGCTAAATTGGCCATTCCTGCATTACTGTGAAGTGCTAATCACTTCCATGTACTGTGACACCTTTAGCTCTTTCTCTTCCCTTGCATTCCTAGAGGTCACAAACCCAATCTTAGCTAGGCTACCTTTCGTTAATGAATGTTAACCTGCAATCGTGTTTCAGGTAATCCAGTAGATGGGTTAGATGCCATGCCGTATTGCCTGCAGAGCTGTAGGATTCTCAAGTAATTTGGGCGAGAACCAAGAAAAGTACTGTAAAGTGAGGTACTGATATTCAGTATCACACCCTTGGAATGTATTATATTGTTGATAATGTTTCAGGCCAATACTTTTGGTCTTGTAAAAAATCATACAAAATGTCAATTGCAGTCAACTCAAATGAACAGTTATTATTATTAATGTTAATATTCATATTAATATTTTGTTCATTTATATCCTGCCTTTCTCCCAATATTGGGACTCAAGGTAGCTATCAGTATTTTTAAAAAACAATACAGATTTAAAAACTATGCAAAAAATTGATAAAAGTATAAATATAAAAGTTAATTAAAAGCATTTTTAAACAATTTATAAAGTTAAAACATTAAACATTAAAATTCATTAAGAGATTATACAAACCATAAAACTATACAGGACATCATTAAAAGTCCACTCCATTCAACTTCTCAAAGCCTGGTGGCACAAACATACTTTTAGTTGCTGATGGAAAGAGGGCAAGGAGGGCATCATCCTGGCCTCCCTAGAGAGGGACTTACAAAGACTGGGAGCAGCCACTGAGAAGGCCCTCTCCCTTGTTCCTACCAAATTAACCTGAGAAGGTGGGTGGGACAGAGAGGAGGACATCTCCAGATGATCATAGAGCTCTAATGAGCTCATAGAGGGAGATATGGTTCTTCAGATAGCTTGAACCCAAGCTGTGCAGGTTTTTATAGGTCATCACCAGCACTTTGAATTTTATCTGGAAACAGACCGGCAGCCAGTAGAGCTGTTGCAACAAGGTCACAGAGATGCCATGGAGTTGTGTGATCCCTATAACCAGCTTCAGTTAGCAATCTGGCTGCAGCTCCTTGGACCAATTGAATGCTATGATTCTATGATTCTAAGTTTCTGAGCACTTTTCAAAGACAGCTCTATGTAGAGCACATGACTGTAATCCAAACAGGATGTAACTAAAGTATGTGTTACCATGGCCAGATCTGACTTCTCCTAGAGCAGTTGTTGAAGTTATTACACGTGCCCTGAACAGGTATAGGACAACCTGGAGGCAGGTATAGGACAACCTGGAGCCAGCAGTCTTTGTGCTTTCCTAGTATATGGATGCCATGAACTTCACTTAGTCTTTCAAGCTAATTATGGTGGAAGATCCTTTGTGTAGGACTTGGTTGAGTATTTGCAGAGCTTATCTTGTCAAATTAATAGAGCTGACTAATCTGCATTTGGGATACTGAAATGGAGTGGCTGTTCTACCTGCAGGATGCTGGGAGCTTTAGTCCCCGAGGAAAAATGTCTAAGTCATAGGAAGGGGTTAATTAAAGGACAACCTCATTGCCCACTCAAGAAGGGACATTAGGACCTTGTTGAAATGTTCATACTGATCAGTTTTAACCCTTACATTGAACTGTTAATTTTTCAGCTCTCTGTGATAGTTACAAAAGAATTTGAAAGGAATGCTACCAGAAGTGAAATAAAAATGATTATTGCTAGATTTCTAAACACTGCTTAAAGATTCAGTATTTATCAGAGCTGTAATTGAATTTGACCTTGGGCAGATTCTGTATGTCAAGGCAATATTGTCCAGGATGAGTCAGTCTTGTTAACAGTGGAAGTGGGAAAATATTATAAATGATGTTCTCTTAAGAATCCCACTATATTAGAACAAGAGGTGAATTTAATCAGTTATAGCAGATGTGCAATTATGTTGATGACTTTTAAAAAGTTGTTGGTATTTAGCTTTGCAGCTTCCCCTCTTAGGTCTCCTGCTGGTTTTTGCTGACTTCTGAGAGCTTATGCTGAATGTTGTGATGGGAGTCAAAGTACTGGATGAGGACTTGGGAGATCTTAAGTTTTAGTCCCCCTTGAGGGATGAAATTGACTAGGTGATGTTGAAATAGTCTCTCTCTTTCTCTCTCTGTTCTACTTGACAGATTGTTGTGAGAATGGCTTGAGCATTTTAGAAGAAAGATGGGGTATAAATTCAATGAATGAATATGAAATTCCTATATGATTGCATTTCTGTTATATAAAGTCTCTGTGTGATCCCACCCCCCGCCTTAAATATATAATTTTATCAGTCCTGTGTCTCAAGCAAATTCAGTAGCAGCAAAATGGCATCTTAAGGATAATCATTGTCCTGCTCTCTATTTTGGTTATGGCATCTGCTGTCCTTACCTTATTGTACAAAACAATCCTTTTCAAGTCTCAGATACATCAGGGGTGACTAGACACCTTGTTACAGTTGTGCAGTAGGGAGCCAACGTGGCCCAGTGGTTTGAGCATTGGAATGCAATTCTGGAGACCAGGGTTTGAATCCCTGTTTGGCCATGGAAAACCACTGGGCAACCTTGGGCAAGTCACACTCTGTTAGCCTCAGAAGAAGGCAAAATCAGCCCCCCTCTGAACAAATCTTGCCAAGAAAACCCCTGTGGTAGGGTCTCCATAAGTCAGAAACTGTATGAAGGCATGCAACAATGAAAAAGCCTGGATCTGAAGTTCCATGCAACTTATTTTCCATGAACTGAAGGGAGCTTTGGATATGTTACTCAAACAGCAGCCCTTTCATCCCATACTTTGTATTGTACCTCTCCCTTCATCCAGGGGTTATCTAAACAGCAAAAATACTCCTCAAAGAATTCAAGTTGAATGCGATTTGTGTAAATGCCTTCCCACATCAGTCCACAGTATTTGGGAGGAGGGGGCCAAATCTACAAAAAACTCTGAAGGAAAAGCCTTTGCAGCTTTCCCTCAAGTTTTTAAAAAGCTCTGCAGGGAAAGCGCATTCTCGCTATTGGGATAATCTGATTTGCATTCATTCACATTCCTGATAAAAGTGGAAGTAGAAAGCTGGTTGGTTGGATGTGTGCAGGGGGTGGAGCTTGCTAACAAGACAAGCACCTGGAACCACCATGTTGGATTTTTGCCTTAGCAATTGTGTGCTGGGGTGATGAAACAGCCTTTTCTTTTTATTTAGGCGGAATATTGCACTTCTGCACCTTGGTTATGCTTTTAAAAAGATACTGTTTGGTGGTGGCAACTGGTGAGAATAAAAACATGGGTAATTCACTCGTGCCCGCCATCTTGATTTGCAGGCATGCCTGTTGGGACAGCAAAGTGGATAGCTTTGCATGCCTGTGAATTTGCCAAAAAACCCCATTAAGACAAATTGAAGATGCTTCAAATTGGCATTAGTGTGCATCAATCCACATTTTTTTCCTTCGTACAGACAGCACCCCAATCTCCCAAGGAGTTTATGGTGACAGCATCAGGTTAGCACCTGTTGTTTCAGAAGAAGCTTGTCAGAAAGAAAGAAAGAAAGAAAGAAAGAAAGAAAGAAACTCAATTGTCTAGGTATACTTCAGTATTTGGTATGCTTGAAGAGGCTCTCTGGACCGTGGCCATTGTGAAGGCACTGAAACAGGGCTGGGGAGAATCCAGTCCATGCCCGCAAGGCTTTTTGTGTGCCCACTTAGGATTCTCTGGAACCATTCCTCCACCTGTTTTTTGGAGGGGTGACACCCCTCCCCTCCAAGTTAGTTGAGATTCTTGGAAATTTTGAGGAGCAACAGCTGGGCTTAACTTTCCACTTTTGGGGTTGGCAATATGATACTGCCTTCCAAGTAATAACCAGACCTGACCGAGATCAGATAGGATTTGATGCCTTCAAGCTCTTTAGGCAGTCTGAAAATATGATACAGGAGTACTTAAATAACTGAAAATATACAATTTTGTAAATTGTAAATATGGAAGACTGAAACTAAAATTGGGCTTCACCTTCTTCAGCATCTCTGAAAGGACTCTTGGTATTGTGTTCAGCAGCATGTCAGAGGAATTCATTGACTTATAAACTCCTGACATTTTAAGAGTGGGGTGGATGAAGTGCAGCCCCCACCCCACGACGTTGCAGAACTGTAGCTACTGTCAACCTTAGCTATTGTAGAAAATCATGAAGGATGAACTTGTTTGCTTTAACATTGTGAATATTTTTCCAGTGTTAGAAAATTATGGTGTGCTAATTTGTTTCCTGACAGGGCTGGGGAATAGTTACACATCCTTTGTTTAATTGTGTGGATTTAGACTGCTATTTAAACAATTTGGTCATATGCAAATTAAAACAAATGCTTTAGTTTATTGAAAGACTACAGTCTTGTAGTACGTTAAAGACTAAGAAACTTATTATGGCATAAACTTTCATGCACTGCAGTCCACTTCATCAGCAACATTATGTATTTTCCTGAATTACAGATACAGACATACACATTTCCACAGTGTGTGTGTGTGAGGGTGAGGGGTGTTTTGAACACTTAAGTCATTTGCCTAGGACCTCAGTTTATACCCCCGTGTGTGTGTGTGTGTGTGTGTGTGTGTGATTGAGAGAGAAAGAGACAGACACAGACTGAGAATAATATTTGAAGCATCTGATAAAGTGAACTATAGTCCACAAAAGCTTTATGACACAATGTTTGTTAATCTTCAGGGTTCCAAAAAACTCTTTAGCTTTTATTGCACTGCACAAACACAGCTATTACTCTAGAAATAAATTTATTGAGGGAGCTTGTTCTTAATTAATCTTTCTTTAATTTTGATAGCAATAGCTTGCCTTTAATAAGTTTTTTGAGGCTGTTAAAGTCAGTTCTTTTGCAGAGGGCATAAATTGCCATGTTGCTAAGCAGCCCGTATTTTTTTAAAAGGGCAGTAAAAGAAATTTTGATACATATTAACTGCATATATTTAATTCCTTTTACTAGAAAGTGGCAACAAGCAATAGCTCAGTGTTAGAGCAAACGCTTGGCAGGTAGAAGGATTGGTTACTAGCACCTCCGGTGGAAAGGATAACTTTGAGTAAATTGCTGCCAGTCAGAGTGGGTTGTACTGAGTTAGATGGATTGATGGATTGAATTAGTGCTATGTTATTGTGTGCCTTCGAGTCTTTCCGGACTAATGGCGACGCTAAGGTGAACCTATCACTGGGTTTTATTGCCAAGATTTGTTCAGAGGGGGTTTGCCATTGCCTTCCTCTGAGAGAGCGTGCCTTGCTGTGAGAGGGTATGGGGGTCTGCCATGCTACCTACCTACCTCCTCTGCTGTTTCTCCCAAACCCAGGAAACCCAGCTGTGGAGCTGACCAGAATCAAGAGAAGGCAGACAGCTGCATTAAAGAGCAATTAACAAGCACTAGGGAGACAGTAGAAGCTCAGCAAGCAAGGGTGTAGGGCAACCCAACTATTAAAAGCAGCTCTATAGCCATGGGGAGAGAAGTGTTAGGAAGTAGAAACAGCCAGCCTGTGGAAAGGATGCTGGACTTATCCTTGGGGCAGGGGACAGTCCTGGAAGGAGGTCCAGGCAGGGGTCAGAGGAATCACTCACTGCCCCCACCCCCAGGAGGTATGATTTTGCCCTGCAAGGGGGAGAGGGAGAGGAAGAGAAAATCCAGGAGAGGTTCTGAAGCAGCTTACCCTATAGCTACCAACAGGTCTCCATACAATCTAAAGCTTGTTGGTCTATGTGAGTGCTGGAGGGGTTTACTATTAAGTATTGGAACAAATAAACTTTATTTAATCTTTTGGCTTGACACCTCCTTGATAGTTGGTGGAGTTGAAGGCTGCTCTCCATGGAGGGACTAGATGGGAGACACAGTGGCCCAAGTTCACCCAGTAAGTTTCTATGGCTAAACAGGGCTTCATACTCTATTCTGCCAGCGTTCTAGTCCAACTCTCAAACCACTACACTGTGCTGGCTCTGTGATTTGGCATGCATGTCTGTAAGTTCATGTTGCAATATTTGTTCAGCACGTTTCTGTTAGGAGGCCAAATCAGAGCATTATAGCCTAGATTTAACATAGTAGCCTAGGGTCTGAACATAGGAACCTTCTGGCCTGGGTATTTGTGCCCCATGTGCTAACTTTAATCAAAGGTGGACAGTAGAAAAAGAGTACAGTACATTCACTGTCCTCTTCAGGCTAGGTGGTTCTCCCTGACCTTAAATATATGTCAGGGTTGGGGAAGGTGCTGCTATAACTCCTTTCGTTCCCTTATTTTAAAGAAAAACATAAGGTGAGAAATCACTGCTGTAACACTCACTCATTGTCTACAGCAGGAATAACATTTAGTGACTCCCTGCCAAGTCCTTTCAGAATCTCATTTTTTGGGACAAAAATGGCTGGGGAAAATCTGCAGTTACAGTAACTTCTGGGGCAGATTTTCAATGCAAATTGGGAGTTGTGGTCCACTGGGGGGAGGAAATTGGCTGCAGTTATTTCCCACCCTTAGTAAATGCTTCCATATGAGAATGGGATATTCTCTTGTGTGGTCTTGTATGTCACTTTTTGGCTTTTTATGGTCTAATGCAGAGAGTGGTCAGTTTTTCTGGGAGTGATGCGGACAGCCCCATGACCTTGGGTGTATCCTCCAGCTAGTGGGTCAGACTCTCAAATAAGCAACCTGGCCACAGTTCCAGCAGCAGAAGTAAGAACCAATGCATTTCAAGGAAATTCTGTCACTATGTCCTTTAGAGTACTGGGAATATGTTGTTGTTGTCTGTGTTCAAGTTGTCTCCAACTTATGGTGACCCTAAGATGAAGCTGTCCTGGGATTTTCTTGACAAGGTATGGCTGTGAGAGGTTGGCTAACTTACGGGATCTTTGCACCAGTGTATACCAGTACTCACTGAGGAGACTCCAAACCAAAATGAAATAAAAATGTTTTTTTATTGGGAGATAATCACAGAAACATTCACACATGCAGTCATGTTCACAAGCTATCACACAAGGCTAATGAAGAATTAGGAGGAAGTATTTGGACTGGGGAATAGATTTGGGGAGTGGGCTATAATTACCTGTCCAGAGAATAAAGATTTGTGCAGTGAAGAAAGACTCCTTGGAGCTGAGGGTTGCACAGCAGTCGGGCAGAATAACAGTGCATGGAGAGCTGTGCGCACATGGCTATGATTTTAGGATAATATTTATACCAATATTGTACCCTTGAGGGGTACTTTGAGTGTAAAACAATGCTTAGGTGAGCATTGTTAGACAAAGAAAACTCCGGCTTCATTGATTGCCACGAATGGTGGGAACAACAAGGATGATGGGTTTATGGCCTCCTCTGTGTTGTGGATAGGAAAAGGTGTGAAGGAAAGATTTACCGGAATGAGTGTGGATATTAGGTGCTCTGGTCACTGTTTGTTTTTGGAGTATGATTCAGTGCCAGGTGCATCCAGGAGAGATTAGCACGTTCCTCCCTAACAGGTATCTAAGGGGGGCTTCGCTTAATCACATCCTGGTGTACTTGAAACCACGTGAAGTATCTGATAAGCTGAATTGTGAATTATTGGAGGGAGGGAACTGTAAGGCCAGGTAATAGGGTTTCCATGGCCAAACAAGGATTTGAACCCGGGTCTCCAGAGTCTTAGTCCAACTCAAACCACTACACTGCACTGGCTCGCTACTGGAAAAATACTGTACCTGTATTAGGGAAGAGTGCTTTTCCTCAAGTTGAAGTCGGTCTAATGGCAAGTCAGAAATGAAAAGGAAAAGCAGAAACTCAGGCTCTAATGAAAATAAGTGAGTTGCCTGTGGCTTAAATCAGACATATTATACATGTTGTAGTGCTGGTTTAGCTCTGCACTGAGTGAAAAAGAAATCATGGGATGAAATGGGTGTCTGAATTGATCTAGTATACTTTAAAATAAATCCTTCCCCTTCCCCCTGTTTTGCTTTCCTGTTTTTCTCAGGTGCTATGACTTCACTACACCTTAAAATTCTTGAGCTGTCAAGTGGTTATGTAATGTTTACCAGATTGATTAGGTAAAAGAGTAATCAATTCTGTTTAAATAAATTTGCATGTTATTAGAAATTTTTAATAATTCTATTTGGGGAGAGAGAAGGAAGAATGTGAGGGCATTAGCAAAACAAACATCAATGCATTATTAAAAGGGAAAAATCATCTGGTATTTTTTCACCCCCTTTTTAGGTAATGCAGCAGAGCCAAGATATGCCATAAAATAATGGGTGTTTTGCCAATCTAATCTACTAGTGAATCTGATTAAATATTTCAGCCCTAACTCTTTCTAAATGCTTTAAGGGACTCATCCATGATGGCCTGCAGAAGCACCTATGTAGGGAGGGAGACATGTACTGATTTTTTGAATTGCTGTAGAAACATTCATAGTGACACAAGAAGCCATGATATTTGTCTGAGCAAAAAGTCTCATTCTCAACTCAGCAGTGTATGATGGTGTAACATGACTGTGTTTCCTATAGCTTGGACCTGTACATTTAACAATACATTTACAATAATAAAATGTGATATCATTCTTCTGTTGGTTGAATGATTGGAAATGTGCCACACTTTCTGTATGGTAGAGTAATTCTAGAGTAACACAAGGATTTTCCTGGGCAACCTAATGCAATTATGCTTAATCTGTTTTATTGACCTCTTCATTCTACCTCCTTGTCACACATTGGCATGAGGGAACCGTGCCAGCAAATATCCTTGCGTTGATTCTTTTTTGTGTTTGCAAGGCTGCAAAGCTACTGTTAAGTGTTTGGAAATACACTGATGAAGCTTGAAACTTTCTGTCCTCCTTGGATCAGTTTTGCTAGTCAGCTTAATTGCTCCAATGATTCCCTTTGCAGAAAAAAAGTTTATTGATTTTATTCAAAATCTTTATTGAAAGTTGCAATTGTTCATGCTCAGATTGACCATAAAGGAGGAGTGGGCATAGTGTTTCCCACCAGATGTTGCTGATGTACAACTCCCAGCATTTCTGAATCTGGTGGATGGGAGTTGCACTCTAACAACATTTGAAAGGTTGCACTTTTGTCTACCCCAGCCTCAAATATCATGGCAATGATGGCTTAAGTCAGTGGTTCTCAACCTGTGGGTCCCCAGATGTTGTTGGACTACAGTTCCCAGGAGCCCTCTGAGGTCTTACCTTGATAGCCAGGTGGTCCTCCCAGTCATTAGTGAGGCTGTAGGATTGAACTCATAGCCTCACTAATGACTGGGAGGACCACCTGGCTGTCAAGATGAGACCTCAGAGGGCTCCTGGGAACTGTAGTCCAACAACATCTGGGGACCCACAGGTTGAGAAGCACTGGCTTAAGTGATTCAATCTACAGGAAAAGAGATTCCACCTAAATATTAGGAAGAACTTCCGGATGGTAAGAGCTGTTTGACAGTGGAATACACCGCCTCAGAGTGCGGTGGAGTCGCCTTTGGAGGTTTTTAAACAGAGGCTGGATGGTCATTTTTGGGAATGCTTTGATTGTGTGTTCCTGCATGGCAGGGAGTCGGACTGGATGGCCCTGTGGTCTCTTCCAATTCTATGATTCCGTAAGTGTTGACTGGCAGCTGATTAGATGTTTTCCTTCCACCTCAGAGTAAATGATGCTAGGAAAACTGTGCAATATTGCCCTGAAGGAAATGGGCATTGAAGCTGGGATCTCAGTTCTGGAACAGCCTTTCTACACTTGTAAATTCTAACTTCAGTTAATGTCAACTTGGCAGCAGGTGGAATCTTGACCCATGCAACAGCCACTTCTGGATGATGTTGAGCATTTCATTGGGAGGTGGTTTCCCATCATTTGTGTGTATAGCTAAGCAAATGAAATCTTCTGCACTCTTTCTCTTCTTCCCTTTCTGCCCCCCATACTGCCCATCTGAACCCCACTGTGATGTTTTTTGCAGGTTTAAATTTGGTCTTGCAGAGATTTGATCATAAGTGAGAGACAAAGGGAAGCTGTCAGTACAACTCACTTCTGTGTCTAGCATTGGAGAAATGGAGAGCATTTCATTTAATTTGTTGCCAGACAGAACTAACATCAGTCTTTTACAGATGGGTTACCAAGACTGTACATTCTGCTGATATGAAATCGCAAGGAACTAAGGACATGGAGGTTTTTGAGAAACAAATGCTGTAGAGGAAAGTATAACTGAGGAGAACTTACACTCTTCTAGAGTGTGCTGAGGATGATGTATCTCAAGCTATCTGGTGTGTGTGTGTGGGTGTCTGGCATTCCTCTCCCCCATTGTGTGAAGGATTGGTACCATGTGTGTGCCCATTAGCTACAATTGTTTCCTCCCCTCTGGAAACTTGCCAGGAACTGGCATTTGTGTGACACTGCCATTTGTGTGGGCATACACATTTTGTTCTCCATGCTGTTGTTGTGGAGTCTCCACTCTCTGTTGCTGATGGTTCAGTAGAATGATTCTGAGTGTGATTTTCATCCAAGCGGACTCAAATTCTTGTTTAAATCTTAATTGGGATTAGAGTAGTCCTCAGTGTATATCTGATGTGAAACCACAATTAGTGCTGAAAACAAAAGGATTGCAGTGGGGCAAGTATGGAAGAGAATAAGTGTGTGTGTGTGTGTGTGTGTGTTGGGGGGAGAATGCTGCAGGGCACTCCTGTGCATCAGTGTTTCCCAAACTTTGGTCCTCCAGATGGTTTGGACTTCATCTCCCAGCATTTCTGACTGTTGGCCAAGGTGGCTAGGGCTTCTGAGAAATGAAGTCCAAAACACCTGGAGGATCAAAGTTTGGGAATCATTGCTGTTCATGCTTACTTATACCTGTGTCCAAAGATCAGGCAGCAAGAGAGACTAGCTGAGAAAGGCAGGCACAGAGAATAATGAAAGGTGGGGAGTTACTTACCTCTTTTAGAGCATTTTTTCCTACTCTTCAGCAGATAAGGCTCCCTGAGGGTGGTGGGAATTGGGGATGATGACATTTTATCAAGCCCCACTTGGTTCTAATGGCCTTTTATAAGGTGGGTGAAGGAACTGCAGGTGAAGAAGGAAATGATGGCTGTTCACCACCTCATTGGCTTATTTTGATGTTAGTTTATCTCCCAGCAATAGCCATCATGGTGTAGTGACTTGAGCATTGGACTATGAATCTGGAGACCAGGGTTTGAATCCCCACTCAGCCATGGAAACTCTCTAGGTGACCTTGGGCAAGTCACATTCTCTCAGCCTCAGAGGAAGGCAAGGGCAAACCAGATCTTGCCAATTAAACCCCGTGATAGGTTCATTTTAGGGTCACCATAAATTGGAAATAAGCTTGAAGACACACAACAAGAAGCAGCCTTTTACTTTATTGCTTTTGTTCTCTTTATTCTCTTTCTTTCAAGAGAGGAATGAGCCAAAGAGGATGGATGCACAAATAATGGAAGCTTTTAAAAACCTTGCTGTTTAGATAGCTTATTTCCTTATTCTCACTGAGAAGCTATTTTAAAATTTCCTCTGGGACTGAAGCTCATAGAAATCAATGAAGATATTCCAACATTTTTTTTTAATATAATGGAATTTGGGTCTTGTTGCCTCACTTCCCAACTCTACAGGTAGCAAGCAGCAAAAAGAGTTCTGTTCTTTCTAACTCAGTTCTTACTTAGTATTAAAATAGTCCTTTTGGTGCAACTTCCAAGGCACTTACCGTATTTCAGATGGAAGAGACTGTAGCTGGAAGAGATTGATTTATCAGCCCTGTGGTGTAGTTCTGTGACTATTTGGGATTAGGCTGTAAGTGTTTTGCAATACCCCTGCAATCCTGTCTAGAGGTGTTGAATCCCTCTTGTAGGTTGGGGATTGAGCTGAAGCTGAGGGAGGAGTTTATAAGAGCTCAATTAGTGCTTACCACACTTGTATCCTCATGTTGCTGATGGGGTCAAAGGAATAGTATTCAGCTGCCCTGCAGTGTTGTTTATTTTTACACAGAGAAATGTTTACTGCCTTTCCTTGCTTTCATGTCCCAAATGCCTCACAGCCAGCAAGGGATGTGGGGTTTACCTATATCAAACCTCCCTCTACCATCATCTTGAACTCAATGTTAACATCTCAAGAAACATGCAACTCTGTGACCCTCCATTGTCATGGTTCATCCACTAAAACGACTTTTAACATCCACGCCTGATGAAGAAGCCTGTGAACTTCAAAAGTCTGCATAATGTATTCTGTGCCTTTTAGTTGGCCTAATGAAGGTATCACCTTAGGGTGTTTTCTGGATTTTGCTGTATTTTACACACCTGTTACAAATTGGAAATGACCCTGAGAGAGTAGTTTACCATAGTCTTGCAACTCATTTGACTTCTCATGCAGGGCAGAGGTGGTCCTGGGGCTGAAAAGTTACCCATACTTTCAGGTCAGTCTACCTACTCCCCACCCTCCACTTCTCTCAGATCAAATGAAGCACTCAGTTCCATGTGGAAGGTTCAAGATGCTTGTGTACAGTCTGTTTACGCTGTTAAATGCTCAGAACTGAAACTGAAACTAAATTTCAGGTAAATTTAGATTGGGGACTCCTGTGTTCAATGGTAACATTTTGGTATCAACATATCAACAAGCAACATGTACCAGGGACACACTGTAACAATTTATTACAGGAACCTTACTTGTTTTATTGATTATGCTCCTAAAATAGGGTGGCCAAAGTTTAGCCCTAGGGCCACATGTGGTCCCCAAGTCTGTTTTTGCAGCCCTTGAACCTCCAGACTCTCCAGGAGCACCCTATTTCTACCAAAAAATAGGAGGGCAAATGGCTTCCCCTAGAAGTCTCCAAGAACAGCTGTTTGCCTTTGAAAGAGATTGCAGGGACCTCTGCTCTGCATTTTTTTAAAATATACTTTTCAAAACCAAAAATGGTCTTCTAGCTACCTTGGTTGTTTTTGATGTTGTTTATAGGCATTTTTGACAATCCACATGGCTTTTGGTTGGCCCCTGTGCCTACCACAGTTGGCTGTCTGCGACTTAAACGTTTTTTACGTGCTCTGAGATTATGGATTCTTCATAACCCAAGATAACTATTGTTTTATGACCAGGTGGAATAGTTTCTGAAGGAGATAGTTCTTGGAAAGAAGGAGCCAAATGGCAGTTGATCCTGGCTGAACTGATGGATTGGGCTATCTTTCTGTGCTCAAGCATAGTGGGGTATTATATATCACATGTTTTAATGTTAAAGCAGCTAGTTTGTATGCCTGACCGTTCAGGAACTAAATGACAAACTCTGACTTGTATCAGCTGTGGTTAAGATACTGTGGAGTGTCTCTCTTGTATCAGGCTTTTATTACATAACCAAGCCTAACCTCCAGTTCTTGTTTGGAGTATGATAAAATTAGGGAGAACAGCTGTAGTTCAGTGGCAGAGCAGTGTAGGCCTTGCCTGTGAAAGATCCCACAGTCAGTCTCTAGGCACAACTTGAACAAACTCCAGTCTGAAATCCTGGACAGTCACTGCTAGTTAGTGTAAACCAGTGGGTCGTAACCTTTCCTTTACCAGGGACTCCCTTTAAATATATTTTGTTGCCATGGTCCCCCAAGACTTAACTCAGGATTTAAAAACCTTACAAAATCAACAACAACACCTAATAACAACAACGCCTGATAATAATAAATGCAATTGCACCATCCATTAAACCTTCCCTAAGAGGCACTGGAGGAGAGGGAAGACTTTTCTTCTGCTTTTTCCTGCAAGTTTGTGGCTGGAGTGGATTTAATGGTAATGTGCAGGCCAAGTCAGCCAGCCAGCCTTTGTCATGGATCCTGTCATGTGGCTACTCCAATGCAAGGGGGAGGTGGGCCAAAGATCCTTCAATCCTTTGTGGACCGCCTATGAGGACGTCACGGACCTCTGGGGGTCCCTGGACAACAGGTTAAGAACCATTGGTGTAAACACTTCTGAGCTGGATGGTTGAAGCATCTTGAATCAATATAAAGCAGCATCCAGCCAGCCTGCAGGCTGGCAGTCACTGAGTTAGATGGAAACTGGTTGTAATTTCAGCTGGAAAGTCATAGTGCTTGCTAACTTTGGAGACACACCAGGAAAAAAAGAATCTTAACTACTTTTTATAACACACAGGTATTATCTCAGAATATCAGGGGGAGGTTGGTATAGGAGGAAGAACAGTAGGGTGTACCTCCCATTTTGGATCCTGGCAGGAGGGAGACGTTTTTAAATATGGGCAGTTGCAGGGGAAAATAAACAGCGGGACGAAGGATAGTTAGTTGTATCATCCATACACATCTCATAACCCTGTTTTTTTCCTTTTAACTTCTGGTTTCTTCTCAATTATATAACACTCAGTTTGAACAGCGCCCCCCCCGCCCAATTCTCCTTATTGAGCAATAGACTGACAGATTCTAGACTGCAAAACAGATGTTAAGATCTGTAGTGTGAACATAACATCTGACAGTTGAGCACATTCTCCAGGGCATTTTTACTGCTAGAAAAGCTAAGCTGTGTTGGGTGTTCTTGGCACAGAAGAAAGAATGTTAAGCTGTATGTTTTCAGCTTGCCTCCACCTTGTATTATGTTTGTGTTGGGTTTTTAGTGCGGAAGCAGAGATACCTTTTATACATAGATTGGTAGCCCTATTTAGTTAGTTCTTTCTCCCTGTGATGAACGTTACAAGGAGAGTATGTGGAGAGGAGCATTCTACCTCTACTGACTTCATCACAGTCCCATTGGATCCCATATGATTATACCTTCAAGCTTGTGAGTGGGTTGGTGATGGGGGAGCTAGTATACATGTTCCTGTTTTGTCTATATGATGATGCTTAAGCGAAGAAGCAAATATCTGTATAAATCTAGCATATGTTGTTTACAATTAACTTTTGCAATAATAGCATCTTTTTTTAATTAAAAAGTAACAATACCTTTCTATTTCTTCTCCTTAGAGATCAATGCCCCAACCTAAAAAGCCATGTCTTCTTTTTAAATGACTGGAGATGACCTAATTTTCACAATAGTTCATCTTAATTCTAAGTCTCAGGGCAATGCTTATGTAGCCTGGAACTTAATAGTACAGCTGTCTTCAAGCTTGTAATGATTAATTTACAGATTTTTAAAACAATGATATTTGAGAGTTGGTGTTAGTATATGAAAGTATGGTGTGTATCTTAAAACTAGTTTCTTGCTAGAATGTTTGTTCTTATCTTATCCTATCTAACCCTGAAGTGAATTTCTGTTCTCTCTTATTCCGGTGAGTTCAGCATGGCATTTGTGGTTCGTCACACAGTCATTTTGTGAGACAAGCTAGACAGAAAGATAGTACCTGCCCCAAGATCATACAGTGAACTTTGCACCCGAGTTATGTTTTGCTTAAGGACTCTGGTCTTAATCTGTCTGTCACACTGTGGCATGCTGCATTAGTTTGTCTGTTCATATGTTTGTTTTGTTTATGAGTTGAAACTCATATTTTACACTAATTCATGGAGCATTAAAAATAAATGTGCAAAACCTGTCCCCCATCCCATGTTCAGGACTAGTTTGAGATTTACTAGGCCAGGACACATGCCTCTTAAATCACAACTGTGTGGTCCATAGTCTTACTAGAAGACTGAGAAACATAGATTAGCAGGCAGAGCTGTGCAGCAGCATTCAAAGGAGATCAGTTTTCATTATGGGTTCTGATTCCATGGTTTCTATGTCTTCACGTCAAAAACCCTCAAGGGTTTGGCCAAGTTCTTTGTGTATTACAGTAATAATTCCAGAAAAAGAATTTGAGACTATTCAGCCCAGTTTTAGGAATGAGCATCCAATGACCCCCTAACCCCCCACGTCTTACTCACCTGCCCTTCCTTACCATGTACTTCAGAAGTAAAAAGCTACAACTGAATTACCCCAGCTGGTAAAATGCAATCCACCTCTTCCTTTAATACTGGCAGAGGCAGAAGGTATATGTTTGTCTGTATTTTCATGCAAATTGCCTTGGCCTGTCTGTTTTGGAATGACACAGTTGTAAACTCTGTTAAAGGCTTGCCTTGTTTTTCTTTATTTTAGTGCCAGGTCAGGGGGAGATGGAAGGCAATGTCCAGAACGTACTTAGTTCTGACACCAGAACTACTCTTTCATGTCTTATAGAAGCTATGCAAGTGTGTCTTCCTTGAATCATCCAAGTATTTAGGACCAGAGGATGGAGAGAGCAGGGGACAGGCTCATCTGGTAGCACTAGGAGCATGGGAACACACAGTTGATCTTTTGGCTCTTGCCCAAGGACAATTACTACTAAAATCAGCACAGAGAATAAGCCACTGGCAGCTGTATATTTAGTTCTTGTGAGCAACAGAGGGTGGAAAAACCTCTAATTCTCCACAGTCCTTTGTCTAGAAAAGCAACTGAAATAATTATAATGTGCAATAATAAAATAGGTGGATCCCTTTCATCAGTCTCACAATTAAGCAAACACCAGGCAAAAGGAAAGGAGCGCTTACTTAGAGAGGAGAAAGGGGACAACTTTTCCATAAAAGGCCTAAGAACGGAAATGGAAATAATTAACATATTTGATTACAGACTTCCTTATCCCTGAAATACTATGTAAATCTGATAATTAACTAAAGAATAAGGAGAGTTAAATACTGAAATTAAAACATGAGGGACAACATTTGCTTGAGAGGAGATAGGTTTTCCAAACTTTCTTACAGTGGGGTAGATAGAGGTTAGCCAGCTGTTTATTTGATGGGAGATAGCTTCATTTGTAAGAGAAGGGAAGAAGATGAAGGGTGGCATAAGGGTACAAAGGTTAGTTAAGAAATTCCATGTTTAATGGAAAGACAAAAAAAGAAAAACAGAGAAAACAATGAAGTTTAGTATGGCAAAAACCATGAAGAGCTCTAAAAATTAAAAATAGTAGTTTAAATATAAAGCAAAGCAATAGAGGAAACCAACAAAACAGAAACTTATAGTGGTAATTTCAAAGTAATAGCAAGGTACCCTTATTTGAGAACTCACACCAAACAAGTCTAGAAGAGAAATGTCAACGTAGAAAGAATCACAACCTGGAAACATCACCCAAGGAGACCTTCTGCTGTGCTTTCTGCAACTGGACTTGTTTATCTCAGATTGGCCTTTTCAGTCATCAGCGCGCTTGCAGAAGGCGCGGGATGAGTCCTTCCTGAATGTTTGCGAAGAAAAGCCAGAGAGAGAGCTATGTTAATCTGTCATAGTCTAGGATGGATATCCGTGAACACTCATGCTAAAAGAGATCATTTAGTTTTAAAAGTACTGCTACATTCCTTCCCCTCTGCCACTTTTCCCCCTTTTCTTGCTTAGAGCTGTAATGGGATTAAAGCACCAAGTATTAATTACGTGAACAAAACAGATGAGAATAAACATTGTTGGTTTAAGATGAGAGGTGGAAAGATTAATAAAGATTACAATTATCAATCTGAGAAAGAAGGGGATAAATTTTACACATATTAGAGGAACCCTGGAAATTGCCCAGTAAAGGCTGCACTTTTTTTTTAAAAAAGTGTTTGTTTCTGTATTGGATGTAGAGAAAGGGGTTTCCTTTCTCTATGCCCAGTATGGAAAATGTAGCAGGCTGGTGCAGGAGCACATTGCTTAGTTAGAGCAATAACATGAACTGCAAGAAAATCCAGATTCTTAGCTTGATGTGAAAACTAGAGTGATACCTTAGAAGAGGAAGAAAGCAGCAAACTCTCAAGGTGGGGGTGGGGAGGGTAACAGATTGTGTCTTCTGTACCATAATTTTTAGACAATTTTCATATCTTGCCAACTACTCTGTGAGAACTAAAGTTGAGAATGAGGCCAATGGTATTCCACAAGTGCAAATAATATTGCACACCTGGTTTCAAACTGTGTGTCCATAGAAGGATCCTTTGCACTTTGTAGTTGTGCAGTCAGTTACACCAGTAGTAGCACAATCAATGGCATGCCTAGAACAAAAGTGCTGCTGCTTGCACTAGCGCACTGGTTTCCTCCCCTAATGTGATGTTGGCTTTTGGCCAGTGAGACTGCCTGGATTATTAGGAATTTTCAAATAGATAGCCATGCTAGTCTGTTTCACTTTAAAAAAGGAAGGAAAAAGTAGTCTTATGGCACCTTGAAGACCCAGCCAATATATTTCACCATAAATGTTCATGGGCTGCAGCTCACTTCTCCACCTGCAGTATTCAGCTGCTGAAACAAATTGCTCAGTCCTAAAGATGCAACCAAAGTACTTTTCCCTCTCCCTGGATTATTTGGAGTGTGTTTGGAGAATTGACAGTAGTCTTCAAATTAGTTAAAGGCTGTCACATAGAAGACTGAAGCAGACTTGTTTTCTGTTCTTTCAGCAGGCAGAACTAGAATCAACAAGTGGAAATTGCAGGGTACCAAATTTTGGCTGAACATTAGGAAAAACATCTAACTGTTGGAGCTGTTTGGCAGTGATACAGTCTCCCACAGGAGCTGATGGGCTCCCTTTCACTGGAGGTGTTTGAGCAAAAACTGGATGGTCAGGTATCAGAGATAGAGTTGGGAGAGACCACAAGGGCCATCTAGTTCAACCCCCTGCCATGCAGGAATACCAAATGAAAGCCTTCCCGACAGATGACCATCCAGCCTCTGTTTAAAAACCTTTAAAGAAGGAGACTCCACCACACTCCGAGGCAATGTATTCCACTTCTGAACAGTTCTTACTGTCAAGAAGTTCTTCCTAATGTTTAGGTGGAATCTCTTTTACTGTAGTTTGAACCCATTGCTCTGTGTCCTAAGTCTCTGGAGCAGCAGAAAATAAGCTTGCTCCATCCTCAGTATGATGTCCCTTCAAATATTTAAACATGGCTATCATGTCACCTCTCAACCTTCTCTTCTCCAGATTAAACATGCCCAGCTCCCTAAGCTTCTCCTCATAGGGCATGGCTTCCAGACCTCCCACTATCCTAGTCACGCTCCTCTGGACTTGTTTCAGCTTGTCCATATCCTCCTTGGATTGTGGTGCCCAGAACTGGACACAATATTCCAGATGAGGCCTGACCAAAGCAGCATAGAGTAGTACTATTACTTCCCTTGATCTAGACACTATACTCCTATTAATGCAGTCTAGAATCGCATTGGCTTTTTTAGCTGCTGCATCACACTGCTGACTCATGTTCAGCATCTGGTCCATAAGCTGTAGTTTCATCATGGATTGAGCAAGGGAACTAGATTTCCTCCAAGGTCCCTTTCTATTCAGATTCCATTATTATGGCTCAGATGGCTCAGTCTCCTACACACATCACTGCCTATCTTTCCTCTCTTCCTGTAAAATCCCCTTTGCCATCTAGCAAATTCCAACACCTGTGCTGTAGTACATTTCCCCTTGTGGAACAGAATGCAAGAAAACCGAGCTTTCCCTGCTGTCTGGAACAGTGATTGGTAAACCCAGCCCAAAAGTTGTTGATTCTTGAAGACAGGTGTGTGACAATTTCTGTATCTTGTATAACCTGTTGATGGTTTTGACATGTACCATGAACACAAATGATGGGCAAATTTCACCCTGTTGAGTATATGGATTAGCATAGTCTGGTCCTCTACATTTATTTCCATCTTGAGTAGCTCTGTGACTTGCAGGTGGCCTGTCACCCCATTTTCTGGAAATGGTCAAGAACGTTCACTAGACTGTTGGAAGGACAGTAGTCTCCATTGTTTAGCAGCTTGATCTGTAGCAAAATTAAAACGTGGCATTCAGAGTGGAAGATGTTTTCCTCTCCAGCTACAGAAGTTCCATTCTGCTTATAAGGACACCACTCAAAGGAAACAAAGATTCCTTTTCACAAGCTGAGTCTGTTGCTGTCCTGCTTTCCCGAAAAACTGAAAATCAGGGCCAGACTTACACTAGCTAGAAAAAGGCAGTCCTGTGAAGAATGTATATTAGGCAGCTATTTGTCTTTGAATGAATAAATTCTACATAGACATAGGAAAGAGAAACTTGTCTTCCCATTGGGATAATGCATGGAGATGTATTATCCACAATGCTGCAGCCTTATTTGGGAGCTCACGCCAAACAAGTCTTGAAGAGAAACGACAGCATAGAAAGAATCACAACCCGGAAACATCACCCAAGGAGACCTTCTGCTGTGCTTTCTGCAACCGGACATGTTTATCGGATTGGCCTTTTCAGTCATCAGCGTGCTTGCAGAAAGCATGGGATGAGTCCTTCCTGAATCTTCATTTGCGAAGAAAAGCCAGAGAGAGAGAGAGAGAGAGAGAGAGAGAGAGAGAGAGAGAGAGATTTATTCATTTAATAACCCAGTGTCAAGAAGCTAAGCAGGAGAAAATTCTTTCTCATTGCATATTCTCCTTTGCACAATAGAGCAGTGCTACTCAAAGTGTGGTGGTCTTGAAAGCACATAACAGTAGTAACAACAACACATAAAGTAGAGGATTGCTCTGTTAGAGCAGGGCTTTCACAGTAGTTGTCTGAACAGCATGGAACACACAGTCCTATTGTTGTTACATTTTGGAAATGGGCTAAAATGGTTTGTTTCATCTAGTGTTTGAGACTGCCTGAAAATACTGCTGGGCGGAACATCTGCGTTCAGGTGCTCCTTCAGCTATATCACTGGGATGAAAAGGAAACTTCTGTGATATTTTTGTTCATGATTGAACTGGGAATTATGAAATGAGTGAGATACCAAAGAAGTAATGTGTCCAAGTTCTGAATTAGATGGTCACTGACTCATAGCTGAGTATATGCCATTTAAATGAAAATAATATGGCCTAAATACGTTCGTTAGTCCCAAATAGAGTAAGACCCACTGAATTAATGAGGCTGAAGTGTTGATTTAAAAAGCCCCATTCATTATTTGGGTTTAGTCTAGTTGGGTTTGTCAATCGAATTTAGCCCTACACATGCCACATTAAAATTAAAATTAAAGAAAAATGTAGGCTGAGCTGTCAGGATTGGAGGCAGTATTACCCTTCATTACCCTTCTCAGGGATCTTGGAGGGTTACCAGCAGTTGTGCTTCTCAATTCTGAATCCCCCCACCTTTTTTTTTATTTATTTTGTTTGGTTAAATGTTCCTCAAACCTCCAGTGAGCAATTGGAATGACAAATTATGCCATACTTTTGGCCTCTCCAAACTGATTTAGATTGAGGAGAGGCCATTTTCTAATGAGGAAATAGACCAGAAATTAACTTTCAATTTACTTACTAGCTAGAAGATGATCTGTCATGCACCTAAAATGGGAATGCCCTCACCAGCAGATCTTATTCCTTGGTTAGGTACATAAGAGGAGAGGCACTCCCTCAGGTATCAAGGTCCCAAGCTGTTTAGGGCTTTAAATGTTATCACAGGCAACCTTGAATTCAGACAGGCAACGTCTTGGCAGCCAGTGCAATTTTTTAAAGACAGGCATTGCATTCTGTTTATATGATATTCCAGTCAGCAGTCGAGCTGCTGAATTTTGCTCTAGCTGCAGCCTCTGAGTCTTCTCAGGGGCAGCTCCGTGTAGAGCGCATTTTAGTAGTCTAGTCGGGGGTGACCAGTGCACGGAATACAGTGGCTAGGTTATCTCTATCCAGGAAAGTCCAGAGCTAGTGCACTACTTGATGCTGGCACCAAGCACTCTGAGCCACAGAGTCCACTTGGACTTCCAGTGACATGGATGGATCTAGGAACACTCCCAAGTGACAAGCCTGCTCCTTTAGGGAGCATGCAGCCCCATCCGCAACAGGCCGTTTATCCAATTCCCAGACCTGAGAACCACCAATCTACAGAGCCTTTGTCTTATCAGAATTTAGCTTATTGGCCCTTATCCAGGCACTGGTTTAACACCTGCACAGCCCCAGCTGATTCTGATGACACACAGAAGTAGAGCTGAGTGTCATCAGCATACTGATGGCACCCCACTCAAAACCCCTTCATGACCTCCCCCAATGGTTTCATGTAGATATTGAATAGCTTAATGTAAATACTGAACAACTTAATTACCATGGGGCTGAACAGGAACACACACCCCCATGCTACTCTCTGGAACCAGCCCTCCAGGTAGACGCAGAACAGTGTCTCCTGCATCCATCCCACAGAGCTGGTCCAATAAGATACCATGATCAATGAAATCCAAAGCCGCTGAGAGATCAAGGAAGATCAACATAGTAGCACCCCTCTTCTTTCCCCTGGAGTAAATGTGCACTTTCTAAGTATTAAAAGCCTTTTAAAGTTTATAATAGTGGAAGAGTATGTGAAGAAGTTAATTGACTGTCATCTATTATGTCTGAGAAAAGACAGGAGGTGGGGAGCCAAACAACTTAAAAATTTGGCTGGCCATTTGTTCATGTGTTTACTTTTCTAATTTTAGTTTTGATCTTTTGCTGTGCTCCACCTCATTGGGAGGCTAAATATGGCATTTTAAATGCAGCTTTCTTTGTTATTGTTTCAGGTTATGTAGGCAAATAAGTACCAAGGGAGTTTTGGGCCTGAGAGCCAATCTCTGCTAATGCAACAAATGTTCTTTTGTGTGCACAGAGGTTGCACAAAGAGTGGTGCATGAAAATTTGGGCTGGGCTCCTAAAAAACTCTCTTGCTGTCACGTTTCTGGCATTCGGTTGGCTTACAGTAAACAGTTCAGAAGAGAATAGATTTGGCATTAACACATAGGCTAATTGGTATTAACACAGTGCTAATATTAACCTCATCCTCTTAAAGGGAAGTAGTGGGAAATGTTTACAGTGTCCCTACCAGTTCTAGCGTAAAGTTTTTGTTTAAAATGGTGGAAAATGTTAACAGTGTCCATATCACTTTTAGCATAAAGTTTTGTTAAAATGTGCCTTGTTTCATATTTTAAAACCCAAGCAGGTGAGGAAGGGGGAATTCAAGGGTGCACAGAGAAGCTATGTGACACATATAACATCTCATTATGTAGATTTCAAAGATATAGCCATGGTACTCTGGATCAGTATGCAAAGGGATCTTGTAGTACCTTTGAGACTGAGAGAAGGAGTTGGTAGCATAGGTTTTCGTAGCCTTAAGTCTAATGGAGTGAAGTCTCATTCTGTCATTTTATGAATAAGACTTAAGTCTACAAAAGCTTATGTTACCAATTTCTTTTTCTCAGTATATCTCATTATAAAACAGCAGTATTTGTGGAGCTTGGACAGCCATTACTTGCCCCTTGTTTAAAGAGTCATGGAATTTACATATCTTCAGATGTTTCCACTTCTTCCGCTTGGTGGCCTTTGTATATTAAAAAAAAACTAGCTTGCCTAAGAGAAGGGATCAGCATTATTGCATGCTTTGTGTGTCTCAGTTTATTATATAAAGGGAGGTGGGCTTTATATAATAGGGGCAGGTCAAAATTAAAATATTTAGCAACATCCCCCACCCCCATCTGCAGCCTGAAGCAGAACAATACAAAGTATTTTTGACTGCTTAGTGGAGTGGTGGGCGAAGTGCAGCCATCTATATATTTTTGGTTTGCAATTCCCATCAGCCTTAGCCACCATAGGCAATACTAAATAATGCTGGAACTTACAGTCTGGTAACATCTGAAGGGCCACATCTGACCCATCCTGATTTAGGATTTAATGGAGAACCTGTAATATGCTTATCTCCATATTGGAATTGGGTGTTTACTTTTGAGTCCTTGCCTAAGGCATAAATTGCCCCTCACTATTAGTATGGTGAAGGCGAAGAAAACAAACATATGATGGAATGTTTGTTTGAAATACTTATGGGTCAAACTTTTGTATGGGTCAAACTCTTCCAAGATGGTTTCAAACACACAAATCCAAAATATATGACTGGTAGTCAATTAAAATCATAAGACATCTCAACAATAAAAAGGATAATAAATTTAGAAGCTGTAGCAGCACTAATTAGAGCAACATTCAGTCCAGCAGTAACAATTAGATCAAATAAGATGGTCTGTGTGCCTGCCTGCCTGCCCGCCCTCCCTCCCTCCCTCCCTCCCTGTTGCCTGTCGACTTATGGCAACCCTATGAATTTCATAGGGTTTTCTTAGGAATACTTATGGTGGTTTTTGCCATTTCCTTCCTCTGAAATATAGCACCTGGTATTCACTGGCAGTCTTCCATCCAAGTACTAACTAGGACTAACCGTGCTTAGCTTCCAGGATCAATGGGATCTGGTGCATTTAGGGTATTTAGGCGTTAAGATGACAGATACTGCAGCCCACTGGTTGACCTTGGGCAAGTCACACTCTCTCAGCCTCATAGAAGGGCAAAGGCAAACTCCCTCTGAACAAATCTTGCTGAGAAAACCCCCTGATAGGTTTGCCTTAAGGTTGCCATAAGTCAAAAATGACTTGAAGGCACACAGTATTAACAATTACTCTATATTGTAGATCAGCTTCATACATATCAGGGATGAAGACAGTGCAGCCTATGGGCTGAGGTTTGCCCTCAAAGACATTTTGTGGCCCCTCATACTCTGTGTCCTCTAGAGGACATGGGAGCAATTTTACCATAAGTGGGATGGTACTGTGAGTGGCAGACCTCTGAGCTCCAGTGATAAATGTATGCAGTCCCTAAAATGTGGGTAGTTGCATACCACTGATATGCTGCAATACCACCATATCTTATATTTATTTATAAATTTTTTATTTTGCACTCTAAAAAGCACACAAAGAACTGAAGAAACAAAAATAAATGGGATATTCTCAACAAACAGTGAACATTAATACAGTAGGACTTCCGTATCCACTGATTCAATTATCCACAGGACACAAAACAGTACATCTACCATAGAGTCTTCCTAGAAAATGTGTCTTCTCTAGCCATTTTCTGGGTCCTCTGAGGCAACTATACAATATTTTAAACCGGAAGTCCCATTATTTTCAATGGCATTCACTATTATCCATGGTTTTTGGTATGCACCCCCCCCCCCGAACCAATCGCCAGCGGATAAGGGGGTCCTACTGTACATTCATTTTAATGGTGCTTTGTTAAGTCTTTTGAGATCTTGTAACTCACAGTGTCAAGACTTCCTCAGTATACTTGGGAGCTTTTCATGTGTAAAATGTCCTTCCAAAGTTCAACACGGTTGTGATAGCAGTCATGTAATAATTTTTTTTTTACAAGACTTTTTTTTTAAAAGGAACCCAACAACAACAGATGGGTCTGTAGAGTCCTGTGATGATTTGTTACACAGATGTGAGGCCACCACTGGGAAAGCCCTGCCCCTCTTATCTGCCAGCCTAGTTGGTTTCACAGATAAGAAAATAAATAGGGCCTTTGAGACTGATCTCAAGGTATGACCCAGTTGTTAAAGATCCCAATAATTTGGTCCCCAGTTATTAGGGTCAGTGCGAGTACTTTAAGCTGAATACCAGCATAGGTGATACAGTACAAGTGTTACATGTTAATAATAATAATAATAATATTAAAATTAAAAATAAAAATAAAATGTATTTATATCTCGCCCCTCTACAAAATGCAATTGGGGCAGCTTACAACATTAAAATATATACCCAAAAACCCTCCATCCCACCCCCCTCTTAAAATACAATTAAATAATTCAAAAAATTTAAAACATACTTAAAAATACTAAAAAATAAACAATAGACGGTGGCTGTAGTGGGATCGGGATAAATTTCTGATGGCCGGGAATCTATTCAGGAAAGGCCCGCCTGAAGAGATCCATCTTAAGAGCTTTTTAAAAGCTGTTTAGAGTGGTGATATGACAGATCTCTTCCGACAGGCCGTTCCATAATCTGGGAGCAATAGCTAAAAAGGTCCTCTGGGAGGTTGAAAAAAGCCTAGTTTTTAAAAGTTGTAGTAAATTCCTCCCAGAGGACCTGAGTGCACGGGGAGGATTATATGGAAGGAGCTGGTTCCAAAGATAGATTGGACACAAGCCATTTAGGGCTTTAAAGGTGATAACCAACACCTTGTAATGGGTAGCCAGTGAAGTGATCTTAAGATCGGTGTTATATGGTCTCTTCTAGGTGTACCTGAGACCAGTCTGGCTGCCATATTCTGTACTAGTTGAAGTTTCTGGACCAAGCACAGGGTAGCCCCATGTAGAGTGCATTACAGAAATCAAGACGGGAGGTTACCAGCGCATGTACCACGGTCTCAAGGTCCCTGACTTCCAGGAAAGGGTGCAGCTGGCGGATCAGCCAAAGCTGATAACAGGCACTCCTGATGGTCACATTTACATGATTCGTCATGCGACGAATCCAGGAGTACTCCCAGATTGCGAACACAGCCCTTGGAGGAGAGCGTGACCCCATCCAGGACTGGAGGTTGTATCCTAATACCTGGATTCGGAGCTGCTACCATGAGAACCTCTGTTTGTCTGGATTCAGCTTCAATTTGTTTTACCTCATCCAGTCCATTACTGCCCTAAGACAATTATTGAGAGAAGAGATACCATCTGAAGTCAGCACTGAAGACTGAGACATGGAGAAATATATCTAGGTGTCATCAGCGTACTGATAGTACCCCGCCCCATGCCTCTGGATGATCTCTCCCAGTGGCTTCATGTATATATTGAATAGCATTGGGGACAGGATGGCGCCTTGTAGGACGCCACAGTTAAGCTCTTTTCTTATAGAGCAACTGTCCCTGAGCATCACCCTCTGGGATCTACCCGAGAGGAAGGAGAGGAACCACTGCAATGCAGTGCCTCCGATTCCTAACCTTCTCAGGCGATCCAGCAGGATGTCATGATCTATAGTGTCAAAAGCCGCTGAGAGATCCAGCAGCACCAACAGGGTCACACTACCCTTGTCGATGCTCAGGCGAAGGTCATCAGCTAAGGCAACCATGGCTGTCTCAACTCCAAATCCCATCCTAAAGCCAGTTTGAAATGGATCTAGATAATCGGTTTCTTCCAAGACAGCTTGGAGTTGAAGAGCAACCGCCCTCTCGATCACCTTGCTGAAAAAAGGTAATAATAAGACTGGCCTGTAGTTCTTCCTATCCAGAGGGTCAAGGGAAAGACTTTTTAGGAGTGGTCTAACCGCTGCTTCCTTCAAGCAACATGGAACATGACCTTCCCTAAGGGATGCATTGATTATGTCCCTAAGGAACATCCTCAAGGCATCACCCCCCTGGACGGCCAGCCACAAGGGCAAGGGTCAAGAGGGGCAGGTAGTCTTCCTCACTCTACCAAGGTGCTTGTCCATGCCATCAGTACTTACAGATTGAAACTGATCCAGTGTAACCTCATCAATGGAGTTACTGGACACCTTTCAATAGAATCTGCTACAACCCCAGCATCCAAGTCAGCTCTTATCTGAGAGATTTTATCTGCAAAGTTGTTAAATGCATCACAGCAGGCCGTTGTCGGGTTTAGTAATGAGTTATGCACAGGTGGAACCTGTGTCAGTTCCCTCACCACCCTAAACAGCTCTGCTGGGCGAGACTCTGCAGACGCAATACGTGCAGAAGAGAAAGATTTTCTTGCTGCGCGTATTGCCTCTCTATAGGAATGAAGAAATTTTCTATGATGAGTCCTGTCAGATAAGAGCTGAGTTTTTTGCCAGACGCACTCTAGTCGTTGTCCAACCCGCTTCAACTTCCTAAGTTCTTCAGTATAGCATGGATGGCAATTAGAAGCAGGTTGGAGAGGACTCTTGGGAGCGATTGTGTCTATAGCCTTGGTAAGGTCAGTGTTCCAGTTGTTGACCAAGGCTTCGACAGAATCACCAGCGTTACCAACCAATGAACCCTCTAACGCTTTCTGGAATCCAGTTGGTTCTGTTAGCCTTCGAGGGCGGACTGTTCTAATAGGTCCTCCACCCCTGACGGGATGGACAGTGGTTCTGAGTTCAGTCATGATTAGGAAATGATCCATCCATGACAATGTGGTGGTTTTAGTCACCTCTACCCACGGATATTCCTGTTCCATACTAAAGACCGTATCGAGGGTATGACCCGCACAATGAGTGGGCCCTTCGACCAGTTGGGATAGGCCCACGTTTGTCATGGACTCCATGAACTCCCGAGCCACACTGATGTTCTAAGACCCTGGCGGGTCATCAGTATTTGTTCAACCACATTGTGTGCTGAATAGTCTTCAATGGCAGCCTCATGTAAAGCAGCTAATCCCACCTGATTGTCACTAGCACATAGATAAGTGAGGTAAGGTCCATTTTCTCTGGTACGATCACACTTGGCTTTGCAGCCTAAGCTAGTTTTTTTTTTTTTTTAAAGGTACTCCTGGCTGCCGTGTGGAACATTCTCAGTTCGTAGCAAGATCAGGACAAGTCCAAAACTGTGTACTTGGTTCTTCTGGAGGAGTACAAACCCATCTAAGACTAGTTGAAAATTTTCCATTTATAGCAGCTGGTTTCCCCATTCACAGGCATCTGCTTAGTTTGGATGAAACCTTAAGCCATTCAGTCTCATCCACTTGAAAACCATTTCCAGACTCTGGTTCAAGAGTTCCAAGCCTCTTTGAGAAGCGTAAGTGGAAATGAGAGTAAGGAGTTGAGTGTCATCTGCACACTGGTGACATTTCAGCCAAAACACCCAGAGTATCACTCCACCACCCCCACCCAATAGTTTCACATTAAATAGTACAGTGAACAGCATGGGATTTTGAAGCACCCCATAAACCAAAGGAGGGATGAAGATGAGGGATATACCATACTGTTTAGTTGTATAGTAAATTTTCTATGTACATCCTGTGTGGTTAAAATATGAAAAGTCAGCATTCTGGCAGAAATGTGCCATATGCCAAAAGAATCTACTGAGACTGCTTTCTCCTTTTGTAAGCATGTCTTAGTAGATTCTCTTGGCATATGGCACATATCTGCTGGAATGGTGACTTTTCATATTTTAACCACACAGGATGTACATGGAAAATCATCTTGATTTGCCCTGTTTACTTGCATTCACGCTATTTCACAAACCATTTTCAGATAGAGTGCTGGGGAAGAGGGAGTGCAAGGAAAGTCAACCCATTTGGCTTTTGCTGCCCTGTCCTCCACAGCCCAGCAAGGTTGTGTTCCTGACTGTTTACTATTGAGATGTTTTGGTGGGCAGCCCAGAGTATGATTGTGCCAGGAAAGAGGGTGTGTGTGTGGGGGGGGAAGAGACTCTCCTTCCTGCACACCTTCTTTCCCAGCAGGATATCAGGGAGGAATTCAAGGATAAACAGTCTCCCTCCTTCCAGCAGTTTATATCAAGGTGTGTTTGTATCTGTGTGTGTTTATTCATTTATGTTGGTTTGGCCCCTGGCTGCCCAGTGTTCCCCAGGGTTATCTATCCCTCAGCTGAAAGGATAATAAGTTAAACCAAAAATTTGGAAAGATATGCAAGAATGATCCCAGTACAGGGAGGGATTTCAGTTCTCTGTTGTTCTTCTTGGTTCCTCACCCTAATCTATCTTTCACAATCAAATTCCTGGTTGTATTTTTCTTTGTACCTCTTCCCGTGAGCCTGCCCTGTTGAAATGTTCTCTAATTTTAGGTTTCAGAAATACAAGTCTGTACCTGCTTGGGTTATCATTTTACATTATAATGAAGAACCTCAAGGCAAGTGCATTGCTATGCTGTTATCCTGTATTTCTACAACAAAATGTTACAGCATGGAGTATCTTTGGAGAATTAGCCAGCCATATTCTCTTTTAGGACACTCGTTTCTATTCCTTCCCTGAAGTTTTCCACCACCACCCCTTTCCAGCATTCCATGTTCATTAAGCATGCTCAGGTGCACCATTGGATATTGCATTCATGCGTAGGGTGTTGCCTTTATAAGTGTTTGATTTAACCTGCTAAGTCTCAAAAGCCTTCATTTTTCTGCCTGAGTGATGCCGTTTTGATTACATAAGGATGAATACAGGTTGTCCCTTCATATTTGCTGGGTTTGGTTCCACGACCCCCCCTGGATACCAAAATCCATGAATACTCAAGTCCCATTATATGCGCGCTCTCTCTGGCTTTTCTTCGCGAACGAAGATTCAGGAAGGACTCATCCCACGTTTTCTGCAAGCGTGCGCTGATGACTAAAAAGGCCAATCCGAGATAGACAAGTCCGGTTGCAGAAAGCACAGCAGAAGGTTTCCTTGGGTGATGTTTCTGGGTTGTGATTCTTTCTGCGTTGTCGTTTCTCTTCAAGACTTGTTCGGCGTGAGTTCTCAAATAAGGCTGCAGCATTGTGGATAGTGTGTCTCAATGCCTCCTGATATGAGGCCATGGCAGACCATTATTGGTGATCATTTTGGCCGAGCCTGAGATGTTTCAGGGAGTCCTTGTATCACTTTTTTGGAGCACCCCTCTTACGCTGACCCGTGGCGAGTTCACCGTAGAGTACTATTTTGGGGAGGCGATGGTCCTCCATCCTAGAAACGTACCCTGCCCAGTGCAGCTGTGTTCTCAATATCATGGCCTCAATGCTGGTGATCCCTGCTTGCTCAAGGACAGCAACATTCGTCACATAGTCAGTCCGGTGTATATTTAGGATTGTGTGTAAACAGCGCTGATGAAAGCGTTTGAGGAGTCGTAAGTGTTGGCGATAGGTAATCCATGTTTCAGACCCATAAAGGAGAATAGACAGTACAATGGCTCTATACACACTGATTTTTGTGTTTCGCCTCAGGTGTTTATTACTCCAGACTCTATTGTAAAGTCTTCCAAATGTGCTATGTGCCTTTGCTAATCTGTGATCGATCTCTTTGTCAATCTTGGCATCTGAGGAGATGATGCTTCCCAGGTAGGTGAACTGCTGAACGGGCTTAAGCACAGAGTTGCCGACTGCAATGTGGGGATGGTGGTGTTTGTCCTATGGTGCAGGTTGGTAAAGAACTTCTGTTTTCTTCAGGTTGACTTCCAGCCCAAACAGATCTGCAGCTGTTGCGAAGCAGGATGTTAGGCGCTGCAGAGCTGCTTCTGTGTGGGCAACAAGGGCAGCATCATCAGTGAAGAGCAGCTCACGGACTAGATAGTTTAGAGTCTTAGTGCGAGCCCTCAGACGGCTTAAGTTAAACAAGCTACCATCAGTACGGTAATGTATATAGATGCTGTCGTCTTCTTTGAGCTCTGCCGTAACCCTTTGGAGCATCATGCTGAAGAAGATTGTAAATAAAGTTGGCGCAAGAACACAACCTTGCTTCACTCCATTAGTTATTAGAAAGGGCTCTGAAAGAGCATCGCCATATCTGACTTGACCGCGCTGGCCCTCGTGTAGCAAGATAATCATCTTAAGGAATTTCGGGGGACATCCTAGTCTTTCCAGGATCTGCCATAGACCTTTCCTACTCACGGTGTCGAAGGCTTTGGTGAGGTCAACAAATGTTACATAGAGACCCTTGTTCTGCTCTCTACATTTCTCTTGCAGTTGTCTAAGGGCAAATACCATATCTGTAGTGCTCCTATTGGCTCTGAAGCCACATTGGCTTTCATGAAGAAGTTCTTCTGCAATAGCAGGAACTAATCTGTTCTGGAGTATCCTTGCAAGGATTTTTCCAGCAATAGAGAGCAGTGTTATGCCTCGATAGTTTGAGCAATCGGATTTTGCTCCTTTTTTCTTGTACAGGGTGATGATGACTGTATCTCGGAGATCTGATGGCACTTCCCCCTTTTCCCAGCAATTCACAAGGAGTTTGTGGAATTTATCATGGAGTACATGACCTCCATGTTTCCAAACTTCAGGTGGGATTCCATCAATCCCAGCTGCCTTGCCGTTTTTCATCTGCTGTATGGCCTTAAGGGTCTCTTCCAGAGTGGGAGGATATTGTTTTTGATATGTTGCCAGAGCGCTGTAGGAGAAGGATCTGTAGGATGGTCTTCAAGTTTTGTTTGCATTATATGCAATGACATAGCAAAATGGTGTCCCTTATTATACAAGATGGCAAAATCAAGGTTTGCTTTTTGGATTATTATTTTTTAAAGAATATTTTCAAGCTGTGAATACTTAAATCCATGGGCACGGAGGGACAACTATATATGTATATGCACAAATGTCTGATAATGCTAGGACTAATAAACCCTTCATAGTTAAGGAAAATTTGTGTTTGGCTGTTATGAGGTCCATGATTGCAGAGAGAGTCTGAAGAATCAATTTTTACCTGTTAGAAACCCTCATGATCGTTTTTTTTGGAACAAGAGTCTCGTTAGTGTATTGTGGAGAAATTATTTTCTTGTGCTTTAACATTCCAACATAGTTTCTGTAACGTAAGGAGCCATGGTCCAAAATCTATTTGATAACCATGCTGCATAGTTGTTGCTGTTGCTCTTGATACTTCTGCCTCCCCGCTTCCCACTTAAAAACAGCAATTTAAAAGGCTTATTTGAAGAGACGTGTCTGTTACAACCTCCTTAAAAGCATTGCGGGTGATCATTGCCCACTGGCATTGATTTTGAACCTTATTTATCTTTATCCATTCATCACTAGCTGGGATTGTCGTTGTTGGGTTTTGTGGGTGTGTGTGTGTGCATTGCCCATCATGGGAACAGTACAAGAGAAATCCTTGGTCCTGTGTTTTCAAATATATGAATAAATGATCAAAGCAAACACGTCTGAATATTTCTGAGGGCATTCTACAATCTTCAGGTTAACCACTCCCACAGAACAGCAGGCAGGGTTCAGTCCAAAAGCTCCCATTGCTGTTAAGTCTTGCTTTGTCATGACTCAGTAATATTAAAACGTATGTCTGGATCCTCAATTAGGTATACAGTTGAGGGTTAATGGAGGACCCTGCTACCACAATACTGTTTCCTTTCCTTACGTACCATCATTTATTCTTTAATCATTTGATTTAATTTATCAAATTTATATTTAATATGTCTCTTGTTCTAGAATATCATGGTGCTGTACAGGAGCCATGATATGGGAAATACGCTACAACATAAATTATTTATTTATTTATTTATACCCGCTCTTCAGCCATAAATCAATAAACCCATAAAGTAGCATCTCAGAAAAAACAGATAAAAAGCATGAAAACAGCAGAGCAAATTGGACAAGCCCTTTACAGCACCCAAACATCAGTGCTGTAAGTACTGATAGAGATGTAGAGGGATGATGTTAAAGTGAGAGCAGAAGACCCAGCAGTGTGGGTGGGGGGAAGGAGAGCTGTTCTATTATTGTTTAGAAAGGAAATATAATCTGGTCAGAATGATTTTTAAATAAACCCACAAAAACCCACCAACAACAATCCCAGCTGGTGATGAATAAGGTTCAAAATCAACTCAGTAGGAGCAACTACTTGCTGTAGGAAGCCAAATGCTGGAGCCTGCATTCAGCCTAAAACGTCTGGTGTTCAGCTTGCAAGCAGATCCCAATTCAGTGCCTTTATGTTGTTGTTGTTGTTGTTGTTGTTGTTGTTATGTGCCTTCCAGTCATTTCAGATTTATGACAACCCTATCACAGAGTTTTTTCAGCAAGATTTGTTCAGAGGAGGTTTGCCTTTGCCTTCCTCTGAGGCTGAGAGAGTGTGACTTGTCCACGGCCAAGTGGGGATTTGAACCATAGTCCAATGCTCAAACCACTACACTGTGCTGAATTTCTAGAGTTTCCCACTGAAACTTTTTTTTTTTTTTTTGGCGGAAGTATAGCAACTTCCAGTCATTCTTTTGAACACTGTGTGTTCAAACTTCAAGTTGCTTGTTGACTTATGGTGCCCCCATGATTTCATAGCATTTTTTAAGGTAAGGAATACTCAGAGGTATTTTCACTAGTTCTGAAATATAGCCAACAGTGGAGGTCTTCCATCCAGTACTAAGCAGGCCTGACCCTGCTTAGCTTCCAAGATTAGATGGGATCTGGTGCTTTAAGGTATTAGGCCCTATTAAGGATGAAGATTGTTGCATAAAGTTGTTTGAGTATTACTGTTCTTAAATATATGATTTATGTATATTTCTTCTGTTTTACAGAGAGATTGACACTGACTTCTTCTCCCCTTTTAAAATAGGTACAGGAAGCCCCACCTTTTGACAGTTCTTTGTCTTAACACTTTCTTGTCCTTAATTTGCAAATGTGAAAGATAAGTTTCATTCATTTGATGAGGAATCCACTCTTTTGACAGTTCTTGTCTATGGAGGCTTGCTTGGGACTGACCATGCGTGCACATGCTGCTTGCAAGTGAGTGGACAGCGGGGAAAAGTCAGCAAGCAGACTTTGGAAACAGTGTGCTCAGGCAGTCCCAAATGAGCCACCGTAATTCTCTCATGTTCCCTATATGGCTTCTGCTTTTCAACCTATTCTGGTTTCTGACATGGCTGCAGTCTTCAACCTGTTGGATAATCAGGGGCTTCCTGTATCCATACTGAACAGATTTTCTCCATGTGAAAAACACACACAAACCTATGACAAGTACAGTAGCACCCCCATATATGCTGATTCACCTTCTGCTGATTCAGTTATCCACAGTTGGTGACAGTGGGGGGTGGACAGGGGAGCGAGAGGAAGAAGAGAGCTTCCCTCCCTTCTCACTTCCCTGCAGGGGGTTCTGGTAGTTGTGGCACGGGGGGGGGGGTGGTGGACAGGGAAGGGAGGGAGGAGGAGAGCTTACTCTTGTGGCGTGCAGGCCAAAGAAGAAGAAGCCAAAGCCACCGCCGACTCAGGGTGGGTGGTTGAGGAGGAGAAGAGAGAGAGAAAGAGAAAGAAAGAAAGAAAACTCTCTGAGACACTGGACAGGACTTTTCTCAGGTGCTCCCCGGTGGTGGCAGCCTCTCCTCCTCCTCCCCTGATTGTCCCCCTGCCACCTGTGATGCTGGTGGCAGGGGGTGGATGGGAAAGGGAGGTGGGCATTCACTACTATCTGTGGTTTTCAGTATCCGCAGGGACCCCTGGAACCAATCCCCTGCAGATACGGGGGTGCTACTGTACTGTTGTACCCTAGTACACTGGGTCCAAATAAAGGCACTATCAGACTTGGAATTGATGGTCAGGGCACCATCTGGTAACTTCTGGTCTGTGTCAGTGGAGAACCACTTCTTATAATCGCCTTTGCCTTTCACAAACATATCATATATTCCGGCGTATAAGACGACCTCTGAGCCCTGAAAAAAGGGCTCCAAAATCAGGAGTCGTCTTATACGGCGGATATACTTTGCTTCACCCCCCCCCCCCCGCCATCTGAACTCCTGCCTCTTCGCTCCCTTTGCAAACGGAGCAAAGAGGCAGGAGATCGGGCTGGAGGGGTGAGGCAAAGTGCTTACGGTTCATTCGCCTCCCCTCCTCTGCCTTCTCCCCCTTTGGGGAGCAACCGAAGACAGAGGAGGGAGGTGAATGTTGCTTTAAAGACCCCCCCTCCAGCCACCCTTCCACCCTCTCCGAAGCTGCGATCCGGCTCCCGATCGTGGCTTCGGGGAGGGGGTGGATGGCTGGGAAGCCGCCTCCCTCCAGCCACCCTTCCACCCTCCGCGAAGCCCCCTCCCTCCAGCCCCCTCCCTCTAGCCACCCACCCCCTCCCCAAAGCCACGATCCGGCTCCCGGTCGTGGCTTTGAGGAGGGGGTGGGTGGCTGGGAAGCCCCCTCCCTCCAGCCACCCCTCCACCCTCCGCGAAGTCCCTTCCCTCCAGCCAACCCCCCCTCCCCAAACCCGCGATCCGGCTCCTGATCGTGGCTTCGGGGAGGGGGTGGGTGGCTGGGAAGCCCCCTCCCTCCAGGCCCCCCTTCCAGCCACCCACCCCCTCCCCAAAGCCGCTGTATCTTTAATGTACAAATTGTGATAATTTTATGACAGATCTAATTGTACATAGTCATATTGTATGTTCCTTCTAATGTAACAGAGTGACTTTCAATCTGTAAAAAGTGCTAACATTGCATTTTCTTCCATTTTTCCAAAAATTTCCATATTTTTTTCTGGAAAAACAGGGTTGTTTTTTTTTTCATGGTTTCAAAATTTCCAGACATTTTACATCTCTAACCTCTGCTGATAAATTCATCTATCACTTGTGGGCCAAATGTGGCCCCCTGAAGCCTTCCAACCCTCATTTTTCAAAAATAAAAGTGGCACAATAGTCAGGTAAATTTTGCTTCTAAACCACGCAGAATGCATGAAAACATGCAGAAAACACCCCATCTCTTCGGACGTCACTTCCTGGCACCATTGCTGTGGGAAGTAAAGCCGGGACCAAAGCTGTAGTACAGTAGGAACCCGTATCCACTGGGGATTGGTTCTGGGGGAGGGTGTGGATACCGAAAACCGTGGATAATAGCAAACACCATTGAAAATAATGGGGCTTCCAGATTAAAATTCCATAGAGTTGCCTTGGAGGATGTAGAAAATGGCTAGAGAGGACACATTTTCTAGGGATACTCTATGGTAGGTGTGCCATTTTGTGTCCTGTGGATAATTGAATCAGTGGATAATTGAATCAGTGGATACAGGGGTCCTTCTGTCTGTCTGTCTCTCTCTCTCTCTGGCTTTTCTTCGCAAATGAAGATTCAGGGTCCTACTGTATGGCAAAAGTAATTCTGTGATCTTATTTATTTAGGTTTTTAACATTTGTATTATATTTAAAGTATTTAAAGTGTGAAGTTATTTATAATAATAGAAATTGTTTTAATGGTGCTATTTTAATATTTGTACGGGATTGTTCTGATGTTTGTATGTTTGCCACCCCGATCCTGATGGGAGAGGCGGGATACTACTACTACTACTACTACTACTACTACTAATGCTGCAATCAGGCTCCTGATCGTGGCTTCAGGTAGGGGGTGGGTACCTGGGAAGACCCACCCCCCCCAGCCACCCTGCCGCCCATCCCCTCCATCTTCATTCCCTTTGCAAAGGGAATGAAGACTGAGGGAATGGGCAGTGATTGAGGCAAACCAGGGTCATTCGGCCCCCTCCTCTGCCTTCACCCCCTTTGGGGAGCAACCGAAGGTAGAAGAGAGGGGTGAATGTTGTGGCTGGCTGGGAGAGCCCTGCCAGCTGATCCTGTTCGCTTTCCCAACTCATGAGGAGATCATCCTGAGTTGGGAAACAAAGAGGATCAGCTGGCAAGGCTCCCCCAGCCAGTCAGCCAGCCAGCCAAATTGGGGTGGTGGTGATCTTATATGGAGAATATATGCCAAACCCTAGATGTTTAGTTGAAAATTGGGGGGTTGTCTTATATGCCCAGTCGCCTTATACACTAGAATATACAGTAGGTGTCATGGGAAAGTGACTTCTGGCAATAAGGCATTCGATCCTTGAAATAAAAATGCGGTTGTTTGAGCTAAGTGGTGCCTGACAGTGTTTCTCTCAGGAAGGCAGGTTGGTTCTAGAAGCTGGCTTGGAATGTTCACATGGTATTGTACTGTTATTGAACTCTTAGCATAAGTATAAACAGGCATTGCTGTTTGTAAAAGGCAGGGAAATTTGAAGCAAAACCACTCTGGAGCCTTGCCAGTCTTTGTGAAAGGATCATGGTACAATAGATTTGTAAACAGCATCTCAGTGAATGAGAACTACCTTCAGCAGACCATCATGGAAATGTTCAGAAGGGAGCTAGTTCTTGACATCTTTTAAAGTACCAGAATGCCAGGAATAACTCAAACAAGCATATGACAAGGTGGGGTTGTAAAAATATGCCACTACAGGTTGAGCATCCCTTATCTGAAATCCTTGGGACCAGAAGTGTATTTCAGATTTGTTTTTTGTTTTTTGTTTTTTGTTTTTTTGAATACTTGCATATATATAATGAGATATCTTGGAGAAGTCTAAACAAGAAATTAATTTATGTTTCAGATACACCTTATACACATAGCTTGAAGGTAATTTTAGACACAATATTTTTAAATAATTTTGTGCATGAAACAAAGTTTGTGTACGTTGAAGCATCAGAAAGCAAAGGTGTTACTATCTCAGCTATGGACCATTTCAGATTTTGTAGTATTTTGGAATTCTGAATAAGGGATATTCAACCTGTAATAACATTAGCAAATTGTTGTGAGAGTGTATTAAACACACCAGTGACCAAGGGAGACCTCCATTCCCCCTCATGGTGGAACTAGAATAATGACTGACAGTGTTGCAGGATATGAATTTCCCATGATATATTCCAAACATGTTTCTTGTCTGGTTTAAAGTTATTGTGATATTAAGACAGTCTCCTGCCTGAGTCTAGTTTTTTACAGGCTTTCTATTCTAATTACCTCTGTCTAAATGTCACTCACTACATGTGTATTTGACCCTTGGCAGTATGGATATTTGCATTTGCTTTACCCAGGACCTTGGCAGAATGCTAGATGTTGACATGGAGGGAGATAATGCCATCTGTATTAGTTCTGTAGGCTTGGATCCCAAAAGTGGAACGGAATGCAGTAATATACATTCAGGAATCCTCTCTTTTCTGCTGCAGCCTAGGACTCGATACTACTCTGAGACTCTCTCTAATGACACTAATTGCAATTTAGGAGGCTGAAATTGGATGTGGAGGAGCAAGAATCCCTGGGAATTTGCAGCCTTCCTATCTGATTGTCGGAGACTTCCGTTAGAACTGTGCTGGATCTAATAATCCATTGCAGCTCCTGCTAAAAATGATAAAATACTATATCCCATTAAAAATTTAGAATCCTTGTTTGAGATGTTTCAAGGTAAAATAAGGCACAGTATTGAAAATATTGTGTGCATTGTATTTTCTTGCACACATAATGAAAAGTTCGATCCCTTTTCCTCTCAGATGTAATCCCACATTTCATCAGAAATCGGCTGAGTCAAATCCTTTATTGATTAATCTGTATAAAGCAAGCCTCTTTTTTCGTTTCTTGGAGAAATCAATATATGGGATATTTTCCTTCTTCAGCACTCTATTTTGGCATATCAGCATTCAATATCATGTGGTCTGGTAAAAGTCTAAGTTACTTATTATCCCCCTTCCCCAAATTTCCTCTGGGAATATAGAAAGCTGTTTTGTTCGCTGTCAGCTAATTGTCCACCTAGCTCAGTGCTGTCTATTTTGACTGGCAGTGGCTCTCTAAGGTCTCAGGAAGAAAACGTTTTGTTATCTGCTATGTGCTGCTTTTAAAAACTGGAGGTGTGTGCCAGGTATGGAATCTGGATGTCCATGCTATGCTGTAGAGCTACAATCTAAAGCTGTAGTTTAAAGGGTACATAGCCTTTCTTGCCACAACATGGAGGCAATAGGCACTGGTCAACTGTCTAGCCCATAGACACAGTGCAAAACGAAAGCTAGTTTTAAAAATACAATACTGCCATTTCTTGAGGGGATAAATGCAGAAGCTTCACTAGTTTATTAACTGGGCATCTTTCAAACAGTCTAGCTTAGTTGTAGGCAAAGATCACTGCTCTGATATGCTGTCTTGGCTTGGTTTACTTTCCAGATGGCTTAATGTTGGCAGTTCCTTATTTTCTTATTGAGCAGAAAAGGCTAGAAGAAAGTTGAATAGTCCCTTCCCCCCTTTTTACAACATTCTAGGAAATCTCTGACTTCCTTTTCCCTCCAGACTACTGTTTCCATTCAATTCTTGTGAAGCTCCAGTATCTTCAACATTTTAGCCAAGAAAATATTTTAAATAGTTTTGCTTTTAAGAGAGTGTGCTTCCTTTTCCTTAGCTTTATATTATTCAGTAGATCCAGTAAAAAGCTGTGATGTTATTGACTTTATGATAACAAAACCCATCTTTTTTAATTGAGCCTTTTTAATGGCCTCCTGGTCTTCATTCCTTATTAAAACCAAGTCTGAGTACATGTAATTGAACTATATAGGCTTCTGTACACAGAGACACATAATCCCCCTGTTTACTTTCAATGTCATCTCTTTTCCCTTTGCCTGATGTCTCCTTTTCTGATGTATTAGATTGTAAACTCCATGGGGCAGGGACATTTTCAACTTGCCCTGAAAACACAATGTATATGGATGGTGCTATATAAAGTCCTCTTTTGAAGAGAGTTCATTGGTCTTTTCCAAGCAGAAATCCTTGTCCTGTCTGTAAACTGTTGTTGATGGATTTGTGGCTTAAATCTGCCTCAGATTACTGTATTTCAGCAGGGTTCTAAGGCCAATATGAATAGATTAAGGTGATTCCTGGTAGAACTGCATGTCAGTATCTGTCTTACTTCTTGATGTTGTGCTAAGCTACTGATGCCATCAACCTAGTCTTTTTTTTTTTTGCTCTGGATAGTTGACATGCAGCATGTTCTTAAAACCACTTTGCTCAGCCATATGGTTGAGGCACACACAATTAATTAGCAGCATATTGTTCTACAAGTGTGAGAAGGAAGTAGAAACAGATTTTCACTTGTAGCCATAGGAAGTCTTGATGCTGCTGATTTGGTTGGGGTTTCCATGGTGGGATGCACAAGTCTACTCTGCTTTCTATTTAATGAAAGTCTGCATATGTAATGCCTAGCACATGCTTGCAAAAGTCACCTGATGGGTGCTGCATGTATTGGGGTGGTGCAGAAATCAGCTTTTCTGCTGTTCACATAGGCAAATACTTGAGGACTAGTTCAAGCATAACAATCCCTGATTGCCAAACCATTGTTTACCTAAACTCAAACTAGATTCTAGGTCCTAGAGGTCTGCAATATGGACTTAGTAGTTCTCTGGCCTTCTGCGTTTCTCCTCTTCCTTTCCATGGGCTATATCAGAATTATGCGTGATTGGTATAACTGCAAAAAGTGCTACCCATAGCTAGTGTTTCATGTTGACATTGAAATAGGGCTTGGCAACAGTATTTAGTCTCTGCATTAAAAAATTAGCCATGGTTAATAGTAACTATTACACTCTTTGAAGTGTATCACTGAGTTGTGGTTATTAGTAATCTGGGAAGGTCAAGGGTGAAGACATTTGTAAATGTGCTAATCACTAAATTAGTAACATGTGTCACTACAAAAGTGTAAGAAGACCAGGGGGAGGGGAGGGAATCATAGAATCAGAGAGTTGGAAGAGACCTCAAGGGCCATCCAGTCCAACCCTCTGCCATGCAGGAATACACAACTAGCAACATTGTTAGAATAAGCTTTGGTGGACTCCTATCTACTTCTTTGGATATCAGCATCTGATGAAGTGGAGTGAAGTCTGCAAAAGCTTATGCTAAAATATATCAACTAGTTTTAAAGGTGCTATAGATGCCCTCCCTCTTTCTTTCTTGCGCTAAAACAGACTAACATGGCTGTCTTCTATATTAATGTGAGTGAGATCCTGTGTGGCATAGTACAGTATATACCCTAATAGTTCCATCTGTGCTACATCTGGGATCTCAGCATTCCTGGACTTGCTGTTTAACTACCCGTGGCCATTGTGTGGCTGTTGGAAAGCAGGGGAAGGATCAGAAAAGTGTCTGGCTATGTCCTTGTAACAGTGTTTCTACATTATCTGTTGAAACCTGGCAGGGTTTCAGAAGATGATGTAATCATTCTGCCTCTGGCTACAGGAACATAGCCAGATGCTTTTCTAGTTCTGCCCCTGCTTTCCAATAGTAATGAATGGTTGTAGGAAGGGCGCTGTAATGGTTGAACAGGGAGTTAGGAGTGGAGCTTTGGTTGTTGTGGATGAGAGATATACCCATACATAACTTTAAATTATGCCTGCATGTGCTACTAACAGGATGCCAGCCTGTCTGTGTTCATGTTAAAGAGTTCTTTTTTTCAATCCAGATACTTTGTTTACCTTTACTATTGTCCAATTTAACTTGATTTTAAAATGGGTTTCTAAAATTTTAGACTTGTTGAGACTAAGAAGGCAAGAGATGCGATAATAGGGACCAATAGAAGCATGTTGGTACATAGGGGAGGGGATTGTAAATTGAGATAGGACCTAAGTGCCCTAATCCTCCAAATGTTTCCATAATTGTCCAGATTTTCAGTTCTTATAAAGAGCTTAAAATATTTAAACATTCACCTACAATTATAGGAGTTAAAATCCTATTCAGACAAATGGAAATCATGACTGAAATTGTGATCAAAACCAACTTGTGATATTGCTTAAATAATGGAGTGTTTGTTATTCATAGCATGAACTTGTCTGTGCAAATTTTAAAACCCTCAACTCTGAACTGTCTGCCATTTTTATCACTTGGAATTAATTCCATGAATATGCTGTACAGATGTCTGTAAAACATCTTCAGAATGCTGTATTTTTGATTTAATTACAGAACTGCTTTTATATGAAGATTCATAACAAATAATGCTACACATCTTACAGCTAGTAAAATCTTCATGACCCAGTCACTAAGCAACTTGCAAATGACAGACCCCAGAATAGGCATAAAAGTGAATGCATTGATATTTTCCCCTCCTTTCGTGTGTGAAAGAAAAATATTACTCAGTACTTAAATGACAACCTCGGTAGCACTGTTTCCGCAAGCATTGCATGCTAAATAGGTGACACACCAAGGATGTAATGTGAATCTCTCTCTCTCTCTCTCTCTCTCTCTCTCTCTCTTTTCTTTGCAAACTAAAGGAAGGAAGGACTCATCACACGCTTTCTGCAAGCGCACTGATGACTAAAAAGGCCAATCCGAAATAAACAAGTCTGGTTGCAGAAAGCACAGCTGAAGGTCTCTTTGGGAGATGTTTCCGGGTTGTGATTCTTTCTGCGTTGTTGTTTCTCTTCAAGACTTGTTCTGTGTGAGCTCTCAAATAAGGCTGCAGCATTGTGGATGGTGCGTCTCAATGCCTCCCAATGTGAGGCCAGGGCGGACCATTGTTGGTGATCAATTTGGCTAAGCCTGAGATGTGGTTTCAGGGAATCCTTGTATCGCTTTTTTGGAGTGCCCCTCTTACGCTGACCCGTGGTGAGTTTACTGTAGAGTACTATTTTGGGGAGGCGATGGTCCTCCATCTTAGAAACATGCCCTGCCCAGCACAGCTGTGTTCTCAATATCATGGCCTCAATGCTGATGATCCCTGCTTGCTCAAGAACAGCAACATTCGTCACTTAGTTAGTCCAGTATATTTAGAATTGTGGGTATACAACATTGATGAAAGTGTTCGAGGGGTGGCGATAGGTGACCCAGGTTTCAGACCCATAAAGGAGAATAGACAGTACAATGGCTCTATACACACTGATTTTTGTTCTTCGCCTCAGGTGTTTATTACTCCAGACTCTTTTGTAGAGTCTTCCAAATGCACTTGACGTTCAGTAGGGGAACTGCTGAACGGACTTTAGCACAGATTTGCCTAAGGCAATGTGGGGATGGTGGTGTTCATCCTGTGGTGCAGGCTGGTAGAGAACTTCCGTTTTTTTCAGGTTGATTTCCAGCCCAAACAGCCCTGTTTTATGAATGTGACCCTGCTGAGAGAGCTGTTTACTTTCAGAGAATGTACAAGTCGACCCCTATATCTGCAGATCCCTTATCCCCAGTTTCACTTATTCACTGTTTGTTTCAGGGGATGAAGCAGGAAGAATTGCTCCTGCTGCTGTTGCTTCATTGCCAGGGAGAAGCCTCCCTGACTTCTCCTGGGCGACAAAACACAGCAAGCACTTTGTCACTGATGAGAAGCCATCCCACCACTCCAACTTCTGGGCAAGGAAGCACAGCAAGTGCTTCATCGCCAGAGAGAAGCTATCCCACCATGTCACTTTCTGCTGGATGACAAAGCACAGAAAGCGCTTCCTCACTAGGGAGAATCTGCCTCACTACCCGGCCTTTTCCCGGGCAGTGAAGCACAGCAAGCAGAACTCCGTCATCAAGGAGAGTGGGGAGAAGCTGCCCAGCATTCTCCTGGGTGACAACGGAGAGGGACTGCAGCTACTCCTCTGCATGGGGCAGCAGGTGAGCAGGGGTGGGGATAGTGAACACTCTATTTTGGCTCCGAGTGGAAAAATAGAGCATTTGCTATTACCCATGCTTTCACATATCCGCAGGAAGTCCTGGACCCTATCCCTCACAGATATGGGGTTGACCTGTATATTCTTTGTTTATCTCCTATGCATTCTTATGAACTGAGACTAAGTTAAGTGGTGGAAGCCTTGTTCTTCCTCTCCCTTCCCTTGGCTTCTGTTTTCAGGGTTTTCACTCTTCTATAACTTGATTTCTTGCCACTTTCTCATTCTTAAACACTTCAGTCTGGGGCAAAGATCCCAAACCTGCATAGCTAATTTCTTGAAGAGCTCAGAAGGCCTTGGTGTGTTTCTTGAAGTTGACATAATTTTGTTTTATAGGACATTGTGATAAAAGTGTGCTGGTAAAATCAGTTGACTTGGGTAAATAACCAGTGTTGTTGCTTGGTATGAAAATAGAACCAAAATGGACCCTAATACTTGGCCTCATGGTGCTGTAAGTATAAGGTGGGCAAGTTGCCTTCTGTAGTGGAATTTCACTCATGATTATTAGGTTCTGACCATCCATACAGAATTGCAAGAACTCACTTTCAGGAGAGATTTTATCTGGCCTTCTAATAGATTTGTTATTGAAATTTAGTAATGTAAGTAGACTCATGGACAGAGGGTTCCTTAGAATAGGGGCTGCCACTGAGGAGGCTTTGCAAGACTTTTCAGGGCTTTTACGAGAAAGAATCTAATATAAACAAACATACACTTGGTAACACTAATCCCTAGGTGTTCTCTGTGTAGCAAAATTATCTGTACAAAAATAATAACACAAGCCACACGCACATGTTTAAATTGTGTTGGTGTGTTTTATAAACTGACCAGTTGGATTGACAGCTTTATAGGTGGTTGAGATTTTTCTCTCTGTCTGTAAAGAAAAATGAGGAAATGAAACTTGGTTACTTCATAAAGGGCAAGCAGAAAAGAATGAAAAGATTGGGCAGATTGAGGCTACACCCATTTTAGAGGAGGGGTGGAGAGTGAAATGGAGCAAAGGATGACCTAATCTGTGTTGTACAGAAGAGTAGGTTAAGAGGTTGTGGCACAGGCTGAACTGGTCCAGAGACACTGACAAACCCAGCATCACACCCAAGCCAGGTTTTTGTTTTGTCCTTTGTTACTGTTTGAGTGTAGTCCAAGAACCACACAATGCTGTTTGCCTTTCTGTTTGAAGCCTCTGTAGCATTTGGGATATTTGGGGGAAATGCCAGAAAGGATCTAAGGCTCTTCTCTTGCCTTGCCATGAATCTTAGCAATTGTGACAGGCCCCTTACCCTTCTAGGCAGGTGGCCTGCTTCTCTAAAATAAGAAGTTAACATGATAAGTTTCCCACCGTATGGAGGCATCATAGAAGGTACATAGAATCATAGAATCATAGAATTGCAGAGTTGGAAGAGACCACGAGGGCCATCCAGCCCAACCCCCTGCCACGCAGGAAATCTTGATCAAAGCATCCGTGACAGATGGCAATCCAGCCTCTGTTTAAAGACCTCCAAGGAAGGAGACCCCACCACGCTCCGAGGGAGTGCGTTCCACTGCCGAACAGCTCTTACTACATATATTATATGTTGTCAAATGTTCATGTATCTTAGTGGATTGGAGATGTTGTCATACAGAGGTTTGCGTTTTAAGAATTCTGATCAGGTAGGCAGCTCTGGAAGTAAAAGCAATATTAATCTATTTCAGCACAAAAAGGAAAAGTTGGGTTGGGAGGAGAAGAGAAAATGACCGAGCAACATCTTTAAGACTAATTCATTTTTTCATGAACTTTCATGGCTTTTGTACTTCTTCAAATGCAGTTTTCTTCATCGGTAATATTATAGGTGGCTATAATCTTGTACTCCATCTGCACTGATGGTGCAGTGGATTGAAATCCATGAAAGCTCGTGATAAAATAAATCAGTTGGTCTTAAAGGTGCCGCTGGATTCCTTCTCTCTCCCTCCCCCTTTCTCTTTTATGAGCAAATGGGCTTTTTCACAATGTTCTGTACAAATGTGAAACATTTAATAAAACAAAGTTCTGGTTTCTTTTTAATTTTTGTTCCAGTTTCCACATGATTATCTGTAAACCTGTATACTAGCAGTTCTTCATCAACAAAACATCCCTGGGAGGTCAGTACAAGACTATGAGAGCAGGTCGAAAATGAAAACCCATGGGGCTCAGATATGGTAGCGGTTTTACTGTAAAGATGGCAGAGTTACTGTATTTAAATAAGTTTTGGCTGTTTTCAGAACGACTTATTGAAATGTCTACTGATACTTTGCTGAGTAGATTTCGTTAAAGTACAGTCAGACCCCATATCCACAAAACCAGTCTCCGCGATTTCAGTTATCCATGGGACACAAAATAGGGACACATGCCATAGAATCACTCTGGAAAATGCCTGGAGAGGTATCCTCTCTATGCATCTTCTAGGTCCTTCAACACAACTCTATGGTATGTTTCTACTGGAAGTCCTTTATTTTAATAGGGTTTGCTGTTATCCACGGTTTCCAGTATCCATGGTAAGTCTGGGAACAGAACCCCTGTGGATATGGGGTCCAACTGTATTCAACACTGTTGACTGTACCTGAAACATTTGTCATGTTTATGGTATAAATGCATGTGTGAAGGTTGCTGCAAGAGAATTAGGAAAATAATTCCTTTAATCCTTCTGTGATACAGCCGTAGCATTAGGGTCTCACATAGCCAGTTAAATGTGTTATTTTGGCTTGTGATCCAGGCTGCAGAGAAAGTTGCACAGGAGGTCCCATGGCCTCGCCATATGTCTGTGTGCTCCAACATTGAGATGCTGTTCTTCCACTGGAACTGGAAAGTACCTGAGTCCATACATTCATCTTTGTGGGGCCACAAAGTTTATATCCACTCTTAAAAACTTGCTCTTGCTCAACCAAATAACTGATCACTTATGTGAACTGTCCTTTTTTTCATGCAAGGTTGGAAGCCACTGATGGCAATATACTGTGAAGGCTTTGACATATTGCTATAAAAACATTATTAAATTGTCCCAGCAATTGTGTATGTCTCTCGCTTCAATCTAATATGCAGAATCTCCCAGGGAATCTCAAACCTGTCAACTTGCTACTGTTGGAAAATTTGATTCTGCTTGGAAGTGAGCAGCCTCTTCCCTGTGGGCAGAGCTAAATTGCCACCTTCCCTTGTTTATATACACAGCTTCACCTTCTCTTCATCTACCCTTGCTTATTGTTTTTAGCATTCCTGAATTGTCTTTTAAATCTCCATTGCACACATCTGTATATTTGGCCACTGGAGGCAATTTCAACTGAGATTCAGTTGTGGGTTCAGATTGGTCCCCCCCCCCTTATTTTCTTCCCCATCTTTTCTCCCAACTGTTGAAAATTGATGTATATGGTCTGTCCATATTTTTATCCTCATGACAACTCTAAGGGGTAGACTGATATATAGTGATTAGCCAAAGGTCACCCAGTGAGCTTCAAGGCTGTATAGGGAATCTGGGTTGCCCCATACTAATGTGGGTGTCCCTAGTACTACTCTGACCCAGAGGACGGCAAAGTATGGCCCACAGACTGTTTTTGTGCCCTTCAATCTCTCCAGACTTTCCAGGACTGCTCTTTTTCTGGCCACAAAAGAGAGTAAAATCACCGAGGGGTCATTTACACAGCAAAATAAATCCGCTAAGAATTTGCCAAGATTCCTAACAGTTCCCACATGTTTCAGTTCAAAGTCACCTTATTCAGAAAGAGGAGTCCCCAAAGCCCGTAAGTCACGTGGTAAAAGCTTTCGCAGTTTTTCCCAACGTTTAAAACAAGTTTCGGAAGGTTGTGCAGTATTGGCTGTGTGAATTACCAGCAACAGTTGCGAAGCAGGGGCTCACAGCAGAGCTGAGATGCCATTGGTCGTTGGTCAGAGGGGGCGGCCTTGCAAGGGATGGCTTACAAAACTTTATCCTCCATTTTTTCACCCCAGCGCTTTCCTCTAACCTGTTGTGCCACCTTTGCTTCGGTGTGTGTGTGAGCAGCCGGAGGCCCAACAACAGCTATGGTGTCGTGCCATTGCTGCCTGGGTCTCGGCTGGTGCAGCTGTTTAAATCAACACACTGCTTCCCAGGCCTCCCCAAGGCCAACACCTTCGGGGTGTGTGTGTGTGTGTGTGTGTGTGTGTGTGGAGATTGGAGGCCCAACGATAGCAATGCACCATGTCATTGCTATCGTTGGGTCATGCCCAAGCCCCCACCGCCCCAAAGGCCTCCAAGGCCAGCACCTTAGATTGGGGGGCGGGGCGGTCAGAGGCCCAACGACAGCAACCGTGCTGTACCGTTGCTGTTGTTGGCTCTTGGCTGCGCCCCCACCCTGCACTCCACAGGCCTGGGAAGAGGCTGCAGGATGACAGGCAGGCAGTGGGACTGTCAGTTCCATTGCCCGCCCTTTCCCCCACTGCTGCTTCTCCCTCCTTCCTCCCCCTTCTCTTCCCTGTTTGCAAGCCGCAAACAGGGAAGAGGGGGGGGGAGATGAAGAGGCTGCAGAGGAGGACAGGCTGGCAAGGGGGCAGAGTCCCATCACCTGCCCTCCCCCCCCCCCGCTGCTGCCTCTCCCTCCTTCCTCCCCCTTCTCCATTTGCAAGCAGTGAATGGGGAGGGGGGGAATGGAGGAAGAGGCAGCAGAGGACAGACAGGTGATGGGATTCAGAGTTCCATTGCCTGACCTCTCCCCCACTGCTGCCTCTCCCTCCATCCTCCCCCTTCTCTTCCCCATTTTGTAAGCAGCGAGCAGAGAAGGGGGGGATGGCGGAAGAAGCTGCAGAGGAGGACAGGCAGGCGATGGGACTCAGAGTCCTATTGACTGCCATTTCCCCCACTGCTCCCTCAACCTCCTTTCTCCCTCTTCTCTTCCCTGTTTGCAAGCAGGACACATATATCCCAGGCAATGGAAATAAATAAATTCATGTTTGATGTACAGTTAATTCATTGGTCTGTCAGATATATGGACGGGTCAGTGTTCTTGGTTTTCCTGGGACAGGAAACTCTGAACTCATCTCATGTTTTGACTTTGTTAGTGGATGGACCAGAGACTGAAATGAGTGGGTGGGAGGGATGGGGTCATTAAACCTTAAGATTGGGCTTTTTGTTAACTTTCAGTAATTCTGGTGTATAAACGGTCTGGAAAAGAGTGATGGAGATGTTTAATGTGTGAATGATCCAAGGCAGTCAACAGGGGCTTATAAGTGAAACATCTGGGTAATTTTTGGTAGGCAGGTTATCTTAAAACAACCACCTTTCTTGGGTAACTTCTTAGTCAAGCATTGATTTAGGGTATATTTTACTCTAATATATTCATGGTAAATGATAAGACTGGGTGATTGCAAACTATTTGTCCTTGACCAGTATAAGAAACTGTCTATAATATTTGTATTTGGCAGTGGATATTATACTAGACACCATCACTTGTTTGATCTCCAGAGACTGAAGCCAATCATCCCACTTATATTTTCAGGACCACTAACATAACCACAAAGCATACTGCTATTCTTTTTGGTGAGGCAAACAAGTTCCAGAGCCCACAATTGTAGCCACAGTATGTCATTGCCTGCTGCTTTTGTGTGCTGCTGTCAGGGCCATATTTCTTGAGTCTGCACATGCTCTTACATATTTATAGCTATGATTATTCTTTGCTCTGTTTCTCAGTACTGAAGCTATGATGCTGTAAGGAAGCTTTTCTTACATTGTTGTCAGGCCTTTTAGCTTGAAGCTCAAGAAGGCTGATACTTATGAAATGTTGAAGAGTGAACGTGATGCAATCCATAGAAATGAATTGGGGGATCTAAGCACTGTGGAGTGATGCTGAGCATGGAATGTTTGCATATTTTCATTAAAAACAGAGCCAGGAAGTGGGTCTGTAATCCTATAAGTTCTTCCCTGAAGCTTGTTTTAAAGAAACACTGCTCACTTTGAACAGGAACATTCTGGTCTGTGTTCATGTTTCACAATTTCGATTGAAATACTCTGCAGCCAAGGATAATGCCAGCTCGTGTTCTCTGCTGCAAACACTGCTGTCCTTGATATGCTTCATCTGTTTTGTGAAACAGTTTATTGAAATCTTCTTGTTTCTTTTGGGTTTGGAATGCTGGGAGTGTAGGCTGGCATGGAGTACACTTGCGTGTCTCCTGCGAAAGACACTTTGCATTCAACAAATAGCATCTTTGTTTTGCAAAATCTGTGGTCTGTAAATTGTGGTGACATTGGGCCCAGTGTTTAAAATATGTAAAGAACTAAAGATGAGAATTCAAACAGGCTGGGTTATCTGAAGCTCTGGTTTTCAACAAAGGAATGACATATATGGATTTTTCAAGTTTTGTGAACAGAACAGGGACTGATGTTTTTGGTTACGATGTGGTTATCTAAAAATACAGGTTTCTGCTAAGAACTAAAAATACAGGACCTTACTTGCACAATGAGGACCAAAACTATAAACAGCATTCGTGGTGGAACAAGGAAAGAAAAATTAAGGAAAGGTAAAGTATTGTTGCAAAATACATACTTGACTCTTTTTTTTATTTTTATGTTTTAGGTAATAGAGGTATGATATAATAGGTCCTGGCACTATCCTATCCTTATGAACGTCTATTACCAAGTAGCTTTCTTTGAAACTGGACTTGGTTGAAGTAAATGTGATTAAGATTAATCAGCATGCGAGTTATCAGTCTATTTTTTTTTTTAAGTGAACCTTCAGTAATTTATAAAGAATTAACCTACAACTATCTCTTATGCTGGCATTTTGTTTGCAAATGTAGCTTTATTTTGTTTTACCTAAGAGAAATGAAAAACTGTTTTTCAAGGTTATACATGAAATAATCACTTAATGGTCTGTAGGTTTTTTCAGTATAAATCTCTGTGTTACCATGAACTTATGCCTGCCATTGCAAAAATACCTGGGGAAAACTAGCTTTGCAGAAACAAAAACAGTTTTATTTAGGTGTGATGCCTTCAGTGACCCAATTTCAAACAGGCAAGGAACCATTTTTATTTGTCTGATTTATTGAATTTTGATTTTTCATAGCGCTGACTTGACTAGAAATCTAGCTAAAATAATATCCATATGTGTTGATTTAATACCATGGTTTTTAGAGAATAATAAATACCCCCATCACTGAAGTGTGGTTGTATTTTAACTATTTTTAAAGGTGGGGCAGAGACATGGCTTGTTTACATTTCTTTTGTACATTGGTTGTTCTCCCCTGAACTATGAAGTTGTGGTGGAGAGGAAGGACAGATTGGAACTGTTTTTCAGATAGGTGGTTAATTGTGGTACATTGGCAGGGGATTTTACTCAACATTTTTTTTAAAATGTTGATGTTATCAGTTCTGTTATACTAATCACTTGTTTCTCAGCCTTAGTATGAGTCTAAAGTAATACTCTATCTGAATGTTAATTGATTGCCTTTGATAAGACTTTTTTGCAGCTCTGCTGGCTTGTTTTGAAGTTTGGTCTGTAAATCCTTAACATGTAGTAATTCAGCTGTAGAATTCTGCTTACACATGCTGGTTATCTGAGTGTGTGCATTTGGCTGCATCCCCCACCACCATTTTGCATTTGGCCATAGCTGCTATTTTGTACCAGCTTCTTTGTGGTGCAAATAAAAACACAAAATGGATCTTGCGGGTCAGAAAACTGTCTCCCTCTGTTCTTAAGGGAGAAAGATGGGATACAGTATATGGTGTTCTTAGAGCATCTTGCATTCAAGCAGTTACCAGGACCAGAGTTCCATAGCTTCAATAAGGATTCAGTGTTGTGTACCTTTGAACCTCCTCAGCTGTTATAGAATCATCAGGAAGTTCTTCCTAATGTTTAGGTGGAATCTCTTTTCCTGTAGTTTATGTAAGCAGTCTGACAGTAAGATCTTTTTGAAAGTGGTGTTGCAGATGACAAACATCTGTTGCTACTGCCTGCAGTCAGCAGCTTATGCTGCTGAATTTTGTGCAGGAGAATGTGGAAACAAGAAACAATTTGAATGATGTGATGGAAATCAAACATAGTCTACAGTTTCCTCACTGCTAGGTAACCCCCACAGAGAGAGATGAGTCACTGGAGGAAGAGAGCCAAGTCAATACTTATCCTTTTGTCTTCATGTGGGGAAAAATAATGCTCTTCACTAGTACAGTAGTTTCTTTTTTTCTCAGATAGTTAAAGGTGGCAACTTCCATTCTTAGAGGCAATATATACAGTAGCAGGTTTGGCAAGTTATGCTAATCAGAGTGTCAGTTGTCTCCTCTTGCCCCTCTTGGTAAGCCTTTGAGAATATTCTAGAAGCCCAGTTTCTGTCTCACATTTTAAAGAATCATGTTCTCCCTTCCATTTCTTCTGTAAGTTAGTTTCTGGATGCCTCCACAGGTTCTCTCTGGCTTTTCTTCACAAATGAAGATTCAGGAAGGACTCACCCTGTGCTTTCTGCAAGCGCGCTGATGACTGAAAAGGCCAATCTGAGATAAACATGTCCGGTTGCAGAAAGCACAGCAGAAAGTCTCCTTGGATGATGATTCCGGGTTGTGATTCTTTCTGTGTTGTCATTTCTCTTCAAGACTTGTTCGGCGTGAGTTCTCAAATAAGGCTGCAGCATTGTGGATAGTGCGTCTCCATGCCTCCCGATGTGAGGCCAGGGCGGACCATTGTTGGTGATCAATTTGGCCAAGCCTAAGATGTTGTTTCAGGGAGTCCTTGTATCGCTTTTTTGGAGCGCCCCTCTTACACTGTCCCATGGCGAGTTCACCATAGAGTACTATTTTTGGGAGGTGATGGTCCTCCATCCTAGAAATGTGCCCTGGCCAGTGCAGCTGTGTTTTCAATATAATGGCCTCAATGCTGGTGATCCCTGCTTGCTCAAGGACAGCAACATTTGTCACATAGTCAGTCCAGTGTATATTTAGGATTGTGCGTATACAGCACTGATGAAAGCATTTGAGGAGTCGTAAGTGTTGGCGATAGGTGACCCATGTTTCAGACCTGTAAAGGAGAATAGACAGTACAATGGCTCTATACACACTGATTTTTGTGCTTCGCCTCAAGTGTTTGTTATTCCAGACTCTTTTGTAAAGTCTTCCAAATGCACTATATGCCTTTGCTAATCTGTGATCGATCTTTCTGTCAATCTTGGCATCTGAGGAGATGATGCTTCCCAGATAGGTGAACTGCTGAATTTATGCCTTCTTGTTGCCTAAATCTTTGGCTCCATGCTTGTTGTTCCTGCTTGGGGGATGATTCTCCTGTATCTTTTCCATCTCACAGAGACAGAGCTTTCACCAGCAAAAAGTCATATTTAGGAGCCATGAAGCTCAGTATCGTTAACTCAGACTTGTAGCAGCTTCTCAGAATTTCAGGCAGGATTCTTTCTTAGACCTACCTGGTTAGTTGACTCCTCATTCAAGTACTAACCAGGTTTGACCCTGTTTAGCTTCCAGAATCAGACAAGACTCTATCCAGAGTGGTATGGGTGGTCAGTCCATCTGGGCTGGGGAGATGCTTTATGTTTGTGTATACCTCAATACCCAGAGGTTTATTACCTCTGTAGAATTTCTCTGCTGTGTCAGTGAACTGGATTATATCAATACAGAGTTGGTACTACTAGCAGAAGTTCCCAGAGAGAGTCTGGTGATAGAGGAGACAGTGGCGAATACCAAAAGCTCCTCCACATCACACCTGTGCACTTGTGATCAGTAAGGGTAGCAGAGAGCATCCTTCTGTCTCTCTGTACTTGTGGCTAGGAGGCAGAGCAAAGAGCTTTTCATTGTTCCTTCTAAGCCTAGTGAATTGTTATAGAAAGTTTCTCTGTTCGATGATCACATCTACAATCATTTTTCTTTCTTCCTCTATTACAGGGATGGTCAACTTGTGGCCCTCCAAATCTTGTTGGACTGCAGTTCCCATCAGCTTTATCCATCACAGCCAGTTGTGAAGGGCGATGGGAGTTGTAGCCAGTGTATCTGGAGGGCTGCAGGTTGTTCATACTGCCCTTATGGATAACAGATTGGAAGTGTAGGAGGTGTTATCGTGGATGGTGAAAACTTTCAGTCACTATTGTGTTGTGTTTCAGTGAATCCTACCTGCATTCTTGTCCCATCCTTAGTACATATTAGTTGTGAGCTTTTGTTTTTCTTCCTGTATGGAAGTATAGGCATGTTGATTTGCACACCTTTTTTCTAATACATATATTTTTATATGTTTATTTCACATTGACAAATGTATATTTGTGCATATTTTACAACTGTGCCCATCTGTAGTTGTCCATGTTTTTAACATTTAATCATGGTTTTTCCAAATTTTATTTTACCATAACACATTGCAAGCTTCATAAATGGACATATTTTTGAAGCAAAGTGTGCTTTGTTTCACAAAGCATCACAGAATGTACAAAATGGATAGTTTGTTTCATCAACAATTTCAATTCCAGTGAAATTGGATTTTCCACAGATTTTCCCTACCCTTAAAGGTGATAGGTAAGGTCTTCACTTTAAAAATGGCACCATCTTCTTGTAATTTCCAAATAGTTTCTTTAGATTTCCAAATGATCTAGGGGGCTCATTTTAAAAGAAAAACTGTGAGATGCAAAGAGAGTCTCAAAACTTGTTCGTAACTCTTATTCCAACCATCTTTCTCCAGTTTTTGAAAGAGTTTTAGAAAAAAAGAAGAAACCGCTATGAAATTCAAAGTTGGCCTGGAGAGCCTAGTTGGTGTGGGAGTGTGTGAGATCACTTTTACAGTAGCTGCATACAGCTGCCAAGCTGGGAACTAGGAATCTCTTGTATGCTGTTCTCAGAAGTGCAGCTGCATTAACTTCGAGCTTTTTTTTTAAAAAAAAAATAGTCCAGTGTTTCATATATACTGATGTACACTCAGAAGAAGGATGATGCCACATCACCCTCAACCCCTTTTCAGCTCTGGAATGGCTATCGTTCCTTCACTCTATATGCTGGTCTTTTCTTTTTGATTTCTTGGGTAACCAGATAAAAATGAGAATAGGCATCCTCTACCTTTTTACTAACTCTGTCCATCAGTTCTCAGCCTTCTGGCTACATTCTATCCAATAGGAAAGTATTACTGTATTATAAAGGAGAGAAATTAATGCCTCCTGAAATTCCTTATTCTGCATAAATACTAAACGTAAAATAATTCTCATCCTGCTTTGCTTGTATACCTTTTCTATAGATTTTCCTTGGGTTTTTTCCGGCTGTGAGGCCATGTTCTGGAAGAGTTTATTTCTGACGTTTCACCTGTATCTGTGGCTGGCATCTTCAGAGAATGGTTGGGTAGAAGTGTGTGTGGGGTTTATATACTGTGAACCCCTGTTGGGGAAGATATGTAAATTTGTGTATTTGAATGGCTAGTTTCTGGGTGGAGATATGCAAGGAGGATTACTGTCTGTTTGGCTAATGCAAATGAACTCCACCCAGAGACAGGGAGATTTCCAGCAGATAATGGACCATTAACCAACCATTAGCCAAACAGACACTAATCCACCTTGCATATCTCCACTCAGAAACTAGCCATTCAAATACACAAATTTACATATCCTCCCCAACAGGGGTTCACAGTATATAATCCCCCCCACACTCCTACCCAACCATTCTCTGAAGATGCCAGCCACAGATGCAGGTGAAACGTCAGAAATAAACTCTTCCAGAACACAGCCTCACAGCCTGCAAAAAACCCAAGAAAATCTATGGATGCTGGCCATGAAAGCCTTCGACTTCACATACCTTTTCTTTCTCTTAGACAAAATACAGTAATCAGCAATCAACTGTAGTACCATAGCTATGAGCCACTTGTTCACTCCAGTTCACCAGTCAGAAAGCACTTTTTAAACAGAAAGTTTTAATAATTGACTTTGTGATCTAGATTTAGTGTTTCAAGAATTGATAAATTTCAAATATGAAAATGTGTATAAATTGTCCTTATAAATCAAAATGAAATTTCTCTCCATGTCTAATACCTGTTTTAATTTCCATTCATTTAATGCTGCTTCTAATATATCTCATGTGAGGCTGGATTAATATAATATTAAACTGTCAAAGTGGCTTGCAAGAAGGCTTAAGCTGCTTGTCAAAACTAAGGAGGATTATTTCATGTCCAAGAAAGTATGACATTTTATGTAACCATGTTATCAAAAGCTATGGAACATGTCTGATTTTATTACTGGTTTGGATCCCATAGGGAAATCAAGGTCAAAACTTGGTATTATAGTTGTCCCTCTGTATCCACGGATTTAAGTATTCACAGCTTGAAAATATTCTTAAAAAAATAATAATCCAAAAAGCAAACCTGGATTTTTCCATCTTATATAAGGGACACCATTTTGCTATGCCATTGCCTATAATGGGACTTGATTATTCATGGATTTTTATATCCACAGGGAGTCCTGGAACCAAACCCCAGAGAATATGAAGGGACAAATATACTATGTTTTTCATCTGAAAATAAACACAAATATAAAATAAAATAAAAAATTAAATTTCTTAAACCTTTGTATGGAAAGGCTGCAAGTTCTAAATAATTCCCTATTCTCTTATTTTTGGGAAAACACTGATATTTGGGAGTTACTTTATTGTGAGTCTAGTCAAGCGTTTTCCTTAATTATATGCTTTTGGATAGTTTGTTTTTTAGTATCTAGGAAAAGAACTAAAATAATAAATAAGACTTCCCAACTTGTAACTTGTCTGTTTTGTATACAGTACATGTATATTTGGTTTGTAACAGTTTTTAAAGACATAATGCTTTGTATCCAGAGGTGCCACTCCATGAGCAAGAGTAGTCTTTCTGTTTGCAGAAGGGATATAGATCCCACAGAACCTTCCACAAACAGAAGTGTAAGGGAGCTATGTTTCCCTGCTTCTTTCTGGAGTCCAACACTTATTGATTTCATCCAAGCCCCTGGGACAAATGAAGTGAGGTCAAGTCCAACATGGTGAAGGGACAGCTGAGGCCTGAGAGTGGCCCATTTCATGAGCAGAATTTGTGATTGATATTCATGAGATTGATATTCAAACCCATTTTCTCTTACAGCAGATCAAATTAAATAGACTCCCCACCCCCACCCTGTCAAACTGGACCTTTTAGTCATGCAAACCACTTGCCTCCTATACCACAGATGAGCTTAGAGAAAAAGTATGGATGTTTACAAGCTCTGAACAATTTACTCAGAGACTAATAAAAAGATTCTGTGCACTGTGAAATCATGCTGAGTTCACTGGACTTACTCCCAAGTAAGTGTTTCTAGAATGGCAGGCTCAAAGCCCACCATTGACTATCATGCGCCTTTTACTTTACAAGTTAAAATATATAGGTAAAATGCCCAGAATTTTTCAGAAGTAAGGACTGGTAGTGTGTGTTAGGGTGTGAAGTTCTTGATATGTACCATAAGGGTAACACTTAAATGGGATTATCTCATATTTAGCCCTTATGTTGCACTTGCCCACTGGGCCCAGCTACAATGGGGAGAGGGGGGGGGGAGGAACTCCTTTTAACTTGAAATACCTAACTGCATCAAAGAAATGAGCTTCTCTGAATCTACGACATGAATTATTGCAAGTTAACAGAATTTATATTCTCTTAAGCAGAGTTGAGCAGTTGCCTCACATGTGATTTTCTGTTCGTATTGTGGATGGAGTATGAGAGGGAGAGCAAAATTGATACAGTGGTGTTAACTTAGTTCATGATCCACTTGACTCTACAAGAAGTAAATCTAAGGCGTGCAACTTTAGAGAATATATAACTGCAAAAGGAGAGTGTGTTGAGCCTTAACCTCTGGTTCCTTTGTCCAGGAAAAGGGCATTATTATTTCTGCAACAGCACCAATTGTGAATCTTGTTACACCTTGAAAAAAGTATCTCCAGTCTTGCAGAAAAAGAATACAGCAAGAAATAGACTCTCAAAAATTGATGGTATCCAGCAGGGAAGAGGATAGAACGTGCATTGTGAGGTCCTGGTTAGGATAGGAAGGTTTAAAAGGAAGGTTTATGTTCACTTATGGAACTATTGGAGGGAATTTTTTTAAAGCATAGCAAGTAAGTTTGTTAATTTGATACACATAATTCTTCCTCTTGCCTTTATGTATATCCCACCTTTCCCCCTCATAATTAGAACTCAAGGTAGCGTTCTTACATGACGATAAGCCAGAGATCTTGTCTTAATAGAGGCTGATATAAAATGCATTTTCTTCTAATTTGACACTCTGCTTGTTACTCCCTTAATGAGCTCAAACAAGTGAAGATCTGTAAACTAGGTTCAAACTGGGGTTAGTGGAATCCTGGCTTATTTAGGTGCACTTAATCAGGCTCAGACATTATGTGATGCTTTCCATTTTATTTCTTTTTTATTCACTTGTCCAGTGGGAGAAAACAGGTATCACAAACAAACACGCATCTCATTTCACACTGAGTTTCTTTTTTTAGCCAGGTTTCCTAGCATTATTGTACTTGCAGACATAGGCATTGTGCATGGGGAGATTTGCTATGCATAGAAGTAGGGCTGTGTGATCCAATGTGTGCAAAACATCTAGGTCCTTAGATTTCAAAGTGGACTAGTCCATGGGATTGGAACTATATGTGCTATATAATCTCCAGATTGATTCGCCATCCATGTCTGGAATTAAATGAATGGTGATGTCTACTTGTGTCCTATGCTATTGAAAGCAGCCTTGGCCTTTTCACACCTGTCTCCTCACTTCCAGTCATGCTTGCCCATGAGTCTGTGAGTTTGTTTAATTTATCTCCTGTGGCTCCTGCTTGCAGAAACAAAGAAACCTTTAACCTTACTTCATGGCATATGTTACATTGTTCAATGTTACAGGGATGACAAGAGGGTAGGTTTGTTTGATCTGAATAAGAGAAGGCCCTCTTCCACATTTACCTCTTTAACTGGGTTAAATGTCTTAGGGCATCAGACTCTGGTGGCACTCTTACTTGGCAACATCCTGCTAAATACTCTAAATGTGTCTCCTAGCAAACTCCATAAGATAATAGGCATTTTTGAGCTACCAGATCTCATTACTTAATGCTGTTTCTTAAATTTTACCCTGAAAATTGGTTTAAGATTTATGTCTCGCATCTTTGGCCATGGCTGCTGTTTTAGTGTGGTTGCTGGTTTGTTTCAGTTCATTATTTTGATGGTGATTTATGTTGTATCTTGCTTCAAGCACTTTGGAAGTAAAGAATGAGACTAGTAGAAAGAAATTGTCATTGTTGAGATGTGTGTTGCAGTGAGGAATAATTTTCTGTATTATCCTGAACTCCTCAAAAGTTCTGCAAGTTTTGTATCTAGGCACTAGGCATACATGCAGAAATACACATGCATGTCTATAAGGTAACATGGGACTTTTGTTTTTGGTGCTGCTAACATGGCTAGCCCTCTGGGAATAGCTACATTGTAAGGCTCTAAATTCATCCACATGGATTGGAAATCTATTCCAAAGAAAGTTGCCCAGATACAGAGAGATACCATCTTTCTAACAAAATGCAATAGCATGATGTCATTCCTGAAGAACTGAAGGTGAAAAATCATATAGTCTACATGCTGCAGGGTTGTAGTGACAGACTGCGCCTGCTCTCCCCCTCTAACCCCCACCCCACCCGAATTTTCTCAAGTTTATACTGGTATTAAGGAACCAATTTCCATTTTTGTAAGAATCTTGAGGGCCACTTCCTGGAGTGGGCACAACTAATGGAATGGGGCAAGGCTAAATCAAAGTAGGTGATACAAGTGTATTTCTTACTCATTTGGACATCAGCCCATGAGACACACAAAGTACAGCTCAGTCTTCAGTGGCTTTGGGTGCAGTCCCGTTGGTATATAATGCTAGGAATTGCACTTTCTTCCATAGTTGTGTTATAGTAGCAAAGGAAAGCAGACAGAATCTGCCAGCTCCAAGTAACTATCAATGCCTGCCTGCCTTCATGGCCACTGTCCCTTTTCTCCCACTATCATCTTGGGCACTGATATAATTATACCACTATAGCACACCATTAGAGTTCTGGCCTCTGACATCGAGTTTTCTTGCTTGCATTGGATTCCTCTGGCCATGTTCATTTGTTCCTAAATAGAAAAAAAAAGTAAAGAAAATTGACCCTATAAAGCAGATGGTGTGAACTTTCCATTTCCTGAAGTAATAAAACTGCTGGCTGGCCCTAGGCGTGTTTGCTTCCTCTTCATTCCCTCCCTCCATCTTGAAAAGCAGTTTTCAACAAGAGATTCTTCCAGCTGTCTCCAGCTGTTTGATCAGCTTCCTTTGACAGAACTTGTTCTCCTTAACCTTGTGGCACACCAAATAAACAACATCTTGGAAAAAGATAAATGGCCATTATTCTAGAATTAACACTTTAAAGAGCAGGGTAATGATGGCTCAGATGCAAAGGTGAAAGGATATGTTGATGAAATTTGTTCTGTAAATATGGGTGCATTTTGCTTTAGCTGTCTTGTACATCAGCCTCCCCCAACCTGACCTGTCCATTTATGTTGGACTACAGTGCCCATTATCTCAGCCATCTAATGAACCTTCGGAGTGCCAGATTACAGGCAATGGCTTTCCCTGTTAAGGGTTTACTTCCAGCATGCAGTCCAAAGTGAATAAAAAGAATATCTGAAAAGCAATAAAATCTTTGAAAAACTTTCCTGTTAGTAACAGTGAGGTTAAAATGTTTTGATTGTCTAACACAACTTTTTATCCTAACTGTACAACAGGTTACTTTTAGTGATACAGACGCTGTACCACATTAATAGTAGATAATTGCCTAATCTTCTTTGTACATTATCTTTTATTTATTAACATTTGCTACACTTTGAGATAAGCCTCATCATAGAAGCTGATAATAGATACCACACTACCCACCTCCTTGGGCCCTTTGTCAATAGAAAGATAGGACATTCAATGGCTAAATAAATAAATAAATAGGTTCAGGTTCTCTATGTTGTGATGTTCTTTAAATGCTCTTGGTAAATTTTCCTTGCTCAGCTTAATCCTCTTCACAGTTGTGAGGACAAATTGGCATCCCAACATGTTTTGTCTGAGTTTCCCAGGAGGGGATATTTTTCAAAGCAGGGGTAAGAACTATACATTCCTCCTTTCTCATGTTTTTTTTTTACCCTTTAGGAAGTCTTGAATTAATTTTCAGATCTCAGGGAAGCCCACCATAACAATTATTTTATGTATAGCTTTAAAAAAAGGTGGGGAGGGGTTCAAGCACAACCCCTTGTGGAATTCTACCATTCCAGGTTGAGAAACCCTGTTCTAGATGCTGTTGAATTGCACTCCCAGCATTCTCCTAATTTCTGTGATGGCTGGGGCTGCCTGGAGATGTGACATGTGCTGCACAATTCCCACCTCTAGTTTAAAGGGTGCAGGACCAGAAATGTTGTGAAGTGTTTTGATGCAGTTTTTAAGTTGTGTATTTTAACCTGGCTTTTAGATAGTTTATAGTTTCTTTATACCTTTTAGGTCTGGTTTACTTATTTAGTTAGTTTATATCCTGCCTTTCTCCTGGGCTGGAACCCAATGTGGCAGTTTCAGTGAACATTTTATTGTGTTGTTCCTTTTGAATTTGTATTTGATTTGGTTTATTTGGAATAGCCTATGGCTAATAGCAGTAAATATTGGATTGGATGTAGGACTAGGCTCCTGTTCCTGACACACACACACACACACACACACACCCTTTGTATCTTGCTGTAAAATGCCATTTGTCCAGGGAGGATTATTTCATTTCTAGGTTGGCAGTGGAGGATAGGGGACAAGTGATCTGTTTCAAGGAGCCAGATTGAACCCAAGGGCTTCCTGTTGCCAGTCCCTTATGTGTAGTCTTTACCTAAGGAGCCATTGAAATAGTGAAATCCATTTAGCATTCATGGTACTACTATGAGCTTTAAGTCTCATAATCTCTCATTCCATCACTCCTTCATTCTACCTGCCATGTTGAAGAATCAAGCCATTATTTCTGTTGCTTGCTTTTACTTGCCCCTGTTATTTTTCTTTACATGACCTGTGCCTTCTCTGACAGCATGTTCGATCTTTCTTAGCTTTCCCAAGGGAGAAAGCAAAGCGACAGGAAAATCTTCAGTGGTTCAAATGCCTTCTAATCTTCACACTTTGTGAATCTGATCTGTTTTTGCAATTTTCAGGAGCTGTAACATCTCGGCATGAATAGTAGTTGTTATGTTGCTCTTTAACTATCTCAGTAAGCTCACCCTAACAATAACCAGGGGAGATGCTGAGAATAAATCACATACCTATTAAAAGGTGTGAGTCCTGTTGGTTCAGGCAGAAACATTATAACAGGTTAAAATGAGAGAATCCAGAATTCTGATACTGGTAGTTCTAACCTCCTTATGTTTTTAGTTTCCCATTTCAATTTGACTGACAGGGAATCCTTCCATGTTAGCCCTACAACCTTTTTACATTACTGAGTTCTTACAGGGTAGGGTCATGTTTACTGGCATGTTAGCTGGGCAATTATAAAAACTGTAGTCCCCAGAAGTAACTTTTCCCAATCTCTGTGGCAAATTCTTTGACCAGGCTTATTGGGTCCTCACCTAACATAAATCCCAAGGGCTTTCTAATGTGCCATTTCAAACTCCATGTACTTTCCTGCCATCAGTCAATTTGGTCCATGTTGTATAGTAGCTGTAGTGTGATAATTTATATGCTGTGATTTTAGCTGATAGTTGTTGAGTTACCCATCAGGGCCTGTGGAAGTTGGATGTAGTACAAATTAAAAAAGAATAAAAGGAGCCAATACTGAGCCTCTTCTGCCTTGCTGCCCCACTGTTCATTATCCTCTGTGTCTGCATACTTCAATATGAGGTTGTATAGGTCCTTTATTAGGTAGTATTTAAATATTAATATTTTCACTGTGTTACACTTACTGCAAATGAATTAATATTCCTTTGATGGCCTATGTAAGTGTTCAGCATGACCTCATTAGTGCTGAAACAGTGGTCCTCCTTTGGTCCTCCAGGTGTTTTGGACTTCAACTCCCAGAATTCCTCAGCATTGCTCATACTAGCTGAGACTTCTGGGAGTTGAAGTCCAAAACATTTGAAGGACCAAAGGTTGAGAACCACTGGGCTAAAAGGATGGCAGCAGGAGAGGGCTCACCTAGAGTCTGTAATCTAGTGTTCCTGTTAAGGCCTGGTCATCCCCCTACTTCCCTGTCTTGATGGGGAAAGTCTGAAGGGGGCTTCTGTTTCAACATGAGCCTTTATGTGATCCTGACAAAGTATTTTTGATTGGTTGGATGCATTCCCTTGTGTTAAAGCCTCTTTCAGTTTACACTGTCAGCATGGAAAAACTGAGGAGATGGGGACATTGTGTGGGCAGAGCTTGTATGTAGGCCTCTCTCCTCCACCTTTTTAGCCACATGTGAGTAGGATGAATGCCTGGGTGTAGTTTATATGGTTCTAAAATGTGGAGTAAGTTGAATTACTTTTCAAATATGTCCTGGGCTTTTTGACAATAAGCTCCTTTCAGATGGAGATATTGTCCCTATACAGTTGACCCCCAGTATCCATGGGTTCTGTATCCATGGGCTTAACCATCCATGGCTCAAAAATATTTGCGGGGAAAAATACCCCAAAAGCAAACCTTGCTATTTGCCATTGGGACACCATTTTACTATGTTGTTAGCATACCCTACTCCCCTCTCCCCGCCGCCGCGAGATTTCATAACTGCATATACTGGACTCTTTTCAGGGTCAAGCTGACTGAAGGACAGTCAGAGTCCTGATGACCTGAGAGGTGTTCCAGTATCATGAGGGTGGGAAAACCCAGATAGGATTATGTGGAAAACCCAGTTGTTAATGGGTCTATGCCTTTTCCCCATTTGTAGGCTCTTTCAAACACACAATCAGTGCTCATCCCTCGACCCATACCCTACAGAAATCTCCTATACACCCTACCTATCAAAACATTAACAGGGTGTTGCAAATCCCATTAGTGTTTTGTCATCCGGAAGCTAAGGCAATCAGTCCATTCCGGATCCTTTTTGCCCGTTCCATGAGAAAGCCGTTCAGGCTTTGTCGTAACTAGTGCACTCCTCCAGGGTACAAAATAGGGTATAAATATCCTAGCTCCAACCCAAGTAGTGTGTGTCACAGCTGTATGTGTCACAAATGGGCTCTACCATTCTCTTTTTCTGTGAGCCATGGACCGGATTCCCCTGTGCGACCCTCAGACACAGTCCTCTTTCTCTGAGACTGGTAACTATCACCCTTCCGCCCCAACTTCTCTCTATCCAACCTTTCCCATCTTACTCTTCAATAGCCTTATAAGGTTCTTAAGAGTGTATGTTCTTGTATGTTAGTGTATCCCCTGTGTTCATTCAAATAAAATACTTTGTTTAACTTTAACACGAGTGCTCTCTGCAGTTAGTACTGGCATACATAGGTGAAAAGATCCCCAAAGTTACCCTCCTCTCACAGACCTCCTTTTCAGCTACAGTTCTCCCAAATTTCAAGGAGACGCTGGCATTGCAGATGGGACTCCAACCCCCCCCCCCAAATTAGGGTAACAGTGTCATTGTATATAATGGAATGTGAACATCCTCAGATTTTGGTATCCACAGGGTGTCCTGGGACCAAACCCCAGTAGATACTGAGGGTCCATGCAGAATTTTAAGCTTGACTGAACTAGGCTTTCATTTCTTCATTGGGACTGTTATTGAATACATTTTGTTCAGGTTTTTATCTGACTTTGATGTATTTTGAGTTGACATTTATTGTAGTCCTGAAAATGTGGTTTTGCTTATATTAGTGTTCCAACAGATATTCACAACTTTGTTGTTCTTATGTGCTTCCAAGTTGGCTCTGACTTATGGCAACCTTATCATAGGGTTTTGTTGGCAAGATTTCTATACAGGACGTTTTATCATTGACTTCCTCTTGGGCTGAGAGAGTATGACTTGCTCAAGGTCATCCAGTGGGTTTCCATAGCTGAGCAGGGATTCAAATTCTAATTCAGCACTCTAGCAACTATACCACACTAGCTCTCTGTTCATAACTCCTGTAAAGTAAAATGATCTGTTAAAATATATAGCATTAATTCAAAAACATTTTTAGCATTGGTGTTATCTCTTTTGTTTTTTCCTTCATGTTACTCCCCCACCTGTTCTGGCCCCCAAAAAGGTAGTAATAGATTCTTCTGTGTCCATCTTATGTTTTTCCAGGTTCAGATGCTGAGCAGGATGCTGCTATCAAACTTGCCCAAGAACGAGCTGACATAGTTGCCAAGTATGACAGAGTAAGTTTATGTAGTTCTTGAGCATCCTTACAATGTGCTGTTCCTCTCTTTTTTCTCAGTTGATTAGCAATTGCCCCAAGTGAGCAGAGGACTGGCAAATACTAGTTTCTAGTCCATGCCACCACCTGCTCCCTTTGCACAGTTTTTAGACAGCCATGGAAATGCCACATGATGTTTTCCTACTTGGATGCTTCTATACAAGCTTGGAGGAAATTTTTTGGAGGAAAGTCATTCCAGTTCCAGAGAAGAGATAATACCTCTGCACTCTGAATGGCAAGATGAGGCGTACAGGAAAAATGGACATTATCTTGTTGGATCATACTAAGGATCTCTTGAATGCTGTATTTCACGTCCAGCAGTGGTCAGGCAAATGCTTCTAGGCAACCCAACAAGCATAATATCAGTGTTATGGTAATAGTGGTGTTGGTTGTAGATATGGTTTTGTAGTTGGAGGTTCCTTTCAGCTAATATAGCTGTAATCCATTATTTCATAGAGTTCTCATTCATTAACCAGCCATTAATGGTGTTGCTTTTTAAATGTTCCACTTTTAGCTGAACCTGGAAGGCAGAATTACCACTGGAGAAATGGTACGAATAATTGTAGTGGTAGTTAATGGTGCTTAAACAGTCAGAAGATGGTACTGTAGACACTGTGCTTTCATGGGTAATATAATAGGTATGGGCTGCTGTCCACTGGAGTACCTTTTCATGTGCCCATGCAGACTTGGCTTTTGTATGAGCTGCTATTAAAAAAGCAGGAAGCAAAAGCTGAACTATAGGTTTTCTGTGGGGGGTTTTCCGGGCTGTGCCAGCCACAGATGCAGGCAAAATGTCAGGAATAAACTCTTCCAGAACACGGACTCACAACCCGGAAAAAACCCACAGAAAACCTATGGATGCCAGCCATGAAAGCCTTCGACTTCACAAAAGCCGAACTGCCCACATGGGTCTTCCCCATTTGCTTCTCTACATTAGTAGCCACATAGTGCAGCTAAAATGGGAAATGTATGTCTAGTTGTGATAGATTACTCCACCCCTGTCCAACATACATCATCATATTGTAACAAATGAATCCTTGCTTATATTCATTATGTGTTTTCTGCAGGGACGAGAAGGCACACAGATTGAGCCTTGGGAAGATGCAGACTACCTTCTTTACAAAGTTACTGATAGATTCGGTTTCTTGCAGTAAGTTGTGACACTTGACAAGGCAATGACATTGAAAATTTGTCACTTGCATTTTTGATTTTTATTTCAGTATGCTTGTTTGGTAGAAGTATCGACCGCTTACTTTGAGCAGAATTGCTTTGCAAATAGAATTTTGTTTGGTGAATAAAAAATGTAAATGGTGTTGCACAGTGCTCTTCATTTATTTATATTCTGCACTGTTTCTCAATTATTTGAAATTGATCTGTACTTGGTAATAGAAGAAGTAGCAGTGTTTGCCATTCCTGTGTTTGAAAGCAACAGCACTCTGCAAAAAACTTGGTTTATAGTGATATTCTGTAAAAGCTTAAATAACCATTCTTAAGAGGTAGGCATCACGTTTTGCTTCTAGAGTGCAACTGCTGTTGCTTTTATCTCCAAAGGGAAATTTTTTTCCCCCTGATCAGTTATCATAGTCATATATATCTAAATTTTAATCTGCATCATCCATTGGGTATAGAAAAGGAATAGTGGAAAATACAGGCTCTTTACTTTCCAAAGGCAGTTACAAATGTTTTGCTCCCAGTTGCTTAACCCTAATTGACAAACGAGTAACATTTTATGAGTAGTCCAAGGCTCAGCTATCCAACATATGATACAAAAACCAATGAAAAATGAATTGGACATAGCTCCCACTTTGGAAGAGACCCTTAAGGCCATACAGCAGATGAAAAACGGCAAGGCAATTGGGATTGATGGAATCCCACCTGAAGTTTGGAAACACGGAGGTCATATACTCCATGATAAATTCCACGAACTCCTTGTGAATTGTTGGGAAAAAGGGGAACTGCCATCAGATCTCCGAGATGCAGTCATCATCACCCTGTACAAGAAAAAAGGTGCAAAATCCGATTGCTCAAACTATCGAGACATAACACTGCTCTCTTTTGCTGGAAAAATCCTTGCAAGGATACTCCTGAACAGATTAGTTCCTGCCATTGCTGAAGAACTTCTTCCTGAAAGCCAATGTGGCTTCAGAGCCAATAGGAGCACTACAGATATGGTATTTGCACTTAGATAACTGCAAGAGAAATGTAGAGAGCAGAACAAGGGTCTCTATGTAACATTTGTTGACCTCACCAAAGCCTTCGACACCGTGAGTAGGAAAGGTCTATGGCAGATCCTGGAAAGACTAGGATGTCCCCCCAAATTCCTTAAAATGATTATCTTGCTACACGAGGGCCAGCGCGATCAATTCAGATATGGCGATGCTCTTCCACAGCCCTTTCTAATAACTAATGGAGTGAAGCAAGGTTGTGTTCTTGTGCCAACTTTATTTACAATCTTCTTCAGCATGATGCTCCAAAGGGCTACAGCAGAGCTCGAAGAAGACGACGGCATCTATATACGTTACCGTACTGATGGTAGCTTGTTTAACATAAGCCGTCTGAGGGCTCACACTAAGACTCTAAACTATCTAGTCCGTGAGCTGCTATTCACTGATGATGATGCCCTTGTTGCCCACACAGAAGCAGCTCTGCAGCGCCTAATATCCTGCTTCGCAACAGCTGCAGAGCTGTTTGGGCTGGAAGTCAACCTGAAGAAAATGGAAGTTCTTTACCAGCCTGCACCACAGGACGAACACCACCATCCCCACATTGCCGTCGGCAATTCTATGCTTAAGTCCGTTCAGCAGTTCACCTACCTGGGAAGCATCATCTCCTCAGAAGCCAAGATTGAAAAACAGATCGATCACAGATTAGCAAAGGAACATAGCGCATTTGGAAGACTTTACAAAAGAGTCTGGAGTAATAAACACCTGAGGCGAAACACAAAAATCAGTGTGTATAGAGCCATTGTACTGTCTATTCTCCTTTGTGGATCTGAAACATGGGTCACCTATCGCCACCACTTACGACTCCTCGAGCGCTGTTTACACACAATCCTAAATATACACTGGACTGACTATGTGACGAATGTTGCTGTCCTTGAGCAAGCAGGGATTACCAGCATTGAGGCCATGATATTGAGAAGACAGCTGCGCTGGGCAGGGCATGTTTCTAGGATGGAGGACCATCGCCTCCCCAAAATAGTACTCTACGGTGAACTCGCCATGGGTCAGCGTAAGAGGGGTGCTCCAAAAAAGCGATACAAGGACTCCCTGAAACAACATCTCAGGCTTGGCCAAATTGATCACCAACAATGGTCTACCTTGGCCTCACATCAGGAGGCATGGAGACACACTATCCACAATGCTGCATCTTTATTTGAGAACTCACGCCGAAGAAGTCTTGAAGAGAAACGACAACGCAGAAAGAATCACAACCCGGTAACATCACCCAAGGAAACCTTCTGCTGTGCTTTCTGCAGTCGGACTTGTCTATCTCGGATTGGTCTTTTTAGTCATCAGCATGCTTGCAGAAGGCACGGGATGAGTCCTTCCTGAATCTTCGTTTGCGAAGAAAAGCCAGAGAGAGAAGGTTAGAAGTTCACCTCAAACTCTGGTTCATAAGGGCACTCCTACTTGTCAACTGCTCTGAAAGCTGGTTTGTAGGCGGAAAGGCAGTGTGGTTAAGCAAACTATAGTACTAAGGGGGAAGTTGCTTTGGAAGAAGGGAAGATGCGAGCCTGCTGTGTGATACAGTTTCTAATGTAGGTACAGCAGACTGAAACCTGTTTCTAAACCATGTTTAAAGCTGCTACTTGGAAGCAAGAAAATGCAGCTAGAACTGCAACTGTGACTAATAATAATAAAATTTCTGACTAGTTTATGAGTCTAGTGACATTTAAAATGCTATTAATGGTAATAAAGGCAAGGTTTACTATGGTTCAGGTTAGCACCCTATTTTTTTTAGCTCCTACCAAGAGTAAAGATTTCTTGTCACTGTTATCTAAAACTATTTCAGTCTAATGTCTGCATACAGAAGGGAGCATGGTAGATAAGGAGGCAAATCCTCAGTCAGACCAATAGTATGGTACCTATAGTTGGTAGCTGAAATATATTCTGCAAGTTCTCTTCCAGAATTTTCATGGTCACTGTTTGAAACCCTGGAGGTGTTGAATTTTCTTCAACAGATACAGTTGTAATCAAAATTATTCAACCCCCATTGCAAATCGGGTTTATTGTCAGAATTTACAGACTTTCAGCAATGAACTAATCAAACAAAAGTAATTGAAATAACTCAACACAACAAATGCTTCAAGTGGTTCCCCTAAATTGAACTGAAAATGCAACTTATAATGATTTCTAAAGTCTCAAAATTATTCAACTCCTTGGATTGATTCCCTCACAATAGCAATTTGCAGTGGGGATTGAATAATTTTGATTACAACTGTAGTACAATTTGGAGAATAGATTGTCCAGGGAGCATCTACACTGTAGAAATAATGCAGTTTGACACCACTTTAATGGCCATGGCTCCATCCTACAGAATCCTTGGATTTGTAGTTCTGTGAGGCACCAGCACTTTTTGGCAAAGAAAGCTAAAGACACTGAAAAACTACAAATCCCAGGATTCTATAGCATGGAGCTACAGCACTTAAAGTGATGTCAAACTGCATTATTTCTACAGTGTAGATGCACCCCAGGGCACCCAGGTTGTTTGTGAGATCACATCAAGATGAGCTTCTGCCTGTATACATGTACGCTGGTCAGATCCCAGTTTTATCTGCACTGAGCCCTGGAGAACTTGTGGCCCTTCGGATGTTGATGTATTGTAATTCCCATCAGCCCTAGTTGGCATGGTCAATATAGAGGCATGATGGGAGTACTGATTCAGCACCATCTGGAGGGCTGAAATTTCCCATGCCTGTTCATGTCTTACAGTCATAGAGTTAGAAGAGACCACAAAGGCCATCCAGTCCAGCACCCTACCATGCAGGAATACACAAATTCAAAGCACTCCCAACAGATGGCCATCCAGCTTCTGTTTAAAAACCTCCAAAGGAAACTCCACCACACTCAGAGGCAGCATATTCCACAGTCAAACAGCTCTTACCATTAGGAAGTTCTTCCTCATGTTAGGTGGAATCTTGTTTACTGTAGTTTGAGTCAATTGCTAAGTGTCCTAGTCTCTGGAGCAGCAGAAAACAAGCTTGCTCCATCCTCAATATGACGTCTTTTCAAATATTTAACCATGGCCATCCTATCACCTCTTAACCTTCTCTTCTCAGCTCCTCATAGAATATGGTTTCCAGACCTTTTATCATTTTGATCACCCTCCTTTGTTGTGACTGGCAGTAGCTCTTCAGATTGGTTCTGCATGGGTCTCTTATCATCCTACTGGATGACATCTTGTTCATTGGTGATGCAGAGATTGCATCTGGGATCTTGTGTGTGCAAAGCACAAGCTTTACTGCGCAGTTATGTCCTTTCTCCACTGTACTTGTTTAGTTGATGCATCTGGCTGAACAATACAATATATGGTATTGTTTAGTGTGCTTTTGCTTAAAGAGCTGGGAGTGGGGAGTTCTTTTGTTAGCAATTTTACCAAGGCCACATCATAAGTAGAGAGTTTACATAACATTTTCATAAAGAGACAAACCATAAAACATGTTGTGTGTGGGCTGTGTGTATTCAGAAGACAGTATGCACAGATGGAGGAATTCCAGAAGTACTTCTGTTTTTAATTGTACATGTGTTGCAAAAAGTTAGTATAGCTACTGTAAGCAGAATCAGATATACTTGGGAAGCAATTGGAAATCTGTCATAAACACAAGGTTACTTTATCAGCAAGAGAGAAACAGCTTTGTCAGAAGTGCTGTGATATTCCATAGGAAGAGGAGGGGTGTGTTTCATCCCCTACAGGGAGATCCATGTCTCCTGGTGCCTGAGAACAACTGTGGGTAATGCAAGCCACTCAGGCTTCCTCCCACATCATTTCAGTAGAATGTCCAACTGCCACCCACTCATAAGTAGAGTATTCATCCTTTCATTAGCATAGTAGCAAGCCTTGAGGGCTGAAACCCAAGGTTAAAATAAGAAAGTGTTGGTTATCAAGCATATAAATCAGGGTTGGAAAACTTGGCTAGGAGGCTACATTAATCCATCAGGAGACCTTGGAGGGCTGCACACCCCCACAGTTTTTTTTAAAAAATTTGCCTTTGAATGCCCTATAATGGGCAGGGGGGCATTTTAAACCCCCCATTTTAGGTGAGTCAAAGCCCTTTTTAAAAACAAGGTATAGCCCAGGGGCATGACTTTGACCACCCCAATACAAACTAATGGCAGGAGCATTTGTCTGTATCGCCAGGATAAACCTTCATTGTTTCCATCATCATCATCATCATCGTCGTTGTCTGTCGTCATTGTTTCCAGCCTTTTTTCCCAGTTCAACACTCAAAACGGCTTATAACATATTTTAAAAATAGTTAAAAATTCATAAGATATAACAGTGAAAAACTGGTTAAAAAACAACACCACAATAAAATAACAAATAAAAAATCCAGCACATTGTACGTGGACCATCCAGCCTGAATAATCAGTCCTCAAAGGCCTGTTTATGGAAAGAGGGTAGGGAGGGTACGGTCTAACCTCTTTGGCAAGGGATTCCAGAGCCTAGGGGCAATCACTCTTCCACATTCCCACCAGATGTACATGTGAGGGTGGTGGTACAAAGAGAAGGGCCTCCTCAGAATACTTCAGAACACAGTCAGGTTAATAAAGGAGAACACAGTCCTTCAAATAACCTGAGCCAGAGCCATATAGGAGTTTATAGGCCCATTCCCTTGTTCTGTGTGCTGAATTTTGTTCACTTGTTTCCTTATTGTTTACTGTGCTAGTTCTAGCAGCACTCTATTTTGCGCTACGGCATCCTTTTTCAAAGCTGTAGAAAGTAGTTTGGATTGTGGAAAGTTTGTTTGTGAGTCATTTACCACACTTTACTTCCTCTTGTGTAAATTTTTTGGGAAACAGGCAAAAGAGTTGTGTTTTGTCCAGTTTCCAGAACTAGAAGAGACATTACATACCAGGAATGGTGGTGCAACCCATGGCAGAGGGAATCACCCTCACTCCTTCCACAGTTGCCAACCCTAGTTCTAGATGATGCAGAAAGCCACAGTTAATGGAAATTGAAAAAAAAAAAAGCTTTGGTATTCCTCCTGGCTGTGCAGGAAGAGGGGAATATAGAGTGGAAGTGCTTAGTCCAGAGGTCTGCTACAATGTATTCCTGCTTATACAGTTTACATTAAGATACGGTTTAGTGGGATGTGTGATTGTAGCCCAGGAAACCACATCTTGATTTTCTGCTAGAGGCAATGATCTAGCTGTACCTCATAATTTCAAGGAAGTAGAATCATAGAATCATAGAACTGCAGAGTTGGAAGAGACCACGAGGGCCATCCAGTCCAACCCCCTGCCATGCAGGAAATCACGATCAAAGCATCCCCGACAGATGGCCATCCAGCCTCTGTTTAAAGACCTCCAAGGAAGGAGACCCCACCACGCTCCGAGGGAATGAGTTCCACTGCCGAACAGCTCTTACTGTCAAAAAGTTCCTCCTAATGTTGAGGTGGAATCTCTGTTCCTGGAGCTTGCATCCATTGCTCTGTGTTCTAGTCTCTGGAGCAGCAGAAAACACGCTTGCTCCATCCTCAACGTGACACCCCTTCAAATACTTAAACAGGGCTATCATATCACCTCTTAACCATCTTTTTTCCAGACTAAACATACCCAGCTCCCTAAGTCTCTCCTCATAAGGCATCGTTTCCTGACCTTTCACCATTTTAGTCGCCCTCCTCTGGACACGCTCCAATTTGTCAATATCCTTTTTGAATTGTGGCGCCCAGAACTGGACACAGTATTCTAGGTGAGGTCTGACCAAGGCAGAATAGAGCGGCACTATTACTTCCCTTGATCTGGACACTATACAGTTGTCCCTTCAGATTCGCTGGGGTTTGGTTCCAGGACCTCCCGTGAATACCCAAATCCGTGAATACTCAAGTCCCATTATATGCAATGGCATAGCAAAATGGTGTCCCTTATATAAGATGGCAAAATCAAGGTTTGCTATTTGGATTATTATTTTTTAAAGAATATTTTCAAACCGTGAATACTTAAAACCGTGAATGCCAAATCCGTGAATGTGGAGGGACAACTGTACTTCTATTGATGCAGCCCAAAATTGCATTGAATCTTAGAAGCAGAGCAATATTGAGATGCGGTAGGCAAGATAGGCAAAAGGTCTGGGAACCTATTGGGAGTAGTCATGTCTTATATACAAAAGCATGGAAATATCACTTATTCCCATGGGAGCCAGTTCCCACACCATAGAGTCTGTCTACTGGCTCTTTCCAGGACGGACTACTGAAAGAAACAGTGGGCAGCATCCATGTGTATGTGTGTTTGTGTGTGTGTATACTTTGGGACCACCGAAGTTGTTAACTGTTTCATGTAGCTCTCATAGTTCATTTGTGTGTCCTCTGAACTAGGAGTGGGCAAAGTGCAGCCCTCCCAGAAGTTGTGGGACTGAAACACCATCATTCTTCACAGTTGGCTGTGTTTTTTAGATCTGCCAGCAGTTACAGTCCAGCAAGAGGGTCTCCTTTTGTCTATCTGTGCTGTACGCAGTTTGAGAAATACAGTAGGACCCTGTATCCCCTGGGGATTGGTACTGGGGGGGCGTGGATACTGAAAACCATGGATAATAGCGAACACCATTGAAAAGAATGGGACTTCCGATTTAAAATACTGTAGAGTTGCCCTGGAGGACCTAGAAAATGGCTAGAGGAGACCACATTTTCTAGGAAAACTATGGTAGCTGTGCTGTTTTGTGTCCTGTGGATAATTGAATCAGTGGATATGGGGGTCCTACTGTACAGGAGAGATAAATTCCTTTTCTTTTTGACAGAGCTACCTTTAAAACCACTGTGGAACTTCCATTGCAATGATGGTTGGAGTTTTTGGCCTTGTACAAACATACTAAGTTTGCAAACTTTTGGTGTTGTTTGCTATTGTAAATAACTGGGTGCAGCAATAGTATCAATTATTAAAATTTAATTTTGCAGTAGTGTTCAATTTGGATGTGCTGGCTGGCTGGGCAAAGCAACGACGTTATCCTGTCATACTTGCATTCTGATTTCAAAATGAACCTGTGGAATGCATTGCTGGAACTAGGCTTTAGTAGGTCAGGTGTATTTGCTATTAAAATGAAGAAATCTATTATGCTAATAGTGTGTCACCTTTGCAAAATTAAGCACTCTTAAGTCAAGCACTAAAATTAGACACAGTCATGCTGGTTGCTTTGTGCTTTATGTAATATTCTGCTTAATTATCTTTAGATCAGCATGTCCCATTGCTCAAATTAGTTAATTTTCAAGAGCTGTAAGAAATTGTTCTTATGCTTCCTTTGGGACTATCGCCTTTATGGGTTTGCATTTCCCCATGCTCTGAGATATGGCTGATGTTGCCTTTTTAAAATCTTCATGTGGTTCACAAACAGGCACAGAGACATATTTTTTTGTGGAAGCATAGAGAAGGTTTGTGGCTTAGCAGAATACACTGGAGATGTGATGTAAAAGTTCTGTTTCTGTCATGTTGTCCTATGGGTGTTCTTATATTCTAAGCCTGTAATATCTGGTAGATGCCTAATTCTCCAGAGCACCTTCTGTTTCTCAAAGGATCAAGTGCCCTGGGATGTCTCAGCTGCACAAGGCTCTTGTCCCAATCCATGCTTCCGCTTCGTAGAATCAATCAGTAGATGTCTGTTTGGCAGAGTTTTATTTCTTTCATCTTCATGTTAGTTAATTATAAATACCAAAATGGTGATCTCTGTATTCTGTGCTAACTTGAGAGCTCCAAAGCTGTAATGTTAGGCTATGTGTCCAGTATCCAAAGAGCTGTTGCTCAGGGAGTTCTTCCTAGTGTGTAACCAGTGTGTATAGTGGTTGCTTTAGACTGGTGTAGCTTCAGTATTGCTGCTATGAACGGAGTTGTCTCCAAGCCAGCATACAACTTGCATTTCCTGCTTGAACAGGCAAAACTACAGCATTCTGTATGTCTCTGTGCCTGTTTTTTCCCCTTGCTTCTTTCTGAATTAGAACTGCACGACTCAGCAGTTTGGCCTTAAGTTGGGTGAACAAACCATTTTTGTGCCTCCCAGGGGTCAAATCCCCAATGACCCCAAATACTCTTTAGGCAGGACCGGTTTAAGGAATTTTGGGGCCCCCTGCAATGCTATATTTTGGGGGGGCCGTATGTTTATCTCAGGTCAATGTAACCTAATCTATTCACAGTACAGGATATTCAGATTATTACATAATTTGTCACCAATAATTTAGTTTTAAAAACTGTATTATAGGCACTAATGTAATATTGATGTAGATTTCCTCAGCCAAACAATACAAACATATTACAAAACACTCTAATGCAACACTCTCCTAATATTTAAAGTAGATCATTTCTATTAAATAAATCTCAAAAGTCTAGCCCATTCACACTAAATCAAAACTACAAAACACGACTTTAAGCATGCAGAATTTAAAGTCAGGAAAAGAAGGAGCTGAGTCCAATTTAGTATATTTAATGCATTTTGTCCTTTCTTACTTTTACAATCTTAATGTTGTAAATTTTGAAATACAAAGTATAGCCTGAATTATTCTTTTAAAATTATATTTTAATCAATTTACATAACATTTGTATCAATTATATATGAGAGCTACATGAATATAATCTTGGTTATGTTGCCGTTTCCAGTGTGCTGATTGGCTGCTTAGGAAACTGACCAATCAATCACAGCTTGGTTGGGCAGCCAATCAGCACATTGGAGGCGGGATCGTGTGGAGTTTTACCTCCAGTGTAAACATGGCCGCCGGCAAGGAGTGTGTGGCAGGGTGTGTGTGTGGCATGGTGTGTGTGTGGGGCATGGGGAGGGTGGCAGAGGGTGGTGAGGGCCATGGGGGGCAGGTGCCACATAGGGGGGAGGGAGGTGGGGTGGGAGCAGTGTGTGTGTGCGCGCAGGGAGGGCAGCAGGGGGTGGGACGGCCGCGCTGGGGGGAGGGAGGGGTGGGGAAGCAGCATGTGTGTGCGTGCGCACATGGGTGGGGAGGGCAGCAGGGGATGGAAGGGCCGTGGGGGGGCAGGTGCCACATGGGGGGAGGGAGGTGGCGGGGTGGGTGGGTGGGAGGAAGCAGTGTGTATGTGTGTGCAGGACAGCCGCAGTGGGGGGGCAGGTGCTGCATGGGGGGGAGGCGGGGTGGGGTGGGGTGGGAGCAGTGTGTGTGCACGCACAGGGGAGCAGGGAGGGCAGCAGGGGGAACGGCGTATGCTACACCGGGTATATAGCTAGTAAATTAAAATTACATTTATAAAAATGTTAAAAATTACTCACTTAAATCTAAACTTTTCTTGCTTTTTGAGCAGCAAACACCTTCACTAACTTCTCAATATCTAAGGAACGTGTTATCTGCCTTTCACAGCTATTAGCGAAGGGCCTCTTAGTCCAGGCCCTCCCTGGCTGTTCACTGGCTAGTTTGAATGTCCTGCTTCCTTTCCCAGCTCTCATTGAAATATACTTGTGTAGGAATTCCTCTTTTGTCTTTTAGTCTCTGGCAGAGTCAAGTCAAGATTATCACACTATACTGTTGTAACACTATTATTCCACTTCAGCTGCTAAGGCTGCCTTCTGTGTAATCTGGGGATTTGCAGTTTAGGGAGCGACGTTTAGCATTCTCAAACAGAGAGCTTTTAGGCCTCACTAAACTGCAAACCCCAGAATCCCATAGGAGGCAGCCAGAGCAATTAAAGTGGAATAATAGCACTATAACAGTGTAGTGTGATAAAAGCCAGATTATGAAGTCCTTCAGGTACCTGGCAGCTGCTTTGGTGAGTTAATTAGGTTTTAGTTACCGGTAGCTAATTTGATAATTCATTTTATTTGAAAAGCAGTTGACCATTTTTCAATATTTCTCTGCTTGGTTCTTGAACAAATATACGCAGTTGGAAATTGGAGATGTTTTCGTTGTCTTGTCTAGCTTGAAGGTTGGTCTTATTCATCCCATCTAGACCACTTGGCAAACCCACTGAACTGGCATTAAATATGTTTAAAGGAAACTTAGGGTAGGGAGTCTTCTTCTTCTTCTAGGGAAAGGCCTAGATTTCTAGGGTAAGAGTTTTGAAATAACAAATAGTAAACCCTTGTAATGCATGGTGCACACAGCTCCATTAGCAACCCCTCCGGCCTCTCAGGCGCTTGCCACCAAGAGGGCTTCCCTTCCTACTGGCATTGGGCTTCTCTCTCCACTCCCTCAGGTGGCCCTCCAGCCTCCTCCGCCTCAGCTTCTCTGCCCACCACATGCTCTTGTCCCTCACCACCACTCTCGGAGTTTTCCTACCCCTTCCCTCAGATGGTCCTGTTCCTCCGCGAGAAACAGGTCCCTCAGACCTTGTGTATCTGTCGCCATCTCCAGCCCTTTGGGAGACTTGACCTCGCACAGCGCTTTTCCTTTCTCCTCCCTTTTCAAAGCACAACCTTTGCTCTCCTGGACAAGGAGGCGCCAGAGGGAGTGGCGGGGGGGGGGAAAGGTGCCTCCTTGACCTGCTGCTGCCCCTCCCATGGCAGCTGCCTTCTTCTGTGGCCGGTCGGTGCCCAATGCGGTGAGTGTCAGAAGCCTTCCTACTAATAATGTTTTTGCAGGAGGAGGGTTACGATGCCCTCCTCAATGACAGGGACCCCTGCGACTGCCTTTAGGGAGTGTGAGCTGCCACATTGTTGTCCCCCAAGGCCAATTTGGGCCCATGAGAGACCTTTTTTTTTTTTAAACAGAAAGGGAGAAAGGAGTAACTTCCACTTACTTCTGGTTGTTTATAAAGGCCTCTCCTGGGCCTAAAAACATGGCAAAAACACCCTCACATCATCTAGAGAGTGTTTGAGGACAAAAAACTTCGATTGATTGATTTTTTTTTTCCTGTGAGGTGAGGCTGTGGCCTCCTAAGGAGGGGGTGTGGTGAATGGTGCAGTCCTTCACAGTTGCTTACCCCTTCCTTAAGTGGAATGGGTGGTATGTTGCCTAGGTCTCTCCAATTCTCTGCCAAATCAACCTTTTTCTAGAGAGGAGTAGTGAGTCACAGGATCCTCTGCAGTGTTGGAACATCAAACAAAACAAAACACCCTATTTTTTTCAAAACCAGAAGGGAATTCCTTGCCATTTCCAGTTTGTGTTTTATTTATTTTTGGTAGCCCCTGAATAGACCCAGGGCAGAAAAATGCACCCCGCCCCCAGTCCTTCCAAAGTCACTCAACCTGGACTTAGAGCTCCTTGCATTTACTTTTTACCATTCCAGCAAGCACAGGGCATGTGGAAGGAGGAGACTGGGACCACTGGAATTGAATTTGCACATTGCCACCTTATGTATATTCAGCTTAAATATGTGATAATATATTTATGCAACTGATAAGAGGAGTGGTGAGCACCCTCAGCCATCGTAATATAGTGAGAAATCAGGCAGTTGTCTGAATTCTAGTTGTCCAAGGCAGCAAGCCTCTTCCACTGTTCCCTCAGGATTCCCTAAGGATGTTTCTCTGTCCAAACATAGGGGAGCATATGCTTTGGCCTTGTAATTTGTGCCCACCACACTAGTTATTTCACTTGCTGATCAAATAGTAGTTATAGAATGGTGGCAGCCGCTAAACCTTTGCTTCCTTCTTGAACTTGTTGAGAGCAGATCCTCTGCTATTTTGAATTTAACTGACATGCATGTTGAGTGTTACTTGTTTTGCATCACACTTCTCTTTTAAGACTCTGAAGCATGAGCAGCAACTTTCCCAGAACAACGAAACCACCCTGGCCTCCAGCAAAGCTGTTCATTGCTTCCCAGAAGCCAGCAGTGCCTGTAAAATTATAAATTAGGAAACTGAAATAGAATTTGGGGGTGGAGGGGGAGAGAAGGATCCAAAAAAGGAACAAGAAACAGAGGCCAGGTTCCCTCAAAACAAAGAACCTACAGTATGTGCTTCTGCCTATAAATCAGTGAAACTACAGAAGTCCTTTGTTTCAGGTAGATTCACTCACACTTGGAAACTTCTGTTCATCTAGCTGCCAGTGCTCAGTAAGACTTTTTGTGTGAATAGTGGACAGAGAAGCTTTTCTCCCTCTCCCTCATGTTAGAACATAGTCAGCAATGATGCTGGTTCTGAGCAGATTTCAGGTCAGCCAGAAGCCCCCCCCCCCCAAAAAAAAACCTACTGTATCAGTGCAAGTCCTAATTTTAATGTTTGGAATATATAGTCACAAAATGAATGTTTTAACTGCTTTTCTTTGGAGCGTTATATAAGACGTGGAGCAGGACTGAGCCGATGGATCTACACCTCCACAAAGCTGGGATAAGTTACTTATTTGGACTATAACTCTAAGCTGCTGCACCTATGCTTGACCCCTTATGTGATTCATTATTGCGGGTGTGAGGGAGAGAACAGCTGCATAAAACTAAAAGGTGGTGAAGGCCTGGGATGGAACCCCTATCCAGGTTGGCCTTACAGCTCCAGGCTATATGCTTCTGTCACTCACCTTGCTTTTTCACCCTCAAGATTTCTCCCTGGATCTGGTATCAGGCGTTAAGATGACATCTATCCCGCACAACTGGCTATGTTGATCAGGGGATTCAATGCGATAGAACATGTCTTCCCTTTCAATTCTTAAATGTAAACATTCAGGAGCAGTTATAGAAAATAAAATCAGTAAAGATTTAAGGTATTAACAAGTAAGTTAAAGATGAGCTCCCTGAAATCTGTCCACATTCCAAGCTCCTCAATCCTTATTCAGACCTTATCAATTCCTCTTTTCCCAAGCTGGCCTTCACTCTGTCTCTGACTGCCCTAATGCTTTTGCTGACAAGCCTCTAGATCAGGGCTTCTTAAACTTTTTCCACTCACGATCCCTTTTCGTCCAAGAAAGTTTTATGTGATCCCAGGTATATGGGTATTTAAAACAGGTATATCAGAAACTTTTTACTGTTGCGAAATTTTTTGCGACCCCCACATTCAGTTATGCAACCCTGTAGGAGTAATGAGTCTAAAAAATAAAATTGTATTAAAAATTCCAGGATCTAGTCCTTTAAAAAGCAACAAGAATTATCTTCTTTAAAAAGAGTTAAAAATCATTCATTTACTTTTAACTTCATGCAGAGTGCAACTTAGGAATGCTAAGACAAGCTCAATTAACATTTAAAAAGTGTGTTCAGAGGTCTGAGATCACCCACTTAAATTAGACTCATTACAAAAACAAAGGAGTCAGTTTAAAATGCAAATCAAAGTTTACTGAAGGTATATCAATCTCAATCTACATACTAAAACAAACTTTTAAAAGAGGTTCCTAACTAAGATAATATGGCTTAAGATGGCTTAAGATGGCACCAGCCTCATGGAGACTCTAACTTAAAAGAGAACTTACACAGAGCAATAACATTTAAATTAGGTCATGTGTGGAATGACCCAGCACTCCAGTTGGCTGGAAGTGCCCAGTGAAATAAGAGAAAGGGAATTTTGGGAGAACAAAAGCATGCAGGGAAAAAACCTAGACTTGACTTAGGATGTGAATGAGGTACACAAGATTGCTTTTACATTACAAATGATTATTTCCCCACATGCTACAAACTCCATATGGAGTGGAGACCCCATAGGTTAAGAAGCTTTACACTAGGACTAGGTTATAGTCTCGCTGCTCCTTTCGCATCATTCCATGAGCTGTGATTGGCTCGTTCTACTCAGGCTTGTCCAGCTTCTCACTTCACAAGGCCATTAGACAGGGCCAGTGGTGCCATCAGGCAGAGTGAGGCAGCCACCCCAGACAGCAAATTTTACATGTTGTCTAAGCACAGCACACAGTTATTTACATTGTTGTTAAGCAAGAAGATCTTGTAGCACCTTGAGACTAACTGAGAGAAAGAAGTTGTAGCATAAGCTTTCACAGACTTGGTCTTCTTCCTCAGATAGCAATAGCAATAGCATTTATATTTCTGTACCGCATATCAGTGCAAAGCACTCCTTAAGCGGTTTACAATGTGTGTTAGCTAATTGCCCCCAACAAGCTGGGTACTCATTTTACCAGCCTATGGATGGCGGAGTGAACCTTGGAGCCCTATAGGATCAACCTCACAATGTTGTGGCTGTAGTACTGCAATTTAACCAGTGCACCACCAGGGCTCCCTCAGATGCATGGAGTGAACTGGTGCCTATGAACAGACCTTATGGATACCATATTTTTAGTGCCAGGGATGGGAAGAGGTGCTTATGGAACATTCTGCCTCATGAGGCACAACAATTTGTACATTTTTAAAAATGTGCACAGATACAGTATATCCATAGATTTCTGTGGTGAGGAAAAAAAGCTCTTGAATCTGATATGAGTGAAAACTCAGTGATAATGCCAGTGGAAAAATGAGAAACCCAGTGAGAATGAGACTGGTAGAAGTGAAACCTCTTTACTTTTGGGTCCTGGCCAGGATTTATTTTTCAGTGAGATAAATTAAAGCTGCTTAAGAGGATAACTTTCGTGGTTGTTGTTGTTGGTTTGGTTTTTTTTTTTTTTTTTTTTTTTAAGGAGGTGGTGGAGAAATTCTCTCCTCCCTCTGTCTCTTTTTGGCCCAGGACTGTTGCCCTCTTCTGCTAAGAGAATAGGATTATCAAGGTGATTGATTAATTGCACCAAGAACAGAAAAGAAATTCATCTGAAAAGGAAACACAGGAATGTTGTATTTCTGGACTGAAAGAATGAGAAACTCTCCATTTGAAGAACAGTGTCAGATATCCTTATGATTTTGTCAATACTTTGTACCAGAAAGTCACATTTGGGGAATCTTCACAGTGAATTTATGTGAAATCAGTATTGATGTTTTATCGGCAGGCACAATCTTTTCCCCATTCCTATCAGCCCTTATAGACATACCGTAGATTCTTGTTTTGTATCAACAGGCACAGCTCAAGCATTTTTGGCAGAGCTTCCTTACTCTTTTCCCATTGGTCATCCAGGGTAAAATCTTATCCATTTGTGACAGTTTGTTAAAGCACTGAGCAAGTTTTAAGAGGAGTTTGGTAATGCCATGGATGATTACTCTGCCTGGGGTGTACTCAGACACTCAAAATCAGTATTCTGTGTCTTGCCAGGAAGCTAGCATGCACTTTCTTTTCTGTCCCACTCTGTTCTTTAAATGTAATACATTTTAGCAGCAGGTGGGAAAATGAAAATAATGAGCTAAAGAAATAAGTTTCTGTCAAATCTGAAATGCATTACATGTCTTCGAATGAAGTCACTGAATTTTAACATAAAAAAGGAATGTTTTGATGACCATAATGGTATTTTCTGCATTCTTTTTGTGTATGTGTGTGTTTGTGTGTATGCAATTTTTATTAGTATAGACCAGTTCTTATTATTATATACCAGGCTAAGCGTACCCAGAACATCTCCAAAAGCTTCCTCTAAAGGCAACAGTTTGCTCGTCTAACACCCCAGGCTCCCCAAACGTCCCCAAAATAGACAAAAAGAGAAAAAAATCACCCACAAATTGGCCAAAATGGCAGCCAGAAGTAATGTCATGTCACTTTGGGCCTGCTTGAAATGTGCTTCAGTGGCCTGCCGGGTTGTCACAGGAATGAAAAGTGGCCCCTGCCCTGTTTGCAGTTGCCCAAGCCTGCCCAAGGGTGCTTTCTCAGTAATTTTAGCTGAGAAGATGAAGGTTTTAACATGGCAGAAAATAAGATTGATCACGTACATATACATATTAGATTGAGGGTGTCTGCATAAAGCTGGGCCTTTATTTGGGATAAAGAATATTTGGAGTATTTGGACACATATGGGTCTCTTGTGTTGGGTCGACAGCCATCCTGAAATAATTAATGTGATAGAATTAAAGCGACTCTGCCCTTCTTTCTGATATAGCATGTTTTGTAGCTGTGCTTGCTGAGATAGAGACCCTTAATTATGATTCATGGCCTCTGGTAATAATGGTCATAACCATATAGCTGAAAATGAGTTACACAATTGGATGTTATGAAATTTGAGCCAACCTCTGTACTAGTCTTAACCGATGAGTAATGAGAATGCTTCTTTTGACACAATTTTTTTTTTTGAAAAATGTATGAAAACCACCACCAGCTTGTCTCAGTGTGTGTAATAAATTTAAAGACCCAGCCCCATTCATCACTCCGAATCTATTCTAAATGTGCTTTCCTCAACAAAACACATTCTATAGGAATTCTGGCCTTTTCAGAAATGCATTTACTGTGCTGCAGAAACCTTTTTCAGCTCCTTTTCTTGTGTACATTACAATGGCATAGCAATATTCTGATTTTGAGATGGGCTTTATTTGCCATTAATCACACTTGTCCAGTGCAAAATGTGTTGCATCCTGTGGAACTTGGTATACCATGAACAAATTTTCTCTACTTAAAAATAAATTCTAATCATGACATTGACAGCTTTAGGGAGATAAGATTTGCAAAGAGCCTGGACTTCTAAAATTGTTGTGTATGCCTCTTTTTAGTTAAGCTCTGTCATTATATGATTAGCTAGGATCCAGGCTTATCACTGTATTAAGTAGCAAACCCTGGCTTGCATGATATTTTAAACTGGGGGGAAAACGAAGCCTTTCTCAAGCTTTTGCACTTTCTTGGCAAGACACAGTATATATATATATATAATATAATATACCGCAAAGTGCCACAAGTTGTGTGTAAAATAAAGCATAAGCCTAGAGTGCAATTGCAGCAGAATGCAGTGATAGAATTCTGAGTTGAAAGAGCTATTTATACTTGTTCAGACTGTAGGTGAATTATACTTGAGTAAAACTCTTGAGTATACTCCTGAGTAAAACAAACTCCTTGTAAGAAAAAAAAAAAACCAACTAGCATAGCGGGGAGGAAGATGCTCTTCTTACTATGCTTGTATTCTGCTTACAAATAGCTATTAGGCAGACATTTAAAGATATGACAGATAGTTCAGCTTTCTTTTTCATGCAAGTGGGAGTTCCTGACAGGACAAATCAGAACAGATTCTTTGCCATGTATGTTTCCACTACCTCCAGATATGGATCTTGGGAAATGAGTGGGAGGGAAAGACCCTAAGATGGAGAGCTGCTCTTGATCATGATTATGAAAATACTTAATATATATTTTTATAATAATACATAATTATAATGCATAATCCTTGCAGCACTTTGATGCAGAGAAAACTGTCTAAAGCTAGCTCAGACTGTTATCTATCTACTTCTGTACTGTCTCCTCTTATTGGCTGCCTCTCCCTAGGTCTTGGGTCTTCCCCATCATCTGCTAGTTTATCTTATTAACTGTAGATCCCAGGGACTAATCCTGTGGTCTACATGTAACACTGTGGTCCTTACCTAGTTGGCAGGTCCTTGGACTCTTTCTAGATGTACAGGTTTTCTATAAGAATAATCTGTCCCTTCCCCCAGCAACCTGCTATGTGCGGATTAAGAGAGAATGAAGAGAGAAAAGGGAGAAAGGAGGGGTGATAGAAAAAGAGAGAAGAGATAACTTTGCAGACTTTAGGCTCTGTCTACTTCTAGTTTTAACACCCCCCACCCCGCAGCATGTGGTCCACCAGCAGGCCTCAACAGAAAAAATGGGTTCTACCCCAGTCTAGGATTACAGTCGTCCCTCCACATTTGTGGTTTAAGCATTCACAGATTACTACATATGTTCTCACTAGGCATTTTCTAGAATCCAGAGTGGGTGCTGGTCTAAACCTCTTTGGTCCTGTCCAAATGGTGAAATTAATCATCAGAGAAATTGCATGGAAGGCAATCTGTCTAAATGGACATTCGCATCCATGCATCTCATTCAGAAGTGGGGCAAGCAAATCCACCATAAAGCTCCCAAGGGAAGCCTTCAGAGCTTTTGCCGGCGTTTTAAAAAAGCTTCATAGGTAATGTGAATGTCTGATTATTTGGACAGTCACATTCAAGTTGCTGCAATGAGGCAGCATAAGCTGATTGGCCAGATGAGCATTGGGAGTGGGGCTTGCTAACGGGGCAAGCGCCTGCAAGTGCCATTTTTTCCACCGGGGACTGGGTAAGGGAGGAGGGCTATCTCATCCACTTCTTCCTTAACCAGCCCCCCCATGCCGCCGCTGCTGCTGAGACCAGGAAAGGAGAAGACAGTGAGAATGCCCTCCTCCTTTACCTGGTCCCCCCTCCCCTGTCGCTGTCGTTGTTGTGGCTGCTGCTGTTGGGACTGGGAAGGGAGGAGGGAGAAGAGAGTGAGAGAGCCCTCCTCCCTTAGCCGGTCCCCCTGTGCTCCTGTTGCTGCCACCAACCAGGTAAAGGGGGAAGGCTCTCTCCCCCATTTGGCTAGAGGGCATTCAAAGTTTATGGGGGCTGTAAAACCATTAAGACCAGTCACAGTTGCTGGACTTGTCTTTACTGTGGGACACTTCTGTTTTTGTTTTTGTTTGGCTGTTTTCAAAGACATAATGGTGTTAGTCTCTTGCAGCATAAAAAGGAGGAAGGGCAGGGGAGGACAAAAAGGAATGTAGCAGCATCTTTTAAGACTTGCCTTCTTGATTTGTTTCTTCACCTCCTTAGGTGGGTATTGTAGCCTGCGAAATGCCTGTTGTAAATCCAAGGGCTGGTTTACACGGCAGGTTTTATTGCGTTAAGTTGCGCTGTAGTGCTTTCACGCATCAGTGGTGGGTAGTTTATACGGTAATTGTTTACACAGCTATATTTTGTGGCGTTCCCACAGCCAAATGTGGTGGGGGCATGGCCAAGCATTGGAGAGGGAAAGGAATGCCATAGGAATGCCTGCCCTGGCCCCAACTCCGTGCTGAACAGCTTAGAAAGTTTTATTCCTTGCTTGAAACAGCATTTCCTTCCAAATACAGGAAAGCCAGAGAGAGAGGGGGGGGGGAGAGAGCAGTTCAGCTTGCTACAGCCCTTCGTGAAATCGTTTCTCTCCCTCCCCCATGCACAGGAAAAAAGTTTTACATACTTTTGAAACAGCAGAGAAGGTGAGAAGGAATGCTCCCTGAATGAAAATAGCTGGGAATCCTTTTTGTTTGAAAACTGGCTTGCAAAATAGCAGACAGGATTTTTGCAAGTTTCCTCTAAACGCCACAGTCTTTCCTTCCTCCCTGCCCCTCTTTTGAGCCCACCCCTGCATCATCAACCAATCACAATGCAGCTCTGCTTTAACCCTTAGCGGAATGCTAGTTTACACTGCAAATAAAGCACTACATTGCAAATATACCGGCAAAAATAGCGACATGCCCTGCCACGCTATATTTGGGTGTTTTACCTTCCCCCCTTCTGAATGAGGCGATTCTGTGCTGCGATCCGTGGGAACTATGAGCTATCTTAGCGGTATATTTAGGGGAATATTTGCCCGTGTAAACCACCCCCAAGAGTTTTGAGTCTCTGTCTTATGGGTCTGAGCAGATATGGTTGTTATTGGAGGACTTGGCATGCTCTATTGAAAATCCCACTAATTGTTACACATACTTACATGCCTCCAGGTTCCACCCAGAATATACTGCCTCATCTATTGTTTATAGCCAAGCCCTCCAGTAACAACCACATCTGCTCAGGAGTTGTTGAAATCTTGGTGAAGCTTCTCAAGTGATTGATTTCCATGTGGCCAAATTACAAAGATGTTATCAAGAAATCATAGACAGAGGAAAGGTTTTGGGGTGCATGTGCTGAGGAAGCATTGTTCCAGGTCAGCCATAAAGATGTTTGCATACTGTGGTGCCATGGAATTATTAATACCCAGGACCCATCTACTACAAAACAGACCAAAAACACAAAATGATAGAACAGTCCTAGTGGTCACCTGTAGTCCTCAACTGAGACTGCTCAAATGCATCACCAGAAGTTACAACTGATTCTGGAGAATAACATAACTTTGTCACAAGCTCTGGCAGGCAAAACTTTATTGGCCCACAGACAGCCTCCAAATCTTAAATAACTACTCATTTACAACAGGATACTTAACATGGATGTTAATACAGGAACAAGACCCTGGGGTGAAAAACAACCTCATGGAATTCGCAGGGAATACAAGCTGTCTTAATGAGAACCCACATCAATGCACCATACTCAGAAGAAGGGGGGCACTACAAAAAGTATGGTGAGAAAGGCTTTGAGGCTTTCCCAGAAGTTTTTAAAAAGCTCCGTGGGGAATGCACATTCCTGCTTGTTGGGACAAGCAATTCGATATGAATTGCTTTCCCATACAAGAGGAAGTGCAAACCTGATTGGCTGGATGAGCACAGGGGTGAGACTGGCTAACAGGCCCACTGCCACCATGTTGGATTTTTGTCTTAGCAAACAATTGCTAAGGTGATAAAAAACAGGGATTTGCGTTATCTTTTCTTCTTTCTCTCTCTCTCTCTCTCTCTCTCTCTCTCTCTCTCTTTTTTTGGTAAAGGTGAAATAGTACTTGTGCACACTGTGGAAACAGGTTGTGTTTCTTTTTTTAAAAAAAAGTTTGGTGGCAGCAGATTTTAAAACATGAGTAATTCACTCGTGGCTGCCATCTTGGCTAGAGGGCACGCAAAGTTTATGCAGGCTGTGAAATGGTTAAGACAAGTTGCAGGGTGGGGAGACAGATGCAGAAGGAGGCAGTATGGCTTCTTTCGCTGTAACAAAAGAGGAATTTTGTTATAGGTCTTGCTTCCAGGGATGAAAGAGCAGTCTATGCTGAGATTCTCCGTTCTGCTTCTATGTAATGGTGTGTAGGAGATCTTAGTCACTCTTTCTATGTTTGCTATTCATGTTTCTGTTTTCTATTAAATTAGGGGCAGGCAGCTGAGATTGGAGAAGCTTCCAAATATTAGATCCTGGGATCTTCCACGGGCCACATGAACTGCAAAATACTGTACTCCCTCCCCAATGGCCAGAGGCCCCCTTCCAGTTTTAAAAGCAGATTTTTATTATTAAAATCATATCAAACAATGTGGGCCAGGGATTACAACCTGTTCAAAGGCCAATTGCTACTCCCAGAGTTTCAGGGGAGGCAATTCATCCTTTTTTGGCCAGAAGAAGGGCAGTCTGATGGGTGTGAAAGTGTCAAGGGCTGCAGTTAGTCTGGGTGCAGTTGCATGCAGTCCTAGGGCTGCACTTAGATTATACCTATTTTAGATGAAACACATAGGGTCCCAATTCTAGTGATGAAAACCAATTTTAGGTTGAGGCATGATTGAGTTGTTGGCCTTAGCCTTCCCTTGGAGGTCTGTGTTCTAGTGTAAACTATGGCATACTTTATATAGACCACACAATAATTTACGTAATTATTTGTTATAATATATTTTATATTAATTTATATTATAATTATTTATTATGTCCACAGATGAAGAAATAGAAATAAAGATTTTTCTATGCCTTGGCTTAATCATTAATGAAAATGGAGACTGTATTCAAGAAATCAGTAGAAGACTGATTGGAAGACTTGGAAAGGCAGCTATGAAACTAGGAACTAGATGAGATCCACAAGTTTAATGATATGTCATTAAATACAAAAGTCAGAATCATCCATGCTGTTGAACACTATCTTGTTATCATGTCCCTTCAAGTCATTTCTGACTTATAACAATCCTAAAGCAAACTTACAACAGGGTTTTCTTGGCAAGATTTGTTCAGAGGGGGGTTGCCTTTGTCTGAGGCTGGGGGAGAGTGACTTGCCCAGGGCCACCCATGGGGTTTCCGTGGCCGAGTGGGGATTTGAACACAGGTCTCAAGGGTCTTAGTCCAACCCCCAGACCACTACAGATCACTGGCTCTCATCCATACCATAGTATTTTTAATTTTGATATATGGTTGTGAAAGCTGGACAAGCTGTCAGGAATAAAATCAACTGATTTTGAAATTTGGTGCTGGAAGAGAGTTTTATGGATACCCTGGATATATAAAAAGACAAATGAATGGGTCCTAAAGCAAATCAAGTTTGAACTCTCACTAGAAGCCAAGATGTCTAAACAGGCTGTTGTATTTTGTATGTATCAGGAAATTATGTGTCTCATTGGAAAAGATGATAATGCTTGGAAAAGTGAAAGGCAGTAGGTAAAGAGGAAGCCTGTACTACAGCTGGATTGATTCAATCAAGGAAGCTACAACCCTGAGTTTTGAAGATCTGAGCAGGATGTTAATGTTACGGGGTTCTTTGAGGTCTTTCATTCCTAGATGGCAAATGACAAACTTTGTGTGGAAAGATATGGGAGGATGTTGAACTTCCTCTTGTATCTTGTGCAATAGTTGATGTTAAGGCAACAGGTTAGTTTGCATGATTCAGAGAATTATGCAGAATCTTGATGCTGTATATTCATAAGTTGTACCACCAAAGCTTAATTTATGTAGGTGGGCTTTGCATGAAAACATATAAGTCACTTGGGAGTTTGGTGTAGGAAGAGTGTGCAGATGGAGGGGAATTAAACACACTCTCTCTCTAAACCTGTAGATTTAAAGTCTGGCATTCTCTGACTGGGTAAATCTAAAAATTCAGTAGGTTTTTCCGTTGATACGGCAGCACTCCTGTCCTTCTGTTCGTATGCAACAGTCTATTTGCTTCAGGAGAAATGCCAGAAATGGTGTAATAATAAGTCCTGTGGTCTGGAACTGTTTCATAAGCATCTTTTGATTACAATCTGAAATTCCAGTAATTTGGCTGAGGTGGGAGTGGGAGCTGGAGAAATGGGAAGCATCTCGCCTTATTAAATAATATTATTCTCTGGGTTGGTGAGAGGAGGAATCTGGAAGTCATTACTTTTGTCTTTGAGCAAGACTTTGTTCATGCTAAGATATTAAAGAGCGCAGCAAAGTGTAGTTGTGGTGATAGGTAGGCTCTTTTGGGGAACCACTTGTTGTTTATGAAGTGTTATAGTGTGGTGATATATTGGTGATAGAATCAAGTTTAATTTTGAGATAAGAGCTCAGTTTTATAGTCAGAAAGCACACAATGCAACCACAAGTTTAAGGGCCTTACACAATGATAGCACTACAATACCACTTGTCTGCCATGGTTCCCTCCTATGGAATCCTGGGTGTTGCAGTTTAGGGAGGGTTATTTAGAACTTCCAGTGAGAGAATTTTATGGCTATACCAGTCTAGACACACTAGGTTTCCATAGGCTGTTGCTATGGCAATTAAAGTGGAATAGTGCTATAATTGTATAGTGTGAAAGCCCTCCAGGTCTGGCCATTGCTTCAGTGGGCAACTTTTCAAGACCCTTATATATGCACCCTTGAGTTCAGTGGAGTTAAGTTGGGATTTACATCTAATAGTGAGCTTAATTGAAAATCTTCCAGAGTCTTAGAGCAAATGGACTGGTATATTTCTACACATTCCTTAATACCCAGCCGCCTCACTTGGTTACAACATTAAAGTGTGACATCAGTGCACCTGCCAGCAAATTAAACTGAAGTGTAGCAGAGGATGCTAGTGGTGCATCAGCCCACCCTGACCTCAAGCCTCCAGAAGCATTGGAATCTCTTCCCAGAATCTTTTATTGTTGGCTGTTATGACTAACAAGTCCCTGTTGATTTCTGCTCTTAGTACAGTATAACACAGTGATGGGCAACCTTTTGAGCTTGGTGTGTCAAACTTTGCCAAAAAACTGAGCATAACTTGGGTGGTGTGTCACTTTGAGGAAAAAACTTTAGGGGGGTGGGGGGAGGGGGGAAGAAAGTGGCAACTGGGGCTTCGATGCACCAATTGCCAATTTAGGGAGGGTGAGAGGGGGGAGGAAAGTGGTGACCGGGGCTTTGAAGCCCCAATCACCACTTTAGGGTGTGTGTGTGTGTGAAACATCCTTCTCGGCATGTGACCACCTCAGTGACTGCGTGTCATCAGAAATGGCTACGCGTGTCAGTGCTGACACGCGTGTCATAGGCTCGCCATCACTGGTATAACAAGTCTTGATCCAACCCAGTACATTTAAAAGCTGCCAGCAATATTATCTTGCTTAAAAATACTACCGTAACTAAACAGCAGAAGGAGGTTAAAATTAATTCCAGTCCCATTGAAAGCCACAGCTTTCCAATGCCCAATGGAGGAAGAACATGCATCTTTAAGAACCAACACAGTGTGAGCAGTTAGTTCCCATGAAGCCCGACACTGCCTTGGGAAAGGGGGGATGGGAAGCAGCTGGCGCCCTCCTGCTTCAACCCACTTGCTTCCCAAGGCAGTGAGGGGCTTCTCACAAAGCCCATCGCTGCCCTGGGAAGGGGGTGGGTGGAAAGCAGCTGGCACCTTCCCATTTCTACCCACTCTCTTCCCAAGGCAGCAGGGGGCTTCTAACAAAGCCCGTCGCTGGCCTGGGAAGGTGGGGTGGGAAGCAGCTGGCGCCTTCCCGTTTTTACCCACTCCCTTCCCTAGGCAGCAAGGGGCTTCTCACGAAGCCCATAGCTGCCCTGGGAAGGGGTGGGGTGGAAAGCCGCTCACCCGCAGGCTCATTTCTTATTCGTGGTTTTTTTCACATTCGCGGGGGGGGGGTTGTCTGCCCTTAACTCCCGCTGTGTGAAGGGATGACTGTATTGTTCAATGTGAACTTTGGAATGTTGAAGTCAAAATAGATTCTTGATATAATCCGAATAAGCATTTGACTATTTTATCTTATTAATGTGTATCAGCCTGTTTTATTTCATTAATATTTTGTTTCTCTTAGGCCTGTGAACAGTTCTAATTTAAAGGCCTTTTTGATTATTTTGGCAAGTACAAATAGTCCAACTCTGTGCTATTTGCTCAACATTTCCCACTGAGTTCACAGGGTTAGCACCCCTATAAATATTCAAAGATTTAAAATTCACTGTTATCTTGTATATCATTATGGCATAATACTTTGCAATTAACTTTTCCAATTCTGCTCCATAGTTCAAATTCCCTATTAATAATGATGTATTATAGCAATAGCAATAGCATTGATATTTATATACTGCTTATCAGTGCTGAAGCACTCCCTAAGCGGTGTACATTTTTTTTTTTTAGCTAATTGCCCCCCACAAGCTGGGTACTCATTTTACCGACCTGCAGAAAGATGGAAGGCTGAGCCAATGGATATTATCAGATGGGAACAAAAAAAAGCATTCCTATCCCACAGTCTCCTTGCCCATCCCTGTCCCGGCAGAGTAACTAAAAGTTTCAGACCTACCTTACTCACATATACAGCTCTGCCCAGGAGTGAATGGAGCTCTAACAGAGCTCCATTGACTTCCTGGAATGAAATCCCGCCTATTCTTGTGAGAAGACAAGAGCATGGGAAATTCAAAAATAAAAAGTAAAATACAAGCCAAAAAGTTACACCAAGCACCTAAACACACTTAAAACTTACTTATAAGTAACCCAGGGAAGGTACAAAAAAGTGTGTCATTTACCTGGATCTCCCAATCTCACCAGGAAGTGTTCTGGCATGGGCCTCCCATTGATGCCGGGATCACGCCAACGAAACAGGCACTTTTTCACTTGCAGGACATTCTGTGAATGGGGATCCCATTCACAGAATGGGGGATCCATTGATGGCTTAGCCCGTCAATAAAAAGCAGTGCCAGCATAACGAGAGCCAAATGGGAGCATTACGAGAGGGGAAAAACGTCATGTGAAAGGGAAGCCCTTTAGCGATCTCCTGGCATCGTGATAACTCCATATTTAGAATGTCTGATAATCTCCAACCTTAGAGCCCTCTGGGATCAAACCCATAAACTTGTGGTTTGCAGTACTGGCATTTACCCACTGCACTTTTCTAATAAAATTGAAGTCATGGTCTTTTCTCCCCTCCCTTTTTTCTTTTTTAGCCAAGAGGAGTTACCTGTTCATGACGCAGCATCAGAGAGGGTAAGTTGTCCATCTCTCCTGTAAATGATCAGTGAATGTCCTGGGAACTCAGTGCTGTATCCCTGAAGCTAAATAGGTGCAGATCTGTTGAATCCCTAGATATTAGACCATCACATAGTTGGAAGTGTCTTCATATTGAAAACATGGGTTTCTCTAGATGACTGCTGGTAATGACTCTCTAAGTAATTCCACTCAAGGTTCTTTAACTAGGAGATGATGGATGTTGAATTTGGGAAACAGGAAGTGTCCTTATACCTATTAGAAAATTGGTCCATCTAGCTATCACACATCCCCTGACTGTACTGAGTGGAGTTTTCTAAAATATAGTTTCATACTTGCTTCTCAGTCACTTCAAAGGGACTGAGTGATCTTTAGGGCCAACTTCACATCATCTTCCCTTGGTAATATTTTTTAAACACATGGGCAATGTATCCATTCTACTCATAGAAGTAGCATATTGACTTTAAGATAGATTCCAGGATATTTCAGTTTGCAAAATCATTGGGAAGTGACTAGGAGGGGTTTGTTGTTTTTTCACACATACATTGTGGACCTGTATCCTGAAACAGAGATATCCAAGAAAGAAAAGGTTTTCCAAAAACAAGGCACCACTTCACGTAAAAGTCAAAATCCAGGTGCATCAGTATATATAGGACAATATAGGGATTGAACCAACTGAAGGTCTCAGTTGATGCACCATCAGTAGCTGGAAGGTTGAGACGTATCGTTTGGGAATTGATCAGAAGTGATTTTATTGCTGCATGATTAATTGAAAGTTTACATTAAGGGTGGGTAAAATGGAGTCCATGGGCAAGCCACAGTCTCTCCCCCCATTTCTTTTTGGGGGCCTCTTAAGTGCTCCTCATAATTTTTATTTTGTGATTCATTGCAGAAATTGTGGTTCGGTGCCAAAATTCAGCAGCAAGCTGTTAAATGCTCCATGTAGTCAAGGGGATAATCACTGTCATAGTCAGTCATAGACTTGTGTAGTTCCTTTTTGTTCAATATTAGTAATATATATCATATTAAAGTCACTTTAAGTACATTTAAATTTCAATTATATGTAGCCATAAAACTAATAATAATCAGGTATGACAGGGAATTTATTTATTCATATAAGTGGAGGGAATTTTAATGAATTTAGTGGTATTTGATAAAGATTTTAATCAATTTCTGCTAACTTTTATCTATTTTACATATGTGCCACTGATTTTAAAGTAAATCCTTTTTTAAAGAACACACATATGCACAAAGAGTTGTGGCTCTCTAATATTTGACTAACCTCAAAAGTGGCCTCCTGCCCCAAAACAACTGCCCACCCCTGGTTTATATACCTGTTGTGTCATAGAGGGTAGGCAGGCCTGGGGGCTGATGTCCTTCATATAGTTTCATTTTTGCTACAAACTGAACAAATGGGACTCCTTAATGCTTTAAGATTTGTGGGAGGGTTTGAGCCAAACATGGTATGCTTAAAGCCTACTTCTTTCAACAAATTCCGTGTGATGCAAGTCACATATTACATGATGCATTATGTTCAGGCGAGCTTCAAGTGAGTCTGGTGTCAGGCAAATTGTGTGCACACCAGTTGTGCCCATTAGACCAGTATCCTCAATCCTAATGTCTCTATTGCAATGGTTCTTATCTCTTGGGTGCAGCATGGTCCTTTTTCCCCCTTTCTTTCATGTTGTATCTTGATTCTTATCTGACATTACCTATCTAAAGAAGACAGCTTATAGACTCCCTGCAGAGCTGTTAACACTCTTGCTATCAACTTGAAAGGTCACTTGCCAAGTGGATGCTGAGCCCTGCTAGTTTGACATGGTGGGATAATTCAGGTTCCTTCCTTGGTTGTTGGCTGAGCTTCCCCTTGACTTAAGCCTCTTTAAATTATACTTGGGACACTGCCTAGTTCAAGTTGCTCTCTGCTAACTTAAATGCCCCCAGAAAGGTTTTGTTCTTATGTAGGGATTTAGACACTCCTCATAGTTTCCCGTAATGAATGAAAAACTAGAAGATAATATTTTGTTGGTGTTTTTTAAATAAGGAAGGAATGTTGCTGCTTTAAAAAACCACCATAGAATTTACAGCTGAATTTTGGGAAGTGCTGTAAACCCCATAAATTCCATCCACATATCCTTATGAATGTAGATTGTTGAGCTGTCAGACTGTACACACGTATTTAAATTTGCAGTGTAGGCATTTCTCCAATTTTAAGTCAGGCAACATCTCTGGATTCCAAATGTTTGGGAAATAATTCCTTAGAAATTAATATTCCTCTGTTCAGAATTTGTGGTATAATCAATCAGTTATAGAATAAACTGTCACAGAAATGAGTTGCTATGTTTTCCTGCAGATTCTCTTGTAAAAGTCAAGTGTATGCTATCTGCTGGGTTCTCTTGAGAGTCACAAGTATGCATTAAGAGCAAGAGTCTCTTCTTAAAATAATAAAAAGTTGCTGGAAAATTGTAGAGCTGAGGAGAAAGCCCTTACCACACAGCTTTGCAAAAGTTTTGCAGACCTGGGTGGGCATTGCTAGAGTGGAACACGATGAATGAGTGCAAACTTTCCGTAGGGATTTATTAGCAGGAGAAAAGATTATATAGTATGCATGGTGCTTCTATATTAAAGTATTGTGGAGTGTTCTCAAATTATTGTAATAAAGTCTCTTCAGTAATGACCTGTTTTCATTTTGTATCTCTTTTCTTGCGATACAATCCTATGATTAGTCTTTACAGTGACATTTGAGCTGAAATTGCACATCTCCTAAGGGTGTGGCAGAAGAACAAGGTGCATAATTCTCATTTTAATTTTACTAGAGTGGCTGTAACATAGAAGTTTTTCTATGGCAGTTACTGTAAGCCTTGTGTACTGCCAAGCTTCTTTACTTTGGAACATGTTTCTGAGATTGGCAGGTGCTGGGGAGACCTATCCTATCTCTGTATGCTGGCAAGGTCTCTAGGGTTGTAATGTTCCTGCATGTAGAGCAGGGGTGGGTAACTGTGGAAGGTTAGATGGGTGCATTAGCCCCCCTCCCCCGGAGACTTTTGAGGGCTGCAGCCCCTGCAAAAAAATTCAACTTTTTGTCCCTAAATATCTTGATGTGGGTGGGGGCATTTTAGCCTCCCAATAGCCATTTTAGGCCTAAGAAAGGCCTTTTATAATAACAGGAAGTTACTAGAAGTGACTTCCTGTTCATTTCCTGTTTCATAAAAAGGAAACTTTTGGGCATAAAATGGCGGGGGGAGTCCAAGAGGTAGCAAAAATGCTTGGAGCCCCCTAGAGGTGCTTTAGGGGCATTTTTTTAAAAAATGTTGAAAATAACTCAACTGCTAGGTGCCACAAAATTTTCCCTAGGGACTGCATGCATCATGCCCGCCCATCCCCCACTGTAGAGTGATTATTTTTATTTATTTATATTTATTTATATTTATTTATTTATTTATTTATTTATTTATTTATTTATTTATTTAATGACTGCTCCCTGATTGGAGATTCTCTCTGGAACGGAATGGTCAAGAATCTACAATTTTTTGAAACTCCTATCAGGTCAGGCTAAAATTTGCAGTTATCCGCCCCATGCCTATCCTGCAAAGGTTGAACCCTGCTGGCCTCTCCTTTGTTGAAGGTGGGACGGGGAAGAAGCTTGTCTTAGGGGGATCCACTACATAAAGTCATTCTATCTTCATTCAGGGAGCTAAGCTCAAAGTTCCATTGTCTTTCCCTGTCTTTCTTTATGGAGAGGCCCAGCCTCAGTTCTTGAGGCAGCAGAACACAGTGCACCAAAATCCCACCAGTGGAAGGCTTTGGCAGGGTGTGGGAACTACTCTGCTGCCTGAATGCACCCTACATACCTTTAAGTTGTAGAGTTCAAAGCTTCTACATCTGTCAGGGCTTTTTTTGAAGCAAAGGTTTCTTTCTCCAGAGCAGGAAAGGCCATCTCTGAGGAGCAGGGCATTGGAGTGAGTTTGATCCTGGGCAATCAGTGTTCACCAAGGACCAAAGGAATAATTTCCTTTCCTTCTAGTTCTGGAGCTGGGGAGGGCACCAATATCATTATGTAATTGCCTGGATGATCTCTTCCTGGAAGAACTCCAACTTCAAAGTCAGGTGGAAATTTGGCCACGTGTCATGCTTCCCAGTGAATGTTGTCACATGCCCTGTGATGAGTGTAGTATCAAAGCCTGGGCATCTGCCATTGGATCTTTACTCCTTCAAAATACATCAGTTGCTGACAGTCCAACACACAGTCTGAAAAGGGGCTATTTTTACTTATCTTGGATAAGATAGGCTGCAGATGTAAAACAAAAGCATTGTACAGTTCTTCGAAGGAGTATCACTTCAACTTCTTTTCAGTTTTGATGCATGAACAGGCTTTATTGGCCAATTCACATCCAAACTGCTTTTCCTACATGGTCTGAATTGGCTAAACTTGAGCAGTGAAAAGGCATGTTTTATAGAAAAAAGGAAAGAAAAGAAACCATTCCTTTAAAATTTGCATTTGAGTTAAAATACTTACGAATGTTTGTGGTGATATTAAATTGCTTGTTGTGTATGTTCAGAAATGCTTGTAAATGCCTAAACATGCTTTGGTGCAACAAGGGTAGAGAGAATAATGGGCTCTAATTTTATTTCAGCAAAAGCAGCTTGAAATTGAAAGAACTACAAAATGGCTGAAGATGTTGAAGAGTTGGGAGAAATATAAGAACACTGAAAAGGTAAAGTTAAATGTTTCTGCAAGGCAGTTGCATTTGCTTCATATGATGGTATTGAGTTGGGCACTGGAGTGTCAGGCTTTCACTTGTATATATCATAGCATTTGTTAAGTAGGAAGTATACAAAGAACTTGGCTTTCAGAGAGTTTCCAAGAGCTGCTTTCTATTGGCAGCTTAGCTCTAGAAGTATAATTCCTTAGGAAATATTTAGAACAGGTTGTCAAGCTGAAACTAGAGTGAAAAAAAATGCTTGGAGAAAAATTACAATATACAAAAAGATTTTACAAGCATAATCAGATCATCATCATCTCATTTAATTTGCATCCCACCATTTCCCTAATACTGGGACTCAAGACAACTTACAAGATATTAAAACTAATGCAGATTAAAATACGTACATCTACAATTAACCTATAGAATTAAAACCATGAAAAATCTGTCAAAAGATAAAAATCTGCTATACTACAAACAGTTAAAAGCCCAATATTGCCAATTCTAAAAAGCTTGTCAGAATAAAATAATTTGCACTTGCTGTTGCAAACAACAGACCAGTCACATCTCCCTAGGGAGGATGTTCCAAAGCCTGGGAGGAGATACCAAGAAGGCCCTCTCCCTTGTTTTCATCAAACATGCTGGAAAGGTGGTAGGATTGAGAGAGGGACTCCCCCAAAGATCTTGGAGGCCAGGCAGGCTTATAAGGAACATTTGGTCTTTCAGTGAAATAGGTACAGATTGATAACAAAATGCAAAGGGCCTCTCCACTTGTCAGACATTAATCCAACATCTGAATCAGATGCAAGTTATCAAAACGCAACCATGAAATAACGTTGCGTCCTATTCTGGATAGCCACCACTTTCAACTATGCAGTCTTCTTTAGTGGTATACCTGAAATGTGGATTCTAGATTTACTCTGAAGTAGCTAACTAAAGAAAACTCCATATAACTTTCTACATCTGTTGCCTACAGTAGAAAGCCGCCACCACAACATTTGCTGAATGGCTGTGATGCAATGGAATAGTCACAAAACACTTTATGTGCTGTAGGAGAGTATTGGGGCCTGTATTCCTTACGCCAAACACCTGTCAGCTGTTCTGTAAAATGGAAAAATGTAGGCTCCCAAGACTACAACTGTCATGTTGAATGTAATTCTTTTGATATCACATTTTAAACATACTCTCCTATTGCTACACCAACCATTGCATTAACTGGCATGTTTGCTCTTTGTTGTGTGTGTGTTGGGGGGGAAGGCTCTGGAGTAAAGCACATTTTACCAATTTGTGATATGACCCTTTAACTTTTAGGAGGCTTTTGTTATAGAACATGTTTGATTGTTTTTCTTCCCCTTTTCTTCCTCTTGCTTCAGTCTTTTTATATTGGCTAGGGCATTTAAGTTGGTACACTTTTTGTAAAACAAAAGCTAAGAAAACAAAGAAAAAGATATTCAATAAGCATATTTTTCCTTTAGAGGAAAGGGTTTTTTTTAAAAAAAATAAATAATAATACATAATTTGTGTAGCCTTGGGCGTGTCTCTCACCCTCTTTTTCTCTCTCTCTCTCAGCTCTGTAAAATTGGTACGGAGGTGGGCACTATCTGGGGGCAGTTGCTCCAGCTGTTGTGTCAGTCTGGGGTAAATGAGCCATAGAATTTCAGCAGCAAACTGTTGATCCCCTGCTTAACTAACTAAATAGATTGTAGTACCTTGCAGCCAAATTTTGGCAGCAGTTTTCAGGGTGGTTTGCAGTGTGGGTGCTGCAAAAATAGCCTTCTGGGGCACATGGGGGCTACAGGCAGGTTGTTTCACAGTCCTGGGGCAAGGCAACCATTGGCAGAACCACATAATATTTTTGAAAGGACATGAACAACTAAAAATTTAAACCACAGTAGGACCCATGGGGGATTGGTTCCAGGCCCCACTGCAGATGGTGAAATCCACAAATAATAGCAAATGCACCCGTTGCCATTCCTGCCACTGAGAGCTATCTGGGGGCGAAAGGAAAAGGGAGGGAGAACTCCTCCTCCTCTCCCTTTGCCCCTCCATTGCCATTGCCACCACTGAGAGCTCTTCCGAGGGGGGGTAGGCTAGATCCCTCTCCCCCCTTCACCCCCCGCAGCAAATGGAGCTCTTCTGGGGGAAGGAAGGGGGCAGGAGATCACTCCTCCCCCTCCCCCCCCCCCGCCATTGCCATTGCCTCCCCCCCATGCCGGGAGCCCTGGGGAAAGGGAGGGGGCAGGCTAAATCCCTCTTTCCCCCTCCCTTCACCCCCCACTGCAGATGGAACTCTCCTGGGGGAAGGGAAGGGACAGGAGATCACTCCTCCCTCTCCCTCCCCCCCCCACCATCCGCAGAAAATTGAATCAGTGGTTGGCTATCAACAGATGAGGGGGTGCTACTGCACTTTGCAAATTCCAGTAGCTGAATGAATAAATGGTGGAGACAGAAGTTCAGCTCCCATCTCCAACCTGTAACTTACTTCCTGCTGAGTTTTTCCTTCCATAAGGTATCACCACTTCTGCTACTCAGTATGCTTTTTGATGTCTCTTTTGACCTGTATCTCAAATACATTCTCAGTGCATTGACGTTAAGGCATATCAAACCATCAATCACCACAAGCAGTAAAGCTTTGTTTGCCAGTTTGCCCAAAGCACTCAGGATGCCTTGAATAAAAATGTCATTTGCTATATTCAAATGCAAATACCTTCAGCAGTGTGTTTCTGCCTTGCTGTTTTCTGGCTATTTTGGTATTTGAGCAGCTATCTTGAAGGGAGAGGAGGAAGAAACATAGATGGATCTTTTTCAGAATTTATGGAGAGAATTGGTGTCAAATTGTCACATTTTTTCTGTGCATGATTTCTGTAAAAAGAGTCAATAAAATCTCTTCTGAAATTCAGAAGGCAAATAGCAAGCAACACAGCAAACTTTTGTAGTACTGAGTTCGCAAAGATGATCATGGACAAGGCTCTGGCAGGGCTGTTTGTTTTATTGTTTTATTTTTGTACAGAACCATGTACATTGATGATGCAATAGTCATCATCATCATCATCATCATCATCAGGTTTGGGTAATTGTTAAGAGTTGAGGGCTCACATTTGCCGTCCTTAGGACCGTGATATTTCGCCACTGAATTGTACTCTTCCTTCTCATATAGACTTTAAAAATCCCTTGAATTGTGTTCATATTGCTCATGTGTACAACTGAGTTACTGCTACATAAGGTTCCTCCCAATAAACATATCTGTCTTCTGTCTCTGCAACTTCCCTATATCTGAAATCTGAGACAAATACTCAGAATCCTTAATCCTGTTCAGTGGTTTCTTTTCATCTAGGATATTACAGCATCTGCCCATAATGAGGAACTTCCTTTTCAGAGAACAGGGTTAACCTGCATTAGCCTGGATGAAACTCTAGGAGAACCTCCAAACCTTCCCAATGTGGTGCCCTCCAGATGTGTAGAACTACAACTCCTTTCCTTCTGAGCCAGTATGATAAATGAACACGCTGGGCCGGGGATGATGGCAACTCTAACACATCTGTAGGGTACCAAGTTGGCCTAGGAAATTATTTAGCCATCTCTCTCCCCCCCACCTTTTTTTTTTTTTTTGGGTATATAGTGCTGGTCTTACACAATTTGTTGTTAAGTGCCTTCATGTCAACAGTTATTTGTGGCGATCCTGTCATGGGCTTTTCTTGTCAAGATTAATTCAGAGAAAGTTTGCTGTTGCCTTCCGCTGTGGCTGTGACTTGCCCAAAGTGGACTTAGTGGTTTTTATGCAGCTGAGCTGGAATTTGGACCCTGGTCTCTAGGAGTCCTAGTTCAACTACTACATCATGCTGGCTCCTTCCAATATAGTGTGTGTGTGTGTCTTCAAGTCACCTGTTGACTCATGGTGACCCCATGAATTTCATAGGGTTTTCTTAGGCAAGGAATACTCAGAAGCAGTTTTGCCCATAGCACCTTGTATTTGTACATAGTCTCCCATCCAAATACTAACCAGGGCTGACACTGCTTAGCTTCCAAGATCAGATGGAATCTGATGCCTTTAGGGTATTTAGGCCCTCTAATTCAGTACTCTTCAATATATTCAGGATCTTTTCAAGAATGAAATTATATACATATATTACCCCCTTAATGCAGTCCACATTCTTATGATTCTGTCTCTTCACACGCCCACAGCTTTGATTCTGTTTGATAGATCTTTCTAGTCAGTTAAACAGAGTTTTACCACTTATTCCATGTCATCTAACCTTAGAACGAACGTGTAAACATGACAAATCCACTTGAAGTTTATCTGTGCATTGTAATTTGTCTTGCAATACTTTTGAGAATATATGCGGTGGCAATTGATAATTGAGCTTTTGAACCTTTTCTTAAAAAAACCTACACACAGTAATTTCCCCTCACTGTATCATGAGCAGCAAAAGTCTTGAGGCACATGCCACAAAGTGTCTTATGTGTAACACGTAGATGGTCCTAAGAAACCAAGTGTGATTTTGTGTACAAACTTTGGATTTGGGATAACTGTATTCCTATTCCTACTGTGGGTGGATTTCTTAGCCAGTTTTCCCTGGATCCTTAGGGTTCTACAAAAGGTTACTAGCAGTTCCACAGGAAATCATAATTGAATGATTTGAGCTGTAAATATCAGAATTTTTATGCAGGGGGTCCTCTGAGACCTAAAAATCATTTCATGGGTTTCAGCAGGGTTAAAAAAAGGTTGGGAAAGGCTGTGCTATGGACTCAATAATGCCACTGTTTCAGTATTTAGCTCTTGTGTGGAAAAATGGGCCTATCTCACTGTTTTTTGTCAGGGCATAAAGCACATCTGGATTTATAAATGGATGATATAATAGGATCTGTTTTTTCTCATTTTCCACTTTAAAAAAATCTATACTATCGTCATTGCTCAGCATTATAGATTTTACTCCCTACTAGTTTAGCCTAATTGGTCCCTCCCCTTGCGACTTCACAAATTGCTTTTTTCAAGAAACAGCCTCCACTCACCCCAATGTTCTGTAGATTTACCACAGTCACAGCTAGCATATTCCCACAAGGCCCAAGATCCTCATGCTTGGAATGCACAGCAGCTGCCATTGCAGCTGTTTTCATGGTGTATTGCCAGTTCCTTAGTCTGTCTTGATCAATTATAATTCCATCAGACAAAGGCTATTTATCTGCTCTTAAAATTTCTTCACTCCATATGTCTCTCTCTCTCTCTGGCTTTTCTTCGCAAACGAAGATTCAGGAAGGACTCATCCCGCGCTTTCTGAAAGCGCGCTGATGACTAAAAAGGCCAATCCGAGATAAACAAGTCCGGTTGCAGAAAGCACAGCAGAAGGTCTCCTTGGGTGATGTTTCCGGGTTGTGATTCTTTCTGCGTTGTCGTTTCTCTTCAAGACTTGTTCGTCGTGAGTTCTCAAATAAGGCTGCAGCATTGTGGATAGTGCGTCTCCATGCCTCCCGATGTGAGGCCAGGGCGGACCACTGTTGGTGATCAATTTGGCCGAGCCTGAGATGTTGTTTCAGGGAGTCTTTGTATCGCTTTTTTGGAGCACCCCTCTTATTTATTTATTTATAGGTTGTGAGGGCGAATGAGATAAGGAAACAGTATTTCCTACTGTGCACTCCATATGTGCACAGTAGGAAATGCTGTTTCCTTATCTCATTCGCCCTCACAACCTATAAACAAACAAACAAACAAACAAACAAACCACCTGTAAAGCGGTATTCCCATTTTGCAAAGGCAATACCCAGGACACAACAAGAGAGGTTTCTCTGATTATCCATGTTTGGGTTCACATGCTTGCCTGGGCCAGAGTGGTAGAACTGGGCTTATTAGAAAGAACTTTACTGTAAGAACAGTTTGAGAGTGGAATAGACTGTGTCAGACTCTCTTTCTTCAGAGGTCTTTGAATAGAGGTTGGGTGAGCATCTTTCAGGAGTATTTTAGTTCTCTATTCCTGCATGGTAGGGAGTTGGACTAGATGGCCTTTGCCGTCCTTTGCCATCCCTTCCAACTCTTAAGATTCTATGATTCTATTAATCCCCTCTTCCACATCCACAACAAAACAGGTAATGCAAGTCTCCTCCAACGATGACACAAGTCACAGAATTGTACAATTTTCATTTCTGTGCATACAAGTGCCCAAGTGGAAAAGTCCCCTTCTGGTATCATTTTAAGATCAGAGCTAGAAAAACTTACTATTTTGGACTACTGTCAAAATCCTACATCAAGCAGGCAGATCTTAATGCTCCACCCATGCATAGCCATCCCCTGTGTATATATGTTTTGGATGGGGTACAAGGGGCTATCCTGTGGCTGTTATGTGCCCTATCTAAGGCCACCCTCCACATCTTTCAAGCCCCAGGAGGGTCTGCTGCTGGTGCCACTGCTTACCAGTGGGGAGGGAGTGGAGTAGGTAATTCAGCCGATGGAGATCTGTCTTGTCCTAGCTCAGAGGTGGAGGAAATGGGAGTGCACATCCTCCTGTCTCTTCTTCTCAGAGCTCCATCACCTGAATTTCCTTCTTCCCACTCCCATCTGTAAGCTGGAGCAAAAGCAGCAATCCCTCTTGAAGCCTGATATCTGCAAAGGGCAGGGAGGTTTCAGACCTTGTGCAGGTGGATACAGAATAGTACCTTGTGCTCTATCCAAAAAGAGACGTACGTTTGCATAGGCCACACATATGCGTGGTCATGTCACTAACAGGATTCCAGCCTGCCACTCCCAGAGTTGGCTATGTTAGATGGGGAAACTGCTCAGACATTAGTTTTTCAAGCTTTGGTTAAGAATTTGGTGGAGAGGGACTACATCCTGTTGTGAGAACAAGATCATATTGGTCCAGCTAAGCTCCCAAACTGGCTCTGTGTCTGCACAGCCTTTTGAACAAGCCAATTGCTATTTTTGTTGCACATAAGATGTAGAAATGTTCCAGGTACTGCAGTTTAAGTAGGTGAGGATAAGTCTCTCTCTCTCTGGCTTTTCTTCGCAAACGAAGATTCAGGAAGGACTCATCCCGCGCTTTCTGCAAGCGCGCTGATGACTAAAAAGGCCAATCCGAGATAAACAAGTCCGGTTGCAAAAAGCACAGCAGAAGGTCTCCTTGGGTGATGTTTCTGGGTTGTGATTCTTTCTGCGTTGTCGTTTCTCTTCAAGACTTGTTCGTCGTGAGTTCTCAAATAAGGCTGCAGCATTGTGGATAGTGCGTCTCCATGCCTCCCGATGTGAGGCCAGGGCGGACCACTGTTGGTGATCAATTTGGCCAAGCCTGAGATGTTGTTTCAGGGAGTCTTTGTATCGCTTTTTTGGAGCGCCCCTCTTACGCTGACCCGTGGCGAGTTCACCGTAGAGTAGTATTTTTGGGAGGCGATGGTCCTCCATCCTAGAAACGTGCCCTGCCCAGCGCAGCTGTGTTCTCAATATCATGGCCTCAATGCTGGTGATCCCTGCTTGCTCAAGGACAGCAACATTCGTCACATAGTCAGTCCAGTGTATATTTAGGATTGTGCGTAGACAGCGCTGATGAAAGCGCTCGAGGAGTCGTAGGTGGTGGCGATAGGTGACCCATGTTTCAGATCCATAAAGGAGGATAGACAGTACGATGGCTCTATACACACTGATTTTTGTGCTTTGCCTCAGGTGTTTATTGCTCCAGACTCTTTTGTGAAGTCTTCCAAATGCACTATATGCCTTTGCTAATCTGTGATCGATCTCTTTGTCAATCTTGGCATCTGAGGAGATGATGCTTCCCAGGTAGGTGAACTGCTGAACGGACTTGAGCACTGATTTGCCGACGGCAATGTGGGGATGGTGGTGTTCGTCCTGTGGTGCAGGCTGGTAAAGAACTTCTGTTTTCTTCAGGTTGACTTCTAGCCCAAACAGCTCTGCAGCTGTTGCAAAGCAGGATGTTAGGCGCTGCAGAGCTCCTTCTGTGTGGGCAACAAGGGCAGCATCATCGGCGAAGAGCAGCTCACGGACTAGATAGTTTAGAGTCTTAGTGTGAGCCCTCAGACGGCTTAAGTTAAACAAGCTACCATCAGTACGGTAGCGTATATAGATGCCGTCGTCTTCTTCAAGCTCTGCCATAGCCCTTTGGAGCATCATGCTAAAGAAGATTGTAAATAAAGTTGGTGCAAGAACACAACCTTGCTTCACTCCATTCGTTATTAGAAAGGGCTCTGAAAGAGCATCGCCATATCTGACTTGACCACGCTGGCCCTCGTGTAGCAAGATAATCATTTTAAGGAATTTGGGGGGACATCCTAGTTTTTCCAGGATCTGCCACAGACCTTTTCTACTTACAGTGTCAAAGGCTTTGGTGAGGTCTACAAATGTTACATAGAGACCCTTGTTCTGCTCCCTACATTTTTCTTGCAGTTGCCTAAGGGCAAATACCATGTCTGTAGTGCTCCTATTGGCTCTGAAGCCACATTGGCTTTCAGGGAGAAGTTCTTCTGCAATAGAAGGAACTAACCTGTTCAGGAGTATCCTTGCAAGGATTTTTCCAGCAATAGAGAGCAGTGTTATGCCTCGATAGTTTGAGCAGTCGGATTTTGCTCCTTTTTTCTTGTACAGGGTGATGATGACTGCATCTCGGAGGTCTGATGGCAGTTCCCCTTTTTCCCAGCAATTCACAAGGAATTCGTGGAATTTTTCGTGGAGTGCATGACCTCCGTGTTTCCAAACTTCAGGTGGGATTCCATCAATCCCAGCTGCCTTGCCGTTTTTCATCTGCTGTATGGCCTTAAAGGTCTCTTCCAAAGTGGGAGCTATGTCCAATTCATTTTTCATTGGTTTTTGTATCATATCTTGGATAGCTGAGGCTTGGACTACTCGGTTGGCGCTAAAGAGACTTTGAAAATGTTCAGCCCAACGATTTAGGATGGAGGCTTTATCAGTAATTAATGTTTGACGATCTGTACTGTATAAGGAGCTTTGGACCTGATAAGTAGGTCCAAACACTGCTTTAAGAGCTTCATAAAATCCTCTATGATCACCCAGATCTGCACAGCGTTGTGTCTTTTCTGCTATACTGATCCACCACTTGTTCTGCATGTCTCGGAGTTTTTGTTGTAGTTTGCTACATGTGAGGCGGAAAGCTGCTTTTCTTACATGACAGGTTGGCTGGGCGAGGTATGCCTGGTGAGCAGCTCTCTTCCTTGCCAACAGTTCCTGGATCTCTTGGTTGTTTTCATCAAACCAGTCTTGATTTTTCTTGTGGGAGAACCCGAGGGATTCTTCTGCAGACTGGAGGATACTGTTTTTGATATGTTGCCAAAGCACTGTAGGAGAAGGATCTGTAGGGTGGTCTTCAAGTTTCGTTTGTAGATTTGCCTGGAAGTTGTCTCTCATGGTAGCTTGTTGAAGATTGTTGACTTGGAGTCTCTTCTTTAAGATGCCACCCCTCTTAGGTTTGAACTTAAGATGAAGATTTAGTTTACATCTGACAAGGCGATGATCTGTTTGGCATTCTGCACTGGGCATCACTCGGGTATGACGGACATCACGAATGTCTCTCTGACGGACTAGAACGTAGTCAATGAGGTGCCAATGTTTGGATCGGGGATGCATCCAGGTTGTCTTCAAGCTATCTTTCTGCTGAAAGATTGTGTTTGTAATAGTCAGCTGTTGTTCTGCACAGAACTCTAGCAGGAGGCGTCCGTTATCATTGCAATTTCCAACACCATGCTTGCCTAAGACACCTTTCCAGGCTTCGGAGTTCTTTCCTACTCTGGCGTTGAAGTCACCAAGGATAATAATTTTATCTTCTACAGGGACTTTTTGTATGAGTTGGCGTAGGTCTGTGTAGAATCTGTCTTTCTCTACAGGGTCAGCTTGCATAGTTGGGGCATATATACTAAAGAGAACAACATGTGGGAGGCGTAAGGAAATAATGCGATCAGAGTGTCCTGTTGGCAAGGTTTCGAGTTTGGAGGCAATGGAGTTTTTAATCATAAAGCCTACTCCTGACAGATGTTTTTCGGTTTTGGGTTTGCCAGACCAGTAAAGTGTGTAGCCGGCGCCATGTTCTTTAAGGCTGCCTTCCTCATGGAAGCGAACTTCACTAAGAGCAGCGATGTCAATATTAAGCCGTGATAGTTCAAGGGCTATTAGGGCAGAACGACGCTCAGGCCGTCCACTATCTTCAGAGTCTTGCATGGTTCTGATGTTCCAGCATGCAAGTGTCAGTTTATTTACACCTTTGGAGGCCGGTGTGTGCCTTTGTTTCTTTGCCTTGGTTTGACCGCATCAGAAGATTCCCGTTGGCCGCGGCTAGCCAACCAGGTAGTTGGGGATGAGCTTTCTTTAGGCCACCTTTTCTAGGCCCCTCTCCATGTGGAGCAAGCAGTGCTCTCCTTAAAAAAGGCTGCTTGGTCGTTCAGAATGCTGCCGAACAAGACTGTCATCTCCAGGGTCAGGCTTGAGCGACCAATGTCCTGAACCGCCTGCATGCAGGGTTGGGGCTGCGGCTTCCAGTGCATCTTTACACCTGCCGGTTTCGTCCCTCGCCAGTCGCTACAGGGCTTTTTTGGAAATGGATTTGTCCTTCGAGCCTGTGCAATGGATTTTTCTGGTGGAGCGCAGCGTGCACAGAACTGGCCTCACCCTTTAAACCAGAGATTCATCTGCCGTGGCCTTGCAAGCATGGACGTGGCAGTGAGGTCCTCGGGCCGTAGGTTTGATTAGAGTTTCCTTCTCTTAGATGGTTGACCTTACAGGGTTGGACGAGCACCATCTGCCCGGGTTTGGGATTGGAGTTTTCCTTCTCCTAGGACGGTTGCCACAAGGCTGGAGAGCCCATCCTGCCCTTTGACGCTCTTTGTCAGACCCTTCGGTTTTGACCTGTCTGGCATGGGAGACCCTACCAGTGGCTATTATGCCACCGCCAGCATAGCTCAAAACAGGTGAGGATAAGTGATAATCACATAATGGGAAAGATGAATCTAAGTACCAAACATTTGCCATTTACAGTAATTCTATATTTTACATATCAAAATACTTTTTCATTCTTGTGTTCATGGATGCGAAAGATAACATGGCTTTGAAGGATTTAATTTTCACTGCAAGGTTAAAAGGAAACAGTCACGCCAAATAATGGAATTGAACCGCAGAAGAAGCTTGCAAAATCTGCCACTCATCTTTTCCGTGCAGTATTTGAAATGACAGCTAAAAGTTTATCTCTGTGAAATTCTTAATGAATTAATTTCTTTGGTAAATAATAATCCAGAGCCAGTAGATTAAATGCCTGATCATTTATTGATTTAACTACCTCTTTCACGAAATAATAATTTGTTTTGGGATAAAGGCTCATCTGAAATGCACACCCATTGTTATTCTGCATTAGCATGCATTCCAGGATCAAACTAGATGTTACACAGGAGCCTTTTTTCTTTTTCTTTTCTTTTTCTTTTTGGCCTGGTGAGTTTTAAAAAGTAGCTGCATAGTGCTGCTAGTTAGAGGCAGAGGGGGTGGGACGGCTTAATCCTTTTGCTTCAATTCAAAGGCCAGTATTCAAAGGTATGTTTCTGATGACAAAAGCAGTAATCTCAGTGGAATCACAAGCGGGTAGTAATCCTCCCCACAGACCCCATGCAGCTTAAAAACCCGCTCCAGAAGGCTGTGAAACCATCTGCATTAGGGTTGTGGATGTTGTAGCAGGCTGCAGGAGAGCATGACAAAGAGAGACCCATTCCTATCACAAATCCTCCCCATCAGCTCTTTTCTACCTATATAGGAAAAGAGATGAGTATTTTCCCTCATGAGTAGAAAGTAGGTTTAAGGAGAGATTATGAGATGGGGAAATTGGCAGGAAGGGAAAGTAGAATTAGAACAGGGTGTAGAATAGTTGATGATTCTCAACCTTCGGTCCTTCACATGACAACTCCTAGAAGTCCTGGCCAGTGTGTCCAGTGGTCTACAGGAATCCACCTAAACATCAGGAAGAACTTCCTGACAGTAAGAGCTGTTTGACAGTGGAATACACTACAGTACTTCGGAATGTGGTGGAGTCTCCTTCTTGGGGGTTTTTAAGCAGAGGATGGATGGCTATCTGCCGGGAGTGCTTTAATTGTGTATTCCTGCATGGCAGGGGGTTGGATTGGATAGTCCTTGCTACTCTGGATACTCTGGATAGTCTTCCAACTCTGATTCTATGAATTCTTGAAGTCCCAAACACTTGGAGGACCAAAGATTGAGAAAAATTGTGTTAGCCAGTACCACAAGTATGTATAGACAACACTGTGCCCCATAAATTCCAAATGGAGTAAACAAATTTTAGGTATTAGTTTTAAAATGATGGCATTTTTCATGGAAGGGAAGGATTAGTAGGAAAGACTAGGTAATAATATAGTTTCAGCTGTGGAAGGGAATTGTGTACTAAACAATAAAGTTGATTCATAGTGCAACCTATACATCGATTGAGTTGCCACCTTCTACAGCAGTGATATAGAATTCTGCAGTCTTTGAGCTCCTCTAGGGGCATGCTGTTGGCCATTTAATTGTGTTTTAGTGTATTTTGCAAGGGCTTATCTACCCTAAAGGCAGTCGATCCTATGTGATCTTGGAAGCTAAGCAGGGTCAGCCCTGGTTAGCAGTTGGATGGGAGACTGCCAATGAATACCAGGTGCTGTAGACTATAATTCAGTGGAAGAAACTGTCAGAACCTGAGTATTCATTTCCTAAGAAAGCCCTATGAAATACGTGGAGTCACCATAAGTTGACAGGTGACTTGAGGGTGCACATGTGTGCACACACACACCCCTTTCTAAGGCCTGGATGCCCCCCCCCCGAAAAAACAAACAAACCAGGAAGTGACTAGTCACTTGGTCTTTGGGGCCCAAACAGTTTTGTTTTGACCCGACAAATATGGGAGGTGGGTTGGGGCACAAATATGAATTGCTACTCCAAGGGCTTTATGATAGGGGGGCAGTGTGGCTCCCCAACCCCTGGCAGTTGCTCACCCCTTTCCTACAATGATGCATAGATGGCTACTCTCCTGCTTGAGATGCAGGCAAGGGAATTCTAACATTAAAGTCAGAATATACTATATATCCAGCACCCTCCTGGGCTTCTGACAGCAGAAGTGAGGGAAGGGCAGGGGTCATGATTCTGTCTTTGAAATAAAACATAGATTACTGGCAGTTCCATGCTGATGTGAAGTTCCCCTACCCAGTTTGGGATGCCTACCTAGTTGGGGACTGGGAAAGATCTTGACTACAAAACTGCTCCTGTTCCACCTGTATGTCCAGTCCTCTCCCTTTCTGTAATGCTGTCATGCTTTTAAAAAATGTAACCTCCCTTATTACAGGTTCTCACATTGTTCCTCCCTAATTTTTATTGCATTTTTAGTGCATGCATACCTCGTCAGTAATTTCACTAATGAGCCAAAAATATCTTGGGAACTGGTAGTATGCATCATGACTTTGTCTAATTGAATAATGCCATTGCCTTGCTTCTAGGATATAGCTTTCTCTGCAGAGAAACAAAGTACCGGTAGTGGTCAAGATGCACCTTTTTTGGTTTACGTTTGCATGTGTTAATTTCTGTTCTTTCATATTTTATTTTATTTTTTCAGTTTCATAGGAGAATTTATAAGGGGATTCCATTACAGCTGAGAGGTGAAGTCTGGTCTTTGATGCTTGATGTCCCTAAGATGAAAGAAGAAATGAAAGACTACTATAATGTGAGTTTCCAAGTCTGGAAGTAAATTGTGCTCCAACATCTGAAAATGTTAAGATATCACTGACTTTTGGGGTTTTCCAGAACATAGAGAAATTACTATTTGTTTGTAGTCTAAACAAATAATTCTTCTGATGTCTAAAGTTGGTTGACTCCACTCTTACCATCGGAATGGATGGCATGGCCTCACCATCTTATATCCTTAGATCTCCCCCATGGTTCATTCATGTGAAAGGGCTGAAATGCATACATTCCAGCATAGAGACTCCCGGTGTCTCTGTTGCAACATGAACAGTGAGACTGTTAGCCTGTTAATCAAAGCATTCACTGCAGAGGAGGTCAGCAGATCTGGTACTGGTTTATATCCTGGTTTGGACTTCATGAGTCACCTTTCAGGTTACCCATTAAAAGTAACTGTATGAGTTTCCAGGCAACAAACAGTCCACACAGAGAACAATGACCAACAGACAGCCTTGAATGATTAACACTCTCTTGAACACTTCTTATGTTGCCCTAAACATCATTTAATGAAGGCAAAGTTCAAAAGTTAAGAAGCAGCTTTCCAAATAGTGCCGATTTAAATCTTAACAAGAAGGCACTTATATACAAGGAGTGGGCTAGGAAACTCAACCAGTTAGTGATTATAGATGTGATTATAGTGTTCCTGAAGACCATCTCTTTCTCCAGAATTGGTTTCCTTATACAATTGTTCTCCCCTAGTCTCTGCTCCTTTTTTTGTCCTGAAGAGTGGATGAGCAGGAATAAGCACGAATTAAACATATCTTTCCCTCCATCAAGTCAAATAGCTTTATGTTGGGAGAGCAGAACAGGGCAAAGGATTAAATTTCTCTTTTTCCAGTGCTGCAGCTTCAGTCAAAATAAGAACTTCCAATGTCTGCCTTAAAATTAATGCGCGCGCGCGCACACACACACATACACACCTGCCCTCCAATGCTTCAGAACTTAGGAAGCTGCCTTGTACAGACAACCTGTCTAGTTCAGTATTGTCTATATATCAAGGAGAAAGTGTGGCCCTGAGGCTGTTTTTGTGGGCCTTCCAAATATCCCAGACCACCCCTTTTCTGGTCAATCATGTTGAGTCTTGAACTCAGCATGAACCATCAACACTCATGGATATTGATACAAACATCAGTTTCTTTCCCTGGCATCCCTTAAGCCTTTCTGACAAGTTTTTATTAGCTTTCAGTTAAATTCTTGTCTGCTCTTACATACATAAGAATTAGGTGGTAGAATGGGCTGTACCTACTTTAGACTGTAGGTGGCTGTATTTGAATATTTTTCCTTGTGCTTGAAAAACAGCAACACCAAAACTGTCTTTGTAAAGAGCAACCCAACATGGCATGTAGTAAGGATATTTCTCTGAGCTGTAGATTCTGCTTACAGGGAATGTTCTTGTTTTTTTAAATGGCCTTGCCCATCTGCAGGCTGAAATGCCAGAATCCATGAACATACTAGACTTTAAACAAACCATCAGTAATCTGTGTATGAGGAGTTTCCTTTAAAAAAGAGAGAGACTTGCAAGCAATCTTAACCAAAACTGTGAGCTAGCCCAGAAGAACAAGGCAAATAAACTGATTTGTAGAGAAGTAGATTTGTCTTTAAAGGTTATGGATGCCATCTAGTGATGTGTGCTGGAAAACAGAAGGAAGGAAGGAAGGCCCACCCACTCTACCAGGGCATACAAAACCAATTGTCTTTATTCTGAAATGAGCCTTAGGCATTTTTTTTTAATCTTAAAATTGTTCAGAGAGGTGAATTTATGCTTCCAGCCAAAGATTTTGTAGAATTCTTGATGTACCGCATAATAACATTTGAAATCTAATATGAAGCATTATGAAGGCTGTAATATATATTTGGAGAAATTGTGGGTATATATGTGAAATGCTGAAAGGGAATGGGTTTGTACTGACATGCAAAAGCTCTCTCGGTTATGCAGGTTAGAGAACTTGTCTTTTTGCAGCCACCCAGGAAACTCAGAATGAGTACCATGGCCAGTAAGGCTGAGGCAAGGAACAAGACAGCCCCCCTCCCCGCTTTGTGAGTGGCTCACCAGAGGGCCCAAACACCCATGTCATTCTGTAATAAGCAAGCAAGCTGTAGATATCATTTGGGTGGTGGACTGCAGTTTGCTCAGAAAGGCCCTATCTGTCTGGGAGTAATTCTTTCAGATAGATGATGCTTTCTCCCAGTAAGATAATCCCTCTGTCTGGAGCAGCCTTCTCTAATTCTTGCCCTCCAGGTGTTCTGATTACAGTCCCCCCTCACCAGTGACTTTAGACTATGTTTAGGTGGAACAGACTACAGCTGTCATCGAACAATATCTGGATATGTTCCCAGTATGTGAATGCCTCATGTTAAGTCTTCTGCAACATTTAGAAAACCTTGGGGCAGATAAGTCTCCCATAGCACCCAGTGAAAAGTGTGAACTTCCCTCTCCCTCCCTCAGATTCAGAACAGAACATAAGCTCTGCTGGATCAGTCCAAAGGTCTATGTGTTCCATCATCCTGTTGCCCCAAGTGGCCAGCCAGATGCACAAGCAGGGCATAAGTGCTATAGTGCCTTCCTGCTTTTGTTCACCAACAATTGCTGCTAAGAGAAGTTTTCATCTTGCTTTGGTGGTGGTGGTGGTGAATTTACGAGAGGAGCATTCTATCATGTGGGCCTCCCAGCTGTAATCTACAGTGGTATAGCAAAGATGTGGATTTACCATCTCAGTGAGAAGCAGACCACAGTCACAGAGTTTTAAGAGGTTTATAATAGACAATGAAATTATGGTGGATATACTTGTTTACACATTCTTTTCCTTGCCTAGACCTTAAAAACCCAAGCAAGAGGAAGCTCCCCAGACATCAGACAGATCGATCTTGATGTGAATCGGACATATCGGGATCACATCATGTTTAGAGACAGATACGGAGTTAAGTAAGTAACACAAAATCTATCCTATTTTTTTGGTTTCTAGTATTTCATAACTTCATATCTTCAGAATTCTCAACAAACTTAAAGTGTGGCAGAGTTCTGTGTTCCTAAAATCCCTTCACTACCATTGCTGCATTTAAAAACAGTAAGGGGAAATAAATGAAATTCCATTTCCTCCAATGTGTGCAGTTCCTTGTGTCCCTATAACAACATATCTACACATGGAAACCACATTGACTCTCTGGAATTTCAAATGAAATTATGAAAGTTTGGGTTTTGCACTTGATTTCCATATATAAAGTTATAATTAGAGCATTATCTGGCAAGAGATACAGAGCTTTTAAAATGGTGAGATTTAAAGCTAAGCATATCTATTTTCCTTGCTAAGCCCTTTTCCATTTCCCATAAGGCCCTCCAAATATTGTTGGACAAAATTTTCCATCATCTCTGACTATCAGCCATATGCTAGTTGGGGTTGATGAAAGTTGGAGTCCACCATCTTGAGTGCCAAAGGTTTCCCACCCTTGCCAAAAGAAAACATTAACCATGATTTTTTTTAACCTAATGTCTTCATGATATAATAACCATGAAACGAGTGTATCTGAGATTTCATGAATTAAGATGAAGTCTTCCAGGGGTCCTGAGTGTTCTTTCTTGTTTCAAAATTGTAAATACACATTTAATGAAGTATTAATTCTGTACTACTTAAAAAATGTCAAATGCCATCTTGGTATGAATCTCCTGAACAGGTGTGAATGGTTGCCTTCAGATTGGACTCTGTGCCAGTCTGCCAACCAGATTGTTTTCCTTGTCACTTTTCTGAAATAATTCTGTACTATTGACCTCTCTCCACCCACCAGACACACATATCACACACATGCAGACCTAAATAGTTAAAAAAAAATGTTGTTGTTGTTGAAATCAATTTTTAGTGTGGGTAAGGAAGGAGGAAGGAATGGAGTGTTTAGCAACCTGGACAACTACATTCCACTCTCCAACAATTTGTTGCAGGTTCCTCTTGTCACAATAATTAGATAAGCTCCTTCCTTGCACAGAACTCCTCTGTAATGTCTGTTTCTTTATGCACAATGGAATCCCTCTAGACTTAGTGGGCCAGTGCATAAGCCTTGTGCCCTGTAAAGTGTGTCTTCACAGAGTTCCTTGCTGTATAAAATGCTTAAACTCAGTACCAGCTTTTCCTGTGAGGGCAAGGAAAAGACTGTGGAAAAGACTGTGCAATAAAATGCCTGATTAGGCTTATCCACCCCAGATTATTTTATATTAAGCACTGTGTTCTAAGAGCAATCCACATGTGCTTGTACACTGCAAAGGGAACCCGATTGGCCAGTCTACAGGGGTTGAGCTTTAGCTTTGTAAAACACAAATAAATACTAAATGAGGTGCATGTTAGTATAAGGAGTGCTTTTTTAGGCCATTGAAGTAGACTTTGCTTGTCCTTTTCTTATTGTCTACTGTTAACTTATTTTCGAAATTAGGCTTATTACTAAATTGAAATTAGTTTAACACAATGAGGGCAGGAGTACTGATTTCCTTGCCTTTATTTATTTATTAAATTACTTATACCCTGCCCTATATCAAGAGATCTCATGGTGGCTTAGAATACCATTAAAACAGGATAAAAATACTGAGATAGCTAAATAAGCTAAAAACATATTTTAAAATATGATGAGTTAAAAACAGATTTAAAGAATTGGTGGGACACAGAGGAGCCCCCCCCCCCAGCAGATCTTAATCCTCGAGCAGGTACATATATAGAGAGACAATCCTTCGAGTATTGAGGCCCCAAGCCATTTAGGTTTTAAATGTCATCACAAGCACCTTGAATTCAGACAGGAAACATCTTGGCAGCCAGTGCAATTCTTTTCATGATATGCTGTCTGTATGACATTCCAGTCAGCGCTTGAGCTGCTGCATTTTGCTCTTGCTGCAGCTTCTGAGTCTTGTTCAAGGGCAGCCCCATGTAGAGCCTATTACAGTAATCTAATCAGAAGGTTACCAGTGCATGAACTACTGTGGCTAGGTTATCTCTGTCCAGGAAAGGCCGTAGTTGGCACACCAGTTGAAACAAGCACCAAGCACTCAGCCACAGAATCTACTTGGGCCTCCAGTGACAGGGGTGGATTTAGGAGCACTCCCAAGCTACATACCTGCTCCTTTAGGAGGACTTCAACCCCATCCAAAACAGGTAGTTTACCCAGCTCCCGGACCAGAGAAGCACCAATCCACTGAGCCTCCATCTTATTAGGATTCAGCTTCAATTTATTATTAGGTTGCTTCATTTCTTGTTGTTAAAAATATGCAGTGTGTTTATCTTGGGCAGGTTATGCAGGCATCGAATATGTGCCATATATGGGTTGAAGTAGATGACATCCTTTACCAGCTGTTTCATGATATAGTCACCAATCAGTTTAGGAACTAAGGAATCCTCCTCTATACTGAGTCAGTTCGCTTGTCCGCCCAGTATTGTCAATTATGTCTAGTAGTGGTTGTCCAGACTTTCAGGGAGAACTTTTCCTAGCCCTGTCTAAAGATACCTGGTATTCCCTAGTGGTCTCCCATCTAAATACTAGTGTCCAGAATCCATTGAGATCCACTCTGTTCAGGGTGGTATTGCGATTAATTTAATGTGTGTTTTTACCAAGTTGACTTTGCTTTCTGTCTCTCCTCCCCAGGCAGCAATCTCTGTTCCATGTTTTAGCTGCGTATTCTGTGTATAATACGGTAAGTCACTGTGTGTACACGCATAGATACATATCTTCATTCGTTGTGACTGTATATAGGGAAGCAGATATTCTAAAGGGCAAAAATTGTATCATTGGGTTTAAAGAGGCTTAATTCTGTTTTTGACTACAGCTGGGCCATTTCCCATTTTGCCTAGCAATTGTAAAAGAATTTGTTACTGGTTCTTGACCAGATGCTGCCAGAACATTTTTATTTTATTTTATTTGCAATTTTTTCATCTGAAACCACAAAGATTAGAAACTTAGTGGGGGGGGGGGAGTTACAGTATCAGGAAAATAAAACATTTTGTCAACCAGGATTTGCAAGGAAATATAGGGAGAAGAGCAGTATGGTGGGGGGAAAGATGGGATACTGGAATAGAAAGTTATTAATGGTTACTGTTATGGAGAAATTTTCTCGAGTTCTTTTGCTCTTCATTCCCTTGTACATGAATTGCACCAAAATGGACAAAATGTCCCATGGCATCATGAAGACAAATTGAATTTATTATAACAAGCTTTCATGGACTGTAGTCCAGCTCATTTACTACAGCTATAGTGCAGCCCTGTACATTCCTAAAAAAAAAAAAAAAAAAAAAAAAGTCCCATTGAGTAGTTTTCACTCCAAGATGGGTTGGTGGGTGACCCTTATTGTAAGGAGTGTCCCTTATTTGACTGTTGGAAAGCTTTTCCTTTTATATAGACTGAACAATATGCCAAGAAATCACATATTTTTGTGTGGGGGCCAGCCCTTCATAAAGAAGGAAATCATGTACTTTTATGAATGTAGACAATAAATTAATTTTACAGAGAAATACATGACTAAGTCAATTGAAATCAATATTTTATTTGGTATTTAGGTAGAGCATAAACTGGTTAATAGCTGCTTCCTTTATGTTGGGAATTTCAACTGTCCTGCCTTCCTGTTTTGAAAACCTGACACCACTACTTCACGATATGTGACTATAGGATTGCAGCCTCAAGATGTTACATTTTAACACCTTTTTGTTCTCAGATTGTGACACACAAGGATAGGATAGAGTGGGATAAAAATTAAAATGAAGGAAGCATGTGACTTCTCAAGTTACACAGAATTCTTCACAAACTGGACCTTTTAAGTAAAAGAATACAACTAAATAAAATAAAATGATGAATCATGTCAATAAGTTGTCACTGAACTTACTGTCTGAAATGCCAGCTTTCTGTGTGCAAGGACTACGTATTTTTATATAAAGTCAAATTCCATCAAGTGAGTGTCCACATGAAATCTGAAGGGCTACATTCACAACTAGGCAAAACTGTGCCAAGACCCAGGGACTAAGGTATTCAACCACATGGAAGTTGAATGGGCAGTTAAGAACAGGAAGCTTAATTAAGAAGCATAGAATCATAAAGTTGGAAGAGATCACGAGGGCCATCCAGTCCAACCCCCTGCCATGCAGGAATACACAGTCATAGCACTCCTGACAGATGGCCATCCAGCCTATGTTTAAAAACCTCCAAACAAGGTGATTCCACCACAGTGTATTCCACAGTTGAAGCATGCTCCGCTTAGACTCGGGTGGACAAAAGTGCAGTCCATGGGCCACATGCAGTCCCCCAGGTTCATTTTTGTGGCCCTGGGGCCCCTCGGTGGTAATTTTTTTGTGTAAATTTTTATAAAATGCCCTCTAGAAGGCATGTGGGGCATTTTCACCACTCCCCTCAGTCACCATTGTAAAATGGGAGGTAAACCAGAAGTGTCTTCTGTTCACTTCCTGGGTTTTTTTGGGGGGGGGGGGCTCTTGGGCCTAAAATGGCTTGGGGAGGGTGCCTGAAAGCATGGTGAAAATGCCCCTCACAGCCCCATTTGGGGAATTTGGAGGCAAAAAAGTTTTGGGTTTTTTTGTGGTGGTGGACAGGGTATGCACTCAAGGTCTTCTAGAGGGCTAATGCAGCCCTAACCTTCCACAGTTGTCCACTCCAAATTAGACCATCAGTTATTTAGAAGTTTCTCAAATTTGGAGGGCAAAAGTTTAAAGCTTAGTAGCTCTTCCTGCAGCAGCAACACTTGTACCAAGTTTTTTTTTCACTTCTCTTCTGCAGCCAGCCAGCCAGCCAGAGAAATGATCCACAGTGATGTAATTCTTTAGGTAACCTCTGGATTGACTTTACTGGTTTCTGTTCATGCGGCAAAGCTCTGTGCCACCATTTTATTTGCATGAGGTTCTTCTTCTTTTTGTCTTGCAAACTCCTAAACTTTTTCTTCTTTGTCTAACTCTTTTTTTCTCAGGAGGTTGGTTATTGTCAGGGTATGAGCCACATCACAGCTTTGCTCCTTATGTATATGAATGAAGAAGATGCCTTCTGGGCCCTGGTGAAACTGCTGTCAGGACCCAAGCATGCTATGCATGGTATGCCACTTCAGAATTTGTTACAAAGGTGCCATTTAATGTGACTCAGCTGTGTATTACTTTTGCACAGATCCTTTTGAGGGCAGAACTAGATTCATAATAGCTCAGATTGGTGGACCTTGTGGCAATTAATACAATCTAGATGATTTAAATACCTTTTTTAAAAAAAAATCTGCACAGAATATTGCCTTTAAATCCTGCAACATACAGAATAATTAGCCTATTGAAGTCCTTCTTGGAGGGACCTTGTAATGATGTGAAAGGAGTTTAACCCAACACATGGTCTGAGGGCAGGGAGCTGACTGTTCCAGCAAGTTCAAGGAGCTACTACAAGCCAAGAGATTGTGTGACTTAGCCTTAAATTGAAATTAAAAAACAGGATTAGAAAGTGTATTTCCAGTGTCTGTAGTCAAATCCCAAATGGGTGGTGTAAGTAGTGTAAGCTTGTACTAACATATTTCTGAGCAGCATTATTTTCAGTCCATCATCTACGTGGAACAGTGTTTGCATTTATTCTTATGGATGTTTTTGTAAAGAACTTAAGATCATTATAGATTTAGTTGGTAATGTCCAGCAACTAGAGTACTGTTTCATGTTCAGTGTCAGGTAAAAAAATAATAAAAATAAATGAATCCTGGCTTCACCTTGGTTCATATAATTGGGACATAACAGGTACTGTTTCACATCTCCTTTGCTTTTTGACCACAGGTTGTGGTTGTTCATATATAACATCAAGTCATGACTGAGCACTGAGAACCAATGTGGTGTAGTGGTTTGAATGTTGGAGTAGGACTTTGGGAGACCGGGATTTGAATCACTGCTTTTCTATGAAAACCCGCTGGGTGATCTTGTGCAATTCCTAAGAGATTATCACACCACACTGTTATAGTGTTATTATTCCACTTTAAGTTCTCTGGCTGCCTCCTTTGGAATCCTGGGATTTGCAGTTTAGGGAGGGGCATTTAGAATTCTCAGCCAGAGAGTTCTTAGGCCTCACTAAACTACAAACCCCAGAATTCCACAGCACTATAACAGTGTAGTGTGATAAAGTCCCCACTCTCTTCACCTCAGAGGAAGGCAATGACAAACCCCCTTTGAATAGATCTTGCCAAGAAAATGCCATGATAGGTTTGCCTTAGGGTCACCATGAGTCAGAAATGACTTGAAGGCAGCAACAACATGATTGAGAATCGGTATGGACAACACTCATAGCCTCTCTCCAGATATCTTTGTGTCTCCCAGACCTTCTGCCACCAAATTTCAATAGTATGGCAGATACAAAATATGCATCTTGCCCTAGAACAAGGCATGCCACCGTTTGTTTTAGAAGGGAGCCTTGCCCATGTGACCCTCCGGGAAGTGTGTTTCTCCTCTGATGTGAAACTAGTGGTTTGGAATTTGGAATTGGGGAAAAAAATCACTTCGGGTTGTTGCTATGCTGTTGAAGTGCAGTGACTGAGGAGGGCCAACCTGCAGTGGGATCCAAGAGGGACTGCAAAATTGGCCCTAGACCTTCTAAAACTACCCAACTTTGTTTAATATTAAAAGAATGGACCCAGAGGTATTTGCTTCATTTCCTTCTTCATGTGGAGATTAGAAACCAGCACTTACATGCCATATAGCTTACAGGTTGCAATGAAACAGCACATTATGATGTCCTGGAATTTTCTGATCTCTATATGTGAGAAGAACCAAGAGTGCATGAGTTTGAATTTCATACCTTCACGTGAAAATGCCAAGACATGGTTTAATATTGCAACTGAATAGCCATTGTGTGAAGTCTGTGTCTTACCAGCTTTCATGCACCTGATGAAACAGATTCTTTTAGATCTTGGAAAGTTCATTACACAGTACAGTCCTTAACCTGTTTAACTACTTGGAGATTTGATTTATTTGAAAGCTAGCAAGTTCCAGATGTTCTAAACATATTTTGTGGGTTTTGTGGGTTTATGCTGGTGTTTCATTTTCCCTCCTCTCCTATGCTTTAGGTTTTTTTATTCCTGGTTTTCCCAAGCTGTTGAGGTTTCAAGAGCACCATGAAAAAATAATGAAGAAATTTTTGTCTAAACTTAAACAGCATTTTGTAAGTAAATGCTATCACATGTGAACTTGACGAAGGGCAGAATGATCCAATGTGTAATTTAATGGTTAACTAACCTACTCATATTAGTGTTTAGGGATCCTAGGAATGTTTTCTTTATCAGGCTTTTCTAATTTGGTGCTCTCCAGGTGCTTTTCAATATTCATAAACTAACATTCCTCATCTCCTGACTGGGCCTAGGAAGTTGAGCATTGTTTCATATGCAACAAACTGGATCCCTGCCCCTCCCCCCCAAAAACCCCCCACAACAACACAGAAATCAGTGCACTTTTGCTTAGATGCCTTGGGCCTGCTTCTTCTTTGTAGTCTCTGTGACTCATACATTGGAATCTTGTGGCTGCCCATGTATGGACTGCTCTGGAGCTGAGTGGCTTTCAATGGAAGAATCACCACAGCATCCTCACTGAGCACACCTGTGCACATTCACACACAAGTATTATTGATTTCAACTAGGATTCAACATGTCCCCAGTTTCATGCAAGGTTTCAGCCTTGCCTTTTGCTTGTTGTATTGGGAGATTATAAAACATTTGTTGCTGTTTAGAAATATAGTACATTTCTTTTCTGTTTCAAGGGCTTTGGCCTGAACTCTCTGGATATAAAACTGTTAGAAATTGGACCAACAGTATCTATAGGCTGCAGACTAGAGAGCACATTTATTGAGATGTTGTTGTTCCAATGAAATGTGTTTAAGGCTGGAGTCTGTGTTGTTAGGTATCTGCAGCAAAAGGTCTAAATATCCATCCATTTGTAGTGAGCCACTTCATATACTGTATACCGTTTTGGTTTCCTAGATAAAAAAAATCAATGGTTATGAGTAAGTGAATGAATATACTGTATTGGGTTTTTTTTAAAAAAATAATGTATTGGTTGGTAAAGGTAGAAAATGACATTTCTGTGCTAGAAACTGTGACTTTAATTCTTACAGCAGTTTGTATAACATTTAGGATGTAGGCCACTGTTGTTTATTGCTTTCATTTCATAGAGGGGCAGGATATAAATAATAATAATAATTATTATTATTCTAGGGCACAAAATGTCAAATACTTTCTGCTTTCGTATGCCAGATTTTCTAATGTGGGCATGTGAAGGTTCTGAATGTCTGCTTGTAATAGCTTCTAAAAGTAAACTGGATGTTGATAAATTTCTGCAGTAATCCAAAATATCTATATATTTTATCCAATAAATGAATGAATTTTTAAAATTAGGTCATTTGTTTGTTTATTTTAAATAAGTGGATGCTACCCTTCAACGGAGCATCCAGGATGGTTATGAAGACAGTATTACTAGACAAATAAAGCAAACATCATGTAAAAAATAGATTTAAAGAGATTTAAAAGCCTAGGTGATTGATTTAATAGATAGTTTTAAAAGCCTAAGAGAGCCTAGGTGATTTAAAGGCCTAGGTGATAAATAGATTAAAGTGGATTTAAAAGCCTAGGTGAGAGCCAGCATGGTGTAGTGGCTTGAATGTTAGATTAGGATGCCAAGAGATGAGGGTTCAGATTCCTGCTCAGACATGGAAACTTATTGGGTGACTTAAATCAAGTCACACTCTCTCACACATACTCTCAGCCTGAAGAAATTGTGCCAAGAAAACCCATGATAGGTTCACCTTAGGTTTGTCATAAGTTAGAAATGACATAAAGGCACACAACAACAAAAGCCTAGACACATAAAAATTTCCCTTTACATGCAACTAAAAGAATGTTTAGCACCAGGTAGGCCTCCGTGGGGAAGTTATTCCACAAATGATGTAGCACCACTACAGTCATGAATGTGACCACGGTGTAGTCTTTAATTACTAAGAATATTTTCCATACTAATCACACTCCCTTACAATTGAAGCTAGAAAACTGCCAAAAAATCTCCTGGGTGGGGGGAGCAGTTTCCATTTGTGGTGGGATTGGTTTTGGAAGCTATGCACAGTCTGTAGAAGAAAGAACGAAAGAGGAAGATGTGCTGCTTAAATGTACTGAGCCACCATTGCTACTGGACTAAGCCAGGCTATTATATAAATGCACTGTTTTTTTCATCCATTTCAGTGATGTTGGGTAGCTTTATGTAAGTGGGCAATTTTGAATGTTTTCAAGTTCTTAGGTCAGGTAGAAAAGCCTTGTTAGAATGCAAGTGTAATTGTGGGGCTGGCCAAAGCTTAGTCACAGAGCTACTTGCTAAACCCTTTCTTACAGGGCAAAGACCTTTAGCCATTGCTGTCACATCTCCCATTATACCATGTCATATTCCAACCTACCAAGCTTATTAGGATGGCAGGACATGTAAAACCAGGTTCCATGCCAATATTCTCACCCTGTAGGAGATGGTCTTTCAGATACCTTGGCCTGGAGCCATTTAGGGCTTGCAACAAGACCTTTAACTAGGCCCCCAAATAAAGCCAGTTGCAGTTGAATGTGTTATTAAAAGACCACTCTGTTTGCCACATTGTGTACCAGCTGCCACACATGTTCCAAAGGAGTCCCATATAAAGCACACTGAACACGACCAATCTTCAGTAATCTGCAGGGGCTGGATCTGACTTTCCCAAGAAGAAGTGCAGTAACGTAACCACAATAACCACCTGACCACCTGGGGGTGGACTCTGAAGTGACGGACTCACTCTCCTTGAAAAGTCTAGCATAGATAGGGGTAGGGAAAATACATCCTGTGGGCTAGGTGTAGCCCTTGGGTCCCTCTTTTTCAGTCCCCAAGCAGACCCCCCCCAGATTCTCCCAAATTTAAAATGTTACTGATATAAAGTGATGGAGGCTTTCTCACCATATTTTTGGCCCTTTCTGGGGCCCAGAGTGCATTTGAGAACATTTCAAGGTGATTTTTTTTTAATAGTTCTGCAAAAAAGTTGTTTTGACCCTTGGGAAGCCCAGAGGCCTCCAAACATGGGTGGAAATGCCCTGCACACCCTATCAACCTCTATATAGACCATTTTGAAGGCATTTTGGCCCCTAGGGGCCCTGGGAGCTGCATGCGGCCCATGGGCCACACTTTATCCATCCCGATCTAGCAGGACCAAGTTGGATGCACTAGTGTTCATTGTAGGTCATCAGTTAAGGCTATTACTGTTCCCCAAGTAGGGCTTGTTTGTCTGCAGTGACGAAGGTCCAGTTCCTGTGAGAGCAATGTACATTTACATTGCTCTTTAGTGTTGAGTTTAATTGTTTCTAGGATGCCAGATGGTATGAGGCTTCATTCTTACTTGAGATTCATAAACTGTTTCTTCTTGGCAGGACTCCCAGGAGATCCATACTGGCTTTTACACAATGAAGTGGTTTTTCCAGTGCTTTCTTGACCGTGTGAGTGCTCTCCTTTTGAAACCCTCCAGTCCCTCCCATCCAAATGCTCATTTTGTGACAAAACCTCCGTGGTTTGTTTTCTTCTTACGCATTCAAATGGTTCTCTTATTGCAGACTCCCTTTAGGTTAACCCTCAGGATCTGGGATATCTACATACTTGAAGGAGAACGTGTTCTCACTGCAATGTCTTACACCATTCTGAAACTGCACAGAAGTAAGGGCTACATCTTAGTCTTTTAAATGCTGAATTGCTGTATGAAGTGGCCAGTTGCCTGATGGAAACAGTGTTTCATTTTAAAATGTTGGGTATTCTTTGGATATTCTTCAGAAAACATTGGTGCTTTTCCTCCATTTGTTCTTGCTTAGCTTTAGGGGGATGTTTATCTCTAGAAAGCCACAGTAAGTTAGCTGTTGAGAAGACTATCAAGTATAGAAAGAAACTACAATACATATAGTTAGAGTTCAGTGGTTTAATTTGGTGGCTGTCATCACTCCAATCCAACAGAAATATTGAAATTATTCCAATTCAGATAGGACCCTGTGAGGGTAATCTTTTGTAAGGAGAATAGCTCAGCAGTGATGAAAAGCAGGATCTGCTAGAACTGAAAGGAGGATTGCCTGATCCTCCAGCTGTTGGAGTATAACTCCCATCAGCCCTAACCAGCATTGTCATTGGTGAGGGATGAGGAAGCTGAGGGTCCAACAACATTTGAAGGGCCTCACATTCCCTGTCCTTGCCATAGAATAAGGGGTGGGTAAAGTACAGCCTGCAGAGCACATGTGGCCTCCAGCAGAATACCCAAAGGTTTCACAAACATCTGACTGCCCTCTGCCCCAACTCAAGCTTGAGTCCTTGGAATGGCAAGTCACACTTCCTAGAAGACTTTGAGAGGTGCAGTTTGCCTTCTTAACACAGTCCCTCCAACTCTCTTTTTAAGAGGCCTTCCTTGGAAGCTGCAAGTGTAGTTCTCCTTTCACATTCACTGGGGTTTGGTTCCAGGACCCCCTGTGAATACCAAAATCCGTGAATACTCTACTCGAGTCCCATTATATGCAATGGCATAGCAAAATGGTGTCCCTTATATAAGATGGCAAAATCAACGTTTGCTTTTTGGATTATTATTTTTTTAAGAATATTTTCAAGCTGTGAATACTTAAATCCGTGAATGCCAAAGCCGTGAATGTGGAGGGACAACTGTAATTTGCTGGTTATGTTCCATTTTCTTACAAAGGCCTTCATAGTTTTAAACCCTGCCTCCAACTGAACTGAGGGGGAAATCACAAACAGGCTTATGGGTGCATGTTTTGCCATTTGGGACACTCATTTTTGGGGAGCGGGGTGAAAGGTCAGATGCAGCTTATGGAAAACTGGAGATGGGGGCACATAACGCCGGCAGGCCATACTTCATTCCCCACCCCCCATATTAGGGAAAGTATGGAGAGCCCATAAACTTCCATAGGTTCTCAAACGTTCACTCCTGCTATCCCACACCATGTTTGTGGAATACTGAGGAGCAGGGGATTGGATTTAGAGGGGGAAATTGTACACTTCAGACATTTCTAGGTGCAAAATGTATCTTTTGGGGGATTCCAAAATGCAGGAAAAGTAAGAAGAGAAGGAAGAATGTCTTTTGGACCTTCAGCCCCTGTCCTAGAATGACCTTTCTGTACAGATGCTTTGCTGTTCCTCTTTTTTGCTTTTAGAAGACGCTATAAAGATGCTGGTTGAACAGGCAAGGCTACAAAGCCCATGTTTTAAAGTTTTCAGTGTTTGACTCTGGTGATACTTTTTTTTTTTTTACTGAGGGCAAGATTATCTGCTGCTTATTGATCTCTTTGTCTTGTTTTAAGCAGTTTGAATTTTAGTTTTGTTTTCAGCTGGCAGGATGTAAACCATCTGGATAAAAATTAAAGGGGAGGTAAATAACAGGGATGTTATTGTGGGACTCTACTACAGACCCCCAAGTCAGACGGAGGAATTGGATGATGCCTTTCTAGAAAAGATGAACACACACGCAGAAAGGAGAGATGTAGTAGTGATGGGTGACTTCAACTATCCTGATATTTGCTGGCAATCTAACTCAACCAAAACTTCAAGGTCTAGCAAATTCCTTACCTGCCTGGAAGACAATTTCATGGTCCAAAAGGTGGAAGAGGCAACAAGGGGGTCAGCTATTTTAGATCTGATCCTAACCAACAGAGATGATCTGGTTAATGGGGTGCAAGTGGTGGGATCCTTAGGTGAGAGTGATCATGTTCTCCTGGAGTTTGTTATACAATGGAAAGGAGAAGCCAGGCATAGTCAGACATGCATTCTTGACTTTAGGAGAGCTGATTTCAATAAACTCAGGGAAATACTGGGGGTGATCCCATGGTCAGGAATACTAAAAGAGAAAAGACCCCAAGACGGATGGGACTTTCTCAAAAGGGAGATACTGGAGGCACAATTTCAAACAGTACCAGTGAGGAAGAAAAATGGGAGGTGTTTCAAGAAACCAGGATGGATGACTAAAGAACTTTCAACGGAGCTAAGTTTTAAACGGAACATGTATAGGAAATGGAAAAAGGGGGAAATCACCAAAGAAGAATTCAAACAGGTAGCGAACATGTGTAGGAGTAAAGTCAGAGAAGCTAAAGTGCAGAATGAGCTCAGGCTTCCTAGAGAGGCTAAGAACAATAAAAAGGGGTTTTTGGGTATGTACGCAGCAAAAGGAAGAAGAAGGAAATGGTAGGGCCACTACGTGGAGAAGATGGCAAAATGCTAACGGGACAAAGAAAAGGCAGAATTACTCAACACCTTCTTTGCCTCAGTGTTTTCAGAAAAGGAAAAGGGGGACCAACCTGAAGAGAATGGAACAGAGGACACAATAGGAACAATCCAGCTCAGAATAAGCAAAGAGGTAGTACAGGAATACCTTCTTAATCTAAATGAATTTAAATCTCCAGGACCAGATGAGCTACATCCAAGAGTATTAAAAGAGCTGGCAAATGTAATCTCAGAGCCATTGGCAATAATCTTTGAGAACTCCTGGAGAACAGGAGAAGCCCCAGCAGACTGGAGGAGGGCAAACGTTATCCCCATCTTCAAAAAGGGAAAGAAAGACGATCCCAACAATTATCGTCCAGTTTAGTCTGACATCAATACCATGGGAGATTCTAGAGCAGATCATTAAACAGAGAGTCTGTGAACATTTAGAAGGCAATGCCATAATCACAAAAAGTCAACATGGGTTTCAGAGAAACAAGTCATGCCAGACTAATCTGATCTCTTTTTTTGATAAAATGACCAGCTTGGTAGATGAAGGGAACGCTGTGGATATCGCATACCTTGATTTCAGTAAGGCCTTTGACAAGGTTCCCCATGACATTCTTGCAAACAAGCTTGTAAAATGTGGGCTAGACAAGTTGACTGTTAAGTGGATTTGTAATTGGTTGACCGGCCGAACCCAAAGGGTGCTCCTCAGTGGCTCCTCTTCCTCTTGGAAAGATGTGACCAGTGGGGTGCCGCAGAGTTCCGTCCTGGGCCCAGTGCTATTCAACATCTTTATCAATGACTTGGATGAGGGAATTAGGGGCATACTTATCAAATTTGCAGATGACACCAAATTAGTAGTAGTAGCTAATACCCTAGAGGACAGGATCAAAATTCAAAATGACCTGGATAGACTGGAGAGCTGGGCCAAAGCTAACAAAATGAAATTCAATACGGAGAAATGTAAGGTACAGCACTTAGGGCGGAAAAATGAAATGTATAGATATAGGATTGGGGTGACCTGGCTGAATGAGACTACGTGCGGAAGGGATCTAGGAGTCCTAGTAGACCACAAGTTGAACATGAGTCAACAGTGTGATGCGGCAGCTAAAAAAGCCAATGCGATTTTGGGCTGCATCAATAGAAGTATAGTGTCCAGATCAAGGGAAGTAATAGTGCCACTCTATTCTGCCTTGGTCAGACCTCACCTAGAATACTGTGTCCAGTTCTGGGCACCACAATTAAAAAAGGATGTTGACAAATTGGAGCGTGTCCAGAGAAGGGCGACTAAAATGGTGAAAGGTCTGGAAACCATGCCTTATGAGGAAAGACTTAGGGAGCTGGGTATGTTTAGCCTGGAAAAAAGACGGTTAAGAGGCAATATGTTAGCCCTGTTTTTAAGTATTTGAAGGGGTGTCACGTTGAGGATGGAGCAGGCTTGTTTTTTGCTGCTCCAGAGACTGGAACACGGAGCAATGGATGCAAGCTCCAGGACCAGAGATTCCACCTCAATATTAGGAGGAACTTTTTGACAGTAAGAGCTGTTCGGCTGTGGAACACTCTCCCTCGGAGCATGGTGGGGTCTCCTTCCTTGGAGGTCTTTAAATAGAGGCTGGATGGCCATCTGTTGGGGATGCTTTGATCAAGATTTCCTGCGTGGCAGGGGGTTGGACTGGATGGCCCTCGTGGTCTCTTCCAACTCTACGATTCTATGATTCTATGATTCTAAGTCCGATATGTAGTCATCATCACCCTGTACAAGAAAAAAGGAGCAAAATCCGATTGCTCAAACTATCGAGGCATAACACTGCTCTCTATTGCTGGAAAAATCCTTGCAAGGATACTCCTGAACAGATTAGTTCCTGCCATTGCTGAAGAACTTCTTCCTGAAAGCCAATGTGGCTTCAGAGCCAATAGGAGCACTACAGATATGGTATTTGCTCTTAGACAACTGCAAGAGAAATGTAGAGAGCAGAACAAGGGTCTCTATGTAACATTTGTTGACTTCACCAAAGTCTTCGACACCGTGAGTAGGAAAGGTCTGTGGCAGATCCTGGAAAGACTAGGATGTCCCCTCAAATTCCTTTAAATGATTATCTTGCTACACGAGGGCCAGCACGGTCAATTCAGATATGGCGATGCTCTTTCAGAGCCCTTTCTAATAACTAATGGAGTGGAAGCAAGGTTGTGTTCTTGCGCCAACTTTATTTACAATCTTCTTCAGCATGATGCTCCAAAGGGCTACAGCAGAGCTCGAAGAAGACGACGGCATCTATATACGTTACCGTACTGATGGTAGCTTGTTTAACTTAAGCCGTCTGAGGGCTCACACTAAGACTCTAAACTATCTAGTCCGTGAGCTGCTATTCACTGATGCTGCTGCCCTTGTTGCCCACACAGAAGCAGCTCTGCAGTGCCTAACATCCTGCTTCGCAACAGCTGCAGAGCTGTTTGGGCTGGAAGTCAACCTGAAGAAAACGGAAGTTCTTTACCAGCCTGCACCACAGGACGAACACCACCATCCCCACATTGCCGTCGGCAATTCTGTGCTTAAGTCCGTTCAGCAGTTCACCTACCTGGGAAGCATCATCTCCTCAGAAGCCAAGATTGAAAAAGAGATCGATCAGAGATTAGCAAAGGCACATAGCGCATTTGGAAGACTTTACAAAAGAGTCTGGAGTAATAAACACCTGAAGCGAAACACAAAAATCAGTGTGTATAGAGCCATTGTACTGTTTATTCTCCTTTGTGGATCTGAAACATGGGTCACCTATCGCCACCACTTACGACTCCTTGAACGCTTCCACCAGCGCTGTTTACGCACAATCCTAAATATACACTGGACTGACTATGTGACGAATGTTGCTGTCCTTGAGCAAGCAGGGGTTACCAGCATTGAGGCCATGATATTGAGAACACAGCTGCGCTGGGCAGGTCATGTTTCTAGGATGGAGGACCATCGCCTCCCCAAAATAGTACTCTACGGTGAACTCGCCACAGGTCAGTGTAAGAGGGATGCTCCAAAAAAGCGATACAAGGACTCCCTGAAACAACATCTCAGGCTTGGCCAAATTGATCACCAACAGTGGTCCGCCCTGGCCTCACATCGGGAGGCATGGAGACGCACTATCCACAATGCTGCAGCCTTATTTGAGAACTCACGCCAAACAAGTCTTGAAGAGAAACGACAACGCAGAAAGAATCACAACCCAAAAACATCACCCAAGGAGACCTTCTGCTGTGCTTTTTGCAACCGGACTTGTCTATCTCGGATTGGCCTTTTTAGTCATCAGCGCGCTTGCAGACGGCGCGGGATTCAGTCCTTCCTGAATCTTCGTTTGCGAAGAAAAGCCAGAGAGACTCTACTGCGTAGCTGTTTAACCTTCAGCTTTGTCCTCTACAGATAAATGGAATATATAGTATCTCTTTATGACATAAATTCCAAGGCCTACACAATGAAAACCCTAACAGTTTACCCCTCAACTAGTGTATTGTAATCCAGTGCTTTCCAAGCTATCTGATTTGTGGCACTGGTACCATATTTGTGTCTATTAGCTATGTCTTCTCTTTTGACTGGAGTCTTTGTTCCACATTTCAATCAGACATCCAAGAAAGGTGCACCACTCTTCTGCCTAGTTTTCTGTTTGCTTTTTCCAATTGCACTGCTACTTGTTGTTCTGTGGCTCTTGGGTTTATTTATTTTTTAAAATAAAACAGGTTCATTTTTCAAAGAAAGTTTTTTATTCTTCTACAAATTCAGAACTCCTCCAGACACAATGATACCGCTCGCACACTAATTAGTGGCCCAATTTCTCTGTATTTCCTTCTGCACTTACCATCTGAGTTCTTTAGAAGAAGTCATGCTAAGGCAGGAAATGCATCATGTGGTAGCCATATCCTTTTTGTAACATCTCAATTTGTCCTGAGTGACAAAGGATACTATAAGTACTTCCTGTATTGGTTCAACTGGTAGAGAAACTGCAGGGTGTAGTAGTTAGTCTTGGTCTGGGCAGATCTAAATTTAAGTCCCTCCTTGAGCCATTAAACTAACTGGGCGACTTAGGGCATTCTTCTCAGTTATGTTGTATAGGTAAAGTGGTGAAGTTATGTTGTGTAAGTATGCTGCTTTGAGCTTACAGGAGAAAAAGTGGGGAGATAAATGTAACTAATAAATGGATTGGAATTAATGTCAGTATATTTTTAAAGAGAAACTTTGGCTCCTTTAGGAGAAAAAAAACTGATAGCTACATTTTTACTTGCTTCCCTAGTCTTTCTGATATTGTATTCTCTTTTGCTGTCCTAGAACACCTGATGAAATTGCAAATGGAAGAACTTGTAGAATTTCTTCAGGAGACGCTTGCCAAAGATTTCTTCTTTGAAGATGATTTCGTAATAGAGCAGCTCCAAAGCTCCATGGCAGAGCTGAAACGAGCAAAGCTGGACCTCCCAGCAGCAGGTACGTAACTTCACACAATCCAACTACTCTGGAAGCTGTCAGACCACGTTGCCCACTTTTGAGACTCTGCCTGGCCCACAGCTTTGTGGCAGAGATTGCAAACCTTCAGTTCAAAGCAGAAAATATGCAGGAATTTTAGTGTGTTTGTATCCTATCCTTAGCAGTCATTATCATTTCCCAAAGATCACATCTGCTTAATAGTTGCTTATGCTCCTATTTCAAAAAGACTCCTGGGAAAAACAAGTATCATTTCTTTCCCTCCTGAAACACACCTGGACCCAGTGGTAGGAAGCTGACAAGGTAAATAGTACCACCCATCCTTAAGTTACTGTCTGTTGCTGAGCAGGATAGGAGAATTAGAATGAACAGCCGGGTTCATTACAAGAGATGTACATTCCTTTTTTTAAAAAAGGGGGCCACATGCAGTCATGCTTTTTGACACATCCAGAAAAGTAGAGAAGCTAAGCCTGCGTGGTGGTGCTATTGACAGAATGAAAGCCACATGACTAAAATGTTGGTAGTTTGCACCACTTGATGGGAGGCCCCAGAAAACAATTTTCAGCTGTGAGTGGAAAATAGCTATCAGAGATGCTCTTCTCCAGACTTATAAATGCTTGCAGAAAGCCAGAGGAGGCAGGGAGGAGGCTTCCTGGATTGTTGGCTCCCCTCTCTCTTCCCCTTTGCTCATACAGGAATGTTTGTACCACTCAACTGAGAAACTCTGTTTTGCAAGCTGGGAGCAGAAATTGAATTTTACACTTCAGTCTTGTTCTTCACCATGAGATTGGTCCTTCAGTTTTTCTATCAGTGTGGCATAAGAGAGTAAGCAGGAATGTTAGGTACTGTTTCTTCCTTCAAAAGAAACTGTGCAGAGTATATGTTGGAACTGCAGTGGATTTAATGCTCTAATGTTTTGAAAGTTGATACAGTATAACCATGTGACATTGTTATTAATTCTCTGCCTTATTTTCCATCCCCATTCTAATTATGTCTCATGTATACTTGTGGGTTTTTTCAGTGTCAGAGGAGTTCATCAAATACGGGCACTTAAAATGAAAATGTGAAGATCTTTTTCTCTCTCCTTTAAGTAGCTAGCCAGTCCACACCTCATCTCTGTGTTATTTTGTTCTCTTTAAAAGCTGCAAATATTTTTCAGGAATTTTCCTTGGATTTTTTCCAAGGAAAATCTATGGATACCGGCCGTGAAAGCCTTCGACTTCACATTTTTCAGGAATATTAAAAGACATTATTTCCTGTTTGAAACCTCATGAGACCCCCTCCCCTTTTTTTAAGCTCTTCCCATTCTGAACATTCTCTGTTTCTGCCTACTTTAATTTGTTTTAACTAGCTGCCCTTCTGTACAAGCACAGCATTTTTTTATCCTCTTGGCTTTGCCTTTTTCTCTTGGGGACGTATGTGTGTGTGTGTTAAGTGTAAGACTGAAGGTTGTTACAGACACTATTGAAAATAAACACATATTCACAATAGCAATGTAATTATTATTATTTCAAGTTGGGACCTGTAAAAAATGATGTACCTGTATATGTTCATGTGTGTATTGGGAGCAAGCTGTATAAGAGAAATTTTTCCCTCCTGTGTCCTATGATTGCTTGCTGTCACCCCTGCCTCCAGTCCTCACTTAGTTCCCGATTCAATCTCTCCTGCTTTTAACTTTTTCTTTGCCCCACTCCAATTGTCCCTTTCTCCAATTCTTCAGTAGCCCTTGTAATACTGGTGTCACAAGACTCCAAGCTAGAGCTGCTTGAAGTAGGAGTGTAGTTGTACTCTTTATCCTCCTCCAAAACTCATTTAAGTATCCAGATCGAAGTTTGACAGCAAGTATTGGCTGGAGCAAAGAAGGGATTTGTAAGAAGTTCTGGAGGCAGCAAAGGTGAGCAGCAACTATGCACTGCTCTTTTATGTCCCAGAGACAGAAGGGATTTCTGATTCCTCAGTTATTTTCTTCCAGATGAGAGGAGAGTCTCTTCCACTGATAGAGATCCATACTGCTCCCCCCCCTCCATTTCATGTCTTGGGATGTTCATGCTTAAGACATCCCACTAGGAGATTTCTTTAACCCTTAAATGGTTATTTTCTTTCTCTCCTATAAGCAAAACACTTCATGGTACAAAGTCCAGACAATCTGTCTTCTCTTCCTTTTTAGCTCAGAAAACGGATGCTTCCTTTGTTCTTCATCTGAATTTCATCAACCATTGAATCTTATCTCCCTACCCCCTGTTCATTCTTGTTTTTCTAATCACTATCTTCAGGCAATGCTATCTGTCACTGAGCTCCCGCTCTGTTTTTTCCAGACATTACCTCACTCTGGTGTGCCTTGTCTGTCTCCAGTTCAATGCTGGGTTGTGAATCCTTTTCTAGGCAGGCAGAGGGTTAATCCTGTCTCAAGATAGCTCATTGAGGAGCTCTGCCTGCAAACTAAGGCTCCCTTTTGCACATTCATTAGCCGATTAGCTAGTTAGGAAAAGCATCAGGCTGTGTCAGTACAGAAAAGAGGAACAAAGGATGAGAGAGGAGAGGACAAGAGATGTTGGGGCAAGGATGCTTTTCAACCAGTAACACCCTTCAGTGCTTGCATTCCCTTAACTGCATGTTGGAGTGTCTAGAATACAAAAGTATCTTGTGTCCCATCAGTTCCCCTAAGTACCCAAGAGAAATGAAAAGCCCAATTTTAAGAAGAGGGTGGTGTATATATTTATGGATGTTTTGTTTATTGTTTACTGTGTGTTCTAACAATTTGGGGGGGGGGCTTTGGGTGCAGAGGAGGGACAGAAGTCCAACTGCTAATCCTTGACTGGAGGTTGCACATGAGGGACTCTTGCTGGTGGGCTAAGACAGGAGACTAGAAATGCCTAATGCCCAAAGTTACCACTAGCATATCGAAAGGCCAGTGCTGGGTAATCCATTGTAGACAGAGAAAGTAGGAAATGCCCTGTCATTCTTGCTGGAGGACAAGGGCATTGTGAGAGAGTAAACTTTAGTAAATTGTCATGAAAACCCCACAGCTCACCTAGACTGCTTCTGTGGCTGACCAGAGGTGTACAGACCACCCTTTGAGAACCACTGGTCTAAAGGAATGACTTGAAGTTTCTTGGATTCGAGCCCCAAGTTCAGTTGAAAGCTATCTTACAGGACTTGCAGTACAGCTATGTTTGGCTAGAATAAAGAATGGTGCCCAAGTTTCTTACAGAGGTGTTGCGGTGGGGCAAGGAGCAGAGGAAAGGATTCTAGACTCAGATACTTATATTCCTGCTGCTGTTTGGAAGGAAACCAGGGTTAGGTGAACCTCAGTGCCATGCCTAGAAGTGGTCTTGGCCCTTTGAGTGTTCTGCACTTACCTTATAGAGCTTTTGTAATAATAAAGCACAGGAATTATGGGTATCATGTATACTTCCCTGATCTGCACAGAGGATGAGTGTCTCCATGTATTTCTTCTGTGGTATCCTGTGTTGTTAAATTCTAAGTGTCTAACACAAAGTGAGAATACATGTAATCTTTGATCAGAAAGAATTTTTTTTTTTTGTAACAAGGGCCAACATCATTACTTTTACACTTTTAATAACAACGTCAGAACTGTATTTTTATTTTTATTTTACATACGTAGTAACTTTTATTTGTGTTTCAGGGGCCTTAATTTTGGGGGGAAGGAAATAACATTGAAGTTAAAGTTACCATGTGACAATCGTAATGTTGCACTATTCATTACTCATGAGGAATAAGTAGGACATTACTCTTGAAAAATAGCAGGAGTCACGTTATCTTTGGAGGAGTAATGATTCTAAGCCTCATCACAGATTGTTGTGCTGTGTAAGCCATTTTGAATACACCAGGGTTTAGTTCTGAGTAAACATATATAGAATAGTAGTGTGAGACTACAGTTGGTGAACAGTATCTGCTTTTGCTCTATTCTTTTGTGCTAACCTGTAGTTACCCGTTAGAAGTTAGGGCTGAAAATCTGTCTGAAAAAAGAGTACAGGCCTAGCTTCTTCATCTTATTGATAATTCAGACACCTCCCATCTTGAGTATATTGGAGAGCTAATTAAGCATGGTGGAAATCTCCATCTGGCAAGCTTTGTTTAGGTTGCTTAGAGTTTCCGGAGCCAATTGGGCAGGCTTTGGTCTGTTGTTCAGTGATAATAATTTTGCACAACATCAAAAAAAGAATAGCAGTCCATCTGGAAGAGAATTTATAGGGTACTCTGTCCTGTTTTCTTCTAAATTCCTCTTTAGAATGAGGTGGACTGGAAGCAGTCATGGCTTGACTTCATTACCAGTTTTCTCAAGACTTGGAGGTTTGGTTTTTTTGTTTTGTTTTTGTTCTGTTTTTGTTTGTTTGTTTGTTTGTTTGTTTGTTTTTTTGCAGCGAAGCCCTTAAATTGCTTTGTTGCAGCATATGTGTTTCTAGCATTGTGGGCAGACAGAGCTGCTCAACACCTGATTCCAGCCCAGAGAAATGGTGACATGCAGGAAAAGGCTGTTTGTTTTACAAAAGGGAGACATATAAATCTTGAAGGGCTTTCCTAGTGAAGATAGGATGTCTTCTGCTGAGCAGATAGGGGAAGAAGAGAGGGCAAGGAGTTTCATAAATTCCCTGATTAAAGCTTTCCACTTCTCTCTAAAATTTATTGGACCACAACAGAAACATTAGGAGCCTTTCCAGTGGCGCCCCCCCCCACTTCATCCTAGCATTCTTTAATCACCTATTGTGGCTGTCCAGCTATCTTGCATGGATCAGGGGCCTAAGAATCTCCTTCAATTTAGGGCTTTTGTGATGTTTTCCACAAACTGCTTACTCTCATCTGCCACTCTCTCCCTCCATCCCCCCTCTGAATGAAATGGCTATTTTTTAAATTTATTTTTTAGTACTTGAATAGGTGGGCAAAACTGTGGAAGACTAGGGAGCCACATTAGCCCTCCAGGAGATCTTGTAAGGGTCTACCTGCAACTGTAAATAAATAAATAAATAAATGCCTACAAACACCATCTATGTCATGTGGGGGACTTCACTGGCTCCCTAGAGGGCATTTGGGGATATTTTAGGGGGGGGGAATTGTTGAAAAAATTCACAAAATTCCATTTTGATCCCAGGGGGTCCAGGACTCTCCAAACATGTGGAAATGTCATCATTTTTAGGCATTTTGGAGCATCCCGGGTGTTCCCGTAGACTGCCCTTTGCTCATTCCTGGTGTAAAGCATCTGAAGCAGAAGATAATGCTTGATGTACAAATACGCATCAACTCCTTCATAAGTATAACACACCAATTGTGTTGCAACTGTCTTCATGGCCTTAAGAGTAGACTTTGTTGAGTACATAAACTTTTATCTACATTCCAGTTTGGTTCAAAGGATTGACTGGACTGTTGGGGATGCAACAGCCAAAGAAGGCTATTGACCTCATGTCCTTCTTGTGGGAGTTTGGTTGGCTGCTGTGGGAAAGAGGATGTGGGACTAAATGAGCCTTTGGTCAGGTCCAGGGCAACTACTGTTGTTATCTCATGTCTGGCCTTTCTGGTTTCCAGCAGGGTTCTGGCCTAATACATTTATAAAGCCTAATATGGTAATACAAAATGCAAAACCAATAGCTATTAAGAAGGCAGATGGCAGGACAATAAGCTAAAGAGCAAACTTGAGAACCCAGATGATGGTTGGGATAAAAGGTCTACCAATTCCTTTTGAAGTTATCCATCACAGAGGGAAGAAGGTAGGATTCCCTAGAAGGATGTTCCATGTATGCATGAGATTTATTATATATCATACCTTTTTTAATATGTAGAAAACAGGCTTTATTTTGTGCTTGCTCCTAAATGTTAATTTCTCTTTTCTCTTTCAGTAGGCCACATTGCCTTTCAGTATTTTCAACAAGTTCAGATTGTGGCTGTTAACTTTCTCCTTTCTTTCCTTATAATTCTGTCCTAAGATCTGTCAATTTTCTCTGTCTAATATCTTCATGCTATTTTTTTTTTAATGGGAATCAGTTCAATAAAATAGAATCAGTTCAGCATAATTTCCCTCCCACATTCCGTATATTTTTTCATTTTCCATTTTTTTTCCTTTCCAGATGAATACGGAATTTTTCATTTATATGTTTGGAGAACCCACACGTACATGGTTTTTTTCCCTCCCCCTCACCTTTGCTTTTCCCTAGATTAACAGACTAACTCTCCTATACATTTTCTTGTTGATGTTTTTCCTCCCACTGATTTCGCACGTGCATCTAAATGTGATGAAGCTTGAGGTTGCTATGGAATCTTTGTTTCCCTCTGGCAGTATGCCTGTCTGTGTGATTTGAGCTGTATAGCCTGTGCCATTGAATTTCTTCTTTCTAATGGTGCTTGTGACTCTTCTAACTATCCACTAAACTTGGTAAAATCTAGCGCAGCTTGAAAAAAATTGTCTGCACTAGAGGGCTGTGGTACATTTTCACCTGAGATAGCGTGTATGTATTTATTTCAGTAGGTCAGGAACAGGAAAATCTGCTAATTGATTTTCCTTGGTTTTTTCCCAGGCTGTGAGGCCGTGTTCTGGAATAGTTTCTTTCTGACGTTTTGCCTGCATCTGTGGCTGGCATCTTCAGAGCTGGCATCTTCACATTTCAGATGTGGATGCCAGCTATGAAAGCCTTTGACTTCAAATCTGCTAATTTCTTCTTCAGCTATCTTTGTTTTAATATGCAGAAGTTTCTGAAGCAAAATTATACAGATGCCCTCTCTTAGTATAACCAAATGCAAGATTTCCCCATTCCTTTTATTATCACAATGATCCAGATAGAAGAAAGCAATTTATTCATGTGGTTTGATTTATAGCATTTTATCCCATTCATTAGCCCAAGGATGCTTATGGATCAGCTTACATACAAACAATTAAAAGAGACACATCCGTCTACCAAGGCATAACACAAAAGGAAAATTAGAGAGGAAGGGATGAGGAAAAAGTAAAGTAGTCTATCAACAGGGAATGATGGAATGGTGGTTACAGTTTTTATGTGAAGCTGGTGGAATGGTCCTGTTTCCTGTCTTAGCTAGATCTTCACAGATGTTATACTGAATACACGAATGTCACTGCTGAAAGCATCAGCCACACATCTGGTCTTGCCATTCCATCATCTAATCAATCTGCCTTTCTTGTTCCATTATGATGTTGAGTGTTTTCCTATTCATTACCTGATGGCAGTAAAGGATGAGTAGGAACATAATAAACCATGATCTCATTACACAAGTGAAGATGCTATGTTCGCTTGGCTGGAGCTACATGCATAAAACAGAATAACATCCTGTTTTGGCTCCATTGTGTGCTTTTTGCCTACACATTGTTCAGGTCTTGGTTCAGGACAGTCCTTAAATATAAAAATGGGAGAAAAATACTAATTGGAAGACAAGCCACAAATGTGACGTCATTTTTACTAACTCACTTTCCTGACACTGCCTTATGGTGTACACATTGTCATGCTGAAATAAGCTGTTTACCAAAGTGCATACTGAAAATTGTTCACTCGAGTTGCATGTTGTTTTTGGTTCAGAGCAACTGGCCGTCAAAGCATCTTGGAACAATAAAGCTTGAAAGCTTTGCAGTTGTGATTCATTTCCACTGGGTGGTGACAAAGATCAAGAATAAACCAGTAACATTTCTTTTTCCCATTTGAATTTAACCTTTCTTATGCCTAAAGAAAATCATAATAGCTTCTGTGTTTCTTTTACTTTGGTTCTCGTTGTCAAACAGACTTCTTAAAATGTGATAACTTTAATAGCTGAACTAAGTAAAGAGAAAGAAACCCTGTTCCTGGAGAACAGCAGAAGTCACAGTAGAATTGTCCTAAATACCAGGAATTGGAACACATACACATAAATACTTCTTCAAGCTAGGTCCACTTAATCTGGGGTTGAACCTTTGTGTGTGTGTCTATGTGTGAGATCTTAGGTTGATGAAAGAAAAGGGACACATTTCATAATTTATAAGCAACTGTGAGCCATAAAAAAAGCATACTCGGGAGGTAAGGGATATTATTGCCTCTAAAATATTGCCTGACAAATGTTGTAGTTTGAGATACTTGAAGAAAAACTGAACCTCCGAGGGTATATAATTCAGTCAGAGTTAAACATTTTTATATCATATTTCCATGGATAATTTGAGCACATGCTTAAATCTCTCCCATTGAAATCAGTGGGACTGGAAAATACTTTGGCTGGGTCATGCCCAGAACCAACATATGGCAAAGGTAATTTTTGCTTCTAGATCTTGCTCAGACCCTCTGTGCCAAGGAAAGACTGGAGGATCAAGCGGGCATCCCTACCTCTCTCCCTTTTACACCCAGTCTCTAAAATAACATGTGATGGAGAGATTCCATGTAATGGCATGATAACCCAGTTTTCCGTATCTTTCCTATCAAGCATGTGATGGGAGAAGACATTGCATGAATCTGGCATTCCTGAAGATTTCTGTGTAAAGAGTCCACACTTTATAGTTAAGGGCAAAGAGAGAGATGTATCTCTTCTTCCACCATATGAAGACTCTCCCAAGTAGATAGGAGTTTGAACTCAGCCATTGGGAGGTGAAGAATGTTAGGAGAAACAAACAGCAGTGAAAGCAGACCCACACTGATACCAGTATCTGAATAGGGGTGCTCTTTCTTAGTCTGCAGATGGAGGTATAAAATGAGGCTAGGCAGCCATCTGTTGGGGATACTGTAGCTCTAGATTTCCTGAATGAAGTCATCTGTCATGCTCCCTCCAACTTTGTGATGTAGTGTGACATAGAAATCCTGCAGTTAAGACATTTTATTCCCTCCCCCCATAACAACAGAAATAGGGGGAACAGCCTTACCAATAGATGGCTTGAAACGGGGCATTCCACCATTATGAGTATGGCCCAAAGATTGTAAAGTGGGTTGTTGGAACACAGCTCCCAGTGATTGTGCTAGCTGGGGAGATTTTTTGAGTTGTAGACCAAAAGGCCATTTCCCTAGGGCTAGCCTGTAAGAATCCTCTATATGTCTGTCTATGTGGATGTTGTACTTGACAGTGAAGTGTCCTTCAGTCTTCAAAATCCACCATGGGTGATGCAATTGGCTCTGTGCTTTGATATGCTGAGCTTGTTTCAACCTATGAGACACCCTGGGTTTCCTACATCTAAGGGCATGGACCTGATGGTCTGTCAGGTCCCCCCCCCCACACAATTCTATGATGGGTCATAGGAAGCAAAAGGTTAGGTTAAAAAAAACCCAAACACTTATCCCATAACTGCAAATGTAGAGGAGATTAGCCCCATCAGTACAAATGGCCTAGAGAAAGGTATTCATAGCTGTGGGTTCGTATACTTGGTATACTTCTGTGAGGACTCCTCTTCGGTTTTTAAAACCACAGTGGGTGATGCAGTGAGCACTGTGTGTTAGTATATTGTGTTACAGTTTCTACCCCTCATATACTTTTTCTTGTTTATCTCCACCCTCCCCTGCCACTAGAATTACGATTTCAAGCCCCCTTTTTATGCTGATTGCTTGCTTTGGCTGACACTGCATGCTTGGCTTAAACTGATTGTTGAGAGGTTCGATTGAGTTTCTGAGAGGTTTTATGAAGATGATAACAAATTCATTTTTTCTATTTTCCTCTTTCTTGCCAGCACCCGATATCGTGGTCTTCCTGTTCGCTACTATCCCCCAAGTGTCTCCTGGTATTTTGCCTCTGCCTTGTTCACAACTTACTTTCTTGTTCTTTGGGGTTGGGGCAACGATTGCTTTTATTTATTAACAGGCATGGTTGATGGGCTTATAAACTTTTGCCTGGAGCAATGTGTGGACAAAACAGCCAGCATGGTGTAGTGGTTTGAGTGTTGGATTAGGACTCTGGAGACCAGGGTTCAAATCCCCGCTTGGCCATAGAAACCTACTGGGTGAACTTGGGCAAGCCATACTCTCTCGGCCTCAGGTGAAGGCAATAGCAAATCTGTCCACTCAGTATAGGCTCACTGAGAGGTACCTGGCACAGACTGGGGACGAACAACCCAGGAGTAGCCAAACAGCAGAACTGCACAGCAGAAAGGGTACAAAAACAAAGTCTTCAGCTAGTAGCCTTTTCACTGCTGTGACCCACTTTCACACACAAAAACACTTACAGGCAGCAGGGTTCCTCCAAAGATAGCTGGAGGTCTTTAACACAGTATATACACAACAAACTTAACAGCAATTTCTCCAACATCCACCAACACTCCTCTTTCTCCCTGACACCAACCCACACAGAATGCATCTTGTGGTTTGACTGCATAGGAGTGTTTGGTTGTCAGCCTTCTGCCTAGCCACAGCTGTGAACAAACCCACTTCAGCTGTGCTAGTCTGCAGTCTGTTGCTCCAACATCCTCTTGCACTTAAAGCAATATTACCCTGACAAAATCCCCTCTGAACAATTCTTGCCAGGAAAACTCTGTGTTGGATTCACCTTAGGGTTGCCATAAGTCAGGAATGACTTGAAAGCACACAATAACAACAACAAAATGTGTTGACCTTGGCAATTCAAATTATTTCTCCTGTTAAATATATTATAGTATTCTTCTCACTCCACTTACAGTTGTATACATTTCTTAGGGCAATGCCTGAATTTAAGCATGCAGACTTATCTACTTCATTATCATTGTTTTGAGTGAGGCAATGTGTGTAAGAGTTCCCTTTGTGTGCATGGAGGAGCACTGGATTGGGGCAAGGGTGGGTAGTAACACACATACTTTGAAACTGGATTTTACCAACCTACTTAGGGTGAACAAATGAAATGCATAGATATAGGATGGGGGACACCTGGCTGAATGAGACTATGTGCGAAAGGGATCTAGGAGTCCTAGTAGACCACAAGTTGAACATGAGTCAACAGTGTGATGCGGCAGCTAAAAAGGCCAATGTGATTTTGGGCTGCATCAATAGAAGTATTGTGTTTAGATCAAGGGAAGTAATAGTGCCGCTCTATTCTGCCTTGGTCAGGCCTCACCTGGTATACTGTGTCCAGTTCTGGGCACCACAATTAAAAAAGGATGTTGACAAATTGGAGCGTGTCCAGAGAAGGGCAACTAAAATGGTGAAAGGTCTGGAAACCATGCCTTATGAGGAGAGACTTAGGGAGCTGGGTATGTTTAGCCTCGAAAAAAGACGGTTAAGAGGCAATATGATAGCCCTGTTTAAATATTTGAAGGGGTGTCACGTTGAGGATGGAGCAGACTTGTTTTCTGCTGCTCCAGAGACTGGAACACAGAGCAATGGATGCAAGCTCCAGGAACAGAGATTCCACCTCAACATTAGGAGGAACTTTCTGACAGTAAGAGCTGTTCGGCAGTGGAACACACTCCCTCAGAGCGTGGTGGGGTCTCTTTCCTTGGAGGTCTTTAAACAGAGGCTGGATGGCCATCTGTTAGGGATGCTTTGATCGTGATTTCCTACGTGGCAGGGGGTTGGACTGGATGGCCCTCGTGGTCTCTTCCAACTCTGCCATTCTATGATTCTATGATTCTATTCTCCTGATTGCCTTTTATGAAAAAGAGTAACTTCCAATTGACTAGGTAAGGAGGTTTTCCTAAATGGGAAGCAGGTGGTACTGGTAATGATAATTATGATGCTGTGTAACCGTAGAACATTTAAATGCTAGTTAATTTATTTTAAATATTGTAAGAAAACTATCTCCCCCTTAGAGCAGCTTTCCCAGCCTAGTGTATTGCAGAGATGTTGGATTTCAACTGCCATCACCAGTACCCTTCATGGCTATTTGGTTGGTGGTAGTGGGAATGATGGGAGCTGTAGTTCAGACATATGGAGTGTGCCCAGGTGGGGCAGACTGAATTAAAACAATATTTGAAGGACAGTCTCTCCCCAGCCCCTTGTTACTCTGGCCATTGGTGGAAGCCAAATTGCTTCCCTTCCCTCCATCCCTCCCTCGCAGGGCAGTTCTTTCTGGCAGGCACCACATCTGGGGATGAAATCTAGTTGGAGTGGCTGAAGGTGATGTTGAGGTGGATCTGTTCTCTTGATTTCTAGGAGACACCTATCTGGTCAGTCTTCTTAAGCAACTTCTTCCCAAATCTACTTCCACTTCGCCACTGTAGAATCTCCAGTTGTTGTTATATTAATGCATCTGGCTTGCTTTTCTCTCTTGTGTTCAAAGTGTCAGTGATTCTCAAGCTTGAATTGAGAATGCCCTGGGATGTATGTGCTGTTAGCATAACGTAAGTATATACAAGTATAATTGCACTGGAGCCCACAGTTCCACAACTAACTATGTAACATACATAAAGGCCTTGGACTCACCCACTGCACAAGTATCAAATACCTCCCCACACACCCAGCCAAAAGTATGTGAGAGAGGTCTGGATTTGCATGTTTGCAGAATGATTGGCTGCATTAGGGAATACACTTTCACACTCTGAGAAAGTACAACTGCTTGCACAACTATTGTTAAGCTTGGGTAGCTCCCCAAAAGGGGAGTGTCCAAGATCAGTCCCCCTGTGATAGGCAAGTGAATATGAAGCCTTACAACTGGCCAGGTTTTGTGGTAAAATACAGTTGTCCCTCCACATTCGCGAATTCGACATTCGCGGTTTCGAGTATTCGCGGTTTTGGGAGGGCCCCCCAGGGCCCCCCCAAAACCGCGACACGGGGCCTCCAGACGCCCCGTGAAAGCCCTGGGAGGGCTGGGAAAGCCTCCGCGGGGCCTCCGGAGACCCTCCGGAGGCCCCGCGAAGGCCCTGTGGGGGGAGTGGGGAGGGCAGGAAAGGCCTCCGCGGGGCCTCCGGAGACCCTCCGAAGGCCCCGCAAAGGCCCTGTGGGGGGAGTGGGGAGGGCAGGGAAGGCCTCCGCGGGGCCTCCGGAGACCCTCCGAAGGCCCCGCGAAGGCCCTGTGGGGGGAGTGGGGAGGGCAAGGAAGGCCTCCGCGGGGCCTCCGGAGGGTCTCCGGAGGCCCCGCGAAGGCCCTGTGGGGGGAGTGGGGAGGGCACGGAAGGCCTCCGCGGGGCCTCCGGAGACCCTCCGGAGGCCCCGCAAAGGCCCTGTGGGGAAGTGTGGAGGGCTGGGAAGGCCTCTGCGGGGCCTCCGGAGGGTCTCCGGAGGCCCCGCTAAGGCCCTGGGGGGGAGTGGGGAGGGCAGGGAAGGCCTCCGCGGGGCCTCCGGAGGGCCTCCGGAGGCCCCGCGAAGGGCCTGTGCGGGGAGTGGGGAGGGCTGGGAGGGCCTCCGCGGGGCCTCCGTAGACCCTCCGGAGGCCCCGCGAAGGCCCTGTGGGGGGAGTGGGGAGGGCAGGGAAGGCCTCCGCGGGGCCTCCGGAGGGTCTCCGGAGGCCCCGCGAAGGCCCTGGCCCCGCAAAGGCCCTGTGGGGGGAGTGTGGAGGGCTGGGAAGGCCTCTGCGGGGCCTCCGGAGACCCTCCGAAGGCCCCGCAAAGGCCCTGTGGGGGGAGTGGGGAGGGCAGGGAAGGCCTCCGCGGGGCCTCCGGAGACCCTCCGAAGGCCCCGCGAAGGCCCTGTGGGGGGAGTGGGGAGGGCACGGAAGGCCTCCGCGGGGCCTCCGGAGGGTCTCCGGAGGCCCCGCGAAGGCCCTGTGGGGGGAGTGGGGAGGGCACGGAAGGCCTCCGCGGGGCCTCCGGAGACCCTCCGGAGGCCCCGCGAAGGCCCTGTGGGGGGAGTGGGGAGGGCAGGGAAGGCCTCCGCGGGGCCTCCGGAGACCCTCCGGAGGCCCCGCAAAGGCCCTGTGGGGAAGTGTGGAGGGCTGGGAAGGCCTCTGCGGGGCCTCCGGAGGGTCTCCGGAGGCCCCGCTAAGGCCCTGGGGGGGAGTGGGGAGGGCAGGGAAGGCCTCCGCGGGGCCTCCGGAGGGCCTCCAGAGGCCCCGCGAAGGCCCTGTGGGGGAGTGGGGAGGGCTGGGAGGGCCTCCGCGGGGCCTCCGGAGACCCTCCGGAGGCCCTGCGAAGGCCCTGGGGGGGAGTGGGGAGGGCAGGGAAGGCCTCCGCGGGGCCTCCGGAGGCCCCGCGAAGGCCCTGTGCGGGGAGTGGGGAGGGCAGGGAAGGCCTCCGCGGGGCCTCCGGAGGGCCTCCAGAGGCCCCGCGAAGGCCCTGTGGGGGAGTGGGGAGGGCTGGGAGGGCCTCCGCGGGGCCTCCGGAGACCCTCCGGAGGCCCCGCGAAGGCCCTGGGGGGGGGAGTGGGGAGGGCAGGGAAGGCCTCTGCGGGGCCTCCGGAGACCCTCCGAAGGCCCCGCGAAGGCCCTGTGGGGGGAGTGGGGAGGGCACGGAAGGCCTCCGCGGGGCCTCCGGAGGGTCTCCGGAGGCCCCGCGAAGGCCCTGTGGGGGGAGTGGGGAGGGCACGGAAGGCCTCCGCGGGGCCTCCGGAGACCCTCCGGAGGCCCCGCGAAGGCCCTGTGGGGGGAGTGGGGAGGGCAGGGAAGGCCTCCGCGGGGCCTCCGGAGACCCTCCGGAGGCCCCGCAAAGGCCCTGTGGGGAAGTGTGGAGGGCTGGGAAGGCCTCTGCGGGGCCTCCGGAGGGTCTCCGGAGGCCCCGCTAAGGCCCTGGGGGGGAGTGGGGAGGGCAGGGAAGGCCTCCGCGGGGCCTCCGGAGGGCCTCCGGAGGCCCCGCGAAGGCCCTGTGCGGGGAGTGGGGAGGGCAGGGAAGGCCTCCGCGGGGCCTCCGGAGACCCTCCGAAGGCCCTGCGAAGGCCCTGGGGGGGAGTGGGGAGGGCAGGGAAGGCCTCCGCGGGGCCTCCGGAGGCCCCGCGAAGGCCCTGTGCGGGGAGTGGGGAGGGCAGGGAAGGCCTCCGCGGGGCCTCCGGAGGGCCTCCAGAGGCCCCGCGAAGGCCCTGTGGGGGAGTGGGGAGGGCTGGGAGGGCCTCCGCGGGGCCTCCGGAGACCCTCCGGAGGCCCCGCGAAGGCCCTGGGGGGGGAGTGGGGAGGGCAGGGAAGGCCTCCGCGGGGCCTCCGGAGGGTCTCTGGAGGCCCCGCGAAGGCCCTGTGGGGGGAGTGGGGAGGGCAGGGAAGGCCTCCGCGGGGCCTCCGGAGGGTCTCTGGAGGCCCCACGAAGGCCCTGTGGGGGAGTGGGGAGGCAAACAGTATTCACGGTTTTTTCACATTCGCGGGGGTCCGTGGAACGTAACCCCCGCGAATGTGAAGGGACGACTGTATTGGACTCTTGCTGCCAACTTTATTCTACGTGAACAGAATAGATCAGCTCCTGCCCACCACACTTCAGGCTCCAGCTGCTCCAGGTTTCAGCTCCAGCCCTGCAGTTCAAGCATCCAGCTGGCTTCTTTTTAAAAAAAAGAAGAAAAAGAAAAAGAGGGAGACCTTATGAACATAATACATAGCTCTTTTTTGTGTTTAAAGCAATCCTACCATAATTATAGGGTGGCAAATTGGGCACTTGGTATTGCACAAAACACATAATGGGAGCGTGCAGCCTTTATGCTATAATCATAAACATATTTTCAAGGAAGGAAGCTCTACTGAATTCAAAGGGATTTCATTCCTAACCATCCCTTTCAGCTCTTGAAGAGCAAGCAGGGCACTGCCAAATGCATGGTGCCACACTGAATGCTACCTGACAGAGGTGGCATTTAAAATTTCAACTTAATTTCCAGGTTAACATATTACCCCCGGCCAAGGCCCACGTAAACCAACATGTCAGAAACAGTGGACAGCCAGAAAACATGGCAACAGACTCATAGAATCATAGAATTTCAGAGTTGGAAGAGACCACGAGGGCCATCCAGTCCAACCCCCCTGCCACGCAGGAAATCACAATCAAAGCATCCCCGACAGATGGCCATCCAGCCTCTGTTTAAAGACCTCCAAGGAAGGAGACCCCACCACGCTCCGAGGGAGTGCTTTCCACTGCCGAACAGCTTTTACTGTCAAAAAGTTCCTCCTCATGTTTAGGTGGAATCTCTGTTTCTGGAGCTTGCATCCATTGCTCCGTGTTCCAATCTCTGGAGCAGCAGAAAACAAGCCTGCTCCATCCTCAGCGTGACATCCCTTCAAATACTTAAACAGGGCTATCATATCGCCTCTTAACCGTCTTTTTTCCAGGCTAAACATATCCAGCTCCCTAAGTCTCTCCTCATAAGGCATCGTTTCCAGACCTTTCACCATTTTAGTCGCCCTGCTCTGGACACGCTCCAATTTGTCAATATCCTTTTTGAATTGTGGTGCCCAGACTGTCCTGTTGTGAAACTCTGGAAGTCTCCAACACACACCAAGAACTCCAGAGTTAATCTAGATCCTCACCACTGCCACCCATTGAATTAAATTTCCCCTTTATAGTAACACCATGGGGTGTTGCCTGGATTTCCTTTCTGTCTCTGCAGAGCGTCCCCTCCTGCCACCTCTGTGGGAGGAGAACCAAACAAGCCACGTGGAAAAGGGTGTACAGATGAAGATCTTTAAAAAGACAATGTATTCTAGGCAGAAACTACATAGCGTAATAAAGATAACTCTTTCATGAAAGGCACCTTCCTTTCAGGCACACTTAGGAGTTACAAAGTTACAGATAAAACTAGTAATTCCAGCCAAGTTTATAAAATGAACATAAACCCTAATGCAACTAAGCTACGCAGTTCCCTAATCTACTCAGGAGGAGTGCAGTTTATCACCTCTTTGCAGAAGCATCTCCAAGCTCCCTCCAGGTACACATCTCATTGGTCAGCTATCTCCTAACCCCTATAAACTATAACTTAACCTGATACCTCCTTAACTCTTAGTTTGCCTGTTTTGCCAAGATAACAGGAGGGCCCATTTTCACACCTGCATATCCCTCCATTCTGCTTTTCTGCAGACCTTTGTTTGCTCTCTGTGGGCTTATGATTCACGCCAGGGGTAACTGGGAAGGAAGAGTGTTAGAAGAAAAGTTCTGAGCTAGAAGAAGGGGTGACTAACACCCTTTCTACTCTATCTTGCCCTTTCTTGGTGCCATTTTGCAAAGATGGGTTTCAATAGACAAAGTGGCTACATTAATGTGTTCTGGCCCAAGCATCCTTTGGATTGTATAGCTGTTTTAAAATTTGAGGGCCTGAATCATATTGGTAGATGTAAGCAAACTGCACTTTGTCTTGTTTTGTCCTTCCTTTGACATGTGAGCCTGGTGTAAAAGTTCATCACTATTATGCTGAGGCCACATGATCAGGATCTAAAGAAGTGGCTCTTTTCATCCCTATCCTTTTGTCTTCATTGCTTATGCCGTCTCTGTTCAATTATTTTGTGTGTCTGTTAGAAACCCACAAGCCCTGCTTGCACATGGTTTTAGTCTTGTGACCTTGAAATATGTTGGTTGTTTGTCTGCTAATTCTCCATTTGTTACCTGGGGCTCTCAATTGGAGAACTAGCATGGTGGTGTAGGGTCATTCAAACATCACCACCCTTCCTCTTCAAATGCTCAAAATTCAGGTGTTAGCCTGCAACATCTAAACAGCTTTGAACCATACACACCAGGCCTAATGCACTCTCTCTTGCTCTGACATGTGAAGGAGAGAGATTACAGAGAGTAATCTTCAAAGCAACAAAGAATTCAATAAAATGTCTGTAGTATTCTCACTTGGGTGTCTTGAAAGCTTAATGGTAATTAAGAGACAAGTGTGCCAAATTAAAAAGAATAAAAGCCACCTTATTAATCAACCTACATGCATTTTAGAGTTTTTCTTGGAAAAACTATGCATTGAAGCAAGATATTTAAAAAGCAGGGGAGAGCAGGGATAATCTGGGGAGTCATTAAAAGTGCTGGTGGGGTTGGGGCTGGAAACATGCAGATGCACACTCCTGGCTATGAATAGGAGTAAAGGACTCTTAAAGAACAGGGTGTGGAAACAAAGGCTGATTCCCCCCCCAACAGATTAAAACACAAGTTGTTGTGCATTGCCAAAAACACACCTCTGTCTCAGTGCTCTCTTGCATTCACATACACAATATAGATACATAGGGGCCCAGTCAAATGCAGTACAGAGCAAGAGTTCTGCATCAAAACTAGCATACGAACATATGAAAAACCCTGTGAGGACAGACCCATGAGTTGTTCAATTCAGCATCCTGCTTTAAGGAGTGGCCATTTAGAAAGGACCACTTCTTGCTCAGTGGGAGGACATGTGCTTTGTATGTAGGAGTAACTTAGAGGTTGAATCCTTGGCAACTTCAGGTAGGATTGGGCAAGATTTCTGGAAAGCTGCTCCTTTTCATTGTGGACACTATTGATCAAGGAGAATTGAAGCACAGTGGTGAGAGATTCAGGAAGGATAAAAGACCATCCTCTTTCTCACAATGCATAAACTGGCTGCACAGGAAATAACAATCGCAACCAGTTTGGAAGACTTCAGAGGGGGATTGGATAAACTTGTGGATGATGGAACTGTTACTAGCTAGTAGTTACAATGGGAATGTGTTCTCTCCAGTACCAAAGCAATATGCCTCTGTGTACTGGTTGTGGAGAACACATGTAGAAGTATGCTGTTGTCCCCATGTCCTGCCTCTGGGTTTCAGCTGGGCAACTGTTTGACCACTGTGGTAACAAAATACCTTTGGTCTGACCCAGCAAAGTTCCTTTTAAATTCTTATGACAAATAGTCTCACTCTACAGGCAGCTTCCTGTGTTCCCAGATTTTTCTGAGGAAAAGTATAATCAGGTTTGAAAACATGAAGGACCTCTTCTCTCTTGCTGTTGCTTCCCTGGCAATTGGTATTCATGGGCATACTGCTTTTGAACTTGAAAATCCCATATAGTCATCATGCCTGCTGACCATTGATGCACCTACATCCGCAGTGGTTTTGTCCATTTCTCTTTTAAAGCAGTCCTGGCCAGGGGTCTAAATACCTAAAGGCACCAGATCCCATCTGATCTTGGAAGCTAAGCAGAATCAGCCCCGGTTCCTACTTGGATGGAAGACTGCCAATGAATACTAGGTGCTGTAGGCCAGGGCTTCTTAAACTTTTCCCACGCATGCCCCCTTTTCGCCTGAGAAATGTTTACGCAACCCCGGGTATATAGGTATATAAAATAGGTATATCAGAAACCTTTTACTGTTGCCAAATTTTTCATGACCCCACATTCTGTTACACGATCCCCTATGGGGTTGTGAACCTCAGTTTAAGAAGCTTTGCTGTAGGCTATACTTCAGAGGAAGGAACTGGCAAAACCACCTCTGAAGTGTTTCTTGCTTAGGAAAACCGTATGAAATTCATGGAGTCGCCATAAGTCTGCAGTCAACTTGAAGACACATACATATACATACACAAGCCAGGTGCCATGACCACATCTTTAGGGCCAATTTTCTACCCACAGTGTGCACATATTGTGCTCCCTGAACACTTTTATAAAACAAACCAAACTGCTTTTTAAAAAATTCCCTGTTTTGTCTAAATGGACCCTACAAAACGAGCTACTTCTCAGTCAGCTTAGGATTTCAACTTCCTCATGTTCATATGGAGTTACTATGAAATGCACTGTTAGTATTGATGGCAGCATGGAGATGGCATTTTGAAAATGGGCCCAACTTAATTTGCAGTCAAGCGTTTTTCACTTAAGTTGCAAGAATATAATTCCTTTGGAGAACAGTCGCTTGGCATAGTGAAAGGCCTCCTGAGGCTAAACCACACAATCTTTATGTGTTTGGTGACACTATGATGTTATGACACAAGAGTTGCACAGGAGAACAAGTGCAGGTGCTAGTTCAGTAGCAGCCAGGTGAAATCCCATCATAGCTGCTTCTAGCCAAAGAATGCTGAAAAACTGTGGAAACAGTTCAGGATCTAATTTTTAAAAACACTCATCCCTGTTTCTGTTTGTTAGACCACGGTGACTTTCAGCCTGTTCAGGAATTCTGTTCCGCAGAGAACTCTCTCCCTCCATTATAAATATGGTACATGGCATGTATCTTCCTTTTCTCATCAGAGGGAGAAAACAAGACAGGAATGGAGCAGTACTATATTTATGAGAAATGTGCTATTTTCCTGACTACTGGATTTTAATTAACACGTGTACACACACAAACTCACACACACTCATTCTCTGCAGGTTAGGTGGCATCTTAATCTCTTCTTACAGAAAATAGCTGTTTAAAATTGGGTAGCTAGTAAGTTGGTGTTTTCCAGTAACTGTGCCAGTATGATTCAGCTCACCATACTATGTGGAGAGGAAAGGAATGTAGACATACACAAACTCTTACAGTGCTAAGAGTCCCCCCTCCCCCTCCCAATACCTATTGAACATTCCCAAATTCCTAATCACCTTAATCCCAATGTTAGGATTGAATAATCTTCTAAATGTGACCTTGAGCAGCTGCAGCCATGCTTACCTGCTTGACTTAAAATATCTTGTCCTTATGGTTGAGTCCATTCAGTGTCAGAAAATCAGTTTCCAAATGTGATTTGCATTCTTAAAACATTTCTTGTATGCTTGAATGAGTGCTTTTGATATCATACTTGTTGACCACCTGCAGTTCTTGTTACTGTCAAAGCATGTTATATTGAGCATAAAACTAAATCAGCCATAATCTCTGACCTCGAAGATTTGAGTTCAGCTCTGAGCTCCCCAGCTCAGTTCATAGAATCATAGAATTCTTCCTTTCTATTTATGCATTAACATGTGTTCTGAATGAAAACAAACATTAACATGCATACTTTGCTGTGTAAGGTGTTTGTGGTGAAATATTTAGTTTCTGTATATCTCAGATGTTTACTCTATTCTTTTTTCCCTACTAGGTAAAGATGATGAACTCCCAAAGAAGTTGGACAAAATCCCACCTGAAACTCAACCTGCCATGATGAATCTTACTCATCTGATCAATGGGCAGAGTAGCACAAGTGGGTTGGGCAATGCCAGCGCTAGCCAGAAAACAGGACCCAAAGTGCCTGCAGAAAGAGGAGAAGAACGCTCACCAAGAACACCTGTAGAGAGAGAGCAAGGAAGCTCACCATACCACCGAAGAAGAAGGAATTCTCTGGAGAAGAGGCCTTCTTTGAGACAGCAAAAGCCTGTAACGTCGAACGTGCGACGTGGATTGCCAAAGCATGACCCCGAGAGCCACAGGAAAAAACCTGAAGTTCAAGCAGAGCCTGACTCCCAGCAGAATCATAATGCAGCTGCTAACCAAAATTCCAATGCTACCTTAAACGCAGGAAAGGAATTTGTTCCCAGGTGGATCAAACCTTCTGATATGAAAATTATTGAAAAAACTACAAAACTCACCATAGAGATCAAGAGTCGATCTGCAAATCTCGCCAATTTAGGAACACCCCCTAGTCCTAGTAGTGAGGCTTTCAACGTAAAGCAAAAGATGAGGGTCTTGGATGTCGATGAAGGTAAGCGGGGTTCGAACGCATCACAGTATGACAATGTTCCTGGTGCTGACCTAGAGAGTGACAACTTGGTGGATGAGGCTCTTGAAAGGGCAATCCTGCAAAGTCCAAGAAACACACCTTACTCGAGCGGTTCAACAAAGATGGCAGAGAAAATATCTAGTCCACCAAAAATTTCCAACAGTTATGCCTTCAGCTCACAACCAAGAATCCCCAGATATTCCTCCCAATCTGAGGGGGCAGACATTGGACATAATATCAAACCACCTCCACCTTCTTACAGCAATCCACCTGTTTACCATGGAAACTCTCCAAAACATGTGACCACTATAGTTCATTCCAGCTTCATGGCCACACAGTATAATCTTGGGAATCAAATGAACTCCTCTAGTCGACCATACATCTCCGACTTTCCAACAGAGATGTTGCCTGATAAATCACATAGAAATTATTCTGTTAACCACCAAAATCTTGTTGTGAAACCTTCTAGTCGGATAGAGGTTCTCCCAGCTGAAACTTCCCCAAACAGTCCTAAATCACTTACAGACATCAGATTTGAAATTCCCCCAGCAGATTACTTACCAGACAATAGAAAGCGGCGAGATCCTGCTTATATGTATAGACAGGACGCTTATGGGCAGTCGTGGAGCCAAGACAGCAGCCAAAACCATTTGAGTAACATGAAGAAATATGCACTGTTTCAGTCAATGCCTGTTAACAACCATAATGCCCCCACCACTTCTATGGATAGTCCTATAAAATACAGGACTTCCCCAACCCCAGAAGAACTTGGCTCACCACTCTATCAACATCCAAGGTCCTCAGGCCCCACCCACCACTACAGACACCAAACTGATGGATTGTCGATGCATGAATCAGTCCTGCTGTGAGAAATAACATGTGCTTGTCTGAAAGACCAGCAGAAGAATGTGCAAGGTTCTCAAGTCTTGAGTTGGTTGTTGCCAGCCCAAGAGCTTTAGTACTCCTTTATATGGAACAATTCAGATAACACTATTGTTTCGTAGCTGTGCTTAAATGTTAACAAACACTCAAACTGAGCATTGGATAGTACAAAAAGACTGGATTCTCATAAACATAGCAATAGCTTTATATGTTCATTGTAACTACTGTGGCAGTTTGTTACATCAAAGTAGCTTACCTGGAAAATGACCTTGCCCAAAGCCTGTAAGGTCCCATGCCTCTGTAAGCTGCTTGTTGACTTGACACTACAATCCATTGTGTGCTCCCTTGGGGCAAGAGAATTATATAGTCTAAAAAGGAGGCATATGCATTCTTGGACTGTGTCCAAAAAGTACTTCTTTATTTTGTTTTTATTTTATTTTAACTTAATTTATAAATTGTCCATTCATTTAGGATGGATTCTTTTATATACACTGCCTCAGCAACCTAGGAATGAGAATTCCCGGTTATCCAATGCAATCTTCATGCAGGGATGCTGTTGCCTGTTGCTCAGCTAGAAAGGAGCTGGTTTGGCATCCAAAGCGAAAGCATTCAGATACAGCCAATAAATGGTGCTTCTAAAAATCAGGACTGTCTGTGAATTGTAGCATAGATCTAGGACATCAGTAATATTTGAGCCCTCATCCACATTCATGTCCAAAGGCAGTTCTGCAGTGTGATAGTCTTTGTTCTAAAGTCTCATATATGTGCATCGATGGGGTGAGGTTAAAGGCAGCGTGGATATTTTTAGCACTTAGCAATGCTGATATATCTGTCTGTGAGTGATTGCTGAATGTGTTGGCACATGCAGAGAGCATACGCACAGCAGGGCTGAGTTTGTGCTGGTACACCCCATTCCTGCCATTTGCATGTTGGATTGTGGTTTTGCCTGTGCACATTAAGCCCCAAACCACACAATTGTCTCCATTTTTGTGGTGTGTAGAGCATAGAGTTCAGGTTGATGTGGGTTGGGTGCTATGCATGAACAACCTGAAGCAAATATGAACTTAGCATGTGTGTGGCAGGTAGGAGTGGGCTGGACAGTGCTATCCTACACCGTACATACATTCTGAACATCTCTACTAAGGGCTGAACACAACCATTTGACAACACTGGCTTCATATAAAGTATTTCTCTAAATATACAAAAGGTCGACACCAACTGCATGCAACAGAAGGATAAAAAGAATCAAGTGTAATTCTCATAGAGGCATCTCGCTTCATCCTGACAAAAAAAGGTTTAATCCCTTGAAAAGTCTTGGTTATTCTGTAGTATGAGTTCTGTTCTGTCACAACAAATTCTAAAAACTTTTTTTTATCACTATCCTTTGCATGTACCATCAGAGTGCCCTTGTGTCTTGTACTGCTCTTTGGACTATTGCATTCAACATTGTTTTGAGGACAGTGTCCACCAAGAATGGATTTTATATATTCAAGTCCCATTCATTTTACTGAGCCCAATGGGAGAGAGGGAAAGTTTCTGGTGGAACGTACAAAATATTTTTCTATAACTTGTTACCCACCAAGTCCAAATCAATATACAAATTAATATATTGTGGCTCATCAGAGTTAATTCCTCCTTTCACATACTCAGCACCTGCAACCTATGCTGTATCCTCATAAGCCAGGAAAGACAGAAGGGCCATCAAGCCTTTGATGGGTTGAGCTAGGTTGGTGAATCACAAAACTGTGCAGGCCCACGGTGAACCCTACATATGATCTGGGTTTTGCAACCCAGATCTTCCATGCCCAGATCGCAGCCTAGCTATGCCTTCTGTGAAGACAAATGTTGAGGCTTCTGCAAATGTTTTGATTTGGGAGGCATCCACTATTCACATCCTACCAGGATTTTTTTATGGTAGCCTCAAAACTGTGTTCTCTTCCTTTGCTTCATAATTCTGTTTATTTGACATCTTCCCCACCTCCTGCCCCTCATCTGCTTCTTTGTCGGTTTCCATAATGTGCTTGAGCTTCTTATTTTTCTTGAGAGCAATAGGCAGTTAATGCCCTTGATTGGCTAGTGCTGCTGTACTGTTAGACCCTTAAGAGATTATTGTAGGTATAAAGTCTAATGCTGAAGTGCCCCCTCATTGTAAACTGGAAACCAGCAAATTCTTTGCTCTGTAATCAGTGCCCGCAACCTTCAGATGTTTGCTTTTTTGTCTTATTTTTTATCTTGTAGGGTAAAGGCAGTTGGAAGAGGGCAGATCAATTAAATATCCAAGGGGAAAGTTGCATTCCCCTTGATTTAGGGGAATGAGGAAAGTCACTGTGAGTAGTCATGTACATTGCTCCACATAACTCCCAAACTGCACAATTCATTCTGCATGAAGAATGGCTGTCCTGTTTTCCTCCAGTTGCAGGACATGGGTGGCAGGGCCTGGAAGGGAATGGGAAAGCTTCTCCTTTTACAGTGGAAATGCTCAGGATTCTGAATCTGTGATTTCATTTGGGATGAGCGTCTATTCCAGGCTGAGTTCTGTAAGGGCAGGAGCAGAGGTGCTCCAGGAGCTCCACAATGGGATCTCCTTGACAATTTTTTTTAAAATAAAGCATATAAGGGAGAGGACACAGGTAGATTGTATCAGGAGAGCACTGATGGGGGAGAGAGAGCATTTAAATTTTCCACCATGATATTTTTCTTGTTTGAAACCATTCACCTTAAGCTGTTACACAGGTGGGATAGAGAGATGACAGGCATCTGTATTCTTATTCCTCAAATCATGAGGCACTTATGAATAGGAAAATGGCCTGCAGGGTAAGGGTTAAATGCTCAATCCTTCAGCACTGCATTCCTGATCCAATTCATAATTCCCCTTTTCTATATGTTTTTCAGTCAAGGGATATACTGATACACCTGCCATGTCTCTTTTGATCATTAAAAAAAAGATAGCCAGGGGGCATGGTATATGTAGCATCCTCTTCTCTCAGCTGTGAGGTTTCTGACATGACCGACCCCTGATATTTGCAACAGTGTTATCTCAAGAGCAGCGAGCTCCACAAAGAGTTGAATCCAATCCAGCAAATGTTCTGCAGTGTCATTTTTGGTGCTGCTGTCTTAATGGCAGCTCCACAAAATCCATTGCACCTGAATGGATCAGGGCATCATTTTGCCATTGTTTTTCTCATGGTCCTAGTGTAGCTTATATATATATAATTATTTTCAAAATGGTAAGCAGTATGTTGTAAATGGAAGCGACTTTTCATTAGACACTCTCATATATACGGAAAGATATTTGGCTGCATTTGATTATGATGGCTTAAAACAGGATAACTTAGGGGATAATCTTAGAACAGCTCCACTATGCCCCCAAATGCCCTCTAGGGAGCATAGAGCATTTTTGCCGCCACCACCCGTGTACTGTGTTAGGCCCAGGAAAGGCCTTTAAAAAAAAAAAAAAACAGAAGCAAATCTGAAGTGACTTCTGGTCACTTCCTATTTTGAAAAAAAGCCCAGGGGAATCTAAAAACATGGTTAAAATGACCCCACATCTCCAAGGAGGCTCTGAGGTGCATTTGGGGGCATTTGGGGGGTGTTACAAGTGTGGGGATGCAGCACCCCAGGGTCACCTAGGGCGCTAATGCAGCCCCCTAGCCTCTCACTGTTGCCCACCCTGACTTAGAAGCACAGATGATACATTTCCCACCTCAAAATCAAGTTTGCACCACTCAAGGCCGATCCAGCTGGATGCAGCCTACCAGGGAATTTTCGCCCTCCCCAATTTTGCAGGCACAGGCAAGCAACAAAACCCGGGTGTGGATCAAGTCCCTTATGAGCCACTCCCACGCATGGTTTGAGCATTCCATGTGCGAGTAACAAGTTGCATAGTCTTTCTCTAAAACAGTGTGTTTTAGTGCCTATGCTCATTGAAGGTTGGCACTGTGAAGTTTTATGGTACTGAGTCCAGTCTGTTCCAGTCTGAGGACTTCCAGGTATGTTGGATTGCACTTCCCAGAAGCTGTAGTCCCAACACATCTGGAGGATGCCAAGTGGGGAAGGCTAGGCTGCCAGAGTCTTTTAAAAATGAAACAAGAAACATTTAGCACCAACAAGGTAGATGTTTTGTGTATATACTGAATCAGATGTAATTTTTAATTAACCTGGCAACTGACTTTTTAAAAATATATATGTGTGCAGAACACAGTGAAGTAACAGCTTAGTACTGCTCTAAAGAGAAAGAAGGAAGCAAGAAGGGGTGGAGCTTAGGCCTTCCTGATTTTGCTGTACTCTACTTCCCAACAACCACAGCCAATATGGCTAGCGGTCAGGAATAATGGGATTGGTAGCCCAACAACATCTGGAAAGGCCACAGGTATCCCCATTCCTTGTCTAAACTGACAACAGTACTTGCTTGTTCACCTTTTAGTTCTGATTTATTAACTGCCACATAGAAATGTATGTATATAATAATGTGGTTATCTAATAATCCCAAGGTTTAAATCATGGCTTTGTGATTTATAATAAATACAATAAAAGATATAAGCTGTACAATTTACTGGATGACAGAAAGACAGCTGTTCCTAAAATATGTATTGAGATTAGTAAATACTGTAGATTTTTTTATATATATAAAATATATACATGCTATTTTTCTTACATCATCTTTGACAGTTGTTTTTTTAAAGTTGTGTTTTCCTATTTTGTTGTGACTTGTATACTGAACATCTTAAAATAATTATTAAGCCTATGGGTGTCTTGTGTGCCTGTCTCAAACCAGTATTTTTAGCAGATTGTTAAAGCCCGCCTGAATACAAAAACCATCCAGGTACCCTTTTCTCCTAAACTGGAACAGACCATGAGCTGTCATCCTGAAACGCACCATTGTACCCAGATCAAATCATCAAGGTTACCGCTTTGGAGCAAAAGTTTGAATAATGTGTTAGGCTTTGGGGCTTCAGCCAGAATGATACAATGAGCACACATCACTTTTGTGTCTTGGAGGATTTTTCTTCTGTCATTTTCAAGGGCTGCTTTTCAGCATACAGGTGGGAAGGCTACCGCTTCATGGTGACAGCCCATATTAGCAAACTGTGGGCCCATTGACAATGTACGTTAATCTCTCAAGCACTGCAGCATCACGTAATGATCTGCATGGCTGAATGAATCATCGTAGATCACCCACCAGTAATATAGCACGTCCTGTCAGCCTAAAATAAAGCCTAGTGGAGGAAAGAACACTCAGCTCCCCAGGGGCTGTATTAGGTGGGGAAGGAGTGGTCCCCATGTTGTTGGAGCTACAGCTCCCAGCATTTCTCCTGTACCATTTGGAACTGATGGAAGTTGCAGTCCAGCAACATCAGGAGGCCTGCCTTTCCCACCCCTCATGGTATATGCTGTTACAGTAGAACTGGTTGGTTACCATGCCATCTGCTTCTGGACTTCCTTCCTTAGTGCCAGCCACAAAACCAGTCTTGCATAGTTGTGCTTTTTCAGTAAAAGCTTATCCACCTACTAAATAGCACATAGTAGTGGAGGGTATGAATCACACTGTGTATCATAAATGCCCAGTATCTGTGGAAAGCAATGTTTCTTCCTCATTTTCTTACATGGCTTAAACTGGCTGTAACTTCTCTGATAATCTGTTTGTTTGCAAGGTGCTTCCCCCACCACCCCAGTGCAAATGGTCTCAAAGGAGCTGATTGTATAGAAAATTGCAGTGCAGTGAGAAGAGAACATAAAATAATGCAATGCAGTCAACTCAGCTGGTAAAAGGCCATTTAAAAGGTCCCCCGATGCTGTTAAAAGACGTGAGAGAACAGGATGTGGAGAGCTACTGCCAGTCAGAGTGGACTAAGGGGGCTTCCACATGATGCTTTTACCATGGGATTGGTTCTGCCTCCATCAAAGTTAAGGGGAGATCTGGACAACAGTGTCTTCAATTTGCAGCCCTCCTGCACTTTTCCATTGTTTATTCTGGCTTTTTTCTTTGCTAGAGAAACTGCGAAAAGATGGAGTCATCATGCAGTACCTTTTGAAGCTCTCTCGTATGGAAGTGAGTGTCTGTGGCCCTCCAGATGTTGGTTAGCAATTCCAAGTATCTCCCTCCACAAGTGGCCTGGCTGGGGCTGGTGAGATGTATAGTCCAAGGACAACTCAGGCATAGTTGCTCATCTGTGGTCTAGATGGACCAACTATTAGATCAGATCTTGGAAAAGTTATCTTTTGTGGACTAGAAGCCCCAGAGTCGACCAACCAGCATAGCCAAGGGCTTCTAAGAGTTATGATACAAAAAAGTGACACTAAACTCTGATAGAATAGCCATACATTCTATGGAGCCAGAAAGGTAATGAAAGTGTACCTTGTAAAAACATATCTGGGGAGATGTGTTCCCACATTACAATACTAAAACAACACCATACCAACATGCTCTCCAACATTTCACAGGTGAAATCCAGGACGTGGGACCAAGCAACATTAGATTTTGGCCAAGAGGGCAAAAGTTATGAGTAAGGAAGAATAGGCAAAAGTTATTAATGAGGAAGAACACACAAGCTAAGAGAGGCTGCAGCAGTTTGTTTTTGCCTACGCCTACTGGGAAAGGCAGCCTAAATACCCTAAAGGCACCAGAGCCCATCTGATCTTGGAAGCTAAGTAGGTTTAGCCCTGGTTAGTAATTGGATGAGAGACTGCCAAGAAGCTCGAGGTGCTGTAGGCTATATTTCAAGAGGAAGGAACAGGCAAAACCACCTATGAATATTCCTTGCTTAAGAAAAACCCATGAAATTCATGAGATTACCATAAGTTGACAGGCAATTTGAAAAAAACGTACTGTACACACACATTGGGAAAGGCAAGATTCTGCCACCCCTCTCCTCCCTACTGAGTAAATTTAGTACAAGCTACACTTACACTTTGAACTCAGCAACTAAAATAAGATGACGAAGAAAGTGGGAGGAAGAGACAGAAACGGACATTTTATAAGCAGCTGAAAAAGTAGGATGACAGGATTAATTGGAACTATCCCTACCAGTTTGGAAAAGTTGGATGGTAAGTACTAAAGCCTCATTGCAGTGGCAGAATTTGTTTTTAAAAGTTTGGAGACTTGTATAAAATATCTGGAAAGGCAATGGGAGTTGAAGAAGGAAAACTAGTGAAGGTCAGGTTTAGCTAGCAGAGCAGGGAAAAAAATGCAGCTGGAAGGGGAAACTGCAAGAGTCCCAAGAAGGCCCTCAACAGCAGCCTCAGTTTCTTCAGGGGAGGTGAAGGTTGACTTGAGGGAAACTAGCATGTTTTGAATATATCTAAAGGGTAGAGTTCAGTCTTGATTCTTTAAGCAGCACCAAGGAAAGCCAACATTGGAAGCAAATCCTTGTCCAAGACACTGATTAGAACAAATCCAGAAATTCAACTTAAAAACAATGCAAAACTTCCCAGCTCTGTACAAATAATGTGAGGTCATCACAACATTACCGAAGGACCTCATTTATGAGAATTTACTAAAGCTTTTAATGGAAAGCCATACCTTATTTTTAATGTGACTTGCAAATTACTGTCTGTATTTCATCTACCACAAATATACATTATGTTCCACCCACAAATTCATGCTGTGTTCTTTGTTATATGCTAACACCTATTATATAACAGGTGGTTATATACTACCTGTCTTTGCCTATCCTACCATCTTGAATTCTCAAATACAGTACTTGTTTTGGTGAGGGAAGCTACTTAAAGTAATCTTATTGGCTGATTTCTTTAGTGAACCATCCATTTTCTTAGCTCCTCTTTTACAAGAAGATTTTTACCAAAAGAAAACAAAAATTGTAAGAGTCTCAGTGTGTTCTCGCACATTTTGTCCTGGCATTTCTACAGCTGAGGAGATTAAGCCAGCTCTGTTGTTTATAAATGTACAGTCATTCTGTGGAGATGGCTCCAGACTATCAAAAGAGTTGGAACAGTGGCTTCAGCAGTCCCAAGCAACAGCTGCCACATTTCTTACATTTCCTGGAATGAAATCAATGCTTCCAGTAGTTTCCTCATGCTATCACTACAAGCAGAATGCACTACACGCACATTTATGTATTTGCTCTCCTCTTCTAAAAAATTATTTACTTCCTTATGAATATTTTGTAATACGGGCTTCTTACAACATTAGAGATGTGCCATGACAGTAAGAATGGAATCAAATAAGGAAATCTTCCCGTCACATAATGATATCACTACACAGGGGCCATGGCCTTTTCACAGGGACTGATTGTCTTCTGATGCCCCCCCTTCCTGCCATGCCCCAGCGGCCTGATGAGGCTGTAGAGTCAGAGGAAGAGGAGGACATGGCAGGGAATGGCCCTAGGGACCCTGGCACAGGTTTGTCTACACCTGTGCTAGCAGGGAACCCTGCCAACCTAGAGGCTCAAGCAGAAGAAGAGCCTGGTCAGAGTGGGTTTGCATCAGTCCCAGCAGAGAGTCCTGCCTACTTGAATAAGGAAGAAGAGGAGAGAGACTTGCCTCCACCATCATATACACAGCACTGAGCACAAAAGGAGGCTCAAAGGAAATCTCTGAGAATGTATGAGAGGAACGTGCTCATTAAGAAACACCTGGCAAAGCCTTAATTGCTTTATATAGGCTGGGAGAGGCAATGGTGGCTTTGTCAGAGATCAACTGATACCCCTGGAGAAAGCTTCCTGCTGCCTTCAGTGCCTGAATCCTTGGTGTGTGTCTTGACTTTGGAATGTTCCTGACGACCCTGTTGCCTGATCCTACTGACCTACGGACCAACTCCTGGACTACGCTGCCTTCTGTAAGCCTTGACCTTTGGACTGTATTCTGGGCTCTTTGTGTGCATTTTGCCTGTTTTGCTGATTTTTCAAGAAACAGAACTTTGCTTGCTCTTCCTAATTAATTATCACTGGAGTTTGGCTACTTTCCCAGCTCTTGTTTAACTTGCTAGCAATTTGGAGTTGCTTTCGGACAGCTCCTTTCTCAGTGGGCCTTCATAAGTGTATCTGCCTATGGTGGCAGGTCCAAGCACTAAGGCCCATCTGTTACCATGCCTTACATCCCCTCCCTATAATATCGTATAATTGTCAATATTAAGACACTTCATGGGGTCTAGTAGGCTGGGTCAAAAGTGAGTTTAGATGGAGGTCGCCAGGACCTGAGGAAGGCGTTGAAACATACTAGCAGACACCCAAGCTAGGGTTAAGCGAAGCCCCTAATAACAACCATCATTGAGGTGGTATGTGCTAATCCTTTCCTTGGGTCCCCTTGGTGATGAGTCACACAGCACAAATAAGCAAGTGACCTGCACACCCCTCACCCCCAGGAAATATCCCTTCACACCTTTCCTATCCTACAATACAAAGGTTGTCATGAATCCATTGATTCCTATCTCTTAGCCATTAACAGCATGTCAGGCTCTGCCTCTCCTCGCAGGACCAAGCCCCTGGCTGCAGCAACCAGCACTGCCTCCTTGCAGACTCAGGCCCTGGCAGTGGGAGTCTTGGAAGAACCAGGGCCAAGCTATCAGACACAGCCAGCTGCAATCATACAGCACACCTGAAGCAGCTAGTGGAACTGCTATTTAAGAGCAGCATTCTCCCATCAGCCTTTGCTACAACAATAGGGTCTTCTATGTTATCTGTAGCTGGACCTGCCTCTGGCTCCTGGATATCTGGTACATGATCTGATCCTGGACTGTTTTGGGGCTTTGCCTTCCTTGACCTCTGGTCCCTGTGTTCCTGACCCAGCACTCGCTTCCTGGACCTTGCCTTGCCTCTGGCCCTCTGGATGTACGTGTTCTAACCCTGGACTGTTTTTGACTTTGGCTTAGCTTTGACCCTGCCTGGATTTGGACTCTGTCTCTTATGTTCCTGACCTGGCCCTGGCAGCTCTGCTCCTAGACTGTTCCACTCACGTCCCGGACCTTGACACAGCAATCAGCAGCATTTCGGTTTCCTTTGCTTAACAGTGGGAAACCCATCTAAGCTTTGTCTTAAGCCCAAACACCCCTTCAGGACATGAAATACAGAATAAATATTAGTCCCCACTACAATAGGAAGGTGTGCCACTGTGACTACACTCAGGCGCTCTGTCAGCAAGCCCCAGGGATGGAATCCAGTGCCACCCTCAGATTTTGGTCTGAGTCCTTTGCTTCTCCCTCTTCAGGACTGGTAACTATAGTCCCTACCTCCTGAATCTGTTCCTCTATCCAACCTTTCCACCTTTAAGTCTTTGTTAGACTTGTGTAGTTCTTGTGAGAATGAGTGTGTGTGTGAATGTTTCTGTATGATTTTCCAATAAAAACTTTTTTTTAATTTTACTTGACAGGAGTTCTCCACAGTGAGTACTGGTATAAGTAGGTGCACAAGGTTCCCAAAAGTAACTCGACCTCTCACAGTCGTCCATTAATAATTTCCCCAATTAATACCATAAATGTGACAACACAAGTGGGTCCCCCATGGACCCCACATACATTCAGGTAACACTGCCTCCTGTGATATCACAAGGAGTCATCCTTGGTGTCAGTTTTGGCCTTGAAATCTCAGGGTGTAGGATATGCCTGGCCTGGCAGTGCTAGTCATAGCCAGGTAGAGTAGCTGCTGGTGGAGGTAATTCTAGGAGAGGAGAAGCCAACTTGGACCCAATCAGCTCAATGGACAGGCCTCACAAGTTTCCTCTTCAGGAATTACTTAGTATCAAATGCACATTCATCTTTTATAGTGCACTGATACTTCTGTTTTAATTTACCTGTAAGTTAACCCTAGGTGAAATCCATCTTCTACATCTCCTCCAACATTTCACAAATGAAAGCAGGGGCACATGTGGCTGAACAACATCAGAGTGTGGTCAAGAGTACAAAAGTTATGAAGAAGGAAGGACAGACAGGTTAGAAGACTAACAGGAAGAAGACTAGGACTTGGAAGGGTAGCAATGAGGGAACTAGACAGGATCCTGGAGTGTAAAGATATCATGGAGTTCTAGAATTAGGATCGTCCATGCTGTTGTATTTCCTATTTCTATGTATGATTGTGAAAGCTGGACAGTGAAGAAAGGTGATAGGACTAAAATCAACTCGTGTGAAATGTGCTGGAAAAAAGTTTTACAGACAATGTGGACTACTAAAAAGACAAATGAGTCCTAGATCAAATCAAGCCCGAACTCTTCCTAGAAGCCAACATGACTAAACCGAGACTGTCATACTTTGGCCATATCATGAGAAGACATGACTCACTAGAAAAGACAATGATGCTTATTCAGGTAGGCTGTAGAGAAAGAGAAAGTCTGCATTGGCCATCTGTTGGGAATGATTTGATTTCCTGCATGGCAGGGTGTTGGACTGAATGGCCCTTGAGGTCTCTTCCAACTCTATGATTCCAGATAAATAGACTCAATCAAGGAAGTCACATCCCTGAGGCTGCAAGACTTGAGCAGGGCTGTTGATGATAACTTGGAGGTCTCTTTTTTATAGGGTCACCATAAGTCAAAGTCATCTTGACAGCAGGTAACAACAACCCTCCACAAACAAAGCTAATCTGATAATGGAATCTTTCTTCAACAGTTCAGATAGAACAGTGTTGTCCACCCTAGTGGACAGAAAGCCAACTTAGAGATCAAGAAATAGGTTGTGTAGCCCCTACAGCTCTGCCTTTCCAGCCTCTCATTGATGTCCCCCCTCTGTTCTACCCAAGATCTGCCACCTGAGGTGCCTGGCCCATTTTGCCTAATGGTAGGACTAGTACTGGCAATGACTAATAGGATAGCTCTGAATACTTCCTGATTATGTTAGCTGCATTACTACACTGTAGGTTTTGTGCATGGCTTCTTGGCCTCCCAGTGTTCACATTCATCCCTTTCCCCCTCCACTTTTTGCTACATTACTTTTTCCCTGAGACATTGACAGACATATCAATAGAGCCAGAAAATCCTGCCAAGGCATGAAAACCTTCCAATTTCTTCAGGCTCTCAGATTGGTGAAGCACATGTGGTTTCATCCTTCTGGCCTTTTCTTGTTTCCAATAGGAATAATGTTTTGGTTTTCAAGTCAGGGTGCAGAAGTAGCTAGATGTTCTCCTTGTGATCCTCTAATGGGTACCTCCCCAAGTCAAGCTGTTCCTGTTTGATATGTGTACACTGTCTGGAGTGTTTTTTGAAACTGGCATTTTTAAAGAATTACCCGAAGACACACCAAATGGTCACTCTGGGAGGTTAAGCAATACTTTATTATCACCCTTTCAATGTGAGACCCTTTAGTTCTGTACCCAGGGCTGGTCTTATGGCATTTCCTCTCTGTGTCCAAGTGGTTTCCCACCAACATCTTTGGATCTGTTGAGAACCCTTTGTTCACTTGTACTGCAGGTTGACCCCCATATCGGCAAAGGATACATTCCTAGACTTACCACAGAAACCACAAAACCTATAATTTTCTATGCAAAATAATAAAGAGGCTGGCGGGCCTTACTGGGTGCCAGGTGGCATGGCTTCTCCCATGGGCTGGCAGCAGCAGAGGAAGTCAGGGAGCAAGGAGGGTCACAGCTCAGCTGGGGAGGGGGGGAAGAGAGGAGGGGATAGCCCAATCTTGCCCACCCAAGCCCAGGCAGGAACAAGGAACCACACCCAGAGGCTTCCTCACTTTTCCTTCCTCCCCCCTCCCAGAACAAGAAGTGTGGCTGAACACACCCGATTTGCCCCTCCACTGCCTGGTTGGTGCTCTGGGGTTCTCCACCTCATTTTCCCACTGGTGTGTCTGCCCAGAGAGGCATGACCAGGCTTGCTGTGACTCTCTGGGTGGAGGAAGGGGATGAACTCTTTTGTCAGTACGGAGAGGTGCTGCTGGGCTTGCTGTAACTCTCCAGACAGAGGAAGGGGTGAACTCTTCCATCTGCCCAGAGAGGCACAGCCAGGCTTGCCATGACTCTCCAGGCAGAGGAAAGGGAGAACTTTTCTGTCTGCTCAGAGAGGCACGGCTGGGCTTTTCCCTGGCCCTCCTCTTATTTTTTTGCTCATGCCCTGGCTGCTCCTCTTTGCTGCAGCTGCTGCCTCTCTCCTGCCCCCTGCCAGTGTGGCTCTTCTGCAGCACATGAGGACACAGGTTGCCCATCACCTTGCTCACACATGGGGAACAGATGTGTGGGGCTTTGACCTTTAATTATATTCCTATGTGATTTCTCTAAAGGTTACTTCTGCTGCTCACCACATTTATTTAAAAATGAATTCTGCTCGGGTTCATATTCATGGATGTGGGAGAGTCTAAAGAGAAAGCATCATAGTTTCCCTTGTTGCTTGGACTCATGGGTCGGGTGGGAGAATTATTTACTATAAAGTTGGGATGGGGTGGGGAGGGGAAAGCCCCTTAGCCTAAGGGGCAGTAGCTTTCCATATGTCTCATTACCTCCAACTTGGAATAATGGACACTAAGGTCTACCTGTCAATGGAGCAGCAAGAAAGTGACTATACACAAAGACGTGAACACTGAACTGTCGTTGAACTAAATTGTTCTTTTAAACTCTTAAGTCCCACTGAGTTTATTTCTTGTACTTGGATTTATTGAGGAGGAGTTCTTTTGGTAATAACTCATTTTGGTGGCTCTGACAAAGGCCACCTCTTGATTACTGGGAGGCTGAGTTCAGGAGGAAAGAGTGGTGTAGGCGATTTGGAACATTGGTGAGATCAGGGTACTTCCATTGGCAAGAAAAAGACTTCAGGAAAGGTCTTCTGGTGGAGGAAGCTGTGTGGGAGGCTGGCCTTCAGGGCTGATCTCCAGATATTTTCCCAAGCTCCAGCTTTTCAGCGATTGCATTTAGCAGCTAAGTAGTTCTCCTGGGCTTCTAATTGCTTTTATTCACAAGTACTTTACCAAGGTTAAATCCGTTTGTGACGCCTCCACAAGGTAGTTATGTGTTGTTAGCATTCCTTTCCCTCCCCATTTTAGCTGGTTATTTAAAGTACCCAATAAGGTTGTGTCTGTTACTAATTTTTTTTTATACTGCATATTGGTTTGTTTCTTTGTTGAAGAAGGTTGGTCTGACCAGAGACTGGGGGAATGTGGTATTTCTGAGGGCATTTCAAATGTCTGGAGGAAAATTGTTATGATGTTGAATGTTGTTCGATAAAAAATAGACAAGGAGTTCTTGTCAGTCCATTGAAGTACAATCATACACATGCATGCACACACACACAGAGAGAGAGAGAGAGAGAGAGTCCCAACAGCTAGCAGATCCAAGCCAACAGATGTTGTATACAGGAACGTGCATATCTCTTCATGAGTGGGAGCCATTCACATATTTGGAAGAAAGTGGCGATTCCAAGAGTGGGTGGGGGAGAATTAAAACGGCACTTACCCACAGCAGAGCCCATGCTTGGGATGAAAAGAAGCAGCCGTGCTCCATATTACAACCCTAGTTTGTCCTGTAAAACCCAAGAGGAACTGCTAAACTTTGGCAAGGTTCAGGTGGTTTCTTTCCAGTTGCTGTAGGGCTGCAACTCCCAGCAGCTCTAGCCAACACAGCCAGTGGTGGGATGTACTGAGAGTTGCAGTCCAACAAAAGCTGGAGAGTCACATGTGTTCTTCCTCATTCATTCCCATTCTCTCCTCTAAATAAAGGAGGAAAGCAGGGACCCATCTGCACTCACCCCCACCTAGGGTTCTGCCTCTTTGCAACACTAGAATGTAATGGAAATGTTTGGAGGCTAGAATGGAATATTTGCAACTGTTTGTCCACTCAGCATAGGCTTACTGAGAGGCATGTGGCACAGCCTGGGGATGAATTAGTCTAGGAGCAGCCAAAACAACAGAACTACACAGCAGAAAGGGCACAAAAACTAAGTCTTCAGTTAGCAGCCATTCCACAGCTCTGACTCACTTTCACACACAAAAAGACTTACAGGCAGCAAGTTTCATCCAAGGATATCTGGAGGTCTTTATCTTCAGTTTCAGTATAAAACAAACACAGTACATACACAGCAAACCTAGTTAACGAACCCGACAGCAATTTCTCCACCATCCACCAACACTCCTCTTTCTCTATGACACCAACCCTCACAGATTGCATCTTGTGGTTTGACTATAATAGGAGTGTTTGATAGTCAGCTTTCTGCCTAGCCGCAGCTGTGATCAAACCTACTTCAGCTGTGCTAGTCAGTGGTCTGTTGCGCCAACATTTTTCCTTTTTGCACTTAAAGCAATATTGCCCTGACACTGTTAACCATCACTGGCTGGTATCCTGCTTTTTCTTTTTAAAAGTCCACAAAGAATAGACCCAATCAGTCAATCGTCCAACCAGTTGTTTTAAAAAGGCATCTCCTGGACCTAAACTGGTCCAGAGGATACAAAGACATAGCAAAAACACCCCCATCCCCTAGAGGTTTTTTGGAGCAGTTGGGAACAATTTTTGATTTTTTTATATTGGATGTGTATGGTGGCTGGCAGGAGCTTCCTGGCTTGCTTTTTGATGACCCTCTCTCTCTCATGCGCACACATCCAGCCTTCACAGTTCCCTCTGTGCGCTGACTTGCTTGCCCAGTTGGCCAGTCTGCCTGTCACCCATTTTTAAAAACCTCTAAAGGGCATGGAGGGCACTTTGGCCACTTTTTTTTTGTTGTTGTTGCCTTCCCTGGGCCATTCTGGGCCCAAGGGAGGCTGTTTCTTTAAATAGTCAATCTCCAGATCAGTTGCATTGAAAAAAGTCCTCTCCTGGGCCTAAAATGGCTGTGTGGGGAAATCTGACAACATTGCTTCTTAGGTGCTTTGGAGGGGTCATGGGGTGGCAAAAAAGTCTTGGATCCCCCCTCCCCAATACATTTGACACAGTTTCCACAAACATTTGAGGGAGATCTCAAAAATGGCTTTGGAAAGCTACTTTTCTTGCCCCTGGCATAGACAGTGTAGCCATTGCTAGTCCACGTACTATTGCATACTCTCCAACAATGAAAGCCAGGGCATGTGTGGCAAAGCAACCTAAATGTGAAATTAAGAAGCAAAATTTATTAACGAGGAAGAACACACCAGCTAGGAGAGGCTGCGGGAGTTTGCTTTTGGCTGAGCCTACTGGGAAGGGCAAGATTCCACTACCTCCTCTCCTCCGTGCTGAGCTGAGTGCAAATTATTTTTGCCCCTTGAACTCAATTTGCAGCAATGGAAGTAACTTGAAGACAAAGAAGAAAAGTGGAAGGAGGAGAGAAAAACTGGGACATTTTAAAAGCAACTAAGAAAGCTGGAAGACAGAGAATTAATCAAGACTGTCCCTGCCAAATCTGGGCAGTTGGAGGCAATGCCATTGGCTATAGCATCATAAAGCAGTTTCTTTTTTTCCTGTCCTTGCTTATGTCTGTTTTGTCATTTACTTTCCTTTCCTTTTTTCTAGCTGGCTAAGGAAAGAAATGATCCTACTTGCTTTTGAGCCTTCTTAACCTTAGCAGTTTCCTGTTTGGAGCAAACAATAGAGACTATTCCAAGTGTACAAAACTGCATTGTGATGGAAATGGGGTGTAGCGCTCTCATTCTCTCTCTCTCTCTCTCTGTATGTGTGTGTGTGTGTTTAAAAAGACAGTTTTGAAGTATAAGGGAGTAAGGAATAGAACAATTTTCACAGCCTTGACATCTAAAGCCTTCCAGAACGAGTTAAGTGGGTCCTGCATTTGAAGTGGCAATACAATGCTGATTGTAACAGAAGGGAAGAAATGAATTGCATTAATTCCAGCTGACTTCAAGAAACTTGTAGCTCTGAAAAGTTCTGTATGGCTTTTGGTTCAGAGGTCACCAGTGATAAAGAAGCATCAAAATCAAGGATAAAGATTCAGACAAAGACTGACGAAACATGGCAGCTTTTTCAGTCCCCCCCCAACCCTCTTGAATGAATGCTGCATACTTCCATTTCAGCTTCCATTTCAATTGATTTTATTATATATATATATTCCTTTTTGAAATAACCAGTGGTAGAAAGCTGAAAAGAAGAACAAGAGGAACAATGCACTTAGACCTCCGTTCCAGTAGAAGATCTTCATTGATAATTGCCTCTGAAAACCAGCATTTCTTATCCCTGCTACTGTCCTAATGCCCAAGGACAATAGATTTATTGAATGTGATTTTGCTTGTGTATATATGTACAAGACGTGGTATGTGTGTCTCCGGGTTACCAAGCCAAACATCTGATGTTATTCAAAACAGAATGATGTGCCTAAATTTTATTCTCTAGTAGCCAGTTGTTACCAGGCTTCCAACAAAACAATTGATTTTTTTCCCAGAGAGTAAGAGTAACTTGTATGTTGAACATATAATACATAAAGCAGAATTAAATTTGGAGGAAGGAGGTGTGAAAATTGGAGGAAGGGACATCAACAATTTAAGATATGCAGATGATATCATACTACTAGCAGAAAATTTCAAAGGATTGGAATGATTACTGATGCAAGTCAAGGAAGAAAGTGCAAAGGCAGGTATATAGTTGACCATTAAGAAAACAAAAATAATGACCACAGAAGGTTTACATAATTTTAAAGTAGATGACAAAGACACTGAAATAGTTCAAGATGTTCCTTACCTTGGCTCAGTCAGTAATCAGAATGGAAACTGCAGTCAAGAAATCAGAAGAAGACTAGGACTTGAAAGGATAGCTATGAGGGAACAAGATGAGATCCTGAAGTGTAAAGATAGGATAGCCCATGCCATCATAGAATCATAGAGTTGGAAGAGACCTCAAGGGCCATCCAGTCCAACCCCCTGCCATGCAGGAATATACAATCAAATCATTCCTGACAGATGGCCATCCAGCCTCTGTTTAAAAATCTCCAAAGAAGGAGACTCCACCACACTATGAGGCAGTATATTCCACTTCCAAACAGCTCTTACTGTCAGGAAGTTCTTCCTAATGTTTAGGTGGAATCTCTTTTCCTGTAATTTGAACCCATTACTCCGTGTCCTAGTCTTTGAAGCAGCAGAAAACAAGCTTGCTCCATCCTCAGTATGGCATCCCTTCAAATATTTAAACATGGCTATCATGTCACCTCTCAACCTTCTCTTTTCCAGACTAAACATGCCCAGCTCCCTAAGCCTCTCCTTCATAGGGCATGTCTTCCAGACTACCCACCATCCTGGTCGCCCTCCTCTGGACACGTTCCAGCTTCTCAATATCCTTCCTGAATTGTGGTGCCCAGAACATATTTCTCATTTATATGTGTGGTTGTGAAAGCTGGACAGTGAAGAAGGCTGATAAGAAGAAAACCAACTCATTTGAAATGTGGTGCTGGCAAAAAGTTCTACAGATACTGTGGACTGCTAAAATAACAAATAAATGGGTCCAAGAACAAATCAAGCCTGAATTCTCCCTAGAAGCGAAGATGACTAAACTGAGACTGTCATACTTTGACCATATCATAAGAAGACATGATTCACTAAAAAATACAATGATGCTTATAGACTGTAGACAATAGACTGTAGGAAAAGAGGAAGACTGCATTCCAGATGGATAGACTCAATCAAAGAAGCCAAGTCCCTGAATCTGCAAGACCTGAACAAGGCTGTTGATAATAGGGTGACTTGGAGGTCTCTCATTCATAGGGTCACCATAAGTTGAAGTTGACTTGGCAACAGTTAACAACAACAAAGAACAGGAGGGAGGGCGATATTGGACACATGGACACATGTTTGGGGGCATCCCAGCCGCATCTGGTTGGCCATGGAGAAAACCAGATTGCTAGGCTACATGATTCACATAGCTGTAAAGTAGAGGATGAAGATATTGAAACAGTTTCCATATCTTGACTCAGTCATAGATCAGAATGGAGAGTGTAGTCAAGAAATCAGAAGACTAGGACTTGGAAAGGCAGCTATGAAGGAACGAGACAAGATTCTCAAGTGTAAAGATATATCAGTGAATACCAAGTGAATATAAACCAAGACCGTCCATGCTATCTTATTTTTGATGTCTATGTATGGTTGCGAAAGTTGGACAGTGAAGAAAGCTGATAGGAAGGAAATCAACTCATTTGAAATGTGGGGCTGGGGGAGAGTTCTACAGATATCATGGACTGCTAATGGACCCAAGAGCAAATTAAGCCTAAACTTTCCCTAGAAGTGAAGATGACTAAGCTGAGACTGTCATACTTTTGAGCTATCCTGAGAAGACATGACTCAAGATACTAATGCTTGGCAAGGAAGAAGGCTGTTGGAAAAAAGGAAAACGACATCACATAAGGATACACTCAGTCAAAGAAAAGACAGCTGCCATGAGTCTGCAAGACCTGAGCAGGGTTGTTGATACCAGGGTGACTTGAGGTCTCTCATTCTGAAGGTTACCATAAGTGAAAGTTTACTTGATGGCAGTTAACAACAACAATTGTCCCCACCCCATTTTTTAACTGACCTTGAAGAAAGTCATACAAAGTTGACAGCAATTAATGACAACAGACAAGATGGCCCACAGGCCTGTCCTTGGCAGACTAATTCTTGTTCATACTGGCAATTGATTCCCAAGTGTGTAGAATGGTTTTGTAGTTTTCTTTAAGATAAGAAATAAATTCCAAAGTGAAACAAGTACAATGCAAAGTACAATTTTGTCTGGACCTTTTTTCTCCTCTTCAATACAGCTCACATTATGGGTGATATCCTTCTGTTAATCCTTGTATCTTTTGCCATATCTCCGATCAAACTGGGAGTTTGTTTTTAGCCAGCAATCATGTGAAAATTTTTTACAGATTTTCATTGGATTGTTTACAGGCTTAATGTTGTTTTTGGTCTGTTGTTGTTGTTTGCCTTCAAGTCGTTTTTGACTTATGGGGACCATAAGGTGACCCTATGATGGGCTTTTCTTGGCCAGATTTGTTCCGAGGGGGTTACCTTTGCTTTCCTCTAAGGCTGAGGGGTGTGTGACTTGCCCAAGGTAACCAACAATATCTAAAAGGCTGTCATAGAGAGAAGAGTGGAGGTTTGTTCTCTGTTGCCCCAGAGGATAGGGTCAGGTCTAATCGTTTGAAGTTACAGGAGGGTAGATTTTGATAGAACATTGGCATGAACTTCTTGACAGTAAGAGCAGTTCATCAACAGAACGAATTATTTACAGAGATGGTGGGATCTCTTTCTTTGGACATCTTCAAAAAGATGTTGGACAGCTACTTTGAGAGAAGTAATAGTGCCACTCTATTCTGCTTTGGTCAGACCTCACCTGGAATACTGTGTCCAGTTCTGGGTACCACAGTTCAAGAAGGACATTGACAAGCTGGAATGTGTCCAGAGGAGGGCAACCAAAATGGTGGTAGGCATGGAAGCCATGCCCTATGAGAAATGGTTTAGGAAGCTGGGTATGTTTAGGCTGAAGTAGAGAAGGTTAAGGAACAACATGATAGCCATGTTTAAATATTTGAAGGGATGTCATACTGAGGATGGAACAAGCTTGTTTTCTGCTGTTTCAGAGACTAGGCCATGGGGCAGTGGATTCAAACTACAGGAAAAAAGATTCCACCTAAACATTAAGAAGAACTTCCTGGCAGTAAGAGCCATGCAACAATGGAACGCGCTGCCTCAGAGTGTGGTAGAGTCTCCTTCTTTGGAGGCTTTTAAACACAGGCCATCTGTTGGGAGTGCTTTGATTGTGTGTTCCTGCATGGCAGGGGGGCTGGACTAGATGGCCCTTGTGGTCGCTTCCAACTCTATGATTCTATGATTCCTTCTTTCTCTCCTGAAAGTGTCACCAATCAGCTTCTGTGGAGAACTCTGATACATCTATTATGAGAAAAACACATCTGACTGGCTAGTCTCAGAAGCAGGATTCTAGATTAAGTGGGCTTTTACTCTACTCCTGCTGGGCCCTTTTCTATTCTAAACATCTCCCCCCCCCCAAAAAAAAACTATTTGTGCAGCCTCCCAGCATTAAAAAAACAAGGCAGAAATTAGTGGGTTTTCAGGTACCTGGAGGGACATGTTACATGGCTATCAGTCACCCTGCCTGCTCTATTCACAATCCATAACTTGATTATGTGCATCTACTTTATTCCTTCTGGCAGGCTCTAGCCATCTCCCTTCTAAAGCTGCAAACTGTGCTGTTCATTGCATTGTCCATCTCTTCGCCTGGGTGTTATTAAGCATTTCCTCCCACTCTGCTTCCCTTAAGACAGATACCTCACAAAGTGCTTACAAGTGATTCATTCTTATAGTTGGTACTTTTAGGGTCCTATAAACAGCATTGATTTTGTATTTTCTATGCTTAGGCTATTGTACATTTTCTGTGTAGGATGTTACTAAGGAAAACATATTACCTCTCTCTCTCTTTGTGTGTGTGTTTAAAGAAAGAGAATGCTGGATTGTGCTGTCTGAGGCCTAATCCACACTCCACAAATAATCCAGTTTGAAAAGGTCTTATTTGCCATGGCTCCTTCCTATTGAAGCCTAGGATTTGCAGTTTTACAAAGTCTTTTGCCTTCTCCACCCAAGAGTGCTGGTGCCTCACCAAACTATAAATCCCAGAATTCCATGGGAACTCCCTACCATGTAGCACTCCTGAAAGATGCCCATCCAACCCCTGTTTAAAGACCTTAAAAGAAGGAGAGTCTACAACCCTCTGAGGCAGCCTATTCCACTGTCGAACAGTTCTGACAGTCAAAAAGTTCTTCCTAATGTTTAGGTGGATCTCTTTTCTTGTAATTTGAATCCACTGGTTCTTGTTCTAGTCTTTGGCTCAGCAGAAAACAAGCTTGCTCCATCTTCTACATGACATCTCTTCAGATATTTGAAGATAGCTATCATGTCACCTCTCAGTCTTCTCCAAGCTAAACATATCTAATTCCCTAAATCATTCCTCATATGACTTGGTTTTTAGACCATTTTTGAGAGCTGGGATGGATTTATAGCTGTTTTGGTTTTATTTTTTGGTAGCCCATGTGGCCCTCAGAGGGCCCCAAGGCTTAAAAGTGGCCCCTGGACCTGGCACAGTTGCCCATCCTGGTGTGGACAATCAAGTTCTGCAGATCTTATTAGCACTATTATGTTATAAACAAAATTCTGGTCTTTAGGAAAATAGGTAAGCTAGCTAACCCTACCAACCGATATTAGCCATAAAATGGCAGTTTCAGGTGGCATGCCATTGCACAGTGGTGGCTGGAGGGGAATATCATGGCTGTTGTGTTCATGCTGTGCTTATCAGCTTCTCAGAAACATTTTGAAGGTCACCAAGGGATAGAGGATGCTAAACTAAATCAAGTGGTCCTTAAGCTTTGGTCATCTAGATATTTTGGAGTTCAGGCTCACAAATCACTGTCCATTGGTCATGCTGGCTGGAGTTTCTGGGAGATGGTATAAATGTCTGGAAGACCAGAGTTTAAGAACTGCTGAACTAGAGAAAGTATTGATCCAATCAGGTGGAGCATTTCTCCTACTTGTACATCAAGGAAGCTAAAAACCTTTGACTGCCTTGCTTCATTGCTGTAACCTGACATTCCATGTGCAGGTACACAAAACTTTGCAGAAAGTGTTACCCAAATTGTGTGGGGTCCATGAGGATCCCACTAGTGTCCAAATCTTAATATGGGGGATTTTTAATGAGCTCAAAATGGCAGTGAGAGGCTGGGTAATGGCAAGATCTTTTGACTGAGGAGACTACAAGCCAGAATGAACAATTAAATGTTTTTTTTTAATTTGAGAGTTAAAAAACAGCATTTACTCTTACACTGAGGCTTCAAGCACTCCCACAAGGCTATCAAAGAAAGTAGGAAATATTTGGATAGAGGAATCAAGTAAGGGGACTGTAGGTTATATTGTACTGATCCTGGAGGGTTGAGATCATGAAGTAAATTGTCAGTAAGGAAGCTGAGAAGGTAGAATGGTAATACAGACTGACTGAGTGTCAGGAAGAAGGAGATCTGTGCACCAGGCTACACAGACTGACGGCTGTCGAGAGGAAGGGGATCTATGTGCACTTTGGTGGAATTTTAGGGTGATATTTATATTTGGTAATTACTCTCAAGGGATGAGTGGAATTTAGAGTGGAATACAATGTCTCCTGGAGTTTCCCAGGACTAGACAAAGGGTTCTCCAGATGTGCTAATGATCGTTAATAGGCGATACATCTGGAATTGAATGGGAGCAGGCAACTTCTACTGTTGAGGAGAGGAGAAGAGGAAAAACCCATTTTGGAACCATGGAGGACTCTGCTATTTGTGAGTGAATTAAAGAAGACGACGGCATCTATGTACGTTACCGTACTGATGGTAGCTTGTTTAGCTTAAGCCATCTGAGGGCTCGCACTAGGACTCTAAACTATCTAGTCCGTGAGCTGCTCTTCGCCGATGATGCTGCCCTTGTTGCCCACACAGAAGCAGCTCTGCAGCACCTAACATCCTGCTTCGTAACAGCTGCAGAGCTGTTAGGGCTGGAAGTCAACCTGAAGAAAACAGAAGTTCTTTACCAGCCTGCACCACAGGACGAACACCACCATCCCCACATTGCCGTTGGCAACTCTGTGCTTAAGTCTGTTCAGCAGTTCACCTATCTGGGAAGCATCATCTCCTCAGATGCCAAGATTGACAAAGAGATCGATCACAGATTAGCAAAGGCACATAGTGCATTTGGAAGACTTTACAATAGAGTCTGGAGTAATAAACACCTGAGGCGAAACACAAAAATCAGTGTGTATAGAGCCATTGTACTGTCTATTCTCCTTTATGGGTCTGAAACATGGGTCACCTACTGCCACCACTTACGACTTCTCAAACACTTCCATCAGCGCTGTTTATGCACAATCCTAAATATACACTGGACTGACTATGTGATGAATGTTGCTGTCCTTGAGCAAGCAGGGATCACCAGCATTGAGGCCATGATATTGAGAACACAGCTGCACTGGGCAGGGCATGTTTCTAGGATGGAGGACCATCGCCTCCCCAAAATAGTATTCTATAGTGAACTCGCCACGGGTCAGCGTAAGAGGAGCGCTCCAAAAAAGCAATTCAAGGACTCCCTGAAACAACACCTCAGGCTCAGCCAAATTGATCACCAACAATGGTCCGCCCTGGCCTCACATCGGGAGGCATAGAGACACACTATCCACAATGCTGCAGCCTTATTTGAGAACTCATGCCGAATAAGTCTTGAAGAGAAACGACAACGCAGAAAAAATCACAACCCGGAAACATCACCCAAGGAAATCTTCTGCTGTGCTTTCTGCAACCGGACTTGTCTATCTCGGATTGGCCTTTTTAGTCATCAGCGTGCTTGCAGAAAGCGCGGGATGAGTCCTTCCGAAATCTTCGTTTGCGAAGAGAAGCCACACAGAGAGAGAGTGGATGAGTCATCTCCAAATGTTCTTCAGGAAGAACTCTGACCTCGGTATGACCTGTTTTGAGGATTTTAGAAGGTCCCTCCCTAACTTGTACATAACTCCAACCTTAGTAGCTGGTGAGTCCCTGGTTTACTTGCCAACCATGTGGAAGTTTACAGCAAGCCAAATTATTAAATATTGCCAATTGTGTGATATTCCAAGATGGGGGGTGTCAGGGTAAGTAACAAAATGTACCAGACAATCCTCTATTTTATTTGTTAGTCTGTTTTGTTTTTCCTTTAGAAGCTACATGGTCAGAAGGGGGGGATATTTGGAAATTTCACATTAAGGGCTATAGGAGATGAAGTGAAGTTTCCAAAGATGAGCACATTTAGCTCTTTCTGATACACAACATTGAGACTAAATTATCACTGCTGTTCAGCCCAAGTTTGTTGCATTTCAGAACAGCAGGGGAGAAGCTTATCTCTCTTTGCTTGGGCTTGAATTATTGCATATATCATAATGCAGGGGGAAAGCACATTTGGAGCATGATATTGTGTTTCTTCTTTTTCTTTTTAAAAGCTTCTCTCATAGGTAGGTGGTCAAGGATATTTTTGGGAACCCAGCATTTTCCAAGCCTAGAGCTAGAAACCCTATGATGGGGATTTAGGTTTGGCTAAAGGTGTATTGGATCTCCTAAGTCATTGTGAATGAGCAGAAACTCTAGCTATAAGTCACTTAATGCATTTAATTTTTGGTAGATTTTGACACAAATAAATGTTTTAATGAATTGATTGAATGGACTGAAATATGTTTATCAAGATGGCAAGCAATACAATATTCTTGCATGCCAGGAACTGGGAGCAAATTTGACTTCTTATTGAGGATGTGGAGAAATTTTGGGCTTGGTCTGCTAAAGATGTGCTAAGTCCATTTGAATTAGCAGAAATCCTGGCAATAAGTCACCTAATATATTTAATTTTCCTTTGACACAAAGGTATTAATACATCGAATGAATGAATAGAAATATGTCTACCAAATGCTTAACAAAATTACACAGTGGGACCTTGGAATCTGTTGGGGTTTGGCTCCAGGACGCTCTGTGGATACCAACATCTGTAGATGCTCAAGTCCCATTATATATAATGGCATAGTGAAATGGTGTCTCTTTATATAAAATATTGAACAGCAAGGTTTGCCTTTGGGGTTTTTTTGCGAGGGGGAGGGGAGATATTTTCAAGCTGTGGATGGTTGAATTCTGGAAAAAGAATCTGTGGATATGAAGGGTTGACTATGGTCTTTTTGCATACTGGAAATGGGGGCAGGTTGACATATTACTGAACAAGTGGAGAGGTTTAAGCCTGCATGCTTGCCACAGTCTTGGCCTCAGACCCAGATAATAGGGGTGATGGGGGAGATTGCACAGAAGGATGGGTATAAGGAATCAGTTCATGAGAACTGAAAAAGAAAGTTGCCTAGTTCTGTATTCAAGGGTTGAAGCTAGCAGTTTATTTAATGACACAGGGCTGGTCCAGATGTCAGAATCATAGAATCATAGAGTTGGAAGAGACCACAAGGGCTATCCAGTCCAATCCCCTGCCACACAGGAATACACAATCAAATCATTCCCAACAGATGGCCATCCAGCCTCTGTTTAAAAACCTCCAAAGAAAGAGACTCCACCACACTCTGAGGCAGCGCATTCCACTGTCAAACAGCTCTTACTGTCAGGAAGTTCTTCCTAACGTTTAGGTGTACATGACTGATGTTTTAATATGGGGGGGGGAGGGGGGTTAATACCTTTTTCATTTTTTCTGATCATTAGGTTTTTAGACGGCTTTTTAATTCACAATGTGAGATGCTTTGGGTCTTTTTGGAAGAAGATGGAAAATAAATTAAATAATTGCATCTGTTTTCAGAGTATATCAAGCTGCCTTACATTGAGCAAGAGGCAGAACATGGAAAGTTACTCTTTTGACACTACAGCTCTCAGAACTATCCGGACAGTGTGTCAAGGGATTGGTTAATTGTAGTCCAAGAGAAAGAGAGAGAGAGTATATTTTTCAAGCACTGATCTGTCCTGTTTTGGTGCCAACACTAGGCCTAGGTTTCTGAGAGAGGGTACAGGATGCAACTGAACCCAGGAGAGCCCCAGAGGGAAACGTGACTCACCAGCAAGAATGAAGAAGCAATGTGGTCAGTCCAGTCTGAATCAAACTCAGTCAAACAATAATTCTAAACAACAGTCCAAAAGGGAGATCCAAAAGTCTAGTCAGCAAATGGAGCAAGGTCTGAAGTTATCAGGCAACATGGATCAGGAACACAGGTCAGGAATGTGGCTTACACCAGAGAGAACTGTTGTGAGCAACAAGTTTCCCTGAGGGAGGGGCCGGAATTTATGGTCTGTTGTCAGCATGCAGCTGTTCCCTGATTAATGAGTGTTTGATTCTTAAATGCTCCAACCTCTGTAGCCCCTCTTTTCCCTCCTTCGTTGTGCCGTGGTAAGTACTGTACTGTTAGCTCTGTGTCTTGTGGTTCCATGGCTTCTTGGTCCTCTGCCGTACTAGTTTGGCAGCCTGTTCAAAAGTAAGCTGGACATTTCATTTTTCTGTGAGCTCTAGTTTCCGTATCACTCTATCTGCATCTCAAACAGAGAGCTGTCTGTCATCCATCAGTCAAAAAACTCTTTTCCTAGGGTGCTGGCTCATCGGGAGTTTCCTTTGTTTTAATGTTGGGAATCTGCCAAAAAATAATTTCTTTCTTTGCTAGATTGCACGTTCAAAGGAGATTTTGCATATAAATATACCCAAAAGTATCATCTCAGCATGCTCAGACTTCATGTTCTATCTGTCCCCATGCCAGTCTATTCCCCCATTTCCCTCCCTCTTTTTCTTCCCCTTCCAGATCTTTCTCTCTCCCCCACTTTCTTCCTCCACTTCTAACTTCCCCCTTTCTTCAACCAGTGCTGTCTGTCTACTCGTGAGTAACTTCTCATCACAATGCCTACTCACAAGGGGCTCAGGATTGGTACAGTATTGCCTCAGCAGCCTAAATCTAACCCACCTTTTAAGTTTCTCCTGGTTTTATTCAATAGTTCTTGTGAGCATGCTGGATGGATGTGTGTGGTATAAATGCAGTACCAGTTCATTTCTAATAAAAGTTTTCAAGGTTATTTGGTTCGTCTGGCTCCTTTTATCCCAGTTAGTACCGGAATACACGAGGTGAAAAATCCTGCCCAGTTATGCAACCTCTCGCTGCCAACTGAGCTAATTAAAATTCCACACAGTAAGATTTTTTACACACGTGGATTTTCATGCATGACAGTGATTTGTGTGACACTTGGGACTTTGGGCTTGAAATAATAATCATTACTAATGGAGCTATGGAAATTCTGAGTCCTTCATGGGTAGCTGGATGTATCCATGCCAGTGGTACAGTGAATCTGCTGTGGATTTTATTACAGACTTTAAAGGAGCTACCCAAGGTTCTGGACCTATTTTGAGGGTAGGATTCAGCACATTGGAAAGTCTGAAATAAATCCCAGAGTAGATTCACTGCACCCTGGAGATGGAAGCCACCACCCTCATCTGATCTGTCAATCCCAGGCCTTGATGCTCCCCTCCCAGTCTGTCAACCATACTTAACATGGAACAGATTGCCTTGTTTTCACATATCTTGGAATCGTCTCCATTCTGAATTTTGTGGATTTCAAGGAGAATAAGCCATTGAGACTCTGAGCAGCCAACAGCCCAGCTCTACCTCAGCAGGAGATCAATTATACTCGGTGTTGGCTGATGAGGGTATGGAAGAATTGTCAAGATTTCATTGCTGAAGGCTGACAAATGTAGAAATCAAGTAAGTGTAAAGCAATTTTATTCTTAAAGGGACCTGCAACAAAACAGGATCTGGTGGTTAGTCATAGTCAAGCAAGTTTTGGTTTATCTTTCCTTTGTGTTAGGATCTGCCTCGCCCTGCAGGACTGGGCACCTGTCTGCTAACACTGGCTCTGCCTCTCTATGCAGAACTAGGCCCAGGTTGGGGAAGTCTTGGAGGAACCAGGGACAAGGTGTCAGGCACAGCCGGCTGCACTCATGCGGCACACTTGAAGCAGCCAGCACAACAATTCAAGAAGGATATGGACAAGCTGGAACGTGTCCAGAGGAGGGCGACCAGGATGGTGGGAGGTCTGGAAGTCATGCCCTATGAGGAGAGGCTTAGGGAGCTGGGTATGTTTAGCTTGGAGAAGAGAAGGTTGAGAGGGGACATGATAGCCATGTTTAAATATTTGAAGGGATGTCATACTGAAGATGGAGCAGGCTTGTTTTCTGCTGCTCCAGACACTAGGACACAGAGCAATGGGTTCAAACTACAGGAAAAGAAATTCCACCTAAATCTTATTAGGAAGAACTTCCTGACAGTAAGAGCTGCTTGGCGGTGGAATACTCTGCTGCCTGGGAATGTGTCTCCTTCGTTGGAGGTTTTTAAGCAGAGGCTGGATGGCCGTCTGTCATGAGGACTTTGTGTGTTCCTGCAGGCAGAAGCCGATTGGATGGGATGGCTGTTGGGGTCCTTCCAGCCCTATGATTCTAGGCTGCATTCAGAGCCTGAGAAAGTTACTTTTGAATTACACCTCCCAGAATCTCCCTGCCATCACCTTTCTCAAGATCTGGTTGCATTGTTCCTTTTCCATCATCCTCTAGCCCAGTGGTTCTTAACCTGGGGTCCTCAATGTCCTCACAGGGGATCCTCAAAGGCTTGAAGGCTCCTGAGAAGCCCCTTGCTGCCTTGGGAAGGGAGTGGAGTGTAGCGCGAGCGCGCCAGCTGGTTCCCACCCTGCCTTCCTAAGGCAGCGAGGAGCCTCCTGAGAAGCCCCTGGCTGCCTTGGGAAGGGAGTGGGGTGTAGCGGGAGCGCGCCAGCTGGTTCTCACCCCACCTTCCCAGGACCACGAGGAGCTTCCTGAGAAGCCCCTCGCTGCCTTGGGAAGGGAGTGGGGTGTTGAGCAGCGGGGGGGGGGAGGTGCAGGCATCTTTCTGGGAATGATCAAAACTGTGAATGTGAAAGTTGCGAATGTGGAGGGGCAACTGTAACTATTTTAACATAGTCTCACTAGTCCCAGCATATTGGGCAGTTTATTAGGAACAGAGCAACTGTTATCAAATAGCCATCTTCATATGCTGGAGACACAGCAGACAAGCAGTCTAATTTTTGAGTTCTATCCTGGTTCTTTTATTCTCTCCTTTGCCCACTCAGCTAATTGGTTTTCCAAAGGTGTTTGTTACCCCTCTATCCAATTAAAACAAAGATGTTCTGTATAACTCTACCTGGGCTCCAGTAGGAGTTGTGTCCATCCTACTTGCCTGAGCTAGTGCATGTATGTTTTCAGCACACATACACAAAAACCAGTCCCATGGGAGATGGTTGTAAAGGTGAGTCTTTTTGCTAACAGTTTTTTTCCAGTTAGCAAGGAGGCTCACATTGATCACCACCTTCCATGGGACCAGAACAGAAGTACTGCTGAAGCATGCAGACGTTATGCGGTAAGGCATTATTGGCCACTTCCCTTCCCTTGTGTGATAAGGCTCTTGGAGGGCTTTTCCATTTGAGTTTTCAAAGAATCTTTAACTGTTGAACAACTTATCTTTAAAATGAATAAAATAAAAATGTGTGTCACATTTTTCTGAGCCATCAGATTCCATCCATCTCCATGATTCTAACTCTCTTTTTAAAAAATGTTTAATTTATTGTCAGAAACATATACCGAATCCTCTCATAGAGATCAACAAGATTATCTTACTTAATTCATACATTTCCAGTAACAAAAAAACTAGGGAAAAAATCAAAATGAAATGGAACTTTAATACAAGTATACTTAAACATCTTAATTGCAGACTTTTATGCTCTTCATATCATTCCTGTCTCATATGAAGCCAGCGTGTTAATAAAATAATGAGTTAGGATGGGTGGTGGTAATCCTGAAACAAAATCTTAACAACAGCTGCAATGAGGTTTTCAAAGATGAAACATGCAAGCTGTTTCTTTTTCCCGTCAGAGCCAGGGACAGAGTCCGCCAAGAACCTGGAGAAGAAGCCAAATGAAAATCCAGATGCCATGGCTGGAGAAGAAATAGGAACCGCACCCCATCCTCTTCTCTGAGGCCTTGTCATTTGGATTTTGGCAGCCCAACTGACTGAGCCTCACCAGATCGTGGAGACAGGCAGTTGCTCCTGAAGCAGAAAGATAAAGAGCTTGTAAGGGGACCGCTTGCCACACAGCAATTAACAAGGAGAGATGGCACCAAGCAAATCTTTCAATTGGTTGCACAGGGCTTTTGTCATTTTGCACTTAGGCTCTGAAGCTGCCAGCATCATTATTGCAATGGAAGGTCTGTTTGGTTGGCATTTCCATCAGAAGCCTGGTTTCTGAAAGAGTTTTTGAGTCTGGGCGTTTTAATTAACAAGGGGGATTACACTTGGCAGTGAAGCTGCCAAGGCAGAATTCTTGCTGTCACTCTTCTTTCATAGAAAAAGAGGGTTGGTTTCTTTTCTGCCACTCATCTTGTACATGGCAAGCTGTTTTCTTCACATGCTTAGCTACAGTGAAACTGCAGAATTTGAAGTGCTGGTTGTGACCTTTAAACCCTTAAATGGCTTAGATTTAGACTATCTGAAAGACTTTATCTTCCTATACAAGCTGCCCTGAACTTCGGGGACCACTTCTTTTCGATCCCACCACCATCACAGGCAGGTTTGGAGAGGACATGAGGGAGAGCCTTCTCCATGGCTACTCCCAGGTTGGGGAACTCCCTTCCACAGGAGGTTTGGTGCCCCCTACCCTGCTCTCTTTCTACTGGCAGGCAAAGACCTTTTTATTTAGGCAGCCCTTTAGTGCTTAAATCACATTTTAAAAATTCTAAATTATTAGTTGTTAAATTTTGTATTAATTCATTACAAATACATGTTTTGGTATATAAAGGAAAGTAAAAGAAAAATTTAAAGAATCAATAAACAGTATATAACAAAACAACTAAGCATCATTTAAATTGATAATTTAATCACATTAAATTATGTGGCAGAATAATTGTGCTTTTTATCTTTTTATTCTGTTTTAACTGTGCTTTAAACTGTTTTAACTGTTTTGAGAATTGCTTTTTTTGTTTTCGTTTTGAATTTCTGTAAGCCACTTTGAGGTCCTTGTCAGGAGACAGGTAGGGTATTAAATAAATAAATAAATGAATAAATAAATTTATGGATCATGGGTCACTCACCCAAGCCCTTGAACTCCATTTCAGAACTTAACCTGAGTAAAGACTTCTCCCAGGATCACCATTAACACATGAACTGCATTTTCCTGAACTGCTGCGGCCACAGCTTCATCAACAACCAAAGGTCCCAAATATACTTTTCATAAATATTTTTAAAGTGTGTCTGAAATCCAGTGTTCCAGCTAGATTCATGACTGAAGGACTTGTCCATTTATAAGTTTGAGATTTCGCAACTGTCAAAAAGCACCTGATGCTGCAGTAAGACTAAAGCAGGAATGGGAATAATTTCATAGAAGTGGGGGTGGGGGGTGGGAATCATGCAGCCATTCAGATTTTGAACTGCAACTCCCACCATTCCTTACCATTTAGGGTTGATGGAAGTTGGAAACCAACCAGATCTGGAAGGCCACATGATTCCCACACCTGAACAACAACACAAGTAAGATCTGAAACAGTGTGTAGGCCTGTGACTCTAACATTTGTCACCTTTCTTTCTTTTTTAACATCTTTTGCCTGATGAAGAAGCTAGTAGACCCTCAAATGCTTGCATCATGTGTTTTGCATTTGGTTGACCAACAAAGGTATTTTTTTTCTTTTTGTGGATGCATGGATCTGATGTAGTGATGGGGAGGGCAAAATAAGGGCATTGCCTCCCCAAATAGGAATTCTGTCCCATCTGCCATGGGATTTTCCTTCAGTCCCCAGATTTCTACCATTGCCAGAACTTTAGCTGAGCATTTAGAAATACAGTTTAGGCATCCCAAGAAAACGGGCAGGCAAAAGTACCATGGGAATGTAAGCATGGTAAATAGAAGGACTCATGGTGTGAATGATTTTGAATGTCTCACTCTTTGTGGGACTTAAAATTTGGTGACTGAAGGGAAATGTCATGTAGGGGCCAGAATTCTTATATGGGACAATGCCCTCATCCATCCCCCAATAACTACACCCCTGGATCTGCACACTTCCCTGGATGGCAGCCCCATCTAAGAAAAAGTAAGTGGAATAATGGTCAGCTGCAGAATATATGCTCCCCATGATAAAGGGTCCCATATTCTGTTCCTATGACATCTCGTTAATTGTGTGTGTGTAAGTGTAAAGGATTAGGCAGGGGGCTGGAGAAATTACTGTGCAAAATGGACATAGAGGTTATGAGTTCTGTAAGTAGACCCTATTCAGAACTATTGTTGCCCACTCTATGTATAAGGCAGGTTTCAGGACAGGCATTGTCTTGGATGGGGTTGGGGAATTTTAACATTGACAAGAGCAGATTTAGGAGCAGGCAGCCCAGCTCACCACCAACAGCACCATGTTTGGATGATGCCAGAGGCTTGTCAAGGGCTATCTTAATCAGCTCTCTACTCATCTGCTGAAATAAACAGTACAGATTGTTCAGCTTCGCTTGTCAAATTGGCAACACTGCCTTGCATAATGGAAATGACAATCACCAGTAACATATTTAAATGCCTGGTATTATGTCAGGGATAGACCACACATGCCAATTGTGCATCAAAGTTGTGAGATGGGGCTATAAACAATGCATTCAAAAGCTGAACAAATGTTATCGGAGGCTATAAGCCAACCCAGAACTTGGAATTAAAGCTTGGAATTAACTTGCTGATTGATTTTTTAAAATTGTTACTACTTTCATCAGTTTCCCCCTAACTTTCATCTAACTTTTTAGACCAGTGATGGGCAACCTTTTGAGCTTGGTGTGTCAAACTTCTCCAAAAGCAAATGTCTCTCCCTCTGTCACATTCTGTGAAGCAAGAAGGCCAGCTGACTCAGCACAAGAAATATTGGAATTGGAGGGAAAGTGTCCCATGGATTTGTTGTTAGGCAGACTAATCTGCATGATTTCTTTGAGAAGACAATAGGGAGAAAGAAAGGACAGGCAGAGAGTTTTCTGGAGCCCAGGTTAGATAGCTGGGTTTGTGGAGCAGAACAGCAAAGTTTGGGAAAGGAGGGGGGAAACGGGGGGGGGGGCTTGGAATGGAAAAGGAGGGGGAGGTGGTTTGCTTTCTTAAGCAGCCAGGGACATTTCAAAATGCCCCTCCATGGGCTTGTATGGAAGGAATGCATTTGGAGTCTGAGGAGAAGGGAGTATATTGTGACCCTGTTCAGTAACTTCTCTTTCTCTGTTGATTATGTTCTGGACTACATGGAATCATGGATCTGGAAGAGACCACAAGGCCCATCTAGTCCAACTCCCTGCCATGCAGGAATACACAATCAAAGCATTCCCGTTAGATGGGCATCCAGACTCTGTTTGAAACCTTCAAAGAAGAGACTCCACCACACTACAAGGCAGTGCATTTCACTGCCAAACAGCTCTTACTGTCAGAAAGTTCTTCCTAATCTTTACCTTTTAACCTTCTCTTCTCCAGACTAAACATACCTAGCTCCCTAAGCTTCTCCTCATAGGGCAGGGCTTCCAGACTGCCCATCATTTTGGTCACTCTCCTCTGGACATGTTCCAGCTTGTCAATATCCTTCTTGAATTGTGGTGCTCAGAACTGGACACAGTATTCCAGGTGAGGTCTGGCCAAAGCAGAATAGAGTGGCACTATCACTTCCCTCAATCTAGACAGTATTCTATTTTCTATTGTATACTGTGGCATGATATACAATTGCTATATAATATTATTTGGGCCATTTCAGAAAAGCCTTTTAGACTGAAAGGCAGGTGCCTATCATGTATGAAAGGCAAATGGAACCCTTCTGGAGTGTGGGGGTGTACAGGAAAGCACAAAAACACACTTAAAAAGTCCCAAGTACACGGGGGTGTCATAAAAAGAGCACTCCCTACCTGACTGTTGCAATCTCATCCGGAAGTGTTTGCCCATTGATACTGTATTCACATGGGTACAATGGCATGAGGATTCAAACAATGCCAGCAAAAAAGCACTACATGAGATCAATTGATGGCTTGGGCGGTCAATAAAAAAAAGAATGGCGTTTGGACTTTACATGATTGTGAAAGGATGTCATCGTCTGGTATGCGTGCCCTTTCACGATCATTAGGCATCCTTTATTTCCTGCATATGATGAAGTCCTGTATTAATGGGATGCAAACTACTTTTGAACTCAGTTTTAGAGCAACTGAAAATAAGCTGAGAACAAAGGGGGAAGTCAGAAAAGGAGAGAGAAACACCTTTTTAAAGCAGCTGAAAAAATGGGACAACTGAGGATTACACACATCATGAAAGAGATGTGATCTCTTCCACTCACTCTCTTGATGGAGGTTTTGAAAAAAAGAAAAGAAAAACAAGCAAGCAAACAAAAACATCTAGCATGGAACGTTCTAGAAAGGTCTCAAAGCCCATGACATTATGAGCCTAAGATGGAAAATGCAAGTGGTGCATCCTTTTCTGGGGAAAATACAACACTTTATTAAATAACCAACAATTTACTTTCAACAATCTGTCATCTGAGGGAGCACCTCATTCTGTCTAATGATAGGACTGGGATGGCTTTGTTAAATGGTAGATAGAGTCTACCATCTAATCACAGTGAGATGGCAAATGGAGGGCAAAGTGTTTACACCTTTGTGCCTTGTTGTCCACTCTGGAAAATAGCTGGGAGTGATCTTCTTGTCCTTGGTCTTGCCAGCTTTTTTTTTTTTTTTAAGAGGATAGCACTTTCCTCTTCCTCTGGGTTTATATTTTTCAGATAAATTAGTCTCTACTGCCACTTCCACCTCCTTAAGCAATAAACACAGCATTCCAACCTGTTCAACAGCCACTCTTCCATACGTTTGTCATAAGATGATGCTGTTACCTCTACAATTTGTACAAGTGCTTTGTCTGTTGCAATCCACTGACAACGTCTGGGTGAGAATATAGAATAAGATATGTTTTTCGAGGAGATACTACTATGACATTTCTTTTTAACGTTTTGGTCATAGTGAACAAATCTTGCCAAGAAAACCCCATTATATGTTTGCCTTAGACTCGCTATAAGTCAGAAACAACGCAAACATAGTGCTCAGTTCTTCTGCTGGGCAGCAATTCACTGTTGATATTCCCAGAGCTTGGGAAAGTTATTTTAAAAACAACTAACAGCTGCAGAGCTGTTTGGGCTAGAAGTCAACCTGAAGAAAACAGAAGTTCTTTACCAGCCTGCACCACAGGACGAACACCACCATCCCCACATTGCCGTCGGCAAATCAGTGCTCAAGTCCGTTCAGCAGTTCACCTACCTGGGAAGCATCATCTCCTCAGATGCCAAGATTGACAAAGAGATCGATCACAGATTAGCAAAGGCATATAGTGCATTTGGAAGACTTCACAAAAGAGTCTGGAGCAATAAACACCTGAGGCAAAGCACAAAAATCAGTGTGTATAGAGCCATCGTACTGTCTATCCTCCTTTATGGATCTGAAACATGGGTCACCTATCGCCACGACCTACGACTCCTCGAGCGCTTTCATCAGCGCTGTCTACGCACAATCCTAAATATACACTGGACTGACTATGTGACGAATGTTGCTGTCCTTGAGCAAGCAGGGATCACCAGCATTGAGGCCATGATATTGAGAACACAGCTGCGCTGGGCAGGGCACGTTTCTAGGATGGAGGACCATCGCCTCCCAAAAATACTACTCTACGGTGAACTCACCATGGGTCAGCGTAAGAGGGGCGCTCCAAAAAAGCGATACAAAGACTCCCTGAAACAACATCTCAGGCTTGGCCAAATTGATCACCAACAGTGGTCCGCCCTGGCCTCACATCGGGAGGCATGGAGACGCACTATCCACAATGCTGCAGCCTTATTTGAGAACTCACGACGAACAAGTCTTGAAGAGAAATGACAACGCAGAAAGAATCACAACCCAAAAACATCACCCAAGGAGACCTTCTGCTGTGCTTTTTGCAACCGGACTTGTTTATCTCGGATTGGCCTTTTTAGTCATCAGCGCGCTTGCAGAAAGCGTGGGATGAGTCCTTCCTGAATCTTCGTTTGCGAAGAAAAGCCAGAGAGAGAGAGATATTTCTGAGGATCTCTAGTGGCCATGCTGTCTAGGTGAGTCTGGGAGATGCAGTCCCAAAGAGTAACTTTTCCAGGCTGTGGACATCCTACTGATTAAAAATGGTTAGCAGCATCAGTTAAGAGCGCATTTACCTGGGTGGAATTCAACAAGTGTGATTTCTAAATAGTCCTGTATAGGATTCTGATGTAAATCAACAGAAATAACACAGCATTGGCTGCAATTTTGCATATAACTACTAAGAAGTAACTTCCCTGACACCGGAGCTCTCCGTTAATGGAAAAGGGGGCAGGTCAAGCATAAAAGGACTTCATAAAAATTAGCTTTTTTGTCATAGACTTTGGGCTTGACTAAACGGGGAGTAAAAATCCAGATGAGATTCAGACTACTTCGGCCTGGAGTTGTGGTGCATGAAATCCAGACTACTCTGGCCTGGATTTAAGTGCCACACCTGCCAAAGCCTGAATCTGGATTGGTTTTTAACTTGGCTTCCATTCAAAGCTGTTACTCATGCTTGACTCTGAGCTCCAGGAAGAGCAAAGTGCCAGTGGTAGCCGCCCTCTCTGAAGCCAGAACAGGTAGCTAGACTCACGATGGTGGGATGGGGGCTGTTCTGACTTCAGAGAGTGTGACTGGTGGGGCTGGCATCCATCCTGACTTTAGAGAAGGCAGCTACCATTGGTACTTTGCTTTTCACAGAGTTCAGAGGGGCAATTGTGTGCCAGCAAATCAAAGCCCCAGTGGTAGTCACCACTGGGACTACCAGTGGTGTCTCAAGAAACCAGGACCAGCTTGGTAGATGAAGGGAACGCTGTGGATATTGCATACCTTGATTTCAGTAAGGCCTTTGACAAGGTTCCCCATGACATTCTTGCAAACAAGCTTGTAAAATGTGGGCTAGACAAGTTAACTGTTGTCACTGGTCACAGCTTTCGAAGAGGAAGAGGAGCCTCTGCTGAGCACCCTTTGGGTTTCTGTGTTTCTGTGCTTGTGTGTACTTCTTGTGGTTTATTTTTTGATGTATTTTTGAATTTTCTGTGCTCATTTCTTCTCACAAGAATCGTGGAGATTTGGAACCTGGAAGTAAATGGAGCTCCATTCGTGCTCTGTTACTGCCAGGGATGTCTCTTTTACACTGCTCAAGGTAAGTCTGGTGGTTGTGGTGGGTTCTTTTGCTGGCCTAAAAACATTTTAAAATATGCCGGCAAAAGAATTTTTACAGAGGGTGGTATGATAAAGTTATCTACGATCCTATAAAGCCAGCACCATCACTACTCCTCCTGATTGGAGTTGTTGTGGGATGGCAATTAAACCTTTCCATGCTACTGTTTTAAGCTAAGCTTTATTGCATTCAGCTTCTTATATACTCCCCACCCACCACAGCTAATTGCAGGTTCAGGAAGGGCAATTTACATCTGGATTAAGCCCTCTCCTGTAGCTGCATTCAAACTGGAAATAACATAGCAAGAGACACCCTTGCAGATCTCCCATACAATGTATCGTTTAGTCCTTAAATATTGCTAGACCAGTGGCCAAAAGTCCTTAAAAGCAAAATAAAAGGGAAACACGGAATAAAAACTGATGTAAAGAGAAAAAAGGGTCTCAGAATGCAAAGAAGGAAGCTTTATTCCAAAAAGTAGACCAACCTCTAGCTTTGAATACTGCCAGCTGCCATTTGCTAGATTTCAAGGCATGCCTTTCTAAAATCCTTTCAGGTTGATTTTCAAATAGTTTTGTAAGTAGAGACTCCTGTTTCATATATATATATCCATATGCAGTTTAGTACATTAGTTTTTATAAACGTTACTGCATGTGTGAATTGCATACTTTCCAACATTTCACAAAGCAAAACTGGGATGCATGTGGCCAAACAACATCAGAATGTGGTCAAGATGTCAAAAATTATTGAAGAGGAAGAACAGTCAAGCTAGGAGAGGCTTCAGCAGTTTGCTTTTGCCTGATCTTACTGGGAAGGGCAAGATCCCATCCCTTCTCTCCTCTACTCCCAGCTGAGTAAATTTAGTGGCAACTACTTTTGCACTTTGAACTCAGTTTGCAGCAACTGAAATAAGCAGAGGACAAAAGGTGGGAGGAGGAGAGAGAAACTGTGACATTTTAAAAGCAGCTGAAAAAATGGGAAACAGAGGATTCATCAGGATGTCCCTGCCAGATTAGGACAGATGGAGGATATACAACCAGTTGATCATGAGATGCCTGCTAGAAAGTGATGGCTGACACTGCCAACCTGTGCTCCCCAATAACCAATGTACAGAGAGTAATATTGTCTCATAGTAGAGGTGATACATAGCTGTCCTTCCTAATACAGTTGGCCCTCTGTATCCATGGGGATTGGTTCAGGATTCCCAGCAGATACCAAAATTTGTGGATGATCAAGTCAATACACAATGTACAACACAAGTAGAGTAGTACGTACTGTATTGTTAGACTGGAGAGAAACTGAGGATCTGTGAAATGGCAGGAGGTGAGGATTTGTGCATGGCAGGGAGTCTCTAGCCTCACCTCTCTCCCCAGCCTCACAAATACAGTATGTACTCTCCCCTTTTCTTTCTTAAAGGAACAGAAGAACGCAGAAAGTGATGGGCAAGTGAGAGAGCAGCTGAGGAGCCAGCACTACTGAGCCGGGGAAGGGAGGAAACTTCCCCCATCAGCCAGGAAATGCCTCCGGAGCCTAAAATTTGCCACAGTAAGTGGCAGTGGCAGCAGTGGAGGTGGTGGTGGCTGAAACTCTGCAAGGACAGTGAAGACACATCCCTGCAGAGTATAATGATGTGCAGGGTTTGGGTGCAATGTTGGGGAATGCAGGGACATGCAGGCAAAACTCCATTCAGAGTCTTTGCCCCACATGTAGACGAGCCCCTGGAGTCTCTGACTATAGTCGGCCATCTTACAGCCAACAACTACAATAGGGGCATTCTTTCCATGGGAAGCAGGCAGTATCTCCTACATTAGTGAGTCTTCATTCACCACATGGCAGAAGCTATTCTTAAACAATTCCCTAATAGAGAAGATCCTCCAAACCTCATAACTTCCATCACTTCCAACATTGTGTTGCTATGTTGACACTTACATGCCAAATTCCATAGCAGAGATAGGATGTTGTTAATTAAGCATATTTCCAGTAATTCCCAGAATTCCCTAAGCATACTTTTGTTGCCAGGCTTGATGTTTCTGGCTTCACAGAATTTTGGCTTTTGTGTCCTGCAGTGCATAAGTCGCAGGAGCTTGGCAACAGTGGCGACCACTGGACCCAGAAGCTTCCTATGCCACATGCCAGTGAGTTTTGACTTGTTCATTATCCAGGCATGGTTTCCTGGAGGGGAAAAAATAAAGGTATTCAATCCCACTCTCTGGTAAGCCAACAGCAGTAGGAGAACACATTGTTGGCCATTAATTTGCTGAAGAACTGAGCTAGCTGGCTCAGCCTCTGTGCTGTCACAGTTCAAGTTACCTTAATTATACTTCTTCAGGAAGTCAATCCAGTAATTATATAGTTTCACCAATGGGGTAGCTGTATTTACCTTCTTTATAAATGGGCACTGTGAAGAAAAGATGAGAAAAGAAATTAGCTTTACAGCACAACCTTATGCATATTACTTGGATGTAAGTACCACTGTATCCAACAGGCTACACCACAGCAAGTAGGTTTCAGACTCCAGTCTTACCTCATTGATGATTTGTTTTCAACAGTTCTTATTCTTTAATGTCAGCAAAGATCAAGTCCTAAAACTAGTTCCTAATTCCAACTAGAGAAGACCCATTGAATTAACAGGAATAAATTTATAGCGCCTAAATACCCTAAAGGCACCAGATCCCATCTGATCTTGGAAGCTAAGCAGGGTCAGCTCTGGTTAGTATTTGAATGGGAGACCACTAATGAATGCCTGGTGCTGTAAGATGTATTTCAGAGGAAGGCACTGGCAAAACCACCTCTGAGTATTCCTTGCTTAAGAAAACCCTATGGAACTATGGAGTCTCCATAAGTCAACAGGTGACTTGAAGGCACACACACACACACGTGTTGATTTACCATTAAGCAATTGATTCAGTGGGTCTGAGCATGGGCTAGAAATTTAGGCCCACAACTTTTAACATTTTTTAATGTTTTTTAACCATAACCTTGTCCTTGCTTGAAAATTCAAGGCACATTGCTGAGGCGAACACAAACTTGATCTTCTGAGCATGAAAAGTTTCCTCTAATCTACAGAAGAGATGGAAATCTAGCAGAAGGTCCTAAGGAAGAAAAGAATGGTGAGACCCACAGATGTCATGAGTTCTTGCAAGCCCCGGAACTGCCTCCAACAATGCTCTATAGAAAGACCACCTGTCCTCCAGAGCAGCTTTTCAAATGTCATAGAGGGCTGCTGTGGGAATTAATAGAAATTGCTTTGCCTGGTTTGTTCATCAGGGGAAGACTTATGAGTGGAACTCTGCCCATAGGTTTCACCACTCAATTAAAAAAAAAACAAAAAACAGAATCTGAAAATTTAAATGAACAGGATAAAGCCAAAGATACCAATGTGGTAGGTCATCAAATATCCATTTGTCCCAGTTTTTTCAGTGACTACCAAAGCTTAGAAATATTCCCTTTTTTCCTCTTTTCTTTTCTTCCCTTTTCAAAATACTAGTTTCTGGAATCTCCCAGCCATGGCAACAAAGCAAAACAAAACAAAAACCTCCAAAACACAAAACCCTAACCTTTCCAATCTCTAGTGATCACTTTGGGATACAATTCAAGGTGATCCATACTTTAATAGCTTTGGTTCTATTATTAATAGTACCGGTACTAATTTTCAATGTATTGAGTGCACATTTTGTTTTAAATGGCTGTGAATACAGGTTCATGGCAAATATGCAAGGCATATCTAGTAAACAGTGAAATTGTTGCTGATATAGACACTAAATCCAGTAGCAATCTACCTCCACTGCTGTGTTGTCTGCATCCTCTCTCCATCATCCTCGCTCCCACCACCCATACACATACAGTGTGATTGTGGTGCCCTAAACTTCTGTGTTGCTCCAGAACTGCAGCAGAGTGGCACTGAAAGACCAAGTGAAAACACTGGTGTATAAAAACTAAATTGCAAACAAGCATGATGTCCAATGACTGTAGAAAGCAGATCTGGCCTCATTTTGCTGCCTGTAGCAAATGACAGGTTGGTGCCCCTCCTATTCTGGTACAAAATCAGCAGCTGAATTGTACACTGGCAGTAGGACTGTGTCCTCTACCACAGAGGTGGGCAAAGTGTGGTCCATTTCTTCGTTCCCTTAGTAAGTCCCACACTCAGGAACCCCCAAAATTGACCTATCAATAATTTGGCATATTCATATACTGGTAGTCATCCATGGGGGAGAACAGTACATCCCAGGGACTCGCTGTAAGGATCCCAAAGGCATGTGCTAAGCCATGTATTGCCCAAAGGACAGGGGATTAAAAAAATCCAAACTGAAAGGAAAGGTCAAGAGGATATTGTTTGCACACACCCTAGTGACAGACAATTGATCCCATCATTGGTAGTTGGAGTAATCCTTTGTTTGAAGGTATTACTCTTTCCTTAGTCACCAGACCCAGCCATCAAGTTCATGCTTGGTAAATTTAATCACCAGAACATTTAGAGTAGTTGCAACACATTAACATCTTTGGAAGTCCATTGTTCAAACTCATTGTTCAATCCATTGTTCAATCTCTGGAGAAATCATAGAATCATAGAATTGCAGAGTTGGAAGAGACCACGAGGGCCATCCAGTCCAACCCCCCTGCCACGCAGGAAATCACAATCAAAGCATCCCCGACAGATGGCCATCCAGCCTCTGTTTAAAGACCTCCAAGGAAGGAGACCCCACCACGCTCCGAGGGAGTGTGTTCCACTGCCGAACAGCTCTTACTGTCAAAAAGTTCCTCATGTTGAGGTGGAATCTCTGTTGCTGGAGCTTGCATCCATTGCTCCGTGTTCCAGTCTCTGGAACCCATTGTTTCAATAAACAAAATCCCATCACCTGAGGACACGTTTTTGGGTATAATTACTGTCCCCAAACCCTGCCTCAGCATGCATGGACTTTCGGACTACAAGACAGGTGATGTATAACCCCTCCCCCAAAAAACTACCTATCTATCCCTCTGTCGGCCTTTCTTCTTCCCTTCCTAAAGGTCTTGTGTGAATGCTTTATCATATGAATGTGTGTGTGAGTGATGTTATTATTTTAAAGTCCTTAATAAATATCATTGTTAACATTTCATCTCATGTTCGTGTGTATGTCAGTTCAGAGTTAGTAGGGGTAAACATAGGCATAAGATCCCTCTCTGTTGCATCACTAAGTCGAGTTGCTGCTAATTTCCCCAACATATTAGAAACTCAATATTTGTGTGGGAATTCCATGAGCAATTTGGGTAATACAATTGGTCAGGGACTATTTTCTGGCCTGAATGGACCTCCAGAGTAGAAAATTTTAAAAATTTCAAAATATGTCCCCAAATGCCAACAAATGGCTTTTAAAGGATGTGAGGGCATTTTCACCACTTTCTGCCCTCCCTTGCAGCCCATGGACTCCCTGAAACAACATCTCAGGCTTGGCCAAATTGATCACCAACAATGGCCTCACATCGGGACGCACTATCCACAATGCTGCAGCCTTATTTGAGAACTCACGCCAAACAAGTCTTGAAGAGAAATGACAACGCAGAAAGAATCACAATCCGGAAACATCACCCAAGGAGACCTTCTGCTGTGCTTTCTGCAATTGGACTTGTTTATCTCGGCTTGGCCTTTTTAGTCAGCAGCGTGCTTGCAGAAAGTGTGGGATGAGTCCTTCCTGAATCTTCATTTGTGAAGAAAAGCCAGAGAGAGAGAGGTTGGGGGAGGGGGAGAATGTGGTGAAAATGCCCTCACATATTAGGCCTTTCATAGGCCTCTGGGGGCCAAAAACATGGTAAAAATGCCCCCCATGCAAAAATTTCTTGACGGAGTGAACAGATACTTTTTAAAAAAACAAGTACCCAAGGTTCTTTTCCACAAATGATTTGTTGGCGAGCCATAAAAGCTTCCAAGATGGGGGGAAAATTATTGTGATAGTTGGCTCCCAGCTCCCAAGTGTGTTGTTTCAATATGTTGAGACATCTTTTCTTATTGAGGATAAGAATCACAGTATCACAGAGCTGGAAAGGCTCAAAATGACCACAGTCCAACCCCCTGCTGTGCAGGAATATACAAGTAATGCACTGCTGAAAAATACCCATCCAACCTTTATTTAAAGATCTCCAAAGATGGAGAGTTCTCCACTCTCTGAAGCAGTCCATTCCACTGTCGAACAGCTGTTGCTGTAAAGAAGTTCTTCCTAAGGTTACGTGGAATCTCTTTTCTTGTTTTGGGCACTCTAAACTAGATGTAGTGGGAGACATGATCTCGTCACCATGGACAAAGTAAGATTCAGTTATCAGTGCAGTTATTGTCTGTATGTGGACAAAAGAGGGGATGTCTCCTTGCCCTTTGCCTCAGACAGGAAAATGTCTCACACCAGCCCTTGTTGCTGTGTGCCTTCAAGTAATTTCTGACTCATTGTGAACCTATCATGAGGTTTTCTTCCAGATTTTGTTCAGAGGGGGTTTGCCCTTGCCTTCTTCTGAGGCTGAGAGAGTGTGACTTGTCCAAGGTCACCCAGTGGGTTTCCATGGCTGAGTGGGGAGTTGAAGCCTGGTCTCAGTGTCTTAATCCACTACACCAGCAGGCCAGCCCTGCTGAAAGGCAAAATCCAAGTTCACAAATACTTACATATTATTAGAACAAAGATGTACCAACCAGAAGGCCAGCGGATGCTAAAACAACTGGCATCTGTTGAAATTGAGGAGGGAGATAGGCAAAAGAAATCTCAAGCTATTTTCTGTTCGATACTGGAAGAGCACCAATAAACACAAAAGGAAAGGTCAAGCTACAGCTTTCTGTTTCCCCAGCTTTGGTCTGCTAGATAGGCGAACAAAGTTCAGTGGAGAAAATCTGGAAGGCATTATGCAGGGAAAGATGAAAGAGAGGATAGACAGGGGGGAAAGGGTTGAAAAGCACTTTAAGAAATGGGGAGAAGAGTAATAAAATAAATGGGTCAAAGTGGCACCTGCAGAGAAATCTTTGGATGGATGTAGGAGAGGTGAGATCAAAAGAATGGAAAGCCAATTAGACAATCAAAGGAGAAGGTACCCGGTTTTGAGATATTGGGCAGTGAGCTAGTCTGTCTCCCTTTAAAAAAAGGAAACAGGAGAGAGGGATGGAGAAGAAACCATGGCAGAAAGGAGAGAAATTGTGTAAGGTTTGCCTCTTCTGCCAAGACCACTGTTAACATGAGAGGTCATTTCCTTCCAAGACTTTGCTTGTAATCTATAAACCATCCCTGTTTGGGCTTTCCTGAACCTCCCCAGATTCCTCAGAATTAGTTTCTCCTGGTTTTGCCCCCACCCCATGATGATGCCCCAAATTATGAGAGTCTGGCCCAGGCATTTAGGTTCAAACTAAATGATATGCTGGTGATGCATTTGTTTTACAGCTACACCTCAGTTAATAAAGTAGATGTGTTCCTGACATTATTTCTTTAACAGAAACATTGATACCAGAATCAAAAATGATGTAGAAAGAACAGGGACCCTACCTCACCCCCACCCAAAAAAAGACCAGTCCAACATTGACTTTATCAGAGCATGCAAATATGGCATCATAAGGACGCCTAATGACCACAAAAGGGTCCACGTATCAGATGACGTTGTCCTTTCATGAACATGTACTGCTAAAAACCCATTCTATTTTATGGACAGCCCTAGTCGTGGATGGATCCCCTGTGGTGCTTTTGTGCAAGCATTGCTGGCATTTGAATCTGCATGCCATTGTACTCACGTGAATGCAGTGTGAATGGCCAGACTGGCCAGAACACTTCCAGGTGAGATCGCAACATCCAGGTAGGTGACACTCTTTTTATGACTCTCCTCGGTTTACTTGTAAGTCTTTCAGTGTGTTTATGTGCTTAGTGTAATTTTTTAAAGTGTTTTTTTTTTTTAAATTCCCGCATTAGGTATTCTCGCAAGAATCTGCAGGATTTCAGATGAGGAAGTGAACAGAGCTCCGTTCATGCCTCATTCATAGCCAGGGCTGCCTTTTGCTGGGATCAGAGGTAAGTGTGGTATGGGACGTTCTTTTGCTGGCATAAAAGCAACACAAATGATCCTGGCAAAAGAACATTTTGGGAGGGTGGTCTGATAAAGTCCCAAGTTTCAGCAAACTTTTTATTCAGAACTATCCATATGTTTAGGTGAACTGAAACTACCATGCATTGCATAAGTAACCAAAAGCATTCTGAATCTTCTAGAGACCATTTGAAGCGTTCTTCCAAGAAATCATTTTTCCTTTACCAGCCCTCAATTTCCTTATGATTTCTATTTTGGTGGCCAAATGTTTGCCTTTTTCTTAAATAAATAAATAAATAAATGATGGGGATTGCTGATGAGGCTTATCTGCATTCCCCTTTTCTCTCTCATTTGCTGTTCAGGCATTCTCAATAAAAGATTTCGGAGGGCAGTTGCTGTTTACCTTGCCTCTTGTTGGCAGGCACATGTGGCTACAGTAGGACCTGCTAGAGTATAAATTTGCTTTTTCCCAGTTCAGGCTTTATTGCATTGTTTACTATAAATATGTTTCTGCAACCCAAAACCAAATGTTTGTGATTCTCCAGCCCTCCTTCACTATCCTCCCAATGCATACCCTCCAACATTTCACAAATGAAAACCAGGACACATGTGCATCAGTGTGTGCTCAAGATGACAACAGTTGTTAATAGGAAACAACACACAAGCTAGGGAGGGAACAACAGTTTGCTTTCCCTGAGCCTACTGGGAAGCTCAAGATTCTGCCCCTTCTCTATTCCTTCTCTGCTGAGTTAATGGAGTGCAAACTACTTTTGTCATTTGAAATCAGCTTTTAGTAAGAAAGGTAGAAAGTGGGAGGAAGAGAGAAAAATTGGAACATTTTAAAAAACAGTTGAAAAAAATGGGACAGTAGAGGATTAATTGGGCCTGCCCCTGCCAAATAGGGACATTTGGAGGGAATGCCAATGCTGATACTGTTCCAACTGTCCCGGTTTGATATGGACAGTCCCAGTTAATCCTCTGCTGTCCTATTTCCTCAGCTGCTTCTAAAATGTCCCAGCTTCTTTATTTTCCTCTCACTTTCCCTCTTTCATTACTTCAATTGCTGCAAACTGAGTTTAAAGTGCAATAGTAGCTTGCACTCAGGACTTTATCAGACCACCCCTCTAAACCCGGTACTTTTGCCAGTGTAACTTTGCCATTTTTATGCCGGCAAAAGAACTCCCCATGCCACACTTACCTCTAATCCCGGCCAAAGGCTTCCCAGCAATGAGCGAGGAGTGAACAGAGCTCCATTCACTTCCTCATTTGAAATCCCACGTACTCTCCTGAGAATACATAGTGCGGGAAATTAAAAAACAAAAACAAGACAGTGAAAGTTACAAAATGCACCGAAGCACACTAAAAAAGTCCCAAGTAAACTGGGGAGGGTCATAAAAAGTGTGTCACCTACCTGGATGTTGTGATCTCGCCCAGAAGGGTTCTCTCCAGACCGGCCACTGACACTGTATTCATGTGAGTACAATGGTGTGAAGTTTCAAATGCCAGCTTAAAAGAGTAGTTCTTCCCCTTCCTGTTTAAAAATGTTTACCATCTGGTTGTCTGGGCACTCACTTTTGACCATACTCTGATGTTGCTTGGCCACACACATCCTGATTTTCATCTGTGAAATGTTATGCTGTGCAGAGGAGTTAAATTATTAGCCCACATAGCCTGAGAAAACCCAGCCAATCACAATGTGACAATGTGGAAAGAAGATAGAATTCAAGGTTTTTCTGTTAAACCAGTTGTTCTCTGTCTACCTGATATGGGGAAATAGCAATATTTTTTTCCTAACATAACAAGGATTAGTTAGTACCATATTTGTGCCCATTGACTACAACTATCTCTTTCTTGACTGTGGACCAGCAGCCAATGGCTCACAGACTGACAATGGTCTGTGGATCACCTCTTCGTGTAGTGTCCGATAGGGCCAGACAGAATTAGACTCTAGGGGATTGTCTACACTAACAATGTACCCAGTCTTGCTCCTGTCTTGGAGCCCTATAATCCAGATGATGCAGGGCTTTTGCTGTGTTTTGCCCCCGAGCAGTCCTCATGACCCCTGGAGCAAAGACAGAGGGGAGATGGGGTAGGACCTGATGACATGTTTTAAGAAAACCCCTGTTTAAATGTGTTGCAGCCAAAATAAAATGGGTCAGGCCCCGTGTGACTGCAGGAGCCTGTTCTGGCCTCCTGGCCCATCACTGTAGCTGCCGGCTGCCTCACTCTTCCAGATCCAGGATGGGGGACTGCAGCATGTGACCCAGGCCTTCCTTATGTGCTGTGGGCCTCCTGCCTGGATTTGGAGAGTGGGACGCAGACAGAGGTGTCGGCTACTGCAGGAACAGGCTGGTGTACCCGTCTGGACTCCAGCCTGTATCCTGGCTTGTGTAGATAAGCCTGTGACTGGGTAGAATAGAAATAATTCTAGTCCAAGATCAGATAGGGTCTTTGGTATGGTGGGAGCTAAGAATATGGATAGAGTTCAGGGCAAAATATTACCTTGTTTTGACTAAGGTAACATGCACAATACAACACCTTAGTTAAACCAAGGAGCCAGAACAATGCTAGATTTTTAACTGACTGGTTAAACAAGAAATCTTTACTCTATTTTCTACATCTCTGGATATATTTTCATTTAAGAATGTTATTTATGTTTATTTATTTATTTAATATGCCACCTCTCTCCCAGAATAGGACCCAAGGTGGTTCACAACACATAAAAAAACAATTTAAAAACTATGACAGTTAAAAGTTAAAGCAATTAAAACCATTACAATTTAAACTTAAATATAAAATATATACAAGTTGAAAAGATAAAGCAATAAAAACACATCCCAATAAAAGCCTCTGTGCCCACAGCTATGAATTAAAAGAATTAATGAGGCGAATAGTTGCACTTTACCAAACTGAATTGAACCATAAACTCATCCACTTGTCCAGTTCAGGTATACTTCAGTTAAGAAAGTAGATGAGTTCCTGGGCATTATCTCTTTTAAAAAAAATTTGGTATCAGAGACAGAAATAGTATGGAAAGAATAAGGATAGCTTCCCACACCACGAAAAGGAAAGCATGCTGGTGTTAAAAAAAAACTTTGTAAAAATGAATGTCTTCATCAGAGGCTCTTTTAACCAAATTATGCCTTTATAGTGGTTACCTTTGGGCCCAAGTACCAGATCCATGGAGGAAGATAAAGGGTAAAAGAACAAGGTGAGTGATAGGAGCCGAAGGATAGGCACTGTGGGGCCAACCTGTCAAGGAATCATAGAATCATAGAGTTGGAAGAGACCACAAGGGCCATCTAGTCCAACCCCCTGTCATGCAGGAATACACAATCAAAGTATTCCTGACAGATGGCCATCCAGCCTCTGTTTAAAAACCTCTAAAGAAGGAGACTCCACATCACTCTGAGACAGTGTATTCCACTGCTGAACGGCTTTTACTGTCAGGAAGTTCTTCCTAATATTTAGGTGGAATCTCTTTTCCTGTAGTTTGAACCCATTGCTCTGTGTCCTAGTCTCTGGAGCTGCAGAAACCAAGCTTGCTCCATCCTCAGTATGACATCCCTTCAAATATTTAAACATGGCTATCATGTCACCTCTTAACCTTTTCTTCTTCAGGCTAAACATACCCAGCTCCCTAAGCTGCTCCTCATGGGCCATGGCTTCCAGACATCCCACCATTTTGGTTGCCCTCCTCTGGACATGTTCCAACTTGTCCATATCCTTCTTGAATTGTGGTGCCCAGAACTGAGATCTATCACAGACCCTAAGACGGGAGAGCACATGGGACTTAAATTCATCCCTCAAAGACTAGCCACTTGGACAGCAGGCTGAGCAGCTGGTGACCAATCACCTTACAATCTTTCCCTTATATGATGTTTTAAAAATTACAACCATTGCTTCTAGATTTCAGCTGACACATGTAAATTCACATATGCAATTATACAAATAGGCACCACACCCTCCCTCTGCCATCCCACTTTTTCAGCTCCTTTTAATATGTCCCAGTTAGTCTCTCCTCCTGCCACTTTTCCCCTTTGTCCTCCCTTACTCCAGTTTCTGTAAATTGAGCTGAAAGTACAAAAGTAGTTTGCACTCAATTAACTCTGCAGGGGAGTGGGAAGATGAGAAGGGAAGGGAAGAGAAGGGAAAGGAATCCTTCCTTTAACTTTAGGCTCAATCAAACTGCTGCAGCCTCTCCTAACTTGTGTGTTCTCCTTAATGAATAGCTTTTGACATCTGCACTGCATTCTGATATGACTTGGCAAAAGGGGTCCCAGTTTTCATCTGTGAAATGTTGGAAGGTATGGTCTATGTCTTTTCTTGACCTCTCTTCTTTGATGCATAAACAGTCACCCTAGCATTTATATTATGCTTTGAATGCAGTGGAAAATGCACGTGGACACACTGTGGATGTTGTTGTTGTGGTCCTTCAAGTCATTTCTGACTTACAGAGATCCTAAGGCAAACCTATCATGGCGTTTTCTTGGCAAGAATTGCTCAGAGTGGGGTTGCCTGAGGCTGAGAGAATGTGACTTGCCCACGGTCACTTAGTGGGTTTCCATGGCTAAGTGGAGATTTGAACCCTGGTCTCCAGCACTCAAAACACTACACCATGCTGGTTCTCATACTATTCTACCTACCTACCTACCTACCTAAAATACATTTAAAAATACATCCAGCCCTCCACAATTGCGGGTTTAACTTTTGCAGATTTGATTATTTGTGGATTATTTTCTGCCACCTCCGCTGCTGCCATATGCCATTCTTAATAGGGACTGCAAACCTTGCAAGACTGAGGGAGACTGTGAATGTGGGGCGAGGCTTGTAAATCCCTAACAAAAAAGGCGTAGGGCAAAAGCCCGAGCAGCTGCAAGCCCTGACAGCCACCTACTTCTGTCTTCCAAAGGAACCCCGCTGCCTTGAAGGCATCCATGGTGGGTTGACTCTGAGGGTCGTACTTTTTTTGTGTTAAATATGGTTGGGGGCCCCATTAGAGATACAGTAGCACCCCTGTATCTGCTGATTCAGTTATCTGCGGTTGGCAATGGCAGGGGTGGTTAATTGGGAAGGGAGGGAGGAGGAGAGCTTGCCTCCCTTCTCTCTTCCCCATGGGGTGGTGTTTCTGGTTGCGCAGTGGAGCAGGTGGGGGATTGGGCGGGGAAGGGAGGGAGGAGGAGAGCTTGCCTCCTTTCTTCCTTCCTTGCAGCTGGGGGGGGGGGTTTACTAGTGGCACAGCGGAGCTGGCAGGGGTGGGGAATGGGGAATTTTGGCATTCTCTGTTATCCATGGATTTCAGTATCTGCGGGGGGGGGGTGCTGAACCAATCCCCCGTGAATACGTGGTTGCTACTGTATTCACATTTTTCCTACTTTCACAGAGGTTCTGAGCCCCTAACCCCAGTGGTGGAGAGCCAACTGCATATAGTTTCAAATAACTTTTCAAATAAGCTTCCATTTTACAAATGAAAAGAACATATATATATACATATATATGGGTGGAAAAGTCTTTTAAAGATATATGTTAAGTCTCCAGGGGCAAAGTGCAGAAGGGAAAGGAAAATAGAAGACTACGTGGCTCTATGCATTTAGGATTTCCAAATGGGGATTGTATAAACCAACCCTAATTATAAGGTTGGAAAGCACAAGATATGGGGGCCAGCCAGTAACCTAGGCAACCAGGCCCTGGGTGTGTTGACTGATGTAAAAGATTAAGGTCTGAAATCTGGGCTCTTGCTGAGGAGAATAATGCTAGATTGAAGCTATGTGTGAAATATTTGTTACCATTAAGGTTCCTTCATGGAATAAGTGCTGTACAAAGGTTAAAAGAAGAAGCTAGTCCCGAGTGCCCTGCAGGTTCCATGTCAGTGGCTGGCTGCCAAGGAGAACAAAATAAGCGGTAATGTAAAACTCTGCTGAGACCTGAGAGAGCAGATTATGGGGTCCTGCTCATGGATAAGCAGCAATATTGAGCTGAATTCAAATGCAGCTATAACAGAACTGGTCAGCCAAGAGTTCTGAGGGCCTTGTGCTCACAGATGATGGCTAAAGGATCATTTGAAAGCTCTGAAATGGCTCCAGTTTCAGGGGCATAGGATTTCTGTCTTGTTTTCATTTTAGTGATTCTACTCCTGTGGCTATTAATAGCAGTGTGGCATGTACATGTTTTCTTTTGTTTTTCATAGAATCATAGAGTTGGAAGGGACCACGTGGGCCATCTAGTCCAACCCCCTACCATACAGGAATATACAACCAAAGCATGGCTGACAGATGGCCATCCAGCCTCTGTTGAAAAACCTCCAAAGAAGGAGACTCCACCACACTCTGAGGCAGCGCATTCCATTGTCTGGGTCCACATACACTCATAAGGAAGTTATACCAAAGTGTTCAAACTTGTTCTCTTTTTGTGTGTTGTTATCCAAATTGGTGGGGTCTGTGGGTGACCCACTTATGACACTAAAATGGCAATATTAATTGGGGGAATTAATATTAGCTCAAATAAATGGCTGCAACAGGCCGGGTAACTTGTGGGACCTTGGTACCTGTGTATAAAGGAAAATAACTGCAGAGACTCCAAGTTAAAGTAAAACAAAATGGTTTTTATTGGAAAATAACATGGAAGCATTGACACATGCTCACAAGAAGCATACAAGGCTGACAAAGAGTTACAGGAGGAAAAGTTGGTTAGAGAAATAGATTGGGAAGTGTGGGTGATAATTGCCAGTCCTGAAGAGTGGAATTTCATGCAGCAGAGAAGACTCAGACTTAGATCTCAGGGCAACCCAACAATCCGGCAGAGTGACGGTGTCAGTAGCATTGTGCACACTTGGCTATTATTTGGGGCTAATATTTATAACCAATTTCATATCCTGAAGGAGTGTTTGAGTGTAAAACAATGCTTAAATGGGTTTCCCACAGTTAAAAAAGGAAACCACGACTTCGTTGAATGCCATTAATGGCTGAGACATCAGAGTTGATGGGTTTATGACAACCTCCTTGTTGTGGGATAGGAAAGGTGCAAGGAGAGATGTTTTTAGGGATTATGGGTATTCCAGTCACTGTTTGTTTGTGATAGATGACCCATTGCCAATGCACCCAAGAGGGGATTAGCACATACCTCAGTGGTGGCTTTGTTTACTAGAGGGCTCCACATAATCCTATTTTAGGCATGGATACTTTTCCACAATGCCTCCCTTAGGACCTACTGTCTTTTCACAGTATTGATGATTTATGTGAAATCATATCCCAATGTAATTGCATGATTACAGCCTGAATGGGCAGCCCTCTTTCCCCACTCCCCTTTCTCAATGAGAACATATAATTAAACTTCCGGGACAGAATGTGAAGAGGACCTATAAGCAAATGTCACCTTTTCTTGGTACTAGCTGTACCCGGCATAACATACACCATTAATAAACTTCCCCCAAAGCACCCAGTAGACCTCATGACAACCCTGTAAGATAGGCCAGCAGATTTTTAAATTCCTCCTCCCCCTTCTCAGTGTTCCACACTTTTCCCAGAATTGCTGAGGGTGACTTGCTCTGTTCCTGCTGCCAGTTGATTGACTGGGTCCCATCGCAGTCGGTCCGCTACTGCCACCACCACCGCCAGTTAACTGCCTGGGTCCCAATCTGGGCCACAGATTGAGTGGCAGGAATGGATTGTGAGGTGGAGAGGGAATTTGCATGTGAGTGGTGATTGGTTGGGTGTGTTGTCTGAGCAACCAATCCGCATACTGGAAAAGGCAACATACACAAGAGTTTCATATATATATATATATATATATATATATTTATATTTATATTTATTTTTATTTAAGCATTTATTTGTGAATTTCTTTGGTTATTTATTTGTTTTTGGTGTGCTTAAGCAAAGTCACATCTTCTTGCGAAATCAGCTGAAATCTTACCCATGCAAAATCCAGGAAGCAAAATATTTGTTTTCTTAAAGGCACATACACAGGCCAGTACGAAGTATCAATACTTTGTCATTAGAAGTCAGTGCAAAGATAAGTGTTACTATAGCATGAACTGAAATCCCATTTTTAAACCACTAGTGGTGGCTGTGCAATAATTCCATGGCAGTAGTATTGCGTGATTGCAGCAATGTGTAGTAATTACTGTGATCATGCCACTATTTTTCTGATTTCCTCAATAGTGGAATTATAGCATTTTTAGACACTCATCTGATAAAGTCCTTGAACAATGTATGCATTGGCTCTTTTCTTAGACCTTTAAATGGAGATGTGTAGTCTCCAGCTGTTGCTGCATTCCCCCCACCCCATGCCATGTGTTCATTCTATTCACAAGTGTCACATGCAGACCTTTCAACTGTCCTCCACTTTACAAATATTGTATAATTTGGTGAAAGCAATTCTTACTTGCCACATGTGACTCAGTGCATGTATACATACAAGAAGCCTGCTTTCAAGGAAATGTTGGCATGGGGTGGATCAAATGCAGCTCCGTCCCTTCAAATAAGACATCTGGAACCCCAGCTGGTAGCAACTGCAAACCATTTACCTGCAGTCTATTGAACTAAATCTCTTGTAGCTACATGGCTGCTGTTGAGTATGCATCTATGATGTGTTTATGTGGAAATTGGTGCTTCTGCCTTTCAGATGTTGATTATAATGTAAATTGTGTTGCAGCTGGCACTGTGATGCCAGTGCTAGGACTTATTTTATTTTTTAAAAGCTGCTCAGACAGAAAAACGGATACTACATTTTATCCGTCAATTCTATTTTTCCTCCTCTAACAAGAGTGTTTATTATGCAAGAGCTAAAACACAAAGGTGGAACAAATGAACTGAGATGCTCAGTTGTTTGAGTGAGCTGATCCTCCCCTCGCCCAACACTACATCTATTCATGATGCTACCATACCATTGTAATGATGTTTAAAAGTGTATTCTCCAGTGCTTATTATTTATTGCTATAAACATTGCCTGTCCAAGAGACACAACAACTGAGTCTTCATGGTACAATTTTTCAAAATCATTAAACTGTATTATTTTAAAGAAAGGCCACCTTTGTTTATTTTCCACTTACCCTAACCAAACCAAAGAAAATAATTTATCTCAGTTTAATTTATCAGCTGATGCACTATTCATTTGAATTTCCTGAAGTGGAAACATTAATAGCTTTTACAACTAAATGTTAGCTGTAGGGGTGACTGCTGCAGCTTGGCTCTTGTTTTGCCATAATTTCATCATTACCTGAGTGCCTGCTTTCCTTCTTTAATTTTTTTTCATAATGTTGCAATACATACATCTGAATCTCAATGAGATCTAGAACTGAATGTTAATTAGTATAATAGTCATTATTTGGGAGTGGCAAATTTAGTTCCCTGATGATAAAAATGGCAAAGGAAGCTGGGCAGAAGGAAATGATGGAGAAATGCTTTATCTATCTCTTGTACATTTGTAACTGTGCTGTTATGTTCAGACCACAGCTTGCAAAAATTACTATTTTGGACTACAGTGTCCAGAATCTTCCAGCCTGCATAGCTTTTGGTCGTGCTAACTGGGAGATTCTGGGAGCTGTAACTTTTCCAGCTCTGATTCAGTCTGTGTCAGTTTGGCAGACCTCGGTGGCTTGCAGCCACAAAGCCAAAGAAAGAGACAGACAGAATTAGGACTTTCAGACAAGCCTCTAAAAACATTCTTTTGCCACCATATTTTAAACTGTTAGTGTGCCGGCAAAATAACCCTTTGTATCAAATGTTGCCATAATAGCATGAAAAAGCAGCCCCATACTTCTGCGTTGCAGGTGCACGTGATCCCGGTGGTTCTCAAAGAATATGCAAGAGTGCTTAAAAGTTGAAAAACAGCTAAATTAAAAAACAAAATGAACACACAAGCACTGAAACACAGTTTAAACCTTGCCTGCAAAACAGGGAGGTTCATAAAAAGAGTGTCCCGTACCTAGTTTTCATGTTGTCTCCCAGAAGTATTCTGGTGGGGACTGCCCATTGACGCTGGAATCGTGCCAGCAGAATGGGGTGCAGTTTCACATGCAGTCATGCTAAAAAAAAAATGCCATGGCTGATCAATTGATAGCTTGGCTGTCAATAAAAAAGAGCACCTTATTGACCACACAAAATTGCAAAGGTACAATGTTGTGCGAAATGGATGCCCTTTTGCATTCACTGGGCATCGTTATGATGCCATATTTGCTGCATCTAATAAAGTCCAGAAAGAGAGAGGGGGGGGGAATTACTGGCTGCCAAGAAAGCCTGACCATGGGAAGACAGTAATTAACCAATTAGCCAGAGGTTTCTTAGAATGAAAGATATGGATAGATAGGGTTGCCCGGTCTCAGGGAATTATTATTGTTCTTGAGGTAGAAATACAGATCTCAGGGCAAGTAATACTAGACAAGGAAAAAGTTCTTATTTTTATGTGTGAGGTGAGTGTAAAGCCTGGGTACATACGGTATATCCCCCCTTTCCTGGCTGGCATGAGGGTTTTTGTGTGTGTGTGTGTGCTCAGTATGGAGTATGTATGTATATATGTAGTATTTGGGTACACACTAATACACCCCCCCCCCCAAAAAAAAATCAGGCATGAGGAAAAGAGCCAGTGGATGCTTGCATTGGGGCCCATCATATAATTTGGAGCATGGCTGGGAGTGGATACCTGGTCATGACCCATGAGCTTTCTTGTTGTTCAGGCCCTGACAGCAGTACATGGTACCTGGAAAACCTCTCCCCTTAGGTTGGTCAACTGTCACCTGCATAGCTGCAAAAAATGTTCCTTCCCAAGTTACCAGGGGCTCTTTTACACTACAGAGGTATAGGGCACTCATTCCACTGTAACTGTCATGGTGCCATCCTATGAAACCCTAGGATTTGCAGTTTGGGGAAAGGTGAAACAGACATGGTTCCACACCCCTATCTGTTTGGACAGAGTGACTGAAGGTCCTTTGTCAGTGAGTCTGTTTCACTCTGGGGTCTCTTTATCACCTTCTGACTCCCTGGGCATCCAACTTATTATCATGGTCAAATCCAGACAGGCAGAATTAACACCAACACTCCACTTAAGCATCCTTAAGTATTGGAATCTCAGGAAATTTATATGGGAGAATGAGCAGGCTATCTGGTAATCTTTTAGGCTATTTATTGTAGGCAACCACAGATATACAAACATACATTTTCCTACATGAGAAACACAGAATATCTATGTCAGGGCACATTCCTTTCATCACATCATATTACCTTGCATGCAAGGCATCATACATTCAGTATCCAGTATACAGCAAGTAAGATGTTACATTTTCATAAGGACTGAATCTTCATCTCTGCATCTCTCCTAGCAGGCTTCTCCATAGTTAACATATAGAGGAACATTATCTTAAATGATATATAACCATATAACATACATTCAGCCATTTAGTCATTAGGGATACCATCTCTTCTGTTGAGGAACTATATATCTCTAAACAGTTATCCAAGGAGTTAATATCCTTGAGCACTGCTATATCTAGCAGCATCCATTACATATTTATAAACATCCAAAACAGGCACCCATTACAATCGTAATGGGAAATATATCTATTTAGCATAGCCTAGTTTTTTCTATTACCAGGAGAATCCATCAGCACATCTGGGCAGTTTATCAGCTCAGAACAGCACAACTGTTATCAAACTGCCTTCTTCATATGGTGGAGACTGGTAAAGCAGTCTGATGCCTCTCTCTTCCTGGCTTATTTTATTCTTTGCCTAGGCTAATCAGAAGACCTATCTGGTCCAATGAGAAAACAAGCACCTAGAATCATAGAATCATAGAATCGTAGAGTTGGAAGAGACCACGAGGGCCATCCAGTCCAACCCCCTGCCATGCAGGAAATCTTGATCAAAGCATCCCCGACAGATGGCAATCCAGCCTCTGTTTAAAGACCTCTAAGAAAGGAGACCCCACCACGCTCCGAGGGAGTTTGTTCCACTGCCGAACAGCTCTTACTGTCAAAAAGTTCCTCCTCATGTTGAGGTGGAATCTCTGTTCCTGGAGCTTGCATCCATTGCTCCGTGTTCCAGTCTCTGGAGCAGCAGAAAACAAGCCTGCTCCATCCTCAGTGTGACATCCCTTCAAATACTTAAACAGGGCTATCATATCACCTCTTAACCATCTTTTTTTCCAGGCTAAAGATACCCAGCTCCCTAAGTCTCTCCTCATAAGGCATGGTTTCCAGACCTTTCACCATTTTAGTTGCCCTTCTCTGGACATGCTCCAATTTGTCAATATCCTTTTTGAATTGTGGTGCCCAGAACTGGATACAGTATTCTAGGTGTGGTCTGACCAAGGCAGAATATAGTGGCACTATTACTTCCCTTGATCTAGACACTATACTTCTATTGATGCAGTCCAAAATCGCATTGGCCTTTTTAGCTGCCGCATCACACTGTTGACTCATGTTCAATTTGTGGTCTACTAGGATTCCTAGATCCCTGTACCTCTTACTGTACCTCTTACTGAAACGACACCATATTTGCTCCAGGGGCTGTCATATGCCCAGGACATATAACCAACAGGAATTGCCCAGGATATACAACCAACAGGAATACATGGACTTTATTCATTGCTTAATAATTATATAGATTCTGTTTACCCACCTTTCTTATTGTAGTCTGCAGTGTGTTGGTAGAAGACCCAAGTAGCATTACATGTAAGGATATATTTTCTTGTATACATACGTAGTATATAGTGTTGTGTATTTAGAGTGCATTGTAATTGTGGATGTGTTATCATTATATATACTCATCTATATAGGTTTAGCAATCATTGTTTAAAAGTTTTAAATTATTGTATTGTATTATATGTTTAATACTGTATTTGTGTTAATGTCCTCTCCATTGACGCCCCCTTGTCGTGGGAGAGAGGCTTGCGTATCCTAATGATGTTTTGAGCTATGCTGGCGGTGGCACAATAGCCACCGGTAGGGTCTCCCATGCCAGACAGGGCAAAGCTGAAGGGTTTGACAAAGAGTGTCAAAGGGCAGGATGGAGTCTCTAGTCTTATGACAACCGTCCTAGGAGAAGGAAAACTCTAATCCCAAACCCGGGCAGATGGTGCTCGTCCAACCCTGTAAGGTCAACCATCTAAGAGAAGGAAACTCTAATCAAACCTATGGCCCAAGGACCTCACTGCTACGGTCCATGCTTGCAAGGCCAGCAGATGAATCTTTGGTTTAAAGGGTGAGGCCAGTTCTGTGCACGCTGCCCTCCACCAGATAAATCCTTTGCACAGGCTCGAAGGACAAATCCAATTCCAAAAAAATCCCTGTAGTGATAGGCAAGGGACAAAACGGCAGGTGTAAAGATGCACTGGAAACCGCAGACCCAACCCTGCATGCAGGCAGATCAGGACTTTGGTCGCTCGAGGCTGACCCGGGAGATGACAGTCTTGTTCGGCAGCATCCTGAACGACCAAGCAACCTTTTTTAAGGAGAGCACTGCTTGCTCCATATGGAGAGGGGCCTAGAAAAGGTGGCCTAACGAAAGCTCATCCCCAACTACCTGGTTGGCTAGCCACGGCCAACAGGAATCTTCTGGTGCGGTCAAACCAAGGCAAAGAAACAAAGGCGCACACCGGCCTCCAAAGGTGTAAATAAACTGACACTTGCATGCTGGAACATCAGAACCATGCGAGACTCTGAAGATAGTGGACAGCCTGAGCGTCGTTCTGCTCTAATAGCCCATGAACTATCATGACTTAATATTGACATCGCTGCTCTTAGTGAAGTTCGTCTCCATGAGGAAGGCAGCCTTAAAGAACACAGCGCTGGCTACACACTTTACTGGTCTGGCAAACCCAAAACCGAAAAACATCTTTCAGGAGTAGACTTCATGATTAAAAACTCCATTGCCTCCAAACTCAAAACCTTGCCAACAGGACACTCTGATCGCATTATTTCCTTACGCCTCCCACATGTTGTTCTCTTTAGTATATATGCCCCACTTATGGAAGCCAACCCTGTAGAGAAAGAAAAATTCTACACAGACCTACGCCACCTCATACAAAAAGTCCCTGTAGAAGATAAAATTATTATCCTTGGTGACTTCAATGCCAGAGTAGGAAAGAACTCCGAAGCCTGTAAAGGTGTCTTAGGCAAGCATGGTGTTGGAAATTGCAATGATAACGGACAACTCTTGCTAGTTCTGTGCAGAACAACAGTTGACTATTACAAACACTATCTTTCAGCAGAAAGACAGCTTGAAGACAACCTGGATGCATCCCCGATCCAAATATTGGCACCTCATTGACTATGTTCTAGTCCGCCAGAGAAACATTCGCGATGTCCGCCATACTTGAGTGGTGCCCAGTGCAGAATGCCAGACAGATCATTGCCTCATCAGATGTAAACTAAATCTTCATCTCAAGTTCAAACCTAAGAGGGGTGGCATGTTAAAGAAGAGACTCCAAGTCAACAATCTTCAACAAGCTACCATGAGAGACAACTTCCAGGCAAACCTGCAAACAAAACTTGAAGACCATCCTATAGATCCTTCTCCTACAGTGCTTTGGCAACATATCAAAAACAGTATCTTCCAGTCTGTGGAAGAATCCCTCGGGTTCTCCCACAAGAAAAATCAAGACTGGTTTGATGAAAACAACCAAGAGATCCAGGAGCTGTTGGCAAAGAAGAGAACTGCTCACCAGGCATACCTCGCCCAGCCAACTTGCCATGTAAGAAAAGCAGCTTTCCGTCTCACATGTAGTAAACTTTCAAGAAAAACTCTGAGACATGCAGAACAAGTCGTGGATCGATATAGCAGAAAAGACACAACGTTGTGCAGATCTGGGGGATTCTAGAGGCTTTTATGAAGCTCTTAAGGCAGTGTTTGGACCTATTTATCAGGTCCAAAGCTCCTTATAAAGTACAGATAGTCAAACATTAATTACTGATAAAGCCTCCATCCTGAATCGATGGGTTGAACACTTTCAAAGTCTCTTTAGTGCCAACCGAGTAGTCCAAGGCTCAGCTATCCAACATATGATACAAAAACCCATGAAAAATGAATTGGACCTAGCTCCCACTTTGGAAGAGACCCTTAAGGTCATACAGCAGTTGAAAAACAGCAAGGCAGTTGGGATTAATGGAATCCCACAAGAAGTTTGGAAACATGGAGGTCATGTACTCCATGATAAATTCCATGAACTCCTTGTGAATTGCTGGGAAAAGGGGGAATTGTCATCAGATCTCTGAGATGCAGTCATCATCACCCTGTACAAGAAAAAAGGAGCAAAATCCGATTGCTCAAACTATCGAGGCATAACACTGCTCTCTATTGCTGGAAAAATCCTTGCAAGGATACTCCTGAACAGATTAGTTCCTGCTATTGCAGAAGAACTTCTTCCTGAAAGCCAATGTGGCTTCAGAGCCAATAGGAGTACTACAGATATGGTATTTGCCCTTAAGACAACTGCAAGAGAAATGTAGAGAGCAGAACAAGGGTCTCTATGTAACATTTGTTGACCTCACCAAGGCCTTGGACACCGTGAGTAGTAAAGGTCTGTGGCAGATCCTGGAAAGACTAGGATGTCCCCCCAAATTCCTTTAAATGATTATCTTGCTACACGAGGGCCAGAGTGATCAAGTCAGATATGGCGATGCTCTTTCAGAGCCCTTTCTAATAACTAATGGAGTGAAGCAAGGTTGTGTTCTTGCGCCAACTTTATTTACAATCTTCTTCAGCATGATGCTCCAAAGGGCTACGGCAGAGCTCGAAGAAGACGATGGCATCTATATACGTTACCGTACTGATGGTAGCTTGTTTAACTTAAGCCATCTGAGGGCTCGCACTAAGACTCTAAACTATCTAGTCCGTGAGCTGCTCTTCTCTGATGACGCTGCCCTTGTTGCCCACACAGAAGCAGCTCTGCAGCGACTAACATCTTGCTTCACAACAGCTGCAGAGCTGTTTGGGCTGAAAGTCAACCTGAAGAAAACAGAAGTTCTTTACCAGCCTGCACCACAGGACGAACACCGCCATCCCCACATTGCCGTCGGCAACTCTGTGCTTAAGTCCGTTCAGCAGTTCACCTACCTGGGAAAAATCATCTCCTCAGATGCCAAGATTGACAAAGAGATCGATCACAGATTAGCAAAGGCACATAGTGCATTTGGCAGACTTTACAAAAGAGTCTGGAGTAATAAACACCTGAGGCGAAACACAAAAATCAGTGTGTATAGAGCCATTGTACTGTCTATTCTCATTTATGGGTCTGAAACATGGGTCACCTATCGCCAAGACTTACGACTCCTCGAACACTTCCATCAGCGCTGTTTACGCACAATCCTAAATATACACTGGACTGACTATGTGATGAATGTTGCTGTCCTTGAGCAAGCAGGGATCACCACTATTGAGGCCATGATATTGAAAACACAGCTGCGCAGGGCAGGGCACATTTCTAGGATGGAGGACCATCACCTCCCAAAAATAGTACTCTACAGTGAACTTGCCACGGGTCAGCGTAAGAGGGGCGCTCCAAAAAAGCGATACAAATGTATTGAATGTATTCTTTTATATGCTGCTCCTTTATTCAATATTTGAATTGCTTTACAGTGTTGCATGGTGCCTTGTACAGTTAGCCCTCCATATCCACAGATTCTGCATCCACAAATTCCACCATCCAGGTTTGAAAATATTAAAAAAAAATGCCAAAAAGCAACCCTTGATTTTTCCATTTTTTAAAAATAAGGGACACCATTTTACTATGTGATTGTATATACCGTATATTGCTGCATACAAGACTACTTTTTAACACTTGAAAATCTCCTCAAAAGTGGGGTGGTGGTCTTATACCCCAGTAATCATACTCCCCTGCTGTGAGAATGATTGAAGTGTAAAATGGCCTGGGCAGTTTTCCCAGCAGATCCTTCCTCCTGATGTGAGAATGACTGCTTTGCCTTTGAAGAGTTAAATGGCCCTTCATTTAGCACAGGAGAGTCAAAATAATGTTTCTTTTCAGGACAGGTTAGCCTAAAATTAGAATTTCTGGATTCAGATTTATCATTCTGCATCAAGTTTTGTTTATGGTGAAATTCTCTTGTCTACCACTGTGGCTCTAAAATCATTAATGTGCTCATTCAAAAATTTGGGATTTGATAGCTTCATATTAACCAACTTACAGTATTAATGCAACCTTACTTTCCAAAGACTGAACACCACAGAGATTTTTCAAAGTATCCCATGCTTTTTTAGCTGTTTTCAGTCCTTTAATTTCACAGACTATTCCATCATCTATAGCCACTGAGCTGGCTGGCTTTCCAGCCAGGTGGCTGGCTGTGGGGGGGGGGCAAACTCTATATTTTAACTTAAAAATTGGGGGGTCGTCTTATGCGCCCAGTCGTCTTATACTCCGGAATATACGGTAATGGGACTTGAGCATCTATGGATCTTGATATACATGGGTGGTCCTGGAACCAAACCCCAGCAGATGCCAAGGGGCCACTGTAAAATGTTTTGATTGTTATTGAAAAATTACACTTTAAAACAATAGTTTACATAGATCTCCTTGTCCACACTTTATCCCCACAATAAATGTGTGGTAGTTAGGACTGAGAGAGAGCATGCCATCCAGTTGTCCTGACTTATCAGGGACAGTCCTGGTTGTGTGACATAATGGTGCCAACTAGCTTTGGAGATGTCTCTCACCAGCTGTGATACTTATGAGTACTTTTATTTTTTTTTTTAAAAAAAAACATTTCAATAAACCTGCATTCTGATTAATGGACATATTTTAAATCATGTTAATTGTTTAATCTAATTTCCCAGATAATGATGTCCAAATGATTATTAAGCCATAAGAATGATTATCCCATGGAAATTTTAGAAGGGATGTAGCCAAACTGTATTAGATTATTTACACATAGAGACACATCTTCCCCATCCTATTTTTTAACATCTATATTACTTCAGGTAGTAGTTATGTTTCTATAGAGCCTGGCATTTCATAACAACATTTTGCAGTTTAGGTCATTGTGTTCCACCAATAAATGGTTGGCTGTTACCATAGGGATAAAAAGGAGGTAAGAGTCTTTGTAAGCAGTAGCATAAAGAAACAACAACATCCAACCCCTTGTTTTGGCATGTGTCTGCAATGGAGTATTCACAATGGATTGTGGGGCTTAATTTCAGGAATAATAGAGGTGTCAAGGACCAGTTTACTCCCTTCTTTTTCCATATTCTGTTGAGTGGACAATGAAAATCCATCAGCTGACACAGCGTTGAAAAGATATTTATTACAGATTTAAAACGTTGCTGTGTACCAAGCACAGTACCTGTAATACCAAGCATCATCTTATTCCCAAAGCACTTTTCTTTTTATTTATTTATTTTAATTTTGGTTCTCTGCTGCCTTGCTTCTGAGGACTTTTGATAGCTTTTTGTGATGACTGGTTCTCACTAGATAAGCTACTCATGCAGAACAGGCCATAAGTCACAACACTGTTGAGGCAATAAAGTAATGCCATTCTCAGAACCAGTCAGTGTTCACAGACTGTGAGCTTTTGAGGAGATTATCATATGAGTGTCTAAAAACATTATTATGGCACTATATTTTACAGTGTTTGTGTTCTGTCACGACGACACATTTTCGCATGCCGTGGTGATAACGATACAAAATCAGCCCAAGAATCCAGCAATATGAGTGCTTGTGACACTTACATCTGCATTTCTCTGTGAACGAGATTTCGGCAAGTCTCGTGAGAAGACACAAGCATGCTAAAAAGCCCCCAAACACCAAAATTAAAAAATAAAATGTTCAGAAAAGCACAGACACGTGTTTAGAAACTTGCAAGCAAGACAGGGAGGTTCATAAAAAGAGCATATGGTACCTAGTTTTCCTGTTTGCACCCGGAAGTGTTCAGGTGGGACTTCCCATTGATGCTGGAATCACTCCAGCAGAACGGGGCACCTTCTTGCACACACAAAAATCTGGAATGCAATTGCTATGGGAGATCAATTTTCAATGTCTCCCTAACAATAAAAACAAGCTCTCTTGTAACAGCAGCAGAATGCTGGGGCACAACACTATCTTATAAGGAAGGCCTTTTGCAATCTCATGGCATCGTTATAGCACCATTTTTGACACGTCTGATAATCTCTCATGTCACACAGAACACTGTATCATCTTCAAAATTATATTTTTTAAATGTTGGGTTTTTCCAAGGTCAGGGCATGGTGTCAAGTTTGCTTCAGCCACAAAATGCTAATGCAAAGAAAGTGAATGACCTCCAAGGGTGCTAAAGGAACTGCAGATGTAATCTTAAGAGTTTCTGGGCTTGTCTACGTGGACCAAATAAAATGATCATAGAATCATAGGATCATAGAGTTGGAAGAGACCACAAGGGCCATCCAGTCCAACCCCCTGCCATGCAGGAATACACAATTAAAGGACACAATTTGTATTAAATTTCTTGCGTAACCTGTGAGGTCTGTTGGTACTTATTGTAAAACACCTTTAGCATTAGATACCAATATGTCAAATCAATGAATACAAATTGTGTCCTTTAACTGTTGTTCTTGGGTAACCTGTGGGGTTTGTTGGTACCCTCATTGTAAAACACTTTGTTGCCTGGTAATTGATGTATAATGAGTGTTGCTATCTATATATAATCATCAAAACATATGGGATTTTAAATTGTGAGTTGCATACATTGGAAATGGATTATATTCCATTGTGAATTATTATAAGATATACTGGTTAATGCTAACATTGCTACCTATATGCAACAGTCAAAATATGTGGAAGTTTAAATTATACATTGTGAGTTGCATATATTGAGAGTCATTAACACTCTAATGGGAGTTCACTATAAGAATTGTTGGATGTTGCTTATGCAAACCTGTGAGGTACTGTAAGAACACTATTCATTGTGAGTTGCTTGTTATTCATTATTTGTATCTGAGAGTTGCTTATGTACCAATGTGGAGCGTTTTACAACATTAAGTGCCACTATAAATTTAATGTTCTTCATATACAAATAATTAAACACAAACTGTTGAAGCATCATTCAACAGTGGTATTGTAGACATACATATATTCACATGCATGGCGGGAGGAGAAAAGCCTCCGGAGTGGCCACATCTGTGTGGCAGCACATACTGAGATTTATCAGACCAGGGTGAGTTCAGAAGGGAGAACTGTGTGAACAGTGCTTCCAAACATACCTTGGTGTGTGTGGCGATCATGTGGACGAGCATGGTTGTTGCAGATTTGGGTAACCTGAAGTTAAGCTGGATTTTGCTGTCAGTGTAGCTGAGCCCTCTGTCTGATCATTCTTGGCAAACAAGTGAGATTCCATGAGTAATGAGGTGAGAAAAAGGATTTTCTCATCTCCAAAAAGGGAGGAAAATAGGAGGTGAACTATAAGTGATTAGTTGTTATAATGCTGATACCAAGAATGGTTTTGTAATAAACAGTCAGTCTTTGAGTACTTAGTAAAGAACACAATGGTTGGTAAGAAAAATTAGATTTACAGATATAGGATAGGTTCCAGGGCAGAAACGTATGTGAACAGGATCCAGGGTCTTAGTAGATTGCAAGGTGAGCATGAATCAACAGTGTAATGGACAAGAAAATAAGCAATTCAATTCTAAGCTGCATTCTGTTGATGTATCATAGCTATAGTGGCCATATCAAGGGACCACTCTGTTTTGTCTGGCCATAACTTATCTGGAATACTATGTCCAGTTATGGACCCCACAGTCTGAGAAAGATAACAACAAACTGGAGTGGGTCCAGAGAAGAGTGACTAAGATGGTAAAAGATATGGAAGCCAAGCCCTCTATGAGGAACCACTGAAGGAGTTGGTGTGCTTAGCTGGGAGAATAGAAGATTGAGAGGATAGTCATCTTCAAATATTTGAAGGGCTGTCATGTGGAAAACGGAGCAAGCTTGTTTTCTGCTTCTTTAAAGGGTAGGGCCTAACCCAATGGATTTGAATTACAGAAAAGGAGATTCTGATATAGGACTTTATCAGACACAGGGAAACACAGCAAAAAGCCACATCCTGAATTGCATCACAAGGATGGGACAATAACATATAGGGTGATGTTATCAGACACCCATGTCCTCATCCGTTCCCAGGGCATAGCTCTGGCATGGATGAGGCTTCACTTTTTTATTGACAGGCTAAGCCATCAATAAAAAGTGATGCCTTTTTCATGCCCATGCTACACCCTCTGAACAGCTGAACTGCAACGTCGTCTGATAATTTCACCTGTTTCTGTTATTGTTGTGTTCTTCTGATGTGGTTGTTGCTGTGTCTGATAAAGCCCTAAGACAGTACGAGCTACTTGAGAGTGGATAATGGTGGACTCCCCTTAATTGGGGGATTTTAGACAAAGATTGGATAGCCATGTCTCAGGGATGCTTTAGCTGTGGGATTTCCACATCAGGATTTCCTTGTCCAGGATTTCCAGGATTTCCTAGACTAGATGATATTTAATGTTGCTTCCAACTCTATAATTACATTATTCTCATGAATCCAAATTGGGTAACAACAGTTCTTTGGACAGATCTTTGGCTGCACAGGACTGTACTGTGAACATGCAGTGGATGAAGGTTATACATTTGGATTACAGCTTTGACTTGGATGAGTCAGTTAATTGTTTGAGTTTTAATCAGTTAATTGGTTGCATTAGATGGGCACAAAATAGGCATAATTCAAAAGTTTCAAAGAAGAACAAATATCCTTTCCTTGGTTTTAGATGTATATGGTATGGCAAGTGCCAGTTTGGAAGAGGCACTTTGCTCTCCCCTGGGCAAAAAAGAAAGGAGGAATGACTCTTCTAAAATGGCACCTGTCATCATTAGTTTTTATAATTACTTACATTAGAAATAATTGGTATGTTTTAAGTGTTGCCCAATTAATTCCAGCTGTCAGTTTAGTTAGTTTCTAAACATTGAGCAATCTCAGTGAATAATTAGCTAAAGGTTGCAACCTTCTTTTGGAGAAACAAAACAATAGGTGATTTTAGCTGCAACATATATCAGGTTATCTTGAACATCACTGCAAACATTTAAAAGGAATTCAGGAATGGAAAAAAATTATTGTATGTTCAGGTATTCATGTGACCTGTGTATTAGCTATGACCTGACATGTTTTAAAGTAGTTTTTAGGTGGTGTATGACTCTATATGTGATGTATATAACAATCTTCATCAGTGGCAGAGTGGTAATTTTGACATGTAGGAGCTCTTAAAGATAGCCATACCTTCAAGGAGGGCCCAATGAGCCAGGCAGCTGGGTTGACCAATACCCAGAACAAACTGGTTGTTGAAGGTTTTCATCTGGAGTAGATGATGGGTCTTAATAGTTCATTGAAGGCCAAGCCTTCCTTACATTCCTTGCATACATGCAGTAATAGGTCATAACACTATGTTGATGCTGAGAAAATCCACCACCCCAGCTACTGTGAAAATTGCAGCGAAGCTCAGATGTGGGTGGGGGATGATGGTGTTGCCCCTGTTCATCAAAAAGGCTTAGCCTTGACCCTGCAAGCCCTGTCTCCACTACACCACAGGTTATGCTCTTCTTCTTCCTCTCACCACCACACTATGGAATGTAACTTTTATTGAGATGATTAGTGAAAGACAAGCAGCGTTCAGCTAGGCAAGCTGATTCATGTGACAGTAGGCTTGTGTTGGCTACTTGAAATGGGCACATACACTTCAGAATCCTGGGAACCGAAATTCTGTGAAAGTGACTAGGGATCCAATTGTTCACACCCTCACAAAATGACAGATTTCTGGTCTTTTGGTGTTGTTAGAAGCCATTGCAGTCAAACTGCTGTAATTATAACATTTTAGCATATTTCATTCAGCTATAGCCATTGCCACACACACACGTACAAAAGCTTAAGAGCAAGAGTAAACACAGTCAACATGACCGGGGTTTCAGCAAACAATGGATAGTTCTAAAGCAACCCAGTAAGGCATCCTGGAGAAACAGTTGCTAATCAATAGACTCAAAAGAAAGACATTTCTTCCTACTTACTTGATCAACGAATGGTCTTAAATGACAAAGGCCAGTATCCTGTACTGGCACAAGACTCACATAATGGTTTGTTATGTGAGTGGTGCTACTTCTTCAGCATTTGCACAGAGAAGTGAAGTAGGTAGAAGCTGCAACTGATGGAAAATTCTGTCAGCTTTAACACCCCTATTTTTTTAATGCCTGGCTTTGAATTGGAAATGTCTTTGCAACCAAAGAATGCTGGGCGTATGGAAACTATGGGGACAGGTGATTGTCCAAAGCCACACCTCCCATTGTGGTTGGACTCTATGCCCTCTGCATCCAACCCTGTAAGCCAGACATTCAAGAAACAAGTGGCAGCAGCATTTTCTTTCTGCCACCTTTTTCCTTTTCCTTACTGCTATTGCCATCTTTTTCTTATTGTCTTTGTCTCCTCCATCAGCATAATGATAATGACAGAGATCTTGGACACATTATGTATAGGAAACCCTAGTCATTAAACACACCATGTGTTCCAGGAGCACTCCTTGTCAGAATATCTTGTTAACCGTGCTGTGGATGCCAGAGTATGATCTTTGGATTGTATGATGGCAGTCCAAATGCCTGTTGTAGTTGGGCTGAACTGAAAGTCACACCCTGTGTCTCCTGTGATGTTGAATAAGAGGTTTGGATGCAACTCTTGTCTCAGTTACATGTTGTGCCCTGGGAACAACTGCAATATCATAAGGTAGCCTGGGGCTTACTCTCCAATTGCAAAATGCAGGCCCATTTTGAGGTATCAAAATGTTTTAGATTGCTATGCTCCTGACAGAAGTCTTATATGATGGCTGAAGGGGATGGTGATGCAGCAGGAAACAAAAAACAGACCTTACATGACCCTAAAAAAGATATCACTGACTGAGGCACCAGATTAAAAATAATAAATCATTCTTTATAGATTTACACAGCACACATTGACAAAGAGTCTGTTTACTGTAGAGAGAAAAAATCAGCAGAAAAGTAAGTGAAAGGCCCCGTTGTGAGCTGATGACCTACTAAGTGAATGAAAGAGCAAGTAGGCTTAGGTATCTGCTGAGCTGCAGAAACTAATTACACGGGGATGAATCAGTCCTTGAAACTACCAGCATATAAACTTGTGTCTCTTTGCTGGATCCAGCTGATGGCAAATTTCAGCTGAGGATTAAAGAAAGTAAACTGGATAGATTTATCAAGAACAGTATTTAAAAGCTTAATAGGGCATTTTCCATGCAGTGGCATAGCTGGGGGGGGTAGAGGGGGTGGACTGCCCTGGGTGGTACTTTTTTGGGGGGCGGCACTTTTCATGTGAGACACAATTTTATTTTCCGATGACTTAAATAAATCTTTCATATTGCTGTGCGTTTGCAGCACTTATGGCAATCAGGAAGCCATGGCAAAAATGCCCTCCAGGCTGATGACTGGTGATGGTGACTAAATGTTAGATTGTTATATTTTGATCTCGTTAAGTGTGTGTAATATCTTGGTGATTTTTTTACATTGTTCTTTGTTTTTCTGCATAATTCCTATTCTTAAAAAAGGGGATAGACAGGACCCTGGTAATTATCGCCCAATAAGTCTTCTATCAGTAGTGGGCAAACTTTATGCCAGTTATTTGGATATGAAATTATTGAGTTGGATGAATGTTCAAGCGTTGATAGGTCCGGAGCAAGCAGGATTTAGAAAACACATGTCCACTGAGGATCATATAATAGTGCTTTCATTTCTCATAAATAAATACCTGTCACACCCTAAAGGCAAATTATATGTGGCTTTTATCAATCTGAAGGCCTGCTTTTGATTCGATTCACCAGCCATTATTATGGGACAAGCTCGGTAGGCTTAATATAGATCCTCGACTGTTATTTCTACTAAGCCAACTTCATACAAATAATCAGTGCAGAGTGAAGTTCTCTGAAACTGGCTTATTAACAGACCCTATTCACTCAGGTACAGGTGTTAGACAAGGATGTGTGTTGGCTCCTCACCTGTTTAATTCATTTGTGGCTGACTTACCTGCCTTTATGGCCACAGTAGAGTCTCATCCACCATTGCTGGGTAATCGGCCGCTATTTGTACTCCAATATGCTGATGACACATTGTTACTTTCTCTAACTCAGGTGGGGTTGGCAAGAGACTCAAAAAAGATTTTTTTTGAATATTGCAATAAAGCTCACCTGCTGATAAATTCTGACAAATCCAAAATACTGGTATTTTCTAAGAGATTTGCCCCGAGAAGGTGGAAGGTTGGTAATTAGACAATTGAGCAGGTCAAGAAATATGTTTAGCTTGGTGTCCTTTTTCATTTTAAGGGACACTAGTGTAAACAGAGAGATAAAGTAATTCTAGCAGGGAAAAGATCTTTGGCAGCTATACAATTTTTTTACTATAAAAAAGGCAATCAGGATATCCTGGTGGCCTTAAAAATTTATAAAGCCAAATTAAGACCACAATTACTTTATAGTATATTTACCTGGACTCCAGCCTTTAATAAGGAGGCTGAACGACTGCAGACGTCCTTTTTCAGGAGAATTATAGCAGTTCCCGCTTGTGTACACCATCTGACTCTTTATGCAGAACTGGGCTTGAATTCTCTTGAAACTGAAGCTTGACTGTTGACTTACAGATCTTGGTTTAAGATCCATTTTAGGCCCAATGGATCTGGCCTTTTATGCTTTCTTCTGTCTGACGTTTACTAAACTAGATGGGCAACATTTTATGAAAGCAAAATAGTGTCTGTGGGTATAAATCTTGATTATCTCCTTTTGTTATCTGAAAAGGAATGTCTTAAAACTATTAGGCTCTGCCTTGCTGAGAGGGAGTATCAGCTGTCTTATCCAACACCTCGATGCTTGATATCCCACCCATACAGGATGGGATCCCGGATTATTTTCAAACTCTCTCATTGCTGGTGGCAAGGAAGGCTTTTCTACTTGCAAGGTTGAATGTACATCCCTCTAATGTGACCAAGGGTAGATATTTACAGACCCTTTTGAATCATATATGTCATTGTGCTCAAGTCCCTGATGTTCTCTATCATATTGTATTGATTTGCCCTTTGTATATAATTCCAAGGGAAAAGTTGATAAGGAAGTTATTGGAAAGGAATGTCTGTACAGACAGATTATCAGTGGAATTCTTATTGGAAGATCGGAACTCGCATATTACCAGACTAATGGCTAACTTTTTGTTTGAGGCAGCAAACATATAGCTTAACCTGCCTAAAAACAATCCTTGAAGTCCTATTGTTATATGTATATGTTGTATTATGCCTAATAAAGGTTGTAGATGGATGGATATTTTTCTGAGGTTAGAATATCACAGTTTTTTAGGCATGCAGACTATATTAACTAACTAACATTTTTAAAGGGATTTATTTATCCCTGTTATTCCTTATTTATGTAATTAATTAATTAATTAATTAAATTTCCCTATATATCATTTTGACTTGTTGTAGTATTTTTGATATGTATTGAGAGGGGCAGCAAACTCAGGGACTACCCCAGATGGCAAAAGCTCTAGCTATGCCGCCGTTTCCATGGCAAAATAATCTCTGGTTTCTTTTCTTTTCCTTCAACTTCAATACAGTTGTTTTGATCCAGCTAGGAAGCATCTGTGAATGGAAGTAGTCATTTACCTAAGCATCCTAAGCGAGGATTTGGTTCCAACAATAAAAACATATGTTACAAATACACAGATTCTGCTTCAGTGATCAGTGTAAACATCTCACACGAGATGACCCATTCCCTTCAGCAAATACAGAAATTATTTTTGGGGTGGGTGTTCATGAAAGGGGAAAGATGACATTTCATGCTGCACCTCCTACTTAAGAACCTTGCCCATGGAAGCAATTATGTGCAGAATATATGGCCTTTTTAAAGTATCTAATTCCAGTTAAGGACACAGGGTTGCTACCTTTTATTCTGTGCAGATGCCTGCTATTCAAGAGAAGCAGGGCAGGGCTTACCTGATGATCCTAAGTCCTGTCCTGCAGGCATGAACAGGTGGATGTGCCCCTGTCTGTTCATAGAATCATAGAATCGTAGAGTTGGAAGAGACCAGGAGGGCCATCCAGTCCAACCCCCTGCCACGCAGGAATCACGATCAAAGCATCCCTGACAGATGGCAATCCAGCCTCTGTTTAAAGACCTCCAAGGAAGGAGACCCTACCACGCTCCGAGGGAGTGTGTTCCACTGCCGAACAGCTCTTACTGTCAAAAAGTTCCTCCTAATGTTGAGGTGGAATCTCTGTTCCCGGAGCTTGCATCCATTGCTCCGTGTTCTAGTCTCTAGCTGTAAAACCATTAAGGACTTTATCACAGTGTATTGTTATAGTGCTATTATTCCACTTTAACTGCTGTGGCTGCCTTCTGTGGAACCCTGGAATTTGCACTTTAGGGAGAAGTATTTAGCATTCTCAGCCAGAGAGCTCTTAGGCCTCACTCAACTACAAACCCCAGAATCCCACAGGAGGCAGCCAGAGCGGTTAAAGTGAAATCATAGCACTATAACAGTCTAGTGTGATGATCTCATAAGACAAGTTGCAACTGCCGCAACTTGCTATTACTGTGGAACAATTAATTTTTTCAGGCTTGTCTAGACGTGCCCTTAGTCTGGCTCCTCAGCAAAACCCTGTCTGGCATGGGGAGACTCTACCAGCAGCACTGCTGCCATCAACATAGCCTCTTGCCTCACAGGAGCATAGGAACACAGGAGCACAATCCCACCACCGCAGAAGGGTTGTGCCTTTACTGGGCCAGTCCCTTGGAATGGCCTATAACTGGATAGTTCACCTCTACCTTATCTGAAGATTACATTTATAATGGCTATCAGGGGCTAATACAATGATTATTTTGTGTTCACTGTCATAGAATCATAGTATTGTAGAGTTGGAAGAGACCACGAGGGTCATCCAGTCCAACCCCCTGCTACGCAGGAATCACGATCAAAGCATCCCTGACAAGATGGCCACCCAGCCTCTGTTTAAAGACCTCCAAGGAAGGAGACCCTACCACGCTCCAAGGGAGTGTGTTCCACTGACAAACAGCTCTTACTGTCAGAAAGTTCCTCCTAATATTGAGGTGGAATTTCTGTTCCTGGAGCTTGCATCCATTGCTCTGTGTTCTAGTCTCTGGAGCAGCAGAAAACAAGCTTGCTCCTTCCTCAATGTGACACCCCTTCAAATACTTAAACAGGGCTATCATATTGCCCCTTAACCATCTTTTTTCCAGGCTAAACATACCCAGCTGCCTAAGTCTCTCCTCATAGGGCATGGTTTCCAGACCTTTCACCATTTTAGTCGTCCTCCTCTGGACACGCTCCAGTTTGTCAATATCCTTTTTGAATTGTGGTGCCCAGTGTTCAGTAAGATTAACAGTAATAAACTGGTTTTCTTTGGAATAAATCTAGCATCCATCTTCTGTTTCATCTGAGGAATACATTGTGTGCTTCCCAGAGCTTTTTACTGAACAGCAAAATCCTACAAATGCCAGAAACATGGAACTTTTATTCATCTCATTCCTTGTCCAATGGAAACGTCTGTTGTGCTGCATCTCTAATGATTATGATCAGCTTGCCGCTGGCTTCCTGTAGTGATCTTTGGACCTTTGCACTAAAATGTCTGGTTCCGCTATACCCACTTTCTGTAGATAGTTATACAGTCATGATGGTTGTACTTGCTTTGCATGTTTTTTCATACTCTTTCTTGACTATTTATTTATTTATTTGTTGTTTTCCCATGGAGGACGAAAGATCTGGCTGAGGAGGAATGGAAAGTCTGTGGAACATGTCCATAAAGGCTTGTAGCCAGAGTTCAGTGCTACAAGTAAGATTGGCTCAGTGAAGATCTATTATTTTGTTTAGCTTCTACACAACGTTTTGGAGAGCCAGTGTGGTTTGCTTGTTGGATTCTGGGAGACTAGGTTTCAAACTCCCACTTAGCCACAGGTGACCTTGGGTAAGACACACTCTCACAGCCTCAGAGGAATTCAGTGGCAAACCCCCTCTCAACAAATCTTCCCAAGAAAATCCTGTGATAGGTTCACCTTAGGGTTGCCATAAATTGGAAATGACATGAAGCCAAACAACAACACCTTTAAAGCTAAAATTGCAATGTTTAAAACATGGTTAAATATTGCCTGAGAACTAGGATGTGAGTCCACAATCTGAAGTGGATTTGCAAACTGTGTTTAAGGCAGTTTCACTGTCAGGATTTGTCTCAACAAGCTGGACATTTGGGGTCTTTGCAAGGATTAGGCCAGCAAACCATACTTAGTTCTACTCACGATTTGCAATGCATTGTCTACCCACTTACATACGCACTACACACAAAATAGAAAAGAACCATGTAATATTGAAATTGGCCACCCTTGGTCTAGATGATCCAAAATTATCTTTTAGGTTTTATCTACACAGGCTATTTACCCCATTCTACCCCCTTCTGAGAGCCCTGCAGTCCAAACAACACAGGGCTCTTGCCCCAATCTGCCCCTGGGCAGTCCTAACCACCCCAGGGCAGATATGAGGCTGAGGCAGGGGCAAGCTGGGGTCGGGCCCAATAAACTATTTTGAATAATACCCAGTTTACTCCATTTCTGCTGGACAGAAATGGATTGGGCCCCGTCCCTGCAGGCCATCCCATTGCTCTAGCTGTTGATCGCCCTTACTCTTCCAGGTCCAGGCACCATACCTGCAGCATATGATCACACCTGGTCACATGCAGGGGACCCTATCAATGTTGTAGGCTGGCTTCCTGAATCTGGCAGATCAAGGAAAATGGTGGTGGTGGTGGCTGCAGTGATGGGCTGGTATTCCTGTTTGGATTCTGGCCCATTTCATTGAGGTAATAGAGAAAGAATTATCCAACTCTGCAGTTAGGATACACCGGCAGGGAAGGCAGTGTATCTTGGCTCATGTAGATGAGCCCTTAGGAAGAGTAGATAAGAAAGGGAAAAACTGATCTAGATAAACCTTCACTCATTCTCCATTTTCCATGTTTGTTTTTCCTGTCTATTTCAGCTTCTATTTGATCTAAATTGCTCTGTAATAAATGCTGTACCAAAACCTCTTCCCCAGGGTGTTTACCTTTCCAGTGTGTTCTTACTTGTGAGGCTATCACTGCTGGGTTAATTCATAAGATATGTACTGTATAACCACAGTTGCAAATATAATGTTGAGGGGAGGGAATGACTTTAACAGATTAGTGTTGATGTTTACAACAGTGAATACCGCTGTTAGCTTTTTTTGAAAAAAGTATCTGGGCATTAAAGGTTGAGGTTGGAAAGAGAAGGATCTTTTAATTTTATGTTCTCCTGAGTTTTAAGATGTCATCCCCCTCAATCCCTTCATCAAATGGAGTCAGGAAGATAGACAACAGAAATCAATTCAAAAGGACCTGGACACATCATCACCAGTTTTTGTCATCACTGATTATATACCTTCTCACTTTTTTCTGTAGATACGATGGCAGTTGATAGCTCTATGCCCTCTGCATCCTTTCTCTAAAGATGTTACAATCTGTCAAGTATGTGAACAATGAAAGCTAGGCATTTCCTATGTGCAATCTATAGTAACACACACACAAAGGTTCAGACACATAATAAGTTTATTATGGTATATGGCAAACATCAGACACTTTAAACTGTTCTCTGGTGTCCAAAATGGCTTCATATTTAGTAAGAAAAATAATCTTTCTCCTTAATATAGCCTTTACATTGTAACAATGTTTGATAACAATCTTGGCTTTCAGGAAATTTTTGCTCTGTGAATACCCACCTCCCATCTTCCCTATAAATCCACTTTTCCAAGTTCCATGAATAGATTAAAATACCATACAAAAAAATCATTTGGCATGGAGGAATTTAAGACTTTGTATTCCCTTTTCACTTTAACAAAAATAAAGCCCAGACCCTAGAAACTCTTTGCTTTTAATCCCTCAGAAAAGTTTTACAGACAAAAGGAATCCTTTCAGTATCTGTATTTAAGAAATCACTCACTGAATAGATAGATATAAGACACATCCGATACTGTGTTCCTGATAGCAAGTGCATAGATTTTCTTAAGATTTTTGTTCCCCACTTTGAGAGCATGTTTCATGGTCAAAAGAAGGGAGACCTCCCAGTGATTGTGCTAGAGCATTTGAGAGAAAGAGAGAGAAGGTGTGAGAGAGAAAGACTGAGATAGATAGAGAAAGAGAGAGGGAGGGAGGTGGGGAAGGGAAGAGAGAGAGGAAGAAAAAAGGGGCAAGAAAAAAGGAGAAAAAGAAACAAACAGGACACAGCAAAGTTGTGAAATTACAACAGAGAATGAAGAACAAAAACAGCCAAACCAGCACTACAGTCGATTCCTGATAAGTGAATAACCTGATTGTATCTCCACAATACTTTATTCACTTATCAGGAATGAAGCACAGTACACTGTGTTTTTTTTTTTCCCATAGTGTGATACCTAAGGTCCACCAAATTGGGATTCGATATGTTGCACTCACTTCAACAATATATTCAGCAATCTTTTGGACTTCAAAATAAAACTCCTATGGTAAGATAGAGACTAGTGTTGTAGTCCTTCGCTGTCAATGTAACAAAGGGGCTGCCACTGAGATAGTTTCAGTTATGAATTACACCTATGTGAAAAATAACCACATTGAAAGTGAGGCTACAATGTGGATTATACCCTTTATGAAATATAACCACACAGAAATGTTAAAAACTAGCAAGGTTGATTTTACATATGCATCTGTGCCTTTACCTTTAAACTGAGTGGCTTGTCTTTTGCTATTACAAGCTATCTCTTGTAACTGCTTAGCTTTCCTCAACTAATTTGTCCATATGTCTTTTATATTTTCTCCTGTGTGGTCTTTAGCTTAGAATGATATCCTGGCTATCCCCATGATGTAGGACAGCCTGAAAGACACTATGAAATTTTTGTCTCTGGAAAATGAATATAGTCATTTGTTATAGATGGAACAATTTTGAGATGCTAACACCTAAATTTTGAACGTATGTAAACAAGCACCTACTGGGTTCTTGCAAGTGGTTATAGAAAATCAAAACAACGTAGCAGCCAAAATGCAAAAGTTACCACCCCGGAATGGCTCATCAGCATGAATTTCAGGGTGTTCAGGGCCATTGCGTGCATTAGCGCAGTGGCAATAAAAGCAGGAATGCAAGTAACCTATAAGCATCCTTATAGTTGCACAAGGAATTACATATGAGAATGTTGGAAGCTCCTGAAGCTCCTGTTCATTAATCTAGGTAGACATACATGTTGCAAAACAGTGGTGGAGCTTTACAGAAGTTATGTTTTCCTTGTAAGGAAAATGTGAAGATGCAATGGTGAATGCATGGGAGAATTGATGGGTGTGATGGGAGTGCTTAACTCTTCTTCTTCTGCGCCTTACAAATTGCCCCCCCCCAAGCCATTTAAAATACTTTCACCCCATCTGAGCTCCAAAACTGACAATTTCAGTCTGCCTAGGGGTAAAACTGCCCCATAGTTATTTTCAAGGGAGAATTCAGGCTAATTCTTCCTTGTTATCTTAGCAAATATGGGCATTGGAACATGCATTTGCTGAAATAATGTGTTCCTCCACCCTCTTCCAACAAGGCCTGCATAGTTTGTAAGCCACTAAGCAAAATGCAGCCCATCCGCTCCATGTTGGCTGGGACAAAAAGAGTGGGTGAATAAAGACCACCCACTCTATGACGGTCAAGAGGACACCTTCTGAAAACAAGCCAGTTGCCAGCTATCTGACAGGCCACAAATACATAGCTGGCAGACTGCATTCAGGTTGTTGACTCACATGTTGTACAGGCTTGCTTTTGACAGTGTAGCAGAAAGATAATGTATTTGAGCATCTTCTTCCTTCATTTTAATACAGGAAAACTACTGGTAGCTCTCAATCAAGCATGCTAGATTACTACGCTGACTATTTCAACATTTGAGGGTTTCTTAAGGGAAGTGTGAACTTCTTTCACCAGACATAAACCATGCTGGTATTGTTTACACAATCACTTATCCTGGGATAATAGCAAGGCATTTTTTTAAAAATGGCACTTTGTCCTTTGGCAAGCAATATAGATGAGAAACACCTGAAGTAAATAAATAATTGAAAGTCCCTGACATTCAATAGGGTTGGTGACCCTCAGTTCATCTCAAATTCTGCTTTTCCATTTGAATGTACAAGTAAGATTTTGATGTGACCTCGGCAGCTGTTATACCAGGATAAATCACTGTGTAAACTGGCATATGCAGTTTATTTATGATACATATATTACAAATGTAATATGCAATGGTTTGGCCACAGCCAATGAGTGGCTACGGTGGGATTTGGACTCATATGTACCATGCGTGTCTGCCACTCTGTTTATTGGATGATATTGTTTCCTATTAGAATTGTCCCTCCATATTTGCTGGTTAAGCATTTACAGATTTGATTATTTGCAGATTGAAAAAAATATCTTCTCTCTAGAAATGTCTAGGTCCTCCAGTGCAATTTCTATGGTCAACATCTGTTGGACATTGACCATAGACTCATGCTGGAAGACTAGAAATGCTAGAGAGAACTCTTCTCTAGGCACATCTAGGTCCTCCAATGTGATTCTATGGTCAGCTTGTGCCAGAGGTTGACCATAGAATCACGCTGGAGGACCTAGACATGCCAAAGAAGATCTCCCTCAGGTAAAAATAAAATAGCAGTCCTACAGTCCCAGTTTTCCCACTTTTGCGAGGGTCCTATGCCTTGTGAAAGTGAAGGGCCTACTGTATTTTGTTATAGGTTTTGGTTGTACTAGTTGGTTGGAAAAATGTAAGAAGTAGACTTTGTTTTCCGTTTCTTTAAAATAAATCTCTTGCATCTTTTACACTGGAATAAAATGATTGTCAGCACTTGTCAAACAATTAAGGCTCATGTAATCCTCCTGGGAAGATGGCCTCATTCCCAGCTTTTCTTCTAGTTTTGTTACAAGTGGGTCTACATTTTTATGACAAAGCAGGCACATGGTTGCATCATGGGATGTGGTCCTGTGATGCAGCTGTACTGATGAGGTAACTGGAAAACATAACCAGGGAGTGGGGTTGTGGGAAGCAGGCACCAGTGAAGCCACATAAAAGGCATCAAGAACAGGCCCCAAAGAAGGGCAGCCGTTCCCTCAGCAATTTGCACCATCTTTGAAATCCACAGCCAGAAGCTTGTGAAACAAGCTCTGTAAACGGAGGAAAAGCAAAAACCATGTCCCACATGGACTTGCCAGAGAATAAGTTGCCAGAACAATAAGAAGAGAACATCCAGGATACAATACTTTCATTTGGAAGAGGCTGCCATTTTAGACAGTATGTGTGATTAGCTCACACAACTCAAAACCAGAGTACTGACTAGGAAAAAGAAAAGAAAAAAAAAAACAACCAAGAAAAGTCTGTGGACTCCATCTCATAAGAGCACTTTTAAGTGGGCTTCAATTCCTGAGTTTGGAACAAAGGGATGGATGTATGGCTTGAGTCCCAGAGAACATGGTGTGTGTGTGTGGGTAGACCTTCCTTTTTCCTGTATAGTCCCTCCCCATCCTAATAGATTTAAAATGTTGGTGTCTCAAATCAACAGTAACAAGATAAATCCCACCAAAAGTCAATGGCTGATGAAGGGATGGTATAAGTTGTAAAAGTACTGGGTTTAAAGAGTACTTTAAAAAGAGTCCTTTTTTAAAAAAGGATCAGAATGACATGCCTGTTCACAATTTAGTTTTTTTAGTAATTTGTTTTCTCTGATTAAAAAAACAAAAGTGTCACCCTCACCCAAGAGGGAACTAAACAATAAAGTAGTCACTTTTTTCCTTAGAAATCTGTGTTCTTTTATTACCCACCACTGAAATATTTCTGCCTTGTGTGCTAAGATAAAAACATTCCAGTTCAGCACCTGTAGTGTTGCTGTTTTTACTTTTTTTAACACCCCCCCCCGCTCAAAACAAACCCTTACACTAGCATTAATTATTTAAAGCTCTTCCTGAGCTCACACAGCTCCGTATTAGTCTATAACAAGCTTGTTCACCTGGTGGGTTTGGGCTCACGCTCCCCCACCTGTAGTTAAAACTTTAATAATTCCAAGAACTAGTGGACTAGCTCCATGTGCTGCCAGAGCACTGAGTAGTTCCGAAGAAACAGCAACATTTTTCTGTCTGTGCTCCTATCAAATAACTTAAAATGCTCCTGCAAAGCAGATGCACATAACTTTTTGGTCATTAATCAAAGAAAATCTTTACTTGTGATTTTTAAAAACGGTGCACATATTCATGTGTGACTTTTTTTTTTTAAAGGCATCTCCAATATGACTGTGGACTAGCAATTAAAATGACCAATTACTTTATATCATCAAAATGTTCAAAGGCAGCTGGTGTGGGGAGGGCAAGGAAGGGGGAGGTAAAATAGACCAAGGGGATCTACAAATCTGCATTCATTCTCCAATCAGAGGTTCACTTAGTTGGAATCGACTGTATCTTTGTACACAACAAATAGAAAAAAAATCAACAGGGACGTGAAACAGTGAGGTGTGCAGATGTATTACCAACACGGAATGACCACCAACATTACAACACACAGAGAGAAAGAGAGACAAGTATTAGGAAAATGGTTTAATATTGGAGACAGAAGCAAAAAACTGCATCACACAATAACATACGTTACAAAAATAAGTTTGACTGTTTCAACTACACGGTTATGTTCACAATGAAGACAGAAGAATCAGAAAAAACTTTTGATCTAAACAGCAAAAAAGCAAACCCCTATTTTTAACTAATACATTTATCCACGTAAAGTGACTGTGTACTCCTAAATTCTAATTTATTTTTATATTGTGTAACTGCACAATACAGAATAAAAAGTGAAACTTACCGCTTGTTTTAAAGACAAAATTCTAAACACTAAATATAAGCAAAGGGAAATAATTAAACCAAGCCAAAGTTTGTTTGTTTTTTTTAAATTCTCTAAACAAAACCAACTTTCTTTCTACCAAACTGGAAATCAAACTTGAAAATCAGCCATGATCTGGGGGCCCACGAGAGTAAGCCACAAATTTTTCCATTATTTTTAAATCTCCAGTATAAAAAAATCCACTGGTACAAAATGCATAAGTACAATCAAGTTTTAGAAATAGGAAAGCCTGTGGGTTTTTTTGTTTGTTTTTGGCTCAAATTCCATCAAACAGCAAAATCCAAATGCATCAACAAAATAGAAACAATACTCAAATGGTCTTAACAGTTTCCACTACATTGCAGTAACTTTGGCTTTTCTCTGACAAAACTTTTTAAAAATACAAAAACTTAGGGCACTGTCCATTTGAACCACAGGTTTAGTATCCATACATGGAGGATTTGCATGGTGTTCAAGAGAACCCTATTTCTCCTCTCACCATTATGTGCGCGGCACACAGAAAGTGACAGGGTGTTTGAGCAAATGGGCAGCCCGAACATGCCTCCCATATTCCAATCCAGCCTTCCTCTTACCTTGATATAGGTTACTTGCGCATGAGTAACTTCCACTGGGCTGAGATGGAAGCCTGAAATGGCATATGGAAGACAAACAGGTGTAGGCAGGGAAACAGAGCTTTATTGAACCAATGGAAATTCTCTGCATATGGACCTTACACCCACAGTGCGAGTGGATCATGTCCTATGTTTTTGACATTCTCAACTAAAAGAGAATTATTATTACTCTACAAACAACAATTTCTCACAGCACAATACCCCACTCCTGCCCCTGCCCAGGTACACAGGTTATTTTTGTTGTTATGACATCATTCAGAAAGATAATGACACTACGGGTTTTTTTTCTCTCTAAAAAACTCTCTTTTTGTTAATTAGCATTTAAGTTAATAAAAACAGAAACAGTAAAATGACTCCAGAAAATAGCACAAGCCAAGGAATAATTAACCCCTATGGTGAAAGAAAGATGAACTTGTTACTCCTTTGAGTATGGCCACTTCATCGACATTAGCTAAATTTGGTTGAGAAACTATTATTTTGTGCTTTTGGAGTTGAATTTTGAAAAGAAAATTCCCCTTGTTTAAGTCCCCCCCCTCTTCCTCTGTTATTAAGCCCTTTGCACTCTTGCAGCTCCCCCCCCACCCAGTATTTGATATTTTATAACTAAGCAGTCAATGAACTAACTGATTTTTTTTAAAAAAGAAAGATATTGTGTATGCAAGTGAGTTCAGTGCATTAGTAAAGTCCCTCATTTGTGAAACTGAAACTTTACTGGCTGCTTTTCCTGGCAATGCTTTCTACTGAAAGAGTGGTTCCCAGTGTCAAAACAGCTACCCCTTTCGGCAGTGGGGAGTGAGAAAGGCAACTAGCTAGCTAGAAAAGTTTCAGTTTTATTGGTGTCCCCTATGCATCGCTCTTGTTTGGATCCCTGTCTTTAAGGAAATGGACTAAGATGACGGACTGACTGATTTATTTATTTATTTTGGTGTTTAAAGTCAAGCTTTCTTTGCAAAATGAATGCGCCTGAAAAATAAATTAAGAATGAGAATGAGAAGAAAGGGATACCTGCCAGATTTGACAGGTGCAGATTTGACAGGTACTCGGAACTCTTTTTGATTTCCTGAGTTTAAGGAATTTAGCACCAGCTAAGTGGCATGACTTACTGTACTTGGTGCAATCCATCACACATTGCTGCCATTTTAACAGGGCTTGCCTGGGGCTCTGGAGCAGCCCTCCAAGTGGGCTGAGCAACAGATGGTTAGAGCAAGTGTCCTCACCAGGTTCTTCTATATGAGAAGTGATCTGAGGTGGGTTTTCTTGTCTATTAGTTTTTTGTTTACAGCACAGTTATTAGGAAATTTAAACAATGAACAGCAATATGTCTTTGGGTGGGGGGAACCATAATGATGGTCTCATCTCATATTATGTATCAGTGTGTATGTAATAATTCTGTATGCAAAAGAATTGCTGCAAGAAGTACAAAATAGCCCTCTAAGGGTTCAGGAAGGCCCCAGCAGTAGTAAAAACATGAGAATAATACAGACCATTTTACCTATAAGTTCATGTGCTATGAGAAACCTTTTTAATTTTTTTTAAATTTTACATCATTTGGATTCTAGTCCTTTCCACCCCAGGGCTTCTCTAGAAAACAATCATTTTAAATCAAAGGGAGGGCGTATGAAGATCACCTGTATTTTTAAAAGATAATTTACAAGGGGGATTAGGAGAAGGAAGAAGGTTGGAGGTGTTTTGAATGAAACCAAAGAGGAATCGACAATGGGGAATGGTTTTATCAGTAGCATATAAAAGCTGCTGAAGTGTATTGGCTTGGAAAGGGTTTTATTTGCCAGTACAAATGACCCAAATTTGGTTTATGAATAAGAATACTATCCAATCCAGCTTTTTAAAAAGGCAGTGAAGGGTTATCAGCATCTCTTCTTCTCTTTCTCCTGTTTTCTGGGCTGTGTTCTGCAAACATTGAGGATTCACAGAATCCTTCTATGTCAGGAGTGGCAATCACCCAGCCCTCCAGAATATGTTGGACTGCAATTCCCATAGACAGCATAGCTAATAGTGAGGAATGCTGGGAGTTGCAGTCTAGCAGCATCTAGGAAGGCTGCATGATTGCCATCCCTGGCCTTTTGTGAAAAGCATTCTTCGTGATAAATGTTTGCAGGCCTATAGCCATATAATATCACAACAGAGAATAAGAGACACGAAATAGATAAGGCGATACCTTTGAATTAGATGACTTTCTGTTGATGGATCATGCAAGTTTCTGAGTTATGCAGAATACTTCCATCTAGTAAATGGATACCTGTTGCTATTAATTTGGTAAACAGTGCAAAATGGATTATGAATGTATCATTTTTACTCCCTTCGGAAAAAAGGCTATCTAGTAGATAGCCATTACACAAAGCAGTCATAATTGTACATCTGCTACTTTACCAATGTTCTCCATGGCAGATATATGAAATAGGAATGGCAGGTGTGGATTCCTAAACATTACAGCACACAAGCCAGGTAGCTCTGATTAATGGCAGCTCCCTGATACATAGATTCACACTCTGCAGATACCTTGCAGGGAAAGGCAATGTAACTGCAGCAAACACAACCGGTATGTCATATGTGAAAGGGGTATGCCAGGCAGTGTTCCTAAATATGTGGAAAAACACACTGGTGAGCTCTGATTGCAACTCCATGGCTCATTTAAGAATGCCGCTGTAGATGGGATTGCCGTCTAAAATGTGATGTGTCGTTGAAATAGCAGCATAATGACACTGAACAGCATTGAACCACAAACCTGGAAATTCAGACATTTCCGGTGGCTCTTATTTGTCCAACAGGACTCTTCTTTCTTTGAGCAGCTCTCCATCCCTCACTTTTTAATACCAAGGGCACTAAATTAAACACACACACACAATGTACCCTGCAGTGTGTGTATGTGTGGAGCTCTGCTGTTAAAATAAAACCAGAACTACTGCTGAAGTTACCTGGAGTTAGCTACATATAGACAGGCATATGAAAGTGTATTTTTTCCTCTATATTGCTTCCTCTGAATGATTTCTGCGGAGTGTGTTCTGTCCTATAGACAGATCTTGCAAGCCTTTGCTTCCCCATATATTGTCTGCCTTTGTTTTGCCTGAGTAGCCCATACCAGGGGCACTGAAGACCTTTCCCCAGGAAAGGATGCCTAGTTTATGCCTGGTTTGTTTGCATCCTAGCTGAGTAACCAGCTGCATTCCCTTTCTGCCTTCCAGTGAGTTTGCTGCAAATCAAAAGTCTGCATGTTCCCTTATCAACAGAAATCAGGTTTACAAAAGATATTGCCATACCTACTTTGTATCTATTCAATCTGGATCACTATATTACAGATAATGGCAGATAACACATCAAAGCATTACGACATGTGTAAACCTCATCCATAAAACGTAGTTTAACTGCAGTGCACAAAAAAGTTTCATCCAGGAAGTTCTAGTGCATTGGATTTAAGCAAAAGTTCATTTTATTTCATTACAAAAATATTTTTTTTTCTTAATGGATTTCAAATTGTGGGTTTACCTCTCCTGTCTAGGAGTGGTCATACAATACATAATTAAAGAATTATTTTTATTTTATTTTATTAATACTGAATAGCATTTTTTTTCCAGCAGCATATTAAAAGCTCTTTTTAAGAAAAGACCAAAAAAAAAAATCCCAAAGACCTAAAAAGGAGATCTACAATTACTATTTTAAATATTTTTAAGTTATAGATACAGAAGAAATTTAGACAGCAGTAAAATATTTTTTTTTTGTCCTTCAGGTCTGCCCTGTGCATTTTTCTGATTTCAACCATGTATTAAATAAACCACAAAAAATTAAGTATATATATATTTATAGCTATAGATATATATATATGTATATATAAAAATAAACAGCAAAATGGTGAATGTATAAAAGTATTAACACTCAAGACAGCTCTGGGTGGAAAGGGTTAAAAGTTCAAAACTTTCTCACCTTAGAGGTTTCCATACATTATGAAGAAATTACATTGTGAGGTTTGCTTTCACAGCGCTGATGTGCAGAGTGGTTAGAAAAGTGAAACATGGGCACTTATACAATGTTTTACAAAAAACATCCAAGAGAAATAACAAACAGCAACAATTTCAGGCAACAAGACCACAGGATAGCAAGTTAACAAACTTTTTAACCTCTTTTCCTTTAAATATTAGGGATTTATACAAAACACATAGTAAAATACCCATGTTATCAAATTACTTCACACAAGAAACACACTGAAGCTTTAGGAAGAAAAGTACCTTTGGAGTTTGGCACTAAGATTTTTTTTCACTGATTTCTTTTTTATTATTATTATTATTATTTCTTTAAAAGAAAAACTGATCACATTTTGCTGAACACAAACACATCTAAATTTTCCACAATAATAATTTTAAAAAAAATTGACACCAATGCGTCACAGAAGCCAACACAAACTTAGTCTGGAATAGTTTTTATTTTTCACATGAAACCCTTTTTTTTTTAAATTTTAAGCAAACGACTTTTTTGTTTTTTGAAATTCGTTTTTTTTGTTCTGTTGTTGATGTTCAAGTAAAAACCAATTTCAAACCTCTTGTTTATAAACACAGAACACTTAAAGACCATAAGACCCATGATGAAATCACAACTTAATTCACAGAAGCACCAATGGAACGACAGCTTACAGTAACCTTTCTCCTGTACATTGAAACAGTATAAAATATAGGTAATTTTCATGTGCATTAATTCATGGATTGTCTAACTTGTGAGTCAGTTCAGCAAAAGGTGACACAAATAGGTAGCATTTGCCCTAAAACAGGGTAAATTTTTTTTTGTTATACTAATCTACAAAAAGTGGTTCTATATATATATTCTTAATGAGAAAGTGAGCCACGTAAAATGGCCTTATCAAAAAACTTTACACTGCCTGAAAAATGTAAAAACTATTACAGACCTCTAGAGACTTAAAATCAGACAGTTCTTCATTTCAAACTGTTTTGGAAGTAGTCTGGTAGAAACCAACATTCTGTGCCTCTGGACACATATTGCTATTGTCATCGGTGACCAGCCAGAATGCCAATCTCTGTATAATACTTTCAAGTCTGTTGTTTTTTAACACAAAAAGAAAAGGGAAAAAAAAAGGAAAGGAAAAGGAACAAATAAAAACCCTAACAAAAACATTTTGCCACAGGTTGTGTGTGTGTGTGTGTGTGTGTTTAATAATCCTATCATTAATTTGACTAATAATAAATTTCAATCTTGCATAAATGCAGCAATGCTTTTCACATTGACTTCCCAGAATTCATATAGCTAGATGAGGTCACATGCAAATTTCAAAGGTTCAAACTATAGATCAAAGGTCAGTAGGAGAACCAAATTATGATGTGAGGTCAGAAAGACATCAGAAACAATGACGGGACGATGAAACTTTTTTTTTTTTTAAAGACGCCACAGGGACATGCTAGGCAAACGATGAGCTAACGGGCATGAAGATGTCTAGGGAAAAACAAGGAAGAGGAAAAAAAGTTACGGAGAATCTATGCAGCAGAAACAAAATCATTTTTAATGGGTGCAGGAGAAAACTAATGCAAATCTTTCATCATTAGAATCTCAGCCATTCACACAATTTGCATTAACTGTACACTTGGTCAACGACGGCACAATGAGAGAACCCCAAAAAGAATCCATCTGAAAGGAGTTAGAGAAGATGGATTTCTGTTTTATTTGGGGAAGGAAAGGTGTTGGGTGGGGGAAGGTAAAGAACCAGTTTCAACAAATGTAACAAAAGGAAAAGGTGCAGTGTAGGAGTGGATTGGGAAGGGTAGAGGGAAAGAGAAAGAATAGTCCAAGACAACTAAACTTTAAACTAGAGAATGGAAACTACAAACAAGATAACCAGACAAAATACAAACAGGAGGATATAAAAGTATGAACCATAAAAGATGTAGGATTCAACGGTGAAAAAGCACCCATTCTTGGCACATAAACTCCCAAGACTACTTCAAAAGGATCTAGCTAGCAGAGAGAGCTGCTCTTTAGTAATCCAATAAGTTAACAATAGGCAATAAATAACTTCCATTATTTCTGAGGCAGTAAAAATTTTTGTATAAAAATAGAAATGCTTTTTACAAATAAAATTTACAGGCCTGTGGCTTTCTTTTGTTATCTATTATTATTATTATCATTATCATTATTATTATTATTATTAAATGTTTATCTTTCAAGAAACATCAAGTATCGTCACTCTTTTTATTTATTTTAAACCCTGTAGCTTTAGAAACAGATCTCTATGTCTTTTTTACACTAGCTCTAAAAAAACCAAAACCCCAAATCTCCTAAGAACTTAAAAAAAAAAAAGAAATAAAAAAGCAACAAGTGAAATATATAAAGCCGACCAGTGTTTAACAGGATAATATAACATAATGTCAATCTGAAGCCCTAAGAACAAAAGATATTCAAGCCCCTTAATAAGAAACAAACTGAATGAAAAGAATTGGTGTCGTTTCTTAATGAGTTCCTTCCTGGCCCAGGACCACTGTATTACCTATAAACTGCTGGTGCCATTTGGATAAATCTAGGTCCAGACGTACAACCACTTTCATTATCCCCATCAAAAGAATTGGGACACCAGGGCAGAAAAAGTTAAATGCAATTTTTTTTCTTTCTCGACAATTTTAGTTATTAAGATTTCAGGGGCATGTGCATGTTTCCTTTTCAAGGACAATTAAAATTTTAAAAATCAAAGATAAATATTGAAAGTACACGGTTCAGTACTTTATGTAGTAAGGATAGCCAAGTTTCCTTTAATGGCAGGTGGGGAAAATGGAAGCAGTCTTGTCAAAACAGCTGTCTTTTGGTGGATAGTTGGCAATGTGTTGTTAACGTTCTTTCTCAACTCCCACCATCACCACGCGGGAGGGTGGGTTTGCTGAAGGGACTTACCCTAAGAAATCTAAATTAATAGCAGTAAGCTTCTGGGGTAATAATCAGTAAGGTTTGCTGTCATTTTTGGAGCGCTTCAGTTGAACTTTCAAGCGTTTCATGCCAATCTGAAAGCCGTTCATAGCCTGTATAGCAGCTTGGGCAGAGACAGGATTGTCATAGCTAACAAAACCTGAAACACACAAAATTGGGGTTGGGGTGAAAAAAAAAGAGGAGAGGAAAACATTAGAATTAGTGAAAAATATAAAACATTTTAAAATAATTGTTCATATTATTCTTTTATTGCATAGATATAGTATGGATTCGCACATATATTGTTTCATTTCTGGCAGACACATTCCTTTTCTTTCCCATTTATTACTGTTAGTTCATTTCATTTCACTTTTTTTGTTACAGTTTCATTCATTTTTAAATCCCCATTCATTCCTGTACTGATTACAACAGAGGCCCAATCTGTCTGCTAATGTCTATATTGTTGATGCTTTCTGTTTAAATGGCATATTTTTTCATATTTTCAGGGATGGTATTACTCCCCTAAGACACAACTGCCAACTTTCAGACAGATTGGACATACAGCCTCCATTTTATGAGCAGTTAAAAGAGGTGATATTCTCTAAGCTTTCTACTGGTTCATGTTTCAGATGTCTCAAAAGTAACCAACCTAGGGGCATTCCTGTCATACTTCATTCCGTAAAACAATAGCAATTTTATTATTTGCTTATATCCTGCTTTTTCAAAAACATCAAGGTGGCTAACAAAGAAATCAAGTATCAGTAAAAATACAATTTAAAATGCTAATCAAAGACAGTAAAACCATAAAACAGAATTACTTTAAAAGAACAAACAGAGAAGGAAAAAATATAAAGCCATAATAACAATCAATAAAACCCAGGGCTCATCTACACCAGCTAGGATACACTGGTGGAGGTGGCCCATTCTGCCCCCGTTGCCTGAAGAAAATGGGCCGGAGTCCACACAGGAACGTCGGCCCATTGCTGCAACTTTCACCACCATTTCCTCTGCTCTCCTGGGTCCGGGCAACCGGCCACACCATGTGACAAGCCCCCAGCATGTGACCAGCAGCAGTGAGACATGCAGGGCCCAATCCATCCCGTTCCAGTGGGAATGTATTAATCTGGGTATTTTTAAAAAATGCAGTAAAGGGCCCTATGCCAGCGTGTCCCAGTTCCATTGCCGTACCTGCCCTGGGGGTTGTGAGGACTGCCCGGGGGCTGAATGGGGGCAAAAGCCCTGCATCATCTGGACTGCAGGGCTCTGGAACGGGGCAAGCCAGAGTATTTGGCTGGTATAGACAAGCCCCTAGTCAAGAAAATTCATTGAAACCACAACATCTGAAAGCTCTCTTTAAAAGGAAGATCTTCACAGCTCTTTTCTTATCCAATTGTCCATTTCATGCCCAGTATGTTTATTATTATTTTTTATTCATTTATATCCCACCTTTCTCTCAATAATGGGATTCAAGGCAGTTAACAACATATTTAAAAACAATGCAGATTAAAGCTATACAAAGTCATTAATAAAAGTATAAATATAAGAGTTATTTAAAAAGTGATTGAACAATTTATAAAGTTAAAACATTAAACATGAAATTTCATTAAAAGATCATATGCAAACCTTAAAAACAGCACCACACAGCATTTAAAACCTACCCCATTCAGTTTTTAAAAGCCTGACAGCATAAAAATGTTTTGACTCGCTGATGGAGTTGCAGCAAGGATGGGGTCATCCTGTCCTCCCTAGGGAGGCAGTTCCAAAGTATGGGAGCAGCCACTGAGAAGGCCCTATTCCTTGTTACTACCAAATAAGCTTGGGAAGGTGGTGGAACAGAGAGAAGGCCTCTCCAGATGATTGTAGAGCTCTAAGTTAAATGTTGGATTGTTATAACTATGGCTGTATCTCCCACTAATTTTTGTATAGGCTAACATTTGTATAGGATGGTGTACAATACATTCTTGATTAAAACTAGATGTGAGCATCACCTCCTTGCTCCATTCACAGATCAAACAGAAGTGGGAAGGTCTACTGGAATGTCATACCTTGCAGTTTTAATATGAGAAAACAAGAAAATAAAACCAGTTTGGGAGATTTTCAGACACTGTTTAACAGTGCCTACCGCGGGAGTAGGTCCCGGGAGAGGAACGGCGCTCTTGTGCGGCAGGGGGTCATTTTCGGACGCCACCGTCCCTCTTCCGGGATCCTTCATGGCACATCTGTGAAGCACTGGAAGCGGCTGCGCCATATTTTAAGCATGGAAGTTGCCCGTGCTTAAAATATGGCGTGGCTGCTTCCAAAGCTTCATGGATGTGCAGCGAAGGATCCCGGAAGAGGGACGGCGGCGGCTGAAAATGACCCCCTGCCGCGCAAGAGTGCCGTTCCTCTCCCAGGACCTACTCCCGTGGTAGGCACTGTTAAACGGTGTCTGAAAATCTCCTTGGTTTTATAGCTTCCAGAAACTTTTGCTAAAGATGTAGGTGTCAGAGGCCATTTTGGGGGTGAGATGCCAGGTGGGATGCTATTTTGCAACTTACTCATTTACTTCAGAATAAGATCCAAAATTTCCCCTAGTGCTCTCTCCAAGGAAGCTGAACTTGAAAATGTCTGACTTAGAACTTTCTGCTGCTTGCAGAAGTGAGCAATGGAAAACCTTGTTGTGTGTCTAAAATTAGGATGTTACAAGTGGGAAATTAGGATGTTACAAGTGGGATACAATCATTAAGTATGGATTGCTTTTGTTCAGGATTCCAATCACTCCAGGAGTATTTCCTACACTTTTGATACCCTACAGGGTGGGATAGGTACACATTTGTTTAGTCCCAATTGTATTAAAATCTTTATTTCTCTGTTGATGGGCACTCCTCACTTTCATTCCTGCGGACATTTGAAAATAGTTTTTCAGTGAAAACCATGAGTTCACCTATCTGGATTATAAATTAGTTCTGTCTATGCCCTTTAAGTGAGTCTTTTCCACCCCTCACTCCTTATATAGCTACTCTATTCCATTTCCCTTTAACTTAGTTGTTAGGGTTTTTTTTTCTGTTTCTTAGGCCAAATCCACACTACAGAAATAATGCAGTTTGAAACTTGGTTTATTTGCCATGGCTCTTTCCCACTGAATCTTGGGATTTGGATAGTTTTAACTATGAAAAGCCACAAATGTGTCCACCCAAGGCAGAAACATTTATTTTATTCAGCCATCCTTCCCCCATGTGGTTCCAAAAACCAGCTACCACCATGTCAAGGCGTGCCCTTCTCTTCCTCTAGGAAAGGAAGGCTCCCAGGCTGTTTGTACAATCTGAAAACACACTCTCAAGGATTCCTCTAGTCTAGAAATCCCTTTCTAAGGTAGAGCCGTGACCACTCGCTGAGTTTTTAAGTCTTTCCTTGTCTAGTGCAGCGAGAAGCCAGACAGGTTTTAAAATGCCACTAACACCCTTTTCCTCTATCCCAGAAAAGTCCTGACAGCAAGCCAAGCAGGCACATGACCATGGAGGCTAGGAAGAACAGAAAAACTTTATTTTAGTTCCAAATGCTTAAGTTCCAGCATGGAGGGACATCCAGTCCCTCCAGGTACTCAGCTTAATGTTACAGAAGATATACATTCAATCACAGTACTATGATTTTATGAATCATAAAAACTAACGCATGGTAGCTAGACAGGCCCTAAGCTAAGAATAAGAATAATAACTCACATTTCTGATGTCCATAATCATCAATCATGTCCCAATTGGGATGGTTAGGCAGGCTCATCCTAGCCTGCCTAGCTGGCTCTGGAGTTGGAAATTCAGAGTCCTTTTGGAGGGAAGTCTCTCCTTAGACTTCCAATATCATTTAGGGCCCTTTGATGTTAGCAGGCCCATGAGGGAGGTTGGCTTTCCCCAACCTCCATTATCATGTCTAGTTATCTTGCTACAAAGGTATGTGTCTCTCCATCTGGCCCCAGCCAAGTGGCTCAAGCATGTGGCCCTTCATCTGGTTCCAGCCATTTGGCTCAGAACAAAGCATGTGGCATGAGGTCTAGAACAAAGGGATTCCAAAACTTAAAAAGTATTTTGGTCATCTCTAATTGGTTCTGCGTTGCCAAATCTGATTGGCTCTCCAGTCAGGTGCGGTGATGTCATGTTTAGGAAATGAGGTTCCCACCCCCCTTACCATACCTGATGCTATGGAACCCAGGGAATGGAATTTTCCACTGCTGTGAACTGTAGGTTTTGAGATGAACTCCCCATGATGGCTGGGCAGTCCATCATGACACGAAGTCTTTAGCCTTCTCTGCCAAAGAGTGATGGTGCCTTGCCAAACTACAAATCCCAGGATTCCATAGGAAGGAGCCATGGCAAATATTCCAGTTTCAAACTGGATTATTTGTGTAGTGTGGATTTGGCCTTAGTTTGTGAGCATTCTGTGCCACTGAATTATCACTGAACTGCTTTTTTGGGTGGAAATTCCTCCGTAGCTGACCAGCACTGAATACCCTGGTTTTCACCATGTCTGCTGACATCTCCTCTTGTGTAAGGGTTGTGCAGTTTGGACTATACTTGCACAGGCATGGGAAACTTTGATTTGGCATTGGAAGGAATCATCATTTGTCAAGTATTCGATGTCCTTTTTTTGTGAGGAAGCCAGAAAAAGAAGGGAGGGGAATTTAATTGCGTAGTTTTTTCTTAATCCAGGAGAAAGAGTTTAATGTAATTTGCAAGTAATGAGTTAAACATGGAGAGTTTTCTAACACAAAAGGGAATAATTAGGTGTCCGTAATAAGGTAGCTTGATTGCTTAATGAATGACATTCTTCCACATAGGATGTAATTACTGTAGTTTTATGAAGCTGACACTTTTTGCTGTGCATGTCAGAAAAGATGGTAGATGCTTTAATTTTTGCATTTTTTACCGATTCAACTGCATGTCCCTGTACTTTTTGGAGATACCAGTTGTTGTGTAAGGTGGGGCGAGTCGGGGGGTGGGTGGGAGAATGACAGCTTCTTCTGCCTTATGGAGCTTTCATCAGCCTTCCTTCCTTTGTTGTAAGCCTTATCACACTACACTGTTACAGCACTATTGTTCCACTTTAACTGCTATGGTTGCCACCTGTGGAATTCTGGGGTTTGTAGATTAGTGAGGGCTAAGAGTCCTCTGGCTGAGAATGCTAAATGCCTCTCCCTAAACAGCAAAGCCCAGAATTCCACAGGAGGCAGCCATAGCAGTTAAAGTGGAATAATAGTGCTGTAACACTGTAGCGTGATAAGGCCATACTTTCAGAGTACAAAACAAAAACACTTCCTTTATGAGTAGTCAGAAATGAATGAGACAGGTGCAAGATGATGGAGGGACTCTGGTGTTCATCCCACTTAGGCCAATGACTCCTGGATGGGGAAGAGTGCTTTTGCTTTGTGTGGGGATGATGCCATAACCATGTAATTTCCATTCCTGATGTTAGAAGCCAAGAGTGTAAATATTGGTTATTGGGGACAAGAACCCCATATAAGCTTCAGAAGTGAAATGATAGTTATTGGATATGTTAAAAAGATGTGCAAGTGGATGTGCTAGTTGATGCACAATGAAACCAAATACACGCATCAGGCATGGCAACAATTCTGTTTTGCATTATATCAGATATGTGATTGTTTTGAATGGGGAACATGATGCTCAGTTCATCACCTGCAAATAAATAAATAAATAAATAAATAAATAACATTGGTATTTTGAAAGCTGCATATCCACACATTCTGCACCTGATTTGCCAGCATGTGGGAAAGGAGGGGGAAAATAATCAGATTCTCTCTCTCTCTCTCTCTCTCTCTCTCTCTCTCTCTCTCTCGTCTTTGTGTATTAAACACTACATACCAAAGCATTTGCTCAGGTTGGTCTGTTTGTCAATGAAGACCTTAGCAGAAATAACATTCCCAAAAGGCATGAACATCTGCAGAATGTCCTGGTCTCCAAACTCCTGTGGGAGGTGATAAATGAAAAGGTTTGCTCCTTCTGGACCTTTAAAAAAAAAGGAAGAACAAATGCTGACATGAATTTTTTGAAAAGTAATGTAATGTCATTTGCACTTCTTACTCTACATCACTTCTTATTGCTGTAACTTTACAAATGTTAAGCATTTGCAATAGGATCACCACCGAATACACTTGCTGCATTGGATTCAGAGAAACATTAATGAACCAGACTCTCCTGACTTCTCCCTCAACAGCCCTAAATAGCTACCGCTAGTGGTCAAAGAACCCTCTGGACTGGCATGGGATGTGCAGACATGTGCAAAGGGGGGAGGGATTTGCATAATTTGAGAGGGAGTAATTTTTGCATGCAGAACAGCCTTCTGCTTATACAAAGGACCCTGTGGTTTCCAGACATTATCTTATTTTATTTGCAAAGTCCCTAGCTAGGCTTCTGTGATATTTAAATGGCCCATTGCTGCTTTACAGTCAAATGAATATACAGTTTCCTACAATGCCACTCTAAATTATACTTGCCAGTCTAAAATTAACTACAAATTATGCTAACGGGAACCTCACCCCTGATAAAACTAGAACATTCCTTTGAGAGCAGGGAACTCAAAATTCATTTGTAGGTAGGGAAAGGAAAGAGGAAGGAATGGTGGTGGGGTGGGGGGTGAAGGCCTTCCACCCACCTTGTAATTAGTCTTACTTTATTCTCAGTGTTAACTTACTGGGGGTTTATTTTGCTTTAGTGACACTGAGCATGAAACAATCAGTCATTTATTTGCTTCCCATCAAGACCCACAATTAAATAAAGAGCCCTTCAATGTGATGACAACAGATCTTGTCATTAACCTCCAAGGACTGTCTAGCTGCAAAAGCTACATATTTGCAGCATATAAGAAGAACCCAGATAGGGGAGCTCCTTCCACACAAGAAATACATTTTTCAAGTAAGCACATTTCATGGAGGGTTTTAACTATAGGTACCTTCTTCATTGAGCAGCAGACTATGTGCATTTTCAGATAAACAAAGAATAGGTGGTAAGACTTCTGGAAAAATATGGCAAAGTTTGAAATGCTTACATATTTCTTATATGCTCTCCATGCCTATGTGTACATTCATATATACAAACATGCAGGTCTCATCACCTTCTTCATCTGTCACTTTGAAAAGGTTAGCAAGCCTGGCTCATTCTCCTGGAATGAGAAATTCTGCAGGAGGTGCACCGGACAGAATAGTAGCATCGCTCTTGCCAAGGTGAATCCTGACTCATATATAGATCGCACTGAGAGGCAGGTCCTCAAATTAATATCACTTTCCCCCAACCTCTCATGCTTGCTATGGGGAATGATAAATGTGGCAAAAATCAACATTGGGAAATGAAATTAAGCAAAATGAAATAGGGGGGAGGGTTAATTTGAGTTATTGTTTGTAAAAGAAACTATTTATGAATGTTTCAATCATACATTTTTGTAATGGTTTTTAATTTGTTGAAAGCTGCGGTGAGTGTTGCGACTGCTCTGAAAGCAAAAGGTATAACTCTACTGAATTATGTTACAGTTTGAGTCTCCCTTATCTGAAATGCTTGGGAGCAGAGGTATTTCGGATTTTGGATTTTTTCAGATTTTGGAATACTTGTATAAGACTTTTTCGGACAAGTAAAATGCAGTGCAAGCAACCTCGCCATGTTGCGAGGCTGCAGCGCTGCAGGGCATCCCTTTTGGATGACGCCCGTCCCTGCCGGTACTGTTGCGGTACCGCAGGGACATTTGAGTGGAATACCGCAACGTGGCGAGGCTGCTTGCGCTGCATTTTACTTGTCCGAAAAAGTCCATAGACACAATGAGATTTCTTAGAAATGGGACCCAAGTCTAAACACAAAATTCATTTACGTTTCATATACAGCTTGTACACATAGCCTGAAGGTAATTTTATACACAATATTTTTAAATAATTTGGTGCATGAACAAAGTTTGTGTGCATGAGCCACCAGAAAGCAAAGGTGTCACTATCTCAACAACTCATGTGGGCAATTTTGGATTTTGGAATATTTTGGATTTTGGAATTCTGGATAAGGGAGACTCAACTTGTATTAACTAATAATAATGACAATATAATAAATTTAGAGAGGGGCTAAATTTGAAGTCTGTTGATGTCCACATTGTCTCACTGAGCCTCTCCTTGCCTTCCATTGTATTTTTCATTTCTTAGTCACCTAATCTCTTACCTTCTTTCTGGCTGCCTGCAGCACTTTGTTGTTGTAACAAACTTTGACTGTACAGTGTAGGCAGTGCCGCAGCGGCATACTGCTGGATTCCTGAGTAGGCTTGGGTGAGGGCATCCATTGTGCCAGCTGTACCATTCGTCAAGCCTGTTGCACCAAGTCCTCCATTCAGGGCGGCCATACCTGAGAGCATTTGAGCAACTTTACAAAAAACCCAACAATAGAGAAAAGAAATTGCACTTATTCATTAGTGCTTTCCAAACCTTGTTGGCATTAATATGACACCAATGACAATGCTTGTTCATGCAAAAAGTCTGGACACTTCACCAGATGGCACGGAGAGAACAATAGCAGCGACGGCAACAACATCACACAAACACACAAAAAAACTGAGCACATAGAGACTTTGGTTAAGAATGACTTTTTAGCATCAACTCAGTTTCACATGCAAGCTGCTCCTGGCCCAGTACTGGGGTCACCTGGGTTGATCTACCACAAAAAGACACTAACTACAGCTATGTCCTTGCAGAGGTGGTAGATCTGTGTCTAATCAGACACCGGTGAAGTCTCATATAACTGAAGACAAGCATGTCAAGGAGAGATGCTAGTCTAGCTTTCTCCTTGCTGCTCTGGTTTTATACACACAGGGATTTTTTTTTTTAAGGGAAGGACTATTTGAGGATGAAGTGGTACACCTGAGACCCAGGTTTAGCTGAGGAGGCCCACAGCACAGCAGTAGAGCATGTATTTTGTATGCAGAAAGCCCCTGATTCAACCCCTGGCATCTCCAGGATGGAAACAACGAGTGATCAGAAGGACGTTTCTTTGCCTGAGATATTAGAGAGATATATGTCATAACTGCAATCTCAATGTGCTCATCCTCTTCTTTTCACTAGCCTGTGCATGTGTCCGTGTTGCACATGCTTAAGTTCTGTGTGGAAGAGGCAGCAAATATAGGGAGGGTGGAGTTTACAATCTACCTACCAAAGACTCGTGTTAACTTCTGAAATGATATGTTCTCCAACTCTTAAGATTTTTTCCTTCTCATTTGACATATTTTATCCACACTGGTTGTTATTATTGTGGATGCATCTACACTGTAGAAATAATGCAGTTTGACACCACTTTAAGTGCTGTAGCTCCATCTTTTATGGAATCCTGGGCTTTGTAGTTTTGTAAGGTCTTTTAAGCCCTCTGTGCCAAAGAGTGCTGGTGCCTCACAAAACTACATGTCCCAGGATTCTGTAGGATGGCGCCATGGCAGTTAGTGGTGTCAAAAACTGCATTATTTCTACAGTGTAGATGCATCGAGTGTTTTTTATGTAGATTAATTTTGTGGTAAACCAACAACCACAATACAACTGCTCTGCTTCCCAGTTAAAAAAAAGCAGCATACCCTTTTTGGTCACACAAATAAGGCTTCTAACAGGCAAGATGATTTGGGATAATGGAAAGAACAGCATGTATAGGACTCATGAGTCAATTGGAGCACACAGGCTTTGCCTATGTAAGGGTGCAGTCAATAGCTCTCCTGTTAAATGAGCTCAAAGCAGAAGGGCTGTGAAATACCAGTGTGAATCTATGATGGACTGCAGTCAATTGGGGTCGACACAGCTGGGTTAGAGGGATGAATGGTCTGATTCAATATAAAGAAGCTTCCTCCTATCTTCTTAAAAACTAAAAGTAGATGAGAAAATGATTCTGTTCACATTTTTTGAGGCAAATGTACAACATTTTCACTTAAACCAGCATGCAAACTGGAATGCAGCTTATGCAGAAAGGAGAGAAAAGTGCACATAAAAATGTACAGATTAAGGAAAGTGTGCACTGAAGAGTAGAAGAATTTGAACAGTACAAATTTTCACATGGCCTCTGAAAATAATAATGGGGAAGTGGTTATTTTTCTGTAGTGATATGTATTTCCATGTAGGAATGGGAACAAAATTGATGCAAGGCTGGAAAAATCAGAATGTGAGTGAAACTGAAATGAACAGAAGTTAGCCTATCTGGTTATAAAGATCACAGGGAAGGCTCTCCCTCTTGCCTGAGATCCCTGCATAGCTGTTACTGATTTGAGTGGCAATAAAAGACTAGGTAAACCACGTATCTGAGGCACTACAAGGCAACCTCACATATTCACAGAGGTTGCTGAATGTTATCAAGTGCCAACTACATTGAAAGTGATGCTAGGAGCAATATGTCAAGGAATGTTCAAGAAAATGCCTTGGGGGAAAGTGTTAAGGTATGTTTCTCTCTCTCTCCCTCTATCTTTCAAAAAAGAAATGAAAAAAAAAAGAGAACAGTTACAAAACTAATTTAAAACAGGACTGGCAGCTGACAACAAACACTTGGGACTAAGCCTAGCAGACAGAAAAGATATAAGATGACCTAATATTTCTCCTCCCCCATTGATTAAAAAAATACATATTCTAGGACAGTGTCCTCTTATGATTATTTGATAAGCAGGACACCCTCACAAGTGTCCTTCTGTAGCTACTGTAGTCTTTAACAATTAAGAGTGTTTCGGTGCATACATTATACTTCTTAAAATAAGTATCATTTAAATAGTATTATCACTTGGTAGTGAAGTGATATTCCACAACTTTTCTTTAATAAGGTGTCTTGCACCTGATATTTGTGGGGCTGTGGAAAGGGTGAGGGCTAGGAGTGAGTTGGAAAAGAAATGCTGCTGTATTTGACAGTACTAACACATAATGCAAACAAGAAGGAACAAGTAGGAAAAAATAACATATTTTATGCCCACCACCTTGTGGGAACTATTAATTAAGAAGTAACAACTTTACTAAAGCTAATTAGAAAAACATTTAGAAGCTGTGGCTTATGGAATCTGTAAAGTGACTGTAGAATGGAACTGCAGGTTTGTTGTTAGAGACATGATAGGTGGCAGTATGAAGCATTTCTTTCTCATTCGTATGGGAACAAACTGAGACACTGGCAGTTATGTCTCCTCTCTTGACTTCTCCAATACTATGAGTAAGCCACACTATGAGTAAGACAGATGCATAACAGCCAACATGTACTTAAATTCCTAAGGCAGATCTGGCCACAGTGGCAAATGAAGCACTGGAGATCCATAGTCAATGTTCTGTTTTCCAATGTCTCTATGTATGTCTCCCTAAAGGCTAGTTTTGACCCCATCTGTCAAAGCCTTACCATTCCCCAGCCTCTGTTGTTGTGGGAGACATACTGCCGTCCTCAGCCTACATTGGCCCAGATTTTGAGTTCCACATGCAACTGGGAAGGTTAGGGATGAAGAGACAGAAGGAAATGAGATCCTATGAGGCAGATAAGGCATGTATTCCCAACATGGAACATTTAAGGGTATCAAAACCCTTGCTGGTGAGAAACCCAGCAACTAAATGTTTATTACATTTCAACTAGGCTTCCCAGATAATACAGTCGGACCCCTTTATCCACAGAACCAACTTCCACAGTTTCAGTTATCCATGGGACACAAAACAGGGATATATACCATAGAGATGCACTGGGAAAATTCCTAGAGAGACATCCTCCAATGCAACTCTATGGTATGTTTTTGCTGGAAGTATTTTATTTTAATAGGGTTTGCTATTATCTGCAGTTTCTGGTATCCACAGTAAGTCTGGGAACCGAATCCCTGTGGATACTTGGCTCCAACTGTATTGAAATCACCATCTTTCTCATTATTTATGGGTCATGAAAATGGTGAATGAGAATGCCATAAAAATGGGCACTTTCTTTCCATTACATTTATTGCTAAAAATACCAAATCGAATGGGGAAATGCTAACTTGCTAGTCTTTTTAATGGCACCTAAACACCATATGTCTAACCTTAATAGTACTTGCCTTTCTCTGAATGATGGAAACTGTAGTTCAGTGAAATATGTTTCCAGAGATTCTCTCATAGAGTTCTTTATAAACTACAGTTCCCAGAATTTTGGGGGGAGAAGAGGCAAGGTTACCACCACAAGTTAACTCAAGAAGGGCTCCAGGTTTGAAGGGCCCTTGGCAGAGTGCCCTCTGGTAGGTTGCCCCTTACACTAGCAGACAGAAACACTGCAATTGGCATTAGGTGGTTGGGGCCTCGTCCACCATTTTAAATTTCTACAGTCTCCTGAAATTGATAATACAATGGGGATAGTGCAGAAACTTTGGTGGCTCAAACCCAGTTGACCAAGATAGGTATCAGCACAATGATGGATTCCTTTACTGCAGGTGACTCAATGTACTGGGTACTGATGCTCAGCTAGAGGTAACTGAATCGTGATGAAAATTATTTGTAAAATATCAACTGGAGCAAAGAAGCAAGTAACAAGAGAAACATTAGAACACAATATTTTTCATCACTTCTCCTATACATAGCCATATTATGCTTGGACTTTAAACATTTGTATTTTGTGAAAAATTGTTGGAGCCCTTGCTAGAAGCAAGATCTTTGCTATACAAAGACCCATGCAACTTCCCATTATTTTTTTCATAGATACACAGTAGGTCTTTTCTGCCATTAACATAACCCTTCTCCAAAGTCTTCACAACAATAGGTTTACAAGACAAAAAAACAAACCAAAAAAAAAAAAAACCAACAACAAAAAAACCCCCAGATAACAAAGACAAGAAAATTGTCATGCAGAGAACTGACACAAGCAAGTTATACTGAGGAGGACATCCATTCCTCTGGATACACCGTGATAGATTAAAGACTAGTGATGGCCAGATACATTCCTTGCATTGCAGGAAGAAATGCAAGGGATAGCAGCAGCTAGAAGTTATGAAGGAAGTGGGTAAATCAACCAAGCCACCCCTAACTCCAGTCTTTGGATAAAAAGTAGGAGATTCGCTTTTTTGTAATTAAAAGCTTTGATAGTTGTTGAGTTCAATTGCAAAGAACAATAAAGACTGTTCTGCTTGTCTGCTGGCATTGTCCGTACTGTACTGGACTATCAAAAAGTGGCTTGTTTCTCCACCATGAGAATTAAGAACAGCTTCATCTTAATGCATGAAACATGTTCTGTCTAATTTTCTATAATCATGGAAGCAGTTTTTGAAATCCAAGGATTAGCAGTGTGAGTGAATGAACCACTGAGACACACGTTAGTTAATATTTCATACATGGGGACAGGGTTATCTGGAGAAACAAGTTACCTTTTGATTGTATGAAGTGGCTTCAAGGCCTCTGCTACATCCTAAACACAAAGATATATAACCAAACTGCTTTTGTTAAAGAAAAGCCATCTTGTGAGGTGGTGGTGTGGAGTCAAGAAACAGCAGGAAGTGGTGGCAATAGGAATTAGCACTTTCTCTGGTAGTTGCTTTTCAACTTCATATTGTTTCCTTGCTCTGCCCAAGGTCGAGATATATTTTCCATTGAGTGGTGTTTAAAAATTTATCCTGTGGGAAAAGCGACTATGGAGAGAGTGATCAAAAGTGGCATTCCAAGCAGGCAGACCTGGAAAGGAATAACCACCTCTTCTCTTCCTCTTCTCAAAAGTAGCCCCTACACTAAGTGGCTTTTCTTTAATAAAAGCAGCCATGGGAGGTTGCACATAGTTGAGCCCCAAGGCTGTACCACCTTTTAGTTGAGCTCCAAGGCTGTATGACAGTCTTAAATGTACAGTATAAATTTTAATAATGGATTGGATCCACACATGGTCCTTCTTTCAGTAGAGTCATTGGAAGCACTGGCACTTGCATTAGTTAGGATTAACTTAAATCTCAGTTAGTTCAATCAATCCAGTCCCATTTATTTTGATATTAAGCATTCACTGAAGAATGGAAAAGAGCCTTAGGATCACATATGCTCCATATCTGTGATGTCACGTTGAAAGTAATGTGTGAACCAATATATACCCATATACAATATATATTTTTTTATTTGCAAGGACAGGGATAAAGCAACTCTTAAATTCTTGGCAAAGCCCTTCATTGCCAAACATATTAAATCAGAAGCATGAAACAGACTGAGAGGTTGGTAGGTATATAGTCACATGAACTGAGGTTCCTGAGAAGATGTGGGGTAAAAACAAACAAACAAGGTGAGAACTAAATATAGCGGGAACACATTTTTTTTCTCAGTCATAGGAACACAAAATGAGACTCAGACAATTGCCATAAAATTAAACAGAAATGCTACACAATTGCTAACTAATATGAATACATATAAGAGAGACCAGTTTTGCAAACCTTCATTAGAAATAGTTTTCCAATGTTTCTTTTCACATCTATATATACGCTACTACCAACTTAGCCTACTTCATGCATCTGACAAAGAAGGCTTCCAATCATCAGCTAATCCTTAAACAATATTTCAGACAGTATAAGGAACCACAACACTGACTATATTGTGGAACTCCTGATAGCCAAACTAGACATTCATTGTTAGGTAGCATCTGTATGCATGCGTGTATAGTTTTCCTCTAATTAACTGGAAATGGAAGGGGAATCTTAGAATGCAGCTCACAGAGACAAGGCTTATCTCTTCTCTCTGTTGCCCAATTAGCCCAAACCTCTATGGCCCCAATACTTAAAAATGTCCCCATAAGCACCAACAACTTTGCTTGGTCTAGAAGTTTCATCACACTACACAGAGAAGAGATAATGCACATTCTAAGTTCCAAGAAAGATTCAGGCCACAGTCTAAAATTAATTAAGGAAAACAAGATATATCACGAAGAGATAGATATCAAGGTAATGTCTAATTTGGCCCAATTTGGTTTAAATTTTTTTTTTTTAAGAGCAAGAGATCCTAAACTTCATACTACTTAGAATGCAGCACACAGGGAGACAAGGTTTATAATTTCCCTCTCTTGTCCCACTAATTGACATAATGTAATCTGTAGTTTAGCCCTAGTGGTGGAAATATATAATGCAAGGACTCTGTTTGGCACCATACTGAGTGTAAAATAAGATTGTATCTACAGAACCTCATGCCAAATACACTAGTAAATCTCTTAGACAATGTAACAGATATTCTGGAAAATGTTGCTAAGGCCTAATGTGGCTAGTCTCCTGGAATGCATTTGCAAAACTAATCCTATACCTCACTGTTTAATCCCTAGTGACAAGAGGAGACTGGATTTTGCCATATTGTAGAATAGTTTTCCAGATATGGTAGGAGCCCACTGTAAAACCCAGTATTTGAAAGATCTCCAACTACATATGGAGGATTAATTTATTACCGTTGTTGGCACTGTTTCCTTAATCTTGGAGGTACAGCGAGAATGAAAAAACTAGTGAGGTGTCTATGAATGAAAACTAGTGAGCAGAAGAACTGATCTTATTGGGATATGGAAAGGCATACTAGACTGGGCCCCTGCTTTAACAGTTATGAATAAATAAATGTATGCTTTCCCATTCATGTTTAGACAACGATATGATGCTGTATTGTTTTAAGACATTTTTACTTCTGTGTTTGGTTTAATAGGTCTTGTTTTATTACCATAGGATGGGGTCGCAAAGGTGTGGCCTGTGGATTGCATGCAGCTCTTGTGGTCCCTTAAGTGCAGCCTTTGAAGCTTATTAAAGCTCCCAGGCCCCACCACGTATTTAAAAAGTTTCAATCTCCCCCACACTACTCAAAACCACTGCTAAACTCAGAGGTTTCCCACCATTCCAAAGCCCCCTGCCTTGCTTTTCAGTCCAAAGCAAAAAAGGCTGAATATTGCATAAATCAGAACTGGAACTGATGTGACATCACTTCCAGTTGTGTTGAGTGTGCTGATGAAGCCTACCAGAGATGGCACAGGGGCAAAAATTGGTCCCCACACCCTCTGCAGTTGCTCACCTATGTCCTAGGACTTATCAATATACTATGGGAGGAGGAATTAATTTTAGATTGGTAGTATTGTGCGGGTGTGGGTGTGTGGCATTGCTGTTACTGACTTCTGTATTACATAATGTAACTCACTGTTTTGGCTTTCTGGGTATGTTCTTGATAAATTGTCTTTGTTACTGCTCCACACCTCTGCTTACAGTGCCTTCCAGTTTTTGTTTCCAACTGACTATGGCCAGAATGCTATCAGTTGTTCCCAACTAGAATAGATACCATATATTCCGGCGTATAAGATGACTTTTGAGCACTCAAAAGTGCCCTCCAAAATCGAGAGTCATCTTATACGTCTTATACGCTATACTTTTGCTTCACCTGCCTGCAAAGGGAGCCCAGAAGGAGGCATCAGGGCTGCGGAGTTAAACCCCTAGATTCGCTCCCTCTTCCTTGAAGGTGGGGAGAGGGGGTGAATCCCAGGGTTTGGCTCCACGGCCCCATGTCCTCCTTCTGAGCTCCCTTCGAAAGGGAGCCCAGAAGAAGGGATTGGGGCTGTGGAGCCAAAGGGGGCATGTTCGCCCCTTCTCCCCACCTTCCTTGAAGGTGGGGAGAGGGGCAAATCTAGGGGTTTGCCGTGGCCGCCCCCGCTTCCCCCACCTTGGTCCCCTTCGGAAGAGCCAAGACGGAGGGAAGGGGGCTGCTGAGGCAAACTGGGCATTTTCACCCCTTTCCTACACCTTCGAGTCAAGTTTGACTGGAAGGTTGAAGAGAGGGGCGAATGTTGCGGCTGGCTTGCTGGCTGGGAAAGCCCTGCCAGCTGATCCTGTTCGCTTTCCCAACTCATGAGGAGATCCTCCTGAGTTGGGAAACAAAGAGGATCAGCTGGCAAGGCTCCCCCAGCCAGTCAGCCAGCCAGCCAAATTGGGTGGTGGTGGTCTTATATGGTGAATATATGCCTAAGCCTAGATTTTTGGCTGGAAATTGGGGTGGTGGTGGTCTTATACACCCAGTCGTCTTATACGCTGGAATATACGGTATATGGAATCAATTGGTGAATGGTGAGTTGACACATCCTGTTCTTATGAGCCTCATAGTCATTTGCAACCTATGGCACCCTAGGGTGAACCTATCTCAGAACTTTTTCTTGGCAAGAGTTGTTCAGAGGGGGTTTGCTTTTGCCTTCCTTAGAGGCTGAGAGAGTGTGATTTGCCCAAGGTTACCCAGTAGGTTTCCATGTCTGAGCAGGGATTCAAGCCCTGGTCTCTAGAGTTGTAGTCCAATGCTTAAACCACTACACTATGCTGGTTCTCAAGTCAACACATAGATAAATCAAATTGATTCAGTGAGTCTACTTTATTTATGGCTATCAACAAAATCTATGCCTCTATATTTGGCTTATCTCTCAAACATGTGGCATTAACCCGATCCATGTCCATGGACATTATCACACCAGCCTCCTTTCTCGCAGCAATTACATTAGTGAAGCAAATGGGAACGTACCGGTATTGAAGCCAAAATTATTGCATCTTCTCTTCACTCTCATTAGTGTGCTGTGATTGTTCTCCTTGCCAATTTCCATCCTATCCCACCAGCTCCGTAACCCTGCCATTCAGGGCATGCATGCCTTTCTTTTTTCTTTTCTTTTGGCCGTGATCACATAATTATGGGGAAAGGATTTAAAGTTTTTTTAATTTTATTTTATCATTTCCCCATAAGTACGCAAGCACAGCAAAAAAGAAAAAAAGAAGAAAGGCATGGAGAAAAAGCCACTTTTGCAGGCTTGGGATAGTGAGGGGGAGAGGGGAGAGAGGGGGAGAGGGAGTCAAGTGGCCCCCTCATGCCATGTGACTTCCTTCATATTGCTATAGCTATGAAGCAATATCTTATTGCACAGAGGGGAATGCTGCCACAGCAGTGATATTGGGAGCTATTGCGGGTTTCCCCTGTCAATTATAAGATGTGCTACAGAAGTGGATGAACAGCAAGACAGCAATGGGATAGAGATGATGCCGTGTGATAAGTAAGTGCCACATCCACTGCTATCTTGCTGTAACTCCAGAATAGGCACTTGGTGTGATAATGTCCCATGGCTTCAAGGCACAATAAGTGTTTCATTCGATATGTAACATCTTATATTATTGTTTTCTGAAAGCCATAAATAAAACTACTAGGACTACCAGGGACATTCTTCATAGCTAATGGACTAGTCAAATGTTTGCTGTAACAACATGCTGCTGCTGTTATTGCTGCTGCCACTATTGTTAGTATGAACTACTACTAACAATACCTACTACTTCTAGTTACTACTAAGAGTAACAATAGCAGGAGCCCTTCTCAGTTATCTCTTCAAGTTAAAACTAAATTTGCTTTCATGATCTCTTGAACCATAAGAAAATGCCCAGGACATTTTCATTAGAATCCATTCAGCCAACCGAAGTAAGGCCCAATAGTATGTATAGCCTGCAAGAAAAGGTACAGTATTGTGAAGAAATATTAGCATTTGTGTTCTAAGGCATTATGATCTTTTAATTTAAAAAGACCTGTATAGGTCTAGGCACTGCAGATGACCAGAATAGAATTAATATCAATTTTACCAGAGATTTTGTACATGTGTTTTTCATAATAACATTCACTATGTTATAGCGGTTAGAGTTCCTACGGTGATTACAGGGAAATTGCTGGAGTGTCCACCACAGCAATAAATACTCACTGTTTACGGTACCTGCTAGTGCATTAATATTATTCAGTCCAACAGTGGCTCCAGCCAGTCCTTGGAGAGTCCCCAGAGAAGTCAAAGAATTCATGGCTGCTCCCGCTGTGGAATTTGCCGTTGATGCTGCCACTAAAGGAAGCAAGAAAAAAGACCAGTAAATGGAATACTCAACCATAAATGTCACAAATGGCTAGTGAGAAAATGCATTAAACTGACCCAATAATTTGATGAAAAAGAACTTTAATTTTTTTTTTGGCTGATTCATCTGCCTTTTCATTAGCATGTGTATTTAGAAGGAAATCCAAGTGAACTTGGGCTTACTTTTGTTCACATACACATAGGATTGTACTGTTAATTTCTGATTCTGGTGCCTGGCATGAGATATGACAGAGGGCAACTTATAGGTCTTTAGATCTGCTTGTGAATAAAGTATCTTTGGATTTTGCAGGATATGCTTATTCATTGTTTCCCTATTTTGTAGGTTAACCAACAGATTGAAATAAACAATCAGTATTGATCTGACGGAAACATCTTCAGAACAACCATTGTCATTTAGAACTAATTCTTTCACTGTATCTCAGAATGAAATGCCACAACATTCTTGCTGCAAATATAAAACCCCCAGATAGCTCTGGTAATTTATTGGCTTTATTCGGCTTTGAAAATATTTCAAAAAGCATACAGCATAAATTGAGGATCAAGTCACACAAAACCCTCTTTGAGGACAGACTTGTAATAGACACACAAGTACACACTATTTAAATATCAACCCTTCAGGATTGAAGAAGAGAATGTAGTAAAAGATATAACACCTATGTTGACTAATCACTTGTTAAGACCTCATTGGAAACCTACCACAGACCAGCAAAAATCTGATGCTAGGCAGATGTGGATGGATACAAGAAACTTGATTGGAAGATAAGATGGTTTCTTTGCAATTGCATAATTAATGTCCCTGGCTTCAGTCCAAAGTTATTCTGGCTCCCGGTCAATTAGGCTTAATAGTGCAAATCTGTTTTTCACATTATCTTTACATTCTGTGGGGATGTTCTTCTGGCTTTATTTTGGCATGGTGGTTGGTTTAGTGTTCTTTAGCTTTACTCTAATTTTTGATATTAGTTCATGTTCTGTGCCACAATCTGCTCCTGGTCTTGTTTTTGCAGAGATAATGGATCTTCTCCATCTTCTGCTTCCAATTATGTAGCCTGTTTGATTTCTATATTGGCCATTAGGTGATGTCCATGTATACAGTTGCTTCTTGGGTAGCTTGAAGAATGTGTTTGCAATGAACAAACTGGTGGCCTGGCAAAATTCAGTCAGTTGGTCTCCTGCTTCATTTCTTGATCCTAGGCTAAATTTTCCTACAATCTTTGATTCTGCTCTGTTTCCTATTTTTGCATTCCAATCACCTATAATAAACAAGAAGTCCTGTTTTGGTGTGTGATCAATTTCATCCTGGATTCTAGCACAGAATCTTTCAATTTCTTCTTCTTCTGCTTCTGTAGTTGAAGCATAAACTTGGATTAAACTTATATTGATGGGTTTTCCCTGAAGTCTTTATTGACATGATTCGACCAGACTTTTCCTTATATCCTTTGAATGAATTTCTTAATCTCTCCTCACTGTAAATGACACTCCATTTCTTCTTAGATTTTCCTTTCCAGAGTAAAAACACTGTGTAATTATATGATTCAAGATGCCCCATTCCTGTCCACTTTAGCTCTCTCACTCCAAGTATTGCAATGTTTACACATTCCATTTCTTGTTTTACTATTTCTAGCTTCCCCTGATTCATGATTCTCACATTCCATGTTCCCATAATATGAGATGTGCAGCTTCAAATTTTTCTTTTGCCGCTGAGCACATCAATAGCTGAATGTCCTTTTGTCTTGAGTCCAGTTGTGTCATTAGCCACAGTGCTACTAGTCAGTAGCAGCACTAGTGGGGTGAGGAGAGGCCAAACTGCACCAGGTGACACTGTTGGGGAGAGGGGTGACACCAGCCTTAGTAACGCCACAGCTACTCATAGTTGTCCTCTACCACATCCCAGTAGCTTGTTGAGTGCTAACTGACCTAGGAGTTTCATCTTCTGGCACTACCTCTTGTTTCATTTTGGATTGCCTCATCCTAGGCTTTTCATGGTAAAAAGATCTTCCAAAGGTTTACCATGCCTCCCTCTGTGCAGTACTAACAAGTGTTCGCTGGTGTCACCTCCGCCAGTGTCACCCTCAACTACTGATGCTGCCCAGTAGCTGTTTGGCACATTAAGGGGTCGTCTAAACGGTCAAAATAATCCTAATGGAATTTGCTGGGAAGATGATCAGTCTTAATGGGAACCCACATCAATGTGCCATATTCGGAAGGAAGGCAGCAAAAAACTCCAAAAACAACACCAGAAAAGCCTTTGCAGCTTTTCCCAGAGTTTTAAAAAGCTCTGTGGGAAATGCACATTCCCGCTCATTGAGACAAGAAATTCAATTTGAATCACTTTCCCATATAAGAGGAAGCACAAATCTGATTGGCTGGATGAGCACAGGGTGGGGGTGGGGCTTGCTAACAGGGCAAGTGCCCACCGTATTAGATTTTTGCTTTAGCGAACAATTGCTAAGGCAATAAAATGGGGCACTGTGTGTGTGTGTGTGTGTGTGTGTGTAAAGGCAAAATATCGCTTGTACACACCATGGAAATAGGTTTTTTAATATATATATATTTTTAAATTAGCACCAGCAGATTTAAAAATGTGAGTAATTCACTTGCGGCTGCCATCTTGGCTAGAGGGCATGTGAAGTTTATGGGGGCTGTAAAACCATTAAGGACTTTATCACAGTGTATTGTTATAGTGCTATTATTCCACTTTAACTGCTGTGGCTGCCTTCTGTGGAACCCTGGAATTTGCACTTTAGGGAGAAGTATTTAGCATTCTCAGCCAGAGAGCTCTTAGGCCTCACTCAACTACAAACCCCAGAATCCCACAGGAGGCAGCCAGAGCAGTTAAAGTGAAATCATAGCACTATAACAGTCTAGTGTGATGATCTCATAAGACAAGTTGCAAATGCCGCAACTTGCTATTACTGTGGAACAATCAATTTTTCAAGCTTGTCTAGACGTGCCCTTAGTCCGGCTCCTCAGCAAAACCCTGTCTGGCATGGGGAGACTCTACCAGCAGCACTGCTGCCATCAACATAGCCTCTTGCCTCACAGGAGCATAGGAACACAGGAGCACAATCCCACCACCGCAGAAGGTTTGTGCCTTTACTGGGCCAGTGCCTTGGAATGGCCCATAACTGGATAGTTCACCTCTACCTTATCTGAAGATTACATTTATAATGGCTATCAGGGGCTAATACAATGATTATTTTGTGTTCACTGTCATAGAATCATAGAATTGTAGAGTTGGAAGAGACCACGAGGGCCACCCAGTCCAACCCCCTGCTATGCAGGAATCACAATCAAAGCATCCCTGACAAGATGGCCACCCAGCCTCTGTTTAAAGACCTCCAAGGAAGGAGACCCCACCATGCTCCAAGGGAGTGCGTTCCACTGCCGAACAGCTCTTACTGTCAAAATGTTCCTCCTAATGTTGAGGTGGAATCTCTGTTCCTGGAGCTTGCATCCATTGCTCCGTGTTCTAGTCTCTGGAGCAGCAGAAAACAAGCCTGCTCCATCCTCAACGTGACACCCCTTCAAATACTTAAACAGGGCTATCATATCGCCCCTTAACCGTCTTTTTTTCAGGCTAAATATACCCAGCTCCCTAAGTCTCTCCTCATAAGGCATGGTTTCCAGACCTTTCACCATTTTAGTCACCCTTCTCTGGACACGCTCCAATTTGTCAATATCCTTTTTGAATTGTGGTGCCCAGAACTAGACACAGTATTCCAGGTGAGGCCTGACCAAGGCAGAATACAGTGGCATATTACTTCCCTTGATCTAGACACTATACTTCTATTGATGCAGCCCAAAATTGCATTGGCCTTTTTAGCTGCAGCACCACACTGTTGACTCATGTTCAACTTGTGGTCGACTAGGACTCCTAGATCTCTTTCGCATATAGTCTCATTCAGCCAGATCTTCCCCATCCTATATCTATGCATTTCATTTTTCTGCCCTAAGTGCATTACCTTACATTTCTCTGTATTGAATTTCATTTTGTTAGCTTTGGCCCAGCTCTCCAGTCTATCATTCTAAATTTTGATCCTGTCCTCTAGGGTATTAGCTACTCCTTCTAATTTGGTGTCATCTGCAAATTTGATAAGTATGCCTCTAGTCCCTCATCCAAGTCATTGATAAAGATGTTGAATAGCACTGAGCCCAGGACAGAACCCTGTGGGACCCCACTGGTCACATCTTTCCAAGAGGAAGAGGAGCCATTGCTGAGCACCCTTTGGGTTCAGCCGGTCAACCAATTACAAATCCATTAAACAGTTAACTTGTCTAGCCCACATTTTACAGGCTTGTTTGCAAGAATGTCATGGGGAACCTTGTCAAAGGCCTTACTGAAATCAAGGTATGTGATAACCACAGCGTTCCCTTCACCCACCAAGCTGGTAACTTTATAAACAAAAAAGAGATAAGATTAGTCTGGCATGACTTGTTTCTCTGAAACCCATGTTGACTTTTTCTGATTATGGCATTGCCTTCTATATGTTCACAGACTCTCTGTTTAATGATCTGCTCTAGAATCTTCCCTGGTATTGATGTCAGACTAACTGGATGATAATTGTCCATCTATTATTATTTTTAAAATCAAGCTGGATATTTTGATTTGATATTTTTAAAATCAAGCTGCCTTTACAACATCTGATGTAAATTGGTCCTATGTGTCATCTCACACATTAAATGGAAAAGTGCTTCTTTCACTTACATTTGTCTTTGGACATTCTACATAAAATAAGAAACTAACCTTTCTAACCTTATTGGGCAGATTCCCTCAGGTTCTCAGCTGGCATATTATAAGTAACATTACATTACAGCCTTTTCCTAAGCACTTAGTTAATTAGCATTTGATGGATTAGATATCCTTTAATATGGCACAAAACATCTTGACCCACAAAATGTAAGATTCTCCTCCCCTCCCCCTTTTTTTTCTTTCGGCTGAACGCCAACAAATTGAGAGAACTTTGAACACACAGCACTTGTGGCTGCACTGAGCCACTTCATATTAAAACTCCTTGAGGTGTGCATTTGCATTTTATTAAGCTTTAAATTAATTTTGACTACTTAGAACTCACATTCTGCTCCTGGCCAGAGCTTTTGAAAACCAGTGAGGTGTATGAGGCATCGTGTCTACCCTGTGTGAAGCCAAGTTGACAGCAGCACTTGGTAACTCCATGGCAGAAAATAGACTGAACAATATAGCTGTGATCTAGTTTGTACATGGAACTTTTGCTTACAGTCAGTCTTTGGGCCCAGTGTGTCTATGTGAGTGCTGGTATGGCGGGAGCATGCTGCATAGATTTGAAGCCAGTATTAGCTGGGCCCAGAGTATAGTTATGGGGATAACCTATGCAACCCTGGTCCAGGTCATTTGAAGGACCATATTCTCCCATATGAACCAGCCTGTGTTTTGAGATCTGTTCACACCCTGACAGGTACACCTAGTGTGAACATGGGAGAGGCCTTTCTCTTTGACTCCTCCCAGGCTCTGTAATTCTCTTCCCAGAGAGATTAGACTGACAGGCCCAACCCTCCCTTTTTATTTGTTGTTTTTATTGGTTTTCATTTTAATTGGTTTAATTTTAACTTTTTAAATACTTTTTTATGTTGTGAATTTTAGCTATGTTTGTTTTAACTTTTGTAAGCCACTTTGAGTAGTGATCTTGAATATGGAACAGTTACCTAGATTTTGTTTGTTTATTAACTGCTGTCAAGTTGACTTCGACTTGCACTAGCCTATGAATGAGAGACCTCCAAGTCATCCTGTCATCAACAACCCTGCTCAGGTCTTGCAGACTCAGGGCCATGACTTCCTTGATTTAGTCTATCCATCTGTGATGCAGGCATCCTCTTTCCTAATGCCTTCTACTTTACTAAGCATTATTGTCTTTTCAAGTGAGTCATGTCTTCTCATGATATGGCAGTCTCAGTTTAGCTATATTCACTCATCCTTAATTGTTCTTTATTTCATGATTGCTACTTACTCACGACTGTGACGCTATTGCCATGATTGTAACTCTCCCTCCGCAACCTAGTTTACCAGGCATCAACTGCTTTGGGAGAAGGAGGTCCATTCTGCTGGTGATTGGTGTATGAGTGAATGACATTTCTATCAGGTTTGGAGGGTGGGTGGGTGAGCCAGGAGAGGTGGTAAGGTTGAGAATCAGAGCCATCTAGTAGATGCTGTACAGTTGGGGAGAAAACATTGTACAAAGAGGTTCTGGAACCTGCTTGTTCAATTTCCAGAAAAGTAGTTATGCCAGCACAGCCCCTGGTTATGCTAGTATAAGTCACCGAGGATTCCAGCCTCTGGATTCCTTGAACAGCCCCCTTTCTCTGTGCATTTGATAATGTAATCATAAGGTCTGACATAACCAGCCAACTGCTAAGGCTCACTGCCAATCCCTAAGACCTCCTCAGTGGGCAGCTTTTGCGGCGGCTCCTTTGCTTCACTGTTGATGCCTATTTGATGTATGTCCCCAACCCACACATGCTTACTATACCCTTTAATATTCTACAAATGAAAAGTGGGACACACCTGGGCAGACAACATCAGAGTGTTGTCAAGATGGCAAAGGTTACTAATAAGGAAGAACACACAGGCTAGAGGAGGCAATAGCAGTTTGCTTTTGCTTGAGTCTACTGGGAAGGACATGATTCTGCTCATAGAATCATAGAGTTGGAAGAGACCACAAGGGCCATCCAGTCGAATCCCCTGCCATGCAGGATTAAACAATTGAAACATTCCCAACAGATGGCCATCCAGTTTCTGTTTAAAAACCTCCAAAGAAGGAGACTCCACCATACTCCAAGGCAGTGCATTCTACTGCTGAACAGCTCTTACTGTCAGGAAGTTCTTCCTGAAGTTTAGGTGGAATCTCTTTTCCCGTAGTTTGAGTCCACTGCTCCATGTTCTAGTCTCTGGAGGATCAGAAAAAAGCTTGCTCCATCCTCAGTATGACATCCCTTCAAATATTGAAACATGGCTATCATATCAACTCTTAACCTTCTCTTCTCCTCCTCTCCTCTCTCCCCTTCTCTCCCACTTTGAACTCAGTTTGCAGCAATTGAAAGAAACTGTGGACAAAGGAGGAAAAGTAGAAGGAGGGGCACAGGAATTGGGAGGCAGCTGAAAAAATGTGATGGCAGATGAGTGTTTGGGACTGTCCCTGCCAAACGGTGACCACAAACTTATGTGTGTGGATGTGTCCAAAGTTTAAAGGAATTCCAGTAGAGAGGGATGATGACATTTGTGGTCTAAACACTCATGGAAGGCATAGGTTAGTGCAGACTAATAAAAAGTAGAGAGAGGCAGGTATTTTTAATGCAATTTAAGCAGAACTTAAAATTTAAAATGGAACTGGAGGTGAAGGAAAGAAAAGGGCAATTTTAAAAAGTAATGGGAAAGCCTGGCATGGATTATAAAATCTCAAAAAGAGGATTGACCTCTCCACTGCAATCTTCAAAGTAGCTTGTTATAGACAGCAACTTCATTACATCAGTGAATAATTTTCAGGTACATTTATACAATATAATAAAGTACAATGGAATTAATACATTATTTATACAGCAAACTATATTGTGACTATTTAGAGGAATAAAATGCAGGATTTTAAGCATCTTCCAAGATGAACTATCTACGTTGATTGATTTAGAAAACTGTCATACAGGTGCAGCTATTTTTAGACCATTTTTGGAAGTAAATGATAGATGGCACAGTGGGTGAAGTGGTCTATAACAAAATGTCACCATAGAAGCCTTGAAATGCCTATTGGAGAGATGTGCATTGTGGTGAAGCGAGCAAGCAGACAAAAAGCTTTTAAAGGATGCTGGGCATAGACATTTTGTAATGCTTTGCTGCTGAACTATCTGAAATTTTCTATAAAAATGGCCCAGGTTTCAAACAATTGTGTTCTAAACTTGAATGCTTTTACGTAACAAAGGCAACCTTTTGTAGTATGGATAACATAATGACTAACCTATAAATCATTTAACTGCATCCCTAGGATAAAGAACAGACATTTTATCCTTGAAAATAGATTTTTGAACTGACAAACTGGTCAAAAGTGCCAGAGATAATCTTCTGCATTTGTCTGAGAGATCAAGTACATTAACTGTAGCAAAACAGGCAACATCTGCTTTTATTAACATTGCACAAAGGTATAAAGAATAGTCACCAAGCAGATCAAGTATTTAAAGAAGGTGGTGGTGGGGGGAAGGTCTGTGAATTTAAGCCCTATGCTGGGATGGTACCTGTAATCTTCAGAATGGCTAAAAGATGATGGACATTTCCCTGGCAGATGCAGGAAAGGCTGACAGGCTCATACTGTTCTCTGGCAATAACACAGTCTTCTAGTTGCAGCCGCTGATGCCAGGGCTGGTCTAAAGGAGTTTGGTGCCTGCGGCAGAAAATCCAAAATGCATCCTCCCACCGATTATCATGGGGCACATCCCATTAGCACGTTTTCCTACTCAAGCCCCATTTCAATTAGCAGGCACTGTGCTTTTGCTCAGCACCTGTTCGTATCCATGCAGCTGGCAAGCAAGAAATGTTTCTGGTCGATTATGCCTCATTAGATTTATGTGTCTCCTTATCTGCTGTCCTTAAGGGCTTCCAAAGGCTGCCACCTGATGTGTCCAACTCTGGCTGGTGCTTACAGGACTTGGCAAGGAAGTCAATGCTCTTCGTTTCAGTGAAATGACGTCCAGTTGTAGGCAAATGTTACTTGTCCAGTGAAAACTCTCTCTTCCCCACCATGATCCACAACACCCAGTGCCAACTCCAGGTTCAGGGGCTCCTCAAGAACAATCCCCTCAATAGTCCTCTTTTATCATCATCATCATCACCACCACCACCATCATCATATGAAAAGTCCCGTCACTTGCTAGAAGGAGACAGTGGATGTGTGGCAATCACCAGCCACCGGAACATTAGGCCCTAGTGACCAGCTGGAATGATACATACCCTCCAACTGTCCCAATCTGTCCCAATTAATCCTCTGTAGTCCCACTTTTTAACTGCTTTTAAAGTGTCCCAATTTCTCTCTGCTCCCCCTTTGTCCTCAGATTACTTCATTTGCTGCAAACTAAATTTGAAGTGCAAAAATAGTTTGCATTCTTTTAACTCAGCAAGAGAGGAGGGCACAGAATCTTACCTTTCCCTGTAGGCTCAGGCAAAAGCAAACTGCTGCAGCCTCGCCTAGCTTGTGGCTCTATTTCATTGATTTTTGCCATCTTGCCCACACTTGGATGTTGCTTGGGCACATATGTCCCAGTTTTCTTCTGTAAGATATTGGAGGGTGTCTGAGGAATAAGAATGTTGCTCAGCCAAATGCAAACTCGACAGCATCCAATGCAAAGAAAGCACTGAGAGACTATCCTGCTAGCTTGTCAGAAGCTAGGTTCACCACATGCCCAGCTTTACCAAGGATCCTCATTGATTCTGAAGGGATTTCTGAAGGAAATCCCTTTTGGAAGGGCTGTGAGAAGATAATCCTCTGTTTGTAGGGTTGATGGCAATTTCAAGGGGCTTGGCTTACTTTCTGTTCTTACAGCTCCTGGTCTTTACAGGAGACATGGGCATGGTCATTACTAATAGATTGTACAGCAGTGGGGACTTGGGGACTTTCATGTGCTCTAGGTTTTTAAAGGAGCTATTCTAGGTGCTGAAGCTAATTTTAAGGTACTATGTTTTGTATTTCTCTTTAAATTATGGTGGTTATTTCTAAATGTATATCTATATAAATTAGCATATTTAAGTTTTCTGTTTTTGGCAACAATTTCTGGTTTGTTTTTGTTTCTTTTCACAATGCTTAGGCAGCTACTCCATCAAAAACTAGTGAGTATCTGATTGATTATTACACTGGACTGACTATGTGACGAATGTTGCTGTCCTTGAGCAAGCAGGGATCACCAGCATTGAGAACACAGCTGTGCTGGGCAGGGCACGTTTCTAGGATGGAGAACCATCGCCTCCCAAAAATACTACTCTACAGTGAACTTGTCACGGGTCAGCGTAAGAGGGGCGCTCCAAAAAAGTGATACAAGGACTCCCTGAAACAATATCTCAGGCTTAGCCAAACTGACCACCAACAATGGTCCACTCTGGCCTCACATCGGGAGGCATGGAGACACACTATCTACAATGCTGTAGCCTTATTTGAGAACTCACGCCGAACAAGTCTTGAACAGAAACGACAAAGCAGAAAAAATCACAACCCGGAAACATCGCCCAAGGAGACCTTCTGCTGTGCTTTCTGCAACCAGACTTATCTCGGATTGGCCTTTTTAGTCATCAGCGTACTTGCAGAAAGTGCGGGATGAGTCCTTCCTGAATCTTCGTTTGCGAAGAAAAGCCAGAGAGAGAGAGAGGGAGAGAGAGAGAGAGAGAGGTAGATGACACATTTTCAGTTGGGTTCCCACCATTTCTTCTGCCCATTTCCATGCCCTGTGTGTGTGTGTGTGTCCATGCCTGTAAAAGTTCTCTTTAGCTTAGGAAGAAAGATGGGTGTATAGATGGCAAGAAATAAGAAATAAATGTCATAATATTAGCTGGGATGCACAGTGCTACAGGCCAAGCCTGGCATGAACCCCTGCCATGGTGGGCCCACTGTTAGTTACACTGATCTTCTCTTCAAAACAAAACAAAACAAAACAAAACAAAACAAAACAAAACAAAAGGTTTAAACCCCTCGTTAATCATTTCCTAAAATTCTCTTTGTAATTGTTGTCTGAATAAACTGTATTGTTCATATTCCAAATGAGTTCCAAACTGTAAGGGCAGCCACTGAGACTTTCTTCTCTTGTGTTCCCACCACTCATACCTCTGAAGGTGGTGGGACTGAGAGACTCATATCAGAAGATACGGTCTGTCAAATAGCCTGGACCTAAGCAATATAGAGCTTTACAGGTTATAATCAGCATTTCGAATTGTGCCTATTATTTAAAGAATTTTTTTTCCAGAAAAGCTAGGAAATAAAAGACTGAAGAATGAATGTGGCAAAGAAAGGTATTTAATGTAAACAAAACAACACTACTATCAAATAAAAAAGAATAATAATGAGCATATGACACCTTTGATCACCAGTGAGAAAACCATGAAAGAAATATGTTCTTGTTTGGTTTTATTCTGTTATGATCTTCATTTGTACTTTTATTCAGTGCCATCTGATGTGTTAAAAACAGTTCTAGCCATGGGCAATATTAATCTCCCCCCACTCCTTAAAAGTACAAAAACAAAAGGAAGCATTTTTAACTTGCCTGGGGAATTTGAAAGAAAAAGAAATGTTATTTTATTATTGGTTTTATAAATCAAATGGTTCTGTATGGAAAGATGTTGATGGTTATGCAAAATGAAAATTATATGATATAATTAGAAAAATAATAGTGGCATTGTATCACCTCTAAGCTTTTGGGATGAAAAACGTTGAAATTGTAGTAGTTGGAAATGGACCTGTCTGCTGAAACGTACTTTTTGACCCAGAAGAAAATGTGAACAGTGACAAGCATTCTCTTGCATGTCTGTAAGATTTTTGTTCTTACAATACCTGGACTGACATTGCATGTTTCAAAATGTTTCTTTTCTCTGTGCAATGTTGAAAATGTGGATTTGTGCACCTGCAGCAAATGAGATCCGAGGCATCAACATGCAGAGTGAGTTTTACCTATACCTCATCTTCATCCACTCAGCCCTTTGTAGAGAGCCAGGCCAATCTCATGCTTCACTAGTACTCATGTTTATAAATAGTGACTGGAATCTTATTAATGACTTATGTGCCCATAAATGTGGGTTACATGCATGTATGTCTTTTTGATGACCAACACATGAAATAATGAAGACAGACACCAAGCTTGGGTTACAATAGAGGGCAATTTATCACCTATTTAATCTTTATTCCTTGGGATATGCAAACTAGGGGGGAGACCCAATGCAGGAAAAGCTAGAGCAGATGGTCTCATCCAGACCTACCTCCCAGCTCCCCTGGGTGAAACGCCTGAGCCCGGGGGTTTCCCATCAATTGGGCTAGCCCCCTGGCACCATCTACTGGAAGGCAAAACCCCAGGAGGAAACACCTCAAGTCGCATGACTTCTGGCAAGGGCTCAGCCCTCAGACCGGACTCAAGGATAGTCTACTCCCCACCCCAAGTCACATGACCTGCAAGGTAGTTTGATAGACCCATCCTTCACCCCAAACGGGTGCCATAGGTGTACACTGAACTAAACCCCATCTTCCTCACAACCTGCCAGTTGACCACCTATTTATAACACCACCCTAAGGCCAATTCTTCAAGTCCCTTGTAACAGTGTGGAGTAGGCAAAAAACCCAGTGAAAAAGGGGAAAAAATTCATACCCAGTCCATAAGTGACCAATAAACTCACACAATTAAAGGCCTCTCATCATGTGAGGCCATCAAAGCACCTCCCCTCATGCAGCACTACACTGTGCTGTGTGTGTGTGTTCATTTTGGATGAGATGCAAGGCACTACTTGCTTGTTCTTTGCACACTATCCAAAAACTCCCACCACACCCCAGCCACTGTCACATCCTTGTGTGTGTGTGTGCTGCTGCTGCTGCTTAGTGACAGGAAAGGGAGGAAGCAACTGAGAAAAGAAAGAAGCAGCTGGCCTGGGTTCCAAAGGGAATCATAGAATCTAAGGAGATTATCAGATGAGCTAAATATGGTATTATCATGATGGCAGGATATTGCGAAAGGGCTTTCTTTTCAGACATCGTAGTCCCTGAGTTGTCATATTTCTGTGCTCCTTCTGTTCTGCCATCGTTGTTTTTTATTCACAGGCAAAGCCATGAATAGATCGGCGGTTCCGTTTCTGTCACGGAATGACAGGCGAGTGAAAAGGTGCCCTGTTATGCTGGTGCGATGCCAGCGACAGTGGGAGTTCCGTGCCAAACACTTCTGAGTGCGATTGGGACAACGAGGTAAGTGACACACTTTTTTATATCCTTCCTGAGTTGCTTGTATTTTTTTTAAGTGTGTTTAGGTGCTTGCTGTAACTTTTTGACTTATGTTTTTCTTTTAAACTTTGAATTTCCCACGCGCTCATCCTCTCACAAGAACGGCCTGGGATTTCAAACCAGGAAGCGAATGCAGCTCCGAGAGAGTTACATTCACTCCTGGGCTGCCGAGGGGACGGGACGGGTGCAGAAAAGGTACATCTGAAAAAAATTCTTTTCATAGTGTTCCAGGGACAGGAGAGGAGATTGTGAGACAGGGACACTATTTTTGTCCCTGTCTGATAATCTCCATAGAATCATAAGAGTTGGAAGAGACCACAAGGGCCATCTAGTCCAACCCCCTGCCATGCAGGAACACACAATCAAATAATTCCCAACAGATGGCCATCCAGCCTCTGTTTAAAAACCTCCAAAGAAGGAGACTCCACTACACTACGAGGCAGTGAATTCCACTGCCAAACAGCTCTTACTGTCAGAAAGTTCTTCCTAATGTTTAGGTGGAATCTCTTTTCCTGGAGTTTGAGCCCATTGCTCCGTGTCCTAGTCTCTGGAGCAGGAGAAAACATACCCAGCTCCCTAAGCTGCTCCTCATAGGGCATAGCTTCCAGAACTCCCACCATCCTGGTCACCCTCCTCTAGACACGTTCCAGCTTCTTAATACCCTTCTTGAATTGTGGTGCCCAGAACTGGACACAGTATTCCAGGTGAGGTCTGACCAAAGCAGAATACAGTGGCGCTATTACTTTCCTTGATCTAAACACCATACTTCTATTAATGCAGCCTAGAATCACATTGGCTTTTTTTGCTGCTGCATCACACCGCTGACTCATGTTCAGCTTGTGGTCCACTAAGACTCCTAGATCCCTTTTGCAGGTACTGCCATCAAGCCATGTGTCATCCATCCTATATCTGTGCATTTCATTTTTACTGCCCAAGTGTAGTATCTTACATTTCTCCTGTTGAAATTCATTTTGTTAGTTTTGGCCCAGTTTTCTAATCTGTTGAGGTTATTTTGGATTCTGATCCTGTCTAATTCGGTGTCATCTGCAAACTTGATAAGCATGCCATCTATTCCCTCATCCAAGTCATTGATAAAGATGTTGGAAGGTTATGAGGGCACTCTCATTTCTTTCCCAGTCACAGCTGAGACCAACTGCATAGTTTTTTTCTCAGTTGCTTCCCTTCCCTTCCCTTCCCTCTTATAAGCAGCAGCAGCAACATACTCACCTCCAAGGCTTAGCAGCTGATGGAACAGGGGAAGGGCATAGAAAATTGGTGGAGTAATATACTCCAACTGCTTGCTCCAGGATCTTGATTAGTGCTTACTGTTGGGGAGAGGAAGAAATCTGTTCAAACTCAGATTGGATTAGGTAGGGCATTCCTTGTTTCTTTGGGAACTTGGCCTGGTGAGAAAGTATAGGCAGGAAAGGAAACCCATCCTACCATGGACCACATTTTACAGCACTCACAGGAAGTGACTCAGCTGACAGAGAGGACAGTAGCATTAATTTCCTCCCTGGTTCAGTATCCAGGCATCAGACTGAGCTCTTGCAAATCTTCCATAACATGGGTGCCTTTAAACCTTAACTGCTGCTTCTCACCCTACTTTCTGCTTCCTTCTCACCTGACAATCACTTTGAGTTTCCTTCCCAGCTTCCACAGGACTGTCATATCTCCAGAGGCAAAGGAATGGGTCTCCATGGATAGGTACCAGGGCTAGTGTTCCTTTGATAAACTCTGGAGAAAGTGGAAATGTTTCTCCACTGTCATGATGATGGTTCTATGTGCTCCTCTTTTGCTTCTCCTCTTCTGGATTATTGCCATCCAAATTAAGAAGGAAACACAAACTCAGTTTCCACTAGTTTTTACATCCATGGATCCCAATTTCTATAGAGTCTCAACAACTATTTGGGGGAACTGGGTTTAGGGGAATCATGGTTGTAAAACAATGCCAGTTTTTACCCATATTTTTTCAGCACTGTTATAACTTTTGAACATTCTAAACAACTCAGATGCAAAATGTGCCAGTTTCTCTGAACGCTATGATACTATGTTTAACAAATGGATGTGGGTGCAGGTTGAATAGCTGCCTGCCGTCTGGCTTGCAAGCCTTGTGCCTCTAATGGAGTTTTGCTGCAATCACCTACACCTGTGAATCTCATAAAACAACATTTTCATCTTATCACCACATTAATCTTAGTTCATTTTATGACATTAAATTAGACAGTCAAGAAGCCCTTTCCCCTCACATGTATTGCCACTTTTGTAATAACATGAGAAAAGGAATTTTCTCTAGATGCAAGAGAATGCAATCTTCAATTAAAACAATTCAATAGGGGGGGGGGAAACATCCTTCATGATGGAAAGAAAAGCAAAATGTAATAAAATAAAAATAAATAAACAAGGAAAAAACCCTCCCCCAATCTCTTAACTGAAAGTTAAATATAAATGTTCCATTACAGTCCAAGTTTAAAATGGAAATGCTTTTGAGACAGTACATGAAGCTTTAGAGAACAAAATGTGTATTCCACAGAGTGGAGAGCGACCAGGAAAAGCTTTTATTCAGGTTTACAAAGTATTTAATGGAGTGGAAAATGTAGCGCTAGGTAAGAAAGTTGAAATCAAAGAACATCTTAACAAGGCTTGTTTCTGGGCTAGTTGTGGAGTTTTATAAGGAGGAATGAGGCTATTAAACTGATGTTTTAGCCTGACAACAATATTAAAAAGGGGGGGGGGTTACGATTGGTATGTCAGAGGAAGGAATGGTCAAAACCACCTCTGAGTATTCCTTGCCTAAGAAAACCCTATGAAATTCATAGGGTCACCATAAGTTGCCAGGTGACTTGATGATGTGCGTGGACACACACACACACACAGAGAAAGAGATTGAGAGAGAGAGAGAGAGTGTTGGTATTGGCTCTCTACATCTCTTTGACATTTTCACAGTCAGTATAAAGGACAGCCTCTTTTGGATCAGAGCTAGGTTGAGCATATCAATAGACTAAGCACCTGGGGTGCCCAACTGGGGTGCCCCAATTCAAGGGCCTCTCCATAATGGAAGTGGCATTCAAGAAGGGGATCATACCACCTTTAGTATGGCTGACTCTGCACACAAATTGCCAGATTCTGTGGTGTTTATTGTCATTCTGAGGCTCTGAGGTGGTCATTCAGTTCATGGGAGTAAGCCCAACTTCAGCCCAACACAGGTTTGCATTCAAACCGATGGCAGCGTTTTGAGTATTACACTCAGTCCCATGGCAGTGTGCTCCTTTCAGTACCAGAGCTCTTTTACATTCTAATTTTACAGCTGATTTATGGAAGTTAATAACCCCAGGCTTCTATATAAATTTACAATGATGCTCTAGGGCCATTCTCTAGCCATTAAGCACATTTCCAAAGTTTAATAATGCTTAGTACATGTTCATCACGGACAGCTTCATTAAAGTCAATGGAGCTGGTGTTTCTCTTGTACACAGTTTTCACATTAAGGAAGAATGCTAAATTAACCGGAACAGCAGCCAGTACATTTCATAATGGCAAAAAGATTTGGGGTTTTCTTTGAATGTACCAGAGGTTATTTTTATAAGTGAGCCACAGTGAAACTAAATACTTGGATTCTATGGGAACTGTGGTTCTATGGGAACAATGGTTATTGTGAGGCATTGGCCAAGACAATTAAGCAAGCAAGCAAGCAAGCAGACAAGAGGTATACATTTATAAGGGATAAGTCTCCCAATTATCAGTTGCAAACTGTCAGATTTCTGGAAACATGGCAGTCAATAATGTATGAATTGCTGCACAATTGGAATTGTATTAGTATTTGCCTCAGAAACAATATTATTTGTTTACAGCTGGACCCCGTATCCATGGAACCAATATCCTCAGTTTCAGTTATCTGCAGGGCACAAAATAGAGGACACACATCATAGACTTGTGCTGGAAAATGCCTAGAGAGGCATCCTCTCTAGGGAGCTTTTAGGTCTTCCAAAGCAACTCTATGGCATGTTTTTACTGGAAGTCCTTTATTTTAATAGGGTTTGCTGTTATGCACAATTTCCAGTATCCATGATAAGTCTAGGAACCAAACCCCAGTGGATACAGGGATCTGACTGTATTTATTAAAGATTATTTAATTAATTTATATTCCACCTTTCTCCTTGTACACAATTTAGTAATAATATTAATAATAACCACCACATCACCATTACTACTGCTATTACTACATCTTTATTTCAACATTCTCCAAAGAGCTTAGAATGTAATTTCTAATTCCTCCACCCTTCTGTCCTCACAGCAATACTGTGAGGAAGGTTGAAAGGTCCAACATCATCCAGGGATCTTTATGTCTGCATAAATATTTGAAACTAGGTTTCTCTAGTCCAGTACACAGACACCATATCTGATTTTTTGGCTGTTTGAGGATCTCTGATATAGTAAAATATATGTCTGTATCTTTATATCTTTCATGTTCCTTGAACATTATGCCCTTTATCTTGTGGATTTCTGCTTGTTTTGTCCTAAACATCACCAGCTACTTTTATTGTCTGAATGCCATCAACTTGCATTCTGTTCCCAATTCCTGCTCCAGATCCAAACATAGCTTGTTACATTTTTTTGCATCAGAATTATAGTCCAGTCCCTCAGATAGCATTAAAACTTGGAGACAGCAGTCTAAGAGCTGCCACAAATCCAGTCAGTCAAGGCAGACAAGGGAAGAAAAGTAAGTCTCAACACTGGGCATTTGAAATCTGCAAATATCAAGCTCTACTGGTCATTGAGCATTTGTCCAACTCTGGAGCAAAGAGATAAGGGAAAATGTTGTTAGCTGGGTTGAAGGAAAGTGACTAGAAAGAATTTCCATCTTCCAGAGACTACAGAGACCCACTTGAGACAGCATCCTTTGTCTTGCCACTGTGACAGGACTACAGCAGCAGTATGTATTCACATTCCCCAAACGAAAAGGAAACAGACACAAGTTTTCTGCACAGCTGCCATGAATCATAAATTTTCACGACTGTACTGAAGCCTTCCACCACAAAAATAAACAATGACAGGAAGGGAATTGGCTGTAGATCATCATAAATATACCTCTTTTTTCAAGAATAAAAGTTAAAGGACAGTCTGTTCTTGCATCCAACAGCCCCCATATGATCAGCTTGAAGCATAGATGTGCCTGGGATATGGTAACATCCTGGCTGACAATGGGATGCAACAGCCTTTTGTATAAACTGGTGCATCTATGTGTGTTATGTTTCTAGGACTAATCTGATTTTCATGATGGCTGTGACTTGAAAACAGGAAGTGAGGTGATTGTGGATGGATACCAAACTAAGACAAATATGCCAGTTAGTGGCACCTCCATACATAATTGCATGTATTCTGGGGGTACAAAGAGCCATTGACCATTCCACAAATGTACAAAGGCCAATAAACATTGTGATTTCTGACTGGTTCTGACTAAGGTATCACTTTACTAGGAGCCAAATACTCCTTAAATTTCTTCCTCTGCAAACAAGGAGAAAGATGAATGTGCTTGCACTGGACCTGGGTTAGCGCACATGCTTCTGCTGCTTCAAATCCTTGATCATAAGTTCCAAATCCACTTGCTAGCATACTGAGGTTGGTACCCTGTTAGAGGCCTAGAATCATAAGAGTTGAATGAGACCCCCGGGGCTATCCGGTCCAACCCCTGCCATGTAGAAATACACAATCAAAGTATTCCCGATGGATGGCCAGCCAGTCTCTGGTTAAAAATCTCCAAAAAGGAGACTCCACCACACTCAGCATAAGTAGGTATAAATTAACCTTTCACTTGTGTGTGTCTTTTTTTTGTTGTTGTTGTTGTGGAGGTTGGTATTCCCTTCTACCTACCACAATGAACAAGCCCCACCCAGTTTACTGTAGAGCTGTTGCAGCTCCCCTCATTCTGTGCCTAGTAGAGGATTGGAGAAGTGTCTGGCTATCTCCCCATAGCCAGAAGCAAAATGATTACGGCATCTACTGACACCTCTGGAGGACTGCAGCAGACCTCAGAAGGTGGTGTAACACTTCTCCAGGCTCTTCCACCCTGCTCTCCATAGACACACAATGGTTATTTGGAGGTGGGGGGCTGCAGTGGCTCTACGATGAGTCTGGGGACTGGTGAATGGCCAGCTATAGTGTAGTTCTTCCTGTAAAACTGCTACACCATGCTGAGCCATACAGGATACCAACCAATGATTGTGAGATATGTTCTACAGAATGAAAATGAATTCTTCTACTTGTTGAAAACTGCCATCAAGTCGACTTCGACTTATGGAGACCCTATGAATAAGAGACCTCCAAGTCACCCGATCATCAACAGCCCTGCTCAGGTCTTGCAGTTTCAAGGTCATGGCTTCTTTGATAGAGTGTATTCATCTGCAATCTGTAATATATATGACTATAATATAAAAATGAATTTTTATCACCTTGAATTTGCTTTGAAATTAGAAATAGTGCCATACCTACAAGTTGAATTCGAGAGTATGTGTACGTCAGACAAAGCATATTGAATCAAGACTGTTTCATCCATTACAGGAGAAATATATTTTAAAAGAAATATACACAGAGAAAAAGAAAATGTGTACATGTGGTGGGAAGTTCTAACCAAACATAACTGCTGTGTGTTTGTGTCTGTGCATGTACAAATTAAGGGTTTTCTACAAATCCTTAAAACGTTTTTTTTTAATACTTTATGTATTTTACAGTATACTTTGCTGTTTTGGAAATTAACAACATCTTGATTAATTAAAAACCAATTTGCTGGATTGGATGACTGGAGGGAACAATGTATGGAAATTAGTGCTGATAAGTGGTTTAGCTGTAGAAAGGGGAAGAACTGGATGTTAAAAACCTTCAGCAGGTAATATTATGCATGTAGTTTCAGCAAGGGAGCCAGCATGGCGTAGGGGTTTGAGCGTCGGACTACGACTCTAGAGATCAGGGTTCAAATCCCCGCTTGGCTATGAAAACCCCTTGGGTGACCTTGGGCAAGTCATGTTCTCTCAGCTTCAAAGGAAGACAAGGACAAACCTCATATGAACCAATTCTACCAAGAAAACTTTGTGATATGTTCACCTTATTGTCACCATAAGGCAGAAATGACTTGAAGGCACACAGCAAGAACAGAGTGGATCAACAGTCAGTTATAACAATACAGACATAAAACAGAAACATAATACTACTAGCACATGTCGAACACATATCAACATGATATTACTACACTGCACTGCAAACAAATTAATAATATAGAATCCAGCATCCTTACAAATCAGCAGCTGGCATTCTGTTGCTTAGTTCCAACCAGCGTAGATCTATTCAATCAGTTGTTGAATAATGACTCAACATGTAGATAAATCCCACTGATTGAATGGGTCTACTCTAGTCAGGGTTCTAACAGGATTTGCTGCAAACAGTAGATGTGGAAGATACTGCCTACATATTGTTTGATTTTCTGATTATCCAAAATTTGGCCCTTTAATAACAAAGAGCAAAGTTAGCAGCTGTTCTAAGAGTACTGGCTCACAGCCCTTATAGCCCTCTTAGAAACTGCAGAACTAGATTAAAGTCTGGAAGGCCCACATTAAAAACAACTAAGTTAACCTAAAACCACAAAGAAAAATATTAGCGGCGGCACACAGTCCTAACACAGATATCTGGTTTTATGCCAATGTGAGACGCTAACCCAATTTTCTTCTTAGCAATTTTAAAAACCACTTTTCTCCCCTTCCCTAAAGATATCTTTTCAGGAAGATCTGTCAAGGAGGAAACAGGAGGGGAAAACAAGACCAACCAGAAATAATAATAAAAAAAAAGTAAAGGAAAAACATTGCAAAAGCAATCATAACAAGAGGAAATTGTGTGGTTCGATAGGGCAGTGGGAATTGTGGGTCTGAAGTAACAAAGTTCATTTCTCATTGTTCTGAATGTAGCACTTTGAAATTTTCTTGTGTGGGCCAGGCTGTGCTTTGGTTGCCACTTGACAGGCAGAAAAAGGCCTTGAGTAGGCGGCACGAGAAGAATACTTAACATAAAGTCTTCTCCAATTTTGTGCCTTCCAGATGTGTTGGATCCCAACTCCCAACAGTCTTAGAATGTTGGGATTGGTAGTCCAACACATCTGGAAGGCACCATTGGTCAGGAGGTAGAATTAATAGGTAGACTAATTTTTTTAAAAAAGCTATTTAACATGACATTTATGAGTGCACTTAAAAAAATAAAAACAAATCAGGCTTGCAACGCATTCACCAGGGCCACATTGGGCATGTCACCATGAATTTGATGCCCTTCTCACAGTGTCTCTCCTTACTTGAAGAAATGACAAACCAACAAGCTCACTTGGTCATACCTGGACTCGTGAGTGCACCGAGGGCACCAGTTGTTGTGGAAAGAGGATTTGCATTGGGTGTGGTAGCTGAGGTCTGGGCGGCGGCAGCTGCAGCTGCTAGAGTTGCCAGATTCTGTAACTGTAAAGCATTCATTCCTGCAGAGGAAACATAAAAGGAGAACTGCAGCAGTGAGGCTGGTTACAAAATCCAAATCGTTACTTTTAACTTAAACAAATTACAGTCAGGAGTCATCATCCTATCCTATTATTGGACGTCCAAAGTGGAGTATAATAATGGAATATAACAAACCAGGAGTGTAGCTATGAGAGGGCCACATGAAGGCCTTGCTCCCCACAAAATAAGAATTCTGCCCCTGCAATGAAATTTTTCCTTTAGTCCTCAAATTTCTACGACTGCAGTCATGCAAAACTTTGGTTAAAGATATAAAAACACAATTTTGGCATCCCAAGAAAAGGGGCAGCCAAACTTACCAAGGTGTGAATGATTTCAGTGTCTCGCTCTCTGCAATACTTTGGGGGAGTGAAGGAAAAATTCATTTGGGTGGGCAGAATTCCTCTTTGAAGGGGCAGTGCCCTCATTTTGCTCACCATTTTCATAGCTGCACCCCTGCCCCTTCCCCTAAAGTTTCTTCTCACTCAGTCCCCACAAAGGGATGCCTCATCTGAAACATTTGCCCACCTAGTCTAGCAGTCTCAGACTAAGCTATCTTGTAGCATCTTTCTGGGTTTTGAGCAGAGATGGGCTATTTATAGTCCATGCCAATTTCACATCTGTATGTGTCATTCATGCCCCCCTTCACACACACAGATACACACACACACACACACACACACACACACAGCTTTTGTTATGAACCAAATCAGAATCAACTCCATCAGCTAATGACAGATGAGTATGGCACTGACTGTGGTGACTGTGATGAGCAATTCTTGATGGGAACGTATTGGGGGGAAGATTTATCCAAAAAATCCTGGAGAGATATTTTGAAAAGACTTAGGCACTGGAGGGAGCCAAAGGCTTTCAGTAATGTTTTGGTTAGAGTTCTTAAGCTGCTTTTAAGGACAGCATCTTAATAGGAACCTGTAGGGAAATTCAAGGATGAAAATCTCACTGTGCAATTTAAATAACTGAAAAATAATGAACTTCCAGCATACACTGGGGCAAGAATGGAGACAATGCAAAGGAGTCTTGAAAGTTTTTGCATGTGATGCTAGGGACCAGACAGCGAAAACAACTGGGAAGTGCACAAATTGGACTTGGCTTCCGTCCAACACAAAACCTTAGCCAACACAATTAAGGCCTTTATTTTAATGTGATAGTTGTCAAATGGTAAGTTGCTGCATTTATTTGTTGGTGACTTATGCTATTTTTGTGTGTGTTTTAAAACACATTTATAAATCATCTTGTGAGAGCAATGTGCTCTGAAAGGCAGTTTATAAATGAAGGTAATGATTGTGGTGGTGGTGACGGAGGTGAAATAGGATGCCCAAAGGACTGCATGCCTCCATATGTTCCAGTACACTAAGATCTTCAGCAGAGGTCTTTCCTTGGGTGCTTCTGTACAGGTAGTTACAGAGCAAAGGGCCTACTCAGTGGTGGCATCCCAACCATCTTCCCACAAAGGCTTTCTTAGCACAGTGGAACCTGTAGAAGTTATTGGACCACACCTCCTGCCATCCCTGACTATTGACCATTTTGGCTGTGATGGATGGCAGCATTATATTCCCAAAACATCTGGAGGATCACAGATTCTCCAGCCCTGGCCTAGCACCTGCTGTGATACTATGTCATATATTTATTTATTTATTTATTGAATTTATATCCTGCCTTTCTCTAAAAATGGGATTCAAGGCATCTTAAAATAATTTTAAAAGATGCCATCAAAACATTAATGTACAAAAGTTAAAAAGGAATTAAACATCAGTATTATTAAAAACACACTTAAAGACAGTCAAAAAACACATAAAACACATTTTAAATATTTTTTAAAAAGCCTGCCTAAATAAAAATGTCTTCACCTGCCAGTGGAAAGAGAGCAGGGAGGGAGCCAATTGGACTCCCCATAGAAGGGATTTCCATAACCTGGGAGCAACCATGGGGAAGGCTGTCTCCTGAGTCCTCACCAACTGCACCTGTGAAGGTGGTGGCACTGAGAGAAAGCTCTTCCCTGCAGATCTTAATGCTCATGCTGGCTTATATAAGGAGATACAGTTGTCCAGATAGTCTGAACTCAAGCCGTTTAGGGTTTTAAAGGTCGGAACCAGCACTTTGAATTCTGCCTGGAAATGGACTGGTAGCCAATGGAGCTGTTTCAACAGGAGAGGAACATGATCCCTGTAGCCAGTCCCAGTTAACAGCCTGGCCACAGCATTTTGAACCTGCTGAAGTTTCAGAATAGTTTCCAAAGGCAGCCCAATGTAGAGTGCATTACAGTAGTCCAAATGGGATGTAGTCAAGACCTCACCTAGAATACTGTGTCCAGTTCTGGGCACCACAATTCAAAAAGGATATTGACAAATTGGAGAGTGTCCAGAGGAGGGCAACTAAAATGGTGAAAGGTCTGGAAACCATGCCTTATGAGGAGAGACTTAGGGAGCTGGGTATGTTTAGCCTGGAAAAAAGACGGTTAAGAGGCGATATGATAGCCCTGTTTAAGTATTTGAAGGGGTGTCATGTTGAGGATGAAGCAAGCTTGTTTTCTGCTGCTCCAGAGATTGGAACACGGAGCAATGGATGCAAGCTCCAGGAACAGAGATTCCACCTCAACATTAGGAGGAACTTTTTGACAGTAAGAGCTGTTCAGCAGTGGAACACACTCCCTCAGAGCGTGGTGGGGTCTCCTTCCTTGGAGGTCTTTAAACAGAGGCTGGATGGCCATCTCTCGGGGATGCTTTGATTGTGATTCCTGCATGGCAGGGGGTTGGACTGGATGGCCCTCATGGTCTCTTCCAACTCTGCAATTCTATGATTCTATGATTCATGTGTAACTGTAGGCAGAACTGCCTTCTCAAGGAACAGGTGCAGTTTGTGTACTAATTTTAACTGTGCAAATGCACTCCTGGCCACAGCTGAAATTTGGGCAGATGCTCAGATCAGATCTGAGTCCAGGAGCACAACCAAGCTGTGACCCTGAGATTTCACGGGGAGCGTAACCCCATCCAGCACAGGTTGAATCCCTATTTCCTATTCCATATTCCATATTCCCAGAGGCCAGGAGAACCTCTGTCTTGTCTGGATTAAGTTTCAATTTGTTCACTCTCATCCAGCCCATTACTGACTGCAGACACTAGTTTAAGTACAGAAACAGCTTCATTGGAAATGGATGGAAAGTAGAAATAGAATTGTGTGTCATCAGCATACTGGTGACAGATGGCTGTCCAGCCTCTTTTTAAAGATGTCCAGAGAACAAGACCCCACCACCTCTCTAGGCAATTGGTTACATTGCCGAACCACTCTTACTGCCAAGAAGTTCGGCAAAGACCCTTTTAACCTCCTCGGCTTTTAAAAATCCTCTGTAAGCTGCTTTTAAGCTGCTAGATGGTTGTTTTTAATTCTATCAAGCTTTTTGATGTTATTTTATAATGTGATATTAATGTTCTTGTTTTAATGTTTGTTTTATTGTAATGCTAACTTTTGCTGTTCTGAGATCCTTTTAAATTGTGGGGTATAAATAAAATACATACATGAAATTTAATTGAAATAAAATATTTATAAATCAGTTTTGTAGAAATTTGTCCCTTTAGGAAAAAAATGACTGCAGAAGAAATTTCAGTTGATCTATGGATGTCCGAATAAATATCTACAAAGAAGCCTGCCTGTTAATAGTTAAAATATGAAGGTCCACATTACACAACCACATGACAGCTGCAAAATAACCACCTTAGAGCAGAAATAGCTCCTTCAGTGACATGAATCCTAGCAGTCAAAATTTAAAGTTTAAACCAAGGAGGATACAGAACACTTTCATTTCTGTGTCCATTAGTATCTTCATAATTTAATAAAGTGCATGTTAAACAAACCTTAATTAAGAATAAGATATTGGTGGAGATAAACTGTGAACACTCAATGCTTCCAAGGAAGTAGACCAAGTCTACAAAAGTTTATGCTACAACTTCTGTCTCAAAGGTGCTACAAGATCCCTTTACAAGAGGGACTCTGTCACACTTTTGTCCAAAATATTGCCTCATGATGCACTGGTGGCAATTGACATCAACAACGTCATGCAGTCATTGGGGCAACTATATAGGAGTCTTGCTGGTCCAATTTTGTTGGATTATTTTTTTGAGGGTGTATGTGTGCTCATCTCCCCTAGTCTGGTCTTGGGGGGCTTGACTCCCCAATTGTGGGGTCCATGGGGTACTGGAGAAAAGAGGAGGATGAGCTCCCTCTATATCTCTTCTTTCCCTCTGGATGGCTGCATAGAATGCGAAGGAACAACAGCAGTAAAGGGGAATGGATTCATTGCCTCTCAGAGTGGATGAGCCTCCACTCTGCCCCAAAGGCTCACAGGATGAACCTCCTGTATCAAACCCCAGAAAACACCACTTTGAAGAAATCCATTTTAGCAATAATATTGATATGACATCCTACAGGTTGGGGCTGGCTCAATGGGTCCCAGAATTATAGTGTTGGAAAACATCTCATGGGCCATTCAGTCCAAGCCCCTGCTCAGTGCAAGCTCTCTAGCTAAGGCATCCCCAGCAGGTTGCTGTCTAGCCTCTTTGGTGTTCTATGTATTGTCAGCATTAAAGGCTACTTACGCAATAAAATTTTATTTTTCAAAGAAACCCTTAATCTGCCACAGGGACTGACACAAATGTCCAGAAAGCAAGTAAGGAAGAACTCGTTTTCATTACAAGAGCTACAGTATGGCAAATGCTTGTTTAATGCTGCCATCTGCCCTGTGTCATATTATTTCATGAAAATTTCAGCTAGGATCATATTTGGCAATCCTGATTCTAGAGGAAAAAAAATATGACCCTGGTATTTGACTGAAAATTTAGAGCTGATTAAAGAGGGGGATTAAAAGTGCCATTTTATAATTTCTAAGGCACTTGTAATTCTTCCCAGATCCTTGCAATTGATAGCACTGTATGTTTGCTAGCTTGACTTGCTGTCTGTCACCATTTCTGAATCTCACATTTCCCATATTGCACAGGACTGTTATTGTTGTTTGTTGTTACTGTTTGTCTCTCTTCTACATTCCACAGCAGACCCGGGCAGAAAATAATTTGATCATCTTTCTTTGAAACTGTTGAACATTCTGCAAATGCAATGCTCTCTGAAGAAATGCAAATCACTTAAACTCTAAAGCACAGCCTGATAGACAGAGTGGCATTAAAAAAGAAGAAAGAACACCCCCTCCCCTGCACAAATCGCTCTGCTGAGAATGAGCTGCTGGAAATGAAATAACTTTTAATCTTTATGATGGAGAAAAACGTTGTGAATAAAAGTGGAATTTGACTCTGCTTTTGGTAATCTGTATATACCAGTCAACTACCAAACTTGGCTAATATTCTGGACAGCAAGAATCCCAACACTGATTTCTCTACTTGACAGATTAAAAGTACAATTAAATTATGTTCATAACAGATGCACAATATGCCTGCTTGAAAAGTTTATATATATATATATATATATATATATATATTTAAAAAGCATATTTATAAGGAGAGAGGCCATGAAAATTTAATTTAATGTTCACCTTAGGTAATTTCATGTCTTATTGTTCAGAGCAATTACCATAAATCTACATATCAATAAGCAAGAACAGATGTCAGTTGCTACATCCGCTTGCCAATCAGGCCTGTTAAAAACTAGCAGATGGATGGTTGCAGAACCCTCTCGTAAGGCCTATTAGCACATTCATGGGAAACCCATGTATTACCACTGCACAGTCACACGTGTGGGCCTGTTTAAAACAGATGTAGACTGGAGATCTGAGATTTCCATTTCATAGCATGATGTGTAAAGCCTTCAGGGCATACCTTCCCACAATAAGAATGTTTGCCCTGTTTGAAGCCATCAATCATTCTTCCCCAATGACAACTCTAACAAGGGATCACCAGTTACCATTTGGGACAGCATGTGGTCTAATCACTGAATATTTCTCAAGTAATTTTCATTAAAAGTGTTTTTTAAATGCAAACTACAGCGAGATAAGGAAAGAGACCAGTTTCTGTTTAAATTGTTCCTTCTTCTTAGAATTCGTAAAAAGAAAAAACCCTGCATAGAATGATGATGTGTTCTTTACATTTTAAATATTTATTTAAAGTGGCTGGCATCCTGTTTTGAATGCCAACCAGAAAGATCCATTCAATCAGTTGTTAGATGGCAAGCCAACCCATAGGTAAATCCTACTGAATCAACTGATCTACTCTAGTCGGGACTTAACGACAGGGTTTAGTTCAAGATTTCTTAACCATCCTTCATCCACATGGATTCCTGGGTGATGTAAAAACCTTAGATCCCTTTAGAATTTTTTCTTTAATAACCCTTGACATTTACAATGTTTAGAATGTTCAAAGCCATCAGATACTTTATTTCATGAACACCAGCAACAACCATGTAAGGTCAGTTGGAGCTATTATCTTGGTATCACAGATATAGAAGTGAGGATGACAGAGTGACTTCCTTAAGGCTGCCCAGTGGATACAAGGTTAAGGCAATCTTTGAATACCCTCCAACATTTCACAGATGCTGCATGCAGTCAAGATGGCAAACATTATTAATGAGGAAGAACCCACAAGCTAGGAGAGGCTGCAGCAGTTTGCTTTTGCCTGAGCCTACTGGGAAGGGCAAGATTTTTTAAAAAACGAGATATGAAATTTCTTTCATTTTCTCCTGCTCTGTCATTCTCTTTCCCCTTCAACCCTTCTTTCTTCTTTTCTTAGGAAAAAGAAAGAGAGATGCAGAAAACTGAAACACAGAGAGATTATAAGAGAAGAATTTGGGTAACTGGGAGTCTTCTAGGATTACAAAAGACATTTTCATTTAAGTAGGCTTCTATTCTGCCCCCTTGCATTTTCCCTTCTAATCAAGGAGAAAGATGGGGTAAAGGGCAAATAGAATGGCAGAGCAGGAGAAAAACGAAAGAAAGTCATACCTGAATTTTTAATAAAGCTGGGCCCCATACTGTAGCATGGTTTTCAGCATGAGGGATGTAATTCTCCACTACATTTCTTTTCGAAGGTAGCGTTGAGTAATTTCAGCAATTTTCTTCCCACTGCAAGAAGGTCTTGGAAAACCACACCTTATTCAAAGGCTATTTGTAATTTGGGACTTATCTGCACAAAATTCACACATGGTTGTTTTGCACAGAAAATGCTGTTTTCTATACAAAATGACCACTGTGAAGATTCTCGTTAGTCCAGGATTCATCTCATCAAGGTTTCTCTACACTTGAGAAACATATTTTTCTAAAAATTTTCAAATACTTTCAAACATTCTTTCCATCCCTATCGAGCATAGGATCTGAGATTGGGGGGGGGGGAAAGGGCTGTCTACTGGCATCTCTCTGGCTTTTCTTCGCAAATGAAGATTCAAGAAGGACTCATCCCGTGCTTTCTGCAAGTGCGCTGATGACTAAAAAGACCAATCCGAGATAAACAAGTCCGTTGCAGAAAGCACGGCAGAGGGTCTCATTGGGTGATGTTTCTGGGTTGTGATTCTTTCTGCGTTGTCATTTCTCTTCAAGACTTGTTTGGCGTGAGTTCTCAAATAAAGCTGCAGCATTGTGGATAGTACGTCTCCATGCCTCCCGATGTGAGGCCAGGATGGACCATTGTTGGTGATCAATTTGGCTGAGCCTGAGATGTTGTTTCAGGGAGTCCTTGTATCGCTTTTTTGGAGTGCCCCTCTTACGCTGACCCGTAGCGAGTTCACCATAGAGTACTATTTTTGGGAGGCGATGGTCCTCCACCCTAGAAATGTGCCCTGCCCAGCGCAGCTGTGTTCTCAATATCATGGCCTCAATGCTGGTGATCCCTGCTTGCTCAAGGACAGCAACATTCATCACAACTGGCATAGAGGACAGTGAAAATGTGAACTGAACTCCAATCAGTGGAAGTTAAGTTATGACTCAATGATAAGTCTGGCTCTAACTCACTTTCAAGAGATCACACATAGCTTATTTGTGGACACTGCAGTAGGGTAGGGATATTGGAGTGGGGGGGGGACAGAGCCAGGCTGTCCCATCAACACACTATAATTCTGACAACTTAACATAGTTAAGTTCAGTTGTATAAAAGAGGCGTTCAGTAAACTTCCCCCCTGGTCTCTACATTCCTTCATTCATCTTACAGGGGTAATGAAAGCAGAACATTAGAACCAGCCATTAAAGCTGGAAGCCCGTTCCAAAAAATGCCAACTGTGAAAATGTTGTTTATCATATTAAGATATATTTTTGATGAGGGAGAAAAATTTCTGCTAGATTATGAGTATAACATAATAGAAGCTGCAACCGCTTGCCAACGGATCTGAGCCAGGGAAAATAACTCAGAGATATTGTCATCTGTGGGCCAATTTATATTGTCAGACAGCAGATTTTGCATTAGTCTCTGGTGCCAGTGCAATAATGGCATATTGTAAGGATGAAGCACATAATGCCTATGGGGAGTAGCTCATCTCTTTTTCATAGGCATACTTCAAGATCCATTCAACAGCTAAGCATTAATAAAAAAAAGAAGAAGGAAACACAAAGGCAATGTATGGATAGCTTAAACCCTTTTGTGTTGCAAGACTAGAGAAAAGTACCACTAATTTGCTGATTTAGTGAAAGCATAATTAAAAATAAACTAACATGCCAATTTGATGATAATGGGAATGGGGAGGGAGGGGGTGGTGTTTTGTGAGAAATTTTAAAAATCAAGCATGGGGGTGGGGGTAGGCATTTAACAGTTGTACACGACAGGCTGGCATAATGTACATCTGCACATAGATTTGCTGCCTTGTCTCACATTGTGTTAAGTTAGGGGACCAGCATGGTACGCTGCCCGGCAGGTATGACCTTTTATTAATTACTATACACCAGTTACTACTGGCACACCTCTCATTACTGAGGAGTTGTCCAACGAATTGTCTTTCAAAGCCACACATCCCCCAACATGCTTTGTCTTTCTTGCTTTTTAAACTTCCCTACCTGTGTCTTCCTCTGCTCCCATGTCACTTGCCAGCATTGGAACAAATGATTATATAGTTTAAAGTAAAAACAAAAGCTCGCTTTGTAATATTACTGGCAAAGTTTCTCTTGAAATCAAAAAGGCAGTTAGTTCAGATCCCCTGATTCTAAAAGGAAACTAATGCAACCCTTATCAAAAGGCAGATCTTGTAATCATAGGTGTTTCTTCGAACATTGTGACATTTTTATAGGTAATGCTTATTAGTTGAAAATATTCCAGGACTGCCATTAATTTGATTGCACAGTACACACAGGCTTTTCTCACTGGAGATTAGAAATGGCATTTCTGTACTGGTCTGCTGCTATGTATGCATTAATGAAGTTATGGAACAAAGAAGGATAAAACCACTCTCAGGCCAGTAGCAAATGAGACAAGTGGCTAGTCAAAGAAAACTATTTTACACCTTCCTCTTTTAAAATATGTAACATCAATATGCACAATGAAGTATTTTAAATAGACAAATAAATATAAGAAGTCTGAATGCAACTAATATGTGTAAAATATGGAAAGGTATACTCTGCCAAACCCAGGTATGCCTAGGTTTTCTGTGTTTTTTTTCCAGGCTGTGAGGCCGTGTTCTGGAAGAGTTTATTCCTGACATTTCACCTGCATCTCTGGCTGGCATCTTCAGAGAATGGTTGGATAGGAGTGCGTGGGGGGTTTATATACTGCGAGCTCCTGTTGGAGAGGATATGTCAATTTGTGTATTTCAATGGCTAGTTCCTGGGGGAAGATATGCAAGGAGAATTAGTGTCTGTTTGGCTAATGGCCCATTATCTGCTGGAAATCCCCCTGTCCCTGGGTGGAGTTCATTTGGATGCCAGCCGTGAAAACCTTTGACTTCACATTGAACTTCTCTACCAGGTATGCCTGTTCATAACTTGTGAAGTGGTCCTCTGGCTCCATATCTAAAATGAGAGTTGTCAGAGCATAAACTCCTTTGCAAATTCCAAACTTCCAGCTAAACCTGTGACGCTACCCATTCCCACTTGGAAACAGTTTTAACTGAACCCACAAATGAGTCTAGTAATGCATTTTAAGAAGCCTTTTCCTATAATCCTAGCCTTTTAGATGATCTAGAATACTGTGTCTTGCAGACAAGAAGGCACCCTTCACATTCTGTTAGTGATTATCTGTTCTGTTACTTCACAGGTAATGTTATTACTCCCAGTGTCCTGGTACAAATTAAGCCCCTGGCACAGGGAGAACAACTGTGGTGGATCTGGGGGCCAGTCTTCTGCACCTGAGACCTCCAAGGGCCATATGGGCTATGGGAAGTCATGGACTTTGTAATAAGGTAATAAGAGCTGTCAGGAGGGTGAGTGGTGATTGATAGGATTTGAACGAGGTTGGTGAACGACAGTTGGGATGACAGTTGGTATAGATATGTTTCCTTAAGGTATAGAATCATAGAATCATAAAGTTGGAAGAGACCACAAGGACCATCTAGTCCAACCAACTGCCCTGCAGGAATACACTATCAAAGCACTCCCAAAAGATGGCCATCCAGCCTCTCTTTAAAAACCTCTAAAGAAGGAGATTCCATCACACTCCGAGGCAGCACATTCCATTGTTGAACAGCTCTTATCATCAGGAGGTTCTTCCTAATGTTTAGGTGGAATCTCTCCTCTTGTAGTTTGAATTCATTGTTCTGTGTCCTAGGGGCTTACTGCACTCTGAAGCAAAGCGGCAGTGCAGCAGAAAGGTTCAGTCTTCCATGCTGCCTTACTGAAATGACATCATTATTCTTCCGGTGTTCTGATGTTCTGGTCCTATGGGAGACTGAGGTAAAACTGTGTCTTTTTGCCAACAGTTTTTTTTAGTTAGCAAAAAGACATGGTTTTACCTCAATCTAACACAGGACTGGAACAAAAGAACAATGACGTCATGGAGTAAGGCAGTACAGAAGACAGAACCTTCCTGTTGCACTGCCACTCTACTTCAGAGTGTGGAAAGCCCCCAAGTCTCTGGAGCAGCAGAAAGCTTGCTCCATCCTCAATATGACATCCCTTCAAATATTTAAACATGGCTATCATGTCCCCTCTTAACCTTCTCTTCCCCCAGCTAAACATACCCAGCTCCCTAAGCCGCTCCTCATAGGGCATGGCTTCCAGTTAGCGGGTGCGGGAGTGAATGAATGGAAGATTAGGGTGAAGAGAGTCAGTCAGGTTTAGGGATTAATGAGTGGTGTTTTAGGGTCTGAATTAGCTAGGAGTGGAGCATGTGGTGTGAGTTGTGCATTAAATAATCTGTTTTATTATGTTAAACTTCTGTTAATAAAGAGTTGTTTTTGTATTTATATGCTTTTGGCTTCCAGGAAAGCTTGGATTCAGAAAAGGTGTCTGTGGTGGCGGCAGTGAAAAGAGAGAGGTGGTGTCCAGTGGGGATATAAGTTGCATTGTATCTCACACAGGTGCCTTGAGGGCATCTAGGAGGTCCCTGCAGTTGGTGGGCACAGCAGTAGGACAGGAGAAAGTCGTTACATTGGTCGCAGAGGTGGGGACAAGGAGAAGCCCCCATTTCCTGGTGGTAACAGTGAGATTTGTGGAAGTCTTCACATTTGGTGGCTGCAGAAGTTTAGGCAGAGCCTCACACCTGGTGGAAAAGTGGTGGGTTAAGAATATTGTTCTACTACTAGACTGCAGATCCACTTCTACTTTTGGGAAAAAAATATACATATTAAAAATAATAGTGTGTGGGGAGAGGCTTCTGATTTATTTAAAAGGTGAATTGCCTCACCTGAAGGTTTTCAGGAGAGACAATTCACCAAAAGGGCAGCGTATAGTCTGGTGAGAGCCAGTGTAAGGTAGTGGTGTAAGGTACTGGACTAGAATTCTGGGAGACAAGGTTTGGATCCTGATCAGCCATGGGAATCTACTGGGTGACTTTGGGCAAATCACATTCTCTCAGCCTCAGAGGAAGGCAACCGCAAATCTCCCTGGAACAAGTCTTGCCAAGAAAACCCTGTGAGAAGTCACCATAAATTGGAGTCAACTTGACTGCATATAAAAACAGTGAGGAGTCTGAGACATCAAAGGCTTGCCCCTGCCCTTTCAAATGGTTGGAAATCTCTGTTTAATATCAGTTTCTAAAAAGTCCCCCTTTATAGTGAACCTCTGATAGGCCTTTGCCACCTTTCCTTCCAGGCCAATATTCTCACACTCTCCCATGCCATTTGGCTCTTCTGTCCATTCATCATCAAAATCTCTTGAACACACTGTCATTAAAAGCCACTCACTGCCAGGCAACACTAATATAAGGGAAACCAGCTTTGAGTTTCTTAGAGGAACAATTGAACAAAGAGTCCACAGTTTATGGTGCCTGCCAAATGACAAATTTCAGAGCCATTAGGCAATTCAGAAAAAAGAGAACACAAAGGTGAAAATGAAAAATATTACAATGGAAAGGAGGGATAAAGAGAAGGATTGTAAATTTGGCCTAGAACAGCAATGTTCTTGGCAAGGAAGACCATTAGAGAGGAATTATGCCATAATTCACTCTGTGGAAAGGGAGTACAAACAGTAGCAACCTACACACACCTCTAAACCCTTCTGGTAAATTCCATTAATTTCATCAGGACTTGGTGAGGGGCTGATTTGGAGGAATTAATTTCTAAGCACTGGAAGCCAACCACATTGATTTTGGTGATTATTTATTTGTTTTATATCTCACTTTATTCCTAAAGCTGAGACTCAAAACAACATGATGGCCTGCTGTTTGAAGGAAGGAAGAAAGTTAAAATATCCCAAAGAAAATGCCCAAGCCTTTAGCCCTGTTTAAAGTCACTTTTTGGATCCAGCCAAAACCTTTATGAGATCTTTCAGGTCAAGTTCCCCTGCCTCCCACCATATCCATGGAAGCAATATCCACCATTTCAGTTATCCGCAGCTGAAAAAAAATAGAGACACATACCATAGAGTCATGCTGGAAAATGCCTAGAGATGTCCTTGCTAGGAATCACTAGGTCCTCCAACATAACTCTATGGTATGTTTGTACTGGAAGTCCTTTATTTTAATAGGGTTCACTATTATCCATGGTTTCATTTATAAACAGTAAGTCTAGGAACATATGCTCCACAGGTAAGGGAGTTGACCTGTATAAGAGTCAGGAGGATATCAAGAGACTGGAGGTGATCCCCATTACAAAGCTATGGGGCGTCTTCCACTGGAATCTGAAGAGAAGATCTTATTAAGGCTACCAGCTGATATGGCTTTAAAAGGGGATTCGATGAGTTCATGGATGAAGATATGTCTGCCAGTGGCAATTAATCATGTTGCTTTCATGGAAGCCCCAAATTTATAAGCAGTAAGACAGTGGATACCAGTTGGGAAGGCCACAGTAGAAAGAACTATTGCCCTCCTGCTTTATTTCAAAGCTTTCTGGAGGCATCTGGTTGATTTTGGCCACTGTAGGAAGGAGGATGCTGGTATGCATGGATCGTCAACCACACTCAGCAGATTTCTCCTTACCCTCTTAGTAGTACATGCTAATAGTAGCACATCTGAATGCAGAATATAATCCAGTGGAATGGTTAAAAATCTGATTCAGTGCAAGACCCAGGATGTGCTTCTTTTTCACACACCCAGGCATTAAGCCACACTGCTTGATCCAAAATGGCTAGATGTCTTTTTTCCTCCCATTATTTATTTATATTAAAATGGCTTGATGTCTTTTAAAGCCCTATGAAGACAGAGCACAAGTGGTGGAAATGGATTGTCAGCGAAGAAACTACAACTCACCAGCCATTTGTTGAATGCCGCTGAAGGCACCCAAGTTACTGGAGGAGGTTGCTTGCTGCAGAAGCTGCAAATTAACAACAATAACAACATTAATGAGGTTAATAACGCAACAAGTTAAGATTAAAGCAAAATTATCTGAATCAAATTAAATTTGGGATACTTATAGTTTCCTTTACATTTATACAGTCTCTTGCTTCTGCCTGGTGTTGGAATGAAGGTCCCCAGAGTCGATGCTGTAAATCCATATTAATGTCTAATCTCTATTAAGAAACACACAGACACTGGGGAAACTCAATAACATTGCTGCTTTAAAACAATTAATCAATTTACTCTTTTTAACAGCCAGGTGTTAAATCTATTTCAGCCCACCATAGCGTGACTAATCATTGCCCTCTGCAGTCTAGCAGTTACCATAACTCATCTCTGTCAATCACAGCCTAGTTTCCACCTTCCCACTTAAAACAGAAGCTTCCTCCCTCCCTTTGGCCTCCCTCTTGTATCATAGAATCATAGAATCATAGAATTGCAGAGTTGGAAGAGACCACGAGGGCCATCCAGTCCAACCCCCCTGCCACGCAGGAAATCTGGGCAATGTTGAGTCAAAGGGCATGAGGGGCTGGATGCTAAATCATGTCTGGAACTTCTCTACCCAAAGCACTTCTGTTTCCACACCTAGCTGCATTCATCCCGGCACAACAAAGGACCCACAACACATAGCAGGGCTGAGCTCACACATGCCTGTACATTATTTGAGGATTTACACTTACAGCATCAAGCGGTGATTTGATCTGCATGTGGGAATGGGCTATTGCAAATGGAAAACGTCATAGATCATTCACATCAGTATTAAACACATTATTTTTCAATAGAGGCAGTTCATATATTCCTTTGCCAGTTATCTAGAGATGTAATTCTGTGCTATTTTTCTTCTTGAAGGAAGCAGTGAGTAATTTTAGCATTTTTATAAGTTTTCCATGGTTTTTTCCTGGGCTGTGAGGCCATGTGCTAGAAGAGTTTATTCCTGACATTTTGCCTGCATCTGTGGCTGGCATCTTCCATCCACAGATGTAGGCGAAACGTCAGGAATAAACTCTTCCAGAACATGGCGTCACAGCCCAGAAAAACAAACAAACACAGAAAACCTATGGATGCTGGCCGTGAAAGCCTTCGACTTCATGTTTCGCCATTTTCTTTTCACTGCAAGAAAGTCTTTGTAAACTGCACAGTTTTCTAAGACTATTCAGAGTTGGGGGGAGGGACTCAATGCTGTGCAAAATTCGAATGTGGTTGTTTTGCACATGCAACAGCATTTTTCTGCACAGAAAATAATATTCCTGCACAGAAATGTTTTCTGCAGAGAAAAATGCTGTGTTCTCCGCCAAACAACCATGTGTGAATTTTGCTTAGAAGTAGTCTCAAAGTGGGAAGATTCCCACGAGTCTTCTGATCAGAGTTTGTTGACACTTAAAGAATAGGTTTTTCAACTATTTCCCAACTATTTTTGGAACTTTATTATCTACTCTGCAGTCATCAAATGATGTTCAGGCATGTTTGAATCAGGCTTGTCAAACAAATGTACAGATACACAGTCAGATATCCATACCATAGGTTTCCTACCATGCATTCGGCACTGCTAGGTTGTGTTGTACTTATAGTGAGCAGTCTACCACCACGGGTAAATTCCTCATAAACATGTACATAGCACACTGCATTGTGTGAGAGGGATACAGAGTGAAGGTGAAGTGACATCTTTTATGGGTCAAAGTTTTGCAACAGTGCTGTCAAGGGGCACATAACTTTTAATTTGGAAGCTGCCTCCTATAGCAATGCAAAGTTGATACAGATACTGCCAATGGCTTCATTTTTACTGGAGCTATCTTGACATGATAAGGAGATATCTGCCACTATTTGAACATGAGGGAGAGTGAAGTAGTCCTAACTCACTGTGCATAGTCCCTGCATGCACTTTTAAAAAAACAACAATTAAATAAAAAGGAAGGCTGGCATTCTGTATTGCAGTTACAGATTTATAACATAGTTAGAAATCCGGAATTACTTTGTAATCATGAACACTACATAGCATGATCACGGCATGGTTGCCATGGTCATAAATGCCTTCCCAAACCAATTTTATCAGGCAGCAGCCACACTGAATTCTGCTGAGCTAATACGGGAAATACAGTTGTCCCTTCATATTCGCTGGGGTTTGGTTCCAGGAGCCCCTGTGGATACCAAAATCCATGAATACTCAAGTCCTATTATATTCAATGGCATAGCAAAATGGTGTCCCTTATATAAGATGGCAAAATCAAGGCTTGCTTTTTGGATTATTATTTTTTAAAGAATATTTTCAAGCTGTGAATACTTAAATCTCTGGATACCAAATCCGTGGATACCGAGGGACAACTGTAGGAGTTTCTAGTCCTTAACACTGTGAGAATAGAATAGCTGGGGTGATGTTTAGTAAAATCTGAGAAAGTATAAGGAAGGTGTTGTTGTTGATGATAGTGGCCATGGCAGGGAGCAAAACCTCCAGTGGGAGGATATTAGGGGCTGAGTGTGGGCATCCAGTATTCTGTGTAACTCTTGGCCCTTCCTGACAGCTCAACCTGCACATACTTAAAGGGTACAAGATATAAATTTTTATGGCATGCCCTCATACTGTCTACACGATAGTGCAGCCTTCACCACTATAGTGCCCTTTAGATGTTTGGGACTACAACATCCATCACCCCAATACTGCTGGCTTCAGCTGTTGGGAAATGGAACCTAAAACTCTGGAGGGCATCAGTTAGGTAAGGCTGGTGTAGCACAGAAGTTAGGATTTTATTTTTAACCACAGAACATACTGCCCCTGACTTTACAGCACAACAGTATGGTCTTACAGTGTGTATCAACACCAGCTTTGAGCTTTCAAATCTTGGCTGTCTTTATATGGGTGTCTAAATGCACTTATAAGGATGATTCTGATATAACTGATTTGCAAGCCATGGTTTGATCCAGATTTGCCAGTTTTGATTTTCAGTTTCATGTAGGACTAAACTAGGTAGTATATTTGTAGATAAGAGATTTAAAATACCACCTGATCACTGGACAGGCAAAAGAAGTGACTTCCTTTAATCTTGTACAGCTTTTGCAACATGGCTACCCACAGAATGTGAACGTGTTTCTCTTTTAATATCTACTTTCCATCTTGCATTTTTAAAGGTTGTACCTGACATGTTTTACACGTTCATCTAAGCACGCTACCTGTATATGGCAAGTATTCTATATCAGCTACTTAGTTAAGTATACTTAAAACTGGACTCTTTCTCCCCGTGCAGCTGATGCCCGGTAAAGTAGGTTGGGAGGGAGGAGTTACAACCATGGGAATTGTGTCACAATCATGACTAAGTAGCAATCATGAACGCAGAACTGTTACCTAGATTTATTCATATGCAACTTCCATATACAGTACATGATTGCTACTTAGTCATGACTGGCCACTATTGCCACAATTGTAACTCTTGTCAGGGCAAACAATTGGATTTTCCCTAAATTCTCCTCTTTTTCAATACTTTGGTGCCAAAGTGAGCCCCTACTTCCAAATGCATCAAAAAAATCAATCAATCATCACAGAAAGCGAGCAAGTTGATTCCTCCTCCCTTAATAGTTTTTCAAAGAAATATGTCTTTTCCATTTCCTTAAAACAACAACAACAAAACAACTTTTGAGAATCTACTGGGAATTTTGGAGACTTGCTTCCATTTCTGCCATGCAAAGTGGACCATGCAGGATGAAACAAACATAATTTAGTTTACAGAACCTCTATGTGATAGCCAAATATAATGTTGGGATGAAAGAAAGAATATTTCCAAACTAAGATCCTTACCACACTTTGAAGAAAAGCGGCAAAACAGCAGGAACCTTCAGTCATTCCTGCTGCCTTATCACATGATGTTGATATTCTTTCATTCCTGTTCTGTGGGGGACTGAGGTAATAACACATCTTTTTGCTAAGCAGAAAAAAATTGTTTGCAAAAAGATGCACTTTTACCTCGGTCCCCCACAGAACTGGAGCAAAAGAACGCTGGAAGAATGCCAACTCCAGCAGTAGGGCAGCAGGAAAGGAACATTATTACTGCTTTGCCACTTTTCTTCAAAGTGCAGTAAAGCTCTATATGAAGGAACAAAGGCAAATGTGTGGAATGTTCAGGCTTTCAAACAGAAATGCTCTGAAATACAAAGATGTGCCAAAACTGAAAGTTTAATTAAGATCATCCCAGATAAATCCTTCATGTACTATCCTGTCTACTTGGAAGTAAGTTCCACTGAGAGCAATGGAGCTTATTCTATCAAGTGAGCAGGTATATAGGATTGCATCCCCAAGTACTTTTCAGTTTCTCTAAAAGGTAGATGTTCCACTTTCCAGAAGATGTTTTGAGGGATTTTTTTTTAAAAATATGATTTGAAGGAAACCAGTCTATATACAACAGTGTTACAGAAAGCACAAAGCAGTGAATATCATAGTGAGTCGATGAGACGTTTACCATTGGGATAGTGTAGATAACAGAGCTGCTACCGAAACATTGACCCATACATATTTGCAAAGCATGGAAAAGTTACTTTTTAAAATTCCAACTCCCATAGTTCTTGGAAGAGTTGTATTTTTAAAAAAGTAACATTCTCAAGCGCTGCATTTCGTGCACATGCAAACACCTCACTGCAAAAACTGATCAGTCACTCAGAAGTTAATGGAAGAAAAGACATGTGACCTGTGGATTTAGAAATGCGATGGTGTAAATTTTGATGAAAGGAGTGTGTCTAGTTTGCTTGCATTTCACTTCAACCCGTGCGTTTATCTTCAAGCTTACTTTACTAAGAAGCATCCTTAACTCACTGTGGTAATTTGCATGACATTTTAATGAAATGTATGTTCCCTGCTAAGCTTAAAACATATTCTTTTAAGATAAGTATCATACACTTCTTTTGAAAGTGCTTGTAATCAAATATGATGAATACTTACAGCCAGGTACTGTGGCGTAAGTCCTCCAAGACCTGTAAGATTCCCCCAGGTGGCAGTGTTGAGCTGTTGCATTTGTTGTGCCAACTGCTGTTGTAAACGTCTCTGCTCCTTGTCCTTTTGGGTATCAGCAAACTTCACGACTATTGGTGAAGAACAACCCTGCGATTGGACAGATTGGTGGGGGAAAAATCATTCTAGCACACATTTACATGAGTCTTTTCCAGCCCTGAGGATTCCTCCCTCCACCTGTATTTTTTTTCCAGTTGATCATATGACTCATGTAAAGGTGTTCAAGGGTTAGAGTGTTTCTGCAACTCAACTTTACCCTACCCTTAAAACAAATACTCATCACTATCCTGAAGATAACAAGATAAAAACTGCTTTAAAATTATCATTAGCCTTTCCTCGTTTTTTTTCAAGAAGGGCAGCCCTGTGAAAGAAAGAAAGAAAGAAAGACAGAAAGAAAGAAAGAAAGAAAGAGGGGGAAAAGGCAAAGTTGTAATTTTCTTTTTACATTAATACCTAAAAACTAAATGCATTTTTATACCAACCAGAGTTGCCTATAAATTCTCATTAGCTATAGTTACTTGAAATTAGCCTGGATCAAGACTTAGGCCAGTATACTACTGTATCAGCTACTTTGTTGACCTAACTAAGTTAAGTATACTTAACTAAGTAATCTCTCCTGCCTCCCCCCGCCCAAATGTCATTCATCCATGCTCTGATTGCTGGAAGAATGGACTTTCTTCTCCCCATGCCTCGTAAAGTAGGGGGAGGAGGGTTTTTGATCATGGCAATAGTGTCACAATCACGACTACGGAGAAATCATGAACATGGAACAGTTACCTAGATTTATTCATCTGTAACTGTTCCATTTTCATGATTGCTACTACGAGGCTTAGAGCATGAGGGAAGGGAAGTGGTAGTGTACCACCTGCCTTGCCTTATCGCACTATGTTGGCATTCTTCCATTCTGGTCTCATGGGTGGTAAACATGACTTGCATTTACAACTGTCTCCTATAGGACTGGAAGGGAAGAACAGCTGTTGAATGCTGATATAGTACAATAAGGCAAGGTGGCCGGTGCTATTATCCGGTTGTATGGCTGCTTCCCTTTCCTTGTGTGATAAGAAGTCATGTGACACTATTGCCACATACCCAAGCACTCTTACTAAGGAGTAAGTCCCATTGAACTTACTTTTATGTTGTGGATTGAGTAACAGATTGGTGTTCCAAACCTCTACTCTTTTTTGCAACAAAACAAAAATTACAAAACAACAACAATAACAAAAAAGAAATTATGCATCTGTTTCTCTGAAGAGATCCACAGTAGAACACTGACTAGAATTTTTACAGTAAAAATGTTATGAGATAGTTTCTGATAACAATCTGTTTTGTGTAGGTATGTTGGCTTTCAGTTACTAGGATTAGAAATTGATAATGGGGGGGGGATGCAACCCATATCACATTGAGTTCTATGCTGTCATACCCACTGATTTAAATGGGTCTCCATTCCCTGCAGTAGCATTGTGTCTCCCAGTCTTTTTCTTGTTTAATTTGTTTGTTTTGTGTGTGTGTGTGTGAGAGAGAGAATCAGGCTTTGTGTGTGTGTGGCGATATGGACAGAGATGGTGGAGGGAATATCTACAGAGATTCATCATGGCATCATCATTATTTGTCCCAAGGAATCAGTAGGCAAGAGGATCTTGTAGCATCTTTGAGACTAACTCAGAGAAAGAAATTGTAGCATAAACTTTCTTAGACTTGGGGCTTGTCTAGAAGAGAAGATATAATGCAGATTGATGTGCATTCTCACAAATTCTCAGTAGCACTAATTTGTCTCCATGGTATTTTAGCAAAATCTATTATATGTAAAGCTATCTGCGTATATGGAGTTTTTGGGGCCCCTCCTTCCACATACTGCGAATCTTGTTCAGATCTCATTGGGACAAAAGATATTCTCTGCAAATTCTCTGAGGAGTATTTTCATTATCTAGACAACCCCTCAGATTCATCTAAGGAAGTAAACTAAGTCTATAAAAGCTTATGGTACAATTTCTTTCTCTCAGTTAGGACTTTATCGGACACCACAAAACCACATCCCCAACTGCATCAGAAGAATACTACAAGAACTGAAAGGGTGACATTACCAGATGCCCACATCCTTCAGCTGTTCTGGTGGTGTAGCACAGGCATGAATAACATGTCCCTTTTTATTGAGGTGACACTTTATTCACGCCTGCACTACACCCCCAGAATGGCTGAAGGACGTCATCTGGTAATGTCACCCGTTTTTGTTCTTGTAGCATTCTTCTGATGTGGTTTTTGTCACATCTGATCAAGTCCTTAGTCTCAAAAGGTGCTATAAGATCACCTTGCTTACTGATATTCCAGATTAATATGGCAATGTCTTTGAATTCTGCCCCAAAGAATTTTAGACATTAATGCAAAAAACAAAAACAAAAAACAAAGCAAAAACAAAGCCCAAACTGCCAAACCCTTGTTCTTATGCTCTGTTTAGACAAAGATGTTCTCCCATCCATAGCTTAAAGCACAGAAGAGGCAATGTGGCAAGTTTGGATTCTGTTTTGTGTGGGATTTCATAGGAGAAGCACAGCAGCTTACTGCATGCCTCCAACATACGCATGAATGAAGATATCTATATATAGGTAGGGATATAGATATGCATCTCAAAAGAAGCAGAAATAAATTTCAAGGACAAGACTATGAGATAACAGACCCAGTTTTACAGCCTTGTAGATCTGAGCTCCACATGGCAGCCAATATTGTATTTATGAATGCTTAACTGGCAGTAAATTGTATAAAACAATATCACAGTATTTTATGAATCTATAATTCTCTCCCTCCACATCTGCTTCATATTTCATCAGGGCAGCAATTTCAAGAGAACATACATCACAAAGATTGAAATCATACATATCAAAGAAAAGGTCTGCTATTGTTGTAACTAATTTGTTCCACAATAAAAAAGAAAGAAAATTAGTGTCTCAGTTTGACACAGTTGCTTGAGAATAACCTCATATATGTATATGAGAGAGGTTAAAATGTGATGCTGAGCACAGGTTTCTAAAACATGTGAGTGGAAAGCATATGAGTGTAAATAGCAATCTAAGAAGCCATTAATTTTAGGAGACACTTATTCTTCTGAACATTTTCTTTCTCATCATTTTGGATTCTGTGCTTGCGTTGAAAAAAAATGCCTTACTGGTAAGTGCTAAAGAAGTGAAAATAATGAAATCAAGGACAGAAAGTAACGTCACTGTTTCAGCTGAAGTCTGATTGCATAATATATAATCTTCCATTTGAAAAGAAATTTTCTTTGCATTAAACATGAAATCAGAGTGCCCAGGGGTATTATAGTTTCTGGTTGAGTGTCCAGATTTAATATTAGCTGTTGAAAGTCAACTCTTTACCATAATAGCATTGACATTAATAACCATGGAGAAGGAAACATGAGAGTATATTGACCTAAGCCAATATTCTCTTCTTTTCTCTCCCTATCCCAATTCACTACCTTAAGACGAGCAGGCATTCTCCTATTTCATAATTCTATGTTTTGCAGCTGTCCCTGTCTCATTAATGCTTTCTCTCTGTCAAATTCAGCTTTTGTACTTTTCTTTTCAGTAGGGCACCAAAGCCACTTCTGAGGTTCCTTTCTGGAGACAATGGTATACTCTCAGGACTCACAACCATGTCTGAAGATAGGTGAGAAAGCAATAGGAGAATTACAACAGAATGGCACATCATTTTGGGGGAAAAGGTTCAGACACAGATGTAATTCATAAGAATACAATATGTCATTTAAGAGGCAACCCCCATATTCACAAGTTATGTTTTGGCCAGGTTCCCACAGGCTTGATAGAAACCTTGGAGCTCACCACCTGCTTCAGTACTATGAGGAGCCTATTCATCTATTCCTGATTTTTACATCTCTGGTGCCTATTGGAACAATGAAAAAGCAACTCGGTAAAATTTCTGCACTATTTCCCTGTGACATCTTGGAGGTTTTGAGTGTTAATTAAAACACAGCCAAAAGTTTCCAAAGATGTGTGTAATGCTCTGCTGTTTCCAAGCTCTAATGCAAGGGTCATTGGCCTCATGGGAGGCAGTGATCATTTTCCACCCCTGAATCCCCTACAATCAGTACCCCTTCCCAGTGTGCCAACGTACCTTGGTTTCTCTCCTTTACTTACTGCTCCCAAATGGCAACTGGAAGTGAAGTCATGTCACTTCTTGTTGTTGCTTTGGAAGGGAAACAGAAGAAAAACAGAGGTATTTGAGGGGTGTGGGTGTTTGTAGTGATTTGGTGACTTGCGAGGCTTTTTTGGCATGTTTGTGCAGATTTGGAGGGCTTTGGGCAAAATTTTCAGGTAAAAATGGTGAAAATGTGGGGGGACTTGCAGCTAGAAAAGTGGGGTTCAGATGCTTCATGCAGCCATGGGCTGCACTTTCCTTACATCTACTGTAGTGGAAAGGACAACATAAAAGGTATAAGTGTGGGCTGGGGAAAGCAATGTAGGGCTGTACAGAATGATGTGCATTAGTAAAACTGCACAACAACAATGTGTGCCAGTCTACCAGTGTGGAGTACCTGACCACGGGCTACATGGATCGGTTGTGGACATGCTTTGGCTGGCATCATGTTAGGGATATATGTACATGAAATTTCCCTTACATGTATGTATGTGTTTTTTTGGGTGTGGCAGAGGTTTGTATTCCCTTTCTTCCTCTACAGTAACAAAAGCTTCTCCCCCCAACAGCCTCTGAAGCCCTCCTTCACAGCCATTCCCTTGATTTGTATGTGGGGGGAATCAGGCAGGGTCTCAGAAGTGTCTCCCCTTAGCTAGATGTGAAATGATGGCATCAGTGCTGATATTGGTATGTTGGGGTGGTAACGAAATATGGCTCAGCTAGGATAGCTGACAGGATTTGATTTAGTGGATGAATACAACCGAGCCAGCTTTCCCTATTAAAGTGAGTAGCACCAAACTAGGAAGTGTGACTGAGAACAGAGCTCCACTAACTGGGAAGGCAAATGGGGAGGGGGTTGAGGGGAAGAGTTCTGTTTCAGTGCCGACTTAAAGACTATTGACTCTGAATGGTGAGGGAGCGACTGAAGTCACCTGAAACAGCTGTGGAATGTTTGTGTTCTTGCCAGAGGGTATGGGTAGCTGTATCTAGAGCAGGTGCAAGTTAGTGGCCCTACTGGAAGAGAAGATCCAGCAACTTGAGGCCCACGTGTCTACTCTTCAGCACATTACAAAGCATGAGGCTTTCTTGGATAGAGCGGAGGAGACTGTCCTGGATGAGGAACACAGGGGAAATCTCTGAGGAGGAGGTCAGTTCCCAAACACAGGATGTAGAAATTTGGAGGAATGTGACACACAAAAGTAGAAGGACCAGGGATCATTCTGTGAATTTGAAGCTAAAGAATTGATTTGAAGGTGTCTCCTTTATCAGTGATGACAAGGAACAGGAACAACAGCAAGTGTCAGTCCTCAGAGAACATGCAGGTGACCTTGGAAGATTCAGCACATGAAATGCCCCCTGCCAATCCTCAGAGGAGATGTGTGGTAGTGGTAGGGGACTCCTTGATGAGAACGGAAGCAGTGGTTTGTGGGCCTGACAGGATGTCTTGAGAGGTGTGTTGTCTCCCTGGGGCAAAAAATCCATGATGTAACAGAGAGGCTGACAAGACTTGTTAAGCCCACTGACCATTATCCTTTCCTTTTGGTCCACATGGGAACCAATGACACTGAAAAGGCATAGCCTTTAGGATATCACAAGGGATTAAGATGCTCTGGTTAGGAAGCTGAAAGACCTTGATGCATAGGTTGTCATTTCATCTCTCCTCTAGTTGAAGGACATGGCCCAGGAAGGAAGAGAAGAATAGTGGAGGTGAACAACTGGCTCCATAGATGGTGCCACTGGGGATGATTTGGCTTCTTGGACAGTGGTTTGTGGTTTCATGAGGATGGACCTATAGCAAGGGATGGTTGCACCTCAAAGCAGTTGGTAGGAACATTTTTGCTAAGAGTCACAAACCTGAGTTATGGGAGTGGGGAAGGAGGCAGTATTCTTGAGAGCAGGAGTTCATTGATTGCTGGAGATATTAGCCCAACTGTTACAGAGAGAACTGGGCAAACGGTGCAAGAACCCAACAGTGGGAGGGAAAAAGCCTTAAATAAGCAGCTAGGGGGAATGGCCTGTGGTCCCATGCACAGGGCATGGGAAATAAACAAGATGAACTCAAACTCTTAGCACAGCAAAGCAAAGATAATATAATAGGCATTACTGAAACCTGGTGGGATGAGTCTCACTAATTCAAATATAGTAATAGAGGTTATAACCTATTTCAGAGAAATAGATCAAACAGGAAATGAGGAGTACCATTATATGTCAAGGATGTTTACTCAGGTGAAGAGATCTATTATTTAAATCCTGGAAGCCAGGTTGAGAGCATCTGGGTAAAAATTAATGGGGAGAGAAATAACAGGGATGTCACTATGGGGGTCTACTACAGACCCCCAAGCCAGATAGAAGACTTGGATAATCTCTTTCTAGAACAGATGACCATAAATTCAGAAAGGAGAGATGTAGTAGTAATGGGAAATTTCAACTATCCTGATAATTGTTGGAAGTCAGACTCTACCAAGATATATAAGGTCCAACAAATTCCCTACTTGCCTTGCGGACAATTTCATTGTCCAGAAAGTGGAAGAGGCAACAAGGGGATCAGTTTTTTATACCTGGTCCTAACCAACAGTGATGACCTGGTTAATAGGCTGGAAGTGGTGGGATCTTTTGGTGGGAGTGATTATGTTCTCCTGGAGTTTGTTATACAGAGGAAAGCTGGAGCCAAGCATAGTCGGACATGCCTTCCAGATTTTAAGAGGGCTGATTTCAGTAAACTTGGGTAAATACTGGGTGTGATACCAAGGTCAGGAATATGAAAAGCAAAGGGAGTTCATGGTGGATGGAATTTTCTTAAAAGTGAGATATTGAAAGTACAATTTCAAGTAGTTCCAAGGGAGGAAAAATAGGAGGTGTCTAAAGAAACCAGGATGGAGTTCTAAAGAATGCTTAGCTGAGCAAAGATCTAAAAGGGACATACATGTATAAGAAACTGAAAAAGGGGAAAATCACCACAGAGGAATTCAAATGAATAGCCAGCATGTGTAGAGAGAAAGTCAGAAAAACTAAAGTGCAGAACAAGCTCAGATTTGCGAGAGAGGTTAAAAACAACAAAAAGGGCTTTTTAAGTTGTGTCTGTAGCAAAAGGAAAAACAAATAAATGACAGAGCTGCTGCATGGAGAAGATGGTGAAATGCTAGCAGGGGACTGAGAAAAGGCAGAACTACTCAACACCTTCTTTACCTTGGTCTTTTCCCAAAAGGAAAACAACCTGGGAAAAGGGAGCAGATGATGCAGTAGGGGAAATGCAGCACAGAATTGATAAAGAGGTAGTATAGGAATACCTGTCTGGTATAAATGACTTCAAGTCTCCAGGGCCAGATAAACTACATTCAAGAGCATTAAAAGAACTGGCAGAAGCAATCTCAGAACCACTGGCAATAATCTTTGAGAATTCCTGGAAAACAGGAGAAGTCCCAGAAGACTAGAGTAGGGCAAATGTTGTTCCCCATCTTCAAAAGGGAAAAAAAAAGAGGAACCAACAATCATTGTCCAGTCAGTCTGACATCAATACCAAGAAAGATTCAGAGCAGATCATTAAACAGACAATCTGTAAGCACTTAGAAAGAAATGCTATGATACTAACAATCAACATGGGTTTCTCACAAACAAGTCATGCCAGAATAATCTTACCTTTTTTTGGATGGCATTACAAGCTCAGTAGATGAAGAGAGTGCTGTGGATCTAGCATATCTTGATTTCAGTAAGTCCTTTGACAAGGTCCCCCATGACATTCTTTCAAACAAGTTAGTAGAATGTAGGCTAGACAATGCTACTGTTAGGCAGATTTGTAATTAATTGACCAGCCGAACCCAAAGGGTGCTCATGAATGGCTACTCTTCATTCTGGAGAGAAGTGACGAGTGGGGTGCCACAGGGTTTTGTCCTGGGCCCAGTGTTATTCAACATCTTGATAAATAACTTGGATGATGGAATACAGGGCATGCTTATCAAATTTGCAAACAACACCAAATTAGGAAGGCTTAAGTTACAAGCGGGTAGATTTCAGTTCAAGAACATTGAGCAATGATGATAAGAATATCAATGATATCAGCAATTTGACAATGCAACTACTTACTTAGAGAGATGATAAGCACTGTTATAGATACTCAAGCTCTGGATGTTCTCGATGTCCACAGAATAGGGTGAAATGGATCTACTATTCCATGACATTTTTATACCTCCTGTGTTTATGTTTCCACATAAAATGTGTAATTATATTCAGATCAAGGAGTTGCTCCTGTTTAAGTCTGAAGCAACTCTTTGATCAGAAGGGGGCGGGGGGAGAAATTCCTAGAAAGACAATCTTTGTATAGCTCTATCTCTATAGTGTCCAAAGATTAGTGTAAGAGGAGAACTTATTATCAAACTTTTAACAATGATTTGCTGAAAATTCAAAGAAGCCTGGCCAAAATATAACATTGGAATATTCCTAGTTATATTGCTCTTTCAGATAAAGGAAATGATTTTGCCACATAGATGGTGGCTAATCCGTACTGCCACCTACTTACACTCCGCATTGATCACAATGTCAGCTTCAATACTAATGATATTCTCCACCACCGTGTTATGTGTCAGAAGACCATTTGAAGAGAAACAGCCTTCTGAGGAAGTATTTGTTCTTGAAGTACTTGAATTTAAGCATACCTGCTCATACAAGAGTTATCGGCTGAGAGCAATGGAGTTATGGGACTTCGCATTGTCAAATGTAAGAAAGGTACCTTTTAAGTAGGTAATGTTTCAGGGCACATATTGCTTGGGAGGTTGTAGATAGCCTACAAATAAGTGACCAAGCTATGAATTAGGCCATGATGGTGTTCTCTTTACCATTTCAGCTCAAATCTTAAGAGAACAGGAGGATCCTAAACTGTGGCAACCACTCTACATAATGCCTTCTGAATTTTAGCAAAGGTAGAATCATCAGAAGATTCTAAAATAGCTGTCATACCTCTGAAGTCCTAATACTATTTGGAAATAACAAACAATATAACCCCTTCCCTTTTTATCTTCAGTCACAAAATGCACTTCTAATATTATAAAAGGCAAGCCATAGAAAAAGAGTAGAAGTATGTGGCTTTTAAGGTGTGCACAGAGACATATTTCGATTTCAATGTCATTTAATGGTGAACATAGTTTTGATTATTTTCTCTGGGCCACTTTATACCACATCTAACAATGTATATTCTCAATGCCTAAAAATGGATAGCACTGAAAAGAAAAACACATTGATTATAAAATATCAAAATAATCTCAACTAAAGGTAGGAGAGATTGGAGAGACAATAGACTTTCCAATGCCAATATCAATATTTCTGGATAATACAGGAGACGGTGACATTTTCATGCACTTAAAAAAATTCTTTGCTCATTACACAAAGCAATTCAATGACAAAGACACAATAATGTTGGGGTTTATTTGATTTTTTTTTTAGTACCCAGCATGCTTTGGGAGGTTAGAGCATTGCAAAAGGCGAAAACAATATTATTCCAGGAAGTTGAATGATCCTCATTTCAAAAGAAAAGGAAATACAGAAAATTTTTAAAAGCAAGAAACAAGTGCACATTACATCAAAATGCTGCTTTAGAAGAAATAATCAATACACAGATACAGTATACATAATACAATATAACATGCACTCTCAAACTGTTAAATCAGAAGATCAAGATTAAGACATAGTTGACTTATGAGGCTTTTTTGTGCAAAATTCTGAAAGACCATGACAAAAAATCACAGATTGGGGGGAAAAAATCATTCTTATTTACATAAGTAAATTTAAATGTTTGGTTTTATTCACAAATGCAAGCCAAAGATGAAATTGAATTTCACTCTCTCCCAGACAGCCAAACATAATTTAAATTTTTATGGGTTATTTGGGATAATCGACAATGTTTTGTAGGTTAGAAAAAATGAAAACCATCTGCCTTTCTTTATGTTGTTTGTCCACTTCGAATTTATGAATGGTGGCCTGCAGAGCTCAGATTGTTTCAGCCACATTAAAAAAAAAAGGGGGGGGGTAGGCATAATTCAACATGCCAAATGTACATTTCACCAGACAGCAAGGTGGCATTTCAATGAAGTATTTCATTTTCTGCTGAATGCCACCATATTATGAAATAAAAACAGAGAGATCATCCTGTGTTCTGACAATTAAGGGAAGTAAATGTCACAGAGATGGAGAAACAATGAGAGAGAGGGGTGGATGGGTGGGGGTGGTGGGAATGTGTAGAAGTTTAAGTCTGTGATTGTCATGCATCTGATCTTCTCCAGGAGAGCATGGCTTTACATTCTCAATCATTTGCACAAAGAAAACAAAGAAAGGGCAGATGATACAGTACTGTACCTCCATGGTCTGAGACTGGTGCATGGCTTTGATTGCATTCTGTGCCATTGCCCTTGTCGAAAACGTGACAAACGCACAGCCTGTGGGAACAAGGGGACAGGGAGCAGGAAAGACAAAAAAACAACAAGACAAAAGGGTTGGACGCTTGTTAAACCAACACAGTCTACGAGAACGGCCACAAGACGACACTGTTCTCCGTAGTACATAAAATTAAAAAAGAAAGAAACAAAAAAAGTAAAAAAAAAACCAACCAAATTAACCCACTTCCCTAATTTAGCTGGCTCAGCAGAAGCCGATTTGCTAATCTGACCACAGATTGTGGGTGAGAAGAGAGGAGAGAGAAGGAAGAAAGGGTAAAAACGGAATTTGGATGAGGAATAAAAAGGAACACACTACATACTGTTAGCATACATCTCCTGTTCTTCTAAGCCACCAAGTTTGAAAACACTTAAGGTTCTTTTAGATTTATCTTCCAGTTGCTGTATCCTTGCTCACTGTTTCTTTTTTTTTTCCTTCCTTTTTTTATGTTCAGGCATTTTAAAGATACTTATTTTAAAAATGGCTCTAAAAGCCAGCTTGCTTGCTTCATTAGCTAATATGTGGTCTAACGTCTGAGTCAAATCAAATTAAATCTCAGTCAATGGCACAGCAAAATCTAGCAAATAAGTTGGGGAATCAAGCAATAAAGGATAAAAGGCCTGTGCAAAAATCCATGGGAGTTGGGCGTAAAACAGCATAGGGCTGCAGTTTGTTTAAAGTAAAGCTTTGCAATGACTGTTTCAGTTTGGTATGACTTAAATGTGGCTTGGGATGCTACTGAAGTGCAATCAGAAAAATGTGGAGCCACTGGTTTTATGTTAAGTTGCTGGCACTTCTTCTAACGTAACTGTGCGAAGTGCTTGTTTTTCTACCCAGTCTGATCAAATATACTAGTTAGCCACAAATTAAGGGATTATACAATGGAGTGGTAGTGAGGAAGATGCTTAAATAAGATAATATTGATAGCCCCACTTCAACAGGTCCTGAACTTTTTTCAAAGAGGTGTTTATGTGGGTATTTTTACTACTGCTGCTGCTATTAATATTGCTATGACTTCTACTCATCTAAAAATAAAATACTGGTTTCAAATTATTTTCTCCAAAACAATTGTGAGATCAATGATTCTGCATTGTGGCAAGAATTCAATCATGAATTTTTGTTAAAGCTTGTTATTTCTATTAGAATTAGCAATCCCTCCTCCCTCCTTCAGCGTCCTCTCCCATGCACCCTAAAAACTTGCTTCTAAGGCCTCAAGAATGCTGTCCAGCAGAGGTTTTGGGTGCCACCACCTTTGGGTTCCACAGTCCTAAATGTGCTGGTATTGGATACAGGAGTAGTTCACCAGATATGAAAGTATATCATTGGCTCTTAGCCTAAGAAAGGATACACTTAACTCTTATATCTGTTACAGTAGCTCTGATCCAGGTATGTCCTATGCTGATTTACTGTTTCCTTGTAAATAAATAGTAAATTTGTAAAAGGGCAGATGACATAGAATTACAGGTGCATGGTCTTTTCACCTGAAATAAAATCGGAGGGCGGGGAGAAATTGGGGACATTTGGATGAGTGTCCTGAATTTCTCTGAGGTTCAGGCAAAGGGTCTGCTTTACTTGCTAACCATTTTAGGAAGTCATGCAAGATGTCATGCTATGGCTTGACAGCACAATGTTCAGCAGTAAGGCTGCCACATGTTTTGGAAAAGGAGGCCACTACAGTAGCCAAGATAATTGCTACACGATGCTTTTCTGACGTTGTAGGGCACTGACACTTCCCCCTCCACCAGAAAGTGCCTTGGCAACGATGCTTTTGAAAGTTAGACAAGGGACACAAGTTGTCCACCCCTGCCCTAACTCTCTGCCCACACTGCCCTGGCTGCACTTACTCACACTACCACCAAATTCATCGGTATGCCACATTGTGATATTGTCAAAGACATCATGATGCTACATCTCATGTGATGGTTTCACAACAACACGGGAACACATTTACATCGGTTTGCAAAGACAATTTGGTTAAATGACAGTGTAATCGAATGAAGCTGAGGACAGTGAAAGCATAATGGAAGAAACAGAATGGCATTGAGAACCAGCAGTCAGAGGAATGAGAAAGTGTCAGACCACACCAAGACAGTTGGGGGATACACATTAACCTCTCATGGGTTGAAAGCATACATGAGAGGTATATGCCTGCTAGGGTGGCTACAACAGATGCTATTATTCATTTTCCAAGTAAAAAAATGGCTATGTTGCTCACATAATACACAACCAGGGTAGTGAATTGTGAAGGTGCACAAAAGGGCACAGTATAAGATATTCCATTGCAAAAGTGGGGCTCCCATTGCTGTACCAGCTTTTCCATTGCACAACAGGACAGGTTGTACAACGGAACATGTATGTCAGGACACCTTGTGAATCAAGACACACTGCCCATCAGGACACTTTGTGGATAGGGACATGCTTGCATAATGATCATGCTGCTGGCTGTACTTGTCTAATCATCCTAATGGCAGAGCCATGTCTCCACTCCACTCTTGACAATACAAATGTTTTGTCATGGTGCAAATCAATTTTATGCGGTTGTAAATCTATTTATGATGATGTAACCTCCCAATAGGATGCCAACTACTATCTCCAGAAATATATGTGGGTGGGGTTTGTGGGTTTTGTTTTTGGGTGCAAACCCCATGAATTTTGCACAAAAACAAAATGTAGTTGGGGTTGGGTATTTTTGGCCCTAAAAATGCATTTTAGCATAACCCCACCACAATTTTCATGCAGCTTCCACGTGTTTATTTCTATGAAGAATAATGTCTTAAAACAGCTGTACTCTGTAATGTGTGGATACCTGGCAGAAAAAGCCCAGATATAGTCATTTTCTCCCACAGCAGGCAGAAGAACACTGATATTATTTATCCTCACATATGAAGACAAAATGGTCAAGGTTTATATCGCTAGTGCCTTTGCCTGCTTGAAGCTACCCTGTGGACACAGGAGCTGTTATTCCATTAACTGGTGGTAAGGTTGCCCCATCAGATCAGTAGAATTTAGTATTTTTTTTATTCCTCCACAGAGTGTTGGTTAGGAACATGTGAGGAATCCATTTTGTTGTTGTCGTTGTTGTTGTGGTGGTGGTGGTGTTTAAAACCATTAACTCATTATCTCCCCAATCCATGCCACATGGGACTGGATGAAAACTCCATCCAGATTATGGAAGAGATAATGGTAAGCAACAGTGGAATAAAGGACCATGTGAACTAGCATTCTCATGTGCCTAAGATAACTCCCTTAAGGGAATGGGTACTGCAGAAACAAATGTTGTAAGCTAGTGTTGCACTCCACATAAAATGACAGGGTGCGCATGGAAGAAAAACAATGTGTTCTTGATCTTGGGATGGAAAAGACAACAGTAAAACAATTTAGGGATTGGTGGGGGAAGGAGGTGAAGTTTCACTGCTTAGATCAGATGTAGTAGTAGTGAAGGCTATAGTTGCTCCTTTTAATAGATTTTGAAGATGTCCTTTAAAATTTGTCATTCTTAAGGATGCTTTAAGATATGAAATAATATAGATTCAGGACAATTGCACAGCAATATTCAGACAAAGCTTAGCTAACAAAATTTACAGTACAATCCCATAGATGTCTAGATTGAGAAGAGGATACCATTTAATTCAATGGGGCTGCCTTCCAGGTAAGTGCATATAGGATTTTAGTCTTACCCTCATTTTGCTGGTGATTTGTAAATATATTAAAAGTGCATTTACTTTTACCCTGACATTGGTTGAAGTTTTTTTTTTAAAAAAAAAAAAAACAACAACCAACAAATAAAATAGCATGTTCCACTCAATTTGTCCCAAACATTATTATTATGATTGCTATCATTTTAAAAGGTTTCCAAATAAAGCAAATCTAAATACAGACTCTGAAGCACATTGTCATTATAGAGCAGAGGCATGAAACTTTATAGCAAGCCCAGGCAATTTTTTTTTTACCGTTTCAATATCCTTGCCCCTGTGGTCAATGAGCACAATGAAGAATACCTTTTCCAGCCAGATTGTTTGTTTTATGGAAATCATTTCGTGAATCTGAAACACCACTTGCTTTGTTTTTATTTTCCCCTATGCCTACCTGGTAAGAATATCAAGTCAGGAATGCATTAACATTTTAATTGAATGACAGAAGTTTCTGGTAGAAATACAATGCTGGCACCCTGCAAACCATGCCTTGCAAAAATAAGCGGGCGGTGGGGTGGGGTGGGCAGCAGAGGCTTTCAAAATGGTTTTTAAACTTTTAAAAATGGCTTTAACTCCCCATCTAACCCCTGAAAGCAACTCTAAAGGCTATCACCCATCTGGAACCATGGCAGCCTGTGCTGCTGGGGAGCAGGATGCTGCTGGATGAGATGACCAGCCTCCTCCAGCCAGTGAGTGAAGCTGAAATGAAAAGCTGCAACAGATCTCCACAGGGGGCCTTGATTCTGCTCCCTGCAGCCCCACTTGCTGGTGGGAGGGGGCTAGTTGCATCATCTTGCAGGGCCCTTCTTGCCAGCAGCACAGACCACCATTGTTCCAGACAGCTTACTGGCTTTTAAGGTTGGTTTCAGAGACTTACCTTGATAATAGTGCCACAATAACAAATGAAAATATGAAGCAGTTACGATGTCCTAAGTTTAACATACAACATTGTAACTGGCTAACAGGATGCCAGACAATTTTGTAAATCTATTTTATTTCACATCACTTTGGGAGTCCTGGTTAGCAGTGAAGAAATTAACAAATATCTAATAAATAAGTAAAAATTCAAACCAGCCTTAAGAATGAGTACTCCCTCTTGCATTCACTGGAGTAAACTTCTCATACATTTCACCTGTTTTAGTTCTAACCAGGGTTCTTGATCAGCCCCCCCCCCCACGCTTCAAAACCATTTCAAACCTTGGTTTCAAATTCTGATCAAGAAGGCATCCCTTTTACCATGGCACTAAGACAGGAGGAAGGAAGAGTGGGTTTAATCTACAAAGGGGAAGAGGAGCATGCATTACATTGAAAAACTCCAAATTTCTCAATGGTTGTTTGTAGCATTATGCTTGCACTGAATCAAAGAGGAAGCACTATCTGCCTGAACCCAGAGCTAATGTCACATTGGCTCATTAAAAATATATCAATGCATTTTGATATCATACAGTGCTTTTTATTATTAGCACAATAGTCCTCAATACCAAAGAAGCCAATGTTATAGAATAAGCTTATATGACTTAATGGCATAGCTTATCACTATCGGTAATTTATTAAGTTAATTTGACTTTTTTCTGTTTGACTCAACAACTACTGTTTTCATTGATTCAACACACGACAGATTTCAGCAGTCATATTCCAAGAAACATTTCTTGTTGGACAATTGAAAATATTCAAAGCAAAGCAAACACTTTCTACAAGTCATTCTAGACAAACAGGTGCAGTAGTAAAATGGTAAATGGTCTACAGTACCTCGGCTAGATTCCATATTGAGGCTGGACACTATAAATTAAAGAGGGCCAAATTTACCATCAGTCTCAAAGTCATCTCTCTTTAAAACATTACTTATTGTAAGCAGATAAACAAGGATTACCAGACTTTATTCTCACATCTGTAGTAAACGAGACACTCTCATAACACAAGGTAAATGGTTTGATGCAAGTTTCCAAGTTGTCTCAATAAACTGGCCATTTTCTTCCCACTTGCCCAAACTCTGCCCCCCCATATCCCTTAGCACTTTGACATAAATTCAATTGCTACACACTGCTACAGCCATCCACAAGCCAGTGCCTTCTAGATTCATTGGTCTGATTATCCCCAGTCTGCTTGGGGAAGATGGAGACCCCAGTCTAAGATATCTGAAAGTTTTTAGGTTGGAGAAGGCTTGGAAGTGCAAAAACTTTCTCAATCCCTCTGATTCTCTCTGGAAGCAAGTATGAGTGTGTTTGATTCTCACAGAGTGACGTTGCTAAACAATGGAATTAGTACCTTTGATGATCAGGTGCAATCCATCACCAACGGGCACTCAAGAAGCAAGAGCAAAATATGATAGCCCCAGTTAACATCCTGCCCATCACCTCTCCAGCCCCACTTCCTCTTTTTGCAACAGGCAAAAGGAGTAAATAGTCTTTGTACCCAGAATTCTATAGTGAACAGGGAGTTCATTTTCCTGTTGTTCATGGAAGTGATGAAGGAAGAAAGGTGTATAGGGAAGAAGCAGTATGTCTGAAGAGAGCAACATCATCTGGACATGTCTCTGTGTGTGGTGCTGGTGGAGGAAATAGAGGACTTTATCAGTCGCAGCAAATACTACATTATAATGACGCCTAATGAATGTGAAAGGGTGCCAATACCACATGACATCATGCTTTCATGATTTTGTGTGGCCAATAAGGCGTTCTTTTTTATTGATGGGTCAAGCTGTCAATAGATGTGCCATGGCATTTTTTTGCCGTGATTGCGAGCAATATGAAACCACACCCTGTTTTGTTGGCACAATTCCAGCGTCAATGGGCGGTCCCACCAGAACACTTCTGAGCAGGAACATGAAAGCTAGCCATGGGATGATCTTTTTATATACCTCCACATGTTGCAGGCAAGTTTTTAAGTGCATTTCAGTGTTTGTGTGTTCATTTTGTTTTTTAATTTAGCTATTTTATTTTTTTTTTACTTTTAAGCACGCTTGCGTCTTCTTGTGAGAACCACCAAGATTCTAGAGAGATTAAGTAAGGGATAATGGCTCCGGTGAAGGGGAGCACTGAGGGTGGGAGGTTAGGGGAATTAATATTGTTGAAGAGAATTATAGTAAAGAGTTTATGTTTATCATACTCTCAGCAGACATTGCTGGTGAAATATTTGTGACTAATGCATGCAGAAAGCAGAAATAGCAATGGTGTTTTGTAACACATTTTTTCCAAAGATGCATCATGGGACACCAGTAAGAGTATCCCAATGGGCATTGGTACTCTCTAGTCAGTGTTCCAATGCACAACGGGACTGATGCACATTGGTCACTTCACTGGCTCGCCTACATAGTAACAGAACAGCAGCCCCTTACTGGATACAGACATTACAGAACTGCCCAGTTCTAATTCCCTCAGACAGAAGTCCACTTGTGAAGATGTAAGCACCCAACTGGCCATTCTTCCTGTGTTAATACTTAACTTGTCTCAGACTCATTAGCCCACCTCCAATTGTGGCATCCATTAATAGATCAGGGATGTGGAAATGACACAGGTACACCCAATTTAAGATTAAGGAAAGGGAGATGAAAACCATGACCGCTGTTTCTCCCTAGATCTAGCACCATGTTTAGTTATTCTCACTTTCTCCTTTGCTTTCTTAGTGCTATGGGTATACGCCAATCTGACCAGTAGCCAGTAGAATTATGAAAAGCACAAGCATGTGCAAAGTGACAAAGAGAATCAATAAAATATAGGCTGAGATCCTAGATCGGCTACTTACTTAAGTATACTTAATAAAGTAGAGTCTCTCCTGGCCTGATGCCACCAATTCTGCTTTACTGGGCATCAGCCACTGTGAGCAATGGAGGTCTGTTCTCATGTTGATCAGGGCACAGCATACTGAGGTTTCCACTCATCACCCACCAGTGATTTCCAGTATGTCAATCAGAAGCAGGATCCCTGTCACAATTCCTCCTTGCACTGGAGATTGCTGGTGGGAGGGGCAGTGATGGAAACATCAGTCCGATGCGCATACCTTTGTTGCTCGCAGCAGCTCATGTCCAGCAAGACAGGATCCAGGGAATTTTACAATCATGGCAATAGTGTTACAGACTTTGTTAATATGAACCAGTTACTGATCTAGAACTCTAGGTTACGAATCCATAACTGCGATACTGAATTCTGGCCACAGTTTATGCATTTACTGTTATTTCAGTTGAGCATTGAGTGACTGAGGCACTGCACTTGGCAGATCTCATAAGAATTTGTGAACCAATAAGTATCCTTGTGTTCTTACACTTAAAAAAAAAAGGATTATTATCCTGAATCAGGCCAAGCCTGTACCCCATTTAAAAACCCACCATGGGAGAAGATATGAATGTCATGCATACAAGCAATAAAAGGAATTTACTTCAGATATCTGCCTCATTCTCTTTTGAATAAACAAACTGATGGTTGCTGAAGAGAAACAGTTTGTGCAAATGGCTGGGAGAAACACCACATACTAAGATACTTGTTTGTGCATGAAACAGGGGGACACACTGAATGAATGTACATTGCTCATCACCATCTGGGATAATTAAAACTAATTTTCTGGATGAGATTATATTATTTTCAAGTCATGTTTATAATACTTATATTTTACCTAATATAATTAAAAAAAACTCTTAAGAGAATTAACACAAAAATTATAGAAACCATAGCTAAAATATACATCTGATATTTTAAACATAAAAAAAAAATAGAACAGCAGCATCAAAATAACACTTAATTTCTCATGTAAGCAAGGGGATCTTGTAGTACCTTTAAGACTGAGAGAAAGAAACTGTAGCATTAGCTTTCATAGACTTGGTCTACTTCCTCACTTTTGGACTATAATTGGCTAGTTTTACCTACAGAGCACCTGAAAGGAAAGGAAGGAATAGCAATAGCATTAGCATTGATATTTATATACCGCTTATCAGTGCCAAAGCACCCACTAAGCAGTTTTACAGTGCATTAGCTAATTGCCCCCAACAAGCTGGGTACCCCTTTTACGAACCTACAGAAGGATGGAAGGCTGAGTCAGCCTTGGAGCCTGCTGAGATCGAACTCATAATGTTGTGGCTTGCAGTACTGGCATTTAACCACTGCACCACCAGGGATCCTGGTGTGGCTTCTCCTTGCATGGGACCCCTCAACTGAACTGCACAAGTAACACCTGAAACAGCATGTAGGCCTATGGCTCCAACATCTCTTCTCCCTCCCCCCTTTTAAAACATCTTTTGCCTGATGAAGAAGCCAGTAGAGCTTCAAAAGCTTGCATAATGCGTTTCGTGTTTGATTGGCCAATAAAGGTATCACTTTTTTGTGGATTTTGGATTTTGTTTGGCTGCATGGCCAACATGGCAACCCCTGAATGTGTTTCCTAGGAGCACATTGTGCATGTGCAGCTATCCAAGGTACTGAAATTCAGGTTGCCTAGGCCATGTAGTACTTCTGCTGGAGCAGGCCAGAGCACATGGTGTTCTGTGACCATCTATTTGTGAGCTCAGGCCCCAGGAAAGTCCAAGGACAGAGCAAAATTCTTTGCGACTTATTTAGATATATTTCATGAGGCATTCCTCCATGAATTCCACCTCTCATTAAGTCTCTGGAACATCCAGCAACATCCCACAATTGAAATGTTTGGATGACAGCCAGCAGTTGCTAGTTTGATGTAGCACAGGGGTATAAAAGCTGCACTTAAAATGAGAGATGCTATGATAAACTGCATCTTTCACATCCCAGTGGATTCCCCCTGGAGTTCCTGGATCAGGACCAACAATTCAAAAAACTAGAACTTTTAGAGGAACTGGCAAACACCCTGAAATACTTAGTTTGCTTTGTAACAAGGAGGATAATGAATCAATACTACTTTTGTTGGCTTTGGCTGGTATACTGTTTCTCAACTGTTTTTTTTTTTAAGTAGAAATAAAGGGAATATATGCACACAACTCTTGGAGCAGCAGCCAACTTGACATCTATCACAGTAAACAGAGAAAACTCCCAGCTCATCTCGTCCTTGGCCAGCAGCACCTCCATCTTCTGTTTCTTTTAAAATATTATTTACTTTCTTCACTGCATACTCCCACCTCATCTTTCCCTCTCTGTTTGGGTTTCTCCCACATCACTATTGTCTGGCCTTGTCTTCACAGATTTCAGCTCCATTCAGATTTTGTCATCCTCAATTCTTTTCTGTACCAGACTCTGTTTGCAAACCCACATGGTACATTTTCTGGGGCTATTCCTTCACCAAGTAATGTTTGATCAAGTGAAAAGGCAAGAAACAAAGATAGCAATGGCCACATTGGGAAACAAACAGGATATATTTGGCAGTTGCTTTTAATTATGTCAGTAAATGAAAATCTCAGACTACAGGAGGAATTGAAGATGAAGATCTTCAAGCCTTGCCTGTAAAGAAGGAACAAGACAGAGCCCATAAGATGGGGATTCTGCAGTTTGGGTGCCATTACTGAGAAGACATTATCTATAGATTTTCCTTGTTTTTTTTCTGGGCTGTGAGGCTGCATTCTGGAAGAGTTTCTTTCTGACTCTGGAAGAGTTCTTTCATGATCAGGTGGGTGGAATCATTGCAGTCCAGGATGGGAGCAGAACGCTGAGGGTTTTACTGGCATCATGTCTGTTCGACTTCATAAAGACATTCTCTTTTGTGCTTGCCAATCTGACCTAAGAGCAGGCACTTGTATGGTCAGGATTGATGGTGAAAGGTGGCCTGCAGCTGTTCTGCCACTAAGCTGTATAATGTTTTAAAAGTTAACACTAGCACTTCAAACACTGAAAGTTTACTAGCAGCCAGTGCAGCTTGGTGCAGAATCTCATGGCTGAGATCATGCATTAGAGGCATAGATATGATATCATAGCTATGCTCCATTTTCTGCTTCAGACCCTGAAACCCCACCTTAAAAGCTAGACAGCTGTCCTGAACAATGGAGATATGTGGTTCTTGCAAGTAGGAAACTCCAGGATGATATGATTAGCCCACTCCTGCCAGTGAATGACAGTGAATATCCTTAAGAACAATGCAGAATCTCACTTACAGTGTATGTTCATCACCACCATCATCATCATTATCATCATCAGTTACTCAAAGCTGGGGAAGGCTTAAGGACAGGGGTAGACATAGGAAAGGACAGTGTCTCAGAAGACCAGTGACAAAACCTTGAGGGGAGAGGAATGACTGACAGAGTTCAATGGGATAAAGAAGAATAAGGGCTAGCATAGATGGATAAGAATTTGGTTTCAGTCCACTTTTTAATAACAATTTTATGACAATTTGACAATTTCAGGATGATAAAATGTGAAAGCTGAGACTGTATGAATGTAAAAGAAAGGGAAATTTCCCATCTAGGCTCTGGCTTTGACTGCTTAAACCTTGAAAATCAGATTTTGAATGCCCATGTATTCAGCCACATTAGTGCCAAAAAAGGGTATTTGGGCTTGTTGGGAGGGGTGCATCCTACAGAGAGATCTGGCAGAAATTCATAGAATCATAGAATTGGAAGAGACCTCAAGGGCCATCCAGTCCAACCCCCTGCCATGCAGGAATACACAATCAAATCATTCCCGACAGATGGCCATCCAGCCTCTCTTTAAAAACCTCCAAAGAAGGAGACTCTATCACACTACAAGGTAGTGTATTCCACTTCTGAACAGCTCTTTCTGTCAGGAAGTTCTTCCTAATGTTTAGGTGGAATTGTCTCCTGATCCCCATACAATTGCCCATCTGAGTTCAGATTATCATGCATAGACCTCTCTGCACCTTTTTTCTTCCCAGGGCTCTCTTTCCATAATGAGGGCTATTGATCCAGTTATGTATTAACTCTTCTTTTAAAAGCCCAAAGGGACTGAGATTTCACTATTTTTCTGCAAGGCTGCCTTCTGGCCCTCAGAACAGATGGGGAAAGGTTTCTCAAAGCGATTTCCTCCTACAGACTAGGTCAGAAAGAATGGCAAGAACTGTCAGCAAACAGATTTAAGGATGTGTCTATTACCCTTGTCATCTCAGCTGGAATGCTGTCTTAAAACAAATTTGTTATTGTTGTCAGCACAATGAAAGAACTTCAGTACCTGTAAACTGACAGGGACCCTCCCTTCTATTTCACCTCCACCCCATTCAAACAAATGCTGCTTTCTGGTAACTGGGTGAGAAATATTAGTTTAGCAGATAATGACTAAGGATGGACAAATCAGTCTATTTCTGCAGGCAGAGGGACTGATGTGGCAAGCAAAATAAAACTTTCTGCAATTATTAGAAATGAGGAACTGGATCATTGCAAATTCAGATACAAAGCCTTTAATTAATATATAGATAAGAACACATGGCCAAAGTGGATCATACATTAATAGAGGGAAACACTTCCTAAAATGTGAGGTTAAGTTAAATGCCATTACTACTCCAAGGGAACAATAGCACATGATGGGCATATAATCAAAAACTTTCTAATTTGTTGTGTGTCAACTTTGAACTTCACTGTGTGAGCCTGGGGCCCAAGGTAGGATTGGACAACATTGGGGGATTCCAGGTTGAAAAGGAAAATAAAAAGTGTAATGTCATACACAGGCCATGTTGGGAACAATGTTCCTTTAAGACATTGTAAAATAATTTGTATGGCTGTAACTGATAAGTAACACCAGGTGTCAACCCTTAGTTATCACCACTGTATATAAGTGCTCTAAAACCCAGGGCATGTGTGGGTTGATGTGTGGATTGAAGAGCAGGTTGATGGGTTGATGAATGAACCTATTCAATTGTTGCTGTGTGTCTTCAAGTCACTTCTGCTTTATAAAGCACCAGTTTCTCATTCCTACCAACTCATAATGAGTTAAATGAGAGAATTGAAGGAGAACCTTGGAAAAAACTAATAAGGAAAGTAACAAGGGCCTTGGACAGTCAGCATGTTAAAGGTGAAAACTAGTGCTTTGAATCTGGGAGCCAGAGTAGCCTTTCAATACCAGCACAATGTGTTCATGCTTGTTCCTAAATGGGTTGCTACATTTTGAAGTTACTGGACAGTCTTGAGAAACTTCCCCATGTAGATCTCTGTATGAGGATGTTACTGAAGAGTTCAGGCTATCACTGTCTAGGATTGGCAGCATCTGCTTACCAGTCTCAAGGTATTTTTTTTTTAAAAATTTAGTTATTTATACCCTGCTTTTCAGCCACAAGGCTATCAGAGCGGCTTACAAATTGTTTTAAGCAATAGCTTATTCCATCCTCTGCACTGCATTAGACAGTTTCCAATGTGTGTTAGCTAATTGCCCCCACAAGCTGGGTACTCATTTTACAAAACTAAGAAAGGATGGAAGGCTGAGTGAACTTTGGAGCCTGCTGGAATTGAACTTGCAATGTGGTGGCTTGCAGGACTGGCATTTAACCACTGCTCCACCAGGGCTCCCTTTGTAATCTTTGACATGGCCAGCATCATGAGATTCTAAGAGCAATGCGAGATCAAGAAGTGCCATGAGCTTTCAGAATTGGTCCTTCAGTAAGTCTGTGATGTTCATTTAGAGCCTGAACAATTTACGTTTTTGCAGCTCCTATAAATCCCCAGGTTTGACTATGCATTCATGCTGCCTGGGGAGTACTAAGAAATGGAATGCAAAAAGTATCTTTCCTGAGATCTGTGTCTCTTCTATATCTCCCACAGAAGAATATTTAACTCCCAGATCAGGTGGCCTCCCATTAGTAATATCTCCACCTTATCTAGACTGAGCTTCAGTTTATTGACCTGCCCATCAGTGTCAACAGACACCTGTTTAGGGTTTCCAACAACACAGGTGGTTTCATTGTATAAGCAAATTAGACCTAAATCGAATCCATGTACAGATGACACTCCAGCCTAAATCTCTACGAGGTCTTTCCCAGTGGCTTCATATAGGTGTTCAAAAGCATGGGGGGGGGGTCAAAACTGAACCTTGCAAATATTACACAAGTCCCATGAAGTACAACAGCAGTCTACCAGGACTGCGATGAGAAATCTGTTGAGAAGCTAGAGCAAAACTGTTAATATATTAATAGTACTGGATTGATTCCATCCTACAATCTGCTCATTCTGGCCAACATCCTTGTTATGCTCTATATATCAACAAAGTTGATAGACTAAAAGAATGAAGCACACCTTAATTAGTTAGTTGAACAAAGAGGGCAAGATCTCATATGCCACAGTTTAGAATAATTGTTCTCAATGTGGAACTGCATTGCATCTGTGCTCTCAACCTCCTCACACTGTTTAGTTGTTGCTATTCCTCCACCGCCATTTCATTGCTGGTGGAAAGCAGGGTGAGGTGAGAGTCAGAGAAGTGTCTGACTATATCCCAGTTGCCAAGGGGTGGATAACTCTGGAAGGCTAGGTGACCATATTAGCTATGCATTTGTTTAGCCCAACAAAGTCATTCTATGCTTTGGAGAGGCTTTTTTTTTTTTTACAACAAAGTGAGAAGAAGTCACTTCCTGTTTCAAAAAAGTTCTCTCCTGGTCCTTAGGTGGCCCAAGCAAGCCAGAAACATGGCAAAGTGCCTCCACACCCACTATATAGTATTTGGGGGTATTTTGTGGCAAAATGTTTGATTCCTGGGGGTTTGGGGACCACAAAAACAGCCCTTGGGGCTGCATGTTGCCCACAGGCTGTACTTTCCCCACCCCATCACAGCTGGATGCTGAATGATTACATCTACTGAGATCCACCAGGGTCCTCCAGAGGTATCAGCAGATGATGTAAAGATTCTGTGTCTGCGTACAGTGGGAGGGCTTTGGTCACTGTAGAGGATGGAAAAGAACACCAACTCTGGAAAGACCAAAAAAGAAGATAAACATAACACCAACATATACCAATAACAGGATGCCGGGCTGTTGGGAAAAGCTTAGTTCAGCCTCTCTTAGGAGGAAATTCCAAAATCTTTGGAGTTGATCACCAAGAAATCTCTGTAGAGGTAGAGAACTGTGGTCCTCCAAATGTTTTTGGACTGAAGTATCCCATCCCCCTTAACCCCTTATTATTGACTATGCTGACTACAGCTCAGTACAGACAAGATGGAGGTAGGAACAGTGGGTGCTCAAATGATTTGGGAATTAAAAGTTCTTCTGTTGCAGATGGGATGGGAACTGTTTATGCAAAACATGGACACGGCCAGTTTCCCAGCCCAGTCCTAAAGACATACACAGATTGAATTGAAAGCAAAATTTAACTTGACAATATCAAATGACACATGCCTTTTAGGGCCTTCTGTACCACTCCAGGAGCATGCTCTGTATGTATTCAAATCTAGCTTGTCTCTTCTTGTTTGTATATTTATTTACTATACATGTGCATCCACTAATCAATTTCCAAGTAATGTTCTGCTTGCTGCCAGATGTGACATCTTTGATCCTAAGTCAGAAAATTCTGCATTGTTTCTAGGCTCACAGATTTAACCCAACATGCTCCCTATATCTATTTCTCTGTTCAATCAAAAATTTGATCTTAGCTCTGCAGAGGAGGACCCAGAGTAATAACTGTCATCTGACCAAGGCTCTGCACTGCTACACTTCATCAGTCTGTAGCTCCTTGTGTGATTGCAATCTAAGGACGAATCAACACACACAGCCAAATCCCATCATTTGTCAGTGGCTCACAGTGGTCAGGGACTTGTTCGTGACTTGAAACAACACAAGACTCACCTCAGCCAAGCAAGTGAATAAATCCAAGATGGTGTTTGCCTTTATTGTATAGGAGAGAAATAACTCTTCCAGGAGTATAAACACTTGACTTTCCATTAGCTACAATGAATGTTTAACTAATTACTGAGATACCTGCACTCATCCATTTCCAGCTTGCATAGTTAATCCTATTGATCCCATTAACATGGAAAATCAAAATGTTTAATTTGACTAGCTGTGCTTGGGCTACAATATGGTTTGAACTCAAGCAAAAAAAATGAAGGCCAAGATCACAGTCTATGTTTCCTAACTTTATGAATCTATAGCTATCTTGCAGAAATGAAGTGAACCCCTGTTAGTGAATTGGAAAGATATGCATTTGATCACTGTGAAGAATGCCCCAATGTACATCAGCTGCTTCTGATGCACTTTGGGCACTTCTGATGTGCATCAGGCACTTCTCATGCACATCAGGCATGTTGTGTTTGGGCACTCCTTAGCCAGTGTCTGGATGGACATCAGGGAGTGCCCCAGTGAGCACCAGGGCCCATTGTACCATGGTGTATCAGTTATTCCATAAGCTATCACTGCACAATGAAAGCCCATGTGTTGCAGTATGCTGATGACACTCAACTCTATTTCTTCTTGTCATCAGAATCAGCTGGGGCTGTGCAAGTGCTGGATCACTGCTTGGATGCTGTAATAGGCTGGATGAGGGCCAATAAACTGAAGCTGAATCCTGATAAGATGGAGGCTCTGTGGATTGGTGGTTCTCAGGTCCGGGAATTAGGTAAATAGGCTGTTCCGTGTGGGGTTGCACTCCCCCTTGAAGAAGCAGGTACATAACTTGGGAGTGCTTGTAGATCTATCCCTGTCACCAGAGGCCCAAATGGAGTCTGTGGCTCAGAGTGCTTGGTGCCAGCTTCAACTGGCATGCCAGCTACGGCCTTTCCTGGACAGAGATTACCTACCCACAGTAGTCTATATGCTGGTAACCTCCCAATTTGACTACTCTAAGTGGAGCTGCCCTTGAAAAAGAGTTGGAAGCTGCAGCTAGTGCAAAATGCAGCAGTTCAACTGCTGACTCGAATATCATATAGACAGAATGTAATGCCAGACTTAAAAGAAGTGCACTAGCAGCCAATACATTTGGCATCTGAATTCAGGGTGCTTGTGATAAGCTATAAAGCCCTAAATAGCTTGGGACCTTGACACTTGAGAGACCACCTCCTCCCATAAGTGCCTGCCTGAAGATTAAAATATGCTGGGGGAGGGCTCCTCTGTGTCCCACCAGTGAGGGCAATACACTTTGCTGGGACATAGGAGAGGGCCTTTTCAGCTGTGGCACCCCAACTGTGAAATGCTCTCCCCCTGGAGGCCCAACTAGAGCCAACACTTTGCTGTTTAGGTGCCAAGTTAAAACTTGACCATTTACCAAAGGCCTTATTAAGTCAATCCAAGACTGTTATTTATAGTTTTTAAAACATTTTTTAAAAAATTAAAAGCTGTTTTTAACTTACTGTAACCTTTAATATGTTTTTAGCTTATTTACACATCCTTACTGTTTTTAACTGGAGTAACCTGTTTTAAGGCTATTTGTAAGCCACCCTGAGATGTCCTGATATACGGCAGGGTAGAAATACCTTAATAAATAAATATTGTAGCAGCCCCTAGGTGAACATGGATGTTGCAAAGCTATTTAATTCAATTTTGGCATACACATATGGCCATTTATGTATGGGCATCTGATGAAGCAGACATTTGTCTATGAAAGCTTATGTTACCAACTTCTTTCTATCAGTTAGTCTCAAAGTTGCTACAAGGTCCCTTTGCATATGGCCATTTAGGAAGACATAAGTCCCCAGCAGAACATCAGCCAAAATTGGTACTAAATTTATGTTGGCTGGGGAAACACAAGAGAAACGTTCATGAGTCACAGAAAGAGCTCATTTCCGCCACTTAAGCTGGGTCATTCCTTTGAAGAATTTAGAGCAGGTTAACATAGTGACCCAAGACAGTTCTCCATAGGGTACTTCACTCTACCAGCAGAATTGTGTGGGGTGCCTTAGACCATAGGTTGATTATGACACCCCCCCCATTCCAGTATTCACCCACCAGGGAAGCTGAAAGTGAACAAGAACCTAGGAATAGGTGAGACATCTGTTGAATTGGCACATTTCTATGAACTTATTCAAGATGTTAACTCCCAGAGTCAGTTGTGACATTGAATGTAACGTGCAGTCAAAAATCCATAAATGTACAGATTACCCTCTGTATTCATGGGGTACACATTCCAAGCCCCTCTGTGAATACCTGAAACCATGGATAATAGGAAACCCTATTATTTTCAATGAGATGAACGCTGGAAGTTGACCACAGAATCACATTGGAGGACCTAGAAATTCCTAGAGAGAACGTATTTTTAAAGACATGGATAAACGAAACTGTAGATACCAAATCCATGGATACAGAAGGTGACCTGTACAAATTTGCAATGCACAATACATACATTTCAAAACTGGGCACAAAAAATGCAGATGGACACATGTATCCATTTCCATGCAGAAATCTAAGACAGATCCAAGTCAGAAAAAGTTCGGGTGTATAAAACCAGACATCAATACAATTATCCTAGTGGTACAATCCTAGTAACATTATCTTGCATCGTCCTTCCATAGCTCCTTGTCTTTCCTGTTCCACCTTGCCTACAGTGGAGAAATTTCCAGATTCGAGCCCCACGTCCATATTTTCCAACCTCCAATCTGTAATTCAGATTTAGATCCTGTTTCGAAAAGATCCTGTAAATCCTAGGATCACTCTCAAAGGGAGGAAGCCCTTAACTGCACTAAGACTTTGATCTTTGATATATTCCTTGATCAAATTGTTGTTTTGAGATGGAATGGAAGAAAAGGAAGCATCATCCCAGCCTGCTGCTAGTAATCTCCTCATCCCACCTGCCTGGTGAGCAAGTCCCCTCTCTGGAGAGTTCTGTCTGGCTGTATTACAATTTTCCCTAAGCTTGTTAACTGCTCTTGCCTGCCAATTGTTCAAGGGGCAAGTACAACATGAACATTAATTAATCAGCCTGTTTTATTTCTGGTTAAGACCTTGGCACACTGCCTGGACCACAGGCGCCATTTCTGCTGTGTTGCTTCTTACTTTCTCATTTCCTCCCTTTTTTTATCCCTGCAGCATGGTTTTCTCATTGTTCTTCAGGCTATCTGAAAGACTCTATCTTCCTATATGAGCCTACCCAAGTTTTAAGATAATCAGCAGAGGGCTTTTTCTTGATTCCACCACCTTCACAGGTATGGCTGGTTAGGACAAGAGAGAGTCTTCTCAGTGGCTGCTCCCAGGCTATGGAACTCTCTGCCAAAGGAGACTCGGTTGGCCTCCTCCCTGCTCTCCTTATGCATTAATATGTAATTCTTCATTAAGTTTCTTTTCAAACGTAGCAGCAAGTAATTTTCATCAATTTTCTTCCTGCTGCAAGAAATCTTCAAAAACTGGCTATTAGCAATTCTGGACTTATTCTGTGCCAAATTTGCATGTGGTTGTTTTGTACACAAAACATCATTTTCTGCATGCAAAATAATATTTCAATGCAAAAATATTAATTTCTGTGCAGAAAATGCAGTTTTCTGTGCAAAAAGTGCTGTTTTTTATGTAAATCAACCATGTGAGAATTTTAAGCAGAATAAATCCCCAATTACACCATTTTTGAACAGAAAACAGCATTTTCTGCACATGAATTAATATTTCTGTGTTGAAATATTATTTACCATGCAGAAATGCTGTTTCCTGCACAGAAAATGCTGTTTTTCTGAGCAAGGAGATTATCAGATGTGGCAAAAACGAGAACAGCAAATGGCAACATTATCATACAATGTTGTCCTTCAGCGTTCTGGGGGTGTAGCACAGGAGTGAATAAGGCATCCCTTTGTATTGGTGGCTTAGTCCCATCAATACAAAACTGAAGCTTGGTCTGTGCCAGCACTACACCCTGGGAACAGCTGAAAACGTGGGCATCTGATAATGTTGCCCTTTCTGTTCTTGTCATATTCTTTGGATGTGGTTTGGGATGTAGTTTTTTGCCATGTTTCACTGCTTTTGTTTAGTCAGGAGTATAGAAGGTTGAGCGGTGACATGATAGCCATGCTTAAATATTTGAAAGGATGTCATACTGAGGATGGAGCAAGCTTGTTTTCTGCTGCTCGAGAGACTAGGACATGGAGCAATGGGTTCAAACGACAGGAAAAGAGATTTCACCTAAGCCTTAGGAAGAACTTCCTGACAGTAGTGTGGTAAAGTCTCCTTCTTTGCAGGTTTTTAAACAGAGGCTGTATGGCCATCTGTCAGAAATGATTTGATTGTGTATTCCTGCATGACAGAGAGTTGGACTGGATGGCTCTTGTGGTCTCTTCCAACTCTATGATTCTGTCTCCCGAAACAACCACATGCAAATTTGGCACAGAATAAGTCCCAAACTGTGAAGATTCTCATGTCCAGGATTATTCTCCTCAGGGTTTCTCAACACTCAACAAATATGTGTTTTTTAAAAACCATTTTTCTAATATTTTCAAATATTTCAAATATTCTTTCCAACCCCATGCACTATTCCTTCCTAACGTTTAACCTCACTCCCTATTAAGGCTTCACTAACAAACTGTTTGAAGGGTGAATGAACAGGGTAAATGCTGGTTGAGGGGAAAGAAATGATGAGCTAGCTCAAAGACAAAACTTAACTTGAACAGGTTAGGAGATGAAATCCCACACTTTAGGACAGCATTTCCCAACCTGATATTTTCCAGATATGTTGGACTTCCACCACCCACAGGCAATAACTATATTATAGGATTTGCAGTCCATCTAGAGAAAAAAATCCAGATTGGAGGAAGGCAATTATAATCTCAATTATAAATGACAGCAACTCAGTCTCGCAATTTCTAATACTTAACTCTAATTTTCAAACCAAATATTTGAAATCTCACACCTATCCGCAGCTGGGCTGATATCTTTCTTCAAAATGGCTTAAGCTCTGATCTTCACACATTCTTTATTGAGAATTCCCTGTCTGCTCATTTCCTAAATCAATGCTTTTAGAAGCATGGAGAGAAGGAAAATTTCACAAGTTTCCTAAGTTATCCCTTATGCAGGAACCACAATGAAAATGCATAAACTATTATTCTTTTGTTCTGATCTGATTCTGTTATACTTAGGCTTATTTTTTTCTTCTACAGCCCATCTTCTACCTCCCTCTCCATTCCCTCATGCCTTTGAAAGAATGATGGATGTTAGGAGAATGTTGGGTTGTAGCTAAGCAGTAGGACCTGTGGTTGGGCAGGTTCCTTACTATCAGTAGAGTGATGATAGTGTTTCAATCAAAGGACTTTACTGAACCTATTTTGGGGATAGTGTGGCACCTTGGATAGCTCCTTCAGACTAAAACCCAGAGTGGATTCACTATCCCACTGATAGGGAACCTGGCTTAATGAGCCATTGAAAGGGCTCTAGATAAGAGCTCTATGAATTCTGTGGCTGTCCAGAAGGATATAATGGGTATGGATCACAACATCCTATAAAGTTTGATGTTTGTTCTTAATCCTTTATGACTGAAGAAAGTGTATTGATGCCTGATGAAATCTTAGAAGCTAGAAGGATACAAGGATGAGTTTTTACCTTTCAAAGAGCAGAACATTCATGATCTGAAGGACTTCTTGCCTTGCCCTCATGACTGGCAGGTGCAGCATGTTGTTGCTGTTGTTATGTGCCTTCAAGTCAATTTTATTGTGACCCTACCATAGGGTTTTCTTTGCAAGATTTGTTCAGAGGAGGTTTGCCATTGCCTTTCTGTGAGGCAGAGCAAATGTGACTTGCCCAAGGTCACCCTGTGGGTTTCCATGGCTGAGCTCCTGGATTCCTGCTCCAATACTCAAACCATTGCACCACACTGGACCTCAAATGCAGGGTAAAATATGCAGAATGAACACTTGTACACAAATAGACTTAATTTATATAATTTATCCCTTATGCATAATTAAGCTTTTTAGGAGTAAGATTTTTTAAAGAAATTAAATGCACATCCCTCTCTATAAATTCTTTTTTAAAATGAATTCCTTATTGTACCACCAGTAAGAAATTCTGAGCCACCACAAAAACTAGACTAGTGCATATCTTCTAATGTTTTTTATATTTTATGGGAAGTTTATTTCATAAAATATAGATTTATATGTTATATATGTAGAGTTGGAAACATTATCTTTAGGATTATAGCTATAAGTATGCCCTAACAAGCATGATCACTGGCTGTACTGGCTGCTGGATTCTGGGAGCTGTAATTGAAAAAAGTAATGTTTCCAAGATCCACGTCTCCTTCTCTTTCTCCATCTTCTTCTCCTTCTCCTACTTAATATTCCTACAACTATTATTATCTGGCTTTTTCTAGTCCAGGGCTCAAGATGTCTTACAAAACTGATACAGCTACCATGTTATGGTAAATGTCACAAATTTGGTGATGGTTGACATCTACAGATTTTAATCTCCTGTTCAACACTGGTGGAAAGCAAAGCTATGTTAGTTTATTCACACATTGGTGATGCTCTGGTGGCTCTTTTAGTGACTGTTCCATACAGGGGTGGTTAAGCTGTGCTCACATGACAGACCAGCCTTTAAGCCTGCCTGTTGCACTGTAGGTTAATGGGAAACTGCTTGCATTAAGAGGGCACTAGCTACATGTGCATGACAGCATGTAAAAAGCACAACAGCTGGTGTAACCTGGAGTTTTGCTAGTGTTATGTCCCAACAGGATCATGGCTAAGGTTGCCAGATTGAAAACTGGAGAGTGCCCCTGTACCTTTAATGATTGTATCGAGGAGGGAATTCCAGCAGGTGCTGCTTGTCATGAAGCCAGGTAATAAGCAACATTTGCATAAACTGTCTGTTCTACACAACCATTAAAGGTAGAGGAGCCCTCTCTAATTTTTACTCTGGCAAGCCTAATTGTGGCTGATAGATGACTTTGACATACAGAACATGTTGGCTCCCCATATCGTGGGGTACTTACCATGGATACTGGAAACCACAGATAACAGTGAACCATATTAAAATAAAAGACTTCCAGTAAAAACATACATAGAGTTGCATTGGAGGACCTAGAAGATGCCTAGAGAGAGCATGCCTCTCTAGGCATTTTCCAATACAACTCTATGGTATGTGTCCCTATTTTGTGTCCCACGGATAACTGAAACCATGGATTTTGGTTTCATGGATACAGGGATCTAACTGTGTTTCAAAATCTAGATCTGTGGCCAGTTAAATCTCCTTTGTCTGTAACCAGGTGGGGAACCTTCTTTCCAGCCTTGTGGGGATGAAGGATGCTGGCGGGTGAGTCTGGAGCTGTCAGTGTGTCAGACCAGAGCCAAAGCAGAAAAGATACCATATATATATATATATATATATATATATATATATATATATATATTCCGGCGTATAAGACGACTGGGCATATAAGACAACACCCCAATTTTCAACTAATAATCTAGGGTTTGGCATATATTTGCCATATAAGACCACCCCCCAATTTGGCTGACTGGCTGGGGGAGCCTTGCCAGCTGATCCTCTTTGTTTCCCAACTCATGAGGATCTCGTCGTGAGTTGGGAATGCTAACAGGATCAGCTGGCAGGGCTCTCCCAGCCAGCCAGCCGCAACATTTGCACCTCTATTCCACCTTCGGTTGCTCCCCAAAGGGGGTGAGGGCAGAGGAGGGGGCCAAATGAACCCAGTTTGCCTCGGCCACTGCCCATTCCCGCCGTCTTCATTCCCTTTGCAAAGGGAATGAAGACGGAAGGGATGGGAGGTGTCCGTGGCAAACCGCGGCATTCACCCCTCTCTTCCACCTTCCAGTCACCCTTGACTCAAAGGTGGAAGAAAGTGGCGAATATACCCAGTTTGCCTTGGCGGCTGCCCATTCCCTCCATCTTCCTTCCCTTGAGAAGGGAAGGAAGACAGAGGGAATGGGCAGCCACCAAGGCAAACCATGGCATTAGCCCCTCTCTTCAACCTTCCAGTCAAACTTGACCCGAAGGTGGAGGAAAGGGGTGAAAATGCCCAGTTTGCCTCAGCTGCCCCTTCCCTTCATCTTGGCTCTCTTCCGAAGGGGCCAAGGTGGGGGAAGCGGGGGTGGGTGGGGTGGGGTGGCAAACCACTAGTTTCGCCCCTTTCCTCCACCTTCAAGGAAGGTGGAGGAAAGGGGCGAAAATGCCTGGTTTGTCTCGGTTGCTGAACACACAGGTGATCGAGCGGTGGCCGCGGCAAACCGCAATGTTCACCCCCTCCTCTGTCTTCGGTTGCTCCTCAAAGGGGGACAAGGCAGAGGAGGGGGGAGAATGAACCGATAAACACTTTGCCTCACCCCCCCCGTCCGATCTCTTGCCTCTTCGCTCGGTTTGCGAATGGAGCGAAGAGGCAGGAGATCCGATGGCAGGGTAAAGCAAAGTGTATCCGGCGTATAAGACGACCCACAATTTTGGAGGATATTTTTGAGGGCTCAAATGTCATCTTATACGCCGGAATATACAGTATATCCTACTTTCTCCTACTCTGTTTCCCTGCCTGCCTGCCTGCCAACCTCATAACTTTTAGAAAAGGGCTCAAATCACAGCTTGCAGAGGGCTCTGAAATCAGGATGAGGCACTTAGGTCTGTAGGTCTGTAACTGATGGACTAGATGTCAACATTCATCAGTAAATATCAGGATATCCTTCGTGCATTCTTCATACCAGTAAATGTCAATAACCACCAGACTTCTGACAGTTTCTGTAACATGTACATTTAAAGGAACTATTTCCCAGATAGAGAAAACTATATAGTAGAATACATGGTATTGGGCTACAATAATATATAGTCAGACCCCCATATCCACGGGGGTTCGGTTCCTGGACTTACTATGGATACTGGAAACTGGAACACAGTGAACCCTATTGAAATACAGGGCTTCTGGTTAAAAACATACCACAGAGTTGCACTGGAAGACCATGGAGATGCCTAGAAAGGACACTTTTCTAGCCATTTTGCAATGTGACTCTATGGTTTGTGTCCCATGGGCAACTGAACCCACGGATATTGGTTCCGTGGATATGGGGGTCTGACCATACATAATTATCTGGAAGTAAGCCTAAATGAACTCAATGGGACTTATGTCTTAAGCAGACATATACCATATTGCACTATTTGTCATTCATGCACAACAATATCCCTATAGTCACACTGCAATTAAACCACTTCTTACTGTCTCCAAATTTCCACTGAGTTCTGCACCATTATATCTTACCCTGCTTGCATCACATTTAAAAATTTTCAACAAGGAAATACCTGTACTATTCAAAATTCCTCTTAACAATGACCAGTTTAACTGCTAGACATGTATGCCATGGTACAAATCTACAGAGCTTGGGAATACTGCATTACAAGTAATGGTGTTATCTGTCATAGATTACTTTTTATGGTAGTGAGGGGACAACAGTGTTCCTTTCGAAAACAAAGTAATGGCTGGTAGCACCATACACACACATACACACTCACACACACACACATAACAACTAGTTACAGTCATTACTTTCATCCATTGTTATTGGGAGAAGGCAAAGCATTTTAAGGGAGTATTTGTAGGGAATTTTACATAATTCAGGCCATTTTAAACTGCTTTAATGGCTTTTTTTTTAAAGAACAAAAGCGTAACAAATAATACAGTCAGCCCTCTGTATCCATGGATTTGGCACCCATGGATTCTACCATTCGTGGCTTGAAAATGTTTTTTTTTTTTTAATAATAAATTCCAAAAAACAAACTCTGATTTTGCCATTTTATATAAGGAACACCATTTTACTATGCCATTGTATATAATGCAACTTGAGCATCCATGGATTTTAGTCTCCATAGGCGGTCCTGTAACCAAACCCCAGTGGATACCGAGCGCTCACTGTATAATTAGTAACTTAACAAGTATCTTAAAAAAAATAGCTGGCATTCTGTATTGCAGTTATGGATTTATAATCTAGAGATATGGATCCACAACTGCTCCATATTCAGTTATACTATGTATGCATGACTACAGTTCTATTGCCATGATTGTAAATGTCCCCCAGATCCCACCTTAAACTCCAGGGAGCTGCTCTGAGCAACGGAGGTCTGTTCTGCTGGTGATCAGGGCTCAGGTGGATGATGTTTCCAGCCCTCTCCCCCAGCAAGCAAGGCTGTGACAACCAGAAACAGGAGCTCCATTTCATTTCCTTGTCTCAGTGCAGATCACTGACAGGAGGGGAATGGAAATGTCATCCTGCTGCTGCCTGATCACCAGCAGAACAGACAGTGCAGCTGCTGGCTGTTAATGTAGATTTGGCGGGTCAAGGCAGGAGATGAAATTTATTTACAGATTCATTAAGTCAGTAATGTAGGATCCCAGCCATCGACATCAATTCATTTTAAAAAGATTTTCCATGCTCTCTGCAAATCATCAGATAACTGTGACTAGCTGGGATACAGAAAGGCCAGCGCAGAATATTCCATCATACTCCAGTGCCATCAAGAACCAAAAACATAGGACAAAACCAAACACCTAACCCACTGAAATAATGAAAGGTAAACAGAAAGAGTTAGAAGATGAATGTATATATATGTAAAAATATATAACAATTTTAATAAATCACTAAAATAATCAATAATCCAAATTAGCACTACACAATCCAATCTATAAATAACAGTATGGGAGAAGGTCCATAAGACCTAAATCATTTGTCAAAGGAAAAATCATTTGTCCTTTGATAAATGATGAGTGTTTTATGGACCTTTTACCATACAGCCCTTTACCGTTTGGACTGTATAGGGTCAATTTGAATAACTGATTATTTTCGTGATTTATTATATTTGTGAGATACAGTAGGACCCCTTTACCTGCTGAGGATTGGTCCTGGGGGGCACGTGGATACCAAAAATGGTGGATAATAGCGAACACCATTGAAAATGATGGGACTTCTGGTTTAAAATACCATAGAGTTGCCTTGGAGGACCTAGAAATGGCTAGAGAGGATACATTTTCTAGGAAGACTCTATGGTCAGTGTGCTGTTTTGTGTCCTGTGGATAATAAATCAGTGGATATGGTGTGTGTGTGCGCGCACGCATGCACACACGCACACGTACATATACAAACTAACACTTTCTGTATACCTTTCATCAAGAACCAAAACTCAGGGTGAGACTATGCAGATGAAGAAGTGCTGCCACACTGGCAGAACTAAGCTTGATGCTGAAGTATCAGGACCACATGGGAGAGGGAAAAGATTCAGTTGTTCCCAAGGGCACCTTTGTACTTTCTCCAAAGGAACTTATTAGTTGCTGTCCACTCTCATAGAACACTCTCATAGTTGCTGTCCGACCTGATCAACTAAATGGACACAACTGACAAACATTTCACATGGGAGTGCAATGTGTTGTAACCCTACTGCCAACTGCCAGGGCCTATAAACTATGGGAGAAAGGGCCCAGTGGAATCTTTCAGTGATGTGAATTATTACGTTGCCATAGAAAACCTCTTAAAATAAAAGCTGATCATTTCAGGTTTTAAAAAACAATTCTTTAAAAAGGTCACGGGGTTATGCTTGTCACATGGCATGTCTCCAAGCACAGCCTCTAGCTGCCAATCATGGCTCCATTCCCCCCCTGCCCCCCCAGTCTTCCAGCTCCAATTAGCACTTTTAAAAAAGAGGGTTTAATAGACTGCTCACACTCACCTCTGCTCAGCCCGTCTGGTCCTCTGAGGATTCGGCATTCTTCTATCTGGCCAAATGGAGAAAACATCACCCTGATATCGTTCTCATTACACTTCTTCGAAACCATGCCTATGAACAATTTTCTGTCTTCCACAGCTAGGAGATAAAAAATAATGAATGAGCAAAGGGTAGCTCATCTCTTTCTCTCCCCCCCTCTCTTTTACAATCTCTTCTCCCCCTCGCCCCCTTTCCCCCACCCCATCTGTGATCAATGCTTCATTACCACATCAAACTAAGTATCAGTCTTGCAACTATGGCATCACAAGGGAGGACAAGTCCAAGGGAAAACACTACATACATACACCTCCCCCTTCTCTTTGAATTACCTGCCTTTCCCATGACTGGAGGTTACTCCCTAATTTGCCACTCTCAAGACCCCTCCCGATTCTTTCTAGACTAGATTTTTGCTGTCTGAGTAACACAGAGATCAGAAGATCTTGCTTGTCCCCCTCAACTCTTCCCCCAATTTTACTTTCTTAAGAGGCGGGGAAGGCACCCAGATAAACAAGAATAAATGGTGGTGGATTGAAACAGGCAGTGTGTAATAGATTCTAACTTAGATAAAATTCCATCCATCCCAACTGCTAATATATGAAAGAGAAATAAGAGCAGGAGCTGAGACAAAGTAGGTGAAATTAAATGGGTTAATGGAGAAAATATACTGAATGAAGGTTTACAAAACATGCCAGGATCCCCATAGTCAATTTCAACTGGCTATAGCAAGCAGAGCTCATAAAGCAAATGCAAGCAACTGCCCCAACGGCAGAATATTAACACAGAATTTCCTCTTTCTTTTCCTATAATGATACGGTAATTCCCACTCCAAGCAGACCTAACTACTGAGAATTTCCCTTCTAGGGCAGCACTTCAATGAAAGGCGTTACAAGATTATTTTGGGAAAACCAAATCCTCAGCGGACTTGTAATGTTGGGCTTGCAAAGATTTTTTTTTAAAAAAGGGGGTGGGTTCAAGTTATTGCTAGATGATTCCCTTTACAGTAGAGGCACACACAAAGTAGGTCAAGGCATCAGCTGCATTCATCGGATTGAGTTTAAGCAAGCTCACGTTCAGAAGCTTTAAAGCTACAGAGCCCAGAAATGGCTAGAAATGAATCTGCTGGCAAATGTGATGCTGTCTTGAGTTTGGGCTCAACAAACACTGGGGGGAACAGCCTTCTCACGGCAGAAAGTTAATTGTTCCACTTGATATATTCCTGTTATCTTGCAATGCTAATTTACCACCAGCTGGGAGCAGGTCAAGCTGAAACTGATGGGGTCTTTTATTCATTTGTGCAGTAGGCAGAAATGTGACACACTTGCTGTTGTTTTATATATTGTCTTGCCCCCTCCCCAAGTCATTCCTGTCTTTGAACTCATCTGCGTACGGTATATACACCTAGCAAGCTCGGAAACATGTTATAGGAAGCCACTATATGAACTACGCTCTCGTCCACAAAAGCTCATGCCACAATGTATGTGTGTGCAATAGCACTCTTTGTTGTTCATTTGCTACTACAGAGAATCCCTTTGGAATCTGATAAAACCATGCCTCTGAATGTGTTTATTTTTTAAAAATTATATCCTGCTGAACACTGTGGAATCTCCAGGGTGGTCAATGTATAAAGAAGGCAACGGCTAGCATCCTGTGATTAGAAATTAAAGGCATAGCTGTGTTAGTCTGTAACAGCAGTATGCAAAGGGATCTTGAGACTAACTGAAAGAAGGACATTGTAGCATAAGTTTAAAATGAGGGTGCATCTGCACTGTTGAAATAATGCAATTTGACACCACTTTAAGTGCTGTAGCTCCATCCTACGGAATCCTGGGATTTGTAGTTTCACAAGGTCTTTAGCCTTCTCTGTCAAAGAGTGCTGGTGCCTAACAAAACTATGAATTACAGGATTCTGTAGGATGGAGCCATGCCAGTCAAACTGGTGTCAAACTGCATTATTTCTACAGTGTACACACATCCTTAGTCCACAGAATCTTTTGTTGCTTTTCCTGCCAACTTCTTTCTCTCAGTCTCAAAGGTGCTACAAGATCCCTTTGCATAGCATCCTGTTAGTGACTCATGGGGCTCAGATAGATGGGAGAATTAATAGCAAAAAATAGTGTCTTACCTCCCTATCGCTGCAGTGTTTATTTGTGCCCACAACTCATTTGCAAGATCGCTGGCATGGAAAATTAGCTGAGTTTGCAGTTCACACGAAGCATGTCCCCGAAAAAAAATGGTGGCCATGAGTGAATTGCCTGCCAAAAACCTCCCTCCATTCCCCCCTTCTTTTGTTCTTAAATGATAGATGTGGAAGAGTGATTTGGCAGTGGCAACTGGTGAAAACAAAAACACAAGTAATTCATTCACGCCCGCCATCTTGATTCATAGGCATGCCCATTGGGACAGCAAAAGTGGATATGCCTGCGATTTTGCAAAAAACAAAACAAAACAAAACAAAACTTAAGACAAATAGAAGCTGCTTCGGATTGGCATTTAGTGTGCATCAGTCCACATTTTTCTGCCTTGTATAGACAACACCCTCTTTCACAGTGTGTAAGTGGAGTTCTGCAAATGTAACTGTATCACATGCAATTGTGCATTCTTGGCTTCAGTGTACCATCTAATTTGCAGGAACAGCAAGCACATTCATAGTGATGCGGCAGGTTTCACACTGTCAGTATTCAAGGAAGAGTGGTACAGTGGAATTATATGACTATGTGAGTGTAGGTTGACTATGTGAGTGTAGATTTGCACTAAACAACCATGATGTAGGATCTTGCCTGTGCTCTCTTATCAAGAGTGAAACTGTGAGACTTGATAGGCCTGGTCAATGAATGGCATAGGTGCCAACAAGTCAACCCCACAATTTGAGGGAACAACTTGTGGACCTACAGATGTAGTTGGACTACAGACCTCATCACCCTTGGCCAATGGCTTAGCCAATGAACTGAATACGTGCCACAAGGGACTTCCCAGAAACCCATCCAGTGTGGATGAGCAACCTCCAGATGTTACTGGACTGTAGATCCCATCATCCATGGCCAATGACTATGATGGCTGAGGCTGATGGAAACTGAAGCCCAGCAACAACAGTCTGTCCAGCCCTGGTCTATAACATGCTGTGGTTTACCAGCAAATAGGTTGATGTTAAAAGTATTCCTTGGAGGTAGAAAGCTTGAAAACCATTAGTCTAGTCATGTTCTTCTTCCTCTGAGGTCACATGAAGCCCGGGGGCAAGGTGGCATTGAATGAAAGGGGGAAGATGTGACATATGGGACATTTAGGACTGGACCCACAAAATCTTTTCAAAGGACACCAAGTCATTGTTTAGTAACTTTCTTCCTGAAAAACCCTTGTTTACTTATTATTATACAGGCAGTACCATGCTCCTTCTGTGGCTCTGGAAATGGCATGCAAATTCAATGCACTGTTAATGAGCACACAGTCAGTGTTGGTAGCGAAGCACATAGAAATCATTACTCCAGAGAATCTGTCATGCAGTTATTTATTTCTATTATTGTGCAAATTATTTTCGTAATGAAGGAGTTCTTTTGTTTTCATTCCACCGGGGGCCTGGAGGCTGGGGAGCAGAAAAGAGCAGAAAACATTCCCTCAGTCTCCTCACCTCCCTGCCACCTACCTTTACCCCACCCTGGATGATGAGCAAGGGGTGGTAAGGATGTGGTGCAACACAGCACAAAGAAGGACAGTTGATTGTTATGTGACTTTATCAGTCTTACTGCTTTGATACCTTTAGTATATTCAGTGTGACTTCACCGTAGGAAAAGCATCTGTGTGTATATGTGTGGGAGGCAGGATAAGGGTGGTTGTCAGGCTTGATTCTTTATTGATCCCAGGACTGCCATCTGTCTGGAATAATTTTGCTTGCCCTCTTCATGCATGGTTAGAAAAGTTATTTTGCTGTTTTATACTAGCTGACACAAGGAAAACATTGCCAGGTTCTTTTCTTTTTTTTCTTTTAAATGAAAATGAACCTTGTGTACACTATGGTCCACCAGGCACTTTTCCCTAACCAAATGCCCCAAATTTAATACTTGTCCTCAACTTCCATTTCAGTGGAAATTGTGTCTACAGAAAAACAGAGTTGGACATAAAGTTGGGCCTTAAATCACTTGGAATCACACATCCAGTGGGTGGTCTCAAACCACTACCAGTTCTATTCAGACATCAATAGATTTATATTCAACTGAAGTGTGTATATTTGGGCGGCACATGTTATAAAAAAATATCAAATGGTTGCCCAGTATAGTGGCAGCCCTGTACTGAATTTTCCAAAAGCCTGCCCCTCTGTGACATGTACCAAAACGCTCATGTCCTTATGTTATCCTGTTGCACATTCTCCTTTTCTTTTCCAGAAGATTATCAGATGGGCTAAATGTGGCATTACATGAATGGCAGGAGATCGCTAAAGGGCTTCCCTTTCACATGACGTCATTTCCAAGTCATCATACACCTGTGCTGCTTCCGTTCCGCCAGCACTTCTTTTTATTGACAAGCTAAACCGTCAATAGATCGCCCATTCCGTTTCTGTAACAGAATGACAAGCAAGTAAAACTGTGTCCTGTTATGCTGAAGCGATGCCAGCATCAGTGAAAGGTCCGTGCCAGGTCGCACTTCTGGGTGCGATCAGGATATCGAGGTAAGTGACACACTTTTAGTGCCCTCCCTGGGTTACTTGGTTTTTTAAAGTGTGTTTTTGTGCTTGCCATCACTTTTTACTTTTATTTTTCATTTTATTTTTGAATTTCCCACGCACTTGTCCTCTTGTGAGAATGACCTGGATTGCCATTCAAGGAAGTGAATGGGGCTCCATTCGAGCTCCATTCACTCCTGGGCAGCCCGGCACAAGAGAGAAAGGTAGGTTTTAAAAGTTGTTGTTATTGTGCTGGGATGGGGGCTGGAGAGGAGATTGCGAGGCAGGGATGCTTTTTTTGTCCTCGTTCGATAATCTCCCCAGTAGCAGGGGTGTGGATGAGGAAAAATGATAGGTTCACCTTAGGGTCACTATGAATCGGAAATGACTTGAAGACACACAACAACAAGGAATATTCAAGTATTTCATCTGCACAAGTTGTTGTTCTTTGCCATTGACTTCGACTTATGGTGACCCTGTGAGGGACATTCAAGAGCCCCGGGCATCAACTGCTCTGCTCAGGTCTTGCAAACTGAGGGATTTATTTATTTATTTAATTTCTATGCCACCTTTCTCCCAGAATTCCCAGAAGGTGGCTCACAACATATAACAAGAAGTAAAAATAAGACAATTAAAAGTTAAAAACAGTTAAAATGTAACAATTTAAAATGATATTAAAAATATATAAAAAATAAAAAAATAAAAAACAATAAAACACACCCCAATAAAAGCCTCTGTGCCCACAGCTACAAATTAAAAGCTTGCTGAAATAAAAACAGTTTTGCCTGCAGGCAAAAGGAAATCAGGGAGGGGACCAGCCTAGCCCCCCCCCCCAGGAAGGATGTGCCAGAAGTTAGAATCAGCAACGGAGATGGCTCTATCTCATGTCCTCACCAAGTGAGCCTGGGATGATGGTGGGACCGAGAGAAAGCTTTTCCCTGATGATCTTAAAATTCTGGCAGGTTCATATTGGGAGATAGGGTATTTCAAATAGTTTGGACTGAAGCCATACAGGGCTTTATACGTCATGACCAGCACTCTGAATTGTGCTCGGAAACGAACAAGTAGCCACTGAAGCTGTTTTAACATGGGAGTTATATGATCTGTATAATTGGCCCTGGTCAGCATTCTGGACTGGCCACAGCATTCTGAACCTGCTGAAGTTTCCAAAGAGTTTCTAAAGGCAGCCCCACATAGAGTGCATTACAGTAGTCCAAACGGGATGCAATCAAGACATATGTCACCATGGCCACATCTGATGTCTCAAAGAACAGGTGCAGCTGGCACACTAGTTTTAACTGTACAAATACACTCCTGGCCACTGCTGAGACCTGGGCATCCAGGCTCAGTGTTGAGTCCAGGAGAACACCCAAGCTGCAGGCCTGAGATTTCAGGGGGAATGCAACCCCATCCAGCAGAGGTGGGGTCCCTATTCCCTGATCTGCCTTTCAATGTGGCTTCCATGACTGAATCAATTCATCTGTACTATGATCCTTCTGCTTTTCTATTGCCTTCTACTTTGCTGCACATTATAATCTTTTCCAATGAATCATGTCATTTCATGATGTGTCCAAAGTATGACAGCCTCAGTTTAATTGTCTTGACTTCTAATGAGACTTCAGGCCTGATTTGCTCTAACATCTATTTATGTGACCTTTTGGTATCCGTAGAACTCTCCTCCAGCGCCACATTTCAAATGTGTTGATTTTCTTCCTGTCATCTTTCTTCATTGTCCAGCTTTCATGACCATACATAGAAACTGGAAAGTCTATAGCATGAATGATTCTGACTTTGATATTTATTGATGTATCTTTATATTTGAGGATCTTATCTAGTTCCTTCATAGCTGCACTTCAGCATTTTAGGAGATTATCAGACACATTTAAAGTGGCGTTACAGGAATGCCTGGAGATCGCAAAAGGGCTCCCTTACCACATGACATTCCCCCCCCCATCTTTTATGCACCCATTCTGCTGCCGTTCTGCTGGTGCTGCTTTTTATTGACAGGATAAGCCATCAATAGATCTATTGTTCCGTTTCTGTGATGGATTTTCCTCTGTGCGACAAGGTGCCCCATTTCGCTGGTGAGATCCCAGTGTCAATGGGCAGTCCCTGACAGAACACTTCCGGGTGAGATTGGGACATCCAGGTAAGTGACACACTTTTTAAAAACTTCCCTGGTTTACCTGGAAGTTCTAAAGTGTTTGCATGTGCTTTTGTAACTTTTTTGTGTGTGTATTTTGGTTTTTATTTTTGAATTTCTCACATCTTCTTGTGAGAATCTGTGGGATTTCACTCCAGGAACTCTGTTCACTCCTGGGCTGCCCTTTTGTTGGAAGAGAAGGTAAGTGTGGTTGGGAGGGTGATTGTAGTGGGACAGGGACAGGACAGGGGCGGGAATGGAGATTATGGGACAGGAACACTTTTTGAGTTCCTGTCTGATAATCTCCTTAGTCTCAGTACAAATAAAATCACAGGGTTGGAAGAGACCAGAAAGGCCATCTAGTCCAACCCCCTGCCCTGCAGCAATACACAATCAAAGCATTCCCAACTGCAGGGTGATTTCCACAGTTTTCTCCTTGCAGCAGAGAAAGCAAATATTTCTGCATATTACCTGGCATTTACATATCCTAAAGTGTTTCTGGAAATTAATCTGTGTGTATATACACATAGTTTTTTCCCCACGAGGACTGTTGGATTTTGTGCTAAAAGTGGTGGCTCATATTCTACATCGCCCTCTTAGTTATGTATGTGTAATTAATATTGTCTCCTGGCCTGACTTCCCCAACCAAATTTACCAGGCTGCGGAAAAAGATGGAAATCTGTACTGCTGCCAATCAGGGTGCAGCAGGATGACATTTCTACCCCTCTCCCACCAGTAAGCAAGGTTATGGCCAGGAAGCCAAGGGTCCTACTTCTGATTGCCACAGCCTTCCTCGCTGGTAGGAGGGGTCTGGAAACATCCTCCTCCTGCACCTTGATTGACAGAAGAACAGGCTTCCATTGCTCTAACCAGCTACTGCCTGGTAAAGTAGGTTTGGGAGCACATTTACTACCATGGCAATAGCACCACGATCGTGACTCTGTAGTGTTAGTGAATATGGAGCAGTTACAGATCTGTAACTATAGGTTATGAATCTGTAACTGCAATATAGAATACCAGCCACTTTTTCCAGACAGTCACATGTTGTGTGTGTGTGTGCATGTGTGCAAGACTGCTGTATTCCATGCAAAAATCAGCAATTTTACACAACAAAGATATTGCTCTTCTTCCAAAAAAGATCTGTTAGGTAATCATTGATTTTATTCCCCAGCCCAGTGAAAACAACAACAAAGGCTTGGTTTTTAATTTTCCAAACTACTGCAGATGACAGATTCCCTATTGCCTTGCTCAGGTTTCGCTGGTAAACTGATAAATATGGCAAATTAGCTAAAATGATTTCACAGCTTTTCAGCTGGAGGCTGATTTTATAGTAAATTAAACATCCAGAGAACTGACTCGGAGATAAAACAAAACAACATCAAAATAATACATAACTGTACGGATCTGCTACCCTGTTTTGCAAGCGCTGCTGTCCAATCTCTAGAAGGAACTGGCAGTATTTATGGCAGAAAGCGAATAAGAACCACAAGTAAAGGAATTGGAATCTACCAGCCTCTGCTCTTAATAGCAGTTAAAACCACTGACAGCTGGGCAGTGCTGTTTGCAGATTTAAAGCTTGAGCTGGAGAACATTCTCTTTCACCACCAGCACTAGTTTCTTAATTTCAAAAGCAGGCTGTCCTGTTCTCTTACTATCTTCTACTAACCCAGCAGTAGGGAACCTCTGGCTCTCCAGATGTTGCCAGGCCACACCTCCTATTGGCTGGCTATAGGGAGCATATAACTCCCTTGTCCAAACAGCTTCACTGGCCGCTAGCCTGTTGCCAGGGCCCAATTCAAAGTGTTGGTTCTGACCTATGAATCCCCACACAGCTTAGGTCCAGACTATCTGAAAGCTTGCATTGTCCCATATGAGCCTGTCTAAGTATTACCATCTTCAGGGGAGGACTTTCTCTCTGTCTCCCTTCAGGTTTGTCTGGTGAGGCCATGGAAGAGAGCCTTCTTAGTGGCTGCTCTGAGGCTATGGAACCCCTTCCTGAGGGAGCTGGATTCTTCCCGCCTCTCTGCTGCCTCTTTGTTGGCAAGCAAAGACCTTTTAAACAAGACTCCAGCCTTACTGATCAGGGTAGATGGACATTCAGTTGGGTGTGTTGGCTAGAATCCTTTTGGGGACTTACCTCTTCACAAGTGGAATTACATCTGCAGGAATTAGAATTGGGCAATTCCATAATATCTGTATGCAATAAGGGGCTGCTGCTATGCTACTATGTAGGGGAGCTGGCAAAGTGACCGATGCACATCGATACCAATGCACAAGGGGCTTGAGATGTGCATTGGTTCTGTTGTGCATCAGGACACCAAGTGTGGAGTGCCGATGCACATCGGTAGAGCTCGCCCTCCCTCCCTCCCAACTGCCATTGCCCTGGCTGCAGAGGGAGAGAAGCCATGGCAGGAAGAGCTCCATCTTGCCTCAGCCCAGAAGCAGAATGGCCCTCCCTCCATTAAACTGCCATTGCCCTGGCCAAGGAGGGAAAGAAGAGAATACTAGACTTAATCCTTTCCTCTATTGCCATCCCGTTTCCTTTTGTATCATGTCTTCATTAGATTGTAAGCTTGTGGGCAGGGAACTATTTTGTTGTTCTTTTTCTTGTAAAGTGCCATGTACATTGTTGGTGCTATAGAAATAAAAGATAATAATAATAATAATCAGGGCACTCTTGCCAATGTCCTTCTATGTATCTTCACAATTCACTAACAACGTTCCTTAGCGTCTCTGCTACACACTAAGTATATGTAAAGTTATGCATCTCAGATCATGATAGAGGCTTCTGGACATTGTTTTTAATATGTATTTCATGTGTTTACAATTGTGTTTTAAGTTAATGTTGTAAAAGTAGTGTTTTAAATGGTTCAATGCTTTTCAAAACATTTGTACTCCATACAAAATGGCAATTTAAGTTTTCAATTCCAGAGTACCACATCCAATCCGATTCTGAGGCTAAGCAGGATCAGGTCTGGTTACTGTTTGGAAAAGAGTTTACCAGTATACCAGCGATGGAGGGAGGGCCTCATTTTCTGATCTGCTGCAGGAAGCAAAATGCCAAGCTTTAAATCTGAGGCTTGATAGACCCTAGAGAGGAATGTCATTTGTACAGTACCACCTGGCTCAATCAAAGGAGACATCTGTTGGGAGACTCAGCAATGAAACCTCCTTACAGTAGCTAGAACAGGTTACACAATCCCATATATAAAAGTTCCCAGATATGGTTTCCTCAAGTGGTCTCAGCGTGGGTGGGTGGTTTTGCTTGGTTCTCCTCTCACCCTTTTCAACAGGAACTGGAGATGCCAGATATCTACAAACACCTTACAGTGTTTATATCTATAAACACCATACAGTGTTTATATCTACAAACACCTTACAGTGTTCTTCCAAATTTCTTTGGATTAAGAAAAGAAGGGGGCAAAATTGGAGCAGAATCCACAGATTTCTATACACCCTGTAATTTAGTGCCTAGAGCTCCATGGAGATAAGAATATCTAGCAATGACATTCTACAAAGGTACAGAACGATCAACAAGATGAATCTAACATGTACTGAGAAAACAGCCTGTGGAATCCTTTCCAGACAAAGAATACTGAACCAAGCTTACTGACCTTCTAAGTATACATTTAATTGCATTTTTCTTAGAGTTTTGATGAATCTCTCTATTATAATAATCATTAATGCCCATTTAGGATCCACCTTTGAGGAATACAACCTACATCTTTAGGCCACCAATAAATCAGGATTTATTGTGGCAGGAATGAGTCTAGCTTTCTCTTTGATTATTCACATGCTCTCCTTCTCCCTCTGAGAAAGCTGTGAAAAGGAGTCTGGAAACTTTTGGTTCTGCTTTAGATTAATTGCATTCGGTTGCTTCATCTGAACAAGAGAAACTGGTTGTCTTAAGTATGGTTTATTTGATACAACCCAGTTTCAAAATACGGGTTTTGAATTTTGTTTGTTTCAACAAAACATAGTAAGATTTGCTCTTGTGTAGAATTCAGGTATAATTCTGGGGGCCTGCCCACACTGCAGAAATAGAGCAGTTTGACACCAGTTTATCTACTATAATTCTATCCTATGGAATTCTAGTCATTGTAGTTCGGTGAGGCACCAGAGTTCTCTGAGACAAAAGGCTAAACACCTCACAAAAGTACAAATACCAGGTTTCCATAGGACAGAACTATGGTGGATAAACTGATATCAAACTGCTGTATTTCTGCAGTGCAGACAGGTCCTAGATTGCTTTTCACCCAAAATGGAAGAAAAAGCTTCCACTTTCCACCTTGTAGCATCACCAAAAAAGTGGGATTGTGCCTTAGGATGAGATTCGTAAGCTCAAATAATTACTGCCCAGTCAGCCTGACATCAATACCAGGAAAGATTCCAGAGCAGATCACTAAAAGTTTTTAAGCATTTAGAAAGAAATGCTGTGGTCATTAAAAGTCAACATGGGTTTCACAAAAACAAGTCATGCCAGACTAAACTTATCTCTCTTTTTTTTTAATAGAGTTATAAACTTGGTACATGAAGGGAATGCTGTGGATGTAGCATATCTTAATTTCAGTAAGGCCTTTGACAAGGTCCCCCATAGTATTTTTGCAAAAGAGTTAGTAACATGTGGCCTAGACAATATGAATATTATGTGGATTTGTAATTGGTTGCCCGACTGAACCCAAAGGGTAGTCACCAATGACTCCTCTTCATCCTACAGAGAAGTGACCAGTGGGGTGCCACAAGTTCTGTCCTGGGCCCAGTGCTATTCAACATCTTTATCAATGACTTCGATGAGGGAATAAAGGACATTCTTATCAAGTTTGCAGATGACACCAAATTAAGAAGGGTAGCTAATTCCTCAGAAGACAGGATCGGAATTCAAAATGAACTTAACAGATTAGAAAGCTGGGCCAAAACTAACAAAGGGGGTGCCTATATGGTAAAAAAAATTAATATGTACGGCGTTCAAAAGACCAAATCATCCGTACACATGGCCGTTCGGATGCATACTTGTCATTCAGAAGGGGGGGCTAGTGAATCCCCTGTAAACTATGTGGATTCGGTGTTCGGGAGGATTAGCAGTTCTCGAGCTAAAATCCGTACAGCCATTCAAATGGTTGATCATCTGTACCCCCTGTTTGCACACATACGAACAGGCAGTGTAATCTGATTGGCTGGCCGAGCGCAGGGGGCAGGGCTAACAAAGAGGGGAATTGGGAACAGCTGCCATGTTGGATTGCCAGCTAAGCGAGAGTCCGGTAAGTCCATGAATTTTACATTTATTCCCTTTTATTTTATTTTTGTAAATATGGAAAACTGAATGTCTGCATAACAGGCACCTTTTTAAATAATAAAAAAAAGTGGCAGGAGATTTAAAACCACCGCTTGGATCGCTTGCTACAGCCAGCTGAGTAAAGGGGGGGTCATACGGAGTTTAGGGGGGGGGGAATCATATAGGCAGATCGTATGTATTTGAATGACTGCCTGTTCGTATTTTTTACCTCCCGAAATCGTATAGACGGGGCCAAAATGAATTTCAAAAGGGAGAAATGTAGGATACTACACTTGGGTAGTAAAAATGAAATGCACAGATATAGGATGGGTAACACCTGGCTTGACAACAGTACATGCGAAAGGGATCTAGGAGTCTTAGTGGACCACAAGCTGAACATGAGTCAGCAGTGTGATCCAGCAGCTAAAAAAGTCAATGTAATTCTAGGCTGCATCAATAGGAGTATAGTAACTAGATCAAGGAAAATAGTGCCACAGTGTTCTGCTTTGGTCAGACCTCACCTGGAATACTGTGTCCATTTCTGGACACCACAATTCAAGAAGGATATTGACAAGCTAGAACATGTCCAGAGGAGGGCAACCAAAATGATTAAAAGCCTGGAAGCCATGCCCTATAAGGAGTGGCTTAGGGAGCTGGGTATATTTAGCCTGGGTAAGAGAAGGTTAAGAAGTGGTATGATAGCCATGTTTAAATATTTGAAGGGATGTAATACTGAGGATGGAGCAGGCTTGTTTTCTGCTGCTCCAGAGACTAGGACTGTCATGATGGAGTCCCATCATGCTGCCTCAAGGTTGATTGCAACTCCCATCATTCTGCCAGAGAACTACAACTCCATTTAAGTATAAACAGTATTGTCTTGCCAGCATGGTATCAGGTAAGGAAAGGGTTAATGGAAGGGAGCGTCAAAAACACCACCTCCACAGATGCTAATGAGATGACATAATCTATGACATCATACCATCTGACCAGGAATCGCCAATCACAGCTCCAGAACCAGCAACTCTGACTAAGATATAACTGCTTTTGTGTGAAGCCATTTTGTAGAACAACACAGACCATGTGGTTTTGAACAAGGACCGAATTATGGCTGGTAGAGCAAAGCTATCCTATCTGGCTTGGCTCCAAGCCTGCCTGGATACCATCTGAAGGCACAGACTGCAAGTAGTGAGAAGGAATTAGGGCCCATTTAAATTCCGTTAGGGAATTTCTTTTAATTCCTCTACTTTGGTTGGATGTAGCTAAATTTAGTAACTGAATGTAATTTCAAACAACTAAATGCTTTGGTTTTAATACCATGTTGTTTTATTAACTTTAAGAATGCCTGGGGTATGGAGAACCCTACCTCATGTGAGATTGCATGACTGGAACTCACTTGAATAAAGTAAACTTATTAATCTTCCTATCATTGATGTCTACATGTGCCTATCTCTTGATCATGCTACTTTGATTCTTTCTCTGGGGGTAGGAGGAAGGAGTTAGTTGATTCTATAGTGGCAAGGAGTTCCACTAGTTATCAGAGACCCTACGCAGCTTCCCACTGTGCTGTGTATGAAAGGGGGAGGGGTTCCAAGGTGAAAGAACCTCAGTCTGAACTTAGTCGGTGGTGGCAGTGTTTTTTTGGGGACTATGGACTTTTTCGAACGCATGAAAAGTAATGCAAGCAGCATCGCCAGGTTGCGACGCTGCTGCGCAAGAGGGCGTCCATTTCGGACGACGCTCCTCCCAGCGGTACTGTTGCAGTACTGCTGGGACATTTGAGCGTGATTTTTTTCATTCCCAGCGTCATATTTTACTCACGATCGCTGATCGCGAGTAAAATATGACGCTGGGCAGGAAAAAAATCATACTTAAATGTCCAAGCGGTACTGCAACAGTACCGCTGGGAGGAGCGTTGTCCGAAACAGACGCCCTCTTGCACAGCAGCGTCGCAACCTGGCGATGCTGCTTGCGTTACTTTTCATGTGTCCGAAAAAGTCCTATGTGACAAATGTTGCTGTTCTTGAGCAAGCAGGGCTCACCAGCATTGAGGCCATGATATTGAGAACACAGCTGTGCCGGGCAGGGCACATTTCTAGGATGGAGGACCATCGCCTCCTGAAAATAGTACTCTACGGTGAACTCGCCACAGGTCAGTGTAAGAGGGGCGCTCCAAAAAAGCGATACAAGGACTCCCTGAAACAACATTTCAGGCTCGGCTAAATTGATCACCAACAATGATCCACCCTGGACTCACATTGGAAGGCATGGAGATGCACTATCCACAATGCTGCAGCCTTATTTGAGAACTCATGCCGAATAAGTCTTGAAGAGAAATGACAACGCAGAAAGAAAGAATCTCCACGCGGAAACATCACCCAAGGAGACCTTCTGCTGTGCTTTCTGCAACCGGACTTGTTTATCTTGGATTGGCCTTTTTAGTCATCAGCACGCTGTGCGGGATGAGTCTTTCCTGAATCTTCGTATGCGAAGAAAAGCCAGAGAGAGGGGGCATCCTGACACAGAGCAATGGACTCAAACTACAGGAAAAGAGATTCCACCTAAACATTAGGAAGAACTTTCTGACAGCAAGAGCTGTTCAGCAGTGGAATACACTACCTGTGAGTGTGGTGGAGTCACCTTCTTTTGAGGTTTTTAAACAGAGGCTGGATGGCCATCTGTTGGGAATGCTTTGATTGTGTATTTCTGTAGGGCAGGGGGTTGGACTGGATGGCCCTTGAGGTCTCTTCCAACGCTATAATTCTATGATTCATTCCCATCCTGATAAATCACAGCTTACTATGAGATCTGAAGAAGGAAAAGTGCATCCTGACACAGAAGGATCTACAGGAAAATTCTTAAGAGATTATTGTTAAAAGACCCAACTTTCAATCCCTTTCTGTCTTTCAGTAAACCTGAAGAAAAGGTTTTGAAATTGTTAAAGAAACAAAGTGCTGAGGTAGAAGCAGTAATTGCCTGCCATATGTTAGCATTAACACACAGTGAAAAAGTTGCTAATTAATTCAGGCAGCCTTAGATTCAGGTGTGACATGGACAGATAGGGGTTTTTTTTTTTTTTGCAACCTTATAGAAAGATTTAAAAAAATCTTTTTTTCTTGTCCCCCACACTTTTCTTTTCCAAACATGTTTTTAAGAAAATAAACCCTTTCATTTATATGAAATCAGTTAACTCTTTCCTTATGAGGTGCAAATGACTGACATCTATATTCACATTTACAAATACATTTTAAGCTCTCTCTAATTGATCCAGAAGCACTGGATAAGAACAAATGCAAAAAACATCAATTCAAAATGTCAAATGTAAAAATTGTAATATTTTGGTTATTTAATTTTTATCCCACCCTGCCACCTGTGCCAGGCCTATATGCAGCTCCAAAAAGGAAGAAAACCATTAGAATACAAGCAACATTAAGAACAATGAAGTGTTTGAACAGCTAATATATTATATTTAGAGAATCAGCACTGAGGATGGAACTATACATTAACGGTTCAAAGCACATGCATGCTTCCAACATTGTTCTTGCCAATGTTAATTAATCCTTTTCACAATTGCTCTTTTCCCAAGAAAAAATAACTTCCTGCAAATGCCATCAAGAACGACAGGGGCTGGTGACTTCTACGTCAGTGGAATTATGAATCTACTCTAGACTATGGATTCTAAATTTTAAAGGAGTTAGCCAAGCTACTGAACCTTGGGCCCTTCCACACTATTCAGTTATAGCACTGTGATTCAATTTAACTGTCATGGCTTCATCCTATGGATTCTTGGGATTTGTTGTTTGGCAAAGCACCAGAACTCTTTGGCTGAGAATTCTAAATGACACTTCCTAAACTTACAAATTCCAGGATTCCATAGGATGGAACTATAATTTTAATTATGGAATTATATTTATTTATAACCCACCTCTCTCCCAAAATTGGGACAAAACTATGGAAGTTAAAGTGGAATCAGAATGCTGTAATTGTGTAGTGTGAAAGCATATGAATCTCTAAAACAGGTTCAGTATCTTAGTAGCTCCAACTAAAACCTGATGTAGATTCACAGCCTCACTGACATGGGAGTAGAGATCGAAGCCACCATTTCTCATTGCCACTACACCTATGGAGCAAAGATTCAAGCTTCAAAAAGGTGCCAGTATTTTTTTTTTCTTTGTGGGCCAAATAGCTGATCTAGAGCAGGAGAAAATTAATCAGAAAATCAATGCAGGTTTGTTTGTTTAATAACTATCTGACCCTTCTCCCAGCATGGAACCTTAGCCAGTTTATGACAATTTCTAAAAAAGTCTACATGGATAATCTTTTAAAGCCAATACTATGGCTGTTATTCATTTGAGAGCCACTGCAGTGTCATGGCTAGATATGGAACCAGGAGAACAGCTTCCAAATTCCAACTTAGCGATGAAGTTCACTGTCTCAGGCCTTGGCTAGATGGGCCAAATGAAATGGCCTCCCCTTGTTCCTGCACTCAGCAGTCTGGATGACACGGGGTTTTTGCTCCATTTATAGTGCCAGCTGTCCAGAGTTCTGATGAAAATCTGGGGCAAATACCCCTTAAAAGGGAGTGGACATGTGATTAAAAAAACAACAACCAACCATTTGCTTCAGTTTTTCAGGAGAAATCAGTGAGTTCTGTTACTGTGTGTCCATATGTGTGGCCCGCACAGTGCCCGGCACAGCCACTTCCTGGCCAGGTTGCGCATGTTGTGTCTGCTGAGGTCACTGCAAGGCACCCAGCCATGTGACCACAGCTGGGTGCCTCTTTCTTGGCCTCAGAAGATGGAATCAGTGCAGGGAAGAGAAGCACCAGTTTGTGCATGGGCTGTGGGTGAGACAACACTCCTCTGTTGCAGAACAGAAGGGCAGGGAACGGGGAAAAGCACTGCAGGCCTGGGGCTGGAATACTCCAGCCAGAACGTGGAGTATTCTGGCCAGTGTGGACAAGCCCTAAGGTGGCCATGTATCCTACTCTACAGAAAACAGTCCTCTATTTGAGTCAAGGGACTGTTCTCGCTTTAAAGGCTCCCTAAATTTGTCATGCTGTTCAGTTTAAGTTCAGTTTAAAGAACCACTAAGAAAGCAAACAGGGACCTTGAAATTGCCACCAACATCTGGCTGCTAGAGAGCAGATCATACTGGTCTATGACCATAACAACCTATCTATCTATCTAAAGAGCAGATGAAGCAATCTTACTGGCTATCCTGGCCCTTCTTTCCTCTAGCGGGGCTGACATCTGTGAGGATGTGGGCGAGAGCCCTCTTGGTGACTACTCCTAGCCTACGGAACTCTCTCCCAAGGGAGGCTCAGTTGGCCCCTTCTCTCCTCTCTTTTTTCTGGCAGACAAACAGTTCCTTTTTCAAAGAGACCTTCAGCCTTTAAGTGGTTAGGGTAGAAAAATTTGCAATAGATGTGTTGGTTTTTTTTAAACTATGTAACATGTGCTTAATGTATTTTTAATCATTTAAACCAATGTTTTAATTGGATTGATTGCTTAAAACTTTTTAAACTTTTGTACCATTTACTTGTTGTAGCTATTTTTGTTTTAACTTACCTTGTAAGTTGTTTTGGCTCCTGTATTGGGAGAAAGGTGAGGTATAAATCAAATAATAAATAAATAGATTTGGTAAGGAAAATGGGAAGCCATTTATTTTGCTTCACGCCATACTGGATGATTAATATATATAAATTAGTTGTACCCAGCATAACATATGCTGTTAAAAAACTCCCTCCAAAATGCCTGGTAGACCTCACAACAACCTTGTAAGATGGGCCGGTAGATTGTTAAATTCCTGCTCCCCCTTTTCAGCGTTCCACATTTTCCCCAGAATTGCTGAGGGTGTGTCACTATGTTGCCCTGCCACCGTCAGTTGACTGCCTGAGCCCTGTCACAGGGGGCCCACCACTATCACCGCTGCCAGTTGACTGCCTGGATCCCATCGCAGGCAGGCTGTCACTGCTGCCAGTTGATTGTTCGGGTCCTGTTGCAGTGGCAGCAGCAGTAGTCCTCTTCCACCAATTGACTGCCTTGGTTCCATTGGAACAGCAGCAGCAGCGGTCTGCCACCACCAGCTGACTGTCTGGGTCCCAATCTGGGCCAGAGATTGAGTGGCAGGAGTAGATTGTGAGGTGGAGAGGGAATTTGCCTGAGGGTGGTGATTGGTTGTGTGTGTTTGCTGAGCAGCCAATCAGCACATTGGAAAAGGAAACATACCCAAGAGTTTTAGATAGATTAGATAGATAGATAGATAGATAGATAGATAGGAGCCCTGGTGGTACAGTGGTTAAATGCTGGTACTGCAGCCACAAAGGTTGTGAGTTTGATTCTACAGGGCTCCAAGGTTGACTCAGAAGGATATATATATCTTTCTAAAACTACACTGATAACTGTTACCCAAAGGATGTTTTCTTCAGCTGTCCCTGGATTGCAGAATGACTTGTCAGAGGAGATTTATCAGCTGGATATACTGTCTGTGTTTAAAACAGCAGTAAAGACTAGTCTCTTCCAGCAGGCCTATCTAGATTACTTTTAAATTACGAATTTTAAATACTGATTGATTGATTTTAATATGTACTAGTTTTATATGTTCTTTGAAATGATGTTATGTGTTTAATTTGTTGTTATTCCCTGCCTCAATCCAGAGGGAGAGATGGGTAAGATGATGATGAAGATGATGACTACTATTATTTCTTCCAAGGAACTCCATGCAGCCTGTATGGGATCATCCCCTTTATATCACACAACAACCATGTGTGGTAGGTGAACAAGACTATTGTGACTGCTTTGGGTCCACATTGGGAGAAATAAAATCTAAATAAATAATAATTTATGAAATACTTGGACATATTTGGCCACTGCTGAAGAATAAGACAGCCAGTTGATAACATTTGACCAGTTGATCAGTGTCAGAAGCATACTAGTGCTGGTTGGAAAACAAACCATATTTAATTCTGGTTTTATTGTTCTTTGGTTCAAGCACTCTTTACAAAAGAATGACAGTACAAGGCTTTCATTCTCCTCTGAGATTTGCAGAATCCAGGGAGGGAGGAAGAAAATGGGATGCACAAGAGGAAGAGGGGGAAAAGACGAAAGAACGAACAAAAGAAAAGAAAACCCTCTAGCACTGTAGAGAGATTTGGGGCTCTGTCATCATTTACATTTGCAGGTATTAAAATCTCAAAGTGCATGGCTTCTGCCCTGATTACTAATTAATGAGGAGCAAAGATGCCTGCTGGAAAGAAGGCACTATGATTATTTCTGTCAGGTGGGAAAAGCAAAGTCCTTGCAATCGAAGAAAGCAGGAGAGTTCTTTTGACAGGCCTGTTAGCAAATTATATGAATCAAAGGGCCATGCAGGACTCCGATTAAAAACTAAACATGCCAAAGTGGTAGAATCTCTTCTTGCAAAGACCTGCTTGGCACAATTCAGAGCCATTTAAGCTCCCTGCATGTCGCAGAGATGCCTCTGAATCGATATAGCTGTCTCTGGGAAAAGCAGGTGTTCCAAGGGCTGTCCAAGGCAAATGAAAAAAAGCAAAAAGTAGCCACGTGATCCACATAAAAACATATCCCAAAATCCACCCACCCATCCATCCATTCATTGCATTACATACCCTCCAACTATCCCAATTAATCCTCTTTTGTCTTACAGTACTTTTTCAGCTGATTTTAAAATATTTCAGTTCCTCTCTTCTCTTTAAAATATTCCAGTTTCTCTCTTCTCCTCCCACTTTTATCCTTTGTCCTCCACTTAATTAAACTGCTGCAAACTGAATTCCAAAGGCAAAAGGAGTTTACACTCAACTCCGCAGGGGGGAGAGGAGAGATGGTAGAATCTTGGCCTTCCCAACAGACTTAGGCAAAAGCAAACTGTTGCAGCCTCTCCTAGCTTGTGTGTCCTTCCTCACTAATAACTTCCCCCATTCATGACCACATTCTGTTGTTCTTTGGCCAGACGTGTCCCAATGTTCATCTGTGAAGGGTTGGAGGTGGGTACAGTATTTCAGCACGCAGAATTTTGTCCCGGGCACTCATTACAGCATTGGGACAGCTGTAGCAAGGTAAGTTTGCAAGAGGGTGTATATAGCAAAGGGGAATGTTCTTTTCTAGCTCAGACCAAAGGTCTGGGTCTAGCTTCATTGTTCCTGCAGTGTTCAGCCTGCTCCCATTTCCTTGATGAAGTCTCCTAGACATCTGACTACAGTAGTTCTTTTTAAAGGCCTGGCTATAATTCCACTGGTCTGACATAAGAAGTGACAGGCTGAGCTAGCTTACCAGCCGGACAGCATAATTTTACCACTCTGAACAGCAATGAGGCTTCCTAACAAGTGACCACTACTGGCACCTACAGGGTAAATGATTTCTAGATTTCTTTTCTCACTGGGAGAAAATGCCCTGAGAAGGAGCTGATTTCTTCTCAACCCCAACATTTTGACCTTATGTACCACTCACTTGGGAGAGCCAACATGGTGTAGTGGTTGAACATTGGACTAGGACTCTAAAGACCAGAGTTCGAATCCCCACTCAGCCATGGAAGCCCACTGGGTGACCTTGGGCAAATCACACTATCAGCCTCAGAGGAAGGCAAAGGCAAAGCCCCTCTGAAAAAATCTTGCCAAGAAAACCATGTGATAGGTTCGCCTTAGGATCACCATACGTCAGAAATGACTTGAAGGCACACAACAACAACCAGTCAATTGCTCTAGTTTAAAATGGTTTTAAAAGCAGTTGTTATTATTTTATTTTATTTTTTGATGAAGTGACTGGCAATTCAGGTTAGCTTTGCAAGAGATGAGCTGCTACAGCCAAACTCTCAGTTGCTTACAAAAGCATTGCTGCTCTGCTAGGAGATCAGCCACTAAGTAGTTAAAGAGCAGAAGTGAAGAGTGTACAGGCCGATGGAAAGGGGCTAAATGATTGTGTTTGAATGCGCACTTATGTATTTTGATTTAAATATGCATTACATATCTTGACCCCTTTCTCCATCTATATCACTAGGGACTCTTTCATGCCACACAGTTCAAGTACTATTTCCATTTTAATTGTCATAGCAACATCCAGTAGAATCCTGGGGTCTGTGGTTTGGTGAGACACTAGAGCTCTCTGGCTGAGAATTCTGAACACCCCTCTTGAAACTGCATATTCCAGGATTCCAAAGACTCTTGCTATGGCAGTTGAAGTAGAATTATAGCACTATAACTGGATAGTGAAAGAGCCCCAGATTCTGTCCCAGCTCTACCTCTGGCCATCAACCCCTGCCCCCAGTTTCTGTTCATTCAATGAAAAGTTGGTAACTAAAGCATTTGAACCAGATGTCTATTTAGCTGGTCACCTAGTTTCCACTATGTTATCAACATCCAGTTTACCAGATTGATCCTGACCACTAATGGAGCCCATAAATAGAATGCTATTGTACCAGCACTAGCATTTCCCACATAGCCATGGTATATAATTCATCCCTGAGAGTGATAATTTATCTGGATCTGTTCTCCTTCGGTGTATAAGATAAATGGGAGTTCACAGAAGGCCAGTGTTTTCCCTAGATCTGTCACAGCAGCATGGAAGAGTCCAAGAAGAGCGCAAGGAGACAAAAAAAAGCATAAGTGGCATTCTGTTGTTCTCTTTCAAATGGTAAGAGAGGGTGACATTTAAGTATGAAGCTGGTTAACCACCTACCGTTGGACTTTTCGCTATCTGCCGGTTTCATCTGAATGGGATGATGCATCTAGAAACAACAGACAACAAGAAGAAAAGAGAAAGTAAAGCAGGTTGGAGTGACACAAGGCAAGCGGGGTTCATGGTTTTCATTTGCTCTGGATATATTGTACCCTTTGGTGGAGTTATGCAGGAGACACAATAAATACTTAGCGGGGAAGGGTTGTAACTCACTGGCAAAACATATTCCTTGCTTATGAAACTGATCTTCATCTAAACCATAGCATCCCCAGAAGGTCTTGGATTCTGGGGTACAGGACTAAGGAAGAAATCTTCCCAGGTCTCTAAAGAGCTTTTGCCCATAAGTGTACATATTATCTACTTGGATGGCCCCGTAGATGCAATCCACACTCAACCTATATTATTTAACAGGCCAGTAATCCAAAAGACATCACTTCCCCAAACCATTGGCTTTTCAGCTAGCAGGAAACATTAACAGATTGGTTTTACAGCTAGCACACTTTTTAAAAACCCAAATTACCATGCTGGTAGGAATCATCCTGACAGATTGCTTTTCAATATTCTTATTATTGTTATTATTACACACTAAGGGTCAATACTGGATCTGTTTGCACAAGGAACTTGGCATGTTAGGAATGCAGATGGAGGGAGGCTGGACAGATCTCAGCACATACCTAAGCAGCTTTGTGATTCTTTGTTTTGTCTCCCCCTTGATAATCCACTGACTACTCTGGTGGCTATGTTTTAAAGGAGTCCCATTTGGGAAAGAAAGGAAGCTCAAAATCATATTAACTTGATCTTATAATTCCAGTTATCCTTGGGAGGTCATGTGTCCTGCTTTATGGGTGGGGAAGGTAATAGTCCTCTATAGAACTGTCCAGTTCAAATCCAGTGTGAAAAAGGAGAGAGAGAGCTGGGGTCTTGAGGTCACCCATCTATGATGAACCCCTGGACATCAGACCAAGCAGATACCATGCTTTCCCACTACATTGAGAGGTTTTTCTTGTTCTTGTGTGCCTTCCAACTTGTGACAACCCTAAGGTAACCTATTACAGGGGTTTTCCTAGTTTTGCCTTCCTCGGAGACTGAGAAAGTCACCCAGTGGGTTTCCATGGCTAAGCAGGGATTCAAACCCTGATCTCCAGAGTCCTAGTCCAACACCCAAACCACTACACCATGCTGGCTGAGAGGTAGGATTTTTAAAATAGAAATTACAGTAAATATTTAAAAATTTGCATCTATATATAATAGCAGTTTAGTGGCAATTTACTGTATATCCTCTTTGGTTGAAAACACAATGCTTTCTCTTTGGAAGGGTAATTTGTAAGTGCCCTCCATTGCTTATGTTTTACAGCCAACTTTAAAACAAATGGCCAAGACCGTGCCACCAGGAGATGTACATATATCATATAGCAGCATCTCCATAGCTACGTCCCACCAAACTCCACCTTGTAAGCAGGGCAGATCCCCCAACACAGCCACTTCCATATTTCCAGAGAGCAGGAGAAGCCATGAGAATGCACCCAGCTATTTTGTATAGCTGGATATACTCAGGGGTCCTCAGGACATCCCTGCAGGTAACGTCCATCTACAGGGAAAACAGCTGGAGTCATCCCCACTTATCTCCTTAACAACATGGAAAAGATTGTGTTGGAAGAAGTGCCCTGCTTACAAGATGGGGGTGCAGAGAATAAAACTCCAACTCCTTCAATGTCTAAAAAGTGGATTGTGATGGCATAAGTGTGACTTACACCATCATAATTACTAACAGGATGCTAGCCAAATCTCTTCTTCACTTCTCTTTTCAAGTGTGTGTGTGTGTGTGGAGGTGTATTGGTTGACAGCACATTCTTATTAATTAAAAGAATTACAATGCAAAACCGGAAAGCTAAACCCCTACCAGAAATAAAACAGGATCGACATCTGGCATTGGCAACACTGGGCACTTGCCAAAGCCCATTCCCAGCAGGGGCCTGCTGCCATCCCTTAGACCCCCTTGCCCTGTTCCTCCACCTTATCACTGTTGTCTATTCATAAGGGATGTTGTCTATTCATAAGGCAGTGGGACAGGTTACCCCACTGGCCCCTCTCCTGTCCTCCCACACCTGTGGGGCAGGGGGTTGGATTAGATGGCCCTTTTGGTTTCTTCCAACTCTATGAGTCTATGACTCCCCAGATCTGCCCATTCTAAGGACTTTATCAGGCCAGGCAAATATAGCATCATAACAACACCGAATTAATGCGAAAGGGTGCACGTATCAAATAATGTCATCCTTTCATGATTTTATACCGTCCAAAAGCCGTTCCTTTTTATTGACCAGCCAAGCTGTCAATAGATCTCCTGTGGTGCTTTTTTGCCAGTATTGCTGGTGTTTGAAACCTCACACCACTGTGTTCACGGGAATACAGTGTCAACAACAGAACACATCAGGTGAGAGCGCGACAGCCAGGTAAGGGACACTCTTTTTATTAACCTCTGCAGTTCACTTGGGGACGTTTAAAGTGTGTTTTGTGCTTTCGTGTATATTTTGTGATTTTGATTTTCTTTTTTTCTTTCCAAATTTACCGTGCTCGTGTTTTCTCATGAGAATCAGTGAGATCTCAGACCAGGAAGTAAACAAAGCTCCGTTCCTGCTCCATTTATGCTGGGGCTGTCTCTTTAAGGTAGGTCTGATGCAGGGGGTTCTTTTGCTGGGATACAAACAATTCAAAATATGCTGGCAAAAGAACATTTCTGGAGGGTAGTCTGATAAAGACCTAAGGCAGTGAATAGTGAGAGAAACAAGGAGTAGGAGCAGTAGGCTTTACTCCCTCTCCACCACAGTACTCTCTGTCCTGCAAGTAAGGATTGGACTTACTTGCAGGTCAGTAAGTAAGTAAGTAAGTAAGAGAACAGGCAAACAGCCATGGCAACAGTAGCAAAGGTGGGGTATCCATATGCCCACTTAGAGAGCAGTTTCACTGGTTTTGCCCAACATTCACCAAATCTAGAGTCAGCATTTACATAAACCATGGGATTTAGGAATGCTTAGATCTGGCTGCCAAAAGGGGAAAAAAGGGGTAAAGACACTAGAAAACTCATAGAAGATACCTGAACTATACATGGCTGGTCTTCTTCATGTTATAGACAGTACATGGAAAGAATGATGGAGCTACCACTCTTTTTCTTCCTCCCCTCCTCCTCGCAGCAGGCTCAGTTTCTAAGAGCACAGTTGGCTCTCCTTATCCATAGATTCTGCATCCACTTGTTACCTACCCTGATAGCCCCACCTTGGAATATCAAGTAATTGGAAATATTTAAATATTTAATAATTTGGCTTAATGTGACCTTCCATGTGATTAGCAAGTAAACCACGGACCCCCAAATACCAAGGTTGGAGTTAATTATGACCAAGGGAGGGGCATTTGGAAATTCTCCAAACAACTACTCAAGTCAGAGATTGACACCTGGAGAGGAGTCATTCACTAATACACTCAATGATAGCACAATCATTGATGCTTGTAAAATGGGCCCTTTCTCTCCTTTCCCCATTCCAACAAAAGACTTTGTCTGCTCATATTCAATTCTAAATACACCACCAATTAACAATCATTAACTCTTCTGGAGCACCCTTTTTCTAGTCCAGGCAACCTCTGAGAAACATTGTATTCCACTCCAAACCCTATCCCTTCAGGGGAATTGTTCCTCATAAATATCACCCTAAAACACCATCAAAGTGCACACAGCTACTTCCTCTCAATTTCATATCAAACTGTGTAGCCATCCTGTCTTCCGGACCCCCCTCGCGGTTGGTTTACTTTGAGATCTCAGCTCTGCAGGATTAGTACAGTATAACCTGCAACCCCCTTACTCTATCCAAATACTTCTTGCTATCTTCAATAGCCTTGTGTGACTGCCTGAAGCCTGAGTGTTTGCTTGAATTCTGTTGATATTAATTTCCAATAAAGATCATTTAATTGTATGTTTGGCTTAGAGTCTCCTCTGTTACTACCGGTAAACATAGGTTAAAAGATCCTGCCATTGCCTGGCCTCTCACTACCATAATTGAGCTAATTAATTATTCCCCATATTAATTTCAGACACTAGTGAGATCCTCACAGGCACCACACAATTCGGGTAACACACAGATTCAACCATCCATGGACTGAAAATATTCAGCAACAACAAAATTCCAAAAATCTAACCTTGATTTTGCCATTCTATATAAGGGACATTATTTTACTATGCTGTTCTCTGTAATGGGACTTGAGCACTGACAAATTTTGTATCCATGGGGGATTCTGGAATCAAACCTCAGCAGATACCAAGGGCTCGCTGTACTCAGCTTGTCAGTGATCAGTTTAGATTTCTTGCAAGACTGACTTTGTCTTTCTCCTTTCTGCCCATGGGATGGAGAGAGGGAGAGAAAGAGAGAAGGTGGTTGTTCGTCCACTTGTAGCTCTTGTGATTGGTTTTGGCCTCACCCAGCACTAGCATGTGACTCTCCCCACCAACCAAAGACCACTGGAAGAATGTGGCCCTCAACATGAAATGTTTCACCCACATGTTAGATGGAGCAAATGAACCAAGTTGTAATTGTGTTGATGGTGGCACATTGGTTTCTGATAAGCTTTCTCTTTCCTAAGTTGAAACAGGTATGCCTAACAACAGGGACCAGGTATTCAAGTATGTTATTAGCCAAAAGGGTCCATCACAATCAGGTCAAAGTTAAATGGTATTTTGAAACACGGCAATCACATGCTGTCCATAATGATAAGCGGCAGGCCATTTCTTGTCAGAAAAGTAATAATTTATGGAACCTGACAAGATACAAATGAAAAATGATTGTGATAAATGATGTATTTGATCTGATAATCTAGAGAAGAAGAGATTTAATATGGTACCAACAAATGTGGATAATCAAAACAAATGTAATTAAGAATATAGAGGTTACACTTGGAGGTCAAAACACAATGACAATGATAAAATTAGATGTGGTCTTGTCTCAGATGAATAAAATGTGGCAGGAACGGATTATTGATTCCCTTGGACAGATGCTTGAGCCAAGAAGTCACTTCTCAAAATGACTGCCAAGTCAAGATATATGAGTGTGCCTATGTATAGCAGGGCCTTGAACCCATGTTTTTTTCATATGCTGTCATAGATTTACATAAACATTCTAACTGAACATTTACCCCATTCAAATATTCACCCCTAAACATTTGATTATAATTACTATGCTTACTAGAGGTAAGTGACTAGGCTGTTGATTAAGAAAATGCATAGGAACAAGTATTGCATTTAGAAGATTAAGAGGTGACATGACAGCCATGTTTAAATATTTGAAGGGATGTCATACTGAGGATGGAGCAAGCTTGTTTTCTGCTGCTCCAGAGACTAGGACATGGAGCAATGGACTCAAACTACATGAAAAGAGATTCCATCTAATCATTAGGAAGAATGTCCTGACAGTAAGAGCTATTCAGCAGTGTCTGAGGAGATTTTCAGACCGCGTTTGAGTGTGCCTAGCATGGGAGGAGCTTTCGGGAGAGGGACGGCGGTCTTGCGCAGTAGGGGGGCATTTTCAGATGCCGTCGTCCCTCTCCCGAAACCATCCGTGTCACTTCCATGAAGCTTCGGAAGCCGCAGAGCCATATTTTAATCACGGAGGTTGCCCATGATTAAAATATGGCTCTGCGGCTTCCAAAGCTTCACGGAAGTGACACGGATGGTTTCGGGAGAGGGACAACGGCGTCCAAAAACGCCCCCCTGCTGCGCAAGACCGCCGTCCCTCTCCCGAAAGTTCCTCCCGTGCTAGGCACGCTGAAACGCAGTCTGAAAATCTCCTAAGTTGAAAATGGGCACTAGCACAGCTACTGCCTGCAACACTGTGCAAATGCTGTCTGAGCATGGACTGGTGCCTAGCTGAGGGACCCAATCATACTGCTAGCTTATCCTGTGAGGATAAGGATCTTTACAACTGTGCTCTGCACAGCTGGCACTGTTCCAAAATTTGCTCTCTATTTCTTTACATAAGAGGATTCCCATTACAAGCTCCCTTAACCTTCTCAATCACCAATTGATAAGTTAACTGCCTTTAACATTGGATTCAATAAAACATGTGCCATTGAGAACCCAAAGTAGTTTTATTTTTTTTAAACAGAATCACTGGCTCACATCTTATTATTAAACCCACCACGGATGACCTCTAGAGACTGCAGCCATGACAGTACATATTCCAAGTGCTCTGCCAATAAAATATTTAAGAGTGCGAAACATGGGGACAGGCAGTGAAGAGAAAAGGAGGGTCAGACGAATCTCAGAAAGGTGTGCAATGAATAAGAAAATTAACAGGCCAGAGTGCAGAGAGGTGAGTCCCCACCTTCCTTTGCAACGTGCACTAAGCAATGGGGAAATAACCCAAGCGTTTTATATCTTTCCTGCCTTACTGTAGGCTATAAAATAATAAAATAGTCTACTCCCTTTCCCCTGATCCTCCAAAAGCGATTACAGATGATATAAAACTGGCTTCAGATTAGATGCCACCAACCAGAAGTGTGTCACTGAGATATCACGTCTTATCAAAAAAGCAGTTATTGTAGTTCTACATCATAAAGCAATACACTTATGGTTATCTCTCCAGGTAAGTGATTTTTCAATATGCGATACTGTCATGCTAAAACACACACACACACACACACACACACACACACACAAAACCCAGCCAAAGATGGGTTCTCCCCACCCAAGCACTGCCTGCCAACATTGTCTTGAAAAGGCAGACAGTGCTGTGTCGTATGGCATCGAATTAGAACAGGAAAGGCCTGTGAATGTCAGGGCAGGTTCTCTAGGGAAGAATATGCTTGGATTCTTCTGTTATAGCAGCAAGAGGTGATGGCTAATGGTGGTTGTGTAAGTCAGCCAGAGAAGCCAGATCTGGCTAGGGTAACACATGCCTTGATTATATCCCTGTAATGTAAAGCACTTTATGTGGGGCTGCCTTTGGAAACTGCAGCCAGAATGTGAACTGGGGCCGGTCACAGGAAGCATATAATGCCCTGGTTAAAACAGCTTCACTGGCTACCAGTTCATTTCTGGGTGCAATTAAAAATGCTAGTCATGGCCTATAAAATCCTATACAGCTTAGGTCCAGACTAGCTGAAAGACTATATCCCTATATGAACCTGCCAGAGCTTTAAGATACACAGGGGGAGGCTTTCTCTTGGTCCCACCACATCACAGGCTCATTTGGTGAGGGCATGGGAGGGACCCTTTTCAGCACCTGCTCCCAACTATGGAATTCCCTTCCAAAGGAGGCTAAGGTACCCTCCCTCCCTGCTCTCTGTTTTCACCTTTTTACTTAAGCAGGCTTTCCATGTGTAATTACTTGCTTCTTATGGGGAGATGTACTGTATTTTACACTTTTGTGTCCCTTTTAACAATCTTATACTGTTTTAATATGATGATTTTCTCTTTAAAATTTTATTGCTAGGGTTTTTTAGAGGACTTTTTTTCCTGAACTGCCTTAGTCCCCACTTTGGGAGAAAGTTTGCATATAAATGAAATGAATGAATGAATGAATGAATGAATGAATAAGAAATCCATGCCAGGGCTTTGGGGCTTTATTCTCAACTATAAAGAAGTACCGGTAATCCAATCCTATCCCCCCAAAATGTTAACATCTTGGGCAGCTCCTTTAGTTCCTGGAATAAAACCCAAAATGGAGTCCCCACACCCGTGGTCTGGATGTAACTGGCTTGCACTGGTTATGGGACTGAGCAGGCACTCAGTCTTGCAGTATAACCCCTCTGAGATTTACAAAGTAAGCCCTTAACTTGGTCCTCAGTATGAAGTCTGCATCCCATTACACTTTTGTTACTGAACATCATAGAATCACAGAGTTGGAAGAGACCTCAAGGGCCATCCAGTCCAACCTCTGCCATGCAGGAATACACAATCAAAGCATTCCCAACAGATGGCCATCCAGCTTCTGTTTAAAAACCTGTTTAAAGAAGGAAACTCCACCACACTACGAGACAGTGCATTCCACTGCCAAACAGCTCTTACTGTCAGAGAGATCTTCCTAATGTTTAGGTGGAATCTCTTTTCCTATATTTTGAACCCATTGCTCTGTGTCCTAGTCTCTGGAGCAGCAAAAAACAAGTCTGCTCTAGCCTCAGTATGACATCCCTTCAAATATTTAAACATGGCTATCATGTCCCCTCTCAACCTTCTCTTCTCCAGACTGAACATGCCCATTTCCCTAAGCCGCTCCTCATAGGGCATGGCTTCCAGACCACCCACCATCCTGGTTGCCCTTCTCTGGACACGTTCCAGCTTGTCAATATCTTTCCTGAATTGTGGTACCCAGAACTGGACACAGTATTCCAGGTGAAGTCTGACCAAAGCAGAATACAGTGGCACTATTACTTCCCTTGATCTAGACACTATACTCCTATTAATGCAGCCTAGAATCGCATTGGTTTTTTTTGGCTGCTGCATCACACTACTGACTCATGTTCAGCTTGTGGTCCACTAAGACTCCTAGATCCTTTTCACATGCACTGCCCTCAAGCCATGTGCCACCCATCCTATATCTGTTCATTTCATATTTAGTGCCTTCAGTCCAAAAAGTTCAGTGTGAGAAGGGATTAGGTTTGCCAATTATATAGTAATTGTTTTTGTGGTGAGCCAACCACATAGCCTTCTCTTGTGTTCACATAACTTGTCTTATCTCACTATAGAAACATCACCATCAAGTCTTTGGGACTAAGTTGTTAGCACATGCCACGCCAGAGAACATGAGAAAGGGGCTTCTCAGATGAGCACCCCAAACCTTTTTGTACTACTTCTGCTGATTCCATACTCTTGATGAGCTGGAACACACCCCTTCCTTCCCCCAATTTGGGATTACAAAAGAAGGATCTCTCATATCATGATGGGACTTGGAGCAGGAAAAAGGAATGTCAGTTTGCTCTCAAGCTCAGTGTAATAGAAAAGCCCCTCCCTTCTACTTCTACCTCTACACAGTCCAGTTGAAGGAGAACATATCCAACACATATCAGGCCCAGGATGAAAGCAGCAATGATACTGGAGCTACACAGGTCTGGATCTAGGTTGTTCCTTGGCAAAAACTTGGAAGCCCCTTTGAGCCACTGTTAGTCCATTGTTCGAGCAGGGTACAGACTCTGCTTGGACCAGGGGCCACTGGTGCTTTGAATCTTTGACTTGTATCATGGAAGAAAGGACGGATATAAAAGCAGTAATGCTGGAATCTTTAAAGTCTGTTTTGCCTCCTAGTCATACTTAAATTTGCAGCTTTATTTCAGATAGATAAGTAATCCTCTTACAAGGAAAGGTACAACCACAAAAGAAAGCTAAAGAGAGCAGAGATCAGGCAAAAATTTAGATATGGTAATTTGATATGTATAGATTTTGGAGATAGGGTTCACCACCTTGGTTGCTGTTATAACTTGTTGTCATGAGGGACAACTTCAACTAATGGTGACTGTGAATGAATGACCTCCAAGATATTCTGTCATTAACTGCTCTGCTTTGGACTTAAAAACTCAGGGCTATGGCTTCCATTATTGAGTCAGTCCATCTCTAACTGGCCATTTCCTTTTCTTATTGTCTTCCAATTTTCTAGGCCTTATGGCCTTTTCCAGTGAACCATGTTTTCTCACAATAAGTCCAAAGTTACAATAGAGTTCCTTTAAAGCTCAGAATAAAACCAGGAGTGGATTTCACCACCCCACTAACATGGAAGCCACCAGTTGCTAGGTTCTGGGCATTAACTGTGGATGGATGACTTCCTTCTACTTGTTCTCCCTTCATATGGTTCTTTATATTTACACTATATGTGAACGGAACAGGTCTTGAAAGTAGGGCATAAGAATCAGCTTGGTGTAGTCGTCTGAATGTTGGACTAGGATTCTGGGAGACCATGGTTCAAATCCCTGCTCACCCACCCGCTGGACAAACTTGGGCAAGTTGCACTCTCTCAGTCTACGAGGAAGGCAACAGCAAACCTCCACTGAAGAAATCTTGCCAAGAAAACCCTACAGAGGGTCACCATAAGTTGAAGTTGACTTGAAGGCATATAACAACAATAAAAACAAAGTAAGGCGTATGCCCACCCTGGACTATGAGTGAGAAACCATATGGTGTTAGCTGATGGCTTTGAGGGCTATATGTTTGTGAGCTTTGGGAAGCTGCAAAGCACTTATTAGAACATCAATAACTTCACCTACATAGGATGTTAATTTAGGGAAACCATGTACTGTTCACTGGAAACAAGACAAGCAGAGTTACAATTTCTTTCACTCACATACACACAGCGAGAGATATAGAGAGAAAAGTAAAAGGCAGGGGAAAATATGGCAGGAAAATTAGATTAACCTGGTGGAATTCTATCTGGGAATTTGGAGTCTGTTGCAGTGATTAAGTCATCATTTCCATCAGATTACCCTAATCAGCTGTCAAGCAACATTCTGCAACCCCATCTGTAACTTGGCATTCAAGATATTCAGTGTTCTGTACACAAAATAAATACCATACGCAGAGGTCTGCATATAGCCTGCTATTTATCAGAGTCATTAGAGTTTGTTATATTCTGCATTTCTGCAGACTGTAGCAAAGAGAACTTTAGAACTTCCTTTTCCATTTTTAAAAATCTTCCTTGGCCTTTCTCAAAGAAATCTTTGGAAGAACAAAATGGTTCTTTACTTGGACAAGGAAAAACTTACAGGTGAGTAGAAGGGCAAGAACTGCCACAAAAGAGTTGCTGGGACTTTGCCACTTTATGCAGAGGCCCTCCTATACTGGGCATGTGAGAAAAGTGGAAATGGTTTGCCACAAGTCAATAGCAGGGGATGAAGAGGGATGCTTGGATAGTGTGAGTGATGAGAAATTCCTGCCTGCTTGAAAACGGCAACTCTGAACTCAGGGGAAAAAACAGGTAAGGTCCAGGTCACACCCAACCTGTTCCCATACAAAATGCCCCTGACTCTTGAGTATTGACTGGGGATGATGAACAGCAGGGAATGCTATCATAGTAGGATTCTGCAGAAGAAACTAGAGACAGAGCTCAAGATGTTCAGAGAATGGTTATTTTACTAGTAAATACATTTTGGCCTGTGTGTATTCTTAAGGCCTTCATGGGCTCTTTAAAATCTAACTTCAAACATTATCTGGACCAGAAACTGGGAATGGTTTGAGAGTTCCTGGTCCATATCCTCTTAACATTTCACAGATGACAACTGGGATACATGTGAACAAGTAACTTTAGAGCATGGTCAACATGGCAAAAGTTATTAATGAAGAACACACAAGCTCGGAAAGGCTGCAGCAGTTTGCTTTAGCCTGAGCCTACTGGGAAAGGAAAGACTCTGCCTTCTCTTGTCCTTCCCTTCCTCCCAATTGAATGGGGGGGGTGGTATGCTGGTCTGGAGAATTTTTGAAATTAGTTTTTAAACAGCCACTGAAGAAGGCATTAAGAGCACACACAGGCCAAAATGTGTCCGGCTTTTTACTAATAAAAATTAGTCATCCTTTGAGTATGTTTGGATGTGTGTGTAGTTTCTTGTGCTGATGTTCCCCAGTTTCTGCCCCTTTTACCACAGTAGGGTTGTCATATTATAGCACCCCAAACCTAGGCAAACTCCTTTGTACATTATGCAATTTATTCACTTATTTTATGCAAATAATGTGGTAGGTTGGGAAAGGGTTCACTCCCCACCCCAGTAATGTCCTACTCAAAAATCACGCTTCAGAGTTGCTTGATAGATAAGAAACAAAGTTGGGTTTTCTTAGATACTTTGCATGTAACACAAGTGTATACAATACAACTTGCAGCCTGTGGACCACATGTGCTCCCAGGAGATTTTTGTGCAAACTAAGGAATTGCCATACCTTAAATCCGGAAGGAGCCTCCGGAAGTTCTTCGTGAATAAAGAGTGGCGCCTTTTCCATCCATGCGACACGGAAGGAACATGGAGGGTAACGCAAGAGGGATGGCGTCGTCAGAAACTGCCCCCTGCCGCAGAGCAGCTGCGTTCCTCTCCCAATGGCTCCTTCCAGATTTAAGGTACGTCTGAAAAAGTCCTCCATCTCCTTTTCTTTATCACCTTTAACCAATTTTTCTTTTCACAGGGCTCCTGTGCCTTTAACAGCTGCAGGAGATGCAGATATTCAAGAAGTATATCTAGGAATGAAGATTATGCTATGTTTAGAAACCTGCTTGAGGCATCAAAATCTATTGCTATGTTTGCAAAAGAAGTCAGCCAAACCTTGCATTTCTAAAAACCCAAGGAAAATCTATGGATGCCGGCTGTGAAAGCCTTTGACTTCACATCGGACTGGGGAGGGTTTGGAAGGGGCTTGGGCAGCCATTAATATGCCATTACTCTTCACAGTCTTTAAAGAAGGCTTCGTCTCTGTTCTGCTAAGTTTCTCATCAAGTTTCTCATCCCTGGGTCACCTGATTCCTGATTCTAGTTATTGGCCTGAGTTCTGCTGGTAGCCCCAAATAAAGTAAATTTATAGAATCAATGAGATTTACCTAAGTGTTGAGTAACCATTTGATTTAACCAGGTTTACTCTAGTCGGGACTAATCAACAATCCCATGGAGTCTCTGATTCCTAAATTCCTACTTCCTCCTCGAGACTAAAAGTAGAAATATGTAAAAGTAGGCAACTTTAGGGCCATGATGGTATAGTGGTTTGAGTGGTGGACTAGAATTTTGGGAGATCGCCTCCTCCCATATAACCCACACTGCACCCTTAGATCTTCTGGGAGGAGTTTATTACAACCAATGAGATCTCGATTAACAACAACTTCCCAGAGATCTTTTTCTATCGCTGCTCCCAGACTATGGAATACCCTGCTGGAGGAGATCCGTCAAGCAACTAGCTTGGAGAATTTCAACTTAATTTGAGATTAAGTTTTAAAGTCTTAGGGTAGTTATTTTATGTCACTGGTGAATTTGCCAGTTATTTTAAATATATCTATATTATATGTAATTTTAAGGGGGGTAAATTGTTTTAACTTATTACTGTTGTTTTGGATCTGTTTGTTTTATATCCAATTGTTGTGAGCCGCCTTGATTGCCTAATAGGCAAAATGCAGGGTACAAAAATAAAGTTATTATTATTATTATTATTATTATTATTAACTCCCTGCTTAGTCACGAAAATTCACTGGGTGACCTTTGGCAAGTTAAACCCTCTCAGGCTTAGAGGCAGGCAATTGCAAACCTCTTCTAAATAAATCTTGCTGAGAAAACCCTGCAATATGATAGCCATAAGTCAGAGTCAGCCCGAAGTTGCGAAACAACAATAACAACAACAACAGTATACCTTCCAATTTTCTCGGGCCCTGTCTATATGAGGCGGGAAAAAACCATAGTGCCCCACAGTATAGCAAGTCACAGCAGCTGCAACTTGTCTTAATGGTGTTCCCCCCCCCCAGCGGCCCCCATAAGCTTCGTAGCCAAACAAGAGAGCCCTCCTCCCTTCCCAGTCCTGGCAGTGGTGACAACAGCAGAGGGGGTGGGGGAGGAACAGAGAAGGAAGAAGAAGACAAGAGAGCCCTCTTCCCCAGTCCTGGCAGCAGCAACGATCCCTGATTGCTCGCTAAAGGCAAAAAATTGCAGCTGCAGGCGCTTGCCCTATCAGCAAGGCCTACCCCCATGTTTGTGCAGCCAATCAGGGGCACACTTCCTGTACTCTCGGACAGTGATTCCTATCGAACTGCTGTCCTAATGAGCGGGAATGTGCACCCCCCTCGCTGTTTTTCAAAAACTCCGGGAGAAGCTGCCCAGGCTTTTCCCTTGGAGTTTTGTCATTTTTGGTTCCCCTCTTTCTGAGTATGGCGTAACAACACGGATTCCCATTATGACAGGTAGATGTTCTCAAATTCAATGAAAAGTATTTTCACCATTTAGGCAACTCCTCAGTTTGGCAGGTACAATCCTGATTAATCTTTTGCTGTACAACTTTTTCACCTGCTTTTAAAATGACCCATTTTTTCCCCCTCTTCCCACTTTCTTGCTTTGTTGTCAGCTTACTTCAATTGTTGCAAGCTGAGTTCAAAGTGCAAAAGTAGTTTGCACTCAATTAATTTAGAAGGACGAGAAGGGAGTTAACTACATTCAGGTCCACACTACACAAATAATCTAGTTTGAAACTGGATTATTTGCCGTGGCTCCTTACTCTGGAATCCTGGGGCTTGTAGTTTGATGAGGCACCAGCACTCCTTGGTAGAGAAAGCTAAAGACCTTGTAAAACTACACACCCCAGGATTCCATAGGAAGAAGCCATGGCAAATAATCCAGTTTCAAACTGGATTATTTGTGTAGTGTAGATTCAGCCTCAGTCTTGCCCTTCCTAAACCCTGCACATACATTCCACCATTTCTCTGCTTAAAACAGTAGTTTTGCGTGTTCTTCTTCATAAATCACTTTTGCCCTCTTCTTGCCTGGCCACACCCTTTCGACCACACTGGGATGTTGCTCAGCCACATGTATCCCAGTTTCCATTTGTGAAATGCTGGCGGACACATAACAGCAAGGAACTTTTCCTAATTTATATGGTTTGCACAGGTTGTGTTAAGTCCAACTCTTCTTGGCGCAGATTTGGGCTTCCCAGTGTAGCATTTTATTTTGTTTTGTTTTAATATCCCACTTAACAAGGTGTCCTGATCACGCACCATGGTGCTGTGGACAAAAGAACTCAAAATGCTGCTGTTTGTTTAGCAGCCTCAGTCCTGCCAGGAGGGTGGTTTGGAGATTATTAAATACTAGGCCCTGACACAATAGAGAACATCATTATTTTCTATCCAGAATGAGCTTGCAGCACAATTGGACAAGGTGCTTATTTCAGAGAGAGGGGGAGGTGTGAGAGGGAGAGCAAGGGGAAGAAAACACCCTGCTGAAAATGCAAAGGCTTTTGGAGACACTCCAAACCTGCCATTTGCCACACGTTGTATTTCCATTTGGTTCTAATTTGAATTAAATTGAGCATTAACTTGACTGACTTAAAAACAACACCCTGCATACACAGCATCACAATGCCTCACTTTAAAATAAAGTGTCTATGGCATTCAAATGCAGATTTTGTGCTAAACATCATGCTTCGCTCCTCATCTGTTTGTTGACATTTCCAATTTGATAAACATCCCTGCTGTCTGATTAAGCACCTTGTTAAGCATATATATATATATATATATATGGTGATACAGATGAAATATTAGACCTAATACCAGCCTACTGCATCAAAAAAGAAATGGGACCCATGACTGATCTGTTGCTCATGACAGGGCACTCCTTGAAGGCTGACAGAACTGGAAGACAGAATACTCAGTGCTGAGTACACCCAAAAAGATGAATATACAAAAATTCTGTGACCATAAAACCTTGTTTACCTGCCCTGTATATTGAGGTCACCACCCGCATATCTGCAGTATTGGTAACCACATTTTCATTTAACTGTGGTGGGGGTGGAGTCTCTCTTATGTATCTGGAGGGTCTCTCTAGGAGTCTGGAGGTCCTCCAGCACAACTCTATAGTCAGCCTCCACCAGAAGTTGACCATAGAGTCATGTTGGAGGACCCTCAGGTACCTAGAGAGGTATTCTCTCTAGGCATTTTCCAGGTCCTCCAGTGCGATTCTATGGTATTCTATGGCAGTTCACTATTATTCACGATTTTACTTATAAATGGTACGTCTGGGAACAGAGCCCCCTGTAAATACAGGCGGCGACCTGTAGTTTTACTATTTTGCATGGTTTTCATTGTGCCCCCCTGACAGCCCTGATCATGAAATCTCTTATTCAGCAATCCCCCTGGCTTCTGCCATTTCATGAAACAGTGCCGTCCATTTTTTCCTAAATATCTTTGCAATCAATAAGGTCTTTAAAAAAACCCCATACTCTCCAACTGTCCAGATTTTGCAGGGACTGTGCCAATTATTCCTCTCTCATCCCACTTTTTCAGCTGCTTTTTGAATGTTCCAGTTTTTCTCTCCCACTTTCCTCATTTGTCCTCAGTTTACTTCAACCACTGCAAACTGAGTTCAAAGTGCAAAAGCAGTCAGCGCTCCATTATCTCAGCAGGTGGGGTGGTAGTGGACAGGATAGGATGCAATCCCAGTAGGATCAGGCAAAAGCAAACTGCTGATGCCTCTCTTCATTTGTATGCTCTTCCTCCTTAATAATGTTTGCAATCTTGACCACATTCTGCTGTCCTTTGGCCACACATACCCCAATTTTCATCTGTAAATGTTGGAGGGTATAGTATTACAGCATCCTGAATTTTGCCACGAGGGTGCATTATGGCACTGGGAGAGCTGCAGAAAAGCAAGTCTACATCACACTCTGAAGTTGCTTGGCCACATATGTCCCTGTTTCACCTGTGAAACCTTGGAGGGTAGGAAATCAGACCTAGATCAGTTCAGCTTCTCAGGGCCTGTCCCTTCTTCTCTGGTCCTCAGGGCAAGGGAGAGGAATTTCAGAGCAAGATGAATGACTTGAGGAAATGTGTATTTGTGACATTATTCTTACTGCAGACTGCTTTGGAATGACAGCTGTAAGCTCCCCAAAACGTCTACCTGTCACATTCCTCCCCACCTTCCTCACCCTCTCAAACATAGTAGGGACTGTCCCTCGGCATCATGACTTGCGGCTTAAAATCTGAACTGAATGTGGATATTTCATATCAGATAAGAATGTGTTACCACTCCTGTAGGGGAACTTTTGCATGTGTAAGACACCAACAGGATTCTGGCCATTGTGTTGCTCCCACTGTGGGGTGCAAAAGAAGGCTCTTCGCCAGGTCTCGTGATCTACAGGCACTCCATTCCCACCCACCCACCCACTGCACAGACTCATGGCACAAAACACACAGCTGTGCAGATAACCTTTTCCAAATAAGAGAAGCGAAGAGCTACAAGGAGGCAAAAAGTTCTGAGTAACAACTTTGGATAGGCCAATTAGGTCATTCCATTCAGTCCATGGATCCAGCCATCATCCCATCATGTTTTTACCTACTGGCTGATGGCTTTCTAAAGGCCCCCTTGCAATCAGATATATAAATGGTAGCATGTTAAAGGTTGTTACTCTCCATCAGAGACCACGCCTTGGGCTTCTTTTCACAGGAAAGGGTTCACCTGGGAGTTTTTGCCTCTGTCTTTTTGCTCGTTATCTACATTAGGTAACAAGCAGAAGAAAACAGAACAGCAGCAAAGGTTAGCTAAATGTTTGGCAGGCCTCTGGTCTGTCAGAGAGCTCCAGAATCATGAGTGACAGTAAACACAGTGACCTGTAGCAGAACCTAGTGTAAGGAGCAGGTACATAAACACGGTACTCCTCAGCAGGCTGGATAATTGACCCCATGGGTCCTGGTTATGTCTAATGGAAGCAAGCAAACAGGCAACCGTGATGTCAGTATGCACAGAGAAGTGAGAAGAGTTGCACATTTGTGAACGGAGCTGCCTGTTTGCGTGCTACTTCTTAAAAAAGCATGAGTGAGCTTTGTGTCCCATCTTGACGATGATCTCAGAGCCCATGGGGAAAGGTGGGGTAGGGGAAGAGCCAGTCCTAAGCAAAGGAATTCTGCCATAAACCCATCAGTCAGATTGGAGAGAAAGCAGCCAGCAGCAGATTCAGATTAGAGGATCAATCCCAGGGGTCTTTCACACTGCAAAATCACAGCACTTTGATATCACTATTAGTGCCACGGCTGCATATTACTGTTACCTACCCGGATAGCCCTCATCTTGGAATATCAAATAATTGGCAAGATTTAATAATTTGGCTTAATGTGGCCTTCCATATGGTTAGCAAATAAATCAGGGACCCCCAAATACCAAGGTTGGTGTCACATATGACCAAGGGAGGGGCCTTTGGAAACTCCCCAAACAACTACTCAGGTCAGAGACTAACACCTGGACATATGTCATTCACTAATCCACTCAACAATAGCAGATTCCTTGATGCTTGTAAAATGGGTCCTTTCTCTCCTCTCCCCCTTCCAACAATAGACCTTGCCTGCTTCTATTCATCGCCCATTAATGATTGTTAACACTTCCAGAGCACCCTTTGTCTAGCCCTGGGAACCTCTGAGAAACAATGTATTCCACTCAAAATCTCATCCCTTCAGGAGAATTATGACATATGAATATCACCCTAAAACACTGTCAAAGTGTGCACAGGTGCTCTTCTTCAAGACTCAATGTCAGTCTGTGTTATGAGGTGCGCAATTCCACTTCCTCTCGACTTTACATCAGGCTGTTTAGCCATCCCATATACCGAACCCCCCTTGCTGTTTGTTTACTTTGAGATCTCAGCTCTGTAGGATTGGTACCCTATGACCTGCAATCCCCTTACTCTATTCCTCTATCCAAATACTTCCTACTGTCTTGGATAGCCTTGTGTGAGTGTCTGAAGACTAGAATCATAGCATCATAGAATTGTAGAGTTGGAAGAGACCACGAGGGCCATCCAGTCCAACCCCCTGCCATGCAGGAATACACAATCAAATCATCTCTGACAGATGGCCATCCAGCCTCTGTTTAAAGACCTCCAAGGAAGGAGACCTCCACCACTCTTTGAGGGAGTGTGCTCCACTGCTGAAAAGCTCTTACTGTCAAAAAGTTCCTCCTAATGTTGAGGTGGAATCTCTGTTCCTGGAGCTTGCATCCATTGTTCCGTGTTCTAGTTTCTGGAGCAGCAGAAAACAAGCTTGCTCCATCCTCAATGGGACACCCCTTCAAATACTTAATCAGGGCTATCATATCGCCCCTTAACTGTCTTTTTTCCAGGCTAAATATACCCACCTCCCTAAGTCTTTCCCCATAAGGCATGATTTCCAGACCTTTCACCATTTTAGTCGCCCTCCTCTGGACACGCTCCAATTTGTCAATATCCTTTTTGAATTTTGGTGCCCAGAACTAGACACAGTATTCTAGGTGAGGTCTGACAAAGGCAGAATAGAGTGGCACTATTACTTCCACTCTATTATAGTATCTAGATCAAGGGAAGTAATAGTGCCGTTCTATTCTGCCTTGGTCAGGCCTCACCTAGAATACTGTGTCCAGTTCTGGGCACCACAATTCAAAAAGGATATTGACAAATTGGAGCGTGTCCAGAGGAGGGCGACTAAAATGGTGAAAGGTCTGAAAACCATGCCTTATGAGGAGAGACTTAGGGAGCTGGGTATGTTTAGCCTGGAAAAAAGACGGTTTAGAGGCGATATGATAGCCCTGTTTAAGTATTTGAAGAGGTGTCACGTTGAGGATGGAGCAGGCTTGTTTTCTGCTGCTCCAGAGATTGGAACACGGAGCAATGGATGCAAGCTCCAGGAACAGAGATTCCACCTCAACATTAGGAGGAACTTTTTGACAGTAAGAGCTGTTCGGCAGTGGAACGCACTCCCTCGGAGTGTGGTGGAGTCTCCTTCCTTGGAGATCTTTAAACAGAGGCTGGATGGCCATCTGTCGGGGATGCTTTGATCAAGATTTCCTGTGTGGCAGGGGGTTGGACTGGATGGCCCTCGTGGTCTCTTCCAACTCTACAATTCTATGATTCTCTGATTCCCTTGATGTAGACACTATACTTCTATTGATGCAGCCCAAAATCGCATTGGCCTTTTTAGCTGCCGCATCACACTGTAGACTCATGTTCAACTTGTGGTCTACTAGGACTCCTAGATCCCTTTCGCATGTAGTCTCATTCAGCCAGGTCTCCCCCATGCTATATCTATGCATTTTGCCTGAGTGTTTGTGTGAATGCTGTTGATATTAATTTCTAGTAAAGATGATTTAATTGAATGTTTTGGCTTAGTCTCCTTTGTTACTACTGGCATACATAGGTTAAAATATCCTTCTGTTACCCAGCCTCTCACTGACATTTTTGAACTAATTAAATATTCCCCATATTAATTTCAGACACTAGTGGGATCCTCGTGGACCCCATGCAATTTGGGTAACCCTACAGAATCCTGGGATTTATGGTTTGATGAGGCATTGGAGCTCTCTGGGAGAGAAATCTAATACTTCATGTAACTACTAATCTCAAGATACCATAAAATGGAGCCATGACATTTAAAGTGGTATCCAGGTAGTATGATTGTGTAGTGTGAAAGAGGACATAGCCAATAACACAATTTGTCCCCCAAATTTTCACCAGGGGAGTTTTTTCTCCTCTTACTTCCCCTCCATGGGGACAAATCAAGACAACTGGTGGGTTTTTCCACATGCATCTCTTGGCTTGGTTTGGGCCCTTTAAACAGGGCTAGAGGACTCTTTGGTGGTAACCTACCCTGACATCCTTTTTTTGTAATTACTTGAACCCAGATTGAAACCCAGTGGATTTCTTCTCTAGCGAACACCAAGGCTGGAAGTCCACAAGAAAAAACTGCTTATGTGGTGATGCCAGAAAGCCAGATTCATTGTTGTCCAGAAATCACAGCAGCACGTACCCCTGCTTCCTTCTGTGTCTGATCTCAAATTATCCCAGGGAGTGTTCCTAGATCTCAGGGCCTGGACCCTCTTCTCCAGACCTCAGGGTAGAAGTGAAGAATCTGAGGGCAAGAGTTCTGCCTTGAAAGGAAAGTGTGTATGTGTGTGTTTCTCATGTGTTCAATTTGGTCTGAATCCTTTAATCTGTGCACAGTAGACTGACTATGTGATTAATGTTGCTATCCTTGAGCAAGCAGGGATCACCAACACTGGGGCCATGATATTGAGAACAGAGCTCCGCTGGGCAGGGCACGTTTCTAGGATGGAGGACCATCGCCTCCCAAAAACAGTACTCTACAGTGAACTCGCCACGGGTCAGCGTAAGAGGGGGGCTCCAAAAAAGCGATACAAGGACTCCCTGAAACAACATCTCAGGTTCGGCCAAATTGATCACCAACAATGGTCTGCCCTGGCCTCACATCGGAAGGCATGGAGATGCACTATCCACAATGCTGCAGCCTTATTTGAGAACTCACACCGAACAAGCCTTGAAGAGAAATGACAACGCAGAAAGAATCACAACCCAGAAACATCACCCAAGAACACCTTCTGCTGTCCTTTCTGCAACTGGACTTGTTTATCTCGGATTGGCCTTTCCAGTCATCAACGGGCTTGCAGAAAGCGTGGGATGAGTCATTCCTGAATCTTCATTTGCAAAGAAAAGCCAGAGAGAGAGCCACAGAACCTGTTGGATTTACCTATGTGTTGACTGACCACTCAACAACTAATTCAATGGGCCTACTCTATTTGGGACTAATGAACAGGATCTAAGACTTGAAGCTTTTTAAAAAAATATTATTGAATGACATCAATCAGTGGTGCCACTGTGATTGATGCTTAATATATTGTGCTTAACGACATCATCAGAAGCTACTCCTTTTAACATCATCCCTGTGTTACACAAAAGCATGCACTTACTGGTTTTCTCACTGGTTGACCCAAATGAAGCTACTGCCTCAAGCACACTTCTTGTGATGATACTTGTTCATTACTATGCAACACTTTGGCTTTCTTAACAAGTGATAAAGACTTCCATTTTTAAAATAAAAAATAAAAACCTGTGCCCCATCTCTGAGAGATGACAACCTCATTTAATGATTTACACTGCTCTATTAAGCAAACATATTTGAGGCATTTAATCTTTTCTTTTCTTCCAACCCAAACAGTTTTGGCTCTAGGGCATAGGCAGGTCAGGTACAAGAGAAGTATGGAAACGAAGGAAGATATTGTGACTGAAATTCCCCACTTCACATTCATGTGTAAACACCTATGATTAACTATCACTTCTTCAAACAAATGAGCCTTTACAAAATTCATTTAATCCTAAAATAGATATTCAGTCGGATTCTTACAATCTTGCTGGAAACAATGCCTCCAGGCTATTTCATACTATCCATGCAAACTATAAAGCTATTAAAAACAAGTCAGCTAAACATGGTAATACTGATTCATCTCATCCACAGTGGCAACAACTTTTGATGATATTCCATTGGCTTTATTGGAACTTCTTCCCCATAGAGCCAACTGAAGATATTTTGCTGTCCAAGGTAAAGAACAAGATGACACCCCCCCTTTCATTTAACTTACAAATCCAACCAGACTGGCAGATTATGTTTTCCCTCAATACTGTTTAAACTTTCACCACTGGGATTCTTTATCACAGGGCCTTGTCCCTCTTCTCCAGCCATCAAGGTGAGGTGTTGAAATCCCTGGGAAAGAATATTGCCTTGGAAAGGGCATATAATTACAACTGCTGGCTGAAGCCCTTCATCAGACACATTATGTCATGGCTATACTCCATCTCATGCTCTGACCCTCCAAACCCACCTGAAAATCCAGGCCGCCATACTGAGGGGCAGAGTTCTGTGATGCTAGTGAGTGGAGCACTGCAGAGTCCTGTTTCAACTCTTCCTCACACCATGGTTCACTGGCTGGAGGGGGCTGATGCCTCACCTTTCAGTGCCCCACTTGCTATATTGCAGAACTCCCTCCCTTGGTATAGCTGCTAGGGTTTTAAGGTGGCATGATTAAATACTTCATAAATTTTGGTCACTTTCATGATCCTTGCACTATTGCCATGAGGGCAAATGCCCCCTAAAACCCATCTTAAAAGCGACGCAACCACACCAGCCAAAGGGGTTGTGTTGCTGCTGAGCAGGGCACTGAAAGATCACAAAGAATCATAGAATCATAGAGTTGGAAGAGACCACAAGGGCCATCTCATCTAACCCCCTGCCACGCAGGAATACCCAATCAAAGCCTCCCCAACAGATGGCCATCCAGCCTCTGTTTAAAAATCTACAAAGAAGGAAACTCTGCCAAACTCTGAGGCAGTGCATTCCACTGCTGAACAGCTCTTACCGTCAGGAAGTTCTTCCTAATGTTCAGGTGGAATCTCTTTTCCTGTAGTTTGAGTCCATTGCCCCGTGTCCTAGTCTCTGGAGCAGCAGAAAACAAGCTTGCTCCATCCTCAGTATGACATCCCTTCAAATATTTAAACGTGGCTATCAGGTCACCTCTTAACCTTCTCTTCCCCAGGCTAAACATACGCAATTCCCTATGTTGCTCCTCATAGGGCATGGCTTCCAGACCTCCCATCATTTTGGCTGCCCTCTTCTAGACATGTTTCTGCTTGTTAATATCCTTCCTGAATTGTGGTGTCCAGAACTGGGCATATGTCCAAATCACTCCTGCCAGTAAGTCAAAATGTCACAGTTACAACAGGACCCAGCAAGGGTCCCTGCATCTGCTTGCTGCATCATGGTTCACTGGCAAAAGGGGTCTTTACCTGTCGTACTTCAATGCCAGTGCCACAGAGCTATTTTTTGGGGGGGCCTACCTGGTTTTTAAGGTGGATTTAAGTGGGTTGGGTTAGGAGATGGATTGTAGCTACATCATCATAAGTATGTAGGGTTCAAATGCTTGCTCAGCTATGGAAACACAGTATGTGACTTTGTGCAAGTCGCTCTCTCAGAAGCCTAAGAGGAAGGCAATGGTAAACCTCCTCTGAATAAATCTAGCCAAGAAAATCCCATGATAGGTTTGCCGCAAGACAGAGTTGACTTGAAAGCACACAACAAGAACACAAAAGGCTTAGCGGCCTACCTTGTTTTATATAGACTCACACATGTGAATGGATTTGAATGGTTTTAAGATGTCTTAATTGGTTTTAATCTGTTTCCTTTTAACTTCATCTTTATCAATGACTTGGATGAGGGAATTAGGGGCATACTTATCAAATTTGCAGATGACACCAAATTAGGAGGAGTAGCTAATACCCTGGAGGACAGGATCAAAATTCAAGATGACCTGGATAAACTGGAGAGCTGGGCCAAAGCTAACAAAATGAAATTCAATACAGAGAAATGTAAGGTACTGCACTTAGGGCGAAAAATTGAAATGCATACATATAGGATGGGGGAGACCTGGCTGAATGAGACTACATGCGAAAGGGATCTAGGAGTCCTAGTAGACCACAAGTTGAACATGAGTCAACAGTGTGATGCGGCAGCTAAAAAGGCCAATGCGATTTTGGGCTGCATCAATAGAAGTATAGTGTCCAGATCAAGGGAAGTAATGGTGCCGCTCTATTCTGCCTTTGTCAGACCTCACCTAGAATACTGTGTCCAGTTCTGGGCACCACAATTCAAAAAGGATATTGACAAATTGGAGCGTGTCCAGAGGAGGGCGACTAAAATGGTGAAAGGTCTGAAAACCATGCCTTATGAGGAGAGACTTAGGGAGCTGGGTATGTTTAGCCTGGAAAAAAGACGGTTAAGAGGCTATATGATAGCCCTGTTTAAGTATTTGAAGAGGTGTCACGTTGATGATGGAGCAAGCTTGTTTTCTGCTGCTCCAGAGATTGGAACACGGAGCAATGGATGCAAGCTCCAGGAACAGAGATTCCACCTCAACATTAGGAGGAACTTTTTGACAGTAAGGGCTGTTCGGCAGTGGAACGCACTCCCTCGGAGCGTGGTGGGGTCTCTTTCCTTGGAGGTCTTTAAACAGAGGCTGGATGGCCATCTGTCGGGGATGCTTTGATCGTGATTTCCTGCATGGCAGGGGGTTGGACTGGATGGCCCTCGTGGTCTCTTCCAACTCTGCAATTCTATGATTCTATGATTCTTAAATCGTTTCATATGTTTTTAACCATTTAAAATCATGATATTGTTGACATTGGTCTAAATTGATTATGTTGCTTTTATTGGATGCAGTCCTGAGATCTTTAGATAGAAGGCAAGATAAAAATATTTTAATGAACAATATAGCATGCTGGGCAACTATTGCCCTTCAGATGTTTTCACTTACAATTCCCATAAGCATTAACCAGTTTCGCCAACTGTGAGGACTTACAGGAGTTGTAGTCCAAAACCATCAAAATTCCACAGCTGTGCAACCCTGCTCTATTGTTATGTATGCTGCAATCCAATTCATGTCTTCTCAGAAGTACACCACTTTGAGAGCAATGAGAGCACTGTCAGGTAAGTGAGGGCAGGACTGCAGGATTAATGTCACAACAGTCACACCTCTAGTCCGGATGTTCATAGAGCAAAACTTGGGAAAAGCACAGATTGCAGACATCTTGTTTCTGCTGTATTCAGCAGTGGACTGTACAAAAACCAGCTAATGTAAGTGTGACACTTTCACTGTCTTTTTTTAATCGCTGACACATAAGCAAACTTGTTCATAAACAGGTAAAAATTACATTCTATTTGATTATGCCAAGCAAATGGTAAGGTTCCCTCAAAAATTCACACCTGCTGTGAGTTTTTGCTCTCCCTGTATACTAAATAACTTGTTTTATCTAACACATGTTAGATTGTGCACTATGACCTAGCAAGCATTTTTTTTAAGCCATCTGGCTATACATACAGAAACAAGAACCTCTCTGGAACTCAAACATTCTTGCACTCTTTTTTTACCAATATACAAATGTTTGCTGGATACATTTTCTCTTCCTTAAAAACTGAGAGCAGATGAATTGTGTCATAAGGGCATGGGATCACACCCGTGTATAAGAGAAACCAAGCTCTAGTTAATTTCTCCTTGGCTTATGCCCTTTCTAAATTCATAAACTCACAGAATCAGAGTTGGATGAGACCACAAGGGCCACAAGCTTTTTCTCTGCTGCTCCAGAGACTAGGACACAGAGCAATAGACTCAAACTACAGGAAAAAAAGTCCACCTAAACATTACAAAGAAATTCTTGATAATAAGAGCTGTTCATCTGTGGAATACGCTGCCTTGGAGTGTAGTTGGAGTCTCTTCCTTCGGAGGTTTTTAAACAGAGGCTGGATGGCCATCTGTCGGGAACGCTTTGTTTGAATATTCCTGCAGGGCAGGGGGTTGGACTAGATGGCCCTTGTGGTCTCTTCCAACCCTATGATTCTATGATTCTTCTTTGCTGCGCGAACTGCTGCTCTTCAGGATTGGTAATTATAGCCCAAACTTCCCCGATTCTATTCCTCTATCCCCAATCTTGCTGTCTTACTCTTCGTCAGCCTTGTGTGGTTGTCTTGTGAGCATGAGTACCTTTGTGAATACTTCAGTGTTTATTTTCCAATAAAAACAATTTTTAACTCATTTTGGCGTAGAGTCTCATCTGTTAGTACTGGTATACACAGGAGCAAAGATCCTTCAAGTTACCCAATCTCTTGCAGCCATACCTTTGAGATAATATTAATTCCACAATTTAATATTGTAATTTGGTGTCATGAGTGGGTCCACACAGACCCTACACATTCAAGTTAACACTACAGTCTTCTGCTTTACAAAGTATTATCTTCCAGTAAGTCACATTGACTCATGATATGTTGAAAGTACAACAGCCTCAGTTTAATCATTTTTCACTTCTAGTGACAATTCAGGCTTGATTTGCTCTAAGACCCATTCATTTGTCTTTTTAGCAGTGAGAGTTCACTTTTTCACTTCTAGTGAGAGTTCAGGCTTGATTTGCTCTAAGACCCATTCATTTGTCTTTTTCGCAGTCTACGGTATCCATATAAACTCTTCTCCAACATGACATTTCAAAATTCTGCTTTTCAAATATGAATCAACCACAAGAATTATGGAAAATTTTCATTTGTTGAGGCCCACATCCATTAGGTAATACAGTAGGACCCCTGTATCCACTGGGGATTGGTTCTGGGGGGGGGCATGGATACCGAAAACCATGGATAATAGCGAACACCATTGAAAATAATGAGCCTTGTGGTTTAAAATACTACAGAGTTGTCTTGGAGGACCTCGAAAATGACTAGAGAGGATACATTTTCTAGGAAGACTTTATGGTAGGTGTGATGTTTTGTGTCCTGTGGATAATTGAATCAGTGGATAATGAATCAGTGGATACAAGGGTCCAACTGTATATGAAAAACTGCAGGATTAAAATTTACATTGCATTGTCCTTGTAGCAGTGAAGCTTCTGACATTGGCTGTGATGGAACACAGCAGTGATTCTCAAATTTTAGTCCTTCAGATGTTTATACTTCAATTCCTAAAAGTCCCATCCAGCACGGCCAATAGCAAGCGTTCTGGGAATTGACATACTAAACATCTGAAACATGAGAGTTTGAGAACCACTGGGACTGAGCATATTCAGGGAACAAAACTGTTAGCAACAAGAGATTAATATGCAGCTTCTGTAAGAAGTAGTAGTTGTCAGTTTGGCTAAGATTAAACCAAATTCATGCTGAGAGAAGGAGAGCTGTAAAGTGCAGCTTAATGACTAGGAAGCTAATTGCAACTAGCCCAATTTTAAATTCTGCTTTCCTACAACTCAAAGGGATGGAGTTCTACAATTTCCAAAAGATTAGAAAATTTCCCTTTTTGATTACTGCTCCCTGAATCCTCAACCAACCCTGTTTTGGGAGTTCTGGGCATTGTCATTCAAAAAGGAACTTTTCCAAACTCTAATATTTTCTACCCTATTTCCCTTAAAACTTGAATATTACCAAGGATATGCAAAGATATGAAGGTCCCTTAGAGTCAAGTTTCACTTTGTTGTTGTCATTATTTACTGTCAAGTCAACTTTGACTTATGTGAGCCTATGAATGAAAGACCACCCAGATCCCTGGTCATCAATTACCTTGCTTTCATCTTGCAGATTCAAGGCTGTGGCTTCCTTTATTGAATCAATCTGCCTGATGCCTGACTTACAGCAATCTTATCATAGGGAGTCCTTGGTGAGATTCAAAGGAGGTTTGCGATAGCCTTCCTCTAATAATGAGAGAAGTGTGAACTACCCAAAGTCACCTGTTGGGTTTCCATGGCTAAGGAGGGATTTGAACCCTGGTCTCCTAGAATCCTAATCCAATACCCAAGCCATTACACCATGGTATCTCTTTGTCTTCATTATACAGAGTTAAAGCATTGGTCCATCCAACTGGCTCTTTGTTACTTGCTACTTAACCTTTTTAACAGAAGAGACCAAGGATGAAGCCTCAAGCACCCTGAATTAAAAGCATATTGTCTACCACTGAGCTATGAGTCTTTTTTCAGTATCACCTGAAACTGTTGCTTCATTTAATCCAACGCTATACACTAGTTAAACATTATCACACTAGTGAAATGTTACACTAATTAAACATTAAGATCATTTTGTCTTGATGCAAATATTCCTCTTTCCCTTGCTTGATCTCTGTTGAATCTGTGTCCTGGAAACAATAGTTATGTTTACAGGTTGTGGCCATTTTAGCTAGTTCTGGGATAATACAATCAGATAGCAAAGTTGAAATAGATTTCATTAAGGAAAACACTGGGTTAATTTAAATTGATCCAGGGAGTGGGAATGAAAGTCCTTGGTAATGCTGGGAGCTCCAAAAAATACCTCAGAATGAAGAAAATGTCATGTTGATCTCCAAAATAAAATTGGTTTGTACAGGAATAAAATCTGAGACTTCTAGGGTTTTCTTTCCTTGCCTGCAGGCACTCTAAAAGTATCCCCCCCCCAAGGAGTTCATGTTATTCCATTAAAAAAATTTTCCTCTAAAGTCAGGACAGTGTGTCAAGTCTTCATGAAGTTTTGCAGGTCTGATGCCCTGAAAGAAAAAATGCCTGCCATATGGCCAGAAAGTATTAACATAACAGATAGCAGAAGATAGGGTAGGTCCCCAATGAAATAAAGGGGGAAACTAAAACTGAAGATAAAATGAAATTAAGTATAATGTGAAATGAAACAATTCTGGCCAAAAAAATTTAAAAAGAGAATAAAAATCAGTAAATAAAAATAGATAAAAATGATAATGAGAGATGACACTTTCCCCCCACTTAGTGTGGGATTCAGTCACTGGGAAGCAGAAAACGATACCACACTGGGAAATAATTCATTAATTGAGTCTTAGCTTATTGTATGATATTAAATGAATACAGAATCAGCTTGTCAACAAGGACTGCTATAGCTCATTATCTAATGGAGAAAAATAGACAACATGGGGGCCACCAAGCAGAAAGTACGAAGAGATCGTAATCCTAGGGTGAACCAAACTCTACCCATTGGAGTCACAGTATTTTCTGTGCTCATTGATGTCAACGGACCTTGAAAACATTTTTTTTCCTGCACAGATTCTGATCTGAAATTCAAAGCAGGGTTATGTTTCACTTGGGTGGTAAGTTCTTTTATCACAGCAGATATGTTGTACTGTCTTTGAAATGTTTTGTCCAGTTTAGAACAGGATGAAAAATAGTTGTGCCAACAACAAATTTGGTGCTAAGGAAAGATTTCACAAATTTCCCAGAATGAGGAAAAGTAACATTTTGGACCACAGTGCCTACACCCCCTTGCCGCCCTAGACAGAGGATTCTATTGCTTACAAAAATATGGAGGAAGGGACTGACATTAATGGAAAATTACTACAAAATAATAATAATGGAAGCAAGGATGGAAGCTAGCTGCCCCCCATAATTTTTTTTTTGGGGGGGGTTGTTTCTTCTAAGAGAGAAGCAACTGATTGGCATCAATAGCAACTTGCTTCCCTAGGATGAATACCAGCACTAGGTTGGGTCACTAGAATTGTGACATGGAGATGAAAAGGCTAATGTGCCTATTTTGTTTTTGTTTTTTGTAATTTGGATTAGTTTGATTGGTTATTCTGAAAACACAAAGGGAGGGAGGGAGGGAAAGACAGATAATGTGCATCTGTACACTACACACATCAGTTTTATACCACTTTAGCTGCTATGACTCCATCCTACAGAAGTCTGGAACTTGTAGACTGGAGAAGCATTTCAAATTCTCTGCTAGAAACCAATAGTGCACAAGTGGGCCACTGTGTGGGGGCCAGGAGCCACCCCCCCCCCATGCAGCAACCCTAATACCTTTGTTTTCCTCTTCCTGTTGCAATTTTTGGGAGGGACTGCGAAAGGGAAGGTATGGATGGGGGAAGTAGCATGTGATTCTGAGGTGCTTGTGGGAGGTGGAAAGAGGACATTCTTGAGTGTTTTCCTGCATTTGGGTCCCCCCCCCACTGTGGTTGGGGGCAAAAAATGCTGGAAAAATTGCATCATTTTTTTTAAAATGGGGGTGGGTTTTGGGGGGACCTTTGGGTAGCTGGTCAGGGGCTTCAGGGCCCCCACAAGCAGGGTCCAGGACCTGTACTTTGCGTACGCCTGAAATAATATTTGCCACACCAAAATACACATCCTTGAATTCCATAGGCTGGATCCATGACAGCTTAAGAGATACGAAACTGATATAACTGTATAGTGCAGATCTATCCAGAAAGAAAGATTGAAGACATATCATGTTTAATTTGGCCCTTATTCTTCTGCTTCCAAAGCCCTTTGCTGGCATTCTACAAGGAACTTAATCATTGCAACAGGCTCCTTTTATATCTGAAAATAGGGAGGCTGTGCAGCTGTAGTCTATTCCAATGGAAATGAAAGAGGCTGATCTGTTTGTGAGATGCCTTGACAAATTGTTTGTGCCACACATGCATTCTTTTCCTAGAAAAGGTGGGGGGGAGACACTGCCACCGCCACAACACAGCACAAGGCTTTCTTTTTCTTGCTTCCTTACAATTCATGATAGCCCATCTCCCAGTTACAATAGGGACAACAGGAGAGGATTGATTGCTGGCAAGTTTAATGCTACCCTTAATGACAGCTTGTGAAGATTAGGAAGTTGCTGGAATCAGATATCAGTGAAGACTTGGGACTGCTTTGTGGAGACAGTCTGAATTAATTAATCGGTAGCGTTCCTTTGATATCCCTTTGATATCCGGCTCGATGCCAGTTAAGACCCAAATACAAAGGAAGCTTCACTTTGTTTATACTTTCTTAGGTTTTTAGCCTGCAGTTTTCTGTTTGGTGGTCTTTGTGTTTTCCCCTCTGTCTCTTTTAACTCTGCCCAGCCAGTATGTTTACAAGATGCTTAAAAAACCAGTGCAGTGTAGTGACATGGTTTTAATGATTGCCTTGTTCAAAATAATCACAAGCCAGATTCCTCAGGGCAACATTGTTAGTAGCACACTGCCAGTTAGCCAAGTTTCAAAAGAAAGAGTTTTATAACCAGACAGTTGCTTCCTGTAAAGTTTCCACAAGCACAGAATGGACACTAGAATAGCTATTCTTGGCCTACCTGCACAACAAGCCACATCCTATCTACTATCTGCCCATGATCACAATATCATACTTTCCATCTCTCCTGATCTGGCAGGGATCGTCCCAATTAATCCTCTGCTGTCCCACTTTTTCAGCTGCTTTTAAAATGTCCGTTTCTCTCTTTTCCTCCCCTTTGTCCTCAGCTTGCTTCAATTGTTGTAGAGTGAGCTCAAAGTGCAAAAGCAGTTTGTGATCAATTAACACAGGAGGAAAGAGAGAATAGAAATGGGGGGACTCTTGCCCTCCCAGAAGGTTCAGGCAAAAGCAAACTACTCTGATCTTGTGTGTTTTTCCTCATTAATAACTTTTGCCATCTTGACCACACTCTGATATTGCTTGGCTAGATGTGTCCTGGATTTTACTTGTGGACTGTTGGAGGGTATGTGAGGACTAAAAGTTTACTTTTTATTTAAATGAAGAACTTGGATTCTCTGGTTTCCATCAAGAGCATGCACAGTGTACGAGGCCTTACAATCAGTAAAGAGCTGAAATCTGATCCAGGCTAGTCCAACATATTCTACAGCATGAGGCAGGGCAGCAAACAGAGCCCTCTCTATCCACTGAAATAAAGGTGCATAGTATCAAGACCCAGGTAAGCTACAGTTGCCCCTCTACATTTGCTAGGGTTAGGGGTACAGGACCCTCCAAAAGTGGAAAAACCGCAAATATTTCTAGGCTCCCAAAACCATATTTAAAGCACACAAAAAAGTATGATCTGCAGATTCAATCCATTGCAGGTGTCTTCAAGGTGGCAAGGTTCCTTTTGGAAGGCATTAGTGGGCGGCTGGCGGGGCTTGCCCCCGCCTCTGTTGCTGCCCTATGACATTTTTATTAGGAACTTACAAGCCTCACTGCATGTTCACAGTCTCTCTCTCAGTCTCACGAGACTTGCAGTCTCTATTAAAAATGGCACAGGGCAGCAGTAGAGGCTGCAGCAAATAATCTATGAACAATCAAATATGCAAAAATTAAACCTGCAAATGTGGAGGGCTGACTATATTTTAAAACAATGGTTCTTAACCTGTGATCTGGGGACCCCCAGGGGCCCGTGATGTCCTCAGAGGATGTCCACAAAGGCTTGAAGGCTGCTTGGCCCACCTCCTCCCTGCAGTGGAGTAGCCATGTGACAGGGGCCAAGGCAAAGGTTGGCTGGCTGGCTTGGCCTGCACATTGCCATTCAATCCATTCCAGCCACAAACTTGGAGGAAGCAGCAGAAGAAAAGTCTTCCCTTCCCCTTCATTCCTCTGAGGGAAGGTTTAAAGGATGGTGTAATTATTATTGTTATTGTTATTATTATTATTATTATTATTATTATGGTTTTTAATCTTTAGTTAAGTCTTGGGGGTCCACAGCAACAAATGATATTTAAAGGAGGTCCCTGGTAAAGAAAAGGTTAAGAACCACTGTTTTAGAACATGAAAAAGAAAATTCCACAAGTGCCTCTCCTCAGAAAAAAGCAATAACTACCAATTAAAAAACAATAGCTGCCCTTTCAAGACTCCTAAAATTTGCTGCCTGAGACATAATTTTCATTTTGCCTGATGACAGGGCTGGTCCCTGAACCTGTTAAAGATCTACATGGTACAATAGGACATGCATATTTTTACCCATGCTGGGAAAAAGTGGAAGCAAAGCACACATCTTTAGACGGATCAGAAAGGAAAAGGAAGCAGGAATTAATTACCCTAAATAGAATTTATAGCAGTAGACTGGGATTAACACCTCTGCCCTTTCAAAAAGCACTAGGGGACCTTAAACAACGACTAACAAATGAACACGAAAAAGATTCTATTCCTCATCCAGGGCATAGCACCTCCGGCAGCACACTGTTCCTGAACACCATGCTGTGGCACTGGTTCATTGCCGATGCATATGGAAGTGTGCCAGCTCCTAATTCACTCACGCTGAAACAGGCTGCAGCCTGGCTTGCCCTTCAAAGCCCCCTGTCCAAGTAGCAATTAGACTTCACTTTTGCAGGTCTGAGGATAAACAGTTCAACAGACAGCAACAAAGGTAAAAAATACATAGAACGGGGCTTTGGAGGGTAAGCACAGAGAGCCAACAGGGCTAAACTGCATAGTTAATGATAATGACAGTCTAGTATCACTACCTGGATGAAAGGTTTTCAACTTACCTGATATTTGTGACTTGTTGCTTGAAAGCAGTCCTCATCATGTGATGGTGATGTTATTGATAATGGTCATCATCATCATCATCATCTTGGTTTCACAGGCTAAACCTGCACTTCAGAAATAATCTAGTTTGATAACACTTAAACTGCCATGGCTCAATGCTATGGAATTCTGGGATCTGTAGTTTGTGAGATATTTAACCTTCCAGAGCTCTGGTGCCACAACAAACTACAAATCTCAGGATTCCATAGCATTCAAACAAGGCAGTTAAAATGGTGTCAAACTAGATTATTTCTGCAGTGCAGATGCAGCCACGATCTTCCAAATGTTACTGACTGAAGTTTTGGCCCATCATTGATTTGGAAGCAATCCAAGCATCTAGAAATCAGTGAGGTGTCATGGGATAATGTGGGTTACTTTCACTTTCTGTAATTGTGCTGTTGTGAATCTATCTGTTATGATTTCATTTAGATGTTTTGTTAGTCCATTTGGAATTGCTCCCAGAGCACTTATCACCACTAGAACCAGAGCTGTTTTCTTTCCCCAGAGGTGCTAAATCTCACTTTGTAGGTCTCTATATCTCATAACCTTTTCCCTCTGTTTGTGTTCAGTTCTACTATCCTCAGTATGATGATCACCATCTGGGAGGTTTATAATAAAATCAATTTAAGAAACTTAAAATTGAAAGCAGTAAGAATAATGTAAACGTAATAAAAACATATCAAACAAATACTTCAAACATTGAATAATTTTTTAAAAGTTAAAAGAGTGTAAATCCCCTGGGTGTATACAAATTAGGGTGAAAACAATTTGGCTTCAAAAGCTTTTAAAAATGAATGAAACTGTCACCTCCCCCTGACTTCTGGAGGACCCACAGGTGGGTGTGAAAGATGCTGACTGCTTTGCATCTAGCTATACAAATTTTGCAAACTGTTTTTGACACACACACCCCGGGTGGGGCTCTCAATATGGTGAAAATGCCCTCCAAAATGGTAATGCTATGGGCGAAGATGTATCTTACAATTGGAAGAGTGGAACTGTAGATAGCCTTGCATTTAATTTCCCTCTGACCTCAATGTATACAATCCCACTCCAAACTAAATGTTGTGTGTGTGTCCGTGTCCGCATGCATATACTTGAAATCCTGGGCAGCACTCCCTGCATCTGATGTTCTCTCTATGAATCTCTACCATCTTGTCACCATGAACACATTCAGTCTCCTCCAATATTGGAAATTCAGTAAGGATAGGCCTGGATAGCAAGTATTTGGATGGGAGGCTACTAGGAATCTCCAGGCAGGGCTAGGCAACAATCCTACTTGGAAAAGTGCACAAACACTGTCAGAGTTGACAACACTGAGTGAGATGGACCAGTGGTCTGACTCAGCATAAGGTACCTTCTTCTGTTCCTATGAGCGCTATAGTCCACAAAGCTCATATTTTAACAATTATATTACCTTTAATGTGTCACAGGGCCCATGATTGCTTGCAATGAAATGTACTATAACAGTGGTTCTTAACCTGTGGTCCGCAGACCCTCAGGGGGCCACGATGTCCTCACAGGGGGTCATCAAAGGCTTGAAGGCTCAGCCCACAAGACAGGAGCTAAGGCAAAGTCCGGCTGGCTTGCCTATGCATTGCTCTTCAATCCGCTTCAGCCACAAATTTGCAGGAAGAAGCAGGAGAAAAGTCTTCCCTCCCCTCCAGTGCCTCTGAGGGAGGGGCTAATGGATGGTATGATTGCATTGTTGTTGTTGTTGTTCGGGTTTTACATCTTGAGTTAAGTCTTGGGGGTCCGCAGCAACAAAAGATATTTAAAGGCAATTTCTGGTAAAGAAAAGGATGAGCCATTGCACTGTAACCCCCCTCTCCACACACACAACAAGCTGTAGTTCAATCACAGTGCTTGGCCTTTTTGAACTCCCAGAATCTCTTTGCAGGCAATGCCGTTGGACATGCTAGCTGGGCAATTCTGGGAATCGTAGTCCATACAGTAATTTTGTCAAGCTCTGGTCAAGCTTCAAGCCCTGGTGCCATTATCAGATATTTGCCTTGCACATGTGTAGCAGAAGATCGGTGAAACAGTGTGATTGTGGTCACCAGATAAAAATGCAAACCATAAAACATTCTTTCCCTTTTCTGTTTCATATCAGAGTTTGTGGCTTGGAAGCATCTGTCTATGAGACATATAAATACACTTGTAAAGCATTTTTTATGAGATGTTTATAGCTCCCTGCTGCTACTAACACCCTTCATGCCTCTTGTCATTAAATCCTTTTCACAAATCGCATTGGCAGCCTAGTATAGGTTTTTCCATACACTCATTTGTGGAAGGCATAATTAAATAAAGCAAGTGTCATCTGAGGGCAGTCCCCATCCACCGTTTCCATTTCTGAAGCCTGGCAATGTTGTTTACCATTTGCCTCCCTAATCTCATTGATGTTGCAAAGGCATGTGAAGCAGCATCAAGGGTGGCTGTCTCAAATACCCGCTCATTAACCGAACACTTTTAATAGTGTGCCATCATGTTAATGAGCCTGCTGCAAAAGTTCACCACTTCTCTAGTTGGGAGCATAACATGGCAGCAGGACAAAGACATGGTTAAGGGCATCACCGATTTGCTCCTGTTGGATAAACACCTTGAGCATGTAAGGCCAAGCTTTCAAAATGCTCCCACATCCAGACGCTCTTGGAGATGGCTGCACAGGCTTTCATGCTCTGATTGTGAGAGGCATCTGGTTGGCTACCAGGGAAACATGATGATTGTTTCCTGCTGCTCCAGAGACTAGAACATGGACCAATGGATTCAAATTACAAGAAAATGACATCCCACCTAAATATTAGGAAGACCTTTTTTTTTTAAATGTAAGAGCTGTTCTACTGTGGAATAGATTGCCTCAGAGGATGGTGGACTCTCCATCTCTGGAAGTCTTTAAACAGAGGTTGGATGGACAACTTTCAGGAGTGCTTTGGCTGTGTATTCCTGCACAGCAGGGAAGTTGGACTAGATGGCCGCTGTGGTCCCTTCCAGCTCTAAGATTCTATGATTCTATGCTGTCCAAATGGACCCTAGGTTTAGAGAGCATCTTTGGTTTGGGCATCATCCCGTCCATCATCCATGGCAGTTAAAGTGGAATATATAGCACTCTTATTGTGTAGTGTGAATGGGCCCCGTGGTCAGCTGATGGCACTCTCTGACATTTCTAAAGGCTTTTAAGGACTCTTCTGGATGACTGATAGTCCTGGTAAATGTCATGCAGTTTTGTTCCTGAGTTGTATGCCTTGCAGCAGTTGTTCCCACCCCCACATTGGGTTTCCCCTCCCTGCTTCAGTTGGAGTGTGCTCACAATTCAAACACACACACAAACACATATACCATATAACTTTAAGCAAAAGGGACTGTTACCAGATAGGATAAGAAACATCTAGCCAACTTGCTTCTAGCCAGAAGGTGGATGCAGAACAGGGCAGAGTAGAGGGTGAGCCCTGGCACCACAACTACTGGCGAGGAAGCTAGAACAGAACAGTACAGACCGCTGTTCGAATAAATATGTGTTATTTGGAGGGGGATGCTGTAAAACTCACCTTTTGAGTATGTGAATTGCCCAAGGTCACACAGTGGGTTTCCATGGCCCAGCGGGGATTTGAACCCTGGTCTCTAGAGTCATAGTCCAATGCTCATAGAATCACAGAATCATAGAGTTGGAAGAGGCCATCGAGCCTCTGTTTAAAAACCTCCAAAGAAGGAGACTCCACCACACTACGAGGCAGTGCATTCCATTTCCAAACAGCTTTTACTGTCAGAAAATTCTTCCTAATGTTTAGAGAGAATCTCTTTTCCTGTAGTTTGAACCCATTTCTCCGTGTCTAGAGCAGCAGAAAACAAGCCTGCTCCATCCTCATTATGATATCCCTTCAAATATTTAAACATGGCTATCATGTCCCCTCACAACATTATCTTCTCCAGACTAAACATACCCAGCTCCCTAAGCCGTCCCTCATAGATCATGGCGTCCAAACCACCCACCATCCTAGTCGCCCTCCTCTGGACACATTCCAGCTTCACAATATCCTTCCTGAATTGTGGTGCCCAGAACTGGACACAGTATTCCAGGTGAGGTCTGACCAAAGCAGAATACAGTGGCACTATTACTTCCCTTGATCTAGGCATTATACTCCTATTAATGCAGCCTAGAATTGCATTGGCTTTTTTAGCTGCTGCATCACACTGCTGACTCATGTTCAGCTTGTGGTCCACTAAGGAGATTTTCAGACGCGATTTTCGGATCTATATATTCCAAAACAGCTCCGTTGCTGCCGCGCGGCAGGGGAGCAGTTTTGGACAACGCCGTTCCTCTGCCGAACCCCTCCGTGTCACTTCCGTGACAGAATGGAGGAAGCCGCGTCATATTTCACTCACGATTGTTGCCCGTGAGTGAAATACGACACGGTTTCCTCCATTCTGTCACAGAAGTGACACGGAGGGGTTCGGCAGAGGAACGGCGTTGTCCAAAACTGCTCCCCTGCCGCACAGCAGCAACGGAGCTGTTTTGGAATATATAGATCCGAAAATCGCGTCTGAAAATCTCCTATGACTCCTAGATCCTTTTTGCATGTACTGCCCTCAAGCCATGTGTCACCCATCCTATATCTGTGCATTTTATTTTTACTGCCCAAGTGTAGTATCCTACATTTCTCCCTGTTGAAATTCATTTTGTTAATCTTTCTTTCTAATCTGTTGAGGTCATTTTGGATTCTGATTCTGTCCTCTGGGGTATTAGCTACCCATCCTAATTTGGTGTCATCGGCAAACTTGATAAGCATATCCTCTGTTCCCTCATCCAAGTCATTGATAAAGATGTTGAATAACACTGGGCCCAGGACAGAACCCTGTGGCATCCCACTGGTCACTTCTCTCCAGAATGAAGAGGAGCCATTGGTGACTACCCTTTGGGTTTGGTCAGTCAACCAATTACAAATCCACCAAACAGTTGCATTGTCTAGCCCACAGGTTACTAACTTTTTTTCAAGAACACCATGGGGGACCTTGTCAAAGGCCTTACTGGAATCAAGATACACTACATCCACTGTGTTCCCTACATCTATCAAGTTTGTAACTCTATCAAAAAAAGAGATGAGATTAGTCTGGCACGACTCGTTTTTGAGAAATCCATGTTGACTTTTTGTGATCACAGCATTCCTTTCTAAGTGGTTACAGACTGACTGTTTAATGACCTGCTCTAGAATCTTCCCTAATATTGATGTCAGGCTAACTGGGTGGTAATTATTTGGGTCTTCTCCCCCCCCCTTTTTAAAGATGGGGACAACATTTGCCCTCCTTCAGTCTGCTGGGACCTCTCTTGTTCTCCAGAATTCTCAAAGATGATTGACAGTGGTTCTGAGATTGTTTCTGCCAGTTCTTTTAATACTCTTAATACTTAATATCATGGCCCTGGAGACTTGAACTCATTTATACTGGCCAGATATTCCTGAACTACCTCTTTACCAATTCTGTGCTGTATTCCCCCTACTGCATCATCTGCTCCACCTTCCCCAGGTTGAGCTATGTTTCCCCTTTGGGAGAAGACTGAAACAAAGAAGGTGTTAAGTGGTTCTGCCTTTTCTCTACCCGTTAGCCTTTTGCCATCTTCTCCCTGCAGCAGCCCTACCATTACCTTGGAGGTCGTTTACACAGGCAAATATTCCCCTAAATATACCGCTAAGATAGCTCATAGTTCCCACGGATCGCAGCACAGCATCGCCTCATTCAGAAGAGGGGAAGGTAAAACACCCAAATATAGCGTGGCAGGGCATGTCGCTATTTTTGCAGGAATATTTGCAATGTAGTGCTTTATTGGCAGTGTAAACTAGCATTCCGCTAAGGGTTAAAGCACAGCTGCATTGTGATTGGTTGATGATGCAGGGGTGGGCTTAAAAGAGGGGCAGGGAGGAGGCAAAGACAGTAGCCATTAGAGAAGAAACTTGCAAAAATCCTGTCTGCTATTTTGCGAGCCAGTTTGCAAAAAAAAAAAAAAAAGATTCCCAACTTCTTTCATTCCTGGAGCATTCCTTCTCATCCTCTCTGCTGTTTTGAAAGTATGTAAAGCTCATTCGTCACTTTTATCCTATGCACGGGGGAGGGAGAGAAACCATTTCACAAAGGGCTGTAGCAAGCTGAACTGCTATTTTCCCTCTCTCTCTCTCTGCTTGGGGGAAGGAGGGAGGGGGAAATAGAGAGACAGACAGAGAGAGAGAGCAGCTAGAAAAACTTGCGATCCACGGCATGGCACAAGGTCTTTTAGCAGAGAGATTACTCTCCCTCTGCTTTATGGAGTGAGTTCATTTACAGGCAGATTTACAGAAACACACAGAGCCACCCCCCCACACACTTATTCAAGTCTGAACTTCAAAGCGACATAATTAGAAAAAAAACCTGACTGGCACAGCTGCGGAAAATAATTAAACCACAAGTTGCCGCAATAAATCTGCTGTGTAAACTGGCCCCTTGTTCTTCCTTTTGCTACAGACATAATAAAAAAAAACCCTTTTATTGTTCTTAATTTCTCTAGCAAGCCTGAGCTCCAGCTGAGCTTTGGCTTTTTTGACTTTCCCCCTACATGAGCTGGCTATTTGTTTGAATTCTTCTTTGGTGATTTCCCTGTTTCCCCCTTTCTTGTACATGTCCTTTTAAAGTTTCAGCTCAGTTGAGAGTTTTTTGGACATCCATCCTGGTTTCTTTAGACACCTCCCCTTTTTCCTCCTCATTGGAACTGTTTGAAGTTTTGCCTTCAATATCTCACTTTTTATAAGCTCCCATCCTTCATTAACTCCTTTGTCTTTTAGTATTTCTGACCATGGGATCACCCCCAGTAATTCCCTAAGTTTTCTGAAATCAGCTTTCTTAAAGTCTAGCATGCATGTCTGACTTGGCTTCCTCTTTCCTCTGTATAACAAACTCCAGGAGAACATGGTCACTCCCCACTAGGGATCTCGTCACTTCCACACCATTAACCAGGCCATCCCCATTGGTTAGGATCAGATCTAAAATAGCTGATCCCCTTGTTGCCTCTTCCACCTTCTGGACAATGAAATTGTCTGCAAGGCAAGTGAGGAATTTGTTGGACCTCAAATTCTTGGCAGAGTTAGACTTCCAACAAATATCAGGATAGTTGAAATCCCCCATTACTACTACATCTCTTCTTTCTGAATGTGCAATCATCTGTTCCAGGAGGACATAATCCCAATCCTTGGGTTGGCTTGAAGGCCTGTAGTAGACCCCAGAATGATATCCCTGCTGTTTCTCTCTTCCCTAATTTTTACCCAGATGCTCTCAGCCTGGCTCCCAGGATTTAAGTCATGGATCTGCTCAAGCCACTACACCACACTGGCTCTTGGTTTGTTTTTAGCTGCTTTTAATTTTATTGATATTTTAATTATATTTTAGTTTATATATGGTGTAAGTTTTTTAGCTTTGTTTGAACATGTCTAAGTAATGATCTTCTGTTTAGGACAGTTTAAGGCCCCATCTACATGATGAAAAATATCTGTATGGCGTTTGAAAGATCGCTAATGTGTACATACGGCTGTTCAGATACATTCGTATCTTTCAGAAGCGGGGCAGCAAATCCCCCGTAAAGTCCATGAATTCGGGGTTTGGGAGGAATAGCGGATCTCGGCAAAAAATCCATACAGTCATTTGAATTTGTGATTGTTTGTATACCCCCATTCACACACATATGAACAGGCAGTGTAATCTGATTGGCTGGCCAAGCAGAGGGGGTGGGGCTAGCAAAGAGGGGAATTGGGAGCAGCCACCGTGTTGGATTCCTGGCTATGTGAGAGTCTGGTAAGTCCATGAAATGGAGATTTTTACATTTATTCATTTTTCTTTTGTGTTGTAAATATGGAAAACCCATTGTCTGATCACAGGCATCTTTTTAAATAAGTACAGTAAAAAAAAAAAGCAGCAGGAGATTTAAAATTGCCACTTGGATTGCTTGCTCCGGCCAGCTGGGCAAGGGGGGGGTCATACAGAGTTTAGGGGAGTTAAAAATAGTGTAGGCAGATCATACGCAGTCGAACGGCTGCCCTTTCGAATTTTTTATCCCCCAAACAGATTTTTTTTTCTGTCATGTAGATGGGGCCTAAGAGTGCTTAAAACAATAACAATGAGGATAAAAGTACAGCAAATACTGCTCTCCCAATTAAAAGAATTTTAGGATAATGCCTAGATCATCCATGGAGTGTGAAGGTGTACCTCAGTATCAAAGCCTTTGACAGAGAAGCTCCTTTTTACAAAGTCTTTTTATGCCTGCTCAACTCTGCTTTTCTTCCTTTTCCTCTGTATAGCTGGACATTTTTAGCAGCATCAGCATTTGATAGATGTTGGTGAGCTGGAGAAACACAGACTTTGGGTTGCAGCCACAAGTCCACAGTAAAGAATGCTAAAAAGCTTGACCTGGGAAAGAGTGGGATTCTGTTCCATCCGATCCTCTTGTAGCTGTGTGTGGCTGCCTACAATAGGCAAGGTAAACAGCAGCTGCCTCCAGAATCCCTTACTGAGCAGGCATGAACAGCAAAACAGAGAGGAAGAGGGAGAGAAGATAAACCAGCTTGACTAGCTATCCCCAGTATTTTTTTTTTTTAAAGCCCAGATCTATAAGTTTGACCACCAAAATGGAAGTCATAGTGAAAGTGAAGGCTGGTGAAAGACAGTCATGAATACATTTTGGAAGAATCCTTCATGTGGTCTCCAGAAGGTTCAAGATGTTATTTATTTATTTATTCACATGTGCATATTGTTTGTTTTGAATAAAACATTTGGTGAGATACGTTGAGTTGCTCTTCTGTTTTTGAGACGTATGAACCTATTTCTATTCTTTCCATGTTATTCCTGTTATCTCAAACCAATTCTTCTGTTAAAGAGATAATTCCCAAGATGGTATCTGCTTCATTAACTGATGTTTACCCGCAGTCTCCTTTGTTACTGGAGTGCTCTGTGAGTAGAGGTGCCTTTTATAAAAGAAGGCCCACATTCTCCCCATGTTTGATGATAAATATATAGCTATGCCCCTCTAGTTTGCAGTACTTTTAGTGCCAAACAGGGTTCCTGCTCCAGGCTTATTATAGCCATATTCTGCATTGCTGTTTTCATCTATCCTGAGCATCCTTCGTTCCTGTCAGTACCTTATTCCCTATGTCCTTTGGCTAGCTATTTTTTTTATCGCTTCTCTGCTTTGGTCATTACGTCCTCCTTGGTCATAGTAGAATCATGTTATGATTGTCTGCACTATAAAATACATCGCACTATATCATTTTTACAGCCTTCCTGTAATGGGGCATTGGTGAATATGATACCCAGAATATCATCTTCAGTAGAGGAAGACTAGAAGGAGAATCTAGAAAAGAGCAGCTAAAATAAGTATTGCTGGAGCAGCTGATTCATGAAGTGATATTAAAAGAATTCATCATCTTTGTAGGTTGTCTAAATCTTGACTGCAGAACCGGCTAACAAGAGTTTGAGAAGGAAAAGAAACCACATTCTAAGGCCTTGATTTTCCTTTCCTTGTTTCAAAGGAGAAATTAAGGCTCATTTACATTACTTCCATGATATCACAAATGACTAATAGTTGTTCAGAATCTTCAACTGGTCCAAAATGCTATGGCAATACTGCTGACTGCAGTTGGTTGTAGGGAGCTTAGAATTCCCTTGTTGAAACAGACCTCAGTCCCTCAAAGTCCTGTTGAAACAAACAGGTCTTCACTTGTCTACAACACGATAGCAAGGAGGGTGCCAGTCTAATCTCTCAAGGAAGAGACTTCCAGAGCCTGGGACTAGCCACGGAGAAGGCCTTCTCCTGTGTTCCCACCAGCTTTACCTATGAGGATGGTGGGGTAGAAAGAAGGATCTCCACAGAAGATTCCAAGACACAGGCAGGCTCATACAGGGAGATACAGTCATTCAAATAAACAGAACCTGAGCTATATAGGGCTTTATGGGTCATGACCTTCACTTTGAATTGTGCCCAGAAATAGACCAGCGGCCAGTGGAGCTATTGCAACAGGGGAGTCATGTGCTCCTTGCAGTCTATTTAAAAGCTGAATTCCTGGACACTTAGAATTATAGAGTTGGAAGAGATCACCAGGGCCACCCAGTCCAACCCTGTCTTGCAGGAATACATAATCAAAACAATCTAGACAGATGGCCATCCAGCCTCTGTTTAAAAACCTCCAAAGAAGGAGACTCTACCACATTCCAAAGGAATATATTCCACTGTTGAACAGCTCTTACTGTCAGGAAGTTCTTCCTAATGTTTAAGTGGAATCTCTTGTACTTTAAGTCCATTGCTCTGTGTTCTAGTCTCTGGGATAGCAGAAAATAAGCTTGCTCCTGCTTCAATATGACTTTTTTTTTACATCCAGAAAAAGGGTGGTTAAGGGACTTTGCAGGACTCAAGGGTCACAGAACCAGCTTTGGGAGCCACATATAGCTCAAGGATAAACTTTGCCCATCCCAGTTCTAGGTGATGTGGAAGGTATCTTGATTTTGCCTAACACTTTGATGATCAGCCACTGAGGTTCAGGAAGGTTCATATACACAATGATAAGGCCTTGTACAAAATCCTGTGTGATGGAATCCCTCTTCAATTTGTCTTGCAGTTCCAACCCTAGGGTTCCTACCTTGCCCTTTAAGCCATAAGATCCCTCCCTGTATCCGGTATTCAGGCCTCAAGGTGACCACTACACTAGGGAAGCGGCTGTGTTGAACCACTGAGTTCAATGTGGTATAGCATGGCCAATTATCCTTGTGAATTATTAAATGACAACATCCAGAGAAGTAGAAAACAAAAACAGTAAAGATCTGTTACTTTACAAATAAAATAAGCATCTAGCCTTAGGCTGTTCCTTCACACAGTATGCAGTAATTTATTTATTTTATTTATTTGTGCAATTTCTATGCCACCTTTCTTCCAAAGTGGGACCCAAGGCAGCTCACAAAACAAAACCAATTAAAACGTAACATCTCATGGACTTACCACATGCTGAAGTAAAGTGGCAGTGCAGCAAGAAGGTACCATCTTCTCTGCTTCCTTACTACACAACATTAGAATCATAGAATCATAGAGTTGGAAGAGACCTCAAGGGCCATCCAGTCCAACCCCCTGCATGCAGGAATACACAATCAAGGCATTCCCGACAGATAGCCATCCAGCCTCTGTTTAAAAACCTCGAAAGAAGGAGACTTATGTCCCCTCTCAACCTTCTCTTCTCCAGACTGAACATGCCCAGGTCCCTAAGCTGCTCCTCATAGGGCATGGCCTCCAGACCTCCAACCATCCTGGTCACCCGCCTCTGGACACATTCCAGCTTCTCAGTATCCTTCCTGAATTGTGGTGCCCAGAACTTGACGCAGAGACACAGAGACACAGAATTGTGGTGCCCAGAACTGGACACAGAACTGGACACAGAGATTCCAGGTGAGGTCTGACCAAAGCAGAATACAGTGGCACTATTACTTCCCTTGATGTAGACACTATATTCCCATTAACGCAGCCTAGAATCACATTGTTGTTCTTCCATTCTGGTCCCATGGCAGACCAAAGTAAAACCATATCTTTTTGCTAACCGGAAACATCCATTAGCAAAAAGATAGAGTTTTACCTCAGTCTCCCATGGGCCCAGAATGGCAGAACACCAGAAGAATGACAATGTTGTACAATAAGGCAGCACGGAAGACAGAACCTTCCTGCTGCACTGCTGCTTTCCTTCAGCATGCAGTAATCTCCTCAGTTTCAGAAAAAGCAACATTTCTCCTTGAACTCTCTCCACATTCTTACCTCCCAGAGAACCTATTCAGATCTCCTCCATTCCTCTCCTCCTAACTGGCCTTCACTCTATTTCTGACCGCCCTAACTCTATCTCTGACTGGCCCTACCTAATATTTTTACAGACAAGTTTCTAGGTTATAACCATTCTCCTGTAGCCTCCCCACAGCTTTCCATGAACTGCAATTGGTTGGTTCTACTGAGGCTGCCCAGCTTCTTGCTTCACATACTGTTTCCCTATGAGTGTTAAAAATGGAATATTTTGAATAAATGCTCCCCCAGAAAGCAATTCCTTTTGTAAGAGAGTATAAAACGTATTTAATTTTAAAAAATCCATAGTAATACTTTCATTAAGAAAACCAGATTTAGTGTGTGGCAGCAGGAGAGTGGGGGGGTGGCAGGAAAAGACAGGTGGAAGTAGAAATAAACCCATGTTCACAAATGACATCTGGCAGAAAGAGGCTATTAATATTTTACAAGACATTAGGATTCTGCCCGTTTCCCTCCCTTTTTTTGCTGTTAAAGTTTTAAGAGCTATCTGAACACTATATTTCTCAGTTATTACACCCTTAATTAAATGGATTCACATAGGGAATTCCCCAATGAGAATAGCTCCAGAGTCAGAAGGCCTCAGTTGAGTCTGTATCAGAAACCCCAGATCACAGTAATAAATGGAGTTAGCCTGGCAGAAGGGACCTGGCTAAAGCTAAAGCCAGGCAGTGTTTAACTGAGGATTAAACCCAGCATTTGGCTGTATAAGTCCATAAAAGTAAAAGACTAATAGCCATTATCGTGTTACGTTTACTTAGCATTAACCAGCCCAAGGAATCCCAATAGGGCATTTGAGAGCCAGTCAATCTGACATAAAATAAAAATTAGGTACCATTTAAGAGCAATATCTAAGATATTTTATTTTACTGGACCACATTATGTTAATGGTACTTTGACTTTCCAAGCGTTACAGACCTTCGGGGCCCAGAGAGTAGGCTAAGGATGTTGAATTCCAATCGGCTGACATGAATATAAGGAGTGGGGGATTAGATTAAGTACGATTTAAGAGATGTGGTCTCAGCTTTATAAGGAAACACAGAAAATTATGATGAAGAGGAGAAGAAGATTCATAAACTCATAGAACCATAGTGCTGGGAGGAATCACAAGGACCACCTAGTCCAACCCCCTACCAGTGCAGGAATGCACTGCTAAAGCATCCCTGAAAGGTGGCCATAGATGCCCTGGGCCCTTTCACACTACACAATTGTTCCAGTATGATTCCTCTTTAATTGTCGTGATTCCAGCCTGTTGAATCCTGGGATTTGCAGTTTAGGGAGAGGCATTTGAAATTCTCAACCAGAGAGCTATAGGGTCTCACCAAACTATAAATCCCAGGATTCCATAAGATGTAGCCCTGACAGTTAAACTGGAATTGTAGCACTGTAACTGTGTAGTGTGAAAAGACCCTCTGCCTAAAATGCTCCAATGAAGGAGAGTCCACCAACTTTCAAAATAGTGCAGTCTACCCTTCAACAGAATCTTACCATCAGGAAGATCTTCCTGATATTTAGTCAGAATCCCCTTTCTTGTAATTTGAATCCATTTGTTTGGGTCCTATCCTCTGCAGCAGCAAAAAACAAGCTTTCTCTATCTTCTATATCAGTGCAACTCAAATTGGTGGTTCCTGAACCAATACTAGTCCCTGAATCATCAGCTGCAAGTCTCAGGAAAGTTTCCAGGAAAGAAAGAAACAGTTATAGTCAATGGGCACAAATATGATGCCAGTCTCTGGCAAACTGGAAGCAAAACTTCTGTTGGTTCCTTACATCAGATACTTTATCTGAAGGTCTATTAAGAAGCACTGTTCTATATCATCATAACCACCACCACTATTATTATTATTGATATTGTTATCATTTATTTATATAGTGTCATTGATGTACATGGCACTTTACGAATAAAACAACTAAAATCAGTGGATCCTGCCAAATGTGTACAATCTAAAGTATATGTGTATGTACACACACACACACATATACAGAGAGAGAAAGAGAAAGAGAGAGAGAGGGAGGGAGAGAGGGAAGGAAGGAAGGAATAATAATAATAATAATAATAATAATAATATAAAACTATACAATACAATTGTAAGATAAAATAAATTAGAAAAATGCAATATAATATAAAGCAAACTGACAAATACATATAATCAAAATATACAAGATTATAAAACCATATTAAACTAAAATTCCAAAACATTTGGAAAGCAAGGAATTTTTTAATTGATATTTTAAAATAATGAGGGAAAGAGCAGTGTACAAATGTTCAGGGAAGCAATTCCAAGAGTATGGAGTGGTACATGAAAACAAGATGAAGCTGAGACAAGGAAGAGGAAACCCTGAGTTGGGTAAGAAGCCTAGAGTCCCTAGAACACAGATCTTGAGCAGGCTGGTTTAATGAGTACCTGGCTGGGGGGGGGGGGCAACTAGCTAACACACATTAGAAACTGCTTAATGCAGTGTAGATGTGTAAATTGCTATTGCTTAAAACAATTTGTAAGCCGCTCTGATTGCCTTGTGGCTTGAAGAGCGGGGTATAAATAAATAAATAAATAAATAAATAAAATTTTAAAATAAAATAAAGAAATAATGGGTGAAAGATAAGGGGAACTAGGTTTTGTAGGGCTCTGAATATGATAGGTTTTCAGGCTAGGTCTTCCTATTTGAATATGGCTCAGATACCACTTCTCGGTCTTTTATTTCCCAGGCTAAAATTACCCAATTCCTTTAACTGTTGCTTGCAGGTTTTGGCTTATTGATCCTCTGGGTTGCTTTACTCTGGGCACAGTATTCCAAGTGAGATCATCATTCATTGCAAGTTATCTTAGCCAATTATGTATTTTATTTAAACAGTCAATTGATTAAATCTGCCCCAGATTTGCACTTGAGAAAAATGGTTCTGTATTTTAAAAAAGGCATAGGCCCTTTGTTTCTATACGATGCATGAATACCATAGAATCATAGAGTTGGAAAAGACCACAAGGGCCATCTAGTCCAACCCCCTGCCATACAGGAATACACAATCTAAAGCATTCCCGACAGATGGCCATCCAGCCTCTGTTTCAAAATCTCCAAAGAAGAAGAATCCACCACACTCCGAGGCAGTGCATTCTGAACAACTCTTACTGTCAGGACGTTCTTCCTAATGTTTAGATGGAATCTCTTTTCCTGTAGTTTGAACCCATGGCTCTGTGTCCTAGTCTCTGGAGCAGCAGAAAACAAGCTTGCTCCATCCTCAGTTTGACACCCCTTCAAATATTTAAACATGGCTATCATGTCCCCTCTTAACCTCTTCTCCAGGATAAGCATACTCAGCTCCCTAAGCTGCTTCTCATAGACATGGCTTCCAGACCTCCCACTATTTTGGTCACCCTCCTCTTGACTCACTATGTGGCCACAGACATCATTTTCCTGATTTTCCCAATTTTCTCTCATGCACATGATGGATGCCATGTGTATGCAGCTGTGAAGGTAAAGTAGAGGTGGGCAAAGTGATCACAAGGCTGACTGCCTTTTAATGGCAAGAAAGGATGAAATTCTCTGATTAGAAACCACTAGGGACACTGAGGTACCTTTTAAATAGCTCACAAGGTTCCTTTCACTGTTTAATCTCAAAAATTTCATTTTTTTTCAAAACCAGAAGTTCACTACTAGTTTCTTCCATTTTTTTTAAAAAAATGGGCATTGTGGGCAACTTGTTTAGCTCCCGAGGGGACAGAAAATTGGCCCTCAGAGCTGCCAAAGCTAACGACCCCTGAATTAGAGAGCAGAACTAAGATTCACACTAGGAAGGAGAACCAAAGCAGTCAAACCAGGAGATCAAGCTGGGAGCTGGTGATGAAATATTAGGACAGGAATCAGAATATAACAGAGATTGAAAGACTAGGACTTGGAATGGCAGCAATGAAGAAACTAAATAAGATCTTCAAGTGTAAAGATATACTATTGAATAACAAAGTCAGGATCAGCCATATCGTGGTATTTCCAATTTCTATGTATGGTTGTGAAAGCTGGACAGTGAAGAAAACTGACAGGAACAAAATCAACTGAATGGAAATGTGGTGTTGGAGGAGAGATCTACAGATGCCACGGACTTTCAAAATCACCAATAAATTGGTCCTAGAGCAAATCAAGCCTGAACTCTTCATAGAAGCCAAAATTACAAAACTAAGGTTATTGGGTTTTTGGCCATACCATGAGACAACATGACTTATTAGCAATGACGACAATGCTTGGAAAGGCTTAAAGCAGTAGGAAAAAAGGAAGACTACATTATAGGTGAATTGATTCAATCAAGAAACCCATAGCCTTGAGTTTGTAGGATCAGAGCAGGTTTCTTGATGACAGGGTGCCTTGAGGGTTTCTCATTTATAGAGTCCCCATAGGTTGAAGCACTCTTGATGGCTATTAGCAACAAGGAAGACAGACAGCGTGGAGGCAATGTCCCAGCTGACAAAGGAGCAGCCTTTTATAGCTTTTATTGTTAGACAGAGGCAAATCACCAGCATGGGTGAAGCCAGAGGCAGCTGATGTGCACTGGGGCTTGCACAATGGAAGTCAGGGCCATTTTCAGCAGTGCCAAGGAGTTATTGTAGGCCATGGATGGAGTCCTGGTGGTGCAGTGGTTAAAAGTCAGTACTGCAGCCACAACATTGTGAGTTTGATCCTGCAAGGCTCCAAGGTTCATTCAGCCTTCCATCCTTCCGTAGGTCAGTAAAATTAGTACCTGGCTTGTTGGGGGCAATTAGCTAACACATTGTAAGCATTGCACTTAGGGAGTGCATTGCACTGATAAGCAGTATAGAAATATAAATGCTATTGCTGTTGATAAATGCTATGGATGGGAATTCTCTGGAGCCCAGCAGGATGCACTGGCCAATTTTTGTCTCCTCTAGAACTCCAGAGGATGCAGCCCAAGTGTTGCTGCTGCCATTTTGGCAACAATAAATAATGTTGCATAATTCTAGATGAAGGGGAGCTATTGATGAGTACCCCATGGGTTTGGTCGGTCAACCAGTTACAAATCCATCTAACAGTAGCATCGTCTAGCCCAAATTTTACTAGATCAATTGCAAGAGTATCATTGGGGACTTTGTTGGAGGCCTTACTGAAATCAAGATACACTACATCCACAGCATTTCCTTCATCTAGCAAGCTTATAACTCTATCAAAACAAGAGATAAGATTAGTCTGGCATGACTTGTTTCTGAGAAACACATGTTGATTTTTAGTTAGCACTCAATTAACTCATTGTGGGGAGGGGGAGTAGAGAGAAAGGAATGGAATCTTGCCCTTTCAAGGAGGCTCAGACAAAAGCAAACTTCTGCAGCCTCACTTAGCTTGTGTGTTACTCCTCATTAATAACTTTTGCCATCTTGACCACACTCTGATGTTGCTCGGCCACATGTGTCCTGGTTTTCACTCTGGAGAGTATGTATCCAGAGCTTTAAAAAGTCACTTTCTGGGTATTATAGCTCCTGGATTCTGGGGAAGGATGGTGATGGTAGGCAACTAGGATGGCTGAGCAGCCATGGGAGTCACTATGAAGCTCATTACCTAGGGAAGCACACCAGAACAGGGGCTCATTTACACTGCACAAATATAGCACAATGATTCCACTCTAACTGTCATGATTGCATCCTATGGAATCCTGGAATTTGTATTTTGGTTAAAACACTAGAGGAGCTCCCTGGCTGAGAATTCTCAATACCTCCCTAAATCCCAGGATTTTATATGATGGAGCTTATGGCAGTTAAAGTGGAATCACAGTGCTATAGTTGTGTAGTGTGAAAGGGCCCCAGCTTTCCATAATTTCAGATAGATGGTTAAAATAATTTGCTGAGATGAGGGAAGACTCAGATTTATGATCTGATTAACTACTGGGGAGAGGTGCTCCTTAGTTATTTTTATTTCTGTAGTTGTAATGTTACTATAACGCTAGCAACAGCTGCAACACAACATGAATAGGAGTAGTACTGTGGAAGAAACAATCATAAAGCCCCTGCTTAGAGATTAGGCTGAAATGAATTTGGGATGTGCTATATATACATTTCATCAGGTTTTTGATGCTACAGAAAAAGCCAATCAGGTCAAACTATATTAGGAAACTGAGAATCAATTTTCTAGCATATAGGACTAGAAATTACAATGAGAATGTTCCTATGGAGATACAGACATTTTGACTGTACATCTTTTAAAGTACCTTTGAAACTAATAACATCTTTATTTTGAAAGGAGTTATAGATTTTATATATCAGTAACTATCTGGAAATGGTTATCTTTTTTTTAGTATATGCCATGAATAGAATATGGAACGGTTATGTTTCATAACAAAAGCTTTTGGCCTCAGCCTCAGCAAGGGCAGACCCATGAAATCAATTGCTGGTAACTCAACACTTTAGTAAGTCCCATCAGTTCAACAGGTCTACTCAGGACTAGCAATTGGAAGTTGGCTGTTAAAAAAAAGGTTTCCTCATTCATGGGTATATTGGATTTGGTCTGGTTTTCTTGCATTTTATTGGTTTCATATGCAGCTTGGAAAAGTCACATTTTGGACTACAAGTCCCAGCATCGATGGTCATGCTGGCTGTGGGGGCTGGGAATGATAGTCCACAAGTAACTCTGTCAAGCTCTGCATGTAAGTTGCTTTGAGAGCAGTCAAAATACCAACATTAGCTATAATTAGTAGAACTGGGCTGTGAGTGCAGGACGACTTTCTTCTGGTCACCTAAAGTCATATCTTGTAAGATGTGATGTACAGATACCTGTGGAGTTGGTCAATGCTAGGACAGAGCCAATCACTTGCAAGGATGGTAGAGTGAGGCCTTGATTCAGGACATCCATCTCCTCCTAGAGGTTCACTGATGCCAAATGTCCCTGTCATCTGTTGCAATTATATACCAGCTTAACCCAAGCATGGAAAAGTTACTCCTTTTGACTATAACTCTCAGAATCCCACCATGCTGGTTGGGGGATTTTGTGACTTCCAGACCAAAAAAATAATAATCCTAGTTTTCATCCTGATTCCTTACCCTGCACCAGCCATTGGCATTACAGGCTAGTATGTTTGATGTATTATTTTTTAAATCTGATGTAGAATTTGTTTTAAAAGGACAAATGAATAGGTCTAAGAGCAAAGCAAGCCTGAACTTTCACTAGAATGTTTGGGGTATTTCGTGAGACAACATGACTTATTAGGAAAGATGATAATGCCTGGTAAAGTGGAAAGCAGTCGAAAACATGGGAGACCACACTACAGCTGGATTGATTCCATCAAGGAAGCCATAGCCTTGAGTTTGCAAGACTTGAGCAAGGCAGCTCAAGACTTGAGCAAGACTTGAGCAAGGCAGCTCTCATTCATAGGGTCACCATAAGTCAAAGTCAAATTGATGTTAAATATCAACAACAACAATCAGTTTGCACGCATGGGCTCTAATCCAGAAAGCCATCAGTCTACGGCTTGCCTGCTTTTCTATGCAAGCAATAAGGGCCAATTATTCTTTTGTAGCATCCCACCACCCACTTCTAGATATTTCAAGAGAAAGTACTGCCAAATGCACCATTAACTTCTTATTAATTTCATAACACACACATACACAAAATTTGACAATTTTCTTAAAATAGTGGTGCTGCAACTTTAAATTACAGGACCAGCTCACTGTTTAATGAGAGATTTAACACAGCAGGGTTTCTGTTAAATTAAGTTGTGCCTTCACATCACAGTGGGAAAACAGGTGTATATTGGTTTAGAATTATGGAAATGTTGACTAATTCCAAGGCTTGTAATCAAACAGCAAGGCATCCAAGCAATATTTTCTTCCAAGAGGCAACATTAATCATTCATGCCTTAGCAACATATTCTTCATGGCCACCAAGAAAAAGGGGGGTGGGGGCTGAAACTCAAAGGAACAGAGACAGTGTCAATGTGTTTTTATCTCAGTTAAGAAATGTGTGGGGGTGGGTAGAATTATATGGTAGAGCCATACATAAAAGCATATGTGGATATCTACTTCATTTGCAATGTAAAAGCAACAGAAAGAACACAACTGAGAAAGAAATGAGGCTAACAAAGCCTTTCTGGAGTTTGGCTTTTGATTGGCAACATAAATCTTCCACTATTTCATACTCACATATGAGAAAAATAATTTCCATAGTTTCCTCCCTGCAAATACTTTAATGCAATTTTTGCCCAGTATTTGCACATCTCAAAGTTTTCAAGGAAATCATTCTGTGGAGAAATATACAGTACTTTTTTGCTTGACAATTGTGGTATTTTGTGCAAAACCTTTTACAATTTTCAAACAAGACCCCTACATTTCCGTTTATGCAACAATAGTAGGTTTTTACCCAATTTTATGCCCCTGCCCCCCCAAAACACACAGAAAAAACTTATTCTTTTTTCTGATTTTTTTTTGTGTGCGTGCAAAACATAAACCATGTTTTTGTGCAAAACACCAATTTTGCATGAAAAAAAATTGTGTCTCTGAAAATAGTGTTTTTGTGTGTGAAAAACTGTGCAAATGTCTTGCTTCTGAGTTATTCTTCCTGACCAGGTTCCCTTAGTGTTTGGAAATTGGTTTTTCAATGAGGAAACAAACAATGACAAATTTTCATACCATCCCTACTTTTGATGAACTCCAGACCTTTCACTGGGAGAGTGAAATCAGTGAAAAACAAGCCACTTGTCAGGACTTTCCAGGAACACACATTCCTGAGGTTTGAGAAAGCATCTTATACTACAGAACCACATGCTTGCAGAAGAAGAAACTAAACCATAACAAAGAAGAACATAAGACCTTCCCCCCCAAGATTGCTGTTGGGCCCAGATGTCAAACCACTATGTGCAGTCTTTGCCGGAAGGTTGGAAGAGGGGAATTTGTATACATATAGACAGGATGTTGTTTGGCTTTGCTGGCTCCTTCTTTTTACATGGGAAAGTTGGGACAAAGCCCATAAAATTAACCCACATTGAGCCAATAATATAGAATTAAAAAAAAAATAAACCAATGAGACTGAACCTGAAATCTCTAGGGAGATTATCACACGGGCTTAATAAAATAGAACAGGAACACAACAGGATCACTAAAGAATTTTTCTTTCAGATGACGTTCTCCTGTCCTATTCTGACCCCGTTTGGTTTCTGTTTTTTCCTTAAGCCATTAATAGATCACCCGTTCCATTTCTGTCACAGAATCATGGGTGTGCGAACAGGAGCCCCGTTATGCTGGCACGATCTTGGAGCTCCGTGCAGACACTTCCGGGTACGATCGTGACATCCAGGTAAGTGACAGCCTTTTCTGTCCCCTCCCCATGTTGCTTTTAAAGTTTTAAAAGTATTTTGGTGCTTGTTTTAATTTGCAGACATCTGCTTGTATTTTTATTTTTAAATTTCCCCCTGGCTGCCTGCCTCTGTAAGGTCCTGGAAGGTAAGTAGAGAACACTTCTGGTGGTGATCTGGACATCCAGGTAAGTGACATACTTTTTTGTACCCTCCCCTATTTACTTGTTTAGGTGCTTGGTTTAATTTTTTGATGTCCATTTAAAAAAAATTCCCTGGACTCCCTGTAAGGACTTGGGAGGTCCCTGCAAAACACTTCCTGCTTCAATTGGGATAAGGAGGTAAGTGACACCCTTTTTTGTTCCCTCCCCGGGTTATTTGTTTGTTTGTTTTTTTAAGAGTGTTTAGATGCTTGGTGTACTTTGACATTTGGGTTTTTTTTTAATTCCCCATGCGATTTGGTCTCCAGGAAGGGGAGGGGGCTCTGTAATAGCTCCATTCATTTCCTGGACTGCCAGAGGAGGGGTGAGCAGTTTCTATCCCGGGATTAAGGTAAGTGTTTGAACATTTTTTTAAAATTCAGTTACAGGGACGGGAAGCGGGTGGGTGGGTGGGTACTGTAACAGGAATGGGTTTTAAGGGCCTGTCTGATAATCTCCTAGAACAATTAACTGAACCATGAATGCAAGTAGAAATCTGGATGTACAAGCCACATTTGAGGGAAATACCTTTAGTACTTAATCTGAAGAGATCTGCTACACACTTACACAATCCAACATTTCACAAATAAAAATGGGTAGATCACACCCTGCAATATTTTACAGATGAAAACTGGGACTCATGTGGCCAAGCAACAGCAGAGTGTTGTTAAGATGGCAAAAGTTAGTCATGAGGAAGAACACACAAGGTAGTAGAGGCTATAACAGTTTGCTGTGGTCTGAGCCTCCTGGGAAGGAAAAGATTCCACCTCTCCTCTCCACGCCTCCCACTGATAAGTTAATTGAGTCCAAACTACTTTTGCACTATGAACTCAGTTTTCAGCAACTGAAGCAAGCTGAAGCCCAAAAGGGAAGGTGAGAGGAGCAGAGAGAAATTGGGACATTTTAAAAGCAGTTGGAGAAGTGGGATGACAGAGGATTAATTGGGACTGTCCCTGCCAAATCAGGACAGTTGGAGGATATGGGACATGCATGTAATGCCCCCATTCTCCTACCAATGAAAACATTGACCAAGACTTCTTCCCTTTAGGACAAATGCCTTATGCCAGGTCAACAAATTTGTCCAACTAGCCCATTCCTGTCTGCCCTGACTGTCAGCAGCTCTCCAGGGTTGCAGGCAGAGGTCATCCCCATCACTTGCTATCTGATCCTTGGGACAAAGATTTCAGGGGTTGAACCCAATATGGTTATGCAAAGCATGTGCTCTACCAAAGAACTTTGGCCCATTTGTCTATTTACCACCTGGTGACTTTTTTTCTCTCTGCTGTACCTTGTCTCATACTACAGTAATTGTATAGTAAAGGAGAATACAGGTTCCTTTAAGATACAATGTTATAGGCAAAGTGTAATAATTATCTACCAACATTATTAACAGCTCAAAACATAATTCAGCATCTGCAGTTGTGCAAAAGTAACAACTACAGATTACATGGTAGCTCTGCATGTCCATATATATTTAGAAGTACAGGTCAACCCCCATATCTGCAGTGGATATGTTCCAAGATCCCCTATGGATACCTGAAACTGTGGATAATAGGGAACCCTATTATTTTCAATGAGACAAACACTGGAAGTTGACCACAGAATCATATTGGAGGAGCTAGAAATGCCTAGAGAGGATAAATTTTTTTTTAGAAGTGGATAAGTGAAACCATGGACACAAAATCCATAGATACGGGGCCCAATCTGTATGTGGACTAGAATTAGGATTCACCAGCCATTGTAAGATCAGCTTTCCAGAGACTTGAGAGAGGAACTAGAACCCAGAAGAACTGCAGCTTTCGCATCTTTCATTAACAAAATAAATTAGCAAGATCCCCCACAAAGTCAAAATAGAAAAAGACAGAGGATGGAAAAATAACTCAGAGAGGCATCAGAAAATCAGTGCTGTCCCTGACATATAAAGAGAGTTGGAGGCAGGGGTATAGCAATAGGGTGAGGGCAAATGAGGTCATTCCCTCCCCATACAAGAACCCCCCCCCACCATGAATTTTTCCTTCAGTCCCCAAATTTCTAGTATTGCAGAGAGTGAGTCACTGAAAATCATTCACGTATCTTCCATTTACTGTGTTTGCATTCCTTTGGTCGCTCTGCCTGCTCCTTTTCTTTGGACACCTGAACTGTATTTCTAAATGCTCAACTGAAGTTTTAAATTACTGCCATGCTAGCAATTTGGGGACTGAAGGAAAATTTCGTTGGCTGGGGCAGGATTCTTATTTGGTGGGGCAACACCCTCATTTTGCCCCCCTGTAGCTACATCCTTGGTTGGCAGTTACATAGATATAGCACATGTTGACCAGTTCCAGCATCTATAGCATCCAGCTCCCAAAGTAATGCCCAACTAGATGGATTAGATGATGCTTGTGGTCCTTCCAACTCTATGATTCTATGATTCAACATCTCACTGAGACCTCAAAATCAGCAACATTTCCCCAAGTGTGCCTACCTGTACTTGTAGTTTGCCTAGTTACATATTTCAGTTGTCTTTCTGTTTGATTTATTTTGATGTACTGGTCACACACTCACCCGTAGCCACGGGGATAGGTCCCAGACTTACTATTTATAAATGCAACCATGGATAATACCAAACCCTATTAAAATAAAGGACTTAAAATAAAGAAAGTACATTATTATTTTATAGTTCCAGGAAGATGGAAATGAAGCTAAAATAGAATTTACAATAACCTCCTGAATCGTGAAGAACAGTTAAGGAAATAATGTGTTTCATGAGATGTTTTATGTTTGTCTGAATGGTATTATTGTTGTGTATTGTTGTGTATTATTGTTGGTTTTTTATGAGCGTATGTAATTTGATGCTTTTTTGTGTGTCGTTGTTTTGTTCTTATTTGAATTTTTATATGAATTATCTTTTTATAAAAGTAAAGTATAATAAAATAAAATAAAATAAAATAAAATAAAATGGATACGTTCCAGGATTTACTGTGTATAAGTGAAACTGCAGATAATAGCAAACCCTATTTAAATAAAGGACTTCCTGTACAAACATACCATAGAGCTGCATTGGGAGGTTCTAGCAATTTCTAGAGAGGACACCTCTTTAGGCTTTTTCCAGCAAGACTCTATGGTATGTGTCCCTATTTTTTCAGCTGCGGATAATTGAAAGCAGAGATACTGGTGCCATGGATATGCCGGGGGGGTGTCTGTATTTTTTTTTTTTTAAAAAACACTATTGCCCTGATAATCTTCTATTCGTTCAGAATTTTCTGAGGGCCTTATTGGTTTCCTGGCCAGGCTGCCCATTGCCTGTAAGCCCTGTCTTAAAACAGTCCTAGCTCTCACCCATCTGGATCAAGGTCAGCTCTAGACAGTGTGACTGGCAACGTGCCAGCAACAACACAGGATTCTTTCTCTTGTCCCGGCCAAGGTTTCATGGCCTCTGCTAATCCGCCTTTTGATTCCCTTCTCCCTTTGCTTTGAGGCACCATTTAAGGAGGGCAAAAATGTCATTGCCTCCCTCTGTTTCATGTGATATGATTATTCTTCTGCAGTATATATATTTCTGGCCAGCTCACTAATTCCACACACTATTTGTTATAAACAATGCATTATCTCTACATTGTCATTATGTTTGCCTAATGGACCACATTTCTTTGCTCTCTCTTCTTTTCTTTGAGGATTACTGTCCGACCTCTTTTGGTGATGGCATTTCTAGGTGCACAATATGCAAACATTAATTTTATTAGCATTAATATATTTCTATCCTTGAGTTTGATTTTTTTTTTTTAAAAAAAAGGTAATTCATTATTTTTCATGCAGGGAAAGAGACTTGTTTATATTACTCATTATTTAAAGAGTAACACATTCATAATTCAGACTCAGTGCATCTGAGGAAATGGACTGATAGCCACAAAAGCTCATGCTAAAATAAATCAGTCTTCAAGGTGCTATTAGGTGCCTTCACCCCCTTTCCTTTTTATACATTTTAGTGTGTCATAAATGAATTACTTTTAATTTCCTTTTTAATTCTTTTAAACATGCACCCAGAAATACAAAAATGCTGCCAAATCTACCCCAAAGCAACATTTTTAAGAGTAGCAGGTAAACATAACTAATTGCACTTCGAGTAGTAAATGACATCACCAGTCATTACATTGTTTCACAAAATGAATGTAATTGTGCCCTATTACACCAAAAAGGAAAGCATCACAGGTAATGCTGTTACTTGTGAAACATTCGTTCAAGATCAAATCTATTCTCAAAGGACGGAGCTATATATATATATATATATATATATATATATATACCAGTGCTTTCTAAGCTATCTGATGTGTGGGATGGTAATTCACCCACTCCAGTGTGCCTGAGACTGATACCATATCTGAGTCTGTTGACTACAGTTGTTTCTTTCTTTCCAGGAAACTCGCCAGAGACTGGCTGCTGATGGCTGGTGGACTAGCACGAGTCCATGGACTACTCTTTGAGTAGCACTGGTAAGCATGATCCTTCCCTTGTAGCAGCACCCTAAGTCTAGTGTGTTTCTTAACTTGTTAGGAATTTCAACCCACATCTCCACATTATCACACAAAGACTAGAAAAATGGAATTAAAGCAGGATAGTCATGTTCATAGCTGAACCTTATCATGCAATATCGTGACAGTCCTGTAGGTGGCATGTATTCAAACCATTACTGTGGTATCCCTTTTAACTGATGGGAAAAGCCTGCGAATAACTCTAAATGTTGCTATTGTTCCATTGGTGGCCTTGGTGAGATAGGTCCCTTTGCTTCATTTTCAGTGATTCAGGAGTTGGTGCCATGAAGGGCCCTGGTTCTCTTCCTCTCCTCCTCTCTCCCCCTCCCACTCAAGATTCCAAAGGAGGATAACTCCGTGCCTGTCGGGTTTTAATTTTTTTTAAAATCTTTGCTGTGTTTGCACAATTATGGCAAAAATTATTATGATTTTTATTCTATCATTTTGCTGAAAGTATGCAAACACAGCAAAGATAAAACAAAAACAGCCAGAGAGCTCCAGAGCTTCACAAATCCACAAACCCCAGGATTCCATACAATGGAACCATAGCAGTTAAAGTGGAATCATAACACTATACAGTGGGCCCTTGGTATCCACTGGGGCTTGGTTCCAGGACACCCCCCCCCATGGATACCAAAATCCATGGATGTTCAAGTCCCACTATATACAATGGCATAGTAAAATGGTGTCCCTTATATAAAATGGCAAAATCAAGGTTAGCTTCTTGGAATTTATTTTTTAGGGAATTTTCAAGCCGTAGATGGTTGAATCTGTGGATAAAGAATCTGGGGATATGGAGGGCTGGCTGCAATTGTGTAATGTGAATGGGCCCTTGGTTTACAGAGATTCAGGGTTACAGATTCAAATCTTCTCCTATACACTTTGAACCACTTGTGGTTTTTTTAACCACCAGGTAGCAGAATGACAGTAATGATCCCCCTCAATGTATTGAGATTAGGGTCAGGTTTAGAGGAAGGATTAGGGTTCAGCTATAATGTACACTTCTTATATTTCCTGACCCCAATGAGAATCCCAATGTCCCCAAGATTGGGACTAATGAATTTACAGAGTATGTCACTACTGCTTGCTGCATCATGGTATACTAACAAACTGTGTGGGATATTTTTTTGGGTGGGGGGAATTGCACTGGCTGAGGCAAAAGGTTCCTCAGGTACGATAATTAATAGATTTGGGAGATGTTTAAAAATCTCATTGTTTGTTTACAAAGAAACACTCGTACAAGGCAAGTAGTTCAAATTTGGGGAAATGGTTCACTTCTCTTCAGGTGACAATTGCACAGAATTAACTACATTGCAGGTCTAGTTTGATATGGATTCTGGAACAAAATGTCTTAAGTGCATTCAATGAAGTGGAATGAAATCCACAGAAGTTCATGCTAAAATAAGGTCTGTTAGGTGTAAACAGTTTTCACAGTCTATTCGGTCTGAGACTTATTCTGCATAAAATCCACATGTATTTTTGTACAGAAAATGCTGGTCCCTGCACAGAAAATGATTTTTTTTTCTGTGCAAAAATCCTAACACCACTCCAAAACAGCCCGCATGCACATTTCATGCAAAATAAATTACAAACTGCAAAGATTCTCATCAGTCCAGGATTCTCCTTGACAGAGTTTCCTGACACTTTGAGAAACATGTTTTTCTACATATATATATATATATATATATTTCAAATATTCCTTCCATCTTCAGTCTTAAAGGTGCAGTTAGATTCATTCCTCCCCACCCTTTCATTTTTATATTGTAACAGAAAATGGCTTGGGGACAGTAAACTATCCTATCCTCGTGCAAGAGGGTTGAATTATTCATTTCCCCCATTTATTTTAAAATGCGTTAAAAATAATAATAATACTAACCCCTGTGCCAACTCACACCTGCTACCACAAAATGGTAAGGGAGTTTTCAATCATCCTAACAAGACCACAGCTGGGCTGTCCATTTGGCTATCCATTCACCTCCATTGTGCCATCAGGTCAGTAACTTCCTTTGAAAGAACCATAGCTGTTGTGCGCTAAGAGCTCATAAGTAGCACCTTCTCAAAAGTGAGTTATTCCTTTTCTTTCTCCTTCTCTCTCTCTCCCTCTCCCCAACCCAACACCCACCTTCCTCCCAGCTCCCGAAATGATTACAGTGAAAGAAAGTAAATGTACTCACCCCAGGTAAAGTTTTAATATTGTGCAGTGCATTCTGTGCCTCAAGTGCAGCTTTTCTTGTATAAAATGTTACGAAACAACAACCTACAGAGAGAAATTGAAAAGCTTTCAGAAATTACCGGGAATGATTTGCTCAGCTACAAAAGAAAAGGAAAGAATGGTTTGGGAAGGAGGGTGTTAGAAGCAGGAGGGGGGGGGAGGATATGATTGAGCAACATTATTATAAGAGGGCTAAAAGTGTGAATTATAATGAGCGGCAGGAATAAGAGGCATGCTTTTATTGTTTAAAAGGGAGGTGGGGGGAAAGGGAGAGATTAACATCACCCCCACACACATTGTATCTAGGTAGCACACCTACAGCTTCAGGAAACTGTTACTGCTTGGAAATTAAGTTAACCAAAAGTTCAATTGGCGCTGCAGCGTAAACCATGGGGTAGCCCTCTTTCACGGGGAGCTTTCATGCAAACTTTGCCAGGGTTTGAGGAAGCTGAAACCTACCAAAGTAAGCCACTTAAGAAAAAGAAATCTGGCTTATGATTCAGGAGCCGGGAAGGCACGTCCAAGGCACCACACAACACGTAAACATGGGGCAGTGGTTTCAGGTTCTAGGCTAATATTTTCCCTCTCTGAGAGACAACCTGGGGAAGTCACAAGACAAGTGAGAGCAACTTCAAGGGCAGCAACGGGGGAGGAGGGGAGGGAGGCACATTAGCCTCATTTTGGGATACTAGAAGCTGAATCCCTCCCTCCATTTTCACACTACCTCCAAATTGTTAATGTTCAATACCCCCCACAAAGATTTGACAGGGGACGTGATTGACAATATTGCCATTTTTTGAGGTGCTACAACTGATTTAGGTCTGTATGGGCCATTTTCTAAAAAAAAACACCCTGGAAGCAGTTGGATAGTCCTGTTTTTAAAAAAGGTCTGTCAGGTTCTAAGACAGACCAGAAGAGGATAGAAAATGGACAGTTTTCCCCTGAAAGGCTTTGCAAGGAGGGGAGTCTATTAGCCATGGGGTGGGGGTGGGGGAAAACTGAGGCGAATTTTTCAGAGGGTTGGTGCGGAGACTCTTAAGGGCAGCAAAAATGTCATGAAGCTTGCCTGCAGCTTTCATAGAATCATAGAATTTATAGAGTTGGAAGAGACCACGAGGGCCATCCAGTCCAACCCCCTGCCACGCAGGAATCATGATTTGTTCCTACCTTTATTAATTGGGTAATAAACATCTTTGGAAGAGCTCGGAAATTAACTTGCAACCCAGTTTATCCTGCCATCTACAATCTTCACATGGTATCACCGTAGTCCCCTTGGTATTAGAAACATTAACGGAGGCTGACCAAGTACCTAAACCAACAATGTGTACGTGTGTATTGTGTGTGTGTACACATACACATTTCTGTCATCAATAAATAAGTACAACATGCAAGGTTTACCATCAGGAATGGAACAGGGAACTGGAATGCCCTATTTTGGCTAATCAATCATGCTGTAGCTTTGCTCACCCTTGCCATAAGGCCTTGTAGGATGAAGTCTTTGGTGACTGACAAAGAAACTTGGGGTCGAGGAGACCAGAGAGTGGGGAAACAGATTGAGCAAGCAAGGGAATGAAAGGGTTTCAGTGGGAGGAAGGGCTATTCTCACAATGCTTCCCTATGTTTTAGGGATCTACCAAGTACTGTAGATTCTATGTAGAATGTTTCTCCTCGACTCCAATTTTTTTGTGTAAAGGGACAAACCCTTCCAAGTCCTATCCACTGAGGAAACACCTCATAATCTTCACCATTTGGTGCCTGGACATTCTGCCTCAGGCTTTTGTGGAACAATATAACGTATTAAGCTTTCAAGATATTCATAATGTTAAAGGCTTATTTACATTTTAGAAGTTTTGTCCACAATTCATGCCATCTGTCTGTCTAGCTATCAAATCAGCTTGTTTGCAATGAACAACAGTGAAGTTCACATCAGATACAAATCCCAGTCTACTTTGTTTCATTAGGAAAAAAACCAAAATGATCACCTTCAGTGGAAATAATGCAATCTATACTGCCATAGATTTTATGTTACTCTCTTGCCAGATGAAAGTGTTACTCCTGATGCTATGAAATACAGGAGGACATTAAAAAGTGGGAAAGTTTTTTTTTTTTTTTAAAGAAGTTGGCATTGCTTTTCCCAGAAACCATTTTGCACTGCTCTGGCAAAAGAAGAAAATCAAATGCCAGCAGCCCCTTGGTGTCCTGCTTGTCTCACCCTACCGATGGGACAAATGGACTGATCATCCATAAGTTTTCAGGATCAAAGATGGCAACTTGGTGCAGCCAACTAGCTTGGGAAGGTTGAGCCTGACATGGAAGTATCCAGTCCCAACTGTTGATCTGCAAACCATAACGATCAGAAAAAGCTGCACTTTGGCCCACCACAGCTAGTAATCACAGAAATAAAACAAACAAACAAACGGAATAAATTAAAAAGTGTTCTAGGTAATCACCTAAAATAGTGGACTAGATTCCAAGAGACCATGTATTTCCTTCTGAGACTTATTAGAACTGGCTTGGGCTTTTGGAAGACCCAGATGAGGTTTCCTCTCAGCATATCCTGGGCCAAAGGAGACTCAGCCTAAGTTGATAAACAGCCTGAGTGTCTTTACCTCCATGTTAGCATTAGGACAAAACACTAGGTTGTGAACCAGTGTTGAAAAATTACAATTCTACCTTCATTTGACAGGTAACATTGCTTTGCCCCAGCCCACCTGCTGCCCTTTATGCATAACTGCCTGTACAGGCATTTTGGACCATAATTATCCACAAAAGCTTTGAATAACAGTAGTTATTGCCCCTCTCTTTCTAATGCAAACAGCTACAGCCATGTTTCTGTTGCTGTAATATACAGAGAAGCATCACACATCTTACAAATGAGCAATATGCCACTATTTCCATGTCTTTTACCAAGTAGCTGTCAGGAGAAAAGCCTTTAACTAGTGCAAACAGATTCACCCTTAAATTTTCACAGCTGACAAGAGAGACCATTTGGCAATTATTTCAGGCCTTTAAGAATCATTATCAGCATCTGTAAAGGATCATTAAATCAGCCAAATATTGCATCTCCTGAATGGAACTTTGCTTTTTGCTCTTTTTAAACAAACTCCTGCAGTACTCTCACACTCTCTCTGATATTAATCTTTGCAATTTCAAATTAAGGTTGAATGTATAGAGGTGGGTGGATGTGAGGTCATCCACCCATCTCATCTCAGAGTGGGTGAATCCATGCTGGTTTTTAGTCTGAACTTTTTGGGGCAGGGTTGAGCACCTTGGATAGATGCTGGGTTCATTTAGACTGAAACCCAGAGTAGAATCACCAGTCCACTAAAATTGAAGCCACCAGCTGCCACTACCTGAGGTGGTTCCCCAATGACAAGTCTCCTGAGTGGAGCTGATACTGCTTCTGAAGGTTCAGAGAATGATAGATGGCTGTATTCACATGTATACTGATCTCATGTGCACAAACCTTTTAAATTACAGGTGCACATGGCATTGGAAATCTTTCCATGTTTTTGTTTTTGACTGACCACAGAGAGCTTTTTCTTGACTAAGGTTTGTTGAGCTGGGCAGACTTCAGAATCCATGGTTCAAGCCCAGTTTGTTTCAAAGAAGCCATGGCTGGGCTGGGCTGGGTTGAAGGAAGTTTGGTGGGCTGATATGGGACAAAGGGGTGTTGTTGGCTAGGGATGGAAGGAGTACATTTCTAAGTCCTTACACTCAAGCCAAGGAAGTATGCGTGTCTAGAACCTGAGCATGGAAGAACCTTCCCATTTGGCATCATAGAGTTGGAAGAGACCACAAGGGCCATCTAGTCCAACCCCCTCTGTTGTTCCGTTTTTTCAGCTGTTCCAGTTTTTCTCCCCTCCCCCACTTTCTCCCTTGTCCTCAGATTATTCAAATTCTTGCAAATTGGGTTCAGAGTGCAAAAGTGGTTTACACTCAACTCAGCAGGGAGGAGAGAAGAAGAGTAGGTGTTTTAGTAGTTTCAGGCAAAAGCAAACTGATGCAGCCTCTCCTAGCTTCTGTATTCTTACTCATTAATAATATCTGCCATCTTGACTATACTCTGATGTTGCTTGGCCACATGTCTCCCAGTTTTCATCTGTGAAATGCTGGAACATATACCACACCCCAACTAATATCTGAAGTGCTGCACTTTCTCTACTCCTAGGCTACCTCATACCACATTTGGAAACTACTGAATGCAAAGCATGTGTTTTATACTCCCTGAGCTTCCATCTCTCCTAGTACATAGGTGGACTCATCAGAAAGACTGGTGATTGCTCACTGTCAAGCAGATGTTCTGCGTCAAACCTTGTGTTTGTTGCTATGTGATATGTGAAACAGTCTTTGAGGTAGTAGCCACCAGACAATTGATAGGCTTAAAATTAGAGGCTCTGGAACCAGAAAGACAGGAAGTTTGAGAACAACAAGTAAAACTCTTCGTTCTGGGAGAGTGGAAAACAACCTATCTCTAGTCAATTTCATTCCCCACCTGCTTATTTTGGCTTTGCAATGCCTTTAAACAAAGGTGAAGTGTTCACAGTAAGTCTCGGCTGCAGTTTATCTTCCCAGAAGGGGTAGTTATCCAAGTCACAGCTCCCCTCACCCCTCCCTCTCGTGAGGTAATCACCACAATTTTCCTTCCTTCTACCAGAACACAACTCCTTTACTTTATTTTTTCCCCCTTTACACTGGCAAGTTGCTTCTCCGTTCCAGCAGAGATGCTGCCATCTGCTTTTGCTCCTCCTTCCTGGTTCATCTAAAGGGCAGTGGGAATCCTTTTGGACTAGAGAAAATGTTTGGCACAGTGACTGATTGTTGTAGGATTAACAGGAGAACAGTGGCATGCTCGGTGCTTTAAAAATGCACTGCTACCTATATTAGTACTATATCCTCTTTTGTTATTCTTGTTTTTGGCATCTCCTCTGGAAGAAACAAGTAATACTATTCTAAAAGACTGACTCAAATGGCACTGTTCCATTTCTAAGACATCCCCTGTCCCTCACCTAAAGCCACGGACATTTATGAAATGTAATGCAAATGCTAAGTAATCCTTCAATATGCATTACTTAGTGATGCTCCTAATATGGATGCTCAAATATATATTTCATCTACAGATAGGATAAGGATGGGTGAATCAGGATGATGCCACTTTGTAAACATTTACTTGGGGATTAGTCCCATTGAAGTCATAGGGCTTTACATCTGAACAGGCTTGTCTAGGATAGGCATTACCTGTCTACTTCTGATCTGTGCCACTTTTAAAAGGGAGGAGGAGAGAGAAACTGGGACATTTTAAAAGCCGCTGAAAAGTGTGATGATAGAGGATTAGTCAGGACTGTCTCTGCCAAATCGGGACAGTTGGTAGGTATGCTGACACAGTTTATTAGAACAGACTTTAAAATGTGCATTTTGAATTAAAATCAAGTTTCAAAATACATGTGTAAACAGGCACTTCTGGGCAGCTGTTTAAAATTGCATATTAATAAAATGCATAAACAGAGTGGGATGGACACATGTAAAAGTGGCACAGATCAGAAGGAGACAGTCGAAGCAGACAGGCAATGCCTGTCCTAGCCAAGCCTGCTCAGATGTAAAGGGGGCATCACAGACCAAACACTTAGATCACTGCAAATGCAGCCTTTTTCAATGGAGTCCATTCAGTCAGTCAGCTGTCAGCAACCAAGTGAAGCAAAAGCCTTTGGTGTACGCAAATGGATCATAGCTGCAAACCTCTATAGGAGAAGGATGCCAGCTGGGGCAGCGGATGTAGTTGTTGGGCAATAAGGATTGAACAGATTAAGGCAGCTGCTGTGGTAAATCCTTAGAGGAGGGGGGAGTAGAATATCTGTCAAGAATGTGGTTTCCAGAGATATAAATAATCTCAGGCATGACTCCCCCCCCCTCTTAAAAGTCTCCAGAGTGCAAGATTCTTACATTTATCTTGGAAACTTTCCCCATTATTCTAATTCTACAGTTCTCAAATGTATGAGTCAAGTGTCTCTGGAGTGATTTGGGCAATGGTTAATAAGAGAGCCATGAACGATCATTTTACATACAATTTTTATTAGCTGAGAAAACAGACATAGGAATCCAGCCGTACTCTGTTGCAGCAACTGGTAGCTGACCAATGTCCTCAAGGGCTAAAAGGGCCATTGTCTTTCATGCACAGGCTTTCTGGTTCGTCGAACCCTGACCCCAGAAAAGATTGAGCAGCAGTCCAGAGTCCTATGGAGGGAAGATCAGTCAAGCTTACTTCCAAGGCTTGGTCCATAACTGCAGCATCAGAGAAAGGTTTGGACCTCTTGCCTGAAACCCTGCTTTGATTCCTCACTCCTGGCTGCCAAGGACTCAGCCTGGTACCTGCTGTACACAGGTGGCTTCACACATTCATTTTCATTCATGAACCTAAATGAATGACCTGGATGTGTGAATGGATCATGGTAGATATAAAGTTACAGACTGTGCTTGACATCCTGTTGGTGAATTATGATGACACAAGGTGGACTGCTGGCACCACAACTCCTTTTTTGGTTGCTGCAGAGGATAGAATTCACTACTGTCCATGAAGTGAGCAAAATCCTCCCCCAACCTACCTTGTCTCAGATGCAGACTCCCAAACTCAGCCATTGCCTCCTGATCAAGGGAGAACAGAGAGCAGCAGGTAAGTGTCCAACAATTTTTCTATAGCCAGACATGGAGCAATGGACATCATCTGGAGAGACATACAGAGGACCCTTGGAAATGCCTGTATAAGTCTGTTGCTGTGCCTCTGGCTATATAAAAAAGAAACCTGGACACCTGTCTGATGTTCCCCCTGCTCTCCACTTACCAGAAAATGCCTGGGCTTGCAGGGGTTACAGCTGAGAAAAAGTGGGATTGGGGAGAATACTGTAGCAACATCACACAGCTACATGTCCTGATGGAAGATTACAGCCAGAATGTTTATTGCCCTAGTTGTTCTTAAATTGCTATCAAGTTAGGTTTGACTTATGGGGATCTATGAAAAAGAAACTTCCAGACATCTTGTTATTAACACTCTGCTCTGGTCTTGCAAACTCAGCACTGTGGCTTCTTTGGTTGAGTCTATCCAACTGCAATGTGGTCTTCCTCTTTTGCTACTGCCTTCAGTTTTACCAAGCATTATCATCTTTTCAAATGATTCATTTCATCTCATGATGTCACAGAATCATAGAGTTGGAAGGGGCCCTATGGGCCATCAGGTCCAACTTCCTGCTCAATGCAGGATCTCCATATGTCCAAAATATGATAGCCCTAGTTTTCTCATTACATTATGTCAGTGGTTCTTAACCTGTGGTCCATGGACGTCCAGGAGTCCGTGATATCCTGACAGCAGGTTTGCAAAGGCTTGAAAACTGCTCAGCCTACCTCCTCCCCACAGTGCAGCAGCCATGTGACAGGAGCCAAGGCAAAGGCTGGCTGTCTTGGCTTGCGCAATGCAATTCAATCCACTCCAGCCACGAACCTGCAGGAAGAAGCAGGAGAAACGTCTCCCCCCCCCCGCCACCCTCCAGTGCATCTTTAATGGATGGTATAATTGTATTATTGTTGTTGTTGCTGCTGTTTTAAATCTTGAGTTTAGTCTTGGGGTCCATGGCAACAAAAGATACTTAAAGGGGGTCCCTGGTAAAGAAAAGGTTAAGAGCCATTGCATTATGTCAAATACAATGCTACTAAATGAGGTCTGTTTATGGCCTGAATCCTATTGTTAAGCTCAACTAGAGTGAATGCATTGAAGCACTGAGATTTAGCTATGTGTTGACTCACCATTAAACAACTGATCCAATGGGTCTACTCTAGCTGGGTCTAACCAGTTGTTTACAGACCTATGTATTTTATGCATATATTAAGATTGTTTGGGACATTTTTATTACTGGCAGCTGAATGTATGTCCTGACTTTGTGGGAAAACGGCATGACTACTGTGGTCTGACATGAACCAGGGTGCTATGGAAGTTTTAGTTGTGACTTCTGCCTGCCAGGCTCCATACACATGTTACCTAATGAGGCATTGTACATGCATGATAAGAAGTAGCTTCAAGTGAACTGTAATTGGTTGCCTACAGCACAGCTGCTGTCTGCTGCTGTCTGGAACCAAGGAATTAAGTTGAACTGATCTAAGAGCTGAGCAGGGGGAAGAGAATCAGAAAATCAACCCAAGTCAAGAAGGATTATTGTTGCCCAGGCAAAGTCCTAGCTTGACCATGAAGCTTATTATAGCCTTTCCTGGAGATGAGAACCAGTGAATGGAGTCCTCACTGGGTGAATGGCACCTCCCTGGATCCTGTGGGAAACATTCAGTGCAAACGTTAGCAACTTTCCAGAGTTGGGAGGGCTGCACAAGAACCCTCAGAACTCACTGGGGCAGAATAATTCAGAATCCAGCCACTGCCAAGGTTTCTGTCTTCTCTGTGATACAAGGAGCCATAGTGCCTTCCTGTCCCACAGAACCCTGCAGCCTGACAGCAAGGAACATCTCCTTCCTTTCCAAAAGAGACGGAGGAAAAGGTCTTCTTCTTGAAGCAACCACAAATTTCAGTAGAATGCTTTTGTGTGGGGGCAAGTATGGAGTACTGCAGTCATGCCACTGGTTTCAATTGTAGCAGTGCCACTGAAAGTGGCAGGGGGCCTCAGGGGGGGCAGCCATGGGGTTCATCATCACCATCACCATCATCTTTCTTTATACCCTGATTTTTCTCCAAGATTGAGAGTCAAGGTGGCTTTACTGCAGGGGAGAGCAAGATGCACCCTGTGGGCCACATGTGGTCCTCAGGACCCCTAAGCTGTAGCCCCTGAAGCCCACCCCAAACCCCCAATTTTTTTCAGGCCATGTTTTCAGCAATTTTTTGCCCACTAACCATCCCAAAGAACCCAAAGCCAACCACAAATGTGGCAATCTGCTTCCCTGAAGAATACACCCAATTTTTAAAAATCCAAATATCTGTCAAAATGACAATGATATAATGACATTACAGGCTACCCACTCACCTACCCCATATCTGTGGAACTAATGTCTGCGGTTTCAGTTATCTGCGGCTGAAAATATAGGCATGCATATCATAGAGTGGCGCTGGAAAACACCTAGAGGTGTCCTCTCTAGAAATTGCTAGGTTCTCCAGCACAACTCTATGGTATGTTTGTATGGGAAGTCCTTTATTTTAATAGGGTTCACTAGTAGCCATGATTTCATTTGTAAATGGTAAGTCTAGGAATGTATCCCCCGCAGAGATGGGGGGACCCTGGGGATCCTGTATATCACTTCTGGTGCACCACAATGCACAGGTGTGGTTTGCCCCTCTGCAGTTGCACACCCAAGCTCTACTGCCTAAGGAAATGCTCTAAGCGGTGACTTGGATACAGTAGTTTGTTTGCTTATTTATTTATTTATTTATTTATTCATTTAATATCTTATTTTTTTCCTGCCAATGCAGGAACCAAGGTGGCTTAGAACATGAATTAAGACAAAACAGAAATTTAAAAAACCCAAACCAAATACATTATAACATTAAGGAGCAACTCAAAACAATTAAATCACCTATTTTATTAACCTCAAGCACTGAAAGAAAACACTTGAAAGACAATTTTTCAAAAGAATAATAACAAGAAAGGGGGTGAAGTACAACACTCCTCACTACCATTAAACGTCCTTCCACTACAACCTGTTAATAGTGAAAGGCTCTCTGTATAAAACAGTCTTTTGCCTGCTAGAGAGAGAGAGAAAGAGTCTAGCCTCCTGTTGAAGGGAGTTCCACAGCCTGGAAGCAGCCACTGAGAAGGCCTGCTTTTGTGTCCTCACACCCTGTGAGTGTGGTGGGACCATGTGACAGCTTTACCCCAGAGATCTCAGAACAGTGGTGGCATTAGGGGGGTACGAAGAGGTTGAACCACACCAGGTGACACTATCCGAGGGAGGGATGACACCAGCCTTAGTAATGCAACAGTCTCAGAACATGGGCATACCAATCTAGGGAGATTATGTCGTTCAGATAATCTAAACTCAAGATATAGGTACTTTACCGCATAAACTCTTTAGTTATTTGTTTTAGCTCTACTAACACATGGAAGTAGCAGAGTAGGGATGGACATGTTTGTGCTCTTTGTCATTGCAGGTAATAACACATAATTGGTGAAGCATTCTTCCTACTGGATGAGAACATGAAGATTACTGTGCAGTTCATGATCACTGTCACTGCTTCAGCAAGTATTTATCTGTACAGAATACATTTTTTCTACACATAAACACATTTTCTGTACAGAAACCATGCTTCCTCCACAGAAGTACTTTTGATCTTTTTGCGCAGAAAATATTCTGTGCAGAAATGTACAATTTTTTTCCTATGTGGAAATACACTTCCTCTGCATAAATTGATGTGTTTTTTCTGTGCAGAAATATGCTTTTTATGCAGAAATATATATGGTATTTCTGTGCAGAAAACACACTTCCACACAGGGGGAAAAAACCACTTGCATTTCTATGCAGAGGAATCTTTCTTGAAATGCAAAAGAAAGAAATAAAAATCTTGCAGTAGCCTATGACCTCCTGTGTTCTTCTTGATCAACTTTCTTGAGTGTCAGAAAATCCCTTTCTCAGCCATGAAATGTACAGGAAATTAATCTTCTTTCCATCCCTATAGTAGAATGGTATGCAATTTATGAATAAAGTCTGAGGGTGGGTTTGGGGTTTTTTTTTGGTTTATAGTGGAGATGGATATTAGTCCAACAAGCTTCTGGGAAGTTAAAAATATCACCAGCTGCAACATTTGCTGGCTAATCTTTCAACGTCTGTCATTTTCAGTTATTTCCCACTCATCCCCCCTCTGCCAATAAACTCTCGGAAGTTGCAAATCTATGCCTGCTTCTGGCATTGAAACCTTGACAACATGGGATAGAAGTAACAAGATCTTACCACTGTGAATCTTCAAAGGCTACCAACCATTTTCAAAAAGAAAAGTGTACGGAATCTGCGTTTAGCTTCCAGCCTAATAAAAGATTAGGGGCAAAAAGCACAACTCCTATGGAAAAAAAAAACTCTGATAAAAAAATGTAGTAGAGTTTAATGATTATCTGATGATGGAGCTCTTGCTATTCTTTTACCAAAAAAAAGCCCCCAGAATCCTAATCGACAAATTCAATTCAAGTTACATTTACATTCAGGATGTCAACAGAGTCATCATGTTGTGAATTGAAAATTCTTTTAAAGGCTGCCTTTGAATTCCAAGCGGCTGACAGATCAAGGAACACAAGGCCCTGGAAGGGTAAATGAGTGAAGTTCTGTATGTGTGCCCCCCCCTTCACCAATTTCTTTCCCTGAATGAAGCTCTCTTTCCTATCCTCATTTGCAAACAGAACAGGTGCAAGTTTTTCACAGGCCTGGAATCTCAACTGTGTAGGTTTTGAGGGTGGGGAGCACTGGCTGCTTGCCAATGTGGTTGAATCCAAATGGGTTTTAAGTCAAAATAGGGATCGGGTCCAGATATTTATGCACCTTTCCACACATACCCCATGCCATTAAGACTTTATGGGGCTGGAAATTTATAGTGGAAATTGAATGCACACAGCCATTGACACATGAAGACATTTGTGGAGTGCACACTATCTGGAAGAGCCATATGGAGAACTTTTGAATGGAACTTCTCAGAAAATTGGAAGTTCCTTTTGCTGGGTCCAAGGCAAATGCCAGATGCAAACCAGGACATGAAGGAAGGCTATACTGCTGCCCTCCATTAAGACCTTTGCTTTTAATTTCTACAAAAGCAATTAAGCTGTTCTTTTTTTCTTTCCCATTTTTTATTTTCTTTCGCAAATGAACCACCAACAGCACTATTAGGGACATTTAATTTAGGAATGCACTTGGGGAACTGATATTCTGGGGCAAAGCTTGCAAAAGGAAATTGAATTGCAGTGACTGGAAACATATGGGAGATGTTTGATTTCTACAAAAAGAAAGAAGTTGGTGTTCATGTTTGATGGGGAACTACACTTGATATCTTGAACAGTGTGTGGAAAAGTTACATTTTTGGATTACAGCTCCCAGAATACTCCAGCCTGTATAAACCCTTCCCCAAAAGGTATTTTTTTCTCAGCTCTAAACTAGAAGCTTTTTCTTGCCATTCCTGATATGCAGGAACACTCTTTGTCAGTGAGTGATGAAGAAAACATTTCCTGAACCTGCACAAAGACACTTATATTCTTATTTCACATTGGGGAATTTGCAACCAAATCTTCCTTCGTTCAGGAAATTGCTTGTTACCAGGTCAGAGTTGGAGACTGGTGAGAAGCTAACTATTAGGAGATGATCTCCACATAGCTGGAAGTTTCTTGAGCATGTTGAAAGACAGCCATCAGCACTTAAGAGAAAATGCAGCATACATCTCAGCTATGGGGAGAGAGAAGATGTCTGTGAAAAATAAATAATAATAGTTTGCATTTTGAGGCAGACAGAGTAGGACTGGGAAGGACGCATTGAAGCAATGGCATACTGAAGAGGGAATGAGGCCGACCTCCATACAATGTCTTCCCATGCTATTTCACACCTATGTCCATTATTGTACTAGACCTCCAGAATTTGTTCCCCACCAAAAACATCAGATGGATTCCTTTCAACAGGATGCATACCATATTTGTTGGAATAAAATATATGGCCTTATCCCCAAATGTGATGGAGCAGAATTCACCCTTTGTGAGTTAACTCCAATGGGGGTACATTGAAAGGAGAATTAGGCCGGTCTGTCCGGGAGGAGGGAAGGGGGAATTTGGTTCAGCCTCTTCCATTACTTTCAATGGCAAGTAATCAGAGCCCTGAACCTGCAAACCAGTTTTAAGTTATTGATTGTTACAAAGGCTTATGGGTCAGGGACTGAAGGGCTTTGCTTAGGGAACCACTGCACAGCCATCCTGATCTTTGTTCTTTGATTCATAAAATCATAGAGTTGGAAGAGACCACAAGGGCCATCTAGTCCAACCCTCTGCCCTGCAGGGATACACAACTAAAGCATTCCCGACAGATGACCATCCAGCCTCTGTTTAAAACCTCCAAAGGAGGAGACTCCACCACACTCTGAGGCAGTGCATTCCACTGCTGAACAGTTCTTACTTATTCACCTTATCCCCTCCCCTCCACTGGCTTGTCTACTAAAGAACTAGTTCTACTGACTCTAGCTGGGAGACAAACTCTACATTTCAGTGTTCCTGATATCCCCATATAGTTGGCTAATTTCCCGAGGTCGCCTTCTCTCAAGAATTCCTTTGTTGAATGGGCAACATTCCTTGCTTGCCCAATGCCTAGCTGCAGTAGCTGAGATGGTGTTTGTAACTTGTTCGCTAGTCAATCATGAGAAGTAAGAAACTTGCAATGTTAACTGACATGAAATATAAAAGTATTGCTGGAACCAATGAAATTGTTCCTTTTGGTTATGAGAAGTGAGCATGGCCGCTCTTCGCTTGAGGAGGAGAGGACTTCTTTGATCAAAGGTAATTCGAGGTTTGGATACCTTTTGTGGATGATTCAGGCCCCAGCAACAATGCTGTGTTCTATAAGGGAACCTGACAGAGGTCTGGCATTCCAAATCTCACCCAACAATACCTGGTGTATTTTGACACCTGGAGCAGATCATTTTTAACACCCCTGAGAGAGGTGTGGGGAAAAGAACTCACATGACACTTGGTGTCACCTGTAAACAGGTATGTTAGCAGGTTTGGGGACCCAGTGCATGTGTGCACTAGGGGCCCAGCCATCAGTGGGCTGGTTCTGATGGTGCATCAGCTGGGATCATGGCTGGGACTCATTCTCAGAAGACAAGGCGATGAAAGTCACCATGTGTTTGCAGGGAAGTTTTCAGCCTGATTGAACTAGATACAGGGAAGAGATTGCAAAGATGAAATAGTGTGTGTGTGAGAGAGAGAGAGAGAGAGAGAGAGACAGAGAGAGAGAGAGAATGCACCACCTTATTACCTACACGTGCAGTGGACTGCTCCCACCATCCTGCTCTTAGCATGTCATTGAGTTGAAGGCCTAATATCGACCAGGATCAGCTTCCATCTCCCTGAGGGTCTGATGTGTAGCAGTAAATCTGATGCCTTGTAGAAACATCTGTTTATGTCTACCTGTGCTCTACTGATATATTTGGTAATAAAGCAGACATTACCAAACAAGTCTATGGAACTCCCTTTTCCAAAGGAAAACAACCCTGAGTAAGCACTATCCCAGAATATTCTCAGTGTTTAGAGACACTGGTTGACTGTAGCAGTATGTTCCATGGCTCTGCCCTGCTAATGTGGCTTTCCACTGGCTCAACACGGCCAACACTTTGGGGTTCAGTGACGAGGATACTACATACAGACAGTTTGCTGCCTTCAGAAGGAAAAGAGAGTTAGATGAGCTTCCCCCTTAAAAACAGGTGATACCCCATCATCTCCAACCTGTCTTTCCTGTACTGTGGTGTTTCCTGTTTGAACTTCTTCATCCAATGGAGAAATAATTGGTACAAACTTGGGTAGTATGATGTTGTTAATTGGGCTGGAGAAGGCCAAGTCTCCACAGGTCTCCAGCACTCATTGCCCATGAATATGAATTATTGTGCAGTTAAATAAACCCCAGGAAAGCAGTAGTTTGCATTATCCAAGCAACATAGCTAAAATATCTCCATACCCACCAACATTTCACACCTGGACACATGTGGCCCAGCAACATCACAGTGTGGTCAAGTTGGTGAGAGTTATTCATGAGGAAAAACACAAAAGCCAGGAAAGGCTGCATCTGTTTGCTTTTGTCTGAGCCTACCGCGATGGCAAGACTCTGCCCCCTTTCTCCTTTCCCCCCTGCTGAGTTGACTGAGTGCAAACTGTTTTTGCACTTTCAACTCAGTTTGCAGCAATTGAAGTAGGCTGGGACATTTTAAAAACAGCTAAAAATCAGGAGGGCAAAGGATTAATCAGGAGTGAGCCTTCCAGCTTTGGACAATTGGAAGGTATGTGTCATATATCTGTTTCTTCAGAAACGGTGGACAGTAGCTTCAGGGTTAAACAGTAAGCTTTATTGCCATAGAAAACCTAAAGAGTCAAGATTACAAAATTGTTGCTTCGAATGAAGGTCATAGGAAATACAGTAAAATAATAAGCATTAACCATCAGTCAAAATCTAGCAGGGCACTTGAACCACTGGTAGCCCATCATCCACCCACCCCATTCTCACCTAGGTTTTTTTATTAGTTATTTATACCCCAGTCTTCAGCGGCAAGGCTATCAGAGCGGCTTACAAATGGTTTTAAGCAATAGCAATTTACACACATCTACATTGCATTAAGCAGTTTCCAATGTGTGTTAGCTAATTGCCCCCACAAGCCGGGTACTCATTTTACTGACCTACAAAAGGATGGAAGCTGAGTGAACCTTGGAGCCCTCTGGAATCGAACTTGCAATGTGGTTACTTGCAGTACTGGCATTTAACCACTGTGCCACCAGGGCTCCCCAGTTGTAACTCCACCTATTGATTCCCAAAACAATCTGCAGGTGCAAGGCAGCTTTGCCCGTTACTAGACAGACTCTATACTCCCATGGCTATTCTCAGCCACTCAATTGTTTCATTTACAAAGAATGTGAAAACAGCAGACAGTTCAAACATGAAGGATCAAAAGTAACTTGCTGCATTTTGAAACTCATTGGCAGGAGGGTTGCTTTTACGGACCATACTGGCAGTATATAACCTTTGCTTATTTCAACTTGCATCTTTAAGTTAAAGGAAGAAATGGATAATAAATTACAGCAATGGGATATACTGTATCAGTAGAAAAGTGAAACTACAACATGGAAAGGGACTTGGAAAATCAAGTAAAGTTCCTTCTCACGTTCTTAAAGGAAAATGATGTACCATCTGCTGCTCCAGAGATTGGAACACGGAGCAATAGATGCAAGCTCCGGGAGCAGAGATTCCACCTCAACATTAGGAGGAACTTTTTTACAGTAAGAGCTGTTCGGCAGTGGAACGCACTCCCTCGGAGTGTGGTGGGGTCTCCTTCCTTGGAGGTCTTTAAACAGAGGCTGGATGGCCATCTGTCGGGGATGCTTTGATCGTGATTTCCTGCATGGCAGGGGGTTGGACTGGATGGCCCTCGTGGTCTCTTCCAACTCTGCAATTCTATGATTCTATGCTTTGTGTACTCCAACAATGGACTAACTAGGTATATAACTCCTCATTTGTCTTGACTTGTTCTTTTGTGCAAGAATGAGGAACCACATCATTTTTTTCCTTCCATGCAAGAGGCTGAGATATTTCCTGCTCTTTTCAGAGAGATTTCTTGCATGTGTGAGGAACAATCTGCATGACTACCGCCAACACAAAATTAAAATGCTTGTTACATTGACTTTTAAAAATTAGAATAATGTTTGGATGGATTGTGTCCTTTTCATCAAGCAGCCAGTCCTTCTGTGCTTGCTCTGGTTGTGTTTTGCTTCATAAAAGGAAAAGACAGTAGCTTTGGGGAGGAACCTTTTTGCAGAAAGCTCACAGAAAAAAAAAAAAAAAAGGGGGGGGGGGCTCCGTCTCTCCTCCTCATGAGGGAATTTTCGGCAGACTGTCTCATCATGGTTTTGTTTTCAATGACAACAAGAAATCTTGTGACTATTCTTCACATTGCTAGAAAGAAGTGCACTAATATGCAATCAGATCGTCTAATAAATAAAATGGGGTCAGGGGCTGTGTAAAAATTATTGATATGATGGTAGCATAGATCTGTTTATTAACTCTGTTTTGACAGATAAGGAAAAGTTAACTCCTGGACTAAGAGGGGGAGAAGAAGAGGCAGACACAGCTCCATCATACCTAGGCCCAGAAGCAGATGAATGGCCCTCCATCCATCCCAACTGCCATTGCTTTAGCCTTCAAGGGAGAGAAGAGGAGTCATTAACCAGCTGGACTTAATCCTTCCCTCACTGCCACCCCCTTTCATTATGTTTCATGTCTTTAGATTGTAAGCCTGAGGGCAGAGAACTGTTTTTTCTTGTTCTTTTTTCTTGTAAACCACCATGTGCAATGATGTGTGTGTGTGTGCGCGCGTGCAATTAAGTTGCCTGTTGGCTTAAGGTGACCCCATGAATGTCATAGGGTTTTTTTTAAGCAAGGAATACTCAGAGGTGGCTTTGCCTGTCCTATGGCACTACATAAATAAATAAATAAATGATAATGTTGTTGTTGTTGATGATGATGACCATAATGATGCAATCAGTCAATTCCAGACCCTCAAACATTTTACAGATAAAAACTAGGAGACATGTGGCCAAGCAACTTCAGAGCGAGAGCAAGATGGCAAACGTTATTAATGAGGGAAGAAGTTTGCTTTTAACTGAGCCTCCTGGGAAGGGCAGGATTCCTCCCCCTTTTCTTCTCTCCCCCCTGCTGAGTTAACTGAGAGGAAATTGCTTTTGCACTTTGAATCCGGTTTGCAGCAACTGAAATATGCAGAGGACAAAGTGGGAGGAAGAAAGAGAAACTGGAACATTTTATAAGCAAGGGGGAAAGTGGGATGACAGAGGATTAAATGGGACTGTCTCTGCCAAATCTGGACAGTTGAAACATAAGGAATTTGACTCCAGATGGTAATATACACTAGCTGTATGTATGCTACAGCAGGATATGAAAGCAAAAGGGAAGTCTGTAAAGGAAAGTCAGGGACACTGTGAAAGGAACAAGAACATATGGATGCATTGCTCATTCTAGATATTGCTGTATCCTCTTCAGATATCTACCCTGACCAAGACTACTGAAGCAAGTCTTTACCTTATCACCAATCCTGAATCCTAAAGGTAGAACAAGCTATGCATTAGTAATATGTGGATTTCTCCCCCAGTTGCCAGTTTCCCCGGGGCCTTGGTGGAGAGGGGAAGAACTACACTCATTATTTTCTTCTTCTGTACAGAATAGTTAAATTAGCAAGCTGCAGTGGCCACCACATCCTCTCCCCCTCTCTCTGTCTGTTTCTGGGCAGAATTCAAAGTGCTATATGGCTTAGGTCAATCTGAAGGACCGTATCTCCCTATATGAGCCTGCCTGAGTTTTAAGGTCTTCAGGGGAGGGTTTTCCTCTCAGTCCCACCATGATCACAGGTAGATCTGGTGGGGATTCAGGAGAGAGCCTTCTTGGTGGTTGTTTCCATGCTACGGACACACCCACTGATCTCTTTTCACCAGTAGGCAAAGACCTTCTTACTTAAATAAGCATTCAGCTTTTAACTGGTTTGTTGTGCAGGGTCTTAATATGTAATAGGTTTTAAGTGCTTTTAACTGTTCTTAGGGGTTGTCTACACAGTTAAAATAATCCAAATGGCAATTGCATGGAAGGCAATCTGTCCAAATGGACATTTGCATCAATACATCTCATTCAGAAGAGGGGCAGCCAAATCCACATTAAACTCCTTTAGGGAAGCCTTCGGAGCTTTTCTCTGAGTTTTTAAAAACCTACGTAGGGCATGTGAATGTGTAATCATTAAGACAGTCGCATTCGCATTGCTGCAACCAGGCAGTGTAATCTGATTGGCTGGACAAGCATGGGAGGCGGGGATAGCAAACAGCGAAAATGGCTGCTGTCACCATGTTGGATTTTCAGCTATGTGAGAGATTGGAAAGGAGATAAAACGGTGATATTTAACTCTCTTTTTTTTCCTTTTTGTAAATACGAAATATCATATGTGCGCACCATGGCAAACTTTTTTAAAAAAAATATGGTGGTGGCAGATTTAAAAGTGTGAGTAAATCACTCATGTCCGCCATCATGGCTAGGGGTCTTGCAAAGTTTAGGGGGGTTCTTTTGACCATTAAGACAAGTCATAGCACTGCAAATGGCTGCTTCTTTGGAGGAGGTCATAATTTCCCCCCTGTATAGACAAGTCCTTAATTAATATTTTTAAGTGGATTTTTGTTTAACTCTTTTTTAAAAAATGCTTTACAAATTTACAGTTATTTTGTTTTAATGTACAGTGTAAGACCCTTTGGGTCCCATATGGGAGAAGAGCAGGACATAAAAGAAGCCCCTACCTTTCAATGGCTTGTTATCTGACAACTTGCTCTTTCGACGCATGCAAATTAAGGACAATTTCCATTCATTCGATGAGGAATCTACTCTTTTGACAGTCCTTGCCTATAGAGGCTTGCTTGGGGCTGACCGTGCATGTGTGTGCTGCTTGCAAAGGAAGCTGAGAGGGGAGAAATGTCACCAAGCCAACTGACAGACTTTGCAAGACATGCGCGGACAGGTATGCGCAGGTGTGCAAAGGCAGTCCTAAGCAAGCCACCATAATTCCCTCACGTTCCCTATATGGGTTCTGCTTTTTGATGAATTCCAGTTTCTGACACTGCCGAAGTCCCTAACCTGTTGGATAAGTGGGGGCTTTCTGTAAATTTTTTAAAAATATATAAATAAGTCTTTTGAAGAGAGTCAATGAGCAGGACAGTTGGATAGCCATGCCTGTCTGACATATTCCAATCATCCCTATTTTCTATATCACATCAGTTCCAATTTATCCCAAGTGCTGGATCTACCATTCTGGATGGAAAGAGATCCTGACTTGCTGGGAAGTTGGGAAGCCAATTGGCAGCCACCCAGGTAAATAAGGGTAAGCATGGTATCTCTCTCTCTGGCTTTTCTTCGCAAACGAAGATTCAGGAAGGACTCATCCCGCGCCTTCTGCAAGCACGCTGATGACTAAAAAGGCCAATCCGAGATAAACAAGTCCGGTTGCAAAAAGCGCAGCAGAAGGACTCCTTGGGTGATGTTTTTGGGTTGTGATTCTTTCTGCGTTGTCGTTTCTCTTCAAGACTTGTTCGTCGTGAGTTCTCAAATAAGGCTGCAGCATTGTGGATATTGCGTCTCCATGCCTCCCGATGTGAGGCCAGGGCGGACCACTGTTGGTGATCAATTTGGCCAAGCCTGAGATGTTGTTTCAGGGAGTCTTTGTATCGCTTTTTTGGAGCGCCCCTCTTACGCTGACCCGTGGCGAGTTCACCGTAGAGTAGTATTTTTGGGAGGCGATGGTCCTCCATCCTAGAAACGTGACCCGCCCAGCGCAGCTGTGTTCTCAATATCATGGCCTCAATGCTGGTGATCCCTGCTTGTTCAAGGACAGCAACATTCGTCACATAGTCAGTCCAGATGGTATAGTGGTGTGAGTATTGAGCTATGACTCTGGAGACCAGGATTTGAATCCCCGCTTGGCCATGGAAAACCGCTGGGTGACCTTTGGCAAGTTATACTCTCTCAACTTCAGAGGAGGTCAATGACAAATCCCCTCTGAATAAATGTTGCCAAGAAAACCCATGAGAGTTTCACCTTAGGGTTGCCATAAGTCAGAAATGACTTGAAGGCACACAATAACAAGAATGCAAGACCATGGTTGGTTTGATGAGTGACAAGTTGCTTTAACATATGGGTCAGAACCATAAGCTTTGTAAAGTAGGAGGGTTCCAACTAGCCCCTTGAGTCAGTTGGTCCCTGTGTGGTCAGTAAATGCCATTCTCTGCTTATGGAAAGTGGTGGTTCTGACGTCTATTAGAGATCAGGCAGACTGTTTCTTTATCAAGCTAGCTATCATGTTGGTAAGGAGAGGAAGCAGAGCTTGGAAATGTTACTTTTTTGACTACAATCTGGGGGTAATTTTTGCAATCGCTGGCCAGAGTTAGGCAGAATCATAGGCTATTTATTTCAGCATTGTTTACAAGGTAGTTAACATTAAAGATAAAAATATTTCCCCTGCAAAGATATGGAACTGTGTATGTATGTGTGCATGTATTTAAGTATTTCTTTATTGCTTCTCAGTCTGCCAGAGCTCCCAAAGGGATCCACTGCGAATAAAAACAGATAAACATGTAAAACCATTATTTAAAAATAAACCTGAACAACTTTATTAAAAAAGGTTTTTTTAAAACACACACACACACCTAAAACAATCGGAAAAGCATACCCTCCAGCATTTCACAGATGAAAACCAGGATACATGTGGCCAGACAACATTAGAGTATGGTCAAGATGAAAAATGTTACTAATGGAGAAGAGCACAGAAGCTAGGAGAGGCTGCAGTGGTTTGCTTTTGCCTGAGCCCACTGGGAACAACCAGATTTCACCATCTTTTCTCTTCTTCCCTCTGATGAGTTGAGTGCAGACTACTTTTGAACTTTGAAGTCTGTTTGCAGCAACTGAAGTAAGGGAAGTGGAGGAGGGCAGAAAAACCGAGACATTTTGAAAGCAGCTAGAAATGTGGAATGACAGAGGGGGTGGGACTGGATGGCCCTTGAAGTCTCTTCCAACTCTATGATTCTATGGAGATTATCAAACATGGCAAAAACCACATCAGAAGATCATGACGAGAACAGCAACGCGATATTATCAGACAACATCATCCTCCAGCGTCCTGGGGGTGTAGCACAAGTGTGAGTAAGGTGTCCCTTTTTATTAGTGGCTTGTCCCCGTCAATACAAAAGAGAAGCCTCATACATGGCAGTGCTATGCCCCCAGAATGGCTGAAGGATGCGGGCATCTGATACTGTCACCCTTCCTGTTCCCATTGTGTTGTTCTGATGCATTTTGGAACATGGTTTTTTGCCGCATAACACCATGTCTGATAATCTCCTATAATTAGGACTGTCCCTTCCAAATGGGAAAGAGGAGAGAGAAATCGGGACAATTTAAAAGCAGTAGGAAAAGTGGGACAAAAAAAGGATTTAATTGGGTCTGCTCCTGCCAAATCAGACAGTTGGAGAGTATGGAAAAACCACCAACAGTATAGACCATATAATAATAATAATAATAATAATAATAATAATATTTATTTATACCCCGCCCCTCTGTTAAAACAATCGGGGCGGCTTACAAAAATTAAAATACAATACAAATAAAATCCCTAAACACCCCCACTCCCACCCTCCCCCATAAAAAAGCATTAAACAAATAAAAAGTACAGTCTTGGCTACTCCCTGGAAGCTGAAGGAAGATGAAGCCAGTTTGGAGGGAGTTTCAAAGGTGGGGTGCCAACACAGAGAAAGCACTGTCTTGCATAACAGCCAAGCCTCTTGGAACAGGGCCTCCACTGATGAGTTCAAAATTTGACCAAGCACATACAAAATCACAAAAGAGACAAAAACGAGAGAGCACCCAATGGAATCCACAGGAAAAAACAGAGATACGTCTCAAAGTGCTCAAGAGATAGCTGCTTTATTATAAAGAAAGCCCAATGCATTTCAGCCTATATATGTTTCATGGCCTGCTTCAGGGATGATTTGAAATTTAAATTGCAGATTTTTTTTGGAGCAGAGAATCTTATTTGGTTTACTGGAGAAAAAGAGACCAGAATTGGCTGAAGCAGAGAATTCAAAAATGGAAATGGACTAAGATTTCCTGGGTAAGAACCCCCTCTTCATACAGTAGAAAATAGTGGGGAATCTCCAAGTCATAAAACAGATTTTTTAAAAGTGGATTTATTGTGTTGTATTATTTGTTTATTTAATTTATATCCTGCCTTTCTCCCAGCACAGGATTCAAGGCGGCTTACAGCCATTTTTCAAAAAACACAGTACAACTAAAAAGCTATTGATACAAAAGTTTACCGTTGGTGCAGAACTGCGTTTTGCTCTGCATTCAGGTTATGTCGGCATTTCTGTTAATTGGCCCGAACTTGCGGTTTCCTGTCAGCCTTTAGTTTCACTTGGGAATGCCTTCAAAGGAACCATCGCCTGTCATTCCCATACCCTTGTGGATACAAGCACTCACTAGAAATGCCCTCTGTATGGTAAACCGTGGCCTCTTCTCTACCCCTTCCCACCCACCCCCCATTTGACCTAGATTAAATCTGCTGCATTTCCAAACCTTTGGGGAAAACAGCGGACTGGTTTCTATGTGCTGCAACACCCATTCTTCACCCATTATTATGTAAATTCTGACTAAAGTGTTACACATGGAAGGGAAGGGAGGGAGAATATCAAGGACAAAACTGCCAGGATCTGCTTCCCCTCCTTTCTGAAATAAGCCACTTACATTAAACCATTTAAAATGCCTAATAGCAGTATGTGATTCTTTTCTCTCTTTTTTTAAAGGCATCTGAGGAATTTTAATGTACATTTCTTTTCTCATATAGGACAATGGGTGCTTTCAGCAGGTTGCTGCACTGTTGAAAGCTAAATGCATAAACAATGGGAAGTTTATGACTAGTCAGTTTGTATGGGGGTTACAGGCACAGAATGAAAGAGCACGTCCTATCAGGTCTGCTTCTGCCTGATGACATTTATCACAGACCCCCGCTAGAGTTCCAGGAACACAGACGTATTTCCCAGTTGCCAGCCAAGTTGCCTTGCTGTTTCTCCTTGTGGTCTTTCTATTCCACCCCTGCTGGTTAGGGATCCCACTTCAGAATGGTCCCAGATCCTGAGGTTCCCTGGGCCAAACCTTGGGACCTTGGGATAGCCTCTGGTGATATCCTTAAGTGTTGTACATTAAGTACCAAGGATGGTTGTCTCAGGGGATGATAGGACACGCAATCCCCAGCAGAAGCCCAAAAATTATCTCAGCAGGCTCAGTAGCAACGCTTTCCCAGCACAGAGTGTTTGACGTCCAAATAAGCAGGAAGGCACTTTTATCTTCAAACTCAACAGTTGCAATATATACAAATATTTACAATCCAAGGAGAAACAGGTTCACCAGGCCTCAGCATTCACAGGGAGAAGTGAGCTCTGCTCTGAGCTCTCTTATATACACAGTCACAGGGCATTTGCTTACTCAATCATATGATCTTACACATCAAAAAGAACCCTCCTTCTATAGCTAAGGAAGACTAGGCAGTTCATGGAGCCAGCCATTTTGACTAGGCATGACTGCAATTTGTTTGGCCATTTTATAATGGAGTTCAGTCTCTAACTCCTGACAATCCCCTCCAAAATGGTCAAACTACTACAACATGACATCATTAACATACATTGTTGCACATCAATCGTCTGTTGGTTGACCTTCCCTTTTGACACCTTTCACTTTACACACTAGTGACAAGGCCCAGCCTCTTTGCCAACTCATCATGGCTTCCTGCTGGAAAGGCTTTTGTGAGCAGGTCTGCGACGTTGTCCTCAGATGGACAGTGGCTCAGACACAAGACACCTTCTTGCATATTGGAATACATTGCACACCAGGACCCGCTGGGTAGTAGAACTGTTGTGCAGTGTACATGCTGGAAGCTTCCCTTTGTGCAATGGTCCCAGCGATGCAGCAATGTCTCTGCTCCCCTCTTCAGAATCTGAGCATTGTGCAACATCACAATTCACCTTTACGTGATCCTACGTCAATTGGACTATGACTCTGGAGGCCAGGGTTCAAAACCCTGTTCAGCCATGAAAACCCACTGGGTGATCTTAAGCAAGTCACACACTCTCAGCCTCAGAAAACCCCGTGATACCTTAGGATCACCATAAGCTGGAAGTGACTTGAAGGCACACAACAACAACAGCAACAAGTCAATTTACTATGGTATAGTTACCTAACAGGATGCTAGCCACTGTTTCAAACTGTTCTCCACTGATTTTATTGTATGACCCTGAGATTCTCAGATATGTTTATGCACTTGTAAATGCATCTGTATTTAGGTATATTTATCTACATATTTATATTTAAAGATTTGAATACAGAAATAAATAGGCAGAAAGGAAATTTTTGTAAAGAATATTTAAAAAATGTTGCTAGGCATAGCTTATTGGAGGGCACCTGTGGCATTAAAAAGGTGACTCAAGAAGCTGGCATTGGAAATGTAAAACTGCATCCCCTAAATCATGCCATCCAAACTCTTCTGTGACTACCTGCTGATTTGAAGACATTCAGAGTTTTTAATCCAGGAGGGGTGCTGTGTATGTCATATCTAGTTCATGTTACATACATCTTCAAGCAGCGTTTGATCTATGCAGCTTCATCCCCACCCACTCAGCTTGTTAATGGAGGCATGTTGTTTCTTTAAAAAGGTTTTTCCTTTCCTTTCCTTTTTTTTTTTTTTGCTCTTTTTTTAAGTGCAGGGATTAAAGAAATGCTTTCAAGAAAGAAAGAAAGAAAGAAAGAAAGAAAGAAAGAAAGAAAGAAAATAAGTGAGACCTAGCTTCTAACACCAGAATCCTTCTTCTCAGTTGAAACAATTCTATGCAGATGGAGACATCAAACCCTGCAGGACTTTGAACTTTAAGGGCTGCCCTTTAGTTTGCTTTGAATCAATGACAGAACCTAAACCCTTTATAAACTTTGTTCTGTCTTTGGAAGCTCCAAACCAAGAGCTGAAAACACACACACATGCACACACACAAACACACACACACACGTATGTACATCTCAGGGGAGAGGAGGATCTTGTTGCAATTGAGGCTTGGGTTTTTTTAGTCTTCATTTTTATTGCTTGATAGTATTAGTGAAGGGAGCAGCAAAGAGAAATCCAGAGCACTATTGAGCCAGTGCATGTGACACTCCAAAAACCTAATTAATTGTTTAGATGTGGGTGAAAATAAACGAATGCAGCCACGCAAATGACAAACAAAACGCTTTAGCAATAAAGCCGTACATTGGCACAAAAAGTAACGACAGCTCCTAATGATGAAGGGGTGGGGGGAACCGGCACCATCTGATGCAGGAACAAACTGTACTCAAAAGTTCCAGTGGGCTCTGAGTACCATTCATTCTGCTAGTAGGCCAGGCTCTGTTTAAAAGCCTGAACATGCTGGCTGAGCTTCCATGGAAAGACTCCATGGAACACGTTTCATTCTGGCTGTAATGGAATCATGGTAAGAAATGCAATAGACATGTAACTAGCACTTTCACAAAGTGATGGACTATGAATGTGATATGACAATGAATGGCTGGTTTATTCCAGTGGCATAGGCAGGCTCCTTCTATGCTCCAAGAACTGGGTATGTTTAGCCTGGAGAAGAAAAGGTTAAGAGGTAACGTGATAGACATGTTTGGATTCGAACTGCAGGAATAGAGATTCCTCCTAAACTTTAGGAAGAACTTCCTGACAGTTATAGCTGTTTGGCAGCAGAATGCGCTGCCTCGGAGTGTGGTGGAGTTTCCTTCTTTGGAAGTTTTTAAGCAGAGGCTGGATGGACATCTGTCAGGAATGCTTTGATTGTGTGTTCCTGCAGGGCAGGGGGTTGGACTAGTTGGCCCTTGAGGTCTCTTCCAACTCTATGATTCTATGATTCTAGGTAAGCCTTGCATAACAAAAACATTTTAAACCTTCTGGAGACCAAATGAAAGTTTCTTTCAAAATGCCTCCAAGCTATGATTTCTTTCTTTTTTTCACTACCCTCCACTTTTCTATTTTTGTAGCCGAATGTATAAATCTATGTTTCACTAACGTGCTATGGGTAACTGATGAGGCAGGCTCAGGGGGTTGGACTAGATAGCCCTTCTGGTGTCTTCCAACTGATGAGTCTATGATTCTAAGATTTGTTTTCCTTTTTTCACTGTTTTGCTGTTCACACATTTTGAGTAAGGCTGCTGCCACACTGCAGAAATAATGGCTCTGTTTAACTATTTATGGCTCTGTTAGTGCCCCTAAATACCCCTATGCTCAAGAACCCCTAACATTGGGTTATTAATAATTTGGCATATTAATATAGTCTTCCATGGGGAAGGACAGTAAAGTATCAGGGACTCACTGTAAGGATCCTAAAGCCACACGCTAAGCCATGTATCACCCAAAGGAAGGTCTACTAAGAAATTCCAAACTGTGAGGAAACATAATGAGGTCAAGAGGACATTTGCCTGCACACACCCTAGTGACAGACAATTGATCCCATTATCAGTGGATGGAGTAATTCCTTGTCTGAAGGCATCCCTTTCCGTGGTCCCCAAACCCAGCCATTAAGGAGGCAGCTCAAGCTTTGTAAAACGAATCACCAGAACATTAAGAGTACAGTTGTCCCTTCCTATTTGTGGCTTTTTCCATTCATGGTTTTGTGTATTTGTGGAAAGCTGCCGGGGTATGCTCTCGGGCTTCGGCTCCCTCCCCACCAGGAACACACAGCTTTGCGGACAGTGCTAGGGGTTTCCTCTGCCTCTGTTCCCTGTGGGAGGGAGCTGAAGCCTGAACACACCCCTGCGCTGGCTGCAATCGTGTAGGGAAAGCTGAAGCCTAAGCATACCCTGCACTGGTTTCAAAGCCGCTGAGGGTGTGCTTGGGCTTCGGCCTCCCCCCACCATGCCACAGGGAATGGGCGGCTTTGTGGCCAGTGCTGGAGGTTTCCTCCACCTTGTTCCCTGTGGTGGTGGTGGGGGGAGCCAAAGCCTGGGGAAACCCCCACACTGGCTGCCAAGCCACCAGGGGTGTGCTTGGGCTTCAGCTTCCCCACCCTACAGGGAATGGCTGCTTTGTGGCCAGCACCAGAAGTTTCCTCCGCATCATTCCCTGTGGTGGGGGGAGGAGCCGAAGCCTGAGTAAACATCTGCACAGGCCATAAAGCCACTGGGGGTGTGTTCAGGCTTTTGGATCCCCCCTCAGCAAACAAAGGCCAAGGAAACCCCTGGCACTCACTGCAAAGCCTTGTGTTCCTTGTGGGGGGACTTAATTTATTTGCAGTTTTTTCAGTTTCATGGTGGTGCTCCACCCCTAACCCCTGTAAATGGGAAGGGACGACTGTAGTTGCAACACATTAACATCATCCGAAACTCATTGTCCAAATCCAGGAGTTTCTTGAGACCCACTGTTCAATCTCTGAGAGACACCTGGAATCCATTCTTTCAACACACTAAATCCAAACACCTGGAGGCACATTTTTGAGTATAACAGGGTTCCCAACACTGTCGCAACTGCACTGTAGGAACCCCTTTTGAGGGAGCAGAGGATGGAGGCCTGTAACTTTGCCTCAGCCCTTGTACTGTTGCCAGGAGAGCAGAGGGTGGGGCTAGGAGGTATTTAAGCTCAACCCCCCTCTGCCTCCTCCTTTTTGTCGCTTTGATCAGCCCACCCTCCAGCTGCTGAATCAGTGTGATTTGATTGGTCACTTTGGGGCTGGGTAGGGTTTTTTGCCCTTTTACCTGGGTTCTTTTTATCTACCCCACACTGTGGATGCAGATTTGATAATTGGCTTAGAGTGGTATCTTTAATAGGCAGTCACTTGGCTGGTAGAGGGGGAGATTTTGGTAGTTTGGTGAGCACCTTTGGCACCTTCCCCTTTTGGAAGTGAAGGTAGAGAGCAGGAACTTCCCCTTTAGTTCCTGCGAACTGAGGAGTGGGGAAAGTGATCTCCTTTGAGGCTGGCCTAAGGAATAAACACTCTCTTTAAGTCCTGAGACTTGGGGGAAAGACTTTTGGGTTGGCCTTCAGACGTGGACTGACTGGGGAGCAACTCCGCTTATGGGTTCTCCCTGGGGTTCAGGTGTTTTCGCCCAAGGAAAGTTGGGGAGGGGTTTTTGGAGTTGACCTCCTGCCCCAGCAATTCCCACACTAAGTTGCTCCCCCATTGCAGATCTCTCAGAATGGGGTCAAAAAGGTTAAGGTCATCTATCCATACTGCCAGTCTGCTTCAAAACTTTGGTCTATGAGACAGGTGTCCTATTTCCCCAGAAAAACTGCCCATCTCTTCCTCTGGCAACCTCTCTTCTTCCATTCCCAGTGGTCTCGTGTGAATGCTTTATCGTATGAATGTGTGTGTGACTGGTGTTATTATTTTTAAGTCCTTAATAAATATCATTGATAATTTTTCATATTGCGTTTGTGTGTGTGTCAGTTCAGAGATAGTAGGGGTAGAAATAGGTGTAAGATCCCTCTCTGTTGCCCCCTCTTATATTCCCTAGTCAAGTTGCTGCTAATTTCCCCAACATATTAGAAACTTGATATTTGCATGGGATTCCACGAGCAATTTGGGTAACAGCTCCATCCTATGGAATCCTGGGATTTGTAGGTTGTTGTGGCACCATAGCTCTATGAAAGAGAAGGTCAAATATCTCACAAAACTACAAATCCCAGAATTCCATAGCATTGAGCCATGGCAATTAAAGCAATGTCTAACTGCATTATTTCTGTAGCAGCCAAAGAGATTCTGGAGATAGCTGCTGCCTGCCTTGCTTGTTATAGGTAGGCACAGACAACTATAGTAGGATCAGACAGAGCAGAATCACATTCCTTCCCAGTAAAAGCTTCATTGCATTGTTCATGGCAGACAAGCTGTTGTAATCCTTTGGTGTTGTAACTCCACACCAAAAGTCTGTGAGGTTGTCTATATTGCGAAAATACTCCTCATAGAATTCGAGAATACTATTTGTCTTAATGAGATCACGCATCAATCTGCCATATTCAGAAGGGGGGGGTCAAAAACTTCACAGGAAAAGCCTTCACGGCTTTTCATGAAGTTTTTAAAAAGCTCCACGGGGAATGTGCATTCCTGCTTGTTGGAACAACCAATTCGCTTTGCTGTGCATTCCCAATAAGAGTGGATGTGGAAAGCTGATGGGTCAGATGTGCACAGAGGGCAGAGCTTGCTGGTAATGCAAGTGCTCCAAACTGCCATGCTGGGCTTTCACCACCGTAATCATGCGCTCAGGTGATGAAACAGCCTTCCCCCTTTTTTCTATTTATTTAAGAGGAATATCACACTTCCACACCTTGGATATGCTTTTTTTAAAAAAAATACTGTTCTGTGACAGCAACTGGTGACAATAAAAATACAAGTAATTCACCCACACCCACCATCTTGATTTGCAGACATACCTGTTTGAACAATGAACATGGCTAGCGTCACATTCCTGCGATGCTGCTAAAAAAACCCCTTCCAAATAGACAGAGAAGGAGGAAGAGGAGGAAAGAGGAGCTGGCATAAAAAGATGTAATAAGGAGCTTCTTTGTCAGAGGCTTTGTTAAATGAAGTATGCCTGTATCAAATTGGACAATGATTTTCATTGACATCTTGTGGTGGGTGAGGGGAAGGAAACTCTTCACCCCCTTTGGGCCTGTTGCCGATTGACTGCTTTGCAAGTGCTACTTAAAAATATTTTATAAACACAATTAATGACGCATCTAAGTCAGTCTAGTTTGGCCTTCAGATATATGTAAATGAAAACTGAACTCTCATTTCTGCACAGGTCCAGGAAGTCTCACTGTAATTTGGTCTGTTAAAATAATAATAATAATCTCACAATAACAACACCTTCCAAGGTGAAGGCTAACATATTTGTCATTTTAGGTGACAGACTCTAGTTCTGACAAGTCTCAGCTATTTCTTACAACATGTGAGGTGTTAAGGCAGGTTGTAACAATAAACAGCCCTGAAGACATATTAGTGCCATAAAAATGTATCCTGCTTTATTGCAACAGCTATTGCTGCTACTCACTGGGTTGCTCAGAAAAGGTGAGAAAGTTGCTGGTGGCCAGACAGCATTTAAATCCAAATCAATCTTTCCTTGCCCTATCTTTATGGATCATGGTAGCTATCAAAGGGGTACTTTTGAATCCCAGAACAGTTCTTCATTAATAAACCCAAATTATTCTGGAGTAAGAGCCCAGTCAAGAGTGGTTCAATCTATAATAAGGCAGTGTGCTCTCCAGAAGGTTTCCAGAAGGTTTCGACTATAGACTCTATCATCCCCAGCCAACAGGGCTAACATGTTGGCTGGGGACACAGTGGGAGTTGTAGTCCAACACATCTTGATGGTGCCACATTAGGAAAGGTGGCAATTGATCATCGTGTGAAACTATCAGGGGTTAGGGGGTTGCATTCCCAACCTATGGACTGTGGGGAGCTACACTGTTTCCCCCAACTGAACGTTTTTGTTCCACAATGTCTCCCAGTGCCCTTTAGGGTGGGCAATTCTCCCATCTTTTTACAGAATTGCAACTAGGCCATCTTTGGTACAGGGATGCCATTTTTCCCAATGGGAAATAAAGACCAGCATCACTTCCTACTGGAATTAATAGGCCTTTCCTTGGTCTATTGGGAGAGAGCAAAATGTGGCTAAATTTCCCCCACACTCCTGATGGGTATTTAGGGGATAAAACTTTTGTTTAAAAAATAGCAGGCCTTGAGGACCACAAAAACTGCTCAGGGGACCACATGCTCTACTCCCTCCTTGTTGATCACATATCGCTGCACCCCGTTCTAACCTCGCCAGCAGCAACGGCAATGGCCAGGCTCTGCAGAGAGCTGCTTGACTGGTGGGTCAGGCAGCAGCAGCACTGAGGGAGCTGAGCCAGCGGGGTTGATGTGGTGTCAGCCCATTTAGATAGACTATGGCATGGATCCAGAATGGATCCACACTGGTTTGTGTAGCCAGCATCATGGTGATCTGGGGTCGCTCCAGAGCATAATGTTCTGGACTGGTCCCAGATTATGGTGCTGATGGAAATGAGCCCTAGGTCATTAAGTTTAGGAAGTTACTTTAACAAATAAGTGGAAACTTACATTTTACACCAACAAACATATCTTTGTTCACACTCATTCACATACCTTCCAATTGTTCCAGTTTGGCAGGAAACACTCAAATCAGTCTTCTGTCCTCCCATTTTTTCAGCTACTTTTAAAATGTCCCACATTCTCTCTCCTCCTCCCACATTTCCCCTTTGTCGTCAGATTAAATTAAATGGTGCAAACTGCATTTAAAGTGAGAGAAGGTGAGAGAAGAAAAGGAGGAGAAACCTTGCCCTTCTCAGGAGGCACAGGCAAAAGCAAACTGCTGTAGCCTCTCCCACCTTCTGCATCCTTCCTCATTGATAACATTTGCCATCTTGACCTTATACATCCTGGTTTTCATTTGTGAAAAATTGGAGGGCATGCATTTATATTGCCTTTGGAATGTAACATTATCTTTCCAAAAAAGGTAACACACGACGTTATCAGATGCGGCAAAAATCATGGGATTATGACATCAGGGTAGTGCAAATAGGCCCCGCTATCACATAACGTTTTCCTCACATTATTACTCTGTGCTCCAGCTGAGAAAAAAGCATTCTTTCTCATTCACAGGACAAGCCATCAATAGATGGTCAATAGTGCTCTTTTCACACTATTGATTGCGTGTGAAAACACATCCCATTGTAATCATGAGATTACCGCATGAATGGGTGGTCCTCAGTGTGAAAACTTCCCAGTGAGAACACAAAAATGAAGCAGAGGACACTCCTTTTATTAAATTTCCCCTTTAGTTTGCATGTTTTAAGGTCTGTTACAGAGCTTGTGTGTTCATTTACTGTTAATTATGGGGTGTGTTTTTTTGGAATTTAAATGTGTTCATGTCTTCTCATGAGAACCACTGAAATCTTGCCCATGCCAAATTGTGGAAGTAGACTCCCATTCTTGAAATGCTAGTGGTCTTTGTGTGATAATTCTGTGGCAGTTCTTTCACATGATTACAGGTACATGTGATAATACGTGTTATAATTTCACAATGGTCCCACTATCTTCATTTTCAGAATTACAGCATTTTTAGATGCTAGTCTGATAATGTCCTCATTTTCATTACAGGCATCTCCTCTACTTTTAAGTTTTTTTTACTGATAAGCTCGGGTATCACCTTTAATAGGTTCTTGCCATTTTATGTGAATGGGATTAATTCTTACCCACCATTCCATGCACTTAATAGGAGAAGGTGGACCAAGAGCTAAACAGACTTGAAGGAGCCAGTTCCCTGTGCCTGAGGGGGTGTGTGGCCTCTCCCAGGTAGCGTCCCTTCCTAAAGCTGTGACTGCTGTGGTTAAGGGCTGAAAATGTTTGCGAGCTCAGCTGCCTTTTCAGCATCAAGTAACCCTGGTTGAAGTTTTGGCCTGAACTGCCACAGCTCCAACTGAGCTCACAGTTGGATGCACTGAACAGGGAAAGATGTCTAAATAAACAAAAACTCTGTTAGAATTGCAGAAGGGTAAACACATACTGATAGATGTGGCTTCCCTTTTGCTGTTGTTGTTAACAAGTATATTGTTGTTGTACCATGGACCTCCAATACCCCTAACCAAAGCCACATCAGCATTGATTAGAACAATTCAATGGGGCAATTGCTTAAGATGATCCACTGATTCCTGATTCTTACCACATTCTGAAGAAAAGTGGCAAAGCAGCAGGAACATTCTGTCTTTCCTGCTGCCTTAATGCATGGTGTCGGCACTCCTCCAGCGTTTTGTTCCTGTCCTGTGGGGGATCAAGGTAAAGGTACATCATTTTGCAAACAGATGGTTAGCAAAAAGATGTACTTTTACCTCGGTCCTCCACAGGACCAGAACAAAGAACACCGATGTCATGTGACAAGGCAGCAGGAAAGACGGAACGTTCCTGCTTCTTTGCCACGTTTCTTTGGAGTGCATAAAGGCTCATAGCTTCGTTAGTCTGGAACATCAGTATGCAAAGGGATTTTGCAGCACCTATGAGATTAACTGAGGGAAAGAAGTTGTAGCATAAGCTTTCATAGACTTAGTCCATGAAAGCTCACGCTACAACTTCTTTCTCTCAGTTAGTCTCAAAGGTGCTACAAGATTCCTTTGCATTTGGAGGACTGCACAACTCCCACCCCTGCCATACTGCATCTAGGGAACCTGATCTGCTCAAAATCTAGGAGTTGCTAGAAGTCTGGAATTATCCACATACTTTTCTCTATGCCTCTTAAATTAAAAAAAAAAAAGACTTTAGAATTATAGAACTTATCTGAAAGCCCATATCTCCCCCTCCCCGCCTCAACCAGGTCTTACAATCTTTGAGGGAGGGCTTTCTTTTCATCCCAGCTCCTTCCCAGGCTCGGCTGGTGAGGACATGGAAGAGAGCCTTCTCAGTGGCTGCTCCTAGCCTTGGAACTCTCTCCCAAGAGAGGTTCTGTCTTCCCCCTCCCTGCTATTTGGCAAAAGCCTTCTTGTTTAAACAGACCTTCAGCCTTGACTTATCAGGGTGAAGTGATGCGCAATTAGATGTGCTCGTTTTGGCATGTAATGTGCATTTTCAGTGTTTTGTTTTAATTTGTAATGTCCTAAAAGTAGTACAGTCAGACCCCTATATCCATGGAACTGATATCCTTGGTTTCAGTTATAAGTGGGACAGAAAAAGAGGAATGCATACCAAAGAATTTTCCTAGAAAATGCCTAGAGAGGCATCCTCTCTAGACATCTTCTAGGTCCTCCAATGCAACTCTATGGTATTGTAAACTAGAAGTCCCACTATTTTAATGGGGTTCACTGTTATTCACGGTTTCCGGTATCCATGGTAAGTCTGGGAACCAAGCACCTGCAGATAAGGGGTCCGACTATATTTTAATTAATGCATGATTTAATGCTTTTTAAACATTTGCACTCCACATTGGTTTAGATGTTTTCTTTTAATTCACATTCTAAGCTGCTTTGAGTCCCATTCAGAAGAAAAATGGGATATAAATCAAATAAATAAATAAATAAATAAATAATATAGGAAATATGTGGCTCATCTGACGATGCAGCCCTCATCATTCTTACCCAACATAGCCAATAATGGGACGTGAGGGCTGCAGCCCAGAAATATTTTGGGCACTCTTTCTAGAACTGTGGTTCCCAAACTAACTGTGCTTCCTACGAAGCCAAGCCCATTTTCCACAAAGTAATAGTACCTTGATAGTTACTGAGTGGTAACTTCCGTTTGTCAAAAGCCAAAGAAGATAAAATAACCCCTAATGTTTCATATGAAGAATATATTTTAAATATGAAAATCACTGTGTATAAAAAGCTTTTGATCTGTCTTTTTAATATGCACCTTTTAATTTTTTTTTTGTATTTTGTTCTTTTTTTCCTGCTCAGGTTTACCTCTCTTAGCCCCCTGCCCACCCCCATTTTCTGTTTTACCAGCCGCAGAAGAGCTGACAATATTTCCTCTTTGATTATTCCCCTCCCCCAGCAGTAAAAGGACGGATGGAAAGGATATAAGTAGGTATATGTCTGAATTATTATTTTTTCAAATGTCATAACGAGAGGCTTTCCTGATATTAGATATCCTAAGCAATGATCCACCAAGCTGATGCAAATGTGAGCACATCATCATTTTTCTAATTTCATCAGTCTTAAAAGAAAATAAGCTTTCTGTGTGCAACAGCAGGTTCCAGATTAGTTCTGCTGAGCTCATTGCCATGGAACTAAATATCTATCAAGCCCAGTATAAAGTCACAAACCACTTATGAATGTCAACAACGTTCTGATATAACAAAGGCAAACACATGACTATTTATATAATGCCGCTGATGTGCAAAATATTTTCCAGTCTTTTATATAGTTCATCCTCAGGACCAAAATCTAAGGCAGGTTTCTCCTTGTCCCTCATTTTTGGTGGGACTTATGTGTCTACAGTGCCTTCCAAAGCCCACCTGAAATAAATGGAGGTTAATAAATCGATGGCCATCCATGCTGATGTCATAGGAGCTTATCAGACAAGTCTCCAAAAAATTTCCTGTCCCACTGTATTTTAAAGTGTTAGTGTCCCAGCACAATAACCCTTTTTATCATGTTGCTGTAATAATGAGAAAGAACAGCCCCAGCCTTGTCAGTGCACAAACACTAGCGCTGTTTACTTCCATGTTCACTGGGGTGTATGATATTGGCAGTTCTTGTGAGAAGACACGGGTTTGCTTAAAAGTCTAAAAATAGCTAAATTAAAAAGCAAAACCAACACACAAGCACTGAAATACACTTAAAAACTTGCCCACAAAATGGGGAGGTTCATAAAAAGAGTGTCCTGTACCTAGTTTTCATGTTCTCACCCAGAAGTGTTCTGGTGGGGACTGCCCATTGATGCTGTATTTATGAGAGCAGAACGGTTCGCGGTTTCAGACACTTGCAATTCCACAACAAAAACACCATGGCAGATGAATTGACGGCTTTGGACCATCAGTAAAAAATGCTTTATTAACAACAGCATAATGCCATAACATGACGTCATGCGATATGGGTGCCCTTTCGTGTTATTTTGGCATTGTTATCACATCATATTTGCCATGTCTGAAAATCTCCATAGATTCATAGACTTGTAGAATTGTAAGGTACACAAAGGCCCATTTATTCCAAGCCCCTGCAAGTGCAGAAATCTATAACAAAACTTGAGAATCTACAGCAAAATCCTTGAGAGGTTACCATCCAACGTCTTCAGCTAAATAGGCTGCTTCAAAATCAATCAATCAATAAAATCTACCGTACATCTTTCTCAAACACCACAATAGCAATAGCATTTATATTTCTATACCACTTATCAGTGCAAAGTACTCCCTAAGTGGTTTGCAATGTGTTAACTGATTGCCCCCAACAAGCTGGGTACTCATTTTATCAACCTATGGAAGGATGGAAGGCTGAGACAACCTTGGAGCCCTGTCGGATCAAACTCACAATGTTGTGGCTGTAGTACCGGCATTTAACCACTATGCTACCAGGGCTCCCACAGACGCATGGAGTGATCTGGTGCCTACAAACAGACCTTATTGTTGTTATTGTATTTTTAGTGCCAGGGATGGGAAGAGGTGCTTATGGACCATTCTGCTTCATGAGGCACAACAATTTGTACATTTTAAAAAATGTGCACAGATATATCCATAGATTTCTGTGTAGGGGGAAAAAAACTCTTGAATCTGATGTGAGTGAAAATTGAGTGATAATGCCAGTGAGAAAATGAGAAACCCAGTGAGAATGAGATTGGTAGAAGTGAGACCTCTTTACTTTTGGGTCCTGGCCAGGATTTATTCTTCAGTGAGATAAATTATAGTAAAGCTCTTCACCTCCAGGGCAGCCTAGCAAAGTAGGCAAGCAATGAAAATTGGGACAAACAGGAGGTGTTCAAGCCCACAGCAAAGCTACATTGAGGGTTCAGATTAGATAGAAATGGCAGTCATACCCCAATGATGATGATGATGATGGTTGAAAATCCATTTTCAGTAGTACTACTGTACACTGATTCCTGTCCTCCAGTCTCCTGAAATATTCATTTCTCATGAAACAGGTTTCCATTTTTCTGCTTAATTCTTGGAAGTATTTCAGAATTTCTTCTCATGTTGGCCAGCTTTCTACATCATTTATTTACAGTACTGTCTCATCACACTACACTGTTATAGCACTATTATTCCACTTTTACTGCTACGGTTGCCTCATGTGGGATTCTGGGGTTTGTAGTTTACTGAGGCCTAAGAGCTCTCTGGCTAAGAATGTTAAATGCCCTTTCCTAAACTGCAAATCCCAGGAGGCAGCCATAGCAGTTAAAGTGGAAAAATAGTGCTATAACAGTGTAAGTGTGATAATGTCCTTAGTTATGTATACTCCCAACTTGCTTAGTTATGTATACTCCCAATGTATAGTTAACTAAACAGCTTCTCCTGCCCAGCTCCACCAAACCTGATGGAAATATCATTCACCCATGTTCCAGCCACCAGCAGAAAGGATCTCTTCTTCCACATGCAGCTGATACCCAGCACAGTAGGATGGGAGAAAGTAATGATCATGGCAATAGTTTCAAAATTGTGACTAAGTTGTTATTTCATGCCTTAAAGTAATTTCTGACTTATGGTAACCCTAAGGCGGGCCTAGCATTGGTTTTTTTGGCAGACGTTTTTCGGGGGGGGGACTTGCCTCTGCTTTCATCTGAGGCTGAGAGAGTATGACATTCCCAAGGTCATAGAATAGCATTGGAAGAGACCACAAGGGCCAGCTAGTCCAACCTCTTGCCATGCAGGAATACCCATCAAAGCATTCCCGACAGAGCATCCAGTCTCTGTTTAAAAACATATAAAGAAGGAGACCACCACACTCTGAGGCAGTGCATTCCACTGTCAAACAGGTCTTACTGTCAGGAAGTTCTTCCTAATGTTTAGGTTGAATCTCTTTTTCTGTAGCCCTGGTGGTGCAGTGGTTAAATGCCTGTACTGCAGCCACAACATTGCAAGTTCGATCCTACAGGCTCCAGGTTGACTCAGCCTTCCATCGTTCTGTAGGTTGGAAAAAAGTACCCAGCTTGTTGGGAGCAATTAGCTAACACATAAACTGCTTAGGGAGTGCTTCAGTATAAGCGGTATAGAAATAGAAGTGCTATTGCTAGTGCTATTGCTGTAATTTCAGTCAACTGCTCTGTGTCCTAGGATATTTTCAGACAGCACTTACCGCGCAAGCAGCCTCTGGAGCAGTAATGAGGCTGCTGCATGGCAGGGGGTCCTTTTCAGCCGCTGCCGTCCCTCTTCCGGGATCATTTGTGCATGTACGTGAAGCTTTGGAAGTGGCCGCACCATGTTTCAATCACGGGCAAGGGTCTGATAAAGTCCCTTGTCTGAAATGAAACTCTCAGGATGATAGCGATTGCATTAGCCAAAATTGTATAAAACAAAAAGAAGAACAAAAAGAAAACTTTATTTATAGAAGTTAAACATAAAACAGCCTTATTTGAGAATTCACGCCGAACAAGTCTTGAAGAGAAACAACAACGCAGAAAGAATCACAACCCGGAAACATCACCCAAGGAGACCCTCTGCTGTGCTTTCTGAAACTGGACTTGTTTATATCGGATTGGCCTTTTCAGTCATCAGCGTGCTTGCGGAAAGCACAGGATGAGTCCTTCCTGAATCTTTGTTTGCGAAGAAAAGCCAGAAAGAGAACTTGTGAATAGCTCTCAATATCACTGTTTTTGCAGTATTGAAGAGTGTGTGAAATCATGTCCAGCTGTAATTGCGAGATAACAGCATGATACGCTGTTCTCTTTCCCCGCTTCCTCTTCCCAATGAGAAAATGTCCGGGTGAGAACATGCAAAGGATATATAGAACACTGTTCTAATGAACTGCCACCTGTTCTTACAACATTTTTATGTTTATAATAAGTGTTAGTATGTGAATTTCTTTCATTATTTGTGGGCTGAGGAGAGATGTTCCCCCTCCCTACACCCTACCTCCCAGTCCCCCAATGACGACAACAGACTAAGTATGTAGAAAGATGTATTGGTACATATAATAGGATACAGATAGGATGATGATAGAGATAGAATAAATTTGGCAATAAAAGGCCACAACTCGTAAGATGATAGTTGCCTGGTTGACCTATGAGCATGGGTGGTACCAAGGGGGGAAACCCCCCATTGGTTGGTGACAAATTCCAACCACTAACCGATCACGTGATGGTCACGTGATGAGATCACGTGATCCAGGCCTGGATTGGGGGGAATCCTGCCTATTCCCCCCTTTTGTCTCTGTGGTCATGCCATGGGACATGACCTGTGATGGCCTAGCTCCAACACCGGAGACCCCCGGACCCCAAGCCTGGATCCCGAACCCCCATGCTCACCGCCACTAAGCTGAGCAGTATGGGATCCCACACTGCCTGGCTTCCGGCAACCCGGCAGCTATCTGACTGGAGGAACTCTGAGCGGGCCTGTTAGGTTGTAAGATTGAGTTCTGGCCAAATGTAAGCAGCGTAAGCCCTGGAATGCCATCTGCCCAGCCATTGGATCTCTGATGCTGACATTCCTTCACTTGCAGCTATGGTGGCCACCTTGATGTGGAAGGAATGTCCTCCGTATTCCCTGGCCAGGTACCCAATCTGTCGCAAAGCCATGCGCAGGACACTGGTGAACTGGAAGCGGGTAAGAGCGGATGAGTCCTTGTGGATGAAGAGGGCCCCTGGAATGTTGGGACGCTGCCGTAGGTACTGCTGCATAAGCAATACAGGGCAGGACTCCGATGAATCCAGCTTGTGAAGGTGCAGGTGGGCCCCTTTCCCATACTGGTCATTCTGGGATTGCTGGATTCGTAGCTTCAGGACCGCCTCGCCTAGAGTCACGTCTACCCACTGGAGCGCCCACCCGGAGCTGTCTTTTGTGGAACAGCAGACCAGCTCTCCAACTCGTAGTGCTACAAAGAAAGCTGTGGAAAAGGCAGTGTGAAAAAGTAAGGCTTCATACCTGGATCTGCAGATTTTTTGCAGGGCTCCCATCAGTTCGCACAACAGTCTGTAGGAGATGGGCCTCCGGGTGTCCTTCTTCTGGGTTCTGCTATGACGCCATCGTTCGACCGCTCTCCAGACCAAGAAGGTGCCGCAGGGGTCACCCTTCCCCGCCACTTTGCTGAAGAAGGATATGGCTGCCAGGTGTAAAGAGATGGGCCTTGGTACCATGCCTTTCTCCTTTAGGGATGCCATATAGTGCAGGACCTTGTGTTCTGAAGCTGGCCAGGAGCGTCCGTAGTGGTGCCTTCTCTTGAAGTCGAAGAACTACTGTACGGCCCTGGAGCAACTGGCCTGGGTGGATGGTGCCAGGCAGTCGAGGATCCCCCGGATCACCGTTCCTTCCCAAGGAGCCAGAGCTCAGCCGGGAAGGTCACCGGGGTATGGCCTGCTCCTGGAGCCAATTCTCAAAACCTCCCATCCTGGAATCGAGACAACGCATCCACGATTTCATTATTCACACCTGGAATGTGTCTGGCTGAGAAGGAAATGTTTTCTGCCAGACAGATGAGTACAAATTCCCTGATGAGTCGCATGACTCTGTCAGATTTGGGAAACTGCTTGTTGATAATCCGGACCACCACCTGATTATCGCACCAGAAGCAGATCCTTTTGTCCCGGGACTCATCCAGCTCCTGCGGCAGCTCCTGAAAGGCATGAAGATGACGACCGCACTCTTCCCCCCCCAGCTGCCCCTATCATGAGGAAGTTATCCAGGTAGTGGGTGACGGCCGAGGAACCCGTCCTGTGATGGAAAGCCCATTCTAGGAAAGTAGTGAATGCCTCAAAGGCATAACAGGCGATGGAACACCCCATGGGGAGGGCCATGTCATAATACCACTGCCCTTGGAACTTGAAGCCCAGCAAGCAGTGGTCATCCGGGTGGACAGGGAGGAGCTGAAATGCTGACTGGATGTCACACTTGGCCATAAGGGCACCTGGGCCGCATGCCTTAACCAACCTAACTGCCTGCTCAAAAGAAGCGTACTTGACCAAGCAGAGTTCCGGAGGAATGGCATCATTTACTGATGACCCCCGTGGATAGGATAGGTGGTGAATGAGCATGAATTCCCCCAGCGTCTTCCTGGGTACCACCCCTAAGGGGGATACCCTAAGGTTGCCCATGGGAGGAGAGAGAAAGGGGCCTGCCACCCTTCCTGCCATGCACTCTTTGGCAATCTTGGCTGCCAGGACCTCTGGTAGGGCCATTGCTGATTTTAGGTTTCCTGATTCGGAAGCCGCCATGGGGCCCGTCGTGGGAATCTTAAAACCTACTGAGAATCCCTCCTGCAAGTAGGCAGCAGCCTGCTGTCCGGGTAGAGGACCAAGAGGGGTAGCATGGCCTGTAGCCGGACAGGGGTGTAGGCCATGCGGGGGGTGGTGGTGAAAGGAGGAACCCTAGCTCTTACTTCCCCCTTGCTCGGCGCCGTTCCCAGACCCTGCTTCTTTTTGACGCCGGAGGAAGCAGGGCATCCTTAGTGAAAGGACTGGGAAGACGACCCGGGTCGGGGGCAGTTGGTTCTGGGGTGGCTCCCACAGCAGTTGTTGCAGTAGTGTTCAAACTTACAGCGAGAGCGGGAGCACTTCCCAGTGTTGTATTCCCAGCACACCAGGCGCCGAGGTTCCTTCTTCCTAGGTAGCTTGGTTGCCTCAGCTTTCCCTTTGATATGGGATCCCACAATGACCAGCCATCATTGATAAGGTCCCATCTGGCCCTGGCATTCCGGGATGCCCGTTTTTGGAAGGCAGCATCGTATTCGATGGCTGCTGCCTCCCCGGCCAGTGCCCTGGCTTTTAGCATGTTCCCCAAGTGGTTCGCTAGGTGCCACCCCCTTTCTGGGTAGGTCAGTTCCACCACTCCCATGACAATGGTGTAGCCAGCCAACCAGTTAAAGTGCATTCAACTGGATCAGGCTTAGTCTTGTCCCCGTTTTTTTCCTCCTTTTGGAGTGCTACCCACTCCCCCCTCGGGTTTTAAGAGAGTGAAGACATTGACATAGTATCCCTTAAGGATATTATCCCGAGTCTTCCTGTCCAGGTGGATCCCAGGTGGGTCCTCATGGTGCTGAAATAGATTAAGATTGCCCGGGGAAACCGCCCCATCCTGCCAGGGTGGGCCCAGAGGCAGAGGGATCCGTCTGGGTCCATTCCTTGATGGCCCAGGCCAGCAGCCCTGGCACCAAGGCTGCTGCCTTCCAGTATCCCACCCGGTCCAAGTCATCGTCAGAGGATTCACCAGACGATTCATCACTGTCTGACTCCCTCCTCCTCTTGTGCTTGGAGCCTCGCCTCTTTTTCTCTCGCTTTGCACTCTTCTGTCACTTCCCTCCTTTTGCTCCATGCTCCGGTGATGAGGTTGGTGATGAGACCACACTAACGTCGCTCTTGGATGGAGACCGGAGCCTGCGTTGCCTTCCCGCCATCCTTGTTGACTGTGAAGGTTCTTTATCCCTGGCCGGAGGCTGTTCCCTGGCACCTCTGCTGCTGGGTCCCGCTGCTTGCCCTGTGACCCCTGTGGAGTCCCTGTTTGACTTCAGCTCCCCAACCTGTGCAGCTAGGAGTGCCACTGCCTGGGTTAACTCCTGCAGGTTGGGGGCTTTTGTCCCAGAGAGGAGCTCCTGGATGGTTTCCGAATGGCCTGCCATCCCAGGTGTGTTCTTTCTGCCCACTGCCGTGGATCTGCACCCCCTCAGGGCCAGTGCAGCCCAGGATCTGGGTGCCTTGCCAGTTTGTGCCCTAATCACTGCCCGATTGGGCTGGGACTTTTTCTTGAGTGGCATGGTGAACTGGCACTAGTGAGATCAGCTTGCCACGCAGTGCCTGAAGAGTGATTTCAGTTCCTACAACCTCGGCTTGTCCGCTCTCTCTATTTTTAAAAATTAATGGCTTAGCTAAAGCCTTCACTGGCTTGTCCGCTCAGGGCTACCTGCTTGCCCAATCCTGGCTTGTCCACCCTGGTGAAAAAAAGGGGGGTCAAGTACCCCAACTGCCACCTGGCTGGGTGGCCCAGGCTGCGTTCCCTGCAAGGTCCCTGCCCGGCTGCAGGCTGCCCTGCCCCCCCCCCGGCTGCAGGCTGCCCTGCCCCCCTGGAGCTCCTGTCCACTGGCAGCCACCACTGGCCCCAGTTGCCCCCTGCGGTCACCACAAGCAGCCTTGCTGGCCTTCCCGTTGCCCTTCTGGTGGACCCGGGCCTGCCTCCCGAGTGGGGACTGCCAATGCGGGCTGCCCTGCTGGCTACCCACTGCTTCCCTTGGCCTGGGTCCCCTGGGCCTCCATGGGCCAAGTGAGCCGCCTTGATGGCCCCCCAAATGCCCTTTACCTCGAGGGCGACTGCCGTGAGCCACCTCATGGCTTCCCCACCCTACGAGTGCTGTGGGGGGGGTGGCTGTGAGCCTCCTCGCCTGCCACTCCATGTGCCCAGCCACTGTCCTCCTTGGCCACTGGCCTCCCTAACCGCCGCCACGGCTGCCACTGCTGAGGCCAATGCCTCCTACTCAGCCCCCCTGGAGCTACTGCCCACCGTTGTTGGGCCCACGCTCTGGCTGCTGGTCACTGCCAGCCTTGCCGCCAGTCCTGTCACCACTCCAGCCAGCCTTGCTGCCCTTGCCGTCCCTCCGCCTCAGCTTGCTGCTGCCGTGGATCCCGGCAGCCACTTCAGCCCCGCTGGCCCTATTCCTGCTGGCCACACTGCTGCTGCTTATCTCGCTGCCACCGCTTGCCTCATGCCGTCCCTCACCTCACCACTGCCGCTTGCCTCCCTGCTGCTCCCCCGGCGGCCTCGCTGCTGCGGCTTCCTCGGAGCTCCCTGAGAGCTCCTCCATCTTCGGTTCATGAGAGCCAACTGCCCAGGTCCGGCGAGGGGCTGGGAATTTATTCCCGGCCACCGGACCTGAGCGGAGACTGCAGGCAGCAGTCTCCTCCCCCTTTGACCAATCAGAGGCTGGCAAGCCTGAAACCTCTGCTTGGTCTAAGCTGGCCAATCAGGGAAGAGCAGCCTCTTCCCCATTGGCCAGCTTACTATCCTATTTAAGCCGGCGCGAGCTGGCCGGGGAGAGGAAGCTCCGCAAGATGGCAGTGTCCATGGCCTGCCACGCAGCCAGGGCGTCAAGGAGGGGGCTCTCCCAGACGCAATGGGCCGCAGGAGGGATAAGTCCTGCAGCCAATTTACATGTTTTGGTGTTTTTAAGCAAAGCTGTGTCTTCTCATTAGAAACGCTGAAATCACATTCATGTTAAATCACAGAAGTGAACATTCCTTAAAGTGTTAATACTGTATTATTAGAAGGTAATGCGAAGACAAGCATTACTGTAGCATGACCTTTAATCCCGCAATTATGGCAACATGTGTTACTGTGGTAATGCCACTATGTTTCCACTTTTCTTACTCATGGAATTACAGTGTTTTTAGATGCTCATCTGATAAAGTCCCTTGTCTGAAATGAAACTCAGAATGATAGCAATTGCATAAGCCAAAGTTGTATAAAACAAAAAGAAAAGCAAAAAGAAAACTTTATTTATAGAAGTTAAACATAAAACAGCAGATTATGTATACATAACATTTAAAACACAACACTCTCTCCTCTCGAGCTAAATCAGACTCTTACCAATCACTCAGTTCAGACTTATTTCTCTCACTCAACCCAAGTTCAACTCAAACCCACTGAAACACTTTTTCTTACTGCACTTTTCTCAAACCCCAGGCTAATCTGCTCTTCCCTCAAACTGAAAGCCCAATTGTCATTCACCAATTGCCTCATGCAAAGCTCCTCAAAATTCCACCAATCAGCATTCATTTCACCACTCCTTTCTCTCCTCCCTCCCAACAGCTACTTACTTCATACTTACCACAATAAATCAAGCAACAATTTTATATACAAACCCATGACTTCACAGTATCATCTTTTCTCCACTTTGAGCAAAACATCTCTGCACAAACCTAATGCCATTCCCCTTTGTGAAGCTAAGTATATACACCTATTAAGCACACAACAAGGACTGGTTGAATGATCACCAAAACCCAAACAATCCATGCAGTATTATTGGTTTATGTAACCATGCAACAGTTATTGCATTGGTCACTTTTGTACCTGGTGGAGAAAAGTACAAAATCACTCCAAGATCAACATAATAAATTGTCAAAATCTTTGCAGTGAGGAGAATTTTCCACCCACCCCCATTTGTCTCTCATGGGGCACACACAGAGAAAGCAAATAAAAATCTGCATGCTTATTTTGAAACCATCAAAGCTTTTAAGCACTAGCTCTGTGCACTAGTGAGTGGACGATAGGCTCTCAGAGAAGTTTTCATGGGACCTGTTTCACCAATTGTCAGAATAAACTGTCTGATTAAATTCTTTTTCAAGACCAAGATGGAATCAGGGAAAGGAGAGGCCAAGGACCCTAAAGAGATATTCATCTTCTATTATTGACAGTCAGGTTCACTTCTGTATATAGAACTGCTGTGGTAGAGAAGCATCTTCCTATCCTTTGCCTGAGGTAGCAAAATATCTTGAGTCAGGCCTGATGGTAATACTGCATCCCTAGACCAATGATCAGCAACCATGGAACCAAAGTTTGAGACATTCATGTCTAGAAATCAAGTCCTTCATACTCTTCAAACTTTCACAGATTAAAATTGGGACGTGAAGACAAGCAACATCAAAGTGTGGTTAAGATGGCAAAAGATATTAATGAGGAAGAAAACACAAGCTAGGAGAGGATGCATTCATTTGCTTTCGCCTAAACCTACAGAGAAGGGCAACACTCCACCCCTCCTCTCTTCCTACTCTCTGCTGGGTTAACTGAGTCCAAGCAACTTTTGAAACCTTTTGCAGCAATTGAAGGAAGCTGAGGACAAAGGAGAGAAGCAGAAAGAGGAGAGAGAAATTGGGACATTTTAAAATCAGCTGAAAAAAACATGGAAGGACAAAGGATTAATTGGGACTGTCCCTACCAAACTGGGATAGTTGGAGGGTATGGTCCATCAGTGGCCAGGATCAAAGATGAGGGAGCAAGATTTAGGGACACGACCAAAGAAGCAGGAGAAAAAGCTAAAAAACTAGCGGGCTGGAGGTAGCATGTAGGAGAGAAGTAAGGGAAACAGTCAGGACCTAAATTTGTCCATTGCCCAAGCACATGATCCAAGCTTGACCTGGAAATACATGTAGTCAACTAATCCAGGAAGAGGTGGGATGGTGTCATAGTGATGCCTAAATAGGCTAGGATTGTCCTTTCCCCTTTCTTTCTACACTGTAGCTAAGAACATCACTATCTTTGGTCACCACTATGCAGAAAGTATTTGACCCAGTTCCCAGCTGACCGTAGCAGCCACACCCCAGCATGCTTCTAGGAACTGACTGCAAAGGCTTTTAATAGTGTGCTGCTTTACTGATTTTTATCTTTTGCCCATTGAATGATTTTTAAAAGAAATTATTCTAATTCTATAGTTGCATTTTAACAAGTTTTGTAGATTTTTATTTATGTTGGTACGTGCAGTATGTAGGAATTAGAGGTGCCATCAAACATAAAAGTTTAAATATGGAATGCAGAATCCTTTCTCACAAAATGTTAATTTCTTCCAGCAGGGGTCTGCTCCAGTAATGTGCATGGACAATGGCATTTTTCTTTTTCTTCTTCTTCTTCTTCTTCTTTAAATAACTGCCTGGTTTTTGTGTTTAATCTGTATCTGTTTTAATTTTTGTAAATGTCAGTCCTAGTTTGGGGGGAAATGTATGACATAAGTGAATAATAATCACCTCTACATTGGCTACTTAGTCACATCTGCACAACCAAGGGCCTTAGTGCACTCTGAAGAAAAGTGGCAAGAGAGCAGGAACATTCCATTTTCTGCACTGCCTTGCCACGAGATGTCGTCATTCTTTCGGTGTTCTATGAGTCCAGTCCCATGGGAGATTGAGGTAAAACTGCCTCTTTTTGCTAATAGGTTTTTCTGGTTAGCAAAAAGACATGGTTTAACCTCAGTCCCTCACAGGACCGGAACAAAAAACAACAACAACATCATATGGTAGGGCAGCATGGAAGATGGAACGTTCTTGCTCCCTTGGCACTTTTCTTCAGAGTGCGGTAAGGCCCCAAGTAATGCCTCCTGGAACAACCCCCCCCAGCTCACCTTAAAAGCCACCAGTCAGATTGGGTGAACGACGTCTGTTCAGCTTCCGACTTGAGCACATGGAGGATGGCATTTCCACCCCACTCCCACCAGTGAAGAAAGCAGGACAATGATGAGTGTTGATAGGAAGAAAAATCAACTCATTTGAAATGTGGTGCTGGAGAAGAGTTCTACAGATACTGTGGACTGCTAAAATGACAAATAAATGTGTCCTAGAGGAATCAAGCCTGAACTCTCCCTAGAAGCCAAGATGACTAAACTGAGACCATCATACTTTGGCCATATCATGAAGAGACATGACTTACTAGAAAATACAATAATGCTTGGTAAGGCAGAAGGCAGATGGAAAAGAGAAAAACTACATCCCAGATGGATAGACTCAATCAAAGAAGCCATGTCCCTGAGTCTGCAAGATATGAGCAGGTCTGTTGGTGATAGGGTGACTTGGAGGTCTCTCATTCATGGGGTTGCCATAAATCAAACTTGACTTGATGGCAGTTAAACAACAACAAACCCACCAGTGAGTGAGGCTGTGACAACTAGCAACAGGGATCTTGCTTCCTTGTCATAGCCTTGCTTACTGGTGGGAGAGTGGTGGAAACCTCATCCTGTTTGCACCCCAGTAGGAAGATGAACAGACCTCCTTCACCCAATCCAGCTTCTGGTTCTTCAGGTAGATTGAGGTGGCATTTACATAGGTTAACAATCATACTATGCAGTTTTACTGAACACTGAACAGTTACAGATCCTTAACTCTAGGTTATGAATATGTAACCTCAATACTGAATATCAACCCTCTGGCTTTTCTTCGCAAACGAAGATTCAGGAAGGACTCATCCCGTGCTTTCTGCAAGCACGCTGATGACTAAAAAGGCCAATCCGAGATAGACAAGTCCGGTTGCAGAAAGCACAGCAAAAGGTCTCCTTGGGTGATGTTTTTGGGTTGTGATTCTTTCTGCGTTGTCGTTTCTCTTCAAGACTTATTCGGCGTGAGTTCTCAAATAAGGCTGCAGCATTGTGGATAGTGCATCTCCATGCCTCCCGATGTGAGGCCAGGGCGGACCACTGTTGGTGATCAATTTGGCCAATACTAATAGGAATAGTGACATCATGGGTGAGCATGGATTTGAATCTAGCATCCTGATGCACTAATACTGATTGGAACTGAGGGCTGAGAACTCTCCAGGCATGAAATTATGAGCCCCCCTAGGCTGAAATTATGAGATTTGAAAGTATGTAGGAACTGGAGATGCCATCAAACATAAAAGTTTGAATATAGAATGAAGAATCCTTTCCCACAAAATGTTAATTTCTTCCAGCAGGGGTCTGCTCCAGCAATGTGCATGGACAATGGCGTTTTTCTCCTTTTTTTTTTTTTAAAGAACTGACTGGTTTTTCTCATGCTTAAAGTCCTTAAAGTATTTAGTCTGACTGCATCTGTGAATGAAGACATTAAAAAACCCATTATGTTTTCAACCTCGGTTAATAATAAGGCTATTTTTCCACCCACTTGCTAGCCCAGCTGTAATGTTTTTGGCCTCAAGTGGGAGGCAATGTGGAACAAGGATTAGGAAGATAAATGATATACAACATACAGTGCCAGTTCACATAAAATATTAGCAGATTGGAAATGACTGTTTACTGTCTCACTGACTACATGATGACTTGTGTGTCTCCCAGAGAACATACAGAAAGCTGCCTTTCTGTCTGCCAATATGGCTTAACAGATTGCACCTGAGTAATGACAAATTAATTTTTGAGCTAAACCTATGAGGACTGTGTGCCTGTGCACACACATGTACATTCATATCTATCGGACAAGCTACTCAGTGGAGTTCCCCTCTGTTTCACACTATTTTAATGTGACACAAATGCAGGCCCTTTCATTCATCAACATTAGTGGAAATTATTTTGGATCGCTAAGGGTTTTTAAGAGGTAGGGTTTTTTTGGGGGGGGTGGCTATGGGTTGACAGGGCTAAATTGTTTAAGAAATCAGCAGGACTGGTCCACACCTTGTTGTACATGAAGTGTTTTGAGGCAGACTTTTCCATGACATCTTCCCAAAGGTTCCACAGGCCCATTCATTCTTGCATGGTAGCATTCTTCTACCTGCGCTGGAGAGTTTCCATGACAGATACTGGGCACTGCTGGGAATGGACAGCACCAGGGCAGAATTGGAGCTTGAACTACAGATCCAGAATGCTACTATTCATGCTACTAGGAATCTTGGAGGAGGATAAGCTGTGGACATGGGGCTTTTAAAACATCCTACAGGTGATGGGGCATGCAATCACTGGAAATTTATACTGTAAAGAGCTGGCATGGCATAATGTGCTACAGCCTACAGAGTTCAGCAGTGAGCTGGCTAAACTCAGCTGGCTAGCGTATCTAAATTAAGTCTGTAAGATAGCCATGGGAAAGGAAGTGCGAGGAGTAAACGCTTATCTGTATGGGAAAATGTGGTGTAGCCCATGTGTATGTGAAACATGAACTGTATAACCCATGACTATACTGTATATGTACTGCATAACTAGATGATCCCACACACTGTCTCTGCACTTGGACTTTACCCTTAGACTGTGCATTCAGTCTAGGCTGTACAGTATAGGATTGTGCTTTACATTCTGCTGTGTTATATATATAATTTGTATGCTAGGAGTCTCAGACTCATTGTAAATATTGTTAAAACATGCTCTAGTAAAGGAAAGTATTTTAGACACAAGCCTGTGTCTGTGTGCTCATTTCTTCAGACTGATGATTGCAACTCTGCTATAAGAACTTTTGCTGGCTGGTCCTCTTGATATGCTCGGAGGTACCAGTGTGCTACCGTGACATACAGTACATTCAAATTCTCATTGCGGTCAGAAAATGCCACAGATTAAAGCACTTGTGGTATTTAAGATATGTAGATGGCGCCACATTACTATTAGAGAATAGCAAAGACTTGGAATGATGATTGATGAAAGTCAAGGCAGAAAGTACACAAGCAGGGTTACACCTGAACATTAAGAAAACAGTGATCACAGATGATTCACATAACTTTAAAGTGGATGGTGAAGGTATCAGATTCTTAAGGATTTTCTATACCCTGGCTTAATTATAATTATAAAAATGGAGGCTCTAGTCAAGAAATCAGAAGATGACTAGCACTTCGGAGGGGAGCTATGAAGGAACTAGATGAGATCCTCAAGGGTAAAGATACCTAATTAAATTACAAAGTCATGATTATCCATGCCATTCACATATATGCAAGAGTGTGAAAGCTAGACAGTGAAGAAAGCTGACAGGAAACAATTCATTTAAAACATGGTGCTCGAGAATTATGGACCATGAACTGAGCAAATCAAGCCTGAATTCTCTCTAGAAGCTAAAATGACTAACTGAGGCTATTGTGCTTCAGATACATCATGAGATGACATGACACATTATAAAAGGTGATAATGCTCAGTAAGGTAGGAGTCAGCAGGAAAAGAGGGACAGCACATTACAATTTGATAGACTTAATCAAGGAAGCTACCACTCTGAGTTTGCAAGACCTGAGCAGGGTATCTTAGAGGGTATCTTAGAGGTCTCTCATTCATACAGTTGTCATTAAGTTGAAGCCAACCTGACGGCATTTAAAAACAACATATCTATCTATCTATCTATCTATCTATCTATCTATCTATCTATCTGAAGGATTAAAAAGAATAAGAGGACACAATATATAGGGGATAAGTCTATGATATCTAAAATATAACAGTATACACAGGTAGACACTCTGGGGACTATCATAGCAAAGATTAGACTTTAGGATATGGCTGCCAAGAGACATCTAACCAGAACTATGGGCAGCACAAGCCAAGAAATTTGCACCCTGAATAATGTTGGTACTGGAGAGATTTCTGGGGTTACAAGAGTTTCAAACCCATCTCACAGTTCAATACAAAAGTTCTCAAACCAACTTCCTTCAGCACAGAGAGTGGGTGGAATCAGAGGTCTTTTCCTTATTGCCAAGCTCATGGAATCAGGCATGATCTGACCTGCAAGTCAGTGTGTGTATATGTGTGTGTGTGTTCCTGTTGAACATGGCTATCATGTCACCCATTAATCTTGTCTTCTCCAGGCTAAACATACCCAGCTCCTTAAGCCACTCCATATAGGGCATGGCTTCCAGACCTCTCACCATTCTTGCCATAGCAGTAGTGATAGTAGCAGCAACCATCATCCATTCAGTAATTCTTCTAAGCCTGAACGATTTCTGTGCTGGTTTTGCCCAACATCTTGCTAGGGTTCCAGGTATGCCAATTATGGTGGTTTCAGTCCTCCTGGGTTCTCTGAGCATTAGCTTCTATCCTGTTTACCCTTGATGGACAATGAGGTCATCATCCCAAAGGAAGGCATAATGTGAAACAGATGCTCCTCAGCACTCACTATCTTCTTCCCCCTAGGAGGCTGTTGAAAAAAATACTCTACAACTCTCTAGATTTTAAATGCTAGCAGGCAGAATCCATTCCAGATCAAGTGGCACCCCTTCTCAAAAAGCTCCCCCCTGCAACTTTAACACCGCTACATTCTTTTTCTCAATATCAGTGATGTCTCCAGAACCTACAGTTTTGGTATTTAGCTTCTCCTTGTTTCTAAAAGTTCTAGATGTTCCCCAAAACATGGTCATATACATAAATGTATTTACATGTACACATAAAAAGATATATAACTCTCTCTCTCTCTTTCTGGGATGTTTTGGGATATATATAAGATATATAACAAAAAAAATGAAATATGGATAGGATCTATAACTAAGTGGTGGTAGATCACGTGCTTCATATGTAGAAGGTCCCAGGTTCAATCCCTGGCATCTTGAACTAAAACAAGGATGGGGACCAGATGAATCTTCAGGTGTTGTTGGAAAAATATACCTATCATCTCTTGTCACTGGCTATGCTGCCTTGGGTGGATAAGAGCTGCCTTCCAACATGGCAGGGCCAAATGTTCTTCTAAGCCACAAGGTGTACATAGCAGGTGATGGAAAAGCCTTCTGCTTGGAAAACTATTGTCTATCAGTAGACAATACTGGACTAGATGGACCAGTGATCTGACTCTACAAAGTACAGCTCTCTATGTTTCAATATAGTATTGGAAAAGCTGAACATAGTTTCAAATATGTCAGAAATATCTATGGTATGAACAAATTAGCCAAAGATCTGAAACAAGGAATTTTGAGTAGTTTATACTCCACATGATCATTTGTGTATGTATTGGAACATAGGACTATTCTGTCTATGTAACAGTAAACTGAGAACATGCCAAATGTATATGAGCATATTATGTTGTAGGCCAGGGAAATGGTGTTCTCATATATCCCATCCTTCAAAACCACCCATCCTTCAGTTTATGCCATTAATAGCCTCAATGTATTTTAACTTCTGTAAAGTGTTAGGTGTTTAAATAAGACATTACACTGAGCTCTGATACATGTTCATATATAACGTGTCAGAGTTCAATACATTATCTGAAGTTATATAAACATTAGTTAGATTGGCATATATAGAGAGGGGGGAAGGATAATGTGAATTGAATGTCTAGTGTGTATAACAGGCTGCATTTCACAGAGTATATACATATAAGCTGTTTAAAGCAAAGGGAGCTGTGCACATTTTCCAGCCATTATGCACAGTCTCCAAGAGAACTTGAGAAGAGCTTGAGAAGAGCTTGAGAAGAGCTTGAGAAGTGTGTTATATCATCTGTGTTTTGGATGTTCTCTGGCTATTGTGCAACTCCAACAAGCTTCAGAGAATGCATGCCTCGACAGTATTTCACATTTTCCTGGTCAATACACACAGTGTGTTAACAGGTAATAGGGGATATTGAATGGAGAATGTATGCAATAAAACACCAAAGTATATAATGGAACATGTAATCTGGCAATCCAAAACAGACTGTTTCTCAGGAGTTTTACCCACAGCTTCTTATGAATGTATATTAATTTTATAAGCCAGGGTGGGGAACATTGGGAGTGAAATGGAGATCATTAAAATATTAGATGTCTAAGATGAAAGCAACTTTTGAAATGCCATTCAGCTAAGAAGAAAGTAAAAGCAGTACACAAATTGTTTCTTATGTTTAGAACTTCAAGGGAAGTTTGCTTCCATGTGAAAACAAAGCCTTTGTTACAGAACATTTTGTCTTTACATTGGTGTTTTCTCTCTCTTGATCCTCAGAAAATACAACATTTAATTACTTTAATAGATAGGAGAAAGGAAGCAGCATTATTTATTTAGTGATGTGTCACCCTTGCTGAACATGTTGCTTTAAAGGGAACAAATAAAATATCAGTTGTCAAAGATTTAGTGATTAATAAATATCCTCTTGCATCTTTTTTAAATGGAGGAAATGATAACCTTCAAGAAACAGTGACTTCTAGAAAAGAAGGACATGGAATAACCTTCCAGAATCAGATCCCAGTATCTTATAATTGGAAAATGTTAGCCAAAATTCTGTTAGTCCTGGCTAGAGTAAACCCACAGAATTAATAAGATTTACCTATGTGTGGACCATTTAACAATTGATTGAATGAGTCTACTCTAATTGGGACTAACCAAAAGGATGCCAGCCATTGCAGATTCTTTTGTTTTGTTTTTTGCATTGGCAACATTTGAAAATGCTAGGATTGTACTTGGGGTATGGGGGGGACAGGGAAAGGTACCCCGCTCAATGTTCTACCTCCTAGAAACATCAATAAGGCATGCGTTACCCGACAGCACTTGACAGACATTCCCTTGTAAACATGTACTCATGATGGAATCTCCAAAATGCCAGTTTAATGGCCAACATTATGTAGTTGCCCAGGCACATGATTTATTTGATGTGCAACACAAATTTACTGTGGATTGGAATTTTATTCACTCATAATCCCATTGTAATAGCAGTGGCACAGATGGGCAGAGAACAGACAGCAGACGTAATACAGTTGGATGTGTCAAAGAGCGCCAGAATATTTTCCCCACAGAAATTTCATAGTCTTTTCAAAGCCATTGTTAAGACTCAAAACAATGGATGATCACAATTTAGAGCCATGGAACAACAGCATAATCAGTGTGTCCTTGGATAAAGGATCAGCTTTGTTCCTTCTTAAGAAAGTGGAAATAGCAGCATAATTTTGAGCAGGCACAGCAATCTACAAGCAATGGGGTGGGGCTGAAGAAAAAGCAAATTCAGTCAACCTGGTTTTGAAGAAAGGATGAAGAAAGCTTAACTCTTACTACAAAATCTAGAACAGTACAGGAATGAATGAAACTTCACTGGGTTCAATACAGAATTGGGTAGTCATAAGAAGGGGTGTGGAAGGGGATAGGAACAAGTTGAATAGATAGATCTTAGAAGAGGGATTTTGTTTTTGTTTTTGATTTGGTCTACAGCTTCCAGAATCCTCCAGCCAACATAGCCACTTGCATTCCAAACTACAGGTTGAGTCTCCCTTATCCAGTATTCCAAAATCCAAAATATTCCAAAAACCAAAATTCTCCACATGAGTGGCTGAAAGCGTGACACTTTTGCTTTCTGATGGTTCAATGTACACAAACTTGGTTTCATAAACAAAATTATTTTAAAATACCATGTATAAATTACCTTCAAGCTATGTGTATAAAGTGTATCTGAAACATAAATAGATTTTGTATTTAGACTTGGGTCCCATCTCCAAGCTATATCATTATGTCTATACAAGTATTCCAAAATCTGAAATATTCCAAAATCCAAAATACCTTTGGTCACAAGCATTTTGGATAAGGGAGACTCAACCTATAGTATATTTCCAAAGCTATGCAAGAGGTACCTAGGCAAAATCCCCTCAGAATTCCTCAAGCAACACTCAGGGTAAAACCCTGTTTCCTAAAATGAATCTCCCACTCCAGTACCAGGCTGATTTTAAACAAGCAAAGACAAACCAATAAGATTCAGGCACAGTGGGCCCTCTAGCAACAAGTACTCTGGTATTTGATGAGCCAGCCCTAGGATGTGCTGAAGTCTAGCTTGCACACCAGCCCTCCCCCCAAAATCTATGTACCTATAAGCCAAAGGAGGCAGGAGAATATTACCCGATTTCCCCTCACACATAATGTGGGGGCCTAAAGAGGTCTGATTTAAAAATTCCAGCTCATCCACACTCAACATGACATCCTCTAAAACAGGGGTGGGCAACTGTGTTTTGTTGTTGTTATGTGCCTTTGTAAGGTTTTGTTGTTGTTATGTGCCTTCAAGTCATTTCCAACTTATGGCAACCCTAAGGAGAACCTATCATGGGTTTATTTTGAGGCTGAGAGTGTGTGACTTGCCCAAAGTCACCCAGTAGGTTTCCACAGCTGAGCAGTGATTTGAACCCTGGTCTCCAGAATCATAGTCCAGTGCTCAAACTACTACACCATACTGGCTCTACTGTGGAAAACTAGGGGGGCATGTTAGTGTCCCTGGAGACTTTGGGGGAGGTTGCACCTCCTTACCCCCCCCACCCCCACAAAAACCATAAAAGTTTTATGATGTCAAATGCCCTCGAGGAGACATGTGGGTGTTTTATCACTTTTGGAGGCCTTTCTGGGCTATCTTACGCCCAGGAGAGACCTTTTTAACAACAGGAAATACAGTGGGCCCTTGGTATCTGCTGGAGTTTGGTTCCAGCACCCCCTGTAGATACCAAAATCCATGGATGCTCAAGTCCCATTATGTACAATGGCATATAAAATGGTGTCCCTTATATAAAATGGCAAAATCAAGATTTGCTTCTTGGTATTTTTTTAGGGAATATTTTCAAGCTATGGATTTTGGAATCCATATATATCAAATCCATGGATACAGACAGCTGAATGTAAGTGGAAGCTACCTTCTGTTCACTTCCTGTTTCTAAAATGGCTTTTCCTGGGCCTAACACGCCGCAGCCCAGCACATTGTGGAAATGCCCTTTGAACCCCCTCAAAGTCATTTTTGGGCAGGGGGGGGCTAAGCAACCATGCCCATCTCTGCTCTAGCTGTTTTAAATTTAACTCCCTGACCATGCCAGCAAGGGCTGATGGTAGCTGTAGTCCAGAACATCTGGGAGACCCCACCTTGGGGGAAAGCTTTTTTTTTTCTTCATCTGAGCAAGTAGAAGACATACTATTATTGACTACAGGTAGCAATCACACACACCCTATATTTCCCTCACTTCTCACGATACAGAAACAGTGTCTTCAATCAGTCCATCCCTCTTTATTTCATACAGAGCAATTTCAAATATTATAGCTGGTTTTAGAGTATATCAGGAGAAGAATAAGGCAGCACTAAAGACTTTAACCTGATGAACACAGAGTGTGAAGGAACTCAGGTTATCAGCAGACCACTGGAAAAGGGGAGGGGGACATTCTCTCCACAGACAGTTCCCAGACATTGAAGCAGAGTGAATTAAAAGTAGGGTGGTGGGGATGGATGTAATTGAACTAGAGACAACATATAATACTCTGTTATAGAAACAGAGAACCCCACTGGAATTGCTCAGGTCAATACTCTCCAACTTAAAACAACAATAATTTTATTTCTCACGATCTGCAAACAGATAAAAGGAAAGCTTTTGTTTAAATATCCTGACATTAAATGGAGAGGAAATTGCAAGGAACAAAGTATTAGAACAAAGAATAGCAGAAAAAGATGGCAGTATGCTGCAATCCCTTTTGTCACACAATGTGCATGTAATGTGGTTGTCTCGTGTGTATGTTTATTAAACAGAAAGGTCCAAAAGAGAGGAGGGAGAATAAATATGAGAATCATGCTACTAGCCCACAGTTATCTTTGCAAATATTTTCTGCTGAATTTTCTGTAAAGTAAGAGCCATAAATATTTGCATTAGCGTTGAAAGAGATCACAGTTCTTGGTGACCGTATCTTCAAAATATCTACCATATTTTGAAGAGTTATTGGGAAATAGCCCTCACTCTCAATAGGCTTTATTTGCCCATAGTGACCAATGTGTTTGTCCTCAGTGATATCAGTCCATGGTCCATCTATCCCCTTATTTATACTCCACCTTTTCCCCAGACTGGGATTCAAGGCAACTTACAAAAGAGAAATTTACAATAAAACTGCATATTGTTAAAAACATTAAAAAGTTGAGGTTAAGATGCTATTAAACTAACAGCAATTTTAAAACTATTTAAAACATTACATGAAAATTATTAAAAACAGTTCAGCACTGAAAAGAGCCCTTCTCTTGCTAACAATGAATTACCAAATGCTTGCTAAAATAGAACATTTTCTACCTGTCACCGAAAAGACAGCATAGAACGAGCCATCCTAACTTCCCTAGAGAGGGAGTACCAAAGTCTTGGAGCAGACACAAAGAAGGCTGCCTCCTTCATTCCCCCAGATGTGCCTGTAAAGGTGGTGGGGTATACAGAAATGCCTTCCCTGAAAATCCTAACTTTGGACAGCCTCATATGGGAAGATACGGTCCTTCAGACAAATCTAATTCTCTATGTGGTTTTACAGCATCATCCTATGCACTACTTGATCCCTGATGGACAATATTCTAGGAAGAAGAAAGAGGGACCAATCAAAGAAAGAATGCCAAGGCAGCAGGAAATAGAGAAACCAAAACTAGTTAACTAGGATTAGCAGAGAATACCTGTTGTCCCAACAAGCCATGCAGGAGATTCACCGTATTGGGAAGGAAGGGGGCAAAAAACGCCATAAACTGTTCCCTAAGAGACTTTGCGGTCTTCTGTGATGTTTTTAATAAACTGCAGGGAGAAGCACATCTTTGGTCATTTGGATGACAGATTCACAGTGCTGAGCATTCTAGGCCAGGAGAAAGTTGGCAGCTGATTGGTCTGTCATGCAAGCGAGGGTGGGCTTTCCTCCAGCTGAGACCAGAAGTGCCATTTTGGCTTTCTAGAATAGCGAGGGAGCATTATTTCACTGTGCTGAGAAGAAAAAATAATTTTAGAAGCAGAAGCCCCCCCTTCTGCCCTTCTAAACCCTTAATAAGTTTAAATAAGTTTAAAGAAACCATAGTTGATGATAAAATTGGTGGGAATAATAGTACCCTGTTCTCAAGGCCGTATTCTTGTTTCGCAGGAAGGGGCTACATTCGTGTGAACTTCAACACGCATTGGTGCACAGATAGCTTTTTTTTAAAAAAAATCATCTGGACAAAAGGGAGCTGCTGCAAAGGTAAGTTAATGCATATCCCTGCACACTCCCCCTCCCTGTCTAGATAGGCTCCTAGTCTGTGCAAAATTCACATGTGGTTCTTTTGCAAAGAAATCAACGATTTCTGTATAGGAAACAGCATTTTCTGCAATTTCTGCAGAAATTTTTTTTTCTCTGCAAGAAAGACTATCCCCTGTGCAGAAAAGGCTATTTTCTGCACAAAATAACTATGTGTAAATTTTGCACATAATAAATCCTAAATTGCAAGGAAGCTTCAAGAATTGCATGGTTTTCAAAGACTTTCTCACCGTCCAAACAAAATTGTTAAAATTACTATTTGCTTCCTTCGAGAAGAAATTTAGTGAACAATTACATCCCTATAGTGAACAGCTTAGTATAAAGGTTAACAGTAGCAACTTTTAGAATTCTCTTATGGAAAGGTTCCAGGAAAAGGTTCCAAACAGACCCTGTCCCTTTAGACCATCAGAGCACTTCTCAGGAAAAGTTATTTACCATTCTGTTCCAAGTCAAACTCCATCTCATGATGTGTTCAGTTCAAGTCCCCAGTTCCCTGGCTGTTTCCATGTCAGGTGTGTGTAACATTTACACAGGCCTTTAGGTTAATTTCTTCATTTAAAATCCCCACCCAAAGGAGGCAATGCTTATACCCTTTGGGTTTCTCTCCCTCCCACCAACAAGTCCAGCTGATGTTTGTTTTAAATTACCACGTCCAATTGTTCACATCTCTGCTTTATAGCTTACAAGTAATTAAAAGTTTAATCATGGATCTATGGTATCTGTCCTGGAGATCACTAATTGGGTGGGCTCATTAAAAGCAATGCAACTGAAACATGCCAGCCTGCACTTTTCCAATACAATTTACAGTTCATTTATTCTTTCAAATACAAGTCACTCAGTGTTAATTCTGCTAAGGCACAGCTTATTATACAAACAGATACCCTTCTCTTTATAGTTAATTTTACTCTTCCATAAGACACAGCTCCACTTGCAGAACATCCCTTAGTTAAAATCAAAGCTGTAATATATGAGATAGTAGATTCTCCTCATCTGTTTCTCCCTCCTTTCACATAATAATACATTTATGCACCACTGAGTTTAATCTACGATGTCAAAGAGTGACACATCCCACTTAAAACTCCACACTCATGGGCACAGATTAGGCAATAATGAGGTGCAAGGGAAAAGCTGAAACCATCTAATGGTTCTGTTTTAATTCATGCACTCTTTCCCCTCCAAGAACTCTTTGTTATAATATGACCCAGTTCCTTGAAGAACATGACTTTCACTGGCCAACATGATTAAAACAATGGGAAGAAAAATCGCTCTCCCCCACTCTCGAAAAGCTCATTGGTCACCCATCCTGAGTAGAAATGTGAGTTCACAGGGCATAGCTTAGACCTGAGGGTGCCAGTATTTTGGCAACTTAAAACTTCAGTTGAAACTTTATTCTAGCCAACCAGATGCTTCTAGAATAGACGTCTCCCATTTTTGCACCCAAGCTGGTAGTATTTAGAAGGATAATGTTGCCTCTGAATTTGGAAGATGCATCACATTTGACTCAAATCCATAATCTTCCAGGAACCTGTTTCAAGGGTGTAGCTATGGGGGAATGGCAGGCAAAATGAAGGCAATGGATCACACAGAATCATAGAGCTGGAAGGGTCATGCAGTCCAATACTTTGCTATGCAGGAATACACAATTAAAGTACTACAAAAAGATGGCCACCCAACCTCTGTTTAAAGACTCCCCAAATGAAGAGGGTCCACACACCCCTTGAGGCACTCTGCTCCACTGTTGAACAGCTGTTACCATCAGGCAGTCATACCTAATGTTTAGGTGGAATCTTTTCTTGTTATTTGAAACCACTGGATCAGCAGAAAGCAAACTTGCTCTGTCTTCTACATGACACTCCTTCAGATATTTAAAGATGGCTATCAAGTTAATTCACTATCTTCTCTTTTCCAAGCTAAGCATACCCAGCTCCTTATGCCATTCCTTGTTGGCCATGGTTTCCAGTCCTTTTGCCATCTTGGTTGCCTTCCTCTGGACATATTCTAGCTTGTCAATATCCTTCTTGAATTGTGATTTGATAATGATGGATTCCCTTGGATTGTGATTCAAGAATGAGTGTGTGTCTTGCATACAATACAATGTGCCTCACCTAATCTTTTTTTTTTTAATCATAAATCATATCATTTCAGGGGAAGGCTTGGCTAGAACTTTTTCCCTGGGCCCAATTTTTACATTAGGATGATTGTTTCTTTCCTTTGTAGGGGGGAGCTTTAAGGCAGGCCATCAGCACTGATACAGTCTCCTGCGAATGCTAGGTGCCTATGTCAAATGCTGGCACCACTGCAGCAAGAATTAGGCCTAGAAAGGTGAAAACTATTCCATGCTGCTTCTTCTCCCTCACATAAAAGGCTGCTGCTTCACTATCAGTAGGGCAAGTATTAAAAATAATTGAAAGAGCACACAGACATACCTTTTAGTCATTCAATCACATCCTCCTTCCTTCACATATCAGGACAAGAACAAGCTGCTCTTTTCTGAGCCTTTTTTTTTTTATTTAAAAGCTGATGCAACAAGACCTTTCTATAGGAAGCCAGTTTGAATCTTTTACCACAGGTTAACCTTGGCAAATCTTTGAGGGTTCACATTTGCTTTCCTATGGACTTTTTTATGTGATCTCCTCTCCCCTGCATGCCTAGTTTCCTACAGAATGGATCTGAATGCTGGCAACAGCAGGAAGAATACGATTAGGAAAAAAAAAGTGTGCTATCATTTCTCCCTTCCTTCCTTCACAGAAGTTCAAAATGACTTGGTTCCAAATATATTTCAGCTCACACTGTACATTATTCCAGCTTGTTTCAAAGCCTCTGTCTTTTCATGACATCTGTGGCTCCCCTAATCTGCAGAACATCTTCAATGCATCCTTTGACTCAAAACCTCACATTTATTCTCACCTCCCCCTTCTCTGAAGGTCATTTCTATCTAGCACGAAGGTGAACACGTTCCTTCACATCTCTCAGATTCTCCCCTCTGCAACCCATCGTGTTTTATCCATAAACCTGCATTACACATTAGTAGTACTTTCTTACAAAAGTCATTTAGGGAGAGAATGAAATAGTATTGATCTTCAGCATCAATTGCCATGTAGCTCCAATCACCAGCCTGACCTATAACCTCTTTCTGCTACCATTCGCCCCTCTTATATACTTGGTTTCAAAAGTCCATCAGTCAATGGGTCTTGTGATGAGCTGGTGGGTTGGAAGCAGAATTCAGAAAAGTTACAGTTCCCAGTAGCCCCAGTAAACATGGCCAGTATCCATGCTGACTGGTATGTTATCGGAATTTTATCCCATGAATAACTTATCCTAAGCATTGGGTGGGAAACAGGACAGACATCAAGTTGATTGGAAAGGGGAGCTGAAAAGAAGCTAAGCTGGGCAGGCAATAGAACAAGCAGTGTCCCAAACCAGACCTTTTCAATACTATTTATACCACCTGTCTTCCAGGAGAAGACCAAGCTTTGAAATTTGCACTTATACAATTTTCCCAACTGAGCTCTCTAAACAAAAACAAAAAACTGGGGGATAAAATGGATATATTACTGTTAATTGCACACAAAATACATACATGAATAAAAATGACATTTCAAATAAATGGCATTAGAAAAATTGCTGGCAGAAATCATGTTTATTAAGCAAAACCCATAAAATATTCTAAGAAATGCTCACAAAAATGCAAAATCTAGCATAAAAGGTGCAGGAGAGAAGCCACGAGTGCTCATTTGTCCTCTGTTAATTCTATGGTTATATTCAGGCCCTTTGGGATTAAATACAACTGAATTTTTAGATGTGTTCTATATGTCCTTGGATTGCCTGTATACCATCCACCCTGTTGTCTAACAGACTCCCTAACCGAGCTGACACAACTGGCCTCGGAGTTGTTGTTGGAGTTGCCCAGACTGTTAGTTCTGGGCGATTTCAACATCCCACTTGAGACCAGTTTGTCAAATTTATCAGGTGCGACTCAGGAGTTCATGGAGTCCATGACAAACATGGATCTATCTCAATTGGTCAACAGGCCCACTCATTGTGTGGGTCATACACTCGATGTGGTCTTTCGTACAGAACAGGAATATCTGTGGGTGGAGTTGACTAAAACCACTGCATTGTCATGGATGGATCATTTCCTGATCAAGGTTGAACTCAGAGCCACTGTCCATCTCATCAGGGGTGGAGGACCTATTAGAATGGTCTGCCCTTGAAGGCTAATGGAACCAATTGGATTCCAGAAAGCCTTAGAGGGTTCATTGGTTGGTAACACTGGTGATTCTGTCAAAGCCTTGGTCAATACTTGGAACATCGACCTTACCAAGGCTATCGACACGATCACTCCCAAGTGTCTTCTCCAACCTGCTTCTAATAACCATCCATGGTATACTGAAGAAATTAGGAAGATGAAGCGGGTTGGGCAATGACTAGAGTGTGTCTGGTGAAAAACTCGGCTCCTGTCTGACAGGACTTGTCATAGGAAATTTCTTCATTCCTATAGAGAAGCAATACGTGCAGCAAGGAAATCTTTCTCTTTTGCATGTATTGCGTCTGCAGAGTTTTGTCCAGCAGAGCTGTTTAGGGTGGTGAGGGAACTGACACAGGTTCCACCTGTGCAGAACTCATTATTAAACTCGACAACGGCCTGCTGTGATGCATTTAACAACTTCTTTGCAGATAAAATTTCTCAGATAAGAGCCGACTTGGATGCCGGGGTTGTAGCAGATTCGATTGACGAGGTGTCCAGTAACTCCGTTGATGAGGTTATACTAGATCAATTTCAATGTGTAAGTACTGATGATGTGGACAAGGTCCTTGACAGAGTGAGGAAGACTACCTGCCCTCTTACCCTTGCCCTTCGTAGCTGGCCGTCCAGGGGGGTGATGCCTTGAGGATGTTCCTCAGGGACATCATCAATGCATCCCTTAGGGAAGGTCACGTTCCATCTTAGTTGAAGGAAGTGGTGGTTAGACCACTCCTTAAAAGACCTTCTCTTGACCCTCTGGATATGAAGAACTATAGGCCAGTCTCCTTACTACCTTTTTTGAGCAAGGTGATCGAGAGGGCGGTTGCTCTCCAACTCCAAGCTGTCTTGGAAGAAACTGATTATCTAGATCCATTTCAAACTGGCTTTAGGATGGGATTCGGAGTTAGACTGCCATGGTTGCCGTGGCTGATGACCTTCACCTAAGCATCGACAGGGGTAGTGTGACCTTGTTGGTGCTACTGGATCTCTCAGCAGCTTTTGACACAATAGATCATGACATCCTCTTGGATCGCCTGAGAAGGCTAGGAATCGGAGGCACTGCACTGCAGTGGTTCCGTTCCTTCCTCTCAGGCAGATTCCAGAGGGTGGTGCTCAGGGACAGTTTCTTTGCTAGAAAATAGCTTAATTGTGGCATCCCACAAGGTGCCATCCTGTCCCTGATGTTATTTCAATATATACATGAAGCCGCTGGGAGAGATCATCCAGAGGCATGGGGCGGGGTGTTATCAGTATGCTGATGACACCCAGATATATTTCTCCATGCCTTGGTCTTTAGCTCTGATTTCAGATGGTATCTCTTCTCTTAAAGACTGTCTTAAGGCAGTAATGGACTAGATGAGGGAAAACAGATTGAGGCTGAACCCAGATAAAACAGAGGTACTCATGGTAGTAGCCCCAAACTCAGGCATTAGGATACAATCTCCAGTCCTGGATGGGGTCACACTCTCCTCCAAGGACTATGTTTGCAGTCTGGGGGTGCTCCTGGACCCGTCGCTCCAGATGACAAATCAGGTAAATGTGACAGTCAGGAGTGCCTGTTATCAGCTTTGACTGATACGCCAGCTGCACCCTTTCCTAGAAGTTGGGGATCTTGAGACCATGGTACATTCTCTGGTAACCTCTCATCTTGACTTCTCTAATGCACTCTACATGGGGCTACCCTTGTGCCTGGTCCGGAAACTTCAACTAGTACAGAATATGGCAGCCAGACTGGCCTTGGGTACATCTAGAAGAGACCATATAACACCGAACTTAAGATCACTCCCTTGGCTGTCCATTAGTTTCCGGCCCACTACAAGGTGTTGGTCATCACCTGTAAAGGTCTAAATGGCTTGGGTCCAACCTATCTTTGGGACCGCCTCCTTCCATATAATCCTCCCTGTGCATTCAGGTCCTCTGGGAGGAATTTGTTACAACCTTTAAAAACTAGGTTTTTTTCGACCTCCCAGAGGGCCTTTTTGGCTATCGCTCCCAGATTATGGAACGGCCTGCTGGATGAGACCCATCATATTACCACCTTAAATAGCTTTTAAAAAGCTCTTAAGATGGATCTCTTCTGGCAGGCCTTTCCAGAATACGTACCCAGCCATCAAAAAAGGAAATCTAGCTTGTCCCAGTCTCTCCACGTCCATTTTCCAGTGCTCATTTTTATTCTTTATTTTTATTTATTTTTGTATTTTTAAAGTATGTTTTTATTCCTAAATTATTTAATTGTATTTTAAGGGGGTGGGACTGGGGGTTTGGATGTATATTTAAATTGTTGTAAGCTGCCCCGATTGCGTTTCGTAGCAGGGTGGGACATAATAATAATAATAATAATTATTATTGGCTCTCAGAGGAGATTATCAGGCGTGGCAAATATGGTGTGATAACAATGTCAGGATACCATGAAAGGGTCCCCTATCGCACGAAGTCAATTCCTTGTGTTCTGCTGCTGTCAAAAAGGCACTCTGTTTTATTATTGGGCCAAGTCTCTAAGTGATATTCCATGGTGGGGTTTTTTTTGCGGTATTGTTTGAGTGTGAAACTGCATCCTGTTCTGCTGCTGTGATTTCAGCATCAATGGCTGGTCCCTGCCATAACACTTCTGGGGTGAGAACATGAAAACTCAGTATGGGACGCTCTTTTTATGAATCTCCCTGTTTTGCTGGCAAGTTTTTAGTTGTGTCTCAGTGCTTGTGTGTTCATTTTGTTTGTTAATGTGGGTGTTTTTAGACTTTTAAGTATGTTTGCATCTTCTAGTGAGAACTGCCAAAGTATCGCCCATGCAAAAATGCAGAATTAAACAGCACAAGCAGTCATGTTGCCGAAATTCTGGGGTGGCTCTTTCTTGTGATTATAGCAATGTGTGATAAGAAGTGTTATTATGCCAGGTTACTTACGCTTTATAATATAGTGGGACAAAATTGTTTTTAGTAGCTCATCTGATAATCTCCTAACTCTCAGTCCTCCAGCTCCTTCATCTTTGCTACCAAACACACCGAATCCCTCCTGACCCTAGAGCTCATGTAAAGTTTCCTTGGGGACTTTCACTTTGTAAAAGTTATGGTTGGTTTAATAAAGGATGGGTCTATAGGAAAGCAGGCAGGGTGAGAGACTGTAGTTCTCCAGTAATCCTTTGATGAAGAAGATGTCACATTCTATCCCCAGCATCTATCCAAAAACTTGGAGACATGCTGCCAGCCAATCTAAACCATGGGTGTTCAACTGTGGCCCTTGAGATATTTTTGATGTACAACAACAGTAGCTAGCATAACCAAGGAGATTTTCAAACAGGGAAATTATTCCCCGGGGAGATCGGGACAGAAATGGGGCTGTTCTGGAAGCAGCGCCGCGTTTTGCATACCCCTTTCCCTCTCCTGATCTTCCATTGTCATCACTCTGTGCTCATTCCATTTCCCTCCCACTAGGTTCCACGACTTTTTTATTAACGAGGGTTCGTCATTAATAAAAAATCACGCAACCTAGTGGGAGGTAAACAGAACGAGCACAGAGTGAGAATGATGGGAGATCAGGAGAGGAAAGGGTGAGTGCGAAAAGCGGTGCTGCTTCCAGAACAGCCCCATTTCTGTCCCGATCACCCTGGGGAATAATTTCCACGTATGAAAATCTCCCAATAGTGAGGAATACTGGGAGCAGCAGCCCACACCCATCTGGATGGCCAAAATTGATGCACCCAATACACACATAATGACCTTAACAGAGCAATGATCAGACTTGGGGCTTGTCACCTTGGACCAAATAAAACAATCTCACTTTGTTTTCACAGTGAGCTGTCCAGACAATTTATGGCTCAAATCCAGGTCTTTTCAGCACCTCCGGGCTTTAATCCAGACCAAAACGAGTTGGGATTTACTCTGGATTTGAGCAGAAAGCCTGGATAGTTTGTTTTCTTTTTTTCTTTTCTATTCTTTAATATTTTTTGCCTGATGAAGAAGCCAGTAGAGCTTCAAAAGCTTGCATCATGTGTTTTGCTTTTGGTTGGCAAATAAAGGTATCACTTTTTTGTGGATTTTGGATTTTGTTTTGCTGCATGGCCAACACGGCTACCCCTGAAACAACAAAGTAATACTTCTGTTATAGAGCATAATGTTTACAGATGATCTGTGACAACACAGAAGGTGAACAATAATGTCAGTGATGTCAAATGGTGATGATACAGAATGGAAGAAAGAAGACCCCTGATCAGAGGATCCCAGAGCAGAAAGAGATGTTGCCTTGTTTCTTCGAAAGACTGAGAGCTATTAAACAGAACGATTCTAGCATGAAGTGATCTGAGATGATCAAATGCCAATAGAAGTTTACCCAGTAAAAAAAGAGAAAAAGATGGTGTGCATTCCCCCTTCAGCTTCCACACATACAAGTACAGAGGATGCGGTTAACCAAGCATGAATGAAGGACAAGGGCAATAAAGTGTGTGCATGTAAGGGGTGGGGTCATTAGACAGGTTTGTTTTGCACATTCTATTTTGTGCAAATATGTGCATTTGGTTTTAATAGGTCTACAATCAATATTGTAACTTGGTGATTATAAAATAGGTGGGCTGCAACTGAGGTGGAATTCACTAGTTTCTCTTAAAAAAAAACAACCCATGCTTCAACATTGTGAAGACAAAGTATTTAACTCTAGTATTGCTGGGCTGCTTTTAAAAAGATCACATTTCCACTAAGCTAGCAAAGAGTAGCAAAAAAGTGGCAGGGGGAGAGAAGAAGCAGCCTAAGAGTAATCACTCCTAGGTGTAATCTAGATAGTGAAAAAATTCTTAAAGAATGTGAGGAGAATATCCTTTGTCCTCATGAGATCCTGCGAGGATTACCATATTTGGAAGGAAGGGAGCAAAAAACTACATGTACTGTGCAGTAACAGCCTTTGCTGTTTCCCACAAAGTTTTTTAAAAATTACACGGAAATGCACATTTCAGCCTGTTTGAACAACCGATACAAATTGAGGATCATCCCGGAAGTCAAAATGTGATTGGTCAGATTTTTGTGGCTTGCTGGCAATGAAGTGGCCAGAGATGCCAGTGCTGATTTTCAGCAAAGCGATCGTACACTATTTTCAAGTGGCAGAGCAAATAATAATAATAATAATAATAATAATAATAATAATAATATATTTTTAAAAGCAGAAGATCACTCTGCATCTCTGATTTAACAAGGGGGGGGAAGGAAACAGCAGGAGCTTTTGGAGAATAATAGCATGAGTGATTCACTCGTGGCCACCATCTTTCCTTGCAGGTATGCTCCATGTGAACTTCAAACATGGATAGCTTCCCATACCATCGATCATGCAAATACATTGTGTATATAAATTAATGCTTCTGCGATGGTGAATTAATACGTGATTTTCCACAATTAATTCTTCCATCTATCTGAGTCCCTAATGTTTGTTAAAATTTCCTTTCTGTTTGTGTATACATGCCTTCAAGTTGTTCATCAATTTACACCAACCCTAAGAAATTCTTTTCATAAGCAAGAAAACTCATGTATGGTTTACCACTGCTCCTTTGAAATACAGTAGCACCCCTGTATCCATGAAGGATTGGTTCCGCCCCCTCTGGAAGACTCACAGAGAAGGGAGACAATCTTTCCTCCTCCCCTCCCTCCTCTGCCCACCCCCCACCATTGCTATCAGCGGATGGTGAATCAGGGGATACACATGTCATTTCTTACCATGTGTATCCACATGTATCCAGCACGTGTCATTCCTTACCATTTTCTCCTGCCATACCATCCAACATTTCACATGGAAAATGCTGTTTTCTATGCAAATCAAACGTCTGTGAATTTTATGAATAACAAATTCCTAATTACAGCTTTTTTTCCTGCACAGAAGCCAACATTTTTTTTGCACAGGAATTAATATTTGTTTTGAAATATTATTGTATTGAAATATTATTCTCCATGCAGGAAATGCAGTTTACTGTGTAGAAAACACTGTGTGAATCAGGTGTGAATTTTGTGCACAATACGTCCTGAACTGAGAAGATTCTTGCCAGTCCAGGAATCTTCTTGCCAGGGTTACATGATACTTGAAAAGCATGTTTTTTGACCATTCTTTAAAAATCTTCAAATATTCTTTCAAACCTTAGCCTCCATAAATCCTGTTGGTTATTTAGGCTCAAACTACACATTATGTGGACTTGTTTAATCTCATCTGCCCCTACCATATACAGTACATTTTTTTTGTTGTTGCTATGTGCCTTCAAGCCAACTCAAACTTATGGCAAGCCTATCATAGGGTTTTCTTGGCAAGATTGATTCAGAAGAGGTTTGCCATTGCCTTCCCCCTAAGGCTGAGAGCATGTGACTTGTCAAAGGTCACCCAGTGAGTTTCCATGGCTGAATGGAGAGTCAAGCACTAGTCTCCTAGAGTTCTAATCCAAAACTCAAACCACTACACCATGCTGTCTCACCTCTTATATATGCAGTGGCAGATGTGTCTATAAGTGTGTGCACTAAAGGACAGGGGAGATAATTGAGGTTCTTTTGTCTGCATGGATTTTTTTAAAAATGCAATTTTCAGCAACTTTGAGCTGAAGGCTTAAAACATACTTTCCCCATGTGACCTTACATTCAGACATAATTGGGACCCTATGTTCTGGGTTTATGTGAAATCTAGACTATAATGTCATAAGAAAAGTCCTGCTGAATGAGACTAAAGACTTGTCTGTTCCAGTGTTGTATTTTCACAGTGGCCAATCAAATGCTTCTAGAAAGGCCATCTCCTATCTTTGCACCCCAGCAAAATAATGCCTCTGAATCTGGAAAGTGCATCACATTTAGCCATCATGACTCAAAGCTATCATCTTCCATGAACCTGTCTTAGCTATGGGATGGGGCAGGCAAAATGAGAATACTGACCCATGAGGAGAATTCTGTCCTACCCCCCCCTATGAAATTTTCCTTCGGTCCCTAAATTTCTAGCATTGATCTAACTTAAAACACTTTGGTCAAGCATTTAGAAATATTGTTCACATAGCCAAAGAAAAGAGGCAGGCAAAATCCCAAGGAAATGGGAATACAGAGAATATAAGAGGTCTAGGTGTGTATGATTCTTAATGTCCCACTTTCTGAAATGCTATAAATTGGGGACTGAAAGACAATTTCACTGGAGCAGCAGAATTCTTATTTTTATTTTTTTGCATGGGGGGGATCAATGCTCTCATTTTGTCTTCCCTGTAGCTACACCTCTACTTGTCTAATCCCCTTTCAAACCATCTAAGTCAGTGGCTTCCACCAGATCTTGAGTCAGTGAATTCACAGGTGAGCTATGTGCTTTCTGATAATATAAATCTAAGATCAAGAATATAAGTGTTAAAAAATATGAATTCTCCAAAACAATTCTAACCTCCCACAAAAAGGAGAGGGTGCATTAAGCAAAACCTAACTCCCCTCTCCAAAACCAAAACATATTGTACCACCACATTGATAAAGACAGAAAAATGAAAGCTGTGTTGTGGATCCAAACTAAAAAGAACAGACAAATTTAAAAGTTCAGCTTTGACAAAATTGCAAAAGTTGCTCCAATTACAGAAGTTAGGTCTGTAGAACCAAGAACCTTTCAGCCCAGTTGAGACAGAGAATGCTGAAGGAAAAATGACTAGGAAAATGCTTTGCTTCTGCCATCAGCTCCTACCACACAAAATTGGCAGCAGCACAGAGAATCCAGGAAAACAAGTGAAGTAGGACATTTGTAGTTAGAGGGTAGAGAAGGCAGTTGGTAATGACAGCAAAGGAGAAAATGGGAGCCTGAGGTTGTTTTTGACAAGGGCTGTTAGGAGCCTAAGCAACAATCTCACAAAAGAGCTCTAGGAAATCCTTTCATCAGCTGTTATCACTTCCCACACCCACAAAAGTAATCAGATATGCTGAAATGTGAGACACTGGGAAGAGTCAAGATGCTTGCTAAGTGAGAAGAACAATTAGAATCCATACCTTTGCCAATTGCACACCTCTTGGATCCTCCAAAATGCCCTTTGATGTTAGCACACCCTAACAAGCACCAAACCAGAAATCATGGCAAAAGGAATGGTAACTACAGAATGGCATGAAGTTGGCTTTGAGAAATGATGGTTTATAACAGGTCAGCAAACCTACATCGACGCCCGCTAGAGCTGGCTAGATTGTACTCCGCCCCCCCTCACAGGTGCAAGCTCTCACCACACATACAACAAAGGCACACACACACAACCACTCAACGCTGGGCTGTTCAATCACACTCCACCACTCATGCACAGCCCAGTGATACTTAGCTCTCCCTTGTGGAACCCTGGGTGATTCAAATGCTCCTGCCATTGTCGTCAGGAAGTCACGAGGAAGGAGGAGGTGGCCAGGGGCGGCAGCAACCTAAATAGGGTAGGTTCTGCCCCGTCTCCTCCCAGCCACGGCATGAAATGCCGTGGCCAATCATAGGCCCATCCTATGTGTTAGCATTAAAGCACCTCCCCTGCTGCACTTGCAAGCAGTGCTGGGGGGTGGTCATTATAACAGGTCAGCAAACCTACATCAGAGACCTTTTATGAAGGTTTGCAAAAAACAGTTTGTGTCTATTCTGGTTTGACAAGATGTCTCAGTTGACAAACCACATATACCATCAATTTACACTCTGAGGGCTTGTCTACACGAGCCAAATGCTCTAGATTTCCCCCCTTGTAGAGTTCTGCAGTCCAGAAAATGCAGGGCTTTCCCCCCATTCTGCCCCTGGGCAGTCCTCACCCCTGGTATGGGGCTGGAACAGGGACAAGCTAGGATAGGGCCCTTTACCATGTTTTTAAAAATACACAGTTTAATACATTCCCACCAGGACAGGATGGATCAGGGCCTGCATGTCCATGGGAGCCCATCCCGTCAGGCCAGACCTCACTGCTGCTGCCAGTCACCCTTACTCTTCCAGATCCAGGCAGCAGGTCTGCAGCATGTGACCAAGGCTGGTCACATGCAGGGGGCTTGTCACATGGTGCAGCAGGTTGCCCAGACCCAGCAGAGCGGGGGAAATGGTGGCTACGGTGGCTGCTGTTGCAGCAATGGGCCGGCATTCTTGTGTAGACTTCAGCCTGTTTTCTTCAGATAATGGGGCAGAACAGGCCACCTCTGCAGCCAGGATACACCAGCGAGGAGTTCGCATATCCTGGGCTAGTGTAGATGAGCCCTGAGGCTGCTGTACACACTGTACCCAAATCTATGGTCTGTGAAAACATGTGCATCAGCCCTTCTTGTTGTTGTGTGCCTTCAAGTCATTTCCAACTTATGGAGATCCTAAGTTTAAGTTCCTAGGTTTAAAAGGCTGCCTTTTTCTAAGACTGGTTTAAAAATAAGGAACCACAGAAAAGGAAACAAATGGCTCTTGAGTTGCCCATTAAGAGTGAAAACTTGGAAAGCAGCAGACTGAGCAGGTTACCTGGTTACAGCCTTCCCCATTGTGATGAGATGTGTTACATTTCTACTTAAATTCTAGTTGTTATTTCTCAATATGCATCCATGTACATATCATTTAATACATACAGGCTGAGATTCTGCACTGTGCTTGTAAAGTGTAAATCAACACACGCACACACAGTTATATTACAGTTGTTCCACACATCCCTTCTGCTGAATACATTGTGCAACCAAATATATTATCTGCCCGTTGTCCCATTGAGTACTGGGAAATGCACAGCAACAGTTTCTGCAACCCAGTGGCATGTTCACTGCCAACAGTTACGCACCATTCAAGAATGTACAACTGCAATCATGTTGTTGAGTCTCAACAAGAGCAGACTCACTGAATCAACTGTTGACTGCTGAGTCATCACATAGGTAAATCCAGTTGATTCAATGGGACTACTCTAATCAGGAATCACAACAGGAGTCGTGGAAGTGTGCTTACTCCACCAGGAACAGAATATATCCATTGGACAATGCCCCCCAAAACTACAAGTGCATGATGCCAGTGTGACACCAACAGGCTTCCAGCCAATGATTTCATTTAAATCCATGTCCTCTTGTTGTGGGTTTTGGACAGCCTACTTCAGTGGACACCCTACTCCAAACTTTCCCTATCTGTGCCTGTTCTTTGGCTCTCTCCTATCATTTTTGGCAAAGGCTTTCTTTTGTCCCTTCCTCCCTGCAATTTGTCTCACAATGAGCTCCCAAATAATCAAGATGATGACCATATAGCCAACCAAGTCCAACTGTGCTGTGATACTAGGGAGGTCAACTGAAGACTTCACTTTGTTCTCACTGCAACCTGGGGAGAAAACTGAAGAGGGGACAGAGAAATAAAACCCTGCTGAGGCATCCTTCAGGACAACACAAGTCTACTTGCATTGCATTGCATTGCTTGTTTCACTGCCCAGTACTGAAGCCTAGAACAAAAGGTGCTGGTCCGGTTGTCACAGCAACAGGAATGAAGCCTCCCCCCTGCCTCTCTGGCACAACAGAGCAATACTCCTTGTCCTTTCATAATTCCCAGTGACAGATTGCCCACAATGGGAGGGGAATTTGGAGAGTGGAGGGAAGATTCTATGAAAAAAAAATCTGCATTTCAGCTCAGCCCTAATCTTTGGACCCATTTCTTAATTCTGGGGAAATATTTCTGCAAGTCAGAAAATCTGATTTGTAAAAAGGAAAACAAATCAACAACAGCAACAACAACAACAACAACAACAACAACAGCTATTTAGCATATGGATGACCTAAAGAAATGGAACTTTGATTACTCATAGCAACTAGACCACAAGGTGGATAACGCTTTGCCTTAAGACTGCCTCTTGGATCACATTAAAGGAATAAAACATGCAGAGAGTATGTATTCTAGAGAGAGGGAAAAAGTCTATCTTGGATATTTTCTCTATGTGTGTGTTTCTGTATGTGTGTCTGTCTAGCTCTCTCTGGCACTGAAGCTTACATGTGTGTTAATATTACCAGGGTAAGAGTGAATTTATATAGAGATATTTGGGATACCCATTGGAAAAGGAGGGTTGTTGTTGTTGTTAGTTGTCTTCAAGTCAACTCCATTGGATCTGGCCACAGTGGTCCATGTCTTGGTTACATCCTGTTGGGATTACAGTAATGCACTGCATGCGGGGATGCCTTTGAAAAGTGCACAGAAACATCAGTTGGCCCAAAGAGCTGCAGCCAGGTTGTTAACAGGGACTGGCTACAGGGAACACACAACTCCCCTGTTGCAGCTGCTCCACTGGCTGATGGTCTGTTTCCGGTCACAATTCAAAGTGCTGGTTTTGACCTATAAAGCTCTATACAGCTTGGGTCCAGGTTATTTGAAGGACCATATCTTCCTTTATGAGCCCATTAGAGCTCTGAGATTGTCTGAAGAGGCCCTTCTTTCTGTCCCACCATCTTCTCAGGCTTCTTTGGTGGGAACAAGAGAGCCTTCTTGGCGGCTGCTCCCAGACTGGAACTCCCTCCCTAGGGAGGCCAGGATAGCCCCGTCCCTGCTCTCTTTCATTCAGCAGATTAAAACATTTTTGTGCCATCAGACTTTTACAAACTGACTAGCATTGGACTTTTAATGCTGTGCAGTGCTGTTTTTAAGGTTTGTAGGCAAGTTCACTTTAGGACCATTGGAAATGACTTGAAGGCACACAACAGCAACAATTATAGTCTTCTAATAAATTTTATTATTTTTAATATCTAATGTTTTAACTTGCTTAATTGCTCTTTAAATATTATATTTATACTTTTATTAATGTTTTTGTATAGTTTTTAATTTGTATTGTTTTAAATATGTTGTTAGTCGCCTTGAGTTCCATTATTGGGAGAAAGGCAAGATAGAAATGAATAAAACAACAACTCCAATTTATGGTGAAGCTATCCTAGGGGTTTCTTGGCAAGATTTATCCAAAGGAGGTTTACCCTTGCCTTCCACTGAGGCTGAGAGAGTGTGCCTTGCCCAAAGTCAACCCTGGTTGACTTTGGAGCCCTGGTGGCGCAGTGGTTAAATGCCAGTATTGCAAGTCACCACATTGCAAGTTCAATTCCAGCGGGCTCCAAGGTTCACTCAGCCTACCATCCTTTCATAGGTCGGTAAAATGAGTACCCAGCTTGTGGGGGCAATTAGCTAACACACATTGGAAACTGTTTAATGCAATGTAGATGTGTAAGTTGCTATTGCGTAAGAACAATTTGTAAGCCGCTCTGATAGCCTTGTGGCTGAAGAGCGGGGTATAAATAAATAAAGTCACCACGTTACAAGTTCAATTCCAGCGGGATCCAAGGTTCACTCAGCCTTCCATCCTTTCATAGGTCAGTAAAATGAGTACCCAGCTTGTGGGGTCAATTAGCTAACACATATTAGAAACTGCTTAATGCGGTGTAGATGTGTAAATTGCTATTGCTTAAAACAATTTGTAAGCTGCTGTGATAGCCTTGTGGCTGAAGAGCACGGTATAAATAAATAAATAAATACATAATAAAAAATAAAATAAAACAGTGGGTTTCCATGGCTGAGCAGGGATTTGAAACCTAGTCTTCAGAGCCCTATTCCATTACTCAAACCACTACACTACACTGGCTTCTCAAAAAGGAGTGAGTGTCTTGCTTTCCCTCCTGATGTTGTGGGAGTTGAACTACAACTCCCATAAGCCCTTAAGACTTGCTACATGAGCAAGGAGAAAGGCATTAGCTCAGCAAGGGCAGTAAATCAACAGAGCTCAGAAAGTGTCCTTGCCTGTTAGAAGCCAATTGACAAAAGCGTAGTCAAGCAGTCCAGGGTCTAAGAATCCAGCAAGGGTCATCAAACAATCCAGGGGTCAGCATCACAAGAGTCAGAAACAAGAAAACCAGCCAGAAGCAGACAAGTTGCTTCGAGCAACCAGCCCTGGCCAGAGTTGGCTCTTAAATTGGTTGGTGCCAGCTGGATGGAATCAGGAGCCCCTCCCTTGCTGCTTGACAAGGAACCCCCTTGAGCATCACTGCTCTGCTCTCTGCTCCACACGCTGCATCTGTGGACTTGGGGACAGTGTTGTTTCCCCACCTGTGTCCTCTGCCAAGTCATCTGCAGGTGAGTCCTAGCTCCATTCCTCCTCAGGCTGAGGCTGCTCTTCCACTGGGAATGCTGTGGGAGTCTATATAGACTCAGAATTCGAGTCTGAATCTTGGCCCATGCCAGGCTGAGGTGCACTGAGAGACACCTGATTGCCAGCAGAAAGACCCAATAGGGTCATTTCTGTCATTTCCCTTGAACCATGAGATAGTGTTCCTAAGGTACAGCTGAAAATGATATGGCAATCTCATGACATAGGGCCCATTCTGGTCCTATCTGAAATGTGCACAATCAATCAATAACACAAAATTATTGCACTTTGTAGAAACCACAAGCTTTGAACCTATTTCCTATTGTGAGTCCTGACAAGAGTAGAGTCATTGAACTGCTTGGTTTTATCTAAGGGATGATTCATTGATCAAGACCTGATTCAATGGGCCTACTCTAGTAGAGAATTCCAGCCATGAAATTTTGTGCAAAAAATGTTTTGAGCCAAATACATTTTTCTTCGGAATGCAAAATACTGAAATGGGAGCGAGGGGCGGGGGCAGCTGTGCAGATCTTTTCACTCTCATGCCAGGGGAAAAATCTTTTGAAAGGTGACAGTGTTTGATGAGGTGTCTTAATACCCTGAGACACCGTCTCTCATTGTGGATAAGAAATATTGCCAAAATTCTTTGCATCCTGACTGAATAAAACACAGAAATTCAAATCTATATCTTAGCTGGTATTTAAGTTTTCTCCTATATTCTGCTGGGAGATGCAATGTTCTAGTATGCTCCAAATACTCCCGCCCTAGAAATTGCAACCCTTGGGGAAAATGGAAACCAAGAACACTTTTAACAGTAGAAGTATCCCCTCCCTCCAAAAATGCACATGCCACTCTCATCACACTGTGTTAAAATTGCCCTACCTTTGCTCTGGGGAGGGTTCTGACTCCGATCTCGGAGAACATTGATCTGGTAGACAGCTCCGTAAGGCTCAAAAAGTTCTTTTAGCTCTTTTTCTGACCATGAACGAGGGATCTGTCCAACAAACATCTTAATGGCATCGGGGTCTGGTTGGTCTGAGTGATCCAAAGCTCCATTCATCTTGTTAGCTGTGCCGTTACTAGAGAACAAAAGAGAGCAAGGGAGTGTTATCAGGAGGAGTATTTTTGAAATCATGCCATTTCTGACCAGCAAAACAAAAAGAAAAGGCAGAAGAGTAAACGAAGCACAGCAACCCCTTCCAAAGTGATGAATCACTACCATCAACAAAATTGTATGTTAATGCCATGAACAAACAACACTAAGAATTTGTCATCAACTTATTCTCCAACTGCCATTCTCAACAAGCTGCTGTTAGAATCCATGACATGCAAAGACGGCAGCAAATTTGTGTCATGAAACAGTGATTGTGGATCTCAAAAGAAAGGACCATTTCTATATCCGCTAACTGTCCCGAATTGGCAGGGACAGCCCCAATTAATCTTCTGTCGTCCCACTTTTTAAGCTGCTCTTAAAATGTCCCAGTTTCTTCTTCCTTCTCCTTCTCCTCCTCCCCCTCTTTTTTTTCTCAGCTAAGTTCCATGGCTGAAAACTGAGTTCACACTGCAAAAGCAATTTGCACTCTTAACTCAGAAATGAGTGCAGTCTTGGCCTTCCCAGGAGGCTCAGGCAAAATCAAACTGCTGCAGCCTCTCCTAGCTGATGTGTTTTTCCTCATTAATAACTTTTGCCATCTTGGCCACACGTGCCCTGAGTTTCATCTGTGACATTTTGGAAGGTACTCATTTCAAGGTGCGTGGGGTCACACTATACAATTTCCCTGCTTTCTGCAAAACAGAACACCAGTCCATGAAAATCTCACACACACACCCCAACTGAATGTTCACTGGGATTTTGATTTCCCAGCCTATCCTCAGTGCAAATGTGTTTTGGTTGTAAATTTAGAAGGCTACATGAAAGGAATATAAAACATTTGGCAAGATACTTATTGCATAGTGCAAAATGCCTGTGATGAATTTGCAGAAGGCACAAGCCCATCCCTGTGTTGTTGTCGGACTTCTACATAAAACAGAAAATGACCTAGCCATGTCACTCTCTTGCTGCTAATTCAGTAAATGACCCAAGACATTTGACTGCCTGGAGTAGAATCCAAATAACACTGCTCCCTGCTGTGAAGAGTTCTTTAAAACATCTTGCTGCATCATTCAGACATCAATCCCTGCCTTCCTCTATATGCCTAAATCCTTCTGCTTGAAGTGGTGTGGATGTTAGGGTTGATCCACTGCTGATAAGCTGCCTACACTTTTAAAAAATGGGATAACAATGTGTTCCAGTTAAGGAAGTCACTTATTCCACACCATGCCTAAAAGAAGAGATATACCATGGAAACACTGGGCAAAAGAGGAAACAGATTTGCATAAAATTTACTCATGTGAATATGCATTTAGAAATAATCACTGTAATTTAACTAGAAACACAACACAGCTCACCAAAGCATGACCCACATGCCTGGTCAGCCTGCTGTTGTCAAAGTGTTACTGATGGACAATTTCAAGGCCTCTGCCTGGTTTTGCTTCTTGGAATGATAGACTCATAGAGTTGGAAGTGACCACAAGGTGCATCTAGTCTGACCCACTGCCATGCAACAATACAACACAAAAGCACTCCTGAAAGACGGCCCACAACCTCTGTTTAATGACCTCCAAAGGAGAGTCCAGTACTTTCCGAGGCAGTCCATTCCACTATGCAACAACTCTTACAGCCAAGATTTTTTCCTAATGTTTGGGTGGAATCTCTTTTCTTATGCTTCTTTATTTCTAAAGTAGACATGGACTGGCAGCCCTTCAAAAAGAAGATGGTCAACTGTCAACTGAATTCAAAGACATAGCTGTGTTAGTCTGGAATATCAGTAAGCAAGGGGATCTTGTACCACCTATCACAATATCAGAGGTACTTTTGCTTGTTCTCATGTGATATATGCCATCCACTGCCAACGATGCTTCTCATGTGATATATGCCATCCACTGCCAACGATGCTCTTCAGCACTCTATATTGGGCAAACAGGCCAGTCTCTGCACCAGAGGATAAATGGACATAAATCTGATATTAGGAATGGGAATACACAAAACCCAGTTGCAAAACACTTCAATCTTCCTGGATATTCCAGCTCTGACCTCAGGACAGATGTACTTGAACAAAACAAAACAAAACTACAAGGGAAGATGGGAAAGAAAAACAGCTGAATTGGAATATATCCACAAATTCCAGTCCATCAACAGTGGGTTGAACAAAGGTTTCTTGGCACACTATGTATATCATAACACTAGTTAACACCCTAGTCTCATAAGGGTGCTCTTGGATCAGCATCACACTACATTCCAAAACTTCCTCCACCATTTATATGGTCATCCACCCAACCTGGCCTTAAGCAACATCTTTCCTCTTGCCTTTGTCCTTCAATCACCAGCTTATAAGGTTTGTTCCTGCGCAGCAGTTCACTCCAGCATCTGAGGAAGTAGACCAAGTCTATGAAAGCTTATGCTACAATTTTCTCTCTCTCTCAGTCTCAAAGGTGCAACAAGACCCCCTTGCTAACTGTAAACTGAGATATAGTTGGATCCCCATATCTGCAGGAGTTTGGTTCCTGGATGTACCACAGACACTGGAAATTGTGGATAATAGCAAACTTCTATTAAAATAAAGGACTTCTGGTATGAATATACTATAGAGTTGTACTGGAAAATCTAAAGATGCCTAGAGAGGACACCTCTCTAGACATTTTTTTAGTGTGACTCTATGGTATGTTTCCTTATTTTGTAAGCCATGGATAACTGAAATCGCAGATATTGGTTCTGTGGATACGTGGATCTGACTGTACGTGGGCATCTGAATCTCAGCTCAGGTGTTGGCCATTTAATTTGTACTTGCTATTTTTCTGCTTGAAAGCTATTTTCAGAATGCCTGTTGTACCAATAAATAAACAAAGTCAGTAAGTTTAAAAATCCCACAAAGCATCCAGACACGAAGGGCTATCAGAGCCCCAGTATGAGGCATGATGAAGCAAATCAGCACAGTGGGTCATTGTTTAGGATGGCAAAATGGAGGATAGCCACAGCTGCTGCTTGGGATACAATTCAGCAGGAGAGGTTTTCATTTGAAAGTTGCACTGTAATCAATGGAAACTGCACAAGAAAATATCCTCCACCACTAAACTCACCAACAGCCTCACTTGAATTGATTGCATCCCCCACACTGCTGAATTTGCTGCAGGAATGGCAATGAAAAAAGTTATTTTTCCCCTTTACAACAAGATGCATACTCCCCACACAACTTGTTTAGAAGAAGCAGGGCTGGTTTAAGGAATTTTGGGGCCCTCTGCAATGCTTTATTTTGGGAGCTCCATATGTTTATCTCAGGTCAATGTAACCTAACCTGACCTAACCTATTCACAGTACAGGATATTCAGATTATTACTAATAATGCTTTTGCAGGAGGAGGGTTATGATGTCCCCCCCCAACAATGATGGGGCCCCCTGCAGCTGCAGGTACTGCAGGGCCCTTAAACCAGCCCTGAGAAGAAGAACTGTGCTTCTGTTGATGCTTCTGGTTTTGTAATTAATGTGCATGATGAGCATGCATCTTGTTTTAAAGCAAAAATGGCTTTTCTCCATCTCTACAGCAAATCTGTAGAGATGGGAAAGTTAATAGGAATGGTTAATGGGCTTAGTTAATTGTTAATCATCCAAAACATCTAATTCAATTGCATTTACATTAGATTGGGGAAAATAACTATTATGTTTATGTTAAACGTCCATTCAAATTTATGTTAAATGCTTGCACTTAAAAAGACTTACTAGAATGAAGCTGAAAAATGCCATTTATGATTATTAATGATTTATTCCTTTATTACTTACTCCCACGTGCATCCAAGTGAGAGTACTAGGGTAAGATGCTTCAAAAATTAATTTCCTGAGACAGATGAAGAGTCTTTATGTGGGGTATGATATAGAACGCAGAAAGACCACCTGAATACAAAGAAGACCACCCGTCTTCCAAACTGCCCTTATCATTTAACCTTGGACTTAACTAAACTTCTGAATATGTGTTGGTTGTTTACCATTATTCTTCATTTAATAAAATTAATACATTAATTCACAACTCAATTCTAGAATAAGGATAATCAACTTAAGGCAATCACTTTAGTTGAAAAGTAAATATTAGGAGAAATGGAGATGGAGAAAATGTTCCTGGTTTTTGCTCTATCTGTTACTAAATGTATTTGGGGTTTTTTTACCAACCATCAGATGATGTTCCCCTTTCCACAGAATATTCAGAGCAATTCCCAGCACAAACAAACTGTTTTATTCATACCTAAAGGCTGGGTTCTTTTTATTTTAGGTTGCAGCAAACAAAACAAAACAAAAAACAACAAAAAAACACCCCTCCATTTTTTTAGGAGGTGCAGCTTGCTGGTTTTGATTAAAGGCATTTCCCCCCTCTACTCTGGATGGGTGGGGGAGCACAGCATTTATGTTAGAACAATACAATTTTTGGACCTCTGTACCTTAGAAGTCGTGCTCATCCAGGTCTCCAGAGCCAATCATGAGCAAAGACAGAGAAGAGATCTCTCATTGGCCAACTGTCTATGGCATTATGAAATCTGAATGTTTATTGGCCAAACTGACTACCCAGATTCCTTCATCTTCCCTCCCCTCCCTGCCAGCTGGAGAGATTTGTGTGGATTGAAAATGCTATTCCAGGAAGTCCCAATGGGTAAGAAATACGGCTTTATGTTGTGCAATATCTCGATTAAAAAAATAAACACAGTTTGGACAGCTGATCTTTTTGTTAGAAAATTTCCAACTTAAATGATAACTTAAATTGATTTTTCACTAGTTAGTTATCTCTGCAAATCTGGCAGCAGAAGCAGGGACATGATAAAACAGCAGTGGGAGGCACATGTGGTCCACTAGTTGTACATTGACCACCCCAGGTTTAAGCAGCCCGCCGGTCAGCAGACTTCTGAAACTGGGCACATGGGAAAGTTGGCAACATGGAGCAGAGGGTCAGTCAAAGGCAGGGAACCCCCTGTCATAGGTGAGGGAATTATCCCAAGTGGTAGGATTATCCCCATAGCATAACTAAGATGGAAGGTTTAAAGCGCTCAGGGAAAAAAAAAAAGTAAGGTGATGGACTTTACCCACAAAGACGGAACAAATTAAATATTGTAACAGGGAGAGTATGTGTACACTCTGCCTCAAGGCTACAAACTTGTGTAAAGAGAAATTATTTAGGCATCTCTGCTTCATCTCTTCTGAAGCATAAGCACACCTGAACGGATTAATATGCCTCGATTAACTTTTTTTCTTCTTTTTTTTGTAGTTCTCCCAGGTCCTGGAGGGAGGCAAGAGGACATGAAAGGCACTTTTCAAAACCAATGATGAAAAGTTTGATCATCAATTCCCAGCTTGTGGGGGCAATTAGCTAACACACATTGGAAACTGTTTAATGCAGTGTAGATGTGTAAATAGCTATTGCTTAAAACAATTTGTAAGCCGCTCTGATAGCCTTGTGGCTGAAGAGCGGGGTATTAACAACAACAACAACAACAACAACAACAACAACAGCCTTGGCTCCTTCTGCCATTGGGATACATTTCCATTAACTGATGCTACTTTGTTTCTTTCTCCTGGATCCCTTGAATCATGGCTAGGAAAAAAATAAAATAAAATGAGAAGGGGAGCAGGAAGGAAGAAACTCCAGAAAAACTTTCAGGGATGCTGCAAAACTTGATCTCTGGTCTCAGGGAGGTGGCTGCTTGAGGTAAAGCTGCTCCTCTCCATTCCACCCTCAGCAGGCATCCAAGAGAAACGCTTGACTCCCCCTTCCATTTTTCTCTGCCTCATCCTGGAAGGCACCAAAGCTCTCCCTCTCTGTCATAGAGCAAATTTTGCCATTCTGTTTGTCTTCCAGCCATTCCAGCAATGAATGAAGCAAGCAGTAAGGTTCCTTTTGAGTCATTGCCTTTAAGCGCCTTCTCACCATCCTAGCCCTGAATCAAGGCATTTTAAAGTAACAGTTGTATGTCCAAATGGACACCCAGTCCTCACTTTAGGACACCCAATGGAGACAAATGGACACATACAATATAATCAGTGAACCTCGTGATTCCTACAGCTGTTGTAATGCCTTCTCTGAGTTAATGGAAACAAAAAATAATCTCCAAATAGTCTTTGGCAATCCAAGTTCAGTTGTGTCTTTTAACCATTTTTTGTAAGCTTTGATAAGGGTTTTAAGGATTTTTCTTCTTTTTAATTCAGATATTTTCTGGTAGTGGGCAGGATAATAAAATGGGTAGGATTTTGATGTGTGTATATAAATTTACAGCCGTGCATTTGACTTCGTCCTTTAAAAAAAAAATCACTGTCAGCACAGTCTGAATATCAGGATTATATACAGTAGAGAAGTTTCTACTAAGGAACCTTTTAAATGGGGGAGTGTATTGCCAGTAACTGTTTTTAAAGAAATGCTGTGCCCTGAATGCCCTGAATTGGATGAAGGAATTGCATGGATTGAATTTTGTATAATATACAAAATCCTGCATATCTTTTTACAAGATATTCAACATTTTTAGCAGGTCCACTCTTGCTACAAGAGTGAGCAGAAGGTGAGCAAAAGGATGTAGTAGCACCTATAAGTAAGAGGAAGGGAACAACAGGTGTAAGAAGAAGTCACAGGTAAGATCTTTGAGTGGTAGCTGGAAACAGAGACCCAGATAAGGTTGCCAGTTCAGGATTGTCCTAGGCCCTGATATTTCCAAGTCAATGTCTGAGACCTAGGGACAGCCCCTGCTGGTGTCATTATGTGTTATACATGAAGCACTAATCAGAGTTGCTCACAGCTTGTCATTTAAACACACAAAAACACACATAGAGAGAAAACATTTTCCTGCTTGGAAATTAAGACAAAAATGAAGACAGAAATCAAGGGACTGTTCCCAGATCAAGGTGAAATGATAAAACCATTTCTTCTTGCTTAGAGGAGATGGGATGAGGAACATTTAATATAGTCTATTTGTCTCTAGACAGAAGGTAGATACAGAGCAGAGCAGAAGGTGAGACCTGGCATCACAATGGGTAGGAGGAAGGAAGCTAATAAGTAAATACATATGTCCCCTGGAGAGTGATTGCAAGTTGCAGCACCAAATAAATGAGGCCTTATAAATTATAGCAAGCTGCTGATCTACTAAGCTAAATTGGAGATTTGCACACTATTCTTGAGCAGAGCTGAGATCACGAAAACTGGAGAATTTGAACCCTTGTCTCCTGCCTGGAGATGACCCCTGAAAACTGGACACTGAGGACCAGGCCCTGAGACCTGGCAGCCCTAGACCCAGAGGTGATCAGCCTGCTGTGGCCTTTGCTGCCCAGATGATTAGCAGTGCCTCTGTCTCTACAGTCTGGGTGAGCAGCTCTCCAAATTCTTTGCCAACTCTTTTGGTTCCACGAGCAGCTCCAAAATACCTCCTTGCTGGCCTGCATTGGTCTCTAAGGAATATGGGGTGGGGAAACCTCTGTGTGCAGGCCAAAAAGTTAAGTTGGGCAAGTGGCCAGGAGGGAGGGGGCTGGTTGTGGGTAGCAGTGACTCTGCATTGCCCAACTTCACAATGAAGACTATTAGCATTCTTAGTGAATTCTCTGAGAATTGTTTTCATCCTGTAAATGAGCCCTTTGTGTCTATCCTTCAACAGTAAGAGTCATCAGGGGAGAGACTCAGGAGGAATTCCTTGGGTGGCCATTACTTCTGCCCCCAGACTCTGCTACTCAAGGAGATTGTCTCACTCTGCCTAATGGCTGGGCCAGCCCAGAAAGGAAGGAAGGAAGGAAGGAAGGAAGGAAGGAAGGAAGGAAGGAAGGTGTGTGTGTGTGTTTGTGGATGTGGGTGGGTGGGTGCAGATAGGAAGTGGAACGCCTGACAAAAGGAGCCAACAAATGAACTTATGGGAAAGAAAGGTCATTAAAAAGAGCAGACAAGAGTCCCACCATATCCTCCTGAAGTTTAAATGCCCAGGTTCCCATTTTGTTAATGGCTCTAAAAATGGACCCATGGTCAGAGTCACAGAGAAATGCGGAGCTTTAAAAGGATTAGAGCTTTACATTCATGTGGAGGCAGAGAAGTAGAGTGAAAGCTTAAGGAGAGGACTATGCTACTGTAGGTTATGTGTGTATTTGTGTGTGTGTAATGGGGAGGAGAGACAATGCATTAACAGGGGTGCTAATCCCAGCTTCAGCTGTGTATATATGCAGAGAGGCAGAGAGGCAGAGAGAGAGGTTGAAATTTGGTTTTCTTCTTGTAAAATTGGATGGAGAGGGGTAGGGCTTTCCACGTTTATTGCTATTTTGCAGCTTAAGGTTTGTAAGGACTATCCTGCTCTCTCACCCTGTGCATGCCTGAAAAAAGAAAGGGGGAGAGGAGCTTCCACTTCTATGCTTGGGTGTGGAAGCCAAACTAAACAATTAAGAGCAGGAAGCACTGCAGAATACGGGACGTTTGAGGACTGCATGATAAGAGATGCAGGAGGTAATTTTAGTAAGGCCCAAGAGCAGATGACCTTAAAGCAAACACATATTTAGCATGACTGGTTTATCTGAGCAGATAACTTCCTTCACAAACAGGGGGCAGCTTCCAGTTATGTATGAGCTGAAGCAGGGTTGTCAAATGTAAGATCCAGCAGCAAAGCTTGGGAGATGATGATGATGATGATGATGATTTGACTATAGCTCCTGGAATTCTCCAGCCAACATCATCACTAGCCATGTTGGTTGGGGGATTTTAGAAGTTGTTCACTGGGAGAGAAGAGAAGCCCCACAGGCAATTAGCAGCCCAGAGGTCTTGGGCCTTTTGTACAGCTGACCCCCTTTGGTTCAATCTCCTTCCAATTAGAAACCAGGAATATGGGGGGGGGTAGTTTCATTTGTCAAACTTGCAATAGGATTGCCCTTTCAAGAGATCACCAATGTCATCTACATTTCCATCACTTTAAAAAAAACTAGGTTTTTTTGAAATGGGGAAAAATCCCACAAAACATCTGGCACAGAGAATACAGATGATCATTTGTTTATATCTTTCTCTCTGTGTCTAACTGCCTTTTCCAAACACAGCCAGATGGAGCCTTTCAAAATCAAATTAATTTCAGATTAATTCACTCTGGACCAATGCCAGTTTCTTGACTCAATGCTTTGAGGCACTATCTAAATTGATTTACAGTCATGAACTTAAAAGAGCTTAAGTCCTTAGGTATTGGGTATGTGTGGATAAGTACAGTTATGCAGAAGAAAGCTGCAACTGTTAGTGACTGCAACTAACATTCCTGAATCCCCATCATCAGCCACTCCCCTTGCAGGTGTCTCTCCTTAGAGACACATGGGGAGGGGGGTTCCCATTTGTTTTAGATCCTAACAATATACCTTAATTGTATGCATGTAATAAAATTGCCTATGGGAGAATGATAAACACTAGGGTGAATCCATACTGGGCAATTATAGCAGTTTGATACCACACTTCAACTTCTCTAGTTCCATCCTATGGAATTCTGAGATTTATCATTTCATGAGATACTTTTACAGTGTTCTGAACTGCATGGACAGTCTCTAGAAAAGAGGAGACTTCTCCCTCTTCAGAAAGCCACTCTTGGCATGTAGAGGGCTCAGAAATGTGTAAGGAAGGGGGGAAAGGCCCAGGAGCATACTCTGTTTATGAATTCCTTTAGAGCACTGGTTCCCAAACTTTGGTCCTCCAGATGTTTTGGACTCCTCGAACTTCTGACAATTGGCCAAGCTGGCTGGGGCTTCTGGGAGATGAAATCCAAAACACCTGGAGAACCATAATTTGGGAACCACTGCATTTAGAGAGCTAAATTGTAACTAGACTACAGATCTACATTACTAAGCATTCACTGCCATCCTGTTGGCCAGCCCCAACTAGAGTAAAGTTATAAAATCAAACAGTGAATGGTGAGTCAATACATAAGTAAATCCCATTGACTGAATGGGTCTACTGTAAGTCAAAACAACAGAATTTATGCCATGCTCCAGTCACTGTAGTTCTTTGAAGGAGGGTTGGGATCCATAATGGGAAATTTCATCTAACTATAACTCTCAGGATACTTTGGGGAAGCTTCAAGATTCCTAGCTATAAACTAGTGTAAAGGTGCAATTCCCCACCAGCCTGTGGCACACAATTCCATTGCAGAGGGATATTACTATAAGGTCCTCTTTCCATCCTTCTCAATCTTTGCTGGCTCTTGGCCATGTATGGGCACCAGGCAAAGTGCTGGATATCACTTTCAGTGGATGGCCTGTATGTACACAAGTTCTATGTATATCTCCAATGGTCTCTCTCTTTTCTAGACCTCCAGACTATAAATTACAGTCAGACACCCATGTCCAAGGAACCAATATCCGTGGTTTCAGTTATTCATGGGACACAAAACAGGAACACATACCACAGAGTCTTCCTAGAAAATGCCCAGAGAGGTACCCTCTCTAGGCATCTTCTAGTCCTCCAACACAGCTCTATGGTATTTTAAACCAAAAGTCCCATTAATAGGGTTTGCTGTTATCCGCCGTTTCCAGTATCAGCGGTAAGTTCGGAAACCAAACTCCAGCAGATACAGGGGTCTGACTGTATTGCAACTCTGTCCATGTGAACTGGGATTTTGGGGAGGACAAAGGTCCCAGATACATGAGCACATGATAAATTTGCACACCATCAAAAACCCCTCAGTGTACAAGACTTTCAGGGGATATTGAAGGAAACTTAAGATACAGTATAATAAAACAACAAGAAACTGAATAAGAAACTTTGGAGTAAATAATCCACTTAAACAGGGAAGGTTGCAGCCACCTTGGTGGCAACAAAAGCTGGTGACAGGAGTAATCGCCACCACCTGAACTGTTGCATTAGTTTCTGTGACTCCACCAAAGTTAGGACTTTATCACACTACACTGTTATAGTGTTATTATTCCACTTTAACTTCTGTGGCTGCCTCCTGTGGAATTCTGGGGTTTGTAGTTTAGTGAGGCCTAAAATCTCTCTGGCTGAGATTCCTAAATGCCTCTCCCGAAACTGCCAATCCCAGGATTCTACAGGAGGCAGCCATAACAGTTGAAGTGGAATAATAGTGGTATAACAGTGTAGTGTAATAATCTCCTAAGCTAACATTCCTCTAGAGTAGTGGTTCTCAACCTGTGGGTCCCCAGATGTTGTTGGACTACAGTTCCCAGGAGCCCTCTGAGGTCTCACCTTGACAGCCAGGTGGTCCTCCTAGTCATTAGTGAGACTGTGAGTTCAATCCTACAGCCTCACTAATGACTGGGAGGACCACCTGGCTGTCAAGGTGAGACCTCAGAGGGCTCCTGGGAACTGTAGTCCAACAACATCTGGGGACCCACAGGTTGAGAACCACTGCTCTAGAGATTAGGTACAGAAGTTATATGATCTCTTAAACACCAGTTGTGAGTTGGTGTGGTGTAGTGGTTAGGGTGATAGACCTAGATTGGGAAAAACCCAAGCTCAGTCCCCACTCAGTCACTGCGTGGCTTTGGGCTGTCTCTGAGCCTACCTCTCTGAGCTGTTGTGAGAAGAAGATGGAGGTGAAGCATGTATTCTGCTTCAACCTCACTAGAGGAAAAGGATGGCTTAATACAATAAAAATAATAAATGACTTATTGTGACTTGAGAAACAACTGAATCATTAAAACAAATGCAAATTAATGATCTTTTGAAGGTGACTTATTCCCTACTGGCCCAGCCACCTGTGGCTATCCCAGTTATAGATCTCACTGAAAGATACGCAATAGCCATACAATATCACAAATTCTCAAATGTTGGCTAGCATTCAGTATTGCAGTTATGGATCTGTAACTGATCTGTATTCAGTATGACTATGTAGTCTTAATGGAAACCTACATAAATGTCACCCCAGTCCACCTTAAGAGCCACTTGCTGGGTTGGGTAAAGGAGATAAATTCAGCTTCCAATTGAGGTGTAAGGCAAGTACCTGTGAGCAAGTCTTCAACAATCAGAAGGAGGACACTGTTACATGTCCTTCTCACAGCCTTAGGACTTTTTCGGACATTAAAAATACAACGCAAGCAGCCTTGCCACATTGTGAGGCTGCAGCGCTGCATGGCGTCCCTTTTGCATGACGCCCGTCCCTGACGGTACTGTTGCAGTACCGCAGGGACATTTGAGCGTTATATTTAGGCGATTTTTACTCACGATCAACTTTCCTTACTCACTGACAGGAATCCTTACTCACTGACAGGAGGGGGTGGTGGAAACAGAATCTTCTTTACACCCCAATCGGAAGCTCTTCCTTTGCTGGATCCAATGGCTGGCTCTTAAGGTGGGCTGCAGTGTGTGTGTGTGTGTGTGTGTGTGTATCAGACCAGGAGATCTAGGATTCTGGCAATAATCTTTTATTAACTAGCTACCTAAACAAGTGTAGCTAGGCAAAGGGAGCCACTCTCAATGGACACCTCTATTATCTGACTTGTTTCAACTACAATTTAGGTTTCTACAGAGACATAACAGTCAGCTCCAGAAAATTATAAGATAAATGTCAGACAGTGATAGCCTCATTAATGGGACTGCATCAGCAAATAGCAATAATCTTTCTCTGAAAGGCACATTTCTATTAGAGCATGCCTATCTTGTCCAAGGAAAGGGTTGCAATGGGATTATAAAGATAATATTTAAAATGTATGTGCATTTATAGTAAATGGAACACAGATGATTTGCACAAATATAAATCTGAAGCAGTTAGGTCCTGTTGGAAAAAGCAACAGCAGTGAGATGCGGTTTCTTCAGCTTTCTGTGTTGGGGTTCTGTGTGATTGTTTTCCCCTACAGTTTGTAGACAACGTAAGTAAATTGAGAGGAATTTTTCATTCACTGGGAGTGTTGCATCTTGGGGCTGTGGGAGCAGCATACATTACAAATAACAGTCAGTATGGTTACAGAGGAGTGTACCCAACAGATTGTCTCCTGAACTAAGAGAGATCATAGACATGAGAGAGCTAACACATGCATATTGGCTGGTCACTGACTACTTATCAGGTGTATATGTGAATGGTCTAATGCAGAACAATAACGGACAGAGTTGTCATATCACCCCATTTCAACTTGGGGGGTAGCCACACTCCACAGTTGTAGCAGCCCAATCCCACATTAACTGCCATGGCTCCACCCTATGGAATGCTTGGATTTGTTGTTTGGGGAGGTATATAGATTCATTTAAACTACAGCACTAGAGCTGTCTGGCAAGAATTCTAAATGCTTCACAAAACTGCAAATCCCAGGATTCCACAGGATATAGCCATGGCTGTTAAAGTGGGGTAAAAGTGCTCTAACAATGCAGTGTGGATGCACTTTAGAACACATTTCCCAATGGAGATGGATGATGAGCCACTGAGTGTAATCATGTGATGAGAGATGAAGCAATGGACATAGAATCATAGAATCATAGAATTGCAGAGTTGGAAGAGACCACGAGGGCCATCCAGTCCAACCCCCTGCCATGCAGGAAATCACGATCAAAGCATCCCCGACAGATGGCAATCCAGCCTCTGTTTAAAGACCTCCAAGGAAAGAGACCCCACCACACTCCGAGGGAGTGCGTTCCACTGCCGAACAGCTCTTACTGTCAAAAAGTTCCTCCTAATGTTGAGGTGGAATCTCTGTTCCTGGAGCTTGCACCCATTGCTCCGTGTTCCAGTCTCTGGAGCAGCAGAAAACAAGCCTGATCCATCCTCAGCGTGACATCCCTTCAAATACTTAAACAGGGCTATCATATCACCTCTTAGCAGTCTTTTTTCCAGGCTAAACATACCCAGCTCCCTAAGTCTCTCCTCATAAGGCATCGTTTCCAGACCTTTCACCATTTTAGTTGCCCTTCTCTGGACACGCTCCAATTTGTCAATATCCTTTTTTAATTGTGGTGCCCAGAACTGGATGAACATGTGAAATAATTATTCAGACAACCGACATCCATAAACTGTTACCAGCAAGAAGACTTTCCAATCTATAACATCCTCCTAAAAGTTCACTTAGAGTTAATGTGACAGACTTTCTTAGGGAAGGCATTCCACAGACAAAAGGGGCAACCAGTGAAAAGGCTCTGCATCACCTAAGCACCCTTGGAAGTCTGGGGAACTCCTTTTATTTTTATTAAGAATGAAGAACTCTGCCTTCTGTTCACTATAAACAGTACATTGCCCTTCCAATCCTTTGTATACTTTCCTGATGTGAACCCCCCTGAACATAATAGGATTTACAGTATATCTCAGCAAACATGCATAGCACAATGCTGTAAGACAGACATAGGTCCAAGATATGCACTGAGCATCAATTTGGAGGCAAACATTCTAGTAATCCTCTATGTTTTACAACCCATATGCAAAACCCTAGCAATCTCTGGGCAACAATTTTCAATGACTATACAGCATCTTCCTGCAGAACAACCTTATAATGAGGTCCAACCACTTCTTTATAAACACCAATTCCGCAGCCCAAGTACCACCTTCATACTTCCTCTGGGCCATGGATTGTCAGTGCCCGTCCAGAGGAAACCCAGAGCAACTCATGTATTCAGACTGCATCTAATCTTTAAATGAATGCTATTGTCTTGATCTCTGTATAACACAAACTGTCCAAAGGTATGCAGTGAGATTTTTAAACAGTAGCAGCCTTAAATCATGGAATAGCAATGGATTGGCAGGCCACTCCCCAGGAAACAGTGGGGTGGGGCAGCAATGTCTCATTTTGTCACCACTGCAGGGTCCACAGAGAGCCAAGACCCCAAGGTAAAATGATATTGCAAAGGAAACGGAAGCTTGAGGAAATTATTTTTGGAATTACAGCTCCAGAACCCTCTAGGAACCTTGGTCATCGGGCCCAAGATTGGACAGAAAGGGCAGAATTATTGGCTGAGACAGCAAACACATGTCCTCCAGAAAGGCTTTTCTGAGATAACGTATTGTATTCAAAGACACAGGTGCATTAGTCTGTATACAAAGGGATCTTGTAGCACTTTTGAGACTAAAAGAAATTTGCAGCATAAGCTTTTATAGACACACAGCCTGTCTATACGAGGGGGAAGTAATACAAACATGTTCAAAAATCTGCCGCTGCCAATTTTTTTTTTTTTAAATCTTCCTGAGGTATGCACAGGCATTATTTCATGTTTACAACAAAAATATTTTTTTTTAAAAAAAGAGTATAAAATTGCTGTTTGAGTGACTTACCGACCCTCACTCAGCCAAAAATCCAACATGGTGGCTGCTGCTGCAGCTTTCCCTCTTTGCTAGCCTCGCCCCCTGTGCTTGTCTAGCCAATCAGACTACACTGCCTGTTCGTATGTGTGCGAACATGAGTATTCAAATGGTTACACTTTTACATGTCGTACGGATCTTTTGCGAAAATCTGGATGAAGCCCCAGATGTGGCGTGAATGGACTATACGGTGGATTTTACCGCTCCCCTTACAAATGACACATATTTGTGCAAACGGCCATCTGAACAGATAGCTGTTCATTCACATGCCGTTCGTTTTTGGGGTTTTTTGCCATTTAGAAAGGACTACAGTCTATGTAAACGTAGTCTGCCTCAGATGAAATAGACTGAGGGCTTGTCTAGACCGGCTGTTTACCATGTCTTATTGCCCTGCAGTCCAAATAACATAGGGATTTTGACCTGTTTTGCCCCTGGGCAGTCCTCACAACCCCCAGGGCAAAGATGGGGTAAAGCCTATTAAACTATTCTAGCAAAATACTCAGGGAACACTGCTTCACTGAGGAAGAAACAGATTGGACACTGTGGGCTGCCATCTGCATCGCATTCTCTGCACCCAGGAAGGAGGCCTGCAGCATGTGAGCAAGGCTAGTCACATGAAGCGGGGGGCTTGCTCATGTGCTGTGGGCCTGCTTCCTGGCTGTGCAGAGTATGATGTGGATGGCTGTGGTGGCAGCTGCAGGGACAGCCCCGTGTGCCATTATGGACTCCATCCCATTTAGTGCTGGTAATGGGAGCAACAGGCCTGATCCAGGGCTGGAATATGCCATCAGGGAGCCGGCCCATGTAGATGAGGGTCTATGAAAGCTTTCTGTTTCCGAGTCTATGAAAGCTTATGAAATTACTTGAATAGTTCCACTGATATATACAATCTATTAGGCAACATTGGGCCAGTTACTCCCTCTCATCTTTACCCAACCTCACAAGGTTGTTGTGAATGATCATCATCCCTCCTTTTTCCCAGTTTGGGACTCAAGGTGGCTTAAAAACATCATCCACCAAGCAACAGCAACAGCAAATAAAAGTCCAGCACTTTATACAAGTCCTGTTTCTTCTAAAAAATAATTTGTCAAAGGCCTGACAGAATAAAAAAGGTCTTTACTTGTCCACAGAAAGACAGCAAGGAGGGTGCTAGTCTATCCTCCCTGGGAAGGGAGTTCCAGAGCCTGGGAGCAGCTACTGAGAAAGTTCCCATGTTGTGAGCAGAAGTCCATGTGATGATGGTGGGACAGAGAGAAAGGCCTCCCCAGAAATCTCAAAACATGGGCAGCTTCGTGTGGGAGCATGTGGTAATTCCAACAACCTGCCCTTGAGTCATAACAGCTGCCAATTAGTTTCTTGGCAAAGTACAAAATATTGGTTATTACCTTTAAAGCCCTACTTGGTTTGGGCCCAGGTTACCTTCAGGATTGCCTCCTCCCATAGAAGCTGCCCTATATATACTCAGGTCCTCTGGGGGACATTTACTTCTGCCAACTAGGACTAGACTGGCAACTGTCACCCAGAGGACCTTTTCATTGGCCATCCCAGACTGTGGAATGACCTGTTGGAAGAGATTCAATAGCTAAACATGCTGTCAGAATTTAAAGCAGCACTAAAGACCCATCTCTTCCAGCAGGCCTACCCAGTTGATTTTAAACTATGAATTTTAAAATTGGTATTTTAAGTCTACGAATGATTTTAATATTTGTTTTCCTACGTGTTTTTATCTGTGTTTTTAAATGATTTTATGCCATATATTGTATTTTAATTTATGCTGTATCCCACCTTGAGTGTTGGAGAAAGGTGGGTAAGAAATAATAATAATAATAATAATAATAATAATAATAATAAATCAAAACCAGCACTTTAAATTGTGCCCTGAAATGGACAGGCAGCCACTGGAGCTGTTGCAACAATAGAATTGTGTGTTCCTTATAGCCAGTCCCAGCGGGAGTGGGAGATTCATGTACGTTGCCTTGAGCATACTGGAAGAAAGGAAGAATTATCTTTGTAATTAATCAAATAAATGTTCAGCGGGGGAAAGTCAGAGGAAAAAGGTATTCCACCCACCTCAGTTACCTCTTCCTGTGCCATGTTTCTGAGGTCCTTGGAAGCTAAATCGGGTTTAATCAGAAATGATCTGGGCACAGCAGTATGAGGAAGCAATATGGAGGTGCCACTGCCATCACTAGGCATCTCCTGTCCCCAAGTCTTACTTATCATGCTTCTGATCTGAACACATTAGCATGTACAGGTGCTTAACTATATATCCAAAGGTCTATCCTTTCTAAAGACTTGTGTTATAGACACCTGCTTATATAAGACAGCAGGAAATGTACATGGATATAAATATACTGTACATGAAACCATTCAGACTTCCTCTTTCCATGAAAATCAGTTTTCTTTTTTTAAAAAAGAAACAGGTAAGTCTAATTACACCAACTCTCCTCTTTACATAGTTTCAGATCTGAAGACCAAACACTGCATGCTCGCACAGGCTCAGTCTTCAAAGAAAACCTTACAAAGAACCCCTAATTGGGAGGACAGATGGTCATGGAAAATATAATTGTACTGTACAGTACTTTGTGAAATAGCCTCATTCTACAGTTTCTCCCAATGGTCACTTGGCTTGTACCTGCACATGTATGGAGCACATTCTTATGCAATGTGATGCTTGTTACTTTCTAACATTATACTGCAGTGATCTGATTTGCTTGGCATTTTGAAGTGCTGTTACAGTTGTCCCTCTGTATCCACAGATTTGGTATTCAAGGATTTAAGTATTCATGGCTTGAAAATTCTTTAAAAAAAATAATCTAAAAAGTAAACCTTGATTTTGCCATCTTATATAAGGGATACCATTTTGCTATGCCATTGCCTATAATGGGACTTGAGTATTCACAGATTTTGGTATCCACGGGGTTCATGCAACCAAACCCCAGCGCATATGAAGGGACAGCTGTATTTTTAAAGGAGAAACATTTACTAGGGCTGGGACAAGTGCCTAGAACAGAGATATGAACTATAGCAAATTTAAACTTTGGGGAGTCTGAGATTCAGGGTAAGGTGCATTTCCTATGATTACCCTTCCTTCTTCCCACACTGAGATTTTGATTCCCCCCCCCCCAATATCTGCTTCAGCAATCAGACTTAAAAAATAGCCTAGGCTTACCTTCCAGTCACCAATCACTAAGGTGCTAAATACAAGATACATAAGTAAGGAAAATCACTTGTTATGACAAACAGATGGCTTTTGCCACTTGGAGAGAGCACTTCTGCAACTTCTGCCCCTCCCCCCAATAGGATCCTGGAGTTTGACTCTTGCTAGCTAGGAAGGACAGGCTACTGCATCTCTGCACAGCAGCTGTTGGTCATTCTGAGATAAATTAACTTTCCTTCACTTGAGTCTTCCCATTCTCAAACTATTACTTCTCTTTTCTTCCCCTGCTTACTTTTCTGAAAGCTCAGTGACACTAACTGCTCTGTCTGTTTCCCCTTGCTGCTATCACCAACTTTAGCCAATTTTTATTTATGTGAAACCAGGAATTAGGGCTGATCCACTAACTTTTGCTGGCTGAGTTGGAGCTCCCTTCCCTACTCCTAAGTCAAGGTGCCCTAGGCAGTAATCAAGGCCAGCCAGGTTATTTTTACACCTGAAGCACAAAAGCCCAAGGACACATTTCTCTCTCTCTCCCTTTCTCTGAAAGTAGAAATAGAATAATAATAAATTAAATAACTATCAATCTTCTTCCCTTTCATGACATCCCAGAGCAACACACTGGGAAAATCACTTCAGTCTGCCTCATGGTAGTCAGCCCTGCATAGAAGAATATTTTTCCATATTCTTTCTTCCTACCCTTTGCTCGTCCTTCCCTTTGTGGTTTCCCCACTATCGCTTTTAAATTTTAAGCAGTTTGTGTTGCATATGTCACTTTGCAGGACACCATATATATCCATAGAGTTGTATAAGTAAGACACTGTTAGGGATCTTACGTAATGGACACTAATGGACAGGATATGTGTATGCCTCAAAATCTTCTCAGGCAAAAAAATTGAACAGAACTGTGCAAAATGATCCTCTCTGATTGGCAGTTCCCATTGAAATATAAAGGAGGGAGGGCCTGTAACATCAACCGTTGTGCTTGGATATTAATACCATGTTTCCAAGTGGTCTGGGCCCAGAATTAGGAATGCAAATCTTCACTTACTTTGTTCTTGCATGCAAGAATGAATAATTTCTATTTCTTCCCCCTCAACTGGGTGAGATCATGAGAATTGTTGTGGGGGTTTTCCAGTACAGTCGGACTCCTGTATCTGTGCAACCAATATGCACAGTTTCAGCTATCAATGGGAGCCAAAACAGGGACACATACCATAGAGACACCACAGAAAATGCCTAGAGAGACATCCTATCTAGACATCTTCTAAGTCCTCCAAGGCAACTCTATAGCATTTTTTACTGGAAGTCCATTACTTTTAACTGAGCTTGCTGTTATCCGCAGTTTCTGGTATCCACAGTAAGTCCGGGAACTGAACTCCTGTAGATATGGGGATCTGACTGTATTATTTCACATTTCAGGATGTTTTTGTGAAAAATTCATTTGCACCAAAACTTGTTGTTTGCATAACAAGCAACAGTTTCCACATAAAATACTGTGTCCCACATAAAATGCAATGTTTCCTGTGTAAAATGTTATTGTGCTGTTTTTGCACAAAGGACAAGGATTGGTTTTTGTTTGTTTGTTTGTTTGTTTAATGAAATTTTCAGTCTTAGAATGTGAAAAAAAATTGAAGAAATTGAGTATTTTGTTGTCGCCACTGGTCAGGGTAAGAGGGGTGCTCCAAAAAAGGGATACAAGGACTCCCTGAAACAACATCTCAGGCTCGGCCAAATTGATCACCAACAATGGTCCGCCCTGGCCTCACATCAGGAGGCATGGAGACGCACTATCCACAATGCTGCAGCCTTATTTGAGAACTCACGCTGAACAAGTCTTGAAGAGAAATGACAATGCAGAAAGAATCACAACCTGGAAACATCACCCAAAGGAGACCTTCTGCTGTGCTTTCTGCAACCGGACTTGTTTATCTCAGATTGGCCTTTTTAGTCATCAGCGCGCTTGCAGAAAGTGCGGGATGAGTCCTTCCTGAATCTTCATTTGCAAAGAAAAGCCAGAGAGAGAGATAAGAGAACATGAGGAATATATTTTTTTTAAACAAAAAAGAAGGCTGAGAGAACCACATGGAACTGTAAATGGCCACACATGGAGCAAAGCCTTTAGTGATGTCATAGCAAAGTTTTTCCCCATTATCTTTTGAACTCAAGTGAAAGATCACTGTGGTTTGCCTAACCTCCAGAAGCCATAGATCCCACGGTGCTGTATTCCATTATGTTAGCGTGAAATGTGTCATGGTGTATTTGAAAAGCTCAGCTTCTCACATACTGAAAGGTTTAGAAAGGTTAATTGAGGAAAAACACTAATTTAGAATGACAGCCCCTCAGAGGGAGAAAGTGCCACCTTGCTCTTTAAATACCAGAAAAGTAGCTCACAACTTCTATTTTTCAACTTTTTCTACTATAACTGTTGTAGGAAAATAAATATGAAAAAGAAATCTTCTAGGTTTCATGACTATTAAGAAAACATGGGGGTGGGCTCATACCACAATAGCAGGACTATAAAAACAATCAAAACCTCAGACATATGGTGACAGATCTCAAAAGCATTCAACTTTCCGATAATGCAGTTTTTGACACCAGCCATACTTTAAGGGGCTAACTTACTATCTGTAATGAAATTACTTTTCCTCTTCTCAATGGAAGAGCTGTTTGGTGTGGGGGAAGTTATTAAAGTCTTCAGTATTTTATAGAATCATAGAATCATAGAGTTGGAAGAGAGCACAAGGGCCATCCAGTCCAACCCCCTGCCATGCAGGAATACACAATCAAATCATTCCTGACAGATAGCCATCCAGCCTCTATTTAAAACCCCCCCCAAAGAAAAAGGAGACTCCACCACACTACAAGGCAGTGTATTCCACTTCTGAACAGCTCTTACTGTCAGGAAGTTCTTCCTAATATTGAGGTGGAATCTCTTTTCCTGTAGTTTGAACCCATTGCAACATGTCCTAATCTCTGGAGCAGCAGAAAACAAGTTTGCCCCATCCTCAGTATGACATCCCTTCAAACATTTAAACATGGCTATCATGTCACCTCTCAACCTTCTCTTTTCCAGGCTAAACATACTCAGCTCCCTATGCCACTCCTCATGGGGCATGGCTTCCAGACCTCCCACCATCCTGGTCGCCATCCTCTGGACATGTTCCAGCTTCTCAATATCCTCCCTGAATACCCTCCAATAATTCACAGATGAAAACTGGGACACATGTGGCCAAAGAACATCATAGGATGGCCAAGATGGCAAAGGTTATTAATGAGGGAGAACACACAAACTAGAAGAGGCAGCAGCAGTTTGCTTTTGCATGACCTGACTGGGAAGGACAAGATTCTGCCTCCTCCTCTCCTCTCTCCACTTCTGAGCTAACGGGTACAAACTACTTCATAGAATCATAGAGTTGGAAGAGAACACAAGGGCCATCTAGGCCAACCCCCTGCCCTGCAGAATGCACAATCAAAGCATTCTTGATAGGTGGCCATCCAGCCTCTGTTTAAAAGCCTCCAAAGAAGGAGACTCCACCACACTACAAGGCAGTGTATTCCACTTCTGAACAGCTCTTACTGTCAGGAAGTTCTTCCTAATGTTTAGGTGGAATCTCTTTTCCTGTAGGTTGAGTCCATTGCTCCGTGTCCTAGTTTCTGGAGCAGCAGAAAACAAGTTTGCTTCATCCTCAGTATGACATCCCTTCAAATATGTATACATGGCTATCAGGTCACCTCTTAACCTCCTCTTCTCCAGGTTAAACATACCCAGCTCCCCAAGCTCTTCCTCATAGGGCATGACTTCCAGACCTCTCACCTTCTGCACTTTGAACTCAGTTTGCAGCAACTGAAGTAATCAGAGAACAAAAGAAGAAAGTGGGATGAGGAGATGAGAAAATGGAACATGTTAAAAACAGCTGAAAAAGTAGGGCAGTGGAGGGTTAATAGGGACTGTCCCTGCCAAATCAAGACAGTTGGAAGCTATGCACCTTGGACCAAGACACAAAAACTGTTCTTGCCCACATAGAAAATGCTTGCTACTGAATGTATACAACAGACGCAGAACACACCCAGTATTCACCACTTGGAATAGAGAAGATTTTAATGAAGGCAGCATAGGTAGGCATGATTCTGAGTGGGAGAGATCAACTTTGGTACAATGACAAGCACTGTAATCTACATCCATCCCATCCTTTCACCCTCTAGGCCTATTCCACTGCTGCAAGGAACTGCATATATACATACTACTTTGCTAATGACCTAATTTTAGTAGGAAAGGACAACACAGCCCTCCTCTCTGTTTTCCTGAACTGAAAGCAAGGCCCCTGCAGCCAAACTGTCATGTCTAATCATTATGTTGCTTGAGTATACTTAAAACAAAATAACCTTTACAAAGCAAGTGTGCACGCAGGCATGCATGCATGCATGCATTCATCTCTCAATGTCAACGTAATCCAGTAGGCTGAATGCCAGACTGGCACCTGAGAAACTGACGTTGAAATCCCAGCTCAGACTCTGGGTCGCTAAGCAGCCGTGAGCAATTCATGATCACCCAGTTTTGGTCTGCAAAATGGGGATAAACATAATGTACCTCCCAGCATAACTGCTAAATACATGAAGATAAAATGTAGATCCTAGAGCTTAGAAGTATTGTGTTACAAGTCATAGAATCATAGAATCATCATGGTGCCTGTAACATCTTACTTCTTTGAATAACTAGGACATTATATTTTGGGATACCAAAGACTTTCTCATTGATAATCCAGTCTCTCAACCACTCATTTTATAATTGCATGTAATTATAACCCCTGTTAACTAATTGGTTTAGCCCAGTGAGTGGGGAATCCTTGCAGAGGTTTAGTTCAGAAAGAGAGAGCTGGAGTGGAAAGGAGCTGCTCTTCCCAAAGGAACAGGAATTAGGTCTTTAGCTAATGGGATTTCAATTTATGTCTGCAGGAGGGAATGAAAGGACAAATTTGTTGTAATAGCTTTGAGTGTTCCCGGGTCTCAGGGTCAGGCCCCTCTGCTCCGATCCTCAGGACAAGGCGGGAGGGATCTCAGGATGAGAGTGCTAGCTTTAAAATATGTTCTTCCTGTTTACTGATACCCTCCAACATTTCACACATGGAATCCAGGACACGTGGCCAAGCAGCATCAGAATGTTATCAGGAGGGCAAAAAATATTAATAGGGAGGACCACACAAGCTAGGAAAGGATGTAGCAGTTTGTTTTCACCTGAGTGAACAGAGAAGGGTAGTATTCTACCCCTCCCCTCTTATCTTCTGAGTTTTGCACTTTGAACTTGGTTTACAACACTTCAGTTAAGCTGAGGACAAAGGAGGAAAGTGGGGGGAAGAAAGAGAAACTGGGACATTTTAAACAGAGTTGAAAAAGTAAGATGGCATTTTTTCTTAACCAAAATGGCTAACATATCAACATCTTCTGGAGAATTACCAAGGAGAATAGAAAATTCAACTGAGTGGGCAGTTATTTGCAGAGGGACATAGTTTTCAATGGTTTTCCTATCTATATTTATTTGATAGATTTAAGATGGATAAAAAAAGTTAAGGTTTTAAACAAAATACATCAAAGTTTGAATTGCAGTTGTGTATAGATGACAAACATGTGATTGGTAAAAGGTATAAACTTCTGTTAAAGGAAGAGTAAGTGAAAGATTGCTTGATAAAATGGGCTAAGGATATTCGATATAGTAGACAGACAGGACAATTGGAAAATATGTGGTCAAATGGGCTGAAATATACATAACGTTGTGATCTTAAAGAGAACTTTTGTAAAATGATGTAGCAATGGTACATGACTTCAGATAAATTCTCTAGAATGTACAGGAGTGTTTTGAATGTATGTTGGAAATGCAAACAACATGAAGAGACATTTTACTATATGTGGTGGACATGTGAAGAGGCTAAAAAGTTCTGGCTTCAAATAATACTTTAATGCAGAGGATTTTAAAAGTTAATATTCAATTAAAACCAGAAGCTTTTCTTTTGGGACTTATGGATAAACAGCTGGAAAAGAGCCAGGGGCAACTACTTCAGTATATGACCACAGCAGCATGACTGTTGTATGCACAAAGATTGAAGAATTCAATATTACCTACTAGGGAGGAATAGTTAGAATTGACTGACTTAGCTGGAATGGACAAATTATCTGTTTTGATTAGAAAAAAAATTGTTGGTGACATAGCTAAAAGTTATAGTATTATTGTGGAAAAAAGAAAATGGTTTTGGTTTTGACAGTCAATAAGATTTGGTTATCAGAAGAAGTATACAGGTAATCCTAACATCAACAGTATTGGTAATCATGGTTTCATTTAACCGTGGTCAGAGTGGAAGTTCTCTCTAGGCTTCTGAGGGGTCTCTCTAGGCATCTGGAGGTCCCCCAGGATGACTCTATGGTCAATTTCCTCCAGACTAAAATTTCTCAACTTATAGTTGAGTATATACAGTATCTGTATAGTGTCCAGTTGGGGATAGGTTGTATAGTTGTTTTTTTTAAATCAATTTTTTTTAAAAATGGAAACTCTTGGAAAATTCTAACTCTGCTTCTTATCCTGAGGCATTTGTAAACCTGAAGGCACAGTTTCAAAACAAATGTCTCCAATTTTAAGAGACTATATTCTACATTACTGTGAGCCTGCCTGATGGGATTTATATAGCATTTGTTAATCCAGGAGTGAGGAGTACATGATCCTTCAGATGTATTGGCCTGTAACTCTCATTAACTCCACAGAATATGATCCAAGTGGCAGGGGATTGTGGGTTCTGTAGTCCAAAACAACTGGTGTATCAAGTTTCCTCACCCCAGCTTAGTCCAATGTAGGCCCAATAGCTGAAAGATGTGCCAACTGGTCAACAAACAAATTGTGCCCTACGATGCCACCGCACTTTGATGCTGCCTCTTCTTGCAAGCTCCAGAGCTGAATTCACTTTAGGACAGCTGCTTGCAGACAGTTCTAATCAGTCCTGTGCACCAAATAAACCACACCTGTCTATGAAACTGAACTTCCCTGTCAAAGTCTCAGTTCTTATCCCAGAACATTTGATCTAAATGTCCTGTCTATACAAGGGGATGTGTGGAAATATGAACACATTAGAAAAAGCAGGCATTCACAATGATGTGACCTGTCTTCATGGTCAAAAGCCCCCCCCCCCGAAACTCTGCATGACCCCCTAGCCAAGATGGCGGCTGCGAGTGATTTACTCATGATTTTAAATCTGCCACTGCCATTAAAAAAAAAAAAAACAGTTTCACATGGTGCGCACATGTGATATTGCATATCTTTAAAGAAAAAGAAAAAAAGAGAGCATAAGATTGCCATTTGATGGACTTATCGGACCCTCGCTTAGCCAAAAATCCAACATGATGGCAGCAGCCACTTTCTCTGTTTGCTAGACCCTCCCCCATGCTCATCCAACCAATCAGATTGCACTGCCTGTTTGTATCTTCACGAATGTGACAGTCCAAATGATCGCACATTCACATGTCATACAGAGCTTTTTAGAAAATCTGGACGAAGCCCCAGACACTACACACACAGACTTTGCGGTGGATTGGGCTGCCCCTCGTCCTAATGACATGTATTTGTGTGAATGTGTGTATGAACGGATCACCTTCCATTCACATCCTGTTGGTATTATTTTCACAATTTAAACAGGCCCTCAGTTCATCATTCCAGAATTCTGTGTGACATTGCATGCATCTCTTCCACTGTATTGCATGCAACTTCACTAGCAATTGTGGCCCAAAACTGGTTACTGTTGTAACTGCACACTTAGGCTCTGTGTTTTTTCATGTTATCTGTGTGCGTGTCTGTGTCTGTGTCTCCCCCCCCCCTCAATATTCAAAGAGTCCTACTTTTTACTTACAACCATTTAGAGATCACCTCTGGTACCATAGGTGTATGCAGTAAATAGGATTATCCGATTAGAAAACCTCTCTAAACAATGTTTTATTTGAGGTATACAAGAACTAGTGTGCCCTTTCTGAGAAGACTGTACAAGACACATTTTAATCTGTAAACATAAATAGGAAAATTTAAATAGAGGCAATGCACAATGTTTGGCCAGAATTGGCTGACCCAAGGATTTCCTGGGGTGAAACATGATGAATTCAGTGGAGTATTGAACTCAACTGGTACACTTATAACGATGACTTCCTGCAAACAATGGTATATGACTTATAGGTCAGTGTTTGGAATGCGTATTTCTACCCATACCCATCTTTCCCAACAACCCTCTTTTATTGGCCTTTTAACCATGATTTAATGTTATATTGACAACAAGGTTAACCATGGTATAACAATGGCTTTTTGAACTGGGGTTTACAAACCCACTTCAAACCCTGGTTTTAAATTTGGATCAATGTGGGAATCCAGGTAAGCAATAATCATGGTTACCATGTGGCATAGTAATCATGGTTATGAAGTAGTAACCATAGGAGAGGTATAATGGTAAACTATGACTATGGCCACCAAGGACATTGAAGAGGAATTTCAGCTAAAGACAAAAGGAGGAAATGGAGAGAACACGCATGCCCAGGGGAGACATCTGGCCAGCAATGTTACATTTAGATGCAAGCTACAAACTACAACATTTCCCACTTCCACATCATGTTCATTTGTGTGATGTTAATTGACTGAAACCAAGGGAAATATAACATGACCCACTGTTTACCACTGTGGCTAACAATGGAAAAAGGGAGATTGAGTGATAAAATACGGCTACTCTTTCAAAATAACTTTGGTTATTGCTCTCAAATTCTATTTTATTCCTTACCAAGCAAAGATATCCAATATGCCTTTTCTCACTACTGCTAGTAATTTAAAAGGACAGCCAACCTCTGTGTGATGATGGCTAATTAATTAGGTATTTATACCCCGCTCTTCAGCTGCAAAGGCTATCAGAGCAGCTTACAAATTATTAAGCAATAGCAATTTTCACATCTACACTGCATTATGCAGTTTCCAGTGTGTATTGGCTAATTGCCCCCACAAGCTGGGTACTCAATTACTTATAATGCCATCAAAAATACAAAACTAGGATAACAGCTGCTACTGAATCAATATTCTCAAAATTATCTATCTATCTATCTAAACCTCTAACTCACAGTTCACTGCATGCTCAATCTTTTTATGCAGACACTGAGTGGGGAAAAAAGCCTGAAAGGGAGAATGAGGTAAAACGAGAGCAATCTTCTCCATTATTTGTTGAATTATGTCTCCTTCTTCACATCACCTTTACTGCAACCTTAAACCAGAGCTAACTATTGTGGGGAGGGTGTGATCAAGGATAAAGTGCAGTCCCATGATGGATGGATCTAAACCAAAGGCAATTCAGGATCAGAAATCCATGTCAACGCTTGAAAATATATCACGTTATGTTGTTTACTGATGTCAATAATCATTAGTATAAATTTTGCTATACTGCCGTCCATGCTGTTTGCTGATCCCATCTTCAAAAACAGCAACTAAGCAGATATAACACTATTCCCTCTTATCTGGGGCAGGGGGGATCATAGAATGATAAAGATGGAAGGGATTGGGGGAGTCATGTAACCCAACCCCTGCCGTGAAGAAATACACCACTCAAGAACTCCTGAAAGCTGGTCTCTGAAGACCTCCAAAGGAGAGTCCACCACCCTCCAAGGTAGGCTATTCCAGCATCAAACAGCACTTACAGTCAAGACATTCTTCCTAAGGTTTAGGAGGAATCTCTTATCTTATAATTTGAATCCATTAGTTCATGTTCTAGTTTCTTGATATACAGAATACAAGCTCACCTCATCCTCTATAAGGCATCCCTTCACATATTTAAAGCTGGCTATCATGTTTCCATCTTCACTTCTCCAAGCTAAACATACCAAACCCCCTAAGTTGTATATACAGAACTAGATGTGACACCAATTATAAGGCAGCTGCTCAAAATGGCAACCCCTTTATCTAGTTTCCCAAACCTTCTGCTTAAGGACTAGGCTCAGAAGCATACAGCATCATCATGCATTCTCACATTGCAACGGCAACTAAGTGTAGATGCACCCTAAGGAAGGAAATCTGACAGTTTCAGGACTTAGTGTAGCAATAGCTTACTTACGGTAATGCAAATGGAAACATACTGGCTTTGCATTTCTTTCTTTCGCACCCTATCTGAAATAATGATGTACAGTATTCCTGCTTTGGTTATGTTTAAGTTCTTGCAATCAGTTTTCTGCACTCCATCATTTACCCCTCCTTCCTACCCATTTTTGCCCTTACCAGTGAGTGCACCTTTAAAAAACATTTTGTTTGGCAGAATTGCACTACTATTTTTTTTTTTTAAATACCAGTGAACAGAGCACAGGGAGATGTTGTTTCCAAGTGCACCATAAGGTCCTCTTTAGTTGACTGACCTTGTGCAGCTTGGGAATAGGGAAGGGTAGAGGAGGTAAGTAATACCCACTAACACCACATGGAAACCACAATATTGGAACTCCAGCAGGAGGGACCTATTGCATCTGGGGCAGTAGAGGAAAAGCAGTGATATTGGGAGTTGTTGATGGGTTTTCCCATCAATGATAAGGTGCCCCACAATAATGGTTGGAATGCACACCAGCAACAGGAGAGCCGTGATGTTGTATGATAAGGAATGGTTACAGATGCTATTATACAGCTGTAATTGTGCTGTATTAGCCTTGTGTGATAAAGTCCTCAGTTTCTCCCATATTCAGCATTTTCAAACCTTGAGTTCTTTCCACTCCAGATATATAAAGACATTCATGACTTTTTGTGCTTTCTTCAGAAATAAATTGAAAAGGGTGGCGGGGGGGGGGGGATACTTGCATGCCACATTCAACAGGTACAGCTCCCAGCATGGAGAGCATAATGATGTATCTGTCTGCTATGCAGTTGCTAAGAATGAGTAACCTCTCAGGAAAGGGGAAAAAAAGAGGTTAGTGACCCTAATTTGGCAGTTACAATTTGGAATATATAGGGATCCAAACACAGACTTTTAATAATGAAGCACGCAGAACCCCAGGCATAGGAGAAAAAGTCTTTCAGTTTCTCCCATGTACAGTTCCTTAAAAAGAAAAAAAAAAACCCTGTCAAGTTCCTTCCATCCTAAAAATGAAGGAATATGCAGCTTTTTTTACTGAATGAACAAGCAAACCCATCCCTAATGGCAATCAATAATGCAGACTGGGATCAGTTAAATGCAAAACATGAGGATATCATATCAACATTTTCACACACACAAACCAAAGAGAGGCAGAAGATTCAGACATGTTTTTGCTGACTTTGGTGGGAATTCAGTGGCTGCTACCCAGTTCTGTCCTATTTACGGTATTATATCTTGTAACTTATATTTTCCCTTTTAATAACATTTTAGGCAGCTTGCAATGGAATCAAGTACAGTCATGAATTGCAACAAAAAAACCTAAAATCATCATCATCCTCAACAACAACAACAACAACAACAAGGGTAGCAACAGAATTAACAAAATAAAGACAGAACTACACCAAAGCACAGTCAACCAAAGCAAATAAACTTCATTGCTCATCTAAAAGGGAACTCTGATTAGGCTAGGCAGCCCTCTCTTTGCTTTCTTAGATCTTGGGTTCCCCATCTGGAAACAGTCCCTTCTTGGTTATTATTATATTTGTTGTACAGTTGGCCCTTCATATTCACTGGGGTTTGGTTCCAGGACACCCCCACCCCGTGGATACCAAAATCCATGAATACTCAAGTCCCATTATATGCAATGCCATAGTAAATTGGTGTCCCTTATATAAAATGGCAAAATCAAGGTTTGCTTTTTGGATTATTATTTTTTAAAGAATATTTTCAAGCCGTGAATACTTAAATCTGTGGATACGGAGGGACAACTGTATTTCTGACCAGAGCTTGAAACAATTACTTTTGCGGTTCAGGATCCTTCTGAATGACACACCACTTGTGCAACAGACCATAGAGCAAGCAGTTCACGGTTTCACTGCTCACACAATGAGGCAACCAGGATTTTGTTCAGTGAGCAACATTGTGTCTTCTGAATGGGACTAGGCTCAGAAGCATGCAGCAGCAACAGCTATCTGCAGTGAGCCTTCATTACTGGTAAGTGAGACTTTCCACACCTCTGTGTTCTGTAGGATCTTTTGTCTTGGACTACAAATCCCAGAGCTCTCTCAGCCAACACTGAGGACTCTGGGAGCTATAGTCCAAAAACAATTTCACCAAACTCTGCTTCTTATAGTTGAATGATCCAAAGCAACCCTTGGAAGAAAAGAAAAACAGTTCTATAGAGCAGTGGTTCTTAACCCTTTCTTTACCAGGGACACCCTTTGAATATCTTTTGTTGCTGTGGACCCTCAAGACTTAACTCAATATTTAAAACCCTAACAACAACAAAACAACAACAACAACAACACAATTACACCATTCATTAAACCTTCCCTCAGATGCACTGGAGGGAGAGGGAAGACTTTTCTCTTGCTTCTTCCTGCACGTTTGTGGCTGGAGTGGATTGAATAGCAATGTGCAGGCCCAGCCAGCCAGCCAGTCTTTGCCTGGGCTCCTGTCATGTGGCCACTCCACTGCAGGGAGGAGGTGGGCCAAGCAGCCTTTAAGACTTTGCAGACTCATTGTGAGGATGTTGTGGACCCCAGGGGATCCCTGGACCACAGGATAAGAACCACTGATATAGAGGACACTGGTTCCCAAGATTTTCTGCTCCTAGGAAATTTCTGACTTTGAAGGTTAAAACCAGTTTGAATTGGACCCGGAGACAAACTTAAAATTCAGGAAGCTTGTACAAGTTTGGTTTGATCTGATCTGATTCACTGGCTCCATTCAAAACTCTTGCAGCCATATTTTGAACTCATTGAAACTTCCCAAGTGTCTTGGTATTTCAAACTTGTAAGTGGTAGCAAGATATGTTGATCCTGCATAAAGCTATGAACACAGTTCAATTTCACATGTGCCAGCTTTTGGTTTCTGAATGACCACATGGCTTAGCAGCTCCACCAGATGAGAGCAACATTTCTCATTTACAGTAGCTGATTGAAGGCAATAAATGGTCAATATAGCATTCCAGAGGTCTCCCACAGATCTGGACTACTTTGAACCTCCTGCCAAATAACGTACTGCCACATTCTACCATGCCATGGAAAAGAGTGGGAATCTCCTTTGATATGCTTGATTGTATAAATCAAAGCCAGCAGCTTCAATGAAATGGGTTATTCTTGAGTCCACCAGACTAGAAAACATTCATGAATTTAAATTAGCAAGTATATGTCTTCATCGAAAATAACAACCAGAACAAGTAAGAAATGCCAAGTAATGCTTGCCCTATATTCCAGTCCTGGGATGGGCATGCACTGGAGGTTGGAGACTGATTTTTGGTTCCTCTGGATCCTTGGTGGGACACACTGGATGTCTGACAGTGACTTTCAGGTGGGCTTTCTACTGTTTTGGGGTGCAGGGATCCCTGAAACTGTGTTTATCAGCCAAAATGAGATCTTTGGAGTCTAACTTTAGGCAAAACCTAATATAATTGGCTAAGGAGATTCTCAAACGTGTCAAAAGTGGTGTTACAATAACGCCAGAAGATCACAAAAAGTCTCCCTTAACACATGATGTTGTCCCCTATCGTTATGCACTTGTTCTGCTCCCTTTCTGCCAACACAATTTTTTATTGATGAGAGAAGCCATCAATAGATCCCCCATTCCATTTCTGTCACGGATTTCCATGTGTTCAACAATGTGCCTTGCTGTCAAGATCCCAGCATCAATGGGTGGTCCCTGCCAGAACTCCTCCGGGTGAGATTGGGACATCCAGGCAAGTGACACACTTTTTATGATCCTCCCTGGGTTACTTGTACATTTTAAAGTTTTTGGGGTTTTTTTTGGCTTGGTGTTACTTTTTTATGTTATTTTAATTTTTGAATTTCTTGTGCTCATGTCTTCTCACAAGAATCCACAGGATTTCATTCGAAGAAGTGAACTGAGCTCCGTTAGACAGGAGAGAAGGTAAATGCAGTGGGGAGGGTGATTGTTCCGGGACAGGGGTGGGAGTGGAGATTGTGGGACAGGAATGCAAAAAACATTCCTGTCTGATAAGCTCCTTTGTCTCTATCAAGAGCCAGTATGGTGTTGCGGTTTGAGTATTGGACTAGGATTCTGGGAGATCAGGGTTCAAATTCCCACTCAACCATGGAAACCCACTCCTGAATTTAGGCAGGTCACACTCCCCCAGCCTCAGAGGAATGCAATGACAAACCCCCTCTGAATAAGTCTTGCTAAGCAAACCTTAGCATATCTTGGTAAACAAACTTAGGGTCACCATAAGACAGAAACAACTTGAAGGCACACAGTGACAACAAGTCTATATCAGCTCTGCACACCTGAAACCTGCAATTTTTTGCCCCAGTCAAGCACTGTAGCTATTCTACACAGACAATCTTTTACTAGTCCTACATCTCTTCTCCTCTCCCCACCTCTTTTCTAGTTCCTATAACCATTCTCTAATTCATCTAACTACAGGCATACTTCAGCTCCTTCTTTTCATGCCTTCCTGCCTCCTTTTCTCTTAACTTCTTTCTAGCTGTAAAGTTTTTAGCACCATCACCATGGGGAAGATGGTGAAGGAGGGGTGAAGAATCATAGACATTTGGTGCCAAGCTGCAGAAGTGTACCTGCAGTAAAAAATTCAATAAAGCTTGAAGTGGGAAAGAGGGGGATTGTACTCTAGCTCTTAACTTGTGGTTCACTGACCTCCAGGGGGCCATGATGCCCTTACAGGGGGGTCCACAAAGGTCTGAAGGCTGCATGGGCCAACCTCCTTCCCACAATGGGATGACCACATGACAGGAGCCAAGGCAAAGGCTGGCTGGGCCTGTGCATTGCCGTTCAAGCCACTCCAGCCACAAACTTGCAGGAAGAAGCAGGATAAAATTCTTCCCTCCCCCTCTAATGACTCTGAGGGAAGGTGTAATGGATGGTGTATTGTTGTTGTTGTTATTTCAAATCTTGAGTTAAGTCTTGGGGGTTTGTGGGAACAATAGATATTTAAAGGGGGTCCCTGGTAAAGAAAAGGTTAAGAGCCACTGCTCTAGCTGATCCTAATGTAGCCATATATGCCTGTCCAGAATAAGCAAAGTAAACAACAGTTGTCTTCAGAGCCTGTGTGAACAGCAAAACACAGGGAAAAAATGGGGGAAGGAGATAAGCCTGCCTTACCAGCTATGTCCAGAATGTTTAAAAATGCACAGATCTGGCCACCAATATGGAAATCTTAAGAAAACTGGAGGCTGGTGAAAGAAAAAGTTGTCCCTGTATGCACTTTGCGAGAAGCCTTCAAGACTCTAGAAGGTTCAAAATGCTGCTGCTGCTGCTGCTGATGATTTCTGTCCTGCTACTGTCCCAGTTCTGGACTCAAAGTGGTTTACAACAAATTAAAAACACATAGTTAAAAATGCAAAAAATACAGAAGTTCTAAACAGATGGAACAATCAAAAAATTAAAACCAGGTTAAAACATATACAGTAGCACTCCCTTTTCCGCTGATTTGCCAACCACAGTTTCAGTTATCAGCAGTTGGTGATGGCAGGGGGGAAGGAAGGGAGAGAGGGATCTTGCCTGCCCCCTCCCCCTCCCCAGGAGAGCTCCAGTCATTGTGAGGCCATGGCGGGGTAAAGGGGAAAGGAGGGGGAAGGCTCAATCTTGCCTGCCCCCTTCCCCCAGAAGGGCTCCTGCGGTGGCGGCAAGGTGGTGGTGGTGGATGGCATTTGCTATTATCTGCGGAATTCACTGTCCACGGGTGGCAGAACCAATCCCCTGCGAATACGGGAGAGCTACTGTATCATTAAACATATATACACACATACACACACATACACTAACACAACAATTAGCAAGATCCAGCACATTATTTCGGTAGGACAAGACTTATACAGTCAATCAGCAAACGCCTATTGGAATAGAAAAATCTTGTCTGCGAAAAGAAAGTAGAGAGGGTCCAGTCCAACCTCTCTGGGAAGGGGGTCCCACAGCTTGGGGGCAGCCATTGAAAAGGCCCTCTCTCATGTTCCCACCAGATGTACCTGTGAGGTAAGTGGGACAGAGAAAAGCAACCCCCCACCTCAGCAGTTCTTAAAGTACGGGCAGGTTTGTACGGAAGAATACGGTCCTTCAAAGCACCTGGACCTGAGCCATATATGTCTTTATAGGTCAAAACCAGCACTTTGAATTGTGCCCATTTGTTTACTTGTACAAGGCTTACCTGGCCTGATAGTTTCATGCCACTTGTGCCTATTGTTAGTTTTGAATTTAAAAATTCCTGAAACATATTGGACTGTTCGTTCCTCTTTTGTGTGTGGACTGTTCTCTCTCTCTCTCTTTATTTATTTTTTTTGGTGCAGTAGAAACCTATCCTTATTCTTTCCATGTTATTTCTGTATCTGGTACCAAATTTTCTGTTAAAGAAGTAGTGCTCAGGAACACATATACTTTGTTAACTGAGGTATGCTTGTATACTCCCTAGGTCCCACTTCTAACTAAACTTCTCAGTTAACTCCCTGCCACTTGCTCTGAATCCAAACACTTCCACCAGCCTTCCCTTTTGTAGCATAATCTTCCATTCCTTCTTCAGTTACTAGGAGTAATGAATTTCATTAGCGTACTGGTTAATGTCTTGATTTTTTTTTTTAAAAAAGAGTTTAAACATAAACTAAGCTCCTGCTAAGCTTTCCACAAATAACAGGAGAATGTTATGGGATTGGAGAGTCGGGGGGGGGGACCCCTTGTAGTTAGAGGGAATCAGCTACTTCTCCAAATGCAAACCATTCATCGGCTTATCCTGTTATTAAATCCTACTCTAAAAAACTGCTAATACCCTCTCAAACAATGCAGTGCTGAAACCAATATGCAAAAATGTAATGCCATCACATCACTAACTGGAATGGAACCAGCTATATCTTCAACTAGATTACTGTAAGAAAGGATTCAGAAACAACCAAATGACGATTCCATGAAATCAGTGCATTCCTTGTCAAAAACTCAGTGCAGATGGCTCTGAAAAAGACAGGTAGCAGGCTAAATCCACAGGTGCTAGGACAAATGGTCACCTGTATACCTATGTAGCAATGGCAGTGAACCTAACAAAATAGGTACCACAGAGAGGATCTTCTTCCATAACCCCATTGTCTCATTTTATTGATTTCTTTGAAGCCATGTGTCACCTGTATTTTATCAGGAAAAGAAGTGTGTTGCTGGATCAGATCTGACGGTATGACCTGATAGTGATCAGTCAGTTGCGCCTCTATGTGTGTGCTCATAGCAAGGTATAAAGGCAATGGCCACCCCAGTATGTCTTTGGGACTTCACCTCTGGCATTCAGTAGTACACTGCCTCTTAAGATGGAGGCTGTACTTAGTTATGGGAACTAATACTATACTTGTTGATTATCTTATCCTCAGGGTTGGTCTATGACATTTTGCGGCCAGAGGGAAAAGCTAAGAAGATACCTCTTCTCCTGTGAAAAGTACAAAAAGTTGCCCAGGGCCCTTTCACACTACACAACGAGAGGGCTATGATTCCACTTGAGCTGTCATGTCTCCATCCTCTAGAATCCTGGGATTGGTAGTTTAGGGTGAGGCATATAGAATTCTCAGCCAGAGTGCTTTAGTGCCTCACCAAACTAGAAACCCCAGGATTCCACAGGACGCAGCCACAGCAGTAAAGTGGAATTACAGGACCATAATTATATAATTGAAGGGTTCCCTGGGATCTGTAGTTTAGTGAGGTGGTAAAGCTCCCTGGCAGAGAATTCTAAATACCTCTCCCTAAACTATAAGCCCCAGCATTCAATAGGATGCTATCATGGCAGTCAAAGTGGAATATAGTGCTATAAATGCATAATTTGAAAGGGGTCTAGACTGGCAGTGGAATCTTAATACATACAACATCCTCAACTATACACAGCACCTACAACACGGCAACAATCTATGCAACATGTCAAGGGCGGCAGGCTAGGTTAGAAGGCACGGGGCAGTTCACATGGCACATATGACTCTATCTTCTAAACCACTCCCATCACTCCTTTCTCTTCTAGAATCTGCCACTTGATGCAGCTGTTCCGCTCCACCTAATGTTAGCCTTATCCTTTGTTATTTTGTCTTACTTTCATTTGAAGCAACTGAAGCCATAACTATATCTCCCAGCAGTTACATAGCACCCAACTGGCCTGATTTGGCAGGGACAGCCCCAATTAATTCCTTGCCATTCCATTTTTTCAGCTGCTTTAAAAAATGTCCCAGCTTCACTCTCTTCCTCCCTTTTGTCCTCCACTTATTTCAATGGCTGCAAACTGAAGTACAAAAGCAGTTTGCAATCAATTAACTCAGTCATGGGAGAGGACAAGAGTTAGCAGAGTTTTGCCTTTCCCAACAGGCTCAGGCAAAAGCAAACTCCTGCAGCCATTCCCAGCTGTGCGTTCCTCTTCATTAATAACTTTCGCCATCCTGACTACACTCTGATGTTGCTTTGACCTGTTTTTCATCTGTGTAATGCTGGATGATATGTAAAGCATAACACAGCACTGTATCTGAAGCAGACCACTGTATAAAAGCACTTCCTTTTCCACACAATGAACTCCCCTTGAGTATATTATGAAAGACGAATAAAAGTCCTTTCCCACTCATTCATTTACAAACATCTATATTCCCTCTTGCTTGCCTTCTTCTCCCCCACAACACCTAATGTAAAAATCTTTACACATATTGACCTTTTCTTGTAGAAAAGGTGCTCCAGCAAGGAAAGGCTAAAGCATTTGAGGCTTTTTAAAAAACTTCAGGTGGTTTTCTTGAGTTTTTATTTAAAGGGCAGATGTGTACATGTTGCAGAATGAAGTGAGAAGGGGGTGCTGAAAGTCCTGAAATGGGAGCGAGGTCTGTACATCTTCAGACTGTAGGTGAAAATAAGCTCATTTTAAAATTCCCTATTATTATAATTAAACATGAACCCACAGGATCCCAGGAAAGGCTGTTAGAATTTTTATCCTGATATAGTAACTCTTTTTTTAAGGAGGGTGTTTGTTTTCTTTTTCTTTATTTTTATTCTGAATCTACTGCAGCATTTAGAAATACCATTGCTTGCCTGCAATCAGGAGTTTGGAATTCTATCAGCTGTTATTCTCTTGCATGTTTAGAAGTTGTGGTTGTCATTTGCTACCAAAACAAGGGTGCATTCTCACTACACAAATAATCCACTTTGAAACTGGATTATTTGCCATGACTCCTTCCTATGGAATCCCAGGATTTGTAGTTTGGTGAGGCACCAGCATTCTTTGGCAGAGAAGGCTAAAGACCTTGTAAAACTACACATCCCAAGATTCCATAGGAAGGAGCCATGGCACCATTCAGGGATTCAGGATTCCATAGGAAGGAATGTGGCTGGCACCGTTCAATTTATGGCAACTCTGTGAATGGGTGCAATCCAGGAGGCCCAATCATCAACAGCCCTACTTAGGTCCTGTAAACTCAGGGCTGTGTCTTTCTTGATGGAGTCTATCCACCCATAATGTGTTCTTCCCCTTTTCTACTTCCTCACACGTTACCAAGGATTGTCATCTTTTCCAATGTGTTACGTCATCTCCTGACATGTCCAAAGTATTGCAGCCTCAGTTTAGTCATCTTGGCTTCTAGGGAGACTTCAGGCTTGATTTGCTCAAGCCCTGATCAATTGTCATTTTAGCAGTCCATGGTATTCTTAGAACCCACATTTTGAATGAGATGATTTTCTTCTTGTTAGCTTTCTTCGATGCCCAGCTTTCACAACCACATATACAAACTGGAAATACTATGACCTGGATGATTCAGACTTAGGTATTTAATGCTATATCTTTACACTTGCGGATCTTACCTAGATCTCTTAGGTTGCCTTTCCAAGTCTTAGGGCCTGTCCAAATGGTGAAAATAATCCAAATGGCAATCGCATGGAAGGTGATCTGTCCAAACGGACATTCACATCAATGCATTTCATTCAAAAGTGGGGTCAGCCAAATCCACCATAAAGTCCTCCAAGGAAGCCTTCTGAGCTTTTCTCAAAGTTTTTCAAAAGCTCCATAGGGCATGTGAATGTGTGATTGTTAAGACAGTCACATTTGTGTTGCTGCTACCAGGCAGGGTAATCTGATTGGCTGGATGAACATGGAGGCCAGGCTAGCAAACAGGGAAAGTACCTGCTGCTGCCATGTTGGATTTTCAGCTAAGCGAGAGAACAATAAGGAGATAAAATGGTGATCTTTTATTCTCTTTGCCCCCCTTTTTGTAAATATGAAATATGTGCACCATGGTAAACTGTTTTTTTTTTTAAAAAAATGCTTATTTTTTCTAAAATGGTAGCAACAGATTTTAAAGTGTGAGTAAATCATTCATGCCTGCCATCTTGGCTAGGGGTCATGCAAAGTTTAGGGGGGTTCTTTTGACCATTAAGACAGGTTGCAGCACTGTGAATGGCTGCTTCTTTGGAGGAGATCATATTCCCCCCCCCTCGTATAGATGGGGCCTTAGATGTCTAGGAGACAATATCTGACCTCATGAAATTGGTTATGGGTAGGGATGGGGGGGAGGAATCGTTTATTAATTCATTTTCCTGACACTCAAGAAAAAATAAGTTAGGAGAGACTGCAGCAGTTTGCTTTTAGCTGAGCCTACTGGGAAGGACAAGATACCACCCCTCCTCTCTGCACCCCCTTTTTAAAGTACTTTTTAATTTTGAATCCAGTTTGCAACTGAAGTAAGCTGAGGTCAAAAGAGGCAAATGTGGGAAGAGGTGAGGAGGAACTGGGACATTTTAAAAGCAGCTGAAAAGGTGGATGGCAGAGAATTAATCAAAACTTCCCCTGCCAAATTAGGACAGTTGGAGCGTACGAAGATGGAGTTCACTCTTCATTCTTTTTTCCATTCACAGGTTCTGTGCAGGAAGGATGCCTGGAGAGGGCTTCTGTGTGTCTTGTATCTCCTGGTGCAGTGCTTAAAATTACTTCTCTACAATTGTGCCAGCTCTGTGGAATCTCCTGCTGAGGAAAGCTCATCTGGTCTGGCCCACTGAGGTTTTTACAAAATGGGCTAAGATCATTTTGTCCCGCTGGGCATGTGGGAATGGTTAATCTGCATGCTGTAGTCTGTTACAAATGCTTTTATTTACCATGCAGCTTGCAAACGCTGTATTTTGATTTTAAGGCAGGATTTAATTGCTTTAATCATTTTCAGTACCCTGCATGTTTGTTCTTGCAACAAGCCACCTTAAGGAGTCCTTGTAGGCTGAAATGCCGGGACAGACACTTTAAATAAATATATACATAAAGGATGGTGAAAAAAAGCCCCCCCTCCCAAACTGCTAAGCAACAAGAACCAGAGGCTAAATTTACAGCTTCTCATTTAATTTTTTTTTTAGTTAGGATCTACTGCAGTAATATTTCCATACATTATTTAACAGCTGGAGTTTCCACACAAAAAAATGAAGCATCCAACTCTGGACCCACCAGGAGATAATATCTCATCATTCTTCCACGGTTTGTTAAAACTGGACCTTTTCTCACTAAGACTCTGGTTTAAGGTGAGGCATCATTTTAAATGGCAGAATGGCACTTCCTAAAAATATTAAAGAAATGCCCACAAGCTGTGACTCTGTCCCAACACAGCCTGACTTCAGCGTAGCTTTTGATTCCTGCCCTCGTGGGTGGTACCATTATGACTCTCAAAATCATATTGTCTTGCTTAGCAGTGCTACACTTAATTGGAACGGCCTTCTGATCAAGGTGAGAAACCGCAGAACCATTCTCCGAATGGTCAGCACAGGCAGGATACCTCGACGCTCTGGAGTCTTTTGATTTCATTTTGTGATGCCACAGGACATTGCTGCTAGCCTTCGCTGTGTTCCCATCCCTCCATACACTCACAGCATTTAACACCACTTTTCATTTAAGCCTGTTCATTTTTGAAGGTAGAATGAATTTGCTGCTGTCAGAGTGCATTAGGGATATTAGATCGCGAATGAGCTGTAACTTTCTTCAGCTCAACATTTATAACACGAAGACAATTTCATTGGTTCCTGTCATTGCTTAACTAAAACCACAATCCCTCAACTCTATTAAAGACTTGGCTGGTTTTTAAAAATATTTATTTATTTATTTATTGCAAGCTTCTCAAGGAGATTCCTGCCAACCCAGTTGCTTTGGGGCTTTGTTGTACCAATGGCATTATCCTGTTTTTGTTTTTGTTGTTGTTTTTACAGGAACGTCCATAGTTCAGTGGTAGAGGCTCAGGAGAGTAGGTACACAGAGAGCAAAATGAGGGCACTTCCCCCCAAAAATAGAATTCTGCCCCTTCAACCAAAAATTTTCCTTCAGTCACCAAATTCTATTGATGTAACTTAAAACATCTGTTGAGCATTTAGAAATACAGTTTAGGGATCCAAAGAACAGGGGGAAGAAAAGTTACCAAGGGGATGTGAACACAGGAGATAGAAGAGTTATAGATTTGAATGATTACCTCACTCTCTGGAAATTTGGGGACTGAAGGAAAATTCCCAGGGTTGGGGAGAGAATTCTTAAGGGGGGCAAAGCCCTCATGTTGCCCTCTCCCCATAGCTACACAGCTTCGTACAGCACATGCAAGAGATGTCTTCCTCAGATCATGGAGAACCCCTACATGCCAGAACAGACAATATTTGGCTTGCTAGATCAGTGGTCTGATGCTAACACCTCCATATCTCTATTACATGTCAGTGAGTGTACACAGCAGTCTCCAAGATACTCTATGATAAGACTGCCCGCAAGAAGCGTTCAGAAGAAACTAGAGCTGCCTCAATCACAGCAGCAAGACTGTAAACAGCCATGTGTTTTGCAGACCATATAAAACCAGTCTTGGCTCAAGCTTCACTGACTTCCATTTGCTATTGTTGCAGATAACTGCTGGATCAGATGATAAACCCTTGCTCTGATCTTGTATAGGCACTTCCAACATCATCTCACAGTACTGGATAATAGAAAAACCGCCAAGTGCCAGTAAATGCCAGGAGATTTTCATCTTAGCCAACCTATCCACCTGCTGCTTTCCAAATGAGCTAGACTACAACTCCATGGTGGACAAAGTGATGGTAGTTATAGGCCAACACCTCTGGAAGGCACTAAGTTGGGGGAATCATAACTGTTAGGCATTCTATTTATAAATTAGGGTAATCCATGGATAAAAGTAGCCACACCATGGAAAAGCAATACAGTGGGCCCTTGTTATCCATTGGGCTTTGGTTCCAGGACCCCCCTGTGGATACCAAAATCAGTGGATGCTCAAGTCCCATTATATACAATGGAACAGTCAAATGGCATCCCTTATATAAAATGGCAAAATCAAGATGTGCTTTTTGGATTTTTTTTTGAGGGGGGGATATATTTTCAAAACGTGGATGGTTGAATCTGTAAATGCAGAATCCATAGATACAAAGGGCTGACTATAGTGGGAAAACATACTGGGCAGTATTCTGTATTGGCTACTTAGTTAAATAAGTAACTTTTCCTGACCTGATCCCCCTTAAGACTGATGGAAACATCATTCGCCCAAGCTCTGATCAATGGATCTCCTTCTCCTCATGCCGCTGATGCCCAGTTAAGTAGATTCAGGGGGGGGGGGTAGAGTTACAATTTTGACAATAGTGTCACCATCATGAGTAAATAGTGATTGTGAATATGGAACAGTTACAGATGAATTCCAGTATTCCATAAGATGGAACCATGACTGTTAAAGTTGGATCAAACTGCTACAACTGTTCAGTGCAGCGGCTCTTAACCTTTTCTTTACCAGGTACCCCCCCCTTTAAATATCTTTTGTTCCCGTAGACCCCTAAGATTTAACTCAAGATTTAAAACAACAGCAACAACAACACCTGATAACAATAACAATACAATTACACCATTCATTAAACATTCCCTCAGAGGCACTGGAGAGGGGAGGGAAGACTTTCCCCCTGCTTCTTCCTACAAGTTTGTGGCTGGAGCAGATTGGACGGCAATGCGCAGCCAGCCTCTGCCATGGCTTTTGTCATGTGGCCATTCCATTGCGTAGAGGAGGTGGGGCAAACAGCCTTCAAGCTTTCAGGAACCCCCTGTGAGGATATTGCGGACCCCTGGGGGTCCCCGGACCACAGGTTAAGAACCACTGGTGTAGTGGGAATATATCCTTAATGGGAATTCTTGTACTGTATCCATGGAACCAGTATAACAAAAAGGAGCCAGCTATAGTTATATCTCTGCCCTTCTGCAAGAGTTTTAAAGCAGACGGGATGGAAAGGAAAGCAAAATACTGCCTTCACATATGAACCATAACCTCCTTTGTCTTCAGAAATGTTCTGTATTTATTCCTTTCTTTTTGCAAAGCCATTAAGAAATGGAATACCTTTGGAGGCACTCTTTGCACTCTTCAGCTTATAAAAAATGTATGGGATGATAGTGCTGAGAAAGGCTTTGAGGCGTGACATGGTCTATCATGTTGTGCATGCATGAGTTCGCTTTTACAAGATCAGAACTTGGAGCTAAGATGAATACTATTTATTGTGAGCCTTGAGGCTTTAGAAGTGGAGTATCTCTCTGCTTAGGGTTGGCATTAGTACTGCTCAATCGGTGCATTCTCCAGAGAGCAGCACTTTCTTACACACAAATGCATGAGCACATGTGTGCGCACACACAACACACAAATCAATGTAGAAATCAATTCTTCAGGTCTTGAAAACAACTGATGCTACACTCCAGAAGCATACCTTAGATCAGGGTTTTTCAACCTTTCAGCCTTTGGGGAATCCTTTTGAAAAAATAGCCAGCCAACCCTGTATGTATTTCAGAGGATCTGGATCAACCAGGGGTGGGGGTTCTAGGACAGGGATGGAAGTACGTCCCTGAGTGTTAGATCCACAAGGGTTTCCAGCTCTCAATAGTAGAACAATACCAATCAAATTTCCAAAGGTGAGACGTGAGATACCCACCTTTGCTAACCTTGTACAGGTTGAGTATCTTTTATCTGAAATGCTTGGGACCAGACGTGTTTCATATTTCAATACTTTTTTGGATTTTGGAATATTTGCATATACATAGTGAGATATTTTAGAGATGAGATCCAAGTCTAAACACAATGAGCTGCTGCTGCTGTTGCTGCTTTGATTATTTATATCCCACCTTTCACATACATCTTAAACACATAGCCTGGAGGTAATTTTATACACAATATGTTTAATAATTTTGTGAATGAAAAAAAGTTTGTGTACACTGAACCATCAGAAAGGAAAGGTGTCCCTATCTCAGCCATCCACGTAGACAATTTTGGATTTGGGCATATTTTGGATTTTGGCATTCCGGGTAAGAGCGACTTAATCTGTAGAAATCATTCATTGCTAAGTCTTACTGTGTCCTTCATCTGTCCAATACAGTTATTAAATGGTTGCCTTAGCTAGGTCTTAGTGCAGTACTGCTGGCCAGTTTCAAAACGATGTATTAGAATCCCTCATCTGTTATAAACCAGGGTTAGACGTGCACTAGGATATACAGGTTATCCCAGTAGGAGGATTCTAGGAGTGATAGAAATCTTTTCCAACCTTGCCAACTGAGATCTCTTTAAAATGGAGATATTGGAGATTAAATCTGGGTCCTTGTATAAGTAAAGCACTGACAACCATAGCCTCCTCCTTATTTTATCATCCTCTTAGACAACTCCTCGCTGTGCATCTTGGAATGCTATATAGAATATCAACGACAGACAAGGACTCAGAGAGAGAATTGCAAACCTATAATTACTTGGCTGCCTAAAAACACAGCTAAGTGAACAGCATGACATCAAGAAGGTCCATGTGAAAGTGTGATGAGAAAGACAATAATCCCAACTGTCTACTTTACTCTTCAATGCCACCCAATTCAAAATAGAATGAACTATTTCAGATTAATTTTGTTCTAATGGTAAGGTAGGGTGGGGGGGAATGAAGAAAGCATATGGCATCATTCTGGTGTCTAGATAAAGTAGTCGAAGAGCACTACATCAAAATAGCAAACGATTCAACAATGAGCATGAAAAGGAACAATTTTGGCAAGGTCTCAAGCACTTACTGTCAAAGGAAATTGCAGTCTTCTGACTGCCGTGACACCATGGAATGTCTTTGAAAGATCATTAGGGTGCGGAGGTCTTAAACAGATGCCATTCAAATGAGCATTAAACTAAATGGACTTTCCCTGAAGGAATAATAACAACTCAATGACTACAGATGTTTGCAAAACAACTTCTTTGCGGTTTTGAAATAACCCATTTTTGTCAGAAAATATTGCCAAAACACAAAATAGCAATGAATGTGGGCCTCGTGCATGCAGAACCATGCACATAGCATGTGTGTCATCCAAAGAATGCATATATATACTCTTCAACATTTCACAGATGAAAACCGGGATGTGTGTGGCTAAGCAATGTTAGAGTGTTGTCAAGATAACAAAGGTTAGTACTGAGGAAGAACATGCAAGCTAGGAAAGGCTGTGGCAGTTTGCTTTTGCCTGAGCCTATAGGGAAGAGCAAGATTCCCTCCCCTCTCCTCTCCTGTCCTCCTGTTGAGTTAACTGAATGCAAACTACTTTTATACTTTGAACTCAGTTTGCAGTAGTTTAAATAAGCTGAGGACGAAAGGGGAAAGTGGAAGAGAGCAAAACTGGGACGTTTTCAAAGCAGCTGAAAAAGTAGAATGACAAAGAATTAATCAGGGGTGTCTCTGCCCAATTGGGACCCCACTTTTTTTCTTAGATTGATGTACAGTATTTCTCTAACCCCTACCCTTCAGTACACCTATTTCCAAGCTTCCTGACAAATTAGAATGGTTTTGAGAATCAATCAGAAAGCACTTTCTGACAGCATTGTCCAGTATCACTCTCACACGCACACAAAAAACCCAATAACAACAATAATAACATCTTATCAATTTAGAAAACTACTAAAACAACTGTTATTTGAGAAGTTCATAAACACCACATGGCTAAAAAGGTTAAAAGTGGTACAAAACACGATAGATGTTAACAAATCTGGATTTTTTTAAAATAAGTCTTCTGCTGCTGAAAGGGTAGAAGCGTGGGCATCAGGTGAGCCTCTCTTGAATGAGAGAAGTGTCGCTACCAAGACCCTCTCCATACTACACTGCTACAGCACTATATTCTACTTTAATTGCCATGGCAACATCCTGTGGGATTCTGGGGTTTGTAGTGAGGTCCAAGAGCTCTCAGGCTGAGGATTCAAAAGCTCCCCACAAATCCCAGGATTCCATAGGATGTTGCCCCTGCAGTTAAACTGGAATATAGCTCTATAACACTATGGTGTCATAAGGCTTTGTCCCTAGTCTCTATCTCCCCGTGTATCAGATGAACATCGAAGAGAATCTCAGAAGATAAGTTCAATACAGGGGCTCATGTTGGAGCTGGCACCCAGGCAAAAGAATCTAGATCTCAAGCTCTATCATTGTAGCCATTAGCATTTAGGATTTTATTTAAACCTATATTAAAAAACATAACATTCAGGGCAGGTTAACAATAAATAAAACTCATGAAAGTGTTCTGAAACTATTTAAGGACTTTATCAGACTAGCATGTAAAAACACTGTAATCCTGTGAATGAGGAAAGTGGAAACATAGTGGCATTATACCAGCCTGCACCACAGGACGAACACTATCATCCCCACATTGCCATTGGCAACTCTGTGCTTAAGTCCGTTCAGCAGTTCACCTACCTGGGAAGCATCATCTCCTCAGATGCCAAGATTGACAATCAATCACAGATCAGCAAAGGCATATAGTGCACTTGGAAGACTTTACAAAAGAGTCTGGAGTAATAAACACCTGAGGCGAAGCACAAAAATCAGTGTGTATAGAGCCATTGTACTGTCTATTCTCCTTTATGGGTCTGAAACATGGGTCACCTATCGCCACCACTTACAACTCCTCGAACGCTTTCATCAGCGCTGTTTACGCACAATCCTAAATATACACTGGACTGATATGTGATGAATGTTGCTGTCCTTGAGCAAGCAGGGATCACCAGCGTTGAGGCCATGATATTGAGAACACAGCTGCGCTGGGCAGGGCACGTTTCTAGGATGGAGGACCATCGCCTCCCCAAAATAGTACTCTACGGTGAACTTGCCACGGGTCAGCGTAAGAGGGGCACTCCAAAAAAGCGATACAAGGACTCCCTGAAACAACATCTCAGGCTCGTCCAAATTGATCACCAACAGTGGTCTGCCCTGGCCTCACATCGGGAGGCATGGAGATGCACTATCCACAATGCTGCAGCCTTATTTGAGAACTCACGCCGAACAAGTCTTGAAGAGAAATGACAATGCAGAAAGAATCACAATCCGGAAACATCACCCAAGGAGACCTTCTGCTGTGCTTTCTGTAACCAGACTTGTTTATCTCGGATTGGTCTTTTTAGTCATCAGCGCACTTGCAGTAAGCATGGGATGAGTCCTTCCTGAATCTTCGCTTGCGAAGAAAAGCCAGAGGAGGAATAACACTTACTTTCAAATGTCACAGTAATCGCGCAAAGGAATTGCCACAAGAATTATCACACGATGAGCACTAGGACTTTAAGAATTGGAGTTTACTTTCATGTTAACCGGGGCTCATGATCTCAGTGGTTTTTGCAAGAAGATGTAACTGCAGTTAAAACTCCAACAACACTTTAAATATCAAAGTAAATCAACACCCAAACACAGAAACAAACCTAAAAACTTGCCAGAAAAACAGGAAAGTTCCTAAAAAGTGCATCCTGTCAATCGTCTTCACATTACCACCTGGTGGTTTTCTCCCTGGCAATGGGGACGGGGGAAAGAGGACCGACCATTCACGCTGTATTCTTGTGAGTACAGGAGAACATGTTTTCACACACCTTCAATACTGCTAAAACAGTGATATTGAAGATCAATTGATGGGTTAAGCCATTAATAAAAAATGACACCTTATTCACAGCTGGTGCACATGCTGGCCATGGGAGGAGCAGAATGTTGTCTGATAATTTTGGCCCATTATGTTATTTTCATGCTGTAATGATGCAATTTTTGCCTTGTCTGATAACATCCTAAGCCCTAGAAAGATATATTCCTACTGACTGGTTTGCATTTTGACCTAACTGACCAGTCTCTATTTTTAACTAACTAAAGTTTCCAAGCAGTTTTCAAAGGAAAGCTTCATCTCCAACATGTCTATAATCTAACTTAACTTTTTAGCACACAGGCAACTGTGGACAGGCCATAGTCAACACCTATATTAAGAGAGATCTCATGTTCTCTGAGTGTAGACCTTTGCACCATCAACATACCAGCAATTACATACAAATTTTAGCAGGCTTGGGTGAATCCACAGGCTTGAGAAGTTTAAAAAAATCCTTAGGGGAAAAAATTTAAGGGCAAAACCACCAATGACACAAAAACAGTCCAATGAAGACTGAACATGCTCAGCACCTGTGGAATGTCTGTGTGCGTGTGTGTGTGGCTTCAAGCCTCCTGTCGGCTTGTGGTGACCCCACGAATGTCATAGGGTTTTTTAGGCAAGGAATACTCAGAGGTGGTTTTGCCAGTTTCTTCCTCTGAAATATAGCCTATAGCATGTGGTATTCACTAGTGGTCTTCCATCCAAGTACTAACCAGAGCTGAGCCTGCTTAGCTTTCAAGATCAGACAGGATCTGGTGCCTTTAGGGTATTGTACCAGTCCACAAAAGCAGCCATGTTTTTTACCAGCTTAACGTGTCAGTTGTGTATCCTTAAAGACTATCAAGAAAGGGGTTATCTAATGTTCAGTACCTGGGAGAAAAAAACACTAGATATCTTTTCTTCTCTAAAAAAAAGGGACTGGTTGCCACTAGCTCCAGTCATTGATGATGAATACCTAAAGAGACATGGAGGCCTCTAAATCTACTTCATATCTGACAGCACGTCAACAGATTAAGGGAAGCTATGAGGGCCAAACAAAAAGCATGGTCGAAAGCACACCTTTTCTACAGGAAGACATTTTGAGGACTAGGTTTCTGAAACTCTATTTAACTGATACATGGAGCCTTTGCCTTAAAACTGCATACCTTTGTTTGGACAGATCAGAGCTTGCCAAAGGTTTCCTTTCAGGAAATGACCACTCCTTGAATTCCCTAGGGAATTCTGGAACTAGTCATCCAAAAAAGAAAACTTTTCCAAGGTTTGGTACACAGCATGAATTCCAAGGTGAGAGAAGGAGGAAGGGTTTCCCTCTTTTTTCTCTCCAGCATTGAAAATCAGTAACAAGACAGTGAATCTTTGAAGCTCTTGCAGCCCACACTAGCAATATTTTAACAAATTCTCCAGAAAAGATGATCAATCAAGCCAGTTATTATTTGCAGTCCTGAACATACTAGTTGTCACTTCATATTCACTGGAGGTTGGTTCCAGGACCCTCCGTGGATACCAAAATCCGTGAATACTCACGTCCCATTATATGCAATGGCATAGCAAAATGGTGTCCCTTATATAGGATGGCAAAATCAAGGTTTGCTTTTTGGATTATAATTTTAAAAAATATATTCTCAAGGCCGTGAATACTTAAATCCGTGGATACCAAATCTGTGGATACGGAGGGACAACTGTAGTTCTTGAAAGGTGATATAAATTTTACAAACAACAACAGATTGCACAGACTGAACAGAAGTGCCATGATAAAGTGGCTGCAATGAGACATTAGAACCTTTAAAAAAATACGATTTACCATCTGTGGGGACATAAGCCTGAAAAAGATATTGAAAATGATGAACTAAAAAATCCCACAGGACTGTAAGATTCAAATTGATAAACAATTAGAACACATTATGCCAGGAAATAACTGTGGCTGAGAAAAAGAAAATTTGTATCATAGAGGTGGCAGTCTCAGGAGACAAAACAATTGAAGAGAAAGAGAGTGAAAATATTTTTAAATATAGTACAAGTTGAATCTCCTTTATCTGAAATGCTTGGGACTAGAGGTATGTTGGAATATTTTGGCTTTTGGAATACTTGCATATACATAATAGGCTATCTTGGAGACAGGGCCCAAGTCAAAACATGAAATTTATTTATGTTTCATCTCTCTCTCTCTCTTTCTCTCTCTGGCTTTTCTTCGCAAATGAAGATCCTGCGCTTTCTGCAAGTGTGCTGATAACTAAAAAGGCCAATCCAAGATAAACAAGTCCGGTTGCAGAAAGCACAGCAGAAGGTCTCCTTGGGTGATGTTTCCGGCTTGTGATTCTTTCTGCATTGTCGTTTCTCTTCAAGACTTGTTTGGCTTGAGCTCTCAAATAAGGCTGCAACCTTGTGGATAGTGCGTCTCCATGCCTCCCGATGTGAGGCCAGGGTGGACCATTGTTGGTGATCAATTTGGCCAAGCCTGAGATGTTGTTTCAGGGAGTCCCTGTATCACTTTTTTTGGAGCGCCCCTCTTACGCTGACCTATGGTGAGTTCACAGTAGAGTACTATTTTTGGTAGGCGATGGTAAACCTTATACATATAGCAAGAAGGTAATTTTTAATAATTGTTTAAAATATTATTATTATTTTTTAATAATTTTGTGCATGAAGCAAGGTTTATGTACACTGAACCATCGGAAAGCAAAGGTGTCACTATCTCAGCCACCTATGTGGATTCTTTTGGATTTTGGAATATTTCAGATTTTGGAATTCCAGATAATGGTGACTCAGCCTGTACCGAGCTCTCCAAATTGAGACCCAGCACCACTGCGGGGGGGGGGGGACAGCTGTGGTTTCAGTGGTGATAGGAGTTCTGGGAGCAATTCAAAATGGGCAGACAAAACAGAGGAATGAAATCACCATAGACACTGATTGGAACATACTGCTTTTTCTGACAACATCTCACAGATTCCTAGATTCTTGGACAAAAATCTGAATCATTGATGGTCCAAAACACCAGCCCGTAGCACCGGATACTGACACAAATGATGGCTCATTGCTTTTTATCTTGTCAAGTATATTTTTAAATTGTTTTAATATTGTCAATAGTTTCATTACATTTCAGTCTCCACTTTTTGCATGTTTCAGCTCCACTCTTTTTGTTCCAAATTGTAAGCTGCCCTGAGTCCCAATTTTGGGTAAGCTGCCCTGAGTCCCCAACAAACATTGGGGGAAACAAGAAGGAGGGGCATGTGGATTCAATGAACAGTCTCCCTAAATTGTCTCTTGTAATTCAAGTACTTCTCCATCTTTAGTTTTTCAAGAGGGAGTATGCCAGAGTCATCCACAGCCAGAAAAGATGAAGCATAGGCAATGTAAAATAATATATCAGGACTGAAGTTATTACAGCAGGCAGACTGAAAAGGAACAAAGTTTTCTCAGGAGTGAAATAAAATGCAATTACATGAAAGGGGAGGGGAGGTAGGCAGTAAAGTGCAAGTGAACATATCCATGGTTCCTGAGATAGCTTTTGCCATTGGTCACTGTGAGTCTCTCTCTATTTGTCTCAACTATGGAAACATTGGCATGTCCCTTAAAGCAACATGCTGGTTACTGCTGCTTGCTAGATCACCCTTAAAGGAATAAGTAGACCTGTTCTCACTTTGGTTATCAAGTGAGAATCACAGGAGTAAATTTTGTATTACTGAAGGCAGGGTTGGCTGGTTTAAGCCAGCTTGTTTCAAACCAAATGATTTAACTCGGGTTTTTAAATTGATTATTTATATATATATATTTAAAAGTCTGGCTATTATTATTATTTTCCAACCCTCTTACTGGAACAAGAATAACTGTGTGAATCTAAACATTTTAACTTTAACATTTTATTGGCAGTTTGTTCATTGTTAGACCACTATCCAGTGCCAGTTGCTTCTTTTTAATCACTTTATTTTATAGTGCAAAAAAAAAAAAAATGCCATCCATAAGCAAATCCTTCAATTAATATAAGTTCAACCAAAACAACTTGCTTTAGAAAAGGACTTTTTAAAGAACAATTATTATTTAAGCTAGTGGCCATAACAGCTGAACTGTGTTTTGTTACTTAGTTTTCTGATTTAATTCTATATTGGTTTTAATACAAAAAACTGGTTCAATCCCCCCACACCCCAAAAACTGATTTAAACAAACAAACAAAAGGCATGGTTTTTAAAAACTGTTTCCCCCCCCCCCAACCCTGTTTGAATGGCAGGTTATGGCAAACAATGGAAATTAAAAGATGTGGCTAAAGGAAAATATTATTTGCTTGGCAGCTGTTGTTGCAACTCTCACTTTGACAGAGTTTTACCTCACCCTTCCTCTTTTATTTCAAACAGCTATTTTGTCTTCCCCATATCTATCTGGAATCAAACATTAATGACCCATTCACACAACTGAATTATAGCACTATGATTCCACTATAACTGCCATGATTCCATCATATGGCATCCTGGGATTAGCACTTTAGGATACGACATTTAGAATTCTCAGCCAGAGCTCTCCAGTTCATTACCAAACTATAAACTCCAGGATTCCATAAGATGGCAGTTAAAGTGGAGTAACAGCACTATAATATGGTGGGGAGAAGGGAGCTCCAGATGCCACTGGCTTTAGTTTATTCACTGATTATATTTTTATCCCACCCTATCTCTATACAGCTCAGTGCTGTGAGCATGATTCTCTTTACCCTATATTATCACCAAAACAGCCCTGGGAGATAGGTTATTCATTCATTCAATCAATCAATCAATCAATCAGTCAATGTATTTCCTACCTTTCTCCCAGCACAGGTTAGGAGAAAAAGGGAACTGGCTCAAAGTCTGCCAGAGAGCTTCATACAGTATCAGAGTGAGGATTCGTATCAAGTTCTCCCTGGTGCTAGTCAAGGGCGTTAAACCTGAGGTTGGAAAAGTTCTTATTTTGGAACACAACTCCCAGAATCCCACAGCCAGCATGGCCAGACCTTCAGACTGTTTCTCTCATGCTCCTGTTATATACCTTTCATGCTGCCCCCTGACAGCTTCCTTCCTCTCCTTAGGAAGACCTACAGAATAATATTGGGAGTGAAGTCAAGTATTGGGAATGCTGCAGCTTTAACCAAAACATCTGCAATTCATTTAATGCATTACCCCCACCCCTCCAGCCAGGAGGAAGCCTGGCAAGACATCATGAATGAGACTGTCCCTAGCCAGTTTCTGAAACAAAAGCAAGCAAAATACTGGATGGAATATGGGGAAAGAAGCCCGTTGGCGACTGGACCACCTATGAGCTCACAGTCAATAGGCCTTGGTTCCCACTGTTGGTGCGGTTCAGTTCTCTTCTAGTTCAGGTTTTCCACCCATTGTCAGGCATGCTTCTAGCACACAGCAGCAGCCACGTGCTCCTCCACACATACGATCTGATCCCAGTCAAGCCAGCTTGTCATATTCAATGAATCAGCTTGCTCTGTTGGGTCGGGCTGAGCCCTTGCCTAACCTGATTAGTGATGCAATCTCAGCAATAATTGATTATGGGAGGGGGGCTTGCTGGGATAGTTTTAACAAGGGAAGCTTTTTATAACTGCTACTGGGTTGTTGTTGTTTTTTTAGAGGAGGGGGAGAGAAAATGATAGAGGGAGGAGAATGACTCCTTAAGGCATTCAAAGACTGCAGCTGATGCAGCCTTACAGAAATCATCCTAAAAGCATAACAGGCTTCCTAGAATCCTAGCTGCCACACTCCTCATCCAGGCTGGACTATGGTGATAAGAGCTGGGAACCAGGAATGGAGGGGTGAACCCAGAAGGCTTGAATAAGGAGAGTGTCCATATAGGAGGGCATGGCGGAGAAGCAAGTCACAATCCAGGACCATAACATATAGGGCAGTGGTTCTTAACCTGTGGTCCATGGACCCCCAGGGGTCTGTGATGTCCTCACAGGGAAAATGAGAAGGTTTAAAGTCTGCTCGGCCCACCTCCTCCCTGCAGTGGAGTGGCCACCTGACAGGAGGCAAGGCAAAGGCTGGGTGGCTTGGCCTCCGTAAACTTGCACAACACAATACAATCCACTCCAGCAACAAACTTGAAGGAAGAAGCAGGAAAAAAGTCTGCCCTCCCCATCCAGTGCCTCTGAGGGAAGGTTTAATGGATGGTGCAATTGTATTATCATTATTATCAGGTATTGTTATTACTATTATTATTATTATTAGGGCTTTAAATCTTGCGTTATGTCTTGCGGGTCTGCGGCAACAAAAGATATTTAAAGGAGGTCCTTGGTAAAGAAAAGGTTAAGAGCCATTGGTATAAGAAATACAACAGAACTCAGGAAGAACTTGTTCCTCGAGCAAGGCTTTAATTGGAAGAGGAAACTCCTTATACCGTTTCCTTTCAGGAGGATCCAAGTGGATGGGTGGGAGAGTGAGGGACCCTAAGCTATTTAGGCAGGTGCTGCAACATAGACTTCAGTGGCTCAGCACATGGGGACAGTTGCACAAATATTTATTTTGAACCATTGCTGCTGCTGCTGTGTGCCTTTAAGGCATTTCCAAATTATGATGATCTGAAAGTGACCCTATCACAGAGTTTTCTTGGCAAGACTTTCTCAGAGGAGGTTTGCCACTGCCTTCCTTTGAGGTGGAGAGAATGTGACTTGTACAATGCCACCCCACTTCATTTCCATGGCTGAGCAGGAATATGAACCCTGCTCTCTGGGAGTCCTGGTCCAAACACCCAATTCACTGCCCCATACTGACTGGTCCTGGAAATTTCCCACTTGGCAACAACCCCCTGGTCAGAATGGGTCATATGATTCTCCTTGATCTTTATGGAAGATTCATGGATCTTGCTCACTGGCCTGGGATTTGCTCTTGTTGCATATAGCAGCCCACTTTGGCTTTCCCTACCTTCCCTTCCCATCCTCATCCCCACATCAATGAACTGTGCATTGTTCTGTCCTTCATTGCACCAGAGACAGGAGTGCTCCCCCTTACCCAATCCATCTCTACCAGGGATGGAAGAAATACTCTCTATTATTCATTTCCCAGGTGAAAAAGTAGGTTTCCTGATGGTCAGGAAGCCCTATGTAAAATTAAAAGTAGTGAGAGTTTTGTGCAGTTCCTCCCCCCATCCCCCAGTATTTGGACATCCTAGACTGGAGGATTTTTCTATTGCACAAAAAGCCAGATATTTTATGCAGAAAATGTGTATGCTAAGCAGGAAACTATGTTTTATGAACAGGAAACATGGTGTGTGGGGTTGTGGGAGGGCGTGGGGGAAGGTATTCCTTTTTTTTTTTCAAAAACAAACCAACCAAAACCCACTTTTTTTCTGAAAACTCCACATCCTTGCATGTGAGGATGAAATAATTAAGGATTTACACACACACACACACACACACACACACACACAAGAAAGCAGCAATGTATTGCTGCTTAAGGGAGTGGCAGCAAAACGCAGCTCGCTGATGTTGGAATTGTGGGGATTCTTTTTTCAAAAGAGCCTCTTTGGGCTGCATTGGGTTATCTGCTTTCAGGCTGAATGGTGAAAGATTATAATTGCTCTCAGCAATATACAAGATGCAATCAAACCAAAAAGGAAAAGAGAGGCTGCCAGAATTAACCCTTTATGGGCCCTCTGTGGTTGCCTGAAAAATTCATAAGCCATCAAAAGTGGCATTATCTAAGCGCGCACACAAAGCACAAAACCCTGGTCTCATTGTCCTTTGTTGGCAAGTGACAGTGGAGATCAATATTGGAGACCAAATGCCAACAGTAAAAGAGCAATGCCAGTCAGTATTTCATAGACTAACTGCCCTTATCCGAGACTCTCATGCTTCACTGCGCGAAAATACAGCCATTGATCTTAGTGTCATCGCTCAAATTCTTCATACATCAACTCGCCTTTTCTTCTCCTTCAGAACTGAATTTCTGGGGATGGTCTCCCTCCCTCTTTCTCTCTCTTCTCCTCAAATATATATAAATTATTTTTCCATCATTCTCTTTCAAAGCTACATTTTTATTGTGTTAACCTTTAAGCAGAGGGATATTTTTCTCTCACTTAAAAGATCTGGTTTGGTTTAACAGGGTACTTTTTCAGCCCAAACATCTGTTTCTCCCAACAATGTCAAAAGGGGTAGCAGGCATCAGACATTCTCCCATTCTCCCAGCTGCCATCTCATCAGAGCTGTCTGATTAGGAAAGACATAAGCCCCAAATAAAACCATCAAGAATTCCCTCTGTTGTTATGGGGGGCATAGTTTGTGTTTAGATGCTCTCCCCTCCAACTTCTTTTGATCAATGCAGGGATACATGTGCAAATTTTGAGACCCAATCACCAATTGTATAGAGAGCTGGCATCAAATTGATCAAGAACAGAGCCTTTTCCATTATTCATTATATGCATCGTAAGAGGGATAAAAGGAAGAGATAGGCATATACCCGCCACTGTCTGCGCCACCACAGCTTTAAGAAATATTTCCTGTGCCAGTGCACACAAAGGTCCCTTCCCCCCACTTAGCAAGATGAAAACCCACCCCTCCATGAATCTGACCTGAAAATGTCATATTTAATTTAAAGCAGCGATTGGCTCAGTCCCTAGTATGTGGATCGCTCATCTTCAAGCATCTCTTCTGAAATGTAAGGGCCTCCATCTGATCTGAGCACATGCATTCTGGCCTAGGCACTCTGTAGAAACAGAAACACACACACACACACCCCACACAAATACACACAAAAAGAAGGGCTGACTCCTTCAACTCAGTATCAGATGTGCCAGCCCAAATAGTGACACACCATCAGAACTCTGCATTGTTGTAAATAATGTCTAACATTTCACTGATAAAAACTGGGACGTGTGGTGGGAAAAAAATCAGAGTACAATTAAAATGGCAAAAACTATGAATGAAAAACACATATGCTATGAGAAGCTGTAGCAGCTTGCCTGTGCCAGATCCTTTTTTGAAGAGCCAGATTCCCTCCCCTCCCCTTGTATTGAATTAATTGAGTGCAAGCTACTTTTGTACTTTGAATTTAGGAGATTATCAGATGGGGCTAATATTCTGGGGCAGGAACAAAACAGGGTCGAGAAAGGGGCTCCCTTTCTGATGATATCGACCCCTTCCGTCCTGCTCCCATCCTGCCTCCGTGCTGCTCCCGGGGTATTCTATTCATGATGAAACATTGTGAATAGAACATCTCTTCCGTGTTCTTCCATGTCTGTCATGGAATCAGGGATGTGGAAAAAGGAGCCCCGTCCCTGTTCCGAGATGACAGGCACAGGGGAGGAACTCCATGCTGAGCACTTCCAGCCACAAATGGGGCATCCAGGTAAGTGGAACCCTTCCCCCCCTCCCCAGGTTACTTGGGTTTTTTTTAATTGTATTTTCTTTCTTCCTTTGACAGCTAGGGGGTTTTATTTTTGAATTTCCCTCCCACAAGTTCTCTCATGAGAACAAGTGGGATTTCAGCCAGCCAGTCATAAAGGTAGCCTTACAACAGCTGCATTTACAGCCAGCCGGCAAGGAGGGAGCAAATCTGTTCCTGCAGCAGAATGGAGGTAAGTGTGCGAACATGTATCTCCATTCCATTGCAGGAACAGGAGAGGAGGTGGTAGGGCAATAACAGGGCATTTTGGCCCCATCTGATAATGTCCTTAGTTTGCAGCAATTGAAGTAAGCTAAGGATGAAGGGGGAAACAGGGAGGAAGACAGAGAACCTGGGGCGTTTTAAAATCAGATGAAAAAGTTGGAGGGCAGAGGATTGATTGGAACTGTTCCAGCCAGATTGGGACATTTGGAGTGTAAGGACATTTTCAGATGGCCCTTACAGCACAAGCAGCCTCTGGAGCAGTAACGAGGCTGCTGTGTAGCAGGGGGTCTTTTTCGGGCACCGCCGTCCTTCTTCCGTGACCATTCGTGGCACGGACATGAAGCTTTGGAAGCAGCTGCGTCATTTTTCAATCACGGAAGTTGCCCATGATTGAAATATGATGTGGCCGCTTCCAAAGCTTTGCGTACGTGCCACGAATGGTCACGGAAGAGGGACGGCAGCATCTGAAAAGGACCCCCTGCCACGCAGCAGCCTCATTACTGCTCCGGAGGCTGCTTGCATGGTAAGGGTGTCTGAAAATGTCCTACGTATACAATGTAGCCTGCCAAATATAGTATACCCTACTGTATAAATATATACAGTATATATACTGTATAAATATATGCAGTATATACAGTATATATTCACTAAAATGGTGAAAGGTCTGGAAACGATGCCTTATGAGGAGAGATTTAGGGAGCTGGGTATGTTTAGCCTGGAAAAAAGACGGTTAAGAGGCGATATGATAGCCCTGTTTAAGTATTTGAAGGGATGTCACGCTGAGGATGGAGCAGGCTTGTTTTCTGCTGCTCCAGAGACTGGAACACGGAGCAATGGGTGCAAGCTCCAGGAACAGAGATTCCACCTCAACATGAGGAGGAACTTTTTGACAGTAAGAGCTGTTCGGCAGTGGAACACACTCCCTCGGAGCGTGGTGGGGTCTCCTTCCTTGGAGGTCTTTAAACAGAGGCTGGATGGCCATCTGTCGGGGATGCTTTGATCAAGATTTCCTGCGTGGCAGGGGGGTTGGACTGGATGGCCCTCGTGGTCTCTTCCAACTCTGCAATTCTATGATGTTGTCTATGATGTTGTCTATGATGTTGTATACTCTAACCTGCCCTGGATGCACCCTGCCAGATAATCAAATGATATCTTGCTATTCAATAGTCTGGATATTCAAGCATTAGTGTAACATGCTAAATACCCAACAGCTTTCCACCCCCTGAACTTTCAATTCCAAATATGGGCAATTTAAAAAAGATGTGTGACATTCCTAGGACACAGAGAACAACCCGAAATGGAGTGGGATCTATTGGATTTGCAGTAGATGACATGGGTTTCTTACTCCTAGTGTTTTAACAATAGCCAGTTGTAACCACACACACATACCCGCACAGGGGGATTATAGACATATAGACAGACAAAGAGAAAGAGAGATTTCTCTTCTGGACTGTAGTTATATTTGTTTGTCATTATTTCTGAGTGCCAGAGTTTCTCACTTATAAAATATGAGGGCTGATTCATTGCCTTTGCTTCAATCATTGTGCAAATCTGCTGAATGTAGGGGCACTTTGACCCTAAACTCAGCAGAGCTGCACAAAGATTGAAGCTAAGGCAATGAGGTATTTTGCTCCTTCCCCCTTCAGCCATGTTTCTGCACATGACTACACCCTTCTTCCATTACTGTGCACATGGCTCCAGTCATTGGACCTTGTGTTTCTAGTTTATTTTTTAAAAAAATTGATTCAAGGAGTCTGTCCTCCTCTACCATAGAGCCCTGCCATAGACTGTATTTAACTTGAGTTAGACGACATGCACATTCAATAGAAAGAAACATAGGATGTTTCTACGTGTTCTAACAGGGCAAAAAGACATTTAGAGATCTTCCTCTTTTGTCCCTGCATCACTGCTGAATGCTAATACACATAATTAAATCAAGCAAAGTTCAAAGAGATAGCAAATTGTGTGAGTGAGCATTCAGATGGCTGGAGATACACCTCCTTATATATCTCTTTGATTGCATGCAAATGCATCTGTGTTGCTACATCCTGTTGTTCCAGACACCATGCCAATTTCATGTAAACCCTGCATCAGCATGAAAATCTCTTGATCGTGGGTAGTGCCCAGAGCTTGAGCTTGCAAAGAGTCTTGAAGGGATGACCTGATAGATGTGGACGGAGTAAGAATTTGATCTATGTGCCACCTTCATCCAGCTTTGGACACAGAGTGTAATTGGCAAAGCCACACCAGTATTAAAATCTGTTTACACAAGAGGTAGGGAAACTTCATCCCTAGGAACACATGTAGCCTTCAGTCTAATTTCATGCAATCTTTGACTGAATTTCCATGGCTACCTGCCAGTGAACAGTTCACACCGTAGTCAAGAGTTATCTATCCTTCTGATGGCAACCGGCTGGGCAGAGAGGAAGGGTGGAGAAGGGAGAAAAAGGCTTGTGATGTCAGAAAGAAAAGAGAGAGAGAGAAAAGCTGGTGCCAGAGAAAGGAGGGGGCACTGCCCACTTTTGGCTGCAACCTTGCTCATATTTGGCTTCAGCCCTGTCCCTTGCCAGCATGAAAGTCCCAACTGATTATTCCCAAGTAAATGTGGCTTTTAGGAGTAGAAGATGCCCAACAACCCTGACTGACACCATTAGGCCAAAGCAGGTCAGCTGATACTTTCCGGTTAAAAAAACTTCTGAATTAAGGCTGCTCCACCAGTCTGAACAAGAGGGAGACTTAATCTTTCTAGCTACACAACACCTTCACCTCTGTCTGTCCTCAACTGCTTAGGAGCCAGTTCTGACAGCCATTGACTTTAATGAGGACCAAATTAATAAGCCTCTCAAAATCAAGCTTTATATTGGCTGTTCTTAAAAAGGTAGCTATAACAACAGTAACAGGCATTGGACTAATTAGAGCAAATCATCAACTACTATTCTATTGTAGGGCAGCTTGCATAGGAGAAAGAAAAGATATTACACTTTTAAGGAATTTAATTTATTACCTTAAGACTATAATTTTTTATTCGAGAAGCTGATCTCACCCACAGGAAATTGCTTTAAAACAAGATGTATATCAGCAATTATTGTGTTTTTCCATCATTATCCTAAATTGTCAACAAAGGCACTGATCATTACAAAGCTGCATAACATGGTAATAGCAAGCAGGTTATAGGCCCCAAAGGATCATATCAAAAGCAAATCAATTCCAGGAAAAGAGGAAAACAGAGAGGTTTCATTTGACTACTTCACTGGGGGGGGGATGTTTAATTGTAATACAAAGTGGAGAAAGAACAGACAAAGAGATATCCACTTCCTATACCATTGCTAAAATGGTTTAGCCAATGGTTTTGCCAATACAGAATCCATAATCACAAGAAGTAAACAAAGCAAGTACTGTTCTTCTACTGCGTGTTTCTATGTGCTACAGAGCTCATGCTGGTCCTACAGTTGCCCTCATCTGTGGTGTGGATGGATGGTAACAGGTGACAGACTAGCAAGTGTTGAAGCCACCAGGATACGTGCACTTCTGTACTTTGGATATACTGTACATCTGACACTCCTTTTCAAATGACCACACACACATTCCCAACTGTCACAGATACTCTCCCATAAACAGTGGTGTCAACTGTGCCATTGCAGTGGGATTGCTACTGACTGGGAAACTCCAGCAAAAAACTAGTGCGTGCATGAGTGGGGGGTGGGAGGGAATAGCAAAGACACTATTGGGACAACAAGGATTTTGTCCATGATACCTTAATATATTGTGACTGAAAACATGGGGCAAATGGAAAATATTTGGCAAAAATACTTGCTTCCCCCTGAGGGATTTATCTCTGCTTTTGATTGTTCCTCCAGACATGCTGGTACTTAAAATGAGAATTTCACGACATAAGGCTATGTTGTAGCTATGTGGATTACTATGGTAAATGGCCAGCATCCTAGTAGTGTAACTGGCCTGTGCATGTAACTTTTCAGACCTTGTGGAAAGAGATATTTAGTACTTCCTGCCAAAAGGGTTCCACCCAGGTGATTAGGATTGTAATGCCTCACTAAATTGCCTCTGGAAGGAAGCAACTAGTAATTTTACCAATTTTCTTCCTGCTGCTAGAAAGTCTTTGAGAACCATGCAGTTTTCCAAGTTTATTCACAATTTCAGGATTTCTTCTGTGCAAAATTTACACGTGGCTTTTTTAACAGAAAACAGCAGAGCTGTGCAGGAAACAGTATTTTCTGCACAGAAAAAAAATATTTTCCCACACAAATATATTTTTCCATGCAGAAATAGCTGTTTCCTGCACAGCAAATACTGTTTTCTATGCACATCAATCATGTGCGAATTTTGCGCAGAATGAACCCCCAATTACAGCATTTTCTCCACAGAAATACTGTTTCCTCTAGAGCAGAAGCTCTTTCCTGCACATAAAATGTGGCTATTGGGGATTTATTCTGTGCAAAATTTGCATGTGATTGATTTGCATAGAAAACCGTATTTAGTCTGCAGAGGAAATAATATTTCTGCATACAAAATTCTGTTTCCTAGGCAAATAAAGCTTGTGAGGATTTGGGGCAGAATAAGGCTCTAATTACAGCATTTTCTGTGCAGGAAACAGCTTCTGATGCAGAAGAAACAGTATTTCTGCATAGAAATATTATCTTCTGTGCAGAAAATGCTGTTTCTTCCATGAAGCAGCCACATGAGAATTTTGCATGGTAAATCCTGAACTGTGAAGAGTTCAGGATTTCTTCATGTCAAGGTTTTTCCACAATCAAAAAATATGTTTTTGGACAATTTTTTGAACATTTTCAAATATCCGTTCCATCCCTATGAGTGAGCAAGGCCAGGAGGTACAGCTACAGCTTTCTGGCCACTAATAAGCTGCAGGGATGCACACAGGCTCATTCCAGTGGCTCTTCAGCACTGAGGGAGGAAAGAACATATATCTTTATCACCTCCCAAGGGTATGGCAGTAGAGACTTACACCAGCATGATGTAAGCCAATGTGTGCTTAGGCTGCAGAGTAGAGTATCCACTTACACATGAGCAAACAACAACAGGTGGGAAATACATCACAAAAAGGAACAATAGACAACATAGATCTGCATAATATTTGTGCATCTATAGCTACATCTAAGGGGCCTAAATACCCTGAAGGCACCAGATTTTGTCTGACCTTGGAAGCTAAGTAGGAGCAGCACTGGTTAGTACCTGGATGGGAGACCACCAACAAATACCAGGTGCTGTAGGCTATATTTCAGAGGAAGGGAGTGACAAACCACCTCTGAGCATTCATTGCCTAAGAAAATCCTATGAAATTCATGGGTTCACCATAATTTGACAGCCAATTTGAAGGCACACACACAAACTGTATCTATATATAACCATTAAACAGACGCTGGATGGCCATCTGTTGGGGGTGCTTTGATTGTGTATTCCTGCAAGGCAGTGGTTGGACTGAACGGCCCTCCTGGTCTCTTCCAATTCTATGAATATATATATATCCAGTCACAACACCTCTGAAACAGTAACTACCATGGTTGTGCTGGTTGTGTTTCTTCCAGGCTCAACTGAGAGTATACTTATTATCTCTCTCTCTCTGGCTTTTCTTCACAAATGAAGATTCAGGAAGGACTCATCCCATGCTTTCTGCAAGTGTGCTGATGACTAAAAAGGCCAATCCAAGATAAGCAAGCCCGGTTACAGAAAGCACAGCAGAAGGTCTCCTTGGGTGATGTTTCTGGGTTGTGATTCTTTCTGCGTTGTCATTTCTCTTCAAGACTTGTTCGGCGTGAGTTCTCAAATAAGGCTGCAGTATTGTGGATAGTGCGTCTCCATGCCTCCTGATGTGAGGCCAGGGCGGAAGATTGTTGGTGATCAATTTGGCTGAGTCTGAGATGTTGTTTCAGGGAGTCCTTGTATCGCTTTTTTGGAGTGCCCCTCTTACGCTGATCCGTGGCGAGTTCACCGTAGAGTACTATTTTGGGGAGGCAATGGTGCTCCATCCTAGAAACGTGCCCTGCCCAGCACAGCTGTGTTCTCAATATCATGGCCTCAATGCTGTTGATCCCTGCTAAAACTATAAATGGGTTGATACTAGGTTACATTGTCCCTTCCCATACACTAACCTGCCTGCTGCCCAAGATCTAGTGAAGAGGCCATACTCCATCTCCTATCTATGGTGAAAGTAAGGTTGGCTGATAGGGCCTTCTGTATGGCTGCACTTGAATTACTGAGCAACTGTGATTTGTGATCTTGGTGGAAGTAGCTGGGAATGGGAGATGATTTCATTAGCATCCATCCCTGAAATGTGTATGTGTGGGTGTAGATGTACATGCTTGCATATCTGCTCCTCCAACTCCTCAAGCAACACTCCATCTGGCCCCCGGGCCCCAAAAGATTGTGCACCTCTGTTTTAGATGGCAGCTAAAAACTCTACTGTTCTTCTGGGCTTTTATTGATCATTGCTGCTCTTTGATTTTAGGAGGTCTATGTTATTTCAGAGGGAGGAACTGGCAAAACTGCCTCTGAGTTCCCCTAGCCAAAGAAAACCCTCTGAAATTCATGGGGTCACCACAAGTTGACAGACAACCTGAAGGCGCACTCACGTGCACACACACACGCACACACACATTTTACACCGAAGTTATAGTAATTTCATGAATTTAGTTTTAGTTTAGCTTTGTTGGAATTACTTAAATTATGTTGCTTTTATGGTCTTATTGTCTCTCCAATCAATTTTATTTGTTTCTTTAAGAATACAGTTGCCCCTCCACATTCGCGAACTCGGCATTCACGGTTTTGATTATTTGCGGTTTTGGGAGGGCCCCCTGGGGTCCCCCAAAACTGTGGCACGGGGCCTCTGGAGGCCCCGTGAAAACCCTGGAAGGGAGCGGGGAGGGCCAGGGAGGCCTCCACGGGGCCTTCAGAGACCCCCCGGAGGCCCCGTGAAGGCCCTGGGAGGGAGGGGGAAGGGCCGCGGAGGCCTTCACGGAGCCTTGGAAGGCTCTGTGAAGGCCCCAGGGAGTGAGGGGGGAGGCCCAGGGAAGCCTTCACGGAGCCTTGGAAGGCTCTGTGAAGGCCTGGGGAGGGATGGGGTGGGCCGCAGGGGCCTTTACGGAGCCTTGGAAGGCTCTGTGAAGGCCCCAGGGAGTGAGGGGGGAGGCCCGGGGAGGGAGGGGGAGGGCTGCAGAGACCTTCACGGAGCCTTGGAAGGCTCCGTGAAGGCCCCAGGGAGCGAGAAGGGAGGCCAGGGGAGGCCTTCACGGAGTCTTGGAAGGCTCCGTGAAGGCCTGGGGAGGGAGGGGGAGGGCCGCAGAGGCCTTCACAGAGCCTTGGAAGGCTCCGTGAAGGCCCCAGGGAGCAAGGGGGGAGGCCTGGGGAGGGAGGGGGAGGGGGAGGGCTGTGGAGGCCCCGTGAAGGCCTTGGGAGGGAGTGGGGAGTCCGGGGAAAGCAAATTGGGGCCTCCGGAGGCCCCATGGTCGGTTTGGCAGGGGAAGGGGACAATCAATATTCACTTTTTTTGACATTCGCGGGGGTCCGTGGAACTTAACCCCCACGAATGTGAAGGGACAACTGTACATGCTTAGCATTTTTAAAAAAAAAAATCCAAACAAGGTTTACAATCATTGCATTACAGTTATAATCAAGTTGATTTTCTATCTCACGGAAACTATACACGTTAATTATATCTATCTATATCAAAAAGAAATATGCGGATGGTGGTAGGTTATTCTTACTGGCACACACTGTAAAAATATATGCACATTTTCAGGTAAAAGAGTCAAAAAGTTAACTGTGCCTCTGATTTTAATTGTGCATGCCTTAGGAAGCTGAAGTTTGGGAGATGCTGAGCAAAACTAGAGATAATGATCAATTCCGACTGTGGACAATAAGAGACCCTAATTGCACAAACACACACATCCCTTTTCCCCTTCTGCTATAGCAGATAACTCTCACCTGTTGGCTTGGTTACTATCCCATATAACCATTAGAGGATTTAAAGCTATGGTCATGGGTACCATTTTCATTCAGATGAAACACCTGAACTGATCAAGGGGAAAAAAAAGCCCGGAATCCCCAAACACCTTCATCTCATTACCCTTTGCTGCTGACCTATGTGAAAATATGCTGTGACGATATCATACTCAACAGACAATGGATGAATGGTTTGATGTGTGTGCATACATATAAATGATCCATAACAGAAACTGGAAATGACAATCACCACCATTCAAAGCAACAAAGCAGTCAGGAATTAAAAAATCTCTATAGAACAGGTTGCAATTATTTTGCCAATTCTGTCTAAGGATGCCAAGTTTGAGAAGGCCCATTTGGGTGTCATTTCCCCCCAGTCCCTACAAAACTATGGTCCTTCCATGCATCAGCAAATGGCTCACAGACAGAAGCACATGAGACCAACAAAAGTTGCACAAGAATATTCTAGGACTGCTAAAATCATATGATTGAATGCTACTGCATACAACTTCATGGTTCCCACCTTCCTGCCATCTTTCTCTATAAAACCTCAGATATTTCCACTACACAGTTTTTCAGTGTGATGTCACTTTAAATTTCATGGATTTATTTAGTTTAGTGAGTTGCTTACCATTCTCTGCTAGAGAGCTTTGCTGTACTCCACTAAACTGCAGTCCCAAATTACCATGAAGTAGAGGGACTAGGGAATCAAAGCACCTTGGAAAATGTAGCTCACCAGAGCCATGGTTCTCAAACCTTGGTCCTCCAAGCGCTTTGGATTTCAGCTCCCAGGAGCTATAGCCAGCACAGTCAATGGTGAGGAATGTTGGGAGCAGAAGTCAAAAACTTTGGGTGGACAAAATGTTTGATAGGCACTGCACTTGCTGATTCTAATGCACTTAACAGCATTCAGATGCTTTGAAAAGAAAGTAATTAAAGGTACCTCTTTAGTAGTGGTGGTGGTGGTGGTAGCAGTAATAATTTGCTGTCAAGTCATTTTTGACATATGCCAATGCTATGAATGAGAGACCTCCAAGAACCCCTGGTTGCCAATAGCCCTGCTCAAGTCCTGTAAACTAAGGGCTGTGGCCTTCTTGGTTGAGTCAATCCACCTATAATGTGGTCTTCCTCTTTTCTTACTGCCTCCCACTTTACTAAGCTTTATTGATTTTTCTAATGAGTCATGCTGTTTCATGATATGGCCAAAGTACAATAGCCTCAGCTTAATCATTTTGGCTTCTAGGGAGAGTTCAGGCTTGATTTGCTCTAGTACCCATTTGTTGGTCATTTTAGAAGTCCAACTGTCATTTAGTGACTTTTGAAAAATAGAAAAGCAGAATGTTACTTTAGAAAATAGTAATAACTATTGGGGGTGGGGGGAACTTGGTACCATAACTAATAATTTTTTGAAATTAATGTTCTAAGGTCTGGTCTGGCTACTTAGTTGTGTCTGGAGCACTGGATGAACAAACATGGTTTTAAAAGAAGGCTCAGAGTAGATGACACTAGTGATTTCTGGAACAGCCCAAATATGGCCAGTGCAACTCCAGTCCCCCCAACCAACCCAGTTTGGCTTGAGCAGCCTGCCTAATACCTGTAAAGAAGGCCATTCTGTGGGCATAACCACCTGAAGAGCATCCAAGATGGTGTCATTTTGCTTTGATTCTGCTATGGGCAAAGCATTTATTATAGGAATAAGTCTTCTCATGAATGACTAAAATTTACTTTGCTGAACAAAAAACTGTAAAAAAAAAGTCCCAAATCAGAGGCAGCTGGTGGGCTCCTATATCAGTGGGATGGTGAATCAACTTCAGGTTTCAATCCAAACTTTAAAGGAGCTATCCAAGCTATAACAATGTTGGGAACAGGCTTTTAGCTCCTTGGGTAGGTCCTTCCAAAGTTTGAACTAAAACCTGGAGAGGGATCTATGCCCTGTTGACACAGAAGACACCAGCAACCATGAATACAATAATAATAATAATAATAATAAAATTTATTTATACCCCGCCCCTCTGTTAAAACAATCGGGGCGGCTTACAGAATTTAAAATACAATACAAATAAAATCCCTAAACACCCCCACTCCCACCCTCCCCCATAAAAAAACATTAAACAAATATAAATTAAAAACAACTAATCTAAAATCACATTTAAAACTATAAATACAATAAAATATAATAAATAAATGGCCAGCAGCCTAGAAGAGGCCAGGATCCCCTGAGGCCGGGATCTAATTAGGAAAGGCCTGCCGAAAGAGATCCGTCTTTAGTGCTTTTTTAAAGCCACTCAGGCTCGTTATCTGACGGATCTCATTCGGCAGGTCATTCCACAATTTGGGGGCGACTACCGAAAAGGCCCTCTGGGAGGTTGCAGACAGCCTAGATTTTTTTTGTGGCTGAAGCAAATTCCTCCCAGAGGACCGGAGTGCGCGGGGAGGATTGTATGGAGTGATTATAACAACATGTTAGAAAAGGAGTGATTATAACAACATGTTAGAAAGGTGAGAGCATTCCAGATTCCTCACTTCTTCCAAGCTTCCCTTGGTCCCAGGAACTTTTTCTTTACTTGACCTTGGTTTGGCCACACTGTGAGAAATTCAATGAAGCTGATCAGACTTTATTTTATTTTATTTTATTTATTTATACCCCGCTCTTCAGCCACAAGGCTATCAGAGTGGCTTACAAATTGTTTTAAGCAATAGTTATGTGAGCTTCCAAGGAAATGGAGTTTCAGCTTATCAGTGGTGAATATTGCATTTGTGTGGGGATGAATGCAGTGAGTACCTATGGTGCAGGCATTTGACATGGAGGCAGGCATTTGACATGGAGGCCTGGACATATTTTGTCCACATTAGTATGATCTTTTCCTCCGAGGGAGGGAGGGAGGGGGGGAAGAAGGGATGGAGGAAGGAATTAAAAAAGAGACAGATCAAAAGAATCCAAAAACAAGTCAATATGGTATTCCATGAAGACTGCTCTCTCTCTCTCTCTCTCTCTCTCTCTCTCTCTCTCTCTTTCAATCTCTCTGTGCAACGAAGGGAAGGGATGAGTGTTCACTCCTCCACCATACCTGTGAGATCACTGTAGGAGGTTACATCTGGCCAGAGCCTTTGTTTTTCCATGCTCAGATAAACAAAAAAGAAAAAAAAAACTAGAAGCATTTACTTGCCCGAAGAAAAGCAGAGAAAAACAGGAATGATGATGCAACTTCAAGAGGTTATACATAATTTATAAAAATCCCATTTTGGGTTTTCAGTACCCCCCCCCTCTGTCAAGAGAGCTTAATACCCTAATGTGATGAAGAGACTGAATTTCTAAATTTAGATAATATACAAAAGGTAAACACAATTGCCTCTCATCGGTTCTTGTGTTTCCTGTTAACACACAGGTGGTGGTTTCATTTGTATTTTGCTCTTATTGTTAGTACTTGTGAACACTTGTGGTTCATTGACTCAGCCTCATTACCCCTGGAGATTGTTTGCTCATCTGTTTGCTGGAATTTAATTACTAGAGCACAACTGCTGAAATTCAGAACATTCCAACAGAGCTGCGTAGCCTTTCCATTCTTTCTTTTATACGGTTAGGGGGTTGCTTCATTTCTTCACTAAAGAAGTGATATTTCAAATCCAACAGAACCTATGGTCACTTCCACACTAGAGGCTGGAATTCTGCGTGGGTCTTACATCTTCATGAGTGGACTTACATGAATTTAGTAGTTTCACAACATCTGTATTTGCCTAGGGTATGCTGTGACATTACAACATATGGTCATCAGTTGCACAATGGTAGCCAATGGGGTGACAGATTCACCATGACCCTGATGTGCACTGGGCACCAATGTGCATCAGGGCACTCCCAATGCACATCTGGACATTGGCTGGGGCTGCTGACACACTCCAGAAATAACACAGTTTGACACCACTTTAATTTTCATGGCTCCATGCTATGGAATCCTGGGATTTGTAGTTTGTTGTGGCACCAGAGCTCTCTGACAGAGAAGGCTAAATATCTCATTAGCAAATCCCAGAATTACATAGCATTGAGCCATGGCAGTTAAAGTGGTATCGAACTGCATTATTTCTGCAGTCTGTCAGAAGCCTAGGAAATGCTGGAGTGCAACTGGAGTGCCAAATGTGCAGCAGAAGTATCTGAAGCTTATCAGAAGTGTCCAGCAAGCATCACAAGTGCCCAATGTGCATCACAAGAGCTGGATATGCACGAGAAGTGCCCAGTGCAGATCACAAGTGCCTGATGTGCATCACATATGCCTGATGCTCATCAGGAGTACTCATTGCTCGTGAAGAGCACCCCGTGTTCATTGGATGCCCGTGCTGAATGCACATCTTCACAGTTCACCAGCAGGGATTCTTTGCATCTCTATAACATAACTATGGATCTGTAAAGTTAGAACATATAGACCATGATGTAAAACCTCAGCCTTGGTTTTATTGTTATTCCATCCAGTAAGGACTGGAACCTTCCACATCAGTATCTTCCACATCACTGGGATGGTGAAAACTGCTCCGGGTTTAACTCTTTACTTTAAAGGAGCTATCTGAGGTATTGAATTTATGGTTTTTTTTCCAGTTAGGGTCCAGCTTCCTTGGAAGCTCAGACTAAAAACAGCAACAAAAGATTCATCACTCATCACCAGCGGCCACTGATTTTGCCTGTCCAGAGAATTCTGGAAATAGTTGGAACAAAATAACCTGCTTTTACACAAGGTCAAGAGACTTGTCCATTTGGTCTTGTGTTGTCTATTCTGACTGGCAGGGGCTCTCCAGGGTCTGAGGCAGAAGTCTGTTGTCTCACTTGACAACTGAGCTTTTTAACTGGAGTTTCTAGATCCTGGCTAATTTATTGATTTATTGATTAGTTTTAAATGAATAAGCTTCCCAAATGGCAAATGCCCCTTAGATGCTTTACATTAATAAAGCCACAAAATAACCAACCAAATCAATAATGCATCTTTGCTGATCAGTTATTGCTGTGCTATTTTATAGTTATGAGAGCCAGTGTGGCGCAGTGGTTTGAGAGTTGGACTAGGACTCTGAGAGATAAAAATTTGAATCTCCGACCCACCATTGGAAAGCCTTGGCAAGTCACATCCTCTCAGCCTCAGAGGAAAGCAATGGCAAACTTCCTCTGAATAAATATTGGGTATAAAACGCCATGATAGGTTTGCATCAGAGTCTCCATTAGCTGAAAATGACTTGCTGGCACACAGCAAACGACACAACAGCGTTTTACATGTGCATTTTGTGGGTGTGCAAGGGTTACTTGATGCCTTTATGGTAATGAGAGGGCAGAAAGCTCTGACATTTTAGTTCTCTTCCTCCTCCTTCTGCAGATGGCTACATTGTTATTTTGACTTTGTGCTGAAAGACTATGGCTAACATCCCATTGGTATACAGAGCATACACTCTGTATCTGGAGTGTCGCTTGTCAAAAGCCTGTGTGCTTCCTAAGGAGCAATGCACTTTTAGATGAATCAGCATATTATGTCTCTGGACATATCCTACTAAGAAATAAGACAGCTGTTTTAAGATGCCACAATATATAGTTTCATATTATTTGGCCTTATTTTTATTGCAAATATGTTTGAGTATCCCCATTACTTTTGGGGATGTGTCCTAATATGTTTTAATCCCTTCTCCCTGCAAAACCCTAGCTCTTAATTCAACTGGGTTTGGGGCCAGATAAACATATGCTATTGTACTTTGGATGTATCATGAGAAGACTCAGTGGAAAAGACGATAATACTGGGAAAAGTTGAAGGCATCAGGAAAAAAGGAAAGCCACAATACAGATGGATTGACTCACCCAAGGAAGCCACAGCCCTGAGTTTACAAGACCTGAGCAGGGCTGGTAAAAACAGGTTCACTTGGCGTTTCTCGTTCACAAGGTCATCATAAGTTGATGGTACATAACAGCAACAAACACACATAAATGCACATCTACTTGTAGTCTTGATTGATTCACGTTATCAATCATAGGGATGGATTGCTAGTATTTACCATTCTCTGAAAGCATTCAGTTTGCCCTCATAACAACCCCTGCCAATAGTAACACAACCCATTTTACAGATGAAAAGCTGGAACTGAGATCCACCAATAAATATGGCCATGGCCAAACAATGATTTAACACTGGTTGAGGGAAGTCCTGTACCTGAACCACATAGATCAAAGTCTAATCTTATTGTCTGAATCTTGCTTTGAACCACAGGTTCAAAATTACTTAAATTACAAAATAATTACAAAATAAATTACTTAAATGACAAAATACTTACTTAAGATATATAACCTGGGAACATGGTCTCATATAGTTACTCCCCTTCTCTAATACTGATGAGGCTCAATGATACAGGGATTGTCTGTGCCTTAAAATCTACAATTCAGTTTAAACTTGATACATGGCATGTTAAACACACACAGACTATTATTCATATTGGTACTCAAGAGCATACACAAATCTGATTGCTTTGAATTGTAGCTGTGGCTGGTCTAATAATGCTGCGTGTTACACAATACATATGTGGTAATGTTTCAGGCACAGTTACTAGCAATCATGTTTATAGCAGGGAACCCTTTAAAATAAAAGACTTGTGGTAAAAACATACCTAAAGTTAGGTTGGAGGACCTAGAAGATGCCTATAGAGTATACCTCTCTAGACAATTTCCAGTGTGACTCTCTGGTATGTATTTTGTGTTCCACTGGATATTGGTTCTGCAGACATGGGGTCCAATTGTATCTGATACTGAGCGTGTGGAATTCCCCATGAGTATTTCATTTTATTTGTACATTTTACACACCAGTCTTTTCTGTGTGGAACTATGCATTACTATGTGTTAGAATGACTGCTATGTCTTTTAAAATGAAAAACAGGTTCTCCAATTGATCTCAAATGAAGCTGCAAAATTATTAACTGAGACTGGGTAACTTGATCATATTGAGCCAATGCTTTATCAGATGCACTAGCTTTGAGTTAATTTCTGGGGCCGATTCAACATGCTGTTTTTTAAATCTTTAAGACAGGTCACCTTCTTCCATATATATCTAACCTTAATATCCTTGTCTTGAGAAGCCCTGCTCTGGGTAGTACCACCAAAACTGAAGTAGATATCTCTCAGGGAGATGGTCTTTACAGTGATGGCCCCTCGGTTTTAATCTATTCTCTGTCATATGTTTTATTTATTTTTATTATTATATTTATCTCTGTCATATGTTTTAGACATTCAGTGAATCTCGATTTATTTCTCTTTCTTCTGACAATGCAATGTTGTAATTTGCCACCTTATAGTCACTTTATCTATCTACTACCTTCATGTAGTAAATCATGGAATCATGAGTCCCTCCTGATGCATTCCCAGAATTCCTCCTGATTGGCAATCCTGGTAAAGGCTGCTGGGACTTGCAGCCCAACAACTTGGGGAGGCCCAAATTAATCCCATCCCTTTCATTAAACAAATAATAATCACATGCACACATTATCAAGTAAAGCAAATGCAATCCTCATGGAACACAGCCAGTATGGTGTTGTGGTTTGTATGTGGAACGGGGACTCTGGGAGATCAGAGTTCAGTTCCACTCTTGGCCATGGAAACCTGCTGGGTGACCATGGACAAGTTATACTCACTCAACCTCAGAGGAAGGCAATGGCAAGCCCCATCTAAACAAAATTTGCCAAGAAAATGCTGTGATAGGATCGCCATAAGTTGGAAACGAGGTGAAGGTACACAACACCATTAATGTTTGTGGGAGGAGGAACTTGTGGAAGAGAAATGGTGGGTGGGAGGGAGATCTTAATTCTTCTTTCAGGAAATGGTTCCTCCCTGTAAATAATCCCTCTCCAATTTTTAATTGTTTTCCTCCCAGCTGTACTGCAACAACTGAAGCCAGTCCAGAAGAAGAGAAAAGAGTCCTCTCTCTGTCTGACTCTCTCTCTCTCTCTCTCTCTCTCTCAGTCTCTGTAAGTGTGTATTTGCTGTAGTGGTAAAGAATTTATAGGAATGGAGGGAAGTAAGGTATCATTCCCGCATGCCCTCATTCTTCTTGTCCTGTTATCTCCCTCCTTTAAGTTATTTTAGAAAAATGTGGTATTGGAAACATGTGTTTGTCAAGCCCCATCCCTGCCAACCTCATTTCATCTGCTGTTTCCAATAACTACAGTAATTCTGGCAATAATTACAATAGTAATACGACAGAATAACAATATATTTACAGAAAGAGAAGTTGCCTTCCGGCACATTTGCAGAATTATGTCTACAAAATTTGGGTTTCACTTTAAACACACACACACACACACCACCACCGCCACCACCACCACCATACCAACACTCTGAATACATTCCCAACACTGAGCACCACTCTTCCAGAGAAGAATCTGCGGCTGTCATAATACTGCTGTTAAATGCAGCGTATCTGAAAAAGGGGGTGATTTGTTGGCAATTAAAAAGTGGGTATTGGTTATGATTTGAAAGCTCTGCCATAAGGCAGGAAGAGAGAGGGAGGGAGCAGGGAGGATGAAAGGGGACAGAAATGGCAAGGCTTCATTTTAAAGAGAGAGGAAGAGAGCTTTGTGAAGAGAGGTTGCGCAGTAACCACAGTTCAACACCTTCAGTGTAAATGGGAGCTTACTGGGGATGCAAGAAGGATGCTAAGGCCAGCAGCAGAGAAATTATTCTGGTGGGATCTCTACTATACAAAGCCAGAATGAACATGTAGTTTGATTGATTTAAAAACAGATCATATTCTATTATTACTCTGGCAGATAATATAATTATGCACTTGTCACACATCATTATTTACCACCTTATGGAATTAATCGACGCTCCAAACACTGCATCAAAAACATTCCTTGTGCACTCCAGCATTTCTGTGATGAAGACAGGGACTCCCTTTGGCACTTGTGTCACCTCTAGCTTCATGCCAAGCACAAACACATTGAGCCCATACACTGCAACGGTCCCAGTTTGGTGGGAACCCTCCTGATAACCTTCTGTCACCCCACTTCTTCAGATGCTTTGGAGTCCTGGTGGTGCTGTGGTTAAATGCAAGTACTGCAGTCACAACGTTGTGAGTTCAATTCTGCAGGGCTCCAAGTTTGACCCAGCCTTCCATCCTTCAGTAAAATGAGTCAGTAAAATGAGTACCTACCTTTGTTGGGGGCAAGTAGCTAACAACACATTGTAAACCATTTAGGGAGTGCTTTGGCACATTGATAAGCAGTATAGAAATACTGTATACTGTAAATGCAAACATGTTTCTGTTTCTCTCTCCGCCTCCCACCCTCCCCCTTTGTCCTCAGCTTACTTCAATGGCTTACTTCAACTGCTGCACAATCTGAGTTCAAAGCGCAAAAGTCATTTGCATGCAATTAACTTGGGGAGGGGGGAGGACAGAAGGAGCAAAATGCATATTACATAATTCAAACAAACAGTTAAAAAGATGGTGCTCAGTGATGGGAACGTATTCAAAGAGTGTTTGTTGGTATGGTGGGTTGTGTGTGTGTAATTTAAAATGAAACCCAAATTTTGTAGACATAATTCTGCAAATGTGCCAGAAGGCAACTTCTCTTTCTGTAAATATATTGTTATTCTGTCTTATTACTATTGTAATTATTGCCAGAATTACTGTAGTTATTGGAAATGGCAAATGAGATGAGGTTGGCAGGGATAGGGCTTGACAAACACATTTCCAATGCTGCAATTTTCTGAAATAACCTAAAGGAGGGAGATAACAGGACAAGAAGAATGAGGGCATGAGCGAATAATGCCTTACTTTCTTCCATTCCTATAAATTCTTTACCACATACCTATGCCACTATTCTCTGAAGATGCCAGCTACAGATGCAGGCAAAACAGCAGGAATAAACTCTTCCAGAACACAGCCTCACAGCCCAGGAAAACCACATGAAAAACCTATGGTAAAAGAGGGGTTTTTTTTTTGTTTTTTGTTTTACAAAAAATCCCACATACATGTTTAAAAGTAAATTAGGCCTCAAAGGCTTTAATAAAAAGCCATGTCTTTGACCGGGCACTGAAAAGAACACAATGATGCCAGAGTGCCATAAAGAAGAAATCTTTCTCCCAGGACCTTCCCCATTGTACTGGCTCACTAGTGGGACTTAAAAGAGCCCCCCTCTGGCAGATCTCAGTCCTGTATAGGGAAAGGCACACCTTCAAGTATTGTTGTTACTGTTGGAATTCAAAGACATAGCCATGTTAGTCTGGATCAGTATGCAAAGGGATCTTATAGCAACGTGGAGACTAACTGAGAGAAAGAAGTTGGTAGCATAAGCTTTCATAGACTTAAGTCTACTTCATCAGATGCAGAGTGTGAAGTGCCTAGGAACAGACAGGCTTTTTGAAATGAAGGCTTGTAAGGAAAGGGCTGTCATGAGGGTGCTGTACTGTTTTTATGAACGAGCAGGTTGTGTGTGTGAACAGCAACAGAAATGCAAAACTTGAGGGTATGGTGATGACGTGACAAGTTCAGTTTTAATGATGGCCAATGGTCACACATGCCACCTGCACATTCATAGCTATAAAGGTCTTTTCCTAGACACTTCACACATCTGATGAAGTAGATTTAAATCTGTGAAAGCTTATGCTACCAACGTCTTTCTCTCAATTAGTGTCAAAGATGCTACAAGATCCCTTTGCATGTTCTTGCTGTTGTTGAGGATGATTATAATTATGATTATAATTTTCTTTCTTTTCCCCAAAATTGGGATTTACAGCAGCTTAAACACTAAAATGATTATGATCCAATTAACAACACACAAAAAGTTAACACTAAAACATTAAAACAGAATTAAACTATTGGCCATTAACTATTAACCAAACAATTTAAAACATGCACTTAAACATACCAGTTATAACAGCACAATTTAAAACAGTGCAGCACCCTCATGACAGCCCTTTCCTTACAAGCCTTCATTTCAAAAAGCCTGCCTGCCTGTCTGTCTGAATGAATGAAAAAGCCTTTGCTTGCTATTGGAAGGACAAAAAGGAGAGGACCATTTTAGCCTCCCTAGAGAGAGCGCTCTGAAGTCTAGCGGCAGCCACCAAGAAGGCCCTCTGTTGTATTCCTACCAACTGAAATTGTGAAGGTGGTGGGACTGAATAAAGGGCCTTTCCTGTGGATCCTCTGGGTCTATGCAGGCTCTTATGGTGAGATACAGTCTGTCTGATAGCTTAGACAAAAGTATCAAGGTCCCAAGCTACTGAGGTTTATAAACACCAAAGGGGCTGTTATAGCCCCTTTTATCAGTCTGCCTATCTTTCATAGAATCACAAAATCATAGAATACTAGAGTTGGAGGGGTCACAAGGGCCATCTAGTCCAACCCCCTGCCATGCAGGAATACACAAATAAAGCACTCCTGAAAGATGTCCATCCAACCTCTGTTTAAATACTTCCAACAAATACCAGGTGCTGCAGGCTATATTTCAGAAGAAGGAAATGGCAAAACTATCTTTGAGCATTCCTTGGCTAAGCAAACCCTATGAAATTCATGAGGTTGCCATAAGTCGACAGGTGATTGAAGACACATACACACACAATTAGAGTCCACCGCCCTCCGAAGCAGTCCATTCCACTATCAAACAACTTTTACAATAAAGAAATTCTGTCTAACATTTGGGTGGAATCTCTTTTCTTGTGATCCAAATCCAATGGATCATGTTCTAGTCATTGGAGCCACAGAAAAAAAGCTCTTCCCATCTTCTACATAACATTGCTTCAGATATTTGAAAATGCTGATCATGTCACCTCTCAGTGTTCTCTTTTTTGAGCCAAGCATTCCCAGCTCCTTAAGCTACTCAGCCTGGGGGTTTTCAGATCTGTGACCATCTTGGTCATAGAATCATAGAATCACAGAGCTGGAAGAGACCCCAAGGGCCATGTAGTCCAACCCTCTGCCATGCGTGTCCAGAGGAGGGTGACTAAAATGGTGAAAGTTCTGGAAGCCATGCCTTATGAGGAAAGACTTAGGCAGCTGGGTATGTTTAGCCTGGAAAAAAGACGGTTAAGGGGCAATATGATAGCCCTGTTTAAGTATTTGAAGGGGTGTCACGTTGAGGATGGAGCAAGCTTGTTTTCTGCTGCTCCAGAGACTAGAACACGGAACAATGGATGCAAGTTCCAGGAACAGAGATTCTACCTCAACATTAGGAGGAACTTTCTGACAGTAAGAGCTGTTCGACAGTGGAACGCACTCCCTCGGAGCGTGGTGGGGTCTCCTATCTTGGAGGTCTTTAAACAGAGGCTGGATGGCCATCTGTCAGGGATGCTTTGATTGTGATTCCTGCGTGGCAGGGGGTTGGACTGGATGGCCTTTGTGGTCTCTTCCAACTCTACAATTCTATGGTTCTATGATTCTATGCAGGAATACACAAATACACAAATGCCTTGGTGTATCCTGTGTATAAGACAAGAAGTTTTTGTTTCTTGTCTGCTGAGGCTTCCAATGGAATGCCCATTCCCCTCCCACCACTGGAGGGTGGTGGTGGTGGAGGACCTTTTTTTTTAACCATTAGTGCTGCTTTCAGTGCTAATTCCCCCTCCCCCAATGCACCGTCAAGGCAAGAGCAAAATCCTCAGCAAGCTAATCTGCTATAAAGTCATGTTTTATACACAAAACTACAAATTGAGTTTTACACTTCATGACAAACAAATCTCTCTTTCTATAAGGGCCATCCTGAGATGCAAAATTAGATCTCTTTCTGTGCAATCATAAGGATGAGGCATCATTTTTTGACGTGCAAATAATATTCTAAACCTTGGGAAATGAACCATTGAGAATATTTATAGCAATGATAACTTGCTTGCTTGCCTGATGCCAAATGCTTTTTTTTACATGTGTGATGGGTGGGAGGTATGGAATTAGTCTAGATTTACAGGGATGACACAGCCTTACACAAACTCCCCACCTTCCTCCCAGCAGCTTTTTAAATTTTATTTTTACTGACAATTCCAAACAGGAAAAAATGAAAATCTGTTCTCCAATTAGACAATTGAGATTGAGCATATGCTGTACACCCCAAGATAGCTCTAACACAATCTGTGTGAAGCTATTATGAAAAGGTGTATGCTGCTGCAAATGCATATAATGATCTAGTTCAGATGCAGCCATAATTTAGACTTAAACTTTATTAAAACTAAATTGAGCCTCATCAACAACCACCACCAACAAATGAATTACTAGATTCCAATCTTTGGAAGAAATAGATAGTTTCATTCTGCCATATTGCTTAACATTTGTTAGGAAGGGGCAGGAAAATATTTATAGAGGACATGGCCATGCTGTCTCAGATTTTGGAACTGCCCACACAAATTACTGCTACATATCTGCATCTCTCCATATCTATATTTTATCAATGGGTTCGTCTAGATAGGTCCAAAGCATTGGTAGGTTGTCGTATTTGTTGCTGTAGCTCACAGGGTTTTAAAAACTATTCAAATGACACCTCTGTTATGCTGGACTATTTACTGTCAGTTCCTGACACCAGGAGCCCATTTACACATTACAGAATTATAGCACTTTTCTTTCAGTTTAACTGCTATGCTTCTATCTTATGGAATTCTGGGGTTTGTCATCTGGTGAGACACTAGAGTTCTCTGGCTATGAATTCTAAATGCACCTCCCCAAATTGCAAATCCCAGGATTCCACCATGACATGTTAGTGAGATAACAGCACTGTAAATCTATAGTGCAACTGGGCCCAGTTGTAGCATTTTGTTCCCAACGTCAAATGGATTTCTTTTAATTCTGAGACATATTAGAACAAAAAGGTATCCTTCTTCATTCTTTCTTTTTCTCCTCTCTTAGAACTTTATCAGATGCAACAAAAATCACACAATTATGACATCACGGTAGTGCGAATGGTTCCTGCTATCACACTGCATTGTCATGTTCATGTGCTCCAGCCGCAAATAAGGCATTGCTTTTAATTGACAGGACAAGCTGTCAATAACTCTCAATATTACTTTTATTTTCAGTATTGAAGAGCGTGTGAAAACATGTCTCACTGAAATTGCATGATTACAGCATGAATGGGCTGTCTTTTTTCCCCCTCCCCATTCCTGGCGACAAAATGTCTTGGTGAGAATGTGAAAAATATCCACAGGACACTCTTTTTATGAACTGTCCTGGTTTGTTTGCACATTTTTTAGGTTTCTTTAAGTGTTTGTGTGTTCATTGACTTTGCAAATTATGAGGTTTTTGGTATTTTAAAGCATGCTCACGACTTCTGAGAACTGCCAAAATCTCACCCATGCTAAATCATGGAAGTAAAATCCTGTTCTTAAAGTGCTAACGGGTGGTTGTGCGATAATTCCGTGCTGGTTCTTCCACACAATTACAGTGACATGAAATAATAGATGTAACAATGCCACTATGTTTCCGCTTTCCTCATTTGCAGAATTACAGTCTGGGAGAGCCCTATGTCTCTCTCTATGAACACCAGAGGTCCTTTCACTCTACACCAGTGGTTCTTAACCTGTGGTCCATGGACTCAAGGGGGCTGCAGTGTCCTCACAGGGGATCCACAAAGGCTGGAAGGCTGCTCAGCCCACCTCCTCCCCACAGTGGAGCAGCCATGGGACAGGAGCCAAGGCAAAGCCAAGGCTTGGCCTGTGTATTGCCATTCAATCTGCTCTAGCCACAAACTTGCAGGGAGAAGCAGGAGAAAAGCCTTCTGTTCCCCTCCAGAGCCTCTGAGGGAAGGTTTAATGGATGGTGTAATTGTATTATTATTATTAGTAGTAATAGTAGTAGTAGTTGTTTTAAATCTTCAGGGTCCACAGCAACAAAAGATATTTAAAGGGGGTTCCTGGTCAAGAAAAGGTTAAGAGACACTGCTCTATACAATTATAGTGCTAGGATTCCACTTTGAGTGCTATTGTTCTATCCTAGAATCATAGAATTGCAGAGTTGGAAGAGATCACGAGGGCCATCCAGTCCAACCCCCTGCCACGCAGGAAATCTTGATCAAAGCATCCCTGACAGATGGCCATCCAGCCTCTGTTTAAAGATCTCCAAGGAAGGAGACCCCACCACGCTCTGAGGGAGTGTGTTCCACTGCCTAACAGCTCTGACTGTCAAAAATTGGAATTTGGGATTTGCAGTTCAAGCAGAGCCATTTAGAATTCTCAGCTGCACAGCTCGAGTACCTCACCAGACTCCAAACTCCAAGATTCTATAGGATGGAACCATGGCAGTCAGTCAGTCAATCAATCAATATTGTGAATAGGCCTCTGATAAGCTGGACTTTTGCAGCCTACCCCAAACAGGTACAATAATATGGATGGCTTACAATAGGGATGGGAAAATTGTGGCTCAGACAATGCAATTTTGCAACCTCCTATTTGCTGAGGGGCATAACCTGCCTCAGTTATATTCATATATTATTTTTTTAAAAAGAAGATGAAAAAGACCCAAAACTTTCATCCCTAGACAAAAGAATAAGAATACCGCAATTGTGTCTTATGCTTTCAACTAAAGAAGGTATTACACAGGCTTGGGTCTCCAACAGGATTGGTATAAGCATTAAAGAGATGTGGACCTTTAGCAGACATTTAGATATTCCCTTACCCAGTCAACTTCTTTGAATTTTGAAATAATGATCTGAAATGCAGGGTAAGGGAATCTTTAGCAAGCCATAGGTCAGCAATACCAACTTGAGGGAAAAGGCAAAAGAGACCAGGGTGTCAGTTACATGACTATTTTTGTCACGGGGAGAAATGGGATTCCCTCATCCTGAATTCGTCCCTTGTGGTTTACATGATTTATCATGGTACCAAAAGTCTTGGTTTTTTATAGTTCTTGTCCTTGGTGCCTCCATCCCTGTATAGGGGCACACAGCCTAGAAGTATTTTGATTGGTTGGACTTTTGAAGGGATAGTCTTACATCAGAAGCCTGGCAAGGCTGGACCTCTCATTTTGGGAAAGGTCAAATCCACCCTGCCAGGCACATCCCCTCGCGCCCTGTGCGGCTTCCCCGCCCCTTGCAGCGGTGCAGGATGGGTGTGTGTGGTTCCATGACTATCAGTCATAGAGAAGACCCCCACCCTGTGTGGCTGCAAGGGAAGGGGGGAAGCCACGCAGGGCGGGGGTGATCTTCTCTATGACTGTCAGTCACGGAGAAGACCCCCCCACCCTGCGTGGCTGCAAGGGAAGGGGGAAAGCCACATGGGGCAGGGGGTGATATTTTCCATGACTGTCAGTCATGAGGAAGTCCACCCCGCCCCGCGCGGCTGCAAGGGAAGGGGGGAAGCCATGTGGTGAGCGAGGGCTTTTCTGGGACTAGCAGTCACAGAGAAGCCTCTCCCACCCTGCGTGGCTCCAGGGGCAGTGGGGAAAGCCGCCCGGGGGGGTGCTTTTTTTGTGACTGCCAGTCACGGAGAAGACCCCCCTCGCCCTGTGTGGCTGCAAGGACTGGGGGTATGCTCACGTGGCGGGGGAAGGTGCGTGGGGCGGGGAATGGTTTTCTGCATGACTGCTAGTCACAGTGAAGACCTCCACCCCACGTGGCTGCAAAGCCTGGGGGAAGGGGGTAATTTCTCCATAGCTGCTTGGGCATGGGCAGGGGAGGGGAGAAACCCTGCCTGGCACTCAGCTGGCTTCTTTGGAGCCAGTGGAGGACCCTGGGGGCTAACAAAATGGTGATTTCAAGGCTTCCCTTGCAAGCCTGTCCCCTCCAATGTCCAACCAATCAGAAACAATCCTGTGTCCTGGGATGGTTCCTGATTGTTTAGACAACCAATAGCATGGGCTGTCTCAGACTTTCCCCAGAAAGTCCTGAAAAATAGAGGGGCGGGAAGTCACGGGTTAACTAGGCTTTTTGCTACTCCCCCTTCTGAATATCCCGATGTGTGTAAACAACCAAGGAGCCACACAAATTCTTCTTGGGCTTTTTTTGTCATGCAAATGCCCGCTAAGAGTTGCCATAGAAAATGCATCACTATGCTAATTTCTTAACAGATTCAGGAATTATCACCAGTAACAGTCATTGAATAGAATTTAAGTACACACACAATGGCACAGAAAGGAATTGGGCAGCATACAGGTAGCTAGAGAAGATCTTATATTTAGTGGATACAGTCTTGGCACAAGAGCCCACAACATTTTATTACCTGAGGTTGAATAGCAAAGTCCACCTCACCTCAAATCCCACCCCACTCCCTCCTTGCATTGTAGATGGCATGGTGTAGTGGTCTGAGTGTTGGACTGTAACTCTGGACACCAGGTTTCAAATTCCTGTTTAGCCATGGAAACCCAGTGGGTGACCTTGGGCAAGTCAGTACACTCTCTCAGCCTTACAGGAAGGCAATGGCAAATCCTCTCTGAACAACTCTTTCCAAGAAACCTTCATGGTAGGTTTGCATTAGGGTCACCATAAGTCTGAAATGTCTTGAATGCACACAATAGCAGCAGCAACAGCAGCAACAACAACAAGATGATTAATAATATGCCAGCACCCAAATCAGCTGCCTGCAATGACCACCTAAAGCCATGAAAGAAAATGAACACCAGGTGATTGTGTGTGTGTGTGTTCACAAAAAGAAACTCCACTGTGATTTAGAAGCAACTTCTGAAAGTACATTCAGAAGCTAGTTTGGGGAGATTAATGGAAGATAAAAGGAAGGATTTCTTGGTGGTGCTAAAATTAAAACTGTAGGATTTGCTACCCCAATGCTTTTAGTGTGAACTTGAAAGAAAGCATTGAAGTGCAGAATCCTATCCACCAAATATATTCAGCACTTTGGACAGCTCACTTCAAGTTCGGACTAAAAGCCAGAACAGATTCATCCTGGCATTGATGTGTGAACCTACCAGTGCTGTGTCCTGAGGATAATACACTAGATTTTTCTCTGGGATTCTGAAAGTTTGGAGAGAGGAGTCGTGACACAAACAAACCCTGCAGAGAACACAAACCAACCACTCCAATGCCAGGTTCAACCAAATGCAGTACTCTGTTCACTTAAGAAGCTGTTTCACATTTTTTTTCACACACACCCTTACTCTTCTTCAAATGATAATTGGGGACATGGCAAACTTAAGTCCCTTGTCTGCCTGAGATCTCCTTGTGTTCCCCCACCACACCACACCCCCAGAACTAAACTCTTAGCTGGGATGTAAATGAACAATTTAAATAAAGACATATAATGAGAGCAAAAACAAAACAAAGATAATTAGAACAGGAGAAATTTCTCTTTCATAATAGTCCTAGTGACAGCGGATTTTTGTCTTCACATAATGTCCTCCAAATTGGAATCATCCACCACTCCTTTCCATTTAATATATATATATATATCAAAATCCAACTTTCATCTTTTTGTGAGTGTCGAGCACATCTTGCCAAAATAGTTGCAATCAACACACAGAGGACTGATAGGCTGTGTGTGTGTGTGTTTGTGTGTGTATTATATATCCATCTAGATCTCCTTCTAGATTTACAGACACATACACACATTATCTTTCCCTGAATGATTGGAGATAATGGATGATTTGTGACGTTATCTATTATGGGAAATAATCAAGATTAATGAGCCCTGTGGCAGTTGTGGAATGTCTCCAGAGATTTATTACACAGGTTGTTCGTTTTTGCTTCTTGCATTGGTGCCATCAAGAGGCTGGTAACAAATGCAAATAGAGACGTGGATTAATTGCAAATGCAGAACAGAGCCAGGAGAGGGCTACATGGTTTCTGGGGAGTGGGAGGGAGGAAGCTAACTTAGAATTCACAGTCTGTTGAGGAACTTGAGCAATGCCTAGGTCAAAGGCATTAATTTTGAGTTTATTTATTTAATTAATTCATTTAAGCCACTTCTTTATTGCCCTGCAAACCACCAGGGCACCAGAAGTGATTTATAAGAGGTTAAAACACTTTTAAGATATTGAATAAATAAAAACCAATTTAAACCGGGAGGCTTCTCTTTTAAAATAGCTCTAAGACAGGGTTTTATTTTTTAAAAAAGGCAGAGCAGATACCCTAATTTAAGATTCAGAGGCTGACTGAAATAGCAGGGTCTTTATTGCATGCTGGAAACGCAAAAGGGATGGTGCCAGTCATGATGCTACTACGGAGAAAGCATCTGTAGCAAATCCTGTACAAATCCTGGGGTTTGTAGTTTTGAGAAGGACTTAAAACTCTCTCCCAGAGAACTCTAATGCTTTAGTTCTGGGGAGTGCAACAAAGCTCAGACTACAAATCCCAGGGTTCTATAGGTTAGGGTCATGATACTTAAGGTGGTATCAAACTATGATAACTGTGCCATTTGGCTCTACCCCCAAAGACTGGAAATAGCCTCTCTCACATCCCCACCAAATGTGCCTGTGAGGTTCTTGGGACTGAGAGAAACACCTCCTCCAAAGATCTCAGAATTTAGACAGCAAAAATATCATGAATCATAGAGTTGGAAGAGACCTCAAGGGCCATCCAGTCCAACCCCCTGCCATGCAGGAATACATAATCAAAGTACTCTTGACAGATGGCCATCCAGCCTCTGTTTAAAAACTGCCAAAGAAGGAGACTCCACCACATTACGAGGCAGTGTATTCCACTTCCAAACAGCTCTTAGGAGATTTTCACACAGGGCCAAAATGTCCCGTTACTGCCCCGCTAGCTCCTCTCCCGTTCCTGCCACGGAATAACATAAATCTTTCGCACACTCACCTTAATTCCGCAGCAGGAACGGGCTCCCCCTCCCCTTGCTGGCTGGCCGTAAATGCAGCCGTCGTAAGGCTGCTTTTACGACCGGCCATCTGAAACGTTATCACGTTATCACGTGATAACGCCGGATAGTAAATTTAAAAAATAAAACTCCCCCAAACATAAAATCAGTTCACCAAGCACAAAAGCACTCTTTAAATCACATAATCAAAACAGGGAGGGTAAAATAAAGGGTGCCACTTACCTCGATGTCCAGATCGTACCAGGAAGTGCTCGGAACGGACCTCCCCTCCATGGCTGTCATTTTGGAACAGGAACGGGGCTCCTGTTCGCACACCTGTGATTCCGTGATAGTGACGGAACGGGAGGTCTATTCACGATGAAAAATCGTGATTACATTGTTCTGGAACAGTCACGGGAGTAGGATAGATGAAGGACAGAACGGGGTCAACGTCGTCTGAAAGGGAAAACCTTTCCCGATCCTGTTCTGTTCCTGCCACGGGATATATAGCCCGTGTGAAAATCTCCTTACTTTCAGGAAGTTCTTCCTAATGTTGAGGTGGAATCTCTTTTCCTGGAGTCTGAACCCAATGCTCCATGTCCTACTCTGTGGAGCAGCAGAAAAAAAGCCTGCTCCATCCTCAGTATGACATCCCTTCAAATATTTAAACATGGCTATCATGTCCCCTCTCAACCTTCTCTTCTCCAGACTAAACATGCCCATATCCCTAACCCACTCCTCATAGGGCATGGCTTCCAGACCTCCTACCATTTTGGTCGCCCTCCTCTGGACACGTTCCAGCTTCTCAATATCCTTCCTGAATTGTGGTGCCCAGAACTGGACACAGTATTCCAGGTGAGGTCTGACCAAAGCAGAATAGAGTGGCACCATAACTTCCATTATGCAGCCTCGAAGTGCATTGGCTTTTTTAGCAGCTGCATCATACTGCTGACTCATGTTCAGCTTGTAGTCCACTAAGACTCCTAGATCCCTTTCGCATGTACTGCCATCAAGCCAGGTGTCCCCGATCCTATATCTGTGCATTTCATTTTTTTCTGCCCAAGTGTAGTATCCTACATTTCTTCCTGTTGAAATTCATTTTGTTAGTTTTGGCCCAGCTTTCTAATCTGTTCAGGTCATTTTGGATTCTGATCCTTTCCTCTGGGGTATTAGCTACCCCTCCTAATTTGGTGTCATCTGCAAACTTGATAAGCATGCCCTCTATTCCCTAATCCATGTCATTGATAAAGATGTTGAATAGCACTGAGCCCAGGAGAACCCTGTGGTACCCCACTGGTCACTTTTCTCCCGGATAAAGAGGAGCTATATGATCCTTCATAGCCTGGACCTGGGGCATACTGCAATACATACATGTGTATATATATATATATATATACACACACACACACACACACACACACACATATAATGTACTTCTTATTAAATATTGCTATGGGTTCCCATTTTAGGAGAGAAGAATACAATATAATTCCAATAAAGAAACAAAAAATATTCACTTAGGAATAATAAACACAATTATTAAACTTTAACAAAGAGGAGAAGCGGGGGAGGGGAGAGGAGATTAAGAACAATGATGTGGTGTTCAAAGGCCTTACCAGCCAGAAAGTAAACTCCAAAGTCTCCAGCTGTTACAGTTTGGCAGAGGAAGTCCCAATTAATCCTTCACCATCCCACCTTTTCAGCTGCTTTTGAAATGGTCCAGTTTCACTCTTTCCCTCCCACTTTTCCCCTTTCTCCTCATTTTACTTCAATTGCTACAAGCAGGGGTTGTCTAAACGGCAAAAATACTCCTCAAAGAATGCAAGGAGAATACGGGCTGTCTTAATGGCATCCCACGTTGTGTTGCCATATTCAAAAGGAGAGGGGGCAAAATCATCAAAAACTGTGAAGGGAAAGCCTTTGCAGTTTTGCCCAGTGTTTAAAAAAAAAAAAAATCCAAAGGAAATGCACATTCCCACTCATTGGGACAAATGATTTGACTTGACTCACTTTCCCATAGGAGAGGAAGCCCAAGCTGATTGGCTGGATGACTGTGGGGGGCGGGGCTTGCTAACGGGGCAACCGCCTGCTGCCGCCATGCTGGATTTCTGCTATAGCAAGCAAAAGCAATTGCTAAAGAAAGAAAAATGGGGTGGTTTTTTTCGTGCGTGTGTGTGTGTGTGTGTAAAGGCGAAATATTGCATATGCGCACTGTGGAAATAGATATTTTTTTTAAAAAATATTCAGCTGTGGCAGATTTAAGAATGTGAGTACAGTTGTCCCTCCATATCCACAGATTTGGTATCCACGGATTTAAGTATTCATGGCTTGAAAATATTCTTTAAAAAATAATAATCCAAAAAGCAAACGCTGATTTTGCCATCTTATATATGGGACACCATTTTGCTATGCCTTTGCATATAATGGGACTTGAGTATTCCTGGATTTTAGTATCCACAGGGGTCCTGGAACCAAACCCCACAGAATATGAAGGGACAACTATAATTCACTTACAGCCACCATCTTTGCTAGAGGGCATGTGAAGTTTATGGGGGTTGTAAGACCATTAAGTCAAGTCACAGCTACTGCAAATTGTATTTAGTGTGGACCACGCTGGTTTGTTCACACTCAATGAAAGCAACAGGGAAAAGAAGACAAGAAGAGGGCAGAATTTTGGCCTTCCTGGTAGATTCAGTGAAAGCAAATTGCTGCAGCTGCTCCTTGTTTGTGGGTTCTTCCCCATTACTAACTTTTGCCATCTTAACCACATTCTGAAGTTACTTGGCCACATCTCTCCTGGCTTTGCTGGAGGGTATGAAACTCCAGCCTACTCTTGCTTTTTACCCTTGCAAAATCCAAACAGATTCTTCCCTAACGTTTCTCATTCCTATTCCACTTTGAAAAGAGGGGTTGAAAAAAGTGATATTGATGTTCACTCCCTGCATAAATTGTATCACAAATGGAGAACTTTCCCCCACCACAAAGTCACAGGAAGATTGAACAACATGAAGAAGTTTTTTCCAGAGCAACACAAGGGTTTCTTCTTTTTTCCAAAGGGTTTTGAAGCCTGCCATGGCAGACCACAATGAGCAGCTGTCAAGGAAGATAATGGTGCTTTTAGCAAGCCACATTTTTCTTCTCCCACTGTGGTGTCAGCTGTCAACAGATTAAATGTTAGGAACAGAAGGGTCACGGTGACCCCTGACCCCCCTCTAGCAGGCAGATTAGAATAAAGTCATATACCATCCAAAAAGAAAAACTTCAGAAAAAAACTCTTATGGAGTGAATGTAATTCTACACACACACACACACACACACACAGCAGCTCCTTGCAGCACAAATTGTGACTTTGTCAGCATATATTCTATACACAAACATACAGGTTTCTGTGTGAATTTTATATGTACAGGTCAATAACTTCTAAAATTGTGGTTTTTTCTTTTTCTAAAATAAATCCTCTAGGGCAGTGATTCTTAACCTGTGGTCCATGGACCCCCAGGGAGCTGGGATGTCCTCACAGGTCCATGAAGGCTTGAAGGTTGCTTGGCCCACCTCCCTCCCTGCAGAGGCATGGCTCCATGACAGGCTTGGCCTGTGCATTGCCATTCAATCTGCTCCAGCACAAACTTGCAGGAAGAAGCGGGTGAAAAGTCTTCCATCCTTCTCCAGTGTCTCTGAGGGAAGGTTTAATGGATGGTGTAATTGTGTTGTTGTTGTTTTAAGTCTTGAGTTAAGTCTTGGGGGTCCGTGGCAACAAAATATATTTAAAGGGGCCCCTTTAAAGGATATTTTCAGACGATCCTTGCAGCACAAGGATCGAGCAGGAGAGATTTGTAGCAGCAGCGCAGCAGGGGGTCGATTTCAGATGATGCCATCCCTGCTGCGAAATCGTCTGTCTCTCTCCCATTTAGGGTTGGAGCCTGCCACACCATATTCGGTCAGATTTTATTCACGGAGGTTGTCCATGAATAAAATCTGGCCGAATATAGTGTGGCAGGCTCCAACCCTAAACGGAAGAGAGACGGACGACTTTGCAGCAGGGACAACGTCGTCTGAAATTGACCCCCTGCTACGCTGCTGCTACGAACCTCTCCCACTCGATCCTTGCACTGCAAGGATCATCTGAAAATGTCCTTAAAGGCTAAGAAAAGAAAAGGCCATTCCTCTAGGGAATTTTTCTGTGCCATTTTGTTCTGTGACAACAAACTCCAGGACAATGTTGATCCATCATCTGAAAAAAGAAGAAGAGGACTTTATAGAGTTGGCCAAAGAAGAGAAAGGTGCCATTAGGGGAAGAGACACTCCAAATTGAAACACTCCAATTTGCAAGGTGAATACCTAAGTACTTAAATTGGAGTGGGTAACTTCTGCCCCTGGGACTTTCTGGAGAGCACACAAACTGCTCAGAATGTCTCCCCAAAGGAAAACTCATTAGAAAAATCAATGATGCTTGGTAAAGTAGGAGGAAGTAGGAAAAGAGGAAGACCACACAACAGGTGGATAGACTCATTCAAGGAAGCCATGGCCCTGAGTCTGCAAGACCTGAGCAGGGCTGTTGATGACAGAGATACCTGGAGGCCTCTTATTCATATGGTCTCCATATGCTGAAGTTGACTTGATAGCAATTGGCGACAACAAAAAGAGCCAGGGTGGTGTGATGGTTTGGCTGTTGGACTGGCTGGTTCTCCAGGAGACCTGGGTTTGAATCCTGCTCGCCCATGGAAATCCACTGGATAACTTTGGGCAAGTCACACTCTCTCAGCCTCAGAGGAAGTCAATGGCAAACCACCTCTGAACAAATTTTGCCAAGAAAAACCCATGGTAGGTTTGCCTTAGAGATGCCAAATATCAGAAATGACTTGAAGGCATGCAACAACAAAAACAAGCAAAAAAATAAATTAAAAACATTTAAAAATAAAGTCAATTCTAGCTGTTTTTGACAAATAAACCTGCTTTGTTCTGTTTCAAACATTAAAAGGTGCTGGGTGTGTGTGTCTGCAATTAATTTAAAAAGTGAACCACTGCTCCTGGCAGTTTTAGGAAGAAGCAGTTCACCCTCCCCCACCAGAGAATGGGTGCCCTAGGGAAATCTTGATGAGATTGGATGCCACAAAAATAGCTTCTAGGGGCTGCGGGTGGACCCAGGACCACCTCTTGCCCACCCCTGGCTGGCACAAATGCTAGAGATGCTATAAAAATGAGGGGGGGGGACTTCTATGGTCCTCTCCACTGGCATGAAACAATAAAACTGTATCAGCATTAGATGCAGCACTGGGTAGCTCTAGTTGTAATTTATTGTTGGGATCTCTCTCTCTCTCTCTGGCTTTTCTTCGCAAAGAAGATTCAGGAAGGACTCATCCCGCGTTTTCAGCAAGTGCGCTGATGACTAAAAAGGCCAATCCGAGATAAACAAGTCCAGTTGCAGAAAGCACAGCAGAAGGTCTCCTTGGGTGATGTTTCCGGGTTGTGATTCTTTCTGCGTTGTCCTTTCTCTTCAAGACTTGTTCGGCGTGAGTTCTCAAATAAGGCTGCAGCATTGTGGATAGTGCATCTCCATGCATCCCGATGTGAGGCGAGGGTGGACCATTGTTGGTGATCAATTTGGCCGAGCCTGAGATGTTGTTTCAGGGAGTCCTTGTATTGCTTTTTTGGAATGCCCCTCTTACGCTGACCCATGGCGAGTTCACCGCAGAGTACTATTTTTGGGATACTGATTAGTGAAATGGGACGTTGGAAAGAGAAACAGACTTTGTATGCTGTAGAAAGCCTTGCTGGCCAAACCTACAGTGCTAAAGATTAAAATGCCTCTCTAAAAGGAGGACCTTAAATTAAAACAATGAGGAGAATACTACACGAGGGTATTTTTCAGTGATTGTACTGTGACATAACGAAGTGGAGATATTGCAGAATACAAGCCTTACCTACTGCATAGTGCCCTCCATTCCGTTTCTGAAATTGAATGACAGGTTTTCAAAGCAGTACAAGCATACCTCACACCATATAGAAACCATGCCTCCCCATGATCTCCTCCTCCTCCATCTTTAGAACATAATTTCCTCTACTTTGTTTGCGTATGCACCCCTTTAAAAAATTCTATTGTGTCACTCCACGAATCTTTCATTCAGCTCACATGGAGCCCTCACCCCATATAAGCCTTGTTGGTGAAGTAAGCAGTATGTCAGTCTCATAGTCAGGAGGTTGTGAGTTTGAAGCTCACATGGGACAACCTTTTCTTTCATAATTGATAGCATTTTTGCATTTCCTTCCCACTCCTCCCTCCCACCCCAAAAGACTTATGTTTGTTATTTAAGATACGTAACTAAGTAGCTGATACAGGATTCTGGCCAATACTTTTTAAAACTCTACTTTCTGTTTCAAGGTGGCGTTTTTCTAATTAACTGAACAAACATTGCATCCAAGCGACCGTTAATGGCTTTCCTATTTTTTTCTTGCCTTATAAAGATCAGAGCGATTTACCCACCTGCATTTACCCCTTTGGGAGCAAAAAGGGATTTTAATTGTACTGCCAAGGAAGAAGAGGGGGGAGAAAATACTAAAATGCTTTAAAAAGATAAAATGAAGAAAGAAAAATTTGCCCCATGTGAGCATCAAACTTACAACCTCCTGATTATGAGACTAACATGCTAGCTACTTTGCCAACAAAGCTTATATATGGTAAAAGAGCAGAAAAGGGGGTTACTTGATACAATTTCAGCATTAGGCATATATAGTGCTAATTGCTGCAAAAGCTCCTCTTTGTTCTTTGTTACATTCTTGCAAAAGAGGTCTCTGGGTCTCTGTTTAAGTAAATGCCCAGAGCCTCCCAATTCACAGATTTGACTGGGTCAGGGAAACCAAGGATTGATAGCAGACCAGGGATAGGAAGTGGACAAGAGTTTCAACGTAGCAGAGGAGGAATACATTTATTCTTAATGGTAAGGAAACATTATATTAAATGCATTAAATGCAAGTATAGGTAAATGCAAGTATTGGTAAATTAAGCAGCTGCGGAAGTTTGCAAATTTGGGGTTTAAAAATTACTGGATAATTTGGGAATGAAGTTATTAGCCTGTGAGTTTGACTGCTGAACAACCGGAGTGACCACTGGACGTTGAATGCCAGGGAAGCAAGAGGAACAACAGATTGGGGAACTGTGGGCAGAGTAGGTACACCCACTCCTGCTATGTGTGCTCATATCATCTTGTCGTAATTGTGGAAAGTTACTACTGCACAGTAAAGTATGGTGGTTTTAGATCGGAATGGAGTTTATTCATGCAGAGTACCTGTGAATTTAAAAAAAAAAAAAACTTCTGGGGCTGAGAGTGAATGGAGCAACCACCAAAGGAGCGGGATGTCATGGGATCTGAATTGTTTCACTTCCGATATTATTGTTGAAGAATATGGTCATGTAGTATTCCTCTTGAGACTTTAAGCAACTACCAATAGTGCCCAGAGGATGATGAGGAGTCTGAAAACCAAGCACTATGAGGAGTGGTGAAATGGCATGATTACATTCAGCTGTAAAGAAGAGAAGCCGAGCAATAAAGGAGGTGAGATATGATATTTGCCTTAATAAAGAAAGGGCAGTCAGTAGATAGAGCAGACTTGTACTCTGTTGCAAGAGGAAAGGATTAGAACCAATCAGTGGAACTGGCAGGGAATCAGCTAAAGTCCAGGAAAAATGTCTTGATGGTAAGAAAAAGGAACAGACTGCCTCTAGAGATTGTGGGCTCCCTTTGGTGGAAGTATTTAATCAAAGCCTGGATGGGCCATCTGTCAGGCATGCTTTTAGTGCAACCTGGAACAAATTCCTAACCTGGTAGGTCCTAAACTGAGCAGGGTGTTGGACTAGACCTCTAATGTCCTTTCCTATTCAAAAATTCTATGACACTACTAGCACAACAAATGTTGAAAGGAACATCATTTAAATATCCCCACCATGAAAACTTAAGCCTATGCATAAAGCACAGCAAGAGAAAGAGAGAGGGCAGAATTGACAGCCAAGCAATTGAGACATGCATGCCAACTGGATACATCGCACATAACATACTAACGCCACATGAAGCTGGAATAGTCTGACACTTGGCATCTGAAAAGCAGCCATCTTAGATTTCTCCTGCTTTATGTCATCAAATGTTGCTATTTGAGGACTAGTGAACCTGTTCCTAGGGAATGCAGGCACATAAGCAAGACTCAAGTCATAATGGCAGAAGTATGCATTCCCTTTTGAACCCATTGACTGGAACCAAAGGAGCTCTGACATAGCTCAAATATCTTGCATATGTGAAAGTACTTGTACCTCTCAAACAGATTTATTGCCTGATGCAAAAGATTTGCACCCAGAGCCAAAGCTGCGAAACACTAGGCTTTTATTAGTCTCTCTAAGTCATCTAGCCTGATAAAAATAAAGCAGGGTGTTAGGTTTTAAAAATAAACAAATGCACCAAGAAATAAAATATAGGCCAGAAGTGGCATTGCAAGAGATTATGCTGTACATTTCAAGAACTTTCCTATGCTCTCAGGTTTGATCAAGAGGGCTTGGAGGAATATAATCAGACCTAGTGAAGCAATCAACTGTATGTTTGTTACACACATGGATAGTACAATACTGGCATGCAACTCCGAGTTGGTTACAGATATGTCAGAGAAGAGAATTTCCAAGGAGAACTGGTCTCATTGACAAGACAAAATTATTCTTCCACTAATCTCATCTTGTTCAAAATTATCACAATCAAACAGTATGTGGACAGTCTAATTGTGCTTACTGACAGAAAAAACAAATAAACCAAAATTGGAAAGATGGTAAATCTTTCCCAGACAATTCTGCTGGCCAGAAATGTTGTGCTTTGAGAGTCAGGAACACACTGCCACTCATTTGTTTGTTTCCTGATACAAGAGTATGACTTGGAAAACTTTTCAGATTTCCATACACCAGAGAGTTCAAGAGGTTGTCCCTTCATGTTAATTTATTGTAGAGGTTGCCCCCACCCAGTATCCATGGAGGATATGTTTCCAGACTTATCACAGATATGTGAAACCACATATAATAGCAAACTGCCATAGAATACACAGAATTATGCTAGAGGACCTAGAAAATGCCTAGATTATGGCAGATGTTGATCATAGATTAGCACTGGAAGATCTCCCAAATGCCAAGATAGACCATTTCCAACACAACTTTATGGTCCTCCAGGTGCCTAGAGATACCTTTACCCCCCTAACCATGGATAATTGAAACTGTGGGTAAATGCAGAGGCAACCTGTAATTTTCAAAATAAATGTTGTGCTGGTAATGCCACTATGCTGTCTTTTCCCCCTTTTAATACCCCTGCTCAGCTCTCACTTCCTTAGCTTGATTCTCATCTACAAAAGAACGACACTTTAAATTGTAATGCTAAGACTCCCATTCCCAAACACAAAATACAAGGGGTTTGTAAGGTTTAAGCTGACTCCAAAACAAGCATAAGAAACTGTGAACTTTTCTCAGACTTGGATTCTAATTTGGATGGAGAACTATTTTCATCCCAGTCTTTCTAAACTACCTAATTCCCAAGACATTTCAACCAACCAACGTTCTTCGCATTCACATCCACAAGTCCTTTCTGCTCTTATTTATTTATTTATTTATTTATTTAATATGCCGCCTTTCTCCTGAAGTAGGACCCAAAGCGGCTTCCAAATATCATCAATTACATTTACAATAAAATTTAAAACAATTGAAATCACAGATAAAAACATTTTAAAATCATTTTTTAAAAGTTTAAAATGATAAATAAAATATCCTTTAAAAAGCCCCCTTACTTATTAAAAAAAGTCTGCTTAAATAAAAATGTCTTTGCCTGATGGTGAAAGGAAAACAGGAAGGGGGCAAGCCTAGCCTCCCACGGAAGGGAGTTCCAGAGGGTGGGATCAGCCACTGAATTTCACTCAGCAAGTGGTTGCAGCCAGTGGTAACACTCCAGGTAACAGTGGTGACAAACTGTGGTAGGAGGGGGGAAAGGCTTTCTTCTTCTTTTTTTTCAGTTGCTGGCATGTTCTGCTGTATCACACCAGGGTGAAAAAAGTTACAAAATGTAGTTTTCCCGAAGGTTCAAAGAGATAGAAACTGGGTAGACCTTGACCTGCCCACCAAAGTTGACCCCCCCCTTTAAAGCCTGTTTTTGGGTCCTTGCAGATGAGGAGATACTTCTTTTTAGAAGCCCAATTTTTCCTTCCATTCCTGCCTCCCAATTTTGAATCATAGAGGCTATGGAGAAGACAACCAGATTGTGTACACCTAACTGTGGTTCGTAAGTAGTCAGCTTTGAAGTCATACAATCCACCCTCTGTCCCTCACTTGAGGTTTGGCAGTAGACTTTAAAACTGAGGGAGAGTAGCTGGGTGTGTCCAGACATGAGTGCTGGAGGTGTGGGAGTAGAGTTTATGCCTAAAGCAACACAGCTCTAGAAGTTTCCAATCTTTTTATCAATTAAAGAATGCCACCCTGCACATTTCTACTCAGAAGCAAGTCCCATTGAATTCAAATACAAGATTGGAGCCCAAAGCAAGATTCTAGTAGAATTCTAGGAGAATGTGAAACATAAGACTTGATGAGTATACTTCGTGCTAATAGCTTTTATTGTACCTTGTTTATGTTGTCAGAAATATCAAAACAATGGGCTTAGGAAGAATTTCTAATTTCATAATGAATTTCTGTTATTGAGTTGTATCCAACATTGCAGTAATAAAATGTGCAAAAAGTGGCGTTTTACTGGAACTTCTGTAACTGTTAGAACAATCTGTTTAAGCAACACCTAGCCTGATGATTTGCAATCGGTAGTGCCATGGAAAGAGACGCAACTTTTCTTTTTATTAGACATTCTTTTAATAGCTTTTAATTGTAGTGTTAGTTTAATGGAGCCCTGGTGGCGCAGTGGTTAAATGCCAGTACTGCAAGTCACCACGTTGCAAGTTCAATTCCAGCGGGCTCCAAGGTTCACTCAGCCTTCCATCCTTTCATAGGATGGTAAAATGAGTACCCAGCTTCTGGAGGCAATTGGCTAACACACATTGGAAACTGTTTAATCCAGTGTAGATGTGTAAATAGCTATTGCTTAAAACAATTTGTAAGCCGCTCTGATAGCCTTGTGGCTGAAGAGCAGGATATAACTAACTAACTAAATAAATAAAAAAATTAATAATGGCCAGAGTCCTGTATGGCCTTTGCATATGCATAAACACTGCAGTTACGGTGCTATGCACTGAATTCTGGTGCAACTCCCCCAATTCTCACTTACAAGGTGGCAGCTGCAGCACTTGGCAAGGGTCTGTTCCCCTGTCACTCAGGAAGCAGCTGACTGCTGTTCCCACTACCTCCTGTGAGTGATTTCTGCTGCAACAGGCAGAAACAGGGGCTCTGTCACAATTCCTCCCAGTGCCAGAGATCACTCATGCAAAGGATGGTGCAAATGGCAGCCACCTGCTTTCTGAGCAATGGGGGACAGGCCCATGTCAATTATAGTGGCTGCTGCCTGGTAAGTGGAGATTGAGGGGCTTTCATGGTTCCTACATAGCCCCTAAAGTAGGGGCTACATAAGGACTGTGATGATGTAACAGTTATGAGTGTGTAACTGCAGATTATGCATTCATAACTGCCATACAGGACTCTGGCCTGTATTTTTAATTTCTGTATGATATGATTTTTTTTAGCTATATTTGTTTTAAGCTTTGTTGGCTGCCTTGAGTCTAGGACTGGGGAAAAGGCAGGATAACTACTACTACTATGACGACCACGTCTTGCAATAACCACCAGCTATGTCAACCAGATAAACAGAAGAAAACAAGCTGTGGACTCAGTGAGTAATGCTTTTCAGCAAGTCCATATTTTTACATTGACTCCAAATATGTAGCTTCCTACAGAGTCTCCGCTGATGAACCTAACTTGATTGAGATTACACTCAAACCAAGTTAAGATGCAACAAGTGCTAGCAAACTGGAAGCTGTATCAAATCTCCCTTAAAAGTGGAAGACGAGGCAACCAAAGCAAAGTTAGCTGTGAACATGAACAGGTCTGCTTGTGTCCATGACTTGGCAAGCATGAAAGGTCATCAATAAAGTCATTCAGGTGCCACAGCCTATGATGATGGGATGCAATTTAAGTGGTGAGCTGCAATATGAGAGCCCAAACTCGAGATGGCATATGACGGGAGTTGCCCAACCCAAAATAGACGTGGTGAGCTGACAAGTTCAAAAAAGAAGGGCAGGCTACATGTACAGCCAGTTTTCAAACTATCTATCCAACTTGAATCCTTTGCCTGAACTTCACTCATCCCAATATAATTTGTTGAGTTGACTCTATGTTTTGGAGCTGTGTAGATATTGAAGTTTGGAAAAATCTACTGGCTATGCTGGCTTGGGGAGTCCAGAAGTTGTGTGGAAAAGCAACTTTCCCAAAATATGTTGGACACTATACTTACTGTAGCCCATGGTGAGCTGCTTCCCCACTGTTGTTTTGTGCCTTCAGGTTGCTTCCAGTTTAGGAGCCCTGGTGGCGCAGTGGTTAGATGCCAGTACTGCAAGCCACCACGTTGCAAGTTCGATTCCAGCGGGCTCCAAGGTTCACTCAGCTTTCCATCCTTTCATAGGTCGGTAAATTGAGTACCCAGCTTGTGGGGGCAATTAGCTAACACACATTGGAAACTGTTTAATGCAGTGTAGATGTGTAAATAGCTATTGCTTAAAACAATTTGTAAGCCGCTCTGATAGCCTTGTGGCTAAAGAGCAGGGTATAAATAACTAAATAAATAAATAAAAATGAACCTACCACAGGGTTTTCTTGGCAAGATTTGTTCAGAGGGGGGTTGCCATTTCTTTCTTAGTCTGCAAGTTGCCCAAGGTCACCCAGTGGGGGCTCCAGAGTCCTAATCCAACATTCAAACAGCTACACCACACTGGCTACTTCCCTATAGCTTCTCAAAAAACCATCAGATGTATCAAGTTGTGGTAAACTAATTCTTTTGAGGCCAGAAGGTATGGTACGAAGAATATTTGCAAATTTTCTTGACTGTGACAAGAAAGTGTGTCTTGAAACATCCCATACAAAAATGGTCAAAGATCATGAGATATTTTGGGATTCTGGGATTCTGCCCCCAACCCCAAATTGTTTGCATAAAAACCATTCCTCTTCCCCATGGAAACCAACACTTGTGCATAGAAAGATGGGCTTTGGATGTAAAGCACACTGCTTTCTGCACTTTTTTTTTTTTTTTTTTGCACAAATGGAATTTTGCACAAAACATGTATCCAAATGAGTGGAGGAAGGAGCACAAAAAAGACTTATAATCCTGCCCAACAGATTTTGCAAGCAAGAATGAAAGAAGAAGATGTGTTGCATTCCTACCAGAAAGCAGCAGCAAATGGCAGTTATCATTCTAGAGACAGTGCTAGCCTGATTGTTAGAAAGAATGAGTTTGTTTGCTTCAAGAGAAAGATTTTGGAGTACAATCAAAAGCTAAACATTTGCTGGTTGTTTAGTTGATTATTATATTTTACAAACACAAGAGGCAAACACAGCTCAGGCATCAAATCCTCTTGGTCTGCCTCTGGCCAGAGGTGCTTAAAAGCAAGTTATCATTCTCCTAATAATGTTCAATAAATCCAGCATTCCTCTTTTCTCATTTGCCCAATATGTTCCATGTTGAACAAAATGTGGAAGGAAACCACACTTGAAACAGCTACCCAGAACAACATAAGCAAAAGGGAATTACATATACAGCTCAGATGGCAAGCAGTTACAACCATTATATCTCCTTCCCTGGCCCCTCCTTCCTCTCTTTTCAGAATGTATTAAAATAAGAGGGAAAGTATTTGCACAAAGGTTAACTAGAAGCATTTGCGTGTCTTCTGGAACCGTTATTCCTATAAAATATTTTTTTCCTTTGAGAAAGATAAAACTATTACTGATGTCAGCGTTATTTTGTTCTATTACTTTTCTATGGTGCATTGTGAATAAAGCAATTTTAAAGATCACATGTTGCACTTAGCATAATCAGATTTTTCTTACAGACTTTTAGAATGAGGCAGAATTCTTTAGGGAGACCCAAGGAGTTGTACAGGGAGAAAGAAACTTGAAGTTGTATTTTTAGGACCGAAATCTAGCCAGGGATGTCCAGATATTTTGGATGACGACTCCCATCTTCTCCAACATCTGGCTATGCAGGGCAGGACTGATGGAAGCTGTGGTCCAATACATCTGAAGCAAGGATGTTATTTTGTTCTTCAAGGAAGCAGTGAATAATTTCTGCCTGCTTCTTCCCACTGTAAGAAAGTCTGAGAAAACTGTGCAGTTTTCAGACTATTTGCAGTTTTGGACTTATTTTACACAAAATTTGCACATGGTATTTTTGTACAGAAAACAGCAATTTCTGTGTGGAAATTCTTCTGCACAGAAAATGCTGTAGTTGGATTCTTCTGCTCAAAATTCACATGTGGGATTTTTGTGCAGAAATCAGGTTATTTGCTGTTTTCTGCACACACACACAGACACAAACCATGCACAAACTTTGTGAAGAATAACTACCAAACTGTAAAGGTTCTCCACAGTACTTGATTTTCCTTGTCAATGTTTTCTGACACTCCAAACGAGCACATTTTTGACCATTTTTTTCACTACAGTTGCCCTTCCACATCATGGCTTTCACTTTCGCAGTTCTGATTATTTGCGGTTTGCTCAGCAAGCACCCCATTTAAATCACCTTCTCTCCCTCACACACAAGGGAGGGGAGCCGAATTAAATGGAGCACTCCCCAAGCAAACCATGCCCAACTCCCCACTCTCCGGGGGCTTGGCTCCATTTGGAGTGGAGAGCCAAGCCCTGGGAGAGCAGGGAATTAGTGGCAAAGGCAGTTTCAGCCACCCCTCTCTTTTCAAGCCCCATCGCTGCTTTGGGAACCTGGGGTGGTGGTGGCTGGCAAGCCTCCCACTTGCCCAGCCAGCCACCCCTCTGCAAAAGGGAGGAGGAGTGGCTGGCTGGACAAGCAGGAGGCTTGCCAGCCATCCCCGCACTTCCCAAAGTGGCAAATCGGGTTGAAAAGCCGTCACCACTTTGGAAGGGCAGGGGGGTTGCGGATGGGCGGGTAGGGGGAGGCATATTTTTATTTGCATTTTTTCACATTCACAGGGGTCTTGCAGCCTAACCCCTGCAAATGTGGAGGGATGACTGTATTTCCATTTCTAACTGGAAGAGCACAATTTAGGAAAGGCTAATTATTGCTTTTCCTCACCTGAGTGGTATTTTGAGGTGTATTGTCTCTTAACATTGAGGTTCTATAAACCAGTAGTAGAATCATAGTATCAAGTAGCTATTTTCCATGGATGAATTTTTTGCAGGCAGCTCCTATAAACTTCCCAGAATCTACAATGCAAGGGATAAAAATAAAAACAGAAAGATACTGTTTTGGGGAGGATGGGGGGGGGGGGAAGCTAGCGGATGCTGGAGTTGTTGCAACTCAAGTCCTTGAGAGACTAGAAAAAGAGCAGGTGGTCAGGCATGAGGCAGATGTTACTTGTGGATGGCTGGGAAATGCTGACATTTGGGCCAGGTTGTCTCAAAAGAGGCTGAAGAAAAGTATGTGGGAGTGGGAAGAAGACAAGGCTCGATTGTAAAGGAAGAAAAAGTCCTTATAATCTGGACTTTTTCCACCCCACTAAGGAGAACAAGAACAGGAAAAGTTTCAGGTTGATGTCCCCATTAGGAATGTGCTGCCATTTCTCCCCACATGTTTTCTTTACTATTCTCATGTAAGTGACAGAAAACAAATTGTTTGGGAAAGAGGAATCAAAGAACTTCATGTGTCAGTTGTGTGTGAGAGTCATTTATTTTATTTTATTTTATTTTGCAGAGGTGCTCCCCCAAGTAGTAAAAGGCATCAGTTTGTTATAGCATGAGATTTTCCTCACCTACTTGTCTTGCATGTCACATGTTTTCTTGTGTGTTTGGTTATTGGATGGTAAACGTTGGCTTAATTTGCAAGTTTGATCGTTGAAGCCTATATCTCTGAGGAAATCCTATCGCGGAAGGGAAACAGGTTAATAGTAGGGCGTATGCATTCTCCTTATGCATACTTAGTTCGACCCCATGTGTGTCCTGTCTTCATTATATAGTCATTTCTCTGTCAGTCTGACAAGACAAACCTAGGGAAAGATGTTGCAAAGTAACTCCTCCCATGGCCCTTTTTGAAATAAGGAATTGTAGGCAACCAGGGAGCAGCAGACAGCTATGTAACAGGAAAACACACCTATAAAACCCAGCCATCTTGCATGATAACATAGAATCATAGAATCATAGAATTGCAGAGTTGGAAGAGACCACGAGGGCCATCCAGTCCAACCCCCCTGCCACACAGGAAATCTTGATCAAAGCATCCCCGACAGATGGCCATCCAGCAAGCTTTAAAAAACCCAACAACACCAAAAGAAATTGAAGAGGATTTCCAAAGAACTCTGAAAATAAAATAGCAAACCAGAAGTCTTTTATGCAAGGAAGAAAACTTGTGGAAGCTTAGAGAGGATGTTTATTTGGCACAGCCCTATCTATCATTTGATTTACAGATTTTATTCATATCTTGCCCATAGACATTGACCCATGAGATTGGAGAACAGGTGAAGCCTCTGGATTAGCCAGGCCATGCATGATGTTAGGAACTTGGCCCGCTGCCTTCATCGGCTTTAAACTTCCCCAAACCAAGCCACAGAACAGGAAAAACACAGTCCTCGTGACAACATTAAGATATGGTCACCCATAGATCTGGCTGACCCGATGTTCCAGCTAAAGTCATAAAGAGGAGCCTGGCTTGATCAGACCAATGATCCTCCTAGTCAACTTTCACTTCCCAACAGTGTTTTTCCAGGTGCCTCAGGGAAGCTTTTTCAATAGGGTGGCCAAGTGTCCCATTTCAATCTGAACAGTCCTTGATTCCAACTTTAATCCACATTAGCATTCTTTCTTTTCTTTGTGTCTGCTATGGGGCCCTTTCACACTATACAATTATAGTGTTATGGTTCCACTTTAACTGCCATGGTTCCATCCTATGGAATGCTGGGATTTTCAGTTTAGGGTGGGAGTATTTAGAATTCTCAACCAGAGAGTTTCAGTGCTTCATCAAACTAGAGACCCCAGAAATCCATAAGATGCAGCCATGGCAGATAAAGTGGAATCATAGTGTTATAACTGCGTAACATGAAAGGGCCCAAGGATCTAGGATTCCAGATCTTATGGCCATCAAGTTTGGGTTGGGATGGAGCACTTGACCAGTAAAGGAACTGCCAGCTGAGTACCTTTTGTTTAACTGGTGACTTCAGGAAGGTGGAGAGCAGGATGGAAGACTGGAAGAGAGGGAGTGAGTGAGCAGTTCAGGAGTTGGCCGCATTTCCCTTATTATTAACCTGTTTTCCTCCCACAACAGGATTTCCTCAGAGATATGTGCTCCTACAATCAAACTTGCAAATTAAATGTTTACATTCCAATATCCAAACACAATAAAATGTGTGAAGTACAAGGTAAGTAGGTGAGGAAAATCACATATTATAATGAACTGATGCCTTTTACTACTTGGTGGAGCACCTTTGCAAAAAAAAAAAATGACTCTCACACACAATTGGCACATGAAGTTCTTCTCCTTTGATGCCCTCTCTACCAAACAATTTATTTTCTATCACTTGCTAGGACTAAGGAGGTGGTCCACTTTGCTGGCAGTGTTCACTGTGCACAGGAATCATAAATATGCATGGCCATTGTTGTCCTTTGCCTTAGGCAGAAAAATATCTTCACACATACACACACACACTACTAGTACTAATACCAACTCTATTACATTTGCAAAACCCTTCGGAATATCTTTCTAGACCAAAATGAGGAATGAGGACACATTTAAGAATATGAGAAGGAAGGCAGCAATAAAATGCAGGAAATATTAAAACCAATAATCCCAAGATAAAATATTTTACTATTTGACACATGTAATATTTAAGAGGCTTCATCCTGCTGTGTTGCTCTTTATCATCTACAAAAATGAAAGGAACTTATAACATGATGTTATCCAGTTGCAATGAAAGAGAGATACTTTAAAAACATTCTCCTCACCCCACCCTTCAGGCCTTCTCTGCACTGCCAAAATCCCTCCAGACTGTCATTAGGAATTTCTGTAAAGTGAGCACTCTGAAACACATGAGCCCTTTTGAGTTACTGAACATGTACAGCCCATCGGTTTCACCAGCTTTTTGCACTTTCACAGTTGTTGCTGTGGCTTTTTCTCTGTTATATCCAGATTACAGAGGAACCGTCTGCCTTTCAATTTGAGCAGGCAGTAAATAATGGAATTTCCTGTGACTTTTTAAAAACTTGATAAAGCAACTCTCAATGAAATCCTTCAACTTGCTTAGAGAAGCCTTGCCCTCAGACTCTGACTGCAAGCCAGCCTCAGGCTGCGGCAACAGACACTCCAACATTTCACATGCACATATGTGGTCAAACAACATCATAGAATCATAGAATTGTAGAGTTGGAAGAGACCATGAGGGCCATCCAGTCCAACCCCCTGACACGCAGGAAATCTTGATCAAAGCATCCCCGACAGATGGCATTGACTACAAACATCTTTTCTGCTTTGAACTCAGTTTGCAGCAATGGAAGTAAGCTGAGGACAAAGGCCAAGAATGGGAGGCGAGAGAAACTGGGACATTTAAAAAGCAGGTGAAAATGTGGGCTGATAGAGGATTAATTGGTGCTGCACCAGCCAATTTGGGACAGCTGGAGGGTATGCAGTAACCAAGTTAGCTTTTACAGAACTGGCATGTGGGGGGAAAAAAGATTTGTGATGTTGCCACCCATCTTACTAATTCACCCAACTCATAGAAGCACCTCACACTCACTCCCAGAGATTATCAGCTTCCACCCTTGCAGTTTTCTCCCCCTCCTGCCAGTTTTGAGTTTTCTAAACTGCTGAATAAAACATCCAGGCAAGTATACTCTAAAAGCAGTGCCCTTAGGAGCGAGGCCAGCTTTCCTACAGTTCCCTAGGAAAGCCCAGGAAATCTTTCCGGAACAGCTTCTGGTGCTAGTTTGATCTACTGAATGGTGTGTGGATTTTGACCTCTAAGGCTTCTGCCACAGTGCAGAAATAATGCAGTTTGATATCACTTTAACTATAATGGCTCCATCCTATGGATTTGAAGTTTATGGTGGCACCAGAGTTCTCTCAGGGTGGTGAACAAAACAGATTAACATATAACACCCATTAAAAACAAAAACACATAACATCAGTTTTAAAAGCAAATATGATAAAAAGCATTCCTGTTCTGTTTTTCTTCCCAATGAAGTTTCCCAACTGTTGGGAAACTTTTCTTGGGCCGGGGGGGTTGAATAATGAAGAATTTTCTTTCCATTCCTAATAAGAACACTGCTGCCCATTCTTAAATCAAGGAGCCACTGCAAATGCAGTCAAAAGAAGCAAAGAGTAAAAACTCCCTCACAAAACCACCCTGCAATGTCCCCATCAATCATCACTATGCGTATCACCCCACCAACCTATATAGTACTGTACATGTTATCCACAGAACAGGTCTAGACCCTGAGGAGCTTGCAATTTGAAATGTAACTCATGAAAGAAGGCTTCATGTGGAAGAGAGGAAGATGGAGGCAAGGGAAAATGAGAATCAAATATAGCCATCAGTGGATTGGGGCTGGTGGTACCTATTCACTTCCTGGCTCAGAACATAGTGACCAGCTAGAGATCCCAAACAAAATCTTTCTAGGCTCTGTAACTGTCTTCCGACAGAGATTAGAATGGCACCCTCTTTGCTTGACTTCCGTTGGCTCTCAGAAATTTATTTTATGTTGAAAACATAAGGTTTTTAAAGGAAGGGCTTTTAAGAGGGTGCTGTATTATTCTAATTGTACTGTTTTAATTGTATTTTTAAAATCTTAATTGGTGGTTTTTTGTGTGTGTTGTTAATAGTTTAATTCTCTCCTTTTTTGTACCTGTGTATATATATGTGCCTTCAAGTCACCTGTCAATTTATGGCAATGCCATGAATTTCATAGTGTTTTCTTAGGCAAGAAATATTCAAAGGCTTTTTTTTTTTTTTTTGGCATTGCCTTCTTCTGAAACATAGCCTACAACACCTGCTATTCCTTGGTGGTCTCCCATCCAAGTACTAACCAGGGCTGACCCCACTTAGTTTCCTAAATCAGACCAGATTTGGTGCTTTCAGGGTATTTAAATTAATTCTGAAGTCACACCAGGGGTAGTTATGTGTATGCATTATCTTTAGTATTCTAGTGTTATTAATGTTTGTATATCAATAAAGACTTGTTAAAAAGTTAATCCTTTTTTAACATGTGTGTGTGTGTGCTTTGGTAAAAAGGTGAGATGATGATGATGATGGCAAAAACAATTACAGCAGAATACAACAAAAATAATTCTATAGAAATTTTCTCCATGGGATATAACACAACAGCACCTAGCATCCTGTCTATGGTTATTGTTCTATGGTCAGGTGCTGAATCTTTTCACTGGAGCAAGAGTTGGGAACACATGGAAAACTTTATACACACAAGAGGGCAACTTAAAAAGAGGCAGCAGTACAATACCTCCAAAATGCCACACAAAGCAGCCGTGTTTGAAAAAATGGGGGGAGAGGGGAAGAAAAAGAAACAAACAAAGAAAGAAAGAATGAAAATTATGTTCAACCAAGCTATGAACCTGTACGTTCTTTCTGTAGGTTAAAAACTTCTTCTCTGTGGCCATTTCAAATATCCCCACCCCACGGTGTACAAGCAGGTCCAAATGAACCCCTTTCTGTTTCTCCCCTGGAACTCTGTTCCCTCCCTGACCTCGTTTCCTGACAAGAGCCACTTTTACAAAAGAATCCGGTTTTGCAAAGCGACATCTGTCCTCAATCCCACTCAGAAAGGTCACTCAGCATCTTTATGCCATCCAGGCCTTCTGGCTGAAGTTTCTCCTAGGACAAGATGGAAAACAACTTATCAATGAAAAAGGTTAAAAGAATACCTCATGGCTCCAAGTAGATCTAGAAGTAATGGCTGATTCTTCACACCAGTTCCTGCTTTGCAATTGGTTGTGAAGTTTTGTTTTTTTAAAAGGAGACTTCAACCCTACTTCTCAGTTTCCTTTGTGGTTTGGCAACATGCTAATACATCCGTTTACCAGTAAACTCCCCTCCCCCCAATCCAAACTGCCTTTTCTGTACTAAGAAGATGCTTTGGAGTTTTAGCAATTTATAAATATGCTTAAGGTACAACCAAAGGCAGAAGGGGGTGGAAGACAAACTGTCTCATGATTCATTACAGCAATATGCTTTTCATTAAAAGATACTAATCTATTACTCCAAACATGTTAAGTTTTGGTTTACATGAACACTGCATAGAGCTCAAAGGAAGTGGTAGATGCAATAGTCCCACATTCAGCTGCAGTCCCAATTTCTGTGTGGTTTGTTTCAAGACGTCTACTGCATCAGACTGCTGGCTATCTATCTATCTACAGACCAACCGACCAACCTACCTATCCCATTTTTTCTTCAGACGAGGCCACAAGGCTAACCTGTGAGTAGACAGAGAAATCATTAGGATGAAAAAAAGTATCTCTTTCAGGTAATGATGACCACAGAGATCTCTTCAAAAAAAATAGATGTGTTGGGAGGTATCAGTATGTAAAGAGATCTTGTAGCACCTTCTGACACTGAGAGAAAGAAGTTTGTAGCATAAGCTTTTGTAGTCTAGCACTGTTTCATCAGATAAAGTAGATTTCATTGAGATCTATGTTGAGCCATGAATCTTCACAGATGACCCTGGGCCAATCACTCTCTTCTCCTGACCTTCCTCACAGGATTGTTGTGAAAATAAGGGCACACAACTGTGACAGAAGACTAGATGAAATATGTGAAAATCAGAATAAAAAAAATAAAGAGGGAGTCTTGGCTTTGTATCTGCCCCAATCCATTGCATGTAGGTTTTCTGTGATTTTTTTTCCCGGGCTGTGAGGCTGTGTTCTGGAAGACTTTATTCCTGACATTTCACCTACATCTGTGGCTGGGATCTTCAGAGAATGGTGGGGTATAAAGGAATAAACTCTTCCAGAACGCAGCCTCACAACCTGGAAAAAGCTCACAGAAAACCTATGAATGCTGGCTGTGAAAGCCTTTGACTTCACATTTCATGTAGCTCACTGGGGGGTCACTTTCCTTTATTTTTTGCTTTTTAAAAATGGATCTGAAGTAATATAATGACAAGTTACCTCAGATTATCTGCAGAGTGCCACCCTCAGCCTACTGAGGAACTTAAATCGGGAACATTGTAATGAGGCAGGCAGGCAGGCAAGCAGGGAAACAGAGAGTTAACAGTAGAAACCATTTTGAAATTTCTGTCAGCCAGATAAGTAGAGCATTGTGCTGGGGGAATGGGCAACTTTTGCAAAGGAGAATCAGGAGGCAGGGCCAACTGAAGACATTTTGTTGCGTGAAGGACAAGTCCAACTGGCACTCCCCACACACCCCAACTCTCTCAAGGCGAAGAGTGAAGTACCCAAAGCCAACCAAGTTAGTTGTATACCTGAGGCAGAAAACTGCATAAGCACTTTTCTCCGTCCATGTCTAGAAAACAATACAATAATATCAAATGAAATACTGAATAATTTGAGGCCCTTTCATGACAGTCCATATCTGCAGAAACTTCTTCAACCTGCCAAATGGGAAGGTCAACCCTCCCAAGAGGAGTGAAGAAGGTGCCTAACCCCCACTTCACAATTCTTCCCTGAAAACCCCCTTGGTTGTTTTTATCCCTCCCCCCCCCATCTTATCATAAGTAGAGCTCCAACACTGGAAATAGGAAAGGGAGGAGGACTCTTGGTTGGTGCCATGAGAAAGAGAGAATTAAAACTCTGGTGAAAGGTTGGATGGTCCCCTCTTGCCCACTGATGACTGCTGAAGAAATTATCCCACACTTCAGCAAGCAGAACTCTAAGGCTACAAATTGCATCCTTTTGAGCTTGACTGCATTACAGGGCAAATGCTAAGGCTACAATGCAGGCCTAAGCATCACCATTTAAGAAATGAGCACTGCCCTCCCTTCCTTGAAAGCACTCTGGAAATACAGTATGAAATATTTCAAGAATCCTCTGGATGCATGCAGCTGCCTCATCAGCCCTCTTCACAGACACAACTCATGGTCAGGAAACACATGAGAGAAGAATGGGACCATGATGGCTACCTATACCCTTGATGTCAAGACATCTCCTCTGCCTGCCCATGCCTAATATCTCCATATTTGGGTGAATGTATGAAAGGAGCCCTTATGGAACCCATAGAACACCAGCTGCCAGGAAGTGTGAGCAGGACATGCCCTCATATCTTCTGGGCTTCCCATAGGTATATGATGGCCACTGTGGAAAAATTAAGTATGTGAGACCGGTACCCGCAGTTTCAACTATTTGTTGTCCAAAAAATATGGTCTCTCTAGGCATTTCCTAGGTCCTCCAGTATGACTCTATAGTAACTTCCACTGGAAGCTACAATAGAGTCACACTGGAAATGCCCTGAGAAGCAGCCTCTCTAGGCATTTCCTAGGCTCTCCAGCATGAGTCTACGGGGTTCACTATTACCCATGGTTTCAACTATGCATGGTAAGTTTGGGAATGTATCCCCTGCCAATATGGCAGGCAACCTGTATTGGGCTAACCTAGCTCAGCAATTCTTATCCTCTTATGTGCATGTGATAAAGTGTATTGGGAGGCTTCCTGTTTTTAGAAATTACGGATGGAATGAGTATTTGAAGAAATATTTGAAAAATGGTTAAAAATGTGTTTCTTGAGGGTTGTGAAACCTAGACAAGGAGAATCTTTGACAAAAACTCTTAGGACTTTTTCTGTGCAAAATTCACATATGATGTGTGTGTGTGTGTGTGTGCAGGAAACACAAAAAGGTATGAAATTTGTACAGCATTAATCCCCAACTACAGTATTTTCTGCAAAGAAGTTAATATTTCTGTACAGAAAATGCTGTTTCCTCTGCAGAAAATGATGTTATTAAAAAAAAAGGTAACATTCATTTTTGCACATAATATATCCTGAATTGTGAATAAGCTGCATGGTTTTTGAAGACTTTCTCACAATAGGAAGAAAACTGTTAAAATTACTCATTGCTTCTTTTGAAAATGAGATGAGTGAAATAGTGTATCTCTATCAGATATCTTGATCATACAGTGTTGTTGACAGGACCAGCCCTACAAGGCAGAGTGAAGCAGTGGCCTCAGGCAACAGCATCTGAGAACAAAGAGTAGCAAATTCTCAGGTACTTACTTTGCTATTAATGCTTTGTTTATATTTGTGAGGGATGAGGAAAGATGCTCAGGCATCAGAATCCTGGAGCCCTGGTGGCACAGTGGTTAAATGCTGGTACTGCAGCCACAACACTGTGAGTTCGATCCTGCAGGGTTCCAGGTTGACTCAGCCTTCCATCCTTCTGTAGGCTGGTAAAATGAGTACCCAGCTTGCTGGGGGGAATTAGGTAACATGTTGTTGTAAACTGCTTAGAGAGTGCTTAGCACTGTAAAGCGGTATAGAAATGTAAGTGATATTGCTATCATCATCATCACTCCCACTAGCCTGCCTTTCTTGGGATGGCCCTGGTTAGTGATCATGTACAGTGGTGCAGATGTAGGAGTGCTTTTCATGTATTCAGAGCTAGGAATCAGATGTTGTTGGACTACAAGTTTGAAAAGCCTTAGCCAGAAGAAGCAATAGTAAGGGAGGGCATATGATACCCACACTTGATTTTACCAAACATATAGACACTAGGGGACATGTCATATGGCAAAGGCTAGATAGCAGATCCCCTTTCCCTTTCATACATTCAGTTACTGCACAAAGGGTTTGTGCAAAGTCTACTGAGTGTGACTGTGAAATCTCCAGCCTGGTACACCCTAAAAAATGACAAACTTGCAAAGACTACAAATACAGCAGGTACTCAGCCATGGACCCCCTTTTTATTGCCATTCCTGTACAGCCATTAAACCTTCTGTTGGTATTCTCTTCTTGACTGTATGTATTTTCTCCTTTTCACCATGGCTGACAGGCTTCTAAACCTTAACGGTAAAGCACGTAATTGCTCATCTTGCTGGCTACCTAAGTGCATCCTGCTAATGAAAGTTAAGCCTTTAAGGATTACAGGGAGAGGCAAAGTGACAAATTATTATGCCCATCTCATAAAAGAAATATCATTGCAAAAGAAACTTAAGTGCTGAAAGCCCCTCGCAGTAATGCGTAGCACGCTCTAATTTTAGACAATTTGCTGGTCACCAGAGAGTTTACAGAACGTACGGCCAAGCCCAGCTCAATCAACTGACTCTTTTTTTTAAATCTCTATGGCTGCCGGTCATATTATCTCATGAATGAACTGTTATGTAGGTCAGTTAAGAGCTGTCTCCTAATTGAATGCACGTTTCAACACTGGCATTCATGCCCTAGATATCAACATTCACGATAAAAGGGAAAAAAGAAGCATTGCTCCGAATGGCAAGGGGGTGGGGAGGACTGCAGTGAGAAAAGGGGCATGTGGGTAGGAAGCGTGGCTCATTTTCAGAGTGGCTTCATGTCCCAAATTATTGGAATGGGGTGGGATGCTAAAGATTGAAAGAATATTCAGAAATATTTGAAAAATGGTCAAAAACATGATTTTTGAGTGGTTGGGAAGCCCTGACAAGGAGATCCTGGACTGACAAGAATCTTCATGGTTTGGAATTTATTCTGTGCAAAATTTGTACATTGTTTGGCACAAAAGCAGTATTTTCTGCAAAGGAGACATCATTTTCTGCACAGGATATTATTTTTTGCACAAAAAATACGGTTTTCTACTCTCTCTCTCACACACACAAACCCTGTGCAAATTTTGGACAGGATAGCTCCTGAACTTGCAGTGGGAAGGAAATTGCTCATTAGTTACTTTGAGAACAAAATTAGTGAATAATTAAGTCCTTTTTGAGTACAAATGCACAGCTCAAACCTATGCAAACTTAGTGATGGAAGTGGATCACTGTATTTGGAGGGTCCTATTTTCTAATAAGTGTGTTTACCATTGCAATCTTGTTTGTATGAAATTTTATCTTGTTTATTTTAAAAGATTGTTCTGTACTGATTAAATGGCTGAAACGAAGTGTGAAAAAGAGCCAGTATGGTGTAATGTGATGTAACCCTAGGAAACCAGAGTTCAGATCCCCACTCTGCCATGGAAACCCACTGGATGACCTTGGGTAAGTCACACTCTCACGGCCGCAGGGGAAGGAAATGGCAAACCTCTTTTGAACAAAAATTGCCAGGAAAATGCTAGGATAAAGTTGCCACGAATCACAGTTGACTTGAAGGTATGTAACAATGAAGTTATGAAAAACTGTACAAAAATCCTCCTATTCTCAAACAGGGGGGGGGGATGGATGGTTGAAATTATTCATTCTTGCATGCAAGAGTGAAATAAGTATAGTTTCACTTCCCTGATATGAATCAATGATATAATTCTGAACATGCGTTTTGAAAGCAATGACACCATGACTTTGAAGTCAATGTCAGTGAATCAATCTCAGTTCCAAAATGTCAAGGCTTTACTTTCAGCCCATTAATGTCTGTGATTTAATTATAATAACAAAATCCAAAAATTCTGGCTTTTGTCCACAATATAGTGAGAGACTGGATAGACATGGTCAGATTACCCCTGGCCTGGATCTGAAATAGCAGCGGAGATGAAGGCTTAGCTTCTGTCTCATTCTCAAAGTGCCTGAGTCATGTTTGTATTTATATGATGTTACAGAGCTGAGCCTTTAGGGAGTGTTCCACATATAGTTTGCAAAATGCTTAACTAGCCATTTGTTGATTTAATGTCACAATCACAAGAAAGAAGCAAAGCATACAACTGCTTTTGTGCTTAATACCAGCAGAAATTGAGGAGCAATGCAAAAGGGCTTGACTGAAACAAGGATTTAACCATTCCTGCAAAGCAGGCTTCACAGTGTTTATTAACTGCAACAGGACAAATGGAGCCCCCATTTGTCAGTGTATCATGTCCTGCTTGTAGGCTTATTGGAGGCACCTGGTAGGTCACTGAGGGAGACAGATTTTCATTTTTCTGATCTTTGTTTTGATCTCCCTGTGTCCTGCCAATTCCTATCTTCTCATTCAGGAAACTCAGAAAGATCAGGAACATGGGAAGTTGCCTTGTATCAGCTCATTCTGTTAAGTCAGTCTATCCCAGCAGAGTGTGCTCAGAGTGATCATAGTTCTCTGGCAGAAGTCTTTCTCATCTCCTACTATCTGATCCTTTAAGGAGACATTTCAGGAGTTGGATTTGGGACCTTCACATGCTCTACCATAAGGGTTGCCAGTTCAGGATTATCTGAGGTATCTGGACCAAACTCTGAGACCTAGAGATGGCCCCTGGTGAAGGCATTAACCATGAAGCACCAACCATACATGTTCACAGCTATTCATTGAAACACGCACTCACACACACAGAAGAACACTCTTTTCCATTTGAAAATTAACGACATTTTTAGACACGACTTACAGCAGAAGAATCGAGCGGGAAAGCTTCGCTGCTGCAGCGTGGCATGGGACCCATTTCAGCTGATGCCGTCCCTGTGATGAAATCGTTCGTGTCACTTCCGTTTAGGATTGGAGCCGGCCGCACCATATTCCGCCAGATTTTATTCATGGAAGTTGTCTGTGAACAAAATATGGTGCGGCCGGCTCCAATCCTAAACGAAAGTGACACGGACGATTTCGCCACAGCATCATCTGAAATGGGTTCCCTGCCACACTGCAGCGGCAAAGCTCTCCCGCTCGATTCTTCTGCTGTAAGTTGTGTCTGAAAATGTCCTAAGACAGAAATCTTAGCTAAAGGAGCTGATCCCAGATTAAAGTGCAAGGAGAGGATTGTTCCTTCCCACTTATTTAGGCAGACAGGATAGGGAACATTTAATCATGGAATCATAGAATTATAGAGTTGGAAAAGACCACAAGGGCCATCCAGTCCAACCCCCTGCCATGCAGGAATATACAATCAAAGCATTTCCAACAGATGACCATCCAGCCTCTGTTTAAAAACCTCCTAAGAAGGAGACTCCACCACACTCTGGGGCAGTATATTCCACTGCCGACCAGCTCTTACTGTCAGGAAGTTCTTCCTCATGTTTAGGTGGAATTTCTTTTCCTGTAGTTTGAACCCATTTGTTCCATGTCCTAGTTTCTGGAGCTGCAGAAAACAAGCTTTCTCCATTCTCAGTATGACATCCCTTCAAATATTTAAACATGGCTATCACCTCTTAACCTTCTCTTCTCCAGGCTAAAACATACCCAGCTCCCTCATAGGGCATGGATTCCATACCTTCTACCGTTTTGGTTGTCCTCTTCAGAACATGTTCCAGCTTGTCAGTGTCCTAATCTAGCCTAATTGCTTGTAGCCTGAAGTTGAATGCAGAGTGGAGGGTGAGTCCTGGTGCAACAGTGATTGAGAGGGAAGGAGGAAAGTAACTAAGTAAATAAACAGACCACCCCCCTGCAGAGTCTTTGCAAGTTGCAGCAACAAATCAATTACGCTTTGCAAACTGCAGCAAGCTGCTGCTCTATTGACTGAGCTGGAGATTTGCCATTATCTCTTGCCCATATTTGAGCTCACCATAACTAGAAAATTTGCACCCTCCTCTCCCACCTGGAGATAGCCATGAAAACTGAAGACTCAGGGTAGAGTCAGACTGTGGGAAGAGGGAAAACAAATCTTTACCCTATAATACTCACTGATGAGGTAGATCCCTAGGCTGTTTAATATAAGGTTTTCTTTATGCAGGCTGATTTTTAGATGGTACCGTTGTTATTCTTATGTACCAATAGTTTGAAGCCACACTGTCCAAGAACAGTATTATTTCATGTTTGTTTGATTTACTGTTAGGTATTTTTCCTATTTTAGTTGCAAAAGGGTTGGGGAATAAGAGCACCAGGTCTCTGCAGCAAAGGGAGAACTCCGATGAAATAAGCCAAAAGCCAGGGAAAAGCCACAGAACACTTAAGAGGAAACCATCAGTTCTGTGGATAGAGTGTTCTTACAGCCAATAGTGTAAGTTATTTTGTGGGGGAGTTCATATAGAAATATGATTTCTGATACATGACACAAATTTTGAAGGGCTTGGCTAATGTACATCAGGGTGTTGCCATGTGAAATGTAGTGTTTTTGTTTTGAGTGGTGCCTACTCTTTTCATTTATGTGTACGCATGCCATTATTCCAGGTTCCTCTTTTCTGAAAATGAAGTATCTGCATCTAAAAGCACTAAGAAAACTACGCTGAGTCAAGATGATAGGTATAGACCTGGGATTAAATTGGAGTCATTTGGCTTGATTGCATGAGTGTCTCTCTCTCTCTCTCTCTGTGTGTGTGTGTGTGTATGTGTGTGTAATGGTGCTGTTGTTGTGATGCTCCCCCTTGGAAAGCAAACACATTGTGAATTAAATTAGCTTCACTTGGCAAGGAGGAAGCTCCACAATGACTGCCAGGATTACTTTAAAATCTAAGATTTTCAATTCCTTGAGGCAATCAGATTCCACCAGCTCAGGGACTCATGTTTGTCTCTCTGTGTGTGTGTTTTCCCTTAGCCTACTCCACTTCTAGCAGTTGGATGACTGCATGCTAAACTAGTCCCAAATTTGCTAGAATGACAGGCATTTCAAGAGAAAATTGGCACAACAGACTGTGGTTAAATGAAACACCATCTTCTTAGGTTAGAAAAGAAGGGAGCGGATGAATTGCAACAGGTACACTGCAGTTCTCGAGAGCCTGGAAAGTTACTTTTCAGGATGAATAAATTGAATGATATCCTGAAGCCATCTGGAATTCATCTGTGGTAGAAGGATGCTCTGGCACCATTCTACCCAACATCATCCTAAAACTTGTTAGGTTATAGATAGCTTCAGCATGTCATTCAATTTGTTTTCCTTAAAAGTAACTTCCCAAGAGTTTCATCCTACTACAATAGGGGATAGACTCAAAGTCCGAAATTTTGTAGTGTGATGAGCTAAGGAATACACTGGAATAGGGAGGCCATAAATCAACATGAAACAGGGAGAGCTTAAATAGAAGTAATGTGATTCTTTCAAAGTAAATACTATTTATGTATAGTCAGACCTCCATATCTGCAGGGGTTCAGTTCCTAGACTTATGACGGATACCAGAAACTATGGATAACAGCAAACCCTATTAAAATTAAGGACTTCCGGTAAAAAGATACCATAGAGTTAGGTTAGAGGACACCTCTCTAGGCATTTTCCAGCATCGCTCTATGTATGTGTCCCTGTTTTGTGTCCTGCAGGTAACTGAATTTGTGGATATTGATTCTGCAGATATGGGGGATCTGACTGTATTTATTTTTAAAAGTTCACCAGTCTTCCTGCTATCTTGGCAATCATTGACCAGACCACCAGCAAGTATTTCCTATAGCAGTGGTTCTTAATCTGTGGCCCATGTACCCAGAGGGGGCCACAAGGTCCACACAGGGGCCCCGTGAAGGCTTGAAGGTTGCTTGGCCCATGTCTTCCCTGCAGTGGAGTGGCCACCTGACAGGAGCCAAGGCAAAGGCTGGATGGCTTGGCCTGCACATTGCCATTCAATCAGCTCTAGCCACATGCTTGCAGAAGGAAAATCTTCCCTCCCCTCCAGTGCCTCTGAGGGAAGGTTTAATGGATGGTATAATTATATTATTGTTATCAGGTGGTATTATTATTGTTATTATTGTTCTTAGGGTTTAAAATCTTGAGTTAAGTATTGGGGGACCACAGCAAAAAAATATATTTAAATCGGGGTCCATGGTAAAGAAAAGGTTAAGAACCCTTGTCCTATAGTATTTTCTACAAAGAGAGAAAATTTCCTACAAACTAATCCTTTAGGTAGAATACTGCCAGTACAGAGATTATCAGACAGGAATGCCAAAAGCGTTCCTGTTCCACAATCTCCAATCTCACCCCTGTCCTGGCACAATAACCCTCCCCACCATATTTACCCTCTTTCCCATTGACAGGCAGCCCAGGAATGAACAGAGCTCTAACAGAGCTCCATTCACTTCCTGGATTGAAATCCCTCCCGTTCTCATAAGAAGATGCGAGCGTGGGAAATTCAAAAATAAAAAGTAAAATACACAAACACAAAAAATTACACCAAGCACAGAAACACACTATAAAACATATATGTAACCTGGGGAGGGTCAGATAAAGTGCATCACTTACCTGGATGTCATGATCTCATCTGGAAGTGTTCCGGCAGGACCGCCTGTTGACGCTGCATTCATGTGAGTTGAATGGCCCGAGGCTTCACATGCAAGCAGTGCTGGCACCAAATGGGATGGGCCATCAGCCCATCAATAAAAAGAAATGCAATAATGATGCCAGCAGAATGTATATTGGCCTGGTTGACAGGTTTGTTGGAAAGAGCAGTGTAATGAGAAATGGAACATAAGATGGAAATGTGAAAATAAATGATGCCTTTTGAGAATATGTGTTAAGGTCGTGGTACAGTTAAAGGCAAAAGAGGCATTAAATTTGTGGAATTTCCAGGTGAAAGGAGGACCCAAACTATTCCCATTGGTTTACCTTCTTGCTGATGCCCATTTTTGTGATGATACTGATGGCTACAGCATTAGGCTGTCCCAGCTGGGCTTAATTCCTGCAGAAAGAGTTACCTGACCACCAACAAAACTAATTTGCCCAACCAACCTGTCAACCAGGCCAATATAAAACAAACACTGTAGGTAGAGGCAAATACATTTAGACAGTGGGCTACTAACATTTTTAAAAGAGGATTATTTGCTTGGAAAACTATTTCCTGGAGCCAAAATCCAATGGTGTACTATGGCTGGACCCCACTGCTTCAGATTGGAATAGTGCCTCACTCCTTTCCTTGTCCCCATGTACCCTAAAAATAACTTCTAAAAGAGGAGGGCTGAGAAAACCTTTGGTGCCATGGAAGGCTGCAGGACACATTGGTTATGGAAGAACCCTGCTGGATACAGAAGTATGCCACTGTATCTTGGCCTGGGTACACAACCAATTAAGCTTTAATTGTGTGTATAACATGCAGAATTTTGTTCAAAATGTATGAAATTCTTGCAATTTTTAAAAAAGGACTAATTACATAAGCACGTAGTCTCTTAACTGCAGTGTTGACCATTTCTGATGCTCCAGAGGCAAGGTATAGGATGGAGAAGAAAGGAAACTGCCACACCATATCAGTGGAACAACACTATCTGTGGAGGTTGTGAAAGGTGATGAAGCTTGCACAAAACATTCACATTACAGGGAAGGGGAGAGAAACCACTTGCAATATTTACCAACCATGTATCAAAGAATCTCATGCCTTTCTCTCTTTCTCCACATCCTTTCTTCCATCCCACCCACCACAAAGCATTTGACAAGACTGAAGGAATTAAAGTCACCAAAGAGAAACATATTGCCCAGGGGTGAGATTTCCTTTAGCCCTGTACCCTTCCCAGCATTTTCATCTCCTTTATGTCTGAAACAGCTGTTATCTTGAAGTGTATGGCAACAGCATCCCTGTCATTGCTGCAGTGGCAGAAACTTCTCTGTTTAGTCAATTCTGAGCCTGGTTGTCTTTCTCCCCCGCCCCTTACCCACAAGGCTTTAAAAAATCCACACTGCACAAGAAAGAGGGTAAGGGGTGGGGAGAGGAAGAAATGCCCCCCTCCAAGGTGGCTAGATGCCCCTCCTACTTCAGCAATGCCAAGCTTTCAAAGGCACTCTGAAAGATTCACAGATTCTCCCAAAAAGAGGCCAATTCATTCTCTCCTCTGGCACTGCATCCCCGGCTCTCATCTTATACATAAAAAAATAAACACTTTGCAGCATTATCACTCCCCATTCCTGGGAGATCTGAAACATCCACAGTCATTGGCTTAATTAAGAATCCATGCCTACATGAGAAGGGTAAATAAGCTTAATTCTTAAGTGCTGACAAAATGGGTTAAATAACTAGATGGACGTGGGGGGGGGGAGTCCCTATCCAAGAAAGAGGCCATGGTAGCCTGGATGCTAAATTGCAAAGACCTTAAAAAAGAGAAAAAAGGAGCAACAGCAAGCAGAAACAACAACCATACAAAACCCAGCCCAGTGCTAAAAGCAAAGCTTAGGCGATGCCACCTTACTCTGTGGATGTTCGACAGCTCAAAAAGCTTTCAGAGGCAGCCTATTAACTTTCCAGGGAAATATATGTATAAAAATAGCCATTATTGCTGAATAAATTACAGACAAAGGGGGCCAATTTGCAGGAAACAGAACATTAATGTATTTTTAATGGCTGAGCTAAGGGTATGGCGGCATTCAGTGTCTTAATTCTAGTACATTAGCAATGCTTGTATACATTAGCCGTGAAAACTATAATGTCAAACGTTGTTTCAGAATTGAAATAAGGGGGTACAGTCATCTTAGCTATTATTGTTGTTGTTATTATTATTGTTTTTAATGTAGACACACAAGGAAGTCACTTCCAACCCCAAAATCATTTTGGAGAATTCTAATATTGTTTCCTTTTTTTGCATGGCAAATCAAAGAACCACAGGAAGGAAGACGCTACAACAATTTTCTTTAATATTGTCATTCAGTTCTCTTCTTTTTCTTTTTAAAGGAATAGGCTTTTATAATCTTTTCTGCACATCATCTCACTTCCATCTCTCCAAACAAGTTCTCCCAGCATTAGGCAGGTCTTTTAATGTCAATTCAATGTATACATATATTTGGCATTTTATTTATTCAATTGTCAACAGATTATTATTTTTAAATTAATTAGCTATCTCCATTTTCCTGATTCACCAGATGTTTTCTAAACACATTATGGAGGGAAAAAATCCCTCAATATAGGGTAGCCTTTTGGACCTCAAGTAAAAGCATACCACAGACCCCTACTGGAGGACCTAGAAGATGCATTTCTATGGCATGTGTCCCCTATTTTGTGTTCCGCAGATAATGGAAACTGCAGATATTGGTTCCACGGATACGGGGATCTGACTGTACACACACACACACACACACACACACACCTCAACAATACAACAAATTGTATATGAAAATGTGACACATATGCACTATCCCAAAAGTTCTATGCACCCCATGAGATGCCATTGATTGCAAGGATCTTCTACTTGTGTTGCTCAGCAGTACTGCAACATTTGGATGCAGTCTTAAAACCCTAAATAAAAACCAAACCCTGAGGCAGTTTTCAACACAAGAAAACAAATTCAAGGTGAGGTAGGCAGTTTGGGCTCAGCCTTGGCAGAAATACCTTTTGAGTTAGGAGGAAATTAAAAACATTTGATGACCAGCTTATAAATCCCCAAGTTATTCAAGAACTCAAAAAGAGATTACTAGAAACTGAATTAGGGTCTTATGATATACCTAGCACTGTTTCAAGGACTTCAGATTCATCAGAGGGAATATAGGATTAACCCTCATCTGAATGGCCCAGTTTTCGCTATGCAACTGCTGAACCTCTCTGGCTGCTGGATGAGTCAGCTCCTTACCATTCTGCTAGGCTTGTTTTCTATTCTTATTCATCTTTTCTCCTTTAAAATACTTACTGAAATACTGTACAAATTTCCTGTAGCTAATAGCTCAGCTCCGCTTTAAAGGCACTCCTGGACTTACAGTTTCTGTCAGCAAGAGATCACACTGGGAATAGGCCATGGAACAATTTGCAGAGTTGTCTTGACTGCAAACTCATAGAATCATAGAATTGTAGAGTTGGAAGATACCACAAGGGCCATCTAGTCCAACCCCATGCCATGCAGGCACGCACAGTCAAAGCACTCCTGACAGATGGCCATCCAGCTTCTATTTAAAAACCTCCAAAGAAGGAGACTCCACCACACTCCAAGGCAGTGCATTCCACTGTTGAACAGCTTTTACTGCCTGGAAGTTCTTCCTAATGTTTAGGTGGAATCTCTTTTCCTGTAGTTTGAGTCCATTGTTCTGTGTCCTTGTCTCTGGAGCAGCAGAAAACAAGCTTGCTCCATCATCAATATGACATCCCTTCAAATATTTAAACATGGCTATCAAGAAAATTTTCAAAGGGAAGGCACTCCCTGTTCTCTTTTGGGAAGGGAGTGGAGATGAGGATATTTTGTGAGTAGGAAGAAAAGCACCTTCAGTTTTCTTCTGCTTTTGTTCCTTATGCTTTACTCCAGCCATGCTCCTCATCTGGTTCCTAGTCCATTGGGGATAATTTTTTGGACACAGAGAGTAGAAAAATGGACCCAGCTGGTCAGTCTTAGGGATATTTTGGGTGGACTGAATGCAGTGGGAAAAGATAGAGAGTAGTCTTATACTTGGGACAGAAGGAATATTTGTTACTGTTGGAAGAATAATAGGTTTCCCAATGCTCAAGGAACCCCTGCTGAAAAGAATAGAGCATAATTTGGGGATTATTCTGTACAAAACACCAAAAGTTTTATGCAGAATAATTTTACAATTATAATTCTCAAACTTCTATAATTTTATAAAACAAAAATTTTACACAATAATTCTCAAATTACAATTTGTAAAACTTCTATAATTTTAGAAAACAAAAGGTTTTGTACAAAATAATTTCCAAATTATACTTCTCAATCAATTATAACTTTATAAAACAATAAGTTTCATGCAGGCCCATTTTCAAACTTTTAGCATTCTCAAACTTCAAATTCTCAAATATGTTTTCTGCACAGAAAAACCACATGAATTTTTGTGCAAAATATTTCCTCCAAAAAGCTTTGCATAGAGCAAGTACTCCTAAAAGCTCTGCAAAGTGTGAATACCTCCCAAGAGCTGTGCAGAATCCCCCCCCCCACTTTGAAGTAAGGGAATATTACTAAAAACAATTCATCTTTGCATGTGAGCATGAAGAAGGCAAAGAGTGCCATCCCTATCTTATAGTGAGTCAGATCCTTGGTCCATCTAGCTCAATATTATCAACTCTGACCAGTAGTGGCTCTTGGAGTTTTCAAGCAGGATTCTTTCTTAGCTAGAGACTCCTGATAGTCTCTGGAGGTCTCCCATCCAAGTACTAATGGCTTGACCTTGGTTAGCTTCTGAAACCAGATGAAACTGGATGTGTTCAATGTTGCTCCACCAAAATATTATCACTACTTTCGAAGCACTGTGAGATTGGAATGTGCCCCATATAATACATATTTACTGTTTGCTTTGATATCGGATAGATATCCATTGCTTCTTCTTCAAAAGCAAAATCTGTTGCCTCTCAGTTCTTTCCTTAACTATGCTTCTTGCTGCTATGTGGCTTCAGGTCGTTTCTGACATATGGCGACCCTCAGGCAAACCTATCATGCGGTTTTCTTGGCAAGGTTTGTTCAGAGGTTTTCCATTTCCATCCTCTGAGACTGAGAGCGTAAGACTTGTCCAAACCCACCCAGTAGGTTTCCACAGCCATGTGGAGATTTGAACCCTGGTCTCCCTAAGTCATAGAATCATAGAATTGCAGAGTTGGAAGAGACCATGAGGGCCATCCAGTCCAACCCCCTGCCACACAGGAAATCACGATCAAAGCATCCCCAACAGATGGCAATCCAGCCTCTGTTTAAAGACATCCAAGGAAGGAGACCCCACCATGCTCCGAGGGAGTGTGTTCCACCGCCGAACAGCTCTTACTGTCAAAAAGTTCCTCCTAATGTTGAGGTGGAATCTCTGTTCCTGGAGCTTGCATCCATTGTTCCGTGTTCAAATCTCTGGAGCAGCAGAAAACAAGCTTGCTCCATCATCAACGTGACACCCCTTCAAATACTTAAACAGGGCTATCATATCGCCTCTTAACCATATTTTTTCCAGGCTAACCATACCCAGCTCCCTAAGTCTCTCCTCATAAGGCATGGTTTCCAGACCTTTCACCATTTTAGTCACCCTTCTCTGGACACGCTCCAATTTGTAAATATCATTTTTGAATTGTGGTGCCCAGAACTGGACACAGTATTCTAGGTGAGGTCTGACCAAGGCTAGGACTTTATCAGATGTGGCAAATATGGCATCATAATGATGTCTAATGATCACAAAAGGGTGTGCATACCAAATGACGTCATCCTTTCATGATCATGTACTGTCAATAAGGCATACTTTTTTATTGATGTCTCAAGCTGTCAATTGATCCCCTGTGGTGCTTTGTTCACAGTATTGTGCTCAGTGAATGCAGCATCAATTATCAGAACACTTCCAGGTGAGATAGGGATAGCCAGGTAGGGGACACTCTTTTTATGAATCTTCATGGTTCACTTGGGACTTTTAAAGTGTGTTCCTTTGCTTGTGTCTATGTTTTATGTCTTTATTTTATTTTAATTTTTGAATTTGCTACGCTTGCATCTTCTCGTGAGAATTGGTGAGATCTGAAAGCAGAACGTGAATGGGAGCTTCATTCACTCTCCCTTAGTGCCTGGGCTGCCTCTTTAACACGAGTAAGGTCAGGTCTGATGGGGGGTTCTTTTGCTGGCATAAAACCACAGCAAAATATGTCAGCAAAAGAACATTAATGGAGAGTGGTCTGACAAAGTCCCTAGTCTAACACTCAGACCACCACACCACACTGGCCCTCTCAAGCCAGGAGATATTTTATTAATTTGTTGTTAAGAGAGAGAGAGATGATAGCTGAACAACACCCCCTCCCAAAAAAACCCACCATACCCTATAGTGATATTTGCAGTGAAAACAAAATAATAGAAGAGAACAACCCTCTATTTCCCCTTTACATTCCAGCAGTTTCTTTCTTTCATACATGTTTTCCATAGTGTTTTCTACCATGATTGGGTTTCATAGATATTTGTTGAAAATTACTGTATACTTTTTTTTTTGCTATATATGGGTATCACATATTTGTCATAACTTTCCTCTGCTATTCCACCTCTCACAAAATAGGAGGCTGGCCTCCAGCTGCGCCATTTCCTTCCTATCACCTCAGAGAGGTCACCTAGAGCTTGGATTAGCATGTAGCTGCTCTCCGACAGGTGTTGTTTTAAAGCTCCTCGACCCAGGCTCAACTGCAGTCAGTGTAAAATCTTCCTTAAAGCTCCATCTCTGAGTGTTCACAGGGGGTGGAGAGAAAAAATGACAAGATCAGTTCACAGCCTCTTGATGCTTAAAGTGGAGGCCTGCTGCTTGCTCCTTTCAACCTCACTGATCAGTTTACCTCAATTTATTGTCTTAAAGCCAGCTGTGAACAGAAAATGGATGGAAAGTTATTCTCATTCTCCTGATATTAATCCATCTCCACTGCACTAAGGGTCTAGAAACTGGCTGTCTTTATGCATGCATGTACATGTACACATACACACAAACACACACACAGCTTGGAAAAGTTACTTTTTTGGACTACAGCTCTCCGAATGTCCCTCCTCAGCCAACATGACCAAGGGCCATGGATTCTGGGAGCTATAGTCCAAACCCTGACTTTCTGAACCTCTAGATGCACACACACAAACAGGCACACAAACTCGCACATAGATTCGAGATAACAGTAGTAGCTACTGATAGTATGGGAGCTGTAGTCCCTCCTTGTGACTTTTTCTAATGCCCTTTGTAAGTGGTCCAAACAAGGGATTGAAAGGATATCTGAAAATATTTGAACAAAAGGTCAAAAGCATGTGTTTTAAGTGTTGAGAAACAGGGACGAGAAGAATGCTGGACTGATGAGTATCTTTACAACTCTGGACTTATTCTGCACAAAATTTGCACGTGGTTGTTTTGTGCCCAAATCAGCATTTTCTGTGGTGAAAATATTAATATTAATTATTAATATTAATTAAAATATTCATTCATGTGCAGTAAATGCTGTTTTCTATGCAAATCAACCATGTGTAATTTTTTACACAGAATAAATAACCAATTACAACATTTTCTGCACATTAAACAGTATTTTCTGTGCATGAATTAATATTTATTAATTATATATCTGTGCAGGAGTTAACATGGAGATTGCAGCCAAGAAATAAGAAGAAGACTAGGAAAGGCAGCTGTGAAAGAAATAGACAAGATCCTGAATTGCAAAGATACATCACTGAATACTAAAGTTAGGATTGCCCACGCCATTGTATTTCCTATTACTACGTATAGCTGTGAGAGCTGGACAGTGAACAAAGCTGACAGGAAGAAATTCAACTCATTTAAGGTGTGATGCTGGAGAAGAGTTCTACAGATACTGTGGACTGCTAAAACAACAAATCAATGGGTCCTAGAGCAAACCAAGCCTGAATTCTCCCTAGAAACCAAGATGACTAAACTGAAACTGTTTTACTATGACCATATCATAAGAAGGCATAAATCACTAGAAGAGACAATAATGCTTGGTAAGGCAGAAGGCAGGAGGAAAAGAGGATGGCCATATTCCAGATGGATAGACTTAATTAAGGAATCCACAGACCTGAGACTGCAAGACCTGAGCAGGACTGACTGTTCAGGATAGGGTGACTTGGAGGTCTCTCATTCATTGGGTCGCCATAAGTAGAGGTTGACCTAACGGCAGTTATGAACAACAACAATTAATATTTCTGCATTGAAATATTATTTTCCATGCAGAAAACGCTGTTTCCTATGCAGAATACATTGATTTTTGCTCAAAAGAACCATATGGGATATTTTCACAGAATAAATCCCAAATTGCAAATAGCCTTTGAAAACTGTGTGCTTTTCAAAGATGTTCTTGTATGGGAAGAAAATTGCTGAAATTACTCATCACTACCTTTGAGAAGAAACTCTCTGAAGAATTACATGCCTAGGCCAAGTCTCAGTTGTAGTTCCAGGGATCTCCATGCAGATTTGGGAAAGCCTCCAGTTTGAAACTTCACAGAGTCTGTGGTTTGCATTTGCTTTCCAAAGCTATTTTTGTGGTCACCAAAGCCCCGTTAATTTCTTATCAATTTAAAAAAAACAGAAAATTGCACCTTTACAGTTTTTGCCATGTCTGATAAAGCCCATAGTCTTTTTATAGCTATCCTGGAATATTAAAGTTAATCACAATAGTGATTCCCCTGCCACCACATTTTTGCAAACCAATTTTGAACACACACTTAACAGCAGACCTTTGAAGCTTGCTATGACCCCTCCCGACACACACACACTGAAATGGCATGCCAGGATCTTTTGCAATTCTGCTTAGCCTACACCACCCCCTGCTTCTGTGCTTTTTTGCGAGGCAACCTTTATAGAGAAGCCTTCAGCTCCCTGATGTCACAAATAGAAAGAGATACAAACCTTTGCTTATTTCAGTCTCATCCATATTTCATTTTTTTTCTTGCTGGGTGGAATTATTTTCAATGATTTTTAGCATTCAAGAAAGGTTTTTTGACTTTTAAAAAATCTATCAAGGTTTTATGCTAGATTTTTGTGGGTTTTTTTGGCAGATATTACAGTGATTTTGTCGATAGCTACTGCTGATGATGGAGAAGGAAACATTTGTCTTTTTGCTACCCAGTAGTGGTAAATCATACAATAATGCTCAGTAAAATGGAAGACAATAGGAAAAGGAGACCTTATTATAGATGGACTGGTTCAATAAAGGAAGTCATTGCCCTGAGTAAGTCTAGAGCAGGGCTGTTGATGATTGGTGCTTTTGAAGGTCTCACATACACAGGGTCACCATAAGCTTAAGCTGACTTTACAGCAAATCACAACAAAGAGGTGTATAATATCACAGCAGCTGACTTTTTTTACACCAGGGTGCCTTGACCCCTCCAGACACTGTTTCTCATTAAGGATACCAAAAAATTGTGACCATTCATTACATCTCTGGTATGTAAAATACATTTTACAGGACAACTGCAGAAGGAAAATCGCTGTGCTTCTCTCCTTATCTCCTTGGGAAGAGAAAAAAAAATGCTCTACTTTTCTGAAGTGACCATGCTGCAGACAACAGCTATGTTTGGTGTCAAGCATATTTCTGAGATTGGCAGAACACACAGGGTACTGTTCTGCTCACAATCTGATCTAAAAGATCCTGGGATTAGAACTCTGACTATAGGTGACACAGTCGAGGGGTAAGATGTTGACCAGGTACAGGAGATTATCAGACATGGTGGAACGCAGCAAAAAAGCATAATCCAAGTTGTATCAGAAGAACGGGAGGAGAACAGGAAGGGCAACATTACCAGATGCTGCATCCTTCTGCCGTTCTGGGGGCATAGTGCTGCCATGGACAAGGCTTCTTTTTTTTTATTGACGGGGACAAGCCACCAATAAAAAGGCAAGCTATGCCCCTTGAATGTTGGCAAACATCATCTGATAATCTTGCCTGTTCTTGTTCTTCTAGCGATCTTCTGATGCCGTTTTTGTCATGTCTGATAATCTCCACAGAGATGCTGATGGTTGTAGAACTGCTTCCTGCCTTCTAATTAAGAATCTTTGCATCTCAGAGGTGTTTAGAAAGTAAACAGTTCTTTGTCCACCTAAACTGGAAGGATCATGGGCTTGTCTATATGAGGCAACCCCCCCCCCAACAAAAAACAAAATGGAGTGCCTCATAGTAATGGCATTTTGAAACAGCTGCAACTTGTCTTAATGGTATTTTTGCTCCCATAAGCTTTGCATACAAGATGGTGGCCATGAGTGATTTACTCGTGATTGTACGTATCTTAATTTGCTGCTGACAGACTTTTTTTTTTAAAAAAAAAATCAATGTCCAAGATTCAATAGAGTATTTTCAATTACCAGAAAAGCAAAAGCAAACAAAACAAAACACCACCCAGTTTCCTAGCACTTGCTCACTAAAGTGAAAATCCAACATGGTGGCAGCAGACACTTGCCTTGTTAGCAAGCCCCACCCCCTGTGCTCACCCAGCCAATCATCTTTGCATTTCCTCTCCTATGGAAAAGCAATCATATTGAACTGTTTGTCCCAATGAGCTGGAATTCACATTCCCCTTGCTGTTTTTTAAAAAACTCTGGGAAAAGCTGCAACATTTTAGATGTTTTGGGGCTCCCTCCTTCCTAATACGCTGAAACAATATATAATGCCATTAAGACAAGTAGGATTCTCCTTGCATTCTGTGAGGAGTATTTTTGCCATTTAGACAACCAGTACAATTCACCTGGTAACAGAAACAGCAAAATGTCTATGAGACAAGGCAGTTCTGGGTGCAGTTCTGAGTTCAAATATTGATGAGAATTCACAGAGTAGTTTAAGCTGTGTTGCATTCAACCAAAGCTTCACCCCAACTCCCACATCTGCATGATGGGAAGAATCATATTGACCTTTCTTAAATGGCTTTGGGAAAAGAATACAACAGGACAAGGAAGCCTCCCTCAACCTGAAAGACTGGTTCATAGAATCATAGAGTTGTAGAGTTGGAAGAGACCACAAGGGCCATCGAATCCAACCCTCTGCCACGCAGGAATCACAATCAAAGCATCCCTGACAGATGGCCATCCAGCCTCTGTTTAAAGACATCCAAGGAAGGAGACCCCACCATGCTCCGAGGGAGTGCGTTCCACTGCCGAACAGCTCTTACTGTCAGAAAGTTCCTCCTAATGTTGAGGTGCAATCTCTGTTCCTGGAGCTTGCATCCATTGCTTTGTGTTCTAGTCTCTGGAGCAGCAGAAAACAAGCTTACTCCATCCTCAATGTGCCACCCCTTCAAATACTTAAACAGGGCTATCATATCGCCCCTTAACCATTCCCCCCCCCCCAGGCTAAACATACCCAGCTCTCTAAGTCTTTCCTCATAAGGCATGGTTTCCAGACCTTTCACCATTTTAGTCGCCCTCCTCTGGACACGCTCCAATTTTTCAATATCCTTTTTGTACAGCATCTCAGGGTTCTGATGGGAGTGCTTAATTTCTCCTACCTGGAGACACTGAAGATTCAATTTAGGACACTAAAATGTGCATTTCCCTTAATCTAACTCCAGTTTTCTCATAAAAAAGCCCCCACTCTAACATTCTACAAAACTAATTAGGATGGTAGAATGACTGAACTCTTTCCTTAAACCATTTATTTTTACTCCACTACAATTAATAAAAGCAGAAAATGACTCCAAATGCTATTTGCTATTCCTTCAACAATTGTGACATGAACATGAAATATGCACTTACCAGCAGTGCTTAACAGTAATAAAAAGGGTTGTTGTTGCTGAAATCCTTTTCTGAATTAATTTTATTGCATTTAAAACTTATTTTTTAAAGAATGACCCAAGTCATTAATAATGTTACACAGCATATGCTTTGGGATTCCATCCCTCCCATCTTTGATTGGCTTTAAATTTGGTATAATTAAGGGGTTAGAGAGGAAGAGGGAAAGTGATAATTATTCATTTGTATATTTTATTTTAAACATGTCGTACACACACTAATGCCTGCTCTGCAAGTTGTTCACTCACTGATTTTAGCCAGCTCTCTCTCTTCTTCATCCCTTCCCCTCAGGTAAAAAGAGACAACCATACCTTCCAATTGTCTGATTGGAATAGTCCCAGTTAATCCTGTGTCATCCCATTTTTTCAGCTATTTTTTTTTAATGCCCTAGTTTCTCTCTCCTCCACACACATTCTCCATTAATTCTCAGCTTATGTCAATTGCCGTAAAATGGATTTTAAAAGCAAAAGTATTTTGTTCTCAGTCAGCAGGGGAAAGAGGAGAGTGGGTTAAGATTTTGCCCTTCCCTGTAGGTTCAGGCAAAAGCAAACCACTGCTGCAGCCTCTCCTAGTTTATGTGTTCTTCCTCATTAATAACTTTTGCTATCTTAACCACACTCTTATGTTGCTTGGCCGTGTCGCCCAGTTTTTATCTACGAAATGTTGACAAGCAAGGAAAAAAATAATGAAGTTTATCTTTAGGTTTACAGATTCACCAGACTACTGTTGATAAATGGCACAGTGCAAAGCTATACTGATGTTCCATAATGCTATACTGATGTAGCTCTGGAGGACTACTGACCAGGGTATTAAACCAGGGAAGCAATTGTGTAAGGAGGTATTGATAAAAAAAAGTGGAACCAGTTGCACAAGTGTGAAAGCCCAACAGAATTGCATAGTAAAATGCTCATGAATGCATTGAGAAGCGTTAATATCAGATATTACAATCATTTGCGTGTCAATGTGGGAGGCAGTCCCCTCTTCCCTTCACCCCTCCCCAAATAAATACAGACACAATTGCTTGAAAACATCTTATACTGTAACAGGAAATAAACATTGAAAGATGATGTAGTCAAAATTGACAATAAAGGCTACAACTTTTTGATGACAGCTGCTTAGGTTGGCACATACTCATGGGTTTGGATCTGGATCGACCAACCCGCCTGTCTGGTCGATGCCACTGTTGTCAGCCTGAGTGCCGACAATCACCAGCCTGTAAAAGGGGAGGAGTTTTGGCAGGCCCCAATCTGTTAGCCAGCTCCGTATCCTCCCCTCCCTCCCACGTGATCCGTGATGGCCGTCCAGGGGGGGTTGTCCCAGATGTCATGCCCCAAATAGCCATGTACTTGTGTCCTGACCCCCCTGGGGGTCTCTGTGAACTTAAACTTGATCTAGACTTAGAACTTGTTGGAGTTATGATCAGAACCCATGCCAACTGCCCCTAAAAGCTGTGACAAAGAACAAAGAAACTGCATACTGAACTTAAACCAACAAAGGGTGGGTGGGTGGGTCTGTCTTCAGCTCCCTGAGAGCCACTGCCTGGTCTGGTGGTCTGTTTGGGAATTTATTCCCGACCGCTGGACCAGAGGGGAAACCTGCTGCACAGAGCAGCAGGCCCCACCCCCACAGCCAATCAGAGGTCAGGCACCTCCTTGCCTCTGATTTGCCACCTGCTGCTGGAAATAGCTAATCAGGAAGAGAGAGACTCTCTCCTGGCCAGCCAAGCGTGCTGGGAAGAGGATGAGCAGTATGGCGGTGCCCAGGCCGCTCCCTCACAACCACGCAGGAGGGCTGAAGGTTGGAGGGCCCCACCAGCCCCACAAATCCAGCTGTCAAGGGGGGGGATGTAAATCCTGCAGCTGCCTTGCAGCAACTGTTCTATAGACAGACCCATAAGACAGAGGAGAAATCATTAGTTTCTCAGAAGTAACAACTCTCCTAGGGATCATGTACGGTATGCACATTAGGGAATCTATGGAGAGGAAACTTTCATTGGGCATCTGCGGCAGACAACTTAGATAGAGGATCTGTCACATTAGGGGATGAACAATAACTCCCAACTCCCCCCCCACACACACACTTCTAAGCTATTTGGGTCCAGGCTATTTGAAGGACCAGGATCTTCATTTATAAGCCCATTAGAACCTGAGATCTTCAGAAGAGTTCTTCCTCTCTGTTCCACCACCTTCTCAGGCTTGTTTGGTGGGAACAAGGGAGACGTCCTTCTCAGTGGTTGATCCCAGTCTTTGAATCTCCCTCCCTAGGGAGGCCAGCATGGCTCCCTCCTTGCTCTCCTTCTGTCAGTAACTGAAAATATGTTTGCACTACCAGGCTTTTAGAAACTGAATGGGGTGGGCTTGATGTGCTGTGCTGTTTTATGGCTTGTATAGTTTTTTAATGAAATGTAATATTTTTAATGTTTAATGTTTTGACTTTATAAATTGTTTCATTGTTTTTAATTAACTTTTATATTTATACTCTTATCAAAGTTTTATACAGTTTTTAATGCGTATTGCTTTAAATGTCTACATACCCTAAAGTCACCAGATCCCATATGATCTTGGAGGCTAAGCAAGGTCATCCCTGATCAGTACTTTGAAGGGAGACCACCAATGAATACCAGGTGCTGTAGCCTATATTTCAGAGGAATGAACTGGCAAATCCACCTCTGAGTATTCTTTGGCTAAAAAAAACCCTATGAATTTCATGGGTTCATTGTAAGTTGACAGGCAACTTGAAGGCACATACACCTGGATTTGAAAAAGTGTTGTTAACCACCTTTATTGGGAGAAAGGCTGGATATAAATGAATAATAACAATCCCACCACAGCCTTGTAGAGTGAAGACTGTGAGCCTGTCTACACTACATAAATATAGCAGTTTGACACCACTTTTATCCACCATAGTTCTAGCCTATGGAATCCTGGTATCTATAGTTGTGTGAAGTATTTACCCACTTCTATCAGAGAACTCTATGCTTCACCAAACTACAAATACGGTTGCCCCTCCACATTTGCAGCTTTCACACTCACTGTTTTGATTATTTACACTTTAGCCCCGAGCCCCTTCGGGAAGGCTAGCGAGAGCCAGGGCAACCCCCTGCCTACGCCTTCCCTGGCCTTCAAGAGGCGGCTCCGGGGCTTCAAAGCCTTGGAGTCCGCTCAGGAAGGCTGGGGGGGAAGGGGCGGGCAGCCTCCCTCCCTCCCCCTGCCTTCCCCGGCCTTCCTGAGGGGGCTCCAGGGCTTTTATGCCCCGGAGTCCCCTCAGGAAGGTGGGGGAGAGGCAGGGCAGCCTCCCACCTGCCCGCCCGCTGCCTTCCCCGGCCTTCCTAAGCTGGCTCTGGGGCTTCAAAGCCCTGGAGTCCACTCAGGAAAGCCATGGGGAGGCAGGGCAGCCTCCCTCCCTCCCGCTTTCCCTGGCCTTCCTAAGGTGGCTCTGAGGCTTCAAAGCCCCGAAGTCTGCTCAGGAAGGTCGCGGAGAGGCAGGGCAGCTTCCCTCGCTCCTGTCCGCTGCCTTCCCCAGCCTTCCTGAGGGGGCTCCGAGGCTTCAAAGCCCCAGAGTCCACTCAGGAAGCCCGGGAAGAGGCAGGGCAGCCTACCGCCCGCCCACCCACTGCCTTCCCCGGCCTTCCTAAGCAGGCTCCAGGGCATCAAAGCCCCGCAGTCTGCTAAGGAAGGCCAGGGAGAGGCAAGGCAGCCTCCCTCCCTCCCTCCCGCTGCCTTCCCCGGCCTTCCTAAGTGGGCTTCGTGGCTTCAAAGCCCCGGAGTCTGCTCAGGAAGGCCATGGGGAGACAGGGCAGCCTCCCGCCCGCCCGCGTGCTACCTTCCCCGGCGTTCCTAAGGGGGCTCCAGTGCTTCTAAGGCCTGGAGTCCCCTCAGGAAGGCTGCGGACAGGCCGGCCAGGGTGGCCAGACACCCTCCCGCTGCCTCCCTCCCACTGGGGGGGGGTCATGGGAGCAGCATTTTTTATTCGCAGTTTTTTCACATTCACTGGGGTCTCAAGACCCCCGCGAATGTGGAGGGATAACTGTACCAGGATTCCATAGGATAGAACTATGGTGGATATAGTTGTATGCAACTGCTATATTTCTACAGTGGATTCTACAGTGGATTCTACAGTGGATTTCTGATAAAAATAACCACCACAACAAGAAGAACAGCAATAGCTGTAGCCTCTAGCTGCTGAGAGGATGAGCAGGACTGCTGCTCACTTTTCCTTTCCTTTCCTTTGCACACCACAAATCATTACAAGAGCCACCGAAACATTGCCACCTTCAAATGGGATGAGAGAATGCTCTGTATGAGTGAGTGTGTGTGTGTGTGAGAGAGAGAGAGAGAGAGAGAGAAAGAGTGAGAGAGTGTGAGAGAGAGAGTGAGTGAGAGAGAGAGAATGAATCAGTTCAGCTTAGCCCTATTAAAGAGTTGTTGTTGTTATTGCTATATTTATACGTACTTGTATCCCACCTTTCCCCCAGTCTGGGACTCAAGGCATCTTAGAAAAATTAAAACAGATACAGCTGGGGGTGGGGGCGAATCATAAAAGCTTAAACTATAATTATGCTACCAATAAAATTAAAAACCATTAAAATTAAACTATTAAAAAGAACAAGAAATATCAATGCAGCCCATGAAAGGTTGTTGTCATTACTGCTGCAGATGAGAATGAAGATCCTGAGTTTCTCCAACTCCCCCCCCCCCATTAAAACAATATTGTTTCACTTCTGTATTTTCTGCCAAGGAGAGAGAGAGCAAATAAGAGAAACATCACCTCCAGTAAACATACTCAGCTGTGTTTCTGTTCAGTTAATGGTACTTCCTGTGTAAAGGTCACTGCTCACATGGCGTGTAGAAGCTATAATGGCTCAATTTAACATCCTGAGTACTGAAGTGTAACTCTTCCCTTTCTTTTTCCAAAACCTCTCTGTCAGCTATTTTCCAATTTGTCTGTCCTGTGCTCAGGGCTGCCAGCTTTGGGTATATTATAAACCTTATAATCGCAAAACATGCAAAGCAACAAAAAACATCCTTCTCTTTATTTCTTCTTTAAATACTCTCTACCCTGTCCTGTTGGTGTATCATCCAGGTCAGTTAGCAATCATAACAATAATTATTATAGAATCACAGAACTGTAGGAAAACCAACCTCTGTCATTACAGGAATTCTCTGCTAAAGAGATAGGCATCTAACCCCTGTCTGAAAACTTTGAACAAAGGAGACTCCATTACCTTTTGATGGAGTGTATTCCATTATTACAGCCAGGAAGCTCTTCCTAATACAGTACAACCCCCCCCCCATATCTGCAGAACCTGTAGCCACGGTTTCAGTTTCTCAATCTGAAAAAAGATGTCTCCTCTAGGCATTTTCTAGATCCTCCAGTGTGATTCTATGGTGTGCTTCCACCAGAAGCCAGGCCAGAAGTCATTCATTTTAACAGGGTTCACTGTTATTCACAGTTTCACATTTCCACAGCAAGTCCAGGAACGCATCCCCTGTGGATACAGGGATCATACTGTATCAAGTTGGAATCTCCTTTCTTGTGATTTGAATTCATTGGTTTAGGTCTTACACCCTGGAGCAGCAGAAACCAAGCTCAGTCCACCAGGTTATATAGGGCTTGCTAGACTGTAGCAGGAGAGGGGCCCGGTACCTTGAATGGTTATGTAGAAGATGGAATTTCAGCAGGTGTAGCTTGTCACACAAGTCAATAATAATCAACACCTGATGGCATTATTTCTTCAATATAACCATTAAAAGTAGAGAAGCCCTCTCTGGTTTTCAATGCAGCTATCCTAATCAGGTACAACCCAAACCTATGGACTCGAATGGGAAATGAAATCAAAATAAATTAAAGTACCCATAGAGATCACACTTAAAAAGAAGAATGGCTTGCATGTCTAAAGGCTTGGGAAATGAAAAATGGCACTACCTAACACCAAAAAGACATGAGAGAGTGGGCACTAGGTGAATATCCCATAGGAGAGGCTCCTACCAGTAGACTACCACCACCAGGAGAACCCAGGCAAAACCTGCCAACTGTAATACATTGGGGGGGGGCACCTAGCAACGATGTGTGTGAAATGGTAAATCACATTATAGTCAGTTTTCTTTCTCACTGAAAAAAATAAATTCTGTAGAAGCACGCAAAGAACTCATCATCTGGCTGTCTGTAGTGAGAAAGATCCCATCTTCCTCCTCACTTCAGGAGAATAGTAGAACATTTTTAAAAAGTTTATCACACTCCCTGATCCACACACACTCTTCAGGCTGCCCATGAAACACAGACATATACAGGCTTTTAATTCTTGACCAAGATTTATTTGAAAGGCCTTCCCAAGGTACCATAATATTTTAGATCTAAATCTAATAATTAGTCCCAACTAGAGTAGATCAATTGACTCACCGGAACTTACATAACTGTTGACTTACCAAGTTCCTATTGATTTGACTCTGATGGAAACTAATAATTGGATTTATGCTTCAGAAGCCATACAGAAAACCAAAGCAGTCTCATTGTATTTTGAAATTATTGGCTTTTTGGTCAGCTTCTGCCCTGTCTTTACTAGAGACAGTTCACATGGGAAAAGGTGGTGGATCCTGAATGAAGAACCTATGAAGAGGGAGAAACCCATGAAAGCAAAATGTCAAACTTCCTGATTATAAAACAAGCTTGCCAATGATGAAAGCCACAACCGAATTTTGTTGCTTCCACTTTAGACCCCTTTTGCACTGATAATGAAGCCATTGCTTTTCTGCAATCAGCTGGATGCAGAATTTAAAAAGAGATTCCATACAACATTTATTCATTGCTATATTATCCAGCCAAGCCATTCACAGCAATGAAGTTCCTTCCATACGGTTTACTCAGAAATAGGTTCTGTTCAGCAAAGGTCCCTTCCAGTGTTTATTATAATTCTTATCCATGCCTATTTTATTGCTTTCTGTTGAGTGCATCTTGGGGATTCAAACAACCTATTACTTACCATATTTCTTTTCACTTTAATACAGCAAAAACATACCCATTTTGCTATGCAAAAAATAGGAAATTACTAATGCTACTCTCCTGTGAAGAGAAACTGGCTATAAATGGTAATTAAAATAAGCTATTATCCCTTGCTGACTACCCAGGTGTGCTCAACAGGAAACAAGAAAATGGGCTGAACCTGGGAGTAGGAAGCTTTTCATTAAAGGAACAGAAACCCCTAACTGCCTTACTTGTGGGGACACTATGAATAATGACTGGCCTTAATGAGCTACTTGGGCATCTGTGTTTTCAAACATTCATGCACATAAATAAATTGGGATACACCACAGTTTGTTCTGGGATTGGCAAGCCATGTGGATCCTCTTGATTTGGGGTGCCAGGCTGAAAGCTAGAGGGTGCTCCTATACCTTTAATGTTCTGTAAAAGAGGTGATTTCAGCAGTATAGCTTTGCTATGTGTTTTTCCCAATATTGGTGGTGGGGGAGGGAGAGGGAAATAAATGAATAAAATGACAATGACAAAAACAACATAGTTCTCCCCCACCCCTCTCATTGATAGCCATACAACAATCCAATAAGGCAGAGGAAGAGTGGTTGGCTGAAAAGCACCCAATAAACTTCATGGCTCAATGGAGATTTCCACCTGGATTTCTGAACTCTCAGTTCAACACACTACACTCTAGGTTTGGGACTCTCAGTCCACTCAAATCTGGCAGATGACATTTTCCTGAAAATCCTTTCCCCACACTGTACCCAAAGCCAGCCAAGTTATTTTGGCACAAGAGACACAAATTACTATAGCCACCCCTCTCAATCCCTGGCAGTAAAAGGATAATAATTACAAAGTAAACAAATAAGAATGAGCTACTTTTTAAAATGAATCCCCAAGGCTGCTGCCTGACATGGCCAGTTCATATTGCCTCGTGGTTTCAGCTATAGTTTTGCTTAAGCCAACCAATGGAATACTTGATCTTAAAGAGTCTTGGCTGGAAAATACAAACTCAGTTCTAAAATCAGGTACTATTCCATGGCCGTTGATACAGGATGTGGTGAGGATACTTACTCCGATCACTTTAAAAAAGGACTAGGGATGTAACTCTTGGGTAAGTTCTTCCGGAAGCAACCACCAAGTACAGTCATCCCTCCACATTTGCAGGTTAAGTATTCATGGATTTGATTATTTGTGTATTACTAAATATGTTATCTTTAGGCATTTTCTAGGTCCTCCAATATGACTCTGTGGTACATTTCTGCTGGAGGTTGACCACAGAATCACACTGGAGGACCTAGAGATTCTTGGAGAAAACTCTTCTCTAGGTATTTGTAGATCCTCCAGCACTATTCTATGGTCAACTTTCAGTAGACGCTGACCATAGCATCAAGCTGGAAGACCTACAAATGCCTAGAGAAGTGTTCCCTCAGGTTAAAAAAAATAGCGGGCCCATGTTCATGCTTTCCTCACTTTTGTGGGGGAGCCTCCACCCCTAAAGTTGAGGACAGACTGTAATTGCTATTGTTTCCTTTTCCGCCAACCTGAGAACTGGGATTGGGGGAGGAAAGGACATTTTTCAGTTTCAGTGCTGCAAACTTTTTAGTGTATTGTAATTTTAACACCAAATTAGAATTGAATGTAAGCGTAATAAATATTCCCCTTCAATGTAAACATAATATACTCTCCAACGTTCCACAGATGACAATCAAGACACGGGGCCAAGCAACATCAGAGTGTGGTCAAGATGGTAAAAGTTATTAATGAGGAGCAGCTTAGGGAGCCGGGCATGTTTAGTCTGGAGAAGAGACGGTTGAGAGGCAACATGATAGCCATGTTTGATTATTTGAAGGGATATATACAGAGGATGGGGCAAGCTTGTTTTCTGCTTCTCCAGAGACTAGGACATGGAGCAATGGGTTCAAACTCCAGGAAAAGAGATTCCACCTAAACATTAGGAGGAACTTTTTGACAGTAAGAGCTGTTTGGAAGTGGAATATACTGCCTCGTAGTGTGGTGAAGTCTTCTTCTTTGGAGGTGTTTAAACAGAGGCTGGATGGCCATCTGTCGGGAATGATTTGATTGTGTATTCCTGCATGGCAGGAGGTTAGACTGGATGGCCCTTGTGGTCTCCTCCAACTCTATGATTCTATGATTCTAGGAAGAGCATATAAGCTAGGAGAGGTGGCAGCCGTTTGCTTTTGCCTCAGTCTAGAGGGAAGGGCAAGATTCTACCCCTTCCTCTCCTCTCCCCCTTGTGGGAATTATTGAGTGCCAAGTACTTTTGCACACTGAACTCAGGTTTGCAGCAACTGAAATAAGTTGAGGACAAAGGGAGACGTTGGAGGAGGAGAAAGAAACTGGGGGTGTGTGTTTAGACAACACAACTCCCCACAAAGAATGCAGGCAGAATACCTTTTGTTTAGATGACCTCCTGTCAGGATTTGCCATATTGGGAAGGAGGGGGCTGAAAACTCAAAATAGATCACCCTAACAGCATTTGCTGTTTCTTGCAATCTTATTTAAAAAACTGCACAAAAATGCACATAACAGGCCATCTGAAAAACCAATTTGAATAGGGGCACATAGAAGAACTCAAACATGATTGGTTGGACCTTGGCGGGGGTGGACTTGTAAGGGACGAAGTGGCCGGATCTGCCATTGGGGTTTTATTTTGGCCAGGTGAACGATCGTGCGTACAATCATTGAAACGACAGAACAAAAAAAAACCCATGTTTTTTAAAGTAGAAAATAGCTCTTCTGCATGTGTCATTTAATGAAAAAAGGGGGGAGAATGGAGGGAGATTTTCTGGAGGCAACTCACTCATGGCCACCATCTTTTTTGGGGGAGGCGTGCTCCATGTAAACTGCAAACTCGGCCACGTTTCCATGCCAGTGATCTTGCGAATGAGTTGTGGGCACAAATGAACACTGCTGCAATAAGGCGCTACTTTTCGCTATGAATTCTCCCATCTAGCTGCACCCTGGCTCTTTTTAAAAAGCAGCTGAAAAAGCAGGATGACAGAGGATGGGTTAGCCTGGTTTTCTACCTTAGCTAACCAGCAAACATGTAAAGAAGAGCCATGTTGGGTCAGACCAAAGGTCTATCTAAGCTAGCATTCTGTTTCCACAGTGGCCATTCAGTTGCCTATGGGGATCCCTCCAGTGGGAAATGAGTGCAACAGCTTTCTCCATCTTGCATCCCTCAACAACAGGTATTCATAGACAGAGACCTCTACTTGATGTGTTTCATGCTCCATTCAAGCTTCTAGATCCAGCTCTTGCAACCAACCTCAAGGACACTGGATCTAAATCAGGGGTGGAAAAATGCAGCCCATGGGTTGCATGTGGCTCCTAGGGCTATTTTTCTACCACTCAGGACCCTGCAGGGGTCAACAATTATTTTTACATTTTTTTTCAAAATGACCTCTAGGAGGTGTTCTGGGCATTTCCACCACATTTGGAGAACCCCTGTTGGATCCAGGGTCCACTTTGTGCCAACATTTTTCAAAATCATTATTTAGTCCTCAAATTCCCTCTGTGGCCCAGGAAGCCTCCAAAACATGGTAAGAATGCCCCAAGTCCCCTAATGGACATTTGGGGACATTTTTTGGGGGAGGGAATTGTTGGATATTTTTGTGGGAGTGGGTCCAGAGGAATGGGCCCTCCAGGTTACAGTAATGTAACCCCCAAGCATTCCACAGTTGCCCACCCCTGATTTAAATATAGCCACTTGGCCAGTCACTGCTACATCTCAGACTTAGGATATTATCACACCAGACTCATGTTTTGCAGCAATCACATTATTAAAGGAAACAAAAACATGCTGGTTGCAAGACATTTATTACCACACCTCTTTTTATTTGTACGACTATGCTCCTTTGGCAACCCCCTGGTGCAATTGTGATAAATCCTTTCTCTTCATTTCTGGAATGACTGCAGTCATGTGGCATGAGGGGGCCTGATTCTCCTCCTCTTCCTCTTCCCCCCCTCTCGATATTCCAAAGCAGGCTGACTCTGTGTTGCTTTGGAATAGTGAGGGTGGGGAGAGGAGGAGAATCAGCCCCTCCATGCCACATGACTGTAGTCATTCCAGAACTGAAGCAAAGGGACCTATCACATCAGGGGCAGCAGTGGAACACAGCGATTTGGGAAGGTGTTGATGGGGTTTTACTATCAATTGAAAGGGGTGTGGCAGTAATTACTAGAATGTGAAGCAGCAACAGGATAGGTATGATGCCAAATGATATGTATTGGCCAAATTCATTAATATCCCACTGAAGTTCTGCTTTAGCAGCCTTGTGTGATAAAGTCCTTAGTGAACCCATCTCTGCTAAGGGCATGCAGAGCAAGTCCATCAAAGGAGGGCTTCTCAAACTGCTGAAGAGCTGTGGTCAAGAGCTTCAGAGGGCAAGAATATGTTATCCCTGCAATCAGAAATATCCCACGGACAAGACAACGGCAAAGCTTCAGCATCCAGCCACTTAAGATGAGCAGTGCTCAATAAGAGATAATACTGAAGTGTCCAAAATCCAACTCCTTGAGAAACTAAGGGAATGACACTTAATCCCTGATGCATGAGCTTCTGGTATAATGAAGGGAAGAGCAGAGAGGGAAAAAGAGAATGTCAGCATCTTAAAAAAGGACGGTTTGTACCACATAACAGGGAAAATGGCAGGCAAAGTGAACAGGCTGTGTTCTTTCAATTCGAGCAAAGCAGGGTAATGGGGTTACACCCAAAGTTCTCCTCAAGAGTTTATGCACTTGGCATGGCCTTCCTCTCACATATTTATTTCAGTTGCAACAGCTAGCTGGGGAAAAGTTGCCTCATTTGGAGCGCTATGTGGACCAGTTGCCAATCACTCTTCTCATAGTCTGCTGTCAATGCAAGATCTATCGCCTATGCTATAAACCTTGAACAGGGTGTTGTACATGTGCTGGTCATAAGTGAGTGGGAGACTGCATACTGTTTGCTGAGTGATGAAAAAGGACATGAGTCAAGCCATGAAACACTCCCTGTTAAAGACATAAAAAATTACATATGGATTTCTACTCCCTAAGATATTAAGAAAACCTCCATACAGGAACTGAATGAAGGGCTCATCTGCCTGTGCTGTTTAGTAGTTTTGCAACAATTGGATGCAGAGCCCTGGTGGCACAGGGGTTAAATGCAAGTCTCTCTCTCTCTCTCTGGCTTCTCTTCCCAAACAAAGATTCAGGAAGGACTCATCCCACGCTTTCTGAAAGCGCGCTGATGACTAAAAAGGCCAATCCGAGATGGACAAGTCCGGTTGCAGAAAGCACAGCAGAAGGTTTCCTTGGGTGATGTTTCCGGGTTGCGATTCTTTCTGCGTTGTCATTTCTCTTCAAGACTTGTTCAGCGTGAGTTCTCAAATAAGGCTGCAGCATTGTGGATAGTGCGTCTCCATGCCTCCCGATGTGAGGCCAGGGCGGACCATTGTTGGTGATCAATTTGGCCGAGCCTGAGATGTTTCAGGGAGTCCTTGTATCGCTTTTTTGGAGCGCCCCTCTTACACTGACCTGTGGCGAGTTCACCGTACAATACTATTTTGGGGAGGTGATGGTCCTCCATCCTAGAAATGTGCCTTGCCCAGCACAGCCTAAATGCAAGTACTGAACCCACAACGTTGTGTGTTCAATCCTGCAGGGTTCCAGGTTGACTCAGCCTTCCATCCTTCCGAGGTTGGTAAAGTGAGTACCCAGCCTGTTGGGGGCAATTAGCTAACACATTGTAAACCACTTAAGAGAGTGCTTAGCACTTTAAAGCAGTACAGAAATGTAAATGCTATTGCTATCAGATGCAACCTTAAAGTCCTAAATAAACAACAACAAAATAGATGCCAATGCAATATAGAAACTCCCCTATAATGAATTACCCTTTTGTTCGTCCTAAATGCATAATTAAAAATCCCACTACCTTACTCAAAGTAAATTTACTCCAGCAGGGCAGGGGGTTAGACTAGATGACTCTTGTGGTCTCTTCCAACTCTATGATTCTATGAAAAAGGGCCTACACCTTAGTCCTGCAGCTCCAGTTCTGCTCCAGTTTTCCCTCTCTTTCTGAACTGAACCATTAAGTACAGGCCTTTCCGTAGGGTTTCCCCTCCTCCTGGGCCAAATCAATACCTCATAGCGGTTACATGTACATGATATTCCTCATTTTATCCTCAGTACATTTCTAAGCTTAATAGCATGGGGTGAATTATATGCCTGCTCAAAGATTATAGTCTGATGAAGGGAACTGTCTCTATGACACACCCTATGGAGAAGGCCTTCTTGGTAGTGGCACCCCATTTGTGGATTATTTTTTTTTTGGGAGGCCTGATTAGCAGCAACACTGGCTTCATATCAGTGCCCAATGAAAATGCAACTGTTTATTAGAGCCTTTGGGGCCTAGCAGGATTTTTCCCAAATAACCCTACAGATCAAGATGGTAAAAGTTATTAATGAGGAAGAGCACAACAAGCTAGGAAATGCTGCATCAGTTAGCTTTTGCCTGATCCTAATGGAAAGGGCAAGATTTTGCCCTTTTTCTCATCTTCCCCCTGCTGAGTTAAACAACTGGAAGCTGCCTTTGTGTTTTGAACTCAGTTTGCAGCAACTGAAATAAGCTGAGGGCAAAGGGAGAGGGAGAGAGAAACTGGGACAATTTAAAAGCAGGTGGGAAAAAGTGTGATGACAGAGGATTATTCTGGACAGTCCTTGACAAACTGGGACAGTTGAAGGTATGTAGTCCCACCTAGAGTAGATTCACTGAATCAGTTGTTGACTAGTGAAGCCCCACATAGTAAATCCAACTCATTCACAGGCCCTGCTCTAGGTGGGACTAATGATACAATTGAGGGCATGGTTTATATGACTTCAGAAGTTATAGATTCTTTCAAAGAATTATGGGAAATACAAATACAGCTTGGAGAGGGTGTTCCTCTAACCTCTTCTAAAAGAAAACAGAATTCCCATAGTTCTCTTCAGGTTAGAGAACAATTACAAAGTTGGGTAGGATTGTTGATTAAGAGATGCACTATCCACAATGCTGCAGCCGTATTTGAGAACTCACGCCGAACAAGTCTTGAAGAGAAATGACAATGCAGAAACAATCACAACCCAGAAACATCACCCAAGGTGACCTTCTGCTGTGCTTTCTGAAACTGGACTTGTTTATATCGGATTGGCCTTTTTAGTCATCAGTGCGCTTGCAGAAAGCGCGGGATGAGTCCTTTCTGAATCTTCGTTTGTGAAGAAAAGCCAGAGAGAGAGAGAGAGAGAGAGAGAGGAAATTATGTTCCTGAATAAAAGGGGGAAGGAAAGAGGGCAGGGAATGTATTCTAGAAGTCAGATGGTTTAATGGTGCTGTTTATAGCTCAGCGAATCTGAACAGTCTCAATGTGCTGTCAAAAGAACGAGCGCTAATTAGTCCCAGAAGTTAGCGTTGCCACTTCTAAACGATATGATATAGAGATTTATCTGCTTGACATACGTACAGTGCCAACACTACAAAAACGAAAAATCAATCAAAATCACAATACAAAAGCTACCCATAAGTGACTGGGCCCATTGTGCTTCCTTAGATCTGATCTTACATGTCGAGTTTCATCTATCACCATTTATTTACATACAAGCCTACCACAGAAATAGTTAAGAACTAAAGACGTTAACCTAATTAATCTTCTGGAAAAATTGCTAATGTATCTGTTTGCTGTTAAAATGAATTCCACACTGTTACACTGGAGACTCTGGGTAAATGCTAGCTACACCGAATAGCGAATATTCCCTGGGACTGTATCCTTTTGAATTGTGGGTAGGAGATGGACTGTCTTTTTCTCTCTCCCTGCTCTCTCTCCCCCACAGCACCTTGCATGTAGAAGGGGGCTAAATTCAGACATGTGATATGATCCCCAACCCTCCACAAAGGGAATCTGGAATGGTACAGTCCAGGAAATGTTTTACCAGATGGTTCTGCAGATTGTATACACCAGCCATGACAAATCAGATTTATGATCTGATTTGCCACAGTCGTGAAAAATTCTGGTAGACCTAGAACAAAAGGAACAAGAGGCCCTTTGCTCTGGTCTTTTGATCATGTTCATCAAGCCAACAATATTCTGCCCTTTGGGCTCTCTGGGGGCCATACTGACTACCAAAAATGGCCCCTAAAACCCAAAAAATGGTTCAAAAGTCTACATCTGGTTTTGGGGGAGAGGAAATGATGTTAAACAGTGCAGAGAAGGGCAAAACTTATTTTAAAGGTGAATTGCCACCTCTGGAGGCTTTATAGAATTAGGATTCCATTGCAACATCTTATGGAATTCTTGGATTTGCAGTTTTGGGAAGGACATTTAGAATTTTTCAGCCAGAGAGATCTAATTCCTCCCCAAACACCAGCATTCCATAGGATGCAGCCATGGCAGTTAAAGTAGAACAATAGTATTAAAATTGGGTTGTGTAGGGCAGGGTCCTGAGAAAGGTAGTTGATCACTTTTTACAGGGGAGAAGCAGTCTGCTGAATTTGGAGGGGTTGAGTTCCAAAAAAGCTGATCTCTTGCTCTATTATGTAAAAGTGTGAAAAGCTGCCAGACTGATGATGCAAAATGACCACATCTGATTCAGCATGCCATAACTCTGCCTAAGCACATGCCACAGTTCTTTTCTGTTCATCACAGAGAAACTGATAGTGGGGCACAAAGGCACCTGTAAATCGCACAGCACTCTTGGAGTGCCACATAAATAACAGACAGCAGGGCCACATTTCATAAATGACTGGCAGAAATAGCATCACACAAGCCATTAAGCCCTGCGTTTATGGTCCACCTTGTGTCACATTTTATTGATATAGAATGACGCGTATCTGAACACCTCGGGTTTCCATGCAGTGTACAAAAAAGGATGGGGGGGGGGAAGAAGGCAAACGGATGAATGTGTTGTAAGCTAGGATTGAGATATATTATCTCACCTGTCCATTTTGCATTCTGCACACACAGATTAGTTTTTGGTTTCCACCATAAATCCATGCTCTCCCAATCTCAGGAGGACTTAAGAATGAAGACAGGGAACTCCCACACACCTGTGTGCAAGTGTATATGAAACCTGGCTGATCCCTGCAAGATTTTCCTAGAATATGGCAAAGATCCTACATGGTGCTTGCATAGTGCAAATCTACATTCACATAGTTACATTGTTTCATTACATCACTTTTCTCCTGAGCATAGGCTTTTGGCAACCTATTTTGTATACGCCAGTGTGCCAGCATTTTGTTCCACTGTGCAATGGAGGATGCACAATGGCTGTGCCTGTCTTCTCTCTGAATCAAGTAGTATGCTGAAATCACTGGTGGATAGTTGTGTGCAACTGCATGGTTGGAATCCTGTAGTATGTCCTGATTAACCCTCTGCTGTCCCACTCTTTCAGCTCTTTTTAAAATGTTTCAGTTTCTCTCCTCCTAGCACTTTCCCCCTTTGTCTCAGCTGACTTCTACTGGTGCAAGCTGTGTTTAAAGTGCACAGGCAGTTTGATTCATTTACAAGGAGGTAAAGAAGTGGGGTGATCTTGCCCTTCCCAGATGACTCAGGCAAAAGCAAACTACTTCAGCCTCTCCTAGTTTGTTTTGCCATCTTGCCCACACGCTGATGTTGCTTTGCAATATGTGTCACAGTTTTCATATGTGAAATGTTGGAAGGTATGCTATAGGTTAGTCCCAACTGGAGTAGGTTGCTTTCCATCCTTTCGTAGGTCGGTAAAATGAGTACCCAGCTTGTGGGGGTTAACTCACATTGGAAACCGCTTGCAATTAGCTAACACACATTGGATGCTTAATGCAGTGTAGATGTGTAAATTGCTATTGCTTAAACAATTTGTAAGCTGCTCTGAGAACCTTTGTGGCTGAAGAGCAAGGTATAAATATCTAAATGAATAAATAAAATAAGAATCCTGGACTGACAAGAATCTTCACAGTTGGGAACTTATTCTGTGCAAAAATTCATATGTACATAGTAAACAATATTTTATGCAGAATAAATATTTTCTGAACAGAAATATAATTTTTTTTTTGCACAAAAAACACTTGTGCAAAAACATGGGCAAGTTTTGTTCAGAATTATTTATCGAATTGTGAATATGCTTCCAAAATGATTATTAAGTGGTTTTTGAAGAGTTTCTGGCAGCAGGAAGAAAATTGTTAATATCACCTCATTGTTTCCTTCAAGAAAATTTTTTTTATGTGTCTTCAAGTCACCTCTGACTTATTATGAGCTTATCCTGGTTTTTTTGTGGGGGGCAAAATTCCCCCCTAGGGGTGGGGGAATGTCTTTGTTTTCCTCTAAGTCTGAGAGAGTGTGATTTGTCTAAGGTCACCGGATGGGTTTCCATGGCTGATATGAACTCTGGTCTCACATGTAGGACTGCCAGACTGAAAAACAGAGAGGGTTCCTGTACCTTTAATGGTTGTGTAGAAGAGGGAATTTCAGTGAATGTTCCTTATCGTCTAACCAAGTACTTGAATCTCTATGCCAAGCTGACTTTTGAGCTGTGCATGCAACCCTCTTACTACCAATAGTATCTAAACATGCTTTGGATTTGCTCAATACAACTCCCTCCCTTCTAGAAATGCCACTAAAGGCTTTTGTTTTAATTTTTTAAATGACTGCTGCCTCATAAGAAAGAAAGGAAAATGCTCTTAATGGACATTTCATGAGCAAAGCCTGGTAATTGTGTCCTATGGTACAATGATGAGCTTTAAAATATGAAGCATCTGGCATCCCCAGTGGACAGACAAATATTCATGGATAGGCACCTGCACATCTGCATGCAAGGTTCACCTACATATACATCCTTTGGAAAACAGAAGGGAGCTGAAAGGTCTGCAGCTTGCCTCTCTTCCTTTCCCTGCCAGCATCTCAGGCCAAGTGCCTAGGTTTCTCTAGCAACAATGACAAGGATAACAACTGAAATGGGCCAAAGAAACACAGGCTCTGAATTTTCTCACATTGTCTCAGGTGTTTACAATGTCACTGCAGCCAGGGGAAAATATGCAGAAGTGTTAACCTGAGGCCTTGGCAAAAGATAAAGGCTACAAATAAGGCTTGAGTCTTTCAATGTCTTCTGTTTGCAATTAGTAAGGGAGAGCATGCTACAGACATTTCTGGCTCTGATGTGAGAAATAGTCTGATTTACTTAAGAGAGAACACAGAGCTATTCTCCAAGTGAAGCTATTGAGAGAGGGAATTCAAAGCTTCAGAGAGTATGGAGGGCTGTAGCTCAACGGCACAATACAGAGTGCAACACTTGGAAATGTTACCTTTGGGGGACTACAGCTCTACGAATTCCCAATATGTTCAGTAACTTCTTCAAGTTCTGGGTGTCCCTAGTATCTCTAGGTAAAAGCATCTCAGGAGGTAAGATAGGGTCACCACATGGCCTGCTTTAGAGGACTCTTTTTGGGTAGGGATGGAAAGAACATTTAAACACATTTAGAAAATGGTTGAAAAATGTGCTTCTGGAGTTGTATCAGGTAACCCTGATAAGAAGAAACCTGGACTGATGAGAAGCACATTTCCCTAGCCATGTTGAATCATAGAATCATAGAGTTGGAAGAGACCACAAAGGCCATGAGGTCCAACCCCCTGCCATGCAGGAATATACAATCAAAGCATTCCCAAAAGATGGCCATCCAGCAAAGGTGGTAGGAGGAACAAAGTCATGGGCATTGGAGAAACAGACTGAATTTTGGCTGAGATCTTGCATTTTGCTCACACAGTGTAAATCTACACATATGTAGTCATGTGGTGGTTGTGCTATACCATCTTTCTGCTGAATGCTGACATTGTGCAACCGATCATGTATCTGTCGGTATGCCAGCTTGCTTCTTCCATCTTTTATTCTTCCTTATCCAAACAATTGGTTAAGGGGGAAGAAAAACAGCTGTATGATCTCTTTTGACTAGAAGGACCATCAATTTTGGAAGCACCCAAGCTATTCTAGAAACAAGTTTAAAGAGATATAGCAAGAATAACTGGTTATGATTTTAACCTTTGGCCAAAAAAACCCTTTATAGTTGAAGCTTTCTGATTCCTGTGTACCAAACATACAGCAGTCATTGAGCTTTAGTGTATGAACAACAGAAAAGCTGTTCACAAACAGAATATGCAAAAATAAAATTATAAATATACAGTGGGCCCTCAACGTTCATGGGGTTTAGGGGCACAGGACCCGGCAACAGTGGGAAAACCATGAATATCTCTAGGCCCCAACACACACACACAAAGTACATGTATTGGTGGGATGGCTGAGCCTGGCCATATGCCTGTTCTCTCGCTTGCTCGCTCACTCACGCACTTGAGATGAGGGGAAGGGGGGATGGTGTTGGTGGAGGGAGAAAGGGGACACCCATACCATACCATACCATCCCGCTACCCATTTATGCATGTGAGCAAGGGAACATGCACACCTTTCCTCCTTGTACTCCCCTGACCCATCCCCTTCCCTCTACCTGAGCAAGTGAGCAAACAAGCAAGGGAATACAAGTGCAGCCAGGCCCAGCCACTCCACTGGTTTGATTTCCTCTCAATGACACTGGTATTACCAAAGTCCCTGTTAACAGAGTCATAGGGCAGCAGTGGAGGCAGCAGCAAATCCGTGAATAATCAAGTCCGCGAATGCTTCACCTACAAATGTGGAGGGGTGACTGTATAAATAATTGATAAATAAGTTTGGGGAATTAGTGCATTTATTAAATTCGTCAGATGGCAAGATCAACAGATGGGAGAGAGCAGAACCTTAAATTCATAAAAGTCCTTTTAAATGAATACTAGGGACAAATTATGAAGAGGAAATTAATATGTATTCAAGTTACACTGTTTCATAATTAATAGTCCAATTAGGTTTAATAATATTTTTGTGTGGCTTCATAAATTAATTATATATGAACTGTAGATACTAACAATCAATATATTTTTTGGTTTCTAGGCCAAGTTTAAAGTGCTGGCTTTAATTTTTCAAGGCTCTAAGGCTGGAGTTCTTGACCTGAAGGTTGGCTTCAGGGGGTCTGTGAAGTGGAAATAAAAATGCTATTGTTTTCAATTTCCTACCTGTTATTTAGAATTCTCCCTGTCATGGTGAATCATATGATGAAAAGTTATATCTTTTCAGTGTACATTGTAACTTTGTTTCATTCCAGAAAAGATCTTTTAAGTTTCCATTGCAATGTTTTCATTCCGTAAAAAATGAGTTTCTAATGAAGTAAAAAAAATGTATGCATAATTTTGTGTATATCTATCTCTTGTGTGTATATGGCTTGGAATGTGTTGCTTAATCCATACCTTTGTCAGGGACTGTCCTGATTAATTCTCTGTCAAGAGAAGAGTGGGCAGAAGCTTGCCTCTCCCTGTAGACTAAGGGAAAGGCAGCCTCTCCTAGCTGTGGCCTCACTAAGGCTGGTGCCACCCTCCCCCTGATGGTGTGCACCCCTAGTGCTGCCACTGTCTCACACCTTGTGTGTTCCTCCTCATTAATAACTTTTTTTTCTATTTTGACAATACTCTGACGTTGCTTGGCCATATGTATCAGGGTTTTTGTCTGTGAAATGTTGGAGGGTATGTTAGTCCCAACTACAGCAGACTCACTGAATCGATTATTGAATGGTAAGTCAATGGATCAGTAATTCCAACTCATTCAGTGGCTCAATAAATTAACTAAAGGATTCAGACCTATTATATATTTTTCTGGGAAGGAACTTTTTCACCAGATCTTCAAAGTGGTCTATGCTCCCCACCTTCCCCAGATGGTTAAGAAGCACTACCCTAAACAGCTTAGGACCAGATTTCCTGGAACACTGCCTTCTTCATTATGTACCGACTTGAACTGGCTCTAAATTCTTCTACTAAATAAAGTTAATTGAGTGGATAGGAAGAAGTGGGCCTTTTGGGGATGGCACCCCAGTTATGGAACCACCTTCTCAAAAAAGGGACACCCAGTACCATCTTTGTCATCTTTTTGGCACCAGGGGAATCCTTCCCCCTCTATAGCTCATTTGTTTGGTCTAATCAGCTCAGTCTAATAAATAAATGAACAAATTTATTTCTTCATTTTTTTTAAAAAAAGAGTTTTAAATAGTTCCTCTGATTTTATTTTTTTAAAACTGTAGATATTTTGTGAGCCACCCAGACAAGCTGGGCTACAAGGATGGTTGCACAAATTTAGGAAGAAAGTAAATAAGCCAGTCAATTGTTTGTAAATGGTAATATTGTGTAGATGTTTGTATTCATATATCAGTAAAGAAAGTTCCTTTGAAGCTTTCATTTGTATTGGGAAGAAATCTTTCTTTGGTGTTGAATGTATGCAGGTACATTAAATGCCATGTCTACTTGGCCCCCAGGTGACTACATGATCTGGATATGCTCTTTTTACATATTAGATAGTAAAAAACTATGGTTTTTTTACCCCCTGAATGTACACTAGAGAATCATAGAGTTGGAAGAAACCTCAAGGGCCCTCCAGTCCAACCCCCTGCTATGCAGGAATACACAATCAGGTCATTCCCAACAGATAGCCATCCAGCCTCTGTTTAAAAGAGAAGAGAACCATAGCTCCCTAATGAGCATGTATGATGCTTGTTGTCCCTATCTACTTGTGGTGCTGACATTTTGCACTTCCAAGTGTATATTTCTAATAAGATTACAACTGTAATCATAAATATTACAATCCTCAATCACACATATGTGTGTAGGGTTGCCAGGTCAGAAATATCCCAGTCCTATGCCAAAACCTGAGACCTAGGGATGATCTTCTTGTGATATCACACAGAACAGGGCCTTGGCAATGTTACTAGTGTTACAAGTGGGCCTCCAGGAATCTAAGTACTGATGGCATCATTTTGCAGCTGGCTATGTAAATGTAGGCAGGTACATGTAGGAACAGCCACATGAAGCAGTGAACCCATGGAATCAGGGAATCTGTAGTTTTTGTGAGGCACTGGAGCTCTCTGGCTGAGAATTTTAAATGCCATTCCCTAAACTACAAATCGTAAGAACCCTCTGGACAAAACCATGGCAGTTAAAGTGGAAAAATCATACTATAATTCTGTAGTGTGAATGAGCAGTATACTTACTTATACAGATTACTTATACTTACAGTATCTCGGATTGGCCTTTTAAGTCATCAGCGCGCTTGCAAAAAGCGCGGGATGAGTCCTTCCTGAATCTTCGTTTGCGAAGAAAAGCCAGAGAGAGAGAGAATCTGTGTTTAGCAACGAGGAGGGAACACTCTTGCTTGCAAACATGGCTGACATCTAGCCTCACATTTTCTACAGAACATTCAACAACAAGCGTGCTCATTAGCATGTTCATTGGCATGTGGCCACTGGGGCCCCAAGGTCTTCTGCCTATGTTTTTCCCACCCCTGCTCCCTGGGCCATTAACACTACCTACTAATCCCAAAAGTAGTTTTGCTAGTGAGTATATTATTCACTTCACCTGGATGGGAAGCGAGCTTACCAGCTCTTTACCAGCCCCCAAAGGCCTGGATAGTGGAATAAACCAGAAGTGAGGTGGTAAGAAAATGCCCTTCTTGTTCCTTTTTGCAGCTCCTGCAACCCACCTGGCAGCCGCATCCTGCCACCAATGCCAAATTTGCTGCCACAGTCCCAAATTTTAGTGGCATGTTAGCACAAAAGCAAGAAGTACACCACAAATTTTTTTGGAAAACAAAATGCATTGGGAGCGTTTGTCTTGTTTTAAAGCAGAATTATGCTTCCAGAAGAAGCCTCCTGGAAAGGGCATTCGGCAGATCTCAGCACCAATGTCATCCGTCCACATCTGGCTGTTCTGCAATCCAGCCTGCTCCACATGGAACAGGAAATGTGCAGAACAGCTTCTGGGCCTCTTTAGTAAGCCAGGAGAATGGCTCAGCCCAGCCCAGGTCCACATGTGGATCTTTACACTATGCTGAAGGGATGTTGGATAGCAGCCAATGTATGCAAAACAATGCATTAAAGCCGATGCATTTCAACTCAGATGACTCTTCTTCAGGGCAGCTGACCCAGTTTCATGAAGACAGCTAACACAATTCTGTTTATGCTATCTGGTATAGTAACCCTTGGGGTTAAAGCAGCTTTTGAGGCTTCCTCTTCCCTTTGCTAGCTTCTGCTGGGAACAAGAGGCTGGATTATAACCATGACATGATGCGACGGGAGCCTCTTCCTGTCCTTAATCTTAGAAAGAAACCCTCCAAATCTCAGTTGTGAAAACCATCCCTTTGTGTGCCTACTCCACAAGCACCCATTTGTATTGCTTGATTGGAGAGCTGCAATTAAAGCAAACATCTCCACAACACCTGCACAGCAGAATGAATCAGCAGTTTGCAAAAGAGAAAGAGGAATATTGAGACAGCTGAGAAAATTTAAGGAAGCTCAGTAGCTTAGGCAGACTTGACCTAACCTGAGAAAATGGCTGCCATGGAATGAGTGTCTGTGTGTAAAAATGTATGTTCAGTTGGCCAGTCCATTATGGTCATGGAATGGCCAAGAATTAAATAAATTATCTGGCCAAGCTGATCCAGAGAGAGAGAGAGAGAGAGAGAGATTATCAGACACAGCAAAAACCATGTCAGAAGATCATGAGAAGAACAGGAAGGGCTGAGATTATCAACCAACATCATCCTTCAGTGTCCCTGGGTCATAGTGCAGCCATGAGTAAGGCATCCCTTTTGTATTAGTGGCTTCTTCCTGTCAATACAAAAGGGAAGCCTTGTCTGTGGCAGTGCTACACTCCCGGAATGGCTGAAGGATGTGGGTGTCTGGTAAGATTGCCCTTTTTGTTCTCCTTCTGTTCTTCTGATGCGGTTTGGAATACAGTTTTTCGCTGTGGTCCGATAATCTGCAGAGAGAGCTGAGAAGAAAGGGACCCTAATTAGTAAAATCCCAAATGAGTTCTTCACATTGCATTAGTGAGGATTATGTAACATTTAAAATTATAAAGAACTGTAAGGAGCTATCAGTTGTAGCTAATAATGGTATGAGAGCCAGAGTGGGGTACTGGTTTGAGTATTGGACTAGGACTCTGGCAGGTAGGGTTGCCAGAGTGAAAATTGGAGTGGGCCCCTAAACTTTTAATGGTTGTGCTGAAAAAACGAGCTCCAGCAGGTGTTACCTGATTGAAAGAAAGACATTCTAGAAAGTTGTATGTGTCAAGGAGTAGGTGGATCTATGGCATGAGGGCACTGAAGGCATGTTGGTAGCCAGATCTATGAAGAACCAGCTCTGCACCCCAATTTGATGCACATCCCTTAGCTATTTGGGTTTTCCCCTAAAGTATAAATTTTCTAGCAAGTGTAAACCCAATGCTGGGTACATCACTGGGTTCACAAATCAGTTTAATTATGCTGCATTGGACTTTGGCCTGCACTTTTCTTCTATTATGCAGCATTTCAGCCTATGTAGTTGATGAACTTGCTGGGCCGTTCTGACCCCAGATAACTCTAGGTCTTGGGAATTGACTCCCACGCCAAGGAACTAATCATAGATGCCTCATGGGTTCCATTTAAAAGCCACACAGCAGCAGGCTGGGAGGTTATGAAGGAGGCTAAGAAGCCTTTTCAAGGCCCGCAAGAACAAACTTTGCTTCAGTATTTCAAGACAGTGTTTAAATGATCCCTCAAGAACACCACAGTTTATTTTATATTATTTTATTCTTTTAGTATGCTGCAATGTGTGTGTGTGTTTCAGGCCAATTTCGAATGTCACTTGCCCAGGAAGGCACCACTTGACTCTGCTTGGTAGTCTCTCAGGCTAAAACCAGAGTTGTTAATGAGTCATGCTGTCATGCAAATAAAGCAAGTTCCTCAGGGCACCATATAAATTTACAGCGTTGTTAAAGAATGTGATTATTTTCTGAAGCACCAAAGGCTCTAGAAGGCAGCATGATTGTTGTTCAGCAGTAGCTCCTGGTCAAATCTCTGAGCAGCAGCCTATATTAATCCACAGACTCCTTCACGTTCAAACTGAGAAAAGAGTTCTGTAATTTCTGCTAGCTGGAACAAATATGAAATGCTTAAGAGGTATCTGAAGTTGTTTCTGCTGTGACTTTTGATGACATTGAGCTAGACCAGAAGACCTTTGGTGAGTCTCTCAACTCTGTAGTAGTTTGACCACCTCAAAAGGAGACAACTGTTCCCTCACCACAACGCCCTGGTCTGATGCTAGCACCCAACATGGAGCTAATCACCACATCTAACACAGGCTTCCGCCTTTTTTTAAAGGTTTTGGCTAGGCAACAGAGACTACAGTTATCCTCCTTTTTACAGCATCTGGGTCTTTCTCCTGGTTTTCTATTGTGGTCCAGGTCAAATGGCAGTTGGTGGCTTCATGGTCAGTGGTGAAATGACTCCAGATGGTCTTTTAGTCTGAACTTCAAAGAAACTATCCAAGGTGCTGAATGTGTTTGGGGGATAAGGTTGAAAACCTTAGATACCCCCTGTTATTGGGGTAGTGAATCCATTTTAAGTTTTTGGTAGCTCCGAAGGAGCTATCCAAGGTGCTAAGCCTATTTGGGGGTTAGAATTCAGTACCCTGGATAACTCCTTTAAAGTCTAGCCTAAATCCTGGAAAGTAAATTCACTTTGGCATGATATAGGAACCACCAGCTACAGCTGTTCAAGAATGACCATTGCTTAGTCTCCCCTCCCTTTGGCCTGTCACTCTGCAAATGGGAGGGTGGCAGCCATGATTTTAATTTCTAACAATGTTCTCAAACTAGCATGTTCTCAAACAGGGGGAAATTATGTGCCAATCATGGATGTATACATCTATGACGTCTTCCTCTGATTACTCCCTCCTTTTGCCATTTCCACATGGGATGTGTTATTCTTTTCATCTCTTTTTGCTTTTATTTTATTAGGAGGAATCTGCCTCTTTTCTTGGCATATTTCTTTTTAAAAGAATGCAAACATTCCTTAAGTTGAACCCATAGTTTTCTTGCACTCCCTCCCTCACCACAATAAAGCATTCTGCACATGCATTTGAAATGCACTTATTTTATTAGATTTGCCTGCAGCTGTCTTACAATATGGGGATTTTATGTGTTTGTTTCTTTGTTTCCCACTTTTCTCCTGACACTGGACTCAAGGCAGCTCATTAAAACAAGAATTGTAGTCTTTCTCCTATTTTAAAGTTCAGAACAAAACTACATTGAAACAGTGTCACTAGTTCTTTTCAACTTGTTGTAGGAAGACACACAACTGGAGTTGATGGGTATATAACAGTAAGAGCTGTTCGGAAGTGGAATACACTGCCTCGGAGCATGGTGGAGTCTCCTTCTGTGGAGGTTTTTAAAAAGAGGCTGGATGGCCATCTGTTGGGAATGATTTGATTGTGTATTCCTTCATGGCAGGGGGTTGGACTGGATGGCCCTTGAGATCTCTTCAAAAAAATAATATTTTTTTTACTAACTTCTTCCTTTTCCTCTCCCCCCCCCCCAATCCTTGTCCCAATGCTTTAAAAATTGCAGGGATATGCTGAGCCTTTCTGACCTTTGGTGATGTTATTATTGTTTTCAGTTAAAGTTATGTATATATGACCAAAAAAACCCAAAACCAAACCAAGGTGCATCTAGAACCTAATGCTAAAAAAAAATTAAAAACCAATTACATAAATCATCATATTGAAATGTGTTACAGGTCACTCCCCATGTATGCACAGGGGATATGTTTCCAGACCTACCATGAACAGAGTGGGCCCTTGTTATCCACTGGGGTTTCCAGGACAACACCAACCCTTGCATACCAAAATCCATGGATGCTCAAGTCCCATTATATACAATGGCAAAGTAAAATGGTGTCCCTTATATAAAATGGCAAAATCAAGGTTTGCTTTTTGGAATTTTTTATTTGGAATACTTTCAAGCCATGGATAATGAAATACTTGGATACCAAATCCGTGGATACAGAGGACTGACTGTACTTCAAACTGCAGGTAATAGCAAACACCATAGAATCATGCTAGAAGGCCTAGGAAATGCCTAGAGAGTCTGCCTCTCTTGGCACCTGCAGCCATGACTCTATGGTGACAGCGGAAGTCATACTGGAGGACCTAGGAAATGCCCAGAGAGACATTTTTTGGATGATTAATAATTGAAACCACTGGTATTGGCCCTGTGCATATGGGGAACATATGTATGAATGTATACATAAAAGAATGTAAAGTCATCTGAAACATTACAGTAATAATCAAGGTACAGCGCACACATATGCTTAAAAGACCCTTCAGCATGGCCAAATGCCTGTTCAACTAAAAAGGTCTTTACATGCCAGCAGAAGGAGAGCCAAAAGGAAGACAACCGGATCTCCCATGGGAGAGAATTTCACAGACTGGGATCAGCCACTAAAAATGCTCTCACCAAATGTGTCCAGTGAGGGTGGTGGAAATGACAGAAAGTTCTCCTACAAGGACAGCTTAAAACGTGGGCAGGCTCATTTAGGAAGATGTGGTCTTTTCAGATAGGCTGGACCTTAGCCATGTTTTCTAACACAAGCACATCTGGTACATATCCAGTCCGAGCAGTGGAGATAGGGAGACTGCACTAAGTCCACCTGAGCAAATTCTTTGCATGCCCCTAATGGCAGAACTCAGAAGACTGCTGTTGACACATGTGCTTGCCAGGTGCATCCACCAGGACCTAACAACCACTGAATGACCTTTGCCGTAGGACTACTCCTAACCAGGAACTGGCTCTGCAGAGCCTGTCATAACAAATGGTGTTATTCCAACTTCTCATGAAGTAGGCAAAATCTGGGAGTGTGTTTACGTATGGATTTACAGTTGCTTAAGAATAGTGGGGGGGGGGACTTCCATTTTGCTATGCTACTGACTAGCCAAGCCACAAATAGCCTGTGTCAATGAAGGCACTCATTCCACATTCCTCCAGGGATGAGTTGTCATTCCTCTTTCATGTCCATTCAGTCCTTGGCCTTTCTAGTGAGACAAAATGCCACCAAATGCCAGAGAGCTCTTGCAATGTGGACTCATTCTCACTATGAGCTGGACGGAGGCCACCATCCCATCTTGTGCACTGAGTAGCGATTATGCAGCTGTTGAGATATAACATCCTGCTCCAGTTGTTGTTATCATTACGATTTAGGCATGATAATCACATTTTCTAGTCTTCAAAGTTCTTGAGTCAGTCCAAACCACAGTTAAAGGCATAGGCTCTCCTTACGCAGAATGACAATTAAAACCAAACTAGCATTCACAGTGAAAGCAACAGCCAGACCTACAGTAATCAAAACATAAACATCATCATCATCATCAACAACAACAACAGTAGTCAGAACAAACATTTTAGCAGCACCAGTGCATTAAAATGTCAGCTGTAAAAAGAACACCTCCAAAACAAGAACATTGTGATTTGATGGACACAGGAGTGGCCCAACTACTTCCAACCAAGGGTACATCTTGTCTCACGTTCAGCTGCCTTCACTAGCCTGCCAAAATGCTTCCAGGAAGCCCACACATGCACATAATAGCTTCCAATCATTGTTTCCACTCCTATTCTAGCATCTGCTATTAAAAAAAAATACACTCCTTCTAACACTATCTTTGTTTTCTGCCTTCTCCCTATCACTGGAACTCATGGAGCTTATGAAAATTAAAACCAATGCAGATAAAAAAAAAAATCTATCCGTAAAAATATTGGTTGCCATCCTGTTACCAGCATATGCAATTTGTGGGGTTGTTGTGGAGGTTGGTATCCCCTTTCTCCTTCCACAATGGCCAGACCGCCCTCCTGGATTCCCCATTGTGCTGTGATAGCTGGCCCTGGGGCATTTCATGGCTGGTAAAGAGTGGAGGAGATCAGAGAAACCTTTGGCTATGTGCCTACAGCCAAACTCTTTTCCAATCTGTTTTGTTCTCCACCAGCAATGGAATGGCTTCATTGCAGTGCAAATGTGAGTCCCAGGGGTGGTGAGAGTAGAGTAGAGTTCTTTATGTGGAACTCTTATGCTACACTCAGCCATGAAATATCTTGGCTCTTGTTTGCTGTCAAGTAAGCTTCGACCTTTTGATGGCCCTAAGAATGAGAAGCCTCCAAGAGCCCTTGTCATCACCAGCTCTGCGCAGGTCTTGCAAGCTTAGGACTGTGGCATCCTTTATTTAAGGATTCATCTGCAATGTGGGCTTTCTCTTTTCCTACTGTGTTTCACCTTAACAAGCATTACTATTTTAGGAGTTTTTCACATGGGCAATTTGTCCCATTACTGGCACGAACAGGGTCGCTGAAAGATTTTCCTTCCAGACACGTTTACCCTGTTCTGTGCCCAAATTGTCACTATTCAGTTTTCTCCCCATGATTTACAGGGAGACATTGTTATTAAGCACCCGGTTCCGTTTCTGTAACGGAACACGGTGTGCAAATCAGATCCCTGTCCCTGTTCTGGAATGACAGGGGTGGGGGAGGAGCTCTGTGGCAGGCACTTCCTGCCATGAGCAGGACATCCAGGTAAGTGCCACCCCTCCCCCCTCCTTGGGTTCTTTGTATTTTTTTAAAAAAATATTTTTCTTTGTTTCTTATTTTGACAGCTGGGGGGGTTAAAATTTAAATTTCCCTCCCACTCATTCTCTCATGAAAGTGAGCGGGATTTTCTCCCGACCGGTCATAAAAGCAGTCTTACGACGGCTGCATTTACGGCCAGCTGGCAAGGAGGCAGGGAGCCCGTTCCTGCAGCAGAATGGAGGTAAATGTGTGAACATTTACCTCCATTCCATTGCAGGAACAGGAGAAGAGGTGGCGGGACAGAACTGGGGCTTTTATCCCTGGTGTGAAAATCTCCGTAGTCCAATGAACCTCCGTAGTCCTCTTCTCCTGTTCCTGCAATGGAATGGAGGTAAATGTTCAAACATTTACCTCCATTCTGTTGCAGGAACAGGAGAAGAGGTGGCGGGACAGAACTGGGGCTTTTATCCCTGGTGTGAAAATCTCCGTAGTCCAATGACTCATCTGACTTTTACCATATGAGCAGTGAGAAATGCCCGTAGAAACACAGAAAAGTGAAATTATAATGAAACTTTGAGCAGAATTAGAAACAATTGAAAACATACCAATTCAGAGGTGAGAAATAAAAGCATCCCATACAGTATACTATTAGTAGCCCTTCCATATGAACAATCAGTTGCCAAAGGACTGTTGAAATACAAAGTAAATATTCTTCACTTGCTGACGAAAGGCCACCAAGGAAGGAGCAGTCTAGCCTCCATAGGAAGAGAATTCCAGAGCATGGTAGCAGCCACCAAGAAGGGTGCATTCCCACATGTGCCTGTGTGGGTGGCAGGACTGAGGTTCCATTGAGCTACATCTTGGCTACTAGGCATGAGAAAACAGATGTGAGGAGAGTCTACATGTAGATCTCCTCTCACACTCAAAACCACAGTTGAGCATCCTTTCCAGATGCTATGGGCCACACTGCCTATAGTGTAATTTATCAGGGGCCACATTTTAACACTGGGTGGGGCTGAAATAAGTGGTGAGCAGGGATAAAGCCTAAAGAGGTTGTAACTGACTATTTCTCTTGTTTAATTCCACCTCTTTCTCCCCTTTCTTTTGGACACTTTCTTCTTTCTCCACTTCCCACACTTCCTCACTTGGGATGCTAGGAAAGGACTGAAGAGGTCTTAGCTGATAGTTAGCAGAGGGCTTTTGAAACAAGTCCTGGGGCATAGATTGCTCACTCATGACCTAACAGGTCTTGCCAGATGAACAGAGGGATACCCTGCAACTATCCCAGTTTGACAGAGGACAGTCCTGATTAATACTCTCTCATTTTTCAGCTGCTTTTAAAATGCCCCTTCTCTCTCTTCATCTTACTTTTCCCTCTGCTTACTTCCATTACTGTAAACTGACTTCAAAGTGCAGAAGTAATTTGCACTGAACTAACACAGTGGAGGAGAGGAGAGGGCTGAATTGCCTTTCCCAGTAGAGTCAGGCAAAACAAACTGCTGCAGCCTCTACTAGCTTGTGTATTGTTCCTCCTAATATCTTCTTTCACCTTGACCATACTCTGATATTTCTTGTCCCAGTGTTTACCTGTAAAATGTTGGAGGGTATGTAGTAGAGCATTGGCTGATTATTTTGGCTGATGACTGAAGCAACAGGAGAGATGCTTATACATAATGGACAAGGCAAGATACATAGGACTGCTGCACAAATGTTCCCAGAAATGTTAAGATCTTTAGCCTTGTTTTATTAATAATGCTTGAGGAACTCAGACTACTGATACAAATGGAACTGATCTGTATTATGGAGGACAGTACAGATCAGCTCACTAACGATGGGATTTTCCATTTCTTAAAATGTTGTAATGTTTAAAAATGCATATTCTGAAATGCAAGGCATTCAGAAAAGTGGTGGGGATTTTTTGTTTTTAAAAAACAATCAGATCAATATGCAAATGGTGCAGAATGAATGTACGAGTTAACATGTGCTATGGTACTTTGTGGGGAAAGTGAGGTATAAATAAAGTAACACAATGTAATACAATACGAGTACAGTAATATTGTCCCAGATCCATCTAGGCTGGATCCATCCATCCCAACCTTGCACAGAAATGGCTTATATACAAGGAATTCCACCTCTGCAATATGCTGGAATCTGACCTGCTCATGTAGTCTCCTCATTCCTCACCTGAGCCCAAGACTCAAGTGAAGGATGAAGATCCTTGGTTATCTCATTCTCACACACAAGAACAAGAACAACAGTATTTTTTATCTTTATCCATGAGATACTTTCTACCAGAGTTATTTTCCATGAGATATTTTCAGATGAGAGTTTTCATATTTGTGAGAACCGTTTTTGCCTAAATTACATAATTGCACAAGCTACGTAGCTAAACTACCACTTTGGTACATGGACGTTTTAAAACTAGAAAACATCAGATAGCTCGTTGTTTCTTTTTGATCAGCTGGCCAGTCCTCCTGTACTTGCTGTATGTGTATACATACGTGTGTGTTTTGCTTTAGAAGTTTTGCCAGGGATGGATTACCAACGATGATGCACTTGGTGCATTGCTCCAAGTCTCTTGCTGCCTAGGGGTCAGAAATGAAGGGGAAACATGTAATTTTCTTCATCTCCCTCTCCAGTCACTTCCTGAATCTCCCAAGGCTTCTGTAAGCACCATCTATCTATCTATATAATTCTCTTAGGTATGTTGCCATTTCCAGTGTGCTGATTGGCTGCTTAGGAAACTGTTGGGCAGCCAATCAGCACACTGGAGGCGGGACCATGTGGAGTTTTACCTCCAGTGTAAGCATGGCCGCAGTAAGTAGAAGGAGTGTGTGTGGGATGGTGTTTGTCTGCGAGGGGGCCTTAGGGAGGGTGGCAGGGGGCAGCCAAGGGACTTGGTGGGGGGGTGAGGTGCCATGTGTGGGGGGAAAGGAGGTGGCGGTGGGGGACGGAGTGGCATGTATGCGCACGCGGGGAGGGGTGGAGAGGGCCATGGGGGGAAGGAGGTGGTGGGGGGAGGAAGCGGCACATGTGTGCATGTGTGCACACATGTGGGGGAAGGTTTGGAGACGACGGGGGGAGGGAGCAGCACAGGCAGATGTGTATGTGCGCATGCGCATGTAGGGGGTTGGAGAGGGCCACGGGGGGAGGGAGACAGTAGGGGGAGGGAGGGAGCACTGTGTGTGCGCGCACATGGGAGGGGGATCAGGGAGGGCCATGGGGAGAGGCGGCAGGGGTGAGGGAGTGGCGCACGCCCCCGTGTGTTTGTGTGCGCTCATGTAGGGGGCTTGGGGAGGGCGGCGGGGGAATGCTGTATGCTACACCAGGTATATAGCTAGCTTTGTATATTACCTGAGTAAATGGGTAAAGCTGCCTGGGATCAGGCTGTTAACCTCATTCCCCCTCCCTCGAATGCATTGAGTACAAACTACTTTTGCATTTTGAATGCAGTTTGCAGCAATTCAAGGATTAAGGGAGGAGTTGGCGGAGGAGAGAAAAAATGGGATATTTTAAAAGCAGATGAAAAAGTGGGATGATAAAAGGATAATTGGGAGTGTCCTTGGCTAAACAGGATAGTCAGAGGGTTTGCTCCTGTGCTCTTTCATTTCTGTGCCACCACTGCCAAAATAACTGACACATGTGAACAAAGGGGCCCATATCTTGGGGACCATCCCAGGGCTCTCAGCCACCTTAATCCACCCTTGAGTTATACACAGAAGTTTTGCACAAAGACGTTTTTGCACAAAAAAGTGGTTTCTGCCTCACCCTCACATTGGAGGTAAGAAATCTCAAAAAGTCTTGATGTGTGGATTGCCCAGTTGGGAATGAGTAAATTATTGAGATTTCTTCACATCCCTAGCCTACATCCACACTGATCCCATGATAACCAATGTGGTACCAGAATGTGGTCAGCATGTTCTGTCTCATCCAGGGGCACTGCCGTCAGAAGTGATCTTCCCATTACAACATTTTGCCTACTTCTTTTTGGCTTCTCCCAAACAACTGATTTGGAGTTAAAATAGCAGAGCCAAAGAGCTTCTTCTGTGAACACATCATGATTTATAAGTCTTGGGATGTTACCATTGACAAAGAACTGTGCAGGATTAGCAGCGCCCTATGAAAGGCACTGGGCAGTCAAGACATTTTCAACTGCGTGTTCTTTGGAAAAGCACAGATAGATTCTCAAGGCACAGCAACTGATTTTCATTTCAGAAGCACCTTCTTCTATTTCAGACAGAAAAGAGAAGGGTTTTAAAGGATGTTTTGATGCACAGAGAGAGATTTCTGACAATAACTAGCTTTAGCATTTTGCCCTTTAGCTTCTAATACATGAACATTGGCTAAGATCCGACATCACGCTTGCAGAGCAAAAACATACAGTGATATGCTTAACATGGTGGTTTGCACTACACCACTCTTCTTAAAAATACACTGTGCAACAAACTGTGTATCTGCTGACATCTATGCTTCTTGTCCCATTGTACAATTTTATTTATTTATTTATTTATTTATTTATTTATTTATTTAATATCCCACCTTCCTCCCAACATGGGATCCAAGGCAGCATGTTGTTCTTGTGTGCCTTCAAGTCATTTCCGACTTATGGTGATGCTAAAGTGAACCTATCACAGGGTTTTCTTGACAAGATTTGTTCAGAGAGGGTTTGCCCTGGGAAGCCTAGACAGAGTGTGTGACTTGCCCAAGGTCACCCAATGGGTTTCCATGGCCAAGTGGTAATTTGAACCCTGGTCTCCAGAGTCATATTCCAATGCTCAAACCACTACACAATGCTGGCTCTATCTCCAAGGTGTCATACAACGGTTTAAAAATGCAATGTAACTACAACGTTTTCAATACAAAAGTTAAATGAGTTAAAGCAAACTGTTAAAAATGCAAGTTAAAAGCAGTGCTTTTTTTAAAAAAAGAACACATAATAAAATAGAAAACAACACCCACAATTAAAAACTCCAGCTGCCACAGCATTTTAAAAACCAAATGCCTCCCTAAATAAAATGGTTTTTATCTGCTGGGGGAAAGACAGCAGGGAGGGGTCCGACTGGAACCCCGCCCCCCAGGAAGAGAGTTCCACTGCATGGGAGGAGCCATAGAGAAGACCTTTTCCCATGTCCTCACCAGATGTGCCCAGGATGGTGGTGGGTCTGAGAGAAAGCCTTCCTATATAGATCTTACAGCTTGAGTAGCTCACATAGGAAGATTAAATTTTTTCAAATAATCTGGGTAGGGCTTTAAATGGTTTAACCAGCACTTTGAATTCTGCTCAGAAATTGACTGGCAGCTAGTGGAGCTGTTTCAACAGGGGAGTCACACAATCTCCATAACCTGCCCCAGTCAACAGCCTAGCTGCAGCATTTTAGAATTGCTGAAGTTTCTGCACAATTTCCAAAGGCAGCACCAGATAGAGTAAGTTACAGTGCAGGGAGAAATGCTAACAATGAGGAATACAGAGGGGTTCTTCCTGCAGTCTCAGCAAATCAAGTGGCACACTGCAGGCACTGTTGAATAGTTATGCACCATCAAAGAATGCACAACTGAATGGAGAGAATCCTATTGATTAGTCCCTAACAGAGTGGACATATTTAATCAATTGTCGAATAGTGCATCAACACATAGGTAAATCCAATGGATTCAAATCCTTTATGGTAGTCTGAACTAACAATAGGATTTAGGCCCATGTGAAATGGTTACACTTGTGGAACTCTGCTTACACACCCATGAACTGAATGTGTCCATTTCACAATGCCCCCCAAAGTGCAACCAACAACAAGATTCCAGTCACCATTAAAATTACTAACATTTCCATGCATAAATGTTGTGCCTCAGAAAGTCCTATGCATCATTTCTTTTCTTTCTTTCTGCAGAAATAAGCTCCCACTGACCTCTGAAGATGTAAGTTTCAGGGAGCACAGAAGGCTGCAGTGTGTTGGGGTGGGGATGGAGATAACATCCCCACCCTTTTTGCTGGGTTCTTTGGCCCCACCAGCAAAAGTCCAGCACTGGATAGTCCCCTAAGGCACAGTAGGTTTATTATTCAAAACTCTATCTGTGGATACACATTAAGATCTCCTACATTGGGGCAGATAACTGCTTCACCTATGTCCAGCCCTTGAAGCTACTATAGACTTGGCACACAGAGACTTGTTTTCTGCTGCCCTAGAAGTTGAAGTTAAATAGTGAACGATTTTAGTTAGTTAAAGATTTTCTATATGTTGGCTAAGCCATGAATTAAATGGAAAGTGTATTCAAGAAATCAGAAGAGCAAGACTTGGAAGAGCAGTGATGAAGGAACTAGACAAGATCCTCAAGTATAAATATATGTTACTGAATACTAAAGTCAAGATTCTCCATGCCATTGTATTTCCAGTTTCTATGTATGGTAGTGAAAGCTGGACAGTGAAGAAAGCTGATAGGAAGAGAATCAAGTCATTTGAAATGTGGTGTTGGAGGAGAGTTCTACAGGTATCACGGACTGCCAAAAAAGGCAAATAAATGGGTCCACAAACAAATCAAGCTTGAACTGTCCCTAGAAGTCAAAATGATGAAACTGAGACTATAATACTTGGGATATATCATGAGATGACATGCCTCATTAGGAAAAAAAACCCAATAATGTTTGGTAAGGTGGAAGGCTATAGGAAAAGAGGACCACATTACAGGTGGTTAGTCTCAACCAAAGAAGCCACGGGCCCTGAGTTTTCAAGATCTGAGCAGGGCTATTGATAACAGGGAGACTCGGAAGTCTCTCATTCATAGGGTCACCATAAATCAAAGCCAACTTGACAGCAATTGACAACAACAAAAGGTCAGGGCTAGATCTGTGCATGTGTGTCTGTGCCTTCAAGTCACGTGTTGACTTATGGTGACCCTATTAATTTAATACGGTTTTTTTAGGCAAGGAATATGCAGAAGTGGTTTTCCAATTCCCTCCTCTGAAATATAGCCTATAGCACCTGGCATTTGTTGGTGGTCTCCCATCCAAGTACCAACCAGGGCTGAACCTACTTAGCTTCCAAGATCAGACAGGATCTAGTGTTTTTAGGGTATTTGGGCTGCTTGCAGGGCTAGATCTAGAAAGCTTAAATTACAAGAGGGTAGAAATCAGTTGAACATTAGGAGAAACATTAGGAACATAAGAGCACTTTGACAATGTAACCATTTATCAAGGGAGGTGGCTCTGCTCTACATGAGGTCTTCCAGTAGAAGCTGGCAAGCATCTGTTATGGATGCTCTACCTCTGGATGTCTTGTATTGACCAGGGATGTGTATTAGATAGCATTGAAAGTCCATTTCAATTATCTGATTCTATATTTCTCCTTCCCTCCACACACCAAGTATTTCCCCCCCCCCTCTCTCTCTCTCTCTCTTTGTTGCTGCACTTATTACAGTGGGTAATGTCAAATTCAGGCAGGAATTAACTCTAATAGCTGTTTAATACACCATTACAACAAGGGTTATAGGAAAATACTGAAAGAATGTTATCTATAGCTGGTCCATTACGTGGCTCTCTTAAAATATAGTTATGCTGGATTATAACATTTAAAGAGGATTTTATCATCACTGTTTACACAATTGCAAAGCCATTTTCTACAAATTATTGTATAAAAAAGGAACACAAAATATGTTGGAAAAAGCAGCATGCATTCAAATTTCACTGTAATCCAGGACACATATCATTACCCTTACAATAGGCTAAATCTAGTTATGTTCTTCTGTTTGCTATAAGGCAAACATAGATGCAGTTAGCGGCAAGTGAAATAATTCCTTCTTTATTTTATACCCTACCAAATGTTGAATCTGCAGCAACTGAGTCATATGGAACTTACTGGATGGCTTGAGGTTCTTAAACAGAGGCTGGATGGCCATCTGCCGGGGATGCTTTGATTGTGTATTCCTGCATGGCAGCAAGTTGGACTGGGTGGCTTTTGTGGTCTCTTCCAACTTGATGATTTTATGGATGGTCTCCATCTATTCCTTTGTTGCAACAGTTCCACTGGTTGTGGATCTGTGTTGGTTATGACCTATACAGTTTTATACAGCTTAGGCCCAGGTAATCAGAGAGACTGTGGCTGCTGACAAACTACAGAAATAATGCAGGTTGACACCCAGTTTAATTGCCATGGCTCAATGCTATGGAATTCTGGGAGTTGTAGTTTTGTGAGATATTTAGCCTTCTCTGTCAGAGAGCTCTGGTGCCATAACAGACTACAAATGTATGTTTCCATAGGATGGAGCCATGATAGTTGTCAAACTGCATTTTTTTCTGCAGTGTGACAACAGCTTTTATCTCCACATTTGAGCCTGCTTTGAACTTGGGATCCTCAGGAGAGGCCTCTCTTTCAGTTGCACCATCTTCACAGGTATTGGTTGTGGGGGCACATGATAGGGCCTTCTCAGTTGCTTCCCCTCTATAGAGAAGCTAGAATTGCCCCCATCCCTGCTGTCCTACCATCAACAGGCAAAGTCTTTTTTTAAAAAAAGACAGCCTTTTAGAACCGAAGGAAAGGCTGTAATGAGGGTTCTGTATTTTTTAAAACTGTTTTGCTTTTATCTTTTTAAAGTGTTCGTTTTAAATTGTTTTAATATGGTTAAGAATTTTATTCTATTTGAATGTTGACTTTTTGTATGTTTTTACTTATATTATAATCATTCTAATTTGTAAGCCATCTTGGGGGGAAAGCATAATATATTTTCTATTTTTTAATCTCATAATTTTCTATTTCTTAATCTCGTAATTTGTCTAGCACCAAAGTCAAAGCTAAAGACATAAACCAAAAGCAGGTGGCCTTTGGACAGATTATGGTCCAGTTAACCAGGGTGCAAAATTCTTTCTGCAGAGACTGTCCTTGTCATTAGGGTGATGAGGTGACTGCTTTAGGTAGTGGATACTAGAAGATAGGGAACAATAGGAGGATGCTAAAGGACCAAGCTGTGTACAACCTTCCATTGCTACCCCCACCAAACTCTCTGCTGCTTTGAGATGCAATGGAAGATGTTATCCTAACGTTCAAGATTCAACAGCCGGTCCATTTGGCTTACAGGAAGCATCATTTTGCTTCAGGCAGCAAAATCTCATTGGGTCTCCTTGTATGATGCAAAGATATCTTTGAACCATGTCGACACAGGAGATCTTGGTAGATGAAGGGAACACTGTGGCTATCGCATACCTTGATTTCAGTAAGGCCTTTGACAAGGTTCCCCATGACATTCTTGCTAACAAGCTTGTAAAATGTCGGCTACACAAACTGTTAAATGGATTTGTAATTGGTTGACTAGCCGAACCCAAAGGGTGCTCAGCAGTGGCTGCTCTTCCTCTTCGAAAGATGTGACCAGTGGGGTGTCACAGGGTTCTGTCGAGGGGCCAGTGCTATTCAACATTTTTATCAATGACTTGGATAAGGGAATTAGGGGCATACTTATGAAATTTGAAGGTGACACCAAATTAGGAGGAGTAGCTAACACCTTAGAGGACAGGATCAAAATTCAAAATGACCTGGAAAGACTGGAGAGCTGGGTCAAAGCTAACAAAATGAAATTCAATATGGAAAAATGTAAGGTACTGCACTTAGGGTGGAAAAACGAAATGCATAGATACAGGATGGGGGAAACCTGGGTGAACGAGACTACGTGCGAAAGGGATCTAGGAGTCCTAGTAGACGACAAGTTGAACATGAGCCAACAGTTTAATGTGGCAGCTAAAAAGGCCAATGCAATTTTGGGCTGCATCAATAGAAGTATAGTGTCTAGAGATCAAGCCAAGTAATAGTGCTACTCTATTCTGCCTTGGTCAGGCCTCACCTAGAATACTGTGTCCAGTTCTGGTCACCACAATTCAAAAAGGATATTGACAAATTGGAGTGTGTCCAGAGGAGGGTGACTAAAATGGTGAAAGGTCTGGAAACCATGCCTTATGAAGAAAGGCTTAGGGAGCTGGGTATGTTTAGCCTGGCAAAAAGACGGTTAAGGGTGATATGATAGCCCTGTTTAAGTATTTGAAGTGGTGTCACATTGAGGATGGAGCAAGCTTATTTTCTGCTGCTCCAGAGACTAGAACACGGAGCAATGGATGCAAGCTCCAAGAACAGAGATTCCACCTCAACAGTAGGAGGAACTTTCTGACAGTAAGAGCTGTTCGGCAGTGGAACATACTCCCTCAGAGCATGGTGGGGTCTCCTTCCTCGGAGGTCTTTAAATAGAGGCTGGATGGCCATCTGTCAGGGATGCTTTGATCGCGATTCCTGCATGGCAGGAGGTTGGACTGGATGGCCCTTGTGGTCTCTTCCAACTCTACAATTCTAGGATTCTATGATTTCTTTGCTGATGCCAGTGATGTGTGTTCTTGCATGGCAGGGGGTTGGACTGGATGGCCCTTGTGGTCTCCTCCAACTCTATGATTCTATGATTCTAGGAAGAGCATATAAGCTAGGAGAGGCTGCAGCAGTTTGCTTTTTCCTCAGTCGAGAGGGAAGGGCAAGATTTCACCCCTTCCTCTCCTCTCCCCCTTGTGGGGTTTATTGAGTTTATTGTGGGGTTTATTTGCACACTGAACTCAGGTTTGAAGCAACTGAAATAATCTGAGGACAAAGGGATAAGTTGGAGGAGGAGAAAGAAATATTTAGAACTCCAAAGTAGAAAAGACTCATTTGCTCTATTTCACCTTTATTTTATCATATTTCAATAGTATTTATCATTTTACGTTACAAGATATCTCTCTCTCTCTCTCTCTCTCTCCCTCCATCCCCCAAGAAGTTTACAAAGTAAAGTCATGGCAACATATAGTAAAACCAACCAACAAAAACACTGATTTTAAAAAGTGATGTACTTTAAATAATCAGGGAAAGCTGGTAATCATTGCAGTCAAGAAAACACACAAACATGTTTTCATTGCTCCACACTAGGAACTCACTCTCCCACCATGAAGTTTAGGGAGACAAGGATGAAAATTCCCCAGTTTTGGTAGCCTTGGCTTTGGGCAAGAAATAATGACTGTAGTAGAATAGCTGCTTGCTGCAACTTACAAGGCTTAATTGATAGTTGCTGCAACTTGCAAATATTCTCCAAGGGGTCTATGTATTTACTTATTTAGTTTCCTTCTCACTCGTTGTAGTAGCAGGACTCACCCTCTATTCTGCTCTGCAGCCACCTTCTTGCTAGAAGCAAGTAGGTTACATCAAATGGTGCTTATCCTATCTCCCTAGGTAAGTGAGAATGAATAATACAACCCCCCTCATTTCAACTTGATCGGGGAATAGCTCCTTTAGCTAAGATTTCTGTTTTCATTTCTAAACAGGAAAGTATATTCTCCTTTCCTCTTGCTCTCGTGTGTGTGTGTGTGTGTGTTTGAAAAACAACAGGGCGCAACTATGGTTGGAACTTAATGCATAACGTCTAATGACATCACCAGATGCCATCCCCAGGTCTCAGGTTTTGCTCTGAAACCTCAAGGTCTAGGATAGTCCTGACCTGGCAACCCTAACCATGATGCACACTAACTTAATCTGATGGTGGCAAAGCCCCTTTATAGCTTTGTTCAGGCTCAGCATCAGCATGCAATGGTCTTGGGCAGTTGACAGGATACAAGAGTTCAGCTAGGGCCCATCATTGATGCATATCTTGGATGGTTGGCTTTTGGAATTGCCAGTCATCTACATGAATCAGGATACACCTGTTCTCCACAGTGTATACTGGCTGTGGATCAGGCCCATTCCTCCTTCATTCCCTCCACAAAATGGGAAGAAGTCCTGACGGGCATGCTGGCCCATTGCTGCATCTGCCGCCACCTCCCTGGCTCTGCCAGAAGCAAAGAAGTTGGCCTGCAAGATGTGACTGAAGCCCACTGCATGTGATCAGCCTTGGACACATACTGCAGGACTCCTTCCTCCTTCCTCCTTCAGAGAGAGCAATGGCAGCAGGCAGCTGAAGCAATGGGCCGGCATGCCAGGATGGGCCCCTGAAGACATGTTTGGCCCAATCCGTTCCTTCCCAGCAGGAATGGATTAAACCAGTTTTTTAAAAAAATGTGGTAAAGGGCCTTATCCTGTCTTTACCCCATCTGAGCCCCATATCTGCTCCGGGGATGGTGAGGACTGCCCAGGGGTAGAACAGGGCAAAGGTCCTATGTCATCAGGACTGCAGGGCTTTAATATGGGGGCAGGGCAGGATATATTGCCCATGTAGACAAGCCCCTGGTTCCACAGTGCCTGCCGTAGAACATCTCTCTAGGTCACTGTGGGAAATTTAAATGGCAGACATCACTCCCTGTTCCTATTGGTGGTTTCAGTTGGAACATCTGCTGCTTCAGCCACCAGGTAAACTTACCATGGAGAAATAAACCCCTAACTTAGCAGGTATATCCCCTCCAAAAGACATTTTGTTTAGCGCTCCCCTTAAATCTAGGTATCTCTTTTCTGTACCTTTTCCAGCTCTGGAATACATAATGTTTCTGATTTTCCAGCAGACAGTCTCCATTTCTGATGATGGCAATATCACAATTAAGGCAGCACAAGGGAAATTCAGCTTTAATACACACAAATGAATTAAACTAGACATAAGCTGGTTATGAAACAATGACAGAGCTGGGAGGGGAAGAGAAGCATAGAGAGAAGTAAAGAGTGAATTTAACCATTATTAAAATGACAAACCTTGGGACTGCTGACTGTAAACAATTTTTGCCACCCAATTAAACACCCCATTAAGTATTTCTCTTCCCCTCTGAAAGAGATGTTTGGTGCCGGCCAATTGGAAAACTGTTGACTTTGCAATGGTTAAGGCTCGGAGTTAATAGTGTCAAGGTTCAAAACTTTCATTTCTCTTACATAACTTGTTGCAACAGACGCACCCCCCCCCCAAAAAAACCCCACTCTACGTAATGCTTTTCCCTCTGAGGGGAATAAACGGAAAGTAGAATGGTACTTTTTCTGCTAAGCACTTTTAAAATGTGTACAGTTGGACCCCCTTATCCATGGAACCAATATCTGCAGTTTCAGTTATCCATGGGACACAAAAAGAACATGTACCATAGAGTCTTCCTAGAAAATGCCTAGAGAGACATCCTCTCTAGACACTTTCTAGGTCCTCCAAGGCAACTCTGTGGTATTTTAAACTGAAAGTCTCATTATTTTCAATGGGATTTGCTGTTATCTGTGGTTTCCAGTATCCGCTGTTAAGTCCAGGAACCAAACCCCCATGGATACAGTGGTCTGACTGTATTTGACAAATAAAATCTGATGAATGGGCTGCACTCACACATGAAAATATAATTCAAAGTAGGAGTGGGAGGGGAAAAATCTTAAATCCACATAGAGGGTGGTAGTGATTCAACAGGCAAGGACTGCCAAACTTACAAATAAATGATTCTAAAAAAGAAGAAAGGGAGGAACTAAAGAAAAAGGACTCTTCTGGTGTCTTTGAGACTAAGAGATTTATTTTATTTATTTAATACACATGGGCCAAGATCTTACATTAGGGCAGCATGGCATAAATAACTGCCAGCAAAGTTATGTTTCATTTGTATTACACAACCCTGAATACCAGCATAATGCAACATAAGTGAATTAATGAGCAATGCACATTGCTGACACCCCACTTTGCAATGACAATGAGTAATCAGCAGAGGCAATGTGTAGAGGCTCTAAAATGAAGGGGCATATACATATCAGGTTGTCACCACAATATCCCATGGGCCAAAGGCAGAGTCATAGAAGCATAAATTTGGAAGGTGCCACATAGGCCATCAAGTCCAGTCTGGTACTCCTTGTAAGAACTCCAGCTATAACATACACAGCAGGGAACAATCAAGCCTGTTTTTTGAAGATGTCCAGAGAAAGAGACCCCATCTCTCCTCTAGGCAATTGGTTCCATTGCCGAACTGCTCTCAATGTCAAGAAGTTCCTTCTAATGTTCAGTAAATATCCAGCACCTGCTGGATGGCTGCTGTACAACCCAGAGCAGAGCAGGAACAGTGAATGTAAAACTGAGTATGGGTTCAATGCCCCAACACTCACAGATCTACTGTCTGCCCCTTCTTGAAATCTTTGATTCAGCCTTTACTTGGGACATATAAGAATGCTGATACACTTTGGACTTTGTTCAGCTGACTTCCTGCTGTTCTTAGGAGATCTCTCAAGATCAGCAGGACTAGCTTATTGGTTCACTGTTGGCGACTCCTTGCTTCTTGCTGCAGAATTATGTTTCTGGCCAACTGCCTTCTAGCTGTGGTCACTTCCTTAAAAAATGCCAGTCATCATATAGGTTGGCAGTCCAGCTAGAATAGGACCCAGTGGCATGGGAATCACAATGCCAACTCATCCCATATGAATGATCATAGAATCATAGAATTAGAAGGGACTGCAGTGGCCATCTAGTCCATTCCCATGCCATGCAGGAACACTCAAATGAAGCATTCCCGAAAGATGGCCATCCAACATCTCCAAAGAAGAAGAGTCCACTAAGCTCTGAAGCAGTCTGTCATGTATGCTGCTTCCCTGTTTTTGATCAAACAGCACCAAATACACTTCTTCACCTGTTTTTGCTAAAGTCTCTGTTACAGATGCTGCAGACTTCCTGTGGATATCTGGCATTTCCCTGCCTGTACAATTTGCATAGAGGCAAATGATAACTCACCCTGACAAAAATGCCTGTCATTCCTTTCCCACCTCTGTTCCAGTTGAAAACAGAATCGGAGGACTGTAAGTGGGAGATGAAAGCACCAGAAATCCAGAAAAAGAAAGCATATTCCTTCAGTGAAAACTAGCATGCTTCTCTGGATCAAAGCTTGGAAAGCTACTTTTTAAAAGTAATTTGTTGTAGTTACTGAGTCACACACACTCAGAGTCCTAAATATCATGACAGAAATCTGTTTTAAAAGGTAACTCTTTAGCTTCAAGTTTCTCAAAATTAACAAAAAATAGTTACTTTGCATTACTTTTAAAGTAACTATTTGAAGGCTTTTCATTCAGTAGCATAAGGCAGAGCATGAACCAGGACTTGGACCCCAAGAAATTCCTCCACCACCACTTAGTGAGGCCAAACCCTGATAACTAAAACAGTAACTAAAAGTTATAGTTGCAGTACAAAAGGAGTGAAGTTATCTTTAGTGAAGTGTTAATCAGAATGCAACTTAAGTATCACAAAAACAAATGAGAAACTTGTTTGGAATGATTTCCTTACAATCTCTGCTCTGCATATTCTCTGAAGTTAGGAGAAAAGCAGGCAGAAGTGTGCAACAATTTGCATCACACACACCCTTTATGTGCCCCTTTCTCACAGATGGGACACCCATCTGCAAGCGTATACTGGTTTCCAGATATACTCTGTCACCAACTTCCAGGAGAACCTTAAACAGAGGTGGTGGTGGTACTACCACATAAGTATGCTTTTCATCTTCACAGGGTATATTGTTAACTTCTGCTTGCACATGTATACATGCATGTCTCTCTCATCTGAGCATTATGCTCAAAATGTATTTGCTTATGTAGATTGCAATCATCCCGCTATTTGAATTAATATTGTAACTGTATTGGTGCAGGCCTATGCCAGTGTATTTAATGTCAATACTTCTAGTGTTGCTAGAGATGAGGGGAATATTGCTTTGCTTGCTGGCCATAGAATAAATTTGCCAAACAGAATCAGCATAGCTCCAGAGTCAAAATTATCACAAGCAACTCAGTTATCGTGGCTGTCTTTAGCCTGCCACTCCGTGCTTCTAAAAGAAACACTTCGAAAGTGGAAGCATTACATCTGGCTACAGCTGCATATTACATGGTCCATTGAGACTCAGATGCTGATGGCTGAACTGAATAACAAACAGCTGGGCAGAGATGCAAAGATCAGGAAATCACAAGGAAATGCTTGTGCGGTATCTCAGCAGCCTCCAAACACAATAAATGGTGTATCAGGAACCATTAGCATTCCAGAACATAACCTGAGGAGCCGAGTTCAGCTTCCTAACTAGAAAAAAATACCCAGCCAGTTTGTGACAGGCAGCATCTCTGGCATGAGTACAACAGTCCAAATACATACGGGATGCATTTACATTGCATCATATACAAGGATACAAGTAATTCAGCAAGTGTGTGTCTGCTGCTTTTGCTGTGTATGCACCTTTGATTTGGATAGGCTCATATACAAGCAAAACTAACATGTAGCTTGTTGCAGTATAACTAAATTCAGTGTTAATCCCACTTAAAGCAGACCCACTCAAATCAATGGGATGTACATAAATGGTGATTAACAAATCCTGTCCATTTCAGTTGGTCTGCTCTAATTGGGACAAACATTGGATTTAGCCAATATGAAGTTGGTTTATATGAGGTCAGATAATTATTCCATCTAGCCTAATAGGAAATGTCAGCCCTCTAGACACTGTTGCATTGTCACACGGGAATGGGAAAAATATTTGAGGAATGTTTAAAAATGGTCAAAAATGTGCTTCCCAAGTTTTGAAAAACTCAGATGAGAAGAATCCATTGATTTCGATTGATCTACTCTCAATTGAACTAAATCTGGATTTAACTCATGGATCTGTATTTCCATACATTTGCCTTATTATATCTAATGTCTAATACTTGTGAATTTCTCACTGAAAGCCAGAGCTTTTTAGTATTGCTTCCCAAAAGCTTAAAGGTTGGTGGAAGTTTCTGTCAATTACTCAAGGTCTACTCTCTGTGAAATAATACAAGTTTAATTACATCTTAATATGGTGACATTGCCCTTGCCAGTGTCTGGTGAATACACCACATTCAAACTCAAACTTAGTATGTATGAGTTCATATAGGATTGTGAATTTTTTCCTTGTTTTTTTTTCTGGGCTGTGAGGCCGTGTTCTGGAAGAGTTTACTTCTGACATTTCACCTGCATCTGTGGCTGGCATCTTCAGAGAATGGTTGGATAGGAGCGTGTGGAGTTTTTATACTGTGAACCCCTGTTGGGCCAGCCAGAAAAATCAGCAGTAGTAGAACATGTTATAAACCAACCTGGACACAAAATATTATTTAAAAACACAGAAATTCTGAACCAGGCCAACAACTATCATTTCAGAATGCACAGTGAAGCTATTGAAATCAAAAAACACCTGGACAACTTCAACAGGAAAGAAGAAACACTTAAAGTAAACAAAATCTGGCTCCCAGTTTTGAAAAACAATAGAATCAAAACTCAACACTTACAAAGGAATTCCACTCAGGGACAGGGTGATTTCCAGCAGATAATGAGCCATTAACCAATCATTAGCCAAACAGACACTAATCCTCCTTGCATTTCTACACCCAGACACTAATCATTTAAATACACAATTTTACATATACACATACAGTATAAAAACTCCACACACACTCCTACCCAATCATTCCCTGAAGATGCCAGCCACAGATGCAGGTGAAACATCAGAAGTAAACTCTTCCAGAACACGGCCTCACAGCCCAGAAAAAACCCAAGGAAAATCTAGGGATGCAGGCCGTGAAAGCCTTCAACTTCACATGTGAATTTTTTTCTTTACAAGAAATGTAAATGCATTTTTTCACTCCCCCCCCCAATAAACACATTTTAATGCATGTTTTTCAAACCTACATAGTTTCCATTTGCCCACTGACACATGGGTCTGTGCATAAACACTCCCCCGCCCCAATATATGCATTTATCCAGGAGACATAACAAAGTTCAAATTTTGTGAGAGAAAGTTGAAAAATCTGTGGGTGCCTGTGCTGGCTGTCAAATTATAGAGTTGCTACAATCATCTGGAGGCTTCTGATTACACAACAATGTATTTATCGGCTCTTCTGTGTGCCAGCCCTAGATCACGTGGAGTGTCATCACATCAGCATCATCCACTCCTAGGAATGTGCAAAAGCAGTGTGAAGAGAAGGCATGTGACTGGGGAAGCTACATGGCAAGCATCTCAAAATACTACAGCTCTCCCACTTGGAGTTGCTGCCACAGGATTCTGCTGCTTAGTGGCTTTCATAAGTTACCGAAAATTCAAACAGTTTAAAGACAAACATGTGTGTGAGTCGTAAGGCATGTGGCAATCACTTGCCACTGCTTAGTTCCATGCGACTTGGTGTCTTATTTAAATGGTTCTTCGCCCCTTCAATCACAGCTTTCTCATGCCAGCAAACTGGCTAAAAAAACCAAGCTGCATTGGCATGCAAACACAGAGCACATCAGAAACATGAACATGGGTTAAGAATCCTTTCAGTGAGAAACCAGACTCTGCAAACCCCTGCTTGAGTAAGCTTTTCATGCACCTGGCAGGTCGCATAAATCTTCCCCCATTTTCTGATATTCTAAGCTCAGCATATTCTACCATAGTTGTCAGACTTGTTACCAGAGCAGGAAAACTTATTCTCTGAGATAGAGAATGCATTAGCAGTACATGTGCCAGCTCTGGGTATTCAGAAAGAATCAGTACAACTGGCATCGCTAAAGATATTGGCAGCAATCCTGCATCCAGCTGCGATGCTCAAATCTGACTGAGGTCATTATTATGTAGGCGTGTATGCCATCCATGAGTATGGTGCTTCAAGGAATAACTTAAGCAAAAAAGGAGTCTCTGCCCCAAGGAACCCACCACCTCCATTTAGCCATTGTTTAGTTAATGTCACCACTGTTGTCAGTTTAAACAATGCATTACCATCATTAGTATTGTAATTTATATTCATCACAGAAAGCTGAACATATTTTAAAATATTTGTTTTATTACATATCTTCTCCAGATAGGAGGCTGGGCCTAGTTTGTCTAGCTGAGGGCCATTCTTTGGGGGCCTTATATTCTCATTCTTTTAAGTCTTTTTAATGAGGGTGGAAAGGATATACAATCCATTTTTTCGCAGCAATTTTGTGCCACAAAGGGCTGTAATTTTCAGTCTCTTGAAAATGTAATTACAGATAATGTTTGCATCAGTGGCACACACACAATGAAGACATGGGGCATGAAAATGCCACTCCAACCATGTCCTTCTTAGGTTATGAAGCTTGCCTTCTGCCAAGAGCAATAGCTTTTCAAAAAAGCTTACATTTGGCATAAACCAGCCGGTGTGCTGATGTACCAGCCTGAACATGCAGTCCTTCTCCAATTGCTCTATCTACCTAAAACACTGAGGGACACTCTTAAAACAGGAGTAACAACACACACAGCCTTCATTCAGGAACTGATTTATTTATTTCAGATTTCATTTATAGACCATTTTAATTTGAAATGTCAGATGATTCCAAATTTGTAGGGATAGCTAATACCTCAGAGGACAGGATCAGAATTCAAATGGCACATAAAAGATTAGAAAGCTGGGCCCAAACTAATAAAATTAATTTCAGCAGGGAGAAAGGTAAGGTACTTCACTTAGGCAGTAAAAATGAAATGCACAGATATAATATGGGTGATGCCTGGCTTGACAACTATACATGTGAAAGGGATCTAGGAGTCTTAGTAGGCCACAAGCTGAACATGAGTCAGCAGTGTGACGTGGCAACAAAAAAGCCAATGTGATTCTAGGCTGCATCAATATGAATACAGTGTCTAGATTAAGGAAAGTAATACTACCACTCTGTTCTGCTTTGGTCAGACCTCACCTGGAATACTGTGTCCAGTTCTGGGCACCACAATTAAACAAGGATATTGACAAGATGGAACATGTCCAGAGGAGGGCAACCAAAATGGTGAGAGGTCTGGAAGCCATGGCCCATGAGAAGCAGCTTAGGGAGCTGGGTATGTTTAGCCTGGAGAAGAGAAGGTTAAGAGGTGATATGATAGCCATGTTTAAATATTTGAAGGGGTGTTATATTGAGGATGGAACAAGCTTGTTTTCTTCTGCTCCATGGACTAGGACATGGAGCAATGGAATCAAACTATAGGAAAAGTGATTCCACCTAAACATTAGGAAGAACATCCTGATGGTAAGAGCTGTTCAACAGTGGAATGCGCTGCCTCAGTGTGGTGGAGTCTCTTTCTTTGGAGGTTTCTAAACAGAAGCTGGATGGCCATCTGTTGGGAATGCTTTTATTGTGTAGTCCTGCATGGCAGCGGGTTGGACTAGATGGCCCTTGTGGTCTCTTCCAACTGTATGATTCTATGAAAAAACTCAAGTCAGTGTACATGAATCCCCATACTCCTGCCACAGATTTTACCTCCATAACTATTCTGTGAGGTAGGTTAGGTCAAACTATATGGGCCAGACCAAGATCATTAAGCGATTTATGGGTAAGCAGGTATTTCAAGATGGATCTCCTTAGTGCTAGCAGAATGATGTAGCTACTATAGAAGTGATGGAGTTCCCGTAGACCACAAGGGAACATAATGTGGCCTGAAGGTCACATATGGCCTGCAGCTTCCCCTGTTGCAGCCCCCTAAATCTCCCAGGACTGACCAAATGCCTCAGGCCCTCCAACACTATTTTTTTCCCCAGGTTAAAAATCACCCCCAAGTTGCACAAACCTCTGCCAAACTGCTTTCAAACACAGAAGTGTTGTCTTATGCATATACTATAAGGTCCAACACCCCCCAAACTGTTTTTTTTAAATGGACAAAAATTGGTGGAAATCAAGATTGTCAGAACTAAAGGTGGATAATGTAAAACAAAACTGAAAAAAAAGAGAAAACAAAAATATTCCAATATGCATTGGTGTGGTCCATTTTACATCCAAAAATGCATTGGCACTCCTAGCACAGATGTTTAATCCCTGTTCCAGACCATCCAGGCCCTTTTAAAATGGGAGAGGGCAAGGAGAGCAATAATTTGAAGGAATTCTCCATGGGGCCATAGCTCAATTTGCAGCATTTGCCTTCATCTTCCCCACACAAGCTTCTAGAGGAATTAGCTGACTCCGCTTCACTCCTCTATTGCTTTGCCTACATGGGGATGGTTGAGGAAGAACAAAGTTGGTGCTTTGTTCTGCTTGGGCTTTCTATGGTTGAGGAAGTCCCAGGAAAAAATGAAGCTGGCTCTTGGCCCAGGAACCAGTGAGAGGAGCCAGAATGATGTGAGGGTGTTGTGTGCCCTGCCCTGTCTGTAAGCCTCATTATTGTATCATCTGACCCAGACCTCTTCTCATTCTTCACTGTCATGTTGGCTTTATCATTGGCTCCTTCACTAACATCAACAAATTATGGATAAAAGCCACAGTGGCAGTCACTGCCTTCTACTGAAATATTCCTGAGGTGAGAATTTGAAAATAAAGTAGAGGGGACATTTTGTAGAGGGCCTGTTTAATGGCTTCCTTTACCACTTTCAGACCACCAACTTTTTTTTTGGTCACTCTCCCTGACTCATACTCAAGCAAGAGGTCAGTGTAGATGATGGCAACTCTGTCCTCATCCTTCCAGGCAAAAGTCTATTGTTTTACCAGCCTGCTCAGATTCAGAAGGTTTGCTTCTAAAGCTGCCTCATCACCACCACCACCCAGCTGTAGAAGTCAATAGCTGCAGAATCAACCAGATGGCCCTTTAAGAGCACAGATGATCATCAGAAGGGGTCAGGGTCATTTGTAAAAAGGGCTGTGTGCTTTGGTGAAACAACAGCTGCCTTCTCAGGAGAGAAAGCTCTCTAGGTATCTATCTCATAGTGATCTGCCCAAGGTCTTGACTCCTGTTTTGTCTAAGCCAAACTTCATAAGACATGTGCACTATGTCAAAGCATCAGCTCCCCCACCTTTCCATGCATGAGAACTCTCTACCCACTTAGCTCACAGTGCTCTGGCCAAAGGTTATGACTAATTCTGCCCTGCTTTAGTCAAACTTATCTCTGCTGACTTTGAAAGAATGCTCTCAGATGTCACGTGGCCTGCCATTACTCTTCTCTACCAGTTAAGGGCCACCATTGCCTTCCATTTTCCCTACAAGCTTAAAGTCTGGAAAAATCAGGAGACTTAGTGCTTGAGACCAGGCCATATAGTGGCAGGCTCTGAAACAAGTGCCAGAAATTGTCACTTCAAGTTTCTTCCCATTCTGCTTTTTTTGCCCCTAGTAGTCCCTTGCAAAGTCTGCCTAGTTGCCTTGGATGCCAGAAGGAAAAGCATATGTGAGAGAAATCTGATGGTCAAGAGAGAGTTCAGTATCTTCTGACCTACATGCCCTTTTTAAAGATTCAGGTCTTCAGTTGTCACATATGGCTTTGCCTGTGGTGACAGTTAAATTTCTAAATAGGGATTTCCATCCTTGAGTTTATTTCTGAAAGCCCAAGAAGGGTCTTGCTAGACCTGATCCAAGTCCTAGATAGCTCAATGTCCTGCTTCCCACAGTGACCAACCAGACACTTATAATACATGTCCACATATCAATGACAAATCTCTCAGTTTTGAAATCTCAGGTTCTTTCCACCCTGAATATGAAGCCACTTTTGAATTTTGGTAAATACTCATTAAAATCTCATTGGAATGAAATCCTCATCTATCCCTCCTCTCCTTCCTCTCATTTGTGGTGCAGTTTCTTAAGAAGAGCTGTACTTCCCAGCTCCTTCTCATTCAAGGGAAAAAAATCAGTAAACCTAGAGCCCGCTGGGCTACAAAACAGATAAAGCTTAGCTTCTGCTCATTTTGCATGTTCAGCACTGACCTACTTCAGTGCTCAGAAGAAGAAACGATGCATTACATACACCCAGCCACGAGAATGAGTCTCGTTTCCTTCCACCTGCAAATCGCCTCCTTACATTCCCTTTCTGTAATGTAAATGCACACTGAGTATATCCATTTTAATAGGGACAGTATTTGATCACCCCTGACACAAGATTGCAGTTTTGCATTGAATTTCTAAGGAGGACTGGCTTTACCTGTGAATGCTAGCCACTGAGCTGATGCAAACAGATTTAGCCATTAGATCCCAAATCTGATGTTAAGTATGGAATTTTGCACCCCCTGAACAGTCCAGTATGCCCAAAAGTTCAAACCATATATGTTGAAGAATAGCATTCTTAGTTATGGGGAGATGATCACCCATTGGCTGGCCACTTTCCCTTGCAATGGACAGATTCCAGCTTCAGGACTGCTGTGTGGACAGTAAAACCAGCCCCCTGTTGAAATAACCAGAAAAAAACAGACTGTTTCTTAGCGATGACTCCAGCTGAGGTGCCAAGCATCTCCTTAGGCTACTCCCTAGATCTATTCAATTGTGGGGATAGGGACCAGCAACTTACTGTTACCAAACAACCCATTGCACTTAAAGATCTAGAGGCAAGCAGCTAGCTAGGACTAGACAGTTGACTGTTACTAAAACACATTTGGAAAATGGCTCAATTTTGCAGATTTTCAAATATCATTCAGCCTTTGCCACAAGTTAATAACTCTCAATTACCAGGGCTCATTTCAGACAAATGAAGTGCACTTCTTCAGAACCAGGCCACACTGTCTCTGCACTGCTCTGCCATGCATAAATGAAGCCTAAAGTTGATGAGGGAAGTGAACGGTCAGGTCAAGTAAACTCATGGATCAGTGTTGTGCCTGCTAGTTAGAAAGGTGCCAAGGGAAACAATGAAGAAGTGAGAGCAATCCACTTTGGCTTGGCCAACAAATGTACACTTTAACCACACACACACATAAAAATCTGTAAGCAAAGATGAACATCAGTTGCTTTGTGCAGTGAAAGCAAGCCTTATGAGGAATGACTTAGGGATCTGGAGAAAAGAAGACTGAGGGATAACATGATCTTCAGCTTCAAATATCTGAAGGGATGCAATGTAGAAGATAGAGCAAGCATGTTTTCTGCTGCTCCAGAGACTAGAACACGAACCAATGGATTCAAATTACAAAAAAGGGGAAAGATGTTCTATCTAAACATCTGGAAGAACTTCTTCACTTTAGGAGCTGTTGGATAGTAAAGTAGAGGGTGATGGATTCTCCTTCTTTGGAGGTCTTCAGATAAAGACAAAAGTTGGACAGGCATCTTTCATGAGTGCTTTGGTTGTATATTTCTGCATGGTAAGAGGGTGGGCTAGATGACCGTTGTTTTCCCTTTCAACTCTATGATTCTATGAATAAACCCAGCAGTTTTCAGATTTCTATATTCCAAATAACTTTTTCTCCACCAGTTTCTAAAGGAACCTTTTCATATTTGCCTTGAAAATTTATTGTGTTACAAGAGATTCTGGGAAGTGTTCCTTAGTTCATGTGGTATATCTTTTGGACTTCAGTGTTACAGTATGTAAGTCTTTGAGCACCCAGCATTCTACAATATTTGACCTTACCAAATTTCTCACTGAGGAATCTCTAATAAGTGTGTTAAGGAACCACGTGATTTCCCAGATCCAGTGATGGCTGGCAGCTTCTATGTCAGTGTGGGAATGGCTCTGCTTTGAGTTTTAATCTGAACTTTAGAATAGCTCTTCCAAATAGGGTCAGCACTTTGGATAGCTCCTTTAAAGCTCAGACTGAATCCTGAAGTAGATTCAGTGCTCTACTGACATAGAAATCACCAGCTGTCATTGACCAGACCACCGTCTAAAAGTGATAAAATTTGAGCAATACATGGAAAGTTTCACCTCATTAAAATGACCAACCATGGAATCCACATATTGTACAAACTGGAGAAGATATGGGACAAAAGATATCTTGGAAACTACTGACAAGCCAGTGGGTGATCTTCAATAGACTGACAGAGGTTTTTGACTCTCTGTTGTTTAATATCAAAAAAGACTTTGTTGCTAAAACAAGATAAAATAGGCTGATAGGTTCTCAGATGTTCAGTAGCTCAGGTGTATGATCATATTGTGTTTGTGGATCATCCTAGTTGCAACTCTTGGAGTACGCAAAGCAACTGACTCTCTCCTGACCCCTCAAGTCATTCTTTTCCATCCAAGTCTGCTTGGAGGGTCTCCTAGTTAAAAAATAAAATGAAAGCAGCTCTGTCTAATATAAAATCTGCTTACACACGCACACACACACACACACATATGGCAGATCTTTTATGATGTCCTGTCCCATGTTTCCCCAGATACACACACAGTAGATTCATATTCACTAAAGCATTTCTATCACACCTTTCAGGACAACTGTCAGTGCAGCTAAGAATGCATGCATTCCTCCAGGTAAAACTGGGATGGAAAGGGCAGATCTATTCAGCTGCCGTGTGCACTCACTCCCAATGGAAAACAGCCTAAAAGGATGTGTTAGCATCCCGGTTTCACAGCGCCACTTCTGAGCAGATGGATGAGTCGAACAAGAATTGATCTGCTGTCTCTCTGGACACCAGCAACTAATGCATGGCATCTAAAGATAGACTGCTGCTATTAATGCAGTGTCAGGGCACGTGTGGAGCACTCATCCTTTGAAATACTGTCGGCAGGTTATTTGCCAGAGCTTTTTAATATCAATTAATTGATAAAGTGCAGGCTTACCACTGACATTGTGAGTCATCCTCAACCAGCACGAGTGGAAAAGCTCTCTGGGCAATTAGGTTGAAATGGCAGCTGCAACTGTAATGCTAACACACAAAATAGATTGCATCTTACTCTGAAAGTTCATGGAGGAAGATCAGGAATGAAAAATATGTGTAGAATCATAAGCGGTAGCATAACAGGTTGAAGGGCTTTCCTGTGCAGTTGCCTCCAAAGCCCTACCTCTAAGCAAATATAATTTTAAGTATCAACTAGGGAGGCAATCCTTTGCTAATTTTCTTCTCAAAGTGGGGAAAAAAAGAATGACTAATTCCAGCAATTTCCTTCTACTTGCAAGAAAGGCTTTGAAAATGGCACAGTTTTCAAAGGTTATTTACAGTCTGAGACTTATTCTGTGCAAAATTTGCATGTGGTATTTTTATTTTTGCACAGCAAACCACATTTTCTCAATAGGAAACATCATTTTATGCACCTGAAGATCATTTTTTTCTTGTACAGAAATATTATTATGTGTTCAGAACATGCTGTTTCTGTATGAAACAAGCCTGAGTAAATTTTGCACCAAATAAGTCCCCAACTGTGAAGATTTGTGTTGATCAGGGTTCCTTGACACTCAAGGACTATATTTTCAACCTTTATTTTTTTTTTAAAAAAAAATAATTTTGAATATTCTTCCTAGCCCTAGTATCAATCACTTCATGTTTATACAGCCATATTTCTGAGGGCTCTAAATGCCTGACATACATTCCTCCAATCATGCTTATGACAACCCTTAAAGGTAACAGGGTGCTCTAACCCTGATATGAAAGATTAGAAGAAGGAGGGGAGAAATGCTAAGAAACTTACTTGTCACCAAATGAGTTTATGGCATCTTTTCATCCCCCCTCTTTTTTTTGCATTGTTTTAATGTTTAATGTTTTAGTCTGAAGCACTGTAAAACTTTTTTAAAACTCCCATGAACTAAGTTGTAAACAGTTTTTGTTGAAAGGGCCTATGTATGTTACTGAAAAGAGGGAGGGATTGTAAACCATTTTATCAGGAGTGCATTGTAGTTTTAGAACAGTTTTAAGTATCTGAACCTGACAATTCTTGTTGTAAACTTTACTCTCTCAAATACTGTACTATGGTGCCTCTCTTTAGGTTAGGGGAGAAATTGATTCAGTTTGCACTTTAAGGTGAATATGTTTGATTCACATATTCTTGATTTGATATGCAAACAAAAGCACATATATTTTGGTCTTCATGCTTCCCTAAATTTTGTGACACAGTTTATTGGATTTACAGCCTGTCTTTCTCTGGGGATGGGATCCATGATGGGTGCACATGTATACAAAAATGTGTACCTTTCTGAAAATAATATACAAAAACATAATATATTGGGGTGAAATTGTTGGGTAAATGGATATACAGTTGGCCCTCCGCATTCACTGGGGTTGGGGTGCAGGATTCCTGCAAAAGTGGAAAAACTACAACTATCTCTAACCTCCCCTCAAAAACCATATTTAACACACACTAAAAGTATGATCTGTAGATTCAGCCCACCATGGATGCCATCAAGGTGGCGGGGCTGCTTTGCAAGGCAGAAGTGGAAAGCTGGTGGGGCTTGCCACTGCTTCCCTATGCCATTTTTATTAGGGACTTACAAACCTTGTTGCATGCTTGCAGTCTCTCTCAGTCTCACAAGGCTTGTAGTCCCTATTAAAAATATACAGCAGCAGTGGAGGTGGCAGCAAATAATCCGTGAATAATCAAATCTGCAAAAGTTGAACCAGCAAATATGGAGGGCTGACTATTTTAGGGGAAATTATGCACAGAATCGTGTATCTTTAAAAAGATGCACAGAAAAAAGGCTATACAGAGTTTCAAGGAGACTTCTAAAAAAAATCACAAACTGATGCAGAAAGATGATGAAAGAATTTCAGACTGAGAAGATGAAAAAGTGAGTGAAACTAACGTTCACTGATTCATCTATTCCTACTCATCTTTCCGTTATTTGTTTTCCCTTGCTCTGCTTTGGAAATGCCATGGTAACTGCGGAAATAGTATCTAAACTTGTGCGTTTTACAAAACACTACATCTTCAGTTTCTTTATCTACCTCTATTGTACTAGGTCATCTCCTTTTAGCATTCATCTCCTTCAAAGGAACAGAAATAACACATCTACATTGAATTCCATAGTCTGGAGTAACATCCAATCCGTAGTCTAGAGTAAAATGTTCATGCTGAAAAATGGCTGATTGTCTCAGAGATTTGGAATCAGCCTTTTGTCACTATCTTGGGTTGCACTGGCTTTTATCTACGAAGAGAAATTATAAATTGATAGCATAATGATTTACATCTTCATTGAATCTTCAATTCCCATCTTGGAAGTCAGTGTTTCTACAGAAACCATGGTCAGTAAATTTGGCCAGAGTTTTGAACTTTTAAAACTCACCCCTCACATTTAGTTCTATCTAAACCTGAAGAAGAATTCTGGTGAATTTGAAAGCCTGTATTCTTTGTAACCTATCAGTGATCCAAGAAAGGTGTTACCTGCTTTTTCCTTTTACTCGTGAGATATTTTCCCTTGTTCCTAACCAACTTCATGCATTTAATTCCATACAAAAGAAATTGTTTCCTTTTCAACAGTGAAAAAAATTTGGGTGAAATTCTTGTAGGGTTCCTATTGATTACCTTACTTACTAGTTGGCTGAAGGTTGCAAATGTCCAATCTTGCATTGTTTAAAAATCTCTCTGGTGGTCTCCAGCCAATTCAGCTTCCTACATTTCAGTTAATCCCCTAGAGGAATGAGGTTATTACTCCCATGGAGATGTTTTTATATCAGAAAACATAGGCATCTAAGGAGCAATGAAGAGATATGGAGAGGGAAGGGGAGGAGGAGGACACGCAAACACACACACAAAACTCTTGGCTACTTCAGAGTGATCAGGTAAACTCAAAAACACCATGAAAAGAAATTTAAAATAGTCTGTAAAGCACTCCAAGAAAGAGGAAGAAGCCTCTTCTGTGGGTTAAGAAAACTTTAAAGAAATCTGAAGACAGGTTTTACCATAGCTAATGGCATCTGGTGGCTCCTCTATCAGTAAAGTGATAAAATCATTCTGGATTTTACTCTGAACTTTGAAAGAGCTATGCTAGGTGTTAACTCTGTTTTGAGGATAGGGTTCAGCACCTTAGATAACTACCTTAAAGTACAGATTAAAATCTGAAGGGTGTTCACTGTACCAATATAGAAACCACCAGTGCCTACTGAACACAGTACCAGTTCCAGGAACACAGCCTTGTGTTCTGTTAAGTTGTCCCTGGCAAGAAAGTCATCAGTGAAGCCATTTGGGCTGCACTGTGGAATGCCTTCCAAAATGCAAAGCACAAGAGAAGATATCTTGTGGACTAAAGTTCTTGTTCTTAGATAAGGAAGAGATGCAGGTACTAATTCTTAGACAAGTACATGGTTGGGAAAGGAGCGGGAGATGTTTTGGAAGAGCCTTGTGCTTAGTGGTGAAACACAAGTTTCACATAGTTGTGGCCCCAATCCAAGTTCATTTCTTGACATCACCAATTAAAAAACTGTGGGAGGAGCACATTTCTGGCAGAGGTTTTGTTGCTAGTTACTGCTAGCTTACAAAACTAGGCTAGATAAAACAACTGGCAGACTAAGCACCAGAGAAGGTAACTTTCTCCATCTCTGCCCTCAGTCCTGATGTTTGAACCTAAAAGACCCATCATCCCCACCTAGGATGGACAAAGTTCATTCTATAATCACCTCTTTGGTACTGTGAAGCCTATCCCACTCCACATACTTCAAATAAAGTCCAGGGCAAGAAATCACAGAGAAACTTCTCTCACAACGTTTTTTCAGATCCTTGGCAATTGACCAGTCTGGCTGGGGATGATGGGAATTTGTAGTCCCACATGTCTGGATAATATTGGGCTACAGAAGGCTTTGTTCAGGACATGCTGACAGAAACATCTTCTAACATCAGGACTAGGGGAAGCAGTCTTTATATTGAGGATAAGTGTGGCGAATGATATCACAGGACCTGCTGTGACCTATTGATGCAAAGAAATTCCCTTGGCTTCCTTTCTGGCCATTAGTCCAAGCTGGGTGCTGCCACCTCAGCTGAGGCAGCTTTTCAGAGGTCACCAGGTCAAGATCCACTGGAAACCTGAAATTCAGCTGGACAAGGATATTACTAGCAATTATGTTACCGAGGGACTCACCTTGTTCTCCAGTAGAAGATTGTATATTTAAGGTGGCATACAAAACAGAAGGTGCTTTTGAATGGCATTTTAAATGCCAGACAATCATATTGCCTCTGTTATAATTTTAAAGTTATTATCTGAAGGGGATCAAGCTGTGAACAAAAGGATATGCTGCCGAGGAGTGCCACATTTCTATGATATATGCTTGCATTATGAGAAGAAATTGATTGTCAGACTGGGTCCTCTGGAGACAGAGTGACATATGAGTACCTTAGGAGATACGAAAGAGAGACCACAGATATCTAGGCACAGCAACAGTAAGCCTGATGTGTGGAACATGAGCTTCACCTGTCAGCATCCTTCCCAAGAGACGCAGAGGGGGAAAAAAGGTCCATCTGAACATGTGTGAGAACATTCTTTAAAAAAACCTCTCATAGCAACAACAGAAGCTGCCTGAGGCCTGTCAAATTATCAGTCCAATTAGCTCAGTAGAGTCCACCATGGACTCTACTGTGGACCACCATGGACTCTACTGTGGAATTCAATCATTGGCAATTGCAATGCAAGCTGATTTAATCCACACCAACTAGACTAATTTGTCGTTTGGACCTCAAGGTACCTTCCAGCTTCCCCATAAAGGTTCTGACACAGTTTTCTGCTCCAAAAGAACATATTGTATCAAAATACAGGCAATTACATTTAAAAATGCTCTTAAATTTACATTTCAATACTTATTTTTCTATGTTTAACCCTCATCTAGGTAGACAGGACATTTTATTACCCTAGAATCACATTTTGTTGAACAATCCACACAAAATGAAACCTAGAAGGTAGGCATTTCACATGAAGAGTAGTAAAAAAAAAAAGTCCCAGAGTTTCAGCCACCTGCCATGGGCTACCTGATTGATAATAGTGCACGCGAAAGGATCTAGGAGTCTTAGTGGACCACATGAGTCAGCAGTGTGATGCAGCAGCCAGAAAAGTGATTCTAGGCTGCATCAATAGGAGTATAGTGTCTAGATCAAGGGATGTATTAATGCCACTCTATTCTGCTTTGGTCAGACCTCACCTGGTGGTGCAGTGGTTAAATGTCAGTATTGCAGCCACAACATTGTGGTTCAATACTGCAGGGCTCCAAGTTGACTCAGCCTTCCATCTTTCTATAGGCCAGTAAAATGAGTGCCCAGTTTGTTGAGGGTAATTAGCTAACACACTGTAAACCACTTAGAGAGTGCTTAGCACCGTAAAGCGGTACAGATATGTAAGTGATAATGCTATTGCTCACCTTGGATACTGTATCCAGTTCTGGCCACCACAGTTCAAGATGGATATTGACAAGCTGGAACATGTCCAGAGGAGGGTGACCAAAATGGTTAAAGGCTATTGCTCTTGCTCTTGCTATTAAAGGTCTGGAAACCAAGCCCTATGAGGAGTGGCTTAGGAAGCTGGGCATTTTAGTTGGAGAAGAGAAGGTTAAGAAGTGACCTGATAGCCATGTTTAAATATTTGAAGGAATGTCATACTGAGGATGGAGCAAACTTGTTTTCTGCTGCTCCAGAGACTAGGACATGGAGCAATGGATTCAAATTACAGGAAAATAAATTCCACCTAAACATTAGGAAGAACTTCCTGATGGTAAGAGCTGTTTAACAGTGGAACATGCTGCCTTGGAGTTTGGTGGATTCTCCTTCTTTGGAGGTTTTAAACAGGCTGGATGGCTGTTTGTCGGAAGTGCTTTGATTGTGTGTTCCTGCATGGCAGGAGACTGGACTGGTGGATGGCCCTTGTGGTCTCTTCCAACTCTAGGATTCTATGTATATGGGGGAAAAAACCCAGCTGAGATAAAAATAGTCCCAATAAATTATATTTGTGGCTGTTCTCCCCCACTGCCCTGCCCTCCCAAACAATGAAGACTTAAAACATATTCTCTATCTTATACAGACCTGAGTTTTTCCTGATTCTCTATATTTGCTTATTCTGGAATACCTTTGATTCCAAACGCACAAGCACTTCTGCAGTGTTCTTTTTTAAATACCCTGCAAATGTATTGGAATTCTCACTGGGGTCAGAAAATGCCTCATTTTAAGGCACTAAATGGAGTGGGTTTAATATGTCTGGCTGAGGGCTGTTTTGTTTTTGTTTTTTTAAGCAGCAAACAAATGTAGAAACAGGAAAGTCAGAACTAAGGGTAACACAGATTGGAAACAGATTGATTTGTCCATCCAATTTATTTATGCTGATTTCAGACAAGGGTCCTTTCCAAGTAGATCTGGAGATGCAGAGATTGGACCTCAGGCCTTTTGCAAGCAAAATATGATGGGGTTATATAGGGTTTATAGAGCTCAACCTTACAGAAATGGTCATCACATTAGAAGGTCATCTTGCAAGAAATATAGCTCTATCCTTTCACATAAGCATATTGATTTTGGGAATGCAGGTTGAAGCAATTAAAGACTGATTATTTTAAATGAGAATAATTATTCCACAATTACTTTAGAGTGTGACTTTTATTGCTCTAATTGCTTTTTATTTCCACCCCCCCAAAAATAGACTCTGTGTGTGCCTTTCCCTGCTTCTTCTCCGGGAGCTGTTCCCTACCAACATTGTGCGGAATTGTGTTGAAGCTTACTACATTTGGTCCGTCAGATTTTCCCATAAAATTCTACCATCATGCAAAGACAACCAGATCAGAAAATTATCTGCAACTATAATTGGTTAATGACAATACCAACTATAATTTGTTAAGGATTGGTTTAAGGACAATAGCACCCAAAAAAGGGAAGAAAGAAAAGGAAACAACTGTGCTAAAACAAATGAAAGTGGGTTAGAATTTAGGAGTTCGTGCAAATATGCATTTTCTGTAGGGCGTCAATGGCTTCTCTCAATCTCTAGAGGTTCATTTCTTGTTGATATACATTCCTAACATTCCATGAATTTGTAACGAGCCAAGATAATGCTTGCATAATTTTCCCCAGTCTGTCATTCATGGGCATTTATTTATTTCAAGAACATTTGGGATTAATTATGAAACCTGACTGCCTTCGCCAAAAGGTCTTTACAATAACAATTAAAAATAAATGCAACTCATTTTGAAGTATTTAGAAGGCTTTTTTTTTTTTTGTAATCGTGGAAAGACAATGAATAAACCATATCATCCACTCATTTTTAATTTGGATGAAGAGAAACAAGCAAATAATGCAAAAGCATGAGATCAAAGCAAGAAGTGACACATCCAACAGACAGCTACCAGTGTGTTGAAAAAGCAGTGTAATATTATTTTTATTAATATTAATAATAATAATGATAATAATAAAATAGGAATAGTGTGCTGTATGCCTATTGACTGAGCCACATCATACTTTAATTGCCTGCATTCCTGTTTTCAGAATTTTTTTTATTTTCTACCAGATTAAAACCTGGTGACTGATTGATCTTATTTATTAGTTTATACAATGCACAGATTCACAAGCATAGTAATAATCATGATAACTGTCTGTGAATTGAGGCATTCTACAATACAAAATTAATATTGGGGGCTTTATTATCACATAGCAATTGTTAAGAATGTGCAGGGGAGAAAAAAAAATGAAAATTGCCCCCTGCCCCACATCCTAATTACTCTGTATATCACTGAAAATCCTTATTCCATTTTGAAGTAGTTAATTTGCATACAAATACTTTTCTTTTGAAAAAAAAATCCTTTGTTTTTGCACTTTTCATCAATGGCTACCAAAGGAAGGTGAACAGAGTAACCCACAATACACTATATCAGTGTGCAACAATTTAAAATGATGCAACTAGGAAGATCAATGTTAGACCCACCTGGCAGAAAACAAATATCTGATACGGAAGAAGAACCAAGCAATATAGTATGTTATATCTTACTGGCAATAAACAGATGAACATTTTAGGACAGAGGAATTATCAAAGTCTTTTTGAATTCATATTTCATGGTTTAATATAATGTAGTCAAAAATTTCCTCTTGTTCAGTCATTTACAAAAAAACAGGGTTCCTGTTCATGGGAATTTCTGGAGGATCTTCCATATCCCACCTCTAGAAATATGTTTCACAGACAATTAAATTCTATATAGATTAAATTCTGTTGCACAGTGATTGTATTAAGAGAAAAATATGCCATATCTTCAAATAAGACTTTGACTGCCACATAATTAACACATTGTGCATACATGTGAGAGAATTTGACTCATCATACAGATGAGACAGAGAATTCAAAGACTAATGTTAATGGATAACTCATGGCACTTTTCGGTGGCCCAATCAGCTGCATATGATTTTCCTGAAGAAATATCCAACTTCAATTATTATTTTTCTGAGTCACTGAAACATCCATTCTCTAGAACTCAACTAATTAATGTTCAACTCAGCCCAATACGGTGGGTTAAATCTTGTCCCATGGAATCCAACATAGTTGCCAAGTTACCAAATTGAGATATCGGGGCTCACTGCTCAAAGTGGACAATGGTAATCTTACCAATTTAGTATCCCATCTAGAGTATAAAATGTTCCACTCATTTCAAATAGATCCACATACAGAAAGGTATATGGATCTCTGGCCTCCATTAAAGAGAATGGCTTGCCCTCTGAGAAACCACTAGATGGATGAATAAGTGAAATTCACTAAGCATTCCCATTGATTTCCATAGGGCTTGTTTAAGATGTGGCAGATGCCTTAATCCATGTACTGTATTCACATCTGCCATTGAATAAACCCAATTGCCTTGATTTTTTTAAAAAATAAACAAATATGTTCCCTTCATCACTTCAGTTGTCCAAACTTAGTTTTACCTCCTGGAAACGTAGGGGCCCTTTAATCAGGGCACTTAGGCCTAGCTTTCCACCCAGCAGTCTAACATAATCATACTAGTCTTTCTTTCTTTTATTTATTTGATTTATATGCTGCCCTTCTCCCAGAATAGGACATTTATGCAAAATCATGTTAGCCTGTTGTCACCACTGATGTTGCTTCAAACATCCACTTATATTTTTAAAAAGCTATGATAAAACATGCTCACTCTGATCCATTGATTTGTCGTCATCTGAAATCCAATGAATGTATGGAACTCATCAGATATCAAGGGCTATCCCACTTTAAAAGAGGAGGAAGCTGCACATATGCATCCCTACATGCACAAGTATATCCTTCCTCCATCCATCCAAGAGGCATGAAAGAGCCTTCTTGAATCAGGATAATTGTTCATAGGTTGAGCTGAAGCTTAGTTGCAATGGTAGAACGGCTAAGACTGCAATGGAAAACACATTGATCGCGTCTGGTCCTAGGAATGACTGTGCCACCAAAGAACTGGTCAGGATGGTAGCGGAAACATTTGTAATCTGTGGTGAACTCTTAATAATATAAACTGGCCATGGAATGAGGAAACAGAAGGCAAGGGAGTGCTTCTACCACCAGCTACAGATTTAGGAGCCCTTGGTCAAGATATCCTCAGTGAAACTCCTTAATCCAGGGCAAGCAAACTAAAACTTCTCTGACCTTCTGAAGTATTCCATGTAAAGTAAAAAAAAAAAAAATGGTGGTAATCTTGGGTGGTGGTGACAGGCATTCCAAGTCTTAGTGCTCTGCCTGTGCTACCTCTTGGAGGGTGCTTCTCCACTAAAGGATAGCAACCACTGCATGGTAAACCAAGACATCATTTTCAAGGTGACTAAGATAGGGAAAAAACCTAAGTAAAGTCCACAGAGGTCACCACAATGAAGTGATTCATTTATGCAATCTCTTATTGCCGTTTGTGCCACAACAGCTGACTCTGGCATTCTCCGCCTTCACATCTGGCACTTTATATGACAGCATCATAACAGGTTGTACTAAAAGATTGCCTTGCCCTGCTCATCTTGCCCAGGCTGGGGCAGTAGCAACTTCAGCAGAAGTGATAGGATAAAACTGAATGCTTACACCTTTAAAATCAGCGTAGATAGAATAAGTGCTAGAGAACAGCAACCCTATTTACATGTTGCTCAGTATCTATTAACTGTATCACCCAACTCTAATTTTATTAATATGAAAATAACAAGAAATTAGTCCACTTATGGGGAGGGAGGAAAGAATTCACTGACTTTCTGCTGATCATCTAAGTTGTAAATAAAGCTCAAAAAGTGTTGACAAAAATGACGTACATTTCCAACCTGCAGCATTTAAAGATAAAACAGATCTAGAAACATATGTAATACTTTTGACTGATGCATTAACATATATTTTTTCCCCTGAGCAAGGCATCTACCTTTACAAAAAAAAGCAGAAGAGCCACAGCAGATATTTTCTAATAGATAAAAATCTAAAGGCTCATAAACTTGTCCTTTTCCATCTTCACCCAGACACCATTACATCACATTTAAAAACATTTAAGTTACGGCTTACAAAAGACAAAAAACATGATATTCTAGCTCTCGAGATAACTCTCAGTATGAAGGACACCCCATAGTTTGTCCTCTGTGCACATTCCCATACTTGTCCAATAGGTCCTTGGTCAAAAGTACTACCCAATGGCTTGCACCCTTTGTTTTTAAAAAAGCAACAACCACACCACACCACAGTATTTAAGCAGCTCACCCCGAAGGGAGCATCCGCAAGACTGAACTGCTTCAGATGGTCGTGGTGTCATTTCGGGTGTTTGGGATGTGTAACCTAAAAGGGCAACAGGCTTGCATGACAAGCAGCCCACTGAGTGCAATCAAGCAACACAACTGTTTCCTCATCAGTTTTGATGAATTCCAAACCTTCCTGAAGAGTACCATAGACAAATTTACAATATTGCCTGCAGTTGCAGAGGTGGGGCCGGAGGATGAGATGCTATTGAAAGTAGTGATACAATTGTTTTCTGTTCCAAAGGAATTAAAAGGCCAGGTATCCTTACTTATGGACACACATATGTGCAGGTACACACACAAATGCACATACCAAGGACCCCTGGGAATCCAATCAAGCATTTTATATCCATTGTACACTCATGATAGGCAATTCCTGGAAAGCAACAGTCTTTACAGTTATTTAAACTATTTGCAAAGCTATATTTCTCCATTGTTATGACCTCTCTTAACATGATCATTTAGACAGAAAACTGTAGAAAAGTTATTGCTGATATACCTCATGTTTCTTTGCTATGGGGCAACCTCAGAGTGAATAAAAAAACTATATATCAAAGACTTTCTGGATATATCATTTTTGACAAGAGGCAAAGTATGGGTGTTGGGGTGGTCCAAAAATCAGTAATAATAATAAAATGGCAACAACAAAAACAACTGTTGTGGAATAACTGTGTGTTACAAGATAGGCTGGAACTCCATCACACCTCCGGTCTGCAGCTATCTGGAAGTAAGACGCATAAAAAGCAATTTGGCTTGATTCTCATCCAACAATGGGTGAGTTTCAGGAATCATTTCCATGAGCTTAAATGACAGGCAAGAGCCACCACCAGATTCAGAATCTCAGCATTCCATAATGTTTATTAGCCAGATCTCTTATGATTGACTTGAGGGCCAGGAGGGAGATTGCACAAGCCCAAAGAAAGGGGAACATGAACACTCATCCCCCTCTCAAGAACTTCCCAGAAACTGGATGAGAGCATAAGCCTTGTACTTGACATTCTAATGGAAGTGTAACCTAAAAGTGTGTGTTGGGGGTAAGCAGCTCTATTATATATTGTTCGGACTCTGGGCCCAGGCAAATATTATAAATTTGCTTCCAACCACAATCTCAACATTCTACATTTAGGACAATTCGAATTTGGACAATGAAAGGAGTCAGCTATATCCAATATATACAACAAAAAGGGTTACTGATGTAAAAAACGACCCCCTCCCATAACATACTAATCCTCAGCAGCTGAAACAGATGGCTGCTTCATGAATAGCTCTCCTCAGACACTTTCATGAGCTACAAGAAATCGAACGCCTGAAGAGACTTTTTACCAGGGATGGGGTGGGGTGAGGAATGAGATGCTAGGGCTTAGAGTTAGTGGTGTGACCAGTGCCAGACCATAGTGGGAGAGAAGTGAAACTAAAAATCATAGTTTTGTAAACCACATACAAACTTCTAATAACCCTTATGCGTTAAGCACACTTTCTCCTGAATGGAGGCACTAATATTGCATTCTCCTTTCCTGCTTTTTCATTTAACATTTGGCCTGATATTATTAATTATTGTTATTATTACCATGACTGCAATTACAATTACTACTATCACTACATGAGATATTGAGAAGTTTTCTAGTAATAACATTACAGTTTGCTCCTGTATATTTTTTCCTTTTTAATTTTTTTGAAAAACTCAGATTTGTTTCACATTTCTGGAACACCCAAAATAGAGTACTTCTCTTAGCAGTAACTAGCCTCAGGAGATGATGCCAACAATAGAAACTTTAAGATTCATGGGAAAAGCAGAAAATTAACCAAATATTGTTTTCCTTCCTGAAATCGCACCGTACAGCTTTTGCTCCATCAACCTTGATAGCATTTCCATCTCAATGTAGAAGAAGCATCTTCATAATAGTTAATACGATATTTCCCATGCATTCAGCAACCTTGCCAAAACTGCCCAATTTAATTTCCTTCCTGCTCTATAGGACAAAAGAAAATCTGGCTGCTTCCACATTGGCTTACAGTGCATCTCTGCAACTAATTCACTGTTAAGTGAATTTTCTTTCTTAATCTGACCAGGTTACGCCACACACCCCCTGACGGAGTTGAAAATATGTGTATAGGAATTTCCAATGACTATGGAGAATGTGCAATTCATTAAAAATGATTATTTCCTTTCCCCCCCTTCCTGCAAGGCTCTGCATGCATTTCCCCACATTATCTTAGTGGAATATAAATCATACTTCTCACTCTCCGCTTTCCTCCCCACAGCTACCTTTCGAAACAGTATTGCTGATGCAGAATGGTACTGATCAAACACAACAGCATTCTCCATGGGTGAGGAAATGGACACACACACACACACACACACACACACTGGAGACCACAAAAGAATGTGCAAGTGACAAGAGAGGAGAATAAATCCTTACTCTGCCACACAGACACTCCAAGGGACAAGTCGGTCGGCTCTCAGAAAGAAAGACACCGACCCCCAGAATGCTTTTGTTTTAGACCATTCAAAACCTCTGGAGAGGTGGGGGGAAAGAATCATAATGGTAAGATGACAAATCAAGAATCTCAGCCATTCAAGCCTTGGAGAGCTGGGTCTGAGGTTCCCATGGTGTCAGGCAAGCAAATGGGTACTTACATTCTGTCGGAAACTAGCAAGCGGCTATCTACCATCATCTCCGGCAGAAAATCCAGCTTGAATGAAGAAGTCATATTCTCTCTGGCTCTCTCTCTCTCTCTTCTCTCTGGCTTTTCCTCTCTCCTCTCTCTCACTCTCTTCTCTCCCCCCCCAGCTCTCTCCTATGCACACCGTTCTGGTCTGGCAAAGAAGACTGTTTCTCTTGCTTGTCTGATTCAACCACTGTGGCTGGCCAAGAGACAGGCAGGGACAGGTGCGGGAGGCCTCCCCAAGGCAGCAGTCAGAGTCGGCAGTTGTCACATTCTCTCCCCCTCTTGTTTTCCTCCAATCCCCTCTGAAATCTACTGCTGAGGCAACTGTCTATAGAGCGCCAGGTGCTGAAACTGGAGGCGGAGCTCTTTTTCCACTGCAGCTAGAGCTTAACCCCTCCAACCCCAGGCAGACGGCACATTATGCTGGACCCTGCCTGGCCAGAAGCAACATGCAGAGGCATTCTTTATTTCTTCTTCTTCTTCTTCTTCTTTTTTTTTAAAAAAATTAAATTAAACACACCAGTTAAGCAACCCCCAACTGGTTGGCAATGGAGAAAAGATTCCCTCACTACCACCTTCCCCTTTTCCTTCTTTTGTCAATCTCCCTCAGGATTGTACGGAGATTGGATTGCCGTCCCAGTGTTTTAAGTCAATAAATATAGTTTTACAAGGTATAAAACAACAACCGTCCAAGCACTCCCCTGCTGAAACCAAGATCTTTTGTATTGGAGATCCAGTTTCTAGTGGGGTAGATCACTTTCTGTCCCTCGGCGGGGAAAGAGAAGCATTAAACCAATCCAATAAAAACAAATGGATTATCAACACAATAAGGCAATGTAATAAAACTGATAAAATGTGATGTAATGGTTTTTAGGGCTGAACTTAATAGATGTCTCTTCCCCCAACCCCAACATAACAAACATGCAAAGACGGGAAGGTAGTTAATTGTGCTTTCTGTGATACTGTCACCAATACTACTAAAAAATCTTAGAATAATTCTCTTGAGCATGTTTCTTGTAATGTTTTTAAAAATTCACACTACAGCCAGATAAATGGTGGAATGAGGAACAGGAGAATGAAGTCTAATGTCCTTATGGGAAGAAACTCACACTATGAAACTGAAGCAGTTAAGACTTAGTGGATGAGAGCGGAAAAAATTATGATTAAAGACCCTCTCAAGTTTTATGTATTTATGGCTCAGTATCCAAGGGTTTTAAACGCCAATTCAGATACCTGATACCAAACCCCTAGGAATTTGAAGTATGAGGCAATCTTATGCCGGTCATTATAATAAATGAGGCACTTTTACAAAAAGACAGTAATCATTTCAAGGTAGATGTTGGGCTCATTCACATCTGCTGAGGAGACCAAGCTTAATAAAATAAAAACATATATCACGTTTTCCTCAAACCCTGTGTGTGGATTCAGACCTCACAGTAGTTTGGGAATGGGACTTGAAAACAGTTAGGTTATGTAAGAACTTGTGCGGAAATAAGTGTTACCAATTTTTTCCCCCTTTCAATTAGTTTAAAACATTAGAGCACTGATCTAAAAATTGTCATATCGTCGTCATCATCTAGCAGTATCCAGAAATGTTTTAGCGGTTGGAACGAAAGCATAATGTAACACCAACATTACATTTTCTGTTCTATCAAGCAGAGGTTTACATATAGTACGTTAGGTTTAGCTGAGAATGTCCTCTCATTTGTATATACGCATGCTGAAGTTATCGTACTGATATAGCTGGAGAGATGAATGAAAAATTATCCGCCTAAACAAACATTCACATTGTTTGAATGCCATTTTTGACACCCTTTTGTTTTGACATGATAATCCAACATCTGACATCATGTCACCATGAATGCCTAAATACAAACACACATGGGTTAAAACAGCCAATCAGATTAAAAGCAGTGAGGAAAAATGAGGCCGAGGATAGTGATAGCAAAGAAAGGAGGGAACGGCAAACAGAAAAGCAGATATGAGATGAACCGGAGGGCACTGAAGAGTATCAAACAAGTCTCTTCATGAATGTTAGGGGGGAGGGAAAAAACTGCTGAAATGAAGGAAGCACATTGTGATGTTCCTGAAAAAATTGTCTCAGCCCATAGAATTGAACAGAACAGAACAGAATGTTTAGATACTTGAAACAATGTCATATTGAAGAAGGAGCAAGCTTGTTTTCTGCTGCTCTAGAGACTAGGGCACGGAGCAATGTAACTATGGGAAAAGAGATTCCAACTAAACATTGGAAAGAATGTCCTGATGGTAAGAGCTGTTTACCAGTGGAATGTGCTGCCTGGGAATGTAGTGGAGTCTCTTTCTTTGGAGGTTTTTAAACAGAGTTGGGATGACCATTTGTTGGGGGAGGGTGCTTCTATGAGAAGGGAATGGGACAGGAATAGATTTATACACAAGTATATGCAAAGGAGTACGTAAATACACAGATGGATATAGAAAGACTCTATGTATCACATACTAAACCAACTTAGAAGTAATACAAAGATCAATTTTCAGTTCTAGTGCTTATTAGAAGAGGGCAGTCTTAAAAGTGTCAATTCTTTTCTGCTTAGGCATGTAAAGAATGCTTCCAAATATTCTAGTCCTTGAGAAGAAAAGGTGTCTTCACATACCAAAATACCTCATCAAGAAAATGGTCAACCAGCACAAGACTTGTCACATATTAGGTCTTTTTAAAGAAAAAAAATCATTTGTACAAAAAACTTTGTTTCTTGCAAAGCCCTTCTTTTTTGTGCACATGCAACCTCATGCATAAAAAGAGTGATGGTTTCTGTGCAAAATATTTTGCTTTTTGTGCAAAAAACATGGTTGCACATTTTGTTTTTGCAAAATAAAAAAAGATCCTGTCATGCAAAAATGCAAGCTTAAAAAAACCTCATAATCTCACCTAATAGGGTCAAAGCTTTTGAAATTATTTATTCTTAAATACAACAATAAAGACAACAAAGCAAATATGTACATGTAATTATGTTTCTACACATCTCTTTCACCCTTTTCTAAAAAAATTAATGACTAGAGCATAAAGGGCTATGTAAACCATGCTGCTTTTATCAACTTTAAATTTCAGCTATATCTTATGATTTATTTATTTATTTATTTATATCATACCACCAATGAACCTGTGGCTTTTACACAGTAACCTAAGAACAAACAACAGGTTACTGGCTGGTTTTGGCAATTGGTGAAAGCAACATGGGGATTTGAGAGGAAGGAATGGCTAAGGTTTCCAGGAGAATTGGTTTAGCAAATGCAGTTATATGTTTAAATGGGCTTCATTCCCAGAGGAGATGAAGACTAAGAGATAAGCCAAACATCTCACAGAAAAAGGTGAGTTGTAAATTTGAGAAAAGACTGAGAGCTGGAACCACCAGCAAAGTACTCTGACAAGGTTCCATAAGAGACAATTATGATCACAACTATAAGCAGAAACCATATTTCTAGTGTCACATTGTCATAAATGTCCTAACTAAATGAACTAACTTAATCTAAAGAATGTGCATACAAGATGCAATATAATCATCAATATGTTATTTTCCTTCACAATCTAATTCCATGCTGTGTTGATGTTGTTTTCATGTGCCTTTAAGTAATTTCTGACTTATGGCAACCCTAAGGTGAACCGCATATCATGGCAAGATTTTCCTGGCAAGATTTGTTCATCGGCATTGCCTTCCTCTGAAGCTCAGAAAAGTGTGACTTGCCCAAAGTCACCCAGTGGGTTTTCACGGTTCAGTGGGGATTTCAACCCTAGTTTCCCAGAGTCCTAGTCCAACACTCAGATCACTGCACCATATTGGGACTCAATTCTAAATCTGAACAAGAGATATGATAGGCAATCCTCAAAGAGGTTCTGGTGATACCACTGTATTCCTACAGATGGCAAAGAGGATCACATTTTGTCCATTCCGACACTAGCCCTATGTAGGAGAGGCCTAATGTGGTGTAGGAACATGTGGGGGGGGCACACATAATCTTTTCTCCCAACACTCAAAGTCATGCAGAGATTTCTAAAAGCCTTTGCACATGCTCCTGTGGTCTGAAGTTGTTTTGTAAACTATGTTAAGTGAAAAAGCATTTCTAATCCTTCCCACAGTCAGGAGTCCTAAGCAATAATGTTTGTAGTTTCCCTTTAGACCTTAGTCCTAGACATGAGAAGGTGTAAAAAAAAAAAAGAGTCAGATGTGTAGGGGTGCTGGGGATGAGGTCTGTGGCCCCCCAAAACTCATCATTCTTTGCACACTTGCAGGAGCAGGTTGAGTGTCTTGATACTGATGGCATTGTAGTATACTTGGGTAATTCAGTCATGTATGCATTGTAGAAGGAACATTTACCCATGAAAAAGGTTGCCTAGAGAGTAGGGATGCTTGTGGATTTTAAACTTTCCAAATTCCAACATGGATTGACCTGATCTACATCTCTTAGACTGATGTGAGGATTGTAGTTCTCCATTGGTTTTGATGCTTCCAAACTGTTGTGTTGCAGTGATCAGCTTGAAAAAAATGTACCATAACACATTTAAAGGTGCATATTTTGTGGGGAAATCTGTTTAAAAATGCATATTTTGAGAGAAAATATGCTTTAAACATTCAACAATTATGTGAAAACATTTGCATAGATTTTTCAAGGAAAAAAATACCAATCATTCATGCAATAATTTGTCAGATAATGCATCTATTTATGAATAAATATCATAGATTAATGTGGTATTTTACAAAATCATAAGTGAGCACATGCAAAATTGGCATAGAACAGGAATTGGATAATTAATCTATTCTTACTTCATTGGAAGTATTATAAACTAGGCTAGCTGTAGGCCTGAGGGAGCTCTTCAATCCATTTTTTAGTGGGCCCTTACCTACAAGGTTAATTTGGGGGAAAGAGTGATGGGCAGCCATTTTGACTGTCTAAAATGCCAACAATGTAGCGTCACTCTGCTGCTTTCTTGGTAATTTAAATGTCTGTCCATTGCTCCTCCCAACAGAAAAGCCCATGGCTAGGGATCTAAAGGAGGCGTCATTTCCAGTAGAGGCTCCCAACAACTAAGTGACTAAAGGTAGATGCTACTGGTATAAGTCCAATAATTAGTCTTAACTAAAGAAGACCCATTGAGTCAATAGGCATTAAATATATGTAAGTACACACTGATATTGTGCCCTAAAGAAGAGTCAGCTCAGCTATACCATCCATAAACCCTATTCTACTTCAATGATCTTATATGTCATTGCTAAATTCTAGTAATCAAAACAAGTAAGTACAGTAGTGTTAGAAGAGTTAGGTACTGGGTATTCCTGCATGACAGAGGGTTGGACTGGATGACCCTTGTAATCTCTTCCAGCTCTATGATTTCACGATTTTTTGATTCTATGACCCACATCCAATGCAGGCTGATTCACTCTTCCTCAAAGAGGTTCCCTCCAGATGGGTTGAACTATAACTCCAAGTTGGTTATGAAAAATATTTCTAAGTACTTATAGACTACATCAAGAGATAAGAACTACATTTCTCTCAGCTAGTGGTTTTTGTGTCAGTGGGACATGGTTAATTCAGATCTGGATTTTAGTTCTCAATTTATAGGAACTTTCAAAAGGACTGAACCTGTTTGGGGGATACGATTCAGCACTTTGGATAACTTTTGTAAATTCAGACTACAACTAAACCGATTCACTGACCCCTGCACTGAAATGGAATCCATTAGTCACAAGGGCTTATACCTCAAAACCTTCCCACTATGGTCAAAGGACAGCTCCATCTTTAACAGAAGAGAGAGAAACTATCATTGACAAAAGCCCATACTTAACACAGTCTTATCATGTACCAGCTAACAAATCCCTAGAGTTCTGTGGTCATATTTTAAAATTCTCCTACCATCATTTTTATGATTCATTTACAGTGGGAATGACCTCATACAGAGTTCCACAATCATTGCTTTCAGCTTGCAATTCCTGTGATTCCTGGTTATTAAACACTTGTAATGATTTTTGCTTACTTGTCTAAAAAAACCCCCTACAGATGGACATACAATGTGTCAGGATTTCATGGCACTGTTGCTTATACCTCTGATCTATAGATCAGTTGAATGTACTCTAAGCACACAGATCCTTGCACGTGCTAATGGTGTGTGTGCGTGTGCACATTTTGTCTTTCGACTTTTGGCAACCCCACAAATTTCATACAGCTTTTTAGGCAAGGAATACGCAGAGGTGGTTTTGTCAATTCCTTCCTCTGAAGTAGTGCCGACAACATGTGGTATTCATTGGCAGTCTCCCATCCAAGTACTAACCAGACCTGACCCTGCTTAGCTTCCAAGATCAGACTGGATTTGGTGCCTTTAGGGTATTTTGGCCCTCACATGTGCTAATAGTGAGACATAATAGAGATGAACAGCAGTTCCCCCCATTTAATACCCCTCCCCAACATTTTCTTCAAAGCCATGCTGCACAAATTTAGCATGTTAACACCAGGAAATAGTGGATCCATGCTCACAAGGCTCAGCCCCAGCACTTGGCATCCTTGGACAACTGATGGGTCCTGGCATCCTAGTAGGGTTGCCTATGCCCTATTCTGAGCAAGGGGATCCTGTAGCACATTCAAGATACATTTTCACTTTAATGGCCATGGCCCCAATCTGCAGTATCCTAGGATTTACAGTTTAGGGAAGGGCATTTAGAATTCTCATCCAGAATGCTCTAGTGCCCCTCCAAACTACAAAGCCCATAATTCTATAGGATGCAGCCATGGCAGTTGAAGAGAAGTCATAGTACTCTAATTCTGTAGTGTACAATAGCTCCTGCTTCTACTTGGAAATCCCTGGTGGTCTCCCATCCAAGTATTAACCAGGCCTATATTGGCTTAGCTTCCAAACTCAGACATGATACAGTGTGTTCAGAAAGATATGGTGGTTGCCTAGTGATTTCCAAGAAACAATGGATGGGCTGTAGCCACCATTTTAATTTCCCACATTGTTAGAGCAATGCTATTTTGAGAACATTGTGAGATACTAAAATGGTGGATAGAACCAGTCACTCAGCATGTTGCCACAATCACAGGCTAAGCTTGCCAAGACCTACCAATGAAAATATGGCAAATATATCCAGATCATTGTTTCTTCGTCTCTTTTATGCTTCAATACTGCATCTTATACCCTTCAGATCTGAGGGATTTCTATTTTCAAAGCATTTTTATTTTTTAGTTCTTCCCCTGTTCCTTTCAAAAAGGAACACATTGTTGGAGCACATTGCCAGGGATGTACATATTAAGGAAAATGAAAGAAAAGAATCAAAGTTTCTGCACTGAGGTATATTCTTCAATTATATAAAGGTATTTGGAACAGAACATTTTTACTGGTTGGTTTTTTGTTTTTTTTTTAGAATATAATCAACAAAATTAAAAGGTTGCATTTATTATGAAGTTATTTTTATTTTTAAATCATTCAAATTTATTGTAGTGTTAATAATAACAATGACACTTATTATTATTCATCATGACTAGTACTACCATTCTTCATCCAAGCAGAAAGAATGCTGGGGCCAATTATCCAAACTGAGCAAAAATAGTATATTTCTTTTGCATAACTTTGGTTTTTAGAAGAAATGATTTTGTAGAATTCTTTTGCATAATTTTGCTTTGTTAAAGGAACTCTTTTGCATCATTCTGCTTATGATGGGGATTTCAGGAAAGATTTCCTGGATTGGCCCAATGTTCCACTCAGTGTACTCTTCTCTTTTGATCAATTGCCAACCAGATATCACTGGAAAAGGTTTAGGCAGGGGGTGATTATTACAAGGAAAGGAGGGGCAATGAGCTAAGAAATTATGAGCGAAAAATATTAACATTCACTCTGTTTATTGAAAATTTGATTCAGATATGAAGCTGGCTTCTGATATTACAGCAAGCATTGATCACCTTTTTATTACCATGAGAACTAGAAACCTGGCTTCCTAAATACAAGGAAAGCCAAAATTCACAAAAAATGCACCCAATATATTCTGCTCTTTTCTTGAACTTAGAATCCCTGCATGTACCGTTATACCTGCTGTTCCCTGGCATTTGAATAGCTTCCTTGCTCTCAACTCTTATAAACATAAAGATGACTCACCTATTTCCCTTGGCTTTCCCCAATATTCTCCTCACCCACTCTCCCCAATACACACTTCATTTTCTATGCTCTCATGTTCCGCATGCTTGTAGTGTGGCCTTCTCCAAGCTGGTGCCCTCCATATGTTTTGAACTCTAGTTCCTTTCATGAGCAGTATGCTGGCAGGATCTGATGGCAGCTTCCGACCAAAACATGTGGAGGGCACCTGGTGTCAGAGTATACTGAGTATACTGAGTAGAAGCATGAAAGTCTGGTTCTGCTCAAACTAATCTTTCTTTTGTATAGTATGTAGAGTCTTGTTAGACAAATAGAAAATAGTCTTCCAACACAATCCTGTACATGTTTTCATGGAAGCAAATCCCAGTGTATTCAATTAAGCTTATTCTAAAGCAAGTGTTTGCTGGCCTAATGTCAAGATGTCATTCATAGAATCACAGAGTTGGAAGAGACCACAAGGGCCATCTAGTCCAACCCCCTGTCCTGCAGGAATTCTGGGCACTATGGAGATTTTCAGATGCCCTAATTATGGTATGATAACGAAGCCAGGAGATCTCAAAAAGCCTTCCCTTTCAGATGACGTCATCCCTGTGCCGTCATGCTCCCATGCTGCTCCCATTCCGCCATTGCTTCTTTTTATGGGCTAAGTTGTCAATAGATTGCCCATTCCGTTTCTGTCACGGAATGATGGGCGAATGAAAAGGTGCCCCGTTATGCTGGTGTGATGCCAGTGTCAGTAGATCTGTGCCAAACACTTCCAGGTACAATTGGGAGATCCAGGTAAGTAACACACTTTTTTGTACCCTCCCTGCGTTATTGTAAACTTTTAAGTATGTTTAGGTGCTGGGTTTTATTTTTTAAAGTATATTGTTCATTTTACTTTTGAATTTTCCCCACGCTTGTCCTCTCACAAGAACAGCCCGGGATTTTAACAAGGAAGTGAATGCAGCTCCATGAGAGCTCCATTCACTCCTGGGCTGCCAGGGGGAGGGAATGACGTGCGGCAAAGGTAGCTGTCTGAAACTTTTCATTCTCATGCTGGGATAGGGTCGGGAGGGGGTCGGGAGAGGAGATAGCAAGATGGGGATGCTATTTTTGTCCCTGTCTGATAATCCCCTACGAGGAGACACAACACACACACAGCACCAGAGCGGGAAAGTTCAAACTGAGTTCAAAATGCGAAAGGAGTCTGCATTAGAGCACTCTAACAGAAAATTCTAAATACCTCACAAAACTACAAACTTCAGGATTCTATGGGATAGAACTATGACAGTCAAACCACAGTGCTATACTTTGGGGGTGTAAAAAGGCCCCGAGTCTCATTCAAAGGAAGCATTCTTGGGATACTAGGATAATCCAACAATTCACTATCCCCAAGCAAACAGGCTTTTTGTTAAGTATATACAAAACAACAGAAACCCCAACATGCATCTGAATATTTTTAGTATGACATATTAGTCTAGTTTTCAAATACTATGCAGGTTTTTTTTTTTTTGTTAAGTCCAGTGTCTACTACAAAGGTCACTCAGTTTAGTTCCAGAACAAGGAGGCTACTATCTTTTCATGGAGGAGAGGCATGCCTGCAGGATGTGCCAGAATACAGCTGCATTAAAATTAGCACATGCCCTCCAACATTTGTCAGATACCATTAGGTATGGTCTTGTTTTATTTCATGTGAAAGAGTAATGGTTCCTAGTAGTGGGAAAGCAAAGAGCATTCAAAGGAAACTGCTTTGTTGAGAGCATAGTTGCAGGATTTCAATTTGTTGTTTTTTTTAGAATCATAGAATCATAGAATTGCAGAGTTGGAAGAGACCACGAGGGCCATCCAGTCCAACCCCCTGCCATGCAGGAAATCACAATCAAAGCATCCCCGACAGATGGCCATCCAGCCTCTGTTTAAAGACCTCCAAGGAAGGAGACCCCACCACGCTCCGAGGGAGAGCGTTCCACTGCTGAACAGCTCTTACTGTCAAAAAGTTCCTCCTAATGTTGAGGTGGAATCTCTGTTCCTGGAACTTGCATCCATTGCTCCGTGTTCCAGTCTCTGGAGCAGCAGAAAACAAGCTTGCTCCATCCTCAACGTGACACCCCTTCAAATACTTAAACAGGGCTATCATATCGCCTCTTAACCGTCTTTTTTCCAGGCTAAACATACCCAGCTCCCTAAGTCATAAGGCATTGTTTCCAGACCTTTCACCATTTTAGTCGCCCTCCTCTGGACTTAGCTTAGCTTTTATGTAGACTTAGCTTTTATGTAGCCCTTTAGAAAAGGATTGCAAATAGTCACCATGGCATTACACACAAAGTCTTGGTACAAATCTGACAGCTAACTAATTAGGCACAAACTGGATATGTAGGAGCAAAAGCAGCAACTGTTCGTGTGAAAATTACTGTCACTATTGGATGCTGTCCAAAGTACTGAGAAGCCAGACCCACACACCAAAGTGGAGTTTGGACTTGTGATTCTCAAGCCATCTGGCAAGCTGCTTTTGAAATGGAGATGGCTTTCAAAAGCAGTTTGAGATATGATGTACATGCAATCAGGCTTGCAGGGTGGCAAAATTGAATTTTTTTCAGGGCTCCCAGACAACCAGATGGGCCAAGATTACAACGGTGTTGCCATTTCCAGTTTGTACAGCGTATTCAAGAAGCGCAAATGGTGCCCAACAAAATTCTCAGTTTGCACGTCTGGCCTCTTCCATATTAGAGGTGCCCAGGTTGTGGGGATGGAAAGAATATTAAAAAATATTCAAAATGGTTGCAAAATATGTTCTTGAGTATTGGAAAACACTGATTAAGAGAATACTGGATCAGCTTGGGATTTGTTCTGTACAAAATTCACACTTTTAAAAGCAAAAACAGCATGTTCTACACAAGTAAAACTTTTTACTATGCAGAAAATAACTGTTGCACAGAAATTTGTTACTTGCACAGAAACTGCCATTTTCTATTTACACATACATGTTTTTGCTTATTAAGTCCCCAATTACAGCATTTTCTGCACAAAGGTACTGTGTGCAAATTTTGCGCAGAATAATTTACAAACTGCAAATAGTTTTTAAAAAACCACACAGTTTTCAAAGTTTTTTTTTTTTGCAGTGGGAAGAATATTGCTAAAATTACTCATTGCTTCCTTTGAGAACAACATTAACAAAGAATTATCATCCTATCAGTATGTCATGCCTAGGGATGGAAAAGACATCTGCATTAACTGAGATTGCATTTTCCATTTCCATTACTCAGTGGAAATCCATAGTCTGTGATACTCTTAAGAAAGGTATATGGATATCTTTTGCTTTCTAGTCATTCATACAAAACTACAAACATAGGGTTATTATTGTTCCCTTTAGAATAATAAACAGGTAAATGTGCCCATCTGTAAATATGTGTATTTGAAAAATGCAGACATACAGGCTTTAGTCAATGGGGAAAATGGGGGGAAATTGATATGTAAAGAAAAAATGCATTAAAATGCTTATATTAGGAAATATGCATGAGTTACAATATGATAAGTCAGAGGAGAAGATATATTACAACCTGGTACAAAACTTGGACATTAAAATATGGGATTTGACAGATTGGAAAGCTGAGGTAAAACTAATAAAATGAATTTCAACAGGGATAAACATAAGGTACTACATCTAAGCAGGAAAAATGAAATGTACAAATGTAGGATGGGTGACACCAGGCTTGCAAACAGTACATGTGAAAAGGACCCAGGGGTCTTAGTAGACAAAAAGCTAAGCGTGAATCAACAATATGATGTGGTGGCCAAAAAAAGCCAATGCAATTCTTGGCTGCAGCAACAGGTGTATAGTGTCAAGATCAGGGGAGGTAATGGTACCAATCCATTCTACTTTGGTCAGAACAAACCTGGAATACTGTGTCAAGTTTTGGGCACCACAGTTCAAAAAAGATATTGACAGCCTGGAATGTGCCCAGAGAACAGTGACCAAGATGATAAAAGGTCTGGAAACCAAACCTTATGAGGAACAACTTAGGGGGCTAGATATGTTCAGCCTGGAGAAGACTGAAAAGTGACATAATAGTGATGTGTAAATATTTGAAAGAATGTCAGGCAGAAGATGGAGAAAGCTTGTTTTCTGCCATTCCAGAGAGTGGAATACAAACCAATTAATTCAAATCACAAGAAAAGAAATTCCAGTTTAATATTAGTAAGAACTTGTTTCCTGTAGGAGCTTTTGGACAGTGGAACAGACTACCTCAGAGGGTGGTGAATTCTCCATCTTCAGAGGTTTTTAAACAGAGCTTGGATGGACATCTTTCAAGGATGCTTTGGCTGTGTACTCTTGCATGGCAGAGGGTTGGAGTAGATTGCCCTTGAGGCCCCTTCCAACTACGATTCTATTATTCTAACTGAACTGAGAAATTTTCAGTCCTAGCCCATCCCCTGAATCTATTATTATGGATGGTTCTAGCATTTAGAGGTGGGAAAAATAATTCCCTCTGGATGTGCCCATGATTTTCAGTCTCAGCTATTAACTATCATTAGCATTTCCTTCATCAGTACATAATGTTTTATGCATTAAAAAAATTAAATTACTTTTGTTACATCACAATCTAGTATTTTATGCTTTTGGAATGGTAATATGGTGCTTTGCTCAACCAATGAGTGGGAAATAAGGACTTTATCAGATGCAGCAAATATGGTGTCATAACAATGCCCAATGAACACAAAAGGGTGCTCATTTCGCACAACGTTGTGCTTTCGTGATTTTGTGTGGTCAATAAGGTGTTCCTTTTAAATGACAGGCCAAGCCATCAGTTGATCGGCCATAGAGTTTTTTCCCTGTAACTGCAAGCATGTGAAATCATGCCCCATTCTGATGGCATGATTCCAGCATCAATGGGTAGTTACCGCCAGAACACCTCCAGGTGAGAATGCGAAAACTAGCTACAGGACGCTCTTTTTATGAACCTCCCCATTTTTCAGGCAAGTTTTTAAGCGTGTTTCAGTGCTTGTGTGTTTGTTTTGTTTTTTAACTAAGCTGGTTTTTTTTGTATTTTAAGCATGCTCATGTCTTCTCGTGGGAACTGCCAAGATCACGGGCACCCAGCAACATGGAGGTACAGGGTTGCTTTTTCACTCTATTATGGCAACATTTGATAAAAAGGGTTATTTTGCCGGCACACTAACAGTTTAGAATATAGTGGCAAAGAAATGTTTTAGAGGTTTGTCTGATAATGTCCTAAGACTCACTAGTATGATAGGCACAGTTTGAGGGGTGTATGTAATGGTGGTCATAGAACATTCTAAAATAGGATTTTAACATAAATCTCACGGCATTGCTTTCTTATCTAAATGTGCCCTCCCTCTACAAAGTACCTGAAAACAACATTTGTGAGAAATGTGAAAGGAGAGAAATGAAGCAGAAGGAGGGGAGGGAAAAGTCATTACAACTTTCTCCAGATGGACACTGCCACCTCATTTTTGATCTGAGGCCTCCACTGTGGTTAATCCAGCCCAGAGTAGAGGAGGATTAACTTTCAATTTAAAAAAAAAATCTTGTGACTGCAGAAAAGGGCAGCTTTTAGTACTCAGCTGAAGGAGACAAGAGCTCAATAAAGAAGAAGTGAAGAGCTTCATTTAAATAAGAAGCCGCCAGCCCTTTGGTTTTAACCAGGATCTTCCTCTAAAATTTCAAATTTTCTCCCCCCAAGAAATAGGTCAGGAGAAGGAAGAGCTTTGTGGTCCATTTTCCTCTCAAGAAATAGGTCACAAGCCCAGCTTCCTGGCCTCATTTTTAAGAGGCCAGATCTGGAGCCAACAAAGGCCATCTCATATGTAGATGGAATCAGCATAGGAACATCACGGATGGCAACCTCTCTTTCACACACACACAGAATCTCAGCTTGAAATCAACCCTCAATTGTCCATATGTTTGCCTCTTTCCCCTGTGGTAGAAGCAATGGGTTGTTTGGCTTTGTTTTCAAACTAGGGTCTTTTTGCAATATTTATTCCCCATTTAATTACATGTGAATTAGCTAGGAGAAACTGTAGGGAAGCCCTCTTACCGTCTTAAGCCTTCTGAGCAGTTTGTTAAATTCAAGCCTCAAATCCCTTGAGGGAATAGTGGATTCAAAGGAGCTTTTAATCATACTATAAGGAGGGTGAAGTAGTATGTAAGTAGGTCATAGTGAAAGCATTACAAGTGCATAGGTTATTGCTTTATTTAACAACTAACAGAGCAGTACGCTCTTCGGAACGTGTTTGCTTTCGCCATTTCTTAAAAAAAATCGAGACACAGAGAGAGGAGGGCTGGAAAAATGAGAGGCAGGGCTAGTAAAGAGTAAAGAAGGAAAACATGGCTCCATCGAAGGAGACAAAGGTCACCACTACAGTAATCATCATTCATGAATATCGAGCCATCCAAAGGACTGCCATCTCTCACTAACATGTCTGCTGGTTAAAATCTTCCTCAGAGCCAGGGCTCATACTACCATTAGGAAGAGGGTGGCATTCACCTCAGGCAGCAGATTTCAGGAGCCCTTTCACACAATTATACCACTACCATGTTGCTGTCCTTCAGCAAGCAGGGATCACCAGCCTTGAGGCCATGATATTGAGAACACAGCTGCGCTGGGCAGGGCACATTTCTAGGATGGAGGACCATCGCCTCCCAAAAATAGTACTCTACGGTGAACTCGCCACAGGTCAGTGTAAGAGGGGCATTCCAAAAAAGCGATACAAGGACTCCCTGAAACAACATCTCAGGCTCGGCCAAATTGATCACCAACAACAGTCCGCCCTGGCCTCACATTCGAAGGCATGGAGACGCACTATCCACAATGCTGCAGCCTTATTTGAGAACTCACACCGAACAAGTCTTGAAGGAAAACAACAACGCAGAAAGAATCACAACCCGGAAACATCACCCAAGGAGACCTTCTGCTGTGCTTTCTGCAACCGGACTTGTTTATCTCGGATTGGCCTTTTTAGTCATCAGCACACTTGCAGAAAGCACGGAATGAGTCCTTCCTGAATCTTCATTTGCAAAGAAAAGCCAGAGAGAGAGAGACCACTACTATGCCACTTTTACTGCTATGGCTGTATCCTATGGTATCCTGGGCTGTGTAGTTTGGGGAGGTACTAGAACTCTCTGGCTGAGAATTCTAAATTCTCCTCCCTACGAATCCAAGATTTCTATAGGCTGTTGCCATGGCAATTGAAGTGAACTCATTGTGCTATAATGGAGGTATGGATGAGTAAATCTAGGTAACTGTTCCATATTCACAGTTGGTACTTAATCATGATTTTGACACTACAGGTTGACCACCATACCCATAGATTCAGTATCTATGGTTTCACTTATCCACATCTGAAAAAAAATATGTTCTCTTTAGGCATTTTTAGGTCCTCCAATGAGATTCAATGGTCAACTCTTGGCATTCATCTCACTGAAAATAATAGGGTTCCTTATTATCCATGGTTTCAGGTGTCCCTGGGGGTGTGTGTCTTGGAACGTATCCCCACAGATACGGAGGTCAACCCGTATTTTCATTATCATAGCTCTCCCTTCAACTTACTTTACCAGGCATCAGCTGCATGGGGAGAAGGAGGTCCTTTCTGTTGGCAATGGCAGCATGGTTGGATGCTGTTTTCATCAGATTTGTGGGGGGTGGGCCAGGAGAATTTACCTAGTTAAATATACTTAACTAAGTAGCTGATACAGGATTCCAGCCTATAAAAAAAATCCCTTCCATTTTCAATAACCTCCCTTTATCTCCTCTCCCTGCGATAACATAGATTAACATAATAACTCTGCCCAATAAATGTACATTGGATTATTTTTAGACAGCTGTATTTATTATTTGTAATGTCTAATTTGATCCAGGGAGACTTATACACTGACTCTTTGACTGTAGTAACACAAATGAACAAATTAAAAGCAGCACATGAACAGCTGATAAAGGCTGGCATCTCAACTAAGGAAGACTCATTGTATCAATTGTTGAATAGTGAATCAACACTTAGCTAAAGTCCACTCATTCAATGAGTCTACTCTACTTAGAATTAACAATAGGATTCAGGCCAGATTTGTATACCTATACAAATCACTTGCCACTGCTCTTCACCACTGTGGTGAGTGCTATCGCCTTGCATTATATTTTTTACCTAAATTATAGGAATAAGGTCAGTTTTTAGCTATACTAATTTAAAATATTAAATAATATATTTTAGAAATCATTATTTTCTCCCAAAATGATAAAAAGAATATTGAGTTAAATATATTATAGTAATATTAATAGATTTAATTTAAATTAGAATATACATGTTTTTATCTTCTTTTACATCCTCTCATTTCATCTGATGGAATCCTGAGGTTTGCAGTTTGGTGAGGGACTGCTGGTCTCTAGCTGGGAACTCTAAATGCCCCATACTAAACTTCTAATTCCAGGATTCCATAGGACAGAACCATGACAGTTAAAGTGGGAACCATAGTTTTATAATTCAGTTATGTGAATGCCCCCCGGCCCATTCCTGGAGTCTAGGAAGCTTTCTGGTGAAGGTCTTAGGCCTTGTCTACATGGGCTACTTACCCCATCTTGGCCCTGTCTTTGAGCCCTGCAGTCCTAATGATGTAGGGCCTTTGAGCTATTTTGCCCCTGGGGCAGTCCTCACAACACCCGGGACAAAGATGGGATAAAGACCCATAAACTGTTATAAGAAAATACCTGGGGAAAAAGTTTCTCTTTAGAAAGAACGGATTGGGTCATGCGGGATCGCAGGAGCTCATACTGCCATCACTGCAGCTGCCAACTTCTTCACACTCTTCAGCTCTAGAAAGCAGCCCCACAGTATGTGACCAGGCTAGTCACATGCAGGGGGCCTTGCTCATGTGCCATGGCCCAGCTTCCTGGCATTGGAGAGTGGAACATGGGTGGTGGTGGCAAGGGCTCCAGGGCTGGGCTGGCATGTCAGTCTGTACTCCATCCCATTTCGTGCCAGTAATGGGGGAGGAATGGGCCAGATCCACAGCCAGAAGCAGCATTCATCTTTCCAAAATCAGTCACAAGAGGCTGCTAATAATGATAAGCAAAGCCAAATGGAGAAGACAATGAGATGTACAACTTAAGGCAATCCAGGGATCAGGAATCCAAGTAAATCCAAGAACATCAGTGGATGGTTGCATGCACAAGAACTCCCATCAGCTACTGGACCAGCAATTCACCTTAGGCTGCAGCCCCCTGCTCTGTTTAACATCCAAAATGCCCACAGCTCAAAATCAGAAATGGATTTCTGGGCACTGCTTTTGGTATTTTTTGCAGTCAGTGTGGTCCCTGGAGGGTCCCACCTGTGGCTGCTTAGCCCTGTTCTAAATGCTTTGGAGTACAAATTCCATCAGTATGCCCATTGGTTAGGGATGATAGGAGCTGTAATCCAAAACATTTGAAGCTTCCTTGACTAGGAAAGGGTGCCTTAGAGATGAGAGTGGGCAGACTCATTTTTCACCCATGGGACAATTTCAAACCAGTGGAGTTGTTTGTGTTGGCCTTGGAGAAAGTATACAATGGGATTCCTTCTTTTAGGCTCCCAAACCAGTAATCAGTGAGGGGAAGCAACTGGGAGGCTGTTCAATGGTGGCAGCAGCTGGCGGCTTCCATGTCAGTGGGGTGACAACTCTGTTTCAGGTTTTGGACTCAGCTTTAAAGGACCTGTCCAAAGTGCTGAGTCTACTCAAGGGACAGGGGTTCTGCACCTTGGGTAGGCCCTTTAAAGTTTGGATAAAACCCAAGAGTGGATTCATCAACACTGACACAGGAAAGAGCAGTTGGCCTTGTTGACTGACCTCATTTAAGCATAATGCTGTTGGCAGACTGCCTGGCATTTGCATGCCACCTGTTTCACAGGGCACCATCCTGTACCACCTCAGTCTTTTTGCCCATCTAATTCAGTATTGTCTGCCCTGACTGGTATAAGTTCTCCGGACTCCCAAGTATAACATGTTTTCGCCCATTGACTTCTACTGGATCCCTTTAGATTGGAAATGTGGATGGTTTCAGAAACCTCTGACCTAAACAATCTTTTTCAGATGTGGATTGAAACTGCTTACATATACAATGGTTTTGTTTTTGTTTTGTTTTTTTAATTCCCTCAGTTCTAGAGTTGGCAGTTATCTTAATTAATGATTGGAGAAGTAAACGTTGCTCAGAATTAGCACAGTGGAAAAGGTGACTAGAATAAAGATTTGCTGCAACATTCTGCTTCAAAAAGGTGGGGGGTGGCTGCAGAGAGAGAATTTCAGAATCTCGGTTGCTATAGAGGACTTGAATTCCTCTCTCTTCCTGTTTTAGGCGCAGATGAAAAGATGTTTTCACCATCATGTTCCAGAGAGATTGCTGAGTAATAACTCAGCCTTTCCAAGAACAATTAAGGCAAGATTCTGAGACAAAATGTAGGCTTCTTCAACAGCTGACTCAAAACTTTCAAGATATCCCCCCCCCCACCCAAAAAAAAAAAGTATTTGGCTATTAGCTAGGCTTGTTCAAAGGCTAATGGGAAGGCAGGCTCAGATAAAACCTGCAAAGTTGTTTCCTTTCTCCTGTTTGAAATCCTTCTGCAAGTTCCTTTCTGCACCACAGGGCCTGGAAAAAATGAAACAGAGGCCTTGCTGGGGCAAGTGTCACTGAATGGGCCACAAAAACATATTTGGTAGTAGTAACAGTAAGTGCATTCAAGTTGCCTGTTGACTTATACCAACCCCATGAATTTCACAGGGTTTTCTTAGGCAAGGAATACTCAGAGGTGGTTTGCCATTGCCTTCCTCTGGTTACAGTCTACAGTACCTGTTATTCTGTGGTGGTCTCCCTTCAAAGTACTACCAGGGCTGACCCTACTTAATTCTGAAGGCATCAGATGAGATCTGATGCCTTCAGATTATTTAGGCTTCTAAAAGATATTTAGTTCGCTATCACTGACGAGAATCTTGTTGCTAGTCTGAAGTAGAGTAGATCTATTGAGTCAACTGTTCAATGGTGAGTCTACATATAGGAAAACCCTTGATTCAGTGGCTCTATTTTGTTCAGGACTACCAATATGATTTAGGAATCCAGTAGTACCCTTGAGACTACCTGGGAAGAAGAAATTTCTAGCGTATGCTTTCATGGACTCAGTCTGCTCCATCAGATGCATGGTATGGAGACTAGCATGCATGGTGTGGAGACCAGCATGTCAAAAGCACAGCTAGATAAGTGAAAATCTATTGGGGAGAAAGGGGAAGCACAGTCAAGCATCTGCCCAAATCAAGACAACTATTTAGAGGCAACAAGGCATTTGCAATTCATTGCTTTTTTTTGGGGGGGGGGGATGATATCTTAATTACATTATGATTGTTACTGCTTCAATTATATTAAATTACTTTTTAAGTTGTAAGGTGTGTCTGGCCTCATTACATACAGGCTGAACCCCATGTCAGTGGGGGATACATTCCAAGACAAACACACACACGTGCATACCTGAAACCATGGATGATAAGGAATCCTATTATTTTCAATAAGACAAACCATAGTTGTCAACCAAAGTTGACCATAGAATCACATTGGAGAACCTAGAAATGCCTAGAGATAACATTTATTTTCAGATGTGGATAAGTGAAACTGCAGATACTGAATCTGTGGATACAGGGGTCGACCTGTAAGTGTATTTTTTACCACAAGTAACAGCAACTACCCTGTGTTCTGTGCCAGTTCTGTGCACGCTGCGCTCCACCAGAAAAATCCATTAAACAGGCTCGAAGGACTCGAAGAAAGCTACCATTTCAGAGCAATGGTGGATCTGCTCTGGGTTTAGTCCTTGTTTAAAGTTCAGACAGTCCAGAGTATATTCTCTCCCCCACTGACATGGAAGATACTAGTTGCCACTGACCACGGGTCAAATCTCTTTTGTTAGCTATATGAGGAATGCTTCCATTACTTGTGATACTCTGGGAAATCTAAAGAGGGAAGTGTGGTAAAAAATAAAGTTTTTAAAAATTTCCCACAAGAAGTGGCAGAGGTAAGAAGCTGGTTCAGTTTGCATTTTAATTCACAGTTCCCATAGCCAAATGTGCTTAAGATGCAGTTATACTTCAGTATTCACTGCATTCTGAAATATGCAATGCAGGGCTCTGAATAAAGACTCCACAAAAGAATGAGTATTTGACATGAATATGCACACAAAATGGTAGTGATGTTAGTGAAAATAGCTTGCAAAAAACAATATATCATGCAAAATCTGTTAGGTAAAGTTGTATAACATATGACTATTAAGAGAAATGCACACAAAAACATGTTTGCATGTTTATGGTGACTTTAAAAACTGTTTGCAAATGGATGCAGAAAAAAGATACAACGAATTAAAGATGGGGGGATTAAAAACAAAGCCCCAAAATTAATAGGTTCTTCTATCCCTACAGAAAAATGAATGCAGAATTTGGATCAATCCTACATTAAACTGATCATAACCTGTTGATTAATCTCAACCTGAGTAGATCCATTAAATTAATTGTTGAATAGTGAGTCAACCCATAGATAAATCAAATTGATTCAATGGCTCTTCTCTAGCCAGGACTAAAGGGAGGATTTAAGCTAGCATATTTGTTTATTTCCCCCTACCCCTAAAATCGAAAGGGTAATGGGAAAAAATTACATGCAGTATAGTAATGTTTTACAAAGTTCTCTCTCCCGCCCACCCCCACTTTGAGTTTAGATATTAGTAGCTGAAGGGAGAGGAAGAAGGCCATTGGAATCAGAACTTTTATCCATTTGCAGAATAAGGTTAAGAAGGTCTGGATCAAAGATTGTTACCTGTTATAACAAGATGTAACATTCTTGCCAAGATCACCTAAGACCATCCATTTTGGAATATTTGTGTCTATAATAACTTTGGGTGGAGCATACTTTAATACAGATAATCATTAGCTGAAGAAAGTGGAAGCTGAAAGGGTTTTATTTTTATTTATATTTATGTTTATATCATTATTACTACAGCATTTTAATATTTCTGTTCTGTTAGTTACACAATGTTTTTGGTTTTGTTAGTCACTCAATGTGTTATTTGTTGGCACTGAGCCATAGATAGCTGTACAACCTCACATTATACTTAACATATTCATACCTGATCTAGAATAATGCTTTCTTGGTTACTTCCTTGGAGGCTTGTGGTGCCCATGGGGGAGTGAATCCATTTCAGGTATTAATCTAAACTTTAAAGGAGTTATCCAAGGTGCTGAATGCTCCTTCCCAATAATGAGCTCAACACCATAAATACCCCTTTAAAGTTCAGCTCCGTAGAATGCACAGCAGATTCATTATCCCCTAATATTGGAGATGAATGACTATTAGAAAATCTTTGGAAAATGGTTGGAAATGTGTTTCTCAAACATTGGGGAATTCCGCAAGAGGTATCCTGGGTTCATGAGAATGCCTGTAATTTGAGACTCATTCCGTTCAAAATCTCTGGCTTTTCTTCGCAAACGAAGATTCAGGAAGGACTCATCCTGCGCTTTCTGCAAGCGCGCTGATGACTAAAAAGGCCAATCCGAGATAAACAAGTCCGGTTGCAGAAAGCACAGCAGAAGGTCTCCTTGGGTGATGTTTTTGGGTTGTGATTCTTTCTGCGTTGTCGTTTCTCTTCGAGCCTTGTTCAGCGTGAGTTCACAAATAAGGCTGCAGCATTGTGGATAGTGCGTCTCCATGCCTCCCGATGTGAGGCCAGGGCGGACCGTTGTTGGTGATCAATTTGGCCGAGACTGAGATGTTTTTTGGAGTGCCCCTCTTACGCTGACCCGTGGCGAGTCCACCGTAGAGTAGTATTTTGGGGAGGCGATGGCCCTCCATCCTAGAAACGTGCCTTGCCCAGTGCAGCTGTGTTCTCAATATCATGGCCTCAATGGTGGTGATCCCTGCTTGCTCAAGGACAGCAACATTCGTCACATAGTCAGTCCAGTGTATATTTAGGATTGCATGTAGACAGCGCTGATGAAAGCGTTCAAGGAGTCGTAGGTGGTGGCGATAAGTGACCCATGTTTCAGATCCATAAAGGAGAATAGACAGTACAATGGCTCTATACACATTGATTTTTGTGCTTTGCCTCAGGTGTTTCTTGGTCCAGCCTCTTTTGTGAAGTCTTCCAAATGCTCTATATGCCTTTGCTAATCTGTGATCGATCTCTTTGTCAATCTTGGCATCTGAGGAGATGATGCTTCCCAGGTAAGTGAACTGCTGAATGGACTTGAGCACAGATTTGCCGACAGCAATGTGGGGATAGTGGTGTTCGTCCTGTGGTGCAGGCTGGTAAAGAACTTCTGTTTTCTTCAGGTTGACTTCCAGCCCAAACAGCTCTGCAGCTGTTGTGAAGCAGGATGTTAGGCGCCATCCATGGGAGGTTGATTTTGCCTGCTCTTTACCCACTTTTAAGCAATTTTTTAAATATGATGTTATTTAGGTGGGTTAACAAAAACAACAACCCAAGCCTTAGAGCTCTTACAATAAAGGATGTAGTTTTATCTGTCATTCCTGATGTGTCCTCCTGAGCTGTTTTTGTTTTTAAAATTGTACTTTAGTTTGATTTATTCACATTTTTTTTAATTCTGTATGCCACCATGAGCTTGCCTTTGGCACAGAAAGGCAGGACACAATAAACAAACATATATTACTATTGTGTGTAACTTGTCACAAGGCATGATTTCCAAGCCTGGTGAGGATCAGAAGCCACATATGTAACCCAGTAGTAAATGCCTTATGATCACAGAAATTTTTAGCATTTATTTTCTTCGCTTTATTGTTGTTGTGTGCCTTCAAGTTGTTCCTGACCCTAAGGTAAACCTACATGGGGCTTTCCTGGCAAGGTTTGTGCAGAATGGGCTTGCCACAGCCTTCCTCTGGGGCTGGGAATGTGTAACATGTCCAGGGTCATCCAGTGAGTTTCTATGGCTGTGTGGGAATTCAAACTCTGATCTCCAGAGTCATAGTCCACCACTCAAACCACTTTGACATATATATATATTTTTGGGGGGGGCTAAAGAGATCCTTGAAGGGTATCCCTTTCCACTTTCACAGAACAGATTAAACATCAGGTTTAAAACAGGCAAGGCAACAAAATGCTGAAGGCACAGTTGGGGTTGGGAACAGATGGAAGGGGGAAAGAAAAGAAAAGAAATAACCTAAGTCTGATCAGAATTTGGGTTTCTTTCCCACTGGTAAATGCTAGAGACCAAACTCCTGAACTGTGTTTGTGTAGTGTACATGCACATAGTTGTGCTACCCACCCTGCTGCTGAGTAGCAACATTATGAGCCGCTTATGTTAATTATCAATGTGCCTGCTTACTGCTCCATTGTGTAATGGGGAAAGTATGGGGGATGCTTCTGTGACCCCAGTAGATAAAGGCATTGACAAACATGGCATGATGAGGATGAAGTAAGCTTCTTTTCTGCTGCTCCAGAGACCAGGACTCAAATTACAGGAAAACAGATTCCACCTAAACATTAGGAAGACCTTGCTGACAGTAAGAGCTGTTCAGAAGTGAAATGCAAGAATGTGTATTCCTGCATGGCAGGGGGTTGGACTGGATGGCCTTTGTGGTCTCTTCCAGATCTATAATTCTATGATTCTATGTGTTATCTTAATAACTGCATGGCTGAAATCCTGTTAGTCCCAACTGTACTGTAGCCTCACTGAATTAATTATTGAATGGCGAGTCCAGACACAGGTACATCCAATGAATGTAACGGCTCTACTCTAATTGGGACTAAACATAGGATATAAGCCCCCATGAAATGATTACAATTGTGGAACTCTGCTTACACAGCCATGAACTGAACACGTTTGTTGCACAACAGCCAAAAAAGTACAACTGCATGGGTAAGGGAGCTTACATATGAGTATGGCAACAAGAAGATTCCACCCAGAATGATGGGCTGGTAACTCTATTTTTAAAAATTTAACAGCAGCATCAACATTTTCCCACACACACAATGCACATATCTATCCCAGTCACATGCACTGGGGAGAGAGGTAGTCGAGTCCATACCCATTGCTCACTGTTTCACATACTGCGTTCATGCACATGCATTTATATGTGTGTGCACAAAAGACTTGATGATCCTGCTCCCAACTCAGAAATTGGAATTCTAGAGCTGGGATAGGTACTAGTCCCAGCGGTCTTAGTCAGCATACTAAATGGCGAAGCATGCTGGGAGTTGCAGTCCAACATCATATTTCCTATTGGAGGATTCTGGAGAAAAAGCCGAGCACTGCAGAATGACAACTGAATCAACTCACACAACATTTTGAAAGACCGGATCTCCTGATGCAATCCTGCCAGAGTCCTAAGGTTATCAGGAGGAGCCTTTCTCTTGGTCCCACCTCCATCACAAGCTCACTTGGTGAGGACTCAAGAGAGAGCCTTCTCAGTGGCTGCTCCCATCCTTTGGAATGCCCTTCCATGCGAGGCTAGGCTGTCCCCCTCCCTGATTTCTTTACACTGGCAAGCAAACACTTTTCTTTTCAAGCAGGCTTTTAACATATAAGCAGCAGGGATTGTTTTCTCTTGTATGTTTAGATTGTATAGGTTTTAATTTGATTTTATAATATTTTAATTGTATATACTGTATTTTGAAATCAGTTTCATGGAAGCAGTCTTGGGTCCCATCTTGGAGAAAGACAGCATGCAAATGAAACAAATAAATAAATATAAATAACAATATAAATGTAACAGCTAGGTGGAGAGAAGACTGATGGGTGACGTGATTGTACTCTGTAAATACCCAACTGCTGTTACAGAGGGGGTGGCAGGCCTGTTCTCTGCTACCCCAGAGGGTAGGATCAGGACTCATGGTTTTAAGTTACAGGATGATAGATTTCAATTGAACATTAGAAGGAACTTCTTGATGGTAAGAGTGGTTTGGCAAAGGAATCAATCATCTAGAGAGGTGGTGGAGTCTCCTTCTCTGGACATCTTCAAAAAAGAAGCTGGACAGCTACCTGCTGGGGATGCTTTAGCTGGAGATCCTGCATTGAGCAGGGGATATGACTAGATGGCCAATGAGGCCCCTTCCAGGGTTATGATTCTATGAAAAGTAAAATAGAGGGACCAGATACAGAGTTAGTGATTTACCTGAGAAGATAAGGAAACCTGGCAACTGCCTCTCATTAACAGGGCAGTTGAAGTACATGTATGAACCAGCCCGAAGGACAGCATTTTGGTGTAGAGAAATCAAGAGATGTATGTTTGAATGAGGCTTTAGCTTTTAGTTTTCACCTTAAATGCAAATACAAATTGTTCTGGGGGTGGGGGATGAAGCTAGTAGTCAGCAAGCATCCATTGGAATTATCTTGCTTTAAGGTCCAGAAAGATTGAATAGCACCTAATAGTTCTGCTGCAGTTCATCAACTGTGAGTCTTTCAGGGTTTATTTTTTTATAGCGTTATGTAACACTCTCATTAAAATTAAATGTGGGCTGAAATGCTGCAGACAGGCTCTTCAGCTCAAGAGAGAGAGAAAGAGAAAGCTTCTACATGACTTTTTAGTAATGGTGGTGGTGGTAGTGTAACTTTTCAGAAGTCCTTAAGAGAGGGAGCAAATCTTAGCATTTTTAAACAAAATCCATTGGATTTCATTTAGGGAAGCAGTTGGTGAAAATAAATGTTAACAAATGCATAGATTTGTTTACCTATTGACCATTATGTTCATAGTTGTCTAATCTATTCTTAGATATCTCATGAAAAATGACTAACAGAATTTCAGATTTCTGACTTGGAAAAGGGGTGTCATTCAGCCAGTTTGCACTGATCCATCCAAACGAGTTGTTAAAATTTGTCAGGTTCACTGAGCCTCATGTTTTGGTGGGCTGGGGGAATGAAAAAAAATCACAGTTAAATTCTTGTGAGCTTACTAACTCTTTTACAGCATAAGTGAAATGAAAACACTAATAAATTATTATAGAGATCATGAGTGTATCAAATGGGCAACCTGGAATTTCTCTGCACCATACCAGACAGTCTGATGCCAGTCCAGGAATCACAGTTCCATTCTAGGGAGCAAACTTGTTTTCTGCAGCTCCAGAGACTAGGACATGGAGCAATGGACTCAAGCTACAGGAAAAGAGATTCCACCTAAACATTAGGAAGAACGTCCTGATGGTAAGAGCTGCTTGACAGGTAGAACTGAAGTGAGGTGGAGTCTCCTTCTTTGGAGGTTTTTAAACAGAGGCTGGATGGCCATCTGTCGGTAATGCTTTGATTGTGTATTCTTGTAAGGCATGGGGTTGGACTGGATGGCCCTTGTGGTCTTTTCCAACTCTATGATTCCATGATACTATGATTCTAAAGAATCCTGGAATTTGTAGGTTGGTACAGTACTTTGAATTCTCTGCTAGAAAGATATGCTAGATGTTATCTGCTAGAAAGTGCTGTAGTTCTGGACTGTGAATCATAGCTTGCTAACATATACATCTAAGTAATTCAGATCCTCACCAAACTACAAGTCCCACAATTCCATAGAATAGTGCCATTACAATTAAAATGGGTTCAAAATGTGACTATTGTACATACGCTCCTAGTCATGCAGAAATGGGATACCTATTCAAATAAAGGGGGCTTGTATGCATTCAAGTAATTCCAAAATTCATCCACACATTGCAGTACTTGAAATAAAACTTTCCAAAACCTTCAAAGTCTAACAGATGGATGTCCAGCCTTCCCTGAAAATAATGCTACATTATGCTCTCTCTCTCTCTTTTTAGAACTATGGAATAGTCAAGAAGGATGACTGATGAAAAAAAAATTGCTAAGAGGCTCTGTGAGGATAGCAGATCAGTTGGAGCAGTACCACTGAAGCATCATTGGCTTTATGGCCAGGATATATAGTTGCAGGAAGGGTGGTAGTGGTGTTGGGGAACCAAGAGATATTTGTCACTGAACAGCCATGACAGCTTCAGAAGAATATCCAGAGGTGGCCAAGCAGCAAAATATAACAAAATCCAAAGATACAGATTATGATAATACCTTTATTTGTTGTTGTTACTGTGTGTCTTCAAGTCATTTCAGATTTACAGTAACCCTAAAGCGAACCTATCATGGGATTTTCTTGGCAAGATTTGTGCAGAGAAAATTTGCCATTGACTTCGTCTGAGTGTGACTTGCTTAACTTCACCCAATGGGCTTTCGTGGCCAAGTGGGTATCCAAACCCTGGTCTTTCAGAATCCTAGTCCAAATACTTAACCACTACACTATGCTGGCTTGATACCTTTATTAGGCCAACCAAAATTCACAAAATATTCTACACAAGCTTTCAAAGCTCATATGCTTCTTCATCACACACAGATGTTAAAAACCAATTTTAGTGGGAAAATATGGTGGGGAATCACAGAGCTACAAAGGTGTTGTGAAGATCATCTTAGAGGGAGGGTGGATGCCAGTAGAGGCCACATCCCTTGTTGGACATGGGGCAGATGGCCATGAAACAGCCAGTGCAAAACAGTAAACTTTCCTACTCCCTTGACAGAAACAAGGAGACTTCCTTGAAGATCTAGGTTGTATTTCTTCCACCTGAGAAAGAGGGAAAAGAATGCAATGGTGATGGGTGGAAGCTTCAGAAGAATAGCGGTCTGAGAATGTAACATATTAGCAGCAGACTTTTTGAATACCCACAGATCAAGGCAGGAAGGGGAGGCGATGAAATGAAGGTATTTTTCATTTCAAACAACACCAGAGTACATTAAATCATTGAAAAGATGGTGGGATGATTTTACATCTCCTCAAGAAGAAGTGGGATGTCCTCCTACATCATAATCGGTACGAATTTGGTTTTAGCTGATTTTTAATATGTAATTTAAATTTTAATAGTCAAGATGAAAAGAACTTTTAAAAAATGAACGAGGGAGAAACCAAAACTGATAAACTCATCCACCCAGGCCCAGGTCGTTAGCTACTTTACTCTTTAAGATCTGGGTTTGAATCATTTTGTATGAATAGCGCAACCATGTTAGATCAGAACTAAGATGGCCATCTCTCCTCCTCCTCCTCCTCCTTCTTCTTCTAGGCTCAGTATCTCTAAAACCATTATGGTGGGCAGATAAAATAAGATATTTCCATGCTAAGAACTGGATTTATTCTGTGCAAATGGAGGATATTGCAAACGTCCCAGTTTTTCAGGGACAGTGCTGATTAATCCTCTCTCATCCCACTTTTTAAGCTGATTTTAAAATGTCCCAATTTCTCTCATGTCCTCTCACTTTTCCCATTTTTCTTTAGCTTACTTCAATTGCTGCAAACTGTGCAAAAGTAGTTTGCATCGAATTAACTCAGCAGGGAGGAGAGGAAAGGGGAGAATCTTATCCTTCCCAGGAGTCTCAGGCAAAAGCAAACTGCTGCAGCCTCTCCTAACTTGTGTGTTCTTCCTCTTTAACTACTTTTGCCACTTAGCCACACCCTGTGAAATGTTGGAGGATATGATGTTGTATTTTTGGGACAGAAAGAACTTAATTTTTTTTTAAAAAATCTGAGCATAAGAGAAAGGAAAATGGGTTTTCCCTTTCCTAATCCCACCACCCTATTTTTCTTTGAACAGTGACTATTCTTAATTTTCCCAGAAAGGTGGATGTGAAAAGTAGCACAAAAGTGGGAGCTATAACAGCAATATTACCAGTGATCAAACTAATATAAAACTTCTGGATAATTAGATAAGTACACCGTGGGATGATCCTAAGGAATGAAAAATATGAGATTTGGTGAGAAAACAGCTCATAGAATCTGAACAAACACGTGAATCATTTACATTGCTATGAATGCAGAATGCTTCTATATCTTTACACTACCACCCATTTGTTGGCTTTATCTTGGCTCTATATTCTGCTGCCTTTGGTCATTCTTTTATAGGCATGCAATTCATCACTAATTTTCTTCGTGAAGACAGCAATGAGTAATTTTCTTCCCACTGTGAGAAGGACTTTGAAAACCTCACAGTTTTTGAAGTCTATTCATAATAAAGGACTTAGTCTATGCAAAATTAGTATGTGGCGGTTTTGTACTGAAAATAGCATTTTCTGCACAGAAAAATAATATTCTGTATAGAAAAAGCTGTTTCCTGCACAGAAAATGCTGTTTTCAGTGCAAAACAACCACACATGCATTTTCCTATCTCCAATTGCAGCATTTTCTGAACAGTAAAAACTATTTCCCATGCAGAAAATGCTGTTTTCTGTGTAAAACAACCACCTGAAAATTTTACATAGAAGAACTGAATGTGGAGATTGTCATCAGTTCAGGTTTTTTCTCATCAGGGGTTCCTCAATACAGTCAACCCTCCATATCCATGGATTCTGCATCCATAGATTCAACCATCCATGGTTTGAAAATATTCTACTCTCACTGTCTCTCTCTCTCTCTCACTCACTCACACAGAATTCCAAAAAGCAAACCTTGATTTTGCCATTTTATATAAAGGGACATAATTTTACTATGCCATTGTACATAACGGGACTTGAGTATCCACAGGTTTTGGTATCCACGGGGTGGGGTTGTGGAACCAAACTCCAGCAAATGCCAAGGGCCTTTTCAGTAATCGCCCCCAAATTATGGAGTGGCCTGCCGAACGAGATCCATCAGATGACGAGCCTGAGTAGCTTTTAAAAAGCACTAAAGATGGATCTCTTTTGGCAGGACTTTCCTGATTAGTTCCCAGCCTCAGGGGATTCTGGCTCTTTTTAGTCTGCTGGCTATTTATTATTTATTATTTTAATGTGATTGTATATCAGTTGTTTTAATGTATTTGGTTTAATATCTTTTTATGAGGGAGAGTGGAGGTGGGTGGTATTTAGGGATTTTAAATTGTATTGGTATTTTAATTTTTGTAAGCTGCCCCGATTGTTTTAACAGAGGGGCAGGGTTATTATTATTATTATTATTATTATTATTATTGGCCCACTGTACTTGTAAAATATGACTTTGGGATATTTTTCACATACATTTGAATTTTTTTTTATCTCTATCTTTTATTGTATTAATACATTATTGTTGTATTGACTATTATAAATTTACTGAACAGTTTTCAACCATTTAAATTGATGTTATTTGCGTATCTGCCCTGAGATCTCCCAACCTACAATGGGATATACATATTTTAATAAATATATTAATAAATAAAATATTGTAGATTTTTATTTGACAGTGTACCATTCAGAGAAATCTGGTAAGTGGTTTGAAAGTGCAACCAACCAAGGTATGTGGGATTATGTTAAATATTGAAAATGCAGGAATAAATACCTATACTGCATTTCACCACAGTGCAATGGAAAAAGGTAAATCTATTGAAGCAAAACAAGGATTCCTTATCCTATAGAGGAAATGCAACCAACTGGAACCTCTGGGTCAGTGGTGTGAACTGAGAATAAATATAGTTTGTGTTAAGCATGGTAGCTCCAGGGACTGTCACAGGTGTGTTTCGTTACACTTTACAAGCACTTGGTACTTGTTAAATTTTCTCTTTTATTTACTCTTTCCCATTTAATGAGTCCCATGTTTGGTGATGGATAATGATTGCCAGAGAAATACCCCAATGAAAGAAAGAAATACCATGTGCTCCCCACAGCATCTGTGGAACTCTGCAAATTGCAGCCAGTGCAGTACAGTCTTAGGGAAATCTCGCCCGTTGCCTTACTGTGTGTTTGAAGATTTTGAGTCCCCCCCCCCCCCGAAAAGAAGGCACATTCTCTCTGCGTTCAGAGAAAAGCAGTGCAGGAATGACAGATATTCAAATGGAATGATTCAGTAACTCTGGTCTAAATCCAGTTCTTAGTCCCAACTAGAATAGATCATTGAATAAATTGTCAAATGGCAATTCAACTTATGCAAACCTCATTGATTTCATGGTCCTATTCCAACTAGGACTAACAATTGCATTTAGGCCTCTGGTACAGAAAGACATTTCCTTTTGGTTTTCCATCACATCAGGAGTGAGCAACTTATGGCCATTCCAATGGTCCTGACCACTGGTTACACTCACTAAAGCTGATGCTACTTGCAGACTAAAGACATGTGGATGGCCATAGGGTCACTATAAGTTGAAGTTGACTTGATGGCAGTTAACAAAAACAACTTACCCATCTGATTTGAGCCATGGAAACAGGATACTGGATTAGATACACTAGTTTATGAGAGGCCCTACACTTCAATCTTGTTCACCAGTTGGTAAACTTCAAGCATTTGTGAGTGCATGAAATCTTTCCAGGTTCATCACTGCTCTCAGCTGGCCATGACTTGTGACTGGAGACTGGGCACTGAAATTCCTCCAGAACTTCATGCTGTCTCCCACCATCAGGATTCTTTCACCATTTTTTGGATATTTTTATAAAACATTTCCACCCCTATTAGTTATTTAATTTATATCCCACCTTTCTCACAACATGGCACTCAAGGCAGCTTATAACAAAGTTTTAAAAAGATAAAGCTAAAGTCTATTTGATAGAAAAATTGGGGAAAAAATCATTAAATAAACAGTTTATTAAAAGCAGTAAATGAAAGCGGTTCAAAAACACATTACAACATAGGGGAGAGGGTAAAAGCACAACAGAGCCCATTAGAAGACCATTCTGCCACAGCAAGGCAAGAGCCAATGGCTTGTCTAACCAGAAATATCTATGCCAGCTGGGGGAAAGAGAATAGAGAAGGGGAACCAAACCTCCTGTGAGAGGGAGTTCCACAGTCAGAGAGTACCCAGTAAGAAGTCTCTCCTCCCATGCCCCCACCGAACATGCCTTTGATGGTATGTGACCAAGAGAAAGCCCCACATAAACATCTTAAAATCTGGGCAGGCTCACATAAGGGAGATAGGGTGTTTTAGATAGTCTAGATCCAAGAAGTGTAGGGCTTTAAAGCACTTTGAATTCTGCCCAGAAGCATATCTTTGAGCAATGGGAGGGATCGTTTCTCATCTAAGCACTCACAATAGACTCTCTTCATCATGATTTAACCAGAAAAATGTCATCTTTTCATGTCCCAATACTTTACATATATGGAAGAAAAAACATTACACCAATGACAAAATTGTTCAGACAATTGATTATCTCAGTTGTAATTTTTGTTTATGTTTACTGTACATGGCAGGTGGCTGAAATTTGCAGACATTGTTTGCAACTGTTCCAGTGATGGTGTCACACAATGCCTACCTTGCATGTGTAATTCTGTGTGAATTTTGCAACACAACTTAATTCTGTGAGACAGGAAGCCCCCATCTTTTAATGCCTCATTATTTGATGACTCACTCTTTTGACACTTGCAAATTAAAGGAAGTTCCATTAATTTGACAAGGGGTCCTTTGTTTTGGCAGTTCTTCTTCCCTGCGGAGGCTTTGAGGCTGGCTGTGCATGTGCAGGCTGCTTGCAAGGTGAGCTGATGGGGTGGGGGATGAGAGACTTTACAAGAATCTATTTATTTAATTGATTTATATGCTGCCTTTCTTCCAGAATGGGACCCAAGGGCATGTGGGTGTGAGCACACGTGCCTGGGCAGTCCCAAGCAAGCCACTGTAATTCCCTCCCATTCCCTACTGGACTTCTGCTTTTCATACCCCAGTTTCTGGTTTCTGGTTTCTTCTATCCCTTATCTGTTGGAGAAGTAGGAGCTTCTTGTACTAAAATATCCCATTTGCTAGAATGAGGGTTAAATCTCTCCTGTTGAAATAACAAGAATTTCATGATAATTAACCCTGGGTAAATCATATCCAGTGATACTGTGGGGTGTGTGTGTGTGTGTGTGTGTTTGTGCATAATTAGCCAATCAAAGATGGTTTCCCTGTGTTTTTTTTTCTTGGCTGCTTTCTCCCTTCTTTCCTCTTCTCCTTAATTCCACCCACTCCAAATTAATCATCATAAACAGTTTCATTAACTATAATGACCACAAGTTGTTTAGCATATTATATGGCAATAATGCAACCAAGTTTATTATACAATTTTAATTATGATGGGAAGTGTATAAAAATGGCCAGTAGATTAAAAAAAAATCCAGCTATTAAAAGGCAATTTTCTACTCAAGCTATTAGTGGTTAACAATCACTACCAATAAGAAATTACTACCACACTGTTGAGCAGACAAAAATAAATATATAAAATAAAATTAAAAAAATCCTCTAACATTCTGTGAAGATATGTGCACCTCTTCTGAGTTATGGTGCTAATCTTCCCCATGCCCCTTTTCTTGTACGAAATTGGATACTTCTTTTCAGTTGTAACCACCCATTCTTCTTAAAAAAAAAAAAGAATACCTTGATTTAGTAGAAAATACTCAATGCTCTTATGTCTACTAAAATCAGTAAAATACTATGGTACTACTACTACTACTAATAGCAATATTCAGACGTAGGGATGAATGAATCAGTGGCTTGAAGCCTATTTATAAGTCCCAAACAGAGTAAACCCATCAACTGCTGAATGGGTGTCAACACTTGAGTAAATCCAACTGATTATGTGGCGGTCACAGTGGCTCAAGCTGTTCTATTTCAACTCCATGTCAGTTTTACATCTATACAACCAAAACCTCTATAATTTTTCATCATTGTATTTAAAATACACACACACACACACACGCAATTGTAATTATTCCATAGACAAGGTCCCCAACATGTATGCTTTGTATGCAAAGAAAATCTGTAGTACCTTTGAGAGTAATTGAGAAAAGAAATTTCTGTCATAAGATGCACTGAACTCCATGAAAATGTATGGTAGAAATTTCTTTTTTCTCAGTGGGGCTCAAAGGTGCTGAAGAATTTCCTAATCTCTCTTTATGATGAAACAAACAAATAGGTCTTTGTCTCTGAATACTTCTCCTTTGTATGCAATTAACACTAATGTACAAATGCCTGTATGCAACTTTTCCTCATATGCACTTTTTTGTGCAATTTTAAACTAAGAACTGCACCACAAAATTCAGAGACAGTCACAGTCTGAGAGGATAGTCGGGTTCTGGTTCACATATTAGGACAGGAACCATTAGTTAGATTGGATAACTTAAAAATGCAGATGAAATGAAATTATCCCTGTACCTACTCAGAAATAAATCCCATCGAGTTCAATGAGACTTACTCCAAAGTAAATGGAGCAACCTTGTTTTCTGCTGCTCCAGAGACTAGGACACAGAGCAATGATCCAGACTAAATGAAAAGAGATTCCACCTAAACGTTAGGAAGAACTTCCTGATGGTAAGAGCTGTTTGAGAGTGGAATACACTACCTTGGAGTGTGGTGAAGTCTCCTTCTTTGGAGGTCTTCAAACAGAGGCTGGATGGCCATTTTTTGCGAATGCTTTGATTGTGTATTCCTGCATGGTAGGGGGTTGGACTGGATGGCCCGTGTGGTTTCTTCCATCTCTATGATTCTATAAGTGTACATTTCTTAAAATTAAGCTCCAAATTAGAGAATGTATGGTGGTGACTCAGGTTCTAGATCTTGACAGCTTTGCCAGCAACTTAGAGCCTTTCTTCCTTAGCTTCATATTTGAACTTCACACAGTCTTGGAGACAAGAATGTGGCATCCATGAGATAGCTTGGAATAGCTCACATTCTGTTAGTGACATAAGCATGCATAAGTCATGCTATGCATGCAGGGCAATTGTTTTCATCATGTTGCAACAGACATATTCTGCTGATGGAAAGAGAAGTGGAGTTGTCCATATAGCAACAGAGCATATTGTGGTTGCAAATTGTAATTGCCTATTGCGGTGGCACATTGCACAATAGAACCCAGTCATTGATGTGTTGCACAATATTTCTATTTTTCATTAGGGCTGATCTATAATGCTGGTCTAGCGTATTTCTGCATGTGGATATATCTGCTACACTGATAAGATGTTGGATTGCAAACAGTGTGTATTAATGTTTCTGTGCATTTCAGTGAGAGTTATACACAGTTTTATCTATATAGAACCTAATTCCAGTGCAGGGACTTCTTGAGACATTCAATGTTCTCTGCCTAAGAATGGGGCAGCTTTGCATAGGACAGGGGCAACCTGGACCTCAAGGGAAGTCATTTTTCTGTTGCTAATGGAGTTGAAATTGTATTACCTGTCTTTGTCCTTGGTCTGCAGATGGCCTTTCTCTGCATTGAGTTACCCCCAGAACAACTAAACTACAACAGAAACAACACCTGATAGGTTTGTGATGCTATCATCATTACTCTTCTTCTCCTATATGTTTTTTTAAACATATTTTGCCTGATGAAGAAGTCAGTGGAGCTTTGAAAGCTTTCATGATGGATTTTCTGCATTTTGGTTGCCCAGTAAAGTTATTGCTCTTTGTGGATTTTGGACTGTTGTACAAAACTCCCTGGGAACTGTAAGCATTTGCATTTCTTTAAAATGCTGAGATTTTCTGTCCAGGCAAGAGCCTGTTTTCTACTTTCACTTTACATAAAAGATGGTACTGCTCTACCCACTAAATTTGCACCTTTTGGAGTAGCACTGTCCAAGAAATCCATTGCGGAGGAATGGATTTCGCTATCTGGGGGAGATTTCATTCAATCAATGCCATCCATGAGCTAGGTGTAACCTGTAGTCTGGAATGTGCATGTTGATGGACAGCTGTCAACACCTCCTACTATATGCACATTTGAAAAGTGTGCATTGAACAGTGTGTGCACATTTCAAGTATGCCTAAAACACTGCTTAAACCTGCTTTCATGAATGGCAGGAAAGAGTTCCAATTTTCAAACGTGCACAAGAATGTACAGATTGAAAAGATACACACAAAAAGGATGGATTTCATCCTTCAAAATACAAGAATAAAAACCCAACAGAACTGGAAAAGATATGGAAGTGGGAAAGGGATAATGTGAGTGGATGTGGACTTTATAAGTGTGCACTTCTGGAGGCACACTGCACATGACCTACATTTCATACACTGTCAGTTTTGCATGCATACTGGAGTAATGCGCAGAAATAATACCTTTTAAAGATTTACTGGCTTCTTTCTTTCTTTCTTTCTTTCTTTTTAAAATATTTTAAAGGTCTAAACACATATTGAACAATTAACAGGTTAAAAGAAGACAGATTAAAACCAGTTAAAATACTTTTAAGACAATTCAAAACTATGCAGATATATGGATTTGGATAAAACCCCAAGCCTTTTTTTAAAAAACTATGTTTGTACTTGATGACAGAGAGATAGCAATACAGGTGTTATGACAGATCCAGGCTGGCCCTGCAGTTCCAAATCCTTGGACTTCTATCACTAACTTTCCCCTCTTTCCCTTCAAGATCCCACCTTGGATCAGGTACTTGGGCCTCAAGGTGATCCCTATATGGACCAGTGGCCTTATTGTTCTGTGGGTTCACTGTGGTAAGAGTGACCAGACACTCTATCAAAACCTAACAGGAACAGCCAGCCACATTTGTTAAAAAAGAATAAGGAAGGAGAAGTTTATCAGTGCACAATTAGATCAAACATTTAATCATTCTGCTCCCCAAAATCCTATTCAGTTCCTTTCCCTGGCTGAATGTCCTGTCTCTATCCCAGTTTTTCCCTGTCTCTATGCCATCCCTCTGCTATATCTCTGCAACCTTTTCCGTATCTGTATGCCATCTTTGTTCTATCTGTCTTCTGTCAGAGACAAGCCTCAGTTTTGTATCCTCCCTCCCTCCATGGGTCCCTCTGTGCAGCATTCCTTGAGCTGTGATTGTCTGGCACTAGCCAGGTTTCTCCAGTTCTTCCCTTCACAGGTTCTAATTGGGCTTCTAAGGGAAGGGTGTTCCATAACTGGGTTGTCACACCAGAGAAGGTCCTCTTGCATGTCCTGTGAAGCATATTATCCAGACTGATGGGACACAGTTGAGGGCCCCTTCAGGAGACCTCAGACAGACCTATGTAGATAGAATCAGTTTAAGTTCAAAATCTGCATTAATGGACATTTTCATTACTGCAGATCTCTTCCTTCAAGTTTTAGAACACATAATTCATGTCTATTCCTCCTCCTCATGAGGGTCTCATAGGTCTTCACCTGCTCACTTAGAAGGAACTGGATAAGGAAAGTGGCCAAACAGAGCATCGGATCATGCCAGACATGCCACAGAACCCAGAACAACATCTGCCTAATGAGCATCTCAGCTTTTATCTTCTTGGACTATGTCAGCTCTAAGAACTGGCGATAGCAAGGTTTGATGTTTATATTACCACTGATATCCCAGACTCCCAAGGTTGTGCCTGGACTACTTCTTGAGTGAAAGATCCCAGCATCCATTTGGCACAAAGACCACATGCAGAAATAAATAGAAGAGCTCCTTCTTTTCAAAAAGAATGTAATTTTCTCTTCCCTTCCCTGGTGGCTGGGGAGGCACTCTACTCCCCCTTTTTATTTCTTCACTTTCACATTTATTATTCCTGTCTTGTTTAGACTATGCAACATTTCTCTACCATCCTCTCTGTGCCCCCCTCCCGCTGCTTACCAAAGATAACCTGCGGATCTGCTCACCTGGGAATCTGCTCAAGATGTCAGCAATGTTTGTCTGTCATCTTGATGGTGCCCCTCAGGTCAACACATCCATTACACACTCATTGTGTGTGTGGGGAAAGCCTTCCCTCCAGCCCTCTCAGATAGAAATTTATGACTGTGATGAAAAGGGCTATGATCATATCCTGGATAAGCCTAGTGACAGAGTGCATATTTTGCATGCATAAGGTCTCATGTTCAATCCCAGGCAATCTAAATCCCAGGCAATCCCGGTTCAATCTAAAAAGAACTCAGCAGACATGGATGAGAAGGTCCTTTACTTTTGAGTGACTTGCTTCTTAAAGTAGGAAGTACAGAGACATAAACAGCCCAGCCCCATGGTTCTTGTGATGCCATATCACTTGCTTCATTCAAACCCTGCCTTAAAGACCACCATTCCCATAAAGTCTTTGGCACCATCCCCACTCTCCTTGCCCTACTGGGTCTCTGCTAGGCACAGAACTACATCTTGCTTCCTCTTTTCTATGTCTTCTCTCTTCTTTCTCCCCTGTTATTTATCCTGTGATTGTAAAAGCCTTAGGTCAAGGGACCTGTCCTCTCATATTCTGTACAGTACTGTGCATATCGGTGCTAAATGAATAAATAAATACATAAATGCAGTTCACTGGCAGCCATTCCCAATTAACTGTACAAAACTGCAGGCCTTCAGTTCTCATATGAGTCTGCCTCAAATTTTATATCCTCCATGGAGACTGTATTCTCTACCCCAGCATCCCCTGGCGCTAGATAGTTGGCTATACATGACAGGGCTTTCTCTGCAACAGACCCAACTGTAGAACTTCATGCCAGGGAAAATTGGCCTGGCTCTACCCCTTTTCAGTTTCCACTGGGCAGCTAAAACTCTTTATCATTTTGCATTACTTTAGGTTCTTAAAACCAGAGGTGGGTGCTCTGGCTGTTTAAACTCTCTGAGACTTTAAAACTATTTTTAAACAGTAGTTTTAGTTTGTTTTTAAATGTTTTTATTGATGCATTTAATGTTTTAAATATTCTTACTCATAGTACATCATCTTGGGGTCCTTGATGGGTTGAGAGGTGACAGATAAATGTTTTAAATGAATAAATAAAGAAATGTGTCTAGCCACAACTTCATGGCGAGGGGGGAAATGCATCAGAAGTAGGGATGGAAAGGATATTTGAACATATTCACAAAGTGATCTAAAAACATGTTTTCTAACTGTTGAAAAACCCTGATGAGAAAAATCCTGGGGCCTGTTGATATGAGGGGGAAAATATGGATTGATGTGCACTAATGCTAATTCGAAGCAGCTTTGATTTGTTTTAATGACTTTCTGGCAAAATCGCAGGCACGTAACACTATCCGCTTTTTCTGTCTCAACGGACATGCCTTCGAATCAAGATGGCAGGTGCGAGTTAATTACTCACATTTTTATTTTATCCAGTTGCCACCGCTGAACAGTATTTTTTAAAAGCATTTCTAATATGTAAAAGTGCAATATTCCACCTAAATAAATTTTTAAAAGAAAAAAAAAGGCTATTTCGTTGTCTGAGTGCATGATCACTACGGTGAAAATCTAATATGGCAGTTTTGGGCACTTGCCTTGTTAGCAAGCTCCACAGCCTGCCCACATCTGACCAATCAGCTTCCACTTCCACTCTTATCGGGGATCAGAATGAATGAAAATCAGATTGTCCCAATGAATGTGAATGTGCATTCCTCATTGAGCTTTTTAAAAACTTCAGGTGTTTTTGGTGGATTTCCCCACCTCCTTCTGAATACTGAGGATTGATGTAGGATGCCATTTAGACAAATCGTATTCTCCTTGAGTTCTATGAGGAGTACAGTATTTTCAGTTTAGACAACCCCCTGGACTGATAAGGCCAGGAAATATTTCTTCCTAGAAATATCATTTTCTGTTCAGAAAATGCTGTTTCCTGCACAGAAAAAAAAATGCCATTGCTTTTGTGAAAAGCAACCATGTTTGAATTTTGCACAGGCTAAGTCCTGAATTGTGAATGGGCTTCAAAAACTGTGTGGTTTTCTAAGGCCTTCTCACTGTGGGAAGAAAATTGCTAAAGTTACTCATTGCTTCCATCAGGAAGAAAATTAGTGAAGAACTGCATTTCTAACCAGTAGCTATCTGGTAAGAGGTGGATTCTGTGACTCAGAGTGCATCTGGTTCATGCCTAGTCAAAGCAGTGCAGACAGGGAGTAGTCTGCATAAAATGTTTGCTGGAGCAGACTCCTTACACCTCCCTGCGGGACACCTCTTGTCCTTTCTCCCAGGGAACAAATGTTCTTAATAAATGCATCTGTGCCACTACTTTAAAAAACAGAACTACTGCCCCTGCCTATGAAGCTGGAAGGAAGCTTAGTTGACACTGCAGGTGGAAAACAGACTGTAACTTAAGTATTATGTCTGTCTTCACCCTGAGGCATCACCACAGCTGGTGGCAGTAGAATCCCTAAGCTAAAGAGGTATATTGAGAAGAAAAAAATGGAACAATACAGGCACATGGGAGGAAGGGAGAAATTCCAAGAAACAGAAGAGGATAAGAAAACAAACAAATAGAAAACAGGGTCCAAGTTTTACCACACTGATCGTCTGAAGGAGGAAAAATTCCAATTTTGCTTCCCTCTGTGGGGAGGCCAGCAGCCATCTTTCATGAACTTGAGAGGTTTGTCGCTCTCCCCGGCAGCCAATAATTCGGCAGGTCAAGTCGAAATCGGCTGTGGTGCCAGCAGCTCCTGCTGCCCTGATAATCCATTTCATTCCAGGCATGGCGACATGCTCTCTCGCCAGCTGCCATTTCCAGTTACCTTTTATACAGCTGACATAATGTGTCAATGTGTTGGAAGCAGTAAAACCGTCACAGGGAAGCAATCACCAAGGTAAATAGCAACCAGGAGCCTGATCATCTTTAATGATATTAAAGCAGGAAAAAATGACACTTTGAGAGAAAGCAAATGCCTCATTTCTTGAAATGGTCTTTCACTACCTTTGGGTTGTGTTCTCGGGTAAAACCAGAGAGAGCCTTTTGCTCTGTAATTTTCACTGAAATGACTATCATGGAAAACAAAACAACCCATTCATACCTCTCAGGAGACACTTGCATTAAAAGCCTTTCTATGATTGTAGGTGTTCCGGAAGATGGACCCAACCTTTTAACTGTGTGGATACTGGATGTGTTATCCACATTCAGTTCAGGAGTGTCATTTGTAAAGAGGAACTACCCCTCCTTGCATCATCCCTGTATATGTGTTGCAGTGCAAAGAAATGCTGTTCAGGGTTCCAGTTACCATGCCCTTTCCCAATCTGTTATCTTCCCCCCCATCCACAGTTTCCATTCTTTCCCTCTAATAGACACTCTAAAGTTCTGTGGCTACTCTGCAACTTAGGGAGGTAAATCCTGGACTGTTTCATGCTCATGTGAGAGGACAAATAATTGTGAGAGATGATAATGATGATGATGATTTTATTTCTTACCCACCTCTCCCTATGGATTGAGGTGGAGAACAACAAATTAACACATAAACTTAACATATATCAATTAAAAGCATATATCAATTTAAAAGAACAAGTAAAACGAAGACATTTTAAAACACTCAACTCACAATTTAAAATTCACACTTTAAAATCACCTGGATAGGCCTGCCAGAAGTGACTGGTTGTAATACTCTTTTAAATTTGAACAATGTATTCAGCTGTTGTAGCTCTTCCGGCAGGCCATTCCAGAGTCTAGGGGCAGCTGAAGAAAAAGTCCTGTGGGTGACAGTTGCCAACCTAGTCTTGGCTGGCTGGAGCAAATGTCCCCCAGAGGACCTAAGTGTATGGGGCAGATTATACGGGTTACGATCCTGCAGGTAACCTGGATCCAAACCTTTAATACCTTGCCCGGAAACTAAATAACAGTCAGAGAAAACAAATCCTCCTCTCTAGCATTCTCCTCATATTGGCATGTCCTAAAGTGTTGTGGAGGAATCATTCTGCAGAGAGAAGCACATGTGTGCGTGCGGGGGGGGGGGGTTGTGCAAAAATGTGTTTTGCGCACAGGAAACCAATTTTCTGTACAGAAAGCAAGGATTTGTAGTGTGGGGGGGAGCCCTTGCACTTTTCTCCACAGAAAAATTCCTTCACAACATTCTGGGATGATTGAGTAGCAAGAGAAAATTATTGAAAATTCTAGCTGGTCTATCAATCTTCTGGACAGGGTTTACTTGCTGTCAGGAAACCTAGTTTCCAGCTTGGGAACTGGAAACCCACTGGTTGATCTTGAGCAAGTCACACTCTCATGGCCCAAGAGGAAGGCAATGGCAAACCTCCACTGAAGACATGCTGTCCAGAAAACCCCAAGATAGGGTATCATAAGTTCAAGCTGACTTGAAGGCATAAAACTACCAACAAATTTATAAATTGAATCAAGCACTGGTGCTATAGCATTATTATAACCACCATCAGAAAAAAAAATATGTATGAATGTTTTGAAATAAATGGATGGCAGAATCTGACCTCCCACATTTTTAAGTAAATCATAGACTCATAGATGCCAATGGTGATGGGAAGGGAAAAGAGGTCTCACTTCCCTTCTCCCTTCGCCCGGTGGGATGGCTTCCATGGTGGCAATGGCAACTGGGGGGGTGTTCACTATTATCCGTGGAATTCATAATCTGTTGGGTCCCCTGGAAGCAACCTCCCATGGATATGGGGGTCCTACTATATTTTACTTCTTGAAATAACATTATGATAGGTAATATCACTTCATAAAAAGTATAGGAAAAAAATAGAGATTTGGGGATATTTTTATACATTTTAAAACATTATTTTTGGAGAAAATAAGGGTAAAATGGTAAGGTGTTAGTAATACTTTGTAGACTAATGTATAGATCACAACAGAGTCATTCTTTGGATTCCACAATTCCCTGAACTGCATGGTGCAGACCTCTGCTTACCAAATGTGTACAAAATTGCAAGGATTATGTTAGGGATGAGCAACTGCGCTGGGATGACTATACTATTTTTTTGCATCTATGTGGCCCATAGGGCCACACTAGTATTTCTGTCTCCATAATCCCTAACCCTCACCACCATCGGCTACATATATGCAAAACCAAAGGTAAAACAACATTTCTGGTGAAATTTTCACCTGAATTTTTTAAACAAAAACTGTTCATTTCTAGATACAGCCTTTCCTACTGTCCTTTCACCAAATCTTTTTCACAAAACGCAGGCTGTTAAGAAAACAAATCAAAAACCAAACCTCTCCATTTACAGTGCCCTCCCTGCTTCCAGGCTTCATCAACTTAGGTGTTTTCAGGGCTGTAAAGCAATGAACTTTCCATCAGTCGCGTCATCAACTAATTAGCCCTCCTGATTACAGTAATTACTATTGATTCACTCCTGAATGACTTCTTAAGTAGCCAAGTGCAAGTTATGCTTGAAAGTAAAGATCCACATATGAATATTAATCCAGCCATTTCCTTTTGTTTATGTTCTCTTTCCCACCTCTTCCCCATTCAGTCCCTGAGGTATAGCTTGCAATTTTATATGTTTCAGTTGGATAAGGGAATGGTGCTGGAAGATGGGGTGAAGCTCACTTCCCTGGCATTCTAATCTCACAAGAGGAACTTTAACATGCTGGGAAGGAAACTTCCAGAGCAAATAAAACACAGATCACTTTTGCAGCCAGGAAAGATCAAGAGAAGAAACATTCTGCTAAAAACGGAATCACTTTTGGATCTGAAACATGGCTGGATTAAGTCTAGCCTAGGGTAGACATACACCTTGCCCATTAAAAGAGTCAGGGGTATAGGTATGGGGTGCTGGTGAAGGCATCATAACCCCGATTAAGAATTTTGCACCCCATTTAATTTTCTGTCAGCTCCTAATTATTTTCCATCAGCCCACAAATTTCTAGCAATGAGATATGGAAAAATCATTCACAGCTAGAACTGTTATATTTGCTGCCTCCACGTTTCCTTGGTAACTTTGCTTGCCCCTTTTCTTTGGATGTGTAAACTCTAAATGCTCAACTGAAGTTTTTAAACTACTGCAATACTAAAGATTTTGGGACTACAGGAACATTTCATTGGAGGAAGCAGAATTCTTTGTTGGAGGGGCAATGCCGTCATTCCACCACCCACCCACCCACCCACCCACTGCATAGTTACCCCTGTGGGTAAAGTCTTCCTTCCTTGAAATCCCTGTAGAGTGCATGTACAGTTTTCAGTCATAGCTGCCTCACACAGGTAGGCTTACTGCTGGTACAGAAATATGGCACCTTCACAGCTGTAGTGACCAGTGCTTGGAAAATTACATTTTACAAAGGTACTATTATCAACACTGTTGTAATTTATTTATTTATTTATTTTGGAAAAGCAATATGTTACCATTCCTCATCATTAGATCCCCCCCATCCCAGTTACTTGTTATATTACTGTTTGATGGTGTGGGTGAAGTTACCTCCAAAAAATCATTTGAGGGGCAATGATGAATACAGTAGCACCCCTGCATCTGCTGATTTGCCAACCACTGATTCAATTATCCACAGTTGGTTACAGCGGGGGTGGGGTGGACAGGGGAGGGAGGGGAGGAGGCTTCCAGATGGCTTCCATGGCAGAAATGGTGATGGGAGGGTGAAGGGAGAAGAGGAGAAGGTCTTGCCTTCCTTCTCCCTTTGCACCCTCCATGGTTCCGGTGGCTCTGATGGTGATGGGAAGGCGAAAGGAGGGAGAGGAGGTCTTGCCTTCCTTCTCCTTTCGCACCCCACATGGCTCCAGTGGTCCAATGGTGATGGGAGGGCAAAGGGAGAGGGGAGGAGGTCTCGCTTCCCTTCTCCCTTTGCCCAGTTGGATGGCTTCCATGGTAGCAATCGCAACCGGGGTGTTCACTATTATCCGCAGAATTCATTATCCTCAGGGGACCCCTGGAACCAACCCCCTGTGGCTATGAGGGTCCTACTGTATTTTCTATCTTGAAATAACATTATGATGGGTAATATCATTTCATTAAAAGTATAAGAAAAAAATGAGAGATTTCGGGAACATTTTTATAGTTTTTAAAACATCATTTTTGGAGAAAATAAGGGTGAAATAATAATGTGTTAGTACTACTTTAGCTATTTTCAGAGTGATAGCCCTGCTACTTTCAGTATAAAGAGAAGAGGTGGAGGAAAAATGTAGTGTTGTAGCTAGTAACACATTACTCTTTGAGTACTGAGTAATATGTAACATTCTAGTATCTCAAAAGTAATGACCATGACTAGTGGTTTGCTTTAAAAGTGGGATTAAACATTTAGATGTTCCAAAGTTTGGGTAAGTGGAAATAAGATTATATTCATATTCTCACTGGGCTATATAGCATTAAACACATTAAACATTGAAACCCCCCCACAGTGGGCACATAATGATGGATGGATCAGTCTAATTCTGTCACTTCCATGTACATTCATGGTTAAGCTACTTAATGCACATTCGTGCCTAACCATTTCTTTTTTTTTTCATAAAACTGCATGAAATTTGTATTTAAAGACATGTCTGTGTGATTGTCTGAGTGCTGCCTCAAATTTTAATAGGTCACGGTCTCTCAGAGTGGCTTTATAACCTGGGGGTTGGGAGAGTTGTTGCTGTATGTGTTCAAAATGGAGTCACAAATGTCCCTGGGAAACTAAGTAGAAGTGATTCTGGTGACAATGGAGAGGAAGAACGTCATGGGGAAGCCATCTTGTTTCCCATTCAATGCCCTTGGAGTGCATGGCACATCATCATTCCTGTTGCCCTGAATGGCAGTCAATCCCATCACTTGCAGGGTCTTACTTTAAAATGCCAGTAGTTGGGCTCTCTAGCCACTTGAAATGACTGTTACTATACCTGCATCCAAAGCCCTGGGGATATAATTCTTATCCAGTTTCATTCTTGAAGGAACCAATGAGTAATCTGAGCAGTTTTCTTCTCATTGCAAGAAAGTCTTCAGAAACTATACAATTTTAACAGAATTCTGTACAAAATTTGCATGTGCTATTTTTTCCCCTCAAAAAAAGCCCCCAGGGCTTTTCCCCCCTGCTTAAGAAACAGTGTTTTCTGTGCAGAAAAATTAGTTTTGGGCACAGAAATACCATATACAAATGTGCAGAATATGAGGTCCCACACAGTAAAGATTGTTGCCCGTCCAAGATTTTCCCTGTTACGGTTTCCCAACACTTGGAGAAACTTGTTTTCTGACCATTTTAAAAAGAGCTTTGAATATTCTTTCCCTTCCTACAAGCCACCTTTCAAGATCCATTCAAATGTGGATCCAAAAGGAGACCCAATGTTTAATTCACCTATTAGTCAGAAGGTGTTGATCAGGTGAGCACCCTTCAGAATTCCTCCAGTATCCTGAAACATCATCCAGAGCTGATGTAAGCATTTTGCTTCCTGAGAAAGAGCAACCAACGGTACTCCACCAACCTGGTCAAAGTGCACATTTGTGAAATCTTGGCCACTCGCTTTGTTTCATAAAGCATAAAGATCTAGTACTTCTCCTGGTCCTTTTGTGAAACCCTAAATCCAGTACCTGAGGTGATTGCTTCACTCTGCCTAATGGCAAGGCCGGCCTGACTTCCCAAAGTATACTTTTCACATTAAGTGAGGTTAAATGTAGAGCTTAGGGTTTCCAGGTGAAAACCAGTACAGGGCTCCTGTACCTTTAATACTTCTGTAGAAAAGGGAATTTCCACAGGTCTTGCTTGTCACACAAGTAGCACCTGCTGAAATCTTCTCTTCTTCCTAACCACTAAATGTACAGGAGCGCTGTCCTGTTTTTCAATTGGGAACCCTAGTAGGGCTATATAAGAAGGCTCGTGGAGAATAAGAGTGGATGTGCACCTTGCTAGCATCCTGCCTCCCACAATGGCCAAGCAAATGCCTTTGGGCTTGAAGGAAACAGCCCTCCTCGTTGTTCCCCCCCTTCCATTCTTTAATAACCTCTAGAATGATTTCCTTCTTTGGTATCCAAAGAATTACCTTTCTAAATCAGGCCAAGTTCCAGCTAAAACAGCATTCTGTTTCTAGCAGAACAGAGACAGACATCTCTGGAAACTTAATAGTTGACATTTGCAGTTGTAATGTCTTTGTGCATAGCTGTTTCATTTAGCTGCCATATCAAAAAGCCTTTGATAGACCTACCCTCTGTTTATTCATAGCATAATTTTCTGTAAGGGATCTAAACTAATGACCATTGAAATGTCTGGTGGATGTGGATTCCACAAGTAAATTAAGTACTGTGTGAGTAAGTACACTGTTAGCAATCTTGAATCTACTACCAGTTGGTTTCATTGGCTGACTCTGGGTTGAGTACTATGGGAGGGAACAATTACTTCACCTACTTCTACTAACAGAAGCAACGGTTACATTCATTTTTCTCAACAAAAGAATTGGGGGATGTGTACTCTGCCCAAGCACAACTGGAATGAATATACTTAGCCGCACAACTAAAGAAACTTGCAAAAGAAACACTCATTTTAGATTATCTTCATTAATCCGATCAACATATGCACACAGGTTTGTCTGAAATAACCCAATTACTATTGAAAACCACTGACAGCTCTGATTAAATTCTGATTTAAAGCCCACATTTGTAACCTGTGGTTGATGGCTTCCATTGATTATTATCCAAGTGATCAATTAATGGCTTCAGTGGAAAACACCTGTTGAAGCATAGCATGCATTTAGATGTTTATTACTAAAGAGACCGGGGAACCTCTGTGTACCTGAAGACACTGAAGGACCCTATTTAAGGAATTTTGTGTTCAGAAGAAGGGGCCTCAAAGATGGGGCCTTTCTTTTGAAAAAGCAAATGCAATAATATTCTGATATGCAGCTATGATTTTGAAAAACCCCTGAAGAAGCTAACAAGGTAACTGTGTGCCAACTGAGTAATCCATTGTGAAGACTAATCCTAAACTCCACATGTACAATCCAAATTTTCACAGTACGTACACACTTCCTCTGCACACAGTGAGACATAGAACATGGTGGCTCAGGATAAATCCATCTGTCAGGGGTGACTTTAGGGAAGATACAGTGCCATCATAGCTGGACTGGGAGCAGAAATGACACATCAGTCTTTGTAGGGGAGGCCATTCCAACATTAAATTGTGACCCATACACTAAGGTCGGCTATTCACAGTCTTTCTCCCCAGATATTTAGAGGGGAACAGGTGCAACAGTGGCTCGTAGAACACATCTGCAATAAAGGCAGAAAAGCCAGAAACTAAAGAAAATGGGTTTCATGGCATATGCTTGGAGAAAACTTGGCAACACTTGTCTGGAAAAAAAAAAAAACTTTTCCTGAAGCACTCATAGAGGGGTTGCTATTTGAGGCCTGAAGAGGGAGAATCTGGTAAGGTCAAAATGAATGATTCTCTCCCACTCATATGCTTTATGTTCAAGATTTTGCAACACTGTTTAAGCACTGTTACATCTATTCTTAAGTCATACTCTGCTCCTAGCAATGTGTTGACACAAAAATACAATCCAACTGGGTTCAAACAGAGAATAAGTCCACAGTGAACATGAATGAACCTTTGCAAGAAAGCTTGTTTTAACATGCAGTTGAAAAACAAAACAAAATATTGCATTCTTCCAACTGATATCAGACCCACTAACTTAAAATACCAATATACACAAAATCTCCCACAGTTAGTAACAGCAGCATCTGCTTCTATTTCACAGATCTAGCTAAGCATGTCCAGATTTTGAAATTCTTGCAAATCACCTGCATCTTTACAAAGGTGTATAGTATGCGTGAATCTTGAACAATGGTTGGAACTGAGGCAATCTTCAATATTGTGTTCATGAGGCTGTCACTGTAGAGTCATTTACTTGGGAGTAACTCCCTTATAACCTCAACAGGACTTACTTCTGAGCGTCTATATAGGATTTTGCTATCCTGAATGTGGAATATTTACTATTTGTTATTTTAATTATTATCCCACCTTTCTCCCAGTGAAGACTCCAAAGCAGTTTACAACACAGCGTAACACAGAAAATAGCCAAAATCAGAACAGTAAAAAAAAAAAGGCCCAAATTAAAAGAAATGACATAAACTAACCTTTTAAAACAGCACGGAATTAAAAACAATCTAAAATCATTTTTACTGATGCTGACCCCTTAAATATCCTGAAATGTTAAATAACTGGATTTTGCATTCCCAAAACTAAAACGGAAACCCTAGAAAGCAGTCAAGAAAGTTGAAATAATCCAAAACTAAAAGTATGAGGAAGGGTACAATAAGAGTCAAGTCCTGCTGAAATGTTTAAGGACAGGAAATCAATAAGTTTATTTTCTCAAACTGGGAAAGAAACCTCTACAAGCTTTCTTTTTCCTGGTAGGAAAAGTCCCAATACAAAAATAAAAAATAAAAAATAAAATTAATAATGGATATCATATTCTCCCATCTCCATTTTTTTAAAAAAGCAAACAATACTAGCACAGTTCATATCACCGTCTATGCAAACAAGATAAGAGGAAATTAAAAAGAACAGGCATTTAAAAAAAGAAATTGCAAAATAATTGCAAATAATAAAGGCAAATAAACAGAAAGCAACCAGAACCCCAGACATCCATTAAGCTAGCTTGACAGCTCTATTGTTCTATTGTCCCATTGGTGGTCAAAAAGATATATTCACACGCTTGACTGTCTGCTAGAAAATAGACAAAAGGCACCCCCCCTCCCCAGAAGCGGAGTGCCAATTTCAGCAGAATTCAGGCACTCTTGGTCTCTCACACTTCCCCGCCTCTTTTTTTTGCTCTGAAAAGCTTCTCTTCATGGTTGGCTCTTCACTAGACCCCCAGAATATTAAAAATCTATTCATTTATGCAATATGTGTTTTTCCCTATTAGGTACACTTATCTCCCTGTCCTCCCCCACCTAAAAAAAAAAGAGCCAAATGCAGAACTGGAATGATTATTTATATAACCCGAGTCCAAATTAAAGTGGTATTTAGGGCACTGGCTCTAATATGGAGTCTCCCTCAGTTTCTTCCTCCCATGAATATTCCAATCCTGAATGCATAATAATGAAGGAGGTGAAATAAGAGCCCCCAGATTTTGGTTGTGTGGGGATTTATTTATTTTTTGGCTAACTTCTTGCTTGCCATTTCTGCTTTAGCTTGCGCAGAAGTGGAGGTTAGTAATTCGTAAACACCATTCATACAAAAGCACAGTCCTTACACGATCTAAAAATCAGCCTTTCCTTCTGCTCCCCCTCGAAAAGAAAACTGGGGCGGGAAAAGAGCACTTCGTAGCAAGTGCACCTCTGAGCCACAATGGGCCCTGGTGACTGGGAAAGACCCCCAATAAAACAAAGGAGGAATCAACCTACCTTAAAAGCAGCTCCTCATTTCTCATAGTAACAGCGGATTTGGGACAGCGCATGCTTTCTACACCAATCTTTGCAACAAAAGCCAGTTCAGAAGTGCGCTCAAACATCAATGCCACAGTCGCTACTCACTAATGGCTACTCTCTCTCTCTTTCTGTCTCTTGCCAGATGCTGAGTGGCAGAGGAAGGGGGCCCCTGCAGATTCACTGAACAGAAATAATCCTCTCTGACAAGTTATGTTGTCTGGGCATATTTTACATTAATGCACAAGGCTGCCTATAGGGGTCTTGTTTGTGTTCACTCTTCCTTGGCTGGTGTTAGGTTCTTCTAATTGCCACTGAGGAAAATGAAAGAAAGAAAATGTAGTTATCTTTCACAGATGAGGAGGGAGGGAACACTCACACACAGAAGGGGGAAATACTGAGGGAAGGAAAATCAGCCAAGGAATCATCCTTTCTTCTCGCCCGTCCCTCATTTGCATAAATTGAGAAGCCATTGGTGATTGCACAAGGATTTGAATGCTTACAGCCAGATAGAAGTTTTGTCCACTTCAAGAAACTGGAGGCAGAACTCTTTTTTTCTTGAAGCTGGATATTCCCACAAGGGATTTTCTCCGCACACTCAAGGATGGCTTTGTGGGATGTACCCATAAAAATCAAGAAAGCAAAGCCAGTTTTATTTAGGGGCTTAGGGTTATTCCCCCTTTGCCATTTTTATCTTGCCATTTTCTCTGTTTTAATGAAACACTCCATTGGTATGCTATGGCAAGGATTAGTTCAACACAAACTGGATCTACAGGTTGCATCAATAGAAGTTTAGTGCCCCAATCAAGGGAAGTAATAGTGCCGCTCTATTCTGCCTTGGTCAGACCTCACCTAGAATACTATGTCCAGTTCTGGGCACCACAATTCAAAAAGGATATTGACAAATTGGAGTGTGTCCAGAGGAGGGCGACTAAAATGGTGAAAGGTCTGGAAACTATGCCTTATGAGGAGAGACTTAGGGAGCTGGGTATATTTAGCCTGGAAAAAAGACGGTTAAGAAGCGATATGATAGCCCTGTTTAAGTATTTGAAGGGGTGTCACGTTGAGGATGGAGCAGGCTTGTTTTCTGCTGTTCCAGAGATTGGAACACGGAGCAATGGATGCAAGCTCCAGGAACAGAGATTCCACCTCAACATTAGGAGGAACTTTTTGACAGTAAGAACTGTTCGGCAGTGGAACGCACTCCCTTGGAGCATGGTGGGGTCTCCTTCCTTGGAGGTCTTTAAATAGAGGCTGGATGGCCATCTGTCAGGGATGCTTTAATCGTGATTTCCTGCATGGCAGGGGGTTGGACTGGATGGCCCTTGTGGTCTCTTCCAACTCTGCAATTCTATGATTCTATACAGACGTGGATATCCTTTTTGCTTTTTTGGAACAAGACTTGAGTTGCGATCAAGATTTCTTAGTAAAGCTGGACCCCAAAGTATTCACTCATCGGTACTAGTCCTAAATCTTTCCCCCCAAATCACTTCTAGCAATTTGTCAATCCCTCCTTCTGAGGAAGGTGAAAATTTGTCTTTTGTGTTTTTGTTGTGTTTCTCAGAATCCCACCAGGATCCTTGTTTGATCCCACTTCCATATCAGGTTGCTCCAACAGACAGTCATGATTAACCTCCACCCACCAACCCCAATTCATCTCCTTTGCAGTGTATGCATTCTTGTACATTTCCCCCATTAACTAAGCATGTTCGTGGACGCTTTTTCTCAACTGTATTAATTTCAGGGAATATTCTTATTTATGGACCAATGGCTTCATTCCACTCCCCCTCCCCAGCTACATCCTTGAGAAAGGCACAAACAGTTGGTGGCCACAACAGCAGGACAGGAGGAATCCTTACATGCAGTGGTGGCACGGGGGGGGGTGCAGAGAGGCCAAACCCCATCAGGCGACACTGTCGGTGGCAGGGGTGACACCTTAGTGACACCGCAGCTTACATGGGTGGATGAGGTGGGGATAAGGGAAAGTCTTTACTCTTGGTGATTGTGATTAGGTTCATTGTAGCCCTCGTGTCTGGTAGGAAAAGGAAAGGTGCAGAAGCATGAAACCAAAAGCGGGGTTTCTGCCCCTTATTTCACTACTTTTCCCACCATATATGAGGTTCTGCCTAAATCTCTGCTGCTACCATATGTGAAGACTTTCACAAATCTCACTGCAGTCATCAAAAGTGAGGGCTTCCCCTTATCCCCATCTATGCCACTAAGGTAGGGCTGGCTCCTGTCTAACGGTTGTGGCCTCCAATTGCGGGGATCAACTAGATGACCTCGAGGTCCCTGTGCAGGATATTATACAACTTCTATCCCCACTGGACACTTAACACTCTTTCTTCTCTGCTGCCACCACAGACACCACACTGGAACCCAACTTTATTTACATTATTTTGCTAGTTTCCCCTCCTACTGTTGAGGCAGGGCATTGCAAATCCATCAACAATTCAACAATCTTCTATGCATTTTTTTTAAAAAAACAAAATTGGATGGATGAAATTTTCAGGCAAAGTAGCCCCTTGTGACAGGACAAACTCTTCCAAATTTCAGAAAAACAGATGTGGGGATTTTATTGTATGCCATGTATGTTTATTAATTGTTTTATTTTATTTTTATCCTGTCTTTATTCTGGCACAGGACCTAAGGCAGCTCACATATTTATTTAATGTTAAAAAATTAATAAACATATGTATTAAAAACACTCAATTACAACAATTATAAAACAAACCCAGAATATAATATAAGCCATTAGAAAGATCCTTCTGCTACAGTAGTAAAGTGAAAGGCTGACATAAAGAAAAAGATCTTTGCCTGTCAGTGGAATGAGAGTAGACAGGGGATCAAGTGAACTTCCCATGGGAGGAAATTCCACAAATAAGGGGCAGCCACTGAGAAAGTTTTCTCTCTTGTCCTCACAAACAGCACCCGTGCTGATGGTGGGATGGAGAGAAAGCCTTTGCCCGAAGATTTTAAAAGTCAGGCAGGCTCATAGATTACATGTTGCATTTACATGTTGGATTTTTAAAAAGAGGACTGATATTTCTTGTGAAAATTCAGTCTACAGTTGCCCCCCCCCCCAATATCCACAGGGATTCAGTTCCCGGACTTACTGTTGATGCCGGAAATCACAGAAAACAGCAAATGCAATTGAAAATAATGGGACGTCCAGTTACACATACCATAGTTTTGCCTTATAGAACCTAGAAAATGTCTAGAGAGGATGCCTCTTTAGGCATTCTCTAGGAAGTACCGTATATTCCGGCGTATAAGACGACCCGGCGTATAAGACGACCCCCCCAATTTTTAAAGTAAAATGCAGAGTTTGTGATATATTCGCCCTATAAGACGACCCCCCTCTTCCAACGCATAGCCCCCGCATGCCCCTCCTGGGCTCACTTCCAGGAGGGAGCGCAGGAGGAGGATGCGGAGGCTGTGCGCCCAAAGGGGGCACGTTCGCCCCTTCTCCCCACCTTCCAGGAAGGTGGGAAGAAGGGGCGAATCGCGGTTTGGCCACGCAGCCTCCGCATGCCCCTCCTGCGCTCCCTTCCAGGAGGGAGCGCAGGAGGGGGATCCGCAGGCTGTGCGGCCAAACGGGGCTTTGGGGGAGGGGGGAGGCTAGGGGGAGGCTAGGCGGAGGGTGGCAGGGGGGAAGGGGCTTCACAGCCACCCCCCCTCTCCAAAGCGAGCCTTTGGGGAAGGGGGGTGGCTGGGCGGAGGGTGGGAGGGTGGCAGGGAGTAGGGGGCTTCCAAGCCCCCCTCCCTTTCGGGAGGGGGGTGGATGCGCAGGGGATGGGTGGGGGGAAGGGAGGAGGGGGCTTCTCCGCCACCCCCCTCCCTGAAAGCGCGTTTCTGCGGCTTTCAGGGACGGGGGTGGATGCATGGGGAGTGGGAGGGGGGAAGGGAGGAGGGGGCTTCTCCGCCACCCCGCCTCCCTGAAAGCAGCGGTTCCGCTGCTTTCAGGGACGGGGGTGGATGAGCGGGGGGTGGGCGGGGGGAAGGGAGGAGGGGGCTTCTCCGCCCCCCCACTCCCTGAAAGCAGCGGTTCCGCTGCTTTCAGGGACGGGGGTGGATGAGCGGGGGTGGGGGTGGGGGAAGGGAGGAGGGGGCTTCTCCGCCCCCCCACTCCCTGAAAGCAGCGGTTCCGCTGCTTTCAGGGACGGGGTGGATGAACGGGGGGTGGGCGGGGGGAAAGGGAGGAGGGGGATTCTCCGCCCCCCCACTCCCTGAAAGCAGCGGTTCAGCTGCTTTCAGGGACGGGGTGGATGAACGGGGGGTGGGCGGGGGGAAGGGAGGAGGGGGATTCTCCGCCCCCCCACTCCCTGAAAGCAGCGGTTCCGCTGCTTTCAGGGACTGGGTGGATGAACGGGGGGTGGGCGGGGGGAAGGGAGGAGGGGGATTCTCCGCCCCCCCACTCCCTGAAAGCAGCGGTTCCGCTGCTTTCAGGGAGGGGGGTGGATGAGCAGGGGGTGGGCGGGGGAAGGGAGGAGGGGGATTCTCCGCCCCCCCACTCCCTGAAAGCAGCGGTTCAGCTGCTTTCAGGGACGGGGTGGATGAACGGGGGGTGGGCGGGGGGAAGGGAGGAGGGGGATTCTCCGCCCCCCCACTCCCTGAAAGCAGCGGATCCGCTGCTTTCAGGGACGGGGTGGATGAGCGGGGGTGGGGGTGGGGGAAGGGAGGAGGGGGCTTCTCCGCCCCCCCACTCCCTGAAAGCAGCGGTTCCGCTGCTTTCAGGGACGGGGTGGATGAACGGGGGGTGGGCGGGGGGAAAGGGAGGAGGGGGATTCTCCGCCCCCCCACTCCCTGAAAGCAGCGGTTCAGCTGCTTTCAGGGACGGGGTGGATGAACGGGGGGTGGGCGGGGGGAAGGGAGGAGGGGGATTCTCCGCCCCCCCACTCCCTGAAAGCAGCGGTTCCGCTGCTTTCAGGGACTGGGTGGATGAACGGGGGGTGGGCGGGGGGAAGGGAGGAGGGGGATTCTCCGCCCCCCCACTCCCTGAAAGCAGCGGTTCCGCTGCTTTCAGGGAGGGGGGTGGATGAGCAGGGGGTGGGCGGGGGAAGGGAGGAGGGGGATTCTCCGCCCCCCCACTCCCTGAAAGCAGCGGTTCCGCTGCTTTCAGGGAGGGGGGTGGATGAGCAGGGGGTGGGCGGGGGAAGGGAGGAGGGGGATTCTCCGCCCCCCCACTCCCTGAAAGCAGCGGTTCCGCTGCTTTCAGGGACGGGGTGGATGAACGGGGGGTGGGCGGGGGGAAGGGAGGAGGGGGATTCTCCGCCCCCCCACTCCCTGAAAGCAGCGGATCCGCTGCTTTCAGGGACGGGGTGGATGAACGGGGGGTGGGCGGGGGGAAAGGGAGGAGGGGGATTCTCCGCCCCCCCACTCCCTGAAAGCAGCGGTTCAGCTGCTTTCAGGGACGGGGTGGATGAACGGGGGGTGGGCGGGGGGAAGGGAGGAGGGGGATTCTCCGCCCCCCCACTCCCTGAAAGCAGCGGTTCCGCTGCTTTCAGGGACTGGGTGGATGAACGGGGGGTGGGCGGGGGGAAGGGAGGAGGGGGATTCTCCGCCCCCCCACTCCCTGAAAGCAGCGGTTCCGCTGCTTTCAGGGACGGGGTGGATGAACGGGGGGTGGGCGGGGGGAAGGGAGGAGGGGGATTCTCCGCCCCCCCACTCCCTGAAAGCAGCGGTTCCGCTGCTTTCAGGGACTGGGTGGATGAACGGGGGGTGGGCAGGGGAAAGGAGGAGGGGGCTTCCTAGCCACCCCCCCAAAGCCGCGGTTCCGCGACTTTCGGGAGGGAGGGTGGAAGCGCGGGGGGGGCGGGTGGCAGGGAGGAGCACTTTGCTTCACCCCCTGCCCGATCTCCTGCCTCTTCGCTCCGTTTGCGAAGAGGCAGGAGATAGGCAGGCAGGTGAAGCAAAGTGTATCCGGCGTATAAGACGACTGTCAATTTTGGAGGGCACTTTTGAGTGCTCAAAAGTCGTCTTATACGCCGGAATATACGGTATGTGTTCCTCTTTTTGTGTCCCATGTATAACTGAAACTGTGGATATTGCTTCCGTGGATAGGGAGGTCTGACTGTAATTTGTAGGCACTGTACCCCTTCTCTGGGGACAAAACATTCCAAATGTCCAACCAAAAGGTTTAGTTTGGGGTTTTTAAAGAGCAGTCCCTATCCCCTCCCATCTTATAAATCTGTACAAAAATGACAGGTCATAGAGATGCCCCTAGTAAAGAAACCTGCAGATTTTTAGCACAGGTGAGGGTTTCTTTACTTCTTGCTAGGTACCTTTAAAATTGTTTTTTTTTTTTTTTCCCAGTGGAAGTGGGATGAGGACACTGAACTGTGATTCACATCTCTCTCCTGGGTTTTTGTATGCAACTTGTATGCATATATCATAGAAATGTCCCTAAGAATGAAACTTGGAAATTTCAAAAGTACAAGTGCTGGGGTTAAGGGGTTCTGATGAATGAACAGGGATTTATTCTACTTTTGTTTCTTCATTGATGGAGTGACTGGATGAATGACACTTCATTGAGAAATTGTATGAGAGAGGTTGTACGTACTACAGATGTAAATAATCTATAGTGTTCTTTGTCCTTGAATGCAAAGACAAATAGTTTCCATAGCCATTGTACTGTCTATTCTCCTTTATGGATCTGAAACATGGGTCACCTATCGCCACCACCTACAACTCCTCGAACGCTTTCATCAGCGCTGTATATGCACAATCCTAAATATACACTGGACTGATTATGTGACGAATGTTGCTGTACTTGAGCAAGCAGGGATCACCAGCATTGAGGCCATGATATTGAGAATACAGCTGTGCTGGGCAGGGTACGTTTCTAGGATGGAGGACCATCGCCTCCCAAAAATAGTACTCTACGGTGAACTCGCCACGGGTCAGTGTAAGAGGGGCACTCCACAAAACAAAACAAACGATACAAGGACTCCCTGAAACAACATCTCAGGCTCGGCCAAATTGATCACCAACAATGGTCCACCCTGGCCTCACATCGGGAGGCATAGAGATGCACTATCCACAATGCTGCAGCCTTATTTGAGAACTCACGCCAAACAAGTCTTGAAGAGAAACAACAACACAAAAAGAATCACAACCCAGAAACATCACCCAAGGAGACCTTCTGCTGTGCTTTCTGCAACTGGACTTGTTTATCTTGGATTGGCCTTTTCAGTCATCAGCGTGCTTGCAGAAAACGGGGGATGAGTCCTTCCTGAATCTTCGTTTGCAAAGAAAAGCCAGAGAGAGAGAATCTTTGGGCTGCAGGAGAAAACAAAATTTCTGTGCAGTTCTTGGAGATTTCCCCCACCCCACTTTACAAGGTCTTTCAGGGAGCAATTCTGCACAGAAAGTTGGGTGGTTCTTCTGCATTCAGAAGAAGTTCAGAAAACACTTCTTTTTCTGTCCAAAAACATGTCTTGTTTTGTTAGGGAAGAAAATATGTATTGTTGCACAGAACGATTCCCTGAAAGACTTTGCAAAATGTGAAGGGTTTTCTCAAGCACTAGGGAAGCCAATAAACAAACAGTAACAAATATGATTTCCACCTCTAGTATACCCTGTATAATGCAAGGGCAGCCTGTAAAGATTGGGATGGTTTTAAAAGAGACTTCTTGCTCTTCCTTTTGGGAGCAACTATTTTTCTGCGTACTGTTTTTCATATACTTTGAGGGGTGACTATTACTCTGTCTGTCTCTCTCACAAATGTGCATACATATATGTAGTGTTTGTTTCAGCATAAAAAGATGTCAAGGAATTCTGTAACACTTCTGCAACTGAGAAAAAAGAAATTTCAAATATATAACTTTGTAGACTCCAGTCCACTTCTTCAGATGATGCCTTTATATATATATTTTATGCTAAAACAGACTAGCACAGCTATGTCTTTGAATTCCACTATACTGGAAGGCACCAAATTCAGCCATATGGAGTGAAAATCCATCAGTCTCTTCAAGATACTTGCGCAGCTGCAGATAGACATCATCTTGCTTAAGAAATGCAAACAGCAGGGACATCATTCCCAAGGGACAGATGGTGAAAGATCAAATACGGATAATGTACCACGTAGATTACAGTGACAAACTGTGTAGCGTTCTCTCCAGGGAACTACTGGATGCTGTGCATCCTGTACAAGAAGAGAAGACTAAGAAAGAAATCCCCAATTTAGAGTCACATGTAGTGAACTAGCCTTCTACACAACTCAACAACAGACGTAACGTCTCTAAAAACAGGAGAAACACCTACAAGATGCATTTTGCTTCTCTGAAGGAAAAGAAGAATGAGAAGAGTCTGTTCTAGGGATGGGAAAAAATATTTGAAAATATTTGAAAAATACTATTTTTTTTTTTATATCGAGAAACCCTGATGAGAATAAGCATGTGCTGATGAGAATCTTCGCGGTTCAGGACTTATCTGTGCAAAATTTGCATGTACTAGTGTTGCACAGAAAACTGAATTTTCTGCAAAGGATATAGCTTTTTCACTGCAGAATATTATTTTCTGTGCAAAATAACCATGCACACATTTTGCACTGAATATGTCCTCAATTGAGAATAGGCTTTTGAGCATGGTATGGTTTTCAAAGTCTTTCTCACAGTGGGAAGGGAATTGCTAAAATTACTTATTGTTTCCTTCAAGAAGAAAATTAGTTACATCCCTAGTCTATTCTTTCATGAGGTTTGTTCTTCTGACCCTCCTAGCCCACACATATAATATAGTTCTGTGTTGAGACTTTCTGCTGCTGCTTACATCTCAAGGAGTTCTTCAAGGACATTGACACCACTTAAGATAACAATTCACAAGTATCACCCCAGTCTCTGCAACGGAACACACATAGAGTTGTACTTAGTGTACCTCACTTACTTGCAGTGACAGCTGTTGGCTTCCATGTTGGGAGATGAATTCACTCTGGGTTTTATTGTGTGCTTTCAAAGAGTTATCCAAGGTGATGAACCAAATTTGCAGATAGAATCCAGCAACTTGGATAGCTTCTTTAACATTCAGAATAAAACCTAGAGCAGATTCATCCTCCCCCCAACATGGAAACCAATAGCCACCAGTGTCTGTGCATGAAGCCATTTTAGCTCATCCTGTCTCTATATTCTTTCAGGTAGAAAGCAGGTGCTATCCTCAGACAAAGGGGGCAAGACAATCACATCATAGAATCACACTCCTGGCTGTCTGAAGTTTATGCATTGTCCTGCTGTAAGATATTCATAGTTAAAAGGAAGGTATTCCACTTTCCCTGTACTGAAAGCCACAGTGCTAGGAGAGTTTTATTCAGCTTGTGAAACTGCACATATCAACTTGGGTAGTTAGGTTCAGCAGTGGACTAAATGCGTAAGCAGCAGTGGACATCGGTATCTCCTAATTAGCAGTGGTTCTCATGTAAAATTGCTCCTGAAAGCCCTCTATTTCACTGTATCCCAAGAAACAGGGGTGTAAATCTCTAAATTTCATTCTCAGAAAGTACTAATAATTTTACCATTTGGGGTAAAAACGTGAAATGAATAAAAATGGTCTTAGTCTCTCTGACAGATAACCTATGCCAGGTGAAAGACACAGGGAATGCTACCTTGTTGATCTTCCGGGATCTTGAGTCTGGGACTTGGGTAAGCGTAAAACACAAAAGTGCAAAAGATTGCTGACTGGAATGCCCTACAGACAACAGATAACAACAGTCTTAAAGGAACTGTACTGGATGCCAAGTAAGTTCCAGTCTGAATTCAAGGTGTAAAATTCAAAGTCCTAAATGGCTTGGGGCCTTAATACTTGAAAGATCCTCTCTCCTTCTATATGCCTGGCTGGATATGGAAGAGGGGGCTTCCTCTTTGTCCCACCGCAGGGGGATTTATGATGGTGGAGGACACATGAAATTGCCTTCTGGATTACCATACCCCACTTGTTGAATGCCTTCTTCTTGGAGACCTGACTGGTGCAAACAGTGATTTCTTTTGACTGCCAAGTCAAAACATGGCTTTTTATTCAATCATTTGGGACTTAATCCACTTTTAAACTTGCACATGCTTTAAAAAACCCATTTAACCTTTTAAAGCCATTTTAACTTCTTGAGTTAGGTGGATTTGTAATTGGTTGATGGACCGAATCCAAAGGATAGCCACCAATGGCTCCTCTTCATCCTGGCAAGAAGTGACCAGCAGGGTGCCACAGGGTTCTGTCCTGGGCCCAGTGCTATTCAACATCTTTATCAATGACATGGATGAAGGAATAGAGGGCATATTTATCAGGTCTGCAGGTGACACCAAATTAGGAGGGGTAGCTAATACCAGGGGACAGGATCAAAATCCAAAATAACCTTAACAGATTAGAAAGCTGGGCCAAAACTAACAAAATGAATTTCAGAAGGGAGAAATGTAGGATACGACACTTGGGCAGTAAAAATGAAATGCACAGATATAGGATGGGTGACACCTAGCTTGATGGCAGTACATGCAAAAGGGATCTAGAAGTCTTAGTGGCCACAAGCTGAACATGAGTCAGCAGTGTGACACATCACCTAAAACAGCCAATGCAATTCTAGGCTGCATTAACAGGTGTATAGTGTCAAGATCAAGGGAAGTAATAGTGTCACTCTATTCTGCTTTAGTCAGACCTCACCTGGAATGCCGTGTCCAGTTCTGGGCACCACAGTTCAAGAAGGATATGGACAAGCTGGAATGTGTCCAGAGGAGGGCGACCAAAATGGTGGGAGGTCTGGAAGCCATGTCCTATGAGGAGCAGATTAGAGACCTGGCCCAGTCTGCAGTGTCTCTCATGTTCCTTGATTTGTGTTTGCACACTGCGTTTAGTGGTCCCTATGTGGACAAGTTTACACTAAACACAGTGTGCAAACACGAATAAAGGAACATGAGAGACACTGCAGACTGGGCCAGCCAGAAAAATCAGCAGTAGCAGAACATGTTATAAACCAACCTGGACACAAAATGTTATGTAAAAACACGAAAATTCTGGACCAGGCCAACAACTATCATGTCAGAATGCACAGAGAAGCTATTGAAATCCACAAACACCTGGACAACTTCAACAGGAAAGAGGAAACCTTAAAAGTAAACAAAATCTGGCTACCTGTCCTGAAAGACACCAAAATAAAAACACAACACTTGCAAATGAACTCCACCCAGGGACAGGGGGATTTCCAGCAGATAATGGACCATTAACCAGCCATTAGCCAAACAGACACTAATCCTCCTTGCATATCTTCCCCCAGGAACTACCCATTCAACAAACAAATTTACATATCCTCCCCAACAGAGATTCACAGGATATAACTGCCCCCACTCCTACCCAATCATTCTCTGAAGATGCCAGCCACAGATGCAGGCGAAACATCAGGAATAAACACTTCCAGAACATGGCCTCACAGCCCGAAAAACACCCAAGGAAATTCCGAGTTTTTTCACATGTTTTCTGTCTTTCTAACATGATTCATTGATTTTGTTCATGAATTGTTTAAATTTGTTTTCTCTCTTTGCTTTTCTGAAATCTCACCATAAAAGGTGGAATTAATTTTTTTTAATAAAATAAATTATGTACTGTACCAGGTTTGGGGGACTTAAGAGAGCAATCCAAGGTGTTGAATCCTACCCCCAAAATAGGTTTATTAAATTCAAAATTAGATCCTTTAAAGTTCCCACCAAAACCTAGAGCAGATTCACCACCATACTGGCATGGGAAGCCACCAGGTGCCACTATTGCTGCCTCTGCTGCCATAGACATTCAGTCACAAAATGAGGTAAAAGTATACAAAGTGCCAGTGATTAGGTCCTTCTATATCCTTCCCCCAAACACTACAACAATTGGAAGGAAAAGGGAGAGCCCCGATTATTCCCTGGCAGGAAACTAGAGCTGTTGATCACATAACCATGCCCCTCTTCACCCTCTTACACTCTTCCGACATAGAGAGTTAGTGGGAAATGTCTAAATTTTGAGGGACTTGTTGTTGAGGTGTCTGTGTCTTCCCAACCTGAAGAAGGCTCTCAAAGCTTGAGGACAAGGATGGGCAACTGCATGGGTGCCAGGGGGACATTTCCCCTCCAGACCTCCCATGGGCTCCACCTTTCCTGCAAGTCCAAATACCCATTTTCCTCTGCTGTCCCTCTCAAGATGGTTACAAATAGTGACATTGCGTCACTTCCTGTCACCATTTTGAAAGGAACTAAAGAGAAAAACTGAGGAACTGGAGCATGGTACAGATTTCTGGGGTGCTTGTGGAAGTGGAATGGGGAAATCTTCATGTGTTTTCACATGTCTAGGTGGCTTTCATGCATGGTGAAGAGGCAAAAACAATCCGAAAATCACATTAAAAAAGGGGGGGAGACGGGATTGGCGAGGAGCTTCTGGGGTGTCAAAAGTTGAATCAAGGGACCACGTGTTATCCACAGGCTGCACTGTGCAGATTCTTGCTTTAGCAAGTGCTAAAGCAATTCAATTTTTGGAGCAATTCAGACTTTGCTTGACAGAAATCCTGGAACTGTCAAAATCTATCCAATTTGGCTCAGGAACTGGGATTTCTCTGAATCTGATGCCCATGCCAAGTTATATATGGTGAGATCTAAATGGTTTAAACAATTTAATAATGATGACATAAGAGTCCATTAAATTTCAAGAGTCAGGCTTAGGTTCTCCTCACTCCCATGCATGAATACTTCAATTTGAAAATATATAAAAGAGGCAGAAATAATGCAGAATTCTGGTTAAAGGGGTGCTTCTACTCTCCAAAAATTGGGTGAAACCTCATCAGCATTGCCATCGAAGAACACAATGGTTTTCTTTCAGAGTGGCGTAAAAATATGACTTATGCAGAGACCTTTGGGGTTGCTTCAAGAGATCAATGGAGCTTCTGTTGAGAGAGTTCAGAGAAATTAACAGTGGGAAAATCTGCCATCAGCTTTGTGCTTACATTGCAGCTGTGGCAGAGACTATCCAGCATTTCTTGACATCACAGCATTAAAAATGAAATGAAATAATTGAGTCTGCAAATAGAAACAAATTAGCTCTTCTGTCTTGCATATGTGCGTGCGCGCATGCTTCTTATTGGTTTATTTGAAATGTGTCCCTTGTGGAATGTTTCATGAATGTCCACAGAAATGTAGGATCCAAGGAAAGGAAAGACAAATACAGTGGCTGAGATCCTACATTGTGTCTGTGTAGTGTAACTCTACATGTAGCTACATGGTAGTTGTGTTACCCTTCTGCTAAATGTTGACATTGTGTAACTGCATGTTTAATTGTAATGTTCCTCCTTGTTGTCCCATCCTGCAATGGGGAATGCACAGGGATTGAACCTGTACTCCCAGTTAATCAAGTGGTACAGCAGAGGTACTGACCAATAGCTAAACACCATCCAAGAATGTGCAACTGCGTGGCTGGAATCCTGCTGGTTCATCCCAAACAGATTAAGCTAACTGAATCAACAGCTAACGAGTGAGTCAACACATAAGTAAACCCATCTGTTTCATTGTTTTTACTCTAGTGAGGAAGATCATCACACCAGCCTCTTTCTCACCTCTTTCTTGCAACAATGGTGTTAATGAATCAAATGGGAACATATCTGTTTGAAATCATAAATTATCACACTGTCTCTTCAATCAGTCAACTTTGCCAATCATCTGTCCTTCCATACTGGCTCCATAACCCCGCCTTGAGCGTATGTGTGCCTTTCTTTTTACAATGTTTTTCCCCGGAATTGCACCATTATGGAGAGAAATTAAAATAATTTTTTTAAAATAATTTTATTCTATCCCTCTAATTGTGCAATCACAACCAAAAAAAAAAAGGGGGGGGTAAACGGGCACATTGAAAAAACAATTTTGGCTAGCTTAGGAATAGCGAGGGGTGGGTGGGAAAGGAGGAGAGGAGGAGGATCATGCCCCCTCATGCTGCGTGACTTCTGACATACCGCTACTGCCACAGAAGGGACTTATAGCACAAAGGGGAAGAGTGGCATGGCAGTGGTACTGAGACACATTTACAGGGTTTCCCCTTCAATGAAGAGGTGTGCTAGAGAAATACATGGAATGCAAACCAGCAACAGGATAGAGATGATGTTGTGCAGTGAGTAATGACCAAATTTGCTAATACCTTTGTGTAATTCTGGAATAAAGCCTCATCTGATAATGTTTGAGGACTAAGAATAGGATTCAGGCCCATGAGAAATTGTTACATTTGTGGAACCTCCCTTACAAAACTGTGAACTAAATGTGACTGTCATATAACAGACAAAGAAATACAACCACATATATAAGGGATCTTACTCATGTTCATGACACCAACAGGATTCTACCCAGTATATGTAGCCCCATATTTAGGATCAGAAGGAATTCTAGTAATTTCTTCTTTGTTTTTGTGGGATCAGGATAATATACAACAATCAAATCCAACTCCTTATTCAAAGATACAGTTGTTCATACTTAGGTTTCCAGATAACACAGGGGGCCCTTTATGATCATGATTGACCAAGATTGGAATATGCTTCAGGTTCATAACTTATATTGGCTTGTTCTCCAGGCTTATAAGAATCTTTCTGAACCTAGCTCTGTGTGCTGATCTATGGATATATTACATTCACGTCTAAGTCAGATGTGCAGTGGCTCCCAATGTCTCAGGCAGAGAAGGCTTTATCAGTTCTACCACTTTAGATCCTGTTCACTTATGAGCCAATGCTGAGAATTACCAGTGGGACCTTATTCCCACAAAGCACGTTCTCTACCACTAGGATGAACATGCTGAGCACTCCATACACTAATGGGGATGGAATAGACAAAACATTCTGTAGACAGAACCACCCTTGCATTACCCTACATCCCTCTGAAATCCACACACCTCAAGTTAATTTCTTGCTGACCTCATGGTGATTAATGCAAATTAAATTTCACGCTAATTGGCCTGAGCAGCTTTGCATGCAAACCCGAAATTGGTTATTTTCGCTAACAGTGTTAAAAAGATACTCCTGCTATTTGCTCAATAAGTTGAATATAAACTGTTATTAGTTTTAGTCCATGCTTGTAAAAACCCATTCAGCACCTGATGTCAGATAGGGAAGACAAAGGGAAATGAAAGCATCCAGAATCTTACAGCTTTCTCTCCTGCCCAAATATGTTAGCTGTAGTTCTTTTTTCAAGTAAAATAAAAAAGAGAAGCTTCATGCATCATAAGCTTCTTTTGACTGGCAATTATCTTTCCTTAACAACCAGAACACCATTCTTCCTGCTGTTGAACAAACTGAGCCCTCTCCTCGTACTACCATTGCGTTATCCAAATTCTTTCACTCTATCACCCAGAATCTCATATTGGAATGAAGGCAACTTCAAGCATGGATCTCAACCTACTAGTGATATTTATGAAGCTGCAATTACCATAGCTGGCAGTGGTTTCTTTTCATAAGACAGTTTTCTTGCCCAGGGTTTGGGTGCATGGGAGAAATTATTTTGGGGCTACCTGGAGTATGAATAGGAACAACGAGCTCTTTTTCTAAGGGTAGCTGCTGTCATCTGGGGAGAGGGGAGTTGATGCTGACCACACATCATCCAAAAGAACACCTTTCTTGCTGCTCCTGCTGTCACAGCTTCCCCCACCACAACAAGGCAATTACATTTAAGCAGTTGCTACCACTTGCCATCATAGTAACTGTTCTGCCCTCTGCGGGGAATATTTATATAAAAATGGAACAAAACCCTCCTGTATATTTTGTCTCCTTGCTGGTAAAATGGAGAAAACAAAACCTACAAGTGTGAGAAAAGAAAATTTTGACACTACCATAACAAAATATGACTCCTCTTGATGTCTTATGGGAGCCGTGGACATTTCTGTAATGAGGTCAGAAAATTCCTATTGCTTTGTTATTTCCTCTGAAATCTCTGGCATGAAACATTTGTGCACAAGTAAAGCTGGAGCTGCAAAACTTCACTTCTTTCATTCTTGCACTCAAGAAAACAAAATTCAAAAGCTTATCTGTAAGAATTGTACATTTTATGAGAATTGTTCCTCATTTCTGAAATATTTTAAGCATTTCTGGACTTTTTTGTCAAATAAAATTGCTTACATAATAAGATGGTATTTTGTGTGAAAATAAAAAAAATGCTGAGGTCCTACTTCAAGCAGGTTTAGTACAACACTGTCTATGCAGAAGCAAGTGGTCTTGGCTTGGAAGGGGGTAGAAAGAAAGGCATACTCATAGCTCATGTCTTTTTCCTTTCTCTTAGAGCCCAGACCATCTGCATCTTCATTCTGTGTATTTGTTCCTGCTTCCCTCCCCTTTCCACCAGTAAGCAGCAGCAGCCTTCCCAGAACTTGACAGCTGCTGAAGGTGACATTTTGGATGGGGTGTAAAGGGCTAGAGAATAACTCCTGCACCACCTGGAATACAGTTACCCATTAGCATTTGCATTTCTCAGGATGTTGCAATGCTGTTCTCCAAACAAAAGAAATACAGTTGTCCCTTCATATTCACTGGGGTTTGGTTCCAGGACACCCGTGGATACCAAAATCTGTGAATACTCAAGTCCCATTATATGCAATAGCACAGGACTGGTTTAAGGAATTTTGAGGCCCCCTGCAATGCTTTATTTTGGGACCCCCATATGTTTATCTCAGGTCAATGTAACCTAACTCAACCTAAGCTATTCACAGTACAGGATATTCACATTATTACTAATATGTTTTTGCAGGAGGAGTGTTACTACGGGGCCTCCACAATGATGCCCCCCCCCCGCAGATGCTGACACTGCTGCTGCCTTAAACCGGCCTTGCAATAGCATAGCAAAATGGTGTCCCTAATATAAGATGGCAAAATCAAAGTTTGCTTTTTGGATTATTATTTTTTAAAGAATATTTTCAAGCCGTGAATACTTAAATCCATGGATACGAAATCCGTGGATATGGAGAGACAACTGTACATACAAAAAATGTGGTGTAGCGACAAGCACAGACAAAAATGTGTATGTCAGTAGAGAGGAAAGTACAAAAAAAAGTATATAAGAAAACTGATTTCCAAAATGCATACAAGAGATTAGAATAGCACAGAAAAAAGTGCACACATTTCATGTAGCTATCTACCTCCCAAAGGTGCAAACTGATTCAGAAATGGCAGCTTTAACAAAGAAGTGGAAAACTGAGAAATCAGGAGCAGCTGAAAGTGACATGTTCATCCAGGCTATGAGTGGAAAGAATATTAGAAGATATTTGAATGACACAGAGAAAGAGGATGTCCCAGTGATCAGAAACTCGGATGAAGGCAATGTGGGATGAATAAGAATCTTCATAGTTCAGGATTTATTCTGTATGAAAAATTCATGAGGCTGCTTTGAGCAAAGCAAGACAACATTGTCTGTACAGGAAGCAAGCTTGCTGTGCTGAAAGCATGATTTTCTGTGCCAAAAAGAGCAGTTCTGCACTGAAAAGAACATTTCTGGACAGAAAATGCATTTTTTTGTGCAAAAAGTACCCCCCACACATATTTTTTCATTTAGAATTGAGTCCAAAATTCTGAATAGTCCTTGAAAACTACAGTTTGTGAGTACTTTCACACCGAAAGGAGAAAAAGAGCAAAATGATTTGGTGTTTTCTGAAATAATGGAATCTATGAAGATTTACACTCCTAATCTAGCTCATCCAGATTGTTTTTCAGTCCTATGTCCTTTCCTACTTCTGTCTTGTTTTTCAGTCCCTAGTTCTGGCTTGTTCCTTGATGCAGACCTCTGGTTTGTGCTTTGGTTTTCTTCATTCACTGCTCCCATGGCTTCTGGCTCACCTTATGCTTCTGCCCACAACCCAGGCTTGACATTTCATCTGAAGCCCTGGAGTCCATGCCATAATGAACACCACAACCAGAGGTACTGTTTCAGGGCCTAAGCTAGTCATAGAAAGGACTACACTTTGCAGCTCCCTGACACCATCCGGAATCATATGCAGGCATTTCATTATGTCTCTCTTTCGCTTGATAGAGAAGCACAACTAGCAGGGCTCAAACCCTAAATCACAGCAGCCAAAGAGATAGAACAAAGAATCATTTCATCTAGCTTTACTCAGGAAGACAAGTCTGGCAGAAAGCCAAGTATCCAAAACCCCCAAAAAGAATTACACTCGAGACACTATTTCAGCATCATATACACCATTAAGTCAGAACTTCAATCATCTGGCCGGACTCTAATAGCTCACCAGGGCTCTCTTTGGCTATCAGTTTGGTATCAAAGAGAATGGCAGGGATTGCTCAGCCTTTGGGAAGGCTCCAGAGTGGCTGACATTTAAAGTGAAAATGCATTTTTGCGTTAACAGTCAGCATCGGAAGTGAGCATCATCCTCACAAATGATGTTAAAAATACAATCTGCAGAAGTACTCTGTGTCAGGGAGTCATAACCTGTAGTCCCAAAGCCACATCATGTCTATGCAAGCATCAAAATTGTGAAGACCCCACCCACTTTGCCTCTGTGATCCAGCCAATCAAATAGTCATGCTGTCTTGGGGCTGTCAAGATGATTTTTTTCCCCTGATCACAAGGAACTGCAAATAGCTGCTAGTGGCAGTGAAGATCACAGGGGCTGGGAGTGAAAGAAACTTTTACCTCTCTGGCCCTGAGAACAGTAGGGAGAGAGGGAAGAAAGTTAAACTGGCCCAATCCTGTGTCTGAGTCGGGATGCCTTTGCCCAGGCTCCACCAGCTTTCCCTAGGTGGGACAGGCACCCCTCACTTTGTTCTCTCCCCTTGCCTCATGGTACCAAAACATTATTTATAACCTCTTCACAGGAGCATCTCAAAGCTTCCTCCAGCTGGTCATCTTCATTGGTCAGGTCAGTTATCTCTCCTGGTCTCTAATGTTCCCCTGATTGCTGACCCCCATAAAATGTGAAACTTTTAACAGGAGCTGACTACAAGGATCATACAACCCCCTTGTTACAGCTCCACTGGCTGCCAGTCTGTTTAAAAGTGCTGGTTATGACCATTAAAGCCCTACAGGTTCAGGTCCAGGTTATTTGAAGGAATGTATGTTCCCTTATGAACCAGCCCAGGCTCTTCTCTCCCAGGTACATCTGGTGGGAACTTGGGAGAGGGCCTTCTCAGTGGCTGCCCCCAAGCTCTGGAACTCCATGCCTAGAGAAGACGGACTGGCACCCTCCCTGCCTTTCTTCCAGAGCCAAGTAAAAACTTTCCTGTTTTGGCAGGCCTTTGCTGATCTCTGCTAACGGTTGTGCTGGGGTATGTGTGTGTGTTGTGTGTGTGTGTGTGTTTTAAAAATTTTAGCTGTTTTTAACGTTTTTAGTTGTTAATAACTGTGTTTTAACTTTTGTATTTTGCTGATTTTAGCAGTATCTTTTTATTGTATGCTACTTTGAGTCCCACATAGGGGAAAAAGTGGGAAAGAAATAAAGATTAACAACAACAGCTTTAAACACAATACTTCATTAACCCTTTGTTTACCTCTTGACTGTGTTGTCCAGATAATGGGAGCAGCCCATTATCACAGCCCATATGGGTACAATATAGACTTTTGTGATTCATCATCCACAGCTAACACAGCATGAGAAAAGGCTGTGCATTCCACTGTGATCCTCTTCATTGACACCTCTGCCAAAAAGATTGTACAAAATCATGCCTTTCCAACAGAGATGGGCAGTGGTCAGAGGTTGAGGAGGCTGCCTTGGCCTCTCAGAGGGATGTGCTTCAGCCACTGTCCTCCCCCACTGCACCCCTATCCTTGATTTTTAAAAATGTTTCTAAACTGCAGTTTTATTTTATTTATTTTTTATTTATGCATTGAATTTATATCCTTCCTTTCTGCCAAGATGGGATTCAAGGAAGCTTTAACTTCCAGTTAATTTCTGTTTAACTTTCTGGTTAAATGAAGGTCATTCTTGGGCCTAAAAGCAGCTGGATGGTCGTGGAGGAGGTAAATATAGTGAATTTCATTTTTAAAAAATTGAAGAAAAAGATAAAAATTGAGGGACTGGGGAGAGGGGAAGGAGCCACATCCATCCTGTGAACCACATTTTCCCTGCTGTACAGTCAATACATGCTTGCACTGATGATCAGTTAATTAAACCCATGTAATAATAAATAAATAGTATAGATAAATAGTATCCAGACTTTAAGCCCAATGAAAATTCTTCCAAAGAGGAGGAGCACATCCCTACTGGGGTCCATAAGAGAGACAGAAGTCATATAAAGTCAACTGCCACATAGGCCACCCCTCCCCCATAGTACCCCACCCAAAGACACAATAATACAAAGATCTCGTAATAGGACTTTCAAGCCAAGTCTGGATCCAATATTGGGAAAATGAAAGGTATAAAATCATCATCATCACCACCACCATCATCTGTTGCCAGCTGCAGGAAAGCAGGGCCAGAGGCATGTCCAATCCAAACATCAGAGATGAAGCACTCATTTGACAACAGAAGGCTTTCTTCAGTCCTTCTTGAGGAGGATGCACCAAGCATCAATGCATGCTCTGGATCAGGCCTGTGCTCCAGGAAGAGACAAAGAAACTAAGTACAGTCGTCCCTTCACATTTGTGGGGATTAGGTTCCACAGACTCCTGCAAATGAGAAAATTCTGTGAATAATGACTGCCCTCCCCCGCCAAAGCAACCACGAGGCCTCCAGAGGCCCCACAGTTGCTTTCCCCCACCTCCCTCTGCCTTCCAAGGCCTTCACGGGGCCTCTGGAGACCCTCCCAAGGCCCTGTGGATGCCTCCCCAGCCCTCCCCCTCCCTCCCAAGGCCTTCACAGGGCCTTTGGAGGCCCTGTGTCGCTGCTTTTGGGAGGGCAGGAGGGCCCTCCCAAAACCGCGAATGCTAAGTTCACGAATGTGGAGGGGCAACTGTACAGTACATTATAAAAAGTCCCAGTCTTTGCCTAATGGTTGGGCAACTACGGCCCTAGCCAGCATAGTCAATGGTAATGATGCTGAGAGATTCAGGCCTTCAATGTCTGGAAGGCCATATTTGTCCATCTCATTCTACCTGTAAGTACAATAGGTCCATGGAAGACAATTCCACAATGGAGCTCCACTAATTCAGTTCCTGTCACTTGGATTCAACTGAAGAAACCAAGTCTGGTCTAGGTCTGTTCTCTCAATACCTGTTCCTGAGGCCTGGGACATTCCAAGCTTTATAGTGCGAGTTGGAGAAACACAATAGGACAAATATCTTCTTAAAGGCATTTCATTCAGAGTGGCCCAGAGTGCTTGAGGTTTGTTTGTTTTACTGAGTTTTTGGAATAGATCATGGGAGGTTATACCTGAATGTTCCTCCATAAAAATGTTCTGTCTAGATTTCAGGGGGAAAGGGTCAAAGTGTTCAGCCCTCTTATCATGCCAGTTTTCTATGAGTACATTTTTCAAAAAGTAAAATGCTCATTCATAAAGTGAGACAACTGAGTTATGATACTATCACCTTTTCCCCACTTTGGGGAGTGTGGGGGTTGAATATCAGTACAGAGGAAGATGAGTCAATAATGTCCCATTGGTGCTGCTTCCTGTCATTTTTAACTACTCAGCATGCTCAGGAACAACACTACCAATCTGACGGAAATTATGGTGATAACTGGAAGCACCAATCCATCGACAAAGCCAACCCTTTGTTCTGGAAATCTCCCATCCCCTAGCTCATGACCTGTGGATGGTGTGTTTGAACATATGTGCATCTGTATGCATGAGCACATTTTTGCTCAGCCTTAATTGTTACTTAACAGAGAAGATGACCATTCCGTCTGTCAAAATATGTCTTCATATGCATATACAAGCACATAAAACATATGTTAAAGCTGCTTGGTAAAATCTTGCATATCTGCCAGTACAGTACTGTAGTTTGGATCGTGAATATCCTGAAGTACAGCTCACTAAGGGAGAAATGTGAACTTTCTCTGACAAACATACATTTTGAGATCTTGATTTAATTTTATAACACTTGGGTCTGAAGCAAAACCACAAGTGGCTGAAAAATTTGATTCCTAGTCCTATGAAACTCTCAATGCTATAGAAGGAAGGAAGGAAGACAGGAAGGAAGACAGGAAGGAAGGAAGGTAGTTTTAAAGACACACAGAGGAACTACCAAATTTTGGACTACCTCCCTTCATAGGGTAGCCCTTTTCAAAATATTCAGCATGGCAAGTTAACAGTGGAAATGTCTCATTCATTTATTGACTTTGAAACATGATGTTGCCTGCTCTTTCCCCCAATTTCTGGCCACCACAACTATAGAAAGTATGCCAGAACTTAACCATATTCAGAAATTATCCTTCAAATGTTCCAAGAACAAATGAAGGGAGGAGTTGGGGCCATGCAAGCTGCTGGCTCTGGAACACATGAAGTCTTCTACAAACCCCAAGAGATCACAATGCCTACATCAATACTAACAATCTAAACCAGCGCAGCTAAGTTTGGCCTCATGACCTGAGGCTCCCTACCTCTGGTTTACATTCATTCAGCTAGATTCACTTAGGTTTACCCTTCAGACATTCTTCCCAGGATGTGAAACTCTAGAATGCATAGGATGAACTTTTGAATAGGGTCTCTATCTCTGGAAAATGACACCATTAGAAGAAGAATATCAAGCTCTCTGGACCATCATGAACAATGAACACTTGACTCCAAGGAGAAACAATCTGATGTTGACTGGTGGTGTCTGGATAAATCTCTTTACAGAGCAAATACTGATGAATTCCACTAACGGCTGAGCAAGAATAACACATGGAAGAGGCATAACTAGAGGCTGACATGCTTCATAGATTTTAAGTCATCCAGTGCGCAAAAAGATCAACATCGCTTTCAGCATCCCTGCAGGAGTTTTGCCTATCAGTACCAAGCAGCACACTGATGTTTTTGCTGAGAGGCTGTCAAGAGCTTTCAGAGGTAGGAACAAGATAATGCCATTTTGGGCCTCTCATTATCTAATCCATCTATGTTTGTCCCCCCTCTCCACCAAGTCCATGTAATATATTCAAGAGGATGACAGACAGACCACACAAGGTGAATGCAGATGAGGCCAAAGAGACTGGCAAAAGAATATATAGGATACTGTAACCCATCCAAAAATGTCACCCACAGACATCAGAAGAAGCAACAAGCACATGAGTGATGAAGGAGGAGCAGAGCTGTATCAGAGGGGGGAGGCAGGGAGAATGAGGGTATTTCCCCCCAAAATAAGAATTCTGCTCCCCTCCAAAATAAAGCGTTCCTTCAATTCTTAAATGTCTAAGATTGCGGTATCTTAAAACTTCAGCTCAGCATTTAGAAATAGGGTTTAGGCATCCAAATAAAAAGGGAGGCAATGTGACCAAGGGAATAAGAACGTAGGGGTTGTCTAAATGGTCAAAATAATCCTCATGGAATTTGCTTGGAAGGTGATCTTTCTAAACAGACATTCTCATTGGTACATCATATTTGGAAGGGGGGCAGCCAAATCCACCATAAACTCCATCAGGGAAGCTATCGTGGCTTTCCCCATAGTTTTTTAAAAAGCTCCGTAGGGGATGTGAATGTCTGCTCGTTGAGACAGTCACATCTGCATCGCTGTGCTTTTCCATAGGAGAGGCAGCGCAAGCTGATTGGCCGGACGAGCATCGGGATGGAGCTTACAAACAGGGCAAGTGCCTGATGCTGCCATGTTGGATTTCTGGCTAAGCAAGAGATCGGTAAAGTGATAAAACGGTGATCTTTCCCTCTCTTTTCTCTTTTTTAATTTTGTAAATATGAAGCATTGCTTCTGTGCACCATGGTAAACAGTTTAAAAACAATTAAAAAATTCAGCAGCAGTAGATTTAAAAGCCCAAGTAAGTCACTTGCTGCACCATCTTGGCTAGGGGGCATGCAAAGTTTATGGGAGCTGTAAAACCATTAGGATAGATCACAGCTGCTGTGAATTGCCTAGATGACCCCATAGCAAATAGAGTTTTAAGTGTTTCACAGTGGGAGGGAGGAAGGGAGGGAGAAAAATGGTTAATTTAATGTTGAGAACAGAAATTTTTGAAGATTTACCTCTCTTCCTGTTGTGCATGCCTGACATACAGCTGTTAAAGATGAGGAGCCTCTAGGGGGGAAAAAAGTGGCGACCCTAATTCAGCTCAAACACAGTTAAATGCATAGGGATCCAAGCACAACTTCTTAAGAGAAAAACTATCAAAACTGTGGGTCTTGCAGGACAGATTTGTCCATTTTGATCTTTTCCACATAGTGGTCTGTTAAATCTCAAGTTTTTTCCATCCTGAATGCAAAGGTATTTGTGAATTTTTGGTAAATTCGCATTCATAAATTAAAAATGACTGAAATCGAATCCTCACCCATTCCTATAGAAATTTCTCTCCCACTGCTTTGTGGGCCTTAAAGGGTGGTTCATTTAGTATAGTAATCATCCTGTCCCTCCTTCCCAGACTCCATTCTCTCCAGTGCAGAAATTCTCATGTCATTCTCAGTTAAATTGTACCTGATGACTCTGTCGTTAGAATTATTCCATGGAGGGGACAACTCAGTGCCTGCCAACTTCATTAAAAATCTTCCCTTGGACTTCATAGAGGCATTCATTCACACTGAACAAACAAACACACACAGCCTTTATGGTTGAGAACAAAGGGAGTTTTTCTCACTTTTGTTTGATGTCAATCACACTCAAGATTAAAGCTGCTGTTTTATGTATTCATAGATTCTTCTCCCCCCCCCCCGCCCTCCACCCCTGATCTGCCTTTTCAGCTCGCTATGCACTTCAAAAGGTGTACCCTCTAAAAAACAACAACACCACAAACCACAGGGTTAACAACAAAGAGGTTGGTGGCCCCCAACTATGGTTTTAATTATCTGTATTTTTACCCAGACCTATCCTGATGGCACAGGATAGATTGTACCTTTTTAAAAATCAAGACTTGGACAAACGCACAGATAACATCTGTTACAACTACTGGAGGCCTTTGGAAGTGCCCTTGCCATCTTTTGAAAAAGTTGGGGGTTTTATTGTTTCATTTATTTTATCAATTTAATTACTGCATTGTTTTAATTATGTGGGCATATTGCCCTCCCACTTATAAGGATGAAGGGTGGCTTAGTTGTTAAATAACTTAAATAAACAAATAAATAAAGCTTTTCCTCTCTAGGACTGAGCTGGGGGTGGGGTGTTGTTTCTATAGGGCTGTGGTGAAACCAAGTTGTAGAGAGCACCAATTGGATAACATCTGTGACACTGTGAAGATTCCTCATCTGCCATTGTCTCCAGAGCATTCATTGCCCTTTAAAACAAATACTAAATATGAAGTCAAAGGCTTTCACGGCCGGCATCCATAGCTTTTCCTTGGGTTTTTTTTCCGGGCTGTGAGGCTGTGTTCTGGAAGAGTTCTGAAGATGCCAGCCACAAATGCAGGCAAAACATCAGAAATAAACTCTTCCAGAACACAGCCTCATAGCCTGGAAAAAAACCAAGGAAAACCAAATGCTAAATACTTAAAACCAGAGGTTGACTAGTGTGGTGGGTATGGAACCCTTAGCTGCACAGATGATCCAAGATAAGAACAGCCCCTCCCAGAAGTAAAGTTCACTTGGTTTTGATTTTTTCAAAATATTTTTTTTAACAGTGCAGGAAGCCACTGTAAACTACTGGAGAGAATTCCCTTTTTGGGAGCTTCCAGGAGGAGCTTTTTAGGAGGAGGGGCTGGAAACAAGTATGTGTGGAACCTGAAAGTTGCAAAAACTATCTTGGGGACCATGCTTTATCCATCCCTCTTTAAAACAAATACAGTTGGCCCTACATATCCACGGATTCTGTACCCATGGATTCCGTCATCCACAGCTTTAAAATATGTTTTAAAAATTCCAAAAAGTAAACCTTGATTTTGCCATTTTATACAAGGGGCACTTAGTCTTTCCAGGATCTGCCACAGACCTTTTCTACTCACAGTGTTGAAGGCTTTGGTGAGGTCGACATATGTTACATAGAGTCCCTTGTTCTGCTCTCTACATTTCTTTTGCAGTTGTCTAAGAGCAAATATCATATCTGTAGTACTCCTATTGGCTCTGAAGCCACATTGGCTTTCAGGAAGAAGTTGACAGTAAGAGCTGTTCGGCAGTGGAACACACTCCCTCGGAGCATGGTGGGGTCTCGTTCCTTGGAAGTCTTTAAACAGAGGCTGGATTGCCATCTGTCGGGGATGCTTTGATCGTGATTTCCTGCGTGGCAGGGGGTTGGACTGGATGGCCCTCGTGGTCTCTTCCAACTCTGCAATTCTATGATTCTTCCGCAGTAGTAGGAACTAATCTGTTCAGGAGTATCCTTGCAAGGATTTTTCCAGCAATAGGGAGCAAGGTTGTGTTCTTGATATAAGGGGCACCATTTTACTATGTCATTGTATATAATGGGACTTGAGCATGCACAGATTTTGGTATGCACGGGGGGTCCTGAAATCAAACCCCAGTGGATACCAAGGGCCCACTGTAAATCTATCAGAATGCAAAGACATATCTGCGAATGTTGAGAGCATTTAAATGAGACAGCTGTACATACACAAATGTATTCCAACAATCAGAAATAAAATGCCTCCAACTACTGAGATTCACTGTTTTGACTAGGATTATCCACATTTACCAAATTTTGAACACCAAACTAGAGATGCCTAAGGATTTTGTTCAGCCCACATTTTAAGTGAATTGACCTGATTTCCACTTTGTTGTGGCAGTGGTTGCTGTGTGCATTCAAGTCGCTTCCAACTTATGGGTACCCTAAGGCAAACCTATCAAGGGGTTTTCTTGGCAATTTTTTTTTTCAGAAAAGGTTTGCCTTTGCCTTCCTCTGAGGCTGAGAGAGTGTGACTTGCCCAAGGTCACCCAGTGGGTTTCCATAGTCGAGCGGGGATTTGAACCCTTGTCTCTAGAGTCCTAGTCCAATGCTGAAAACACTACACCATGCTGACACTCACCACTCCCATATCTAGGTGGAGGTGTAGTGATCCTGAGATTTTTAGAATAAAGCACATTAAAATGTCAAACTGTCTCAATTTTGCAAGAACAGTCCTGATTAATCTTCTGTCATCCCACTTTTCAGCTACTTTTCAAATATCTGTTTCCCTCTCTCACCCTCCTACTTTCCCCTTTTGTCCTCAGCTTATGGAGATTGTCATACGGGTCCTAAAACTCCATTTCCGTCCATCCCTCCTGCCCCAATCCCGTCCCTCTTACAGAATAAAATAAACATTTTCAGACACCTACCTAGTAGGGAGACAGAAACTTCCTCCCCTCCCCTCAGCAGCCAGGGAGTAAATACAGCTGTCATAAAGCTGCATTTATGACCCAGAAAGCAAATCTTGCTTGCTCTCGCAAAAGAATGATCAGGTGGGAAATTTCAAAATAAAAGTAAAAATAATTTTTTAAAAAAAACACAAGCCCCAAAACACACTTTTAAAATTACAAGTAACCCAGGGAGGGAGGGAAGAAAGGGTGTCACTTACCTCCTCATCCCGATCGCACCCAGAAGTCTTTGGGAGGGACCTCCTACCGCGGACGGCATCACACCAGCATAACAGGACAGAAACAGGATGCCATTCAGACCACCCGTGATTCCATGACAGAAACGGAATGGGTGATCTATTCATGATGTTCCCCCATCATTAAAATAAATAAGCAGAACAGGGTCAGCACAGGATGGGGACGTCCTCGTCTAAAAAGTAAAAGCTTTCCCAATCTTGTTCCGTGCCTGCCACAGATTTTTAAGCCCATGTGATAATTTCCTATTTCAATTGCTGCAAACTGAGTTCAAGGTGCAAAAGTAGAATTATAGAGTTGGAAGAGACTACAAGGCCACAAAGGCCAAAGTTTGCACTCAATTAACTCAGCAATGGGAAGGGGATTGGAGAGGGTAGAATCTTGCCATTCCCAGCAGATACAGGAAAAAGCAAACTGCTGCAGCCCCTCCTAGCATGTCTATTCCTCCTTATTAATAACTTTTGCCATCTTGACCACACTCTGATGTTGCTCAGCCACACATGTCCCGGTTTTTGTCTGTGAAATGTTGGAGGGTATGGTATAAAATGTGGATACTTGTGCAACTATTAAAAAACAGCAGAGTACTGGAGAAATAGGACGGATGAATAGCTTACAGATGAACACAGGTGGAATTGGCAAGGAATATGATGATCAGTCCCTCCCTAAACTGAACAGAGCATATATGGAAAATGGAAAAAGATTCTCCTGTATCCAGTAAATATTGAAGTGCAGAATAATTTAACAGTTTTTTTGAGATTTATGACTGCTATTGTTTTGAACATGTTTTCTCACAGAGATTTGAAGCAACTTTCAATAAATAATGCATAATAATGCGAATGTGATGTCTCTGCCCCCAAGAAGTACTCCAAAATAGTCAACTAACTATATAACATGTCATATATTTTCTTATAATAGAAACCAGAGAAGGAAAGATACATGAGGGTGTCCAGTGTATTTCAAGTAATGACTTGAAATGTATTGGGCCAAAGCAGTTGTGTCTGTACATCTCACTTCCTGTGTCTCCTTCCTTCTCTACATCCACTGGTTTCTTCTTTGGATAACTAAGATACAGGACTGACTAAGGGCTCATCTACAAAACCCAGGATACGCTGGCTCCCTGGCTGTGGAGGTGGCCTGTTTTTGCCCCGTTACCTGAAGAAAATAGGCCAGAGTCCAAACAGGATGCTGGCTCATCACTGACGCCTCTGCCACTGCAATTTTCTTGCTAACGTGGCAGCGAGGCAGTGGGCCGGCAACATGTCACTGCAGGCTTTTTGCATGTGACCAGCTTTGGTCACATGCTAAGGAACCCATGTCTGGCTTCCAGGAGATCCAGGAAGCAGGTGGTGGCAGTGAGGGATGACATTTTGGGAGGGCCTCCCACAGACACATGGGGGACCAATCCAGTGGTACCAGATTAAATGGGGTACTTTTAAAAAAATGTGGTAATGGGCCCTACCCTGGCTTGCCCCCATTCCAGCCTCATATCTGCCCTGGGGATCATTTGGACTGCCTGGGAGGAGAGCAGGGTAAATGCCCTCCATTGTGTAGACTGCAGGGCTCTGGAATAGGGGCAAGCCAGGGTATTTGGCCACTGTAGACCAGTCCTACAGAAACCAATTTATGATGTGAAATTGCTTTTGAATTTGACTGTGGCTTTATAATTACTGAGTTCATATACCTTTGCAATCCTTAAGAGAGAGCCAAGTGACATGAAACCTTAGTCCCTAGAGCCCTGTTTGTGAGAATGGTGGGTACCCAACCCAGTGAGATATTGGGAAAAGCAAATGAGGGAGCCTTGGTGATGCAGTGGTTAAGTCCCAGTACTGCAAGCCACCATGTTGCAAGTTCAATTCCAGCGGGATCCAAGGTTCACTCAGCCTTCCATCCTTTCGTAGGTCAGTAAATTGAGTATCCAGCTTGTGGGGGGCAATTGGCTAACACACACTGGAAACTGTTTAATGCAGTGTACATGTGTAAATAGCTATTGCTTAAAACAATTTGTAAGCTGCTCTGATAGCCTTGTGGAGCGGCTGAAAAGCAGGGTATAAATAACTAAATAACTAAATAAAATGCAGGGCAATATCCATTCCAATTGATAAGAGAGCCAATTCACTGCCTGTGGAACACTGGGTGGGAGGGTGAAATGAAAGGCCTACCTTGGTTCCTTGGAGTCCATCATAAGTAAAGGGAATGATTATTCAGTTTAGGCTTTTCCAATGTATTTTGAGTATGAATAGACTTGTATGGAAGAGATATTCTCTATTATTTGTTTCCCTGTCAGGAAACCTTGTTGGGAAGAATAGTAGTCTTTTGCATAGTTTCTCCCCAGTATTTGAACATTCCAAAATGCTCTGGAGGATTTTTCTGCATGAAGGAACATGTGATGCTTTACTGTTACCTACCCTGATAGCCAAGGGGCTATCAAATAATTGGCAATGTTTAATAACTTGGCTTAATGTGGCCATCCACATGGTTAGCAGGTAAACCAGGGCCCCCCAAATACCAAGGCTGGAGTCACATATAACTAAGGGAGGGGCCTTTTGGAAATTCCCCAAATAAATACTCAAGTCAAAGTTAACACCTGGGCAGGAGTCATCCACTAAGCCATTCAAATAATAGCAGAGTCCTTGTTGCTTGCAAAACGGTTCTTCTTCTCCCCTTCCCCTCCAACAATAGACTTTGCCAGCTCCTATTCAATTCCGAATACATTGCCCATTAATGATCATTAACTCTTCTAGCACCCTTTGTTTTAGAATGGGAAAAGCTAAGATACATTGTATTCCACTCTAAAACCCCATCCCTTCAGGGGAATTATCAAATATAACTATCATCCTAAAATACCACCAAAGTGTCCACCACTCCCCCTCCTACATCCATGCCGCTATTTTGCTGTGAGACCCGCAGAATGCATCTCTGAGAATCTTCTGCTACATGAATCTCTGCTCTTCTGATAGGTATCATATCACCCGAGAATGCCTTACTCTATGCCTCTATCCAAATATTTCCTACTATCTTTGGTAGCCTTGCATGATTGCTTGAAGCCTAAGTGTTTGTATGAATGCTGTTAAGATTAATTTCCAATAAAGATAATTTAACTCTATGTTTTGGCTTAGAGTCTCCTTCGTTACTATTGGTATACACAGGTGAAAAGATCCTGCTGTTATCTGGCCTCTCGCTGCCATATTTGAGCTAATTAAATATTCCCCAAATTAACGTCTGGACACTAGAGGGTCCCCACAGAACCCATGCAATTCGGGTAACACAACACACACATTTTCTGCATAGGTTTGTTATGCAAGAAGCCACATGTTTTCTGCAGAAGAAAACATTTTTTTTGTTTCTTTACACAAAACCCCCCCACTGTTTTCTGTATAGAAATATTTTGTGGGACACTTGGGAGATTATCAGATGCAGGGAAATGCAGCAAAAAACTGCATCCTCAACCACATCAGAAGATTGTGAGGAGCACAGAAAGGGCGACATTATCAGACACGTGCATCATCAGCATTCCCAGGGTGTAGCACTACCATGGACGAGCTTCCCTTTTTCATTGACGGGGACAAGCCACCAATAAAAAGGAATGCCTTACTCACTCCTGCACTACGCCCCTGGGATTCTGAAGGACATCGTTGTCCGATAATATCCCCCATTCCTGTTCTCATTGTGATCTTCTGACATGGTTTTTGCCATGTATAATAATCTCCTTGAAAACAGGGAGCGTCCTGCACAAAAATATCCATTTTCTCCTGCAGCAAGGAGAAAACTAGAATAATTCTTCATCCTTGCACGTGAAGATGATGTAATCAAGGGGTTCCGTCTCTAGAACACAGTGTGTTGGTCTTACACAAAGCTTGGCAGATAATCCTAGAAACTTTCTCTCTTCTTGCCATTAATATGTAGGCTTGTTTCCAGAAGTCATGTATGTGGTTTCAATTCCTACCTAATCTGAGCAGTAAAGAGGATTGAAAATTTCTTTTAAGGTGGTTAGGATGAAAACTGTCAAATACAGGTCTTTCTCCATGCATCCACTATACGTCTGAGAGTGCCAGCCTCAAATGGGGTGGAGGAATAATTAGAGTGGCTGCATAGGAAATATGAAAAAAAGAAGAGAAGGGAGGCATCAGTGAAAAAGAGGACAAATATCTGCATGAAAGAGGTGTATGTTAATTCATAGGTATAGATATACATTTAGGATTTGATTTTTACCCCACATTTTATCCCTCAAAAGTAAAGCCTGAGGTAGCTAACCATGAAATCAAAGAAAATAGGTCCAACTACAAGAAGAAACAGCTTGATTTTAAAAATGAGTCAAATTAAAAAGCAATTAAAATATGTCAAGGAAGAAAATTTGTACCCACCCAGTTAAAGCGCACTTCTGTTGCAACTCATTGTAATAAGCCACTTTGAGTCCAGTCTTCAGAGAAAGGTGGGTTATAAATCTAATAAATAAGTAAATGCCAACAGCCTACCAGAATAGGAACATTGTCAGCTGCCAGCCGAAGGACCAGAGACAAGAAATTTACCTTTACAGAGTAATTAGCTACATTTATCATTTCAAACCCACAAAAGTTTTCATTAAAGGTAAATCTAGATTCCACCCAGAAAGTAATTAAAATATTTGCTTGCGGCTACTTTACTTTTTTTTTTTTAAAAAGGAATGACTATACTCTCTCAGAAAGCCAGCATAGTGTAGTGGACTGAGTATTAGACTACACACTCCAGTGTTAAAATCCTTACTTAGCCATGGAAATTCACTGGGTGACCTTGGGCAAGTCACACTTTCTCAGCCTCAGAGGAAGGCAATGATGACCCCCCTCTGAACAAATCATGGCAAGAAAACCCTATGATAGGTTCACCTTGTCAGAAAGGACTTGAAATCACACAACAATGTAACCCCAAACGCATCCTGTACAGCCACCAAATCACCCTGAATGCAATCAAATGGACTGTTTCAAGAAGCTAACCAGACTCAGGCCTGGTTAGTAACTGGACATAAGCCTACTAGGGAAATCGGAGGCCCCCAGGTAAGGCTAGCAAATATTCCTAAAAATCAAAGTGCTACAAACTGCTCACCTGTATTACGAAACAGATCCCCTCGCCCAGTGACATCTTAAAGCATGAGCACACTGGGCAGCTGCCCACAGGCCCTACGAGCATAGGGGCACCATGCTAATCCATACACAGACCAGAATTTAACACTAATTTTCCAATCACCCGCCTCAATATTCAGATCTCCCACTAACTCGGTAGAAGGAGAAAAATTATGACTTGTAGCAGAGAGTAGTCATGTCCACATTCATGAGAATGGAGCATGGGAATGATAAAGAGAAAAGAGAGAGAGGAGGACGCAGGACGGGCGAGGAGGAGAAGGAGGAGGAGGAATGGCAGGTGGAGGGGAAGCCCTGACTGAGGAGCAAAGCAAGGGAGGCACTGGAGAAACCCTGCCAGAAGAGGCAGAAAAGTCAAATGGTGGCCAAGAAAGGGAGCCTCAACCCACCTCCTTGGCTCCTCCTGGAGCGGCTGTGCGCACAGCCATGAACTGCCAAGCAACTCTTCCTTCTCTCACAAACACATTCTCCAAGAGCCCACCAAGAGCCCCACCAAGGGTGCCTCCTTCCAGCTCTCCAGTCTGTGTTCTCTCCCTCTCCCAGAGGTGGAGGCTGCCCGCCTATGCCCCTCCTCTCTTACCCTTCCTGCCATTCCCATTGGTCCAAGGTGGAGACACTGGCTCACTGGGGAGATACCCCTCTGAGACATTGCTTTTGCTTCCCCCCTCCTTTCCCACATTCGAAGGCGCTTCTCTCCTCTCTTCTTTTTCGTTCTTATCTCTGCTGTTTTACACATCAGGGATTCTGAAGTCTGGATGGGAAGGGACTTTGCTCCCAATTAAGCTGTACAACAGGGAGAGGGTCAAAACACTGATTTTTTTGGAGGTACATTTTTATTCCTGTGAGTGGTTGTGTAGGCAGAGCCCAGTACACTGCTTTGCCCGGAGGCCTATAATGCTGTTAATATCCCCCCCCCCCGCATACTTTGCTGGTGCTTCCACACTCCTAGTAGAGCATACTACAGGAGAAGGAGACTCAGCAGAAATCAGCTTGTAGATCAGGGTATAGTCTTCCTCCACAGTTTAGCAAAGCCATGCTCACTGTAACTAAAATTAATTAAGACGTTAGAGCTCTACCACAAAACATAATGAAGTGATTCTAAAGGAATGCCACAGAGAAGAGGGTGCAGGTATGTTCTCTGCTACCCTAGAGGGCAGGATCTGGTCTAATGGTTTTAAGTGACAGGATAGTAGATTTTCATAGAATGATAGAATCATAGAATTGTAGAGTTGGAAGAGACCATGAGGGCCATCCAGTCCAACCCCCTGCCATGCAGGAAATCTTGATCAAAGCATCCCCGACAGATGGCCATCCAGCCTCTGTTTAAAGACCTCCAAGGAAGGAGACCCCACCACTGCCGAACAGCTCTTACTGTCAAAAAGTTCCTCCTCATGTTGAGGTGGAATCTCTGTTCCTGGAGCTTGCACCCATTGCTCCGTGTTCCAGTCTCTGGAGCAGCAGAAAACAAGCTCGCTCCATCCTCAGCGTGACACCCCTTCAAATACTTAAACAGGGCTATCATATCGCCTCTTATTCTTTTTTTCTTTTCTTTTTTTATTGTCTGACAATATATTTATTGCATAACACTGCATAAACATCGCATGTTAGAATACAGAAGGTGTAAGCTCAAACCAGGTTATCAATCTTATTTTCCCATCACTTATCTTATTATTTAAATGTAAATTATAAACCTTAAAAATTAGAGCATTACAAGTATTAAAATAAAACTGACTTCCTTCGTAAAAATAACTCAAAGGATTTATCATTCCCAACCTCCTTTCTTCATGTCTTCCTTTTAACTCCTTATAACTCCTCTTTTTTACTTTAACTTGCTCCTCGTTCACTTATGTTTATCTCTTCTCATCCTCTTATTGTTTGCTTATTGGCTCATTGTCCCTTCTCCCATTATTTTCCTCCTCCATGTTATTTCTATAATTTATCAACTTGTTTATTGATAACTCGCTTTTCTCTATCTTGATTTCTTATCGCCTCTTATTCTAATTCTAATTGAACATTAGAAGGAACTTCATGCTGGTAAAAGTGGTTTGGCAATGGAATTGATTACCTAGAGATATTGTGGGGTCTCTTTTTCTGGACATCTTCAAAAAGAGCCTGGACAGTCACTTGCTGGGGATACTCTAGCTGGAATTCCTGCATTGAGCAGCAGTTCTTGCATTGCAATGGATTCAATGGACTCAGTGGCCTATGGGCCCCCCTCCAGTTCTATGATTCCCCAATTCCACATAGACTATGGAGACCAGTGTTCAAATCCCTTCTTGGACACTCTCTAAGTCTCAGAGGAAGGCAAAGACAAACTCCCCCTGAACAAACCTTGTCAAGAAAACCCCATGATAGATATGTCTTAGCATTGCCATAAGCTGGAAATGACTTGAGGGCACACAACAATGATTCCCCATCACCTTGCAATGACAATGAAATGTAATTATACTTTTTTGTCACTGGAAAAAAAAAAGAATTAATTACAAGTAACAAAGCAACATTCTCTCTGTTGCACCACCTTCAAAGGTACTTCTGGTTGGAACATGGGAGAGGGCCTTCTTGGTGGTTGCTCCCAAACTCTGGAACTCTCTTCCTAGAGTGGCTACACTGACCTCTCCCTTGCTATCCCTCCAATGTTGTTGTTGTTGTTGTTGTTGTTGTTGTTGTGTGCCTCCAAGTTGTTTCTGACTTATGGTGATCCTAACGAGAACCTATCACAGGGTTTACTTGGCAAGATTTGTTCAGAGGAGGTTTTCCATGGCCTTCCTCTGTGGGTAGAGAGTGTGACTTGTCCAGGGTCTCCCAGTGGGTTTCCATGGCTAAGCCCGTATTGGTATTGGAACTCTTATCTCCAGAGTCGTAGTCCAGTGCTCAAACCACTACACCCAGTTAGGTGTAGGCAGGTAAAAACATTTTGTGTCAGCAGTCCTTTGAGAGAGGATTACTTAGGGGGGAAATGTGCTGTATTGTTTATAATTGTATTATTGCTATTACTATTATTATTTTAAAAACAGTAATACTGATATTAATACAAAGAATTACTGCTAGTAGTGGTAGTTACTGACAAGTTACTTTCGGGCTGTGGGAAGGACAGCAGGGAAGGGACCAGTCTTGAGGTGGGTTCTGGGGTGTGTCACCCACACAGTAAGGGGCCAGTCTTGTTTTCCTTGGCAGGGAGCATCACACGTGAGAGCAGTCATCAAGAAGTCCTTCCCTCCCGCAACTTTTGAGGGTGAAAGGACCGAGGGGAACACCTCCTTCAAGAATCCCAAAGTCCGGACAGGCTTGTACGGGAGAATGCTGTTCTATCTGCTTCAACATTTCACTGATGAACACCGGCACACATGTGGCCAAGCAATATCAGAGGGTGGCCAAAGTGGCAAAAGTTATTAATGAGGAAGAGCACACAAGCTAGGAGGGGCTGCAGCAGTTTGCTTTTGCCTGAGCATACTGGAAAGGACAAGACTCTGCCCTCTCCTCTCCTCTGCTAAGTTGAGCACAAACTATTTTTGCACTTTGAACTCAGTTTTCCGCAACTGAAACAAAAGGGAGGAAGAGAGAAAAAACTGGGGCATTTTAAAAGCAACAAAAAGAGTGGATGTCACAAACTGAACATGAGTCAGCAGTGTGATGCAGCAGCTAAAAAAGCCAATATGATTCTAGGCTGCTTTAATAGGAGTATAGTGTCTAGATCAAGGGAAGTAATAGTGCCACTCTATTCTGCTTTGGTAAGACCTCACCTGGAATACTGTGTCCGGTTCTGGGCACCAGAATTCAGGAAGCATATTGAGAAGCTGGAACGTGTCCAGAGGGTGACCAAAATGGTGGCAGGTCTGGAGGCCATGCCCTATGAGGAGCGGCTTAGGGAAATGGGCATGCTTAGCCTGGAGAAGAGAAGGTTTAGAGGGGACATGACAGATGTCATACTGAGAATGGAGCAAGATTGTTTTCTGCTGCTCTAGAGACTAGGACACAGAGCAATGGATTCAAACTGCAGGAAAAGAGATTCCACCTAAACATGAGGAAGAACTTCCTGACAGTAAGAGTGGTTTGGAAGTGGAATACATTGCCTTGTAGTGTGGTGGAGTCTCCTTCTTTGGAGGTTTTTAAACAGAAGCTGGATAGCTATCTGTCGGGAATGATTGGATTGTGTATTCCTGCCTGGCAGGGGGTTGGACTGGATGGCCCTTGAGGTCTCTTCCAACTCTGTGATTCTATGATTCTATGACTATCTCTGCCAAATCAGGACAGTTGGAGGGTATGCTTTTCCTCAGACAGCCTGGACTCAAATCATATAAAGATATATAGGTCACAGACGGGAAGCAACTCCCCGTGACACAGACAAAAACTAAGAGTGGCATATGGGAACACTATTTGACCTTTCCTAAATTATGAGCTGAAAATTTTCCATAGCGAAGATTCAGCTTAGGTGTCTTCTACAGCAGTCCACCCACTGATGACTAGATCATGTCAGCTCTGAGACCCGGATGCCTGAAAATGTTAGTTATACTTAACAGTAGCTGTAGAATTAATGTGTGATTTTCTTGAAGGCAACTGAAATTCCATCCATGCCTGTTACAGCAAATGTGAAAAATGAAGTGCTTTTGAATACTACCATAGTATTGTTAATACATGTAAGATTAAATAACGCAAGGCTTAAAGCTTCTTTCTGGCTAGCAGCCCAAATAAATAGTTTAGTCTTTTGATTCATAATTCTATTACAAGTCTTTGAATAGGGTACGATTTGCTGCACTAGCTGTTTGAACACAGTTGTTTAACGAAGCATGGGCTTCCTCTTCAAGCTCTGAAGATCAGTGTGCTGTTTGCTTAGGTGATGGCTCAAATTTTCTTTTAAATAGCATACTGAGTCCCTTGAATTGCTGCAGCATAGGTACTTTGGCAATTGAAGAAGATGTAGCAAAAGCCACAGGTCAAGGGGTTGGAGTGTGTGCGTGTGCATTTTTCCTGAGAAACTGTTAAAGTGGGCCGAAATCTCATTGTTAGGTTGCTGCCACACTGCAGAAATAATGCAGTTTGACACCGCTTTAACTGCCATGGCACAATGCTATGGAATTCTGGCATTTGTAGTTTTGTGTGATATTTAGCCTTCTCTGTCAGAGAGCTCTGGTGCCACAACAAACTACAAATTCCAGGATTCCATAAGTTGGAGTCATGATAGTTAAAGCAGTGTCAAACTGCATTATTTCTGCAAGGCGGCAACAGCCTCAGTCTCCAATAGAGTAGAGCCATTAAAACAACTTTTTGATTCAACATGCAACAATTGATTTAATGGGCCAATGAGACTGACCAATAGGATTCCAGCAGAGGTTAGCAAGAAAACCCTAACTGGTCCTTTACTGGGCAGAATTCAAAGTGCTGGTTATGGCCTTCAAAACCCTGCACAGCTTGGGTCTAGGCTATCTAAAAGACCATATCTACCCATACGAGCCAGACTGAGGGCTAAGATCTTTGCGGGAGGGCTTTCTCTCATTCCCACCACCTTCATAGATTTGGTTAGTGAGAACATGGGGAGAGAGCCTTCTAAGTGGTGCTCCCAGACTGAAGAACACCCTCCCACGGGAGGTCCACTTAGCCCCATCCTTGCTCTCTTTTCACAGGTAAGTTAAGGCCTTTTCATTTAGGCAGCCCTTTGACTGATTTTAATCACATGGCAGAATAGTGTTCAAATGGTATGTTCTGTTTCTATTTTGTATGTTTTCAATTATGCTAGAAATATGTTTTAAACACATGTCTAATCAGCGGATACAGGGTCCTACTGTACTCCAGATATGGCTGGCTAATGCAGAATATAGTGGGACCACTATTTCCTTTGCCTTGGGAACTATGGTTCTACTAATGCAGGCTAAAATATTATTGGCCTTTGCAGCAGCATCACACTGGTGGGTCATGTTCAGCTTATGATTCATAATAAACAAACAAACAAACAAACAAATTCTCTAGAAAAGATCTGAAATTCTAAGCCAGCACAGGAAAACTTGGAAATGAATTTTTTAAAAAATTAGAAAATGCTTTTGCAAAAAGTCTAAGCTCAGCCCCAGGACTTTTGATCTTACTTTGCACTGACTGTGGTTTCCTCTGCTAGCCAGTAACACTGGGAGTAGAGTAATCAGGATCCTTGGTTTTGGTTATCTGCCCGACATTCCTGGGATGAAATCCAGGATCTCTGCTCACAGAATCTTCCAAGGGAAAGGTACAAAACTGATACAAGCACATTACTTTATACACCATTCAACTTTGGGCAGGTTTGGCAGGATGCATCTAATCCCATTTAGAAAAGATGTGCTCTTTGTGAGAAGCAGATAATGAAGCCAATGAGATAATCTCTTAGTCAAATGAATTCACTACTACAAAGAGGCTTAAGACCTGCTGAGCTAAGAGTTTTAAGGGAGTGCTAACTCACACGCGTTTAAAGTTCCTGATGTCTACAACCAACTTTTTCAGACATTTGTGCCTGTCCAGTGGTTTTCAAAATTTAACAAGGTGATTTCCAAGGCCAATGGGGGAAAAGTGCTGTTTTCATAAACCTTCCAGAGCTGTGTCAGTCTGCTGCTGAAGCAGCCACAGCCAAGAATTTTGTGGCATCTGAAATGCTAAGAGATTATGGCATAAGCTTTCATGGACTACAGTTCTCTTCATCACCATGAATATGTGCATTGTATGCGCCCACCCCTGCATGTGAATGTGAAGTAGGGCCAAATGGACTGAATGCAACAAGTACAAGCAATTATTTAATACACTTGCTTGAATCCAGTTGGTGTCATACAGACAAGTTAAGTTCCCTTATGAATACAATTCTTCTTTATGGGCATTGTGCAACATTTTAATACTTTTTTATTAATTATATTTTAGCCAAAGAGATATAAAGCACTTAATCAAGAAACATGAATTAATAGTAGAAAAATAAAAACAAAAAAGGACTTTTGAGGGGAAATGTTGAAAACGGTGGAGGGTTGTGCTAAATGCAGTGTTTTGAGGCAAAACCCAACAAAATGGAAAAAATGGTATCAATCTTGTACAGGAAATAAAAAAAAATACATTACAGTTGTCCCTTCATATTCACTGGGGTTTGGTTCTAGGACCCACAGTGGATACCAAAATCCGTGAATACTCAAGTCCCATTATATGCAATGACATAGCAAAATGGTGTCCCTTATATAAGATGCCAAGATCAAAGTTTGCTTTTTGGATTATTATTTTTTAAAGAATATTTTCAAGCCACGAATACTTAAATCCGTGAATACCAAATCCGTGAATACGGAGGGACAACTGAATTTAGCATCAGTGGCGGACACAACCCAAAAGGCCCTATTCTTGGCCTCCACAAAAGCAAACTGTGCATCTATAGCATTTTAAAATAGCATTTTCTTTCCTCTCTACTTATGGGTTGCATCTAGCAACTGAGGTGAGTAGATATTTTTGAATCCCATGTTGTGTACTGAGGTGAGATGGTTCCCCCCACCAGTCGCCCTACCTCCCCTTCCCCACAAAAGACAGACACGAACATCAGGCAGAATAATGTATTGGTACAGAAAAAAAGATGAAATGACAGGGAATTGGCACTAAATGGCCACAACTTTGTTGGTGATAGGTGCCTGGTTGGCGCCTGAGCATAGGCCGAAACCGGATATCGGCCAGCCCACCTGCTGGCCGATGACGTATCGGTTAGCTCGCCTGCTAACCGATCACGTGATCCGGTCATGTGGGAAGATCACGAGATCCAGACCCGAGAAAAAAGGAGGGAGGGTGGTGGTATCCTGGGGGGTTCCCCCCATCGGGGACCCCTGGTGACCACCTCCCCCCTGGTCTCCATGGCCAAGACTTGAACAGGTCCTTGGACATGCCTAGATCTAGCACCAGAGACCCCTGACCCCAATTCTGGAACCAACCCCCCCATGCTCACCGCCACCAAAGGCAAGCTGCATACCCACTAACAGCTCGACTTCCGCCAACCCAGCAGCTATCACCCCCCCGCAGAGGGATGGCCTTCTGACTGGAGGGACTCTGAGATGGTCCTATTAGGGAAGAAGGTTGAGTTCTGGACGAATGTAACAGGTGTAGGCTCTGGATCGCCATCTGCCCAGCCGTTGGATGGCAGGAACTGCTAGACCTTCTCTTGCAGCCATGGTGGTTGCACCTATATGGAACAAATGTCCTCCATACTCACCAGCTGGGAGGCCCAGCTGCTGTAAGGCTGCCCGCAGCATGTTCAAAAACTGGAAGCGAGTCAGCACTGAAGAGTCCTTGTGGATGAAGAGGGTTCCCAGGATGCTGGGACGCTGTTGCAGATATTGTTACATAAGGTGTACAGGGCAAGCAGTTGCCTCATCCAGCTTGAACAGGCGCAGGTGAGCCCCTCTACCCCACTGATCGGTCTTCAACCGTCGGATCCTTAACTGCAGGTCCGCCTCTCCCACCACCACATCTTTCAGCTGGAGCACAGACTCGTCCCTCTTGGAGCTGCAAACCAGCTCTCTGATGCATAGCGCTGCAAAGAAGGTGGTGGAGAAAGCAATGTGAAAGAGGAGAATCTCAGATCTGGACCAGCAGATGTCGCGCAGGGCAGCCATAAGGTTACGTAATAGACAGTATGAGATGGGTCTGCATGTATCCTGCTCCTGGGTGTTTTCATAACGCCATCCTTCGACTGCCTTTCACACCAGGAAAAAATCACAGGGGTCGCCTTGCCTGGCTACTTAGCTAAAGAAGGAGATGGCGGCCAGGTGTAATGACATGGATCTCGGTGCTAGCCCCCCCCCCTCCTTCAAGGATGTGATGTAATGCAGGACCTCTCTTTCAGAAGATGGCCAGGAACTCCCATAGTTGTGTTTTCATCTGAAGATGAAGAACTGCGTCACCGCCCTCGAGTAGCTGGCCCGGGTGGAAGGTGCCAGAGAGCTGAAAACCCCCTGGATCACCGTTCCTTCCCAAGGTGCCAGAGCTCGATTGGGAAGGTCGTTGGTGTCCAGTCTGCTCCTGGCGCCAACTCTCGAAACCTGTCATCCTGGAACTGAGACAACGCATCCACGATTTCATTATCCACACCCGGGATGTGTTGTGCTGCAAAGGTGATGTTTTCTGCCAGGCAGATGAGCACGAACTCCCTGATGAGTCGCATGACTCTGTCAGATTTTGAGGACTGCTTGTTAATAATCCTGACCACAGCCTGATTGTCACACCAAAAGCAGATCCTCTTGTTACAGAACTCGCTTTTCCATAAACTTACTGCCACCACTATGGGAAAGAACTCAAGGAAAGTTAGATCCCTAATAACTCCAGAGTCCCTCCAATCAGAAGGCCAATGCTGAGCACACCAGTGACTGTTAAAGTACACCCTGAACCCAACACCTCCTGCTGCATCAGACTGCACCTGTAGACCCATCCCCACTGCTACCTCCCCTTGCCAGAAGGTGACCCTGTTGTACCCCTTGAGAAAGCGCAACCACACCCTGCGATACTCCTTGACGGCCCTGGTGATTCGTAAGTGGTGATGTGGGGACCGAATGCCCACCATGATCCTGGCTAATCTACTGCAGAAGGCTCTGCCCAGTGAGATTACCCGGCATGCAAATTTGAGATGCCCCAGCAGCGACTGTACATCCTTCAGAGTGGCCTTGCTTTTTTTCTAGCGGGTGGTGTATCTTCACCCTAATGCTCTCCAGCTTGTCTTCTGGGAGGTGCGAGACCTCCGAAACAGAGTCCAGCTCTATCCCCAAGTACACTGTGGTGCTGGATGGACCCACAGTCTTATCAGGTGCCAGAGGAACACCCAGTTCCCCAGCTGCGGAAAGGAATCAAGAAGAAAACCACAATCTTCCCTCCCCCGCTGCCCCTATCATGAGGAAGTCATCAAGGTAGTGGGTGACAGAGGCGGAACCAGTCCTGTGTTGCAGGGCCCACTCCAGGAAGGTGCTGAATGCCTCAAAGGCAAAAGAACTGATGGAACACCCTATGGGGAGAGCCATGTTGTAGTACCACTGCCCTTGGAACTTGAAACCCAATAGGCAGTGATCCTCCGGATGGAGAGGGAGAAGCCAGAAGGCTGACTGGATATCACACTTGGCCATAAGGGCGCCCGGGCCACAAGCCCTCATCAATGTAACTGCATGATCAAATGACACGTACTGGACCGAGCAGAGCTCAGGTGGTATGGCGTCGTTAACCGACGACCCTTTGGGATAGGACAGATGGTGGATGAGCCAGAATTCCCCTGGTGTTTTCTTAGGCACCACACCCATGGTGAACCCTTGGGTTGGCCATGGGGGGAACTGAAAAGGGATCAGCTACCCTCCTTGCTGCACACTCCTTAGCAATCTTGGCTGGTACCACCTCCAGAAGGTCTGCCGCAGACTTCAGATTTCCCAATTCTGATGCCCACCTGGGGGCTGTAGTGGGAATCCTAAAGCCCACCGAAAAATCCCTCCCGGAGGTAAGCAGCTGCCTTCTTGTCGGGGTAGATGGCAAAGAGGGGAAGCATCGCCTACAACCTAACAGGGGTGGAGGCCATGCAAGGGCTGCCCTGGGATTCCCTAGCTCTTGCTGCTTCCCTGCCCAGTGCTACCTCTTGACTCTGCTTCCTTCTTAACACTGGAGGATGCAGGGTGTCCTGAGCGAAAGGACTGGGAGGATGAGCCTGCCTGAGAGCAGCTAGTTCTGGGGTGGTTCCCGTAACAGTTCTCACACTGGTGCTCGAACTTGCAGCGAAAATGGAAACATTTCCCAGCATGATATTCCGAGCAAACCAGGCACCAGGGGTCCTTCTTACGAGGCGGCTTGGCTGCCTCAGCTTTCCCCTTGAGATGGGAGCCCACAATGACTAACCAAAGCTTGTCATTGATGAGGTCCCATCTGGCCCTGGGGTTGCGGGACACCCTTTTTCGGAAGGCAAAGTCATACTTGATGGCTGCTGCCTCCACGGCCAGAGCCCTGGCCTTCAGCACATTGCCCAAAGGGTTGGCCAGGTGCCACCCCCTGTCTGGGTAGGCGATCTCCACCACCCCCATAAAGACAGTGTACCCAGCCAACCAGTTGGAAAACGTGCGCTCAACCGGATCAGGCTTGGCCTTTTCCGAGCTCTTCTCATTTATGGGTGAGCTACCCACCTCTCCCTCGGGTTTGAGCAAGGTGAAAATGTCTACATAATATCCCTTTAGGATATTATCCCGGGTCTTCTTTTCCAGGTGGATCCCTGGTGGATCCTCGTGGTCCTGGAACAGGTTGAGAGTGGGGGTGCCCGGTGAGACGGCTCCATCCCACCAGGCCCTGGTAGGGCCTGACGCAGAGGAATCCTGTTGGGTCCTAGCCTTGATGGACCAGGCCACCAGTCCCGGGACCAGGGCAGCCGCCTTCCAATAACCCACCCAGTCCAGGTCGTCATCGGAAGACACACCTGAGGATCCCTCGCTGTCTGATTCCCTCCTTTTCTTGTGTTTGCAGCACCGCCTCTTCTCATGTTTTCCCCCTTCTGCTCCTTTCTTCACGAGTTGTCCCTAACGCACTCTGGTGATGAGGTTGGTGAAGACGTCACATTGATGTCACTCCTGGATGATGATCGGTGTCTCCGCCTACTGCCTGTTGTCCTTGCCGATTGAGAGGGGGAGCCTGTCCGTTGCTCATCATTGGTGGTGTTTTCTGCCACTTGTCCCATGCCCGAGTTGCCCGTTACGGAGTTCCTGCTGGACTTTAGCTCCACCACTTGTTTGACCAGGAACGTCACTGCTTGTGTCAGCTCCTATAAGTTAGGAGCCTTGGTGCCAGACAGGAGATTCCGCACATCCTCAGGGGTGCTTGTTGTCGCACGTGAGGTGCTCCTCCTGGCCACAGCTGGCCTGCATTCTCGAGGTGCCAGCACAGCCCATGACATGGGCATTCTGCCTGCCTGGGCTCAAGTCACAGGCCTGTTGGGCTGGGCCTTCTCGTTGGGAGGCATGATGTGTGGAATGTGATTTCAGCTCTTATATGAGTGGGGGAAGGTGCCCTATATAGTGATAAAAGCTCTCCACCTAGGCTTGTCCGCCCTTTCCTTTGCTTGTCCGCCCTTTAATGCAGGAAGCCCCTTAGCTTCTGCTGGGAGGTCCCTCCAGATCCTCCCTGTGATGCCTCTAGGGCTTCCCCCCCTTTCGGCCCACCCACACCTGCCCGAATTCAGGTAGCCAACACTGCCCGGGGTTTCCACTTGCTAAAGGCCACTGCTGGGCCAGCATTTGCCCCCTGTACCTCAGGCTTCGGTTGCCACGAGCTGCCTTGTGGCCTCCCGCTGTCACCCAGGTGACCCAGGCCCCCTATTTGGTGGGCCAAGCCACTGCGGGCCACCCCGCTGGCCCCCACCACTCCCAGACGACCTGGGTCCTATCCTTTGTGCCCTCAGGCCCCAAGTGAGCTGTCTCACTGCTGGCCCTCCACTGCTGCCACTGTTCCCAGTTTAGGGTGCTGCGAGCTGCCTCGCCAGCCACCCTCCAAGGGCCACCCTGGCAGGTCCAGTCACCACCGGCCTTAAAGAGGCCGCCGCTCTGGCTGAGTTGCCCACTCGGCCTTCTCCGACCCTTCTCGCCGGCCCCACTTGCCGGCCCACTGCTCCGAGCTGGCTTCCCCCCGTCGGTAGCCGCCCCTGGCCGGCTTGTGCAGCAGCTCGTCGACACCGCCGCGTCGACACTGCCGTCGCTCTTCTTCGTCGCCGGCCCGCGCTGCCCTTTGCCGTCGGCCCATGCTGCCAGCCGCCACTGCTGCCCAGCCGAAGTTCCACTGCTGCACCCCCGCCGCTGCGCCTCCACCGCTCCTGTTTGGAGGCTTCCAGGAGCTCTCAAGGCAGTTCCTCTGTCTTCAGCTCCTCGGAGCCAACTGCTCAGGTCCAGCACCGGGCCGGAAATAAATCCCTGGGCACCGGACCTGAGTGAAGACTGTGCTCAGCAGTCCCCGACCCTCAGCCAATCAGAGACTTGGGAAACCTTAGTCTCTGATTGGCTGGGCGTGCCTCCAACCAGCCAATCAGTGGAGGGTGACCTCTCCCTGATTGGCTATCCTACAATCCTCTCTTCAACCTGCGTGAGCTGGCCGAAAAGGGATCAGTCACCAACATGGCGGCGCCCATGCCTCGCCACGAGGTGGGCGAGCCGTCAGGGGACTCTCCCAGCCGCAACTCCAGCCACGGGGGCCCAGGTGAGTCCCACAGCCTGTTTCTTTCCAGCTGACCATTTAAAATGATTTCCAAAAGGTGTCTGAACACTTCAGCTTCCATTGATTCAGTTGCACTGGAGATAGGCAACTCCCAGAAACTTCTCTCTCTTTCTCTATGCAGAACAAGTAAATGAAATTACTTTCATTAAGTCTTTGGGACTCAAAGAATACTGACATGTAATTAGAGAGCTAAACAGCAACTGTTTCTTTCTGGTAAATTTGCTCACACTAATTTTGTTAATAAGACTCATAATTGTTTTACGCACATTCAATACATTACATTTACCTAGGCCCTCCACAAAGAGGCAGAATCCTTAAATGAGTTTGCGTTTCATTTCTGTGAGGATCCATGTCATTAGTAATTAAAAGTGGAAGGATGGGCAAATGGATGGTAAGCCTTGCTATGGTTTGAATGGCTCCCATATTAATGTCAGAGCAGAAAGACCAGATGAGACAGAATAGGAACATAATTGCTCTCATGAATGGAATACAGATTCCTTGGAGTTGTCTAGCTGATGAAAATACTCCTCATAGAATGCAACAAGAATACATTCTGTCACAACATGCTACGTATGAGATTCACGGTATTCAGAAGAAGGAGGGCCAAAAACGTCATTTACTGTTCGGGGAAAGCCGCAGGCAGAAGTGCAGGCAGGGGGCAGGCTTGCTGGCTAGGATGTGTCCGGAAGCACCATTTTCAAGTTTCATGTTACTGAATTTGCGGTTTTTCCCAAAAGTTTTTGAATAATATGGGTGGCTTGCACATTATCCAATTTGGGACGCTGTGCATTCTTGTCACGGGTGGAAGTGGAGAGTGGAGTGGTCAGAAGTGCAGGCAGGGGGCAGGCTTGCTGGCTAGGAAGTGTCCAGATGCGTCATTTTCAAGTTTTGTGTTACTGAGTATGCACTTTATTTGCTGCTCTGAGGCAACCAAAGGGCTTTTTTCAGTGGAAGATCGCATGTGTGCAACTTTGATTTACAAGTTAAAAAAAATACTGTGCAACAGTGACAACACATGTGGAAAATAGTAACACACTGTACTCTTGTACACCTTGATTTTCAGGCATGGCTGCATGTGCACTTCAAACGTGGATAGCTTCATATAACAATCCATTTTGCCAAAAGACTGTGGAGAAAAATGAGCACTGCTGTGAATTTGTGTTAATGCGCAGCAATCAACGTTATATCTTCTCATCTAGACAACCCCCTTGTGTCTATATTGGGTGGAATGGGAGCATCTCTTTTGCCAGTCCTAGGAGCAGAGTTTAATAATGTCACAATTTTGGGTGACAAGAATGCCCCAGCTAGTCTGGCCAGCACAATCAGTTTTCCAAGCTCTAGCTAGACTACTGTAACTCCACATGATTGTACCTGAAGCCATTGGTGTTCTTGTCCACCCATGCAAGTAGACAAGTAGCACAATCTTTGTTGCCTTGAGCAATGAACCAGCATGTCCACCAACAACCTCAATCTGCTCAAATTCTTAGAGAACCAATGTTAGTCAAGAGTAGGGGGTTGTTACTCCAGTTACTACTACAAATACAGGTTACATGAACAACTACTCCTACCTTTTGTAAAGCAACACTTTATGTTACTGTACAAAGCATTAATCTTAGTCATTATTAATACACCACACAAATGACAGGGCATTGTGTACTGAGTGGTGCAGTGAACAAAAATGGTAAGATCTCTGCTTTTAAGGAGCCTACATCCTAAAACAGACAATGGGGAAGACAACAGGTGTGTGTGCTAAATGCTGGCTATTTAAAAAACAACAACAATATATTTTCTTTCTTTTCATCACTAAAGCATTGGTTTGACATTCTTTCAAACCACAGCTGTCTTTCTACTAGGGAAGTCTGATAAATCTACTCACTATTTTAACTACAGCTCAAATAAGTCAATATATGGAAATTCAATGAAATGAAATGCTAAAGATAAAAAGTGTTTCCTTTTCCCATTTTGCAGGCCAGCGGTGCTTGCATCATTTCTGATATGCTCAGTGTAAGGTTAATTCCCACTGGTTGCATGAGTGTGTGTGTGTGTGTGTGTGAGAGAGAGAGAGAGAGAGAGAGGAAGAGAGAGATTCTCATAGTAACATTTAAAGTAATTTTTCTCTGCTGAAAGTCATTGGTCAATGTGAAATGGGAGTCGCAGTGGGCAAGGAGGGGAGTAGACTCCCAGAAAATCCAAACTGTAATTTCTTGAACAAGCTTCTATATTATGCTTCCATAATTTAAATCTACACTCAAATACGGTACTTTTAGGGTGGTTGTGCTATGCCACCCTTCTGCTGAGTACTAGTTTTGTGAAGTTGATTGCATATGTGACTGCTTGAGTCTAGGATGTTTCAGTGCAACCAGTTCAGTGCAGGCTTTTCAGTGCTGCAGTTGGGATTGTCTTGCAAAACCATTTGAGTAAGGGTTAGGGTTAAGGTAAGGGTTATTAATTATTTATTGATATTATTGATAATTGATATAATTGATATTAACCCTAACCCTTACCTTAGCCCTACCCCTTACCCAAATGGCTTTGCTAGAGAACCCCAACTACACAGAAATGGTTTTTAATGCATTTTCTTGACAAAATTATCAAGTATCAATTGATACACAAGCAGAACCATGACACATTGAAATGGCAGCACCGAAAAGCCCGCACTGAACTAGTTGCACTGAAATGTCCCATTCCATGCCTGCTTATTGTCCCATTGTTCAATTGGGAATGCACAGGGACTGTTTCTACAACCCCAGGGAATCACGTGGTACTTTTAAGGCCTTGACAAATGATTACATATAATTTAAGAAGTCACAACTGCTGAAATCCTGTTGGTTTGTTCCACTCAATCAATTGTTGAATAGAGAGTCAATGTATAGGTAAATCCAATTAATCCAATGGCTAGCAGGGTATAGTGGTTAGGGCATTGGACTAGGACCCAGGAGTTCAGGGCTCAAATCCCTGCTTGGCCAGGGAAACCCACTGGGTGACCTTAGAAAATTCACACTCACTCAGGCTCAAAGGAAGGCAAAAGAAACTCCCTCTAAACAAATCTTGCCAGGAAAACTCCATGATAGGTTCTCCTCAGGTTTCGAAAAGGCTTGAGGGCACACCATCAATACCACCACCACCACCACAACAACACTCTAGTGAGGACTAACAATAGGAATGAAGCCATTTGCAATGGATGCATATTTGGAACTCTGCTTATGTCATCAAGTCAATAGATTTGTTCCACAAAGGCCAAATAAATCCAACCACAAGGATAAGAATCGTGTATATGACACCACCAGGAGCCCAATCGCACTACATAGTTGTAGTGGTTATTCCACTTTAACTGCCATGGTTGTAGTTTGGTAAGGCACTGGAGTTTTCTCATTCTAAAAGCTGCTTCCTACACTGCCAATCACAGAATTCCACAGGACAGAACCATGACATTTAAAGTGGAATAATAGAGCTATAATTGTGCAGTGTGAGTGAGCCCAGGATTCCAACCTTTACCTGCATTTTCACCTACACCTGTCAATGTGTGTGCATTGTCACACAGATACACACAACACCCATAAGTACACTAAAGAGGCTCCAACCTCTTTAAGTGCTACTATATTTTATTACAATCCTGACAGCATGAAAAACTGTCACAGAAAGTTCCTATACCAACATTCTCGTTTCAAGTGGCATATTTTGCAGAGTCCTCATCAGGCCTGAAATATTGGATCTACACATTCTTGAGGGTTTCAAGGGTCCTTCAAGCCTCAATTTGAAATTTTCCCTACATTCTCCTGTCTTGATAGGAGAGGCCAGCCATGGACGGCCTCTTCAGCAAAACACAACAACAACAGGTCTTCTGGCAATTGAAAGAGGAACACATTTCTCATGCCACAGATAAATGTTACACTCTTGACAAGGGATGGAAGTTTATTATTTTTTAAGAGAAGAGAAAAGCTAACGAAGTTAGTGGTTGCAATTGGATTTCTTTTTTCTTCTTTGTAAAAACCCCTTCAGGTTCTCTGTCCCAAATTTAACAGCTTTCCCTCATCAGAACTGAATGTCAAAAATTTCATGTACCATCAAATTATGTTTCCATCAAGCAAGTGTGGTAATAAAAGCCACCAATGTTTCAAACAAGAAAACGAGTTAATACAGGCTGTGCACAAAGAAATCTTTTATCTTTCCTTTTCTTTTAAATAACGAGAGACAAACTCATCATGAGAAAATTTTATGATAATGTATTACCATGCTGAGCTAATTGTCAATTCTAAGTTACTTAAGTGTAGTTTAATGATATGTGCAGGCATTTATTTTAAACCTTAATTGTTATTAATGGATGGAAGCGGGGAGGGGGGGAAACGAAACCAATTTTCCACACTTAAAGTGGATCTCAGTTAGGAGTAAGTGCACAAAGTTCTAAAAATAACCAAATCTTTCCTTGTTAGAGAACAAGAACATTTGTGGTTTTAATATACCGACATGGGGTGTTACAGTAGACTATTAAGACTGCAGTCCTATAACCGTGAACTGGATATATAAGTTCACTGAATGTGCTAATAGTAGACATGCATAGAATTGTGCTGTAAGAATTTTACACAGCCAGATCCTCTAAACAGAAACTACAAAGTACATACACAGTTGTTTTCAACTGGTATATGGCTGGTGAAACCTAATAAGAATACAGTTGGAGCCCCGTGTCCACTGATTCATTATCCACTGATTCAATTACCCACGAGACACAAAACAGCACACCTACCATAGAGTCTTCTGAGAATATGTATCCTCTCTAGCCATTTTCTAGGTCCTCCAAGGCAACTCTATGGTGTTTTAAACCAGAAGTCCCATTATTTTCAGTGGTGTTTGCTATTATCCATGGTTTTTAGTATCCATGCCCCCCCCGAACCAATCCCCAAAGGATATGGGGGTCCTACTGTACTGAAAATTTATGGGGGTACTTACATATATTATCTTAGGGCTTGTCCACACTAGCCAGAAGACTCCACAATCTGGCTGGAGTATTCCAGACCGGTGCCTGTGGTGTTTTCCCCTCTGATAACTGCCTTTCCACTGTGGCAATGGAAGGGTGTCCACATACTCACGGCCCGCATGTCTTCTGAGGCCAAGAACAAGGTGCCATGGGAAATGGCTGCACAAGGCACTGCATGGGCCATGTACATGGACACCTTCCCATTGCAGTAATGGAACTCACCTTTTTCTCTGGAAGAACCGTAGCAAACAGTAAGGTGTTGTTGTTGTTGTTGTTGTTGTTGTTGTTTACCACGTGTCCACTCAGTTTTAAGGGGTATTTGCCCTAGATTCTCGTTGGAACTGCCCAGATGTCATTGGACTAGAAACAGGGCCAAAACCACAGATTTTCCTTGGGGTTTTTTCCCCAGGCTGTGAGGCCATGTTCTGGAAGAGTATATTTCTGACATTTCACCTGCATCTGTGGCTGGCATCTTCAAAGAATTCTTGGGTAGGGGTGTGGGGGGGGTTATATACTGTGAGCCCCTGTCGGGGAGGATATGTAAATTTGTGTATTTGAATGGCTAGTTTCTGGGTGAAGATATGCAAGGAGTGTTAGTGCCTGTTATTAAATGTTATTTAAAAACACCAAAATTCCAGACCAGGCCAACAACTATAATGTCAGAATGCACAGAGAAGCTATTGAAATCCACAAACACCTGGACAACTTCAGCAGGAAAGAAGAAACCCTAAAAGTAAACAAAATCTGGCTGCCAATCCTGAAAAACACTAAACTCAAAACTCAACACTTGCAAATGAACTCCACTCAGGGGCAGGGAGATTTCCAGAAGACAGTGGACCATTAGCTAAACAGACACTAATTCTCCTTGCATATCTCCACCCAGAAACTAGCCATTCAAATACACAAATTTACATATCCTCCAACAGGGGCTCACAGTATATAAACCGTACACGCACTCCTACTCAACCATTCTCTGAACATGCCAGCCGCAGATGCAGGCGAAACATCAGAAATAAACTGTTCCAGAACATGGCCTCACAGCCCGGGAAAAAAACCCCAAGGAAAATCTGTGGATGCCGACCGTGAAAGCCTTCAACTTCAAAGGACCTTTGTTGTCTGGACAGCCAGATGCAATAACAGGAAGAGGCTATTTCATTTAGCCTGTGTAGGTAGGCAAGACCATAATAATCCAAAGCAGCCGCCCTGTAAGGCAGACCAGCATTTATATGCAGGTATTAGAGATAATAATGCTTGGTAAGGTAGAAAGCAGTAGGAAAAGAAGAAACCCACACCACAGGTGGATAGATTCAGTCAAGAAAGCCACAAACCTGTGTTTGCAAGACCTTAGCAGGGATGTTAATAACACAGGGCGTCTTGGAGGTCTCTCATACATAGGCTCTCAATAAATCAAAGCTAATTTGATGGTAATTAACAACATTACAGATTGGTGTTATTGGTGCAATATCATTGATGGAATAATATTCAAAGTTCTGTGAAAATGGCTGCAAAATGTTGTTCATGGAGAAACCCTGATGAGAAGAATCCTGGCCAAATGAGAAAATTTACAGTTTGGGATTTCTTTTTCACAAAATTTGCATCTGGTTGTTTTGCTCAGAAAACATCATTTTCTGCATAGAAAATATTTATATGAAGAAGTATTTCCTGCACAGACAAGGCTATTCCTGGGCAGAAAATGCTGTAATTGGAGACGTTTTAGGGTTTCTTGTTGTTTTTTTGCAAAATTAACACATGGATGATTTGCATAGAAAACAGTATTTTATATAAAGGAAAGAGCATTTTCTGTGCAGAACATATTTCTATGCAGGAGTATTTTTTTCCCCTGCAGAAAATGCTGAGTTCAAATTGTGAACAGTCATAAAAAATGTGTGGTTTTCAAAGACTTTCTCATAGCATGGAGAAAACGTTGCTTCCTTCAAGGAGAAAATTAGTGAAGAATTACTTGCCTAGGACTGATGAACCTGGCTGGCATTATGCTAGATTTTTCCGTTGTGTAGAAACTGAGGAACTTGGGTTTAATGTCAGTTAACAACCCAAGAAAATAAGCCAGGTACACATGCTAAAGTATTATTATCGTTATTTTCTCAGCAATGAACATCATTTTATCTTTTTTGCCTTTCTGCAACAGAGGTTCTGAAACAGGCCCACAGACACCATTTCTTTTAATACTCTATTCCCATCAGAAGAATAAATATGTATGCTCTCTTCTTCAAAGGTGGCATATGCCATTCAGAATTCTATTGCCAGGAAGCTTAAATGCAATGGCTTCAGTCCAGATTATCTGAAGTACTGTATCTCCCTCTATGAATTTACCTGAATTTTAAGATCCAGGAGGGGAAAATCTTTCTTTTTCTCCCAGCCCTGTGTTACCTCCCCCCGCCCCATATTATATATATGAAAATTGGCTACATATGTGTAGCCAAGCAACATCAAAGTATGGTCAAAATGGTAAAAGTTTTTAATGATGAAGAACACTCAAGTGAGGAGAGGTTGCAGCAGTTTGCTTTTGCTTGACTCTACTGGGAAGGGCAAGATTTTCCTTTCTCCCCACCCATCCCTACTGAGATAAATGAGTACAAACCACTTTTGCACTTAGATCTCAGTTGGCAGCAGGTAATGTAATTTGGGAACAAAAGGGAGAAGGTGAGAGAAACTAGGCCATTTCAAAAGCAGCTGAAAAAGTGGGATGGCATAGGATTAATCAGGACACTCCTTGCCAAATTTTGACAGTTGGATGGCATGGCAGGGGCATGCTGTGGAATTCCTTTCCACATGAGTCTACCTTTGCTTACTCTCTGCTCTCCTGTTGGCAGGCAAAGACATTTTTGCTTTTACGTATAGGTCAACCCCTGTATCTATGGATTCAGTATCCATGGTTTCACTTGCCCACCCACCCCCAATATGTTCTCTCTAGGCATTAATAGATCCTCCAATGAGATTCTATGGTCAACTTCTGGCATTTGTCTCATTGAAAATAATAGGGTTCCCTATTATCTACACTTTAAGGTATCCATGGGTGGTGGTGGTCTTGGAACATATCCCTCATGGATACGCGGGTTGACCTGTATGTTGCATTTTTATCATTCTTACTCTTACTTTAGTATTCTTACTTTCAAACTGTTTTAAATGAATGGTTCCATATGATTGTTTCTTGAATTGTTTTTAACTTTTGTTCTGCCCATTGTTTTAACTGCATTTTGTTTTAACTCATATTGTGAGTCACATCTTCGTCATATGTTAAGCTATATATTGATGAAATAAATAAATAAAAATAAATTGTAATGAAGCAATCCTAAAATCTTTAAACTGCTCATGTTTAGAAATAATGAAATCCTTTCTCAAGAGAAGGGCAGTATTTTTCAAAAGAAGGGTCATATACACACACATCAGTAACTGGTTCCTCACAAGAAGAAATCCAGGAGCAGAATGTTTGTATTGTATCCTCTTATTTAGAAAATACTATCTCAACTTCTTAGATTTTGTGGTTTCTGTTGAGGAGCCTCTGCATGCCAACAGATGGACTTCATTAATAAATGTCTTTGCTACATACACATTTGCAGGGTCTGAGGCTGATACATTTCCTACTTGGCTAAACATAAGAAGATTTTGTGGCAAGGTGAAGACATCAACAGATAACCTCTCCCGCTGTTCCACGGAATGTTAGAGAGACTTGAAGAGAGGGCAGGAATGCCTGAGAAGTTTGTGCAGCCTACAGTTTGAAGGCAACTGACCCGATCCTCACCTCCTATGAGATTGTGTGGGTTGCTAAGCATGCAAATAGATCTAAGATAAGATTGGGGACTGGTGTAGCAGCTGCTGGTGTCAGAAGGGCACTGAGACATGCTTCAAGCAAGAGTGATGCTATTCTTTTAAGTAATTTTAGCAACGGTATACTGAATAAAACATTCCAAATAGTGGTGGCCTGTGGCTTCCAAGTCAGTGGGGCCATAAATCTACTCTGAGTTTTAGTTGGAACTTCCAAGCCTCATTATTCCCAAAAAGACATTAGAAGTTTGATGAGCTCCTTTGAAGTTTGGACTAAAACATGGAACTCCATTGCCCCACTGACCTGGAAGTCAAATACCACTACTGGTCACACTCCCAAACATAGCATAATTTATCTTATTATTGATTTTCGTCTCTCTCTCTCTGGCTTTTTCTTCGCAAATGAAGATTCAGGAAGGACTCATCCCCTCTTTCTGCAAGCTCGCTGATGACTAAAAAGGCCAAACCGAGATAAACAAGTCTGGTTGCAGAAAGCACAGCAGAATGTCTCCTTGGGTTATGTTTCTGGGTTGTGATTCTTTCTGCGTTGTCATTTCTCTTGAAGACTTGTTTGGCGTGAGTTCTCAAATAAGGCTGCAGCATTGTGGATAGTGCGTCTCCATGCCTCCCGATGTGAGGCCAGGGCAGACCACTGTTGGTGATCAATTTGGCCGAGCCTGACATGTTGTTTCAGGGAGTCTTTGTATCGCTTTTTTGGAGCGCTCCTCTTACTCTGACCTGTGGCGAGTTCACCGTAGAGTACTATTTTTGATAGGCGATGGTCCTTCATCCTAGAAACGTGTCCTGCCCAGCACAGCTGTGTTCTCAATATCATGGCCTCAATGCTGGTGATCCCTGCTTGCTCAAGGACAGCAACATTCATCACATAGTCAGTCCAGTGTATATTTAGGATTGTGCATATACAGCGCTGATGAAAGTGTTTGAGGAGTCGTAGGTGGTGGCAATAGGTGACCCATGTTTCAGGTCCATAAAGGAGAATACAATGGCTCTATACACACTGATTTTTGTGCTTTGCCTCAGGTGTTTATTGCTCCAGACTTTTGTAAAGTCTTCCAAATGCGCTATATGCCTTTGCCAATCTGTGATCGATCTCTTTTGTCAATCTTGGCATCTGAGGAGATGATACTTCCCAGGTTAGTGAACTGTTGAATGGACTTGAGCACAGATTTGCCAACGGCAATGTGGGGATGGTGGTGTTCATCCTGTGGTGCAGGCTGGTAAACAACTTCTGTTTTCTTCAGGTTGACTTCCAGCCCAAACAGCTCTGCAGCTATTATGAAGCAGGATGTTAGGCGCTGCAGAGCTGCTTCTGTGTGGGCAACAAGGGCAGCATCATCAGCGAAGAGCAGCTCACAGCTGACGGACCAGATAGTTTAGAGTCTTAGTGTGAGCCCTCAGACGGATTAAGTTAAACAAGCTACCATCAGTACAGTAACGTATATAGATTCCGTCGTCTTCTTCAAGTTCTGCCATAGCCCTTTGGAGCATCATGCTGAAGAAGATTGTAAATAAAGTTGGAGCAAGAACACAACCTTGCTTCACTCCATTAGTTATTAGAAAGGGCTCTGAAAGAGCATCGCCATATCTGACTTGACCGCGCTGGCCCTCGTGTAGCAAGATAATCATTTTAATGAATTTGGGGGAACATCCTAGTCTTTCCAGGATCTGCCACAGACCTTTTCTGCTCACAGTGTCAAAGGCTTTGGTGAGGTCGACAAATGTTACATAAAGACCATATAGAGACTATAGAGACATAGAGGGTCTCTATGTTCAAAATTTGCACACGACTTTCCTGTGTTTTCACCACAAATGAACCACATGTGAATTTTGTGCAAAAAAAAATGTTTTCTGTATAGAAAATTATTTTTTCTGTGCAAAGAACCCCATGTGTGAAGTTTGGACAGAACTGTGAATAGTTTTCAAAAAACTGCACAATTTCCAAATACTATATTGCTACAGGAAGAAAAGTTCTAAAATTACAGGCAGACTCCTGTATCCACAGGAGATATGTTCCCAGCAGACCATGGTTACCTGAAAATGTAGATAGAAGTGAACACCATTAAATTATCTGACTTCTAGGTCTCAGTATACCATAAAAGTTGCACTGGAGGCCTTACTGATTTGTACAGTGGACACTTCTCTAGACATTCCAGCATGACTCTATGGTATGTGTCCCTATTTTTTCAGCCTCGGATAACTGAAACCATGGATATTGGTTCCATGGATATGAGAATCCACCTGTACTTGTTGATTCCTTCAAGAATGAAATTGGTGAATAATTTTGTCCCTGACTACAAACTTTATGTCAACAAATGTTATGTAGAGGCCCCTTGTTCTGCTCCCTATATTTTTCTTGCAGTTGTCTAAGGGCAAATACCATGTCTGTAGTACTCCTATTGGCTCTGAAGCCACATTGGCTTTCAGGGAGAAGTTCTTCTGCAATAGCAGGAACTAATCTGTTTAGGAGTATCCTTGGAAGGATTTTTCCAGTAAGTCACACTTGAACAGGGTAGTAAACAAAATTAGATTAATTAATTAATCAGCCAACTTATTTATTTACTTAAACTTTACTCATCTTTGAAGATCACAGCCTTACAGAATTCTTCTTTTTTTTTTAAGAAAGCAAACACATGTGAATGAAGTCACATCACACTTAAACCATTTTAAAGAAAACCCATCTCAATAAAATACAAAAATTAAACTATCAGTTGGCAGGTGGTAACATAAATGGTTGGGATCCTGTTTGTTTGTCCCAACTAGAGCAGACTGAATTAATCGATTCTTGAATGGTGAATCAACACACAGGTAAATCCAGTTAATTCAATGGGTCTACTTTACTCAGAACTAACAATAGGATTCAGAACAGAAGTTCCCATTAAAAACCCGGGTGAACAGGTGACTTTTAAATAAAACCCTCTTCACAGCTTGTTCTTTTTCTCTCTCTCTCTCAGAGTTTTCTGACACACATTCTTGCCCTTCAGAGCAAAAGGTAGACACAGAAATCTCATGAGGTTAAAAAATGCCTTTGTTATATAATATTATTTTACCATCCATGTGTCTTGTGGGACAAGCTACAGTGTCCTACAGTAGGGCTACCAGGTGAAATAGGGGACAGGGCTCTGGTCCCTGTAGCAGTTGTGTAGAAGAGGCAACAGCTGCTGAAATCACACTTTTCTACACAACCATTAAAGGGACAGCAGCCCTGGATTTTTTTTAGAGATGGGTTGGTTTTTTGGTGGGTGAAAAGTGTACAGGTTGAGTCTCCCTTATCCAAAAATGCTTGGGGCCCAAGGTAGTTTGGATTTTGGAATATTTTGGCTTTTGGAATACTTGCATGTGCATAATAAGATCTTGGAGATAGGACCCAAGTCTAAACACAAAATTCATTTATGTTTCATATACACCTTATACACATACCTTGGAGGTAATTTTATACACAACATTTTTAATAATTTTGTGCATGAAATAAAATTTGTGTATATTGATCGACCAGAAAGCAACACTATAACTATCTCAGCAACTCATGTGGACAATTTTGGGTTTTGGAATATTTTGGATTTCAGAATTCTGGATAAGGGAGACTTTGGTCATCAGTTCAGAGTTGTCCTTTATCCTATAGGGAGAACAACTAGGACCTAATACCACATTAACTGAGTTGGTTTCTATGATGTCAGATACACACTTTAACAAACAAAAAACAGCCTTTATACTTTTTAATTCTTTTTTAACATATCATTTTGGTCCAAGAATAGAGGGTTGCCATAAGTTGAAACTGACTTGATGACAAATAACACACACACACACACACGCACACACGGAATGCCAAGATTAGCCCTGACCAACAAGAGAAGATGAACCTGATGTAAACCACTGTATAATATTCATTCCAGTAAACACCAAACTATTGCATATTTAATAGGAAGAAAACCCTTCTGAATTAATGTTTCACGTTCAGAAAAGCAACTTACCTTCCCTCGTCCCTCCTTTTCTTTTTGTAATAGGAAGGAAAACAGCATTATGTTTGTTTAAACCTAAAGGCATCAAAATCAATATTTCATGATAATGAAAACAAAGCATCACAAAAACCATGTTTTAAAAAGACTGATCCTAGGTCTCAATGCACCAAAACAACAAACCTACTTCCAGGCCTGTGCTGTTGATTTGAGACAGTACAAGGCATATAATCAGGGATTAGAAAAGTGGCCTTTTGGAATACCATTCCCAGAATCCCACAGCCAGCACAGTGGATCACAGAATCATAGAGCTGGAAGAGACCCTGAGTTCAACCCCATTCTTCCATGCAGGAACACACAATCAAAGCCCTCACGACAGATAGCCATCCAGCCTCTGTTTAAAAAACTCCAAAGAAGGAGACTCCACCACACTCCCAGGCAGTGCATTCCACTGCCGAACAGCTCTTACCATCAGGAAGTTCCTCCTAATGTTTAGGTGGAATCTCTTTTCCATGGTGGGGTTGATAATAGTAGTCCAAAAAAAATTTTTTTTTACAAGATCTGTATATATCTGCATATATCAACTAGTATCAGACACAGCAAGTATGAAAAACCATCTTCATGCTGACGTCTGAATCATCTCAATGAAAACCAGTTGAGATCTGCAATCAGCCATGAAAGTTTCCAAAAGCTATGTCAGAATTTGAAAAGATTACTTTTCAGACTGTAACTCCCAGAACCTCCCAGCCAGTGGCCCACTGGCCATACTAGTGGGGAAATTCTGAGATTTGTAATCCAAAAAAGTAATTATTCCAGAGTTTGGCCAAAATGGGATTTCCAGGTGTGATTGTTCCCTTTGTTCTGTATGTGTCACTGCCCCCTCCCCCCAGAAAAACATTTTGTTCCCTCTCCCCAAATTGTACAAAGTTCATTTTATCAGATTTGTAGTAAGAGGACAGAGCCAGCTGACCACATAAGGGCCAAGATCGTATCTCAAAAAGCATGACTTTATGCTGACTGAGTTACGTAGCAGTTGCACAATGCCACCTTGTTAGTGAATTGGGATGTTGAATGTGCTGCCCAATGCACATGCACATCAACATGCACATTGTACATCATGTGTAATGTTTGTGTGAACCACAAGCAATGTGCACACACAACTTGCACAATGAATAAACACATTTAGTGGTGCCATGTGAGCAACTCAGCTTCTGCAACCTTGAACTGAATACAGTTCATATAATCACAAAATCTTAAAATCATAGATTTGGAAGAGACCACAAGGGCCTTCCAGTTCAACCTGCCATGCAGGAATACACAATCAAAGCACTCCGGACAAATGGCCATCCAGCCTTTGCTAAAAAAAAAACTCCAAAGAAGGAGACTCCCACACATTCCAAGGCAGTGTATTCCACATTCCGAAGCAGTTGTTCTACACTGAACAAAAATGTGGAACCAGTTTCACACATGTCCTCACTTGTGTGTAAAATTCCAACAGGACCGAGGCCAGTATCAATACCTCAAATAGGACAATGAAGGGAGCATAGCTTAGGAAGAGAAATCCAGGCCAGAGCTGGCTGGTGGCTTCCATGGTAGGAAGGTAGTGAATCCAACCCAAGGTTTTAGTCCAATTTTTAAAGGAACTATCCACAGTGTTGAACCTATTTGGGTGATGGGGTTCAACATTTGGCATATCTCCTTTCAAACTCAAACTAAACCCTGGTACAGATTTATCACTGCACTGACATGGAATCTACCACTGGTCTAGAGGTCCCCCAGGAGTTCCTGGCCTATATTTTGTATTGTTCAGTCTAATAATGCAAAGCATGGCAGATCAGTGTATTTCTATTCCATACCAATGGGATATGTGTCCAATCATTGGTCCTTCCACCTCTTTCCAGACCAGTCTGCGTGCATTAAAAAAGAGCACAACATTAATATTTAAATTGAACTTATTTATGATAGAATACACATATGGGGGCATATTTCCCTAAAACATGTGTTCTGATGAATTTTTTCCCTATAAAAACGTTGTGTATATTTCCCTTAAAATATGCATTTCTTTAAAAAAGGGAAGAGGTATATCACAATTTTTTTTCAGTATGAAAGACCATAATTTGATCAATACATTAGTCCAGGAAGTTCAAATTAAGTCAGCTCATTGAAAATCCTTCAGCATACTTATATGGTGACTCTTTCACTCTGTTCAGAGGTTCAGTATAAGTAAATCTCCATAGTTCAAACTTGAGCAGTGGTTCTTAGGCTTTGGTCCTCCAGATGTTTTAGATTTCATTTGCCAAAATCCACAACCCCATGCTGGGTTGAGCTTCTCGGAAATGAAATTCCATATATCTAAAGGACAAAAGGTTAAGAGCCCCCATCCTATCCCAGCCAACCTCCCAGGGTATGTTCCCGTGTGTTTGTGCCTTCAAGTCACTTGCTGACTTATGATGACCCAAGAGTATCATACAGTTTTGTTAGGAATACTCAGAGGTGGTTTTGCCAGTTCCTTCCTCTGATATATAGCCGACAGCACCTTGTATTCATTGGTGGTCTCCCATCCAAGTACTACCCAGGGATGACCTTGCTTAGCTTCCATGATCAGACAAGATCTGCCTTTAGGGTATTTAGGTCTACACCCAGGAAACCAAATGGGGCCACAATCCCAGTTCTGCAGTCATAAATCATAGGGACTTGTTTGTCTTCACAGACGTCACAACTTGATTCCTCACAATAGCCTGGGCACAACAATGTGATTTCAGCACTCATTTTTACTCCAATAGGGGTGCCTAGGCATTCCATCCAGAGTGGTCAAGAGGTGACCATGAGCTACATGCTGCCTGAATACCCATTTTTGTGTATTCCTCACTGAAAATTCTTGTTGCTGCAAAATAATACTTTTATTATTACTTTTAAAATCTTCCCTTAAGGGAAGGAGATGCTCTATCCTGTATACTGAGAGGACTCTAAGGTGGAGGTGGACACCCTTTCTGCTCTAGAGAGAGATCTATCTTACTTGTTGCCAAATTTCAACAGTGGCAATGCAACCACCTTGGGAGGAGCAAAGTACCAAGGGAGATCCAATGTTCCTCTGCCCCCTACAAGGCTGCCCTCAACATTAGACTGTTGGCAGTAACATGGCCTCTGTGTTGTGCTCCCAGCCAGCTTCCATTTTGGTTTTAGCTACAGATGCATCTTACTGATGGGATGCTCACACTTAAAACAACAACAACAAATGAAAGGTGCATGGATGATCCTGGCATTATTTATATGGGCCTCATTCTCTGAGTAATAGTCAGAGCTGCAAGAAAGAGTAGCAGCTATAGGCTGCAGCAGTATATTACTGCCGTGACAGTAAATACGGTACCTACAAGTACTTCTGCTCTTTGTGTCTAAGTCATTTCCTTGTCATTACAGGAAAAATATCCTGCTGACAGCTACTTGTTCCTTTCAAATCCCATGCATATTTCAGTGGTGACCTTGTGCTTAACACTTGTATTTTGTGCTCTTGCCTCCTCCCCTGGTATACACATTTAAAAAGCAAAACAATGCCCCCACCCCAAAGAACTAAAAAATCCCAGAAGAATGGCATTTGGGAGCTCCATGGGCACTTCCTAATTTGCAAAATCCTCAGCTATACTGTGAAGCATGCTATTGAGGCTCATGGATTTTAATGTAGAGAGCACCTTACCTGGGTATAACCAATGCAAAGAGACAGGAAGTAATTCAGTTCTAGGAGACTTATTTTAAGAAGTATATAGACAAGTTGGAGCAGGTTCAGAGAAGGGCAACAAGAATGATAAGAGGGATGTAGAACAGATATGAGGAAAAGTTGAGGGAACTGGGCATGTTCAGCCTGGTGAAGAGAAGACTTGACATGATTGCCCTCTTTAAACATCTAAATATCTAAAAGGTTGTCACAGAGAAGAGGGTGAAGATTTGTTCTCTTCTGCCCCAAAGGGTAGGATCAGGTCTAATGGTTTTAAATTACAGGAGGGCAGAATTGTATGGAACATTAGAAGGAATGTCTTGACAGGAAGAGCTGTTGAGCAATGGAACCAAATTTCCTAGAGAGGTGGTACGGTCCCTTTCTCTGGACATCTTAAAACAGAGGCTGGCCAGCTACCTGCTGGGGGTGCTCTAGTTGGAGTTCCTGCATTAAACAGGGGGTTGGACTCGATGGCCCATAGGGCCCCTTCCAACCCTATGATAATAGATCATACGTGCAGTCCCTATCCCCAGTTTCCATGGTTTGGCTAGATTTTTTGCTTAAAAGCCCCAATTGATGTCTGGAACTCAGGAATGGAGCTAGTGTATGCAAGGCTTCTCTTTACTCTAAAGGAGGAGAGGTCACAAATGCTTCCCAGTGGTGGATCTCCTCTATTGGACGATGGAGTTGTGAAACTAAATAAGGTGTTGTATGCTATTTTATCACCAGTGCTAAAGTAAGAGTCCTTGACTGGCCTTACCAGTTTTTCTTAGTAACTTATAGAAGCTTATAGGCTATTTGAAAGACCAAATCTCCCTGCATGAGCCTGCCCAAGTTTTAGGAGCCTCAGGGGGAGAGCTAAATGTTGGTCCCACCATTGTTAAACTCCTGTCCGGTGAATAAGGATGCCAGATTGAAAACTAGAGAGGGCTTCCGTACCTTTAGCTGTTAGGCAGAACAGAGAATTTTTGCAGGTGTTGCTTGTCTTGCAACCAGATTAACAAGCAACACCTGCTGAAATCCCCTCTTCTATACAACCATAAAAATTCCACTCTAGTTACCCTACAATTGAGGATGTGTGAGAGGTCTATTTTGGTAGCTGGTCCCAGGATGTGGAATTCTGTTTCATGGGAAGCTAGGCTGGCCCCCTCTTGCTTTCCTGCCACCAGCAGGTAAAGACCTTTTTTAAAATAAAAATAAAAATAAAAAAAATAAAAATAAACAAGCATTTGGCTATGGACTTGGTGTACAGAAGAGCCTTCCAGTGGGGTATATATGCTATACTTTTATTCTTACTATTTTGATTTTTAAATGATTTTACATCATTTTAAATTAGCTGTATTTTAATAGGATAGCTTATTTAATTGTTTTTATCTTATTTATCATTGAGTATTTAGTTGCACCTTCTTTTTAAAAGTGCCATAATCCATGCTGGGCCCCATGTCAGGAGAAAGCTGTGCAATGGGTCCTTTGTATCCATGGGGGTTTAGTTCTATACCCCCTCCCCAACCAGATAGCAAAAACTGCAGATGGTTAAGTCCTACATATAAATCAGTGGGCACTCCTGTCTTAAGTATGGGCGTCTCCATGTAAAGTATGGCACCACCATTTTAAGTATGTGGTGATGATTTGTGGATGCTGGAACCCAGATACAGAAGATCCACTGTATATATATATTCAGTAAATAAAGAATTAAACAAATTGGCAGGCAACATCTTGTACTTCATTGGCAGCAACAAAATGGCTGCCTGCCCTGCTATGGTGCATCAGTTCAGCCACATCAGGGGCAAGAATGCTAAACTGGACAGACATAGGATCCAGGGGACCTTTCTGATATTCTTAACTTTCTAAATGCTCCACAAAATGGTTTGGACAGCCTATAATGGATAAGGCAAAACACTGCAGCCATTAACATAGCAAAGTCAGACCTTAACTGGGAAAGTGTAATAGGCAGAGAGTCAATTCAAGCCAAATTCAATTACAGTCACCTGGAGCTTGAGGGACTTCATGGCCACTCCTTCTTGAGTCTCAAAACTGGAGGATATTTTTTTTCTTCCTGGTAGAATACCTCATTTGTTTGACTCCTGTTGTTACCTTCCATTGGACTAATTTATTAGAGCCTCTTAAACCCAAAGATGTTGATTGCAAGTCGGTATGACTGTAAGCTCCATACTCACTGTTTGGTAAATGAAACCAGTAGGTGATTCCCCAAGCCCTTGTTTGTAGCTCTGCTAATTTTTCTGGATGCCTTACATCGGAGACACTGCTGGGAAATTACTATCAGTAAATTGTCTCAGGTTCGACATAAAACTCAAAACCTGCTCAGAATTTGGAAAGATAAAACTAATGCTATGACCTGTTTGGGAGTTTCAACACAGCCCAAAGGAGAGCACTGTCTCCTGGTAAATGTTGCAGAAGTTCTTGCTGACTGTTATCTGGTTTTTTAAAACGTACATACAAGGGGTCCCATTAGAAAATGGCTGCTTCCATTTGTAAAAATCCCTCAGTATCTTACTGGGATGTCAATAGTCATTAGCTTCTTTCACCTTCCTTTTCCTACTCCCTCTCCTTGCAGTGATGGAGTGCTAGAAATAACCCCTTCCTGCATGTTAAAATCTCACTCCAACATCACTACTAATTGCAATCCGGGCTTTGAGTCCAAAAGTCATCAATATCTCATTTTTATCCAAGCTCCAGACATCAGGACTCTGAATCATTACCCGTGACTAATAGTAACCACCAATCACTGGCAATATTGTCCCCAGCTTTCAGTATATAGCAATTTCTTTTAAGAAAAAAAACAAAAACAAAAAAACAGGGTGAGACAGAGGCAGACTTATCCAGAAGTGCAGCTCAGATATGAATGCTCAAACCTGAGGCCTGAAGAAAAAACAGCAGCAGAAAAAACCACAAAGCAAATGTTTCAAGCTATCTGATCACATCGTGAACTATCTGATCACAGATGTGATCAGATCTGCTAATAATAACTGGAATAGATAGACTGAGTATCCTCGTAACCTAGTAATATAGATTTTATTTCATTCTTGCGAGCATGAATGAATACATTTCAAAACTTTTTTTCCCCACTGGGCAAAATTTATAAATGTTTTTTGCATAAAAACACTGTTTTCTGCACAAAGGTGTTATTTTTTTCCCCAACAGGTTTTTCAGTTGTGATTCTGGCATTTTCATTTTGTGACAAAAATATTTTACAAAAACTTTTGGGGGTGGGAGCAAAAATACACTGGCCGGCATCCATTCACTGACATATGTGAGTGTTAAGTTTATCTCATACCTGCGTAAGTCTTTTTTTTGGGGGGGGGGTCATTGCAGAGTGAGGAATTCACTACCTCTCTTGCATAATGACCAACTCCTCCAAAGCCTTCTATACTGTCCTGACATGGCCCAGTAGAGGCTGCAGGAGGATAAATTTGTCTTAGCCCCCTTATCTTCATCTGTGCCTCTGTTCCTCTCAGCATAAGAGCATATAATGCACCAGTATATATGTGAAATTCTCTGTTTCTCTAAACCCCACCTCCATTTCCTTCCCCTCTTTGTTTTGTATTGAATTGTACAACTGTGCTTTCTTCCTGCACTGAAATCCCTGCCCATTTGTAAGGAAGTCTCCCAATGTCTGCATTTATTTGCACAATTTATCTAATTTATGCAACATTCCCTGCTGACCAAAGAGTTTTTATGCATGTCTTTTGTCAAATCGTGCACTTATTAGCTGTATGCCTTTTTAAATTCTGAGCATTGTTTTTCACGTACTGAAAAAAACATCCTACAAGATATGCCAGTATGCAAGTGCTCAAGGCAAGGTTGCACATTTTCTTGCAACAAGTCTCAGCAGGTTCAAAAAATGTTACTTTCCATCAAGACTGTCAAGCCCAATGCATTTTCTTTCCCCCCTAATTTCTAGCAATGCCTAGGGCCTGCATGCACAATTTATTACCCAGGGGTAAGTGCCCCTGATTTTACTCCAGTTATAGATTTGTTCATCCACCCTGGCAGCAAATGTAGTCCATTTTTTCTCCCTTTGCAATACCCTAGGAATGACTGAACATCATCACAGAGCAAACATGCAGGGCTTATTCTGCCAGTGGGTGCTCAGTTGAGCCATGCCAGGAGTTTGAAAGTCTAGTAAAAAGTAAACAGGCGGGGGAAGAGAATTGCACACTTTTATTATCCACCATGTCGGTAGGAATCAAATAATTGCACAAATCCCTTCCTTAAACACAGTGGGTCTTGGTATGGGTACAAAATGGAACACAGGTGTGTGGCACTAGCCTCCATGACTGGCAGGCTACAAGAACAGCAGCATACAGAGCCACAATTCTCTTGGTGGAGATGGGCACACAGAACTTGGAGAGATGCATGACCCAATTTTGTACCTGTCTGGAGGGTTGCAACCACCCCATCACAGCTAGAATTTTTGCAAAGGGAACTGATACACACTACTCCTGGTTGCTCTCAGGGTGCAACCACCTTTCAGGGTGGGAGAACCACCCCAAACAGCATCTATAATGGGTGGGTCAATGGAAATCACAAAGAATCACCACACTGGACACACAAACCCCAGGCTGATTATGGCCCACTAGCTAGAGGATTCTCACCATAGAGTAAAGGCAGACAGTTGGGCTCTTTATTATTGGTAGCTAAAGAAGAGGCTGGCACAAGGAAGCCCTCCTCTGTGCCCTACTACTATGAACAATACAGGTCCTGTATCCACAGATTTGGTATCCATGTTTTCACTTATCCATGTCCAAAAAATTGTTCTCTCTAGGCATTTCTAGGTCTTCCAGTGTGACTCTATGGTCAACTTCTGGTGTTCATCTCATTGAAAAGAACAGGGTTTCCTATTATCCACAGTTTCTAGTATCTGCAGGGAGTCTTGGAGCATATCCCTCATAGATACAGGGGTCAATCTATACTTTACATAAAGACACAGGACAGGGCCTTCCTGTTGAAGCACCCTACTGTGGAATGCCCTCCCATTGGACCTCCAATCTGTGCTTTGGCCTATTTCATTGCGAAGTTACAATGTATCTTTCCAACTGTATGTGCAGGACACAGTGACCATAAACATGGTTCTGACTTATTGGGTGGTGAAATTAGGATTAGACACTACTGTATCACCCTTAACACTCAAATCTTGTCTGATTTCAAAAACTGAGTGTGATTGGGTGAGGTTAGTACCTGGATGGAAGACTACCAGAGAATAATACCAAGGACCTCCAGGTAGGTCTAGGAAAGAATCCTCTCTAGAACCCAGAATACCTACTACCACCTACAGTTAGTCTCTTTCTCTCTGGCTTTTTTTCACAAATGAAGATTCAGGAAGGACTCATCCCGCACTTTCTGCAATCACACTGATGACTGAAAAGGCCAATCTGAGATAAACATGTCCGGTTGCAGAAAGCACAGCAGAAGGTCTCCTTGGGTGATGATTCCGGGTTGTGATTCTTTCTGCGTTGTCATTTCTCTTGAAGACTTGTTCGGCGTGAGTTCTCAAATAAGGCTCTAGCATTGCGGATAGTGCATCTCCATGCCTCCCGATGTGAGGCCATGGCGGACCATTGTGGGTGATCAATTTGGCCGAGCCTGAGATGTTGTTTCAGGGAGTCCTTGTATCACTTTTTGGAGTGTCCCTCTTACGCTGATCTGTGGTGAGTTCACCGTAGAGTACTATTTTTGGTAGACAATGGTCCTCCATCCTAGAAATGTGCCCTGCCCAGCGCAGCTGTGCTTTCAGTATCATGGCCTCAAAGCTGGTCACATAGTCAGTCCAGTGTATATTTAGGATTGTTTGCTTCAGGTTGACTTCCAGCCCAAACAGCACTGCAGCTGTTGCGAAGCAGGATGTTAGGCGCTGCAGAGCTGCTTCTGTGTGGGCAACAAGGGCAGCATCATCAGCGAAGAGCAGCTCACGGACTAGATAGTTTAGAGTCTTAGTGCGAGCCCTCAGACGGCTTAAGTTAAACAAGCTACCATCAGTACAGTAACATATATAGATGCCGTCGTCTTCTTCAAGCTCTGCTGTAGCCCTTTGAAGAATCATGCTGAAGAAGATTGTAAATAAAGTTGGAGCAAGAACACAACCTTGCTTCACTCCATTAGTTATTAGAAAGGGCTCTGAAAGAGCATCGCCGTATCTGACTTTATTTATTTATTTATTTATTTATTTATACCCCGCTCTTTAGCCTCAAGGCTATCAGAGCGGCTTATAAATTGTTTTAAGCAATAGCTATTTAATCATTTTAAGGAATTTGGGGGGACATCCTAGTCTTTCCAGGATCTGCCACAGACCTTTTCTACTTACAGTGTCGAAGGCTTTGGTGAGGTCGACAAATGTTACGTAGATACCCTTGTTCTGCTCCCTACATTTTTCTTGCAGTTGTCTAAGGGCAAATACCATGTCTGTAGTACTCCTATTGACTCTGAAGCCACATTGGCTTTCAGGAAGAAGAATATCTTCTGCAACAGCGGGAACTAATCAGTTCAGGAGTATCCTTGCAAGGATTTTTCCAGCAATAGAGAGCAGTGTTATGCCTCGATAGTTTGAGCAGTTGGATTTTGCTCCTTTTTTCTTGTACAGGGTGATGATGACTGCATCTCAGAGATCTGATGGCAGTTCCCGTTTTCCCCAGCAATTCACAAGGAGTTCATGGAATTTATCATGGAGTACATGACCTCTGTGTTTCCAAACTTCAGGTGGGATTCCATCAATCCCAGCTGCCTTGCCATTTTTCATGTGCTGTATGGCCTTAAGGGTCTTTTCCAAAGTGGGAGCTATGTCCAATTCATTTTTTATTGGTTTTTGTATCATATGTTGGATAGCTGAGCCTTGGACTACTTGGTTGGCACTAAAGAGACTTTGAAAATGTTCAGCCCATCAGTTCAGGATGGAGGCTTTATCAGTAATTAGTGTTTAACCATTTGTATTGTATAAGGAGCTTTGGACCTGATAAGTAGGTCCAAGCACTGCTTTAAGAGCTTCGTAAAATCCTCTTAGATCACCCAGATCTGCACAGCGTTCTGTCTTTTCTGCTATATTGTTCCACCACTTGTTCTGAATGTCTTGGAGTTTTTGTTGAAGTTTACTACATGTGAGACGGAAAGCTGCTTTTTTTACATGGCAAGTTGGCTGGGTGAGGTATGCCTGGTGAGCAGTTCTCTTCTTTGCCAACAGCTCCTGGATCTCTTGGTTGTTTTCATCAAACCAGTCTTGATTTTTCTTATGGAACCCAAGGGATCCTTCCACAGACTAGAGGATACTGTTTTTGATATGTTGCCAAAGCACTGAAGGAGAAGGATCTGTAGGGTGGTCTTCAAGTTTTGTTTGCAGATTTGCCTGGAATTTGTCTCTCATAGTAGCTTGTTGAAGATTGTTGACTTGGAGTCTCTTCTTTAAGATGCCTCCCCTCTTAGGTTTGAGCTTAAGATGAAGATTTAGTTTACATCTGATGAGACGATGATCTGTTGGGCATTCTGCACTGGGCATCACTCAAGTATGACGGACATTGTGAATGTTTCTCTGGAGGACTAGAACATAGTCAGTGAGGTGCCAGTGTTTGGATCAGGGATGCATCCATTTTGTCTTCAAGCTATCTTTCTGCTGAAAGATTGTGTTTGTAATAGTCAGCTGTTGTTCTGCACAGAACTCTAGCAAGAGGCGTCCGTTATCATTGCTATTTCCAACACTATGCTTGCCTAAAACACCTTTCCAGGCTTCGGAGTTCTTTCCTACTCTGGCATTGAAGTCACCAAGGATAATAATTTTATCTTCTACAGGGACTTTTTGTGTGAGTTGGTGTAGGTCTGTGTAGAATTTGTCTTTCTCAACAGGGTCAGCTTGCATAGTTGGAGCATATATACTGAAGAGAACAACATGTGGGAGGCGTAAGGAAATAATCCGATCAGAGTGTCCTGTTGGCAAGGTTTTGAGTTTGGAGGCAATGGAGTTTTTAATCATAAAGCCTACTCCTGAAAGATGTTTTTCGGTTTTGGGTTTGCCAGACCAGTAAAGTGTGTAGCCGGCGCCGTGTTCTTTAAGGCTGCCTTCCTCATGGAGACGAACTTCACTAAGAGCAGCGATGTCAATATTAAGTCATGATAGTTCATGGGCTATTAGAGCAGAACGACGCTCAGGCCGTCCACTATCTTCAGAGTCTTGCATGGTTCTGATGTTCCAGCATGCAAGTGTCAGTTTATTTACACCTTTGGGGGCCGGTGTGTGCCTTTGTTTCTTTGCCTTTGTTCGACTGCATCAGAAGATGCCCATTGGCCACAGCTAGCCAACCAGGTAGATGGGGATGAGCTTTCATTAGGCCACCTTTTCTAGGCCCCTCTCCATATGGAGCAAGCAGTGTTCTCCTTAAAAAAGGCTGCTTGGTCATTCAGGATGCTGCTGAACAAGACTGTCATCTCCTGGGTCATCCTCAAGCAACCAAAGTCCTGAGCTTCCTGCATACAGGGTTGGGTCTGCGTCTTCCGGTGCATCTTTTCACCTACCGTTTTGTCCTTTGCCTATCGCTACAGGGCTTTTTCGGAATTGGATTTATTCTTTGAGCCTGTGCAATGGATTTTTCTGGTGGAGTGCAGCATGCACAGAACTTGCCTCACCCTTTAAACCAAAGGTTCATCTGCTGTGGCCTTGCAAGCATGGATGGTAGCAACGAGGTCCTCGGGTTGTAGGTTTGATTAGAGTTTCCTTCTCTTAGATGGTTGACCTTACAGGGTTGAATGGGAACCATCTGTCCAGGTTTGGAATTAGAGTTTTCCTTCTCCTAGGCTGGTTGCCATGAGGCTAGAGAGCCCATCCTGCCCTTTGACACTCTTTGTCAGACACTTCGGTTTTGACCTGTCTGGCATGGGAGGCCCTACCAGTGGCTATTATGCCACCACCAGCATAGCAAAAACATCATTAGGGTATGCAAGCCTCTCCCTCACAACAAGGGGGCATCAATAGAAGAGTTAGTAATATTGAGCTAAATGAACCAAACATCTGACTTTATATATCTATTTTCTGGATATCTTAAATTTGTAAATACTTAAATAAATGAATAATATTGCCTACCAGTCACAGGGTCCTCTGTTCCATACTCTTGTCTCCTACTGTACCTACTCTAACACCATCCCTTTTCTTTCCTTATTTTTTAAACATCTTTTGCCTGCTGAAGAAGCCAGTAGAGCTCTGAAAGCTTGCATCATGTGTTTTTGCATTTTCATTGACCAATAAAGGTATTGTTCTTTTGTGGATTGTGGATTTTGTTTTGTTTAGCTGCATGGCCAACATGGCTACCCCTGAATACATTTCCTGGATTTGAAGATACCTCATTTTGCTACAACAGGGGAACCCTAAACAAGAGGAATATATGGACTGGGCCTTAAATCTCTGAGGTTTCTACCTCCAACAAAGCTAACACTTCTCTTTTGGGCTACAATTGGCTACAACTGGCCAAGTTTTACCTATACAGCACCTAAAAGTTTTTGGGTTTTTTCAGATATAGCAGTACAGAGACTTCTTGAGAAATCCAATGATCTGTGCCTAAGAAAGGAGCCCTTTGTCTCAGATCCCACATGGCCAAAAAGTAGGAGTGGCCTCTGCCTGCATGAGATCCCTCACAACAACACAAGCAACATCTAAGACAACACATAGGCCTGTGACTATAATACTGTCACTTTTCTTTCCTTAATTTTAAATACCTTTTGCCTGATGAAGAAGCCACAGGGCTTCAAAAGCTTGCATCTAGTGTGTTTTTTGCATTTTGGTTGGCCCATAAAGGTATTGCTCTTTTGTGGATTCTGGATTTAGTCTAGTACTAGGTTCTTGCATCCTGGATTCTTTGTCATTCTTATGCCAATCTCCACTTCCCACTGTGAATGCTTGCTCCCATTATCTCTTCATTCCAAGTTGCCTCCTCACTTGTCTTTTGAAGTGACTAAGATAAAAGAACAATGGATTACATTTTTCCCCAGGATCCCTTGCTGTCAGAAATCTTGGAACAACTGATGCTGGATTAAGGGAGCAGTTAAAAAATGACAACCACCGATTCTCTCTTGCGACAGAGGTACATCTTTCTTTTCCCTGCATTCTGCACCTTGCTTGTCCTAATCTGAAAGAAGTCCCTAGAGATCCTCACATTTTCATTTCAAACCCAACCAGCACAGCACTTTCTCTGTGTTATGTCACTGGCATGGTTTAAAAACAGCTGCTGCTTTCGACAACCCAAACTTCCATGGGCCCATTAAACTGATGAAGTTAAAAAAGACAACTTTAAGTGTGAAACATCAGGAAAAATTGCTACCCTGTTGACTAAAGCAGACAGAATTACTTGCAAGGGAGGCTAATCCATTTCAACCTGCCAAGACTATATTTCACATTTGATTAAAAACATGGGACTCTGTACAGATAGAAAAAAAAAATACTCAAGCCAAAAATTAGGACCTGCCTTCTTCGGCTCTCTCACCAATGGCTTTTATGAGACTGGAAAAAACATTAATTTTCCTTCCATGCTTTTCTTTCCAATATTAAATCAGTCTCTAGGAAAACACTGTCTCACAAAGCCTACCGGTAAGACAAATCCCTGCTGATATGGTTTAGAAGATACTCACATCACAGCAAAATACACTAGATCATATACAGTAGGTTTGCCAGCGGCTTGCACTCAAGATGAACATAAATCTTGTGCAAGGGCTAGTCCTGTTGTTAGGCAGAGTGAGGCAACTGCCTCAAGTGGTAGATACTAGGGGAAAGCAGTGAGAGCTGCCTGAACATCCTTTCTTAGTCCCCTGAACATTCCTTTCTGTTGGAGGGCAGAGCTGTGCATTTCACATGGGCTCCATTGCACCCCATAAACTAAGCAGATGTCTTCAGCTATCATGGAAGAAACTGTCCTTTATTAGTGCTAAAGTAAGAGCTGGTACCATTTGCTTCTGTACACGGAACTGGGCCAGACCGCCATTTTGTTTCATGTGAAAAATTGTGTATGGAGAGGGAAAGAGGTTCTGCAAAGTCCCAAGGAGCTGTTAGTACATCCCACTTCCACAGAGCTCAGAAGCTGACATATAATAAAATTGGCGTATTAATAAATTGGCAGATTATTAATTTGGTTCATTAATGTGGCCTTCCACAAGGGAAAAACAGGATGGTCTCAGAAAGGTCATCTGAGTGCCACGCTTTACCCTAGGGAAGACTAAGGCTAAAAGTCAAAAGGACACATTTCCTAGTGGAAAGGGAGATGATGGATTGATGACTCCTTTGTGGATGCTAATTTTGAAATTTCCTCTCCTTAATCCCCAACCTTAAGACAGAGGTTGCTCAAGTTTTTTTTAAAATCCAATCACCAGACATTAAGGATAGTTTGCAACACAGTAGCATCTTCCACACCTATTGTCAATACCAGGAAACGAATTGTGCAACCCACGGAGGCTCATGAAATCTATTGTTCCAACCCAGGAAGCATCCACTCCCCTCGGGTGAATTTAGAGGTATAAATATGACCCCCAAAATCTCCCTCATTGTGCACAGTCCTAGTTACAGGGGAGACCCTGTCACTCTGTGTTAACCACCCAGATTCCTCCATCCCCTCTGCTGGATTGACCAATGAATTCCAGACTACAGGACAGGTTGTATTACCCCCAACAAATCCTCTTGCTACCCTCTATCCAGGTTTTTCCTACTGCCTTTCTATAGCCTTGTGTGAATGCTTCTTGTGTGACTGTGTGTGTGAGACTGGTGTTAGTTCTGCTCTTTAATAAAAACCATACTTAATTTCACATGTGTGTGTATTCCATCCAGACTAGTACTGGTATACAGAGGTTCAAGATTCCCTTGTTACCGTCTTCTGCATTGCTAAAGTCGAGTTGCTGCTAATTTCACCAACATATTAGAAACTCAATATTTACTTGGAAGTCCCCAAGGAGCATTTTGGGTAACAGAGCAATAATAATAATAATCTCAAAATGTATAAATAAACCCTCTCATAATCCCACCTAGCAGAGAGGGGTTAAAAATGGAAATTCTTCATTTTTCTATGCAACAACAAAGTAAACACAGATTTACATCACTAGCAGACCAGCTGAAATGAACAGAACCTGTTAGTCACAAGCACCGTTTCACTGATTTCAATAGGTCTGCTCTCATTAGAGCCAACATTGGATTTAGCCTGAAGTCTTTAAGAATTAAATCTCTGAAAAGGAAATTTCAGTGGGCAAACAAAGCTTTTCTTTCTACTTTCCTTCTGTCCTTTTTAAATATAGTTACCTTTTCAGATATGATAGATGATTTCGCCTTAGCTTGAGACAATGACCTAGGTCCTTGGAAAATTATTTCAGTAATTCCCCCTTGCCTAACAACATTGAGTTTAATCTGACTGCTTTAAAAATGACTCTCATGGTAGCTATTTGATCACAGAAGATCTTTACTAATTAGCTTTATGTTAATAATGAGAAACTGCTTATACCTGGAGGCTATGGCAACGCAGTTAACTCTTCCATCTATCATAAATGCTGCATTTCAGGCTCCCGTATGGTATGTAACAACACAAAACAGCAATGACATTTTCATGGAGTTCTTTTGATGATAAAGCTGTCATTGCCAGCTATCAATTTTCAAGATTTCTGTAGCATCTGATACTAATAACCTTCCCTCTCTATACCCATTTGGGAATTTGTAGTGAAATTCAGATGCTTACAACAAATAAGCTAAGATTCTGCCAGCCCTGAAATAAAATTACAAATGTACAACAATGTAATGAGCATTAGCTAAGGATGCTGACTTGTCGATGTTCCAGGAAGTTAATAATACGATTAGTTAACAACCTCCTGTGACTGTAAATAGGGTCAAAAGAAACAACAGAGGGGAGAAGCAGGATCATACCGTTGGCTTTGTCCCTTGCACATGGATTGATTCTTCTGTGCAAAGACTATAGATTCATACTGGTTTTAAACAGTGGGGAGAGCATTGCCTCTCCTAATGAAAATTCTGCCCTGATAAAAATTTCCTTCAGTTTCTAAATTGCCAAGCACTGCTGAGAGTGAGACACTAAAAATCATTCCCACTTAGAACTCTTCTATTTGTTGTGTTCACATTCTCTTGATAACTTTGCCTGCCCCTTCTCTTTGGATGTCAAAATTGTATTTCTAAATGCTCAATTGAAACTTGAAGTTGCTGCCATGCTAGAAATGAGGGGAGTAAAGGAAAATTTGCATGGCAGGGGGTTGGATTGGATGGCCCTTGTGGTCTCTTCCAACTCTGCAATTCTATGATTCTATGATTTAATGGAGGGGGCAGAATTCCTATTCAGAGGGCAATGCCCCCATTTCTCCTTCCTGTAGCTACTACCTCTGGTAGCAGATTTGGGGTGCCATGAAAAAGCAGCAACTTTAAATGGTTAGTTATTCATTTATTACTGTTGCCCTTTTCAGTGCCAAAGAGATAGACCGAGGAGCTTATAGGATTTTCTGCTCTATCAGTCTTCATACCATGATTTCAAGTGCAGGAGTGTTACCCTAATCGCTCTGAGGTCATGGAGAACCCTCAAAATATAGACATTTACTTGGGGAATTAATGTACTTGCCTTGGGTAATGAGCGGGGTAATGACAGGACCTTGTGACCAGCTATACCAGTACTGTTGGAGGAGACATAAGCTAGACAGAATAACAATAATCTTTCAGGGTGTCAGGGCAAGTAACAGGGGGCAGTGGGTTTCTTTTTGTTTTGCCTGTGCAACCTCAACTAGCAAAATATTATGAGTTGGCCCTATGCATAAGCCCAGGAAGGCAGGGATGGAACGTGCCCTCTGTGCATTAACTTTTTCTTGTTGCATATCATTGGACGGGTGGAGGAAGATGGAAGAGTGGACAGGAAGAGCTTCTTCCTCTTATGCTTTTGGAAATAAGTTAGGTTCCTGATGACAAGCAAAACAAAGGGCTTTATCAGACCACCCCACATTAATGTTCTTTTGCCGGCATAAATTGTGGCGTTTTTATGCTAGCAAAAAGCCCCACCACCACCACACTTACTCTGAGCGGCATAAAACAGGCTTCCCCAGCAGTAACAGAGCACAAACAGAGCTTTTTTTTTACTTCCAGGGGGTTGTTTACACGGGCAAATATTCCTCTAAATATACCGCTAAGATAGCTCATAGTTCCCATGGATTGCAGCACAGCATCACCTCATTCAGAAGGGGGGAAGGTAAAACACCCAAATATACCGTGGCAAGGGATGTTGCTACTTTTGCAGGTATATTTGCAATGTACTGCATTATTGGCAGTGTAAACAACCATTCCGCTAAGAGCTACAACAGAGCTGCATTGTGATTGGTTGATGATGCAGGGGTGGGCTTAAAAGAGGGGCAGGGAGGGAGGGAAAGACAGTAGCGATTAGAGGAAACTTTGAAAAATCCTCTCTGCTATTTTGCAAGCCAGTTTGCAAACAAAAAGGATTCCCAACAATTTTCATTCAGGGAGTATTCCTTCTCATCCTCTCTGCTGTTTTGCAAGTATGTAAAAGCTCAGTTCGTCAGCTGTGATCCTGTGCATGGGGGAGGGAGAGAAACCATTTCATGAAGGGCTGCATCAGAGCTGCACTGCTATTTTCCCTCTCTCTCTCTCTGGCTTTCCTCTATTTGGCAGAAAATGCTGTTAAGCAAGGAGGAAAACCTTCTGTTTGATTTGTGGGAAGGGAGTCGGGGGGAGGGGGACTGCCTCTAAGCTGTTAAGCACCGAGTTCGGGCCAGGGCAGACATTCCTATGGCATTCCTTTCCCTCTCCAATGCTTGGCCATGCCCCCAGCACTTTTGGGAGTGTGAACCTCAAAGCGGAAAAAATCAAAGAGCCACAAAATATAGCTGTGTAAACATATATCGTGTAAGCTACCCACCATTGATGTGGGAAAGTGCTAAAGCACAACTTAACGCAATAAAACCTGCCGTGTAAACCAGCCCCAGGTTCCTGATCTCACTGATTCTTGCAAGAAGATGCTAGTGCAGGAAATTTAAAAATAAAAGCAAAACACACACACACACACAAAGTACAGCAAAGCACAAAAACACACTTTAAAAGTCCCAACTTCATGGGGCAAGGTCATAAAAAGAGTGTCCCCTACCTGGCTGTCACAATCTCACCGAGTAAGTGTTTGCCCATTGATGCTGTATTCACATGAGTACAATCGTGTGAGGTTTCAAACGCCGGCAATGCTGATAACAAAGCACCACAGCCAATCTATTGATGCCTTGGGCCATCAAAATAGGATGGCTTTTTAACAAGATATGATCATGAAAGGATGACGTCGTCTGATACGTGTGCCTTTTCGTGACCCTTAGGTGTCCTTATGACACCATATTTGCTTCATCTGATAAAGTCCGCAGAATCAGGCACTCTGGTCTGAGCGATCACCACCCCACCCCAATATTTAAAGAATTTCTACCATAGCCCTCTTTGGGGGAGGCATAGAATGAAAACCAAGTAGCAATTGGGAAACACTGGTTCTCCTCAGTGACTTGTTCCCTACTGCAATGGAGTTGTACACATCTAGAAGATGCATTCCAGGTGTGAGTGTGGTTTGGTCTCAGAATGCAATTGATTTTCATGATTTTTTTTGTTGTTGGTCCTAATCAGTGGGGGCCCCTCAGCTGCGGAATAGGTTAGCCAGAGAAGTTTATTTACTTCCTTGGCATTTTATGATATTTTCAGCACAGGGTGGTAATCTTTCAAAGTGCACTTAAAATCTGGGTTTTCGTCATCTGATTTATGACCCATCATACCTCTGTGTTGCCAGCTTGCTTTACCTCCTTCCTCTGCTTAGGAATATTTTTTTTAAAAAAAATGTTTCATTTTAGTGTCTTCTAACATTATACTTTTTCTAACATTATACTTTCATATTGCATTTTATACTTTTATTTTCAGTGAGACACCCAGAGAACATTTATTATTTAGTGCCTTATGCATACCCATACAGCAGGTGACTATCTTGTGATGTCACACATGGTTCCTGTAGCTCCCACAAGTGCTATATAAGAATTACAGGTTCTTTTTACATCTGTTGATTTTCATTTTTGAGATCCTCTATTTGCTTTGCCATTCATTTATACAAATCATGCTAATTTGTTAATTATTCAGTGCAGTGGCATTCATTTTCAGTACTCACTTATGTTACGCACCTCCCTCCCTCTCATTTGTTGTTGTCTCTTACTGTCAACCATGCCAGAAGCAGAGGTCTTCTCAACAGCTATTTTTTTGCTGGCTACCATGTTATTTAATCATAATGATGTGGACACTTCTTTTTCCAAAGCACTGGGAGGGAAAATGGCAACTGTGGATGCCCCATTTTCCTCCACAGTGGCTTGGAATAGCAGATCACCTGGAATTGTGAGTAAATTACCTGAAGCCCCACAAGAAGGATCGCCTTTGGTTGCTGTCCCTCTCCAGGCACACCTGTGCACATGAATGTCACAAAGAAGGAATGATTGGGAGTAAGAAGAAATGCATACCCTCCAACAGTCTCAATTTGGCAGGGATAGCCATGGCTAATCCTCTGTTGTCCCAATTTGTCAGCTGTTTTTACAAGCTCCTGGTTTCTCTCTCCTCCCTCCAACTCCTCCCTTGTCCTCAGCTTATTTCAATTGCTGCTGAGGACTTTTTCAAATGGGGAATAAAACCCCCATTGAGGTCGGGAGGAGGACGGTGCTGTCTCACTTACAGCACTCCATTTCATATGATTCCGTCCTCCTCCTGACCTTCCCCCATGCTTCCTCCGTGCTGGGGGAGAGAGAAACAAACCACTTTTTATTGACGGGAGCATGGGGGAAGGTCGGGTGGAGGACAGCGTCATATGAAACAGAGCACTGTAAGCGAGACAGTGCCGTCCTCCTCCTGACCTTGACGGGGGTTTTATTCCCCATTTGAAAAAGTCCTGAATTCAAAATGCAAAACTAGTTTTCACTCAGTTAACTCAGCCAAGGGGAGAAGAGAGGAGCGGGCAGAATCTTGCCCTTTCCAGAAGGTTGAGGGAAAAGCAAACTGGAGCAACGTCTTGTAACTTATGTGTACTTCCTCATTAATAACATTTGCCATCTTGACCACACTCTGCTTTTGCTTGGCCAGACATCTCCTCGTTTTCATGTGTGAAATGCTGGCAGGTCTGGGCAATTCCTAGATCTAATATCTTGGCCCTGAAATCTCAATGCCTGGGCTACTCCTGTATGCTAGCCATGCAAAACACACCACACACCGAAAGGTCTTTTTAAAAAAGTTCTATCAGTGATGCTGTACTTGAAAATTCTTCTTTCTGCTGATCTCAGGTCAGTTGGGTACATTAATTTATTCCAAAGCTGATGTCAGTTGTGGGACTTCACAAGAGGAAAGGAAAAGGAGTATCCCAAACAGAACAATGTTGATATAATCTCAAGGAAACTCTCAAGCAACTGGGATGAACCCTGTCAACTATCTAAGCTTCTCTTGCCATGGGAGGAAGAATCCTGATGAAACCAAGGATATTATAATACTTTTTAATATTGTGCACACACATTATTTTAACTATTATTAAATTATAAATGTGGGAACAGAAGGAAAATGTCATTTTGGGTACCAGAGAGCAAGTGTATCCCTGCTCAGCCATGGAAACCCACTAGGTGACCTTGGGCAAGTCACACGCTCTCAGCCTCAGAGGGAGGCAATGTCAAACCATCTCTAGACAAATATTGCTAAGGAAACCCCGTGATAGGGTCACCATATAAGCCAGAAATGGCTTGTAGGCACACAACAACAACCAATGGACAATGCCCTCCTTTTGCTATAACCCAGATGGTGACCCTATCATAGGGTTTCCTCTGTGTGATTTATTCAAAGGTTTGCCATGACCTTCCCCTGAATATAGCCTACAGCACCTGGTATTCCCTTGCAAGTGATAACCAGGCCTGCCCCTGCTTAGCTTCCCAGGACAGTATCTGATGCCTTTCAGATTTTAAAGGTAGTAAAATAAAATAAATCTTTATGTATTTTTGTGCATTTTTAAAAAACTGGATGCATTAATGGGCTTATGCTACCATTGACTACAACACATTTGGGTCTATTTTAGAATTCTACATAGCATTTGGTGCAATATATATATATATATATATATATGTATATAGTTAGATGCATGTTTTCTTTTACAGGATGGAATGGAAGCCCAGATACGTATGGCTTTCTAACTGCAAATCACAAATTCTGTGTGGGAGATGCAGAATTGGAGAAAAAAACATGGAGCAAATTTCTTCCACATCTTTAATTAAAACTGTCTCTTGATGGTGTTGAAGCAGACATTGTGGAAGCAGACATAAGACTGGCAAACACACTGGGCTGATAAATTATGCTTTGTACATTCTTCTATTTGGTGCCCTCCCATGTTTCCTTCTCACATTTGTCATCGTGTCAACAACGTTGGCCCCACTGAAGATTGTCCTGGTCCTCAGATGAACATCTTTCCCTTTTACCCCTGAAATTCTTACATTATCAAACAGCAGTGCTCTGAGGTTCTTTTGATCCCCACATGAGATCTTCTAACTCAACCCAAATGATCCATTTTTCACTTTGATCTCAGTTTTCCTTTACAAGTTCCTGTTTCTTTTCTCTCACAACTAGGCTGAAGTGGTGAAAACAGCTAGTAATGTATCAGTGGCAATACTTCAAAAAGGAAAAGAAGGGGGATGGGGAAACTTTAAAAAAAGAAAAGCCATCACAGATCATAAATGACTGAATTTTTAAAATATATATGGAATCAGTATAATTTGGGAGAGAGGTCAGAGATTATGGGTGGAGCAGGCAAGGCAGCACAGTGTAGTGGCTTGAGCATTCGACTATGACTGGAGACCAGGGTATGAATCCCCACACAGCCTTAGAAACCCACTGGGTGACCAGGGGCAAGTCACACTCTCTCAGTCTCAGAGGAAGGCAAAGGCAAACCACCTCTGGACAAATCTTGACAAGAAAACCCTGAGATAGGTTCGCCTTAGGATCATCGTAAGTCAGAAATTACTTGAAGGCACACACGTCTTCCTGATGGTAAGATCTGTTAAACAGTGGAATACACTGCCTTGTGGTCTCGTCCAAATCTAGGATTCTATGCAGGAGTGGGTAAAGTGGAGCCTGGGGCCTTACACAGCTCCTGGACTCTACTTTTGCAGCCTCAAAGTAACCCTGTGGTCTTTCAAAGCTGTCCAAACCCACAATCTTTAAGTGTTTTCTGGTGTGATTTTCAGGCAGTTGTCACAAAAACAACAAAAATCCTTCCAAATGCATAACAAAAAGCACATCCACACACACACATCCTAAACACCCATATTCTGGACAAAATGGTGACCACAAATGACATGATATCAAGTATATTTGGCCATCCTCATGAGGAAGTGTGAGGCTTACAGGGTGTGGGTGGGACTAGCCCTTGATGCCCATGTACTTTCTCACTCCTGCTGTAGTGGGATACAACTATGACTATGCTGAACAAGGATAGTCAAAGGGTGGGCCCAATGCCACATGTGGCCCCAGGGTTATTTGGTGGCCCTTCACCCCTCTAGATCACCTAGACTGGTCTTATTTACTTAACCTAGGTCCTTCCCTTCTCCCAATATGGGACCCAAAGTGGCAACAATTTAAATTAATACAAATGGCAGTTAAAACAATGGATGGTACAAAAGTTCAAACAAACAAACAATCGTACCAAAAACATTGGCTGAGATCTCGTATTGGGAGATATTGCTACATCTAATGTTTGTGTGCACCTTCAAGTCTCCTGTTGACTTATGGCAAATCCATGAATTTCATAGTTTTCTAAGGCAAGGAATACTCAGAGGTCCCTTTCTCTGAAATATAGCCTACAGCACCTGGTTTCCATTGGTGGTCTCCCGCTCAAGTACTAACCAGGGCTGACCCTGTTTAGTTTCCAAGATCAGACAGGATCTGGTACCTTTAAGATATTTAAGCTCCTTCCACAATCTGCCCCCACAAATCCTACCTTTTAAGCAGTCCAGCTTCCCCCAATACAGCCGTGATCATGGGATGCCATCTCCCATTATCTGCAAGCTCAGCAATCAGGTAAACAAAGGGTTAACTAGGGTCTGCAAAAATGTAACACCTTTAGAATAAAATCATCAGAGTTGTCATAGGTCACAAGGAAGACACTGGCCAATCAAGACTCACGGGGGGGGGGGCTCTGCAAAGTAATATATACTGCCTTGGTGCCACGGGGCAGAGAGGAGAAAAAAGGGACCTGAGATGGGGGACATCGCATCTCAGATTGAGAGACAACAAAGAAGCCTCCTGGGGTGAGAATGTCAGGCCACTGTTGAGGCTGGTCTGAAACAGACATGTGGCTCCAGCCCCTCTGAATACTACAAACTGAACTTCATCTCAGTGAGTGAGTAGATCAGGAATGTATTAGAGCTAGTTTGCATTAGGGAATTTATGTTATTTTCCCACTTGGCTAGATGTTAGCTGAATGCTTAACTATCTGTAACTTCTATGGAAGTACCTGGAGGGAGGAGCCTTCCATGAGAGATATCTGCATGTTATGAACTCTGCTTTGAATAAACAGCCTTTTCTAATCTTTCTCAGCTGATGCACGCATGTGTCTTGTTTTGCTCGGATGCTTCTCTTCGGGACAGAGGGGAATGGTGTAATAGCTCTGCAAATAGAAGGGAGTAGAGAAAGGAACCCTCACAGTTTCCCTTTAGACTGTGTGGAAAAGGGGGTAGATTCAAAGGGTGGTGGCAGCGATACCGAAAGGGGGATGCAATTTAGGGGAATTCCCAGACAGAGGAATCCCCAAGATTTCATCTCAAAAGGGCAGCTTAGGGGTTCTCAGGCAGAAGCCCCCCCTCCAAGCTGCATCACAACAGCCATTCCCATGTTTCCAGAAAGTGAATCCCCACTCACCCCTCTGCTCTCCAGCAACACAGAAATTGGTGGGAGCTCCACTGCTTAAAGGGTGGGTTTGGGGGAGAGAGTTTTGGTTGTTGTATGGTTGAATTCCGACCTCTCTAATGGCTGTAAAAATGAGTAGGAAATGGTCAAGAATTCTGGGAGTAGTCATCCAAAACATCTAAAGGACTTCAAGAGCAAGAAAGCTCCCTTACGGGTAGAAGGTTGTGGATTAAGCCATGTGCTTCTCTCTCTCCCTCTCTCAGCTTTAATTCCCCATTTGACAACTGGGAACAAGAGTGGAAACCTACCTTACAGGGTTGTGATGAGGATTTCTGAGGTGAACTATTTAAAGTGCTGAATGCTCTCCAGGAATGCAGACTATTTGGAAAGAAAGGTATATATTCCTCTTGAGCTCCCTTTCTCCTAGCACTACTAGCCTGATTTACACATTAAATGCTTTTTTCAAGCACCATTCATATAGTGCTAGAAATTTCAGAGAAACCCTGTATTACAATAGTTAAGCAACTATTTACCATAACTTCACCTTACCAAAAAAAAAAAAAAAAAAAAAACTTCACACAACTTGAAAAAACAATGTTTTTGTCTGTATAATGTGTTTTTCAGGAGCCAGCCTAAAATATATATTTGTCAGCTGTGATGCTGTGAGGGTCAAGCCCTATAATCTCTTGCTTCCTGGTTATTTGAAGATAGCATTTACCAAAGTCCTTTGCTCATAAATCTAAGGTTAGGGAGGATAATGTGTCTTGTTCAGAAGTGATTGCTTTTAACTTACTTACGAACCAGTACTGAATGACTTTGTGTGTCAGAGATTTAGGGCACTATACACACCTGGGTGAAGAGCTACCCCAAATTTCCTGCTCAAGCTAGGCCTCCTTCCCAGAGTTGTTGCCAAATTTTCACTTCAAGCAGAAGTGCAATGTGATTTTCTACAATGTTCCCCAAAAGTCATTTCTGACTTACGGTGACCCTGAGATGAACCTATCACAAGCTTTTCTTGGCAAGGTTTGTTCAGAGGGGTTTACTCTTGCCTTCCTCTGAAGCAGAAAGAGGCTGATTTTCTCAAGATCACCCAAATAGGAATTTGGGAGACCAAGGTTCAAATCCCTCTTTGGCTATGGGAAACCCCATGGGTCACCTTGGGCAAGTCACACTCTCTCAGTCTCAGGGCAAGACAATGGCAAAGCCCCTCTGAACAAATCTTGCCAAGACAACCCCATGGATAGTGTTGCCATTAGTTGTAAAGAACTTGAAGGCATGCAACAACATGGGTTTTTTTGGGGGGGGTGGGGAGGAAAAAGAAGAAGGGCTGCTTCACAGGATCAAGAAAAGCACAGCCCTGCCCACATAACTCGGCTCACTCATACCAGTTTGGGGTGGCCATGTGTCCTATGACAGGGGAAGCACACTATTTGAAGGTATTCTGTATCTGAAGGCCTGTCCAGTCCTAGGACATTATCAGACTAGTGTCTTAAAACTCTGCAATAATGCCAGTAAGGAAGGAGGAAACACTGCAGCATCATAACTGAACTTATCAAACAACCACCACTTCTGTTTTAAGAATGGGATTAAAGGTCCCATGACAGCAACACTTGCCTTTGCATTACTTTCTAATTACACTGTTCACATTTCGCACTGGTCCACCCCTGGTCCTTTAAAAGAAATGTCCACTTACTTCCATGTTAGCCCAGGTGTGAGATCTCAGCAGTTCTCATGAGAAGATGCGAGTCCATGTAAAAACACCAAAAACACTTTAAAAACAAATTAAATACACAGATAAGCCCTGAAACATACATAAAAACTTGCTAACAATACGGGACAGTTCATAAAAAGTGTGTCCTGTCAATCGTTTTCATGTTATCACCTGGACGTTTTCTCAGTGGCAACAGGAATGGGGGAAAGAGGACTGCCCATTCATGCTGTATCCTCATGATTACACTGAGACTTGGTTTCGCACACTCCTCAATACTGTAAAAATAATGATATTGAGGAGCTATTCATGGCGTAGCCCATGAATAAAAAGTGGCACCTTATTCACGACTGGGGCACACACTGGCCACGGGAGGAGGAGGATGTTGTCTGATAATTTCAGCCCATTATGTTTGTATCATGTCAGAATGACACAATTTTTGCTTTGTCTGATAAAGCCCCTCTTCTGGTTGAAAGATAAATAACCCTAAGAAGGGAGAACAGGGACCTTGAAATTAACATCAGTTTCAGGAGGTACACAGGTAATCTGGTCATAGCCTTCATCACTATGGAGAGGTAAACTGCACTGTGTGTCTGGGCATATATATATATATATATTTCTCTTGGGTATGTTGCCATTTCTAGTGTGCTGATTGGCTGCTTAGGGAAATGACCTACCAATCACAGGTCTGTTGGGCAGCCAATCAGCACATTGGGGCGGGACCATGTAGATTCCAAACATGTCTGCTGGAGAGAAACAACATGGGGGTGGATGTGGTGTGGGCATGTGTGTGCCAGAGTGCAGGGGGGCAGGACGAGCGGTGGGGGGATGGCAGGGGGCAGGATGAGCATTGGGGAGTGGCAGGGGAAGGATGAGCATTGGGGGGCAGCAGGGGACAGAACAAGTGGTGGGTGTGGCAGGGGGTAGAACAAGCGGTGGGGGGACAACAGGGGGCAGAACAAGAGGTGGGGGCGGCAGGGGGAAGGACAACTGGTTGGGGGAGGCAGGGGGAAAGACGAGCATTGGGGGTGGCAAGGGGTATGACGAGCATTGGGAGGGCGGCAGGGGGCAGGACGAGCATTGGGGAGTGTCAGGGGACAGAACAAGCAGTGGGAGTGGCAGGGGGCAGGATGAGCAGTGAGGGGAAACAGGGGGCAGAACAAGCGGTGGGGGTGGAAGGGGGAAGGAAGACTGGTTGGGGGGAGGCAGGGTTCAGGACAAACATTGGGGGGGGGAGCCAAGAGGCAGGACGAGCATTGGGAGGGTGGCAGGAGGCAAGATGAGCATTGGGGAGTAGCAGGGGGATGGAGGAGGATTGGGGGAAGCAGGGGACAGAACGAGCTGTGGGAGTGGCAGGGGACAGGAGAAGCGGTGGGGGGAGGCAGGGGACAGGATGAGCGGTGGGGGACAGCAGGTGGCAGGGGGCAGAATGAGCAGTTGGGGGAGGCAGGTGTAAGGACAAATGGCAGGAGGAGGCAAGGGGTAGGACGAGTGGTGGGGAGCAGCAGGGGCAAGAACGAGCAGTGGGGGGAAGGCAAGGGGCAGGACGAGCATTGGGGACAGCAGGGGGAAAGATGAGTGGTGGGGGGAGGCACCGGGCAGGACAAGCGGTTGGGGTGGCAGGGGGCAGGACGAGCATTGGGGGAAGCAGGGAACAGAACGAGTGATGGGGTGGCAGAGGGCGGAGTGAGCAGTGGGGTCAGCAGGGGGAAGAACGAGTGGGGGAGGTGGCAGGGGGAAGGATGACAGGTGGGGGGAGGCAGGGGCCAGAAGGAGCGGTGGGGGGAAGCAGGGGGCAGAACAAGCACAGAAGGAGTGGTGGGGGCAGAACGAGCAGCAGGGGTGAGTAAACCCACCAGCCTACCTCAAAGGGTTGTTATGAGGTCTTCAGGGCATTTTGGGGGGAGTTTTTAAATGGCGTATGGTACGCCAGGTCCAGCTAGTATACTATATATATATATATATTGGCATAAGCAACCCTTTGTCCTCTTTATTTGCCACGTAATTACTCTTTCAGATGACGCCAAAAAAATGGCCACTCTGTATCATTCCTGCTCAAATGCTTATAACACCCCTCAGTTGCTCAGATAATAGCAGAATATTATCAAAGGAGAGGGTCTGCCTGTGGATCCCTATGTCACTACAACGTTCACTCTAAGAGAAGAGTTGGGGAAAAAATTAGAGATACAGTGGGCCCTTCTGAACTGTGGGGGTTTGGTTCTGGGACACACAACCCCCATGGATGCCTAAAATGTGGTCAGTGAAGCCCCATATTATTCAATGGCAATGACATGAATGTCCATGCTTAAGTGTGTTAGTGTTCACATCACTACCACTGGATAATATGGGGCATGGTGACCTGTGGACTGTCCAATCCATGGATCAGGAGCCTACCAGTATGGATTTGGAGGGCCCACTGTATCTAGAATCATAGAATTGGAAAGATCCCAAGGACCACCTAATCCAATGCCTTGTTGGTGATGGAATCTACCATGGAAGTACCCCCTTAAGAGGTGGACATTCAACCTCTGTTGAAACTAAACTAAAAACAAAAACACATTTTGATAAAAGCCTTCGACTTCACAAAAGTCAAAACCTTTTGTGGGAGATGTCTGCATAGCCCATGTCACAGTATTTTCTGGTGGCAGTTAAAATATTCAGTTTTTGAGCTATTCAGTACACATCCCATGATTATGAAAACTTGATAAGCTGAGATATGATTTTATAATGAAAACTCCCCAAGGGGAGCATGCAGATGTACTGTAAAAACATACTGACACATTGTGCTTTGTCCCCAGGTAACATATTAACACTTTCTTTCGTTCAAGAGAAAACAATGTTAAATTTTTGACAATAATAGCAAAAGAGTCCCCTGAGTCAGATACATGGCTTTTGGAGATAACACCTGAAATTAATATTGAAAACATGCCAAAATATTAAATGGGGAAGTTATGAATGCAACAGAAAGAGAGGTTTAAAGTTTATGGAGGGGATCCAAAGATTCATGGAATTAGATCTACAAACAGCCTCACAAATCATATCTCGCAAATCACAAATGTGGTGGTAAACCTCTATTTGGGCTATACCATTTTACAATACAGTTTGGGGATCACATGATGGAATATGTCCATAAATAAAATTGCTTTCATACAGAATATTCGATGCCAGGAAGAAGTGGTTCCAGCCCAAGTTATCCATGTAGTTATGAAACATGGGTTACCTATCGCCACCACCTACGACTCCTCGAGCGCTTTCATCAGCGCTGTCTACGCACAATCCTAAATATACACTGGACTGACTATGTGACGAATGTTGCTGTCCTTGAACAAGCAGGGATCACCAGCATTGAGGCCATGATATTGAGAACACAGCTGCGCTGGGCAGGGCACGTTTCTAAGATGGAGGACCATCGCCTCCCAAAAATACTACTCTACGGTGAACTCGCCACGGGTCAGCGTGGGAGGGGCGCTCCAAAAAAGCGATACAAGGACTCCCTGAAACAACATCTCAGGCTTGGCCAGATTGATCACCAACGGTGGTCCGCCCTGGCCTCACATCGGGAGGCATGGAGACGCAATATCCACAATGCTGCAGCCTTATTTGAGAACTCACGACGAACAAGTCTTGAAGAGAAACGACAACGCAGAAAGAATCACAACCCAAAAACATCACCCAAGGAGACCTTCTGCTGCACTTTTTGCAACCGGACTTGTTTGTCTCGGATTGGCCTTTTTAGTCATCAGCGCGCTTGCAGAAGGCGCGGGATGAGTCCTTCCTGAATCTTCGTTTGCGAAGAAAAGCCAGAGAAAATGTGTTATCAAGTTGGCTTCCACTTACAGTGCTCCTATAAATGAGAGACCACCAAGAAATTGTGTTATTAACAGCCCTGTTCAGGTTTTGCAATCTCAGAGGTGTGGCTTTCTCTGTTGAATCAATCCACCTATAAGGTCATCTTCCTCTTTTCCTATGGCCATCAGTCTTCCTAACATTGCATCTTACCCAGTGAGTCATCTGATGCCTCATTGTACATGTCCAAAGAACAATAGGCTCAGTCGAGTCATTTGTATTTCTAAAGAGTATTTAGGCTTGATTTGCTTTAGGACTCTGGCTTTGCCCATTTGGATTCCTGTAACGGATTCTATGTGGATCTGCCTTTGAAAAAATGGTCAGAACTTTCAGTTCACAAAAAGAGCTACAAGCAGATTGTTAACTGGGGCTGTCTGCAGGGGGTATACAACCTGCTTGTTGCAACAGCTCCACTGGCTTCAAGTCTACTTTTTCTGGGCACAATTCAATGTCCTGGTTATGACCTATAAAGTTCTGTATTGCTGAAGGATCTGAAGATAGATATTTGTAGGAAGCCCTCCCCTAAGACCCACCAACTTCAAAGGTATATTTGATGAGGACAAAACAGAAGGTAGCCCCTTGTCTTCAGAACTCCCTTTCTAGGGACACTGGGACAACTCCTTCCTTGTCCTTCTGTCAGCAAGTAAGCCTTTGCTATTCATACAGGCTTTAGGGTTCAGCTGCAATAGGCCTTTAACGGTGTACTGTTTTGCTGATTTTTGTCTTCTGTCTTTAATGGATTTTAAAACTGGTTTAATTCTATAGGTTGGTTGCACTAAAACAGCTTTTATATGTTTTAATGCCTGTCTTTATATGTAGTTGAGTCGATATTTGTTTCAATCTTTGAGTTCCAGTATTGAGGGAAAAGGCGGAATATAAAGGCAGAAAATCAATCAATCAATTAAATTAAAACAAGAATGGCAGCACCCATTTATTTCTCCTGTTTGCTTCTGCTTAGTGGGGGGACAGGAAAAGCTGTATGAATGGAGGAGCACTGGGGAAAACTAGGTTCATCAGGTTGCCAGGATCTGGCCAAAGTTTCACAGAATTGCTATGCTTCAGTTGCTCCTCAGCTCCATTGGCTGACAGTCTGTTTCCAGGCACAGTTCAGTGTCCTGGTTATGATCTGTAAAGTTCGATATGGCTTGAGTCCAGGCTATCTGCAACATTGATTTTTTTAAAAAAACATAAAAAACAGCAATGTTGTGCTACCATTACCCATGTAGTTTTGTCATACAACATTGCTGACTTTGCCCAACATTTTTTTGTTGTGCAGCATTGCTGTTTTACTACATAAAAAAAGCAGTTGTACACAAAACACACAGGTGACTGCCTGAAAGCAGTCCTTTCTATATAGAAAGCTACTCAGTTTTCAGGGTAGGTTGGGCAGTTCTCAGGAGGAGGTGCATAGCTCCTGGAAAACTTGGCAGTTTTCTGGGGAAGCTGCACAGCTTCCGTAGAAAAGCTGCACAGTTTTCTGTCATTGCAGAGTGGGGGGGGGGGCAGGAATTCCCAAGTGTCTTAACGCTACAGGATGAAAAACTGCTTCACTGTTCTTGACAGCTGTTGGGACTAGGAGAAATTAACATTTATCATCCCTAGTCTTGACTAGAGTAGAGCCTTTAAATCAATTGGATTTACCTACAGATGGACCCACCATTCAACAATTGAGTCAATGGCTCTACTCTAGTTGGGAACTAACCAACAGGATTCTAACCATGCATTTGCACAGCCTTAGATGATGCATAACTATTCATCAGTGCCTTCAGTATGCCACTTGATAGACTGGGATGGCAGAAACAGCCACTGTGCTTTCCCTGTTGCAGAATGGCTGATACAAAATGGGTTACAAGTGTTGGTATTTAAAAGAAGGGTGGTGTATGTAGCACAGCCCCCATGTAACTAAATAAGTGTAGATTTACTTTAATTAAGGATGATGTAGCATCTCATCCTTAGTGTGTAGATGTGGTTGTCCTGTTTTGTAGTGCATGTAATTATTTATGATGTCTGGAATCCTGCATGTCAGAATGGTCTGTAAAAGTGACCATTTCCTGTCATTTCCTGCCTTTAATTTTGTAGATTGAGATTCTTTAATGCTTTCATGTAGTAAACTGTTTGATGTTTGCATTCCTTTGAAATGGAAGAGCAAATGGTTGGGATGGGCATGCTGATTTGGGGAGAAGAGTGAGGAGATTGGAATATCCAATGAGTGAACTGCTCACTGGACCTGACTGATTGTAAATAATTTTTATTTTGCTGCTTTCTTTTCCTGCTTCATTCAAAGTAACAACTTTGTGTAGTAAACTCTTGAGATTTTCTGTCTAGCAATAATGCTTACTGTTTAACTCTGAGGCTGCTGCTTACTGGGTTTAAAGATGACTGCACTTGAAAGTGTATGACCTTTCACTCAACATGCATTTATGTGCTTAGCAGAGGCACTAAGAAACTTGATTACTGAACTGCATAACAGGACACCGTCAATAGTAGTCAATGTGCATCAGGGGTGGCAATGTGCATCAGGGTCCATAGTGCTGATTTACTTAAGTTCCATTGAGCATTGGTCCTTTTGCCAGTTTTGCTACATAATTAGGTAACAGACGTTCTCTACTGGATACAGACATTGTGCATCTTCTCAATGTTATTTCCTGTAGATGCAAGTCCACTTACGAGCACACAGCACCCTGATAGGATTCCAATCATTGTTTACCTGCAATGACAATTCCAGCCATTGTCTACCTGCACTACATTGCATGTCTCTCTCTCACAGCCACTGAACACAAGGAGCACAGCAGCATTGGAAGAATGCCTTAACAATAATGATGTGCATTGTAACCCACCTCTTGAAGCATAGCGGAATAAGGACATTTTCAGAAGCAATTTTCGGCAGCAAATATCCCAAAACAGCTCCGTTGCTGCCGTGCGGCAAGGGAGTGGTTTTGGATGATGCCGTCCCTCTGCCAAAACCCTCTGTGTCACACATCATATTTCACTCACAGGCAACATGAAAATGTCCTATGTGTCAGGTTCTTATTTTATGTCTATCATGTTAATGTACATCATAAATGTATTGCCCAGAAATGGATTTTATTTTTAGTCTCTGAATGTACTTCAGTATGCATGTTACATCAAACTGTCTTTAAGAAAGTCTCCATTCTGAAATTAATTTTCAGCCTGGCCTTTATACATATAGGTTTTAATACAGGTCTCCTATACAGGTTGTGAATCAGCTTAAAGAAACAATGATGAGAGAAATCATTTCTTTAGAGGGAATGTCAATTCCACCCCGCAAAAAAAAGTGGCACTTAAACAGCTGGAGATCTTGGTCACAAAGGCCAAAGTGAACAGTTACCTTTGAAGCCAAACTGAAAGGGTGGATGATGGCCTTTTTTGGGGGGTGGGTGAGCTCTTTCAACACTCTTTTAGCTGTCTGATTTCATGCTGGAAAACAAATAGCTGAAAAATTCAGGGCAACACCTGTACGAACTAAAGCTCAGATGGAGAGAAATCTGTCTCTTATTTTGAGAGCCAATCCCAACATCAAACAGTGCATTTCTCCACCAATGCTCCACCAATTTTAAAAATGCTTTTTTTTCAAAGGCATAATGCTGAGAAAGGAACGTACACTGTCTAGACATTTGAACAAGAAGAGACTTGAACTGACATTTTGAACACACAAAGAGAGAAGTTCAGAGCACTTTTTGAACATTCACATGCAACAGAAATTCAACAGGACTAAAATTCATACAATCTAGACTGTAACACCAGACCCTGGTTCTCTCTCACCCAGACATACAGCCTCCAAAGTTTCTCAGCTACACAGCTGCTGCTGCTTCACCCATTGGTGTCTGGTCCTCCAGTGTCAGCAGGGTATTCTGTTCCAGATGACAGTCCATACTTTAAAGGAGTTAACTAAGATGTCAAACACAATCCCTCAAAATAAGTTCAGCACCTTGGAGCGCTCTGATAAATTCAAGCTAAATGTAGTGGCACTGCTCCACTGCCATGAGAACCACCAGCCACCCCTAGTCTCATCCATTCCTTTTGCCTAGAAGCTCCTGTTGGACCTAGGACCAGGGAAGCATTTTTCCTTATAACTCAATTCAGGTCAGAGTGTAAGTTAAGTCCTATAAAGCCCTGTATGGCTCAGAGCAAGGTTAACTCTTACCCTTTTTAATGTAGTAGTAGTAGTAGTAGTAGTAGTAATAATAATTATTATTATTATTATTATTATTATTTTCTTACCTGCCTTTCCCTGTGGATCAAGGCGGGAACAACACATGAACAGTCTAAAATTCACAATTTAAAATCACCTGGATAGACCTGCAAGAAGAGACTGGTCTTTAGCGCTACTTTAAATTCTGACAGGGTATTGAGCTGTCGTATCTCTTCCGGCAGGCCGTTCCAGAGTCTAGGGGCAGCTGAAGAAAAAGTCCTTTGGGTGACAGTTGCCAACGTAGTCCTGGCTGGCTGGAGCAAATATCCCCCAGATGACCTAAGTGTATGGGGCAGATTATACAGGAGAAGGTGATTCATAGGTAACCTGGAGCCAAGCAATGTAGGGCTTTAAAGGTAATAACCAAAACTTTGTACCTTGCCCGAAAACCAAACAGCAACCAGTGGAGTGATTTTAATATTGGTGTAATATGATCACTCCTGGGTGTACCAGTGACTAATCTGGCTGTTGTGTTTTGAACCAATTGAAGTTTCTGAATTTGGTACAGAGGAAGGCCAATGTACAGCAGATTGCAAAAAGTCCAACCTTGAGGTTACCAGCGGGTGCACTACCATTCTTAGGTCCTCCAACTGGTGCAGCTGGTGAAACAGCCGAAGCTAGTAGTAAGCACTCCTGGACCTCACATCTATCTGAGCTGTCATTTGGAGCAACAGATCCTAACTACATGTTACATGTGTGACACATGTGTAACCAAGTAAGTGATGTAGAATATGGGCTTTGTTTAAATTATTTTATTGATTTTAATTTGGAATTGCTTAAGTGGTTTATATTATATTAAGTGGTTTATATTCAAATAAACGCTGAAGGACTGTATTTTCCCTTATGAGCCTGCCTGGGTAATGAGAAGACCTTCTCTCTGTTCTGGGAACATGGGGAGGGCCTTCGCAGTGGTTACTCCCAAGCCCTGGAACTCCCTCCTTAGAGCATCTAATATGGCTCTCTATGTACATTTGAAAAACATAACTAAATACAGGAAGCCCCCATTTATCCAACAGGTTAGGGACTGTCAGAAACCAGAATTGGTTGAAAGCAGAACCCATGAGGGAAACATGAGTGAATTACGGTGGCTTGCTTGCACTCATGCACCTCCGGCTTGCAAAGTCTCTTAGTCGGCTTGGTACTTTACCCCTTCTCAGCTCACTTTGCAAGCAGCATGAGTATGCACAGTTGCTTCCTGGTGCTCTGTAGGCAAGAAGAACTGACAAAACAGCAGACCTCTTGTTGAATTACTTTGAGCAGGCTTGTTTTCTGCTGCTCCAGAGACTGGAACACGGAGCAATGGGTGCAAGCTCCAGAAACAGAGATTCCACCTCAACATTACGAGGAACTTTTTGACAGTAAGAGCTGTTCGGCAGTGGAACGCACTCCCTCGGAGTGTGGTGGGGTCTCCTTCCTTGGAGGTCTTTAAACAGAGGCTGGATGGCCATCTGTTGGGGATGCTTTGATCGTGATTTCCTGCATGGCAGGGGGTTGGACTGGATGACCCTCGTGGTCTCTTCCAACTCTGAAATTCTATGATTCTATGATTCTATGAGCTTTCATTAATTTGCAAGTGTCAAAAGAGTGAGTCATCAGATAATGGGGCATGAAAAGATAGGCACTTCCTGTATAACTTAGGAACCAACTTAAGGACTCTTGTAAATGTTGGGCTATTCTGTTCATGAGTTGCACAGTTGTTTCTGCCCCATGTGCAATCATGTATCAAAAACATCAAGGTTGTGACCTTTTATTCCCTGGATAAAGCATAATGTGTGTGGGGGGGGGTTCCCTCCCTCCTCTAAAAAATACATTGACTTGGAAGCTCATAGCAGAACCTCCATGGGAAAAGTCACACCCCTAGTCAACACTTAATTGACGGGACTGCCTAGGAGGTAGGGGAGGAACAGAGACAATGGAGACAAATAGAAGACTTTAGCCCTGACTATATTGGTGTTAAACAGTCCTGGTTTTAAGCAGCCGTGGCTCATCCCAGAAATTCACAAGAAATAGGTGAGGACAGGAGGTATGATGTTTGGGTATTGGGGGGGGGATCCTGATAGCTACAGATAGAAGTCCTACCCAAGCCCAAGGTTTTTGCGCAGTTTGGATGAGCCCTAGGAATCAGTCAGCTGGGATCTATGCAGAAATACTTTACAGCAGGATGGCTGAATTTTGGCATGGGTGCTTTCTCTGAGAGACAAGATTACAAGCAGATTTACAAGGGGTCACCCATAACTTCTGTGACCTGAGTGACATTTCCAGATGGACAATTTATTCTAATAAAGATCTTCAAGGGAATAGTACTTGAGAACAAACCAGTCCTCTCCCTACAGAGAAATCATCCTGTAATGAGGGTTTTGCACATGTCATCCCAAGCAGCTGGAGCCCATCCTGGTTGGAAACGGGATACAAGGAAGCCAAGCATCACCCTGGACCAATCTGGTCTCACAGTCCTGGATGATACCTGTATTTCCTGCCATATACTTCACACTGTGAAACATCTGTTGCAAAACGCCTGGTAAGCTTGGCAGTGTTATGTGTGACAAATTAATAAAATGTCATTTATTTCAGGGCTAAAATTAGAACACATGTAACAATAAGCACATCGGATTGGTTTGCTCTAACAAGAACTCCTGCTCCAGTGTTATTACATTCAATCATTCCTCTGGAGGGAGGAAGATGTTTCAAGTGTGGGTGTGGTGTTGTGTCACTCACTTGCCCACTCATTTTGCAAATTTAGGTTTGGGTAAATGACGGCTGCCAAATGAAATTTTACTTGAAGCAATTTTATCTGGCCCTCTGACATCACACCATATTTTATATGGCAGGTCCAGGGGGCAAGAGTGGCAGAGATGTGTCCAGCTGTGTTTAGCCTCTGGACAGCCCCAGGAGGCCCTGAAGGATGCCTGCTGTTGTATGTACAGCTGTTGGACCACAGCTGGATGCTTCTTGGCTGCTCTCTTGCTCTCCACTGGCCAGTAAATCTGGGAGGGACGTGCAGCAGCTAAAATGTGGGTTGTGGGGAGTGAGAGGGGAGACATTTTGCAATGCAACCTTTGCAGAACTAAAGTATCCAAGGTATCCAAGGTATGCAAGGTCTCAGCCATGATTTAAATACAATTTACAAGCAGGCATAGCCTGAGATCTTTCATCATCAACATAATTCCAACAACAGAGCTCCATCAACATAGTTACATCTGATGGCAACCTCCCCCCCCCCCCAAAACCCCTAACATTTCAGCCAGGGAGCACCCCAACTAAAGTGTTTACAAGGTTCTGGAGATTGGGGCTACTGGGAAATGACATCTGGAGCATTCTCCCAGTTGTGGGATACATTGGGAACAGGCAGCTGGAGAGACCCTTCAGGGTCCTGAACAAATGCTTATCTCAACATCCCCTGTGGTCAGGAAACCATTTCCCAGTGCTCCAGTCTGCAGCACCTTGGAAAGCTCTTCATTTGGGATGCTGCGGGCTGCAAAGGTAGGCCTTTGAGGTGACATTCAGTCACTAACAACCTTAAATTGGAATCTCTAGGAATCATGAGAATATATGTCTGTCTTATGATCTCCTCACTGCTAAACCGGATGCTCTACCTTTTAAAAATCACAAATTTATGCGGATGGAACAGACTTATGAGTGAACACATGGGAGAGTAATACACCCCAGAAATAGACTGATTCATCCAATGTTAGATGAATATAAATATGAAGAAAACCATTAACTATGTGATTTCATTTAGCAGGAATTGCATGTATATGTATATATGTGTATGTGTGTATAATACACATATGTGTATTATCTGTGGATGGTGACAGTGGAGGGGTATGTGGATGGGGGAGGAGGAGAGAAATGGTGATGCAGGGGCAAAGGGAGAGGAGGAGACATCTCCCTCCCTCCTAACTTTGCCCCTGGGATCACACCTGGGCTGAAATGACAATTCGGGTGCAAAGGGAGGGGAGTAGAGATCTCCCTCCCTCCTCCCTTTGCCCCTGGGATCACTGCCTAGGTTTGCTCCCGGGGCTGAAATGTTGATGCATGGATGAAGGAAGCGATTTCTCCCCCTTTCCCTGGGATGCCGATCACTATTATCCTCAGAATTTGCCATCCATGGGAGGGCCTGGAACCAATCCCCTGCAGATGCAGAGGTGCTACTATATATCAGGAGATAAGGGTTCACTGGTGGGGAGGCAGGGGTTACATCTATGAAAAGAAAAGGATTTTAGTAGTTTTATATTTTTGCAAAAATTACTCATTTCACAACTCCCAAACTTTGCTGAAAGGATGTTATTAACTGTCTTCTTTAAACTCCACAAGCAAAAGCTTCAGGTTTAAAACAGTAAGCTTTATTACAAGGTAGAGTTTCTACAAAGTTAGTAGTTCAAAGTTGTTGCTTGGACTGAGCAACAAAAGGAAAAACAAAGATATAAAAGTATTTACAAACAGGCAAGCCTGACATTTCATACATTGGTCAGTTTAAACTTTTTACAATCCTTTTCTCACCCATTACCCCCCTCACCCCACCTTTGTTATTCTGCATTCTTACCATTTGGCCTGTTTCTGGCCATGCCAGGTACTCTCTCTTTTACCATTACAAAGTGTACAGCTTAATTGGGAGCAAAGTCCCTTCCCATCCAGATTTCAGAATCCCTGGTGTGTAAAACAGCAGAGATAAGAATGAAAAAAGAAGAGCACCTTTCAATGTGGGAAAGGAGGGGGGGAAGCAAAACTAATGTCTTGGAGGGGTGTCTCCCCAGTGAGTCAGCATCTCCACCTTGGGTCAATAGGAATAGCAGGAATGGGAGAGAGGCGGGGTATGGGAGGGCAGCCTCCACCTCTGGGAGAGGGAGAGAGTTCAGACTGGAAGGAGACACCCTCTTGGTGGGGCTATTGGAGAGTGTGTGAATGAGAAGGAAGAGTTGTTCGGCAGCTCGTGGCTGCACGGGAAGCTGCTCCAGGCAGAGCCAAGCAGGTGGATCAAGCGTTCCTTTCTCAGCTGCCGCTTGGCTTTTCTGCCTCTTCTGGTGGGCTTTCCTCAGTGCCTCCCTTGCTTTGCTCCTCAGTTAGGACTCTCCCTCCAACCGCCTGTTCCTTCTCCTCCTCTCTTTTCTCTTTATCTTCCTCATTCCCCATTCTCGCAAATGCAGACATGTGTATTCTCCACTACAAGTCATAAGTTTTCTCCTACTGAGTTAGCAGGAGATTTGAATGTTGAGGCAGATGACTGGAAAATCAGTGTTAAATTATTGTCTGTGGACAGATTAGTATGGGGCCCCTATGCTTGTGGGGGCCCTGGGCAACTGCCCAGCATGCCCATGCATTAAGACAGCACTGGGATTACTGTAACACACCCTGTGTGAGACTGTACTTGAAGAGTGTTTGGAAACTTCAGATTGTCGATAGAGCTGCAGGGAGATTGTTAGCTGAGGCTGGCTACAGGGAGAACACAATTCCCTTGTTGCAACAGCTCTGTTGGCTGCTGGTCAAGGTGCTAGTTATAACCAAGAAAACCTTATGTATATTAGATCCAAGTTGCCTGACTGACCATGTGTCCACATATGACTCAGCTTCTGTTTTGAAATCTTCAGGCAAGGCCCTTCTCTCTATCCCACCAGCCTCATTGCTCCCAGGTCCTGGGACTCCCTTCCTAGAGGCTAAACTGCCTCCCCTAGATGCCCTTCCTTAGGCAGGTGAAGACTTTTGCTGGTTTCTCTTGGCAGCCCTTTGATTATTTAGGAAAAAAAGAGCCTTTAACAATGTGCAATATTGTCTATATTTTTTTTCTATTTTACTGGACGTGCTTTGAATTGCTTTTAATTTTATGGATTGTTTAATTCTATTTTAACTTTTGAATGATGTGTACAATGGACTCTTGGTATCCACTGGGGTTTTGTTCCAGGACTCCACGTGGATACTAAAATTAATGGAGGCTCAAGTCCCATTATATACAATAGCATAGTAAAATGATGTCCCTTATATAAAATAGCAAACTCAAGGTTTGCTTTGTGGATTTTTTTTTTTTGGGGGGGGGATACTTTCAAGCTGCGGATGGTTGAATCCACGGATGCAGAATCCATGGATACAGAGGACCTACTGTACTTTCAGCCATATGTGTTTTAACCTTTGCAAGCAGCCTTGCGTGCCAGGGTTAGGGGAAAGGTGGGATATAAATAATTTAAATAAATACAGTAGGACCCCCATATCTGCTGGGGACTGGTTTTGGGGAGGCCCATGGATACTGAAAACCATGGATAATAGCGAACTCCATTGAAAATAACAGGACTTTTGGTTTAAAATACCATAGAGTTGCCTTGGAGGACCGAAAAATGGCTAGAGAGGACACATTTTCTAGGAAGACTCTATGGTAGCTGTGCTGTTTTGTGTCCCGTGGATAATTGAATCAGTGGATAATAAATCAGTGAATACAGGGGTCCTACTGTAGATAGATAGATAGATAGATAGATAGGAGAGGTTAGATACTAGTGGTTGATTAATTTGCACAAGACAATATCATTATTTCTTCTGCAGCTGTAGCTGAATGTCATAATAACTCCAGACCAGTTAAATGTGAACCCATATTTCATTTAGCATGGAGTCTGGTGTTTAAGTTTCATTTGGGCTGGAGTTAAACTAAAGCTTTGTTGAAAATGTATCTTTTTGAGCTGGGGGAACAAATTTGATTACACAGCTGCTCTTGGAAGGAATTCTAAACACAAGGGGCAGGAAGGAAGAACACCCAGGGCTGGTAACTGCTGGGTGTTTACTAAAAGATATAAATTTTTATCATTTTATTCAGCATCTTCAACGATAATGGAAAATAACTCTCTGAAAAGATAGTTTTTCCAAATTTGATTGTTGTATATTTTCCAAAACATCTTTGCTTCCCCCCCCCTTTTTGGCAATAGTGAGAGAAAAAGCAATATACATTTTTGTGTAAGGTGTTATGTATTCAGTGAGGAAAATGAAAGAGGCACTTTTAGAGATGCATAGCTGGTAATGTCAGTTCCTAGTAATTCAGCTTTCTAAATAAAGACACAAATACCAAAAATAAATAAATAATCAAATGTGTTAGCCCTTACCCAAGTCAGGAGAGAACATGCATACATAATCAATTCAGGCCGCTGCTGTCTGCCAAGTGATATTGTTCCCACTCATTGATATCGAATGAGGACATCTGGGGATTCGATTATTCATTGCATGAATAATAATAATTCATCTTTGCTGAATAGAACTCTCTCCTTGGAAAATATCTGTTTATTTTTCTGTGAGCTTGCTAAGCACAACCCAGACTTGAAATAAAACCAGCTTTGATGGATGAAGTGGCAGAGAGATTTAGGACTTTATCAGAGGCGTCAAATACGGCATCATAATGATACCTAATTATGGTGAAAGGGCGTGTGTACCGCATGACATCGTCCTTTCGCGTTCATGTATTGTTTAAAACCTGTACATTTTATTGATGGCCCAAGCCATCAATCGATCTCTCATAGCAATTTGTTGCTGGCATTGCCGGAGTTTGAATCTGCGCACCATTGTACTCACGTGAATGCAGCATGAATAGCCGGACTGGCCAGAATACTTCTGGGTGTGATTGCGACATCCAGGAAGGGGACACACTTTTTATGACCCCCTGCCCCATTGACTTGGGACTTTTTAAGTGTGTTTTGGTGCTTTGATGTACTTTTTGTTTCTTTGTTTGTTTGTTTGTTTTTAATTTCCTGCGCAAGTGTCTTCTCACAAGATTTGGTGAGATTTTAAACCAGGAAGCGAATGGAGCTCCGTTCACCCCCCGTTAGTGCCTGGGAAGCCTCTTTAATGGGAGAAAGTTAAGGTCTGGTGGGGGAAGTTCTTTTGCCGGCATAAAACCACCACAATTTATGCCAGCAACAGAAATTTTGAGGAAGGTGGACTAATAAAGTCCTTAGCTGCCAACTTTTGGTTTCAAAAATGCTTGAGTAGATGGAAAGGTAGCCAGCACAGTATAGTGGCTTAAGTGTTGGACTAGGACTCTTGGAAACCAGGGTCTGAAGCCCCTCTTGGGGATGGAAACCCACTGGGGCCTTGACTAAATAGCAAAATAAAATAAATAAATAAAAATCTGGGAACAATTCGGGAAGAATATAATTGGTCCCCACGTTTGGAGGGCCAGATAAGTGCTATTAGGAAGAAGGGGGACTGAAAACTCCATAAAGACTGTGATAACAGCTTTCTTTCCTCTTTCTATATATTGATATTTTATACCTTTATATGTTTGTGTGTATATATGTTTATGTCTGTATTTTGTTATGCACATTTATTATCTATCTTTTTATTTCTATTTTGTTTTATTGCATTTTTATTTTATTTACTTCCCCCCTCTTTCTTCTTTAGATTTCCATATTGCAATAATTCTTCATTCAGGTACCATTTCTTTCCCCAGTATCTTGTAACTGGGAGTCATTTCATTTTCCATCTTGTTCAGGTCTTTGTCATTAATCAAAATGAGTTAATTTGTCCATCTCCTTCATGTTGTTTAATTTGTTTAACCATTATTCAATTGTCGGAGGTTCTTTTTGCTTCCATTGCTGTGCCAATACTAGTCTTGCTGCAGTTACAATGTACAAGAATATTCTCCAGTATTTCTTCTCTGTTCCTTTATCTAAAATATTTGTTATATTCAACAGGTATAATTCCGGTTTCATGGAGTAGTTAATTTGTAATATTTATTGAGTTGTCATATGAATCTTTGCCCAGTACTTTTTTATTATTGAACTGTTGCACCACACATGTATTGAAGTACCTATTGCTTCCTGACATTTCCAACATTTGTTGTTTCCTGTCTGGTAGATTTTCCTTAATTTAGCTGGAATATAAACAACCTATGTGTCATTTTGAGATGATTTTCCTTAAGATCCTGTGATGCTGTGAACTTATTTGTTTGGTAGTCACCAATGGCTCTCCTGGAGAGAAGTGACTAGTGGGGTACCACACAGTTCTGTCCTGGGCCCAGTGCTATTCAACATCTTTATCAATGACTTGGATGAGGGAATAGAGGGGCATGCTTATCGAATTTGCAGATGCTTATCAGATTTGCAGCTAATACCCCAGAGGACAGGATCAGAATCCAAAATAACAGATTAGAAAGCTGGGCCAAAACTAACAAAATGAATTTCAACAGGCAGAAATGTAGGATACTACACTTGGGCAGTAAAAATGAAATGCCCAGATATAGGATGGGTGACACATGGTTTGATGGCAGTACCTGCAAAAGGGATCTAGGAGTCTTAGTTGACAACAAGCTGAACATGAGTCAGCAGCGTGATGCAGCAGCTAAAATACAGTGCGATTCTAGGCTGCCATTAATAGCAGTATAGTGTCTAGATCAAGGGAAGTAATAGTGCCACTCTGTTCTGCTTTGGTCAGACCTCACCTGGAATACTGTGTCCCATTCTGGGCACCTTAATTCAGAAAGGATATTGAGAAGCTGGAACGTGTCCAGAGGAGGGCGGCCAGGATGGTGGGAGGTCTGGAAGTCATGCCTTATGAAGAGTGGCTTAGGGATCTGGGCATGTTTAGTCTGGAGAAGAGAAGGTTGAGAGGGGACATGATAGCCATGTTTAAGTATTTGAAGGGATGTCATACTAAGGAAGGGGCAAGCTTGTTTTCTGTTACTCCAGAGACTAGGACATGCAACAATGGGTTCAAACGACAGGAAAAGAGATTCCACCAAACATTAGGAAGAACTTCCTGACAGTAAGAGCTGTTTGGAAGTGGAATACACTGCCTCATAGTGTGGTGGGATCTCCTTCTTTGGAGGTTTTTAAACAGAGGCTGGATGGCCATCTGTTGGGAATGATTTGATTGTATATTCCTGCATGGCAGGGGATTGGACTGATGGCCCTTGAGATCTCTTCCAACTCTAAGATTCTATGATTCTGTGTTTGGATAAAGGGGAAAAAATCCTCAAAAGTCTCACTGATGTGCTATTTTTCCCAGCATGTCTTCCCAAATTTCAGAAAACTGTTATTCATAGAATTACTTAGGAAATGAATAATATGGAATATTATTCCTTTTCTATTGCATTCTAGTTTTCTTCAGACATAGGTGTGAGAGGAATTCAGCTGCCACCTGAAAGTGTCCACAGATCTTTACCAGCAACCTGTCATAGTTCAACAGTCCTGTTAGAAAGTGATTACAGATAGAGTATGTATATTCCACACAGCACGGGTTTTCTATCCCACAATATCACTTACCATACTCACAATAACAAGTTGCCACTTCCTTCCAGTGAATATAAGAAAGTCCAGCCTTCCTCCTCTTTATGAGACTATGACATAGAACATTGAATTCAAACTACAGGAAAAGAGATTCCACCTAAATTTTACAAAGAACATCCTGACAGTAAGAGCTGTTTGGAATTGGAATGTGCTGCCTTGTATTGTGGTGGAGTCTCCTTCTTTGAAGGTTTTTAAACAGAGACTGGATGGCCATCTGTTAGGGGTGATTTCATTGTGTATTTCTGCATGGTAGGGAGTTGGACTAGATGGCCCTTGTGGTCTCTTCCAAGTCTATGATTCTACGCTTCCCCACCTCAGACCTGCAGACGGGAGTAGTCACTTTTCCTGAAATTTGGCATCAATCCCTGAAACTCAGCAGGGGAAGGAGGAAATGATGGGGTGGAATCTTACCCTTCCCAGTAGGCTCAGGGAAAAGCAAACTGCTGCAGCCTCTCATAGCTTGTGTGTTTTTCCTCATTAATAACTTTTTGTCATCTTGACCACACTCTGATATTGCTTGGCCATAAGTGTCCAGGTTCTCATTTGTCAAATGTTGGAGGATATTTATACATAGTAAACCCAATACAGAAATCAGATGAATACAAGAGAAATTCAGGTACCAGAGTGGGGTACCTGAGTATTGGGAACCTAGATTTCAAGAGTTCACTCAATCTCTTAAAAAGACGGATAGTTTATGTAGGTATGTATCAGTGTGACAAATCTGTTAAGACTTGGTACTGCCGAGATTTAAAACTTTCTTTTACATACCTCAGATTGTGCATAGGCCTAAACACATAATAACAACCCCTTGTGAACTTCATATAGTATGCAAATGTCTCCTTCACTCAGTAAGATTTGAATAATTATTTTGTAGAAGTTCTTTTAAGATTTTTTAGGTTGTTTGCTCTCTCTCTCCCCCTCCCTCCCTCTCTCTCTGAATACATCTTTTGAATCTCCAATTGTAGAGTAAGAACCAAACTTTCTGGCTTCATAAAGATGGCATGAGGCTAAATTCATTAGTGTTTGTAAAGTGTTCTAATAGTCATCAGCAGGTGGTAAAAATGGCTGCCAATTTGAATGCCAGGTAATTTGATAGGATAATTATATGGCTTACTAAAATTAGAGGCTCTTCGCCAGGAGACATCTGAAGAGTGAGCTAAGAACAGTAAGAAACAGCTAAGAACAGTCTCCAGATGTTTTAAATTCTAAGGGGCAATTCTCTCTCTCTCTCTCTCATATTCTTTAAATATAATAAATGGAGCTTTAGAAGGTGATTTGAGAACAGGTGAATTTTAACAATTATGGAATATGGCTTTTCTCCGCAGAGCAAACAGTGATAAAATTTTACAGCTGTGGTTGCATTGGTTACAAAACACACACACACACACAAAAGCCCTGCTGGGTAAGTGATACCAGATGATTCCTTTTATTCCACCATGTGTTGAAAGGATAAAGTAGAAAACATTCTAAGAACTCAGCTAGCCTTTAAAAAAAAATGAGCCACGTGGTGAATTTGTTCCTCTGTTGTACTATTTCAGATTGCAGTGCAGGGTGGTGATAGGTGACTGTATATTTGAATGTTCTCCTGTATGAAGACAACTTGATTTGTGACATCTTAAGCCAAAATGCAATTACTAGTTCCAACTAGAGAAGGCCTACTGAATCGATGGAATTTTACACAATCATTTGAGTTACCAAGTTCCTATTGATTCAATGAGTGTATTGTACCCTTCAACATGCCACAGAGGAAAACTGGGACCTGTGGCCAAGCAACATCAGTGTGATCAGGATGCCAGAACTATTAATGAGAGAGGCTGCAGCAGTTTGCTTTTGCCTGAGCTTAAATACTCTACTCCCCACAACCCTCCACTGAGTTAATTGAACTCAATTTGCAAAAATGGAAGTAAGTCATAGACAAAGGAGGAAAGTGAAAGGAGGAGAGAGACACTAGATATTTAAAATGCAGCTGAAAAAGTGGGGTGATAGAGGATAAATTGGGATTGTCCCTGCCAAACCAGGAGAATTGGAGGCGATAGTGTACTGTACTCTGGATAGAGCTAGCTAGCAACAATGGGATTTAGGCCTTCAAAGGGCTCATCTACATGAACTGAGATAACCTGGTGGAAGCTCGGAGTATTCGCTCCCCACAACTGCCCCAGATCCCTCCTGTACCAGAGCACTCCACGCTGACAAGTGGCAGCTTATCACCTGGTGCCGCCACCACTGCTGGTACACGTCACATTCCCTGAGGCCAGAAATGAGGTGTCCAACATTGATCATATGCTGGGGCCTCACTGGGATATCAGAGGGCACAACACACTACTAGTGGCAGTGGTGGTGCCAGGAGATATAGCAAGATGCATGTGAGGACAGCTGCCCATTCTTGGCATATAGTGCTCTGGATTTTCTTGTAAGAGCCAGAGTAAATTGGGGGTTTTAAGGGGGGGAAGCTGTTTTGGGGACTAAATTGGCTGAACATTGTGAGGATAGTTTGGTCTAGATTTGGGGTTTTGGTCCAGTGTCATCTGAACAGATTGTCCCCAGGAAGGCCCCAGAATGTTTTTTTAGGCTGGTGTAGACTAGCCCAAAGACTAATAAGTTTCATTTTGTAAAAGCTTTTACAGATTTTTGCTCACTTCATCGAAAGCATCTGGTGAAACTGGTTGCAATTTGGGATGAGAAAGTCCCTCAGTCTAGATTTGGATGCATTTTTTTTTCAGATCCCACCTGTATTTTCATCCTATTCTTGTTTTATATCAAGTTTCAAGACCTCGTGTGGGGGTTTCTTCACATAAAAAATTATGTGCATTTGTCTTATGCAATGTTTCTAATGGGTTGATTTATTTGCACATTTTTACCTAAATATATTTTATGTTCCCCCTTGACTAAAAGGTTCTGTATTTGTCTAACAGTGTGCATTTTAGCTATTTGCATTTTCAGATGCATGCAATGTTTTATATATGCTTTATTTCTCCAAAAGGGACTGTAAGGCTCACAGATTCTGAGGAGATTTTCACACGGGCTATATATCCCATGGCAGGAACAGAACAGGGTTGGGAAAGATTTTCCCTTTCGGACGACATTGACCCCATTCTGTCCTGCATCCATCCTGCTCCCATGAATGTTCTGGAACAATGTAATCACGATTTTTCATCGTGAATAAACCTCCCGTTCTGTCGCTATCATGCAATCACGGGTGTGCGAACAAGAGCCCCATTCCTGTTCCGAAATGACAGCCACGGAGGGGAGGTCTGTTCCAAGCACTTCCTGGTACAATCTGGACATCCAGGTAAGTGGCACCCTTTATTTAACCTCCCTGTTTTGATTGTGTGATTTAAAGTGTGTTTTTGTGCTTGGTGAACTGATTTTATGTTTGCGGGAGTTTTATTTTTAAAATTTACCACCTGGCCGTTATCACATGATAACGTGATAACATTTCAGGCAGCTGGTCGTAAAAGCAGCCTTACAACGGCTGCATTTACAGCTGGCCAGCGAGGGGAGGGGGAGCCCGATCCTGCTGCGGAATTAAGGGAAGTGTGTGAAAGATTTATGTTTTTCCATGTCAGGAACGGGAGAGGAGGTGGCGCGGCAGTAACAGGGCATTTTGGCCCCGTGTGAAAATCTCCTGAGACAAGGTGTGTTTCTTCCTGTAACGAGGCTCAAGAAATGTGAAATAGCAACTTTCATTGTGACTGTCAGAACCCATAAAATTCTTCTCCATCCCTAGCTGAAGTCCACAAAACTCATGTCAAATAATTCCTATTAGTTTTTAAAGTACTACAAAACTCTACTCTTTTAATTTAAATAATTCCTGCCAGGAACTCCTCTCTCTCTCTCTCTCTCTTTCTCTCTCTCTCTCTCAATGTGTGTGTGTGTGTGTGCATCCTATGCTCCAGTCAGCAAGTGTCTCAGGAATCAGGTGGTTAGGCTGGAAGAGCTGTCAAGTAGTTAATCCAGCCCAGGTCAGTCACAAGTTATCCATCAAGATGAAGGGTGTAACAATGGGGTAGTCCTTGTTATAACAAGTCAGCAATCCAGATACAAGAAACCAGAAAGGAGTAAATGTCATCAAAGTGTAGCCTGTCCAAGGTCAAGAAAACAAAAATGCCAGAGAGCCCTGTCAGTCACCCAGATAAGACTGTTGTGAACAACAGAGACACTAGGGAGATGCTAGGAGATTTATGGGCGGCAGTCTCCAAAACATCAGGTGCCTGATTAGGTCAGTATCTCCTACTTAACAAACACTGGGAATGATGCAATCTCTCTTTGTCTCTTAATCCTCAATGAATGACAGTAATGGGTTTTCAGTGTCTGCAACCACCTACAGCACTACCTCTCCCTCCACCCTCAATTCGGCAGACTCAGAGAGATTCTCATTACCAGGAGCTGCAGATTCAAACTGCCTCTTCCTCTCCAACTGTATCACCCAACTCCAGGGCGGCAAGTTATGACAGTGTGTGTGTGTGTGTGTGTGTGTGTTGCCATACAGTTGATTAAAGAGCAAACCAACAGCACTTCTCCCTAGTTTCTCCTGGCTTCAAGAAGAATGTCATTAATCGCTGAAGATATATAAATGTATTGAAGCAATTAACAAACAGAACTTAAAAATATATATCAGGAGCAAAATGTTTTGGCTTCCACCTTCTTCAGTTCCTAAAAATGAAACTTTATTTCATCTTCGGCAACTGAAGAAGGCGGAAGCTGAAACATTTTGCTCTAGATAGTCTGTATAATCTTGTTCCTCTGTCATTGGTGTTGGGATAGCTTTCCTTTCCTTTATTCCTGCTGAATGCAGGGTCATAGAATAATAGACTCATTGAATCATACAGCTGGAAGGGCCCCCATAGACCATTGAGTCCAAACCCCCACTCAGTGCAGTAAATCCAGCTAGATTATCCCATGCAGATAATTAGCCAGCCTCTGTTAGAAGACATTCACAGAAAGAGACCCCACCAACTTTGTAAAGACTATCACACTAAACTGTTATAGTGCTATTATTCCCTTTTAATTACTAAGGCTTAAGAGTTCTCTGCTGAGAGTTCTGAATGCCCCTCCCTAAACTGCAAATCCCAGGATTCCACAAGAGGCAGCCATAGCAGTTAAAGTGGAATAATAGCGCTATAACAGTGTTGCATGATAATCTCCATGGTCACTGCTTCAATTTCTGAACAGCTCTTACAGCCAAGAAGTTACTTCTAATGTTGCATCCTAATCTACCCTCCTGTAACTTAAAATCATTAAACCTGGTTCGACCCTCTGGGACATCAGTATAAACCTGCCCCCTCCTCTCTGTGACAGCCCTTGAGATATTTAAAGAAAGCAATGTCATTCCTCGATCTTTTTTTCACCATGCTGTACCTGCCCAGTTCCCCCAACCTTTCCTCATATGTTTTATTCTCCATATCTCTTATCAACCTTTCTGCAGTTCTCCGAACCTGCTCTAACTTATCTATATAATCCTTAAATGAGGTGCCCAAAATTGAACGCAGTACTCCAGATGAGGCCTGACAAGCACAGAAAACAGAACATTACTTCTCTTGACTTGAAAACTAGGGTTGTATTATGAAGGCTAAAATATTATTTGGCTTTTTTGCTGCAGCATTACACTGCTGGGTCATGTTCAGCTTCTGATCAACAATAATCCCAAGGCCCTTTTCATATGCCAAAGCAGAGTATGGAAATATCACATTTTGGGCTAACACTGGCCATGCTCACTGGGGCATTGTGGGCATTCTGGACATTGTAGTCCAAATATAATGTTTTCAAGCTGTGGTTGAATGTTCGGTCAGTCATGGAGACACCTGCTCTTTTTTTAGGACTGCCTCTTTTTCAGCTGTAAGGAAGAAGCTGCCTTGAGTCCAAGGGCTAGGAAAAAAGGCAGGAGATTGTGAGGATAATGAGGGTGATGCTAGCCTGAAAATTATAAGAAGCCTGAAAAAGTTGTGAAAAATTGTGACATCAAAAAATAACTATGGGACTGTAAAATTCAAACTGACAAACAGAACATAATATGTAGAGCCTAACTGTGTGGGTTTTTTTAAATGAAATCTTGGATTATAAATGCTATCCCAGGGAGCAGTAGAACTGAAGACAAAGAGAAGAAAAAGATGAAATATCGAGACCTAAAAAACAGAGGAAAGATTATGAAATATCAAGATTAAGTATCTCTGGGAAAAGAAACACACTATGTTTCCAGCAGTGGCAGGTATTCTGGGAGCAATTCCAAATAGACTGATCAAACATCTGAATGAAATCGCCTTGGTAGGACCACAATAGCACAATCACAAAAAGTAACATTGCCTGAAATGTGCCACACACCTCACTGATTCCTAAGTTTTGGGGCAGAATCTGAATCATTGGTATTCTGGCTGGTAAAAACTGGTAGACTATTACACTACTACTATTATTGCTGCTACTACTAATACTAATAGGAACCTAGCAACCAACTCACCAGTCACAATGTATATCCATATGTGTATGTGCCTGAACCTTCAAGTCACTTGTCGGCTTATGGCAACCCTATGCATTTTTCATAGGGTTTTCTTAGGCAAGGAATACTCAGAGGTGGTTTTTGCCAGTTCCTACCTCTGAAATATAGCCTACAGCAACTGGTATTTGTTAATGGTCTCTCGTCAAAATACTAGCCAAGGCAGACCCTCTTAGCTTCCAAGACCAGATGGGATCTGGTGCCTTTAGGGTATATAGGCATAACATATGCAAACATATAAACACACACAGGCAATCTGTTTGCTGAGAAGTTGAAGACCAACTCTTTTTTTATATATAGGTACCAGAGCAACAGCTAATTGGGACCTAGAAACAATAGTGGGTGTCATGAAAAAAGCAAGAGGGCAATACGTAGGACATTTTGATCTACTCTTCACACTACCACAATTCATTGTCTGAATCTAAACTAATGTACTTTACTTGGGACAGTCCTAACAGCACCATTTATATTTCGAAACTGAAGTCCGCCATTTTGATATATAGTAGCACCCCCGTATCTGGTTCCAGGGGTCCCCACAGATACTGAAAACCCCAGATAGTAGTGAACGCCCTGTGATGGGGGGGATTTATGGAGGAGGAGAAGGAATGCAGGGAGGCAGGCAGGAAGAGGAAGAGGTAGGAAAAGGCAGAGGGAGGCAGCCCAGTGAGTTCCTGCCACGGAGAGAGGGTAAGGCAGATGGGAGGGGAGGGAAATGGGCTGGAGGAGGGTGGGGGAAATGCTTCCCCCACCCTCCCCCATGCCTCCAGAATGCCCTGTGGGGAAGGGAGAAGGGAGGAGAGCTCTACTCCTCCTCTTCCTCTCCCATCCACCCCCTGCCATCACCAACCATGGATAACTGAATCAGTGGATGGTGAATCAATGGATACAGTGGTGCTACTGCACATAACAGCTGTAGCCAATAATCAAGGCTATGATAGTTGTTGTTTTTTAAATCCTATTGTCATTTTTATGCATTTTATTTTGACTGTGGGTGCAAGTAGTTAAAAGTTGCAATAACAGTCCTGGAATAGAAAAGCATCAGTTGTAGAAAATGGAAGGAGTGAAGGAAGGAGAAGGGGGGAAATATAGGCCAAATCAGTATGAAACTTTAAAGTACTGTATGCCTTTGTTACACTCTTGCAAAGAGCCAAACAGGGTATACAGATCTCTAGAGATCACCAGTATAATTTCTTTATCATGTTCCATTTAAAATTTAATTATGTAGTCTACAACAAGAAGAATCTGAGTACTCAAAATAGGTCAGGCAATGAACATCTTCACAATGCTATAAAGGTTTGCTGCATCAAGATCTTTTCTTTTATGTTCTGGTATCAGCAGGAAAATGTATTTTGTGTGAGCGGGGACGAAGGTAGAGACAAAAAACAGGCCTTCAGGCATAAATGTATAAAGGTAAAGAATAAAACTTGAAATCTTATTTCCTAGAATGAATGTCAAGTCTTGCCCTTTCCCCCCAACTTCCGCTGAGGCTGGAATGAAGAACACATAAATGGGGCAAACTAGCACCCCCATATAGACTTCAGTGTTTGCTCAGTTGCCTGAGATTCCTAATTCAAAGAAGCACCAGCTGTAGGGAGTTACAAGGCCTGGCACAAGCCTCTTCTGCCAACAGGAAAGCCTTTCTGGAAGCAGAAGCCTTTTTTGCTGACTGATCTTGGAGATCTGACAACAGAGCAATCTACTAGCAGAACTCCTCTGCTGACCAAGATCTATTGACAGTAGAGGCTGAAAAGGATGAGAAAGGGTGGGACAATAGAAGAACTGAGTTAAATTAGATACAAACTGGGTACATTTTTGCTGATTTTGTTCTTGCATGAAAGAATGAAGAATTTCAAAAGGTTACCCCCTGTTGGGTGAGATCACAAGAGTTTGGATATATTTTTCAACAATACAGGACTTTGTGAAAAATTCATTAGTTTACAAAAAGCAAAGTTTTGGTCAGAAGACAGTGTATTTTGTACAAAATATATTGTTTTGCAGAAATACCCAATGTTCTTTTGCAAAACAATGACGATGACAATGATTGCAAAAAAGGTCACAAGACGCCAAAAGAAGAAGAAGAAGAAGAATCATCTTGTGGTAGTTGAACATTTTTTTCCAAGACACTTTTCTAACTGAGGAGAAGAATCATAGAGCTAGAAAGGCCAAAAGGACCAACAACAGTCCTCCCTTCAACTTCGTGGGGGTTACAGGCTGAGTACCTCTGCAAATTTGAAAAAAACACACACAAATAATGGGGGGAACCTGGAAAGCCTCCCTGCCAGCTGGTCGCCAGTCCCTCCCACCCCTTCCAAAGTGGCAGGGAGGCTTGGCAAGCCTCCCCACTGCTCGTCCATTCCTGCAGGCTCGGGTCGTGAGTGACTTGGCCGGATAGGTGGTGACTCACCTCCTCCCTGGTCAAGCCGCTTGGTAAGCCTGAAGGCTTGGGCCAGAGCGGCTTGGCCGGGAAGGTGGCACCTCACCTTCTCCCCGGTCAAGCCACTCAGTAAGCCTGCAGGCTCGGGCCAGAGTGGCTTGGCCGGGAGGTGGCGATCCTGCAGGCTCAGGCCAGAGAGTTTGGCTGGTGAGGTAGCAACTCACCTCCTCCCCAGTCAAGCTGCTCGGAAAGCCTGCTGGCTCAGGTTTGGTTGGCTTTCCTTCTCCGTGGGGGGGGGAGCCAAAAAACACCCACCCACACTCCGCACAGCCTCAGCTTTTCTCCCAACAGGGAAGGAAAACTGACCAAGCTCACAGCATTTGCCACGAGTTTGGTTGGGTCTCCTTCCCTGTGGGGGGAAAAGCTGAAAACTGCTCACCCCCTCCTCTCAGCCTTGTAAATTCACGAATTCTCAAATCTGCAAATTAGAAAGCCATGAATTTGAAGGGAATAATCTAATCAAATTGTAATCTAATCTCTGCCATGCAGGAATACATAACGAAGGCTATCCTAAAAGATAGCCATCCAAACTCTGCTTAAAAACCTCCATGGAAGTGGAATCCACCAACTTACTAGGCAGTTTATTCTACTGTTGAACAGCTCTTACCTAATGTTCTTCCTAATGTTTAGGTACAATCTTTCCCCCCTAATTTGAACCCACTTTGTATTTTGAGTCTCTGGGATAGCAGAAAGGAAGCTCATGTCATCGTCCACATGATATCCTTTCAGATACTTGAAGATGGCTATCACCTCTCAATCTTCTCTTCCCCATGCTAAATATACTCAGCTCCCTAAGCTGATCCTCCTAGGGCTTGGATTCCCTGTGAATATTTGCAACTACACACAAACACCTGTATCCATGGTTTCACTTATCCATGACTGCAAAAAATGTTCTCTCTAGGTATTTCTAGGTCCTCCAATGTGACTCTATGGTCAACATCTGGCAACTTCCATATTATGCACTGTTTCAGGTATCCACAGGGGGGCTTTGAACATATCCCCTGTGAATACAGGGATCAACCTGTATTATTACCATCCCTAATCCAAACCTCTACCAACCCAAAGATCTAGCCTAAATGCCAACACAAAATCAGGACATAGCATTGGTAGTCCTAAATAATTTCCAGAGAAGGCTTTGAATTCTCCAAAGCATCAGCTGACCTTTATCATGGTCATTTAGGACTACAACTCTATGTCAGCCTACATAGCTATGGCTATGGGATCTTTGTCTTTTAGAAGGCAATATGGGGTATTTTTGCAACTTTAGAAAAGAATGAAAGTCATAGCAATGTTGAAGGTATGGGGGTTGCATTTTAAAATTATGTTTTTATGAGGTGGAGATGGGTTCACTCCCTCTTCTTCCAGGCAGAAATGGTCAAGTTGCTTTTCCAAGCAATGGCTTGCAATAGAGAATGCAGCTGCTAGGCTACAGTATATGGGATGGGAAGAATAATGGAAAATATATTTTTTTAATGGGCAAAAATATTTTTCTCAAGTGAAATTGAGAACCTTTTCTGCACTTTCTGCAAGCACGCTGATGACTAAAATGGCCAATCCGAGATAAACAAGTCCGGTTGCAAAAAGCACAGCAGAAGGTCTCCTTGGGTGATGTTTCTGGGTTGTGATTCTTTCTGCGTTGTCGTTTCTCTTCAAGACTTGCTTGGCGTGAGTTCTCAAATAAAGCTGCAGCATTGTGGATAGTGCGTCTCCATGCCTTCCGATGTGAGGCCAGGGCGGACCATTGTTGGTGATCAATTTGGCCGAGCCTGAGATGTTGTTTCAGGGAGTCCTTGTATCACTTTTTTGGAGTGCCCCTCTTACGCTGACCTGTGGCGAGTTCACCGTAGAGTACTATTTTGGGGAGGCGATGGTCCTCCATCCTAGAAACGTGCCCTGCCCAGTGCAGCCATGTTCTCAATATCATGGCCCCAATGCTGGTGATCCCTGCTTGCTCAAGGACAGCAACATTTGTCACATAGTCAGTCCAGTGTATATTTAGGATTGTGCGTATACAGTGCTGATGAACGTGTTCAAGGAGTCGTAAGTGTTGGCAATAGGTGACCCATGTTTCAGACCCATAAAGGAGAAACAGTACAATGGCTCTATACACACTTTTTGTACTTCACCTCTGGTGTTTATTACTCCAGACTCTTTTGTAAAGTCTTCCATGGACTGCTAAAAAGACAAATAAATGGGCCCACAAGAAAATGAAGCTTGAACTCTCCATAGAAGCCAAGATGACTAAACTGAGACTGTCATACTTTGGTCATATAACGAGAAGACATGACTCACTAGAAAAGGCAATGATACTTGGCAAGGTGGGGGAGAAAAGGAAGACTGCATTACAGACAGATGGACTCAATCAAGGAAGCCATGGCTCTGAATCTGCAAGACCTGAGCAGGGCTGTTGATGACAGAGTGACTTGGAGGTCTCTCATTGATAGTTGTTGTTAAATGCAGTCAAGTCTACTTCTACTTTTGGAGACCCTATGATTGAGGGACCTCTAAGTCACCTATTATCAACAGCCCTGCTCAGGTCTTCCAGATTGGGGGGGGGGAGATTTTGACCACCTCATTAAAAAAAGAAAAAAAACCCCACATGCATGAGGGAACCAGTAGCATAAAATGTGTGAGCTTTATGTTTCATCAATTATTTGTAACTTATTCCAAATTCTCAATGAAAGTCACACTTTACCTAATAGAACTCTTTTTAAATGAGACTTTACGAAATGTACACATTCTCTCCCCATACATAGACACTTTACCTGAGGCACTGTTTGACTCCCAGTGCAAGCTAAATGAAATAGGCCTGTACAATTACGGTGAGGACTCTGGAGTAGTTTTTCAATAAGAAAAGGCAAATGCTTGTGTGGAAATATATATATATATATATATATATATATACACCTACCTTATTTAGCATGTCAAAACAGCAGGGGAGCAGGAAATCTATTTGTTACTTTACATATAAGAAAATATTTGAAGCAGAACAGAGAAAGGAGAGATTAGATTTAGGCAGACCTATGGCTGACACTGAGTTCTGAGAGAGTGGTATCCATGGTACTAAAGAAAAAGAGTTTTACAAAAAACTCAGTCCCCAACACTGTTATACAATTTTACCCTCATATGGAGTAAATCACAAGTTTTTCCCCAAAAAGAGTCTGTATCAAGAAGGCTTGTCATCCTTTAACCTGTCAGACCAGAAGTTCCTTTGCTTTCAACCAACATAAATTTAGCTATGGTTTACTTTTTCTTAACCATGGTTAAGCAGTTGGAGTGACTTCACAATCTAGGATTTGTAGTAATCATGACAAGTCATTGCATTTTCACTAAGGACTTTATCAGACAAATCTCCACAAACATTCTTTTGCCAGCATATTTTGCGGTGTTTTTCTGCCAGGGAAAAAAAAAAAAAAAGCTTTCTACCAGACCTACCTTGAGCTGGGTGAAACGGCAGCCCCAGCATAAATGGAGCATGAACGGAGCTCCATTTACTTCTGGGTTCAAGATCTTGGCGATTCTCACGAGAAGATGCAAGTGGAGAAAAAAATTAAAAATACACAAAAATAAAGACACAAAATGTGCATACAAGCACAGAAACACACTTTTAAATTTAAAAGTGAACAGGGAGGTTCATAAAACTAGTGTCCCCTACCTGGCTTTTGCAATCTCACCTGGAAGCCATTGACAATGTAATTGCGAGACAAAAATAGAACACAGTTTCAAACGCTGTCAATACCAACAAAAAACTGCTGAGGAAGATCTATTGATGGCTTAGCCTGTAAATAAAAAGAACGCCTTATTCCTTACACATAATTGCCATGAGTTTGCAAGATCTGGAACAGGGCTGTGGATGTTGGGGGCTCCTAGAGGTCTCTCATCCATAGGGTTGCCATAAACCAAAACTGACACACTATAACATTGGGCTGCTCTGTCTTAGGATCTTGAAAATGTTTTCACAAGCAAAATATAACCAGTCATTTTTTCAAAAGCGGTTTCTCTGTCAAGCAGCATTATACTGAACTTAGACAAAAATGTCGAACAACACAGACTGCATGGCATTCAGAATAGACAACTGATTAATTCTGTCTTTTGGCATGATATTCTGGCATTTATCAAGAATATCAATTAGCTTAACAAAGAATTCATGGCAACCAAAGAAATGGACAAATTCTATCCATGGTGTGCTTCCTACCATTTAGGGCTGAAATCTCAAAATATAAACAACCCAGAAAAATTATGGATGAGGTGAAGTGTAGTAGTATCTGCAACATACACAACCTGCCCTTCCCCACTGTCTCTGTGAGAAGTGTAGTATTGTGTTACCCTAGGGGCCAGTTACACGGCAGAATAAAGTGTGTGAAGTTCTGCATTGCCATCCTTTCATATCAGCACTGCATAGTTCACATCTCTCTCTCTCTCTCTCTGCCTTTTCTTCACAAATGAAGATTCAGGAAGGACTCATCCCGTGCCTTCTACAAGCGCACTGATGACTGAAAAGGCCAATCAGAGATAAACATGTCCGGTTGAAGAAAGCACAGCAGAAAGTCTCCTTGGGTGATGATTCCGGGTTGTGATTCTTTCTGCGTTGTAATTTCTCTTCAAGATTTGTCCAGCTTGAGTTCTGAAATAAGGTTGCAGCATTGTAGATAGTGCGTGTCTATGCCTCCTCATGTGAGGTGAGGGCGGACCATTGTTGGTGATCAATTTGGCCAAGCCTGAGATGTTGTTTCAGGGAGTCCGTGTATCGCTTTTTTGGAGCGCCCCTCTTACACTGACCCGTGGTGAGTTCACTGTAGAGTACATGATTTATTGCTAAATTTGAAGATCTGGTGAGCGTTCGCCTTAAAAAGTTCACACAGACCAGGCGGGAGGCGGGGAGGAAGTGAGGAGGGGGGCAGTCTGAGGGAGAAAGAGACCGTAGCTTTGTAGCTTCATCTGAGCCAGAGAAAACCAGATAAAGCAAGAAAAAAAGATGGGAGACCAGTGGGGGAGGAATAATAACAAAGGAGGGAAGGAAAAAAGTCTAGATTATCTTCGCTCTGCATTTCTGCCAGATGAGCAGACTGCTTCTCCGTCCCCCCTCTCTCTCTGTCATGCTGGCGTGCACACACACACACACACACACACACGAATGATTGAGTGATCAGCCGGTGGAGCAGATCACTTTCTCTCTCTCATACACACACAGAAAGAGGGAGAGAGGAACAGTAATTAAGCTAGAAAGCAAGCCAGCTGGCTGGATCTTTTTAAATCTCATCTCTTGAGAGTCCACCCCCTCAGTCCAACCAATCATGACTAAGCTCTGCTGTGGCTGTTCCAGAAAGACTGCTGATAGTTCCCACTGCTGTAAGCGAAATGGTCATTCACACAATCGATAGTGCGCTAACTTGTGCTACTTTTCAAAAAAGACAGGGAAAACAGCAAAAGCTAATAGTGCATGACTTATGGGGGTTTTTGCCCCCCTCCTTCTGAATATGGCAACTTTGATCCGAAAGATGTGGGAACTATTAGGACTCTTTGCAAATTCTCAGAGGATTTATTTTGCCATGTAAACGCTCCCCCTAGTTTGCTCATCCTACCACCATTAAAGAGGGATCCCTAGTACCCCCATCCATTTCACAACTTGGACTAGTAGGAAAAAAAAAACATGATTACAACCTACAGTAGGACCCACATATCCACTGATTCATTATCCACTAATTCAATTATCCATGGGACACAAAACAGCACACCTACCATAGAGTCTTCCTAGAAAATATGTCCTCTCTAGTCATTTTCTATGTCCTCCAAGGCAACTCTATGTTATTTTAATCTGGAAGTCCCATCATTTTCAATGTCGTTCACTATTATCCATGGTTTTCAGTATCCACCCCCCCCGAACCAATCCCCAGTGGATAAGGGAGTCCTACTGTATTTTGTTGATGCTGTTATATGCCTTCAAATCAACTCCAACTTATGGAGACCCTATCATAGGGTTTTCTTGGCAACATTTCTTTAGAGGAGGTTTGCCATTGCCTTCCTCTGAGATGTGACTTGCCCAAGGTCACCTAGTGGGTTTTCATGACTGAGTGATAGTACTCTACGGTGAACTCGCCACGGGTCAGCATAATAGGGGCGCTCCAAAAAAGCAATACAAAGACTCCCTGAAACAACATCTCAGACTCGGCCAAATTGATCACCAACAGTGATCTGCCCTGGCCTCACATCGGGAGGCATGGAGGCGCACTATCCACAATCCTTCAGCCTTATTTGAGAACTCACGCTGAACAAGTCTTGAAGAGAAACGACAACGCAGAAAGAATCACAACCCAGAAACATCACCCAAGGAGATCTTCTGCTGTGCTTTTTGCAACCGGACTTGTTTATCTCGGATTGGCCTTTTTAGTCATCAGCGCGCTTGCAGAAAAACGCAGGATGAGTCCTTCCTGAATCTTCGTTTGCGAAGAAAAGCCAGAGAGAGAGGATTCAAACCCTGATCTCCCAGATTCCAAAATTCCCATATTCCAAAATTCTAACAATTACACCATGCTGGTTCCCACAACTTATTTTAGTCACCCATTTGTAATTATATCTGAGAAGGCTGAAATAAGTGTCCCCCCACCCCTGCCATGACATAGTGACTAGGGATAGAAATATTCACTTACTTAGGTTTTCTGTGGGTTTTTTTCCAGGTTGTGAGGCCATGTTCTGGAAGAGTTCTCTTCCAGAACACAGTCTCACAGCGCAGGAAACAACAACAACACAGAAAACCTATGGATGCTGGCCATGAAAGCCTTCGACTTCACATTCACTTACTTCATTCTCATGCACAAAAATGTGCAATTTCAAACATTTTCTCCATGTTGGACATGAATTTGAAAGTGTTTCTCCACTTTTGATTTTTTTTTTTTACATTTCAAGATCAATAATAATAATAATAATAATAATGGTACCTCATCGTTTTACCAGTCAGCTTACACAGCTAAAACAAAGATGGCTAAAAAATTACCAACCCTAAGGAGAACCAATCAGAAGGTTTTCGTGGCAGAATTTGTTCAGGGTTAGTTGCCTTTGCTTTTCTCTGAGGCTGAGAGAGTATGACTTGCCCAAGGTGAGCCAGGTAATTTCCATGGCCCAGCAGGGATTTATACCCTAGTCTACAGAGTCATAGTCCAATTCTCAAACCACTACACCATGCTACCTCTTACATTCTTGTCAGGGACACTTAGTATGGCAAATAGAGAACAGATGGTAAATATATAAGAATGCAATGAAGGCTGCGTACATTGTGAACACCAAATCAGTATACAAATATACAGAGACCCTCCTAGCATATCTTTTCTATCTTTAAGAGTCAATCCTTCCTAAAATTAGTTGACATGATTGAATTAGATTACTTAACAAACAAGCTAAGAACAAATCATATAAACAAATTACAAAATGATTGGTCACCAGTAACTGACCATTGTGAAAAAAAATGGGGATATACAAGAAATATCTTTTTAGAATCAGTTTTGACTATTGTAATGAAAATGGAAACACAGCCTCAATTAAAATTCTGAGATAAAATCAAGATGGTAAACTGTTGAGTATAAAAGGAGGGATGTCTGGGTATCATCAGGAGATCATGGGATCTAGAGTTGATCAATTCAGGGATTGTTTTTATAGATGAACTCATGGGAATCGATATAAGAAGATTCGGCAACAGTTCTTTATATGTATTAATGATTTAAAATTGTAAGAATCTACAATTGAATCTTGTTTTTAATTTTTCTTTTTTTCTCTTATTTTATGAAATGTAATAAAAATGTGTTGTTTTTTTTTAAAGAGTAAATCCTTCCAGCTTCAGTTAATTTGGGCGTGAGGAGAAACACAATACCAATGGATTTTTTTAATAATCTGAAAATCACTATTGCATCTATTCCGACAGAAAGGGAATAGTCAACCAATCAGAAAAACAAGCCCAGAGAAATAATACTGCCTCTTTAAGCAATGCAATTGACAAGTCTCATCAGATAAAGCTTACTGCAGACTACCAAAAAGTACAAAGCTGCAAAAGGTTTGTATTAATCTCTGGTGGTTATTGGTTGTCATTTCAAGGCAATGAGTCTCATATTGCGTGCATACCCCCTCCAAAATGTTAAAGATGAAAACCAGGACACACAAGGCCAGGCAACATCAGAGTGTGGTTAAGATGACAAAAGTTATTAAAGGGGAAGAACACACAACCCAGGAGAGGCTGCAGCAGTTTGCTTTTGCCTGAGTCTACAGAGAAGGACAAGATTTGGCCCCTTCCTTCCTGCTCCTCCTTGCTGCGTTGAGCGCAAACTGCTTTTGCACTTTGAACTCAGTTTGCAGCAATTGAAATAAGCCAAGGAGAAAGAAGAAAAGTGGGAAGAGATGAAAGAAACTGGGACACTTTACAAGAAGTGGGATGACAGAGGATTTTGCAAATGCCCCTGCCAAATCAGGACAATTGGAGGGTATATGCTTGTTTAATCCATTTTTGTTCCTAGAGACGTGTTGCTAGATTTCAGTTTTAAATTCATGGAGGACTTTAGATGGAGATTAAAATTATTAAAGGAAAGCTACAAAAGTAAAGCATATTAAAGAAATGCTTGAAGACATCACTTTTTAAAAAAGGCTTTCAGAACTTTACTCCTAATTTATTTCTAATGTAAAAAAAGGAAAGTGTGTGTGTGTGTGTGTGTGTGTGTGTTACTATATCCACCACCAGTTAATTGCAAGCCAAAATTAGATTAACAATATCCGGTGTAATTAAGAATCATCAGCTACAGATCTCAAAAGCTTTATCCCACAACACAGTAGATCATCTGATGCACTGCTAAATGATTATGAAACAGTGCTAGAGAAATACAGCTGCGTTCAAGCCAAAGACCGTTTCTGCTTTGTATGAACTTCATTACTCCCTTCTCCATCTCCCCTACTATATGAAACAGAGTAAGCATACTTTTGTGACTCTAAAGATTGTTTTTTTTTTAAAGTAAATCACAGAAGTGTCATGCACTGACAATCATTAACTGGTGAATAAACAGAAATAACTTCAGACGCCTCAATTCCGATTGTGCTAGAGTGCTTTGTGATACAGATGAAGCTATCAAACAACACAGAAGTCGAAGAACCGGGGCAAGAGAGACAATTTGTATGCAGTAAGACTGTGCCTAGGAAGCAGCTTTCGAGGATTTTGTTTTTCATGAAAAACAAAAAGGACAGGCGTCTTATCAATAAATCAAAATGTTTACCAAAAGCAGGGAAAGACCAAACTTTTAATCAAAATCTTGATTTGTTCCACTCCTCCTAACCACAGCATAAAGAGAGAGAGAGAGAGAGAGAGAGGAGAGAAACTGAGATACACACACAGAGGGTTAATCAATATTCTTGCTAAATGTTTGTTAAACAAGTTGTAGCATAATTGCATTGAGGATATCACTGTTTTCATGTTACACATTTTCATTTTGAATAAACATTAACTTGAAATACAATATTCACCAGACTCCCTCTCCTGCCTCACAACATTACAAAGCTCATTAAAAATAGCCCGATGGAATAATAATTACTAATTTGCCATGAAATAAAACGTCAAGTTTTGAAAAGAAGGTTTTATGTATGTTTTCTGCTTTTTTGGAGATGGAAGAAAATCCGCCTACACATCATCATCATCATCATCACTACTATTATTATTATGGGACTGTCTAAATGGCAAAAATACTCTTCATAGCATTCGAGAATATCATTTGTCTAAATAGCATCCCACATCAATCCGCCAAATTTGGAAGGAGTGGGAGACAAATCCACCAAAAAATCAGCAGGTAAAGCCTTTGCACCTTTCCCCGAAGTTTTTAAAAAGCTCTGTGGGGAATGTATACATTCCCACTCATTTGGACAATCCGATTTGCATTCATTCACATTCCCAATAAGAGGGGAAGTAGAAAGCTGATTGGATAGACATGTGCAGGTCTGGAGCTTGCTAACAAGGCAAGCACCCAGAACTGCCATGTTGGATTTTCACCTTAGTGATCATGTGCTGAGGTGATGAAAGAGCCTTTTACCCCTTTTTAAAGTTTATTTAGGTGGAATATCACACTTCCGCACCTTAGATATGCTATTTTTTTAAAAAAATACTGTTCAGTGGCAGCAACTGGAGATGATAAAAATGTGAGTAATTTACTCGCACCCGCCATCTTGATTCACAGGCATGGGTCAGCGTAAGAGGGGCGCTCCAAAAAAGCGATACAAAGACTCCCTGAAACAACATCTCAGGCTCGGCCAAATTGATCACCAACAGTGGTCCGTCCTGGCCTCACATCGGGAGGCATGGAGACGCACTATCCACAATGCTGCAGCCTTATTTGAGAACTCACGACGAACAAGTCTTGAAGAGAAACGACAATGCAGAAAGAATCACAACCCAAAAACATCACCCAAGGAGACCTTCTGCTGCGCTTTTTGCAACCGGACTTGTTTATCTCGGATTGGCCTTTTTAGTCATCAGCGCGCTTGCAGAAAGCGCAGGATGAGTCCTTCCTGAATCTTCGTTTGCGAAGAAAAGCCAGAGAGAGAGAGAGAATTGGAACAATAAACACCTACAGTGTTGCATCTCTGTGATTTTGCAAAACAAACAAACAAACACACCCACATATTAAGACAAACAGAGATGACTTCAAATTGGCATATGTGCGCATCAATCTACATTTTTCCTTCATATAGACAAGCCCTATATTTATATTCTGCTTTTTTCTTCCTCTGGGACTTAGAGTGCCAAGCAAAGGTTAAAACAGAGATAGCTAGAAAAATTACATTGTACAGTTTTTTTTTTAAAATAACATTAGGTTGAACTTTTTTTAAAAAAAAAAACTTTAAGAGCTGTTTGACAATAGAATATATTATCTTGGAGGCTGGTCGGCTCTCCTTCTGTGAAAGTCTTTCAGCTAAGGTTGCATGGCTATCTCTCAGGAGTGTTATCTCTCAGCTGCCTATTTGTGCATGGCAGGTGGTGAATTAGGGGAGTCCCTTCTAGATCTATGATTCTGTGATTCTATGGGTGTTTATCCTTTGGTTGCTTTATCAATGGGAGATTGGTGGATTTATTTCTAATAAGCTGCAGATCTACTGGCCAGTCACAGGTGGTCATGAAGTGCAATCTACACTTGACACAATGAGTGAACAATCAATAGTAACTTTAGAACAAGAGGATGGTTGTAGATTGCAAAACATGGCATGTAGGCCAGCCCAGTATACTTCCTCCCCAACAGGAGCGTTCAGATGATCTCAGTGGCACTGAATGTCCACTATCAGCTTGGACTAGTGCTCATTCCTGGATACTGATATACTGTGATCACTGTGAATCATGATCTGTAAATTCAGGGTTAGGCTACTGGAAAACACTTTATGTGGGGCTGCCCTTGTATCTTGTTCAGAAGTGGCAGGTAAATCAGGACACAGATGAAGTGCTTAGTGAAGCAGGCAGGCTTTGTCTATATGGGTCAAATGAAACGGCCTCCCTCACTTCCTAAGCCCAGCTGTCCAGACGATGCAGGGTTTTGGCCCCATTTTTAGTCCAAACTGTCCACATGACATCCAGGTAGTTCTGATGAGAATCTGGGGGAAATAGCCCTTAAAATGGAGTTGACCGAAGGTTAAAACAAAAACAAAAAAAAACCCTCACACTTTGCTGTATTTGTTCCTGGAGGAAACAGTGAGTTCAGTTACCATAACAAGGGGAGAGGGGATGCAAACACACGGTACCCTGCTGGGTCATGCACATGACATCTACTGAGGTCACTGCAAGGTGCCCAGCCATGTGACCATGGCCAGGTGCTTTACTCCTGGCCTTGGAAGACATGACTGGCGTGGGGAAGGGAAGCACCACTTTCCATACAGACTGTGGGTGTGCATTTGCCACAATGGAAGGACAGGTAATGGGGGGGGGATGCTACAGGGCCAGGGCCGGAATACTCTGGCCAGAATGTGGAATATTCTGGCCAGTGCAGACAAGCCCCAAGTTACATCTAAATTGAAAGAATTGCACTGGTTGCCTAATGCCTACTGAGCCGCATTTAAAGCTTATTGTTCAATTACAAAGCCCTATACACCCCAGAACCAAGACATTTCCCCTATACGCTCCAGATTTACCATGGAGACCCTAAACAGCAGCCTCATCAATTACTGTGCAACCAATAGAATGCCATCATGTGATGTCACAAATTAGAAATGCCTTCTTATGCATGGTCAAGGAATCAGAGACCGTATTACATTGTAAACCCTTGCTTAAAATGAGACAGGCCTTATTCGGCTGATAACTACTCTGATTTGTGCTATGTGTTGCAGTGTTTTTAAGTATTTATTACCTTTTATTTTTTATTATTTTTATTAAGTCTTAAACATAAACTCATTATGACATAAACATACTATGTCTTGAACATAACCATTGCATATTGTTTACTACGCAAGGACAACACAATTCAAGAAGGATATTTAGAAGCTGGAACACGTCCAGAGGAGGGTGACCAAAATGGTGTGAGGTCTGGAAGCCATGCCCTATGAGGAGTGGCTTAGGGAGCTGAGTATGTTTAGCCTGGAGAAGAGAAGGTTGAGAGGGGACATGATAGTCATGTTTAAATACTTGAAGGGATGTCCTATTGAGGACAGAGCAAGCTTGCTTTCTGTGGCTCCAGAGACTAGGACACAAAGCAATGGACTTAAACTACAGCAAAAGAGATTCCACCTAAATATTATGAAGAACTTCCTGACAGTAAGAGCTGTTTGGCAGTGGAATGCAATTCCTCGGAGTGTGGTGGAGTCTCCTTCTTTGGAGGTTTATAACAGAGACTGGGATGGCCAACTGTCAGGAATGGTTTGACTATGTATTCCTGCAGGGCAGTGGGTTGGATTAGATGGCTCTTGTGGTCTCTTCCAACTCTATGATTCTAGGCCATAAAGCAGTGGTTTTATTTTATCAATTGGGAAAGAGAGAGATGAAGGAAGGAAGGTCACCATAGTTCAAAAAGGTTGAGCAGTCATCTTAGGATGTCATCAGCAATAGCCTTTCCTGATCATTAGATATGCTGGGGGTGAATGGGAGGATTTATAGTTCATTCAATACACCTGGAGGTACCAGGATGTGGAAGACTATTTTAGAACATCATGAAGTTGTACCTCCAAGATTCAGAATAAGCCAAGAACTCATCATGACAGCCTTTTTAGCAGACTACCAAAAGGCACACACCATATATTTCAGGAGTCATGAAGAACCAATGGATTAGAAGAAATAAAATATCTGGCTCCTCTTAACCCTTGAAATTGTTATTCCTCTAAAAAAGCAACACTCCCCCACAAAAGAATAATTTTCCATTTTAAAAAATACAAAATACCCACAGAACTCTATGGGAAATTTGTGGTAGATGAAATATTTTCTTTGGAGACAGTGTAATCTGAAGACATGAATGTGATAATAAGATGGGACTGATTTATGGAACCACAAATATTCTCTTCATAATGAAGAAAATTTATTACTCATTTTGCAGGTATTCAGCTGAGTCAACTGACTGACATTGGTTAAAAACGGTTTCCAGAATGCCACAGTGTTGTACTTTATTTATACTTGTTTCTGCCCACCTTCATTTTTCAGAAAAGAAATGGTTTGAAATAAAAATGAATGGAAGTGCTTCAGTTGCCTAAAGGTGCCTTGCTGCTTGAGTGACTTCATCCATTGCTTTTAAAAAGTACTCACCAGCCAGCCAGCCATGTCACACTTCCACTTTAAGCGTGGCACATCTTATCATGTCCAAGTGGGAAGACGCACAGTTTGGCTTCTTATATGAATTCAAGGGGCTTGTGATAACTTTTAAAGCCTGAAACGACTTAGGACTTTGATACTTGAGGGATTTCCTCTGCCTAGCTGTGCCTTCCTGACCATGTCCCACCAATGAGATCAATGCTTTATGCTGGGTTATGGGAGAGGCTCTTCTTAGTTGTGGCACCCTAAGTGTGTACTGCCTTCTCACTAGAAGCCCAATTGGCACCAACACTCATTTATTTTAAGTGCCAAATAAAAAAATGGCTGTTCATCAAGGCCTTTGGGCTTCATTAAATCATCTGAGATACTTTAAAAAATTTTTTAAATCTTTTAAATCTGTTTTTAACTCATTATTAGGTTTAAAATGTTGTTGGCATATTTAAATTTTTTTTATCATATTTTAATTTGTGTGACCAGAAGTTCTTTTAATTTGATATGCTATTGTTTTATCTTTTTTATGATTTAAATTTGTTTTAAATTGTTTTAAATAGAATTGTTGGCCAGAATCTTGCATGACACTTATTATGTAGCACCATAACTACAGTACTACACAGTGAATCGTGGTCCAACCCCCTAATCCCCATTTATGAGACAGATGCTGTTACAAGCGATGGGGGTCCATTCCCTGTCACTCAGGAAATAGAGGGCTGCCTTTTCCACCCATCCTGTGAGTGATCTCCAATGTGATGGGCAGAAAAAGGACCTGTCACAATTCCCCCTTAGATACTGCTCATACAAAAAGGGGTGGGGAATGACAGTTAGTTGCTTCATGATAGACAGGGGAATGGACCCCGTTGATCACAGTGGCTGCTTCCCAGTAAGTGCAGATTGGGGGACTTTCATGGTCTCTACATAGCCACTCAGGCTATATAGAGATCATGAATACATAACAGTCAGAAGTATGCAACTCCAGATTACACATTCATATCTGTGATTCAGGATTCCGGTCATACGTTTTAAACATTTATGTTGACAGGTGATGGTGTAACTAGGGCACACACTGGGTACCTAAACAGGTCCAGGTAGCAAAAATAAACAGCAAAGCATTGTTCCTTCAGGCATAAAAATAAAGACACAGATACAGGCTTTGTGTCTACAAACAACTTCTCTTTAAAGAACATTTACAGTAATATACAGCACCATGAGAATAACATCTTCACACTGTGAGATCCAAAACAGGCTGCTTAGCTCAACCCAGCCCAGTTAGCTTCTGCAAACTGCTGCTAGCTCACAGAGCTGCAAACTGCAGACTGTTTGTTACATTTCAGCTCTCTACAGGATAAATCTACTGTATTTCCCAATATCCTGACATGTGTATGATGATTTTAACTGTCCTGGGTTTGAACTCATTATAAGCCTCCTAGAGTGCTAGAGGAGATTTCTGAAGATACCATGGACTGCCAAAAGACAAATAGAATGCCTCAAAAGCAAATCAAGTCTAAAATCTCTCTAGAAGCCAAGATGACTAAGGCTGTCTATACAAGGGGGGGGGGGATGAATTGCTCCACAATAATAGCAATTTACAGCAGCTGTGAACTGTCTTAATTGATTTACAGCCCCCACAAACTTTGCAGGCCCTCTAGCCAAGATGGCAGTCAGAAGTGATTTACTTGTGTTTTAAAATCTGCCCCGTTGTTTTTTTTTAAACCGCTTATTATGGTGCACACAAGTGATATTTCATGTTTACAAAAAAGAGAGAAAGAAAAGAGGGATAAAGATTGCCATTTTATTGCCTTACCAATCGCTCGCTAAACCGAAAATCCAACATGGCAGCAGTGGGCACTTTCCCTATTTGCAAGCCCCGCCCTTTGTGTTCATCCAGCCAATCAGCTTGCACTGCCTCTTCTATGGAAAAGTGCAGCAATGCAAATGCAACTATCTTAACAAGTGGAAATACCCACCCCCCCCCCCGGAGCATTTTAAAAACTTCAAGAAAAGCCACAAAGGCTCTCCAGGCACAGTATTTGGAGTTTTTAGCTGCCCCCCTTCTGAATACGATGCATCGATGTGGATTTCCATTCAGATCGATTTCCAAGTGAATCCTATGAGGATTATTTTGACCATTTAGACAACCCCTTACTTTGGACATATCATGAGAAGACAAGATTCTTTTTTTGGTGGTGGCGGGGGGACAAATAATGCCTGGTAAGCTAGAAGGCAGTACAAAAAGAGGAAGACCACATTACAAGTAGATAGACTCCATTAAGGAAACCAGAGCCTTGAACTTGCAAGATCTGAGCAGGGCTGTTGACACCAGGGCGACTTAGAGATTTCTCATTCGTACTGTTGCCATACGTTGAAGACAACTTGACTGCAATTAACAACAAGAAGATACTGCCTTAGGTCTTACGTTGGGAGAAAGCTGGGATATAAATTAAATAAATAAGTGAACTCAATTAGGGTGCCCACGGTGTGTGTCGATGTGAGTTAATGTGAGTTTAGATCAAAGATACTGTGGGGTAAGAGCACTATTCACTGTGTAGTTACTGGGCCTATTTAGGCAAGTATCTCTCCCCCTTTCTTTCTCTTCCAGCTTAATTTTCCACACAAGCAAGGGTGATCAGTGGATCCACCACCACAAGAGCTCTAAACCCACTCCGGATTTTACTGCCAGTCTTCCCATATCTGCTCTGAATTGGACAGAAATACTTATCAGTAATGGGCACTATCTCTTCACAGGTTCAGCCCTGGAACATCTCCCATTCAGCTCAGAGCAATATCAGTGTGTGGGAGGGAACAATGGCTAAATACTGAGTGGAGTAGCTGTCTCTTTGATGGCAGATCCATCCACCATTCCTGCATACAAGGGTACTATCAGGCTAACAAGATAGAGATACCACCTATATGAGGGGGGGGGAATGGAGTATCTTGCAGTAATGGCATTTTGTAGCAGTAGCAACTTGTCTGAATGGTGTGTCCCACTCTAAGCCCCCCATAAGTTTCACATGCAAGATGGTGGCCGTGAATATTTTACTCATGTTTGTACATAATGGTCACCAAACTTTTTTTTTTAAACAATGACGTTTAAGGTGCATTACAGTGATAGAGTGATTTTTCAACTTAACAGGACAGAAAAAAAAATACCCTGTTTTATCACCTTAGTGATCGCTCACTAAGGCAAAAATCCAACATGGTGGCAGTGGGTGCTTGCTCTGTTAGCAAGCCCCTCCCCCACGCTCACCCAGGCAATCAGCTTTGCACTATCCTCTCCTATGCCAAAATGATTCATATTGAATCGCTTGTCCCAATATGCAGGCATGCACATCCCACTCACTGTTTTTTTAAAAAAAATTCAATGAAAAGCCAAAAAGGCTTTCCCTGCAGTATTTTTGTTGTTTTGGTTCCCCCACCTTCTGAATACTGTGGATTGATGTGGGATCCCATTTAGACAGGTTGTATTCCTAGTGAATTCCATGAGTGGTATTTTCACTGTTTAGACAACCCCAAAGACAGAGTTGGGGTTTCAAGGGAAAAGGTTGTATTTTGAAATGGAGAACCACACTTTAATGTTTCTCCTTTGTTGCCTTGTTTGCAGTGGGCCAAAGGCCATTGGGGATATGATCTGATGAGCCTACTGGGATCGCACCTCTTTTCCTTGCATACTGTCTCAAGATAACACATAGATGGCATGACTTAAAGTTACCACTTCACCTTCTTCCTCTACAACTTTCCCCCCCCACCATCTTTGCCTTACAAAGAAACTTGTGGTTTTAAAATTTTGCACAGAGATTTTTCTGTCTTTTTGTGCTTGAAGATCTCTCTCTCTCTCTGTGTGTGTGTATGTGTGTGTGTGTACATATTACTAGAATATTGACAATGAGTTTTCTTTTGGGGTCAATACAACTACCTGAGGTGGGGAAAAAAGAAAGGAATTGTAAGACCTGACTGAAAATAAAAAAAACAACAACCTGTAAAGTCAGGAACAGGTAAATAAAGGTACTCATTTGCTCACTTAAGGTAAATAATAAATATAGACATCAGCTAAGTCTATTCAAATTCAATCAAAGAAGCAAATAACATTTCTTATGCATGTGATTCTTTCAGGATAGGAGCAGCATAAAACATTGCTACTCAAACTGGTGGTCCATGGTCATCAGCTACCAGTTCTGGAGAACTTCCAGGAAAGACAGATACAGTGGGAACCAATGAACGCAAATATGGTACTGGTCTCTGGCACACTGGGGGGACAAATTACCAGTTTCCATATCAGGTAACTTAAGAAGCACAGGAATAAAATGTATGAAATCCCATGCAAGTGAAGTTTATGAGGTATAAATATTAAGAGTAACAGGACTACAGTTACTATAAATAAGTCAACAATTTACCATGACTAGATGTGTTTTTTACATTTGCCATCTTCTTCTACAACCCATGGCCTGAATTCTGTTAATAGTCCTACCTAAAGTAGACCTATTAAATCAATGGGATTTACCTATGTGCTAATTCACCATTCTATTAAATGGGTCTAATCTTTTTTTTTTTTAAACTAATAGGATTCCAGCCTATGTTTATTAGGTAAAATCTTCTTAGTCTTGTCAGAGATCTGTATCAAACCAACAGAAATTATTCATTCAGTACCAATGCCTCTCTCCTTCACCAGCTAAAGCCTATGCCTACATTGGAATAATCTGGGCTGGTTGGAGGAATGGCAAAATGCAGATAAAAATAAATTAAATGCAGTAGGCATCACATGTTCAGTTGACAGCCTTTCTTAAGTTACACATAAAACCACTCTTTCTCTGGTCAGCACCATAATGCTCTGAGACACAGGAAAATCAAGAACAATAAGAACCTGATATTAAAAATTTGGGACATGGGCCCAAACATTCCATTGATGGGTCCCTTGAGCAGAACATCTTAGAACCACCCAATTGAGTTGATCTCACTTAGCACAGCACTCAGTAATATTGATAATAAATAAATAAATAAATAAATACTCTGCTAGGATGGCTACACATGGACAGATGATAGAAGTGTCATTGTTCAAATGGTGAAGAAACACACATATTTGTGGTTTACCCATTGTCAAAACAGATTTTACTCATTTTTGAAGCACTGGGGAAATAACCCTCTTCAGAAACAACAGAGATGAAAGGAAGATCCTTGTGTATACCAAAGGCCAACCCAAGACAATTTATTTCATAAGATACCATCCCCTCCCATGTACAAAACCAAATAGCTCTGGTAGTTGAATGTTTCTTCGACACAGCAATAAGACAGCCCATAGATTTTCTGCACATGAAGACAAGTTTAGGTGGCGGAAAGCAGGCCATATGGAACAAAGTTCCCTCCATCTTGCTCTGCTTTTTCTGCCTAAGGAGACTGCCTTACTCTGCCTAATGGTAGGGCCAGCCCAATATACACCTACACGTAACAGTGGTAAATTTATCCTGCCACCTTCAATCTGCCAAAAGATGACTCTACACACAAAAGTGTGTGAAGGCACACTCTTCTTTCTCCAACGCAAACAACACACAAAACTCCACAAAGACAAATCCAAAAACTAACAAAAGGGTCCCGTTCACCATTCCAAGTCGTAACCTGGCAAGAACACTCCCAGGATGTTCTTCCTTAAGCACTACCCCATGAATTAAAGTTAAACCATTAAAAAAAATCAAACAAACAAATCATGTACTATTCAAAGAACCCACTCAGCAGCTGCTTCTGTCTGGCATGGCAAATGTTCTCTCTTTCTCTAATGCATACTTTGTAACTATTGTTTCTTATACAAATGGCCTCTCTTTCCCCGCTCTCTCTTAAACCTCTGACAGGCTGTCTTGGATGCTTCAGTTGGAGAGGTTGTACTTCCCTTCAGCAGTTCCCCCAAGCCAACACACAGATTTGGTTTTAGCAGAACAGCTTGCTTACCTTGGTAATGTTCCAGACAACTCTGTGGCAGTCTCTCTGCAGAAAAAAAAAAGATACACAGAAGGGAAATTTTGTTAGTATTTGGAGAAAAAAAGCTTAATCCTAATGACTTTGGGAAGGTTAATGAGAACATAAGACATACATTAAAAAAGCAGCCAGTTTTAATTAGGGATGCTTCCAAACTTCTCCTCATTCAAATGTCTCCCCAGATTTTTTGACACTCCAAAGTAGAATATATACATTAAGAATTCTCTCATTTAAAAAAAATAAAATCAAAATTGTGCACAGAAAGCTGCACATCCAAGTGTACACACATCCAAGGATAGATTATTTTTCTCCTGTGTTTTTGCTATGAGCATGGCTTGTCATCTGCATTGATAAAACACCAAGAAAGAAAGAAACTTTAATACAATTCCAAAAACCAACCCATCACCATTCTGCAGGATGCTTAACTTCTGTCCCTATGCCCTATTGTTCTTTTTGTAAAACTACACAGAAAGAATCTTCAGGAAAATTGTACTGTCTTCACATCAACATTACTTTCTTTGTAATGCTTCCTTGGTTGGTAAAGGTCTATTGAGCAAAAGCAAATACAGGAAGGTTAAAAAAACAACAACGGAGAAGCTAGAATGAAGCAAACTTAATAAAAACTGCAGCATAAAAGCATAGAGTTGGAAGGTATCTTGAAGGTTGTCTAATCTACCTCTCTGTCAGTGCAGGAATTCACTGCTAAAGCACTCTGGAGACATGGGCATCCAACCTCTCTTTAAAAATCTCCAATGAATATGAATATCTCTTATTTTGAGTGCCAGAAAGCTTATCCCTTACAGGGCTAGCAGGTTTTCCTTATTATAAAGGATGCCTCCTATTTCCTTTTCTGCAGACTGAACAAGATGCCAAAACAGCTTATATTTTGGGGTGTGGGTCTTCATAAAAACAAAAATATGGGTATCATGTAATTTATGGATGTGGACAATGTGTTAATTTTCCAGAAAAATACATGGCTAAGGGCTGCACTACAGTATTATAGCACTACTATTCCACGTTAACTGCTATGGCTGCCTCCTGTGGAATCCTGGGATTTACAGTTTAGGGAGGGGAATTTAAGCATTCTCAGCCAGAGAGCTCTTAAGCTTCACTAAACTATAAACCCCAGAACTCCACAGGAGGCAGCCATAGCAGTTAAAGTGGAATAATAGTGCTATAACTATAATCCTATAAGGTTCTAAGTTCAATGGAATCAATGCTTTCATTTGGTATTTTGGTAGAACACTCACTTTTACTAGCTACTTCCTGATTTTCCAGCCTGCATGTCATAAATTTTGACTGTCCCTTATTGCTCTTCTGAAAACCTGGCAACACTGCCAATGAAGGAAAATATACCACTTTCCTAGGAAATCCCTTCCACTTTGAACATCCCTTAATAGTTACTTGGAACCTCCTTTCTTGTACTTTGAAGTCATTTGTTTGAGTTCTACCCTCTAGAGCATCAGATTCTATCTTCCATGTGACAGCTTTTCAGATATTTGAAGATGGCTATTATCCTCTTCATGTTAGCTTATGTACATTTTTGGCCAATGTGTAACATCCATTTTCAACTGAGTTATGAAAGTGAAGTTCTGTATGCGGTCCCATTGCATATCATTGCACATTGCATGTTGTGCACTGTGACACTTCGCAAATTGATTGAATTTGGTTGTGCATTGTGCATCATTGTGCAAGGTGCATCTGGTTGTGCAACACGGTAATTTTGTAATGAGATGGCAAAGTGAAACCAAGGCATGGCTCTGTTAACATAAAGTTATGCTACGTCTCTTCTGCGCAACATCTCAGCCAACTATCATATCATTTTTCAGTCTTTTCATCTCTAGGTTAAACATACTGAGCTCCCTCTGTGCATGCTACAATTCTGGCATTAATTTTTAAAATCCCTGTACTTCAGCAAGAGTACAGAAACTCAAAACAGAACACAGGAAGTCAGGTTATTTGTCCATCTACCCAAGTATCATCTACTTTGAGCGGAAGAGATTCTTTGGCATCTCAGGTAGAACAAGCTCATTCTCTTCTCCTCCTATATGTTCTTTTTAATTAGATTTTAAGGACCTCCTGAATGGAAAACGTACCCTTGCCATAGACCTATAGTTCCTCTCATCAACCAACTAGTGGAGCAATATAAACTGGGGATTGACCTAGGTTACCCTCATTTTAAGAAACTTGAAATTCTTCACATTTGCACTGAAAATTCTTTACAATGAAATGTAGGAGGATAGATGAATTTATTGAGGGACAACAGCCAAGATCCAGCATCAGAGGCTACAATGAGTAACTTTACGACAGCAGAGCTACATCACTGACATGATGCACAACCATGTTAGTGAGTTGCAACAATTCACAAAAGGGTACCACGCAAGATGTCTTGTTGCATAATGGAGGCTCCCATTTTGACTAAGATACTATGTGTGGAACGTGACACAACAGCCAGATGGTTGGCTCTGCTTGCACAGTGGTCTCAATGGCATAGCTACATCTCTACCCCATCCCTTTCTGAGAATGCAAACATTGAGCAATGGCACAATTCAACTTTAACTGATTGTAAGTCATTTTATGATGGTTTGACCTCCAACCAGCACACCAGCCAACATTTTGATACAGTTTCAAATGATTGCAGGGAAAGTTTTTTTTTTTTTAAATATGGGATGTGATGTACTTTTTAATTTTACTTTTTACCTATTACACTTTAAATGTTTTTTTAAAATTTTTGATCCAGAGCCCTATTAAATATGCTAGTTTATTTAACTGATTTTAAACAACTTTTAGTATGATAATTGATTTTAGCTATACACTCTTTTGATCTGGGTTGTAAACCATACTGGGGAAATCATGGGATTATTAAAATCAATACAAAGAGAAATAAATAAATAACACATTGAGTTTAATACAGGCACAGCTAGAATGCAGATTAATCCATGTCACTTTTGCATGCAATCACTCATGCAGACGTTTGTTCCATCCTATTTACACATTATTATTTTTACCTTTATGAAATGTAGCATATAAATACTTATTGAAAGATATAGCTTTGAATGTTTTAGCACAAATCCCACATTTCTAAATATATTTTATCTAAGTGCATGCATTCCTAAATATATTTCAGCATACATTTTAAAATGGACATTTTCTGGACCTGAAACCTGTATTGCAAAATTTGGAGGAGTGAAAAACCTAATGGATAATTTACATTCCAATCTTTTTATTAACCTAGGAGATGAAAATTCACAAAGATCAAATTCCACCAGCATCTCTTTTTATGGACTATCAGGTATAATAGGATGGCACTGTGTGGTAACACCTCTGTAAACCTTGCACCAACCAGCCAGTACTAGTCTGGACAAAAGTCCTTTCAGATGCCATCTAAGTAGCATCTGGTAGTCAGTGATCTATTCTTTCTGAATATGGAGGTTCCATTTTTAACCACCAATGGGAAAAAAATCCCCCCTATATTGTTAAAATTGATCCTCCATGAACATTTGTAATATTAAAGATATAACAACTAAACCAGTAGCCATAGGCACATCTTGGTGATTAACCAGGAGAATGACCACCATTATGTTCTGCCTCCAAACTTTATAGGGATAGCTATTTGGCCACTGCTGAAGAAAGAATACTGGATTAGATGGGTGATTCTCAAACTTGATGCTCTTGGATTTCAATTTCCAGAAGCTCCAGCTAGCATGGCCAATGGTCAGGGATTCTGAGAACAGAGCCTGTAAATTTTAAGAAGACTGAAAACAGTCAGACGCCCATATCTGCGGAGCTAATATCTGTGGTTTCAATCATCCATGGGACACAAAAAAGGGTACAGACCATATAGTGGGGTTGGAAAAGTACTAAAGAGGCATCCTCGCTAGGCATCTTCTAGGTCCTCCCATGCAACTCTATGTTATGTTTTTACTAGCTATGTTATGTTTTTTATTTTAATAGGATTCACTGATATCCATGGTTTCCGGTATGCACAGCAAGTTTAGGAACAAACCCCCCACAGATATGGGGGTCCAACTGTATTAGAACATGATGAAGCCATCCACAACTGAGTAGTGATAGGATGATGCTCTGGAACCCAGACCATCCTCCCTCCTTTACTCAGATATGGGTGGCTGCCAGATGTTATTATAATCACTCCTCTTAAATACAACTTTACATGCCATGTCTTTACAAACTCTGTCTGGGCACCCAGAAACTGGAAGATTCAAGGAGATTATCAAATAGAGGAATGGTATAGAGAAGTTTAGCTAACACACATTGGAAACTGTTTAATGCAGTGTAGATGTATAAATCTCTGGCTCTCTGGCTTTTCTTCGCAAACGAAGATTCAGGAAGGACTCATCCCGCGCTTTCTGCAAGCGCGCTGATGACTGAAAAGGCCAATACGAGATAAACAAGTCCGGTTGCAAAAAGCACAGCAGAAGATCTCTTTGGGTGATGTTTTTGGGTTGTGATTCTTTCTGCGTTGTCATTTCTCTTCAAGACTTGTTCGGCGTGAGTTCTCAAATAAGGCTGCAGCATTGTGGATAGTGCGTCTCCATGCCTCCCGATGTGAGGCCAGGGCGGACCACTGTTGGTGATCAATTTGGCCGAGCCTGAGATGTTATTTCAGGGAGTCTTTGTATTGCTTTTTTGGAGCACCCCTCTTACTCTGACCCGTGGCGAGTTCACTGTAGAGTAGTATTTTTGGGAGGTGATGGTCCTCCATCCTAGAAACGTGCCCTGACCAGCGCAGCTGCGTTCTCAATATCATGGCCTCAATACTGGTGATCCCTGCTTGCTCAAGGACAGCAACATTCGTCACATAGTCAGTCCAGTGTATATTTAGGATTGTGCGTAGACAGCGCTGATGAAAGAGCTCGAAGAGTCGTAGGTGGTGGCGATAGGTGACCCATGTTTCAGATCCATAAAGGAGGATAGACAGTACAATGATTCTATACACACTGATTTTTGTGCTTTGCCTCAGGTGTTTATTGCTCCAGACTCTTTTGTAAAGTCTTCCAAATGCACTATATGCCTTTGCTAATCTGTGATCGATCTCTTTGTCAATCTTGGCATCTGAGGAGATGATGCTTCCCAGGTAGGTGAACTGCTGAATGGACTTGAGCACAGATTTGCCAACGGCAATGTGGGGATGGTGGTGTTCATCCTGTGGTGCAGGCTGGTAAAGAACTTCAGTTTTCTTCAGGTTGACTTCCAGCCCAAATAGCTCTGCAGCTGTTGCAAAGCAGGATGTTAGGCGCTGCAGAGCTGCTTCTGTGTGGGCAACAAGGGCAGCATCATCGGCGAAGAGCAGCTCACAGACTAGATAGTTTAGAGTCTTAGTGTGAGCCCTCAGATGGCTTAAGTTAAACAAGCTACCATCAGTACGGTAACGTATATAGCTATTGCTTAAAACAATTTGTAAGCCGCTATGATAGCCTTGTAGCTGAAGAGCAGGGTATAAATAAATACATTTTAAAAAATATTATTAAATTAAAGTTTAGGATATTGTTGATAAATTAACATGCAGGATTATGGAAAAGTTGTAATCTTGATGAAATATGGAAGCCATTTGTAGAATATGTTTTTTTAAGAAATAAGGGGCATACACCTCCAATATAATTATTGCAATTTTGAAAAATTGAATAAATAAATGGTATAGATGGTCCTGAGGGTGGGGAGCATTTTGTAGGGGGGTAGAGACTAATTAAATTAATGTCAATAATTTTTTAAAGATGAAAATTATCTATCACTTAATATAAACAAAAGATTGCATTTAAAAAAAAACTCTGTCTGGGAACTGGGCAGATGTGGTTCCACATCTGGAAACCCATTATATGCAGCTTTTATCTGTTCCATGATAGGAATAATTTCTGCCACCATCACCTCCAGCTACATAGCACTGCAACTTCTGTGGAGGCATGCGGGTCTCAGACCCTGCTACCCAGATAGAAATTCCATTAAAAATGGTATGTGTCCATGTACACCCATACCTGCTGCTGTGATTAAAGGGAGATGCTTACTCACAGACTTCAGTGGCAACCTTTTATGTTCTTAATTGCACTCAAATCAAAATGTCACCATTTCAGTAGATCAACTTCTCACTTTAGTGTTACATGTGGACATCATGATCACATTGAAAAACACAGTTCACAAGGCAGGAATGTGTTGCATAAAAAAAAACACAGCTTGAGAGATGAAAGGGCAAGGTGTATTCTCTTTTCATTTTGATGCCAGCTATTAAGAAAGGTTCAACCTTCAGGTAAGTATGATGAATTCAAACACTCTAAGCACTCTGTGACACTCTGTTTGTAAATGAATAAAGAAATGGTTCAGCAGCCACCCATTTTTTATCAGCCCTACATTGAGCAAAATGTTCAAGCATGTTTGAACAATTGACACTAACACAGCTGGTCCATGAATCTGGTCAACCGATGACAACCAGAACTTCTCTCCTGGTGATGGTTGTTCATGACACCGGCAAGGCTCTCTTTCTCTCACTTCTCTGAGAAGGAGATATCTCTGCAAATTGTTGAAAAATCAGAGGGGGTGTGAGAGACCAACTCTACCTCCTTCACTCTGGTAGGTGCAGAAAAGCTCAGGTGAGAAGAGATGAACCTCTTACTTTGATTATGGGTTTGTATCAACGAAAAACAGTAGTGCTACTCTGAAATCTGTCCTCGAGTTTGAAATAATCTTCAGATGTCAGTCCAGTTACACCAGGGGGAAACGTTTGGACTATGGGATGAATGTAGTTTCCAGACTCCATTTTTGCATTTTTCAAAGACCCCCACAAGTACCCCAAAGACCTCCAAATTCCCATTTTTAGTTTATTCTTTGTCAGACTTTTTAGGCAATTTTCACTGGAAAATTATTTTACTCCTCTCCACTGATACCACCTCATATGACTCCCACAAATGCCCAGACCATGAAGAATCCCCTTTTAATACTCCCAAGTATAACCATTTTGGCCAGGAAACTGCTGGGGTAATAAAGCATGTTTATGTACAAAAGGAGGGGGAACAAGGACCATGGGAGACAGGGGGAAATTGCCCCAATCCCCTTTACACCCTATATGTGGAGTCAAATACACCCATACATGTATAAACTTTATATGTGCAAAAGGAACACTGTCTTGTTCTTTTCCTCAGACAGCAAAGTGCCTTGGGCTTTCTCAAGAGCAGGCTATCTTTGGCAAATTTGTCTAATTTGGTCTATGGAGACACTTTTTTGGGGGTTTGAATTTAAATCTAGGCTGTTTTAGTGACTGGAAGTCATTCTGTCATATTTGAGGCCATGTAAGCACAGCACTAACCTGACAGTGTTGTATGCGCCAAGATCCAGCTGCATGGCATCTATCTTTACGTTGCAATCATTATTTTATTTGTATTGAAATTTACTTTGTTTAACTTAAAAAGCATGGCGCCTTCCTTCTTCTGCTTCTACCACCACAACTGAAAGATCTTTATAGGAAACCGGGTGTCACGCAATTACAATTAAGTGATGGCATTTAAGAAACAAATTAAGCACACAATTACTTGCATGGATTCTAACCAGTAAACCAGAGTTAATCCCTTCAGAACTGCTGTGGGATCTTTAATGACCACAAATGGCCAAAGATATTGATTTTACATCTTAGGTGACTAATGGAATGCCCCAATGTGACCTTATTTTCCTTCCCACTTTTCAGTAACAGCCAGAAAATAGTTCAATATTTACAAGAGGAAAATCTACTTAAACAAAGTTTCCGCACAAAAGTCTATGACGTTATTCTTTCATGATTTGAAGGATAGCATCAGCACTAAAATATTTGAGTACTGTGAAGAGGGTGACCATTGAAACATATATATATATATATATATATATATATAACAGTGTTTCATCCATATCATCTCACTCATGTATCTGTCTAAGGCAATATTTTTCATTGCATCCATCATCCTCTAGAGCACCACTATCCCAAATAATGGTGGTCTACAGGCCAAATTTGGCCCTAACACATTTTACTAAAGACATGGTAACAATATTACAATTGGGGATGGTTTGTGGACAGCAGTCTGCAGTGAGTGAATACTGAAGAACAGTAAAGACCACAGGGTAAAGCAGAACCAGGTAACAAATTAGAACCAAAGAGCAAGACCAGAAACCCAAGCCAAGTCACACAGGGACAGGAAGTCCTCTTATATTCCTTCCTGCTTAGGAAGAGCCAATGGTCAGTCAGGGGTCCTTTAATACCATAAGCAAGGTTATCTTATAGCACCTTTGAGACTGAGAGAAAGAAGTTGTAGCATAAGCTTTCATAGACTTGGTCTACTTCCTCAGTTGCATGGAGTGAACTGGTGCCTAAGAACAGACCTTATAAGCAGGCTGCTGCATAACCATAGAAATGCAAAACTTGTGGATGTAGTGATGAGGTGACAAGTTCAGTTTAACAATGGGTGTAGAACAGTGGTTCTCAACCTGTGGTCCCAAGATATTGTTGGACTACAGTTCCCAGGAGCTCTCTGAGGTCTCACCTTGATAGCCAGGCAGTCTTCCAGCCATTAGTGAGGCTGTAAGATTGAACTCACAGCCTCACTATTATTATTATTATTATTATTATTATTTAGTTATTTATACCCTGCTCTTCAGCCACAAGGCTATTAAAGTGGCTTACAAATTGTTTTAAGCAATAGCAGTTTACACATCTACACTGCAATAAGCAATTTCCAATGTGTGTTAGTTAATTGCCCCCACAAGCCAGGTACTCATTTTACCGATCTATGAAAGGATGGAAGGCTGAGTGAACCTTGGAGCCCTCTGGAACTGAACTTGCAACATGGTGACTTGGAGTACTGGCATTTAACCACTGCACCACTAATGACTGGAGGACCACCTGGCTGTCAAGATGAGACCTCAGAGGGTTGGAGGACCAGCTGGCTGTCAAGGTGAGACCTCAGAGGGCTCCTGGGAACTATAGTCCAACAACATCTGGGGACCCACAAGTTGAGAACCAGTGATGTAGAAGGACAAACTCAGGAAGAATGATGTTCCCTAAGGCCAGGATGGGTGGATGACCATATAAAAGATGGAGGGAATATTGGAATGTAGTCTGATGCTGGTTGGGAAACAGAAAGGAGATGTGAGAAACTGGCCAAGAGCACCCTCGTGAGACTAGGGTGTTTACATGTGTAGTGTGGGAGGAAACGATCGTCTCTGTTCAACCCACCCTTTTGATGGACTGGAATTTCTGGATATATTTCTATTGAGCTGTTTCTCTTTCCAGTCTTCCTTTGTAGGTTTTTTGTTGCTGTTGTTCAAGTACAGCTGTCTTGAGGTCAGAGATGGAATGTCCAGGAAGACTGAAGTGTTCTTCAACCAGTTTTTGTGTATTCACATTTCTAATGTCTGGTTTATGTCCATTTATCCTCTGGTGCAGAGACTGGCTTGTTTGCCCAATATAGAGTGCTGAAGGGTATTATTAGCAGAGGATGGCGTATATCACATTAGAGGATGAACAAGTGAAAGTACCTCTAGTATTGTGGGTGATGTGATTAGGTCCTGTGATTACATTTCCTGAGTAGATGTGTTGGTATCTGGGTTTATGGCAAGGTATTGTACCTGTCTCCCCATTTGTGTTGTGCCTACAGACAGCCTCCCAATCTCAAACAGTTGCTTACTGGAGGATGCACCAAAAAAAAAAAAAGAATTTAAAAAACATGCTCACTCCACCTTCTACATGACATCCCTTCAGATATTTAAAGATGGCTATCAGGTCACCTCTCAATCTTTTCTTCTCCAAGCAAAACACACCAGAATCTCAAGTCATTCTTCATAAGCCTTGATTTCCAGACTTTTATCGTCTTAGTCACCTTTGTCTGGACACATTCCAGGCTGTGAATATCTTTCTTGAACTGTGGTGCCCAGAACTTGACACAGTATTCCAGGTGAAGTCTGACCAAAGCAGAATAGAGTGGTACTACTACTTCCTTTGATCTGGACACTATGCTTGTGTTCATGCAGCCTAGAATTGCATTGGCTTTTTTGGCCACCATATCATACCGTTGACTTATGTTTAGCTTGTGGTCTACTAGGACCCCTAAATTCTTTTCATATGTACTGCTTTCAAGCTAAGTGTCACCCATCCAATATTTGTACATTTCATATTTCTTGCCTAGATGTAGTACAGACACCTCTCCATATACCCGGATTCTGCATCCACGGATTTCACCATTCATCACTTGAAAATATTCAAAAAATAATTCCAAAAAGGAAACCTTGATTTTGCCATTTTATATAAGGGTTACCATTTTACTACACCACTGTACATAATGGGACTTGAGCATCCATGGATCTGGGTATCCACGGGGGCGGGGGATTGGAACCACATGCCAGCGGATACCAAGGGCCCGCTGTACTTTACATTTATCGCTGTTGAAATTCATTTTCTTAGTTTTGGCCTGGGTCTCTATCAAGGTCATTTTACATTCTGATACTGTCCTCTTGGGTATTCACTATGCTCTTCCCCAAAAGAAAGATTGGTGTTATCTGCAAAATTGATAAGCATGTCTTCTATTCGATCATCTAAGTAATTTATAAAGATATTGAACAACACAGGGCTGTGGACAGAACCCTGAGGTACCCACTAATCACTTCTCTCTAGGATGAAGGGCAACTACTGGTGAGCAACTTTTAGATACGTATATAGGTGCTAGGTGTATGGGAATCTACCTACAAAGCCTATGTTTTTATTTGTAATGGGTGCTGGATCGGCATTGGCTGATCTGCTGTGACATTACAGTAGGGAGGAATGGATCAGTATACAGTAGTTATGGGATGCTGAAAATCAATGTTATTGTTATGGTGGCGCAGTAGTTAAATGTGGGTACGGCAGCCACAACATTGTATGTTCAATTCTGCAGGGCTCCAAGGTTCACTCAGCCTTCCATCCTTTTGCAGGTCAGTAAAATTAGTACCCACTTTGTTGGGGGCAATTAGCTAACACATTGTAAACCGTTTAGGAAGCGCTTGTGCTATAAAGCAGTATAGAAATGTAAGTTCTATTGCTAACAATTTGTAAGCTGCTCTGAGAGACTTGGTAGCTGAAGAGCGGGGTATAAATACTCTAAAATAAATAAATAAATTAGCTGAGGCATATTCAGCCTCCAACAAGGCCTGTGTGTTGCATATTGGTAGTAGGGCAGAGATAAATAGATAAGGAAAAGAAGCCAGAGGGGATCCCTGGTGAAAAAAAAATGAGGCAGCAAGTTGAGATATTAAGGACATGACAGAAATAGGGCATGATAAAACAGATGAATTCTAGGGGGTAAGTGCCAACTGACAAGAAGAATGTATGGTGATGGAGGAAAGGGGGCTGAAGAGGCTGGGTTTTACTTATTAAATTGTTCCAAAGAACTAACAAAAATCTTTGGTTGCAGATGTCTAGTATAATCAGCATTTCCCCCTCAATGGCTGACAGAGATGGATACATCTGGAGAATAATAATTTGAGAACAAGAGTCATTTTGAAAATAAATGCAGTGCTGAAAATACTATGCACATTATAGGCAATTGAATGTGCACTTTAGTTATATATTTATCCTCCACCCAGAACCAGTCACTTGTCTCCAATATGAATGCTTAACTTTTAAATTAATGTGGCTCTTCCATTTTGCTACTCTCTTTTGTTTTCTACGGCAACTCCCTGTGAGAAACTGCCAAGGTCTTTTTCCTATAGCAAATTTCCTATCATACAGCACATTATGCAAACCATCATCTATTTTCTATGAGAAGTATATCAGGCCCTCTTCTATAAATTCAACAAATCAGATTTCATAGAAAATGCTGCTTTTCCACATCCAATGCATTCTTCCAACATCTGCTCATATTTTCTTAAAACCATCTGTCCTCTAGCTCTAGTAGCTATTCCCTATATCCTTACCAGTGTGCCCAGAGTATAGCTCTTAAGAGAATGATCCTTTTCTTCTTTTTCTATCTCCACACATTTGAAAAAGAGCATATAATAGGAGGAAATAATTTATAACATGTAAGGAGAAGTATCATAGCAAATGAGAACACAAAGGGAAGGAGAGAAGTGTTGCTTGTGACTATACCCAGTTCTTGCCAATTGGGAGAATTAGTGAGGTATGACAAATCAAAAAGAAACAATTGAACCCAGCTTGTGTGCCACTAACAGTAGTGATGGGTAAACCAGTTTCTTTATCCCACATTTAAAATGTGAAAACTGTGGTAAATATTGATGAAAAATAGGGTTACCATACATCCTGTTTTCCTGGACATATCCTTTTTTTTCAGAACTAAAGTTTCTATCTAGAGGCTTATCTACACGGGCAATAAAACCTGTACTCACCATGTATTCATGGCACAGCTGGCACATAACATTTTTGATAATGGACATTTTCACCTGAGTTTCTGAAGAAAACCCCAGATCTGTAAGATTGCTCCAGATTTGAGGGGGAAATCCAGATTTTTGTCCATGTGGTAGCAGAGGATTAGCTTCGGAGCAAAGACAGGGTGAGACTTCTGGTGGACCGGATTCCATTCTGGTGCTTCTTTTTTTTTTTTTTTACTTTTAAAAATTGTTTCAATAGCTGGATAAGCATATCTCTGCTTATCCAGTAATACAGTACTCTGGGACCATGTATATTTGTTTCTTCACATGCACAAGTAAACCAAAAAAAGTAAAATAAAATAATGGAGCAGCCCCAGCTATTTGGTTGGAAATAGTATGACATACAGGACATGTGATCATCTTAGGCCCTCCATTTTATTCCAATGCAACTAACAGTGTGGTGAGAAGCCCTGTGAGTGTGGCGTTTATGGGGCTGCTGTGGGTCGAAGAAATCTGCTGCAGCTATGAGGTAGGTGTGGGGTCTCCGGCCTATGTAGTCAAGCCCCACGTGGATTTTTTAAATGTCCAAGTTTGCTTACAAGGTCTGGACTGGAAGAAGGGGGCAATCAAGTATTTAAGCTCTGAGGAGGAGGAAGAGAGACATACCTGGTTAAAGCAGGGTGAGTGAAGCCCCCAAAGCAGCTAGCCTCAGTTTCGTTGGAGTTACTGAATGACTAAATAGCTTCTAACTGAGGGAGCTATTGGAAGGGGTAGGGAAGGAGGAAAGAGAAGGCTCCAGCCTAGTCAAACCTGTTTGCAGCCTTTGCTGAGGGCCTTGACCAACTTGAAGGAGTTTCGCTTACTAATTCCTCACCCCCTTATATTTGAAACAAAGTGCACCTGAAAGAGACTGGCCATGTGGTAATAGTTCCTTTTTTCTTTTTTGTACAGGTACAGGAGTTTCATATACCAATGTGTTCCATAGTGTATTACTTGTGATGATTTGAGCACACTTCATGTTACAATTAGTTAGGTACTGAAAATTCAATTGCAGTCAGATCTGTTGTGGGTGTTATTAAATATTGCTAAATAAGCAGTTAAAATTGTTGCTACTTACTGTAAATACAATGAGGGTTGGGAATGTTTCTAGTAGCAAATATCACAACTCATATAGTAAGGATATTTAAAGTGAGAGTAGTCACCGCAATCGGTGATTTGAAGTATCCGGTCAGTAAATGTGTCCTCTTTTTTGCTTTTCAAAATCTGGAAATCGTATGAAAAACCAAAATGAAACAAAATTCTCACCCATCCCTAAACATAAGATATGCCCAGGTAGCTGCTGGGTCCTAAAATTTGCTGCTGTTGAATACCATTTTAAAAATCATCGTGAGAAATGGATGTTGGTGGTCTAGCTGGGCACAACTGCCATCTTGGACTTGCCAGGAATGTGCCAGAAGTCATCCCAGAGAGCACTGAGGAAGAAGAGATGTCTACAGCTACAAAGTCACTTTGGCTAACATGCGCTTTGTAGGGAAAAGATGGTTGTTACCAAAAAAACGTACAGTGGGCCCTTGGTATCCTCTGGGGTTTGGTTCCAGGACCCCCTTTGGATACCAAAATCCATGGATGCTCAAGTCCCATTGTATATACTGGGATAGCAAAATGGTGTCCCTTATATAAAATGACAAAATCAAGGTTTGCTTCTTGGAATTTATTTTTTAGAGAAACGACAACGCAGAAAGAATCACAACCCAAAAACATCACCCAAGGAGACCTTCTGCTGTGCTTTTTGCAACCGGACCTGTTTATCTCGGATTGGCCTTTTTAGTCATCAGCGCGCTTGCAGAAAGCGCGGGATGAGTCCTTCCTGAATCTTCATTTGCGAAGAAAAGCCAGACGGATTTCCAAGCCATGGATGGTGGAATCCATGGATGTCAAATCCATGGATACAGAGAGCCAACTGTATGTCACCATATTTTTGTGGTAGTACGGTAGCTATTTTCCCTCCCATATCCCGACCCTCACAGTGTTCCACAGTGATGTATTGCCTGGACCCCTGGGAGCATAAATCCCAAGATGGTTGCTGGAAAAATCATGGGACATGCCAAAAATCAAAATCAAAACATTAAAAATTTCTTGGAAAACATTGCTAAAATATTATGTAAAAGGGGGACCCATCTTGGGCCTCCAATAAAAGTGGTGGTCCCAGGTGGCAATTTTCACCAGGCTCCTCACAGGTCACAGGACAAAGAGAACACAAAGGTCTCCTACTTATTCATACCAAAGTGCAAGATGAAGTCAGTGTATGTACAGAGAGTTGACTCATTTGTCCTGGCCTGTTACTGTTGGAGCTTTTGTTTTTTATGCTGGCATACCTGATCTTCTTCCATTTCCATCACTGGCCAGAGCTAGTATTTTGGTATAAAATGAACTCCTGTTTGAGATCTAAATGTGAATCAAACTCTAATTAATTAGTTCTAACTCTATTTTAACAACCTATTCACATCATCAAAGAATTTGCCCTGTCTTCAATCTCCATGTATCTATTAACAAGAGGCCATCTTATCTGGAATTGTTTGCACAATGCATAATCTCACAGTACTGCAGTATTTGTGAAGCTACATACTTTTGTTAGAGGTTGAAGATCTTGCTAGAGGGAAATAGTTGCCTTGTATTTGGTCTCATGTGCTTTCAGTAAATGGCTCTATTCAAGGTAGACACAAGAGGCTTGATCAGGGTAATACATGGAGGCATAAAATAATAGAGTTGGTAGAGTTAGAGGTCAAGGGCCATCTAGTCCAATCCCCTCCTCAATGCAGGATCTCCAGATAAAGCACACCCAGCAGATAGCTTTCTAGCCTCTTTTTGAAGATGTTTGCAGCAGGAGACATAGCACTCCTCTAGACAATTGATTCCATTGCTGAACCACTCTTAGGACTTTTTCAAATGGGGTAAAAAAAAAAAATCCGAGGGGGTTTGGAGAAGAACGGGGCTGTTGTGCTTACAGCACTCCATTTCAGATACTGCTGTCCTCCCGACCTTCCCCCGTGCTTCCTCCATGCTGCGGATGCCGCTTTTTATTGACCAAAAACCTCCGTTAATAAAAAGCAGTGCCCACAGGACAGGGGAAGGTTAGGAGGAGGACGGAGGAGGACCGGGCTGTCTGAAATGGATCTCTGTAAGTGTGACAGCCCCGTTCTTCTCCCAACCTCCTTGGGGTTATTTTTTTTTTACCCCATTTGAAAAAGGCCTTACCGTCAAGATAGAAGCTCCTTCTAATGTTCAATCAAAATCTATTCTCTTGTAATTCAAACCATAAGACCAGGCCCTACCCTTTGGGGCAGGAGAGAATAGTTCTGCCCCTCTGCTCTGTGGCAGCCTTTGAGATATTAAAAAGTCCAATCATGTCAACACTCAGTCTTTTCTTTACCAAGCTGAACATGCCCAGCTCCTTCAATCCTTCCTCATGTTTCATTCTCCATACCTCTTATAATCCTTGTTGCTCTTCTCTGAACCTGCTCCTATCCATTATCCTATCCATTTGGTATCCACTTGAAAGCAGCCACATGAGTGTTGTCGCTCCACATGATAAATCATAACTTAATCACAATCATAACAGAGAGTTCTAAATAACCCTCCATAAACTACATGTTTTAGGATTCCATAGGATGCAGCTGCGGCAGGTAAAGCACAATTGTAACACCATCATTGTGTAGAGTGAAAGGACCCTTTGTCTTACTTCAAAATGTCCCAGTGTGATAATTTGAGACAAGCTCTGGCCATTTTTATCTTATTGTTAGTATTATTAGCACTAGAATTATATTTATTTATATTCCACCTTTTCCCCAGTCTGGAATTCAAGGCAGCTTAGAAGAGTGTGTGGGAGCGAACTGGCTAAAAAGATATCTGATAAAAAAGTTTAAAAATATAATTAAACTAGCCATAAATTAAAACTAGTTAAAAAAACATAGCAATTAAAAACAGCACTTAAAATGTTGTTAAATGTATTTTGTAACAAAATAACTAAAATGTAACTAACAATAACCCACTAGCATTGGGCGATACAATCAGCAACTCTTCTGATAAAAAGCCACTAGCAATACCACAAGTTGTTCTTTAAAAGTAAAGAGAAATGAATTCCTTTTAATAAATTAATGACCCAAGCTTTGTGAGAAATTCTCTCATGGTATAATGACTTCCTATGCTGTTTAAGCCATGCAAACTCCTCAGTTCAACCACCTTCACCACCAGCCTTGAGGAACAGGAACTATCTTGGGGCCCATCTACATGGTAAAAAAAATACAAACGCCATTTGGAAGATCGCTCTTCTGTACACATGGCCATTTGGATTCATATGTGTCATTCAGAAGGGGGGCTAGCAAATCCCCTGTAAACTACATGGATTTGGTGTTCGGAAGAAATAACAGATCTCGGCATAAAATAGATACAGCCATTCGAATGGCTGGTGGTCCGTACACCCCGTTTGCACACATATGAACAGGCAGTGAAATCTGATTGGCTAGCTGAGTAGAGGGGCAGGGCTAGCAAGGAGCGGAATTGGGAGTGCCCACCATGTTGGATTCCCAGCTAAGCGAGAGTCTGGTAAGTCCGTGAATCTTATATACCGTATATTTATTTTTATTTTACATTGTAAATAGTGAAAACTGAATGTCTGCAAAGCAGGTACCTTTTTAAATTAAAAAAAAAAGTGGCGGGAGATTTAAAACTGCTGCTTGGCTTGCTCGCTCCAGTCAGCTGGGGAAGGGGGGTCATACGGAGTTTAGGGGGGGTAAAAAATTGTGTAGGCGGATTGTATGCATATGAATGACTGCCTATTTGTATTTTTTACACCCCAAATGGATTTTTTTAAATCGTATAGATGGACCCTTGGAATGGCTGTTATTGGCTATGTGATATGGAAGCTTCCACATGGTTCTAGGTGGTTCTGTTTCCCATGGTGTGGTAGCCACCACCTCACTTAAGGCACAAACCAAGCCTGAAACCAGCTTCCTTCTAGGCAAGAATACAGTACAATAATATGTTCTTCATTCCTTAGTAGGTAAACAAGTTGTACAAACCAAGCATTACCACAAGCAGAAATCAATTAAACAAAGGGGGGGGGAATCGTTCACTGCACATCAGAAGTCTATTTAAGGCTGTGCATGTGCTTGATTAGAATTTTCATGACCTCTGATTTGTTTCTAACTCTAATTAGCATGCTCTGACAATAGGCTAGTATGTTTTTTAAATGTATTTTTGGTTCACTACTGTATCTTTTTCTTTAAATGTACAAAATTATGTGCAAATAAAGACATGTGTACAGGAAGCCTTCAGCCAAATGACTGGAAAGTGAGTTCAATATCTGAAATTTACTTTTGAAACCCTATCACACCACCCTCACATCTTAGCTCAGATTGCGGTGACAACAGACATAAGAGTGGATTGAAGCTTAGTTGTATTTACAGTAGGCCTGCTGAAATCAATATAACTTAAACAAGAATTAAATTCAGTGAAAAGGCAGTGTGGTATAGTGATTTGAGCATTGGACTAGGACTCTGGAGACCAGAGTTTGAATCCCTGCTTGGCCATAGACACCTTCTGGGTAACCTTGGACAAGTCATGCTCTCTTAGCCTCAGAGGAAAGTGATGGTGAACCCTCTCTGAGCAAATCTGACCAAGAAAACCCTATGATAGATTCACCATAAGTTGGAAACTACTTGAAGGCAAGCACCACCAACCATTCAACAGATCTATTCTAAGCATGATTAAGTTGGAACTGAAGTGCAGCACTTAAGATCATCATCAGTTGTGAATTTCTTTCAAAATTTATTATCTCAATTTGGTATTGTTTCCCTTAAGCAGTCTTCTCCCCCATCCACGCCTCCTTCTGTCCATTTCAACACACTAGTGTTAAAAATAAAGACACTCCTGTTAATGTTCATTCAAAAATGAATTTGCTATCATTAATCATTTTGGGGGTCATTATAAAATCCATTTATTTAGTTAATCATTAGTAATGAGTTATTGAAACAATCACTTTGGAATGAAAAATCAATTAAAATGATAAAAAGGGCTCCAAATGCCTCCTATCAAATATGCTAGTTTAACAATTTAAAGTACAGGTTGCCCCCCCCCCCGCTGCTGCCCCATAAGTCCAGAACCAGTATCTGTCGTTTCAGTTATCTGTGGCTTAAAAAATAGGGACACATACCATAGAGTTGTCCTGGGAAATACCAAGAGATATATCCACTCTAGGAATTGCCAGGTCCTCCAACACAACTCTATAGTATGTTTGTACTGGAGGTCCTTTATTTTAATAGGGTTCACTATTAGCTGTAGTTTCATTTATAAATGCTAAGTCCAGGAACGTATCCTCCACAGATACAGGAGCGGCCTGTATTTTAACAATTTACTCTAACAATTTAAAGAAACATTTCATGTTTGCAGTTATCCACAATGTTAATTCCATTGACATTAAAACAATAGCAGTGACATTTTTTAAAAAATGTTAACAATTATAGGTTCCAATCCAATCGCTTGTCTAAACTAGTGTTGACCCATTCAGTTAATTGCTGAATGGTAAATCAACAATTATGTAAAACCCATTTTCTCAATAGGTCAACTCTGGTTGGCACTAGCAATTAATATAGGCCCAAATGATTTATGGGTAACAAATTATTTTAAAGCTCTGTTGCCCCTAGGGCTCTATGTCTGCCAGCTTCTTATCACCTGGGATCACATTTGAGTTCTCTTTCAGCCTTACAAAGCTTGAAATTGAGAGAAGGAGTGGATGGCAGAGAAGACTGATTAAGAGAAAGGACACATAACTGAGAGATGAAATTTTGAAAGAACTTCACAACTGATGATCATCTTAAGTACTGCAGTTAAATTCCAACTCACTTGGAATCACCTTCAATATTTCTGTCAGTCTTACAAAACTAATCTTGCATCTCAATCCAGCCCCAAACTGCTTTCATCTCAATCCAGTCCCAAACTGCAAAGATTCTCATCAGTCCAGGATTCTTCTCATCCAGATTTCTTGACACCCAATAAAGATAGTTTTTGACCTTGCCTCCCGAATATTTTTGAATATTGTGAAGTCGAAGGCTTTCACAGCCAGCATCCATAGATTTTCCTTGGTTTTTTTTTTTTCCCTGGGTTGTGAGGCCATGTTTTGGAAGAGTTTATTTCAGATGTTTCACCTGCATCTGTGGCTGGCATCTTCAGATCTGTGGCTGGCATCTCTGAAGATGCCAGCCACAGATGCAGGTGAAACATCAGAAATAAACTCTTCCAGAACACGGCTCACAGCCTGGGGAAAAAAAACAACAAGGAAAATAAATTTTTGAATATTCTTTCCCTCCCTGTGAGGTGCTGACAAATCAAAACTACAACTACCAAAGGGCAAGATGGCAGACTGGCAGCCCCACTGGCATGTATATATCATTGTTGTTAGCCAGGGCAACATTTTCCAAACAGAAGCAGAGGTTTTCCCTCCTGAGAATTTTCCAACAAAGCTTGTAAGTACCTCATTTCGATACTGATCACTAGAATAAAGCCCTATTCTCGGGCACAATGGCTTATTTCAAAAACAACAGCATCACAACTCAGCTAGACCCCTCTCCCCGCCCACTCTCCCCAAACAACAATAAATTCTTAAGATAGTTTGCACCATTAAAGAACGTTTAGAATGCTGCTGCATAGATAGCATAGTTTGTCAATTAATCACTCCATTTATGTGCTGTAATTCTGCTGCCACCATTAAATAACATGTACTACTAAGTACCTGAATCAGCTATTAAATGAGCCTCCATGCTCATTAGAAGCTCACTTATTTGGGCTTCAGAAATGGCAAATGTAACCAGCCCTGGAGGAGTGTCACAGAGAGCTCAGGAAAATGACACATTAAGTTTCATTTACCCAACAATATTCAGAAACAGAAAAAAAGAGAGGAGAGAAAAGAAAGGAGGGGAGGAAGAAAAGAAATACTGGCAGGGGGAAAACATATCCACCAGGACATAGGAACAGTTTCTTGTAATGGTCAGCCCAAGACAGTTTGGTGCCAGAGGCAAAGGTTAAGATGTCACCTCCCCCATTCCATGTCTAAATACCACCCAGACTGACAGCTGGAATTTAGTTCAACATTATGACAGGCAGTATCTTCCATTGCACCCCAGGGTAGAAGGCTAACTGGAGAGGCTCAAGGAAACCCATACAGGACTTTAGTGTCTTAGTTCTGCACCCCAACCACCCGCATCTGTTTCCAGATGGCTCTTGGCTTCAAGTCAGTGGGGTGGTAAATACACTGCAGATTTTTGCCTGAACTTCAACTGCTGAACCCTATCCCCTAACCCTATCTTGGAAGGGCAGAAATCTATCCACGAAATAAACCTAGACTACTACCACACTGCAGAAATGATGCCATCTGACCCCATGGCTCCATGCTATGGGGTTCTGGGATTTGGAGTGTTGTGAGATATTTAGCCTTCTCTGTTAGAGAACACTGGTGCCACAACAAACTACACGTCCCAGGATTCCATAGCCATGATTGTTAAAGCAGTGTCAAACTGGATTATTTCTGCAGACACTGGAACCACTGTCTTCCACCACATCTGTCCTCTATCTCTTTCTGCCTACTGTAGGACCAGACCAGCCTCCTTTAGCTGATTAAAACAAAGAAATCATACAAATAGAAGTATAAAGGTGTTTTTTTTTCAAATATAAATTCTGACAAAGACCTGGTTATGTCAGTGTTGTTGCTGTTTTTAATTGACGTACTCAGGGGGAAATATGTCAGATTTGCTTTTTTCTGGGTTTGAATTTTGTAGACCTCAAGTTCTTTCTTTCCCTAGCATAAAGCAATTTGTAAATTCAGGTAATTAAAAAAAAAAGAATACAAAAGCAAATAGAAATATTTTCTCCCAACCTGCAGCAGGCACGTTCAATGGGTACAGCTATTTCTCAAATAGAGAGGGACCATATTGCATCTGTTTGCCATATCCATGTTAAAGACGAGGAGCCATTAAACAATCATCATCATCATCATTTTAAAAAGATGTGGCAAGCCTAGTTCAGCATGAATGGTGTTTGAATACACAGAGATTCAAAGCAAGACTTTTAAGGGATTAAGCATTCAAAGTCCTGGCCATAGATGGATGAATCTGTCAGTTTCCGTATTTCTCTCAAGTTCTTTCTATTCTAAATATGAATAAATCTGTGAATTTTGGAAAATACAGAAAGAAAACAAACAGAAAATATTTTCTGTTCCATACCTAGTACTGATGAGTATTCAATCTTAGATTAGTATCCTTATCTTGTAGAGAAGAAATTTGTGTTTGTTTGTTTTAAAACAATCCCCCCCCCCATCTAGATAGCAGTCTTTTCTCCACTTCTATTTTCATTTGCACCATATACAGGTTGAGTATCCCTTATCCAGAATTCTGAAATCCAAACTACAAGATCCAAAAGTGTTCACATGGGTGGCTGAGATAGTGATGCTTTTGCTTTCTGATGATTCAGTGTACACCAACTTTGTTTCATGTACAAAATTATTAAAAATAGTGTGTATAAAATTACCTTCAGGCTATGTATACAAGGTGTATATGAAACATAAATGAATTTTGTGTTGAGACTGGGGCCACATCTCTAAGATAACTCATCACGTATCATACAGTACAAGCAAACATTCCAAGATCCAGGATAAAAATCCAAATTATGGAACACCTCTGGTCCCAAGCATTTTGGATAAGGAATACTCAAACTGCATGTGTTAAATTTCCAAATGGAAGCAGTTATATATATTTTTTCCTGTTGCACAATATCTGTATATGGCATGCACCTTGCACATCTTCCACATGCCGGTGCATACTGCACATTGCATTTGTAGATGTGCCATGTGCATGCACAACATTGTAACTGACTAACTATGGTTGTGCAACATCATATTCACTAACGAGGTGGTGTTGCACAACCAGAGTTCATGCTACACATGGATATGGAGATAAATATTTCCAGATTTTTTTTTTAAAAAAATCCAGATTAAAAAAAGAGTTTTTGTTAGTTACTAATTTAATCAATGACAGTCAGTGCAAGAGCATATGTGTGATTATAATAAAATAACGGGGAAATTGTTCTCACAGTGGGTGCTCTTTGGATTATTTTTTCTTGTCTTCTTCTCTCCAAACACTCACAATAGTTTTAGATCGCATTGGTTTTAAAAGGCCACAGCAGAATAAAAATGAACATACCTAATATGAAATATACACAACAACAACAACAACAATAATTTAAAAATGCATTTATGGGTTTGATATTTGCTCAATTTCTGCACCAAATATGTCCTTAATTAAGTAGTTATTTAATTAACTGTGAGGTTTTCTACATACTGTGAGGTTTTAAAATACTCCTCCTTCAATTCAAATAGACTGCAATCTGGCCACACGTGATTCATAGCCTATTCGGGGTATTTGGAAGAAATACTCTTCCAAACTCCATAAACTAAACTAAATTAAAAACTCCATAAACCACGCGGTAAAAAAATTTGCAATTTTCCCTGAAGTTTCTAAGAAAATGTGCATAGAGGCGCATTTTTGCACATGTGGCTGTCTGAATTTGTATCGTTGCACATTTCACTCTATTGCCCTTTATTGGAGTGTATGGCAGCTCCACTGAAAGAGATGTGAATGGATGCAAATAGGCAAAAAAAAGGTGTAGACAAAATGGCGTTGCTGCGAATGGGTGAAAATGTACACCCAGTCGCAGTATACCATCATGTCTAGACAAGCCCTATGTAGTTACTTAATTAACATTAAGAACAACACGGAGTCTTCTTGTATCTGATGAGGTGGGTTGGACTTTGCAAAACATTATGCTAAATAATATTTCTTAGTTTATGAAAGTTTTCCTGCACAAAACTACCACCTAGAATTATTAACATTAAAATCAGCAACTTAACAATAAGATCAGCATTTTTCTAAAAAGCATAGTTTCTGTTATGATCCTGCTCAAGAAGAATAGCATTAGCAATAGCACTTCTATTTCTATGCTGCTTATCAGTGCCAAAGCACTCCCTAAGTGGTTTACAACATATCAGCTAATTGCCCCTAACAAGCTGGGTACTCATTCTACTGACCTATAGAAGGATGGAAGGCTGAGTCAACCTTGGAGCCCTGTAGGATGGAACTTACAAACTTGTGGCTGCAGTACTGGCATTTAACCACTGCACCACCATGGCTCCCAGAACAGGTTACTTTATGTTACATCTGGTGCCTTGAGTGGTCATCAGTGAACTCACACATATATAGTTTTTCTACACCTGGCCAGAGCTGACTGGAACCTCGCAGAGTTGAATGCAATGGAGTCATTCAGAATAATTAACAACAGGTTCTGTCTATTTCATAGAATCATAGAATCATAGAATTGCAGAGTTGGAAGAGACCACGAGGGCCATCCAGTCCAACCCCCTGCCATGCAGGAAATCTTGATCAAAGCATCCCCGACAGATGGCAATCCAACCTCTGTTTAAAGACCTCCAAGGAAAGAGACCCCGCCATGCTCCGAGGGAGTGTGTTCCACTGCCGAACAGCTCTTACTGTCAAAAAGTTCCTGCTAATGTTGAGGTGGAATCTCTGTTCCTGGAGTTTGCATCCATTGCTCCGTGTTCCAGTCTCTGGAGCAGCAGAAAACAAGCCTGCTCCATCCTCAACGTGACATCCCTTCAAATACTTAAACAGGGCTATCATATTGCCTCTTAATCGTCTTTTTTCCAGGCTAAACATACCCAGCTCCCTAAGTCTCTCCTCATAAGGCATGGTTTCCAGACCTTTGTTTGTGCCAAAGTGTGTACAAGTTAACCAAAGTATTTCAATTATTGTATGATTCATCACTGGGACAATGTGTGTGGCTGCACCCTTGCAGAGGGGAGAGGGATTGGGGTTGGGCACTCTCGGGATGACTCCCTTCTCCCTCCCTCCTCTCCTTTCTTTTTTCCTGCCTGCCTTTCCTTTCCCAATGGGGGCTGCCTGTTAGCTGATGACTGAATCATGTTTTTCTTCTTCTTTAGCCATCCCTGGTGGCATGTGCCACTGTGGGAGATCTGGTGATCGCTGGGAAAGCTTTTGGTTTGCTGTTGCCACTGTTGTCCAGTAGAGCAGCTGGGTATGGATCAAAGTATGTGCCAATCAGAGGAAGACGGCATCACGAAACATCATTTTCTGTCCTCACAACAAGCGGTTTGGTGAACCTGAAAAAAATTTAACCACTGGCTCAGATGAATCAAGGAGAAGCAGCTGAATGACACCCCAGGCTGAATGTAGCATTTTCAGCAGGAACTCCACCCACTCAATGCCAGCATACCCATAATACCTTCCACTGGGTTGGAGCAAACTGAAAGGAAATGAAAGAGTGAGAGTGACCACTCTAGTGGAGAGGAGAGTGAGTTCACAGAAAACATCTTTAGGAAACAGAATAACCTCTTCTTATAAGTCTCTGTGACTCACAAACATTGGGAGACTACCAAGAAATACTCACTATAGGCAGGGTAGACTGCCACTGGAGTACACAGGAAAGTACTGCCCTGACAAATCAAGTCCTGCCATGTCACAAATGTCCAGATGATTATAGCAGACAAAAGGAAGGGTGTGACAAACTTCCCTCATAGACAGGTCATACTGCTTTCCTGAGCATTGTGAGAAAATAACTTCACACAAATCATGATTTCGCACATGATCTATACTCAAGATTTATACATACAAAAGAACTGTGTTGGGTCACACCAAAGATCTATCTAGGCCAGCATTCTTTTCTTGGAGTACCTAACCAGGTGATCATGGGAAGCCAGAAAAGCATGACACGGTGTTAGTGTACATCTTCTTGGAAGTAAATCCTAATGTGTCCAGTGGCCTTACTCCCTTGTAAAGATTACAGCCCTAGTGACTTTCCCAGCATCAGCCAATGATTTTCATAAATGAATAGGCATCTGAATTCTGGCTATCAAGTTCCTGTCCAAAATCTCTGTACTATTTCTCACTGAAATCCTCTCAATGCATGAATACTCACATTTCCATTTCTTTTCTTAAAAAAAAAAAAAATCCTCTGAATATTGGCCAGCCCATCTGGATGTGAATTTACACATGTGTGTTTATTCAAAATGATGCATTTTGGGTTATTTTGCCAGCTCAACTTACAAGCAACCCAATCATCCAATTTTTGTACACCACGGAAGAAAATGGATAGCCTGTAATAAATATAACCCAATTTTCATTTCTGCTGCTCTGGTGATCTCAACCATTTGCGTCTCCACTCAAATCTATATGACACAATAGATCGTAAACCTGTTCTACCTCCCTGGACCAAATATTGCCTCTATGACAGAAACATAATCTAGAGGGAAGGCAAATAACATTTTTGGTGACAGATTGTTTTAAATAATGGCAGCTGTTTGATATCGGTTTGGAAAGTTTGGGATGTGAATATTATTCCCAGCACAGAAGCTGAGTGGGAAGAATGCAGGTAGAACAGAAAAAAAAATGCTACATTGTGCAAAAATGTACCAGTTATTTAGGCACCGAGCCCACCTTATCTTGTGAGTCTCACACAGGCACACAGCAACGTTAGAGCTTGACTCTCCTAAACTATAGTGCACCTTCTGGTTCATGTAACTCTAGTTACGGTATATTTTGAGTTTTAACGTTCAATTTCCAAAAGAGTTATGCTTACTTCCAGCTGGAGTCGGGCCCAGATTTCAACCCTGCACACACACTCACCTGTAGGTCACATCAACTCTAAAAATTGACTTTGCTTCAGTTTTATTTTCAGCCAATTTTTAACTATTTGTGTTTTTTTCGGGGGTGGTGGAGCTTGTGGTAAGACTCATAGGCTGAGATCCTACATTGCCCAGCATAGTGTAATAATTCTGCTGGTGGAACTCTGCTATGGCCCTCTTCTTACCACTCCTAGGACTTACAGTTTTGCTGCCATAGCCACCTCTGAACCAGCCATTCCATAGCTGGTAGAGACTGAGGGAGGTTGAAGAAGGGCTTTCCTCTCCCCCACGGCCAGATGCAAAAGAATGACATCTTCTGCTGAGGTCTTGGTTGATGATATCATCATTTTGCATCTGGCTATGTGACATAGCCAGATACTTATCTGATTCCACAGAATGGGTGTTCAGGAGGGCTGTCACAGAAAAACTGTAAGTCCCAGGCAGTGCTTTGGTGATTGTGGAGAGTGGAATACTGACCTCCAAATGATCAAACAAAACAAAACAAAACCACCATACACAGCCATAGGGTGGATATCTGCTTGTGTATGTCACTAATTGTATGCCAGCCACAGAGTCATACAAACTTAGGGTTTGTCTATACAAAGGAAAAAACAACATGGATTGTTCCATGGTAACACCAAGTCGCAGCAGCTGCAACCTATCGTAATGGTTTTACAGCTCCCATAAACTTTGCATGCCCATAGCCGAGATGGTGGCCATGAGTGAATTACTCGTTTTTTTTAAATCTCCCACTGATAAACTTTAAAAACCCCAACAAACTATTTCTATGGTGCACACAAGCAATATTTCACCTTTCCAAAAAAAAACAGAGAAAAAAAGATAACACAAATCCCCATTTTATCGCCTTAGCAATCACTCGTTAAGGTGAAAATCCAACATGGTGGTAGTGGGCGCTTTCCTTTTAACTAAGACCCACCCTCTGTGCTTGTCTGGCCAATTAGGTTTGCACTTCCTCTTATATTGGGAAGTAATTAATGCTGAATTGTCTTAATGAGCAAGAATGTGCATACCATACTGAGGTTTTTTTAAAAGTTGGGGAAAGCCACAAATGCTTTACTCTCATAGTTTTTGCTCTTTTTGCGCCCCCCCTTCACAATATGATGAGACAATGCAGGATCCCATTAAGAAAGCTCGTATTCCCAGCAAATTCTGGGAGGAGTATTTTCACCATATACAGTAGACAACCCCTAATATAGAGACTTACGGAGCTAGAAGGGATGCCAAAGGCCATCTACTCCAGCCACATGTCAGTACAGAAACCACAACTAAAGTATCCCGGTGAGGAGGCTTCTGTTTTAAATTCTTCAATTAAGAATTTAAACCTTTTTTTTAAATCTTCCTTCTGATCCTAGTGCACTTTGTGTTTGTGATTCAAGCTTAGCACCCCCTGCCTGACATTTATCTACCCCAGGATATTATATACAGTAAACTGTTCTAAGCTAATCTATGCTTACTATGGAACAAAGGTGAAAATCTTTGCTGCTTTCATTCCCACATGCAAGAAGAAATCATTTCACCCATTTTGTCCCTTGTCTGATATAATACAAGGGTGTCTGTACATTTGCTTTCTGTGAAGAAAAAAGAAGTTCCAATATTTTTGCAAAGGAATTCGTGTACTTTGTGCAAAATACCTATTTCCTCCCCCAGTATGCTTTCTGCACAGGAAAACCATATGTATATTTGTGCAAACAAATATTCCTCACTGAAAAGCTGAAATGTGGAGGATCTTCTTTTCCACAGTGGGGTCTCTAGAGTGAGAAAACACCCCTTTTACACGAAAGATGTGAATATTAATGAGTATTTTTCCACCATTCTTATTACAGAAATTCATAATAGGATTTGATACTATGGAATCAGTGTTAATAACCACCTGTTGAGACTGGGCAGGACGCTTACCAAGAATTATAAATGAAAATCCTGATTAAGTGGTTTTGCCTCTCTCATACCAGTTACGCACACGCACATGCACACACACTTACTTCCCTGTGGGCCTGTTTTACCTCTTTGACATAACTTTGATATATTCTATAAAAGGCCTTAACAGACCTACAGTCTTACCATTCCAGTTGCATAAGGCCCTTTTAATAATAGGAAGCTGCTACCATGGGAGTAGAGCTAACAAATCAGACTGAGCAGCAGCCCCATATAAGCCAGCATGGCATCAGGCATGTTTTAGCTGAGAGGGGGAAGACATAGCAGGAGCAGTTTCCTTAAGGGACCTTGAGGGCTGTGAACATAGGCTAGCCCACCATTATTACTACAACCCACAGGTGGTTCAGGCAGTGACAGTTGTGGGAGCCATTGTGAGTTGTTGCCAGCTAAATTTTTCTTTCACCTTCTCTAGTCCACGCTGTTCAAGATGACCCATATATTTCTGACAGAACACATGTTGCACAAAATTGAGCTAAATATTTCTGACAGCACAAACATTGTTAGAAACCTGATCTCTGGCAGAATACCTTACCTGTGAGAACCTGTACTCAATAAAGAAGCTAGAGCATGGGCTGTGACTTGTGTGTTCTATCACCCTGTCCTAACAACTCCTGTCAACAAGTATAATAGAATCAAATATTTGGGTCACAATACAACCAACCTGTATTGTTATTGTTGTTTTGCTAACCCTAAACTAACTGAAAAATATGGAAAAGGGTTTTCTCACAAACTTGTACTAACTGATTTTGGATGCATTCTATGCAAGGATGGATAGTCTCTAGTAGACTTTCCATGCAGACTTTCCCCAGCTGTCACTTCTCAGAGTGGATACAGACTGGAGGCAAACCCTTTGCATTACTAAATCCAGGGCTTGTATACAGAAGGGAGGAAATCCCATAAGCTTCCGCCTGAATCTAGTGCGATAAGGACATATGACGTCTGGCCTTATACCTGAATCTGGCATAATAAAGCCACATGATGTTTATCCTTATCTGCACCAAACTCAGGTTAGGGATTCAGGGTGTGTGGAGGGTGGGGAGACAGGACAGATTGCTGCCTGGCAGGCACCACCATTTTCCTCAATGTCTGGGCAGTTCCCAGCCTAGAATGGTGAAGAAAAGTTTTTCCCTCCTTGGTGCTGCCGGTGCTGGCACACAATGAAAATTACTTTTTTGGAAGAACAATAAAAAAAAATATCAAAGAGTATATTTTAAATATGCAAAGGAGCTAAATTATAGATAATATCCATAGAGGTCTACCATTCTTTTTGAAGGAAGAAAGCTAAAAACACAAGCTACTGGTATGCATTATGTGCCAGCATTTCTTAATCCACTGCCGATACTTGGCATATTGCAATTGTGTGCAATTACAGTTAGCTATAATTAAGAACAATTACAGCCTTTATTTCCCTGCTTGTTCTTTAAAAAGCACATTTGTAATAAAACTCACCACTTCTCCACCTCCCTTCTTTCCACATTGTTTTTTTTTTTTAAAAAAGGTGAATGTAATTATACATTGCTGTAACATTGCCAATAATTAGTTTGACTCTGGTATCACCAGAACTGTTTTCATTTTATCTGTCAATGTCACCATCCGCCTTCTACAGAACACACTATAAAATTTCCATCATTAACCTTTGTCACCCCATAAATCTGCAAAGAAACCTGAACAAAATGGAAGGTTTTGTCACTTTAAAATGGCATTTTAAGGCCAAACTAAGGCTTATAATGAACTAGGCAAATTTTATAACCTGCGGCCCCCCTTCCCACTTTAAAAGATACAAAACATTGTTTCATGCCCTGCAGTGAAATTGCTTTCTTGTCATTAAATTAAGCATTATACAGAAAGGTATTTACACCATTGTAATATGGTGTTTGCATTTTAAGTGCGCTGCCGGCACAATACAACTCTCCATCAAAATTTCAACAAGCAGTTGGAGTTGAAAGTTTTATTGGGCCATCTCCTTTTGAAGAAAGCCATTTTGGGACTCAGGACTGAATGCTGGCAAAACTGAAGGCTGCTTAGACCACCTCCCCCTCTTAGTGGAGTGGCCAGGTGACAGGGGCCAAGGTAAAGCCTGGCTGGCTGGCTTGGCCTGCACATTGCCATGCAATCCACTCCAGCGACAAACTTGCAGGAAGAAGCCAGAGAAAAGTCTTCCCTTCCTCTCCAGTGCCCCTGAGGGAACGTTTGATGGTGTAATCATATCATCATCAGGTATTATTGTTACTGTTGTCCCTCTGTATCCATGGATTTAGTATCCATGGATTAAGTATTCACAGATTGAAAATGTTCTTAAAAAAATAAGAATCCAAGAAGCAAACCTTGATTTTGCCATCTTATTTAAAGGACACAATTTTACTATCCTATTGCATATAATGGGACTTGAGTATTCACGGATTTTAGTATCCATGGGGGGTCCTGGAACCAAACCCCAGCGAATATGAAGGGACACTTGTATTATGTTTTTAAATCTTGAGTTAAGTTTTGGGGGATCATAGCAACAAAAGATATTAGAGGATGTGCCTGGTAAAGAAAAGGTTAAGACCACTGTAATAGATAATGTATCCTGCACGTATCCCTCTGGCTTTTCTTCGCAAACGAAGATTCAGGAAGGACTCATCCCGCACTTTCTACAAGCGCGCTGATGACTAAAAAGGCCAATCCAAGATAAACAAGTCTGGTTGCAGAAAGCACAGCAGAAGGTCTCCTTGGGTGATGTTTCTGGGTTATGATTATTTCTGCGTTGTCATTTCTCTTCAAGACTTGTTCGGCGTGAGTTCTCAAATAAGGCTGCAGCATTGTGGATAGTGCATCTCCATGCCTCCCTATGTGAGGCAGGGCGGACCATTGTTGGTGATCAATTTGGCTGAGCCTGAGATGTTGTTTCAGGGAGTCCTTGTATCACTTTTTTGGAATGCCCCTCTTACGCTGACCCGTGGCGAATTCACTGTAGAGTACTATTTTTGGAAGACGATGGTCCTCCATCCTAGAAACGTGTGCTGCCCAGTGCAGCTGTGTTCTCAATATCATAGCCTCAATGCTGGTGATCCCTGCTTGCTCAAGGACAGCAACATTAGTCACATAGTCAGTCCAGTGTATATTTAGGATTGTGCGTATACAGCGCTGATGAAAGCGTTCGAGGAGTCGTAGGTGGTGGCGATAGGTGACCCATGTTTCAGATCCATAAAGGAGAATAGACAGTACAATGGCTCTACGCACACTGATTTTTGTGCTTCGCCTCAGGTGTTTATTACTCCAGACTCTTTTGTGAAGTCTTCCAAATGTGCTATATGCCTTTGCTAATCTGTGATTGATCTCTTCCTGCACGTATAGGAATGGTGCTTTACATACTTCAGAAGTAGGGACTGCATTTGGTTCATATTTTAATTTAAAATGGCCTAATGAGCACCCATTTAATCAATATGTGAACTGGAATAGCTTTTGCTTTCTGCACCTCTCCAAATTATATAATATAGCTGTCTGATTTTTTTTAACACTTAACAAACATGATATGCCAAGACACACCTCCCACAATGCCTTAGAGACTGGTTTTTGAAGGCTGGCTTTCTCTCAAAAACCCCATGCTAGCCATTTTGGCTAGAACACTATCAGGAGGCCTCCTCTCTTTCTGTGGGTGGAATGCACTGTTCCTTTCTTCTCACATACCCTCCAACTGTCCTAATTTGGCAAGGGTGGCCCTGATTACTCCTCTATTGCCCCTCTGTTTTTAAAATATCCCAGCTTGTCTCTCTTCCTTCCACTGCCCCCTTTGTCCTCAGCTTACTTCAATTGCTGCATACTGAATTCAAAGTGCACAAGTAACTTATACTCAATTAGCTCAGCAAGGGAGAGGAGAGAAGGGAGTGGAATCTTTGCCTTTCCCAGTAGTCAGGCAGGTAGGGCACAAAATCCACACTTTTGCAAGAGCCTCTTAAGGTAGTTAAAATGCAACGACATTTAGAAGTGCAAATTAAAGGCAATTATAACCTGGCCAGCCCACCTTATCATTAAAATGCCTGGCAGAAATTAGTGTTTGTGAGGTAGAGATTTTGCTTCTTCCAGTGCAACCAACTGTGTGAGTTCCCTGTTTCAAAGACACCAGAGATAACTATTATTCCCCGACAAAAGCAGAAGCAATTAGGGAAGCCCTTCAAAAATCCTCTTTCAGTAGATGTGTGTGATATAAGCATACATATATACTATTATATTAAACAAGTTCTCCCTCCTTTACCTTTGCTATCAGAGTGAAAGAAAAATCAACCAAGGGTATGTCTGCACTGGTGCCTTAATCCAGGACAGTCCTGGATTTAACATGATGGTGGCAACACTTACCCAGCACAAATCTGTGTCAGAGTCCAGCCGGGGTGACACCTCTTTGGCCCTACTGGCCTGTCCCCTGGTCCCCAGTGCCACTACCACCGTGCAAAGCAGCTCCCTGTGAGAGCCTGGCCATTGCTGTTGCTTCTGCTGCGGTCAGAACAGAGCACCCTGACATCTAATCAACCAGGAGGGGGTCACTCTATGCCCTCCTTGTTGATTGCATGGGCACCTCATTCAGACCTCAGCAGAAGCTATGCTGCTGGACAGGCTCTCACAGGGATCTGCTTGGCTGACAAGGCAGAGGTGACGGCTCTAAAGAGGATCCATTCCCATCCCTGCACTGCTTAGTGCAGGATAAGGGGAATGGCACCCTGTTTGCACGTGGACAACTAGATCAGGCCAAATTGAACCCAATCCAGCTATCCAGACAGCAAAAGAACTGGAAACTCTGGAATCACCTATGGTTTCTCTTAAGTTGACAAGCTCAACCCATGTATTTATCATAAATTGCAGTCTGACCCTGAGCAAAATGAAAAGCCATACAAACTGAACGGAGGTATGAGGGAGACCACCCAACACAAGTGAGCCATATTGGAGGTATATCTCTCACAATGTGGTCCAGTGAACCAGAAAATCCATTAACTAAAATCTTCCCCATTTCTTTTAGTGAAGTGGAAAATGCCAGAAGAAGAGAGAAACTGGGGCATTTTAAGAACAGCTGGGTGGGAAGTGGGATGACAGAGGATGATTGGGGCTTTCTTGCCAAATTGGGATAGTTGGAGAGTATGGAACTCTTCTGTTTAGAAACAACACATTGTCGTTACTTTGACAAAGAATTCAGAAGTCAATACACTGCAGTCAAATGCATATATTTGGACTATATTGGAACCCAAACCAAGTTTTTAATGCTTCAGCTCCCTGGTTGTGTGAAGTAGTATAGTATTTCCTTTTGTTTGGCCTGAATGAAAGGTCTGTCAATGCGACCCAAGTTCTGGTATTATGTGATTTCTTGTTGTGCTCCAACTTGTTTCATCCATTCATTTATTGGTAGAAGGCCTATAACCCAGAGACCTCTGAACTAGACCTATATGATCTCATTAGCTTAGAAGATTATCAGACGAACGCCTAAAAATGTGATTATGGCACTATAATTTACAGCGTTCATGTTCCAGCACAATGACACACATTTTCGCACACTGCTGTGACAATACAGAATCACCCAGAGAATCTGGCATTATGAGTGCTCACACTGCTTACTTCTGTGTTTCTCTGTGAATGTGATTTTGGCACGTCTTGCGAAAAGACGTGAGCATGCTAAAAAGCCCGCAAACACCAAAATTAAAAAGAAAATGTCCAGAAAAACACAGATACATGTTCAGAAACTTGCAAGCAAGATGGAGATGTTCATAAGAGGAGTGTACAGCAACTAGTTTTCCCGTTTGCACCCGGAAGTGTTCTGGTGAGACTGCCTATTGACACTGGAATTGTGCCAGCAGAACGGCACAATTGTGCCAGCAGAATGGCATTGTCGCACACACTGAAATCCAGAAAACAAACGCTATGGAGATCAATTCATGACTTCTCCCTGTAAATAAAAAAGAACTCCCTCATAATGGCAGCCGAACACTTGCAGAATGCTGGGGCATGATGTCGTCTTGTAAGGAAGCCCTTTTGTGATCTTATGGTGCTGTTATAACACCATTTTTCATGTGTCTGATAATTTCCTTAGTTTACTATTGACCATTTGTTTCTTTATGTTCCATGCTTACAGATTGATCCAGGTAACCAAACCCAGGTATGGAGCACCATTTGTTTGTTTGCTTGCTTGCTTGCTGCTGTTGCTGCTTGAGAATATTTAGGGTAAGAATATAGAGCTCAAAAGGTGACTTGCATATTCTTTCTAATAAAAAGGACAAGCTCATCAAGTTCTCTAGAGAACCACACTTGTCATCACATTTGTCTTGACCAAGGATACAGAAGCCATGTAGTCAGGAGGAGAAAGAAAGAAGGGTTACTTGTTTTAGAACATAACAGAAGCTTTAAGCACTATTCGAAATAGGGTTACTAGATCTTAGGGGCTGGCCTCAAGCTTCCAGTATTTGTGGGTCATCTCAAAGGAGGTGCAGATTTCAAGCTTTGGGGAGCTCAGCTCAAGGCAAGAAGAGAGGATTGTGTGCAAATCTCCAGCTCAACTAGTATATTGAAGTTTGCTTCAATTTGGAAGGCATCATTGATTTGTTGATGAAACTTGCCAGGACTCTCAAGGGGTCTATGTATTTACTTAGACAATTATCAAACATGGCTAATGTGGCACCAGAATAATGACATTGGAACGCAAAAGGATGCCAATATCACACAATGTCATCCTTTTCCATTCCACTATCATTATTCTGGCGTTTCTTTTATTGACAGGCTGAGCTATCAATAGATCACCCATCCTGTTTTGGTGCCGGCATTGCTGGCATCTGAAACTTCACACCATTGTCCTGCCATGAATACAGCATCAATGGGTGGTCCTGCCAGAACACTTCAGGTGGGATTGCGAAAACAAGGCTACCCTCTTTTTATAAACCTCCCTGGGTTACTTGTTATTTTTTTAGTGTGTTTATTTGCTTTTTAAAACCTTTTTCTTGTTAATTTACTTTTTATTTTTGAATTTCCCATGCTTGTGTATTCTTGCGAGAATGGGTGGGATTTCAATCCAGGAAGTGAATGGAGCTCCATTAGCGCTCTATTCATTCCTGGGCTGCCTTTGAGTGGAAGATAAGGTAAGTCTGATGGGGAGGGTTATTGTGCTGGGACAGGGGCAGGATTGGAGATCATGGGACAGGAGCACTTTTTGTGTTCCTGTCTGATAATCTTCTTAGCTAGCTTCCTCCTTCCCTTCCAGTTGTTGTGGTGCCAGGGCTCACCCTCAACTCTGCACCCAACTTCTGGCTAAAGCAAATAGGCTACATCATCCTTATCCTGTCTCCTTAAATAAGTGAGAAAGAATAATCCCCTCAATTTATCTTGATCTGGGAATAGCACTTTTAGCTAACATTTCTGTCCTAATTTCCAAACAGGACAATACAGTACGGATCCTGTATCTGTAGGGGATATGTTCCTGGACTTACCACAGATAGCAAAAATTGCAGTTAGTAGCAAACAGTATATTTCTGGCAGATGCTGACCATAGAATCTTGCTAGAGGACCTACAAATGCTTAAGAGAGAATATCTCTAGGCATTTGTAGGTGCTCCAGCATGACTCTATAGTCAATTTTCACTGGAACTTCCACTGGAAGTTGACCATAGAATCATGCTGGAGGACCTAGAAAATACCTAGAGAGATTTTTTTTGGACATGGGTCAGTGAAATTGCAGGTACTTGTCCTGTAGATACAGGGATCATATTGTATGTTCTCTTTGTGTGCGTGTGTGTGTTTGAATGACAACATGTGAACAAATGTGGTTGGTACTTAGTGCATAACACTAAATTAGATCACCAAGGCCATTCCAAGGTGCCTGGTTTTGGCCCAGAAACCTCAGGGCCTGGGACAATCCTGACCTGCCAACCCTAATTAGAAAGATTATGGTGGAATATTCAAAAATCAGTAGATTTTTCAATGTGTATAAAAAGGCTGGGTAGATAGGAAGCTTTATGATGAACATTTTAACCTACAATAAGCTTTCAGGCCTAGACTAGGAACTATAAAGCTCAAAAGATGGCAGAAACATATCTATGAGACACACTACCCATGTGGATCAGTACAACTTGACCTTTGAGTCTCTGGAAGTACCAATCAGTTCTTATCTCATCAATGTGACCCCAATCTGTCCTTTTCTATGCATGTGGGGAGATCTTTACAGCAGGAATAAAACCTCCAGCCAAGGGATAGTCAAATTTCATTAGCTAAATAGAGTAAATCATGGTTGTTACTTGGAAATAAACCTTCAGAAAAGGCTACATATCCCAAGGAAGTGATGGTTGAAGTTGTATCAGCATTCTTGGTTGAGCGCATCTGCCCCCTTCTTACTATGTTTTTAAAGATAGAATTGGGAACATAGGGGGACTGAAAACTGGGCTCATCTTTTATTTCACAGACTAACGTACTCTCCCAAGTTAGAAACCTCTGAGTATATGTGCATGGAGTCTGAAGGTGAGGTCATATACAATTCTGGATATAAAAAATATTCACATATGTTCTCACCATCAACAAACAAGCATTTCTCAAGTGTTGCACTGAAACACTGTAATTTTGAAATTCCACCTGTAGGTGACTTTCTTTCCTTTTAAATATTTCAAAATATATGTTGAGTATTTTAGAAAATTTTTAAAAAGACATAAAGATATGTGATTGGGGGGAAAAAAAACTGTCAACTGCTTTGAGATTTTTGTCCCTAGCTTTTTTTTTTCATTTTAGTGGGTTTTGCATAATAAAACCTCATCAATTCCTTAGCACCATTTTTTTTTGTAAAAATAGGGCTTCTTGCAGAAGCAATTATTATGCACAAATTAAGTTGTGTGTGTGTGTGTGTGTTTACACAAGCTAATTTTTCATAAGAGTCCCAAAATGTCAAGGATTCTTGCAAAAATGATCAAGGGGAAAAAGTCTTGACATTTTTTCTGCATAATTCCATCTATACACATTGTCCTATGCTCCTTGGAGGGACAGGAGGATAAAAATCTCAGATAGATTTAAGAGATTCAAAACAGCATTTCCCCCCCCCCCCCGTCTTTATCTCTCTCATAAAAGAGATGGATACTATAATTTAGAATTATCAGAAAAGCTTCAGGTTAAAAGTGATAGGCACTTGTATGTTACTTCAAGGACTGCAAGGTTTAAGTGTTAGATCAATCGCTAAACCTTTGGTTAATTAATTGGAAGATGAACAACTTGAATTGGTGGGACTATGAGTTAAAGGGCACCATTGTTTGGTTTTGAAGCTATGCTGATATGTGCCTGTAATAAGAAATGAGAAAGGAAGTATTTAAGCTAGCCTTTCCTTCTAAACAGGACGGTTTTGGCATTGTTTCCCATCTAGGCTTATTTTCCTGATGATATTGGGTGAAGATCTTGGGTTCATGTAGTTCTTCCACACTTGCTCCTTTCACTGTGGATGGTGATGCCAACCCAACAACATTCTCTTTGTACTAGAAGGACAACTCTCTATCAGAGGATGCTACTGAACAGATGTCTCAGGAGTGCCACCCATATAATGGCCAGATAGGAGTACTGCAGTTTCTCAGGACTCACATTAACACTCCCCCATCCTTGGCCAAGTTCTAACTGATCCCATAATTTTTTTTTTCCTTTCCTCCCCATGTTGAGGGAATCAAGGGGATGAGCATGCAAGCCCAAGATATGTTCCTTCCCTCTTTCCAAGAATAATCCAGGAGAGAGAAATATATATATATATGAGTATTATGTAAATACTCTGCATTGGCTGCATTGGTTCATTTCATTGCAAGGTCACCCTTTACTTGTTGGGATACCAAACCAATTCTTTGACAAAAATTGCAAATCCAACCTCAAAAGGCATACACATCTGACTTTGGGTTGTAGTGCTCAGCCAAAATGGTGCCAGAGATGTCCGAAGGGGGCCAAAATGAGGACATTAGAATTAGAATTATGCCCCCCTCCTGAAATTTTCCTTTAGTCCCCACATTTCTAGCACTGCAGCATCTTAAAAAACTTCAGTGAGGGGTTAGAGATACAGGACTTGTCTATACGAAGCAATAAAATGTAGATTGGTGCACAGTAATGCCAATTCACAGCAGCTTCTATTTGTCTCAACAGTGTTTCTTTGTTTGTTTGTTTGTTTGTTTGTTTGTTTTTTAGGATTTCAGGCATGTGAAACTATCCAGTTTTGCTGTTCCAATGGGCATGCCTGCATATCAAGATGGCAGGTGTGAGTGAATTACTTGCATTTTTATTTACTTGGAGTTGCTGCTGCCAAACAGGTTTTTACAAAAACAAAAACAACCCCCCCCCATAAATCCAAGGCATGATCTCCCACTTTAATAAAGAAGTGAACAAAAAACCATGTCCAACCGATCAGCTGTCCACTCTGAGAATGCACAGAGATGCAAATTGGTTGCCCTAATGAGCAATAGCACACATTTCCATGCATTATTTAAAAGAAAAATACAGGAAAAGCCATGAATGCTTTTCCCGCGGAGTATATGGAGTATTTGGGCCCCCTCCTTTTGAATACTGGGGAAGATGTGGGATCCCATTAAGACATATTGTATTCTCCTCTAATTCTATGAGGAGTAGTTTCACCATTTAGATGACCCCCACAATTTAGGCAGCCAAAGAACAGGAACAGGACAAGTTCCCAAAGAAATGTGAACACAGCCAAATATAAGAGCCCTAGGTGTGAATGATTTTCAAGGTGTCACTCTCTGCAATGGTAAAAATCTGGGGATTGGAGGAATATTTCATTTAGAGGGACAGAATTCTTTGGGGGGGGGAATTCCTAAGCACCCTTATAGTTACACCCCAAATGGCCCTCTTTAGAAACACAATGCACTATCCCCCAACAGATGCGAATGATTAGGGATCTCTACAGGAACAGTGGCAATATGAAATAGAAGGACATGTCAGAGGGCCTTCTCAGATGTGCCTCCCCCAATTTTGGAATGCCGTCCCCTTGGAGGTCCAACTAGCACCAATGTCAAGCTAAAACATGGATTTTTATTAAAGCTTGTGGAGACTAACATATTCCAAGTCTTCATGTACATGGTTTGCAATTGTAGTTTTTAAAGTAGTTTTAACTACAGTTGGTCATCCATACCCACAGATTCTGTATCCACGGATTCCACTATCCTCGTCTTGAAAATATTATTCTTTTTTCCAAGCAGCAAATCCTGATTTTGCCATTTTATATAAAGAACACCACTTTACTATGCCATTGTATATACTTGAACATCCATGGATTTTGGTATCCACGGGGGGTGGGCTGTCCTAGAACCAAACCCCAGGAGATACCAAGGGCCCACTGTATTACTATGTTTAATATAATATGCTTGTGTTTGTGTGAGTGCGCGCGCGCATGCACGCGCACCTTCACATTGCCTATTGACTTATGGTAACCCCAGGAATTTCATAGTGTTTTCTTAGGCAGAGGTACACTCAGAGGTGGCTTTGCCAGCATCTTCCTCTGAAATACAGCCTACAGCACCTGGTATTCATTGGCGGTCTGCCATCCAAGTATTAACCAGGAGTGACCTTGCAAGATTAGAGAGGATCTGGTGCTTTTAGGCTATTTAGGCCCTTGCTTTGTTCAAATTATTTATGCCCAGAATCCTGTTGGGAATAAGTGGACTTAAATCTATGAGAATTAGAACTGGGCAGTTCCATAATGTCCATATCCAGCAAAGGGTGCTGTTACATTATTACATAGGGGAGCTGTTAAAGTGATCAATGTGGATTGGGACCGATGTCCATTGGTCCTGCTTCATTGTTCCCATTGTGCATGGGTCGAAATGCACATTGGGACACCAGCTAGGTAGTGCCAATGAACCTTGGGACATCCTTGCCAGTGTGCTATAACAAATTCTTGCATCTTCACAATTCACTAAATGGGTTTCTTACCACCTCTGCTATGTAGCTAAGTATACATAAAGTTATGTAACACATACCATGATAAAGGATTCCAGCTCAGGGTTTTAAATTGGAAATGTTTTAAATTGTTAGTAGAAGAGGACCCCCTTATCCACTGGGGATTGGTTCGGGATGAGTGGATACCGAAAACCGTGGCTAATAGTGAACACCATTGAACGTAATGGGACTTCCAGTTTAAAATACCATAGAGTTGCCTTGGAGGATGTAGAAAATGGCTAGAGAGGACACATTTTCTAGGAAGACTCTATGGTAGGTGTGCTGTTTTATATCCAGTGGATAATTGAATCAGTGGATAATGAACCAGTGGACACGGGGGTCCTACTATATTGTGTTATCCCGAGATCCTGTGATAAAAGTCAGGACAGAAATGTTTTCATAAATAAAATAAATTCTAAAAGGGAGAGGTAAAAAAGAGGAGACACAGCAGTGAGCCAGAAGAGAGAAACCAATATGACAGGTGAGGAAGGGAAGCAAGGGAAGCAAAGCGACCAACAGCTTGTACAGAACCTTGAATTCTTGTATAACCCACACACCATTTTTTTAAACAGATTCCTCAGTCAAATTCTCTGATGAACAAATATATTAATTTACAGTATGCTTATATAATACTAAAACTAAACACATGTTTACCATTGCAGTGCCATCTCTATGGAGACCCAGATAAGATCAAGCAATCCCCGCTCATTGCCTCTAATGGTGCCTATTATCCCAAAGTGGATAAATTATTGACCAGGAATTACTATCAGAAGGAATAAGCAACTAAAAGGTATACAAACCTTGGCAGCAATTCTACTGAGGGAAGGCAGCGGTTCTAGTGTTTCCTGCCACTGAATGCTAAACAAGTTGCAACCAAAATGAAAATTGGACTGGGAAGGGGTGGGGGGAACCCAGTAAAATAAACAAAACCAAAATGATACCATGGGGTTGCCTAAACAGTAAAAATACTCCTCACGGAATGCAAGGAGAATCCTACCTGTCTTAATGGGATCCTGCATTGTATCACCATATTTGGAAGGAGGGGGCCCAAAACATTAAAAACTCAGAGGGAAAAAGCCTTTGTGGCTATTCCAGAGTTTTTAAAATGCCGCGAAGGGAATGTGCATTCCTGCTCGTTGGGACAAATGACTCACTTTGAATTACTTTCCCATAGGAGAAGAAATGCAAAGCTCCTTGGCCGGGTGAGTGGTGGCGGAGCTTGCTAGCAGGGCAAGCACCCGGCGTTGCCATGTTGATTTTTCACCTTAGCAAGTGAACACTAAGGTGAGAAAATGGGGTGTTGTTTCTTTACCTTTTTGTTGCAAATGCAAAATATCTCTCTAGTACACAGTGCAAATATATTTTTTTAAAGTTCGGCAGTGGCAGAAATGCGAGTAATTCACTCACAGTCATCACGGGCATACAAAGCTTTGGGGGGCAAAAAAACCATTAGGACAAGTCACAGCTGCTGCAAAATGCCATTACTGTGGGGGACTCCAGTTTTGGGGGGCCTGTATAGACAAGCCCCATGAAAGATCAAAATACTAAGCTGGGAAAGAGTACTCATCAAGAGACTCATTTTAGGATTGTGAAAAATTTGTCAGCCTTAGTCCCCCTGGATTTTTTATTTTCTAACCAGTGTTTTCATTCCACACCAATTCTGTATTCGGTTGTGAGAACTTTTTTATTTTTGTGCACATTTCCCCCCTCAAATTGTACACATTGTTATAATGCAAACATATTTGCACACAGCTTTCCCAATGATGAAAGTTTGAGTAGGCAAAGTTCAGCTTGTAGACACATGAGGACTGTGTCCCCTCATGCTCCTTTCAACTCCACAATCCAAAGTGCAGATTTTGACCTATAAAGCCCTTATGTGGCGTTGGTCCAGGCTATCTGAAAGACTGTATCTACTCATATGAGCCTGTCTGAGTCATAGCATCCTTAGGAGAGGGCTTTCTCTCAGTCCCACCACCATCAGAGGGACATCTGTGAGGACATGGGAGAGAAATTTCACAGTTGCTTCTCTAAGGTGTGGCATTCCCTTCCCTGGGAGGTTAGGCTGTGCCCCTTTGTACTTTCTATTCTGTTTTTGGTGGCAGGCACAGGCCTTTTAATTTAAACAAGCCTTCAGCTTTTAATTGGTGGTGGCAGAAGGATCTTCTAATGGAGTGTGCTGTATTTTTTTTAAAAAAAATTATTATGCTTTGAATGTGTTTTAACTGATTTAAATGTTTCAATTGGATTCTCTGTTTAATTTTTCAAAATGGTGTCATTCAGATATATATGTGTGTTGTTGTTGTGTTGTTACTGTTGTGTGCCTTCAACTCACTTCTGAATTATGGCAACCCTAAGATGACCATGTCACAGCATTTCCTTGGCACGATTGACTTAGAGGGGGTTTGCCATCACCTTGCACTGAGGCAGAGAGAGTGTGACTTGCCCAAGATCACCCAGTGGGTTTCCATGGTTGAGTGGGGATTCAAACCATGGTCTCCCAGTGTCCTACTCCAACACTCCAACACCCACTACATCTCTCTCCCTCACTTAAACTTGCTTTAGGTCCCATATTGGAAGAAAGGTGGAATATAAATACAGTAAAATAATAAAACCTCCCTATATCCCCAGCACCTTGGATGTTTTTGTTCCCAAACACTCCACTGCACCTTCTAGGGGCAAGACTGGCCACCACACCATTCTTTTACCCAAATTATTTTAGGTCTACAAGGGCCTTTTTGTTCATGCCATAAGTTACCATTGGTGAATGTAAACCTAAGTTTCTGATGCCCACAACAATCTCGCCACTGCGCCAAGTTGACCTTTTTCATTTCTGGTTGGCAAAGAGATTAGCCATTCTGTATTTGTAGTGAAAACTCGGGAAAGGTCGACTTAACTTGGATGTATTTTGGAAAAGAATCATGCCTCCAAATCAAAGCAAACATGCATATCCAGAGTACCTCAGGCTGAACCTGGATTAGGTCCCACCATTCACTAATTAGTACCCTGTATAATAGAAAAGTGCTTTCAGGTAAATCTTTGTCCTCAATTTCTTTCCCTTCTCTCAATTCTATGAACTGAAATCAGTCAAAAGGAGAAGTGACAACTCCCCCTCCACCTTCAAGAAAAGGAGAAAGACAAAGAGTGCTGTTAAGGACTATATTGTGAGCAATTTCCCTCCTACACATGTTCTGTCAATCAGGATCTGCAAGGAGCTCCATAAAGATTGAGCTGCGAAAGGGGGAGGGAGACATTTCATCAAGAAGGATACCTTTCCAAGGAAGAGGGAGAATGTGCCATTGAAAAAGAAGGGGAAGTTAACAAACACATTGATAATTTGGTAGCTTCCACTTTATCTGAACTTAGATGAAACAGAGCAGAAATAAAGTTGGGATGCCCAGCTATCAGTTGGGCTAGTGAGATATTATCAGTTGACCATGTCAGAGAATTATAGGACACGCAATCCCCAGCAGAAGCCCAAAAACTGTCTCAGTAAACTCAGTAGCAACCCACTCCCAAGAATACTCCCACACAGAATGTTTGATGTCCAAATAAGCAGGAGGCACTTTTATCTTCAAACACAAACAGTTGCAATATATACAAATATTTACAATTCAGGGAGAAACTGCTTCACCAGGCCTCAGCATTCACAGGAAGAAGAGATGTGAGCTCTGCTCTGAGCTCTCTTATATACACAGTCACAGGACATTGGCTTACTCAATCACATGATCTTACACACCAATAAGAACCCTCCTTTTGTAGCTAAGGGAGACTAGGTAGTTCGTGGAGTCAGCCATTTTGACCCGGCATGACTGTGCAGCTTGTTTGGCCATTTTACAATGGAGTTCAGTTTCTAACTCCTGACAGACCGCCCAGTCCCTGTAGTCAATACTGCCAAACCTTCCATGAAATCAAACGCTTCATGAAGTCAACAACAACTTTGGGTGGGTGCAGCCTACATTTTTTTTAATGCATCAAAGTGTGATCAAATTGCAATGGCAGGAGGGCTGCTCCTTTTGTTCCTTACTCTGTAGGAAAACAGGGTTAACTAGGGCTATGACAAAATACAGAAATACCATGCGTTCAGACATTCCCCAGATGAAAACTAGGACATGTGTGGCCAAGCAACATCAGAGTGCTATCAAGTTGGTGAAAGTTATGAATGAAGAACACAAGAGAGCAGAGGGTGCAGCAGTTTGCTTTTGCCTGAGCCTACTGGGAAGGGTGAGATTCTTCCCCCTACTCAACTTTTCCTACAGTGGAGTCAATTAAATGCAAGTGACTTTTCTACTTTGAACTCAGTTTGCAGCAATTCAAATTAGCTGAGAACAAAGGATTAAAGTGGGAGGAGGAGAGAAAAACTGAAATGTTTTGAAAGCAAATAAAAAAGTGGGATTAATCAGGACTGTTCCTGTCAAATTGGAACAGTTGGAACATAGGGAACACACAACCAATTGCCTCATTCCCAGGAGTTATATTGGGGCAGAATTTGTTTAACATGTTTGGAAGCACTGGTGGTACCTCCCCACCTATCTGTCTTCTCAGCTTCTCCTGCAGCATGGATTTCCATTTTGACTGACATGTGTCTAGAGGGGCCAAGCCCACTGGAAGTAAAATCAGATTTAACCAATAATGAATCTTAAGAATCCACACCCTGGCCTCAATCAAAATTTGCCCCACATCTAGTCAGACTGCTGCATTAGGTACACAGGAAGGTACTCCCAGCAATGTGCGTAAGAATTTGCTTAAAAGGATTTCAAAAGGAGTAACGTTTTTATAAGTGCACACCTGTGAGCCATATAAAAGCTGGAAAATAATTTTTGCTATAAACACTTGGGTAGCTGCACGGATGAATTGTTCTCCTTTCCAAGGAAAAACCTTGTAATTGCTTTGATATTCCTCTGGGCATTTGCAATGGCATTTTAAATAGGAGTGTCCCATCTACCCCTTGCATGAAAAGTTATGCTAAAATATTTGAAGGACGTTACTTGCACAATGAGCTGATTCTCAATCCGCCATTTGTGCTTCACTTTTTTCTTTGTAAACACCATCACCTAAGTCTTGGAGTGATTAATTGTCAGTTGTTCAATTTTACAATAAGACTCTAGAGTTCTTAATACAGTTGCCCCTCCACATTCGCGGCTTTCACACTCGCAGTTTTGATTATTCACGGTTTAGCGCCAAGTCCCCTCAGGAAGGCTTGTGATAGGCAGGGCAACCTCCTGCCTGTACCTTCCCCAGCTTTCCAGAGGCTGCTCCGGGACGTAAAAACCCCAGAGCCAACTCAGAAAGGCTGGGGGCGGGCAGGCACCCTCCCGCCCGCCCACTGCCTTCCACGGCCTTCCTCAGGGGGCTCAGGCTTCTAAGCCCCGGAGTCCACTCAAGAAGGCTGCAGAGAGGCAGGGCAGCCTCCTCCCCACTGCCCTCCCCGGCTGTCCTAAGCGGGCTCCAAGGTTTCAAAGCCCCGGAGTCCGCTCAGGAAGGCCACAGAGAGGGAGGGCAGCCACCCGCCCGCTGCCCTCCCTGCCCTTCCTAAGTGGGCTCCGAGGCTTCAAATCCCGGAGTCTGCACAGGAAGGCCACGGACAGGCAGGGAAACTGCCTGCCCGTTGCTCTCCCTGCTCTTCTTAAGTGGCCTCCAGGGCTTCAAAGCCCCGGAGTCCTCTCAGGAAGGCCACGGAGCAACAGGGCAGCCACCCACCCGCTGCCTTCCCCGGCTTTCCTGAGGGGGCTCCAAGGCTTCTAAGCCCCGGAGTCCGCTCAGGAAGGCCGCAGAGAGGCAGGGCAGCCTCCCGCCCGCTGCCCTCCCTGGACTTCCTAAGTGGGCTCCGAGGTTTCAAAGCCCAGGAGTCTGCTCAGGAAGGCCACAGAGAGGCAGGGCAGCCACCTGGCCACTTCCATCCCTGCCCTTCCTAAGTGGGCTCCAGGGCTTCAAAGGCCCAGAATCCGCTCAGGAAGGCCATGGAGAGGCAGGGCAGCCTCCCTCCTGCCCGCCCGCTGCCCTCCCTGCCCTTTCTAAGCAGGCTCCGGGGCTTCAAAGTGCCAGAGACCTCTCAGGAAGGCCGCAGAGAGGCAGGGCAGCTTCCCGCCCACTGGCCCGCTGCCCTCCCCGGCCTTCCTAAGTGGGCTCCAGGGATTCAAAGACATGGAGTCAACTCAGGAATGCCAGGAAAAGGCAGGTCAGCTTCCTTCCCGCCTGCCCGCTGCCCTCCCCAGCCTTCCTAAGCAGTCCCCAGGGCTTCAAAGCCCTGGAGTCCTCTCAAGAAGGCCACGAAGAGGCAGGGCAGCATCCTGCCTGCCCGCTGCCCTTTCCAGCCTTCCTAAGTGGGCTCCGGGGCTTCAAAGCCCCTGAGTCCACCCAGGAAGGCCGTGGAGAGGTAGGGCACACTCCCGCCCACCCACTGCCCTCTCTGGCCTTCCTAAGGGGGCTCTGAGGCTTCAAAGCCCCAGAGTCTACTCAGGAAGGCACGGAGAGGCAGAGCAGCTTCCCTTCCGCCTGCCCGCTGCCCTCCCCGGCCTTCCTAAGTGGGCTCCAGGGCTTCAAAGCCCTGGAGTCCACTCAGGAAAGCTGAGGAGAGGCAGGGCAGCTGCCCGCCTGCCCCCTGCCTTCCCCAGCCTTCCTAAGGGGGCTCTGGGGCTTCAAGGCCCTGTAGTCCACTCAGGAAGGCCGCCGAGAGGCAGGGCAGCCTCCCACCTGCCCAATGCCCTCCCCAGCCTTCCTAAGCGGTGTCCGGGGCTTCAAAGCCCCAGAGTCCGCTCAGGAATGCCACGGAGAGGCAGGGCAGCTTCCCTCCTGCCCGCCCGCTGCCTTCTCTGGCCTTCCTAAGGGGGCTCCAGGGCTTCTAAGGCCCAGAGTCCCCTTAGGAAGGCTGCGGAGAGGCACGGCAGCTTCCCACCCACCAGTTGCCATGCCTGGCCTTCCTACACAGGCTCCAGGGCTTCTAAGGCCTGCAGTCCCCTCAGGATGTGTGTGGAGAGGCAGGGCAGCTTCCCTCCCACCTTCCCGCTGCCTTCCCCAGCCTTCCTAAGGGGGCTCTGGGGCTTCAAAGCCCCAGAGTCTGCTCAGAAAGGCTGTAGAGAGGCAGGGCAGCTTCCCTCCCACCCACCAGCTCCCATCCCTGGCCTTCCTATGCAGGCTCCATGGCTTCAAAGCCCCAGAGTTCTCTCAGGAAGGCCACGGAGAGGCAGGGCAGCCTCCTGCCTGCCCACTGCCCTTCCCGGCCTTTCTAAGTGGGCTCCAGGGCTTCAAAGCCCTGGAGTCCACTCAGGAAGGCCGCGGAGTGGCAGGGCAGCTGCCCACCCGCCCACTTGCCCGCTGCCTTCCCCGGCTTTCGTAAGGGAGCTCCGGGGCTTCAAAGCCCAGAATTCTACTCAGGAACGCCGCGGAGAGGCAGGGCAGCCTCCTGCCTGCCCGCTGCCCTCCCAGGCCTTCCTCAGCAGGGTCCGAGGCTTCAAAGCCCCAGAGTCTGCTCGGGATGGCCGCGGAGAGGCAGGGCAGCTTCCTTCCTTCCCACCCATTGCCGGAGTCCCCTCAGGAAGGCCATGGAGAGGCAGGGCAGCTTCCTACCCGCCCATTGCTCTCCCCAGCCTGCCTAAGTGGGCTTCAGGACGTGTAAGGCCCGGAGTCCACTCAGGAAGGCTGCGGAGAGGCAGGGCAGCTTCCCTCCCACCCACCTGCTGCCTTCCTCGGCCTTCCTAAGGGGGCTCCGGGGCTTCTAAGGCCCGGAGTCCCCTCAGGAAGGCTGCGGAGAGGCTGGCCAGGCTGGCCAGACACCCTCCCGCTGCCTCCTTCCCACTGAGGGGGGTTGCAGGAGCAGCATTTTTATTCAGTTTTTCCACATTCGCAAGGGTCTCAAGACCCCAACCTCTGCAAATATGGAGGGACGACTATACACGTCTTAATCCCACACATGACAGAGAAAGTAGAACTGCATCATCGGCATACAAAAGAACAGAAAGAGACATATTTGCCAATTTTGGAGGATGAGCACATTCTTCCTCCATGCTTTTAACTAAGGAGTTAATATAAAACTTGAATAGAATAGGTACAAGTACACACTGTCGCTTTACTCCTTTATAGGTCTGAATTTGGTCTGTTTAATGTCCCTGACGATCACATCTAGTCTGAAGCCATGTGTTATCATCCAGACAACGGTTGAGAATCAAAAGGCATCTTTGTCTATGTTTGTGCCACTTATTTTTCCCATAACCAATCATTAGATCTGATATTGACTCTGCTGCTTTTAAAAGCTTTGTATTGGTGCTCTGTGACTGAAATAAATTGATTCATTCATCCACCTGCCTGCCTGCCTACCCTCCTTTCCTTCCTTCTCCAGGTGCCACATACAGAATCATTCCAGGTCATGAACTTGTGGGAGAGAATGGAAACCACTATCAAAATAATGATGGCCACTGGCCCCAGAACAGTGTTATGTTAGACCAAATTCTCTAGTGGGCAGAGCCTGTAGCAACAAAAAGGAGGTGGAGGAAGAGGAAAAGGGGGAACCTCAGCAAGGAATTTCAACACCTCCCCCAACTGGCACAATGGCCTGCCATTTCTTCTTCACCTTTTAGTCCAAAATTTAAAAGAGATATCCAAGGTATGGGACCCCATGCCCAAAATGAGACTCAAACCTGGAATTGATTTGTGGCTTCGATAACATGGAAACTACCAGCAACTACCAGCACATCCTCCATAAGGAATGGAAGGTTGTTTTGATGTATTGATGGAACCCCATTCTCAAACTCCACTCCAATTCACCCACAGCCTTATAGATTGTGTTAAAAATCCACATACCCTTTTGGACAGGCTATATTAGAAACAATATTTAATCATTAGTAACTGACCAAGGAGATTATCAGACGAGCGTCTAAAAATGTTCTTTTGGCACTATATTTTATAGCGTAAGTATCCTGGCATAATAACACTTCTTTTCGCACGCTGCTATAATCACGAGACATAGACACCTCTGAATTCCAGCAATATGACTGCTTGCACTGCTTACTTCCACATTTTTGCATGGGTGAGATTTTGGTGGTTCTCGTGAGAAGATGCGAGCACACTTAAAAGTCCAAAAACACCTAAATTACCAAAGAAAATGAACACACAAGCAGTGAAACACACTTGGAAACTTGCAAGCAAAATGAGGAGGTTCATGAAAAGTGTACTGTACCTAGTTTTCACATTCTGACCCAGAGGTGTTCAGGTGGGGACCCCCCATTGACAGTGGAATCATGCCAGCAGAACAGGGCACGGTTCTGTACACAAACACTACTGCAACAAAAACGTCATGGGAGATCAATTGGTGGCTTCGACCCACTAATAAAAAAGAACGCCCTCTTGACAGAAGCAGCATGATTGCAGAACACTGGGGCTCAACGTCATATGATAGGGAAACTCCTTTGTGGTCTTGTTTCAACATTATAACACTGTATTTGCCGCGTCTGATAATTTCCCAACTGAATCAGTTGGATTTACCTACATGTTGACTCACCAGTAACCACTGATTTAGTTGGGCTGCTGACACACTGCAGAAATAATGCTCTATCCTATGGAATCCTGGGATTTGTAGTTTGTTGTTTCAACAGAGCTCTCTGACAGAGAGGGCTAAATATCTCACAAAATTATAAATCCCCGAATCCCATAGGATTGAGCCACAGCAGTTAAAGTGGTGTTAAACTGCATTATTTCTGCAGTGTGGCAGCAGCCCTGTTCTGCTGTAGTTGAGACAGAGCAACAGGTTGTGGCCTATGTCTGATGTTTTTGTTTAAGCAAAAAACAACTCTTTATTACAACAAATACTTCATGGCAAAAAGGCAAGAGAAATCCTAGTTCTTAATAAGTAGCTGGGCTGAAGACGTAGAGAGACATGTACTTGCTTGCTTTCCGAACAAACTCTAGTTGTCTTCTCCCCCTCTGAAGATTATGGAAACTTGAGAAGAAGCAGGAAATATAACTTCAGCAACTCTAAGATATCAGTGTAGTTCAGAGAAAAGTTCAGCACCAACTGAGCAGAGCACAAACAATCTTAACAACTTCTCTTCTCATGCTCAAGGGTCAGCATTGTGCCAAACACTGGTACCATATTTGTGCTACATTATTTATATTAACATAGTTTCCTAGAAACTCACTGCTGACTGAGCAGCACCAGTTTGCAGACACTGAGTGGCACTGGTATGTCTCTTGAGTGTCAGCTCAGTTGCATCTCTGTTATCTCTGCTAGTTACCTTGCTTGTCTTCTGTACAGTTGTCCCTTCATATTTGCTGGGGTTTGGTTCCAGGACCCCCCGTGGATACCAAAATCTCTGAATACTCAAGTCCCATTATATACAATGGCACAGCCAAATGGTGTCCCTAGAATCATAGACTCATAGAATCATAGAACTGCAGAGTTGGAAGAGACCACAAGGGCCATCCAGTCCAACCCCCCTGCCATGCAGGAAATCTTGATCAAAGCATCCCTGACAGATGGCAACCCAGCCTCTGTTTAAAGACCTCCAAGGAAGGAGACCCCACCACGCTCCAAGGGAGTGTATTCCACTGCCGAACAGCTCTTACTGTCAAAAAGTTCCTCCTAATGTTGAGGTGGAATCTCTGTTCCTGGAGCTTGCATCCATTGCTTCGTGTTCCAGTCTCTGGAGCAGCAGAAAACAAACCTGCTCCATCCTCAGCGTGACACCCCTTCAAATACTTAAACAGGGCTACTATATCACCTCTTAACCATCTTTTTTCCAGGCTAAACATACCCAGCTCCCTAAGTCTCTCCTCATAAGGCATCATTTCCAGACCTTTCACCATTTTAGTTGCCCTTCTCTGGACACGCTCCAATTTGTCAATATCCTTTTTGAATTGTGGCACCCAGAACTGGACACAGTATTCTAAGTGCTTATATAAGACAGCAAAATCAAGGTTTGCTTTTTTGGATTATTATTTTTTAAAGAATATTTTCAAGACATGAATACTTAAATCCGTGGATACCAAATCTGTGGATATGGAGGGTCAACTGTAATTTCCAAGCTTGGTTACTAATTGTGAAGTGAGAACCTGGGAAAGCCTGGGTAGAACTAGCCAACCACAGCTCATAGAATATTGTGAAGCGGGAGTGGGTGGGTTATGCAAAAAAGGATGTAATCTAGGGCTTGTCTAGACTGGCAAGAATACGCCACCTTACTGTGGGAGTATTCTGGCCTCGGAGCTGCCCTAGATCCCCACCCCTGTTATTGGAATGAAATAGGCAGAAGTCCACACACACACACACACACTGGCCTGTATGGGTGGGAACCTCCACTGCTGTTGCGCATCACACTATCTTTAGCTGGGAAGGAGGCCCTCAGTATGTGATCAAGGTTGGTCACATGCAGGGGGCCTTGATCATATGCCGGGGGGCTCCTTCCAGGCTTCAGAGTGACAGCAGCTGCAGTGGTGATGGCGTCCAGCAATGCAGCCCAGTATGCAGGTATGGACTCCTGCACCAGACCCATCTGGGTTTAACCGCATGATGTGGGTTTTCCTGGGGGTTATTTTGAAACATTTAAAGAAGGTTTACCTCGGCTTCTGCCCAACTTTGTCTCAGACATCGTCAGGACTGTCCAGAGGCAAAACACTGGGCCATTTGGACTGCAGGGCTCCAACACAGGGGGAAGCAGGGGGAAATTGCCCATGTGGACAAGCCCCTAGAGGCTTTAGATGGGCAGGAAGAAATAGAATGAGGGCAATCAGAGATAGAATGGAGAGGAACTGTTGGGAGGAGAGGAACTGATAAGATCTGAATAGGGTTTTGGGAGCTGGCAATGTGGGAAGAGGAGTTTAGGTCTAACATGTTATATAATACATCTTTAGTGGTTTTATTTTCTTCTGCTGGATCTGTTTTCATTTAAGAATTGAAAGGGAGAACTGGCCACACTTTACCACACCGAACTTGTCTTGCAGAGCAGCAACCTGGAAGCCTGAGAACCAGATCCAGGGAGGGATGCTAAGGGTAAAAAGACAATTTGAATGATAGGAGCCCTAGCATTGGAACTGCAGGGTAGGAGATCCTGGATAGGAGATCCATCACACCAATGGCTAATAGTGACGATGGATGCTGAATTTAGGGAAACAAATCTTCATAAATGAATAATTTCATGGGTTTCCTCCTCCCTTTGAGAAAGTGATTGAAAACTGCAATTTTCAAAAACTAGTCACAGTTCAGGACTTATTCTGTGCAAAAAAATGTACACTTTTTAATGCATATGCAGGAAACATGACCTGTGCAATTGACTCTCAATCATCTTTTACTTGGGTGCAGAACACAGGCTCCTTGGTTTTCTGAGGAGCCAGAGTAATAAAGTGCTCAGGTAGATGATTAGAGCGATGGTTGAGAAAGACTAAGGATGAATCCAATGGAGCACAGTTTAAGACCCATTTTAGAACCTACTTTGCAACAGTGATGGCAGCTAAGAAACAATTCTTTGCTACCTCTATTACATCAGCTCAGTCTCAACCAGCATAGCTGTTCTCAGCAGTTAAAGGACTGTTACATCCTAGGCCTCTCAGATTGATGAAGAGGAGCCCTTAGAAAAGTGCTGTGACAAATTGGATAAATACTTTGTGAAGAAAACTGCTCAGATTAATTCTGACTTGGATTCCACATTGAATGTAGAGTCTGGGGAGGTAACAGACACACAGAGGAACAGCCTTGGTCTCCCTGGTGGATGACCTACACTGGGAGTTGGACAAGGGGAGTGAGTCTCTATTGGTCCTCCTGAATCTTTAAGCAGCATTTGATACTATTGGCCATAGTATCCTTCTGGGTTGTTTGGTTGATATGGGAAATGGAGCCATTGCCTTGCAGTGGTTCTGCTCTTTCTTGGTTGAACATTCCCAGAGGGTGGTACTGGGGGACTGTTGTTCATCGTTTGGGTCATTAGCCTGTGAGGTTCCATATTAGTCAATATTGTCCCCTATATGCTTTTCAACATATATATGAAGCCATTGGGAGAGGTCTTCCAGAGCTCTGGGGTTGGATGTCATTAGTAGGCTGATGATAACTCTGATGAAGCCTTCGACTTCACAACTCTCTTTCCTTTACAACTGATGCCAAGGAGACTGTGGTAGTACTGAATTGTTGTCTTGATGCAGTAAAGGACTGGATGCAGGTGAACAGAGTGAAGCTTAATCTAGACGAGACAGAAGTGGTGCCGGTCAGTAGGAAAAACCAACCTGGGACTGGGATCAGTGTTCTAGATGGGGTTGCTCTTCCTCTGAAAGATCAGATTCATAGCTCTTGGACTCAAAGCTGCTCCTGGACAGACAGGTTGCTGCAGTGTCCAGGAATGCTTTTGCCCAGATTTGTCTGGTGGGCCAGCTGCACCCTTTCTGGGGGAAAGCAGATCTGGTCACAGTGGTTCATGCCTTAGTTACATCTCAATTAGACTACTGTAATGCAGTCTATGTGAGACTGCCCTTGAAAAGTGTCCAGAAGCAGCAGCTAGTACAAAATGCAGCAGCCAGGCTGGTTTCAGGTGTGCATTTTAGAGACCATATAACACTGGTCCTGCATGAACTGCACGGGCTTCCAATTTGCTTCCGAGCTCAATTCAAAGTGCTGGTGTTAACCTATAAAACCCTGAACTACTTGTGGCCAAGGTATTTGAAAGACCACCTCCTCTCATATGAGCCTGCCAGAAATCTGAGATCTTCAGAGGAGGCCCTGTTTTGTATCCCAACACCTTGTGAAGTTAGGTTGGTGGGGACATATAACAGGACTTTCTCTATAGCAGTGCCTCAGCTGTGGAACTCTCTACCCAAGGAAGTTAGGCTGGCTGCATCTCTTTTAAGCTTCCAGCAGGAGCCCAAACAGTGCTGTTCTACATGGAAGTCAATGTTTGAAATTGCTGTCTTGACTGTTTCAAAACTGGATCCTAGGATTATTATCTTTATATACTTTTAGGAGTTTTTCAAGCAAACACTTTAATGTTTTTTTAAAACAATATTTGTATTGTTTCTGTATTGTATCAGTTTTTATTCGTTTATCACCTCAGGAGCCTTTGTGAGTTGGGAAGTGGTACAGAAATAACTTAAATAAATAAATCCTGAAATGCACCTATTTTTGCCCCTCTAGGATTCTCCTTGTCAGTGCTTCCTGACACCTGAGAGACCTTTTTTTCCAAATATTTCCAAATATTCTTTGATGATGCTGAATCATAGAATATTGGAGGACATGTACAGTACATAGTAGGCTTTCTTTTTTGCCTTATGCATTCCCAGAGTGCAGAAGTACTTTTGCACCAGGGTAAACAGAGTGAAGTTCCACTTAGCTAGGCATAATCTTTCTTTTCTCTTTTCAGATGTCTTTTCTTGTTTGCTTTGCCCGATCTCCTCTCTTCTTGCTCATATATAACAAAGTGCCATTCTGTTCAGACAGAGGTTAAAAATTGAGTCACAAACTGAGCCAAAATAATAATAATTATATCTTGTACTGCAAGGCAGTTGGGTAATATGGCCCTGTTTAATGACATCTCAGTGGACTGACCAGGTGAACACTGTGCACCATGTGGAATGGTTGTATCACAGTAAGTCAGAAATGTTATTTATGATCTTTTAAAATCTATCCTTCCCTCCTCTAGCTGTGGTTGTTTGGAATATAAATGAAGCACAGAGGGGTAGCCTGCAAGCATGAAGACACCAAACATTGACCTTTGTTCATCTAAGTAGGAACTGCAGCTTCAGGAGAGAATAACAGATACTACTTGGTAAGCTGTGTACCAGAGAAAAGGCAAGGTAAAACAGCATGCCAGAGAAATGTCTTGGTAGATGTCTTCTTCCCAATATGCTGGCTTTCTACAGGGAGGTTCTTCCCACAACAGAGGACACTTCTGATGTCAAAACCCAAACCTTAAGCCTAGTAAGGTCTAGTAAAAATGCTTCTACTTCATTCTGCTTGCTCTGGGCCTAAACACAGACATGAATGAGGATGGGATGGTCTACAATAGCTAGCAAGAGGATGCCACTAAAAATGTTCATTTCTACATAGTATTTGAGGCTTATCTTCTAGCTATTTATGGCAACCAAGTCTGTAGATAAAGGACTTTATCAGACAAGGTACTTACCACTACAAAACCATGTCAGAAGGACACAATGATAACAGAAATGGGCAACATTATCACACACTCTCATTGTCCAGCTGTCCCGGGGGCATAATGCTTAGGCGTCACGATTTTTATTGATGGGCTAAGCCATCAATAAAAAGTGACACCTTATTCACACCCACACAACACCCCTAGAATGGCTGAATGACAACATCGTCTGATAATGTCACCCACTTCTGTTATTGTTGCATCCTTCTGACATGTTTTTTGCCATGTCTGATCAAGTCCAAACTGTGAAGAACCCTGTGTTGCCTTTGTGGAACAGAGATCCTTTTACCCTACATGTAGTATATAATTTGCATATGTTAAGCATCATTCTACCTCCTGTATATTTTTAACATGGCGAATGTTTATATTTGCATTCTTTTGTTTCATATTGTAAAGATAGATAATGGCTGAGATCCTAGATCAGCATCCCCTGGCCTGACCTCTGCTTTACTGAGCATCAGCCACTGCAGGCAATGGAGATCTGTTTCCCTGTTGATCAGGGTGCAGCAGACTGAGGTTTCTACCTCCTCCGTCTAGCAATCTCTGCTATGGCAATCAGAAGCAGGATCCTTGTCACAATTCCACCACTCACCAGATATTACTGGAAGGAGGGAGTTGGAAACATCGGTTTGCTGCACCCTGATCAACAGGAGAACTGGCCTCTGTTGCCCAGAGCAAGTCTTGTTCAGTAAAGCAGGATTGGGAGATGTTTACAATCATGGAAATAGCACTACAATCATGAACATGTATGACTGTAAATGTGAATAAGTTACAGATGCATAATTCATCCATAACTGTGATAGTGAATTCCAGCCATTGTTGTTATGCATGCAATATATATTATAAAATAGATATTCATGTGATTAATAGAGTGGTGATGGGTTGAATGTTGGACTAGGAGACTGGGAGGCCAGTGCTGGAATCCCCACTCGACAACAGAAACCTACTGGATGACCTTAAACAAGTTACATTCTCTTAGTCTCAGAGGAAGGCAATGACAAGCCCCTTCTGAACAAATCTTGCCAAGAAAACCCCATGCTAGCTTCATTTTAGGGGTTATCAAAAAGTGGAAGCCACTTGAAGCCACAAAATAACAACAATCTGTTCATACAATTCTGCTTTGGTCAGACCTCACCTGAAGTACTGTGTCCAGTTCTGGGTATCACAATTTAAGGAGGCTATTGACAAGCTGGACCGTGTCCAGAGGAGAGTGGCCAAAATGGTGAAAGGTCTGGAAACCATGCCCTGTGAGGAGTGGCTTAGGGAGTTGGGTACGGTAAATTTAGCCTGGAGAAGAAAAGGTTAAGAAATGATATGATGGCCATGTTTAAATATTTGAAAGGATTGAGGATGGAAAAAATGTGTTTTCTGCTGCTCCAGAGACTAGGACACGGAGCAACAGATTCAAACCACAGGAAAAGAGATTCCACCTAAACAATAGGAAGAGCTTCCTGATGTTAAGAGCTATTCAACAATGTCATACACTGCCTTGGACTGTGCTGGCATGTCTTTCTTTGGAGGTTTTTAAACAGAGACTTTATGGCCATCTGTCAGGAGTGCTGTGATTGTATGTTTCTGTGTGTCAGGAGGCTGGACTGGATGGGTCTTGTAGTCTCTTCCAACAGTATGATTCTATGAATCAATGCTATTTGGAATTGTTCCCATTGTTACCTTTGAATTGCTTTATCACTAACTAGGGTCGCCAGGTGAAATAAGAGATAGGGCTCCTGTACCTTGAATAGTTGGATGGAAGAGGCCAATTCAGCAGGTGTTCATGCAACATCTGCTGAAATTCTCTCTTCTACAGGAGGTACAGGAGCCCTGTCTCTTATTTTACCTAGAAACTTTATTCTTTACTGTTTATTTAATGTGAGACTATCAGTGCTTGGTGGTTCCCATGTGAGTTGTGCACTGAATTGGTTCCAGATTTTAATTTGAACTTTAAAGGAATATCCAAGGTGCTGGGCCTATTTTGCAGCATGGGTACCCAAAGTCACTGTCCTGCAGATAATTGGAGCCTCTACTGTGTAAGAGTCTTTGGACAACAATCATGAGAAAGTGGCATACACATAAAGATCAAGATGGTGGTGGTGGTGGTGAGGCCGACAACGGCATCATTATAGTTTGCATTATTGGCCAGTAGCATTTGTAGAGAAAATTATGTTGGTCAGACTGCATAGATGTTAGAGGGGCAAAGAAGTCAAGGCAGCCCTGCCATTTACTGCAGTAACCCTGTGGTGAGCTTTGCTTTGCAGAACTGTAAATTACTTATGACAGTCATGCTTTGTGGTAAATACAAATACTGTACAACCATATGGGAGACACAACTACATCCAATTACATAAATCAGGAAGTCATTGCATAAGGTGAACATCCTCTTGGGAATGTTTACCAGAAGTTGAAAAGCCACTGTCAACAGAGAAGGGGCTAATTCAGAAAGAGCACACTGTTAATGACTCCAGATATGCTAAAAATAAGGGTTCCTATTCTAAGAGAACAACATTTGGAAACCAGTTTGGATAGCCCTGCTTTACTGATGTTATTGACATACTCTTGAAAGTAAGCTAGGTTGCTGTTACTCGTGTATGCATTGTGAAAGTAGTTAGGCACCCCCAGACTTCACACCACTACAGAACTGTGGAATTGAAAGCCCACCTCCCAAAAAGCCAACAGTTCCATTTTTCACACATCGCCACTAAAAGGTTGGACACAATTCCACAGTGTAAAATGGCTGCTTCAGCTTAGAACTGTTAAAAGCACATCCAGTCCCTGGATTTCATATAACAACTTGGTGCAAAAAGACTTCCATTGCAGCCAACCAAAGCTCCACACAAATAACTCTTTCTAGCTAACTCTTTCTATGACCCCTCAACATGGAAGACTACATGTTTTGCATGTGTGTCTATGGAATATTTATTTATTTATAGTATTTACTGCTAATTTTTCCACTGAAGAAAAACACTCAAGATGGCTTATAACTTCTTTAAAATAGCAACATCATCTAAATCTAGGAACATTTTTTTAAAAAAAAAAATTAGATAAGGCATGAGTCTCTCTCTCTGGAGATTATTAGACAGGAACCAAAAAAAAAGTGTTCCTGTCCCACAATCTCCACTCCCACCCCTGTCCCGTCCCAGTCCCATCACAATCACCCTCCCCACTGCACTTACCTCCTTTCTGGTCGACATGGCAGCCCAAGAGTGAAAGGAGCTCTAACAGAGCTCTGTTTACTTCCTGACTTGAAATCCTATGGATTCTCACAAGAAGGCACACGTGTGGGGAAATTCAAAAGCAAAAACAAAAATACACCCCAAAACAGTTTGAAAAGCACTTACACACACTAAGAAATTTACACATAACCCGGGGAGGGTACAAAAAAGAGGGTAGTTTCCTTGGATGTCCCGATCTCACCCAGAAGTGTTCTGGCAGGGACCTCCCATTGACACTGGGATCTCGCCAGCACAAGGGGGGCACATTGTGGTATCTAACACCGTGCCTGTCCCTAAACTTAGGGGATTCATTGCTCCCCATTTTTAACTTGAGAGAACAAATACCAGTGGGTGACACTGATAATCAGTTACAAATAAGATACACTTTCCAGACTCTTTGGGGGGAAAGACCAGCATTTTGTCATTTTTCTCCCTACTTCAAATATAGAGAGATAACTGTTTGAGCAAAAAGGAAGCAACCTTAAAACAAATTCTCTGCAAATACAATTACACATAAAAAAACATATAAACTGCAAAAAGTGATAGATGAACCTAAACCAAATAGCTGCATTTTCCATCCATTTATTTTGGAATCTAACAGAGAGATCAAGTCTACAGAATAACAGCAGAGGGTTTTGTTTTGTTTTAAATCTTGTGGGCTTAATTGAATTATATAGCTGTTGGGAATTTAACATTTCAAGAGGGCTATCATGTGTCAGGTAAATTGAATTCCATATTGCTCAAATAAAGAACCATCTGAAATATTACTGGGAAGCTTGATATATTTCAATAAAGCCACTTTTTTTTTTGTATTGTAAGCACAGTAATGCCAGATAGAATATGCTTAATTTTTTTCCTCCAAGTTATTAAAACTCCAATGCATTGCAATCATAAGTCATTTGGGACTCAAAATGCATACTAAATACTCACCAAGGCTCCTGAACATTTAGATTGTATATGATCTTTAAGTAAGATTTATGGATAGTGCTTTATGAAGATTTGCCACAACTAAGTCCATTCTCCTCTGGAACATCCACATCTCACCAAAGGGAATGAAAGGGAATAATCACCTCCAAGGCCAAGACTCTAGGATGGGGTGGGCCACCTATGATTTTTTGCATAGTTGCAGAAGTGCTCTGTTTAACCTAGCAGCTCCATGGACAGGGAAACAGAGGGGGAGAGAAAGATGAAGGCTGAAAAACACACAGAGACAGACTGGCAGGAAGGCAACATAGTGTCAGCATGAAAAGCAAGACAAAAGGGCTGGTCCCACTCAGTTTGGGTTCCCACACACACACATGTGGTTCCCAACAGCTTGTTTGTTGTTCTGTGCTTTCAAGTCACTTCCTTTGTTCAGAAGAGGTTTGCATTGCCTTCCTCTGAGGCTGAGAGAGTGTGGCTTGCCCAAGGTCACCCAGTAGTTTTCCATGGCCAAGCAAGGTTAAAACGCTGGTCTCCCAGAGTTCTAGTCCAACATTCAAATGACTACAGTGCATTAGCTCTCTCCCCAACAGGTCACCCCTGAGGAAATGCAGCTCTTGGCTTGACAGAACAAAGCTTTTTAAATTCTGCTCTAGGGCACAACCCAGTAAATTTGGATCATGACCAAAGGTGCTATTTACACACACTTAGGCCCCATCTACACGATTTTTAAAAAAATCTGATTGGGGAGGTAAAAAATCCAAAATGGCAGCCGTTCATATGCATATGATCTGCCTACATGATTTTTTACCCCCCCCCTAAACTCCGTATGACCCCTCCCTTGCCCAGCTGGCTGGAGCCAGCAATCCAAGCGATGGTTTTAAATCTCCCGCCACTTTTTTTTTTCAATTTAAAAAGGTGCCTGTTATGTGGACAGCCAGTTTTCTATATGTACAAAATAAAATAAAAAGGAATAAATGTAAATTCATGGACTTACCGGACTCTCGCTTAGCCGGGAATCCAACATGGTGACCACTCCCAAGTCCCCTCTTTGCTAGCCCCGCCCCCTGTGCTTGGCCCACCAATCAGATTACACTGCCTATTCGTATGTGTGCTAACGGGGTGTACAGACCATCGAGAATATGAATGGCTGTACGGATTTTAGGTCGAGATTTGATAATCCTCCTGAACACCAAATCCACGGAGTTTACAGGGGATTCGCTAGCCCCCCTTCCAAATAACATGTATGCATCCGAACGGCCGTATGTACAGATGATCGATTTTCTGAACGCCATACGTATTTTTTATTTTATTTTTTTTATTTTTATTTTTTTGCAGAAGGTTCACTGAAGTCAGGGGAGCTCTCCACTAATATCACACTACACTGTTATAGCACTCTTATTACAGTTTAACGTCTCTGGCTGCCTCCTGTGGAATCCTGGGATTTGCAGTTTAGGGAGGGGCATTTACAACTCTCAGCCAGAGAACTCTCAGGCTTCACTAAACTACAAACCCCAGCATTCCACAAGAGGCACCCAGAGCAGTTAAAGTGGAATACTAGCACTATAACAGTGTAGTTAAGGGAAAATAAAAAGATTATGTTGCAATTTCATTTTAACGGAACAGATTTTTTGTTTGTTTGGTTAGCTCATGACTAGAATCTGGTTGGCTAGGCCTCACTGCATGTGCATATGTCCCTTCACGTTGCCTGCCGACTTATGGCAACCCCATGAATTTCATAGTTTTCTTAGCCAAAAAATACTCAGATGTGCTTTTGCCTCCCCCTTTCTCTAAAATATAGCCTACAGTACCTGGTATTCATTGGTGATCTCCCATCCAAGTACTAACCAGGGCTGACCCTGCTTGGCTTCCAAGATCAGACTATGGATCACTCTTAAAGAAATGGGTGTGCCACAACATTTGATTGTCCTGGTGTGTAACCTGAACTCAGGGCAAGAGGTCAGGACAGAATAATGAGCAACTGAATGGTTTCCAATCAGCAAGGGGGTCAGGTCAGTCAAAGCTGGATTTTATCACCCTGTCTGTTTAACTTGTATACTGAATGTATCATACCTAAAGCAGTATTCGACTTGGAGAAAGGAGGCATGAAAATTGGAGGAACATCAGCAATTTAAGATGTGTGCATGATACCATACTGCTAGCAGAAAATAGAAAAGACTTTAAACAATTGCTGTAGAAAGTCAAGGAAGAAAGTACAAAGGCATTTTACAGTTGAACATTGTTGTTTGTGCCTTCAAGTAATTTCTGGCTTATGCTGACTTTAAGGTGAACCTATAATGGGATTTTCTTGGCACAATTTGTTCAGAGTGTTTAACTTTGCCTTCCCCTAAGACTGAGGAAGTGTGACTTGCCCATCATCACCCAGTAGGTTTCCATGGCTGAGAGGAGATTCGAACTCTTGTTTCCAGAATTATAGTTCAATGCTCAAAGCACTACACCACAATGGTCCAGTTAAACATTAAGAAAACAGAAATAAGGACCACAGATGATTTACATAACTTTCAAAAAGAAAATGAAGACATTGAAATAGTTGATGATTTTCCATACCTTGACTCACTCATTAATCAGAATGGAGACTGCATTCAAGAAAGCAGAAGAGTAGGCCTTGGAAGGGCAGCTATGAAGGAACTAGACTAGATCCTGAAGAGTCAAGATATATCATTGAATGCTAAAGTTAGGATTGTCCATGCCATCGTATTTCCATTTTCTATGTATGATTATGAAAGCTGGACAGTGAAGAAAGTTGATTGGAAGAAAATCAACTCATTTGAAATGGAGAAGAGTTCTATAGATACCGTGGACTACTAAAAAGACCAATAAATAGCTGCTAGAGCAAATCAAACCTGAACTCTCCCTATAAGACAGTATGACTAAATTAAGACTATTGAACTTTGGCCATTTCATGAGAAGACATGACTCACTTGAAAAGACAATAATGCTTGGTAATGTAGGAGGCAGTAGGAAAAGAGGAAGACTTTGTTCCAGGTAGATAGACTCAATCAAGGAAGCCACGGCCCTGGGTCTGAAGGACCAAAACAGGGCTGTTAATGACAGGGGGACTTGGAGGTCTCTAATTTATGGAGTCACCAAAAGTCGAAGTTGACTTGACCACAGTTAACAACAACAACACACCGCTATATGGTGTACAGGTACGAGATACAGGGTAGAACAAATAGCCATTGAATATGGCCAGTACAAATTACAAAGGATTTTGTTTCCATTGGTTTTGGAAGAATTTATCCAAATTTTGTCAGTATCATATTTTGGGATGTAAAGAATGTGATGTTTTTAAAATTCAAATGTAGGAGGAAATGAAACTGACATATTTATCCATCCCAGGTTGCAAGAGGGCACCAGGTTTGTAAAGTTAGGAGATTATCACACGCTAAAAATATCCCAGGACAGGGATGACAGATCGCTAAAAGGTTTACCTTTTAGATGACGTCGTCCCTGTCCTGGGATGCTCCCATTATGCTCCTATTCCTCCCCTGCTTCCTCTTATTCACAGAAAAATCCGTGGATAAGAAGCCCGTTCTGTTATCATAACGGAATGATGGGCGAGTGAACAGGAGCCCCGTTCTCCTCCCAGGATGACGATGGAATGTGACATCACCAGGAGGTCCGTGCCAGACACTTCTTGGTGCGATCGGGACAGCCAGGTAAGTGACACCCTTCTCTGAGGATGCCAGCCACAGATGCAGGCGAAACGTCAAAAAGAAACTATTCCAGAACATGGCCTCGCAGCCCGGAAAAAAACCCAAGGAAAATCTATGGATGCCAGCCGTGAAAGCCTTCGACTTCACATTGACACCCTTCTCCCCAACTCCCTGGGTTATTTGTAATTTTAAAAGTCTGTTTGGGGGCTTGTTTTTTGTTTTTGTTTTTACTTTTTATTTGGCCTTTTATTTTGAAATTTCCTGCGTGATCATTCTCTCACGAGAATGAGCAGCATTTGGCTTCACTGCAGTAAAAGCAGCTTTACGACACCTGCCTTTACTGCACTGAAGCTGAGGGGAGGGGGAGCCATTTTTATAACGCGAAAAGGTAGGTGTTTGAAAAGGTAGGTGTTTTTTTCTTTACTATTACAGGGATGGGAGTGGGTGGGAGTAGGGTGGGTGAGGGGTAGTGGGACAGAGATGGTTTCAAGGGACTCGTGTGATAATCTCCTTAGACAACCTTTTGCCAATAAGGCACTGAGTTATAAGTGCTTTTCACACTACACAATTATAGCACTATGATTCCACTTTAACTCCCATGTCTGCATGGTATGGAATCTTGTTTGGTGAGGCATTACAGCTTTCTGGCTGAGAATTCTAACTGACCCTCACTAATCTGCAAATTCCAGGATTCCACATGATGTTGCCATGACAGTTAACATGGAATACAGTGCTGTAACTGTGTCATGTGAAAGGGCCCTCAAAGGCCCAAACTGTTTCCTTTTTCAGGACTGTATACAATGCAAATAAAAAAGTGATACATTTGGGAAGATACCTTGCTGTCTAGAATTTCTTCTTGTTAGTTACGCATCACGAAGTTGGACAATCTTATCCTATTTCAACCACTGCCCATTGAATTTAGATGAAGGATAGAACTGCCCTGTCTTTCAATGGCACACATCTGCATTTCTCACCAGTATAATGAAAGCCATTTAAGAATGTGAAGAATAAAATTCAGGTTCAGTTTTTTATTCACACATAATTCAAAATACCGGTATCTGCAATTCCCCCAGCCCAAAGCACTCCTATTTGCTCAGTAAAAAAGTCCCAATTAATTGAAGCACAATCAATATAATTGCTTTAGGCACCACAATTTTTCTGAAGCATAAGAAGCTTATCCCAATTCTGATACAAAGCACTTTTTTCCCCAAAAAAGGCAGCTCGTATTACACCAGAACAGCTTAATTAATAAACATTGATTGTGCTCATTGACTGCTGCAAATTTTATTAAATATTAATAAGATTTTGTATATTTTATGTGTCTCATGAAAGTTTGATATTTCTGCCCTGCAGCTGCAGTAGATTTTATGTAAGCCTGCAAACATGAGCGCCTGTGACTCTGTTAACACACCACAGAGTGTATCCATAAATAAAATCAAACTCATTTAGTCCTCTGCAATCAAATGTACCCAAATTTGTACATGCATTCGCAATATCACAACAAATACATCTGAAGCATAACCGTTCCAGTGAGAAACAATTCCCACTGTAAGCTGAGACCAATGTCTAATAGTGTGATTCTGCTTGCAAAAACAGCACTATGTTCACAGATATGGAGTTTACTACTATGCACAAATGAGGAATTTAACAGTTTTCAGATGTGCAACTGGTTCTTACAACCAGCTTCATAGGTGCCAGCATGCCTAGGGAACACGGGCTTGTCTAGATGATGAAAATACACCTCATAGAACTGAGGAGAATACCTTTTGTCCCAATGGGAGATCCCGTGGTGATTCGCCTTATTCAGAAGGAGGGGGCAAAAAACTCCATGTACTGTGCAGGAAAAGCCTTTTCCTCACATTTTTAAATAATACACAGAATGCACATTAACATTCATTAGGACAATCAATTCACTTTGCTGCACATTCTTGGAGAGGACAGAACTGGGGGTCAGATTGGTTGGATGTGTGTGGGGGGCAGGATTTCTGGCAATACAGCTCCCAGAAGTGTTCTATTGGATTTTTGTGTTAGCGATTGTGTACTTTTTTCCAAGGTGCCCAAATAATTTTTTTGAGCAGAAGGTCACAGTTGTGCACATTTACTTTAATGTTAACTACTGTGCAGCAGCGGCAGCATATAACATGCTAATTTACAGCCACCATCTTGATTTGCTGGCATGTGAACTTCAGACATGGATAGTTTCACAGTGTATCATTTTTGCTGAAAGACTATGGAGACAAAAGGACACTGCTGTGAAATGGCAATAATAAACAGGAATGAGCGGAGGGATTTCCAGCAGATAATGGCCTATCAACCAACCATTAGCCAAACAGACACTAATCAGCCTTGCATTTCTATACCCAGAAATTAACCAATTATACAAATTTACATATACTCCCCAACAGGGGTTCACAATATATAAACGCCATACACACTCCTACCCAACCATTCTCTGAAGATGCCCGCCACAGATGCAGGTGAAATGTCAGAAAGAAACTATTCCAGAACATGGCCTCACAGCCCAGAAAAAAAACCCAAGGAAAATTTAACATTGTTTATATGCTATGCTACTCTAAGATCACATAATAAAGGGTGGGACAGAAATATTTTAATAAATAAAATAAAATAAAATAAAATGCTCTTCTTCTGCTCCTCTTACTTTCTTTTCCTGATTTTTTTTAATACTTACATTTTATTGATTTTCCTTGGGTTTTTTTAGGCTGTGAGGCTGTGTTCTGGAAGAATTAAAAAAAAAAAAACAGCCTGAAAAAAACCAAGGAAAATCTATGGATGCCGGCTGTGAAAGCCTTTGACTTCACATTAAATTTTACTGTCTGTTGATTTTATGTTTTTAACTCTCTTTTTTATCTTTAAAAAGGAAATCATTCCTGATCTACCCCCAGAAGCAGAATTGTTCTGGCGAAGGATGGCGTATCAGTCTTAACACAAATAAAAATAAAGAAAATGGTTTGGAAAACAACAGGGTCAAGAAATCAAAGCTGCCTTGATAACATAGTCTCAAGTGGAACATATGAAAAACTTGTCGGGATTTTTTTTTTCTTTTTTGGTAGGGGGTAGAAGGACAGAAGAGGGAGAATGTTTTTAGCTGCTAGATATGATTCATTATGCCACCTCTCCTGTTTCTATAGAAATATGGTGAAAATATATTGCTTCCCACTGCTTGAGAGCTGGAGGGAAACCATTTTTATATAACAAGCAACCAACCACACAGCATGGGTGTATTCCCTCCTTAAGACCAAGCTAGTAACTTCAGAAGACATTTTCGCCCAGCTAGCCAGACTTTCCAACCCTAGAGAGCTTAGAGGGCTGACGGAGCCACCTTTAAGCCTTGTTCTGTGAGTAAATTAAATCGGCATCTCAGCTATGTTGCCTGGAAGAGGTTATTCAATTATTTACAGGGCAATAACTGAGTTGGTGCTCTTTGGAGGGAGGCTGCTACTATGCAGCTTTCTAAAGATAGGACAGGATGGACTGAGGCAACTAGGATATATTAAAAAACAGACTGGTCACCATCTCTGCAAGTATAGCCCTTCAAGGCATCTCTTATTCCTGTACTAACTCTGATACAAGATAATGTATCTTCATGTGGGTCTCTCCCCCAGGCCTCATTCAACACAAACAGTTCATCTTTCTCTGAAGAGACTACCTAAATTTAGAAATCAAGAATTGGGTCTGGGACTCTGTCTTATGCATAGTTCAATATATAAGGAGTAGGAACAAATATTGAAGAAAGTCAAGGAGGAAAGTGCTGAAAATAAAAATACTGATCATAGATTATTTATATCGCTTGAAAGAGGAAAATGAAGATGTTAAAACAGTTACACTTCAGTTATGAAGCAGAATAGAGACTGCAATCAAATAATCAGAAGAAGACTAGGGGCTCATCTACACCAGTAGATTTCCCCCACAGTTACCTGCAGAAAATGGGCCAGTGTCCAAACAGGATGTTGGTCTGTTGCTGAAGCCACTGCCGGCAGCTGTTGTGACTGCCATTTTCCCATCAACATGGAAGCCAGGCAGGGGTCTTACAACATGTGATTGCAGTCCCCTTGCATGTGACCAGTCACTGTCACATGCTGCAGGGCCCCTGCCTGGCTTCTGGGATAGTCAGGGAGCTGGAAGCAGCAATGGGGAGCAGCATTCTGGGATGGGCTCCTGCAGACATGTGGGTCTGAATCCGACAATACCAAATTAAACCAGGTATTTCCTGAAATGTGCTAAAGGACCCCTATCCCAGCTTGCCCCCATTCCAGCCCCGTATCTTCCCCAGGGGTAATTTGTACTGCCTGGGGGCAGGTCAGGGTAAACACCCTGCATCATTTGGACTACAGGGCTCTGGAATGGAGGCAAGCTGGGCTATTTGGTCAGTGTAGACAAGCCCTAGGACTCAGAAGGTCAGGTATGAAGGAACTAGACAAGATCCTCAAGTATAAAGGTTGAATACCATTGAATACCAAAGTCAGGATTGTCCATGTCGTTGCATTTCCAAATGAAAAAAAAAATCAATTGAAATCAGCTCATTTGAAATGTGGTGTTGGAGGAGAGTTCTACAGATATGAATGCTAAACAACAACTGAATGGATCCAAGAAAAAATTAAGCCTGAACTCTCCGTAGAAGCCAAGATCACTAAACTGAGACCCCCCTACCTTGGACGTATCATAAGAAAACATGACTAGCTAGGGGGGAAAAATAGTGATGCTTGACAAGGAAGAAAGCAATAGGGGAAAAAGACAATATTATGGATGGATAAACTCAATCAAGGAAGCTGTGGCCCTGAGTTTGGAAGACCTAAGCAGAGCTGGTTCTAACAGGCTGACTTGGAAGTCTCTCATTCATGGGGTTGCCATAAGTCAAAGTTGACTTCCCAACGATTAACAGGAACATGGGGGTTGTCTAAATGGTGAAAATACTCCTCATGGAATGCGAGGAGAATACAACCTGTCTTAATGGCATCCCACATCATATTGCCATATTCAGAAGGAGGGGGGGCTAAATATGCTATCTCTCTCTCTCTCTCTGGCTTTTCTTCGCAAACAAAGATTCAGGAAGGACTCATCCCACGCTTTCTGCAAGTGCGCTGATGACTGAAAAGGCCAATCCGAGATTAACAAGTCCAGCTGCAGAAAGCACAGCAGAGGGTCTCATTGGGTGATGTTTCCGGGTTGTGATTCTTTCTGCGTTGTCGTTTCTCTTCTAGACTTATACGGCATGAGTTCTCAAATGAGGCTGCAGCATTGTGGATAGTGCATCTCCATGCCTCCTGATGTGAGACCAGGGCAGACCATTGTTGGTGATCAATTTGGCCAAGCCTGAGATGCTGTTTCAGGAAATCCTTGTATCGCTTTTCTGGAGCGCCCCTCTTATGCTGACCCATGGCGAGTTCACCGTAGAGTACTATTTTGGGGAAACGATGGTCCTCCATCCTAGAAATGTGCCCTGCCCAGTGCAGCTGTGTTCTCAATATCATGGCCTCAATGCTGGTACTCTACAGGAAAAACCTTTGCGGCTTTTCCTGGAATTTTTAAACAACAGCGGGGGGGGGATGCACATTCCTGACTCATTGGGACAAGCGATTCAATTAGATTCACTTTCCCATATGAGCAGAAGCTGAAAGCTGATTGGCCGGATGAACACTGGGGGGGGTAGGGCTTGTTAACGAGGCAAGCACCCAGAACCGCCATGCTGTTGTCTTTTTTGCCTTAGCAAGCAAGTGCTAATGCATTAAAATGTGTGTGTGTGTGTGTGTGTGTGTGTGTGTGTGTTTTTGCATTTCTGTTAAGGTAAAATATCTCTATTGCACCTTGGGAACATTTTTTTTAAAAAAATACTGTTCTGCAGAGGCAAACTGGTAAGTAAAAACAAAAATAATTCACTCGTGGCAGCATGCCCATTTGCTTAGCAAATGCAGATATCTTCATATGCCTATAATCTACCTAACCACCACCACCACCCCAAAATTGTATCTGCTGCGAGTTGCCTTTACTTTGGAGCAATCATATAGACAAGTCTGTGCAAAACTGCCTTAGACCAGAAACAGTATGGCTATTTCTAATATAACAAACAGTATGAATCAGATTTTGCTGCATGTGTCAAATAAAAAGTGGTTTTAGCAGCTTAGAAATTGAGATATACTAAGCCAAAACTATGAAGGATTATCTGAAGTCCTATAAAACAGTGTCAGCTAAGGGATGACTCTAAATAATTTTTAAAAACTGCTTCTTTTGCCACCCATTCATACAAAATAATATATAAAGAGAAAGGGAGTTTACAAGAAGAGGTTAAAAATTTTAAAACTTTTAGTGGCAACACATTCTATTAACACCATAGCTCATCATGTGTAAATATGTTTGATCACAGGCTCAATATAGCGTATATAGGTTTTAATTTTATCATGCTATCCGAGGGATGTCTGTCTGTGTTTTGGGAGATTTGCTCTTATTGGGGATGATAAAAGATATCTTGTGTTGAAAAACACAGTAATGGATTGGACATGGAAGATAAAATGGTAAAGAAACTCCCAACTGTTCAATTTGAATTTACAACCTTTGAAATAGAACTGCTTTATCTACTAGACAACACAGCATTTGTTTAACATCCAGGCTGGTTTTACAGGTGTTAAAGCTAGCCACTGGCAGGTTCTAATTTTTCTCCCTTCCTGGAATGTTGATGAAATTCTGCCTTTCTCTCTCTCTGATTCACAGCAAGAGCTGCATGCATGAAAACCCACATGCAAATCCAATTTATTTCCCTGTGCACCCTTGCATCTTGAATGAACACGTGGAAAAGAGATGATTAAGAAAACAAAAACAAAACCCCACTCTTTTTAAGCTATGCTTTAAAATCAAAGGAGTTAGTGCCAACTCTTTGTTGTGAAGTAGTTACTGTGCATCAGTACTACCTCCTAGAGAATACTTCCATGGTACAGAATAAGAGTACAGAAGCAAGCAAGATAAACTGAAATAGATGCAGTTGACCCATTTTACTGTGTTTTAAGAAAAATACAGAACCCAGTTTAATCTGGTTCCGCTGGAAAAGACCCTGTGCATCTGCAGGAACACATCCTGGCACATTGTCCCTTGCTGCTGCTGCCGCTTGCCCTTGCTCTATTGGGTCCAGGCAGCAGGTCTGCACCATGTGACCAAGGCTGGTCAAATGCAGGGTTGTCACATGGTGTGGGCAGCTGCCCAGACCCAGCAGAGCCAAGAAAATGGTGGTGGTGGTGGCTGCAGCAACAGGCCAGTGTTCCTGTGTAGACTCCAGCCCATTTTCTTCAGATAATGGAGGCAGGATGGGCCAGATGTGGAGCCAGGATATGCTGGTGGGGAGCCAGTGTATCCTAACTAGTGTAGATAAGCCCTTTGATTTTGTGTTGGTACTACTAAGTCCATTGATCCCACAAGAGTTCCAACTACTATCATACTTTTAACAGGGTCAACACTTTATTCAGGGTCATAAATGCTATAGTGTTCAAGTACAGTTAGATAATTTCTCTTGAAAGTTTCTGTCAAATGACTGAAAAATGATAACAATTTTGAACCTTAGCAACCCAGTGACCAAACTAAATATTGCATGTAAATACAATAATAATAATAATAATATTTATTTATACCCCGCCCCTCTGTTAAAACAATCGGGGCGGCTTACAAAATTTAAAATACAATACAAATAAAATCCCTAAACACCCCCACTCCCACCCTCCCCCATAAAAAAACATTAAACAAATATAAATTTAAAACAACTAATCTAAAATCACATTTAAAACTATAAATACAATAAAATATAATAAATGGCCAGCAGGCTAGAAGAGGCCAGGATCCCCTGAGGCCGGGATCTAATTAGGAAAGGCCTGCCGAAAGAGATCCGTCTTTAGTGCTTTTTTAAAGCCACTCAGGCTTGTTATCTGACGGATCTCATTCGGCAGGTCACTCCACAGTTTGGGGGCGTTTACCGAAAAGGCCCTCTGGGAGGTTGCAGACAGCCTAGATTTTTGTGGCTGAAGCAAATTCCTCCCAGAGGACCGGAGTGCGCGGGGAGGATTGTATGGGAGGAGGCGGTTCCGGAGATAAGTTGGACCCAAGCCATTTACACAATAATATACATATTGTTCATTCATTCATTCATATTCTGGCTTTTCTCCAATGCTGGAACTCAAGGCACTTTACAAAAGTTAAAACACACACAGTTAAAAAACGTACAGAACCATAAATGAAAACATTTTAAATGTATTATTAAAATGCAATTATATTATCCATATAAATTAAAACCAATTAAAACTAATCCATTAAAAACACCCAGATCTCAGGAGATTTCCTCAGAACCCACCAGAACCAATGCACTTTGGGAGGGATGGCTTAGACAATTGGCTATGGGACAGCAGAGGTGACTGTCTAAGCAATCCGCAGCAGAGTGCATTGGCTCCAAGGGCCTCCCTGGAAGCCAGGGATTTGGAAATGGGCAGCTCAGTGCTGGCAGTTGCCTCCACCTGTGGCTGCTGTCACTATCGTGTTTGTCTTTCACTCACTGCTGCTGTGCCTGCAACCTTTGTCATTTTGCACCAATATCTTTACCTCTGCCAATATATTAACAACATCAATGGAGCTAACAAGATTCTAGCCAATATTATCCATATCCGTAAAGTAGGTATGGAGCAAGGGTTCTTCAGGAAAACATTGGCATAAACTACTGCACCAAGTAGAGATAGACCTATTTTTTAAAGTGAGCCCACCTAAATCATGTAATTTGGGGCTGATTCCTGGCTTATTCCAGAAATAAATGGACACAGTCAGTGTATGATAGAGGGACAAGTGTTTTTTCCTTTATGTCTCAGAGACATTTGGACATATGAGCTAAAGGTCTAGTCTTCCATGCTATTCTAGACAACTACAGTAGGACTCCTGTATCCACTGGGGATTGGTTTGGGGGGGGCATAGATACCAAGAAACATGGATAATAGTGAATGTCATTAAGGGCAATGGGACTTCTGGTTTAAAATACCATAGAGTTGCCTTGGCCAACCTAGAAAATGGCTAGAGAGGACACATTTTCTAAGAAGACTCTATGGTAGGTGTGCTGTTTTCTGTCCTGTGGATAACTGAATCAGTGGATAATGAATCAGTAGATATGGGGGTCCTACTATAGAACCTTCTCCTATGCTTCTGACCTGCAGATACAGAATGAGATTATCTTTCTCATTCTAAATCCTGTGACCCATTCCTTATATTTGGTGAAGCAAGGTGTCACTCCTCTATCTGCTAAAATTCTGTGGAGGGTGGCTGAAGAATTCCACCCATTCTTCTCCATAGCATGCAACATGTTTTCTTTTTTCCAGAAAAGATTTCTGTGTTCTAGAGGGTAGGGATGTACACATTCATCTCTTTCATATTTGTTGCATTTCCCTGAATCCCATGACATTCGAGTCCCATCCAAGTTCCATAGTGGACTGCAGCCCTTTTAATTCTCCTGTAGGTAAGAGAATGACTTTCATTGTTAGGTTGCACAGGCCTATCTGCAGTAAAGTAGACTTCTGCTATCCCTGAACCTCTGCGTACTGCCCATGTATCTGCATGATTTGGGAAAAGCACAATTTTACATGTGTGCCAGAGCAACTTCCAACAGGAAAAGACTGTCCAAACAATGTCTGTACAACAAGCCAAAGACTGATTATTACACAGTTGATAGCAGAGGCACAGTACAGTCAAGCTAATTACAGGCAAAAGAATCAAGGCAACATCAAGTCAGACACCCACTTTACTAGCAAGCAAAACACAAGTCCACAAGCAAACCCCAGTATAAAAGATCCAGGTCAGGCAAACAGAGTCCAGAGTAAACAAACACAGTCCGAGTCAAACACAGTGAGCAGGAACACGACAGGTACTCAGGTCAGATAATCTCGGCCAACCCCTGGAGGGCAGGGCTGCATATTTATAGAGCAAAAGCTAACACAGCTGCTGTTTAACTAATTGCTGCTTCCTATAAATACACTGAGACTGCCTCAAGCCCTCCTTTTGTTGTCTCCATGCTATGAAGGTAGGTATAGGTAAGTTGTCCTCTGTATCTGAAGGGGCAGGACCCTCTGACAGAGCTGGTACTGCACTATTGTCTGTCTCTGAGGCCTTTGGCTCTGGAACATCCTCCTGCTCTGGTCCAGCAGGTCCTGGTATGTCCATTGCTTCAGTCTCTGAGTAAGAGTCCATTTCCAAGTTCTGGAAGCAGGGCATGACAAGGACCAACAACAGGCAAACAGCTCCTATTTCTGGAATCCCTTACTGGGCATGCAAGGAACAACAAAACAAAGAGGAAAGGGGAGAAGACCTGCTCACCAGCTATCCCCAGCATCCCAAACAGCATAGTTCTACACGTACGCCCACCAACATGGAAATCATATGAAGAGTAGAGACTGGGGGTAGGAGGAGGCCGACCAGCATAATCCTTTGGACTGGCACAGTCAACTGTAAGTGAGCTTTTTCATACCTGAGACCAGGGTGGGAAAAGTGTGCCCGCCAGGCAGTGTTTGTTGCTCCCAGCATCCCTTAAGGCCATTCCCCCACAAAATAATTTCCTTACCTGGGCCATTTTAGGACAAAACCTTCCTAATTTTCTGTTAAATAAATAATGCCCAGGAACTTCTGTAGTTTGTTAAATGAGGTATACCTCTATAAATATTTTCCTGCATTTCCCCCACATAGTAGGGGCTATGCACATTTTTTAAAGTGTATACATCTTTAAGCATACATATTCACTTGCAAAGAATTGTGAGACAGGAAGAAAACTGTATCTGAGATTTGCAGTTTTCTCCCAACAATGGGCATCCGAAAATACATTCACATTTTTGTTAATAGTCTCAAAGATCACAAATGGGTAAAAACAACTCTGTTGTGAAAAACAAATGTGAATGTCTTTTCCAGGCTTGTTAGAGACTCACGAATGGGTGGAAATCCTCACTGGACATCACTTAAAAAAAAAAAAAAGATGAGTTGTCACAGTTCATCATTTTGGGGTTATTTCGACTTGGTGATTTGATCATGTTTTGAGATGGTTTTATGTCACTGTATGCAAGATTTGATTTTGTAAAGTGAACCACCATGAAAGCCTATTACTGGGCTGCTTTGATAGGTAGTACACATCTTAAAATAAGAGCAAATGATTTTAAAATAATTTCATTGATCTCGTGTTTTGACGTACTGATGTGTGGAAGGGCTTGACGTGCCATTGCATGCCAACTTCAGAACAAAGATGAGCCCCTAATCAGACTGAAAACAAGCAAGGGTGCCTACAATGAATCCTGCAGGATGTGTATTAGGAAAAATATATATTAAGATTTCCAATATCTTAAATCTTAACCAAAATCCCTTCTGGTTTCTAGCTTCAAGAACACAAAGGTTAGTGATTTCCATTAAAATTAACCTTGACAAATGCAGGAGTGAGAGGAGTTAGATTGCTCCATATATACAAGATGAGTTAAGCTCCAACACTTGATTTGGTCAGAACAACTCAAATTCCACATCAATATGTCCCCCACCATTTAGTACCAATGCTCTCTCCCCTGTCTTAGGATATTATCAGCCAAGCATCTAAAAACATTTTTATCCCACTATATTTAAAAGCATCAAGTGTCTTGGCATAATAACAATTCTTATCATATGTTGCTGTAATAATGAGAAAGAGCTGCCCCTGAATTATTGCAGCATGACCACTAGCATTGTTTACTTCCACATTTTCACATAGGCGAGACTTCAGCAGTTCTCATGAGATGATGCGAGCGTGCTTAAAAGTCTAAAAACACCAAAACTAACAAAGAAGACGAACACACTAGTACTGAAGCACACTTTAAAACTTGCCAGCAAAATGGGGAGGTTCATAGAAAGAGCATCCCGAACCTAGTTTTCGCGTTCTCACCTGGACGTGTTCTGGCAGGGATTGCCCATTGATGCTGTATTTACAAGAGCAGAATAGGATGCGGCTTTGCATGCAGGCAATACTGAGAAAAAATGCTATCAGCGATCAATTGATGGCTTGGCCCATTAATAAACTTGGGTGCCTTGTTCATAGCAGTGGAACTCTGAGAGAACAATGTCGTGCTATAGGGGAGCCCTTTCGTAGTATCCTGTGGGCATTATCACACCATATTCGCCGTGTCTGATAATCTCCTTCCATTTCAATTGATACAACTTGTAACTTGCACTCTGCATAACTTCCAGTTATAGAATGAATGGTAGCTGGTCCATCTGTAAACCTGGCAGACACAGGACATTTATAGGGCAAATGCAGTTGCATTTCCTATTCCCAAGAAAATAAATAAATGCAAATGTAATATGAAATGGCCAAGGATTTTGTTGGAGGACAGGAGCTGAGGATGGTATTCTGGGGCCAACAGACTTAGGACTTTTTCGGACGTCTCATATACACCGCAAGCAGCCTCCTCGCGTTGCGAGGCTGCTGCGCTGCAGGGCGTCGCTTTTGGATGATGCTCTCCCCTGCCAGTACTGCTGCGGTACCGCGGAGACATTTGAGCGTTATATTTGGCCGGTTTTTAATCACGATCAACTTTCATGATTAAAAACTGGCCAAATATAACGCTCAAATGTCCCCGCGGTACCACAACAGTACCGGCAGGGGAGAGCATCATCCGAAAGCGACACCCTGCAGCGCAGCAGCCTCGCAACGTGAGGAGGCTGCTTGCGGTGTATATGAGACATCCGAAAAAGTCCTTAGCTGTGGCCATATTTGCAGGCTGTGAGGGTAGCACAAGCCAGCAGGGAATTACCATGTTGTCCACTGCATGCTATCTTCTAGGCGTCTTAGCGGACCACAAGCTGAACATGAGTCAGCAGTGTGATGTGGCAGCTAAAAAAGCCAACGCAATTCTAGGCTACATCAATAGGAGTACAGTGTCTAGATCGAGGGAAATAATAGTGCCACTCTAATCTGCTTTGGCCAGACCTCACCTAGAATACTGCGTCCAGTTCAGGGCTCCATAATTTAAGGATAATATTGACAAGCTGGAATGTCTCCTGAGGAGGCCGGCCAGAATGGTAAAAGGCCTGGAAACCATGTCCTATGAGGAATGGCTTAGAAAGCTGGGTATGTTTAGCCTGGAGAAGAGAAAGTTAAGAGATGACATGATAGCCATGTTTAAATTGTTGAAGGGATGTCATATAGAGGATGGAGCAAACTTGTTTTCTGCTGCTCCAGAGACTTGGACACAGAGCAGTGGACTACAGGAAAAGATATTCCACCTAAACATTAGGAAGAACTTCCTGACAGTAAGAGCTGTTTGGAAGTGAAATATACTGCCTCGTAGTGTGGTGGAGTCTCCTTCTTTGGAGTTTTTAAACATAGGCTGGATGGCCATCTGTCAGGAGTGTTTTGATTGTACATTCCTGCAGGGCAGGGGGATGGATTAGATAGCCCCTATGGTCTCTTCCAACTCTATGAGTCTTGATTCTCTGATTCTTCCCAGGAGCCCCATGGCTTTCTTGAGTGCATGGGAAGAATCAGTGGCCAAGGAAGGCCAGGTTTCCCGGGGGCCAGACACTGAAGCCACAGGCTTCACTGAATTTCACCCAAGGAATTTTTATTGAATGCCCTCTCTTCATCCCCCAACAGTCACACTTTGAGAGACGTAATCAAGCCAAAGGCTGACATACTGGATGAAAGTCAGTTCATCCAGTCACTAGATCTGTGCCTCAAGCCAAGCCATGCAGCTGTAATAATAAAGTTGTGGCCTTTTACTTCCCAGTCAAAATTTGTGTATGTGTGTGTATTCATCATTGCTCCCTCCAATGGCACTGACCTATCACATCTAGGAATGAAATCTGAAATCTATTATATCCTTCAATTTGTCCTGCTTTGGCAGGGATAGTCTTAATTAATCCCCTGCCATCCCACTTCTTCAGCTGATTTTAAAATGTTCAGTTTTCCTCTCCTTCTCCCATTCCCCCCTCTTTGTCCTCAGCTTTCTTCAATTGCTCCAAACTGAGTTCATAGTGCAAAAGCAGTTTGCAATTAATTAACTCAGAAGAGGGGAGAAGAGAGGAAGATACGGAATCTTGTCCTTCCCAGGAAAAAAGCAAACTGCTGCAGCCTCTCGTAGCTTGTATCTTCTTCCTTATTAATAACTTCTGCCATTTTGACCACACTCTGAAGTTGCTTGGCCACTTGGGTCCTAGTTCTCCTCTGTGAAATGCTGAAGGGTATGATGTATGTATTGCCCCGATGGATTAACTTGAAGAAAGCAAAAGGAACAGGTTGATTTATCAGAGCTGGGCAACCTATCTTCTGTCAAAGGCACCATTTCCTCACACTTGTTGACCTGGGGCTTTCTGTTGGTATTGAAAGAGGCCAGAGACAAAGGTGGATAGGTCCTGTTTTTTCTCTGCAACCACCTTCTCTAGTCTTCCCCCTCCTCTTATTTTCCTTCTTCTTCTTTCCAAACTGAGCTGGGCAGATGACACTTGCCAGATGTCTAAGCTTATCATTTGCAAAAAGCTTTTGAAATTAGGCTGAAATCTGCATAAAAATTAATCTAGGAATGACATACTGCCCATCCCTTGTGTAGATTTGTAGGAGTGCCAGATTAGTACCTCTGCTGAATTCTGCATCAGTTTTCATTTGTTTTGTTGGACATATGGATGGAAAGGAATGCACCATATCAAAATACACGATTCTGAAATTAACACTGGCTACTAGAAATTCTGGCCTCAACCCTATTGCAAGTTTTGACTAGAGTAGGCCCCTATAAAAGTTGGATTTACCTCTATGTTGACTCACTAGTCAACAACTGATTCAATAAGTCTACTCTAACCCCCAGGATTCTAGTCTTTGCCATGCTGCAAGTTTGTGCATAATTGTGTACAATTGGACACATACACAGTTTCCTTAAAATGGAACCTTCAAAAGGAACTTATCTTTTAAGGATGAGTCTTTTCTTTGCAAGGTCCCAAAGTATGAGTGGTTTCTTCTCACACTGATTACTGTGATAGTGTGTGTACATAACTAGAGCCTGGAAAGATGCTTTTTAAAAGTAATTCATTACAGAATGCACAGAGAAGCTATCAAAATCCAAAAACACCTGGACAACATCAACAGGAAAGAAGAAACCCTTAAAGTAAACAAAATCTGGCTTCCAGTTTTGAAAAACAATAGAATCAAAACTCAACACTTGCAAATGAATTCCACCCAGGGACAGGCGGATTTCTAGAAGATAATGGGCCATCAACCAACCATTAGCCAAACAGACACTAATCCTCCTTGCATATCTAAAACCCAGAAACTAACCATTCAAATACACAAATTTACATATACTTCCCAACAGGGGTTCACAGTATATAAACTCTACACACACTCCTACCCAACCATTCTCTTAAGATGCCAGCCACTGATGCAGGCGAAACATCAGAAGTAAACTCTTCCAGAACACAGCCTCACAGCCTGGAAAAAACCCAAGGAAGATTCAAGCCACTTCTTAAAAATAACTGGAGAACTACTGATAGCTGAAACAGGCACCTGGTTTTAAGGAGTAAAGCCAATGAGAAATATCACGCTCTTAGCTGCCTGCGGGAAACTAAAAATGGATGGAATCAACCTGACTTCCCTTGGAAGGGAGTTCCACTATCAGCGTGCTGCTGCAGAGAAAGTCCTATTTCACATTCTCAGCAGCCTAACCTTACGAGGCTCACTGCAGTAGCATGAGGCACAGTGCAAGCCAATTCCTGGTACCATGTCGCATTCTTCATCTATCATTTAGCAGGACTACACTCCCATGTGTGTCAAAGTAACTTTAAAAGTACAATTATACTGCAAAAGGAGTGTAATGATCCATTATTAAGTTACAAGCAAAAGTAACTTAATGTTACTGACCGAACTAGTACCAAACCAGTTGAAAAAACTTATCACTATATATGACCCTGCCCAGGCTCTAAGATCTGTAGCAGGGAAGGCTTTGTCTTGGTCCCATCACCAGCCCAGGAATGTCTAGAGAAGACACAAGAAAGAGATTTCTTGGTTGCTGCTCCCAAGTTGTGCAGCTCTCTTCCCTGGGAGGACAGGTTCCACCAGCAGTAAAGACTTTTATTTATTTATTTAAGGAGATGTTTGGTTTTTAGTATGTTACAGCACATAGAGCTTTAAAAGGGGTGTGTGCATACAGTCTTTTTATTTTATTATGTTTCAAATGTCTTTTTAATGCTATTTTAAACTTGTGTTTTTAACCTGTGCTTTTAAAAATCAAAATTAGTTTAATTGTGTTTTAATTTTTTTATTAAGAGATAGGTCCCCCCCCCCCAATTGTATTGTCAACATCCTGTCTGATCTTGGAAGCTAAACAGGGTCAAGCTCTGGTTAGTACTTGGACAGTCTCTGTCTCTCTCTCTCTGGCTTTTCTTTGCAAACGAAGATTCAGGAAAGACTCATCCCGCGTTTCCTGCAAGCGCGCTGATGACTAAAAAGGCCAAACTGAGATAGACAAGTCCGGTTGCAGAAGGCACAGCAGAAGGTCTCCTTGTGTGATGTTTCTGGGTTGTGATTCTTTCTGCGTTGTCATTTCTCTTCAAGACTTGTTCGGCATGAGTTCTCAAATAAGGCTGCAGCATTGTGGATAGTGTGTCTCCATGCCTCCCAATGTGAGGCCAGGGCGGACCATTGTTGGTGATCAATTTGGCCGAGCCTGAGATGTTGTTTCAGGGAGTCCTTGTATTGCTTTTTTGGAGCGCCCCTCTTACGCTGACCCGTGGCGAGTTCACCGTAGACCACCAACAAATACCAGGTACTGTAGGCTATATTTCAGAGGACAGTACTGGCAAGACCACTTCTGGGGATTCCTTGTCTAAGAAAATCCTATGAATTTAGTGGGTTGCCATAGGTCAGCAGGCAATTTGAATGCACATACACACATTTTATTTTATTTTTATGTTGTATGCTGCATTAAATCCCATGCTGGGAGAAAGGCAGTATATACATTAATTATATAACAGCTAAAATGTACCTTAGTTATAGGTCTGTTATTGAAAAGATGAACTGATCACAACTTTCAGCTTCATGTACATTTTAGGGGTGCCAGAATGCAAACTGAAGATGGCTCCTTTAATAGTTGTACAGAACAAGTAATTTTGGGAAGGGTTGCTTGTCATGCAACCAGGTAACAAGCAATACTTTCTGGAATTCCTTCTTCTACACAACCATTAAAGGTACAGGAACCCTCTCCAGATTTTACTCTGGCAGCCTTATGATTGTACAATATGGAGGAGGAAGGGAAGAAACAGCAGCAACACTTTGTAACAAGGTACTTCCAAACTCTGTAGTCTAAAATCATCAATTCCTGTAAGAATTCAAACCTAGCTGAACCCAGGAGATACCAGAGTGTCAAAACAATAACAGATCAGAACAAAGGGAATACAGTATGTTCACCATCCCTACTGGAATTATCTGGCAAAATTCCTGGAAGAACTACTGATAGTCTCAGAATGTGATCACAGTAAACTGAGTGTTTTTAAAGAAACACATAAGTAACAGTTCCCATCCAAGGGCATAGTTGTTTCAGGGAGTTTGTGGGGAGAGGAACGGGGTGGTGGTGGATGGGAAATAATGGTTCATGTGAACTGAATTTCTGAGAGGTTTTTCAGGAGAGCACTGTGCCAGTTCCCTATTTCCCACACCCCCTTCATAGCTCTTGCCTTGGCAAACAGCCATGGTGCCTACAGTGTTATTGCATGTGAACCAACCTGTACTTTTAAGCATAATTCTACAAAAAGCAAGTGGGAGAAAAGCATGGGAACAACTGTATTTAGTGTATACATTTCTAGCCCACTTTTCATGGTGAAAAATCTCACAAAGCTGATTCTGACACGGAAGATAAATAATCACCATAAAATACTCAGTAGTACATTGTTGTTGTTGTTGTTGTTGTTGTTGTGTGGCTTCAAGTCATTTAAGACTTATGGAGATCTTGAGGTGATATATCATGGGGGTTTCTTCGGAAGATTTGCTCAGAGGAGTTTTGCTATTGTGACGTGCTCAAGGTCACCCAGTGGGTTTCTATAGTCAAGCCCTGGTTTCCCAGGGTCCTAGTCCAACACTCAAACCACTACACCATGCTGGCTCTACCAGTAGCCCATAAATCATTAAAACAACAAATGTGGTAGCATCAGCACCCAATGAAATTAATGTCCAGAACACTAAAGGTTAACTAAATGCACAACAGCATAAATGTATTTATTATAAATTACTGCTATTATTTTATTTATATCCCCCCCCAAACGCCCCAAAACTGGGACTTACAGCAACTAACCAACTGACCTAACTGACCTGAGTCTAACTAATCTCTATGGCTGATTCTCACTAACTCTCCTAACATCTCTAACTAACATTTCTAACTGTCCAACTGTCATACCTACCATCCTTTTAAACTCCTATTCAAACACTCAGCCAATTGCCAGTCACTCCCAAAATTACATACTGTCACCCCTTTCTAACAGATTCTTATCTTATTACATTTCCCTTACCTCATATGCCTAGCAGCTGTCCTTGAAAAAAAAAATACTACAAAGGAAGATTGGAAAGAGAAACAGCTGAATTGGAATACATCCACAAATTCGAATCCATCAAGAGCGGGTTGAACAGAGACATTGGTTTCCTTGTCGAAGAAGATGACGGTATCTATATACGTTACCGTACTGATGGTAGCTTGTTTAACTTAAGCTGTCTGAGGGCTCGCACTAAGTCTCTAAACTATCTAGTCCGTGAGCTGCTCTTTGCCGATGATGATGCCCTTGTTGCCCACACAGAAGCAGCTCTGCAGCGCCTAACATCCTGCTTCGTAACAGCTGCAGAGCTGTTTGGGCTGTAAGTAAACCTGAAGAAAACGGAAGTTCTTTACCAGCCTGCACCACAGGACGAACACCACCATCCCCACATTGCTGTCGCCAACTCTGTGCTTAAGTCCGTTCAGCAGTTCACCTACCTGGGAAGCATCATCTCCTCAGATGCCAAGATTGACAAAGAGATCGATCACAGATTAGCAAAGGCACATAGCGCATTTGGAAGACTTTACAAAAGAGTCTGGAGCAATAAACTCCTGAAGCAAAGCACAAAAATCAGTGTGTATAGAGCCATTGTACTGTCTATCCTCCTTTATGGATCTGAAACATGGGTCACCTATCGCCACCACCTACGACTCCTCGAGCGCTTTTATCAGCGCTGTCTACGCACAATCCTAAATATACACTGGACTGACTATGTGACGAATGTTGCTGTCCTTGAGCATGTAGGGATCACCAGCATTGAGGCCATGATATTGAGAACACAGCTGCACTGGACAGGTTATGTTTCTAGGATGGAGGGCCATCGCCTCCCCAAAATAGTAATCTACGGTGAACTCGCCACGGGTCAGCGTAAGAGGGGCGCTCCAAAAAAGCGATACAAGGACTCCCTGAAACAACACCTCAGGCTTGGCCAAATTGATCACCAACAATTGTCCGCCCTGGCCTCACATCAGGAGGCATGGAGATGCACTATCCACAATGCTGCAGCCTTATTTGAGAACTCACACCGAACAAGTCTTGAAGAGAAATGACAACGCAGAAAAAATCACAACCTGGAAACATCACGCAAGGAAACCTTCTGCTGTGCTTTCTGCAAATGGACTTGTCTATCTTGGATTGGCCTTTTTAGTCATCAGCGCGCTTGCAGAAAGCGCGGGATGAATCCTTCCTGAATCTTCGTTTGCGAAGAAAAGCCAGAGAGAGAGAGAGAGAGAGAGAGACATACAGTCGTTCCTTCACATTCGCGGGGGTTACGTTCCACGGACGCCCGCGAATGTGAAAAATCCGCGAATAACTACTGCCCTCCCCCTCCCCCACCATAGCGACCATGGGGCCTCCGGAGGCCCCATAGTCGCTTTCCCCAGCCTCCCCGCTCCCTTCCTAGGCCTTCCCGGGGCCTCCGGAGACCCACCCGAGGCCCCGTGGATGCCTCCCCAGCCCTCCCCCTTCCCGCCCAAGCCGTCAACGGGGCCTCCGGAGAGTCTCTGGAGGCCCCGCGGAGGCCTCCCCGGCCCTCCCCACTACCCCCAAAGGCCTTCGCGGGGCCCCGCGGAGGCTGCCCCGGCCCTCCTCCCTCACTCCCAAAGCCTTCGCGGAGCCCCGCGGAGGCCTCTCCCGGCCCTCCCCCTCACTCCCCGGGCCTTTGTGGGGCCTCCCCAGCCCTCCCCCAGGCCTTCATGGGGCCTCTGGAGCGTCTCCGGAGGCCCCATGGAGGCCTCCCCGGCCCTCCCCACCCCCTCCCCGGGCCTTCCTGGGGCCTAGCCAGGCCCCGCGGAGGCCTCTCCCGGCCTTCCCCCTCCCTCCCCGGGCATTCCTGGGGCCTAGCCAGGCCCCGCGGAGGCCTCTCCCGGCCCTCCCCCTCCCTCCCTGGGCCTTCGTGGGGCCTAATCAGGCCCTGCGGAGGCCTCTCCCGGCCTTTCCCCCTCCCTCCCTGGGCCTTCGTGGGGCCTAGCAAGGCCCCGCGGAGGCCTCTCCCGGCCCTCCCCCCTCCCTCCCCGGGCCTTCGTGGGGCCTCCGGAGTGTCTCCGGGGGCCCCGTTAAGGCCTCCCCGGCCCTACCCCTCCTTCCCAAGGCCTTCACGGGGCCTCCGGAGGGTCTCTGAAGGCCCCGCGGAGGCCTCCCCAGCCCTTCCACCTCCCTTCCAAGGCCTTCGCGGGGCCTCCGGAGTGTCTCCGAAGGCCCCGTGGAGGTCTCCCCGCCCCTCCCCGCTCCCTCCCAGGGCTTTCACGGGGCCTCCGGAGGCCCCGTGTCGCGGTTTTGGGGGGCCCCGGGGGGGCCCTCCCAAAACCGCAAATAATCAAAACCACGAATGTCAAGTTCGCGAATGTGGAGGGGAGACTGTATTATTATGCTAGTTAACACCCCAGCCTCATCATGGCACTCTTGGCCAGTTTATCACATCTACTTGGTTTTTGTTCCCACACACTATTATACTACATCCCAAAGCTGCTTTCACCATTCATTATCCACCAACCCTGGCTTTAGGCAACCTCTTTCCTCTTGTCTTTGTCCTTCAACAGCCACAGTTAAAACTGAACTTGTCACTTCATCACCATACCCACAAGTTTTGCATTTATATGGCTATTCACATAGCCTGCTTATAAAGTCTTTTCTCAGGCACTAGTTCACTCCATGCGCCTGAGGGAGTAGATGTCTATGAAAGCTTATGCTACAACTTCTTTCAGTCAGTCAGTCTCAAAGGTGCTGCAAGATCCCTTTGCATACTGACACCTAACCATATTTTACCTTAATTTCTCTAATAAATACAACAGCCTTTTGCCCTCTAATGTTCATAATGTGACAGAGGTCCTATTATGTGTCCCTAGATGTCATGAGACTAGGATTGGTGTGCTCACATGACAGGGCTTTCTCAGTAGCAGCACCCAAATTGGGTGTCCCCATCTGTCTTGAACTTCCAGCAGTGCAAAATGGTTACAGAGGAAATATTACTATATACAAACTCTAATACCATTTAAACTACAGTATGACCCCTGTGACAAACTCTAATATATTATCTTTGAACCCAATAATAAAGAATTAATTTTCTATGAACTTCCAGAAGGCAGAAACATACCTTAGTCTAAAATCTGGATGATGTAGAAGATGCCTCGAGAGACCACATTTTTGGAATGTGGGTAAGTGAATCCATGGGTACCCATCCTGCAGATTCAGGGGTCATACTGTAGTTTAAATGGTATCAAAAGTATTTCGGGTAAATGGGAATATTGGTTAGTGGCCAACTTAAAGGGGCAATGAATAAATATCACAAGTATTCAGATCTAATTTTTTGTGGTGGGGGGATTATTCCTATATTTCACTCCAGCATTTCACACATGATAACTGGGATGCATGTGTCCAAGTAACATCAGAGTGTGGTCAAGATGGCAAAGGTTATTAATGAGGAAGAACACACAAGCCAGAAGAGGTTGCAGCAGTTTGCTTTGACCTAAGTCTACAAGGAAAAGGAAGATTATGTCTCCTTCTCTCCTCTCCTCTCCTCTCAGTGAGTTAATTGAATACAATCTACTTGTGCACTTGGAACTGACTTTGCAGCAATTGAAGTAAGCTGAAGATGAAGGGAAAAAATGAGAGAAGGAAAGAGAAACTGGGACATTTTAAAAGCAGCTCCAAAAAGTGGTATGGCAGAGGATGAATTGGGATTGTAATTACACCGGGAAGGTATGATATTGCCTAATTTTATATGGGCAAGAGCAAGGTGGTTGTTAGTTATGATGACTGGTTATTGTTCCCCATTCTTTGCAGGATAACTTATACCAACATAAAGAATTTCTGAAGGAATTTACAATTCACCATTGGGTTCTACATGTGCCGTTCTCATTTGCCTTTAGCATGAAGACTTATGGACAGTGTTGCCTTATGTATGAGACTTTCTAGTCTAAAGTAAACATTCTAAAGGGTCTTAAACAGAAATATTCCAAAATATGCAGCCCAAACTTTATCAGCTTATTCACCCCACAGCCTTGAGGTACATAGGTCCATCAGATAAGTGAGGATTGCAATTTCCTGTCCTGTATTGTGCATATCTGTACAGATTAGATCCCTTTTGAGCAAATTTCATTTCCTTCCCTCGGTAGAAAATTGCCCTTTTAAACAAGCACATCATGGATAAAAGGTTTTTTATGTGATTTCTCCCCTACCCACAACTACCTCTATTGCTCTGAAAACAGCAAAGCCATAAAGGTTTACTTTTTCTTCTCCTTTTCTGGTTGGGGATAGAGTAAAAGTAAACCTGTTTGTATGTCTAATGCTTCTGCTTCAATTTATTTAATACCTGCAGTACAGTATGATAAAGAGTGAAAATTATGGATTATTTACTCTACAGTTTTATCACCCAGGGTCGAAGTGGGCAAGGTTTGTTTGGATAAACAGAAATCAACTGACTGTTTCCCACCCACCCCCATTGGCCAAAGAGCCTCTTGATATTTCTCATGTGGAGCATGGCTCAAATTAAGATTGTATCTAGGATAAGCAGTGGCAACTCAGGTTGTTATAAGCAGTGGATCTACAAGATGTTTTGGGGTTCTCTGCCTTCTTTAATTTCAATCATTCTGTGTGACTGAAGAGCTTTTTTGCAGAAGAGGATTACAGTATTAGGAAGATTGTCCAAAATATAGTACAAATAAAAAAGAACGCCAAACCATTGTTGTCAGTGAAAAAGAAGAAACTGTAATATGGTCCCCCCCACCGCACCCTACTTGGTTCTGTACCACAACACTCAGTTATACCATGGCCCCATCTACCCTACCTCTGTATGGCAATAACTCCTCCAAGTACTCCAGCAGAGGTTTCTCTCAGCTTTGTTGCCTGATATCCAGTTATCCACATGGCAGTGACATTGGGGCATAGCAGAACTTGATCCAGTGTTCAAGCAACCTGCCTTGGTTATGAGTTTTTTCTACTTTTAAAATACTGTACAGGTTGCCTCCCCCCATATCCACAGAATCAAAATCCATGGCTTTAGTTATCCACGGCTAAAACAAACAAACAAAAAAAAACCCACCAGACATGTATGAGGTCTGTCTATCAAATAATGAGACAAATACAACAACCCATCTTTATTTATATATATTACAAGTTTAATGATTGGCCCCTTCAATATACCCCACACTCACACACTGATGCAGTCTTGTTTTCTACTGGTCGAAGGCGTGGAGCAGATCATTTTCTGTCAGCTGTGTCAACACAGCTGTCTTTTTTTTTTTTTTTTTTTGTACTGCATCAATTGACTCAAAACATGTTCCTTTAAGCACTGATTTCACTTTAGGGAAAAGAAAAAAGCCACATGGTGCCAAATCTGGTGAATATGGAGGATGTTCAAGTGTAGTAACATGTTTATTGGCCAAAAACTGCTTTACAGAAAGTGCTATGTGAGCAGGCTCATTGTCCTGATGAAGAATGAAACCGTTGTTCCACAGTTCTGGCTTTTGTTTTCTGACTCTTTCTCTCAGGTTTGTCAAAACTGCCTTATAATAGAGTAAGACCTCTGTGTCCACTGATTCATTATCCACTGATTCAATTATCCACAGGACACAAAACCGCACATCTACCATAGAGTCTTCCTAGGAAATGTGTCCTCTCTAGCCATTTTCTAGGTCCTCCAAAGCAACTCTGTAGTATTTTAAACTGGAAGTCCCATTATTTTCAATGGCGTTCGCTATTATCCACGGTTTTCGGTATCCATGGGGTGTCCCAGAACCAATCTCCAGTGAATACAGGGGTCCTACTCTAATGCTGATTCACTGTTCTGCCTTCTGGAACCCATTCTGCCAAAATGACATCCTTGATGTAAAAAACCCCCAATGAGCATGGCTTTGAATGTGGACTTGCATTGACATGCATTTTTCATTCTTGGTGATGGTGGTGTTTTCCAGTGCATTGACTGTTGTTTTGTTTCAGGATCATACTGGAAGTTCCAGGTTTCATCAAAAGTGATGATTTTTTGAAAAAGGTTTGGGTCCACCTCAAGTTGCTGCAGAATGTCATGTTGCTCGACTTCTAAATTTTGCATTTTTCTGGCACACAACAGACAACGCAGCTGCTTTAAACAACTGACAATTAACTGTACAGCCGAGAGTGTTGATGTTTGTCATGCAGGTTCAGACATGTTGAAGGTCACCACTCAAGCATTCACAATCAATTCTCCCTGATTTGTCTGAAAGGTAGAAACACAGTCTCGTTATGTAATAGACAGACCTCATACCATATCTGGAAAATATCTAGAGGTGTCATCTCTAGGAATGGCTAGATCCTCCAACACAATTCTATGGTATGTTTGTACTGGAAGTCCTTTATTTTAATAAGGTTTGCATTTCACTTATAAACGGTAAGTCCAGGAACATATCCCCCGTGGATATTGGGGGGGGGGTAACATTTAAAGGCCCAGGTCCTGAGATCCTCAGAAGAGGCCGTTCTATCATTTCCACCATATTTACAGGCATGTCTGATAGGGTGATGAGATGGGGATTTCTCAGTGGCTGCCCTTAGGCTCTGGAATTGCCTTCCTAGGGAGGTCACAATGGTCCCCTCCTTGCTGTATTTCTATTATATTTCCATTAAAAAAATGCAATAGGCTTTTAGAGAACTGAATATCTTAATAATAATAATAATTAAAAAAAAATTATTTATATCCCGCCCCTCTGCGAGCAATCGGGGCGGCTTACAACAATGAAATAGTACACAGTATAAAACAGCTCCAAATCCCTTCCCCCCCTTAAAACATTATTAAATTAATACAGATTAAAATCAATATATAATACAATTTATTAAAAACCCTTTCGAGCAAGCAGCATCAGTTTGGAGGTCCAGAAGCAACCTCCGGAGGGGTTCCTGAGGCCGGGGTTAGCTATTCTGGAAAAGCCTGCCTGAAGAGAACCGTCTTGACAGCCTTTTTAAAGCTGTCTAATGATGTCAATAGGTGGATCTCATCCGGCAGGCCGTTCCACAATTTGGGGGCGACAGCCGAGAAAGCCCTCTGGGAGGTGGTCGCCAGCCTAGGTCTTTGTGGCTGCAACAAATTCCTCCCAGAGGACCGGAGAGCATGGCGAGGATTATAAGGGAGAAGGCAGTCCCTGAGATAGCTTGGGCCCAAGCCATTTAGGGCTTTAAAGGTGATAACCAACACCTTGTACTGGGCCCGGAAGCTGATAGGCAGCCAGTGGAGGGACCTCAGAACCGGAGTAATGTGGTCCCTCCTAGATGTCCCAGAAACTAGCCTGGCTGCCATATTTTGTAACAGCTGTAAGTCCCGAACTAAGCACAAGGGTAGCCCCATGTACAGTGCATTACAGAAGTCAAGACGTGAGGTTACCAGCGCGTGCACAACGGTCTCAAGATCCCTTACTTCCAGAAAAGGGCGCAGCTGGCGTATCAGCCGAAGCTGATAGCAAGCACTCCTGACTGTCGCATTTACCTGATTTGTCATCAGGAGTGATGAGTCAAGGAGCACCCCTAGACTGCGAACACAGTCACTGGAGGAGAGTGTGACCCCATCCAGGACTGGAGATTGCAACCCGATTCTTGGTTTCGGGGCCGCTTTGAAGAAAGGTCTTTTCATTGGGTGCTTTACTGTTTTCAATTGTACTGTTTTTAAACTGCTTTTTACTACTTTCAATTGTAAGTTTTAAATTATTTTAATGATATTTAGAGTTTAATTCTATTTTAACATTGACCGTCCATATGTTTTAAATATATTGACTGAGATCCTGAATATGAGGATGGAGCTCAGTCATTGTAGGTATTTCTAATGATCCTACCACCAGCAAACCTACTTCTTAAGCCCAGGTAGGACCCCCAACCAAAGGGTTTCTGAAGTGCTGCAGATCAGGGTGCTGGGAAATATTGAATCCAGTGCTCTCCTGGTTGTGGGGCACACTGAGACAAGCAGCTGGAGAAACCCTTCAGGGTCCTGCCACAACTTCTCTCAAGGGACCCTGCAACCAGGAGATCACTGCAGTCATCATCTCACAGTGCCCTTATCTTCAGCGTCTTGAAAGTTCTTTGGTTGAAGCACTGCTTGGGGGTAAGAGGTAGGTTTTGGTGGACATGTTTACTTGTTAATAACCATAAATATGAATCTTCAAAGTTATGAGGATCAATAATAAAATAAATAAAAATAATAATAAAAATAATTCTTTATTATTATTATTATTATTATTATTAGAGCATAAGTCCCACTTACACTCTCATAAACACCAAAGAGGATACCAGCCAACTTGAGTCCCATTTTGGGGGGTTAAAGGTGAAATCCAAGGATAATCATAAGGATGCAAGGTCAGTCCTATTGAAAATCTCGAGTTTTCAGAGTGAAACCTTGAGACTTGGGACAACCCCTTGTGTTGTCACAGGGTGGAGGCTCTGGTGATGTTGCAAGGCTGGTATTAAAAGAGACAGCCCCAGGGGATGTCATTAAACATGATACATTAAGCATCAACCAGTTGCAAAGAGTACACCATTCATTTTTTTTTAAAGACCTTGTCGACCTAAATGAGGAAAACACACACACATTTTTCAAGACAATGCTCTCTTCCTGAGATTCCTCCTCTAACCTTGAGGACTGGAGACCAGGGTCCAGGTCTTGTGATCTGGGAACCATACCAACAACAGATAGGCTCCCATTATTTACCCATTCACAATTCAGAGGATTTTTTAAAAAAACAACAAAATGTTGCAGTTTTGTTTGGCTTTTCCAATTAATTATGAAAGACTGATGTCACAAATGCTCTGATGATACCCCAAAGGACAGAGGAGAAGGAGGAAAATAGTCATATTTCACCATGCAACTTTGAGGGGGGAAAGGCAAGCTTTACTGATCAAAGTCCAGTTATTCTCAAAAGACCCCATTACTTTCTTACCAGACTCAACCTCTTACTATATTCTCTCCTCTGTCTGCCACCAAATGGCGCTGGGAGAACTAGAAGGCAGGCAGACCCAAGAGACCCAAGTCACATACTAGGAAGTCAGATTATCCTTGCCTAATCAATTCTGGGTCGCTCTTGTGGACTGCCTGCTCATTAACGTAGCCAGTCAGCTGTGGATGCTTCTAAGAAAGAGCCTTCAAAAACTGGACTGAGATCAAGCATTATTTTCTTTTCTCCTCAATCATTTTGCTGGATTCAGTGAAAAACAGATTAAATAGTTTTCTTGCAAAAGATAGTCAACACACAACCAGCCGCCCCCCAAGATGCTTTCGTTTGTTTATCACCATCTTGAAGTCACCTCCACAGACCAACTTTCTGCACCAGCCTTTATTACAGATATTAGATGTGCATTTGAGCCAAGCATCCTCATTAACAAGTTATGACCAAACGAAATGCAATGTTTGGATGCACTTCAAGGGTTGTTGTTTTTTCCCTTCATGTAGTTCCTATTTGTTGTGAGTGTAGTACACAGGAAAGGGAGTGTATATCTCCTAGGAGACTATTCTAAATGTCACACACACACATACTTATTTATTTACTTATTTGAAATATAACCTATATCCAAGGATCTCAGGGCAAGGTAAAATAAAATCAGTTTTAATGGTTTAAATAAATTAAAACAGTAAGAGTAAATTGAAGGGACTGAAAACACATTAAACAATTAGACAAGTAAAAGCAAAACAGTTTTAAACCAGTTAAAATAAGGTACAGTAATTGATAATTTCAAGAATGATTTCTTTCATATAAATAATACCAGTTCTAACAATTATTTGACTCATAAATAATTGTTGAAAATTAATTTAAAACTGGGTGCAAGGGCAGGTTGGATTAAATCAGCTGTCTCCAAAGGCCCTAGTAAAAAGCCATGGCTGGCATTCAGTATTGCAGTTACAGTACCTGGAGCTACAGATCTGTAACTGCTCTGCATTTTCTACTCCTACGTAGGAGATTATCACACGAGGCTTTATTCTGGAACTACATGAAGGTATTAGCAAATTTGGCCAGTGCTTATCGCACAATGTTGTCTCTAGCCTGTTGCTGGTTTGCATTCCAGGTGTTTGTGTAGTGCACCTCTTCATTCCACTGCCATACCAGTATTCCCCTTCCTTGGCAGTAACTGTATGACAGAAATCACATGGCATGAGGGATGTGATCCTCTTCCTTTCCTCCTCCCCCCCTCTCTCTATTCCTAAACTGATCAAAAATGGTTTTTTTCTCTCTCCATGCCTATCTTTTTTTTTCTTTTTTCTTTTTATCATTTCCCCATAAATGCATAATTGAGGCAATTTTTTTAAAAAAAGAAAGGCACACATGCACTTAAGGCAGGGTTACAGAGCCAGTGTGGAAGGTTAGAGGATTGGCAATGCACCACAATCACAGCATACTTGTGCAATTGAAGAGACATTGTCATAATGAATTATTTCAAACAGGTATGTTTCTGTTTGCCTTGCTAATGCTACTGTTGGGAGAAAGAGGCTGGTGTGATAATCTCTGTTGTCGCAGCCCATCTTAAAAGCCAGCTGCACCTGGAAAGGAGGTCTGTTTAGCTGGCAATTGATGTGCAAGAAGGACGACCTTTCCACCCTCCTCCCACCAGAGAACAAGGTTATGACAATCTGAAGCAGGTTCATATCTCAGTTCCTTGTCATAGCTTATGGGCTGGAGAGGGTGGGAAGGGGAAGTGCAAGCAAGTATATTGGCTGATATACAATGGGTTGCATAATGTTGGTATTTGGCAGAAAGATGGTGTAGCACAATCACTGTGCAACTATGGGAGTGTAGATTTTTTTTTGGTATGCAAATGCAATATAGGATCTTGGCCATAACTAACTAACTAACTAGCATTGCCTTATGCATAAAAATATGTGTCTTGTGTGGATTTGAAGGCAAACAAGAACAACCATGTAAAAAATTGTATCTTTGGCACAAAAAATGGTGCATGAGATCCTGCATCAGAGGCTATAATTCATGACTTTGCCATGATGCTACTGACACAATACATAACACACTAGTGAATTGCAACAAAGCATAATAAAGCAGCATGCAAGATGTCCTATTACACAATGGGAGCTCCCTTTGCCAATGGGGCACATTGTGGATCAGGATACATTGCACATTGGGACATGTTCCACATCAGTATCATTGCACAAGAGGACCCATTGTGCCATCCAGAGATGTTGTGGACCAAGACTGTTGCACAATGACCATGATGCTGCCTCTACTTGTGCTGTGGTCCTGAAGGCACAGCTGTAGCTCGCTTCCTGAGAATACAAACACTGCACTATGGCACAATTCAAACTTAACACAATCATAGGTTGGTTTATGATGATGTAAATTCACAACAGGATGCTACCCAGTGTCTTTAATCACCATGGCTCCATTCTGCCTAGCAATGATTCCCCATTTTTGCAAGGAGTCACCAATTTCACAATGAATAACCATTTTTGCAATGGTTCATCATTTTCGCAACAAGGTGTCTCTATGGGCCTAGACCTCTTTTCTGATCAAGGATAAGAAAATGTATCAGCACTCTTTACATCCTTAGTTACTGCCTCTCCAGTAGACTATTACTCAAAGAAACTTACAGCTGCAAGCATCTCTATTTCTAATCTTATTACAATGCACACATTTTAAAAAGTTAGCTTTTTAAATATGCATAATCCAATATAGCCCATTGACATACTTTAAAAGCATTCCACTACACCAGCATGAAAGAGAGAGGGGGGAGTGATTCTGGACCCCTGGGTTAAATGATGAATCACTACAAAGCATATGCAAACTCTCCAGTCCTCCTTCGCAATAGGGTCTGGCACATTATTCTCAGGAAATATAATTCCACGGTACGAGGATTTTTGACATTTGGAGAGATAAACTGATCTTTCGAAATGCTCATGGCGCTATTAAAAAGAAATCACAGCTTGCACAGATTAAGACAAGAGCAATAAAGAAGTGATTCTTAAGATATGCCCTGGTTATCAGATTGAAATAAAGATTCCATAAAAATGATTTTGAAAGGGAAAGAGGTAAAAAAAAATTCTACATGTACAGAAGCAGAGAGGTATTGCAAGCAAAATAGGCACACAGCTGGATGGAAAGTCTGGAATACATACCAAGGCCTAGAAAATTCTTTCTTGTAACGGCAACCACTCCTTCCCTCATATTTTTCAGTTTTATGTTCTGACCCAAGAACCAGTGTGGAAGAAATTTGAGATAGGCCCTCAACCCATTTTGTTTAAAAGGTACTGTTACTGAAAATCCAAGTTCTCAGACAGACAGACTGCTTAGATAGACTGATATCAATCAAAGTGAATAAACAAAACGTCTATTAGCTGGTTCTGTTCATGGTCATGTAGCTTGGATTTTCTTCACTCCACTATCAGTATTCAGTGGATGAACATTCAGGTCAATGAGATATTTCAGTGGTACCAACTTGGCCTAACCTGCTGTCCTCACTAACTTTCAAAGCAACTTACAGTCATGAAGTCCAGTGCAATTATTCCATATTGAAAGGACAGCTTTGCATAATTCAAGTTTTACACTGTCATCACTATATGAAAATGGTGGGTGATGAATGCCAGTGTTTATGGCAGGGCTCAAATACCTGTATATCCACGGAAGCCATATCTGCAGTTTCAGTTATCCATGAGACACAAAATAGGGACACATAGCATAGAATCCTCCAATGCAACCCTATGGTATGTTTTTACCAGAAGTCCTTTATTTTGATAGGGTTCGCTGTTATCTGCAGTTTCCAATATCCATGGTAAGTCTGGGAACTGAACCCTTGTGGACACGGGGGTCTGACTGTAGTTACAAACTGAGATGTGAACATCTCTCCATCTCAATGGCACTGAATTTCTCTGGAGCCAACCTGTTTTTTTTCCTTCCTGCCCTGTTGCAGATCTCCATCAAGTTTTCCTCCATGGAACTGTGTATGTACTTTTTCTAATGCATGCACTTGTTGACCATTTTTCTTGAAGCCTGCATACCCTCTAGCTGTCCCGATTCGGCAGGGACAATACCCAGTTAACCCTCTTCTATCCCTCTTTCCCAGCTGCTTTTATAAAAGCACCCTGTTTCCTTTTCCTCTTCCCACTTCTGCCCTCAAACTCAGCTTACTTCGAATGATGCAAACTGAGTTCAAAGTGCAAAAGTAGTTTGTACTCAATTAATTCAGTGGGAGGGTTAAGGGAGGAGAGGAGTGGTGGAATGTTGCCCTTCTCAGTTGACAGAGTCAAAAGCAAATGGCTGCATCCCCTCCTAGCTTGTGTGTTCTTCCACATTAATAACCGTTGTCATCTTGACTGCACTCTGATATGGCTTGGCCATGTGTTCATGTTTTCATCTATAAATTGTTGCAGGGTATGTGGCTGAGATCCTGCCTTGAGGGAATGGAGCATATAAACATTGCAATACTTGGTGTAAGCGGCCTAAAGTGGACAGGAATGGGACATTTGGAGTCAGATAATTACACAGTGTTTTACTCAGGAAAGGAAGATTTAAGAAGAAATGAGGTGGCATTTATAGTGAGGAGAGATGTAGCAAAAGCAATCAAAGGATATAATGCAAAGTCTGACCAAATCATGTCAATAAGACTTAAGGAAAAACTCATCAATCTGACCTTAATCCAAGTTTATACTCTAACTACAGAGGCAGAAGAAGAAGAAATTGAAAGATTCTATGCTAGAATCCAGGAGGAAACTGATCACTCACCCAAACAGGATTTGTAAATCACAGGTGCTTGGAATGCAAAAATAGGAAACAGAGCAGAATCAAAGATTGTAGGAAAATTTAGCCTAGGATCAAGAAATCGAGCAGAAGACTGACTGACTTAATTTTGTGAGGCCACCAGTTTGTTCATCGCAAGGACATTTTTCAAGCAACCGCAGAAGTGACTGTATATATGGAGATCACCTGATGGCCAATATAGAAATAAAGTAGGCTCCATTCTCTCTGCAAAAACAAGACCAGGAGCAGATTCTGGTGCAGACCATGATCTACTAATATAAAAAAATTAAAGTAAGCTAAAGAAGAACACTAAACAAATCATCATGCTGAAATACAACCTGAAGAACAGGCTGAAGAACAAACTTGACTTGATGACAGTTAACAACACAATGAAGATGATGAAAGCACTGCCCTTGACACCCTTAGTGTCCTCCAAGGGGTCTCAGAGAAATATGTCAACATTGTGTGACTGGCTATACGGATATAGACAGATGCTCTTCCACTGCCCCACTTTCCAACCACCATTACATGGCCATGTTGGGGAGGGGGACAGCAAGAGACAGTTGGATTTTGAGGGAAATTGGGGTGTGGATGACACACAATTCTGCCTGGGGAGAAAATTAACACCTCATCTCCCAATGTATGATTATGGCCATTATATGTGGAGTTGCTGGGGGAGAGAGATAGCAGCCAACAACAGTACATTGTAGCAGACGTTCCTTGTCATACAATAATCCACAAAGGAACACAGGCACTTCCTTGAATCTTTCCACAACAATTTTCCTCCTTTATCAAACAACTTGAACTAGAGAGTATGCAAGAGAGAAAAAGAAAGAATGAAAGGAGATAGGCCTTAGAGGACCTTGTTAGTTTTGTTTTGTTTTTTTAATTCTGGATAAACTGTACAGGGTTTTTTTAAAAGCGTTCTTCCTAAGAAATTAATGTGAAAAGTAGATGGAATGGACTTAAGTGTTGAAATATGAAATGCACCCAAATCAAGTCGATTCTGTCCATCTCTAATGCAAACACACTTTTGGATTCAAGCCACAGCTAAAGGCACAACCATTTCTCCTCCTTTTAAATAGCCTTTCTTTGAAAGTATCCTATTGCTTCTAATGGAAGAAGTAATGCAATAAAAACAATCCCTGGAAGTGGTCCATTGATCAGTGTGTGTGCGCATCAGCTTTATGTTGTTTCAATTCCCTTTGCTTGATAATCAGTTGAGTTCCTGCTACATTTCATTAAAAAGTCCCAGTTGGACATGAACATTATTCATTAGCTAGTTATTCCTCCCAGCTCTCCCCTCCCAGTAACATCCCTCCCTTGCCCACTAAAAAAAAATAAATAAATACCAAACACATGCAATCATGCTTGTAAATATTAGCGTTAATCTTCAGTAAAAGCACAAAATCTTTCTATCAAGATTGAGAGGTTGAAAAACATTGGCAAGTTTCCCAGGTAAACCACTGCAGTCCTGGAGAAGAACAAGGAAGGCAGCCATTCAAACCTGGCCATTTCCAAAGAACTAAGTCAGATCACTTACGAAACAGCGAGGTCATGTTTAATGTTAGCCAAACATTAGTAACAATAGAAGGGCAGGTTTCTGGCTTTGCAGTGAAAAGTGGGCCTAAGACAGAAATCTGGGAAGAGTCATTTTACACCCAAACATTTGTTACTTAAAAAAAAAATACAAAGAGATAAAGGTAACATGCCACACTCTCCAACTGTCCAGATTTTGCAGGGATAGTCTCAATTAATCCTCTGCCATCCCACTTTTTCAGCTGCTTTTAAAATCTCCCAGTTTCTCTCTCCTTCCCCACTTTCCCACTTGGTCCTCAACTTACTTCAATTACTGTAAACTGCAGAAAGTGCACAAATCGGTTGTACTCAGTTAACTCAACAGTGAGGAATAGGGGGAGAAAAGCAAACTGCTGCAGCCTCTCCTAGCTTGTCTGTTCTTCCTGCTTAATAACTTTTGCCATCTTGATTACACTCAGATGTCACTTGGCCCCACATGTCCTGGTTTCCATCTATGAAATATTGAAGGACATGGCATGAATTGTCCATTTGAATCACTTTGTTGTCATGTGCCTTCAAGTCGTTTCCAACTTATGCCAACCCCAAGGCATAAATGGTGTGGACCCACCATTTCACAATAGATTCAGCAGGTCTACTTTAATTGGGACTAATGATTAGGATTCAGGCCAGTATTTTGTGCCAAAAAAAGGGGGGGTAACAAATGTTGCACACAAAAAAACCTCCTAAAATGTGAAAATAGAGTCCAGAAATACACAAAAACATGTTGCCTACCATAGAGAAAATCTTTCACATGTTTCATTCTTCCATGGGAGAACAAAATAAGTGAAGATTTACGTCACTAGCCTTCACCTTGCAAGAGTTTAGACAGAAATCCAGACAAGTTCTTCCATGTCCAAATAATTATTACATGTTTTTCTCCAAAGTAATTACAGCCTATTATTATTATTATTATTATTATTATTATTATTATTATTAATTCTTACTCTTTAAGGCAGGTTAAGTTGGTTCAAGATCACCTAATGAGATCAGTGGACAAGCAGGAATTGTTTTTGTTGGTTTTGTTCCCCTTAAACATACACACACACACACAAACAAGCCCAATTTATTCTATAAATTATAACGTACCATAAAGTAAACAAAGGAATCCTTCAAAGTAGCTCAGAATAAATGCATATTTGAATGAAAGAAAAACAACAAAAAAGCCAAAATGACAAAAACTAAAAAACCCAACAACCTTATAAAGACTGCCAAAGTGTATAATATTTAACGAGAAAGGCCGCAGAAGCACTATGGTCTATAAGTCAAATATCCTTGGGCTTATCTACATGAGCCAGGATAAGTCGCCATATCCTGGCTGCAGAGGTGGCCTGTTCTTCTCCCATTACCTCCATGAGTCCACACAGGAATGCCGGCTGGTCACTGCAGCTGCCGCCATTTTCCAGCCTTGGTCACAGGCTGCAAGCTTGCAACCTGGACCCGGAAGAGCAAGGGTGACTGGCAGCTAGAACAATAGGCCAGCATGCCAGATGGACTCCTGAAGACATGCAGGGCCTGATCTGGTTTTTGCCAGTGGTAACAGATTTAAATGGGTATTATTCTAAAATGGTTTATTGGTCCCTACCCCGGCTTACCCCTGTCTCAGCCCCGTATCCGCCCCAGGGTGGTAAGGACTGCCTGTGGGCAGAACACGCCAAATGCCCTGCATCATATGGACTGTAGGGCTCTGAGACAGGGGCAAGCCAGGGTATTTAGCCTGTGTAGATAAGGCCCTTGTGTCATCTAATGAAGCTTTATTATAAAACTCTACTTCCGGACCATAACCAGGAGAGCAGAGTATAATAATGGGGTAGCCAGTTCTTCAGAGAAGATCCACCAGTGAAAATGTCCTACTTGTAATGGACATGAACCACACCTCTGTGTTGGCTCAGAGAGCACAGTTCTCAAAGCTGATAGTGACAGGGGAAAGAAACTGAACTTTGTTTGCCTGGGAACACCATTCTGCCTTTAGAAACGACATTCACGTTTCATTCCCGCTGTTATGAAAAATAACTCAGGAAGTGGTGGTGGTGGGAAAATAAGGATAAAGTGTCCATAATACACTTTGTTCACTATGGGCAAAGCTCTGTGTAATCCATAAAAAAATTATCGTCAGCATTTTGGCAAACTCTCAAGTATGGGGCCTCTCTGCCTTGGGTGGCCAAAATGAAGATAAGGCATGAAGGCTAGGAGCCCAGGGATACAATCATGTACAGCATTCTAAATCTTGTGGAGGAATGGATCCCTCAGCTTTCGGATCCATTTATCATGAGCCTTGTCATCAGCCAGATGACGACAGTGGCCTCCTGAGGGGAATTTGAACACCTGGCCTAAACCAACAACGATTCCCCTCCTCTTTCTCTTTCTTTTTTGCTTTTTAAGAAACACAGTTTTGCATGGCAACGTCACTACAAAGGCTAAACAGAAAGTTCCCTTCCCTTTCCCTCCCACCCTGGAGGATTACACAGATCTTTAGTTTGACTACAGCTTTACTTTGACAAACAAAAGGAACAAACACACATCTTTGCATGCGGCCTGAAAGCACGCAACTAATGGGCCATTAATGGCTAGCCCCAGAAATATTCCAGAATGATAAATCTTCCGTTATATCAGTCTACAAAACACTAACTTCTTAGTGTTTGCACAAATTAATGCCTTAGTTTTAAAGCTGACCTCCCCACTCTTCCCAGGCACAACCAGAGCTCATAAACCAAGGAGAACGTAAACATTGCCGAACCTCATAACTAGAGAGTGGAACTTTATTGAAATGCCATCAGTATTGTTACCATTAAAATAAGGTTCAAAAGTAAAAGCAAGTGTTGACATTTCAACAAATAAATAGCAGAAAAGATGTTATGGTACTGGGGTTGAGGAGAATTATGACGTGGGCAGAAAAACACAAAATTTTGTTTATGACATTTATTTTGCCAAGGCACTGAAAGCAGTTCAAGGAATAATGGCTTATGATTTAAAACAGACAAGATATAGAAAGGGAAAGAAAGGGAAAGAAGTCAAAATTTAGTTTCAAGAAGAGAACATTCTGGAAGGAGAGGAGCTAAATTACAGGTGGCTTTGCTGAGCCTAGTGAAGGGCCCCCGGTCTCTCAGCTCTTCCGCTGAGGAAGCCATCAACATGGATACTTGGAATGGCTAAATGGCTTGGGAGTGGAGATCAATACTTGAGGAAATGCCATTCCCCATATACAGTAAGGTTGACGGAGAATTCATGTCTGTTGGAGGGGGTATCAGCAATACCTTGTGGAAAGAGATGGGAGAGCAGCTTCTCTGTTATGACATAACAGAGGAATACGATATGGAGATTATCACACAGGACCCTAGAAACTGTTCATATCCCACTACCCCCCCATTCCCGTCCCAGTAACGAAATAATTTTTTTTTCAATTGCTTCCCTTGCCATGTGATCTGGAGTGCTCCCCATTCCTTTAGCAGTTTGGGCATGAATGGAGCTGTCGCAAAGCTGTCGCAAAGCTCCATTCACATCCCGGAAAGCAAAATCCCACCAGTTCTCACAAGAGAATGATCAGCGGGAAATTTAAAAAGTAAAAAGTAAAAGAAAACAAGTGACAGCAAGCATGAAAACACACTAAACACATAAAAAGGAACCTGGGGAGGGTGTGTGTGACACTTACCTGGATGTCCCAATAGTACTTCTCGCTTACAACAGTGTAAATACTGAACAGAATGCCAGTCATATTCATTAAGTCCATTCAGAAGACACCACAAACCAACCTGAACCATGGAGATGACAATCTACAAATAGGCTGCATGTCTATTTCTGGACCAGAAGTAGTTATACACGTGTTAAATTCATTTTTTAGTGCTTCATAGAATCATAGAGTGGGAAGAGAACACAAGAGCCATCTAGTCCAACCCCCTGCCCTGCAGGAATACCCAACCAAAGTATTCCTGACAGATTACCATCCTGCCTCTGTTTAAAAACCTCCAAAGACAACTCCACTACACTCCGAGGCAGTGCATTCCATTACCAAATAGCTCTTACCATCAGGAAGTTCTTCCTAATGTTTAGGTGGAGTCTCTTTTCCTGTAGTCTGAACCCATTGCTCCATGTCCTAGTCTCTGGAGCAGCAGAAAACAAGCTTGTTCCATGCTCAGTCTGACATCCATTCAAAAATTTATACATTGCTATCATGTCACTTCTTGATTTAAGGTGTTTTCCCCCTCCTTCCTTTATTTGGTCCTCTTCCTTAGGGGGTCTTACTTTTTTTGGAAACCCCTTCCTTTCATTGTTTTGTTTGTAACTTCATTTTGGTGCCAAGTTAAAATGAGGCTTTTTATTAAAGACTTTGGGATCTAATCACTTTATCCAATTATTTGTTTAAATATGTTGGATAGTTTAATCTGTTTTCATACTATAAATTATCCTTTACTTTGGTTAGATTTAAATGTTTTAAACTGTCTTAATTGATTTTATTGTACACCATCCTCAGATCCTTAGATATAGGGCAGGATATGCTTAAATAAATAACCGCACTGTGCCCCTAATGTCACAGATCTCATGGGAGAAAACTTCAGAGGAGGGTTGGGAACTTTTTTCTCCAGCAGAGGGTATAACTGTTGGAGGAGGTCCATGTCAACAGATCCTGGGCTGAAGCCACAACTGAATGAGGCCAGAACCAAATCGAGCTGCCACTATGACCACTAAAATACACATGACATCATTTAATTTTGTAAACTAAATTGAGTAGCCTACTTTATGCTTGCACTGGAGACTGTGATACCAAGGATCTCCAGAAATGGCTAGGAATATATCCTGCTTGTAACCCAAGATAAGAGTCTGAGTTGACTATACCATACCCACCAACTGTCCTGATTTGGCAGGGATAGTCTCAATGAATCCTTTGTCATCCCACTTTTTTTCAGCTGCTTTTAGAAAGTCCCAGTTTCTCACACCTCCTTCCATTTTTCCCTTTTGTCCACAGCTTTACTTCAATTGCTGCAAAGTGAGTTCAATGTGCAAAAGTGGTTTGCCTTCAATTAACTCAGTTGGGGAGAGTGGCAGAATCCTGCTCTTCCATGTAGGCTCAGGCAAAAGCAAACTGCTGCACCCTGTCCCAGCATGTCTGTTCTTCCTCTTTAATAACTTTTGTCATCTTTAACCATTCTCTGATGTTGCTTGGCCACACATGTCCCTGTTTTCATCTGTGAAATGTTAGAGGGTATAGGTTTGCTCTGACAAAGGCTCTGCCAAGAGTCATCTGTATCACAGGGCTCTTTTACACGGCTGTTTTTATCCCAGGAAGAAGTGAGATATCTTCATCCTGAGTTGGTCTCTTATTGTTTACATGATTTGTCACAGGTAGCATACGTTGGATGCTAAATTTGTTGCTCTGAGTACCTCCATCCCAGGACAGGGGCACACACCAGAGCAGTATTTTGATTGGTCAGACTTTGGAGGGGACAGGCTTGCAAGGGAAGCCTGGCAATTCTGGATCCACCATTTTTTGAATGGTCAGTCTTGGAGAACCACCCCCATATGGAGAGGCGCCTAGAAAAGGTGGCCTAACGAAAGCTCATCCCCAACTACCTGGTTGGCTAGCTGCGGCCAACGGGCATCTTCTGATGCAGTCAAACCAAGGCAAAGAAACAAAGGCACACACCGGCCTCCAAAGGTGTAAATAAACTGACACTTGCATGCTGGAACATCAGAACCATGCAAGACTCTGAAGATAGTGGACGGAGTACAAACATACTCCCATATTACAGGGGGCTCAGTTCATAACCTAGCTTTAAGCATGCAGTGGGCTTCTTCCCATCATCAAATGGACCCTACCACCTGCCTTTCAGCAGGAAAGTACCAGAAATAACTAGACTCTTCCTGTCTGCCTGGCTGGGACCCATTGCTTCTTGGCATTCTTCCTCTCAGAACAGATGTCATCATGGCTTATTGCACCTGATCATTTGGAAGGAATTTCACTTGAGCTTTGCATTTAAGATGCTCCCTCTTGTGTTGTGTCTATAATTAGGCTGTATCCTGACAGACAAATGAATGGCTCTCAGAACAAGTCCTGAACTCTCGCTAGAAGCCAAGATGACAAAGGGCTTGTCTACACTGGCCCATATACTTCATATTCTGGCTGGAGTATTCCAGCCCTACAGTGTTTTCACCCCATTACTTGCCCTTCCATCATGGCAACCGAGGGATGTCCTCACACCTCTGGTCTGCACATGAACTGGCACTTCTCTTCTCCATGCCAATAGTATTTTCTAAGGTCAGGAACAAGCCCCCCCTACCCCGATTGTGGTAATGGAACTCATTGTTTTCTCTGTAAATAGCACAGCAAACTGTGAGGTTCCCCCCCCCCCTTTTACCACGTGTCCGCTCTGTTTTAAGGGATATTTGCCCCAGAATGGGTACAGGAACAGGGGGAGGCCCTTTCATTTAGCCCATCTAGAAAAGGCCTAAGCTGAGGCTGTCGTACTTTCGACATGTCATGAGATGATGTGACTCAGTGAAGAAGATAAGATTTGGTAAAGTGAAAGGCAGTAGGAAAAGATGGAGACCATGAAATGTTCATGGAATCAACATTTGGGTTGATTCCATGAAGGAAACCACGTCCCTGAGTTTTCAAGACCTCAGCAGGGCAGTTAATGACTGCGTCTCTCATTCGTAAGATCATCATAAACCAAAGTTAACTTGACAGCAAATAATAACAAGTCCTTACAGAGTGGCCCATAAAGAATCCAAATTTGTTTGTTTAATGGATGTAAATCCTACCTTTGTCCCCCAAATGTGACTCAAGGCATCAGTGCATTTTTTTTAAAAAAATGAAATTTATAATGAAATTTATAATGACACACAGGCCCAGATATAAATTACTCTGAAACATAATTTAAAGCAGTCCTATTCAAGGTGATGGTCCATGGACCAGTACTGATCCATGAGCTATTGGCTGTCGATCTGCAACAAGTTTCAGGAAAGAGAGAAAGAGAGAGAACGAGAAAGAGAGAGAGAGAGAGAGAGAGAGAGAGAGAAAGTTGTAGTCAATGGGCACAAATATGGTGCCAGTCCCTGGCCCATGCTAAAAAACAAAAACAAAAACAAAACAAAACAAAACAAAAAACCCTGCCAGTCCCCCATGTCTGGTAGCTTAAACACTCATTTAAAGCATGGCCAAGGTTCTAGATCAGATACTTAGGGCCTGTCTAGACTCGCCGATTTACTGCAAGTGGGTGCACATTTTTGCTCGTTCACAGCAAAGTGCTTTTGTCTTCATGGCTGTGCACATATTCACATCCATTTGCATTCATTCAAATTGATTACCCACACATGCTCATAAAGGACAATGGAGAGAAAATGCGCAGCAATGCAATTTTTGATGTCCACACATCCAAAAGCGCTCATCAAAACACATTTTCCAGAAAACATCAGAAAAAACGTTGATTCCTTTTACTGTACAGATTGTGGAGGTTTTGCCTCCCCCCTTCCAAATACCACGAATCTCGTGCAGATCTTGTTGGGACAGATCACATTCTCTGTGAATACTATGAGGAGTATTTTCACCATTTAGACAGCCCCTTAGTTACATAACTGCCTTAGCTAAATAGCTAAGTAGTGTCTCCTGGCCGCCCCACCACCCCCAAAAGATCCTGACTTACTGGGTAGCAGCTGCTGTGAGTGACAGAGGTCTGTTCTCCTGTCAACTTGGATGTAGCAGACTGATGTTTTCACACCCTCTCCCATAAGCACTCTCCAGTGCAAAGAGGAATTGCAAGAAGGATCCTGCTTCTGACTGTCACACTGGAGTCTGCTTATGCGAAACCGCCAATCTCAATTTTCAAGAGAGCAGACTTCCATTGCTTGGAGCGGCTGCTGTCCAGCAAGTCAGGACTGGGGGACTTATACTATTGAATATGTGGGGGTCGTGAAACAGGTTACCCATTCATAACTGCAGTCATGAATTCCAGCACACATTCGTAAATATTTTATTCTTTAAAATAAAAAGAATAAAATGTAGCATTTTAACATTCAGAATTCTGTACACAGCTAGAAGGAGGAGGAAGAAGAGTTCTGATTATCATGCCATTTTTGTAAATTTTCTGAACTACCCAGCCTTTTAATAGCAAATCCATCACTGCTATTCACTGCAGGATCATTGTACTATGCCATTTTCCTTTCTCTCTCAAGGTCTTGTAAAAAAATATTTTTTTTAAAAAAAATGAGGTATGAAAACATGGTTGTATTTTGTTTTTGTATGCTGATCTTTGTTGGCTGCACAAAGCTTGTGTGGAAGAAGGGAGGAGGGAAACAATTGTAGGAAAGGAAAATGGGAAGGACACGCAGTGTGACATTAGTAGGAATAGTCTGCTTTGCCAAACATCACCGTAACCGTAGAAACATTTTAATTGCCGTTGTTATGTTTGCATGGAGAACTCTCAAGCTGGGGATATATGTGTTTTGTTACTCTGACTTGTAGCCATTTAGCTTTGCTGCAATCTATCTGAAGAACCAGAGATTATTTTACTGAAAGGCATGGAAACAATACAAAGAAGGATATGGAAGAGACGCGACACAGAGGCCTAGGACAACATCAAGGCATTTCATAACACGCCTCAAATTCTGTAGTTTCTTAAGCTGCTCCATGAATGTCTCATTAAAAATGATTCTTCCTCAAGGGAATAATGCATCTGGACTGCCTGCAGATCCAAATTCGTGGCTAGGAGATAAGGAGGTCAGGGTTTCTGAACAACTGTGTCCATAAAGCTTTATGTGAGAACAGTCTCAAGTTAGCCCTTACTCATACTTTGTCTCATTGTGGACAATCAGACTAGTGATGGGACAGAAATGGTCATACCAGTGGCCTTTTCACACAACACAGTTATAGTATTATGATTCCACTTTAACCGCCATAGCTATAACTTATGGAATACTGGGCTTTATAGTTTTGTGAGACACTGGTTGTGAGATTTGTGAGTTTTGTGAGATTCTGGTTGAGAATTCTAAATACCTTCCCTGAGCTGCAAATCCTAGGGTTCCATAGGATGGAACCATGGCAGTTAAAGTGGAATCATAGGCCTTGTCTAGACAGGCTGTTTACCCCATCTTGCCCCATCTTGGAGCCCTGCAGTCTGTACAACACTGGGCTCTTGCCCTGCTTGGCCCCTGGCAGTCCTCATGATGCCCAATGCAAAGCTGTGGAAAAGATGGGGTAAAGCCCATCAAACCATTTCAACAAAATACCTGGGGGGAAATGCCTCGGAAAAAATGGATCAGGCCTCATGGGACTGCAGAATCCATACCACCAAGTTGACCCATCTCTGCAGATGCCACCACTGCCATCTGTGTCACACTCTCCAAAGCCAGGAAGCAGACCTACAGCATGTGACCAAGGCTGGGCACATGGAGGGGGACTTGATCACATGCTGCAGGCCTCCTTGGAGAGTGTGATGTGGATGGCAGTGGCAATGGCCACAGAGATGGCTGGTGTGTCCACGTGGACTCCATCCCATTTCATTCAGTTAACAGGGGAGCAATGAGCCTGATCTGCTGCCAGGATACACCAGCGGGAAGACAGCATATTCTGGCCCATTTAGTTGCGCTTAGAGTGCTGTAAGTACATAGTGTGGATGGGCCCAAGATGCATCAAATATGAAAAATTTCAGGTGTCCCACCTCATTCTCAAGTTACCTTAGAGTTCATTTTGTTGCTTTTGAACATGCTTTGTTGTTGCAAGGTGAGAAAGAGTGATTTGTGGGTTTTCTGTTTCTGTGTGTGCACATGTGCAAATATCTTCAAGTCACCACATTGACTTATGGTGAACTCATGAATTTTCTAGTGTGTTCTTGGACAAGGAATACTCAGACGTGGCTTGCTATTGCCTTCCTCTGAAATACAGCTTACATCACATGGTATTCCTTGGTGGTTCCCCTTCCAAGTATTAAGTAAGTCTAACCCTGCTTAGTGTCCAAGATCAGATGGGATCTCATGCCTTCTGGATATTTAGGCCTCTGTATTTTTTTTTCCTGCCCTCCCTATTATCTTTTGAACACTTGCTCTGCAGCCTTCTTAACTGCCCAGACTTCCTGATCTCCAAAAGCCAGAAGGGAGAAATTATCTGATGTCTTCCCTGGCCAGGGCTTTAACTGTAGAGCAGAGATCCGAGAAGGCTGCAGACTGTCAACAAGACTTTTGTACAGTGAAACAGACACCCTTTCAACTAAGGTAGACATCAGACCCCATGCCCTCCACCCATTAGAATTTCACCAAAGCTTTTATTTTTGATCCTCCCCCCTTCATTTATTGTTTGCCAAACTGAATGAGAATGATAAAAAAAAAACAATAAGGAAGAGTATGGTAAGGGCACAGCACTAAATCACATAATCACACTTGGGACTGCATTGGCTTTATCTTTCTTCTTCCTTCGCACCTGGTCAGCTGCATACTTTCCAGAGGGCTCAATTTGGCAGGGATAGTTCCAATAAATCCTTGGTCATCTCACTTTTCAGAGGCTTTTAAAATGTCCCAGTTCCTCTCTCCTCTGCCCACTTTTCCCCTTTGTCCACAGTTTATTTCAGCTACTGCAAAATGAGTTAAAAGTGCAAAAGTAGTTTGAGCTCAATTAACTCAGGGGGGAATGGGGGGGGGCAGAATGCTGTCCTTCCCAGTAGGTTCAGGCAAAAGCAAACTGGTGCAGCTTTTCCTAGAGTGTGTGTTCTTCCTCAGTAATAACTTTAGCCATCTTGTCCACACTCTGATGTTGCTTGGCCATAGGTGTCACAGTTTTCACTGTGAAATTGTTGGAGGGCATGCAGCTGGGACACTTGTTTATCTATGGTTTTAATCCAGTTTTTGCAGGTCTTGCCTAAACGCTCTAAACACATTTTATTTGACTATTCATGAACTGCATTGCAAGTAGGGATGTAATTCTTCACTAAGTTTCTTCTCAAAGGTAGCAATGAGTAATTTCAGCAATTTTCCTCCTACTGTGAGAAAGTCCTTGAAAACTACACAGGTTCTGTGCAGATTAAGTCCCAAACTGCAAAGATTCTCATCAATCCAGCATTCTTCTCCTCAGGGTTTCTCAGTGCTTGAAAAACATGTTTTTAATCCTTTTTTTTTTTCAAATACAGTTGTCCCTTCACATTCGCTGGGGTTTGGTTCCAGGACCCCCCGTGAATACCCAAATCCGTGAATACTCAAGTCCCATTATATGCAATGGCATAGCAAAATGGTGTCCCTTATATAAGATGGCAAAATCAAGGTTTGCTTTTTGGATTATTATTTTTTTAAGAATATTTTCAAGCCGTGAATACTTAAAACCATGAATGCCAAATCCGTGAATGTGGAGGGAGAACTGTACTCTTTCCATTCCTAATCATAAGATTCAAAAAATATATAAAATTACAGGAAAGAAAAGTCTGATCTGTTCATTTTTCTGTACAGTGCAAACCCACAATGTTTGGACAAACAATATAGTGTTTGAAAGTAATATTTCTAATCATTCTGGTGTTTTAGCTTTAATTTCATGGTTTTGCTTCAATTGAACATTCTTGGCCACATTGTATTTCTTTTTTGGTAACAAAGGTATACATGTTTAAGTGAGCAGAGTCAGCCCTGGTTAGTACTTGGATGAGAGACCGCCAGTGAATACCAGGTGTTGTAGGTTGCATTTCAGAGGAAGGAACTGGCAAAACCATCTCTGTGTATATGTTGCCTAAGAAAATGTTATGAAATTCATAACCATACATCAACAGGTGACTTGAAGACACATGCACACACAATCTATCAAAGAGAAGATTTGAATGGATGAAGATGAATAAATGTTAAGCTCAATCCAGTCAAGACAGAAATGTTATGGCAGATGGGGTATTTGATGAAGCAGATATACAATTGTTTACCTGGTCACTCTTCTCTTGAAGAGCATATTAATCTATCCCATTTACAAGAGGATAAAGTGAAATGTTGTGCATGTTCTAGTACTTGCATGACTTGACTACTGTTATGGTATGCATGTTGGGCTGCCTTTGAAGACATCATAAAAACTTCAGCTGGTCCAAAATTAAACTTTCTTAGTCTTAGAGCTGTTATTTATCCCAAGTGTTTCTTATCTGCATTAGTTACTACTACTTCTTTGCTTCTGAACAAAGTTTTAAGTGCTGGATTCCCCCTGGAAAGCCCTAAAGAGCTGAGTCTAGATTGTCTCAAGGGGTATTGTGAATCACCCAGCAATGACACTTCCACACCAGCTAGGGCAGGGCCCACAAGAGTCTACACACACAGCCAGATGGTTCAGCAATCATCTTGATTACCCTGACAGCAGAATGACACAGGTCCATTTAAGCGTACAAGTCTACTGATAAGGAGGGCGGTATTGCTCCATTTCTGTGATGATGGAGACACTTCCTTTCCTGTCAGGAAGCCTGGATGTGCCAGGGGGTGAGGTTTCTGCCTGTGAATTGTTGTTTTTACACCAGTTTACTACCTAAATCCCTTGGAGGCACCAGATCCTATCTGTTCTTGGAAGCTAAGGAGGGTCATCCCTGGTTAGTACTTAGATGGGAGACCACCAACAAATACCAGTTCTATAGACTATATTTCAGAGGAAGGCAGTGGCTAAACACTTCTGAGTATTTTTTGCCCCTCTGAAATTAATGGGGTCACCATTAGTTGACAGGCAACTTGAAGGCAGACACACACACACACAGAGAGAGAGAGAGAGAGAGAGAGAGAGAGAGAGTAGAAGAGAACACAGACAAGAGAGAGTGATATCTCATCTCTTCAAGCCACACCAGATATTTCTCCCTTCCACATGGACATTTATGGCAAGAATTCAGCCGCAGGCAGGGGTTTTGCCACTCCCACTTCTTCATGAGGAAAACATTCAGACTGCCATTACAACATGGACACAACATTTTCCTCCAAGCAGTATTCAGACCAAAGATTGGAGATGACATCCTTCTTTCTCACAGAAGAGGCTCAAAGTCCTTTAGGTCACCAAGACATCTTAATGCAACTGAAAGGAGTTAGGTTTCTCTCCTTTGAGACAGGAACTTCCTGGATTAAAAAACTGAAAATATTCCAGTTTTTAGAAACATACAAGCCTCAGTGGGACTCAGTGGGACATTTTCTCATGAGGAGGTCTCCTTGCTGCCCTGTTTTTTTTTGTTTAGAATCTATGAGGAAGGGGAGAAATATAAAGCTATGAGGCAGACTGAGAAGGAAAGTGGAGCAGAGAGGATCAGTTATGTTAAAATATTTCTGTTTCCCCTTTCCTTTACCTGTCTACAATCAGAGTTCATTCAGTTCAAATCAAATTGATCTAAATCATTATTTAAATCAGTTGTCTGAATGACTCAGTTTTAATGACTTAAATCACACTTTCAGTCACTAGTGAGGAAGATTTAATTTAATCATCGTTTTTTGCGTAAGTTCATACTTGTTTCATATAACTTTGATACATATTCAGAAAAGTGGGTGTCACTAGAAGGTAGCTACACACAAAGATTTTTTTTAAAAAAACTTTTCAGATTAATCGTCAATTCATTAAAAAAAAAAAAAAAGGATTCCCTGCATTTACATTCAGATTCCTTTTTCTTGTCCAGATCCCCTCAACCTCTCCAAATTCTCTGTTCATTTACCTTTACTATGTTTGAACTGAGAGGAAGGCAAGGCTAAAAGTGAGTGTGTACTTCATGTGCACATTCTGCAGAAAGGGATTAATTGGGTAAATTAGGTTAACCCCCATCTCCATAACCTGCTGTTAAAATATTCATAGATTTTTTTAAAAAATATTAAAATTATTTAACTTATTAAAATATTTATATCCCACCTTATAACCTAGGATCTCAGGGTGGCATACGCATAAAATCACTTTATCAGTTTGAAACAATTTGAAATGTTAACAATAATAATAATAATAATAAACCCAATCAAAATAATTTAAAAGAAGAAAAAGCCTATTAAACAATTTAACAAACTGAAACATTTTTAAAAAGCTAAAACAACTGTAAACTATGTGTATTTTGGAAGAAATTACTTAGGCCCCAAAGGCTTTACTAAGGCTTTATCTATACTAGCAATAACATCCGAATCCCCCTCCCCCAAGAATCTATCCCAATAGTGCCACACGACTTACAGCCCCATCTGAACCAGACTCAGGGTATGCCAGTTAAACCTGGTTTTGGAAGACTTTCAGTTTTCTCTGGAGATTGCTAGAGGTTTGCTCCAGGCAGAGTCATTCCCTCTGGCCCTCAGAATGGTCACCCACATGTTGGGGGTCTGCCTTCCCAGAGAACGGCTGCTCATTATGAGGCCAGAGGGAGAGACTGCACCAGGCATAGTTGCACACTCTGACCCTCAGAATGATTGACTGTATGCTGAGGGTCTGTATTGTTAAAGAGTATGCATGAAACTCTTTGGGAAGAGGTGCCTGGCTAGGCAGTAGACCTACAGCAGGGGGTAAACATCCAGTGGGGAGATTCTGTCCTTTTGGCCTGGTAGGTGTGGACCAGAGTGGTCCAAATACCATGTGGGGAAGCTCCACCATAGCCCTAGGCCAAAGAAGTCCAATTTTCAATTGGATTTTACCCCTACCACCACCACCCTCAGTTAAGCCCTAAGGCCATGCAAAAACCTTACTTGGCACCAGTATGAAGCCAAAGTTGGTGCCAAATGGGCCTCCAAGGGAAGAGATTTTCACAAATGGGGTCTCATGTTCTCCACACCATATTGCCTCCACCCATGGGAAACAAAGAAAGCCCCCCCCCCTTTGAGCAAACCTCAATTCCCTAATCAGACACTGTGTAAGTTGACTCTAATTTAGTGGTGTAAGATATTCAAACAAGCAATAAGGGGCAGTCAAACTTCATGACATGCAGGGTTGATGATCAAGGAGGCTGACAGGAAGTTGTGTTCTACCTAAATACCAATTGAAAGTTTTCATTTCTGTTAATCTAGCCAAGCATTTCTCTGTAAAACTGACATATTGTGTAGATCCATAAATTACACAGTAATTTCTGTCTTTATGAAGGCCCACACCCAAAATATGGGATTTTTGGCATCTTGTTCAGTCTACATAAAAGGTAAAACTTTCCGACCCTCAGATAGGGGACATACCTTACAATAAAGGACAACTGGCAACCCCATTCTAATTAGAAGTTAATTAATTTGTATTCCTGATGATTTTGTTGGCCTAGGCTCTTATGAATTCTTTTAATAAATGTTGGTATCTAATATATTTTTTTTAATTCAGTTTTTATTGTTGCTAATTATTGATTTTTATCAACCTTGCAGGCTATGCTTTGTGAGTACATTTGATTCAATAAATCCAACCCATAAGAACAACAACCGATGGGAGGGAACTATTCTGTGAGTTCTCTTCTTGACAGGATTTTAGCATTGTGGCTCGCATTCTGTTAGTATGTTAAAACAGTGTAAGTTGGATTTACCCACCAATGGCACTGCATGCTCCTGTGAGGTAAGAGGCTATGCCGGTGGCAGCAGTGCTGCTGGTATTGTCTCCCATGTTGGAGAGGCTCTTCCTGTGCAGCCCAACTAAGAGCCTTACCACACTCCGAAGAAAAGTGGCAAAGCAGCAGGAATGTTCCATTTTTCCTGCTGCTTTACCACACGGTGTTGGCATTCTTCTGGTATTCTTTTGTTCTGGCCCTGGGGTTGGGGGGGCAAGGTGAAATCACATCTTTTTTTCAAACAGATTTTTCTGGTTAGCAAAAAGATGTGATTTTACATCAGTCCCCCATAGGACCGGAATGAAAGAACACCAACATCGTGTGATAAGGCAGAAAGATGGAACATTCCTGTTGCTTTGCCACTTTTCTTTGGAGTGCAGTAAGGCTCTAAATGTACCAAACAGCTACTGGGCAGCAGCAGTAGTGAGGGGTGACTCTGGTGGAGGATCTCTCAGAAGCAACGGAAGTGACACTATAGCTAACACTTGTCAGTACTGTGCAGAAGGAGGCATGGTAAACCCCTTTGGAATGTCTTTTACAACAATATTTTTTATCTATGATGAGACAATTCAAAATGAAACAAGAGATAGTGCCAGGAGATGAAACTCCCAGGTTGGATGGCACTCAACAAGCTGATGAGATACAGCAGAGGACAACTACGAGTAGTGCTGTGGCTAATGATCCAACTGGACTCAAGACAAAAGGACATTTAGCTGTTGACATGCTCAAAGGCAAAAGGAAAGTCTGAAGCTGAAAAACACGTATTATAGGAACATAGAATGTGGAGCATGAATCAGGGGAAGCTAGACATAGTAAAAAAATGAAAATAAATTGGAATGTACTGGGCTGGTTTAAAGAATTTTGGGGCCCCCTGCAATGCTTTATTTTGGGGCCCCCATATGTTTATCTCAGAGCAATGTAACCTAACCTATTCACCGTACAGGATGTTCAGATTATAGTAGGACCCCCGTATCCATGGATTCATTATCCATGGGACACAAAACAGCACACCTACCACAGAGTCTTCCTAGAAAATGTGTCCTCCCTAGACCTTTTCTAGGCCCTCCAAGGCAACTCTATGGTATTGTAAACCAGAAGTCCCATTATTTTCAATGGCGTTCACTATTATTCATGGTTTTCAGAATCCACGCCCCCCCCCGAAACCAATCCCCAGTGGATAAGAGGGGCCTACTATATTACATAATTTGCCACTAATAATGTAGTTTAAAAACTATATTATAGGCACTAACATAATATTTTTTGTTTATTAGCAATTAATGTAATGGTGTAGATTTCCTCAAAGAAAATAAAGAGTGGACTTCAAGCTAAACATGAGTTAGCAGTGTGATGCAGCAGCAAAAAATGCCAGTGCGTTCTAGGCTGCATTAATAGGAGTAGTGTCTAGATCAAGGGAAGTAATAGTATTACTCCATTCTGCTTTGGTCAGACCTCACCTGGAATACCGTTTCCAATTCTGGGCACAACAATTCAAGAAAGATACTGAAAGGGATGGTGAGAGGTCTGGAAGCCATTACGCCCTATGAGGAACGGCTTAGGGAGCTGGGTATGTTTAGCCTGGAGAAGAGAATGTTGAGAGGTGACGTGATAGCCATGTTTAAATATTTGAAGGGATGTCATACTGAGGATGCAGCAAGCTTGTTTTCTGCTGCTCCAGAGACTAGGACACAGAGCCATGGGTTCAAACTACAGGAAAAAAGATTCCACCTGAATATTGAGAAGAACCTCCTGACAGTAAGAGCTGTTTGGAAGTGGAATACACTGCCTCGGAGTGTGGTGGAGTCTCCTTCTCTGGGTTTTTTTAAACATAGGTTGGATGGCCATCTGTCAGGAATGCTTGGATTGTGTGTTCCTACAGGGCAGAAGCCGATCGGATGGGATCGCTGTTGAGGTCCCTTCCAGCCCTATGATTCTATGATTCTAGGCTGCATTCAGAGCCTGGGAAAGTTACTCTTGGATGACACCTCCCAGAATCCTCCTGCCAGCACCCTTCTCAAGGTCTGGTTGCATTGTTCCTTTTCCAGCATTCTCTAGCCCAGTGGTAGTTAACTTGGGGTCCACGATGTCCTCACAGGGGGTCCTCAAAGGCTTGAAGACTGCTTGGCCCACCTCATCCCTGTAGTGGAGTAGCCACATTACAGGAACCAAGGCAAAGGCTGGCTGGCTTGGCCTGCACATTCCCATTCAATCCACTCCAACCACAAACTTGCAGGAAGAAGCAAGAGTGTCTCTGAGGGAAAGTTTAATGAATGGTGTAATTGTATTGTTGTTGTTGTTGTTAGCTATTATTATTAGGGTTTTAAATCTTGAGTTAAGTCTTGGGGCAACAAAAGATATTTAAAGGGGGTCCCTGGTAAAGAAAAGGTTAAGAACCACTGCTCTAGGCCAATGCCTCTCACATAACACTAATGGGATACTGGTATTTTAGTGACAACAATAAAACCATTGTTCCCTGTAATATTACTCCAAATTTTAATTTATATTCTTTATATTCTTCTGTTAAAAGAGCTAGAGTGTTGTAGAAGTTTCAGCATTGCCCTATGACTGTGGATACCAGGGTTTGAATCCTTACTCAGCCATGAATACCCACTGGCTGACCTTGGGCAAGTCACACTCTCTCAGCCTCAAAGGAAGTCAAAGGCAGACCCCCTTTGAACAAACATTCCCTAGAAAACCCCATGGTAGTTTGGCCTTACTCAGAAATTACTTGAAGGCACACGGGCAAACACACACAAATTTCTTTTGCAGGCTGAACTCAGTTGGCAGGAAGGGGAGGAAGCTGAAGAAGACCAAGGGGGGAAAGGGAGGGGAGAGGAACCAAGACATGTTAAAAGCAGCTGGAAAGATGGGCTGGAGGGGATCTATGTGCAAGGAAGGAAGGAAGGAAGGAAGGAAGGAAGGAAGGAAGAAAGAAAGAGGCCCTTTCTGAGGGAGACAACCCTCAAATTCCCTGTCTCTCTCACACACACAAACACTCACCCTCTCCGACGTGCCTCTCCCTCCAGATTCTGCCACAGAGGGCTGCTGTTTCTTTTTCTCTTCCTCTTTAGTTTTGGAGAGGCTGTGTTTTTTTTTTAAGCCAGCAGGAGGTTTTTGGAGGAGGAGGGTAAGAGGGGGCTCCTCCCGGCTGTCTCCCGGCTGTCTCCTTCGTCAGATTAAGGAGGCCAACACGGGGCCCTCTCTTGACCTCGGGGCCCCCTGCCAATGCTGATTTGGCAGACAGGTTAAACCGGCCCGTACTGTACATACCTGTCCTCAAGGATTAGGACATCAGGGATTGCAATAACCACAGGGCAATTGCATTTCTTTCCCATGCAAGCTAAGTGATACTCAAAATTCTGCAACAAAGACTTTTAGCATATATGGAGCAAAAAATGTCAGATGTCCAAATTAGGTTCAAGAAAGGAAGAGGCACTAGGGATCATATTGCAAACAGATGCTGAATAATGGAACACACCAAAGAATTTCAAAAGAAAATCAGCCTGTCCTCTATAGATTATAGCAAAGCCTTTGATTGTGTGAATCATGGATTGCTCTTAAAGAAGTGGTTGTGCTGCAACATTTCATTTACCTGATGTGTAAACTGTACTCAGGACAAGAGGCTGCCATCCAGACAGAATACAGAGAAAGATAATGCTGTCCCGTTTGCAAGGAGGTCACACAAGGAAGGAACATTAACACTTTAAGATGTGCAGATGACATCATACTACTAGGAGGTAAAAAATAGCAAAGACTTGGAACGATTACTGAAGAAAGTCAAGGAAGAAAGTGCAACAGTGGGTTTACACTTGAACATTAAGAAAACAAAAATAATGACCACGGATGGTTTATATAACTTTAAAATAGATGGTGAATACACTGAAACAGTGAAAAGTTTTCCATATCTTGCCTCAGTCATTAATAATAATGGAAAATGCAGTCAAGAAATGAGAAGAATACAAGGACTTGGAAAGGGAGCTATGAAGGAACTAGATAAGCTTCTAAAGTGTCAAGATATATAATTGAATACTAATGTTAGCATTGTCCATGCCATCATATTTCCGATGTCTATGTATGATTGTGAAAGCCGGACAGTAAATAAAGCTGATAGGAAGAAAATCAACACAATTGAAATGTGCTGCTGGAGAAAAGTTCTACTAAAAAGCAATAAATGGGTCCTAGAGCGAATCAAGCCTGAACTCTCTCCCTAGCAGTCAGGATGACTAAACTGAGACTGTCATATTTTGGCCATATTATGAGAAGGCATGAATCACTAGAAAAGACAATAATGCTTGGTAAGCTAGAAGGCATTAGGAAGAGAGGAAGGTGCCTTCCATGTGGATAGACTCAATCAAGGAACCACAGCCCTGAGTCTGCAAGACCTGAACAGGGCTGTTAATGATAGGGTGACTTGGAGGACTCTTATTCATGGAGTCACCATAAGTCAAAGTTGACTTGATGGCAGTTAACAAGGAAGTTGGATTTATGCTATTGATAGTCATTTTTTGATTGCTATAGAGATTGGAATTCTGTTCCAACTGTAGAATGGCTAAAATCCCCACTCACAAACTCATATGGTAAGCAGTTTAGCCTTCCTTCCAAAATGGCTGTCCAGCTATAGGAAAATAGCTAGATGTGACTGCACTCATCTCCCTGCTCTCTGGCAACATGGAAATTGTCATATTCGGTGGATGTGCTTACTTAAAAGATGGATTGTGGGAGTGCAGCTTTGAGTAACTTAGCTACACAGGTATAACTACACATGACACGTACTGTATGTCTCCCAATGTAGGATCTCAGCCTGTATGTTTTATAGTTTCAAGACAATCAAAAAATAAACTTTTAGACACAGTTTCGGTGGTGTGGACAATCATTTCCTCGTCACATGTGGTAATCCCAAAAAACCATATTACTATTAAGCCCCTGTGTAAAACCCAAATGATTTCACATGTGTGTTGCAAATGTACCAGACTGCATTGATTTAATGCCACACAACATGATCCCCAGAGGGAAACACATCTTTAAACAACCTAAGCCCAACTATGAGGGAAAGGATGCTTGCTATAATCTCAAATGCAGCTTGAAGCCACATCATGTCACTTTGGGATTGACATCCAAAATCCCACTGGGGGCATGCCACAGTCTAAAACTCTGCAAGACTTTGGGAGGGACCGGTTCTTTCAAGTTTTATTCTCTTGTGCCTGAGAATACCCATTTTACATTCAAAGATGTATTCTCTTACATTTTTCATGTGTCGCTATTACTCAGCCCTTGAGGTGCCATATCCCACGCTTGGCATCTTTCTCATGACTCTGATTATTGGACTGCATCCTGCAACAACAGACCCTATTGAAACTATATTGTTATATTAATAAAGATAAGTAGTTGCTTCTTTTCTTAAGGAAAGAAAATACACATCCCTTGTCCTCATTCCCCTTCCTGGAAAAACACACACATTGAGAATACTTTTTTTTTTAACTTAATACATATCTGAGATACTTAGGGATGAACTGGATGTTACACAGAATGTGCCACTTAGAGAGATGTCAAGTTATCTCATAAGTTATTAAGACCCAGCAGAACCTTTATATCGGTTCCCATGTTGGTAGAAAGGTGGGATATAAACAAAATAAAGAAATATTACAGAAAAAGAAAAAGAAACAAGAAGTGAGTGGGCATGGGAGATGCCATATCGAGGAAGTGGGACATCCTTTTTTTTTTTTTTTTGACTAATGAATACATTCTGCTTTCATGATGGTCACTTCTTATGTTTTTCTAAAAGGATATCTGGAGTGTTTTAAAAAAAAGACCTGTGGGGATGAATTAGCATATAAATGCTCAATCACATCCCCCCAGAGGATACTGGGGCTTAGATGGATATTTTCACAACAAATTGGGGGTGGGAGATGCTACATTGAGGAAGTGGGGCCACCCCCTCCCCCTTTTTGAATAATGATTACATTCTGTATTTGTGCAGCATCTCCATAGAAGGTTGCAATTTGAAGATATTTAATAGCCATGCTCCTACATCATACTTGTGTGGTATAAAACCAGATTCATGTAGTTCCATCAGTGGTTGTGCTATGCCATGCTTCTGTTGAATACCCACATTGCGCGACCGATTGTCTCTCTGCCAATGTGCCTGTTGATCATCCTGTGGTGCAACAGGAAATGTGCAGTGGCTGTTTCTACAATCCCAGTGAATAAAATAATATGTTGAAGGCACTATCAAGCATTTATGCACCATCCAGGAGTGTACAATTGGATGGCTGGGATCCCACTGGCTAATCCCAACTAGAGCAGATTTATTAAGTTGGAGGGCAATTGAAGAAAGGTAAATCCAACTGACTCAATAGTTCTACTGTAGTCAGGACTAACAAATGGATTTAGAATGCTGTGAAATGGCTACACTTGTGGAACTCCACATATGCAACCATGAACTGAATATGTTCATGGATAAGACACCAGCTGGATTCCAGTCACAAAATTCATAGTATTATTCTAACCTAGCTGCAAAAAGATCAGGAAAACAACAGAGCTCCTTGGGATCATCTACACCAGGCAGGATACACTGGCTTCCCACCACCATAATCTGCTTCTGGAGCTGTCCTGTCCCCCTGTTATCTGCAGAAAACAGGCCAGAGTCCAAAGAGGACTCCAGCCCATCACTGAAGCTTCCGCTACCATTTTCTCACTAACATGGAAGCCAGGCAGGGGTCCTGCAACATGTGACTAAGCTTTGGTCACATGCTGCAGGACCCCTGCCTGGCTTCCATGTTAGTGGCAGCGGCAGTGAGGAATGGCATCCTGGGATGGGCTCCCACAGACACGTGGGGTCCAATCCAGTGGCACCGGCTTAAACCAGGCAGTTTCTCAAAATGTGGTAAAGGCCCTATCCCAGCTGTATCTGCCCCAGGGGTCGTCTGCCCCAGGGGGTAGATCAGGTTAAATGCTCTGCATCATTTGGATGACAGGCCTCTGGAACATGGACAAGCCAGGGTATTTGGCAAGTGTAGACAACCCCTTGAATGATTTTGGGGCTTAAAATGCAGTAGGAACAACCACACACATATTTCATTTTTTGATCAAGAAAATAAGGCAAGAGTTTTCTTTTCAAAGCCTACTGTGAGCAAAACCGACACTTATGTCTTTGTCGTTTCCACAGAAGTTGAGCTACTCATCAAGCCATCCTGACAACAGAGAGATTCAGTCTGAGGAAGCATGGAAGATCAATTGACCCTCACAGTGGCTATTTTAAGCACATGCTCAAAGATGGCAACAAGTCTCTTCTGCCTTATGTAATGATGAACTCGGTCTGTGTGTGTGGAGGGGGAGTTGGCAGCTGTTGAACTCCAGCCAAATCTGTCTTTCTTTCCCACGCAAGGGCTCCTGTGCTTAGCAGTTAAAACAAACCATCCGAGAGAAAACCAGGAACAAGCTCTTCACGGGAGAATGACAAACATTTCAGCAAAGTTTCCCTCATTGTCATAATTTTATAAAGGTATTAACAGCACACTCCTACACACTCTTATTTGGACATAAATGTCACTCTCATCAATGGGCCTTAAACCCTAATATGTGCGTTTAGGATTATAGACTGATAAAGGGTCCATGGCACTGTTGCAAAGTTTCATAAGCACAAATCGTAAGCAGAAGAAACTGAGTTTATTTATCTAGCAGATTTGTAATCTGTCCTTCAATCAAATGATCTCCAAATCTCACAACAAACGGAAACCAAATAAGCCCCCTACTCCCATCAGCTGGCAGATTTTTAGGGATGCAATTATTTGGTAATTTTCTTCTCAAAGGAAGTAATGAGTAATTGTAGCAATTTTCTTCCTCTTGTGAGAAAATTTTAGAAAACAGTGTCATTTTTTAAGACTATTCGCTGTTTGACACTTATTCTGCACAATAATTTTTTCATATGGTTATCGGCACAGAAAATAATATTTCTGCACAGAAAAAAATGCTGTTTTCTGTGCAAAACAACCACATGTGAATTTTGCATAGAATAAATTTTGGACTCTGATGATATTCCTGCAGAGCAGGAGTCTTCTTGTCAGCATTTCTTCACCCTCAAGGGAAAAAAATGACCATTAAAAAATATTTTGGAATATTTCCCCCATCTCTACAGCTTTTGTTCCAGAGTAGGCCCATCTCATTGTCACCACTTTTCATTTGCTTTGCTTTATTTACTTCTTACATATATGTACAAACTATTTACAGCTGAAGATTTCAAAGTGTTGTTCAATAGTAACAGGACACACAATATATACAATACACAAAAGGGAAATGCATTGTTGATGTCATTCATGAAAAAAGACATTCTGTTTGACTGCCTAAGGGGAAGGCTTGCAAAATTAAATATATTTTGGGCCCAATGCACAACCTTATCCAGAAGACAGTCAAGGCCAGTTGAGAGAACTGTTCCTTCTTACCCAGTTGGAGAAGGGAGTTCAACATACAGCAGTGGGAAAGAAGGGCACCAGTGGCAGAGGCATAGGGCTTTGGGGTTAGCCATACAGGGCGCAGAGGTCTTTGGTAAGTGCCCAGCATTGCTGGCTTTTGAAATCAGTCCTGCTGGGGGGCGGGGGTTTATGAAGTTGTTGTTGTGTGCCTTCAAGTCATTTGCAGCTTCTGGCAATCCTCAAGATTTGTTCAGAGGATTTTGTTGTTGTTGTTGTTTTGTTTGTTTTTTTGTTTTGTTTTTGCCTTTGCCTTCCTCTGAGGCTGGGAGTATGTGACTTGTCCAAAGTCACCCAGTGAGGCCATGGCCAGGCAGGGGTTTGAACCCTGGTCTCCAGAGTCTTAGGCCATGTCTACACCAAGGGAAAAAAACAGACTGTTCACAGTAATAGCAAGTCGCAGCAGCTGTGACTTGTCTTAATAGTTTTACAGCCCCCATAAACCCTGCATGACTGTAGCTGAGATGGCGGTCAAGAGTGGATTACTTGCGTTTTTAAATCTGCTGCAGCCGACTTTTTTTAAAAAAAAACTATTTCTATGGTGTGCACAAGAAATATTTCACATTCCCCCAAAAAGAAAGAAAAAAATATAGCACACACCTCTGTTTTATCACCTTAGTGTTCACTTGCTAAAGTGAAAATCCATCACTTGCCTTGCCAGTCCCTCCCCCTGCACTGATACAACCAATCAGGTTTGCACTGTGTCCTGCATGGGGAAGCCATTCATATCAAATTGCCTATCTTAAGGAGTGAAAATGCACAGCTGGAGTTTTTAAAAAAAAAAAAAAAGTCAGGAAAGGCTTTTCTCATGTAGTTTTCCCTCTTTTGGTCTCCCCTCCTTCACAATATGATGAGGCAATGTGGGATCTCGTTAAGACAGCTAGTTTTCTGAGTGAATTCCATGAGGGGTATTTTCACCATGTGGACAACCCCTTAGTCCAATGCTCAGATATCTACTTCAGTGTTCAAACAACTACACCACACTGGCTTGGGGTAAGAAGACGGCAAGAGAAAACATACACTAGGTACTCAGTATCCACTGGGGTTTGGATCCAGAAACCCACCCACCCCCATGGATACCAAAATCCATGGATGCTCAAGTCCATTATATACAATGGTGTAGAAAAATGGCCCCACTTTGTATAAAATTGCAAACAGCAAGGCTTGCTTTTTTGAATTTTTTCACCCAAATATTTTCAAGCTGTGGTTGGCTAAATCCATGGATGCAGAATCCATTAATACAGCAGGCCGACTGTAGCAGTGTCATGAGACTATAAGTAATTTGAGATGCAAGGTTAAATGAGTTAAGATGAAGGAGTCCTGCTTGCTCCAGCCAATTAACCAACCAAGTTAAGTCAGTCCACTTAGCCTGAATTTTCTTGATGAAAGTATTACCAAGAAGTGGTTGACCCAACCATTTTCAGCCAGTGACTTGGCTGTTCACAGTTCACACTCTCAGCCATTGCATGAGATCAGCTCTCTGCACAGTACACACACACACACATACACACACTTTATTGCACGCACTCTGAGGCCAACAGTTTGGATGGAGAACAAGATTGCTATATCATAATCATTGACACTAACTTCATTGGATTGCAATGTCAATAGAAGAATATTATGATTGCCTAAATTTGGAATTTATCCTGGCCTAGCTCCAAATTGAGCAATTATTTCAGCTTGCTTACTTTAGTCTGCTATATCCGAAAAAGGGGAGAAAAACAAGAGACTCTCCTTGCTGTATTTTCATGTAAAAGTGCTGCAAGTAACATTTTAAAATAAACCGAGGCACAGAATAGAATGTTAGATTTCCACTTGTCCTTGGGGATGACCCAGTGGCCAGTTAGAAACATTCTCATCATTTCACCCCTTGTGGTATCTATCAGAGTCTAGTCTGCTACAACATACAACTGTTACATTTATTTGAGCTAGAAAATGAATAAAAGCTAACAACCACAGGACAGACCAGCTTATATAATGCTTGCCCCACTAAGAGTGTAGAAACAGGGAATGTGAAAGGGAAGCATTGAATGCTGGAAGTCCACTGATGACAACTGCAACATTTCATAGATGACAATCGGATCACATGTATCCGAGCAACATTAGAGTGTGGTCAAAAGGGTGTGGTCAGGCAACAAGAGGGCAAAAATTATTAAGGACACACAAAACACAAAGAAACTGCCATTTTAAGGAGAGAAACCCTGGAATTTATGCACTGGGTTCAGGAAAACCTGAAAAAAGACATTTTAAAAAATCAAAATGAGCTTACTGTAAAACACAGTGCTTCTCTCCTTTCCCTCCTGCTGAGTTAACTGAGTGCAATCTACTTTTGCACTTTGAACTCAGTTTGTAGCAGCCGAGGTAAACTAAGGATGAAAGTGGAAAGTCGGGGAAGGAGGAAAGAGAAACTGGGACATTTCAAAAGCAGCTAAGAAAGTGGAACAGCAGAGGATTAACTGGCCTGTTTTCGCCTGACTGGGACAGTTGGAGGGCATACAAATGGACGAGGAGGTGCTGAACAGAGATCAGAGGGAAAGAACAAAGTACAGGAAGGCTTGGGAAGGAAGAGCAGATGTAGAACGTTAGAAACTAATATACAATGAATTTTAAAAAATGATACGGTAAGATCACTGTTGCCAAGTCTTCAGACTTGCTGAAAGTTGAGTTCTTTGTGTTTTGTTTCTTCATGTTTGAATGTTGTTAACTGCTGTTACCCCATATCATAGAACAGTGGTTCTTAACCTGTGGTCCAGGGATACCCAGCAGGCCACGATGTCATCACAGGGGGTCCCCAAAGTCTTGAAGGCTTCTCAGCCCACCTCCTGCCTGCAGTAGAGTGGCCACATGATTGGAGCCAAGGCAAAGGCTGGGTAGCTGGCTGGCTGAGCCTGCACATTGCCATTCAATCCACTTCAGCCACAAACTTGCGGGAAGATTCATAGAATTGGAAGAGACCAAAAGGGCCATCCAGTCCAGCTCCCTCCAATGCAGGAATCAAACCATTCCTGACAGATGGCCATTCAGCCTCTGCTTAAAAACCTTCAAAGAAGGAGACTCCACCATACCCTGAGAAAGCACATTCCATTGCCAAACACCCTTTACTCTCAGGAAGTTCCTCCTAATGTTTAGGTGGAATCTCTTTTTGGGAGGTTTGAGTCCATTCCTCCGTGTCCTAGTCTCTGGAGCCACAGAAAATGAGCTTGCTCCATCCTCAGTATGACATCCCTTCAAATATTTAAAAATGGCTACCATGTCCCCTCCTAACCTTCTCTTCCCAAGGCTAAACATACCCAGCTCCCTAAGTCGCTCCTCATAGGGCATGGCTTCCAGATGCCCTTGCCATTTTGGTCACCCTCCTCTGGACACAAAGAATCATAGAATCATAGAGTTGGAAGAGACCACAAGGGCCATCCAGTTCAACCCCCTGCCATGCAGGAGTATCCAATCAAAGCATTCCCGACAGATGGCCATTCAGTCTCTGCTTAAACACCTCCAAAGAAGAAGACTCCACCACACTCCGAGGCAGTGTATTCCACTGTCGAACAGCTCTTGCTGTCAGCAAATTCTTCCTAATGTTTAGGTGGAATCTCTTTTCGGGTAGTTTGGGTCCACTGCTCCATGTCCTTGTCTCTGGAGCCACAGAAAACAAGCTTGCTCCATCCTCAATATGACATCCCTTCAAATATTTAAACATGGCTATCATGTTACCTCTTAACCTTCTCTTCTCCAGGCTAAACAGACCCAGCTCCCTAAGCTGCTCTTCATAGGGCATGGCTTCCAGACTTTCCACCATTTTGGTCACCCTCCATGTTCCAGCTTGTCCATATCCTTCTGGAATTGTGGTGCCCAGAACTGGGCACAGTAGCAGGAGAAAGGTCTTCCCTCCCCCTCCAGTGCCTCTGAGGGGAGGTTTAATGTATGGTGTAAGTGTGGTACCCAAATTGGCAACTGTTACTACATCCTGTGGCGGTGAATTTCATGGTTTAACTATGCACTGTGTTTGAGTTAAGTGGATGATCCCAAACTCTATCATAAGAGAGGAAGACCACTTTCACCACACCACAGATAATTTCATACTTTCTGCCATACAAACCTGCCTGTGTTTTGAAATTTTCTGGGGAGGCTCTGCTCTCTGTGCCACCACCTTCACAGGTACCTTTGGTGGGAATATAGCCGAGAGCCTTCTTGATGGTTGATCCCTGGCTCTGGAACTCCCTTCCCAGAGATACCAGCTTGGCACCCTACTTACTATCTTTCCACAAGCAGGTAAAAACCTTTTTTTCTGGAAGGCCTTTGACTGTTGATTTTTCAGGGAAAACAACCCTTGTATAATGGGCTGGACTTTTATTGTTTGTTTGCTTGCTTGCTTTATGTGTTTCAACTGGCTTCACATTTTAAGAGGGTTTAATTGCTTTTTAACTTTTGTATGCTGTGAATTATTAGCTATGTTGTAAGGCACCTTGAGTCCCAAACTGAGGAAAAGGCATAACAACAACAACAGAAAGTCTCTTTCATGTACCCCCTTATTCACATTTTCTTCTACACAATAAGAATTAGCTGCAAAGAGGTTACATGACAACCATGCTTAAATGTTTGAAAGGATATCACATTGACAATAGAGCAAGCTTATTTTCTGCTGCTCCAGTGACTAGGACACAGAGCAATGGGTTCTAACTACAGGAAAAGAAATTCCAGCTAAACATTAGGAAGAAATTTCTGACAGTAAGTGCTGTTTGGCAGTGGAATGCACTGCCTCAGAGTGTGGTAGAGTCTCCTTCTTTGGAGATTTTTAAACAGGGGCTGGATGGCCATCTGTCAGGAATGCTTTGATTGGGCATTCCTGCAGGGCAGGGTGTTGGGCTAGATGGTCCTTGTGGCCTCTTCCAACACGATGATTCTAATTACTCTATTCTGTTAATCATTTTGGTTGCCCTTCCCGGCGCCTGAGCTGAGACACTTAAATTGGGAGTTTGCTCCAGTGTCCTGAGGGACTTTGCAGAGTGACTCATTTAATCCAACCTGAAAGTTCTGCTGAAGGACGGTAAATTAATTAGGTAAAATAAATGAATAAAAATATTTAAAAATGGGTCAACATTCTCTTTTAATGTTTTCTACTATATGCAACCTAGTAAAAGGGTTCTGTTGATAAATTAATAGATAGTTAATTGGGAATTTTTTAGCAATACAGTAGGACCCTTGTATCCACTGATTAATTATCCACTGATTCAATTATCCACAGGACACATAACAGCATACCTACCATACAGTCCTCCTAGAAAATGTGTCCTCTCTAGCCATTTTCTAGGTCCTCCAAGGCAACTCTATGGTATTTTAAATCAGAAGTCCCATTATTCTCAATGGTGTTTGCTATTATGCATGGATTTCCTTATCCACCCCCCCCCCGAACCAATCCCCAGCGGATATGGGGGTCCTGCGGTACCATATAAAATTGAGAGGAGGGGCTGGAGAGGTGTCTCAACCCATGCATAGGACTCAGTCTAGCCCAGTAGAACCTTTGATATTGGAAAACTATTCCTGTGCCACATCACAAACTGCTTTAGAAGCTCTCCACAGTTGCAAAGGCAGATTGGCATGCACTTTGGAAGGCTTTGTGAATTCATTCTTTTTGTGGTGAGCATGCTGCAATGGAAGCTACAGACTTTCTGGAGATCCTAGGGGGGAGGGATGAGATGAGGAATTGGTGGCACTTGAGTGTGGACTGAAGCTGTGTCCGCTTCTCTTCTGGATCCTTCTCAAAGTAATTAGGCAAAATGAACAAATATGAATAAAGACCTTGATACAGTTGTTAGTCCCAACTAGAGTAAATTAATTGAATCAGTAGGTTTTACATAAGGACCCACTTACTATTAAGCAATTGATTCAGTGATTCTATACTGGTTGAAGCTAGCAATTGGCTTAAAGTGGCCTAAATACCCTAAGGGCACCAGATCCTGTCTGATCTTGGAAGCTAAACAGGGTCAAGCACTGGTTAGTACAGTACTTGGATGGAAGACTGCCAATTAATACCAGGTGCTGTAGGCTATATTTCAGAGGAAGAAACCTCAGCATATTGCTTGTCAAAGAAAACCCTATGAAATTCATGGGGTCCCCATAAATCAACAGGTGACTTGAAGGCACATAGACACACAGTAGTCCCTTCTTTGTATTCCAGGAAACCAGTGAGTTTTTCTACTGCTATATTCACCAACATAATTTCTCCTGATCTCAGAATCTACTTTCTGTCTACTTCCTGTTTCTCTGCCCCCAACATGATAGTAAGACATCAAAGCTTTAAAAGTTTAATGTGGGCCTTGAACTCAAAGCCCCATACAATAAAACCTGCCCTTCCTGATTCAGAGGTGTCCTTCAAACAGCCAAAGCTTTCACTGATTAATCTACAAATTAATCCAATTAAAGCATGCAGCTTCAACATTACTTAAAATAAAATAAAGCATCTCTGAAAGAGAAATATGCTGAATACATGCTAGGACCAGACAATTTCCTGTATTAATGCTGTTGTGATTTAGCAGGTAATAACTAGGTTCCTAAATCAACAAGCCACAAATTTCTCTTAATAAATATGGAGATTATCAGACAAGTGTCTAAAAACATTTTTGTCCCACTATATTTAAAAGGGCAAATGTCCATAATAACCCTTTTTATCACATGTTGTAATAATGAGAAAGAGCAGCCCCAGCATTATTGGAGCACAACTGCTAGCACTGTTTACTTCCACATTTGCCGAGGTGCGTGATCTTGGTGGTTCTCGCGATAAGATGTGAGCGCACTTAAAAGTCTAAAAACACCAAAATTAACAAAGTAGCGAAACACACAAGCACCAAAACACACTTAACAATTTACTAGCAAAACAGGGTGGTTCATAAAAAGAGCATCCCATACCTAGTTTTTGCATTCTCACCCGGAAGTGTTCTGGCAGAGACTGCCCATTGATGCTGTATTCATGAGAGCAGAACCAGATGCCATTTCAGATGCTCGCAATGCCGTGAAAAAAATGCCATTGGTGGTCTGTTGATGGTTTGGCCTATCAATAAAATACAATGGCTTTTTCATGGCAGTGGAACACCTCAAGAATGTGAGAGGATGACGTTGTGATATGGGTGCCATTTTGCATTCTTTTGAATGCAAAATCGCTATTCACGCCATATTTGCCACGTCTGATAATCTCCATAGTCTTACCGAATACAGAGCAGTCATGCATTTGTAACTCTAGGGGCTTGTCTAGGTATACATTAGGACCTCCGTATCCAATGATTCATTATCCACTGATTCAATTATCCATGGAACACAAAGCAGCACACCTCCCATACAGTCTTCCTAGAAAATGTGTACTCTCTAGTGATTTTTTAGGTCCTCAAGGCAACTCTATGGCATTTTAAACCAGAAGTCCCATTATTTTCAATGGTGTTCACTCTTATCCACAGTTTTTGGTATCCACCGCGGGCCCCCAAACTAATCCCCAGCAGATACAGGAGTCCTACTGTATTGCAAGTGAGTGCATGTATTCACCCATTTGCAGTGATTGCTGTTTTGTCTCCACCATTTTCCCGCTTATTTGCATCCATTCACATCTATTCGAATGGAGCGTCCACACACTCTGAAAAAGGGCAATAGAGCAAAAATGCACAGTTATGCAAATTTGGATGGCTAAACATGAGTAAATACACATTATGTGCATTTTCCAGGAAACTTTGGGGAAAACTGCTAATCCTTTTACTGTGCAGTTTGTGGATTTTTTAGTCCCCCTCTCTCCGAATACTGCAAATCTCATTCGGATCATGTTGGGCCACATCGTATTCTCTGCGAATCCTATGAGGAGTATTTTCATCATCTGGACAACCCCCAGGTTACTCGTCCATAATTGTAATACGGAATGCTAGCCAGTATCTTCTGCAAAATACATGTGGACAAAATCCAGATAACTAGTATTATTTAACAAGAATATTATTTAACCAGAAGTTAAGATTATTGATAGGTCTGCAGTGAGATACCTCAAAGAACAATCTTGGCTTAACTCATTGGTGGATCCTAGTGTTACAAGAATCCCTCTGAGAAGAAAGTCAAAAATAGAACCAAAGACATTAGTGACAAAGCTGCTGTTGTTGACAAATGGCTCAATAGGTCTCACATCCTTCAATGCATATTCACTTCCATCCAAATGAAATGCATGAACTGTGAGAAACAGCTCAGCAACTGTTAATCCCCAGCTCTCTTTAAAAAGCGAAATGTGGACTTGCTCCAACTTCCTACACAGTTTCCCGCCCCCCACCCCCACTACCTCACTTTGTCTCAATAACAGGTTTTGACTAGAATGACCTTCTACAATCCCTCAAGGAACTTTCCTACCATACATGAGCAAACAATTTTATATATTACAAAACATAACGCTCCGTGCATGCAACCCTGAATGGCTGGGAACAAAAGAGACAGAACACAAATACTGTGACACTACTATAATGTTCTAGAAGTTTCTGCATGCCTCAGAAGCCCATCTTCTCACCTTCATCCTGACTTCATCCATACACAAAGGAGAGAAAGTTAGAAAATAAATGGAATGTTCAAAGGCAACATGTAATCTTTCCCCTAGACAGTACAGTCGGCCCTCTGTATTGATGGGTTATGTATCTACAGATTCAAACAACCACAAATAGGAAATCTTGGGGGGGGGAGCAGTGTGGGACATCTCATCTCTCCCCTGCCCCACCTGCTCAATGGTGACCTCATGAGAGGAATACAGCAGAAGCTGTTCCGCCACAAAAAAGCCCCTGAGGTGGGGTGGGGAGAGAGCGACAGGGAGGAAGAGAGGGAAGGAAGAAGTGAGGGGGCTGCTCAGAACAGAACCCTATTGGTCTTGGATCATGGGCTGCGCATCCATGAGGGGGGACTTCCGGCAAGAGATGGGGTGCATCTCACAACAGTTGGAAGAAACATTTTTGCCAACAGTCTCAAGAAATAGATCAGGAGGGCTTTAAACTGAGTCAAATGGGGGAGGGAGACAGTATTCTGGAAGGCAAAGCGGCTGGAGAAAATAGTCAAACTGTCATGGAAGGAACAAGGCAAACAGCGCAAGGACCCAACAGTGGGAGGCAAAAAAACTTTCACAGGCAGCAAGTAAAGGGAACACATGGTCTTAGATGTCTCTACACTAATTCACAGAGCATGGGAAATAAGCAAGATGAACTTGAACTCCTAGCACTACAAAACAAATATGATATAATAGGCATTACTGAAACCTGGTGGGACGACTCTTATGATTGGAATGTAGGAATAGAGGGGTATAAGCTTTTTAAGAGAAACAGGCCAAACAGGAAAGGAGGAGGAACAGCATTATATGTCAAGGATATTTACACCAGTAAAGAGATCCATGACATCAATACTGGAAGCCAGGTGGAGAGCATCTGGATAAAAATTAAAGGGGAGGGAAACAACAGGGATGTTATTATGGAACTCTACTACAGACCCCCAAGTCAGATGGAGGAATTGGATGATGCCTTTCTAGAACAGATGAACACACATGCAGAAAGGAGAGATGTAGTAGTGATGGGTGACTTCAACTATCCTGATATTTGCTGGCAATCTGCTGGGAGGTGTCTCAAGAAACCAGAATGGATGACTAAAGAACTTTCAACGGAGCTAAGTTTTAAACGGAACATGTATAGGAAATGGAAAAGGCGGGAAATCACCAAAGAAGAATTCAAACAGATAGCGATGTGCAGGAGTAAAGTCAGAAAAGCTAAAGCACAGAATGAGCTCAGGCTTGCTAGGGAGGTTAAGAACAATAAACAGGGCTTTTTCGGCTATGTCCACAGCAAAAGGAGGAAGAAGGAAATGATAGGGCCACTATGTGGAGAAGATGGCAAAATGCTAAGAGGGGACAGAGAAAAGGCAGAATTACTCAACACCTTCTTTGCCTCAGTGTTTTCAGAAAAGGAAAAGGGGGACCAACCTGAGGATAAAAGAACAGAGGACACAATAGGGGAAATCCAGCTCAGAATAAGCAAAGAGATAGTACAGGAATACCTTCTTAATCTAAATGAATTTAAATCTCCAGGACCAGATGAACTACATCCAAGAATATTAAAAGAGCTGGCAAATGTGATCTCAGAGCCATTGGCAATCATCTTTGAGAACTCTTGGAGAACAGGAGAAGTTCCAGCAGACTGGAGGAGGGCAAATGTTGTCCCCATCTTCAAAAAGGGGGAAAATGAGGATCCCAACAATTATCGTCCAGTTAGTCTGACATCAATTCCAGGGAAGATTCTAGAGCAGATCATTAAACAAAGAGTCTGTGAACATTTAGAAGGCAATGCCATAATCACAAAAAGTCAACATGGGTTTCAGAGAAACAAGTCATGCCAGACTAATCTGATCTCTTTTTTTTTTTATAAAGTTACCAGCTTGGTAGATGAAGGGAATGCTGTGGATATCACATACCTTGATTTCAGTAAGGCCTTTGACAAGGTTCCCCATGACATTCTTGCAAACAAGCTTGTAAAATGTGGGGTAGACAAGTTAACTGTGCAATGGATTTGTAATTCGTTGACCAGCCGAACCCAAAGGGAGCTCAGCAGTGGCTCCTCTTCATCTTGGAAAGATGTGACCAGTGGGGTGCCACAGGGTTCTGTCCTGGGCCCAGTGCTATTCAACCTCTTTATCAATGACTTGGATGAGGGAATTAGGGGCATACTTATCAAATTTGCAGATGACACCAAATTAGGAGGGGTAGCTAATACCCTAGAGGACAGGATCAAAATTCAGAATGACCTGGATAGACTGGAGAGCTTGGCCAAAGCTAACAAAATGAAATTCAATATGGAGAAATGTAAGGTACTGCACTTAGGGCGGAAAAATGGAATGCATAGATATAGGATGGGAGAGACCTGGCTGAACGAGACTACGTGCGAAAGGGATCTAGGAGTCCTAGTAGATCACAAGTTGAACATGAGACAACAGTGTGACGCGGCAGCTAAAAAGGCCAATGCAATTTTGGGGTGTATCAATAGAAGTATAGTGTCTAGGTCAAGGGAAGTAATGGTGCCGCTCTATTCTGCCCTGGTCAGACCACACCTAGAATACTGTGTCCAGTTCTGGGCACCACAATTCAAAAAGGATATGGACAAATTGGAGCATGTCCAGAGAAGGGCAACTAAAATGGTGAAAGGCCTGGAAACCATGCCATATGAGGAGAGAGTTAGGGAGCTGGGTATGTTTAGCCTGGAAAAAAGACGGTTAAGAGGCGATATGATAGCCCTGTTTAAGTATTTGAAGGGGTGTCACATTGAGGATGGAGCAGGCTTGTTTTCTGCTGCTCCAGAGACTGGAACACGGAGCAAGCTCCGGGAACAGAGATTCCACCTCAACATTAGGAGGAACTTTTTGACAGTCAGAGCTGTTCGGCAGTGGAACACACTCCCTCGGAGCATGGTGGGGTCTCCTTCCTTGGAGGTCTTTAAACAGAGGCTGGATTGCCATCTGTTGGGGATGCTTTGATCAAGATTTCCTGCATGGCAGGGGGTTGGACTGAATGGCCCTCATGATCTCTTCCAACTCTACAATTCTATGATTCTATGATTCTATTATTCTATGGTCTTACTAGGGTCTTACAGTAAGCTAAAGCTTGGCAAAGGCTGGTAAGCCACCCTGGAGTCTCTTCCCATGGCAGTTGACATACAAAGTGAGTGGCACAGGTGGCCCTTTTGCCACTGGTTTTCAGGCTGGGGACTTGAGCATCCATGGATTTTAGCATCTATGGATTTGGAGTCCTGGAACCAATCCTCTGTGGACACAGAAGGCCAACGGTACCTCCTTCTTCCAATGGTTTCTCTTACTAGTGAGAGTGATGCAGGGCTAGGCTGTAGAGATTCTTTGGAAGAAGCCAATCAATCCTGCCACTCTCAGAGGCATATTTAGTGGGAATGCAAGAGAAGGTCTTCTCGGTGGTTGCTCCCAGGCATCAGAACTCTCTTTCTAGGGGAGCTAGATATATCTCTCTCTCCCAACCCCCAGTTAATTCTGGGGAACTATTTTTAAAAGGAAAAAAAAGCCTTTCATAGTGTGTTGTACTTCTTTTACCCTCTGCTTTTAAATGGATGTTTTAATTTTTTTTTATTTAGAGTTGCCAGATCTCAGAGCCTGGTCCTGAGTCTCCAGTTTTCATGGGCCATTTCCATGGGTCAGCTAGCTATAACTTGCAAGCCTTAATTCATTTGTTGCTGCAACTTGCAAAGGCTGTCCAGGAGGTCTATGTCTTTACTTAGTTAACTTCCTTATTCTCTCCCAGTTGTTATGGTGCCATGGCTCACCCTTTAGTCTTCTCTGCTTCTACCATCTGTCTAGAAGCAAGTGGGCTCCATTAAATGTTCTTTATCCCATCTCCTTAAGTAAGTGAGCAAGAATAAAACCCGCATTTTACTTTGATTTGGAAACAGTCCCTTTAACTATGATTTCTCTCTTAATTGTTAAACAGGAAAATGTGTTTTCTCTGAGTGTATTTGAATGACAAGCTGTGAGAACTGTGTTTGCACTTAAAGCATAATGCGTAAATGATGTTCCTACAAGCTGTCCATAGGTCTCAGGTTTTGGCCCCAAAATGTAAGCGCTTGGGACAATGCTAAACTGTCAACAATGTTTTAGTTCTATAGATAGATTAATGCTATTGTAAACCTAAGTTTCTGTAAGTTTTTAAGTATATGTATTTTTACTTAGAGCCAGTATGGTGCAGTTATCTGAGTGTTGAACTAGGACCAGGGATTGAATCCTCTGAACAAATCTTGCCAAGAAAACACCATGATACGTTTCCTCTTTTTCTTTTTTAATGTTTTAAATTATAAAAGATACAATTATAAAAGATATGATTCTCCACATCAAAGGAAAGGGATTTTGAATAAATAACAACTTGTTCCCTTGGCGGGGAGAGTGTGGGGATGGAAGGGCTATAGTGGAAGAAATATCAATATTTGGATTATTGGGATAATTATTATTGAGATATGCCATGATATTGAGAACCCAGCTGCACTGGGCAGGGCACATTTCTAGGATGGAGGACCATCGCCTCCCAAAAATAGTACTCTATGGTGAACTCACCAAGGGTCAGCATAAGAGGGGCGCTCCAAAAAAAGTGATACAAGGACTCCCTGAAACAACATCTCAGGCTCAGCCAAACTGATCACCAACAATGGTCTACCCTGGCCTCACATGGGGAGACATGGAGACACACTATCCACAATGCTGCAGCCTTATTTGAGAACTCACGCCAAACAAGTCTTGAAGAGAAACCACAACGCAGAAAGAATCACAACCCAGAAACATCACCCAAGGAGACCTTCTGCTGTGCTTTCTGCAACTAGACTTGTTTATCTCGGATTGGCCTTTTCAGTCATCAGCGTGTTTGCAGAAAGCGCGGGATGAGTCCTTCCTGAATCTTCATTTGCGAAGAAAAGCCAGAGAGAGATTATTGGGATAATCAACTTGATAGATATCTGTTAGCACTAATGGTTTTGTGTTAAATTTGGGGGCTATCATAGGTATGTATGTAAAAATAATGTTTGTTAACAATCCCAAAAATACAATCAACATTAAAAAAACTCATAGGATCACCTTAGGATTGCCATAATTTGGAAATGACATGAAGGTACACAACAACACACAACAATTTTTTAAACTTAATTTCTTTTCTCTTGTAAGTTGTCTTAAGTCCCAGCAGGGGACAAAAGAGTATAAATACATTAATCCAAAACAAGATATTTTGCTGTATTTCATGTACAAAAGCCAAACGAACTGGCAGCTCCATCTTTCTTCAGACATAGTCATGGGACAACACATTACACTGCATCTAAAGGCAGAAGGCTAGTGAAGCAATTCCAGGGCAGAGAGTATGGTAGATTCTCTTCTCTGACACCTCCCACTATCTGCCACCTGAAGCCACTGCCATACTCTGCCTAATGGTAGGGTTGGGCATGGATCCATGAAAGGAAGATTCTCCACTGTCCCAGTTTGGAAGGGACAGTTCTGATTAATCCTTTCTTGGCCCACTTTTTCAGATGATTTTAACATGTACCATCTCCTCCTACTTTTCCCCTGGGGTGGTAGAATCTTGTGTTTCCCTGTACACACTGGCTGCAGCCACACTGCAGAAATAATGCACTTTGATACTGCCTTAACTATCATGGCTCCATCCTATGGAATCCTGGGATTTGTAGTTTGTGGTGGCACCAGAGCCCTATGACAGAGGCAGCTAACTGTCTCACAAAACTACAAATCCCAGATTTCCACAGCATTGAGCCCTGGCAGTTAATGGGACGTCAAACTGCATTATTTCTGCAGTGTGGCAGCAGCCTCAGTCAAAAGCAAACCGTAGCAGCCCCTACTAGTTTGTGCATTCTTCTCCATCAATAACTGTTGCCATCTTGGACATACTCTGAGGTTGCTTAGCCACATGTGTCCTGGTTTCATCTGTGGAATGCTGGAGGGTATGCTATAGGTTGCTGGCCTATGAGATAAAACTTTCTATCTGCTCAGGTCACTTTCAACACAGAAAACAAAGCACGAGGAAAGCCAGCCCTTGAACTACATGATAGTTACTCCACTGTCATTTAGTGAGGCCACACAGTCGATAACTGTAAAACTAACTAAAGCTATTTACAGCACAGAAAATATTTTCCATCATTAAGTGCAGTTGCAATGTAATTTAGTTATACTTTCATTACAAGGAAGAAAAGACAAACATGTTTAAATATTTGACAGGATGTCATACTGAGGATGGAGCAAGCTTCTTTTCTGATGAGAGACTAGAGACTAGGACATGGAGCAATGGACTCAAACTACAGGAAAAGAGATTCTACCTAAGCATTAGGAGGAACTTCCTGACAGTAAGAGCTATTTGGCAGTGGAATGCATTGCCTTGGAGTGTGGTGGGGTCTCCTTCTTTGGAGGTTTTTAAATAGAGGCTGGGCGGCCATCTGTCGGGAATGCTTTGATTGTGTATTCCTGCATGGCAGGAGGTTGGACTTGATGGCCCTTGTGGTCGCTTCCAACTCTATGATTCTGTGTAAAGTAACTAGTTATTTGTAACATGCTACATTCAAGCTCTGGAAATACACACCCACTATTCCTTCCAGTTTTGAAAAAGTGGAATTTTATACCTGTTTTGTGTTCCAGGAAAGGTGTGACTCAGCTCTTGGAACAGGAGGAGCCTTTTCAAAGGATATAAATATTTGGGCTGTGAAATCGACTCTTCCTTCCTCCTGTTCATCTGAAGCACGCCATTAACCTGATTTTCTTAACAGAGTTGGATACTGATGCAGTCCCATTAAAAAAAAAGAAAAGCTTTTATATATTCTCTACAGTGTTCCCAGAATAGCAGTTCTGTAACACGTGGCATATATATATATTGTTGCCTAGCATCATGATGTTGGAAATGACCTGTTTAAATCACTGGATAAAAATGCTCTTGAGTTATGTTCCAACCTTTCAGCACAAAAATAAAAACCCGTTAGCATGTCATCTTATATTGTTGTCATCATTTCCGTACACTGCATTTCCAATTATGACCAAGATAAAAATTAAAAAGAAAAAGAAAACAGCCAAACTGAATTGGGGGGGGGGAATCACTCCTTTTTGGAAGTAGAAGAACCACTGTTTAGAATAAATAACAGAAACACTGCTTCTGTGGTTTTAGCAGCAGCCTAATATGTGTGTGTGCGTTGGTGCTGATGAGTATTGGAGGCAGTGTCAGGTGAAGAAGAACTCTACTTCTATAACTCAGATTTCTTGCATAGACCCATCTAGCAGTAGATATCAGCTATGATAACTAAATGGATCCTCCATGTATAGAGCCAGTACAACTGCTATGAGTATTGGTTTGGCCTAGTGAGTAGGGAAACCCTGAAAAGGGGGCTGTACTTGCTGGCTGAGTTCAGAAGCAGAGGGAGAGTTAGAGCTAGAGAGGAACTGTTCCAAGGCTAAGGAGTAGGCTCTTTTCACCTTGAAAAAGATAGTGGTATTTTCATTTATGTGTTTAGGAGGGAATAAAAGGGCAAATTCTTGATGGTGCAATTTCTATATTCCATTTCATCTATTTTGTATTTTTTTAAAAAATAATAAGGCTTTAAGGTTGCAACAAATGTTGCAATACTGCTGAGCAGCAGAAGTAGAAGAGTCCTGCATTCAAGTCCTGCACTGGCACCTCATTGGATGCATGGAACTTTTGGTATAGTGCATATGTGCCAAAGTTAAATATACAATTTGTTATATTTCTGTTAAAAATGTGTGCTGAGATTTAAAGTGCAATTGTGTTTGCGACACAGGTCAACTTCCATATCTGCAGGGGATACATTCCAAGACCCCCTGTGGATACCTGGTACCATGGATAATAATGAACCTTATTATTTTCAATAAGACAAACACCAGACGTTGACCATAGAATAACACTGGAGGACCTAGAAATGCCTAGTGAGAACATAGTTTTTTGGACGTGGATAAGTGAAAATGTAGATACTGAATCCATGGATACATATCCATGGATATAATTATATTCAATTATTGTTAGGCCCATAGAACCCAGAAAGAGGCACACCAGCATATCTTTGAAAACTGGATGCTGGGAACAGCCCATACAGAAAGGCAGGAATCATAGAAGCACCTAGAGGATTCTGCCAAAAAGACAGCCAGAAAAAAAACAGGTGGCAGTCTTGCATTTATTTAATAAACGAGGATGGTTTTATAGAACAGCAAAGGTTTGGTGACAAGCAAGCCACAAGTCAGGTTCCAAATTGTGAGACAGAACCACTCTAGTACACATTTCAGGGACATGGGTGGTGCTCTCTGTTTTGTAGGGACGGGAAGAATATTCAAAAATATTTAGAAAATTGTTAAAACTCTTCCTCTCTACCAAGTATCAAGAACCATGATGAGGAACGGCTTAGGGAGCTGGGCATGTTTAGTCTGGAGAAGAGAAGGTTGAGAGGGGACATGATAGCCATGTTTAAATATTTGAAGGGATATCATACTGAGGATGGGGCGAGCTTATTTTCCGCTGCTTCAGAGACTAGGACACAGAGCAATGGATTCAAACTACAGGAAAAGAGATTCCACCTAAACATTAGGATGAACTTCCTGACAGTAAGAGTTGTTCGGAAGTGGAATGCACTGCCTGGGAGTGTGGTGGAGTCTCCTTCCTTGGAGGTTTCTAAACAGGCTGGATGGCTATCTGTCGGGAATGATTTGATTATGTATTCCTGCATGGTAGGAGGTTGGACTGGATGGCCCTTGTGGTCTCTTCCAACTCTATGATTCTATGATTCTAATTCTGGACTGATGATAATCTTCAAAGCTGAGGACTTGTGCTGTGCCAGCAGTTCTTAACCTGTGGTCCGCAGACTCCCAGGGGTCCACAATGTCCTCACAGGGGGGCTGCAAAGGCTTGAAGGCTGCTCCACCCATGTGATAGGAGTCAAGGCAAAGGCTGGCTGGCTTGGGCTGCACATTGTCCTTCAATACACTCCAGCCACAAACTTGCAGGAAGAAGCAGGAGAAGTCTTCCCTCCCCCTCCAGTGCCTCTGAGGGGAGGTGTGATGGATGGTGTGATTGTATTAATAATTATTTAGGGTAACAACATAAAGTTTGTTGTATGTATCTGGATTAGGGATGGAAAAGCATTTTTAAAAAAAATTGAAAAAATTATTTAAAAATCTGTTTCTCAATTGCTGGTAAACCCTAATGAGAACCCTAGACGGACAAGAATTTTCACAGTTCAGGACCTATGCTGTGCAAAAGTCACAGATTTTTGGACAAAACCCCCCAGCATTTTCTGCACAAGATTTTCTGTGCAGAAAAAACTGATATTTTCTGTGCAATGAATGGGCAGGTTTTATGCAGAATGTGCCCAACCCCTTCACTTTCTGAACAGAAAACAACATTTTCTGTTCAGAAAAATATGGGTTTTTTTTTTCTGAATAGAAAGAATTTTCCAGTGAAGAATATGGTGTTTTATGCAGTATAACTCCCAAAATGCAAATAGTCTTTGAAATCTGAAACTTTTTTTCAAAGAATTTTTTTACACTAGGAAAATATTGCTAAAATTACTCATTACTTAATTTGAGAATGAAGTTAGCAAAAATTGCATCCCAAGTGGAGTCTATTCACACATTATGGTCAAGAGAAGGGGCTTATTTCTGTAATCTCACCTACTTCTGTCCAGCATCAATTCACACATTTGGAATGGCCCAAGGGTCACCTTCTGTTGCTTCTGACAGAGGGCTTTGCATAGCTAACATACTAACAGGGGACAGAGAAAAGGCAGAATTACTCAACACCTTCTTTGCCTCAGTGTTTTCAGAAAAGGAAAAGGGGGACCAACCTGAGGATAAAAGAACAGAGGACACAATAGGGGAAATCCAGCTCAGAATAAGCAAAGAGATAGTACAGGAATACCTTCTTAATCTAAATGAATTTAAATCTCCAGGACCAGATGAACTACATCCAAGAATATTAAAAGAGCTGGCAAATGTGATCTCAGAGCCATTGGCAATCATCTTTGAGAACTCTTGGAGAACAGGAGAAGTTCCAGCAGACTGGAGGAGGGCAAATGTTGTCCCCATCTTCAAAAAGGGGAAAAAAGAGGATCCCAACAATTATTGTCCAGTTAGTCTAACATCAATACCAGGGAAGATTCTAGAGCAGATCATTAAACAGAGAGTCTGTGAACATTTAGAAGGCAATGCTATAATCACAAAAAGTCAACATGGGTTTCAGAGAAACAAGTCATGCCAGACTAATCTGATCTCTTTTTTTGATAAAATGATCAGCTTGGTAGATGAAAGGAACGCTGTGGATATCGTATACCTTGATTTCAGTAAGGCCTTTGACAAGGTTCCCCATGACATTCTTGCAAACAAGCTTGTAAAATGTGGGCTAGATACGTTAACTGTTCAATGGATTTGTAATTGGTTGACCGGCCGAACCCAAAGGGTGCTCAGCAGTGGCTCCTCTTCATCTTGGAAAGATGTGACCAGTGGGGTGCCACAAGGTTTGGTCCTGGGCCCTGTGCTATTCAACATCCTTATCAATGACTTGGATGAGGGAATTAGGGGCATACTTATCAAATTTGCAGATGACACCAAATTAGGAGGAATAGCTAATACCCTACAGGACAGGATCAAAATTCAAAATGACCTGGATAGACTGGAGAGCTGGGCCAAAGCTAACAAAATGAAATTCAATACGGAGAAATGTAAGGTACTGCACTTAGGGCGAAGAAATGAAATGCATAGATATAGGATGGGGGAGACCTGGCTGAATGAGACTACATGTGAAAGGGATCTAGGAGTCCTAGTAGACCACAAGTTGAACATGAGTCAACAGGGTGGTGCGGCAGCTAAAAAGGCCAATGCGATTTTGGGCTGCATCAATAGAAGTATAGTGTCTTGATCAAGGGAAGTAATAGTGCCGCTCTATTCTGCCTTGGTCAGACCTCACCTAGAATACTATGTCCAGTTATGGGCACCAAAATTCAAAAAGGATATGGACAAATTGGAGCGTGTCCAAAAAAGGGCGACTAAAATGGTGAAAGGTCTGGAAACAATGCCTTATGAGAAGAGATTTAGGACTTTTTCGGACGCAGAAAAATAATGAAAGCAGCCTCGTCAGCTTGCGAGGCTGCTGCGCTGCAAAGCGTCCCTTTCGTATGACGCTCGCCCCTGCCAGTACTGTTGCGGTACCGTGGGGAGAGTTGAGCGTCATATTTCGTCATTTTTGAGTAAAAAATGACGAAATATGATGCTCAACTCTCCCCGCGGTACCGCAACAGTACTGGCAGGGGCGAGCGTCATACGAAAGGGACGCTTTGCAGCGCAGCAGCCTCGCAAGCTGACGAGGCTGCTTGTGTTACTTTCTTCGCGTCCGAAAAAGTCCTTAGGGAGCTGGGTATATTTAGCCTGGAAAAAAGACGGTTAAGAGGCGTTACGATAGCCCTGTTTAATTATTTGAAGGGGTGTCACGTTGAGGATGGAGCAGGCTTGTTTTCTGCTGCTCCAGAGACTGGAACACGGAACAATGGATGCAAGCTCCAGGAACAGAGATTCCACCTCAACATTAGGAGGAACTTTTTGACAGTAAGAGCCGTTCGGAGCGTGGTAGGGTCTCCTTCCTTGGAGGTCTTTGATCAGATCCCATAAAACAGTTCTGATTACTTAATTTGTAAGGCTGTTCATGCAAGACCAGCAGCTGGTGAGCCTGGGGTCAAATTTTGTCTTTTCTTTCCACCAAAAAACAAACAAACAAACAAACAAACAAACAAACAAAAAACTTTCCACATTGGCCAACATCTACCATGTCTGAAAGAAAGGTAATGTACAGAGAAAACGGAATCTCCATACCCTTCAATGGTCTCGATATGGCAGGGACTATCCCGATTCATCTTCTGCTGTCCCAGTTTTTCAGCTGCTTTTAAAATGTCCCAGTTCCTCTCTCTGCCTCCCACTTCCCCCCTTAGTCTTCAGTTTACTTCAATTGTCAACTTCTGCAGTCTCTCCTACCTTGTGTGTTCTTCCTTGGGAGCTGCTGTGGACTGGGAGGTGATACAGAAAAACTTAAATAATTAATGTTTGCCATATTGATCACAATGTGTTGCTTCACCACATTTGTCCCAGTTTTCATCTTTGAAATGTTGGAGGGAATGCTGCTCTGGCAAGGGGTGGAAATTACTATAGTCTGTGCCTGTCCATAAACAATGCTGTAATTTGCAAAGGCATATTACTACACAGAAAGGTCTAGGGTTAGCTGTACATATGCACTATGCATACACAGTGGCTGACCTCCATGTGCTATGCAAAAATGCCATCAGTGAGTCATGGAATGCAAACTTAACCATGGGGACAAAGACAGAAGTCTCACCAAGCCCCATGAGAACTAGAGGTGTGCAGTGTCATTAATGTATGGATGTGGCACTAACATGGGCAACTGTGGAAGGGTATTATAGAATCATAGAGTTGGAAGAGACCACAAGGGCCATCTAGTCCAGCTTCTGCCCTGTGGAATACACAATCAAAGCACGCCTGACAGATGGCCATCCAGGCTCTGTTTTTAAAACCTCCAAAGGAGGAGACTCCACCACACTCCAAAGCAGTGTTTTCCACTGTCAAACAGCTCTTAGCATCAGGAAGTTTTTCCTAATGCTTAGGTGGCATGAGTCCATTGCTCTGTGTCCTAGTCTCTGGAGCCACAGAAAACAAGCTTGCTCTGTCCTCAATATGACATCCCTTCAAGTATTTAAATATGGCTATCATGCCGCCTCTTAACCTTCTCTTCTCCAGGCTAAACATACCCAGTTCCTCAGAGGGCATGGATTCTAGACATCAAACCATTTTAATTACCCTCCTCTGGACTTGTTCCAGCTTCATTAACCAAGTTCATGGAGGATAATTCTATCCATGGGTTACCAGTCATGATGTCTACAAGTGATCCAATTCAGAAACAATATACTAGCAACTGGGAGGAAAGAATGGGACATGGCTACTGCTCCCATGTTTGGCATGTAGGTTTCTCAGAGGCAGCTAGTTAGCCACTAAGTGAAGAGAATGCTAGACCAGAGAGCCTTTGGTCTGATCCCACCTGGTCCTTCTTATATTCTTAGCTGACATATATCTATATTGATATCTATATCGATATCAATAAATATAGATATAGATGACACATATAACAAGTTTACTAGGCCAGATGCTTTCACTAGCCTGCTAATAACATATCAAGTGTAAGTCCAACCCACATCAGCATACTTTTTGGTTGTTGCAGAGATTGGTATTCTCTTCCTTCCTTCGCAACAACCAAAATCCACTCTAGACTCATGGTTTAGCCCCTGTACACCACCCACAGCTATTTTGTGGCTGGTAGAGACTAGGAATATTGGAGACACATCTGGCTGTGTCCCTTTAGCCAAGTACAGAATGATTATATCATCCTTTGTGATTTGCAAATCTTCCAGAGATCTCAGGGACAAGGGCATATAGCCAGATGCTTCTCTGACCCCCCCCCCACTCTCCACCATGCACTGAATGGTTGTGAGATGGGTGGGCAGTGGTGAAATGTTGAGTTGGTGGGGTTCAGAGGAGAGATGTAGCATAGTTCCACCTGTGGAACTTTTCTCTTATGAGTTGCTATACAGGATCTAGCCACAGACAGCAATAATTTTATCCTCAAGCAGCCTGTTGCTTCCAAAACCTCTCGCAAGGACCCATCATCACCTAATGCATTTTAGGGCCTGTCTACACTGCAGAAATACAGCAGTTTGACACCACTTTATCCACCATAGATCTATCCTATGGAATCCTGGTATCCATAGTTTGTTCAGGCACCAGAGTTCTCCAACAGAAAAGCCTAAATACCTCACCAGACTACAAATACCAGGAATCCATAGGATAGAACTATGGTTGATAAAGTGGTGTCAAACTGCTGTATTTCTCCAGTGTAAACAAACCCCAAGTCCTTAAATTTAGAACAGTGGTTCTTAACCTGTGGTCCGGAAACCCTCAGGGGGCTGTGATGTCCTCACAGGGGGTCTGTGAAAGCTTTAAGACTGGTCAGGCCACCTCCTCCCCGGAGTGGAGCGGACACAGGACAGGAGTCAAGGCAAAGGTTGGCTTGGCCTGTGCATTGCCATTCAATCCGCTCCAGCCACAAACTTCCAAGAAGTATCAGAAGAAAAGTCTTCCCCCCTCCTGTAGTGCCTCTGAGGGAAGGTTTAATGGATGGTGTAATTGTATCATCATCATCATCGAATCATAGAATCAGAAGAGACCACAAGGGCCATCCAGTCCGACCCCCTGCCATGCAGGAATAAACAATCAAAGCATTTCTGACAGATGGCCATCTAGCCTCTGCTTAAAAACCTCCAAAGAAGGAGACTCCACCACACTATCTATATATATAAAACTCTTGGGTATGTTGCCTTTCCCAGTGTTCTGACTGGCTGCTCAGGAAACACATCCAACCAATCATTACCCACATGCAAATTCCCTCTCCACCTCACAATCTACTCCTACCACTCAGTCTGTGGTCCAAATTGGGACCCATACAGTCAACTGATGGCAGCAGCAGGCTGCCTGCAACTGGACCCAGGCAGTCAATTGGCGGCCACAGCAGAGCGAGTCACCCTCAGCAATTCCGGGAGAAGTGTGAAACACTGAGAAGGTAGAGGAGATATTTTGAATCCCACCAGCCTACCTTACAGGGTTGTTGTAAGATCTACCAGGCATTATTTGGGGAGTTTCTAATGGTATATGATACACCAGGTTCAGCTAGTTATTAGGCATTATTATTGTTGTTGTTGTTGTTTTAAATCTTGAGTTTTAAATCTTGAGTCTTGGGGGTCTGTGGCAAGAAAAGGTATTTAAAGGAGGTCTCTGGTAAATAAAAGTTTAAGAGCAACTGATCTAGAAGCTTAAGGAGCACATTCCCCCTCCTTGTGTTCAGGAAACTTTAATCCCTGGCCCTAATGTAAGCCAGCCTCATAAATGTTTCCATGTTTATATCAGTGAGAGAGTGATGTGGTTGCCACCTCTTTTCCTGGCTGTGCTCTTCCACCTTTTGCAGGAAGAAATGCTCATTAGCCTCTTGGTATACATCTCAGGCCACTGATTGTGTGAAGGCCCATGGGGAGGGGGAGCCCTAAAGGACTACAAGCCTAGTCTACAAGGACTACAAGTTGAGTTTCTCACACACAACTGAGAAAAGCCATGAATGTACAGTCTGCAGATATGAAAGGAAACATTTAAGAAATGCAGCAGTAGTCAAAGTTTCACTTAAGCTTTAACACTGTCGTCTCTGCAATGCAAGATAAAAGAATCCAGCAGATATAGAAGACCTTCAAACCATCAGTGCTGATACTGAATGCATTGTATCACTTGAAAGCATGGATGGGGAGTTTCAGCTTTCAGAATTCCTTTATCAAATACACTAACATTCCACAAATAGTACTCATCCACCTAATGCAACTCAGAGACAGTGAGACTGACACACATCTCTCTCTCTCCCTCTCTCTCTCTCTCTCTCTCACACACACACACACACACACACTATGTGTAAGTGGGGGATGGGGCGGTCCTCTTTCAGTTCTATTTTCACAACACCCACCTCCACAAACTGCTGCAAGAGAACAGTTTTGTCAACCATGGGCCCATTCCTTTAAAGGCCACCGAACAATAATATTTCATCTCATGAACATATATACATTTTTCAAAATGCTTCAAAAATGCAAGAGCTGTCAGCTAATCCCATTCAGTTTCTCCACAAGTTACTCACTCCAACAGTTTCTTAAACCTCTTGTTCTCTCAAAACTTTGGGACCCCCCCCCTCCATGTGCTAGTTACTGTCACAAAGTTAATAAGCATAAAGCCCTTGGAGAGCAGATTTCAGAAATCTTCTTCCTTTGTTCATTTACTATATTAAATATACATACATATCTCTCCAACAGCTGTTAAGGAACCCACTGCTCGTCAAATCAAAGACGCGTCTTAGGCAAGTAATAGCCAGAATGCATTTCACAAAGCTCCAAATCTGGAAGAGAAAACTCCCCTTCCCACTAAAAATTAATGATCCACCCTCTGCTAAGAAAGCAGTAATGCAGAAGTTGTCTAGAAAAGCCTGGCTCCAGTGAAGTAAGGCACACATTTCGACTCTCCAGCAGCATCCACCAGTGCTCAACTTATTACAGCTTCAACCTCTGGATAAATCCCACTTTAAAATAATAAGACAATCAACTGTTCCTTCCTGCATTAAGGAATATATCTTAAGCTCTCCCTCAAGCCGCTGCTAAAACATCTGCTCAAAAGTTTCTCTCCCTCCCAATCCCTATTTTAAAAAGAGGATTTCATTACCACAAACTCCTTTTCTTTTCTTTTCTTTTCTTGGCCTCTTAAACCCACAACTTCACATGGAGGTTACAGTTCTCAAATGACAGTTCAGTCAGGGTGAACCCCCTTCCCTCCCTTCCTAGGGAGCCTCAAAGCCAAGCTTTCACAACTTGATCTGTACAGCTGTTTACTCTGGAGTAAGCCCCACTAGGAGTTAGAAGGAGAGCCGGTGGCTCCCAGTGGGGAAACACATTTAGGATTGGGGTTTAAGGCAGGGGGTGGGTGGGAGAAAGAGGCCTACCTACCTTAAAACTTTCCAGCTTTTCAGGGGGTCCAGATCAGAGATGATGGAAACCATTGTAATCTCTCGCTCCCCCCACTCTCTTTCTTCTCCAAAGAAAAGAGAAATTCCAAAGCAACTAAACTGGAGCCTCTTTTTTAAAAAAAGCAGCCAGCCTTCTCTCTGCTTAACGACAACAGGCAGTCCAAAAAGAAGAAGCCAAAAAAACCAAACCCTACAGCAATTCCTCCTTCTCCAGCTGATAAGAAGTTCAGCCTCTCTCTGTCTCTCCCTACACACACACACACACACACACACACACACCCAAGTCAATCTCGTGGTGTTCTACCGCTTGGCAAACTCCTGGTGTGGTTTCTCCACCACCCCCACCCCCTTCCCCACTTTCTCCTTTTGGAAAAAATAAAGAAAAGAAAAGAAAGAAGTCAGAAAACTCTTGTAAAAAAAAATCTCCTGCAAAGGGTTCGGTTTTGACCTTTCCGCATCTGCGCTCCAGGGCGCAGTCCAATCTCTCGTGATTCACACCGTCCGCCTCTGCTTGCTTAAGGAACCAGCAGAGATGTCAATTTGCAAAGCCTCCTGACTCTGCCTGCAAATCAGGCACAGATTATCAGAAACTGGCACCGATGGTGTGTGTGTGTGTGTGTGTGTGCGTGTGTTGGTGTCTCAGGCTGTTGGCCAGTCTGCCCCTCCCCAGCTTTCTCAGACTTAGACCAGAGTTTAAGATCCCCCCACCTTTCCCCATAGTTAAGGTTTTATGACACTCCGAAAGCAGCAAACACATTTTCTTTTCTTCCCAAACTCCCCACCCCCTTTGCTTTTGGAGCCTTTCCCTCTTCTCTCCCACCCCCCTCCTCCTTTGCACTGACCAAACCAAACTCACTTGGGCTTCTTCTTCTTCTTCTTGCAATGTGTAACAGATTTGTTAATTTCAGAGTCACAATTCAAAACAGCCCGGGTTCTGGCAGCATATTGCTATTATTCTGGAAATGAGAAGGCGGAGGGGAGGGGGGCTGCCAAGAGAATGAGAGCGAGAGAGAAATAGAGCACAAGCGAGAAAGTGCTTAATGACTTGCAGCACTTGATTTTTGAATGCCTTGTTTACATTCAGAATCTCAGGAGGTGAAAGGTGTCTGTTCAGTTTGGGAGGGGAAGGGGACATCTTTCTCTTAAGAGTCTCTTTAAAAGAGGTAGTGAAATCGCTGCCATTTGTGATTGCAAACAATAATTTCAGAGCATTTTGTGTCTAATTATTGGCCAGGTAAGAGTGGCCTTTGATTCAACTTATCCACTTGGCACCCTGTTTGCAAGTCTGACAGTTTCTGTATGATAAAGTCACAGAATTTAGAGCGATACTGGCACAAAATGTGGTGTACCATCTGGATGAGAAGTATGAAGTCTTCCAGATGTCGTTGGACAGCCTAGGCAGCATAGACAATGGTTAGGAATTATAGTTCAACAACATCTGGAAAGTCACATGATTCCCATCTCTGGTACATGCAATCAGTGTCCAATTCTACATTTGAAGTGGAATGCTAGTACATATCTTGCACCCATCTTTCATTTGAGTCTGGAAATTGTTTCTCTCAGGTAAAATACAACAGAAAACCATCATTAGATTCAAAGTTGGTGTGTGTGTTCACAACTCCATTCCATGTTTCAAGTACCACATCCCTCACTCCCTATCCAGGCTCCAGGCAAGTTTTAAAAAAGATAAGGAGAATGTAAAATCTGTTGAATATATTAAAAAAAATAGGAAATTATGTGTGCCTTGGAGACTGTGATGCTTGAATAAAAGTATGCACAGTGTTTTTCATATAAAAAATCTGTATGTATTTCTGTTTTCAAACACATTCATTAATAGGTGCATGCCCCAATTGACTAAAGCATGTCATTACACATTTTAGAAATTCAAATGTGTACATGTGGTCAAATGCATTTTTCTTTCTTTTATAGATCATGTGGCAAGATAGGAAATGTATGGATTCACAACCATTAGTTGCATTTGTTTCTGTATTATTGAGGAGATAGGGACAGTGTAAATCTTTTTTCAAAAAAGCTCTTAAAGGGAGCATGTTTCTCCCACTTCCCTACTGACATCATCTCCTACTTTCTGTGGTGTTAGATCTGTGATGGCACATGCATGCATGCATGCAAGTAATCACTTCATGTTGCCATGAGCCCATGGTGAAAATGCATGCCTTAGCTGCCCACTAGCATTTATATGGCAACATTCAGAGTGTATCACACATATTTGTTCAATAACATGTAAGGCAACAAAATGCTAGAGTGTAATTGTTTGTGAACCAGACAAAATGGTTGCTTTCCCCACCAGAGGCCCAAGAGAATAAAACACACTATAAATCCTGGCTGATTGAAACCATGGAAAATAGAACTGTCACCTTGATTTTGGCTCCCCCACACACTTTAGCTTTAGGAGGGCCCCTTGCTTTAAAGCCACATTTAAATCTCTCTTGCACAAACTTGCCACTGCATAATTCATCCTAATGGGCAAGAAGGAAAATGCAAAGACTTTCAACCAAAGCCATGGAAAATTTAAAACTGGAGAAAGGAGTCATCATCTCATATATTCTTTATAATTTATTTACTTATTGCAACTGGCCAGTGTCACCCAGCCAAACCACATAATTTGTGCTCTTTTCCAAGCAAATTTTGAGATATGACTTGATTCTTGGTTGTTGTTTTTTTTAATTTCTTCTGTTCCAAACTATAATGTGGCAGCACTTACACCCTTGCATGTTTCCATGTAGTAGTTTTAAAAAACATACTTCACTCTCAATCTCATAAAAGAGACACTTAAAACAGACAAAAATGTACAACATCAACATGATATGACTTAACTTAGCTCCACAACCAACTTTTCCCTGATTGTCAGTCCATGCTAATGCTTAAACTATTAGCCTACCATCTTTCCCCCATATAAGTTTCATCTATTCACATTATCAAGTAGATACACTGTTAGACAGACTGTGAGTATAACATATAGTTCTGCCTTTTGAGACCCAAGACTAATTTATAAATGTGAAATCCTCTGTGTACTAAATGAAAATATGATGCTTGCATGACAGCAAAGTCTGATACAAAAAGGTCATCACATTTAACAGGTCAAGGACTAACTCCATCCAGAGAGCATGTTTAGCTAGTAGAGGAGTAAATCCACATAAACATTCAACCACACTTTTATAACACAGAAAGCTATCTTATACCATGGATCTGTGTAGCTGACTATTTATTGTCAGTACTGATATTTGGTAGTTTTCCAAGGTTTCTGACAGGAGTCTTTCCCAGCCCCACCTAGAAATGACAGGTATTGGTGATGGCTGGTGATTCCCATGTTAATGGACCAATGAATCTGCTCCAGATTTTAACATAACTTTCAGGGAGTTATCCAAGGTGCTGAACCTATTTAGGAATAGAAAGAAATCCAAAATCCACAAGCAGCGATACCATTTTTTTGATCAACTCCAAAGCAGAAAACACATTATGCAAGCTTTTGAAGCTTCACTAGCTTCTTCATCAGGTAAATATGTTAAAAATTGTAGAGGAGAAAAATAGTGATGAGGCCTACATTCTGTGTGAGATGCTGTCAGTTAAGATGGTATTGAGGGATTTAAATGCAGGCAGGGGCCACTCCCCTTATTGGCCATGTGAGGCCTTTTTGTTCTGCGGGTTGGAGAGCTCCTTTTAAACCTATACAAAAACCTGGAACAAGTTCACTGCCCCATTGACATGGGAGCCACCAGCCACAACTGACAGAGATTGAACCTGGGACCTTTTGTAGTGCCCTGGTCCTTTTCCTTCCAGTTTCTGTTCAGCTCCTGTCCATTTTAATACAGCTTGTGATGAGCATACAAATACCCACAATAGATTTCACCTCATGCATCAGGACTATTGCTTTTCCATACACCTGCCTTAGACCTCAGGAAAATTAGTTTTTTAGACTCTTCCTCCAAGAATCCCACAGCATAGCCCTGCTAGCTGTAGGATTCTAGGGCTTTGTAATTCAAAATAGGAAGATTTCCAAGCTCTGACTGCATGTTTGAATAAAGAATTGGTGATGTGAAGCAAATGCTTTGATAGATGATAGAGCCTGCTCTATCAGTGTGCATGTCACCTCAATCCTGAAACAGGTGGGATTAAAAACATAGTCTGGCATCCTGTTCAGCAGTTAGGATATCATAAACTGGATTTATAAACTGGACTAAAAGTCAACATGGATTTCTCAAAAACAAGTTTTGCCAGAATAATCTTTTTTTTGTTTGTTTTTAATAGAGTTACAAACTTGATAGGTGAAGGGAATGCTGTGGATGTAGCGTATCTTGATTTCAGTAAGGCTTCTGACAAGGTCCCCCATGGTATTCTTGCAAAAAAGTTAGTAACCAGTGGGCTAGACAATGCAACTGTTAGGTTCATTTGTAATTGGTTGACTGACTGAACCCAAAGGATGGTCAGCAATGGCTTCTCTTCATCCTGGAAAGAAGTGACCAGTGGGGTGCCACAGGGTTCTGTCCTGGGCCCAGCGCTATTCAACATTGTTATCAATGACTTGGATGAAGGAATAGAGGGCATGTTTATCAAGTTTGCAGATGACACCAAATTAGGAGGAGTAGCTAATACCCCAGAGGACAGGATCAGAATTCAAAATGACCTGAAGACATTAGAAAGCTGGGCCAAAACTGACAAAGTGAATGTTAGCAGGCAGAATGTAGGATACTACAAAATGAAATGCATAGATATAGAATGGGTGACACCTGGCTTGATGGCAGTATGTGCGAAAGGGATCTAGGGGTCCTAGTGGATCACAAGCTGAACATGAGTCAGCAGTTTGATTGGCAGCTAAAAAAGTCAATGCACTTCTAGGCTGCATTAATAGGAGTATAATGCCTAGATCAAGGGAAGTAATCGTGCCACTCTATTCTGCTTTGGTTAGGCCTCACCTGGAATAGTGTGTCCAGTTCTGGGCACCACAATTCAGGAAGGATATTGAGAAGCTGGAACGTGTCCAGAGGAGGGCAACCAGGATGGTGAAAGGTCTAGAAGCCATGCCCTATGAGCAGTGGCTTAAGGAGCTGGGCATGTTTAATCTGGAGAAGAGAACATTGAGAGGTGACATGATAGCCATGTTTAAATAGTTGAAAGGATGCCATACTAAGGATGGGGCAATGTTGTTTTCTCCAGAGACTAGGACACTGAGCAATGGGCTCAAACTACAGGAAAAGCGATTCCACCTAAACATTAGGAAGAACGTCTGATAGTAAGAGCTATTCGGAAGTGGAATACACTGCCTCGTAGTGTGGTGGACTCTCCTTCTTTGGAGGTATTTACACAGAGGCTGAATGCCTATCTGTCAGGAATGATTCAACTGTGTATTCCTGCATTGCTGGGGGTTGGACTGGATGGCCCTTGTGGTCTCCTCCAACTCTTTGATTCTATGATTCCATGGATTTATGATGTCCTAACTGTTGTGGATTCAAGTTTATGGTCATGTGTGACCAATCATGACCCCAAAAACCTACCTTCACAGGAGATTGGGGCATGGAGAAATGGTGTCTGCAGTGCCAGCCATGGGATGCCTTGAGAACAGGAAGCGAGAGTGACCTCTCGGGTCCTGCCACACCTGTTCCCATATGAGCCTGCCAAAAAATTGAGCTCTTCAGAAGAGCTCTGTTGTGTGTTAGAACACCTCGTGTGTTGGTGGGTACATGTAACAGGGCTTTCTCTGTACCAGCAGCTTGACTGTGGAACTCCCTACCCAAGGAAGTTAGGCTGGGTCCATCTTTTTTAAGCTTCCTGTAAGCAGCCCAAAAAATGGTGTTCTACATGGCATTTAATGTTTTAAAATTTTCTGTTTGTACTGTGATGAACTGGTTTTTAGGATTGCTTTTAGATTGTTTTTAGTAGTTTTAAAGCTTATTTTAATGTTTTTTTTAAAAAATCTCTCTATTGTTTTAATTATTTTTATTTGTTCATCTTTGGAGGTGATACAGAAATGCTTTAAATAAATAATACCAAGGCACTCTTCAGAGCTCGCATGGTGCAGTGATATGAATGTTGGACTACGACTCTGAAGACCAGAGTTCGAATCTCCACTCAGCAATGAAAACTCACTGGATGACATTAGGCACATCATATTCCCTTAGCCTTAGAGGAAGGCAAAGGCAAACTGCCCCCCCACCCCAAGAAAACCGAGTGATAGGTTGGTCTTTGGGTTGCCATAAGTCAGAAATAACTTGAAGGCACATAGCAACAACAACAACAACACTCTGTGACTGCTGGCAAACTATGGATGTCATTTCTCAGTGCCTTGATCTCCAGCATCCCAGAAATGCTTTGGTTTGGGTGCTGCTAGGCTACAAAAGTAGGTTTGGAGGAAGGTAAATAGTCATAACTATAATGTAGTTTTACATGACTATATAGTTACAACAGCAGTGAAGGGTCTTGTTCATATTTCCAGGAAAACAAATGGTGAGAGTGGGGATACCACACCCATTTTCCAGGAAATAGTTTCCCATTAGCATGTCTGTTAAATTTCAGATTTTTCCTTCCTAAGCATCCTGCATTCCACAGCCCTCATCTCCCCACCCAGTAAAGATACAACCCTACTTTACCTATTTCTCCATCTCGATTCATTTCCTCCTTTCTCCCATGATGAAACCATCTTCCCAACATTTCCGCCCCATTTCTCTGTGTTTATTTTTATTATCCTTATTCTCTCCTCCTGACCCTACCTGACATTTCGCCCACTCCTCCACAGTGCGGAAAGAAAAATAAACATTTTGTAAAATAAATAAATAACTAAAACAACCCAGAGTACAAGCTTTCTAAAAATAAAAGTAGAAAGGTTCAGAGTAGCACACAGATATTTGCAACAAGGGATGGATTTCTGAAGTCATATTGAATGTTCTACCCTCAAGAGATCTAGTTTCTGAACAACATGCCCAGTGTGGTTGTCCAAATCATTCCCTTCTCTTGCTGACATCTAGTTCCAAAACTTGGAAAACTAATTCAAGGGCAGGAGTCATGTTGTTGAACTGGAACTCCTAACATGCCTTACCATTGGCTATTGGGAATTGGAATTCACCAACACCTGGAAGGCCACATGGTTTCCTTCCCCTGGCCTAGTTCTTACTTAGAGAGTCAGCGCAGTATAGTGGTTTCAGTATTACACCAGGACACTGGGAGACCAGGGTTTCCTTCATTGCTCAGCTGTGGAAAACTACTGGGTCACTTTGGGCAAGTCATATTCTCTCAACCTCAGAGGAAAAAAGGCAACCACCTCTGACCAAATCTTGCCAAGATAACATCAACTTAGGGTCACCACAAGTAACAAATGACTTGAAGACACACAACAACAACTAGTTCTCACTAGACTTGGTCAACCTGCACATGTTCTGTACCACTTCACATTGCATGTAGGGACAGTAAGAAGGAATGTCCCTCCATACAAAATATGACAACAGAGATGTAGCACAGCAGAATGTTAAGAAGACAGCAGGAATCATTTGCCTTGGCATGGCCTTTTTCTTCCTGGAGCCAATGTGATGGAGGCTCAAACTTCTTTTCTCACTGAAGTTGAGAACAAGGTTGAAATTTAATGTTGGGACATAGAATCATAGAACTGGAAGAGACCACAAGGGCCATCTAGTCCAACCCCCTGCCATGAAGGAATACACAATCAAAGCATTCTGGACAGATGGTCATCCAGCCTCTGTTTAAAAACATCCAAAGAAGGAGATTCCACCACACTCTGAGGCAGTGTATTCCACTGCCAAACAGCTCTTACTGTCAGGAAGTTTCTCCTAATGTTTAGGTGGAATGTATTTTCCTGTAGCTTGAGTCTATTACTCCATGTCCTAGTCTCTGGAGCATCAGAAAACAAGCTTGCTCCATCCTCAGTATGACATCCCTTCAAATATTTAAACATGGCTATAATGTCACCGCTTATCCTTCTCTTCTCCAGGTTAAACATACTCAGCTCCCTAAGCTGCTTCCAGACCTCCCACCATTTTGGTCATCCTCCTCTGGACACGTTCCATCTTGTCCATATCCTTCTTGAATTGTGCTGCCCAGAACTGGACACAGTATTCTGGGTGAGGTCTGACCACCCTAAATTGTAACCCTGAGTACCTGTGCCTGCTGGTAACAAAATTTTCAGGTTTAGTATGTGGGTGTGTGTAGATGATGACATATCATACAACTTCTGCTTCTTTGCCAAGATACAGATGGAGACATTTGTAACCCATTACTCAATAGATTTATTACCAACAGGCCAATGAATAATAATTATGCAAGTTCTACTACCTGCTGGAAGGACTAAAGGCCACCAAATCCCAAACAGCAGCAGTCATTAAGGTGTCACCACAGATTTCCTTGCAGATGCATGAGGAAGTTGTCCAAGATGTAGAAAGCATTTAGGAAAAACAAAAAGCCAGAACCCCCCCCCCACACACACACACACGCCCAGCGGTAGTGAAGGGGCCAGTGGAAAGAGATGGTCAGAGGATTTTAATTTCTTTGTTTAGACAGCTGCATATGTAAGGAGTAGCAAAAAGCTCCAGAGACATTTGTTCTAAATCTAACAGTCCCATGATAGGACATTAGCTATAAACACATATGAGGGCAGGAGTGGTGGACCTTTACTCCTCCAGGTGTTTGGCCTACAATTCCCACAGGCTCCACCCAGCATGACCAATGGTAAGGGATGATGGGAGTGGCAGTCCAAAACATCAGCAGGGCCAAAGATTCCTCATCTATGTGCCAGAGATCCTGCTAGTGCTGTGCTGAAAGTTCTCCCACATTTCCTCCCATGAATTCCCAGTCAGTTTAAGGACAGCTTTTCAAAGGAGAAGGAAACTTCACTGCAATTCTCAAATCTGGAGTGTGATGGTCCTTGCAGGGGATAAATCTAGAATTTCTTTATCCTTGTATAGCAAATGAGAAGAATACCAAATAAATGAATCTAATTGCAACATGACAAGTTCTTTTTTTTTAAGAGCTCAGAAAGATTCTGCATATTTTCAGAACTGATATTTGTATATTTCTGTGAAGGCCAAACATGTAAAACTACAATTCAATGTTGCCTTCTTACATGAATAATTTAAAAGTAGTAACATTAGATAGGTTGTTTGCAACTTTTTTAAAACATCAGCTTGTTCTTTGGCTTCTTCTGCGTGAGCACATGCTGATCCATATAAAGGGAAGATACATTAGTATTTTGTTAATATTGAATCAAAACCAGAATTTATTTACTTATTTATTTTCCGTCTTTCTCAACAAAGGAAACATAAAGTATCTTACAATATAAGTGAAAACAAAATAGCTAAAACAACATGATGCAAAAGTTTAAAAGGTATTAAAAAATCAGGTGATTTATCAACAATTAAAATCACAAAAACCACCTATTACATATTAAAAACAGCACACACATTATGCATACTTCTATCCCAATGAGTTAAAGGCAGAAAGAGTCCTATGCTTATGGGCGGCAAGGGTTCAAAGAGACAGATTTTCCTAAGGGAAGCAGCTCCAGGGAAGCCAATCCCATTCAGATGAAAGGAGGCAGAGGAGCAAGGTCTCAGCCAGCCCGTGAGATCGATCCACAAAGCAAGTAGCTCAAATATCTAATGCCGAAAAGGAATGAGACTAAGGACTTTGTCAGACCAGTCCCTAAAGATGTTATTTTGCTGGCATTAAAAAATCCATTCTTATGCTGGCAAAAGAATGTCCCCCACCAGACTTACCATAGTTTCCCAGCAAAGTCTTTCCCGGCACTGAAGGAGGAAGTGAATGAAGCCCTGTTCACTTCCTCCTTTGAAATATCGCATGGGAAATTCAAAAGTAAAACAAAAATAAACACCAAAAAGTTACACCAAGCACCTAAACTCACTTTAAAACTTACAAGTAAACCAGGGAAAGTTTTAAAAAGTTTGTCACCTACCTGGATGTCGTGATCTCACCCAGAAGTGTTCTGGCCAGTCTGGCCATTGTTGGGGTAAGTTGGAGGCGGGGGAAAACACAACGTTCCATACGCTGGCAATGCCGGCATGAAAGCATCATGGGGGATCTATTGATGGCTTAAGCCATCAATAAAAAGTTATGGATTTGGAGCAGAATATAACCATAAAAGGGCAACAACATCTGATCTGCGTGGTTATGATGCCGTATTTGACTCATCTGATAAAGTCCTAAGTGCTCATCTACGTGAGCCACAATATGCTGGCTCCCCATCAGGATATCCTGGCCACAGATCAGGCCTGTTCTTCCTCAGTTACCAGCTCCATATTGGCCAGAGGCTAGATGGGCATGCTAGCCCATTGTTGCAGCCACTGCCACCGTCCTCGATGTCTTGAAAGGCAGGAATCCAGCCCACAACATGTGATCAAGGCCCCCTGCATATGATCAGCCTTGGTCACATGCTGAGGGACTCCTTCCTGCCTTCTGGAAGATCCAGCAAGACCAACAGCTGCACAAGGACTGGCCTGCTCGGATGGGCTCCTAAGGACATGCAGGGACTAATCTGTTTCTTCCTGGTGAAAATGGAATAAAACAGGTACTCTTTTGATACAATGTATCAGGCCCTACCCTGTTTTAGCCCCATCTGAGATCTGTATCTGTCCTGGGAGTGGTGAGGACTGCCTAGGGGCAGAATGGGGCAAAAGCCATGCATTGCCAGGATTGCAGGGCTCTAAGACGGGGGCAAGATGGGGTATATTTCCCATGTAGACAAGCCCAAGGAGTCATTAAACATAGCTAGTACAGGAGCCAAGAATGCCAGGAAACACAGGTGTAACAAGTGTACAACCAGTCAAAGAGGAACAACGGAGAACAGCAAGGATTCCCTGCATGTGCTAGGAGATTTAAATGGACTGCCTCTAGATGCAGAGCCAGCACCTTCTGTTTACCTGATGGTTCCTACAAAGCTTTGCCTTGTCTCTTCACTAGACTCCAAAGGGCAGGGACCCTTCAGTGTTTGTCAAGTGTTACCAAGGACAGAGTCCCTCAGCTACTTCAACTACTGGCCAGATTTGGGAATGAAATTGTCTGGAGAGGGAAACCACTTGTAATCTAACTCCTCTGCCTCAGATTCCTTGGATTCCAGAGGATGAGTTTTGACAGAAGGCCAGCTTAAATAAGAAGGTCTTTACTTGGTGGTAAAAAGAAGGGGGGGGGGAACAGACTCCTTCAGGAGGGAGTTCCATCACCTAGGAGCATCAGTCAAGAAGGCTCTCTCCTGTGTCATCCAAAGATGAGTGTGGGAGGTTGATGGGGCAGAGAGCCCAAACTTATGACTCAGGATGGCTCATATGGGGGAGATGGGGACTTTCAGATACTCTGGACGCAAGCCATATAGGGCATTATAGGTCATAACCAGCACTTTGAGTTGCACCTGGAAATAGGCCAGTAGCTAGTGTTTCAACAAGGGAGTGTTACGATCATGATGAAAAATACTGTACATTTGCCTGCTGGATGTAGGAGCAATCACAGAAGTTGGAGAAGGTTCAACAAGCTCTCTAGCTTGTATACAGAAAGTTTGTCTTGGGCAAAATCCTACCAACCACATTCCCCCCCTCACATCCCTAGTTGTTGCATATAATTTAGAGACTTATTGCGCTACACTGTTGTAGCACTACTATCCTACTTTTTAACTGCAATGGCTGACTTCTGTGGAATTCTGGAGTTTGTAGTTTACTGAAGACTAGGAGCTCTCTGGCTGAGAATGCTAAATGCCCTTCCCTAAACTACACATCCCAGGATCCACAGGGGGAAGAAATAGCCATTAAAGTGGAATAATAATGCTATAACAGTGTGGTGTGGTAAGGCCTTTAGTCACAACATGGCCAAAGGTTGTGTGTATTGTGTACATGGTCTGCCCCTCATTGAACAATCCTCTCTGGAGTATGTCCAGAGGAAGGTGACCAAAATGGTAAAAGGTCTGGAAACCAAGCCGTATGAGAAACGACCTAGGGAGCTGGGTATGTTTAGCCTGGAGAAGAGAAGGTGAAGAGGTGGCATGATAGCCATGTCTAAATATTTGAAGAGATGTCATGCTGAGGATGGAGCAAGTTTGTTTTCTGCTGCTCCAGAGACCAGGACATGGAGCAATGGATTCAAACTACAGGAAAAAAGATTCCACCTAAACATTTGCAAGAACTTCCTGATGGTAAGAGCTGTTCGACAGTGCAATGCGCTGCTTCGGAGTGTGGTGGAGTCTCCTTCTTTGGAGGTTTTTAAACAGAGGCTGGATGGCCATCTGTTGGGAGTGCTTTGATTGTATCCCTGCAGGGCAGGGGATTGGACTGGTTGGCCCTTGTGGTCTCTTCCAACTCTATGATTCTATGATTCTCCCCAGCAGCATGCAGCCACCCCATGACTCTGCACCTCACTTAAAATCCAAGAGAAAACATGGTGAGGTAACTCTACCCATGGGTCTTCTCCTGAACAGGAAGCATGGCCATCTGTGGAGGCTGGAATAGGATGGAGAAGCATGTAATAAAGAAGACAAAACCCTCAGACAAAACATTCACCAGCCACCTCATGACAAGAAGGTCAATGGGAAAACACCACCAAAAGAAATTCAAAAGAAATTTACAGCATTGCTTCTCAAAAGTCCTCCAGGCCTTTTGGACCTCAACTCCCAGAAACCCCAGCTGGCTTGGCCAATGGTCAGGAATTCTGAGAGCTGAACTGCCAAGCCTCCGAAGGACTAACATTTGAGATCCACTGTTCTAAACTACCATGAGAAGGAAGTATGAAAAGATTCTAGGTTCTGTAAACCTCTCCCTAAAGAGTATTGTGTGTCTTGCTGGATGCCAGACATTCGCACACAATTTGGCAGCTCTTGGAATCTGTGCACAGTCTTGTAATGGTTGTCATGAATTTCTGGGAGTGCTTTGACTTCAAGATATAAGGCTTAGAGTTTATATATGGATATTGCTTCTAAGCAGGATGGAGTTCAAAGTACAGGTCCTGTACTCCTGTACTCCTCATCATCATGTAACCAATTCTAATTGGCTATGTAGCATAGGGCTCACCATGTGGCTTTGGGATGGTTGTGATTATCCAGATGACTAAATCAAGCAAGAGAAAGATATAGTCATGACCAGCAACAGCAGCTTGGGAAATAACAATACTGAACTTAACAGGATTTCATTTTTTCAAAAGTGAATTAAAAATGCATGAGAACTATTTCACCTTCAAGAAAACTGCTATTTTAAACCCACAATCAAAACAGAAAAATGTTTGGCATAGCCCTACATCTAGGTTTCATATCCATCCTGCACTGGCAATACTGTTTGAAGATGGTGATGTTGACTAAAAATATGACGATGACACATCAAACAGAACTGATGGAGAAAACTGGTTTCACAATTGTGAAGAAGAGGTATCACAATGACAAATAGGAATTCTATGTTATTTCAAAATAACTATGTTAAAACTTGGAATGAAATTTAAAAGGATATGTGGAGATGGGAGAAATTAAATTTATACATGTTAGGGAGAATTTCAGTAATAAAAATAAATGTGTTACCTAGACTATTGTTCTTATTTCAGACAATACCGGTGGTGATAAAAGATCTACCATTTAAACAATGGCAGAAAGATTTCTCTAAGTTTGTTTACAAAGGGGGGGGGAACCAAAGAGTGAAATTTAAAATACCACAAGATGAGAAGCAATGAGGTAACTTGAGTTTACTAAATTTGAAAACATATTTTGCTGCCTGTGGTTTGGTCTGGTTGAAAGAATGGATGTTGCTGAGAGATTTAGAGCTGATGTTTGGATGGCATGGATATAAATGGCATGATAAAATTAAAGTGAATGTAGAATTTAATAATCATAATGTGAGACATAACTTGTTGAGAATATGGAGTAGATATCATAGAATCATAGAATCGTATAGTTGGAAGAGACCACAAGGGCCATCCAGCCCAACCCCTTGCCATGCAGGAATAAACAATCAAAGCTTTCCTGACAGATGGCCATGATGCCTCTTCTTAAAAACCTCTAAAGAAGGAGACTCCACCACACTCCGAGGAAGTGCATTCCACTTCTGAACAGCTCTTATGGTTAGGAAGTTCTTCCTACCATTTAGATGGACTCTCTTTTCCTGTAGTTTGAGTCCATTGCTATGTGTCCTAGTCTCTGGAGTTGCAGAAAACAAGCTTTGCTCCATCCTCAGTATGACATTCCTTCAAATATTAAAACATGGCTATCCTGTCACCTCTTAACCTTCTCTTATCCCAGGCTAAATATACCCAGGTCCCTAAGCTGCTCCTCATAAGGCATGGCATCAAGACCTCCTACCATTTTGGTTGCACTTTCTGGACCATTCCATCTTGTCCATATCCTTCTTGAATTGTGATGCCCAGGACTGGACACAGTATTCCCAGTGACATCTCACCAAAGCAAAATAGAGTAGCACTACTACTTCCCTTGATCTAGACATTATACTTCTATTGATGCAGCCTAGAATCGCATTGGCTTTTTTAGCTGCCAATCACACTGCTGACTCATGTTCAGCTTGTGGTCCAAGATCCCTAGATCCCTTACATATGTACTGCCATCAAGCCAGGTGTCACCCATCCAATATCTGTGGTTTTTATTTTACTGCCCAAGTGTAGTATCCTACATTTCTCCCTGCTGAAATTAATTTTGTTAGTTTTGGCCCAGCTTTCTAATCAGTTCAGACCATTTTGAATTCTGATCCTGTCCTCTGGGGTATTAGCTGCCCCTCCTAATTTGGTGTTATCTGCAAACTTGTAAGTATGCCCTCTGTTCCCTCATCCAAGTCATTGATAAAGATGTTGAATAGCACTGGGCCCAGGACAGAACCCTGTGGCATCCCGTTGGTCACTTCTCTCCAGGATGAAGAGGAGCCATTGGTGACTACGTTTTGGATTCAGCCCATCAAGCAATTACAAATCCACCTAACAATTGCATTGTCTAGCCCATAAGTTACTAACTTTTTGCAAGGATATCATGGGGGACTTTGTCAAAGGCCTTAGTGAAATCAATATACACTACATCCACAGCATTCCCTTCATCTATCAAGTATGTAACTGTATCAAAAACTTGTTTTCAAAAACCTATGTTGATTTTTAGTGATCACGGCATTCCTTTCTAAGTGCTTACAGACTGTGAAGTTGAAGGCTTTCACGGCCAGCATCCATAGATTTTCCTTGGGTTTTTTCCGGGCTCTGAGGCTGTGTTGTGGAATAGTTTCCAAGAAATGCTACGTTCAGCAAAGGATAAAAGAGACCCTCTCACAGCTGCAGGAGTTTACCGCATACCATGCAGCTGTGGACAAGTTTACATAGGGACCACTAAACACAGTGTGTAAACACAAATCAAGGAACATGAGAAACACTGCAGACTGGGCCAGCCAGAAAAATCAATAGTAGCAGAACATATTATAAACCAACCTGGACACAAAATGCTATTTGAAAACACAGAAATTCTAGACCAGGCCAACAACTATCATGTCAGAATGCACAGAGAAGCTATTGAAATCCACAAACACCTGGACAACTTCAACAGGAAAGAAGAGACCTTAAAAGTAAACAAAATCTGGCTCCCTGTTTTGAAATACAATAGAATCAAAACTCAACACTTACAAAAGAATTCCCCCAGGGACAGGGGGATTCCCAGCAGATAATGGCCCATCAACCAACTATTAGCCAGACACTAATGAGCCTTGCATTTCTCTACCCAGAAACTAACAATTCAATCACACAAATTTACATATCCTCCACAACAGAGGTCCACAGCATATAAACTCCACACATACGCCTACACAACCATTCTCTGAGGATGCCAGCCACAGATGCAGGCAAAACCTCAGAAGGAAACTATTCCAGAACACAGCATCACAGCCCAGAAAAAAAAACACAAGGAAAATCTATGGTTATAGACTGTCTGTTTAATGATCTGCTCTAGAATCTTTCCTAGTATTGATGTTAATCTGACTGGGCAATAATTATTTGGGTCATCTCCTTCCCCCCCCCCTTTTTTTTAAAATGGGGACAATATTTGCCCTCCTTCAGTCTGCTGGGATATCTACTGTTCTCCAGGAATTCTCAAAGATTATTGACAGTGGTTCGGAGATTATTTCTGCCAGTTCTTTTAGTACCATTGGATGTAGTTCATCTGGCCCGGGAGACTTGAATTCATTTATACTTGCGAGGTATTCCTGAACTACCTCTTTATCTATTCTATGCTGCATTTCCCCTACTGCATCATCTGCTCCATTTTCCCCAGGTTGAGCACTAGTCTCCTTTTGGGAGATGACTGAGGCAGAGAAGGTGCTGCCTTTTCTCTGTCCCTGGTTAGCCTTTTGCCATCTTCTCCCCAAAGCTGTCCTACCATATCCTTGTTCTTTCTTTTGCTACAGACTTATCCCCCAAAAGAGCCCTTTTTATTGCTTTTAACTTCTAGCAAGCCTGACCTCCATCCGTGCTTTTGCTTTTCTGATTTTTCCCCAAAATGAGCTGGCTATTTGTTTGAATTCATTTTTGGTGATATCTCCCTTTTTCCATTTCTTGTATTTGCTCCTTTTAAGTTTTAGCTCAGTTGAAAGTTCTTTAGACATCCATCCTGGTTTCTTTAGACGCCTCCAATTTTCCTCTTCATTGGAACTGTTTGAAATTGTGCCTTCAATATCTCACTTTTTATAAACTCCCATGCATCATTTACTCCCTTCTCTTTAATATTCCTGACCATGGGATCACCCCCAGTAATTCCCTGACATCAGTTTTCTTAAAGTCTAGAAGGAATACCTGACTAAGCTTGGCCTCCATTTTCCTCTGTATAAGAAACTCCAGGAGAACATGGTCACTCCCCACTAAGGACCCTGCCACTTCTACCCCATTAACCAGATCATCTCTATTGGTTAAGATCAGATCTACAATTGCTGATCCCCTTGTTGTCTCTTCTGCCTTCTGGACTATGAAATTGTCTGCAAGGCAAGTGAGGAATATGTTGGACTTTGATTTTTTGGCAGAGTTGGACTTCCAACAAATATCAGGATAGCTAAAATCCCCATTATTACTACATCTGTCCTGTCTGAATGTGCAGTCATCTCTTCTAGGAAGGCATCATCCAAGTCCTCAGTTTGGCATGGAGGTCTGTAGTAGACCCCCACAATGACATCTCTGCTGTTTCTCTCCCCCTTGACTTTTTACCCAGATGCTCTCAACCTGGCTCCCAAGATTTATGTCATGGATCTTTTCACAGGTGTACACATCCTTAATGTATAATGCTACTCCACCTCTCTTCCTGTTTGATCTATTTCTTCAAAATAGGTTATACCCCTCTGTGACTACATTCCAATCATGAGACTCATCCCACAAGGTTTCAGTGATGCCTATTATATCATATCTGTTTTTCTGTGCTAAGAGTTCAAGTTCATCCTGTTAATTCCCATATTCTGTTCATTAGTATAGAGACATCTTAGACCATGGGCCATTCCCCCATTTGCCTTTTAAAGGGTTTTTTTTTCCTCCCACAGTTGGGTTCTTCTACTATTTGCCTTGTTCCCTGTATAACATTCAGGCTACTATCTCCAGCACTTGATGAACTCCTGCCCTCCAGAATACTGTCTCTCTCCCACACACAGCTCAGTTTAAAGCCCTCCTGATCAGATCTTTTCAGACTCTTAGCAAAAACATTCCTGTCAACTGCTATGAGGTCAACCCAAACCTTGCCAGAAGTCCACCACCCTGAAACCTCACCCCATGGTCCAGGAAGCCAAACTGTTCCTGGTGGCACCACCTGCACAGCCAGTTTTTTTACCTCCACTATCTTTCTCTCCTTTCATGGGCCATGCCCTTCCGCTGTAAGGACATAAAGAAATAACTACCTGTCATTGTAGTATCAATGGTTGTTGTATTATCCTTGGTTCCCACGTGGACCAAAAGGAAGGGATAACGGTTAGTAGGCTTTACAAGTCTTGTCAGCCTCTCCGTTATATTCTTTTGATGCAACTTTCCATTATGCCATCCTAATCCAACATCAGTTAAAGATTAAAGTTACCATAGCTCTGACTCAGATTCATTCTGGCAACCCTGACTTGAACCTGGACCTTTCAAATACCAGTCCAATGTTTTCCTACACCAAACATGGATCACAGCTCCTTATTTATTTCATCCTAAATGCAATGAAGGTGCACATCAGACAGACATAACACAGACTTTTCCTTGGTTGAGGATTGCAGCCCCATTCACTACTTTCTGAAAAGGGCCTTTTGTTGTAATTGTGTGGCTTCACATCAACTCCAGCTCACAGCAACCCTCTCATAGGGATTTTTTTTTTTTTTTTGGCAAGTTTTCATCAGAAGAGGTTTGCCATCACCTTCCTCTTAGGATTTTTTCAGACAGGAGAAAAAAACACCCAAGGAGGTTGGGAGAACGGGACTGTTTTGCTTACAGAGCCCCTTTTCAGACAGCCCCATCCTCCTCCCAACCACATCCTACAATCATAGAATCATAGAATTGTAGAATTGGAAGAGACCATGAGGGCCATCTAGTCCAACCCCCTGCCATGCAGGAATACACAATCAAAGCATCCCTGACAGATGGCCATCCAGCCTCTGTTTAAAGATCTCCAAGGAGGAGACCCCACCATGCTCTGAGGGACTGTGTTCCACTGCCGAACAGCTCTGACTGTCAAAAAGGTCCTCCTAATGTTGAGGTGGAATCTCTGTTCCTGGAGCTTGCATCCATTGTTCCATGTTCTAGTCTCTGGAGCAGCAGAAAACAAGCTTACTCCACACTCAATGTGACATCTCTTCATATACTTAAACAGGGCTATCATATCGCCCCTTAACGGTCTTTTTTCCAGGCTAAACATACCCAGCTCCGTAAGACTTTCCTCATAAGGCATGGTTTCCAGAACTTTCACCATTTTATTACCCTTCTCTGGGCACACTCCAATTTGTCAATATCCTTTTTGAATTGTGGTGCCCAGAACTGGACACAGTATTCTAGGTGATGCGTGACCAAGTCAGAATAGAGTGGCACTATTACTTCCCTTGATCTACACACTATACTTCTATTGATGCAGTCCAAAATCGCATTGGCCTTTTTAGGTGCCACATCACACTGTTGACTCATGTTCAACTTGTGGTCTACTAGGACTCCTAGATTCCTTTAGCACGTAGTCTCGTTCAGCCAGGTCTCACCCATCCTGTATCTATGCATTTCATTTTTCCGCCCTAAGTGTAGTACCTTACATTTCTCTGTATTGAATTTCATTTTGTTAGCTTTGGCCCAGCTCTCCAATCTATCCAGGTCATTTTGAATTTTGATCCTGTCCTCTAGGGTATTAGCTACTCCTCCTAATTTGGTGTCATCTGCAAATTTGATAAGTATGCCCCTAATTCTGTCATCCAAGTCATTGATAAAGATGTTGAATAGCACTGGGCCCAGGACAGAACCTTGTGGCACCCCACTGGTCACATCTTTCCAAGATGAAGAGGAACCACTGCAGAGCACCCTTTGGGTTCAGCTGGTCAACCAATTACAAATCCATTGAACAGCTGCTGGCGTTGCGCTGCATAAGCAGCACGGGGGAAGGTCAGGAGGAGGTCAGGAGGAGGATGGAAGAGGTCTGTGTCGTCTGAAATGGGGCTCTGTAAGCAAAAAGCCTTGTTCTTCTCCCAATCTCCTCAGTTTTTTTCTCCTGTCTGAAAAAGTCCTTAGAGGCTTACTGCATGCTGAAGTAAAGTGGCAGTGCAGCAGGAAGGTTCTGTCTTCTGTGCTGCCGTATTATATAATGTCATTGTTCTTCTGGTGTTCTGCCGTTCCAGTGCTGTGGGAGACTGAGGTAAAACCACCTCTTTTTGCTAAAGGCTTTTTTCAGTTACCAAATAGATACAGTTTTACCTCAGTCTCCATGGGACAGGAACAGAAGAATTATGATATCGTGCAGTAGGCAGCATGGAAGGTGGAAACTTCTGGCTGCATTGCTACTTTACTTCAGAGTGCGGGAAGCCCCTTAGGGTGAGAGTGTGACTCACTCAAGGTAACCCAGTGGATTTCCATGGCTGAGCAGGGATTTGAACCCTGGCCTCCCAGACTCCTAATACAACACTCAAACCATGATCTCACTCTGGCTCTCAAACAAAAGCCTTACTCCAATTGTGCTATCATAAGGCTTGTTGGAAGAATATCCCATCCCCCACCCCCTCATCATACAGTAATGGAGATTGCAGCCTGTACCAATCCCCTCTGAACTTCTAGGCCTTGGTAATGTACAGTATAGATATTCATGGGCATTTTGGAAAGGATCTGCCTCCTTAGTATTTATTAATGTAATTCATTTCTTAAAATATTTATACCCTTGCCTATATCCTAGGATTTCAGGGCAGTGTACAAATAAAATCAGTTTAAGCCATACAAAACAATTTAAAATTTAAAACAATAATTCGGTAGACTAGATTATATAATGAACAATTTAGCAGGTTAAAAAAGCTACAAGCACTTAAAAAAAATCTCATATTTTTACTTGACACTAGAATGAAGCCAGTTTTGGTGACAATCAGGCCTTCATGGGGAGGGCATTCCACAACTGGGGTGCCACAGCTGACAAGGCTCTGTTCCACATTGTTCCCACTGGTGAAAAACAAAAGAAGGCCTCTTGAGCAGACTTTGTTGTTGTTGTTAACTGCCCTCAAGTGGACTTTGATTTATGGTGACCCTGTCTCCAAGATACCCTATCCTCAACAGCTCTGCTCAGGTCTTGCAGACTCAGGACCATGGCTTCCTTGATTGAGTCTTCCTTGAATGCGGTCTTCCTCTTTTTTCTACTGCCTTCTATTTTCCCAAGCATTATTGTCTTTTCCAGTGCGTCATGTCTTCTCATGATGTGGTCAAAGTACAACAGCCTCAATTTTGTAATTCTGGCTTCTAGGGACAGATCAGGCTTGATTTGTTCTAGGAACCATTTATTTGTCTTCAGCCATCCACAGTGTCCACAGAACTCTTCTCCAGCAGCACATCTCAAATGAGTTAATTTTCTTCCTGTCAGCTTTCTTTACCATCCAGCTCTTAACGTCCAGTCCTTGGGCAGGCAAATATAGGGAGAGGTGCTCCTTCAAAGTATTCAGAGCTGAAGCAGAATTGATACCATTTTAGTCACCATTGTCAATTCACTGTCATCCCACTTTTTACAGCTCCTTTTAAAATGTCCCAGATTCTTTCTCCTCCTCCTACCTCTCCCTTCATCATTGGTTTGCTTCAATTGCTGCAAACTGAGTTCAAAGTGGAAAAATCGTCTGCACTCAGTTCAGTGAAGGAAGCATCTTGCTCTCCCCTGTAAACTCAGCGGAAAGCTGTGGCCTCTCTTAGCTTGTCTGTTCTTCCTCATTAATAACTTTTGTCATCTTGACCACACTGATGGTGCTTGGCCATGTGTCTCTCAGTTTTCATCTGTGAAATGTCAGAGGGTATGCCCAAAACAGTTGCAGCTTCAAAATACAAGAAATAAAATTAACTTGTGCATTATCTATAGGTTTTCTCATTCCTCCCTTCTCCAGAGAGAGAGAGAGAATAATTTCTGACTAAGATGACCTCCAAACACATTGGCAGGAGGTTGGTACAGAACTTCCATCCACCCTGTTGCTGAAGTTCCGGAAGTTGCATCCTAATTTTGGGAGCACCAAGAAAAGATTAAGTCATTGGCAAGAGAAGGAAAACAAAGGTCTCTGCTTTCCACGGAGGCCTCTTTCTCCCTCAGGAACTTTTGGTTAAACAAAGCTTATCTAACTGAAGTGTGGTCTTGAACCTATCTGTCTTCTGGCCTGTTCTTGCCTGATAAAGACTCTACTTCTACTTCTCTTTCTCCCATCAGCCGTCCCAAGCTGGCAGTTTGCCTCTCACATCCCCAACCCCTTCTCTCTCCCCCCACCAGTGCCTTAATGCCTGCCCTTTTAAGCCATGCAATGACTAATTGAAAAATGCATTCCAGCGCTTTCAAAAGCTGTTTTGCCTTTTCCTGAGGGCTGGCCAAACGTTTCTCAGAGTTGGCAAGGCACCCCTGGAACTTGGGAACTTGTTTCTTGGCCCGCTCCAGTGATGATAAAATCCTGCCCAGTTTAATCGCTCCCTTGCAGTCAAAACAGACCATCTTTAATGACTGCGGCTGCTATGGCACAGAAGTTCAAACCGATTAGAAACTTTACAGCAAGGGACACATCCTCCAGAATGACATTCTCAGCCTACAGTGGATGGGAATGGAGGACAAAGAATTTGGGCTCTTTTTTTCTGTTTACCCACCTCCTGAGGGTCTCAGTCTCAGTTTTAGAACTACGTTCCCATAACAAAAAACAACCCACCATTTGTTCTGCACCTGTACCTTTAGCAGAAATTAAGTCTGCAAACTATACACATTTACCTGGGAAGGAACCCCATTTAACTCAAGATGGCTTATTTCTAAGTACATATGCCCAAGACAGCAATCCAAAAAGGTGATGCTTTTTTCCACCAAATTTATTCATAGGGAGAAGCCTAGTTTCTGTCCCCGCTCAGCCTTGAAGCTCATTGGTGACCTTGGGACAGATGCTCTTTCCAGCCTAACCTGCTTTACAGGGCTGTTGTGAAAATGAAGTTACACCCTCCAACATTTCCCAGGTGCAAACTGAGACATCTGTGACCAAACAACATCAGAGTGTGGGCAAGATGGCAAAGGTTATGAATGAGGAAGAACACACAAGCTGAGAGAATCTGCAGCACTTTACTTTTGCCTGAGCTGACTGGGAAGGACAAGATTTTATCCCCTCCCCCCAGTTAATAGGATGTGAGCTACTTTTTCACTTTGAACTCAGTCTGCAGTAATTGAAGTAAGCTGAGGACAAAGGAGGAAAATGGACAGAGAGAAGAAACTGGGATATTTTAAAAGCATCTGAGAATGTGGGAAATGGAGGAATAATTGGGACTCTCCCTGCCAAATCAGTACAGTTGTGGGGGTATGTAAAGTGCAGATCATAGAATCATAGAGTTGGAAAAGACCACGAGGGCCAACCAGTCCAACCCCCTGCCCTGCAGAAACACACAATCAAAGCCTCTGTTTAAAAACTTCCAAACAAGGAGACTCCACCACACACTGAGGCAGTGCATTCCACTGTCGAACAGCTCTTATTGTCAGAAAGTTCTTCCTAATGTTTAGGTGAAACCTCTTTTCCTCTAGTTTGAGTCCATTGCTACATGTCCTAGTCTCTGGAGCAGCAGAAAACAAGCTGGCACCATTCTCAGTATGACATCTTTTCAAATATTTCAATATGGCTATCATGTCACCACTTAACCTTCTCTTCCCCAGGCTAAACATATCTAGCTCCCTAAGCTGTTCCTCATAGGGCATGGCTTCTAGACCTTTCACCATTTTGGTTGCCCTCCTCTGGACATGTTCCAGCTTGTCAATATCCTTCTTGAATTGTGGTGCCCAGAACTGGACACAATATTCCAGATGAGGTCTGATCAAAGCAGAATAGAGTAGTACTATTACATCCCTTGATCAAGACACTATACTCCTATTGATGCAGCCTAGAATCACGTTGGCTTTTTAGCTGCTGCTAAACTGGTGTTATGTGGTCTCCAAAATGAATACCTGACACCAGTCCAGCTGCTGCATTTTGCACTAGCTGCAGCTTTCAAACACCTTTCAAGGGCAGCCCCATGTAGAGTGTGGAAATGTAGGGTCAAAATACAACAATAACAGTGTGGCTGTATAAAGGCCAAGCATCTCCCCTCCCAACCTCTTCTTTGTTCCTTGTTTTTAGCCTTCTTTTCTCTCCCGCTCCCTTCTTGTTTATTGTGTGCTGTGATGTGCCACCAAGTTATCTTCAGCTTATGGCAACCTTCCTCTCCATTGACGCCCCCTTGTCGTGGGAGAGAGGCTTGCGTACCCTAATGATGTTTTGAGCTATGCTGGCGGTGGCATAATAGCCACCGGTAGGGTCTCCCATGCCAGACAGGTCAAAACCGAAGGGTCTGACAAAGAGCGTCAAAGGGCAGGATGGGCTCTCTAGCCTTATGGCAACCGTCCTAGGAGAAGGAAAACTCTAATCCCAAACCTGGGCAGATGGTGCTCGTCCAACCCTGTAAGGTCAACCATCTAAGAGAAGGAAACTCTAATCAAACCTACGGCCCGAGGACCTCGCTGCCACGTCCATGCTTGCAAGGCCACGGCAGATGAATCTCTGGTTTAAAGGGTGAGGCCAGTTCTGTGCACGCTGCGCTCCACCAGAAAAATCCATTGCACAGGCTCGAAGGACAAATCCATTTCCAAAAAAGCCCTGTAGCGACTGGCGAGGGACGAAACCGGCAGGTGTAAAGATGCACTGGAAGCCGCAGCCCCAACCCTGCATGCAGGCGGTTCAGGACATTGGTCGCTCAAGCCTGACCCGGGAGATGACAGTCTTGTTCGGCAGCATTCTGAACGACCAAGCAGCCTTTTTTAAGGAGAGCACTGCTTGCTCCATATGGAGAGGGGCCTAGAAAAGGTGGCCTAAAGAAAGCTCATCCCCAACTACCTGGTTGGCTAGCCGCGGCCAACGGGAATCTTCTGATGCGGTCAAACCAAGGCAAAGAAACAAAGGCACACACCGGCCTCCAAAGGTGTAAATAAACTGACACTTGCATGCTGGAACATCAGAACCATGCAAGACTCTAAAGATAGTGGACGGCCTGAGCGTCGTTCTGCCCTAATAGCCCTTGAACTATCACGGCTTAATATTGACATCGCTGCTCTTAGTGAAGTTCGCTTCCATGAGGAAGGCAGCCTTAAAGAACATGGCGCCGGCTACACACTTTACTGGTCTGGCAAACCCAAAACCGAAAAACATCTGTCAGGAGTAGGCTTCATGATTAAAAACTCCATTGCCTCCAAACTCGAAACCTTGCCAACAGGACACTCTGATCGCATTATTTCCTTACACCTCCCACATGTTGTTCTCTTTAGTGTATATGCCCCAACTATGCAAGCCGACCCTGTAGAGAAAGACAAATTCTACACAGACCTACGCCAACTCATACAAAAAGTCCCTGTAGAAGATAAAATTATTATACTTGGTGACTTCAATGCCAGAGTAGGAAAGAATTCCGAAGCCTGGAAAGGTGTCTTAGGCAAGCATGGTGTTGGAAATTGCAATGATAACGGACGCCTCCTGCTAGAGTTCTGTGCAGAACAACAGCTGACTATTACAAACACAATCTTTCAGCAGAAAGATAGCTTGAAGACAACCTGGATGCATCCCCGATCCAAACATTGGCACCTCATTGACTACGTTCTAGTCCGTCAGAGAGACATTTGTGATGTCCGTCATACCCGAGTGATGCCCAGTGCAGAATGCCAAACAGATCATCGCCTCGTCAGATGTAAACTAAATCTTCATCTTAAGTTCAAACCTAAGAGGGGTGGCATCTTAAAGAAGAGGCTCCAAGTCAACAATCTTCAACAAGCTACCATGAGAGACAACTTCCAGGCAAACCTACAAACGAAACTTGAAGACCATCCTACAGATCCTTCTCCTACAGTGCTTTGGCAACATATCAAAAACAGTATCCTCCAGTCTGCAGAAGAATCCCTCGGGTTCTCCCACAAGAAAAATCAAGACTGGTTTGATGAAAACAACCAAGAGATCCAGGAGCTGTTGGCAAGGAAGAGAGCTGCTCACCAGGCATACCTCGCCCAGCCAACCTGTCATGTAAGAAAAGCAGCTTTCCGCCTCACATGTAGCAAACTACAACAAAAACTCCGAGACATGCAGAACAAGTGGCGGATCAATTTAGCAGAAAAGACACAACGCTGTGCAGATCTGGGTGATCATAGAGGATTTTATGAAGCTCTTAAAGCAGTGTTTGGACCTACTTATCAGGTCCAAAGCTCCTTATACAGTACAGATGGTCAAACATTAATTACTGATAAAGCCTCCATCCTAAATCGTTGGGCTGAACATTTTCAAAGTCTCTTCAGCGCCAACCGAGTAGTCCAAGCCTCAGCTATCCAATATATGATACAAAAACCAATGAAAAATGAATTGGACATAGCTCCCACTTTGGAAGAGACCCTTATGGCCATACAGCAGATGAAAAACGGCAAGGCAGCTGGGATTGATGGAATCCCACCTGAAGTTTGGAAACACGGAGGTCATGCACTCCACGAAAAATTCCACGAATTCCTTGTGAATTGCTGGGAAAAAGGGGAACTGCCATCAGACCTCCGAGATGCAGTCATCATCACCCTGTACAAGAAAAAAGGAGCAAAATCCGACTGCTCAAACTATCGAGGCATAACACTGCTCTCTATTGCTGGAAAAATCCTTGCAAGGATACTCCTGAACAGATTAGTTCCTGCTATTGCAGAAGAACTTCTCCCTGAAAGCCAATGTGGCTTCAGAGCCAATAGGAGTACTACAGACATGGTATTTGCCCTTAGGCAACTGCAAGAAAAATGTAGGGAGCAGAACAAGGGTCTCTATGTAACATTTGTCGACCTCACCAAAGCCTTTGACACTGTAAGTAGAAAAGGTCTGTGGCAGATCCTGGAAAAACTAGGATGTCCCCCCAAATTCCTTAAAATGATTATCTTGCTACACGAGGGCCAGCGTGGTCAAGTCAGATATGGCGATGCTCTTTCAGAGCCCTTTCTAATAACTAATGGAGTGAAGCAAGGTTGTGTTCTTGCACCAACTTTATTTACAATCTTCTTTAGCACGATGCTCCAAAGGGCTATGGCAGAGCTTGAAGAAGACGACGGCATCTATATACGCTACCGTACTGATGGTAGCTTGTTTAACTTAAGCCGTCTGAGGGCTCACACTAAGACTCTAAACTATCTAGTCCGTGAGCTGCTCTTCGCCGATGATGCTGCCCTTGTTGCCCACACAGAAGCAGCTCTGCAGCGCCTAACGTCCTGCTTTGCAACAGCTGCAGAGCTGTTTGGGCTAGAAGTCAACCTGAAGAAAACAGAAGTTCTTTACCAGCCTGCACCACAGGACGAACACCACCATCCCCACATTGCCGTCGGCAATTCTGTGCTTAAGTCGGTTCAGCAGTTCACCTACCTGGGAAGCATCATCTCCTCAGATGCCAAGATTGACAAAGAGATCGATCACAGATTAGCAAAGGCATATAGTGCATTTGGAAGACTTCACAAAAGAGTCTGGAGCAATAAACACCTGAGGCAAAGCACAAAAATCAGTGTGTATAGAGCCATCGTACTGTCTATCCTCCTTTATGGATCTGAAACATGGGTCACCTATCGCCACCACCTACGACTCCTCGAGCGCTTTCATCAGCGCTGTCTACGCACAATCCTAAATATACACTGGACTGACTATGTGACGAATGTTGCTGTCCTTGAACAAGCAGGGATCACCAGCATTGAGGCCATGATATTGAGAACACAGCTGCGCTGGGCAGGGCACGTTTCTAGGATGGAGGACCATCGCCTCCCAAAAATACTACTCTACGGTGAACTCGCCACGGGTCAGCGTGGGAGGGGCGCTCCAAAAAAGCGATACAAGGACTCCCTGAAACAACATCTCAGGCTTGGCCAGATTGATCACCAACGGTGGTCTGCCCTGGCCTCACATCGGGAGGCATGGAGACGCACTATCCACAATGCTGCAGCCTTATTTGAGAACTCACGACGAACAAGTCTTGAAGAGAAACGACAACGCAGAAAGAATCACAACCCAAAAACATCACCCAAGGAGACCTTCTGCTGCACTTTTTGCAACCGGACTTGTTTATCTCGGATTGGCCTTTTTAGTCATCAGCGCGCTTGCAGAAAGCGCGGGATGAGTCCTTCCTGAATCTTCGTTTGCGAAGAAAAGCCAGAGAGAGAGAGATGGCAACCTTACAAACGATATATGTCTAAGAGCCCAGGGCCCTCCTTATCCTACATGATTATAACACTATTGTTTCACTGTAACTGTCATGGTTCCATCCTATGGAATCCTGGGATCGGCAGTTTTGGGAAGGGCCATCAGAATTCTTAACCAGAGAGCTCTAGTGCCTCACCAAACTAGAAACCTCAGGATTTCATAGGAGGGAACCATGGTCATTGTAATGGAATAATAGCACTATTATTGTGTAGCGTGAATGTGCACCTGGTCATCAATAGCCCTGCTCAGGTGTTGCAGCCTTAAAGCCATGGCTTTCTTGAGTGAATCAATCCACCTGTAATTCAGTTTATATGAAGGTTTGATAGATTGGGAAAGGGAAAAGATAGGATAAAATCAATATGCACTGTCTGTTTTGGAAAAAAAATATCTACAGATGACTTCTTACTACACAATTATAGCAGTTAGATATCATTTTAATCCTATGGAATTTGTCATTTGGTGGAGCCCTGGAGCTCTTTGGCTGAGATTTCTAAACACTGCACCTTGTGAAACTACAAATCACAAGATTCCATAGGACAGAGCTATGGTAGTTAAAATCGTATCAGACAACTGTAATTGTGTGGTGCAAAGTGAATATTTTGAACATATCTTTTATATTACTGCTACATTTCAAATCAAAATTGTGATGCAAAAGAACAACAGCAGCACTAATAAATCACACTCTTGTCTAGTAGCTGCCTGTGATTACAGGGGAAATATCTAACTCAATGGCATAGCAATAGCACTTTACATTTCTATACTGCTTTATAGTGCTTAAGCACTATCTAAGTGGTATACAATGTGTTAGCTAATTGCCCCCAACAAGCTGAGTGCTTATTTTATAAACCTAGGGAAGGATGGGAGGCTGAGTCAACTGCCCTGCAGGATCGAACTCACAACATTGTGGCTTGCAGTACTGGCATTTAACCACTGTGTCATCATGACACCATGACATGGGTGAGTGTGCCAATATATTTTCAGTGGTTGCTCCCAGAGCCTGGTAGCCACACATTACAAGAAAAGATGTTAATCATAGTGTGATACTTTTCAGAGTAACTTGGGGATAATGACATTGCATGTGTAAAATATTGGTAATGGTATTAATTTGTCTTTGGTGTAACAAGCATTTGGGGGAGGGGGTCATTGGGAGAAATTGCAGAGTTATTTAGGGTTTTTCTTTTAAAAGTAAATGAATCTAAAGGTATCAAATTATGTTTGAAGTGTTAACATCTTTTTAAAGCAATGTTAATGTTAACTAGTGTTTGTAAAATATAAAGTCCCAAGCATTGGTTTTCCCATGTCAAGGGCTTCCCTCCCCAAAGCCCTAAGTATTATTAACACTGATGAGTCTGAAGGATGGGATTCTTTTCAAATCATTTGTGATAAAGCCAGAAGCCCTCATGTGCTAGAAACTGCCCTGGTCAACCTCCCCACAGCAAAAGAAGAAGGCAAACAAAGACATGTTTTATGTCTTCTGGGCCTTTTTTTTTTTGAGAAAGACTTAATCTGACAATCTGTTCTCTTTCTTACCATTTAGAGGAGTCATGGGTCAAATGGGATACAACATAAGGAGGAAACAAAAGCGGCTTTTAACTCTTCTGCATCTATGGAGAACAGAAGCTGCCGAGGTCACTGATTTTTGTCTGGTTTTACATCCCCATCCATCCATCCAATGGTGATACAGGCTGAGCGGTAGTTTGGGTTAAAATTGGTTAAAATTAAGCCTTGAATATATAAATAATGGGTTCAGAAGACAGAAAAAAAAAATAAGTTCTAAACTAAAAAGCAGAAATCTTTGTGTATTAGATAGCGTATTTGTTTACTGTGCACCAGCAACAGGTTAATTCCAAGAAGAACTTCTACTCAAATGTGAACAAAGAGATGAGAATGCCTGCATTTCTATCAGCATTGAGATATGAGTTTTAATTGTTGATAACTGTCCTAGCAGGTACAATGGCTGATATCATCTGATGAAAAGTAGCCAAAAGCCAAGATCTAGCTCCACATGGTTTCTTTGTATTATCTCCAACGAAACACAGAGTGATGTCATATTTTTTTAGATCTCTGCTCTGATTGGACAACAAACAAGTCACTCTGAGCACCTTGGTATTGATAGGATGGTTGATAGCTGGGCACAGGCTAGGAAGAACATTAAAGAAGCCACAAAGAGGCTAAAGTCAGACTGCCTTGGCAGTCTGCGACAGATGAAGAAGAGGCTACAATATAGTCTCCAAGCTGCTGTTCCAAGCTGATAATTTGCTAGACAACCCAGACATACTGGTGCTGGTAAAAGAAATATGTAGGCCATGCTAAAATAGGTATATGTCCCATTATGATTGTAATGGACAACCATTAAGATACATATACATAGTGGATAATGTTAGATTTAGCAGTGTTCAAGGGGATTAATCCTTGGATGCCTGTGTGTTCACAGATGCTTGTTTGGAGATGTATAGTTCTGCAACAGGAAAGCCAGTATTTTTAATGCATAAAGGGCTGAGCAAGATTGTTTAAGATGACAATGTTGTTCTATATGAGCATCATAGAAAAGCCTGTTACAGGGATGCAGAGAGATAGATGTTTGGTCTATATGAGAGTGTAATATCTTATTTACCATATCCTAAAATGTAATGAATGTATGTTGCCTAGCATGCAATATAATGTACAGTGATGAAATCAAAGCATGCAGACATTCACATGTCTGTGTTTCTCCTAAGGGAATTGTATATGTTTGTATATCTATGATTACATATAATAAATAGCCTAAAAGATTATATTTTCCTTGGTTTTTTTCCAGGCTGTGAGGCCATGTTCTAGAAGACTTTATTTCTGACATTTCACCTGCATCTGTGGCTGGCATCTTCAGAGAATGCTTGGGTAGGAGTGTGTGTGGGCCAGGGGGATTTCCAGCAGATAATAGGCCAACAACCAACCATTAGCCAAACAGACACTAATCCTTCTTACATATGTACACCCAGAAACTTACCATTCAAATACACAAATTTATATATCCTCCCCAACAGGGGGTTGCAGTATATAACCCCCTCCCACATTCCTTCCCAAGCATTCTCTGAAGATGCAGGCAAAAAGTCAGAAATAAACTCTTCCAGAACTTGGCTTAACAGCCCAGAAAACCCCAAGGAAAATCTATGGATGCCGGCTATGAAAGCCTTCAACTTCACAGCCTAAAAAATTACCAAAGAGCCTGATAATTTTCCCCGTATAAATATCCCAAAATTCCAATACTTACTTGTAAGAATGTTTAAGTGGAGTGTTGGTGCTAACTCCTGGCTGGTTTTCACCACCATCAAGCTGGATGCCTAGCTGACCAGAAAGTGATGATGCGATCCAAGATAGAATCCAGATTAGTTGACAAATGGCAAAACCCCCTTAATCCCTCAAGTCTAAAGAGAAAGGGTTGGGAACCATGCCTGTTTCAATGGGCATCCATTTGTAGTGACTTTGTGCTATAGTACAGTTGGCCCTCTACATCCATGGGTTTGACATCTGTGGATTTCATTATTCATGGATTTGCCTCCCCCCTCCCCCAAAGCCTGATCCCACCGTGTTCAGACAACATTCACACAACAGCCTCAGAATTCAGAAGAGGGTAGCACCAGTGGCCACCATGGCAGTTGCCAACTGCCTCCCAAAGTTGGTTGTTCTACAGGCTTTGTTAGATGCATGGTGATGGAGATCTCTGCTGCTTCACCTTCCTCAAGCACTAGCACAGCAGTAGGGGATCTGGAGAAGGCAGAGGAACAGTGATTTCTGTTGTCAAGAGCCCCCAAAGTCAGCTGTTGTGCAGGCTTTGGGAGACTTCTGTTGCTCCACCTTCCCTAAGCGCTAGGACAGCAGTGTAGAGCTTGGAGAAGGTGGAGTAGTAGCAATTACTGTTGTCAAGAGCTCCAAAAGCCAGCTGCTGTGTGGGCTTTGGGAGATGCTTTGTGATGGAAATCTCTGATGGGGCTGCTGTGTGAATGTGCATGACTACCCCAGGCTTCAGGAGGCAGGTTGGTGGCTGAGGGGCCTGGCCATGAGGCCCACATTCTTCATACTCCAACCCTCCATGGAGCCCCCCAGTCACCTGCTTCACAAGCTTGAGGAGCTCTTCTGGGGAATTCTGCCCCCACCTCCACTGTATGGTTTTTTTTTCACTTTCATGAAAGTCCTGTGCCCCTAACCCCCACAAACGTGGAGACCTTACTATATACACATAGATTAAACCTCCGTGATTAAACCTCTGTGCTGGAGGAATCTCTGTTGTTCTCCCAATTTCCTGCATGTAATGTAGGAAACAGAAAAACACAACAAAAACATCCCCCAAATAAATTGACATTAGACATTCTTTTGACCTTTACTAACATTTTTTTTAAAGGCAACAAGCCTAAATAAAATAATGCTTAAGTGACACCATCCTATTTTTCTTCAATGAAAGAAAAGGCTTCTGGAGCATTTTTTGTGTCATGGCAGGAAGGCAGCCTGTGAGGAGAATTTCTCCAATTAGCAAAGACAAAGGATGTTGTCTTCACTTCAGTGCCTGAGGAACTCGGCCACCATGGCTGATGTGGCCTCTGAGTCAACTCCAGTGAAAGGCAGACCATGGCTAGTAACAACCAGAGTTTAAGAACATTCCTTTTTAGAATATAACTCCAAATGTTGGAATACAGTGGCCATGCTGGCTGGTGGGTTTTAGAAATGGTATTTGAAGCATCATCTCCTCAGATGCCAAGATTGACAAAGAGATCGATCACAGATTAGCACAGGCATATAGTGCATTTGGAAGACTTCACAAAAGAGTCTGGAGCAATAAACACCTGAGGCAAAGCACAAAAATCAGTGTGTATAGAGCCATCGTACTGTCTATCCTCCTTTATGGATCTGAAACATGGGTCACCTATCGCCACCATCTACGACTCCTCGAGCGCTTTCATCAGCGCTGTCTACGCACAATCCTAAATATACACTGGACTGACTATGTGACGAATGTTGCTGTCCTTGAGCAAGCAGGGATCACCAGCATTGAGGCCATGATACTGAGAACACAGCTGCACTGGGCAGGGCACGTTACTAGGATGGAGGACCATCACCTCCCAAAAATACTACTCTACGGTGAACTCGCCACGGGTCAGCGTAAGAGGGGCGCTCCAAAGAAGCGATACAAAGACTCCCTGAAACAACATCTCAGGCTTGGCCAAATTGATCACCAGCAGTGGTCCGCCCTGGCCTCACATCGGGAGGCATGGAGACGCACTATCCACAATGCTGCAGCTTTATTTGAGAACTCACACCAAACAAGTCTTGAAGAGAAACGACAACGCAGAAAGAATCACAACCCAAAAACATCACCCAAGGAGACCTTCTGCTATGCTTTTTGCAACCGGACTTGTTTATCTCGGATTGGCCTTTTTAGTCATCAGCGCGCTTGCAGAAAGCGCGGGATGAGTCCTTCCTGAATCTTCATTTGCGAAGAAAAACCAGAGAGAGAGAGAGATTTCAAAAAAGGAACTTTCTTGAGCTTTCATATCAACCTCTGGCCAAAGATGAAGATGCACATCAAAAGTTCATTTGAGCCATTTCAGTAAGGCCTAGATGAGCTCTGCTTTCAGAATGCTGACTCTGTACTTCACATATGGGCTAATTGGGCTCCCCACATTAGAATAGGGATGCAATTATTCACTAATTTCTTCTGAAGAAAGCAGTGAGTAATTTTAATAATTCTCTTCCCACAGCAAAAAAAGTCTTTGAAAAGCACACAGTTTTCAAAGCCTGTTCACAATTCTGGACTTACCCTGTGCAAAATTTGCACACAGTTGATTTGCAAAGAAAAGAGCATTTTCTGCACAGTGAACAGCATTTGCTATACAGAAAATAACATTTTTAGTCAGAACAAGGACGTGTGACTTTTGTGCAGAATAACTCCTGAATTGCAAAGATTCTTGTTAATCTAGTTTTTTTTTCCCAATCAGGGATTTTCACCATTTGAAAAACATGCTTTTTGATCATTTCCCAAATATTTTTGAATATTCTTTCCATTCCTGCATTACAGCCACTGGGGGACATACTTTTATATATACACACACACACCCCATTGTTGTGCCCGTCCTGGCATAATTTGATTGTGCAGCAGCAAAATGGGCCAAATTTTAAGTATAAGGTATATGTGAGTATTGTGTCATGTACTAAAGTAGACTATATGCTGCCTGAACCTTCCTGGCAGTATTGTTCTGTTTTCAAACAAGATGCATATTATCTTCTTAAAGATAATTACCTTCTAAAAGATGCTGCTGCTAAACTGCCAAAATATGGCAGTGGCAGAGGGAACTTTGGAATTGGGCTGATTAATTCCTGGATTATATCATGCCAGCCCCTGCTCTATGCAAGTCTCCAATCTTTTGTACCACTTTAGCTTCTTGTATCTTTCATGCTAAGAAAGCCAGTCACTACACTGTTGTCCTGTATCTACAAACCTCTAAACCTATGGTCCACCTTGCAGTCTGAGGGACACAGCCTTTCCAACATGGCTCTGTTTCCAATAGTGAAACCCATTGATTCAGGCATCCTGGAGAAAAGAGAAAACTTCTGGATCTGCAGACTTTATGCTGTACAGCCTTAATTTAGAGGACAAGATGGCTCTTGCCTCTGGTGCCATCTTCTGAATCCCATGCTTAGAGCCTGGGATTTCTATAACTGCCATGGATGCTGTTTAGCTTTCCGACTCCAGTGCATATCAGCAAGGACAGCAGAAGCTGAAACATGTGATACTTTTTAAAAAATAAACAGCTGCTTTCAATAATGTTACTAAATGCTAGGAGATCAACTTCAGATTTATAGTAACTTTCTGGGATCCAGGTTCTGTTTGAAAAGCTGCACTGTTAGTTCCGTTTTTCAAACACATACGTACACATAAGTAAAGCAGCGACAACAAGATGAAAAGCAAAAATAAATATTGGGGATAATCAATTGGCCTAAGGCTGATATTTTAAAATTGGCTGTTCACATCCTATCAAATGGCAGATGTAACATTGAGAAGGAACAGGAAGGGAGAACAGCTTCGTTTGTCAACCCCTCCTAGCCTATTTCATGGCAGGTACTAGGTGTTGGAAATTGCAATGATAACGGACGCCTCCTGCTAGAGTTCTGTGCAGAACAACAGCTGACTATTACAAACACAATCTTTCAGCAGAAAGACAGCTTGAAGACAACCTGGATGCATCCCCGATCCAAACATTGGCACCTCATTGACTATGTTCTAGTCCGTCAGAGAGACATTCGTGATGTCCGTCATACCCGAGTGATGCCCAGTGCAGAATGCCAAACAGATCATCGCCTCGTCAGATGTAAACTAAATCTTCATCTTAAGTTCAAACCTAAGAGGGGTGTCATCTTAAAGAAGAGACTCCAAGACAACAATCTTCAACAAGCTACCATGAGAGACAACTTCCAGGCAAACCTACAAACGAAACTTGAAGACCATCCTACAGATCCTTCTCCTACAGTGCTTTGGCAACATATCAAAAACAGTATCCTCCAGTCTGCAGAAGAATCCCTCGGGTTCTCCCACAAGAAAAATCAAGACTGGTTTGATGAAAACAACCAAGAGATCCAGGAGCTGTTGGCAAAGAAGAGAACTGCTCACCAGGCATACCTCGCCCAGCCAACCTGCCATGTAAGAAAAGCAGCTTTCCGCCTCACATGTAGTAAACTACAACAAAAACTCCGAGACATGCAGAACAAGTGGTGGATCAATATAGCAGAAAAGACACAACGCTGTGCAGATCTGGGTGATCATAGAGGATTTTATGAAGCTCTTAAAGCAGTGTTTGGACCTACTTATCAGGTCCAAAGCTCCTTATACAGTACAGATGGTCAAAAATTAATTACTGATAAAGCCTCCATCCTAAATCGTTGGGCTGAACATTTTCAAAGTCTCTTCAGCGCCAACCGAGTAGTCCAAGGCTCAGCTATCCAACATATGATACAAAAACCAATTAAAAATGAATTGGACATAGCTCCCACTTTGGAAGAGACCCTTAAGGCCATACAGCAGATGAAAAACGGCAAGGCAGCTGGGATTGATGGAATCCCACCTGAAGTTTGGAAACACGGAGGGCATGCACTCCACGAAAAATTCCACAAATTCCTTGTGAATTGCTGGGAAAAAGGGGAACTGCCATCAGACCTCCGAGATGCAGTCATTATCACCCTGTACAAGAAAAAAGGAGCAAAATCCGACTGCTCAAACTATCGAGGCATAACACTGCTCTCTTTTGCTGGAAAAATCCTTGCAAGGATACTCCTGAACAGATTAGTTCCTGCTATTGTAGAAGAACTTCTTCCTGAAAGCCAATGTGGCCTCAGAGCAAATAGGAGTACTACAGATATGGTATTTGCCCTTAGGCAACTGCAAGAAAAATGTAGGGAGCAGAACAAGGGTCTCTATGTAACATTTGTCGACCTCACCAAAGCCTTCGACACTGTAAGTAGAAAAGGTCTGTGGCAGATCCTGGAAAGACTAGGATGTCCCCCTAAATTCCTTAAAATGATTATCTTGCTACACGAGGGCCAGCGTAGTCAAGTCAGATATGGCGATGCTCTTTCAGAGCCCTTTCTAATAACTAATGGAGTGAAGCAAGGTTGTGTTCTTGCACCAACTTTATTTACAATCTTCTTTAGCACGATGCTCCAAATGGCTATGGCAGAGCTTGAAGAAGACGACAGCATCTGTATACGTTACCGTACTGATGGTAGCTTGTTTAACTTAAGCCGTCTGAGGGCTCACACTAAGACTCTAAACTATCTAGTCCGTGAGCTGCTCTTCGCTGATGATGCTGCCCTTGTTGCCCACACAGAAGCAGCTCTGCAGCACCTAACATCCTGCTTTGCAACAGCTGCAGAGCTGTTTGGGCTGGAAGTCAACCTGAAGAAAACGGAAGTTCTTTACCAGCCTGCACCACAGGACGAACACCACCATCCCCACATTGCCGTCGGCAAATCTGTACTCAAGTCCATTCAGCAGTTCACCTACCTGGGAAGCATCATCTCCTCAGATGCCAAGATTGACAAAGAGATCGATCACAGATTAGCAAAGGCATATAGTGCATTTGGAAGACTTCACAAAAGAGTCTGGAGCAATAAACACCTGAAGCAAAGCACAAAAATCAGTGTGTATAGAGCCATTGTACTGTCTATCCTCCTTTATGGATCTGAAACATGGATCACCTATCGCCACCACCTACGACTCCTCGAACGCTTTTATCAGCGCTGTCTATGCACAATCCTAAATATACACTGGACTGACTATGTGACAAATGTTGCTGTCCTTGAGCAAGCAGGGATCACCAGCATTGAGGCCATGATATTGAGAATGCAGCTGTGCTCTGCAGGACACGTTTCTAGGATGGAGGACCATCACCTCCCAAAAATACTGCTCTACGGTGAACTCGCCACGGGTCAGCGTAAGAGGGGCGCTCCAAAAAAGCAATACAAAGACTCCCTGAAACAACATCTCAGGCTTGGCCAAATTGATCACCAACAGTGGTCCGCCCTGGCCTCACATCGGGAGGCCTGGAGACACACTATCCACAATGCTGCAGCCTTATTTGAGAACTCACGCCAAACAAATCTTGAAGAGAAACGACAACGCAGAAAGAATCACAACCCAAAAACATCACCCGAGGAGACCTTCTGCTGTGTTTTTTGCAACCGGACTTGTTTATCTCGGATTGGCCTTTTTAGTCATCAGCACGCTTGCAGAAAGCGCAGGATGAGTCCTTCCTGAATCTTCGTTTGCGAAGAAAAGCCAGAGAGAGACTACTAAGAAGTAAGCCTCAGATGATGATCTCAAGCAATGCCTAGATTTCATGGAAGAAGAGAATTCTTTGAAGTATTAGAATCCTGAACTGTAAGGCTTTATTGGTTAAAACTAGTATTTTGAATTGGGGACAGAAACCTATTGGAAGCCCGTGTAACAAGTCCAGAAAACAAAGGGTTGCCAGATTGGATCTGGGACGGATCTCGTACAAAGTACGGAACTCGATGAAATGCCACATAGCACCATCGAGTGGGATGAAAATACCTGTCCTCCTTCACCTGCCAAACCCCAACATTCAGCTGCAGCCGTTCCCTCCCAACAAGGCAGTTGCCTTGCCAATGGAGAATGTGGGCATACTGTAGCCAATCCAAAGCAGCCTGCAAAAACAAGGGACCAAGAACAGCAAGATGTGTATAATTCTTAAGGCGGTGCTGTCATCCTGAGATTCCTCTCCTTAACTCTGAGGAACAGAGAAGAGGGACCAGGCTGTGCCATTCAGGGCCAGACCCTGGGATCTGGGAAACCTAGGCCCAGATGTTCTGATTTCTGTACTCAATCCAGCTGCTTCAAGCTAGTTGTGTTTTCTGAACAGTCTTCAAAGGTAGCACTTTAGACTGTGGGTTTGGTAGCAGCTGTCATTTCAAGGGCAAACTTATGCCCCCTCTAACCGACTTTTTTTTTTAAAAAAAATAAGAGGAACATCTGAATTAAGTGCTGTGAAGATTGAAATTTGACTATCAGGCGAAATGTAGACATATCAAGAAATTCCATGAGAGAAGATATAAGGTTTGGCTGAGTGCTGGACTGGTAAAGAAACTGATAGCTATTCACCAGTTGTATTTTGGAGAAGGTCTTGTCTCCTGATCTAAGTACAGGAAGCCAACTCCCTCCTACGCACTCACACCACAAAAATCTTTTCCTTCTGGTTTGTCTGGTCAAGTCTTGCTTCATCTCTAAATGCAGGGTGATCCTCATAGGTCAGTGGAAGTCAGGGCTGTAACTTTCTGCTTTATCAAAAATTGTCACTGTGGTATTGAGCACATCCTTGGTTCTTCCCCTCCATTCCTCATTTATCTCTGCCTGCCAGAAAATGGTGCTGATTTATCTATCTATGACTGTCTAAACAGTGTTGAGATAATAACAGTGTTGTTAAACATGTCCCTAAGAGAAGGACTGCTTTTAAAAAAGCCGGAAAAAGAAAGGCACCTCCAAGAGGTATTTCTAAAACCAGAGGTTTCACATGAGCAACTGTTTTCTGTCAGTCATTGTAAGTTGTGCAGACTCTCAATAGAGCAACCCTATACATGTCCACCAAGAAGTAAACCCCATTGAGCAAAGTGGGGCTTACTCTTGGGACTGTGAATCAAGATTTGTTTTTGTCTTTAGTTTAAATGTGTTGATTTGACATTGCATTTTGTGTAGAAAAAAATTAATGTGTTTTTCTTAAATACTGCTTCACTAGGAAAGAGTTCATGTAATGTTGATAATGAATCAGGTAAAAGGAACTGTTGCCACCTGGTTATCCAGGACAACTGCCAAATACCACCATCCAGAACAGGAGCTATAATCTACTCCTAGATCATCAGGGCCTAAACCCTGTTCTTAAGCCTGATGCCACTGAATCAATTGCATTTACTTACTGTTATGTGTTGAGTGACCATTCAACAATTGATTTAATGGGTCTATTCTAGATGGGAGCAACCAACAGGGTTTCAGCTCAGAACTGTCAGGCAACAGTAACTTTGTTTTCTCTGGATTAAGCCTCAGTTTCTCCTGCCTCATCTCATTTAAAATGGCTACTGCACATTGGTTCAGACCATCCACTGCTTCCCTGGGATACTCTGCATGGTTGTGATTGATGCTTATCATAGCATACTTAACAATATCACGAGGAGCTCTCCCTTGTAACATCACTAGAGCTTACCCACTGTGACTTCACAAAGAGTCATTACTAGATCTCAAGTTTTGATGATGAAATCTCTGGGACCAGGATAATCCTAACCTGGTAGCTCTAAGAATGTATAATATTGCATTCAATGTCTCTGGCTTTTCTTAGCAAACGAAGATTCAGGAAGGACTCATCCCGCGCTTCTGCAAGCGCACTGATGACTAAAAAGGTTAATCCGAGATAAACAAGTTCGGTTGCAGAAAGCACAGCAGAAGGTCTCCTTGGGTGATGTATCCGGGTTGTGATTCTTTCTGCGTTGTCGTTTCTCTTCAAGACTTGTTTGGCATGAGTTCTCAAATCTGCCGAACAAGACTGTCATCTCCTGGGTCAGCCTCAAGTGACCAAAACCGCCTGCATACAGGGTTGGGTCTGTGGCTTCCAGTGCATCTTTACACCTGCCATTTCATCCCTTGCTTATTGCTACAGCGCTTTTTCAGAATTGCATTTGTCCTTCAAGCCTGTGCAATGGATTTTTCTGGTGGAGCGCAGCGTGCACAGAACTGGCCTCACCCTTTAAACCAAAGGTTCATCTGCTGTGGCCTTGCAAGCATGGACGGTAGCAGCAATGTCCTCGGGTCGTAGGTTTGATTAGAGTTTCCTTCCCTTAGATGGTTGACCTTACAGGGTTGAACAAGCACCATCTGCCCAGGTTTGGGATTAGAGTTTTCCTTCTCCTATGATGGTTGCCATAAGGCTATAGAGCCCATCCTGCCCTTTGACACTCTTTGTCAGACCCTTCAGTTTTGACCTTGTCTGGCATGGGAGGCCCTACCGGTGGCTATTATGCCACCGCCAGCATAGCTCAAAACATCATTAGGGTATGCAAGCCTCTCTCCCACGACAAGGGGGCGTCAATGGAGAGGGGCATCTAATGTATTTTGTAACTATATAACTATTTATGGCCAGTGTTATAATACGTCACCCTAGCATCCAAAAGATGAAGGCAAACAAATTTCAGAATTAGCCATATTGGTGAGAAAAACTCCCAAATCCATATTATAATACAGGTTGTCATCCCCTTATCTGTGGGGGATACTTTCTTGGATTTAGCATTTATAAGTGAAACTGTGGATAATAGCAAACCCTATTAAAATAAAGAACCTCTGGTACAAACATACCATAGAGTTGCATTGGAAGACCTAGTAATTTCTAGAAAGTACACTTCTCTAGGCATTTTCCTGCACATATTTATGGTATGTGTTGTCAGGGGTTGTAAAATGTGACTCTCAAGTGCATGTGCAGAGTTCAGGAACAAGCATTGTGATGCAAGGCACCTACTGTCTTCCATCTGTAGCAAAGATTCAGCAAAGTAACAGCTTCTTGGTTAAAAGAAGTTTACTAAGGAACAGAACTGTAAGCATCAGCAATCTGCCTCTAGCAACTTCCAACTCATTACTCCACAGACTGACTAATCCACAACCGTGTGTATAAAGCCTCATGGTTTATATAGACCCAAATTGGCTGATGCAAGCCTCTGAAATTGCCTAGTCTTTGCAACAGGTGCATCAGATCTAGCCATGAGCTCATCTCATCCAGGTGTTCCTAATTAGCTGCTGCCTTGAGTTTTGGCCTTGGACAAATTGGCTTGGACATTTCATAGCTGACTCAGCTGAACACACTTTGTCTCTGAGACTCCCTTTCTTTTCAGCTTCAGTAAAATCAATTTCTAATATATTTGGGAAATTTACAAACCCTGACATGTGTCCCTATTTTTCAGCTGTAGTTAACTCAAAGTGCAGATATTGATTTTGCAGATACCAGTGGGGGGCAGGGACCCATAGCTTTATTAGAAGGAATAGAAGCCAGACAGCATCTAATAACAAAATTAAAAAAAAAAAAAGAGGGAAACAACTCAAGATGCTGAAAGCCCAATTCATTTTGGTCTTTAAATGTTTTAAAGACATGATGTTTTGATATATTTATTGATGTGTTGTCATTCATATTCTTTGTATAACTCCCTGAGGAAGGCTTTAAAATATCTAGCAGGGATGTAATTCTCTGCTAATTTCATTCTTGAAGGAATGAATGAGTAATTTTAGAGATATTCTTTCTGTTTCAAGGAAATCTCCAAAAACTGCACAGTTTTTAGACTTCAGAGTTTGGGCCTTATTGTGCGATAAATTGAATACATTTTTGTGCAGAAAATGCTGTTTCCAGAAAACGCTGTTTTCTTCACAAAACAGTACAGATTTTCCTCAGAATAAGTCCTGAACTGTGAAGTTTTTCATCCAGAATTCTACTCATCAAGTTTTCCTGATACTCCAGACACACATTTTTTTTTACCTTTTTGGAATTATTTTCTAATATATTTTCCATCCCTAATCTACAGGTTGAACCGCTCTGGACTTTTCAATTACCAAACCTTAATTTTAGTACCTTCTTCTTTGTTTGTGGAATGTTTTTATTAGGCCAGCCCAAAATACACAAACATTGGTGCAAGTTTTTAAGACCTCCAGGTTCTTTAATCAGACAAAATGTTACAATTGTTTTGGTGGGGGGAGGTAGACCAACTATTGCTGTCAGAGAAAAAGGGATACCCTCCCATGCCCCTGGAACAATGATCACCCCCTACCCCCAAGCAGAGAGCACACAGAGAGCATTTTGAATAGCTCTGGATTATCACTTTGTTCTTTTGAGATTCCCATTTTCCATTTTTTTAAATTCTTGAATACTTTGCACTGATTGCACAGGAAAAGAAGGCCCATTTCCAGCACAAAGCAACAAATACTGTATGCCATCTAAATGCTAAATCAGCAGGTGTTAAAGCGGTTAAGTCATTGGTGTTTTTTCTTTTAATGCCACCAACCTCAATTGCCTAGAAATAAAGTTGTAAAGATATGCATTTTAATAAAACATTATTTGTGTGCTGTTATTCCAGAAAATATGCTAAGATATTGTATATAAATGGAAAACAACATTATTCTGGTCTCAAGTTAACTTCTTATGACTCCCTTGATAATAGACTTTTCTTGCCTCCTCTCTTTCCTTTATGAAATTGGTTTATGGCAAATATAGCTTTTAGGGTTACAATGGCAGTAGTTTCTTGGCATTTCATGACAATTAGACATTATTATTATTATTATTATTATTATTATTATTATTTTCCATATATCCGTATCCCACCTTCCTCCCAAAATTGGGACTCAAGGTGACATATAATTTAAAAACACAACACATCTAAAAATATACCAAAAAGTGAACATTAAAATGGGATTAAATTATTGACAATATTAAAATGATTTTGAACTATCCTTAAAAAACTAAAATGTCATTAAAAGATAAAAAGCAATTAAAGCAGTCCAGTGTAAAATATTGCAGCACCCTCAGCCCATTCTTTAAAAACTTTCTCTCTTAAAAGCATACTGAGATCAAAAGGTCTTTTCCTGGTCACAGAAGGACAGCAGAGAGGGGGGCATTCTGGCCTCCCTGGGAAAGGAGTTCCAGAGTAAAGGGGCAGCCACTGAGAAGGCACTCATGTCCCCCGCCAACTGTGCTTGTGATGGTGGTAGGACTGAGCGAAGGACCTCTCCTGGTGATCTCAGGCCATGAGCAGGCTGATATAGGGAGATATGGTCTGTCAGATAGCCTGGACCTGAGCCATATAGATGAAGCATTGAATCATAATCCAAGAAGTTAGGGCTGCAAAATGAAAACTGGAGAGGATCCTGCACCTTTAATGGTTGTATAGAAGAGAGAATTTCAGCAGGTTTTACACGTTACAAAACCAGGGAACAAGCAGCAAGCACCTGCTGAAATTCTCTGTTGTTGTTGTTGTTGTTGTATTCCTCTAAGTCATTTCCAATTTATGGAGACCCTAAGGAGAACCTGTCATAGGGTTTTCTTGGCAAGATTTGTTCAGAGATGGTTTCCCTTTGCCTTCCTCTGAGCCTAAGATAATGTGACTTGCCCAAGGTGATCAATAGGTTTCCATGGCTGAATAGAGATTAAAACCCTGGTCTCCAGAGTCATAGTCCAATGCTTAAGCCACTATACCACACTGTCTCCCACTCTTCTATACAGCCATTAAAGATGCAGGGGCCTTTTTCAGTTTTCAATCTGGCAACCCTACAAAAAGTTGTGAATTCCACATCTGTGATGCTCCTATCCTTATTGGGATATGTCAAATTCTTTCTTTCTTTTTGATTTCTCAGGCAGAAGTGGAAGAACAACCATGACGACAAATAAAACAAAAATAACACTAGATTTACAGAGGCGATAACTTTAGATTGCAGGCCTATATCAAAAGATTTAGGTCAGTGAGGGTCTCTGCAGTTGTTAACTGTAATCAGATAAGAAAACCATTATGCCTTGTTAAATAGGAATCTTGTACAATGTCCCCAAGACTCCTGGAAAATGAGTTTTACAGATTGGAAACATAAACTGTTCAACTCTGACGGGTAAGTGGAGTGACTTAAGTGGATGAAACCTGAAACTGCCATTTACATGTAACATATCCAGTCTGAATCATAACAATGAATAAATATGAGGCCAAATAAGGAATCATCAAGACTATCTTGGAGGTGGTATGAGTGGGGTATCAATGATGAGAGGGACATGAACTTTCAGTCCAGCATTCTTTGATGGACTGCCCGATAAGCATGCCCTGTGGTTGCAGTACTCCTCCATATTAAGGTTTCCATATTCCGCTTAAGGGCCAGAGTGGTGTAGTGGTTTTAATGTTGGACTATGACTCTGGCGACTGGGGTTTGAAGTAAAATGTGTACTTAGAAACCACAGCCCTGAGAACCCAATGAGTAACCTTGGGCAAGTCATGCTCTCTCAGCCTCAGAGAATAGCAAAGGCAACTCCCCCCCTGAACAAACCTTGTCAAGAAAACCTCACAATTGGGTCACCTTAGGGTCGCCATAAGTCAGAAATGATTAGAAGGCATACAACAACATCAATATTCCAGTTTGTTCAGTTCTGGGCATCTAAGTTGCATATTGTTATTTTTATTATTATTGTTATTATCTTTCCTTTCCCCCAAGACTGGAACTCCAGGCAGCTTACACATTTAAAACATTCCAATTAAAAACATACAGAAGTCAACATTAAAAAAAAAAAACTTTTAAAAGATTTTCAAAAATTAAACAATGCAATTTAAAATAATAGAGCCATTTACAGCCCTTTCCTTATAAATCTTCAATTCCAAAAGAGTGTCTGAAATTTTAAAAAGTCTTTGCCTGCCAATGGAAGGACAACAATGAAAGGAGGGGGGCATTCTAGCTTCTATAGGGAGGGAGTTCCAAAGTCTAGAGGCAGACACTGAGAAGACTATCTTGTGCTCCTCTTAAACATACCAGTGATTATGGTGGAACTGAGAGAAGGGGCTCCCTCAAAGATCTTGGAGTTTAAGCTGGCACATATGAGGAGATGCAGTCTTGCAGATAGCCTGGATCTATGCCATATAGGTCCTTATAGATCGTAAGTAGCACTATGAATTATGACTGGAAACAAACTCTTCTAATTTGCCCAGAATGGTGGAACAATGGGCCTGATCCACAGCACGTTTTACAAGGTCTTAAGCTTTCTCTGCCAAAGAGTGCTGGTGCCTCACAAAACTACAAATCCCAGGATTCTGAATTCCCATACTGAATTCAAGCCATTTTTTATAAAAAAAATAGAGCTTGGAAATGTTACTTTTTTGGGGTTACAGTACTGAGAATTCCCCAGCAAGCATGGCCAGTAGCTGTGCTGTTTGGGCAAGTGTGGAAGTTGTAATCCAAGTAGTAATTTTTCTAAGCTCTGCGGGGGACAGGGGAGGGTAATGGAAGCTATGTTAATCACTTGGTTAGAAAAGTAGACTGTAGATATTTTGAGTAAAATAAATAACTGGATAGTTAAGTCCTGGGCCCTGAATGGGGCAGCCTGAGCCACAGCTTTGAGTGGTATGTATGATCTCATGGCAAAAGGGACAGCAACAAAGCTTGTCTCTCTGCATCTGCCCCATTTTGGACCTGCCATTGATTCATAAGCCCTGTGAATTGTGATATTTCAAGCAGACCTGTTGCTCATCAGTATTGAACCTGAATAATCATCAAATGAAGATGGTAAAAGACAAAATCCAATTCTACCAATTATGTCTTCCTCTTCCCAGGGGAATCTGATATGTTTCTTATCATGATTGCTAGCCCAATCATTGTTTTGCTCTGGCTTTCTAACAAGCAATAGAAAAGAACTATCAATATACTACACACCCCTCAGTGTTTTTCCCCTCAGCTAGAGGCAATATGTAAAAGGCAACAGAAAAGTGTATCTGCCCTAGGTAGCAATCCTATGGAATCCTGTGATTTGTAAGTTGATGAGGTATGTGGCATTCTCTGCTAGACAGCTTTGGCCCACTCATCTGAACTACCTAAGAATTCCAAGAACCTCACCAAACTGCAATTCCCAATGTTCTGTAGGAAGAGATGGGGCTTGTCTAGAAAGAAAAGAATATGCTGCCTTCTGGCCAGTGTATTCTACTGCAAAGCTAACCTTTCCCCCCCGCCCCCCGTTACTGTGCAGAAATGAGCAAAGGTCCACATGCACACAGTGGCCAGCATTGGTGGGCACCTCTCCTGCTGTCATGCGCTGTTGTCTCTGAAGCCAGGAAGGAGGCCCTCAGCATGTGATCAAGGCTGGACATGTGCCGGAGGCCTCCTTCCCTGCTGCAGAGTAACTCCAGTAGTGGCATCTGGCTATACAGGTCAGTGTGCCAGCATGGACCATGCATTTCCACTCTGGACCCATCTGGGTTTTCGTTTTCCTGGGTGGCAATTTAAAATGTTAAATCAGTTTACCTTGGCTTTCCCCCAGCTTTTGCCTCAGGTGTCACTGGGACTGCATGGAGGCAAAATGGGGGCAAGAGCAGGGCCAGCTTAAGGGATTTTGGGGGGCCCTGTAATCCTTTATTTAGGGGCCCCATATGTTTATATCAGGTCAATGTAACCTAACCTATTCACAGTACAGGATGTTCAGATTATTACATAATTTGTTACCAATAATATGTGGTGAGGGTTTCCTCATAATAACATTTTTGCAGGAGGAGGGTTATGATGCCCCCCCATAACGACGGAGCCCCCTGCAGCTGCAGGTGCTGCAGGGCCCTTCAACTGGCCCTGGGCAAGAGCCCTGCATTATTTGGACTGCAGGACTCCAAGATGGGGGGAAGCCACGGTAAACTGACCATCTAGACAATCCAGACAAGCCCATGGTAATGGTTAAAGTGCTATCAAATGGCTATAACTCTGGAGTGCAGACTCATCATCTTAGCATCTGGAATTATAGAAGGGATAAGATGACTTAACATGTGTTGATCTCAAAAGTTGATTCTGCTCCCTTGCAACTCAATATGGGTCCATAAACCTGCCCATAATGTATATAATGTATTAGGTAATGAAGTAAAGGTGAACCAGAAGTTCTCCTGTTAGGGACCCACATCTTACAATTAAGCTGTAATATTTGTAAAAGTTGCCTTCGGATTGCAACACAAGCTCATGGGATGACCATCTCCAGCTCTGTAGAGGATTTAAAGCCTGCTCAGTTAAAATCTAGTTTAATGATAAATTGATATGACCCGGTCCCTTGCTGTGCCGCTGTCACCGCTGCCAGGACCAGGAAGGGAGAAGAGAGTGAGTGAGCCCTCCTCCCTTACCCAATTCCCCCCCATGCCACTGTCATCGCCATCACCATGGGGACCAGGTAAGGGAGGAAGGCTCTCTCCCCCCATGTGACTAGAGGGCATTCGAAGTTTATGGGGCTGTAAAACCATTAAGACAAGTCACAGCTGATGTGACTTGTCTTTACTGTGGGGCACTTCAGTTTTTTTTGGGCTGGTATAGATGAGCCCATATAAATGAGGAGGAGCAGGACCTTTTCTGTTACTAGAAACCCAGAGCCATCAGGGGCAGATGGTGGTTACAATTTTCAGCTCTGGGTTTTAGTCTGAGCTACAAAGGAGCTGTCCAAGGTGCTGACCTATTTGGGGGATAGTGTTCAGCACCTCAGACAGCTGGTTTAAAGTTTGGATTGAAGGATGAAGCAGATTCACTGCCCTGCTAACATGAATAGTACCAGCTGCCCTTAACTGCCATTCATAAGATTTGAGGACACACCTTTCTGAAATTCTTGCAGACAGATGTTCAGATTGTTTGACCTGTATCTTGGAATGCCACACTCCCCCCCCCCAATACATCTTCAGACTTTGTAACTTTTTAAAACCAAAAACTTCCTATAGGTGAGTGGGTGGGATAAATGGATTTTAAAAGGGTCTACTATGAGTACAGAAGAGCAAAAATTGTGGCATGTTCTCTCTTTCAGCAAAAATAAACCCTCCTCTCTCTCTCTCTCTCTCTCTCTCTCTCTCTCTTTGACATTTTCTTTTTCAGTAGTACATAAACCTCTACATTTTTCAATTGCAAGTGTTTATCGGTTATCAATAAGAAAGAACTTTTAGATCTCTTCACACTTGAAAGTGCAACAGCTCCAACTTTTTATTCCACCTGTCAGGCTTCAAAACAAAAATTTGCACATTGCCAATGGCCACGTCAATAATGCACCAGCGCAGAAGGCTTAGAAAAAAATCACTGCTGATATACATACATATTAACCCAGAAAAGCTCTGAGTTTATCAGACTGAGAACAAGCAGTGGTACAGAAGGCATCAGGATCCATCTTGATTCAAAGCAAACAAACTAGATGGTTTTTTGATGACATAAATACAACAGCCCTTAGAATGGGACTGCATGAATAAATATTTCTTTATTTTCTCATAAACCTAGAGCCTGAATCCTAATTGGTAGTTCCAACCAGAGGAGATCCATTTTGACTCACTAGTCAACCATTGATTTAATATGTCTAGCTCTGTTGGTTACAGTAACCAACAAGATTCAGGACCAGAACTTCTGATCACATGATCACATTGAATAGAGGTGGGTGGGTTCACATATCTAAAAAAAAGGAAAATGTATCTTATCATACAACCTGTCCCACAATTCATGCTCACAAAAGCAGGCTAAGCCAGGGGCAGGGGAAGTGCAGCTTATGGGGTGGATGTGGTATACAAGGTGCCCCCAAAAAGTGCAGACATATTTTTTAATACAGGCCCCTTTGTCCCACGTATAGCAGAAAGTGGCTCAAAACTGCCACAAACCATTGTACAGTCATCCCAAGACCTCCAAGTAGCTTTACGTGTAAAAACAAAATGGCTGAAAATCTTAGTAGCTATTAGTGATGTAAATCTTACATTATTATTCTTGTGCCTGAAAGGGGTGGGCTTTTTTTCCTTCTCACTCTCTGTGGAAAGTGAGATATTGAAGGAGGGTTATAAAACAATCAGTTATCTCCCTGTCCCTAACTCTTCTTGCTATTAGTGTTGTGAACCATAAAACTCTGTTCACAGTGTCTAACAAGGAAGGATGCCCTGTGTCCACCACCACCACTCTACCTGCAGCCAAGTGGAGTAATTCAAATTGTCTTGACTGAGACTCACACAATTAAATTGGTGAATATTAAGTTATCTAGGTGATCCTACCATAGGTGTGTAGGCTTATGATATGATAAACAGTTGCCTCCAGAATCACTTACTGAGCATGTGTGAAGAGTAAAAGAGAAAGAAAAGGAGAAGGCAGATTAACCTGCCTGGCACTTTTCATATAACCTATATAACCCTCCACCATCTCTTTTGGTGATGACTGGAGAGGGCCATAAAACACTCAGCTGTCTTTCCCTTCCACAGGGTCTAATAATTGGAGATGGCCTGTGTTTATGTTTAGGCTCAGTGGAGTAATTCAAATTGCCTGGACTGAGACTCACACTATTTAAAATGGATGGCTGATGCACTGTTGCTTTTATTACTTAAGCAATGAAAATGTTCTGAACATCGAATTTCAAACTGAAGTGCCGGTCCCTATATTGGCAAATTTCTCAGCTCTTAAAGAAAAATGTAAATGCAGTGAGCAAACATCCCGTATGTTTAGTGAACAGCTTCGAATAATTGTCACATCCCTAGTAGCTATGGTAACTTAGTGACATTTTCTCTGACAGCAGATAGGTACACATAGTGGTTGAGAGATCAGTTTGCCTTTGGCAATTCATCTGATGGTTCGTGGCCCTGTTGAGATTTTTTAAAATTGGAAAATTATTGATTGATGCGTCCCTTAGTTAGAGATCATTAGGAAATCCTCTCTTTCAAAATTTCTCCCTGGATCCTGGACTCAGCTTTGAACATGGATGCTCAGGTTGTGTCAGTAGTGAGGAGTACATTTGCCCAATTAAAACTAATGTGCCAACTGCACCCATTCCTTGGGTCACCTGACTTGGCGATTGTAACACATGCCTTTGTTGTATCCCATTTGGATGAGTGTGACACACTCTGCATGGAGCTGTCTTTCAACAAAGTTTGGAAGCTTCATCTGGTCCAAAGAAATGCAGCAATATTGTTAATTGGGTATGGTTACAGGGAACACACACTCCTCCCTTGTTTCAACAGTTCCAGTGACTACCAATGGGGATGATTGTTACCTATAAAGCCTTATATAGCTCAGGCCCAAGCTATCTAAACGACAGTATCTTCTCATATGAGCCTGCCCATGTTCTAGGCTTGGAGCAAGGTGCTTTTCTCAATCTCACCACCTTCGGAGGCACATTGGATGTAAACATGGGAGAGTGCCTTTTCTGTGGCTGTTCCCAATATCTGGAACTCCCTCTCTAAAGAAGCTAGAAGAGCCCTCTTGTGTCCTTTCATCAGCAGGGAAAGACCTTCCTATTCCTGCAGGTGTTTGGGCACTCGTGGTTTTACATGTGAAGACATTCTGTTTTAGTGTGCCATACTACATTCATTCAAATTCAACATCTTTATCAATGACTTGGATGAGGGAATTAGGGGCATACTTACCAAATTTGCAGATGACACCAAATTAGGAGGAGTAGCTAATACCCTAGAGGACAGGATCAAAATTCAAAATGACCTGGATAGACTGGAGAGCTGGGCCAAAGCTAACAAAATGAAATTCAATACGGATAAATGTATGGTACTGCTCTTAGGGCGAAAAAATGAAATGCATCGATATAGTATGGGGGAGACCTGGCTGAATGAGACTATGTGTGAAAGGGATCTAGGAGTCCTAGTAGACCACAAGTTAAACATGAGTCAACAGTGTGATGCGGCAGCTAAAAAGGCCAATGCGATTTTGAGCTGCATCAATAGAAGTATAGTGTCCAGATCAAGGGAAGTAATAGTGCTGCTCTATTCTGCCTTGGTCAGACCTCACCTAGAATACTGTGTCCAGTTCTGGGCACCACAATTCAGAAAGGATACTGACGAATTGGAGCGTGTCCAGAGAAGGGTGACTAAAATGGTGAAAGGTCTGGAAATGATGCCTTATGAGGAGAGACTTAGGGAGCTGGGTATGTTTAGTCTGAAAAAAAGACGGTTAAGAGGTGATATGATAGCCCTGTTTAAGTATTTGAAGGGATGTCACGCTGAGGATGGAGCGGGCTTGTTTTCTGCTGCTCCAGAGACTGGAACATGGAGCAATGGATGCAAGCTCCAGGAACAGAGATTCCACCTCAACATTAGGAGGAGCTTTCTGATAGTAAGAGCTTTTTGGCAGTGGAACATACTCCCTCGGAGCATGGTGGGGTCTCCTTCCTTGGAGGTCTTTAAACAGAGGCTGGATGGCCATCTGTCGGGGATGCTTTGATCGTGATTTCCTGCATGGCAGGGGGTTGGACTGGATGGCCCTCATGGTCTCTTCCAACTCTGCAATTCTATGATTCTATGAAAGCTTTTACATGTTTTAAATGGCTTTAATTTTACAGCCAGTTTGATACTCTTTTAATCTCTCTCTCTCTCTCTCTCTCTGTTGGTACTTTTTTTCAGCTACATGCAGTTTGTATTTTGTTTTGTCCACCAGCTGCTTTGAGTCTCAGTCTTGGGGAAAAGGTGGGATGCAACTAAAGAGTGATTAATGTGATAATTCACAAATTAATTTTAAAATTCTCCAAGTAAAACTGGAAGACAAACAGGAAGAAATTTTAGGACTTTATCAGACTAGCCTCTAAAATCTTTCTTTTGTTGGCATAATTAAAGCCATTTTTATGTTGGCAAAAGAACGTTCCCCCCCCAACCACACTTACCTTCTCTCCCAGCAAAGGCTTCCCTGGCAATGAAGAGGAAGTGAACGGAGCTCCATTCACTTCCTCATTCAAAATCCCATGGAAACAAAAGAACACACAAAAAGTTTTTTAAGAAAGCGTATGTACACACTTAGGAGATTATCAGATGTGTCAAAGTGGTGTTACAGCAATGCCAGGAGGTCGCAAAAGGGCTCCCTTATCAGACGAGGTCGCTCTCCCCTCATTATGCACCCATTATGCTGCCAATTCTGCCAGCACCACTTTTTATTCTGTGTATTTATTCTGTGTATACCACTGTGTATTCTTGTTTTTACTTTTTAATTTCCCATGCTCACACCTTTTCGCGAGAATCTGCAGGATTTTGATCCAGGAAGTGAACTGAGCTCTATTAGAGCTCCTTTTACTCCTGGGCTTCCCTGTCGCTGTGAGACAAGCTAAGTGCAGTGGGGAGGGTGATTGTGGCGGGACTGGGACAGGACATGGGCGGGAGTGGAGATTGTGAGACAGGAATGCTTTTTTCATGCCTGTCTGATAATCTCCTTAAAAACTTCCAAGTAATCCAGGGAGGGTAATAAGAAGTGCATCTTTTACCTGGATGTTACAATCTCACCTGGATGTATTCTGGCTGGACCAGCTATTGACGCTGTATTCATGTGAGCCAAATGGCATGAGGTTTCATATGATAGCAATGCCGGCACTAAAGCACCATGGGGGATCTATTGGCAGCTTAACCCATCGATAAAATAGGACGGGTTTGGGCAAGGATATTAACATGAGAGGGCAACATCATCTGATATATGCACCCTTTCTCATTTATGTGGTGTTAAGATGCTGTATTTAGTGTGTGTGATAAAGTCCTTAGATGGCCACAAAACAGAATGGGAGAGGTCAGCTGTTTCTTCCCTCTCAGCCTCTAAGGTATTGTGCTGTTGTTGTGTGCCTTCAAGTCATTTCCAATACATAGCAACCCTGATCTTATGACAGGGTTTTCTTGGCAAGATTTGTTCAGAGGGGGTTTGCCATTGCCCTCCTCTGTGGCTGAGAGAATATGACTTGCCCGAGGTCACCCATTGGGTTTCCATGGGCAAGCAGGGATTCAAACCCTGGTCTCCTAGAGTCTTAGGGCCTGTCTATATGAACCAAAAAACCAAAATGGAGTGCCTTGCAGTAACAACATTTTGCAGCAGCAGCAACTTGCCTTAATGGTGTTTTGCCCCCGTAAGCTTCACATGCAAGATGGTGGCCATGAGTGACTTACTCAGATTTGTACTTACCTCAATGTGCTGCCACCAAACTTTTTTTTAAAACACAATGTCTAGGTGCACTAGAGCAATTAGTGATCACTCGCTAAGGTGAAAATCCAGCATGGCAGCAGCAGGTGCTTGCCCTGTTAGCAAGCGCCACCCCTGCACTTGCCCAGCCAATCAGCTTTGTTTTTCCTCTCCTATAGGAAAGTGATTCATATTGAATCACTTTTCCCAACAAGCAGGAATCTGCACCACCCTTTCCGTTAAACAAAGCAAAGCAAAGCAAAACAAAACACTACAGGGCCCCTCCTTCTGAATACAGTGGATTGGTGCGGGATCCCATTTAGACTGGTCGTATTCCCAGCGAATTCCATGAGGATTATTTTAATTGCTTAGACAACCCCTTTAGGCTGCTACCACATTGCAGAAATAATGCAGTTTGGCATTGCTTTAACTATCATGGCTCCATCCTGTGAAATCCTTGGATTTGTAGTTTGTTGTGGCACCAGAGCTCTCCAACAGAGAAGGCTAAATATCTTACAAAACTGCAAATCCCAGAATTCCATGGCATTGAGCCATGGCAGTTAAAGTGGTGTCAAACTGGATAATTTCTGCAGCGTGGCAGCAGTCCTAGTCCAGCTCTAAAACCTCTAGACCATGTTGGTTCTCTCTAAGATACAGTGGCTCTCAGTAAGTACAGCAGTATACTTGAGAATATTCCAGAAGGACTTGCCACTTCAATCTCCTGTTCTCACTAATTTATTTTTAAAATAATTGAACCATGCATCTCATTCTAGTCACTTCTGAGGTGGGCTCCCTCCCCCCTCTCTTCACCAATTTTATATTTTTATTGCTCAGCTTTCTCTTTCAGTGTCTGCTTCCCATCTCCTAATCCATTTCAGTGCTTCTCTTCTCATCTGTGACTAGTTTTGTTTCTTTAATAGCCTCTTGGAAGGAACTTTTGACAGAAGCTCTTTTTAAAAAAGAAGAATTGTAATAAATTATGTCAACCAGTCCTTTGCTAATCCACTCTGTTGGGGATTAGGCCATTGTTTGGATAGGTTCCAGGGGTTAACAACTTTTATCTTTCACCACACTTCAACCTAACATTGGGAAATGGCTTCAGAACAGAAGTCTACCAGTCTCCAAACATTTATTTATGTTTACTTTTAATAAGCACCATAAAAACCTGTCTCAACAAGCAGCAATTTAATTGCATCACTGCATCGGCTCAGATGAACATCCTGTACATAATAATAAACTCTCTACCTATAAATAAACATAGAAAACACAAATTAAGTTCCTATGTTAAGCTGTGGAAGACTAAATGTCTCAATTCATTTCCCTGCATGTTGTGAATTAGAATTTCCCTCCCTCTATTCGCAATGCAGGTTTGCTTCGGTATTTTTAAAAATCTCCGTGCACTGAGGAATCACCTACTTTTAGGACTTTATCAAACTAGTGTCTAAAAATGCTATAATTCCACTATTGAGGAAAGCAGAAACATAGTGGCATTGTTACACTTACTATCCGCATGTCACTGTAATCACGCAATACTACTGCCACGGAATTATTGTACGACCACAACTAGCACTTTAAGAATGAGATTTTACTTCCATGATTTAGCATGGGTGAGATTTTGGTGGTTCTCACGAGAAGACGCGAGTGCACTGAAAAACTCCAAATACCCCTTAAATTACAAACTAAATCAACAGATGAACACTTAAACAAACCTAAAAGCATGCAAATAAAATAGGACTTTTCATTAAAAGAGTGTCCTGTGGATTGTTTTCACATTCTCATCCTGAAGTTTTCTCACTAGGAACGGGGTGGTGGTGGAAAGAGGACCACCCATTCACGCTGTGATCTTGCAATTACAGTGGGACGTGATTTTGCAAGCTCTTCAATGCTGTGAAAAAAGCATTATTGAGAGCTATTGACACCTTGTCCTGTCAATTAAAAGGGATGCATTATTGGCTGCTGGAGCACACAGCGACCATGCAAGGACGACATCATGTGATAGCGGGAACCCATTCATGTTACCATGACATCGTAATTGTGCAATTTTAGCCTCGTTTATCAAAGTCCTTGGTCACTTGTATGACAGCAAGTCAATTATGACAAATTGAGTCCACATGTAAATATCAGTTGAGAATTTGAGACCTGTTTTTTTTAATGTTTTTAATATTTTAATGTTTTTAACTCTTTAAATGGTTTAATTTGTTTTTTAAATTTCATATTTATATTTTAATGCTTTTGTATTGCTTTAAATTTGTATAGTTTTAAACTCAATGTTAGCTGCCTTGAGTCCCAATATTGGGAGAAAGGTGGGATATAAATACCAGTACAGGTTTACTTATGTAGTTTCAGTTTGTTGAGATTAGTATGGAAAAATTGGGTACCCTGGTAGATTTATGTATGAGGTGGAAAAAAAATGAATAGGGAGACATTTCTCTCTCTCTGCCATATTAATGGAACCACCTGAGGCCATCCAATGGAGTTGAGTGATGGGAGATTCAGGTCAGGTAAAAATAAGAACTTTTTTCCATGTTTTATAGTGCACATGTTACTACTCACAAAATGTAGACTACTAACTATGAGTTTGGATGGCTTTAAAAAGTGATCAGACAATTCATGGAGGATAAGGCTGTCAATATCTACAAGTCATGATGGTTATATATTTTCATCACAGGGGTGAATGGGGGGTGTAAAATGATGGAACATCTCCCAAATAAGAATTCTGCCCCTCCAGATGGAAATTTTCCTTCAGTCTTCAAATTTCTAGCATTCTGGATAGTGAGACCCTGGGTCCCATTCACACTACAGAATCACAGTGCTGCTATTCCACTTTAACTGCTATAGTTCTGTTAGCTACCCTGACAGTCTCCATCTTGGAATATCACATAATTGGCAATATTTAATAATTTGGCTTGCTGTGGCTTTCCACATGGTTAGAAGTAAACCAGGTACCCCCAGATACCCTTAAGTTATTAAGCAATAACTTAAGGCATATCTTTGAATAAATATTTCATTATTATTATTGTATTATTATTTTTGTATTAATTTTTTTATTTTCCAAATATGAATAATTGTAATGTGTAACTTCTAATTTTCGTATAAAGGTGTAAATATAATGTTTATTGGATAAGGAAAGAGAGTGATCATAGTGTATTTAGATTAAGAGGAAAAATGTATTAGTGTTAGGATAGATAGTTTTATTTTTGTATTAGTAAGTAAAGATATTGGGGGGAAATGTTTGTGTTGTTGTTACAGCCTTTTGCGGTTTTATTGAATGGTTTTATATTAATTTTAAATATTCCTAATAAAAAAAAATTCCCAGATACCAAGGCTGGAGTCATGTACAACCTAGAGAGGGGCCTTTGGAAATTCCCAGGTCAGAATTCTTCCTGAAAAGCACCTGGAGATGAGTCATCCACTAATCCACTCAACCATAGCAGAGTCCTCCATGATTACAAAATGGGTTTTTCCTCTTCTTCTCTCCCCAACAATAGAAGTTGCCTGCTCCTATTAAATTCCAAATATATCACCTATTAACGATTGTTAACTCTTCTCGAGTACCCTTTGTTTAGTCCTGGGAAACTCTGAGAGGCATTTCATTCTGCTCTAAATCCCATCCTTTCAGGGGACTTATCAAGTATAAATATCACCCTAAAACTTCACCAAAGTGCTCACAGATCTTCTTCCTCACGACTTCACATCAGTATGTGTAACCAGGTGCACAGACCCTCTTCTTTCCAACTCCATGTGAGTTGTTACCACTGTGTTACCATTCGGCCTTCCAGACCACCTTGCTGCCGTTTCATCCGTCAGGATGGGTATAGTATAACTCACAGTCCTTTTGCTCTATTCCTCTATCCAAATATTTCTTACTTTCTTCATTAGCCTTGTGTGAGTGCTTGATGCCTGAGTGTAGGATTGAATTCTGGTAAGATTTATCTTCAATAAAAACCATGTAATTGTACATTCTGGCTTGGAGTCACCTCAGTTTCTACTGTTATACGTAGGTCAAAAGATCTGGCCCTTACGCACTGGCAGGGATGCCCGATATAACCTCTCCTGTTTATCCTGGTATTAGAAGTTTTGAACAGAAGTATAAGAAAGAATGAAAATATTCCAGGCACTAAGATAAGAGGACTCTCATATAAAGTAAGGGCATTCGCTGACGATCTGATTATATTTATGGAAAACCCGAAGGCGCAAATAGAAGTATGTTTAAATACCATGAAAGAGTTTGGTGAATTCTCGGGATTTAAAGTTAACAAAGAAAAGACAACACTATTAAGGGCTGTGTCGGGCCACCACAGTCACCATTTTGGGTGATCAGAAGTGATATTGTGTCACTCCCAGTCACCGTTGGGGTCTTTTGAGGAAGGTTTCTGGATAGTTCAAGGGACCCTCCCCACAGAAAAAAGAATTCAAAGACCTTTTAAATCATTTATGTAATTTTTTTCTGTTCAAATTGCTGTTTTTAGCAAAAGATTGGTGGTCATGTTGGGGTCTTTGAAGGGCTGTGTGTGGCTCATATGATTCTCACCCCTGCCCTCAAGCCACCTTTGCCATCACCATAATCCCATGTTTGCTGTGGGGAAGAGTGCACCAGGTTTGGTGGTTAAAGTTTCCTTTCTGGATTCATTTTCTTCCAGTAATCTGGTGATACAACTATAAGAGACAGTGACACAAATGCACTGATCACGTTCATATTGTCCAATGGGACTGGGCTCTGGCTAATTGTTTATCCAGGCCGCTTTTTGAACAGTTGTTTTCTGCTTTCTAACATGTAGTGTGACAGTTTGGGTTTTCTCCCCCACCCCTTCCTATATTTATATGAGATTGAGAGCTGAGTGTATCAGTGGTTATTATTCATTTATATGCATTTCTGTCTGATCTTGTTTCATTTTCTCCAGGTTTTTAAGGGGAGTTCTGTTTATTGCACTGCGATGATTCTGGAATTAGACTAAGCAAGAGTGTTATTACTTCTCACATAGCTTTGAATATTTGAATATATTTGCTCACTTAAAACATGGGTTTAGTCAGAAAGCATCAGGAATGGAATTAAAACACACACGCGCACACACAGCAACTGTACCAGGCACTGACAATACATTTCTCTTCTTGTGGCAAATGAGAATTGCTTACAACCTGGAAAGAAAAGAAATGAGAGAAAACATCTATCTTTGGTTGTTGTTATTTATATGAATACTATGGAAATACTTACTGCTTCGCTGAATGAAGGCTTTCTGATGGGTGTGGCTTAAAGAGACACATACATATTTCTGCAAGCTGTTTTACCCCCCAGTCATATTAATCAAAAGTTATAGAAACATAGGAGATTATCAGATGCAACCCCCCCTCCAGGAAGGTCAGGAGGAGTGCGCCACTGTACCGCTACAGGCTGGCGATACTACACGACGCTGTCCTCCTCTTGTCCTTCATTCATTCTCCCTCTGTGCTGGAGGGATGAAAAAGGTACCACTTTTTATTGAAGGAAACTTATATCAATGAAAAGTGGCACCCTTTTCATTCCCTCCAGCACAGAGGAAGCACGGGAGGAGGACGGGGCATGCGATATCGACCGCCGGAAGAGGGACAGTGGCGCCCTCCTCTAGACCTTCCCGGGTATGCGATATCGACCGCCGGAAGAGGGACAGTGGCGCCCTCCTCTAGACCTTCCCGGGTATGCGATATCGACCGCCGGAAGAGGGACAGTGGCGTCCTCCACTAGACCTCCCTGGGTTGGTTTTTTTTTTTTTTTAAAAAAAGAGTGTCTAATAAAGTCCATAGAATCATGGGAGTTGGTAAACATGCTAACTTAGAAAAGTCTTTTAAAGTGTGTGTGTGTGTGTTCTATTTCTCTCCCCTTTCTTGCTAGGTTCTAAAATGTTTTTGAACTGTTTTTAATTCAGTGTTTGTTTTTTATATCATGGTTTATTTCTCTCTGGCTTTCCTTCGCAAACGAAGATTCAGGAAGGACTCATCCCTCACTTTCTGCAAGCGCGCTGATGACTAAAAAGGCCAATCCGAGATAAACAAGTCCGGTTGCAAAAAGCACAGCAGAAGGTCTCCTTGGGTGATGTTTTTGGGTTTTGATTCTTTCTGCGTTGTCGTTTCTCTTCAAGACTTGTTTGTCGTGAGTTCTCAAATAAGGCTGCAGCATTGTGGATAGTGCATCTCCATGCCTCCCGATGTGAGGCCAGGGCGGACCACTGTTGGTGATCAATTTGGCCAAGCCTGAGATGTTGTTTCAGGGAGTCTTTGTATCACTTTTTTGGAGCGCCCCTCTTACGCTGACCCGTGGCGAGTTCACCGTAGAGTAGTATTTTTGGGAGGCGATGGTCCTCCATCCTAGAAACGTGCCCTGCCCAGTGCAGCTGCGTTCTCAGTATCATGGCCTCAATGCTGGTGATCCCTGCTTGCTAAAGGACAGCAATATTCGTCACATAGTCAGTCCAGTGTATATTTAGGATTGTGCGTAGACAGCGCTGATGAAAGCGCTTGAATAGTCGTAGGTGGTGACGATAGGTGACCCATGTTTCAGATCCATAAAGGAGGATAGACAGTACGATGGCTCTATACACACTGATTTTTGTGCTTTGTCTCAGGTGTTTATTGCTCCAGACTCTTTTGTGAAGTCTTCCAAATGCACTATATGCCTTTGCCAATCTGTGATCGATCTCTTTATCAATCTTGGCATCTGAAGAGATGATGCTTCCCAGGTAGGTGAACTGCTGAACGGACATGAGCACAGATTTGCCGACGGCAATGTGGGGATGGTGGTGTTCGTCCTGTGGTGCAGGCTGGTAAAGAACTTTTGTTTTCTTCAGGTTGACTTCTAGGCCAAACAGCTCTGCAGCTGTTGCAAAGCAGGACGTTAGGCATCCTGCTGAAGAGCTGCTTCTGTGTGGGCAACAAGGGCAGCATCATCGGCGAAGAGCAGCTCATGGACTAGATAGGTTAGAGTCTTAGTGTGGGCCCTCAGACGGCTTAAGTTAAACAAGCTACCATCAGTACGGTAACGAATATAGATGCCGTCGTCTTCTTCAAGCTCTGCCATAGCCCTTTGGAGCATCGTGCTAAAGAAGATTGTAAATAAAGTTGGTGCAAGAACACAACCTTGCTTCACTCCATTAGTTATTAGAAAGGGCCCTGAAAGAGAATCGACATATCTGACTTGTCCACGCTGGCCCTCGTGTAGCAAGATATTCATTTTAAGGAATTTAGGGGGACATCCTAGTCTTTCCAGGATCTGCCACAGACCTTTTCTACTTACAGTGTCGAAGGCTTTGGTGAGGTCGACAAATATTACATAGAGACCCTTGTTCTGCTCCCTACATTTTTCTTGCAGTTGCCTAAGGGCAAATACCATGTCTGTAGTACTCCTATTGGCTCTGAAGCCACATTGGCTTTCAGGGAGAAGTTCTTCTGCAATAGCAGGAACTAATCAATTCAGGAGTATCCTTGCAAGGATTTTTCCAGCAATAGAGAGCAGTGTTATGCCTCGATAGTTTGAGCAGTCGGATTTTGCTCCTTTTTTCTTGTACAGGGTGATGATGACTGCATCTCGGAGGTCTGATGGCAGTTCCCCTTTTTCCCAGCAATTCACAAGGAATTCGTGGAATTTTTCGTGGAGTGCATGACCTCCGTGTTTCCAAACTTCAGGTGGGATTCCATCAATCCTAGCTGCCTTGCCGCTTTTCATCTGCTGTATGGCCTTAAGGGTCTCTTCCAAAGTGGGAGCTATGTCCAATTCATTTTTCATTGGTTTTTGTATCATATGTTGGATAGCTGAGCCTTGGACTACTCGGTTGGCGCTGAAGAGACTTTGAAAATGTTCAGCCCAACGATTCAGGATGGAGGCTTTATCAGTAATTAATGTTTGACCATCTGTACTGTATAAGGAGCTTTGGACCTGATAAGTAGGTCCAAACACTGCTTTAAGAGCTTCATAAAATCCTCTATGTTCACCCAGATCTGCACAGCGTTGTGTCTTTTCTGCTATATTGATCCACCACTTGTTCTGCATGTCTCAGAGTTATTGTTGTAGTTTACTACATGTGAGGCGGAAAGGTGCTTTTCTTACATGGCAGGTTGGCTGGGCGAGGTATGCCTGGTGAGCAGCTGTCTTCTTTGCCAACAGCTCCTGGATCTCTTGGTTGTTTTCATCAAACCAGTCTTGATTTTTCTTGTAGGAGAACCCGAGGGATTCTTCTGCAGACTGGAGGATACTGTTTTTGATATGTTGCCAAAGCACTGTAGGAGAAGGATCTGTAGGATGGTCTTCAAGTTTCGTTTGTAGATTTGTCTGGAAGTTGTCTCTCATGGTAGCTTGTTGAAGATTGTTGACTTGGAGTCTCTTCTTTAGGATGCCACCCCTCTTAGGTTTGAACTTGAGATGAAGATTTAGTTTACATCTGACGAGGCGATGATCTGTTTGGCATTCTGCACTGGGCATCACTCGGGTATGACGGACATCACGAATGTCTCTCTGGCGGACTAGAATATAGTCAATGAGGTGCCAATGTTTGGATCGGGGATGCATCCAGGTTGTCTTCAAGCTATCTTTCTGCTGAAAGATAGTGTTTGTAATAGTCAGCTGTTGTTCTGCACAGAACTCTAGCAGGAGGCATCCGTTATCATTGCAATTTCCAACACTATGCTTGCCTAAGACACCTTTCCAGGCTTCGGAGTTCTTTCCTACTCTGGCATTGAAGTCACCAAGTATAATAATTTTATCTTCTACAGGGACTTTTTGTATGAGTTGGCGTAGGTCTGTGTAGAATTTGTCTTTCTCTACAGGGTCGGCTTGTATAGTCGGGGCATATATACTAAAGAGAACAACATGTGGGAGGCGTAAGGAAATAATGCGATCAGAGTGTCCTGTTGGCAAGGTTTCGAGTTTGGAGGCAATGGAGTTTTTAATCATAAAGCCTACTCCTGAAAGATGTTTTTCGGTTTTGGGTTTGCTAGACCAGTAAAGTGTGTAGCCGGCACCATGTTCTTTAAGGCTGCCTTCCTCATGGAAGCGAACTTCACTAAGAGCAGCGATGTCAATATTAAGCTGTGATAGTTCATGGGCTATTAGGGCAGAACGACGCTCAGGCCGTCCACTATCTTCAGAGTCTTGCATGGTCCTCGGGCCGTAGGTTTGATTAGAGTTTCCTTCTCTTAGATGGTTGACCTTACAGGGTTGGACGAGCACCATCTACCCAGGTTTGGGATTAGAGTTTTCCTTCTCTTAGGACGGTTGCCACAAGGCTAGAGAGCCCATCCTGCCCTTTGACGCTCTTTGTCAGACCCTTCGGTTTTGACCTGTCTGGCATGGGAGACCCTACCGGTGGCTATTATGCCACCGCCAGCATAGCTCAAAACGTCATTAGGGTACGCAAGCCTCTCTCCCACGACAAGGGGGAGTCAGTGGAGAGGATGGTTTATTTAATTGCTTTTAAATTGCCCTCTGACTTTATAGCTGATTGGCTTTCACTGAATTTTGCATTACAACATGTGTTGTAAGCTGCCTTAGACACTGCAATGGAAGAAAGGCAGGCATTCATTCATTTACTCATGCAGACATTCATTCATTCAATCTAGCTCACCTCACTCCCAGGGCAGGAATCTACAGCTAAAGCAACCATGCACCCCTTTTCCCCTCATAGAACTGAAAGGGTATGACTCACCTTGCATGGAAGATGCATACAGCATATGCAGGAGAGCAGTCAGATAAATAGACTTGTACAAGTTTCCTAGGTCAGGGGCAGGCAAAGTTCATTTGTGTGCCCTTTCCCCACCTCCACCTCACCCCCCAAAGCCCTCTGACAGCAAGGGCCATGTTTACCATGTTTCCACACCAACACCAATTTAAGCCCAGGAGCCGGCCTTTTTTTTTGAAACCAAAAGCTCACTTCTAATTGTTAAAAAAAGGGATCTCCTAGCCTTAAATGATCTGCCTACCCCCCCCACATGGTGAAAATGCCCCTATGCCTTCTAGAGGACATTTGAGGACAAAAGTCCCCCCCAGTTGCCCACTCTGCTCCAATTACCTGCTCTAACCTCTGCACCTCACATCCATCCCTAGCCTGAAATTAGAGGCTTGTCTATATGGCGAAAATACTCGTCATAGAATTTGAGGAGAGTACCTTTTGTCCCAATGGGATTCCACATGATTTCACACACACACACACACAAAAAAAAACCCTCTGAAAGAAATGCACATTCCCGCACATTGGGAGAGCTAATTTGCTTTGCTGCACTTTACTGATAACAGCGGCAGTGAAAAGCTGATTGGCCAGATGTGCATAAGGGGTGGAGCTTGCTGGCAAGGCAAGGGTCCAGAACTGCCATGTTGGATTTTTTCCGTAGAGATCATGTGCCGAGGTGATGAAACGATGAAACAGCCTCTTTCTCTCTCCCCCCCCCCAATTTATTTAAGCAGAAAATCACACTTCCACACCTTGGATTTGCTTTTTTTTTTTTTAATTGTTCGGCAGTGGCAATCGGTGACAATAAAAATACCAGTAATACACTCACACCTGCCATTTTGATTTGCAGGCATGCCCATTTGAACAACAAACACGTATGGCTTTGCATGCCTGCAATCTTGAAAAAAAAACCATGGAGACAAATGAAAGCTGCTGTGAATTGGCATTACTGCCCATCAATCCACATTTTACTGCCTTGTATTGATGAGCCCCAGGGGTGCATCTACTCTGTAGAAATGATGCAGTTTGACACCACTTTAACTGCCATGGCTCCATCCTACAGACTCCTGGGATTTGCATAGTTTTGTGAGACACCAGCACTCTTCAGTAGAGAGTGCTAAAGACCTTGTAAAACTACAAATCCCAAGATTCCATAAGCAGGAGCTGCAGCACTTAAACTGGTGTCAAACTGCATTATTTCTACAGTGTAGATACTGAAGTTACTTCTTCCTTGTTCTCAAGACCTGAGCTGTTTCCACAGAGAGAAGGCATCATTGTTTCTATCTGAGAAGCTCCAGACAACCATGGGTCCCAAGCTTAGTTAAAGGGAAGGAGAGCTCCCTGTCTTCTTTCCTGACATAATGCATTTCCTACAATAAACAGCAGTTTTCTCAGTTTGCTAAGTAAAACATCTCAGGGTGATTGAGTTCCCAGGTAAAGTGTATTCCCCCATGAATCCTGATCATTTAGAGGGTTGAATCCACTTACCAAATCCTGTACACTTTAGTCTGCTAGTGACAGCTGGTATCTCCTGTGGCAGTGTTGGGAGGAATCCACTCGGGCCTTGTCTAAATGGGCTATTTACCCCATCTTGCTGCCCTGCAAGTCCAGACAATGCAGGGCTTTTGCCCTGTTTTAACCCTGGGTAGTCCTGACGACCCTTAGGGCCAAGATGGGGTAAGGCCCGTTACACTGTTTTAAGAAAATACCTGGTATAATTTACTCAAGCCAAAACAAAACAGATTGAGCCCTGCATGATCACAGGAGCACAGACTGCTACACCGGCCTCTCACTCCAGGTGCCATCTGCCTCGTTCTTCCGTAGCAAGGACAGCGTCTCAGAACATGTGACCAAGGCTGGTCGCATGCAGGGGGCCTTGCTCACATGTTGCTGGCTAGAGTGGGATGTGGGCGGCTGAAGAGACCAGCCAGAATACTGGTCTGGACTTCATCCGGTTCCGTGCAGGTAACAGAGGAGCAATGGGCCAGCTCTGAGGGCAGCATACGCTGGCGGGGAGCCCATGTAGATGAGCCCTAACTTTCAGTCTGAACTTTTAAGGTGCTATCCAATGTGCTATCCTCCTTTTTTGGAGAAGAGGTAGGGTTTGCCATTATGGAAAGCTCCTTGATAATGTAGTCAAAAACCTGGATTCACAGCTACACTGACATGGAAGCCACCAGCTAGCATTGTACTCTAGCATTAGGGCAAGGTGATTGAATGGGTGAGAGAGAGAGGACACATCCTCACAGCATTCATAGTCTATAAGTAGTCTATGCAGCTGAACATGCTCAGGAGCATCTAATTTCCTGCTGGAATGCATTTCCTTCAGTGAATGCCAACAGTGAATGTCTTTCATAGAAAAGGACTAATTGTAATATGTGGAGGACGGCATGATAAGGGGAGGGTACCATCATGAGGCTGCATGGGAGACTTAGCTCACAAAGAGGTATGAATTCCTGAACTGAGGGAGTTTGTATTCTCCCTCAGCTTCACATAATGCCCCTTATTTCTAGAGCTTGATGTGGTAGTGAGCATGTTCTCCCATATCAACATATGGAGCTGCCTTGTAGTGAATGAGATCCTTGACCCATTAGGCCAGTGCTACTTACTTTGGAGACCAGGGTTTGAATCCTTGTTCAGCCATGGAAACCCACTAAGTGACCTTGCAAAGTCACTCTCTGTCTCAGCCTCAGAGGAAAGCCATGGCAAAACCCTCTTTCAACAAAGCTTGTCAAGAAAGCCCTTATAGGGTTGCCATAAGTTAGAAATGACTTGAAGGCAAAACACACACACTCCAGCGGTTGACAGCTTTTGTAAATCTTGGCCAGGCATCACACATCAAAGTCCTTTTTAACCCAATGTGCTGTGGATCAAATCCAGAATAATGTTCTCCTTGTTCTTGACCACCGAGCTATGGACTTCCCCCAGGAGTAGCACTGAGATAGAAACCACACTGGTCCTCAAGGTTACAGTGGAGTAAACAGTCACCTTAAGGTCAGGATCTTAGATAAATGCTTTTACCTGATACTCACAAATGGTTAGTTTCATATTACTTTGTCACCTTACATCTGTTATCAGTCTTTTCTTGTTTTTTAGGGTGAAGAGGCTATATGAGGGAACTAAGATAAAACTTTAAGGTAAAATGTCTTTTTGTGTGATTTAATTTTCCATTTTATTATTTATTTATTTATTGTATACCAAAGAAATATATAGCAACTTTTGTCTGGCTTGTCACTTTGATTTCATCTTGCTCTCTATGAAATCAAATGAGCCTCTAACAAAATTTGCTTTACATAAAAAAAAAAATAGTATTGTAATGTGATTGCTGCACAGGGTAAATTATAATTTAAAAGTAAAATTAGAAATGGTTATGTGTAATGTCATGCAAATGGTAGGAAAGGCCTCCTTTGGTATTGCTTAAAAAGTCAGAATTATTGATCTCGTCTTTATGACAATTAACATAAAATTACCCAGAATGCCATTTGCCTTACTGTTTCCAAATGATAGGCCTTGTAGAGCAGGTGCAATTAATTATGTCTTTGTTTAAAAATCTGCTGATTCCAATCAAGGTCATAAGGGAGAAATGGCATGGATAACATCGCAATAATGAAAATATGATTGGATGACAAACTCTTTTTTTCTTGGACTGAAATTTAAGCACCTTGGTCCTCTTCAAATTCAGACATAATGATGGTGGGAAAATGGACAAAGAGCCAATCATAGATTGAGCCATGGTTAAGTGGATGTTTTGGAAGAAAGCAAATTGGAGGAAAGTGAAAAGGATTTGAGGAAAAATCAAGACATTTCTCAGGAGGATTCTATGCATATATAATAATAAATAATAATAATAATAAAATTTTATTTATATCCCGCCCCTCTGCAACGCAATCGGGGCGGCTTACAATATAAAAACCCCATACTCACAATACCCTAGCCCACCCACCCCTTAAAATAATATTAAATTACAAAGGATTAAAAACATGCATTAATTAAAATATATATAAATTAGAAGAAAAAAAATTTAAAACATACAATTGTAGCCTAGAAATATATATTCATATATTCTGTGTTGGTCAGGCCTCATCTGGTGTACTGCATTCAGTTCTGGATACCTCATCTTAAGAAGGTTGTAGACAATTAAAGCAGGTTCCGAGAAGTACAATAAGGATGGTAAGAGACATTGAGAACAAAACATATGAGGAGAGGTTGAAGGAACTGGCTATGTTTAGCTTGTTGAGAAGATTGAGGGGGTGACATGATTGCACTCTTTAAATACCTCAAGCGCTGCCACAAAGAGCAGGGTGCAGGCTTGTTCTCTGCTGCCTCAGTGTGTAGAGGTAGGTCTAATGGTTTTAAGATACAGGAGGGTAGATTTCAATTGAACATTAAAAGGAACTCCTTGACAGCGAGAGTAGTTTGGCGATGGAACAAATTGCCTAGAGCAATGGTGAGGTCTTCTTTTCTGGATGTCTTCAAAAAGACAGCTACCTGCTGGGCATGCTCTGTGTAGCCACATGCACAGCTTCCCTACATCCATCCACTTTGCCACTCTGCTGTGTGACTCTCAGAGTGCAACTCTGAATATCATCTGATGCATGAATCTTTGCTCTTTGGATCAGTATAGTATAACCCACAGTCCCCTCACTCTGTTCCTCTATCCAAATACTTCCTACTTTCTTTGATAGCCTTGTGTGATTGCTTGAAGCTTGAACGTTAGCATGAATGGTGTTAATATTAAATTCCAATAAAGATCATTTTATTGTATGTTCTGGCTTGAGTCCATTCAGTGACTACTGGTATATACTGGCCAAAAGATCCATGCTGTTGCCCAAACTCTCATATGCCAATTTGAGCTAACTAAATTCCCCAAACTAATATTTGGAAACATGTGGAATTTCCATGGACCTCAGCAATTTGGGTAACAACTGCATCACTTAGCAGTGGTGGTCAGTGAAGTAATTCTCTAGGCTAGGAGCAGAGGACCTTTGGCCCACCAGATATTTGGATCTACTACACAATCCCACAGTCCTTTACCATGTCTCATGCTGGATATTGCTGATTGGAGTTGTAGGCCAAAGCTCCACACTCTTGTGCTAGGCAATACCCTTAACCGTTACACCATAAAAATTGAGGAAGAAGTGTCTTTCCATTACCTGTAGGAAGGAAGATGTAAGAGAGGAATAAGGTGTTGAGCCAACATGGCTGATTTCCATGATTCCTGAGTAGATAGTTGCCTGATGAGCTGATAGTTGTGCTGGCTACCCAATGTCACTGGAGTGCAGTGGAGGCTGAGGACTGAGATGTCATTAGGTCAGTGATTGTGCTCTGGGTTTTAGTCTGAGCTGTAAAAGCGCTATCCAGAATGATGTAACTATTGGGGGGATAGGTTTTAGGTCATGTTAAAACTCAGGGCAGATTTAATGTGCCAATGACCCTGGAGCCACCAGCCTCCATTGTTGTGGGTCAGCACCTACTTTGGGCTGGGGAAAGTGTGGCCCATGGGCTAGATGGGGTCCCCAAAGCCATTTTTTGACCCCGGAAGTCTCCAGGTTCCAAAATGGGGTATTTTTGAAAAAGATATTGCCCTCCCCCACAATCACCTCTCAGGAGGGTAGGGACAATTTCACCATGTTTTGGGAGCTCCCTGGGTCCTTTTAGGCCATTTTAGGCCCAGTGAAGCATTTTTTTCTGACAGGAAGTGGACTGGAAGTATACTTTGGGGGGCACTTCCTGTTGTTAAAAAAGGCCTTTGCTAGAGGCCAAAACATGGGGGGGGGCATGGTGAAATTGCCTCACACATCCTCTAGAGGGCATCTGGAAAATTGACCAGAACACAGCCTCACAGCCTGGAAAAAAAACCAAGGAAAATTTATGGATGCCGGCCATGAAAGCCTTCAACTTCACATTCAAATTGAAGAATCCTTTGCAGAGGAGGTCCAGCTAGGGCGTCCCCTCTGAGGTTTGTGGGGGAGCAATGTAGTCCCTTAACTCCCCAACACTTGCCCCTGGTCTACTTAGTAACTATCCTTGTTGCCCTTCTCTGAACTTGCTCCAACTAAGAAGTCTATATCCTTCTTAGAAAGAGGCACCTAAAACTGAACACAGTACTCCAGATGAGGCCTGACCAGTGCAGAATATAGGGGATATAGGGGAACTATCACTTCCCTTGAATTGGAAACTATGCTTCTATTAATGCAGGCTAAAATAGCATTTGCCGTCTTTGCTGTAGCATAACACTGCTGGCTCATGTTCAGATTATCATCAACAATAATCCCAAGATCCTTTTCATATGTAGTACTGCTGAGCCAAGCACCCCACATCCTATACCTGTGCATTTAGGTTTTGTGGCCTAAATGTAGAATTTTGCATTTACAAGGCTGCACTGAACTGGCTGCACTGAAATTCTTGGTTTGGTGGCCTATAGTAAACTCCTACCACAATGTTTTTATTTCTTTAAATGTTTTCAAAAGAAACCACAAAAGCTGCATGTTCAGTCTTTAGCTAATGCCCTGCCTAACCACAATGGTTGATCACTTAATGCTTTCATCTCCATTTCTTGAAGCATCTTGTGTGTTGGTTTTTTTACACTGATTTGGCTATTTGAGCTGCCATGAAGGACCCATATGAAGCCAGAAACTCTTTCTTTTGCTACAGACCTGAGCTGCAGTCTACAAAGAATGGCTAGAGGATAATTGGGTATATTTTTGGCCTTGTCATAAAGACTTCTGAGATTCTCTCAATCCATCAGTATTGGCAGCAGAGGTATAGGTCAGTATTCAAGCAGTACAACAGGATTAAGGAGGACTTCAGTGAACTATGCAACAGCTTGACCTAAACTCTGGAGTTAAACAGAGAGTGAGAGAGAGTGACAGAGCGCTTCTGTATGATCACATAAGATCAAACTGTTTTCTGTAGTTACATGATCAAGAATAGCTCCCAAAGATCTTTATCAATGACTTGGATGAGGGAATAGAGGGCATACTTATCAAATTTGCAGATGACACCAAATTAGGAGGAGTAGCTAATACCTTAGAGGACAGGATCAAAATTCAAAATGACCTGAATAGACTAGAAAGCTGGGCCAAAGCTAACAAAATGAAATTAAATAGAGAGGAATGTAAAGTACTGCACTTAGGGTGGAAAAACGAAATGCATAGATATCGGATGAGGGAGACCTGGCTGAACATGACTACGTGCGAAAGGAATCTAGGAGTCCTAGTAGACCACAAGCTGAACATGAGTCAACGATATGATGTGGCAGCTAAAAAGGCCAATGTGATTTTGGGCTGTATCAATAGAAGTATGGTGTCTAGATCAAGGGAAGTAATAGTGCCACTCTATTCTGCCTTGGTCAGGCCTCACCTAGAATACTGTGTCCAGTTCTGGGCACCACAATTCAAAAAGGATATTGACATATTGGAGTGTGTCCAGAGGAGGGTGACTAAAATGGTGAAAGGTCTGGAAACCATGCCTTATGAGGAAAGACTTAGGGAGCTGGGTATGTTTAGCCTGGAAAAAAAGACGGTTAAGGGGCGATATGATAGCCCTATTTAAGTATTTGAAGGGGTGTCACATTGAGGATGGACCAGGCTTGTTTTCTGCTGCTCCAGAGACTAGAACACAGAGCAATGGATGCAAGCTCCAGGAACAGAGATTCCACCTCAACATTAGGAGGAACTTTCTGACAGTAAGAGCTGTTTGGCGGTGGAACACATTCCCCTGGAGCATGGTAGGGTCTCCTTCCTTGGAGGTCTTTAAAGAGAGGCTAGATGGTCACCTGTCAGGGATGCTTTGATCATGATTTCCTGCGTGGCAGGGGGTTGGACGGGATGGCCCTCGTGGTCTCTTCCAATGCTAAAATTCTATGATTCTATGATTCTGTGATAGTTCTTTCTCTGACGACCTGCAAGGTGGAGCTGTAGAGCAGCAGAGACTCAATCAACAGTTCACTTTCCTCAACAGGCTGCTTGGGCAGTGCAACTTCTGGTGGAGGAGCACCAGCCACAGCCACTGCAAGAATCATCATGAAATAATTTTTAAAAATGCAGGTAGCTTCTGCAAGTTTTAGTGTCAGCTGCAAGTCTTAATCAAAAGAGGATGATGTGAACTTCCTAGGCTGTAAACTAGAGCAGTTCCATGTACCAAGTTCCAGGGCTACAAAACCAGTCCCAGTTCCATGCATCAACTTCCTAAACTCCAAACCAGAGCTCAGTTCCATATACCAACATCCCAGGCAGCAAACCAGAAATCAATTCCATGCCACAGTTTCTTGTTCTGCAAGCCAGATTTCAGTTCGATGCAACAAATTCCTGGACCAGACCAGATCCCAGTGCAGTGGAAAAGTTGCCCGGGCCACAAGCCAGGGCTCAGTTCCATCTATCAGCTCCCTGAGCTTGACAGAGACTCTTAGGACTTTATCACATGAGTGTTTAAAAATGCTATATTTTTGCAATTGAGGATAGCAAAAGCATGGTGGCATTATTACATCCATTATCACACTTTGCCACAACTATATAATGCTGCCACAAATGGAACATCATACAACCACCTACTAGCACTTTACAAATGGGATTGAAGCTTGCACTGTTGTAACACTTGTTTGGTCTGTACGTGTACCTTTAAATAATTTTTCTCCTCCCTCTGTAATTTCATAAGAACATGGTTTGGGCCATCATTGTGAGAAGATGCCACTTCAATTAAACAAACAAAAAAACAAACAAAGAAACAAAGACATTCACAATTAAACAAACAAGCAAACAAAAAACTGAGAAAAGGTGATGGTTCATTAAAAGGCTGTCATCGAGGTCTCCACCAGAAGTTGAATTATATGTTCTTGTTGGGAGGGGAAAAGGGGGAGGAATGCCTACTCACACCCTAATATTGGAACTACAGTGGGAATGAATTATTGTACTCTCATCAATACTGGGAAAATAGTGATATTGATAGCTTGTGAATGCAACGATGTGCCACAGTAATGGTTGGAGCACTCACCAACCAAGGTATAAAGATGACGTTGTGTGATAACAGGAAGCCATTACTGCTACTACCCCAGAGTAATTACATGATTTCAGCTTCATGTGATAATGTCCTTAATCTCTTATCAGTGATAAAAGGTAAGAGCAGAAGAGGTTTGTGGGCCAGGTGAAGAACCATCTGCTTTGGTGATGAAGAACCCTATGGGAATTTTTAAAAGGGATTGTTGTTGTTGTTTATTTTGCATAGCATTGTAGCAATAAAGTAAAGTAGAAGTAGTAAAATAGAAGTTGATGTAGTACAGCTCCTGAGGGCCATCCCAGTCTCTCTCCCCCAGGTCTCCTGAGTCACCTTTGCAACTCTAAAAGACAAAACAAAACAAAACAAAACTGTGTCTCCAGAAGTCTCTGGGGCATACAGTTCTCTGCTAAAACAAGGTATAGCTTCCCTTTCCCTTGGCTTCATTAATCAAACAAGTTTCCATAATCCTGGTTGCCTCTGACTTCAACAGAAATATGAGGGTGTGGCTTGTGGGGTCTCTAAGGTGACTCTGGACCCTCTGTAGCTGGACACTTTTGATTTGAAATATACAGCATTGCAACTAGGTCCATATATACCAGCTCCTTTGAGACCCAGAATTGCAGAAAACAGGGACTCTGATCTTACACTATTCTTCTGCATTTACACCGTGGGGTTGTCTAAATGGTGAAATAATCCTCATGGAATTTTCTGGGAATACAATCTGTCTAAATGGGCTTTTGCCTCAATCCTCTGTATTCAGGAGGGGGGCAAATCCACCGTAAGCTACACAGGAAAGGCCTTCCTGGCTTTTCCCAGAGTTTTTTAAAAGCTCCATGGGAAATGCACATTCCCACTCATTGAGACAAGTGATTTGATATGAATCGCTTTCCCATAGGAGAGGAAGCACAAAGCTGATTGGCCGGGTGAGCACAGGGCACAGGGCTTGTTAACAAGGGAAGCACCTGCTGCCACCATATTGGATTTTCACCTTAGCGACTGAGTGCTAAGGCAAGAAAATCGAGTGTTCCTTTTTTTTCTTTTTTTCAACAGGTGAAATATCACTGAAGTGCACAGCAGAAAATAGGTTTTTTTTTAAGAAAAAAAGTTTGGCAGCAGCAAATTAAAAACATGAGTAAATCACTTGTGGCCACCATCTTGGCCAGTGGGCATGTGAAGATTTTGGGGGCCAAAACACTACTAAGACAAATAGCAGCTGCTGCAATTTGCCATTACCATGGAGCAATCCATTCCCCCCCCCCCTGTATAGACAAGCCCAGTGATTGTGCTGAATGCTAACATCATGCAACCAATTGTGCCCATGCTACATTGTGCCTGTGGGCCTGCTTATTATCCCCTTGTGCAATGAAAAATGCACAGGGGGGTGATCCTGAAGTCCCTGGGGATCACGTAGTGCATAGAAGGCACTGACAAATAGTTATACACCATCCAAGAAAGTGCAACTGCATGGTGGAAATCCTGCTGGTTTATCCCATCTAGAGTTGAACCATTGAATCAGTTGCTGAATGGTGAGTCAATACATAGGCAAATTCAATTGATTCAATGGCTCTACTGTTCTCAAGACTAACAATAGGATTTAGGCCCATGCATATTGGTTATATTTCTGCTTGTACAACCATGAACTGATTATGTCTACTTCACACTAGCCAGAAAAAGTAAAAGATAATGTTTAAGGGTATTTCCCATGTATATGACACCAGCAGTATTCTGGCCAAGATTGCTAAACTTCTGTAACAGGATGCAAATTTAGCAATTTGTTCATGTTGGTCTCATTAACTTAATAAACTATTTTTCATTTCAATGTGAGATCAAGATGCCAAATGATCTCCCCCACCCCTTGAACTTTTTCCAATTTGTGCAGAACATACTTTGTAAAATTGTCCTTTCTCTGCCTGTAGCCAAGTATCCACCAAGAAGGTCCCCTTTGTGTCCTCACCAAATGTGCCTGTGATGGTGACGGGATCAAAAGAAAGCCTTCGCTCATAGATCTTAAAACCCAGACAGGCTCATATAGGGAGATACGGTCCTATCACTTTGTGCAGCAAGACTGCATAGACTGAATATAAGAAACATCATGCAGAAGTGGCTGCCCTGGTACATTGGAATCTATGCAAAAAATGTGATTTGCCATCTGCAAAGAACTGGTGGGAACACAGACCTGAAAAGAATGTTGAAAATGGTGACGTAAACATTATGGTGATGTAAACATTACATCACACTGACTCTCTCTGGCTTTTCTTCGCAAACGAAGATTCAGGAAGGACTCATCCCGCGCTTTCTGCAAGCGCGCTGATGACTAAAAAGGCCAATCCGAGATAAACAAGTCCGGTTGCAGAAAGCACAGCAGAAGGTCTCCTTGGGTGATGTTTTTGGGTTGTGATTCTTTCTGCGTTGTCGTTTCTCTTCAAGACTTGTTCGGCGTGAGTTCTCAAATAAGGCTGCAGCATTGTGGATAGTGCGTCTCCACAAGCCTCCTGAACTTTCTATCCATAACTGCTCAGCCCTGCCTAGAAGAGCAATAACCAGAACGTGCCTATGCTGTAGTCCCATTCCTCCCTGATACAACAGCATTCTGTGCTATCAGGATTTCTGGGACATTAAAACGGTGGTGTCCAAGGCTCACTGGAACACTTCCTAGTTTCCTAAGGTGTTTTGTCACTGAGCAGAAACATGAGACTCTCTCTCTCTCTCTCTCTTTCTCTCTCTCTCTGGCTTTTCTTTGCATACGAAGATTCAGAAAGGACTTGCACTGATGACTAAAAAGGCCAATCAGAGATAAACAAGTCTAGTTGCAGAAAGCACAGCAGAAGGTCTCCTTGGGTGATGTTTCTGGGTTGTGATTCTTTCTGCGTTGTCGTTTCTCTTCAAGACTTGTTCGGCGTGAGTTCTCAAATAAGGCTGCAGCATTGCGGATAGTGCGTCTCCACACCTCCCGATGTGAGGCCAGGGCGGACCATTGTTGGTGATCAATTTGGCCGAGCCTGAGATGTTGTTTCAGGGAGTCTTTGTATCACTGTTTTGGAGCACCCTTCTTACTCTGACCCGTGGCAAGTTCACCGTAGAGTAGTACTTTGGGGAGGTGATGGTCCTCCATCCTAGAAATGTGCCCTGCCCAGCAAATCACACTGACAATTAGCACATAATATGGGAGGCATACCTGTGCTTGAGGAAAAGTTGTTTTGTTGTTTCCTAATGCTCTTCCTTCCAAGTGATAACTAGACCTGGCCATACTGTGCTTGTGAAACCAGATTCCACAAACCCTTTCCTGATGTTGTGTCAGGGTGGTATGGTGGGAATTTATATCTTTCTTCCATGCCAGGGAAAACGTCAGGTGCTTCCTCAGGTCGTATTTCCAGGAAACCCTGGAAATGCTGGCTAAGGGATGACACTTTTCATCCCCTTCTTCCTTCCTTCTGCAGCAACAGGGATGGGGGCACTATATGCTTTCAGCTAGTCTTGCAAGCCAGGCTCTGAGCTCCCAAATTTGCACTTTCCTTTATTCTACCCCTCCTTCTTCTTTTCCACTGGGAAGGCAAGCAGTGCAGAGAGGTTCCTCTGTCATCTCTGATCACTGACTGGAGATCATGGAAAGATTTTTCCCCTCATGGGAGAGCAGCTATATGGATTAGCAGACATTCCCCTCCCTGGTTTTAGATATAGATTTAGAGAAGACATGTTCAACATGGTTCAGCATTGCCCTGGTTTTTCTGATTAAGGAAAAAAAAAAGGGAGGGGAGGAAGAACAGATGTTATAGGGGAAGGAGTTTATGGAATCAGTTGTTAAACTTGGCCATGGCTATTTTAAGTAAACTTTATTGGTCTCTCTGTGTGTGTCACATAACAGGCATTGCATTCAGAATCTTGTCAAAATGAAAGGTCAGCATAGGGTAAATGTAAAAGGGAGTTAAATTCAGATAAATCAACACACACACAAAAAGCACAAGTGTAACTGACAGTTTTTAAGGTTGTAGCAGGCAGCTGTTAAGAGTAATGGGATGGAATTAAAGAAAAAAAAGGAGCTTTGGCTGACTGCTCGTTCAGGTCTATTTGAGGCTGGAATAGACTCCCAAGAGAAGAAGTGAGAGCTTTGCTGTTTGGTCATTTAAAAATTGGACTGGACAATTCAGTGGTGGGTACACAGCAGGGAACCGTCTGAAAGAGAAATATGCCATGGTGAACAATGTATGTTTTATAAGGTGCTGTTTGCTGAGATTCAAATCCTGAATACCTGGGAGTGGGGGAAGAGCACTGTTAAAGATGGTTTTATTCCACTGGTTGCTGAGGGGGGAAATGTATATCTTTATATTGGAATACACACACACACACACATATGGGATCTGTGGCTGACCTCAAAGATGTGACATGGCTTGTAACATTGTTTTGAACTACACTGTTATGTGGCAAACTGCACTCTCCACCAGGCTGGTTTGAGTCCAGGGGCAGACATGCCTGCCAGAATTGAAGCTAGACAGTAGTTTTGCCTGAGTAGAGACAACATGCATAAAACAAATGGCTGTTTTTGTTGTTATGTGCTTTCAAGTACACTCCAACTTATGGCGACCCTATCATAAGGTTTGCCAGTAATTACATCTTGTTGGGGTTACTGTAATGAAGTCCATGTGGGGTTGTCTTTGGAAACTGTTTTGAAATTTTTACAGGTCCACAATGTTGTAGCCAAACTGCAGACTGGAGCTGGTCTTAGGGAACATTTAACTCCCTTGATGAAACAGTTTCACTGGCTACTGATCTGTTTCTCTGGGCACAATTCATAGCACTGCTTGTGACCTATAAAGCTCTCTATGGCTTAAGGTCCAGACCATCTGTAAGCATGTATTTTCCTATATCAGACTACATCAAGGGAAGTAATAGTGCCACTCTGTTCTGCTTTGGTGAGACCTCACCTGGAATACTGTCTCCAGTTCTGGGCACCACAATTCAGGAAGGAGATTGATAAGCTGGAACATGTCCAGAGGAGGGTGACCAAAACGGTGGGAGGTCTGGAAGTCATGCCCTATGAGGAGTGGCTTAGGGAGCTGAATAAGTTTAGCCTGGAGAAGAGAAAGTTAAGAGGTCACATGATAGCCATGTTTAAATATTTGAAGGGATGTCATACTGAGGATGGAGCAAACTTGTTTTCTGCTGCTCCAGAGACTAGGACACGGAGCAATGGACTCAGACAACAGGAAAAGAGATTCCACCTAAACATTAGGAAGAACTTCCTGACAGTAAGAGCTGTTCAGAAGTGGAATACACTGCCTTGGAGTGTGGTGGAGTCTCCTGCTTTGTATGTTTTTAAACAAAGGTGGGTGGCCATCTGTTGGGAATGCTTTGATTGTTTATTCCTGCATGGCAGGGGGTTGGACTGGATGGTCTTTGTGGTATTTTCCAACTCTATGATTCTATGATTCTAAGGTCTATGTGATTGTCTGCATGGTGAAAATACTCCTCACAGAATTTGCTCAGAAAATGAGCTGTCTTACTGGGATCCTACATTGTCTCATTGTATTGTGAATGAGGGTGGCCAAAAAAGAGGAAAAACAACTTAAAAAAAAAAACATTCACAGCTTTTCCCATCTTTTTAAAAAAGCTCCAGTAATATGTGCATTTTTGCTCATTAAGAAAGTGATTCAATATGGATCACTTCCCCATAGAAGACAAAGTGCAAACCTGATTGGTTGCATGAGTGCAGGGGGCAGGGCTGGTTACAAGGCAAGCACCCACTGCTGCCATGTTGGATTTTCACCTTAAGGAGTGATTGCTAGGATGATAAAATGGGGATTTCTACTCTCTCCCTCTATCTTTTTGGAAAGGTGGAATATCGCTTGTACGCACCATAGAAATAGTATGGGGACTGTGCTGTAAAACCATTTAGACAGGTCACAGCTGCTGCAACTTGCTATTGTGGAGCAGTCTGTGCAGCAGTCTGCCTTTTTTCCTTTGTGTAGACAAGCTCTAGGATTCTATGATACAATGACCGTCTTACGTTTTACAGTCTTCAGGGGACTGCCAACCTGGTTCCATTCTGCCAACCTGGTTCATCTTAAGGGGACTGTGGAGACAGTTTGGCTCCCCTGTGCTCTCTTGACACGAGCAGGCAGAGACCTTCCTATTCAGGCATGCCTTCAGCCTCTATCTGGTTGGGACAGAAGGATGTGACATGGATATGCTGCTTGCGTAAGCTGTGTTTTATGAAGTTTAAAACATTTTAAATCAATGTCTTAATATTTTAATTGGATTTATGTTTTAATGCTTTTTAAAATTTTGCATGACATACCAGCGTATAAGACAACTGGGCGTATAAGACAACCCCCCAATTTTGAAATTAAAATATAGAGTTGCCTGCCCGCCCCCCCCCCCCCCGTCCAGGTAGCCACCCAGCTGGAAAGCCTGCCCCCCACCAGCCAGCCAGCTCAGTGGCTGTAGATGATGGAATAGTCTGTGAAATTAAAGGACTGAGAACAGCTAAAAAAGCATGGGATACTTTGAAAAATCTCTGTGGTGTTCAATCTTTGGAAAGTAAGGTTGCATTAATAATGAAGTTGGTTAATATGAAGCTATCAAATCCCAAATTTTTGAATGAGCACATTAATGATTTTAGAGCCACATTGGCAGAGTTGCAAACTCCTGGAGAGGAAATCCCCAAAGCTATGCAAATGGGAATCCTCCTGGCAAGTTTACCAAAATGCAATCCCATAATCAATACCTTGCAATTTAACTCTGCCAGAAGCTTTTATTCAGATAAGAGAATTTCACCATAGACAAAACTTGATGCAAAATGATAAGTTTGAATCCAGAAATTCTAATTTTAGGCTAACTTGTGCTGAAAAGAAACATCATTTTGACTGCTTTTCATCTTTCCTGAGCTAAATGGAGGGCAATTTAACACTTCAAAGGCTCAGGGCTGGGTAATTGAGTGGGGCCCAGGGGCCAACTCCCTCCCCCCCCCCAAATATCCCCTGGAGGCTGCATCACCAATCCAAATACCACTTTTCATCTGCAGTCCTTCTCAGAATGGTGACAGGAAGTGATGTCACTTCCTGCCACCATTTTGAGAGGGACTGCAAAGGAAAATTAAGGTATTGGGGGTGGCATGGTGTTCTGGGAAGCTTGTGGGGATGGGGTATTTTTAAAATGTATTTTCACACATTTGCAACAGCTTTTTGTATAGTTTGGGTGAAAATTTGCTGAACAACTGTGCTGATTGTTTTTTAAAAACAGGGAGATTAGGTCCCTTTGGGGGACTGAGCGGTCTTCAGAGGCCAGAAAGTGGGATCCAGCCTGCCTTACAGTTATACTTTAGATTGTTCAAAAAGTGTGAATGTTGCTGTGTATTTCTCAACTCAACAATTCCACAGAGAAAATCCTATATTAAGGATCATTGTGTACAACTCTGCCTCTTGTTGTGCACATTGTGTACAAGGTGTGTATGCTATGGAGCATTGTGTACAAAAATAAATATACATTTTCATGGCTGGAAAAAAAATCTGATATGGAAATAGGATAACCCAGATTTATGGCTGCAATCAAAACTGACATCAGCCAAAAATAAACTAATTCATCCATCTCTCATAAAGGTCACCTCACAATTTTTGTAATGTTAAAACCAAAGGGTGAGTTACCCCCAAATTGGTAGGCCACAACCTTCCTCACTTCAAAGCATAAAATAATTAATCACCCTGCCCTTCCTAATGTATCTTTGAACAATACACACCTTGCCTGTGAATTACAGAATTTACCAGGAAGCATCAAAAGCTTTTATTTTTTAAAGGTTCCTTAGAGAAATAACTAATGTCTTCTTAATCATGTCCAGGCAAAAGCAATTAAAATTAAGCCAGTGCTATGCTAAGAATAGAAATGCTCTCCTTCGCTGCATAGTTACACCTAAAGTGAGGTGATATTTACAAATGCGTCCACCATGTTGTAACCTACCTTAATAGCCCCCACTTTGGAATATCACATAATTGGCAATATTTAATAATTAGGCTTGATGTGGTTAGCAGGTAAACTGGGGACCCCCAGATACCAAGGCTGGAGTCACATATAACCAAGGGAGGGGCCTTTGGAAATTCCCCAAGCAAGTAATACTCAGGTCAGAGTCATTACTCAAGTAACACTCAAGTCAGAGGCGGGAGATGATTCATTCACTAATCCACTCAACAACAGCAGTGTCCTTGATGCTTGCAAAATGTTTTTTCTCCTTCCCCTCCAACAATGGACCTTGCCAGCTCCTATTCAATTCTAAATACATCGCTCATTAACAATTGTTACCTCTTCTGGAGCACCCTTTGTTTAGTCCTGGGAAACTTTGAGAGACATTGTATTCCACTCTAAATCCCATCCCTTTGGAGGAAGTATCCAATATAAATATCACCCTAAAACACCACCAAAATGTCCACAATCCACCGTTCCTCTTCCTACATCCATGCTGCCAGTTTGCTGTGAGACCCTCAGAATGTGAAGTCGAAGGCTTTCATGGCCAGCATCCATAGATTTTCCTTGGTTTTTTCCCAGGCTGTGAGGCCATGTTCTTGAATAGTTTCTTTCTGATGTTTTGCTTGTTACTGTTACTGCAGTCCAGAAGATCGCCGCGTTACTTATTACCGACACATTACCATTGTAGTGACTATTGTATAATTGGAAAATGCAGGAAAATGCTCTTTGATGCCCCCAAGTGGCCCATTCCGATATTTCATTTTTGAAATGCAGATGGAAATATAGAAGAAACTGCAAATAAATGCTTTTTGGCTACACCACAAGTGAGCCACCCACATAACCCTTCCTACTTGTGCTTCCATCATTCAAACTGAGTCAGCAGACACACTCAGTAATGAGTAACAATTAGACAACCTGTTCCCATAATTTAGGTCAGTTGTCCAAACAAATGCACAAAGAGGAAAAATGCATTGAAACATTCAAATTTCGGGGGGGGGGAGAGGGCACAATGGCTGAGATCCTACACTCTGCTTGTGTAGTGTAAATTTACACTCACATACTTACATGGCGGTGGCATTATAGCACTCTTCTGCTGAATACCAGCCTTGTGCAACCAATTGTGTATCTGCCGGTGTGCCTATTTATTGTCTCATTGTGCAATATGGAATGTGCTGTGACTATTTCAGCAATCCCAGTAAATCCAAGGGGTACAGTGAATGCACTGATGAAGAGTTACACACAGTCCAGGAACACACAACTGCATAGCTAGAATGCTGTTGGTTATTTCCAACTAGAGTTCGTTCATTAAATCAATTGTTGAATGTTGAGTCAACACAGAGGTAAGTGCAATTGATCCAGTAGAAAAGAAATATGTAGACTTAGATTATGACTGTTACTAAACAAAAGCTTAGGTCTTGTCTATACGAGGCTATAAAATGTGGATTGCTGTACACTAATGCCAATTTGCAGCAGCTTTCATTTGTCTCCATGGGTTTTTTTCAAGATCACAGGCATGCAAAGCCATACATGTTTGTTGTTCAGATGGGCATGCCTGTGAATCAAGATGTCGGGTCTCAGTGAATTATGTTTTTATTGTCACCAGTTGTTGCTGCCGAACAAGTTTTTATTTTAAAAAAACATATCCAAGGTGCGGTAGTGCTATATTCCATTTAAATAAACCAAAAAAAAAAAAGAGGAAAAAAGGCTGTTTCATCACCTCAGTGCATGGTTGCTACGGAGAAAATCCAACATGGAGATTCCAGGCACTTGCCTTGCCAACAAGCTCTACCCCCTGCACGTGTCTGACCAATCAGCTCTCCACTTCCACTTTTATCAGGAATGCAGAGCAAAGCAAATCAGTTGTCCCAATGAGCAGGAATGTGCATTTCATTCAGAGGTTTTTAAAAAAATATGGGAAAAGCTGTGAAGGCTTTTTTTCCATGGAGCATTTGGCATTTTTTACCCCCCTTCTTTCAAATACAGTGATTGATGCAGAATCCCATTTAGACAAAACATATTCTCAAATTCCATGAGAAGTATTTTCACAATATAGACAAGCCCTTACATTCACAACCAGTTATGACATTTTCTTCTTTCTCATGGTTCTTTTAATGAAGTGTACATGGGTACACTTTCAACTGGCTGCACAGAGCAAACAGTCCACTTAATGTCATGCACATCTGAATCCTAGTATGAGGACAGCGCTCAACATGTTCCTTAAAAATAGGATTTAGACCCATGTTAAGTGGTTACACTTGTGCATCTCTGCTTAGCCATGAACTGCATACATCTCCTACACAACCAGTCAAGAAAGTACAGCTGCATGTTTAAGGGAAATTAGATTTTTTTAAAAAAAACCCAAACATGATTTCAGCCATAGTCTTTATTAAGCACTTAGTCATAGAGTTTATTAGGTAATCTTGATGAAAAATGGGAGAAGCCTAGTGTGGGGAGAGGCTCCAATTTTGGCAGTACAAATTTATGAGGCAGCAGGAATGGCTCTTGCACTAGTGTGTCACTGAGTTGGAACTGACACTGGTATATGTGCCACTGGATTGCCCTGTTAGATAACGGACAAAGGCAGATTCGTAAATGAATTGCTGCTCAGTTGCTAAGATTTCATACCTTTCAATGTCTCCATTTGGCAGGAACAGTGCTGATTAATCCCCTTCGTCCCAATTTTTCACTTGCTTTTAAAATGTCCCAATTTCTCACTCCTCCTCCTCCTTTCACCCTTTGTCCCCCAGCTTACTTCAGTTGCTTCAGACTGAATTCAAAGCACAAAAGCAGTTTATTTTTATTTATTTATGGATAAATAAATATTTTATTTTATTTTTATGGAGCCCTGGTGGTGCAGTGGTTAAATGCCAGTACTGCAAGTCACCACATTGCAAGTTCAATTCCAGCGGGCTCCAAGGTTCACTCAGCCTTCCATCCTTTCGTAGGTCAGTAAAATGAGTACCCAGCTTATGGGGTCAATTAGCTAACACACATTGGAAACTGTTTAATGCAGTGTAGATGTGTAAATAGCTATTGCTTAAAACAATTTGTAAGCTGCTCTGATAGCCTTGTGGCTGAAGAGCGGGGTATAAATAAATAAATAAATAAAAAGCGCAAAAGCAATTTGCACTCAACTCAGCAGGGGGAGAAGAGGGAATAGAATCTTGCACTTCCCAGTAGACTCAGGCAAAAGCAAACCCCTACAGCCTGTCCTAGCTTGTATGGTTTTCCTCATTAGTAACTTTGGCTGTCTTGACCACCCTCAGATGTTGCTTGGCCACATGTGTCCCAGTTTTCATCTGTGAAATATTGGAGGCTATGAGATTCCCATGAAGATGCAGGGTGCAAGTCAAGAGAGCTTTGTGTTTGATTGGCCTTTATTTAAGCATGGGGAAATTTGTGCAATTGGAATATCCCCTTTGAAAGAAACAACAACTGCTCCTTACTCAGGCATGTAACAAGTACAAATGGTTTCAGAAACTGGAGTTAAACGGTGCATTGTCCAATAGGATTCCAGTCTCTCTCTGGCCTTGTTCAAAGTTAAAGGAGATTATCAGACACGGTTGAATGTGGCAAAAGAATACATTCCAAATCATGCCAGAAGAATGGGAGAACAGGAAGGGCAACATTATCAGACACCACATTCATCTGCTGTCCTGGGGGAATAGCACTGCTGCAGATGAGGCTTTCCTTTCTTATTGACGGGGACAAGCCACAAACAAAAAGGGATGCCTTGCTCATGGCTGTGCTACGCCTCCAGGATGCTGGAGGACAACGTTGTCTGATAATCTTGCCTGTTCCTGTTCTCGTCTCAATCTTCTGATGCAGTGTTTGCTGGGTCTGATAATCTCAAAAATTTCCCAGTCTAGAAGGTGGAATGAGATATGTGTTTGGCTTTACAGAGCCACCCTGCTTAATGTGAGAACTGGCCTTTAATCACATATTAATTCATCCATTTGACTGAAGACAAAGTATACAGACTTCTATACTCTTGGCCACTTCAATGAGCTCTGGACTCAAAATTCACAGATAATGAAGGGAAATATAGCAGAGATGAATGGTGGCATTGAATTTCCTCTCTGTCTCCATTAAGCAAGCCAGGATGGAAAAGAGAGAACAGAAAAGGGGAGTCCAGAGGCCATAGAACTGTTTGGCCAAGCTGATGGAGCTGTGAATCTTCCATGCAATGATGCTCCATTGAATTAAAATGGTCATTTGTTATCATCTGCAAGGAAATCAAGCTGCTTCCTCCACCACTTTCAAAGGCTGCCAGCTCCTTGGATTTGGACAGCCAAAAGCCAGGCCATAATACCACATGCCAAGGAAATGAGATGCTTGCACAAGCTTCCAGGCAGCTGCACTGTTATGATAAGTACCTGCAAAGTAAGAAAAATCTTCATTGGTGTGATCAGGAAGATTGATCAATATTATAATATAGACAAGATTCCAGTGTTGGTGCCTGAGATAAAGTTCAAGATTTCCTCTCATTTCATGTACAGGAGCTAACTAAAGTGATTGTTGAATGCTAGTGAGGTAGGACAGCATGCTCCACCACATCACATTTGAAGGATACCAGAAAGCTGGCTTGTGTTCAGAGAATGGTGACCAAGATGGTAAAAGACCTGTAAACCAGGTGAGGAATCCACCACTGGAGCACTTTGGAGAGGTGGCTATCTAACCTCTTTTTAAATACCTCCAGTGAAAGAGAAGCTGCCAACTTCCAGCTCTATGACTGTTTGTTTGAAAATATGGGATGAGGAATATTTTTATTTCTAGGTATGGACACCGATGAGGAAGTTCTATCATTTGTGGGTTCTGTCCTTATGATAGCATTGTATCTTGTCAACCATATGTTTACAGGGATGGAAAAGAAAGAAAGAAGACAAGCAGCTGGAAAAGCCAGGTTTCATGTGTGTACATACTACATGCATAGTTTATTTTTCAGAGAAAAGAGAACCTAAAAACCAACATTTCCTCAGGAAGATCTTTGGCGCCAGTGAAAAGAAAAACAGCTCTGCAAAACTATAACTTGCTCCAGCATGAACAGACATAAATAACAATAGATATTTGATTGTTTTAGCTCTTCCATCCGTTGCTGACCTTAGTTACTTGGATTTTACGCATTTACAGACCTGCCCGCCAGACTGCCAGTTAAATAAAGGGCACTGTGAAGGTCTCCAAACATCTGGTCCCAACACTTAATCATCTTGTTTCACGAAGGCTGATATTTTTATCTTGCACCTTGATTGGGTCTGCATAATTTTATTCCTCTGCAAATTGGTATTTAAGCCTCAAAAAAGTCTCTCTCTTAACTACATCTGTCATTGATATTTTATTGTTTAATTTCTTTTTATGGAGCTAAATTACATCTCATTCCTCCATACAGGCTGCATTTTACATGTCTAATTTGTCGACATGTTCTATAATGATAATTTCATTGATTTAGAAAGTGACATTATGAGGAACATATGTTCAGTTGAGGAGTAGATCGTGTTATGGTAATAATTCTCTCCCCACCACCACCACCACACACACACACACACACACTCCAGAACTCACATATAATCTGTGTTTGGAAGCAGCTGAAACATTAACTGCTTAAATGCCTAATAAATACATGGTTTGTTGGGCTGCATAACTTTTCTATTGTGTTAGCCTTAGAAAGCTTTTGGTTTCTAGATACTAGGAATGAGGAAGGGGTGATGCTGAGTTTGCTTTTCTTGATGAAAATACCCAGTTTGCATCCCCTGAGACTGCCAACAGGACAAACACATCCATACATTTTGAGGCTTGTGATGGATTTTAGCAAGGGAAAAAAAAATAGCATAAAACTACTTCTGGAAAGTACACACAACTGAAAAACATATATTTCCAAAATGAGTAGAAACATGCTTCTGTCAATGGGAAATGCAGACCCTAAAACATTTATATTAGGAAGATATGCACAAAAATGCATACTTTTTGAAAAACAATATGTGCCAAAGGCATATGAATTCTGTGAGGAAAGAAAAAAAAGTCTCACAACCAGTCTCTCTCTCTCTCTCTCTCTGGCTTTTCTTCGCAAATGAAGATTCAGGAAGGACTCATCCTGCGCTTTCCCTTGAAATGCAGAGAAAACCCTGCAGAAACCCCAGTGAAAATATGCATTGTTGAAAACTTTGTGTGTCAACTGTGCTACGAATACGGAGTATGGGTTTTATTCCCTGTGTAGAAAAGCCCAGGGACAGTTAGCAAGAGAAGAATGGATAAGATCTGAACAGGAATTTAGTGTGGTGGGAGCTGAGAGTGTGGAAAGAATTCTTGGAGTTCATGTTTAACTTACATATTATAGAATAAATCTTCACTGTTTTTATTTTCTATCACAGTGTCTGAGTGTTTACATTTAAGAATGGAAAGGGAAGACTGGTCATACTTTATTACATTGGGCCCACTGAGCAACACATCCACTTATCCAGGATAGAAGTCACCAAGTCACCTCAAGTACCAAATCCAGGAAGAGATCCTAAGGGTGTAAGGGCAAGGTGACTGATAGGATTCAAACTTTTTCTTTTCTTCTCCCCTTAGGAAAAGACCTGAACATTCTCTGCCATCCCTATCTGACCATATTTCAGAATGATGTTGGGTCTGGGGCAATATGGAAGATGTTAGTAGCCAGTCTACCCACACAGTTACTGTTGCATGGAACCAGTAGCAAATTCCATACTCTCCTTAGAGAAACTGGGGAAAATGCCATTTCCCAAATTCTTTGCCCACAGACAGAGTTGGAGGCCTTTTTATTTAGGTGGGCCTTTAATTCCTAAATCATGGGATGGATGGGTGTTTTGCAACTGATGTGCTGGGCTTTCATCTTGCATCTTTTAAAGTATGTTTCAAATGTGTTTACGCTGTTTTAAACCATGTCCTTTAAAAAAACAGAATGATTTCCTTAATTGTTTTTTAATTTTTTTTTTTTGTAAAGAATAAAGTTTTAGCTGAAGTTTGTTTTAAGTTATTGTAAGCCACTTTGGTTCCCATGCTGAGAGAAAAGTAGGGTATAAATTAATCAATCAATTAATAGAATTCTGGGAAGAAAATTACACACCACTGTTCTTTGAACATCTCAGTGGTTCTGAACATTGCTAATAAGAATTGAGCTCTTATGTTACTCCCTGATCCACTTGTAAAACATAGCAGTCAAAGCAGTAAACCAAGGTATACATTCTGGAGAATCAAGCAATAAAGCTTTTTCTTTTCTTTGATGGGCTCTATCAATTGACATTTACTTTCAAGCCAATTGTTTTCAGTGATGGTGTCAAGACTAATTTAAACACTCTGCTCTTTGAGTACAGAAGGTAGAGCCCTATAGATAGGAGAAATGATTTTCTAAACCATACTTCTTGATTTCTGGAAGCTGATGTACTTTAAAATGTTCTGCCATGGATGTCACTGCTACCACCTCAGATGAAAAAAACAACACTACACCTTTAGAATTCAAAAAGAAATATTTGGAGCCTATAATGCATCTCCATTTCTTTGCACCCCTTATGGGAGAAAAAGGTTGAATTTAGCTGTAACACCAGAACTTGGTTTCCTTGGATAGTTGGTCCTATCATCTTCAGCACCTGCACACAGAAGCTTCTCCCAGAACATAATCATCTTCACCCTGTAAGAAATAATCTCTCATTTAAAAGGAACAGGAAATACATGGATAAACTACTAGATGTTATATGTAGCTATTAATTTTGAAAACACAAAGAATTACTTCCCTAGGAATCTGCTGAAGTTATAAGTGAAATCCATACAGTTGCACAGAGTCTCAAAGCAACTAAGATTTATTTATTTATTTCATTTATATGTCACCTTTCTTCAGGAATGGAACCTAAGGTAGCTTACAAAAAGAACCAGCTAAACCCCTCCCCCCAAATAAAAATAGAGAAAAAATCTGGTCACATTTAACTAGGCATTCTAATCCAGTGGCTTGGATAGCTTCACATACCAGTGATTTTTCCAAAGGACTGTGGAGACAAGAATGCTGGTGTGATTTTGCATTAATGTGCAGCAATCAGTATTATATATTTTCATCCAGACAAGCCCTAAGGTTCCCAGGGGCCCTGTTCATATGGGGCATCCCATATTTGCAGTCCTAAAGTCTGATATGGGATGTCCCCAAATCCTATATTTGAGAGTGGGCATCCACCGTGCTCCCACCAGACTGACGAAGCATTTAGAATGTATGAAGGAAGCAGGTCTCACCAAATGCTGTGAGCTCTGTGGCATTACTAAGGCTGGTGCCACCCCTGCCCCGATGGTGTCACCTGGTGAGGTTTGGCCTCTCCGTACCCCCTAGTGCCAACACTGCATGAAATCATGCTGGCATGACACTGTTTTTCCTTCTCTCTGGATGGCTGGGCTGACACTGAGCAGCCAAGTAACTTCCATCTCACAATGGCTGGCCTGATGGTGAAGATTTGCAGGGGGTACTGGGTTCTTGTGAAATTTGAAATCTTGCAGGAACTCTCAGATCTTGAAAGTAGCCTTCCTCTCATGAGACTTGATGTGGGGTTAGAGGTGCCTCCTTCGTCCATTATTGAATTCAGACCAGAAATGTATTGGCAACTAGCCAATCATGTGGGTCTTTCTTATCTAATTAGTTTCTCCAGTGAGAGTAATGATTGGGTGGGAAGGACCAATGATTATGGCACTTCAATCATGCAGTCACCCCCACCCCCTGGGCCTGGTGACACACCCAATACTACTCCCCTCTTTGAGATGTCTGTGGACTTAGGTCCGGGATGTAAGACAAATTGACAATATATCAAGCAACTCTCTCAAATTCTGGAAGCTGTTAATGCACTCCTTTGCCTAAGCTCCTTTTCACAGAACATCAATTTCTACAGGAAGTAGAAAAATGACTTAATAGGATTGCTGTTTATTTGCTAAAACTGTACAAACAGGATATGTACGCATCACCCTTTGAAGATTATGGCCTCAAGTCTCCAACACATTTCTTCAAAGTGTTGATAAGAGGCTCTGCTGGAGGCAGCTTCCCAGTATATGACATTAAAATTCCACCCCCCCCCCTTTATGAAGAGGTAGGCATATTCTTTCCCCTTGTTTCTCATGGAATTCCCCCTCCTTTCTGGAAACAACTAAATTATCCCTTAGCTTGAGTTAAGTAAACTTATCCCTAGGATTTACACACACAGACAGACACACACACACACGAATAATTGAACTATTTTATGTTTATCTGGCTGCCTTTCGGAGAGATGTCAAAAGCCAAATGGTGGCTTCACAATAACCTTAGCATCTTGGTTGATGGACAGGATATGGCCCAATTAACATTATCCAAGACTTTTGTTTTACAGAAGACATTAACTTAAAATCATGGCAATAAATGGATATCCAACATGCTCTGAACAGCCAGGAGCTGCTGAGAAGACCTGCAAAAGAAACAAGGGAGGTGTTCCAACCATCCAGAGAGTCTCTTAGAAAATTATATCACAGGAGGCCTACTTGAACAGTGAACTTAGCCAAATGGTTAATCTAACCCCACATCCTGAAAATCCTCAAGTAACTACTGTAGTTACAGAACTTTATGTGAGCTGGCATGAACAATTTTTTCCTCCCTTCATTGTATTACAAGGCAAGAAAATGCAGACATGATAGAATTATATTGTTTTCCAAACATTCACTAGCAAACATTAATCCAAGAGTGTAAATAGCAGCTTCTATTTCTTACTAATTACCATTTTCCTAAACAACTTCTGAATATTTGATGTTTGTGTACAGACTCCCAAGCATTTAACACAGATAAATTATATTGAATGCAAGCAAACATAGCATTAATATTTCACATTGCCAATTTTTTCCCTCCAGAGGAGGGTAGGGTGGCCTTAGCTGGTCCTCAAATCATCTGGAAATGCTTGCTGGAAACACATTTTCAAATAGACAGCAAAAGAGAAAGGCGTCTTTTGAACACAAAACAATCTCCGCTAATTGCAAATTCTGGTACTATCAGTGCAAATCAATGCAAGCAGCTTCAAAAATAGTAAATCTGGCCTTCTCATAGAATCATAGAGTTGGAAGAGACCACGAGTCGTGCATGAATACACAATCAAAACACAGATGGCCTTCTAACCTTTGTTTAAAAACCTCCAAAGAAGGAGGCTCCACCACATATTGAGGCAGTGCATTCCACTGTCGAACAGCTCTTACTGTCAGGAAGTTCTTCCTAATATTTAGGTGGAATTTCTTTTTCTATAGTTTGAACACATTGCTCCATGTCCTAGTCTCTGGAGCAGCAGAAAACAAGCTTGCTACATCCTCACTGAGGGCTTGCACAAAGACTCTAAACTATCTATTCCATGAGCTGCTCTTCACTGATGATGATGCCCTTGTTGCCCACACAGAAGCAGCTCTACAGCACCTAACATCTTGCTTCACAACAGCTTCAGAGCTGTTTGGGCTGGAAGTCAACCTGAAGAAAATGGAAGTTCTTTACCAGCCTGCACCACAGGACGAACACCATCATCCCCACATTGCCGCAGGCAAATCTGTGCTTAAGTCCATTCATCAGTTCACCTACCTGGGAAGCATCATCTCCTCAGATGCCAAGATTGACAAAGAGATCGATCACAGATTAGCAAAGGCACGTAGCGCATTTGGAAGACTTTACAAAAGAGTCTGGAGTAATAAACACCTGAGGCGAAGCACAAAAATCAATGTGTATAGAGCCATTGTACTGTCTATTTTCCTTTGCGGGTCTGAAACATGGGTCACCTATCGTCAACACTTACAAGTCCTCAAACACTTTCATCAGCGCTGTATATGCAGAATCCTAAATATACACTGGACTGACTATGTGACGAATGTTGCTGTCCTTGAGCAAGCAGGGATCGCCAGCATTGAGACCATGATACTGAGAACACAGCTGTGCTGGGCAGGGCACTTGTCTAGGATGGAGGACCATCGCCTCCCAAAAATAATACTCTATGGTGAACTCGCCATGGGTCAGCGTAAGAGGGGTGCTCCAAAAAAGCGATACAAGGACTCCCTGAAACAACATCTCAGGCTCGGCCAAATTGATCACCAACAATGGTCCGCCCTGGTCTCACATCGGGAGGCATGGAGATGCACTATCCACAATGCTGCTGCCTTATTTGAGAACTCACACCGAACAAGTCTTGAAGAGAAATGACAACGCAGAAAGAATCACAACCCAGAAACATCACTCAAGGAGACCTTCTGCTGTGCTTTCTGCAACCGGACTTGTTTATCTCAGATTGGCCTTTTTAGTCATCAGCACGCTTGCAGAAAACGTGGGATGAGTACTTCCTGAATCTTCAGTTGTGAAGAAAAGCCAGAGAGAGAGAGAGAGAGAGAGAGAGAGAGAGAGAGAGAGAGAGAGATCCTCAGTGTGACATCCCTTCAAATGTTTAAACATGGCTATCATGTCACCTCTTAACCTCTTCTTCTCCAGACTGAACAAACCCAGCTCCTAAGCCGCTCCTCACAGGGCATGGCTTCCAGACCTCCCACCATCCTGGTCACCCTACTCTAGGAAAAAATGTAAGTCTCATTTGAGGACCAATGACAAGGAAAAAGGGAAGAGGGAAAGTGAATTGATATCCACAAATTGTCATGCTAAAATATAAACCAGTTAGGACTTTATCAGACACAGGGGAACGTGGCACAAAACTGCATCCCAAATCACGTCAGAAGAACTCTACAAGAGCAGAAAGGCGACATTACCAGACGCCTGCATCCTTCAGCCATTCTGGGGGCATAGGATGGGCATTAATCATGTGTCCCTTTTTTATTGTCGGGCTCAGCCATCAATTAAAAGGGATGCGTTATTCATGCCCATGCTATGCCACTATAACGGCTGAAGGATGTTGTTGTCTGGTAATGTCGCCTGTTTTTGTTCTCGTAGGGTTCTTCTGACATGGTTTTTGCTGCATCTGATAAAGTCCTTAGTCTTAAAGGGGCTGCTAGATTCCTTTTTGTTTCTCTGCCTCCTTTTGCCTAGCAGGGTTACTTCTTTGAGGATGAATGGTTTCTATTTCAAAAGAAAGTGGCACCTATCATTGCCCCACCCTGTTCTCTTCCCTTCTTTTCTGCCTTACTCAAGAAAATTCCAAGAAAAGGGAAGAGGGGAGAGAGGGAGAGAGATAGGCTTATCTTGATGCAGATTGAGTCTTCTGCTCAGCCCACCTTCCTCATAGCCATCCCTTCTACCCTTTTCTGGAGCCTTAAAGAGATAAGGAAGGATGAGGACCTGCCGATGTACTCCCTTATTTTTCTTCCCCCAGGGGGAGTACCCCCTTCCCCATTAGGATACCTCTGGTCATTTATCAGGGATGCTAGAGCAGTGGATTTCTACATTATCAGGGGCTGGAATAGATGACATTTGAGCTCTTTTCTATCTCTGTGATGTCATGTTAACAGATTAGAAATGGTAGAAACTCTCAGCCATGTCCTTTTATACTGCCTTTTTTTTTTTAAACAAGGGAGACATCTTGCTTTAATTACACCTATTCTACAGGGTTTTCCTGGCAGGATGGGAGAATTCTATCTTTCTCTCCTATCAGCTGACCAGGATGCACAGATAAGGTAGCTACATTTTGCAGGATTGGCGTTGTGACTTGCAGTCAGATGATAAATCAGCAATAGATAATGACAACAGAAAGCTTTTCTGGAAGTATTCGGGTAGCCATATGAGACATATGTAGCTGGAGATTATGCACAAACCTTGGGCTTAGGTAGAGTGCTGTGACTTACTTTTTGCTTTATTGTTATTAATACTGTTACTATTAAATGTGAACTTTATGTGTTTATTGCATTTTATGTCATCTTGTCTTATGTACCTTATGATAAAAAAATCTCCTTTTATGCTGGTCTATGACTGTAATAAATTACTGATTGATTGATGATAACAGATTGTAGGTCAACTGTATGCTTCCCCCCCCCCCAATATCCTTAACCAAAAGATCAATGGCCTTCTTGGTTTTTAAAACAGTGTAAGAGGAGAGAGGTAATTACAGAATAGGCTAAGAACAGATGGATGCAAGCTTTCACAATCCATAACAGAGCAGGTGGGGTGGAATACCCAAAGGGCAAGTTCTGATTTAGCAGAAATTGTTGTCATCTATGTAAGCAGTCAATGACAACTTTGTAGATTTCCTAGGTTTTTCTTGGAGGTATCCCATGTGTGCCTGCATCAGACAGCTTCTACTCCAAAGCTTGTGATAACGGACTGTAGAACAGCCTGAGGTGCTATGGCTGCAGGTGGTAGGATATTGTTGAGTACAAAGAGAAAGGGAGATTAGAATGTCAAAACCTTAATTGTGAATCAAAACTGCATACCACTCACTCAGAATATTAATTCCTAACAGTTTATTTTTTTTACCCCTAAGGATATTTTGGATTCTGTAGTGACAAAGATCATTAGCTAGTCATTGCAGTTGATCCAGAGTTACTCTCTTCCCTTTGATCACCGTTCTTAGCGCAGAGCACATTATTAGCTATGGTGCCAGATGCCTCTGTGCTCTCCATAATGATGGCAGACTGAAGGTTTTCTACTGCAAAGACCTCCTGCAAAGTGATCCTATTTATCGATTACAAAAGTAACCTTGATCTGGCATGCTGAACTTTTAAAGGCCTTAGATTTCTCCTTTCCCCTTTCCCACAATTATATCTTCCAAGTTTTTTTTAAATAAATCCTAAAGATCCCAGAATTGTTGATGACAAAGTTTCTGATCAACTTAATCACACACCATGAACAATCTGTTCAAAACCAGATCAACTTTTATTACTTATGGTTAAGCAGTTTTGCATTACTCATGTATTCCTGTATATGTCTGCTCAGATCCAAGCCCTGAGGAGTTCAGAGAAATTTATTCTCGGGTTAGTGAATTAAAAGTGCAGAAACTCTAGGGTTGTCTATACTAGGCAATAAAAAGTGGATTGATGCGTACTAAGGCCAATTCACAACAACTTTCACTTATCTCCACGTCCCCCCACCCCCAGATTGCAGGCATGCAAGGCCATACACATTTTTTGTTTAAACTCTTTAAGCTGTTCAATGCCTGCAAACCAAGATGGCGGGCACAAGTGAATTACTCACGTTTTTATTGTCACCAGTTGCCACCACTGACCAGTATTTTTTTTTTTAAAAAAAGCAAATCCAAGGTGCAGAAGTGTGATCTTCTGCTTAAATAAACAGAAAAAAAGAAAGAAAAGGGCTGTTTTGTTGCCTCAGCACATGATTACTAAGGTAAAAATTGCAACATGGCGGTTCTAGTTGCTTGCCTCGCCAGCAAGCTCTGCCCCCTATGCCTGTCTGACTGGTCGTATTTCTACTTCCACTCTTATCGGGAGTGCACAGAAAAAAGAGTCAGTTTTCCCAATGAGCAGGAAGGGGGCTTGCCACTCACCAGCGGGCCATTTTGCAGCCCGGCCAGCCACCACCTATGGAGTCCTCCTAGAGGCGCCCCCCCTCCAAGGGGGATTGGGCAACCATGTGGGTGGTCATCATGGGGGCCACCATGATTCCTCGTCTCTCTCCTGGCACTCACTGTGGCCAGGAGAGGTGCAAAAAGGCAGCAGCCAATTGGAGCGGACCTGCCCAGCCCCGCTTGGCTTCTGGTGGCCAGGGGGAAAGATGATGTCGGCAGGGCTGTGATGGAGCTGATAAAAGGCAGCTCTGTCACGGCCTCCCTGCAGTCTGGCTCTAGGAACCGAAGACCCGCCCACCCTCCCTCCAGTTACAGGAACAATTGTATGTTGCAATTTGTGAGGCGGATGTCATGGGCTGTGATAATGGAGTGAGGTCACAGGGTTTCCGTCAAGTTCAAGTTCAAGCACAAGTTCAAGTTCAAGGGAGACCCTCCTCCACTTGCTAACGGTCCTTTGTTTGCAGGGTCAGGAGAGAGAGTCAGGCAGGTCAGCTTGGCCATCGTCTCTCTTCTCCAGGGGAGTCGGGATTGAGCGACATATAGCCATTGACCCACATTGGTTGGGCAATGAGGGGATCATGACCCATGCATTGTCACCAACTGTTTAGCTTGCAGATTGCGGCCATTTATTGCCAACAATGTCTCTACTAACCTGTATTTAACCAATGTTTTCTGAATATGTCATTAATACATTTGTTACAAAAGCCACAGTGTGTGAGTGTTTTTAGGAGGGCAGAGGGGTTGTTTGGTCTGGGTCTGCAATGCACATTTCCTTTGGAGTTTTTTTTTAAAAAAAAATATGGGGAAAACATCAAAGGCTTTTCCCATGGAGTATTTGGAGTCCGCCCCCCCCCTGCACTTCTGAATATGGTGGATTGATGCTGGAACCATTTAGACAAAAAAAATTCACCTCAAATCCTATGAGGAGTATTATTGCCATTTAGAGAAGCTGTAGGTAAGGGATGTGTGTCTTTTTTTTTTAAACTACCATTATAAGCCTGAAACATTATTTGCTCATAAAATGACACTGATTTAGTGAATAAGTACAAATTTGGAAACCATGATCTACTTTATGAGGTCAACAAATCTGCCAAATTTCAAATTGATCTAATAAAAATTGCCCAAAGTAAAGACAAAAAAAAAAAAAATTAAGACATGCTAGAAATAAAAAACAGCTATTTCCCTCTACTTTTTGGCAAGGTATCATCATGTACTTCTGTAAAATGTTGGTCACACCTACCAATATACTTTATTCAGGCTTGGCCAGAAAGGAAACCTTTCATTGGCTTGTTGAATATCTGAGTGGTGGTTCACAAGTTATTAAGATTTTCATGCTCCATTAAACCCAATATCAGCAACTGCTAACAAAGTTATTCCAGATACATTCAATTTCATTCTGAAGTTAGAATGCTGCCAGGATGCTAATGTTTTTGGAGGGATTTATGCCTTCCATTGACTGGCACTGGAAATTAACAAATGACTATAACATTTTCCCGTTTGTTAGAATTGTATGAAATTTGCAGGGAAAGTTGCCTCTTCAAAAAGGGTCAAATTTGACAAGATCTTTTTCCCCCCATTTGTGCCAAACATACATCTACTAGAGAGAGAGGAACTTAATGTTTAGGAGTGGAAACCTCATAAACTTACACATATTTAGAATGTTGGTGGTGGTGATGGTGACAGAACCTGGCCAAACTGGGGAAGGGAGGGAGACCAAAATGTACATCACAGCTCACCTGAAGTGTGTGTAACAGATGTTCATGTGGGAACTGAAAATGCTACCCACACTCACATTTTTCTCCTCTTCAGTGAGGGGGCACATTTCATAGCCATATGGAAAGCAGGAGCTGATGGCATGTGTTATCAGCGGAACAAATTGAGAGTGTTGCTGGTCAAAGAATATGTATGCAGATTTGTTACATGGTAAGCAGCACAGGTCTTTTCCACCTTTATGCTTTCACAGAAGAAACTTCAAAAGAATCAAGTGGTAATGGTTTTGGGATGAGGATTGCACCACTTAAGGTAGTGTTGCAATTATTTTGCTACATGAGCTCAGTATTTTTCATGCAGAAGTATCCAAACAAATTTATTTATTTATTTATTCATTCATTTATTTGATTTATATGCCTCCTTTCTCCCAGAATGGGACTCAAGGCAATTCACAAAGCAAAGCCCTCTCTCACCTCCTCTAAATGTAATGTTGATGGCCACTGTTTTGGATGGTCTGAAAGAGAAATTAGACAAATGGATGGAGGATAAGTCTAACTGCAGCTGTTTGCCATGATCTGTCTTATTTACTGTATGGGATTCAATAAAGAAAGCCACTGCCCTGAGCTTGCAAGATGTGAGCAGGGCTGTTAATAACAGGTCTTGGAGGTCTCTTATCCATAGGTTTGTTATGGGTTGAAGCTGATTTGACAGCACATAACAACAACAATGTCAGGCTGTTCCTGTTCACCTCCCCACACAGTTCCCAAGAACAGGGGTGCATGTTAGCCCCAAAGATTAACTGACCCCCCACTGTGCTGCACCCTTAGAGGTTGAATGCTATTTTGCTACATGTTTTGCAAAATTTAAGCCCTTGAAGCTGGAATATTAATGAGGTAAGTGGGCTTGTGTAGAGTAAAAAACTGTACAAACTTACCAGTTAGTTTTGGGCAAGAAGCCACTTAACCAAAAACAAAGGAAATAAGGAGAAGATAATAAACAAGTGACCAGAGTATAGAGAAGAAACAGAGAAGGGCAGCAACAGCAGCAGCAGCATGGCTTCAAACTGGAAGTGGAGAGTGAGTGCTTGGCCCTCCTCCTCCTCCCTAGGAACACCTGGCCTTTGAGTGCCTTTAAAGCCAGCTCCAGCCAGACCACCGGCAGCAGCAGCGTGGCTTCAAACTGGAAGTGGAGAGTGAGTGCTTGGCCCTCCTCCTCCTCCTCCCTAGGAACACCTGGCCTCTGAGTGCCTTTAAAGCCAGCTCCAGCCAGACCACCGGCGGCAGCAGCAGCAGCAGCAGCAGCAGCAGCGTGGCTTCAAACTAGAAGTGGAGAGTGAATGCTTGGCCCTCCTCCTCCTCCCTAGGAACACCTGGCCTCTGAGTGCCTTTAAAGCCAGCTCCAGCCAGACCACCGGCAGCAGCAGCATGGCTTCAAACTGGAAGTGGAGAGTGAGTGCTTGGCCCTCCTCCTCCTCCTCCCTAGGAACACCTGGCCTCTGAGTGCCTTTAAAGCCAGCTCCAGCCAGACCACCGGCGGCAGCAGCAGCAGCAGCAGCAGCAGCAGCGTGGCTTCAAACTGGAAGTGGAGAGTGAGTGCTTGGCCCTCCTCCTCCTCCCTAGGAACACCTGGCCTCTGAGTGCCTTTAAAGCCAGCTCCAGCCAGACCATCGGCGGCAGCAGCAGCAGCAGCGGCGGCAGCAGCGGCGGCGGCGGCGGCGGCGTGGCTTCAAACTGGAAGTGGAGAGTGAGTGCTTGGCCCTCTTCCTCCTCCTTAGGAACACCTGGCCTTTTAGTGCCTTTAAAGCCAGCTCCAGCCAGACCATCGGCAGCAGCAGCAGCAGCAGCAGCAGCAGCAGCAGCAGCGTGGCTTCAAACTGGGGGTGGAGAGTGAGTGCTCCTCCGTTTTACCGGAGGCTGGGAAGGAGGTGGGGGCAGCCATCAGAGTAGTGTTGGGGAATGGGAGATATGGATGGAACAGAGCGAACAAATGTTGCAAGAGAAGATGGGATCGCTGTTTGAAAGCTATCCCGTCTTCAGTTCCCTCTGTTTCCCAGAATGGCTTGGAGAGCAGACCAACCATTCCACAGAACCTCACTCTGCTCCTCTGCAATGCCAGGTCAGTGAGGAATAAGACTCATATCATCCAGGATCTTCTCTTGGATGAGGACGCCGACCTGGCTTGCTTCACGGAGACCTGGCTGGGAGAGGATAGCGCTGTCACATGGGCGTAGGCCCTCCCAGCCGGGTACTCTGTTAGCGAGCAGGTGAGAGGAAGTGGGCGGGGGGGGGGCGGAGTGGCTCTAGTCCATAAGAGCCACCTGACCTTGACCAGGATACCTGTCCGTAACACAGCCCACTTTGAGTGTATATACCTAAGCCTGAAGACCAGGGACAGCTTGGGGATTCTGCTAGTCTACCGGCCACCTCGTTGTCTAGCAGACTCCCTAACCGAGCTGACACAGCTGGTCTCAGAGCTGCTGCTGGAGTCCCCCAGACTTTTGGTTTTGGGGGACTTCAACATCCCGCTCGAGACCAGCTTAACAGGTGCGGCTCGGGAGTTCATGGAGACCATGACAAACATGGGCCTATCCCAATTGGTCAACGGGCCCATGCATTGTGCAGGTCATACACTCGATGCGGTCTTTAGTTCGGATCAGGCATATCCGTGGGCGGAGGTAATCAGTACCTCTGCTTTGTCATGGACGGATCATTTCCTGGTCAAGATGGAACTTAGAGCCTACATCTGCCCCACCGTCCTCGAAGGCTAATGGAACCTATGGGTTTCCAGAAAGCCTTAGAGGGTTTAATGGTTGGAAATGCTGGTGATCCTGTTGATGCTCTGGTTAATACTTGGAACACCGACCTTACCAGAGCTATCGACACGATTGCTCCCAAGCGTCCTTGCCAACCCGCTTCTAACCGTAGGCCATGGTATACACCTGAGCTTAGGGAAATGAAGTGGTTTGGACAACGACTAGAACACAGGTGGCGGAAGACTCGACTCTTATCTGACAGAACTTGCCATAGCAACTTTGGTCCTATTGGGAGGCAATGCGCGCAGTGCAAAGATCCTTCTCCTCTGCACGTATTGCATCTGCAGAGTCCCGTCCAGCAGAGCTGTTTAGGGTGGTGAGGGAGCTGGTGCAGGTGTCCCCTGCGCCAAATCCCCTGCTTAACCCGACGACTGCCTGCTGTGATGCCTTTAATAACTTCTTTGCAGATAAAATCTCTCAGATAAGAGCCGACCTAGATGCCACTATTGTAACAGAAACAATGGACGAGGTGTCCAGCGACTTCGCCAATGTAATTATACTGGATCAGCTGCAATCTGTGAGTACCGATGACGGGGACAAGCTCCTTGGTAGTGTGAGGAAGACAACCTGCCCCCTCAACCCTTGCCCATCTTGGCTGGCCGTCCAGGGAGGGGATGCATTGCGGAAGTTCCTTGTGAGCATTATCAATGCATCCTTCAGGGAAGGACATATTCCATCATGTCTAAAGGAGGCGGCTGTTAAGCCTATTTTGAAAAAACCTTCCCTGGCCCCCCTGGCTATGAATAATTATAGGCCAGTCTCTTTATTACCATTTTGAGCAAGGTGATTGAGAGGGCGGTTGCTCTTCAACTCCAAGCTGTCTTGGATGAAACCGATTACCTAGACCCATTTCAAACTGGCTTTAGGACAGGCTTTGAGTTTGAGACTGCCATGGTTGCTTTGACTGACGATCTGCGTCTGAGCATCGACAGGGGTAGTGTGACCCTGTTGGTGCTCCTAGACCTCTCAGCAGCTTTTGATACGATAGATCACAGCATTCTTCTGGATCGCCTGGGGGAGTTAGGCATCGGAGGCACTGCTTTGCAGTGGTTCCGGTCCTTCCTCTCAGGCAGGACCTAGAGAGTACTGCTCGGGGACAGTGGCTGCAGTAAAAGGGAGCTTACCTGTGGAGTACCACAGGGTGCTACTCTGTCCCCGATGTTATTTAACATCTATATGAAGCCGCTGGGTAAGATTATCTGGAGTTATGGAGCTGGGTGTTATCAGTATGCTGATGACACTCAGATCTATTTCTCCGTATCTCGTTCATCGGTCTTGAATTCTGACGGCATCTCTTCTCTCAATGAATGTCTTTGGGCAGTAATGGGCTGGATGAGGAAAAACAGATTGAGACTGAATCCATACAAGACAGAGGTGCTCACGGTAGCGGCCCAGAAACCAAGAATCGGGTTGCAATCTCCAGTCCTGGATGGGGTCACACTCTCCTCCAGTGACTGTGTTCGCAGTCTAGGGGTGCTCCTTGACTCGTCGCTCCTGATGACAAATCAGATAAATGCGACAGTCAGGAGCGCTTGTTATCAGCTTCGGCTGATACACCAGCTGAGCCCTTTTCTGGAAGTAAGGGACCTTGAGACCGTTGTGCACGCGCTGGTAACCTCACGTCTTGATTTCTGTAATGTACTCTACATGGGGCTACCCTTGTCCTTAGTTCGGAAATTACAGCTGGTACAAAATATGGCAGCCAGGCTAGTTTCTGGAACATCTAGGAGGGACCACATTACTCCGGTTCTGAGGTCCCTCCACTGGCTGCCTATCAGCTTCCAGGCCCAGTACAAGGTGTTGGTTATCACCTTTAAAGCCCTAAATGGCTTGGGCCCAAGCTATCTCAGGGACCGCCTTCTCCCTTATAATCCTCCCCGTGCTCTCCAGTCCTCTGGGAGGAATTTGTTGCAGCCACAAAGACCTAGGCTGGCGACCACCTCCCAGAGGGCTTTCTTGGCTGTCGCCCCCAAATTGTGGAATGGCCTGCCGGATGAGATCCACCTATTGACATCATTAGACAGCTTTAAAAAGGCTGTCAAGACGGTTCTCTTCAGGCAGGCTTTTCCGGAATAGCTAACCCCGGCCTCAGGAACCCCCTCTGGAGGTTACTTCTGGACCTCCAAACTGATGCTGCTTGCTCAAAAGGGTTTTTAATAAATTGTATTATATACTCATTTAATTTGTATTAATTTAATAATGTTTTAAGGGGGGGGAAGGGATTTTGAGTTGTTTTATACTGTGTACTATTTTATTGTTGTAAGCCGCCCCGATTGCTCGCAGAGGGGCGGGATATAAATATTATTATTATTATTATTATTATTATTAAGAAACTAAAAGAATATACTGCAATGGTATGCCAATAGTTATTGGAAGTTGTCTGTTGGTAGACAGCCAGAACAGTGATATGTTGATGATACTTACAGATGATTGGCTCCTTAGTGGCCTCATAAAGATGCCCAGTGAAATCTCACTTCCCATTGGAGAAGAAGGTTTTTGTTATCATTAATAGGGATTAGTTGGATTCATCTCTAATTGAAAAGATAGATGCTGGAGACAGTATAAAAAGCCTCTGCTTGAGAGATGAAAATTAGGTTGTTTACACAGCCTCCAAAGATATCACACTTTGTTTTCTATGACAGCTTTTATGCTGCTGATGCTGTTCATGGCTGCTATGAGAACTACCATTAAAATGCTGGTAAGACAGAGGGGGAGAGACCCTGTATTCTTAATAGTAAATAGGCTATGGTAAATTAAATTTCCTCTCTAGATGGACAGATGCTTGTGAAAGAATAGCATTTTATTTGGATGCCTTTGGATGAGAAGTATTGTTTCCTCCACAGTTCAAATATGGGTTAGAATGCCCCAATATGATGTAAAAACATGTGATGCCTTAGATGGAATGTAAAATTGATTTATAAGTTATATGCCTAGACAATCAGAGGCCTATGTTCTCCCCTAAGGGGAGTAGAGTGTACATGTGTATGTTTACTACTGTTTTTATAAATAAACATTTATAATAAAATAGCCTAAAAGATTATTAAGATACCTGCTCATTCTCCTCTGTTAAATATCTTGAGATTCCATTAGTTAAGAATGCTTTAGTGTGTTGATACTAAGGACTTGATTAGACCACCCCCCAGAAAAGTTCTTTTGCTGGCATAAATTGTGGTGTTTTTATGCGGGTAACCCCCCCCCCCTATATCAGATCTACATTTATTGAAGTTAAAGAGGCTTCCCCAGCAGTAACAGAGCACAAACGGAGCTCCGTTTACTTCTGGGGTGGAAATCTCCCAGATTCTCATGAGAAGACAAGTAGCACAGGAATTTCAAAAAACAAAACAAAATAAAGACACAGAATGTTCAGAAAAGCACCAAAACACACTTTAAAAGTTCCAAGTACACAGGGGGGGGGGTCATAAAAAGAGTGTTCCCTACCTGGCTGTCATGATCTCACCTGAAGGTGCTTGCCCATTGACACTGCATTCACGTGACTACAATGGCGTGCGGATTCAAATGCCGGCAATGCCAACAGAAAATCGCCACAGGAGAACAATTGATGGCTTGGGCTATCAATAAAAAAGTATGGCTTTTTGATTTTACATGATTGCAAAAGGGCAACGTCATCTGGTATGTGCGTCCTTTCTTGATCATTAGGCATCCTTATGATGTGGTATTCAGTGAGATTTGTTTTCCATGTTAAAAATACAGTTGTCCCTTCACATTCGCTGGGGTTTGGTTCCAGGGCCTCCCATGAATACCCAAATCCATGAATACTCAAGTCCCATTATATTCAATGGCATAGCAAAATCTCCGTTTTGCTATGCCATTGCATATCCCTTATATAAGATGCAAACTCAAGGTTTCCATTTTGGATTATTATTTTTTTAAGAATATTTTGAAACTGTGAATACTTAATCCGTGAATGTCAAATCTGTGAATATGGAGGGACAACTGTATCTTGTGCAAATCAATTTACATTTTGGGGTCACCTAGACAAAATATATAAGTCAGTAGATGTTTCTGTGCATTATTAGTTTATTGATGAATTGATGAAACACATAATCATTGATTAATAATGATTTCTTAGGCACCAATATGTTGCTATATAGCAATACGTTCCTGGTATTAATGATCAGCCTGTTATTACCTCCTTCTGTTGTTTTTTCTCTTATTTTCAGAGGTAGGTGCTGAGGTTTTATACCTGATATGTACATGTGACCAGCTACTTTACAGAACAACAGCCAATGCAAGAAACCACACCATGTTTTGCTTCAGGATAGATGAATCTTTCAGTAAAGCCAGTCAGGGCCAAACATTCTTACCTGCCCTGTAGTAACCAGCTTTAGCTAGTACTGGCCACAAGGATGGGCCAAGAAAATGGGTAAACATGAGGCATTGTGGAGGTGGGCTGGCTTACAAAGCATCATGGTGCTGCCCCTACACCTCAGGATATGACATCATGATGCAAAGCCTCTACCATGTTGGGAGAGGAAATGTGGTTTCTCCCTATAGCTTTTTAGATGTAAAAGGCTGAATAAGCTTCCTAGATGAGGCAACAGTCTCACCACTTGGCAAGACAGGTGTCAGTGAGCTAAATGGTTACTATAAACTATAGGAATGGCACAAAGAAGGACAGAAAAATATTGAATGTTTGTATGTCTTTATTCATAGTGATGTAATTTTTCACTAATTTTTCTCTCGAAGATAGCAATGAGGAAATTTCAACAATTTTCTTCTGGCTGCAAGAAAGTCTTTGAGAGTCAGACATTCTTTAACGTAATCCAGGGCTTATCTGTGCAAAATTCACATGTGTTTATTTGTTCAGAAGATAGCATATTCAACATAAAAAAATCTGATTTCAAGCAGAAATATTAATTCCTACACAGAAAGAGCTGTTTTCCATGTGAAACAACCACATGCAAAGTTTGCACAGAATAACTCCCTAACTGCAAAGATTCATGTCAGTCTAGAAGCCTTCTGGTCAGGGTTTCTCAACATTAAAAAACAAACAAACAAACTTTTAAAATGTTTTTTAACTGTTTTCCAAATATTTTTGAATATTCTTTCCATCTCTATGTATGTACATACATAAAACAGTGTGTGGGTTTATAATAAGATAGCGTGGTGTAGTGGTTTCAGCATTGGACTATGGACTTTATCAGATGCAGGAAAATATGACAAAAAACCGCATCCAAAATTGTGTCATAAAGATGGGACAATAGGCCAAAGTGCAAAATTACCAGAGGCCTTCATCCTATTGATAGGAAAAGCCATCAATAAAAAGTGATGACTTTTTCATGTCCATGCTATGACCCCAGAATGGCTGGACAATGACACCATCTGATAATTTCACCCTTTTGTGTTATCTCCCGTCCTTATTACACAGCTTTTGCCATGTCTGATAAAGTCCTATGACATTGGAATCATAGAATCAGAGTTAGAAGAGACCACAAGGGCCATCTAGTCCAACCCCTGCCCTGCAGGAATACACAGTCAAAGCACTCCTGACAGATGGCCATCCAGCCTTTGTTTAAAAACCTCCAAAGAAAGAGACTCCACCACACTCCAAGGCAGTGTATTCCACTTCCGAGCAGCTCTTACTGTCAGGAAGTTCTCCCTAAGACCAGAGTTCAAATCTGCTTGGCCATGGAAACCCCCTGGGTGGCCTTGGTCAAGTTATACTCTCTCAGCCTCTGAGGAAGGCCATGGCATACCCCCTCGGAACAAATCTTGCCTTGAAAAACCTGTGATAGATTCACCTTACTGTTGCCATAAGTCGGAAACAACCTGAAGGCACACAACAATAACAGCAAATATATAAAAACAATTCAAATCCTCTCATATTGGGCCAATATGAATAAACAACTTCTAAAGCAGCAATTTAAATTAAATTGGTTCATTATGTCACCAAAGATTGTATAGTGAGTTTTGTCAAATGATTCCTACATCAGTTTTGAGCTTTGACTTCAAAAGAGGAGATTGGGGGCGGGGGGGCTTTGACTTCAGGATTAAACTTTTATCATTTGAATGTTTGGCTTCTGATGAGAAAAGGAAGATGTAATTAAAGAATTTTGGGGACTAGTTCTGTCTCATATGGCAAAAGCTTTTTATTTTGTTATCTGAGAACAGCAGTTGATTTATACTTCCTGCCACTGAGAAAGGCAGTTTTGTTGAAAAGTGTCAGGTGCTGGTACATGAGACAAACATCAATTTAGACAGCAAGGTATGGAAAAATTATACTAGATTTTTGATGTTCTGCTTGAGTTTTTTTTTTAATTACTATCATTATTTATTATTATATTTATTTCTATTATGCTTTCCTCCCAAAATTGGGACTCAGGGCAGCTTACAATTTAAAGGAAACATCACAGCTAAAAATGTACAACAACATTAACATTAAAATTGAATTAAATTATTAGCACTATTAAAATGATTTAATATATTTAATAAAAAGTTTAAAATTTCATTAAAAATATAAAAAGCAATTACAGCAGTATAAAACAGTACAGCAATCTCAGCCCATTCTTTTAAAAAAAATCCATTTTAAAAGCCTTTTGGAATAAAAAGGTCGTTGATTGTTGATAGAAGGACAGCAGGAAGGGGGCCAAACAAAGCCCAAACAGATACACATACATCATTTCACTCCTACACAAACTGCTATGCACACTCTACACCAAGGCCACAGTGAAAGTAATGAATATGGCAGGAGCAGTCACCCTGATAGCATTTCTCCATCTTCTCCATGCAGTGGTCCTACCATTTTCTTGATCTTCCTTTTCCTACAGAACTTTGAAATTGTGCCTCAATATGTCACTTTTAAGAAACTCCCATCCATCACGAACTGCCCTCTCTTTTAGTATTCCTGACCATGGAATCACCGCCAGTAATTCCCTCAGTTTTCTGAAATCAGCCTTCTTAAAGTCTAGAATGCATGTCTCACTACACTTGGCTTCCCCTTTCTGCTCAAACTCCAGGAGAACATGGTCACTCTCCTCATGGATCCTGCCACTTCTACACCATTTACCAGATCATCTCTGTTCATTAGGATCAGATCCAAAATAGCTGATCCTCTTGTTGCCTCTTCTACCTTCTGGACAATAAAATTGTCTGTAAGGCAAGTGAAGAATTTGTTTTACCTTAACTTTTTGGCAGAGTTGAACTTCCAACAAATATCAGGGTAGTTGAATTCCTCCATTAATACTACATCTCTCCTTTCTGAACGTGCAGTCATCTGTTCCAGGAAGGCATAATCCATGTCCTCAGTTTGGCTTGGAAATCTACAGTAGACCCTCACAACAACATCCATGATGTTTCTCTCCCACCTTGATTTTTATCCAGATGCTCTCAACATGGTTTCCAGGATTTAAGTCCTGGAACTCCTCACTGTTGTAAACATCCTTAATGTATAATGCTACTCCACCTCCCTTCCTGTTTGATCTATTTCTCCAAAATAGGTTATACCCCTCTATTACTACATTCCAATCCTGAGACTCATCCCTCAAGGTTTCAGTGATGCCTATTATATCATATTTGTTTTGCTGTGCTAAGAGTTCAAGTTCATCCTGTTTATTTCCCATACTCTGTGCATTAGTATAGAGACATCTAAGACCATGGGCCATTCCCCCATCTGCCTTTTAAATGTTTTTTTCTCTCTCCCACAGTTGGGTTTTTGTCCTATTTGCCTTGTTCTCGGTATACTATTCAGGCTATTATCTCCAGCACTTGATGAACTCCTGCCCTCAAGAATATGGTCTCCCTTCCCCACACAGCTCAGTTTAAAGCCCTCCTGATCAGATCTTTCAGACTCTTAGCAAACACACTCCTGCCAACTGCCAACCATCCCTTTCCAAAAGTCCAACTCCATGAAACCGCACTCCATGTCCATGAAGCCAAACTGTTCCCAGTGGCACCATCTGTGGAGCCAGTTGTTCACCTCCACTATTTTCTCTCCCTACCTGGCCCATGCCCTTCCACTGTAAGGAGAGAGAAAATGACTACCTGTGCACCCAAGTCCTTCAGCTTCCTACCCAGGGCCTCATAATCCCCTGTAATATTCTGAAGGCTATGCTGTGCAGTATCATTGGTTCCCACATGGACTAAAACCAAGGGATAATGGTCAGTGGGCTTGACAAGTCTCATCAGCCTCTCCATTACATCATGGATATTTACCCCAGGGAGACAGCACACCTTTTGAGACATCTTATCAGACCCACAAACTACTGATTCTGTACCCCTCAGCAGGGAGTCCCTTACCGCCACCATATGCCTCATCTGAGGATTGGCAGGTGCCAATCTGTGTGCTGAACATTCCAAGGTCTGGTGCAAATTCATTGAGGCCTAGCTCTGCTGCTCTCTTTCCTGTTCCTTATTATCACTGATATGATAAGGGAGAGACTTCAAACTGATTCTGTAGTGCCAAACTCATAGAATGACTTCTGTTCCTTCTACTTCTATGTGTTACTTTCTTCCAAATGTCTCCCTCCTGTGTTGGGGAACTAACCTCCTTTTGGTGAGAAAATTGGTAAAATATTGTTTTCATTTCTCCTGCATATCTCCACAAATAAAAATGATCAACTTACATTTTTTGTAAAATTGAATATTCAGAGGAGGGATTGGGTGGTGAGAGGTCCCCATAGCTCCACTTTAATGGTTATAGCCATGTCTTTAACGGTTATAGTAATGGCCACCATCCTTCTCTTGCCTTCCAAAGTAGTTCTGAAGCTAGAATATCTACAGTCTCAGGTTAAACTTGTTTGAGAGTGAAATCGTTTTCTCACAGTATCCTGTTATGCTGGAGTGTGGGGCTCACAGGACATGTGGGAGCAATAATACAACCAGTTCAGCCACACCCAAACAAGGCAAGTCTCTCAAAGCAAAAGGAAGAAGCACAGACTGTTCCCCATGAACCCCTGTGGCTGAGATATACAGAGGTGATGTCTCAGAAGAGAGTTGAGACCATAAGAATCCATATGGATTTAGGCAAGACTTGGACTGTAGCTGACCTCATCACAATGGAGAAACTGGCTGAGTTGTATCAAAAGGCCATGGTCTGATTCTGCAAGAGCTGACTTCTAGGATGGGGATATTTTGGAAGGAGTCAGCTTCCATCTGAGGGTAATGTTGAAAGGGTCATGATCTTGGGCTCAGATGGGCCCAGAAGTATGACTGAGAATCCCTTCCTTGAACCTTTGCATCTCCCTCAAGGTAGCACAAAAGGTGGTGTTTGAGACTCATGATCACACAGAGAAGGCCCTGTAGAGTTTCCTTGGTAGGGGTTTAGTGATATCTAGAAGATCATTCTTAGCCCCACTTGTTGTGTTACAGTTCCGATGATTCTCTGACAGTGATACTCATATTGGTCTAAAATGAATATAGGCTTGTAGTGTAGCTGTTTGGCATCCTGCTCTGTATAGACTTCTGCCTCAGTGCAACAGAGCACAGAATTGGGCTGTCAGACCTTTTCAATATCCTTGGGTTTAACTTCATTTATTTCAGTTTAAGTGGCTTATGGATCAGGCTGAAAGTATTTGAGTACAAGTGCTTTGATTTACGACATAAGAATGGCAGTGAGAAGGGGTGGGGTGGGGGAGAAACCCCACAACACTCTGAAACTGTTCACCAGCAGGGTTTTGTTCATTTATGTACTTTGTGATATATGTTCTATAGTGCCGCTTTGTTGGATGTAGCTGAACAGCTGCCTCTTCTAGCCTGGGGATATCGTAACAGAGATGGAGTGCTTCTGTAAAGGAAAATGAACCTCCTTGATGCTATATATTGTAAATGATCATTAAAGTATGCTGTGTTATGGTGCTATAACACTACATAAGTTAATAGATTTCTCACAGATTTCGTACACACACACAAAGAGGCCTGGTTTGAAAAGACAGCAGGGAGAAATGAGACAAGCAGAAAGTTAAGCTCCCACCTCCCACCTCCCATTTACAGTTGCAGCTCTTCTCATGTGATTTCTGACAAGCCATTTTCCAAATATGGAGGCAGTGGCTGCCAATGATGCATGAAGCTCCATAGGCACAAGAAAGCAAAGGGATTCTACATGCACATGAGTCATTTTCCAGCTAGGATCCACTGCCTGGTAATTTACTGTCTGAAAATGGAGGAACCCCATAGGGTGACCTCTGTGGTGCAGCCAGGCTGATCTCTAGGACTGAGGAGCCACTGGGCAACAATAGCAGCAGACTATTCTGTGAGCAGTTTGACAATCTCTGAGCAAGCACGAGAGCAACAGTAGTGCTGGCAGCATAGCTGGTTCTAAGATACCTATTTTATCAATTTCCCAGGAACCCAGGAACTATAGAAAGATGGCTTAGAAAATTGCCTACGCCATCTCCGCTAACAACTTTTGCTCCTCCTCTTTGCTACTACCTTTTCTTCCTGTCACCACCTCCTTCTTGATCACTGCACCCTAATAGACTCATTTGGTTGTGGTGATAGTGTTCCAAGCAGCAATGGAGCTCTGTCAACATTTCTAGTGCTCCTCCCTTTATATTTCCTGCAATGTGTCAGAGTGATCCTAGGTTAAGAAATCAAAAGGGAGGTTAGATCCTATGACTTGATACATCTTGGAACTGCCAGATCAGGTTTAAAAAAGGGGGGGAGGAGTCTTACCAGTAGAGACTCAACAGTTGGCCCCACCATGATTCAAAGACCCTAGCAGTTGTCAAAGAATGCCTGGTGGCTGATGTCATCCCAGAAAGCTGTACTCAAAGTCCCTAACATGCATATGTGTAGAATCATTGAACAGCCTATTTTACAGAGACCAGTCAAATATTCTGTTGGAAGGGCTGTCATCCTGTTCAATTCAAGTCCTTTTAAAATGTAACAAACATGAGAAGGAAGATGAGGATTATGCTGCTGCCCCTCAACAGTGACAATCTGGGCAACAGTAGACTAAGGAAATTCCCAAGTCACTTGGTTACAATTGTCCTCACCATGGTAGGATGTGTTGCATTTCTATTTCTCTTATAGCAGTTACTAGCAGAGGTATCCAGCTAGAACCTTCACCCATCCTTCTGGTCTATTTCCCTCTGCTCTCTTTTCTCTCTGCCACCTTCACTCCTTTTCTTTCTCATTGTTTTTTCTTTCCTTCTATCCCAAAGCTCATTCAGCCTTTACTTCTGCTGCTGAGACTGCCTGCCCCACAGTAACTAGACAGGAGGACTTTCTCTCCCTCCCACCAGCTGTTGGAAAGTTTCAGGGCCCTGGAGAAAAAAGCACTACATACACCTGCCTAGAAGTTGTCTGAATGGACACGTCAGACTTATCTACAGCTTTCTCTCTGCTGTCTAGGGAATGTTAGGGAAGCCTGGCACCTAGTGACTGAAGAAAGTAGTTTAATTAGACTGATTAGACAAATTTTAGTGGATTAAAATTAACTGACACATTTTCAAAGACAAAATAACTCCAAAGTGCCTACCCCGAGGTCCTCCTTAGTGTGGCAGGTTTCAGTTATCTAAGTGTCATGGACTTGCAGCTGTGGCAATGAGAGAAATAGAGACACACTTCAATCATTATAGATTTCCTATTCTGTCTGTCTCTACAGTTATCTAACTGTATCAGCATAAGCAAATTTTATTGGTGTCCTGATTTGCCCTCTTTAAGTGGCCCAGAATACATTTTTTATCAGAGTGTCATGACTGACTTCTTGAAAAGATTCCCCCAAGCTATGGAGATCTTACTGGAGATAGCTAGGGGCATGGCCCCCACATCTTGAAGCAGGGCCCCAGGCCAGGATCTTTGGCAGGTCCCCTACCTACTGCTAAGGTTAAGGGCAGAACGATGATCTATAGGATTTAGGATAAAAATTAAAATAAGCCCATTTAAATGATGACACCAAAGTAATATTTATATTTATTTTTTTAATGAAATGGATTTACATAATAAAAACTTACAATAATATCACTCAGGGCCCCCTCCTAATCTCAGGCCCCCCAGGCTCCCCAGGCTAGAGCATTGTCAGCTCCCCCCTTGTGGGGGCCATGGCTAGGGGTACTTGCAGCATGTTGCTGTTTGTACACTCAACATATTTAGTTGTTCTGTCACACAGTTTCAAGAAGCAGGGATACAGTTCTTTCTGAGGTAAGCATACAACTCATCTTAGGAACGTGGGGAGCAGCCTGTTCTGATCAGAGTCTGGCAACTGCTGAGGGTGAGAGCACACATTATCTGCCCTCCAACCCACAAGAGACTTCCTAGGGCCCTGCCACTCTTGCATGTGCCTCAGTGGCACCACCTGTGGCAAAAGAGTCCACAATTTCCCTTTAAAACAAGGCACATGGAGATGGTGCACCTACTTTTTGAGCCAAATCATGCTTTGGACTGAAAGCAATAGTACCTTCTCTACTATTGCCATTGTGGCAAATTCAGCAGTGTTGATGGGAGGAGGCAGATGGGACATCAAAAAAGAGTGGGAGTGGGACATATGTTGGTCACATGTTTCTCATGGGCTGCATTTTGCTTTCCCCCCAGATAGAAATGTAACTCTTGGTTTCCTTCATTCTTGCATACAACAAGTAATAATTTCAAATATTTCCTCCTGACTGGGCAGAATTACAAGCATTTGTGTGCATTTTTTTTTTCAATTTCTGACTTCTTACTGAAAATTATTTTGTTCAACTCACCTCCCCCTGGTTTTGTGTAAATGTCTTGGGGGATTTTATACAATTCTTTTTTTGGCAGAAAAAAACACGTGCTTTGGTTGTGTACTGCTAAATGGTTTTTTTTGGGGGGGTGCAAAAAAAAGTCCTAAAATCCCACCCCTCAAATCCCCATTGTGGTTGATCATTTTCTTAATGAGATGTCTTGATATGTTAAGATACCCTTTCTCACTGAGGACAAGAAAACTGATGAGTATTCTTTATACCCCTGTCTGTGGATCAGAGTCTTTGCCCATCTAAACCTGTATTCTTTACTGTGATATTTTCTCATCTAGGCCCATGTAATCTACTCTGATTGGTTGTGGCTACTTAGAGAAATAAAGGAGGAGAACATTATTCCTATCACCGGTAATGTGATCCTTTTTTAATTGGAGAGGCCAGGGATTTAATCTGAGACCTTGTGAATGCAAAGCATGTACTCTGTAACTGAACTATTCCCTGTTCCCCATGTGGCCAGTGTACTTTCTATGTGCTTTCCTCTTTGTTCAAACTGCTGGCAATGGCCCTGAGTGAGAAAGCTAAAGATCCCACTACAAATGAAATGGAATAAATCAGCCCTGCTTCGGGAGAAAGGTGGCATATAAATTGAATAAATAAATAAATAAAGTTTTTACAATCAGTGCTTTAACTTACCTAGGAAGTAAAAGAACTGGAGACTTTGACATATCTAGGCATGTAAATCTCTGATCTAGAAACTCCCATCACCCACAGTCATTGATATCTGGACACACGGGCCTGTTGGTGAGATACAGAGGCATACATTGGTTTTATCCAGCTCTTTATAACTCCAGCTCAGTGGAGTTCTGCATGGGGAACCATTGCATCTGAAGTTGTGCCTGATGTTCAGAGAGTACTGTGCAAATGTGCTTTGCACATTGTGCTACATGATGACAGCCATGTTTATTGGCTCCCAATTCATTGATTCATTGCACTACATTGCTATCTAGTATGATGGTTTTGTAATAGAAATGGAATGCAACTGTGCTGTCACTTGTTTGTTTGTTGTTTTGTGTCAGGTATCAGCTTTCCTAAACTCATATAGGACATGTTTCAGAGTCCATCAGAAACTTTATTGCTAGAAATTGAGGAAGCATACAACACAAGGTGGTTGCTGCGAATGGGAGCCTGACAGATACACTCTAAATTAAAAACAGTTTAAAATCAACAAAATTTGGCAGGCCTCAAGATCATAGGTTATCCATCATCCACTGACACAAGTATTCCTTAAATGGAAACCACCTTCTTCCCAGGCTTTTCTCTCTGGCTTTTTTTTTTTTTTTTTTTGCAAATGAAGATTCAGGAAGGACTCATCCCGCACTTTCTGCAAGTGCAGTGATGATTAAAAAGGCCAATCCAAGATAAACAAATCCGGTTGCAGAAAGCACAGCAGAAGGTCTCCTTGGGTGATGTTTCCGGGTTGTGATTCTTTCTGCATTGTCGTTTCTCTTCAAGACTTGTTCGGCGTGAGTTCTCAAACAAAGCTGCATCATTGTGGATAGTGCGTCTCCATACCTCCCAATGTGAGGCCAGGGCGGACCATTCTTGGTGATCAATTTGGCCGAGCCTGAGATGTTGTTTCAGGGAGTCCTTGTATTGCTTTTTTGGAGCGCCCCTCTTATGCTGACCCATGGCAAGTTCACTATAGAGTACTATTTTTGGGAGGTGATGTCCTCCATCCTAGAAATGTGCCCTGACCAGTGCAGCTGTGTTCTCAGTATCGCAGGTGTAAAGATGCACTGGAAGCTGCAGACCCAACCCTGCATGCAGGCGGTTCAGGACTTTTGGTCGCTCGAGGCTGACCCGGGAGACGACAGTCTTGTTCGGCATCATCCTGAACAGCCAAGCAGCCTTTTTTTATTTAAGGAGAACACTGCTTGCTCCATATGGAGAGGGGCCTAGAAAAGGTGGTCTAATGAAAGCTCCCAGGCATTAGAAAACTGTTAATTGCAGCTGCATCATTATCTCTCCTTTCCCAAGCAAAATCCAAACTGTTACAGTACCTCCCCCACACAAATTGCCAGGTCCATTATATTCCAGGGCCACAGGAAAATAAGTGGAAATGGCAGGAGCAGGGGCCAAGAGATCTGATTGCTATGCATTAACACAAATTCTCAGCAGTGTTCATTTGTCTCATTGTCAAAATCAATTATATGCAAAGCTATCTGTCTTTGAAAATTTCATATAGACATGCCTGTGAATCAAGATGGTGGCCAAATAAATTACAGTGTGTTATTATTCTGTACACGTTGTTCCCGCTGAACAGTTTTTTTTTAAAAAAAAACAACCTGTAAATCAAAGATGCTCAAGTGAGACCTTCTGCTTAAAAAAGCTGTTTCCTCGCCTCAGCACAGCAAAAGAGTGCATGGTCTATAACGCGAAACTCAAAAATGGTGCTTCTCACCACTTTCTTGGCAAGCCTTTCCCCCATGCACAGCTGAGCAATCTGTGCTCCAGTTCCACCCTCACTGAGAATGCTCAGTGACTCAAATTGGATGTCCAGATATGCAATAATGCATAAGTCTGCACATTATTAAAAAAAACAAAACAAACCTAGAATTTTTGCCCCCCTCCTTCTGAATACCAGGAATCTCATTCACAGTGTGTTGTTATTCTCCTCTAATTCTATGAATTGCATTTTCATCATCTAGACAACTGCTGGGTTTTAGTGTGAACCTTAAAGGTGCTGTTCAACATACTGAACTCATTTGGGGGTATGGGGTTCCACACATTGGAAAGTTCCTTTAAAATTCTGACTAAACCCCTGAGTGGGTTAACCATCCCCCACCAACTGCTACTTACAATGGACTTTTTCGGATGGGGTTTTACAACGCTAGCAGCCTCATCCCTGTTGCGAGGCTGCTGCGCTGCAGGGCATCCCTTTCGGACGATGGTCTCCCCTGCTAATCCTCTGCCGATACTGTTGCGTAACCGCAGGGGACGCTGCAGCATTATATTTGGTGGTTTTCTAATCACGAAAGTTGATTGTGATTAGAAAACTGCTAAATATAATGTTGCAGCGTCCCTGCGGTTATGCAACAGTATCGGCAGGGGAGAGCATCATCCGAAAGGGACACCCTGCAGCGCAGCAGCCTCACAACGGGAACGAGGCTGCTAGCATTGTAAAACCCCATCCGAAAAAGTCCAATGATAGAAAGATTACAATTAAAATTACTCAATACGTTCTAGGCGTTTTGTGTCTTCAACAAACCAATAAAGTTTTTTAAAGGTTTGTGTGAATTCAAAGCCTTTCCTCATGTCCCTGTCTCATAATAAAGGAGAGACAGGAAATTAATGACACACGCTAACATAATGGTATCAAAAGTCGCAATGACAGGACATGAATTATTTTAATGCTTTACCAGTGCAGTTACTGATACTTCACAATTCATGAGCACATTTTTCTATTACTACAGTGTCATGCTTTTATTGACTGGTATAAAAACACCATTTGTATCCCCCCTCTTTTTTTCCCTTGTTCATCCTGCTGTGTTTCTATTTTACTGGAAATGTCCTGTAACAGGTATAACATCAGCTCAGATTACCAAGAAATCTATAAAATAGTTTCCTGCTACTACATTTGGTGTGGATTGAAAGAATATATTACGATCCCACTGAGCTCTGATTTTAAAAAAGAAAAAAAAATCCTAAAAACTGTTATTCACAGGCAAGCATGATTTATCCTCCTCACCTGTTCAAAATTCTAGTAGTACCCACTTCATTATTAAATGATGAAAGCAGTTCAATTTTTTTTGCTCTGATATGTGGCATAGATGTATTATTAAAACACACAGTGGATGCCTGGGTCCCATATTTAGAGTGTCAGCTTTTTATGCACCACAATGCAGATAGAGTCTTTTGATGAGACTGAAACAGACACTGCAAACAGTTTGAAGTAAATATCTGATGGAGACCTTAGAAATGCAAGCCAAGAGGAGCAGAAAGCATGTCCAATGCCTAAATGCTCAGTGTAGTCAGTTTGTGAGATGTGTCCAGTGGGTGGCCGGTACGTTCCATGTCTGTGGGGTTGTGTGTGAATCCATTCCAGCTTCTAGGCTAAACATTAAAAGAGCTATTCGAGGTGATGAACCTCTGTTTGGGGATAGGTCTCAGTAGTATGGATGGTGCCTTTCAAGTTTGGACTAAAATCCCAAGCAGCATCACTGCTCCAAAAACAGGGAAACCACAAGCCACCACTAATTGTGTCACCAGTTTTTGGGGCTTGGCTAGAGTCTTGGGTGTTTGTACCTAGTGCACAGCCTGGCAAATTCTTCTTTTCCAAAATCCTCCAGACCACAACTCCCTAAAGATAGAAGGTCAGGCTTTTCTTATGTACTTTAAAATCGTGAACAGAGCAGGACCGAGTCACATTTTTCTCCCTTTCTTATGATACTTGAACCTGGTGTCTCCCCGTGACATGAAATGAGGGGAGACTGAAGACTGAAAAGCAGTTGGGTATCTTTTGGGAGTGCTGGAGTTATGTACAGCTGAACCCCTGTATCTGCAGGGGTTCGGTTCCCAAACTTACCATGGTTACCGGAAACCACAGATAACAGCGAACCCTATTAAAAGATGTCTAGAGAGGATGCCTCTCTAGGCATTTTCTAGGGTGACTCTATGGTATGTGTCCCTGTTTTGGGTCCCATGGATAACTGAAACTGTGGGTATTGTTTCTGTGGATACGGGGCTCTGACAGTATCCCTGTATGCCAGGGAGTTTGACCAGACAGCCCATGCAACCCACTCCAACTCTAAGATTCCATGACTCTGATTTTCTGATTCTATGAACTTTGCCTCTAGTTAAGGATGGGTAAATTTGCATACTCAAATTTGCATACACAGTTTTGGTATGCAAAGATGCTGTGCTGGCTGGGGATGATGATTTGTGTAATGTAACCAACACAGGCAGAGAGTACCAGGTTGGGGGGAGACTGAGGCAGAATGTACTTTTCCACCTTCACTGGCCAGAAAGGTGGAATGGTACCTTTTACTCAGTGCAGTTCTACCACGGAATGACATCTCTTCCCAACTTCTTGGTTTTACGTCTATCCTACAGTTTGTCCCTGTTTCCTAAACCTTCTGTTATCATCATTCTTCTCACATTTCAATCCCATCTCACTAGGATGTGCCATACCATATCTGTGGTCCCCTGCTGATAGTGGGTTAAATTCAGTGTTAATCTGCCTAGAATGCACCCATTGAAATCAACTGCACTTTTAGTTAACAAAGAGGGAAGAGCATTTTTAAATTATTCATTTCTGCAGGGAAAAATGAATAATTTCAGCAATTCCCTCGCCACTGTGGGAACACCTTTGAAAAGTCTGCAGCTTCCTTTCCACCCTTGACTTTTTCCTTGCAATGTTGCGGATGGCAGGTGGAGTTGGGGGGGTGGCCAAGTGAAGCATTGGGTATGATAGTTGGTGACAGATAAAGTCCCTTGGATGGCCCCTCACCCCTCTCCTGCCAACACAACCATGTAGTGGCTGGGGGCGGGGCAGCCAAGCTAGGAGGATCACATATCACTACCTTTGATCATGATGGATAAGCTACAGGATGAAACTACAAGAAAAGAGATTCCAACATTAAGAAGAACTGCCTGACAGCAAGAGCTTTTTGACAGTGGAATGCACTGCTCAGAGTGTTATAGAGAGCTTGACTACACTGGGGGTGGTGGTGGTGGAAACAATCTGTTGGAAAATCAGACTTCTTTGGCCCAAAGTTGTGCTAGAGCTGCCCTGGATAATATTCATACCACTCTGGTCTGGATTTAAGTGCCACACCTAGCTGGCTAAAATGTCTGAATCTACCCACCAAATTTTCCCCTTGTGCTATAGGTGTGCTACCACTGCCTAGCTGAAGGGGTTGCTGCAGGCTGAGGCTGTGGCTGTCGTAGAGGTGGTGCTGGCTCTGGCGGCGGTGGCGGCGGCGGGAGATAAGGCGGGGGTGCCGTTGGCTCTTCCCAATCCTCCCCCGGTGGTTCCTGCAACATAGCTATGTATCTCTTCCCCCAAAGCGTCATGCATACTCTTTAACAAGGCAGAGCCCCAGTGTGTGGCCACTCATTCTGAGGGTTAGGGGGAGCCACCCAGCCTGGTGCTGTTACTCCCTCTGACTTCAGAACAAGCGGACGTATGCTGGGAAGGCAGATCCCCAGTGTATGAGCGATTGTTCTGAGGGTCTGAGCAAATGACTCTGCCCGGTGCAGGACAACAGGCATCCCATTTCTCTCCTTCTCAATTCTTCCACTGTTGGCTCTGCCTTCCCAGTTCATAGTGAACAAGTGACTGTGTGCTGGGAAAGTAAATCCAGCAGAGGTGGTGTGTGTGTGTGTGTGTGTGTGTGTGTAGGGAGGAATGTCAGCGCCTGGCAGGCAGTGCTTGTCCTGCCTCCCCACCCCCAGAATCAAGTGCAGATCCTTTGTCCACATTACAGTTTTCTCTGGAATTTCCAGCAAACTCCGGAGAAAACTGAGTCTTCCAAAACTGGGTTTTAGGTAGTATACTCCAAGTCTGGCACAGATAGGGCCATATACATCATGTGGCACTATCACACTAGATTCAAGGATAATGTTGCACATCATGTGGCATTATTGGGCTAGATTTGGGGGAGAGGTTTCAATTTTATCGCTAGAGTAGACAAGGCTCCAGACACCTCCTTGGGAAGGTTTTAAATAGAGGCTGGAAGGACATCTGTTGGGAGTGTTTTGGTTGTGTATTCCTGCATGGCAGGGGTTGGACTGGATGGCCATTGTGGTCTCTTCTAACTCCATGATTCTATTATTTTAAGAGAGATGGTAGCTATGCAGTTACAAAGCTACTCTCTGCCTCTGTCTCACTGGAACAGTCATGCAGTGACCAACAGGAGAGGCTGGGGACAGCTTAGCAAGCAGTCAAGGAAGTTGGATCACCCATTGCTGGCTGTCATAGCTGGGGATGGATAAACCTTGCTTGGCTGCCCACTCCCGTTTCCTGCTGGGACAGCCATGTAGTGCCTAGAAGGAGGAAGAGGGGTAAGCCAAGGATCATCACTCTGGCAATATTCGGATGGTTGGCACAGGACAATGCATGTGTTACCTACCCTGATAGCCTCCATCATGGAATATAAAATAATTGGCAATATTTAATAATTTAGGTCAAGGCAGCCATTCACATGGTTAGCAGGTAAACCAGAGACCCCCTGCTACCAAGGGTGGAGTCATGTGTAACCAAGGGAGGGGACTTTGGAAATTCCCCAAAAACCAAATACTCTGGTGAGAGCTTAACAGCTGGAGGTGAATCATTTACTAATCCACTCAATGATAGCAGAATCCTCAATGCTTGTAAAACAGGTCCTTCCTTCCCTCATTCTCTTCTAACAAAAGATCTTGCCCGCTCCTATTCAGTTCCAAGTGCAGCACCCATCAACAATAGTTAACTCTTCTGGAGCACCCTTCGTCTAGCCCTGGGAACCTCCGAGAAACGTTGTATTCCACTCAGAATACTATCCCTTCAGGGGAATTATTCCATATAAATATCTCCCTAAAACATTACCAACGTGCACACAGTTAATCTTCCTCTCAACTCCATATCAGACTGTGTAGCCAGGTGTGCACAAATCCCCTGTTTTCTGACTTCACATCAGTTTGTGTCACCAATGTATCACCTGGACCTCCCCGCTGTTGGTTTACTTTGTGATCTCCGCTCTGTAGGATCAGTACAGTATAACCCACAACCCCCTTACTATATTCCTCTATCCAACTAATTCCTACTATCTTTGATAGCCTTGTGTGTGAGTTCTTGAAGCCTGAGTGTTTGTGTGGATGCTGTTAAGACTCATTTCCAATAAAGATAATTTAATCTTTTTTAGCTCAGTCTCCCCTGTTACTACTAGTATACATAGGTTAAAAGATCCTGCCATTGCCTGGCATCTCACATACCAAGTTCAGCTAATTAAATTCCCCAAATTAATATTAGGACATTAGAGGACCCCCACACAATTTGGGTAACACACGTTTACTTTTTTCTGGGTTCTATGGGGCCAAATATAATTAAATATTGCAAACACAATTGTCCTTTAAATTTCTATATATATATATATATATATATATATATATATGTATTTAACAACAATACAAATGATATATTAAATTTGACATGTATGCACTGTCCCCAAAGTTCCATTCATTCAATGAGGTGCCAGTGCAGGACTTGATTGCAGGACTCTTCTTCCCGTACTGCTCAAAGTTACTGCAACATTTGGTGCAACCTTAAAATCCTAAATAAAAACAAAAGAAAATGCAATATAGAATTTACACTACAAAGAATGTATCCTTTTGTTCCCTCCCAAATACACAATCAAAAATGCCGCTACCTTATTCAAGATGAAAAGGCTCTACTCCATAGCCCTGGTAACTGCAGATCCTCTCCAGCTCCCCCTCTCCTTCTGAACTCAGCCAGCAAGTACAGCCCCATCCTTAGAGTTTCTCCAACCATGGAACCAAATCAATACTCATAGGTGCATCCTCCTGGAGTTCTTCAGAAGTGCTGGAGGATGAAGTTCTCATTGTGCACCACCAATCAGTACATAGCCAGCAGTGACCCTCTTTACTCTGCCTCCCCTGCCCTCTACTACATGGTTATGTCAAAGGGGCAAGGAAAAGTGAGTTTGGGCTGAAGGCAAATGTAGTGGTCAAATCTATTCAAAGAATGGGGAGGGACTGAGAAAGGGGCTTGTAAGGGCTCCATCAGGATTCTGTTCATTGTGGTTTCTTGTCACTTGAGATGCTCCTTTTCTGTTGTTTTCCAGAGCCTTTGAATATTATTTCCATCTCCACTAACAAGCTTGATTCATTTCAATGAATCTGTTTTATCTGGGATTGGCAGTGGATTTCACCCATTGTTTTATGGATTACAAAAGGGGTCATTCAGGATTATTAATAAACAATGAACATAACATTATTTGCTTTTGTATCTTATCTTCTGGATCTGCCACCTTCACTTTCTAAAGGTCTGTTTCATCTGTCAATGAGAGCTGTTCAGTGTCTGAATATTTGACTGCCTTCTTTGATGCTGTACAGTATGCAGAGAAAATGGATTCATGAACTTTTTCTTTACAAGTCCATCAGGCTAACTTTTTGTTAGCTGATGTCTTTCTTTGGAGTACCTTGTAAGGAATTTGAGACCCCTTTGGAAATTCCAGCCCTTTAACTGCCTCTTCAGTGGATTATGTAGAAGGCAAATATTACTAAGCTCATATTACAGACTCCAATGAGAATTCTCTATTCCCTGGCTCATCTTTACCAAGTAAAAGCTTAATCGACTTAATTTATCATCCACCAAGATCTATTATGTTTAAGATTTGATTTTATAGGCAGCAGTTAACTGATATAATTTATTGTGCTCTTTGGTATTCTGCGATGGCGTCAGCTTAATACTAGATGTGAAATCTCCATCTGAGAGGAGAGATAACAATATCATCTCACTCATTTTTTGTGCTGTGATTTGCAAGATAAGGCATTCATTGATTGGCTTTAGGGGTTTCTTTTGGAGAGAAAACAAGGAATGTGCATGCACACACAAACACATATATGCACACACATACACACACACTTACTGCTAATGTTCAATCAGAATCTACTCTCCAGTAAATTCAAACCATTAGACCTGGCCTTACCATTACCTGAAGAGTTGGGGATGTTTTAGGGCCCCACTCATGATATTAATCTTTTGGAGAAATATTATTAGCTCAAATGAAGGTAACTTTGGGATCTTTTCACCTATGTACACCAGTACTAACTGCAGAGAACTCCAGATTAAAGTGAAATGAAATTGTTTCATTGGAAAATAACACAGAAGCATACACACACACAACACATGCTCACAAGAACCACACAAGGCTATTGAAGAATTAAGGCAGAAAGCTTAGATAGAGGAATAGATTCAGGAAATAGGAAGATAAGTACAAGTAGTGAAGTACTCGACAGAAGTCTGAGGGTGACACTGGAAATCCGATTAGGGGCGGGGGTGGGGTGCCAACAGAGAGAGTGGCTGGGTGTCGTCCACAGTGGCACACCTTGCTATTGTTTTGGGCTAATATTTATAGAATATTTTGTCTTCTGGGCTTAGATGGGTTCCCCACCATTTAAACAAAGGAAACAGAAACTTGGCTGATTGCTGTTTATGGCTGGGAGATAGGAACTGATGGGTTTATGCCCACCTTGCATTGCAGGACAGGAAAGGGTTCCAAGATATATTTCCTGGGAATATGAGTTATTTAGGTCACTTGATTGTTCAGGATGTGTGACTCATTACCAAGTGGACCAAGAAGGGATTAACACATACCTCCTTAACAGTGTTTTTTACTAGAGACTCCATTTAATCCTGTCTTGGGTGTGTTTGCTAGAATATTTCCAAGACACCTTCCTAGGTCCTTGTGATCTCCACCTGACATCACTTTGGATCACCCCATTCTACTAGACCCTTGAAGTGTCCAAGATTGCCAATTATGAGGTATTATAGGGAGGGGGTAGTAGGGCATGGTAACACTACTTTCTGGGGCAGCAGATGCCATAGGTTCCCTTACATCTGCACTTGTCTTTTTTGGCTAATGTGCAGTGGACATATTCAGTTCATGGTCATGGAAATGGAATTCCACAACTGTAACCATGTCATAGAGAGCCAGTGTGCTGTAGTGGTTTGAGTGCTGGAATGTGACTCTGGAGACCAGGGTTCCAATCCCCACTTGGCCATGGAAACCCACTGGGTGACCATGGACAAGTCACACTCTCTCAGCTTCAGAGGAAGGTAAAGGTAAACCCCTTCTGAACAATTTTAGCCAATTTTAGAGTAACCATAAGTCAGAAGGCAGACAACAGCAAACCATGTCACATGGGCTTAAATCAGGGGTAGGCAACTACGAGGGGCCCAGGGGGCAGTTTCCCTGCCAGACCCCCTCTGTGAAGACCACACCCACCATAAAAGCCCCCCATTTTGTTTTCCTTTACAGTCCCTCTCAAAATGGCAACAGGAAGTGACATCAGGTCACATCCTGTCATCATTTTGAGAGGGGTGGCAGAGGAAGACAGAGGCTTCTGAGGGATAATACAGGGTTCTGTGGTACTTGGAGAATGGAGTGGGGATGTCTGTACATGTTTTGGGGGTCATTCTGCATAATTTGAGGAGGAAAATATTGTCCCCAAATCATGTGTTTAAAAAAATGGGGATAGGGAGATTGAGGGGATTTGTGTGGGGCTCAGGAGCCAGAAAAGTGGTGTTTAGGGGACATATGTGGTCTGCAGGCAGGGCCGGTTTAACCTGTCTGCCAGATCCGCATTGGCGGGGGGCCTCGGGGGTTAAGGGGGCCCCCTGGTGAGTGTTGCCCTTATCTGATGAAGGAGACAGCCAGGAGCCAGCAGCCGGCTCCTCCGCTCCTTTGGAGCCCCTTCCCCCTCCCTCCTCAGGCAGGGCATGGCAATAGCACTGAGCTACTGCAGGAGATAGAGAAAGGGTTTGCTCTTGGGAAGTTGTAATTTGGAGACAGTCCCTGGCTGCATTGCTGTGAAGGAGGAAAGGCAGAGCAGCTGGTCGTGTGAGTGAGGGACTGTCTTCAGGGGGCCGCGGGGATCTTGGGGGGGGGCTGCCATGCACAGTGGGGTGGTTATTTTACTTTTTAACTTGTTGCTGGAGTCAAGACAGATGGCTATCCAGCCTCTGTTTAAAAACCTCTAAAGAAGGAGACTCTACCACATTCCCGCCCTCCTCCAAAAAAATGTCTCCAAAACTAAAGAGAAAGTGAAAGAACAGCAGCCCTCTGTGGCAGAAGCTGGAGGGAGTTTGCTGCTACTGCGGAGACGGTGAGTGTGTGTTTATGAGAGAGACAGGGAATTTGAGGGTTGTCTCGGAAAGGGCTCCTTTCTTTCTTTCTTTCTTTCCCTTCCCTTCCCTTCCCTTCCCTTCCCTTCCCTTCCCTGCCCTTGCCAACTGAGTTCAGCCTGCATTTGTGTGTGTTTGCCTATGTGCCTTCAAGTCATTTCTGGCTAAGGCAAACCTACCATGGGGTTTTCTAGGCAAGGTTTGTTCAAAGGCTGTGTGCCTTTGCCTTCCTTTGAGGCTGAGAGAGTGTGACTTGCCCAAGGTCAGCCAGTGGGGTATTCATGGCTGAGTAAGGATTCAAACCCTGGTCTCCATAGTCATAGTGCAATGCTGAAACTTTTACAACACTCTTAACTCTTTTAACAGAAGAATACTGTATAAAGAATATAAATTAAAATTTGGAGTAATATTACTGGGAACAATGGTTTTATTGTTGTCACTAAAACACCAATATCCAGTAGTGTTATGTGAGAGGCATTGGCCTAGAGCAGTGGATCTTAACCTTTTCTTTACCAGGGACCCCCTTTAAATATCTTTTGTTGCCCCAAGACTTAACTCAAGATTTAAAACCCTAATAATAATAGCTAACAACAACAACAATACAATTACACCATCCATTAAACTTTCCCTCAGAGACACTCTTGCTTCTTCCTGCAAGTTTGTGGCTGGAGTGGATTGAATGGCAATGTGCAGGCCAAGCCAGCCAGACTTTGCCTTGGGTCCTGTCACATGGCTACTCCACTACAGGGAGGAGGTGGGCCAAGCAGTCTTCAAGCCTTTGTGGACCCCCTGTGAGGACATTGCGGACCCCAAGTTAAGAACCACTGGGCTAGAGAATGCTGGAAAAGGAACAATGCAACCAGATCTTGAGAAGGGTGCTGGCAGGGGGATTCTGGGAGGTGTAATCCAAGAGTAACTTTCCCAGGCTCTGAATGCAGCCTAGAATCATAGGGCTGGAAGGGACCCCAACAGCCATCCCATCCGATTGGCTTCTGCCCTGCAGGAACACACAATCCAAGCATTCCTGACAAATGCCCTTCCAACCTCTCCTTAAATACCTCCAAAGAAGGTGAGTGCACCACACTCCCAGGCAGCAGAGTATTCCACTGCCTTACAGCTCTTACTGTCAGGAACTTCTTCCTAATGTTTAGGTAGAATCTCTTTTCCTATAGTTTGAGTCCATTGCTCCGTGTCCTAGTCTCTGGAGCAGCAGAAAACAAGCTTGCTCCTTCCTCAGTATGACACCCCTTCAAATATTTAAACATGGCTATCATGTCCCCTCCTAACTTTCTCTTCTCTGGGCTAAACATGCCCAGCTCCCTAAGCCGTTCCTCATAGGGCATAATGGCTTCCAGACCTCCCAACATCCTTCTCGGTATCTTTCTTGAATTGTTGTGCCCAGAACTGGAAACAATATTCCAGGTGAGGTCTGACCAAAGCAGAATGGAGTGATACTATTACTTCCCTTGATCTAGACACTATTAATGCAGCCTAGAATTGCATTGGCATTTTTTGCTGCTGCATCACACTGCTAACTCATGTTTAGCTTGTAGTCCACTCTTTCTTTTCTTTGAGGAAATCTGCATCATTACATTAATTGCTAATAAACTAAAAATATTATGTTAGTGCCTATAATATAGTTTTTAAACTAAATTATTGGTGTCAAATTATGTAATACAGTAGGCCCCTCTTATCCACTGGGGATTGGTTCGGGGGGGGGTGGATTCTGAAAACCATGAATAATAGTGAACACCATTGAAAAAAATGGTACTTCTGGTTTAAAATACCATAGAGTTGCCTTGGAGGGCCTAGAAAACCACTAGGGAGGACACATTTACTAGGAAGACTCTAAGGTAGGTGTGCTGTTCTGTGTCCCATGGATAATGAATCCATGGATACGGGGGCCCTACTGTGATCTGAACATCCTGTACGGTGAATAGGTTAGGTTACATTGACCTGAGATAAACATATGGGGGCCCCAAAATAAAGCACTGCAGGGGGCCCCAAAATTCCTTAAACCGGCCCTGTCTGCAGGCTGCAATTTGTGCACCGCTGGCATAAATCCTATTAGTCAAGACTAGAATCGAGCCACTGAGTCAGTCGAACTTTCCCGTATATTGTCTCATGACAATGTACTGACTGAATGAGTCTGTTCTAACTGGGGCTAACCAATAGGATTCCCCCATGAAGTTGTATATTGCAAGCTGAGAGTCGTGCAAAGACTGTTGCTTTGGGATACATTTCTGGCGGTTCCTCTTACTGACAGTGCCTGTACTTTCAAGTACAATGCTTTTAATACAACTCAAAATACTTTACCGCAGGGCTATATAGCATTCTTATAATACTGTCCGAAGTTCCCATGAGTCTAATTGGATTTCAGATGGAATCCATTGTGAAACATCACACTCTCACTAAATCAGGTTATGACAGAAGGTAGCCCACAGTACTTGCTATATCTTCTATCTTCTATCTTCCTGTTTGTAGTTGGCCTTGTGCCTTTGTATCTTTCCCTTTCTCTTTTTCTTGCTGATGTCTCTATATGCCTTAGTGTTGATAAAGCTACTGAAAATATCCTTCCTGAGTGACTGTATGTTTTGTGGCACCATGAAGACTAGTTTTGTTGGGGATAACATCTGGGTATAGTTGCCAGATCTCAAGGCCTGGCCCCGAGTCTCTAGTTTTTGTGGATAATCTCCACACAGGACACGAGGTGCAAATTCTCCAGTTTTGGTGGCCTCAGCTCCAGGCAAGAGGAAAAGGCTTTGTGGAAATCTCCAGCACAGCTTGTAGAGCAGCAGCTTGCTACAATTTGCAGGGCTTAATTTATTGGTTGCTGCAATTTGCAAAGACTATCTAGGAGGTCTTTGCATTTACTTAGCTTCTTCCTTCCTTCCCAATCATTGTTGTGCCAGAGCCCACCCTCTGCTCTGCATTTACCTTCTGACTAGGAGCAAGTAGGTTAGATCAAATGCTGCTTATCCCACCTCCCTTAGTAAATGAGAAGGAACAACAGCCACCCCCATTCCACCTTGATCTGTGAATAGCCTCTTTAGCTAATATTTCTACCTTAGGTTTTCCTTGGGTTTTTTTCTGTGCTGTGAGGCCGTGTTCTGAAAGAGTTTCTTTCTGACGTTTCACCTGCATCTGTGGCTGGCATCTTCAGAGAATGGTTGGGTAGGAGTGTATGTGAAGTTTATATGCATGGAACTCCTGTTGGGGAGTATATGTAAATTTGTGTACAGTAATTGAATGGTTAGTTTCTGGGTATAGAAATGCAAGGCTCGTTAGTGTATGTTTGGCTAATGGTTGGTTGATGGGCAATTATCTGCTGGGAATCCCCCTGTCCCTGAGTGGAGTTCATTTGCATGTGTTGAGTTTTGATTTTGGTGGTTTTTTCAGGACTGGTAGCCAGATTTTGTTTACTTTTAGGGTTTCTTTCCTGTTGAAATTGTTCAGGTGTTTGTGGATTTCAATAGCTTCTCTGTGCATTCTGATATGATAGTTGTTGGCCTGGTCCAGAATTTTGGTGTTTTTAAATAATATTTTGTGTCTGGGTTGGTTTATCACATGTTATGCTACTGCTGATTTTTCTGGCTGGCCCAGTCTGCAGTGTCTCTCATGTTCCTTGATTCGTGTTTGCACACTGTGTTTAGTGGTCCCTATGTAAACTTGTCCACAGCTGCATGGTATGTGGTAAACTCCTGCAGCTGTGAGAGGGTCTCTTTTGTCCTTCTCTGAGCGTAGCATTTCTTGGATTTTCTTGGTTGGTCTGTAGATCGTTTGGAGATTGTGTCTCCTCATCAGTTTCCCTATTCTGTGACTCCTTTGATGTATGGTAAAAATACCTTCCCTTTGGGTGGCTGTTTTAACTCATTCCTGTGGTTTTCTGGGTCTGGAAGATGTCAGCCACAGATGCAAGCGAAACGTCAGAACAAACTTTTCCAGAACATGGCCTCACAGCCCAGGAAAAACAACAACAACACAGGAAACCTATGGATGTCAGCTGTGAAAGCCTTCAACTTCACATTTCTACCTTAATTTTCAAAGAGGAAAATATGGTCTCCGTGTGTGAGAAAGTGAGAAGTTGTGAGTGTCTGTAGTCAGCACTTAATACATAATAATTAAAGACAACACCAGAGGCCATTCCTAGGGTACTAATTTTTCCGACCTAGGGAAGGATGGAAGGCTAAGCGAACCTTGGAGCCCTGTAGCATCGAACTCACAACATGGAAGCCACCATTGGTAAACATCCAGAAAAGCTTGATACCAGCCAGCAAAGTATATACAAACAACAAGTAGCTGGGAAGGTGGCTAGCTTTTAATGAGCACACCAGAATGCAAACACAGTCAAGAAAGTCAAGGGCTACAGCAGGCAGTGTGGGTCCAAACAAGTCCATGAGTCAGTGGAAAACAGGCAGTAGAGTAATCAGGAACAGTCCGAGGTCAAGGCACGAGTCAAGGCAGCAAGGATCAAAGCAATGAGGTCAGCAAGAAGCTTTCTCCAGGAAGATCAGTTGATCTCTGACAAAGCCTCCATCACTTTCCAAGCATATATATAGCAATCAAGGCTTTGTCAGATGCTTCTTGGCGAACAGGGTTTTCTCATAAAGTCTCAGATATTTCCTTTGAGCTTCCTTTTGAGCTTGCTGCTGGGTGTATGATGGTGGAGGTAAGTCCATTTCTTCTTCTTCATCCTTATCTGAATTGGCAGGACTCTCTGCTGGGCCTGGTGCCAACCCACTAGGGCCAGGCTCTTCCTCTCCTTGAGCTTCCAGGTTGCCAGGGTTCCCTGCTGGATGAGTCCTCTTCCCGACAGCTCTGGCATAAGCCTGTGCCAGACTCCATAGGGCTGTTCCCTGCCATGTCCTCCTCTGCCATGTCCTCCATGTCCTCCCCCTTATCAAACTCATGGGGCATGACAGTAAAATATTATGCAAGAAGAATTTGGATGTCCTCATACAAAGAAGCCCATCAACACTGCTCATTTCTCCTGAATGCATTTTTTTTCATGTGTGGTTTCTCCTAATATACATTTTTCTGTGCTCATTTTTGAGTTGGGAAGGTTTATTCTTCTCACCAGGCAACATGTTTTGCAGGTGATTCCACACTGACATTTCTCCTACAGTGGCATCACTGCATAGGATTCCAAATGTGAGGGCCGTCTATCTGTTACATCTCTGCTAACATCACTTGTGAAGACCTCACCCCTGTCCCACCACTATGGCACCAAATGTGGAGACATTCTAGCTGCCGTCTTGCTTCTTGCATGAGACTTTATTTGTATAATCCCACTACTGGACACCATCACCTGTGAACCACTGGTGCTACTACAGGCACCATGTGCCTGAACTCATCCACACCAATATCATTATTGTAACATTCTCAGAGGCACAAATGTATAATACCAAAATTAATTTATTAAACAGAAGTGCACCATACAGTTAAAGATTACTTACTTAACACATCTAAATCCCTACTGACTCTAAGGACTTTATCAGACATAGCAAAAATCATGGGATTATGACATCATGGTAGCACAAACAGGCCCCGCTGTCATAGGACATTGTCGTCTTCACATGGTTACTCTGTGCTCCAGCCGCAAAGAAGATGTTGCTTCTAATTGATGGGGCAAACCATCAATAGATTAATTAATTTAAATTAATTTAAATTTAATTTTAATTAAGTATTTATACCCCGCTCTTCAGCCACAAAGGCTATCAGAGTGGCTTACAATTTGTTTTAAGCAATAGCAATTTACACATCTACACTGCATTAAGCAGTTTAGTATTGCTTTTTTTTCTTGGTATCAATGGCATGAGAAACCACGTCCCATTGTAATTGCAAGATTACAGAGTGAATGGGTGGCCCTCAGTGGGAAAACGTCTGGGTGAGAATGAAAAAATGAAGTCTAGGATGCTTTTTTATGAACTGTCCTGTTTGGTTTCAACATTTTTAGGTTTGTTTCATGTGTGTTCATTTACTTTGTTAACGAAAGCGTATTTGGATTTTTAAGCGTGCTCACATATTCTCATGAGAACCACCAAAATCTTGCCCAGAACCACCAAAATCTTGCCCATGCAAAATCGTAGAAGTAAACTCCCATTCTTAAAGTGCCAGTGGTTATCATGTGATAATTACATGGCACTTCTTTCACATGATTACAGCGACATGTGATAGCAAGTGTAATAATGCTATGATGTTTCCACTATCCTCATTTGTTGAATTACAGCGTTTTTAGATGCTTGTCTGATAAAGTCCTAACTAACTGTAGCTCACATCTTTCTCTCTCTCCCCTAATGAATGGCAGTTAAGAAGCAATGCAAGCCAGCTGTGGGGAAGAGGACTCATCCAATAGGCTGGGGAAGGAGGACTTGGTTCACCTTAGGGTCACCATAAGTGGGAAACAACTTGAGGTCACATAACATTATAATTCACCAACAGGATGCCAGACAATATTTTTACATGAAAATATACATGAAATATGAAAATATTGAAGGCCAAGAATCCTTCCCATTTGACAACAGATTCATTGAGATAGTCTGGCATTCCAAAGACCTACCCCTTCAGAAAAGGAATAACTTGGCACCAGCAGGGTCCATGGTAGATTTTGCCAACGTTCCTGCTAACAGGCAACAGGAATGAATGACTTCTTATTGGATTCTTGATAGATACTTGGAATGTTGCTCCCTTTCTGAGAAAGAAGAAGAATGGTTCAATTAAGATTTAAGTGAAAGAGCTGAATCTCTTGGGTCTCTCTGAGACTAGCTTCAGCAAAATAAAGCATACTTGCAGTATGCAAATTACTTAAGTAAAAACTTTACTAGTTACCCTTAAATGTACACTCAAAACATATACAGGTTGCTTTCCCGATATCCATGGAATCAGTACCCATGGTTTTAGTTATCCACGGCTGAAAAAAGAGGGACACATGCCATAGAGTCGTGCTGGAAAATGCTTAGAGAGCCATAGGTCCTATAATGTATCTCCATGGTATGTTTGTAAAGGAAGTCCTTTATTTTAATAGAGTTTGCTATTATCACCAATGGTTCCTCTTCATCCTTGAGAGAAGTGACCAGCGGGGTGCCACAGGGTTCTGTCCTGGTGTCACGGGGCTCAAACCTGAGTTCCCTTCCCAGGAGCTCCAGGCTAGCCCTCTCTCTGTAGGGTTAGTCCTGGGTGTCCTCACCCCAGGATTCTCCTACAAACCCCAAAAACCATCGTTCTGCCACCACCCACTGGGTTTTAACTGGGGGGGGGCTTATTTCCCCCCTTGGGACCCCCCCTTTTACACGCACAACGCAGTGGGAAGTTGTGCGTAGTCTATGTTAATCAGTGGCACTCCTTGCCACTATAGAATCAACTAACTCCCTCCTCCTAACCCCAGAGGAGGTTCACAGTAGCATAGCCAAGAGTAAGGCACGTGGTCAGCATCAGCATAGGAAGACAGAAGTTTACTTTATTCAAGAGAAGTAGTCATGCAGTCTCACATGAGGCAGGATTCTCCCCTACCTCAGGCAGACAGGCTTAAAGTGATAGCAATACAGAGTATCAAGATCAAGCATTACATTACTCAGGTTACATTCAGTTACTGATTTAGCTACATTCAACCAAAGTAAAGAAATTAAAAAGAATTCCCTAACGCAACTAAACAGGCCCTAATCTCTACTAAATACTTGCAGTTTGTTGCCTTGAGATCTTGTCCAGGCAGCTGGGAGCAAAAGCCAGAGATGGAATGGCTGTGCTCTACCAGCATAGCAGTCTCTGTTCCTTCACATTTTCCAGAATCTCTTTCTCCAAATCCTACTCATCTCACTCACACTGGTCTCAAACAAAAGCAATTAAAACCTCTCCAGATTTCCTGGGCTTAAAGCTGTAATTGGTCAGTCCAGTCACATGGTGTTATGTTAATGATGTCCTCTCATTAGCTCTGTGAAGGTGGTGCTTGAGCCCCTTCCCATTAACCCTTTTCTTACCTGATACTATGCTGGCAAGACAATCTGTTTACAAACAAAGAGAGTTATAGTTCTCTAGCAGAATGATGGGAGCTGCACCTTGTGGCAACATGATGGAACTCCATCATGACACCTGGGTTCAGTGCTGTTCAACATCTTTATCAATGACTTAGATGAGGGGATAGAGGGCATGCTTATCAAGTTTGCAGATGACACCAAATTAGGAGAGGTAGCTAATACCCCAGAGGACAGGGTTGGAATGCAAAATGACCTTAACAGATTGAAAGCTGGGCCAAAACTAACAAAATGAATTTCAGCAGGGAAAAATGTAGAGTACTACACTTAGGCAGGAAAAAGGGAAAGCACAGATATAGGATGGGTGACACCTGGCTTGATTGCAGTATATGTCAAAGGGATCTAGGAGTCTTAGTGGACCACAAGCTGAACATGAGTCAGCAGTGTGATGTGATATCTAAAAAAGCCAGTGAGATTCTAGGCTGGATTAATAGGAGCATAGTGTCTAAACTGAGGGAAGTAATAGTGCCACTCTGTTCTGCTTTGGTCAGATCTCACCTGGAATACTGTTTCCAGTTCTGGGCACCACAATTCAAGAAGGATATTGACAAACTGGAACATGTCCAGAGGACCAAAATGGTGGAAGATCTGGAAGCCATGCCCTATGAGGAGTGGCTTAAGAAGCTGGGTATGTTTAATCTGTAGAACAGAAGGTGAAGAGGTGATATGATAGCCATGTTTAAATATTTGAAGGGATGTCATACTGAGGATGGAGTGAGCTTGTTGTATGCTGCTCCAGAGACTAGGACACGGAACAATGGACTCAAACCACAGGAGAAGAGATTGCACTTAAACATTAGGAAGAACTTCCTGACAGTAAGAGCTGTTCAGCAGTGGAATGCACTGCCTCAGAATGTGGCAGAGTCTCCTTCTTTGGAAGTTTTTAAAGAAAGGCTGGATGACCATCTGTTGGGAATGCTATGATTGTGTATTCCTGCAGGGCAGGGGGTTGGACTAGATGACCCTTGTGGTCTCTTCCAACTCTATGATTCTATGATCCATGGTTTCACTTATAAATGGTAAGTGCAGGAATGTATCTTCCATGGATATGCAGGATGGGCGACCTCTATACATATAGTGCCTAAATCCCAACTAACTAAAGGAATGTTTCAAGCCAAGGAGCAGCTCAGTAGAACTGGCACTCACCATCTTGAAGGAGGAAGAAGAGAGAGAAAGAGAGGAGAGTCTTTTAGGTAGCCATATAGGTGCCTGGAAGGTTTTGTGGTCCCAATGGTATGGTTGCCTAGATGCATGGATAAGTTGATGACCATACATTACAATTGGTGATTGAGGGCATGGCAAAAGTTTTAGAGAGACAGTTTGTACAGGGTAGAGGTGTGGAGGGAACTCTCACTGTCTAAAGGACCACTACTCTACTGGCAAATGTGGGCATAGGGTGAATGCTTGCTTAAGAAGTATTTTCTATCACTTACAGTAATATCCCAGGCTTTGTGACTATCTCATCCACTCCAGAGGAGAACTTGACTGGCAGGCTTTTGCATCCTCCTCCAGGTTTCTAATTTACACCCCTGCCTGCTGTGTACAAACATGTCCTTGTCGATGCCACCTTTTTATAATGTAATGGAAACCAATAAGGCCTGCCGCCAGCCGACCAGCCAACCGTGTTGCTGTGGAAATGTCAACCTCTATTATCATTAAGCATCCAATTAGGTGAAGGGAGTCAATATCAGATCATTAATATTGGCATGTGGTAGGGAACGAAAACATGCGGTCAATTTCTCATTTGTTAGAACTTGGCATTTTGGAATAGCCTTGATCTCCATAGTACAGTAGGTGCGTATGCTAATTTCAGCTGCCGTTTAATTAGTCACACATGCCGTTCTTGTTTTTCAGTACTTGAGCTGGAACCGTCAGGTCCCTGGAACAGATTAGTCGATATATGTCCAAGATTCACAGACACATGCACAGGCCTTGGAGAGGGCTGAAGGGTGGAAGATACATTGGTTTCGTTGAAATATACCAGTCTCATTTGCTGAAGGTTTTTAAATAGAGGTTTGACAACCAACTCATGGGGGTGCTTTAACAGCAGATACTTGCACTGAGCAGCGGGTTGGACTAGATGGCCCTTGGGATCCCTTCCCACTCTAGGATTCTACGATGATTCTGATTCTAATCTGAGATATACCTTCGCAAAGAAAAGCACACTGTTAGCCACGTTAAGTAATTCCCCAAAGCATTTTGTCAAACAACATCAGCTAATTGCAGGGGGATATAAAGACAGTGCTTTATATCAAATCAGAGTATTTGTCCACCAAGCTAATAGGAATGTAGGAAGCTGATTTATACCAAGGCTTTTGGTGTCATAATGTGGTTGTAGATTTTGGGACATTGTGCAATGGAAGTACAGTATTCAGTTCATGGTTATGTAAGTGGAGTTCCTGGAGTGTAACTCTTTCACATAGGCCATTGAATCAATTCAATTTATCTCTGTGTTAACTCACCATTCAGCCACTGACTCAGTGGTTCTGTTCTCATTGGGACCAACCAACAAGAATCCAGCTATGAGTTGCTCATTTTTAAATGTTGCCTAGTTAATCAACAGTCCTTCAATGTACCACTTGATTCATTGGAGTTGCAGCAACAGCTGCTGTGCATTCCTCTCGCTCAATGGGATGATAAGCTGGCAGACTGGCAGGTACGCAATTGGTTGTGTATGTGTGTGTGCACCTTTAAGTTGCTAGCCGACTTACAGAGGCCTCATGAATTTCATAGTGTTTTCTTAGGCAAGGAATACTCAGAGGTGGCTTTGCCAGTTCCTTTCTCTGAAATATAACATACAGCACCTAGTATTCATTGGTGGTCTCCCATCCAAGTACTAACCAGGCCTGACCCTGCTTAGCTTCCAAGATCAGACAGGAGCTGGTGCCTTTAGGATAGCCAGGCAGGTTTGTATAATTGGTTGTACAATGTCAGTATTCAAGAGAAGGGTGCTGTAGCACAACCATGGTGCAATGTTGTGAGTGTAGATTTACACGATAGACTATGCTTATAAGTTTGGGGGAGTTCTTATAACTCTTTCTCATCCAAATTAAGTGTTAGCTCACCCCTAGACACCTGCAAAGAGCACTCAAATGATGACCTCAATGAGTGGTCAGGCTCACATCAACCTACACATTTTTTTTGTCAGAGCATGGAAAGGGGAAAGTGTTGTCATGTGCCTCTGCAGCCATGCTTTTCCAAAAGTAGCAGACTGCCTAGGACTGTATCAGGAAGAGGAAGAGCCTGATTGGTTGCTTTGTCTGTAAGTACACTCGGACCCCCATATCCACAGAACCAATATCTATGGTTTCAGTTATCTGCGGGACACATACAATATAGTTGGAAAATGCCTAGAGAGGCGTCCTCTCTAGGCATCTTCTAGATCCTCTAGCACAACTCTACGGTATGTTTTACCAGAAGTCCTTTATTTTAATAGTGTTTGCTGTTATCTGTGGTTCTGGTATCAGCTGTAAGTCTGGGAAACAAACCCTCGCAGATACGGGGGTCCGGTTGTACATGATTCCTCTTTCCCCAGAACCCATCTCTTTGTTACCATTATACTGCCCTGAACACACCAAATCTCATCTACTTCTGGAATCCAAACAGGCTCAAGCCTGGTTAGTACACAGATAGAATACCACCAGGGATCTCCAGATAGGCCCAGGAAGTAAAGAATCTTGCCTGAAACTCTCAGGATCTACTGCCCCTCAGAATTCATAAAATCATAGAATTGTAGAGTTAGAAGAGACCACAAGGGCCATCTAGTCCAACCTCCTGCCATTCAGGAATATAGAATCAATACTGACAATACTGAGCTAGATAGGCCAATGATCTATAGAGGAGCCCTGGTGACACAGTGGTTAAATGCCAGTACTGTAAATCATAGTATTATGAGTTCGATCCCAGAGGGCTCCAAGGGTGACTCGGCCTTCCGTCCTTCCATAGGTTGGTAAAATGAGTACCCAGGTTGTTGGGGGAAGTTAGCTAAAAACACTGTAAATTGCTTAGGGAGTGCTTCGGCACTGATAAGTGGTATATAAATATCAATGCTATTATTATTATTATTATTATTTAGTTATTTATACCCCACTCTTCAGCCACAAGGCTATCAGAGCGGCTTACAAATTGTTTTAAGCAATAGCTATTTACACATCTACACTGCATTAAACAGTTTCCAATGTGTGTTAGCTATTGCTATCTGACTCACTACAAGCCAGCCTCCTACTTTCTTATGTTTCCACATTACACAAGTACAGGCAAAGGCATTTGGAGGGGGGAATAAACAAAATATGAGGTACTTCTCATATGGGATAATGGGGTTCATGAAAACCACCCCCTTTTGCTCTTGCATTATCTGCTGAAACAACAAAAAAGAAGGAAAGAAAACCTGCATCATCACCTCAGTGCACAATTACCACGGTGACAAAACATGAGGTACTTCTCATATGGAGTAATGGGGTTCATGAAAACCACCCCCTTTTGTTCTTGAACGCTGCCTTTTGCTCTTGTGACTTGAACTCTGTCTAAATGATCAGCTAGAGTAAACCTATTGAATCAATTTTTTGAATGATACCATTGCACAGATAAATTCCGTGGGGCATGAAACCTGAGCGGCTGAGACTCGGGGATCATCTGCACCAGCCAAGTATTCTAGCCCTGGAGCTGCCCCACATTCCCTCCATTACTGCACTCCAGAGTGACACCGGGTGTGTGTGTGTGTGTGTCTTCACCTGGCACCAGTGCTGCTCACATGGTTCACATCCTCTGAGGCCAGAAATGAGGCACCCAGCATTGATCATGCACCTCATTGTGATCTCAGAAGATGCAACTCGTGCCAGTGGCAGCAAGCAACACAGCAGGGTCAAGGGTGAAGACATCTGCCTGGTGTCACCGCAGAGTGCACTAGGTTTTCCTGTAAAATCCGGAGCAAGTGGTGATGGTTTTTTTTTTTTTTTTTTTACTCTGTTTTGAGGGTGGTTCAGTGCAGGTTCAGAGCTGAACTGGCCAGATGTCATGAGGACAGTTTGCCCCATAATCAAGGATTGGGCCCTGTGACTGTGCCACTCTATTCTGCCTTGGTCAGACCTCACTTAGAATACTGTGTCCAGTTCTGGGCACCACAATTCAAAAAGGATATTGACAAATTGGAGTGTGTCCAGAGAAGGGCAACTAAAATGGTGAAAGGTCTGGAAACGATGCCTTATGAGGAGAGACTTAGGGAGCTGGGTATGTTTAGCCTGGAAAAAAGACGGTTAAGAGGCGATATGATAGCCCTGTTTAAGTATTTGAAGGGGTGTCACATTGTGGATGGAACAAGCTTGTTTTCTGCTGCTCCAGAGATTGGAACACGGAACAATGGATGCAAGCTCCAGGAACAGAGATTCCACCTCAACATGAGGAGGAACTTTTTGACAGTCAGAGCTGTTCGGCAGTGGAACACACTCCCTCGGAGTGTGGTGGGGTCCTTGGAGGTCTTTAAACAGAGGCTGGATTGCCATCTGTCGGGGATGCTTTGATCAAGATTTCCTGCGTGGCAGGCGGGTTGGACTGGATGGCCCTCATGGTCTCTTCCAACTCTGCAATTCTATGATTCTATGACTGATCACCATGGGAAAGGGGGAAGGACATTTTATTTGGCTGGTATAGACAAGGTCTCTGTGGAGCCTGAATCCCAATAACAGAAGACGGCCAGGCTGCCCAACAGAATCCCAGTGCTTTTTGTGAGATTTTGTTCCTGAAATAAAAGACACAGCCAGATGAAAGCAACACATACTATTTTCATGTGAACATTGCAGGTCCCCCTTTAGTGGTGAGATATTTAAACCTGAACCATTCTTTCCAGATGAATACATAATGGCAGCTCTAAAAGTGTTTCATGGCCAATGTTTATCATGACAATTCGGGGGGGTGGTGGTGGCCAGTATTCTCTATCATTCTCTGGCTTTTCTTTGCAAACGAAGATTCAGGAAGGACTCATCCCGCACTTTCTGCAAGTGCGCTGATGACTAACAAGGCCAATCCGAGATAAACAAGTCCGGTTGCAGAAAGCACAGCAGAAGGTCTCCTTGGGTGATGTTTCCGGGTTGTGATTCTTTCTGCGTTGCTGTTTCTCTTTAAGACTTGTTCGGCGTGAAGCATTGTGGATAGTGCATCTCCATGCCTCCCAATGTGTGGTCAGGGCAGACCATTGTTGGTGATCAATTTGGCCGAGCCTGAGATGTTGCTTCAGGGAGTCCTTGTATCGTTTTTTTGGAGTGCCCCTCTTACGCTGACCCGTGGCGAGTTCACCGTAGAGTACTATTTTTGGGAGGCGATGGTCCTCCATCCTAGAAATGTGCCCTGCCCAGCGCAGCTGTGTTCTCAATATCATGGCCTCAATGCTGGTGATCCCTGCTTGCTCAAGGACAGCAACATTCGTCACATAGTCAGTCCAGTGTATATTTGGGATTGTGCATATACAGCGCTGATGAAAGCGTTCGAGGAGTCGTAAGTTGTGGCAATAGGTGACCCATGTTTCAGATCCATAAAGGAGAATAGACAGCACAATGGCTCTATACACACTCTATCAGCTACTTAGATAAGTAATGGAACAATCATGGATGAGTAACTCCAGGTAATTGTAATCCTATATTCACAATTGCTACTATTGCCATAAACATACCGTAAATCCCCCACCATGCAGCTTACCATGCATCAGCTGCATGTGGAAAAGGAGGTCCATTCTGCTGGTGATCAGAGTGCATGTGAATGACATTTCCATTAGGTTTAGCTGGGTGGTTTGGCATTGAGTCTGGAAATCATAGAATCATAGAATCATAGAATTGCAGAGTTGGAAGAGACCACGAGGGCCATCCAGTCCAACCCCCCTGCCATGCAGGAAATCTTGATTAAAGCATCCCCGACAGATGGCCATCCAGCCTCTGTTTAAAGACCTCCAAGGAAGGAGACCCCACCACGCTCCGAGGGAGTGTGTTCCACTGCCGAACGGCTCTGACTGTCAAAAAGTTCCTCCTCATGTTGAGGTGGAATCTCTGTTCCTGGAGCTTGCACCCATTGCTCCGTGTTCCAGTCTCTGGAGCAGCAGAAAACATGCCTGCTCCATCCTCAGTGTGACATCCCTTCAAATATGTAAACAGGGCTATCATATCGCCTCTTAACCGTCTTTTTTCCAGGCTAAACATACCCAGCTCCCTAAGTCTCTCCTCATAAGGCATCGTTTCCAGACCTTTCACCATTTTAGTTGCCCTTCTCTGGACACGCTCCAATTTGTCCATATCCTTTCTGAATTGTGGTGCCCAGAACTGGACACAGTATTCTAAGTGAGGTCTGACCAAGGCAGAATAGAGTGGCACTATTACTTCCCTTGATCTAGACACTATAATTCTATTGATACAGCCCAAAATCACATTGGCCTTTTTAGCTGCCGCATCACACTGTTGGCTCATGTTCAACTTGTGGTCTACTAGGACTCCTAGATCCCTTTTGCACGTAGTCTCATTCAGCCAGGTCTCTCCCATCCTATATTTATGCATTTCATTTTTCCGCCCTAAGTGCAGTACTTTACATTTCTCTGTATTGAATTTCATTTTGTTCGCTTTGGCCCAGCTCTCCAGTCTATCCAGGTCATTCTGAATTTTGATCCTGTCCTCTAGGGTATTAGCTACTCCTCCCAATTTGGTGTCATCTGCAAATTTGATAAGTATGCCCCTAATTCCCTCATCCAAGTCATTGATAAAGATGTTGAATAGCACTGGGCCCAGGACAGAACCCTGTGGCACCCCACTGGTCACATCTTTCCAAGACGAAGAGGAGCCACTGCTGAGCACCCTTTGGGTTCGGCCGGTCAACCAATTACAAATCCATTGAACAGTTAACTTGTCTTGCCCACATTTTACAAGCTTGTTTGCAAGAATGTCATGGGGAACCTTGTCAAAGGCCTTACTGAAATCAAGGTATGTGATGTCCGCAGCATTCCCTTCATCTACCAAGCTGGTAACTTTATCAAAAAAAGAGATCAGATTAGTTTGGCATGACTTGTTTCTCTGAAACCCATGTTGACTTTTTGTGATTGTGGCATTGCCTTCTAAATGTTCACAGACTCTTTGTTTAATGATCTGCTCTAGAATCTTCCCTGGTATTGATGTCAGACTAACTGGACGATAATTGTTGGGATCCTCTTTTTTCCCCTTTTTGAAGATGGGAACAACGTTTGCCCTCCTCCAGTCTGCTGGGACTTCTCCTGTTCTCCAGGAGTTCTCAAATATTATTGCCAATGGCTCTGAGATAATATTTGCCAGCTCTTTTAATACTCTTGGATGTAGTTCATCTGGTCCTGGAGATTTAAATTCATTTAGATTAAGAAGGTATTCCTGTACTACCTCTTTACTTATTTTGAGCTGGATTTCCCCTATTGTGTCCTCTGTTCCATTATCCTCAGGTTGGTCCTCCTTTTCCTTTTCTGAAAACACTGAGGCAAAGAAGGTGTTGAGTAATTCTGCCTTTTCTCTGTCCCCTCTTAGCATTTTGCCATCTTCTCCTCGTAGTGGCCCTATCATTTCCTTCTTCCTCCTTTTGCTGCGGACATACCCAAAAAACCCTTTTTATTGTTCTTAACCTCCCTAGCAAGCCTGAGCTCATTCTGCGCTTTAGCTTTTCTGACTTTACTCCTACATGTGTTCGCTATCTGTTTGAATTCTTCTTTGGTGATTTCCCCCCTTTTCCATTTCCTATACATGTTCCGTTTAAAACTTAGCTCCATTGAAAGTTCTTTTAGTCATCCATCCTGGTTTCTTGAGATACCTCCCATTTTTCTTCCTCAATGGTACTGTTTGAAATTGTGCCTTCAGTATCTCCCTTTTGAGAAAGTCCCATGCGTCTTGAGGTCTCTTCTCTTTTAGTATTCCTGACCATGGGATCACCGCCAGTATTTCCCTGAGTTTATTGAAATCAGCTCTCCTAAAGTCAAGAATGCGTGTCTGACTATGCCTGGCTTCTCCTTTCCATTGTATAACAAACTCCAGGAGAACATGATCACTCTCACCTAAGGATCCCACCACTTGCACCCCATTAACCAGGTCATCTCTGTTGGTTAGGATCAGATCTAAAATAGCTGACCCCCTTGTTGCCTCTTCCACCTTTTGGACCATGAAATTGTCTTCCAGGCATGTAAGGAATTTGCTAGACCTTGTAGTTTTGGCTGAGTTAGATTGCGAGCATATATCAGGATAGTTGAAGTCACCCATCACTACTACATCTCTCCTTTCTGCATGTGTGTTCATCTGTTCTAGAAAGGCAACATCCAATTCCTCCGTCTGATTTGGGGGTCTGTAGTAGAGTCCCACAATAACATCCCTGTTGTTTCCCTCCCCTTTAATTTTTATCCAGATGCTCTCCACCTGGCTTCCAGTATTGATGTTGTGGATCACTTCACTGGTGTAAATATCCCTGACATATAATGCTATTCCTCCTCCTTTCCTGTTTGGCCTGTTTCTCCTATAAAGGTTATACCCCTCTATTCCTACATTCCAATCATGAGACTCGTCCCACCAGGTTTCAGTAATGCCTATTATATCATATTTGTTTTGTAGTGCGAGGAGTACAAGTTCAACTTGCTTATTTCCCATGCTCTGTGCATTAGTGTAGAGACATCTGAGACCATGTGTTCCCTTTACTTGCTTCCTGTGCAAGTTTTTTTGCCTCCCACTGTTGGGTCCTTGCGCTGTTTGCCTTGTTCCCTCTATGACCGTTTGATTATTTTCTCCAGCCTTTTTGCCTTCCAGAATACTGTCTCCCTCCCCCATTTGACTCAGTTTAAAGCCCTCCTGATCAAATTCTTGAGACTGTTGGCAAAAATGTTTCTTCCAACTGTTGTAAGATGCACCCCATCTCTTGCCAGAAGTCCCCCCGCATGGAAGCGCAGTCCATGATCCAAGAATCCAATTTGTTCTCGGTGACACCATCTACGGAGCCAGTTGTTTACGTTGGCTATTTTCCTCTCCCTTCTTGGACCATGCCCTTCAACTGGCAGAAGAGACGAGATGACCACCTGTGCGTCCATTTCTTTCAGCTTCCTCCCCAGGGCCTCATAATCTCTTCTGATCTTGGGAAAGCTGATAGCTGATAGAGAATACTGGCCATTATAGTTAGACCTTTAGAAGGAGAAATGGCCTCCATCTCTACATATCCATTCAGTTCTGCTATCACTGCAGGCTTTGTTAAGTGCTCTCAGTCCAGATGACCACTAGCAAATGATGTAGCAGAGCATGGAAGACCAATAAAGCCTAAACCATGGAAAGAGCCAGAGCATGGACTAGGCTATATGTGATTAATAATATTGAAAATGTTCTCTGAATCAGTGTGCATCTTGTTTTTCTTGTTCTGCCAAGACCTCTTCCTTTTGGGGGCAGGGGGAGGAAACTTCATGGGCACAGTCTTAGAATAAGTCCCATGGAGTCTACTTTAGTCAGTGCCTGCTATTCCCCCCCCCCACCTGATCATCCTTTCTCCAATTGTTTAGAAACATAGTGGGAAAGAATAAACATACGTACTTTGCTGCAAGCATTTCTTTTTAAAAAATGACAATCAGAGAGTCATAGTTGGTAGCATCAAAGTGTTGAGGCCATGGAAATTATGCAAATTGGGCATTCTAGTTAAAGAACTTTCAAACCCTCTGGGTCTTTTGAAGAGTGTTAATTCAAGAAATTAGATACCAAATTTTAACTTTTTCATGCTAATAACAGTTTTATAATGGAAAAAACTCGTTAGCAAAGGTGATAAATATGAAATTCTATTGAATGAACATTTAAATGCAGAACTCTTTGGAGTGCGCTCTGGGATATATTTACACAGCCGATGGCTCTCTGATGTTATTAAGTAATTTATTTGAGAAAAGTCTCCATTCATGAGTTTACATAAGGACAGTATCAGGTTTACAGAGGCTTCTATTGTCAGTAGAGCAAACCCTTAATTTACACTGATTATTCCTTTAAGATTTTCATTCAGTCGCTCACTATATTGCTTGATATATATATATATATATATATGTATATGGTGTCAGTTTCATTAGCTCAAAGTTCCCATGGAGAAGAAGAAATGTGGAGTGAGAAAGAAGCAACATTGCTTGCAACCTTGACTAAGTCTCAGTTTTGCATAATCAGAAAAAAAAAATGTTCTCTCATTTTGACTCTCATTTCAAAGTAGCACATTTAATGCAGCCAAATAAATTCTAAAGGTGAAATCTGTCATATGGCTGAACAGTTGTCTTTGTCTGATGCTGGTTCACTGCCCTTCCTTTGATGAAAACCATCTACCCCTTTGCCCTGGGATACTCCTTAACCTATGATGCATCCACAATTTGTTTATTCCATTCTCACATGCAAGAATGAATAATTTCAAGTTTTCCCCTCACTGGATGAAATTGCACAAGCACTGTGGATTCCGCAATGATTTTTCACACTCTGCGGATCAGATGCACACTGATTCAGAGCTGTACAAAATTTGTTTTTACAAAAACTCCTGCGGTTGTTGTTGGTTTTTGTTTTGCACAAAGTACAAGTTTTTGAGTAGTGTGGAGACAAGTTGTAGTGGTTTGAACATTGGACTATGACTCTGGAGATAAGAATTTGAATCCACGCTTGCCCATGGAAACCCACTGGGTGACCTTGGGCAAGTCACTTTCTCAGCCTCAAAGGCAACCTCCCTCTGAATAAATCTTACTAAAAAACACTTATCTTACTAAAAAACACTTATGATAGATTTGCCTTAGAGTAACCATAAGTTGCAAATTATCTGAAGGCACACAAAAACACACACATTTTTGCACAAAAACAACATTTCTGCAAAGAAATATTTTCCCCACCAAATAACAGTTGCATAAAAATGTTGGGTTTTGCATAAAACACATTTTTGGGGGGTTGCACAATTTCCCCCCTCCATCTAGAAATATGAAAAATCTTGCAGTGATTAATCATTTTCTGGACCAAGGGCTAGTCCAGATGGTGAAATAAATCCACATAGAATCCATGGGGAATCCCATGTGTCCAAATGGGATCCCGCAGTGTTCTGCCCTTTTCAGAGGGCAGGGGAGCAAAAGTTGGGGAAAGTCCACTGCAAAAGCCTTGGGGACTTTTCACAAGTTTTTTGATAACTGCGGGGAAAATGCACACCCCAACATGTTAGGACAACCAAATTGCAGCACAGAACAGCACTGAAGAGGACAGCTGATTAGTTGGATGTGTACGGGGAGGAGCTCACTAAGATGGCAAATTGCAGAACCACCATGTTGAATTGTCACCGTAGTAATCATGCACTGAGGTGAGGATACAGGCTTTCTTTCGTCGTTGTTGTTGTTGAAAATTGGTGTTATTGTGCACCAATCGACATTTTATTCCCTCATGTAGACCAGCCCCAAGTGTCTCAATCTATTTGGGAGCTGGGGTTCAGCACCTTGAATAACCTATTTAATATTTGGACTAAAACACAGTGTGGAAAGAAAGTGGCAGCTTCTGTCAGATTCTAGACTGAAAGTGGCTACACTCCGAAGCCCACAGGGCTGCACATTGCTGTTGGGGGCTCCTTCCAGGAAAAGGATAGTCTGGGGAGTTTGGAGTGGTCAGTGGCCACAAAAAGACCCTTGGGAGGTTGCAGATAGGCCCAGAAATACACTGTGCCCATCCCACCATAACAAGAAAATCTCCCCTGACCCCTATCCTATCCATCATTAAGAGACAAACTCTAAGAGTGAAGCCAATAAAAGCTATTCTGATACAGATCCTTTACAACAGTGCTTCTCAAGCTATCAGATATGGAGGACCCCAATTTTCCAGGGATGAGTACCATATTTGAATCCATTGACTAAAATTGTTTTTTCCCCCTGGAAACTTGGGGGACTGTGAGTTGATGGCTGGTGGACTGGCACTAATCCATAGACCACCACATTGATTAGAACTACCTTACAGCATGAATAGAAGGGGTATAGCTGCAGGAGGGGGTAAAAGGAGGGCATTGCCCTCCCAACAAAAATGCTGCCCCACCAAATACAATTTTCCTTCAGTCCCCAAATTTCCAGCATTGCACAATGATTGCAGAGAGTGAGACATTCATAATCATAAACACCTAGGAACTGTTCTATTTGCCGTGTTTATATTGCCTTGGTCCCTTTGCCTGTCCTTTTTCTTTGGAAGTGCAAACTCTGTTTCTATAGGTTAAGCTGAAATTACTGCAATGCTAGAAATGTGGAGACTGGAAGAAAATATCATTAGGGGATTCGTATGGGGGCAATGACCGCAATCCCCCACTCCCCTGTCCTATGCTCCAGTCAGCAAGTGACCCAGGGACCAGGTGACTGGAGTACAAGCATTTTCAAGAACTTAATTCTGTCCAGGTCAGTCACAGGCTATCCTGCAGGATGGAGGGAGAAGCAACAGAGTGGTCATCAACTGGTCCAGGAGTTGCTTAGCAAGCTAGCAGTCCAGATAAACAAAGCCAGCAAGAAATAAAACAGAATTGTAAATTGTAGCCAGCCCAAGGTCAGGAAAACACCAACACCGAAAAGCAATGCTAGTCATTAAGAAGAAGGGTTGAATGCAACAAAACTACCAGGGAGTGGCTGGGAGATGTATAGGTAGCTGTCTCCAAAAACCAGGTGCCTAATCAGGTCAGCATCTCCTATTTAATAACTGCTGGGTATGATGCAATCTCTCTTAGTCTCTTTGTCATGAGAAATGATGGCAATGGGTCTTCAGCATCTGCAACCTCCTGCTGGGGAGCAGGACTTCCCTTTGACTCAACCACTAGCTCTTCTGACTCAGATAGACCACCAGCTTCAGGAGCTGCAGATTCCTGGCACTTGGCCTCCTCTTCATCTGAATCTTCTGACTCCAGAGGGTGAGGTAAGTTACCCCCATAGGTACAACCCTGATGCCTAGTCATGTTTGAAAGCCAGGTAAGTGGCAGAAAGTTACTTCTTCCCCTGGAAAAGCCCCACATGTTTACGCATTCTGAAAACCCCTTTCGCTCTTTCTATGCATAGACAAATGTTTCTCAGTTTTTCTGCAGGGCTAGAATGCGTATGAAACATGATACAATGAATTAAGGCATGGCCATCTCATATATTAAATTATAAGAATTCATAATTTATAATTAAATTAGGTTAGTTCCCTCTCCCATGCCCATGGTTATTAAGAAGCTTCTAAGCTGGCTGGTATTTGGCCGTGTGTGTGTTTGTGTGTGTATGTCTCTCTGTGTGTATGTGTGTGTGTGTGTGTGTATGCCTTGACAGGTGGCAAAAGGAAAAGAGAACCAGAAAGTAAATAAAAATAAGATAATATGGTGTGTGTGTGTGTGTGTGTGTGTGTGTGCATTTAAGAGGGTAGAATCATAGAATCATAGAGTTGGAAGAGACCACAAGGGCTACCTGTCCTAGTCCAACCCCCTGCCATGCAGGAATACACAATCAAATGAAAGAGTAAGCTGCTCACTGTAGAGGGTGATTGGTAAATAAAACTAGCCCATGGCTGATCTGGTCTCAGATAAAATCTGATCTGATTAAGTACTTAGTGTAGACAAGCTGTTGGTTGCCCAAGTGTATATATGTATGTATTCCTCATTTGCTATACTTTTTATTTTATTTTATTTTAATTTTAGTGGCATATTTCAAGTGACTGCATCAATAGGAGTATAGTGTCTTGATCAAGGGCAGTAATACTGTCACTCTATTCTGCTTTGGTCAGACCTCACCCAGAATACTGCCTCCAGTTCTGGACACCACAATTCAAGAAGGATATTGAGAAGCTGGAACGTGTCCAGAGGAGGGCGACCAAAATGGTGGGAGGTCTGGAAGCCATGGCCCACGAGGAGCAGCTTAGGGAGCTGGGTATATTTAGAAGAGAAGGTTAAGAGGTCACATGATGGCCATGTTTAAATATTTGAAAGGATATCATACTGAGAATGGAGCAAGCTTGTTTTCTGCTGCTCCGGAGACTAGGACATGGAGCAGTAGACTCAAACTACAGCAAAAGAATTCCACCTAAACATTAGGAAGAACTTCCTGGCAATAAGAGCTGTTCGGAAGTGCAATACACTGCTTCAGAGTGTGGTGGAGTCTCCTTCTTTGGAGGTTTTAAACAGAGGCTGGATGGACATCTCTCAGGAATGCTTTGATTGTTTATTCCTGCATGGCAGGGGGTTGGTCTGGATTGCCCTTGTGTTCTCTTCCAACTCTTTGATTCTATGATTCTATGACTATGGGTGATGCTTTATGTAACAAGCTTAGGGACATCACTTGGGCCCATTTCCTTTGATGTAAGAAGGGGTGCCCCTAGGTTGCAGGACTGGGTCCTGGGAGCCTTGAACTGGCAAACCAATACCATACCTCATGTTGGATGCCGCTTAAATACTTGAAGCAAAATCCCTTTTGTTGCAGACGTAGCAGACGATCAAGATTCAGAAGAGCAAGTCTGAACAGATGTTTGTTTAAAGTATCAATATGCACGGTAAGATAGTACAGAATAAGGTGCTTTAAAAATTAATGTAGAGCAATGAATAGTGGGAGAAAAGTTCTTTTATACACCTTAGCATGAAGTTATCTCCAGCTTTCACCATGTGTTCCAAATCTGTTCCATTTTTGTCATCTCACAGTGTATCTGGATTCATCACTATTATCTTTCTTATCCCGTTTGCCACTTTGTTCCTTCTGTCCTTTTCAAAAATTAGCTTGACTAATCAGAAATCACTTCTTCTCATAGCTCATTACCCAGATATGGGGAGAACGCTTGTTTACTGAATGAAGTAATTGGATTAAAATATTGCAAAGAGAAATCTGAACCATAATGAATATTTTTTTTAAAAAAAGATGAAATACAAACAGCGTGAAAACTGACAAAGACCAAAGCAAATTAAAAACCCTAATGAATGAAAATGCTATAAATAGCCTACAATATTTAAGGAATCATTTTTCATTGTAGCTTACCTAGCACTTCTTGTGCCACTGAAGGCACGAGAGAAAGATTTATGTATTTACAAGATGATAGCCAAGTAAACTATTGATTGTGGCCTTAATTTATCTTCTGGATCTTGTAAATTTTAAATGGAGATTGCAGTTTATGTTCCAGTCCTAAACATCTTTGCCTTGATCCCAATGTGGCACACAGTGCTGGCACACCATCAGCTGAGAATATTCATGAAAAAGTACCAATCCTACCATTTAGTTGTAAGGCAGAGGAGAGCCAAAGAAATGAATACCAGATCCTTACTCAGTTTTTATAGAATGGGGAATATATACACACTCCTTGGATGTAAGGAGGGAGGGCTACCTATATGCACAATGTATATATATGGCATACCCAGGTACCTAAGATCATAGAATCATAGACTTTGAAGGAACCTTGAGGAACATCTAATCCAATCCCCTGTGAGTTGAGTCAACAGCTGAGAGGCGGCCATCTAACCCCTGTTTAAATATCCCTGATGAAGGAGAGTCCACCATCTTCCAAGGCAATCTGTTTCATTGTTGGATAACTCTTACCATTAGGAAGTTCTTCCTATCTTTAGTTGGAATTTAAACAGATTGTTTCATGTGGTACCCTCTGAAGCAACAGAAAACAAGTTTGCTCCATCTTCTAGCCCTTCAGATGTTAAAAGGTGGTTATTAAATCATCTGTCATTCTTCTATTCTTCAGGCTAAACATGCCAAACTTCCTCAAACATTAGGTTACTCACAGTGCTTAGTTTCAAACCTTTCATAATATTAGTTGTCCTCTGGACTTGTTTTAATTTGTTGATATCTGTGATGCTCAGAAATGATACATTACTCCAGGTGAGATCTGAACAATGCAGAATAGAGTGATACCATTACTTCCCCTCATCATACCAAGGGCCCAACTAGTCTAGTATTCTGTTCTCACAGTTGCCAACCAGATGGGTATATGAAGCCCACAAGCAAGGCATGAATCCAATTATTCATCTTTTCCAACAATATATTGCTTTTGATACTAGAAGTAACATAAGACATCACAACTAGTAGCTATGTTGACTAACTCACTTCCTCTATCAGTTGGGGTGCACACAAGGAAAAGTAGTGGGATTCTGTCTGCATATGTAAACTAGCTCCATCAATGGCCTAATGTCAATCCAGTCCCTATGTAGCTCTCCTGTGTATGTGGAACTCTGTGTGAGCAAAAATGACCCTATTGTTCTATATCATAGTACAATAAGGTACATTGGAAGAACCACTTTCCAGAATATACTCCAAATATTTTCCTTCCCTTTTTGATAGCATCTGCCTTCTTTGTTTCCTCCCCACAGTGTCCCAGAAAGATGAAGAATTCTCCATCATGGTTGCTACTGCTGCCATTTGCAGAAGCAACAAAAACAAATTATAACAAAATCTTAGGAAAAACAAATAAGCTATACTACTGTCATTGAATCTCTCCCCCACCCCAAACTCTTCAAGAATTGTATTTATTTATATTTATTTATCTGTGCATTTTCTATGCCGCCTTTCTCCCAAAAGGTGGCTCATAGTACAATGAAAATCAAAATTAAAAGCAATTGAAACATACAAAGTAAAAAAGAAGATAAAAACAACATAAAAACACAATCCAGTAAAAGCCACAATTATATGTCAAAGGTCTGGTTAAACAAGAATGTTTTTGCCTGCCATGAAATGAAAACAGGGAGGGGACCAGCCTAGCCTCCCACAGGAAGGAGTTCCAAAGGGTGGGAGCAGCCACAGAGAAGGCTATTTCTAATGTCCTCACCAAGCAGGCCTGTGATTGTGGTGGGACTGAGAGAAAGTCTTCCCCTGAATGTCTTAAAAGCCTTGAAGATTTGCCTTCTCTGGAAAAAATTGGTGAATCATTTTCCACATGTCTTTACTTCAAAATACAGAAGAGAATTTCAACAGGTTGATTAATGTCTCACTTTTTTGCAGGTGCTGACAAACAATCTGCACATATTTATGTATTATCTTTTACTCCTACTCATTTACTGCTTATAGTGAAGGCAGATAGCAATCCTGGGACCTGTGACCAGTCCAAAGTTATCCCAGACTATACTTTGCTCTTTCTGTAGTGACTCATGCTATCTGACTTTTAACACCAAAGTAACACCACCATCATCGTCATCATAATCGTTGTCATCGTTGTCGTCATTGTCATAATGGGACAATGGGAAACAACAGGTTTTGATAGCTAAAACATAGAATCGTCGAGTTGGAAGAGGCCACAAGGGCCATCCAGTCCAAACCCCTGCCATGCAGGAATAAACAATCAAAGCATTCCTGACAGATGGCCATCCAGCCTGTGTTTACAACCTCCAAAGAAGGAGACTCCACCACACTCTGAAGCAGTGTATTCCACTTCCGAACAGCTCTTACTGAGTCAGGAAGTTCTTCCTAATGTTTAGGTGGAATCTCTTTTCCTGTAGTTTGAACCCATTGCTCCATGTCCTAGTCTCTGGAGCAACAGAAAACAAGCTTGCTCCATCCTCAGTATGACATCCCTCCAAATATTTAAACATGGCTATCATGTTCCCTCTCAACCTTCTCTTCTTCAGACTAACCATGACCAGTTCCATAAGCCACTCCTCATAGGGCATGGCCTCCAGACCTCCCACCATCCTGGTTGCCTTCCTCTGGACATTGTCCAGCTTCTCAATACCCTTCCTGAATTGTGGTGCCCAGAACTGGACACAGTATTCCAGGTGAGGTCTGACTAAAGCAGAATACAGTGGCACTATTACTTCCCTTGATCTAGACACTATACTCCTATTAATGCAGCCTGGAATCGCATTGGCCTTTTTAGCTGCTGCATCACACTGTTGACTCATGTTCAACTTGCGGTCTACTAGGACTCCTAGATCCCTTTCTCACTTTCCGAGGGAGTGTGTACTGCTGCTGAACAGCTCTTACTGTCAAAAAGTTCCTCCTAATGTTGAGGTGGAATCTCTGTTCCTGGAGCTTGCATCCATTGTTCCGTGTTCCAGTCTCTGGAGCAGCAGAAAACAAGCTTGCTCCATCCTCAACGTGACATCCCTTCAAATACTTAAACAGGGCTATCATATTGCCTCTTAACCGTCTTTTTTCCAGGCTAAACATACCCAGCTCCCTAAGTCTCTCCTCATGAGGCATGGTTTCCAGACCTTTCACCATTTTAGTCGCCCTTCTCTGGACACGCTCCAATTTGTCAATATCCTTTTTGAATTGTGGTGCCCAGAACTGGACACAGTATTCTAGATGAGGTCTGACCAAGGCAGAATACAGCAGCACTATTACTTCCCTTGATCTGGACACTATACGTCTATTGATGCAGCCCAAAATCGCATTGGCCTTTTTAGCTGCTGCATCACACTGTTGACTCATGTTCAACTTGTGGTCTACTAGGACTACTAGATCCCTTTTGCACGTAGTCTCATTTAGCCAGGTCTCCCCCATCCTATATCGATGCATTTCATTTTTTCGCCCTAAGTGCAGTACCTTACATTTCTCCGTATTGAATTTCATTTTGTTAGCTTTGGCCCAGCTCTCCAGTTTATCCAGGTCATTTTGAATTTTGATCCTGTCCTCCAGGGTATTAGCTACTCCTCCTAATTTGGTGTCATCTGCAAATTTGATAAGTATGCCCCTAATTCCGTCATCCAAGTCATTGATAAAAATTTTGAATAGCGTTGGGCCCAGGACAGAACCTGGGCCCAATCACCTTGCTTTTTTTCCTTATAGGGTCATGTTGGAGACATTCTGTCCAGCTTTTTCTTGTTTATGTTTAATATCTGGGTCTCTAGATTGGTCCAGTCCAAGGACTGTGGTGTTCCACTTCACAACCCAACTGGGCCAATCTGTTGTGATCCAAAAATTAGACCAAAAGTCCAAATCATTGCTCCACTGTTCAATGTGGCAAAACTGGTTGTGCAGCCAAGGCATGTGAATAGCAGGATAAATATATCATGAAGTGAAGTGGAGCAGAACAATGCTCCCTGGTTTGGTTACCCACCTCCACTGCAAATGGGAATGATCAAGCAACATGTATCAGCACACTGCTTATCCACACTAAGCCAGGGTTCCCACAGACCCCTGATTTTCCATGTCATAAGATAATTGGTGTTATCTGCATGGCAGGACTGCAGACAGGAATCTTTCCCAACCCTACCTGTAAATGCTTTTTGCTTTGTCTCCAAGCCTAACTGAACAATGCTGAACAGGCTGTAGACCAGTGCTTCAATCGAACTCTAACTGATGTCTGCCTGATCATCTGGAGGAGATTCTTTCTCATTTTTGGTGAGGAAGCGAGTGATTTAAAGTCTGCCCAATGGAAACCTATCCATATACTTCATACATGCCTGACTTAGGACGCCTGATATAATAATTCTGTGCAGCAGCCATGTCCATTTAATCTTGCAAGGAAGTTCACTTGCTACTGGAGGTGTTAGTTAACTCCATATGATTAGGCAAGCAAAATAGGAAGGACTGTCTCACTGTAACCCTAGCTGCTTAGCCTCTAATTATCCCCTGATTGAAGTTATGAAACTTAGGACTTATTTCTGCCAAGCAGCTGGCTATTAATTGAATCAACATAAAACTGAACACCACCAGCCTAGATTGAAGAAGACTTAAATGCTGCCTGTCTTTGCACCAGGCTGTTGCCAGGTACAGGACTGGCCCACTATGGGACCATGGAAGCCTGCACACACACACCCTGTGCCCCATACCCCCAAATTTTGAAAACTTATTTTCTTTTTTGGCAGCACAATTTGGCCCCATAATTTCCAGGCGGAGGGATCAATGTTGCCATATTTCCCTCTTTGAGCCATCTTAAGCCCAGGAAAGACCTGCCCTAGAGGGGTCAGGATCGGCCTCTGATGTTGCCTGCTCCTGCCATTTTCAGTTGTGTTCCGGTAACCTTGATACTAATTTTCCCCCCATTGGTACTTGCTAACAGATATTCTCTGCTGACTGTGGGTGGGTGGGTGGTGGTAATGGTTTTGTCTGGATTGGGGAAAGATAATGAAGCTGCAAAATCAGCTGGGGAAACGGAGGCTGACCAGTGTAAGGGAATGTAATGTCAGTGGATGATGGTTAGCCAACAGAGTTAAAGCCTGCCAGATTTTATAGACTGTAATATGTTTTTAATATAGTGTGTGCCCCTAAAGTTTCAATTCTCAGCAACAACCTTGTATGCTATGCTTCTTAGATTTCTAACAATAAAGCTTTCTGAAGAATTTTGAAACTGTTGTTTACTGAGTCTGGGAATGCAAATACATTATAGGAGGTCTCAAAATGGCCTTGGGAGGCACATGCATCCCATGGGCCAAAGTTACCCTACTCCTGCCTTCAGAGAACAGTTACCCTAAGGGCTGTGGATGCTGAAGAAAGGCTCCATAGCCCATTGACAAAGCACAAACACGGAGTACAAAAGGGCTTAAGTGAAACGGTGGAAAGAATATTCAGAAATATTTAAAACTTGGTTGAAAAGAATGGCTGGAATTTATTATTGCAGTTATAAATGCATAACCTAGAGCTGCACATTTGTAACTGATTTGTATTCATGGTCCCTATGTATTCATGATCATGGCAATACTGTAGGGAATACATAAGGCTCGGATCCCAATCCTACTGGGAGCAACCACTGTGATGCAGCAGACTGACATTTCCACCCTCCTCCTACAAGCAATCTCCAGTGTGAGGAGGAATTGTTACAGGGATCCTGCTTCTGACTGTCACACTGAAGACTACTGGTGGGAGAGGGTGGAAACTTTAGTCTGCTGTGTCCTGATTGGCAGGGGAACAGACCTCTGTCACTCACAGTGGCTGATGCAAATCTCAGTCTTAATTTCTTAAGTGTTGTAAAACCCTGATGAGGAGAATCCTGGATTGAGGAGATTTCTCATAGCTGGGGAGTTAGTCTGAACAAAATTCAAACATGGTTGCAGAAAATGCTGTTTCCTGTGCAAACATCAACAACAATGACAACAAACAAACAAAGCCACATGGGAATTTCATACAAAATAAATCCTAAACTACAACATTTTGAAATGCAGCTGAACATCTTTGAATAATATAGAATAACTTTCCATGTGAGGGAATCTCACGACATCAGCTGGAATCCTGTTGGTGACATACACATACAAAATATGTCCTTCTTTATATCTATTTTATTTATTTATTTATTTATTTATTTATTTATACCCCGCTCATCAGCCACAAGGCTATCAGAGCAGCTTACAAATTGTTTTTAAGCAATAGCAATTTACACATCTACACTGCATTAAGTAGTTTCCAATGTGTGTTAGCAAATTGCCCCCACAAGCTGGGTACTTGCAAAGGAAGCCCTCCTGGCAGCTTCCAAGAATGAGTTGCTGGAAAGCCAAGAGGATGATGTCAGCTCTTCTCTCCCACCTACAGAACTGCAGCCAAGGGCTTCCCGGGAATGTCCTGTTGTCCTTCCCCTCCCTCCAGCCGGCAGTGGCCTCCTACCATTACTCCCTCAAGCCAGAAAATAGGAATCACAGCACGCTCTGGTTTGGGAAATTATGTGGAGCTCCATATGCAGAGCATTCTTTCCACCAGCAGAATACTGGATCTCAGCCATTGGGGGCCTGTCTATACTGCAGAAATACAGCAGTTTGGCATCACTTCATCCACCATATTTCTATCCTATGAAATTCTGTTATTTGTAGTTTGGTGAGGCACCAGAGTTCTCTGAAAGAAAAGACTAAATACCTTACAAGGATAAAGTGGTGTCAAACTGCTGTATTTCAACAGTGTACACAGACCCTGGGTCACCACTGAAAAGGCCCTGTTTCTGCAGCATCGATCTCTTCCTCACAATAGACCAAGGAGGCCTTCTTATCCACTTGAGGAAAAGTATGACCAAAGACTTGAAATTTAGTAAGTTACTAGTTTTATCATTATTCTTTTACCTTTCCTTAACAACGATAGGTATCATGCTGCTGCTGATTGTGCTGCAAGCTGCTCTGGGTGCCATATTAGGACTAAAAATAAGATACATAAATAATTATTTCAGCTGAGCAGAATCCAAATTTACCCACAATTTCCTTGTACATGAAATTCAGTGGTTCAACTTGAGCAGACCAGAATTGGTGATTACCCCTTGCTGTCAGAAGTGGAATCCAAATGCTCCACAATAAATATCTCTTTTACCATTAAGCAACCACTTATCATCTTCATTTCTTCCCTCTGCTGCCCATCCTATGCTGCTGCTCACAGAAGGTTGTTTCACCTTGCAGAATGACAGGGCTGGCTATATTTGGAAGAAAGACTAGCCAGAGTAGGGGTGGTTCAAAGGCAATTTTAGGCTGTATCAATAGAAGTATAGTATCTAGATCAAGGGAAGTAATAGTGCCGCTCTATTCTGCCTTGGTCAGACCTCACCTAGAATACAGTCTCCAGTTCTGGGCACCACAATTCAAAAAGGATATTGACAAATTGGAGCGTGTCCACAGAAGGGGGACTAAAATGGTGAAAGGTCTGGAAACGATGCCTTATGAGGAGAGACTTAGGGAGCTGGGTATGTTTAGCCTGGAAAAAAGACGGTTAAGAGGCAATATGATAGCCCTGTTTAAGTACAGTCGTCCCTTCACATTCGCGGGGGTTCCGTTCCGCGGACCCCCGCGAATGTGAAAAAACCGCGAATAACGACACCCTCCCCCCTCCCTCCCCAGGCCTTCGCGGGGCCTTCCTAGGCCCCGCGAAGGTCTCCCCGGCCCTCCCTCCCTCCCTCCCCAAGCCTTCGCGGGGCCTTCCTAGGCCCCGCGGAGGCCTCCCCGGCCCTCCCTCCCTCCCCAGGCCTTTGCGGGGCCTTGCTAGGCCCCGCGGAGGTCTCCCCGGCCCTCCCTCCCGCCCCCCCAGGCCTTCCTGGGGCCTCCGGAGCGTCTCCGGAGGCCCCAGGATCGCCTCCCCAGCCCTCCCCACCCCGTCCCCAGGCCTTCCTGGGGCCTCCGGAGCATCTCCGGAGGCCCCAGGATCGCCTCCCCAGCCCTCCCCACCCCGTCCCCAGGCCTTTCTGGGGCCTCCGGAGATGCTCCGGAGGCCCCAGGATCGCCTCCCCAGCCCTCCCCACCCCGTCCCCAGGCCTTCCTGGGGCCTCCGGAGATGCTCCGGAGGCCCCAGGATCGCCTCCCCAGCCCTCCCCACCACATCCCCAGGCCTTCCTGGGGCCTCCGGAGCGTCTCCGGAGGCCCCAGGATCGCCTCCCCAGCCCTCCCCACCCCGTCCCCAGGCCTTCCTGGGGCCTCCGGAGCATCTCCGGAGGCCCCAGGATCGCCTCCCCAGCCCTCCCCACCACGTCCCCAGGCCTTCCTGGGGCCTCCGGAGCGTCTCCGGAGGCCCCTGCATCGCCTCCCCAGCCCTCCCCACCCCGTCCCCAGTCCTTCCTGGGGCCTCCGGAGATGCTCCGGAGGCCCCAGGATCGCCTCCCCAGCCCTCCCCACCGCGTCCCCAGGCCTTCCTGGGGCCTCCGGAGCGTCTCCGGAGGCCCCAGGATCGCCTCCCCAGCCCTCACCACCCCGTCCCCAGGCCTTCCTGGGGCCTCCGGAGCGTCTCCGGAGGCCCCAGGATCGCCTCCCCAGCCCTCCCCACCGCGTCCCCAGGCCTTCCTGGGGCCTCCGGAGACGCTCCGGAGGCCCCAGGATCGCCTCCCCAGCCCTCCCCACCACGTCCCCAGGCCTTCCTGGGGCCTCCGGAGCGTCTCCGGAGGCCCCAGGATCGCCTCCCCAGCCCTCCCCACCGCGTCCCCAGGCCTTCCTGGGGCCTCCGGAGCGTCTCCGGAGGCCCCAGGATCGCCTCCCCAGCCCTCCCCACCCCGTCCCCAGGCCTTCCTGGGGCCTCCGGAGCGTCTCCGGAGGCCCCAGGATCGCCTCCCCAGCCCTCCCCACCCCGTCCCCAGGCCTTCCTGGGGCCTCCGGAGCGTCTCCGGAGGCCCCAGGATCGCCTCCCCAGCCCTCCCCACCCCGTCCCCAGGCCTTCCTGGGGCCTCCGGAGCGTCTCCGGAGGCCCCAGGATCACCTCCGCAGCCCTCCCCACCGCGTCCCCAGGCCTTCCTGGGGCCTCCGGAGCGTCTCCGGAGGCCCCAGGATCGCCTCCCCAGCCCTCCCCACCCCGTCCCCAGGCCTTCCTGGGGCCTCCGGAGCGTCTCCGGAGGCCCCAGGATCGCCTCCCCAGCCCTCCCCACCCCGTCCCCAGGCCTTCCTGGGGCCTCCGGAGCGTCTCCGGAGGCCCCAGGATCGCCTCCCCAGCCCTCCCCACCCCGTCCCCAAGCCTTCCTGGGGCCTCCGGAGCGTCTCCGGAGGCCCCAGGATCGCCTCCCCAGGCCTTCATGGGGCCTCCGGAGCGCCTCCGGGGGCCCCGTGGACGCCTCGCTGGGCCTCCCCGCTCCCTCTATGTCTTTCACGGGGCCTCTGGAGGCCCCGTGTCACGGTTTTGGGGGGGCCCCGGGGGGGGCCCTCCCAAAACCGCGAATAACCGAAACCGCGAATGTCAAGTTCGCGAATGTGGAGGGACAACTGTATTTGAACAGGTGTCATGCTGTGGATGGAGCAGGCTTGTTTTCTGCTGCTCCAGAGACTGGAACACGGAGCAATGGATGCAAGCTCCAGGAACAGAGATTCCACCTCAACACTAGGAGGAACTTTGCGACAGTAAGAGCTGTTCGGCAGTGGAACGCACTCCCTCGGAGCGTGGTGGGGTCTCCTTCCTTGGAGGTCTTTAAACAGAGGCTGGATTGCCATTTGTTGGGGATGCTTTGATCAAGATTTCCTGCGTGGCAGGGGATTGGACTGAATGGCCCTCGTGGTCTCTTCCAACTCTACAATTCTATGATTCTATGATTCTATGAGTGGAATGTGGACATGAGATATATTCAGCATTGCACAAGTTACATTTTGGGGGAAGGGGGGGAATAGACTAGAACTGGAAACAGAAACACCTTTCCCATTTCAGTAGCTTGGTGCATATCTCTAGTCAAATGTTGGTCCAAATATCAGACTATTAAGTACCAAAGTCAGAATTGTCCAGGCCATTGTACAAGTCACTCCCCGTATCCGCAGAACCAATATTTGTGATTTCAGTTATCCACAGCTGAAAAAATAGGGACACATACCATACAGTCATGCTGGAAAATGCCTAGAGGGGTATCCTCTCTAGGAATCACTAGGTCCTCCAATGTAACTCTATGGTATGTTTGTACTGGAAATCCTTTATTTTAATAGGGTTTGCTATTATCCATGGTTTCAATTATAAATGGTAAGTCCAGGATTGTATTCCCCATGGATATGGGATGGGGGGCAACCTTTATTTCTAATTTCTATTTATGGTTGTAAAAGCTGGACAATGAAGAAATCTGACAGGAAGAAAATCCACTCATTTGAAATGTGATGCTGGAGAACAGTCCTATGCCACAGACTGTTAAAAAGACAAATGAATGGGTCTTAGAGCAAAGTAAGACTGAAATTTCAATAGAAGCACAGATGACTAAACTGAGGCTGTCATACTTTGGACATCTCATGAGACAATGTAACTCATTCGAAAAGACAATGATGCTTGATAAAGTGGAAGACAGAAGGAAAAGAAGGAGACCACACTATAGGTGGATTGGTTCTATTTTAGAAGCACCAAACCTGAGTTTGCAAGACCTGTACAGGGCAACTGATGACCAGGGCTCTTAGAAGTCTCTTATTCATTGGATTGCCAGTAGTCAAAGTTGACTTGACAGCATATAACAACAACATAGAACAGAATCTAAGTGGGAAGGGGGAGAGAAAAATATTTGTAGGACTACAAGTTCTATCATCCCCGAGCCAGCAGGGAAAATGCTGCTTCAGGGGTTCTGGGAGCTGTAGTCCCCCAAAAGGAACTTTTCCAAGCTCTTCAGAGAATACAGTCCATGTTGACAACTTGACATTATTGAAATGTCTTCACATTTTGTTTTCTGGTGCAGCTGAAAATGGCAAAACACTTAAGAATGTGATTGTAGATTCCAATGATCCCAAGAAACAATTTAAAAAATTTTCATAGGGGGAATAGCTGTATATGTCGACAGCATAAAGGGCATTGCTTTTAAAGATTACTCAGACTGTTAATCTCTGATAAATTCCAGATATTGAGTGGATTTAACCCAACCTTTTGTTCAAGAAGCAAGTTCAAGATTTTCCCCTCCTCAAAAATCTCTGTCTCTGAGTTTTTTAAAAAATTATAATGTTAAACCTCCTACACTGTCTCATTCTCACTACAAATTGAAATGTCAGAAATAATCAGAGCTATCGTCAAGCTACATCTGTTGTAACAAAGTGAGAGAACCCTACAATTCTCACAAGGCTACAGGAGTTAAGATATCCATTGGGATGCTCACTTCTCTATGTTGCAGTACTGTGCCATACTTTGGCAACTGGGATCTGGTGCACTGAATATGGCAATGGTAGGTAACTTGATGCTCTCCTGATATTTTGGACAACTTCTGTAAGCATAAGCTAGCATGGCCAATGGCCAGGGGTTATGGAGGGTCACAAAGTCATCAACCCTACATTATGGCCTCAGCCTTATAAAATGGCCTTTTTCTATGGTTGACCCTAGCAAATATCTTCCATGTTCATATGACAGGCCCATACAGTACCTTGTCCCTGGATCAAATGACATTTCCCCCAAGGATCAGAAGAAACATGATCACACCACTCATCCTAGCACAGACTGGGCACAAAATTTGTGAATAATCCAAACCCCACCGCCAAAAGTATCTATGGAATTGGGGGAGTTGATAGATCCCAAGTTGACATACATCTCTGGATCCTCTGCTATAATCTCCAAGATCCCATGTAAAAGTAGGATTTGGGCCTAACAGAGAGGCCTAAATCTGGAGACACATTGCCTGTTCAGTAGCTCCTGTCTTTTAGCCATGCTCTAGAGGAGTATCTCAAATGAAGATATGCTACTGGGTGGGTAGAAGGTTGATCAGGATCTACAGGTAGACTGTTAGGTAATTTGTGATAAATCTGCAAGCTTTCCAGACTCTTCATGTTTAACTATAACAACAATAAAGTAATCTCTCTTCCTCCCCCTGCCCCCACACCAAATATATATTGCTGAAATGAAGAATGATGACAAGGGAAGGAGATAACCAGGAGCTGGCACTTATGTGGAAGGGCTGTTAACTTTTGTTCAGCTTTAGTAATGGACTCTGAATTTTGCATATGTCTTCTGCAGCAAGCTTGGTCTGGTGGATCAGGAAAAAATGGGGTGGGGGATCCAAAGATATTCTGCAAGCCTAAAGTATTTCCACAAGTGCCTTGGATCAAGTTCCTGCAGATCACAGTCCCACTGATATTCCCAGAAGGGGATGGAGGATAGGACCAGCTCTAAAACAGTCCTGCTTGATAACTATTGATGCAATTTCTCATGGATTAATGAATGAATGAATAATCTCTATTGTATTGGTCTTTGGACCCTAGCAGATCAATTTCTTTTTATGCTTGGCTTCTTAGTGCTTTCTCTTTTCGTGCTGAGCACCTCCCAAGACATAGCAAGAGGTTTGGTGTGGAGATATATGAGAAATTTGCCTCCAGGGTTTTTGTTTTTTTGATGGAGGTTATAAAATTAATAGTAAATAAAATAATATATGTACTCAATTCTACCCTTACCAGCAGGGATGTAACTATGAAGGTTGAGTTGGGAAAATATGGGCATTCAGTACAAAATTTCAAGCATTGCAATAACTTAAAACAGTAATTGAGCACTTGGAAATATATGCCGGAATTCTGTTTGGGCCTTATGTATTTGTAGGTGGACTTACATCTGTGGGAATTAGAATTGCACAATTGCATAACTGCCATATCCAGTAGCGGGCTGTTGTTACATTTCTATGCAGCAAGACCAGCAAGGTGCCCGATGTGCATTGGTGCATAATGCACATCAGTATCAATGTGTGTTGGTGCATAGTGAGTATCATTGTGCAAGGCACACCAATGTGCATCATGCAGTGATTACCTTTGCACACCAATGCACATTTCAAAGTAGTGTCCATTGGACCCCATGCATATTTGACATTCTTGCTGGTGTCCTGTTATGCATCTTTGCAACTGAGTACAAGGGTTTCTTAAAGCTTCTGCTATGTAGCTTTGTTGTTGTTAACTGCTGTCAAGTTGACTTCAACTTATGGTGACCCTGTGCATGAGAGTAATCCAAGGGTTTGTCTGTTGCCTGAATGCATGGGGTCTGTGGGGACCCATTTGTGACTTTCAAATTATGATATTAAATTGGGGAATTTTAATTAGCTCAAAGGTATGGCTGCAAGACACTGGGTAACTTGCGGGATATTGCACCTGTGTATACCAGTAATCACTGCAGAGACTCTGGGTTTAAAGTAAATTAAAAATGGTTTTTATTGGAAATTTACACGGAAGCATTCACATATGCAATCATGTTCAAAAGAGACCACAATAGGTGAGTGCAAAAATCCATTTGTGGATGCAGCAACTCACGGGGTGTTCAGAGGGAGACTGGCTTCTCCCCCCTCCCAGGTATTCAAAAAGAGCAGCAGTGATTGGATGTATGTTCGTTGGTCTGCAGTTTGGGTGGTGGCCCAGCAAAACCGAAAGCTGGAAAAACCTCATTGCAATGGAAACTGGGGCACCAAGAAGTCTGGGATCCCTGGTTAGTGGGAGGAACTTAGAGAAAATTATACCAATAGAAATAGCAATAACATTGATATTTCTATAATGCTTATCAGTGCCAAAGCACTCCCTAAGTGGTTTACAATGGTTTAGATAATTTCCCCCATTTTTCCCCAAGCTCATTTTACCCAGCTTGGTAAAATGAGTACCAAGCTGGGTACTCATTTTACTGACCTATGGAAGGATGGAAAGCTGAGTCCACCTTGGATTGGACTCATAACATTGTGGCTTGCAGTATTGGCATTTAACCACTGAACCACCAGGGCTCCTGGAGCCTCTCCAGCAGAAGCTGGGGGCTATGGAGCAAAGCCTTATGGGCATTAGAATTACCAAAACAAAACTGAACTTCTATAAACAACAAACACAAACAGACAAGTAAGAAATGCAGCTTTTGTTATCCCACCCCATTTAGATGGGGTAACCCTGAAATGCTGCTGACTTCCAATGCCCAATCCTTTTGATTTGCTGTACAGTACACTAAAACCCATAACATGTGGTCAATGCAGCTCCTATTTGAAAGGAATGGGTGTCAAACTTTACCCTGCTGAGTTCTATTTAGAAAAGGGCCCTGGCTGTAACTTACCCGAACTGGTACTTGGCCAGGAGTGACAAGTCTACAAGGCAAAATAAGGGACCAGGATGTTTGCCTCTGATGCACGTGTACTCACACAGAGCCCGAACTGGGCACAAAGTGCTATCTGAACAGGTCTGAAGTCAAATTACTGCTCCTTTCCATTTCTGGTCAGTTTTTGATCCCCTTATTTTTAGTGTTGCATACTGCTCCCTCATTGTGAGGTCTCTACATTCCAATGCCCTGCCAGACTTGTCTTCCCTAGATTGTACCACTAACTCACTAATGCATAATGCACCAAAAAATGCTGTGAGAGATACCACATGAAAAAGTTACCCTTTGTATGGGGAAATGCTGATATCAGCCCAGAGACCCCTCAGACCTTTTAGTATAGCAAGGGACAACAGTTGTCTTCAATCCTTAATTTTGCCTCTCTGCCTAGTCCATTAGCCTTAGACCAAAATGCAAAAGCTGAAAGGTGAGACTTAATAGACTGTGGTGACAAACCTTGTGTTATTAGGAATAGGTAAGGGACAGGAAAAGGCCATAATCCCCCAATTCTTCCTGCTTCCTAAATCTCTCAAATTCCCAAGCAGCTCTAACATAACTGTTAACACTGTGTGCCAGGGAAAGTCTTATGGCCCTAACTACCTCAGCCTTCCAAGCATTCATAGTTCTTCTGCCATTGGCTCTGATATGGCTGCTGCTTCTGACACCAGTTGTCTGAAGTGCTCCATCTGCATGCAGGAAAGAGAGTCTGCTAACACATTTTCAACCCCAGCTACATGTAATGCTGTGAAGAGCATGTTATGTCATAAGCACTGAAGGGTGAACTCCCTGACCAGCCTCATAACCTTATCTGATTTTGAGGAAGGGAATTGACAACCTACACTGTGGTCTTGTTATCACACCAAAAATGAACTGCTGAGTTGACTAACTCAGTAGCCCATATTTTAACTGCTACAAAGATGGGGGAAAATTCTAAAAAGTGTCACTCAGCTGTAACACCCATTTGAAACTAATCATCTGGCCACCTGTGGGCATACAAGCGTCCCTCAAAGTATACTCCAAAAACCAAGGGCCCCACTGTATCAGAAGATAGCTGTAATGTGCCTTTCAATTTTAATTCTTCCCTCCAAAGTGATACCCCATTAAAGCTTGCTAAAAAATTATTTTTCTCCTGGGCCAGGGGAACCCCTAACTCCTCTGTCAACTGTTTAAACTGATCAAGCAAAAAGGTACACTGACCTGTACCAAACTCACCCATAAAAAAGAAAATTGCCAAATAATGGACTACTCTTCTGGCTCCTGTTCCAAACTTAATAGCCCATTCAAGAAAGGAGATGAATTTCTCAAAGGCAGAACACGAGACTGAAAACCCCATTGGTAAGGTCCAATCCATGTAATACTTTCCCTCAAAGAAAAAAAAAACCCAGCAACTTGAAATCACTATGGTGCACAGGTAACAAGCAAAATGCAGACTTGATGTTGAACTTAGCCAATTCCACCCCCACCCTGTGTGTCCCTGCAATGTCAAAGGAAATATACCTAACTGGGCACAACTCCATGGGAATGGTGTCATTCACTGATTCCCCTTTTGGGTAAGATAGGTGGTGGATAATCCTGAACTCTCCTGGTGCCTTCTTTGGCACCACCCCTAATAGCAAAACCCTCAAATTGGTGACTGGGGGAGGTATAAGGACCAACCACCCTTCCTTCATTGACTTTCTTTCTAATCTTTTCCCTAACAATGTGTTCCAGTCCATTAACTGCCTTCAGGTTTCTAGCCATGAAAGGATGTCTATGCCCCTGGCATGGTATGTGAAACCCAAATTGAAATCCCTCCCTTACATGTTAGGCTGCTGCATAGTTAGGATAACACACCAACCATGCCACAAGCCTGTCCAATTTGATCAGGCTAGGTCCCTTTTGCTGGTGTGGTGGGATTATTTGGCCCTTTTCTGTTCCCTTGTTGATCCCTATTAGCTCCCGATTGGCCTCTACTTTTGGGGCAATTTCAAAAGGAATGAGGGCCACCACAAATGGAACACTCATGCCTGTATTTACAGGGTCAGCATGCACATGAACCCTGAACCCCAAATTCCCAGAAAAGCAACCTTTGTTGCTGTGCTGGGGCACCCTGATAACATGTAGGGGGAACTCCCTTACTATTCTGTAGCAAATGGCCACTATCAGCCCATTTTCCCTGCATCAGCCTCACAGGTGTCATGACCTGCATACACAGCTGAGCATGTATGAAGCCCTGGTGGCGCAGTGGTTAAATGCCAGTACTGCAAGCCACAGTGTTATGAGTTTGATCCCAGAGGGCTCCAAGGTTGCCTCAGCCTTCTGTCTTTCTGTAGGTCTGTATATGAGTACCCAGCTTGTTGGGAGCAATTAGCTAAAAATCATTGTAAACCACTTAGGGAGTGCTTCAGCACTGATAAGCGGTGTATAAATATCAATGTTAATGCTAATGCTATGAATTCCCACCATAAAGAGGGGTACTTCACAGCATTCATCTGAAAGGATTTATTGTATAAAAGCCACACTGGTCTTATGAAGCTGGAATAGACTCTATAGATGATGTTTATATATTGAATTAAGGGATAAGCCCTGTGTGGTTGAGCCTTGGATACAACACCTGCATAAATAAGAACCTTAAATCAATTAGCCCAGTTTCTATCAACCCTGTACTTTTGTTATCTTCTCTTTTCCCCTCAACTTTACATTCTCTTTCTCTTTTTTATTTAATTCCCTGTAAAGTGGTGAGAATACATCCACATAATCCCCACGCAGTATGTTCTTGGTTGTAAATGTAGCCAGGTATTCTCCTAGTACTACCATCTGCTCACCTGTTAAGCTGTCTCCCTGTGTCATAAAACTATAAGCCCCTGTTGGCACAAGACTGCCACCCATCTGACCACCCTGAGAATTGAAGTTAGGAGAAATAGCACACCAAGGGGAAAACAGGATTAGCCCAAGACCATGGTTGAGTGGAGTCCATCCTGCACTCACAGCTAGTCCCTGGCATGTTCTGCATCATGTGAGGATTCATAGGTTAATTAGAAGGTGTACTCCGTATCCCCCAAGACCACCTGGGCCCCACAGCTGAGGTGTCTGTTGTATCTGTAGCCTCACCTGAACCATGCAGTGGTACTTGGACATCATCTGGCAGGGTAAGGTCTGCAGGGGCCAAGGAGACCTGGACAACATCCTCATGCACCACCAGCTCACCTGGACTGACCATCTTCCTTGTTCCAAAGTGTCTAAATGAGCAAGAATCTCACGAGCTATGCTACCCTTGATTATATCTTTAGCTTTCGTGCTTCCTTTGGAACTAGAAGCTTGATTGTTCTTCTCTAATGCTTGTAACGTTGCCAAAATAAGATCAGTGATCTCTTCTCCCCCTTCATCCTCAGATGAAGAGGACACATGTGGAGGGGGGGGGACTTGGTTGGAGCCTTCTTTGCAGGGCCTTTGCCCCTGGATACACCAGAGCCTTTCTCTGGGGACATGTTAAATTCCTAATCTCTAGCTCAGAGCTCCCAATTGTGTATGTGTCTGCATGTGTGACTGCTCACATGCCCTAATCAGTAAGGCATAACAAATTCTTTTCCTTTCTTTCTTTTTTTTTTTTTAAATATTTACTTATTTATTACTGGTTGATTGATGTACTTATTTCTCTATTCAGAATACATAGGTTCCTCTCTATTCTCATTTAGTCAGACCTCACCTGGAATACTGTGTCCAGTTCTGGGCACCACAATTCCAGAAGGATATGGACAAGCTGGAATGTGCCACTCTATTCTGCTTGGGCCAGACCTCACCTGGAATACTGTGTACAGTTCTGGGCACCACAATTCAGGAAGGATTTTGAGAAGCTGGAATGTGTCCAGAGGAGGATGACCAAAATGGTGGGAGGTCTGGAAGCTACGTCCTATGAGGAGCCGCTTAGGGAGCTCAGCATGTTTAGTCTGGAGAAGAGAAGGTTGAGAGGGGACATGACAGCCATGTTTAAATATTTGAAGGGATGTCATACTGACAATGCAGCAAGCTTGTTTACTACTGCTCCAGAGACTAGGACACGGAGCAATGGGTTCAAATACAGGAAAAGAGATTCCACCTAAACATTAGGAAGAACTTCCTGACCCTGTAAGAGCTGTTCAGAAGTGGAATACACTGCTTCAGAGTGTGGTGGAGGCTCCTTCTTTGGAGGTTTTTAAGCGGAGGCTGGATGGCCATCTCTCAGGAATGTTTTGATTGTGTATTCCTGCATGACAGGGGATTGGACTGGATTGCCCTTGCGGTCTTTTTCAACTACAGTATATGATTCTATGAATCTATGTGTCCAGAGGAGGGGAACCAAAATGGTGAGAAGTCTGGAACTGTGCCCTATGAGGAGCAACTTAGGGAGCTGGATATGCTCAGTCTTGGGAAGAAAAGGTTAGGAGGGGACATGAAAGCCATGTTTAAATATTTGAAGGGATTTCATACTGAGGGTGCAGCAAGCTCATTTTCTGTGGCTCTAGAGACTAGGACATGGAGCAATGAACTGAAACTCCAGGAAAAGAGATTCCACCTAAACATTAGGAAGAACTTCCTGTTTGGCAGAGGAATGCACTGCCTTGGAGTGTGGTGGAGTCTCCTTCTTTGGAGGTTTTTAAGCAGAGGCTGGATGGCCATCTGTCAAGAATGCTTTGATTGTTTACTCCTGCATGGCAGGACTGGATGGCTCTTGTGGTATCTTCCAACTCTATGATTCTATGATAGGAGGCTTGTTCTTGTGCATATTGTAATTATGGGACCTCTTTTATAAAGCAATCAGGCCCTTTTAGTAGGGCCTAGTCAGGCCCACAGGCCACAGGAATTAGTCTCCTTAGGCTACTAAAGTTAGTCCCAACCCGCCACTTAGATCCAACTAGCCCTCTGGGCTACAATAGCTAACTACATGTTACACCCGAGAAGGCCTCACTGACACAGGTCATTGGCACACGCCTGCTGATTGCTCCTGCCCAAATGGGCCCCACCCCCTCTTGGACCTGACCAGGCCTCAGGTCTACACAATAATAGCCATGTTAGCTTAACAAGGCCAGGTTCACAGGTGCTTGCACAAGCTCGCTGGCCTCACCTGGTCTTTAAACTTAAAAATATATGGCCAGAGGCCGCTGCTGCCATACAAATGTTTGCTTCCCAGACCCTTCTGGGGCCACCCACCATGTCTGGACAGGTGACTCACTCCTGCATGTGGGCCTGCTTCCAGGGCCATGCCTATTCCAGATGCTGCCTTGAGACTGGGCCCATGGCCGCCCGACAGGCCTGAGTTATGCAGCTTTGCTGCTTGAGTTGCTGCTCCGTCTGCTGCTCCCATTACTCTTCCTTCACTCCACCAATTCCAGCTCCAATAAAAGCCCACCGTTTGTTCTTGTATTGCTCACTCACTCCATCAGTCTCCCATCCAAAGAAAGAAGAGGAGGAGTGAAGGGGAAACAAGGCCTTTTATAACCTGCCCAATCTCCACCCCTCCACTCCTTGAATCATGGCACATGGTACTGATGCAGCTTTTGAGGTTGCCTCCATTCATAGGAGGCCAGAAAACATGGTTCCTCCACAGGCATGCTGCTCAGTGTGCTGAGCGAACAGAATTATCAGACAAGGACAAAAAGCCTCTTACCCCGTTGATCAATTTAACTAACTAGCACAGGAATAGGTGGTGACTAGGGTGAAAACTGCCAGAGCGAATACTGGAGAGTGTTTGTGCATCTTTAATGGTTGTGTAGAAGAGGGAATTTCAATAGCTGATGCTAGTTACTTGGTTGCATGAGAAGCAGCACTGGCTGAAATACCTCCACAAGCCTCCTGAACTTTCTATCCATAACTGCTCAGCCCTGCCTAGAAGAGCAATAACCAGAATGTGCCTATGCTGTAGTCCCATTCCTCCCTGATACAACAGCATTCTGTGCTATCAGGATCTCTGGGACATTAAAACGGTGGTGTCCAAGGCTCACTGGAACACTTCCTAGTTTCCTAAGGTGTTTTGTCACTGAGCAGAAACACGAGATTCTCTCTCTCTCTCTCTCTCTCTCTCTCTCTCTCCTCTCTCTCTCTCTCTCTCTCTGGCTTTTCTTTGCATACAAAGATTCAGAAAGGACTTGCGCTGATGACTAAAACGGCCAATCAGAGATAAACAAGTCTGGTTGCAGAAAGCACAGCAGAAGGTCTCCTTGGGTGATGTTTCTGGGTTGTGATTCTTTCTGTGTTGTCGTTTCTCTTCAAGACTTGTTCGGCGTGAGTTCTCAAATAAGGCTGCAGCATTGTGGATAGTGCGTCTCCATGCCTCCCAATGTGAGGCCATGGTGGACCATTGTTGGTGATCAATTTGGCCAAGCCTGAGATGTTGCTTCAGGGAGTGATTAAATATTCCAAGTGTCCACATGCCTAGAATGGAGTTGGATTCAATAGAATCCAAGGGAGAAGGAGCTCTGAGAGACATCATTTTATAGAGAACCAATGTCTCAACTTGTTATTTACTGTATGGTCTCACCCAGAGATTTAGTTGACTTCCTGAACTGGAGAAGAACTTTATGGGGACAGCAGGGCCCTGCTGAGATGAGAGAGTCAGTATGGTGCAGTACTTTGAGTATTGGGCTACGGCCCTGTCTACACTAGTTAAAACCCCGACACCCACCCACCCATGAATCTGGCCTGTCAAGTCCACACTATGTGAAGCCTTATCCCCAAATTGGGTGTGATAAGGCTACACAACATACAACCATCTCCACACCAAACTCAAGGCATACCACCTTAATCCATGTTTTAAAAATGTGCAGTTTTCTCCAGAGTTTGCTTGAAACTCCAGAGAAAACTGTTTTGTGAACAATGTATGTGCTTTGGGCTCAGGGTGGGTGAGGAGGCAGGACAAGCACTGCATGACAAATGCTGCCATGCCCCCCCCTTGCTCCTAAGCACCATATCCTCATTCTAATATTGGCTTGGAAGACAGAGCCGTGGTGCACAATTTCCACCTCTGAGGTCAGCAGCCAGCCGGGCCAGTTGCCTGCCTGGCTGCCTCATTCTGACCTCAGAGCAAGTGACTGCATACCAGAGGTGGTGGCGCCACAGAGGGGGGAAATGACTGCAGAGGTGCCTGAGGGTAAAAATCTGCATGATTCATTGTGTAGACAAGCCCAGCTTTGACCAGGTAAGGTGTAGTGCTTAAATCTGAGCCAGACGAATCTAAACTTCATGTGGCTCAGCTCTGGGCCAAAGTAGTCCAAATTTCAATCAGATTTTTAACTCAGTGCAGACTGGCCCTATGACTCTAGAGACTAGGGTTTGAATCCCCACTCAGTCATGGAAACCCACTGGGTGACCTTGGGAAAGTCACACTCTCTCAGCCTCAGAGGAAGGTAAAGGCAAATCCTCCCTGAACAAATCTTGCCAAGAAAATCCTGTGATAGGTTCTCCTTAGGGTCACCATAAGTCAGAAAAACTTGAAGGCACACAACAGCAGCAGCAGCAGCAGCAGCAGCAGCATCTTACCCAGCATCTTACCCAGCAGAGCAGGGAGCTCTGGTAGGTAAGGGAGCTCTGGTGGTGCAGTGGTTAAATGCCAGTACTGCAAGCCACCACGTTGCAAGTTCAATTCCAGCTGGCTCCAAGGTTCACTCAGCCTTCCATCCTTTCGTAGGTCGGTAAAATGAGTACCCAGCTTGTGGGGGGCAATTAGCTAACACACATTGGAAACTGCTTAACGCAGTGTAGATGTGTAAATAGCTATTGCTTAAAACAATTTGTACGCTGCTCTGATAGCCTTGAGGCTGAAGAGCGGGGTATAAATAAATTAATAAATAAATCAACAACAGGGCCCATGATAGCTCAGATACAGAACAGTGTTTCCCAAATTTTATTCCTCCAGATGTTTTGGACTTTATCTCCCAGAATTCCTGACTGTTGGCCAAGGTGGCTAGGGCTTCTGTGAGATGAAGTCCAAAACACCTGGAGGACCAAAGTTTGGGAATCACTGAATAGAGCATTACAAACTTCACTGACATTACCAGACGGTATAGAGAAAAGATTTCCACACCCATCCAAATGAGCACTGCAAGAACACTACCTGGATTCCATTTGCCTTTGTTCACAGGCAACACAATCGTGTTATTATGCATGCATTAACCTTCTCTTTGAGTCTTTGTGTAGAAGAAAATGCCTTGAACACTGCTTTAATATCTCGCCATGAAGAAATGTGTGGCCCAAGTCTCAAAGCATCTTGATCCTTGGAATATATATGTGTGTGTGCATACATATTTGCCAAATACTCCAAAAAATGCACACTGAATGAAACATAATTGCCATAAAATTGCCCATGTATGGATCTAGCTCCAAGCTATTGAACTTCATAGTCATTATATACCATTAAAAATGGGGTGGTTTCTTTTAGACGTCAATCTCTCAAATGCCTTTTGTTGTATTTCAATGTCAGCTCTCCAGTGACCAAAGTAATGCCTGCTAATCCTTGTAAATGTTTGCCCCAAACCTCCACAAGCCCTGCCTCATTGGGAGCATTTGGCTCTGGGCATACAATGCGATTAATGCAGAATGTTGTACCCTAAGTGGCACCACACTGTCTTCATTTGCTGGTATTGTTATTTGGCCAAATAATATTTGATTTGTCATGTGGGAGGAAGGGGGAATGCTTTTCAAGTTGCACAGTACAATCATACAATGTATCCACAAGCGTACCCCCCTTCCCTTCCCCTGCAATTGACTTCATTTATTGAATTCTAAAGGAAAAACCAAAAAATCCGACAACACCCTGCGACTACTTAGGGCTGGACTGGAATCTAACAACAGAGGTGGGCTGGGTCTGGGTCTGGGGCAGGAGAGAAGTTTAATTTGAGAGTGAGGACAGAAAGAAGAGTCTTAAAGATGAAAAGTGGCATGTCCTGCTTGGTGCCACTGAGGCCTCATCCACCAGCCGAGCGGCTGTCTGTGGAGCCTGGAAATTGCCCTCAATGCTGGTTAGGTCAGAGCGGAGCTCTATGCCATGTGATCAAGAAGGTAAGGAGCCCTGGTGATGCAGTGGTTAAATGCCGGTACTGCAACCACAATGTTGTGAGTTTGATCCAACAGGACTCCAAGGTTGACTCAGCCTTCCATCCTTCTGTAGGTCAGTAAAATGAGTACCCAGCTTATTGGGGGAAATTAGCTAACACACTGTAAATTGCATAGGGAGTGCTTTGCACTGATAAGCGGTATAGAATATAAATACTAATGCTATTGCTAAGGTAAGGGTCACTCAACTCCCTCCTTGTGGATGGCATGGGTGCCCCATTCTGACCTCACCAGCAGCACCAGCATGTTGGGCAGGCCTTCCACGGGGACCCATCCCTTTCCCTGCACTTCTCAGCACAGGGTAAGAGGGATGGAGCTGCTTTTGCGACATGGACAACTAGTTTGGCTGAATCAGACCTGAGCCAGCTATCCCTATGCCTACAGAACACGACCCCCATTGGGGGTTTCCTGGAAACATCGGACTTTCCCCTGACTTTGCTTAATACAGGGCAAAGTTTGGTTAAGGGCCAAAAAGTTCAGCTCCTCCCCTGATGTGCCGTACATTGTCTGGACTGCCAGTGCCAGTTTTGGGGTGAGTATGGCAGGTTTTGCCCATGTAGACAAGCCCTGAATCTGGTGGTCTGATTGCTTCAAGTCCTCATCAAACCAGGATCAGGAAGGCACAAAGCCATGTGAAAGAATAGCAGAAAGTTATTGATTATAGCAGTGTAAAATGAATATGGGAATAAGTGGTAAAAGCAAAAGAAAGCTTACAAATGCCTCTTGGGGTCATAAGGGTTTTCCAAGTTATAGTAGATACTGCTCCAGGGCATGCATATCTTGAGCAGTTTAGCATACATCTTTTCTCAAGAGAAAGATGAGGAATATCTAGGACTTTTTCGGACAAGTAAAATGCAGCGCAAGCAGCCTCGCCACGTTGTGAGGCTGTAGCGCTGCAGGGCGTCCCTTTCGGATGACGATCGTGAGTAAAAATCACCAAAATATTCCACTCAAATGTCCCTGTGGTACCACAACAGTACCGGCAGGGACGGACGTCATCCGAAAGGGACGCCCTGCAGCGCTGCAGCCTCGCAACGTGGCGAGGCTGCTTGCGCTACATTTTACTTGTTTGAAAAAGTCCTTAGTTTGCTATGAAGGTTTTGACCAGAATCCTGTTGGTTTCATACAGAAGGGTAAATTCTCCAACAGTATAGAAGCAATTGGAAGTGTTTTTGTCTGATGCCGAATGTCTACATTCAGTTCAAGGCTACAGAATCTGAGTTACATATGCAGTACTGTTGTGTGTAAAGGTACCCATGGAGATGCCCATGGGGATGGCTAAGTGTAAACACATTCAGTGGTGCATTTGGTTGCACCTTTGGGTATGCAGTGTTGTACAACCTTGCTGTTCAGCACAAGGTACTACCACAATCAATGCATAACAATGCAGAGGTTTTTGGCATATAAGTTTCTCATATAGCTTCTAGAACTACAGTGGGAACTGGGTCTTCCTTTGGAGATTCTATGCAGCCCTTGGGACCTTGCCTCCCCACACCTCCAATCCCCCTTCAGGTTTTTAGCTGAAGAAACCATGTTGGCAAGTTTGCAGCATTAGAAGATGGAATTTTTTTTTTTTTGGTGTGCATGTGTTAACAGCCTTAAAATAGCTGAAATGGTGGTTGAAAGTGACAAAACATCACTTCTGGTCTGCCAAAATGGCAGCTGCTATAGGGTCTGGTCCTCTGGAGCTCTAGAGGAGTCCAAACTGGTGATGAACAGACCTTCTGGGCTCCACAGCACCACCCAGAAGCAGTTAGAAGCTTCCCCACTGGGTTTTTGTCCAAACCTTAAATGAACTAAAAGAATAAAAAATTGAAATAAACTTTAAATAAACTAAATGAATTAAAAATTTGCAGTAAAAAAGTTTAAATGCAGTTAAATACAGTGGGTCCTTGGTATCCACTGGGGGTTGGGTCCAGAATCCCCTGTGGATACCGAAATCCATGGATGCTCAAGTTCCATTATATGTAACGGCATAGCAAAATGGTTTTTCTTAAATAAAATGGCAAAATCAAGGTTTGCATTTTGGAATTAATTTTTTGAAAAAATATTTTCAAATTGTGGTTGGCTGAATCTGTGGATGCAGAATCCGTGGCTATGGAGAGCTCACTGTAAGACTCCATAACAAAACATCAATACTTTAAAACAGCATAAAATCCTTTAAAACTGTGGGAAGGTCTTAAAGATAGGGATTCCTCATGTTACTCAGATGCAAGCCACCAGCCTCTACTTCTCGTCCTTATAATGGTCTCCTTGTATTTATTCAACATGGTGTAGTGGTTTGAGTGTTAGACTAGGACCGGGAGACCAGGGTTCAAATTCAGGCATGGAAACCCACTGGCTGACCTTGGACATGACATACTTTCTCAGCCTTAGAGGAAGGCAGTGGTATACTTCCTCTGAGGAAATCTGGTCAAGAAAACCCCATGCTAGAGTTGCCATAAATTGGGGTTGAACTAGAAGGCACATAACAACAAGAAATTGCCCGAAATCCAAGCGTGCTTGAGAAAAATCTAATGACTGTACCTAAGAATTTCTACTTTAGAAGAAGACATCTGGAGTCAATTGTTACCCAAAGAAGTGGGGGTGCTTTAGAGTCCCACTCATGATATTAGTATTTGGGGAAATTATTATTATTAGCTCAAATGGAACACTAGGAGAGGTGGGTAACTTCAGGACCTTTTCACCTATGTATACTTATACTAACTGCAGAGCACTCCAGGTTAAAGTGAAATAATTTTTTTTTTATTTTAAAATAACACAGAAACATTCACACACACAACACATGCTCATAAGAACTACGTGAGGCTATCAAAGAGTTTAATGCAGAAAGGATGGATAGAGGATTCAATTTGTGAGATAGGGCAATAGTTACCAGTCTTGAAAAGTAGCAAAAAACTCAGACGGAAGTCCGAGGGTAGCACTGGAAATCTGATCCGGGGGTGTGCCAACAGAAAAAGTGGCCAAGTGTCATCCACAGAGGCATACCTTGCTATTGTTTGGGGCTAATATTTATACTATATTTTATGTCCTGAAAGGAGATTTGGGCTTAGAACAAAGCTTAGATGGGTTTCCCACCATTTAAACAAAGGAAACAGAAACTTGGCTGATTGCTGTTAATGACTGGGAGATAGGAATTGAAAGGTTTATGACAACCGTGCATTGTAGGACAGGAAAGGGTTCCAAGAGATATTTCCTAGCAACATGAGTTGTGTAGGTCACTTGATTGTTCAGAATGTGTGTCTCATTGCCAAGGGGACCAAGAAGGGATTAGCACAACAGTGTTGTTTATTTGTGGCTCCTCTTAATCTTGTCTTGGGTATGTTTGCTAGAATATTTCCAAGACACCTTTCCCAGTCCTTGTGACCTCCACCTGACTTCACTTTGGATCACCCCAGTCTACTAGACCCCTTGAAGTGTCTAATATTGCCAATTATTTGATATTATAAGGAGTAGGTAGTAGGGCATGGTAACACAGTGTTAACTGCAGAGCAAATGTTCTGCATTTATTCTCCTATAACTGGATCAAATCCCCCAGAGTGGCTCTATTTCAAACACAGAATAGGATTTATTCATCCAAAAATAAATAGGATTTCAAAGGACTGAGTTTCCATGAGTTTTCTTTCCAAAGGAATCAAAACACCTGGGAGAGGCTGAGTTTCTTCAGCCAGAATACCTCTTTTCATTAAAAAAAAAAATGGATTTGAAATCAGTTCCAGCAATTCAACTCAGCAAAAAAAGCAATACAAAAACCCTCCACTGAAAGCTCTAGCCTTGAGAAGTTACAATGCATCATAAGAGGTGAGTCAACATGTAACATTTCAATTATAGGCCTCTCAAGGGGACACAGGTGGTGTAATAAGGAAGGTCATGGTCTTTCTATCAGCAGGCCCACTGTTATTTTGGCACTTGTAATGAATGGGAGACAATAATCGTTATCATCACAAAAAGACCAAAGTTTGTCACAGATCAATCCAGTGTTCCAAGAGGTAAATAGATAAAGATTTGTTATGTACTGCACACACCAGATGTTTCCTATTCACTTAATTTTCTTTTATTAGGGCCACTGGCACGCAAAGACATCACAAGAAAACTCAGTGTCACAGCTTCTGAATCACCTCTCTTGATGGGAGTGGGGAGGTCAGCTGTCTTTGGATGCAACTGCTTCATGGTTCTATGTTTCATTAATTCTCCAAAACAGAAAGAAAAAACAAACAAACAAACAAAAAACACACAAAAAAATGGCAGCTGGTGGCTTTTATGCCACTGGGTGTGAATCTGAGTTTTAGTCTGAACTTTAGAGGCACTAACTAAGGTACTGAACCTATCTCAGCGCCTTCACTAGTTCCTTTAAAGTTTGGATGCAAATCTAGAGCAGATGTACTGTGCTATTGATATAGAAGCCACCATGTGCAACAAATAACATAACTTACTTTGACATTATTGTAATGATGCCCATTGTACTGACTCCATTATTCACCTGTGAAAATATGAAATTTCATTTTTTAATAATAAAAACAAATAAATCCCATACATAGTTTCCAGATGTTATTTTGAGCAGGGGTTGCCAATATTTTTGAGGCCAAGTTTGGAAACTTCAGAAACTAGCCATTATGGTTCTAACCAGGGGTCTGTACACTAGAAGTGTTTCACCTTACCATCAAAATATTCTTCCCAAGGTTTAGGTGGAATCTCTTTTCTGGTAATCTGAATTCATTGGTTTGTGTCCCTGGGCTGCTGCCGCACTGCAGAAATAATGTAGTTTGACACTGCTTAAACTGTCATAGCTCAATGCTATGGAATTCTGCCACAACAAACTACAAATCTCAGGATTCTATAGGATGGAGCCATGAAAGTTAAAGTGGTATCAAACTGCATTATTTCTGTAGTGTGGCAACAGCCCTGGTTTTTGGAGCAGCAGAAAACAAGCTCGTTCCATCTTCTACATGACATCCCTTCAAATATTTAAAGATGGCTATCATATCCCCTCTCAAACTTCTGTTCTCCAGGCTAAACATAGCCAGCTCCCTAAGTCATTCCTCATAAGGCTTGGCTTCCACAATTTTTACTGTTTTGGTCACCCTCCCCTGGACACCCTCCAGCTCATCAATATCCTTCATGAACTATGATGCCCAGAACTGCACACTGTATTCCAGGTGAGGTCTGACCAAAGCTAAATAGATTGGTCCTTGATGCAGCTTAGAATAATGTAGTGTGCAGCAGTTGTGGCACTAGGGGTGTGTGGAAAGGCTGAACTGCACCAAGTGACACAGTCAGAGGGAGGGGTGACACTGGCCTTAGTAATGCCACAAGCATGCAGCCTTTCTCATTTGGATCATGGAGATGCTTGGTGTTCACTGGGTACCTTTGTCAGGTCCAACATAAAATATCAACTATCTGTTATATTATTTAATATAGGCCAGAATCCTGTTCATGTCTTATCTGTGCTTAAGCTTTCCTGTGGTGTGGTTTCATCTGATTTGGAATATCCTCATCCAGTTCAAGTTTGCAGAAGGAGAGTGGTACATAAAGTGCTGTTATGCATGCAGCTAACCATTATTGTAGTTTCAGCTGTGCAATCAGTTGTGCAATGTTGTTATTCAGCATGAAGTTTGCATCACATAATCAGTGCATAATTCCACATGCAAAGATTGACTCTAGACAGATATTAGGGCAAGATTCTCCACCAGAGGCTACAATTCATAACTTTATGATGATGCAGCTAGGTTTTTGACATGGTGCACAACACTTCCAGTGAATTGTAATGATGTATATTGGAGTGTCCTGCGCAGGGTCCCATTGTGCAATTAGAGCCATTGCTGTGCAATTAGAGCATTGCTGAGGCCAGTGTGCAAGGGAGCACTGCAAGACACTCCAATATGCAATTGTGCAATGGGACCCGTGGCACTATGGTAGCTTGGACAATGGTCCCGAAGACCTAACTGCATCTCTGCTCCCCTCCTGAGAATACACGTCAACCCCTGTATCTGCAAATTCAGTATCTACAGTTTCACTTACCCATGCCTGAAAAAATATGTTCTCTCTAGGCATTTCTAGGTCCTCCATTGTGATTCTATGGTCAACTTCTGGTGCTCGTCTCATTGAAAATAATAGGTTTCCTATTATTCACAGTTTCAGGTATCCATGAGGGTCTTGGAATGTATCCCCTTGTGGATACAGGGTGCGTGTGTGTGTGTCAAACTGAACAAATCTTGTGCAACATTGCAATTCAATTTTGCCTGATCATGAGTCAGTTTATGGTGACATAACTACCTAACAGGGCACTAGCCTTCATGTTTATTTTAAAGAGTTGTATGCTGCTTCCTACAGGTGGATAGACTAAATCAAGGAAGTCAGAGTTATGAGTCTGCAAGACCTGAGCAGGGCTGTTGGTAACAGGAACACCTGGTGGTGTCTTATTCATAGGGTCATCATAAGTTGGAGCTGGCTTGATGGCAATGAACAACAGGAACAATACTGCTTCCAAAGGCCATACAATCCTCTCAAGGTGATCTGGATCTGTAAGAGAGTGCTTCATATTATATACATACACAACTGCCTAAATCTACTACAAAGCATTTCAGAGAAGAAAGGTAGTTTTATCTGTTTTTCTTTTTAAACCATAATAAATGAAACGTGAGTGACTTCTAATCCAAGATAATCATGTTGCAAAATACTTCCTTGCATTCTCTCCCACCAGAGATCCTTGTCTGTCCTCTGACTAGCCATTCGTTCGGATTTTCATCAAACCCTTTTAATTCTTTTATCAATGCTGATCTCTAGTCATAAGTCACAATCACATTGAGAGTTAACAATACAGGATTCTGTAATGATTGACCTTCTGTTCCACCCTCTTGGAAAGATTTTTGTAATTATACAACATGTGGCTGAGGTTTCTAATCACTATGTGCAAGGGCTGCTGCAATTTGTTATTTCTCATCAGGTCTTTTGGTAACTAAATTCCACAAGCCCCTGTCTTTACAGAAGGGAGGAGGGAAGAGCAAGGTTGCCATTAAGATGGGAAAGTAGCACTGTCCATCTTGATGGAGCTGCCGCTATGATTTCTTGAATGGAGGCCAGGATGCTGAATTCTGTTTGACATGCTCTAAATCATTACCGATTTGTTGACACTCACACCCGTTGCCTTGGTGGCAACAGAAGGAACATTTCAAAGCAGTTGTCAGAGAAGCAGAGGAGATTCTTGGGGATGGAAGAGACAAAGGAAGAAATAAATTCAACATTGCCAGACACTAAATTGCTTGGTTCTGTATGTCTGTGTAGGTTTTTAAAGTTACCATATCTGCAAATAATCAGGCTGCGTGGTGGTAAACCATTTTGTTTTGATTTTTTGCAAGCACAAATGTCTGATTCTCAACAAAGAGCTATTTTTATTCATTCAAGTTAAGATTTTATAGCTTATAAATTATCTCTTCTGCCTCGTATCAGAAAATGTACCTTCGTGGGGGGCCAAAAGATTATGCTGGGGAAGGTTATTTTAGGAATACAGGTATAATGCATGTGCATAGCATGTGTTGATAAAGATCCCTTTCTAACCATAGAGTGGGAAAAAATTCCTAGAACTCGGAATTTGACAGCACTAATGCCAAATAATTTTGTGTAGAATTTTCACACAAGAAGCATCATAAAATTGTTGCCAGACTTTGGACTTTTTCGGACGCGTCAAAAACAATGCAAGCAGCCTCGTCGCGTTGCGAGGCTGCTGCGCTGCAGAGCGTCGGTTTCGGATGACGCTCTCCCCTGCCGGTACTGTTGTGGTACTGCAGGGAGAGTTGAGCGTCATATTTCGTTGGTTTTTAATCACGATCAACTTTCGTGAGTAAAAACCGACGAAATATGACTGTCCGAAAAAGTCCATAATTTGGAAAGAGTTATTTTTTAAAAAAGGACTGGGGGTGGGAGACAGATGCACCAACAGAAAGTCCCTGTTAAGAATGTCATATTGGATATTTTCTGGTAAGGCTTGCTATGTACCTTCAAGTCAACCCTGATTTATGGCCAGGGGCGGCATGAGGAATGTGTAGAGAGGTAGAACTGCACCACATGACACTGTCTGGGGGAGGGGTGACACCAACTTTCATTATGTCATGGCTTATGTCAATCCTATCACATGGTTTTCTTCACAATAGGGGGATTTGCCATTGCTATCCTCTTAGGCTAAGACAGTGTGACTTGCCCAAGATCAAACACTGGGTTTCTGTGGCTGAAAAGAATCCGAACTCTGATCTCCCAGATTCCTAGTCCAACATGCAAATCACTACGCTGTGCTGGCTTTGTTAGCTTTGCCCTTAACAAAACCAGAGTTTGGAAATTACTATTAAAAGAATGAGATATGTGTAATTCCATTTTGCACTAACCATGACATAACTAATGCCTTGTCTACACGGGCCAAATGAAATGGTCTCTCCCCATTCCTGTGCCTCTCCCCATTCTGTTTGGATGATGCAGTGGTTTCTACTCTGAATTTTCTGGACAATGTCCAGGCAGTTCCAAGTAGAAATCAGGACATCCCCCACTGAAAATGGCTTAAGAAAATACCCGGGAAAACCTGGATCCTGTGGGAAAAACTAGAGGGTTCCTTGGAGGGAGTGGGCAGCTGTCTGCATGCACACACTGTGCTGTATCAATGGATGTCTCTGCTGCCACCACTGGTGGTGTGCATTGAGCTATCTAGGGTCACAATAAGGCCCGCAGCATGTGATCAAGGCTGGGTGCCTTGTTTCAGGGTTCAGAGAGTGTGACCTGTGACACCAGGGGTGGTGGCAGAAGCACCCTCCAACGCAGTGCAGTGCATGCATGCAGACGGCTGCCCGTTCCCGCCATGGAGTGCAAGGTAATGGGGGGGGCGTAATCTGGGGTAGCTCTGAGGCCAGAATTCTCTGTCCAGAATGTGGCGTATTCTGGCCAGTGCAGAAAAGACCTAAGTTCCATTATGATTTGTAAGCTAAGGAGAGATAATGTCATTTCCTTTGCAGTCTAACTGTAACATTTTAGTTACTTTTACAATTATAGGGTAAATGGCCTCACAAAAAGATGGAGGAGGAATAACATATGGTTCATGTGCTGGATCATTCTGTGCCTTGTTCTATTGCTCATGATCTGCTGTGGGTGCTGAGGAGTCAATGAGCTTGATGAAAGGAGAGTATGTTGTGTACCCAAGATCAGTGTAGCATTCAATTTTTTTTAAGCAAATAAAAGTACAGGTGTCCCTCTGTATCCACGGTTTTGGTATCCACATATTTAAATTTATTATTATTATTATTAGTAGTAGTAGTAGTAGTAGCAGCAGCAGCAGTAGTAGTAGTAGTATTCACGGCTTGAAAATATTCTTTAAAAAATAATAATCCAACAAGCAAACCTTGATTTTGCCATCTTATATAAGGGACACCATTTTGCTATGCCATTGCTTATAATGGGACTTGAGTATTCATGGATTTTGGTATTCATGAGGGTTCCTGGAACCAAACCCCAGCAAATATGAAGGGACAACTGTAACTAAATAGTTACTGGTTACGGGTTATGAAAAAGTAAAGTGTTACAGGAAAGTAAAGTGATACCTTGAAAAAGTAATGCCAATGCCAACTGATGAATGATTGGTGCCTTGGAACTATATCTGTAACTAATTACTTATTAAAAATAATTTTCTAAACTACTCATAATATTAATAGGCCCTGGCAGCTGGTGGCTTTCCTGCCAGTGAGGTGTTGAATCTTCTCCAGATTTTAGACTAAATTTTGAAGGAGCTACCCAAGGTGTGGAACCTTATCCTATAAATAAGTGCAGTACTTCAGATAGACTCATTGAAAAATGTGGTGCTAGAGCAGGGTTCTATGGGCACCATAGATGGTTCAATGGACAAACAGATCTTGAAGCAATCAAGCCCGAACTCTCACTAGAAGCCAGAATGATTATACTGAAGCTACCGTACATCAGATGTGTCATGAGATGACATGACTCACTGGAAAATATGATAATGCTCAGTGAAGTTGAAAGCAGCAAGAAAAGAGGGGGATCACATTACAGGTGGATTGACTCATTCAAAGAAGCCACAGCATTGAGCTGGCAAGACCTGAGTAGCACTGTTGATGACTGGGGGCTTTTGAAGAGCTTTCACTCATAGGGTTGCCATAATCGAAGCTGAAAAGGCAACATATAACAACCACTACCACCTTGAATAGGTCTTTTAAAGTTGGACTGAAACCCAGAGCAGATACACCACCATGTAAGCTACCAGTCATCACTGTTGACAGCTTCATATAACATCTCAGTCACTTGCTCAAGTCCTCCAGGGAACACACCTAAGTAGTGTGTCAATGTTCCTCAACAACAATACATCATTGTGGGCTTTTCTTATTATTATGCAAAGAGTTTTGGGGTGACTTGGTCTTGAATGGATCTTTAATAGGTCTGAAATCTTGGTCCTAGGGCCCTTTAGCTTTACAAATGACCTGTTCCTGCTGGAGTTGAAAACTTCTAGGATTAGGATCCACTCACACAACACAATTATAGTACTATTATTCCACTTTAACTGCTTTCTGGTTTCATCCGGTAGTAGAATCATGGGGTTGTAGCTTGGTGAGGCACCAGAGCTCTCTAGCTGCCCTTCTAAATGCCCCTCCCTTCACTGCAAATCCCAGGATTCCATAGGATGGAACTATGGCAGTTAAAGTGGAATAATAGCACTATAATTGCATAGTGTGAATGGATCCTCCTCTGTTTACCATTAGGAACAAATTCTTGGCTTTATAGGTTGTTTGAGGGAATAATAGATTGCCTTGGATAGTGGTGAACTTCATTGAAGATAGAAAACAGAGGTTGGATAGCCACCTCCTTCAGCTGTAGATTCCTGCCATAGGAGGGATTGGACCAAACATACATCAGGATTTCTTCCAAGTCTCTATGATTCTATGTTCTGCCTGCATATTTGGACTCTTCTTGGGATCATGGCTTTGGGAACTGTCATGATGGATGCTTTCATAATTTACCACAAGATCACCACTTCAGAATGATGAACAACAGAGTGGAGTCTAGTGTTTTACACAATGTACATAAATATAACCTGTTCTATACATAGCTCCCAAGTGTAGGTGTTAGTTTTAACACTCCCGTTCACAGTAGGGAAGCGACTGAAGCATTTTAAAATGCCAAACCATCAACTCTTTCTTTCCAGCCAGAAATCAGAGCAGAAAGAGAGGTATAACCACACATGCACACACGTGTGTGTGTGTGTGTGTATGCACACACAGACACACAGACACACAAAATATTGGTTTAATTGAATCTGAAATGTATTATAATCTTGATAAAAAGAAACAAATGAGATGTTCTGTTCAGGCTTGGTCACTTAATAACCCTGGTGACAAGGACCTCTATCAAGAAATGTAGCAAAAGATAAATGAAATTTTGCTAATATTAATTTCACATGTGTCATCCTCCAATATAACTTCTGCTTATTATGAGAAAGGAAGTCCCATGTCTGATTCTCCTTTGAAAAACAAACCCTAAACAATAAACCTGTGGAGACACTTAGTTGTGGGTAAAAATGCATTAGTTTGCCCTGTATAATATAATACAGTATAATAGTACACTGAGTACAGAATGCTATTGTGTGTCTATAGCAGGAGGGTGGAAATTGTGAGCTCTCAATGCAGTCCCTGTACCCCATCTCCGAAATATTTTCAAGCCATGGATGGTTGAATCCATGGATGCAGAATCCATGGATATGGAGGACCAACTGTATATGCATAACCCATATCCTATGTGTTGACCCCTTCCTTCCTTCCTTCCTTGGTTGTTGTGCATGTAGTTGCACTTCCTCACAGGTTGTGCAAGGGTACATGCCCTGTTATGTGAATGTAAGCCAGGGGAGGGAGGGGCATTGCTATGGCCACCAGCACTCCAAATTTCTAAAAGGTGTTTTTAAAAACTGTAACTTTCACCATGGTTTAATCCTTTCAGGACATTTTAGGCCCAGTAGAGGCCTTTTTCCTAACAGGAACTGACCTGCAAATTTGTTTTCTGGTAATTTCCTATTGGAAAAAAGGGCTTTTCCTAGGCCAAAAATGGTTGCGGGAGCTAAAATGGCAACATTGCCCTTTTAGGGAGGAAGCATTTTGGACTTTTTCGGACGACAGTTTACAACGCTAGCAGCCTCGTCCCCGTTGCGAGGCTGCAGCGCTGCAGAGCGTCCCTTTCGGATGACGCTCTGCCCTGCTGTCCCTCTTGCGGTACTGTTGCATAACCGCGGGGACGCAGCAGCGTTATATTTGGCATTTTTCTACTCACGATCAACTTTCATGAGTAGAAAAATGCCAAATATAACGCTGCTGCATCCCTGCGGTTATGCAACAGTACCGCAAGAGGGACAGCAGGGCAGAGCGTCATCCGAAAGGGACGCTCTGCAGCGCTGCAGCCTCGCAACGGGGACGAGGCTGCTAGCGTTGTAAACTGTCGTCCGAAAAAGTCCTTTGATTAAAAAACAATGACAAAAAGATTTTTCTGGGAGAGGTTTCATGGTGAGGGACAACAGAGGTTTGTGTGATCCCCCAAAGATCTCTGGTGGGCTAATGTGCTCCCCCAACTTCTGACAGTTGCCCACCCCTGGTTAAATGGTTGCACAACCAGTAAGGCCATCTATGATATTTATTAAGTGTGGTCCTTCACAGTGGTCACAGGACTGGATTGATTGTTTTGCAATAGAGAGGGCATGCCCATACTGCTCTCTGTGTGATTACTTGTAGACTAGAGTGATCTCATAACCCTGGCATAGCTTATACTGCCATGATTTTATGCTACTCAACAGATGAGCAGGATCTTGGGCATAGTTCACAACTGCCCACTCTATTTTGTATTTTTATTTTTATTTTTTGACAAGCGTAATTGTATTTTTTAACTATTGTAACCCGCTTTGAATCCCATCTTGGGAGAAAGGCAGGATATAAATCCTATAAATAAATACCCAGGTGTGTGGGGGCAATTAGCTAACACACATTGGAAACCGTAGATGTGTAAATTGCTATTGCTTAAAACAATTTGTAAGCTGCTCTGATAGCCTTGTGGCTGAAGAGCAGGGTATAAATAAATAAATAAATAAAGTGTCCAAAAGTCACAGCCCCCTTTGGGAACTATTTTTAATACACGTTGCCCATTTAAAAGCTAATAAAACATATGAAAAAGATGCAAATGAAACAGGCAGAATATGTTTTTAAAATGGGATTAAAGTCAACCATGCTGAAAAGAAATACAATAAAACTAGTGCTACCCTAAATGCTCAGGGGTCTTAAGGACCTTCCAAATATTGATATTAATTTGGGGAATTAATATACTCAGCTTGGCTATGCAAGAGGGGGAAACAGGTAGCAGGATCTTTTAACCTATGTATACAGGTAATCAGGAGGAGATGTTAAGCTAGATAGTACAATAACTGATCTTTTTTTGAAAAAAAACAGTAATAACAATGTTCACCCACACACTCAGGCTTCAAGTATTCACACCAGGCTAGCAAATAAAGTAGGAAATATTGGGATAGAGGATTAGAGGAGGGAGATTGTTTTTGGTTGATACTGTACTGATTTGAGGAGATGAGGTCATGGAAAAAAACAGCAGAGTGGAGGTCCCAAAGCAGGAATGGCTACACAGACTCTGGCCTATGGTCATAGCATCCTGAACATGCCTGATCTCATCTGATCTCAAAAGCTAAGCAGGGTTGAGCCTGGTTAGTACTTGGATGGAAGACTGTGGGGTTTTGGAAGGGTTTTATGGTTAATAGTTTCCTCCAAGGGATGGGATTTAGAGTGAAAGACAGTTCTTCTCAGAGGTTCTCAAGGTAAAACAATAGACACTCTGGATATGTTAATGGCATTTAATGTGTGGATACTTTGTAACTGAATGGTGGAAGCAACTCTCTTTGTTTGGGAGAGGTAAAAGGTATGAGGACTCTTTACAGGTTTGAGTATCTCGACTTAGGTTGATAGGATTAGCCAGGTGTTCAGGCACGTAGTTGCCTTGCAAATTATCCTTCTCTGGAATTTAGGCTGGCCCTTCGTAAGTGCATACCTGACTAAGTCTGTATGCTAGTCTTTGCAATTCCTGGTTTTTGGAATCGCCCTGTTTTAATGGCCACACTGCATGGAAGACCACATTATTAAACATTGCCAATTATTAATACAGATAAGGGGCAGGGGGGTGTCACGGTAGGAAAAAAGTATACTGAAGCAGTGGTGTTGTTATATGTTTTGCAGGGGTGGCACTTTCATCAGTCTCAATGGTGTGGTTTCTTTAGATGGCACAGTGCAAGAGCTGGCATATCCACTACCATCCACTTCTGCCCTCTGCTGTTGCTATTCCACACAGCTCTCCAGAACCTCTGCTTTTTCAGTGCCGTCCTGCATGGGACAGAATGGGGAAAATGATACAGACAGTTTACTTAGTCATTTCTTGCATAAGGCCTGCATATGGCCTGCCCCTGCGGGCTCTGAAAGCCAGTCACTGACCAAGCCTTTGGATTTCTAGAAAAAAGCTCTAGAATACAGCTTTCCATGCTATGCAATTATAGCACCATGATTCCACTTTAACTGCCATGGCTGCCTCCTATGGACTCCTGAGCTTCATAGTCTGGTGGGGCACTAGAGCAATCTGACAGAATTCTAAATACCCCTCTGTAAACAGCAAATCCCAGGATTCCAGAGGATGCAGCCATGGCTGTTAAAGTGGAATCATAATATAATCATTTTGCAGTGTCAAAAGGCCCCTGTTTCTGGCAGTTGTGGACTATGGGCTTCTCTGCACTGGCCAGAATATTCCACCTTCCAGCTGGCATATTCTGACCCTGGAGCTGGCCTGGATCCGCCCCCCCATAACTGCAAAGAAACGTGTAGAAGTCTGCATGCACACATTGACCAGTATTGGCTCACACCTCCACTGCTGTTGTGTGTTACACTCTCTGAAGCCAGAAAGGAAGCCCTCAGCATGTGATTAATGCTGGTCACATTCAGGGGGCCTTGATCATGTGCTGGGGGTCTCCTTTCTGGTTTCAGGGCAACACCGGTGGTGGTGGAGGAGGCTTCTAGAGGTACAGGCAAGTGTGCAGGTACAGACTCCTGCATTCCCATGCCAGACCCATCTGGGTTTTCCTGCATGATGCAGGTTTTCCCTGGGTTTATTTTGAAATGTTTTAAAAAGGTTTACCCTAGTTTCCCCCCCCCCGGCTTTGCTTCAGACATTGTCAGGACCGTCTGGAGGCAAATTGGGGCAAGAGCCCTGCATCATTTGTGGAGGGGGGGTTGGGGTATATTACCCATCTAGATGAACCCTATGGCTGGCACCTTATTAGTGAAATAATAGTCCCAAAATTGGGACTTAAAGTGGCTCATAATTTTAAAGAACAATACAATTAAAAACATAATAAAAAGTGAACATTAAAATAGAATTAAATTATTCACAGTACAGGTCACCACTGCATCTGTGAAGCATACATCCCTAAACTTACCATTTATAAGTGAAACTGCAGATAATAGCAAACTCTATTAAAATAAAGAACTTCCTGTACAAACATATCATCGAGTTGTGTTGGAGGACCTAGTGAATCATAGAGAGGATACCTCTCTAGGCATTTTCCAGTGCAACTCTATGATATGTGAAGTTGAAGGCTTTCATGGCTGGTATCCATAGGTTTTCTGTGGTTTTTTTTCCTGGTTGTGAGGCTGTGTTCTGGAAGAATTTATTCCTGACATTTCACCTGCATCTGTGGCTGGCATCTTCAGAGAATGGTTGGGTAGGGGTGTGTGGGGTTTATATACTGTGAGTCCCTGTTGGAGAGGGTAGGTAAATTTGTGTATCCTGAGGTTTGTAGACTGTTAGATTGTAGATTGCAGGTGAAATGTCAGGAATAAACTCTTCCAGAACACAGCCTCACAGCCCAGAAAAAACCCCATGGAACCTCTATAATATGTTTCCCTATTTTTTTAGCCTTGGATAACTGAAACTGATATTGGTTCTGTGGATGCAGCAGGAGGAGGACCTGTTAGAGAAAGGAGGAGGGGAAACGGAGTACTGACTGATGTGGAGACAGCAGGAAAGTGGGGACCAAGTGTGCTGAGGGGCGATTTTGAGATATATTTATATGCAAAATCTCCTTTGCAGGTGCAATTTAGAGGAAAGCAATTGTTTATTGGAAGATTCTCAACTTTACAGAAAAGGAAACTCTGGATGAGTTAGCGCTGTAGGAAATGGAAAGTTTTCAAAACTGATGGATGACAGAGAACTCTCTCTTTGGGGTGTAGATGGAGAGATAAGGCAACCAGTCCTCACAAAATAATGAGATTTCCTGCTATCTTTTGATGTGATCTGGACAATGCTTCATCCTGGAGATTTTCAGGGAAAACATAGCAGTATTATTGCAAGCTTCAAAGGAATTCCTCTTCACCTCCACCTGAAGTATTAAACTTATTGTGACCTGTCCTTTGATGTGTATGTGGGGGCAAACATGCTCTAGCCCTGACCTGAAATTTACCGTCAGTCTCTCAGACGGGCCTAGTATTAATATATCTTTCAATTAACATGTATCAAAAAATGGATAGAGTGGTCACTCTCATTACAATGGATGGGTCAGCCTTCAGTACTGGAGGTAATTCTGAGAGCTGTGGTAAGTTAGGAGGACTGCTTCTCAGCTGCCTCAGGGAGCAAGCTTGGATCTAAATGGCTTAGGTTACTGACTAGTTTATGCTGTAATGCTAGGAGAAACCTTTTGATGCTTAGAGAACTCCAAAAATGTCACTAATTACCTAGAGGTATGGTGGCTTCTCATACACTGGAAGTCTTCATACAAATTGCTGACCAGGCATCTCTTGTGGATACTGTAACTCTGGGATTCCTTCAGTGAGAAGGAGGTTGGATTATGTGTCCTATAAAGCTGCATCTATGTCCAATATTCCATGACCATCACTGTTGTGTTTTTGACTGAACCCCATGGTGGCTGGTGGCTTCCAGAACTCCTTTAAAATCTGGAATAAAACCAAAAGTGGATTATCTGTACTCCTCACACAGAAGCCACTAGTCATTGTACCTCCTTTCTGATGTTACCTTTGCAGTGTGAGGGGTTTTTGATGTGTGAATGCTGCCTGTGTATTAAAGGTAATATCAGAACTCTTCAGACCTATGGGAAGTTCATGTGAGGTAGTTCTTCCCCATACCAATGTTACTCTGTGTTGGAGTAACAGCTACTGAGTAGTGGGACTGTGAGGGGCAGGAGGAGAAGAGTCTCATTCAGCATGGCACTAAACTGCTAGGCCATAGAAGTAATGCTGGCTTGAAAATCTTTCTAATATGTCTTTGCCCCATCACTCCCAAGCGCACCTGACATTCAATGTGCTGCTTTATTACTGGATGAAATATAACTCATTCCACCCATGTGTCAACTGTTCTTTGAGGTATGATACCTTTAGATCTCCATGTGGGCTCTTTGATAGCCAACCCAGCTATCCCTGCCTGTGCATATATTACAGAGCAAACTATTCAGCAGTTAAATGGCAATAAACTATGATAACATTTCTAGGCAAGTGCCATCCAGCATAAATTTACAGATATAGCTGGGAGGGCCTTTTCAATAGCCAAGTAACAAGACACTGAAGCATCTATCTTGTTTACTGCAGAATTGCAAGTTATGTTGTACACAGAGCTACCCCAAACGTGGAAGCTCTATCACAAGTTCTCTTCTTTCCCCTACAAAGCTTTAAGTACACTTACCAATAGCGTTCCTATATTTTCTGACTCCACTGGCTGCATTGGAAGGCAAGGGACATTATCACACTAGGCTTATATTCTGGAATTGCAGCAAGATAGTAGCAAATATGGCACTTATCACATGACGTCATCTCTATCCTGTTCCTGTCTTGCTGTTCATCTGCTTCTTTAGTGCATGTTATCATTGATGGAGGAAACCTGCCAATAGCTCTCAATATCACTGCTTGGCAGCATTCCCCTCTATGATAAAAACAGTAGCAATATGAAGGAAGTCACATGGCATGAGGGGTTATGTTACTTCTTCTCCTCCTCTCTCCCTTGCTATTTTTGCCAGCTTGCTATTCCAAGCTGGCAAAAATGGCCTTTTCTCCATGCCTTTCTTGATCTTTCTTTTTTTCTTTCTTTCTTTTTGCTGTGTTTGCGTACTTACAGGGAAATGATACAATATTTTTATCATTATGCAATCACGTCTAAGAAAGAAAGAAAGAAAGAAAGAAAGAAGAAGGAAAGAAAGAAAGAAAGAAAGAAAGAAAGAAAGAAAGAAGACATGCATGGAGTGGTGAGGTTACGGAGCTTCACAGCTTGTCGGAGATGTGATTGGCTTCCTTGAAGTCATGCCTGCCTAGTGCCTCCTTCACAGAGGTATGGAGGACCTCCTTGCACAATGCCTCCTCCAACAAGGCAGCTTCATATGTCCATGGTGGACATTTAGAGGCCAAGGGGAAGGGAGAGGTGCTTGGGTGGCACCTAGCTACAATTCTGCAGTAAGGAGTATCATGTACTGGCTTCTTCAGGCTCAGTGATCAACAGTTTCAGAGTTAAAACAGAAAACTTTATTACCACAGTAATCCAAAGAGCTAACCCTACAAGTTCATTGCTCAGAATGAAACCTAAATAACAAGCTGTGCACTCTGGAGGTCTCCTCTGTGCATGAACATGCACCCTGAGAACTCCAGAGTTAATCTAAAGTTCGCGCCCACCACCCATTGATTTTAACGCTTTCAGTGTAACCCAATGGGAAGTGAAAGGGTTCAATTTGTCCTGCATGCTCATGAGGCTGGGAGTCTGGGCTCTTGGCTCAGCCTCTACCAAGCATCCCCCCCCCCCAATCAGGTCTCTGCCTTGTAGGCTTGAGGCAGTATTTATCACCTCTTCACAGAAGCATCTTGAAGATTGCTTCTGCTGGACATCTTCATTAGTCAGTTATCTCTCATGACCTGTGACTCCTTGATGATGCTGACCCCCAATAAACTGTAACTTTACTCTCAACACCTAGTTCACCCTTTGTTTACCTGGTTGTCTGTGCTGCCCAGATAATGGGAGATCCCATTATCACACAAACAGTAAACTAAAAGCATTCTACAGTTTACAAAATCTGATGGGCTATACAGTCAATGGCTATCCATCATATCCAGACTAAGTTCCCACTAGACCTGGGCTCAGCCATAGCTGAGGCCAAGTTCTGGATTTATTAAACCATTAAAACATAGAGCACATACTCCCTTTTCCCAGTTAGACTACATACTCATTAGCAAGTACAAAAGAATGCAAGCACACTTAGCCACAAAGTGATACAACAGAACTGAACTTGGCAGGAAAAGGTCATGTCCGGGACTGATCCTGACAAGGAGTGAACCAGGTGAAAAGTTAGTGTATCCCCTCACCCCACATTCCTTTTTAACTCTCTTCCAAACTGAAGGGTTACTGGAACTTCTAGATAGCTGTAAGGCCCCGGAGGAACAAAGGCAGCATGGTCCATGCATCCGTGGACAGATTTGCATATGCCTGAATTTACTTCTTTTTCTTTTTCTACCTGAAAGAAAGGACATTTTTATGTTAAACTTTTAAAATTTACTTCTACTTTTTAATTTTTTCAATGCAACTTGTTCAATTAGTGGGTGCTCAAAATGGCCTTGTGGGTTTACATGACCCATAGATTGCACTATCCTTGCCCTTACTCTAGCAGATGGCCACTTTTGCAACATTAGACTTAGGCCTATGATTGTATTTTTACTGTGAGAAAGGGGAAGATGAACACTTGTGAGATTTTGTGCCTCAGGTGCCAAAATAACTTAGGATACTGTTATCTACCCTGACAGCCCCCATCTTGGAATATCACATAATTTGCAATGCTTAATTATTTGGCTTGCTGTAGCCGTCCACATGATTAGCAGGTAAACCAGGGACTCCCAGTTACCAAGGCTGGAGTCATGTATAACCTAGGGAAGGTCCTTTGGAAATTCCCCAAACGGGTAATACACAGGTCAGAGTTAACACCTAGAGATGAGTCAGTCATTAAGCCACTCAACATTAGCAGAGTCCTTAATGGTTGCAAAATGGGTTTTTCCTCTGTCCTACCTCCCAAATAATGGAAGTTGCCTGCTCCTATTCAATTCCAAATACATCATCCATTAACAATCTTAACTTCTCCAGAGAACCCTTTGTTTGGTCCTGGGAAAGTCCAAGAAACATTGTGTTTCACTCTAAATCCCATCCCTTCAGGAGAATTATCACATATTAATATCACCCTAAAACACCACCAAAGTATGCACAGATCCTCTTCTTCCTGATTCCATGTCAGTCTGTGTTATCAGGTGCACAGATCCACTTCCTCCTGACCCCACATCAGACTGTGGAACCATTCTGCCTTCTGAAACCCCTCTCTGCTGGTTTACTTTGTGATATCAGATCTCCAGGATCAGTATAGTCTTAGCCAGAATCCCCTTACTCTTTTTCACTATCCAAATACATCCTAGTATCTTTGATAGCCTTGTGTGATTGCTTGAAGCCTGAGTGTTTGCATGAATGCTGTTACTATTAATTTCCAATAAAGATAATTTAATTGTAAGTTTTGGCATAGAGGCTCCCACATTACTACCAGTATACATAGGTCAAAAGATCCTGCCATTACCCAGCCCCTCGCTGCCATTTTGAGCTAATTAAATATTCCCCATATTAATATTTGGACACCAGTGGGATCCTCACAGACCCCACACAATTCAGGTAACAATATTATGTTCCTTGATTTTGGAAAGAGGGTTGGATGGAGACATTTGATGCATGAGACAATGTTTGCTGCCTTGCCTCATGCGTCAAATGTCTCCATCCAGGCCAGATTCTTCATTCACATTGTTGCTCCAACACTAATAAATGGGGAGGTTGTCAAGCTGAAGGCAACTCTTGCAATAAGTACAACTTGCCTTTGCTTGACAGGAGCTTATCTTAGTAGAAGGGTTTCAGGCCATATTGGCCTGTGTTTAACACAGGTGTTATTTTGTCCTCTTTAAAAGCCCTTTACTAATACTTTATGGTATTTCTTGTCGGTTGATCAAAATTGCCAATTAAAATGTGTGCACGCATAGAAAGGAGGGAAAGAGGGAAAAGGAGACACAATTATTCATAAATTCTTCAATTCCTGGTTGGAGAAGATGGATTCAGAATGCAGTGCCACGTGGCTTTATGAGATATAGTCCAAAACAATTGACTTTTCAACCTGTGATGAATATTCTTCTCCTTGTCTTCTTCATGATTGCTCTGTAATTAACATGAGGAAGACAGTAGTATAACTCTGTGTGATAGATATTTATTTAAAACTCCTTCTGCTGTATATATTAACATTTCTCTGTCTCCATTTTAAAAGTCAATCCAGAGTGTGTACAAGAAAAATCAAACCCATTCCTTGCTTCTATTGGGGGTATTAGTTCTAATACTTTGTAGGGAAAAGGACTGATTTGTTAAAATGGACCTAAAGATATAATTACAATGGAAACTGACATGTCTGACACATAAATACTGAAGTATCATGCATGTTTATCAGATGTAATACCCATTGAGTTCAATGAGACTTACCCCCCAGGTAAATGTGAATAGAATTGAGGAGGGAACACATAATGGCTGGCATCTTGACAGTGATAATCACAGTGGTTTGTTGGGCCAGTGTGGTGGAGAGCCAGCATGGTATAGTGGTTTGAGTACTGGACTAGGACTCCAGGAGATCAGGGTTCAAATTCCCACTTGGCCATGGAAATCCACTAGGTGACCTTGGGCAAATCACACTCTCTTAGCTTCAGAAGAATGCCATGGCAAGCCACCTCTGAACAAACATTCTTAAATAACCCCATGATGGGTTTGCCTTAAGTTTGTCCTAAGTCAGAAATGACTGGAAGGCACACAATGACAAGTAGAGTGTCAGAGGAACTGTAGAGCCATATTGAACTACATCCAAAGGATTTAAAGAACTGGCAGAAGTAATCTCAGAACCACTTGCAATAATCTTTGAGAATTTCTGCGAAACAGGAGAAGTCCCAGAAGACTAGAAGAGGACAAAGTTGTCCCTATCTTCAAAAAGGGGGAAACAGAAGATGACCCAAACAACTACTACCCAGTCAGCCTGACAACAATACCAAGAATGAGTTTAGAGTAGATCATTAAACAGATAGTCTGTAAACACTTAGAAAGGAATACTGTGATCACTAAGAGTCAAGACAGGTTTCTCAAAACAAGTTATGCCAGACTAATCTTATTCCCATTTTTTTAAGAGTTACAATCTTGATAGATGAAGGAATGCTGTGAATGTAGCATATTTTGATTTCAGTGAGGCCTTTGACAAGGTCACCCATGATATTCTTGCAAAAGCTAGTAAAATGTGGACTAGATAATGCTATTCTTGGATTTGTAATTCATTGACCAACCAAATCCAAGGGGTTCTCACCAATGGTTCCTTTTTATCCTGGAAAAAAGTGACTAGAGGGATGCCACAGGGTTCTGTCCTGGGCTCAGTGCTATTCAACATCTTTATCAATGACTTGGATGATTTTACCATGAGCACAGTTGCTCATTTGGGACCATTGATGATGTGGTAGTGCATTTACAGAGTAGAACATGAATGCTTATTGCCTCTATACATTGCCTTTGTGCATGGCTCATTGCAATAGCACAATGGTTTGTCAGCTATGCATATTGACCATTGATCCATCATGTTGCCCTATGTTGGTATTCAGTGTAAGGATTGCATAATGTAACTCAGCCGGCAGATACTTACTCAATGCTGAAGTGATGTACGATTTTAGCCAACAATAGTCTCACTGCCTTGAGTGTCATAAATAACAGGGGAAAATTCTATATTACAGAACCTGTGACCTGCCAAATGTGCTGGATTGCAACTCCCATCAGTCCCAGTCTTCATGGAAAGGGGTCAAGGCTGATCAGAGATGGAGTCCAACAACATCTGCAATGGCTATATCACCGCATCCCTGTTGCAGAGGGTTGAAGGATACCAGTAAACGTGCACAGCAGAAACACTTTTCACATACAGTATTTCTTATCAGTGCTTGAACAATTAGATTAAAACTGATAGAGTAGGATCCAAACTACAAGAAAGGAGGTTCTGACTACATATTAGGATAGCAATGGAAAGAATATTTGAAATATTTGCAAAAGGGTTGAAAAATGTGTTTTTTGAGTGTTGGGAAGCCCTGGGCTGATGAGAATCTTTGCAGGATTATTTATCTATTAATCAAACATATAATTATTTCTTTAAATTATATAAACATATTAAATATTTAATTACAGTTGGCCCTCTGTATCCACGGATTTTGCAACTATGGATTCAATCATCCATGGCTTGAAAATATTCCATAATTCCGCCCCCCCCCCCAAAAGCAAGCATTGATTTTGCCATTTTATATAAGGGACACCATTTTGCTATGACACTGTATGTAATAGGACTTGAGCATCCACAGATTTTTGTATCCATGGGGTGGTGGTGATCCTGGAACCAAACTCCAGTGGATACCAAGGGCCCACTGTATATAATAATAATAATAATAATAATAATAATAATTAATAATAAAATTTTATTTCTATCCCGCCCCTCTGCAACACAATCGGGGCGGCTTACAATATAAAAACTCCATAGTCCCAGTACCCTAGCCCACCCCCCCTTAAAACAATATTAAACTATAAAAGATTAAAAACATACAGTCAATTAAAAATATATAAATTAGAAAAATATTAAAACATACAATAGTTTTTAAAAAAATGATTACAGCTCAGGGAGGACAACCGAGTCTTGGGCCGGGATAGTTATCAGGAAAGGCCTGCCGGAAAAGATCCGTCTTGACAGCTTTTTTAAAGCCGTCTAAGGTGTTAATAAGACGGATCTCGTCCGGCAGGCCATTCCATAATCTGGGAGCAGCAGCGAAGGCCCTCTGGGAGGTCACCGACAGCCTTGTTTTCATAGGCTGTAACAGATTCCTCCCAGAGGACCGAAGTGCGCGGGGAGAGTCGTATGGAAGGAGGCGGTCCCGGAGATAAGTTGGACCCAAGCCATGCAGGGCTTTAAAGGTTATAACCAACACCTTGTACTGTGCCCGGAAACGAATAGGCAGCCAGTGGAGAGCTTTTAGCACAGGTGTTATATGCTCTCTTCTGGAAACACCAGAAATCAACCTGGCTGCCATGTTCTGAACTAGTTGAAGTTTCCGAGTTAAGCACAAGGGTAGCCCCATGTAGAGCGCATTACAGAAATCCAGACGGGAGGTTACCAGTGCATGTACCACAGTTTCGAGGTCCCTAGTTTCCAGGCAAGGGCACAGCTGGCGTATCAGCCGAAGTTGATAACAGGCACTCCTGACCGTCGCATTTACCTGATTAGACATCTGGAGCGTCGGGTCCAGGAGCACCCCCAGACTGCGAACACAGTCTGGAGGAGAGTGTAGTTCCATCCAGGACTGGAAGTTGTATTCCCAGACCTGGTTTCGGGCCAGTAACTGTTAGTACCTCCGTTTTGTCTGGATTCAGTCTCAATTTGTTTTTCCTCATCCAGTCCATTACAATTCATTCATTCAATCACTCACACACTCAATCATTTGTTTTCTGTGCAGAACATGCCTTCCTATGCAAAACAATATACAATTTTTGTGCACAATGAGTCCCAAACCATGAATAGTCTGAAAAATGTGCAGCCTGATGGTAAGAGCTCTTTGGAAGTTCAACAGAAAGCACCACCTGGGAAGGAGGTGGACTCTCCTCCATTGGCGCAAGCTAGATGGCCACCTCTCATTTCATGCACTGGCAGGGGTTGGACTAGATGACCTTTGGGATCACTTTCAACTCTAGTATTCTATAATTCTCCAGTAGCTTTGTTTCATTTCTACTGTTTCTGTTAACTCCTCCTTGTTTCATCACCTTGTCTCTGCTACCTATTGTTTCTTTAGTTCCTAGTTTTTCAGGTCACTGCCTTCTTAATGTCTCTTCACGTCACTTCCTTGGCCACCTTGTTCCTTTGCCAGCTTCTCAGAATATTTCACTCACTTACCACTGGCAATTTTCTTGATGGGGAATTTCCATGTATTGAAAAACACTTCCGCTTTGAAGATGGGGCAACTTGTGTGTATTCTTACATTCCTAAGATAGATGATAGATGGGTAGATAGACTGAAGGTATGGTTCTTGTAATTGTATTCATAGGACAAGAAGAAAGAAGTAGGTGTGGACAGGTATCTAAACATACTCAATTGCTTTTTCTGTCCCTTTTCCTATCTTTTTTGTTTATACTGTATGTACAACTGAGTTTTCCAATTTACCGATCTATCTTCTTCCGTTCCTTCTCTCCAATATACTTCCTTCCTCTGATACATAAAGAAGTAAATAAGTAAATAAATAAATAAATAGATAAACCTAGAAATCATTATTCAGCTTTCAATCAATGATTCACACCACTGGGATAACTTGTTTTATCTTAATAGTAAGATGCTGACTGACATGAGCAATAACATGGGGAGATAAAGCTAAAGTCATAAAGCTCCTTGTCAACATTCTAGACATATGCTGGTAGGTTTAGGGGTTGTTGTTGTTTTTTAAAAAAATCTTGAGTAGAGAACCAATCAATCCTGCCTCACAAAATAACTGATGGCAGGTCCTGGACTGTTGTGGGGATTTTAATGAGGCATCTATTTTAAAAATATTGGATTTTCATAACTTTTTATAGAACACTTTAAGAAAAAGGGGGAATAAAGGAAGGAGGGACGAAGAGAGGTGATGAAACTTCTATCATGAGGTGTCTCTGTGCCATTAGGAAAACATTTGCCAGAGACATTTTGTTACTGTCACCAGATTCCATCTGATCTTGGAAGCTAAGCAGGCTTAGATTTGGTTAGTACTTGGAAGGGGGACCACCTATGAATACCAGGTGCTGTAGGCTATATTTCAGAAGAAGGAACTGGCAAAACCACCTTTGAGTATTCCTTGCCTAAGAAAACCCTGTGAAATTCATGGGATCACCTTAAGTTAACAAGCAACTTGAAGACACACACACACCTTTGTTTATCAGACAAATTGGACACACGTTATTTTTGTGGTTACTATTTCCATTTGTTCGATGGTTATGTCAACCCATCCTGCAGTTTTGTTGCTGTTAACTGCCATCAAGTCAACTTCGAGACCTCCAAGACACTCTGTCATCAAAAGCCCTGCTCATGTCCTGCAAACTTAGGGTGGTGGTTTCCTCAACTGATCCACCTGTAATGGAATCTTCCTCTTTTCCTACTGCCTTCTGCCTTGCCAAGCATCATTGTCTTTTCTAGTGAGTCACTTCTGCTCATGATGTGTCCAAAGTACAACAGTCTCAGTTTAGTCAGCTTCTAAGAAGGTTTCAGGGTTGATTTGCTCTAGGGCGGAAAAATGAAATGCATAAATATAGGATGGGAGAGACCTGGCTGAATGAGACTATGTGCGAAAGGGATCTAGGAGTCCTAGTAGACCACAAGTTGAACATGAGCCAACAGTGTGATGCGGCAGCTAAAAAGGCCAATGCAATTTTGGGCTGTATCAATAGAAGTATAGTGTCTAGATCAAGGGAAGTAATAGTGCCACTCTATTCTGCCTTGGTCAGACCTCACTTAGAATACTGTGTCCAGTTCTGGGCACCACAATTCAGAAAGGATATTGACAAATTGGAGCGTGTCCAGAGAAGGGCAACTAAAATGGTGAAAGGTCTGGAAACAATGCCTTATGAGGAGAGACTTAGGGAGCTGGGTATGTTTAGCCTGGAAAAAAGACGGTTTAGAGGCGATATGATAGCCCTGTTTAAGTATTTGAAGGGATGTCACGCTGAGGATGGAGCAGGCTTGTTTTCTGCTGCTCCAGAGACTGGAACACGGAGCAATGGGTGCAAGCTCCAGGAACAGAGATTCCACCTCAACATGAGGAGGAACTTTTTGACAGTCAGAGCTGTTCGGCAGTGGAACACACTCCCTCGGAGCGTGGTGGGGTCTCCTTCCTTGGAGGTCTTTAAACAGAGGCTGGATGGCCATCTGTCGGGGATGCTTTGATTGTGATTTCCTGCGTGGCAGGGGGTTGGACTGGATGGCCCTCGTGGTCTCTTCCAACTCTGCAATTCTATGATTCTATGATTCTATTGGTCTTTTGGCTCTCCAGGATATCCACAGATCTCTTCTCCAACACCACATTTCAAATGAGTTGATTTTTTTCCTATCAACTTTCTTCTCCGCCTAGATTTCACAACCATATGTAGAAACTGGAAATACAAAGGAATGGGCAATCTTTGACTTTGATATTCAGTGATAAATCTTTACACTTGAGGATCGTTTCTAGCTCTTTCATAGCTGCCCTTCCAAGTCCTATTCTTCTGATTTGTTGGATGCAGTTCTCATTTTGATTAATGACTGGGCCAAGGCATAGGAAATCTTTCACTATCTCAATGTCTTCATTATCTACTTCAAGGTTATGTAAATCATCTGTGGTCATTAGTTTTGTTTACCTAATGTTCAGCTGTAAACCTGCCTTTGCACTTTCTTCCTTGACTTTTTCTAGTCATTGTTTCAAGTCTTTGCTATTTTCTTCTGGTAGTATGGTATTATCTGCATATCTTAAACTGTTGGTGTTCCTTCCCCCTATTTTCTTCAGAGTCCAATCTAACTTTGTGTATGATACACTCAGTGTACAAATTAAACAAGCTTATAAAATGCAGCCTTGCCTGACCTCTTTGCTAATTGGAAACCACTCTTTTTCTCCATATTCTGGCCTAATAGTGACCTCTTGTCCTGAGTACAGGTTACACTTTAAGAGACTCAAATGTCATGCTACACTTATTTAATTAAGAGCTACCAATAGTTTTTTTATGATCTACGCCATCTAAGGCTTTGCCATAATCTATAAAGCACAGGATGATTTTCTTCAGAAATTCTGTGATTTGGTCCATTATCCAATGCATGTTTGCAATATGATCCCTTGTGCCTCTTCCTCTTCTGAACCCAGCTGGGACATCTGGCATTTCTTGTTCCATATATGGCAAAAGTCTTTGTTTTGAGCACCAGTTTGCTTGCATGAGAGATTAACCCAATTACCCTGTGTTTAATGTGATCCCTGGTGTTCCCTTTCTTTGGGATTGGAATGTATGTTGACCATTTCCAATCTGTGGGCCATTGTTTTGTTTTCCATATTTGTTGACAGATTTTAGGTAGAAGTTGAATAGGTACCAGCAACAGTAAAACCCAGCCAAAACATCTTAGAGGAAATTCTAGAGATCAGTGTTGGGATCCCTTCATCTGAGGCCCACCACTGGGACAACACACCCTCCTGGAAGAACTCCATGACCCATGGGACCAGTGCACAAAGGCCAGCAGCATGGTTGGCTTATGGTCCTGGAGACACAAAGGAATGCAAGGCAATGGTCTGTCCTTTTAAGACTTCTTACTTTATGGGAAGGGGTGGGGCCTGGGAGAAGTCCAGTCTTGGCCAAGAAGATAAACACTTCAGCTGAGCCCTAGAACCTGAGAGAACATGATGCTTACTTGGAGCAGTCTTAGATACTGCACTGCTGTGCTGTTCCATGGACACCTACTGCTGACTTGAACATGATACCGAGGGCTCAGTTTTCCCCAGGCATATCCTGGTCATGGATCAGACTCATGCCTCCTTTGTTACCTCTATAAAATGGGTCAGAGTCCATACGAGCATGCCACCACTGCTGCCACTGTTGCCACCACTGCTACTGCCGCCACCGCCCCATCTCCCTGGCTCTCCCAGAAGCAAGAAAATTGGCCTGCAACATGTGACCAAGGCTCCCTGCATGTGACTAGCCTTGGTCACATGCTGCAGGACTTCTTCCTGCTTCAGAGAGTGATGGCAGCTGGCACCTACAGCAATGGGCCAGGCTGCCAGGATGGGTTCCTGCCGACACACAGGGCTCAATCCATTCCACCCCAGTGGGAATGGATTAAGCCAGGTATTTCTTAACAAATGTGGTAAAGGGCACTATACTGCCTTAGCTCCATCCAAGGCCTGTAGCTGCCCTCGGGGTGATGAGGACTGCCTGAGGGTGGAACAGGGCAAAAGCTCTACATCGCCAGGACTGCAGGGATCTTAGATGGGGACAAAATGGGGTAAGTTGCCTGTGTAGACAAGTCCCTACTTACCTGTCCCATATTATTAGTGGACAATAGACCTCTCCTGTGCAAAAATCCATGTGCAAATTTTGCACAGAATGACTCCTGAACTGTGAACATTTTCCTTGTCAAGATTTTCCAACACTTGAGAAACACATTTTCAACGATTTTTTTAAAAAAATATATTTTTGAATATTCTTTCTATCCCTAGTATGAACTAGTGGCTTGTGTATTATCTCCTTATAAGAGTCTTCTTGTGTAAATTTTAAAAATTGTTGTGAATGTTTGTGAACATGTAGTTTGGGGGTTACAACTGCATAGTAGAATAACTAGGTAAATTTGTATCAAAATGCAAACCTAACAAAATTCTCACCTGTCCTAACCTGTGGTTCTCCACAGTTAGGTTGCCCCGTCTTTTGAGACAGCACCAAGTTTCTTGGAGGAAGAAGACATAACCTACAAGAATTTGAGTCATATTCAGACCATGTGCTTGACAAAGTCCAGAAAATGGGCAATAACAGCATTTGTGCATTTTAATTATATTTTCCATCAGTGGTTTGAAAGATGAGCAAGAGTAATTAGGGGGAAAGAACCCATCAGGAATGTGATACAAACTGTAATCTTCTGAATTAAACAACAAGATCACTGTATATAGCTTCCCACACATGCTGCAAATTCTAAATTAAGGAGCCTAGATGGAATGTCATAAGCTTTTTCTTATGAGTTTATATCAGTGAGGCGATTATCATATTGATTCCGCATATCAATGAGATGGCATTCTGTGGTGTTTATTCTTCACCCAACTGCCTTCTTGAAAGTAATAAAATTAAATCCAATATGATATTGAATGTAAACACACACTGGTATTATATGTAAATATCCATTTGTTTTTTTTAAAAAACTCTCTGTGTATTGATATGCAGATTTTTTCCCTGAGTTTAACAGTGAAAACTACAAAAAATATATTTTTAACCTCCTTCTTGCTATTGTAGCTCTGAGAAGGAAGATATTTCCCCCCATTCTCTCTTTTTGTAATAACTTTGAATTATTTCTGCTAGAAAAATGCAAATAGCAACACTTATTTTATATAAACTATCATACCTCAAATATTCCTTTTGATTGAACAGAAAACCCAATGTGACAATTGGCCATGAAAGGATCTTTAAATAGGGCTACTATATGTTTTGGGCCTCTGGGCTCTTACCGACCAGTCTTATAGCACCAGGCTTCCTTTATCATTTAGGTAGTGATTAAAAAGCTCTAGGCTTCCATAGGGCATTGGGATGTAATATATGGAAAGCCAACATGGAGTCCTGGGATTTGTGGTTTGGTGAGGAGCCAGCATGGTGTAGTGGTTTGAGCATTGGGCTAGGACTCTGGAGACCAGGGTCTGAATCCCTGCTCAGACATGGAAATCTACTGGGTAACCTTGGACAGATAACACTCTTTCAGCCTCAGAGGAAGGCAAAGGCAAATCCCCTCTGAATAAATCTTGTCAAGAAAACCCCGTGATATCTTCTGCTTAGGGTCACTATAAGTCAGAAATGACCTGAAGGTAAACAACAACAACAACAACAACAACAACATAATAATAATAAATATAGCAAGGACAAGACTCTTAAGCCTTCCATAATTACAGAAATGGTGAGCAGGGAGGGAAGTCTTAAGGAGATGTCTCTAGGAACTGCCTGAGTTTTAAGACAAGACTCCTCTTGCACTTTCTCCAATTGGGTACATTGATGGAGGGATGCAACAAACCAAACTCCTCAAGGCATCCCCAGAGTGCTGAACTGCCTTCGCTCCCCTCCCCACATACCACCCAGAACATGCTGATTTCCTGTTGGTATGGTAAGGGCAGAAGGTGACCATAGATAAAGTAGTCATGCTGAAAGGTGGGGAAGGGAGGATCCTCTACCAAGGAAAATTTTTAGAAGCTGGGTGTTGAACATTAGAAAATTAACTAGCAAATATCCACTTATTAGGTTATACATTTCTAAACATAAAAAAAAATGAAATAATGAAAAGTGATATAATGAAAAATTCCTTGGCCATCATCCATGGTATGTCCCTCTCCTTTACAATTTATAGCAGCAGCAACATGCAAGAGGATATGTAGCAAATCACAAGAGTATATAGGATTGCTCAGTCTGAACACTGACTTCTGGACTGACATGTCAAATAAACTGCTATCTTCAACAGACTAATTTCTCTCTTCTTGAACCCAAATGAGGGGTGGGGAGGATGAGTTTCCCCACACTATATTTTCAGAAGCAAAACAGATCTGGGCCTGGAGAGCTGCAGCCAGTCAGGTGAGATGGAATCATGAACTAACTCAATGCAAGGTACCGGTACTTTCCCATGTTTCTATGCTCTTTGTCTTTCCTTACCTTGTTGGGAAAGAGGATGAATAGCAAAGCTGACTGAGACATGGTCTGAAGTTTGAGGTTTTCTTGCTCTCCTTTCCCCTCTCCCTTTTAAGGGGCAGGGCTTCAGGAATAGTTAGGGATGGGGGGCAGGACTGCATGAAGTTACTGTGTGCACTGGCCTGGTAGACTGAATTCAGCTCATGGACCAGAGATTCCTCATCTTTACCTTAGTGACTGTGCAGGTGAGAGAGGTACAGCTTCTTATGTCAGTGGACTCTGGCATTCAGAAAAACTACACAATCCCTTATCTATACAATGGTGAAAAGAACTTTTCGTCATATCTATATATGCTTTCAGGACCTCTTTGTGGGCTTCCTGAGGGAATCGGGCTGACCATCGGAGGAAGAAAGATGATGGACTAGATGTACCTCTGCACTGATCCAGAGGATACTTTTTAAAAAGAATGGTCTTATGACAAAGAACATATAGACAAAAACACTGGGTACAATCATGCAAGACAGGTCACACATCCTATTTACTGGCATTGGCTGCCAGCCTGTAGGGTAAGGCTACAATCTTTTATAAGATTTTTATAAAACCCCACACACCCCTATGTCACCATTCTCTGAAGATGCCGGCCCTAGATGCAGGAAAAATGCCAGGAATAAACTCTTCCAGAACACAGTCTCACAGGCCAGGAAAAAAAAAAATGAAAAACCTATTTTATAAGACTGACGAAACCTGAGATTCAGTTTGGGGCTCATCAACACCAGCCAGAACATGCCGGCTCCCTGCTGGTGTACCCTGGTTGTGGAGGTGGCCCATTATGTCCCTGTTAACTGAAGAAAACAGGCTGGAGTCCACATAGGAATGCCAGGCCATTGCTGCAGCCGCTGCCATTTTCCCTGCTCTTCTGGGTCTGGGCAGCCAGCTGCCCCATGTGACCATTCCCCTGCATGTTACCAGCCTTGGTCATTTGCTGCAGGCCTGCTGCCCTGACCCGGCAGAGCCATAAATGGGAGCCATCCCAGGGGTGAACGGAGAAGGGAGGCGAAAACTCTCCTTCCCTCCCTTCATCCCCCTATCACCATTGTCATCAATGGGAGCCATAACGGGGTGGGGGAGAAGGGAGGAAAGAACTCCCCTCCCTTCCCTTTGCCCCCTGTTGTCATTGTGGCCACCGGAGCCATCCAGAAGCCTCTTCCCTTCCCTCCACCATCCACCCCCCCCTGCTGTCACCAACCACAGATAATTGAATGAGCAGATGGTGAATCAGTGAATATGAGGCTGCTACTGTACTTAGGACAATCCATGTTTGCCAACATGCGAAGGGGGACCCTGGTCTTGAGGAGCCGTTCACAATTTTGAATAAAATAAGAATGCAACTTCTTCCAGAGCAAATTTTGCTAGCCGATACATAATAAATGGCTAATTATTGTAAGAAGTCCTATTGTCACTTCCTGTTGCATTGATCCAAATACAACTGAATGATGTATATTGTCAGGGATGATGGGAGTTGTAGCTCTTCACCTCTGGCTCAAACTTGTTATGCAGCAGAGCCAACCAGCTTAGATCGGTGGTTAATGCTTTCCTCCAAAGCAGCAGAGTTTCAGAGAATAGGCTGAAGACCCTGACAAACTCTCCAAGCCTTCTCACCCTTCTCCAGGTGTCTCCAAAACGTCTCCAGGATTCACTCAGGCAACTCAGTAGTTTTATATAAAACCTACTTTATTCTTCTATATAAATATACTATATGGTCAACAAATCACAATCTCTATACACTACACCACCTCTACTCCACAATATCTTCAAACTACTGCACCTCTACTCAACACCAAAAATACATTGGCAAACATTGCAATTTTATAGCCATTGTTTATCACCACCCACTAATTAGTTTCCACCCAGTGGGTGTGTACTTCCATTCAGATTGGTCCACATAGTTCCATCCATGCTTAAGACCAACCCATGTATTTCAACATTTCACCTTGTACACTTAATGATTCTCAGGTGTTTCCAATCTGCATTCAGTACCTCTGTCCTTGGCTCTCAGGCCTTCTAGATTACATTAGCAGTTTCACCTGTGTAGCCCCATAATTGCTCTTGCTTAGTCATTGTGACTTTCACATACATATTTTATTTCTTTCACTGTATGTCCCATGTTGCATTTTCCTTAACAATCCCCTCCGAAATAAAATATTGTATGTGTCTTACAATGTCATTCCAACCATTTGTGTCAGCCTTTCATGTTTTTCTGCTGTCAATGCTTTTGTGAACAAATCTGCTATGTTGTGTTGTGTTTCTATATATCTCAATTCTATTTCACCCTTCTGAACCATGTCTCGCACATTTTGATATCTTACACCAACATATTTTGTTCTGTTCTTCAAACTTTCAGTTTCAGCCATCGCTATGCATGACTGTGAATCTTCCAGAATTTCCACTGGTATCTTGTAACTTTCATTTAAATCATTTAGCAATTGCTTAATCCACTGTACCTCATTTACTATCTCATTCAAAGCAGCGAATTCTGCTTCCGTTGTGCTTAACGCTACATTAGTTTGTTTTCTACTTCTCCAAACTATTGGACTTTCACTATATTTAATTATCATTCCTGTAACTGACTTCTTGTCTCCTAATTCTGATGCAAATGAACTGTCTACATAACAATCTAGATCTGAACTATTGTTTCTTATAATCAATTTCCTATCTAAGGTTCCTTTCAAATATCTCAATAAATGTTTTACCGCTGTCCAGTCTTCAATTTTTGGATCATTAACCCTTCTAGACAATACATTTACAGCATAGGAAATGTCTGGTCTGGTGTGGCAAGATATGAATTGTAAAGATCCTATTATACTTCTGAAGAAAGTCTTGTCCTCAAACGCTCTAGTTGTTTTCTCAGACACAAAACCAGTTGTCATTGGAGCTCTTACTATTTTTGCATTCTGTAATCCACACTTTTCAATCAATCTTTCAATTTTATTTCTCTGACTTAACAAACAATGTCCTTCTTCTGTCCATTCAACGCAAATACCTAAATAAGACTTCAATACACATAAGTCCTTCAAAACAAATTTCTTAGACAATTCTCTTTTTACTGACTCAATTTCCTGTTTTGACTTTGCTGCTACGCACAAATCATCTACATAAATCACTAATACTATGGCTCCTTTTGTATAAACACAAGCATCTGCAATGCTCCTCTTGTAACCTAGCTTAACTAGCTCATCATTGATGCACAGATTCCACGCTCTGGCACTTTGTTTTAAACCATACAACGCTTTCTTTAATTTATATACTCTCTGACTACCATTTTCTTCGAAACCTTGTGGCTGCTCCATAAAAATTTCTTCATTCAAAACCGCATTCAAGTAAGCTGTCTCAAAATCAAAATGTTCTACAACTAAATTCCTTTTTACTGCTACAGCTAGAACCATTCTCAGACTTTCTGGCTTTGCAGTTGGAGAATATGTCTTATCATAGTTCTCATACTGCTGTTGTGCAAAACCCTTAGCCACTAACCTAGCTTTATATTTGATACTTCCATCTGGCATTTCTTTCCTTTTGTATACCCATTTACAACCAATTACTTTCTTGTCTTTGGGTCTGTCAACAATTTCAAAAACATCTTTATTTACCAGGCAACCAAACTCATTATCCATTGCATCAAACCATCTTTCCTGTTCTTCACTAGAATAACTTTCCAATTCTTCAAAACTTTCAGGCTCTTCTATTGCTAAACAAGCTCTTGCCTTTGTCACAACAAACCTATCTGGAGGCTTTCTAACTCTGTGACTACGCCTGGGAATAAAATCTGCTGTTCTGTCTCTTTCATCCTCACTTTCTCTACTGGGAGTTGTAGTTCTATGACTAAATCTCTTGTCTTCAGTCATTCGAGTAGTAGTAGGCCTAGATGCTATCTCATCATCAGAAGAACTACCACTGCTGCTAGGTGATGCTTCCTGCTTAACTGAAACCCCTCCGTTTCCTGAGGTTGGTTCAGTTTGTGCTTCTGGCTCATTTGAACTCCCTAACCTCAAAAACACTTCTTTATTGGCATGCAGTTTGTCCCAACCAGCATGTCTCTCAAAATTTGCAGACCTAGAATACTGCACTTGTTTTCCTCCCAAATGAAACTTGTAGCTATTTCCAGAATACCCCAAAAACCTAAGCCTTTTGCTTTTGGGTTCTCCTTTCCTCCTGAAACAAGCAGGTGTGTAAACATGAGCAAATTGTCCAAAAACCCTTAAGTACTTGTAATTTGGCATTCTCCCATACAGTACCCTGTAGGGAATGTCTTCAATTTCTGAATGATACAATCTGTTACTGATATGTATTGCAGTCAAAGTTGCTTCTGCCCAAAAACTATCTTTCACCCCTGCATCTGCCATCATACAAGCAGTAATTCTTTTTATATCTTGTATTTTCTTTTCTGCTAACCCATCCTCACTAGGACAAGCAGGGTTTGTAGTTTCATGCCTTATTCCCACCTTTTGAAACCAGTTAAACAATTGATTATTTAAAAATTCTCCTCCTCTATCAGTAATGATGGTGCCTACTCTGCTATCAAATTGTCTTTCCACCATTCTTACCCATGCTTTTAAACTTTGCCCAGTGTCAGATTTGTTTTTCATTATTCTCACAAATGCAAACCTTGTATACCTATCAACAATTACTAGGAAATACTTGCTTCCCCCTAAGGACAAGCAATTAGCTTGGGCGACATCTGCATGTACATACTGAAATGGTCTTTGAGCAATTCTTTTTGTTTTCTTTGCTACTGGAAAAGCTCTGACCTTTACCTGTTGACACACTGTACAATCTAAGTGGTTTTTGCATTCAGTAACTTTTAAATCTGGACACATACTGATTAAATTCTTTAAACATTTGAAGCTTGCATGGCCGAATTTTCTGTGAAGCTCGTGTATGCAGTCTTTGTGGATTGGAATATTTTCTATGTTATTAGCTTCTTCAACCCTGTAGCTATCAATATTGTCCTCCAAATAATAAAGTTTGTCCTTTTTCAAACCTATGCCACGCAATTCCCCATTCAGTTTTATCTTACACATGTTCTTTTCAAAGATGACTGTGTAGTCTTTTTCTGTTAATCTGCTTACTGATAACAAATTATTTTCTAACTCCTTTACATGTAAGACATCATTAAAATTCTCTTTTAGCCCTGGAACATACACAGTACCCATTTGATTTACAGTATTTAGCTCTTTCCCGTCAGCCAAAACTACAGCATTTACATTAGCTGATTTTCTATTACTCATTAAATTTATATCATTACACATCAAAGATGTGGCTCCTGAATCAACTAGCCATTTAGAATTTGCATTTTGTTTTTCCTTAATCATGGTTGCAAACACCTTTTTATTACCACTGTCCCTCAAAAATGGAGGTCTGGACTGTTTTTGATACTGTCGCGGCTGCCATCTGCTCTCTGCTTGCTTGCGTCTCTCAGCTGCAAAATGTTTACAATGTCTCTGCAGATGACCAATCTTCTTACAATAAAAGCACCTCCGTTGCTCCCTTGTAGAGGCTGCTTCCTCCTGCGTTCGCCAGTCAGGAGTTGTTTGTTGTTTTGGCACAGTTTTTAAACTTGCTGAGTCACCCTGCTCAGACATTCTTCTCTGGTTCTCTTCCAGTATTCTGGCCACAACTAAGTCTCTATTAAGCTCAGCTTCTGGCAAGTTCTGTAAGCTGTTTGTTATGTTGTCCCACGAAGAGTCTAGCGATTCTACTAAAATGTAGCATTGCTGCTCTTTGCTAATTTGCACTCCCCTCAGTTCAGCTTGCACAAACAAATCTTGCATTATTTTTAAATGTTCTATCACACACTGCCCTTTAGCCATCTTTTGCCTGTATATTCTTTTAGACCATAGCATTTTTGCAAAAGCAGTTGAAGGAGTGTGTAATCTCTGCAAGGTATCCCACACATCCTTGGCAGACGTTTTATCTCTGACGTCATTAATTAAGTCTTCTTCAAGCATGAGATAAAGACAGGCTTTTGCTTTACTATCTCTCTCTTGAGTGGCTTCATCAGCATCAGCTGCCAGCCCTGTTTCAACTGTTGACCACAGACCTTCCTTTACTAGTAGAGATTGGGCATAAATCTTCCAGGTAGAGTAGTTGTTTCTATTTAATTTACTAAACTTTAGAATTTCCATCTTGATTTGTGCAGTGACTCAATTTGACACAGTCCTTCTGAGTATGCACAGCCGACCCGTCTGGGCTCAAGCAAAACACAAAATGATTTACTCACGAGGCTTATCAGTGCAGCACAAACAGCTTGCTCTGATCTGTCGTCCACAAAGCTTTCTTCCACTCTCTGGAACTTTCAGCTTCTGTGGATGCTGGGTGCTCTAGTAACTGGGCCCATAACCCTTGTCAGGGATGATGGGAGTTGTAGCTCTTCACCTCTGCTCAAACTCACCACCTTGTTATGCAGCAGAGCCAACCAGCTTAGATCAGTGGTTAATGCTTTCCTCCAAAGCAGCAGAGTTTCAGAGAATAGGCTGAAGACCCTGACAAACTCTCCAAGCCTTCTCACCCTTCTCCAGGTGTCTCCAAAACGTCTCCAGGATTCACTCAGGCAACTCAGTAGTTTTATATAAAACCTACTTTATTCTTCTATATAAATATACTATATGGTCAACAAATCACAATCTCTATACACTACACCACCTCTACTCCACAATATCTTCAAACTACTGCACCTCTACTCAACACCAAAAATACATTGGCAAACATTGCAATTTTATAGCCATTGTTTATCACCACCCACTAATTAGTTTCCACCCAGTGGGTGTGTACTTCCATTCAGATTGGTCCACATAGTTCCATCCATGCTTAAGACCAACCCATGTATTTCAACATTTCACCTTGTACACTTAATGATTCTCAGGTGTTTCCAATCTGCATTCAGTACCTCTGTCCTTGGCTCTCAGGCCTTCTAGATTACATTAGCAGTTTCACCTGTGTAGCCCCATAATTGCTCTTGCTTAGTCATTGTGACTTTCACATACATATTTTATTTCTTTCACTGTATGTCCCATGTTGCATTTTCCTTAACATATATCATTTTTTTCTCCACTCTCTAGGATCAAAATAAAAAAAGACAGAGCAATGAATAATGAGTTGAATCTTCACATTTCCCACACTCCTCTGCAATAAAATAAAATAAAATAAAATAAAATAAAATAAAAATCAAATAAAAATAAAAATAAAAATAAAAATAAAAAAATAAAATAAAAATGCCCCCAAAGGCCCTCTGGGGAAAATTTCCATCAAGTTTTTGCTCTATCTATGTGGTTTTAGGCCCAGGAGAGGCTTTTTTTTCCAAGCAACAGGAAGTGACCAGAAGTCACTTCTTGTTCACTTCCTGTTTCTTTAAAAGGTCTCTTCAGGGTCTAAGATGGCCCAGGGGGAGGCAACAGCATGGCACAGTGCCCTTCCTTCTCCCTAGAAGGCATCTGGGGGGAATTATTTTAGAAAAAAACCCACATTTCTAAACATGGCCCTTCTATCTGTTCCACCACCTTCTCAGGCTCATTTCAGTGGCTGATCCCAGACTTTGGAACTCCCTCCCCAGGGAGGTTAGGATGGCCCCATCTTTACTCTCCTTCAGGCAGCAGATTAAAATATTTTTATGCCATCAGGCCTTTACTGACAAAGGTGGTGCTCCTGTTTTTTTGTTTTTTAGGATGTATTTTAATTTTTATGGAGTTTAATTTTTTTTATCATTTATGTGATGGTATTAGTATTGTTGTTGTTGTTGTTCATTTCTATCCCGCCTTTCTCCCACCAATGAGACTAAGGCAGCTAATAGCATCATTATAAAACCAATACAAGCTAAAAACAGTACAAACTTAAAATCACATTATAAATATACAATTTAAAAAAGAATTAATTAGTTTACAAGTTAAAACATTACAGTAAAGATTCAAGTACATTTTTAAAAACCCTTAATTTTTTAAAAAATCCACACCAATTACCGGTATATAAGTGGTTTATTCTCTTTTTAATTCTTATTTATTTATTTTAGCTTACTTACAACTCCTCGAACGCTTTCATCAGCGCTGTATACACACAATCCTAAATATACACTGGACTATGTGATGAATGTTGCTGTCCTTGAGCAAGCAGGGATCACCAGCATTGAGGCCATGATATTGAGAACACAGCTGCACTGGGCAGCTCATGTTTCTAGGATGGAGGACCATCGCCTCTCCAAAATACTACTCTACGGTGAACTCGCCATGGGTCAGTGTAAGAGGGGCTCTCCAAAAAAGAGATACAAAGACTCCCTGAAACAACATCTCAGGCTCGGCCAAACTGATCACCAACAGTGGTCTGCCCTGGCCTCACATCCACAATGCTGCAGCCTTGTTTAAGAACTCACACTGTACAAGTCTTGAAGAGAAACGACAATGCAGAAAGAATCACAACCCAGAAACATCACCCAAGGAGACCTTCTGCTGTGCTTTCTGCAACCGGACTTGTTTATCTCGGATTAGCCTTTTTAGTCATCCGCGCTTGCAGAAAGCATGGGACGAGTCCTTCCTGAATCTTCATTTGTGAAGAAAAGCCCCAGAGAGAGAGAGAGAGATTGAGAGATTGAGAGAGAGAGAGAGAGAGAGAGAGAGAGAGAGAGAGATATTTATTTTAACTATTGTTGTTTTTAAAATGTTGTGAGCTGCCTTGGGTCCTGCCATAGGGACAAAGGTGGGATATAAATAAATAAAATAAATAGATTTATTTACCCCTGGGGGTTCACAGGGCCCATAAAAGCAGCCTTTTGTTTCAGGGTCTGGTCTTTTTGGCTACACTTGCTTGGTGTCACTTCCTGCTGACTCCTGAACTGGCTTTTGGCTGTAATGGGCACAGACAGTGGTCTATCAGCTCAGCAGGAGTCAACAAAGAGATGAAGAGAAGGGGTGGAAATCTGATCAATATATGGTTAAATAAGTCCTGATGGAGCCATGGGGGGTTGTGGAGTGATTCTAGATGGATTTCCTTTCAGCTTGTGGATCAGATGACAGATTTAAACAAAGCAGCACTAAACAACCCACACACAAATGTGTCAACAGCAATGTGCCATCAGGGTTGTTTCACCAAGCTCCTAATCCCCTGCTAAACATGGTTTTGCATTTGGCTCCTTAGTTTTATAATTGATCATTCATTATTCCCATCCCACATGTCACAGCGCTTCCAGAGAGTGCACAGCTCAAATCCCCAGCATATACCACCAAGCTAATGAACACACTGACACTAAGCTAGCAAGCAAACCAAACTTTGGGAGCAGATAGCAAGATAAGAGCATGCAATAAACATGTTCATGTTTTATGCACACTGCTTGCAGTTGTCAGAAAGTCAATCACAACGACTTGTAGCATTTCAAATCCACTGCACATTCTGGATTCATACTGAGCTGAAAGAAGAGCATAGGAACACACACATACTTCTTAGTGTTTTGGATTAGCTACATTTCACTAAAACCTCATGCTTGTTAAAAACCAGGACTCAAGCAATGACAGATTGCCTTTCATTCCAAAAAGGAATGTGTCTTTAGCCACAGAAGGCTGCTAGGTAGTGTATTTAAAGCCAAGCAATTCCTGTACACAGGGATTGTTCTCAGGGATCTCTGGCATTTTTACACATATATGTATCGCCTCCCAAAAATACTACTCTATGGTGAACTCGCCATGGGTCAGCGTAAGAGGGGAGCTCCGAAAAAGCAATACAAAGACTCCCTGAAACAACATCTCAGGCTCAGCCAAATTGATCACCAACAGTGGTCCGTCCTGGCCTCACATCGGGAGGCATGGAGACGCACTATCCACAATGCTGCAGCCTTATTTGAGAACTCACGACGAACAAGTCTTGAAGAGAAACGACAACGCAGAAAGAATCACAACCCAAAAGCATCACCCAAGGAGACCTTCTGCTGTGCTTTTTGCAACCGGACTTGTTTATCTCGGATTGGCCTTTTTAGTCATCAGCACGCTTGCAGAAAGCGCGGGATGAGTCTTTCCTGAATCTTCGTTTGCGAAGAAAAGCCAGAGAGGAGAGAGAGATATATATGGTTGCATAAACAGTTATGGATACATGTGACTGCATCAGATGCTGCAAAAGTGATTAAGAACATAAGACCCATCCTAGATCATAGAATCATAGAAATTGTAGAGTTGGAAGAGACCACAAGGGCCATCTAGCCGAACCCTCTGCCATGCAGGAATCATGATCAAAGCATCCCCGACAGATGGCCATCCAGCCTCTGTTTAAAGACCTCCAAGGAAGGAGACCCCACCACACTCTGAGGGAGTGTGTTCCACTGCTGAACAGCTCTTACTGTCAGAAAGTTCCTCCTAATGTTGAGGTGGAATCTCTGTTCCTGGAGCTTGCATCCATTGCTCCATGTTCCAGTCTCTGGAGCAGCAGAAAACAAGCCCACTCCATCCTCAGTGTGACACCCCTTCAAATACTTAAACAGGGCTATCATATTGCCCCTTAACCGTCTTTTTTCCAGGCTAAACATACCCAGCTCCCTAAGTCTTTCCTCATGAGGCATGGTTTCCAGACCTTTCACTGTTTTAGTCACCCTTCTCTGGACAGATCAAACCTCTAGAGAGGGAGCCCACAAAATCAGGTAAATGTTTCAATTGTTCAATAGATAATTCTCTATGTATCTGTCTATTAGCTATCTTTTATCTAGCCACCTTTTGGTTTCAATGTTCAAGGAAGCAACAGCTCTGAATGTCTTCGTAGTCTTTCCTTCCTACGGTTTCCATATGTTGAAGCTACCCTGATGGCAATTAACAACTGATTTTAGGGGACATTGCTTCAGAAGGTGGTGGGCTTTGAACGAGTCATGGGCTGAATGGCCATGTTATGGTTGTTATCAAACAGGGTGGAAAAAGTCTGTCCTATTGGTTGTGTGTGGCCCCAGCTAGAGGAAAATAGCTGGACACATCCCAACTCATCCTCCTGCTCTCCAACAACATAGAAATAGAATAGAATAGAAAGCTGGAGAAGAGAAGGTTAAGAGGTGACATGATAGCTATGTATACATACTTGAAAAGATGTCGGCAAGGCTACCTTTGTGGTACAGCTCAGGAGTCCTTCTAACTGAGAAGTCCTATGCTGATCCTCCCAAGACACACTCTCAGGATCCCTCTAGCCTGGAGATCCCTCTGAACTATGTCTCTCTTCTAAGTATACCACCACCACTTGATGAATTATTTATGGCCAGTCCAGTGAGAGACTGGAATAACCTGTGGAACTCCCTGACACTGTAGAACTAATCCACTCCCCCCTCTTTCCCCAGAGAGAGCGCCAATATATCAATGATCAAGAATAACTGTGTGCAGGCATTAGCTTATAGGAGGATTAGAAAAAGCTTATTTTATTCAAGCAAAGCTTAAGACATGCAAATTTCTCATGAGGAAAGCACTTCCTTCTTCAGGTTCAGACTTAAAGTTACAAAGATAGCAAAGTATTCAGTTACATCCAGCCAAAGTAAGAAATCAAATATAATGCCCTAACGCAATCTAGCTAAGAATGGTTACCTAAAAACTACTTTTACTCTTGAAGTAAGATGAGGGTTCAGTCTGTAGATCTAGGGCTTGGCTGAGCCCCATGCTTATTTCCAAGCCAGGCCCAGCAGCCGTGTGCTCATCCTTGAGATTCCCTCTGAGATCCATGCTATCTCATCTCAGATCTTCCTTTGTCTCTTTGTTCAACTCTCTTACCTCAAGCTGCCCATAGCATTTATACCTTTTTTCAAATTGTCTGTATCTGGTACTGTGACATCACATTGACTCAGAGGTATCCCTTTACCCTCCCCCCACCTCTGGTTAACCTTTTCTTTACCTGATAGCTGAGCTTGTAGATACCTGGTCACTGAATTGCAGGATAATGGGAGCTGCAATCCCCCAATTATCACAGGGAACAAGCTTGTTTTTGCTTCTCCAGAGACTAGGACATAGAGCAATGGACTCAAATTACAGGAAAAGAGATTTCACCTAAACATTAGGAAGAACTTACTAACAGTAAGAGCTGTTTGGAAGTGGAATACACTGCCTCGGAGTGTGGTGGAGTCTCCTTCTTTGGAGGCCTTTAAACAGAGTCTGGATGGCCATCTGTTGGAAGTACTTTGATTGTGTATTCATGCATGGCAGGGGGTTGGACTGGATGGCCCTTGCCAAGTTTTCCAACTCTATGATTCTATGATTCACCCTTCCAAATGGCCCCAAATGCAAAAACAAAACAAAAACAAAAAAACCCAACAAGCTCTAAATACTTTAGCTTGTCTACACTCCTAGAACCCACCAACTCACCCAGATACTGGAAGGGATAATTTCCAGTATCATGGATGGGTTTTGTTTTTTGGGGGATGGATTTTTGTCATGGTATGGTTGGAAAAGAATTCTGAACTATGCAATGAGCATAAAAGTGAGTTATGACAGTACAAATCCAATACCATTCTACAAATCTAGTAGACAGTACAAATCTAATACCATCTTGGTTCACTAACAGGCTACTGGCCTATGTCTTCTGCCCCAGGATCTATCAACTTTAAAGGTATAGGAGCCCTGTCCATTATTCAGCCTGGCAGCTCCACTTCCCCGCCAAATGATAATCTCTTGCCAATCTACCTATCAGCACCATTTTATAACTCAGAGTGATATTGGGATAGTACTGTGACAAAACACATCAAATGTCATCCAGGTCTCTGATTCTGCCCCCTCCCTCCCTCTGGAAGCTCTTGGGAACAAAGAATGAACAGATTGTTCATGGCAGAGTACCTCATTATTACAAGCAAATTGACTTTCTTATTGACTACACTGAAAGGTTGTTCACTGGTTATAATTACTAGTTCTACTTAATTTTCCTGTATGGAAAAGGTCTGTACTTACATCTGCTTGTGCTATTTTGATTAACCTGCTTTTCTGTCTCTGGAGACTATTTAGTGCTTAAAGAAACAGTTACTCAATCCTATACAAGCTTGTTTCACACAGGGAAATGTAACAGATTCTCTAACCCTACTCTCGGACATAACTAATGGCAGGGGGGGGGGGGGGAATCATTGGACTCAACAGTCTTGACCAAAGTGGCTTTTTCTCACCTCATGAGACTTAACATCAAGAAAATGTATATCTCCTCCTGAACATTAGCATATTTCTGAGGCACATTTGTGAGGGCATTTCTAGGAAATAAAATGCATACCAAACAAGGGCCTGAATCCTGTCACGGGCTTTCAGCACTGCAAAGAAAAGCAAAAGTGTAGCAGGAACTTCCCGTCTTCCCTGCTGCCTTACAGCATGATTTGTCATTCTTTCATTCCAGTCACATGGAGGTCTGAGGTAAAACCACATCTTTTTGCTAACTGGAAAAACCCATTAGCAAAAAGACATGATTTTGCCTTGGTCCCCAATGGGACCGGAATGCAATAACACTGGAAGAATGATGATGTCAGGAGGTAAGGCAGTGTGGAAGATGAACATTTCTGCTGCACTGCCAGTTTTCTTTGGAGTGCGGTAAGCCCCTTAGTCACTAGTAGAGAAGAGCCATTCACTCGGTGGCATTCACCTGTCTGTTGACTTTGCACCCCACAATTAATTGAATGGGTCTGTTGTAGCAGGAAAGATAGTGTCATGGTGAGAAATAATGACTACAGATGATTTACATAAAAGGAGATGATGCAGACATTGAAAGAGTTAAAGATTTCCATACCTTGGGCCAGTCATAAATTGGAATGGAGACTGCAGTAAAAATCAGGATAGGACTTGGAAGGGCAGCTTTGAAAGAACTAGACAAGATCCTCAAGTGTAAAGATACAGTAGAACCCCACATCAACAGGGGATTGGATCTGGGCCCCACCATGGATAGTGAAATCTGTGGATAACAACGAACACTGCCGCCACTATGATGGAACTCTCCTCCCTCCCTCCCTCCCACCCACCATGCTGGAACCCCCCCCCCACAAAGAAAGGGAGGCAGGCTTGCCTCCTCCCTCCCTCCCCTGTCAGCCTGCCAGCTCCACCATGCTGGAATCCCCCAGAGAGGTCGCCTCCTCCCCCCTTCCCCTGCCCATTGTGCTGGAACCCGCCTCCTGCACACTCAAACCCTCCGCCTGCCTGCTGGAATCCACTCCCCACAGAGAAGGGAGGAGGGAGCCAAGCTCGGCTCCTCCCTCCCTGCCCTGCCTGCTGTACCACACCCCCCCTCATGGGGTGACCTCCTCCCTCCCTCCCCCTCCTGGTCACCCACCCCACCATCTCCACCTGCGGATAATTGAATCCACGGGTGGTGAATCAGAGGATGCAGGGGTGCTACTGTAAATCCTTAAATACCAACATCATCCAGGTCATAATATTTCTGATCTCTATGTATGGGTGTGAAAGCTGATAGGAAGAAAGCTGATAGGAAGAAAATCACCTCATTTGAAATGTGGTGCTGGAGGAGAGTTCTACAGATACCATGGACTACTAAAAAGAGAAATGAATAGGTCTTGGGGAAAATCATGCCTGAATTCTCACTAGAAGTGAAGATGTTGTGTTTTGGACATGTCATGAGAAGGCATGGCTCATTAGAAGAAGCAGTAATCCTAGGTAAGGTACAAGGCAGTAGGAAAAGAGGAAGACCCCATTACAGGTGGATAGACTCTATCAAGGAAGCCATGGCCCTGAGTCTACAAGACCTCAGCAGGGCTGTTGCTAGCAGGGAGCCTTGGAGGTCTCTCAGTAATAAGGTTTCCATAAGTCCAAGTTGACTAGACTGCAGTTAACAACAAAGCGACTGTGGTTGGAACTTCATTGCAACGTGCGGACAAACTACAAAGGCTGGAATCCTCTTGGGACACTATGATTAGAGGAGATGGGAAACTCCAGTGTCAGTGGAGGTGGTGAAGCCAGTCCAGGATTTAACTTAAAATTCCAAGGAGCTATCCAAGGTGCTGAGCTTATTTTGGTTTAGGCTTCAGCATGCTGAATAGAATCATAGAATCATAGAAGTGCAGAGTTGGAAGAGACCACGAGGGCCATCCAGTCCAACCCCCTGCCACGCAGGAAATCACGATCAAAGCATCCCCGACAGATGGCCTTCCAGCCTCTTTTTAAAGACCTCCAAGGAAGGATACCCCACCACACTCTGAGGGAGTGCATTCCACTGCCAAACAGCTCTTACTGTCAAAAAGCTCCTGCTAATGTTGAGGTGGAATCTCTGTTCCTGGAGCTTGCATCCATTGCTCCGTGTTCCAGTCTCTGGAGCAGCAGAAAACAAGCTTGCTCCATCCTCAGCGTGACATCCCCTCAGATACTTAAACAGGGCTATCATATCGCCTCTTAACTGTCTTTTTTCCAGGCTAAACATACCCAGCTCCCTAAGTCTCTCCACATAAGGCATCGTTTCCAGACCTTTCACCATTTTAGTCACCCTTCTCTGGACACGCTCCAATTTGTCAATATCCTTTTTGAATTGTGGTGCCCAGAACTGGACACAGTATTCTAGGTGAGGTCTGACCAAGGAAGAATAGAGTGGCACTATTACTTCCCTTGCTCTGGACACTATACTTCTATTGATGCATCCCAAAAATTTTAGCTGCAGCATCACACTGTTGACTCATGTTCAACTTGTGGTCTACTAGGACTCCTAGATCCCTTTCACACATAGTCTCATTCAGCCAGGTCTCCCCCATCCTATATCTATGCATTTCATTTTTTCGCGCTAAGTGCAGTACCTTACATTTCTCCGTATTGAATTTCATTTTGTTAGCTTTCGCCCAGCTCTCCAGTTTATCCAGGTCATTTTGAATTTTGATCCTGTCCTCCAGGGTATTAGCTACTCCTCCTAATTTGGTGTCATCTGCAAATTTGGTAAGTATGCCCCTAATTCCCTCATCCAAGTCATTGATAAAGATGTTGAATAGCACTGGGACCAGGACAGAACCCTGTGGCACTCCACTGGTCACATATTTCCAAGATGAAGAGGAGCCATTGCTGATCACCCTTTGGGTTCGGCCGGTCAACCAATTACAAATCCAAAGAAAGGACTGTACTTACTGGTTCAGTTTTGGGGCTCAGGGCAGGGCATGTTTGCTAGAAATAAGAAATCAAGCCCTTATCACCTTCAGTTAGGTAATTTTAATATATGGATTTAGGAGGGAATGGAAGGGTAAACTCCTGGCAGTGAAATTTGTATTATGGATTACTGTACTTAATAAGAGCACCAGCATAGTAGAAGTACAGTATATAATAACAACAAAGTATGCGTACAGTGAAGGTGTGAATTTGTTGAGGTTAGCCTTGTTGGCAGGAACACCTACACTAATGAAATCATTGATCTTTAAGGATATTAATGAAATCATTGATCTTTAAGGATATAGTTCCTTTAGTTTTCAATCTATATATATAAAATTCTCTTGGGTATGTTGCCATTTCCAGTGTGCTGATTGGCTGCGTAGGAAACTGACCAACCAATCAAAGCTCAGTTGGGCAGCCAATCAGCACACTGGGGGCAGGGCCATGTAGATCTCAAACATGGAGACTGGAGCTGGAGAGTGAGTAACATGGCGGTGGTTGTGGTGTGTGCATGTGGGTTGGGAGGGGCAGAATGAGTGGGGGAGGGGCATAATGAGTTGTGGGAGGGGCAGAACGAGTGGTGGGGGAAACGAGTGGGGAGAGGGGCAGGACAAGTGGGGGTACAGAATAAGTAGTGGTAGGGCAGAATGAGTGGGGGGGCAGGATGAGTGGGGAGTGGCAAAATGAGTGGTGGGGGTCAGAATGAGTGGTGGGGGTCAGAGCGAGTGTTTGGGGCCCTGGAGCAGTTCCAATATTAGGGACCTCTTCTGCACATGTGTGGCCTATTCTGGAAGTAGTAAGGTAGAAGTGAATTAATGAAAGAATGGAATAATAAATACAATCATTGTACAATAATACATAGATTATGTACTAGATATAAATAGTACAATCATCTCAAAAATCTTCATCTAGGAACCCAGGCACAATCCTTTAAAAAAATCACTTTTTTTCTTCAAGGCTTCAGAGCCTAAACAGCCAGCATGGTATAGTGGTTTGTGGTTTGGACTAATACTTTGGGAGTCCAGGGTTTGAATCCCTCCTCATCCATGGAAATGCCCTGGGTGATTTTGGACAATTCACACTCTCTTCCTCATCCTGGGGGTCCCCAAATGTTGTTGGACTACAGTTTCCAGAAACTCCAGACAGCAAAGCCAATAGTGAGGGACTCTGGGAACTGTAGTCCAACAACATCTGGGGGCCCACAGGTTGAGAACCACTGTGGACCTAAGAGGAAAGCAATGGAAACCACCTATGAATAAATATTGCCAAGAAACTCTTGGAATAGTGTCACCATAAGTTGGAAATAACTTGAAGGCACACACAACAACAACAGTGTTACCCTAAGAGGTGGGAGGGTGCTTTGGAGCCCCATACACAATGTCAAACTCTCTTTTATTATATGGGAAAATCATTAGCTCAAATGGAAGCCTGTGAGAGGAGAGTAACTTTGGGGATCTTTTCACCTATGTATACCAATACTAACTGTAGAAAGCACTCCAGTTAAAGTAAAACCAAGTATTTTTTTTAAAATTGGAAATACTGTAACACAAAGTGAACTTACATACACAACACATGTGACTAAGAACCATACAAGGCTACAGCAGAGTAAAACAGAAAGATTAGATTGAGGGTAGTAAATGGATAGTACTAGGAGAAGGGAAGCTACCACCCACCCTGGTCAGTTCCCAAACCATGCATGGCTTCAATTAACGCATGCATGCAGTGATAGAATTCCTTTACGCACTACTCAATGTGTGTATTGCTTAAAATATGCACATGTAAGATCAATACAGTAACACCTAATTGGGATGGATAGAGAAAAGAAAGCTTATGTTACCAAGTGTGCATGACTGATTCCAAGTTAATCCATGGGACGAGAGAAGAGTGGCAGATAGTTAATGCATCACAACTGTGCTGTAAATAAAACTGGGTAATTTGGAAATGCAAAAACTGGGAAGAAATTTTGATGCTGGTGGGACTCTTCAGTATCCCTAAACCTGCAGCTCAGCCAGACTATGAAATCTGATGCACGTAACCTGAAATTTTTCTGTGTACATCTATGGGGCCACAAAAACATTGTGATCACTGGGTATCTATATTATTCACTGCTTTTGCAGCTGCACTCTGATCTTCAAAAATACCAACCAGTACTTGAAGGAATGATCTAATAAAACATACACATTGCAAGGCGATTTGGCTATGGAATAAACTCCCACAGTTAAAATGACCCCAAGACACTTCCAAATAAGATTTCCTAGTTTAAGACCATAAGCTTGCCCCGACATTGGAAGCTGATGTGCTCTCTCCTGAGAAATGAAATAAGAGACCATAGCATGGCCTGTTTCAGCAATAGACTCACAGCTGATACAGCAGTGCCTTTGAGATGCCAGAGATCTGTGATATTTGAGATAGGGATTGCATCCTTTTTTTAAAAAAGGCATCATCTGGAGAGCTTTGTGCCACCTAGTTGCAATTTTTTAAAAAAACACACACATTTCAGATTCATGAAGACTGTGCAAATCCCAATCTCTGTACATCCTACAAAGGCAAAAGATATGTCATTAGAAATGCAGGTCATGCAACTGATAAGACTACAATGGCTGGTGTCCTGTTAATGGCATACACATGCATAAGTCTGCCTTAGGTCTGCATATGTCTCTTTTTGGGCAATGCACAGTTTGGTATTCTCTTCCACACTCAGCAATGACCAAAGACCCTTGCCCTAGACTTCCTGGGCAGCTGCCCATACTCTCTGCCTCCCCCAACCCCAGGCCATTTCAAATGCTGGAGGACTCTAGTGGATCTCAGAAGATTATGTAGTCATTCTGTATCTACCTGGGGGACATAGCCAGAAACTTCTCTATGACCAGCTCTCCAACGATCATGGAAGGACCATGGGGGTGTATGCATTAGTTCAACAGTAAGTCTGGTGAGCGTTGAATGGCCAGTTGTAGCACACATCTGCATGCAGAACTATTCCACAACACAGTGTCATACAGGAGTTCAGCCTATAATTGAAAACAGATACACAAGTGTATATAAAAGGAATCATCCTGATTCCCCAACACTTGCAAATAGAAGATTTTCTTCTAGCATTGCCTCCTTTCCCAAGCATCCCCCACAGCCCTAAGTTTGACATCTACTAGGCATTTATAAGCTGCAGTTTTAAGGAGTTCTCCATTATAATTCTTATTTTAAATTTTATTTGTTGGCTTGATTTATCCATCTAGATTCAGTATTTTCTATTAGCACCCATTTGCATGCACCTTGCTATTACACAGTTCACACATGGGGAAAGCAAGACATTTTATTTCTGAATTTTAGAGTCATCATGTACATTTGTTAATGCAAGGTTTCATCTCTTGGGTGAAATTGAGCTCTTCAGTGGATTACTATTATTATACATTCCTCCAAAATGTCTATCACAGAATACCCAGGGTCCATTTCATGGATTCAGACAGAGATTAATTATACTCCAGGAAGAGGCCACTTGCTTTGTCTACTCCCTATTTTAAGCCAATTACTGAAAAGGTGAAAGGTTTGTACTCATTAACATCAGCTAAATGAAACTTTATGTAGACTGCAGAGTGAGTTATTCTGTGGGGCATTCTCATCTTTCACACTCTGACACCTAATCTTCCATATTATGTGGGATCTTCTCTTTCCCTCCTAGCAACCAATCGAAATTGCTCTGGCTTTTCAGCGAGTTTTCCAGCCATATTGTGTAGCCCAGTGTCCATTTGTATTCCAAGTTAACTAGTGCAGGTTCTTCTGAGGCTATTTGCCCCTGTTGACCCTGATGGACTTGTTTTGCAACAAGGATTGTGGGAAAAGTTTGGCCCCTGTGGTACTGAGGCTGACCTAGTGAGTCATCTGAACCAGCAGCCTGTGAGGAAGAGAAGAAGCAGCAGCCAGCAAAATGAGCCACAATAGGAATGCATGAACATTTTTGGCCACAATCCCATTTCAAACTGGCTGAGTGTGCAGTTCCACTGGTCTGCTTATGCCAAAGTTGTGCAGTGGTTAAATTTGGGTACTGCAGCCACAACATTGTGTGTTCGATCCTGCAGGGCTCTAGGTTGACTCAGCCTTCCATCCTTCTGTAGGTCAGTAGAATGAGTACCCAACTTGTTGAGGCAAAGTAGCTAACTCATTGTAAACCGCTTAGAGAGTGCTTAGCACTATATACAAATGTAAGTGCTATTGCTAAGATCTGAGAGATAAAAGAAAAGGAGTAGTTTTTGCAAAAGAGTTTTTGTTTTTGTTTACATGTCTAAATAATTTGTTCTAATTAACACCTTTGCAACAGATGTATGGTTTGGAACAGAGCTACCCCTTAGAATTCAGTCTTTTCCATTTTTTTTTTTTTTGATGGTGCATGCATGTGCATAGCCTCTAGGCATAGAGATGGGACAGAATGGATGTATGGCTGAATATACGTTGAACTGTGAAAGATCAGCAGGAGGCTGAATTTTCCATCCTTGCTGAGGCAGGGGTTTTTAATACTCAAAATGACCAGAGGAGAAAGAGGAGACATAGGGGCCAAATACACTCTCCCAACCTGCAGGCCACACACACATATATATGCACCATTCAGGATCAAATATCTCAATTTTCCTTTGCATTGGCTTTAAAAATGGTAGCTGAAAATGATGTCATGCCACTTCCTGTCATTATTTTGAGAGGGATTGCAGAGGAAAGCAGCAAGATCTGGGGGGGGGGAGTAGTATGGGTTTTGAGGTATTCTTGAAGATGGGATGGGAGTTTTTTTTCCTGTTTTCACACATTTGGGGGTGCTTTCTGCATGGTTTGGGGCCAAAAGTTGACTGAAAATCATGCCAAAAATGTATTTTAAAATTGGGGAGGGCTTTGAGGAACTGGTAGGGGACTTTAGAGGCCACAAAAGTGGGTTCCAGAGGCTGCATATGACCCATAAGCTGCGATTTGCTCACCCTTGCCTCATCTTTTTACCAACTGTTCAATAATGGGATTGGGTAGTGGTTCTATGGACCTTATCAGATGCAGCAAAAATAGTGGAATTATGATGTCATGCTAGTGCGAATGGGCCTGTGCATCGCACAACGTCATCGTCATCATGTGGTTAGTCCGTGCCCCAGCTGTGAAAAAGGCATTGCTTTTAATTGATGGGACAAGTCATCAATAGATTGGCAATAATGCTTTTTTCATGGTATTGAAGGTGCGTGAAACCCCATCCAGTTGTAATTGTGAGATTACAGCATGAGTGGGTGACCCTTGGTGAGAAAACATCTGGGTGAGAATGGGAAAATGAAGCACAGGATGCTCTTTTTATGAACTGTCCCCTTTAGTTTTGCACATTTTAAGGCTTGTTTCAGTTCTTCTTTGTTCATTTACTTTATTAATTTAGGGTTTTTTTTGTTTTTTTGTTTTTTTAGTTTTAGCCATGATTGCGTAGTCTTGTGAGAACTGCCAAAATCTCTCCGATGCTAAATGATGGAAGTAAATTCCCATTCTTTGGGCACCAGTGGTCAGTGTGTGATAATTCTGTGGTGGTTCTTTTGCGTGATTACAGCAATGGACAATGGTGTTATAATGCCAGGATGTTTCCGTTATCCTCATTCACGGAATTATAGCATTTTTAGACACTGATCTGATAAAGTCCTATGTGTTTAATTTGGCCTGTGGGAATGTGGAAAAAGCATAGATCTTGCTTGTGCGACTCTAGATGTCTCAGAAGTCCCCTCCAAATGGTGGTGCTTTCAATGCAGCTCTATGGCCTCTGGCTTCATGTCTGGCCCATGCCAGCTAGCTGCTGGAAACAGAAAACAAAACCAATGTTCAAAGCACTATTTTGGTTCAGCCCTAGTTATGGTCCACTTTAGATTGGTGGCTATTTATTTATTTATTTATTTATTTATTTCCCTTAAGCTGGAAATGTGTCATTAGATGTTTATTATCTATTCTGAGCCACTGCAGATAGGAAGGATTATATGAATCTGATAAATAAATCAAATGCAGGAATCTTGAGCCTTAATTTCAGTGACTTTGCTTTTGACCAAGGAAACTAACAACACCTGCAAACAAAGGTAGTCTCTGGGTAACTGCATACTAATGGTGTCATTAAAGACAAAGTTTGGCTTGTTATTCTGCATTACCTCCAGAACCAGGAGGGGTGGGGGAAGGAAAACTCAGAGAGAAGACAAAGGCCTATGAGTGCTGGAGAGAGGATCCATGACTTTTGTCTTGTTGAAAAAATATGTTTACCAGGATCACCACATACCAGATGTCTAAGCAAAATAAATGTGGGTGGGTGGGTGGGTGTATTGAGGGAACATTAAAGTTGACTCTGGTGATCTTAATAGCGATGGTAGGAGCTTGGGGGTGATTTCATGCTTTGGTATAGCTGTGATATTTAAAGGTACACCAGTACATAGGCAGGGGGCTGATTGGATGGATGTTTAACCATGCCTTCCTTGATGGGGCTTGATGAGAGACATTGATTGGTTTGGAAAGAAGCATATGTTTATTGCAACCAGTGTAGTAATGGGCCTTGAAATGTTACAGCTGTTCCACAGAATGAACTCCAAATTCTTGTCAAGCCCAGATTTTTCCATGGCAGTCAGTCAGAGTTCAGGGAATGACATAGGAGGAGACTTTTTTTTTCCTTGCTAAGGCCAGACAACAGACCCAGTTGGGAGATTTAATAGGACTTGGGCCTTGCTGTGTGTTCTTTTCTCACTTTTCACCATTGTAAAAGGTTTCTGGGCTTGCCTAATTTGGTATCCTGAAGTTCTGTCTTTTGACCAGAGCTACTTGGTGACTCATGGATAAGGCTGAAGTTTTTGCTTCGGTTATGAATGTGCCAATGTGTGTCTTCTAGATCCAGACTTAAACTGGAATGTACTTATCTGCACTTTTCAGAATGTTGCAAGGTGGTTTGTAACTCAGCATGGCTGTGATCCTACATTGACCATCATAGAGTAAGAGTGCAACAGTCTGCTATGGCTCCCACTCCCCACAGCCAGGACTCACAGTTTTGCAACAACAGTATGCATGAATGAGTATTTTGTGGCTGGCGGAATGCACAGAGCACTGAAGAAGCATCTGGGTATGCTTCATAGCAAGATGTAGACTGACAACATCTTCTGCCATGAACTACTAGGATTTCAATGGAGGATGCCAGCCACTTCTCTGATTCCACACTCTCTACCAGCCACAGAATGCCTGTTCAGGGGGCTAAGCTGCAATAAGGGATAACTACTTCTACTGATACTACCACTACTACCAAGGAACCCTGGTGGCACAGTATTTAAATGCCACTACTGCAGCCACAACATTGCAAGTTTGATCCCAAGGGCTCCAAGGTTCACTCAGCCTTCCATCCTTTTGTAGGCTGGTAAAACGAGTACCCAGCTTGTGGAGGCAATTAGCTAATGTACATTGGAAACTGCTTAATGTGGTGAAGATGTGTAAGGTGCTATTGCTTAACAATTTGTAAGCCGCTCTGAGAGCCTTTATGGCTGAAGAGTGGGGTATAAATACCTAAATAAATAAATATAACAAATAAATAAATTTAAATAAATTCTTCTTCTTCTTCACTGTATATTTTAAAAATTATGGTTATTGGACCTCAGTAAGTGCTGGAGGAGGAATATCACATGGTGCAAGTGCTGGCTTATGCTGTGCCTTGTGTTGCTGTTGCATGCTATTTTGGGGTTATTGGGAGGAAGACAAGGTAGAAAGTAGGACATTGTGTCTTGTACCAGTGGCAGCTAGCACCTTCCATGTCAGTGAGGCAGCAAATTCACTCTGGAAATCTGTCTGAACTTTAAAGGAGCTATCCAAGTTGGCTCCCCAAATATTTCAGTCAGCCCTTTCATTGCTTTTTTCTGCTCAGAGTTCAGACAAAAACTCTGAGCAGATTCACCATCCCACTATCATTGAAGTCAGCCACAGTGTTTTGTACCACAGGCCCAGCCACTTATATTCTAGTTACTGTAAATTGGAAAAGACTTGAAGGAACACAGAAACAACAGCAGCAGCAGCAGCAACAACAACAACACATAATTCTTAGTGAGTAACTAGACTGGTTTGTTTCAATTTCAAGCTTTTCTACTGATGTTTTAGTATGGACTGTGGTGCTGGTATGCCTTTTGTATTGGGAAAGGGACATTTTTATTATAAATGTTACTTCTTTTTTCCAGGTATATTTGTTTTTTGATAAACATAAATGGTATTTTATGCTAATCAGTGTTTTTATCAGTTTTCATATTTCTGTGTACTTAATTGGGATAACCTATGGCTCTAAACAATGAGGTTACACATACAGAATAAAGTTAGACACTAAAAGAGTTAAAATACACAATTGAATAAGCTATCTCATGACATACAGCACTAATCTAAAACAATTCAAAACAGAGGCTGGATGGCCATCTGTCGGGGATGCTTTGATCGTGATTTCCTGCATGGCAGGGGGTTGGACTGGATGGCCTTCGTGGTCTCTTCCAACTCTGCAATTCTATGATTCTATGATTCTATGATTCTATGATTTAAAGCCAAAGAGAATAAAAGTACAGCATCCCCTATAACAAGACCATTCTGTAACAACAAGTTAATAACCAGTGTAAACAATAATAAAAAGGTTTTTTTGCTTGCTCATAGGAGAGAAGACAAGGAGCCAGACTAGCCTCCTGTGGAAGGAAGTTCCACAGTCTTGTTACCCAAAATGCTCCTTGGAAAATTCCAAGAAAATATTGAGTTTCTAATACGTTGGGGAAATTAGCAGTAACTTGACTTTAGCTATGTTAAAAGGGGGTAACAAGGGAATCTAGCAAACCTGTGTCTACCAGTACTAGTCTGGATGGAATACACACACATGTAAAATTAAGTATGGTTTTTATTAAAGAGTTCAAAAATAACACCAGACACACACACTCACCCAGAAAAAGCATTCACACAAGGCTATAGGAAAAGCAGTAGGAAAAACTTGGATAGAGAGTAGCAAGAGGATTTGTTGGGATGATACAACCTGTCCTGTGTCCTGTAGTCAATCCGGCAGAGTGGATGGAGGAACCTGGGGTGGCTGACACAGAGTAACAGGGTTTCCCCTATAACTGGCTGTGCGCAATGGGAATATTTTGGGGGGCTCATTTATACCTCCAAATACACCTGAGGGGAGTGGTGTTTCATGGGTTGAAACAATAGATTTCCTGAGCCTTCATGGATTGCACAATGAGTGTCCTGGTCTTGACAAAAGGTGGGAAAGATGCTAATGTGTTTCTTAATGTCCAATGATTGGATTTTAACAGCTTGAGCAACCTGTCTTAAGGTTTTGGGATTAAGGAAAGGAAGTTTCAAAATCAGCAAATACAAAAGTTTCATTCCATCCATTGTCTCCCCTTTCCTGGGAAATGTGTCCTTTTTGGCTTTTAGCCTTAGGCTTCCTTGGGGTAAGGCATAGATGACCTTTTCTAAGACCATCCTGCCTTTTCCGTTGTGGAAGGCCACGTTAATGAACCAAAGTAATAATATGCCAGTTTCTGAGGCTTCTAGAAGTGGGGTGTAGGCCTCTGGAAGTGGGGTGTAAGCCATGCTTAACAGTCTGGGAGCAACCACTGAAAAGACCCTCTCTTTTGTCCCCACCAAATATGCCTTTTGACAGTGGTGGACCGAGAGAAAGCCCTCCTCTGAGGATCAAGTCTACATCTGACCCAATGTTACATATCTGGCTAACAAAGGACTTTATCAGACTAACATCTAAAATGATGTAATTCCACTATTGAGGAAAGAAGAACCATAGTGGCATGATTACAGAAATTTTCACACGTCTACCACTAGCCATTTAAGAACAGGATTTCAGCTCATGCTATAGCAACACTTGACTTTGCATTGCCTTCTAATGACAGTGTATTAATGCTTCTTGCTGCCCAGTGCATGTCCCTTTAAGAATTTTTTTCTCTTGCCTCCTGGATTTTGCATGAACAAGATTTCGGCTGTTCTCATGAGAAGAGCCAACTTTGCTTAAACACACCAAAAACAAATACATAACAGAAGAACTTCCCAAATGAATACTTAAACAAACATAAAAACATACCAAGGAAAGGCAACAGTTCATTAAAACAGTGTCCTGTTTGTCCTCTTCACGTTCTCCCCCTGAAGCTGAAGTATGTGTTCTTGTTGGGAATGGGGAGGGGGGGAAGAGGACTGCCCATTCATGCTGTAATCACATGATTACAGCGGGATGTGATTTCACATGCTCATCAATATCACAAAAAGAGCAATATTGAGGGCTATTGATGGCTTTTGTCCATTAATTAAAAGTGGTGCCAGATGAATGGGTGGAGCACAGTCTGAGCATGGGAAGAAAACCACATTGTGCGATAATGGGAACCCATTTGTGCTACTATCCCATTGTAATTGCACAATTACTGCCTCATGTGATAATGTCCAAAGGTAAAAAAGAGGCACCCAAAACCTGATTTTAGTATTTCTTTCTTTATACCTTCTGAACTGAGAAATACTTTTCCTATGCACACCATGTTTTACATTATGTTCAGTGGCCTGAGAGGTCAACATGTCTTTTTCTTTCCTCTATACTCTGTTACATAAGGTCAGTCTATTGACTGGAAACTTTTCAGGCTGCTACAGTTCAAATGAATGAGATGACTGCACTCTTGATAGCCCTTAATTCACAAGGCAGTAATTAACTGAACATTCTAAACCTTACGAAGTTTCCATTTTTGTTTATGTGCCCTTTCTTGAACAGGAAACTGAACTGTGTTTAATTGATTTTGTGGTTCATTTATGATGGACTGCAAGAGTCTTCTTTGTGTAAATAAAATGACATTCTAAGGTGAGGGTAAAATGGAGGCATGTTGTGTTTGTTATTTGGAAAGAAGAGAAACGGATGATTTTACTTTGCCTAAGAATGCCAAAAATGCAAACTCTGTTCTGTCAGAATAATGCCATTGGCTTCCACAACACAGGAAGCTGTTGAAGAATTACAACCCAGTATTAGCTTCAGTAATAGCTCCTTTACCAGCAGATGTCTGGCAAAACAGCAGAATAATGATCTTATTGGGCGGTATATTTGACTTCTTTCCCTAGTCAAATGATCTTAATTTCTTCTTTGCTCTTGATGCTCTTCTCTCTTGAAGGAGCGGAGGGGGGGTATTAAACCAGAGGGATATAAATATTCACTTCTTTCATTCTTGCACGAAAAGACAAAGTAATTCAAACGTTTTCTCTCCACTAGGTGAGATTGCGCACATTTTGCATGTTCTTTGATGAGTTTTTCACATTTTGGGAGTTTGCAGCTGACTATGGGAATATAGCCAAATGCTTCTCTGATTTCTCCCTGCTGCTCTCTGCCAGCCACTGAATGGCTGTCAGGAGAAGTCATTGCAACAAAATGGTATGCCTTGGAAGCAGGATGGTGGACATTGCAGAGGGAGAAAGAGAATACCAGCCTTTGCAACAATTAAAAAAAAGGCGTACATAGCCATATGTCAGATTTATATGTGTATATGTCAGTAGAGTCAGCCCTCCGTATCCATGGATTCTGCATCCACAGAATTCACTAACCACAGCTTGAAAACATTTTGGAAAATTGAAAAAGCAAACCTTGATTTTGCCATTTTATATAAGGGATACAATTTTACTTCACCACTGTATATAATTGGAATTGAGCATCCATGCATTTTGGTATCCATGGGGAATCCTGGAAACAAACCTCAATGGATAGTGAGGGCTCATTGTAACAGGATGCTGGCTGTTGAAAGAACAGCATAATATAGTATTGGTTTATTTATACCCTGCTTTTTCTTCAGGATGCAAAGTGTGACAGGAATCATGGGGTCATGAAAGCTACATCCACCCATATCACTGACATGCCAGACAGCCTTCTCCCCCATTCATGTGTTTAGAACATGTTAGAAGAAATTATACCTGTATACTGATGTCTGTGCCTTCGACTCCTCCACACAAGTAGAGATCCTGCCCCAGTTCCACCTCCCCTAACATAGAGGAGCTCCAAATATCTTTATCAGTACATCTGTTAGATCCATTCTGAATATGCAGAGAGTGGAAGATTAAGTTGGTGGTGTGGGTGGGGCTAGGTTGCATCCCCAAAAGTCCTTCTGTTTTTCAACCTGTAGTGGGCACTGTCTTGTGAATACTATTGTTCAAGGTTCTACAGGTCAAATCTCCCTTATTTGGAGTTCTGAAATCCAAATATTCTAAAATCCAAAAATGTCAACATAGGTGGCTGAGATAATGACACCTGCGCTTTCTAATGGTTCAGTAGACACAGCACTTTGTTTCATGCACAACATTATTACAAATATTGTGATCGATCACAGATTAGCAAAGGCATATAGTGCATTTGGAAGACTTCACAAAAGAGTCTGGAGCAATAAACACCTGAGGCAAAGCACAAAAATCAGTGTGTATAGAGCCATCGTACTGTCTCACCTGAGGCAAAGCACAAAAATCAGTGTGTATAGAGCCATCGTACTGTCTATCCTCCTTTATGGATCTGAAACATGGGTCACCTATCGCCACCACCTATGACTCCTCGAGCGCTTTCATCAGCGCTGTCTACGCACAATCCTAAATATACACTGGACTGACTATGTGAGGAATGTTGCTGTCCTTGAGCAAGCAGGGATCACCAGCATTGAGGCCATGATATTGAGAACACAGCTGCACTGGGCAGGGCACGTTTCTAGGATGGAGGACCATCACCTCCCCAAAATAGTACTCTACGGTGAACTCGCCACGGGTCAGCGTAAGAGGGGTGCTCCAAAAAAGCGATACAAGGACTCCCTGAAACGACATCTCAGGCTCAGCCAAATTGATCACCAACAGTGGTCCGCCCTGGCCTCACATCGGGAGGCATGGAGACGCACTATTCACAATGCTGCAGCCTTATTTGAGAACTCACGACAAACAAGTCTTGAAGAGAAATGACAACGCAGAAAGAATCACAACCCAAAAACATCACCCAAGGAGTCCTTCTGCTGTGCTTTTTGCAACCGGACTTGTTTATCTCGGATTGGCCTTTTTAGTCATCAGCGCGCTTGCAGAAAGTGCGGGATGAGTCCTTCCTGAATCTTCATTTCCGAAGAAAAGCCAGCCACTGTCTATCCTCCTTTATGGTTCTGAAACATGGGTCACCTATCGCCACCACCTACGATGCCTCGAGCACTTTCATCAGCGCTATCTACGCACAATCCTAAATATACACTGGACTGACTATGTGACGAATGTTGCTGTCCTTGAGCAAGCAGGGATCACCAGCATTGAGGCCATGATATTGAGAACACAGCTGCACTGGGCAGGGCACGTTTCTAGGATGGAGGACCATCGCCTCCCCAAAATACTACTCTATGGTGAACTCGCCACGAGTCAGCGTAAGAGGGGCGCTCCAAAAAAGCGATACAAAGACTCCCTGAAACAACATCTCAGGCTCGGCTAAATTGATCACCAACAGTGGTCCGCCCTGGCCTCACATCGGGAGGCATGGAGATGCACTATCCACAATGCTGCAGCCTTATTTGAGAACTCACGACGAACAAATCTTGAAGAGAAACGACAACGCAGAAAGAATCACAACCCAAAAACATCACCCAAGGAGACCTTCTGCTGTGCTTTTTGCAACCGGACTTGTTTATCTCGGATTGGCCTTTTTAGTCATCAGCGTGCTTGCAGAAAGTGCGGGATGAGTCCTTCCTGAATCTTTGTTTGTGAAGAAAAGCCAGATAGATAGTATAAAATTACTTTCAGGCTATATATATGAGGTGTATAAGAAACATAAATGAATTTTGCGTTTAGATTTGGGTCCCTCTCCAAGATATCTCATTATGCACATGCAAGTATCCCAAAATCTGAAATACTCCAAAATCCAAAATACCTCTAGTCCCAAGCATTTTGAATAAAGGAGATTCAATCTGCACACAAAAAGAGGGAAATAGACCCTACCTAGAATCCAGGCCACAGTCTATGGTCCAGCGTGGGATTGAGACCTTTGGTGAATAGTGATCATTCAGACAGAATGACATCCTTTCACTTTCAGTTCTGCCCCTTACTCTACTGTCACAGGCCCTGGGTGGCCCAATTGATGTTGTACTCTGGAAGTGTTTTTCCCCTTTTTGCAAGCTTGATCACATCATTTAACTAAACAACATCCAAGATAACCAGAGATACTTTATATACAGACCAACATTACTACTTTTTTCTTTGGCTCTACACACCTTGTACTTTAAATTTCAGATCCTGAAGATCTGAAGATGTAGAACAATAAATGAGGGTTCTAACTGTTTCTCTTAAGTGCATAGATTCCCACAATGGAATGGCCTGGGTGGAATGTTGGAAACTAAGTGCAAGGAGATGCTTCCTCTTTGTGACATACTGACATCTCTGGGCTGCAAGAGGAAATCAACCACCATCATTATCACTGACCAAACCCTGTGCCATAGATAGCAATCAGACTTGAAGATACAGAAGTTCACTATAAATAGGAATTGTGCTTTTTGTTTCTTATGTTCGTAGAGTGCTAGTTAAAATACATATCACTCAGCCCTATGAACCAGTGGGCTAGGTAGGTGTGGGGAATGTGCCGCCCACAGCCCATAAATGTTCACAGGCTTTCGTTTTGTAGCACCCAAAGCCCCGTGAACACCCCTCCCACAAACCCTCAAATGCCAAAATATCTTTTAACTGGTTCTCCTTGGTCAACAATGGCACAAAGCATGACATTTTGTCCCCCAAAACCACCCACCCACCCCAATATCTCCAAATTGCTGGAAACCCCTTTAAAACTCCACACCAAAATTAGCCACATCACCTCTGGTCACAGTTGCCAACCCCTGGGCTAGGAACATAGGCCTCAGTCCCCTTCACTAGTTTCATAGTATAAAAATGAGCAAACATAGCTGCACTGTGTACTAGATTACACTGTTGCACAACCAGTCAGGTAAGGGCAGCAGGTCCATGCATTTTCTCTGTGAACAATGGTTGCTCTGACTCCCACTGGCAAGGAGCACCAAATCTTACCAAATCTCTTAGGCAACCATCCTCAGCTTGTGCAATGGTTCCTATTGGACTTAGAGGTTTGTGCAACCTTGAATAGGATACAAAACTCCAGCTGCTTGCATAATGCATTTACACCAGCATAAAGCCACCACAGATTCCAGGGAACTGCTTTATTCTGAGTCAGACTATGGGTCAATCTCACCTTTTCCAACTCTACCTGGAGATATCACAAACTGAGTGTTTCTAAGTACAGTACAGGCTTGCCACTGTGCTAAGACCTTTCCCTTAATATCTGATTATAATGTCCATTGTCAAGATGAAAATATTTTAGACTGGACATGGGAACATCGTTAAATTGTAGCAACTTTCTTCCTGTTTTTCCTTTCCTGACGCTTTAGGAAAGAGACTAGACTTTCTGTTACAGTCCTCCAAGGCTCAATGGTTCAGAAGGATGCTCTGAAAACATGTATTTCGAGTGCTGAGAAACCCTGATGAGAAGAACCCTGGATTGACAAAAATCTTCACAGTTCAGGACTTATTCTGCCTGTTGTTGTTTTGCACTGAAAACAGCATTTTCAGCTTGGACAATAAAATTTCAACACAGAAATATTTACTCTTGAACAGGAAATGCTGCTTTCTAGGCAGAAAATGCTGTAAATAGGGAATTTATTTTGCGTAAAATTCACACATGGTTGTTTTGTGTAGAAAACATTTTCTGTGTCGAAAACAGCATTTTTATGCACAGAAATCACTGAATCAATTTTTTATTTGTTAATTAATTGATTGTGTTTTATTAATTAGTTTTAATTAATTAATTGGTTTTACTCCCACTACTGGGAATAGAAAATGGCTGCTTGGTTCACATAGCTTTTGCATTTGAGCCATGGAGTCACACTGTTATTCTCCCAGGGTGATGAAGAGCTGTTCTGCCCACAAGTTGTGCTATTTCTGTTCCACTCAAATGACAATTGATGAGCCTAGCCTTGTCACCTGGGTAAGAGGGGGGAAGGGCTACTGTGAGGAGGGAGGCCTTTCAAAAATATTTTAGGAGGCATGGGATTGACTGCTGGAAAAAAAAATACTGAAATGATTTGAAAAGGGTGACTTTGGTGGATATAAACTAAAAACTGATGAGCCATCCAAAAAGGAGCAAGGATTTGGGAATGGATATACTGTGCATCTAGTAGTCCTTCCACAAAAGGACTGAATCCATTGTGTTTTTGAACCTAAAGGATTAATATTATGCATGCCCTCCAAGGAAACGAATGCAGAAAATAGGGTGGCATTCAATACTGCAGCTGAGGATTTGTAACCTAAAGTTACAGATCTGTAACTGCTCTATATGCAGCATGATTGTGTAGGATTACTGTAAAACCTTAAAAATGTCACACACACACCCCAACAGCCATAAGAACCAGCAGTTGGATTGGGCCAAGGAGGTCTGTTCAGCTTCTGATTGGGATGCAAGGAGTGTTACCTGCCCTGATACACCCTCCCTTCCAATAATTCACCAATTGGCTACATTTCATAAATTGGATTATTTATTGGCCTTCCACATGGTTGGCAGTAGACCAGGGCCTCCCAAATGCAAGGACTCAAGGTTTCCTCAGAAAACCTAGGGAAGAAGCTACCCAAAATTCCTAAAAGACATGCCCTGGTAGTAGTTATGCGAACCCTCCTTAGGACTGGTGAGTTAGGGTTGAAATGGGCTAATTCTCTTGGACATACATTGAAGTGAGTCATTTACTAATTCAGTCAAAGTGGCCGGACACTTTTTGCCTTGCAAAACTTGTTTTCACTCACACCTTTCTTCAAAGCAATAGAAGGTTGCCTGACACCCATCAGTTTTAATGATTCAGCCATTAGCCATCATTAACACAATGTGAGCTTCCATTGTCTAACTATGGGAAACGCCAGCAAACGTTGTATTCCATTCAAAACAGCCCTTCAGAGGGCATATTGAGTATAAATATCACCCCAAAACACAGTCAAAATGAGCACTGCTTCCTTCATCTCATCACTCTGCCAGTCTGTGTCATGACGTGCACAGCCTTCATTCCTCTCATTACTCTGTCCGTCTGCTGTATGACCCTCAGAATGCCATCTGAGTATCTTCTGCTGCATGAATCTCTGCTCTTCAGATATGTACAGTATAGTCCAACATCCCAAACTCTATTCCTCTATCCCAATACTTCCTACTTTCTTCAATAGCCTTGTGTGAGTGCTTGAAGCCTGAATGTTGGCGTGAATGCTTCTGACATTATTTTTCAATAAAAAAACATTTTTGTTTTATTTCCTGGCTGTGAGTCTCATCAGTGAGTACCAGTATACACAGGCCAAAAGATCCTGTTGTTACCCAGCCTCTCATTGCCATATTGAGCTAATTAAAATTCCCCTTATTAATCCCTGGGCACACATGCGGATTTCATGAGCCCCCTATAGTTTTCCACCCCCGCCCCTTCAGTAAGCAAGTCTGCAACAATTGGAAGCAGGACTTGTCTTGTTACAGCCTTTCTTGCTGGTAGGAGATGGTTGAAAACATCATTTTCTTTGTGCCCTAATTGGAAACTGAACACAATTCCTTCACTCAAGATAACTGCTGGTGTAGGGTTTTGGGCCAGAAGACATTACTTAGGAGATTTTCTTGCCACGCAAGCAGCCTCCGGAGCAGTAACGAGGCTGCTGTGCGGCAAGGGTCCATTTTGGATGATGCCGTTTCTCTCTCGGCAACTTCCGTGAGCGAAAAACAGTGCGGCTGCCTCCAATGCTAGCCGCAAGAGTCACAGACGATGCTGAGAGAGAAACGGCGTTGTCCAAAATGGACCCTTGCCACGCAGCAGCCTCGTTACTGCTCTGGAGGCTGCTTGCGTGGCAAGAGGCTGATTTTAGCCGTCTGAAAATCTCCTTAGTTAGCCAGACGTAACTGAGTAGCTGATGCAGAATATTGATAGGTGTTGTTATCTCGCAGGAAATGACAGGATGTGTTGTCCCTCTCCTTTCCCCATCTAGGAAATGAATGATGTGAGCATGTATCATGTTGCTTTCTCCACTTTTCTTGCCCAGAGGAAAGTTTACTGGCTCTAAGGTGGGAAGAAGAAAGGGATCAATGGCAGCTGCCTGAGTTTCAGGGTTTCTGAGTTTCAATTCAAAGACTGCTTGTAGTGTGCTTCAAACAGTGATCCATTCCTTATGACACAAATTAGATGGAAGGGGTGTTTGTACTCTCATGTGCCCAGGTCTTGTTAATCATCATTTACTAGGGATTGAGAAATTTATGTCAAAAAGTAATGAACTACAGCTGTAGTCCCAATGCCCCTAAAGTAGTTAATTACAAGGGCAATTACTGTTTTTTTTTGGGGGGGGGGAGGGAAGCACAATTCTGTACTTTCCATTCCTCAAAGGTAACTAAAACAGGGTTGTGGGTTTTTTAAAAAAACTAAATACCTCAAGATGCTGGTCTATGGCACAAAACATACTCTTTGCCCAACTACCTTATTATTGGCCTAATACCCACAATACACAGGAGGCAGCAGCATGAGGCAGCACATGAAGTTCAGCTAGCACATAGGAACATAGAATCATTAGGGCCATCTAGTCCAATCCCCTGTCATGAAGGAAAACATAATCAAAGCACTCCCGACAGATGGCCATCCAGCCTCTGCTTAAAAACCTCCAAAGAAGGAGACTCCACCTCACTTTGAGGCAGTGTATTCCACTGTCGAACAGCTTGTATTGCCAGGAAGGTTTCCTAAATGTTTAGATGGAATCTCTTTTTCCATAGTTAACTTGAACAGAGGGATGTTCTTCCACCATTTAATCAGGACACATAACTATAACCATAACTCAGTTGCACCACAAAAGGAATGAATGCACAGTTAGCCCTCTGTAGCCATGGATTCTGCATCAATGGATTCAACCATTCAGGGGTTGAAAATATTTTTTTAAAATCCAAAAAAGCAAACCTTGATTTTGCCATTTTATATAAGGGACACCATTTTTCTATGTCATTATAGATAATGGGACTTGAGCATCCATGAATTTTGGTATCCATGGGGGAGGGGGTCCTGGAACCAAACCCCAGCAGATACCAAGGGTCCACTGTATCCTTCATTGAGTTATAATCATCATGGTGAAAATTAACAATGTTTGGGAAAGCAATTAATTACAAGTAATTAGTTTTGTATCTCTAGTTGCTTCCAAGCTCTGTCACTTCTTTTGTGGACATGCCAAGGAAGAGTCTAATGTTAGTGACATGCAATTGATCCTCTTCGTATCCTCCTCCCCCCTCACCCTCTCTGTTGCTCCTCTTTTTTTTCTTATGCATTTTATAACAGTAACACAAATATGAAATACAAACTAAAGTGTGCCAAAGATAGACGAGGTGAGTATGCATTACTACAAAGTATTTAAAGATGGTTCTATCAAGCTTTCTTAACATTATATACTTCATAGGAATGGACAATGGCTTCCGTTATGTTGGAACAGTGAATCCACTCTGGGTTTTATCTTAAACTTTACAGGAGCTATCCACAGTGCTGAACCTGATACCCAGAATAGATTCATTACCTCGGATGACTCTTTTAAAGTATGGAGAGGATTCATCACACATGGAAGCTGACAGCTGTCTTAATACAGTTGTCCCTTCATATTCGCTGGGGTTTGGTTGCTGCTTGCGTTATTTTTCTTCATCCAAAAAAGTCCTAAGGGGGCTCCACATAATTGCTTCCTGGGCATGTCTGAGTTTTGGGGAATTTCCAAGACCTCTTCTTAGGTTTTGTCCAAACCTTTACCAGTTCCTATATTTTGGTAGTCCTGGTCTACTGCTAACCACTTGAAGTGTCTATATGCACCAAATTGTGAAATATTGCCAATTTATGAGTTATTGGAAGGGAGGGGGTGTTAGGGCAGGTAACAGTCTTAACCTATTGCCAAAAGGAAAGGAAAGATGGAGCCATCCTAAGTTCCCTATGGAGGGAGTACCAAAGTGTGGAAGAAGCCACAGATAAGGCCTTCTCCCATGTTTCCACCAACTGTGCCTGTGAAGGTAATGGGGTAGAAGTGCCTCCCCTGAAATCTGAGCTTGGGCAGGCTCATATGGGAACATGTGGTCCTTCAAATACACCTTTAGTTACAGGTGTGCATAGATATGATTTCCATACTATTCAACAGCTAACCAAGTCTCCCAGAAGACTCTTGACTATGGGATAACTGTCATCTCCATAAGAAATACAGCATGACAGTCACACATGCACATATCTTGATCCAAAAATGATTGTTTGCCAGCAAATATTGTTAAGAGAGACGGAGTGCTGGAAGAAAGTGATTTATTGGCCAGCAAAAATTCTCTGTGGGTCCCCAAAAAGATGGAGAAATTGAGCTAAACCTACTGGACACATCTACAGTTTGCCGGGGGCGGGGACTGGGGAAGCAATACTTCTCTCCCTTCCTTCGCTTTTGCTCCTTTGCACTTATCAGTTCCATGTGGCTGTCATTTAGCCTAGTTCCCAAGTAATCCTCCATATGTCCAGATGGGGCAGCCATGGGAAAGAAATGATAATAAAGAGCATTTATCTGTGGCATATAACTTTTAATATCATTTTCCTCACTCTTGATGACACTGTCAGCTAATTGGAAATGTGTATCCACTCACAGAGAGTCCGTTATCCATTAGAGTAGCAGAGAAAACACTTCGTTCATTTAATCATGCTTGGCTGTATTGCTGGTTCACTCACAGGCAGGTAAGTCCAGCAATTAAGTCCAGCAAGTAAGTGCGACAATTAAATCAGACAAGACAAGAGAAGAATAGATAAGAATAATGAGGGTCTCAATGTCTGGAATAGATAAAGCCACTGGAGACACCATCTTCAGGAAAATCACCCTCAGAGAGATCCCAATCAAAGTAATCTTTGAGAATAAATGTGCCTTCTGTTCCATGACATTTCTCCACAAGTTCTAATGCATTTCTTGATGGTCTGTAAGAAGCCTATAGCCCAGCTCTCTGGAGTGTTAGATTCTAATGAATCTCTTCTTTTTATTCCATATTTCCCCAACATACATACAATAAAAATAACACAAATCAGGCATAAATCACAATCATATACATTCTGTCAAATTTCTTACAACATTTTCGCTTAAATCATACATTATTATAATACTCAATCCAATCTTTTCTTTCTCACTCATTCTCCATTACTTCCTTATTTCTTTTCTTATCCATTTTGTTTTCATGTGCCTATGTTCCCCCTTCACCCTCTTGAGATTCTATCCCTTGTCTCTTTTTATTACAAGATTTTTGCTTAAATATTTTTACTTTGACTTTGACTTATTTCTTTAAATGTACTGAAACTTAATTAATCTTTCTTTATTCTGGCTTCTTTTCCCCATTTATCCTCCCATAGTGGGTTCAATATCTCCCATATCTCCAAATCTTTTAATGTTTTATTTTCATCTATTATAACCATCAGTCTTTCCATTTCATACATTTCAAGGAGTTTTAGCGTCCATTCTTCTAATGAGGGTAATTCTTGTGTCTTCCAATATTTAGCATAATTAATTCTCGCTGTTGTCACCATATAAGACAACACCTTCCAATATTTTTTCTGAATTTGACCATCTATCTTATCTAATATATTTAAAAGGTAAATCTCGGGGGCACACAAGAAATTTATATCAAACAGTTTTGAGATTGTTTTGTGAATCTTCCCCCAGTATCTTTCCACTTTTTCACATTTCCACCAAATGTGATAGTAAGTGCCGGATGCCTTCTGGCACTTCCAACATTGATCAGACATTTTTTTTATAATTTTTTGCCAGTCTCTCCAGTGTTAAGTGCCACCTGGTTATCATTGTATATATATTCTCTCTTATCATGTAGGTTCTGGTGAAACATAATTTCCCCCCCATAGTTTTTCCCATTGCTCTAGGTATATTTCATAACCAAAATTCCGTGCCCATGAACTCATATATGATTTAGTAACTTCTTGTTCCAAGTTTAATTTTAATAATATTTTATATAATTTAGCTATTATCTTTTCCTTACTTCCTTGTATCACTCTATCCAGCTCTGTATTATCCATCTCTACTCCTTCCAATTTTTGATCAATTTTAAATTTCTCCGTTAACTGCCTATATAAAAGCCAATGGTAATCCCTGTTTTCCAACCTTAGTTCTTCTTGAGTTTTCATTCTATGCCTATTTCCTTCTTTCTTAAGTAAGTCCTTATACGTCAACCATCTCCCTTTGTGTATGTCTTCTTTCTTGAAGTATGCCTTGTGGTTGGATAACCACTGTGGTATCTTAAAGTATATTTTCTTCTTGTATACCAACCATACTTTTAATAAGGCTCTTCTTAAAAAATGATGTGTAAACTCTATGAATTGTTGCCTCTTTATGCCAAAGGTAGGCATGCCAACCAAACCTAGCATTAAAGCCCTCTAAAGTCAGTAACCTTGTATTTTCCAGTGTGATCCATTCCATTATCCAGGAGCTTGCACATAAAAGATGCTTTTGTTGTAGTGTACCTCCACATCATCTCTGACTTATGGTGACCCTAAGCCAAGCCTATCACAGGTTTTTCTTGGCAACTCTTGTTCAGAGGGGGTTTGCCTTTGACTTCCTCTGAGAAAAGATGCTTAAAAATATAATGGAATGAAATACTACAACCCCCATTAAAAGCTTTATCTGCCACATACACTAAAAAACAAAAGCTTCCTTAAATTAAAAGGTCTTTACATTCTAACTGAAAGACAGCAGGGAAGGGGCCAACTGGATCTACCAGGGAAGGGCATCCCATAACTTGAGACCAGCCACTGAGAAGGCTGTCTCTTGTGTCCTCACCAGGTGAGCCTCGGATTGTGGTGGGACTGAGAGATCTTTCCTTGCAGATCTTAGAGCATGAAACATCTGGACCAAAGCTGTGTAGAGCTTTAAAAGTCATAGCCAGCACTTTGAATTCTACCTAGTAATGGATCATCATCTACTGAAGTTGCTTTAGCAAGGGGGTTATACAATCCCTGTACGTAACCAGCCTCAGTCGACAATCTGGACAAAGCAATTTGGACTTGCTGGAGTTTACAAACAGTTTCCAAAGGCCCCACATAGAGTGTGTTACAGTAATCCAAACAGGAAGTAATCAAGATGTGTCACCACAAGGATATCTGACTGCTGAAACCTAGACATCCAGGCTCAGCTCTGAGTCCAGGAGCACACCCAAGCTGTGAACCTGAGATTTCAGTGGGAGTGTGATCCCTATCCAGCATAGTCTGAATCCCTGTCCCCTGATCTGCCTTTTGGCTGACCATGAGCACTTCTGTCTTGCCTGGATTAAGGTTTCATTTGTTTGCCCTCATCCAGTCCATTACTGGCAGCAGACATTGGCTTACTACAGAGACAGCTTCCTTGGAATTGGATGGAAAGGAGAGATAGAGTTGAGTGTCATCAGCATCCTGGTGACATCCAACTATGAAACTCTGGATAACCTCTCCCTGTGGTTTCATGTAGACGTTAAATAGCATGGGGAACAAAACTGAGCCCTGAGCAACCCTACAGGCCAATGGCCATGGGGTCAAACAGGAATCCCCTACCACCATCTTTTGAGCTCACACCTCTAACAAGGACTGGGACCACTGCAGGGCAGTGCTCCCAAAATCACATTCCAGAGTGGTAGCTCAGACAGATACTATGGTTGATGGTATTGAAAGCTGCTGAAAGGTACAGCAGAACCAATAGAGACACACTGCCACTGTCCAGTTCCCTGTGTAGGTCATCCACTAAGGCAACTAAAGCAGTCTCCTTCCCACAACCAGACTGAAAGGGACCTAGATAACCATTTCATCCAGGAAGTCCTGGAGCTGGAAGGCTACCACCTGCTCCAGAACCTTGCCCAAAAAAGGAATATTGGAGATGGATCAGTAGTTATCCAGTGTAGTAAAGTTCGGGGAGGGTTTTATTTGGTAGGAGCCTCACCACAGCTTCTTTTAAGCGGAATGGAACTCTGCTTTGCTGCAGTGAGGCATTTATTATGCTGTTATCCACTCAGCCAGTGCCCATCTGGCTTCTTCTATAAGCCAGGAAGGATAAGGGTTCAGTGCTCTCACCTCTCCAAGGATCCTGTCCACATCCTCAGGCACATATGCAAGGATATATGTGGTTAAGCAACATCGGAATGTTTCAAGATGACAAAAGTTATTAATGAGGAAGAACATGCAAGTAAGGAGAGGTTACAGCAATTTGCTTTTGCTTGAGTCTACAGGAAAGGGCAAGATTCTGCCCTCTCTTGTTCTGTTTCCCTACTGAGTTAAGTACAAACTATTTTTGCACTTTAAACTCACTTTACAGCAATTCAAGTAAGCCAAGGATGAAGGGAGAAAGTGAGTGAGAGAGAGAGAGACTAGGACATTTTAAAAGCAGCTGAAAAAGTAGGATGACAGAGCATTAATTAGGAGTGTCCTTGCCAGTTTGGACAGTTGGAGAATATGGGGGTTACAGTAATACTAATTCAGACTCACCAACATGGCTGAAGACCCAGGGATTCAAAGTCAGCCTTTTTAGAACTAAGCACTGAAAGCTGGCCAAGGTGGACACATGTGTCAGTTTTGCTTTCTCCCATTGTCAAATGTGTTAACTTTCAAGTTCTTTCATTAGGCAAATTCTTATCCAAAAATGAACCAAGGAACATTTTCACCTTCATGAGTCTTCAGGAGTGAACAATGCTTGTAATGGAAAGAAGTCAAAGTCAGAAAGTTTTCCAGTCATTGGAACTCAACTATTTGACAACAGGTTGTCCTGTCTGTTCCATTCTGACTGCTGACTTATGGTTTATGAAGCAGTTTGTGAGTATATATATATATATATATATATATTCTTGTCATATTTCCTACATTGATTCCTATCAGTGTCACACTCTTTCCTGAGGGGTTTTAAGCACAATGCATTCCCCTCCCAAGTTCTCCTCTCAGAAGCTGCCTTGGAAAGCAGCCAGGATCATGCATTTCAGCTGTCTCTCCCCCTCCCCTCTCCCATTTGCTTCAGTACTTTAACCACTGAGATAGTGTTTCTTAGCATGACAGACTTCCACTTACAGGCTCTTTCTCTTTCTGCCAAATGAGGCTTCTCAGGCATTCATGACTTCTAGCTGCAAATGTTCTTTAAGATAAGGTTAGCTGCATTTGTTTTCTTGACTTCCTCCAATTTGTTTAGGGGATGTGTGTGTATAGTGCCTGCATATCTCCTGTTAAGTGGGTACAGGTATTTGGGAGAGGTCTGGGAACCACCATCACCACCACGGTCATCACTTTAATCTTATCCTGCCTTTGTCCCAGACTGAGGATGCATCTACAGCCATGTCTAGATGAGCTATTTTTACCCTGTCTTGGACCCGTCTTTGAGCCCTGCAGTCCAAATGACGCAGGTCATTTGACCTGTTTTGCCACCAGGCAATCTGCACAACCCCCAGGGAAAAAACAGGGCTGAGACGGTGTGAAGTCCATTACGCTATTTTTATAAAACAGCTGGGAAAAACCACTTCAGCAGGCAAAAAACAGATCAGGCCCCATGTGACCTCAGGATCCCATACTGCCATGCTGGCCCATCACTACAGCTTCCATCTGTTGTTGCTCTTCCAAAGCTAGGAAGCAGGACTGCAGGGTCCCTTGCTCACATACTGTGGGCTGGCTTCCAGGCTTTGGAGAGTGGGATGTGGGTGGCGGCAGCAGCTGCAGTAATGGGCCAGCATGGCAGTCTGGACCCCATCCTGTTTCAATCTGGTAGCAGGAAAGGAACGGGTCAGATCCACAGCCAGAATACACTGACAGGGAACCAGCATATTCTGCTCATGTAGATGAGCTCTACACTGTAGAAATAATGCAGTTTGACACCACTTTAACTACCATGGCTCCATCCTACAGAATCTTGGGATCTGTAGTTTTGTGAGGTACCATTCTCTTTGGCAGAGAAGGCTAAAGACCTTAGAAAACTATAAATCCTGAGATTCCATAGGATGGCACTATAACACGTAAAGTGGTGTCAAGCTGCGTTAGTATTTGAAATAACATTTTAAAACAAAGATTAAAAACAGTGTGTGTTTGTGTATGCGTGCACACGTGCATGCCTTTACGTTGCCTGTCTACTTATGGTGACCCCATGAACTTTGTAGGGTTTTCTTTAAGCAAGAAATACTCAGAGATATTTTTCCCACCAGTTCCTTCCTCCAAAATATAGCTGACGGCATCTGGTACAGCACATAAAACCCTTTTCTTGTTAACAAAGGTATCACTTTTTTTGTGGAGTAATGATTTCATTCATTCATTCATTCATTCATTCATTTGTATTCTGCTTTTCTCCCACAACTGGAACTCAAAGCAGCTTACAACATAAAAGAACAATACAATTAAAAACATACAAAAAGTAAATATTGAAATAGAATTAAAATATTCACATTTTTAAACAGTTCAAACCTCCAGTTAAAAGAATAAAATGAAATTGAAAAAGGTTAAAAACTGTTCCAGTTTAAACAATACAACACCCCCTAGCCCATTCTTTAAAAGCCTGTTGGAATAAAAAAGGTGTTTGCCTGCTGACAGAAGGACATCAAGGAGGGAGTCATTCTGGCCTCCCTGGGAAGGGAGTTCCAGAGTCTAGGGGCAGTCACTGAGAAGGCTCTGTCTTGTGTTCCTATCAACCATATCTGTGAAAAAGATAGGATAGACAGAAGCACCTCCCCTGAAGATCTTAGAATTTGAATTGGTTCATATGGGAAGTTATGGTCCTTCAAATAGCCAGGACACAAGCTGTATAGGTCTTTATAGGTCATAACCAGCACTTTGAATTGTGCTTGGAAACAGACTGGCAGGCAATGGAGCTGTTGCAACATAGGAGTTGTGTGCTCCCTGTAAGCAGCATGTTGGCAACTTGGATGCAGCTCTTTGGACCATTGGACATTTCTGCATACTCTTCAAGGGCAGCCCCATGTAGAGTGTATTACAATAGTCTAATTGGGATGTAATGAAGGCTTGTGTTACCAGGGCCAAATCAGATATTCCAAGGAATGGGCACAGCTGGCGTGCTAGCTTTAACTGTACAAATGCGCTCCTGGCCATTGCAGAGACCTGAGCATCCAGGATCAGGGAAGATGGGTGAGTTGGGGGCAATATCTGATTTTCCCAGGAGACCTTCAAATGTTGTCTCTCTTCTTGCTGAATCTGGCATCTTGAAACCCAAATGTGGGTTATTCTACTGAATTGTTCCTCCTCCTTTCCCTCCTCCTCCTCCTTTTTCAAAAAGAGCAGTGCCATTTGATGCCTTGCATGTAGGTGAGGCATTGAATCTCCTCTAGCACCTTGCATATCACCTGTAAAGTTTGGTCAAAAACCCAGAGTGGATACACTGCACCGCTGATATGGGTGTCACCAGCTGCTACTGGTAATGAGGACAAATTTGGTGGTGGGAAGCAATTGGTAACAACTTTTAGTTATTTTCTAAAATTACTCCTATAGCATAGAGGGGGCTGCTTAGACTTTCTAGGAAGGGTGTTCCAGAGCCTGGGAGCAGCCACCAAGAAGGCCTCTTTCCCATATTCCTACCAGATGTACTGGTGAAGATGTTGAGATGGAAGCAATTAATTCTGCTGAAGGCCCTAAAACCCAGGTAGGTTCATATGTGAGAACAGGATCTTTTAGATAACCTGGACCTAAGCTCAATTTACAGATTTGCCCATTCAGTCCCAGGGCTCAGAATTTTAAGAAAGTCTTAAAATTCCAGGTTTCCTTTTATCCCTGTGTATTCAAGTTAATTTTGAATGAAGGCTTACACAACCTTCCCTCCACTCAAACCACCTCATCTTTAACCTCATAGTTTGATTTTCTCCACACTATGAAAAATGCTATATACAGTAGGAGCCCCATATCTACTGATTCATTATCCACTGATTCAATTATCCATGGGATACAAAACAGCACACCTACTATAAAGTCTTCCTAGAAAATATGTCCTCTCTAGCCATTTGCTAGGTCCTCCAAGGCAACTCTATGGTATTTTAAACCAGAAGTCCTATTATTTTCAATGGTGTTTGCTATTATCCACAGTTTTCAGTTTTCACCACCACCCCCGAACCAATCCCCAGCAGATATGGAAGTCCAACAGTATTTAATTTGGCCAGCACAGATGAGGGAGATTTTTGTTTCATATCACTTCTGAAGAAAAAATTACCAAGATTTGCCAGTTCTTTTATATTTAAAACAAATGTTTTGAGGTTTAAAATTTGATGACATTTTAGAATGGGAGAAAAAGTTAAATTGACAGATTTCCCCCTTCTGTAGTCGCATGACAATTCTTTTCATGAAAAAATGTATCACAGTGTACTTTAAAATGTACATTCTGAAGTACAACGTATCCAGAAATGCATGTATTGGACAAAAATACATTTAAATGCCAGTATTTTTAAATACAATGGCTGGCATCTTGTAATTACAGTTACAGATGCATAACCTAGAGTTACAGATCCATAACTGCTCCATGTTCAGTAATATTATGTATTCACCATTGTGGCACCATTGCCATGCTCATAAATGCACACCACCAACAACCTACCTTAACTGCCAGCAGCCACATTGAGTGATGGAGGTCTGTTCTGCTGGCAATCAGAGCTCAGCAGGATTACAGTTTTAGTTTCTCCCACCAATGACTGTAACAATCAGAAGCAGCTACAATTCTTTGTCCCACCACAGAGTGCTGGTTGGAGGGTATAGAGTCATCTTCCTGCTGTGACCCAATTGCTAGCAGAACAGACTTCCATCACTCAGAGTGGCTGCAAGCTATTAAGGTAGGTTTGGAGGGGTGGTTCTGTCCAGGAGACATTATTTAGGTACACATTCATAACTAAGTAGGTGATGTAGGATCTCGGCCATTATTTAAATATATATTTCTCTCTGTGTGTTTTAAATCCACAGACTAATGTGAAAATAGAATTTACAAATGAAGACATAAAAATTCCACAGATTGAAAATAGACTGAGCCACCCATCCTTGATCTATACAAAGATTTGCTGAGGTCCTTCCAGCAAAAGTTTTCTGAACCCAAAACGTGCCTATATTCAATGTAGCTCAGTAGCATGTGGATCAAGCTCAGAAATGGTTTCAGCACATACTGTTAAAATAACACACTCTCCTTTCTTTGTCTGCTGGTGATATTAGACTGCTAGCAGTCCAAATAGTGGAAGTACCATTCTGGGAACAGCTTGTAGAGCAAACTCTGCATTTCTCTAGTATGTACTTGAAGAAGATTAATGAGTTCCACTAACATGCCAAGTCAATCTGTTCCTCCCTGTCAATCAAGTCCTATAGAATGAGAATGTCAGTCTCACTTGATGAGTTTTTAAGGAACACAGGAAGCAAAATAAATAAATATTTTTTTTCTTAGGGAAAAAAATAGTTTAATTAAACTGCTATCTCAAATGAGCATTACCTACCATTTGAAAAATGTCTGTCAGGCCTGATTACAACCTTCCTTCTAGGATATTTGCTTTTAGTGAAGAGGCCAGGAGCATGACTGAACGAAACAGCCATATGGGCAAGCAGAATATTTTGAAATATTTATGAAATCATATCCCCGAGGGTAGGAGCATCAAAGAAGTGGAGCTGGGGTTACCAACTTGCTAGCATTTTTCTGGCCTGGATAGTAAAAGTATCTTCTATCAGGTAGCAGAACTGAGAAAACTTCAGATTTTGGCAGGCTGTACCCAGATCAATAGGTTTGTATATGATCCATCTGTCAAGCTCAGTCTCGTCTGAGTTCATATTTCCCCCCTACAGGCTTATACCCTCCCAGTTTCTGGTTCTTCTGCATGAGCTGCTTCTTTCCCACATTGAAATTCATATGTATTTGGGGGCATTTTTCAAACGGAAACATTAGTGTATGAATGCTTCCCTTAAATATAGGCTAGCACCCTCTAAATATAGGCTAGTACTACTAAATATAGACTAGCACCGTCTTGATTAATCCTAATTAGAGTAGACCTATTCAATTAATTGTTGAATAGTGAGTCAACCCATAGATAATTCCCTTTGATTGAATGAGTCTTCTCTAGGAAGTGCTAATGGCCTACAGCATCTTAGAACAGGACACTGCTTTGTGTGGTCATTTTTCAAATCTTCAGCTATGGTTGGATCAGTGACAGCTGGTGGTCTCCATGTTAATGGGGCTGTAAATCTCTGTTGGGTTTAAATCCAAATCTTAATAGAGTTCTTCCCCAAGGTTCTTCCTCACCTCCCTGCTGTAGGTTCAGCATTTTGGACTGATGCTTTATTGTTTGTGGAACTGATCAGTGTTCAGCGTTGAATGGATTTCCAATTGCAAATTTCATTTGGTTCCATCTTGGGTGTCCAGTTCATCTCCAGGAAGTACAATTAATAGAATTCCATGAATAATTTGATGGCATGAATGTCTCTTCCATCCCTACCCAAATTCCACCTTGACTGTGCTTCTGGCTTTTCGTTCTGGCTTCTTCCTTTACTGATCTTCCAGATTCAATCTAGGTTCTTCAATGGGCTTTCTGATTCAACTCTTGTTGTGCAATTGATGTTGGCTATTTAACTAACAATGTAAGGTTAGCTAGCTAGCTTGTTTATTTAATTTGTTTCTCACCTTTCTCCAAACATGGGATACAAGGTGGCATATAACCTTTTAAAAATACAGCACAACTAAAAAAAAATCCTTAGTACAAATGTTAAAACACAATTAAACCAGACATATATTTTAAAAACATAATTTAAAAAGGAAGTTAAGAGCATTTTAAAAAACATACTGGTCCCCTCACCCCACTGTATATGCAGGATTGGTACCCGTGATTTCACTTACCCATGGTTGGGAGGGGGAAGGTCTCTCTAGGCATCTGGAAGATCATAGAGTTGTGCTAGAGGTGGTGTCTCCAGGCATTGGGAGGTCCTCCAGTGCAACTCTCTTGTCAGCTTCTGCCGGAAGTTGACCATAGAGTAATGCCAGATGCCTAGAGAAGCATCCTCTCTAGGCATTTTCTAGGTTCTCAGGTGTGATTCTATGGTATTCTATGGTGGTTCACTATTATATGTGGTTTCATGTATCTATAATAAGTCCAAGGACATATCCCCTGCAGATATGGGGGGCAACCTGTATATAAAACATAATAAAATAGAAACACAATGCCTCTCATTAAAAGTTCTATCTCCCCAACATATTAAAAACCAAATGCCTCCTTAAATAAAAAGTTCTATACCTGCCATCAGAAAGACAGCAGGAAGAGGGACCTCCCAAGAATGGGAGTTCCACATCCTGGGAGCAGCTGCTGAGAAGGATCTCTCCCATGTCCTCACCAGATGTGCCTGTGATGGTGGTGGAACTGAAAGGAAGCCTTCCCCCACAAATCTTAGAACTCAGGCAGGCTCATATAGGGAGATACAGGATTTTATCAGACACACAAAAAACGGTGTCATAACAATGCCACATAAACACAAAAAGGCACACATAGCAGATGATGTCGCCCTTTTGCTGTCCTTGAGCAAACAGGGGTCACCAGCATTGAGGCCATGATATTGAGAACACAGCTGCACTGGGCAGGGCACGTTTCTGGGATGGAGGACCATTGCCTCCCAAAAATAGTACTCTACAGTGAGCTTGCCATGGATCAGTGTAAGAGGGGCACTCCAAAAAAAGCGATACAAGGACTCCCTGAAACAACACCTTAGGCTCAGCCAAATTGATCACCAACAATGGTCCACCCTGACCTCACATAAGGAGGCATGGAGACGCACTATCCACAATGCTGCATCCTTATTTGAGAACTTACACTGAACAAGTCTTGAAGAGAAACGACAACACCGAAAGAATCACAACCCAGAAACATCACCCAAGGAGACCTTCTGCTGTGCTTTCTGCAACCGGACTTGTTTATCTCGGATTGGCCTTTTTAGTCATCAGTGTGCTTGCAGAAAGGCGCGGGATGAGTCCTTCCTGAATCTTGGTTTGCGAAGAAAAGCCAGAGAGACAGAGACTGGCCATAAGCCAAACTATTTTATTGATGGACCAAGCCATCAATAGATCAGCTGTGGCAACTTTTTGCTGGCATTGCCAGCATTTGAAACCTTGTGCCAATGTCCTCTCATCATTACAGTATCAATGGCCAGTCTGGCAAGAACACTTCTGGGTGAGATCACAACATCCATGTAGGTGACACACTTTTTATGACCCTCCCCAGTTTATGTGGGACTTTTATAATGTGTTTATGTAACTTTTGTGTAACTTTGTGTAACTTTTACTTTTTTATTTTTGTTTTATTTTTGAATTTCCCACGCAATGTATTCTTGCAAGAATCTATGATATTTCAATAGAGGAAGTGAACGGAGCTCCCTTCACTCCTCATTCATTGCTGGGGAAGCCTTTTTGCAGGGATGCAAGGTAAGTGTGGCATGGGGAGTTCTTTTGTTGGCATAAAAAGGCACAAATTATGCTGGCAAAAGAACAGGTTTAGGAGGTGGTCTGATAAAGTCCTAGGTTTTTCAAGTAGTCTGGACCCAAACCATCTGGACTCAAGCGCTGTGCTAAAAGAACATTTTTCAGATTATTCTGAAAGAATGGGGAATACAAACTTCAGTGTACAGCAGGACTCAATGTAGCCTCCTCACTCCCAACTGTTAGCAATTGGTAAGTCCTGGACTGCAGAAACTGGCTTCTGGCTTCAAACTCTGCTGATGAACTTAAACAGGCACCTGGCTGACCACGGCTGGACGCAAAATGATAAAGGAGATTTTTTGGGGGGTGGATTTTTTTTTTTTTTTTGGTATCTGATGAGATGCAGTTATAATTGGTACTACTGGGGATGGAGGAAAGATACCTTTTTAATTGACCGTTTTGCATCATAAACACTCCAAGGGTTGAAACGCTGCCGTTGCATAGCTGCCTGTGGGTTTGCAAGCAACTTGAACTTGATAACTTAGAACAGGCAACTCAGCTTGTCTCTGAAGAGGTAATCAGCATAATGCTAAATGCTTAAAATAAACTTCTCCTGCCTACTGTAGGCTGTCAGCCACTTGGTTATAATTTGGCATAGTTAGTTACTGAAGCATCGGTCCAAGAAAATTCGTAGCAAAAAAGAGCTTCATGCAGCTTAAATGGCAAGTTAGTATGTTTTTCTAACCTATGCAAATTCACCGCCCAAAAAAGAACCCTTGTCACTGATTGCCAAACTATAACACATCAAAGCATGCTTATTGAGAATCAGTGGCACAATAGTGAATTAGACATACTCCTCATTATAGTCCCCATAGCCACCAACACTCATTTGAACCACCCAGTTCTAACAGATTCCATTTTCATCAGGAGCAGGTCTTTAGTAAAGTTAAGAGATCTTAATTGCCTTCTTAGGACAAAACTACCTCAAAATGCTTTACATTGCAACAGGGATAGCTCACAACTGGGAAATCTTTGCTGGGAAAATCCATTTTCTTTCCAGCTATTATGAGAATTTTAAGCAGTTAAGCAGAATCATAGAATCACAGAGTTGGAAGAAACCACGAGTGCCATCCAGTCCAACCCCCTGCCCTGCAGGAATATACAACCCAAGCACTCCCAACAGATGGCCATCCCTCTAAAGGAGACTCCACCACACTCTGAGGCAGTGTATCCCACTGTTGAACAGCTCTTACCATCAGGTAGCTCTTCCTAAGGTTTAGGTGGAATCTCTTTTCCTGTAGTTTGAGTCCATTGTTCTGTGTCCTTGTAAGGATACAAACTGTACAAATCGCCATTGCCCAAATCTCATTGGTCAATCAGTCTGGTAATGCGATGATAATGATGTCATCTTAGGAGTCGAGGCCCACCTCCCAGTTCTCTTACCTGTTTACCTGTTCCTGATGATCAGAGAATTGGTGATTACAGATACTGGGAAATGTTGTTCTGGCACATGATGGGAGTTTCAATCAATCTCGAGCAGGATGATGGAACTCATTCATGATAGTCCTAGTCTCTGGATCAGCAGAAAACAAGCTTGCTCCATCCTCAATGTAGTTTGAGTCCACTGCTCTGTGTCCTACTCTCTAGAGCAGCAGAAAGCAAGCTTGCTCCATCCTCCGTATGACATTCCTTCAAACACTTAAACATGGCTATAATGTCCCCTCTTAACCTTCTTTTCTCCAGGCTAAACATACCCAGCTCCCTAAGATACTCCTCATGGCTTACAGACCTCTTAACATTTTGGTCACCCTCCTTTGGACATGTTCCAACATGTCAATATCCTTCTTGAACTGTGATGAGGCATGACCAAAGCAGAGTAGAGTGGTACTATTACATTACTTGATCTAGACACTATACTCTTAGAATTGCATTGTCTTTTTTAGCTGCTGCATCACACTGTTCACTCATGTTCAGTTTATGATCTACTTCCAAGATTCCTTTCACATGTACTGTTGTCAAGCCAGGTGCCACCCGTCTTATACTTGGGCATTTTATTTCCGAAATAGGGGAGTGGCAGATATCCTTGTTCCTTCTCATCAAATAGGCAGGAGCCCTCGAGAGCTCTGGCTATATTAGCTCACTGGAAAATGAGACACACTGTATTCACTGGCCTTCAGCCTCTAGCGTAAGGGTGGTCAAAGTGCATCTTAAGGGCTACATGCAGCACTCCAACACCATTTTTGAGGACCTGGAGGTCCCACACCTCTCCATTACTCGAAAAAGAAAGGTAAAGAAAACGTGAGGGTTCTTATTGTTGAATCTTGCATGCTTTCCCTGTTGTAAAAGAAATTTATAATCCCAGAGTAGGAAGAGAAACAGTCACCATCCATTGCTCAATGGCTGGAAGATCTGATTGCTTTAGCTGAGCATGAAGGTGTCTTTCATAGCTGCCACTTTTGAGAAAAGAGTTTTTGGAAATATGGTCAACTTATTTTAATCGGTATGTTTAGCTATCGTCATATCGTATGTATTCTCCTCCTCTCTTTTTTCTTTTTCTTTTTTTCCTGTTTCTTTTCTTAACTACCATACTTAAAAATCCAAAGTTTTCAAAATGGCTTTCATTAAAAGTACCTTCCATGGAGCCAGTGTGGTGTAGTGGTTTGATTGTTGGACTACAACTCTGGAGGCCAGGGTTTGAATTCCTACTCAATCATGAAAACCCACTGAGTGACCTTGGACAAGTCACACTCTCTCAGCCTCAGAAACCCCCTTGGTAGGTCCCCCATAGAGTTTCCATAAGTCAGAAAGGACTTGAAGGCACATGGCAACAATAATGCCCTCCACACCACCTGATGGGCTTCCACATCCCCAATTTGGCATGGGCAATTTTACTATGTTTTTCCCCACCCCTTCAGCTGTTTAGGTCCATGAACGGTCTTTACAAAGTCAGGAAGCTCATTGGAAATTTACTTCTGGTTTATTTTGGGGTTTAATAAAGGCCTCTGTAGAGCCTAAATCTGAGTGGGCAAAATGTGGCCTGTGGGGTTCATGTGGCCCCTGGAGACTCTGAATGTATCCCTTGAATCCCCCCAAAGCCTCCAGACCACCAAAATTTATGGAGGAGGGGTTGATTTTTGGGGGGAGGGTGTTACCTGAAAAGTTGGTGGCCCTGTTGGAAAAGAAGGCCCAGCAACTTGAGGCCTGGGTATCTACTCTTTAGCATATTAGGAAGCATGAGATTTTCTTGGACAGAGTGGAGCAGACAAGGAGGAACATACAGGGGATGTCTCTGAGGATGAGTTCCCAAACAAAGGAGGTAGACATTTGGAGGGATGACACATAGAAGGAGAAGGACGAGGGATCATTCTGTGAGTTTGGAGCTACAGAATAGATTTGGAGCTCACCCGTATCAATGATGATGAGGAACAGGAATAAAATCAATAGTGTCAGTCCTCAGAGAATGTGCAAGTGACCTGGAAGATTCAGCACATGAAATTGCTCATGCCAATCCCCAGAGGAGATATGTGGTGGTGGTAGGAGACTCCTTGCTGGGTGGAGGGAGCAGTGTTTTTTTGGTCTGACAGGATGTATCGAGACCTGCGCTGTAGCTCTGTGGCAAAAATCCATGATTGAACAGAGATGCTGACAAGATTCATCAAGCCCATTGACCATTGCTCCTTACTTTTGGTCCACATGGGAACCAATAACACTGCAAGGCATATCATAAGGATTTACAAAGCTCTGGGTAGGAAACTGAAGGATTGATGCACAGGTTATTTCATCTCTCTTCCAGTTGAAGGACACAGCACAGAAGGGGAGAGTGGAGGGGAACAACTGGCTCTACAAATGGTGCCGATAAAAACATTTTGGCTTCTTGGACTGTGGTCTATGGTTTCATGAAGATGGACTTTTCACAAATAATGGGTTGTACCTCACAGCAGTTGGCAGAATGTCTTTGCTAAGAGTCTCACAAACCTGAGCAGGAGGGCATTAAACTGAGCTATGTGAGGGAGGGAGACAGTAGTCTTGATGCTAGGAATTCATCAAGTGTTGGAGATAATAGTCGTTTTTATAGACTGAACAGGGGAAGCAGTAGAAGAAACCAAGAGTGGGTTCTTAAACTTAAACCTTAAAAAAGCAGCTGGGGAAATGACCCATGGTCTTAGATGTCTCTACACTAATGCACAGAGCATGGGAGATAAACAAGATGAACTTGAACTCTTACCACACCAAAGCAAATATGATATAATTGGTATTACAGAAGCCTGACTGGATGAGTCTCATGACTGGAATGCAGTAATAGAGGGGTATAACCTATTTCAAAGAAATAGACAAAACAGGAAAGGAGTAGGAGTAGCATTATACATCAAGGATGTTTACACCTGTGAAGAATGCCATAACTTGAATCCTGGAAGCCAGATTGAGAGCAGCTGGGTAAAAATAAAGGGGGAGAGAAACAACAATGATAACAGACTGAAGACTTGGATGGTGCTTTCATGGAACAGATGACCAAAAATTCAGAAAGGAAAACTGTAGTAGTAGTGTGAGATTTCAACTATCCTGATATATATTGGAAGTAATTTTCCCCAAAAAATTAAGGGCAAGCAAATTCCTCACTGGCCTTGCAGACAATTTCATTGTCCAGAAGGTGGGAGAGGCAATGAGGAGATCAACTATTTTAGAGCTGATCCTAACCAACAATGGTGACCTGGTTAATGGGCTGGAAGTGGCAGGATCTTTGGGTGGTAGTGACCATGTTCTCCTAGAGTTTGTGATACAGTGAAAAGGGGAAGCCAAGCATAGTCAGACACACATTCTAGACTTTAAGAAACCTGATTTCAGTAAACTCAGGGAAATCCTGAGGGTGATCCTGTGGTCAGGGATACTAAAAGTGAAGGGAATTCATGATGGATGGGAGATTCTTAAAAATGAGATATTGAAGGCACAACTTCAAACAGTTCCAATGTGGAGGGAAAATGGGAGGTGTCTAAAGAAACAAGGATGGATGTCTAAAGTACTTTCAACTGAGCTACAATTTAGAAGGAGCTACAAGAAATGGAAAGGGGGAGGGATCACCAAAGATGAATTCAAATGAATAGCCAACACATGTAGAGAAAAAGTCAGAAAAGCTACAGCACAGAGCAAGCTCAGGCTTGCAACAATAAAAGGGCTATTTTGGTTATATCCATAGCAAAAGGAAAAACAAGGAATTGGCAGGGCCACTGCATGGGGAAGATGGAGAAATGCTAACAGGAGACAGAGAAAAGACAGAACTATTCACCACCTTCTTTGCCTTGGTCTTCTCCCAAAAGGAAAGCAGTGTTCAGCCTGGGGAAAATGAAGAACATAAAGCAGTAGGGGAAATATAGTACAGAATAAATAAAGAGATCATATAGGTATACCTGGCTACTCTTAATGAATTCAAGCCTTCAGTGTCAGATGAACTTCATCCAAGGGCATTAAAAGAACTAGCAAGAGTAATTTCAGAACCACTGGCCATAATCTGTGAGAATTCCTGGTGAGCAGGAGACATCCCAGCAGACTGGAGGAGGGCAAATGTCATTCCAATCTTTAAAAAAGGAAAAAAAGAGAACCCAAACAATTACCACCCAATCAGCCTGACATCAATATCAGGAAATATTCTAGAGCAGATCATTGAACAGGCATTCTGTAAGCATGTAGAAAGGAATGCAGTGGTTACTAAAAGCCAACATGGGTTTTTGAAAAACAAGTCAGGCCAGACTAATCTTATTTCTCTCTCTCTCTCTCTCTCTCTCTCTCTCTCTCTCTCTTGATAGAGTTACAAGGTTGGTAGATGAAGGAAGTTCTCTGAATGTAGTATATCTTGATTTCAGTAAGGCCTTTGATAAGCCCCACCCCCATGATTTCCCTGCTAGTAAAATGTGGGCTAGATAATGCTGCTGTTAGGTGGATTTATAACTGGTTGACCTATCAAACCCAAAAGGTACTCACCATTGGCTCCTCTTCATCCTGGAGACAAGTGACTAGTGGAGTGTCACAGGGATCTGTCCTGGGTCCACTGCTATTCAACGTCTTTGTAAATTACTTGGATGATATAATGGAGTGCATGCTTATTAAATCTGCAGATGATACCAAATTAGCCCAGAGGACAGGATCAGAGTTCAAAATGGCCTTAACAGATCAAAGAGCTGACCAAAAACTAACAAGATGAATTTCAACAGGAAGAAATGTAAGGTAATACTCTCTCTCTCTCTCTCTCTCTTTTCTCTGGCTTTTCTTCACAAACGAAGATTCAGGAAGGACTCATCCCGCGCGTTCTGCAAGCGCGCTGATGACTGAAAAGGCCAATCCGAGATAAACAAGTCCAGTTGCAGAAAGCATAGCAGAAGGTCTCCTTGGGTGATGTTTCTGGGTTGTGATTCTTTCTACGTTGTCGTTTCTCTTCAAGACTTGTTCGGCGTGAGTTCTCAAATAAGGCTGAAGCATTGTGGATAGTGCATCTCCATGCCTCCCGATGTGAGGCCATGGCGGACCACTGTTGGTGATCAATTTGGCCGAGCCTGAGATGTGGTTTCAGGGAGTCCTTGTATCGTTTTTTTGGAGCGCCCCTCTTACGCTGACCCGTGGCGAGTTCACTATAGAGTACTATTTTTGGGAGGTGATGGTCCTTCATCCTAGAAATGTGCCCTGCCCAGTGCAGCTGTGTTCTCAATATCATGGCCTCAATGCTGGTGATCCCTGCTTGCTCAAGGACAGCAACATTCATCACATAGTCAGTCCAGTGTATATTTAGGATTGTGTGTATACAGTGCTGATGAAAGCATTCGAGGAGTCGTAGGTGGTGGCGATAGGTGACCCATGTTTCAGATCCATAAAGGAGAATAGGAAAGGGTAATGTACTTGGGTAGAAAAAAAAAATGAAATCCACAGATATAGGATGGGTGACACCTGGCTTGATGGCAGTACATGTGAAAGGGGTCTAGGAGTCTTAGTAGACTACAATCTTAACATGAGTCAACAGTATAATGTTGCAGCTAAAAAAGACAATGTGATTCTAGGCTGCATCTATAAGAGTGTAGTGTCTAGACTGAAGGAAGTAATAGTACCACTCTATTCTGCTTTGGTCAGACCACACCTGGAATACTGTGTCCATTTCTGGGCACCACAATTCAAGAAAGAATTGAAACACCATGTCCAGAGGAGGATGACCAAAATGGTGAAAGGTCTACAAACCATGCTCTATGAGGAATAGCTTAGGGAGCTGGATATGTTTAGCCCAGAGAAGAGAAGGTTAAGAGGTGACATGATATCCATGTTTAAATACTAGAAAGGATGTCATATTGAAGAGGAAGCAAGCTTGTTTTTGTTGCTGCAGAGACTAAGGAGATTTTCAGACCGCGTTTTACCGTGGCTCATGTGGGAGGAGCTTCCGGGAGAGGGACGGCAGTTTTGCGTGGCAGAGGGTCGTTTTCGGACGCCGCCGTCCCTCTCCCGAAACCATCCGTGTCACTTCTGTGAAGCTTCGGAAGCCGCAGAGCCATATTTTAATCGCGGGCAACCTCCGTGATTAAAATATGGCTCTGCAGCTCCCGAAGCTTCATGGAAGTGACACGGATGGTTTTGGGAGAGGGACGGTGGCATCCGAAAACGACCGTCTGCCACGCAAGACCGCCGTCCCTCTCCCGGAAGCTCCTCCCGCATGAGCCACGGTAAAACGCGGTCTGAAAATCTCCAAAGACATGGAGCAATGGACTCACAGTATAGAAAAAAGATTCCACCTAAACATTAGAAAGATCTTCCTAATGGTAAGAGCTGTTACATACACACACACACTTACAGTACATCTTTCATCCCTGGGTTGTAGTGTGTGTGTATGTGTGTGTGTGTGTGTGTGTGTGTGTGTGTGGTGGTTCACATAGTTAGAAGCAACTGAATAAAACTATAGGAACCAGACCTGCTGTGCCATGTTAATTTATATGACCATTAACAGCAAACACTATTGTTAAATCATCAACCACAATAAGCTATTGTGTGCCCAGCTTAGCTCTGTCCCACTCAGGCTGATAAGACACTCTCCAGACAATTGCAATTATGAGTAATTTGTAAGAGTAATAAGAGCTGCTTTTTATTACAAGCAATAAAATCTTTTTTCCCCTTTTAATTATCTTTCTGGGCTACACTCTGTAACAGCTGCCCCTCAGTGAATGTAAGAGGGAAAAGTAATTTAATGTTTTGAGGACAAGGTCTGATTTGGTGGGGAGGGTTTCACCTTCTTTTCCCCCTCTTTTTTTTTAAAAGTAAGAGATACAGAAGAACAGTAGAAACTCCTAGGCCCAATGTACAGTAGGTTTGTTATGCCCAAATCACATTGATGCTGGTGGGGAATGACATTTGTGACTAGCTTAAAACTTGTTGATTTCAAATTTACTTAGAAATAAGTTCCTTGGAACTTAATGGAATTTAGTTTAAGCAAATTTACATGAGATGACAACTCCAGCAACACATCTGGGTCTCTGTGTGGTTTCCAATAAGACTTTCTAGTGGTACAGTCACCACAGATTGCTGTCATTAGCTGTGCTTGGGGCTGCCGTTGATGACTGTTCAGAGATGGACAAGAGGGTTTTTTTTTTTTTAATCTCCCAATGGAAATACAGTGGGCCCTGGTTGATTCCAGGACCCTCCTGTGGATACCCAAATCTGTGGATGTTCAAGTCTCTTTATATACAGTGGCATAGTAAAATGGTGTCCCTTATATAAATTGGCAAAATCAAGGTTTGCTCCTTGGAATTTATTTTTTGGAATATTTTTCAAGCTGTGGATGGTGGAATCCATGGATGCCAAATCCAGGGATAGAGAGGGCCAACTTTATAATGTCCGAGTGTGTCACACCAGATGGCAACAAGACTTGGATGAGAGAATTAGGGGCATACTTATCAAATTTGCAGATGACACCAAATTAGGAGGAGTAGCTAATACCCTAGAGGACAGGATCAAAATTCAGAATGACCTGGATAGACAGGAGAGCTGGGCCAAAGCTAACAAAATGAAATTCAATACGGAGAAATGTAAGGTACTGCACTTAGGGTGGAAAAATGAAATGCATAGATATAGGATGGGAGAGACCTGGCTGAATGAGACTACGTGTGAAAGGGATCTAGGAGTCCTAGTAGACCACAAGTTGAACATGAGTCAACAGTGTGATGCGGCAGCTAAAAAGGCCAATGCAATTTTGGGCTGTATCAATATAAGTATAGTGTCTAGATCAAGAGAACTAATAGTGCCACTCTATTCTGCCTTGGTCAGACCTCACCTAGAATACTGTGTCCAGTTCTGGGCACCACAATTCAAAAAGGATATTGACAAATTGGAGCATGTCCAGAGAAGGGCAACTAAAATGGTGAAAGGTCTGGAAACGATGCCTTATGTGGAGAGACTTAGGGAGCTGGGTATGTTTAGCCTGGAAAAAAGACGGTTAAGAGGCGATATGATAGCCCTGTTTAAGTGTTTGAAGGGATGTCACGCTAAGGATGGAGCAGGCTTGTTTTCTGCTGCTCCAGAGACTGGAACACGGAGCAATGGATGCAAGCTCCAGGAACAGAGATTCCACCTCAACATTAGGAGGAACTTTTTGACAGTAAGAGCTGTTCGGCAGTGGAACACACTCCCTCGGAGCATGGTGGGGTCTCCTTCCTTGGAGGTCTTTAAACAGAGGCTGGATTACCATCTGTCGGGGATGCTTTGATCAAGATTTCCTGCATGGCAGGGGGTTGGACTGGATGGCCCTCGTGGTCTCTTCCAACTCTACAATTCTATGATTCTATGATTTTCTGTGACATTGCAATCATCTTTACCATTTGGTGTGGGACATGGGGAGCCAACCATTCCAGTGTCTTCACAAGTTTCCTGTTAAAACCATGGGGCAATTCAGATATAAATTATCAAAAACTTTAGGTTTAAGCTTTATAAGAAACAACTTCCTTCTTTATCATGCACACATGGCAGCATTTCACATAGGTAGTGTCAGAGGCCTACATCCAATTGTTCCTACAAATTAGAGTGAGTCCATGGAAGCAATGGAACTTATGTAAGAATAGGCTTACCAAGTTATCCTTGTTTCACTGGGTTTACCCTAGCTGGAACTACAGCAGGAAGAATTGTAGAAATCTCAACATGTGGACCAGGGGCTCCTATGTTATGTTTGTGATGCATGAACAAACCATGATGAAACAAATGAGAGAAGAAATCCTGAGACGCACCTCTCTGGACCCCTTGCTATGTCTAGAAATCATAGAATCGGAAAAGACCACAAGGGCCATCTAGTCCAACCCCCTGCCATGCAGGAATACCCAATCAAAGTATTCCTGATCCAGACTGTTTAAAAACTTCCAAAGAAGCAGACTCCACTACACTCCTGAGGCAGTGCAATCCACTGCTGAACAGATGGATCATCAATCTCAAACTCACAAAGGTCCTTCTCTTTCTACATCCAAGCTCATTGCATCCTGGTTCTGTGTGAGGTTTGTCACCCATCCACAGAAATTTTCAGGAGATAGGAACTAATAAAACTACTCTGAAGGTGCAGCTACCCTGCAGAAATAATGCAGTTTGACACCACTTTAACTGCAATGGCTCCATCCAACAGAATATTGGGATTTGTAGTTTTGTGAGGCCACCAGCACTATTTGGCAGAGAAGGCTTAAGACCTTGTAAAACTACAAAGCCCAGGATGCCATAGGATGGAGCTTCAGCACTTAAAGTGGTGTCAAACTGCATCATTTCTACAGTGCAGCTGCACCCTGAGGCTGCTGACACACTGCAGAAATAATGCAGCTTTACACCGCTTTAACTATCATGGATCTATTCTATGGAATCCAGGGATTTGTAGTTTGTTGAAGCACCAGAGCTCTTTGACAGAGAAGGCTAAATATCTCACAAAATTGCCATTCTGTGCAGATGAAAATTCTCCAAAAACATCCAAAAAAGAAAAAATATATATTGAAAAATAAGGGGAAATTGCAATCTCATCCAGTGGAGAGAAAACTTTTAAAATTCTTGTTCTTGCCTGTGTGAAATAAGCAGAGTCTCTCTCTCTCTCTCTCTCTCTCTCTCTCTCTCTCTCTCTCTCTCTCTCTCTCTGTGTGTGTGTGTAGGGAGGGGGTGTTTGGTGCCTTGGATCCACCCCACACAACACCCCCACTCAGTTCACTGCTCATCCATTTGGAAGGACTGGCGCTTGTTATTGCAATGTAAGAAAACTTCTTAAGTGGAGAACTTGGCATTTGCATGAATCCCCTCGGGACCTGGGAAGGAACTGTACCAAGGCCCTCAGGGGCTAAGTGTGCCTGGTGAAATATATGAATAAACCTGTCAGTTTTGAGAATCATTAGGAAAGGATGGCTTTAGGGTGGATTTAAATATGAGCTGCAGTGCCTCTGGATTTTACTCAAGCTGGGACACTGCTGAGGGTTTCATGACTATTATTTCTCATGTTTGTTCAGGGTTAATTGCAACATTACCAGGCATTGTGTGGGTGTCTTTTTGTTGCTGTTGTTGTTGCAATGAAAAAGCTCCCAAATTTCACCCCATAACTGAGGGAAAAACTGGAGCAACATGGCTTAGGGTGGAAGCTTTATTGGAGAAGGAACAGGATGCTTCCAAGGATTCTGACCCAGTTGAAGCATATTCTTTGGCTGGCATCCAGTTAGGGACATATACATATGTAAATCATGCTAGGCATGTGGGGCTAAAATGTCATCATTGTGCAATGAACTGATTCTTCTGGGAGTGACAGAAGCAGAGTTGCACAGACAGAATGTTTCTCTAAGTGCTTTGCATTTTGTGTGTTGCTGTGAGTTCAATCCTACAGCTTCACTAATGACTGGGAGGACCACCTGGCTGTCAAGGTGAGACCTCAGAGGGCTCCTGGGAACTGTAGTCCAACAATATTTGGGGACCCACAGGTTGAGAACCACTGGGCTAGTACATAACTTTGTGGATGGATTTCTCCACCTGGTTTTGCCAGAGACCTACATTTGTCTTCTCTTCACTGAGTTGTTCCTTTATCAAACCTAGTTCCTGCCATATTGCAAGCAGGCCAGGGGATATGTGTAGCCATACTATCCACCAGAATCCCCCCTAGTTGCACACCAGTGAGCAAACCTAGTCTGGAAGCTTATTGTTGGCATCAGATGGACTATGGCCTGGAATTCTTATTCATGGCTCATGGTCACACTCCAGGCTGTTGGGGCTTGTTTGGAGCTTCTTCATTCATTTATTCATGTATTGGCTTTATTTATTTGACATCCCTCATTTCAACTGAAGCCTTCAAAGTTATCAAGACATTAAAAAAATGCAACAAACACATTACAAGCTATATATTTAGGTCAAGAGTGGACAACTTTTGAGGGCCCAGGGGCCATTTTTGCCCTTCTCACAACCACCGCCGGGTGTTAGGATTGCCAGATCTCAGGGCCTGCCCCTGGGATGGGCCATCTCCAGGTGGTAGATGAGGGTGGAAATTCTCCAGTTTTGGTGGGCTCAGCTCCAGACAATTGGAAAGGACGGTGTGTAAATCTCCAGCTCAGCTAGCAAGGCAGCAGTTTACAACAATTTACAAGACTTAATTGGTTTGCTGCTGCAACTTGCAAAGATTCTCACATTTGGGTATATTAGTTAGCTTTCCTCCTTCCCTTTTAGGTATTGTGGTTACAGGGCTTGCCCTACCCTCCACTCTGCATCTCTCTTCTGGCTAGGCACTGGTTTAGCCTTCGAAAAGTGCTCAGAAACTTCAGTTGACCCCAAAGAGCAGCAGTCAGGTTGTTAACTGGGGCTGGCTACAGGGAGCACATAACTCCCTTATTGCAACAGCTCCATTGTGTCAGTTTCTGAGTAGAATTCAAAATACTGGTTTTGACCTATAAAGCTCTATATGACTGTGTCCAGGTTATTTGAAACACCATAGCTCCTTTTATGAACCCATTAGAGCTCTAAGATCAGCTGGAAAGGCCCTTATCTCTGTCCCACCACCCCTCAGGCTTGTTTGGTGCAAATGAGGGAGAGGGCCTTCTCAACGGCTGCTCCTAGACTTTAGAATTCCCACCCTAGAGAATCCAGGATGGCCCCACCTCTGCTCTCCTTTTGCCAATAGGTAAAATCATTCTTGTGCCATCAGGCATTTATAGTCTGATGGGAGTTGGGCTTGTAAGTGCTGTGCGATTTGAATTTTAAGGTCCATATATAGTTTTATCATATTTTAATATTTTTAATGTTTTTAATGCTTTAAATTGTTTATTTTTTTTAAAAAAATCATATCATATTTATATTTTAATGCTTCAGTATTGTTTTAAATTTGTTAGCTGCCTCGAGTCCTTATATTGAGAGAAAGGAGCAATATAAATAAAAATAACAATAATAGAAGCACATAGGCTAGACAGGGGCCATGTCTACACTGGGGGCAAAACTTCAGATGGATTTCAGACTATTCTGGCCCAGAGCCACCCCAAATTCACCCCATTAATGCCACAGCTACTTTGTTTGTGCCAAAGTGAGATCATGGTGGTGTCCATACATATCCCCTGGCCAAAGCCCAAAGCTTCTCCCTGAGGCTGTGCTGCCTTCCCAGCCAAACACCTCCATGACAGAGCCCCACTGGCATTCAGTTGCCTGCTCTGAGGTCAGAACGAGGTGTCCAGCCACATGGGGAGAAAGGGACATTTATTTTTTGTGGCTGGACTCAGCTGGGTGGCGGCCCTGGATTGTTACTGCTAAACAGCCCCAGGAATAACCCCTGAATATCTAACACAAAAAGTCCTTTTAATAAATTTGATTTTTTTTTTAATGGTGATGCTCGCAATCCCAAATTCCTATGCCACCCTGATAGAGATAGTCACATATAGAAAAGCCTGGTAAAGACTAACTCCCCCCACACCCCGAAACTGTGGAGCAAGACGTGAGTTTTAAAAAATTGCATTAAAGGCTAAAAGAAGCAATTTCACTGTGAAAAGGGTCATGCATTGTGCGTTCCTAAAGCACTAGATTCAAGGTGGGTATGTATTTTTTTTCCTTGTATAGATGAACCCTAAAAGTTCTTTATCCCAACTCCCGAAGTAGGTGAGAAAGAATAATTCCCTCATTTCACTATAAGATTTCTGTCTTAATTACTAAACAGAAATACATTCTCTCTCTCTCTCTCTCTCTCTGTGTGTGTGTGTGTGTGTGTGTGTGTGTTTGAATGACAAGCTGTGGACAAATATAGGTGGTACTTTTCCTATGTGCCATTTCTTGGGGCTCAGAAACCTCAGTGTCAGGGACGATCTGAAACTGGCAACCCTGCTGGTAGACCATGATACCTATGCTGAAAAATACAGGGCCCCAAAGACAAATAGTACCTCTGTGTTTTGCCATTTGGAGACTGTTTTGCCCTGCTGGCATGTTTCAGACCCTGACATAGCCAGTAAATAATGAATCATGTTCCAGAGACTTCTGCCATTTCTATGGGTATTATTTGTATTTTTCCCCCACTGTGAGTGGAGGGAGTTAAGAGTGTGGGTCTGAGCGGATCCGAGGGATTGCATCCTGCATGTCATATCACACTGACCTTTGATTCAAACAAAATCAAATCAAGCTGGATCAAGAGGCTTCTAATGAAGGATGGATGAAAATTTCCTCAACTTGGTTTTGATAAGAGTTGGCCAGCACTTGGAAATTGTTTCATATTTGGAATGAAAAAGAAATTAGGTTTTGATTTATTTTTTTTGTGTGTGTTTTCAGAATATGAGAGAAACCAACACTGGCAGATTCATCCCTATGTCCTATAAGGAGCGGTTTAGGGAGCTGAGTATGTTTAGCCAGGAGAAGAGAAGGTTAAGAGGTGACATGATAGCCATATTTATATATTTGAAAAGGTCTCATATTGAGGATGGAGCAAGCTTATTTTCTGCTCTTCCAGAGACTAGAGCACAGAGCAATGGACTCAAACTACAGGAAAAGAGATTCCACCTAAACATTAGGAAGAACTTCCTGACAGTAAGAGCTGTTTGGCAGTGGAATGTGCTGCCTCAGAGTGTGGTGGAGTCTCCATCTTTGCAGGATTTTAAACTGAGGCTGGATGGTCATCTGTTGGGAATGCTTTGATTGTGTATTCCCACAGGGTGTGGGGTTGGACTAGATGGCCTTTGTGGTCTCTTCCAACTCTATGATTCTCCGATTCTGAGCTTAACTGCCTAAAATTCTCATAATTTGGGAAGAATGGCTGGGAAGAAAATGATTTTCCTCCTTTCTTTCAGAATAAATACATTTTTGAAATTGGAAATGTAGCCAAGCATCCAAGAGATCTGTACTTATGCCAAAGATGCTGTTTACTGGATGCTACTGAAATGTTCCGAAGTTGATGGAAGAGAAGCTTAGAAAGAAGGAAGGAAGGAAAGAAAGAAAGAAAGAAAGAAAGAAAGAAAGAAAGAAAGAGAACGGCTTAAAAACCCAGAGTAGCAGCACTCTGGGTGTATTTAAAGCAGGCCCAGAAAGAAGGTGGTGCTGAAAATCTCATTAAGGAGTCATATATTAGCATGGATATACTATACAGGATTTTTCTCCTTGTCACAGATATCCCTGCATCTAATTAGTCTGCATGCGTTTAAAACCGTTATTGTTAACATCCATCTTTAGAGACTGGATTTTAGAAACCCAGCATGCTGGCTTATTTTGAATCATGAAGCTTTTTTAGATCTTGCTGGACTGCAGCTTCCAGCATTTCTCACCCTGCTGGGAGTTGAAGACCAACCACACCTGAAGGTCCATGTGAGTTTCATGCCTGAGCTAGAATGAATGACATCAAAATGGGAACTGAAAAGGAAAGACAGTTTAACACTAACTGAGGGAAGTTTATTTTTGTACTTAGTACTCAGATTCAATCAAGGAAGCCATGGCTGCCCTGAGTTTTCAAGACCTGACCAACACTGTTGATGTCTCTCATTGAGGTCTTTTATACTTTTTTAGGTCTTTTATGGAGGTCACCATAAGTTGAAGTTGATATGACAGAAAAAAACCCAAAAAAACCCAATGGACAGTAGAACCTCCCACTCCCAGGTTAAAGACTGTCTTGAACCCCGTGCTAGGAAAACGTGAGATACAGGTTGAGTATCCCTTTTCTGGAAATCTGAAATACTCAAAAATCCAAGATTGTCCACATGGGTGACTGAGATGGTGACACCTTTACTTTCTGATGGTTCAGTGTGCACAAACTTTGTTTCATGAACAAAAGTATGTGTATAAAATGACCTTCAGGCTATGTGTACAAGGTGTATATGAAACATAAATGAAGGTCACATTTAGACTTGGACCCTATCTCCAAGATATCTCATTATGTGTATGCAAATATTCCAAAATCCAGGGGGGAAAAAATCCAAAATCCAAAACACTTCTGGTCCCAAGAATTTCAGATAAGGGATACTCAGCCTGTATAAATGAGTAAATGATTAAATAAATACACACATACAATTGTTTTTGCCACCTAGCTAATGGCAGAAAGCACATTCAACAGAATTACCAAAATCAGATGTATGTTCTAGGCAAGTATCTAGTTCTCCTACCCCATCAGGCTAACACTGATGCCATCCCCTGAACTCTTTCTTGCTATACCCGCAGAAGCATTATTTACACTATAATCACATTGAGGTGTTTGCCATTGCAAACCCATATTTATTCCCTACTTTTATCTCCTGAGAGAAATGCTGATCAACTCAGAAGAAAGCAAAAAGTTTAATCCATATTGGTTTAGGTCATTATTGTCTGCATTTGCCTGATAGTGTTCCTCTATGCCTTGGAGTCAAGGGCAGGGATAGGGAATGATGTAGGGGGTTATTATTAATTTGTTTCCAGCAGTGACCTCATTGTAGGTTGTCCCCACCTCCTGGGCACATTGAAAGTAACGTGACATTCCTTTTGTCCTCCATTTTTCCTCCCCGCTCTGTTTTTGCCATTTTCAGCCACATTTGAGGGGAGAGATGGAAAGCATATTTTAAAATATTTTGGAATGGTTGAAAAATGGGTTTCTCAGATGTCTGAAAACCTTGAGGAGGAGAATCCTAGAAAGGTGAGAAGCATTGTAGTTCAGGACTTACAATGCATGAAAAATGCACACGTCTTTTTGTCTTTTTGGACAGAAAACAAGTTTCTGGTGCAGAGAACAGTATTTTCTGCACAGAAAGCAACTTTTCTGTCCAGGAAATAAGTTTCATGCACAGAATATAGAGTTTTCTACATAGTATTTTAGCATTTCTATGCAGAAAAGCAGTTTTCTGCACAAAAATTGGAAATGTTGATGCACAGAATGAGTTTTTGATTATTTTCTTGCAGAAGGGAGAAAACGTATCAAAATATTTGTTGATGTTATTTTTTGGAATTAATGACATTTATGAGGATTAACATCCTTATTTGGAGCATGTTAAGGGCCTCTAAAGAGGAGGAGAGTGAAACTATTGCATGTACACAGTATTGTGTTATTTGAGGGTCATTTTCAGTTTTAAAAAATGTTTCTAATTTTTTTTTTTTTTTGAGGGGCAGGGGTTTAGGAGATCTCAGAGGCAGCAAAAGTGGGGTTTGAGATTGCATGCAGCCCATGGGATAGACTTTCCCCACCCTGTCACTAGACTTTGGAAGGAGTCCTTCCCAGCCCTTCCTCAATATCCCAAGAATTCAACCTAGGAACTTCTGTATGTAAACCATGCTCTCTGTAACTGAATGATGATCTTCAGTGTCAATAATCAGCATAAGGGTGGTATAGTGCAATTGCCATGTGATTACACAAGTGAAGGTTTACAGTATGCAAGCACAATGTAAGGTCTCAGCCATAGGTTTCTGTGCAGAATACAGTGATCCTGATAGGAGGGAAACATCTGACACTGGTTAACAATATTTTTGTGTGTGCAGGGAAGAGATTTCTTGACATCTTGAGATGTCCTTCCTTGTTGAAGATGACATTTAGAAACATAGAACCCTAGAATTTGAAGAGACCAGAAGGGTCCTCCAATCCAACCTCCTGCCATGCAGAAATACACAATCAAAGCACTCCTGACAAATGGCTGTCCAGCCTCTGTTTAAAATCCTCCAAAGAAAGAGACTCTACCACACTCCAAGGCAGTGTATTCCACTGTTGAACAGCTCTTGCCATCAGGAAGTTCTTCCTAATATTTAGGTAGAATCTCTTTTCCTGTAGTTTGAATTCATCTCTCCATGTCCAAGTCTCTGGAGCAGCAGAAAACAAGCTTGCCCCTTCTTCAATATGACACCCATCCTTTAAATCCCTAGTGTGCAACTTGGGTCTCTTTTGCAGAGAATCTGGGACCAAAAAATAAGGCAGAAGGTCTATAGAACCAGATGGAACCTTATTGGTCCTTTTGGGTCACCTGATTCTGCTGAGTTAGGAACTGCAAGGCCACCTTACTACCATCTTACCATCACTTGTGTGGGTACTGAAGCACAGCAGAGATTAGGGATAGAAATAACATCCATTGTTCTTCGTTTCTTAGCAAAGAAAAGTATTCCCTGACATTTGAAAAACCATGTTGGTAAGAATATTACAGGAATGAGACTTTCAAACAGTATTCTCCTGGTATTTAAAAATATCCCAAAGTATTCTGGGCAATTATTCTGTGTACAAATACATGTGGGTTTTCTATGCACACCCCACCATGTATTTCTTTCAAAAAATATGAGGAGGTTGTTCAGAAAACTCAGATGTATTTCTGTACAAAATCATTCCTCTGAACATTTCAAGGTATATGAAAGCCAGGAGAATACTGTATAGAGATATTCTTTTTCCCCCCACAGTGGGGAAAAAGCTGTAGAAGGTAGTTATCCTTGTTTGTGAAGACGAAATGTATAAATATCTACATTCTTAACAGATATCAGCAGTGAGCTTCTTCCTCTTGCCAGCATGGCTTCCTAGTGGTGTATAGAACTGGCAATACAGTCCAATAGTTAGAGTTCCCAGTTGACATCCTGTATTGCAGTTATGGGTTCATGTCCTAGAGTTAAAGATCGGTACCTTCTCTATTTTCAGTAAGACTATCTAGTCTTGCTGTTTGACTACGTAAATACCCTCCAAGCCCACCCTTAAGAGCCAGCAGCCTCATTGGGTGAAAGAGGTCTGTTCAGCTGCCAACTGAGGCACAAGGAGAAGGATGTTTCCAGGTCTCACCCAGCAGCAAGGGAGGCTGGGACAATGGGAAGCAAGAGCCATGCTGCAATTCCTCATCATAGCTGTGCTCACTGGTGGGAGGAAGCTGGAAATATCATCTTCCTTGTGTTTTGACTGGTAGCTGAACAGGCATCCTTTGCCCAGTGCAGCTGCTGGCTTTTAAGGTGGGCTTTGAGGGAGTCAGGCCAGGAAATGTTACCTAGTTGTCCATACTAAGTAACTAAGCAGCTGCTGTAGAATATTGACACTTGTTTCAAGAGTCTTAGAAATTTCCAACATGGGAAGTGGAAGAAAGGCAGCACTTTAAGCATCTTTCTTTCTCCCTTACTTTTGCAAACCAAGGCATTCATTTGGTTCCTTGCTGTCCCAATGATGCATTACCTTCTGATGAAATCAGGACTTTGGAGCCTTAATGTAGAAAGATGAACAGTCCAGGATGAGGCTGATAAAGGGGTTTCCATGGTGAGTGAAGGATGCTGAATGCTCCTTCTGCTTCAGGGCTTCCTTACCATTTATTGCAGGGAAATGCTAATTTGATAGCATCTGTAATTGGCTTGTAACCATCTTTGTTGCATACTAGGAAAATGCAGAGGTAAGCCTGAGAATGGATTATAGGAACACTTTCCCCAGATGAGTACAGACACACTTGTTTTCCATTTACCAGAAGCTAGAGGATGGCAGGATGACAAGTGATGACAAGGAACAACTTGTACTGGTCTCATTGGGTGGCAGAGTCTGGGTCAGAACCAAATGTACAGCTTTGGTCAACATAGTCATTTTTCATTTTTGGAGGACCGCAGCAAAAAGGAGATGGCTGATCACAAACTAGTATCCTCCTTTTCCCCAAGAAAACCTATAATCAAACTAGATCAGCTAAGAAATGACTGGGTAACCCCTACTTCAAATGATAAATGTAATCCAGGTTGGCAGTGGCAGAATTGCTGAGGAAGACTCCCAGGGTGGATCAGGACTACCATATAGTGGGAAATGAATTCATGTTTTAAAGAGAAATAGTGAATCTTCTGTAACTGAGACAACAACGATATTCATTTTTGTGATACACATTTTGATATCAATAAGCAATCAGGCCTTCCATGAGGCTAATGGAAGAATAAGCTAGGGCTGAGGTCATTGCAGAGGGAGGGCTAGAGCATGCTAGCGGCACACATATAAGCCAAAGAGGACAGGACATTTCTTAGTTCTGCAGAGCGTTTCACACCTTGGGCAGAGGTAAAGCAGAACCTTTTTGAAGTTTGCTAAAATAATGCCACGTTTGACGGTGCCAGGAGGATGCAGCCTGTTACCAATTCAAATGTAGGCTGGAAATCTTGTCATTTAGTGAGGTCTAGTTTCCCAATCATTCCATCAGCATTCCAAACATAGAGCTGTCTGTCAACTTTAAGTCAAAGCCAGACTTTTTTTCTGGAGTGTCAGCTTGCCTGGAACTCCTTTGTCTTAATGTTGGGAATCGTCTGATAAACAACTTATTTCCTTTGTTAGATTGCACCTTCAAAGGAGATTTTGAGGCATATTTATATGCAAAATCTCCACTCAGTGCATCTGGACTTCACTTTCCTCTTGTCTCTGCACCAGTCCATTTCCCCATTTCCCTCCCCCTTTCTCTCTGCTTTCTAGTCTATCTCCCTCCCTCTGAAAATGAAGCTCTGTTTTACAAAGGTGTTGTCTATACAAGGGAAGAAAATGTGGATTGATGTGCACTAACGCCAATCCAAAGCAGCTTTGATTTCTCTTAAGGTTTTTGGGCAAGATCACAGGCATGCAAAGCTATCCACTTTCGCTGTTCCAACGAGCATGCATGTGAATCAAGATGGCAGGCAAAAGTGAATTACTCGTATTTTTATTTACCCCGAGTTGCCACTGCTGCACAGTTTTTTTTAAACAAAAAACATATCCAAGGTGCAAAAGTGAAATATTCCACCTAAATAAATAGAAAAAGCCTCAGTGCACATTTACTAAGATGAAAATCCAACATGGTGGTTCTGGGCACTTGCCTTGTTAGCGAGCTCTGCCCCTGCGCATGTCTGACCAATCAGCTTTCCACTTCCGCTCTTATCGAGAATGTGAATGGATGCAAATTGGTTGTCCCAACGAGTGGGAATGTGCATTCCCTGTGGAGCTTTTTAAAAAAAACTTCAAGAGAAACTGCAAAGGCTTTTTATGTGGAATTGCTGGTGGATTTGCCCCCCCCCTTTCCAAATTCAGCAGATTGATGTGGGATGCCATTTAGACAAATCATATTTTCCTCAAATTCTATGAGGAGTATTTTTGCTGTTTAGACAACCCCAAAGTGTTTTTAAAGGAACCAAGTTCTCACCCCTGCCTTTTCTTATCTTCGGTCTAGCTGGAAGTTTATTTGCAGCATTGGAATTAGGAGGATGGTGAAGGAGGGCTGGAGAAAGACTGACTTTCAGTGTTGCATTGCAGCAGCATGTCTGCAGTAAACAATGCAATAAAACTTGACCTGGGAAAGAATGCAATTGTACTCTGGGGGTTGTCTAAACAGTGAAAATACTCCTCACAGAATGTGAGGAGAATAAAACCTGTCTTAATGGCATCCTGCATCATATTGCCGTATTCAGAAGGAGGGGGATAAATATGGCATACGCTCTGCAGGAAAAGCCTTTGGAGTTTTAAAACCCTGGAGTTTTAAAAAAACAGTGGGGGGAATGTGCATTCTTGCTCATTGGGACAAGTGATATGAAGTGATTCACTTTCCCAATGGAGCAGAAGCTGAAAGCTGATTGGCTGGATTAATGTAGGGGTGGGGCTTGCTAACAAGGCAGGCACCCTGAAATGCCATGTTTTTTTTCCACCTTAGCAAGTGAGTGCTAATGCAATAAAATAAGGGGCTGTTTGTTTTCACCTTAGCGAGTGAGTGCTAATGCAATAAATGTACACTTTCGCATCTTACATATTTTTTTTTTAAAAAAATAATACTGGTAGCAACTGGTGAGAATAAACAATGGGAGAATTCACTTGCAGCCACCATCTTGATTCACAGGCATGCCTGTTTGGACAACAAATGCAGATAGCTTTGCATACCTGCAATCTACCTAACGGCCCCCAAACAAAACAAAACACTAAGACAAATCACAGCTGCTGCGAGTTGCCTTTACTGTGCAGCAATCCACTTCTTTTTGCCTCATATAGACAACCCCATAGGTGATCTTACTGTAGCTGTGTGTGCTTATGCACAACAGGCAAGGTAAGCAGCTGCCTCCAGAATTGCTTACTGAGCATGTGTGAATTACAAAACAGAAAGAAAAGGGGAAAGCAGATTGACATGAAAAACCATAGATCTATCAATTTTGCCACCAAAATGGAATTGATAACCCAAGTGGGATCTGTTGAAAGAAAGGAGAAAAAAATCATCCTGGCATGCATTTTGGAAGAAGCTTTCAAGTGGTCTCTAGAAGATTCAAACTGTTTTTGCTCATTTCACATGACTAGTAACACTATTTTTAAATTAAAAGTTTGCTGAAACATGTTGAATTGTTCCTTTTTTTTTTTAATGGTGTAGGAACCTATTCTTTCCATGTTATTCTACTCTGGTACCCAAGTTTATGTTAGAGAAATAAAGCCCAGGAACACATCTACTTAGGTAATTGAGGTATACTTGTACAGATATTGTGAAACTGCTAATTCTATTTCCTACAGATGCAAGTCCACTTACATAGACATGAGTCCCATACCAAACCCCAACCTATGGTCTTCAGTTCCACTTGGTTGAGAGGGGGTTAATCCTCAATAACTGTGAATTGGACTATAGAATTAAACAGCCATTCTTCTAACTACATGTTTTAATGTCATGTAGGGCAAAGATGAGAAAGAAACCCAGTTTTTTTTGTCTCCAAAGGGATCTGCACACTTAATGAGCACACATCCCTTGCAGCACAGTTTAAAAACAGCCTATCAAGTGTATGTCATTTAGTCAAGCAGTCAATGGCTGACCCAATTTAAGTTTGTTTAGAATACAATGATTATTTTTTTTAAAAAACCCTGCAGTTTAAGACTAGAGTTAAGGCTCTGTCATGTTGGCTTAAACTCCACAGAGCCAGGAATTTAGCAGCTAAGGCTAATGTCACATTGGACTATGAACCCCTGGGCAGAAAAGTGAAGAGTTTAGAGACACAGCTGGTATTCTTGCCAATTAGATGGAGGGCCCACGCAGGAAGAGACTGCAGGTAAATGACTGGGTACTCTGATGGTGTTGATGGGAGAGATCTGGCTTCAGAGACCAATGTCTTTACTTCCTAAATGAAGAACTATTGGCTACAGATGGGCTACACCTCACAAAGGCTGTATCTGCATTGCAAAATTAATCCAGTTTGATAGTGCTTTAACTGCCATGGCTCAATCCTATGGAATTCCAGGAACTGTAGTTTTTAGGAGGGCTGTAATTGTGTATTCCTGCATGGTAGGGGGTTGGACTAGATGGCACTTGTGGTCCCGTCCAGTTCTATAAGATTCTATGATTCATGTATTAGATAGGAACTAGATTTGTCAACACAAAAATATTTGCATGCTCAATACAGTCTGCCTGAGAAGGTTTAGATTTCCATTGGATATGGGTTGTCTTCACCATGGGATGGAAGTTTGTTATGCCTCAGCTGGTAACTGTCACTTCCATTTTGATGTATGAGCAGAAGTCAGCCATATGACAAATCTGTAGGCAGCAGGCTGAAGCAACTGGAAAACAATGAGCTCCAAACAAATTGACAAATGTCAAGTGATGAACTCCTTTCATCCTCCTTCCTTATTAGGGACTCTGCCCAACCCAACCTCAGCCTTCAGACAAAAGTCTAAGTAGATAGATGAGACTCATTCCTAGCACTAAATGTCAAGTTTAGCATTGTCTAGCCAGCTGAAGGAATATACATTCCATCACCGATGATCTGCAAATGTATGAGATTCAGTATGGCCAGACACTTGTTTTGAAGAAGGAACCCTTGCACTCCAATATTAACATTTTTGCAAGTAATAGCTCATGCTAATGCATGTTTGTATGATATTTTTAAATAAATGTGTGCATTTTTGTGCCTGCTGTCCCCTAACATGCATTTTCATATGTGCTTTTGGATTGGAAAGTCCAACCCAAATACCCAAACATGACTACATTTCTGTCTATGCATTACTTCAGAAGGTATAAGTGCAAGAAAAGTATCTAAAATATACAATACCAGCTGGAATCCTATTAGTCAGTCTCAACTAGAGCAGATCCATTTAATCAATTGTACAACTGTATATCAACACATGGGTAAATCCATTTGATTCAATGGCTACTCTAGTTGGGCTGAACAAAAAGATTCAGATCAATGTGTTTATTTGGAGAAATATTCATCAAAAGCACACAAACTTTCATGCATAGTTTCTTGGAGGGAAAATCAGAATTGTAAGCAGCAACTGCAGAATACCGAAATTCTTCTTGGTAACATATGCAAGTTTAAGCCCTCTCTCCAGCTTTGCCTGTGCAGGTCTTTTGAATTGCTTCAGAATGAGGCGTTCTGTACCTCCTGTTGCTACATCTTATCCCTGCATGTGGAACAGCATCTGGGAGTCATGTGGGCTGAGATTCAGTATCCTCAGCCGCTCATTGGCAATGGCAGGGATTGGCAGAGTGTGGTCTATAGACTTGATTTGTGAAGCCTCTGAATTCTCCTCCCCCCCCCCATCATTACCTCAAAGTTCCTCAACATCCCAAGGTTTGTAAAAACAAAAAAACAAAAATGATATTCAGCCAGATTTGGGGGCAATTTCTGTCAGAACTCCCCCCCCAAGAACCCTCAAGTGTGCAAACATGCAATGCATCCTCACCCAATCCCCCCAAAAACTCCCCACTACTCCCAAATACTCCAGTTTTCTGTTGTAGTCCTTCCTAAAATGGTGACAGGAAGTGACTCAATGCCACTGCTGGATGCCGTTTTGGGAAGGTCTGCAGAGGAAAATGGAGGTATTTAGGTTTGCTGTGGTGGTGATTGTGGTGAGTGCAGTCAGTGGTGGTGGTGGTGGTGGAAAGGCAGAATTGGCTCATGCCCCCATGTAGATCCCTATAGGAATACACCCAGGCATGCTCAAGTTGCTAATGTGCCCCAAGGAAAAAGAAGCAGTCATACACTGGAGACAGGGTTGGCTCCTTTTTCCCTAGGTGCCTAAGGGCAGCCAGAATGCACACCAACATAAAGTCACAGTGAATCAGTGGCTGAGGGGAATCCCTGACTATTGCTATGTGCTAAAGGAGGAAGTTGGAAAGACTAAGCTCCCATGGTGCTCCTCCCCTGGTGACCACATAAGTACACTGGCAAAGATCTGAACTCTACTACAGGTTGAGTCTCCCTTATCTGGAATTCCAAATTCCAAAACATTCCAAAATCCAAAATGTCCACTTGGATAGTAACACCTTTGCTTTCTAATGGTTCAATGTACACAAACATTGTTTCAGGCATAACATTATTAAAAACACTGTGTATAAAATTACCTTTATGCATATAAGGTGTATATGAAACATGAATGAATTTCATGTTTAGACTTGAGTCCCATCTCCAAGATAATCTTATTATGCATGTATATGCAAATACGGGCCTTCCAAAATCTGAAATCCAAAACACCTCTAGTCTGGAGCATTTCGGATGAGGGACACTCTACTGTAATGTGATTACGACTTCCAGGCAAATGAGCTTGAGGCTAAAAAAGTGGGGGGAAATGTATCTTCTAGTATGGCAGGGGGGTTGACTGGATAGCCCTTGAAGTCTCTTCAAACTCTAAGGGCCTGTCTGTATGAGGCAAAAAATCCTGGATTGCCTCGCAGTACTGGCATTTTTCAGCAGCAGAGACTTCTCTTATTGGTGATTTTGCCTCCATAAGCTTTGCATGCAAGATGGCAGCTGTGACTGATTTAATCATGTTTGTACTTACCTCAGGATTGTCCATATACAGCACTGATGAAAGTGTTCGAGGAGTCGTAAGTGTTGGCAATAGGTGACCCATGTTTCAGACCCGTAAAGGAGAATAGACAGTACAATGGCTCTGCACATACTGATTTTTGTGCTTCGCCTCAGGTGTTTATTACTCCAGATTCTTTTGTAAAGTCTTCCAAATGCACTATATGCCTTTGCTAATCTGTGATCTATCTCTTTGTCAATCTTGGCATCTGAGGAGATGATGCTTCCCAGGTAGGTGAACTGCTGAACAGACTTAAGCACAGATTTGCCGATGGCAATATACACTGGACTGACTATGTGACGAACGTTGCTGTCCTTGAGCAAGCAGGGATCACCAGCATTGAGGCCATGATATTGAGAACACAGCTGCACTGGGCAGGGCACGTTTCTAGGATGGAGGACCATCGCCTCCCCAAAATAGTACTCTATGGTGAACTCACCATGGGTCAGCATAAGAGGGGCACTCCAAAAAAGCGATACAAGGACTCCCTGAAACAACACCTCAGGCTCGGCCAAATTGATCACCAACAGTGGCCCGCCCTGGCCTCACATCGGGAGGCATGGAGACGCACTATCCACAATGCTGCAGCCTTATTTGAGAACTCATGCTGAACAAGTCTTGAAGAGAAACGACAACACAGAAAGAATCACAACCTGGAAACATCACCCAAGGAGACCTTCTGCTGTGCTTTCTGCAACTGGACTTGTTTATCTCGGATTGGCCTTTTTAGTCATCAGTGCACTTGCAGAAAGCGCAGGATGAGTCCTTCCTGAATCTTCATTTGCAAAGAAAAGCCAGAGAGACAGAGACTTAGCTCAATTTTCTGCCACCAAACATTTGTTTTTTAAAAAAGATGTTCAAGGTACTCTAGAGTGATTTTTCGATTTAATAGGAAAGCAAAACCCCCCAAACAATCCATTTTATTGTGTTAGTGATTACTTGGTAAGGTAAAAATCCAATATGACAGCCGTGAGCTCTTGCCCTCTTAGCAAGCCCCATCCCCATGCTTGCCTAGCCAATCAGCTTTGCATTTCCTCTCCTATGGGAAAGCAAATCATATTGAATCACTTGTCCCAATGAGCAGGAATGCTCACTCCCCTTCTGTTTTTAAAAACTCCGGGAAAAGCCATGAAAGCTTTTCCTGTGATGTTTTTGCCATTTTACCCCCGCCCCCCCGCTTCTGAATACAGTGGATTGATGTGGGATCCCATTTAGATATGTTGTATTCCCAGAGATTTCCATGAGGGTTATTTTCACCATTTAGACAACCTTAAAGATTCTTTGATTCTAGGTGAATAGCGTGGCCTGCATTCTTTTTGTAATCACCTGGACCTAGCATCATCCCAGGGCACTGTTAATGTCAAATGGTACCTGCCACACAGACACACTCAACCCACACACACACACACAAACACACACAGAAAGAGAGAGAGAGAGAGAGAGAGAGAAACACAAATAAATGGTGGATAATATTCAATGGAGGAAAAATCTAACAAAGTGACCTTTCCCTGAGCTCCTAATGTGCTAGGTAGAACCTCCTAAATTCTTAGGCAATAATTTTTGTTTGACCTCTGCTTCTTAGCAGTTGATTTGCAACCAATCAAAATATGCTTTTAAATGTGTATTTTGAGGGGGTAATGCACTTTTAAATTTGCATTTTGACAGGAAGCTCCCATTTAAATTCATATTTTGAGTGAAGTATGCATTTAAGTAAGATTGGGGTAAGAATATACCAGTTCTCAAATATTTTGAGAGGAATTTTTTTTTAATTGCAGAGGCATGCAGAAATGGATCTGAAATGGAATTATGGGTGAACCATGCAGAAGTGAACAGAAAAACGATATGTCTCCCCATCCCTAGGTCAATGTATGAAAATATGGAATACTAGCACTATGCTGATCAGCAAAAACACAAGAAGTACCAATGCAAATAAGAATAAGAGTAGGTTCCAGCCATGGGACTCTTTGTTTCTGCTAATCAAATTGGGTGCGAAAACAAGAGGCCTGGGAAATGTGTTTTCTTGAGAATCTTCCTTTATTATGCAAAACTTACAGTCCTGTGTTTTCCTCCCTGCTTTTCCTAGGGAATTGTAGTGTTAACTAGCCACAGTTGTAAGTTGCAAATTCATAAATGAATACAAATCTGTAGCTGTCATAATTGGCAGATGACACTTCCTGGAGGAGAAGCATGTATACCTCCCCTGTGACGGCAGCAGTGTACAAGTGTGTCCTCTCAGGAGAGTTCTAATGTACAAATTTGTTGGCAATCTTTCCTAAGGCGGAACTGTTTTTAATTTAGAAGACGTCAACCTAGTTGGGTTGGTGAGAGAAATTAATAAGCCTAGTTTGCAGGTCGGCTGCAATGTAATACCAAATGGATATGTCTCTGTTAATTGCTAGATTCTTTATGCTCTTTTGGAAAGCCACGTCTTCCTGCTGTTGCAGCTCAGCCCAAATTCCCTGACTCAGGGGCTTTACACCAGCTGGGGTAAGTGTGGGAAGGGAGGGCACTTAGTGTATATCAGGGATTCTGCTATGCAAGATGTGAATGGTACAGTCTGAAAGGGAAGAGGAGCCTCCATGTTCAAGGGCAGGATACCACTGGACCTTAAGCAATGGAGCTGTGCTGAATATTGAAGTTCAGGAGTACATCATGGCTAGGGATGGAAAGAACATTAAAAATTATTTTTAAATGGCCAAAAATGGTTTCTCAAGTTTCAAGAATATCTTTATCAAACATTTGGATGAGGGCATAGAGGGCATGCTCATCACGTTTGCAGATGACACCAAATGAGGAGGGGTAGCTAAGACAACAGAGGAAAGGTGCAAAATTCAAAATAACCTTAACACATTAGAAAGTTGGGCCAAAACTAACAAAATGAATTTCACAGGGAGAAATCTAGAGTACTACACTTAGGCAGAAAATAAAATAAAATGCACAGATACAGGTTGGATGACACCTGGCTTGATGGCAGTGCATTAGGAAGGGATCTTGAAGTTTTAGTGGGCCACAAGCTGAACATGAGTCAGCAATGTGATGCAGGAGCCAGAAAAGCGAATGCGATTCTGGACCGAATCAATAGGAGTATAGTGCCTAGATTGAGGGAAGTCATAGTGCTACTCTATTTTGCTTTGCTCAGACCTCACCTGGAATATTGTGTCCAGTTCTGGGCATCATGATTGAAGAAGGATATTGACAAGCTGGAGCGGGTCCAGAGGACGAAAATGTTTAAAGGTCTGGAAGCCATGCCTTATGAGGAGCAGCTTAGGGAGCTAGTATGTTTAACCTGGAGAAGAGAATGTGAAGAGATGACATGATAGCATAGCTATGTTTAAATATTTGAAGGGATGTTATAAAAGAGGATGGAGCAAGTTTGTTTTCCGCTGCTCCAGAGAAAAGGAAACAGAGCAATGGAGTCAAACTGCAGGAAAAAAGATTCCACCTAAACATGTCCTGACAGTAAGAGCTGTTCAACAGTGGAATGCGCTGCTTTGGAGTGTGGTGAAATCTCCTTCTTTGGAGGTTTTAAAACAGGCTGGATGGCCATCTGTCAGGAGTGCTTTGGTTATGTGTTCCTGCATGGCAGAATGGGGTTGGACTAGATGGCCCTTGTCTCTTCCAACTCTAATGATTATACGCTTCTGTCATAAGAAACTCTGTTATGAAGATATCTGGCCTGACAAGAATCAGTGCTATTCAGTACTTTCTGTGTGTAAAATTTGCACACACACACACACACATATGCATATTTTCTGCATGAAAAATAATATTTCTACATAGAAATTCCTGTTTTCTGCACCAAAAGTCATGGGCCAATTTTGTGCCGTATAAATCCCAAGTCTCAAGCATTCGTATATAAAACTGCCAACTGAATTAACACTTCACACATATGATCAACTAGTGAGTGTCCCCAAAAGATTCTGTCTCAGTAAAATTGGTTATTTTTTAAGGAGTCACATATTTTCTTTTCTTTTCTTTTTTTGTTGTGACACGTGAATGGAGCTGTCCCTCTGGAAATTGCAAAACTTGAAAGCTTCATCATCACCTCATTCACTTGCCAGAGCACAGAATTGCTGTGCCATGCTGTCATGTATGATGCTCTATGATATGCCTAGGGATCATCCCTCCTGGTATTTCCCTGTGTATCAAAGTTGAGTCCGCAGTGCTAGTAAGTATTCAATAAGACCCAAAGACTTTCACCCTCTGGAATTGTTTGAGTGTTTCAGGAGCCCTGTGCCTGGCCACTGCTTGGAAACAGGTTGCTGACTTAGATGGACTTTGAACGAATCCAGTTGCAATTCCTTATGTTCCTAACTTTCACACTGTTTTTCAGAGTTACCAGCCTCCTTCTGAGATTGGCATTTTCTGCGTGGGGTTGCTAATGCTCTCATTCAGTGGCATAATTGTTATGGGGGTTGCTTATAAAAGCCAATCATGTGTTAATTCATTTGGTATTCATTGTGAGACCTTTAATCATGATGGATTAATTTGTTATAAATGCGGATATAATATGTTATTTCATAATATCGCCACTGCAATTTAGCAATTAAATAGTCTGCTATTATTTCAATCACTGCCCAGATCTTTTATCATGTTACAGCGCTTTTGCTCTGTAGTGAATTATGTTACACCGTGTAAAGGACAATGGCATCAGCTGTCTTTCTCACTCTCCCTTTTTTTTTCTAGGAGCAGGGAGACAAAAGAGAGTTAGAATTACAATGTACACTTGATATTATCACAGTTCCTCCCACCCACTCACCTCGAGTGTTCCTTAAGGATCAGTGAATGGAAACAATAGGGATAATTAACACCAATGGTATTAGGAACAGTACTGACATCATCTATAAGTTCTGACATTGCAAGTTGGCTGTTCCCAATGTAGGCCTTTTTGGAGTCAATGGGTGAGGTGGGACTTGGATGAAGGCTTCTGGGAGAGACCTCTGGGATTTGGGAATCCTCAGGGGGGTCAACCCACCTGTGAAGGCCATAGGATTGCTAGAAGTGACTTTTCCAATCGGTTTTGAAGGAAAATACCCAAATAACAACACTCACCTCACCTTGTTGTTGTTGTTATTTGACATCAAATTGTCTTTGACTTATGGTGACCATATGAAAGAGAAATTTCCAAGAGTCCCGGTCATCAATGCCTTGCTCAGGTCTTGTGAACTCTGGGCATCCGTGGCTACCTTGTTTGAATCAATTAACCATTTGTGTGGTCTCCCTCTATCCCTACAGCCTTGCATTTTAGTAAACATTATTGACTTTTCCAATGAATCACATCATCTCATGGTATGTCCAAAGCACAACAGCCTCTGTTAGTCATCTTCACTTCTCTTGAGAGTTCTGCTCAGTTTACAAACCCATTATAACCCCATTATTCTTGGATGTCCACAAAGCTTTGAGGCATTTTGTGGTGGCTTACCAGGAAAACTCACCAATAGGAAAGTGAGCTTCTCTTTCCCCCTGACAGGTCCTTCTTTCCTTGCAACCAGAAGGGTCCTCTATACTTTTTCATCCATTTTTTGTGGGAGGGGGAGGGAGAATCATGGGGCTTCTAGTCCAGCTCATAGTTTTCAGTGGGGAGAGGGCATAGTTTTCACATCATTTTTGGACACCAGGCAGCTACAGATAATTGCAGCTAGTTGTCTGGAGTTACCATTTCTCTGGATGGTTGATCTGGACAACCAATGAAGATAGCTGTTTGGATGGTTGATTCAGAGGAAGACATGGCATTAGAGAACCTATGGACTCCTGATAAGCATATACTCGAATTTGGGAAGGAGAAAACCAGGAAAGTGGTGCCATCTATCTCAGACACAGGAGCCTTATATTCTGGGCAGGACCTTCCTAAATGCTTCTGGTTGGACACTATGGGAAGAAGGATTCCGAATTAGATAACTCTTTAGTTTGATCCAGCAGGACTCTTGTTGGGTACTTTAGTCCAAATCAGACCATCTAAGCAGGAAGGCAGTCACCCATCAAAATTGTCATGCATTTTTGCCTGTTTGAAGAGAGTCTGCTGAGAAGGTATACAATGTCCAAGTACGTATAGGGCAGCACTGACAAATTTTACAAATGAGAAGTGGATTTTAACCCTCATTTGGGATGAGAAAAATTATCAGTTCCATTTCCTTCATGAGTCAAATGTTTTCAACCTTTCTCTCCTAAAAGTTAAGGAATTTACAAAGTTTGGTAAATTCTTCAGAAGAAACAAAAAGGCAATTCTTCCTCATTTCATAGAATCCTAGGCTCTTAAAGTTGGGAGGGGCCATCTAGTCCAGCCTACTGCCATGTAGGAATATACGTCTAAAGCACCCCGGAAAAATGTCCATCCAACCTCTGCTTAAAGACCTAAAAAGATGGAGAGCTCACCTCCCTCTGAGACTGTCTATTTCATTGTTGAACAGCTCTTATAGTTAAAAAAAAAGTTATTTGTAATATTTAGGTGGAATCACTTTTCTTGTAATTTGAAATACTGGGTTCATGTTCTAGTACCTGTTGACATTCAGTGGTCACAGCTATACCCATCAAGGAGAAGACCTTGAACACCTGCCACTAGTGAAAGGTAAGGAGATTTTCAGGGGAAGAAAAAGAGAGAGATGGAAACCTTCACTCATCACTACAAAGGTAGCTGAAAACACAGGGGTTCAAAGTCAGACTTCTAAAAGCTGGGTCTGGATAGATGAATCTCATCGCTGTTGTTTTTTTCACACTCTTCATTGCTTTAAAACTCCCAAGTTCTTCCCATCCCAAATATATTGAAGCAAGTAAATGTTGGTAAATTTTTAACAAACTAAAATTTCCGCCCACGCTGAAATTTGTCAATCTGTCCTGCTTTGCTGCGGCAGTTAGTGGCTCCAATGAGAGTGGAATGGTGAATCTGTTCTGGATTTCAGTCTGAACTTTGAAAGTACTATCCAAGGTGATGAACCCGATCCCCCAATAGATTCAGCACCTTGGACAGCTAATTTTATGTTCAGACCAAAACTTGGAGCAGATTCCTTTCTTCCTGACATGGAAGCCATTAACTGGCACTGATGATACCTGCTCAGCCCAGTTGCTCTTTGCCTGCTCCCACACTATTGTCTACCTGGTGTTTTTAGGTGCCTGCTAATTGCTGGGTGTCCAAGAAGCTCCAGTCTTCTCCCAGAAGGGGGTACCCCACACATATGGACTTCTTGCATTAGGGGTGCAAATCCTTGATTATTTCATCCTTGCATGCAAAAACAAATAATTACAGTAGTTTTCTCCCTGGTGTGGCAAAAACAAAATGAACAAACCCCTGCCATAATTGTGCAATATTCTCTCCATATTTCCTGAGCAGAAAATACTGGCTGAGATCCTCTATCAGGAGATATAACTATGATGACAGATCTCCATTGTCATAGCTACATCTGCCAATACTAACCTCTAAAAAATACCTTGGAAACCAGGCAGACCCCAACGGAAGGACCTCCGAGGTGCTTGAGAGCAGAGTGCTGGGTGATGAGGAATACAGCACTCTCCTGGCAGTGGAATTAGATGCAAGAAGCAGCTTCAACAGGACCCCACAGGAGTTCCTGGCACTGCATGTCGCAGCATGCTCTTGTACTAGGGGAGGGCAGGAAATGTCTTTGGTCAGCACCTTGTTCTCCTGGTCTCAGAAATCCTCCTATTGGAGGGGGGTGTTTCTGGCTGGCTCCAAAGGTTGGATTCTAGGGAACACTTCTGATCATTTCAGTGGTGCACTTATTGTAAATGTGAATCCAATTGTCACAGTGCTGTAAGTCTGGCTTATGTCATTGTGCATAGTGAACAGGAGGCCACCCAACATTTCATGTACAGAAAAGACACTGGTGCAAAAATGTGTTGGTTGTACCATAAGTCTCTGTGTTAGTCTCTACAGAAAAATCCTTGGAGCACTTGAGGATGTTTGGATATGGCAAGAAAACTGTGCGGAAGGCTCACTGCCATATTATTTTTTCCTGACACGTTTCTCAACTGTGAGGAAATGCATTTTGTGATGGGGAATATTCTCTCTGCCCTTATCCTGCAGTCAAGATGGGAATAGTGATGTGGAATCCACCTAAATGACTCCTGTGTCCATGCTTCCATCTTTTTCATCCAAACCCACTTCTGCTTCATGTCATCATCAACACGCTGAGCAAAGAGCCAAATGTCATTAGTTTTCTTAAAACTTATTTTACCCCTTCAACATTCTTCAGAGGCATCACCTGAGGAGAAACCTCTGCATTCACTTTGAAGTTCACTTTAGTGTTGTGATGACAGCCTAGGGATGTGTGGAACACCTTCTGAGAAAGCTCACAACACACATCCTCAGAAGGATCTTCTGAGAACAAACATTCAATTTCTCTTTGAGTTTTGCTGTAGGCAAAAAAAAAAAAAAAGTTTTAAAAATTGCGGCAGAACCAGTTAAAGTCCCCCCCCATACTGGCATGGCTGCTTTTGGAATATGAGCCCCATGTCCTTGTAGGCAGAATTTGGTAAGCTTTTTTGGACTACAACTCCCATCCAGGCAATCACTGGTCATACTGGCTGGGGGATTCTGGGAGCTGAAGTCCAAAAGTAGTTTTTCCCAAGTTTGTGTTGGAGGAATGTCTGCATGAAGCCAACAGTTGGAATTTTAAAATAATGTGGAATGTAAATTATCCTTTTAAAAGAAAAGGTGAAATTGTTGAATAGCAAAGCAATTTGGTGGCACAAGATACTAGATTTAGTCCTTTGGAGGCAGAGTATGGACACAATGAAGGAGGGATTGGGAGAGAGAAAATAAAATAGAATCATACAATCTAGAGTCTTGATTGGATTCCATTTGTAAACTGTGAATACCCAAATCCGTGAATACTCAAGTCCCATTATATGCAATGGCATAGCAAAATGGTGTCCCTTATATAAGATGGCAAAATCAAGGTTTGCTTTTTGGATTATTATTTTTAAAGAATATTTTCAAGCTGTGAATACTTAAAACCATGAATGCCAAATCCGTGAATGTGGAGGGACAACTGTATCTTTTTCATACTTTTAAGAAGGCTGTGAACTGTTCATTTTTTGCTAGACTGAGAAGAGGGGGGATGAAAGAGCTGGCTGGCTGTTAATTATCTGTCTGTTTGGAACCACTTCACTGTGCATATTTAAAGAATTACTCTGCTTATTCTGCTACTTTGCTACTGATGAGAATATTAGCCAACTGTTTTTGGCACCAAAGACAAATATTCTCCAATAAGAGTAAGGTAGAAAGGTTGGCTAAAGAGAGAGAGGTTTGGGAAGATAGGGTGGTAGTAACTAGTCTTGAGAAGAAGAGAGTTTTAAGAGTCTTGAGAAAAAGAGAGTTCTGTGCAGAGAAGATACTCAGACAGGCGTCTGAGGGTGGCACAACAAAGAAGAGAATGGCAAGATCCAGTTGTATCTCACCTCAAATTTGATACACTTAGCTATTGTTGGGGCTCTAATATTTATACTCTGTTCCATGCCTTGGAGGGGCTGGTTAGTAATAACAAAGCTTGGATGGCTTTTCCACAGGATAGACAACAGAAACCAAAATTCAACTGATTGTTTTAATTGCAGAGAGATAGAACATTGATGGCCTTGCGACAACCTCATAAGGTTGGACAGGAGGGGGTGTGAGGAGAGATTTCTGTAGGGTAAGGAATGAGGAATGGTCACTTGATTGCTTGATTGAATTGTTGCTTGAAACGCCCAGGGCTGGAAGAAAGGATTAGCACATACTCCTTAATGACTTAGTTGTTAGCATAAACCTATTATGGGGGGTTTCCACATAATCCTAACTTGGGCTTTCCTACCATTATATTTCTAGACACATCTCAGGTTATCATGACCTTCAACTGACCTCCAATTTTGCCTAAGCCAACATGACCCTGAAAAGAATGAGATCTGTCAGATGACAAGCCTGAGTAGCTTTAAGAAAGCGCTAAAGACGGATCTCTTTTGGCAGGCCTTTCCTAATTAGATCCCAGCCTCAGGAGCTCCTGGCCTCTTTTTTAGTCTGCTGACTATTTATTATTTTTAAAAATGTAGTTTTAGATTAGTTCTTTTTAATAGATTATATTAGTTGTTTTTAATTTATATTGGTTAATATCTTTTTATGGGGGAGGGTGGGGGTGGGTTGTGTTTAGGGATTTTAATCTGTATTTGTATTTTAATTTTTGTAAGCCACCCCAATTGTTTTTAACAGAGGGGCGGGTTATAAATAAATTTTATTATTTTTTTAAATTATTATTAAAGTGTCCAATATGTCTAGTTATGGAATCTCATGGGGTGGGGTAGTAGGGCATGCTAACAGACATAAGGCTGTGGCTTCCCTGACTGAGTCCATCCATCTGGAATGTGGTCTTCCTCTTTTCCTACCTCCACCTTACCAAGCATTATCATCTTCTCTAGTGATTCATTTTCTTTCATGATATGGCCAAAAGGACAACAGCCTCAGTTTAGTCCTCTTGGCTTCTAGGGAGAGTTCAGCCCTGATTTGCTCTAGGACCCATTTATTTGTCTTTCTAGCAGCCCATGGTATCCGCAGAACTCTTCTCCAGCACTGCATCTCAAATTAGTTGATTTTCTTTCACTGTCCAACTTTCACAAGGATACATAGAAATGGGGAATATGATGGCATGGACCATCCTAACTTTAGTATTCAATGATATATCCGTACACTTCAGGATTCTAGTTCCTTTATACTGTAGCTGCCCTTCCAAATTTCAGTCTCCTCCTGAGTTCTTGACTGCAGTCAAGATAACATAATATCTCCTGTTAATCAAACCATTTTAGTACCACAACCCTGCAAGCCTGGTACCATTGGAGTCAGTCAGTAATCTGTCTTGCCAGTTTTAAAACAATGCCACAACCTTTTTTTTCCCCCTGGGCAAAAGTCCAAAATACTTGTTTTCACTTACAAAGCAATGTGCAGTTTGTGACTCACATCTCTAAACCAGTGCTGAGTGAAAGGTTCTAAATTAACGTTTTCAGCTATCTGCTGCATGGGAGTAGGGCTAAGCTGGGACAAGGAAGACTAAGAAAAACATTACTATTGTGGAGCGGGTGGGAATGATATAACTGTAAATTGCTATGTATCTCTCAATTTCTTCCCCCACAAAAAAAGTTCCTCCCTACTTCTGTGGCCTGAAATTGGAACTGTAACTTTATTTTCAGCTGAGCTTTAAACCCTATTCAGGTGTTCAGAACATGGGGAAACTGAACACATGAGTACAGGGAGCAGGCCAGCTCTTCCTTCTCTATTGTGGTTCTCTTCACACAGACAGAAGAAATTGTGAAAAAAGAGAGTCTCTGGAATACATGTGATCTGGAACTTTGAAATGTTGGAGTTTTCTGATTGGGTGGAGTGGCTGCACTTAAAGGTGGCACTGATTTCTTCAAATGATCACTTTCAACATGAACAGAGTGATGATGGGTGGGGTGGTGGTGCTCTTGTGTTTAGGTTAGTTCTATCCTGAACAACTACAGGGCTTGAAAGCTGCTCACATGCTAAGATGACCACTGTCCTGAACACCTGAATAGGGTTCTAATCTGAAACACTGTTTGCCCACATAGGAACTTGTATATTCTTCAAAAATATAATTGGAGACCCTGCTATGGATATCCCCCTCCAACAGAAATCAGAGAGGTGGTAATGGGAAAGAGGACTTTTCAGGGTTTACACCCTAGGTACATCTTCCCTAGCTCACAGGGCACTGTTTCTATTGAACCTTAGCTGCCAGGAGAAGACTTCTCCATTTAACAGTAGCTGGTGTGCCTTTAGCTCAGGGGAAAGCAGCAGACATACCCAAGTTATCATGGCCCCTCCTGCCCATTTTTGTAGCTTCTACCACCCTGTTGCAGCCACCACCAAATTTGTTGCTGGGCCTGTGAATTTTGGTCTTGTCTTGTGATTCCCAGAAACAACAACAACAACAACAAAAACAACCATGCACACACTCACCCCTCTCAGCAAGTTTAATGTAAAACAAAGCCTTGAAAAGATGTCGTGTAAAATATGAAGCAAGCTTCTTTTCTGCTGTTCCAGATATTATGATATTAACTAATGGCTTTAGATTGCAAGAAAGAGATACCACCTAAATTAGGAACAACTTATTGACTGTAAGAGCTGTTCAAAAGTGGAATAGACTGCCTCGGAGCATGGTGGAATCTCCTTCTTTGGAGGTCTTTCATCAGAAAATGGATAGAAAATGGATAGTTCAGGAGTACTTTAGTGGTGTATTCCTACAGGGCAGGAGGTTGGACTAGATGGCACTTATGGTCCCTTCCAACTCTATAACTTTAAGGCATGCAGAGGATCCCTGCCTTCTTTTTAATCTAGTTGCATAGTTCTGCAAAAAAATAAAATAAAATTATGTTCATGTTCCCTGAGCCTCTTGATACAAACTAAAAATGGAGGCTTTTTTTTTTTTTTTGCCAGTGGTGCAGTAATGAATTCAGTGACAAATCATAATCTAGGTGGTGTTTTCAGACTTTTGAGGGGCTGAAATGTGGTGATGTGACCTGTTTGGGGGTTGGAAAAATGAGAAAATTGCCCCCAATGCATTACTCCACTCTAGTATATAAGAACTGAAGCCTAAAAATCAATACTGGTACCATACTCTGACCTACAAATAAAACACCAATGAGTATAACTGGTGTAAAATAGGTTTCCTGGGAAATCTTTTCTGAGTCAAAAGTTTTGATTTTTCTCCTGAGTTTCAAAACTGCCCATTGGCTTCCATTCAGAATTCCAATTGACAGAATTGAAAAGAAATCATTTGTTTGCTTTCATGTCATTTTAAATATTCTCTTTCTCTGTTGATGCTGAAGCAACCATCTTTTCTGCATAATGATGAGCTGGTTGTTTTTGTCCCTTGTGTTTGTCAACAGCTTGTTAAATTAAGTTTCACAAGCTGGGATGGCTTCCATGTGAGGCCCAATGAAATCAATGCCTTTGCTGAGATAAATGGGTATTTGACAAAGACAGTGTGGAAAAATGCATATTTTCCCCGTGTCCATTAAGCGACGGAACACAATTCATCACCAGCGACTCATCCAGTTTCTGTTGAATCAGCAGAGATGCCTTCTTCAAAGAGCAACCTGAACTAACTGCCTTGACATTAAGACAGAATGGCAAAATACATGTCTCAACAGCAAGAACAATGACTGGGTATCCAAATGATTCCAAGACACACAGCTTCAAGGCAAATATAGTACTTCAGAAGTAAACTTCCATTCAACATAATAATGTCAGGGAAGGCAGCCAGACTCTTACAAGTGTCCTGCAGTCCAACTTTTCTTTCCCAATAAGGGAAAGTACACAGGTGCAGGTTAGAGTGATCAAGGAAGAGAGTGGAGTTCAGGAGAATACACAAAACAGGAAGTTTGCAAAGATGCAATCAGTCAGTGAGTAAGGCATGTAACAGTTCCTAACACTGCCAATGCAATGGCCAAAATACTCCAAGTACACATGTAAGCATGTGTATGGTGACCAACTTTCAGCCATGAATTTAAGAGAGATTTAGTCATGACAAATTTTGCGCATTTTTTAGCAGTGTGGCATCACTCCAGCAAATGTTCATTGGTATAGGATTACATCTTTAATGGCCAAGCCATATTGTTTAATATTTTGATTGGCTTTGTATGTTTGTGTCTGTATGCACTGTTCAGGGAACTTGAGCAGCAACAAGAAGAACAACTAAAACTATTCTAAAAAGATCCCAAGCAACACTACTAACTTTAAAGAAAATGGAAAGAACTGTTACAGATATCTTCTCAAATAAGAAACACAAAGAGACACACTCACCTCCCCACACACAAATCAAAAATTCTTTTATATACAGAGGTGCAAAAGCACACACATAATCCATCCCCCCCTCTTACAGGGACATGCAAACATACACTTCCCTTTCTCACATGCACACAGATGCAACAACACACACACACACCTCCTTCTCCCTCTCTCTCTCACACACACACCTCCCTCTCCCTCTCTCTCTCTCACACACACTCCTCCCTCTCTGACATAAATGCAAACACATACTTCAAGGTGGTAGGAGTTTCCTGGCATTCCCAAGAGATAGTCATCCAGCTTCTGCTTAAAAACCTCCAAAGAAGGAGACTCCACCACACTACGAGGCAGTGCATTCCACTCCCGAACAGCTCTTACTGTCAGGAAGTTCTTCCTAATGTTTAGGTGGAATTTCTTTTCCTGGAGTTTGAACCCATTGCTCCATGTCCTAGTCTCTGGAGCAGCAGAAAACAAGCTTGCTCCATCCTTAGTATGGCATCCCTTCAAATATTTAAACACAGCTATCATGTCAACTCTTAACTTTCTCTTCCCCAGGCTAAACATACCCAGCTCCCTTAGGCCCCTCCTCATAGGGCATGGCTTCCAGACCTCCCACCATTTTGGTTACCCTCCTCTAGACACATTCCAGCTTCTGTCAGACCTTTGTAAATATATGGGAGAAATAGAAGGTCAGTAAGCTGCGAGGATTAAAAAAAATAGCTGGAGTAAGGGAGATCCAAGGAAATAAAGGAGTGTTGGTCAGTCTAAGCACGTGTGAAACATCAACTGGATTCCAGTCATTTCAAGGAATGTTGTGGCATTCCCATTTGCACTGGCCAAGCTCAATGGGTGAAGCTATTCTTTGCAGGATTGGGACCATGAATGTTCTGAGTGAGGACAACTCTAATGATCTCTTAGTTTGAGTCCAGGAAGAATTATTAGACAGCTCTGCCATGGAAACATTTGCTTATAAAGGAAGAAGAAGGGAAGTGAACATGTTGAGAATGGAGACTAAGAGACATAACTGGATTGCCAACAATGAGAAATAAAGTAACCTCATCATTAGTAACGAAGTGTAGAGGATTCTGAACACTGCATTGCCAGAAATAACTTTCCACTAAATTGGAACTCTTGCATATGCAATGAGTGCTCAGCTGCTATTATTCCAGGTAGAACTAAAGGAAATGGGGCTGTTTGGTGGATCACCAGGTGAATGTATTCAAGAATAATGAAGTGTAAATACGTGCATTTATAGTTTGTGAATAAACAAGTGAAGAGGGCATGCTACAATTTCAGAAAGGAAACTGTATACCTGTGTCAAATCACCTTGGTCCACGTGAATGCAGGGCTTTAACCAGAACTTGGAAAACTTACTTTGTGGGGGGGCCCTCAACCTTCCAGAACCCCCTGCTATGCTTTTCTGTGGTTTGGTGTGAAGAGGGCAGTGCATGTGTGCTTCTACTCATATTTTTAAAGGGGCAAAGCTTGCATAAACAGAAATGGGGAACTTTAAGCCCTGGGGTTTCATCTCTCTGGATTCTGCCCTCTTCCATTGTGCCATTTTTGGGGAGTCAGCTTTTCTATATTTTGTACATTTTTCCTCCATTCCAAAAAGATTGAAATACCTCTTGTAAGACTCACTTACTGACAGTGGGCTCATCTACATGGGCCAGAATATGCCAGCTCCCTGCTGGCATATTCCATCCATGGATCTGGCCCATTCCTCCCCTGTTACCTGTAAGGAATGAATTGGAGTCCAGGTGTACATGCTGGCCTGTTATTGCCCTCTGTGTTGCACTCTCTGACTTCAGGAAGCAGGCCTGCAGCATGTGAGCAAGGCCCCTGCATGAGAGCAGCCTTGGTCACATGCTGCAGGCTCCCTTCCTAGCTATGGAAGAGTGAGGCAGAGTGCAATAGCAATAACATTGATATTTAAATAACAACAACAACAACAACAACAACAACAACAATTTATTACCTGCTTCTCCCCTTGGGATCGTGGCAGAGTGCATACATTGTCATACACAGTACAATTCAGTTCATCATAGTACAATACAGTTCAGAGCAATTCAACACAAATCATACAATTCAAGGAGTGACTACCATGATACAATACATTATAGTGTTACAGACAATTACAAACAGTTGTGCAATGAAAACCATACAAACATCAGTAGATGGCGCTGCTGGCATACATATGATGCTACAGGAGTGATGTCAGAATGCATTGCCCATTAATTTTGTTTTTCTTTGGAAACAGTATTAACAGTTTCACAGCGCGTTGCCCCAGCTCTTTATCATGCTCGTCCTCATTTTACCAACTTACAGAAGGCTGAGTCAACCGGAGTGTGTGTGTGTGCTGGGATCAAACTTATGAACTCATGGTCTAACATGAGTTTTGGCTGCAGTTTTAGCTGCATTAGCGTACTGCGCCACCAGGGCCCCTATACCACGTCAGTGCCAAAGTACTCCCTAAGCAGTTTACAATGTTTTTAGCTAATTGCCCCAACAAGCTGGGTACTCATTTTAACAACCTATGGAAGGATGGAAGACCAAACTATGTCCAAGTCAACCTTGGAGCACGCTGGGATCAAACTCATAATGTTGTGGCTTGCAGTACTGGCATTTAACCACTGCACCACCAGGGCTCCCTGATGGGCTGGTGCCCTGGAACAGGCTCCTGCAGTCACATGGGGCCTGGTTTTTTGTTTTTGTTTTTTTGTTTTTTGCCAGTGGGAGTGGATGTAAACAGGTAGTTTGGCCTTTGAGATTGCCAAATGGTGACTGCCATTTGCAACTGCACTGCAGAAATAATCCAGCTTAACACTGCTTTAACTGCCATAGCTCAGTGCTATAGAATTCTGGGATCTGTAATTTTGTGAGATATTTAGCCTTCTCTGTCAGAGGGCTCTGGTGCCACACCAAACTACAAATCCCAGGATTCCACAGCATTGAGCCATGGCAATTAAAGTGGTTTCAAACTGCTTTATTTCTGCAGTGTGTCAGCAACCTCAACTTCATTGGGTGCTGAAATGGGGCAGTATGGCCCCCTGGGCACTAGAGAATGCCCACTCCTACTGTTAACTTTTCTAAACTGCTCTAATGTGAGGACATTATTCACTCAATACTGTTACCCAAAATGCTCCTTGGAAAATTCCAAGAAAATATTGAGTTTCTAATATGTTGGGGAAATTAGCAGCAATTCGACTTAGCTATACAAAAGAGGGGGTAACAAGGGAATCTGAAAACCAATTATACCAGTACTCGTCTAGATGGAATACATACAGATTTAAAATTAAGTATGTTTTTTTATTAAGGAGTTCAAAAATAACACCAAACATACACACATTCACCCAGAAGAAGCATTCACTCAAGGCTATAGAAAGAAACAGTAGGAAAACTTGGATAGAGGGTTGCAAGAGGGTTTTGCTGGGATAATAATATTACCTGTCCTGTAGTCAGTCTGGCAGAGTGGATGGAGGAAACTGCAGGTGGCAACACATAGCAACAGAGTGCCCCCCTGTTACTGGATGTGCACCCATGAGGCATGCTTTGGAGGGTCTTTTATACCTCCAAATACACCTGAGGGGATTGGTTGCTTCATGGGTTGAAACAATGAATTCCATGAGCCTTCATGGATTGCACAATGAGTTTCCTGGTCTTGTCAAAAGGTGAGGAAGATGCTAAATGTGTTTCTTAATGTCCAATTATTGGATTTTAACAGCTTTGAGCAACTTCTTTTAGGTTGGGAGCTGAGGAGAGGAAATTTCACAATCAGCAAGCACAAAAGGGTTTCTCCATCCATTAATCTCCCATTTATGTGGAATGTGTCTCCTTTTGGGCTTCTCAGCCTCAGGCCTTACTTTCCAGGGAAAAACCAAAAATGACCTTTTCTGAGACCACCCTGTCTTTTCCCTTGTAAAAGGCCACAATAATGAACCAAGTTGGCCAGTTTCTGAGGCCTATAGCCAATGCTAACATTCCAGAAGTGGGGTGCATTAGAATTAGGGTGCAATGGAAGTGGGCTGCAAGCAAGCTTTGCATACAATACAGGCATGTCTTCAAAACATGGTACCATAGTTTGGTCAAAATGTTTGGAGGAAAGCAAAGACTGAAGTTCCTGCCAGGTCTAAAACACTAAGGATGTTATTCTTCACTCCCCCCCCCTTGGACCAAAGCATCAAGTAATTTAGGCAATTATGCAGTTTTCAAAGACTTTCCATAGTTCAGTGCTTATTCTGCATAAAATTCACACATGCACTTTGTGTGTGCACACTCAGAAAACAGCATTTTCTGAATGGGCAACAGTGTCCAGAAATTGTGTTTTCTATGGAAAAACAAAACAACTATGTGTAAATTTTGCAAAGAGTAAGTCCAGTCCAGGATTCTCTTTGTTGTTAGCCACCCTTAAGAAGCATGTTTTTCAACTATTTTCAGCTATTATTTCGATTGCTATGAAGTACGCATACCTTGAATTACGTATTTTGTGTCCAGTTTTAAACATGTTCTGCTACTGCTACTGATGATTTTTCTGGCTGGCCCAGTCTGCAGTGTCTCTCATGTTCCTTGATTCGTGTTTGCACACTGCGTTTAGTGGTCCCTATGTAAAGTTTGTAAAAAATGCTATTTGAAAACACAGAAATTCTAGACCCGGCCAACAACTATCATGTCAGAATGCACAGAGAAGCTATTGAAATCCACAGACACCTGGACAACTTCAACAGGAAAGAAGAAACCTTAAAAGTAAACAAAATCTGGCTCCCAGTTTTGAAGAACAATAGAATCAAAACTCAACACTTACAAAGGAATTCCACCCAGGGACAGGGGGATTCCCAGCAGATAATGGCCCATCAACCAACCATTAGCCAAACAGACACTAATCAGCCTTGCATCTCTATATCCAGAAACTAACCATTCAATTACACAAATTTACATATACTCCCCAACAGGGGTTCACAGCATATAAACTCCACACACACTCCTATCCAACCATTCTCTGAGGATGCCAGCCACAGATGCAGGCGAAACATCAGAAAGAAACTATTCCAGAACATGGCCTCACAACCCAGAAAAAACTCAAGGAAAATCTATCAGAACTCAACACTTGCAAATGAACTCCACCCAGGGGGATTTCCAGCAGATAATGGACGATTAACCAACCATTAGCCAAACAGACACTAATCCTCCTTGCATATCTTCCCCCAGAAAGTACCCATTCAAATGCACAAATTTACGTAACCTCTCCAACAGGGGCTCTCAATATATAAATGACACACACACACCTACCCAACCATTCCCTGAGGATACCAGCCATACCATGCAGGTGAAACTTCAGAAAGAAACTATTCCAAAACATGGCCTCACAGCCCGGAAAAAAACCAAGGTAAATTTATGGATGCCGGCCATGAAAGCCTTCAACTTCACAAATTATTGGGATTTTTGTTTTGTTTTGTTTTGTTCTTTGTATCATGCTCTGTTTTTCCTGAATACTAGCTTAACTATATATATATATATGGCTTTTCTTTGCAAATGGAGATTCAGGAAGGACGCATCCTGCGCTTTCTGCAAGCGCGCTGATGACTATAAAGGCCAATCCAATATATATAAGATTAATTACACAATTTGAGTACAAACGGTTCTTTAAGTATATCTGCATCATGCTCCCCATTCTGTGCATTACAAATGTGCATATCTATATGCTGATAAAACACTATAAAGTCCCAATGGACTTGTATGGATGACTGCTTCAGGATTCTTTTTGTGTGGTGTTTTACCAAGGGTGCACAGAGACTCTTACACACCTGGAAAACACCACACAAAAAGAATTTTGAATCAACTGAATATGCATGTGCCATGATTTGGATATATAATTGCATGTCTTCTAAATCCAGTTGCTAATTCCAAATAATATACAGTCGTCCCTCTGTATCCAGGGATTCTGCATCCATGGATTCTACCTTCCACGGCTTGAAAATATTGTTTTTTAAAAATAATTCCAAAAAGCAAACCTCGCTGTTTACCATTTGATATAGGCACGCCATTTTACTATGCCATTGTAATGGGATTTGAGCATCCACAGATTTTGGTATCCAATGTGGAGGGGGGGGGAGGTCCTTGAACCAAACCCCAGTGGATACCAAGGTCCCACTGTATAGACCCATTGAATAAATGGGATTTTCATAAAGCATGCAATAAATGGGATTTGCATAAAGCATGGGACTTTACCATAAAGCAATTGATACACTGTTTTTACTGTAGTCAAGACTAAACATTGGATTTAGGCCCGAGTTTCCCCTTGTCAGATGATGAACCGACATAAGCCACTACTTAAAGAGTCTGAAAGAAAACATTGCTGGATATTTCATGGCATGATGGGAAATTTAAATGGTGACATGTAAAGGAAGTGGTGGGGTCATAGGACACCTTGGGAAAGAATAGGAGTATTTTGGTAGTGGAATTCCTGGACACCCACCCACCCCCAGCTAATATGGATGCCAGTTAACACAACTGTCTTGGGTAGTTGCAGTCCCCTAAATAACTTTTCCAAGTTATGACACATGAGCATAAGAAACGACCCACAGAGGACATTAGGCCAAAAGGGCCCACAAGCCTGTAACCAGCCCCTTTGTCATCCCATATAACCAGCACTGATTTGGCTTCTCAGGTTGTGTTTTTTTTAGGGGAAACAGTGTATTCTTGTAACCCAAGATCTTGAAAAGTGTGTGTGCATGCATGCGTGCTTCCTTACAGTTCGATAAGCACAGATTGCCATAAGTCTCCCAAAGGATAAAGTTCATATCTCTTTCTAATGATTTATTTTCCATTTTCACTTCAAAAGTTTAAGGGCAGCAGAGATGAGAAGGAGGGTGCAACTCAAATCGTGTCAAAACCCAATTTAAAACTCAGTATACTTGTTTGTAACACTGTTTGAAAATTGAACCAGACCAAAGGTCTGGTTCCCTCAAGCTGTTCTGTGTGGGTGGCTCACAGTCATACCCTGGGGTGGTGGTGGCTGCCCACACAGCATGCCTTGTGGGACTGAGCAAATGGAAACTATAATAAGCTGAAGAATGTGATCATTAGGGTCAATAAGTAATAATTCCACAGGGCGGTGTAATGGCAGTAATCATAGCCATAACACTTAATATATTAGATGCTATTTTTGGACATCAAAGCATCTGGCAATCCAGAAGTGCCCCATGAAATATTGAAGTCTTTCTGCATTTTTTTTTTAATTATTGGTCACTAGGGGAGATGCACATCTGGTTCATACATTTGCTAGGCCAATGGAGCAATTCACACAGGGAAGAAATTAGCATGAGCCACATGGTCCTTCTCTCCACCACAGAGGACTGATACAGATGTTCTACACAGAGATGTTACAAAAGTGAAAAGACAGATTTGTACAATCTATTTTCCCCTCACCTTTCTTTTCATATTGAGGGGAAACCTCATAAGAAAATTGCATTGATGGGAAGAATTTTCTCCCCACATCGGAAAATGGTACAGAGGTGTATTTGTGTAAAGCCAGGATGTCAAAGTGTGTCCCATTGGCCTGCCATGCTCTATGCTGTGCCTCCTGTCTCCCGAAAAAATCAGCAGCTAGCTGCTAAACCAGGGGTGGGCAAATGCATGTGGTCCCAGGGACCAATTATCCCCCTATATTTCAGGCCACACTGGCCCAATGCCATGAGGAAATAACTCAGATATAAAAAATAGAGGCCTGAAGTAATGTGACATCACTTTCAGTCATTATCTTGGTTGTCATGCAGTTGTTAATGGAGGTATTTGGGGAGGTGCAGGTTCCTAGGAGTAGGGATTATGGGATGGTGTTCTGAAAGTGTGGGGTTGTCTAAATGGTGAAAATACTCCTCATGGACTGCAAGGAGAATACAACCTGTATTAATGGCATCTCACATCGTATTCCTTTATTCAGAATGAGTTGTGTGTGTGTGGGGGGGGTAAATATGCCATATACTCTGCAGGACAAGCCTTCATGGCTTTTTAAAAAACAGTGGAGGGTGCACATTCCTACTCATTGGGACAAGCAATGTGAATGGATTCACTTTCTCAAAGGAGCAGAAGCTGAAAGCTGATTGGCCAGATGAATGGGGGGGGGTCTTATTTACAAGGCTAGTGCCCAGAACTCCCATGTTGTTGTGTTTTTTGCCTTAACGAGTGAGCTCTAATGTGACAAAACCAGGGTTGGTTTATTCGTTGCTTTTCTCTTAAGGCTAAATATAGCACTTCCACACCTTATATATGCTTTTTGAAAGAACTGTTTGATGGTGGCAACTGGTAAGAATCAAAATGTGAGTTTTTTATTTACGGCCACCATCTTGATTCACAGGCAGGCCTGTTTGCACAGCAAATGCAGATAGCTTCACATGCCTGCGATCTACCTAATTCCCCCCCAAACCATTAAGACAAATTGCAGCTGCTGCAAGTTGCCTTTACCTCAAAGCAATCCACTTTTTTTTTTTTTTTGGCTTGTATAGACAACCCCTTTGTGTGGATTCTCCTATTTTTGATGGGTTTTGGTATGGTTTTGAAGTAAAAATGGCCTGACAACAATGTCAAAAATTGGGAAGGGCAGTGGAGGGCAACAGTAGGATGCAGGGGCCACAAGTGGCTCATTGGCCGAACCCCGGCTCCCAGCACAAAACATTCCAGGTCCTACTTTTCTGGGCCTTTTCCTCTACTTTTTCTCACCATATCATTCCTACTTACCAAAAAGTGTTGCCTCTCTCAGCTCATCATCCCGCTATTAAAATGGTTTCTTCCCTCATCCCACCATTACTCTCTCTTCTTCCTTTGCTACCACTCCTTAGCACTAAGTTCATGCTGTGACCTCTCAACTGAATCAAACTCAGCTGCTGCTGCTGCCTTGCTGTGTATCTTGTCATGCATCAGCTGGGATGGTTGACATGAACAGGGCTTGACCTTTCTGACTCCAAATGCCATTTTCTTGCACAGGGATTGCATCTTAGTTGCTTGCTGAGAGGCAGGCTGAAGAGAGGGCTTTTATTTATTTATTTATTTAATATTCTGCCTTTCTTTCAAGATCATGTTCAAGGCAGCTTTATCATTGTGTGCCTTTAAGTCATTTCCAACTTATGGCAACCCTACCAAGAAATCACGGCATTTTCTTGGCAAGATCTGTTCAGAGGGTTTGCCTTTCCCTGAGGCTGGGAGAGTGTGACTTGGCGAAGGAGACCCAGTGTGTTTCATGGCTGAGCGGGGATTCCAATCTTGATCTCTAGAGTCATAGTCCAACACTCAAACCACTACACCATGCTGGCTCTCACCTTAGAGTAATTTAAAATAAAATCAAGCTAAAATCTTATTTTACAAAAGTTTTTTTTTTAAAAAAAAGAATAAATGACATTATTTTTAAAAGGGTTAAAATCACATTTGAAACATAAACACCAATAGAAGATTAAAAATGCAGCGTGCCACTGTCAGGGTAGTATTGCTTTAAGTGCAAAAGGAAAAATGTTGGAGCAACAGACCACTTACTAGCACAGCTGAAGTGGGTTTGTTCATGGTTGTGGCTAGGCAGAGGGCTGACAATCAAACACACTCCTATACAGCTGAACCAGAAGATGCATTATGTGTGGGTTGGTGTTGTCATAAGGAGAAGGAGTCTTGGTGGATGTTGGAGAAATTGCTGTTGAGTTTGTTAATAAGATTTGCTGTGTATATACTGTGTTTGTTTAAACTGCAGCTGAAGATAAAGAGTTCTGGCCACTTCCTTGCTGGCAAGCCTGTCCTTCCCCCACATGTCCAACCAATCAGCTTTCCACTTCTTCCCTGTGCTGTGATGTGAATTGGTTGTCCAAATGAGTGGTATGCTCATTCTGATGCAATATTTAAAAAACTTTGGGAAAACCCACAAAGGCTTTTCCCGCTGAATTTTTGGAGTTTTTTTTTCCCACCCTCCTTTCGAATAAGATGAATCACTGCAGGATCTTGTTGGGATGAAAAGTATTCTCCTCAAATTCTATGAGGAGTATTTTCACCATCTAGACAACTAGATATCCACCAAATTTATTTATGAGAACCAATAAACAAATAAGCCTCAGTTTCTTCAAAAATTCCCTTCCAACTTCTATTTGTCACCATCTGGTTTAGATTTTCTCTCAGCAATTTCACCTCTTTATAAATTTCTTCCCAGATTGCTCGATTCTCTAGGCTTTCTAAATCTTACTCAAAACAACTTTCATTTTCTTCAGACAGTGTAATCTTTACTATCTACTAAACTCTTTTGTATAATCTAGAAGTTAGCTTTGCTTACAGTATATTCCTGTCAATAGGGTGGCAATGCCGATCTGCCAGTTTATCTGTTGTTTTGTTGTGCCAGTGACAACTATGAATCCCTTCATCAAAACAATGTCTTTTCTGATGAGAACTCTCACACTTTAAGAACAATCCAACACATTTCTCATCATAAAAAAAGAACAAAAAGTTTCAAAACTTCCAATTTTCATTTTACTGTACCCTTCATTCCTTTAAGCAATTTCTGCACCATTTATTTAAGCTTTTTGCACAGACAATAGTCTCAAAAGCAGTTCTTACAACCACTCTTCTTTATCCAGAATGAAGGCACTCACCAAGGCAATGACATCACTGCAGAATCAAAAACCCATTTAATGATAATCCACAAATCTCAAATGTTAAATGAAAAGTTGATTAAAGAGAGTGAGGTGGCCGACTTTTTGTCTTTAGCAGGCTTGCTTTTGGTGGTATGCCCATGGTTGATTTCCATGGTTGCTGTGCAGGTAATGAAGGTTTTCTTGAGCACTTGTGGGTGATCTCAAAATCTCCCCTTTATCCAGGGAGATATTTCACCAGATGGAGCTGTCTCCATACAGTGGTGATTGCCACCCCCAAAGCCATTCTCCTCACAGAGCCCCATGCGGAAACTGGTTGTTGCCCAGAAATCCTTAAAATCTATCAATCCTTTGCCATTTCTCCTTCCTGCAAAATATCTGGATCAGGCCACAAACTGAGTACAGTGGGCCCTTGGTATCCACTGGAGTTTGGTTTCAGGACCCCTCAGAGATACCAAAATGCATGTATACTCAATGGCATAGTAAAATGGTGGCCATTATATAAAGTGGTGTACAGCAAGGTTTGCCTTTGGGAATATTTTTTTTCAAGGGGGGGGGATATTTTCAAGCTGTGGTTGGTTGAATCCATGGATATGGAGAGCCAACTCTACTTTGAAACAAGTTAACAAAGAAACATATATGGTAAACCCTCCCTGCAGTGATCTCAGTGGAAGAATCACAGAATATACTTTTGCAAAAGACTAAGAAATAAATGGTGCAGCAATAAAAGAACAGCCAAAATCACCACCCACCTTCACAGAGAATGCAGTTCATTTTATCTTTGAGAATAGCAGTTTCCCCCTGTATCCACAGGGGACATGTTTCCGGACATATTGTGGAGACATGAAACTGTGAATAATAGTGAACCCAATTGAAATGGATGACTTCTGGCCCAACTCCCGGTGGAAGCATAGCATAGAATCATGCTGGAGGACCTAGAAACTGCCTAGAGAGGACATATTTTTTTCAGATGTGGGTAAGTGAAACCATGGATACTGGTCGCAAGGATATGGGGGTTAACCTGTATTAGAAGAAAAGCCTGAATAGGCTGAATTCATTTTTAAGGTAAGTTAAGGAAATTTGTAGAATCGTAGAACAAATCTTCCCAAGGAAATGCTGTGATAGGATTGGCTTAGAGTCGCCATAAGTTCAAAACAACTTGAAGGCACACAACAACAACAACAATGAATTGCAGAACTAGAAGAGATGGCAGGGGGTTGGACTGGATGGCCATTGTGGTCTCTTCCTACTCTATGAATCTAAGATTCAAGAGTCATCTAGTGCAGCTTCCTGTAGATGCAAGAAATCAACAGCACTGTTCAGAGGTGGCCATCGAACCTCTTTGAAAGTCCTCCACCCTCCAAGGTTGTCTGTTCCACTGTCACAGAGCTTCTCCTGTTGGGAAGAATAGTTTCTCTTCCACCTCCCTAAAGCTGTCTGCCACCCCAGAACAGGGATGAAAAAAACATTTATTTAAAATATGTATTAAATGATTTTTAAAATCCCCAAAATATGTTTTTCAGTGTCCAGAAATCTTGTGGAGAAGGATTCTGGACTGACCAGAATCTTTGCAATTCAGGACTTTGCAATTTGCATTTGGATTTTTGTGTTGATGAGAGTTTATTTGTTTGTTTGTTTTTCATAGGAAACATCATTTTCTGGACAGAAAAAGAGATACTTTTATGCAGAAATATTATTTACTACACAGAAAATGCAAATTCCTGCACAGAAAATGCTGTTATTAGGGACTTAATTCTGTGCAAAATTTGCATACAGTTTATTTGCATACAAGGCATCATTTTCTGCTCAGGAAATAACACTTTTTTTGCAGCGAAAATAATATCTCTATGCAGGAATATTATTTTCATGCAGAAAAAGCTATTTTCCATGCAGGAAATGCTGTTTTAAGTCCAGTGTAGAACAGGCCGAACAGTACTTTCTGAGGGAAGGTGGAACATGAAACTTTCCTTCCACAACATCCTTAAAGTATAATGTTGAGGTTTGATTCACTAAGTTACAAGCATACTCCTCCCTTCTAGAAGAACCAGTATTTCAAAAGTCATGCCTTCTGAAACACGTTAGGTGCTGGTGTAAAAGGAGACCCTTGAGAAGGAGCAAAAGCCTTTTCCAGCTGTGCTTCTACATATGCTGACACAACGGCACCTGTTCAAATGGTTCTCATGACACCTCACCTGTGGCTAAAGCAAGGCAATTCTCCACAGCCTTAAACATCTGGCATTCGATCTGGCGCGGCTGTTCTTCCAGGTTTTGAAGCACCAGAGTGTTTTCATTGTTCATTCATTCTTGAATGGTGCTTAAGTAAGGCTGTCAGACGTGTCCAATTATGGGGAAAGGATTTCATACAACACTTGGCCCCCTTCCTTCTGAAGCTAACCTGATGCTGTCAAGCCCATTTTACAGGCATTCTTAAATTGTCCTTATTAGCTTGAAGTCTGAAAGATGGCAAAGCCAAGCTAGATGAACAAATGCAGTTCTTTATATACTTATTTGGATCAGTAGGCTGGTGTAAACAAAAGCAGTTGCAAGAGAAGCAGTGAAAAAGATGCTTCAGTTTTTTTGAAACTCCATGTCAAGCATAGTTATATGTTGGCCAGGGTCTAAGATGGCCATGAGAGGTATTTGGTTGGCACTCAACTAAGGCTGTGATACCCCAAAGCCCTGCCTATGCCATGTATATTGGTGCAAGCAGGCTCCAGGTACCCCCATTGTTTCAAGTACAGTTTTTTTTAATTAAAGTGATGATTGCTTAAACATTCATTTTCAAAACAGAATATTGAATTTACAGAGAATGGCATGGATATTGTCAACATTGCCCCCTAGTGGCACATTTTGTTATTGCCTCCTTTTTGTGATTTTAAAGTTGACTTCTCCCAATCTGGCACTTTTCCCCAGATGGACTACAAAGCCCATAATATAATTTTTGCTTGGAGATAGTGGGAGCCCAGCATGTCTGGAAATTGTCAGGTTGGGAAAGGTTCTCTTAAAACGTGGGATCTCATTTTATAGCCTGTTTGTCATTGATCCACATCTCTTTTTCTTCTTTCCACTTCCCCAGAACATGTGCACTTTGCACTGACCCCTCAACACCCTGACTGTTAAAAAGTTAATAAGGATCATGTTTAGCCTGGTGGAGAGAAGGTTAAGAGGGGACATGATAGCTGTGCTTAAATATTTGAAGGGATGTCATACTGAGGATGGAGCAAGCTTGTTTTCTATGGCTCCAGAGACAAGGGCATGGAGCAGTGGACTCAAACTACAGGAAAATATATTCCACCTAAACATTACGAAGAACTTCCTGACAGTAAGAGTTATTTGGCAGTGGAACGCACTGCCTCAGAGTGTGGTGGAGTCTGCAGGTTTTCAAACAGAGGCTGGATGGCCATCTGTTGGGAATGCTTTGATTGTGTATTCCTGCATGGGAGGGGTTTGGACTGGATGGCCTTATGCTCTCTTCCAACTCTATGATTCTATGATTTTATGAGATATTAAAGGTTTGTAAAGAATCATGTGTTTATTTCAGCTAGAGGACACTAATCCACTGCAAGTGCAGTAATAAGAGATTATTATTACTGAGTAACTACAAAGATTAATTAGTGTATCAAGGTATCAAGGGTGGAGAATTCTTCATCAGAAGTCCGAGTGCCTTTGATCATATGCATATTCTTCTGCATGACTGAATCATGACATTTTCTCAGCCTTTCCACTCCTAATCAGGAAGCATGGTCTGGAAAGAAAAGAGGTAGAGCATGCATAGACTCCAAGTTCAGTCTATGACATCTCTAATTTAACAGACCAAGTATCTAATGAGCCCACTATGCCCTGCAAGCATCTTAGCTTATTCCTTGGTTGTTTAAATATCTTAACATTGCACTATATAGCTGATGAAATAATGTAATGTTTCCACTCATTCATTTTGTTATCTGTCTGTTTCATGTGAAATACATGTAATTTTTTTGTTCATATTTCAAGGTGATGGCTGCTTCTTTTCCCAGGCTGTTCAATGCAGCAGGATGGTGCCAGAAGATCACCCCTAGCATTGAACAGTAATGAGAATGCATTCTGGGTCCTTCAAGCTAGGGTTGCATGGCTGGTGCAGCAGAAGAAGCCTGTTGAATGTACATAGGAGTAGATTTCTGTTCCACTAATACTTAAAATGAATCTTGGTCTCAGCTTTCACCAGTGCTTAAAAAGGATCTACATGCAATGCCATCTAAATAATGACTTCTCTAATGAGCAGTATAACTGAACAGAGATTTGTACTTTGAATATATCCACATTACACAGCTATAGTAATTTAATACCAGTGCAACTGCCATGGGTCCCTCCTATGGAATCTTTGGATTTATAGACCAGGGGTCTTTAGCATTCTCTGCTAAAGAGCTGTAGTCCACTCCCCTGAATGATTGCAGAGAATTCTAACAACCTCACCAAACTACATCTTCCAGGATTCAATATGATGAAACCATGACAGCTACTGATAACATATTGCTATCATTGTGCAGTATGGATATACTCTCTGTCTCCTATATGCCCAATATTCTACCTCTCATCACAAGGCAGTGGAGGTACTGGGTGTGTGTGCAGAGAAGGTGAACTGCATCAGGAGTCACCATCAGTGGTGAGGGGTGAGACCAGCTTTAGTGAAGCCACAATCACAAGGAAAAACTCTTTGAGTTTCAGCAGGCCTTCTTCAATGAGACGATGACGAGTTCATGCTTCCCTGACCGTGTACCTAACTTTTCTGATCTTCCTATAGATTAAATAGCTATGGGTTGGATGTTTGAAGTGGTGTGTGTGTGATCTTAGTTGGTGCAGAATGAGCTTGAGGAAAAACAGGGAGCCTGAAGAACTGAAGATTAAGAGGTGGTATAATAGCCATGTTTAAATATTTGAAAGGATAGAATCATAGAATCATAGAGTTGGAAGAGACCACAAGGGTCATCTAGTCCAATCCCCTGTGATGCAGGAGCTTGTCATCATGAAGATGGAGCAAGCTTGTTTTCTGCTGTTCCAGAGACTAGGACACAGAGCAATGGAGTCAAACTACAGGAAAAGATATTTCATCTAAACATTAGGAAGAACTTTCTGATGGTAAGAGCTGTTCAACAGTGGAATATGCTGCCTCAGAGTGTGGTGAAGTCTCCTTTTTTTTTTGGAGGTTTTTAAACTGAGACTGGATGGCCATGGTTGGGGTGCTTTGATTGTATATTCCTGCATAGAAGTGGGTTGAACTGGATGACCCTCATGATCTCTTCCAACTTTATGGTTCTATGATTCAATGTTTTAAGCTGCATGAAATGAACATGCATTTTGCATTATATGATTCTGTCTAAGGGGACTTACCCACATATACAACACCAACATTATTCTGGCCTACACAGTATTTCATTAACAAATGCAGCCCTGGTGGCACAGTGGTTAAATGCCAGTACTGCAAGCCACTACATTGCAAGTTCGATCCCAGAGGGCTCTAAGGTTCACTCAGCCTTCCATCCTTTTGTGGGTCAGTAAAATGAGTGCCTGGCTTGTGTGGGCAATTAGCTAACATACATTGGAAACCACTTAATGCAGTGTAGATGTGTAAATTGCTATTGCTTAAAACAATTTGTAAGCCACTGAAGAGCAGGGTATAAATACCTAACATAAATAAATAATAATAAATAAAACAGACAGTAACTTGATGGCTGCTATTTAGAAGGGCCAGATTAAGGACATATTATTCATTTCGTTGGCAGAGGCCTTAAATCTAAAGTTTACATCACAGTGTTCTAGAGATGAAGGAATCATAGAACCATAGAGTTAGAAAGGGCCCCAAAGGCCATTGTAACCAACCTCCTGCTCAACATAGGAACTCCAGCTAGAACATCCCTAGCAGGGAGCTATCTAACCAATTTTTGACAATGGTGAGAGAAAGAGATCCCACCACCTCTCTAGGCAATTGGTTTCATTGCCAAATTGCTTTTACCATCAAGAAGTTGCTTCTAAAGTTCAATTGAAAACCACCCTCCTGTAACTTAAAAGCATTAGACCTAAGGGTTGTTTAGACAATGAAAATACACATCATAGAATTTGTGGAGAATACCTTTTGTTCCAATGAGTTGTGCAGGAGATTTGCTATATTGGGAGGGAGGGGTAAAACCCCCCATTTACCACATATTAGGGGACATTGTGGTTTTCCGTGAAGTGTGTGTGTGTGTGTGTGTATGTGTGTGTAGATATATATATATCCTGCACAGCAGTGTGCATTATTTTATTTCTTCATATTGTTGATCTTTTATAATTGGAAGTGAGATTGGTTTATCCTGGTTATTTTTGGGCAGAACCCTTCAGTTTGGTTTTTTGATCATATGTCTTGGGTGTTCTGGCTGTAGGGACTTTTGTTGGTTTGATTACCCAGTCTAGAAGTGCCATTTTGGCCTTCCAGAGGACCAAGTGTGCTTTGCAACACAGAAGTGGGGGGAAGTTTTTTTTTTTTTTAAACAAGTGAAAGGTCACCCTTCTGCCCATTTAAAGCTAGAATTAATTTTTTTAAAAAATCTGTAGCAGCAATGAGAGTGTGGGGAATAATAGCACCCCATACTCACAGCTGCCATTTTGATTTGTGAGGTGGCTCCATGTGAATGTAAATGCACATTGATGCAGACACAACTTTTTTGGGGGGAAATTGTGAAGGAAGCCAGGAGCTGCTGCGAAGGTGAGCTAAGGTGCACCCTTCTGCCATCTTTGCTCCCATCTAGTCAAACCCCTAGTCTTAACCTCTGGGGTAGTAGAGAACAATGTTACACCTTTCCCTCTGTAATAGCCCTTTAGATCTTTAAAGATCCCCTAGTCTTCTCTTCACCAAGCTGAACATGCCCAATTCCTTCAACTTTTCCTTGTATGTTTTGTTTTCCATGCCTCTTATCATCCTTGTTGCCCTTCTGTGACCTGCTCCAACTTGTCTATATCCTTCCTAAAATGAGGTGCCCAGATGAGGCCTGATTACTGAAGAATACAGTGGGACTAAAGCCCCTTGACTTTGAAACTATGGTTCTATTAATGTAGGCTAAAATGTTATTTGTCTTCTTTGCTGCAGCATCACACTCCTTGATTGCCATCTGTTGGGGATGCTTTGATCAAGATTTCCTGCGTGGCAGGGGGGTTGGACTGGATGGCCCTCGTGGTCTCTTCCAACTCTGCAGTTCTATGATTCCTGGTTGTTAAAGTTATGATCAATAAGAATCCCAAGGTTCTTTTCACATGCACTGTTGCTAAGCCCTATCCTATACCTGTGCATTTGCTTTCCGTCACCTAGATGTAGAATTTTGCATTTCTCTCTGCTGAATTGCATTCTCTTACTTTCAGCTCAATTTTCCAGTTTGTCAAGGTCCTTTTGAATTCTGTACGTATCTTCCAAAATTTTAGCTACCCCATCCAGTTTTGCATCATCTGCAAACTTGATAAAGGTTCCCTCTACCTCATCATCTTAGTCACTGATAAAAAAAAAAAAGATTAAGTGTAATGGGTAAAGGACAGAACCCAGGGCTTACAGAATGTAAGCAGTTTTCTGTAGTCTTGTCTACATTAAAGATTTGAAATCTGTACATGATTTTTTTTTGTTCTTTTGTTATTAGGCAATTTTTAGCAATATAGAACTGATCAGAAAAATTGCAAATAATATCATTGGCAGATAATTTTCACCATCCTAATAATTTGGGATTGAAAGGGTAAAGCTGTCTATTGTTGCCTGGTGTGGGAACAGATTAAAAAAAATAAGGGATGGTTGTTTTGACATTTCTAAGAACAGTCTTACAGTCTTGATGGATAGCAAACACTTCTGGCAAGACTTTTATCTTCCTGGTTTATCTGTTTGGATCAATATGGTTGGAACAAATGGGTATATCACATCATACACAGGCTGTTATGAAACAGTGTTGAAAGTTATATTCCAAATGTCACATCACACATCTTTACAACATCCTTATGAAATCACTTGTTATCCCATACTCTCAGATTCTGCACCAGGAGAATTTGAATTATGAAAATTGTGATATGTTATGCAGAACAAGGACATTTGCATATACAGTCAGATCACCGTATCCATAGAACCAATATCTACAGTTTCAGTGGTCTGCAGCTGAAAAAATAGGGACACCTCTCATAGAATCACACTGGGAAATGCCTAGAGAGGTATCCTCTCTCAGCATCTTTGAGGTCCTCCAACACAACTCTATAGTTTGTTTGTACTGGAAGTCCTTTATTTTAATAGGGTTTGCTATTATCCACATTCCCTGTTTCCGCAGTAAGTCCAGGAACCGAACCTTCACAAATATGGGGGTACAACAGTTTCTGCTTATTTTATGTAATGAAGTGGCATATCAAGAATCCCATAATAGAGGAACTGTATGAGTCCAGTTCTCTAAGAATCCTTGCTGAGACTTTGTATAGGGCATAGGAGAAGCTAACCAAAGGCTGGCTGGAATTAATGATGTCATCTATGGGCAATATGGAGGTGAGAAGTAGCAAAAAGGTTTAAGTCACGTTGATAGCCTCAACTAGACTTGACCGATTGAATCAATGGGATTTGCCTAAATGGTGACTTATTTTCAGTAATTGATTCATTCAGGACATTATCAGGCTAGCATGTAAAAACGCTGTAATTCCACGAGTGAGGATAGCAGAAACATTGTGGCATTATTACACTTGCTATCACATGCCGTTGTAATCATGCAAAAGAACTGCCACGGAATTATCGCACGATGACCACCAGTGCTTTAAGAATGGGAGTTTACTTCCATGATTTAGCATGGATGAGATTTTGGTGGTTCTCGGGAGAACATGCGACCATACTTAAAATTGCAAAAACACCTTAATTAACGAAGTAAATGAACACACAATGACTGAAATCAACCTAAAAACATTGAAACTAAATTGCACAGTTCATAAAAAGAGCATCCTGTGCTTCGTTTTCATGTTCTCACCTGGACGTTTTCTAACTAAGGACTGCCCATTCATGCTGTAATCTTGCGATTACAATGGGACATGTTTTCATGCACCCTCCATACGGCGAAAAAAGTGATATTGATGATCTATTGACGGCTTATCCCATCAATTAAAAGCTACACCTTATTTGCGGCTGGGGCACAGAGTAACACGCGACGACGACGAAGTCATGCAATGGCTGCACCCATTCACGCTACCCTAACATCACAATTCCATGATTTTTGCCATGTCTGATAAAGTCCTGAGTTTACTCTAGCTGGGACTAGCATTTGAATTTAGGCCAAGATATTCAATTTCTATGAAGGATGTTAGGGGAGATTTATAAGCTTATTCTGATGAGGCTAGGTAAGGACAAACCCAACTCATTCTTAAATGTTGCCAAGAGTCACTTTGCTTTGCAAAGGAATTTTTGCAGATTTATTTTAGGTGAAAAGAGGATTTTTTAATAGTAAAAACATCCTCTTTTCACCTAAAATATATGTTGCTTTCCATTGTGACTGTATTGTTGTTACTTTGGGATCATTCTGTGGACTTGCAGCTGTCAAAATGACTACCATAGGTAATGAAACATAAAAACAACATTCTCTTGCTTTCTTACAGAGAACAAGGATACACAAATTGGGCTGTTCACTGTGTGGCCCCTAAAACTTCCCACTCTTTCCCCACAGCCCAGACAATCAAGTGTGCACTGAGGGGAAAATGGATGTTCCCAAGCTTCCAATAACACTGTTAATCCATTGCTGGTAATGGCTGGTAAATGGCAGTCTCAGTAGAGACTGGCTGAGGGATACAAATGTATATTCCTCAGTGGTCTCCCTGCCCAAAAGGTTTTGGAAGCTTTTAGTCTTCAAAAAGCTTGCTCTGTCAAGGAAAGTGTATTGTGGCCATATAGCAGCAAATTGAGCAGAAAGGCAGGGAGAAAGTACGAGTCCATAACAGTACCTGGAAAAACACCTCCATCTTTTTCCTGCTTGAGACACGTCAACTTGTCTATGTTGATGGTGTAATAAGATCTAGGTTCTGACAGATGACAGCAACTAGCAAAAAGAGGCGGTGGAATAAACTCCAGTATCATCCAATATACGTATCACTCCAATCTTGAAATCCCTTCACTGGCCACCTGTCAGTTTCTGAGCACAGTATAAGGTGTTGGTAATGACCTATAAAGCCCTGCATGGCCTAGGTGCAGCCTACATAAGGGATCGCCTCCTCCCATATAACCCGCCCCACACCCTTAGATCTTCTGGGAGGGGTTTATTGCAACCAATGAGTTCTAGACTAACAACAACCTCCCAGAGATCTTTTTCTATCGCTGCTCCCAGACTATGGATTGCCCTGCTGGAGGAGATCTGTCAAGCAATCAGCTTGGAGAATTTCAAAAAAGCCATCAAAACAGATCTCTTCCAGCAGGCCTTCCTTGAATAGAGCATACCATTTTTAATGGATGCTTCTGCCTCTTTTTATGTTTTTATGTCTTTATGTTTTGATATTCAGTTTTAAAGTCTTAGGGTAGTTATTTTATTTGACTGGCGAATTTGCCAGTTATTTTAAATATATGTACTATTTATTGTATGTAATTTTTAGGGGGGGTAAATTGTTTTAAGTTATTATTGTTATGGATCTGTTTGTTTTACATCCAATTGTTGTGAGCTGCCTTGATTGTCTAATAGGCAAAAGGCGGGGTACAAAAATACAGTTACTATTATTATTATTATTATTATTATTATTATTACAAAGGCACTGAGCTGAGATATACACTGAGATCTAATGCTATACTGCAGAGGAGTGGACTAGACGGGCTTGTCTATACTGCAAAAATACCGAAGTTTGACACCACTTTATCCACCATAGTTCTATTCTATGGAAGCCTGATATTTGTAGTTTGGTGAGGCACCAGAGATCTCTGATAGAAAAGGCTAAACACCTCACAAAACTACAAATACCAGGATTCCATAGGATAGAAATGTGGTGGATACAATGGTGTCAAACTGCTGTATTTTAGCAGTGTAGACAGGCCTGAGGTCTCCAGCAGAAAATTCTAAGTACCCCACCATACTACAGATCCCAGCATTCTTTAGGATGGAGCATTAGCCCTGGCATCAAGTTGCTATAATGGTGCAGTGTGAATACCTCCCATGAGCCAGAATCAACAGCTTTCCACAGCTGGTTTTGATGTGTGTCTGCTAAAGGTGATAATATTTCCCTCCATATATATGTACTATTGACTGCTATGGACCAATGACAGCCATAATGTTTCCTTCAATATATATTTACCCAGTGACTGCCATTTTGGTTTTCCACCTCAGAATCCCCAATATATCCATCCATTTCTGCCAGAGGTTCACTATAACAAGGGTATATAGTGGTGTGTGTGCATTTATAGCACAAATTAAATGGGCCGTGGTAATATGGTACACACTGTTATTCTGAATAATAATTCATCAGAATCTCAATAACTGGAAATGTTAGGTTTCAGCTGACTAAGCCATTTGAAAGATTTTTTTACTGGGGGTTTAGATAAGCAATTTCCCCAAATTTATTGATATTGGGAAAGAAAATATGGATATATTATTTTAGGCAATAAAAGTATTTTCAATCCTCCCCCTTATGCTTATGGATATCAAAGCAATGTACAATTAGTGTGACCATAAATGCTTACAAATAGTCATGCAGCTGCAAAATGATTTTTTTCAAAAATAAAATAAAATAAAATATAAGTATCACAATAAAAAAGGAAGAGAATACCATTAAAAAGGCTAACATAACATAAGTTGCCCCAGGTTTTTAACCCGGTGTAAGAAAGTTTTCACCTGCTGGTGTCCAATGTTGGTGCTTGTTGACTTCCAATGGAAGAATATTTCAAAATGGAGTTTGTTGCACCAAAGAAGTCTTTCTTCCATAATGTATTGGTGGTACTTGGATCCCCTTCAGTTCTTAAGACACTGCCTTCAAATATATCAGTACCAAGGTTTTTAGGGGGTTAATGACAAATTTCAGGATCTCACCATGGGCCTGGAAACAGACTGGGGTCTCATGCATCACCTTCAGAACTAATCAAAGGTTATTCCCTCAATGAACAGTCTATTAGTTGCATTTGACATCAGTGTTATGGAACCTCTTCCTTCTGGACCATGAAAATAAACACAACATCTATTTGTATGGTTGTTTATAAAAACCTGACTCATGTCACTTTGGTGTCACAACAACCCTTCACCAACACTCCTTCGTTCCCTCACATAAAACTTTTCAATGCAACTTAAATCTTCTACCAAGTAATTTTTGCACTTCTCCCCTGCTCCCCCTCTCAAAAAAGCTAAGGTAAACTGCCAAAGAATTAACTAAGTTAATTCAGCATTGATTACCAAAAGAGTAGGCACAAATTTCATAAGTGGAGACAGAAAGAATACATGTTTTTCTTTGTAAAAGTCTGAGTGGCTGAATGGAATTATCTTCCTGAGAAACTGTGAAACCCATACCAAAAGAGGAGACCTAGTTTTTGCATTCAAAGCCCTGTCCTCACAATAATAATACAGCTTTAAGAGAGAGAGAGAAGCCCAGACTTCACACCATCTGCCCATTGTGACAGGAGTGTGAAAATGCAATCCAAATCAACCAATCAAATCCCCCTTGTGATAGTGCTACATCCCCAGCATTGATTCTGGTGGGAGAGGAGTGATTTTGCAGAGAGAAAACATCACTGAGGCAGCCGTGAATGCTGTTATTATCCATTTTAAGTGAGAGGAAAAGGTCATATATCATACAATTACACATTTCTCATTATGTCTTAAATCCTACACACACACATGTACACACACACAGAGCCTATTGCAGTGCGACCCCACTTTGCTGTGTGTCAGACATGCAAAAGCTTCCAGCTCTGATGAAAAAAGAATGAAGGGATTTAGAAAAAGAAAGAAATACTAAATTTCTCTTACCAGCATGTAAAAGCAGCAACTCACTTCAAGGGGATGTTGCTTTTACAGGTTTCTCTTTCAATGATCCTTGATTCAAGAATGAAGGGAGAGCACAAATATATATTATGGAGGAAAGGAAAGGAAAGGAGGAAAGAAAGAAGCAGCAAAGGTTCTTAAATTATTGTGTGCTAGAATCTTTTCAACTTGTTGCAGAGGAAAGGGGAAACTGCACTTGTGGGAAATAGTAATTTAAATTTGCTGTCAATTTAAGGTGCCTTATTCTGTCCCACCTCTCTTCCCACTGGGTTCCACTACCTGCTAGGCTGCAACTGACAGCTACCATACAAATAAACAAACACAAACACAAATATACTTAAACATATGCTGGGGCTACAAGTCTCTCTCTCTCTTCCAATCTCTCTCACACACACACTCCCAGAAGACTCCAAATCTAAGTGGCTCTTTCAGAGTTTTGTTCGTGGCATGCAATTTTAATTCCTGTTTAATTGATGCAAGTCCAGCTGATGTGGAGTGCTGTCTCTCCTTATCATGACTCGACTTTGTTCTTCAGAGAAGGCTAAGAAGACATCTTGGTTCAAGGAAATATCAGCACAAAAGCACATCTCTAAAAAATGGACTAAACACTAGGTGTGTGAAGAAATACTTTTTAAGGGATTTTGAAGGCACTTCAGGGGTGATTCAGTGAAAAGATTTGGTGAATTCAACTTGCTGGTTTTGACTGAATGTCTTTGTTAATGTGTTGCGTGTATATCCTGACTTTCCCACAAGGAGCCTGGAGCACTTTCTGAGCAATTACCACAGCCTTATGAGGTAGGTCAGGCTAATACCTTCTGGTTAATCCAAAACCACTAAGGGCATTATCAGGCATGGGGAAATGTGGCAAAATAATAATAATAATAATAATAATAATAATCCCAAATTGTGTTGGAAGAATGCAATGATAACAGAAAGGGTGACACTATCAGGCTCTCACGTCCTCAGTTGTTCCTGGGGCATAGCCCTGGTGCAGATGAGGCATCACATTTTAATTAATTGGCTAAGCTATCAATAAAAAGGGATGCCTTATTCATGCCCACACTACACCCCTGGAATGGCTGAAGGATGTCATCACTTGATAATGTCACCCACTTCTGTTATCATCACGTTCTTCTGACATGGTTTTTGCTGCGTCTGATGAAGTCCTAAGTGTCTGCTTTTTTATTGGATGTTTTGTACTTTTTTTCCAAAACAGCTATCTAACAAACATTCAGATCACACTGGAGCTGTGGTGAATAGCTGTGAAGACTGATTTCATGTCTTGTCCTTATGTGTTTTCCTTAATGAGGAAAAAGACTTTTGTTGTTGTAACACAACAGCAAAAAAGGAAATTGAAGATGCATTTACAATATCTCTCTGTGATTCTTCACTACACAGACTCTATACCTTAGCTTGCCCACATCCCAGAGTACTGCAGTCCATATGACACAGAGCATTTGCCCCATTCTGCCCCTGGGGATCCCCACCACCCCAGGGTGGATAGTTGGCTGAATCATAGAATCAGAGTTGGGAGAGACCGCAAGGGCCATCCAGTCCAGCCCATTTCCATGCAGGAATACACAATCAAATCATTCCCGACAGATGGCCATCCTGCCTCTGTTTAAAAACCTCCAAAGAAGGAGACTCCACAACACTACGAGGCAGTGTATTCCACTTCTGAACAGCCCTTACTGTCAGGAAGTTCTTCCTAATGTTTAGGAATCTCTTTTTCTGTAGTTTGAATCCATCACTCCATGTCCTAGTCTCTGGAGCAGCAGAAAACAAGCTTGCTCCATCCTCAGTGTGATATCCCTTCCAATATTTAAACATGGCTACCAAGAGGGCAAGTCGGGGAAGAGCCCGATAAGCCACTATAAGAAAATACCTAGTTTACTCCACTACCAGCAGCCAAAAGTGGATTGGGCCCCACGTGTCTGCAGGAGCCCATTTGACATGCCAGCCCTCACTGCCACTGCCATCTCTCTGGCTCTCCCAGAAGCCAGGCAGTGGTCCTCCAGCATGTGACCAAGGCCGGATACATGCAGGAGGTCTTCAGTTATATGTAGCAAGCACCCTTCCTGGCTTCCAAAACAGCAGAGACAGGCTGGTGTTCCTGAATGGACTCTGGTCCATTTCATTGAGGTAACAGCAGTACGACAGGCTAGCTTCGCACCCAGGATCTGCCAATGGGGAGCCAGTGTATCCTGGGTTGTGTCCCTAAAGCTGCATCTGCACTGCAGAAATAATCTGGTTTGACACTGTTTCATTGCCATGTCTCAATGCTATGTAATCATGGTATTTGTAGTCTGTTGTGGCATCAGAGCTCTCTGACAGAGAAGGCTAAACATCTCACAAAACTCTCTCTGGCTTTTCTTCGCAAACGAAGATTCAGGAAGGACTCATCCTGTGCTTTCTGCAAGCGCGCTGATGACTGAAAAAGCGAATCTGAGATAAACATGTCCGGTTGCAGAAAGCACAGCAGAAAGTCTCCTTGGGTGATGTTTCCAGGTTGTGATTCTTTCTGCATTGTCGTTTCTTTTCAAGACTTGTTTGGCGTGAGTTCTCAAATAAGGCTGCAGCATTGTGGATAGTGAGTCTCCATGCCTCCCGATGTGAGGCCAGGGCGGACCACTGTTGGTGATCAATTTGGCCAAGCCTGAGGTGTTGTTTCAGGGAGTCCTTGCATTGCTTTTTTGGAGTGCCCCTCTTACGCTGACCAGTGACAAGTTGACCGTAGAGTACTATTTTTGGGAGGCGATGATCGTCCATCCTAGAAATGTGCCCTGGAGGGTCACAAAACTACAGAGCCCGGAATTCAATAGCATTGAACCATGACAGTTAAAGCGGTGTCAAACTGCATTATTTCTGCAGTGCACATGCAGCTTTAGTTACTTCTTAAAGGAAGTAATGAGTAATTTACACAGTTTTCTTCCCACTGTGAGAAAATCTTGAAAAACATGATTTTCAAAGTGTACTTGCAACTTGAGACTTGTACACAAAATCCACACATTATGTTTTTTGTCTGTTTTTGGCAGTAAACAGCATTTTTTGTGCAGGAAACAGCATCATTTGCATATTCTTGTGTAGAAGTATTTTCAGCACAGAAAATGCTGTTTTCTGGGCAGAATATACTGTGCTGTTTGCAAATCACCCATGTGTGACTTTTGTGCAGAATAAGTACCCAATTATACAGCCCTTTGTGCAGAGGGGGAAATGTTTTTTTCTGGCCAGGAAATGCTATTCCTCTGTAGAAACATAATTTTCTGTGCAGAAAATGTTGTTTCTTTCACAAAACAGCCGCATGAGAATTTTGCAAAGAAAAAGTCCTGATCCGTGGAGGTTCTCATTAGTCCAGGATTCTTCTTGTCAGGATATTTCAACACTTTAACTTTTTTTGGACCATTTTTCATTTTTTTTTTTTAAAAAACATTCTTCCCATTCTTACTCTCTGCTTTTTGCCAAAATTCTGGAAGTTAATCCATAGCCTCTAAAGATTGGTTGTCAAGGCTCGAAAGAATTATTTCTGCCCTTCCTTGTCCTAGCCTACCAGGCCCAGGTCAAGAAAACCTTTGAGGACTGGGAGCAAGAATGTTGTGTAACTTTCTTTGTGACTTACGGAAGCTCCCTGACATGACTGAGATGAAGTTTAGGACAAGCCTCATTATATACATTCTACAAGCTTTCTTCCCCAAGCCTTTGTAACTTGGGCAGGGCTGGAACTTGACCTAACATGGTACCATTACCAGCCACACTGAATATTCATTTTTGCTCTGAGCTCCCAGAAGAGTGAACTACACTTGCAGTATTTTATGACAGAAGAGCCAGTGTAGTGTGGTGTTTTTAGCATTGGACTAGGACTCTGGAGACTAGGGTTTGAATCCCTGCTCAACCATGGAAACCCACTGGGTGATCTTGGGCAAGTCACACTCTCTCAGCCTCAGAGGAATGCAAAGGCAAACCCCACCCTTCTTCTGACAAAATGAATGGGTGAATTACCTCAGCTAGTTGTCTCTAGGAATCACTCAGTTTTTAGATAGGTGAATAACTGTTAAGTTGTGGTGACCTCCTGCACTAGGAATGTAAATCCTTGACTATTTCATCCTTGCACATGAAAACAAATAAGTACTTTTCTCTCTGCTGTGGGAGAAAACAAATATTCTTCCACGATATTCGCCCTGCAATTATTCTGCAGAGAAATATCCTTTTTGTGACTGTGTGGGCAAAAAATTAAAAGAAAACAAAACTATTTTCTACACAGAAAACAGGTTTCCTGTATAGGAAACCCTTTAACGAACAGAAAAGGGTATGTGTGCAGAAAAGCACATGTTTTTCTCAACATAATGATTCCTGCCTAACACTTCAAAATATTGGGTACCAGGAAAAAATTGCACAGAATTATCACTACTCTGTTGTTCTTCCTGACAAGATTTCCTGTTCATCAGGAAACCCATTTCTTGAACTGGGAACATATAATTGCAAGCTTTCTTTCCAGCTCTATCATGCACCGTTTAACATAAAGAAATGCTTGCTTTTCTAAACCACCAATGGGCTTCCATCCACTTCAGGATTATTTTATTTTCTCTTTGACAATTTTGTCAGTCTGTGCATCCCCTAGAGGGTCTTGGGACAGAAAACTGGCCCCTGGTTCTGCCATAGGTGAGAAGGGGATGGAAGCTTCCACAGAGCAAGTAATGAATTCAGCTGAACTCACACTAGAACTAAGAAGAATTGACCAGCACCTTCTATAGAGCACTGACTGAAAGTTTCTGGCCTTCAAGGAGGGGAGCTATTGCTTCAGCAAAGACTTTCTGGGAGGTTATAAAGCAGGGGGTGAGCAACCTGTGCTGAGAAAAATAGAAAAATGCATCAGAAGACATGAAACTGCTATCAGACTAGGTTGGGCCATTTGTCCATCTAGCCCAGGGGCTTGTCTACATTGGCCAGAATATGCCACCTTCTGTCTGGAGTATTCTGGTCCTAGAGCTAGCCTGGATTGCCCACACCACCCATTACCATGATGGAATGAGCAGAAGTCCGCACACATGTGCCATCTAGTATTGGCTGGCACCTCCACTGCTATTGTGTGTCACACTCTGTGAAGCCAGAAAGGAGGCCCTCAGCATGTGATCAAGGCTAATCATATGCAGAGGGACTTGATAGTGCTGGGGGCCTCCTTCCAAGCTTCAGAACAACACCAGTGGTGGCACTGGAGGCATCCAGCAATACAGCCTGGTGTGCAGGAACGGGATCCTGTATTCCCACAGTGGACCCATCCGGGTTTTCCCACAGGATGCAGGATTTCCTGGGGGTTATTTTGAAAGATTTTTTAAAAGTTTAACCCAGCCTCCCCACCTCCCGGCTTCACCTCAGACATCGTCAGGACTGTCTGGAGGCAAATTGGGGCAAGAGCCCTGCATCATTTGGACTGCAGGGTTCCAAGCCGGGGGGGAAGCTGGTGTAAATTACCCATCTAGACAATCCCCAGAAGAGTCTACTTTGATTGAGAAGGATTTTCCAATGTTCCATCCAGCAGGGTTCTCTCTCCTCTTTGGTTGCCTATCATCCTCTGAAGCTTTAAGCTGAAGTGCCAGGGAAAGAACCAAGGATGTGCAACAAATGCAATCTGGCACTGAGCTATGGCTCCTTCCCATAATTGTATGATGCTAAATCACTAGTAATATCCATGATGTATTTGAGTAGGTCAGAAAACAGAGACATTCAGAGGGGAAAAAAAGTAGGGCAAGATAGATTGTCCTTCTAAACGTAATGGCACATAGCATACCAATATATTACCCAAATAACACGAGGGGCTACCCAGAAATGAAGAAACATGGTGATAGTAAGTTATTCAGGAACTAAAAATGCTGGGGAAACAACTTTCTATATTTACAGCTGAAGAAATAGAAAAGGAATCTAGATATTTATAACAACATAATTTTGAACACAACAACAAACCTGGCTGATGGCTTGCCTATACTGTAGAATAAGAGAAGAAAGTAGGAGGAGGGGGAACAATGATTGCAGAATTAAAGGATAGGGAAAGAAGAATTACAAATGAGAAAGAGATTAAGAAACTCCTCTATAACTATTTTGTTAATTTGTATGAAAATCGATTGGTAAAGGAAGAGGATTTGAAAACATTTTTTGAAGATCATCAACAACCTAAAGTCCCTTTGGAACAGAGAGTGAAGCTGAATAAGCCAATTACAATAATGGAAATAAGCAATGTGATTGATGAAAGTCCAGAATCTGACAGATTAACAGCAGCCTATTATAAATGCTTTAAAGAACAATTGATTAAACCTTTGCATAAGACAATGAATGCAATACTACAAGATGGAAAAGTTCCTGAATCATTGCAAGAAGCAAACATTGCTCTAATTCATAAAGCAAGTAATATCCATGTTGCTTTTGAATGGGCCAAAAAAACAGAGACATCCAGATGGGGGGTGGGTGGGTAGGACGAGATAAATTGTCCTTCTAAAGGTAAAGGCACATAGCACACCAATATGTTACCCAAAAACATGAGAGGCTACTCAGAAATGAAGAAATATGATGATAGTTAAGTACAAGTATAAAATTGGGGTGGTTGTCAGAATATCTCCCTAACAGGCAGAAAGATAAGGAGTTATGCTTTGTTTCTGTTCCCAGTCTCCCTTCATTAAATTACCTCCCTTTAAATCATGGCAGTTGCCATAAAAAATAATGGAAATTCAGCCTAGAACAATGGTTGCACAACACAGATGAACAGGTAAACTAGAGAGCTTAATAGAGTGGTTTACAAAATTTACAATGAGGAGGACTCAAAACGACTAAAGTTAGGAAAGAAAAGCCTTTATGGTATTACTAGTTCATCTAAAGCAGTCCAATTCAATTAGCTGTTAAAAGGTGCATCAGTACTTATGTAACTCCAATGGATTCAATAAGTCGACTCTAATTGGGACTACCAATAAGCTTCTCGCTATCATCTTAGCAAAGGGGGGGGGGAACGTGATGTGGAATTAAGGAAGATGATACAAGGGGCTCAGGCCTGTTTTTTGTTTGTTTTGTTTTGTTTTGTTTTAGGAGTTTGGTTTTTTATAGCGTCAGACTGCAGTGATGCTAGTGAAGATCTGCACCACTGCAATGAAATGCCATTCATATTTGTGGTAATCAGAGCAGGACTAGATGGCTCTGGCTTGTTGAGACCTGCAGAAGTATGGGCATAGTGTATGCTGGGATCCAAATCCCTTCAGCCCCAGACAGCAGAGCCAATGGTTTTGTGTGTGTGTGTGTGTGTGTGTGTGTGTGTGTGTAATACCCCCTTCTGCTCCCAAAGCAGGATCCAAGGTGGTGTACAGTATGAATTAAAATGGAAGACAGCTAACATTAATAACACCAAAAAAATAAATTAAAAACAATTAAATGAGCTCCTACGGTATACTGTTGTTGGTGTGTGCCTTCATGTCTCTAAGGCGACCTTGTCATGGTGTGTTTTTTTTTTTTTTGGCAGAATTTGTTGGGGGGGGGGTTGCCTTTGCCTTCCTCTGAGGCTGAGGCTGTGAGTTGCTCAAAATCACCCAGTAGGTTTCCATGGCTGAGCAGGGATCTGAACGCTGTCTTCTCAGGGTTTGCCTCCACAGAGTGTATCCCAGCTTGCCCCCAGCTTGGACCCTGCAGTCCAAACAATGTAGGGCTCTTGCCCCGCTTCACCTCTGAGCAGTGCAGATGATGCCCAAGGAAAAGATGGGGGCAATTGGGCTAAAGCCCATTAAAAAGGTTTAATTAAACACCCGGGAAAACACACTTTGTGTGGCCTTAATGTGATGAGTTCTGTCCTTTTCTTTAGCCCATCTTTTAAAATAAGTGACCCAAACATGGACTGGATGTGTTAATGGGAATGGGTGAATGTCTGCAATAGGTAATTCTGCACTCACCCATTCCTGAGGTCAAGGTTCATATAGCCATGAGTCAGAACAGGCCACGAGCACATCTTCCCATCCCTACCAGTAAAAATACAACAATAACCAATTAATTCATCAACAGTTAGCTGCCCTTTTCAGATACCCCAAATCTACTGCTTGACGTATTTATTATTATGTATTTATTTGATTCCTTTCTATCTTGCTTCTCTCCCAATAATCAGACTCAAGGCAGCTAACAGCATATTCAAAAACCATACAGATTAAAATGATCCAAAAACTTCAATAAAAGCATCAATGTAAAAGTTATTTTAAAACAATTGAAACAATTTATGAAGTCAAAAACATTTCATTAAACAGCAAAACATCAAAGCATTTTCATTCATTAAAAAAATTAATAAAAATGGTATATGCAAACCATAGAAAGATCACCACACAGCATGAAAAAACACATCCTAGTCAGTTTCTAAAAGCCTGATGACATAAAAACACTTTAATTTTCTAGTGGGAAGGAGAGCAAAGATGGAGTCTCCCTGGCCTCCCTTGGGAGGGAGTTCAAAAGTCTGGGAGCAACCACTGAGAAGGCCTTCTCCCTGTCCCCATGAAATGAGCTTGAGACAGGGGTGGGGCAGAACAAAAGGATTCCTCAGAAGATCATAGAGCTCTAATGGGCTCATAAACAGAGACTATGGAGATTTTCACATGGGGAAATTATTCCCCGGGGAGATTGGGAGAGAAACGGGCTGTTCTGGCAGCAGCGCCCCATTTCTCACACCCCCTTCCTTCTCCCGATCTCCTGTCATCTTCCCTCTGTGCTCCTTCCATTTTACTAACCTTGTTCGTTAGTAAAAAATTGCAGAACGTATCGGGAGAGAAATGGAAGCAGCATGGAGGGAAGATGACGGGAGATCGCAATAAGGAAGGGGGCGTGCGAAACGGGGCGCTGCTACCAGAACAGCCCCGTTTCTCTCCCAATTTCCCCAGGGAATAATTTCCCCATGTGAAAATCTCCATGGTCCTTCAAATACCCTGTACCTAAACTGTAATGACAGCAGCTACTTCTCACCCTGTCTGATAGTAATCCTGGTCCTGTGAAGGTGACAGGAGGATTCTGCATACTATCATGCAGATGTCTCCAACACTGGCACCCTTTCAGACCAGCCATTAACTAAGCGGGTGGGTTAGACCATGGGGTCATGGGAAAGCCAATCCTGGTGTAGCCATTCATGATTTGCTGCACTGGTCTTTGCCCTACAAAGTTTCTCTTGGGTTCAGTACATCCAATATGCAAGGCAGGTATACAAGGACCAGAAACAGGTATACTGAAATCTCTTACATGAAGCAAAAATAATGACCCAGGGCTACACTTAGAGGTTTGGTGCCTTAACACACTTGCATGGTTCAAGGGTATATATTCAGTGAAAATTAGGAATGGGTGAGCATTTTGTTTCAGTCCGTTTCTGACAAGAATTTTCACAAATGACTTCATGCTCAGCACAGGCTTAATTTGAGATCTTTTTAACCCAAAAAAGGAGGGAAAAAAAGGAAAATGGAGGAGGAAAAGAAAATGAACAGATTCATATATCTAAAACCAGGGGTTTGAATACTTACCACTTAAAGGTCTAGTTCTGAATCCCTGTGTATTTATCCTTATTAGTGCTGAATTAGGCTTGTCATTTCACTTGTTTTTTCCCCAAGAATTCCTCATCTCTAACACCTGTATGACAGGCAGGTGCAATATTGTCCTCTCTATATTGGGAATTCATAGGACCATTGCTCAACAACATTTTTATCAATGACTTAGGGCTTGTTTACATGGGCTATTGCCCTGGCTTGCCCCCATCACAAAGCCCTGCAGTCCATATGACACAGGACATTTTCCCCATTCTACCCTCAAACAGTCCTTACAACCCTGGGGTAGAGATGGGGTTGAGACTAGGGCAAGCTGGAGTAGTGCCCGATAACATGTTTTTAAATACCGTAATACCTGTTTAAAACTGTTTCTGCTGGCAAAAACTGTATTGGGCATTGTGAGACTGCAGGACCCCATCCCTGCAGGATGGCCCTTGTTGAAGCTGCCAATCTGCTTCACTGTCTCAGAAGGCAGAAAGATTTCCCATGGTATGTGACAAAGATTGGTCACATGTAGGGGGCCTTGTTCACATATTCTGGGGAGCCCCTTGTTGCCTTCCAAGACAGCAAAGAAAATGGCAGTGGCAGCAGCTGCAGCAATGGACCAGTGTTCTTGTCTGGACTCCAGCCCATTTTGTTGAGATAACGGGGAAGAGATAGACAAGATCTGCAGCCAGGATATGCCAGCATATCCTGGTGTATCCTTGTGTAGATGAGCCCATGGATAATGGGGTGGATGGAAACCTTTTCGAATTTGCAGATGACACAAAATTGAGAGGGGTGGCTAACACATTGGAAGATAGGGACAAAACTTACAAGGACCTAGATAAGCTAGAAGATTGGGCAGAATTTAATAAAATGAAACTCAAGAGACATATGCAAAATTATAAATTTAACCCACATAAATCAAATGCACAGGTACAGGATGGGTGATACATGGCTCAGCAGTACTACATGGGAAAAGGCTCTGAACTAAAGAAAGTCATGAAAAACTCTGAGATTTATTGGAAACTCCAGAGTGACCTCAGGATCTTTTGCTATCTGGAGAGATACATTGGGTCTGTTTCAGCCTGATCCAGTTGTCCACATACAGATGTGACACCACCTCTGTTACACTGCACTGAGCAGCACAGGATGGATCCCTATTGGAGCTGCCACTGCTGCTGCTTCCTCACCAGCTAAGGAGCTCTGTGGAAAGGTTAGAATACGGTGCCCATGCAATCAACAAGGAGGGAATAGAGCAACCCTCTCCTTGTTGATCACATGTCTGGGCCAATCCAGTGTTGATCCAGCTGGCCCATGTGAGCAATGACGGCCATTGCACCAGATTCAGCCTGGTGCATGTGGCCACCATTGAGGTTGATCCAGGGCCAGTCTGGAGCATAATGCACTAGACTGGCCCCAGATTTAAGCAGCCAGTGTAGACAAGCCCTTTGATTTTTTTGGTAGATTTGTAACTGCTTCCCAGTAATACCTGAAGAAAGGTATAAAAGATAGATTTTTGCATTTGTACACTTCATGTCTCTGGCTTTTCTTCACAAACGAAGATTCAGGAAGGACTCATCCCGTGCTTTCTGCAAGCGCGCTGATGACTAAAAAGGCCAATCCGAGATAAACAAGTCCGGTTGCAGAAAGCACAGCAGAAGGTCTCCTTGGGTGATGTTTCCGGGTTGTGTTTCTTTCTGTGTTGTTTCTTTTCAAGATTTGTTCGGCATGAGTGCTAATGTAAGATTACTTGCTTAGAATAAAAGCTTTTCTTTTCCCCATGTACCTTTGCTTGGTGTGTGCATGTGTGCATGTGTGTATGTGTAGGATTCTCATCTCTCAGAGATGGAAAAAGGATAAGTTAAAACCCCCAGGGACCTTTGACTAAATTGCTGAGTCTTGGAGTGCAAGACATTTAGTGGGTGGGTTAAAGCAGCTGATAGAATTCAGTGGTCCTCCCTCCTATTCAACAGCAGGAGATGTGGCTGAGTTTGTAGCACTAACAGATAAGAATTCTTGCCCTTCAATGAAATCTTCCCTCAGTTCCAAAATTAAATTGCAGTAACTTAAAACATCAGTTGAGTATTTAGAAATACAGTTTAGGCACCCAAAGGCTGCCGACACACTCCAGAACTAATGCAGTTTGACACCACTTTAACTATCATGGCTCCATCTTATGGAATCCTGGGATTTGCCATTTGTTGTGGCACCAGAGCTCTCTGACAGAGAACGCTGAATATCTCATAACACAACAAATCCCAGAATTCCATAGCATTGAGCCATGGCAGTTAAAGTGGTGTCAAACTGCATTATTTTTGCAGTGTGTCAGCTGCCAACGAAAAGGGGGAGGCAGAGTTCCCAAGAGTAGGTGAACACAGCAAGAACGTTTCTGTAAGAATGTCCATCAGTCTCACCAGACTAAAATGCATATAATTATTAGGGTGAATCTGTAACTGTAACACCAATATATTTTTTTTCAAAGTTCATGTATGATGGGCTTTCATATTCTCTGCAGCACTGATTACTCTGTGAATGATTTGGTACTTCACTAGTATGAACCATAGGAGATTTTCAGACAGGCAAAAATCTCCCCTTGCCGCGCGAGCAGCCTCCCGAAACTGCTGCGCGGCAAGGGTCTTTTTCGGACCGCGCTGTGCCTGTGGCGAAACCGTCCGTGTCACTTCCGTGAAGCTTGGGACGGCTCCGCGCCATATTTCAATCACGGAGGCTGCCCGTGCTTGAAATATGACGCGGAGCCGTCCCAAGCTTCACGGAAGTGACACGGACGGTTTCGCCACAGGCACAGCGCGGTCCGAAAAAGACCCTTGCCGCGCAGCAGTTTCGGGAGGCTGCTCGCGCGGCAAGGGGAGATTTTTGCCTGTCTGAAAATCTCCATAGTCTCTGACCTCTTTGGTTGTAACAACAGACTTGGTGACTGTCATATTTAAGTATCAGTTTCCAAAGCAAACAAGAGTGTATAATTAAAAAGAGGGTTCAGTAATATCACCAAAATAGGGCTTCTGTCTAATTGCAAAGTAAAATGAAATGCACAAGATATTGTTTTTCTCTTTCTCGCTAATACTCTAATACTAATTGCTCCCCTCACAGCAGAGTAAATAGAATTTGTATTCAGTGAACACACACATGGAATGATAAGCATAAAGCCATGCAATACAACTTCATTAAGCTAATCTTCATTTTAATGGCACACTTGCTATTTCGATATATATAAAAAGCAGATATGAGTCTTTTCCTGTTGCCTCTATGGTAGTGAATAAAATTGTACCAATGGGATGGCCAACATCATGGTGGTCAAGGACAATTTTCTTCCCCTCCATAACCTTCTGCAGGCTACACCCTACCAAACACACACAGTAAGCCCACATGCCTCTGCAGTCCCTCTCAAAATGGTGAGAGGAAGTGACATCACATCACTTCCTATCGCCATTTTGTAAGGGACTGTGGAGAAAAATAGTAGTCTGGGGCATTTGTGGGGGTGGGATGGGAATATTTTTGTGTTTTTATGTGAATTTATGTGTTTATGTGTTTTCCTGAATTTCCTGAATTTATTCTTTTAAAAATTGAGGGTTGAGGGACTTTGCAGGACTGGTGAGGGGTTTCAGGAGCCTCAAAAATGGAGTGCAATTCTGCATAGGCTCCATGGGCTGCACAATGCCCACTCCTGGACCAAATGGACTCCTGGACCATAAAGGGTATAACCAGTGGGGGGGGGGCAAGTGGGCAGGGATCAGACACCACCATCAAAGTAGATCCCAAAGACCACAGAAATTGATAATTAATTAATTTTAATTAATTAATTAGCTTTTAATGTCCTGGCCTATATGCAAAGATCTCCAGGTGACTTACAATAAAATCAATTGAAAACAAAAAATAACAGTAATTTTAAATGGCTAAAATATATATTAAATCATTTAGGAGTTTAAACCAGACAATTTAAAGCCAGCTAAAACCATTTAAAAATAATCCCAGCCATAGCCACATGTGCAAATTGGATAAAAACCAGTTAGGCCCTAAAGACTTTAATAGGAAGCCACATTTTGAGTTGGCACTGGTATGACACCAGTGTTGGTGTCAATCGGGCCTCCAAGGGGAAGGTACCGGTATTCTATAACTGTGGTGACACTACAGAGAAGGCCTTCTCCCATGTTCTCCCATAACATATCTCTCCCACTGGTGAGATTCAGAGGCATATATATACAGTTTGTCCCCCCATGTATACACCCATGACAGTTTATAATTATAATGGGGCCTGGTCCATGCATTAAAAAAAATGTATACATCCTTAACAGGATTAAAGATTACAAGAGTAGAGAAGTGTGGCAAAATTACAAGAGATACTTTAAGTGATCTTTGCAACTCTGTGCTTCTGCAGTGTGAATAGTGCATTCATTGCTTTGCAGGGATAATAATTTGAACATCTTGCATAACATTGTATTTTAAAATGGAATTTGAAACTCTGATTAAATCATTATTAAAGCATTTATTCATCAATATAAATGCATTTACTTAGTCTTCAAGTAATCACCATAGCTAGAGTACATACATTGGGGGGGCACCCTGTAAATAGAACCATTCCTTCAAGTATCAAGGCCCCATGCTATTTAGGGCTTTAAATGTCATCACCAGCACTTTGAATTCAGACCAGAAGCATATTAACAGCGGGTGCAATTCCTTTACCTTTTTAACTAGTGTTCTATAGTTTCTGTATGGTGTTCCATTCAGTGATCTGCAGTCAGCTGCGTATTGCACTAACTGCAGTTTCTGAGTTGTCTTCAAAGGCAGCCCCACATAGAGTGCATTGTAGTAGTCTAGTGCATGTATTAACCATAAAAGGATTTATATAAATGTTCAGGAGACATATTCAGGGGTAGCTGTGTTGGCCATACAGCAAAATACAACAAAATCCAAAATCCACAGAAGGGTGATAACTTTATGGGCCAACCAACATGCAGAAAATGAATCATGCAAGCTCTTGAAACTTCCCTCCCTTCTTCATCAGGCAAAGACATTTAAAATCATATAGGAGAAAAAAGGTGATGTTAGAGTCACAGATCTACATTCTGTCACAGATGTTAATCTGTTGTCAGTTAAGATGGTACTGAGGGATTGCAATGCAGGCAGAAATCACGCTGTCTTGGCTGTGTGAGAATCAGGGCAATAAAAGACGAGTAATAAAATTTCAATTGCATTAGCAACAGAAAAGCAATGCCCCTTGAGAGCCAGATGTTTCTAATGGAGTTGAAATTTTGTTACTTGTCTTTCATTGCCCTTTGTCCCTGGTCCTAACATGGCCAAGAAGGAGTGGACATGCTGGTGTCTTTCACACGCATAAGTTCCTCTATGGTAGCAACTGGATTTTGAAAAAAATCTGATGCAAAATGGATACATTTAGTTCAAGAAGCAGAGTTGTGTAATTGGTGCCATGGATATGCATTGTGCATGGATGGCTGGGGGTAGTGAAGGAGAAGAGGCATTTTTTATTTTGTAAAAATTGATACTGTTATATTGGCCTTTTGTCTGGAGGAAAGAATTGGAGAACATAACTTCTTTGGTCATGGATAAAGACCTGTGGTCAAAACATATCTGGCCTCTCTTTGTCTGAAGAATTGCCAAGACCTTTGGCCATTTATTTTCCTTCGACTGTTGACCTATGTCATATGGAGCTTTTCCCATATTGCTATTTATAGGTTTGGACTATGTAGTTTAAACCTGAACAACTGATTATTGTATAAATTTATTTTTTAAAAAATGTTATACACACACACACACACATCTTCTAACACTGTTTGTGTACATTCAGTTGCACATTCAGTGGGCTCATCTACATGGGCCAGGAGACATCAGCTCCCCACTGGAGTATCCTGCTTGTGGATCAGGCCCGTTACTCCCCCATTACCTGCATGGAACAAGCCGGAGTCCAGATGGGCACGTTGACCCATTGCTGCAGCTGTCAACACCATCTGCCTCAGAGTGTGGTGGAGTCTCCTTCTTTGGAGGTTTGTAAACAGAGGCTGGCTAGGCATCTGTTGGGAATGCTTTGATTGGGTATTCCCAATAAAAAATAATAATAATCCTGCATGGCAGAGGGTTGGACTAGATGGCCCTTGTGGTTTCTTCCAACTCTGTGATTCTATGATCTCCCTCACTCTTCTGAAGCCAGGAAGCCAGCCTGGAACATGTGACTAAGGCCCCCTGAATTTGACCAGCCTTGGTCACGTGCTGCAGGCTTGCTTCTTTCTGCAGAAGAGCGAGGCAGAGGGCAGCTGAAGCAATGGGTTGGCATGCTGGAATGGGCTCCTGTGGTCACATGGGGCCTGGTCCATTATATTTTAACCAACTGCAAGATTTTCCTGGGTATTTTTAAAAAACCGATTTATTGGGCCCTACCCTGTCTTCCCCTTGTCTTAGCCTCATCTTTGCCCCAGGGGTCATGAGTATTGCCCAAATGCAAAATGGGGCAAAAGCCCTGCATCATCTGGGGTGCAGGGATCCAAGACAGAGGGCAAAATGGGGTAAATCTAGACAAGCCCTGTGTCTTGGTTCATTTGTGTAATATTGCCATTCAACACAAGATTTGTGTAGCACGATTAATGCATAACTCCACATATGGAGATTTACACTCTGCCACCGTACTGTAGGATCACAGCCTTGGCCGTACAGAAATCCTTAACTCAATTGGCTGTTTGATTGACTGAAGCTTCTACATACTTCCAGTTCTTTTATGGCATGGTAGCATGTCACATCATTTGAGAATCACAGATCGACATCATGAATCTGATTTCCTCTCCCCAAACTTCATATACTATATATCTTTGTTTACAAGCAGCAGCATCTATCGCACTTAATTGCTTCCTTCTCCAACTTGAAATTCAGAGGCTTGATGGTATATAATTGCTCTCACTTGCCGCCTCTTGTAGCAAAAAGGAAATCAAATGTGCCAGCTCTGAAGCAGAGACATACAATAATTAAAATCTCTTTTTTGTCTTTGAATATGTGTGTGAGAGAAGGAGATAGAGAGCTTGTTAGCACCTCCAAGCAGAGCACTTGTCTTACCTTCATTTTCCCCTGAGTTGCCAAAAGTTCTGCTCTTTCATATGAACATGCATTATGGTGAGAATTCAGGGGCTCATGACATGGCAACCTACATGTCCCTTAATGCTCTCCATCATAAAGCAGCCAGAAGATCATGTAAAGATAATGGCCTGGCTCTCAATGAAGTGGCCAACTTGTGTCTGGGTGGCCCTGCTTCCAGACTGCAAATTACTGAATCATCCTGAATGAATTAATTCCTCCACATAGAAAACTCAATAGAGAGAAAAGGTGAGTGTGGAGGAGAGGATGCACCATCCCAATTTACCCAATTATTCAGCCTGGCTGCCTCTCCACTTCCACTGCCACCTTTCTCTCAGATTTTCCTTATCCCTTCTTTGGAATGGGGTCTGACTTTCTGTGGATAGTATATGTGATTGTGTGGACTCTATTTGTAAGTGTGCCTAATAGATGTCAGTGAGGGAAATAATTCACAATGCGTCTGGACTGTATAACAAAACACAAATATCGGTTTATTAACTGAATGTGTATAGCAGGAATGCTTCACTACTGTGCCTCCAACTTAGTTAATTTCTTAATGTTTCTTTGGATATTATCAGATGCACTAAATATGCCATGGTACCAACTCCAGGAGATTGCTAAAGGGCTTGATTTTCAGATGACGTTGTCTCTGGCTCGTCATGCTCCTGTTCTACCATTGGTTCTTTCTATTCACGGGCTAAGCCATGAATAGATTGCCCATTCTATTTCTGTCATGGAAAAATGGGCGAGTGAAAAGGTGCCCCATTATGCTGGTGCCATGCCAGCATCAGTGGGAGGTCTGTGTTGAACACTTCCAGGGGCGATTGGGAGATCCAGGTAAGTGACACACCTTATTTTGGTACCCTCCCTGGGTTACATGATATTTTTAAGTGTGTTTAGGTGCGTTTTGCACTAGTGTGTGTATTTTTCTTTTTAATTTTGAATTTCCCACATGCTTACCTTTTTACGAGAATGGCCCAGGATTTCAAATAAGGAAGTGAATGCAGCTCTGTGACAGCTGCATTCACTCCTGGGCTGCCAAGGGGAGGGGAGCACATGCTATAAGGTAGGTCTGAAAATATTTGTTTGTGTGCCAGGATGGGGATGGGAGGGTGGTGGTAGAGGAGATAGCGAGACGGGGACACTATTTTTTGTCCCTGTCTGATAATCTCCTTAGTCCCACTCTGTGGTGACCAATTACATGTAAAAGCTCAGATAATGTTCTTTGAGCCCTTAATAATAAAACCAGATAACCACCAGACTCAATCACTCTTTCTTGCTCTCTTAACTTCCACTCACTATATAATCCATTCAGGCTGAACACTCCCTCAAGCACAGACCATACTGCACACAGTCATCACTCTATTCCCTCAAAAGCAAACAGGTATAAACTCAACTTAAACTGACTCTCTCAACTGTCATATACATCTTCCAAACTCTAAAAAACCCCTCCCATTATAGTTTCCTGCTCTGGGATTGGCTCCCTTATGCTCTTTCCCATTTACTCAGCAGCATACCATCAACTGCTTGTCACAAAGAGCAACAGCCATGAGGAGCACAACAAATGCTAGAAATCATGGCCCATATATATTTTAAGGTTGTGGGACTATAATCATTTGCCTAGGAGTAGGGATGGGAGGATATTTGATTCACAGTACATATATTCATGAAAACAATGTATATGGATATATTATATTAGGGACAAGTGCCTCCAACTCTGCCCATATATTAGGCAACATTGCACACAAAAATACAAATGAATGCAAAAAGGTGTACACAGTTTTAAATAAATATTTTGCAAACTGGCATGCAGCAATGGGATAAAACAAATTTAAAAATGAAGAAAGGAGAGAAACCAAAATTGTAAAATGAGTCCACCTCCACAGGGAACTCCTGTTTACAGAGTGCGTTTGTGTGATGGCTGATTATGGTATTCTTATGTGAGACATGCTACTCTTCAGAAAATGGTGTAGGATATAGGGTCTTGGGGGCTTACTTTTCTCTGTCATTTGTGTATGATGAATAATTATTCACTGGTTCTTCCTGAGTAGATTCTCATGCTCATTTTTGAAATGCTACCACAATGTAACTTTTACCATGTGCACTTCCAATAAATAATCACCACCACCGCTGCTGCCGCCACCTTCTTTAGTGAGTGTGTGGATTTCTGTTGTTGTATTTCACATAGAATCACTTGGAAAGAAAATGGCAGGAGAGACAATATTTTCTTCAGTGTAATCTCTCTTGAAATATTGTGATTTCATCCCTCCTGGTAAGCAAACAGATCACAAGACAGTTTATCTATAGTCTGCAAAGGGGAAACTGGCTGCTTTCACAATTTTGCCTTGTCCTCTATCTTCTATCTTGTCCTCTGTCTTCCAGAGCTGAAGCTCTGGGAAAGTTGCCCCGCATCTACAGCCTTTTCTGAAGTCACTCTAAGCAAAACAAACAAACAAACAAACAAACAAACAACCCCCCCACACACAAATAGCTAGGTGGGGAGAGGCAGCAAACTTTTGAGCCACTGGTGTGTGCAGTTATATCCCATAGATCCCATAGGCAACCTCTAAACAAAAGGATGTGGGTTCTAGAGAAATTGAAGGACAGAGTTTCCCTCAGAAAAACAGAAAAACTGACAGCAAATTAATAGGTGAGAACAAAGCTTCAAAGGTCTGTACGCTAAAACATAGTTTGGGAAACAAACAAGATGGGCTGGAAGTCCTAGTGCAGGAAGTTAAATATGGCTTTATATTCATAACCGGGACCTAGTGGGATGATTCCCATGACTGGAATTACAATTGAAGGGTATAATGTATTCAAACAGAATAGATGTGGCAGAAAAGGAGAAGTAACACTATATCTCAAAGACAAATTCACTTGTACAGAAACCCATGAAATTGGGCAGAGTACACTAATTGAGAGCATTTGAGTAAAAATAAATGGAGAAATAAATAAATGCAACATTGTGGTAGGAGTTTACTATGGGCCACTAATCCAAAAAGAGGTAGTGGATGATGCTTTTCAAGAAGAAAAAACCCCTCAGAAATATCAAAGATGCAAGAATTAGTAGTTAAGGGAGGCTTCAATTACCCTAATATCTGCTGGATGATTAACTCTGCTAAGCATAGGCTGTCCAACAAATTCCTGATGTTCCTTGCAGAAAATTTCCTTTTTCAAAAGGTAGAGGAAGGAATAAGAGGATTGGCAGTCCTGCATTTGAGCCTAGCCAACAGGGAGGAGTTCATCACTGGAATTAAAGTAGTCAGTACATTAGATGGAAATAAACATGCAATGCTAGAACTTACAATTGTGGAACAGTGCAAAGAAGAATACAATCAAACATGGACCTTGGATGTCAGGAAAGCTGATTTTAACAAGTTTAGGGAAATACTGGGTAGAATCCCATGGCAAGACATGCTAGAGGAAAAAGATACTAAGCAAGGGTGGGTGTTCTTGAAAAAGAAGTCGCTGAAAACACAGTCACAAATAATGCTATGGAAAAAGAAAAATGGGAGATATCTGAAAAAGCGAACATGGCTGCACAGTAAACTCAAGAAGGAAGTGAAAGGGGGAAAAAAAGCATGTTAAAAGAATGGAATGAAGAATGAATCAAGGAAGAATATAGATGTGTATCCCAAGCTTGCAGGGATAGTATAAAGAAAGCTAAAGCTCAGAATGAGCCGAGACTAGCGAGGGAAGTAAAAAGCACCAAAAAGGAGTTTTTCAGATATATTTGAGGCAAGAGAATGACCAAGGAAACAACTGGCTGCTCTTCAGTATGGATGGTGAAATGCTAACAGAACTCAATGAAAAAAGTAGAATTGCTTAATACTAATTTTACTTAAGATTTCTCCCAAAATGAGAGCTCTGTGCTTCTATGCAGCAACAGAGATCTTGGCAATATTGATAGGGAGTTAGTCAGGAATCACCTAACTAACCTGAATTAGTTCACATCTGCAGGGCCAGACAAACTACATCTTGCTGACGTTCTCTCTGAACCACTTGACATCATTTTTGAGAAAACTTGGAGAATGGATGAGGTGCCATAGAACTGAAGAAGGGCAAACATTTTCCCTCTCTTCAAAAAAGGTGAAAAAGAAGATATAGAAAACTACAGAACTACAGTCAGCCTGAACTCAGTACCAGGGAAAATATTAGCACGGGCTATACAGGACTCTGTCTGCAAGTATCTTCATGACAACGCAGTGAATGGTAGGAGTCAGCATGGGTTTGTCAAGAATAAATCCTGCCAAACGCAACTTCTTTTTTTCAATCCAGTTACTAGTTTAGTAGATGGTGGGAATGCTGTGGATGTCATTAACATTTCAACAAAGTACAAGGACTGTCTGTTAAATAATGAGATAGTGGACTTTTTCAAACGGGGGGGGGGGAATCCCGAGGAGGTTGGGGAAGAACGGGGCTGTCATGCTTACAGAGCCCCATTTCAGACAGCCCCATCCTCCTACATCCTCCTGACCTTCTCTTGTGCTGCGGGCGCCACTTTTTATTGACGGAGGTTTTCCATCAATAAAAAGTGGTGCCCGCAGCATGGGGGAAGGTCAGGAGGAGGTTGGGAGGAGGACAGAGAAGGACTGTGTTGTCTAAAACAGGGATCTGTAAGCATAACAGCCCCATTCTTCTCCCGACGTCCTTGAGTCCCCCCATTTGAAAAATTCCTGTGTTCTTACCTTTCAGACAAATCAGGGAGAACTGATTGTGAATGATTGAGTGGTGACCTTGAACACGTCTGAACCTAATTGCCAGTCATTGTTTAAAGCAGCTGTGTTGTCTGTTGTCTACTGGAAAAAAGCTAAGTTTAAAAGTTGAGCAACATATCAATTAGATTTTTTTAGTAAAATTGAAAAAAAAAACACCAATGGAATCTTTTCAAATGCTTACTGAGGCCTACGGAGAAGACTGCATGCCTTGTGTGCATGTGTTTGAGTGGCACAAAAGACTCAGAGAAGGATATGAGAATGTGGAAGATGATGAATGCCCTGGACAACCTTACACTTCAAGAACCAAAGAAATTGTGGAAAAAATCAGACAGATTGTTTGAGGAGACCATCGACTCAGTGTCTGAATGATAGCTGAAACCATGAACATTGGCAAAGGCACTGCATGGAAAATTTTGCATGAGGATGTCAACATGAGAAAGTTTGTGCCAAGTTGGTCTCTAGGGTTCTCACACCAGAGCAAAAAGAGTGCCACAAGGAAATTTGCACTGACATTGTGTAGCAACTTGAAGCTGACCTAAATCTTTTCCAAAAAATCATCACTTGTGATGAAACTTGGATCTTCCAGTATGATTCTGAGACAAAACGACAATCAATACACTGAAAAACACCATCATAACCAAGAATGAAAAAAGCACATCAAATGAAGTCTCTATTCAAAGCCATGCTCATTGGTATTTTGTTTTTGTTTTTAACATCAAGAGCGTAATTTTGGCAGAATGGGTTCCCAGAAGGCAGAACAGTGAACCAGCATTATTATAAGGAAGTTTTGACAAAGCTGAGAGAAAGAGTCAGGCAGGGGGATAAGGCCAGAACTGTGGAAAAATGATTTCATTCGTCATCAAGATAATGTGCCTGCTCACACATCACTTTCTATGAAGCAGTTTTTGGCCAATAAATGCATCACTGCACTTGAACATCCTTCATATTTCCCAGATTTGGCACCATGTGACTTTTTTCTTTTCGCTAAAGTGAAATCGGTGCTTAAAGGAACATGTTTTGAGTCAACTGATGCAGTAAAGAAGAAAACAGCAGATGTGTTCAAACAGCTAACAGGAACTGATCTGCTCCATGCCTTTGACCAGTGGAAAACAAGACTACATTGCTGTGCAAGTGTGAATGGGAAGTATATTGGAGGGGACAAGCATTAGAATTGTAATAAATATAAATAAAGATGGGTTATTGTATCAGTCTCGTTATTTAATAGACAGGGCCTGTATTTCTTAAGGTCTCCATCATATTTTGATTAGCAAACTCATTAAAGGTAGAATAGATGGAGATTCTGTCAGATGGATCCAAAATTGGTTGGAAAACTGTGCTCAAAAAGTTGTCATCAATGGCTGCACTTCATAATGGAACGAGGTCTCAGGTGGATGCCTCAGGGTTCTCTTCTAGGGCCATAACTCTTCCAGATTTTTATCAATAACTTAAATGATGGGTCAGAGGGAATCCTTATCAAGTTTGCAGATTACAGAAAACTGGGAAGAGTGGCTAACACATTGGAAAATAGGAACAGAATTCAAAAGGAATTAGATAAACTAGAAAATATGGCAGAAATTAATAAAAGGAAATTCAGTAGAAAGAAGGGCAACAAGGATGATAAGAGATATGGAGAAGAAAACGTATGATGAAAAGTTGAAGGGGCTGGGCGTGTTCAGCTTAGTGAAGAGGAGACTGAGGGATGACATGATTGCCTTTTTAAAAATACCTCAAGGGATGTTACAGAGAGGAGGAAGCAGGACTGTTCTCTACTGGCCCAGAGAGCAGGACCAGGTCAAATGATTTGAAGTTATAGGAGAGTGGATTTTGATTGAACATTAAAAGGAACGTCTTAACAGTAAAAGCAGTTCAGCAATGGAATCAATTGCCTAGAGAAGTTGTGGGGTCTCCTTCTCTGGACATCTTCAAAAAGAGGTTACACAGCTCCCTGCTGGGGATGCTTTAGCTGGAGATCCTGCACTGACCAGGGAGTTTGACTCAGTGGTCAATGAGGGCCCTTCCAGCTCTATGATTCTCCAATTCCATGATTTTATTTCCTTAGTAAGAGGAATAATACTATGTTCTGTCACTAGATGTCACTATTTTCAGCTTCTCTAAATATCCTAAAGGCACCAGATCCTGTCTGATCTTGGAAGCTAAACTACTTTGATGGGAGACTACCAGTGAATACCAGATGCCTTAGGCCATATTTCAGATGAAGGAACTGGCAAAACCACCTCTGAGTATTCCTTGCCTAAGAAAACCCCATGGAATTCATGACATTGTCATAAGTTGGCAGACAATTTGAAGGCACATGCACACACACACACACACACACACACACGAGTCCAGAAGGATGTATATTGAAATGCCCATGCTCCTTCCCTAAATCCTGCTGCCCCATTTATCCTTGGCATATAATGGGTGGGGGCAATTTGGGTGGCTCTGGGGTCCAGCTTTCCTCTCCCAGGACCCCATGAGGGCCATAACACTTCTCCCACTGAAACATAAAGTGCCTGGAAGTAAGCATATAGATTTAAAAGATACTTATGACTAAGCCAAAGCACCTTTTCTTTACTTTTCTGTAGCCAGGAAGAGGCCTCGCTGCATGTGACCAAGGCTGGTCACATGTAGGGGGTCTTTCTCATGTGCTATGGGCCTGCTTCCTGATATCAGAGAGTGTGGTGTGGAGGGTGGTGGTGGCAGCTGCAGAGACAGGCTGGTGTGCTCGTCTGGACTCCAGTCCATGTTGTGCCAGTAACAGGGGAGGAATGGGCCAGATCCATGGGTGGAATACACTGGGCAGGAGCCAGGGTATTCTGGCCCATATAGATGAGCCCCAGTTCATCCCTGTCAGCTATGGATTAATACTGTCTCCGGACAAAAAAGACATGTGAGCATTGTGAGAAAAAACCCCTCTACAACTCCCTATGAAGAGTGTGTTATGTAAAAACCAAACCTGCAGATCGAAAGTCCCAGATCCAGCTAGGTAATCAGCTAGATGCAACCCATACGTATGGATGAAAGAAAGTAAGAAGAACGTCCCTTGTATCACAACCTCCTGTTCTTTCTCTTCTCTTTCTCTTTTTATTTTTTCATCTCTTTCTCCAGAGATTTCTCTCCTGGCAAGTTTGATGTCTGATGTCAACACTTTAATTTTGTTCCCAGTACGATCTACAGTCTGTGCCCTGTGGAGGACTGCAAAATTCCCCCCATCCAATGTGTGCCACTGCAGTAAAGAACCCATACAAATTATTGCATTTTTTAAAAAGATCAATACTTCATTGTCTCTTTTCTGTGAGCCTCTCAGAACGTTCATTTTATATGTGTCGGCAGACTCCAAGTATTTATATGGAAGCTGGCAAACTGTTTGGAGTGCCTTTTGGCAGCAAAAGAAACAGCTGGTCCCATCAAAGTGATTGCATTTTTGGGCATTAAATTAGATTTGGAGAGAATGTAATGAAGCCTGCCTGGGGATAAATTTTATAATCCTAGTGGATCCGTAACTCCAATATGTCAAGCCAGTAAGGTGTGTTTAAAGGAGTCCCGTTGACTTCAGCCACTTATCATTTGAACTTTGGAGGTGTGGATGGTATCATTGAGCTAAGATGGATTAATTCCATTTTGACGTGGTTCCTCTGCATCGCAGAAACTATAGCTAGAACAAAAGCATGCTTAGTCACTCCCCCCACACCACTTTTTTGCCACCGGGTACAATTTTGTCAAATCCCTGTACATCAGTTAAATAGCAGATCAAATCAACACAACCAAGGACCAAATGAATTATTTATGCGTATATATTGGGCAAGCATGTTAGTGGGAATGAAAATTTGCAAGTGTTACAGTCAACTGAGGTCTTTTCTGATAGTGGAAGAGAAAGCAAAGGGAATTCAAATCTATGTGAGGAAACTCCAGTCCTCCTATCTAAGAACAGGAACAATTGAAGTTACTACCAGATTTCATGCAAGTTTCATGCTTAGGAGACATGGGAGATTATCAGACGTGGGGGAATGTGCCAAAAAATCACATTCCCAACCACGCCAGAAGATTGCTAGAAGAACAGAAAGGGTGACCTTATCAGATGTCGCACCCTTCTGCCATTCCTGGGGCATAACCACTGCCGAGGATGAGGCTTCCCTTTTCTATTGATGGGGACAAACAACCAATAAAAAGGGATATCTGACTGATGGCCATGCCACGGCCTTGAAATGCTGGAGGACATCGTCGTCTGGTAAGGTTGCCCCATCCTGTTCTTTTAATGATCTTTTGCCACAGTTTTTGCCACGTCTGATAATCTCCGTGTATAGGAACATGGGGAGTGTAGGAGGAATTTAACCTTATAGCTTGCTATGATAGTATAGTACGACTGTATAGCCATCTTAGATTTATATAAATATCAACATTTATATCCTGATAGACCAATTCAGACTTGGGTTCTTTTGATGGAAAAAAAAAACACCTGCCGCTTTCACATTATCTATACCCAGATGTTGATTTCTCCCAAAATACATGTAAACAACAGATCATTCCATATTCATTTCTGAATGTTAATTTTCTTGCGTTTCTCCAAATCCTAGCTGTGTTTTTGCCATTCTCATTTTGTATGGGATTGAGAGACTTTGTGAGGGCATTTTTGTGCATATTTTGGTAGTATTGTTGTGTGTCTTCAAGTCGTTGCCAACTTATGGTCACCGTAAGGGCTTGTCTACAACAGCAAAAACATTTGCTCACCTGGAATCTGTTGCTGGCCGTCCAGATGACATACCAACTTTGCTCTGAACTAAGCAAAGTTGGGGAAAACTCTGGGGTTTCCCGGAAAATCTGGAGTGACCTCAGGTTCTTTTGCTGTCTGGACAGCTAGATTGGGTTCAATTCAGCCTGATCCATTTATCCACATGCACCATCTCACTTATCCTGTCCTGAGCAGCACAGGCAAGGGGATGGATTACCATCAAAAATTCTGCTGCTGCCACCTCATCAGCCAAGCAGCTACCTGTGAGAGCCTGGCTGGCATCACCATGCCTGCTGAGGTCAGCAATGAGACACTTATGCAACCAATAAATTAGGAAGGGTTTCCCCCTTCTGACATCAGCAAAAGCAATTACTCTGGCTGGGCTCTCACAGGGAGCTGCTTAGCTGGTGAAGCGGCGGCCACCCCAAAAACAGGGGATGGGCCAATGAGGCCAATGCTGTGTAAACCTGGTTGGCCCATGTAGACAACGACACCCATCACACCAGATTCAGCCTGGTGCATGTAGCTACCATCGCTCCAGACTGCCCCCAAATTACACAGCCAGTGTAGACAAACCCTGAAAGTGCTTGACTTGCCCAAGGTCACCCAGTGGGTGGCTGAGTGGGGATTCAAACTCTTGTTTCCAGACTCAACGCTCGAACTACTGTGCCACGCTGGCTCCTATACATAGTTCCTAATATTCAAAGAAGAAGCCATGCTAGTCTCTCACAGCAAGAAAAGGAAGAAGGGAGTGGGAGGAAAAAAAAGGAATGCAGCAGCACCTTTAAGACTAACTTGTTTTTATTTTAATAAGAGCTTTCATGGATATAAATCCCCTTCTTCAAATGAAGTACAGAGTGCTATTAAAATGTTCTGTTGGTCTATACAGCTGTCTTTTTTGTCTTTTGAATAAAGAAATAATTGTTTTTGTTGCAAAATGAGCTTGTCTTTGACCTGATTTCCTCCCTTCTATCTCAATTTTATTTGGAGTCACTCTGCTTAAATATCAATTTTTGAAACCTTGGTCCTGTAGAGAGTTAGTGCCTGGAGCACCTTTTCCCCCCAAACCAGTAAACCCAGTGTGCTGCTCTTAGCACACTCATTTTGTTTGCATCTTTAAACCAGGGGTGGGCAAAGTCCACCCTAAAGGTCACATGTGGCCCTTGGGACCCCTAAGCATGGCACTTAGGACCCCCCCCGAAGCACCTCAAAGTCCCCAGATGCCCCCAATTTTTTTAAAAAGGACCATTTATGGTTGTGTTTCCCCACCCCAACTTCTTAAAAACACACCCAAAAGAAGAAAAATCTGCTGAATATCAGCCAAAATGGTGGCTGGAAGTGACATCTCATCACTTTGTGCATGCCAAAATGTGCCTGTATAGCCTGTCAGGAAGGTACAGGGAAGAAAAATGTTCCCCACCCCATGAACACTTGCCCAATCCTGCTTCAAACTTCGGAGCGCATTCCCTGTGCACCATGTCTAAACAATCAAATTGCATTTTTTAAAAAATGCAACTGGAAGTGGAGTTCAGAGTGAAATCCTGAAAGACTGATAGCAGAACAGAAATCTGCCTTAGCAATTTTTTTTTGTTGCAATCCTTTTAGTGCAAAAATCAACCCATCCAGTGTTACTACTCTCACTAGTTCATGTAAGAAAGAAGGTAGTACTTGTCTTTTGTTGATGGGATAGAAGAAGGTTCCATCTTGTTCCTTGTCTCAGCCATCATCCATCTTGGTATACATTTATTGAAGCTTTTTAAAGTAGTTTCTAATCTGTATTAAATTATTATCTGTATTAAATCTGGAGATTATCAGACGTGATAATAACTGTGTCAGAAGATAGTGAGGAGAACAGGAATGGGGGATATTATCAGATGATATCATCCTTCAGCATCCTGGGGGCATAGCATAGGCATGAGTAAGATGTCCCTTTTTATTGGTGGCTTGTCCCCATCAATACAAAAATGAAGCCTCATCTGCAGCAGAGCTACACCCTGGGAATGGCTGAGGATGTGGGAGTCTGATAATGTTGCCCTTTCTGTTCTCATAGCATTCTTCTGACATGGTTGGGGAAGTGGTTTTTTGCTGCATTTCCCCACATCTGACAATCTCCTCTGTTGTTTCTCTCAGGGTATTGGGATATGCCACCCAGAAATTTATACTGTAAAGAGCAAGTATGACATGTTACAGCCTGCAGGAGCCAGTAGTGAGAAGGCTAAGTGCAGCTGGATATATATCTTGATTATACCTGGGAAGTTGGCATGGGGAGTAATAAGGCCAGAAGCCTTATCTCTGTGAGAGAATATGTGTGGGAACCACTGTCTCTATATTATTGAGTTTTGGTCTGTGTCTATATAGTTCTGTCTAGACTTCACAGTGACAGGACTGCACTGTTCATTGTGCTGTGATATGTAGTCTCCCAGGTGCCAGTTAGACGGTAGTTTTTGTCGCGGGGCATCCTGGGATTTCTTGATCCCGTATTCGTCCCTCCCTGTTTACACAATTTTTGTCTCTGGACTGGATATCCCGGGAGATCCTGGGATCATTGTTTACATGGCATCCCGTCCCGTGATATGTACCTTCTCCGACTATAGACTACCCCGGGTTTTTTTTTTTTGTTTGTTTACACGACTTTATGGTCTCGGGACTATTTTTTAGCTGTCAATCAAGGATGCGATTACTCATTTTGTCACAACCTCAGTGACGTACTTCCTTTAAAGTTCTGCGCCACAAGCGATGCTATTGTCTGGCTCAAATGTTTGTTCAGGCTTCTGGTTGGGGATGAGGGGATGTATGAGTGTTGCATTGGGGATGAGGTGCTGAGGGGATGAGGGGAGAAATCCGGGGGAGGAAGGAGCGATCAGTGGCTAAACCCTGTGCTTTCCTTTAGAAATGAAAGAACACCATTTAAAGCCAGCTAAACTGCAGAGGAATGAGCGACCAGTTGGTGGTGGGGAGTGTGAGAGATATCAAAAGCAGAACGGACTGGAGCCCCGGCACGCACGCACACACAAAAGCCCAAATTCAGTACAGCAGAGTGCAGGGGGCCAGAGTCTTGCGGTTGTCCTGTCTATTTAAACAGAGGGAGCAGTGGAGTGAAGGTTTCAAGCCTCCTTTAAGCAGAGGGAGCTGTGAAGGTTTCAAGCCAGTGCAGGTATCATAAGGGGAGGACGCACAAGGCATTTTGAAAGACCCAGACGCTGACATTTTTTTTCTGTGCCTTGGGGGTGGGTGGGTGGATGAATGTTTGATTATCCGTTCAGACCCAGGGAGGGGATCCAGGCAGGGGATGAATGGGCGATCCTCCACCCACAATCTCTTTATAATTTATTCTCTCTTTAAAATTTAAACCCAGCATGCAGGAGAGGAACAGGTTAAAGCTGAAGGGTTTGCAGTGTAGAAATCCATTGAACAGGGTGATTTAGTACACACACAAACCTTCGTGCAGCTGGAAGGGATGTCTTTGTTTTCAGCTGCTGAGGCTGAATCTGTTGAATGGGTGACTGACCCCTCCTTTTCTGGTCACTGATTTCTGAGCCCACCCCCGGTCACCATTTCCGTTCATCACCTAGTACCGAGATAGCTTGTCCTGGGCTGTTTTCATTTCCGATTTTCTGAATCCTCCAGTGACTTTTTTAAAATCCGCCACAAACCTAGACGTCCTGCAGGTTGTGGGAGAAAAGGTGGCCCCCCTTCTGAAAATCACGTGCCCGACCCGATGTACATGTAAACAACCAAGGTTTGACACGAATTCTTCCCACTACATTTTCATCATGTAAATGGCACCCCAAACTCATTGTAAATATCACTATATTATGCTTTAGTAAAGGAAAGTAGTTTAGACACAAGCCTGTGTCTGTGTGCTCATTTCTTCGCCTGATGAATGCAACTCTGCTACAACAACTTTTGCTGCCCAGTCCTCTTGATATGCTCAGAGTGTGCTACTGTGTCAGTTAGCTGTCTTGAGTTTCATTATTGGGAGAAAGGTGGGATATAAAACAAACAAGCTTGCTTAACTCAAGAAAGGTGTCTGTACCATGTCTTTCCAGCAGATACACCAGGGGGTTAACTACATGACAAAAATTATCCGGGAAGAAATTGGGGTGAACCCTATTAGTCCTCACACTCATTGGGGGAGACATGTGCTATTCAGAAGGAGGGGTGGCAAAAAAAACACCAGTAAACCCGTGACTTTCCATCCCTCTTTTTTCCTTGTACTTTTTTGGAAAGTCCGTGAAAAGCCACACTATTGGTTGTCTGATCCATCAGCAACCATCCCGGGATATGGGGCACACAGCAGAGCCGAATTATGATTGGCTGGACCTTGGAGGGGCAGGCTTGCAAGGGAAGCCTGGCAATTCAGGATCTGCCTTTTTGAAAGTCCCTTGAGTACATCCCGCTGCCTCCACAGCCCAGCTGGTGTGTGTGTGTGTGTGTGAGAGAGAGAGAGAGAGAGAGAGAATTGTTGAAAAGGAAAAGATATCTTCCTGCAAAGCAGCCCACCTGGTGCCCTCAACCTCAGCCTCCATTGTCGAGGCTTGTAATGGGAAAATAGAGGGGGGAATGAAAGAAGAGGCAGCAGCAGAGGATAGGTGGGTGATGGGACTGAGGGGGGGGATGAAGGAAGAGGAAAAATCGGCCGCCTGTCCTCCTATGTTGCCTCTTCCTCCATTCCCCCCATCTTCCCCGTTAGCAGCCTTGGCAGCAGAGGCTGAGGCTGAGGCTGAGGGCAGACTGGGCTAGCGAGGCAGAGAGCCGGGGCAAGCCCCTCGTGTACGCCTGCTACTTTGCAGCAAGAGATCGTTTCCCTTTCAACAATTCTCTCTCTCTCTCTCTCTCTCTCTCTCTCTCTCTCACTCACACACACACACACAGCCCAGCTGGGCTTTGGAGGTAGCAGGACAGACTCAAGGGACTTTCAAAAATGGTAGATCCGGAATTGCCAGGATTCCCTTGCAAGCCTGCCCCCTCCAAGTCCAATCAATCATAATTCGGTAGGTGTAAACAACAAATCCAAAGATCCCGATACCTTTGCTACCTGGGACAAATCATGGGTACACTGAGTGACAGATTCGAGTTCTCTATTTCTCGTTTCTTCCCGGAATAAAAATTGCCATGTAGCTTACACCCAGAGAACTTTCATATGTTAACCTCCTACACCGCCACATCCATTAGCCTGCTTTGGCAAGCACTGCCAGTGAAAGATGAAGATTTGACTTACGTTAACAATTTAATATCATTTTAACATATCAGGAAAGATGTGCATTTATCATTTTTAATGAACCAGGAAGTGTTGTTTTCACCCTGGTCCTTCACGTCAAACAGCTGCAGAAAACTTAGTTTGGGCAATTATTGGTTTATTAGAGCAGTTAGTGTAGATTTCACAAACGTTTGTGGCCATAACAATGAAACTCATTAATCAGTGTTAACTACTGTACATTAAAAAAACAACAGCAAATGCTCCTACAGTGAAGCTTCAGATATCCTATCAGAAGAGCTTCAAATTAGCTAGTGGGGGGCAATTAGCTAACACACATTGGAAACTGCTTAACGCAGTGTAGATGTGTAAATAGCTATTGCTTAAAACAATTTGTAAGCCGCTCTGATAGCCTTGAGGCTGAAGAACGGGGTATAAATAAATAAATAAATAAATAAATAAAAATAGGTCTAAAATGTGGGCCACTTTAAAATTGCTATCTGTTTAAGAATGACTGTAGGATAAAGATTTAATTGAAATATATTAAATGTGTCCTTCTATGCCTGAAAACGTTTGAAGGAAAGGGGAGGATTACTTCAGTGTGATTAACACTAGCATGTTATGATTATGAACTTTTATTTTATTTTTGTCCCACCTTTCATCCATGAGGATCAATAAAGTACAGAATCATTGGGTATGAAGGGGCTTTGGAGGTCATATAGTCCAAAACTTTGCAAAGAGTTATTTGCTTGGACTACAGCTCCCAGAATCCCCAGCCAGCATGGCATTATAGTCCCACAGTAATGGTGCAATCTGTTTAGTGGGAAAAAAAATCTGCACTATTTCTGAGAGACAACAATCCACCACATGCTAAATACATAAAGTAAAATGTGCCTTCACTATTTCCTAGTGCTGTTAGAATCATAGAGCTGGAAGAGACCACAAGGGTCTCTAAAATAGCTGATCCCCTTGTTGCTTCTTCCACCTTCTGGACAATGAAATTGTCTGCAAGGCAAGTGAGGAATTTCTTGGATCTTAATTTTTTGGCAGAGGTGGACTTCCAACAAATATCAGGATAGTTGAAATCCCAAATTACTACATCTCTCCTTTCTGAATATGTGATCATCTGTTCCAGGAAGGCATCATCCAAGTCCTCACTTTGGTTTGGAAGTATGTAGTATACCCCCACAATGGCATCCCTGCTGTTTCTCTCCCCCTTGATTTTTACCCACATGCTCTCAACCTGTCTCCCAGGATTTAAGTCATGGATGTGTTCACAGGTGTACAAATCCTTAACGTATAATGCTACTCCACCAACCTTCCTGTTTGGTCTATTTCTCTGAAATAGGTTATACCTCTCTGTTACTACATTCCAAACATGAGACTCATTCCACCAGGTTTCAGTGATGCCTATTATATCTATTTGTTTTGCTGTGCTAAGAGTTCAAGTTCATCCTGTTTATTTCTCGTACTCTGTGCATTAGTATAGAGACATTTAAGACCACAGGCCATTCCCCCAATCTGCCTTTTAAAGGGTTTTATCCCTCCCACTGTTGGGTTTTTGTACTATTTGCCTTGTTCTCTGTATCACGTTTAGGCTATTATCTCCAGAATACTGTCTCCCTCCACCTACAACTCAGTTTAAGTAATCTTCATAAATTATTGGTTTGGCCCAGTCAGTGGGATGCTAAAGAAAGGGCTCTCCTTACAAGTTCAGTTCAAAAAGACAGGCCAAGCTGAAGAGGAAAGGAGTTGCAGCTACCATGGGTAAGGATTATGTCCTTTTGACATAATCTTTTTTTTTAAAAAAAAAGATTTAAGATTTAAGCTTTGCATCCATGGTTGCAATATTACTGAGCAGCATATGCAGAAGAGTCCAAAGGCTTGTCTATATGAGGCTATAACATGTGGATTGATGCACACTAATGCCAATTCACAGCAGCTTTCATTTGTCTCCATGATTTTTTGGCAAGATCATGGGGCATGCAAAGCTATCCATGTTCATTGTTCATACGGGCATGCCTGCAAATCAAGATGATGGGCACAAGTGAATTACTCATACTCTTAGGAGATTTTCACACGCCTAAAATATCCCTTGGAGAAATTGGGACATAAATATTTCTGTCCCAGAATCATAGAATCATAGAATCATAGAATCATAGAATTGCAGAGTTGGAAGAGACCACGAGGGCCATCCAGTCCAACCCCCCTGCCACGCAGGAAATCACAATCAAAGCATCCCCGACAGATGGCCATCCAGCCTCTGTTTAAAGACCTCCAAGGAAGGAGACCCCACCACGCTCCGAGGGAGTGTGTTCCACTGCCGAACAGCTCTTACTGTCAAAAAGTTCCTCCTCATGTTGAGGTGGAATCTCTGTTCCTGGAGCTTGCACCCATTGCTCCGTGTTCCAGTCTCTGGAGCAGCAGAAAACAAGCCTGCTCCATCCTCAGCGTGACATCCCTTCAAATACTTAAACAGGGCTATCATATCACCTCTAAACCGTCTTTTTTCCAGGCTAAACATACCCAGCTCCCTAAGTCTCTCCTCATAAGGCATTGTTTCCAGACCTTTCACCATTTTAGTTGCCCTTCTCTGGACACGCTCCAATTTGTCAATATCCTTTCTGAATTGTGGTGCCCAGAACTGGACACAGTATTCTAAGTGAGGTCTGACCAAGGCAGAATAGAGTGGCACTATTACTTCCCTTGATCTAGACACTATACTTCTATTGATACAGCCCAAAATTGCATTGGCCTTTTTAGCTGCCGCATCACACTGTTGGCTCATGTTCAACTTGTGGTCTACTAGGACTCCTAGATCCCTTTCGCACGTAGTCTCATTCAGCCAGGTCTCTCCCATCCTATATTTATGCATTTCATTTTTCCACCCTAAATGCAGTACTTTACATTTCTCCGTATTGAATTTCATTTTGTTAGCTTTGGCCCAGCTCTCCAGTCTATCCAGGTCATTCTGAATTTTGATCCTGTCCTCTAGGGTATTAGCTACTCCTCCCAATTTGGTGTCATCTGCAAATTTGATAAGTATGCCCCTAATTCCCTCATCTAAGTCATTGATAAAGATGTTGAATAGCACTGGGCCCAGGACAGAACCCTGTGGCACCCCACTGGTCACATCTTTCCAAGACGAAAAGGAGCCACTGCTGAGCACCCTTTGGGTTCGGCCGGTCAACCAATTACAAATCCATTGAACAGTTAACTTGTCTAGCCCACATGCTACAAGCTTGTTTGCAAGAATGTCATGGGGAACCTTGTCAAAGGCCTTACTGAAATCAAGGTATGCAATGTCCACAGCATTCCCTTCATCTACCAAGCTGGTAACTTTATCAAAAAAAGAGATCAGATTAGTCTGGCATGGTTCACATGCCCAGTTCCCTCTCCCGATATGCCCTCGTCGTCACGCTGGGTTATTTCTTTCCTCTTCCAGAATATTTTATTAACGGTGAACTCCCGTTAGTGAAATATTCCGGAAGAGGGAAGAACTAACCTAGCGTCACGACGAGGGCATATCGGGAGAGGGAACTGGGTGTGCGAACCACAGTGCTGCTTCTGGGACAGAAATATTTCTGTCCTGATTTCTCCGAGGGATATTTTAGGCGTGTGAAAATCTCCTTATCCTCACCAGTTGCTGCCAGCAAACAGTATTTTCTTTTTTTAAAAAAACCACATATCAGATGTGCGGAAGTGCAATAGTCCACTTAAATAAACAGAAAGAAAGAGGGGGAAACACTGTTTTGTCACCTCAGTGCATGATCACTATGGTGAAAATCCAATATGGTGGTTTGGGGCACATTTCTTGCCTGCAAGCTTTCACACCCCTGCACATATCTGACCAATCAGCTTTCCACTTCTGCTCTTATGGGAAATGCACATCAAAGCGAACTGGTTGTCCCAACAAGCAGGAATGCACATTTCCTTCAGAGTTTTTTTTTTTTTTTAATAAAATAGGAAAAGCCACAAAGGCTTTTCCCACAGAGTGTTGGCATTTTTGGGCCCCCTCCAAAATGGCAGATTGATGCAGGATCTCATTTAGACAAATTGTATTCTCCTTGAATTCTATGAGGAGTATTTTTACCGTATAGACAACCCCCTACAACCAAGTCCTGCACTGGCACCTCGGTGGATGCATGGGGCTTTTGGGACAGTGGACATGTGTTCAATTTAGTATATACAGGTCGCCCTTCCCCTCCATATCCATGGACCAATATCTGTGGTTTCAGTTATCTGAGGCTGAAAAAATAGGTATATACCATAGAGTCATGCTGGAAAATGCCTAGAGAGGTATCCTTTCTAGGAATCACTTGGGCCTACAACACAACTCTATGGTATAGTTGTACTGGAAGTTGTTTATTTTAATAGGGTTTTCTGTTATCTGCAGTTTCTGGTATCCAAGGTAAGTCCGGAAACTGAACCCCCATGGATGTTGTAATTTGTTGGGGAAAAAAATAGACTTAAATTGTGATTGTGTTGGCAATATTCATTTATACTTGGCCCCACAGAGATGCACTGTCTGTACCATAGTCAAATAGCTCTTAGTATCTGAAAGCACACACAAAACCATCTCATTTTATCCTTTCACCATGACCCCTGTGAAAGTAGGTTAGAATGCAGGAATATAGTTTTTCATGAAGTTTGTCCTTAAAAGGAGTAACGAGTAATTTTAGCAATTTTCTTCTCACTGCAGGAAGTCTTTGAAAACAGCACAGCTTTTGAAACCTATTCACAATTCAGGACTTATTCTGTACAAAATTAGCAGGCAGTTGTTTTGCATAGAAAACATTATTTTCTGCTAAGAAATATTATGCTTTGTACAGAAGATGTTATTTCCTATCTATAAAATGCTGCTTTTTATTCAATGTCAATTTTGAACAGAATAAATCTCCAATTACAGCATTTTTCTTCATAGAAAAGAGAATTTTCTGCACAGGAAATACTATTTCTGCATAAAATTATTATGTTCTTAGCAGAAAATGCTGCTTTCTGCACAATACAACCATGTACAAATTTCACACAGAATAAGTCCTGTACTGTGACGATTCTTGTTAATCCAGGATTGATTTTGTCATGGTTTCTGGACACATGAAAACATATGTTTGGTGTTGCTGTTTAAAAAGCATTTTTTGAATATTTTTGAATAAGCTTTCAATCCCTGTTAGTAGTTATATTGAGTATGACCTCTGGCACCAGGGAGATGGTTTCCTTTTAAACTTTATATCTGTTAGCATGGTAGAACAGTCATGTCTGCACACTTTGAGTTCCTTTGCTTCTCATAGAATGATAGAGTTGGAAGAGACCACAAGGGTCATTCAGTCTAACCCCCTTACTATGCAGGAATACATAACCAAAGCAATCCAGACAGATGGCCATCAAACCTTTGTTTAAAAACCTCTGAAGAAGGAAAATCCACCACATTCTAAGGCAGTGTATTCTACTGTTGAACAGCTCTTATCATCAGGAAGTTTTTCCTAATGTTTAGGTAGAATCTCTTTTTCTTTAGTTTGAGTCTATTGCTCCATGTCCTAGTCTCTGGATCAGGAGAAAACAAGCTTGTCCCCACTTCAATATGACTTTATATAAGCCTGTGGATCCATCCTCCATCGGCCTTGCCTGGGGAAGGGGTGCACCCCAGGCCATGGTCTCCATTGTCCAATCAGGAGTATTGACCCTGGGATCTTGGCCATATAGTCCTTCTTTCCCATAAGGATCCAACAAGCAACCTAAGTGGATGGGAAGTGATTACGGTTGCCAGATCTCCGGGCCTGGCCCTGAGTCTTTAATTTTCATAGGTCATCTCCAGACAGGAGACAATAATACAAATTATCCAGTTTTGGTGGACTCATTTCCAGGCAAGGAAAAAAAAAAGGCTATGTGCAAATATCTAGCTGAGCTAGTAGAGCAGCATCATGCTACAATTTGCAATGTTTAACTGATTTGTTGCTGCAACTTGCAAAGGCTCTCCTGGGGGTCTAGTATGTATTGTGTATTAGTTAGCTTCCTCATTCCCTCCTAATTGTGGTGCCAGGGCTCACCCTCTGCTCCACTCTGCATCCATCTTCTGGCTAGATCAATTGTTCTTTATGCCATCTACGTGAGTAGATGAGAAGAAACAATCTCTTCATCTCACCTTGATCTCGGAACAACCCCTTTATCTAAAATTTATCTCCTAATTTCCAAATAAGAGAACATATTGTGCAGATTTGGGTGTGTTTGAATGACAAGCTGTAAGCAACTAATGGTTGGTACTTTAATGCATAATGGTTAATTGCATCACTATGGGTCATCCCTACGTTTTGGCCTGGAAACATCAAGGCTTGGGACCATCCTGAACTGGTGACTTTACTAGTAGACAGTAGGATAGACACCTAGAATTAAGGAAGAAGTTGAGGTGTGTCCATGCTGAGACCTGTTTTCAGTACTAGAGGAACTAAGTTCATATCCTTGTTTCTTTCTCAAAAATAGAACTGCCAGATCAGGAACACCCTGGGCCATAAGATATAGAGGTAGTACTAGTGATTTTGGAGAAGGGGAAGAGGGAAGGGAGAAATGGTAAACCCAAATGGGCTGACTAAAGCAGCAAATTACAAAGCAGTCTGCAGCAGGGCTAGCAGCACACAGTTATATTTGTATGTACACATATGCATGCATTCACACACACATTTCCAGATACTGATCTCATCCTGAGATTTCTTCCTCTAGCCCAGAAGATGACAGATAGAGGGGCCATGCCCAGAGATCTGGGAACCCTACATTCATTCCTGGTTTTTCCACAGTTTCTACTATTTCATCAGTGCAATACAGGGCTTGATTAGATGGGCAATTTACCTGGCTTTCCCCCCATGTTAGAGCTCTGCAGTCCAAATGTTGCTGGACTCCTGCCGCAATTCACCTCTGGACAGTTCTGACAATGTCTGAGGCAAAGTTAGGGGGAAGCTGGGGTAAACAATTTAAAACATTTTAAAATAACCCCCAGGAAAACCTGCATCATGAAGGAAAACCTGGGTAGGTCTCTTGTGGGAACACAAGAGTCCATACCTGCATGCCAGCCTGTATCACCAGCTGCTTCTGCCACTGCTGCTATTATCTAACTGAAGCTGGGAAGGAGGCTCCCAGCAGGTGACCAGCCTTGAATAGCTGCTGAGGGCCTCCTTCCTGGCTTCAGAGAGTGTGAAATGTGACAGCCAATATAGGCCAATGTGTGCATGTAGATGCCTGCCCATTTCATTCTGGTAACACGGGGTGGGGTGGAGATCTGGGACAGCTCCAGGGCCAGATTACTCCGGCCAGAAGGCTGGTGTAGACAAGCCCCCAAACAAGAAATTTTGGATACAATTGTTAAACATTTAGGACTAAGAAGTTCTTGCCCATAGAGTGCAAATCATTTGGTGATCTACCAGTGGACTGTGATCTGCCTTCTGCTTGCCGTCAACCTAAATTGTATACAGATAAATGTCACAGATGTGACATCATTGTTCCAGACAGGCCTCTAGATGGAGCTTAAGTCAGCCAAGATCTGCTGGGAAAAACAAACAAACATGCCCTCCCCTAAACTTTAATCCTTCCACAAAGAGTTTTGAACAGTACTGTGGAAATCAATACCAGGGATAAAGAACTCAAGCCAATGCTTGCCTGAGATAGCAGGAGCCTATCATTCCATTAAGCTTTATAGAGTGAGCTTTAAAACCATAAGAATGTTAACAGTGATTGCAGGTACCATTTCATAGATGTTTTCGAGAGTAGCAGGCAAAGCCAAAGACAAAAGGATGGGACAAAAATATCAGCATCTTTTGGCTGGAATCCTGTTGGTGCACTACACTAGTGTAATAGTTTCACCAACATAGTGCACGTTTACCCAGGTTGCAAAGCCCTGTAAAGAAAAGAATACAGGGGCCTTATCTATATGGGGTGGGGGGGGGACAGATTGTGCTGCAGAAATGGCAAATTGCAGCAGCTGCGATTTGTCTTAATGGGATTTTGCCCCCCCCCCAAAAAACATATCATGCTCACTGGTCAAGATGGCAGCCATGAGTGATTTTCTTGTATTTTTAATTTGCCATTTCTGAACTTAAAAAAAAAAAAAAAAGATTTTCCATTTTGCGCTTCAGCAATATTTTGCTTGTTGAAAAAAAGAAAAAAAAAGAACACCTGTTTTCTCACCTTAGTGCTTGTTCGCTAAAGCAAATATCCAACATGGTGTTTCCAGGCGCTTGCCCTATTAAGCAAGCCCCACCCCACCCCTCATCCAGCCAATCAGCTTTGTTCTTCCCCTCGTATGGGAAAGTGATTCATATCAAATTGCTTGTTCCAACGAAGGGGAATGCACAGTCCCCATGCAGTATTTTAAAAACTTCACGGAAAACCACAAAGTCTCCTAGTGCTCAGTATATGGCAGTTTTTGCCCACCTCCTTCTAAATACAGTGCAGCGCTGCAGGTTGCCATTAAGACAACACATGTTCTCCTCAAATTCTACAACAATTATTTTTACTGTTTAGACAACCCCAGGGTCTTTGTGGTGGTGGTCTGGGAAAGAAGGTTGTGGGCTCCAAACAGCCTATATCTTCAAGGATGACCTTCTGTTGGATCCTAAGAGCCCACAGTTAGGGAAGATGGCTCACAGAATTGCTTTGCCTCCTTTCCCAGACTGTGCCAACAAAGAATCCACTTTTCTTTCATAATAGTGCTAGGCCCATGGCTTTTCCTTTTTTATTCCTCAATGCTGTACTGCCACTCCCAACTTACACTGGGAAACTGTAAATACACAATGGGGTTGTGGAGTTTGCCTTAAAGCTCAGATAAGCTTTTTATTTTCCCCCAACTTTAAATCTCTTACTTTAAAGCAGAGGTGAGCAAAGAAATGGGAAGGAAGGGGTATTTTTTACCTCCTGCCTCCCCCTGTGGACTGCACCAGTATATCTGGGTATATCAGAAGTGACATCACATCACTTCCTGCTGCCATTTTTCAATTTCAATTTTTTTCTTGTGGGGGTGAAATTTCACCCCCAGTCAATTTTGACTCCTGGAGGCCTCTGTGACCAATGGATTGTTTAAATTCATAGTACCAAAGGCAAAATCCACACTATACAAATAATCCAGTTTGTAACTGAGGACTTTCTCAGACACCCCTTACCACGCAAGAAGCCTCTGTAACAGTAATGATGCTGCTGCGCGGCAGGGGGTCCGTTTCGGATGACGCCGTCCCTCTCTTGGCATTGTCCGTGACAGTTCCGGGTAGGATTGAGGGCAGCCATGCCATTTTGTACTCACGGAAGTTGTCCATGATTAAAAGATGGCATGGCCACCCTCAATCCTACCTGGAACAGTCACGGATGACACAGAGAGAGGGACAACGGTGTCCGAAATGGACCCCCTGCCGCACAGCAGCTTTGTTACTGTTACGGAGGCTTCTTGCACAGTAAGGGGTGACTGAAAAAGTCCTGAGGTATTTGCTATGGCTGCTTCCTATGGAATCATGGGGTTTGTAGTGTTGTGAGGCACCGGCACTCTTTGGCAGAGAAGGCTAAAGATCTTCCTTGTTTCAAATGAATTATTTGTGTATTGTAGATTTGGCCATAGGATCATAGGGTGGGAAGGGAACACAGGGGACATCTAGTCCAACCACTGTCATGAACGCACACTATCAAAGTACTCCTGAGAGACAGTCATCCACTCTCTGGCTTTTCTTCGCAAACGAAGATTCAGGAAGGATTCATCCCACGTTTTCTGCAAGCGCACTGGTGACTAAAAAGGCCAATCCAAGATAGATAAGTCTGGTTGCAGAAAGCACAGCAGAAGGTTTCCTCGGGTGATGTTACCGGGTTGTGATTCTTTCTGCGTTGCCGTTTCTCTTCAAGACTTGTTCGGCGTAAGGTCTCAAATAGGGCTGCAGCATTGTGGATAGTCTCCATGCCTCCCGATGTGAGGCCAGGGCGGACCACTGTTGGTGATCAATTTGGCCAAGCCTGAGATGTTGTTTCAGGGAGTCCTTGTATCGCTTTTTTGGGGCGCCCTTCTTACGCTGACCCGTGGCGAGTTCACCATAGAGTACTATTTTTGGGGGGTGATGTTTCTCCATCCTAGACACATGCACTGCCCAGAGCAGCCGTGTTCTCAATATCATGGCCGCAATGCTGGTGATCCCTGCTTGCTCAAGGATAGCAAGATTCGTCACATAGTCAGTCCAGTGTATATTTAGGATTGTGCGTAAACAGCGCTGGTGGAAGCGTTGGAGGAGTCATAAGCGGTGGCGATAGGTGACCCATGTTTCAGATCCATAAAGGAGAATAGACAGCTCTATACACACTGTTTTTTGTGTTTCGCCTCAGGTGTTTATTACTCCAGACTCTTTTGTAAAGTCTTCCAAATGCGCTATGTGTCTTTGCTAATCTGTGATCGATCTCTTTGTCAATCTTGGCATCTGAGGAGATGATGCTTCCCAGGTAGGTGAACTGCTGAATGGACTTAAGCACAGAATTGCCGACGGCAATGTGGGGATGGTGGTGTTCGTCCTGTGGTGCAGGCTGGTAAAGAACTTCTGTTTTCTTCAGGTTGACTTCCAGCCCAAAGAGCTCTGCAGCTGTTGCGAAGCAGGATGTTAGGCGCTGCAGAGCTGCTTCTGTGCGGGCAACAAGGGCAGCATCGTCAGCAAAGAGCAGCTCACGGACTAGACAGTTTAGAGTCTTAGTGCGAGCCCTCAGACGGCTTAAGTTAAACAAGCTACCATCAGTACGGTAACGTATATAGATGCCGTCATCCTCTTCGAGCTCTGCCGTAGCCCTTTGGAGCATCATGCTGAAGAAGATTGTAAATAAAGTTGGAGCAAGAACACAACCTTGCTTCACTCCATTAGTTATTAGAAAGGGCTCTGAAAGAGCATCGCCATATCTGACTTGACCACACTGGCCCTCGTGTAGCAAGATAATCATTTTAAGGAATTTGGGGGGACATCCTAGTCTTTCCAGGATCTGCCACAGACCTTTCCTGCTCACGGTGTCAAAGGCTTTGGTGAGGTCAACAAATGTTACATAGAGACCCTTGTTCTGCTCTCTACATTTCTCTTGCAGTTGTCTAAGGGCAAACACCATATCTGTAGTACTCCTATTGGCTCTGAAGCCACATTGGCTTTCAGGAAGAAGTTCTTCGGCAATGTCAGGAACTATTCAGGAGTATCCTTGCAAGAATTTTTCCAGCAATAGAGAGCAGTGTTATGCCTCGATAGTTTGAGCAATCGGATTTTGCTCCTTTTTTCTTGTACATGGTGATGATGACTGCATCTCGGAGATCTGATGGCAGTTCCCCTTTTCCCCAGCAATTCACAAGGAGTTCATGGAATTTATCATGGAGTACATGACCTCCGTGTTTCCAAACTTCAGGAGGGATTCCATCAATCCCAGCTGCTGTGCCGTTTTTCAACTGCTGTATGGCCTTAAGGGTCTCTTCCAAAGTGGGAGCTATGTCCAATTCATTTTTCATTGGTTTTTGTATCATATGTTGGATAGCTGAGTCTTGGAATACTCGGTTGGCACTAAAGAGATTTTGAAAGTGTTCAGCCCATCGATTCAGGATGGAGGCTTTATCAGTAATTAATGTTTGACCATCTGTACTGTATAAGGAGCTTTGGACCTGATAATTAGGTCCAAACACTGCCTTAAGAGCTTCATAGAATCCTCTAGAATCACCCAGATCTGCACAGCATTGTGTCTTTTCTGCTATATTGATCCACCACTTGTTCTGCATGTCTCGGAGTTTTTGTTGAAGTTTACTACACGTGAGACGGAAAGCTGCTTTTCTTTCGTGGCAAGGTATGCCTGGTGAGCAGTTCTCTTCTTTGCCAACAGCTCCTGGAACTCTTGGTTGTTTTCATCAAACCAGTCTTGGTTTTTATTGTGGGAGAACCCGAGGGATTCTTCCGCAGACTGAAGGATACTGTTTTTGATATGTTGCCAAAGCACTGTAGGAGAAGGATCTGTAGGATGGTCTTCAAGTTTTGTTTGCAGGTTTGCCTGGAAGTTGTCTCTCATGGTAACTTGTTGAAGATTGTTGACTTGGAGTCTCCTCTTTAATATGCCACCCCTCTTAGGTTTGAACTTAAGATCAAGGTTTAGTTTACATCTGATGAGGCGATGATCTGTCTGGCATTCTGCACTGGGCATCACTCGGGTATGACGGACATCGCGAATGTTTTCTGGCGGACTAGAACATAATCAATGAGGTGCCAATGTTTGGATTGGGGATGCATCTAGGTTGTCTTTAAGCTGTCTTTCTGCTGAAAGATAGTGTTTGTAATAGTCAGCTGTTGTTCTGCACAGAACTCTAGCAAGAAGCATCTGTTATCATTGCAATTTCCAACACCATGCTTGCCTAAGACACCTTTCCAGGCTTCAGAGTTCTTTCCTACTCTGGCATTGAAGTCACCAAGGATAATAATTTTATCTTCTACAGGGACTTTTGTATCAGGTGGCGTAGGTCTGTGTAGAATTTTTCTTTCTCTACAGGGTTGGCTTGCATAGTTGGGGCATATATACTAAAGAGAACAACATGTGGGAGGCGTATGGAAATAATGCGATCAGAGTGTCCTGTTGGCAAGGTTTCGAGTTTGGAGGCAATGGAGTTTTTAATCATGAAGCCTACCCCTGAAAGATTTTTTTCGGTTTTGGGTTTGCCAGACCAGTAAAGTGTGTAGCCGGTGCCGTGTTCTTTAAGGCTGCCTTCCTCATGGAGACAAACTTCACTGAGAGTAGCGATATCAATATTAAGCCGTGATCGTTCATGGGCTATTAGAGCAGAACGACACTCAGGCTGTCGACTATTTTCAGAGTCTCACATGGTTCTGATGTTCCAGCATGCAAGAGTCAGTTTATTTACACCTTTGGAGGTCGGTGTGCGCCTTTGTTCTTTGCTTTGTTTTGACCGCATCAGAAGATTCCCGTTTCTGTTTTAAAATCTCCAAATGAGAATCAACCACCTTCTGAGGCATTCTATTCCACTATGAAACAGCTCTCCCTAATGTTTAGGTGGCATCTCCTTTCTTGCAATATGAATCCATTGGTTCATGTTCTAATTAAGTGCCTAACTCCCATCCTCCCCCCTCCCAGCAACAATAGAAGGTTGAAGTCACTTCTGGTTAATTTTGAATCAGATTTATGGCTGATTTTTCAGCCAGTTTCAAGGTACTGAAGGCAGGGGAGGCAGGGCATAATTTGCCCCCTCTATAGTTGCCCACCCCTTTTGCATTGGCTGACCAGCCCACAAGCAGATGGTATGCCTACAGCGGGAAGCAGTTTTGCTCTCAGAGGGTGGGCAGGAAACAATGGCATAAGCCTCACTGGAGGGGGGCACTTCTGGTTGAAAGGAGCCAGCATTTCCATGAGAATTGCAATGAATGCAAAGTGTTTTGGCCCTGCGCTGTGACCCATCGACTGTGAGCACCGGGCATTGTTTTCACCACCCAGAGCTTTGTTCTGCTTTTATTTCGCAGTGTGATAGCAGTCACATTGAAATCAGATGAAACCCTGAATTTTTCATATTAATTAAAGTTCAATGGATTCCTTATAAAGAATAGATGAAAGGAACAGCCAGTGACAAGGGAGCCGTGGTGCTTGTGTTTCTGAAGATTTGCTAAAGCTGCTAGGAACTTCCTGCCTGCTTTTTCTGGAATGCTTCTTGGTTGCTGGATATTTGGTGTATAACTGTGTATGGTTTAACCTTTGTTATTCCCAGTAGATTGACAATTATTGGTTTGTGCCACTCTAAGAAGTCTAGCAACCTCGCAAAGTGAGAGCAGTACAGGGGAAGAAATAAAGATCTCCCTTCCCCTCCCCTTTAATGTGTTTATTTATTCCATTTTTCACTAAAAGTGGGACTGAAGATGGCTGACAAAAATTAAAACACAGAGGGATTAAAAACACAAAGACACAAGTAAAAACATGCAAAAAGTTATTGCTAAAATGCAGTTAAAATGTCCATAGATAATAATGTAGTTGCTCACAAGTTATAATGATGGTTGCATGCCATCACCCTTCTGTTGAATATTGTCATTGCTCAAGGAATTGCATTATATACCAGTATACCCAATGATTGCCCCATTCTGCAATGGGGGATGCACAGTGGCACTTTCTGAAATCCCAGTCAGTCATGAAGTCTACTAAAGGTGCTGACAAATGGTTACAGGATAATACAGGATAATAGACTCTCTTCCACAGAAGTCTATGCTAACTTCCTTGCTTCTCTCATTTCACCAGCACATAGAGACTTTTTTTTTTTAAATGAACAATCATTTGATTATTTATTTGCTGCAGGTAGTCTTTTTTTAATATAGGGAGAGGGTGTGCTATACAGTATTGTTATCTTTATTGTTATGTTTTTAAAGGGCTTCTGTACTGTTTTAAATTAGTGCAAGTTTTATAGGATAGCTTATTTAATAGTTTTTTTTTAAACTTTTTTTAATCAGGTTTTTAGCTATACAGTCAGACCCCTACATCCATGGTGGGGTTGGTTCCCAGACTTGCCACAAATACTGTAATAATAATAATAATAATAATAATAATAATAATAATAATAATTTCTATCCTGCCCCTCTGCAATGCAATTGGGGAGGCTTACAATATAAAAACTCCATAATTACAGTACCCTAGCCCACCCACCCCTTAAAATAATATTAAATTATAAAGGATTAAAAACATGCAATAATTAAAAATATATTAAATTAGGAAAAAAATTAAAACACACAATAATTTTTAAAAAATCCAATTGCAGCTCATAGGGAAAAGACCGCCGAGTCTTGGGCCAGGATAGTTATTCAGGAAAGGCCTGCCATAAAAGATCCGTCTTGACAGTTTTTAAAAACGGTCTAAGGTGGTAATAAGATGGATCTCATACTGGAAGCCATAGATAACAACAAACCTTATTAAAATAAAGGACTTCCAGTAAGAATAGACCATAAAATTGTGCTGGAGGACCTAGAAGATGCCTAGTGAGGTCACCTCTCTAGGCATTTTCCAGTGTGACTCTATGTTATGTGTCCCTACTTTGTGTTCCGTGGCTAACTGAAATTGCGGGTATTGGTTTGATGGATAAGGGGGTCTGGCTGTATTTTGTTTTAATCTATGTGTAAGTTGTCTTTGATCCCACAACAGGAGAAGGGTGGGATTTAAATCAATCAGTCAGTCAGTCAATTGATCAATAATACTTGTAAATATCTTTAAAATGGGGAGAGGGAACGGGGAGCCACTTTGGCAGAGCTGGGAAGATTCAGGTTGAAGAAATAGTGATGGGATGAGATACTTAATTTGATAGCTGCATTCCACTTCTCCACATAGATCACAACCCCCAATGGGTTTCTTCCTTGGGTTTTTATACTTGCTGTCTGCTGCAACTAATGAGACAAGATAGTATTATGGTGTTAACTAGGGTCATAAATTATTTAACTTTACAAGAACAGGCATGGGAACAAAATATCACTATATGGGGTAGTACTAATGCCATATGGTGAGTCCTTCACTGAATTAGGGCAACATCAGTCCCAGGAATGAGTTGGAATTAGTGTGGTGACCACTTCCTTTCTACTGGCTAAACCTACTCAGGCCTTGAAAGAATCTTTCCAAAATATTTCTGACCTCACCCAAGGCCCTCAAGTCAGGGTCAGTAAGACAGGCTACCTCTAAAGGTGCTATTTAAACACCTGAAGGGATGTCAGATAGAATTTGGAGAAAGCTTGTTTTCTGCTGCTCTAGACACTAGAGCATAAATGAAGGGATTCAAAGTACAAGAAAAGAGAGTCCACATAAATGCCAGGAAGAACTGCTGGTGGTTCAAGAGTGTAATAGACTGCCTCAGAGGGTGGTAGATTCTCCTTTTTTGGAGTCTTTAAACAGCATCATTGATATAACTGGAAATATGTGTGGGGTTATAGTGCTGGTCTGAATGTATTCATCTTGTAGCTGCTGGCCTAAATGTATCCATCTTCCCTCTCTGGCACCCTGAACTTCACAGAAGTACATTTGTAGAACTTTAGAGTTTCTGCCAACTTCTTACAGGCTCTTATCTGCAGGATCCTTCTGGCTGGTATTTCTGGGATTTTCAGGTCCAATGGCAACTGGGGATATGAAGTTGGCAATCACTGCATTATAGTATACTAAGGTCGTCAGTGAGCCAACTTTTTGATGCCAAGTGGGAGTGGGTCAAGGTCAAAATGTAAATGGGGCAGAGAAAAAATGAGTTGTATGTTATATTGCTCCTACCGTACTTAGATTTTTCACCTCCTTTTAAAAGGTAGGGGAGATTGTTCCACTGAGACATTTACACAAAACTTATTCAGGTGATGACAGCAGGTTAAAATGAACCTGTAAGGAGGAGGATGCTGGCACTGCCCTCACCACTATTGTTCTACATATGTGGACATCAACAGCTCAAAAGGGAGAGACTCCACCACATGTAGAGTCTCTCCATGTAAATGAGAACCCTCTTTTTTTTTTCAGCATTCCAGAACAAGTGGAAAGCCTCCATTCATAATTGATGTCTTCATCTTCAGATTGTTACTCTCTTCATGAGTAGAACAGTGACTGAAGGGATGGGGCTAACTATGCTCACATACTTATTTTAACCCTGTTCTGAACAACTGAATAAATATGTAGGTGTTGTGTGTATGGAACATGCATCTGTTGATGAAGATGTGTTAAGCAACTGCTTCCCCATTACCCCTGCTTATGTGCAGTTACAAATAACTTTAGTTATCTATGATTTTGGGACATAACAAGAGTGTAATGAGGCCACATCTCAAAAGCAATGTAACAAATAAGAAAAATACTTTATTGATAAAACAAGTAATTGTGAAGTCGAAGGCTTTCACGGCCGGCATCCATAGTTTTTCCTCCCCCCCCCCCGGGCTGTGAGTTCAACACTTAAAAAGGAATTCCACCCAGGGAGAGGGGGATTTCCAGCAGATAATGGGCCATCAACCAACCATTAGCCAAACAGACACTAATCCTCCTTACATTTCTATACCCAGAAACTAACCATTCAATTACACAAATTTACATATACTCCCCACCAGGGGTTCATAGTATATAAACACCACTCACACTCCTACCCAAACCTTCTCTGAAGATGCCAGCCACAGATGCAGGTGAAATGTCAGAAGTAAACTCTTCTAAAGCATGGCCTCACAGCCTGGAAAAAAAAAAACAAGGAAAATTAACAAGTAATTGTTTCTAGTTACTTTCAAATGTTACTTTTAAATATTATATTTATAGGCATTTTTTCAGATTGTATGTCAGTCCTTTACCAATCCTAAGGTTTTCTATTCTAAAAAAGTAATGGAAAATAATATATATATATATAAAATAAAGGAACAGGAGTAACACAGGGGGATACTTCATTTACTGGAGTGAGTAAGAGCAGTAGGTTACCTTTCAAACACTGAAAGATGTAACAGAAATAGATTACTCTTACTTGTAACAAGAACAACATAAAAATTAACCTTTCTAGTTCTGCTTGTATATTCTTTTTCAGAATCCCAGCAGTGTTGAAAGATCTCTGGCCCTACCTAGTTTCAAAGACAATGGTACTTTCGGCACCATGCAAAGAGTTTTTTCTGCCTAAAGGCTTATCTACACTGGCCAGAATACACTAGCTTCCTGCCCGTGTATTCTTGCCCTGGATCAGGCCCACCCACCTCCATTATCTGCATGAAACAGGATGGAATCTGGATGGAGATGCCAGACTATGCTGGCAGCCACCTCCACTGCTATCTGTGTTACTCCCTCTGAACCCAGGAAGGAGGCCTACATGTGACCAGCCTTGATCACATGCTGCAAGCCTCCATCCTGGCTTCAGAAGGAGCAATGCAGATGAGTGGCGGTAGTTGCAGATACGTGACGGTGTGCTGGTACAGACTTCTGCATTCCCAAGGGGCCCAATCAAGTTTTTCTCAAATGAGGTTGTTTTTCCTGGGTGTTAAAATATAATGGGATTAATGGGCTTTATCCTGTCTTCCCCCTGTCTTTGCTCCGGACATTGTCATGATTGCCCAGGGGAAAAAAAGGGCAAAAGCCGTGCATCATTTGGACTGCAGACCTCCAAAACAGGGGCAAGACAGATTAAATAGCCTGTCTAGACAAGCCCTAAGATATACTTACGTGACATGTATATTTTAGTTTGATCCTCATGAAGCTTTGGCTGACTGACACATTGAGAAGGTGGCCTAACAATGTCATTTTCCAAGACTCAACACAGTGCTCCCAAGTTTGCCAGTTTTGCGAAATCCAAGTCTAGGGAATAGAATGGAAAGAAAGAGAAATAAAGCGAGTGCCTGGTTGGGGCTGAGTCTTATTGTTTTGCCATCTTTGTAAGCTGCAACTGAGGGAAGCTTGAGGCTGGTGTGGAAATGCACAGTGCACCATTTCATGGAAGATGTCAGTTGTATAATTGAATAATCTAAAAATGTATTCATCACATCCGTGTACCTGGAGACACAGAGAAATGAAAGACAGCTGCAGCTGGGCTGCCAAGACAAAATAAAATAAAAATAAAAACAAAAGCTGGCATTAGGACTTAATATCATCTTTTGTGCTGCCAAATCAGCATTGTCTGTTGTGGACCCCAGAGCTATTCTTCCCTCTTCACAAGAAAGAAAAAAATCACATCAAGAGACAGAACTGTATTGCTTTCTGAGATGATTCAGCCAAGGAATATTCCACTTCAAGGACTTCCCTGTGACAGAAGCACAAGGGGAGCATTCAGAAGCCATCTTTTGTTATTTTAATAAATGACTCCCAAATCCAGTGGATTCTTTTCAGTGTTACAATGCTCCTCCCACTCACTCAAATCAAATTCTCCTGGCAAAAAAGGAACTGTTTGAAACAAAAGAAGTGTTGTACAAAGATATCACAATGATACTGAAGAGCCAATCTCACCTGACAAGAAGAAATCAAGCTTGGGCCTGAGGCAAATTTAACATTTAGGATCATGTATCCATTTGATATATCATTGAATACCAAAGTCAAGATTGTCTGTGCCATCATACTTCTGATTTCTATGTATGTCTGTGAAAGCTGGCTAGTGAAGAAAGCTAATAGAAAGAGAATCAACATATTTGAAATGTGCTGGAGGAGAGTTCTACAAATACCATGGACTACCAAAAAGACAAACGAAGGGGTCCAAAAGCCAATCAGACCTGAGCCCTCTCTGGAATTTAAGATGACTAAACTGAGACTATCATACTTCGGACATATCATGAGAAGACATGACTCACTAGAAAAGACAATAGTGCTTGGTAAGATATAAAGCAGTAGAAAAATAAGGAGAAAGTATTACAGGCAGACAGACTCAATCAAGGAAGCCACAGCCCTGAATGTGCAAGACCTGAGCAGGGCTGTAGAGGATAGGGTAACTTGGAGGTCTCACAGTCATAGGGTTGCCATAAATTGAAATCAACTTGACAGCAATTAATGACAATCCTTCAACTGATTCTGAAACTGGATGTCTGAAAGAGGAATTTTAGAACAAAAGAAAGATGCACCAGAGAACCATTTATCACAACGGGAAAGTATGAGGTCATAAATCTGAAAGGGTTGAGCATGAAGCCATATTCCCAGAGTATATATCTATTCCATAGATCCAAACTGCTTTGATATATTGGTAGCTCTTACCCTAGATGACTGTGACAGCTGTAATTTTCTTTAGATATCTAAGGATCTCTAACAGAGAGTTCTCAGCATCCCTATCAAAATTATACTGCCCAGGATGATATGGAAGAAGCCATAACAAGCTGTTGTGAAACCATTAAAAGGTTGCAAAAGGTTCAGTGTTTTCTTTAATACTAATAGCCTTATTCTGTTCAGTTTGATCTATGTAGCCAAATGATTTTTTTGGGGGGGGGGTAAATCATTTATATGCTACACTCTACGCCATTCTACACTTACATTTTAAACAGCATTCTACATTTTTTTTTATTTGGTCTGTCTTTCTGTGATCAAGCAAAGTTCATTAGGCCTTAATATTTCAATCTTTCTGAATCTGCTTCTTATATCCAGTGTATTGTGTTGCATCTTCATTCTGGTACTGGAGAAGAAATTAGCACAACAAGGAGAAAACTGGATTAGAACCTTTGCCCTGATATGCTAATTTGCCATTAAAATGGAAGTCTTTTCTCCTTTGTGGTGGTATGCAGCATTCAAAACTGTGATCATCTGTTCTGACCTGGAAATGATAGACCTACTTCCCAGCAGAGTAGACCCATCAAATCAATAGGATTTATCTGGTTGTTTGATGTAGTATTCAGTAACTGAGGACTTATCTACACCAAAGATAAATCACATACACATCTTGGATCCAGTGCAATTTGTACACATGATGCACATCCTGTTCCGAATCTGTTCCTTTTAGCCATTAATTAAGTTTAACAGAAACTACACGTTGCTTGGTGTTTTGGATGCATGGACAGCTGGATTGGGCTGAATCTGGAGCAAAACAGCTGTCCACAAATCTACACACCCACTGCATTGGCCCCGCTGGCCCATCCACCTCTGTGCCACCACAACCAACACCACTGCCTCACCCACTGGCCAAGCAGCTCTCTGCAGAGCCTGGCCATCACTGTTGCTGCTGGTGAGGTCAGAATGGGGTGCCACATCATGTGATCAACAAGGGGGATGGGCCAGCAGGGCTGATGCAGTGTTGGCCCATTGGCCCATCTGGATTGTGGCACAGATCTGGAATGGATCCACACCGGTACTTACAGCTGGCATCGTGTCAATTCGGGGCAGCTCCAGAGTATAATGCTCTGGACTGGCCCCAGATTATGGCACCGGTGTAGATGAGCACTGGTGTAGAATAAATGATTCTAGTCTAGTTGGTAACAACAATTGAATTTAGGTCTTATAGTCCATTCTATCACAAGTGGGCTCTACCATCTCATTCTGTACAATGTGGAGGCTAAATCTCAGGGGTACCAATGATGATGCCATGACACATAGACTGCAATTTTCGTATGTATCAATATGTTTGTTAATTGTTTGCTTGCATTTCCCTGACATTTTCTTCATCAGTCCATCTTCTGAGGTAGCATCAGCTCACAGGAATGTACCAAGGCTGTCAAAACTCTTTTGAGGTTTTCAAAACAAGTTCTCCAAGTGTATGCTTTGTATTGCAAGGTATTATTCAATTAACAGAGAGGTTTATTATGGTGAAACTTGGGGTTGATTAACATTTCTCCTTGCAGTTGGAGCATACATTTTCAGATCACAAAAAGAAAACTGATATCAATTAAGTTAATTTGACTTGTATCCATTTTCAAATGAATTATTTATAATTGATTTAAGAAAGATGAAGTCTCAAAGATCATCAAAATGGCAATAAATTATACCCTTCTAACAAGCTTCGAACACCCTGTGGTTTTAGGACTCTTTGTTTTAATTGAAAGTAAAGTGCTTCAATTACACATTATAATTAAAAAGTTTCTGGATCGAATGATCAATCTTTGAAAAATGAATGAAGCCGCGACCAAAGAGAAAGAAATCTCCATGCATCCCTGGGAATTTCTTTGTAGATACTGATAAAGTGTGTGTGTTTTTCATATACCAAATTACAATTCATTAAGTGATAAACAAGCCTTTTAAAATAAAAAAAATTCTAAGACAAGTTGAATATATGTCTCTGAAACCAAGAACCTGCCATCTGGTGTTTTACACTTTCTGTTCTGTATGGTATTCCATGTGCCAGGTGCTCTTACTTCAGCAAAAGATGGAAAAGGGATTAGTAGGCACGGCAAAGATCCTGATGACTGGCTTTATTCAGGCTAAATGTGAAATGAAGGCAAGCCAGGCCTAGGGTTGCCAGATTGGATCCCAGAAAGGGCTACTTCCATCAAGAAGGCCCCTGACTTCCCTTACCTTCCAAACCGTAACTTTCAAGTCACATCTGTTTTCCCCCAACATGGGAGTTGGGGGGTGAAGAAATGTTAGCTTTCAACTGCAACCCCCAGAATCCTAGTGATCATTCTGGCTTGTAGTTGCATAGTGTATATAGGGTATTAACTATGTCCACTTTGACTATGATGGCTAAATCCTATGGAATCTGTAATCTGTAGTTTAGTGAGGTACTTTGAATTGTCTGTTGGACAATTCTTTCTTGAACTCTACTTTCTTGAACTCTAGTACTGGGTCTCTACAGTGGCAAATTCCAAGTAACTCAGCAAACAACAGATCCAAGAATTCCATAGAATGGGATCGATGGCAATTAAAGCAGTACTTAGTAAAAATAAATTAAAAAAAATTAAAAAGTAACATTTCCAAAGACTGCCACCACCCCCATCCAATTTCAAGGAAAATCTAGAAACAAGACTTGATTAGCTGGTCATCAAGTTGTTACTGATCTTGGAGGTTCCCTTTCAGGAAATGAAACGGATTTACATATGTTGAGCAACATTTTTCCTCTATTCAGTTTCTAGTCATACTCTGACAAAGGTTGCTGACACACTGCAGAAGTAATGCAGTTTGACACCACTTTAACTATCTGTTAGTATGCCCTAGTACCCCTCCCCACAGTATCTCATAACTGGAAATATTGGACACTTTTCAAGGTCAGTTTGGCTGGGGAAAACCAAAGGTCAGTTGGAGGCCACAATAACCTGGGATGTGTCTAGAAATATAATGGTAAGAAAGCCAATATTAGGATTCTGTGGAAGCCTCTTAGCAAACATAGCCATTAAGGAGGTATGTGCTAATACATTCTTCCAGCCCTGGGCATCTCAGCAATGATTCAATGACGCAATTAAGTGACCATTCCTTAATTTATTCCTATGACAATCTCTCCTATACTCCCTCCTGTCCAACCTCGTGAGGTTGTTGCAAACCTATCAATTTCCATCTCCTAGCAATTAAAGCAATCAGTCTGAGTTTAGGTTCCCTTTGTCTTTCCTATGGGAAAGCCATACAGGCTCCTGGAGTTTGTTATACAGAGGAAAGGAGAAGCCAAGTCTAGTCAGACATGCATTCTAGACTTTAAGAAAGCTGATTTCAGAAAACTTACTAGGGGTGTACCCATGGTCAGGAATTTTAATATAGAAGGGGGTTCATGATGTATGGGAGTTTCTTAAAAGTAAGATACTGAAGGCACAATTTCAAACAGTTCCAATGAGGAGAAAAAATGGGAGGTGTCTATATAAACCAGGATGGATGTCTAAAGAACTTTCAACTGAGCTAAGACTTAAAAGGAAGATGGCAAGAAGTGGGAAAGGGGAGACATCACCAAAGAAGAATTAAAATAAATAGTAAGTTCACGTATAGGGAAAGTGAAAAAAAGCGAAAGCGCAGATGGAGCTCAGGCTTGCTAAAGAGGCTAAAAACAATAAAAGGGCTTTTTGCTTATTCTATAGCAAAAGGAATAACAAGGAAATGGTAGGCTTGCTGTGTGGAAAAGACAGTGAAACACTAACAGGGAACAGAGAAAAGGCAGAACATTGAGGAAGAAAAATGGGAGGTGTCTCAAGAAACCAGGATGGATGACTAAAGAACTTTCAATGGAGCTAAGTTTTAAACGGAACATGTATAGGAAATGGAAAAGGGGGGAAATCAGCAAAGAAGAATTCAAACAGATAGCGAACACGTGTAGGAGTAAAGTCAGAAAAGCTAAAGTGCAGAATGAGCTCCCGCTTGCTAGGGAGGTTAAGAACAATAAAAAGGGTTTGTTTGTTTTTTTGTTATGTCCGCAGCAAAAGGAGGAAGAAGGAAATGATAGGGCCACTACGTGGAGAAGATGGCAAAATTCTAACAGGGGACAGAGAAAAGGCAGAATTACTCAACACCTTCTTTGCCTCAGTGTTTTCAGAAAAGGAAAAGGAGGACCAACCTGAGGAGAATGGAACAGAGGACACAATAGGGGAAATCCAGCTCAAAATAAGTAAAGAGGTAGTACAGGAATACCTTCTTAATCTAAATGAATTTAAATCTCCAGGACCAGATGAACTACATCCAAGAGTATTAAAAGACCTGGCAAATATAATCTCAGAGCCATTGGCAATAATCTTTGAGAACTCCTGGAGAACAGGAGAAGTCCCAGCAGACTGGAGGAGGGCAAACGTTGTTCCCATCTTCAAAAAGGGGGAAAAAAGAGGATCCCAACAATTATCGTCCAGTTAGTCTGACATCAATACCAGGGAAGATTCTAGAGCAGATCATTAAACAGAGAGTCTGTGAACATTTAGAAGGCAATGCCATAATCACAAAAAGTCAACATGGGTTTCAGAGAAACAAGTCATGCCAGACTAATCTGATCTCTTTTTTTGATAAAGTTACCAGCTTGGTAGATGAAGGGAATGCTGTGGACATCGCATACCTTGATTTCAGTAAGGCCTTTGACAAGGTTCCCCATGCAATTCTTGCAAACAAGCTTGTAGAATGTGGGCTAGACAAGTTAACTGTTCAATGGATTTGTAATTGGTTGTCCGGCCGAACCCAAAGGGTGCTCAGCAGTGGCTCCTCTTCGTCTTGGAAAGATGTGACCAGTGGGGTGCCACAGGGTTCTGTCCTGGGCCCAGTGCTATTCAACATCTTTATCAATGACTTGGATGAGGGAATTAGGGGCATACTTATCAAATTTGCAGATGACACCAAATTGGGAGGAGTAGCTAATACCCTAGAGGACAGGATCAAGATTCAGAATGACCTGGATAGACTGGAGAGCTGGGCCAAAGCTAACAAAATGAAATTCAATACGGAGAAATGTAAAGTACTGCATTTAGGGCGGAAAAATGAAATGCATAAATATAGGATGGGAGACACCTGGCTGAATGAGACTACGTGCGAAAGGGATCTAGGAGTCCTAATACATCACAAGTTGAACATGAGCCAACAGTGTGATGCGGCAGCTAAAAAGGCCAATGCGATTTTGGGCTGTATCAATAGAAGTATAGTGTCTAGATCAAGGGAAGTAATAGTGCCACTCTATTCTGCCTTGGTCAGACCTCACTTAGAATACTGTGTCCAGTTCTGGGCACCACAATTCAAAAAGGATATTGACAAATTGGAGCGTGTCCAGAGAAGGGCAACTAAAATGGTGAAAGGTCTGGAAACGATGCCTTATGAGGAGAGACTTAGGGAGCTGGGTATGTTTAGCCTGGAAAAAAGATGGTTAAGAGGCGATATGATAGCCCTGTTTAAGTATTTGAAGGGATGTCATGCTGAGGATGGAGCAGGCTTGTATTCTGCTGCTCCAGAGCCTGGAACACGGAGCAATGGATACAAGCTCCAGGAACAGAGATTCCACCTCAACATGAGGAGGAACTTTTTGACAGTAAGAGCTGTTCGGCAGTGGAACACACTCCCTCGGAGCATGGTGGGGTCTCCTTCGTTGGAGGTCTTTAAACAGAGGCTGGATTGCCATCTGTCGGGGATGCTTTGATCAAGATTTCCTGCTTGGCAGGGGGTTGGACTGGATGGCCCTCGTGGTCTCTTCCAACTCTGCAATTCTATGATTCTATGAACTACACAACACCTTTTTTGCCTTGGTCTTCTTCCAAAAGGAGAACAGTGCTAAACCTGAAGAAAACAGAACAGATGATGCAGTAGGGGAAATGCAGCACTAAAGAGGTAGTCCAGGAACACCTGGCCAGGATAAATGAATTCAAGTCTCCAGGTCTCTTCCAACTCTACAATTCTATGATTCTATGTTTCTAGGTCCAGATCAACTACATCCAAGGGTATTAAAAGAAGTGGCAGAATTAATCTCAGAACCACTGTCAAGAATCTTTGAGAATTTCTGGAGAACAGGAGAGGTCCCAGCACACTGGAGGTGGGCAAATGTTGTCCCCGTCTTCAAAAAGGATAAAGAAAGGAAGACCCAAATAATTATTGCCTGACTTCAATATCCGGAAAGATTCTAATGCAGATCATTACACAGACAGTCTATAAGCACTTAGGAAGGAATGCTGTGATCACTAAAAGTCAACATGGGTTTCTCAAAACCAAATCATGCCAGACTAATCTTATCTCTTTTTAAAAAATAGAGTTACAAATGTGGTAGGTGAAGGGAATGCTGTGGATGTAGTGTATCTTGATCTCAGCAAGTCCTTTACAAGGTCCTCCATGATATCCTTGCAAAAATGTTAGTAACAGGTGGGCTAGACGATGCAACTGTTAGGTGGATTTTTAATTGGTTAACTGACTGAACCCAGAGGGTAGTCACCAATGGTTCCTATTCATCTTGGAGAGAAGTGATAAGCAGGGTGCCACAAGGTTCTGTCCTGGGCCCAGTGCTATTCAACATCTTTATCAATAACTTGGATGAGGGAATAGAGGGCATGCTTATCAAGTTTGCAGATGACTCCAAATTAGGAGGGGTAGCTAAAACAACAGAGGACAGATGCAAAATTCAAAATAACCTTAACAGATTAGGAAGCTGGGCCAAAACAAAATGAATTTCACAGGGAGAAATCTAGAATACTACACTTAGGTAGAAAAACTATAAATGCACAGATACAGGATGGGTGACACCTGGTTTGATGGCAGTGCATGAGGAAGAGATCTAGGAGTTTTAGGGGACCACAAGCTGAACATAAGTCAGCAGTGTGATGCAGCAGCCAGAAAAGCCAATACGATTCTGGGCTGCATCAATAGGAGTACAGTATAGTGTTTAGATTGAGGGAAGTCATAGTGCTACTCTATTCTGCTTTGGTCAGATGTAACTTTGAATACTGTGTCCAGTTCTGGGCACCACAATTCAAGAAGGATATTGACAAGCTGGAACGTGTCCAGAGGAGGGTGACTAAAATGTTTAAAGGTCTGGAAGCCCTGCCTTATGAGGAGCGGCTTAGGGAGCTGGACATGCTTAGCCTGAAGAAGGGAAGGTTAAGATAGCCATGCTTAAATATTTGAAGAGATGTCATACTGAGGATGGGGCAAGCTTGTTTTCTGCTGCTTCAGAGACTAGAACATAGAGCAGTGGGCTCAAACCTCAGGAACAGAGATTCTACATAAACATTAGGAAGAACTTCCTGATGGTGAGAACTGTTTGGAAGTGGAATGCTCTGCCTGGGAGTGTGGTGGAGTCTCCTTCTTTGTTTTTTTGTTTTTAAACAGAGGGTGGATGACCATCTGACATGCATGGTTTGATTGTGTGTTCCTGCAGGACAGGGGGTTGGACTAGATGGTCCTTGCAGTCTCTTCCACTATGATTCTATGATCCTACTTCTTAATTGATTTAACTTTCTTTTTCATGCAGCCTCATAGAAATTGATAAATTGATAACTCTATTTAAAGATGGATCTTTGTAAACTTTAGGAAGGACTGGAATATTGTTCAAACTTATATAGTACATAAGTGGGAAAATTTAGCAAGAATAGGCTTAGAAAATTAAGGAGATGTCATATTACAATAGAATAATGAATAGGTTAGTGTGAAAACTCTTTGGGAAACTTTTTTAGAACATTAAGGCCTTCTCTACATTGCCCCCAGATCAGGCCCATTGCTCCCCATTACTTGCATGAAATGGGCAGGAATCTCCATGGGCATGCTGGCCCATTTCTTCAGCCATCACTATGCCATCCATGTCACACTTTCTGAAGCCAGGAGGCAGGCCAACAGCATGTGAACAAGGCACCCTGCATGTGACCAGCCTTGGTCACATGCTGCAGATCTGCTTCCTATCTTCTGGGAGAGCCAGAGAGGTGGTGGTAGCAGTGGGGGCTGGCCTGCTGGGATAGGCTCCTGTGGACACATGGGCCTGATCCATTTCCTCCTAGTGGAAATTGAGTAAACCAGGCCCTAGCCCACCTTCCCCCTGTCTGAGCTGTGTATCTGCCCCAGGGGTGATGAGGATTGCACAGGGGCAGAACGGGACAAATGCCCTGCACCATCAGGACAGCAGACGAAGGCAAAATGGGGTATATTGCCTGTGTAGACAAGCCCTGATTCTCTAGGAAACCAGGATTTGTATCCCCATTCAGCCATGGAAACCCACTGGGTGACCTTGGGCAAGTCACACTCTCTCAGCCTAATAGGAACACAGTGGCAAGCCTCTTTTGAATAAATCTTGATTAGAAAACCATACAAGAGGGTCTCCTTAGGGTCATCATAAGTCAGAAAGAACTTGAAGGCACACAACAGCAGCAGCAGCAGCAGCAGCAGCAACAACAACAACAACATAATTTCATCACTTCCAAAATACTCCAAAAGTAAATTGAACAAATAAGAGCCCTTAAATTATTATCCTGTCTTGGTTTGCATGGGTTCTTCTTTCATTTCCTACTGGATTTGGAAGCTAGAGAACTCTTAAGCGGGGAGGCAGTATCTCAGCTTCCCAGGTTTAGAAAGAAAAAAATTCCCTCTGTTAGCTTTCAGTTTATCTCCGAAAATAGAAAAGACTTGTGATCATGGCACTGCTATATGCTTTTCAAAAATGGCTTTACTTTAAAACAAAGAGGTACATTATCTCAAGACTATAAGGCTTTAAGCAGGATTCTTACAACAAAGGGGGGGAAATAGGTTGGATTAGATGACTGGGTGAACCCGATTGCACAATATTTCCACATTAAGTCATATTACACTCTTGTGAACTTTACAGAGCCGTTATCTGTACATTCCTGTTAGGATATCATAATAGCTGTTCACAGGAGCTGGGACGGGGGAGTGTGGAAACAGAAGATATTAGACTCCCTCTTTTCTCAAGTTGCAGCACTTAAAGGAACTACAGCTGGCATAGAAATTTTGCCTGAAGCAAAATTGGAAGGCTATTCAGGGGTTCCTCCTTAGGTGAAGCATCCATGGTATTCTGAGAGCAGAATTTTGATGAAAATTTCTCAGAGTGGGTGCCACACATTCCCAATTCCTCATTGAATTGATTTTGCCTCAGCAAACTGGCTGAGGCTATAACCCTATGTTCCCATACATTATGAAAGATCTGTCTTTCCACTGGCAGGGAGGAAGGTCAGTGGACAGGCAAGGTAGTTTGTCTTTAGAAACCTCCTTCCCAAAGGGGGATGCTCCTAATGTGGATGGAGGACACTACATGGACTTGACCAGAGTGCCGCCATGCTTCTGATGTGCACCTTTGCAGAGTGGGAAAAAAGATCAAACTACAACAGCTCCCAAGAGCCAGCATGGTGTAATGGTTTGAGTATTGGACTATGACTCTAGAGAACAGGGTTCAAATCCCCACTTATCCATGGAAACCCACTGGGTGACTTTGGGCAAGTCACACACTCTCAGCCTCAGAGGAAGGCAAAAGCAACCCCCCCCCCATCTGAACACTTGCCTAGAAAACCACAATAGGTTTGTCTTAAGGTTCCCATAAATCAGAAATTACTTGAAGGCACACAACAACAACACAACTCCCGTGCTATGAAGATACTTTGAGAAGAATAGCCTTTTAAAATATCTTTGTAATTAACTATGCAAAAGAAAGCCGGAAAAAAAAGGGGGGGAAATGCCTATCAATAGCTGAGTTCCTACATCAGGGTTGTTTAGCATAGATCTCCACATGTGATGTTATGTGTTGATTGTGCTACTTCATGTTGAACAGCGATGTTGCAATTTAAAGTACATCTGTATGTGCATTGTGTCCATGTGCACCTATGCACAAAATCTACCAAATCCCTGTGTGTCTGCATGCACAATGGCAACTCATGAGCAACTCTGCTTTTGCAGCTGTGAACTGCTTATGGCGGGTTGGCATCAGGCAAAAATGTTCTGCCACCTCCATAGGGGAATTTTCACCTTTGAATTTTGCCAAGAGGATTCCAGACAGTGTCTTAAAGAATAAAACATTATTACATAAAGATTTGATCTCAGTGCTATTGACAGCAGCTCTTGATGAAATAGATAGATAGTGGAAAAGCTTTGATAGATAGAATATGAGGATTTGTCTAGATAAGATCTGGACAGTCATACTCTTTAACAAACTGACATGTATACTTTGAATAGCTAAAGGACTTAACACTGTCCCCCAAACGTATACACAGACACTTCTGAATGTTTCTGTCTCTTTGGGCTCATTTACATGAGCCAGAATATGCTGGCTTCCCACCTGTGTATTCTGTCTGTGGATCAGGCCCATTCCTCCCCTGTCACATAGACAAAATTGGCCGGAGTCCAGACAGTCACGCTCGTCTGTCCATGAAGCTGCTGCCACTGTTTGCACCCCACTCTTTGGATCTGGCAGGAGGCCTGCCGCACATGAGCAAAACCCCCTGCATGTGACCAGTCTGGTCATATCCTGCATGCCCCCTTCCTGGATGTAGGAGAGCGAGGCAGCTGGCAACTAAAGTGACAGGCTGGCATGCAAGAATAGGCTCCTGCAGTCATGCAGGGTGCAATCCATTTTATTTTGGCTGGAACAGGTTTTAACATATATTTTCATAAAACATGTTATTGTGCCCTATCTCATCTTCTCTCTGTTTTAGGGTGAAGCTATCAGACGGGGACAAAAAAGCGTCCCCGTCTCGCTATGTTCTCTCCCACCCCTCTCCCGCCCATGTCCTGGCACACAAATGAAAAGATTCAGACCTACCATATAGCATTTCTCTTCCCTCCCCTCAGCAGCACAGGAGTGTAAGGAGCTGCATTCACTTTCTGGTTTGAAATCCTGGGCTGTTCTCGCGAGAGGACAAGCACACGGGAAATTCAAACATTAAAAGTAAAACAAAGATCCAAAAGTGACAGCAAGCACAAAAACACACTTTAAAAAATACAAGTAATGTGAGGAGGGTACAAAAAAGTATATCACTTACCACAAGGTATACAGAAACCCACACACACACAGACAGGTACCTACACAAGAACTCCAGTCATCACTCAGGACAAAAAAGAAGCACAATAAAAACACTGGTAGACCATGCAAAAAGGATCTGCGAACCTCACTACCTGGAGGATGAACTGAAGCACCTAAACTGGGCCCTACGGGCTAATGGTTACTCCAGAACAGACATCACAAGAGCAGCCAGACCCAGGAAGAAAAAAAAAAAAAAAAACAGGAATGAAGAAGAAAAACAGCCACACAAAGGGAAGGTATTTTTTACCATATATCAAAGGAGTCACAGACAGAATAGGTAAACTGATGAGGAAACACAACCTCCAAACAATCTATAGACCACCCAAAAAAATTTCCAAGAAATGCTCAGCAAAGGACAAAAGAGACCCTCTCACAGCTGCAGGAGTTTACCGTACACCATGCAGCTGTGGACAAGTTTACATAGGGACCACAAAATGCAGTGTGCAAACGAATCAAGGAACATGAGAGACACTGCAGCCACAGCCAGAAAAATCAGCAGTAGCAAGAACATGCTACAAACCAACCTGGACACAAAATGCTATTTGAAAACACAGACATTCTAGACCAGGCCAACAACTATCATGTCAGAATGCACAGAGAAGCTATTGAAATCCACAAACACTGGACAACTCCAACAGGAAAGAAGAAACCCTCAAAGTAAACAAAATCTGGCTTCCAGTTTTGAAAAACAATAGAATCATAACTCAACACTTACAAAGGAATTCCACCCAGGGATAGGGGGATTCCCAGCAGATAATGGCCCATCAACCAACCATTAGCCAAATAGACACTAATGAGCCTTGCATCTCTATATCCAGAAACTAACCATTCAATTACATAAATTTACATATACTCCCCAACAGGGGTTCACAGCATATAAACTCCACACACACTCCTACCCAACCATTCTCTGAGGATGCCAGCCACAGATGCAGGCGAAACATCAGAAAGAAACTACAGCACAGTATTCCAGAACATGGCCTCACAGCCCGGAAAAAAAAAAAAAAAACCACCCAAGGAAAATCTATGTATCACTTACCTCAATCTCCTATCGCACCTGGAAGTATTTGGTACAGACCTCGCACTGCCAGCATAACGGGGCACCTTTTCACTCGCCCACCATTCTATTACAGAAACGGAACAGGCAATCTATTCACGGTTTAGCCTGTGAATAAAAAGGAGTGCTGGTGGAACGGGAGCAGCACTGGAGCATGATGACTCAGGGACGGCAACATCTAAAAGGAAAGCCCTTTTGCGATCTCCTGGCATCGTTGTCACACCATATTTAGCCCATCTGATAATCTCCTTGGGCTTGTGTTTGCTGTAGGGGTTGTGAGGACTGCCCAGAGGCAAAATGAGGCGAACACCCTGTGTCATCAAGACTGCAGGGCTCCAAGATGGGGCCAAGATGGGGTAAACAGCCCATCTAGATAAGGCCTTTGTCTTATCTGAAAGAAAGAATCTCTGAGTTGAATGCATGGTGTATAACCCTATGTAGTAGTAGTAGTACTAGTAGTAGTAGTTATATTTATTTATATCCTGCATTTTCCCCAGCTTGAGACTCAAGGTGGCTTTCCCCAGTTAAAGAGACAAAGCTAAAAATATACCAAATGCAAAAGATAAAAGAAAGAAAGAAAGAAAATAATTAAATTATACATTAAATTCCATAGTTATATCCTATGGAATCCTAATATTTGTAGTTTTGTGATGCATTTAGCCTTTTCTATAGAGAACTCTGATGCCTCACCAAACTACAAATACCAGGATTCCATAGGATAGAGCTATGGTTGATAAAGTGATCTCATACTGCTGTATTTCTGCAGTGTAGACACAGTCTTAGTGAGCAGTAAGTGAAATCTGCAACATCGTATTGTAGCGTGGAGTCCTAGAGCTCAGGGTTGGCACTAGCCAGAATATTCGGTTTCCCCTGAATATTTGGTTTACTGAGAATATTTGCTTTCATCTCTCTGCTACCTCTCTAATGGTCCCCAAATATGTTAAGCCCACTAAGCATGCTCCATCCTCGTACAAGCTGTTTTTGTCTCCTCTTCCAGAGTATTTATCCTTAAGAGTTCTCCTGAGCCATTGTATCCCACATACGGGTACATGAAATTGCTTTTAATCTATGTGTCTGGGGTGGGTAATTGTTTGGGGATCAAGGACCAACCTCCCAACAGAGTCCTCCCCCCACATCCCACACAATAAGCCCAAGAGCCTGTTTTCCTCTGCAGCCCCTCTCAGAACAGCAACAGGAAGTATTGTCACTATTTAGGGAGGGACTGCAGAGGAAAACAGAGCTTTTTTTGTGGGGTAATGGGGGGTTTGGTGATGCTTGTGTGGGTGGGTAGTGGTATTTTTCTATGTTTTCATGTATTTGAGGTGCTTCCAGGATGTTTTTTTTTGGGGGGGGGGAATTGCTCATAAATCATGCCAGAAATCATTTTATATTTTTGCAAGATTGGGGGGGGGGGCTGAGCGACTCATGAGGGGCTTTAGAACTCACAAAAATGGGGTCCAGGGGCCACATGCAGCCCATGAACAACATTTTGCCCACCCCTGCTGTAGAATAATGCCTGTACATCTTTCATTAAAGTCCTGCAAGGGAAGCAATGACTTATATTGAAAGAAAGAAAGAAAGAAGGAAGGAAGGAAAGCAAGCAAGCAAGCAAGCAAGCAAGCAAGCTGATTATTCAGGAAGGGGTTTGGAGTATTATTTTTTTTAAGGCTAGTGAGCCCACAAAGAACCCCATGGCTAAAACACAATCTGACTTTTCTTAAAAAGCAGGAAAAGGGGAGAATTCCCAACTCTGTATCTTTTCCCTCCATCTATGAAAATAATTAGAACTAAAAAAGAATGAACCTACACTACACAGGCTTGGCAAGTTGGCCCCACTTTAACTTTCACGGCTTCCTCCAATGGAACATGGGGATTTGTAGTTTAGTGAAGGGAACTTAGAGTTCTCTGCTAGAAAGTTTTAGTCTAATTCCCTGAACTATAGTTTTCAAATCACCTTGAAAATGGACTGAATATCAGGTCATGATTCGATGGGAATGAGAGTTCCAAGGAGGTGACCTGAGTTCTTTAACAGAGTATTCCAAGTACCTCACCAAACTGAAAATCCCAGGATGGAGCTGTAGCCATGGCAGCTCCCACCTTTTAAATAAATTTATAATTGGCTACATTCTATAATCTGGTTTGCTGTGGTCTTCCACTAGGTTGGCAGTAAACTGGGACTCCCTATACACCAAGGCTGGAGTCATGATTAAGAGCACATATAACCTAAGGAAGGACCTTCTAAGTTCCTCAAAAATTCACTCCCCAGGTAAGGATTATGCAGAAGCCATAGAAGGCTGTTAAAGTTTGGGTGATGATGCCTAATTCTCCCTGGGTGCCTCTGGAAGTGAGACATTCACAGATCACATCAAAGGTAGTTGGATTCTCCTTGCTGTGTGAGATGTGGGTTTTCCTCTTCCAGATCTCCAAACCAATAGAAGGCTGCCTGTCACTCATCAGTTCTAAAATATTCCTTCCTTCAACAATCACTAACACATCCAGGGATCCATTTTTTTTTAAACTCTAGGAATCTCTGGCAAACTGTCTTCCTCTCAATATCATGCCTTTGGGGGAAATATCAACTATAACTTTTCCAGAACATGACCTCACAGCCCAGAAAAAAACCCAAGGAAAATCTATGGATGCCAGCCATGAAAGCCTTCGACTTCACATTGAACTATAACTATTACTCCAAAACTCCACCTCAGTGTGCACAGATCCTCTTCCTCCCATCTCTAGGCTAGTCTGTAAAACCTTTCCCCTCTCCCACCTCTGCTGGTTTGTTTCCATGCACAGACCCCTTTCTTCACTTCTCACCAACCCTCCTCCTAATGAAACGAATGGTGAATCTTTAAAGTTGGCGCCAAAGAAATGGTTGGCTATAATCTCCTTAGTTGTGTTGGTAAATTAAATTAACAGATTCTCTGTTTAAAACACACAGCAAAGTGTAGTGATTCCAGACACACAGACAATTAACAGCCATCCAACCCTATTGCCCCCCTTTCCACACTGTGTCTAGCCAAAACAAAGAAAGTACTTCACAGTCCTTTTAAAGGTGTATTAAAACAGCTTTACTCACGAACATCATGTGTAATTCTTCAGTACACAGGTACAAAACTTGAAGATATGCAGGATTAACAAAAATATACATTGATTGCTACATCTCTAAGATAAAAAATATGTAGGAGGTTCCACTGAGGCATCTTGCTCTCAGGAGATCTCAATGGCGACTGGGCATCGTGTCTTCCAGATAAAGGAACTTAAGGAACCTCCTTCTTCTGGAAGACACCTAATAAACAGCAAACACCTAGTACAACAGGAAATTACCTAAGCTTCTGTGATGCATTCAACCTAACTGTTTCTAACAGTAAACAATCCAGCATGTTAGATTGACACTATAGTCCAACATTTCCTACCCTCTCCTTGTGTCTGTTTGCTGCTTGACCCTCCAGACACAATTCTTGAGATTTATCTGCTCTTTGGATTTGTATAGTATAACCTATAATCCCCTCAATCTATTCCTCTATTCAAACACTTCCTACTTTCTTTGATAGTCTTGTGTGAATGCTTGAAGCTTCAGTGTTGGTGCAAATGCTATTATAGACCATTTCCCAATAAAGCTATCTTTAGTTATTTTATTTTGGGCTCGAGTCCATTCAGTGAGTACTAGTATTCACAGGTCAAAGATCCTTCAGTTACCCAACCTCCTGAATGCTAATTTGCACTAATTAAATTCTCCAAATCATGATTCAGACATGTGTGGAAATTCCACAGACCTCACCAATTTGGATAACAGGGCATGTAAAGTGAGATGAAACTACTATAACTGTATGGTGTAGATTCACTCAGAGTATAAAGATAGATTCAGCAGTGGGAAATACAAGAGAAGATTAAAGTGTTCACACATACTCAGTATGAGCTTCTGGAGACAGTTGCTGTTTGCCATGCTTTTTGTAGACACAAACATACAGTTACAATAGGCTCAACTATAGTGGAATCCCCTTCTTTCCCAGCTCAAGATGTATTGCACCGTCTACTATAGACATACTGCTGCAACCTGACACCAAATGTCTGTGTTCCTCTAATCCTCTTTCCCCATCCTCCCACTGCCAATGCTGCTACCCCCCTCAAAAAACCCTCTCTAGATAGACAATAGAAAGAGAAAAGGGGACTGAGAGGAGATAAAAAGACTTTGTAAAAAGGACCTTCTTTGTCAGAGGCTTTGTTAAGTGAGGTATGCCTGCACCATATTGTTTCACTGATAACATATTTCCAATGAATACTAGAAAATGGCTGGAATCCTTTTTGTTAGTCCCAACTGGACAAGCCTGGTTAGGTCAGTTCAATCCATTGCTGAGTGGTTAATCAACATGTGGGCAAATCCAGTAAATTCAGCAGCTCTACTCTACTCAGAAATAGCAATAGGTTTTAGGCCCACATATTCTGTCCGTATACCTAGTCTTTTCCTCTGATATTCTTCCACACTGTTCTTTATCTTGACAGCAAAAGAATCGGCTGCATTTTTTTCTATTTATAGCTTTGGTGATTCAACAATAGAACTCGTGGTTTCATGGAAACCATCTTGTGGCAACCCCCCACTGGTTCTGAAATGGCCAGCTGAAGTGACATTGTCATCTGCAGGGGATATAACTTACTCGGAGAAATTTTCATTTACTAAACTTCATAAGTCAGCCCTCCTACAATCTATCTTTCGTCTTCTTCTCTGAAATCTGGTAACTGCTGGCACTACCTGACATTTTATTATTCCTTTCCTTGTCTTTTAGGTAGAAAGCGATTTTGAAATAGCCCTCTTCAAAGAATTAGGAAATGTCTTGTTTTCATTTTATCTACAAAATCTCTACGTTTTTTAAACTTCCTTTGCCCTAACGTGCTTATTAATCCCAAATGTGCTTTTAAAGAGCCTTCCCCCTCCTATTTTATATATGATGCTGAATCTAATGATTTGTTCCCTGGGGTTTGTGGATATTAGACCTTTGAATCTTGATCTCTTGCTGTGTTTTCCTTTTTTTATCACTCACTTCTTTGCTGGTTTATAGTCATTATATTAAGAGGTCTGGTAAGACACAAAGCATTTTGTTCTTATTTCTTACCCTGTTCCTACAAGAAGGAAAAGGAAGGGGGGAATTGGTCATGCGCGCACACACACACACACAATCCTAGATAGAATTGCATTGTAAATACATTTCACCCATTTGCTTCTAAGTTTTAAAAATCTATCTTTTTTAAAAAAATAAAGTGACTTTTTTTTAATGGATTGTTAAGATTTTGAAGCAAATGGGTGAAACCTATTTACAGTGCAATCCAATACATGGATACTCAGAGATGAATCCAAGTTCAATGATGCTTGTTTCTTGCCTCCAGAAACTCTTGTTGAACATGTGTGAACACCAAAACAGAAAGAATAGGGAGAACAAGTAAGCCTGCTTCACTAGTTACCTCCAGTATGCTTTTTTCAAAGCATAGATCTACTCATAAGAAAAGTGGAGGCTGGTAGAAGGTTCAAAATGCTTTTTTTTTTCCCCCCCCTTAGGCAAGGATTACAGGACCAGACTGCTTCAATTCACATGTGGACATTGTTGGTTTTGGATTAAAAGTTTGCTGAAAAATGTTGAATTACTCTTCTTTTTGTGGAGCAAGACTCTATCACCTATTCTTCCCATGCTATTTCTGCCTCTGGTACCAAATTTTCTGTTAAAGAAGTAATGAGAGGAACACATCTACTTTGTTAACTGAGGTATACCTGTTTTTATTTATAACTGAGTACATAGACTCACGCTATTTGAAAATGAAAATGAAGTTTTAAGATCTTTTCTCCTTCTCTTTCCTGCCACTGTTGTAACAATAAGAGAGAGAGGGTTTCTCCCAGATTCTAGAATTCCAGGCTAGTTTAATCTTTGTTGTCCTTATGCAGGCAATCATTGGCATTTTTAGGAAGACAGACCTTCTGTTAGTGTCCCTAACATGCCTCACCTCCAGAAACCCCAAAATTGGCTTATTAATAATTTGGCTTGTTAATGTGGTCTTCCACTGGGAAGAGCAGTAAGGTTTCAGAGATGTGCTGAAAGCCATGCATCGCCCAAAGGAAGAACTACTGACAAATTCCAAAGTATGAGGAAAGATAAGGTGAAAAGGACATTGCCGCCACCACACCCCCAGTGGCAGACAATGATTCCATTAAGCAGATGGAGTATTTGTTTGTTTGAAGGTTTCGAGCTTCCCTTCCCCAATTGCCTAACTATTAAAAGAGGCAGCTCAAGCTTTTTGAATCCAATTATCAAACATTTAAGGTAGTTTCAAACCCATTAGACTCTTTGGATACCTATTGTCAAGACCAGGAGTCTTCCTGGAACCCATTGTGCAATATTTAAAGCTATTGTTTCAACCCATGAAACTTCCCCTTTCCAGGGCATATTTTTGGCATAAATATTGGCCAAAAATCATGTCTCATTGCACACAGAGCCTATTCCTGAGGACACTATGTCCCTCTGTGTAGCCATTGCATGCACAGAACCTTTGCTTGGGGACACTACATCTCTCTCTGTGTTAGCCACTCCAGATTCATCCATCCATGCTGCTGGATTGATCAATGACTTCAGGACTACAAGACAGGTGACATATCACCCTGAAATCTCCCTACCTATCCCTCTGGCAACCTCTCTTCCTCCATTGCTAGTGGTCTTGTGTGAATGCTTCTTGTATGGATGTATGTTTGGTGTTATTATTTTATGTTTTTAATAAATATCATTATTAATTTTCATTTTGCATTTGCGTGCATCTGTTCAGAGTTAGCTGGGGTATACAAAGGTGTAAAGATCCCTCTCTCTGTTGCCCCCTCTTGCATTGCTAAGATTGAGTTGCTGCTAATTTCCCCAGCATATTAGGAACTCGATATTTTCTTGGATTTTCCAAGAGCTCTTTGGTTAACACTTCAGTATGTAAGCTTTCTTGTTGCTGAAGTAGGTTTTAAGCTGTTATTTTTAAAATATGTTTTAATACATGAATTATTAAGTGATGCTAATTGAAGCATTTTATATTTTAACTATGGCCCAGGTTTCCACTATTTGGCTGCCTCGATGTCAATGCAGTTTGAGCCAATTAGAAGTTCATTTGACCCTGAGAGGCCAGACTTCCTCCCAGGAGAACAACAGAGAGGAAAATTCCTCCATTCAGACCTCTTGAGGGGCATATAAGCAAGCTGGACATCTAACTTCAGCTATTTTCTTCCTCCATGGCTTCCCCTCCCATCCTCCAAAATGTCCATGCTATCTCCTTTTTGCTATTGATGTCTGTTAGCTAGCAGTTAATGGATCAGGTAGGAATATTTCCAGCCAGTTGATTTGTCCCTTGGTTGGTGAATTTTTGGTTTTGTTAGTTTTTTGCCTTCCTCATAGCCACTGGGTTTTCTCATTATTGATCTGAAGTGTGGATGTTTTTCATTATTGGTGTTACAATATTACTAGCTTTTGCTTTGTGACAAACCTGGTGGAACACTGGAGGCATTCCTCAGGATTCACTGCAAAGTAGAATGGGTGTGAGGCACCTTGCTCCCAAACAGAAGATATCACCCAAGGGACCCTTGACTGCTACTAGAAGGTGTCAGTATGGCTTAGGAGCTGACCTACCAGTCTCAGGTGTGCAGCAGGTCATGGGACCAGTAGACATGTACCTGAAACCAATCTCCTCCAGTCAATGTGGTGGATAATTGAACACCAAGTGAGCTGACCAGTTCTGGATTCTTGCTCAAAATTATGCAAGCTGTAGCCAATAAAGGCAGGATTAGCCATAACTGGCCTGTTGTGCCATTCCCTTTGTCCCCTCAATGTTGCACATTCAACGTTACTTATCTGTATTGTATTGTGAATGCTGTTTATTACTATTTTTTAATGGAATAATTGGATAAATTAAGTGAATACAAGAAAAAGGCTGCTGTATGCTGAGTGAAGACATTGATCTTCCATGCTCATGGGATTGTCTACCTGAATGGATAGCAGTGCTTCAAAGTATTTGGAAATACAGAGAAAACATTCTGGGATGTTGTACATACAAATCTTATTGGGCAAAGACATTTCCTACTTTTTCTGCTCCTATATATGTTGTTCCATCCACAGACTATGAAAGTGGGAGGCCACTCTTGGGGTGGGGTGAGGGAGGAAAATATTTTTAGAAAATAAAAGGAAAAGGCTTATCAATAGTGGAAGCAGTGGTGCTCTTTGATAAAAGCTGGAATCTGATTGTTACTCCTGAGTGAATCAATTTGCCTATGTGTTGACTTCCCATTCAATAATTGATTTGATGGTTCTACTCTAGTGGAGAGTAGCCAACATGATTCTAGCTGAAATGTTTTTGCAATTTATCAGACTAGTGCCTAAAATGCTGTAATTAACCAAATGTGGATAGTGGAAACATTGTGGTATTATTACACTTACTATTTCACATCACTGTAATCCTGTGAAAGAACCTCCACAGAATCATTGCATGATGACTGCTGGTGCTTCAAGAATGGGAGCTTACTTCTGCAATTTGGCATGGGCGTGATTTTGGCAGTTCTCATGAGAAGACAAGAGCACACTTAAAACTCCAAAAAACCCTTAATTAAGAAAGTAAATGAACACACAAGCTCTGAAACAAACCTTAAGTCATTCAAACTGAAGGGGACAGTTCATAAAAAAGAGTGTCATGTGCTTCGTTTTTGTGTTTTCACACAGAAGTTCTCTTGCTGAGGACCACTCATTCATGCTATAATCTTGTGATTACAACAGGATGTGGTTTTGCATGCTGGCAATAGAGCGGTATTGATGATCTATTGATGGATTAACCCATCAATTAAAAGCAACGGGTTTTTCACAACTGGATAATGGAGTACAATGACATAATGTGATAGTCCATTTGTGCTACCACGATGTCGTAATCCTGTGATTTTTGCTGCATCTGATAAAGTACTTTATTTACCTAGGTTTTCTTGGCTACTTGAAGTGGCCAGAAGAAACTTCAGTCAACAGCCTGCCAGGCTGTGTTTACAATGATGCAGGGCCCTTCCAGATTAGGGGTGGGAAGAATATTTAAAAAATTCAGAAGATGGTTGAAAAACAAGAATGTTGGACTGATGAGAATCTTCACAGTTCAGAACATATTCTGCACAAAATTTGCATGTGGTTGTTTTGTGCAGAAAATGGATTTTCTGTGCAGGAAACAGTATTTTCTGCATGGAAAAATATTTCAATGGAGAAATATTCATTCTTGCACAGAAAAATGTTGTTTTCTGTGCAGAAAAAGCTGTATTGGGGTTTTGTTCTGTGTAAAATTTGCATGTGGTTGATTTGCATAGAAAACAGCATTTTCTGCACAGAAAACATCATTTTCTGTGCAAGAATTAATATTTCTGCATTGAAATATTATTTTCCAAACAGAAAATGATGTGTTCTGCACAAAACAACCACATGAAATTTTTGCGCAGAATAAATCCCAAATTGCAAATAGCATTTGAAAAACTGTGGTTTTTGAAGATTTTCTTAGAGCAGGTGAAAATTGCTGAAATTACACATTCCTACCTTTGAGAAGAAACTTAGTGAAGAATGACAACCCTGATGCATTTTGTGTGTGTGTGTGTGTGTGTGTGTGTAGGGGGAAAGGGTAGATGGGTAGAAGGCCTGGTAGAAGATGGAGGCTGTTGAAGAGTATATCTACTCAGGGATACAAACCTTCATGTCTTTCATCCCTGAAAGCAAAAATTAATTGTTTCCCAAGTTTTCACCCTTCTGCATGAGGACACAAGGATGATGATGATGATGATGATTTTATTTGTATCCTGCCTTTCTCCCAATATAGGGACTGAAGGGAGCTAACAATGAGTTTAAAACAGTCCAGGTTAAAACCAATACAAATTATTGAAAGTATAAATGTCAAGTTTAAAAACAAAGTAAACAATTTACACAGTTAAAACAACAAACTTTAAAATAATGAAATATTTAACACTTTAAATTACAAATCACACAGCATTTAAAAGTCTAGCCCACATCAAAGTGCAAATGCCCACCAATACAGAAATGTTTTTACCTGTTTATGGAAAGAGGAAAGATAGGGCCATCCTGGCCTCCCTGGGGAGGGAGTGCCACAGTCTGGGAGCAGCCACTGAGAAGGCCCTCTCTCTTGTTCCCACCAAATGAGCCTGAATTGGTGGTGGGGTAGAGAGAAAGGCTTCTCTAGATGACCTAAGAGCTCTAGTGGACACAGGATGTCTGTGCAGTTTCCCATCACTATTAACACTTTGGGGGAATTCTTCTGTGCAGAAATACATGTTTTTTTTCTGCACGGAATTTTGTGTTTTCTGTGCAGAAAGCTATTTTCCTGCACAACAAACAGAAACTTGTTTCCTAGCTCCAGGAGTGACCATTCTTGGCCATTTGGGGGCAATTAGCACATGTGTGCATTTATGTCTCTGTTTATTGTTGTCTTTGAAGAAGAAGGTACTTACAGATCAAAGTACTGTTTGGATTAAGTAGGAATAAACACACTTGCTTCTTCCTTCAGCTATGGTTCCTCAGTTCACTTGACATGCTTGTGACTAGTTAATCACAGAGTTTAAGTGGTGCTGATATAAAAATAGGGCAATGTTCCTATAAAACATGTATACTTTATGTCTTGCTGACAGATTTTTAAGGCAATTGTGCTAAGTATCAACTTGTCATACTTGTTCTTTCTGATTTTTCCACCTCTAAAACCACTAAACCCGACAATATTTGTAGCTAGGAATGATGGGGAAATTGAGAGGTCAATCAATGTACATTCATTTTTCTTTTCTTTTTGAGAGCTCAAATAAGAGAATGTGCCTGAATGCTTTCCTTTCTGTCAAGCTCTTTCTCTAGCTTCATTCCACTACTTTTTCATTGCGATAGCTAATGTCTAATAAACTGAATAAAGAAGCAGAAATAAGTAAAAAGTGACCCATTTCTAATTACAGCAGCAATTTTCTGCTAACCAGACTCCTGCAAAAAGACTTGCCCTTTCACCTCCTTAATGGAAGCAGGATTTGGCCTTTTAGAGAAAGAAAAGAGCAGAGAGAAGTACCGCTGAGGCCTTCCAGAAAAGTGGAGACTCAAGAAATGTTCCCCACCCACCTCCAGATCTGCTGGTGGGGAGGATTAGAAAGAAAGGAAACATGCACAGAGCTGTCAAGCAGGAGCCAGTGTGGGATTGGGGAAATGACATGCAGGAGAAAAGCTCTGTGCACCTAGACAGATGCTGATGTGAAAATTAAAGCACAATGCTTCTCAGTGTGCATGTCCGTTTGTGTGCGTGTGGAGGGCAGGGTTTTGATAATCCCATACAAATTATTTACTGTTTCAGCCCTGACTTCAAGCAAATCAACAAGACAGGAGAAATGAAAGTCGCAAAGGTTGAACATGGTGTTTCTTTCAGTACAGGTGTCTCCACATTAATGAGCACTTAGGAGTCAAGCATGCACTGAGGATAACACCGGGATGATTACTGCTTGTAAAAGCAGACCAGCAAAAGACACCCATGGTGTGTGTGTGCGTGTCTGTGCTGGATTGTAATTAAAGCCACAAGCCTTCATGTTTTCATGGAGACCAGCTGCAAAGAGTTTCAAACCTTTCTGTAGCCTGAGAGAGAGAGAGAGATTTTGCACAGCATCTTTTTCTGTCTACATTTGTTTCATAAGCCCAGAGAAATCTTTGGAATCTCTGAAAACTCCAAGATATGACAGCAAATGCTCATCATTATCCAAAATGTGATTGTCAGCATCCAGAAAACTAGGGGAGGGGAAGTGGAGTGTGGGGAGAAATAAAATCTAGTTATATATGTTTTCTGCAGTCACAAAATGTCTGGGGAGTTTTCATCACTGCAATGGGTGTGACAATATTTCCAGCTTTTGGACATTCAAAGCAATTTACAGAGGTCAAAACATAGACCAATCAGAGTGGCCACTAAAGGAATGTGTTTAAATTTGTACTAAGTTTAAAAAAAGAGAGATGAATTAATAAAATTGACTTTTATATTTAAGTTAATTGAAAATGCATATGCAAATATATTACAGCTAGCTGTACCCAGTGTAACATACGCTGTTAAAAAACTCCCCCCCCCACACCTGGCAGGCCTCATGACAACCCTGTAAGGTAGTCTGGCAGATGTTTAAATTCTTCTTCCCTCTTCTCAGCATTTCATACTTTTCCCAGAATTGCTGAGACTGAGTGGCAGGAGTGGATTGTGAGGTGGAGAGGGAATTTGCATGTGTGTGGTGACTGGTTGGATGTGTTTCCTGAGCAGCCAATCAGCACACTGGGAAAGGCAACATACCCAAGAGTTTTATATACATAGATGTGAAACACACAGGCCAGAATCTTGTTGGTCTCTACTACAACTGTAAATTCCCTATAGAAGCAGTTGGACTTTTTTTGTCTCATGTGGATCTTCTGTGTTTAGTTCAAGGTTGCAAAAGCAGAGTTAGAAACAGAATATCTTAGAGTTGTAACAGGCCACAAGAGCCATCTAGTCCAGCCTTCTGCCAGTCAGGAATACATAACTAAAGCACTCTTGAAAGATGCTCACTCAAACTCTGTTTAAAGACCTCTAAAGAAGGTGAGTCAACCATCTTCTGAGGCAGTCCATCCCATTGCTCTTACAGTAAAGTTCTTCCTAATGTTTGGGTGGAATCTCTTTTCTTGTAATTTGAATCCATTAGTTTGCTCCATCTTCTACATGACATCCCTTCAGAAATGTAAAGATAGCTATCATTTCGCCTCTCAGTCTTTTTTTCTCCAGGCTAAATATACCCAGCTTCGCATGTTGTTTTGTATAAAGCTTACTTTCCAGACCTTTGATTATCTTCATCAGCCTTCTCTGTTCATGTTCCAGTTGTACACCTGGTACTATTTGTGCATGCACATGTGCATTCAATGACAGAATGGAATGTGCACTCAGCTGCACAACTCTTTCATTCAACACAAAGGCTGCATAGCACAATCCAGCCCTGCTGCCATGCAGCTAAGCCCAGTTGTGGGGATGGAAGACTTTTGCCTGTTCCTGGGAATGGGAGCAGGTACAGGCAAATTGGTTGGCTTTTTAGCATGTGGTGTCAAGGTATGGAGAAGCCAAGGAAGACCTGAAGGCCTTAGAAGCCTTGGTTCTCTCTCTTCATGGCTCACTTGGCTTTTCTACTCACTCACCCTTCTGGCAGTGCAGATAGTGGCTGATAGCTGTTGGAGGCAGATAGGAATTTTCTCCTCCCTTTCCAAGAAGTGCTGTGCCAACCTCACTGTGTGGATTTATGGGAGACTAGCTTTGAGTGTGTCTCTGGCAGGTAGGAGGGTATTGAAGGGGAAGTGATGGTGAGCTCCCCAGATTCTTATTTGGTGAAGGGGATGTCTCCAGACTTTCTCCTATGGGCCACAACCTAAAGAGTGAGGAAATGGACTACCTCTGTGGACATCCTGGGGCATGGTTTTCCTTTATGTCATGGTACATGGCGTAGGATGTTCTTTATTGACATCTTCCTTATTTATTTATTTATATATTTATTAGATTTATACCCTGCCTTTCCCCCAAGAAGGGACTCAAGGTGGTTTACAACAATTAAGAAACACACACATAGCCAAAATAACAATTTACAAAAATTAAAAAAGCATTAAATTAATATCACATAACTAAAAACCCAATGTGAATAAAAACATAAAATTGATAAAAATACAACATTAAAACATTTCAAAATAATAAAAAGCACACCAATTAAAATTCACTTCTCGAATGCCTACCTAAATAAACATGTATTCAACTGCAGACGGAAATAGAGCAGGGAGGGAGTCAGCTGGACTTCTTGTGGAAGAGAGTTCCACAGTCTGGGAGCAGCCATGGAAAAGGCTCTCTTCCGAGTCCTCACCAGCCGCACCTTATGGAGGGCTAGCTGTGTTCTGAGCCAAAGGGTGGCTGGCACTCAGAGATTAAGTGTTTCGCCCAGGAGTGACTGAGGACGAGGTCAGATTGGGGGGCCCTGCCTCAGGTGGAATCATAGAATCATAGAATTGCAGAGTTGGAAGAGACCACGAGGGCCATCCAGTCCAACCCCCCTGCCACGCAGGAAATCACAATCAAAGCATCCCCAACAGATGGCCATCCAGCCTCTGTTTAAAGACCTCCAAGGAAGGAGACCCCACCATGCTCCGAGGGAGTGTGTTCCACTGCCGAACAGCTCTTACTGTCAAAAAGTTCCTCTTCATGTTGAGGTGGAATCTCTGTTCCTGGAGCTTGCATCCATTGCTCCATGTTCCAGTCTCTGGAGCAGCAGAAAACAAGCCTGCGCCATCCTCAATGTGACACCCCTTCAAATACTTAAACAGGGCTATCATATCGCCTCTTAACTGTCTTTTTTCCAGGCTAAACATACCCAGCTCCCTAAGTCTCTCCTCATAAGGCATAGTTTCCAGACCTTTCACCATTTTAGTCGCCCATCTTTGCACACGCTCCAATTTGTTCATATCCTTTTTGAATTGTGGTGCCCAGAACTGGACACAGTATTCTAGGTGAGGTCTGACCAAGGCAGAATAGAGTGGCACTATTATTTCCCTTGATCTGGACACAATACCTCTATTGTTGCAGCCCAAAATCGCATTGGCCTTTTTAGCTACCACATCACACTGTTGACTCATGTTCAACTTGTGGTCTACTAGGACTCCTAGATCCCTTTCGCATGTAGTCTCATTCAGCCAAGTCTCCCCCATCCTATATCGATGCATTTCATTTTTTCGCCCTAAGTGCAGTACCTTACACTTCTCCGTATTGAATTTCATTTTGTTAGCTTTGGCCCAGCTATCCAGCCTATCTAGGTCATTTTGAATTTTGATCCTGTCCTCTAGGGTATTAGCTACTCCTCCCAATTTGGTGTCATCTGTAAATTTGATAAGTATGGCCCTAATTCCCTCATCCAAGTCATTGATAAATATGTTGAATAGCACTGGGCCCAAGACTGAACCTTGTGGCACCCCACTGGTCACATCTTTCCAAGACGAAGAGGCCTAAGTTGTTAAAGTCAAATGTTAAATAGTTAATAAAGTGGCCCTTTATATCATGGCCTTGGTGCCATTGCCACTGGGTGACCTTGAGGAAGTCATATTCTCTAAGCCTCAGAGGAAGGCCATGGAAAACTCCCTCTGAACAAATCTTGCCAAGAAAACCCTGCAATAGGTTTTTCTTTGGGTGGCCATAAGTCAGAAATGACTTAAAGGCACACAATAGCAACAAGGAGTCAATGGGAGCCTGCATGGTGTAATAGCCTGAGTGCTGGATCCGGACTCTGGGAGATTACAATTCAAATCCCTGCTCAACCATGGAAACCCACTGGGTGACTTCTGGCAAGTCATACTCTCTTAGCCTCAGACAAGGTCAATGACAAAATGCTTTTGAATAACTCTTGCAAAGAAAAGTCTATAATTAGGGATGTAATTCTTTACTAAGTTTCTTCTTGAAGGAAACAATGATTAATCTTAGCAATATTCTTCCCACTGGAAGAAAATCTTCAGAAATGACACAATTTTTGAAGCCTATTCACAGATTTTGACTTGTTCTTTATTTAATTAATCTATTCTTGAGCAAGCAGGGATCACCAGCATTGAGGCCATGATATTGAGAACATAGCTGCGCTGGGTAGGGCACGTTTCTAGGATGGAGGACCATCGCCTCCCCAAAATAGTACTCTACGGTGAACTCACCACGGGTCAGCATAAGAGGGGCGCTCCAAAAAAGTGATACAAAGATTCCCTGAAAGAACATCTCAGGCTCGGCCAAATTGATCACCAACAACGGTCCGCCCTGGCTTCACATCGGGAGGCATGGAGACACACTATCCATAATGCTGCAGCTTTATTTGAGAACTCACGCTAAACAAGTCTTGAAGAAAAACGGCAACGCAGAAAGAATCACAACTCAGATACATCACCCAAGGAGACCCTCTGCTGTGCTTTTTGCAACTGGACTTGTTTATCTCAAATTGGCCCTTTCAGTCATCAGCGCGCTTGCAGAAAGCGCGGGATGAGTCCTTCTTGAATCTTCATTTGCGAAGAAAAGCCAGAGAGGGAGACTCCCTCTTTTCTCCCACCAAAGGATCCAAAGCGGTTTACCAAATTTAAAATAGAAGTTGGGTAAAATACACATTACAGAGGTTTTTAAGAAAACTATTAAACTGCAGTAATATTAAAAACAGTTAAAATGCATTTAAAACATAATTTAAAACAAACGAGATAAAAACATATCACATCACTGTCAATACTACTCCACCATATAATTTTTTTAAAAAATCAATCAAATGCTTGCCTAAATAAGAAAGTCTTAACCTGCTAGTGGAAACACAGCATTGAGGGGGCTAATCGGACCTCTTATGGAGAGATGTTACACAACCTGGAAGCAACCAATACAAAGAATTATTCTGAGCAAAATTCATAAAGGGATATTTTGCACAGAAAACAGCATTTTCTACTCAAGTTACACCATTTTCTGCTATAAAATATTACTTTTCTGCACTGAAAAAGCTGTTTCCTTTGCAAAAATATGCTGTTTCCGCACAAAGCAACCATGTGTGAATTTTGTGCAGAATAAATTTTTGAATTGTAAGAATTCTTATCAGCCCATGATTCTTTTACTGACACTTGAAAAACATATTTTTTAAATATTTTCTGAATATTTTGGTTGTGCTTTCCATTCCTGCTTTTATAGGGTCACCATAAGTCAGGATTGACCTGATGGCACATAACAGCATAAGATGCAATGAATGCTTAACTTTACTTGCAGAGATTCTAGGCTATAAAACCCTGATGTAGAATCTCAGGCACAGTGTCCCTAATTCTAAACCACAGATCCTCTTTGATTTCCAAGATCCTTTTCTAATTCAATGCTTTCATGAACTAAAATGAAATAGGCAGCCAGCACAATGTAATGGCTAGAGAGCTGGACTGGGACTTCAGGGCCTCAGATTCATATATCATGTCAGTTATGAAGCACACTCCATGAATCAGTCCTTTCAATGTTGGACTTTATCAGATGCATCAAAAACCATGTCAGAAAAACGTGACGATAACAGAAACAGGCAACGTTATCAGACAACATTCATCCTTCAGTTGATCTGGGGGTGTATCACAAGTGTGAAAAAGGCATCCCTTTTTTACTGATGCTTTAACACCTCAATAAAAAAGGGATTCCTTATCCACATCTGCGCTACGCCCCTAGTACGGCTGAGGACACAGGCATCTGATAATGTTGCCCTTTCTGTTATTGTTCCATTCTGTTGATGTGATTTGGGACGTGGTTGTTTGCCACATTTCCTCACATCTGATAACATCCGTAGTCTACCTCACAGGGCTGGTGAGTGAGTTAAACAGGAGGAGAATGACACAGCCTGTTTTTAACTCCCGGAGAAAAAGGCAGGAGGTAAACGGAAGATCGATAAAGTAAACTTTGAACAGAATTGCAATATGTGTTGAAGAGAGGTGGTGCTATTCCTGCTCAAGAGAAAAGTGGATGCAATTTAAAGAGAGAAAAAGTTAAGTTTGGGGTATAAATGTGTGTGTGTGTGTGTGTGTCTGCTTCATGTGCATTGATAGCATGGGAATTATCATGGAGTTCATGCTTTATATCATGTACTCCAAAATAATCCCAATAAAATAAAATTTACAGATTTGATTGCTGTAAATTGATTTCTCTCCAAGATATGAATAAACGACCTAGGCTAAATGGCAGCTCCTGCACAAAGAATTTCATTTAAGCTTCATTGAATTGAAAGGCTCAGCCGACTCAACGTTTCCAACTTCCTAGCAAGGAGCAGAAAATCTACCTGACAGTTGCCATGGGAACGCGAACAGGAAGAGCTAACCACCAGCCTATAAATCCACAGAGAAACCTTTCTTAATTGGAAGGCCTTTAACCCACACATTTTTCTCATAGCTGCAGAGCTTATTTCTAAAGAGATTATTAAATTCCTCAATTGACTTATGAAGGATGCTTCCCACTATATTACGGTGCTCTGGGTTGTTCGTTCTTTATAGCTGTTTCCAAAATTACAAAGCAGAGCAAGACTGATAAAAGTTAACATCGATGTTTCAATGAAAAAATCCATAGGATAGACTCAAAATAAGTTCAATGGTCCTGCTTGCCTGGAAGAAGAAGGCAGGGGGAAAGAGGAGGAGAGAAGGAAGATATTTTTTTTCCTTTCCAGGACAGGAGCTGAAAAGGTTTGATAGAGATCAGTTGCCTTGGGAGTTCCTTGTTAGGATACTTTGAAACTTTGTGTGTGTGTGTGTGTGTGTAGATTTCTAAAAATCTAATGACAGAAATTTTGGGGTGCATTTACACATGCACATTAAACACAAAAAAGCATGTCTTTCATTTACCTTCAGGAAATATACAACACAATTTTTACTGCAATCTAGGAATGGAACAGAATTTTGTTGGATCTGACCATGTTGAGGAAAGTAGACTTTATTAGGGTTGCTAGTTTGAAAACTGGAGACAGCTCCTGTACCTTTAATGGTTGTATAGAAGAAGACATTTCAGCAGGTGTTTGTCAAATGAGATAACCAGCAACATCTCTGGAAATTCCCATGACTACACAACCATTAAAGGTTCAGGAACCCTCTCCAGTTCTCAATCTGGCAACCAAATTTTTATACCTCCTTAGACTTAATATGAGTAGAAAAGCATCTAAACTCTAGAATTTACACCTTGGCATTGATTCTGGGTCTATACTGTATTCTATACATATATTACATATATTATATCACATTATTTCTTTTTTTAAAAAATAATATCCTACCATCTATCTAAAAATTAGTATGATCAGTTCAAACCAATGAAAACAATAAAATGATTTTCTTTTCATTTTGCCCCCCCCAATTTTTATTAAAAGAGTTTTCTCTCATATAAAACTACACAAGAATAAATAGAAAAGAGAACATAGAACAACACTGCAGTACAAAAGAATAAACACACACCAACAAAAATAAAGGGTAAAAATAATAAAAAATAGTAACTTACAACTTTCTTACTGATGGTTATAAGTGATACACTGTTATACTTCCTCTATCACAAAACATCTTATATTAAAATTTTAGAACATTATTGAATCCTACAAATCTTCAAATCCTACTGATAATAATTTCCCTGATAATAATAAGCTCCCACAAAAAGACCATCACCAATTCTCAATCCTTTTTAAAACTACTCAGTGATTTTTCCCTAATTAAAGAAGTTAATTTATCCATTTCAGCAAGGTCGAGCAGTCTCATCAACCAATCCTCTTGTGTCAGAGTAATCGCCACTTTCCACTTCTGTGCATATATCAGCCTGGCAGCTGTAATCATACATTGTATGATTTCCCATGTTCTTTCTCAGGTTGTGTCAGGTTATGTAGATTTCCCAAATATATGAGAAATGGATTTTACTGAAACTAAAAAGAAAGTGAGTGTCAGTGACAAAGTGTGTTCAGTTGAGCTAGTCTTGAACTGTCCCAAGCCAAGTTATCCAAGGCCAAAACTCAAGGCAGCTGCTAAATATGAACACCTGGATGGAATGAGCTCATGGCTAGATCTGATGCAATAACTAGGCTTGCAGATATTTGCATCAACCAATTTGGATCTGTTTAAACCATGAGGCTGTGCACACCTTGTGTGGGTTATTTCGTGTAGTCTGTGGAGCTAGTTGTAGTTGATGATTGCTAGAAGCAGGCAGCATATTGTTATTCTTACTGTATTGATCCTATTTGCTGTTGAACTCAGTAAACTTCTTTTAATCAAGCAGCTGATACTCTGCTGAATACTTTCTACAGCTGGAAGACAGTAAGTGCCAGAAATCATGGTGTGTGTGCTTGAACGCTGCACGGGCACTGGAGGGTCAGATTTCCTAACTCCAAAAAGTTTGTTCCTCAAACAGTCCCAATAATAAAAATATCTGGCTTTAGTTTATTTATTTATTTAGAGTATATATACCCTGCTCTTCAGCCACCAAGGCTCTCAGAGTGGCTTACAAATTGTTAGCAATAGAAAGATCTAAAGGTTGGATAGAAAGAGAGGTCTGGGAAGATAGGATGATAGTTACCATTCTTGAGGAGAAGAGAGTTCAGCGCAGTGAAGATACTCAAAAAGGCACCTGAGGGTGGCACAGCAAAGAAGAGAATGACAAGGTCTGGCCATATCACACCTTGGCTGTGACACCCTTAGCTAGAGCTGGAGCTATGGTATTTATAACCTATTCCATGCCTTGGAAGGATGTACTGGCTATAAACTAATCCTGGATGGCTTTCCCATGGGACAGACAAAAGAAACCAAAACTAAACTGATTGCTTTAGTTCTGTAGTGCTAAAACATTAATGGTCTTGTGACATCCTCATACAATTGGATAGGAGGGGTGTGAAGAAAGATTTCCTTAGGGTATGGATTGAAGAAAAGTCACTTGTTTGCATGATTAAATTGTTGCCTGAAACACACAGGGCTGGGAGAAAGGATTAGCCTATACCCCTTAATGACTGAGTTGTTAGCATAAACCCATTACAGGTGCTTTCCGCATAATCCTAACTTGGGTTTCCACACCATTATATTTCTAGACACGTCTCAAATTATTGTGACCTTTCACTGCCCTCCAACTTTTAGACAACATGACCCCAAAAAGTGTCCAATATGTCCAGTTATGGAATCTCACATGGAGGGGTAGTAGGGCATGCTAACATTGGCCTGACTGATAGGACAGAGAGATCCTACAGCTGACTGCAGATGTTGGGCAAACTTGTGTAGTAAGAGGTCATTCAAGTACCAAGATCCCAATATTTCTTTACGGAAGAAATAAAGTATACACGTAGCCAAATGCAAATGGCTAAGATGCATCCACTCAACAAACACACACACACATAAAACATGCCTTTCTCAAAAATAACTGTGCATACATAAATGTGCCCATTAGGAAAAATGCATAAACATGTGCACAAGATTCAATGCAGGAAGGGGAAAAGAAGTCTCACAACAGAAAACAAGAAGAAAATGCAGATGGGTTTCAGAGAAATAAGACAACCCTAGTCCAATCCTAAATTTCATATATACTTCAGTACTACTATCAGGCACATATACTGACATTTATTTCAACAGAAAGGCATAGCTGAGCCTCCAGAGAGATGAATGAATGCAAAATGCCCCTTCCTACTTGGATGCAAATGGATAAGCACTACAACTTATGAGAGGGATGGAAAAATCTATGAGAAGTTGGAAAAGTTACCTTTGGGGAGTGCCACAGCTAATACTAACGTTGGCGGGATAATTCTGGGATCTGTCATCCAGAAAAGTAATTATCCCAAGCTCTGGCTAGGATCTGACACCAGCTATTGGCCACCATGATTATTAGGTAAACCCTCCATGTTCAAAAGCGGTATATCCACTATGGGGTGTGTGTGAAACATTGGCAAGCTTATTGACACCATGGTTTGCAGTCATATTCTCTGGAACTATCTGGCCAGCTGCTGTAAAAAGAAGGAAGTAGGAGAAGACTGTCCTTTGTTTTGATCTTGCAGGGTTTTATATTGTTAATAATGCACGAGTCCTTCCAACATCCCTGTAGGGTAGGTTGGGAGGAGGAATTTTACCTGCCCTGATACCCCCTCCCTTCCAATAATTCATCAATTGGCTACATTTCATAAATCAGCTTATTTATTGGCATTCCATGTGGTTGGTAGTAGACCAGGGCCTCCCAAATGCAAGGACTCAAGATGTGCTCAGAAAACCTAAAGAAATAGCCAGCCCAAATTCCTTACATACATGCTTGGGTAGTAATTGTGTGGACCACCCTTGGACGGGTGAGTTAGGGTGAAAATGGGCTAATTCTCCTGGATGTACATGGAAGGGGGTCATTAACTAATTCAATCAAGTGGCTGGACACTCTTTGCCTTACAAAACTGGTTTTCCCTCACACCTCTCCTAGAACAATAGAAGGTTGTCTGACATCCATCAGTCTTAATGTCTCAGCCATTAGCAATCATTAACACAACCAGAGCTTCCAGCAAACATTGTATTCCACTCATAACACCCTTTCAGGGGGGGATATCGAGTATAAATAGCACCCCAAATCTCACCAAAATCTTCTCAGTTTCTCCCACCTCATTACTCTGCCAGTTTCCTACATGACAGAACTGCATTCTGAGTACCTTCTGCTACAGGAATCTCTGCTCATCAGATAGGTATAGTATAGCCTATCATCCCAAACTTTATTCCTCTACCCCAATACTTCCTACTTTCTTTGATAGTCTTGTGTGATTGCTTGAAGCCTGAGTGTTGCTGTAAATGCGTCTGAGATTATCTTTCAATTAAAAAAAAAACATTTTTATTTTATTTCCTGCCTATGAGTTTCATCTGGTATACATAGATCAAAAGATCCCACTGTTACCCTGCCTCTTGCTGCCATATTGATCTAATTAAACATTCCCCATATTAATATCTGGACATGAGTGAGGTTCCCACAAACCCCTGTAAATTCAGGTAACAGGAGGTCTAGGAGCTAACAATGACAAGCCAAAGACAACTGAGTAAGGTTATGTCTGAGGGGTTCCTGACTCACGCTGCCTGCAGAGAAACATGCAGTTAGTAATATATTATTTTCTTCTTCCCGGGTCTCAGTTCAGTGTTTGGGATAACAGTGACTAGAGATTTTGAAGCTGGAGGGAAAGTGTTCAGAGAATCAAAGTTCTTTCTGTTCAGATAATGAAGGGCAAACAGTGGCATTCAAGTTCCTCCTTAGAATATGCAGTATGATCTTCTGGGTCAGAGCCTTACTTGGAGTGAAAACCAAATAAGGAGCTAATCAGAGGTAGAAAATATCCCATGATTCCTGGTGATTTCAGGATTATAAAAAGAAATGACACCCACCCACCAGACATGTTAATTCATTAGAAGGGGTAATTAACTGTCTCACAAGTGACATGCAGCTGCTTTTGTACAGTGGTATGGGCACCAAGTCCTTGAAATCTGTGTGGGTGCTTTTTCAGACAGACTCACTTGGAAACTGTTATAAATTTGCAGTGGCAATGGAAGATCTCATTTTGGGAAAAGCAGCAGAGTGACTGTCTGTCTATCTATCTGCCTGCCTACCTAGCTGATATACCACCTTCCTTCCAGACCAGGATTCAAGGTGTCTCACATCAAGTCAAGATCAAAGTACACAAAAAATCTATTTGATACAAAAGCATAAAGAAGCATTAGACAAACAGTTTAAATAAAAAAAAAACTACTAAATTTCAACATGGTAAAAAGTTAAACTATAATATACCCCATTAAAAACAGCCTTTTGCCACAGTAATTTACAAGTCAAAGGCCTGTCTAAATACATTTTTCAAAGTCTTTGCTGGCTGGCAGAAAGAGAGTAGACTGGGGGTCAATTAAGGCCAAATCTATACTACAGAAATAATCAAGTTTGAAACTGGATTATTTGTTGTGGCTCCTTCCTATTGAATCCTGGGATTTGTAGTTTGCTGAGGCACCAGCACTCTTTGGCAGTGAAGGCTAAAGACCTTTAAAAATGACAACTCCCAGAATTCAATAGGAAGGAGCCATGACAAATAATCCAGTTTCAAACTAGATTATATGTGTAGTGTGGATTTGGCCTTAGCCTCCCATGGAAGGGGATTCCACAAGTTAGGGGAAACCACTGAGAAGATTTCATCCTCACTAAATGCATCTGTGACAATGGTGACACAAGAGAGAAGGCCTTCCCCTAAAGATCATAAAAGTTGGATAGGGTCCTGAAAGGAGAGATGGTTTTTCAGTTAAAAAAAATATAAGTTCTTGGTGGCCTTTTATATAAACCCAAATCTTTAAGTTGGGAATCATTGAAAATTTCTTTTTAGTTCCTTTTTTTTTTTTTGAGAAGAATTTAACACAACCAGTCCTTTTCTTCCTTACCGAGATACATAAAAGTTAAGGTTTAACAAAAGATCAGATTTGGGAGGAAGTGAAACCAACAGATTTGTTCATCCTGGGGCCAGTGCTTTGAGTGCTCAGCTGAAAAGAAACAAGAATCCTTGTGCAGCCAACCATGTTAATGCTGAATTAGTGTTGCCACCTCCATTTATCAGGCATTCTCTATGTCATTAAAGCCTATGCAGAAGGCAGATACAACACAATGCTAATTGGTCCTCTCCATGCCAGGTTAGGTATAACTCTATTCAAGGTTTTTAGTGCAAATATTGCAGGAGCTGCCCAAGGTCCTGAACCCTATCCCCCAAATAGCTTCAGGACTTTGGATAGTTCCTTTCAATCTCCATACGGTAGTATAACATGACCCCCCCCCCAGGCTGCAAATACCTGTCACTAGTGTTTTAACTATATTTTAACAATGGTAATTTGATTTAATTATTTTTAAAAAACTTTTGTAATTTGTGATGTTTTAGCTGTATTTTTTATTTTATTTTTTTATTTTTCTGGCAGTATCTTAAGTTACAAAGTTGCATTCAGATTGTTACATTCTCCATTCCATCTTTTCCAAAGTCTGAATCCTTTATCATTTAAGCAACACAATCAATACCACTTCATCTCTCCACCCTTACCCTTACCCCCTTTCATCTATTCATTCTTTCATTCTTTCTCTCTTCTTCTTTCCCTCCTTACTCACTTCTTCTCTTTCTTACATCCTTCACCCATCCCACGAACTACCTTTAGTCCATCACTTGTCTGGGATATTTCAGTGTTTGTCTCTTTGTTTTGTCCTCCCTACATAAAATACATAAAATCGTAAAAGTGCAATAGTAAAAGCAGCACACCAATTAAAATTTACATTTCAAATACCTGCCTAAATAAAAACATCTTCAACTGCCTATGAAAAGAGAGCATGGAGGTGAACAACCAGACCTCCTTGTGGAAGAGATTCCACAGATTGGCTGCTTAAGGGTTCCTTCTGGTGGCACTAACAACTGGTCCACTGTCACAGTTCTGTCTGCAGTGCTTCAGTGGCAGTAGTTTTCAAAGCATGTTATGTTTTAGGTGTGTCAGAGGAGGACAAAGCTCTGCTGGATCCAAAGCCACCACATTCTTCATATATATATATATATATATATATATAAAATCCCAGTGTTATATATTGGATCAGCCCTAGAGATGGCATAGTTAATTTCTCCTTACTGACCACAGTAGGAGGGAATGAGGGCAGGGTATAACAGTAGGGAAGTAACAAATAGTTCACCCACGCCCCTTTTGGCTGGGCTGGTCACAATAAGCCAGATCTGGATTTGATGGTAGATCCATCACTGAATTTCTCCTCTGCCCTCTTCAAATGTCTTTGCACAAATCTTTTACAGAAAGTTCAATAAGTTGTCTCCCTTCTGCTAACATTAGTCCTTCCATCAGGGATATGTTTCAACCAAACTTTTATATCTTCACATGATATTGCATCTTTTCAGAAACATGATACATGTACTTGGCTATCCATTAAGTGGGTCAACTTTTTTCTTCTGTTTAGTATTTCCCACAGTTTGTGTTTCTACTCTGATTTAAGTTGGAAAATGTATTTAGCTAAAAAGACTCCTGTTGCTAGTGGTTTAAATAATTTCAAACTGCTTTTGCTTTAAATGTGCTCTTCTAACAAATAATTTTAATGTATTTTTTAAAATCCCAATTGGGATCCAAATATGTAAAAAGTGGAGAGTTTTATGTAAAATATACACATAAATAATAATAATAATAATAATACCTGTCACTAGTAAATTTGGCTGATTCAAATGGAAGGGTGGGAAGAATCCCATTGCAATTTCTTTTTGAAGAATTTTCCCCGATTCCAAAAATATCTTCATATTTGGGACGGGGGGGGGACCCTGAACTTTTAAGATTGTGCAAGTGAGAGAAAATGAAACACGAAAGATTTTCTCACCCCTTTCTTCTAGCTTAAGCCTAAAGCATATCTGAGATGTCTCCTTGAGCTCAGCATCTGGGGAACATCAAGGAAAGCAATGCTAAAAGAAGTTCCCACAGATCATGGGTTTGAACTACAAACCCCATGATTCCCAGTGGGAAATGATTCTGGCAGCATCAGTTCCAGCCAAAGAGAACCCCAAGGGATTTCTTTTAAATGGAGTACCTGTCTGCTTGCTCATTGGTGAACTACCCTCAGATTTTCTCCTTTTTTTTTTCCTTGTTAAAGTTGATCTCACCAGCAAACGAAAGCCCCGGATTTATTGATTAAAAAGTTGAAGAACCATGACAAAAGGAGTGAGAAATTTTGAATGCACTCAAAAGGCACAGCATTGTTGCTTGGCTATGGTGCCTTCATGACAGCTCAAAAGCTTGCATTCTGTATCAGATTCTAAAACATTTAACAAAATGTGCAGAATCTTCAAAATGACACCTGCTGTGATGCACTGGCAGTGTGTCTATAGGGACTTATAGTCCCCAGATAACTTTAAAAAATAAAGTTGCTGAAAAAGCTTCCTGTTCATATCCCGGTCCTTGATTTTGTTGCTTTCTCACATCCATTCCTCTCTCAGCTGCAAGCCACCTCAAATGAAACAAAGCAAAAATTGTTGCCTTTGTGTGTTAGTACAAATAAGTGCCAATTTGTGGGCAGATTTACAGGAACCTCAGGTGAATGGTTAGCTTGCTTGCATTTAAATTACATGTATATCCTGTATTTCCATCCAGGAATTCTTGGCAGCATATGTGGGAACAATTATCTCATTTTATCCTCACTTTTACCCTGTGGAAAACCTGAGTTTGAGAGACAGAAGAAGTGAACACCAGGATGTCCTTCAACCCAGAGAACAGCGGTCACATCAGAAAGATTCAAGAATTAGGGGCACTGAGAAGGAAGCATGGGTTTCAAGCACCAAAACAGAAGCCGAGACCTCCCCCGCAAGATGCCACAGACTCCCAGATAATACCTGAGACCCCATAAGAACATATGAAGAACTCTTCTGTATAAGACTGAAGGCCTGTGTAGAGCAACATTCTATTCACATAGAGGCCAACCAGTTGCCTATGGAAAACTCAATGGAATGCAATTGCACCCTCCATATTGTGCTTCTAAACAAGTGATACACAGAAGCAAAGTGTCTCTAGTACTGGTGCTCATACATACGCTTCTCAAGTTAGACGCCAGGAATGGCCTTAATTTCATGAATTTATCTAGTCAAACTTTAAACCTGTCCAGATTGGGAAAAATCACTACATTTCCATGACACTGACCCCAAACCAAAAGCTAACTAGCCTAGAGCAGAGACAGAAACCTCAACCCTAGATCTAGCAACAGGCTACAGTTCTTTCTGCCAAGGATTTCTCACTTCATGTGGCTGGTGTAACCAGATCTCATGGATAGATGAAAGAGGGCTCCCTCCTGGCCAAAAGGTTGTCCCTTTAAGGCCCAATACTTGTTCATAAGAGGAGTGGTGCCTGAGAGGGGTAGTTATGCTCAGGAATGGTCCAGTTGAGGAATTACTCTTGTCTGGTCTCTGTCTAGGGTCCTGAATGAAATCTTCATTCCTGGATGAAATATTGCAATCCATCTCCTTCTGCTCCCCACACCCCACCTCAATGCAATATTTAATAGTATTAGGACACCACTAGGACTCAAAAGACGAACAAGAAAAATCCCTTTCAGACATCATATCCAACCATTCCATGTTCGCCTATGAGCTTGCCAATGTAAAACCACATCAGCACCCCAGTAGCCACTAAACCATTCTTGAGAGCTTCCTTAACTGTGAGTTGTGCAAGATGGCCGGACTGGAAGCTCTTCACCAACCTTTTAATACTGTTGAGGGCCTGGGGAATTTCAGCAGGAGTTGGGGAACCAGCTCAACCCGGGCATAGTATCAGAAAATGGGCAGTCAAGGCCTTGAATAAGCAACAGTAGTAGAGATGAGATGAGGGCCCTTGCTGGTGACAGCTCTGGTCAGCTTTAGCCTGGCCTGCACCATTACCCATTGGAGGAGAGAGTGGAGGCCTAAACAAGTGGTGCTAGGGAAGATGTGAGTCTGCAGAGGTGAACCTCACTTGGGGGCCCAGATTGAGAGAGGGAGAGAGAGAGAGAGAGAGAGAACAATAACAAGAGAGGTGTCAGGAAGGAGTGGCTCACTTGAAGGGTCCTGAACATCATGCTCACCAATGACCCCTCCATGGGTGCCCAGGACATGCCAGGATGCTCACTCCACTCACACACCTCCCTCTCCTTCTACTTTTAACCACTTGCTGATATTATACCTTTCTAATTCTTTCACGAGTTCTTTGTCTCCAGAACAGAACTAAATCTTAGTAATTATCTCTCTGGCTTTTCTTTGCAAACGAAGATTTAGGAAGGACTCATCCCATGCTTTCTGCAAGCGCGCTGATGACTAAAAAGGCCAATCCAAGATAAACAAGTCTGGTTGCAGAAAGCACAGCAGAGGGTCTCCTTGGGTGATGTTTCTGGGTTGTGATTCTTTCTGCGTTGTCATTTCTCTTCAAGACTTGTTCGGTGTGAGTTCTCATATAAGGCTGCAGCATTGTGGATAGTGTGTCTCCATGCCTCCCGATGTGAGGCCAGGGTGGACCATTGTTGGTGATCAATTTGGCTGAGCCTGAGATGGTGTTTCACGGAGTCTTTGTATCGTTTTTTGGAGCGCCCCTCTTATGCTGACCCATGGCAAGTTCACCGTAGAGTACTATTTTATAGTCACTATATAAAAAAGAAGCCTGATTCTCAGCGAGCTGTTAAACCTATACCTGCCCGGACTACTTCAGGCTACAAGTGAAGTTCCACATCACTAAATACTCCTATATAAAAATAATATATATCCATGCATATAGGAAGCTAGCAGATAACAACCACAACAACATGGATGTAGAATCTCAGACATAGAATCAAAAAATCAGTCCAGTCTCTTGCCAGTTTAGGAACCCCCAGCTAAAGCACCCACAAGAAGACTGAAAAGAGTGCAGTCCTCTGCTTTACTGCCATCAGCCTCTGGAGAAGCCCATTTCACCAGGCATTGCCATTTGCGCAGATGTCCATACACCAATGTTGTAAAGAAGGCTCAGTGGGTTTCCATGGCTGAGTGAGGATTTGAACCCTGGTTTCCTAGAGTCCTAGTCCAACACTCAAACCACTCCATCAATGTGGGTTCTCAAAACTAAAGCTATCATCAGATTAATTATTCTTATGCAATCAAATATATGATAATAGATTAAAAAAAATTCTGTGCATTAAAAGAAAAATTCTCAGGAGGGAAAAAGGCAGCAGTGATCCCAGTTCATGTGGTTGAATATACCGATACTGAAAATCAAGCGAGGAAGACCAAACCACTCAAACACCCGGGCTTGAACAAATCTGTCAATTTCTCTTATGTTTGAATTTTGAAATTGCAGCTTCTTTCCACTGTAAGTATGAAAGAAATGTGGGTTTTGGTAAATTCTTTTTTTTACCAAATGTCTACTCAACCCTTCTACCAAATGTCTACCCAACCCTGGCAGGGGTTGTCTTGTTTTTATTGATCTGGAGATCTTTGTAGCTGAAGAGTATAGGAGGAATGATTAATAATAACAAGAACAACAATCAATCCATCAATAATGTGGTTCGTCTTTGAACAGAACAACTTCAATCACATCAGAGCCTTCTAAAAGTTTGCTCTGTAAGGGAAGAAGGTTTTGGAGAGGGCAGAAACCCTTTATTTTCTTGTGTGTGAACCGGAGGATGAATAAGCTGGTCCCTGCTTCCAGGTGTACTCTAATCTTGTATCATTTCATGTGAGTTTCAATCCATGCTGATCTTTCCTATGTTAGTTCTCTAGGCTTTGGAATGCTTTGAAGTTATCTGCCTGAGCAAATCAATGAGTATTGACAAACTGGGTAATTACATTTACAAGCTGCGATACCTAACCTTAGCCACTTACTTAAGCTGTTACAAGCTTTCTAACCTGCTTTGCTACTGATCACCAATCTGTGTGGCTTGAAGCCAGAAATTCTCATATCTGCTTAAATACTTGTCAGAAATGTGGCAAAAGGATCTAACCTCCTCCTAATACCAACATATTGGTAGCTTATGGGGAAAGCAGAAGACCAAAGATTAATTAACAGCTCCTTAATATATATTTTACTCTGTGTCAAGTGGACCACATTTTGGTCTGAGAGCCAGTAGGGTTGGTGGAAAGATATCTAATTTCCTATCTCAGAACCTGTAGACCAAACTCTCAGTCAAAAGAAACTGATTAAAGGGACAAGGAATGTTTCTTGGCCATAATTATGTAGTACCTAGATTCATAGGCAAGAAATGTGGAATAAACCTATATTTGCAAAGTTCAGTTTTTATTTTATTTTAACTACTCTGTTATGCTCTTCATTCACTTTTCATCATTCTGTTCCTCATGGCGCCAGAACCTGAAGGGGGTGGAGATGTTTTGGAATCTACCAGCAGATTTCAGAATAGATATGTTGGATTTGCAATAGGCATAAATCTGTTTTAGAAGTGCACATCTGATACTCTTCTACAATCATTTCCCTGCCCTCTCGATGTGGAAATGAAGCATATTTGGTTCCCTCCTGGTGCTGCACAGTGTACCATGTAATAATCCATCATAGCACAGTGTGGCATGATGTAAAGAGTGTAGGGGCTAGTTGGGGGTGATAAAGAGCCCCACAGCCCCTTGGTGTCAGGTTCTGTCCCTTTTGCTCCTGCTTCTGTCATATTCATTAGTTTCACTGGGGCTTTGATGTAGAGTGTGCATAGCAGTTTGTGTAGAGGTGAAATGATGTGTGTGTAACTGTCTGGGCTAAGCTTGGGAAAGAAGATAAGGCAGCTGCAATTAATGGCTTTAGTTTCAAGGATAGAGATGCTGGGAAGATGTTAACTTTCAGTTTAAGGAATGTCTGTGTCAGTGGATGATGGACAACCAATAGTTATGCAACCCACCAGATTTTGTTGATTGTAAAATGCTTTTAACTTAGAATGTATTTGTTAGATTCTCAGTCTCAACAACGACTTGTATTGTATGCTTCCTGGATTTCTGGCAATAAAGCTCTCCGATGAACCTTGAAGCTTGTGCTCTATGAGTTTGGGAAAGCTAATACCTGACATTTGCTCTTTTTCTTCTGGCTTCTTTGTTGGCGCACCTTCCAATGTAAGCTTGCTGGTTGCTTTGAAGCTGGATAGGAATCTCTCCCCCCTTTTCCATTGGTATCTTGCCTACCCTACACTGTCAAAGGGGGAGTTGTATTCTGGTTCAAAGGTGGTGTCTTAAATAGGCAGTCACTTAGCAGGTAGTGGAGGGAGATATGATTGGTCCAGTGAACACCAAGGGATAGATCTCTAGAACTACCCTCACTTGTCATACAACATGGGGGCTGGGGAAGAAGAATGTCCTCGGGGCTGGCCAGAGAGTTTAGGCCTCACTAAATGTCATGCAACTTGACGGTTGTATCCTCAGGTTGGCCTTCCAGTAGCTAGCTGGAAGGCCAGTTAGCACCCCTAACTAGCCCCTACATTCTTTGCATCATGCCACACTGTGCTACGATGCATTATTACATGGCTGGGGAGCAACCCAGAATTTGGATTCTTCCTAGGGCTCAGGTGTTTTTGCCCAATGGAAACTGGGGAGGAGGTCTGGGAGAAACCAATGCACTAGTTTCCTCTCCCCTTTTGCATTTCCCAGAGGATAAACTTAAATAGGTGACAGTTAAATAAAGTGGCCCATATTTCAAAACAACTCTGCAGTGTCATCCTATTATTTCATGGGTTGGTCAGAAAATTGCACCAAAACAGAAACTCACCTGACAGCTTGCATTCCCAGTAGAAAGAAACCACAAGAGGAGTTAGTAGTGGGACTTACATCGGGATTAGGATCTGCCTCAGTTATTAAGAAGAGCTTGAAAACTGAGGCTCCTAAAAGAGTTTGAAAAAGTCACAATTGTGGAAAAGACATATTCTGCTGATAGCAGAAGTGGAGTTGCAGAAAGAGTATATTCATTTATGCCTTGTCTTTGCAAGTTGTGCATTCTGGTTGTGCATCCTATCTTTTACATTGTAGTTACCCATTGTGGTAGTGCATCCTATTCTTTACATTGTGGTTATGCACGTCCTCATAATTCATTATATTGCATTACAAAAAGGATATGGGAAGTCAGATATTCCATTTTCATGAACCTCTCTCTGCCTTTTTCTTGCTGGCTTTTCTATAATAGAAGAACCTGATTATCTTAAACAATCTTCCTCAGCCCTTTATCCATTAAGAAATATCATTTCATCTGCTGAGAAACTATACATCTCTAAACAGGCATCTGTGAACATGTAGGCATACAAGGTTTAATATCTTTGAACACTATTCAATCTAACAGCAACCATTACATCCATAAGCATTTTAACGGGCATCCATAGCGGGACATATATCTCTTTTAGCATGGCCTAGCATCAGCATGTCTGGGATGGTTGTCAAATTATCAGCTCAGCACAGCAGCTCAGAGGCTACATCATAGCCTCCTCTTCATCTATTGCAGACTGCAGAGCAGCCTGATTTAATTCTCATGTTGACTTCTTTTATTCTTTTCTTAGCCTATGCCTAGCTATCAGCTCTTCTATAAAAACAAAAGTTCTGACAGTGCCTTATTTATGTCATCCAATTAAAACAAAGATCTTAAATATGACATCACTCTGAGTCCAGTCGAGGATAAGATAAACAAACCATGGATGGCCCTTGAGGTCTCTTCCAACTCTATGATTCTATGATTCTATGTAGAGTTGTTTATATCTTTATTATATTTGATTACCTGTACTGATCATTTTATTCTATTCTGAATTATCTGTATGTTTTTTCTTCTCCTATAGTATTTTAGTATTTTATTTTAGTATTTTATATTATTGGAATAGTAATAATTGTTTTATTCTGTTACCTTTTATAAAGTGCCATGTGCCTTGATGGCGCTATATAAATGACAACAACAACAAAGCTGGATCTTGGCTTTTGGCTGCCTTTCATCAGATGACATCATCCATTGAACCTGATAGCTATCAGTGCTCGGATCTGCTTATATCTCAATGTTTATAGAAATGCAGCTGTTCTCATCTCTTTGTTCACCTTTGCATAGGCATTCTGCATTAACCTGTCTCTTTTTTCCAAGTAACACACATACAGACATTCTAATACACATAGCTTCCTACATTTATATCTTATACTATATGTTATAGTCTATAGCAGGGTTTCTCAACCAGGGTTCCCTGGAACCCTAGGGTTTCACAAGAGGTTGCTAGGGGTTCTGCGAGATATTGAGATATTGAGATTGAGATATGAGCTATAAATACAATAATTTTTAGGCAAGGGTTCCCTGAGACCTGAAAATTGTTTCAAGGGTTCTACAAGGGTAAAAGGGTTGAGAAAGCTGCTCTATAGGTTATATTCTGTACTCAACAAGTATACTCCCCAATCTCAAATCTGGCAACTAAAATAAGCCTAGTCTGTAACACTCCACCATTACTTTTGTTTCCTGTTTCATATGGAGTCACACTAACATTGATGACCAACACATGAAATAATGAGGCCAGACACAAAGCTTGGGTTAAAACAGGGGACACTTTATTTATTCTATCATCTATTTAGTCTTTATTCCTTGGGATATGCAAACTAGGGGGGAGACCTGGTGCGAGAAAAGCTGGAGCTGAGAGTCTCACCCAGACCTACCCTCCAGCTTCTCTGGCTGAAACATCTGAGCCCTTGGGGGCAACCCCCCAGGCACCATCTGCTGGAAGGCAAAACCCCAGAATGAGACACCTCAAGTCGTATGACTTCTGAATTGAAGGAAAAGAGGAGGAGGGAGGGGCAGACTCTGATTAAATTGCTTCCACTCTGCCCCAAACCTCCTACATCATGGTGCAAGGTGCTGTGACCAAATTAAAAGATGCTGATCAAATGAGGCCATCAAAGCACCACCCCATGCAATGCTATGCTGTTCTGGGATGGGTGGGCATTTATTTTATTAATGAAAAGAGAGTCAGAAGAACCAAACCAAGTAAAAGAACTGTAAAATATATATTCTTCTATTCTAGATTCAATTGTGGAAGTTCTCCTCAGTAAATCAGAATGTGAGGGGTGGTGGTGGTGGAGCAGTGGATGGAACAAAGGAATAGTGAACTTGTGGACAAAGAAGAAGAAATTGTCCCACCTTTGAGCAGCAAGATCAGCAGTGGACTGACCTCAGTCCTCGGAGTGTGGTGGAGTCTCCTTCTTTGGAGGTTTTTAAACAAAGGCTGGATGACCAACTGTTGGCAATGCTTTGATTTCAGCAGGGTAGGGTGTTGGACTAGATGTCCCTTGTGGTCTCTTCCAACTCTATGATTCTATGATTCTCTTCTAAGAGATGTTGCTGCTTTGGATGAACTACAAGATGCTGTCTTGAGGATGGCCTTCTTCCCATTCCACATACAGAAGCTGATCAGGATGGTAATAAGTCTTATTTCAAAACTGGTTATGGGAAAATGTTCTCAAGCCCTTCTGCCTGAATGAGTCCTTGTTGGGTCTTGCAGGAACTATCCAAGGTGCTGAATCTTGTCCTTGTAATAAGTTCAGCATTTTGGATAGTTCATGTAAACCCCAGAGCTCCTATAAAATGCAGCATGGATCCCCAACTAAAAGCAATAGAGCCACTGGTCTACCTGTGTATCTGCCACACCAGAGGGGACAGATTACTATACTGGAAGCAAGAAAGGCTGTGTAGATGGGAACAGGAAGGGGGGCTACCAGTGCTATTCATGTACCCTAACATTTGCTACCTGAAATAGCATTACATTCTGCCCAATGGGAGAGCTGGTCCTGCTTGTGCACATTCTTCCCCAATCCTGCCTTCATCTTTCCCTGCTATATCCCCGTCTTCCTCTGTTTTCTCTCCCTCTGTAGCAATACAGATTGTAGACCGTTTAGGTGCAAAGACCCATCTTTTGTCATCAGAAGCTCTTTCAACTTCCTTATCTGTAAATGCTGCTTCCGTGCATTAAGAGTTCTTAATAAGTGGCAATGGGGAAGGGAATGACTTTAAAATAACTCTAACTTTCTTTCCATGGAAAGCCTCTGAGTCAGAGAGACTTCAGCTGAGGTTTCTGTGCAGTGATATTTGGCTAGAGATTACCTGCAAAGTGTGTGGGAAGGAATTCCAAATGGTTCAGTGGCAAAAAGGCGTTTAAAGTAGGCTAATTTAGGATCAGAACACAGAACTCCCTGTTGCTGTGAGATTGTCAAGATGCCAGTGGGAGAGTGAGATCTGTGAACAGGTGAAACCACAAACACCATGTTATATTGGGGAAAGCCATAATTACATGACACAATAAGTGAATAGTTAGGAACTTCATTGGAGTGGGGGGGATCTCAGGGACATGGATGTAGTGAAACCTGTAAAAATTTCTCTGTTTTAAGAGGACACTCAAGAAGAGGAAAGACAAAAATGGAGTTGTGATAGATGCACCATTTTGCTTCTGCTAAGACTGCCCCTGTGTCAAATGACAGCCCGCACTGAAAGGAATGCTTTTGACACTTAACCATCTGTGTTCAACTTTCAAGTAGCTCTTTATGAGCTATCTTTAACCAATGTTCAGGAAGACTTGTGCACATTGTTGAAGCTTTGCAACAGAAAGAATATTGATGCAATCCTATGTACTCTCACCCAATCATTACTCCTTTACTATGGGCAGAACCCTGTTGATGTCATACACTTATATAAATCCCCTTGCATGTGCAATTGTACTTTGGGGGCTGTTGTGCAAAGGATGTATTCAGTTCCATGGTTTTGTAAGTAAAATTCTAGAAATGAAACCATTTCATATGGCCCCAAATCCTATTGTTAGTCCTGACTAGAGTAGACCTATTGAATCAGTTGGATTTATCTATATTAGGACTTATTTAAAAGCTGACTGACTATTATAGTTGGGACTAACCAGCAGGATTCCAGTCCTGCAGTTATGCCTCCTTGGAGAGTGTATAACTTTTTGTCAGCAAATTTGATGTACCATTTGATTCACTGGGACTGAAACCACCACCACTGTGCCTCCCCCATTGCAGAACGGAAGAATAAGCAGGCACATTGGCAGATACAGCATCAGTGACACAATTCAGCAGAAGAATAGTGTAACATAACCACTGTGTAACTGAGGATTGGACCCTGTTGGTTAGCCTAATGTGGAGTAGACCCATTGAATCCATTGCTGAACAGTGAAACAACATATTGGGAAGTCTCATTGATTCAATAGATATAGTCTACGAAGAACAGGATTCAAGCCTGCACGAGTGTAGATTTACATTTAAAAAGCATGTCAGATCTTGTCAAGGATTTATATCCAGTCCAATTTATATATTGAACTATGGCCAGAAGTGCACCAGCAACTGCTGGAGCTCTTATAGAATGAGATTCGTATGTTCCCTGTACCAGGTCCAGTTTACAATCTTAGGGTTCACTAGCATCCATAATGTCTTGCACCATTTACCCATGCAGAAACCAAAGATGAATGTCAATGAGTGGCCAAGGAAGGAGAATATGGATATGGTTGAAGTGATTGTGTGCAAATTTAATTTCATATAACATGCCTTCCCTCTCCTGAGAAAGGTGTCCTGTTGTCAGAGCCCATTTAATACAAACAAGACTTTTTCCTGTTCTTTTTCTCCTTCCTCTACTTAAAAGCAAACTTTTTTTAAAAGGCTGGCTTGAAAGAGACATTGAATTAACAGTAAGAAAGCTGCTGGATCCTTTACATATTATGATCCTGTTTCAAATAGTGCTTAGAACTCTATTTTTTAAACAAAATAAAAATGATCCTTTAAAAAAATTCAAAGAGGATCACTTCTGCTTAGATAGCATTGTGCAAAGGAAGAGAAAGGCATTATGCTTTCTAAACAAATATTTAAACCCTTCAAAAATGCTAACATAGAGGGTTTTTTTAAAAAAATATTGTATTCTTCCTCTTCTGCACATTAGAATCTTTGCAGGGAATCTGAAAACAAAGGCATTAAAATGGCATGGAATGAAATCTCCTACTGCTTTCTCTAATGTAACAGAATTCAGATCTATTTTACTTTTACATAACATCATTTTTTTCCTCCCAATATGACCTGTTTAAGCATTGTGTATGACATTTTTGCTGTCCATTTCGTGGAATGGATAGCCTAACAACAAAAACAAAACATTTATTCTGTACTTTCAGCATTAAAACAACCATGTGCATTTTATTTACCTGGGGCTGCCCTTGAAGATAATTCAGAAATTACAGTTAGTGCAAAATGCAGGAGCAAGGCTGTTGACTAGAATACCATATAGACAATTTATAACCTGTGGTGTTACTAAGGCTGGCGTCACCCTGTCCCTCGACAGTGTCACCCGATGTGGTTCGGCCTCTCTGTACCCCCCCTAGGGCTGCCACTGCTTATAACACCAGTCTTAAAGGAGATCTGTTGCCTGTCAATTCACTTCCAGTCTGAATTTAAGGTGGTCATGATAATATTTAAAGCCCTCAGTGGCTTGGAACTTTGATCCTTGAAGGAAGCTCTCTTCTTATAGGTACCTACCCAAAGTCTGCAGAAAGGACCCTCCTCTGTGTCCCTCCAGTGAGGGCAATATGATGTGGGAGGACATGGGAGACGAGTTTCTCAGCTGTGACACACTGATTATGGAATGCTCTCCCTTTTGAGGCCCAATTGGCACTACTTTTGATTTCCTTCCAGTGCCAAGCCAAACTCTGGCTTTTCATTAAAACTTTCCAGGGCTAATTTATTTCAAGGGTACATGTACATAGTTTTACATTGTTGTAGTTTTTAAAGTGGTTTTAAAGAATCACAACCCAAAAACATCACCCAAGGAGACCTTCTGCTGTGCTTTTTGCAACCAGACTTGTTTATCTCGGATTGGCCTTTTTAGTCATCAGCGTGCTTCCAGAAAGTGCGGGATGTGTCCTTCCTGAATCTTCATTTGCGAAGTAAAGCCAGAGAGAGAGAGAGAGAGAGAGAGAGAGAGAGAACTGTTGCTTTTAAATTGGTTTTAATTGTTGTGCTTCATATGATCCAGTTTTCATCACAAGTGATGATTTTTTTGAAAATGTTTGGATCTGCCTCAAGTTGCTGCAGAATGTCCATGCAAATTTCCTTGCAGCACTCTTTTTGTTCTGGTGTGAGAACCCTAGTGACCATCCTGGCACAAACGTTTCTCATGTTGAGATCCTTATGCAAAATTTTCCACACAGAGTCTTTGTCAATGTTCACGGCTTCAGCTATCATTTGGACACTGAATCAGTAGTCTCCTCAAACAACCTGGCTGATTTTTTCCACAGTTTCTTTGGTTCTTAAAGTGGAAGGTTGTCCAAGGTGTTCATCGTCTTCCACATTCTCACATCCTTCTCTCAATCTTTTGTGACACAACAAATCTACAGTCTTACATGTAACAATATGTAATATATTGCACAATATAGTACACATGCTTTTGTATTTATTACTGCAGTTATTGAGCAGTAAGGAAGAACCAAAAACTGAAGAAGAATTAAAACATCTTGCAAATTCCAGACTTACCATCTTTTTTGCAGTACTTACAACAACTAGGGGCTTATTTTTTGCAGCAATTCACAACTAAGGACTTACTTTAGAAGATCTTTGGAAACTTTGCAGTAACTTACAACTACCAAGGACTTATTTTTTGCAATAATTTACTACAACTAAGGACTTAGTTTAGGAGAACTCTGGAAAGTGTTTTTTTTTTTTTTTTTTGGTATGTTACGTGTAAGACTGTAGATTTGTTGAAATAAGACTGTTGATTTGTACATAAAATTTGCAGTAATTTACAACATTTAAGAACGTATTACACACATATGCTTGGTTCTGGTGCTCTGTTTTTTGTATTAGTAATTGCTGATGGTGCCAAAAGGTTTGCCTGAGATAGAAAGGCTTGTTTTGATGATTATCCATTGCCTCATAAATAAGTCCAGTTTTACCATTAGGAAGAGCAACAGGAATCAGGAATCAGATTTTGGATATCAGGAAAATGCAGTAAATTTTTACTTGTTTATTGAATGGTTCTTGTATTTTTATATCCTTTCTTGAATGGAAAACAAACATATAAACAAAAATCCAGTTGCCTTGGTTTGCATGGATACGGGCAAAGCTTGGAAAAGTTACTTTTTTGAATCTAAAACTCCCAGAATCCTCAGCCAGTACACATCTGGAGGACATTTGCTTCTCTGCCTCTTGCAGCAACATATCATGGGCTGGCTCTGCCTCTAATGCTTTCAGTTATCCTGCAATTCCAACATTGCCGATAGAGCACAGGGAACTGAGGCAGAGAGAAAGGCTTGCTCATGCAGCCCAATGAGGTCATGGCTGAAGATGAATTGAAGATGCTGTTATTCATAATTCAGCCTCTTAACACCTGGCCAGCTCTAGTGTTTGTAAGATGAAATGTATCCTCCACATGAACTTGTAATTTAGACTAGTGGTAGCTTCCATATCCGTGGGGTGGTAAACCTGTTTTGGGATTCCAGTCTTTAAAGTCCACCCCAGTCTTTAAAGGAGGTATCCAAGGAGCTGAACTCTGTCCCCAGTTCACTTTCAGCACCTTGGATACCTCCTTTAAATATTAGACCAGAGTGGATTTATTGCCCCACTAACAGGGATCCAACAGCCACCTCTGGTTAGAGCTGCCACCAAATTTTGCCCTTCAAATTTTAACAACATTATTGATTTTTATGTACAAGAGAATTATACCTTGGCCATCCAAGATTTTGCTGGTGCATATAGTCCATTCACTGCTACAGACTGCCACTGCACTACATCTGGGTTGCATTCATGGTTGATGTGGCCCGTTCTTCACCTGATCTTACCATTGTCTTCCCTTCCCCTCTCCTTCCATTCTTCTGTTTTCTCTTCCTCTGTAGCAATTCAGGTTGTAAAGCCTTTGGGGCCAAAGACCAATCTTTTGGCACAAGAAGCTCTTTAAGCATCCTTATCCATGAATGTTGCTCAATGCATTAAGAGTTAATGTAAGTGTGTGAGCGGATGACTCTAAAATAGCTTTCTTTCCAGGGGAAGTGTCTGAATCTGAGAGACTTTAGCTGCAGTTTCTATGCAGTGGTATTTGACAAGTTGTAAGTTGCAAACTGTGTGGGAAGAAATTCCAAATAGTTCAGTGGCAAAAAGTCAGGATAGAATGATAGGGCCTTTCACAATATGGAATTATAATACCAGGATTCCACTATAACTGTCATGGCTGCATCTTATGGAATCCTGGGCTTTGTAGTTTAGTGAGGCACTAGAGTTCTCCTGCTTAGAATTCTAAATACCTCTCCCTAAACTGCAAACCAACCTATCTATCTATCTATCTATCTAGCTAGCTAGCTAGCTAGTTAGCTATCACCTTTTCCCCAAGACTGGCACTCAAGGTGGTCACAGATTAAAAGAAATACAAATAAAATCAATCACATGTAGCTAAAAGTCAAGATTAAAATATAATTAAACTTTGTGTAAAATTAAAAGCATTGTAAAACATATTAAAAGCACATAATAAAAGTAGGACAACACACCAAGACAGAAAGCCCTTACATGCAGAAAAATCATTTCCCAATTGCTTGCTAAGATAAAAAGGTCCTCACCCACCAATGAAAATACAACAAAGATAAAAATGGGAGTCATGGCAGTTAAACAGGAATTGCCCCACTATGAATAAGGTGTGAAAGGGCCCAACGTCTGGTGAAGAGCACCTTGCTAGACTGGTCCTTGGACCACAGATATGGGGCAGGATCCTGTAATGGGGTCTTATGCATGTATAAGTTCCTTTACAGAAGTAGTTGGATATTTTTCATCTGATGTGGAACCTATATCAAAATTGAACTGAACTGACCTTCTGACTCATTCCCTGTCCAGATTGGTTCCAAATTTTGCTGTGACAGTAAATCTGTTCTAATCCTGAACTCTCCGTCATCTTCCTTCCCTTTCTTTTCATCCCTCCTTTCTCTTGCATGCCTGTAAGAAACAGTACACAGAGCACCTGGCAGCAGTGTGATGTGGAAGAGACTCTGCCAATTCTCTTTTGTTGCTCTGATCAGTGCCACCCACTCTCATTGTGTTATAATTACAAGAATCAGAGATAAGGGAGGAAAGAATTCATGGAAATTCTCTCTCTGTCTCTACACTACCCTTACCACTTGCTTTCTTGTCATCCTTGTAAGAGTGTGTGATTAAAGGGGGGGGGAGTTATGTGGACCCATATCAGTCAAATAAGTTCTGAAAAGACACCATTGAGCAAAGGTGAAGGAAGAGGAACTAAATTCCCCTAGACCATCCCTTTGTGTCCATAAGGCTGAAAAGAAGAAGAAGACAATGAAATGGATAAAATCAAAACATCCATTAAAAACAATTAAAATCTTGGGCCAGGAGGTTGCTACAAACCAAGAACTTAGCTAACAAAGAATATTAAAAATACAAGTGCAGTGTATGAAGCCCCACAGGAGCCTTTAGAACATTCAAAAAATAATAATATTCAGCTAATTTTTCAGTGATTGTTTTCTTTTTTTACCACCAAACCAGCCACAATTTGCTGAAAATCACAATGGTTTCTTTCCCATAAGCCTCCAAAGCTCCCCCTCTATAATTCTGCCAAAAAATATAGAAAAAAAGAAATAAAAGGGCAGCAAATCAGCCCAAGTGGCAGTTAGAAGTGACACAGTGACACTTCAGGCATGCCCAAATGTGCCAGTGCAGCCTGCCAGGTAAGCATGGGGTGGAATTTTTTATTTTTTTATTTTATTTTATTCATTGCTATCCCACATTTCTCCCAATAATGGGACTTAAAGTGGCTTAGAATATATTTAAAAACAATTCAGATTAAAACTATACAATCAAGGAAAGTAATAGTGCCGCTGTATTCTGCCTTGGTCAGACCTCACCTAGAATACTGTGTCCAGTTCTGGGTACCACAATTCAAAAAGGATATTGACAAATTGGAGCATGTCCAGAGAAGGGCAACTAAAATGGTGAAAGGTCTGGAAACCATGCCTTATGAGGAGAGACTTAGGGAGCTGGGTATGTTTAGCCTGGAAAAGAGGCAATATGATAGCCCTGTTTAAGTATTTGAAGGGGTGAGGATGGAGCAAGCTTGTTTTCTGCTGCTCCAGAGACTGGAACACGGAGCAATGGATGCAAGCTCCAGGAACAGAGATTCCACCTCAACATTAGGAGGAACTTTTTGACAGTAAGAGCTGTTTGGCAGTGGAACACACTCCCTCGGAGCGTGGTGGAGTCTCCTTCCTTGGAGGTCTTTAAACAGAGACTGGATAGCCATCTGTCAGGGATGCTTTGATCGTGATTTCCTGCGTGGCAAGGGGTTGGACTGGATGGTCCTTGTGGTCTCTTCCAACTCTACAATTCTATGATTCTATGATTCTGAGACATTAATAACAGCACAGACATAAGAGTTACAGTCAGCCTTCTGTGTCCAAGAGTTCTTTATCTACAGTTTCAACCAACCATGACTTTAAAACATTTTTTTTTTGGGGGGGGATTAGGAATTCCCAAAAGCAAACCTTGCTGTTCACCATTTTATATAAGGAACACCATTTTACTATGCCATTGTATATAATGGGACTTGAGTATCCATGGATTTTGGTATCCAAGGGGGGTTCTGGAACCAAACCCCAGGAGATATGGAGGGCCCACTGTATTTAAAAAGTGATTAAACAATTTATAAAGTTAAAATGCTAAACATTAAAATTCCTTAAAAGACCATATGCAAACCTTAAAAACAGCACCACACAGCATTAAAACCTCACCTCAATTTTTAAAAGTTTTTTGGCATAAAATTGTTTTAACTTGCTGATGGAAAGAGAAAAAGTACGGGTTCATCCTGGCCTCCCTAGGGAGGGAATTCAAAATTCTGGAAGCAACCACTGAGAAGGCCATCTCCTTTGTTTCTACCCCAAAAATCTGGCAATGTGGTGGGACAGAGAGAAGGACCTCTCCAGATGACCATAGAGCTCTAAGGGGCTCATAAAGGGAGATACGGTCCTTCATGAGTCAACAGTGTGATGTGGCAGCTAAAAAAACAAATGTGATTCTAGACTGCAGGAGTATAGTGTCTAGATCAAAGGAAGTAATAGTGCCACTCTATTCTGTTTTGGTCAGACCTCACCTTGAATACTGTGTCCAGTTCTGGGCACCACAATTTCAGAATAATATGGACAAAATGGAACGTGTCCTGAGGAGGGCAATCAAAAAGGTGGGAGTTCTGGAAGCCTTGCCCTATGAGAAGCAGCTTACTGGATATATTTAGCCTGGAGGAGAGAAGGTTAAGAGGTGATATGATAGCCATGTTTAAATATTTGAAGGGATGTTATACTGAGGATGGAGCAAGCTTGTTTTTTGTTGCTTCAGAGACTAGGACATGGAACAATGAACTCAAACTACAGAAAAAGAGTTTCCATCTAAACATTAGGAGGAACTTCCTGACAGTAAGAGATGTTCAACAGTGGAATACACTGCCTTAGAGTGTGGTGGAGTCTCCTTTTTTGGAGGTTTTTAAACAGAGGCTGGATGGCTATCTGTCAGGAATGCTTTGATTGGATATTCCTGAAGGGCAGAGGGTTGGACTAGATAGCCCTTGTGATCTCTTCCAACTCTATGATTCTATGATTCAGATTGCCTGGACCTGAGCCAAATAGGGTTTTCTAGGTCCAAACCAGCACTTTGAATTGTGCTTGGAAATGGACCAGCCACCAGTGGGGCTGTTGCAAAAATGGATTCCCTCTCCCTGTGCAATAAATTTACAGGGGCGAAAGGGCTATGAGGAATGAAAAGCAGTTTGAAAGAGTCCTGTTCACTATTAAATAAGAAGGCTCAGTGGGTCAGGGATGGGTGAGGGCTGTGGATAATACAGTGTTCAGGCATATCAACCTGAATATCCAGCATTATCTGAACAAACACTCAACCCTACACACTCCTTCTCTTTCAGACCCCATCAATTCTGTTCCTGCTCTTCAGAGAAAGAAGCAACAAATAGTTCTTAACACTAGAACACTCCTGTGATCTATCACTTCAACATCCTTCCCCCTCAAAGCACTGTGATTGGAGCACTCTGGTAAAACAATACTGGTAAAACCAAACAGTATAATTAGAAAATATAGCTGCCAGTCACAGAAGAGTTCCCCTTCTGTTGAGGACCTGTAGAGAGACTGATCATTCCTCCATCTAAATTCAGAATGCTAATGAATCTTTAGGAGACTAGAGATTTGGATCCATTTCAGACCATCAAAAGCCTTCCTCCAGTTTAAACCTCTGCCAGATCTTTCTGAATCAGCCCAGTTTGGGTCTAGATTTGCAATTCATCCCAGTTTGAAGCCCGCAACTAATGTACATTCACACCTCCACAACACACACATAAGTTAGGACTCGTCGTAATCATATAATTTTTGCAGTTGATAAAGTCCTTAGAATCAGGCTAAACCATGATATGACCTTGTCTACCTTGTCTCATTGATTTCAACACACTTACCATAAGTATGCCTATTTCTTCCTTCAACCCAATATGCAGCTGTCAAAGTTTAGAATAGCATCATAAATGAACCCCTTAAACTACATACCTAGCACTAATGGCCCAAGAGCCCAACCTCCCGACTTTTTGTGAGGGTTGGGCTGACAGTTTCTTTAGTCACAGGCCTCAGCATGGGTGACTAAACTGTGCCAGATGTGCCTGTTTAGACACATTTCTGATTCATTCCTTCCATCTGTATTGTAATACTTTAAAGCTCCCATCGTTACCATTCTGTGTGGTTCACAGACAGGTGCTGTTCCATTTAGATGTAATTTGTTACATGCCTAGTCCTTCAGAAATTTAATTCAAGATTGATGTGTTGCTATGCCCCTTGGAAATATCCATTATCTTTGAGCTTCAGAGCAAAATAAAATAAAATAAAATAAAATAAAAAATTGCTCTCTTTCATTTCGATAGGTAAAGGAGTAGAGAAAATAGGGATATCATGTACCTGAGGTGAAAAACTCCATCCACAGGGGCTACCCAAGAAGCTATCATCACTGGATTACAAAAGCAACCCTGAAACAGAAGAGGAAAATACTAGCTTAGAACAGAATGGTAGATCTCTTCAATAAAGCTTGCAGTACTCTCGTGTAGGTAACCAAATCCAGAGTAGCCTTTTGTGTCTTCTTCACCCTTCACCCTTGTTCTGTTATGGCATACCACAGCCCCCACACCAGATTTTTTTGTGGCCACCAAGGGTCAAAATTCTTGTCTCTCATTGTTTTTACCCTAAAATGCCCTTGGAGAGATTTTACACCATGTTTTGGCCTCTCCAAGCCATTCTAGAATGGCCTTTTTATAAAACTGGAAGTAAACCAGAAGTGACTTCTGCCATTTCTTGTATTTTTTGTTTGTTTTTTAAAGTCTCTCCTGGTCCTAAAATGACTGAAGAGGGCTTTTAAATCATGGTGAAAATGTCCTCCACACTTGTAGAGGGCATTGTGGGGACATTTGGGGTCCTTCTTTAAGTTTTTGGCAGTGGGGGTACAGTGTGGTGTGCAGTTTTCTAAGGTCTCCTCGGGGGGGGGGATAATGCACCCCCCCTACCCTGTCATGGTTGCCCATCCTTGTGTATGTCTTATTATCACATCCAGGAACCTACAAAGCTGAAGGTGACTTCAAAACCATGCCTGATCACTGACATTACCCAAACATGAGACTAATCCACCTGCCCCACCACTGTCACCAAATATGAGGATCTCCATCTTTTCCACTGGTATGGCACCAAATGTGAGGACCTTCTAAATTCTGTCTAGTGGTTCCTGTGCAAGATTTTATTTGTATAAACCCACCACTGGACACCACCACCCTTACATCACTGCTACTCATGTTCAGCTTGTGGTCCACTAAGACTCCTAGATCCCTTTCGCATGTACTGCCCTCAAGCCATGTGTCACGCATCCTATATCTGTGCATTTCATTTTTACTGCCCAAGTGTAGTGTCCTACATTTCTCCCTGTTGAAATTCATGGCAACAAATTGGCAGTATTTAATAATTAGGTCAAATGTGGCCTTCCATGCAGTGCGGCCATTAAAGCTGGAAAATTCCAAGAAATCCCAAAGACTAGCATTCAGACTCAATCAGGTATGCATTTAAGGAGGGGTCAGCCCAAATTCCAAAGAAATGTTAATTTGCTAAGGCAATTACATACATCCCTGACACCTGTTTAATCCTATCAGCCAAAGCTGAGATACTCAAACCTATAAATTTTCCCCATATCTTTACCGTTCCACAAAGAAGGTTGTTTTCTCCATTCATTTACAAAGTATCCACACGTTAAGATGCAATTAACATATCCGGAGCATCTATTGTCTCACACTGAGCAATTCCAAGAAGCATTATCTTTCACTCTAAATCCCATCCCCTGAAGGCAAATATTGACTATAAAAACCCCTTGAAAACAACACCAATCTGTCTTCACCTCCTCCTCCTACGTCCATGCTGCTGGTTTGCTGACAGACCCTCAGAGTTCACTCTGAGACCCCATTGCTGCAGGAACTTGTGCTCTACAGGACAGGTGTCATATCTCCCACAAACAACTCCTTTCTCTATTCCTCTATCCCAATATTTCCTACTTTATTCACTTGCCTTGGGTGAATCTGTTCGAGGATGTTGTTATTATTGTTTTTTGAAATAAAGATCAATTATTGTACTATCTAGCTTAACGTCTCTTCTATAGTACTGGTAAATGTAGGTCAAATGATCCTGCTATCTGTTGCCCCCTCTCACATAGCCAAGCTGAGTATATTAATTTCCCAAATTAATATCAATATTTTGAGTGTCCTTAAGTCCTCCGGGCATTTAGGGTAACACTAGGATGGGACAAAGACCATTAAAATGGAATGATAGTCCAATAATTGTGTGGTATATGGATAACCCTACAGTCTGAAGCAAAGGTGATGGTCCTAATTTTGTAAGCTATCTGGAATAGAAAGCTCCCTGCATATAATAAATTAGCATTTCCACCATAGAGTGCTAATTTACTACAGGCAGGTTTTTTTTTTAATGGGGGGTAGCATCTAAATAGATTCTCACCCTACTTTTTGTCTGAAGTGATACAGTCCCATAATTTTCTATCTCCCCCTTTATAAAATGGAGTTTGGCTCTTAAAGCCCCCCCCCCAATTAATCAATGACTGTTCTAGTTGATTCATGTGCTGATTAAAGCTTGTATTCTCATGAAAGAGACCAAGGAAATAGACAATGAAAAGATACAACACAACCCACATTGCAAGTGATACTCATCAATCATCCATTGTTAAGAGGAATTGCATAAGAGGTGTCATATGAAGGAAAAGGGTCTCCGGCAGCATTAGATGACAACATGTTTATAAATCAATTACATCCTTACTTAGGCCAAGCACCCCTCAACCGCTGAATTGCAAACAGCCTGTAACGGACTAAATGACATTTATCACTTTCTGATGGAAACACAGCAGCTAGGAAAACAGCAATCAATTTGTGCATATGAAATACATCTTCTGCTCCTCATAAATGAAATGACAGGCATGTAAAGGCTGAGGTAGCAATTTATGAAAAGATGAGTGGTGTCAGGCAAACCTGTTTAGCCAGCGCTTGGAACATGAACACATGCACAATAAACAAACACACATGCACACACGTGTGTGTGCCTGCACATACACACCACCCCAGACCCTGTCTGTCACTTGCCAACTTCTTGGAAAATGCCACCTAGAAGACCAAGGTGACACCACTGACTGGAAAAGTTTGGGTCTCTGACAGCTATTGAGTAATGGTGTTTGTTATGGCTGGTGGCAAAAACTGAAGGCACGAGGTCAGGACTGTCAAGATTCCCAACAGTTAGGCCACGAGGATGTATAATGAAAAAGAACTCAGTGAGTGAGATGATAATCATGACAACACATGTACCTGTCAGGAGCTGAGTTGTCAGCAAGAACCACATTAAAGTTTGGACCTGTGTTTGTGGAAGTTCCATTTTTTTCTAGGGGACCAAAAGTAGCCGGGGATGGCTGTCTTTGTGGACCACCATAAATGTCCTTTTGAGTGCATGTGCAGTGAACAAAAACCTACAGAGGAAAACTAAGCCAGTTCTAAAATTTACACAGGGTTACAAGTAGAAGCATGGTCCTTTCAATCCAAGGTTCAGAAGGAAAAAGCAGTCCTGAGCATAGTCCAAAGCTAAGAGAGGAGTTGCAAGAAAGAGTTCAGTAGGACCCCTGTATCCATGGGGGTTCGGTTCCCGGACTTGCCACGGATACTGGAAACTGTGGATAACAGCAAACAACATTGAAAATCATGGAACTTCCAGTTTAAAATAGCATAGAGTTGCCTTGGAGGACTTAGAAAATGTCTAGCGAGGATGCCTCTCTAGGCATTTTCTAGGCAGACTCTATGGTATGTGTTCTGCTTTGTGTCCTACGGATAACTGAAACCGTGGATATTAGTTCCACAGATACAGGGGGCCTCCTGTAATTCAAAGTGCATGCCAAAGAGATCCAGAAAGCCAGGGATGTCAGACAGTCTTGCACATAAATTTGGGAGCTGTTGTCTGCAGCAACCAATTTTAAAACTAAAAATTAGTCATCCCAGCTGACCTCATTAGCTCAGAATCTTGTATTTAAAGTGGAACAGGGCATTGCCTGATCTTTTGCTCTTTAATTTACATCACTCAAGAGAGTGTCTCTGCCCCATCCTCCTGATCTGCAGCTGCTGGTTGGGGTGGACTAAGCTTTGCCTCTTCCAGTGCCAAGATAGCATTCCCAGCCTCCTCCATCTCCAAATGTGGCCCATCATCTTGACTCTCCTCTTCCCCTTCTTTGTCCAAGGAGGCCTCCTCCAGTTAGAACATGGCGATAAGAACATATCAGCCCAGTTCCTGTTGGTGTCATTCATATGTGTAACTTCCCCAGGGAAATGGTTGGGCCTTTTTTTCTAATGTAGAATGCTTGCCCTTGCTGAAATTGACAGTAATACATGTTTTATTGTGCATTTGGTTGTGCATTCAGTTACAAAAATCAGTGTGTATAGAGCCATTGTACTGTCTATTCTCCTTTATGGATCTGAAACATGGGTCACCTATCGCCACCACCTACAACTCCTTGAACGCTTTCATCAGCGCTGTATACGCACAATCCTAAATATACACTGGACTGACTATGTGACAAATGCTGCTGTCCTTGAGCAAGCAGGGACCACTAGTATTGAGGCCATGATATTGAGAACACAGCTGCGCTGGGCACGGCATATTTCTAGGATGGAGGACCATTGCCTCCCCAAAATAGTACTCTACGGTGAACTCGCCACGGGTCAGCGTAAGAGGGGCGCTCCAAAAAAATAATACAAGGACTCCCTGAAACAACATCTCAGGCTCGACCACCAACAATGGTCCACCCTGGCCTCACATTGGGAGGCATGGAGACACACTATCCACAATGCTGCAGCCTTATTTGAGAACTCACGCCGAACAAGTCTTGAAGAGAAATGACAACGCAGAAAAAATCACAATCCAGAAACATCACCCAAGGAGACCTTCTGCTGTGCTTTCTGCAACCAGACTTGTTCATCTCGGATTGACCTTTTCAGTCATCAGCACGCTTGCAGTAAGTGCAGGATGAGTCTTTCCTGAATCTTCGTTTGTGAAGAAAAGCCAGAGAGAGGTTGTGCATTCTGTTATGCACTGCTGTACATTCCATTGTACAATATTGCCATTCAACACAAAGATTGCTTAGTTCAATAAGGCCACAACCATATATGGTCCTGCACAGTGTAGTAGGTTTATATGTGGAACTATGCTACAACTGGCCATTCATCAACTCTGAACCTACATAGTTGCTGCAACCTGCCCCTGGCAGCCTTTCGATGCTATATTTTATATTATATTTTATATTATTATTATTATTGTTATTATTATTATATCATCATTATCAGGCATCATCATCATCATAATAATAATTGCAAAATTTATTTGTATCCCGCTCCTCTACAAGTACAATCGGGGTGGCTTACAGCATTTACATCCAAGACCCTCCTTCCCACCTACCCCTTAAAATACAATTAAATCATTCAAAAAATTTAAAACATACTTAATAAATACTAAAAACGAACAATAAAGATAGCTGTATCGGGATAGGGATAAATTAGATTTTTCTGATGGCCGGGTATCTATTCAGGAAAGGCCTGCTGGAAGAGGTCCGTCTTAAAAGCTTTTTAAAAGCTATTTAGGGTGGTAATATGATGGATCTCATCCGGCAGGCCATTCCATAATGTGGGAGCAATAGCTGAAAAGGTTCTCTGGGAGGTCGAGGAGAGCCTAGTTTTTAAAGGTTGTAGCATATTCCTCCCAGAGGACCTGCGTGCACAGGGAGGATTATACGGAAGGAGGCAGTCCCAAAGATAGGTTGGACCCAAACCATTTAGGGCTTTGAAGGTGATAAACAACACTTTGTATTCACCTTGTGAGAGTGGTGGGGGATCAGAGAAGCTCTGGCTAAGTCCTCAAAGCTAGATGCAAAATGCTTACATCCTCCATGAAGGTCTCCACAAATGATGTAATCATTTCACACCTGGCTGCAGGGACATAGCCAGACATGCTTATAATTTCCCACTGCTCTCACTAGGCATGCAAGAGCCCTGGGGAGGAGGGTGTAGTGATTCTACAGTAGCTCTGGGGAACTTTCATTGGTGTGGCAGGACAGAGTGAATACCAACTTCTGCATCAACCAACAAAGAGACATACACTGGCATCAGGCTGAATTATGCCTGACTATACCACTTATAGGATGCCACCTCAGTGTGTAACTCCAAACAAGGAGATTAATGCTACACAGCCCCAGTGTAGGATCTCAGCCACAGACCCACCATTCTTTACTCACCCCAAAATAATTAACTAGCCTTGAAAATCTATATCTATATCTATATCTATATCTATATCTATATCTATATCGATATGCTTCTTTTGGAACTCCTTGGATATTTCCCTTGATCAGAAACGTTCATATGTGTCATTCAGTTTAAGCGTGTGACCCCAACTCCATTGCCATTCATAATTTTATATTTTCCACAAACACCATGTAGCTATTATTTGTCAAAGTTTAAAATGCCCCAGATGATTAGTTCTTTTCATTGTAAAAGTGTACCAACTTTTTATTTGCCAGATAGATAGATAGATAGATAGATAGATATTCCCTGTTCTATAACATCCTTTTTACAATGAAACAACCAGCACACTACACATTTTTCAAAATATGATAATGTCATAAAGGCATTACAATACTGGCAGTTTTATTTACAGTCATCCTAGGGATGGCATCTGTGTCTTTCACGGCTGCTGCTACATACAGTGTAGATGTTTGATTGAGCGATTTACAAAGCATTTTACAGTAATAGTTGTGTGTCCAAATGGACATCAGAACGGGAGTTTGGACACCCAATGGAGACAAATGGGTACATTCAATTTAATCTGTGAACTGTGTGATTTCCACCCCTGTTTCAATGCTTTCTGCAAGTTACTGCAAACCAAACATTAAAGAAAAAAAAAGATATCCAAAGATATATCTGTTGTAATCCCAGAGCAGTTGTATTTTTTAGCCATAAGAAAATCTAAGCTTTGCTAAAAGGTCTAGGGATTTTTTCCCCTTTTAAATTCAGGTATTTTCTTGTGGTGGACAGGATAATAACAGCCTTAGGATATTGATATGTTTAAATGTTTTTATGGCTCAGTATTGATTTTCTGTTTCTTTAAAAAATCACTTTCAACACAATCTGAATGCCAGGAATGTATGAAGCAGAGATGCTTCCACTCCTCAATTTTTTGAATGGGAGAATGGACTCCTAGTAAATAAATTAAAATAAAATGTCCTGGCTATTTACCATGGCCCAAGATCTCTTCCTATGCTAGTCATTGCAACTTCCCAACAATGTGTCTATGAGGTTGAAGCCAAGGGGTTGGTTTAAATATGATAATCGTTTTATATTTGTGATTATGAGGAAGCTTATTGCCAGATAAGAGCATAATAATAATAATGATAAAAATAATGATTATGATAATAATTTATTTCTTACCTGCCTCTCCCTGTGGATTGAGGCAGGGAACAACACATCAACATGTAAACATAATAATAGTTAAAACCACATATCAGTTAAACTATATCATTTTTTAAAAAAGCAAGTAACACTAAGACATTTTAAAACAATCCACACAAATTAAAATTCACAATTTAAAATCATCTGGTTAGGCCTGCCAGAAGAGACTGGTCTTTAATGCTACTTTAAATTCTGACAGTGTATTCAGCTGCTATTTCTCTTCCAGCAGGCCATTCCAGAGTCTAGGGGCAGCTGAAGAAAAATCCTCTGGGTGACAGTTGCCAACCTAGTCCTGGCTGGCTGGAGCAAATGGGCCAAAGTATATGGGGTGGATAATACAGGAGAAGGCGATCTCGTAGGTTATCTGCACCTACACCATGTAGTTGGCATCTGCAAGGAGGAATTCAAATGCACCATACACAGAATGTCAAGTCAATATCTGCCATTTTGTATTGTGAAATTTAACACAACAGATTTTTGCTTTGGCAAACAAAACAAAACCTATCACCATCATGGTATGAGTAGGGTATGAGATTCAGCTGAAGAGTTTGCAAAGTACCTGGAAACAAGAGCTGGCATCCTTTTGGTTATTCCCAACTAGACTGGATTGATTCAATCAATTGTTGAATGGTGTCTTAACATATTTCTGTTATTAGCCATCAAGTCAGCTTTCACTTATGGCAACCCTAGGAATGAGAAACCTCTGAGAGCCCTAGTAATCAAACAGCCTTGCTCAGGTCTTGAAAACTCAGGGCCATGGCTTCCTTGATTGAGTCAATCCATCCATAATGCAGTCTTCCTTCTTTCCTATTGTCTTCCACTTTACTGAGCATCATTGTCTTTTCATGATTAGGAAGAACCTCCTGACAGTAAGATCTGTTTGGTAGTGGAACACACTGCCTCATAGTGTGCTGGAGTCTCCTTCTTTGGAGGTTTTTAAACAGAGGCTGGATGACCATGTTTGATTGTGTGTCCCTGCATGGCAGGGGGTATAACTGTGTGCTTTGCATGGCAGGTTGTGTGCTTTGATTGTGTGTCCCTGCATGGCGGGGGGTTGGGCTAGATGGTCCCTGAGGTCTCTTCTAGCTCTATGATTCTATGATGTATCAATAAGTAATTCCAGCTGATTCAATGGCTCTAGTCTAGTCAGGACTAACAATAGGATGTAGGTCAGGAAATTATGAGGAACTGCCCTGAGCTCCTTTCAGAGTAGGACTATCTACGTATCTTACTTTTATTCACCCCAAAATAGAGGCTTCCAGTTGGAAAAGCCTGCACAAGGTGTTTATCTCCATGTGTTTCACTTGCATTGACATTGCATCGTGAGTTTTGTAAGACTTCTCCAGCAATCATTCTTTGTGAATAACAGGTTTTGACAATTTGGGCAGCAAGCAATAATCCACTGAATATACTACAATAATATTCTCCTGCTCTGCCCTATTGTAAACGTAAGCACATTTACAGCAGAACCCCCATATTTACTTTCTCAGATTTCCAAATATAGAGAAAAGGTCTCTCATCCCTACATTCCAATATATGAACTGATCTCTTCTTACATTTAAGTCCACCCAAAGAACAACCAAGATATTTAAATAAAGATATCTGTTAGCATATTTGCACATCTCAGAAGCGTTCATCAGTTTATATTTTCAAAATTACAGAAAGGATAAAACTGTCTCAAAAATGGCAGTGCACACTTTAATCAGTATAACTGGTATGTGACTTAAACTGTGTCCGGAATATTCTAGCTCCATGATTTCTCTCTGCCTGGAGCATGGAAGGGACCTACTACAAATAACTAGTTACTTGTAACTCATAGCTACTTGCAATTACTTTTAATTGTTTTATTAATATAATGATGAAGCTATTAGTGCATTATAATAAAGTTGTAAATGAAAGCTGGCTAGCTTTACTTGATTTGTAATATAACTGTAACTTGCTAATCGCTTTTCTACTTACAGGCAAAGAAAGAGAATGATATGGTTTAACTGATGGCTTGTTCTCCTACCTTGTGCTCTGTTGTTGGTATTGAGGTGAGGAAGAGACTGGCAAGAAAAGACTGTGTTTAGTATCACAGGTCTCTCAGATGTTTTCAGAATAACTGAAAAGTAACTATTTAGTTTCTATACACTGTTGTAGTTATGATAAACTACCTTAGTTATTTTCTGAGACATGGAATAATAAATAGTTACTTTTAAAAAGTGAAACTATAACCAATAAGAAACCACTTTGGAGGAGCTTGCATTTTATGGAATTTTGGGGCTTGTAAGTTTGGTAAGGCACTAGCACTCTCTGACTGAGACTTCTAAATACTTCTCCCTAAACTGAAATTTCAGGATTCCAAAAGATGTTGCCATGAATGTTAGAGCAGAACTGTGTTGTGTGAAAGGCCTCCACAATATCTTCATTGCCCTCTGTGAATCCAAGTAAAGGAAGTATTCAAAGAGTGCTATCATTGGCGGAACTGTTCAACATCTTCCTTACTAAAACAAGGCAGTGGGGCAGGGAGAGCCTGGTATCTGCCTCAGGAGGCAAATACTGAGTAGTGATAGCAAGATGTCAGAGAAGAGGCCTATGTGCCACACAGACTACCTTGCATCCCAAAACTAAGGCCAATCCACACTACACAAATAATCCACTTTGAAACAGAATTATTTGCCATTGGTCTTTCCTATAGAATCCTAGGATTTGTAGTTTGGCTAGGCACCAACACACTTTTGGTAGCAGAGAAGGCTACAGACCTTGTAAAACTACAAATCCCAGGATTCAGTAGGAAGGACCCATGGCAAATTATCCAGTTTCAACCTGGATTATTTGTGTAGTGTGGATTTGGCCTCAGGCTGCTGACACAGTGCAGAAATAATGCAGTTTGACAGCACTTTAACTGCTATGGCTCAATGCCTTAGAATTCTGGGATTTGTAGTTTTGTGAGATATTTGCCCTTCTCTGTCACAAGTTCTGGTGCCACAACAAACTACAAATCCCAGAATTCCAAGGCATTGAGCCATAGCAGTTAAAGTGCTGTCAAACTGCATTATTTCTGCCGCGTGGGGCAGTTTTCTGCAAACTGCAAACTGCAGAAAAAATGCAGTTTGACAGCACTTTAACTATTAGGGCTCCATCGTATGGAATCCTGGGATTTGTGGTTTCTTGTGGCACCAGAGCTCTCTGACAGTAGAATGTCTGAGGACACCATCCTGTTCTTTCACCTTAGGCATCAAAATATATTAGGCCGGTAGGGCATAAACTAGGAAAGACCAGTCAAGCCTTAATTGCAATAAGAGCAGCATTGTGCCCTATGCTTAACTAGTGGCTAGAACATCTGCACAGCATGACATGCACACAAAACTGTACGTAACTAGGCATATGCTGTATGATCCCTACGTGTATATGGGGCCTAATATCCAGACAACACATTCAGGTCAAACATGAAGAGGTGGTACCAGTTAAAATTTCCCCAGCCACCAACCTGTAAAAAAGAACAGCTGGAATTCACAATCATAGAATCGTACAGTTGGAAGAGAAAACAAGGACCATCCAGTCACACCCCCTGGTATGCAGGGATGCACAATCAAAGCACTCCTAGGCAACAAATTCCACTGTCAGACAGATCTTATAGCCAAGAAGTTCTTCCAAATGTTTTGATGAACTCTCTTTTCCAGATGTTTGAATCTATTGTTCCATGTCTTAATCTCTGGAGCATCAGAAAACAACAAGTTTGTTCCATCTTCAATATGATATCCTTTCTTTTCTTTTTTTTAATATACAGTACTTTATATTGAAATAAAAAATGTTATACACAATAACTACATTATTCTTCTCTTGATTGTTATGAACAGACTGGATATCAAAAAGACACAAAATATTATGCCCAGAACTTGACACAGTATTCCAGGTGAGGTCTGATCAAAACAGAATAGTGTGGTACTATTACTTCTGTTGATCTAGACACTATACTCCTGTTGATGCAGTCTAGAAATGCATTGGGGTTTTTTTTAGCCGCCACACCACACAGCTGACTCATGTTTAGCTTGTGGTCTACTAAGACTCCTAGATCCATTTCACATGTACTGTTTTCAAGCAAGGAGTCACCCATCCTATATCTGTGCATTTCAATTTTTTTATGCCTAAGTATAGTACCTTACATTTCTCCCTATTGAAAATCATCTTTTCATATAAAACTCTTTGGTATGCACAATGGCCTTAAGTATATAGTTATGTTGCCTCTTGGGTATATAGAATGGGTTTAGGCATGTTGCCTCTTTCAGTGTGCCGATTGGCCTCTCCTGTCACTCTCTCAGCCATTCACTATCCACATGCAAATTCCTTCTCCACCTCACAATCCACTCCTGCCACTCATTGGCCATATCTACATACCAGACAATGTGCTACGGTGTTGGTTATAGTTATTAAGGCTGCCTTCCTTTCCAGTTCACCAATGTCTCAAGGCTTCACAATTCCTACTTATGATTTAAGTCTACATAGTAATATCATTTCTATTCCTGCTGCAATCCAGGCAGTGAACTGGCAGCAACGGGAAGCTGCTGCCACCATTGTAACAGGACCCAGGCATAAGAACTGGCAGTGCAGGATGCTGCTGCCACCGCTGCAACAGGATGCAGGCAATTAGGCATGAAGGCTACTGGGTGTTTTGGGGGGAGATTTTTTAATGGTATATGGTACTCTGGGTCCAGCTAGTTTTGTCACTTTTGGCCCAGTATTCTAATCTGTTATGGTCATTTTGAATTCTGTACCTGTCCACTGGGGAATTGGCTACCCCTCCTAATCACAGTTACAAATGCATAACATAGAACTACACATTCATAACTGATTTATATAAATTATGTCTATGTATTCAATAGTGTAGAGAATATGTAGGAACCGTAAAGGTCCCCCAATCCTGACTTACTGGACAGCAGCCACTGCTAGAAATGGGGGTCTGTCCTCCTGTTGATTGGGATGCAGAGGACAACACTTCCAATCCCCTCTCATGGGTGATTTCCCACGCAAGGAGAAAATGCAACAGAAATCCAGATTCTGACTGTTGGACAGGAGACTGATTTCTAAAACAGCTGGTTACTACTAAGTGGCTGATCTAGAATCTCAACCAATATCTGTACAGAGGGATACTAGTCTTCCACATTTCATCACAGTTTGTCCATTACCTTGTTGAAAAATGATGCCCCATTCCGGCAGTCAAAAGTGAAGTGACCGAAGGCTTCACCCTGAGACGAAGCAGTTGATTCAGTGACAAGAAGAGGGATTAGATCTTTTTATGTCACCAGGAGCAGGAGAAAGTCTTCTTGGGGTGAAAAAGAGATTTGTAACTTTGAAGAAGCCACACTCTATAAAAATCAAATGCCTTCTGAAGGAAGCATTAAGCCTTGTTTGCAAAGCTTTAATGTAAATTTTGCCCAGAGAAAGCTAGCATGAGACTGTTCGGCATTTGCATTCACATCTCTCCCCACCCCTCCATTTCTTAAAGGATTGTAACAGGGTTTGCTTTGTTGTGTCTAAGAGGGAGCAGGATTAAACATAAAGTAACACAGGGCTGCGGATTGCAAAGGATGCTGAAATCCAGTCTGCGATCCTCCCAAATCCCTGACCACAAGTTACTTTACATATCCTATATCCTTCCTTGTCTGTGAAGTAAACACCTTTTTAAAAAAGAACAAGAAAAAGAAGTGTCAGAAAGAAGGTTTCTAAAGTACTTTGCTCTTATCTGTCGATTTATGCCTTAAATTAGGCTACTATTTGAAATCCCTTGACAGGCAGTTGAAGCAGTGATGGAGACCAACAAGGACCTCATCCCTCTCTTGAAATGACAGGTATAAATGACTGATTTTCACTTACCTCTACAACTCTTAAATCTAAGATTCAAGTGGCAAAGGATTTCTAGGGAGAGTTTTGGGGGCAACATCTATCTAAAGTAGGAATGGGAAATGTGTGACCCCCCTGCCGGAGCTCCAACCCCCCAAAACTCTGACTCCCCTGAATTCTTTTGACCCAAACATTCTGTTTTGGCTGGGGGAAGGGAATCATTCTGGGGTGGGTCATTTTGCTTAAAAACATTGTTTCAAGCCCACACACCCCAAACAGCTGGAAACCATCCCTCATGATTGCTGTATAGTGATGTAAAGCAACAACTGTTTTGTTCTTCCATGCAAGAACAACTAATTAATGCCATTTTCTCACTACTGCAGGAGAAATGAACATTTTTGCACAGTTTGTTGTTTGCTATCAGGTCAACTTTGACTTATACTTACCTGATGCGTGAGAGACCTCCAAGATCATCAGCTGACCTGTGCAGATCTTACAAAGTTAGGGTCATGGCTTCCTGGATTGAGTCCATCCACTTAAAATGTGTTTTCCTCATTTCCCCCTGCCTTCCACTTTACCAACCATTATCATCTTTTCCAAAGAGTCATGTTGTCTCATGCTGTGTCCAAAACATGTCACCTTCAATTGTTACATACACTGATAGCCCTCATTTTGGAATATCAAATAACTGGCAATGTTTAATAATTTGGCTTAAAGTGGCTTTTCACGAGTTAGCATGTTAATCAGGGACCCCCTAAAACCAAGGCTGAAGTCATGTTTAACCAAAGGAAGGCCTTTGACATATAAATATCACCACGAAACACTACCCAAGTGTGCATGAATCCCCCGCTTTCTGACTTCAAGTCAGTCCATTTCACCATTATGCTTTCCAGACCTTCTCGTTGTCAGTGTACTTTGCAATCTCAGATCTGCAGGATCAGTACAGTATAACCCGCAACCCCCTTACTCTATTCTTCTATCCAAATACTTCCTACTATCTTTGATAGTCTTGTGTGGGTACTTGAAGCCTGAGCATTTACATGGATGCTGTTGATATTCATTTCCAATAAAGATAATTTAATTGTACGTTTTGGCTTAGAGTGTCCTCTGTTATTAACAGTATACATGAGTCATCTATCACAAACACTTACGACTCCTCAAATGCTTTCATCAGCACTGTATACGCACAATCCTAAATATACACTGGACTGACCATGTGACGAATGTTGCTGTCCTTGAGCAAGCAGGGATCACCAGCATTGAGGCCATGATATTGAGAACACAGCTGCGCTGGGCAGGGCACGTTTCTAGGATGGAGGACCATCGCCTCCCAAAAATAGTACTCTACAGTGAACTTGCCATGGGTCAGCGTAAGAGGGGTGCTCCAAAAAAGCGATACAAGGATTCCCTGAAACAACATCTCAGGCTTAGCTAAACTGAACACCAACAATGGTCTGCCCTGGCCTCACATCGGGAGGCACGGAACCGCACTATCCACAATGCTGCAGCCTTATTTGAGAACTCATGCCGAACAAGTCTTCAAGAGAAATGACAACACAGAAAGAATCACACTTCCAGAGAGACATAGGTTAAGCAATCCCACTGTTACCCAACCTTTTGCATGCCATTTTGAGCTAATTAAACATTTCCCATAATCATTTCAGGTGCTAGTGGGACCCTTGTGGACCCCACACAATTCAGGTAACACAGTTTTAGTCATCTTCACTTCTACTAAGAATACAGGCTTGATTTGCTCTAAGACTCTGTGATTCTGTGTGGTATTTTCCTTATATTCAAACATCTTAAAGTGTTTCAGGGAGAATACTGTACTCAGTAACTCACAGGGTTTTTCACAGTATAGAGGACATGTTTCCTGTGCAGGAAACATTGCTGTTGCTTTTTTACTAGGAAATAGAATCTTAGAGTTTGGAAGGACTGCATAGCACATCTAATTTCCACCCCCTGCTGTGCAAGAATACACAATTTAAGTACTCCTAAAGTCATCCAACCTTTGTTTAAAAACTTCCAAAAAAAAGGAGTCTACAACCCTCCAAGCCAGTCTATTCCACTGTCAAACAGCTCTTACAGTCAACAATTTCTTCCTAATGTTTAGATGGAATCTTTTTTTCCCTTCTCATTTGATCCCACTGATTCATGTTCAGGGAAAAAAGCTTGCTTCATTCTCTACATCCCCACAGATATTTAAAGATGGTCATCATATCATCTCTCAGGCTTTACCTACACTAGCCAGGATACACTGGCTCCCCAATGGTGTATACTGGCTCTGCCTTGTCCTGCCCCTGTTAACTGGAGAAAACAGGCAGACACCCAAGCAGAATGCCAGTCCCTCTCTGCAGCCTCTGCCACCTTTTGTCCACTTATGCAGAAGCCAGGAAGGGGCCCTGCAACATGTGTCCTCAAGCCCCCTGCATGTGACCAGCCTTGGTCACATACTGAGGGACCTCTGACTGGCTTCTAGGAGAGCCAGGGAGCTGGCGGCAGCAGTGAGCGATAGTGTTCTAGGATGGACTCCTGCAGACATGTGGGGCTTGATCCAGTGGTACCAGATTATATTAGATATTTTCTTATATCACTATAGAATTATAGAGTTGGAAGAGACAACAAGAACCATATAGTCCAACTCCCTGCCATGTAGGAATATGCAATCAAAGCACTCCTGACTAATGGCCATCCAGCTACAAAGGGCTCTATCCCGGCTTGCCCCCATTTCAGCTCTATATCTGCCCTGGGGATAATAAGGAATGCTCATGGGCAGATCAGGTTAAATGCTCTGCATCATTTGGACTATAGGGCTCTGGAACAGGGGGAAGCTGATGTATTTGCCCCATGTAAATAAACCCTAAGTCTTCTCTCCTTCAAGTAAAACTTTTTTATAAGCCCTTTCTCACAAGCCTTGATTTACAGTTCTTGAACAATATTGGTCATCATCTTCCAAACATATTCCAGCTTGTCAACATCCTTTCTTGAACTGTGGTGCCCAGAACTGGACACATTATTCCTGGTGAGGTCTGAGTAAAGGAGAATAGAGTGGCAATTCTTTTGAATTGTAACTAATAAATGAAAAATAGAAAACATTGTTCTCATCCCTATTGCTGGGTTGGCACAAAACAGTATAGCAGTATAAGCTCCAAGCTCCAATGATTAAGGAGATCCAAAAATAATACCCCCCCCCTAAGGTCCTGTGCTGTTTCTGGGGCCTTCAGAAGGCTCATCCACAGACCATGCCAATTTTGCCCAGTCTCTGCACTATTGCTGTCAATCTTTGAGCAACAAGGAGGCTTATGAGCTGTGATACTGATCCTCCGCTTCCTGTCACAATCACCCTTGCTCCTGGCTTTTTTATAGGCCTATATGGGACATGACTCACTAGAAAAGGCAATAATGCTTGGTAAGGCAGAATGCAGCAGGAAAAGAGCAAGACCACATTCCAGATGGATGGACTCAATCAAGAAGGTCACAACCCTGAGTTTGCTAGACCTGAACAGGGCTTTTGAAGATAGGGTGACTTGGAGGTCTCTCATTCATAGGTTCACCATAAGTCAAAGGCATCTTGACAGCAGTTAACAATAACAGCATGGTAGAAATGAAATGCATACAGAAATATCTTTTTGCTGACCCAGTGAACCATGGTGGCAGGTGGAGATGGGTGCCCAGTTTTAATGACACCATGCACATAGAAATTAAACATTATGTCTAGGGCTCCTCATCCTGATGTATATCTACTTGCCTGGAGACTTGGAGAAACAAGCCTGAACTCCCTCTGGGAGCCAAAATGATTAAACTGAGGCTGTCATGGTTTGGACACATCAAGAGGTGATATGACTCAATGGAAAAGACAATGATGGGTTGTAAATGGTGGTAAAGTGGAAGGCAGGAAGAAAAGAGGAAGACCACATTCCAGGTGGATTTATTCAGTCAAGGAAGTCATGGGCCTAATGCCTTCTGGCCCCCAAACCCTCAGCTTCCACAGTTTATCAATAAGGCACAACCACAAACTCTATTCCACAGACATTTACTAGTCCCAGACTGTTACACAGGCCCCAAAAGTCCAGCCTTCTGACCTCATTGTACATTCACTGTGGTCAGTGTCAGGCTAGAGATGAAGCCTTGCAAGAAATGCTCCTACAGAACTACCAGTCTTTAGGTTTGGCCAGGATCAGCTGCCGGGGGAGAGTAAGTCAGGGCAGAATCAGGTCATCCCCTGTTTTCAAGTCTCCATGGGGTGTGTTTGCATCTGCACTATAAAAATAATACAGTTTGACATTACTTTAGCTGCCATGCCTCCATCCTACAGAATCCTGGGATTTGTAGTTTTGTGAAGCACCAGCCCCCTTTGGAAGAGAAGGCTAAAGACCTTGTAAACCTACAAATCCCAGGATTCCATAGGCTGGAGCTACAGCACTTAAAGTGTTGTCAAACTGCATTATTTCTACACTGTAGATGCACCTGTGGTCAACCCTGAGGAGGAGGATGTGTTGGTGCACAATTAGTCCCTAGGGAACCACTCTCAGCAGCTAGAGTCACCCAACAGAGTCCTCTGGACCACAGAGTGTTTACAGTACAGCAGTCAGGTCCCTTTTACCACAGAGCAGAGGCTCCTCTAGCTCTTTGGAAGTGCTCTGCAGGGTGAAGGAGCTAGGGAATCTAGGCTTGTGGCAGTAGAAGCCAAACCTTGTGAAACAGCCTGCTGAAGAGGTCTTCTTGACCTCCTCCCCCTCCCTGAGAAAGCCATGACCTCCCAGCTTGACTGCCTGCTGAGCCTTCTTCCTCTGCATTTGACTCCTTCAGAAGCAGTCTTCCAAAGCTGGGACAAATCCAATACCAACTGCACATGTGCTGACTGCCTCTTCATCCCCTGTCTCCTGTTTCACCTTTTTTTATCTAAGTTGCCCTAACCCCCTCTTTGCTGAGTCTCCTCCATCTCCCTCTAGCCAGGTGTCTGAAAAAGTACACAACGATCAGTATTCTCATTACGGCTCAGCATGGCAGCCTCCCCAGTTTGGAAGAAGTAGGAAGGCAACAGTCTTTACGCTCCCTCTCAGTTTGCAACACCTGAGCAGGACTGTTGATGACCAGGGCTTGTGGGGGTCTCTCACTGGTAGGGTCAGCATACATTGAAGGTGACTTCATGGCAAATAGCAATAACCACAAAGACCAAAGAACTGTCCCAAGCTCTAGTAAATGCCAAACTGGTGTCTGTGTTCATAAGCAACCACCCTTTTCTCCCCTCCCCAACGGCATCACCGCTTGACTTTCCTAGCTTCCTTCAAGTTCTACTAAGTCCCTTGACCAAAAACAGTTTTTGAAGTACAAATTAATTTTTGTCTTTTTTATAAAAAATGAAATTGCCATCATACAAACAGTCCTGAAGGACAAACAGAAAGGTTAAATAACAATTTAATTTGATTTGCAAAGCTGTGTGCTTAACTGTTATTCTAGTGGGCAGGAGAGAGGGGGGGGGGAATACCAGGCAATAGAATTCTGCCAGAGGGCACTTGCCTAGAGCATTCAGAAAGAACAGTGTGTGTGTGTGTGTCTGTAAGAATAAAGGATATAGAAATATTTTATATCAGTCTTTGCACATTTGTGCATGTCACATTGTTGTTTTCTAAGGCAGGACACACACAAAAACTTGGGGAATATCAGAAAAGTAATATAAAAAAAACCCAGCATGGTTCTGGCTAAATTAAACTAAATTAAATTATGGACACTTAAAAAAAATTAAGTATGACATTATGAAGAGGAGGACAATTCATAAGACAAGTTGGAGAACACTTACAAATAGCCTCCTCACCCCTCCCTCTTGGACATTGGTATGTTAATTTTGAGAATGCTGAAATGAGGATTGCTGCTGGCCAAACAAACAAAAAGCAGTGTCAGCCAGTGTTCCGAGTTAGGAATGGCCACAGCTCCAGGCAAGGATTGTGTTTACCACCAATAAATGACACACATAACTGCTATAAGATAAGCTTCATTGGTGATAAATTGAGGCAGAAGGTGGCCTACCATAGAGGAAAGCATCCCAGACCTTTAGCTGATGGGTTCCAGCATCCTTTTACAACAGGCCCACAAACAAGGAATTCATCCCAGGGCCAACAGATCCCCATGTCTGGATGATGCATCTCCTGGGCTCTTCCTTCCACAGATGAGGCAACTGGAAGTTAGATCCCTAATGTCAAATAGGGAAGATCCAAGCAAACAACACTGAACTGCTCAGGTGTGACCCATCTCCCATCCAAACAGATTTGAGAGCAACACAAGCATATGAAATGAAACAGCCAGGTCAGGTAAGCCTTGCAGAACTAAACAAAACATTTTTAACCTTCTCGAGGCCACTTGGAGGCTTCTTCCAAAATACATCCTGGGATGACATTTTCTTTCATCAACCTCCACTTTTCTTATAATTTCCATTCTGGGAATGAAATGTATAGCTCCATGGTTTTTTTTCCTTTTTAATATGGTGAAGGTAGCTGGTGAGGCAGGCTTATCTGTTCCTCCCCTTTATCTCTGTTTTGTTGTCTGCACATACTCAGTAGGGGATTCTGGAGGCAGCTGCTCTTTACCTTGACTATTGTAGACAGGCATACACAGCTACAGTAGGATCAGCTGGGGAAGAATTTTGCTCTTTTGCAGTTTAAGTTTTATTTCATGTTTTACTTTGACATGCTGCTGCAACCCAACCCAACAAGTCTCTGTTTTTCCAGCCCCCCTTTACTATCCTCCCAGTGCCAATGCTGCTAAAAATAACTCTTTCCACCTAGACAGAAGGCAAAGAGAAAAGAAGGTTTGAATGGGCATTAAAAATCTTGGTGAAAAAATGCTTCAATGTCTGATGTTTTATTAACTGAGTTATGCTTGTACTTTGAACAAAGCTGGAATTCTACTAGCAAAAGTCAGCCTTGCATTTTGACCAACACTGGCTGTTGGACAGGACAAGCCACTTGGTGCATTCAGCAAAGTTCCCAGCATTGCTCCACCAGCCACTCTATCAGTATTTGCCATATAAGACTGTTGCCTCACTGTGCTGTAGAGTAGGGATAGCCCTGGAAATTACAGTTGTCCCTTCATATTTTCTGGGGTTTGGTTCCAGGACCCCCCGTGGATACCACAATCTATGAATAATGAAGTTCCATTATATGCAGTGGCATAGTAAAATGGTGCCCGTTATATTAGATGGCAAAATCAAGGTTTGCTTTTTTGGATTATTATTTTTTAAAGAATATTTCCAATATTCTTAATCCATGGATACTTAAATGCATGGATACAGAGGGACAACTGTACTGTCATAGCCCTGGCAGTATCTCTGTGATTAGAGACATTACACATAAATGGCTTACAGTGGCTAAGAAATAAGAAATGGCTTACAGTGGCTAAAAAATAAGCAGTCTTCTAGAACTCAATTAATGGAACACCATTTGAGGAAAGTAGGCATATTCTCCTTGCCCTTCCACTACCCTCAATGTCTAACTCAGACAACAACTTAAGTAGCACCCCCATATTTGTGGGAGCAGGGCCGGTTTAAGGCACCGGCGGTGTCAGCATCCGCAGGGGGCCCCATCATTGTGGGGGGGGCATAGTAACCCTCCTCCTGCAAAAACATTATTAGTAATAATCTGAATATCCTGTACTGTGAATAGCTTAGGCTGAGTTAGGTTCCATTGACCTGAGATAAACATATGGGCCCCCCAAAATAAAGCATTGCAGGGGGGGCATCATTGTGGGGGGCCCCGTAGTAACTCTCCTCCTGCGAAAACATTATTAGTAATAATCTGGATATCCTTTACTGTGAATAGCTTAGGGTGAGTTAGGTTACATTGACCTGAGATAAACATATGGGCCCCCCAAAATAAAGCATTGCAGGGGGCCCCAAAATCCCTTAAACCGGTCCTGCATGGAGGATTGGTTCTGGAGCCTCCTGCAGATGGTGAATTCCATGGATAATAGTGAACACCATCCCGGGGGACCATCCTGGGAAAGGAAGAGGCAAGCTTGCTCCTTGCCCTCCCTTCCCCCTTCCCCCCTGCCATGGCCCCGCTGTGGCAGTGATCGTGGGGGCGAAGGGGGAGGGGGTGATATCACTCCTTCCCTTCCCCTGGAAGGGCTCCTGTCTCTGTCGTGGTGATAATGGGGGCAAAGGGAGCAGAGAAGCGATCTCACCCCTTTCCCCCTTCGCCACTGCAATTGCCACTATGGTAGTGCCATGGTGGGGGTGATTGGGGGAAGGGGACAGAGGAGCAATCTCACCCCCTTCCTCCCCCCACAATCACTGACATGGCAGGGCCATGGCAGCAGCAAAGGGGGATTGCTTCTCTGCCCCCTTCGCCCCTGTGATCGCCGCCATGGCAACAGGAGATTATTTCCCACCATGTCAGAGGAATTTTTACATGCTTCTTTTTTATTTTTTGAGTGGAGTGCAAATGCTATTGTACTTGTATTTGTTACCTTCACTATAATATGTGTTATTTGTTGTCCTTCATATACCTCATGTTCTGGGGCTACAGGGAACCGATTAATAAAATCACAGCAGCAGGAACACCATCATTTGAAAGGACATCCACACCTTTTACTTCTTTTCCAAAAAAGCAAAGTGTAGAATTTTAGAATCATGATGCTTACAAAACACTTGATAATTAGTGGGTAGCTGGTGTGCTCTTACTGGGGCTTATTACACTAATCAAACCACCTTACTTTTACCTTGTCCTCACTCTAATCAAATTGTCTGATTACTACCTTAGGCTCTTTCTCTGCCTTGTTTTAATCCCCACTAACTTACCTGCAGTGCTAATGAAAACAGGATGCTGTCTTCAGACTACAGAATAAAGATGCAACTACACATTACACCAGGGATGTAATGCTTCACTAAGGACATTTTCAGACACAACTTACAGTGGAGGAATCGAGTAGGAGAGCTTCGCCGCTGCAGCACGGCAGGGGACCTATTTCGGATGACTCCGGCCCTGTGGCGAAATCGTCCGTGCCACTTCTGTTTAGGATTGGAGCCAGCCGCACCTTATTTTGTTCACGGATAACTTCCATGAAAAAAATCTCACGGAATATGGCATGGCTGGCCCCAATCCTAAACAGAAGTGACACAGGTGATTTAGTCACAGGGACGGTGTCATCCGAAATGGGTCCCCTGCTCCGCTGCAGTGGCGAAGCTCTCCTGCTCGATTCTTCCACTATAAGTCATGTCTGAAAATGTCCTAAGTTTCTTCTTGAAGATAGCAATGAGTAATTTCATCCATTTTCTCCCCACTCTGAAAAAATTGCAGTTTCCAATGGCTATTCACAACATGAGACTTATACTGCACAAAATTAGCACATGGTTGTTTTTTACAGAAAATAACATTTTTGGTGCAGGAAACAGCATTCAAAATATTTTTTCAGTGCCGAAATATTAGTTTCTGTGAAGATAATTCTGCTTTCTGAACAGAAACTTGTGCTTTCTATATAAATCAACCATGTGTGTATTCTAAGAATTAATCACCCATTACAGCATTTTTCTGAACAGAAAACAGCATTTTCTGCCAGAAATTGATGTTTTTGTGTTGCAACATTATTTCCCATGAAGAAAATGCTGTTTCCTACACGTATCAATCAAGTGCAAATTTTGCCTACAAAAAGTCAGGCACGGCAAAGATTCTCCTCAGTCCTGGATTCTTCTCATCAGGGTTTCTCAACACTCAAAAATATGTGTTTTTCAAAGATTTTTTGGAATATTTTAAAATATTCCTTCCATCCCTACATTTCACAGCCATTGTGAAGCTAGGAAATTTGACCACTAACTTTCTAAGAAAAATTATGGGGAGGGAGAGGGGGCTTACCTTTTCGTATTTGTGGCCCCTTGAACCGCACACACACACACACTTGAACCTATTTAGTCTGCACTTCAACCAGCCCATTGAATCAATAGAACTTAGCATAAGTGTTGATTTACCATGCAACAATTGTTTTAATTGGTCTACTATACTTGGGACTGTGTATTCTGGATTCTGGCCAGGCTTTCTTCCAGATGAGATTCCAGATTTGTGCATGTAATAGATACAGATGTTTGGAATTCTGAGTTCAGGAAGTCCTCTCCAAGACAGAATACATGACATCCTATGTAAAAATATGTAGGCACTTCCTCTAGACGTAGCGGGGCTTTTACTACCCTTTGGACTCACCTTATCAACCCACCTCTGTTAGATTTTATTAGCCAGGCTGTTTGAGGGTCAAGCTTAGAATCATAGAATCATAAAGTTGGAAGAGACCTCAAGGGCCATCCAGTCCAACCCCGTCATGCAGGAATACAAAATCAAATCATTCCTGACAGATGGCTATACAGCCTCCGTTTAAAAACCTCCAAAGAAAGAGACACCACCACACCCCAAGGCAGTGCATTCCACTTCCAAACACCTCTTACTATCAGGAAGTTCTTCCTAATGTTTAGGTGGAATCTCTTTTCCTATAGTTTGAACCCATTGCTCCGTGTCCTAGTCTCTGGAGCAGCAGAAAACAAGCCTGCTCCATCCTCAGTATGACATCCCTTCAAATATTTAAAGATGGCTATCATATCCCCACTCAACCTTCTCTTCTCCAGACTAAACATGCCCAGCTCCCTAAGCCCCTCCTCATAGGGCATGGCTTCCAGACCACCCACCATCCTGGTCACCCACCTCTGGACACGTTCCAGCATCTCAATATCCTTTCTGAATTGTGGTGTCCAGAATTGGACACAGTACTCCAGGTGAGGTCTGACCAAAGCAGAATGGAGTGGTACTATTACTTCCCTTGATCTAGACACTATACTCCTATTAATGCAGCCTAGAATCACATTCGCTTTTTTAGCTGCTGCATCACACTGCTGACTCATGTTCAGCTTGTGGTCCACTAAGATTTCTAGATCCTTTTCGCATGTACTGCCCTCAAGCCAGGTGTCACCCATCCCATATCTCTGCATTTCATTTTTAGTTCCCAAGTGTAGTATCCTACATTTCTCCCTGATGAAATTCATTTTGTTAATTTTGGCCTAGCTTTCTAATCTGTTGAGGTCATTTTGGATTCTGATCCTGTCCTCCGGGGTGTTAGCTACCACTCCTAATTTGGTGTCATCTGCAAACTTGATAAGCATACCCTCTATTCCCTCATCCAAGTCATTGATAAAGATGTTGAATAAATAGCACTGGGCCCAGGACAGAACCCTGTGGCACCTACTAGTCACTTCTCTCCAGGATGAAGAGGAGCCATTGGTGACTACCCTTTGGGTTCGATCAGTCAATCAACTACAAATCCACCTAACCATTGCATTGTCTAGCCTGTATGTTACTAACTTTTTTGCAAAAATATCATGGGAGACCTTGTCAAATGCCTTACTGAAATCAAGATACACTACATCCACCGTGTTCCCTTCATCTATCAAGTTTGTAACTCTATATAAAAAAAGATGAGATTAGTCTGGCATGACTTGTTTTTGAGAAATCCATGTTGACTTTTTGTGATCATGGCTGTCTCCTCTGTTCCTGTTTGTCTTGACTTCAAACTGACTTCTGGACTATTGCAGTCACCCCTTGCTAACTACAGACTTGGACCTTGGATCTGACTCTACTGAACTCTGGATTGGCTATTGGTTTTCCTGGCATCTGGTATGGGCACATGGAAATTGAACTCTGTACTGGCTTTTGACTAGTCTTGCATCTTGGATGAACTATTAGTGACTGACTTCTGGACTGGCTCTTGACTTCTCTTGCTTCTATTGTGGACAATTGGTAACAAGCTAGACCTGCGCCCCTCCCCTGTTGCTCCTCAGACACTTCCTACTGTGAGTTCAGGTTAATATCTCTGTCATTGCTGGAGTCCTTCCTGTCAATATTTTGAGAAGGACTTCAGTGAAAATACAGTACTTGGCAGTGCTGGGAGCTTTCTGTGAGGGGCTGGTGAAGTGTTTGTACCTTTTGTGGGATTTCTGCACTGTTTTCAGGTGAAAATGCCTGAACAATGGATGCTGAAAAGTGGGGGATGGGGCAGTTCAGGGGCTTCAGAGTATTGAGAGAGGCATTCAGGGACCACAAACAATAGCTTCAACAGATGCACGCTGCCCCTGGGCCACATTTTCCCCACCCCTGCCTCCTTCATTGCAAGAAAAGGAATAAAATACTAGTAGCTTGTTATTTGTAACTATTTCCTCCCATGCTCTGCTGCTTCCTCCTTGTCCCCATCCCCCTTGCAAAAGGATGTTCATAAATACTACAACTCTGCTCATAAAATGCCTTCAAAATTGGGTGTTGGAAGGGGCAAACACTGACTGTACCAAAAGTAGGAAAATGCTTAGAACTGTTAACAAAGAAGCAGAAGAATGGAGCAAGGGGACATACAGAGAGTTATGGGAATATTCATCTCCCCTCTTTCTCCCTTGCCTGCTGGCCAAGTATAGCATCAGAACCACCCCCTCCCACCTCCACAGTTGTTCTGTTGCCAGAGTCAAGTTCCTGCAGCTGAAGTGAACAGTTGGCATTGAAATCTACTTCTGCTGCTCCACATGGCTGGTTAATCAGCCCCCATTATAGTGAATAAAGCTGTGCCGATGTCTCTTTTAAATTTTTAGCACCTACTGTCTGACACCATGCAATTAGTCCTGTACTTCTAAGAGACCTAGAAAGGCGCAATAAGCTTGCCTCCAAAACTTTTTTCCCCTTTGCCTTGAGAAACCTTGCAGTTAGGATGCATGCCAAGATTTCATCCATTTACCAACCATTTTTTAAAGCTGTTCATGGCTGCATTGTATGTAAGGTATTAATTTGTGCATTTCCTCACAGGAGAATGGGAAATTGCTTCATCTCATGGCTGGTCACAACAACTTCGTACTGGTAAAAATAAAGAGCTGACAATTGCTTTGCCTTCCTTCTCAAATGTTCAGATAACCACTACCTTGGTGCAATGTTTCCTCTCTTGTTCTTTATTTCATTTCTTTTTGCTATGACAGAAGGGACAAGGTGGTCAATTAGCCATAATGTAAATGGAAAAGCACCCCTAGAAATCCATGTTGATTATTTAAAAAGAGAGAAAACAGTGAGCAGTAGTGCTCAATGGCTTCCACGTCAATAGACTGGTGCATCCATTTTGAATTTTTGTCCAGGTTTTATGGAAGCTATTCCAGTTCCTGAGCTGTATCCCTGAAATAGGTTCAGCACCCAGGACAGCTCTTTCTAAACTCACTAAAACCTGTAGCAGATTCACCTTTCACCTGATATGGAAGCCACCAAACACCATTGCTATCAATGGGACATCAAAGTATTTTGGGCTTCTTGAATTCTTCTACATTTGGACAACAAAACAAAAGTCTTGTTTATTGTGGAATTTATTGTGGAATTTTCATATGTGAGAGAGTTTTGGCTAGAAACCTACACTGAGGGGATGGAATGGAGTTTTTCATTCATGAAAAGGGGTTGTACAACCCCTTGTTGGTGACTAATGCCATTGTGAGAGGTTGAGTAACACCTTGTTAGTGACTCATGATGTTGCAAAATACACAGGTGCATCTGCAATGTGTTTCCATGTGTTACCATGCACAATGGTCTCACACACACCCATGTGCAACGTGCATCCATGCACAATGGCACCACATGCACAACTCTGCTTCCACCACCTTCACCTGAACCTGGATGTTGTACATCCAACAAAATTTCCCACCTGCTTATGTAGGGGAATTTTTGTAGGGCATGTGTGAGACACCAACAGGGCCACTTGGGCTTTTCACAAATTCTTGTTACAGTAGAAATTGGTTGGAGTGGTTCCAGAGGGGTCATTTTGGATGGCAACCATGGGAACAAGGGAGGCCTCATGAATTTAGGCATTTATGAATGTTATGGTGGGGAATCCTCTACTTTGAGGAATGTTCACTTTTCAGCTTTTGATTGCAATATGTTCAATATTTTTATTTTGAATGTACAGTTGTCCCTCTGCATCCATGGATTTAAATATTCTTTAAAAAATATTCTTTAAAAAATAATAATCCAAAAAGCAAACCTTGATTTTGCCATCTTATATAAGGGACACTGCTTTGCTATACCATTGCATATAATGGGACTTGAGTATTCATGGATTTTGGTATCCACGGGGAGTCCTGGAACCAAACCCCAGCGAATATGAAGGGACAACTGTATGGTGGGTTTTTTTGTATTATTATTCTAAGCAATCCAGAACATTTTGAGGATAGAGCTAAATAAAACTGGAAATACAGGTTGACCTCCATATCCATGGGGGATATGTTCCAAGACTCCCTATGGATACCAGAAACAGTGGATAATAGGGAACCCTATTATTTTCAATGAGATGAACACCATACATTGGCCATACAATTGCACTGAAGGACCTAGAAATGCCTATAGAACATATTTTTTTCCAGAGGTGGGTAAGTGGAACCATGGATACTGAATCTGTGGATACAAGGTTTGACGTGTACAAAAATAAAAGACCTCACAGGCTTGGTAAAAGAATAAATAAATATAAAAATATACAGTGGGCCCTTGGTATCTGCTGGGGTTTGGTTCCAGCCCCCCCACCCCATGAATATCAAATTCCGTGGATGCTGAAGTTCCATTATATACAAAGGCATAGTAATATAGTATCTCTTATATAAAACAGCAAAATCAAGCTTTGCTTTGTAGTTGTTTCTTTTTTTGGAATATTTTCAAGCTGTGGATGATTGAATTTGTGGATGTAGAATCCATGGGTATGGAGGGCTGACTGTAAAAAAAGATAAGCATTGTAAAAGCATGTCCATGAAGGAAGGACTATATAAACTCCAAGAAGTATTGCTCTGTAGGTCATTTTGTCTCAGTCCTCCTGATATACTATTTGAAATGGAGGGATCATTTCTGGATAAAGATCCATCTGTCCTACTAAATCCGATGAAGGTTTTGGAAAATCTATCTTCTGTACCACCAACTAAGTCATGTCTTTTTAAAAGGCAAAAATGACAATCCTGCTTGTCCAGAGGACATGCAAACCAGAAGTGAAGGGAGGCAGAACTGGGAGAAGAAATGTCCCTCGGTTTTTAGTATTTACAAAGGGGAAATGGTGAGGAGAATAGGTAAAGCAGAAAGGAGGGAAAAGATGGATTAGAATTACAGTGGGATAGATCCAGACTTAGAGCAGACCCATTACACTCAATGGGATTTAAGTTCATCATCACTAGCTCTAGTCCCATTGATTACAATGGGTCTATTCTAACTTTATCTACAATACACCATTACAGCAGTCTCATATCACTTAAATTGTCATGGTGCCATTCCATACAATTCTGTGATTTGTTGTTTGGAGAGGTATGTGAAATTCTCTGAGTGTTAGTTTAGGGGAGTGGAGTGGAGCTTTCTAGCAGAGATGTTTAAGTACCTCACCAAACTATGAATCACAGAATTGTATGAGATGGAGCCATTTATACAGATATATTCTATGATGGCCTGGACTTTACCTACCAGCAATGGCAGTAAAATATCAGAATAAGGATAAGGCAATGCTTGAAATGAAGAGAGACAACATGCCAAAGGAGCTTTATCAGCAATGGTACCTAGTTTCAGAACTGAAATGCTACACATACCTAGCTCCTAATCAAATGCTGGTGACATGTGTGCCCTTCTTTTGATGTACATTGAGTTATGTTGTCCTCAAACTCTGGTCCTTCAGATGTTTTGGACATCATCTCACAGAAGTCCCAGTGAGTATGGCCAATGTGCAGGAATGCTGGAAGATGAAGTCCAAAATATGTGGCGGGCCACAGTTAGAGGTCCACTGGCCTACACAATAGAGGCAGCAAAGTGTTTCATGACGTCACTGGTGCTAGGCAATCAGTGCCATTCATAAATGTCTGTTTCTGCAAACACAAAATCCAGTAATACCAGAGTATATTTAGAGACTAAGCATGCCTAGTTAGAAATAACACTGAGTTGCATTGGCTAGTAACAATAATATAGCTGTTGTTGTTGTTACCTGCCTCTCCCCATGGATCGAGGTAAGGAACTACAACAGACCAACATACAGCATTAAAAACACACAACATCAGTTAAAATACATAACATTAATTTAAAAGAACAAGCAAGACAAATACTGTACCTGTTAAAACAATCAATTCACATTTAAAATTCATAGTTTAAAATTCACTATTAAAAAAACAACACATCTGGATAGGCCTACATGCAGAGAACTGCAAACTTACAGTGTAGTCCTGAACATGAGTTCCCAGAAGTCAGTTTCATGGATGTCCATTAGGCTTACTTCTAGAAAAATGAGTACAGAATTGTAGCCTATGCCCTATATCCAATTGTTAATCTCAGCCAGAGCAGGTGTATTGAACCAATGGAACCTACATGAATATTGTCCTATAAAGCCCTATATGGCTTGGGTTCAGGCTCTCTGAAGGACCTTATCTTCCCCTCTGAAGCTGCCTAAACTGTAAGATTTTTGTGGGAGACCCTTCTCTCAATCCCATCACCTTCACAGGAATGTTTAGTGGGAATGAAGGAGAGCACCTTCTCTGTGACTTCTCCTGGACTCTAGAACTCTGTTACTGGGGTGGCTGGGGTGGCTTCCTCCTTTGCTGTCCTTTTACCATTGAGTGAAGGCTTTCTGTTCAAACAGGCATTTGAAAACTAATCATTTTATATAATGTTTTTTTCTGTTTTGAGTGCCCTCTCATCAGCAATCTGCAGTGCAACAATCAGAAGCAGGGCCCCTGTTACAACTCCTTGTTTCACCTCTGATCACTGGTGGGAGTGGGCTTGAAATGTCCCCCTGCTGTGCTAGCAGAGCAGACCTCTGTCACTTAGTTTGGCTGCTGGCTATTAGGTTGGGAGGGCATTTGGGACCATGGCAATAGTGCCATGATCATGAATCCGGAGTACAGATGAATACGGAGCAGTTATAGATCCCTAACTCTAAGTTATGAATTTGTAACTGCAATGGAGGATGCCAGCTTATTATTTTAACTTTTTATGCATCCCTTTTTTTTCTTCAGTAAGTTGCCTTGAGTCTCAGTCTTGGGGGAAAAGGTGGGATATAGATAAAGTAACTGATTGAGTGACTTACCAAGTTCCCATCAATTTAGATGATCTACTGTAATTTGTGGACTAAGGACTTTTTCGGACGAAGAAAAATAACGCAAGCAGCCTCTCCAGCTTGCGAGGCTGCTGCGCTGCAAAGCGCCCCTTTCGTATGACACTCGCCCCTGCTGGTACTGTTGCGGTACCGCAGGGAGAGCTGAGTGTCATATTTCGTTGATTTTTTATTCACGAAAGTTGATCCTAAGAGTTGGATTTGGGCCACTGCCTTTTAAAGTGGCCCATAGTTTCATTTTAATATCATCTGCAGAAGTCTTCTGATCAAGCAAAACAAAACAAAAAAGCTTCCACATATAAATGAGTTTTTAAAACGAAGAGCTGGGCACTATGATTTGTTGTATTCTAGTAATATAGCCAGAGAAGTTCCACTTGGTTGGTTTCTCCTCTCTATTTTCACGTTTATAGGATGTGAGACAATATTTAACCATCAGCTTTGGGATACAACTCTTGAACACATTCTTCTTCATATGCAATGGAAATGGAGCATTAAGCATGTCTGGCCACTTGTCAAATTAGTGTCCAAAAAAAAAAAAAAAAAGAGGATGTCTAATTGGCTAATGGCAAGTATTCCCTTCAGAGCCCAAACTCCAGCTTGAGCAGAAATATATCTTCTGATGAGGAATAGGATGCCTGAAGCTTTGCCAGTTCAGCTTAGGTGGTGCCACACTTTTCATGCTATTTGTCATATTAGTGGTGTAGATTAGAGTTTCCCTCTCTTAGATGGCTAACCTTACAGGGTTGGATGAGCACCATCTTTCTGGCGCTGCTACAGTCCATGCTTTCAAGGCCACAGCAACTGAACCTCTGGTTTAAAGGGTGAGGCCAGTTCTGTGCATGCTGCACTCTACCAGAAAAATCCATTGCACAGGCTTGAAGGACAAATCCCATTCTGAAAAAGCCCTGTAGCGATAGGCGAGGGACGAAACGGCAGGTGTAAAGATGCACTGGAAGCCGCAGACCCAGCCCTGCATGCAGGCAGTTACAAAAGAGTCTGGAGTAATAAACACCTGAGGTGAAGCACAAAAATCAGTGTGTATTGAGCCATTGTACTGTCTATTCTCCTTTATGGGTCTGAAACCCATAAAGGAGTTTCATGGGTCACCTATCGCCACCACTTACGACTCCTCAAATGTTTTCATCAGCACTGTATACACACAATCCTAAATATACACTGGACTGACTATGTGACAAATGTTGCTGTCCTTGAGCAAGCAGGGATCACCAGCATTGAGGCCATGATATTGTCATCAGTGCACTTGCAGAAAGCACGGGATGAGTCCTTCCTGAATCTTTGTTTGTGAAGAAAAGCCAGAGAGAGAGAGAGAGAGGTGTAGATGATGTTGCAGCTGCTGCTTCGAGCAAAACCATCCTGCAATGCAGAAGCAACTCCATCAGAAAGAAGCATTCCTTTTCCTGTGGGAAATTTGGACATTTTAATCTCAGAAGATGAAGAGAAGTTGCAAGATGTTGCATGGGATAGAACCCTTTTGGTGGCTGCTCCCAGGTGGTGGAATTTCCCCCAACTGGAGTTTTGGTTGACCCTTTCTCTGCTTTCTTTCAACTGGGAGACAAAGGCCTTTTCATTTAGGCAGAGCTTCAGCTCTTAACTCATGTGGTCAAAGGGTCTTTAATGAGGTTTGATGTGCTCTTAACTTGGTGCAATTTTAACTTGGTGCTTTTGACAGGATTGATTATTTAATTGTTTTAAATTCTTGTTTAATAATATTTTAACTGTAAGTTGTCTATAATTTGTTGTAAGCCACCTTGAATCTCATGCTGAGAGAAAGGAGGGAAGGAAGGAAGGAAGGAAGGAAGGAAGGAAGGAAGGAAGGAAGGAAGAAAGGAAGGAAAATGTGGTCAGATTCCAATTGCTTACTCTGTGAATTGAGGAATCCTGAGGTGAAGAGCTCAGGAGTGAGAAAAAAGCACAAGAGAGACATTTTCCTCCACTTTCCCTCCATTTGAATTAGTTTTACCTCAGTGACTGAGTACAAACCTTGAATGTCAGAGCTTGAGGTCCATCCCTAACACCTCCAGTTAAACCCCTTCAAGTAGAAAAGCTTAAAAGACTTTTGCCTCCTGCTCCATAGAGGTGTTTGATATGGCAGTAACGTGGAGTCATTGGTCTGACACACTGTAGCTCATAACACCAAGACTTGGATCCTCTGAAGAGTCAAGTGGTGGGAGGCAGAAATTCAATTTCTTCAGAGTCTTCCAAGCACTGGCTAACCACACAGCTAAATATTACTGTCCTCAGGTTTGTCTGGTTTTGTGACATGAATGTGCAGCTTGTCTTGATCAACATTTCTATCCCATTTTTACCACTCTGTCTGGAGTCTAGGAGTTAATTTTGTCAAGCCCAGTAAACTTAACAAAGAGGTAATATCGACTGCCTCAGAATATAATGGGTTATTACTGAGAAGTGATAGTCTGAAGAAAGTGAGAATAAATGGGAATGGATTTGAGTTCCTGGTATCAGACACTCTGTCAACTTCTTTAGCGTAGTTGTTAAGGATGGGTAGAAAACACCTGCAGAAATATCTCAAGTCTTATCATGAGGAACAAAGGAAATTGCATTACACAGCATCAGACCACCAGACCCTTGTGTTCACTATACTACCCTACACTAACAGGCAGCTCTATGGTTTCACAGAGGAATTTTTCTCAACCCTACCTGGAGATCATAGAATCACAGAATCATAGAATTGCAGAGTTGGAAGAGACCACGAGGGCCATCCAGTCCAACCCCCTGCCACGCAGGAAATCTTGATCAAAGCATCCCCAACAGATGGCAATCCAGCCTCTGTTTAAAGACCTCCAAGGAAGGAGACCCCACCACGCTCCGAGGGAGTGCGTTCCACTGCCAAACAGCTCTTACTGTCAAAAAGTTCCTCCTCATGTTGAGGTGGAATCTCTGTTCCTGGAGCTTGCACCCATTGCTCCGTATTCCAGTCTCTGGAGCAACAGAAAACAAGCCTGCTCCATCCTCAGCGTGACATCCCTTCAAATACTTAAACAGGGCTATCATATCGCCTCTTAACCATCTTTTTTCCAGGCTAAACATACCCAGCTCCCTAAGTCTCTCCTCATAAGGCATCGTTTCCAGACCTTTTACCATTTTAGTTGCCCTTCTCTGGACACGCTCCAATTTGTCAATATCCTTTTTGAATTGTGGTGCCCAGAACTGGACACAGTATTCTAAGTGAGGTCTGACCAAGGCAGAATAGAGTGGCACTATTACTTCCCTTGATCTAGACACTATACTTCTATTGATACAGCCCAAAATCGCATTGGCCTTTTTAGCTGCTGCATCACACTGTTGGCTCATGTTCAACTTGTGGTCTACTAGGACTCCTAGATCCCTTTTGCACGTAGTCTCATTCAGCCAGGTCTCTCCCATCCTATATTTATGCATTTCATTTTTCCACCCTAAATGCAGTACTTTACATTTCTCCGTATTGAATTCCATTTTGCATGAAAAGAGATCCTATACTGATCTGGTGGAGCATGAATCTTCACCAGACTCAGCTCTTCTCCCTCCACCTCTTACCATGCTGTCAGTCTTCCTCTCCAGGTTTTGTCTGAGCTTTAAAAGAGACATCCAAAGTACCAAACCTGGAATGGAATCACCAACCTACTCCTTTAGGTGTCTGTGTGCATTATTCCATTCAGTGGCAGCTAGTGGTTTCCATGCCAGTGGGGTAGTGAATCCATTTCATATTTTAGTTCAAACTTTAAAGGGGCTTCCGAAATGCTGAACCCTATCCCCAAAATAGGTTTAATGTCACTTTAAAATTTAGAAAGGTGTCCAGAGTACATTCATTGTCCAGCTGACATGGAAGCCCTTGGGTCAACTGTGAGGTGCCCAGCTAGCATCCTCTTCTCCCTGGTGACACTTCTCCCCACTGTCTTTCCATGTGTTTACAATGGCTTATACATTCTGATACATTGGATTCATATAACTGGAAGAGACTGCAAAGGCCATCCAGTCCAACCCCTGATGTTAGAGAAAAAGAAAAGCCCAATTTGAAGTTGTTCTGATACTAAACATGTTTATTCATACTATCTGGTTATAGAGGAAGATAATGTATTTTTAAAGAAAAAACAGCAAACTGAGAACCTGTGACCATAATGTTAGGAATGCAAAAAATACTCAGTAACAAAGTGTGTCGTCAATACATTCTATTGAAAAACTGGTCCACTGTGAGGATGTAAATGTTTCCCTGATTCTCTCAGGCAAGAACAAATCATTTTACCATTTTTCTCCTTCCGGCAAGGAAGCTCTTGAAAATTGCTCAGTTTCTTAAGACTGTTTGCAGTTCAAGACTTTGCATTTTCTGTACAAAAACAAATTTCTTATGTAAACAACACCCACTGTTTTCTGCACAGGGAACTAGTTCTCTGCCCAGGACATGTATTTTCTGTTCAGATGATTTCGTTATGTAGAGATGTTTGTTTTCTGGGCAGAAAATATTATTTGCTATGCAGGAAGCTTCCAGTCCTTGTGGGTGCATGCTTCTCATGCTGGCCATGGTGGTAAAACTGGGGCTTCTCATCACTGCCCAACATTATATGGCACTCTATGAGTAGTCTCTTATGGAGCCCATAAACTGGCAGGGTACCATGATGCAGAAATATACAGCCATCCCCACAACTACCTTTAGAGTGAAAGGCAGTTTTCCTGACCTGCTTTTTGAGATTCAGGGTGAAGAGATGGGGAAAGGACTTTGGGGTATGCCTGGAGTAGCTCCTTTAAATAATAGTGGGCAGAGTATGACCCATGGGATGCATGTGGACCCCAAGGCTCCCAGTTTGGCCTACTCGTAGTCCCTGACATCCAAAGACACATCTGTTTTTGTTTTTTTTTTAAAGAAGCCTTCCACCAGACCTCAAACAGTTTTATGGAAAGCAAATTGCGCCCACATTCCTAGAGAGTGTGAATGGATTAAAGGGCATTTAATCTGCTATCCAACTGTTCTGATTTGGCAGGAACTGGCCTGAATAATTCTCTGACACCTCACTTTTCCACCTTTTTTTAAAAAATGTCCCAGTTTCACTTTCCTCTTCCCACTTTCACCTTGCCCTCATCTTACTAAAAACTGAGTTCAAAGGACAAAAGTATTAAATCAGCAGGGAGGAGAGGACAGGAGGGAGTGAAGTCTTGCCCTTCCCGGTAGGCTCAGGCCAAAGCAAACTGCTGCAGCCTCTCCTAGCTTTCGTGTTCTTCCTCATTTATAACTTTTTCCATCTTGAGCACACCCAGATGTGTGCTTGGTCCCACATGGTCTGCTTTTCCCCTCTCCAAACAAATGTTGTATGGCGCAGAGGTAGAAGGTGGATTCGTCCCTCCAGGTCCACAGGGAAGGCCCATAGACCCTTGAACCTCTGGATATTGGCCATACGTGCTTGAAACCTCTGGTTTTGGAGAAAGAATCATAAACCCAGAGGATCTTCATCAGCAAGGTCCAGCCAAAGCAATACTGCTTCTCAACATAACTGGGGAGGGAAAAAAATGTGATCTTGAAAGCCATCATCCTTGGCTTAATCCCACACATATAGGACACTTTGTTTCAGATCTTAATGCAATTTAATTGATTTATTATTTATTTATGTGCACATATAACTCACTTCAGTATGAAAATTTAATGTAGAAGATAAGAGCGGGGGGGGGAACCCTACCCATAGTATCCAACAGTAAGAAAATATATACGATACACCATATTTCAATTGTGCATTTGTATTGCATACAATATTGTTGTAGTCCATGAAACAATTACCATGAGGGTAATATTGAGCATGGCACAACATTAAGGTTTGAAGTCGATTGTTACTTTAAACTAGAATAGACTCATTGAATCAATGTGTTTACATAAATGTTTGTTCAACATTCAACAATTGATTCAATGGTTAGTTGAAATTCCCAGCTCCAAATGATTGTGGGATGGATTTCAGGAATATGGGGTTCTACCAGGATGCCTCTCTCAATTATTTGAAGGATCAAATGGGTCTATAAGGAACAAGACATTCTCTTCCATAACAAAATCCCAAGTCATTCTCAGATTTATAAACTAAGAAGCAAATCTTAAATCTGCTCCGGTAGGAAATAGACAGGCAGGACTTTATCAGACCACCAACTCCAAACATTTTTTTGCTGGCATATTTTGTGGTGTTTTTATGCCATCAAAAGAATGGCCCATACCTCACTTACCTGTAATTCCAGCAAAAGGCAGCCCCAGCAATGAATGACGAGTGAATGGAGCTCCGTTCAGTTCCTCGTCTGAAATCTCGTGGATTCTCACGAGAATACCTAGCATGGAAAATTTTAAAAAACAAACAAAAATAACACAGAAAAAGTTACACTAAGCACATAAACACACCTAAAAACCTCCAAGTAAACCAGGGAGGGTCACAAAAAGAGCATCACCTACTTGGATGTCTCAATCTCACCCACAAGTGTTCTGGCTGGTCCAGACGTTAATGCTGTAACAACACGGTGTGGGGGGGAGGCACAAGGTTTCAAACACCAGCAAGGCCAGCAAAAAATTGCCACAGCCAATCTCTTGATGGTTTGGCCCATCAAAAAAATAGATTGGCTTATCGCCAGTACATAAATGCAAAAAGGCAACGTCATCTGGTATGCACACCCTTTCACATTTATGTGGCATCATTATAACACCCTATTTCATTTCATTTGTCTGATAAAGTCCACAGTGTAACTCCTTTGGCAGAAGGCTTATGTGTGTTAGGCAGCTTACCCACTCAGAAGTCTAGCTGAAGTATTCTGCTACAGCTGCACCTTAAGAGGAAAAATGTGGAACCCCTTATATATTCCCATTCTTACAGTTAAAGGCAAAGGTCCTGCATTGTACCTATTGTCCGACTGTGCAATGGGGAATGCACAGTGTCTGTTTCTGCAATCCTAGTGAAGCAAGTGGTATATGGAAGGCACTGGCAAATACAGTAGTTGCACATCATGCAAAATGTGCAACTCCATGGTTGATATCCTGTTGGTTAGTCCCAACTAGACCCACTGAATTAATTGTGGAATGGTGAATCAACACACAGATAAATCCAATTGATTAAATGGCTCTGTCCTAGTTAGAATTAACAATAGGACCAAGGGCCATGTAAAATGTGGAAGGCTGTTTATGCAGCTGTGAACTGCAATGGCCCCCAAAAGTACAAACATATGTACAAGGGAACTTACACATATATTTATTTTATTTATTAAAATATCTATACTCCTCCTGCTATCAAAAAGATCTTTGGGAGGCTTACAAATAATATTAAAACAACATGTGTGTGGCACCAACAGGATATGGGTCCAATGTTGTTGCTTCTCATTTACAGAAAACCTATCACAAGGTTTTCTTTGGAAGATTTGTCAGGGGAGGAGGGGTGTGTACCATTGCATTCCTCTGAAACTGTGGGAGAGTGTGACTTCCCCATGGTCATCCAGTGAGTTTCCATGGTCAAGTAAGGATTCAAATCTTGATCTCATGGATTCGTAGTCCAACAAAGAGTCCAGAGGAAGATGACCAAAATGATGGGAGGTTTGGAAGCCATGCCCTATGAGGAGCAGCTTAGGGAGCTGGGTATGTTTAGCCTGGAGAAGAGAAGGTTGAGAGGTGGCATGGTAGCCATGCTTAAATATTTGAAGGGCTGTTATACTGAGGATGGAGCAAGCTTGTTTTTTGCTGCTCCAGACACTAGGACATGGAGCAATGAACTCAGACTACAGGAAAAGAGATTCCACCTAAACATTAGGAAGAACTTCCGGATGGTAAGAGCTACTCGGCAATGGAATGCACTGTCTCATGGTGTGGTGGAGTTTCCTTCTTTGGAGATTTTTAAACAGTGGCTGGATGGCCATATGTCAGGAATGCTTTGATTGTTTATTCCTGCATGGCAGGGGGTTGGACTGGATGGGCCTTGTGGTCTCTTCCAACTTTATAGTTCTATGATTCTATGATCTAACACTCAAACCACTACACCTTGCTAGCTCTCTTTGATCCAATAATTAAACTTAAAATTATTTTGTTGCCTTAACTCACCCCCTTACACACACACACACACACCTGTGTCTTACCTCTTTCTTCCTAGTTGTTGCACAATGAACAAAAAAATCCCCCTTCCCCTGTTTGTGACTTCTCTTTCCCTAATGTATCCTCACTGCTAAGCCTTACTTGAGCATTATTTGTCTCTTGCATTGCTCCAGCATATCATAATTGGGGTGATTATCCTTGCTATGCAAACAATTAGCTGTCGCTTTTTGACACATGGGAGGGGTTGGGAGAAACCTGCATTACAAGAGACAGTCATTGAATCACAAAGCAACTCCTCTTTGAGTACAGGGGCTGAATGGGAGAAAGGACTCAGGTGAAATGGGAGCTATTTTTAGCAACCTGAACTTTACATCTTTAGAGGAAGGAAATGAAAGTCTGGATCATGTTTGGCTGTGAAATAAAAGCCCAATTGCTATTGGGTTTTTTTAAAAACTTAAAAATAGTGCTTTTAGTGTTCTTAAAGGTATGAAAGAATTACTTTTATTGGTTTGTACTCTGTTTTCCAAGTAGCAGGAAAGGCTGGGGAGCACTCTTAGAATTACCTTCTTTTGGAAAAGGCTTACAATTCTGCATGGTTCTGTCAATTCTTAAAAAAAAAAGGTGTAGGTTTATGCAGATATTATGGGGAGATGCAGAGGAATCTGTAACATTACTTCTGTGGCCATATGCCTTTTGCCCCTTGGCTGGAGAAAGCACATACAGTCAAAGCCCCATATCTGTGGTTTCAATTATGTGCAGGATACAAAATAGAGACACATACGATAAAGTCGCAATGGAAAATGCCCTCTCTAGGCATCTCCATGGCCCCACAACACAATTCTATGGTATGTTTTTACTGGAAGTCCTTCATTTTAACAGAGTTCACTGTTACCCATGGTTTCTGGTATCCATAGTAAAACGGGGAACTGAACCCTCGTGTAAATGGGAGTTTTTACTGTAGTTTAGTGGCAGAGTACATGCTTTGACTACAGGTTGAACTGGGCTCAATCACCTTCAGCTAACAGATCTTGTGTATCAAGATTGGGAAATCATTCATCTCAAGACTTTAGAGCAGGCATGGGGGTCCTATAGCCTCCGGGTTTTTTGGACCTCACCATCACCACCACTTGGCATGGCTAATGGTCAGGGATGTGAGAGTAGGAAACCAACAATCTCTGCAGGGTCACAGGTTTCCCACAGTTACTTTTGAGAAGGTGAAGACATCATGCATCCTTACCAATCTTATTGGATTATAAGTCCCACCAGTCCAAGCCGGCATAAGAAAGACTGGGTGCTGTATTCTGTCAGCGTCTGGAGGGCCACATCATCCCCAGCCTAGTTTTAGAGCATACGTGCTTGTTAGAGTAGACAATATGGAGCTTCGTAACCCAACAGTGTGATGCAGCATGAAGTATCAACATGTCAGACACCCATTCTCATAATGTAGTAGCCATTCTGACTCTAATGTCTATTTGCTGAATGCTGTAATCTTACAATCACTATTTGGGGTCAGACTAGATAACCCACGAGACTCTGGAAGTCTGCAAAGTCTTTTTCCTTTAACTCTCAGGCCTAGTCAATATTCTTTACTAATCAACCCTATGTTCCATAAACATATGATATGCTGATGTAAACAAATTCTTTCTCTAATAATGGTCGAACTGTACCCAAATGTTCCTAAGCTATCTTGCCTTGAACTATCAACAAATTGTCTCAAGGGAAACTTCTGGCACCAAAGAGAAGGAAGAGGGAATGGTTTTTTGCATACTTGTCATCACTGTATAAAAATATTCTGTAACTCCAGCTCTGGGTTCTGACTCTTTGGAAGATATTCCAGTCAGGCCCACCGGTGTAATAAAACTCACTTTCCAATCCGTGGGTCTGCTGTTCCATGATTTCTGCAACAATAAAACAGGGGTGAGCAAATTAAGGTCTGCATGCATCTTCTGGACCCCACGTTTGTGGCCCCCGAAACTCCTCACCAGTCCCTGAAAGCCCCATTAAAAAATCTTTTTTGCATGATTGCCCCAGTTTCACACAGAAAGACCTACAAATGTATGAAAATGTGCAAATAGTCTACTCCAACCCCACACGAACCCTAGAACCCCATACAACCATCAAATAGCACTATTTTCCTCTGCAGTCTGTCTCAAAATGGTGACAGGAAGTGACACAGCTTCGCTTCCTATTGCCATTTTGAGAGAGAGCAAAGAGGGGAATTGAAGTATTTGGACTTGCTGTGAAGGGGTGCCATCTGTGGAGGTGCTAGGGGGAATTGGCCCCTGGCCCCAACACAGTTGCTCACCTCTCTCTTAAAGGATAAGAAAATTTACAAATATTCCTTAGATCCCCAGTGAGAAAGTTGTTTTTCAAGAGCATTCAGGTTTTCCAAAGCTTCTTCTCACCTCTTTTGCCACAGAGGGGACAAAACTTCACATCTGGACACAATGGAACATTGCCCTGTTGATCTTCTGGAAGGCTCTCAATGAATCACAAGATTCTCTGGAACATAATTTCAGCACCATTGGTTTCAATAATGTGCCAGTTGGGACACATTTTGTTGTTGTCTGCCTTCAAGTTGGTTCCAGCTTATGGTGATCTAAGGTGAACCTATTCCAGGGTTTCCTTAGGGCTGAGAGACTTTCACAACGTCACCCATTGGGTTTTTATGGACAAGCGGGGATTCAAACCCTGTAGTCCAATGCTCAGAGTTGTAGTCCAATGCTCAAACCACTACCCCACACTTACTTATTTGTTTTTCAGCTGCTTAAATGTCCCTGAATGCACCAGTCCATTTGGCCAATGGCCTTGTCAAATAGCCTATTGCCCTTTAAAACAAGGCCAATCAATGCCCTGTACTCAGAATGACCTTCATTGCATCAGGAGAGGCCTGTTGCCAAACTGACCGCTTGTTTTGGAAGGCTGCGCCTCACGTCTTCCCCTTGCTGAAACAGCTTCTTGCTTCCTGTCACCTGTTTTGACGTTTTGATTCATCACCTGGGAAAGCTAAAGTACTTGATCTGACACCAATGTCACAGCTTTCAATTTTTACATGAAAGCATCTATTACAACCCTTTGACGGCTTAACCCAAGATGGAGACACCAATTGACAGGCCATAATAGGTGTGCTAGCCCAAGCAAGAAGGAAGGAATGAATTTTTCCCCCTCTCACAGTTGACTGGTAAGTCACCTCAAATCAAGTCCAGCACAAATCAGGATGAGGCAAGTTGTAAAACAGTGAGGTTTCCTCTCCCGCTTATAGAGTTGCATCCAAGTGAATAATCCATCCCCCTTCAAGACAATGAGGAAGGAAAGTCCCCCTCAACAGGACATGGTTTGAATGATGGATGGTTTGGGTGGAGTGAACACAGTGAGCAAGCCTCACTGACAATGTCTATAGATTTTCTAGAGCATTAATATGGGCATGTCAGATAGAGAACCAATATATTTCAAGCTCTTGAGTGCTCTTGACACCTCAGCTTATGCCCTACATACCAAAGAGGTTGCTGCTCCATGCACTGACTATTTGAAATCATCACAGAGCATCAACCTCCACTCAGAATTTGCAACATACCATTATATTTGATTGGGAAGAGACAAAGCAAAGGTACTCAATATCTTTCTTAGGAATTCCAAAGTTGTAAAAGCTATGGGGCGGGGGGGGGGGGGTTGGAGAGAGAAAGAAACGTTTAAGGAATTAACGGAGATGCTATGAATAGTCAGATTCCCAACGAAAAGATCCATAGCTGAGGTTGCAGGTTAGAATTATACCATAGCCAAGGAAAGAGATGAGCAAGAAAAAAAAATATGGTGCATATTAAATCTGTTTAACAGAGTTTAAGCAGTTCTTTTTAAACAAGAAAGGATATCTGGACTGCATTTCTAGAATGGAGAGCTGTGGGCAATTAAGCTATTATTTCTCCCATCCTTTGAAGATGTTTTTTCTTTTTTAGAAAACAAAATCTTTTTTTAAGTGGGAAAGGATGCATGCATATTTATCTATCAAAAATATTTGAATAGCCCCTTTCATCTTATGACATGAGGGCATTTTGCAGAGTATAAGAAAAGAAAACAAATATAGTAGAACTCCAGAAAGAAATAAAAAATAAAAAATTAGGAAAAAACAGAAAGACAGCAATGAAAGGTGGAGAAACAATAAAAAGCATCAAGTGGATAGCTAAACCTAGCATAATAAACCAATTTAACTTTTAAATCACTTGGGTAAAGGAAAAGGGTTTGATATGGCACTCAAGTATTTTAATATCACTTTTGGGGTGTCTTGATAGAGACAGAATTCCATAATTGGGATTCAATGAGTAAAACAGCTCTCTCGCTGTCTTTTTTTTCCAGGTAAGGTACCAACCATACCTGAGGGAAAGGCTCCTCTGAAGATAAAATTCTGCAGGGGATCTGTAGCTGTCTCTATGGATAGCTATAGATCTTTGTCTGTGTATGTGCCTTCAAGTCACCTGCTGACTTACAGTTACCCCATGAACTTGACATGGTTTTCTTAGACAAGGAATATCCCTTGCCTAAGGAGTTCGTTTTCCCAGTTCCTTCTTCTGAAATATAGCCTATAGCACCTGGTATTCATTGGTAGTCTGCCATCCAAGTACTAACCAGAGCTCTTTACCTTCCAAGATTAGATGGAATCTGGTGCCTTTAAGGTATTTAGATATTTACAAATAAGTTTTATCTAGCCTCGTGTTGGCATTGTGTCCTTGTAGGTTGAACATGCATGCAGGGAAAGGGACATTGTATAGTGTGAAACTCGGTGCCACCTGATGCCTTAGCCCCAGCATGTTATTTAGGGAAACATAAGGCTTGTCTACACTGGCCTAATACCCTCGCTTTCCCCTGTTCCAGGGCCCTGCAGTCCAGACGATGCAGGGCATTTACCCCTATCTGCCCCCAGGCAGTCCAAATGACCCCCTGGGCAGATACAGGGCTGGAAGGGGGCAAGATGAGATAGGGCTTTTTACTGTGTTTTAAGAAAATACCCAGTTTAATCCGTTTCCATTAGATTTGGGCCACACATGTCTGCAGGAGCTTGTCCAAGAATGTTGATCCTTACTGCTGCCGCCAGCAACCTGGCTGTCCTGGAAGCCAAGCAGGGGTCCTGCAACTTGTGACGGAGGCTGGGCAAATGCAGGGGGCCTTGGTCACATGTTGCAGGACTCCTGCCTGGCCTCCACGTTAGTCAGTAAATAGCAACGGCAGCTTCAGTGATGGACAGGTGTCCTGTTTGCACTTAATCCTGTTTTCTGCAGGTAATGGTGGGCTGCGGAGGGGGGTGGAAACAGGCCAGCTCTAGAGGTGGGATATGCTGGTGGCTAACTGGCTTATCCTGCATGGTGTAGATGACCCCATAGCTAGGCATCTGTGCTTGCAATGTCGATATCTTCAAGCGAAAGCTGATGCATGTAAAATTGTGTGCATGAAGACTGGATGGCCATCTGTTGGGTCTTTGATTGTGTTTTCCTGCATGGCAGGGAGTTGGACTGAATGGCCCTTGTGGTCTCTTCCAACTCTATGATTCTATGTTTCTACAATATTTGTTATTTGCCATCAAGTTGAATGTGTCTTATGAGTAAAAGAGCTCCAAGAGTTTGATCCTCAACTGCCCTGGTTAGGGTGTGCAAACTCAAGGCAGCCATGGATTCCTTGATTGAATCAGTCTACCAGTAGCATGGTCTTCTTTCCCAACTCACTTCCACTTTACTGAGCATTATTGCCTCAGGTTACAAACCCCAACTGTGCAATTTACAGCATAAAACCTCCGCGGGATAGAAACCTCCAATTGCACAATCATATAGAAGCCTCTGTACATTCAATTATGCATACAGAGATGTCCACATGCAGATATCCTTTCTGTGAACATATATACTGAGGAATGTGGCCACATAGCACACAAAGGCCAAAATCCTGCATTATACAAGTTGGATGTACTTCTCCACTAGCATACTTATGGGAAGCAGCAGAGGCTGATTTTCATGAACCCCCATGCTGAGGATTCAGAGAAGGAAGCAGAAAATGCAGACAAAGCAGATAGAGAGAGCCTGTTTCATATTGAAGAGACTGTCCAGGCTCCCTGTGAGAGGGCAGCCAAAGCAGAGAGAGAAAACATACCTCACCCTGAAGAACAAACAGTCTGCCAGCCAGTGGTGGATGATTCAGATGATAGGCCGCCTTCCTTCTCTGAATGCAAGAGGGAGAAATGCCACACCCAGCATCATTTAAATACTAAACACTGACCTGATTACGTGTTAATGAGTCTCAGCTGGTCTTGAAGGATGTGGCTATAAATCCCAACAATTCTGCTCCCAGGGTCAGTGTTGGCAACTGCTTATCTTAGCTGTTGTACTCTTCTGTGTTCCTGCTTTGCCTTGGCTTCAGACTGATTTCTGGACTGTTGCAATAACTCCTTGCTGACCAAGTGCTTGGACCTCAGACTGTTGATTTCTATTGATCTGGTCTGGCTATTGACTTCCCTGTCATCTGGCATGGACAATTGTTAATTGACCTCTGGACTGGCTTTTGACATCTCTTGCATCTTGTATGAACAATTGGTGACTCACCTTTGGACTGGCTATTGACTTCTCTTGCATCCAGGGCCGGTTTAACCTGTCTGCCAGATCCGCATTGGCGGGGGGCCTCGGGGGTGAAGGGGGCCCCCTGGTGAGTGTTGCCCTTATCTGATGAAGGAGACAGCCAGGAGACAGCAGCCGGCTCCTCCGCTCCTTTGGAGCCCCTTCCCCCTCCCTCCTCAGGCAGGGCATGGCAATAGCACTGAGCTACTGCGGGAGATAGAGAAAGGGTTTGCTCTTGGGAAGTTGTAATTTGGAGACAGTCCCTGGCTGCATTAGCGAAAGAAACAGCAGCCCTCTGTGGCAGAAGCTGGAGGGAGTTTGCTGCTACCGCTGAGACGGTGAGTGTGTGTTTATGAGAGAGACAGGGAATTTGAGCGTTGTCTCGGAAAGGGCTCCTTTCTTTCTTTCTTTCTTTCCCTTCCCTTCCCTTCCCTTCCCTTGCCAACTGAGTTCAGCCTGCATTTGTGTGTGTTTGCCTATGTGCCTTCAAGTCATTTCTGACTAAGGCAAACCTACCATGGGGTTTTCTAGGCAAGGTTTGTTCAAAGGGTGTGTGCCTTTGCCTTCCTTTGAGGCTGAGAGTGTGTGACTTGCCCAAGGTCAGCCAGTGGGGTATTCATGGCTGAGTAAGGATTCAAACCCTGGTCTCCATAGTCATAGTGCAATGCTGAAACTTTTACAACACTCTTAACTCTTTTAACAGAAGAATACTGTATAAAGAATATAAATTAAAATTTGGAGTAATATTACTGGGAACAATGGTTTTATTGTTGTCACTAAAACACCAGTATCCCATTAGTGTTATGTGAGAGGCATTGGCCTAGAGCAGTGGATCTTAACCTTTTCTTTACCAGGGACCCCCTTTAAATTTGTTGCCCCAAGACTTAACTCAAGATTTAAAACCCTAATAATAATAGCTAACAACAACAACAATACAATTACACCATCCATTAAACTTTCCCTCAGAGACACTCTTGCTTCTTCCTGCAAGTTTGTGGCTGGAGTGGATTGAATGGCAATGTGCAGGCCAAGCCAGCCAGCCTTTGCCTTGGTTCCTGTCACATGGCTACTCCACTACAGGGAGGAGGTGGGCCAAGCAGTCTTCAAGCCTTTGTGGACCCCCCTGTGAGGACATTGCGGACCCCAAGTTAAGAACCACTGGGCTAGAGAATGCTGGAAAAGGAACAATGCAACCAGATCTTGAGAAGGGTGCTGGCAGGGGGATTCTGGGAGGTGTAATCCAAGAGTAACTTTCCCAGGCTCTGAATGCAGCCTAGAATCATAGGGCTGGAAGGGACCCCAACAGCCATCCCATCCGATCGGCTTCTGCCCTGCAGGAACACACAATCCAAGCATTCCTGACAAATGCCCATCCAGCCTCTCCTTAAAAACCTCCAAAGAAGGTGAGTGCACCACACTCCCAGGCAGCAGAGTATTCCACTGCCTTACAGCTCTTACTGTCAGGAACTTCTTCCTAATGTTTAGGTAGAATCTCTTTTCCTATAGTTTGAGTCCATTGCTCCGTGTCCTAGTCTCTGGAGCAGCAGAAAACAAGCTTGCTCCTTCCTCAGTATGACACCCCTTCAAATATTTAAACATGGCTATCATGTCCCCTCCTAACTTTCTCTTCTCTGGGCTAAACATGCCCAGCTCCCTAAGCCATTCCTCATAGGGCATAATGGCTTCCAGACCTCCCAACATCCTTCTCGATATCTTTCTTGAATTGTTGTGCCCAGAACTGGAAACAATATTCCAGGTGAGGTCTGACCAAAGCAGAATGGAGTGATACTATTACTTCCCTTGATCTAGACACTATTAATGCAGCCTAACGCATTGGCATTTTTTGCTGCTGCATCACACTGCTAACTCATGTTTAGCTTGTAGTCCACTCTTTCTTTTCTTTGAGGAAATCTACATCATTACATTAATTGCTAATAAACTAAAAATATTATGTTAGTGCCTATAATATAGTTTTTAAACTAAATTATTGGTGTCAAATTATGTAATACAGTAGGCCCCTCTTATCCACTGGGGATTGGTTCGGGGGGGTGGATTCTGAAACCCATGAATAATAGTGAACACCATTGAAAAAATGGTACTTCTGGTTTAAAATACCATAGAGTTGCCTTGGAGGGCCTAGAAAACCACTAGGGAGGACACATTTACTAGGAAGACTCTAGGGTAGGTGTGCTGTTCTGTGTCCCATGGATAATGAATCCATGGATACGGGGGCCCTACTGTGATCTGAACATCCTGTACGGTGAATAGGTTAGGTTACATTGACCTGAGATAAACATATGGGGGCCCCAAAATAAAGCACTGCAGGGGGCCCCAAAATTCCTTAAACCGGCCCTGCTTGCATCTAGTGTGAACAGTTGCTAACGGACTAGGACTTCACGCCTTATTCTGTTGTTCCTGCATCCCTACCCTGTTGCTCCTCAGGCACGTGCTATTGTGGGTTATGGATACTGATACCTTTTCCTGGCTTCTTTTCTTTGTGTACAATAACAGCCAGAGGACTGCAGGGTGAAATTTCAGCTCATTCCAGTTGGCTGTGAGCAAGGAGGGATGAAGAAGAAGCCCCTGTTTCCTAGCATAATGCTGCTTCTTTCACCCTCAGTGCTCAAAGATAGTTGGCATGAGCTCAGACACATCACACAGCCAATCAGGGGACAGTGAGATGAAAGTTCACCCAGCAGCTCTCTTTCTGTTTTGGTTCACCAGGGTAGAAGACTTGCTAAAGGAGGTACTGGATATCACCTTCTGCAAGTTTTAAGAAAGTACATACACAGGTGTACCCCCAGTTATACCCAATGGGATGTCAGCAACACTGTCAAGGGTTGGGCTAAATGTAATGACATCTCCCTGCTTGCATGTTCAATTACCTACTTATTTATTATTTTTGTTTATTTTATTTATTTAATTTATATGCTGCCTTTTATCCCAAAAGGGACCCAAGACAGCTCACAAAATATCATATAAGATACAGTTTAAAAACCATTAAAAACATCACAGTATAGGAAATCTAAGATTACATAAATAGATAAAAGTTAAAAGATTAAAAATAAACAAGATAAGAATAAAAACAAAGACACACCCCAATAAATGCTTTCAAAGCCCAGCTACATATTGAAAGCTTGCTTGCATAAAAATGTCTTTGCCTGCTGACAAAAGGAAAGCATGGAGGGGCCCAGCCTAGCCTCCCATGGAAGGGAATTCTAAAAAATGGGAGCTGCCACAGAGAAGGTTATCTCTCATGTCCTCACCAGACAAGCCTGTGATGGTGGCAAAATAGAGAGAAAGCCTTCCCGTGGTGATCTTAGAATGCTTGCAGGTTCATACAGGGAGATGACAATCTTTCAAATAGTTTGGACCCAAGCTGTATAGGGCTTTATAGTTCATGACCAGCACTTTGAATTGCGCCCAGAAACTATCTGGTACCTACGCAGATCTTACACTTGAATAGAGCTTCTCTTATTCATTCAACCTCCAATTATCTGAAGGTCATGTTACATTTTCTTCAGGTGCATCTGAACTGTGCAGCTGCAGTGATATGATACACTTTAACAGCCATAGCTCTACCCTCCAGAACCCTAGGATCTGTAATTTGTGCTAAGCTGTGGTGTTACTAAGGCCAGTGTTACCCCTCTTTCTGATAGTGTCACCTGCTTTGGTTCAGTCTCTCCACACACCCCTAGTGCTGCCACTGTTGCTAAGAATTTTTTGCTAGAGAGCTCTAGTCTGCTCCTCTGAGCAATGGGTCTGAGGATTCCAAGTAACTCACCAAACTACAAATAAAAGATTTCCACACATTGGAACCATTTCAACTAAACTGGGACAAAATTGCTGTAATTGTGCAGTCTAGACACAGTGTTTCATTCCATAGCTTGCTATTCCTCATTATGTGGGATATCGCCACAGCAGTCAGCAAAGGATTGAACTAGATGACCATTGGGGACTCTTTCAATAATACAATTCTGTGATACAATCTATATATGTAATTCTCTTGGGTATGTTGCTATTTTCAGTGTGCTGATTGGCTGCTTAGATGTCAGGTAGATTTCAGTTAAGTTAGACTGTAAGCTAGATTTCAGTTAAGTTAGACTTTAAGTTAGATTTTTAGTAGGAAAATAATTATTTCAATCGGTATGGCCAATATACTTCTGCTAGTTTTTGGTTATGTATAACGGAGGCCTTAATAGATTTTTGGGTACATAAAACAATGGGTTCATTAAAAATTGCCACGTGGAATGTTCATGGCTTGCGAACTGAGGATAGGTGCAATGAGATTTTGCCCTGCCTTGGCGGCCTGCATTATGACATTATTGTGTTGCAGGAAACTCATATCTGTAACGAACAACAGCGGAGCTGGTGTCAGAGATTGTGGACACAAGGACCTTCTGTATGGTCATATGGGGAGTGTGGCGGTTGGGGAGTAGGGGTCCTGTTTAGGGCCAGGAACAATTGGACCATTGATTTCATGTTATAAGAAGTTTTGGGGAGGTTGTTGGTGGTGGATTTTAGTATGGAGGAAAAGCAGAAAGATGGAAGAGTAGAAAAGAAGGCTTTCAGGCTGTGTGGGCTTTATGCTCCTGTAAAATATGCTGAACGGAAAAAGTTTTTGGGGTATTTAAAAGATCAGTGTAACACTCGGCGGCATCTTATTATCGTAGGAGATTTCAATAACAGGGCAAGGATGATGGACAGGAGTGCTTACGGAGACCAGAAAGAGTGGACAAAGTTGTCCCTGCCCAAACCCCTGACAGCAGAGGAAAGAGAGTTGGGGATTTTTCTAGAGAAACAAGGTCTTAAGGATGCAGCTCTTGATGTGGTGAATGAGTTAGAATTTTTTCCTGTTTATTGCAGAAAGGCTTTTGGTATGGATTTTCCCCCAATGGAAGGAGTTCGATTTACTCATTATCGTAAAACATCAGCCAGCAGAATAGACTGTGTGAGGGCAGTGAAAGAAATGAAGGTGGACTGTTGCACTGTTATGATCACTCCTTGGTCGGATCATGGGCTCTTGGCTGTAGAGTTCGGTACAGGTCAGGTTTACCCCAAAGGGAGACCTCTCTGGAGGTTGTGCCCTAAATTTTTGGAAGATGTGGCATGTAAAGAGCACATCGCCTCAGCACTAGCCCACAACCTAACTCTTGCTGACATGTACAAGGATGATGTGTTCAGCTGGTGGGAACATGTGAAGCGCGCAGTGTGGGCCACTAGCTGGGCTTACGAGACCAACGTTAATGGGAGACAGATTCAGGAGTATCATTTGGCCATTTATAATTTTTTGAAGTGTCATTATCTATTGAACCAAGGTGTTCCCTTTTCAGAACAAGAGCTTAACTGGGCGAAGGGAGTGATAGCAAGATTTTGCCAAAAGCAAAGACAAAACAGAAAGAGGAGTAAACATTTCAGGACTCAAGGTGGTGTGGTCGATGTGGATGAGTGGGCAGGTGCCCGGAGTCCAAAGGCTCCTATCGAATTAAATGGCTTGAGGGCCTCTGAGTCAGACCCTATTGCATTTAGACCAAGTGAGATGCTGGATATCATGGAGGGATATTACAGGCAGTTATATGCTCGGAAGAACATAGATATAGAAGAGATTAAGTTTTTTTTCCAAGCTTTTTCAGAGGACCAGATGGGCACCCTCTATAAGGGTTTGAGTCCAGAGGACAGGAGGAAGTTGGTCTCTCCTATAGAAGAACAAGAAGTCCATGAGGTCATAGTTCAGGGGAAGGGTAAGTCAGCCCCTGGACCAGATGGCCTCAGTTGGAATTTTTATAAAGTTTACAGGAAGTGGATTGTTCCCCCTTTAACAACTTTGTTTAATTTTTTGTGGGATAATAATGAGCTCCCTGAGATGTTTTATCAAGGGGTCCTGATTTTTTCCCCAAAGGAGGGCGATTCTACCCTCCCAAAAAACTGGCGCCCCATAGCTCTGACCAACGTAGACTACTGCATGTTGGCAAAAATACTGAACAATTGGCTGGCTAAGGTGGCTGATAAGATTGTGATGGAAGCACAGTCCAGTGCTGTGCCAGGTAGGAGTATGGTAGACTCTCTTTGTTTGTTTCGGGAAGTGTTCCGACTCAGCAAGGAGGGAGCTTGGACTGGTCAAATCCTACAGGTCGACCAGATGAAAGCTTTTGACAATGTAGATCATACGTTCCTATGGGAAGCCCTCAAGTGGAAAGGAGTGCCAGAGAGATTTATTGCTTTAGTAAAATTGTTTTATAGGGATGCAGAGGTGGTTTTGCAAGTCAATGGTCATAGAGGAAAGAGGATTAAGTTAAATTCTGGAGTGAGGCAAGGTTGTCCACTAAGCCCTCTCTTGTATGTTATTGCTTTGGATGCTATCCTGTGTAAGATTAGTTTAGACAAGAGCATCTCGGGGATCCGAATCCCATCTCCGTTGGACAGTTCGTGGTTGGTTCGGTGTGAATCTGTTAAATTTGTTGCCCATGCTGATGATGTGTCCCTCTTGGTTAAGAACAAGATGGAAGTTAGAGAGATTAAAGATGCTTTTGAGGCCTACAGTCTAGTTTCTGGTGCTTGACTTAACATGGAAAAGAGTTTTTTGATCAGGATTTTTGCTGCAGAGGACAAGATGGCAGCTATTCCTCTAAAGAACATAGTTGAAGGAAAGGAAGGGTGGCAAGCAGAGCAAGAGGCAACGATGGATAGGGTGAAGAGCCTGGGGCTGAATTTTGCAGTGGCTCCCGAGGGATGGAAAGAAAATTGGTATCGCTGGTTGGAAAAAGTGAAGGAAAGGGTGGCCCTCTGGCAGAGATGGAAGCTGACCAATTACCAGAGAGCTGCTTTTGTAAATACCTACCTGCTTCCGGTGGCAGCCAACTTGGTGGCTGTTTTCCCACCTCCAGATTCAGTGATTAAAGAAGCCGATCGGATTCTCTTCAAGTTCCTTTGGGGAATGGCCACATTCCCCCTGGCAAGGGCAGTGGCCTATGGACAGGTAGAACAAGGGGGGCTGGACTTCCCAGCCCTGGGACCTAAGTTCATCACCATCTTTTCTGCCCAAAATTTTGGGAAAGCCTCTCTGTTGCAAAAGGGTCAGATTCAACCTCAGGCTTGGCTAGTTTTGTTTTGTGAGTGCTGGATGGGGACTAGATGGGGAAAGACTTGGTGGGAGAAAGGCTCATTAAGTTTTAGGTTTTCTTTGCCTGAAAAATTGAAAGCACCAGATTTTTTGAGAGACTTTGTTTTTTACCTAAAGAAATATAGAATCCATGCTGAGGAGTTGAAGGGTGAAGACAGGCCAGGTCAGAGCATCAAGAGAGGTTTGTACAGAAAAATAGTGGAGGAGATTTATGTTAACCCGTGTTTGCAAAAACGTCAGGCCAAACCAGATTTGTCAGACTACCTAAAACACCAGACTAGTCCAACTGAGTATTTCATGGACAAAAGGGTCCCCAAAAAGTTGTGGGACTTGAGGTGGAGACTCTACCATCAGGTTCTTAATCTGAAGGGAAGGAGACCATGGACCGCAGAGAATGAGCAGACTTGTCCTCGTCTGAAATGTAAAAAGGTTGAGATTTTGAGTGTCATGGCAGAAAAGGAGACGATCAGACATTTTGTCCAGGATTGCCCGAGTGCCCAGGAAACATGGGAGGAGCTGGCCTGGGTCCTGGATTGGCCAGATTTGGCACAACAGGCTTGGGAGACAATACTTTCGGGGACTGAACCTCCAGAGGGTGTCAGGGGACCCAGAAAGTCAGTGGGCCAAAAGAGGAAGGGGAAGGAGTCTGGTTCCATGGCTGATAGTTTTTGGAAATTGCCCTGGTCCATGGTGCACCTGGTCAACCTCTATGTGATTTTAGGGTTATTTTTCCAAAGACAAAGGGAGCTGAAAAGTCAAAATCTGCAGGATGTAAAAGGCACTGCTTATTATGTGAAGAATGTAATTGAAAACTTAGCTCTGAGTGAAAAAGAGAAATTGCCAAACCATCGTTGGAAGAAGTTTTGGCCGTGGTTTAGTGAGACAACCCCAGCAATAACTTAAAAGGATATTTTAAATAAATAAATATTTTATTATTATTATTGTATTTTTGTATAATTTTGTATTATTTTTAAAATTTATCTTTTAATTAATCTTTTATTATTATTATTTCTTTTCCAAATAAGTATAATTGTATTATGTAAATATAATGTGATTATAGTGCGTTTAGATTAAGAGGAAAAATGTATTAGTGTTAGGATAGATAGTTTTATTTTTGTATTAGTAAGAAAAGAGGAAAACAATATTATTTTTGTGTTATTGTTATGGCCTTTTGCGGTAAGGTGTATTTTTCTGTAGAATGGTCTTACTCCAATAAAAAATTCCTAACCCCCCAAAAATTCCTAGTGCTGCCACTGTTGCTAAGAATTCTTTGCTAGAGAGCTCTAGTCTGCTCCTCTGAGCAATGGATCTGAGGATTCCAAGTAACTCACCACCATTTCAACTAAACTGGGACAAAATTGCTGTAATTGTGCAGTCTAGACACAGTGTTTCATTCCATAGCTTGCTATTCCTCATTATGTGGGATATCACCACAGCAGTCAGCAAAGGATTGGACTAGATGACCATTGGGGACTCTTTCAATAATACAATTCTGTGATACAATCTATATATGTAATTCTCTTGGGTATGTTGCCATTTTCAGTGTGCTGATTGGCTGCTTAGATGTCAGGATCTGCCTCTCCTTGCAGAACTAGGCTCCTGGCTGCAGCAGCTGGCACAGCCTCTTTACACACTCAGGCCCTGGCTGTGGGAGTCTTGGAAGAACCAGGGCCAAGTGATCAAATGCAGGTGCTTACAATCATGCAGCACACCTGAAGCTGCCAAGGGAACTACTAGTTAAGAGTGGCATTTGGCCTGCAATCTTGGCCACTAGAGTATGGTCTTTTGTGCTGTCTGTAGCTGCTCCTTGCTCTTGGGGCCTTTTGTGCTGTTTGTAGCTGGGCCTTGGGCCTTTTGTGCTGTTTGTAGCTGGGCCTTGGTGCCTTCTGTTCTATCTGTAGCTGCTTCTTGTTCTTGGGCCCTGGATATCTGGTATGTGCTCTGACCTTGGACAGTTTTTGTACTTTTGCTTATCTTTGACCCCTTGCCTGGACTTTGGATTCTGTTTCTTCTGTTCCTGACCCAGACCCAGCATCTCTGCTCCTAGAACCTGCTGCCCACGCCCCGGACTCTGACAATAGGAAAATTCCCAACCAATCAAAGTTTCCTGTTTGGCAGCCAATCAGCACACTGGGGGAGGAAACATGTAGAAAGCTTCAAGTCCTTTCTAAACATCAGGGCCGGTTTAACCTGTCTGCCAAATCAGCATTGGCAGGGGGCCCCGAGGTCAAGAGAGGGCCCCGAGGTCAAGAGAGGGCCCCATGTTGGCCTCCTTAATCTGATGAAGGAGACAGCCAGGAGACAGCCGGGAGGAGCCCCCTCTTACCCTCCTCCTCCAAAAACCTCCTGCTGGCTTTTTTAAAAAAACAAACAAAACAGCATCTCAAAAACTAAAGAGAAAGAGAAAGAAACAGTAGCCCTCCGTGGCAGAAGCTGGAGGAAGAGGCACGTTGGAGAGGGTGAGTGTGTGTGTGTGAGAGAGACAGGGAATTTGAGGGTTGTCTCCCTCAGAAAGGACTTCTTTCTTCCTTTCCTTTCCTTTCCTTTCCTTTCCTTTCCTTTCCTTTCCTTCCTTGCACATAGATCCCCTCCAGCCCATCTTTCCAGCTGCTTTTAACATGTCTTGGTTCCTCTCCCCTCCCTTTCCCCCTTGGTCTTCTCCAGCCATCCAACCTATGTTTTAAAAACCCCAAAGATGGTGACTCCACCACACTCCAAGGCAGTGTATTCCACTTCCAAACAGCTCTTACTGTCAGGAGGTTCTTCCCAATATTCAGGTGGAATCTCTTTTCCTGTAGTTTGAACCCATGGCTCTGTGTCCTAGTCTCTGGAGCAGCAGAAAACAAGCTTGCTCCTTCCTCAATATGACATCCCTTCAAATATTTAAACATGGCTATCATGTCACCTCTCAATCTTCTCTTCTCCAGGCTAAGCATACCCAGCTCCCTGAGCCATTCCTCATAGGGTGTAATGGCTTCCAGACCTCCCACGATCCTTCTCAGTATCTTTCTTGTGCCCAGAATTGGAAATGGTATTCCAGGTGAGGTCTGACCAAAGCAGAATGGAGTGATACTATTACTTCCCTTGATCTAGACACTACTCCTATTAATGCAGCCTAGAATCGCATTGGCATTTTTTGCTGCTGCATCACACAGCTAACTCACGTTTAGCTTGTAGTCTTTATTTTCTTTGAGGAAATCTACACCATTAGATTAATTGCTAATAAACAAAAAATATTATTTTAGTGCCTATAATATAGTTTTTAAACTAAATTATTGGTGGCAAATTATGTAATACAGTAGGCCCCTCTTATCCACTGGGGATTGGTTTGGGGGGGGGCGTGGATTCTGAAAACCATGAATAATAGTGAACACCACTGAAAATAATGGGACTTCTGGTTTAAAATACCATAGAGTTGCCTTGGAGGGCCTAGAAAAGGGCTAGGGAAGACACATTCTCTAGGAAGACTCTATGGTAGGTGTGCTATTTTGTGTTCCATGGATAATGAATCCATCGATATGGGGGGTCCTACTATAATCTGAACATCCTGTACGGTGAATAGGTTAGGTTACACTGATCTGAGATAAACATATGGGGGCCCCAAAGTAAAGCATTGCAGGGGGCCCCAAAATTCCTTAAACCAGCCCTGCTAAACATGGTGGTGGAGGGGTTCTAGTATCCTGATGCATACTGGTGTGTGTAGCATGGGTGTTTATGTGTGAGGAGTCAGGGTATAGTAGGGGGTGTCTGTGTGTATATGTATGCATGGCTGCATGGCAGCAGTGGTGGGGCTCTTGTGTCCTGGTATGTGTGAGTATACATGGTTTCATGGTAGCAGAGGGGCTCTTGTGTCCTGGTGCGTGTGGTGTCTATGTGTCTGTGTATGCATGTGGTTGCATGGTGGTGACGGTGGGGCTCTCGGCATGAAACTAGCCATTATAGTTGATTTGAAAGGTTATATATTAATGTGTGAAATGATCATGCTCTTGACATGTTTCGTAAGTGGCCAATCAGCAGAGTGGGAATGGAAACATGCCAAAGCATTTTATATATGTTGTTAACAGTGTATGTTACACTGGGTATAGCTAGTAATTCTAGTTCAGAAGGTTCTAGGTTTGAAGTTCAGTTGATCTGGACATGAAATTAATATCTAGAAAATTATTTCATTTGGAAAACTAAGTGTATGAGAAACAATTAGCCAATTTCCACACCATTGCTGTAAATTCTTTTGTTCGTTACATCTTCTTCAACAAATTGTAAAATGCTGTGTTTCTCCTAAAACCTGAATTCTGTATTAAACAGAACTGGTTAATGTGTTGGTCACTGGCTATTTCAAAACACCAACCATTAAAATCCCCTTGCATGTTTTTTTTTCTTTGACATATTGGCGAAAACATTTGTCAGGCTGACAGATATGGATATAATATATAGATTTCTAAGGAAACAAACAAGGAACATGCATAAATATAGTTCTTCACTGCAGGAGAGTTGCACATGTGCCAATGGAACGATGCATTTTGATATACTCCTTGAAAGGTTTTGATGTCTTCTTTTGCCGTACTGATTTGACAAAGGTTTTTAGCTTTTATAACTAATGTTTCTCATTGACTGTGAAAACTAATGGCAGCTGGGAAAAGGCACGGAAAAATGATAAACAGCATCTGTTTTGCCAAGCAGATGGATGGCTTCAAAGTTGGAGGTAGCATGGAAGAGTGCTCTAGAAACATAGTTACAAATAACAACAGCAAAATGGGATTAGAAAGGATCAGTCATTGAAAAGCTGTTTCACCAGCACAGGACTCTAGAGGGAAAAGGATCCAGGCAAGTTAAGATAAGATTCAGACAAGAGGTAAAAGGAAATGCTTGTACAAATTCCTAATCGGCAATATTTCATAGTTCCAATTGAGCTATTTGAATATATCACCTGAAATCACCACATCCTGTCTAACCTTGGAAGCTAAACGGGGTCAGCACTGATTAATACTTGGATGGGAGGTCACCAACAAATACCAGATGGGGAAGATGTGGAGGGGATGGTGTGCTGCCCTTCAATGTTGAACAGTAATTCCAATGATTCCTAGCCAGCGTAGCTAAGACAAAAGGCTGATGGGAATTGTAATCTAACACTCACAGACAAACGGCACCTTTCCCACCCCAGAGTTAAAACAGATTTCTGCTTCTCAGTGTGATGATCTCCCTGCATAACGAGGGATAGAAAACCAGTCTTCCCAAGTAACCAATCTTTCCTTTAAAAGTGTGCTGAGGAGATCCTGCCAGTACCACCAGCCAAACACCAATGAGCACTAGAGGGAAAAGCTTCTTATTCCAGAACTCTGGCTCCATTTTATGCCAGGGTGGTAAGTGCACTCTTGTGCAAACTGAGCCCAACTTGAAATGGTTTTCTTTTTGTAACCCATTCTTGCGGTTACCTATCCCTCCCTGCCTGTCCCTCCAAACTGCCAGAAGAGGGAGGAGGAGGAGGAGGATAAAAAGAAGGAAGAGGAGGATGAAGGAAAAGAAGGGTGTCAAGAAGAGAAGGAGAGTAAGAATGAAAAGGGAAGAGAGAGAAGAGGAAAGAAGAAAGGAGATGAGGAGAGAATGAAGGTAAAGGAAAGAGAAGAGGAAAGAAGGAGAGTAAGAAGGTAAGGGGAAGACAGAGAAGAGGTAGGAGGAACCAGTGGGAAAGACAAAGTCCTTAGTTTACAATATGCATATTTAAATGTATATATTAACAGAAGTTGCATACAAAATGTGTGGGTTAGCGTAAGTTACATAAGAAAATAAAGTTGTGGGCATCAGTTCTACAGGATGATATGGAAATCTGATAGAAAGGGCCAATGAATGCATGTGAAAGGACTGGACATGGACTGATGCATCTATTCCTTTAGGTGGCCCCTGCCCCCAAGATAATATTTAGTTTTATTCTGCTTTGCTAATCTAAGGGAAATGATCAGTGATCTTCACTGACTTAAGTGTTTTGGAATTCCTGAAGAAAAATAATGTACCCTATCCCCATACATATGCACAGACAAACAAACAGTGGGAACACTCAAAAGGACCATGTAGATTTGGGGTGAACCAGTAGAGCCAGTAGGGAATTTGAATGGTGCTGTTTTACAGCAGATCCCATCATCCTTCATCACTGTCTATGCTACCTAGGGCTGATAGGTCTTACAGACCAACTACACTGAGAGAGTCCATAGTTGCCTATTCTTTTCATAGAGGCTGGCACATTGGGGCTAAGTTTGACCTCAAGGGTGGCAAAGGGTGCATCTCTATGGTGGAAATAATGCAGTTTGACACCACTTTAACTGCCATGCCACCATCCTACAGAACCCTGGGATTTGTAATTTTGTGAGGCACCAGCACTTTTGGGCAGAGAAGGCTAAAGTCTTGTAAAACTACAAATCCCAGGATTCCATAGGCTGGAGCTACAGCATTTAAAGTGGTGTCAAACAGCATTATTTCTACAGTGTAGGTGCAGCCATAGTGTGATCTGTAGGCTATATAAGGCATACTAGATCCACACACCAGCTTCCAGTTCCTTGAATCCCTGATAATTCTTATGTGGTGGGATGTATTGGAATTAAAATGACAAATTACACCCCCACAAGCTGAAGGCTCAACTGGCAATGTAAAGCCATTTCAGGAAGGTTAAGGCTGCTGACATACTGCAGAAGTAATGCACTTTGACACTACTTTAACTATTAGAGTTCCATCCTATGGAATCCTGGGATCTGCAGTTTGTTGTGGCACCAGAGTTCTCTGACATCTCACCAAACTACAAATCTCAGAATTCCATAGCACTGAGCCATGGCAGTTAAAGTAGTGTCAAACTGCACTATGTCCACAGTGTGTCAGCAGCCTAAGAGTATTGGGAGCATGAACTAGCTTCCCTCTTTTCCCCTCCCCATTCCCAATGAGAACACATAATTAAACTTTCAGTGGAGAGCGTGAAGAGGACCTCCATTACACCCTTTTAATGAACTGTTGCCTTTTCTTGCTACTTAGAATCATAGAGTTGGAAGAGACCACAAGGGCCATCCAGTCCAATGCCCTACCATGCAGGAATACACACTCAAAGCATTCCTGACAGATGGGGCTTCTGCTTTGTTTGTTTAATTAATTAGTTAATTCTTTCTTAGTTTGTTTAATTGAAGTGGCATCTTCTCCTGATAATATCCAAAACCTTGTTCGTGCAAAATCGTGGAAGGAAGAGATTTTTTTTTAAAAGGCCATCCGCATGCCATTTCAAAACGACAGTGCAGTGCTATTCCAACAAAATGTAGGAACAAGTGGCTCAATAGCATAAGCTTCAATCCTGTTCTTAAACTCCAAGTAGATGGTTGTGCAATAGTCTGTTAGTAGTATTGTTGTGTGATTGTGGCAAAGTGCGAAAATAAATGCAATCATGCAGCTATGTTTCCAGTTATTCCAATTGCAGAATTACAGTGTTTATACATGCTTGTGTGATAATGTCCACAATCTCCAGGGGCTCTTTCACATTATGAAATCATAGCACTATATTCCATTTTGATCTCCACGGCAATATACCATAGAATCCTGAGGCATTTTGGTGAGGCACTAGAATTCTCTGGCCAAGAAGTCTAAATACTTGTCCCTAAACTATAAATCCCAGGATTCCATAGGTTGTTGCTGTGAACAAGGAATCATAGCACTATAATTATGTAGTGTGAAAGGGCCCAGAATTATACTGTATATGTTTTGATTTACTGACTACATACCCTTCAAGTGTCCTGATTTGGCAGGGACAGTACTGATTAATCTGTTATCCCACTTTTTCACTTGTTTTTCAAATGTCCCAGTTTCTTTCTTCTCCCACTTTTTCCCTTCCATTGCTGTTAACAGAATTCAAAGTGAAAAGGTAATTTGCACTCAATAAACTCAGCTGTGGAGAGAGAAGAGGAAGGGGTAGAATCTTGCCCTTTCATGTATGTAGGAAGGAAGCCTCTCCTAGCTTGTGTGTTCTTCCTCATTAATAACTTTTGCCATCTTGACCACACTCTGATGTTGCTTGGCCACATGTGTCTCCACCTTCATATGCAAAATGTTGGATAGTTTGTGGCTGCAATAATTGATTCAAACTGACCTAGGACTTTATCAGACAAGACTCCTCAGACATTCTTTTGCTGGCATATTTTAAATGGTTTTTCTGCCAGCAGAAGAACCTTTCCTATCAGACTTTACCTTGAGCAGGGTTCAAAGGCATCTCCAGCATTGACGGAGCACAAATGGAGCTCCATTTTCTTCCTGGTTTGAGATCTTGCCAATTCTCATGAGAAGATGTGAGCACGGTAAATTTGAAAAATACACCAAAACAAAGACACAAAATGTAGATGCAAGCCCAGAAATACACTTTTAAATATAAAATGGAACCAGGGAGGTTTATAAAAAGAGCGTCTCCTACCTGTTTTTTGTGATCTCATTTGGAAGCGTTCTGTCATTGATGCTGTATTCACATGAGCACAATGGCGTGCAATTTCAAATACTGTCAATGCTGGCAACAAAGCACCACTGGAGAGCAATTGATGGCTTGGCCAGTCAATAAAAAAGAATGGCTTTTTCACAATACAAAATTGCAAAAGGACAATGTCATCTGATATATCATCTGATTGTGTTAATTAGGTATTATTATGATGCCATATTTGCTGCATCTGGTAAAGTCCCTACTCTAGTTGGGACTAATCAAGAGATTTCAGGCCTTCATATTTTTCTGGTCTTGAATTTTAATAGTGCTGGTTCTGTTCAATATTATATTGCACTGAATCTTCTATTTTTGAAGCCTTTTTGAGTGGGTGTTTTTGTTTTGTTTTTTTTTACCTCTGAAGTGTCATATAAAATGTATGAATAAATACACTCCTCTTCTTCTGTGGGACCATCGAATTTTGAAGACATCAGAGGAATTGGGCTACTTTTAAGCCAAAAAAATGAGAAATTTGAAAGGAGACTGATTTGCCTTAATTTATTTAGATGAGGTCACTGCAGGATTGGTATAATACTTACTTTCTCTTTCTTATTTTTTTTAAAGAAAAAGCCTCATGTATGTTCATATCAGCCACATGGCTCTCTACAACTTCCAAGACACATTTATTAGAACATCCCATGGGAATCTGGGTGTTAGACACAAATAAACTCACCTTCAGCCACCTCTTCTAAAGTAAGGTAAGTTAACAGTGGTACCAACAAAAAAGAAGAAACAATTGTTATATATTCTTTCTACATATGTGCGCCCACCCACGCGACGTAACATTTCATGTGCTGTATGGAGAAAAGGCCTTTTGAAATGGAAGGGTGAAAGTTTTGTTGCTAGGCGACCGTCATCACAAAGTGTTAAAGTAATATGGGTTCTGCTGCTAAATACAGAAATGCTAATTAGCAAGCATACTTAACTGATAATGAACAGAGTTATGCAAGGTCCATGAAAGCTTAGTGTTCTTTCTTTCCTTTCCTGTTTTTTTTTTTTAAAAAAAAACATAATACACATTGAAAATGAAGTGAAAGTCTTTAAGGAAAAGCCCAACAAATTTTGTCTTAAGAAAAGAAAGACGGTCAAGTCATCCTAGATAATTGCTGGCTGATTAATCTCGCTGGATGCATATTGGAAAAGGATAAAAAGAAAGCGATCTACAGGCTTTTCCTCCCAGTTTTTTAATCTCTCTCTCTCTCTCCTCCCCCCCCACTCTCTCTCTCTATTTTTTTAAAGAAAGATCCTAACTATCTCCTGCTAGTTAGAGTAGAAATGATCTGAAATTGGTCAATGATGTAACTCACACTGTTTGGGGAATTCTGGGAGCTTGCATCCAAAAAGTAGCTTTCCCAAGCTCTGAGAAAGACATATGGGTGACCCTCCATACTGAAATCCATAACATATTTTCTCACCCTTAGGTGCAGTTGAAGGCAGGTAAATTAAAATTCAACTGTCATTGCAAATAGTTTCAATATGTGGAACAGAGGGGAAGTGTGACCTTGACTTTTGCCTTAGGCAGGAAAATGTCTTGGACCAACCCTGAGCACAGGGCAGTTTCACATTCCACAACAGGCATGCAAATTTTCACTTATTACTTTCTCACATACAAGAATGAAAAATTTCAAGACTTTCTCCCCACTCAGCAAAATTATGAGAGCTTTTGCCATTTGTTAATGACTCTTATGTCTTTTAGGATTTTGTGATTTTGTGATTTTTTTATTATTTTTTTTGCAGAAAAAAATATGGCTTTTTATATGACAAGAAAGATTGTGTGTTGCTTTTTCCATAAAGGTTTTGTGAAAATGAAATTTTCAAGAAAAGAAGACTTGAGATATACAAAATCTTTCCACCATTTCTTTGGTGGAATTCTCCTTTCTCATTGGAAATCTGGGAGGATATTTTACATCCCTAGATATTTCATACTACAGAATTTTAAGGTTCCACTTTGACTGCCATAGCTGCATCCTATGGAATCATGAGGTTTGCTGTTTCGTAAGGCACTAGAACTGCCTGGCTGATAATATAAATTTGTTGTTAATTGCCATCAAGTCAACTTCATATGGTGACTATGTATGAAAGACCTCCAAGTCACCCTATCCTTAGCAGACCTGCTCAGGTCTTGCAGCCTCAGGGCAGCTGGGGCTTCCTTAGAATGATACAGTTGGAAGAGAACACAACGGCCATCTAGTCCAACCCCGTAGCTTGCAGAAATACAGAATCAAAGCATTCCTGACAGATGGCCATCCAGTCTCTGTTTAAAAACCTCCAAAGAAGGAGACCCCGCCACACTCCAAGGCAGTGTATTCTACTGCCAAACAGCTCTTACTGTCAAGAAGTTCTTCTTAATGTTTAGGTGCAATCTCTTTTTCTGTAGTTTGACCCCATTGCTCCACGTCCTAGTCTCTGGAGCAGCAGAAAACAAACTTGCTCCATTCTCAGTATGACATCCCTTCACATACTTAAACATGACTAACATGTCACTTCTTAAGCTTCTCTTCTCCAGGCTAAACATACCCAGCTCCCTAAGCCGCTCCTCATAGGGCATGCCTTCCAGACCTCCCACCATTTTGGTTGTCCTCCTCTGGACACGTTTCAGCTTGTCAATATTCTTCTTGAATTGTGGTGCCCAGAACTGGATACAGTATTCCAGGTGAGGTCTGACCAAAACAGAATAGAGTGGCACTATTACTTCCCTAGATCTAGACATTAAACTCCTATTGATGCAGCCTAGAATCACGCTGGCCTTTCTGGCTGCTGCAGGAGACTGCTGACTTCTGTTCAGCTTGTGGTCTACTAAGACTCCTAGATCCCTTTCGCATGTACTTTCAAGCCAGGTGTCATCCATCCTATATATGTGCATTTCATTTTTACTGCCTAAATGCACTACCCTACATTTCTCCCTGTTAAAATTCATTTGGTTAGTTTTGGCCCAGCCTTCTAATCAAGGTTATTTTGAATTCTAACCCTGTCCTCTGGGGTTTTAGATGCCCCTCCTAATTTGATGTCATCTGCAAACTTGATCAAAATGCTCTCTATTCCCTCTTCCAAGTCATGGATAAAGATCCTCCTTGATTGAGTCTATCCATCTAGAATGTAGTCTTCCTCTTTCCCTACTGCTTTCTACCTTACCAAGCATTTTTGTCTTTTCTAGTGACTCATCTTATGATTATTATTATATAAAGATCATATTTATTATAACTTATTACAAAGACATGTCCCATATCTATAATTTGTCAGCAAGAACCTGCAAGAAAATTGGAAGGGATGATGAACCCTCATGCAACCAGTGACTTATTATAGATGCAGTGGAAAACAATGGATTCCTGCTACATGGAATCCTCCCAGATTTCCAATGAGAAAGGAGACATTCCATCAAAGAATCAGGTGCACATACTCACCCCTCTCCAGTTCTATATTTTATTTCTGTTTAAAGGAGTTTGGAAATGTTTGCATCTGAATTAAAATAAAACTACTGTTCCCTTGACATCTAACCTGTGGGAATTGTAGTTTATTTAAATTGGAATTACTGAGCACAGCTGTGGTTCTCAACTGCAGTTTAGGGAAAGGTTACTTTTCCAACTAGAACATCCTAGAATTCCCTAAGAAGTGACCAGGTGGGCAAGAGGGTTCTAGGAGTTGTGATTTTTTAAAAAAGGGCTGCTCCAAATTTCATATCCTGGTTTCTTCTCACTAATGATGGTTTAAACAAGCTGCAGATCCTAAAGTTCAGATGCCATGGGGAACTGTAGTTTAAAAAGAAGGAGTGAAAGCTTCAAGGCCTTTTTAGCTCAGAGAAGAAGAGCAAAATGAAGGTGGGCATGTATGTGAGCCCAACATCTGCTGCATCTAGTTCACACAGCAGGACTAAAACTGTGTGGTTGTAGCACATGAAAACATCCATGCCCTGTGAACATTTTTTCAACTTTCTCAGTGGGGGAGAGGAGGAGAAATGTATGAGCTGCTCAGTACACAGTTAAATTTCTCACATTTTTTAAACAAGGAGAGCACTATGCATCTCCCTCTTGGGGGAAAACACTGCTTTAGATGTGTCAAGTTTCTGTATATGAAAATGCATGGACTCAGCATGGGAATAGGATGCTTCATTCAGGTATGATTCCTCTCTCCAGAATTTGTTTGTTCATTTTGGAACATCAAAACTTGCTCTAGGTTAAGTCTCCCTCCCCCCGACACTCAAGTAGAAAGGCTACACATGAGTAGAGAAAATAAAATGGCAGCCCTGATAGTGGTCTTGACCCAGAATCTGGTTTGGGTTTTGTTGGGGCTTTTATTTTATTTTTTATTTTTTATTTTGTCACTTCAATCCTCCTGGCTCCATCATGCCCACAACCTCTACACATTGAGAAAAGATCTGAATTATAGGGTGTACAGATCAAAATTCTACTGATTGAGACTTAGTCTCCACTGTGGCAGCAAACTTGTGCCTGAGCTATGCTACTTAAGTCTGCATTTATGTGTGTGGGGGAAGAGGTCACAACTACATGGTCCCCTACATCAGGAGTGGGCAACTTTGGTTCATCCAGTGGGGAAAATCTTATCCTATGACCCTCTGGGGGCCACACAGGCTGCCAGTAAATGCCCAAAATTGGAACCAATCAACCAGAAGTCCAATTCTGGTTCTGAGAATGTTTTTTATGTTGAACAGTACTGGGGAGGCCAGACATATTTGAAAGGAAAATTACCACTCCCAGAGGCTTCTAGATTCACCACTACCCTCCTGCTTCTCCCCTTCCTCTCCTCCTCTTTCTCTTATTCTCCTTTGTCCTCTCCTCCTCCTCTTCCTCCACCTCCTCCTCTATTCTTTGCCTTTTCTTTCTCTTCCTTTTCATTATCACCCAAGGAAGTCTGGGGGCAGGTATAGGCATGTGATCTCAGTCCAGAAAAACAGCTTCTGGGGCAGCATGTGTTCTACAGCTTTTAATAGTCATTGAAAATGTTGCTCACCTATATGGGCTTCAACCATCAGTGGAAAAGGGAAGAAATGAGCACTGGTTTACCTCATTGGTAGAACTTGGAATCTGACCATTTGTAGAATCTCTCTCTCTGGCTTTTCTTCACAAACAAAGATTCAGGAAGGCCTCATCCCGCGCTTTCTGCAAGCACACTGATGACTAAAAACACTAATCTGAGATAAACAAGTCCGGTTGCAGAAAGCACAGCAGAAGGTCTCCTTGGGTGATGTTTCCAGGTTGTGATTCTTTCTGTGTTGTCATTTCTCTTCAAGACTTGTTTGGCGTGAGTTCTCAAATAAGGCTGCAGCATTGTGGATAGTGCGTCTCCATGCCTCCCAATTAAGAGGGGCGCTCCAAAAAAGCAATACAAGGACTCCCTGAAACAACATCTCAGGCTCAGCCAAATTGATCACCAACAATGGGTCCGCCCTGGCCTCACATTGGGAGGCATGGAGACGCACTATCCACAATGCTGCAGCCTTATTTGGGAACTCATGCCGAACAAGTCTTGAAGAGAAACGACAATGCAGAAAGAATCACAACCCGGAAACATCACCCAAGGAGACCTTCTGTGCTTTCTGCAACTGGACTTGTTTATCTCAGATTGGCTTTTTCAGTCATCAGTGCGCTTGCAGAAAGCATGGGATGAGTCCTTCCTGAATCTTTGTTTGCGAAGAAAAGCCAGAGAGGAGAGAGAGAAAGGATTGCAGAAGTGTCAGAAACCAGAATTGGTCGAAAAACAGAGCCCATGTAGAGAACATGAGGGAATTATGGTGGCTTGCTTGGGACTGCTCATACCCATGTGCCCATAGCTTGCAAAGTCTCTCATATGTAGCCAACATATGAAACATCAGTCATTTCCATCATCTGATCTGTATCTTATTGTAGGACAGTTCAGCTAAGGCCTTCCTCCCTCTGCTACGTTTCACCAATTCTGAAATGCCAACCCCACCTTCTCTACCAGCCTGAAATAGCCATGTTTAAATATTTGAAGGGATGTCATACTGAGAATGGAGGAGGCTTGTTTTCTGCTGCTCCAGAGACTAGGACATGGAGCAATGGGTTCAAACTACAGGAAAAGAGATTCCGCCTCAACATTAGGAAGAACTTCCCCTTCCAAACAGTGAGAGCTGTTTGGAAGTGGAATACACAGCCTCATCATGTGATGGAGTCTGCTTCTTTGGAGGTTTTTAAACAGAGGCTGGATGGCCATCTGTTAGGAATGATTTGATTGTGTATTCCTGCATGACAAGGGGTTGGACTGTATGGCCCTTGAGGTCTCTTCCATCTCTATGATTCATAGAAATGGGGAAATCTGAAGACAATAGTAGATATACCTGTTAAACTCCCAGGATCTATATCCTTAGAAAAGCACCCTGTAAGTCATAAATAAATGCCTTTCCTCAATCATGCAGAAAAGTCGAAGCAGGATCACCAGGCATCATTCAAAGTCCATAGACACAATTAAAACTCCCTGTGAAAGTATAATTGTGAAACTAAATATAAGATGCAAGATAAGTAGTTCAAAGATTTTTTTTAAATGAGAGAGAGGCGGGGGAGGGAGGAAGGGAGGGAGAGGAGATGGAAATAACATGCTGTTTGCCATGTTATTGTTACTATTCAATAAAGCAGAAAACGCAACTGCGGAGAGCAGTCAAACTGACAGCCTAGTCATTTAAAACTACAGGTTGTCTCAGGGATGACAATGGTTTTTGGAGAAAGGCTCAGCCCATGCGGAGCAGTTTTTAAGTGCTTAGAGCAGAGTAATATTTTAACACTTTAGTTGACCGGGTTTCCAATTGCATTCTATTATGATTTTTAATTGGCATTTCGAAATCAAGCATGGTTATGCAACCAAGGGGCATAGCATTTTGGGAGTTCTGTAATGATACTTAACAAATATGTTGAGAACATGGATTGCTTTTCAAATTGCTTGCATCTATTTTGGAGCACTGCAGATTCTATTCAGGTTAGACTAGGGGCAGGTGAAATTCTTCCGCACTCCAGCTTGAACTGGACTGGCCCATTAACAGGCCAAGGTATTTCCATTCAAAATGAGAAACAGCTCCACTTATTTCCATGTCAACCCTTGCTGGAATCCTGTTGATTAGTCTTAACCACAGAGGTTTCATTCAACCAACTGTTTAATAGGGGTAGAAAGAATATTCAAAGGTATTTGAAAAATAGTTGAAACACATGCTTTTTCTGTGTTTAGAAACCCTGAGGAGTAGAATCCTGGACTGGTGAGATTTTTTTGTCATTTGAGACTTATCTGCACACGTAAAGATGACACTGTGTGATAGTGAGACCTGTTTGTGCTACTGTGGTGTTGTAATCCTGTGATTTTTGGTGTGTCTGATAATGTCTGTAGTCCCCCAAATCAACATACTTCATACCTATGATGGCCCAAATTTACCCAATTTTACTGATTTCCCAATTTCTTACCTTTCATTTTAAAGCCTGTTTGGGCATGGCAGAAGTAATGGTGGGAATCCAGTGTCAGAATCCAGCCAAAGGGAGAGAACTCTGTGCACTATCAGACTAAAAGGCCCATCTAGTCCAACATCTTGTTCACACAGTGTCCAGCCAGTTGCCTATAGGAAGCTCACAGCTAGTACAAGAGTACAACTATACCCTGTCTTTCATGTTCCCAGCAGAACATATACAGAAGCATACTGGCTCTGATAGCTGAGGTAATGTGTAGCCTGCTGATGCATTTGGACCATCAAGAAGACTTTCTTCTTACTCCTCCTCAAACATGTCTATGATGGTGATGGGGCCAAGACAAAGGCCTCTCCTGTAAATATTAACAATTGAGCAGGCTCATATAGGGACATCATTGTATTTTAATCAAAATTATTATAACTGCCTTTAAAAAACTGTTCTATATTAATGTTTTAGTGTGAGGAATAACCTAGATAGCTGGGTATGATTAGCCTGGATGAGAGAAGAATGAGAGATGACATATATACTTTTAAATATCTGAAGGGATGTTGTGTAGAAAACGGAGCCATCTTGTTTTTGTTTTTTTGTTTTTTTGTTTTTGTTTTTGTTTTGTTTTTTTGCTGCTAGGGACTAGAACCAGAACCAATGGATTCAAATTACAGGAAAAGAGATTCCACCTAAACATTAGGAAGAACTTCTTGGCTGTGAGAGCTCTTTAACAATGGAATAGGTTTCCTTGGAAAATGGTGGGTTTGACTTTACTGGAGGTCTTTAAACAGAGGTTGGATGGACATCTTTCTTTGTGCTTCAGTTGTATATTCCTACATGGCAAGGTTGGGCTAAAATGCCCTTGTGGTCCCTTCCAGCTCTAAGATGCTATGATTCTATGGTGTTTATTTAATTGATTTTGAACTTCTATGTTATCTATTGCTTCAAGAGTATTTGGTTTTAAATTATACTTTGAGCAGCATCTGGTTCCATAGTGGGAGAAAGGTGGGGTACAAATAAAATAAAATAAAATCCATGCAGATTTGTAGATATATTTTCAGGTGGGACATCTCAAGATCATGAAAGGGGATTTGCTAGTAGGGTCAATTCCACTTTCTCAATTTCACATACCCCCCATCTTAGGACTTTATCGGACACACTAAATGCAGTGTCATAATGATGCCACATAAACGTGAAAGGGCATGGACATCAGACAATGTTGCCCTTTCACGGTAATGACCTGTCAAAATCCCATACCTTTTTATTGATGGCTGAAGCCATCAATAGATCCCCCATGGCACTTTAGTGCCAACATTGCTGGCATGTGAAGCCTTGGGCCATTTAAATCTTGTCACTGCAACGAGAATGGCTGGTCTGGCACAAACACTTCTGGTAAGTTTCATTCTTTTTATGACCTTCCTTGTGTTATTTGGGATTTTTAAAGTTTCTGTATGTGCTTTGTGCAACTTTTTATGTGTTAGTTTTGTTTTCATTTTTGAATTTCCTGCACAACAAAGTCTTGTAGGATTTCAAATGAAGAAGTGAATTTATGTTGGCCCATTTCCACATCATTTTGCAACTCTAAAAGAAGGACAGTTAAAGCATTCCTATATGTTTTTTTGTGTGCACTATCCCTAACATACACTATTTTTTTGGATGCACATCTGCATGGTATGTGGATTTTTGCATATAAGTTTGCCTGATGTACACATTTTTTGCCAATGCTTTTCTATAATATAATGTTAACTTTGTGCATTTTCACTACAAGACACATTAATTGTATTCATGTTCCCCTAACTTATGTCTTTTCAGAGATAATTCCACCCAATTTATACATTTCTGTATGCAGTTTGGATTTGGAGGATTCCATCACAACATTTAGGGAAGCACAAACACTGAAATATTTGGCTTTGCTTGTTGATACAAGTTTTCCTCCATCCCAGATTCTCCACTGTTAGGGTTTCTTCAACTATATTTATAGGAACCAAGAAAGCAAAGTAACTATACAATAAAAACATTCAAACTACACTTGTCCCTTCCACCCAAGTCAGAAAACATCAGTTTTGAAATCTGAAATCAAAGCTACAATCACTCATTAAAAGCATTTCTCTACATCCCTTCCCATTAATCTAGAGACAATGATGTCTGTTATTCAAAAACAAGAGACTCTTACTTTAATGCTATATCCTTCCTTTGCATTTACCAAATAATCCTGCTTTGAAATACCATGGAAACAAGAAAATATGCCTCATTGAACTTTCCTTTCAGACAGGAATAAAAAGAAATTTCTGAGACTTTAAAAAAATGTGGAGGTGGCAAGAATAATACACTTCTGGTTTGTTTGTTTTTTTTCTTTCTTTCCCCCTACCAAAGAATAATTAGATTTTTTCTGTTAATTTTCCTAGGTAATGTAGAAGAGCTGGTTGAAAACAACATTTCTGGGCTTTTTTTGTTTGTTTGTTTGTTTGGTCACTGTTTATGGCTTAAAATACACAGTGTTTATTCTAATGCTACCCACCCATGTTAGTAACTGAGTCACACTTTACCTCAAATAATCCCCCTGACAAAGAACTCGCATGGGCTATTTTGGGGCTGAACCATCTGGGAAATGGAAGCATACATATTTTCCTCCATTAAAATACATATATCATGTATTTATGTGGAATTAATTTAAATATGTATACCTTACTCTTCTGTAAATTAAATGCAGCTAACAGGCAAGGCAAATACTAAATTAAACTTAAAGGAAGGCCAAAGCATTCACAAGTTTTCAGCATACTTCAAGAGCACACCCTCCAGTGAAATCACATAACAACCTACCAATTCTCCAAAAGAGGCTTTAATATAAGGGTTAGGGCAGAAAATTGGTTTTGCTTTGTAATCCCATGCAATTTTGTTATTAAAGTTCACATTTGTTTTATTATTCATTGTAGAAATTGCATTTGTTCCACCAGTCGTTTCCTGGAGTTACTTATGTTTCCTTAATTGAAGTTCCAGTTTCATGTTTTCTTTCTTTCTTCAGACTCTTTATTTAAAAGGAAAAAAGGAGAAGAGGAAGAAGAAGAAGAAATGGAAAAACTGCTCTCTGCCAGCCCTAGAGATGAATTCTACAGGGGCTCTCATTGAAGAGAGAAACTTTTGAAGTTTTCAGGGTTTGCTTCTTTGTTTGGGCTGACTTGGGTTATCCAAGCAGTAGATTTCCTGGTCTACACCTCTTTGGTGATGTGGGACACTAAGCTTCCAGGCAAGGTGTGCAGAGTTCCATTTCTGAGACCTTTTATCCCAAGGGTCCCATGTCTATTTTCCCTCAGATTAGCTCTTCAGAACAACCGCCTAAGACACCTCAGCAGCCATGCCTAGCCTTTGGCAGGTGCAGGTTTTTTTTCCCCTGGTGCTGCTTAGTACAAAGGCACCAAAGCTTCTAGTTAAGAGGTAATAAACAGCTGCCAGAAAACCAGAAAATTACTTAACTTACTTAACCAAGTTTCCATGAAGTTCATTTCTTTTCTGCGAAAGTAGCATTTTGGAATGCACCAAAGTAGCATTTTGGAATGCACCATACACTGTCATAGGACTTTTTCGGATGCATGAAATATACTGCAAGCAACCTCATTGCGTTGCGAGGCTGCTGTGCTGCAGAGCGTCCGTTTCGTATGACGCTCGCCCCTGCCGGTACTGTTGTGGTACAGCGGGGAGAGTTGAGCATCATATTTCCTCGAGTTTTAAGAACGAAATCATTTTTAAAAATCGAGGAAATATGACGCTCAACTCTCCCCGCAGTACTGCAACAGTACCGGCAGGGGCGAGCGTCATACGAAACAGGCGCTCTGCAGTGCAGTAGCCTCGCAACGTGACGAGGCTGCTTGCAGTATATTTCATGCATCCGAAAAAGTCCTTAGAGTGTGGTCTCCTTCTTTGGAGATCTTTAAACAGAGGCTGGATGGCCATCTGTCAGTGTTGCTTTGATTGTGTATTCCTGCAAGGCAGGGGTTTGAACTAGATGGCCCTCATGGTCTCTTCCAACTCTATGATTCTATGTGTGCAACTTCTCCTTTGTGCTTTTTCTTGTTTTGTGACAGTTTCATGCTTGCTTATAGCCATTATACCCATAGTCAGCTGCTGCTTTGGATGGGGAAAGGGTGAAACTTCTGGTTTATTACCAAGGCAAAGCAGCCAACATACCTTTGTACAAGGATGTTTGTGCAAATGTGTATAAAAGGGCAGGGAATAAAATGGCATCCACATCCAGAATTCAGATGTGATGCCAAAGGTAAAGGATCAGCGGCCCTTTGATTTTGCTCACATTATGTGTTTTGCACCTGGATATAAAAGAATTCAGCAAATAGTTGAAGGAGGTTCACTTTGTAGCTTTTATCAGCGACTGTGTGCTTCTGCTACCTCATGTGGTGACCCAGTGTATTGTAAGGAATACTGTTTCAATGAACTAGTTTAAATCCCAGTCTAACTCTGCCCATTCAGGCTGTCCATTGGATCTTCTGGTACAGGAAGGAGAATAGATGGTCATCTTGTTCCACTGAAGTTTTGCTTCAGCTTCCTGCTCCCTAGGATGTGCCTCTTTCCTTACTTAGGACTTTATCAGATGCAGCAAATACAGCATCATAAGGTCGCCAAAAGGGTGTAGATACCACATGATGTTGCCCTTTCGCGATCATGTAAAGTCAAAAAGCCATCCCGTTTTATTGACAGCCCAAGCTGTCAATTGATTCCCCTTTAGAGATTTGTTGCTGGCATTGCCAGTGTTTGAATCCTCATGTCATTGTACTCAAATGAATGCAGCGTCAATGGGCAAACACTTTCAGGTGAGATCATGACAGCTAGGTAGGGGATGATCTTTTTATGACCACCACCCCCCCCCCAGCTACTTGGGAGTTTAAAAATGTGTTTTAGTGCTTTGCAGAACCTTTTCTCTGTGAGTTTTGTTTTGTTTTTAGATTTCCCACGCAAGCGTCTTCTCGCAAGAATCTGGGAAATTTCAAACCCAGAAGTAAACAGAGCTCCGTTTGAACTCTGTTACTGCCAGGGAAGCCTCATTGACACTGCTGGGGGTATGTGTGGTAGGGGAAGAATTCTTTTGATGGCATAAAACACTACAATTTATGCCGGCAAAAGAACTCTTCTGCGGGATGGTTCGATAAAGTCCTTACACTTTGTTCCTGACTTTTTGCTGGCTACTTGGTTCAGGCTTCTGGTTTCCAATTCTAATTTATTCTGTGGTTCTGCCTAGTGGCTTATCCCATGGTTGCAGGATCATCTTAGACAGTCCCAACTTCATATCAGAAAAGATTTCTATCATGCAGTGGTTTATAGGCACACCTTTTGATATGCATTTCTTTGGACTCATTCTCCTTTATGCACAATAGCCACAATAATTTTGCAGTAGCGAGGGATGTTACGGGAATTTGTCAGGTCTGAATTTTTTGTACGAACAATTTTGTGTGTGAACTTCCAAAATGTGTATTAGCTGAACTGCAATACTATTATGTACAAGATCCTCCCTTTTAAATATTTTGCAATTCAGTTCACAACTAAAAACCAGCCAATTTTCCATGGTAGTGTCTACTCAATTTGATTTCAACTCCCAAAGTAAATGGAGCTCTGTTTGTGTTCCATTACTACCGGGAAAGCCTCATTGATGCTGGAAAAGGTAGGTCTGGTATGTGTGTGGGGGGCTCTTTTGCCAGCATAAAAATGACACAATTTATGCCAACAAAAGAACAGTAAGGGGTGGTGGTCTGATAAAGTCCTAGGTAAGTCATAGAATCATAGAGTTGGAAGAGACCACAAGGGCCATCTAGTCCAACCCCCTGCCTTGTAGGAATACACAATCAAGACACCGTGAAGATAACAATGTGTATTAGAGACATTGCACACAGAACTGTACTGCATTAAGGGGAATACTTTCAAACAGCATGCACAATGTATACATAAATACATATCTGAGGAAATGTATACAAAATGCATACAAATGTCAATGCAGGCTGTTTAAAAATGAATTTTGCCATGCTCACACATTGATATGAATGGTGTCTAATCAAACTTGCAGTCAAGGAGATATATATATATATGTGTGTGTGTGTGTGTGTGTGTGTGTGTATTTTAAATCACCCACCCCTAGGTGTACATTCTCCTCACATATGTGAATTACAGAATATTGTTTTTTTCTTGCCTCCTGTACCAAGGAATTTCCTTGGCATAACATTCATCTAATGATTGTGTCTGTCAACCCTTGAAGTCTTAGAGTCCTCAGTGCTGTCCATAGGCAATCAATTTTTTTTTTGAAGTTAACATCTTTCTTTCTTAATTGCCTTGCATTCAGAATATTTTTTGTCTGCTATGAATTAAAACAGGGGAATAAGAATCTATATTTGCAAACATTTCTGTCACAGATTAAACTAATGCTCACTGCCAAACATCAGTCACCCTGATGTACAGCATAAATCAGCTTCTTGTTAATGGGAATCAGGTAGAGGTTTCATGAATCATAGAATCATAGAGTTGGAAGAGGCTCCATAAGCCACGGTGTCCAACCCCACCTCCCCGCTCAATGCAAGAAGTCCAGCTAGAACATCCCGAGTAGGTAGCTGTCTTTTTGAAGATGTCCAGAGAAAAAGACCACACCATCTCTCTAAGTAATTGGTTTCATTCTCAAAGAGCTCTTACTGTCAAGAAGTTCTTTCTAATGTTCAACTGAAATATACCCCCTTGCAACTTAAAACTGTTAGACCTGGTCCTACCTTCTGAGGCAGCAGAGTGTTACCCAAATTGTTTGGAGTCCATGGGGGACCGTCTAATGTCCTAATATTAATTTGGGGAATTTAATTAATTCAACTTGGCATGCTGGGCCAACAGCAGAATCTTTTAACCTATATATACTGGTAATGGATGAGGTTCTAAGCCAAAAGGTACAATTAAATTATCTTTATTATAAATTAATGTTAACAGCATTCATGCAAACACTCAGGCTTCAGACACTCGCACAAGGCTATTGAAGATAGTAGGAAGTATTTGGATAGAGGAATAAAGTAAAATGAAGGGAACCCTGATGGTGCAGTGGTTAAATGTCAGTACTGCAGCCATAATGTTTTGAGTTCGATCCTGCAGGGCTCCAAGGTTGACTCAGCCTTCCATTAGTAGGTCAGTAAAATGAGTACCCAGCTTGTGGGAACAATTAGCTAACACACATTGTAAACTGCTTAGAGAGTGCCTCACACTATAAAGTGGTGTAAAAGTGTAAGTGCTATTGCTAACAATTTGTAAGCCACTCTAAGAGCCTTTGTGGTTGAAGAACGGGGTATACATACTCTAAAATAAATAAAGATGGTAATAATGCCATCACCAACAAAATCACAAAGTTCTAAATATGAGTATGGCATTAAAACATTTCCCCCTCCTTTAGTAATAGAGGAACTGAATGTCACCCAATGAAATTATTTGTGAGTAGGTTTTGGGCAAGCAAACTGCGCTGTCTAGCCTGTGTAGGAGAATGTAGTTTCTAGGAAAGCATAAAAGATAATATGTGTGTACATCTATGTGCATGTGTCTGAATGACACATTGCTTCTACACTGACTGATTAACCTAAGCTTTACATTTGTTATCCTAAACCAAGTATTTCCATATGCTTTGTCATTGTTAGAAAAAGCTGCAGTTTTTCCTAGTATCACTAGCAATCCTTTGATGCATCACATCCTAATGAATTTGCAGCAGAGGATTTCCACCTATATACTATTCACGGGATTTCTGACTTCTACAATGGCCTGACATTAATTTTGCACCCTTAACTAAGGCTGTGTCTACAAAGGCAATGCCTCAAGATTGAACTCCAATCTTCCAAGTTGCTGCTTAATCTTAAAGGACAAGCTGCAGTGAAAAAGAGTATATTGATTTACCCGAGTTACTATTTTGCACCCTGAAATCCATTTTAACAAACATTGGGATCGATAAATGAATCAGTTACATCACTCTTCATTTTTTACTAGTGGGCTGCCTGTTGTAAATTCATTCATTGCCCAAGATAATCATCTGTGACAAAGCTAATGGTAAGGTTTATATAAACAGAATTTACACTGTTGAAAGTGGGGGAAGATCTTGGCATTGTGAATGTTCCCTCCCCCTTCATGAAGCTGTTGAACATATCTCTGTGGGGGTAAGGAGGAGCAAGAAGACCTATGTTAATTTGTACAAATGCACATAGGGACACTTTTCTCTGTGAAGATGGTATAATATTCTCACATGCAGCATAAGGTGTGTGTGTGTGTGTGTGTGTGTGTGTGTGTGTATAGCCAAGGAATTTGGCATTATATATATATATATATATATATATATATATAATGCCAAATTCCTTGGCTTCTACAATACGGCTGAGATCTTACACTGAACAGGAGGAGCATCACACTCCACCCATGCAGTTCTGTGTCCTCTCCCTTGCCTGGAGGCTGCCAAATCCTGGAAGGTGTCCCTGCTTCTGCTGCTTACTCATGGGGAGAGGAGGAGGGAGACATTTCAGACTATGAAGAAGCAGCTGGTGCCAAATCGGAGGGTGGGAAATTGGAGTGTGGTCAGATATGAAGTTGACCCTCCTTTCCCTTCCCTTCAGAGCCCAGAGCAGCCTCATCTTCATTGTCTAAACTGCCTCCCACATCCCTCTCTTTCCAACTGTTAAACAGAAACAATAGCAGCCCCTCCTGTGGTTTGGCAGCTCCCAGAGTTTGTGGGATAAAGCATAAAAGGCTAGAGAATAGCTTTCTGCACACAATCAAAAGAGATTTACAAGCATGTAAAGTCACCTTTTCCTGTATCGGTTTTTAATGGGATGGCAATCCTAGCTCTCCAGATTCTATCCTAAGATACTCACAGAGCACAAAACCCAGCCCTTGGTACAAATTACATTAATAAAGTAGTTCAGAATTATGGCCACAATCCTCTTGTTATCAAACACATGTGTGGAGTCCCTTACCCAAGGGGTTATACTTTTTTGGCCATTGTGAAATTGATTCATAGTTACAAAGGGGAAGTTCCAGAGATGTAACCATTTCACATTGGCCTCAGTCCTTTGGTGACACTTGACTAAAGGAGCCATGGATCCTTTATATTGACCTGCATGTCAACTCACTGTTCATTAATTGAATCTACTTTAGCAGGGGGAGACCAACAAGATTCCAGCCATGCAGCTGAACATTCTTGAATATGCACTGAATGTACCACTCCACTTGATTTCTGGGATTGTAGAAAAGCCAGAAAATGTATTCCCCATTGCACATTCCCATTCACTGGGATTTCTGTCTGCTACAAATGTCTGTCATTCATTTTGCACCCTAAACGGGTACAGTGACAGATACACAACTGTTTGCACAATGTTGGTATTCAGCAGGAGGGTGGTTTAGCACAATCACCATGTAACCAGGTGTAAATGATTTTGTTCCATGTTTTTTTACCCATATTTGTTTATAGTTACGTAGTATGGCTTTTAAAAAATGGGGGAAAATGGCTTGTGGGACAGAAGAAAACTGTGTGATATTTTTGTCCCTGAAAACCACAGAGCAATAGAGAATTCCATACTAATGCTGGAAGGAAATATCATTAGGCTCAACAGTACTGAAGGAAGTATCATATTGACTTCTGAGAGATAAATTGTGCACAAAACTGTGTATTTTTCTAAAAGGGTCAAATGTGTAAAATGACGAATGCATAACCAAATGTGCAATCTGGTAGTGCCCTCAAATGCAGAACTAAATGCTGAACTGAGTGCATATCTGTCTGTGTTGGAGCAGCACATGCAGAATTCCACATCTCCCATCTTGAACTGAATGCAGACATTCCATACCAGATTAAGGTGTCCATCCACCTCCTTAGAGGAACTTTCACATGTTCCAGCCCTCATCTCACAATGGGAAGAACGTGCACATGGGAAGAGAGATATTTTCACACCACTTTTTCAATGGTCTTCGTTCCACATTGGAAACAAGAACAGGCTATTTGAAGCTACAAAAACTGGGATTTGGGAATACAGGCCATCTTAGAGGTACAGTTGGTCTTCTATAGCCACAGATTTGGTATCCACATTTTGAAAATATTCAAAAAATAATAATTCCAAGAAGCAAACCTTGCTTTTGCCATTTTATGTAAGGGACACCATTTTACTATGCCACTGTATATAAAGGAAATTGAGCATCCACAGATTTTTGTATACATAAGGGGTCCTGGAACCAAACCTTGGTGGATACCCACTGTACCCACAATATCAAATATAAAGAGTAATTTTGGTAAATTTGGTAAATATAAAGAGTAAATTTGATATTCACAGGTAGGAACAACCAATTTTACCATTTCCTTCTTGCTGCAGTTTTTCAATACAGTGGGCCCTTGTTATCCACTGGGGTTTCATTCCAGGACCCCGTGTGGATACCAAAATCTATGGATGCTCAAGTCCCATTATATACAATGATGCAGTAAAATAGTGTCCCTTATATAAAATAGCAAAATCAAGGTTTACTTTTTGGAACTTTTTTTGGGGTGGGGGTGGGGGGTGGGGAATATTTTCAAGCCTTGGATGATTGAATCTATGGATGCAGACTCCATGGATCCAGAGGACCAAATGTACTATTCATTGTTGAATTTACATCTGTGCAAAAAGAGAATGGGGGTTCTGCTGAAAATGGAACCTTCTACACAGAAAATAATGGTTTTCTGCCCAGAAAATGCTGTTTTCTGTGGAAGAAATTTATTTTCAGGACAGAAAACACCTATTTCTGTGCAAATGCATGCATACCTTTTTTTTCCCTGCATGGAATAAACTGCAATTTATTTTTTTTTGTTCATCCATGATTTGCCCCATTCGTTTTTCCTAACACCCAGGGAACCATTTTAAAAATATTTTCAAATATTACTTTCATTCTTAAAGGTTCTGTGCACCTACTTAGAGTTCCATTGCATTGTTCAATCCATAGCAGTCCTATTCCTGTAACAGAGATGTGTCGTCGTAAGATGGCAAAGCAGATTTGCCATCAAACACTATAGGTAGTTATTTAACATGCAACTGTTTGTTTAGTGACTTCCCTTTCCTTCCAACGCTCTCACCCCAGCAAAATTTTTGTTCTCCCTTCCCATGCTATTATTTGATTTAACCTTCAAGAACCTCCTAAACTAAGCCACGAAGAGCAACTCCAAACAATAGGGAGGCAGACAATCACCTAGTCTATTGTGCTAATTGCCACTTGTCTTTATACCTCTCTGCCTGACAGCTCATTCTCTTGGCTGCATTTTTGGAGGAGTAAATGCATGCTTCTCCACTGTCATCTATTGTCTCTGCACCTGTAGCCAGTAGTTTTGTATAAAAATATACAGGTAGTTGTGTTTCTCGTGTTCCAATACATTATACTTGTAGAAGGAAGCCTTGCCAGACTTAGCATTACCAGTCCAGCAATTGAATGGCAGGGGTGGGGAATGTGTCACCCTCCCCACTGCAAAGCCCATTGGCCTGATCCAGTAATGCCAATGGATATGGTTCATGGGATTTGCTATCTACCAATACCTGGAGGACCAAACTTTCACCCTGTTTGCTTTGTTGCACAGCCCTATGTATTTCTTCAGAAGTAAGATCCATTCAGTTCAATGAGCCTTTCTCCCTGGTTTGTCATTATAAGATTAAAGCACTAGAGGAAGAGTGGGCAAAGTGCACTCTGCAGGCCTCATGTGGCCCCTAGGTGCAGCCCCTGAAGTGCCCCCAAACCTCTGCCCACTTACCATTGGGGGGGGGGTGATTTTGAGGCATGAGGGGGTGACTTGGCTAAAAGTCACCCAAACCAGCTGGGAATGCAGCAGCTTCCTCCAACCATCCCAGAATCCCCCAGACCTCCTATTTTTAAAATTTTGGGGCTGGGCTTTTGGGTGACTCTTTGCTCCCAAACTGGCCAAAGCCCCCTCCCCCCCCAAACACTTGCAAATTGGTGGTTTCCTTCCCCAACCCTTCAGAGTCCCTAAACAGTACTTAAAATACCCCCAAAGGGAGGAGGAATAAACTTGAAATCACCACAATGGCAGCCAGTTAATTTTTGATAAGCATTTACCAAAATTTGGAAATGTCTTCATCTTTAGGATTAAAACAACTTTTGATTTCATGGAGAAAATGAATGTGGGAGAGTCAGATGTTGGTTGCTTATTAAAGGGCTGGGTAGGAATTTTTCCCCTCTTTCTCGGGTTTATTTTCGCCTACCCCATACTGTGATAAGTGGCATTTGGGATGATTGGCTAGGGTGGTGTTTAAATAGTTAAATTACACAGGGGCCTGAAATTCGGGGGAGGCACAGATTTGGTGTGCACCCTGGCACCTATTTGAGTGAAGGGAGGGTCTCTAGAATGACCAATAAAGTCATGGGACTTAGCAGAAGGGAAGGAGACTCACCTTGGGGCTGGCCCGAGGGATAAGCCCCCACTCTAATCCGTGTGGCTTGAGTGGGGGACTTTTGGGTTGGTCTTCCAGATGCGGGACGGCTCGAGAGCAACCCCAGTGCTGGGGTTCCTCTCGAGGGTTCAGGTGTTCGCCTGGGGAAGCTGGGGGGTAAGGTCTCTCCGTTAGACCTACGGCCTCAGCTGCTTCCTCACTAGGTTGCCCCCCCCAATAAAGATCTTAGAGGGCTTAAATAGGTAGGGTTCAATAAAGACCCTTTATTTCACCCATACATCTTGTGTCTGGTCTCTTTATTCCCTAAGTCGTGTGGCAAAACAACTTTTGATTTCATGGAGAAAATGAATGTGGGAAAGGCAGATGTTGATAGATTTATTGATCCAGGCCCAGGGCTTTGAAGGTTTAACCATTCAAGTCACTTCTGACTGATGGAGACCCTAAGGCAAACCTATCATGGGGTGTTCTGAGGCTGACAGTGTGGGTTGCCCAAGGTCACCCAGTCAGTATTCATGGCTGAGTGGAGATTCGAATCCTGGTCTCCAGACTTGTAGTCCAACACTCAAACCACTATGCCACACTACCACCTTACTGTTTCCCTAGAGCAGAAGTATGATAAGGCATGTACTCCGCCTCCTACCAATAAAGTTTGTGCTGATAATAGGCATGCTCTAGGCATGCACTATTTCCCTACAGCATACCTATTATAAGCACAAAGCTTTTGGGAGAGGTGGGGGGTATATTGTCACACTGATTTGGGTCTATGACAGGAGAGTTACACATCATCTAGATTCTCAAGCTTTGTTCCACTAGATATTTTGGATTTCATCTCCCAGAATCCCTAAGCATTGACCAATTGGGGCTTCTGGGAGTTGAAGATCAAAACTTCTGGATGACCAGAGTTTGAGAACTGCTGTTAAACACCCTTTCCTTCATCATATGTCAGAAAGGAGAAATCCAGGTGATATAGAGCAAAAGTGGACAATTCTGAGAGCCAAATATTTGTCCCAGTGCTTGCCATGAGTTGTGACAGATATAGAAATGCAATGCAATAACAATAATAAATGGAAGTAACTGGATGTCCACTTCTGTTTTCAATTTTGGGGTGATTTTTTGAGGGGGGAGAATTACCACCTATGAAAAAAATGGCCCTGCAAAATGTCCCCCATGAAAAGATGGCCACTCCTGGAGGCCTTCCTGACAAGTACAAAATGTCTTGGGGCTGCCTGCAACCCAAGAGCCACAGTTTGTCCATCCTTGGGATAGATCATTGGGGTGATTCAGGAGGGCTTCTCTTATATTTTTTGTGTTGCATCTCCTGATTGTCTGCTGCCACAGGGTCTGAATTTGATGACCGACCATTTGAGCTCCTCAATACTGTTCACTCTGTTGTTCACATCCAAAGTTATGATTCTTCACCAACGCCAAAGATTTGGACACTTTCATTTTCCTCCACAGTAAGACTCTTGGGGTTTGCTTTAGAGAGGTCACATTTACTTGATACATATTCTCCCGTTGGGGCATGGCAAGAAGTCACACTATTGTTCTGTAAACTACACATAGAATCATAGAATTGCAGAGTTGGAAGAGACCACGAGGGCCATCCAGTCCAACCCCCCTGCAACGCAGGAAATCACAATCAAAGCATCCCTGACAGATGGCCATCCAGCCTCTGTTTAAAGACCTCCAAGGAAGGAGACCCCACCACGCTCCGAGGGAGTGCGTTCCACTGCCGAACAGCTCTTACTGTCAAAAAGTTCCTCCTAATGTTGAGGTGGAATCTCTGTTCCTGGAGCTTGCACCCATTGCTCCGTGTTCCAGTCTCTGGAGCAGCAGAAAACATAAGCCTGCTCCATCCTCAGCGTGACATCCCTTCAAATACTTAAACAGGGCTATCATATCGCCTCTAAACCGTCTTTTTTCCAGGCTCAACATACCCAGCTCCCTAAGTCTCTCCTCATAAGGCATTGTTTCCAGACCTTTCACCATTTTAGTTGCCCTTCTCTGGACACGCTCACCTTTTAGAAGTTCAGCTCAGCTTCAGCCATCAGGCAACATTTGCCAATCATCTTCCAACATATAAGCCACCTTTATGACAACTTAGTCTGAGGAATGCAGACCGCACGTGTGCAAAAAAGGCCTGTATTCAATGGAAGACCATTGCTGGCATCCACCTTCCCTATCAGTAAGGTAGTGAATACCCCTCCTTTTTATTCCAAATGTTATGCCCCAGAAAGATTCAGTAGCTTGGATAGTTTCTTTAAAACAGTTCCCAAACTTTGGTCCTCCTGATGTTTTCGACTTCATATCCCACAATTCCTGACTGTTGGACAAGGTGGCTAGGGCTTCTGGGAGATAAAATCCAAAACACTTGGATCAAAGTTTGTGAAACACTGCTTTAAAATCTGAACTAAAACCCAAAGTGGATGCAATGCCCAAGTGCCTCCAAATTAATTTTTATTCTCCAGGTATTCAGGTATGAACTTCAGCAGATCTCATTGTGCTCCTTAATGTTTACAACTTGCTTTTAAACATTCTCTACTAGTGTCATAAAGTAGGGCTGGTCAACTGATCGGGTATAAGCCCTATCTTGTACTTTAATTTATTTTGGTCAGAATCCACTAGTATTGTTCTGATCACGGAACTGTTCTTGTCAGTGAATTCAGAAAGGAGCAATGCCCCTTCCCAACCCAATGTACATTCAAAACCTTCTCTAGAGGACTGGGAAATACTCTGGATTAGGTTTTCATGTGGCATAGAGGAGGACAAAAAAATCCCATCATGGTAGCAGTCAGTTGCTAGCACATACACACCAACATTTCCTAGATGAAAACAGAGATGTGTTTATCTATATAAATTGCCTTTAGTTACATTCATGAAGAAATAAGCATTTTCAATGTGTAAGAAACAGAGATGCTCTTTGAAGTAAAAGCTCTTCTTTAGATTTTCTGTCACATGCTTCCACTGTGGTTTAGCACAGGGTTCATAATTAAGGCAAAAATCCCATAAATACCTAGGCCTAAATCCAATTGTTAGCTGCAACTTGAATGGCCCCATTGAGTCAATGAAATTTACCTATGTATTGACTTAACATATAATCACAGAATCATAGATCTGAAAGAGACCACAAGGGCCATCCAGTCCAATCCTCTGCCTTGTAGGAATACACCATCAAAGCATTTCCGACAGATGGCCATCCAACCTCTGTTTAAAAACCTCCAAAGAAAGAGACTCAACTACACTCCCAGTCAGTATATTCTACTGTCAAATAGCTCTTACCATCAGGAAGTTCTTCCTAATGTTTAGGTGGAATCTCTTTTCATGTTTGTTTTGATGGATTTCATGGGTCTCCCATAATTGTGACAACCTACTGGAATTAGATCTTAGCTGGGCAGAAGTTCTATTGAACTCAATGGGACTAATTTTTAGTATTCTTATGTAACATTGTACTGTACAATTCTACATGGTGCCAACCTTATAGCAAAGCCTGGCCTCTGATCGGTGGTGGTAGTGGGGTTATGTGGTAAAGTATACTTCTGACCTCCAGTTGCCTGCCTGTTAAACAGAAAAGTCTGAGTCACAGAATTGATCAAAATTTGGTTACCTGCCAGATTTCATACTTCCTGAACATTCTGATGCAGTTTGCAGCTCAAAAAAGGACAAAAATATATTCGAAATGCATATTTTTGAGAGAAAAAAGGTTTAGAACTGCTTATTTTGAGAGAAGATAATCTAACCATGCATAATTATCTCCATATTTAAAGGTATATTTTGGGCATATTTTAAAAAAGATGTGATGAAATTTAATGTAGAAATAAAACAGAAGAGATTTATGTATAAAAACATGCAAAAGTTTCACAGACCAGAAATAGATTCATCCATCTCTTTTGTGGTGTGCCAAGTGCCCCATCCAGAGGATTGGAAAATGCTAGTTGGGAGTGATACGAGCCATGGCTCTGTAGAGCAGTGAACACAAAATGCTGAACCACTAGAGAAAATTGAAATTGCTTCACGGTAATGAGTCAGAGATGGAAGTGATGTCCAGAATAGGATGCCCAGCTGTGTTACTAGAGGATGTGGGAATATTGTGTGACTTCAAGGAATTGGGACAGAGATGACATGGTGGTGGGTGCAGGAGTTTAAAAGGGGATGGGCCTGATGGCTAAGAATGTGGGGTGGAAGTTTTGGATTTCAAATCCCAGAAGCCCCAAACAGCATTGCCAGTGTCAAAGGTTTGTGGCAGTTACAGTCCAAAACAGCTAGAGGGCCAAAGATTCCCCTGCTCTGGCTTGGAGCAAAATCCAACACTTTCTGGATTCTCCTGAGGCCATACTCTGTCTCCCCTTGCCACATCTCTTTTCCCTAGGCCATATCTCCACACCTAGCATAAGGTTGTTCTTTCTTCCCCAAGTAAGTGAGGGCTAGGCTTTTCACAGCTCAGGCCTGGGCCCTCTTCTCTGATTCTTAGGATGAAGAGGAGAAATCTCAAGGCAACAGTACCGCCTTGAAAAGTGTTAAAAGGAACAACCTAACAAATGAGGAAAACACTTTTCAAGGCAGTACTGTCACCCTGAAATTCCTCCTCTTCATCCTAAGAATCATTTTAGTTTTACCAACAATGCCCACCCCCTGGAATGGCCTAGGCATCCTTTCCCCCAGAAGCCATTCCACAGCCAAGTATACAGAACTGTCCTTATGAGCACTATCCTCCTGTTTGCTGTTGTGTACCATGGACGAGGGGCATTGTGCTAGGAGGTAGAAGACATCCTATTCTGCAACATCCACCAAAATACAAGCATGCAAAAAAATATATCACAAAAAAATACTGTGTTCTCTTTTAGAATATAAGGAGAGTCATGCTGAATTACACCAAAGGTCAATTAGGTCCTGAATTGGTCAATCCGAGGTCAATTCAACTGCCTATGGAAAGCCAACAAACAGGATAGGAGAACACTGGAACTTCCCTTGTTTTCCCTCAGCAACTGGAATTGGGTCACCATATTGTTGTCAAATAAATGAGCAAAAGAGCATATCAAGTCTAAACTCTCCCTAGAAGCCAAGATGACTAAACTAAGATTGTCATTCTTTAGACATATTGTAAGAAGACATGACTCACTAGAAAAGATAATAATGCTTGGCAAGGTAGAAGGCAGCAGGAAAAAAAAGGCAGACCATATTACAGGTTGATAGACTCGATCAAGGAAACCATGGCTTTGAGTTTGCAAACCCTGGCTGGGCTGTTGATAGGAGAGTGACTTGGAATTCTCTCATTCATAGGGTCACCATAAGTCGAAGTCGACTAGATAGCAATTAACAATATCAAATTGCTGTTTCTGATAGTGGAAGTAATGGGTAACCATCATGATGGTAATAACTGATAGTCTTCTTCTCTTCTACTCAGCTTGTAAAGATGGGGAGGGCTGGTGTCAGGTATCAGTTTTCCCAATCTCATAGAGCACAAGCTTTAGGATTCATCAGAAAACTTTATTGCAGAAATCCAGGAAGCATACAATACAAAGTCATTGCCGAGACTGAGAACCTAATGGTTACACTCTAAGTTAAAAACAATTTACAACCAACAAAATCTGGTGGGCTGCATAACTATTGGTTGTCCATCATCCACAGACACAGGCATTCCTTAAACAGAAAGTTAACATCTTCCCAGCATCTCTAGCCATGAAATTATAACCATTGTAATAGCCATGAAATTATAACCAATTGCAGTTGCTTTGTTATCTCCATTCCCAAGCAAAGCACATACATCTTTTCACTCCTACACAAACTGCTATGCACACTCTACATCAAAGCCCCAGGGAAACTAATGAATATGGCAGGAGCAAGAGAAAAAGAGACTGACAACTAGGCAAAGAAAATTCTGGTATCTGTGCAAATTGTGCTTAATTATGTACTAACATATTCTTCCCAGCAAACTTCACAACTGTATATACAGAGATACTTCTGGGGTTTCTTAGCAATTTTTCCTTTTCCTTTGACACCAACCCATCTCTTACCTAAGCTGTCTTCTTCGACTGATTTGAAGCCTCAGGTGTTTGAATGGTTAAATAGCACAGGCAGAATGAAACTGGAAACTGGAAAATGAATTCTTCTAAAGATTGGTCAGGAAGAGATACATAGTTTTGTTACAGATTCCTCTGTTGACTTTTGTTCCAATAAAATAAAAAAAAATTCACAAGTTAACTTTGAGGCCAATTTCCCTCTTTCTGACACTGCTTTACACAGCCTAACGAAAGGCAGGGTTCTTCCTTCCCTTCCCTTTTCTGCTAGTTAAAGGCTTTAAAAAAAAGAAAAGAAAAGAGGGGGGAAAGAAAAGAAGAGCTTGAAGATGAAGCCTTTTGTCTTAAAGGCAAGAAATGGCATGAGATGCTACTAGGCTGTGCATTGCTATTGATCAGACAATTTTTAATCTTTCTTTAAAAGAGATAGACAGACAGAGAGAAAGTTCATTAAAGGGAGGTACAAGAATGTGTATGTATTTGTGTTGGTGGGTGTTTTCAGGTTCATTTTGCAATAGCCCCTCAAGCACAGAAGAAAGCTTCAACTATAGCCAATATGGGATTCCTAAGGAAAGATGCCTTTAATTAAGGCTGAAGAGTAGGAACAAATTTCCCTGGATATCCTTTTTACAAACATTATTTTATTAGAGTTTTTAAAATAAGACTTTCATGTTAGCTATCTGTCAGCTTTCCTTTCCAAATAATGAAAAAATGGGACACAACAGTCAGAAAGCTGGTCACAACTGCATACATTAGGAATTTCCTCAGGTGGCAGATATTGGGACTATTAAAGACTATTTATGAAAAACAAAGTGCAAAGGTGGACATGTTGTAGAGAAAGAAATCCAAAAAACGAAAACAAAATTCCACCCCCCACCAAGACAATAATCAAAACCAGAAGTGGCTGAGCATCCACATCTAGTTTTGAAAAAGACAACAGGCAATTAAAGAAATAATTGGTGAGACAAAAAAAAAATCTCCCTTATGACCACAGCTCTTTTACAATTTGCTGCTAATCCAAAAAGAAGAAAAGCCAGCACATTTCACATACTGGAATCTTCATCTATCTTCATTGACTGAATTCAATACAGTAGATACCAAGATTCCCCTTATGAAGAAAAATACACTGTACAGTGGGCCCTTGGTATCCACTGGGGTTTGGTTCCAGGATCCCCATGGATACCAATATCTATGGATGCTCAAGTCCCATTATATACAATGGCATAGTAAAATGGTGTCACTTATATAAAATGGTAAAATCAAAGTTTGCTTTTTGGATTTTATTTTGAATATTTTCAAGCCATGGATGGTTGAATCTGTGGATGCAGAATCCATGGATATGGAGGACTGACCATACCTGCTTTAGTCATGTGCTACTGTGTGCATTTCTAGAGTAATTTAGTTATGTTCCTTTTCAATGCAATTGTAACAACATCTACCCATTTCTAGAAGAGTGAATTTCTCCACTCACCCACTTTCCATATATACATTTTGCATCTTTTGTTTAGCAGTTTTTGAATGGAAGGAGCAAGGGGGGGAGTATGGGGTTCATTTAAGCTACTGTAAAAAAAGGAAACTACATCTTAGTTACATAGAAATGGTAGATACAAAAGATAATTTTTTTTGTCAATGTCTGCATAATTCAATAATTAAAATAAAAGCATTCAGTGGTTGGAGATGAGTGGTCAACAGACCTCATAGAAGAGAGATGCAAGACAATTAATACTTCAATGATTGTACAAGAAGTTGAAATAAATTTGTACCATGGGGATATGTTAATATTACATACTGCTGGGATAGGGATGTAAAGAATCTAAAATATTGAAAATATGATTAAAACATGTTTCTTGAGTATCAAAAAACCATGATAAGAAGAGCCCTGGACTGATGGGAATCTTTGTAGTTTAGGACTTACTTTACACAAAATTTGCACTTGGTTATTTTGGGCAGGAAACACTATTTCCTACATAGAAAAAGGTGATTATCGCACAGAAAATGTTGCTGATGAATCATGCCATGAAAATTTTCCATGTGGTTGATTTGCTCTGAAAGCAGCATTGAAGACAGCATCAATACAGAAATACTATTTTCTGTGGAGAAAACACTGCTTTCTGTGCAAAACAGCCATGTGCAAATTTTGTACAAAATAAGTTTCAAATTGCAAACAGGCTTTGAAAACTGTAGTCTTCAATGACATTCTTGCAAGCTGGAAGAAAATCACAAAAAATTACTTGTTGCTTGCTTCAAGAAAAAAAAAATGGTGATGAATTACACCCTTACACTGGGATGCCAAGATCTGTGCAGACACTGAGAACCTTCATGGCTCGGTCTACTTGTTAACAGATCAGCCACTTCAGGGATATTTAGTAAAAAAGGGAAACTTTTTTCTTTTGGTACAGATTATGTATGCTTTAAACAGTGGCAACTGGTGGCTTTCATGTTCGTGGGAGCAGTGAATCCATTCCAGAGTTTAATCTAGATTTCAAAGGAGCTATCTAAGGGTGCTGAACATAGTTTGGGGAATGTGAAATAAGTTTTTCCAAGTTTGAACTAAAATCCAAAGGAGATTCAGCTCCCCACTGGCATTCATTCATTTCCTCAGAGTTCTCCCAATATGAGACCCAAGGTAGCTCACAATAGGAAAGAAAACCAAATACCATTAAAACCATGGATAATAAAAAAGTTAAAGAAATAATTAAACAAGCAATCCTATTAAAAATTTTGAATTCAAACACTTTTTAAAAGGCCTCTAAGATGATAAAAACAAAACACACTCCAATTAAAAGACCCTCTGCATCAGACAAATTAATATTCAAAGGCTGGAGTGAACAGAAAAAGAGAAGGGTCCAACCTAGCTCCCCATGGCAGAAACTCCACATTCAGGGAGCAGACACTGATGTCTTCATCCAAAATCGATATGATGGAGAGAAAGCCCACCCCAACCCTGCTTCTAGGGTCTTACAACTCAGGTGGGCTCATATAGGGAGATATGATCTTTCAGACAGTCTGGACTCAAGCTATATATGGCTGTACAGGTTCATAACCAGCAATTTGAATTGTGCTCAGAAATGAATTGGTAGCCAGTGAAGCTGTTTAAACAGTAGAGTTATATGTTCCCTATTACCAACCTCATTCAACAGTCATCAGCTCCCATTATTTGTAGACATCCCTTTTTCCCAACATGAGGGGAGCATGTTCAGAAAAAATGATGTGAAGGTATCTCATAGATCTCCATTCTGCTTTCAGATGAAAGAATGCATCAAAGTTTCTGGTAACATCCACATAAAGTAGGACTAAATTCCCTTGGAAGAAGTATCTCAATTTTCCACTTTCAATTATTTATAAAATCAGAGTTACTTTCTGGGCCTCAAGCCTTCCAAGATCGTGGGCTGGGTATGTGTCTCCCTTTACAGAAGACAGTCTTCTATTGGAAAGATGGGTAGAAGTGGGTCCTCTGAAGGCATCCTCATTTTGGAAGGTTTTTGTGTCCATGTCCTGTATTGCATGTTCTGTACGTGTACTAGAAAGTCTTTCCATGCAAGTATATTTTATGTACTGCAGGACTCACCTTTGGGGTTTTATAGCCATGTGTGAAAATTCATTCTTAGCTATGAAATTTGTGGTGGCATCATACTGGCACTCAGTGCTTTATCAGAGAAAAGCAAATGTAGACATCTTGGCTTCTGAAAGTAATGTTCTTGAAGGAATTTCAAGTAGAAGGTTTCCCTGAAAATTTACAGAGAAATCATAGCTCATTACACAGTGTTAAACTGTGGCAGCCCTAGAGAGACAATTTTCACTAGGGGGAGGGTAAGAGACAAAAATTGGAGGAGAAGAAGGTTTTCAGGATCTGTCACTCTAAAATAGGTTTCTGTGGGGAAAAGGTAATGACAAATATGCCCACTCAACGAATGCATCTTACGTAATTGGAAAGTATGTCATGAAGTTTCCAAAAAAAGTAAAGAGAAGAAACCAATGTGTTACACAGGCAAAACAGTTGATCACCAACAATGGTCCACCCTGGCCTCACATCGGGAGGCATGGAGACGCACTATCCACAATGCTGCAGCCTTATTTGAGAACTCACGCCGAACAAGTCTTGAAGAGAAACGACAATGCAGAAAGAATCATAACCTGGAAACATCACCAAAGGAGACCTTCTGCTGTGCTTTCTGCAACCGGACTTGTTTATCTTGGATTGGCCTTTTTAGTCATCAGCGCGCTTGCAGAAAGCACAGGATGACTCCTTCCTGAATCTTAATTTGTGAAGAAAAGCCAGAGAGAAACAGTTCAGATAATTAGAGTAGGGTTATTTGTGCAATATGCATTTAATTTGTAGTCACTGTTATTTAGTTTACACAACTGTTTTGCATGTGTAACACATTGGTTTCTTCTCTTTACTTTTTTTGGAAACTTCATGACATACTTTTCAATTAAGATGCATTCATTGAGTGGGCATATTTGTCATTAGTTTTTCCCCACAGAAACCTCTTTTAGAGTGACAGATACTGAAAACCTTCTTTTCCTCCAATTTTTGTCTCTTACCCTCCCCCCTAGTGAAAATTGTCTCACTAGGGCTGCCATGGGCTGCCTTTCCCACTGTAGTCATGCCACTGAATTTCAGTGGCAAAGCATGCCAATAGAATGTGGTAATAAACTGCTCCCCCTTTAAGAATCAGGAAATACTTGTTTTAAGGTGTGTGTGTGGGTTATAAAAAATGCTGCCAAAATTTGGCAGCTTTCTTTTGGGAGGGGTAGAGTCTGGGAAAGTGTCCTTGGGGCAGCCACATATATGGACTATTCATTGCCTCTCTTCCCCCAACATGAGAGAAATTACATCTAAACAGTGAACATGATTCTATTATCTTTGACTTCAAATACATCTATTTGTCATGCTGGGGGAGAAGGAACCTACTCATAACCATTAATGTTCATTTCATAAAATTAACACTTTAGAGTGAAATGCTCCAGCTGTTTCTGCTGAAGTACTTTGTTTTTTACCAGTACGTACAGTATGACGCCATATCCACTGGACTGATATCTGCAGTTTCACTTACCTGAAGAAATATGTTCTCTCTAGGTATTTTCTAAGTCCCCCAGTGCAATTCTATGGTATGCTTCTGCGGGAAGTTGACCATAGAGTTGCACTGGAGGACATAGAAAATGCTGAGAGAGGTGTTCTTTCTAGGAGTCTCTAGGTCCTTCAGCACAACTCTATGATATGCTTGGGCTGGAAGTAATTGATTTCAATAGGGTTAACTATTATCTATGGTTTTCTCTTTCCACCGTAAGTTCAGGAATGTACCTCCTGTAGATATGGGGGGTCATACTGTAAGCTACTCCAGTTATAAATGATTTGAAGATTACATGTACAAAAAAAAAAAAAAACAAAAAAAAAACTCCTGTTGTAGCAGCCTGGCTTTTAAGAAGTTGTGCTTGTTTGCCTTATCTTCACTTCATATTAAATCATTTCAGCCTGCAAGTATAAAAGGGAATTCACAAAGCGACAGAGAAACTACTTTTGTAAAAGTGAAAGTGTTTAGGGGAGTGTGTGTATTCTTTCTCTGTGTGTGCTGTAATATAAACATTAGTTTGCACAATAGATTACAAAAACTCCATGGAACATAATGCAATCTTAAACTCCCTTTCAGCAGTTTTCAATATCCACATCAATCTTGGATCATAAAAAATGACGGAATCAATAATGTGATGATAAGCTAGGCAAAATTGTTTTGACTGGTTTCAAAAGAAAATCACAGAAGGACCAGGCAACTGGCAAAGAATGAAGCTGGATTCTGGATCTGGATGAATATTTTAGTTAGGTATTGTCTTGCATTAATTTGTATAGTTGTTAATTGTAGTGGAATTGCTTCCATTTTTGAAAGTACAGGCCCATTCTCTTCCTGTGATTTGATTTTTTAAAAACTGCTTTTGGAGACAGATCCCTCCCCCAATTTGTGTGTGCAAGAGAATATTTCCCTTCTTTCAATCACACCCTGCTGCAGCTTTCACACCATGTTTGTAGGGAATAAAGGATGGTTCTGACTAATATTTCCAAGATGAGTGGCATGAGCAGTAGTTTAGTAGAACTAAGGCTTGAAGGTTCATGCACCAGATATTTTTTATTAACAGGAATGGTAGCATCATTTGCCTCTCTCCTCCATCTTCCCTGTTCCCAGCAATAGTCAATTTCTATGAGCTATCCCTGTTGCTCTGCAAAGTATTTGTGTGGAAGGTATGGATCAACCAGTCAGCTGCATTTCTGGACTCTCCTTTGCGGTGTACCTATTGGGCATATTCTGATGAGCATATGCAATTCAGATCTCATGGAATCTTGCACACCGCAAAGGTCACCTAGTCCAACAGGCTGCTGTACAAGAATACACAATATTATAGCACTCCTGAAAGGTGCCCATCCAACCTCTGATTAAAGATCTCCAGAGAAAGAGTCCACCACCCTTCAAGACAGTCTATTCCACTCTAAGGCTTGCACTTACAGTCAAGAAGTTCTTCCCAATGTTAATGCTCCTCTTCTCTTGTAATTTGAATCCACGGGTTTATGTTCTTATCTCTGGAGCAGCAAAATTAAACAAGCTAGCTCCATCTTCTACATGACATCCCTTCAGATATTTAAAGATGGCTGTCATGTCACCTCTTGGTATTCTCTTCCCCAAGCTAAACGTATCTAGTCATTCCTCATAAGCCTTGGTTTCCAGCCTTTGATTGTCTTGGTTGTTCTCTGGACACGTTCCAGTTTGCCAATATCCTTCTTGAATTGTAGTGCCTAGGACTAGACACAGTATTCCAGGTGAGATCTGACCAAAGGTCATCACAGCACAGAACCAATCACAACCAATTATAGGGAAGGGCAGTTTCCTCAATTGGGCACCTTCCTGCTTCCATGGTAGGAAGCCAGGGACAATAGCCCTGACTGGCTGGTGGCCCAGGAGCCTTGCCCCCATGAGAACAGAATAACTACATTCCCACTAATGTTCATGAAGGCTATATACTACCTCGAGTATCAGAAGCACTAAATGGCCAAGATCCTACATTGCTTCTGCATAGCATAAATATCCACTGGTGAAGTTACATCAAGCAGCTCCTCTACAGAATGCCAATGTAGTGCAATATACATTATATGGACTAATGGTCAAGGTGCATGGCTGACAACTCATTGTGCAATCGTCATGCATAGCACACAAAGGAAATACATAATGTGCATTCACATGCTACTTTCTATGCTACATGCTACATGTGCAAGTTGGTAGCCCTCTTGGAGGAGAAAGTCCAGCAGCTGGAGACACAGGTAGCTACACTTCAACAGATTTGTGAGCAAGAGGTTTTCCTGGACAGAACAGAATGAACAGTCTTGGATGGAGACCACACAGAGGAAGTGGCTGTGGAGGAGAGGGTCACTTCACAGACACAAGAAGTAGACAGCTGGAGGAATGTCACACACAGAACAAGAAAATCCAGGGATTCTTTGAGCAGCTTGCAGCTACAGAATCAATTCGAAGCCCTCTCTGATATCAAGGACAACGAGGAAGAACAGCATAGACAGACTTCAGGGGCAGAGCAGGGGACCTTGAGAGTACCACTGCAAGGAACAGCCACTGCTAAGCCTTGGCGGAGGCGTATGGTGGGGGTGGGGGACTCCTTGCTACGGGGTACAGAAGCAGTAGTTTGTGGGCCTGACAAGATATCCCAGGAGGTGTGTTGTCTCCCTGGGGCAAAGATCCATGATGTGACGGAGAGGCTGACAAGACTCGTCAAGACTACGGACCATTACACTTCCCTCTTGGTCCATTGGGAACCAATGATACAGCAAGGCACAGTTTTCCGAAGATCAGAAGAGATTATGAGGCTCTGGGGAGGAAGCTGAAAGAAATGGACGCACAGGTGGTCATCTCGTCTCTTCTGCCAGTTGAAGGGCGTGGTCCAGGAAGGGAGAGGAAAATAGCCAATGTAAACAACTGGCTCTGTAGATGGTGTTGCCGAGAACGATTTGGATTCTTGGATCACGGGCTGCGCTTCCATGAGGGGGGACTTCTGGCAAGGGATGAGTTGCATTTCACGACAGTTGGCAGAAACATTTTTGCCAACAGTCTCAAGAATTTGATCAGGAGGGCTTTAAACTGAGTCATGTGGGGGAGGGAGACAGTATTCTGGAAGGCAAAGGGGCTGGAGAAAATAGTCAAACTGTCATAGAGGGAACAAGGCAAACAGCACAAGGACCCAACTGTGGGAGGCAAAAAAAAAAAAAAACCTTGCACAGGCAGCAAGTAAAGGGAACACATGGTCTCAGATGTCTCTACACTAATGCACAGAGCATGGGAAATAAGCAAGATGAACTTGAACTCCTTGCACTACAAAGCAAGTATGATATAATAGGCATTACTGAAACCTGGTGGGATAAGTCGCATGATTGGAATGTAGGAATAGAGAGGTATAACCTTTATAAGAGAAACAGGCCAAATAGGAAAGGAGGAGGAATAGCATTATATATCAGGGATATTTATACCATTGAAGAGATCCATGACATCAATACTGAAAGCCAGGTGGAGAGCATCTGGATAAAAATTAAAGGGGAGGGAAACAACAGGGATGTTATTGTGGGACTCTACTACAGACCCCCAAGTCAGATGGAGGAATTAGATGATGCCTTTCTAGAACAGATGACCACACACGCAGAAAAGAGAGATGTAGTAGTGATGGGTGACTTCAACTATCCTGAGATTTGCTGGCAATCTAACTCAACCAAAACTTCAAGGTCTAGCAAATTCCTTACTTGCCTGGAAGACAATTTCAAGGTCCAAGAGGTGGAAGAGGCAACAAAGGGGTCAGCTATTTTGGATCTGATCCTAACCAACAGGGATGACCTGGTTAATGGGTTGCAAGTGGTGGGATCCTTAGGTGAGAGTGATCATGTTCTCCTGGAGCTTGTTATACAATGGAAAGGAGAAGCCAGGCATAGTCAGACACACATTCTTGACTTTAGGAGAGCTGATTTCAACAAACTCAGGGAAATACTGGGGGTGATCCCATGGTCAGGAATACTAAAAGAGAAGAGACTTCAAGATGGATGGGACTTTCTCAAAAGGGAGATACTGAAGGCACAATTTCAAACAGTACCATTGAGGAAGAAAAATGGGAGGTGTCTCAAGAAACCAGGAGGATGACTAAAGAACTTTCAATGGAGCCAAGTTTTAAACGGAACATGTATAGGAAATGGAAAAAGGGGGAAATCACCAAAGGAGAATTCAAACAGATAGTGAACACGTGTAGGAGTAAAGTCAGAAAAGCTAAAGCGCAGAATGAGCTCAGGCTTGCTAGAAAGGTTAAGAACAATAAAAAGGGGTTTTTGGGGTATGTACACAGCAAAAGGAAGAAGAAGGAAATGGTAGGGCCACTACATGGAGTAGATGGCAAAATGCGAACAGGGGGCAGAGAAAAGGCAGAATTACTCAACACCTTCTTTGCCTCACTGTTTTCAGAAAAGGAAAAGGGTGATCAAACTGAGGATAAAGGAACAGAGGACACAATAGGGGAAATCCAGCTCTCTCTGGCTTTTCTTCGCAAACGAAGATTCAGGAAGGACTCATCCCGCGCTTTCTGCAAGCGCGTTGATGACTAAAAAGGCCAATCCGAGATAAACAAGTCCAGTTGCAGAAAGCACAGCAGAGGGTCTCATTGGGTGATGTTTCCGGGTTGTGATTCTTTCTGCGTTGTCGTTTCTCTTCTAGACTTGTTCGGCATGAGTTCTCAAATGAGGCTGCAGCATTGTGGATAGTGCGTCTCCATGCTTCCCGATGTGACGCCAGGGCGGACCACTGTTGGTGATCAATTTGGCCGAGCCTGAGATGTTGTTTCAGGGAGTCTTTGTTTCACTTATTTGGAGTGCCCCTCTTACGCTGACCCATGGCGAGTTCACCGTAGAGTAGTATTTTTGGGAGGCGATGGTCCTCCACCCTAAAAACGTGCCCTGCCCAGCGCAGCTGCGTTCTCAATATCATGGCCTCAATACTGGTGATCCCTGCTTGCTCAAGGACAGCAACAATCGTCACATAGTCAGTCCAGTGTATATTTAGGATTGTGCATTGATAGCACTGGTGAAAGTGCTCGAGGAGTTGTAGGTGGTGGCGATAGGTGACCCATGTTTCAGATCCATAAAGGAGGATAGACAGTACAATGGCTCTATACACACTGATTTTTGTGCTTTGCCTCAGGTGTTTATTGCTCCAGACTCTTTTGTGAAGTCTTCCAAAAGCACTATGTGCCTTTGCTAATCTGTGATCGATCTCTTTGTCAATCTTGGCATCTGAGGAGATGATGCTTCCCAGGTAGGTGAACTGCTGAACGGACCTGAGCACAAATTTGTTTGGGCTGGAAGTCAACCTGAAGAAAACATAAGTTCTTTACCAGCCTGCACCACAAGACGAACACCACCAGGGGAAACCCAGCACGGAATAAGCAAAGAGGTAGTAGAGGAATACCTTCTTAATTTAAATGAATTTAAATCTCCAGGACCACATGAACTACATCCAAGAGTATTAAAAGAGTTGGCAAATGTAATCTCAGAGCCATTGGCAATAATATTTGAGAACTCCTGGAGAACAGGAGAACTCCCAGCCAACTGGAGGAGGGCAAACGTTGTCCCCATCTTCAAAAAGGGGAAAAAAAAGAGGATCCCAACAATTATCATCCAGTTAGTCTGACATCAATACCAGGGAAGATTCTAGAGCAGATCATTAAACAAAGAGTCTGTGAAGATTTAGAAGGCAATGCCATAATCACAAAAAGTTAACATGGGTTTCAGAGAAACAAGTCATGCCAGACTAATCTGATCTCTCTCTCTCCCTCTCTCTCTCTCTCTCTCTCTTTTTTTTTTCTTTTTTTTTTTTTTGATAAAATTACCAGCTTGGTAGTGAAGGGAAAGCTGTGGATATCACATACCTTGATTTCAGTAGGGCCTTTGACAAGGTTCCCCATGACATTCTTGCAAACAAGCTTGTAAAATGTGGGCTAGACAAGTTAACTGTTCAATGGATTTGTAATTGGTTGACTGGCCGAACCCAAAGGGTGCTCAGCAGTGGCTCCTCTTCCTCTTGGAAAGATGTGACCAGTGGGGTGCCACAAGTTTCTGTCCGTGACCCAGTGCTATTCAACATCTTATCAGTGACTTGGATGAGGGAATAGAGAGCATACTTATCAAATTTGCAGACAACACCAAATTAGGAGGAGTAGCTAATACCCTAGAGGACAGGATCAAAATTCAAAATGACCTGGATAGACTGGAGAGCAGGGCCAAAGTTAACAAAATAAAATTCAATACGGAGAAATGTAAGGTACTGCACTTAGGTTGGAAAAACAAAATGCATAGATATAGGATGGGGGAGAACTGGCTGAACGAGACTGTATGCAAAAGAGATCTAGGAGTCCTAGTAGACCACAAGTTGAACATGAGTCAACAGTGTGATGCGGCAGCTAAAAAGGCCAATGCGAGTTTGGGCTGCATCAATAGAAGTATAGTGTCTAGATCAAGGGAAGTAATAGTGCTGCTCTATTCTGCCTTGGTGAGGCCTCACCTAGAATACTGTGTCCAGTTCTGGGCACCACAATTAAAAAAGGATATTGACAAATTGGAGCGTGTCCTAAACCGCCTGCATGCAGGGTTGGGGCTGCGGCTTCCAGTGCATCTTTACACCTGCCGGTTTCGTCCCTCGCCAGTCGCTACAGGGCTTTTTTGGAAATGGATTTGTCCTTCGAGCCTGTGCAATGGATTTTTCTGGTGGAGCGCAGCGTGCACAGAACTGGCCTCACCCTTTAAACCAGAGATTCATCTGCCGTGGCCTTGCAAGCATGGACGTGGCAGTGAGGTCCTCGGGCCGTAGGTTTGATTAGAGTTTCCTTCTCTGAGATGGTTGACCTTACAGGGTTGGACGAGCACCATCTGCCCGGGTTTGGGATTGGAGTTTTCCTTCTCCTAGGACGGTTGCCACAAGGCTAGAGAGCCCATCCTGCCCTTTGACGCTCTTTGTCAGACCCTTCGGTTTTGACCTGTCTGGCATGGGAGACCCTACCGGTGGCTATTATGCCACCGCCAGCATAGCTCAAAACATCATTAGGGTACGCAAGCCTCTCTCCCACGACAAGGGGGCGTCAATGGAGAGGGGAGCGTGTCCACAGAAGGGCGACTAAAGGTCTGGAAACCATGCCTTATGAGGAGAGACTTAGGGAGCTGGGTATGTTTAGCCTGGAAAAAAGATGGCTAAGGGGTGATATGATAGCCCTGGTTAAGTATTTGAAGTGGTGTCACATTGAGGATGGAGCAAGCTTGTTTTCTGCTGCTCCAGAGACTGGAACACGGAACAATGGATGCAAGCTCCAGGAACAGATATTCCATCTCAACATTAGGAGGAACTTTTTGACAGTCAGAGCTGTTCGGCAGTGGAACACATCCCTCGGAGTGTGGTGGGGTCTCCTTCCTTGGAGGTCTTCAAACAGAGGCTGGATGGCCATCTGGCAGGGATGCTTTGATCATGATTTCCTGCGTTGCAGGGGGTTGGACTGGATAGCCCTTGTGGTCTCTTCCAACTCTACAGTTCTATGCTTCTATGCTTTCATTCACTACCACACATGCAATGGTCCCACACACACAAGTCCACTTATGCCACTGTCAGCTGGGCTATAACCTTTGTGCTTTGTCCCCCCCCCCACTATGCATGTGTAATGAAACTTACAGCTTTGTACATCACTGGATGTTGGGTTACATCTGTTGCTTGAAGTTGCAGAGAATGGATGCAGAATTTTGAGAATCCATTAGCACACAACTCTAATTGAAAATAGCTGTTTTCTCAGTTTCCTATTTATATCTCCAGCTCTCACTTCCTACCCCCTCTCTCCCATAACCTTTTGTTCAGACGCAGTGGAAGAATAAAAATAAGGAATAAGGACAGTTGAGTCCTTTCTTTATTTATATCTTGCCGGCCAATTGTTTCTAATTGCAATTGGCTCCTTTTCTTTCACTTGTATTGCAAGATGTTTCTGAAGGATATTGAATGGAGTTTGGAATGCTAACAGCTGCCTGCTATGCAGGGTGTGAGACCTATGCTAGTTAATAGTAAAAGAAGATGACAAGTCTCTCTTATTGAGGCAAGGGATTATGAAAAATCCCTTTTGTATCCAAACCTGTGAGGGATAAAAAAAAAAAAAAAAAACCTCCTGACAAATTGGAAGGGGAAAAAACCTTGCAAATGAAATCAATGCTGTTGGTACTAAAAGGAAGATATTTTTGTCTATAATGAATAGCTCTGCGTACGTGCATGCACACACACCTGTCATAGCTTTGTACAGTATGCATAAAAATGTCCGGTGGGTTGCACAGCATGTGAAACAGCTGCTTCTGGATCAGTGCACAGTCATTTAGTGGGCCTATCAAGCTGACAGTGAGTGCACCAGGCCTGATACACATGAATGGCTAGGAAGAGCATCTTTGGATGTTATCCTTGTATATGTCAATGAAACAGGAGCAGGGCAGTCTCGAAAACAAGTTAACAAAGCTGGAGTGAGCTTGTTTCTGTTGCAGTGATGGCGCCTAAGGCGGGAGGAGGTGTCAGGTTTAAAACGGGGATTTCAGATCATGTTCTGCCTCCACCATGAAGACAGCAAATCTAAGCTGTGTACAATAGAGGGGGGAAAATTACCCAACCCTCCACAAATTCTCCGCTTAATTCTCCTTGGGAGACCTACCTCCATGTTCCATCATTGACTGTGTTGCTGTTGGTGCATACAAGGGGAAGACACTTTTTGCTAGCAGTTTTTCAGGTGTTATGGAATTCCTTGCCCAATAATATGATGTTAACTCCCCTACTCCCAGGATTCACTCACTAGGTGAAAATGCTGTTATTCCAGTATGCTTTGGGGCCCAAGCTTCTGTCTGGAAACATGTTTTTTATTCCTAACTGGATTAGACTATGCAAAGATCTTTCTGTTTTGACATGACTTTGAGGACTGATTGTACAAGACCCATCCCACCTAAATAATGTGTTGGATTTTCTATTTATTTCTTCTCTTAAAAGAAATGGATTTTTAAAACTGGTTTTAATTTTCTGATACTTTCATCACTTTCTCCCTTTTTTATGTTGTGGGTTTTTAACAGTTTTCTTTTCTTTTCTTTTTTAATCAGTTGTGAGCTGTCTTGAGTTCTGAACTGGGGAATTTATTTATATTATACATAAATATGATGATGGTAATAATAATAATAAGAAGAAGAACAACAACAATAATAGATCTATTGAATCAATTGTTGAATGAGGCATCAACATATAGGTAAATCCAATTGATTCAATGACTCTACTCTAATTAAGACTAACAAGAATTGAGGCCTTTGGTTTTCTTATGTCAGTCTGTTTCTGGTTTTGTAGTTTTTCTTCTTGGGATTTTGAAGATTCCAGTGGCTGCTGAAAGTTCCAGTGTCAGTAGGGCAGTGAATCAACTCCAGACTTTAGGTCTAGCTTTCAAGGAGCGATCCCTAGTGCTGAACCTAATCTGGGGGTAGATTTTAGCAGCTTGAATATATTAAAAAAAATATTAAAAACTGAAGTAGATTCACTTGAAAAAATATGGATTTGGGGGCTGGCTGATGATAAGCATAATCTACAAAAACAACCCTTCCTCTGAATATTCTGGGAGAGTAATTATAAGGGAAGGACAATGAGGAACTGGAACAAAAGTTACTGAGTTAAGTTCTATTGTTGAAGAGTTAAGCTACTTAAATTTCATCTTTTATTCAGAATGCAATTTCTATTCTATAACCACTGGTGATGATCAGCCTTCAGTAAACTGTCTTGGGAGTTCCTCCTATGTTGCATGTAGAAGATCCAAGGTTCAATTCCGGGCATCTCCAGTTATGGATGGAGGGAGCCCTTTCTGGAATTAAGGTCCAGATGTTTTGAACTATAGCTCTCATTGACACTGCTCAATCTGGCCTATGATAAGGCATTAAAGAAAATGTACTTCAGAACATTTGGAGGGTACCCATTTGTTTGTTCCTGATGGAGAAAATTCTGAGTTAGATCCAGGTGGGAATCTTGTGGCCCATGACCTGTATGTGGGCTCCTCAAGCCATTTCTGAAATGCTCAGAACCCCCAGAAGAAGAAGTAAGAGGCAACCAAATTGTCAAAACATGGGAAAGTTGTGTCTCCACAGTATATGTGCCTTCCCTAAAAAGGTTTGCTTCTTTTTTAGAAGACAACTCAGCATTTCTTGGAACCTGGAAATTTTCTTTTAAAACAAAAACCACATTTGTCACTTGGAGGGGATGCTGTAGTTTTGCAAAGGTTCCTGTGCAGTGGGGTAGGGGTAAATTTTGAAGTGGAGACCCTCACTCTGATAAGCTCTATAGTGACACCTGCAGGGAGAATCTAAAAATGGAGTTTTGTTGTTGCAATTTTCTAACAAGTTATGCCAGGAACAGGTCTTTCATAAAGTTAATGGATTATTATAGTTGTTTATTATTATTATTATTATTATTTGTTCAAGACCAACCCATTCACAAATACTTTGGCTTGCAACATAAGTAATTCTTAACAATACATTGTTGCTGGGAAATTTTTTTCCTCTCCAGATACTACAGAAAATGTAGTGAAACTCGGAGGGAGCAGGGAAATTTGGGAGAGGGGTAGCAAATGAGGTCATTGTCCCTACTAATCATTAAGTCTTGTTCAGTCCTGTGAAACCAAGGCTACATCTGCACTGCAGAAATAATCCAGTTTGATACTGCTTTAACTGCCATGGCTCAGTGCTATGGAATCCTGGGGTTCGTAGTTTGTTGTGGCACCAGAGCTCTCTGACAGAGAAGGCTAAATATCTCACAAAACTACAGATCCTAGAATTCCATAGCACTGAGCCATGGCAGTGGAAGCAGTGTCAAACTGGATTATTTCTGCAGAGAAGATTCAGCTTTAGCTCTACTACACCATGCCACCTGCATCCCCAGATTTTGCCTTCTCCTTCTTTCAACAAATCTCCTAGCCTGCTGATATACCCCTCTTGTGTGCTACAGATGTTAGCACACAAGAGGGCTATACAAGCAATGGCTCTGATTCCTGAATAGTGGGGAAAGAAGGAACAATTGCATCCTGTGTGAGAACTAGTTGCTTGTAGAAAGGAGCAAGCCGATCTGAAAGAGTTAAAGAGGCTTGATGGTGTATTTCCAGTAATTAGTGTTGAGAATCTTGTTTTAATAATATGAAATCCAGTGACGGGTAGGGGAGAACATAGCAAAGTCTTGAAATAATTAAAAAAGAAAAGATTTTTAGAATGATAGGAGGACATATTGAGGCCAAAGCCATTATGATGACTTGCTGGCATATGATTTTATTTTAAGTTTGAAATTGGATTTCTAAGGAAGTGCTCACCAACAAAAAGTCAAAGATTTCATTTTTTTAAAAAAGGGGCTTCTGGATTGATTAAAGTTTTTGAAAGAGTAGGACTTTGAAAGAAAGGAATGAAATCGAATTTAACAAAATATCTGTCGTGTGTTATCTCTGGAGGAGATAGAAAGGCAAATAAAAGGGTTAACATATTAGCACAAAAAGGCTCTGTGAATGTCTTGAAACAAAGTTTCAAGTTCCTTGGGGAAGATATTTAAATGCTTTTTTTTTTTTTTTTTTGTGACAGGGCCGGGTAGGGGAGGTGAAATGGAAATTACGTCCCCAAAATTCACCTCTTGAAATTGGCAAAATTAGCTTTGCATGGAAGATTTGAGCAGCAGCTTTGTGTTTTGATATGTTCATTTTAAACCTGTAAATGCAGCCACACTCATGGCAAAAGTTGTTATTGTTCTTATTCTTATTATTAGCCAGTATTCTATGTCACCTCCTCTCCATTGACGGCCCCTTGTTGTGGGAGAGAGGCTTGCATACCCTAATGATGTTTTGAGCTATGCTGGCGGCGGCATAATAGCCACCGGTAGGGTCTCCCATGCCAGACAGGTCAAAACCGAAGGGTCTGACAAAGAGAGTCAAAGGGCAAGATGGGCTCTCTAGCCTTATGGCAACCATCCTAGGAGAAGGAAAACTCTAATCCCAAACCTGGACAGATGGTGCTCGTCCAACCCTGTAAGGTCAACCATCTAAGAGAAGGAAACTCTAATCAAACCTACAACCCAAGGACCTCACTGCTACCGTCCATGCTTGCAAGGCCACAGCAGATGAACCTTTGGTTTAAAGGGTGAGGCCAGTTCTGTGCATGCTGTGCTCCACCAGCAAAATCCATTGCAAAGGCTCGAAGGACAAATCCAATACTGAAAAAGCCCTGTATCTCCTAAAAATGATAAGCCACACTGCAAAAAAGACTAGGCAGCCATAGCAGTGCACCAAAACCACAGCTGAATCTGCAAGGATTCATAACCAGGGTTTTAATAACTAAATACTCTAAGATCCTGTGCTTAGATGGATGAATCCATCACTTTTGCTTTCTCCCACATTCATTAAACAAAATGAGGTTCTTCCTTACAAAGCTACAAAGAAATATGCAAACCTTGAACAGTTTTTTTTTTAATGATCTGCTGTCCCACAGCATTTGCCACTTGAGGCAGTTGCCTCATCTTGACTTCTGGTAGAGATAAACCTGTCTCCTGCCAGGTTCATCTTGCATTAGTATTACTGGGCAAACAACAGCTTTAGAATTCAGGGTTTATATCATAATTTATAACTCTGGCCTAACATAACTGTATAAAAAAAAAGTAGGCTTTCCATCTGGTTATAAAAAGTCTATTTGTAATTGCATTTTTTAAAAAAAAGATGCTTTTTTTAATTTTGGAGAAAGAAAGAATGTATTAGGATATGGCATTTCAAAGCAGTTTTCAGATGGCTGAGCAAAACAGAAATCATGGGGAACATCAGGACATAATTAGTTGCTCTATAGAGAAATCTACCATGAAGAGAAAAGCACGTCTGCTCCACTTCCCTCCTTTTCTCCCCCCCCCAAAAAAAATACAAATGACAGCACAGAAGAGAACAGTGCATAGCTGAGCATGAAAAAAAAATGGTCCCTGCATAAATCATTAGTGCTCTTCATTTGGTGGAAGAGGCATTAGCAGCTCTGTGATTCTGGACCAAATAATTGTCAGCTGTCACCCTCTCTTTAACAAGGCAATTAAAAAATTCACATTGTGCCAAGTGGAGAAGGGAGGTCAAAGGGAAGCTTAGGGGAATTTAAAAGTAGATTTCCCTTATAACTCAGAGATTTGGGGTAATTGGATCAGGCCTAAAGCTATGTGCTCACATGCGCAGCATGTATAGGAGGGAAGGAAAAGGGGCTCTGTTTGGGTTTGAAATTCTCAGTGGAAATGTCCACGTTGGACCTCTCAAAGATATGTTGGGTGAGGAAATGCACCTTGCCTCTGAAATTTGCACATTTACCATGTTTGTGGTGCAATCATACCTCTCCATCGACGCCCCCTTGTCATGGGAGAGGCTTGCGTACCCTAATGATGTTTTGAGCTATGCTGGCGGTGGCATAATAGCCACTGGTAGGGTCTCCCATGCCAGACAGGTCAAAACTGAAGGGTCTGACAAAGAGCGTCAAAGGGCAGGATGGGCTCTCTAGCCTTGTGGCAACTGTCCTAGAAGAAGGAAAACTCTAATCCCAAACCCGGGCACATGGTGCTCGTCCAACCCTGTAAGGTCAACCATCTAAGAGAAGGAAACTCTAATCAAACAGATCATTAAACAGAGAGTCTGTGAACATTTAGAAGGCAATGCCATAATCACAAAAAGTCAACATGGGTTTCAGAGAAACAAGTCATGCCAGACTAATCTGATCTCTTTTTTTGATAAAGTTACCAGCTTGCTAGATGAAGGGAATGCTGTGGACATTGCATACCTTGATTTCAGTAAGGCCTTTGACAAGGTTCCCCATGACATTCTTGCAAACAAGCTTGTAGAATGTGGGCTAGACAAGTTAACTGTTCAATGGATTTGTAATTGGTTGACTGGCCGAACCCAAAGGGTGCTCAGCAGTGGCTCCTCTTCGTCTTGGAAAGATGTGACCAGTGGGGTGCCACAGGATTCTGTCCTGGGCCCAGTGCTATTCAACATCTTTATCAATGACTTAGATGAGGGAATTAGGGGCATACTTATCAAATTTGCAGATGACACCAAATTGGGAGGAGTAGCTAATACCCTAGAGGACAGGATCAAAATTCAGAATGACCTGGATAGACTGGAGAGCTGGGCCAAAGCTAACAAAATGAAATTCAATACGGAGAAATGTAAAGTACTGCATTTAGGGCGGAAAAATGAAATGCATAAATATAGGATGGGAGAGACCTGGCTGAATGAGACTACGTGCGAAAGGGATCTAGGAGTCCTAGTAGACCACAAGTTGAACATGAGCCAACAGTGTGATGCGGCAGCTAAAAAGGCCAATGCAATTTTGGGCTGTATCAATAGAAGTATAGTGTCTAGATCAAGGGAAGTAATAGTGCCACTCTATTCTGCCTTGGTCAGACCTCACTTAGAATACTGTGTCCAGTTCTGGGCACCACAATTCAGAAAGGATATTGACAAATTGGAGCGTGTCCAGAGAAGGGCAACTAAAATGGTGAAAGGTCTGGAAACGATGCCTTATGAGGAGAGACTTAGGGAGCTGGGTATGTTTAGCCTGGAAAAAAGACGGTTTAGAGGCGATATGATAGCCCTGTTTAAGTATTTGAAGGGATGCCATGCTGAGGATGGAGCAGGCTTGTTTTCTGCTGCTCCAGAGACTGGAACACGGAGCAATGGGTGCAAGCTCCAGGAACAGAGATTCCACCTCAACATGAGGAGGAACTTTTTGACAGTAAGAGCTGTTCGGCAGTGGAACACACTCCCTCGGAGCGTGGTGGGGTCTCCTTCCTTGGAGGTCTTTAAACAGAGGCTGGATGGCCATCTGTCAGGGATGCTTTGATTGTGATTTCCTGCGTGGCAGGGGGGTTGGACTGGATGGCCCTCGTGGTCTCTTCCAACTCTGCAATTCTATGATTCTATGATTCTATGATTCTATGAAACCTACGGCCCAAGGACCTCGCTGCCACGTCCATGCTTGCAAGGCCACGGCAGATGAATCTCTGGTTTAAAGGGTGAGGCCAGTTCTGTGCACGCTGCGCTCCACCAGAAAAATCCATTGCACAGGCTCGAAGGACAAATCCAGGTCCAAAAACAGGCAAGGGACGAAACCGGCAGGTGTAAAGATGCACTGGAAGCCGCAGCCCCAACCCTGCATGCAGGCAGTTCAGGACATTGGTCGCTCAAGGCTGACCCAGGAGATGACAGTCTTGTTCGACAGCATCCTGAACGACCAAGCAGCCTTTTTTAAGGAGAGCACTGCTTGCTCCATATGGAGAAGGGCCTAGAAAAGGTGGCCTAATGAAAGCTCATCCCCAACTACCTGGTTGGCTAGCCGCGGCAAACGGGAATCTTCTGATGCGGTCAAACCAAGGCAAAGGAACAAAGGCACACACCGGCCTCCCGCCACGGGTCAGCGTAAGAGGGGCGCTCCAAAAAAGCGATACAAAGACTCCCTGAAACAACATCTCAGGCTTGGCCAAATTGATCACCAACAGTGGTCCACCCTGGCCTCACATCGGGAGGCATGGAGATGCACTATCCACAATGCTGCAGCCTTATTTGAGAACTCACGACGAACAAGTCTTGAAGAGAAACGACAACGCAGAAAGAATCACAACCCAAAAACATCACCCAAGGAGACCTTCTGCTGTGCTTTTTGCAACCGGACTTGTTTATCTCGGATTGGCCTTTTTAGTCATCAGCGCGTTTGCAGAAAGCACGGGATGAGTCCTTCCTGAATCTTCGTTTGCGAAGAAAAGCCAGAGAGTGCAATCATGCATGCATTATGAAAATACAAATGGTGAAAAATATGTGCAACTGAATAGACAGACAGATAGATAGATAGATAGATAGATAGATATGTTGGTCATATTTTGTGTGTGAAAGAAACATATACAAAAATGTGCACATTAAACATGGGCACAAAAATCATCATCATCATCATCATCAGTACTATTAGTAGTATCCAGCCTTTTTCCCAGTTCACAACTTAAAGTAGCTTGTGTGTGTGTTATGTGCCTTCAAGTAACCTGTTGACTTATTGCGACCCATGGATTTCACAGGGTTTTCTTAGGCAAGGAATATGCACAAGTGGTTTAGCTAGTTCCTTCTTCTGAAATGTAGCCTATGGCAGCTCGTATTCATTGGCAGTCTCCCATCCAAGTACTAACCAGGGCTGACCCCACTTAGCTTCCAAGGTCAGAGGGGAGCTGGTGCCTTTAGGGTATGCCAGATTTTCCAAAGCAGCTTATACCAGTTAAAACAAACATAGTATAAAATGCATACTTGGGACAAAAATAGCTCAGAGCTGGGAAATCTGGAAGGCTACGTCTTGACACATGACCTTCTCCAAAAACTAAGATCATTAGTAGAGGCACTGTTACATATCCCACTCACCCCATGATGTTCAACTGGTAGGTACACATGGCAGGACTTTCTCTGTGGCAGCACCAGAGTATGGAACTGCCACCCAAGAGAGGTCAGGCCTGCTCCATCTTTCCTGAGTTTCCAGCAGGCATGAATGTTGTGCTATTCCACTTTGGCATTTGCATTTTAAAATCAGGGTATTTGCTGTGTCTGTCTGTCTGTCTGGATTTGGAACTATGTTTAAAGAGAAAGTTTTGATTTTTATATATATATATATATATATATATATATATAGTGTCTAGTGGCTTTTTAAAGCAACTGGGTGTGTTTAAATCGTTTTTTAAATTATTTAATTTTTTTAAAGTGCTTTTACTCAGTGTGAAACACCTTGAGGGTCCTGGTGGGCCGAGAGTCAATAAATCAATAAGTAAAATATTTAAAAATGGGGAAAAATTAACTCATTCCCTTTCAAGAAGAGAAAAGGCTCAAAAGTGAATGCATTTGATGGAGAGATTTTCATATCTGGAATGTGAACATGCATAGAATGTTCTACCTGGAACTCCCCTTTGTAGCTGTAAAAGGATACATTCTCATAGAATCATAGAATGGTAGGGTTGGAAGGGCTATCAGATCCAATCCCTGCTCAGTGCAGGATCTCAAGTTAGAGCATCCCCAGCAGATAGGTGATGCTGGATGCTGATTCTGTTCTGTTCTGTTCTAGTCTAGTCTTTATAATTCATGTTCCACCTTTCTCCTGATATGGGGCTCAAGTCAGCTAATTGCATCTCAGGGCTTGTCTACATGGGCAATTTACCCCACCCCCATCTTAGTGCTCTACAGTCCTGACAAGGCAGGGCTTTTGCTCAATTTCAGCCCTGTGCTGTCTTCACCACCCCTGGGGCTCAAACAGGGTAGGACCCTTTACTATATTCTAAAATAATATCTGGTTTCTCCTGTCAGGAGTTAGAAACTGAACTCCATAGAAAATGGCGAAACAACTGCTAAGTCATGATGGCTGAGGCCAAGGAACTGTCAAGTCATGTTAGCCTTGGATCCACAGCTGCAGAAGGGGATTACTAGAGGGCATAGCTTCTGGAGTGCAAGATCTGATGTAATGCACCCATGTGGTTGAATAAGCCAATGCCTGTAAATGTGTATAAAAGAAGGCTCAGTCCAGAGCAGTCTTTCACTTACGATTCGTGGATGTCTGGTGAAGCAGTTTGTCTGTTGAGTGTACATATCTGTAAATATTGCAACTGCTTGAACTTGAAGATAAAAGTGCCTCCTGTTTATTTGGATGTCAAAACACTCTCTGTGAGAGTATTCTTGGGAACGGGTTGCTGCTAAGTCTGCTGAAATATTTTTTGGCTTCTGCTGGGGATTGAATGTCCTATCATCCCCTGACATCTTCTGTTCCTTCCAAGAAGGAACGAATTGAGCCCTGTGTGTCTACAGGAAACTGTCCTAGCAGGCTGGCCTGTCACTTCAGCTGCCGGCCTGCCTCACTCTCTCCAAAGCAGCAAGGAGCCCTGACGCATGTGACCAAGGCTGGTCACATGTTGCAGGCCAGCTTCCTTGCTTCTGGGAGAGCCAGGGAGAAGGTGGAAGTAGCTGCAGCAATGGGCTGGCTTGCTTGTCAAGACCCCTCCCATTTCATGGAGGAAATGGAGGAGGAATGGGCCTGATTTGCAGGCAGATGGCTTGTGTAGACACGTCCTCAGTCTCCCAGTCTAGAACCATGCAATATTGATGTGAAACTGTGTGTGCATAGTTCTTTCTATGTATTGTTTCTTTTCTTTTCTCTTTCTTTCTTTCTTTCTTTCTTTCTTTCTTTCTTTCTTCTCTCTCTCTCTCTCTCTCTCTCTCTCTCTCTCTCTCTCTCTGTACAGGAGCACATGGGCATACTAGTCAAGCCATGCACAAAAGAGACTCTTGATGCAATTGCATGATTTAAAATTTTTAATTTTCTAAAAATCCTCTTGCTGTTTTGTTAGCTGTTGCAAACTATCTTCACAAAATACTCTGTTCTGAAAGGTGTGCTTTTAAATCACCAAATAAAATCCACAAAAAAACACATACATAAAAATAGGTCTCCTTTCATATGCCCAAGTAGTGTCACATTAGCACGCTGGTACCTCTGAGCATATCAAGAGGACCAGGCAGCCAAAGTTCTTATGGCAGAGTTGCAATCATCAGGCTGAAGAAATGAGCAGACACAAGCTTGTGTCTAAAACTAGTTTCCTTTACTAGAGCATGCTGAAGCAATATTTAGAATGGGTCTGAGACTCCTAGCAGACAGACTACATAACACAGCAGCATGGACAGTACAATCCTGCACTATATAGCCCAAACTGAATGTGCACAGTCTAAGGGCAAACTCCAAGTACAGAGACAGTGTGTGCAAACATCTAGTTATACAGTACAGATACAGTACAGTCATGGGTTATACAGTTCGTGTTTTACATACACATGGGCTACACAACATTCTCCCATACAGATAACAGTTTAGTCCTCTCACATCCTTTCCCATGACTGTCTCTCAGGTTTAATTTAGATATGCCAGCCAGCTTCATTTTGCCAGCTCCCTGCTGGCCCCTGCAGGCTGTAGCGCATTATACTATGCCAGCTCTTTACAGTATAAATTTCCACTGATTGTATTCCCCATCACCATGACAAGTAAGACAAACAGTTTGTACTAGGTATTGAAGCATCTCTCTGACACTCTAGCCAAGATCCTATATCCCACTTGTATGGTGTAAATCTACATTCACATGGTTAAGTGGTTGCTGCACTACACAACCCTTCTGCTGAATTACCAGCACTGTGCAACCAACTGCATATTTGCAATCCCAATGAATGAAGCAGTACACTGAAGGTGTTCGTGAGAAGTTATGCACTATGCAAGAATGTACAATTGCTTGTGCAACAGTTAACACTCACAGAACTCTGCTTATGTGACTAAGAGTTAAATATGGACATGACTCCATGGCCAAAAAAACAAAAAACAAAAGACCCACAACTACATGTATAAGGAAACTTACTTGTACATATAACACCGACAGGATGTCAGTCATTGTAATATTCCACCCTACTGTAAACAAGCAAGTAAAGTAAACAAAAAAACACCTGTTAGTGTTCTTTGGCTATTTCCTACATCCTTTTACAACTGACATCCACCTCTGTCCCTTTATCAAGATACGTCCCTATATCTTGTAGTTGAAAAAGGCAATCTCTCTATTAAAACCAAGAAAAACAGGGCTTCCTACCCTCTTTCGTGTCTATGTGTGTGTTCAGCTGAGAAAGCCAGGCCCTTCACCAGGGAGTTCACAGGCCATGTGCCTCTGCATTTTCATCTCTCATCTTCTTCTTCAAAAAAGCAAACTCTTTGAAGATGTTTATCAAAAAGGATCATTAAGATGAAATGTGAGGCGAAAATAAGGAGAGGAAGCCTTTATGTCTAAGACAACAAGAAGGTCCCCTGGTGATGCAGAAAGTCAACCCAAATGTAACCATAGGGGAGAAACGTCTTTCAACATACACAAAAATCTAACAGTTCTCAGACTTTAAAAGAAGAGCATTTTAAAATTCTTCATTATTACTGGGTTTAATCCCCAAAGTAGTTTTTTGGTCTACTTACTCAGCTCTTTTTTTATTCCTGATGGGTTTCCAACTAAAATTGGCCAACTTTGTATCTCTGAAATATTCGAACACCAACTGGCTACCACAAATATATCATCATATTTTTCATTGTATAAATATCTCAAGCCCTCAGGTCTTTTTTATTTTAAAGAGAAAGAAACTTGTGTCTACGTGAGTGTAATAAATATGAATAGATTCTCTGTAGCCAACTGTACAAAATTCAGCAACATTTCTAATCTGACTGTTCTCAGTCCAAATGGGGACCCTGACCTAAATCCAATTCTTAGCCATAGCTAGATTAGATCCATTGAATCAACTGCTAAATATTAAGTCAACATGAATATAAATCTCCTTGATCCAATGGATATATTCTAATTAAGAGCAATTAGACTTAGGTAATTGAAATCAAGATTCTGAACTCCAGATTTCCAAATTTAACGAATTTTTCAACATGTGATTGTTTCAGTTTTGATAAACAGGTGTAAGTAAAGATACCTGACATATGGATAAATAGATTTTGGATATAGTTTTTGAATAATTTTTGTGATAATTATCTATCAGTTTTGTAATTTATTACTTAAGGTGTGCTAATATATTTAGGGGGGTGTAGATATTTAGCTTATGATATAATGTTATAAAAGTTAACTGGCATCCTGTTGGTTAATCCCAACTTGAGTTGTTGTCATTGTCATTGTTGTTGTGTGTTTTCAAGTTGTCTCTGACTTATGGTGACCCTAAGGTGAAATTATCATGGGGTTTCCATGGCAAGATTTGTTCAGAGGGCATTTACCTGTGCCTTCGTCTGAGGCTGAGAGAGTGTGACTTGCCCAAGGTCACACTGTGAGTTTCCAAGGCCTAGTGGGGATTCTAACCCTGATCTTCAGAGTCCTAGTCCAATGCATGGCAGCGGGTTAGACTGGATGGCACTATGACCTCTTCCAACTCTATGATTTTGTGATTCAAATCACTACATCAACTTGAGTAGACTTATTCAATTAATTATTGAATGGTGAGGTAACACATAGGTGAAACCCATTGAGTGGTCTACTTTAGTCAAGATTAACAATAGGATTTAAGCTGTTTGCTATACTGTGTGTTTTCATTGTACCGATATATAATTTGTTTCCCCTTCTTGCTTGGAGGGAATAAAAAGCCTTACATATAAACAACATGATGATGATGACAATTATGACTTTAATCACAATGATGAATTTGTAACCCCGTTGGAAGATCCCTCGGGAACTTGAAATGTTCAGTGCCATGGCCTCCTTTTTCTCTGTTACATTCCTTTATCTCTAAATAAGATTCTGAGCATGGATAAAACACTAATTTCCACAGAACTGAGAGACAGGTTCTGTCTAATCAGTGTAATGCACTCAGTTTAGAGAAAGATGAGAATTTAACTTTGTTTGTTTTATTAAAATTTCCCAAACTGTGAACACTTCTTCATGTTTGGGATATAGCGGGGGTGGGGGGGGAACTTGTCCAGAATTCTACACTGGCTATTTAGTTATGTCTGCATAACTAATAATAGCAATAGCACTTCTACTTGTATACTGCTTATCAGTGCCAAAGTGTTCCCTAAGTGGTTTACAACATGTTAGCTAATTTCTCCCAACAAGTTCGGTACTTATTTTACTGACCTACAGCAGGATGGAAGGCTGAGTGAACCTTGGAGCCCTCTAGGATCAAACTTGCAATGTTGTGGTTGCAGTACTGGCATTTAACCACTGCACCACCAGGGCTTCCTTTAACTGGCCTGACCTCACCGAAATTTACTTTACCAAGTGGCAGCTGTAGTGAATGATGGATATCCATTCAACTGGCAATCAGGGCACAAGGAGAATCATATTTCCATCCCCTCCCACAAACCACAGAGGCTGTAGCAATTAGAAGCAGGACCCTGCCAGTGAAGGACAGAGGACAACACAGGGACAAGAAGATACTAAAAGTGAATGATTGGTTATGTAGATGGTGTCTATGCAGTGTTCACAAATACAGATCATAGACTCATAGAATTGGAGAGTTGGAAGAGACCACAAGGGCCATCCAGTCCAACCCTCTGCCACGCAGGAAATCACGATCAAAGCATCCCCGACAGATCAGTTACCATAATCCATAACTCAAGGTTAACATCTGTAACTGCACTATGGAAATCCAGCCCTTTTTTTCTTTTTTTAATAAACAAATCAAATTGGAGAGGGGACCAAAACTGACAGATGTGTCTGTTGAGACCCAGGTCTTTTAGTTCTGGTTTTACAAATCCTAGCTTTGAATGCATGCATGCTCAACCATCTTAGTGCTGAATTAAGGTTGTTCTCTCTCTTCCTTTTTCTTCTAAGAGATCTCTTATCCTTAATACCCCTGAAGAAGGCTAGCTCAACATGGCGTTCTCCTTGCCATGAATAGCTGTGGCCACTAACTTTGGCCAGTGCTGAGGAACTTCACTGGAATGTTGGGTTTAAGGAATTTACCAAAAAATCTGTGTGTTAATTGGGAAAGAACCTGTATCTTTTAAAAAGTGGAATGTGGAAGAAAGTGACAGATGGGTATTAGAAAATGAAAGCTCAATGAAAGTGAAAGCCCAGTTCTCTGTTCTGCCTAGTCTATTTCCCTAGTCCAATTCTTAATTCTACTTTCTGGAATTGCTGAGACACACCCTAACAAGCACATGCATATATGCAGACATGCCTACACCCAGACAGAGAGATACACATGCTGAACAGGTGCTAATGCCTGATAACAAACCCACTTTCATCCAGTTTTCCTATTCACAGTTGTCAGATCAGAACAATGTAATCATTACACTTTATGAGGAATGCCACAGGGTAAATGTAGCTGGCATATGCTTTTACAATATTGTTAGTTTTGAGCTGTTCTTTTTCCTCACGGCATACAGAGACCTTCATCTCATTTATTTTATTTTATTTTTTGTTTTAACAACAGCTTCTGCTCAAAAGATAATTGTCAGTTTGTCTCTCTGTCCATGTGTGCTGGGGAGGAACAGCTGTAGCTGTTATATCTCACAAACAATTGCTTTGTGTTCTCTTTTTCCAATAGTGGCATAGCGGAACTAGGTCTTATGGGGAAGCACTGGCATATTTTGATCAAAAAGGATGATGATATCGTCATGCCCCCCTTCCAGAATCCCCTCTACCCTGTGAGATTTGCTGGAATACACAGTAGCTGGGGAGAAGACTTTATGATCCACAAAATATTGCTATAAAATATCCCTATTCCTAATCTAAAACATTTGCAGTGGAGGTGTTAGTATGCCCTATTACCCCCTCTCCATGGTATCTCATAACTGGAAATATTGGACGCTTTGTGGGGGGGGCAAGGTTGGCTAGGACAAATCAAAGGTTAGTTGGTGGTCACTGTGACCTGTGATGTGTCTAGAAACATTACGGTAAGAAAGCCCAAGTTACGATTATATAAAAAGCTCCTTAGTAAACATAGTCATTAAGGGGTATGTGCTAATCCTTTCTTCCAACCGTGAGTGTTTCAATAATGGAAGGGGGTTGGACTAGATGACCCTTGTCTCTTTCAACTCTATGATTCCATGAAAATATTTTAATGAAAAAAAATCTGGAGGTGACCCTCAAGCAATCATCTTGCTAAGGCCTCCCTCAAACTTAGCAGTACTTCCATTAAAAGCATATCTGCTGTCCATGGCTGGGAAAGACCACATAATCACTTCTAGTCATTACTGATCTCTATAGACCAATGCTGTTATTGGGTTACATAAGTGGGCTTTGTTATTCTTGCTTTACATTAAAAAAAAGAGCAAACTCTACACAGGATGGACACTTCTGGATTAATTTTAATTTAAATAACGTATCTAGTCCCTTCACATCTGAATATTTTCACAGCTTTTGACAAGTTCATTGTGCATGGGTATTGGGCAAGATTGGAACAGTGACTACGATTCAGGGGTGGAGGTCTCCAAAGAGGACATGTTGGCCCTGTCCAAATGTTCCTTGTCCCAGTTCAGTTGAAAGGTAGGTCAGCTTGATCATCTTTTAATGTTTGCTTCAAATTAGCTCATCAGGAAGGCTCAAGGGAAGTTCATTTGCATGCCTCTCGTGATAGAAATTTATCAAACCTGAGGAAGGAAAGAATCCCTGGCTGCTACATATGATGACCTGGATGGCATGCAAAAATCCAAAGGATGTATAAACTCAGCTCTCACTAGATCTCATCAAGAGAATCCAGCTGTCACTGTGCCCCTTGTTGTTAGTTTTAAAGCAAATAATGGGCAAAATCAGTCAGTTGGAGTGCTTTCAGCTATTTGTAGCATATCCAGGGAATCCTAATTGTGCACACTTTGTATAATTTCAGGAGAAAAAGTTACAATGCATGAAAAGTTTGATAGGCCAGACCTATTTTTTAAAAACAACCAACAACACCTGAATCAATTTGGTGAACATTCTGCTCTGGGTGTATAACAAAGCAACTAAGATAAATAATTGTTATTGCTATAAACACATTTTTAAGTGCTGAACAACATGATCCTTTATTTGCTGTTGTTGATTGCCTTCAAGTTGTTTTTGACCTACTGTCATCCTAATAATGAAAGACCTTCAAGAGCACCAGTCATCAAATGATCTATTCAGGTCTTGCAAATGCAGGGCCGTGGCTTCCATAGTTGAGCCAACCTACCTGTAAAGATGTCTTCTTCTTTTCCTCCTGCCTTCCACTTTGTCAAGCATTAGAGCCCTATTTACCTTACAGGAAGGGTGGGCAGCTCTGGAAGACTAGTGGGTCACATTAGCTCTCTGGAGACCTTGGAGGACTGCACCTGCTCCCCACAGACATAATTTTTACCTCCAAACACCATATATAGGACATTGGGAGATGTTTTGGGGACTTCCTGGATCCAACGCAGGCATTTGGGGACATTTCAAGGCAATTTTTTAAAATTTTATTTTGACCCCGGGGGCCCTGAAGGCTCAAAAAATGGCCCCAGGAGCCTTATGCAGCCTTTGAGCTGTACTTTGTCCTCACCTGCCTTACTGAAACAATGTGTACATGCCTGAGAAGGACAGGCCATGCTCTATGGTCCCTCTTTTATGGATGCAAGATTGTAACATGAATATTACACACTGAGAACTGAGAAGCTGGGCAAGCCAATCACATCAGTTAGGAGAGCTTTATCTTTAGTCCAATTTAATGTTCTCCCAACAGCTGTTTTGGAAAGTAAGTACAGGAAATCCCCCTATGAAACTGGATATTTCCCCTGAGATATGGGTGCTATAGAAACCACAGCTCACGTACTTTTGTACTGTCAGTTTTACAAGGATATTTGTCACCAGCTGATTACACCTTTTTCATCCAAATTCCCAGGACATTCTAATGATTATTATTTACATTGTTTGTTGAACAGTCAGGATAAAACTCTGTCTTTCAATTGGCAAAATTTTGCTACATTATGTGTAAGCTTCACCCATATATGGTTGCCAATAGTCACTGATGTTAGAGGTCATCTATGATGCTTATTTTATTGATTGTATTTTTATTGGTCAGTGACCAAAATAAAGTGTCCACCTGTCTGCCTGCCAATCAAACCAAATGAATAGATTTTCCTTGGTTTTTTTCTGGGTTGTGAAGCCGTGTTCTGGAATAGTTTCTTTCTGACGTTTCACTTGCATCTGTGTCTGGCATCTTCAGAGAATGGTTGGGTAGGAGTCTACATGGACTTATATAAGCTGTGACCCCCTTTTGGGGAGTATATGTAAATTTGTGTAATTGTATGGTTAGTTTCTGGGTATAGAAATGCAAGGCTCATTAGTGTCTGTTTGGCTGATGGTTGGTTGATGGACCATTATCTGCTGGGAATCCTCCTGCCCCTGGGTGGAATTCCTTTGTAAGTGTTGAGTTTTGATTCTATTGTATTTCAAAACTGGGAGCTAGATTTTGTTTACTTTTAAGGTTTCTTCTTTTCTGTTGGAGTTATCCAACCATCAGCCTTGTTGCAAGCAGGAACATCTATGACAGGAATGGAATGGGGGAATCTATTGACGGCTTCTCCCATCAATAAAAAGCAGCGCCAGAAGAATGGCAGCAGAACAGGTGCACAACAAGGGGGAACAACATCTGAAAAGGAAGCCCTTTTGTGATCTCCTGGCATTGCTGTAGCACCACTTTTAATGCATCTGATGATCTCCTTTGATGCTATGATTCTAAGTGTTGTCTATAGATAGTCTGAAGCTTATGTGCATTCCCAGTTCTGTTGACATTTCTAGTGAGGGGAAAAAAATGAAACATTTATATTGAGAAGTTGGCCTGGTCTACCAAAAAAAAAGCATTTTCATCCTCTAGCGATCAGGTCTGTTTTAGAAACCAGAGAACTGTAAGCTGAAATGAGCCTATTCAATTTTCTCGAAAGAGCTGGAGAATACAATGCGGGAGACAGATTTTTCCTGTCGCTTTACTGAATGTTTGAAGTGAAAATGGCTGCTTTTTCAACACCACAGACCTTGTGGGAAATGACCTGTACAGGGGATAAGTTGACAGGCACAGTAGGGGATTTCATTACACCTTCAGATTTGACTGGCTCAACCAGCTTTCTGTAACCTCTGGCAAGTGCTCGGAATTGAATCTGTAAATGTTAATCAATATTTCAGGCCTATTAAATAAAGAAAGGCATTGTGGAAATCAAAGTGCTAATGGCCGGTATGGTGCTTGGCAAAGGCTTCCAGTGTGTCAGAAATCTTGTCAGGAGCAAAAGAGCAAATATTTTAATAAAACAATTATCTCTACAATAGCAAACCTGTTGTGTGGCTGGTGCCATCGGGGCAACTTAATTTTCATGCCACTGTGCATGATGAGGATTCTCAGAGCATGGAGGAGGAGGAGGAGCAGGGTGGAGCAGTACAACCAATGCAGACTTGGGCACAATCCTAAACACTTAATTGCAGTACATTGGGTAAAGGCCAACTCTATGGCATACCTTGGTATTTCTAGAAGGAAACACATAAAATGTGAATGTAAAAGGTAAATGACAGATACACAGGTGCCCAGATTTGGTAGGATCTTAGGGTGAAATGCTTTCTGGTGGACTAACTCCCAACTGCCTGTTGATGGGTGGTGACAGCAAAGGACAACAAGAGACTGGAAATTTCATTTTTGATAACAGCTCCCAGAATTCCCCTATCAGCATGACCATGCTGAATGATGATTTTTGGGAGATGTATGGCTTGTCTACATGGGCAATTTACTCCATTTTGTCCCCATCTTGGAGCCCTGCAGTCCTGATGAGGCAGGGCTTTTGCCCTGGTTTGCCCCTAGGCAGTCCTCACAACCCCTGTGGCAAAGACAGGGCTAAGACAGGGGGAGACAGAGTAAGGCCCATTATACTGTTGTTGTTTAATACCTGGTAAAATCTGCTCCAGACAAAATAAAATGGATCATCCCCCACATGTACGCAGGAGGCCAAACCGCCTTGCTGGCCCATCGCTGCAGCTCTTCTAAATCCAGGAAGGAGTCCCACAGCATGTGACCAAGGCTGGTCACATGCAGGGGGACTTGCTCACATGCTGTGGGCTGGCTTCCTGGCTTCAGAGAGTGGGGTGTGGGTGGCAGCGAAGGCTGCAGAGACCGGTCGGTGTGGACTCCATCCCATTCTGTACAGGTAATAATAATAAATAATATTTTTTTATTTTTAACCCGCCCCTCTGCTCAGCAACCGGGGCGGCGTACAACAAGATTAAAACAATTAAAACAAAAAAAGTAATGGGAGAGCAACAGGCCAGATTCACAGGCAGAATATGCCAGTGGGGAGCCGATGTATTCTGGCCCATGTAGATGAGCCTGTAGTCTCAGAAAAGGAACTTTTTCAATTTCTGAGAATGTCTAGGAATCATTTTTTTTCAGCTTCCTACAGTGGCCCTCTTGGTGGAATCTCCAGAATGTCCTGGGATTTTATCTGTGCAACTGAGGGGTGATAAAAGGACATCTCCAGCCACCATAGTATGTGTGTGGCCTATGGGAAGATGCAAGAGAGTTATTACTATTGTAGTGGTGGAATCTGCCCAGGTGTTGGAGCCTTTGTAACCATCTGGGGATCCTTGGCCTCCAGGTGTTTTTTAAAAGCACCCACATACAATGCAACCTCCAGGGTTTAGAAACCCCTCAGGTGATGGGGCCCTGAGTTTGGGAGCCCCCTTCTCAGTTCTCCTCATTGCCACTGCTGCCAGTTTCTTGCTTGCTAGAGAAGAGCTGGTGACAAGCAGGAGTCACCTGCTGGTGAACCTCCTCTTGCTGGTAAACCTCTTTATTGCTGCCGGTGCCCATCACTTGTTTGTCCCCTCTGGGTGTCTGCTCAAATAGAGAGTTACCATGGAGAGGAGCATTAGCAGTGTGGGTAAGGAACTTTCTGTGCTTGGCCTCTTCCTAGACCATAGAATCATAGAAGTTGGAAGAGACCACAAGAGCCATCTAGTCCAACACCCTGCCCTACAGGAATACACAATCAAGGCATTCCTAACAGATAGCCCCCAGCCTCTGTTTAAAGACCTCCAAATAAGGAAATCCCACCAAGGCAGCGCATTCCACTGCCAAGCAGCTCTTACCATCAGGAAGTTCTTCCTAATATTTAGGTAGAATCTCTTTTCCTGTAGTTTGAGTCCATTACTCCATTTCCTAGTCTCTGGAGCAGCAGAAAACAAGCTTGCTCCATCCTCAGTATGACATCCCTTCAAATATTTAAACATGGCTAACATGTCATCCCTAACTTTCTCTTCTCCAGGCTAAACATTCTCAGCTTATTGACACTATTTTGCTATGCCATTGCATATAATGGGACTTGAGTATTCACGGATTTTGGTATCCACGGGGGTGGGGGGTGTCCTGGAACCAAACCCCAGGAAATATGAAGGGACAACTCTATTACTGAGATAGGCTATGGAAGAAGAAATTATAAAAGAACCAATGATAAAGTGGGCACAGAATTTAGGTCACCTAATTGAACTATGAAAATAGAATGAATATGGATGAAAAAAAATTAAATATACATTGAGTCAAAACATAAGAGAAAATATATACAAGATGCACTTCATATGATACATGACTCCAGAGAAATTATCAAAAAAATATACAAGAATTTAGATAGTAAATGTTGGAAGTGCGCAAAGGAAGTAGGTACTTTCTTTAATGCATGGTGGACTTGCAAAAAGGTTTAAAAATTCTGGTCCTCAGTGCATCAATTAATAGAAAAATTATTAATAAGAGATTTAAGATGGACCCAACAATATACTTGGTCTCATAGAGGATGAACTAGACAAAGAATATGGGAAAATCTTGTTCTATACGGCTTCAGAAGCAAGATTACTCCTGGCTCAAGTATGGAAGAAAAATATACTTCCACCAATAGAAGACTGGATACTTACATTGTACGAAATGGCTGAGATGGACACATTGACATGCTTGTTGAGAGAAGGTAGAACTGGAAAATTCAAAAGAGATTGGGATGTTGTAACAAAATATATAAGTACAATATGGGGAGAAATGGTGATTGTTAATCTCACAGATTGAAGCAGTCATGCTAAGTAAAATACTGGATGATGTTATTAAATAAGTTTCATGACATTGAGGTAGGATTGGCAATATATCATAAAACATGACACGACATAGATAATAAAATACATGAAAGTTTTGTTAAGAGGAAGTTAGTGAATGGAGAAGAATGAAGGTTAACAAGACATGAAAAAGAAATACTGGAAGAGAAGATTGTATGTGGAGTGAGTGTTGTAACAGAATGTAAGATTCTTTATTCTTTATTTTTATTATTAATGTTACTTAGTATTATTAATTTGCATTACAGTATTTCTATATAATGTTTTAAAGTCAATAAAATATATACTTGAAAGAAAAGAAAAGAAGCCTCCTTCATTTGCAGAGAGATGGTATAGCTAATGCTGGAGTTCAGGAGGTGCCAATGTCATGTGCAAAGCCTTAAACTGGAGATGCTGAGCAATTAGCTACCTGGCTTGCCAAAATCAAACAACTATGAACATCCCAGTGGCTAAGGGAAGTTCTTATTTAAGACAACTATTTGTCAAACTGTTGCACAGTCTTGTGCCTCTGGGATTGTTTAGATTCCTGACCCCGGGACTGGTTTTAAGTTGTTCATCTATCTCATCTCTTCTCCTTTTGGCTTTATTTATGACAAGAGCTGCCTTCTCGTGCCTGATGTCAGAATGGTTGAGCCCTTGTTCCTACACCCCTCCCTTCATTTTCAGAGACCTCTTTAGACTCCATGCATATGACCTGACAGACCAGTTACAGCATCATCTTAGCGAAGTCTGTTTTTCTCAGCACCTGCTGCCTCTATGTATAGGCTACTCTCCTTGGGAAGGTTTGAGCCAAAAGAACAAGGTTATGTTTGAGACCACTTTGCTCCTCCCTTGCCTTCCCCAACCAGAAAAGGTTTACCTGGAGCAGAGCCAGCTCAGGACTCTGCTGAATCCATACTGGGAAAACATACTGGGAAAACGCACAAGCTGTTCTAAATCTGTTCCTTATAGCTGCAGGCAGAGTGGATTCAGAAGATGCTGTCTTTTGTCTCAACTCCACATGGCCAGGAAGTAGGAGTTGCCTCTGCCTGCATGAGGTCCCTCACTGGAACAGGACAAGTAACATATGAAACAGCATGTAGACCTGTGACTCCAACATAGTCACTTTTCTTTTTTCTTTTAAAACATATTTTGCCTGATGAAGAAGCTTTGAAAGCTTGCATCATGTGCCTTGCATTTGGTTGGTCAATAAAGGTATCACATTTTTGTGGATTTTGGATTTCGTTTTGCTGCACGGCCAACATGGCTACCCCTGAATGTGTTACTGAAACAGACAGTCATACTTTCTGAATGGAAAGTCATATCTTCTGAATGCAATATGAGGCTGCCCATGTCTTCAGATCTTCTGGGGAGTCCCTTCCTTCTGACCCGTCTCCCTCACAAGGACATCTGGTGGGAACATGGGAGTGGGCCTTCTTGGTGGCTGCTCCCAGTCTCTGGAACTCCCTTCCTAGAGAAGTTATCCTTTAGTAGGCTAGTAAAGACCTTTTTGTTTCAGCAGGACTTTGAAGGATGACAGCTTAGGAGGGGAAATGTCTTTTATATAATGTTGTTCTTTTTAATGGTTATGCTTTTAATTTTACTGATAGATTAATTATATTTCTAACTTTTTAGGATTTTAAGATGAAAATATCCCAAGTCTGTGCCAAGCTATAGTATTAGTGTTGTATTAAATAAAATATGGGAGAGACCTGGCTGAATGAGACCACGTGCGAAAGGGATCTAGGAGTCCTAGTAGACCACAAGTTGAACATGAGCCAACAGTGCGATGCGGCACCTAAAAAGGCCAATGCGATTTTGGGCTGTATCAATAGAAGTATAGTGTCTAGATCAAGGGAAGTAATAGTGCCACTCTATTCTGCCTTGGTCAGACCTCACCTGGAATACTGTGTCCAATTCTGGGCACCACAATTAAAAAAGGATATTGACAAATTGGAGGGTGTCCCGAGAAGGGCAACTAAAATGGTGAAAGGTCTGGAAATGATGCCTTATGAGGAGAGACTTAGGGAGCTGGGTATGTTTAGCCTGGAAAAAAGACGGTTAAGAGGCGATATGATAGCCCTGTTAAGTATTTGAAGGGATGTCACGCTGAGGATGGAGCAGGCTTGTTTTCTGCTGCTCCAGAGACTGGAACACGGAGCAATGGGTGGAAGCTCCAGGAACAGAGATTCCACCTCAACATTAGAAGGAACTTTTTAACAGTAAGAGCTGTTCGGCAGTGTAACACACTCCCTCGGAGCGTGGTGGGGTCTCCTTCCTTGGAGGTGTTTAAACAGAGGCTGGATGGCCATCTGTCGGGGATGCTTTGATCGTGATTTCCTGCATGGCAGGGGGTTGGACTGGATGGCCCTCGTGGTCTCTTCCAACTCTGCAATTCTATGATTCTATGATTCTATGATTCTCCCAAGGAGGACTGGCTCCTCATTGTGTCCCTCCCCTCTACTCCTTTGCCATCTCAGCTGGGAGAACTAGTGGTGGACATAGTAAGCCTGATGTGCCTCTAAGTGTTGTCCAAATCCCATGGATCTCCCTATTTGTTTAGGCATGAAGAAGAAGAGGAGGTGGAGGAAGGGGGAAAGGAGGAGGAGGAGGAGGAAAGGAAGGAGAAAGAAGAAGAAGAACCAGATGATGGGTAATATAGATGTAAGGGTTCATCAGCACTGGTGGGGTCTATATTCTTGTATTGTCCAGCTTGTACAATTGGTCATCAGGAACCATTCACCTCCACAGTTTTGTTCCTTACCTGCAGCATTGAAAAGGCCAGGGGACTGAACTGAGGACACTCCCTTTCTCCTTCAACAACAGCAACATGGGCAAACCAAGTCAAAGTTCATATTGAGCAAGGTGGGCACAGCAGCATCTGAGTTTTCTGCAAAATGGATCCAGAGTTTCAATAATAAAAATGGCAAATGATGGCTAATTGGGGTGAGAGGAGTGTGGTGGAGAAAATGTGATGCGTATGTTCTGTTAGGGCATAGCAAGCTGGGCATGTCTTTCAGTGACACAACTGAAAGCACAACAGGGCTTAAAACCCTTGTAAACCATTTTAGAGAGAGACAGTGTGGTGTAGTGGTTTAAGCGTTGGACTATGGAGACCAGAATTTGAATCTCTACTCAGCCAACTGGAACCTGCTTGGTGACCTTGGGCAAGTGACACTCTCTCAGGGTCAAAGGAAGGTAAAGGCACCCCCACCCCCGCGAACAAATCTTGCCAAGAAAACTATTAATGTAACTCTCCAAATGGGCATGTGTGACCAGTTCTGGATCTGAACACAAAAGGTCAACATATATTGCGTCAGAACTTTGGTCCATATAGTTCAAGGCTCTCCAGGGTTTGGGGCAGGAATCTTGCCTAATCCTACGTGGCAATGACAGAGAATGGAACCTATTACCGAGATAGGTTCAATATCTTGGATATCTCCTTTAAACTTTGGACTAAAAGCCAAAGAGGAATAACCACCTCACAGACACAGGACCCACCAGCTAACACTGTGCTCTACCACTGAATTAATTTCTTCAGGACTAAGATCTGTAGAACAGATAGATCTGGTAATAAGAAAGATGATGATAATGATGATGATGATTACAGATGTATGTCTTGAGACTACATCTTCAGACTATCCAGTGATTCATTTGTAGGCTATGCATGTGAGCAGGTATTTATTATTTATTTTTCTCTACCCTGTTTTATTTTATTTTTTGCTTAAGTACTAACAGTTGAAAAGCTGTTCACTCAGCTCTCATTCACACCTCATACTGTGCAGAAACTATGTGGGAACTTTCACTATCACAAATTTATTCTTGAAATTCCCAGAGGGGGATGGTAGATAGAGAAATGTCTGGAAGGTGTGGTCCCCAATGAATAATCTGCATCAAGGGATGTAGCAGGCACTTTTAAAAACTACACACACACACACACATACACACACACACACAAAATGGAGACAAAGACATCATTACATCAGTCAAAAGAACACCCACCAAAAGGTTTGTTCCAAGATAAAAGATCTCTCCAAGGAATTTGAGAGAATAGTCAAAAACTGGGAGTGTAAGAGGGCAATGCTGTCAGCAAATCTTTCTGCTTTTGACTAGGCATGGATTAGAATTCTGTTTTTAAAACATTTTTGAGGACTTGCAAATCTCTTCATAAAGAAAAGTTCAAATAAAAAAAATAACATGGGGCAACGTGAAATGGAGAGATTCCCCCTAAACAGGCTGTGTGTTTGGCTCTGCAAACTCTGACTTTGAATCCCCATGTACTCAACTATGTTGGTGGTGCTAAATGAGGGATGCCATCCATTTTTTTCCCTGTCAGTCTCCTTATCTTTAAAAGTGGCAGTGCCAGCAGCTACTGTCGGCTATATGGCACACTTGGCAAAAAGGTCTCCCTATTGAAGTGGATCAGTGAAGACGATTAAGAATTTCATTTATTATTTTTTAAAATTGACCCAAAGCTGCTAATGTCTTCATAAACTTGATGGAAGCAACCTGAGATTAAGAACATTCGAATGTGAGAGACAGCAAAACTTGATAATATTCATCTACACCTACCTTACATTCCTGGTAATCTGGTGTACTATCACAGGCTTAGCTTCCAAGAACAGTCAGGTCTGGTGCCTTTAGGGTATTTAGATAACCAATAGCCATCTTTAAATATCTGAAGGGATCCTAGAATCATAGAGTTGAAAGAGACTACAAGGGCCATCCATTCCAATGCCCTGCCTTGCAGAAACACACAATCAAAGCACACCCGATGGATGGCCATCCAGCCTCTGTTTAAAACCCCCCAAAGAAGGAGACTCCACAACACTCTGAGGCAGTGCGTTCCTCTGCTTGAACAGTTCTTACTGTTAAGAAGTCATGTGGAAGATGGAGCAAGCTTGTTGTTTGCTACTGAAGAGAGTAGAACACAAACGAATGCATTCTAATTACAAGAAAAGAGATTCCACTGAAAAATAAGAGAGGACTTTTTTTTTTTTTTTTTTTTTTACTGTAAGAGCTTTTCAGCTGTGGAATAGATGGCCTTAGAGGGTGGTTGTCTCTCAATTTTGGAAGTCTTTAAATAGGCATTGGATGGGTATCATTCAGGAGTGCTTTAGTTGTGTGTTCCTGTACAGCAGAGAGTTGGACTAGATGCCCCCCTCCAACTCTATGGGGTCGGTTCCACGGCAACTTTTGTTGCGCAAAGTATCGCATTAGCACACTTTCAATTTTGCATCACGGAGTTCCCACGGCTGAATTTCGGATCCTGTTTAATTCCGCGATGTAGTTCCAATGTGCTTATAATGTGGATTATATTAATGTGTGAATTTCTACACATCGGAATATTTCAGTTCCCACGATGTCAATATTCCACATATTTTGACAACACTACCTGTCAATCAAAAAGTACATCATTCGTTCTAGACGTACTTCCTTCAGGAATTCCCGCCACCCGTACTCCCACTGGTCATCCACTTCCCCCCTCTTGGGCTTCTGATTGGGCATCTCGTCATCTATTATGGTCTTTGTTCTCTTCAATGGTGGCAAGTACATTGTTGCAGCCATGGAGGTTTTAGCTACGCTCATTTCCTGCTTGTATTTGGCTATTAGAGTGCTTTCTACAATGGTTTCATTCTCTGAGAAGTGTCGTTCTTACCAAAGAAGAATCCTAATTAGAAAAATCAAAAGACTCCGTAAAGAACAAAAAACTTTGACAGAGTACTTGGGTATGTGTTCTGTGTTTAAGAAGAATATTATCACCGCATTCAACGTCCTTAATCAGCTGCTTTGCATGCGGGCAGCATTATTACACAGTGCATTTTTGCGGCTATTTTTTCGAAGACATTGATATTTCGGTGACAGACGTAGCTGCTCCTGTACTTTCTCTTCCCCCCAAAGATCCAGTAAATCAAGAGTTTCGGCATGACTCCAAGCTATTCCCCTGCCCACCTTCTTTGTTCTCTGAACTGACTCCATTAGGAAAACGATAGATGTTTACAGGGAAACTTCAAAGCTGATAGGAAAGCTGGATGTGTAGGCGGGATTATGTGGCGTCACTATAGAAAACCTCCCACATCCCTAATTTTAAACATCGCAAATTTAAAAATGACGGACAGTTCCCAAATGCGATAATGCGCAAACTTGCGGTACTTTTTTTAAAAAGGCGGAAAATCAGCAGTGTCATTAAGTGCGCCACTTACGGGTGTTTTAGACCCCCTCCTTCCGAAAAGGGCGATGCAGATGCAGAACACGTGGGAACTATAAGAATTCTAGGCGAATTCTTTGAGGATTATTTTTGCCGTGTAAACGACCCCTATGATTCTAGAGCTGGTGTAGGCAAAAGGGACAACAGACTTTCTCTTCCCCAACCATGCTGTAGGCTGCACTGTGACTTTGGGTGTGGCTAGTCCAAATGTCCAAATATTGCTGATTTATTTTAATTTTTTTGGAGCAAGCTGGGCCTAGTGAGGGCAAGGAGACCCAAATTGCCACATTCTTGTGATAGTTTTAGGGGTTTTGTGTTTGTGCTTTGGAGCTGGATTTTTGACATAAAAATAATTGGAGACCTGAGTGCTTCAGGGAGCATGAAACAGATCCCTAAGAGCTGCATGCAACCTATGGGCCACACTGTCTTCACCCTAGATTAAGAGAGAGTGAGTTCCTTCCATGCACATACATAAAATGCTACAGAACCAACTATGTGAACCAAGCTAAAATGTCAGAGCATGTAACCCTGTCATTTAATGATGCTGAAATTTTTACTTTCAATCTGCAATTAAAACTTACAGGGATTGATTTGCCAATTACATCTAGCAAGTTGATGCCTGACTGTGCTTTGATTGTGGAGTTACTTAGGGTGGATTGGTTTGTCCCCCCCACATTACATCCCCCCCCCCAAGAGGTTCATGTATCCAGAACTATTGGATAAAGCAGACACAATATGAAATACCAAGCAATCCCCCAGTACAATAGTATGTCCTGTTCTTAGGTCCACCCACTGTCATGTTTCCCTTTACCAAGGGGAAAAGCAGTGTCACATTTGTTCTCAACAGCTTGCATGTGGCTTAACATTTAGACAATTCATGTTCAGACATTAATTAATGAGGGTGCGAAGATGAACAAATGGTGAGGGAACTCTCCACTTCTCACCTCAGAAGCCTAACAGAATGGGCAAGTTATTTCTGCAAGGCCCAGCCAGTGCAATGCATCAACTGCCAACAGCGGGAGGCATTTCAGATGAGGCCTGAAGTCAGCCTGTCAGCAGCCTCTAACAGCTAGAGTCTAACTAATATTTCTACAACAAGGAGAATTTGACACTCAGCACAAGGAAATAAGGGCTGGGATCTTATCAGTGCACTATGCTTGTGGTTCTACTTTTTTTGAGAGTTGCACAGCAGTGGTAAGGGAAGACAGACAAAATGAGCTGGCTCCAAGTAATCCATTTCTCCAATGCCTTACTTCCTTCATGGCCATGGTCTTCTTTAGTGCCTACCATTTAAAATCTATCTATCTATCTATCTCCAACTTTATTTTCAACTAGCCCTATCTCTCTGGACTTTTTCAGATGCGGCAAATATGGTGTCATAACGACACCTAATGAATGCAAGAGGCTGTCTGTTTCTCATGACATCATCCTTTTGCAATTATGTGTTGTGAAAAAAAACCATTATTTTTTATTGTCAGGCCAAGCTGTCAATTGATTGGCCATGCCCCCCCTTTTTTTGCATAATTACAAACCTGTGAAACCACACCCTGTTCTGCTTGCGCAATTCCATGGTCAATAGGAGGTCCTCGCCAGAACACTTCTGGGTGAAAATGCGAAAACTAGCTATGGGATGCTCTTTTTTGATTAACCTCCCTGTTTTGTAGGCAAGCTTTTAAGTGTGTTTCAGTGCTTGTGTGTTTGTTCTATTGTTTAATTTAGCTGTTTTTAGATTTTTAATCATGATTGCATCTTCTTGTGAGAACCACCGAGATCACGTGCTCCCACCAATATGGAAGTATGGGGCTACCTTTTCATGCTATTACGGCAACATTTGATATTAAGAGTTCTTTTGCCAGCACACTTAGGAGATTTTCACACGGGGCCAAAATGCCCCGTTACTGCCCCGCTACCTCCTCTCCCGTTCCTGTCATGGAATAACATAAATCTTTCACACACTCACCTTAATTCCGCAGCAGGAATGGGCTCCCCCTCCCCTTGTTGGCCGGCCGTAAATGCTGCCGTCGTAAGGCTGCTTTTACGACCGGCTGTCTGAAACGTTATCACGTTATCACGTGATAACGCCGGACGGTAAATTTAAAAATAAAGCTCCCCCAAACATAAAATCAGTTCATCAAGCACAAAAACACTCTTTAAATCACATAATCAAAACAGGGAGGGTAAAATAAAGGGTGCCACTTACCTGGATGTCCAGATCGTACCAGGAAGTGCTCGGAATGGACCTCCCCTCCACAGCTGTCATTTCGGAACAGGAACGGGGCTCCTGTTCGCACACCTGTGATCGCGTTATAGCGACGGAACGGGAGGCCTATTCACGATGAAAAATCGTGATTACATTGTTCTGGAACAGTCACGGGAGTAGGATGGATGCAGGACAGAACGGGGTCAACGTCGTCCGAAAGGGAAAACCTTTCCCGACCCTGTTCTGTTCCTGCCACGGAATATATAGCCCATGTGAAAATCTCCTTAAACAGTTTAAAATATGTTGGCAAAGAAACACTTTTAGAGGCTCGTCTGATGAATTCCTATTTCTAACTGGTCCTCTCTGTCAGCCCTACCCAACTGTTTAACAGAGACAACTCTAGTTCATATACAGATTTCCCCTTGGGCCCTGCCCCCCAACAACATTCTGAAGGTTGTGATTGGCTGCCTCTTCCCAGCTTTGACCAGCTTCTTGTTTCACACCTGGCACCTCTGGTTTCAGAGATCCCAGGGAAGGATGCAATGATTGGTTAGTTTTGCTCTCCCCATTTGAACTGTGCAAATGCCACATCTACTTATGAACTACATGTGTGGTTTGTGAATTTTTTATGAGTGTTAAAAAAGGAACTGAAATGAAATTATCCTTCATTTGCACTAGCCAGATTCAATATTTCCAGCATAGAAAGGGTTGTGTTGTACAGACCTGCCAAATAAGTGTTATAGATGAGGTACCTCTGAAATAAAGAGGTAGCAAGCCTTATTGAGCACTAATATAATTGAATACTCAGGTATGAAAGCCATCACCTGCTGTCTCATTCACATGGATGGTTAGGAGGGAACATTGCAAAAAGTGAAAGAGAACCAACTAAGGCTGTCTTATCCCAAGGTCCACAAAACCTTGAGCCAGCACTATCCAAAGTGGTGACCTAATAGACATTAGCTGGAATCCTGTTGGTGTCATACTCACCTGTAAGTTCCCTTACCAATGGTGGATGTACTTTTGGGCTACTGTGCCAACCGTGGAGCTCAAGGTTGCATAAGCAGAGTTCCACAAGTGCAACCAATTCACATGCTCTGATATCCCATTGTTAGTCCTGAGTAGAGTAGAGTAGAGTAGAGTAATTGGATTCACCTATGTGTTGACTCACCATTCAACAGTTGATTCAATGGGTTTACTCCGGCTGTGATTAATCAACAGAAAGATAGCCATGCATGTGTGCATTCTTGGATGATAATAACATAGAATCATAGAATCACCTGTTCTTTCAATGTAGCACTTTATTCACTGGAATCAGAGTAACTACCACTGTGCATTCCCCATTGCTCAATGGGACAACAACCAAGCATATTGAAAGATAACATTGGATTCAAAAAGAGTCCACCTAAAAAGTAAGAGGTATTTGGCAGTATAAAGCGCTGCCTCAAAGTGGTGGAGTCTCCTTCTGCTTGGAGGTTTCTAAAAAGAGGCTGAATGGCCATCTGTCAGGCATGCTTTGATTGTGTATTCCTGCATGGCAAGAGGTTGGACTGGATGGCCCTTGTGATGTCTTGCAACTTTATGATTCTATGAACATCATCGGTTGCACAGTGTTGGTATTTAGCAAAAGAATGGTGCAGCACAACCACTGAGTGTAGTGCTATGCCATGCACATACAATGGACTTTATCAACCCCCCCTTAAACCTGTTCTTTTGCTGGCATAACTTTGCTGTTTTTATGCTGGCTAAAGAACTCCCCATGCTACACTTACCTTCCCTCCCATCCAAGGCTTCCCTAGCAATGAGAGAGGAAGTGAACGGAGCTCTGTTCACTTCCTCATTCAAAATCCCTCATGTTCTTGCGAGAATACATAGTGTGGCAAATTCAAAAATAAAAACAAAAATAACAGAGAAAAAAATTACAAAAAGCACCCAAACACACTAAAAAAAGTCCCTAGTAACCTGGGGAGGGTCATAAAAAGTGTGTCACCTACCTGGATGCTGTGATCTTACCCAGAAGTATTGTCACTGGGCCGGCCATTAACACTGCATTCACATGAGTACAATGGTGTGAAGTTTCAAACAACAGGAGTGCTGGCACAAAAGCATCATGAGGATCTATTGATGGCTTAAGACATCAATTAAAAAGTATTTTTTTTACAGGACATGTTTGTGAAAGAGCAACATTGTCTGTTATATGTGCCCTTTCACGATCATTAGGCATCCTTATGACACCTTATTTGGCCTGTATGATAACATCCAAGGTAGGATCTCAGTCTGTATTTTTTAAAACAATCAGATTAGTACAATAGTAACCAGATAGCAACTTTTGTAATGTACTAAGAGAACACTAACCATACTTTTGAGATCCAGAATTTGGTTTCTAGAGCAAGCTAACCAGTGCATAACCATAGGATCAGGTTGTAAGCCTTATATTTGTATTGGTTATTAATGAAAAAAGACTACTGCTTAGTACCAGTGACAACCTAAGTAACATCTTGATCCTATTTCTGATTGGAAAATTATGTAAGCTTAGAGTTGCCATGGTGATCTGGGGGGCAAATTCATATTATTAATGCTCAGACATAAAACTCCAGATCCTATCTCTACCCATCCCCACCCCCCAATTCAGCCATCATATATATTAGAAAGTCTCCCAAGAATCATCTTGCAGCTATCTTTCTCATCTGTCTCTAGTAAAACATCTAGCTATTAAGGATCAGCACATTCCCCAAGGAAGCTCATGATATAATGATTGAAATATCAAGGAGAAGAAATAACCGTTGCTGCATTAAAACCCCTAAAGAAAGAAAGTCTCCATCTGCAAAATATTATCTAGCACAGGAGAGTGGATCAAGTGATAGGGCACTGGGTTTTGTATCGCTCTTAAAGTAAGAAAGGTCTGCCGACGATTTTAGCTGAGATAATTTACTCCCATAACCTATATTGTACATCATTCGAATCTCACTCTTCTTTGCTGTAAATAGAAGGGGGTGTCCTAAAGGAATATTGAATATTACAGAGGCTGGGCTGTTTTTCTTACATTAGAAATGAGAAATAAGATTGAAGAGAGAAAGAGAGAGAGCAAGGTAAGCTGGATGCAATGCAGAGGTCCTCATAGCTTGAGAATGGAAGTTTTCAGGGCACAAAAAGTCTGAAATGAATGAAACATGTTACAAATAATGAAGATAAGATGTTACTTTGGGAGTAACAAGGGTGCAACAACACCAATTTTACTCAGTAATATTGTGAGTAATCTTGTTATATTTTTTCTAGTATAGCAGTGTTCTAAAAAAAATTGGGGGGAGGGGATCGCCTGAGAGAAGATTCAGTTGTTTGTGGACCAACTTTCTTTCTTTCTTTTTTCTTTTTTGTATGGCTGGCATTTTATATTGCAGTTACAGAGTTGTCTGCCCTGGCCTCACATCGGGAGGCATGGAGACGCACTATCCACAATGCTGCAGCCTTATTTGAGAACTCACGACGAACAAGTCTTGAAGAGAAACGACAACGCAGAAAGAATCACAACCCAAAAACATCACCCAAGGAGACCTTCTGCTGTGCTTTCTGCAACTGGACTTGTTTATCTCAGATTGGCCTTTTTAGTCATCAGCGTGCTTGCAGAAAGTGCGGGATGAGTCCTTCCTGAATCTTCGTTTGCGAAGAAAAGCCAGAGAGAGAGAGAGTTGTAACCAAAAGTTACAGATCTATAACTGCTCCATATTCATTAAGACTATTTAGTCTTTTTGTCTCTATCTCTCTCTCTGGCTTTTCTTCGCAAATGAAGATTCAGGAAGGACTCATCCCGCACTTTCTGTAAAAAAGTCATATTGTAAGGCTATGTAAATGCCCCTGCAAGCTGGCCTTATCTACCAGCAGCTATTTTTCATGAAGGAAGTCTGTTCAGTGGCCATTTGGGGGACAAAGAGGATATTCCCCCCTTCCCCCCAGTGAGTGTGGCTGCAACAATGAGAACCAGGACCCTTGTCACATTTCCTCATTGTGGCCTTGCTCTCTGGTGGGATGGGTGCTGGAAAAGTCATGTTCCTCATGCCCTGATTGTCAGCTGAATAGAGCTCCTTCACCCAATGTGGCTGCTGGCTATTAAGGTTGGTTTGGGGGTTTTGTCCATGAGAGACAGTACTCAGTTATGCATACATAACTAAGTAGCCAATGTAGAATATCACAAGTGTCTTTGTATAAAAAAAATTCAAAATTATGAAAAATAATTGCTAACACCAGCGCATTACCTTTTAAAAATAATGGTTCAGGTTTCAACCAAGAATGCAACAAAATGGATAAATGGAATAGCAAAGAACATTTGCAGTCTCTGCTATGGATCACCTGGACCACTAGTATTCAGCTGAGCCCAGATTTTCAGGTCATACTAGATGTCAACCATCAGATCACATTAGAACAAACAGCTAGAACTAACAATTTGTTTTCTGTCGAAAAGTATCACCACCCTGAGCAGTAGACCAGGCTCTATCTCTGACCTAGATAGCTGGAACTATCAGACCAAAATATGTACAAGAAACCAACTCCCAGCATTGCGACCAGACCTGAGCAATAGCCTGATCCCATCTGATCAGTAGCTTTTGAGTGATGGAACACGGACTCAGGACTCCCACACCAATTCAGCTATACTGCACAACCCCATCTCCTATTGATGTAAGCAACCTGCTTGGAAGGAAAGAATGAGGTCAGGAATCCTCTTGGTGATTTGCACTGGTGTAGCTGTGTGTTATGTCCTGAACATGAGCCAGCAAGTGCCAGAGGGAGCAGGTGGTTTGTGTGTAGGAGCTGTCGAGTAGTCACTCAACTGCAGGTCAATCATGGGTTATCTGAGCAGGATAAATGGGGAAGCACAAGGGTGGTCATTAGCCAGTCCAGAGGTTGTGTCAACAGGTCAGAAGTCCAGGTACACAAACAAACAAGGAGTTAATTAACAAAGTAATCCAAAACATAGTGAGTCCAAGGTCATGAAAAAACAGGTACTCAAGACAGTGCATATAAGAGAGTTGTCAGCAATTATTATTGTTGTATTGTTATATATATTTTTACCTACTTCTCCCCGTGGATTGAGGTAGGGGAACAAGAACAGACCAACATAGGGTGAGAGAGAACTGCTGGGATATTTATGGGCAGCTCACTCAAGGCCACAGGTGCTTAATAGTGCCTAATTAGGTAAGCACCTATGACTTAACCAGTGCTGGGCTTGGTGTCTCTCCCTCCTTTGCTCCAAGAAGGACGGAGACATGTTGTCTTCATTGTCTGCAGTCTCTACCAATTCCTGCTGGGGAATTCCAACCCCCATCTCTTTGGATTCAGAGAGAGCTCCACTATCAAGAGATGCAGCTTCCTGGCACTCTGCCTCCCCCTCCGCCTCCTCCTCTGAGTCATTCAGGGGGTGAGTTATGACAGGTTATACCAGTCCTTTTATGGACATTTCACAAAGAAGTATCCTGTAATTTTTTTCTGCAATTAAAGCAGAATCATAGCATTATAATCGTATAGTGTGACAGGCCCACTGGTTGTACATTGGCAACTCCACCCACTGCAAACAACCACTGATTGGCCAGAGGAAGTGTCATGCAATCTCTGTGATGCTGTTTCTCAGTCGGCAACCATCACAGACCCCCATGTAAGTCTAGTGAAACTTAGCCAAAGAGTGCTAAGCTATAAGCCTGCCCCTTTAAGACTTTCAACTCACCGAACAGGAGGAATGGCATAGGAAGGACAATCTGATCCCATAAGCAGAAATATTATTAGTATAGGGTGTGCAATCTCTCAAGAGACTGGAGCAATGTAAAGTCCCTGCAAGCCTTCAGAAGGCCACATCTTCCTCTAGGTTATACTCTGGAGCCATGAGAAACAATTGTATTGAGTTAAACAGGGCCTAAAACAGTTGGCCACACTTTCCTTATCCCTGACTCAGGCAATAAGGAGAGGGATAACCACAACCTTCTAGCTATTCCTCTTGAACTCTCTGTTTCTCTTGGCTTGAGGATAATGGTGTATATATCACACAATCTGCCCTGGGCCTCCTAAATTGTCATATTCCAAAGGTCTAGTGGAGTTAAGGACATTATTCTGTCAACATTGTTCAAGTAAGCTTAAGCATCCAGTCCAGTTATCTTCTGTACATGAACCAAGGAGTTGGTTCCAAATTGTTCTTTAGCTCAAGAAGAAAATACTTGAGGCCAGCCTTGTAAGGAGCAGATGGCATAATTGTCCCTGTGAATCAAAGCATCCCAGTGCTGTAATTCTGTTAAGTCCCAACTCCTCTATGCTGCTGTTTATGGAACTCACAGACAGCATGCAGACCTCCAGATGATTCTGGACTGCAGCTTCCAGCATTCTTGACCATTGGCTATCCTGCTTAAGTGTGATGGGAGTAGCAATCCCAAAACATCTGCTGCACTGCCTTTTGCCTATCCTGATTTATCTGTTTGCTGTAGCCATCCTCCAACCATATTTTATTATTGTCCCTCTATCACCATTTTGTGCTGTGTTTTTTGTAAGATACATAAATACAAGCTATCCAACTTTTCTCTTTTCTAAAGTACTATTCCCAAGGATACCTGAATGTCCCTAACCAGCCAGCTCCCTCAGGTATCACTTTTTGGCAGCTGTCTGAAGGTTGATGTCCCCAAGGGGAGAGGAGAAGACTTTTCATGTCCCAGGAGTCCAAGCAGTGAGGAGCTAGGTGCTGTTCTGCTTGAAGCGTCCTCCACTGGCTGCTGTGGGGTGACTATTGCCTGACTTTATTGCTGACCCTTTCCTTCCTCTTCCTTGGGCTAGAGATCTTTGTCACCACTAATGGGTTTGTTAGAAATTGCTGCTGCTGCTGCAGTCATCATCATCATCATCATCATCATCATCACTATTAATTTCATTTGTATGCCACCTTTCTCCCACAGTGGGTCCCAAGGAGGATCCCAGAGAGAGTCAATTGAAAAACCTTCACAATCAAATTTAAAAACCATTTCAATCACATCAAACGGTATAACATCCTTTGAAAAACATAGAGATGTTTAAAAAGATAAAATAAAACACCCCAACAAGGAGCTCTCCTGCTCACACGTTAAAAACCTGCTTACACAAAAAGGTCCCTGCCTGCTGGCGAAAGGAAAGCAAGGAGGGGGCCTTTGTCAATTTCTGCCAAAAGGCATTCAAGGTATGACCTTGTTCTTTCATCACCTGCCACTTTTCTTATGATTTCCATTGCGATGGCCAAACTTTGTATTTTCTTAACATGCTGTTGTTACCTGCCCTGACACCCCCACACTTCCAATAATTCATCAATTTACTATATTTCATCAATTGGCTTATTTATTGATGCTTCACAAGGTTAGCAGTAGACCTGGACTTCCTAAAAAATAGGGATGGAACTAAGGTTTGCTCAAAACCTAAAGAAGAGCTCTTTCTAAATTCCCCAAAGACATGCCCAGGTAGCAGTTATGTGGACCCCTCTTGGACACCTGTCCAAGGACTATCAGTGTTGGGATGGAATGTGGTAATTTTCCTGGATGCCCCTGGAAGTGAGTCATTCACTGATTCAATCAAGTGGCCGGAACACTCATTACTCTGGAAACTGGTTTTCCTTCACACTCCTCTCCTCAGCAATAGAAGATTGCCTGACACACACCAGTCTTACTGTCTCAATCATTAGCAATTATTAGCATATCTGGAGCTTCCATTGTCTAACTGTGGGAAACTCCATCTATGATTGTATTCCACTCCTAACACCCCTTAAGGGTAAATATTAAGTATAAATATCACCCCAAAACACAGTCAACATGTTCACAGCTTCATGCATCCCATCACTCTGCCTGTCTGCTGTGTGACCCTGTCACAGGCTCAACCCTGAGTTCACTTCCCAGGAGCCCCAGGTTATCCCTCCCTGTAGGGTTAGTCCTGAGTATCCTCACTCCAGGATGCTCCCTAAAGACCCCAAAATCATCCAGTAACTGCCACCACCCACTGAGCTAAACTGGGGGGGTCTTTCCCCTTGGGACCCCCCTTTTTTCACACACAACACAGTGGAAAGTTATGCGTAGTCTATAATAATCAGTGGCACTCCTTGCCACTATAGAATCAACTAACTCCCCCCTCCTAACCCCAGAGGAGACTCACAGTAGCATAGTCGAGAGCAAGGCGCGTGCTAAGCATCAGTATAGGAACATTAATAAGTTTACTTTATTCAAGAGAAGTAGTCATGCAATTTCACGTGAGGCAGGATTCTCCCCTACCTCAGGCAGGCAGGCTTAAAGTGATAGCAATATAGAGTATCAAGATCAAGCATTACATTACTCAGGTAACATTCAGTTACTAATTTAGCTACATTCAACCAAAGTAAGGAAATTAAAAAGAAATCCCTAACGCAACTAAACAGGCCCTCGTCTCTACTAAATACTTGCAGTTTGTTGCCTTGAGATGTTATTCAGGTTACTGGGAGCTCAAGCCAGGAATGGAAAAGCTTTGCTCTACCAGCATAGCAGTCTTTGTTCCTTCACATCTCCCAAAATCTCCCAAATCTCTCACACTGGTTTCAAACAAAAGCAGTTAAATCTTCTTCAGATTTCCCGGGCTTAAAGCTGTAATTGGTCAGTCCGGTCACATGGTGTTATGGTAATGATGTCATCTCATTAGCTCTGTGAAGGTGGTGCTTGACACCTTCCCCATTAACCCTTTTCTTACCTGATACTATGCTGTCAAGACAATCTGTTTACAGACAAAGGGAATTAGGGTTCTCTAGCAGAATGATGGGAGTTGCACCTTAAGGCAACATGATGGAACTCCATCATGACAGACCCTCAGAGTTCTGTCTGAGTATCTTCACCTATATGAATCCCTGCTCTTCAGATAGGTATAGTATATCCCATCATCCCAAACTCTATTCCTCTATCCCAATACTTTCCACTTTCTTCCATAGCCTCGTATGATTGCTTGAAGCCTAAGTGTTAGCATGAATGCTTCCAAGATTATTTTTCAATAAAAACCGTTTTATTTTATTTCCTGGCTGTGAATCTCATCAGTTAGTACGGGTTTACGTAGGTCAAAAGATCCTGTAGTTATCCAGCCTCTCACTGCCATTTGAGCTAATTAAAATTCACCATATTAATATCTGGACATGAGTGGGTTCTTTGTGGACCCCACACAATATGGGTAACACTGGGGGTAGCTGGTGAGGCAGCTAATCTGCTTTCCCCTTTTCTTTCTGTTTTGCTCTTCACCCATGTTCAATAAGTGATAATGGAGGCAGCTGTTCACATTGCCTGTTGTATGAAAGCACAAGCAGCTACAGTAGGCTCACCTAGAGGACGGTCTCATTCTTTCTTGGGTCAAAGTTTATTGCATTGTTTATTGCAGACATGTTGCTGTAACCCAACATTGAAAGTCTTTGCTGACCAACCATGAAATAACAAGACCAGACACAAATAAATGGGTTGAATAAGGGTCACTTTATTGACCTATATCCTATTTAACTTAATTTCGACCTGGGGATAAGCAAAGCAGGGGGGAGCAACCTGATAAGGGTCCAGCTGAGGCCCAGGTGTTATTAACCTGTGATCAGCTTGCCCTGCCTTCCTTTTGGTGAAACACCATACCCCAGAGGCAATCCAAAAACCATTGGTTGCTGCCTGGACAGTCATTTCCTGGAAGGCAAACCCCAAGTCCCAATATTTTATAAGAGAGAGTAAACCCCCAGATCAGCCCTAGGGGAAGCCTCCTTCTCCAGCCCCCCAGGTACCAAGACCTGTAGTGTTGGTTCTAATAGCAATAGTATTGATATTTATATACCACTTATCAGTGCCAAAGCATTCCCTAAGTAGTTTACAATGTTTTTAGCTAATTGCCCCCAACAAGCTGGGTACTGATTTTACCGACCTACAGAGGGATGGAAGGTTAAGTCAACCTTGGAGCCCTCTAAGATCAAACTCCTAACATTATGGCTTGCAGTACTGGCATTTAACCACTGTGCCACCAGGGCTCCAGAGCACAACCCTTCACCAAAAGGGTGCCAAGGTGTACACCAATCTAATAAATTCTCCCCCCAAAACCTGCTAAGTGAGAAGCTATTTTAGACACCACCCATTAGCCAATGCTCCAAGTCCAATCAGATACAGTATGGGTAGGGGGAAAAACAGGTAAAGGGGAAAAAAAATCCCACCCAGCCCAGCTTAGCTCACACTGCACTGAGGGTGGGTGGGTCGGTCACAGAAAGAAGAGCAAAGAGGATACGTGAATGGGAGACAGGGCATTAAATAACCTATTCCTCCCCCACTCTTCATGTAACCAGCACTTGGTGTGAAATGCCAAGTGCAGGGGATTCTGGTCTTTATTCATGGAGGCCCTGCAGTGTCATTCACCACGTGGTCAGGGGAGTGCAGTCTTTTTCCAGTCCTTCTTTACCATCTTCCCCATGTCAATGCTGCCCCAAACAAAACAAAGCAAAACTTCCAGCATGACAGAAGACAAGAAAGGGGAGGCTTTAAAGGGCTTTTGTAAAAATGTGCTTCTTTATCAGAAGCTCTTTTTTTGAAACTTAGATATGCCTGTAGTGTGAAAAGATCCAGAATCATTGAAGTGAGCTTTAAGTTCCCAAATTAAGTTCCCTTGTCTATACGAGGGGAGGGGGGATACAAACAGGTCCAAAAAAGCAGGCATTTGCAATGATGTGACCTGTCTTCATGGACAAAAGGACCCCCACAAACTCCACATGACCCATAGCCAAGATGGCAGCCTCAAGTGATTTACTGGCAATTTTAAATCTGCTGCCCTCAAATTAAAACCAAAAAAACCAAAAAATAGTTTCCCATGGTACAGAGAAACGATAGTTTGTATTTACAAAAGAAGAAGGAGACAGACAGACAGACAGACAGTATAAAATCACCATTTGATCGACTTACCGGACCCTTGCTTAGCTGAAAATCTAACATGGCAGCCACTGGCACTTTCCCAGTTTGCTAGCCCCACCACCATACTCATCCAGCCAATCAAATTATGCTGCCTGTTCATATCTGTGAGAATGTGAGTATTCAAACAATCACACATTTGCATGTCATATGGAGCTTTTTAAAAACTCTGGACGAAGCCCCGGACACAACACACATGGACTTTGCAGTGGATTTGGCTTCCCCCCTTCCAAATGACACGTATTTATGTTCATGTCCTTATGAACAGATAACCATATGCTCACATCCCATTCATATCATTTTGTCCATATAGACAAGATATTAATCTGTCCCAGGAGAACTTCTCTGCCACCAATTTGTACATAGCAAGTAAGAAACTCCGCCATCAAAAAAAGAAGAAGAGGAAAAGAAAAGAAAAGACAGGTTCTTGTTCTTTTATAGGTCAACAAAGTGCAAAGGCCTAACACAGTTATGCATGGAGGGCTGGTTAGCTGCAGTTTTTAAGGGTTACTTATGGATTTATTGGCAGATTTGGCAATCACAACTACAACTGGAAGCCTTCTCTATCTGAACATGGCCTGTTTGCATGAAAAAGACCTGAGGCATAAGGAGCAAATGCGAAATAAATGACTGATATTTATATGCTAATTACACTTGGGAACCAAATTGCTATAAATATCTCTCAGATGTCATTTGAAATTACAGGCTTCTTCAAGGAGAGAACCACTGCAGGCAGATCCCTCCCCCAAACCTGATAACAAGGAGATGACAACTTCAAGGCATCTCATTGTCATTGCTCACCAGCACTAAAACCCCTCAAAGTCTTAGAAGTGATGGCTCCAGTCCAAATAGCCTCATGAAAGTAGTGGGGCAAATCTGCAAGATTTCCCATTAGGAACTGACAAATTGTCAGGGGCTAGGCCTGAATAAAGAGAAATGCATAAGGATGGGCATATTCATGCACTTCTATTCCAGTCTGTTTTGCATGTGTTCATTGCCGAGTCTTTTCCCTCCAGCCCATTTTCTGGGAAGATTTAAAAAAAAAAAAAAAACTTAAATTTTAGAGATTTTTAAATTCTCCTAAAATATCTGGTTTGGTTGCACATTTGAGCTAAGAGCTGCACTAGAAATTTCAGAAAAAGATACAGTCCAGATAATCGCTATGTCCAAGAAGTGTGAATTATGTTGGTTGATTGCAAATGGATCTTGTAGCACTTTTGAGACTGAGAGGAACATGTTGGTGATATAAACTTTCATAGACTTAAGTCTACTTCATCAGTAGATATCATCATCATCATCATTTATTTCTTACCCACCTCTCCCTTTGGATTGAGTTAAGGCACAACAACAAATAACATAATATCAGTTAAAAGAGCAAATATATTGATTATGTATTAAAATCCATCAATAAATACTTTAAGAACCACAATTTACTGACCTACGGAAGGATAGAAGGCTGAGTGAATCTTAACTTAGCAACCCATCCCGGCAGGCCAGCCTTCACAGCTGCCACCACCTCCCTGGCTCTCCTAGAAGGCAGTAAGAGAGCTCATGGCATCTGGCCAAGGCTGGGGGCCTTGGTCTCATGTTGTGGACCCCCTTCCTGCCTTCTGAGACACCAAGGGAGCCCTAGAGGTGCAGTGGTTAAATGCCAATATTGCAGCTACAACATGGTAAGTTAAGATTCACTCAGCCTTCTATCCTTCCGTACTGTAATTCTGTATAGATGAGGCTTTTCTTTAAATGCAAAATAAATGCAAGGACACCATACAAATGGATGTTTCAAAACAATTGTGTTCAGCTGAAGGCCTAATGAATATTATTCTGGTATGTGCATGTGTGTTTTAAGAAAAGCAAATGAGTGCACATTGGTAAGAGGGGAAATATTCCAAAGCACTATTAGAAGAATAATGTTTCATCTTTTGTTTCTGGGAAAAATCTCCCTTCAAGATTGTTCATACTCTAGAATACAGCAGCTGAACCTTGGAGATATGAGGCAGTCAATTATTTTTAGAACAAAACTGTCTATGCATGCATCAACTGTTCTGAGTTGTATTAGAGATGCTGGCTATCTTCAGCAATCCTACAAACCATCAAGGTGGAGCTGTGAGGGGGTATAACAAGCATATTGGCACCAAATAAGATTTCTGCCCCTCAAAATTATTTTCCTCCTTTAGTTCTCACATTTCTAGCCTTGCATTAACTTACAATGCCAATTGAGCATTTAGAAGTACAGCATAGGCATCCTAAGAAGTTACCAAGGGGATGCAAACAGAGCAAATATGAAGGGATCTTGCCACCCCTCTGAGACTGAGACAAAGTGATTTGTAGCATTAGATTTCATAAATGCAAGACAGATACTGTTTGCATCTGATGAAGTAGGCTGAGGGCTCATCTATACAGGCCAGGGTATGCTGGCTCCCTGCTGGCATATTCTGTCCACAGATCAGCCCTGTTCCTCCCCTATTACCTGGACAAAATGGGCCAGAGTCCAGATGGGCACACTGGCCTGTCTCTGCCACTTACACTGCCTGTGTCCCATGCTCTGGATCCAAACAGGAGACCTGAAGCATGTGAGCAAGTCCCCCTGCGTGTGACCAACATGGTCACATGCTGTGGGCCCCCTTCCAGGATCTGGAAGAGTAAAGCAGACAGCATCTATAGTGACAGGCCAGCATGCCAGAACAAATTCCTGCAGCCATGTGGGGCCTGAGCCATTCTATTTTGGCTAGAAAAGATTTAAGCAGGTATTTTTGTAAAATGTGTTACCTACCCCACCTTCCCCTCATCTTATCCCCATCTCTGCCCCAGGGGTTGTGAGGACTGCCTGTAGTAAAAACAGGGAAATGGCCTGTGTTATCAGGGTTGCAGGACTCCAAGACAGGGATAAGATGAGGTAGATTGCCCATGTAGATGCTACAAACTTCTTTCCCACAGTTATTCTCAAAGGTGCTGCAAGATCCCTTTGTATACTGATACAGACTAATGTGACTGGCTTTGAATACTAGAGGAGACATACGTTCTAGGTGTGAACAGTTTTCAACGTCTCACTCTTGGCAGTGCCAGAAATTTTGAGGCTGAAGAAAAATTTCATTGGGGGTGGTAGAATCTTATTTGGGGGGCATGACATCATTTTGGCCTCCCCTTGTAGTGATGCCTCAGCAGCTGGATCAGACTTCAACACAGAAGAGACCTGGGCAATAATTTTATTCCATGGTGGTGGAACATAATGCACAGAAGGTCTGGAGGATGAATGCTGAACTATAGAAGCTAGATTATGCCAGTGTCCCCCCGCCCAAGCACTAATTGGCCATAGGAATGCACTCTAGGGTGATCTGGCTGCTCTTGTGCATCTGGAAAAAAACCAGTGTTGATCAAAGAGGTACAGGATACTTCCTTGTACAATGCCTGGAAAGGACTTACAATGTTGTAAATCCAAGAGGATTCCAGCCAGTGTCTGCACTCTGGCGCCATCTGGCTGTCACTGTTCAGCTGAGGAAACAGCATTACACAAGGTAATATAATTATAGGTATTTGAGGACCTATCAGAGGGGGAAATATTTACCAGATTGGACTTATGGGAGGCATACTTTGGGTGCAAATTAAAGAGGGAGGGGATGAATGGAAGACTGTTTTAACTGCCAACTGGGGTCCTTTGGGTACAGTGTGATGCCGTTTGGCTTGAGTGGCATCCTTGGGGTCTTTATTCATTTGATTAATGAAGTGCTACATGAATTTTTATATCAGGAAGTACTGGTGTATTTGGATGATGTGCTGGTGTACTCAGAGGACTGTGAATCTCATGTAAAGTTGGTGTGGAATGTGCTTTAGAAGTTGTTACAGAACCGTCTGTATGCAAAACTCTAGAAGTGCGAGTTTTACTAAATACCTCCCTGTGCAATTCCAGAAGAACTACATATGCTGGTATAACCCCAAGAGGATTCTAACCAATATCTCCTCCCACTCATCTGAGAGAAGCAGGTTTACTTAGGTGGTACAGTGAAGCTGCATTGGACAGACAGCTCTGTTTCCAACATCTTGCCTCCACTCCATGCCTCTCAGCATCTGTTACATCTCCATCAATCTGCCTAATGTTAGGGCCAGCCTTGTTGGGAATTACTGTTGTGCCCATGTATTTCTTTTTCCTTCTCTCTCACCAGTTTTTATTCTTTACTTTCTGCTTGATCCACTCCACAGTTTGCCATAATATCCAAATAAGCAAATTGCAGTTTGTGCGCTGTTCTTATGTTTTTGTATCCCAGAAATGGCACTCACTGTAAATGATCTTATAATCTCTAAAGATGCCAGCCACAGATGCAGGTGAAATGTCAGAAATAAACTATTCCAGAACACAGCCTCACAGCCCGGAAAAAAAAAAAACAAGGAAAAATCGTATAATCCCTTGAATATTTCTGAACTGAAGGGTTGATGATGTACTAACCAATTACGTTTTTAAAATATGTGCATATGTTAAAATGGAATCAATTACAAAATTGATTAAGCAGTAAAAAAAGAAGATGATTGATAAACTTCTATTTTCTCAATTGGCTGGCAGCTTTATTTAATGAATAGGGCAGAAAAAGAAAATAAAAGCCCAGAAGAATAACATGCTTGGATCTTTTATATGCTTCTCTGTGACTAATTCACATTTCATTGTTTTAACTGAGGAGGGGAAAAAACATTATTTATGTGTAACAGCACAGATTGCAAACAGATGCAAGCAGAAAGTGAACCTATTATTAAATTAATTTGCCTTCTCCCTCTTTCTGAGAATTTGAGAGCATAAATCCAGCTCCTCAATTCACTGCTCCTATTCTGAATTGCAAACTGTGCTGTTGATGGAAATATGGATTGTTCATTATCTCAATTATTTATGTAACAAACTGTACATTAAGAGCAGGCTAGCAGCCACTTCTAGCTTATCCTTCTAGCATGGATAACTGTTGGCTTCCAGATGTCATTTGATTGCAAATCCCATCCTCTCTTACAATTTACTATGATGGCAAGAGATGACAAACAATCATGCAATCCTAAAGGCTGCAGTTTGCTTACCCTTTCCCTAAATGGAGTATAAAGAATAAAGGATAGGATAAAGAATTTTCAGGGGTGTAGCTGGAAGGGGAGGAGAGAATGAGGTCTTTATCACATTGTAAATAATAATTCTGCCCCCCCCCTAAAAATTAAATTTTCTTTCAGACCCAAATTTCTAGGACCACAGTGTGAGCCATTCAAAATCATTCACATCTAGAACTTGTGTATATGCTGTGTTTGGATTTCCTTGATAACTTGGCCTGCCCTTTTGTTTAAAGAGGATTGCCCCCATTTGCACCCCCTCCCAACTACAACTCTGTGTTAGATCCAACTAGAATAGACCCACAGAACCTATGGAATATGCAATGAGTCCTCTGAATCAGTATTTGAGAATCCATGGATTGTCACTGCATACCTAAAATGTTGCTGCCATTCCTAAAATGGCAGTGCCCATACTTCAAATGGCCACTCCCATTGATTAATATGGGATTCTTAAAAATGTCTAGGTTGAGATGAAATGTGTTAAGAAATTTGGATTTTGAGAGAATATGTGGGTTTTTTAAAAAATATTTCAATGCAGTTTTTGCTACTGTGAAAATGAGACAGAAGGAACTTCTGAGTGAACATGGGAAGTGAAATGGACTGGGGAGAAAGATTAAATGTACCCTGTACACAGATATAGCTTAACTTAATCAATCAATACAAATAATTTTAAAAAATTCTCACTAATTGGATTCTGATGGTGGCATTTTTATTTATTTCCAGCAAAGGTGAGTTCTGAAAAAGAGGGAAAGCTGCCTCCTCCTCAAAAATAAAACAATAACATTTGATGAGCTTTACCTGTATGACAACAGCTGTCCTTCTGTTACAGCAGGGATTGACAATTTGTCTCCCTGCAGATGCTGTTAGACTGCAAGACCCATCATCCCACAGCACATACTCGGTCTGATGGCATTTGCACTCTGACAGCATCTGGAAGTCCACAGGTGCCCACCTTGGATCCCGACCTATAGTATCCAACCCAGTAGAAATGGGGTGGTGATGGTGTCTGTTTTTCCCTTTCCTGTTTACTTTCTGTGTCTTGAAAGGGGATTAGATATATGCCATCTTTGTTGCTAATTGCCATCAAGTTGTTACCCAAAGAGCTCAAGAAAATATTGAGTTACCCCGACTCCCTCTGAATATAACACACACAAACACAAAATGAAGATTTAACAATTATAGGTTTTCCATGATTTTTTTCCTGGCTGTGAGGCCATGTTCTGGAAGAGTTTATTTCTGATGTTTCACCTGCATCTGTCAGAAATCAACATCAGAAAGAAACTCTTCCAGAACACGGCCTCACAGCCTGGTAAAAACCATGGAAAACCTATGGATGCTGGTTGTGAAAGCCTTTGACTTCACAATTAACAATGATATTTATTAAAGGCATAAAATAATAACACCAAGCACACACATATTCATATAAAAAACATTCACACAAGACCACTAGGAATGGAAGAAGAGAGGTTGCCAGAGGAGTAGATAGGGAGATTTCTGAGGATATTTGACACCTGTCTTGTAGTACTGAAGTTGTTGAACAATTCAGCAGCATGGATGGATGAATCTGGAGTGGTTAACACAGAGTGACGTGGAGTCTACAGGAATATGCTCTGTGTGCCCTGGCTACAAAGAGGGGTAGAGTGTCCCCTGGAAATGGAATCTGTATGCAGTGAAGTGGACTTTGGGGCCAATATTTATACCAAAAATATACCCTGAGGTGAGCAAGTTTCTTGGGTTGAAATAATAGATTCCAGGAACCTTCAAGGATTGCACAATTAGTTTCCTGATCTTGACAATAGGTATCCGACAATGCTAATGTGTTACAAACCTTAATGTCTGATCATTGGATTCACAAGGCTTGAGCTGCCTCTTTAATGGCTGAGTGATTGAGGGAAGGGAAATTCTATACCTGCAAACAAAGGATTACTCCACCCGTCCATTTTCTGCCACTGTGTAGTAGAGAATGTGTTCCTTTGACCTCTTGATGTTTCCTCATAATTTTGGAATTATAAGGAAATTCCAAAATTATTTGGAATAATTTTGGAATTTCAGTAGCTCTTCCTGTGTGATGTGTAAGTGTCTCTTTGGGATCCATACCAGTGCCTTTAGCAAGTACCAGACACTTCACTGCTCTCCCCCATGGAAGGCCACATTAATAGGCCAAATTATTAATAAGAAATTTTTGGGGTTACTGGGGTGGGGTTCCATTAGGGGCACTAACAAAGTTACCTTAGAATGATGATACCCTTCTTAATGAGAGACCTCCAAGGCAACCTGTTTTTACCTGCACTCTTCAGCTTTTATAAACTCAGAGCTTTGGTTTCCTTGACTGAGTAAACCAACCTGCATGGTGTATTACCCTAAACACTTGGGGGTCTTAAGGACCCTCAAAATATTGATATTAATTTGGGGAATTAATATACTCAGCTTAGCTATGCAAGAGGGGCAACGGACAGCAGGATCTTTTAACCTATGTTTACCAGTACTTAGGAGGAGATGTTACACTAGATAGAACAATCAATTGGTTTTTATTTGAGAAAACAATAACAACATTCACACACACATTCAGGCTTCAAGCATTTCATACAGGGCTAGCATATAAAGTAGGAAATATTGGGATAGAGGAATAGTGAAGGCGGTCCTATGTCAAGAATAATAGCATAATGTTTGGAGAAGTGTTGAATCAAATCCATGGCCACCGTATGGTGCACAGTGGGGTTGTAGATCTGGTCATTTCATATCAAAGATCCCTAGGATAAGAAATCACCAGCTATACAGTCCAGTCCTGACAATTTTCATATTGAGCAGGAGAAAGCTTTGTGGAACAGAGACATCATGAGCAGGGCTGTAACACAATTAAAAGAAATCTTAGGCAACTAATCATACTAGTGATAGTCAATCAAGTGATAAATTAATTGATTAAATTTGCATACATTTGCATATGAGAAAAGCAATGGTTGCCACAAGGGAAGCATCAATCTTGTTTTTATATCATTCACACATATCTTGGCAGGTTTTGTTTTGGTGGATAAATAAACAAATTGAGTCAAGAAATAAGTAAAATTATATGGGTGTATAAATAAATTTTACAAGTCTGTTTACAGCATTGATAATCCATTGTTATAAACTGTTCTGTCTTCATCAGTGGTCAAGATTGAATTCCAGTATTTTTTATCTTTTATTTCTTCCCACCAGTATCTCTTCCCTTCTCCTTCTTGTATATTTGCCACTTCTTGACAGTAGAGTCAAAAAGAGTTGTGCCTTTGTTACTTTATTGGTTTGTTTACCTCAAAGGTAATTTATCTTCCTCTAATGAAAAACCTCATGCCAAGTTCATGTTTTACATGTATTGTGTCTTTAGTGTTACAAAATTGTATGATTTATGTATTTATTATATCTGGATCATTGACTACGTAAAATAACTGGAAGTTGACTTTTTAAAAAAATATTTATAATATAAAGGTCTCCCCCCTGTTTACACAGGTTTGGTAACTGCAATTTCACTTACCTGCAATCTGGGGGGAAAGGGCTCTCTAGTCGGGGAGAGGAACATAGAGTTGAGCTGGAGGTGGTTTCTCTAGGCATCAGGAGGTCCTTCAGCACAACTCTATGGTCAACTTCCACTGGACGTTGGCCATAGAATCATGTCAGAGAGAAGCATCCTCACATTTTTTAGGTCATCTGGCATGATTCTATGGTATTTATGGTGGTTCACTATTATACATGGTTTCGTGTCTCTGCAGTAAGTCCAGGAACATACTCCCCATGGAGACGGGGGGGGGGTACCTGTATACACACATATTCTACTTATTTATTTCCTGACTCTGTCAGTTTCTTATCAATTTTGTGAGTCAGGTCCTAAATTCTGCTTTTTTTCTTCTGTCTTGTTGGAGAAATTGTGAGATCTCTCTCAAGCAAGAAGGAATTTTCTGCCTTTCTTAGGATATTAACATTCCCCCCCCCGCCCAAGTGCAGAGTTTTTAAAAGAGTTTGTTGGAGGGCAGGCTTACTCTTGACTTACTTCCTTCCTTTCATATGTTTTTATCTCCTTTTAATAAAACCAGTCACATTTTTTACAGGGTTCCACACATCCCTGGTTATTCTAACATTTGACTCAAAGCAGATGTGTTGATTCCTTTTTGGCAAAAACAACGAAGGGGTATCGATACACTACACAGTTATAGCACTCATCCCACTGTCCTGGCTCCATTGAATGGAATGCTGGGATATGTCATTCTGTAAGGTATTTACAAAGGTCTGACAGAGAACTATAATGGTAAAGGAATGGAGCTATGGTAATTCAAGTGGTATCAAACTGCTATAATTATGCAGTGTGGATTCATCCCAGGATGCTTGATAGAAAATAATTTAGACAATAACAACATTTATCAGGAGTACTGTATGTTCCTAATTCTGAGTGTATGGGTATCCAAAGATCTGTGCTCTTTTCAACAACAGGCTGCTAAAATTCTCTCAACTCTATCTCTTTAATAATGGGCCAAAAGTGTTGCATTCCCATTCGGCTGAAAAAGGTCTGCTATGTTTTGAAAGAAGTGGGCATCCTTTGGCTTGACAAGTCATGGGAATATGGATTTTTAAAAGATGCCAGTGGGCTGAAGGCTCTCCCGGTTCATAACTCAGGGGGCATCATGATGCTTTTGGCCCTGCTCCAAGAACAAGAGAGAAGAATGGAGAGATGCAGAAATACAGAAAAGAGAGAGAAAACCTGTTCCATGTTCATATTCATTATTTACCCTCCTCCCTCTAAAGAAAACTTTTCCTCATTTTCCTTCCCAACTAGCTCAGATATCAAGAAGTAATGAGTTTGGCACATACACATCACTTCATTAAAGGCAAATAAAATAAGGCACCCTCCCGCTGCTCTCTGTGCTTATCAATTGACTTTTCAGGATGGAACTTTGACTTTGTTTCAAGCCAGGAAACTTGAAGTCATCTTTGGATTGTCCTTGGTTTTTTCCCTTTCCACTCCCCGTTCTATTCCACAGCCCTGCCATCAGAGACTGTGTTGGTGGGTATGTTTGGATCTTTCAATTGTCTGCTTCACTTTTCCCCTCACATATTTTTTTTAAAAAATATCAACAGCTAGCATTGTATATTGCAATTATGGCTTCGTAGCCTAAAGTTACAGATCCATATCTGTTCTGTATTCAGTAAGACCTATGTAGTCTTACTATAAGACTGCATAAATGCCCCCTCCCAGAAGTGCACCTTAACAGCTAGCAGCCACATTGGGTGGAGGTCCATTTAGCTGCTGAATGCAAGAAGGATGACCTTTCCAGACTCCTCCCACCAGCAAACAAGGCTGCAACAATCAGAAGCAGGATCCCTGGCTCAATTCTTCATGCTAGTTTTGATGGTATGAGGTAAACAAACCTCATTTTCCACTCACCCCAATCAGCAGTTGAACAGCCTCCTTTGTCTGGATTGGCTGCTGGCTGTTAAGGTGGGTTTGGGGAGATTGGGCAAGGAAATGTTATGTGGTTATGCCTAGGAGACCAAGTAGCTGGTGTAGAATATCAACAACCTCATGTTCCTCTCCATCCTCCTTCTTTTGTGACTTGAATCCTTTGGGTTATTCTCACTTAGTGACCCATTGAGAATGAGAATGAAAATGAGAATGAGAACCAATCTTGTATAATGGTTGGAGTGTGTGACTCAGACTCTGGGAGGCCAGAAACTGAATCCCCACTCCATCATGGAAACCCACTGAGTGACCTTGGGCAAGTCACACCCTCTCAGCTTTAGGGAAAGACAATGACACACCTCCTCTGAAGATGTCCTGTGAAGAAAAATCTATGTCATGGTTGCCATAAGACAGAATCACAGCTTAAACACATATAACAGCAACAAAGTATGCATACAATGAAGGTGTGAAATGGTTGAGATTAGCAGAGATATCTGCACTGATGAAAACATGGATCATTAACAACAAAGAGAACCAATGAATCTATTGATGAATAGTGAGTTGATATACAGGTACAGTGGTCCCTCTGTATTCATGGGGGTTTTATTAGCTGAAATGGAATGCTGTGAGAGGCAGGAAGCTTCAGGATCTTTTCACCTATGTATACCAGCACTAACTGCAGAGAAGTCTAGTTTAAAATGAAATAAACAGTTTTTATTGGAAAATTAACACTGAAAGCAATCACACATGCAACACGCACTCACAAGAACCACACAAGGCTATCAAAGAGTTCAAGGCAGAAACGCTGGATAGAGGAATAGATTCAGGAGATAGTGGATTAGTTACCAGTCTTGAGAGTAGCGAAGAATTCAGACAGATGTCTGAGGGTGGCATTGGAAGTCTAATCTGGGGGCACACCAAAAGAGTGTTTGGGTTTCATCCACAGTAGCACACATTGGTATTGTTTGGGGTAATATTTATACTATATTTCATGTCCTGAAGGGGTATTTGAGCTTAGTACAAAACTTAGATGGATTTCCCTAATATTTCCTGCTATTAATATTGTGTCAACTGCATATCTTAATTATTAATGTTCTTGTCCCCAGTTTTCACACTTCCTTCCTGGGTCTAATCCTACTTTCTGTCTGATATGTTCAGCCATAGAGATCTGTTTATTTATTTTTGAATTTCTTTCTTCTGCCAAATCATTGGGAAGTGAAAGACAAACCCTCTGCTCCCTTCTCTTTCATTTTGCACATATGTCAAAACACCAAGAGCAGATCACCACATCTGAAATATAAGCACTGAGCAACAATCACCTTATTCTTGTCCATGGGAGGACAGCTTGGAAATGTTACTTTCTAGGGCAGCACCTAAAATCATCTACCATGCTTTTTATCTAAGACATTTCTGAGGCACTATTAATTATGGTAATAATGAAGTTTGTATCTCTGGCCCAATGAGGACATCTATATATCAGGTGAACATGTGACACTCTAGAAATCCTTCTACAGTAAATCTAATCTCCCATACTAAAGTTTCTCATTTTCCTTCACAGGCTTAGGTCACAGTTAGACAATATCATAAGCCCAGAAGGGGTTATATTTCTACTAGCCTATAAAACAAACCAATTGGAACCTCATTTGTAATCATAATTTTATCTTAGCTGTGTTTCATTTTATCGCCAGGCATCAGGAAGACTTTACTCCATTATATTATTGTTAAAATAACAAAGAAACCGAACTGTTTGCATCCACAATAATGAAACCAATTTGAAAAACCTTGCATGTAAAAAAAAAAAAAAACCAACCTCCTCCCAACCCCCTATTATTCCAAACATGATTACCTTGAATGAATGATAAGATTTGTCAAAAATTCCTTCTTTACAATGTAGTCAGATTTCGATCACTCCCTCCTGTTCCCCCCCCCACCTAATTCCCCACACCTATAAAGAAATAAATGTATTATTATTTGCCATTATCCTCCTCATACATGTAGGATCCACCACATTCTGGGAATGTAGTCGATGTTAATATGAAAAGACAGAGAAGCTCCACTTTCCTGCTATCATGTCAGCTTGCTGATCTTTGTTTGCAGTTGCCTCCATCCTTTGTTCTAAGGGGGGGAGGAATAGTAATTTGAACAGCAAAAGCCAACACTGGTTACAGAATAAAGGGTAATTAGTATGAGAACATCCACAAAGCTTTTTAGCACTATTAATCAAGACCACTGAGATGCACACTTTTTCTTACTCAGAAGTGATGCTCAAACAGTGTTGAAGAAGGGAGAAACACGCACAGAGTGAAAGCTAAAAATATTCACTCCTGTGTAAGTAATGCAAAGTGTAGAAAAATACGGATGGGAACACTGTCGCACTGGAAGTGCCTAATATGCAGTTAGAGACAGACTTATATTACCCTGGAGAATTATTAAAAGCACATAAAAGCGTTATTCGAAGAAATGCACCTTTTCTGATAGCAAATATTCCACCAGTTTCAGCTTTAAAAGTGCCAGAGTGCCATTAAAATGCATTAGATGTACTCTCATTATGCATGGTGTTAAATCCAACGAAAACAAAAACATGATATCATTAATATTAAGAAAGTATTCATCGTGATGCTCCTTTTAACTGGGAAGAGAAGTAAAAAAAAAAAAATCAGAAGGTACCAGTTGCCCAATCGGAATGGTCTGAATAATCTTAGAACTGCATTTTATTTCAAATATATTTGGCTCGTCCTTTCTGTTGCCAAGAGTGCTATATATTGTTCTCTCTATTCATGAAAACCCTGTGAGGTAGATTAGATAGTGAAAGACTGAGATGAGCCCACCATGACCCAAAGATCTGTGCAGCTGAGCAAAGATTAGAACCTCATTCATCCTAACATCAGGGCAACATTTAATCCACCCAGGGATAAGAAAAAGAACAAAATTATTTCCACTTTGCTGTTTCTGACATATGTATGTGAACATAGAATCATAGAGTTGGAAGAGGCCATACAGGCCATCCAGTCCAATCCCCTACCTTGCAGAAATGCACAATCAAAGCACTCCTGACAGAGGGCCATCCAGCCTCTGATTGAAAACCTCCAAAAAGGAAACTTCACCATACTTCAAGGCAACATATTCCACTGTCAAACAGCTCATACTATCAGGATGTTCTTCCTCATGTTTAGGTGGAATCTCTTTTCCTGTAGTTTGAAACCATTGCTCTGTGTCTTAGGGTTTATCTACACCAGGCATGATATGCTGGCTCCCTACCAGCATGGGTCTCCTTCCTTGGAGGTCTTTAAACAGAGGCTGGATTGCCATCTGTCAGGGATGTTTTGATCAAGATTTTCTGCGTGGCAGGGGGGTTGGACTGGATGGCCCATGTGGTCTCTTCCAACTGTACAATTCTATGATTCTATGATTCTATACCAGCATATCATATGCTTCTAGTCGTTTCCCCCTATTACCTGGACAAAACAGGCTGGGGTCCAAACAGAATGGTGGCCCATTGCTGAAGCTGCAAACACCACCACCATTTCCCCTGCTAATGTGGAAGCCAGGCCGGAGTCCCATAACCTGTGACTGCAGGCCCCCTGCATGTGACCGGCCTCAGTCCTATGTTGAGGGCCCCTTTCCTGGATTCCGGAAGATCCAGGGAGCTGGCAGCAGCAGGGAGGGGTGGCATACCAGACAGGCTCCTGTGGACAAATAGGGCCTCATCCAGTTTTTCCCAGGTAGACCAGGCATTTTCCTTTAATGGGTTATCAGCCCCTATCCCAGCTTACCCCTGTTCCAAACCTGCATCTGCCCTGGTGGTGTTGAGGACTGGCCAGGGGAAGATTGGGATAAATGTCCTGCATGGTTTGGATGGTAGGGGGCTGGAAAGGGGGGAAACCAGGTATTTGTCTGGTGTAGACAAGCCTCTAGTCTCTGGAGCAGCAGAAAACAAGCTTGCTCCATCCACAATATAGCATCCCTTCAAATATTTAAGCATGGCTATCATGTCCCTTCTCAACTTTCTCTTCTCCAGACTAAACATGCCCAGCTCCCTAAGCCCCTCATCATAGGACATGGTTTCGAGACCTTTCACCAGTCTGGTCACCCTCCTCTGGACACGTCCCAGCTTGTCAATATCCATCTTGAATTGTGGTGCCCAGAAGTGGACAGAGCATTCCAGTTGAGGTTTGACTAACACAATGTGTGGTGCACAATGGACTTCAAGATGTTCTCTCCTCAGGGCCTGCACACACACACACACACACACACAAGAGAGAGAGAGAGAGTTTAGTGTCCATATGAAATCTTTCCGTGCACGAATGGAGATTTTTAGTTCTGTGGCTAGCCTGATGGCCTTTGTCACCACAAAGGGAGGGGCAACTAACATCCATTAACATCAACTGGAAATGACATTTCATTGGCGATCTATATGAGACCAATAAGGGACCAAACAATGCCCATCGCTATGCTGGCTATCCACCAACAGATGATTGCTTAGGTCTAATTAACACTAGCATAGTAATACAAAAGTCTTCTCAGTTTTTTCTATGCTCTAGTCGCTTGTTTATTAATATCCCCTTATCTCCTTTGTTTTGTCTCTAACATTCCATTTTGGGGCAAGATTCTGGAATGTGTGGTAGCCTCCCAGCCCCAGGGGTTTCTGGATGAAACAGATTATCTAGATCCATTTCAATCTGGCTTCACACTTGGTTATGGGATGGAGGCAACTTTGTTTACCTTGGTGGATGACCTACACAGGGAACTGGTCAGGGGGAGTGTGTTCCTGTTGGTACTGTTGGACCTATCAGCGGCTTTTGATACTATTGGCCATAGTATCATCCATGGGCTGCCTCTCTGGGATGGGATTTGGGGGCACTGTTATGCAGAGGGTTCTGGCCTTTCTTGGGGGGGTGAACTCAGAAGGTGGTGCTGGGGTCTCCTTTTTGAGTCCCTGGCCATTGGCCCGTGGAGTCCCTCAGGGTTCTGTTTTGTCCCCCATGAAACCTACATTTCCCTACATGAAACCTGCTGGGAGAGGTCATCCAGAGTTTGGGGGTGTGGTATCACCAATATGATGATGATACCCAACTCTATCTCTCCTTCTTATCAGATTCTGAGGAAGGTATTTTGGCAATGAACCAATGTTTGTTGTCAGTAATGGACTGGATGAGGGCAAACAAATTGAAACTTAACCCAAAAAAGGCAATGGTGCTCTTGGTCTGTTGAAAAACAGATCAGGGAACAGGGACTCTACTTGTGCTGGACATTTACAGTATCCCTGAAATCTCAGGCATACAGCTTGGATATTCTCCTGGACTTAACTCCAAGCCTGGATGCCCAGGTTTCAGCAGTGGCCAGGACTGCATTTGTACCATTAAAAGTAGTGCACAAGTTGCACCCATTCCTTGAGACATCAGATATGGCTACATTAACACATGCTTTGATTGCATCCCATTTGGATGACTATAATGTGCTCTATGTGGGGCTGCCTTTGGAAACCGTTCGGACACTGCTGTGGCCAGAATGCTGATTGAGGCCAGTTGTAGGGAGCATATAACCCCCTTGTTAAAACAGCTTCACTGACTGCCAGTCCATTTGCTAGCACAATTCAAAATGTGGGTCATAACCTATAAAGCTCTATACAGTTTAGGTGCAAAGTCCTTGCACTACAAAACAAACTCCTTGCACTACAAAACAAATATGATATAATAGGCGTTACTGAAACCTGGTGGGACGAGTCTCATGATTGGAATGTAGGAATAGAGGGGTATAACCTTTATAGGAGAAACAGGCCAAACAGGAAAGGAGGAGGAATAGCATTATATGTCAGGGATATTTACACCAGTGAAGTGATCCATGACATCAATACTGGAAGCCAGGTGGAGAGCATCTGGATAAAAATTAAAGGGGAGGGAAACAACAGGGATGTTATTGTGGGACTCTACTACAGACCCCCAAATCAGACGGAGGAATTGGATGTTGCCTTTCTAGAACAGATGAACATACATGCAGAAAGGAGAGATGTAGTAGTGATGGGTGACTTCAACTATCCTGATATTTGCTGGCAATCTAACTCAGCCAAAACTACAAGGTCTAGCAAATTCCTTACATGCCTGGAAGACAATTTCATGGTCCAAAAGGTGGAAGAGGCAACAAGGGGGTCAGCTATTTTAGATCTGATCCTAACCAACAGAGACGACCTTGTTAATGAGGTGCAAGTGGTGGGATCCTTAGGTGAGAGTGATCATGTTCTCCTGGAGTTTGTTATACAATGGAAAGGAGAAGCCAGGCATAGTCAGACACGCATTCTTGACTTTAGGAGAGCTGATTTCAATAAACTCAGGGAAATACTGGGGATGATCCCATGGTCAAGAATACTAAAAGAGAAGGGACCTCAAGACGGTTTTGACTTTCTCAAAAGGGAGATACTGAAGGCACAATTTCAAACAGTACCATTGAGGAAGAAAAATGGGAGGTGTCTCAAGAAACCAGGATGGATGACTAAAGAACTTTCAATGGTGCTAAGTTTTAAACGGAACATGTATAGGAAATGGAAAAGGGAGGAAATCACCAAAGAAGAATTCAAACAGATAGCGAACACGTGTAGGAGTAAAGTCAGAAAAGCTAAAGTGCAGAATGAGCTCAGGCTTGCTAGGGAGGTTAAGAACAATAAAAAAGGTTTTTTTGGGTATGTCCGCAGCAAAAGGAGGAAGCAGGAAATGATAGGGCCGCTACGTGGAGAAGATGGCAAAATGCTAACAGGGGACAGAGAAAAGGCAGAATTACTCAACACCTTCTTTGCCTCAGTGTTTTCAGAAAAGGAAAAGGAGGACCAACCTGAGGATAATGGAACAGAGGACACAATAGGGGAAATCCAGCTGAAAATAAGTAAAGAGGTGGTACAGGAATACCTTCTTAATCTAAATGAATTTAAATCTCCAGGACCAGATGAACTACATCCAAGAGTATTAAAAGAGCTGGCAAATATAATCTCAGAGCCATTGGCAATAATATTTGAGAACTCCTGGAGAACAGGAGAAGTCCCAGCAGACTGGAGGAGGGCAAACGTTGTTCCCATCTTCAAAAAGGGGAAAAAAGAGGATCCCAACAACTATCGTCCAGTTAGTCTGACATCAATACCAGGGAAGATTCTAGAACAGATCATTAAACAGAGAGTCTGTGAACATTTAGAAGGCAATGCCATAATCACAAAAAGTCAGCATGGGTTTCAGAGAAACAAGTCATGCCAGACTAATCTGATCTCTTTTTTTGATAAAGTTACCAGCTTGGTAGATGAAGGGAATGCTGTGGACATTGCATACCTTGATTTCAGTAAGGCCTTTGACAAGGTTCCCCATGACATTCTTGCAAACAAGCTTGTAGAATGTGGGCTAGACAAGTTAACTGTTCAATGGATTTGTAATTGGTTGACCGGCCGAACCCAAAGGGTGCTCAGCAGTGGCTCCTCTTCGTCTTGGAAAGATGTGACCAGTGGGGTGCCACAGGGTTCTGTCCTGGGCCCAGTGCTATTCAACATCTTTATCAATGACTTAGATGAGGGAATTAGGGGCATACTTATCAAATTTGCAGATGACACCAAATTGGGAGGAGTAGCTAATACCCTAGAGGACAGGATCAAAATTCAGAATGACCTGGATAGACTGGAGAGCTGGGCCAAAGCTAACAAAATGAAATTCAATACGGAGAAATGTAAAGTACTGCATTTAGGGCGGAAAAATGAAATGCATAAATATAGGATGGGAGAGACCTGGCTGAATGAGACTATGTGCGAAAGGGATCTAGGAGTCCTAGTAGACCACAAGTTGAACATGAGCCAACAGTGTGATGCGGCAGCTAAAAAGGCCAATGCAATTTTGGGCTGTATCAATAGAAGTATAGTGTCTAGATCAAGGGAAGTAATAGTGCCACTCTATTCTGCCTTGGTCAGACCTCACTTAGAATACTGTGTCCAGTTCTGGGCACCACAATTCAGAAAGGATATTGACAAATTGGAGCGTGTCCAGAGAAGGGCAACTAAAATGGTGAAAGGTCTGGAAACAATGCCTTATGAGGAGAGACTTAGGGAGCTGGGTATGTTTAGCCTGGAAAAAAGACGGTTTAGAGGCGATATGATAGCCCTGTTTAAGTATTTGAAGGGATGTCACGCTGAGGATGGAGCAGGCTTGTTTTCTGCTGCTCCAGAGACTGGAACACGGAGCAATGGGTGCAAGCTCCAGGAACAGAGATTCCACCTCAACATGAGGAGGAACTTTTTGACAGTCAGAGCTGTTCGGCAGTGGAACACACTCCCTCGGAGCGTGGTGGGGTCTCCTTCCTTGGAGGTCTTTAAACAGAGGCTGGATGGCCATCTGTCGGGGATGCTTTGATTGTGATTTCCTGCGTGGCAGGGGGTTGGACTGGATGGCCCTCGTGGTCTCTTCCAACTCTGCAATTCTATGATTCTATGATTCTATGATTCTATGAAAGTACCAGAAAGGCAATATCTCCCCATATGAACCTGCAAGGGTTCTAAGATCTTCAGAGGAAGGCTTTCTCTTGGCCCCACCTGTCACATCCCGTGAGGCTGATGAGGCTATAGAGTCAGAGGAGGAGGAAGGTGACATGGCAGGGAATGGCCTTATGGACCCTGGCATAGGTTTATCTACACCTATGTCAACAGGGAACCCTGCCAACCTAGAGGCCCAAGCAGAGGAAGAGCCTTGTCTGAGTGGGTTGGCATCAGTTCCAGCAGAGACTCCTGCCCACTCAAATAAGGACAAAGAAGAGGACCATAGTATACCCAGCAGTGAGCTCAAAAGGAGGCTCAAAGGAGGTCTCTGAGAATTTATGAAAAGAACTTGCTCATTAAGAAACAGCTGGCAAAGCCTTAATTGCTTTATATAGGCTGGAAGAGGCGATGGAGGCTTTGTCAGAGATCAACTGATCACCCTGGAGAAAGCTTCCTGCTGACTTTGGTGCCTGAATCCTTGCTGCCTTGACTCGTGCCTTGACCTTGGACTGTTCCTGACCACTCTGTTGCCTGATCCTGCTGACCCATGGACTGACTTCTGGCCAACACTGACTTCTATAAGCCTTGATCTTTGGACTGTTTCTGGACTCTTCTCTGTGTGCCTTCTTGCCTGTATTGCTGCTTCTCCAAGAAACAGAACCTTGCTTGTGCTGAACTTTATCTGGCTCTCCCTAATTAACTATCATGGGGTTTTGGCTGCTTTTCCAGTCCTTGTTTATCCTGCTGGCATTTTGAGTTGCTTTTCCAGACACTACCACAATCACAGGCTTGCTTGGTGAGGACACAAGAGAGAGCCTTCTCAGTGGCTGCTTCCACTCTCTGGAACTCTTTTCTGTGGGAGGCTAAGCAGGATCCCTCCCTACTCTCCTTTCACCAGCATGCAAAAACACTTAATATGTAGCTGTGCCCATAGAGGCTTTTTTATTGGAGTGTGTGTTGTATTGTTTTTAAAAAAGCTTTTGTATATTTGACTAATTTTAAATTGTTTTAATTATTTGGAAGTTTTAAAACACAGTCTGGATGGCCATTTGTTGGGAATCCTTTGATTGTTTATTCCTGCAGGGCAGGGGGACTAGATGATCTTTGTGGTCTCTTCCAACTCTATGATTTTAATTTTTTAAAAAAACTCTATTAGATTTTAACTGATTGTTTTTTGTGTGAATCACCTTGAGACCAACTCTGGGAGGAAGGTGGTATATAAATAAAATAAAATAAAATAAAATATACAAATAAATAAATTTGGGTTAGGTCCCTCAATGCTCAAAACTAGCTGGTAAGCTTATTTTTCTCACATAGACACCTGCTTTTTTTACTTTATAAAGACATAGGGCTCATCTACACAAACTGGGATATGTTGGCTCCCCACCAGCATATCCTGGCCACATATCAGGCCCCCATTCCCTCCATGGAATGAGAGGAAATCCTGATGGGCACAGTGGCCCATTGCCGCAGTGGCCATTGACAGGAAGGAGGGCTTGCAACGTGTGACCAAGGCCCATTGCATATAACCAACCTCAGACACATGCTGCAGGACTCCTTCCTGCCTTCAGGCAGGTGAGGCTGACCTGCAGCATCAGTGAGGGCAGGCCTGCCAGGACTGGCTTCTGAAATCTTGCAGAGTCCAATCTGTTTCTTCCCAGTGGAAATGGATTTAAACAGGTATTATTCTAAAATATTGTATCAGGCCCTACCCCATCTCCCCACCCTGTCTCATCCCCGTATCTGCCCAGGGGTGGTGAGGACATCCTGGGGGCAGAATGGGGCAAATGCCCTGTGTCATCAGGACTGCAGGGCTCTGAGAAGGGGCAAGATAGGGTATATTGCCCATATAGACAAGCCCACAGTCATTTCCTTAATATTCAAGCTTCAGGGGTTTAATTTTTACAAAACATGTATTATAACACATAGAAGTCACCAGTGGTTGGCACGATGGTATTATCAGACAACAGTGATGGGAAGTAGACTGAAGTCATGTTCTTGGTCTGTTGAGACCTGACAGCCATTCCTGTTCATGCGGACTCCAACAAGGCATCTCATGGGATAAAACCGGAATTTATCATGGCACAGCAATGGGAAGCCTCTGGTTTGTGGGCTTAGTTTGTCCCATGGAGGTCTTCATCCAGAGTATGGAGGCTTCTTGCTAAAGCCTACACCTTCCTATGCTCTGCTCCCTGGAAGTGAAAGGAATTGAATTACTTGGTCACCATAGTTCTTATCTATAAAAGGTTTCCCTAAATCTCTCTTTCTGGATTGTTCACCCCAACCATCTTCAGTTTAAAAATTGTTGACAGCAGAGAGCAATTCATGTCAACATAATAACAAAAGGTGTGGACAATAGTGACTAGCTACCTTTTCTTCCTATTAAACCCAGTCTATAAATTAAAGCACCCTACCCTCCACTAGAAGATAATCATTATCTTTGTTTGCCAAGAACACATAGTTCTAGGCTTTCTTTGGTAGAAGCAATTTTTTTTGACTGCCATTGGCCACTAAACAAGAAACAACTATTTTTAACATCCGTGCTGCAGCCAAGCACCATGCTCAAAAGAGAGAGATCATATTTGCTCTATGAATCACACACACAAAAAACAACTCTAGGTAGGATCTGGATGCATGACACTCTTCAAAACATTTTATAAAATATTTGGCTTCCAACCACCATAAGTACTGATTGCAAACATATTTACTTGGTAGTAGGTCACATTCATCTGATTAGAACTTTTAAAGGAGGGTTATCTTTGACTGCAGCAAACCCCTTTCATTTCAAGAGGAAAGAGGTCATTTTCTGATCTGAAACTGATTAGATCAACTGTATGAAAATCTCCTTGAGACTCTAATGGAGAGGAAAAGATGACACAGGGGATGGATCTGCTCCTAGATGGCATGACTTCAGAGAACAGCGGTGGGATCCATGATTGTAGTGCTCCATTACATTAAAAATTCTCTCAACCAAAGAGAAGTACAGTTGTCCCTTCATATTTGCTAGAGTTTGGTTCCAGGCCCCCCTGTGAATATCAAAATCTGTGAATACTCAGATCCCATTATATGCAGTGGCACAGCAAAATGGTGTCCCTTATATAAGATGGCAAAATCTTATAAATCAAGGTTTGCTTTTTGGATTATTATTTTTTAAGAATATTTTCAAGCTGTGAATACTTAAATCCGTGGATACCAAATCCGTGGACATGGAGGGACAACTGTACTAGGACTGCTGTTGTCTGTTGCCTTTGTCTTGAATGCTTGGTTTGCATCAGGACTTTTAAGTGATGGAGCATTCATAAGTCTTATCACCAAAGTCTAAAATGAATCAGAGAATTTTAGAGCTGGATCTCATCTGGGCAGGCAATATACCCCGTCGTGCCCCTGTCTTATAGCCCCACAGTCCTGATGATGCTGGGCTTTTGCCCACTCTGCCTCTGGGCATTCTTAATCACCCCTGGGGCAGATATGGGGCTTAGAAGGGGGAAAGAGACAGGGTTAGGTCCTTTACAACATTTTTAAAAAATATATGCTTTAATCTGTTCCCACCAGGAAGGAACAGATTGGGTCCCATGTGTCTGCAGGAGTCCCACCCAGCAGGCCAGTCCGTTGCTGGAGCTGCAAGTCTGTCTTGCTCTTCTGAAGCAGGAGGGGGTCCCACAGCATGTGAACAAGGCTTGCCACATGCAGGAGGCCTCGGTCACATGTAGGGGGGCAGCTTCTTCACTTCCAAAAGAGCACAGGAGATGGTGGCCACAGTGGTAGCAGTGACAGTCTGGTATGCCTATCTGAAGTCCGGCCCTTTTGGAGGTGGTAATGGGGGAAGAATTGGCCTGATCTCCGGGCAGGATACACCAGCAGGGAGCCAGCATAGCTTGGCTCATATAGATGAGTCCTTGGAAGGAGCACAAGAAACATCTAGTCCAATGCCCATCCAACCTCTGTTTAAAGACCTCCAAAGAAGGGCCACCCTCTGAGGCATTTTTTCAACTCTGTGTAGAAACATTATTTTCTGTGAAAAAAGCTTTTCCCTGAATAAAACAGCCTCCTAAAAATGTTGCTTGAAATACAGCAAGTCCAGAACTGTGAATAGTCCTTGAAAACCATACACTTTTCAAACATTTTCTTACAGCAAGAAAAAAACTGCTAACATTATTCATTGCTTCTCTTGAGAAAAAAAAATAGTGAAGAATTATATTTCCAATATGACCTGTACAGGAAATATTTGAATGTGAACTTCCTCTAATACTGAGCAGGATTATGTTACAGCAAAACAATAATCAGTAGGGTAAACTTGACAAAGAGATCGATCACAGATTAGCAAAGGCATATAGCACATTTGGAAGACTTTACAAAAGAGTCTGGAGTAATAAACACCTGAGGCGAAGCACAAAAATCAGCCATTGTACTGTCTATTCTCCTTTATGGATCTGAAACATGGGCCACCTATCGCCAACACTTACGACTCCTCGAACGCTTTGATCAGCACTGTATACGCACAATCCTAAATATACACTAGACTGACTATATGACGAATGTTGCTGTCCTTGAGCAAGCAGGGATCACCAGCATTGAGGCCATGATATTGAGAACACAGCTGCAGTGGGCAGGGCACGTTTCTAGGATGGAGGACCATCGCCTCCTCAAAATAATACTCTACGGTGAACTCGCCACGGGTCAGCATAAGAGGGGTGCTCCAAAAAAGCGATACAAAGACTCCCTGAAACAACATCTCAGGCTCGGCCAAATTGGTCACCAACAATGGTCCGCCCTGGCCTCACATCGGGAGGCATGGAGACGCACTATCCACAATGCTGCAGCCTTATTTGAGAACTCATGCCAAACAAGTCTTGAAGAGAAATGATAATGCAGAAAGGTCTCTTCCAACTCTGCAATTCTATGATTCTATGAAAGAATCACAACCCAGAAACATCACCCAAGGAGACCTTCTGCTGTGCTTTCTGCAACCGGACTTGTTTATCTTGGATTGGCCTTTTTAGTCATCAGTGCACTTGCAGAAAGCGCAGGATGAGTCCTTCCTGAATCTTTGTTTGCGAAGAAAAGCCAGAGAGAGAAACCTAGTATTATGACCTATAAAGCCCTATACATCCTGGGATCAAATTATTTGAAATGCATTTGCTCCCATATTCTAAGATTGGGGGTAAGGGGTGCCATCATTGTCCCATCACCACAGAATCCTGCAAGAATGGTCTTAACTAGTTGGGACTTGTCCGTTTTTCTTACTGATGTGGTTTCATTCTGCTTTTAAACTGTGTTTATGTTTTAATGGCATTTAAATCACTTTTAAATGGTTTTTCTTTAGATTTTATTTTTAGATTTGTATTTAGCCATCATTTTTGTCAAAAATCCACATAAGAAGCTAGAGACAGACCTCAAGATACTCAAAAGATGGTTATTTTGTTAGTAAAAAGAAGCTACTTTTTTAAAAAAGTGTATTATTTTCTACTAATAAAGCAACCATTTTTTGACTATCTTATCTTTTTTACCAATAAAACAACATTTTTTTTAGTGTCTTGAGACATGTCTCCAGTTTCTTTGATGGATTTCATTGGATGCTCCTCAGTTTCTGCTTTTTTATTTTTGTCAGAAAGCTGTGTCTATGTGTGTGTGTGTGTGTGTGTGCATGCAGAAACTCTCACACAAACACTCTTGGCTGTCTGAGGAAAAATGACATTCAACGCAGCGTAAAGTTAATTTGAAAAAAAAAGCAATTAAACACAATTAAATATAAATGCAGACTAAAATGCACAATGATACATGAACTTACTTTGTTTCAATATTGGCTTTTTAAATTATCGAACTGCTTAATACTTTAAAAAAAAACAACCTTTTCCATTATTTCTACTGCCTTCCATTTGAATTATTCAAACTGATTTTGTTGTAAGTGATGATATGCGGCGGGATACAGATATTTGAATTACCTATCTAGATACATATTTGTCCAAGTGCTATGGGCAAGAGTGAAGGCCCTTGGTTCTCCAGGCAGTGGAAGTTAGGTGATCTCTGTTCCTTCAACAGGGCCACTCACTGACACCCAAAGGTCTTATGACCTCAAACTGGAACATCTATTTTTCATATTATGAACATTATTATAATTAGAATTTTCATTCTAATTAGGCAAATTCAACACATCAGTCATTGTTCCCTCCTCCCTGCCTCTGCCATTATGCTTCAATCTTGGGACCATTTCTTTTAGAAGAAATTTTCAAAGAGAACTAGGATAGAGTAGTGTTAAAGTGCTTGATTTCAAACATAGAGAACCGAGTTCAAATCCCTGCTCAAATCAGCATGTGTGACATTGGGCTATCGCTGTCTCTCAGGAAATCTACCTTATAGGCTTGTTGTGGTGATCAATAGCAAGACATGAACCTTGTAAAGTGGTGACACATTAATGACCAACACACGAAATAATGAGTCAGACACCATAGCTGGGTTAAACATGGCCACTTTATTGTATCTAATCTATTTAGATACAAACTAGGGGGAGACCCAGTGCGGGAAAAGCTGGTGTCGATGGTCTCACCAGACTCACCTCCCAGCTTCCCTGGGCAAAACACCTGAGCTCCGGGGGGGGGGGGATTCCAGAGAACTTGGATGCCCCCCGGGCACCATCTACTGGAAGGCGAGACCCCAGGATAGAACACCTCGACCCAACGGATTTCAGTCGCATGTTCCAACCCGCATCAGCCTCAAGGACAGCTCATCTCCCTGCCCCCAGATGCATGACTTGCCGGGCAGTATGATAATACTATCCTGCACCCAAAAGGGGTACCATAGGTGAACACCAAAATATTCCCGTCTCCCCCTCATCTGCCAAGTGACCAGCTATTTATGACACCACCCAAAGCCAGTTATCCAAATCCAAAGTGACAGTATGGGGTAGGGAAAAAAAAAACCTGTGGAAAAAGGTAAAAATTCCTACCCGGCCCCAAGTTACCAGTAAACTCATACTGTGACTGAGGCGGGTGGGTGGCTCGTTTCACGAAAAGAGGAGGACATCAGGGCAGCAAGCCATTTATTAACTAAGCTCTGCCCCTGAATCCTCCATGCCATGGTGTGATTACACCATGGCCAATCCCTGACTCGCCTCGTATGAGGATGTCATGGTCAGCCAGGACTCTGATGACTCAGAAGGCGAGGAGGCTGAGCCAGTAGCAGAAGAGCTGGCTGAGTCTGAGTCTAGCCCTGAAGAGCCCAGGGCTCAGCAGCCTAGCCCTCCCCCAGCACAGTTTCCAAGCCTGGGAGATATAGTAGAGCAAGAGCAAGAGGTAGAAGAGCAGGTACCTGCCTTTAGCCAAAGGAGAGCAGAGAGGGCCTGGCTGCGTCATTCCTGGAGATTAAGAGAGAAAAGCTCATCAATCACCCCACAGCTGGGAGTGGGAGCTGGGCCAACATAAGCAGTTGGGGGATGCTGAGTTCCTTGTTTCAGGCAGCTTGTGTTTCCTGGAGGAAGCCTCTGCCTGTGACTCTCCTGCTTCTTGGAACCTTGCTATCTTGAGACTTCGGACTGCCTCTTCGTTCTTCACTCTCTCTCTCTCTCTCTCTCTCTCTCTCTCTGTACTTCTGACCCTATAGGACTGCTACTGACAACACCAGGTACTGTGCTTTTCAACTGAGTTGTACCAAGCCGGGCGGTCTTATCAGCTATTTAAATTGGCTTCTCGACAGAGGCCATTAAATCACCTCCCCCTCACAACTTTGTTGTTCATGGGGGTGGCCATTCCGAGTGTGATCATCATAATAATAATTAAAAAAAACCCTCAACAACATACATTTTGTTATGCACAGACATTCAAATGTTATTTCCATAAGGCCACTATAGTTACTTTTTCTGCCATCAGTTTTTTTTAAAAAAATTGCAGTACAAAGACACAGATTCAAAAAAATAGCACTAGAAGTTCCATCACTCAACAGAATATTCAGAGATGGAGAGAGACTTTCCCAAAGCACATCTTGACTAATCCAGCATGAGAGTTCCATGATGATGATGATGATCATCATCATCATCCCAGTTAGCAATGGGTAGAACCAATGTGATAAATGTTGCTAGAACATATGATCAAACCATTGTGGTTTTCCTCCAAATTTTGTGAAGGAAAACCCATACAACAGCTGTGTGAGTTGTGCCATAGGCAAAAGTCCTGTGGCAAGTCAAATGCTTCACCAAAAGGTTGAAAAGATCACCCTTCGGTAGGAACGGAACTTATTATTCAAGGTATGGTGTAATGTTGTGCCCTGTTAAGTCTACAGCCTATAAAACTTCATGATTAATCAATATGTGCTTCCTGAATTATTTAGATCATTATGCTTTACAAGTCCACCTTGCTCCTATTAGAGAACTTTACAGAGAAGCTAATTTGCTGTTCGTGCCCAAAAGCATCGTAGATGAAGTTCCACATCTGTGTAAAGGTTAACAGGCAGGATTGCTAGACCTCCCATCTGTAATGATGCCAGACTCAGATTTTTGGTAATTTGTGTGCTAACATAAACAACTGTTAAAATATATGGAAATGTAATATAAGTTGCAACATGCACATAAAACTGTACTGATTTTTTTTAAAGTTACAGTGTTACAAGCTGCTCTAAGTTGCATCATAAACTCTGAAAACTAAGAATGGAAAGTGTTGTGAGAATTACTAATACACATATCAAACCTACAGGAGCCCCTTTGTGTAGTATCAATATTCAGTCAGAATCATGGGTTTTAAAAGAAGGGGTGAAAAACTAAAGTGAAATCACTGAAATATTGAGATACATATAGTGCCGAAATGGACACATTTAATAGCTAGGGAATATTGTTAAACAGAATGATAGATAGTCTGAAAAGCTGAGGGCCTTACTGCTCTCCAAAGAAAAGCAGCAGTGGAGTAGGAATGTTCCATCTTCTTCACTGCCATACCACATGATGTCCCCATTCTTTTGTTCTGGTCCCATGAGGAACAAAGAAAAATCTGTTAGCAAAAAGATGTGGTTTTACCTCAGTCCTCTAGAAGACTGGAATGAAAGAATGCTGGAAGAAGGACAATGCCATGTGGTAAGGCAGCATGGAAGGCGAAATGTTCCTGCTGTGTTGCCCCTTTTTGTTGGAGTGCAGTAAGGCCCTGAGTTCTAACAGTAAGCAATGAGATTTGTAGAATATTTGAGACAAGCTGAGAGAAAGAAATTGTAGCATAAGCTTCCTCAAATGCATGGAGTGAACGGATGCCTAGGAATAGCCATAGAAATTCAAAAGAAATGCAAAACTAGTAGGTGTGGTGAGGAGGTGACAAGTTCAGTTTAACAATGGTTGTTGAGGGACAAATACAGGAGGTAAAATTTTGCCTAAGACCAAGGTGGGTGAATGACCATATAAATGGTGGAGGGAGTTTTGGAATGCAGTATGATGCTGGTTGGGAACCAGCAAGGAGAAGATCCATGAGCACCTTCATGAGTCTATGGTGTTAACAAGTGTTATGATATGTGTAATCTGCCAAGAAACCCTTGTCTCTGTTCAACCCACTGTTGATGAACTGGAATTGGTGGATATGTTCCAATTCAGCTATTTCTCTTTCCAATCTTCCATTATAGTTTCATGTATGTGTGTGTTGTTCAAGTACAGCTGTCAGGAGGCCAGAGATGGAAAGTCCAGGAAGACTGCAGTTTTCTGAAACTGGTTTTTGTGTATTCCTGTTCCTAATGTCTGATTTATGTCTGTTTATCTTCTGGCGTAGAGACTGGCCTGTTTGCCCAATGTAGTGTGCTGAAGGGCATTGTTGGCATAATATGGCATATATCACATTGAAGGATGAACAAGTTAAAGTACAGTTGTCCCTCTGTATCCATGGATTTGGTATCCACAGATTTAAGTATTCCCAGCTTGAAAATATTCTTTAAAAAATAATAATCCAAAAAGCAAACCTTGATGTTGCCATCTTATATAAGGGACACCATTTTGCTGTGCCATTGCATATAATGGGATCTGAGTATTCACAGATTTTGGTATCCACTAGGGGGTCCTGGAACCAAACCCCAGCAAATATGAAGGGACAACTGTACTTCTAATATTGTGGGTGATGTGATTAGGTCCTGTGATTATATTACCTGAATAGATGTGTGGGTAGAGTTGGCATCTGGGTTTGTGACAAGGTCTTGTGCCTGTCTCTGTGTTGTGCATCCTCCTGTAAGTAAGTAACTGTTTGAGATTGGGAGGATGTCTGTAGGCAAGGTTGTTGTCCAGAGGAAGGTGACCAAAATGGTGGGAGGTCTGGAAGCCATGCACTATGAGTTGCTTAAACAGAGGCTGGATGGCCATCTGTCGGGAATGCTTTGATTGTATATTCCTGCATGGCAGGGGTTGGACTAGATGGGCCTTGTGGTCTCCATCAACACTATGATTCTATGACTTTAAAAAAACTGGCAGAAGTAATCTTAGAAACATTGGCAATAATCCTTGAAAATTCATGGAGAACAGGAGAAGCAGACTGGAGGAGGGCAAATGTTGTCCCAATCTTTTTTTTTAAAAAAAGGGGGGGACGATTATTGCCAGTCAGCCAGACAGCAATACCAGGAAAGATTCTAGAGAGGATCATTATTACAGACAGTCTGTAAGCACTTAGAAAGGAATGTCATGATCACTAAAAAGCAACATGTGTTTCTCAAAAACTAATCATTGCAGACTCATATTCTCTCTCTCTCTTTTTTTTTATAGAGTTACAAGCTTGGTAGATGATGGGGAGGCTGTGGATGTAGCATATCTTAATTTCAGTAAGATTTTTGACATGTTCCCCCATAATACTCTTGCAGACAAGCAAGTTAAATGTGAGTTAGCCAATGCTAGCCAGTTAGGTGGCATTGTAACTGGTTGATCAGCTGAGCCCTAAGGGTACTCACTAATGGCTCCTCTTCATCTTGGAGAGAAGTGACCAGTGGGGTGCCACAGGGTTCTGTCCTAGGCCCAGTGCTATTCAACATCTTTATCAATGACTTGGATGATGGAATAGGAGGCATGGTTATCAAATTTGCAGATGACACCAAATTAGCTCTTACCCCAGAGGACAGGATCAGAATTCAAAATTACCTTAACAGATTAGACGGCTGGGACAAAACTAACAACTTAATGTCTACAGGGGAAAATGCAAGGTACTCCACATAGACAGAAAAAATGAAATGCACAGATATAGGATGGGTGATGCCTGGCTTGACAACAGTACATGTGAAAGGGAACTAGGAGTCTTAGTAGATCACAAGCTGAAGGTGAGTCAGCAGTGTGGTGTGGCAAATGCAATTCTAGAGTGCATCAATAGGAGTGTCTAGATCAAGAGATGTAATAGTGCCACTCTATCCTGCCTTGGTCAGGCCTCACCTCGCATACTGTGTTCAGTTCTGGGCACCACAATTCAGGAAGGATATTATCAAATTGGAGCGTGTCTAGAGGAGAGTGACTAAAATGGTGAAAGTTCTGGAAACCATGCCTTCTGAGGAAAGACTTAGGGAGCTGGGTATGTTTAGCCTGGAAAAAAGACCGTTAAGGGGCGATATGATAGCCCTGTTTAAGTATTTGAAGGGGTGCCACATTGAGGATGGAGCAAGCTTGTTTTCTGCTGCTCCAGAGACTAAAACACGGAACAATGGATGCAAGCTCCAGGAGCAGAGATTCCACCTCAACATTAGAAGGAACTTTCTGACAGTAAGAGCTGTTCGGCAGTGGAACACTCTCCCTCGGAGCGTGGTGGGGTCTCCTTCCTTGGAGGTCTTTAAACAGAGTCTGGATGGCCATCTGTCAGGGATGCTTTGATCGTGATTTCCGGCATGGCAGGGGTTTGGACTGAATGGCCTTTGTGGTCTCTTCCAACTCTACAAATCTATGATTCTAGATCATAGAAAGTATTATGCCACTCTATGTTGCTGTAGTCAGACCTCACTTGGAATACTTTGTCCAGTTCTGGGCACCAAAATCCAAGAAGGATGTAGACAAGCTGGAATGTGTCCAGAGGAAAGTGACCAAAGGGGTGAAAGCTCTAGAAATCGTGCCCTGAGGAGTGGCTTAGGGAGCTGGGTAAGTTTAACCTGGAGAAGAGAAGAAGGTGATATGATGGCCATGTTTTTTTAAAAAAATGTAAAAATATGTCATATTGAAGAGGGGAAAGCTTATTTTCTGCTGTACCAGAGACTAGGACAAGGAGCAATGGATTCAAAGTACAGAGATTTCTCCTAAACATTAGGACAATGTTCCTGACCATAATAACTGTTCACCAGTGGAATACACCACCTCAGAGCATGGTAGAGTCTCCTTCTTTGGAGGCTTTAAAACAAAGGCTGGATGGCCATCTGTCAGGAGTGCTTTGACTTTGTGTTCCTTCATGGCCAGGCCGGGTTCTGAATCAAAAAATGGGGAACTGTTTCTACAAATACAGTGATCCGTACTTGTCATTTTATTTTATTTTATTTTTTTAAAAAAATCTATGAAGTAATTTCTGGTAAGTCGGGATATGTCTTTGGAAGAAACAGATCAGAGAATAACCCAGTTACACTTCCCTGTATGTTCTGCCTGACAAAAGAGTCAACTCCACTGCCTTTTCTAAATTCCTTCCTCCCTCGAGGAAGACCCTTACTGAGAATGTTTCGTTTGTGGGCCAAAAACTTTCATATAGGCCTCAGCTTCTGAAAACTGTAGTGATTGTTTGAAAATTGATTTGATGCCTTTTGCCCATCCTTCCCAGGGGTTCCTCAAGACATTTTAATACAAGCCATGACATTATGACAGATGAAGGCTGGCATTTTAGTGCTGCACTGTGACTCCCATGTGGAAAATAACAGCTTGTTCACAGCCCAAGTTGAAGCCAGATTTAGGATATATGGTAGAGCTGAAGCTTCTGTCTCTCCGCTAGTTCACTCCACTTTCATTTACAGTATCCTTCTCAAAGTACTCCATTTCATACGTCAAGCTGCCTCAGCAGCTCCAGGATCTGTCTGACTAATCCTTACCAATTGTGCAAAGCCAAATCGAAGCAAACACCCCCAGATCTCTCTTGACAGCTACAAACACACAAGGAAGTAATTTACTGATAATTACTTGAACAGAAAGAAATCCAGTGTTTGAAATGCCTTGCCAATTGTTATGCTAATATAATCTGTCATTTCTGACAACATCAAGATCTGCATGTTCTATAATGTTCTGAGGCGACACTGACAAAGACAATATGGCTGACTGGGCTTAGTCCGATGTTGCAACAAAGAGTTGCTGTAGCATTTGTGATTATAATCACACTAGCCAAAGTATCACCTTAGCCAAAATATCACACACTATCTAAATAGGGCTTCTTATTTCCTGAATATCCAAACATTATGGTAAATGTAAGAAACTCTATGAATGTTGCCATGACCTCACAGATTTAGGCTAAGATTCCACACATTGTGCTTATATAGTGTAAATTTTGTTGTTGTTGTTAACTGCCCCCAAGTTGACCCCAACTCATGGTGACCCCATGAATGAGACATCTCCAAGAAGACTCCCTGTCCTCCACCACCCTGCTTGGGTCTTGCAGATTCAGGCCTGTGGCCTCTCTAATTGAGTCTCTCCATCTAATGTGAATCCTTCCTTTCTTTCTTTTTCCCTCCACCTTTTCTAGCATTACTGACTTTTCCAGTGAGCTGTGTCTTCTCATGATGTGACCAAAATATGACAGCCTCAATTTAGTCATCTTGGTTTCTAGTGAGAGCTCAGGCTTCATCTGTCCTAAGACCCATTTGTTTGTCCTTTTGGCCATCCATGGTATCCCCAGCACTCTTCTCCAACACCACATTTCTAATGAGTTGATTCTCCTTCTGTCAGCTTTCTTCACTGTCCATCTTTCACCTCCTTATCTGGCAATGGGAAAGACGATTGCTCGAATGAGCCTGACTTTAGTGCTCACTGTTAAATCTTTACATTTTATGATCTTGTCTAGCTCTTTCATAGCTGCCTAACTCAGTCCTAGTCTTTTTCTGATTTCATGGCTGCAGTCTCCATTCTGGTCTATGATTGATCCAAGAAATGAGAAGTCTTTCACTATTTCAATTTCATTGTTATCTATTCTGAATATATGTAAATCTTCCGTCATTGTTGTTTTTGTTTTTTTAGGAGTTTATCAGATGACACCAATATCACTTTAAAAACTGCATCACTAAGGATGCAATGATAACAGAAAAGGCAAGATTATCAGATGTTCTCATTGCTTAACCATTCCCACTGCATCATGCTGGTGCGAATGAGATGTCACTTTTTATTGACGGGCTAAGCCATCAGTAAAAAGTGATGCCTCATTCTTGCTAGTGCGACACAGCAGGAATGGGTAAGCGATGACGTCTGATAATTTCAGCCATTTCTACTATCATCCTGTCCTAATGACACAGATTTTGCCACATCTGATAAAGTCCTTAATGTTCAGTGTTAAGTCTGCTTTTGCACTTTCTTCTATGACTTTCTTTAGTAGTTGATTCAAGTCTGTTCTGTTTTCAGCTAGTATTGTGGTGTCATCTGCTGCATATCCTAGATCATTATTTACACTCATGGAACTATATGGTAGATAACTCTATGCCACCTTTATTTTGAATTCTGGCATTGGTCAACCAATTGTGGATTTGCCAGTGTACCTGCCTTTGGTCCCATTGTGCAATGGGGAATGCACAGAGGCTGTTTTTGCAGTATCAAAGAATCAAGTGGTATGTGAAAGGCACTGACAAATATATAGTCCAAGAATGCTCAACTACATGGCTGGAATCTAGTGGGTTAGTCCCAACTAGGGTAGACCCATTGAATCAATTGCTGAATGATGAGTCAACACAGAGGTACCTCCAATTGCTTCAATGGCTACTCTACTTTAGTGGAGACTAACAGAAGCATTTAGGCCCCCGTGAAATGGTTACTTGTGGAACTTCACTTACATAGCCAAGAATTGAATATGGCCCCAAAAGTACAACTGTATGACACCAACAGCCTGTCTCAAGGAATTTTGGAAAGTTTGCCCATCTTTAGTTGTACTCAAATGGCAAGTTACATTTTGTGTGGAGGATGTAAACAACCCACCAGCTCAAATATGATTGGATAAGTGACCAAGTTGAGCCACCCAGTCATTTATTTAGGATTACTGGGGTAGAGAGTGTATTCCATTATCTGAGCCATATCATCTTCCAGGGTCCATGTTCTGTTCTCTTCCCTTTTTGTATCCACCTCCTTCCAGTTCTTTTTGACAACATGAAAAAGTCTCACAGCTGAATGCAACATTAATTACATTTCAAAGCAAACCTTTTATTCATTCAGAGACAATCTGTGAAAAAGAGATCTCTGACTGAAACTCCTGCCAAACCAATTATGGCAAAATAACTCAAATATGTCTCGACAGACTGTAGTCTCTCTTCCTTCTCAGGCCTGCTGAAGTCAGGTATCTTTTGGATCATTTGGACAGCATTCAGTTGAGGGTAGACATGCACTGGGGGCTCAGAGGGGGGAAAAAGCATTTGTATAGAGTATTTGGGTTTGTGATTCTTGTGTGTAAACAGACCTTTTGGGTTTCTGTTTCTGTTCCTGCTCCCAGGCATGGAAAGAATTCTCAAAAATATTCAAAAATGGTAGAAATGTAAATGTATTTGTCAATTTTCATGAATGAGAAACCTAGATTGAAGACAATCTTCATAATTTGGATCTTATTCTGCAGAAAACTTTGCACATTGGTTTTTGAACAGAAAACATCATTTTCTGCACATGAAACATAATTTTCTATGCATAAAACAGTATTTATGAACATAAGTTTAAATCTTATTGACTAAAGTATTGAATCAATGGGATTTATCTACATGTCGACCCACCATTCAGCAATTGAACCAGTGGGTCTACTCTAGCTGGGAATAACCAACAGAATTCCAGCTATAAATATTATTTTTTGTGTGTGCAGAATATACTGCTACCTGTGCTGATTTCTGTGCAAAAATGCCATGTGTGAATTTTGCACAGAAGTTCTGAACTGTGAATATTCTTCAAAAATTGCTCTGTTTTTGAAGGCTTTTTCACAGGGTGAAGAAAATTGCTAAAATTACTCATTGCTTCTTCAGGAATGACATTAGCAAAGCATTACATCCCTACAATCTTAAAGCTAGGGTTGAAAGATCTGTTGAGTCTTTTACCAAGTACTGTTTTCTTTTTCCTTTCTCCAAGTCAATTGCATGCCCATTTCCTGCTGGACTCAATCCTGGCAAGAATCATGTTAGTGTCATAAGGTTATATAAGTTACTTTATATATGTGGTTGTATTTCTTTGGCCATTGCACAATGGGGATAATCCATTCACAGCTACATAAGTGGATTTCTGCAGGTATAATTGTTGCATTCTCAGGTGATGTGTTACTATTCACCAGTGCCTTAAATGTATCACTGGCTTTATTGGGATTACAGGTAAGCAAGCACACTAGCAGATACTCAGTCAGTTGTGCAAAACTGGTATTCAGAAGAAAGGTGAGTAGTGCAAGCACATTTAACACCATGTGTGCAATTTTAAGCAATGATCTTATTGTGAGTCTCAACCAGAATATCCCTGTTGAATCAATGGCAGTTACCTACATGTTAAGTCACAATGCAACAGTGAATTCAATGGGTCTTATTCTAGTTGGTGTGTGAAAGAGGGATATAATCTCAGGGTGTATATATTTTAAAAAGGGGGGTTATTGCAAAAATAAGCCCAATGTGATTCAGTCAAAAGTAACTTCAGGGACAGTTAAAAGAAAAAAGGGGGATAATAACATATGCATTAATAATTGTAAGCTAGGCACATACTGAAGAGGTACAAAAACTATACATGAATCCATACCTTCCATCAACTTGTATCTAAAATGCAAGTATTATTTATTTATTTATTTATTTAAACTTTTCAATTTTGCCTCCTATCATGAGATCACAGGGCAACATTACAGTTAAAATAACATACACAGAAATAATATGCTAAAACAGATAATGTTACATACATGTAAAATAACACTCTTCATATATTTGCAAAATAATGTGAAAATCAATCTGCAGGGATTTTACAAAGGTGTGCCTTCAGAGTTTGCAAGTGATAAATGATAGTTTTCAGAGTTTGCAAAGCATGTTACATTATAGTTTATATGAAAGTTGATAGGAGAAAACCACAAATGGCCAGAAGTCTTCTGGTTAAGCAAATCATTTTTTTTTTCAAATGTTAAACAGCATAACAGCTGAAATTCAAAAGATGAATTGCTGGTTGAGGCTTCCAGGATGGCAATTCATCTCCTTTGAGAGGTAGCATCACAAAGTAGTGGTGGGAAGAATAGTCAATAATTTCCCTCCTTTCCCTTTATGGTCAAAAATTGTGTTTCTTTGGTGATGGGAAAGCCTGGTGTGAAATATACTGGACTGATGAGTACCGTCACACTTCAGGCCTTATTCTGCACAAAATTCCCATTTTTTTTCCTATTTCCTGCAAAGGAAATGCTGCTCTCTGTGCAAAAAAACTAATGTGTGAATATTGTGCGGAATAAGTCCAAATTTGCAAACGGTCTTTGAAAATGGTGCAGTTGTCAAATAGTTTCTTGCAGTGGAAAGAAAACCAATCAAATTCCAAGTTTTTTTCCTTTGAAAACAAAATTAACACCCCTTTCATCCACCTCATAGAATTAATAGAATGTATACTGGCTGTCCACTGTAGGAAAGGACTTAATATTTCCTTAAGCTTAGATCTTTGCTTTTTTGCTTAAGGTATAAGTTACTGTGGTAGGCAACTGAGAACAGAAATTTGCTCATTTTGCCTTTGGGCATTTACATTTTTTCTAATCTGATGCTTTAATTTCACACTTGGATGACTGTATCATTTTCCTTCCTTCCTTCCCTCTTTCTTCTGTTTCTCCCCCTCTGTTTTGTTGTTTTTGTTTTTGTTGTTTTTTGTTTTATTTTTTTGCTATTGAATGAGTTAAGGTTATTTTTCTGGCCAGGAATTGTAATGGGGGGAGGGCATTTTGGTTGTTAACTATATGCCTTAATATTGTAGATGACACCGGGTTTTAGCATTTATTATTAGTTAAGGATAACAATCTATATGAAAAGGCCACTGGATGTTCTGCAAACATGAGGGCAGAAGAAAGGGAGTTTAATTTATTTTCAAGTTATATAAGCCAAAGAGAATCTGTGCATACGTCTTTCATTTCATTTTATTTCATTTTTCCCCCCAAAAAGAGTTCATGCTGGAACATTTGAACCCTTAATAGCTTCAATGGAAACTTGACAGAAGAAGACATGCTAAGAATTCCTGCCAATTGTGGATCCAGCAAGGCTCTGTTGCAAACTTCTTGCTTCTGGAGGCCAGCATCTGCGGCTTTGGCTTGCCAAGCCGATCCTCTGAATGATGACTGGGCTATTGGCTCTGATGAGAAAACATATTGAGGGGGAGCGCAGAAGCTGGACTGAGTTCCAGCAAAGAGAGTAGGGAGAGCCAAGAAAGCGTCAGGCTGATATATAGGAGCCAATTACCTTTGTAATTGCATTTTGCCGATAAAAGACAACGTTGTGTCCAGAACCTTGTAAGCTGTGCTTGTTCCTGTGGCAAGTTACGGGTGCATTTAATGTAAAGAGACACACATAGAAACCTCTTATTGCAGGAGGAAATGGCTATATTAAAACAAAAGGGATGGACGAAATCATGGTGAATGGATAAAACTGAAAATTTTCATTTTGACCATGAGCTGTCCAAATTCCCGGCAAAGGTGATGGGAAGCTGCACTCATTCCTGGCATCTGAGGCAGAAGCTTTGATGAGTATCTGTCAGAGGAGAGGAAAAAATAAGAGAAGAATGTAGTTCATCACAGAAGGGGCATTACATTTCAAACTGCTTTTGCTAATGACATGTTCCATACACCCAGATGGCTGAGTCCCCCTTCATGAATGTCAAGCAGTGACAGTGTAACATTTGGAAATATCTTGGAAAACATGGGCAGTCTTATCAGCATCTGGGAGGCTCCATGAAAGATAGGACTCCATGGAATTCATTTGCAGTGTCTGTGTCTGTGTGTGTCACAACCACAAGGTGGCTTATAATTTTGTGTCTAAGCTGGCTGTAGAGGAAGAGGGCCTTAAGGATGATGGTCTGAATCTCCTTTGGTAGTCCCAATTAGAGTAGACTTATTGAATCAATTTTTGAATTAGGTAGTTATGATATGAAATAAATCCTATTGATTCAATGGAAAAGTTGATGGTTGTGTTCTTGCTATTTGCCATCAAGTCAACTTCTACTTATGATGGTCCTATGAATGAGAGACTCCCCAAGATCCCTGGTTGTCAAATGCCCTGCTCAGGTCTTACAGATTCAAGGACATGATTTTCTTGAATGACTCAATCCACCTGTTGTGTGGTGACCCTCTTTTCCTACTGACTTCCACTTTACCAAGTTTATTATCTTTTCCAATGAGCCATGTTGTCTCATGACATGTCCAAAATATGACAACATTGCTAGTTATATTGGCTTCTAGTGAGAGTATGGGCTTCCAAGTCTTAGGCCTTGTCTAGATGGGCTATTTACCTCCTTTCCCCCATCTTAGAGCCCTGTAGTCCAAACAAAACAGGGCTTTTGCCCCATTTTGGCCTTGGGCAGTCCTCACAACCCCCAGGGCAAAGATGGGATAAAGCCCAATTTTAGCAAACTACTCAGGAAAAACCATCTCAGCCAAGAAAAAACGGTTCAGGTCCCACATAAACTCAGGAGCCCATACCAGCATGACAACCCATCATTGTAGCTGCCACCTGTGTTGCTCTCTCCGAAACCAAGAATGAGTCCCGTAGCATGTGATCATGGCTGGTCACATGCAAGGGGACTTGATCATGTGCTGTGGGCTGGCTTCCTGGCTTCAGAGGGAGCAGTGCAGAAGGCAGTGGTGGTGGCTGTAGAGACAGGATGGTGTGGTTTCATTCAGGGAATGGGGAACGGGCCAGATCCATGCCATGACCAGAATACACCCGGGGGAAGCCAGCATAGTTTGTCCCATGTAGATGAGCCCATAGTCTTATTCTAATTTCATGACTACAATCTCCATTCCTCACCTTGGCATTGGGACTGAACGATCCTATGAAGCAAACCTTTACACTTCTGGTGGCACTGGTGCTGGTAGGGTCTCCCACATCAAAGAGGCTTTTGCTGAGGAGCCAGATTAAAAGTGCCAAACAGCTACTGGGCAACAGCAATAGTGGAGGGTGACACTGGCAGAAGATCTCTCAGAGACAACAGCAGTGGCACCATAGCTAACTCCAAAGAAGTTGGATCTGCACAGAAGAAGGCAAATCGCTCCTGTAAACTGTTACTTTGAAAATCCTGTGGCGAGGCAATCCAAAATGAAAAGACAATCACGGTCAGGAAAGTGGAAGGGTTGAGCTGAGGGGCACCTCTCCCTAGAGGTGCCTGGCTGAATTCTGCTGGGTGTGTGTGCTCTTTTCTGTCTCACCATTGTGATCAGTACATTGTTTGAGGAGGTGGGAAAGGCCCTTCTTAGGCAAGGCACCCCAATTGTGGAAAGCTCTCCCCAATGGGTACGAATGCTGGTTTCATTTAGGTGACAAGTAAAAACATGGCAATTAATTAAAGCTTTTGGTCTCCATGATTTGTTTCAAATGCTATGTACAAGGTTTTAAAACTGTTTTAATCTTTTAAACCTGTTTTAACTTGATGTGTTCAATATGTTCTTAGTCTATTTAAATTGTTTTTATTGTTTTATAATGTTTTATCCTGTTAGTATTGATTTTACTTCTATGCCGCCCTGAGGAATTTTGATATAGGAGACAGAAATATAGCAATAAATGCATATAACAAATAAAATAAACAACATTTTAATAAATAAGCCCGTAGTAAAAGAACAAAACCTTATCATAGATGGATTAATTCAATCAAGGAAGCCATGACCCTGAGTTTGCAAGACCAGATCCAGGGCTGTTGAGGAGCACGGATTTTGGAGGTCTCTCATTCATAGGGTCACTCTAAGTTGAAGGTGAACATATGGCAAACTCCAGTTTAGATTAACCAAGAGGATTCAGACTGATAATTTAAGTGGATATTCTTTGGAAATATTGACCTGCAGATATGAAACTACTATAAGGTACTTACTTTGTGGCAATTATGACCAGTGATCATCACAAAAGGTTCAAGAATAGTATAGGAGGAGTTACCATGGGGTGGGCATGATTCAGAACCTGGATGGCTGCAATACCTGATGTTCATGTCCTCCCCAGATCTGGAGAGCTGCAATGTGTTCTCACCACCACTATTTGACTCAATAAGATGAGATGTTGTATCACTTCCACTCATCTTTTGGGCCATCTGGTATGCTTCTTGTTGTTTGAGAGTTGGATCCTCCCCAAAGTGGTTTTAAACTGTTTCCGCAGGGGTGAGTCAGCTGATGTTCTTTCAGGCACAGTTGTGCACTGGTGCCTCTGAGCATATCAAGAGGACTAGGCAGCAAAAGTTCTTGTAGCAGAGTTGCAATCACCAGGATGAAGAAATGAGAACACAGACACAAGCTTGTGTCTGAAACTACTTTACTTTACTAGAGCATGTTGAAGCTATATTTACAATACACCTGAGGAGATTATCAGACAGGGACAAAAAAAAGTGTTCTTGTCCCACAATCTCCACTACTGCCCCTGTCCCATCTCAGTCCCATCACAATCACCCTTACCACTGCACTTACCTTGTCTCATGTCAACTGGGCAGCCCAGGAGTGAAAGGAGCTCTAACGGAACTCTGTTCACTTCCTGGATCGAAATCCCGCGAATTCTTGTGAGAAGACACGAGTGTGGGAAATTCAAAAAGAAAAAGAAAAAGAACCAAAAAAAGTGACCGCAAGCACAAAAGCACACTTTAAAATTAACAAGTAACCTGAAATCATAGAATCATAGAATTGCAGAGTTGGAAGAGACCACGAGGGCCATTTAGTCCAACCCCCCTGCCACGCAGGAAATCACAATCAAAGCATCCCCGACAGATGGCCATCCAGCCTCTGTTTAAAGACCTCCAAGGAAGGAGACCCCACCACGCTCCGAGGGAGTGTGTTCCACTGCCGAACAGCTCTTACTGTCAAAAAGTTCCTCCTCATGTTGAGGTGGAATCTCTGTTCCTGGAGCTTGCATCCATTGCTCCGTGTTCCAGTCTCTGGAGCAGCAGAAAACAAGCCTGCTCCATCCTCAGTGTGACATCCCTTCAAATACTTAAACAGGGCTATCATATCGCCTCTAAACCGTCTTTTTTCCAGGCTAAACATACCCAGCTCCCTAAGTCTCTCCTCATAAGGCATGGTTTCCAGACCTTTCACCATTTTAGTTGCCCTTCTCTGGACACGCTCCAATTTGTCAATATCCTTTCTGAATTGTGGTGCCCAGAACTGGACACAGTATTCTAAGTGAGGTCTGACCAAGGCAGAATAGAGTGGCACTATTACTTCCCTTGATCTAGACACTATACTTCTATTGATACAGCCCAAAATTGCATTGGCCTTTTTAGCTGCCGCATCACACTGTTGGCTCATGTTCAACTTGTGGTCTACTAGGACTACTAGATCCCTTTCGCACGTAGTCTCATTCAGCCAGGTCTCTCCCATCCTATATTTATGCATTTCATTTTTCTGCCCTAAATGCAGTACTTTACATTTCTCTGTATTGAATTTCATTTTGTTAGCTTTGGCCCAGCTCTCCAGTCTATCCAGGTCATTCTGAATTTTGATCCTGTCCTCTAGGGTATTAGCTACTCCTCCCAATTTGGTGTCATCTGCAAATTTGATAAGTATGCCCCTAATTCCCTCATCCAAGTCATTGATAAAGATGTTGAATAGCACTGGGCCCAGGACAGAACCCTGTGGCACCCCACTGGTCACATCTTTCCAAGACGAAGAGGAGCCACTGCTGAGCACCCTTTGGGTTCGGCCGGTCAACCAATTACAAATCCATTGGACAGTTAACTTGTCTAGCCCACATTCTACAAGCTTGTTTGCAAGAATGTCATGGGGAACCTTGTCAAAGGCCTTACTGAAATCAAGGTATGCAATGTCCACAGCATTCCCTTCATCTACCAAGCTGGTAACTTTATCAAAAAAAAAATCAGATTAGTCTGGCATGACTTGTTTCTCTGAAACCCATGCTGACTTTTTGTGATTATGGCATTGCCTTCTAAATGTTCACAGACTCTCTGCTTAATGATCTGTTCTAGAATCTTCCCTGGTATTGATGTCAGACTAACTGGACGATAGTTGTTGGGATCCTCTTTTTTTCCCCTTTTTGAAGATGGGAACAACGTTTGCCCTCCTCCAGTCTGCTGGGACTTCTCCTGTTCTCCAGGAGTTCTCAAATATTATTGCCAATGGCTCTGAGATTATATTTGCCAGCTCTTTTAATACTCTTGGATGTAGTTCATCTGGTCCTGGAGATTTAAATTCATTTAGATTAAGAAGGTATTCCTGTACTACCTCTTTACTTATTTTGAGCTGGATTTCCCCTATTGTGTCCTCTGTTCCATTCTCCTCAGGTTGGTCCTCCTTTTCCTTTTCTGAAAACACTGAGGCAAAGAAGGTGTTGAGTAATTCTGCCTTTTCTCTGTCCCCTGTTAGCATTTTGCCATCTTCTCCACGTAGCGGCCCTATCATTTCCTTCTTCCTCCTTTTGCTGCGGACATACCCAAAAAAACCCTTTTTATTGTTCTTAACCTCCCTAGCAAGCCTGAGCTCATTCTGAGCTTTAGCTTTTCTGACTTTACTCCTACACGTGTTCGCTATCTGTTTGAATTCTTCTTTGCTGATTTCCCCCCTTTTCCATTTCCTATACATGTTCCATTTAAAACTTAGCTCCATTGAAACTTCTTTAGTCATCCATCCTGGTTTCTTGAGACACCTCCCATTTTTCTTCCTCAATGGTACTGTTTGAAATTGTGCCTTCAGTATCTCCCTTTTGAGAAAGTCCCATCCGTCTTGAGGTCCCTTCTCTTTTAGTATTCTTGACCATGGGATCATCCCCAGTATTTCCCTGAGTTTATTGAAATCAGCTCTCCTAAAGTCAAGAATGCGTGTCTGACTATGCCTGGCTTCTCCTTTCCATTGTATAACAAACTCCAGGAGAACATGATCACTCTCACCTAAGGATCCCACCACTTGCACCCCATTAACCAGGTCGTCTCTGTTGGTTAGGATCAGATCTAAAATAGCTGACCCCCTTGTTGCCTCTTCCACCTTTTGGACCATGAAATTGTCTTCCAGGCATGTAAGGAATTTGCTAGACCTTGTAGTTTTGGCTGAGTTAGATTGCCAGCAAATATCAGGCGAGTTGAAGTCACCCATCACTACTACATCTCTCCTTTCTGCATGTATGTTCATCTGTTCTAGAAAGGCAACATCCAATTCCTCCGTCTGATTTGGGGGTCTGTAGTAGAGTCCCACAATAACATCCCTGTTGTTTCCCTCCCCTTTAATTTTTATCCAGGTGCTCTCCACCTGGCTTCCAGTATTGATGTCATGGATCACTTCACTGGTGTAAATATCCCTGACATATAATGCTATTCCTCCTCCTTTCCTGTTTGGCCTGTTTCTCCTATAAAGGTTATACCCCTCTATTCCTACATTCCAATCATGAGACTCGTCCCACCAGGTTTCAGTAACGCCTATTATATCATATTTGTTTTGTAGTGCAAGGAGTTCAAGTTCATCTTGCTTATTTCCCATGCTCTGTGCATTAGTGTAGAGACATCTGAGACCATGTGTTGCCTTTACTTGCTCCCTGTGCAAGTTTTTTTGCCTCCCACTGTTGGGTCCTTGCGCTGTTTGCCTTGTTCCCTCTATGACAGTTTGACTATTTTCTCCAGCCCTTTTGCCTTCCAGAATACTGTCTCCCTCCCCCATATGACTCAGTTTAAAGCCCTCCTGATCAAATTCTTGAGACTGTTGGCAAAAATGTTTCTTCCAACTGTTGTAAGATGCACCCCATCTCTTGCCAGAAGTCCCCCCGCATGGAAGCGCAGTCCATGATCCAAGAATCCAATTTGTTCTCGGCGACACCATCTACGGAGCCAGTTGTTTACGTCGGCTATTTTCCTCTCCCTTCTTGGACCATGCCCTTCAACTGGCAGAAGAGATGAGATGACCACCTGTGCGTTCATTTCTTTCAGCTGCCTCCCCAGGGCCTCATAATCTCTTCTGATCTTGGGAAAGCTGTGCCTTGCAGTATCATTGGTTCCCACATGGACCAAAAGGAAGGGGTAATGATCCGTAGGCTTGACGAGTCTTGTCAGCCTCTCGGTCACATCACAGATCTTTGCCCCAGGGAGACAACACACCTCCCGAGTCATCTTGTCAGGCCCACATACCACTGCTTCTTTACCCCTCAGCAAGGAGTCCCCCCCCACCACCACACGCCTCTGCTGAGGCTTCGCAGCTGCTGTTCCTTGCGGTGGTCCTCTCAAGGTCCCCTGCTCTACCCCTGAAGTCTGTCCATGCTGTTCTTCCTCGTTGTCCTTGATAAGGGAAAGGGCTTCAAATCGATTCTGTAGCTGCAAGCTGCTGGAAGAATCCCTGGATTTTCTTGTTCTGTGTGTGACATTCCTCCAGCTTTCTACTTCCTGTGCCCGTGTAGTGACCCTCTCCTCCACAGCCACTTCCTCTGTGCGGTCCCCATCCAAGACTGTTCGTTCTGTTCTGTCCAGGAAAACTTCTTGCTCACGAATCTGTTGAAGTGTAGCTACCCGTGTCTCCAGCTGCTGTACTTTCTCCTCCAAGAGGGCTACCAGCTTGCATTTGGTGCATGTGAAGTTCTCCACGTCTGTAGACAAGAATACAAACATCACACAAGTGTTGCAAGTGACTGCTGCAGTCCCCTCAGTGTCCATGATGAGAGCTTTTAGGCAATCTAAGAACTCTTAGTTAATGCTGAGAATGCTAAGCTGTACTTTTAGGTCTGCTTTATTTTTGTTTGGTTACTGAAATTCGTGCGCCGTTAGGCGCGCGCCTCTGGCTCTTGAGGGTGAAAGGGCAAGGTCAGAAGTTCAAGCCCCTCAGCAACAAGCAGCCTCTCCCAACAGTTTTTTTAAAAAATTCAATCTCCCCAGTCAGAATGGCTGTCCAGAAGTTGCTTCCTTCTTCTCCCTGGCAGGAAACTTGCTGTCCAGAAGCTGCTCTCCTTCTCTCTGGCAGGAAACTGGCCTGGAAAGCCTCTGCAAGGACTTATATAGAGGAAAGGGTCATAAAAAGTGTGTCACTTACCTGGATGTCCCAATCTCATTCGCTAGCGTTCTGGCAGGGACTTCCCACTGATGCTTGTATCTCACCAGCATAATGGGGCACCTTGTCACATGCAGGAACATCTGTGAGAGAAACGGAATGGGGGGAGATCTATTGATGGCTTCTCCCATCAATAAAAAGCAGTGCCGGCAGAACGGGAGCAGAATGGGTCAATAATGGGGGGGGGCATGTCATCTGATAAGGGACCCCTTTTGCTATCTCCTTTTGCTACCACTTTTGCTGCATCTGATAATCTCCTGAGACTCTTAGCATACAGACTACATAACACAGCATCATGCACAGTACAGTCCTGCACTGTACAGCCCAGACTAAATGTGCATAGTCTAAGGGCAAAAGCCAAGTACAGAGACAGTGTGTGGGGTCATCTAGTTATACAGTACAGATGCAGTACCATCATGGGTTATACAGTTTGTGTTGCACATACACATAGGCTACACAACATTTCCCCATACTGATAAGAGTTTAGTCCTCACACTTCCTTTCCCACAGCTGTCTCTCAGGCTTAATCCAGATACGCTCGCCAGCTGCATTTAGCCAGCTTACTGCTGTCCCCTGCAGACTGTAACACATTATACCATGCCAGCTATTTACAGAATAAATTTCCAGTGATTGCATGTTTAATCGCCTTGACACTTTCAGCCAAACTTTTTTGGGAGAGCTGGACATTGGGGTGAATCATTGGGGACCACCAATGATGCACTGGAGCTCCCAAAGAGTCCTTCGTCTTCTCTAAAGTAAATGTTATATCAGATATCTGAGTCTTGATTACAGTGCTCAACTTTTAGGAATAAGACATACCAGATACATTGAACTCCCACCCTATTAATGAGACACATCCCCTCAGTTATCACAGTATGAGCAGCAGTGACTGGTGGTTCCAATGTCAGTGTGGTGGTGGATCCACTCCAAGTTTCAGTCCAAATTTTAAAGCAACTTTCCAAGGTGCTTAACCCTTCCAGCTCTATGCTTTAATGATTCTACTTGTGAGTAACCATTGTTTTACAGAAATGTATAAATTAGGGTCAAATACATACACAGGAGAAATGTTTATGGAAAGGTGTACATTTTTTTCAGGTGTAAACAGTTGAGGCAATAGGACAAATCAAAGGAATGGTTGGGGAAAAATGTGAAATAGACTGAAATTGAAAGTGACATATTTTTCTGTTCTAGTCAATTACAAGTACCAGGGAAGTGAAAACACATCTCAGTGGGTTTAAATGCAATGTTGCTGACCTCTGCTGTTGGCTTTCTGTTTTTGCTGAACCTAAAAGCTCAAGTATAGGATACTGAATTTACCATCCTAGTGATCCAATCCTGTACTGGTTTACTTAGAAACAGCTCTCAATGTGCAAGAGCAGCATTTTAGATTTTTCATTTTTAGATGTAAATGATTTACATACACTACTCTTATTTATTTTTTCCTTCTTAAAGCAATCATTATTTGGGGTGGGGTGGGGTGGGGGAAAGCACTTCAGTTCCAAAATGAAGCACAACACATGAAGCACAATGTTAAAAGCACCCCAAATCCAAAATGAAGCACAACACTCTAGGAACCTCCAGACTCACTGATTTAAAATATAACAAAAACAAAAAACAAATCAAACAGAGAGGACACCACTAAAATAACTGGAACCTTCAGAAGGCTTTAATTCTCTCATCTTTTAAAAAATGGCTTCACTTCAAAACACACCAGCTCAAAAGTGTTCATCATTCTGCTTTGCGTTCACCGAAGATGATGATAAAAGTGAGATAAGAAAAGGGGTTTCAAACCTGTTTTTCATCTTGCAAAGACATCTCAGTGATTTTATGGAGATTCATACATCATACTGGTAAAAGGCTACATTTCAGACATCTTAAAACACCCAATAAGAGGTCTTGCTCATTCACCTCTTATTTATCTCATTTCTCACTTCTCCTCCTTTTCATTTCCTCGCACCCAGGGTGCAAACCAAGAGTTATGTTCTAGGATCACCTTTAAATCCATGAAGAAAGCTTAATAACATTCTCTTGATTAAGGTTGCATCAGATCATTCTTTCTATCTCTGGTAGTCAAGCTGTGAGCAAGCTTAGAGAAATCCAAGTTTTGCAGAAGCACAAAATGATAATCCCCTCCACCATTACAGGAACATCTCTCCCCCAAAATAGCTTAATGAGGACAGAGCATGTGGAATGGCCACATAAATGCAGGGAGTCTGCTGTAAGGAGGTGGAGAGAAAGTGAAATGGAATAGAATGGAATGGCTGGAATCTTGTACTCGTCCATATTGGGCCGTGTACGTGCTGGTTGTGTTCTCTAATCTGGACATTTTTGTTGGGCAATGCAAGAGAACATAGATTGATTATGCAGAAGCTGAACAACCAATCCCCTCCACACACACAGAGAGAGAATGAGTGAGTCCAGTCTTCTTTGTAAAACATATAAAAATAACCTTACTTTCCCTTTCTTGAAGTCCTCTTCTGCCCCCCCCCTCCAGTTTTATCATCTTCAATGCAGGTGATCTAACATTTCAACCTGTGATAAAGGTATACAGTATCTGCAGAGGACCTTATTTCTGGATACTGCCATTCCTGGGGCCTGAGGACTGTTGGGGAGTTTCATGCTTCTGCTGCCACCCTGATGCCAATTTCATCTAGCCTGAGTTTCCAATGTAGCTTTTTGTTTTGGCTGGTTTTCTTTTGGTTTTGAGGGGGATGAGACCAAACCTGACCCCCATGGATGGAAATCAAAGGGCACACTTTTTCATGCCCATTTGATGTCTCTCTCTGTAGCTGCTCTCTTGCCATCTTCCTCTTTTGGGAAAGAATGAGCCTAAACAGCCGGGTACTATGTAGCCACTCTGGACATATCAAGATGTCAATCATTCGGAAATAACTATGTGACAATGTCATGAAGACAGTTCTGAGTAAGAGTAATGCTTCATTTCTCTTCCCCTAAATCAGGGCTGGGAATCTTTTTACAGCCCATGAGTGAAAGTTCAATTTGTATTTGTATTTGTAATATTTGTAAGAGAAAAATAATCTTATGTAGACTTAACATTAGTTCTGATAGGGTAATAGATAATTCAGGATGATCCTACACATTCTTTCATGAGATCCACAGAAAGCATCAGGATAGGTTGTTAGGAATGGTCTGTTATTCGTACCATTTTTTTCTTTCATAAACACTAGGTGTCCGGTTCATAATCTAGAGACAATGGCAGTTGATGGCTTCCATGCCTTGCTCAGGATTTTAATTCAGGCTTTAAATGAGCTATCCAAGGTTCTGATTCCTATCCCCACATAGGTTCTTCTTGGTGAATAAATTATTTAATGTCTGGACCAACACTGAGAGTGGCTCTACCACCTCATTGATAGGGAAACCACAAGCTACCACTGAACAAACTACATGTGGGGGATCAATTTCATAAAGCTGTTACTGAATTTATCTTTCAGTGAAATTTCAGGACAAATGTGGCAACTCCAGTTTTGGAGAAAAATCCATAGAATTTCAGGGCAAAGCAACTGTTCCCATGGTGATTTTTTTCAGTGCATTTGACAGTTCCCTAAACTTGGAGACAAAGAATGATTTGTAGACCAATTCTCACTCAAAAGGAGTCAGTCAGATGAGTTTGCATCCATTGTCCAAGCCCACATTTCTCATCAGCAAAATAAAATCAAGAGGGGCGATTCAGCTGCTCCAATGAACTGCTTAAGAAAAAGATCAATACCCATTTATCTCAGATAAGCCCTCTCATTCCATATTACACCACAGCAATTGATTTCATTGAGGAGAAATAGATTGCATTCTTAAATTGATGAAGCATCCATTAAAGACTGAGAACCAGTGATGATTGTTCATTTAATGGACATCAGCCTAGAAGCCATACTTCAGTATCCCAGCTACTGTTGGGAATTGTTGTTATCTGTTGTGTGCAGATAGGATTCTTTGGAAAACATACTCTACCCCACCCCATCCCTTCCTGGTCTGCACAATTAGAAATGTATGATTTGCTCTCTGAAGGTGCTGTCCCAAGTGGTCCAATCTGTGTGTGTGTGGTTTGGTGGTTGGGTAAATGTGGGTTTGCATACTATCTCCAACACCATGGCTAGATATACAAACCTTTTGGGGAGTTGGGGTTGTGGAGATCCAGGCTTGAATTATATACATTAGTCCCAGCTAAAGTAGACCCATTCAATCAGTGGTTGAATCAACATGTAGGTAAATCCAATAGATTCAATGGTTCTGCTCTAGTTGGGATTAATAGGATTTAGGCCCTAGCCACACTATGATCTTAGTGGCTGTGTATGGATTTGAACCCAGATCTTTTACCACTGCTAGGAGATTTTGTCTGCTATTCTAAGCACTGTATCTCACTAGCTCTAAATACCACTGGTAGAAGTGGTTTACCAGATAGACAGTCCTGGAATCTGGTGCAGTAGACTTTCCCAATATACAGTAACCTGGAGGAAGTGGAGTCATTTCTATCCACCAACTTTCCTTTTTAGAATTGTTATAGTCTCTGAAAATGATAAACTTCATGTTTTATTTGTGCCATCTTCCCAAATACAAGCCAGATCAGACTTAGCAGAACGTCCTATTCATTATCCTGCTTCTTGCTAAATCCTGCATACTGATTACAATTTAGCAATGGGAAAAATATTCAAAATATTTGAAAAATGGTAAAAACAAAACAAAACAAAATATGTTTCTTAAGTGCTGGGAGACTCTGATGAAAAGAATCCTAGACTGACGAAAATCTTTGCAATTTGCTTTTATTCTGTGCACAATTTGCACATGTTGGGGGGTTTTTTGTACGGAAAACAGCATGTTCTGCAAAATTATTTTCTGCAAAGAAAATGCTGTCTTCTGCACATACACAGAGGGAAAGAGAGAGAGAGAAAGAGAGAGAGAGAGAGAGAAGAAAATTTTGTGCAGAATAAATCCCTAACTACATCGTTCTCTGCATAGGAAATAGTATTTCTGAGCAGAAATACATCCCAACTACAGTGTAAAATTTACAAGCTGGCATTAAAGAGGAAGACAGCCCCTTCTTTTATGCCATAGGCATTGAAAGATGGACACTGTGACGTCTTGGAAAATCTTCTAGAGATTGTGGGAACTTTGATTTCTTTAGATCTAACAGTTGGCCTACAATAACTGAAAAGATATTAGATTCCTTAGAAACAAAACCAACTCAGCTGAAATGTACCTCAATAGTTCTGTTGCAACAGCTGCCATCCCTTCACTCCAACCTGCTTTCTGGCCTTTTTAATGACAGCATTTCCTCTCCCTGTGGAGTGACTTTTGACCTTACTGCACATCTATTGTGACCACTTTTGTAAAAAGAAACTTAGTAGAGGGGCTGTGGGGAAGGCAGGGGGTGAGTGGCTAAGTCAGAGAAGTTTGAGGAGGGGAGATTCTGAGAAGAAAGTACCCACATTTTCCTGTGTTATTGTTCTTCTTCAAAACAACAACAGTAACAACAACCTATTATACTTGAATTGGCTGGCGTGACCTTTGGCTGACTCTGATTCTTCTTTATTCTGTTGGCTCCATCCCTAGGAGTCTCCTCTCAAATCCATTTCTACTATGAGCTTTACAAGGAACAGCTGCACTGACATCACACTTACTACCTGCTGGGAAACAAGCCCTGGCTTTACTTGAGAGGAAAGAAAGAAACAAAGAGAGAAAGTAATGTGAATAGGATACAAAACAATTCGGTACAGCATCCTCTTGTTTGGTACTTGGAGCTGTTTTATGGAGAAGAATGTCAGCAAATAGCCTTATTGAGTGGTTCTAAGTAGGCCAGAGTCATTGGCTACTGCCACACTGCAGACAGAAATAATGCAGTTTGACACTGCTTTAACTGCCATGGCTCAATGTTGTGGAATTCTGGGATTTGTAGTTTTGTGAGATATTTAGCCTTCTCTGTCAGAGCGCTCTGGTGCCACAGCAAACTACAAATTCCAGGATTCCATAGGATGGATCCATGACAGGTAAAGCAGTGTTAAACTGTGTTATTTCTGCTGTGTGCCAACAGCCACTGAATCAATTGTTGATTGGTGCATCTACACATGTTTCTGCATGAGTGTGGACATTTCTCTAATACAATTGGACCCCTGTATCCATGGGGGTTTAATTCCTGGATTTACCATGGATACTGGAAACAGCAGATAATAGCAAACCCTATTAAAATAAAGGATTCCCAGTACAAATATACCATAGAGTTGTATTGGAGGACCTAGAAGTTGCCTAGAGAGGTCACTTCTCCAGGCATTTTCCAGTGTGACTGTATTGTATGTGTCCTCTATTTTGTGTCATGTGGATAAATGAAACCATGTATATTGGTTCCACAAATACAGGAGTTCGACTATATACCTATTTCTTGCAAGTGTAATATATACTTTTTTGTATGCTATTTCTCCTAATGTACAGAGTATTAAAAACAATTTTTCATAATGGACCCATATTTTCATTGAGGATCCTTTGCAACATGCAGAGAAGCATGCAAGTATTGTGACCTATGGTCAGGAAATTCTTGTGATCCAATTCAGGAAATGAAGATTCACGAAATACAAAATATTAAAATGTGAGCCAGAGAAACATCACCTTAGTTCATAGGCATGAGAATCTGGATTTTCCAAAATGAAAAGAGAGGCAAACACCAGCCAGGTAAATACAATAACTTCTTGCTTTACATCTACAGCAAAGATGGAATATTCTAAATGGAAGCAGCCTTACTTAAATTATTCAAGAAGATATGAGAGAGGTCACTGCAGGACACAACCTTTGGAGTTGCCTAGAGCTGGCTACAGCATGTTCTGGCTAATGGGGGAAGAAAAAGATTCCACCCATTCAGTAAATGAAAGCAAGGGTGGCTACATCTACAACTTGACAATGCTATTATCATACATGTGCACATCCCTGCTTAAAGCTCCAGTTAAATTCCAGACACATTCAAAGAACAGCACCAAAAATCATTTTCTGTCATTAAAAAAAAAAAAAAGAGAGAGAGAGTCAAATCTCATTTGTAAAACTGCAAATAATTAAATTAAAGAGAAAACCTCAGATGACACTGAGATCGCTTTGATGGAAATAAACATCAGAGACAGAACTTAAAAATAAATATTTGGTACTTTGAGGTATTACAAATCTATCCCTCTTAAAATGAAAAATAAATGGAAAGAAAGGGGATAGACAAACCTAAATGGGTTCCTATGCTGTTGTTTGTGTTGTTCCTCATGGATGGGAAGTGGTATTGTTCCAGAACTGCAAATTCTAGACAGCCGAAACTCATAGTGCATGAGAGAGAAACCCATATTCTCACAAATATTCCCAAATTCCCATAAAGTGATTCACAAGGAGGCAGGTCACTTTTTCTTGGAATAAATCTTAATTTCATTTGTCATCATCTTATCATCATCATCATTTTCTATCCTGCCTTCCTCCCACAAGTGGAATCCAAGACAGCTAACTGCATCTTTAATACAATACAAGTTAAAAACAATACATTTTTTTCAAAAAGTTACATTAAAATATAAAATGTAAAGAAGAATTAAACAGTCTATAGGTTAAAAACATTAAACAGTAAAAATATTAAAATGCATTTTTAAAACCTGTATATATGGCTCATTCCCAATCGTAAAATAACACACCACACAGCCTCACTAGCCCAGACCTTCATAGTTCATAAAACCTGGTGGCATAAAAATGCCTTAAACTACTGCCAGAAGGAGAGCAAAGATGGGGACATCCTGGCCTCTCTGGGGAAGGAGTCCCAAAGTCTGGGAGCAGCCACCAAGAAGGCCCTCTCTCTTGTTCCCACCAAATAAGCCTGAGAAGGTGGTGGGACAGATAGAAGGGCTTCTCCAGATGATCTTATGTAAGTCTCTGCTAGGCTCATACTGGGAGATACGGTCCTTCAAATAACCTGGACCCAACTCATATAGGGCTTTATAGGTCAAAACCAGCATTTTGAATTGTGCCTGGAAATGAACCGGCAACCAGTGGAGTTGTTGCAACAAAGGAGTTGTGTGTTCCCTGTAGGTGACATCAGTTAACAACTGGCTGCAGCTCTTTTGGCCTACTGAAGTTTCTGAGCACTTTTCAAAGGCAGCTCCACATAGAGCACATTACAATAATCCAAACAGGATGTAACCAAGGCACATGGTCATGACTTCTCCAGGAATGGGTGCAGTTGGTGCACTAGTTTTAATTGTGCAAGAGCACTTCTGCTCACTGCTGAGACCTCGGCCTCCAGGCTCAGAGCTGAATCCAGGAGTACCCCCAAACTGTGAACCTGCATTTTCAGGGGGGGTGTTACACCATCTTAGACAGTCTGAGTCTGTATTCCCAGATCTTTCTTTTGTGGCATACAGGAAAGTTTGGAATTTTTTCTCCTTGGTATGAAACAGTATGCTTTTTTAAAAAATGTCTGTGAGTACATCTCAAAGAATGTATGGACTTTTCCTCAAATGTTCTCAACCTACAGAAATGTACAGTATTGGAAGATGTAATAATGGTCACCGAGTTGCCTGAACTAATAAAAGCACTGCCTATATTGTTGCATCTTTGCAATTAATCAACCTGCCCTGTTGCATTTGCTTCATGTGTGCTGAGATTCACAATGGGGAATGTCACTAAATCTGCACAGAAGCAGAAGCTGTATGCAAATTCTATTTTGTGCAAATTGGAGAAACAATGGTGAAAAAACAAGACAGAATATCTTGAGGACACAGGAATGAGACGTATTGAGTAGGCTACTGAATGCTTGTACTACAGCAGGGGTGGGCAACTGTGGAAGGCCACATTAGCTCCCCAGGAGACCTTTGCAGTTTGCACTTCTCCACTGCACTTGCTCTAGGAAGTATTGGGGAATTTTTGCCATGCTGTGGTTGAAATGGATCCATCACCCCTTATTAGCCATTTTGAGACCATTTTTATTAATTTTTATAATTTGGCAGAAAATTACTTTTGTCCCCTGAGGGCCCAGGGGGCTACAAATATGGCACCCACTAGAGTGTATGGGGTGCATTTGGTGGGCATTCTAGGTCAAAAAAAAGTTAACACCGAGGGACCTGGTAGCCATACATTGCCCACCCCTACACTGCAGGAGACTTACCTTGTCTCATTTCGACAGACAGCCCAGGAATGAACAGAGCTCTAATGGAGCTCTGTTCACTCCCTGGACTGAAATCCCACCCGTTCTCACAAGAAGACATGAACGCAGGAAATTAAAAAAAAAAGTTAAATAACACTAAAAAAGTTACATTGAGCACAAAAACACACTTTAAAACTTACAAATAACCCGGGGAGCCTCATAAAAAGTGTGTCACTTACTTGCATGTTGCGATCTCACCCAGAAGTGTTCTAGCAGGACCACCCATTGACGCTGCATCCACAAGAGTTAAATGCCTGAGGTTTCACACACTGGTAATGCCAGTACCAAATTGCAATGGGGGATCTATTGATGGCTTGGCCCATCAATAAAAAAAAGGCCATACTGACACCAGCGAAATGTAAAAGGAAATCATTGTCTGATATTGGCACCCTTTTGCATTCCCCTGGTGTCATCATGGCACCACATTAGCTGTGCCTGATAATCCCCGTAGCCTCATTGTGCAAGGACAAGATGATATGCATAAAATTTTGGGAGCTGTGACATTTTGCTGCATCATTACTCTGCAGGGCTGGCCAGCATTTCTGATCTGGAAAAAAACCATGGGAGTAGTTGCTTTCTTCAGGCCCATGGACTTGAAGTGCAGACTGCAGGGAAGCCTGCATATAACCAAAGTGATGATAGTGAATTGAAAGACAGGACACTAAGGCCTCATCTACTCAGGCCAGAAAACACCAGCTTCTTACCGGTATATTCTGGCCGTGGATCTAGGCTGTTGCTCCCACAGTACTGGCACAAAACAGGATGGAGTCCAGACCACCATGCTGGCCCGTCTCTTCAACCACCGCCACCATCCACATCCCACTCTCCAAAGCCAGGAAGCTGACCCTGTCCAGAAAAGCAGCTCAAAATGCCAGCAGGATAAACAAGGGCTGGGAAAGCAGCCAACCGCCAGTGATAGTTAATTACGGAGAGCCAGATAAAGTTCAGAACAAGCAAGGTTCCATTTCTTGGTGAAGCAGCAATACAGGCAAGAAGGCACACAGAGAAGAGTCCAGAATACAGTCCAAAGGCCAAGGCTTACAGAAGGCAGTGTTTTCCAGAAGTCGGTCCATGGACCAGCAGGATCAGGCAACAGGGTGTTCAGGAACAGTCCAAGGTCAAGGCACGAGTCAAGGCAGCAAGGATTCAGGCACCAAAGTCAGCAGGAAGCTTTCTCCAGGGTGATCAGTTGATCTCTGACAAAGCCCCCATTGCCTCTCCCAGCCTATATAAAGCAATTAAGGCTTTGCCAGCTGTTTCTTAATGAGCGAGTTCTTCTCATAAATTATCAGAGACTTCCTTTGAGCCTCCTTTTGAGCTCGCTGCTGGGTATATGATGGTGGAGGTAAGTCCCTCTCCTTTTCTTTGTCCTTATCTGAGTGGACAGGATTCTCTGCTGGAACTGATGCCAACCCACTCAGACCAGGCTCTTCCTCTGCTCAAGCCTCCAGGTTGGCAGGGTTCCTTGCTGGCACAGGTGTAGATAAATCTGTGCCAGGGTCCCTTGGGCCATTCCCTGCCATGTCCTCCTCCTCCTCTGACTCTATAGCCTCATCCAGCTCCCGGGACATGACAGGCCCACAGCATGTGAACAAGGCCCCTTTCATGTGACCCACCTGGTTATGTTCTTTAGGCCTGCTTCCTCGCTCCAGAGAGTGTAGTGATTATCAGATGCAGCTAATGTGGCACCAGAATAATGACATCAGAACACAAAAGAATGCCAATATCACATAATGTTGTCCTTTTGGGTTCCACTGTTGTTATTCTGGCATTTCTTTTTATTGATGGGCCAAGCCATGAATAGATCACCTATCCTATTTTGGTGCTGTGATTGCTGGCATGTAAAACCTTGGGCCATTTAACTCACATGAATGCAGCATCAATGGCCGTTCTGGCACGAACACTTCTGAGTGAGATCGTGACATCCAGGTAAGTGACACACTTTTTAAACCTTCCCTGGTTTACTTGGAAGTTTTAAAGTGTGTGTATGTGCTTTTTTTTCACTTTTAATGTTTTATTTTTTGTTTTGTGTTTGAATTACCTGCGCAATGAAGTCTTGCGGGATTTCAAATGAGAAAGTGAACAGGACTTTGTTCACTTCCTCTTCATTGCCGGGGAAGCCTTCTGTTGGGAGAGAAGGTAAGTGCAGTGGGCACATTCTTTTGTTGGCATAAAAATTGATTATAATTTTTTATGCTGGCAAAAGAACGCTTTAAGGGAATCATCTGATAAAATCCTGTGACACAGACAGAAGCTGCAGCGATGGGCTGGTGTGGTGGTAGGGTCTCCTGTGGTCCCACAGGGACTGATCCATTCCTTCTGAAAATAAACTGTTTTTTCCATGTATTTCAATATAATGTTTTATCAGGCTTTACCATGACTTAGCCCTATCTTAGCCCCGTCTTTGCCCCAGATGTTATAAAGACTGACTGGGGGCAAAACAGGGCAAAAGCCCTGGATCATTAGGACTGCAGGGCTCAAGGTGCCAAGATGGGGTAAAAAGCCCATCCAGACAAGGCCTAAGACACCTATTGGGCATCAAGCAAATATGGGATGCATAAGGATAACCTGGCCCACCCATGTGGATTTCATTTTAAAAACCGAATGTACTGTTTTCTGTGCAAATCAACCATGTACACAGAATAAGTCCCAAACTGCAAAGATTCTTGTCAGTATAGGATTTTTCCCATCAGGGTTTCTTTACACTTGAAAAAAACCATGCATTTCAATCATTTGTTTGGAATTTTTTTAAAGATTCATTCTATGCCTACTCACCAGACACCTGTTTCAGACAGTTGTACATTTCCAAGAATTTTGGTTTGTTTTAGCAAATAGAAAGTACAGAAAACCATGCATAAGTTTGAAAAAAAATAACTATAAATTTGCACATATGAGAAATATATAAATGTGTACAAGTAGGACTGTCCAGAGAAAATGTGTACATCAGAGAAATGTGCAGGAAATTGTGTACATTTTGAAAGAAATGCACATAAAATATGTACAAATTCCATGCAGAGAAGAATGTTCTCACATCCTGATATGGAAGTGGAACAGGACAAAAATGCCATTAGAATTCTGAGAAACACAACAAAAACAAGATACATAAACATCTGCATCCGTAATCTCTGTTATTTGGTTAGATATGTGGATTGTTGCTTTTAATGACATATTTGAAGATGGGGGGGGGAATAGAATGCCTTGAATTAATATTCAGCATTAGCTAAACCCTTTGGATTTCCTGACACAATTTGCATGTGCTCACAGCAGTCAAGGCCCCAAGAGAGCCAGCACCAAAGATATCAACAGCAAAACAAACACTTTGATATGTTAAAAAAGGGTGGGGAGGGAGGAAGTTTCCTATCACCTTTGCTGTCATGTAACACAAGAAAAGGATCCATTCCTCCATTGCGTTCCTAAAGTAGCTGCACCTACTGCTGTTAAATGAGCATTTAAATGGAAGCGCAAAGCAAAAACTGGTTTTCAACAACAAAATAATGAGCTGCAATATAATAGCTCTTCCTCTTTTGCTGTTATTTTCTGAGTTCTTCTCACATACCACAAAGAGAAAAGAAATGCACATATTCATATATATATATGTGTGTGTGTGTGTGTGTGTGTGTGTGTGTTAATCTGTAAAAAATAATGATCTGCAAGAACATATGTATCTGCATCTATCTGTCCATATACAATATCTCACTAACAGGCATGGGTGAACATGAAAGCATGTAAGGCAATTATCATAGAAACTCTATGTATAAATACTGTGTGTCCTATTTGTCTCTTGGTCACAATAAATTTCCTGGCAGGCATTCAGGAAAAAAAGGTGGCACCGTGCCTCATTTAAATGTGAAGATAATGGCTCCTTAACTTGGTCTGGTAGAGGAACAACAGCAAGAAGACAGTTCCTGGCCCCATTTGTCCAAGATATAGATGAGTCGCAAGAAGGAAGAATGAAGGAAGGACGGACAAGTACAGGAAGCCCCCGTTTATTTGATGGGCTAGGGACTAGAGGACTGTCAGAAAGTGGAATCAGTTGAAAAGTGGAACCCATTATCTTTTAGCTTGCAAATGCATTTTGGCCACTGAAACATGTAAATAACGCACTATATATCACTTTTGAATGTGTGCAAAAGCTAAATTAACACACACACACACACAAGTACACAAGTAAATGCAAGTGGTCCCAAGTGAGCCTCACAGGCAAGAACTGATAAGAGTGAAATCCCTGTCGAATTAATGAAACTTGTCCCTAATTTGCAGGCATTGAATGACTGAGTCGTTGGAAAGTGAAGCACCAGAAAGTGGGGGAAGCTTTTAGTGGTAGGAACATTGATCCTATTATGGGGTGAACATCTTAAGCAATCTGAAAAGTCCCTGAAATTGATGGCTGTGATCCTACATCATTCTTATATAGTGTAACCTAGAGCCCGTCTATATGAAGGAGAAAATGTGAACTGATGTGAACTCATGCAAATTCAAAGCAGGATTGACTTTTCCTAACAGTGTTAGGCAGAATCACAGGCATGCAAGGCTATCCACCTTTGCTGTCCCAATGGGCATGCCTGCGATTCAAGATGGCAGCCGTGACTCACATTTTTATTTTTGTCAGTTGCTGCCAATGAAATGGTGTTAATTTTTTTTTAAAGGCATATCTAAGGTGCGAAAGTGAGTTAGTGTAATATTCCACCAAAATAAACGTAAAAAATAAAAGAAAAATGTTGTTTTGCCGCATGATTGCTCCCTTGCTAAACTGAAAATGCAAGATGACAGTTCTGGGATGCTTGCCTTCTAAGAAAGCCCCTTCTCCTGCTCCCACCCAACCACTCAGCTTTCTACTTCTTCTTTTCTGGGGTATGCGAATAAATGCGATCACCTGTCCTAATGATCACTAATGCACTTTCTCCACTGAGTTTTTTAAAAATTTCAGAAAGCCCTAGAGGCTGTTCCCTCAAGGTTTATGGTGGATTTGTCCCTGCTCCTTCTGAAGATGGAAGAATTATGCGGGATCCCACTAAGACAGGTAGGATTCTAAGTGAATTCTAAAAGGATTATTTTCACCATTTAGACAGGCCCCTATACTCTTGTAGTTACATGGCAGTTGTGCTATGTTACCCTTCTGTTGGATGCTGTGCATCTTCCAACTGTCCTGATTTGGCAGGGACAGTCTCAATTAAAAATCCTCAGTCATCCCACGTTTTCAGCTGCTTTTAAAGTGCCCCAGTTTCTCTCTCCTTTTCCCACTTTTCCCCTTTCATCTTCAGCTTACTTCAATTCCTACAAACGGAGTTCAAATGCAAAAGTAGCTTGCATTTGTTTAAGTCATCAGGGAGGGAAAGTGGGGAGGAGGGAGGAATATTGCCCTTCCCAGTTGACCCAGACAAAAAGCAAACAGGGGCAGCCTTTCCGACTCGTATGTTCTTTTTCATTAGTAACATTTGTCATCTTGACCACAATCTAGAGTTCCTTTCCCACATGTGTTCTGGTTTTCATCTGTGGAATGTTGGAGAGTATGATACTGATATTGTGCAACTCATTGTGCATCTGTCACTATGCATGCTTGTTGTCCCATTATACAGTAGAGAGGACACATTGGCTGTATATTATGTAATCCCAATCAAAAAGGATCTAGGCATCTAAGTAGACCACAAGCTGAAAATGAATGAACAGCAACTAAAACAGCCAATGTGATTCTAGGCTGCATCAATAGGAGTATAGTGTCTAAATCGAGGAATGTAATAGCACCACTCTATTCTTCTTTGATCAGACCTCACCTGCAAAACTGTGTCCAGTTCTGGACACCAAAGTTCAAGAAGGATATTGACAAGCTGGAACCTGTCTACAGGAGGGTGACCAAAATGGTAAAAGGTCTGGAAGCCATATCCTATGAGGAGTGGCTTAGGGAGCTGGGTATGTTTAGCCTGGAGAAGAGAAGGTTAAGATAACCATGTTTAAATATTTGAAGGGCTGCCATACTGAGGATGGAGCAAGTTTGTTTTCTGCTGCTCCAGAGACAAGGACAAAAGCAATGGACTCAAACTATAGGAAAAGAGATTCCACCTAAACATTAGAAAGAGCTTCCTCATGGCAAAAGCTGTTTGACAGTGCAATACACTTCCTTGGAGTGTGGTGGAGTCTCCTTCTTTGGAGCTTTTCAAACAGAGGCTGGATGGCCATAATAATAATAATAATAATAATAATAATAATAAAATTTTATTTATATCCCGCCCCTCTGCAACGCAATCGGGGCGGCTTACAATATAAAACTCCATAATCACAATACCCTAGCCCACCCACCCCTTAAAATAATATTAAATTATGATGGATTAAAACAGACAATAATTAAATATATATATAAATTAGAAGAAAAAAAATTACAACATACAATCACAGCCTATAAAGGACAGCTGAGTCTTGGGCCGGGATAATTATTCAGGAAAGGCCTGCCGGAAAAGATCCGTCTTGACAGCTTTTTTAAAGCTGTCTAAGTTGGTAATAAGACGGATCTCGTCCGGCAGGCCATTCCATAATCTGGGAGCAGCAGCAGAGAAGGCCCTCTGGGAGGTCACTGACAGCCTTGTTTTCATAGGCTGTAACAGATTCCTCCCAGAGGACCGAAGTGTGCGGGGAGGGTTGTACGGAAGGAGGCGGTCCCGGAGGTAAGTTGGACCCAAGCCATGTAGGGCTTTAAAGGTCATAACCAACACCTTGTACTGTGCCCGGAAACTAATAGGCAGCCAGTGGAGAGCTTTTAGCACCGGTGTTCTATGCTCTCTTCTGGAAACGCCAGAAATCAACCTGGCTGCCATGTTCTGGACTAGTTGAAGTTTCCGAGTCAAGCACAAGGGTAGCCCCATGTAGAGCGCATTACAGAAATCCATACGGGAGGTTACCAGTGCATGTACCACAGTTTCGAGGTCCCTAGTTTTCAGGAAAGGGCGCAGCTGGCGTATCAGCTGAACTCCTGACTGTCGCATTAACCTGATTAGTCATCTGGAGCGACGGGTCCAGGAACACCCCCAGACTGTGAACACAATCCTTGGAGGAGAGTGTAGTTCCATCCAGGATTGGAGTTTGTATTCCCAGACCTGGTTTTGGGCCTGTAACTGTTAGTACCTCCGTTTTGTCTGGATTCAGTCTCAATTTGTTTTTCCTCATCCAGTCCATTACTGCTTTAAGACAATCATTGAGAGGAGAGATGCCATCTGAAGTCGAAGCTGATGACCGAGACATGGAGAAGTATATCTGGGTGTCATCAGCATACTGATGACACCACACTTCATGCCTCCGAATGATCTCTCCCGGCGGCTTCATATAGATGTTAAATAGCATCGGGGACAGGATGGCACCCTGAGGAACGCCACAGTTAAGCTCTATTCTAGTAGAGCAACTGTCCCCTAGCCTCACCCTCTGGGATCTGCCCGAGAGGAAGGAACGGAACCACTGCAAGGCAGTGCCTCCGATTCCTAACTCCCTCAGGCGATCCAAGAGGATGGGATGGTCTATTGTATCAAAGGCCGCTGAGAGGTCCAAGAGCACCAACAGGGTCACACTACCCCTGTTGATCCCCAAGCGGAGGTCGTCAGCCAGAGCAACCATGGCAGTCTCCACTCCATATCCTGTCCTAAAGCCAGTTTGAAATGGATCTAGATAATCGGTTTCATCCAAGACAGCTTGGAGTTGGGAAGCAACCGCCCTTTCAATCACTTTGCTTAGAAAAGGCAGCAAAGAGACTGGCCTATAGTTGTTCCTGTCCAAGGGGTCCAGGGAAGGCTTTTTCAGGAGCGGCTTAAACACCACTTCCTTCAGACAAGGTGGAAGGGACCCCTCCCTGAAGGACGCATTGATAATATCCCTAAGGAGTACTCTCGATGCGTCACCTCCTTTGGTGGCCAGCCAAGATGGACAGGGATCGAGGGGACAGGTCGTTTTCCTCACTCTACCAAGGAGCTTGTCCACGTCATTGGTACTCACAGATTCAAGCTGATCCAATAAAATTTCATCAACGGAGTTACTGGACACCTCGTCTATAGATTCAGTCATAACACTGGTGTCTAAGTCGGCTCTTATCCGAGAGATTTTATCTGCAAAGTGGATGTTAAATGTATCACAGCAGGCTGTTGTCGGGTTGAGTAAGGGGTTCTGCGCAGGTGGAATCTGCGTCAGCTCCCCCACCACCCTAAACAGTTCTGCTGGACGGGACTCTGCAGATGCAATACGTGCAGCGGAGAAAGACTTCTGCGCTGCACGTATCGCCTCTCGATAAGAATTAAGGAAATTCCTAAGATGAGTCTTGTCGGCTAAGAGTCGAGTCTTCCGCCAGGTGCGCTCTAGTCATTGTCCAGCCCGCTTCATCTTCCTAAGCTCCTCTGAGTACCAGGGCTTACGGTTAGGAGCAGGCTGGAAAGGATGCTTGGGAGCGATTGTGTCAATAGCCTTGGTGAGGTTGGTGTTCCAAATATTAACCAAAGCTTCAACAGAATCACCAGCGTTACCAACCATTAAACCCTCCAAGGCTTTCTGGAATCCAATTGGTTCCATTAGCCTTTGAGGGTGGACCATTCTAATGGGTCCACCACCCCCGGTGGGGCAGACAGTGGCTCTTAGCTCCATCTTGACCAGGAAGTGATCCGTCCATGACAATGCGGAGGTTTCAATAACCTCCGCCCACGGATATTCCTGTTCCGTACTAAAGGCCGCATCGAGGGTATGACCTGCACAGTGAGTAGGCCCGACAACCAATTGGGATAGGCCCATGTTTGTCATGGATTCCATGAACTCCCGAGCTGCGCCAGTTAGATTTAGCAAGCTGGTCTCAAGTGGGATGTTGAAGTCGCCAAGAACTAAAAGTCTTGGCGACTCCAGCAGCAACTCTGAGACCAGCTGTGTTAGCTCGGTTAGGGAGTCTGTTAGACAATGGGGTGGCCGGTATACTAACAGAATCCCTAAGCTATCCCTGGACCTCAGGCTTAGGTACATACACTCGATGTGGACTGTGTTCCAGATAGGCTTCCTGGTCAAGGTTAGATTGTTTTTATGAACCAGAGCCACTCCGCCCCCCCCCGCCCACTTTTCCTTACCTGCTCACTAACTGAGTACCTGGCCGGGAGTGCCTGCACCCAAGTTGCAGCACTGGCCTCTCCCAGCCAGGTCTCCGTAAAGCGTATTCCATCTGTCAGGAATACTTTGATTGTGTATTCCTGCATGGTAGAGGGTTGGACTAGATGGCCCTTGTGGTCTCTTCCAACTCTATGATTTTAAGTGATACACTGAAAACCCTGACAAATAGTTACATGCCATCCAAAAATGTGTAATGGCATGCCTAGGCTCCTGTTGGTTAGTTCCAATTAGAATAAACCCATTGTTCAATTGTTGGAGTAAGTCAACATGTAGGCAAATCCCATGGATTCAATGGGCTTACTCCAGTTGGACCTAACAATAGGCTAATCATATAGGTCATTCCAATTAATTCTATGGCTCTGTTATCATTGGGATTAGCAATAGGATATAGCTGCATTTGAAAGATTACATATTTTTAACCATCAGAATGTTGGCATCCATAAAATCTATATAAATCCAGATTTGGATCTGAATTTGAAGCCAGCCTTGATAGGTGGTTCACAAATTATTGTAGAAATGCCTTCCCTGCAACCAGGATATCAGCAGCAAAAGCTTACAATATCCTTTTGAATAAGATTTTCAGAGACTTCTTTCCTAAGTTGTCACCATGAAAAAAAAAAAAAAAACGGGAAATATCAATTGCTTGCATAAACAGGAAAAGTAAAACTGGACTCTCCTCGGCATCCTTTTCAGATTCACTTGTGGCAGGCCCACAGCTTTCTGTGCAGTGTGACAGCCATGATCAAACAATCTGAAACCAAGGGAAGCCATCCTCAGAAAATCCTGTGCTCCGTGGCCTAAGCGTGAGAGCTTGTAGGAAAGCAACGGGAAGCCAGCCTATGTAGTCTGCCGCTCTTGAACGCGACAGATTGATTTCTGATCTGGGCAGTTGAGTTGGGAATTGTATCTGTGATAATAATGGGATCAGTCAGAGGGAAGCTATTTTTAAAAGGCTTGCCTGCAGGCCAGAGGGTAAGCCCCAAGGGAAAAAATAAGCCATGCTGACTTTCAGCACCAGCTGAAAATGATTGGCATTATGAGGGATACAGGAACTCGCTGTCGAAGCAAACATAGAATCATAGAATCATAGAATTGCAGAGTTGGAAGAGACCACGAGGGCCATCCAGTCCAACCCCCCTGCCACGCAGGAAATCACAATCAAAGCATCCCCGACAGATGGCCATCCAGCCTCTGTTTAAAGACCTCCAAGGAAGGAGACCCCACCACGCTCCGAGGGAGTGTGTTCCACTGCCGAACAGCTCTGACTGTCAAAAAGTTCCTCCTCATGTTGAGGTGGAATCTCTGTTCCTGGAGCTTGCACCCATTGCTCCGTGTTCCAGTCTCTGGAGCAGCAGAAAACAAGCCTGCTCCATCCTCAGTGTGACATCCCTTCAAATACTTAAACAGGGCTATCATGTCGCCTCTAAACCGTCTTTTTTCCAGGCTAAACATACCCAGCTCCCTAAGTCTCTCCTCATAAGGCATTGTTTCCAGACCTTTCACCATTTTAGTTGCCCTTCTGCCAGTCCATGTAAATTTCACCATTTTTTTTCCTTCTCGTTGTGAAAAAAGTAATTGAAATTTGCACAGTTTTTGATTACTATTTGTCATCTGGAAGTTTTTTTGTACAGAAAAAAATGCACCTTTTTGTATAGGAGACAAACTTCCTGTCCAGAAAACAGCATTTTCTTCAGGGTGAGGGGGACATGAAACATGGAGGACTTCAAATTCTGGGCTCATATGGGTTGGGGAAGATTTTCATATCCCAGTCTCAAACCATCTGGGAATTTTATATGGCAAAACCAGTACCTTGGAATGAAGCAAATTGGAAGCCATTGGGTCAAAACCAGTGATATGGATAGATTGTGAGATGATGATGATGATGATGATGATGATGATGATGATTTTAAAAAAAAACAATTACAGTAATGTGGCAGAAACTGATGGATTTATTTATCCAGGTTGAGAGTTATATCTAGTTTATCTGAAAGGCCATACGTCCCCACACAAACTTATCAGAGAAGTCAAGGCTGACCTGACAGCAAAAAACAAGAAATAAATAATGTTGTTCTCCTTCTCCTTCCTCCTCATCCTGGCCTCCTCCATCTCCTTCCCTCTGCCTCCCTTTCGTTCTCCTCCTCTCCTGCCCACCTCTCCTCCTCCTGCTTCTCCCCTCCTATCCCCCTGTTCACCCCCTCCACACCACCCCTTCCCCTTGTCCTCCTCCCACCCCCCCTTATTACCCCCTCCTTCTTTCCAGGGAATCCAACTACAGTTGTCCCTTCATATTCACTGGGGTTTGGTTCCAGGACACCCCCCCCCCCCGTGGATACCAAAATCCGTGAATACTCAAGTCCCATTATATGCAATGGCATAGCAAAATGGTATCCCTTATATAAGATGGCAAAATCAAGGTTTGCTTTTCGGATTATTATTTTTTAAAGCATATTTTCAAGCCATGAATACATAAATCTATGGATACCAAATCCGTGGATACGGAGGGACAACTGTACATAAAGGGCAAGTAATGGAGATTGCTTCTGCCTTGAGGTAGGAAAGAGAGCAGACAGCTCCCTTGCAGTGCAGGTGAAGACATTCCTATCCCAACAGGCTTGTAGAACTGAAGGTTTTTAAGGAAAGGCCTTGTAAGAGGGTGCAGTATTATTTTAATTTTTCGCCCTTTTAAAGTGTTTGCTTTAAATTGTTTTAATATTGTTAATAGTTCAATTCTGTTTTAATATTGAGCATTTGTAAGTTTTAAACTATGTTGCAATTGTTTTAGTTTGTAAACTGCCTTAAGTCCCAATTTTGTGGAAAAGGCAGGACAGAAATAAAGATAATGATGATGAGAATGATGATGATGATGGTGGTGGTGGTGGTGGTGGTGATGATGATATCAAGGCATTATATTGATCCCTGAGCAGAACTTTAAAATGTTTTGGACTCCAGCTCTCAGAATCCTCCCAGCCAGCATAGCCATTGTCCTTGTTGGTTGAAGGTCTCTTGCAGTTGGCGTCCAAAAAAGTAACTATTCCAAGCTCTGTCCCTTTCCCTGGACCTGGCAAACACTGGAGTCGACTCTCAGAAACTGTATTTGTGCTTTCAGAGCACTGTGATTTTTGCAGAGGTTTTAGAAAAATTATCCACATTCCAAAAAAAAAAAAAAGAAGAAGAAGAAGAAGAAGAAGAAGAAGAAGAAGGGAGGGTGAAAAGAAACAATTTATCAAATCAACTGTGAAGTGAGAAAAGTCACTGGATTTCTTTCTTTTGTAAAATCAAAACTATTTAAGACATGGTAAAAAGAGCATACTTCTGCATAATGCCCACACTCAGTACCAGAAGTGCTACATCTTACAGTTCCCTCAAGACTACCCCAATGTCAGTGGCATCCTGCTATTCATGAAAGAGACAAAAGAAAACAACTGAACTGAAATAAACCAAAAGGTCAACCTCCAGTTCCTCTCCGCAGCTCATTAGAGACAGGAGAGCATTTCTTAACCATTTTACAATGGAGAACAAATAGCTCATTAACCTCAAACAGAGTCATCCATGTGCTGTGTGCTAGCGCATTCCAATGTCATAATGACTGACAGGATAATCAGGTTCCTCTGGATGGATTGGCATCACACCTTTGCTACCCTCTTGTCAACAGGCACGCTGCTCTGCAACAGAAGGAGTGATCAAAAGTGGCACCAGAACAAAATGTCTGCATTGATATGCACAGGCTGTCACAGAATCATACCATTTTAAAGTTGGAAGAGACCTCAGAGATCATCTAGTCCAACTCCTGCTCAGCGCAAGCATGTTGCTGTCAAAGACCATCTATTATTTTCTGACATTCCTCCAGCAGATACAAGCCTCCTTCTCAAACTACAACTGTATATCTTCACCATTTTCATTCTCTTTTTGCAATTGTGCGTCCTATATTAGGCACTGCAGTTATGCATTGTGTATTTTGCATTTCTCATGGCATCTAGTCATTGACATATGTTGCACAATGCTTCTATTGAGTAGGGGGAGTTGCATAGCATGTCTCCATGTGCAGATACTTATGCTACACTGAGGCGATGTAGTTTTGCTGCTAATATGTCCAAAGTACAATGGCCTCAGTTTAGTCCTTTTGGTTTCCAGAGAGAGTTCAGGCTTGATTTGTTCTCAAACACATTTATTTGCCGTCCATGGTATCTGTAGAACTCTCTTCTTTCACCATAGAGTATGACCCCTGTATCCATGGGACTAGTACCTGCAGTTTCATATGTGTGTGTGTGTGTGTGTGTGTGTACGCATTCTCTCTAGGCATTTTCTAGACCCTCCAGCATTTCTACTGGGAGTTGACCATAGAGTCAGCTGAAGGACCTAGATATTGCTAGAGAGGTGTTCTCTCTAGGAATCTGTAGGTCCTCCAGTGCAACTCTATGGTAAGTTCAGGAATGTTTCCCTAATGGATATGGGGGTTGTACAGTATTTAAAATTAGCTGATATGTTTATTTTTCCTGTCAGCTTTCTTCATTATCCAGCTTTCATAATGACATATAGAAATCAGAAATACTATAACATGGATGTTTTGGACTTTGTTATTTAGTCATATCTCTTTATACTTGAGGATCTTATCTAATTTCTTCATAGTTGCCTTTCCAAATCTTAGCCTCCTTCTGATTTCTTGACTACTGTCTTCATTTTGATGAATGACTAAGCCAAGGTATTAGAAATCTTTATTTTGATATCTTCATCACCCATTTTAAATCCATGTAAATCACCTGTGGTCAGTATTTTTGTTTTCTTATTTTGCAGCTGTAACTCTTCTTTTGTACTTATCGTGCTTACCTTAATCAGTAGTTGTTCTGGGTCTTTGCTATCTTCTGCAAGTTGTATGGTGTCATCTGCATATCTTAAAATGTTGCTGTTTATTCCTCCAGTAGTCATGCCTCTTTCCTTTGAGTCAAATCTTGCTTTTTGTTTGATATGTTGCATCAATTAAATGCTCTGATAAAATTCAACTTCTTCTGACCCCTTTCCCAATGGGAAGCCATTTTGTTTCTCCATCTTGTGTCTTGATGGTGGCCTTTTGTCTGAAGTATACATATGCAAGTTGGATAAAACCATTAGACCCCAAAAACCTTTATAAAAAGCCATATTTAAGCTTGGCACCAAAAGGAAGCCAAGATTGGTATCAATTAGACCTCTGAGGGGTGGGTAGTCAACAAATGTGGTGTGACAATACAGAGGCACTCTCCCTTCTCCTCCCAAAATTCATTGCTCTCACTGGGAGAAGACAGAGGAAATTCCCTCCCAGAGTCCTCTGTCCTTAGGTTGGAATACAAAGGGAGATGGGCTCCTACACATATCGAGGCCCCAAACCATTTAGAACTTGAAATATTATCACTAGCTCTTTGAGTTTTGACCAGAGGCATATTGGCAGCCAGTCAATAACCAACCAAATTTAGCCCCATGTTATATGCCTACTTCACATAGCTATTGTTATTATGGTTGTTCATATAAACATAGGCTGCTGACGCACTGCAGAAATAATGCAGTTTGACACCATTTTAACTGCCATAATGCAATGCTATGAAATTCTGGGATTTGTAGTTTGTTATGGCCCAGAGCTCTGACAGAGTAGGCTGAATATCTCACAAAACTACAAATCCCAGAATTCCATAGCATTGAGCCATGGCAGTTAAAGTGGTGTCAAACTGCATTATTTCTGCAATGTATCAGCAGCCATAGAGTTGGAAGAGACCACAAGGGCCATCCAGTCCAACCCCATTCTACCATGCAGGAATACATATCAAAGCACTCCTGACAGATAGCCATCCAGCCTCTGTTTAGAAACCTCCAAAGAAAGAGACTCTACCACACTCCAAGGCAGCACATTCCATTGTCAAACAGTTCTTGCATCAGAAAGTTCATCCTAATATTTAGGTGAAATACCCTTTCCTGGAGTTTGAATCCATTGTTGTATGCCTGCTAGTCATTTCTGTCTTATGCTGACCCCAAGGAGGACATACCATGTGTCTTCTTGGCAAAATTTATTCATAGGGGGTTAGCCATTACCTTCCTCTGAGGCCAAGAGAGTATGACTTGCCAAATGCCACCCAGCGGGTTTCCATGGTTGAGTGGGGATTCGAACCCTGGTCTCCCAGGATGGAACACTCCAACCACTGGTTTCTTCTTGGTTACACAGATTTGTTCTTCTGTCCACATGTATTGCACTGCATCAGTTACTCCTACACTTAGATTTTGTACTGCTGTCAGGGATGTAGTTTTAGGGGATTTTTTTTCACCTTGTAATTTTATTATATTTTTTTCACCCAATGAACTTCTTATTTAGGGCCCTTGCCTTTTTCCATACATCATTTCCCGCCATTTGCTGGATTTGCTAAACAGTATATATTCATTGGAGTTAATAAATCACCATTCATTTCCCACTGTTATTTTCCAGAACAGAGTTATTACTCAATCTATCTCTCCCGACAGCTGTTCCAGACTTACCATGAGATTTCTGTGTATTCATAATGCTATTTATCACCATACCTGTCTTAAATATTAGTGCAGTGCTGCAAGCTTTTGCTAAAAGCTTAACGTTTAATCTGTCTGGGAGGTATGTAGATTCCTACTTCTCTTATAAAGTGGTATTATGGGAGTTTTGCTGCTTATTGGATGTATGACATTCTCTCTCTCTTTGGCAGATTCAAGGTTGTTAACATGCTGAACAGGAGGAAGGCAAACAAGGAAGCATTTTGCAGGAAGTCATCAGATTCTACATTACCTGTGGAATGGGTAGATGAATGGAGATTAACCTCAAAGCCACTCCTTCCCTTACAGTTGCTACCAAGTTTGGATTTTGCAAGTATAGTAGGCCCTTAGTATCCACTGGGGTTTGGTTCCAGGACCCCCATGGATGCCAAAATCTGTTCCATTATATACAATGGCATAGTAAGATGGTGTCCCTTAGATAAAATGTCAAAATCAAGGTTTGTTTTTTAGAATTTGTTTCTTGGGAGGAATAGTTTCAGTCCATGGATGCCGATGCCATGGATACAGAAGGCTGACTGTATATGCATACATTCCTGGTTTCTGTTCTCTCACAGTACTCAGGATTCAGATGTGATGTGCAAACAGGCAACAGGGCAAGAGTGCATATAGGGAATGTAACTAAACCATGGATTTTACTGCCATAGGATACTGTGATGGCTGCTATCTTGGACAGTTTTAAAAGAGAATGAGATAAATTCATAGAGAAAAGAGCTATCAATGGCTATTACAATGTGTGGCTTTGCTTTAAATTCTTTTTTAAAATACTGTGCAGCCACAAGAACATGGGGAGAAAAATAACACACTGATTTACGCAGCCACCATCTTGATTCGCAGGTGTGTGCACTTCAAACATGGATTGCTTCACATACTATAGATTTTGCCAAATGTCCATCTAAAAAAATCTGGTGTGTGTGTGTGTGAGAGAGAGAGAGACAGAAGGAGACAGAGACAGACAGATGCACAGTGAGAAAGATAATTTGATAGACAATTGCTCATTAAGATCTGACAGTTCTTTGTGGTTCATTCCAACTACTTGTCAACAACAGAACTAAGGAAGCAGTCTTGCCCTCTTAGTGTTCAGTTCTTTTAATGTATCTCATCTAAAAAATTAGAATATGCAACATATATGAGGAAAAGGCTGTCACTTGCTAAATTTGAAAGCTCTCCATTAAAGGCAATCTCGCCCCCATCCCTGGACATAAGATTTACTTCACCTTTGATGTGTGATGCACCAGCATGTCTATATTAAACAGTGAGCCTTTCAAAAGCAGAGAGCCCAAACTTAACATAAGGTTAATGAACCAAAACACTTGTCCAATCAAACCCATTTGTCAATGAATAAAATGGCTCATCTGACACCCATCCTAAACTGCAGGTATAAAACTGTCAACACAGAGAACTTATTTATCCTTCTCCAAGGCAGTAATTGCTTTTGAATATTTACAGGAACTGTCCTGCAAGGCACAGCACTGAAGGAGTGAAAACTTTTCAGCAAACAGTTTGGGTTTATGGAGGCCTGGAGATCAGGTTCCTGTCACATAGGATTTGGAAAAGGAAGTAGCAAATAGGCATGCTGGGAAGTTGGATGTCCCATGCTGCCCAGCATATTGATTCTGTTCCAGCATCCACAAACTACCTCCATGTTGCTAGCAGAGCAGAATGCTCTCACCCTGACTTCCACCCTGACTTATAAACCAAAATGTGTAATATGCTCTAATGGGTTTTTGATAGAACTGGATTGGCTGAGATCAGGCTGGGCTCTTAGTAGTACTACACTTCACAGGTTTTGAACCTGTTGCACTTCAAGTATCTCCATATCTCTTCCCCTCCCTCATCCCTTGCAACCTAATGGAATCATAGGATTGGAAGAGACACCATGGGACATCTAGTCCCACCTGGTGGAGATTGCTATCACGAAGATTCACTAGTAGCCTTAGCCAACATAGCTAAAGGTGAGGAATGCTGGAAGCTGCAGTCTAATAACATCTGGAGAACCACAAGTGTCCCACCCCTGAGCCAAGAGTGTTAGTTTAAAATGTTGCATCCTTCAGACTAGAATTTGGAAGTAATAATTGGAAGTAAGTAGTTATTTTGTATTGTATACCTTTCCCCAACAATGGAAGTATAATTATATCACCTTAAGTATTAATAAGGGATAATCTCTCCCCTTTTATTCTGTAACCATAACTTTTAATTTTGTTTGTAATAATGGCATAGGGTGACCTCATTATATGGTGAAGGAAGAATATCAGATGGCTCAAATATTGGCTTTCAAACATTCCTTTCTCAAGTGCTCAAAGCACTTCATTATTTACTTGCAGTCCTTATAGCAAGGGGATCTTGTAGCACCTTTGAGAATATAGACTTTATCACATGAACGTGTAAAAAAGCTGTAATTCCATAACTGAGGATAGCAAAAGCACGGCAGCATTATTACATTAATTATCGCACTTTGCCACAATTGGACAACACTACCACTATTTGAACATTGCACAACCACTTGCTAGTACTTTACGAATGGGATTTAATTGTAATTCTTGTTTGGCCTGTGGGTGCACCTTTAAAAAAAAATCTCCTCCTTCCACAATTTTGCAAGGATGTGGTTTTGGCCATTATCAAGAGAAGATGTCACTTCAATTAAACAAACAAAAAACAAAGAAATAAACAAAGAAGTTAACAAATTAACAATTAAACAAACAAAAAAAATGTACTGCGAAAAGGTGACAGTTCATTAAAAATCATGGAAGTCATCTTCACACTGTCCACCAGAAGTTGAATTATGTGTTCTTGTTGGGGATGGAGGGGGGAAAGAGGGAAGAATGCCCACTCACACTGGAATGTTGGAACTACAGAGGGAATGAAGTATTGCACTCTCATCAATACCAGGAAAATAGCAATATTGAGAGCTATTAGGAATCATAGAGTTGGAAGAGACCACAAGGGCCATCCAGTCCAACCCCCTGCCATGCAAGAATGCACAATCAAATCATTCCCGACAGATGGCCATCCGGTCTCTCCTTAAAAACCCCCAAAGAAGGAAATTGCACCACACTCAGAGGCACTGTATTCCACTACCAAACAGCAATTACTGTCAGGAAGTTCTTCCTAATGTTTAGGTGGAATCTCTTTTCCTGTAGTTTGAACCCTTTGCTCTGTGTGCTAGTCTCTGGAGCAGCAGAAAACAAGCTTGCCTCATCCTCAGTATGGCATCCCTTCAGATATTTAAACATGGCTATCATGTCCTCTCTCAGCCTTCTCTTCTCCAAACTAAACATGCCCAGTTCCCTAAGCTGCTCCTCATAGGGCATGTCTTCCAGACCTTCCACCATCCTGGTTACCCTCCTCTGGACACGTTCCACCTTCTCAATATCCTTCCTGAATTGTAGTGCCCAGAACTGGACACATTACTCCAAGTGAGGTCTGACCAAAGCAGAATACAGTGGCACTATTACTTCCCTTGATCTAAACACTATACTCCTATTAATGTAGTCTAGAATCGCATTGGCCTTTTAACCTGCTGCATCACACTGCTGTCTCATGTTCAGCTAGTGGTCCACTAAGACTCCTAGATCCCTTTCTCATGTACTGCCATCAAGCCAAGTGTCACCCATCTGATATCTGTGCATTTCATTTTTACTGCCCAAGTGTAGTGTCCTACATTTCTCCCTGTTGAAATTCATTTTGTTAGTTTTGGCCCAGCTTTCCAATCTGTTCTGGTTATTTTGGATTCTGATCCTGTCCTCTGGGGTATTAGCTCCCCCTCCTAGTTTGGTGTCCTCTGCAAACTTGATAAGCATACCCTCTATTCCCTCATCCAAGTCATTGATAAAGATGTTGAATAAATAGCACTGGGCCCAGGACAGAAACCTGTGACACCTACTAGTCACTTCTCTCCAGGATGAAGAGGAGCCATTGGTGACTACCCTTTGGGTTTGTTCAGTCAACCAATTACAAATCCACCGAACAGATGCATTGTCTAGACCACAGCTTACTAACTTTTTTGAAAGAATATCATGGGGGACTTTGTCAAAATCCTTACTGAATTCAAGATACACTACATCCACAGCATTCCCTTCATCTATCAATTTTGTAACTCTATCAGAAAAAGAGATAAGATTAGTCTGGCATGGCTTGTTTTTGAGAAATCCATGTTGACTTTTAGTGATCACAGCATTTTGCCCATGAATGCAAAGGTGTACCAGAGTAACAGCTGGAGTACTCTCCAACTATGTTATGGAGATGATGTCGTGTGATAATGGGAAACCATTACCACTACTATGCCAGTGTAATTCCATGATTTCAGCTTCATATGATAATATCCTAACTGAAAGAAAGAAAATTGTAGCAGAAGCATTCATAGACTTAATCTGCTTCCTCAGATGCAGTCCTTATGTCCACAGCAAAAGGAAGAAGAAGGAAATGGTAGGACCACTATGTGGAGAAGATGGCAAAATGCTAACAGGGGACAGAGAAAAGGCAGAATTACTCAACACCTTCTTTGCCTCAGTGTTTTCAGCAAAGGAAAAGGGTGATTAACCTGAGGATAATGGAACAGAGGACACAACAGGGGAAATGCAGTACAGAATAAGTAAAGAGGTAGTAGAGGAAGACCTTCTTAATCTAAATGAATTTAAATCTCCAGGACCAGACAAACTACATCCAAGGGTACTAAAAGAGATGGAAAATGTAATCTCAGAGCCATTGGCAATAATCTTTGAGAACTCCTGGAGAACAGGAGAAGTTCCAGCAGACTGGAGGAGGATCCCAACAACTATCATCCAGTTAGTCTGACATCAATACTAGGGAAGATTCTAGAGCAGATCATTAAACAGAGAGTCTGTGAACATTTAGAAGACAATGCCATAATCACAAAAAGTCAACATGGGTTTCAGAGAAACAAGTCATGCCAGACTAATCTGATCTTTTTTTATATATAAAATTACCAGCTTGGTAGATGAAGGGAATGCTGTGGATATCGCATACCTTGATTTCACTAAGGCCTTTGACAAGGTCCCCCATGACATTCTTGCAAACAAGCTTGTAAAATGTGGGCTAGACAAGTTAACTGTTAAGTGGATTTGTAATTGGTTGACCGGCCGAACCCAAAGGGTGCTCCTCAGTGGCTCCTCTTCATCTTGGAAAGATGTGACCAGTGAGTTGCCATAGGGTTCTGTCCTGGACCCAGTGCTATTCAACATCTTTATCAATGATCTGGATGAGGGAATAGAGGGTATGATTCTCAAGTTTGCAGATGACACCAAATTAGGAGGAGCAGCTAATATCCTATAGGACAGGATGAAAATTCAAAATGACCTGGATAGACTGGAGAGCTGGGCCAAAGCTAACAAAATGAAATTCAATACGGAGAAATGTAAGGTACTGCACTTAGGGCGCAAAAACAAAATGCATAGATATAGGATGGGGGAGACCTGGCTGAATGAGACTACGTGCGAAAGGGATCTAAGAATCCTAGTAGACCACAAGTTGAACATGAGTCAACAGTGTGATGCAGCAGCTAAAAAGGCCAATGTGATTTTGGGTTGCATCAATAGAAGTATAGTGTCTAGATCAAGAGAAGTAATAGTGCCACTCTATTCTGCCTTGGTCAGGCCTCACCTAGAATATTGTGTCCCTTTCTGGGCACCACAATACAAAAAGGATATTGACAAATTGGAGCGTGTCCAGAAGAGGGCGACTAAAATGGTGAAAGGACTGGAAACGATGCCTTATGAGGAGAGACATAGGGCGCTGGGTATGTTTAGCCTGGAAAAAAGATGGTTAAGGGGTGATATGATAGCCCTGGTTAAGTATTTGAAGTGGTGTCACATTGAGGATGGAGCAAGCTTGTTTTCTGCTGCTCCAGAGACTAGAACACAGAACAATGGATGGAAGCTCCAGGAACAGAGATTCCACCTCAACATTAGGAGGAACTTTCTGACAGTAAGAGCTGTTCAGCTGTGGAACACATTCCCCAGGGGCGTGGTGGGGTCTCTTTCCTTGGAGGTCTTTAAACAGAGGCTGGATGGCCATCTGTCAGAGATGCTTTGATCATGATTTCCTGTATGGCAGGGGGTTGGAATGGATGGACCTCATGGTCTCTTCCAACTCTACAATTCTTTGATTCTATGAATATGGAAGAGACAGAAGGATATGGAAGAGATAGAATGTGGAAGAGACAGAAACAGAAACAGACCAATTTGTCTACAATTCTACAGTTCAATGATTCTGTGATCCTTATAATAGCCTTGTAAGGAGGTGGTGGTGGTTGATGAATTTGATGTTAATTGCTATCTAGTTGGCTTCGACTTATGGCAGTTTTATGAATAAGAGACCACGAAGAGACCCTTTTATTAACAGCTCTGTCAAGATCTTGCAAACCCCGGACCATGACTTCCCTGATTGAGTCCTTGATTTCAAATGTGTTGATTTTCTTCCCATCAGCTTGCAGTCCAGTTTCCACAGCCATACATAGAAATCAAAAATAAAATCCTGACAGATTATAACCCATTAGACGTTTTCTGAACACATAGGTCAAATATTAAATGTTTAGTGATAGGGATGGGAATAACTGTGTTGGGGCCAGTCCTTCAAAATGTGAAAACATGAATTTGAGGTTCTTCACAGCCAACTTTCTTGCCTCATTTCCCTGTGCGGCTGTGCATCACCTTGAAACAATCCAAAGAGAACCAGTTAGAGTTTTCAATGGAGACTTGGAGAGACAAGCTTTTGTCCCCACGGAGCCATGAAACACATTGTGTGACCTTAGATCAGTCATTCTCAACCTGACCTACAAGGTTGTTGTGAGTATCAGCCATGGAGGAAGAAAGCCATGTATGCTGTTTTGACTTCACTGCCCAAAAAGTAGAATATCCATGGACTAAATAATTGCTCTAACTACAAACCGCAAGCATGAGGAAAGTCATCTTTGGACTAGCTTTCAAGGTTGCAATCCTGATGTTTCATCTTTCTCTTTATCAGACTGGATGAAAGAGTCCAGAATGCTGATTAACTAAAGAGTTTGGGGCCTTGCAGAGGGAAGTAGACTAGAATTGCCTAGAGGCCCCATGAAAACATTAAACTCTTGGGCTTTCCTCCAGGCTTACCTAGATCAGGAAGCTTCTTGTCCAAAGGCAGTATCCAGACTACAAGAAGATTGTATTCAACTAAAATCCATTCATTCTTCTTTAAAATAAAATTACTTCAAGAGCTACACCCTCAGGATCTCCTTAGTATCAATGGCAAGTTTCAGGTGTAAGTTTCACAGTGTTGGAGTTATACTGTATGGACACACACATGCACTAAGTATAACACTGCAATGTGTTTAAGTACTTCACATGCATTGTCTAGATCAGCCTTTGTCAACCCTTGAAATAATTTTCAGGTCTCAGAGAACGCCTGCAGAATTTTTATTTTTTTTAAAAAATAGAATCATAGATTTGGAAGAGACCCAAGGGGCTCAGGTCCAACCCCCTGCCTTGCTGGAATAGTAAGGACTTTATGAGATGTGGGGAAACGTGGTCAAAACAACCAAAAACAACAACAACAACAAAAACAACCAACCATGTCCCAAACCACATCAGAAGAACATGACAATAACAGAAAGGGTGACATTATCAGATGCCCGTGTCCCCAGCCATTCCTGGGGCATAGCGCTGGTTTGGACAAGGCTTCACCTTTTTATTAACATGGTTAAGCCACCAATAAAAAGTGAAATTCATGCCCGTGCTACAGCCTCAGAATGCTGAAGGATGATGTTGTCTGATAATGTCACCCGTTGCTGTTCTTGTCATGTTCTTCTGATGTGGTTTTTGCCGCATCTGATAATCTCCTAAATCAAAGCACAGCCTCTTTTAAAACATCTAAAGAAGGAGACTCCACCATGCTCAGGGGCATTGTATCCCACTGTCAAACAGTTCTTACTGTCAGGAAGTTCTTTCTAATGTTTAGGTGGAATCTCTTCTCCTGCGGTTTCAGTCCATTGCTCCTTGTCCTAGTCTCTGGAGTAGCAGAAAACAAGCTTACTCCCTCTTCAATATGACATCTTTTCAAGTATTTAAACTTGGTTACCATGTCACCTCTTCACCTTCTCTTCTCCAGGCTAAACATACCCAGCTCCCTAAGCTGTTCCTCATGGGGCATGGCTTCCAGACCTTTCACCATTTTGGTCTCCCTCCTCTGGACACATTCCAGCTTGTCAATATCCTTCTTGAATTGTGGTGCCCAGAATTGGACAGTTTTCCAGATGAGGTCTGACCAAAGCTGCATAGAGTGGTACTATTACATCCCTTGATCTAGAAACTATAGTCCTGTTGATGCAGCCTAAAATTATATCTACAGCTCATATGAAGTTTTTAAAATGTTTAATTTTTTCTTCATCATGATCTCTTGCTGAACCCCAAGCAACCACTTTCAGAAACCTAGGGTTTCAGGGAATCCTAGTTGTGAAACGTGGGTCTAGGTACATGTGGAGGACTTATAACAACTCCGTATGGCAATCAGAAAATATCTCACATTAGGGTTGTTAAGTCAGGAGTATCCAAGATTCTGAGATTTCAGAGCCAAAACTGCAAATTATGATGCCATAGGAGAGAGTCCCAGTGATGTCACAGGGAGTGGTCCTGATGATGTCACAGGCTATGGACCTTGTGGATGTCTATAAGCATATTGCATTTTGTATCACCCATAGCTGGAACTATGTGAATGTAGAGTTATACTATGCAGCTATGATGTAGGATCGAACAAACGGGAAAGTATTTTGTTGGTTAGAAACTATGTTTCCCAAACCTTGTCCTGAACAAAAGAACCACATTTTTCTCTGCTCTGGTTTTAACCTCATTATAAGCTCTGAGTTTAAAAACATAAGGGAGCTACAGTCCAACAGAAGATGTTTCTCCAAACTCTGATTTGAACAGCGGGCAGGGGGATGCTTAACAAGCCTTGGTTTAACACTTCTCCAAGCACTGCTTTTGACAACACATGGGATTTGTAGTCCAATTGTATAAACTTTTCCAAAGAAAAGGTTTCCCAAAGTCTAGTTTTAAGGGATTGCTTCTATTCACCAGCATAGCCCACAGGTTGCATTTTATTCATTTATTTATTTTACACGAGAAAATGAAAAAAAGGGAAGATTACATCTTTGTTCTAGAGCTCAGGCCTAACTGACAAATCACTCTTGATATTTCACCACATGAGTAAAAAATAAAATCATTTTTTTGAAATGGGATACAAGGTAATTATAATTTCCAGGGACCCAATTTATGTTAATCTTTTTCTCTCCTTTTGCCAAAAATGCAAGAAGCAATCTGTACCAATGTGGCTTGGAGATATATATCACTGGTTAACTTCATTGCAGTCAGAACCTCATCGCCCATTTGCTTTACAATGGCCCACCATTCTCCTTTCTCTGGTGCTATTTTTCAAATGGGTAATGTACAAATGCATTCTCCTTCCTGGTTTGCTGAGACATTGATTTGTTAGGGAGACAATTAATTATTGCTTCCCAAACTGGCTTTAATTGTGGCCATTTAACATTGCTTGAAGCATTTAAAACAGCCAAATATGATGCCACTGTGTGCAGTGCAAGTGGCGTTTAAATGGAGAGATGAAACCATTGGATAGATACAGCTCTAGAGTTGGTTTTGTATTTTCTCCCTTTTGGGTTTTTAGTGTATTCTTTTAAAGAAAAAGACTGAGATTATAGATCAACTACTTAACTGCCCTGTAAGTAGACTTAAATAGGGCTGCTGCCACACTGCAGAAATAATGCAGGTTGACAGCAATTTAACTTCCATGGCTCAGTGCTATGGAGGGATTTGTAGTTTTGTGAGATATTTAGCCTTCTCTCTCAGAGAGCTTTGGTGTCACAACAAACTAGAAATCCCAGGATTCCCTAGGATGGAGCCATGATAGTTAAAGTGGTGTCAAACTGTATTATTTCTGCAGTGTGGCAGAACCCCAAGTGTGCATCCTAGCCCGACCTTACGAATCTTGATTTTACAGGGCAGCAGTTGCTGCAAGCAATGGTGGTCTGTTATCATGTCAGTTGGGGTGCAGGAAACTGAGGTCTCCATCCACCTCTCGTGAGCAATCTCTGGTGCAATAGTCAGAAGTAGGATCCTTGTTGTAATTCCTCCTCACTTCGGAGATTGTTTATGGGAGGGAGATAGAAATGCCAGTCCGCTGCACAGTTGACAGGAGAACAAACCTCCATCACTCCCATTGGTGGCTGCCTGATAGGTCAGGATTTGGGGACTTCTTATTTACTATTTATTTATTAAAATATTTATATCCTGCCCTTTGTCCAAACAAAGATCTCAGGGCTGCTTACAGTAAAATCAAGTCAAAAAATCAATAATAAAATCAACTCAAGTTTATAAATGTATTAAATAGGTTTTTTTTTCAATTTTAAAACTCACAGTTTAAAGCCAATCAAAACAATCTTGAATGATATAATTTTTTTAAAATATATTTTTTATTAATTTTATAATCATACATTATAATATCCAATCAATACTGTTTTAGTATAACACATAAAATTACTATAAACATCACAATTTTTCTATTAACTAATTTCAAAAGTTAACATAAATTCTTTACTATGATTCTTTTCATGAATATTACTTCCCCTACACCCCCGACACCTCAGTGCTCCCCTTCGCCGGAGCCATTATCCCTTACCTAATCTTTCCAGAATCTCATTTCTTCTTGTGGAGGTAACCTCCCATCTTTTGTCTGTAATACTTTTTTAACAAATACTTTCCAAATTTTATCAAAGTCACTTTCTTTCCAACTTCCTCTTCTTACTTTGAGTCTACATGTTAACTTATCATTTATTGCCATCTTCCACACTTCTTTATACCACTCCTCCACTTGTACATTTATTTGCATTTTCCAATGTCTTGCTATAATTAATCTTGCTGCTGTTAATAAATTTGTTATTAAATCCTTTTCTGCTTGGTTCCCATTCTCTCCATTATAAATTGACATCAATGCTATGCTCGGTTTCCTTTCTATATTTCTATTCAGAATATTCTCTATTTCTATAAAAACCATTTTCCAAAACTGCTGTACAAATTTACAGTTCCACCACATATGCATATATGTACCTATTTCTTGACAACCTCTCCAACAATATTTAGAATTATTCTTGTCTATATTATGCAATCTTGCTGGTGTCAAGTACCATCTCCATATTATTTTATAGTAATTTCCTTTTATCCATATCGACATATTTTTTAGATGTCTTTGTTTCCAAATATTATCCCATTCATGATCTCCAATTTTTTGTTTCAAATCTTCCTCCCATATTCTCCTTAAATATTCCCTTTTGTCTTTTTTATCCTTATTTTTTTATCAATATTTTATATAATTCACTTGTAATACCTTTCAAACTTTCATTATCATCCCTCTTTTCACCTTTTTTCACCAAATTTTCAAATTTTGTAAATCCCCTTGTTTCTTTATGATTCTTTTTCCAATTTTTAATCCATTGTTCTAACTCTATGCAATTAAACCATGAAATTTTTATTCCACATAATTTCTCTCTTATACCCCCTTTCTCATTCATCCATCCTATCCATCCCTCTATTTTGTCTAGTCCTCTTTTCTTTAATTTCTTTCCCATTTTTTTCCTTCAAATTATTTGGGGATTTTCCCCCCATTATAACCAGTGTTAATACTGAATCAATAGGCAAAAATTCTCTCTTATATTTATACCATATTTCCCATATATTTTGCAAAAATGGGTTCTCAATTCCTTTAATTTCCTTTTTTGTAAAATTACCAAAAAATATGTTCCATATTCTCTTTTCTATTCTCCCTATTTCTGTCTCTAACCATTCTAAATCCCCCTGTCCTACAATTCCTTCTATAACATATCTCAATTGATTAGCTTCATAATATCCTTTTATTTTTGGAAGACCAAGTCCTCCCTCCTTCTGTGATATATACCAAAATAATTTATTTAATCTTATCCTTTTCCCTCCATTACAATATTTATTCAACATATTTTGCCATTTTTTCAGTTCTACTTCTGATATTTTTATTGGTAACATTCTAAACAAAAAAATTAATTTAGGTAATATTTTCATTTTAACTAAAGCTACTCTTCCAAACCATGATTTGAATGATATAACTACAAAACATATGCAGCCTGGATAAAATCTGTTTGTAAGAATTGCAACTCGGTAACTCCACAGTTGGACTCTCACCACTGCTGTGAACTTGTGAGATGGCCTTGCCCAAGTCACCCTCTCTTAGAGAGGCCTGTATATGGCAAGGCAAATTCAACCTCTGGCTGAAAATGCTGTTTATGCTAGTAGGATTGGCTCTGCTAATGCTAACTGATTCCTTCCAATCAAAATGGGAAAAGTTACTAAATATGAAACTTTTAACCTTAAGCTTCTCTTCAATGGCTATCCAAACCTTAGGATATGCCAAAGCAAAGATAGCTGTTTTCCAATGCATTAGAGACACTGAATTTCAAAATCATTTAAATCAAGCAGTTTTGTACCCTGATTTTAGGGGCAATGGAGGAATATTTACACCAGCCAACTATCTAATAAATTTGACTATACACACCACACACACACACACACACTTAGCTTCAGCTTCCCCACCCGCAATATGGAGGGAATAAAATTATAGGATCATCTATGCCATTGTACGGTCGGCCCTCTGTATTGGATAGCAACTAGACTAACACCTTGTGGAGATTTCTTGTCCTGCAGAAAGGGGAGCCGCCCATCACCCCTGTTTCAGAGTGTAAGATGGAGATGGTCAAGTATCTTTGGCACAGCCATGGGAGTAGCCAGCATGGTCTGTGAATTTCCTTGAGCCTTACTTCCAAGACTAATGACAGAAAGGCAGTTGCTTACTGCGCAGGTACATAAAAAGAGAGAGCTGCAGTTAAGGGCCTATTGGGAACAACTCTGCTTCCCATCACCTTCAACTCTTCTTAGCCACTTTATTACTCACCTGTGTCTGCGGAGTTGCATTTTATCTCCCCCACCCACACAATATTCTGTTTTCTTTTAAAGAGTTCAAAAGTATGTGGAAGGCCAGAGCACATCTCCTCTCATGTTAATGGGCCTGCTTACTCATCCCCTCTCATGGAACAACAAAGCAAACTGTGCATGTCCCCATTTATACTCCAAATGTTTTCTTTGAGTCTGAGAAGGATGATTCCTCACTCTTCCACTCCCCCCGCCCCGTTGGAATAAAGCCCTTTGAAACCAATTAATTGTTGACCTACATAGTAATGTATTTATTTCCATGTCCCTCCTCTGCTTCGTACCATACCAGAGATTTTGCACTGGCAGAAAATGAATGAGTGTGATCATTGAAGCTTGAATTAAGAGCTTCAGGTTTAACATGCTCACTGTCTTTTGTAACAGCTTTAAAGCAACCCCTCCTGGCAACGTTCTCAAGCATATAAGCTTGCAGTACAAGACTTATAGAGATTAGGTAACAACCAAGCCCCATATGCTTCCTGGTCTCCTAATCATTGTTGTGTTAGTAATAAGACTTGTCTTATAGCTCTCCTATGCGTCCTGCCATTTTCTACAGCTTGGCTATTGGGTGTGCAGGCAAGGGCCAAGATCATGCATCATGCCTGCATAGTGAAAATTAGGGGTGGGCAACTGTGGGAGACATTGTTGTTGTTTACCTTCTAGTCATTTCCAACTTATGAACTTTCGTGAGTAAAAATCGCCAAAATATTCCACTCAAATGTCCCTGCGGTACCGCAACAGTACCGGCAGGGACGGGCGTCATCCGAAAGGGACGCCCTGCAGCACAGCAGTCTCGCAACGTGGCAAGGCTGCTTCCGTTGCATTTTACTTGTCCGAAAAAGTCCCTAAAAAGATTGTGGAGTGGGACATGGTACTGTAAAGCTACATCAAGCCACATAAAGGCACCTGTCCTTCATCAATGTCCAAACTCCAGCTTTCAATTGCATCCATTCTCTCCCAACATGGCTGCTGCCTTGCCAGTGGTGAGTGGTGGTAGGGGGTGTGGAGGTGCTGGGAACAGGAACAGAGCTGGGTGCTCCTCCACATCCACCACTCTCTACCAGTAAGGCAATAGCCATTTAGGTGGTTGAGGCTGAGGTTTTAGGAGGTAGGGAAGGTAGGGTATGCTTGGTGGTGCTTTTTGTTACCTTCTCATGCTCCACAATCTGTCCAGGATTAAAGTTACAGAAGTGTCATCCTGTATCCAACCTGGCAACCCTGGCCCCATCTCCAACCGAGTGGCTCAGGGAGGGTGAGGATAGACAATGAATGTCGGCCAAGTTCCTACAGAAAGGTTTATGATGTCCTGGGGAAATAATGTTGTCAGGCTGGACACTTGTTGGGTGCCCCTGCCCTCCTCGGGGCACTAAATTACCATATCAGGGAGGAAGAAGGTGGGTAATCTATGTGTGATTGTCACTGTGCCAAGGAGGTAATGAATATTTCTTCCGCCATCATTGCGAAAGGACATAGAATGTATACATTGGACTTATGCCAACATATGTTACCAACAGGATGCCAACACCTGTCCACATTATCTTAATTCTAACACTTGAAGTGGAAAGCAAGATTATGCCTGTTGACCCCATTCCTTAGCTCCACGAAGTTGTCAGATTGTCTACATAGCACCTATCCATTTACAAGAGTACCGATACATGATGGTTACCCCCTAGTCATTGTTTATACCAAGAATAAGGAATTGACTGCCTATTTAATGCTGGCAGAGTGGAAAGTTCTGCCAGCATACTTGCACAGAAGTCCAGGAGGTTGACAGCTGCCAGGCAATGATACGGTAATGGTCTCCTGGCACCCCCTGAGACAATTAGTGGGCATGTGGTCCAGTGGGCAGAGCTGGGACTGGCACCAACTAGCAGTCTTGGGAAACCTTTTGCACAAAAGGGTACTACTTGCCTCCTTGTACAGCACTGGAAAAAGTACTAGTGCAGGAGCAGGAGCAGGGAAAGTATTTACACTAATGTGGCCCATGAATCTCACTTTTGTGGCTCCTAATGTTCCTGTCACACACACAAAGCCCCCCCGCTTGCCTTTTTTGGCATAATTTTCAGGGAATTTTCATCTGTAAATTGTACTAACACATCTCCCCAAACACAAGAAAACACACATAAACTGCCTGCCCCTCCAACCCCTACCCCCAAATACCTTTATTTTCAACCATAAGCTGGTTAACATGGCAAAAGGAAGTAACAGGATGTCACGTTCAGTCACCATTTCACCTGGAATATTGGAGGGGGAGTATTTTGGGGTGCCATTGGGTGGGTTCAGCCCATGTGGAGTTGGGGGAGATCCAGCCCAATCCCCATGTATTTGACCACCCCTGTTATACTGTCTTATGTCAACAAGAGGATTACAGCCAGGGTTGTCATCAGAGGAGTTTTGAAGCTACAGGCCTTGTCCTTCTGCCTTGTGTGATCTTCAGCTTTCATCTTCTTTTCCTGATCATATTTCATGCTGGTTGAGTACTGCTATATTAACAATTAGACAACATGTATGCCCTCTCCCCACTCCTCTTCTCCTCATACAACCTTTGACAGGCATCCAGCTTTGCCTGTTATCTTTTTTACATATTCCCCCTCCAGCTTCTGATGTAATTTTTGGATGAGCGCACTCTGATCTTATTTTCACATTGCACCACCCTGAAACTCATTTACCCTTCCTAATATTCCCCGTGAATTATTCTTTTGACATTTGTGTGTTAGGAGAAATGAATAGTCATTGTCAACAACTCTTCCTGACTCAACAGCAGCATGAGATTCGCCATTCCCAATTAACACCTTTCCTCATGCCGGGCAGTTATTAATATTAAAAGAGAAAGAAAGGCAGCTCACCTTTTCATTAAAACTTTACCAAACCAATTGCTCACAGAGTTATGTAGGGAGACATTTCGGATTTGATTAAAATTTACCATCTATTTCACAAATGGGTCTGCTCATGCTGTCTGATATCTCTCTCACCCACACAAACACACATACACAGATACCATTTACATGGGTTCAAAAATGCTCAAAGAAGGTCTAGTGCATGAATGCTCATTTGGAGATCTGGCAGGGTTTCGTAGGACTTACAAATTCCTCCTCCTCCTCCTCCTCCTCCTCCTCCTCCTCCTCCTCCTTTCTCTTCTCATTTGATTTATTCATATCCCACCATTATTCACAGTCCTGGAACTCAAGACAGCTTACAAAAATTAAAGCAGATACGGAGGGGGGGGGTGTCCCACAACACTTTGTTGTTGCTGCTACTGTGTGCCTGCTATTCGTTTCTGACTTACAGAGTCCTTAAGTTAAGGTGAACCTATCAAGAAGTTTTCCGGGTAAGATTTGTTCAGAGCATGTTTGCCATTGCTTTCTGCTGAGGCAAAGAGAGTGTGATTTGCCCAAGGCCACCCAGTGGGTTTCCATGGCTGAGTGGGGATTCAACCCCTCATCTCCTGGAGTCCTAGGAGATTTACAGACAGGAATGAAAAAAGTGTTCCTGTCCCACAATCTCCACTCCTGCCTCTGTCCTGTCCCTGTCAAGCCACAATTACCCTCCCCACCACACTTACCTCCTCTCCTATTGTTCCAGCAGCCCAGGAATAAAAGGAACTCTAACGGAGCTCCCTTCACTTCCTGGATCGAAATCCCGCAGATTCTCGTGAGAAGATGCGAGCACAGGAAATTCAAAAATAAACATAAAAGGAACACGAAAAAATGACAGCAAGCACAAAAACACACTTTAAAAGGTAAAAGTAACCTGGGGAGGGTCATAAAAAGTGTATCACTTACCTGGATATTCCGATCTCACCTGGAAGTGGGATCTCGCCAGCATAATGGGGCACCTTTTCACTCGCAGGAAGATCCATGGCAGAAATGGAACAGGGAATCTATTGATGGCTTATCTTGTCAATAAAAAGCAACGCCAGGTGGAATGGCAACAAAACAGGTGCATAACGAGGGGGAATGACATCGTCTGAAAAGGGAGCCCTTTTGCGATCTCTTGGCATCTGATAATCTCCCTAGTCCAAGAAGCAAATCACTACCCCACACTGGATCCTCTGCATCATTACAAACATCCAAAACCTAATGACTGGAATTCTGTTGGAGTCATACACATTTTTGAGTTCCCTTATCCATGCACTTGTTGGTTTTTTGTTGTTTTGGCCATTGTGCAAAAAACATCTTTAATTCATGATTGCATAAGTGGAGTTCCACAAGTGTAATCATTTAGCGTGGGCCTAAAGCTTACTGTTAGCCCTGGCTAGAGGAGAACCATTGAATTAGGATTTGCTTATGTCTTGACTCACCGTTCAACAAGTGATTGAACAGGTGTGCTCTAGCTGGGACTAGCAAACAGGATTCCAGTAGTGCATTTGCATATTTCTGGGTTGTAGTTATAACTGCCTTCAGTGCCCCACTTTATTCATTGGGAGTCTCTATGCATTCCCCAGCACACAATGGGACATTAAGGAAGCACACTAGTGATACAGAAGTAGTTGTACAATTTTGATGTTCAGCAGAGGGTGGCGTACCATAACTACCATGCAATTATGTAATTGTAAATTTACACTATAGAGGCATGATATAGGCTCTCAAACAATATACAATTAAATGGTCAGTAGGATTATTATTATAAAAACTAACTAAATGAATTCCCACAGGGATAAATGTAAGCTACTACATCTAGGCAGGAAAAATGAATCACACAGATATAGGATGGGTGACATGTGGTTTGAGAAAAGTACATATGAAAGGGATCTAGGGGTCTAGATCACAAGCTAAACATGGTTCTAGGAAGCACAGTCAAGAAGAATATCAAGAAGCTGGAATGTGTCTAGAGAAGGGCAACCAAGATAATTAAAGGTCTGAAATCCAAGCCTTATGAGGAATGACTTGGGGAGATTGGGTATATTTAGCTTGAAAAAGACAAGACTGAGAAATGACATGATAGATGTCTTTAAATATCTGAAGCAATACCATGCAAATGATGAGGAAAGCTTGTTTTCTGCTACCCCAGCGACTAGAACACACATCAGTGGACTGAAACTACACACACACACACACACACACACACACACACACAGAGAGAGAGAGAGAGATTCCACCTAAACATTAAGAACTTCTTTATTCTTTATTTTAAGAGCTGCCAAAAACACAGATTAATGGGGCCTAGAACAAACCAAATCTGAACTCTCCCTACAAGCCAAGATTATCCTTCTGAGTCCCCTCTCTGGGATGGAGCTTGGAGGTACTCTTCTACAGTGGGCCCATTCTTTCTTGGATGTCCACACTCAGAGGGTAGTACTGGGGGGTTCCTGCTTGATTTCTTGGTCATTGGCCTGTGGAGTCTCTTGGGACTCAGTCTTGTTCCCTATGCTTTTCAGCATCTAAATGAAGCCACTGGGAGAAGTCGTCCAGAGCTTGGGGATCAGGTGTCACCAGTATGCTGATGATATCCAGCACTATTACTCCTTTCCACCCAATTCCAAGGGATTTTGGAATCTATTTATATTTGTGTTAATGTTTTGTATAGTTTTTAACTTGTATTATTTTAAATATATTGTTAGCAACCTTGAGTCCCTGTATTGAGAGAAAGGCGGGATATAAATGAAAATAATAACATTAATTACGACTAAATTGAGGCTATTGTACTTAGGACATATCATGAGACAACATGACTCATGACTCATTAGAAAAGATGATAATACTCAGCAAAGTGTTAGGCAGTAGGAAATGAGGAAGATGCCATTTCAGATAGATTCGATCAAGGTAGCCACAGCACTGAGTTTGCAGGTTCTGAGCAGGGCAATTGATAACAGGGTATCTTGGAGGCCTCTCATTCATAGGGTTGCCTGAAGTTGACTTTACAGCAATTAACCACAATAACCACAGACAATTAACCTTGATTCTGATAATCTCAAATGTGGCCTTCCCATTTTCCTTCCGCCTTCAACGTTACCAAGCATTTTTTGACATGCTTGCACAGGGGAAAACATAAAATGAACAAACAAAAATCCACTAAATCTGAAAAATAAAGGAACATCATAAGGCACCTGTTCTAAAAATAACAACACTTCAATGCCTACATCAAGGTCAAATGAAAAGACTGTAAAAATATGGACATATCCAAAGTCCCAGGCTTCAATGGGACACACCCCTGAGGGCCCCAATCCCAGCAAAGACTGGTGTGGGGGGAAATATCCTGTTCCAGAGCCCTAAATTATTAGGTACTAATACTCTGTGAATGATTTTAATGTTTGTTTTAATCCTATGTGTATTTATCAGTGTTTTAAAATGATTTTATGTTATATATTGTATTTTAATTCATGTTGTATCTCACAACATGAGGCGGGTATGAAATAAATTAATAATAATAATAACAACTTCTGTTACTTTCAGTTTCCTTGTGACTATGATTCAATTGCTTGGATTGGATTAACAAATCTCAGAGTGAAACCAGTTGAAAAGATTGGTATGTTGAGAGCACAATGATACATCAGAATGAGCGGAGAGATCAATGATGTAACACAGTTGAGTGATTCTTATCTCCTGATCACGATTGCACATCCTGCACCATAGAAAGAAATTGATAAAATTACTTTGGTTTACCAAGGAATTTTTTTTCCCTGTTGCCTTATTATTTCCAAAGTGAGCTTTACTAATATCTCAGCCGACAAATATCAGCAACCTGTGGTCGGACCGTTGTCATAGTAACTCTCCTCCTCCTCTCCCCCTCTCCAACAATACAGGTACACACACACTTTTAAAACTTTTTATTTAATAACAGTGTGAACTGGCACTTAGAGCTTTAAGGAAACACAGCCTACTAGGGAGTAAATTACAAGGCACTGCATTCTGATACACTTCCTGCCTTCTGTACCATTTAGCTCCTTTGCCAGAACATGTGCTTTAACCTAAAAGCAGCAATTTGGACTAGCTTTGCCCTTTGGTACCACCTGCTGCAATCCACCCCCCTGTGTTATACAACAGGTATGTGGCAGGTATTTAGGGGAAACTAAAGGGATGGAGATTAAGGGTTTTGGAACACCTCCCTTTTATGGATGGAACAGTGGGAGAAACCCACTCTCCCTCAGCATGGGTAATGCACTTGGATTAAATTACCCTACTTGTTTCTACCTTGCAAATAATTCTCAGTCATGCCCATTGCCTAATGCTGAACGGGTATTTGTAAAGTATGTAAGTAGGGTTACAACATGTTGAGTGATTTTTTTCCTCCTTTACTTTTTGGCCCCAAAGGGCAAATTAAAGCTTCCCATGGAGACTGAATGTCCACAGATTTTTTTTAAAAAAAATCCCCTTCAAAACAATAAAATATTCAGAAAGGTTGTGAAATTGCTTGTGGCAAGATTGCAGCTGCATCCAGTCCAAATTCGTATGGATCGGCTTTAGCTGATGTACCTAAAAGCTGTAGAGCATGCGAGGAAAGTGAAAGAAAGGTTGCCACTGAATTCCATCAAGGTAAAACATTACAGGTTTCTCTAGAGGGTGAAGACAGGTGTTGTAATTGCTGGCAAACATATCAGAACCAGCTTTCTATTCACACGCTTTTGACATGAACTTCAAGGGGTCAAGTGAGCAAAGAGTTTCCCAATATTTACCATAGGTCTTGCATATGTCTATGGGCTTGTCTAGATGGTCAGTTTACCCTGGTTGTACCCCCATCTTGGAGCTCTGCAGTCCAAACGACACAGGGCTTTTGCCCCAATTTTTCTCCAGACAGTCCTGACAAATGCCAGAGGCAAAGCCTGTGGGAAGCCAGAGTAAACCCATTTAAAACATTTTATGCCAACTCTACAATTCTATGATTCTATGATTCTATGAAATTAACATCTTGATAAACCTGAATTATGCAGGAAAACCCAGATGGTTCTGGTGTGGGAATGCAGGGTCTGTACCTGCATGACAGCCTGTATAGGCAGATGCCACTGCCATCACCAATGGAGTTGCTCTGCACATGGGAAGGATGCTCCCAGCATGTGCTCGAGGTCCCCTAAATATGACTAACCTTGATCATGGCCCCCACATTGGGGGGCTAACAGGGCTCTAGCCTGAGAGACTGGGCACCTGGGATTAGGAGGGGCCTCCAATGTAATATTATTGTAAGTTTATGTTATGTAAATCTATTTAATTTCTTTTAAAAATATTACTTTGGTGTCATAATTTAAACTTACTTGTTTTATTTTTTATCCAAACCCTGTAGAACATATCACTGCTTTTAACCTTAGCAGTAGGTAGGGGCCCGCTTCAAGGTGTGTGGGGGGTTATGGCCTTGATCACAAGCTGAGGGCCTCCTTCCTGGCTTCAGAAAGAGTGATGTGTGACAGCAGGGGAGGCACATGCTGATACTGGCCATTGTATGTTTGCAGTGGCTGGCATGTGCGTGTGAAGTCCTGCCCATTTCATCTCAGTAACAGGAAGTAAATGAGCCAACTCCAAAGCCAGAACACACCGGCCAGAAGATGTCATATTCTGGCTGGTCTAGACAAGTCCTATGTCACTCATAGTCACATTTGCACATTGCCCTATGTCTGCAGGCAACAGGTGACCAGAGAGACAGGTTATTGTAGGGCACAGGTGTTTTAAAGTAAGCACAGGCAACTCAAGCTGGAGTGTGTCCAGAGGAGAGTGACCAAAATGGTGGGAAGCCATGCCGTATGAGGAGTGGCTTAGGGACCTGAGTATGTTTAGCCTGGGGAAGAGAAAGTTGAGAGGTGATATGATAGCCATGTTTAAATATTTGAAGGGATGTCATACTGAGGCTGGAGAAAGCTTGTTTTCTGTGGCTCCAGAGATTAGGACACAGAGCAATGGGTACCACAATTCAAAAAGGATATTGACAAATTGGAGCATGTCCAGAGAAAGGCGACTAAAATGGTGAAAGGTCTGGAACCCATGCCTTATGAGGAAAGACTTAGGGAGCTGGGTATGTTTAGCCTGGATAAAAGATGGTTAAGGGGAGATATGATAGCCCTGTTTAAGTATTTGAAGGGGTGTCACATTGAGGATGGAGCAAGCTTGTTTTCTGCTGCTCCAGATACTAGAATATGGAACAATGGATCCAAGCTCCAGGAACAGAGATTCCACCTCAACATTAGGAGGAACTTTTTGACAGTAAGAGCTGTTTGGCAGTGGAACACACTCCCTCGGAGCATGGTGGGATCTTCTTCTTTGGAGGTCTTTAAACAGAGGCTGGATGGCCATCTGTCAGGGATGCTTTGATTGTGTATTCCTGCATGGCAGAGGGTTGGACTGGATGGCCCTCGTGGTCTCTTCCAACTGTGCAATTCTATGATTCTATGATTCTATGACTCAAACTACAGGAAAAGAGATTCCACCTAAACATTAGGAAGAATTTCCTGACAGTAAGAGCTCTTTGGCAGTGGAATGTGCTGCCATGGAGTATAGTGGAGTCTCCTTCTTTGGAAATTTCTAAACAGAAGCTGGATGGACATCTGTCAGGAGTGCTTTGATTGGGTATTACTCCATGATAGGGGGTTGGACTAGATGGCCCTTGTGGCCTCTTCCAACTCTATGATTCTAAGCCAGCTGATGGAAGATAAATGAAGGCACAGGGACAAGGCCTCAACTGTTCCAGTAGCCATTACACAAAGTCCAAAACCAGATATCTAGAGTCAACAGGGGTAAAACAAGGAGACATTAAATGTATCCAGTCCAAAGGTCTAATCCCAAGCAATATATGAGTAGTGAGAGCACTACTGGACGGAGAGACTGAACAGGAAGCATCTCCTCAAAAACAGAGGTCTATTCAGCATTAGAGTGGTTGAGGAATTCCCCCTTGGCCTTCCACCAATGGGGAGCTCCTATTTCCTCCTGCCTAGCCCCCAGTTCCTACCCTGACAGGCAGCTACACTGGTAGGGCCCATTTCTTGTTCCTGGGTCCCCAGCCATTATGCTTCCACTCAATGAGGAATTAATTTTTTTTTTTGCAAATAACCTTCATATCCTTTTTGCAAACTACCCTAGAAAAAAAAAATTCCCTGGGTGAAAGAGAGAATAACCTGCTCCTGGAGACTCAACTGAGCTAAGGAACATGGGAAGGACAGCAAAGAAATTCTGCTCTCACACTCCTTCCCCCCTCCTTCCTCCTTCCTCCCCCCCCCCACACTGGAAGAAAACTAACGTCCCGGACCTTCGTCACATGAGGTCCCACCTGGAGCCCTATCAAAGGCTGTTCCATATGGAGAACATTACAATAATATTAAGCAATGTGCATGACTAAATAATAATAATAATAATAATTTAAAAATCAAGGATTTGAATGTGTGCATTCACATTCTGAGGCTGCTGGCATACTTCAGAAATAATGCAGTTTGACACCAGCTTAACTATCATGGCTCCATCTTATGGAATCTTGGGATTTGTACTTTGTTGTGACAGAGAAGGCTAAATATCTCATGAAACTACAAATCCCAGAATTCCATAACACTGAGCCATGGCAGTTAAAGCAGTGTCAAACTGCATTATTTCTGCAGTTTGTCAGCAGCCTGAGAGCTAGCGTAGCATAATAGTTTGAGTGTTGGACTATGACTCTGAAGTCCAGAGTTCAAATCTCTGCTTGGCCATGGAAACCCACTCAGTGACCCTGGGGAAGTCACAGTCTCTCTGATTCAGAAGAGGGCAAGAGCAACCCCCCTCTGAACAAATCTTGCCAAGAAAACCCCATGATACCTTAGGGTCTCCATTAGTTGGAAACAACTTGAAGGCACACAGCAACAATTCACATTCTGCCTTCTTGCAATTCCTTTTGGTGACAATGAGTCAGAGGAAACAGAATAAAAGGAGAACCCAGTCCTGTTCCTGGCTTGGTGTCATTTCTCTGGTTCCTTATTAGGTCCTGAAGAAAACCATTAAATCAACATAAAGCTCAAACAGAAGGAATCCAGTCTCAGGAGGCAAGCAGGGGCCTGTCCCACAGCATGGAGTACATCAGAGGAGGAGCTGGAAGAATGAAGTGAGGAAATAATCAAATCCATTTACACCACGATGAACTGCTAGATGCCAGCATTTACCGCCCTAGACTGCTTTACCTAGAATCCCATTATCAGTGCTAATAATGGGGATTGTCACATTTTTTGAAATCTTAAGGCTCAGCCACGCATGCAAGCAGAGGTTTAAGTTGGGCAATAATAGCTAAGCAGGCACTGCAAGCATGTTTATAATCTGGGAACACAGAGATGCACACACCGTTGGAAACTGGCAATGTGATTTGGATCTAAGAAGGACACCTAGGAGCATCTGTAGTCATGCAAGCTGCTAGATGCCCCACTGTGCTGCTCAGGGCACTGTGGCAGCATAGTGCAATGGTTGGAGCACCAGCAGGGGAAGAAATAATACAGCACCATTGGCCCTGACACCTGGATAGGAATATGTTAGAATTCATTTTTAGTCCCTATTTGTTTTAGATTTTTTTGAGGTGGGGGGAGTTAAGCATTTATCACTATTTACAAATTTTGTTATGGAAAGAATTTGAGCTTCTTTTTAAAAAATGAAGGTAGGGAAAGTTACCTTTTGGACTACAAGACTTATTTTTTGGATGATCACATCCAGGCTGGAAAGCTCAGATTTCCACAGCCTGCATGACAGGAGGGATAGAATGAGAACAATGGTGGGGGACATCAGAAGAAGTTATAACTGTCAAGAGAGAAAGCTGCTCTGCCATGACCCAAGCTGCTCAGAGGCTTGCTTGGGTGAGTATTCTTTAGTAACTGCCATTTCCTCTGCTGTCCCAAAGTGAGGAGGGGCCCCAGAACATGTCACTGAAGGCCCCTTGCATGCCACCAGTATAGATCACATGCTGAGAGACCCCTGCCTGATTTCTGGGAGAGACAGGGAACTGGCAGTGGGGGCTGTCTTGGGGCAGAACAGAGGAGATGCCCTGCGTCACGTGGATTGCAGGGCTCTGGCATGGGGACAAGTCAGGGTATTATCCTGTGTAGATAAGCCCTGAGACAGCTTTCTTTTCCAACTCTACCAGTGGTGTGTATCAGTCCAAAAAGTGCCTTATGCTGCTGTAACACAGGCTGAAATCCTACACCATGGTTGTGTAGTGTAAATCTACGCTCACACAGTTACACAGGGGTTACACTACATGTCAATGGCTGAATACCAAGATTGTGCCACTGACTGTATCTCTGCTAATCCACCTGCTCCTTGCCCAACTGTCCAGTGAAACATACACAGTGGTAGTTTCTGCCATCCCTGTCAGTGTCAGGTGGGGCATTGAAGGCTCTGATGAATAGTTAGGCACACTCCAAGTTAACTGGTTACACCTGTGGAACTCCACCTATGCAACCATGAACATGGGGTTGTAGTTATGGGGAGGTATTGTTGCTGTTGTTGTTGTTTCTTCTTACCCACCCCAGCCCATTGCATCAGTTAAAACACATAAACTGGTTAAAAACACATAACCTCAGTTTAAAAGAACTTCTAAGAATAATATATATTAAAACAACCCATACTTTAAAATCCATAACTCAGATATCATCTGGATAGGTCTGCTGGAAGAGACTGGTCTTCAGTGCAGTTTTAAATTCAGACAGGTCATTCCACAGTCTTGGGATGAGAGAAAAAAAAAGTCCTCTGGGATGAGAGCATTGCCCTGCCAAATATGAATTCTGCTCAAATGACATTTTCCTTCAGGACCCCAAATATCCAGTATTTCAGAGAGTGAGACAATGAAAATGGTTCACACATAGACCTTTTGTTATTTGCTGTGTTCACATTCCCTTGGTCACTTTGCCTGCCTCTTTTCTTTGGTTGCCTAAATGGCATTTCTAAATGTTCCACTGTCATGTAATGGCTTCTTCAGACTCAACAGTTTCAGAGTTAAACAGTAAATTTTATTGATATAGTAATCTAAAGAACTAACCTTACAATGTTCATTGCTCAGAATGAAAACTATTTACGAAGCATTAGAATAAAAAGTATTTACAATCTACAAATCTTCCAGGCTATACAGTCATTGGTTATCCATCATCTCCACTCCCCTTTCTCATGGAGAGGGGGTACATCCCATTATTCTCATGGTTTCTAATGGCAAAGACCAGGTGCAACCGTTAATCAAAATACTTACAGTCATAAAGTATATCCTCCCTTTTTCCAGTTAGACTACATGCTCATTAGCAAGTGCAAAGGAATGCAACCAACCAACCACAAAGTGATAGAACAGAAATAAACCAGCACTGAAATATGGCAGGAGAAGTTCATGTCCAGGACTGATCCTGGCATCCATTGATGCTTTCATTTACTGCAATGGTAGAATTCTGGGCACTAGAGCAAAAAATAAAAATAAAAAATAGGGGGATTCTAATTTGAGGGGACAACACTCTCACTCACCCATAGCTGCACCCCCTGGTTGCACCATGGCCAAAAAAGTACAATCACACATGCAAGGGAAGTTATATATGTTTATTACACCAACACAGAGAATTGGCCTGTAGGTCATGGAGAGAATTCCAGATTTAAATGGTAACATGTCCAAGCTCTGGGAGAAACCATATCTGGCAGCTTCAGCCATCTCAACCCAGGGTTCTATTGGCATATTAAACAAGGTTGCTGGTGAATTAGAGTCAACGTCTCATTTTCCTGAGCAGAATTATTTTTGCTCCATCTACTTGCTTCATGTTGCATAATGTTCAAACCGATTCCAATTCTCTTTGGCTGAAGGGTTTGCTTCAATGAGCTGCCTGGTTTCAGTCTATTTCCTCTTGCTCTGGTATTTTAACTAAATTAAGGCTGAAGTGTATGTTTGCTTTGGAGATGAATAATTAGCTCTCTTCCCTCTTATTAAGAGAGGATTATGACTCTTCAGTACCAATATGTAACCACTTTATACAGGTAATTACTTAGCTCTTTGGGCAAGAAACTCAAGCTTTATATTCATATCTTTTAAAAAAAGCACAACCATAGTATCACAATATCCCATCCAACATGCATAAAACAGCTGGATATTTCCCCCCTTAATTTTTGTAAAAACAAAAAACAAACCATAATTGAGCTGAAATTGGAGTTTGGGGCAAAAACATTAATTCAAGGATAGGGGGTTCAGTTTCATGACTGAACCATGAACCCCACAGTATGGGGTTGCCCAAGAAGAGAGATGGGTAGGTTTCCTACATATTTTTTCCTTTCTCCTGCTGCAGATTTCATTCTTTAAAAAATACAGTTGCTGTAGCTCAACCCATTCAGTTTTCCCACCTTTTTATTTCTGCTTCTGGTTGCAGAACAATGTGCTTTTTTTTAAAAAAGTGAAAAATGTGCAAAATAGAAAGAAGTGCTCAGACATATTTCAGTAAATAGTGAATGGCTGTATAAATAAGGTAATTCAGAAAAAATGTGCACGGGTGGAGAAAGATGTTTAAAACATGCACAAATTTTAATACAGGAACAAAACAAATAGTCCTTACAGACTTGGAGGAAAGAGGAGGATGGAATGTCAACAATGTAAGATATGCAGATGGCATCATACTACTAGCAGAAAACAATAAAGACATGGAACAATTACTAAGGGTAGTAAAAGGAGAAAGTGCCAAGGCAGACCTACTTTTGAACATTAAGAAAACAAATAAACAAAAAAAAAATTACCACAGAGGATCTACATAAATTCAACATAAATGATGAGGAAATTGAAATATTAAAGATTTCCCATACTGTGGATCAATTATTGATCAGAACAGAGACTGCAGTCAAGAAATCAAAAGAAGACTAGGATTGGGAAGGGCAGCTATGAAAGAATTAGACAAAATCCTAATGTGCAAAGATATAAAACTGAACACTAAAGTTAGAATTGTCCAAACCATCATATTTCCCATCACCATGTGTGGATTGAGAGCTAGACAGTGAAGAAACCCAACAGAAACAAAATCAACTCATTTCAGATGTAGTGCTGGAGAAGAGTGCTACAGATACCGTAGACTGCCAAAAAGACCAATAAATGGGCCCTAGAACAAATCAAACCTGAGCTCTCCCTGGAAGCCAAGATGACTAAACTGAGACTGTCAAACTTTGGCTGTATTATAAGAAGGCATGACTCACTAGAAAAGACAATAATGCTAGGAAAGGTTGAGGGTAGTAGAAAGAGAGGAAGACCACACGCCAGAAGGATAGACTCAATCAAGAAGGCCATGGCCCTGAGCCTGCAGGGCCTGAGCAAAGCAGTTCAGGACATGGGGTGTTGGAGGTGTCTCATTCATGCGGTTTTCATGAGACAAAGTTGACTTGAGGGCAGTTAACAACAATAAAATGAAAAGGACAGGAAGAAAGTATAGGTGAGATTTAGGGATGCTCAACACCATTAAGACTGTGGAGTTCACATCCCTGTTCAAAACCCATGACTGATGTGTCAAACAATGCCATCTTGACAGAGTGTTGAGCTAGAATGGTAACTAATTACTTTTTATACGTAACTTTCGAAGCTGTGGGAATGATCAGGAGAAGACGGCTGCTTTTTCTACCAGAAATTAATGTACTCTGTCAAGCTATAACCATGGCTGTCACTCCTTGGTAGAGCCTGTGTGTCATTTGTAATAGATCCCTAGTAGCAAGTTCAGTAAGCCTGAGATAGACTCCATCTGAAACCTTAGAAAACCACTTGATGTACTGTAGAGAATAGTGAACTTGGTAGATCAATGGTTTGCCTTGTCTACAGAAGGCTCCTGTGCTCCTTATGTCAAGCCCTGGATCCATAAAACAGGGTGGGTGGGGGACTCTGCAGATGAACGTGTGTGCTAAAATATCAGGGTGGGAGAGGAAGAAGAAAAGAAAGAGAGAATGCATTCATCTGATGAGACAATCCCTTATTAAGACAGATCAGTCAGGTTATAATTAGCTCTAATTGGTATTCCCACAAGCTGTACTGCTCTTTATATTGCAGCCAAGTGACAATCAAATTAACAAAAAAAAAAAAATGTTGAAAAGAGGGGAAAAGGTGAGAAATTGCTTCCTGTCTTGAAAAAGAGAAAAATCCACATAGGAATGACTTCCAGTTATCTCTGTCTCAAGATGTGTGGGGAGGAGAAGAGTAGATAGATGTCATGTTAGACTCCAGTTTGGTCAAAGTCTTAGATATTTCTGTAGATGGTATTAAAAAGTACACTCTATATTTTCTTTAAATGTGCTTCATCCACAAGAAGGCAGAGCCCATTTTGTCTCAAGAAGAACCACATTGAATGAAATAGGTAAACATTGTTTTTCCCCAAAGAACTTCATTGAAGATGGTTGGATGGCCAGCTACTCAGAGTACCCAGCTTGTGGGGGCAATTAGCTAACACACATTGGAAACTGTTTAATGCAGTGTAGATGTGTAAATAGCTATTGCTTAAAACAATTTGTAAGCTGCTCTGATAGCCTTGTGGCTGAAGAGTGGGGTATAAATAAATAAATAAATACTCAGATAGGCAGACAGATGGATAGGTGGATACATACTCCTGTTCAGGTACTTTGTGATCTGGTTAAAATCAGTAGAGAAGGAGAAGAAAGAACACTGGCTCTGCCCATCAGTCATTTTTCTCTTCACATGGAGAGCAACAAGATGAAAAACTGAGACTATTATATATAATGCTGTAGTAAAATGGTGCCTTTTATATAAAATGGAAAAATCAAGGTTTGCTTTTTGGATTTTTTTGGGGGAGGGGATATTTTCAGGCCATGGATGGTGGAGTCTGTGGATGCAGAATCTATGGATACGGAGGGCCAACTGCATAAATGTGGACAAACTGTGGCTTGGAAGCCTGACTCAGAGCACTAATAAAGATGAAGTTGAGCTTTCAAGTATTACATCTGCGCACCATCTACAGAACAGTGTCAAATGCGGAATGTAAAGTAATGTGTCGCTATGATTAAATTATCTATGGCAGGTATAAAGAAAGTGTAGTCCTCCAAATGTGATCTCTGGGGTCCCTGAAGGAGGGTTAAAAAAATGCCCAGAATGGTCTTTAGGGCACATGGGGGGAATTTTTTTTGCAATATATTGAGGGCTCCCTTGGCCATATTAGGCCCAAAGGAAGGCATTTTTTAAAAAACCAGATGTAAACTGGAATTGGTTGTTTTTTTGGGGGGTTGGTTTTTTAAGAAAGACTTATCCTGGGCCTAAAATGGTCTAGGGGCCTAAAAACATGGCAAAAATGTCCCCTGCATGCCCTAGAGGGCATTGGGGGCATTTGGAAACTTTTTAAAGCTTTTGGTAGTGGGGGATGGGGGTGTACAACCCTCCAAGGTCACTCCGGAAAGGGGCTAATGCAGGCCCCTTGCCTCTCACAGTTGCCTATCCCTGTGTTAATGAAATACCGCCCCCTCCCCAGCCCTACAAACAGAGGGAAAAATCATTGTTGTTTCCTGGGCCTATTTGGAAATTCAGAAATTCTATTCTGCTTTTGACATCAATCCTGAAGATTTTCCACACTAATATAAACCAACAAACTCCATATTTGTTCTCCAAATTCCTTCACTCACAAGACCCTGACCACTGGCGCTCTACTCTGAGCCCAAAATCTACTAGGTGGTATCAATAAAAGCAACCAAGATGGCTTTTTTAAAGACTTTCAGCCATTCTTGGCACCTGGAATGACAAAATGTGGTGGATCAAATGCCAAGAACCCTGGGAAATACTGTCTCCCATAGACTACTAGCACCTAGACTACTCAGGACTAGAGATATGTAAATATTTCAGTCTCAATTTCTTTCATATTTCTTAACATCTGTCTTTTCACCCTATCCTTGCTTTTATTGTGTTGTGGTATTTTGTTTTGTTTTTTGCTCTGCATGGGAATTTATGTGTCTTTACTTTCCCAAATGTACACACCTTTAATGCATTTTCCTCAACATATACATCTTCTATACACTTTTTCCCATTAACCAAACTATTTTTGTGCACATATTTTCAAAAATTCACATTTTTGAGTTGTGTTTCTTTATTTATAATCTAAAATTGTGGGGGAAGGGGGTTCTGGTATTTGTGGGAAGCTGAAAACTGTACACACACTTTCATCAACATTTTGCAGAATATAAATTGATGTGTGTGTGTTTTTGTAAAAAAAACTATGCTCAATATAAATTTATTTCCCATCCCTAGACAGGACCTCTGTTGCCATTGGAAACTACACATTCCAGGCTCCCATGTGTCTGAGATGTTGTTTTCAATGTGCCTGACATCCTGACTGATTTCAGGTGTCTTGGAAACCTACATGTCCCAGAGCACCAGTCTGATACCTGTATGCTCAGAAGCTCAGTTCATAAATATTCCACTCCAGAGAAGTTTATCTCATGCTAATGGTGCAATTCATAATGTGTCTAATTTTGATAAGCAGGAGAAATTGGCATGCTGATCCAGGGCTATTAGTGTAAATATGCTTTGTGTGGTCAAAAAACAATCAGAAACTTAGCTACTGGGCAAGTCATTTTTTGTCTTCTTTTAATTTTAGGACAAGTAGAATTTACAGATTTAACATCAAACATCCTGAAGCAATGTATATCTGAATTACTGTATTGTAAAAAAGGCTGTAACATATGCATGGGATATTTTACAAGGAAGGAGGGGCATCCCAGTATATAGTTAAGAAATATCAACAATTTATTTTCTTGCATTCTATAAGATCTCAGGGCTCATCTGCACAAGCCAGGGTATTCCAGCTCTGCACTGGCATATTCTGGCTGTGGATCTGGCCCATTTTGTTCTTGTGTGTGAGGATGAAATAAATAAAGATCTACATTGCTGGGGGAACTTACTTCAACAGACTTGCATCACCAAAGTCAGAATCATCCAGGTCACAATATTTCCAAGTTCTATGTATAGCTGTGAAAACTGGACAGTGAAGAACATTGACAGGATGAGAATCAACGTAATTGAAATGTGGTGCTGGAGGAGAGTTCTACAGAAGCCATGGACTGCAAAAAGACAAATCAATTGATCTTAGAACAAAGCAAGCCTGATCTCTCACTAAAAGCAAGATGAATAAATTGTGACTGTTGTACTTTGGACATACTATAGCATGAGATGAGATGTCTCATTGGAAAAGAAGGTAATGCTAGGAGAAGTGAAAGACAGTGGAAAAAGAATACTGTATTACAGAACAGTTGGATTGATTGAGTCAAGGAAAGCCATGGCCCTGAGTTTGCAAGACCTGAGCTGGGCTGTTGATGACCAGGGCTCTTGGAGCTCTCTCATTCATATGTTGACATAAATCAAAGTAGACTTGATTGCAAATAACAACAAATGATTTGCCCATTCCTAATTGGTGCATCTTTTGGTGGCTGTTATATAAATTGGACTTTGATGACCAGGAGCTGAAGAGAATAATTTTGCCAACAGTCACTTTAAACTAAGCCCTCACAGTGAAGCAGGGCTATGAATCACCCCTCTGTTGTTTATCATCATTCCCCCCATGTGAACAGATCTGAGATCTTAAAGGCTTGGTTGTATCTTTGGCAAGGTATTTAACTGCCAGGGTATCTAATGACATATTAAGAGAAACATATCACATGGTATCACCAGCTCCCTCATTAATTTGTGAGTGATGTTAAAACTAAACCCCTCCCCTCCCCACAACCTCTGCATTGCTTTTACAATCCCAAGTTGGATGGAGCTCAGGCTATGTATTGCAAGGTACTCAGGCTTTACCTGGAGCCCACTTAAAAGGAGAAGGCAGCCTTATATATTTGCGCATTGCTTGCTGGTCTGCCTAGGCCTGCCAAAGCCCTAACAGTGCCATCTCTATGATAAAGGTCGCGCTAGTGGGCTTCTGTGTATTGAGGTGCCATTATGGAGGATTTGAGATTCTGGAAACTGTCTCTGTTAGTTAATTTTTCTTCTTTCTTTCTTTCTTTCTTTCTTTCTTTCTTTCCTTTTTAATGACTGTTTTTGACAGTGAATACAGTATATGAAGCAGTACATGGGGGAAAGACTTATCAGAGCACGAAAACTGGAATACATGTAGTCAAGAAGCTTCAGAGTGTGGACAATATGACAAAAGTTACTAAGAAGAACAGACAAGATAATGCAGTGGTTTGTTTTTGCCTGAGTCTACTGAGAAGGACAAGATTCTGCTCGCTCCTTTCCTCTCTCCCCTGCTGAGTTGAGTGGAAACTACTTTTGGATTTTGAACTCTGTTTGCAGCAGTTGAAGTAAGCTGAGGGCAAAGCAGAAAAGTGGGGGAAAGAGAGAGCACCTGGGACATTTTTAAAAGCAGCTGAAAAAGTCATACATCCTGATGGTCATATTTGCATAGCATGAATTTCAACTGTCCCTTATTGTTAAGACCTGTCAACAATAGACCAACAACCATGACTGTTGCCAGTGAATTTAGATGGCTTTTGTTCCATTTCAAGTCCTCCTTTCCCCAAATGGGTAAAATGGCCCACCTAAATTCTCCATTGTGGCAGAATGGGTGGCCACATTTTTGCATCCTATGAAATCCATGGCTGCTTGGGAGGTCTCTCTCTCTGGCTTTTCTTCGCAAATGAAGATTCAGGAAGGACTCATCCCACGCTTTCTGCAAGCGCGCTGATGACTAAAAAGGCCAATCCGAGATAAACAAGTCTGGTAGCAGAAAGCACAGCAGAAGGTCTCCTTGGGTGATGTTTTTGGGTTGTGATTCTTTCGGCGTTGTCGTTTCTCTTCAAGACTTGTTCGGCGTGAGTTCTCAAATAAGGCTGTAGCATTGTGGATAATGTGTCTCCATGCCTCCCGATGTGAGGCCAGGGCGGACCACTGTTGGTTATCAATTTGGCCAAGCCTGAGATGTTGTTTCAGGGAGTCTTTGTATCGCTTTTTTGGAGCGCCCCTCTTATGCTGACCCGTGGCGAGTTCACCATAGAGTAGTATTTTTGGGAGGCGATGGTCCTCCATCCTAGAAACGTGCCCTGCCCAGCGCAGCTGCGTTCTCAATATCCTGGCCTCAATGCTGGTGATCCCTGCTTGCTCACAGAAGCACTCCAGTTTGAGGGTAATGATACACTTTAGCTCTTTGCACCAGGTTCCATTTCTGAATATCCCAGAATCAACATATTAGGATTCTTTGTGCAGAAAATAACTCTCCCTCTCCTCCAAGACAATATATTGAAGGCTGAATTGTCATTATTAGAACTAGAAAAAGGAATCCTTAATAACAGTGTTATCCACTGTCAGATCTTCAGAGGCAAAAAAATAAAAATAAAAAAAAATGATTCATTTGCTCAAAGGTGACGGAGGTCAGGGAGAGAGAAGCTGAAACGAGGGGAAAGCAGATTGATACCAAGGATGGAGCAGCACAACAGAACAATGAGATGGTGGGAGTAAATGGGGAATTTCTAATCTAAAGACCCAATGAGAGAAAATCTAAAGTTGGAGGACGGAGCGCCTGTGAGGGGAAAAAAGAGAGAGGACATGATCAGTTTGCTGTGTGTGTGTGGGGAAATAAATATGGAGGTCATTTTATAAAACATTAGCTGACAGCTCTATGAGGGAGAAGCAGCACGGATCCTCCTCTCATTATCTAACACGAACCAAGCTAAGTGTGTAAGGAAAACACAGAGGATTGAATCTTCTTTGTGTCTTTACACATGTGGTTGTACTTCTTTATTGTTGCTGTTGTGAAGGGCCTTCAATTCCACCCCAACTTAACACTACCCTAAGGGTTTCGTGACAAGATTTATTCAGTGATTTGCTATTGCCTTTCTCTGAGGCTGGGAGAGTGTGACTTGCCCAAGGTCACCCCATGGTATTCTATGACTGAGGCAGGATTTGAACCCTGGTCTCCCGGAGTCTTATTCCAACACTGAAACCACTATACCACACTGGCTTTTCTTCAGCCATTGTGAAATTGGAGTGTTTAGTTCATGGTTGGATAAGCAGAGTTCTACATGTGTAACCAGTTCACATGGGGCCTAAATACTAACATTGATCCTGATGAGATTAGGGCCATTGATGCAATTTGATTTACCTAACTGTTAGCCTACCATTCAACAATCAACTCAGTAAGTCTACTCTAGTTGGATTTCATCCATGGCACATTCAACAGGCTTTCTTCCAAGTGGTTGGACATTCTTGGATGGTGTATAACTCTTCATTAGTGCCTTCAGCATACCACTTGATTCACCAAGACTGCAGAAACAGCCCCTGTGCATTCCCCATTGCACAATGGGAGAGTAAGTAGGCACACTGCCAGATACACCATTGGATGCACAATGTCAGTACTCAACTGGAGGGTGGTGTAGCATGAGTGCAGATTTACACCATTCAAGATCTCAGGCAAAGGATGAGGCTCCCTGGCTATTTAATGAAGCATACATAGAGGGATGGTAGAAGTCAGTTTATACAAGAGTTTGGGATGTTATTTTTTAAAGGAACTAGTTAATATACTTACGGTATTACCCTTATCATACAACAGATTACTTTTTACTACTACACCAGACCAGAAAAGTAATTAACTGAGTTATTTCTTCCGAACAAGGCACCATTATTTTTACTACTGTGACACTGGGAAATACAGAAACATATTCTATGGCTCTTACCAGTGGCCAGTTCAGATACTATGCCTTGAAAATACTGCTTGAAGGTGAGTGGGAGTCCACCCAGGAGGAAATCTGCTCAGTCCTAGTGTCAGCTCAATAGAAATGCAGGGGGCTGATCCTCAAGCCGATGATATCCTTGTAAATCTCCATCATGTGCATGACTCTCCAGATCTGCCTGTGAAACCAGGGCAGTAGCAAGCTCCATTGAGAGGGCACATTTCCAACAACTTCCCTCAGTAGATTGGCCAGTAAGAGGAAGCATAGCTGTTGAATGGGTTAGGCATGTTGTAATTTTGCTGGTAGGTGTTGGTGGGGTTCTTTTCCCAAGTGATGAGGATCTTCAAGGTCTGCTGAGCCACTTCTCATTTGGAGCCAAGTTCCAAAAGGCAGTGAGTAAATGTGGCAGCCATCTTGAAGTTCTTGAGATTGAAGAAGAGGTTAAGGATGGTGCAAAGGACCAGGATCATGTGGACAGGCTGCAGAGTCGAGTGGATGAAATGGGTAGCCATCTTGTGGATGTGTTTCTGCTCTTCTAAGGTGCCTTTGGGCAGATTCTTCCTCAATCTCCTGTGGAAGGGAGTTCTGCAGTCTGGGACCTCCACAATGTATTTCTGGCAGACAGCAATCAGTTGCTGAGCCTCAGCGATCTCCTGTTTGTTGTTCACTACAAGCAGCAGGGTGCTCAGTAGGATGGATTGAAATTTCTCCACCACCTCCTTGAACTTGCCAGCAGTGGTGAAGTGGCAGCCCAACTACAAGCACTGGATCTGGTAATTCAGCTTCAGGCCAATGGCCAACAAGACATTATTCAAGCCAGTATCCTTCAAGTTGCAATGGGGATATCCATACATTATGAGGAGACTGGGCACTCCCTGGCATAGGTGTATGTGAAGAGCTGCTTGTAGGAGGTGAAGGTGGCCACCCCCACTTGGTTGTGAAGAAGCCTAATGGCTATCTCAAAATTGCTGGCCAGGATATGATCAACCAGCAACTGGGAAATGACCTATGCAGGACTCATGCCTTTCCTGGGTGGTACTAAAAGGTCATCTTCTCTCTCCCAGCAGGGACATCCTGCTTGGGCAGGAGGTCCAAGTCCTCTTTGATCTCCCATCTGTCTTCTTCCTCTTGGCCTTTCACCAGGGCTTCATCTCCAAAGCCTTCTCCAGCATCCACAAAACCAGCTTTGTCCAGTTGTAACTCAGCATCTTCCCCCCATCCTTCAGTGCCCATAATGTCAGTGTTGGTGTCAGCAGACAAGGTGCCTCCTTTACTAGTGATTGTACCTTCAAAGATGCCACTTAGATAAATCCCTTTCAGTCTATCATAGTTGAAGCAACCCTTTGGATTCAGGCCAAAGAACCCCATGGAGTGAGAGCAGGCTTAAAATTTTCCTCCAGCATTTCTCAAGTGGATAGCAGATTGAACAGGTGTAGTAATATCCATGTCCCAGTCTTCTCTACTATCATATATTTTCATTATAATTATTGGCTAGCATCCTTAAGTGGTATGCACAGGCATAGAGTTGCATTACACCTGGGTATATCTTTTTATAATTATAGACATGTCTAGCCCCTCTGTCTGCAATGAAATCCTGTCCATGTTTCTGCTACACAGTGCCATTTAATGATTGGAGAGGACACAGGATGGCCGAGCAATATCTGACTCTGCCTACAGCCAGACACATGAAGAAAAGAGTGTCCTTTTGGACCTCCTGCAGGTCCTCTAGAAGGATGATGTTGTCTTCATGTATCCTGATACAAGCTCACAGTCAGATGCTGTCTGGCCACTACCAATCTCCCTGGGATACTGAATGCAGGTAGAGCACCTGGGTGTCGAGGGGATATAAATAGGGTGTAAATAGGATCATTCTAAATAAGGGAGTCAACTCTAGAAGGCTTTAATAAATATTCTTGGCACTTGGTTTTGTCTTTTTCTCTGGGGAATTCTCAGCTCTCAGATTTCTAAATACCAAATTTGACTGCCAAAACCACAAGATCTGTAAAATGTCAAATATTTGCCAAAATGCAGGATTTGAGAGTCCTTTAGTCTGTTACCCTCAAGAACAAGGACAGAATGCATCCCATGGAAAGAGCAGAGGTTATACCTGCTTGCCCCCATCCCAAAATTTATCATGTGGCCACAACTTCCTGTTCCTCAAGGAACTCCACAACCAACCTTTATAGAGATAAATGAAGAGCCCTGGCTCCTACCATGATCAGGAGCCAGTTCCAACTCCTCTGAGTCCTAGCTCCCATACCTATGTCATGTGGGCTGACTGGCAAACAGTTGTCTATCTGTCCCATACTTAAAACTCATTCCAGTCAATTAAGACTTCCCCCTCTTTTTACAACAGTGGTGGCTGGTTGCTTACACATCAGGGCAGCAGTGAATCCACTCTAGTTTTAGCCCAAACTTTAAAATAGCTCCATTAGGTCCAGCACTTTGGAATCATAGAATCATAGAAACGTATGACTTTATCAGACAAGCCTCTAAAAATGTTTCCTTGCCAGCATATTTTAATCTGTTAGTGTGCCGGCAAAATAACCCTTTTTATCAAATATTGCTGTAATAACATGAAAAAGGAGCCCAGTACATCTGTGTTCTCCGGGGTGCCTTATCTTGGCAGTTCTTACAAGAAGACGTGAGTGCACTTAAAAGTCGATAAACAGAAAAATGAAAACACAAGTACTGAAACACACTTAAAATCTTCCCAGTAAACTGGGGAGGTTCATAGAAAGAACATCCCATACCTACTTTTCATGTTCTCTCCCAGAAGTGTTCTGGCAAGGACCACCCACTGATGCTGGAATCGTGCCAGCAGAATGGGACCCAGTTTCACATAATTCTGCCAGAAAAATGCCATGGCTGATCTAAAACACATAATCGCAAAAGAACGACATCATGAAAAATGGACACCCTCTTGCATTCATAGGGCACTGTTATGAATGCATATTTGCCATGTCTGATGAAATCCTTAGAGCTGGAAGTGACTGCTAGGTCCGATCTAGCCTAATCTTCTGATAGACAGGAATACACAACTAAAGCACTTCTTAAAGATACCCATCCTACCTAGGTTTAAAGACCTCCAAACAAGAAGGGTCCACAAACCTCTGAAGCAGTTCATTCCACTCTTGAACAGCTCTTACAATCAAAACATTCTTCCTAATGTTTTGGTAGAATTTCTTTTCTTGTAATTTTAATCCATTGATTTGTGTTCTTGTCTGTGGAACAGCATAACATCCCCTACATAACATCCCCTTTAGATATTTAAAGATAGCTATCATTTCATCTCTCAGTAGGGTAGCTCCCTTAAGATTCAGACTTAAACCTGGAGCAGATACTCCACTCACACAGACAAGGAAACCACCAGCTGCCACTGCTTTTCAGTTGTGTCCTCTTATAGAGACTGCTTCTCCCTCATCCCCCCCCCCAAAAAAAGAATAAAGAAATAAAGAAATAAAATTTAGAAATAAATAAAGTTGGAAAGAAAATATATGAGGTAACATTACATTAGCTGGAACACCGGCTTGTCCTAGTTTTGCAGTTCTTTTAAGATGCACTAGGCTTCGCTTTTTTAGGAAAATGTTTGACAAGCAGCCACCATATGTTTCAGATGTGCACACACACAAGTCAGAATGCTTTCTCTTGCACCAGGGGATCCATTTTTTAGTTGGCATTGTCCCTGACGCACCTCTCTCCTATGTTTTAGGTAGCATCAGAACTGTTTTTTTTTTTAAAAAAATAACCCTCAAAACCAACAACTATAAAATAAAAATGTTTTATTCACCAACAGGGAAAATTCCATCCCAGACCAAAAGACAACAGAGTGTTTTATTTGCTGTCAGCTATCAGGTCCCCAGAGCCCAGAGAATGTCAAACTAGCAGCATTATCCCATAAAACAACAAATAGAACCAAGCATTCTCAAAACAGTATCAATGCCAGTGAGATGCCAAGCCTTATTTTAAGTGCCATAAAGTATTCTGATAGTAGATTGTTAGTTTACCACAGAGACGAGCCAGATCTGTGGAGCCAGCTAAAATATAGTATGATAGTTTTTCTAAACTAGGGATATCTGTTTTTAATGTGGGAAGAACATTTGCAAATGCAGCCAGCTTTGCATCATGTGGAATTTATTTATTTATTTATTTATTTATTTATTTATTTATTTGAAGGAAACATTTATTTATTTGAAGGAAACAACAACATGCTTGCAGAGCTGCTTACAAAGGTCAATAATAAGCCCTCAGGCTTGTGATCTGTAAGTCATGACATTAAAGGTAAACAGCTTGGAAGGGAGAAGGAAAGAACAAACCTAACAGTACTTATAATAACCAATTGTATTGAGAAACAAAGAAAGTTTCTGTTTTAAAATTTTGTCGCGTTTCTCCAAATCTCACTTACATTTTCCCCACATTTGCTTTGAATCAGGTTGTGTTAAAATGTGTGCACATTTCAATGCTTTATTTCCTAATTTGCACATTTATTTTCTCATCTTATATTTAATTTACATGACTCCCCCCCCTCATTGTCTAAAGCATGTTTCCCCAATTTTAAGACACTGTGCACATTTTAACCATTCACATTTCATCATGGCTGGAATCCTGTTGGTACATCCCAACTGGAATAGACACATTCAATCAATTGTTGAATGGTAAGCCAACACATATGTAAATCCAACTGAACCAGTGGCTCTACTTTTAATTAGGATTAACAATGAAATTTAAACATGCATTGTTTTGTATCCATTTATTTCTTGTAAATACCCTCATGTGGGAATGGTCAAGATGAGGGGCACAATTTTGGACCACAAATCTCAGGAGGTGAAAAAAAAGGAACAGCCTTCCAGCTTCAAAGAGAGGAAAATCCTCTCTTTGCTGTCAGGTGGATTGATGAAGTGTCCCTGCTTTACTCTGTCTCTTTGAAAAATCTTGATGGAATGGTTCCAGTCAGGTGGCAGTTGATGAAGGAGGAAAACTGATAAAGGTAGCTTCTCAGAAGATTTGATGGTGACTTGATTATTTATGGAATCTGTTGCCACAAAATGTGGTAGTGATTACAGACTTGGATGGCTTTAAATTATCAGTGGGTATTAACCATGAAGGATACGTACAGCCTCTAAATTCAAAGCCCAGGGGAATTCTGGGAGAATCAATATGGCAGGTGGTTGGAGTTGTGGATAGTGTAACACTTTGCTTACCAGCATGCTGTGCCCCCAAGACCCCATCAAGAGGGTTTTATAAAGAGAGAGGGAGATAATAGAATATTTTTTGCCACCTGGTAAAATTATTGGGAAGAGAAGAGCATGACTTGGCCTAGGCAGTGGGAGTGGAAAGAAAGACTTAGGGTAATGGGGGAAGTAGAGGAGCTAGGGCAGCAGCTAGAGTAAGCAGAAATTTCTGGGTGGCAGGGCCTCTGACTGACAGTTAAACATTTAGGTCCCTTGTAAAAGTTATCTGAAGTTGTCCCTCTCTCTTAACAGATTTTGGGTGCTGTATGGTCTGATCTCTCTCTCTCTCTCTCTCTGTATATATATATATATATATATATATATATATATATATATATCAGAACATACAGCCCCCCCCCAAGCCTATTTGTATGGGCCCCAACACCCCACCAGATTCTCCTAGACTTCACTTTTATTTATTTATTTATTTTTGCAAAAAAAAAAACCTTGAATTTACCTCCTTGGGGCCTGGCTACACTACAGAAACACAGCACTTTGACACAACTTTATCCACCATAGTTCTCTCTTATGGAATCCTGGGGGTCAGCTACACGATAAAAAATATCCAGGAAAAAATTGGGACGAACCCTATTGGTTCTTACACTCATCAGGGTAGACACGTGCTATATGGAAGGAGGGATAGCCAAAAAACAAAAACAAAAAAACAAAAAAACAAAAACAAAACAAAAAAACAAACAAACCAGTAAACCCACAACTTTCCATCCCTCTTTTTTCCTTGTACTTTTTTGGAAAGTCTGGGAAAAACCACACTATTGGTTGTCTGATCAATCAGCAATCATCCCAAGATATGGGGCACAGAGCAGAGCTGAATTATGATTGATCGAACCTTGGAGGGATGGGCTTGCAAGGGAAGTCTGGGAATTCAGGATCCGCCATTTTGGAATGTCCCTTGAGTCTGGTCCCCTGCTGCCTCCAAAGCCCAGCTGGGCTCTGTGTGTGTGTGCGTGTGAATTGTTGAAAGGGAAAACATCTCTTGTTGCAAAGCAGCAGGCACATGCAAGGGTTTTACATGTGGGAGTGAGCGAGAAATCAATCCAGGCCAAAAGAATCTCCACAAAGGAGGAAGAGGAGCTGCTCTTAACACATGAGGAATCACATTGCAGAGTGCTCAGGGCAATGCAAAAAGCTATCCCTCCTTCACTGGGGCTTGGGTGTAGGAGAGAGAGATCAACACTCCAATTCTTGTAACATCAACTTGGTCCACCTCTCCAATCCACCTATGGTCCCAGTTCATCCTCTTCCTTCCCTCCTCCTCATCGCCGGCTCTCCTCTGGGCTTGCCCCAGCTCCCTGCCTCACTAGCATGGTCCACCTGGTGCCCTCAGCCTCAGCCTCCACTGCCGAGGCTGCGAACGGGGAAGATGGGGGGGAATAGGCAGCAGCGGAGGACAGGTGGGAGATGGGACTCAGAGTCTCATTGCCTACCCTTTCCCCAGCTGCTGCATCTCTCTCCTTCCTCCCCCCTCTCTTCCCCATTGGCTGGCTGAAGCTGGGGAAAGGGCAGGTGATGGGACTCTCAGTCCAAGGTCAAGACAAGGCAGGAACATGCTAGAGTATTGCCAGCAACAGATAAGACAGCCGTCCATGCTAAGGCTACAAAAGAACTACCAGGATTTTTATTGTCAGTTCCTTCAAGGTCACCTGTGTCTCATCTAGTTCAGCATCTAGTATTTAACCTGCACTGGGTGTGGCTCTTCTCCCTCCTGCATTCACTGAAGTATTGGGCTGTGGTCTTCTGTGTCTGGAGTCTCTGCCATCTCTTCAGACTCCAGGAGAATTTCCTCACGAAGAATTACAGCTTCCTTGCACTCTGCCCTTTCCTCTTCCTCAACTGGGTCAAGGGGTGAGTTATGGCATGTGCCTACTCTTCCTCTTAATCTTCATCCAGGGGGTGAGTTATAACGTTTTCAATACAAATTTCCTCACTCCCACCTTTCCCATTTGCCCAGGTCAAATTCAAGAGGTACAGCTAGTCCCTGCAGAGAAGATGACCATGCTCTCTACCACATAGCTGTTAAAAGATGACGACCCTCTCAGAAAAGACAAAGAAAGCAGTTGGCAATCTTCATTCAGCACGAACATGCTTTGACATGCAGGGAGTTTTCTGATACTCTGACCTCTGAGACTGGATGGACAAATTGGTCTGTTTCTGTCTCTTCCATATTCATAGAATCATAGAATTGTAGAGTTGGAAGAGACCACGAGGGCCATCCAGTCCAACTCCCTGCCACGCAGGAAATCACAATCAAAGCATCCCTGACAGATGGCCATTCAGCCTCTGTTTAAAGACCTCCAAGGAAGAAGACCCCACCACACTCCAAGGGAGTGTGTTCCACTGCCGAACAGCTCTTACTGTCAAAAAGTTCCTCCTAATGTTGAGGTGGAATCTCTGTTCCTGGAGCTTGCATCCATTGCTCCGTGTTCCAGTCTCTGGAGCAGCAGAAAACAAGCCTGCTCCATCCTCAGCGTGACACCTCTTCAAATAATTAAACAGGGCTATCATATTGCCTCTTAACCATCTTTTTCCCAGGCTAAACATACCCAGCTCCCTAAGTCTCTCCTCATAAGGCATGGTTTCCAGACCTTTCACCATTTTAGTTGCCCATCTCTGGACATGCTCCAATTTGTCAATATCCTTTTTGAATTGTGGTGCCCAGAACTGGACACAGTATTCTAGGTGAGGTCTGATCAAGGCAGAATAGAGCAGCACTATTACTTCCCTTGATCTAGACATTTGAAGTTGCTTACTCTAGTTCCTTTCACCTCAAATTTGAATAAATTTGCTAATTATGTCCAATTCTAAAAATAAAAATAAAAATAAGACAGTAAAAAATCGAATGGAATGAAAATTTTCACCCATCTCTGGTGACAATTTCCCTAGCTTCCAGGAAAGGGCAAAGCTAGACTACTTCAGAAGGTGACAGAGTCTCTTTTGTTGAAAGATTTTAACCAAGGGTTAGATGTCCACCTTCCAAGGATGATTTCATTGTGGATTTCTGGATTGATGGGGGCTGGAATCAGTGACTTTTGGGATATCTTGCAATGATTCTATTATCATATGTAGGGGCCACCTGAATCTGGTGAAAGGTTCTCTGGGTGATCATTGTTACCAAGCCATCCAGGCACACAACTTTGGGATTGCATTACCCAGAATCCTGCAAATATCAGGGTCAGGGTCTTTCAGGTTTTTTCTAGAACAATCATTCCAGAATTTAGGTACCCAGATCTAGATGGATTTCAACACCCAGAAGTCCAACTAGCATATCCAATAGTCAGAGATTCAGGAAGTTGTAGGCCAACCAAATTTGGGGAACCAAGTCTAGAAATGGGAGTAAACCTGATGCTCTTGACTGTGAGTGAACCTGCTTCTTAAGGAGGTACAAGACTCTATCCATATCTCATGACAGATATTTGATATGCACTGTCCCATTTCATTAGTTAATCGTCATTTTCTTCTTCTCACATTCATTTTATACAATTCTTCATCTAAAGGTCAATGTGTTTGGTCTCTCTCCTTTTAGTCTCACTCTGTAAAATAGATTTAGACAGGGGGGGGGTAGGAGTAATTTCATCAACCAGTTATCTCCTTGGCTAGGTTAGTGTTTGAACCTAGTCTCTTGATCCAGCTGACTGCATTGCATGGGTTCATAACAATAGCTAATCAGAAAGACCTAAATCCTATTGCTAGTCCTATGTAGAATATAATCATTAAATCAATGAGTGTTGTTGTATATTGACTCATAATTCAACTTTTGATTCAGTAGGGCTAGTCTAATTAGGAGCTGGCCTAAATACCCAGATCTCATCTGATCATAGAAGTTAAGCAGTGTCAACCCTGGTTAGTACTTGGATGGGAGACAGCCAATGAATACCAGGTGCTTTAGGCTATATTTCAGAAGAAGGAACTGGCAAAACCACCTCTGAGTATTCTTTGCCTAGGGAAAAACTATGAAATTCATGGAGTCACCATAAGTTGACTGGCAACTTGCACATATACACAAACACACAATCTAACTGGGTGTGACCAACAGGATGGTGAGAGATTGTGGATATTGTAGTTCAGCATATGTGCAAGGCCAAGGTTTCTCCATCCATGGCCCAGCATCTGCAAGTTAGTTATTCTATAGGACAGTAAAGCGTCCTCTGAAATATGGGAATGGGACTCCACCTCCTAGCCAACCCCTCCCTCTATGCTATCCTGCCATCCAGAAGTTTACACAGTACAACTTAGACTTTAACAAGCAGGAGAAGCTGAGAACAAATCCTTCATACTTAAACCAGACATTTAATACCATGGGGAGCTAGAGAAAAGTGCCTAAATTGCCCAGCTATGAAAGAAATTACCAAGCTGAGGATTTAGAGGAATGGTTTCTGAAATCTAATGATGAACATGGCATGGCAATTATGCCAGCCCTCGTATTTCTTTCTGCAGTTGTGCCGCACGGTTAAATTAACTACATGAATTGAGCACGAAAAGAGAGATGTATATTGTCTGAAGGCTGTTAAAGCACTCCAATTGCTAAAAAACATTAACTTAATTATCTACATATTATACTCGGAAGAAAATCATTAGCTTCCTGTTTACGGGAAGCATCGGAGGCGAACCTACTTTGTTCGAGAAAACAGCACATAAAGAAAAATAAATGAAATGAACTTTCATTGAGGAGGAAAAAATAATAATAATAATCCAAACTGAATACCAGTTTGGCTGGCTTTATATGCCTTGAAATACCCGAGACATAAAAGTACAAGAAAAAAGAAAAATTGATCCTAGGGCTGTTGCCAACATTTTAAATGGTAATATTCTAGTGGAATTGTTGGCTTGTTGTGAATATCAAGAGTACTTTGTTTTTCATAGAGCTGTTTTTGCACATAACATGTTCTAGATAAGGTTTTTCTTTCATGGGTCTGTGTACATGATAAAAATGTAATTAGTGAATGAGACAGAGCTTGGAATTCATCCAACAGACGTGTAGTGTGGTGGTGATATAAATGGCAGAAAATAACAATCATATGCAGCTCACTTTTTAAAGAGGTGAACACCATGAGATTTCAGCCATTCTAAAAATGTTCTCAATCCCTTTTTGCATCCAAGAATGGAGCTTGGAATGACTCCAGAGCTGAGGCCTAACTGGCATGTCATGGACTTTTTGTAGAAAATGTTGTTTTATGTATTATAGTAATTTGGTTTAGTATGTATTGAATAATAGAGGTAACCAGGCAAAGGAGCTGGGAGCGAAAGGAATGTTGAGAGTGATTGGTGATCAGTGGAGTGTTTGAAGTGATTTGCATGGGATTAGTGGCTGACAACTGGTCTTGCAGTTGGATTGGTGTAATGTGTGGGGTGAATGAGTAAGGATTAGGGTTAAGAGAGTCAAGTTTAGGAATCAATGAGTGGGGATTAAGAGTCGGAATTAGCTAAGAGAAGAGTTAGAGTGATATTTTTTATTTTATTTTATTTTATTTTTGCTGTAAATGCTGTAAACCTGTATGTTTTATTCGTCTTCTGTTAATAAAGTATTGTTTTGTGTATCATACGCTTTTGGGCTCTGGGAACACTATACTGTATATAAGGACTTTGTTCAGACACGGTGTCTGTGATGACAGGAGAAGATAAAGAGAATTGATGTCCAATGTTATCCTAAGAGGAGGGAATGCTTTAGAGAACCACCTGTGATGCCAAAATCTATATGGGGGGAATTATTAGCTGAAAAAAAGCCTGTGAGAGGAGGGTAACTGTGGGGATCTGTTCACCTGTGTATAATAGTACTAACTGAAGAGAATGCTTCAACTTAAAGTGGAATAAAGTATTTTTATTGGAAATAATACAAAATGCACACACACACTCAATACATTTTCCTAAGAACCATACAAGGCTATAGAGGAGTATGGCAGAAAGACTGGATAGAGGGAGAGATTTGGGAAAATAGGACAATAGTTACCAGTCTTGAAGAGCAGAGTTTTGTACAACAAGAATATTCAGACAGGCATTTGAGGGTGACACAGGAGGTTCTGATCCAGACTCATGCTGAGAGAGTGGCTGGGTTTATCCACCATGGCACACCTTTTGATTGTTGGGGGAGTAATATTTATACCCTATTTCATATCCTGAAGGGGGTATTCTGACCAGGACAAAGCCTGTATGGCTTTCCCACGGGATAGACAAAGGAAACCAAAACTCAACTGATTGTTTTAATGGCTGGGAGATAGGAATTGATAGGTGTATGACAACCTTGCAGGGTTGGACAATTGGGGGTATAGGAGAGACTTCCATAGGATTTGGGAATAGATTTGGGAATGGTCATTTAATTGTTTGATTGAATGAATCACTCCTGAGATACCCAAGCTTGGAAGAAAGGATTAGCACATACCTCCTTAATGACTGTGTTTACCTATGGGGCTTCCACACAATCCTAATATGGGCTTTTTTTGCCATAGTATTTCTAAGACACATCTTAGGTCATTGTGCCCTCCAACTGACCTTTCTGGTTTGCCCCAGCCAACTGACCCCCAAAAGTGTCTAATATTTTCAATTATAAGATATCATGGGGAGCAGGGAGTAAGGCATACGAACACCAGTGGGGATAGATGTTGTATAATATTCCACACAAGAACCTTGAAGGCATCTAGTAGGTCCCCACAGTCAGTTGCCACAGCAGTGGGAAAGAAGGTAGCTCTTTACATTGGTGGCAGAAGTGGGGATAGGGAAAAACCCGCAGTCTTGGTGATAGCATTGAGATTGTGGAAGTCTTCACACATGGTAGCAGTGGAGATTTAAGCAAAACATGGCATCTGGCAGAAAAAGTGGTGGAATAAGAGGCAGGAGCCTCACACTAACTTCTTGCTTTTTTAACTGTAACTGTATCCTCGTGGAATTACATGGTGGTGGTTGTACACTAGCATTGTGCAACCATTTGTGTATCTGCCAATTTGCCTACCTATTGCTCTGTTGTGCAATACAGAATGTCCGGTGATATGCAGAAAGCACTGGTGAACCATTACACCACCCTCCAGGAATACATGACTGCATGGATGGCATCTGCTTGGTTGGTCCCAAATAGACTAGATCCACTGAATCAGTTGTTCAATGGTGATTCAACACAAGCTTGTTTTCTGCTGCTCCAGAGATTGGAACACAGAGCAATGGATGCAAGCTCCAGGAACAGAGATTCCACCTCAACATTAGGAGGAACTTTTTGACAGTAAGAGCTGTTCGGCAGTGGAACGCACTCCCTCGGAGCGTGGTGGGGTCTCCTTCCTTGGAGGTCTTTAAACAGAGGCTGGATGGCCATCTGTCGGGGATGCTTTGATCGTGATTTCCTGCATGGCAGGGGGTTGGACTGGATGGCCCTCGTGGTCTCTTCCAACTCTGCAATTCTATGATTCTATGATTCTATGAGTAAATACAACTAATTCAATGGCTCTACCCTAGTCAAGACTAATGACAGGTCTATGTACAACAGGTGAATCCTAAACAAGAGGTAAATCTAGACTGAGACTAAATTCTCCAAGGTTTCTACCTCCAACAGAGGTAAAACTTCTATTTTGGAATATAATTGGCTAGTTTTACCTATACTGCACTTAAAGGTTTGGTTCCCCCCCCCCCCAGATGGAGCAGTACAGTGACTTCTTGAGAAATCTGATGACCTCTGCCTAACAAAGCAGTCTGTGGCTTCACAAAGGGACAGACATCCTGGATACCAAGAGAGGTTGCCTCATTGTTGATTTAAATGTTAATGTCCTTTGTCTCAGCTCCCACATGGCCAAGAAGTAATAGCGCCCTCTGCCTGCATGAGATCCCTCACCTGAACAACAACACAAGTAACATCTGAGACAACATGTAGGCCTGTGACTCCCACATCATAACTTTTCTTTCCTTAATTTTTAGCACCTTTTGCCTGATGAAGAAGCTAATAGACTTTCAAAAGCTTGCATTGTATGTTTTTTTTTTCATTATTATTTTTTATTGTTACACATACTCATATTACAAATCGCATTTTAGTTTGTATAGTACAGTTTTACATATATTACACAAAATGCGCAAATCTTGACACATTCAATCTTCCATACTTTCAGCTTACATTTGTAACTCTTTTTTTCTTGTTAATCAAAAATTGGAGTTGTAGGACTTTTTCGGATGAAGAAAAATAACGCAAGCAGCCTCTCCAGTTTGCGAGGCTGCTGCGCTGCAAAGCGCCCCTTTCGTATGACGCTCGCCCCTGCTGGTACTGTTGCGGTACCGCAGGGAGAGCTGAGCATCATATTTCGTTGATTTTTTACTCACAAAAGTTGATCGTGAGTAAAAATCAATGATTAGTGTCCCCATAGCCTCACCGCATTTCCAGCATTTTTTCTCCCCTGTTTTGTACATCTTATCCAATTTAACAGGTGTAAGGTGCCATCTGTAAAACATTTTGATGAAGTTTTCTTTTAAATTTTGTGCTAATGTAAATTTTTGAGTGTCCCTCCAAGCCCTTTCCCAGTTTTTCATCTCAATACTGTACCCCAGGTCTTGCATCCATTTAATCATTGATTCCTTCACATGTTCCGTCTCTAGTTCTCTTTCTAGTAGTAGTTTGTAAAAACTGGCTACTTGGTGTTTTGTTTTTTTTAAAAAAACATCTTATCAACATAATTTTTGTCTAGTTGAAACTGTTCTAATTTTAGATCCATCTTGAATTTCTCATATATTTGTTTATGAAGGAACCAATTTATTCTGAAACCTGTTTCTTCCATTTGTTCTTTAGTTTTGATCTTTTTTGTTACTTGAGTTTCTTGGATTATCAGATCTTTATATCTCATCCATGTTTGTTCTTTAGATTTCCATTTTCCAAAAAAGGCCTCATGGGTCAAGATCCACCAAGGTATTTTATCATAGAATTTCTTTTTATATACCTGACATGTCTTTAGAAGCGCTCGCCTTACATAGTGATTGTCAAATCCCTTGTTTTCTTTTTTCTTGCTGTACCAGAGGTAGGCGTGCCATCCAAACACCAAATTATAACCCTCCAAGGCTAGCAGTTTCATGTTTTCTAAGGTTACCCAGTCTTTTATCCATGATAGAGCACACACGTGATAGTACAGTTTTAGGTCTGGAAGGCCGCATCCACCTCTCGTCTTATAATCTGTTAATAATTTCTGTTTTATTCTTGGTCTCTTCCCTTCCCATATATACTTAGATATTTCCGTATTCCAGTTTTTGAAACATCTCAGATTTATTATAGTGGGAATATTTTGAAATAGGAATATAAACTTTGGGAGAATTGACATTTTGATCGAAGCTATCCTACCTAAGAAAGATAAACGAACTTTTGACCATTTTTCTAGATCTCTTTTTACATCTTTCCACATTCTGTTATAATTATTTTTGAACAGGTCTGCGTTTCGTTTAGAGATCCATATTCCTAGATATTTTATCTTTGTCGCTATCTTATATCCTGATTTAACCTCTATTTGGTTCTCCTCTTTTTTTTTTTGGTGATGTTTTTGGTCAGGACAGCTGTTTTATCCTTATTAACTTTGAATCCTGATACCGCTCCAAATTCCTCCAGTATTTTATTAAGCTCATCCAGTTGTTCTAACGGGAAAAGCTTGCATTGTATGTTTTGCATGTTTTTTTTGTGGATTCTGGATTTTGTTTAAATAGGCATCTGTGAAATGGTTTACTTGGGGAACTCCACTTATTCAGACATAAACTGAATACATCCATTGCAGAATGGTCAAAAGATTACAACCTCCTGTGTAAAAGAATTTGTACATGTTTATGATTTTAGTTGTGTGTTCCAACATGGCAGGGGGTTGGACTAGATGGATTTTGTGGTGACTTTCAATTCTAGAATTCTATGACAATGATAACAGCAAGAAGAAGATTCTGGCCATAATTTCTAAGCCCTGTTCCTATTGTAACATTTGTAGAGTAACTTGGGCTTGGAGACACAAGAGCAGCAGCCATGACTTCTGTGAATCAAGTGAATCAAGATTGAAAACTCTGACAAATAGTTACCATCACACAAGAATGAGCAATTACATGGCTGGAATCCAGTTGGTTAGTCCCTAAAAGAGTAGACCCATTCAAATTGTTGAATCAGGTAAATCATAGAATCATAGAGTTGGAAGTGGTTGTATGAGCCATCAGATCCATCCTCCTGCTCAATGCAGGATCTTCAGCTAGAGCATCCTCAGCAGGTAGCTGTTCAGCCTCTTTTTGAAGACATTCAGAGAAGGAGACCTCAGCATCTCTCTAAGTAATTGGTCCCATTGCCAAATTTCTCTTACTGTCAAGGAGTTCCTTCTAAGGTTCAATCAAAATCTACCCTCCTGTAACTTCAAACCATGAGACCAAGTTCTGCCCTCTGAGGCAGCAGAGAACAAGCCTTCACCTGCCTCTTTGTGGTAGCCCTTAAGGTGTTTAAACAGTGCAATCATGTCCCCCTCAGTCTTCTCCTCACCAAGCTGAACATACCCAGATCCTTCAACCTTTCCTCATCTGTCTTGTTCTCCTTACCTCTTGTCATCCTTGTTGTCCTTCTCTGAACTCCAACTTTTCTATATCCTTCTTAAAATGAGGTGCCCAGAACTGAACACAGCGCACCAGGTGAGGTCTGACCAGCACAGAATATAGGAGGGGGAGCTCTTACTTCCCTCAACTTGGAAACTATGCTTCTATACTACAGGCTAAGATAGCATTTGCCTTATTTGCTGCAGCGTCACACTGCTGGCTCATGTTCAACTTATCATCAACAATAATCCCAAGAGCCTTTTCACATGTATTACTGCTGAGCCATCTATCCTCCATCCTATAGCTGTGTATTCAGTTTTTGTGTCCCTAAATGTAGAATTTTACATTTGTCTCTGTTGTCTTTCATTCAATTAGCATCAGCCCAATTTTCTAGTTTATCGGGGTCCCTTTGAATTATGTTCCTATTTTCCAACTACCCCTCCTGGTTTTTTATCATCCACAAATCTGACAGATTGCCTCAGCCTCATAATCTACTGTGAATAATATATATGTGTATGTATATGTGTGTGTGTGTGTGTGTGTGTATGTATGTATGTATATCCCTGAAGAGTGTCAGCCCCAGGGCAGAGCCCTGCAGCACTACACTTGAGATTTCCTTCCAATTTGAAACACAGGCATCGATGACAACTCTTTGAACACATTTTTCCAACCAATTATTCAACAGCTCTGTTCTGGTTGAGACTAACAATAGGTTTTGGACCTGTGTAAAATGGTCAGACATCTGGAACTCAGCATATAAAACCATGAACTGAAGAAATCTGTTGTGCAGCAGACGAAGTGTAGAACATCATGTGTAAGAGAACCACCAGGATCCATCCAGGTCTTCAGCTGAAAACCCCCAACTCATTATGGGGAGTGGGGAAGGCTAAGGACTGTCCTTCCTCCTTTCTATGTAGGGAAGGGTGAGAGTTTCATTTTAATTCATTTTTGACATGAAGTTACCCCCAAATTGCAAAGCTTGAATGTGTGAGAATGCAAAATTGACTGATTTGAACAGCTTCTACACAAGCCCCGTCTTAACAAGGAGTTCTCTTTTTCTCTTGGACTTCAGTACTTTCTCCTTGCTTGCTTTCTCTGTCCTGTCTGTTCTTCTCCACCCACTTCATTTTTCTACTCTTCTTCCCCACTTCTTCTATGGACTATGATCTTTGTAAAGCCAAAGTTATCACTTCCACATGTCTCTGCTTTGCCACTTTTACCCTTATCCAGCTCAGCTGTTCAGTCAACTAGCATGGGTGGGAAGCCAGATCAATTCTCTCCTTCATGAATCTACTGTGAATCATATATATATATATATATATATGTTTACAACATGCACCTTTGGTAACAATCCCACTTTTCTACCACACAGTGAATGGCAGAGGCAAGCAACATAGGCTACATACAGTCTGCAGTCAATTTGGAGTTCCTGACATAGAATTTACCAGTATGGCAGCATCCAAGGTTGATCATCCTTGCTCTATTAATAGGGATATGCATTTATATTGTAATGACTGGAAACTATTATTATTATTATTATTATTATTATTTTGCACTGAAGAGGTTCTGTTCATTTCATTTGTTATCCCTGGCTAACTCCAGAGGATGGAAGGGTTGAGCATTTGACAGATCCCCAGATTGAGCAGTGTGCCTATTGCCCAAAGATGGCTACAGTAATACTATTTCCCTTTTGCAAAGGCAAAAAAGAGAACAAGATGCAAGCAGGGATATAGATCTTTATTTGCTTCATTTTTGTATGCATGAACAAATCAAAGTTGTCTCTCTGCCGGGTAAGATCTTATCAGAGTTTTTTGTTCATTTTTGGTGATTTTTCACATTTTAAGCCTTTTTGTGTGTGTGTGTGTGAAAAAAAATATGTTTGCATTTAAAAACTGTGGAGCTTTTTGTGGGGAAAACCCATTTTTTTCCTCAGGGGAAAAAATGTGTATTTTGACCAAGCAACACTCTTTTATGAATAAAATGTTGGATTTGTGGGTTTTTTTGTTTTTTTTGTTTTTGCACAAAACCCCAAATGGTTAAACATCAGGATTTTTTTAAAATCCATTTTGAATTTTTTAAATATAGGAACAATAGGCAAAAAGAGGGGATGGGTGGGGATTGCACAAACAAACCTATTGCAAAAAAGAAAGTTCCATAATGCACAAAAGTCTCTTTTCCTCAATGAAATGTCTTGATGTATTGAGATATCTTTTCTTATTGAGGTGATAAAGCTTGAAACCATTTTCTTGGGTGCAAGCAAGGAGATTTCTCACTCTATGTGTCCTAACCCCTGATTTATTTGGGGGTTATTGGGGGTGCCATGTACAAATGTCTTTAAGGGACAAAGGCTTTCAAAATCCTAGAGCCATCATTGTGCAATTGGTTCCACTCTGTTTTGATATTTGCAGATCATCTTTCAGGGATTAACTGTTCCCAGGTGACTTGCAACATATTAAAACATAAAATTCATTCATAGTGCTGCTACACACCATAAAACCATGCACTATAAAACAGGGAAACATCTAAAAATGTTATAACCGAGGCAGTGTGGGGAAAAACACACACAATGTTAATATCGAAATGAGTAACAATGAAAAAAAAGTTTAAAAACAGAAGCAGTTATACACCAAACAACAACAACAAAATATCAAGTGCAAACACTTTGAACCAAGAAATCTTCAGGGCCTATTTAAAAGTTATCAATGTATGGGCCAGAAGTATGTACATCTAGTGAAACATTTTTGTCTTTGTCAGGTGTTCACGTGCACTGGGTGCCTCTTCAAAAGGTTCAGGCAGCAAAAATAAACAGCAAAAATAAAATATGTTCCTTCAGACATAAGAATAAAGGTGCAGACACAGGCTTGTGTCTAAAATAAACTTCTCTTTACTTGGGCATAATGAAGAATATTTACAGATATATACAGCATTCAAGAGAAGACATCTTCACACATCGAGGTGTAAAACAGAGCTGTTCAGTTCAACTCTATATGAGAAACTAAATACCCAGCTCTGCAGACTTCCTAGCACCTCCCCCAGTCAGGTCTGCACCAGAGCTGAGAGCTCATCAATATTGATACATTTGCTAGCTTTCTGCAAACTGCCACTAGCTCTCTTTCTCTCTCTCTCTCTCTCTCTCTCTCTCTGCTGTACTCTGCACACTGTTACATTCTAGGTCTTTACAGAATAAATCTACTGTATGTCCCAATATTCTGACAGTTTAAACATCACACCAAACTAATTTTTGATGCCTTGGGTGTTTGAAGTCACCATTTAAAACAGATGCTCCAGAGCCCTTGCCTTTTGGTTCAACTTGAACAAATACCCTTCCAAGAAAAGACTTGAACACCAACCATGCCATGTGGCTTCACCAGGGGTCAGTGGTAGCTCCTGTATCAGCTGGGTGGTGAACCCACTCCAGGTTTTTTTGTCTGAATTTTAAAGGTACTATCTATGAGGCTGAACCTTCATATTCTCTGGGGTTTTGTTCCAGGACCCCCCCCCCGTGGATACCAAAATCCATGAATACTCAAGTCCCATTATATCCAATGACATAGCAAAATGGTGCTCTTTATTTATATGGCAAAATCAAGGTTTGGTTTTTGGATTATTATTTTTAAAGAATATTTTCAAGCCAGGAATACTTACATCCGTGGATACCAAATCTGTTGATACGGATGTGTTGAGCTATTTAAATGGCTTCAAAACTCTTTTGAACTTGGTCTTCTTCATTGCACAATGAGCTATTTGGCAATATGGCGGGACAGCAATATTTTAAACACTAACAAGATTGACATCAGTTCAAAGAATCTTAATGGAGATAATGTTAATGAAATGAGACAAGTAGAATAAATCCCTTGTATCAAATGTTGAATGGTCAATGCATGGGCAAATCCACTTGATTTAAGGGGTCTATTGTAGTAAGAATGTACAGCAGGATTTTGGGTTGAGTGTTTTTATCATGACTTCAATTATAAATGCTATTCTGGAACAAAGATCTTTTGCTACAAGTTCTGCTCCTGTAAAGATCAACAAAGCAACAGCAACAACTCTGTGTTAGCATCCCTTTTCTTATCATATAACAGAAAGAAGAAAGAATGGCTGCAAGGAACAGCCAGATGGAAAGGGATATCGTCATAAATCCTGACCACAAAGATGGAACTGTCATAGTACTAAACACTGCCGGCTACATAGCAGAAGGTCAAAGACAGCCAAATGATGAAAACAAAACAAAACAAAACCACACTAACTCTTGAACAAACATTGTCGCAGCACTCAAATAATCATGTCACTAAATCCATAGAAAACCTCATAAACAGCAAAGTGCTTTACAAATGAGGCAGCTGATCTTTTCATTAATCCAAATCCTGCTTCTAGAAAGATTGGTATCTTTCCAAAAAATCTACAAAGCTATAATCACAAGATGCCCAGTTGTTTTAGGTATTAACACAAGAAGAGAAAGAATAGCTCTGAATATAGAGTTAAATTGTAGAGGCTGGTATAGTACAAAACATGCAATCATATAACAGAGCCCCCAATGGGTTGTTGTTTTTTCTCACTCATAATCAAGTCTTTAAATAAACAGAATTGATTATCACAGAACCATAGAGTTGGAAAAGATCACAAGATCACAGTCCAACCCAGTGCCATGCAGGAACACATAATCAAAGTACCCCTGACAGATGGCCATCCAGCCTCTGTTTAAACACCTCCAAAGAAGGAAACTCTGCCACACTCTGAGGCAGTGCATTCCACTGCCAAACAGCTCTTACTGATAGGAAGTTCTTCCTAATGTTTAGGCAGAATCTCTTTTCCTGTACTCTGAACCCATTGCTCCGTGTCCTAGTCTCTGGAGCAGCAGAAAACAAGTTTGCTCCATCCTCAATATGACATCCCTTCAAATATTTAAACATGGCTATCATGTCACCTCTTTACCTGCTCTTCTCCAGGCTAAGCATACCCAGCTCCCTAAGCCACTCCTCATATGGCATGGCTTTCAGACCTTTCACCATTTTGGCCACACTCCTCTGGACATGTTCCAGCTTGTCAACATCCTTCTTGAATGGTTGTGCCCAGAACTGGACACAGTATTCCAGGTGAGTTCTGACCAAAGCAGAATAGAGTGGTGCTATTACTTCCCTCGATCTAGACACTATACTCCTATTGATGCAGCCTAGAATCTCATTGGATTTCTGGCTGCCATGTCACACAAGTGACTAATGTTCACCTTGTGGTCTGCTAAGACTCCTAGATGTTCACCTTGTGGTCTGCTAAGACTCCTTTTTGCATGCACTGCTATCAACAATAAAATAACAAAATAACAAAAATGCTCAAATTCCTATTGTTAGTCCTTGCTAGAGTAGCATCTAGGGGTGCAGCCACAGTGGAAAGGGGGAAGCAAAATGAGGGCAATGACCCACCTTAAATAATTCTGCCTGCCACAAATTTTTCCTTCAATCTTCACATCTCAAGCATTATAAGAAAAGGAGGAGACAAAGTGACCAAGGGAATGTGAACACATAAAATAAAAGAATTCTAGCTGTGAAAAGTTTTTGATGTCTCACTCTTTGCAATGCTAGAAATTTGGGAACTGAAGGAAAATGTCATAGGGATGATACATTTGGATGTCTAAACTGTATATTTAAATGTGGAACTAAAAATTGTAAGTTACTGTCATGCTAGAAATTAGGGGAGTGAGGAGCACTTCATTGGACAGTGAGAATTCTCATTTGGGTTGTGTATTCAATACCCATATCCCTCCCTTCCCCATGGCTACACTCCTGGTAGAGCCATTGAAATCACTTGCACTTACCAACAGGTAGACACACCATTCAACAACTGATTGAATAGGTCTATGTTAGTCAGGACTAAGCAGCAGGACTGAAGCCAAATATCATGGACTATAACCAACCCCTAGAACTCTTCACTCATCAAATATCTTCTTCACCATAGGTTTGGGCTCCAAAGTGGCAATGGGAAGTCATGCAATGTCATTTCTGGCCACCATCTTGGAGGAAAAATTGAGGAAAAAGATGGTATTTTGGCTCACTTCAGGGTATATGCCTCATGGAAGAAATCGTTTCTTGGAACGTCTATGATTGCCCATCCCTGTTCCAGACACACAAACAACATATACACAACAAACAATAGCAACAATAACAACAACAAAACAAAAAAGGACTGACAATATTTTTTTAAAAAAATCCTTCTGTTCAAAGGATACCATGAACATGCCATTCTATCCATGTTTTTGAGAGAGAGAAATCTCCCCTGCAAAAATGAGAACTCAGTCAGCAAAGAACATCACCCATCCATGGTTGATTTCCACTGAGCACCTCTTAACTATCAACCTGCAATCAGAGAACACTATCCCATTATTAGCCAACTTTCTATAGCAATCAGAAAACCTCTGGTAACAGCATTTTTCCAGCTTCCAAATCTACACTGAATGCTAGTAAGAGCTGTAGTGAAACCAGGACCACATCTTGGTGAACACCAATTATAGCCTTCCTTGAGTTTATCTCAGGGAGGCAGTTATAGAATCATAGAATTGCAGAGTTGGAAGAGACCACGAGGGCCATCCAGTCCAACCCCCCTGCCACGCAGGAAATCACAATCAAAGCATCCCCGACAGATGGCCATCCAGCCTCTGTTTAAAGACCTCCAAGGAAGGAGACCCCACCACGCTCCGAGGGAGTGTGTTCCACTGCCGAACAGCTCTTACTGTCCAAAAGTTCCTCCTCATGTTGAGGTGGAATCTCTGTTCCTGGAGCTTGCACCCACTGCTCCGTGTTCCAGTCTCTGGAGCAGCAGAAAACAAGCCTGCTCCATCCTCAGCGTGACATCCCTTCAAATACTTAAACAGGGCTATCATATCGCCTCTAAACCGTCTTTTTTCCAGGCTAAACATACCCAGCTCCCTAAGTCTCTCCTCATAAGGCATCGTTTCCAGACCTTTCACCATTTTAGTTGCCCTTCTCTGGACACGCTCCAATTTGTCAATATCCTTTCTGAATTGTGGTGCCCAGAACTGGACACAGTATTCTAAGTGAGGTCTGACCAAGGCAGAATAGAGTGGCACTATTACTTCCCTTGATCTAGACACTATACTTCTATTGATACAGCCCAAAATTGCATTGGCCTTTTTAGCTGCCGCATCACACTGTTGGCTCATGTTCAACTTGTGGTCTACTAGGACTCCTAGATTCCTTTCGCACGTAGTCTCATTCAACCAGGTCTCTCCCATCCTATATTTATGCATTTCATTTTTCCGCCCTAAATGCAGTACTTTACATTTCTCCGTATTGAATTTCATTTTGTTAGCTTTGGCCCAGCTCTCCAGTCTATCCAGGTCATTCTGAATTTTGATCCTGTCCTCTAGGGTATTAGCTACTCCTCCCAATTTGGTGTCATCTGCAAATTTGATAAGTATGCCCCTAATTCCCTCATCTAAGTCATTGATAAAGATGTTGAATAGCACTGGGCCCAGGACAGAACCCTGTGGCACCCCACTGGTCACATCTTTCCAAGACGAAGAGGAGCCACTGCTGAGCACCCTTTGGGTTCGGCCGGTCAACCAATTACAAATCCATTGAACAGTTAACTTGTCTAGCCCACATGCTACAAGCTTGTTTGCAAGAATGTCATGGGGAACCTTGTCAAAGGCCTTACTGAAATCAAGGTATGCAATGTCCACAGCATTCCCTTCATCTACCAAGCTTGTAACTTTATCAAAAAAAGAGATCAGATTAGTCTGGCATGACTTGTTTCTCTGAAACCTGTGTTGACTTTTGGTGATTATGGCATTGCCTTCTAAATGTTCACAGACTCTCTGTTTAATGATCTGTTCTAGAATCTTCCCTGGTATTGATGTCAGACTAACTGGACGATAGTTGTTGGGATCCTCTTTTTTCCCCTTTTTGAAGATGGGAACAACGTTTGCCCTCCTCCAGTCTGCTGGGACTTCTCCTGTTCTCCAGGAGTTCTCAAATATTATTGCCAATGGCTCTGAGATTATATTTGCCAGGTCTTTTAATACTCTTGGATGTAGTTCATCTGGTCCTGGAGATTTAAATTCATTTAGATTAAGAAGGTATTCCTGTACTACCTCTTTACTTATTTTGAGCTGGATTTCCCCTATTGTGTCCTCTGTTCCATTCTCCTCAGGTTGGTCCTCTTTTTCCTTTTCTGAAAACACTGAGGCAAAGAAGGTGTTGAGTAATTCTGCCTTTTCTCTGTCCCCTGTTAGCATTTTGCCATCTTCTCCACGTAGCGGCCCTATCATTTCCTTCTTCCTCCTTTTGCTGCAGACATACCCAAGGAGTGCAAAACTTATTATATTCAATCAAACATCTCCTGCATATCCTACAACGTAAGTTGTATCACTGGATGCAAACATCCAGAATGTCATATTCAGGATTTGGGTAAAACAACACGTAACTGATATATATGTTTTAGGAGCCAGCAATCCATAATCTTGATGGGAGGGGTGAGTGGAACAGCCACTTGCAAAACATTTCATTTCGGATAATCACAGTCTCTTTGATTGGTCTGTTATTGCTATAGAAATGCCATTTGATCCAAGAACATTGTAAACAAAAGAATGCTCTTTGATGTATGGACCTAAATCCAATTGCTATTCTCGAGTCAAAGAGATCATTGAGTGAGTGGAAACTTGGGAAGTACTAACTTGGGTTAGTACTTGGGTGGGTGGGTACAACAGAGAACACCGGGGATTTTCTGGTTGTGCTAGGAAAGAATCCTAACTGAAACGTGGAGTAGCACTGCCTACTCCACTTGGCACTAATGGAGTAGACAGATGAGTGGTCTGACTCCATATAAGGCAGTTTCCTATATCCTTAAATTGCTTTTGGCCTGTGGACAGTCCAGGAATTGCAGACTGAGGGCTTGTCTACACTATAAAAAAAATTCTAGTCTCAGTTTCCTGGTCTGCAGTAACGCTACAGTGACACCATTAATTCCACACACAGAGGACACATCAGGGTGACTTACCAACATTCAGGGGGGGAAAGGTGACACAAGGCTGATAGAGTGGGGGAATGAGTTTGGCTTGGGTGTGCCCAGAGCAGAAGTAAAACAAAAACGGTGGCATACACCATGCTTGCCAGCACCAACCAGATCCTGCCCACCAGAAACTCCTCCTGCCTCCAGCTCTACACTAAAGCTGCCTTGGAGCACTGGCCACACACAGGATTATCCAGATCCTTGGGGAAACTCCAGGCTAAAAGGTGAGTTTTTAAATAAGCGCATGAAAGCCCTGTAAAACACATTCCCTATGAATCCTCCAGAACACCATGTGAACTGATCACAGCAACTAAGGGATTTTAGTAAGTATAGACTTTATTTTTTTTAATTTTTATTTATTTATTTATTTATTTATATCCCACTCTTCAGCCACAAGGCTATCAGAGCGGCTTACAAATTGTTTTAAGCAATAGCTATTTACACATCTACACTGCATTAAACAGTTTCCAACGTGTGTTAGCTAATTGCCCCCCACAAGCTGGGTACTCAATTTACCGACCTACAAAAGGATGGAAGGCTGAGTGAACCTTGGAGCCTGCTGGAATCGAACTTGCGATGTGGTGGCTTGCAGTACTGGCATTTAACCACTGTGCCACCAGGGCTCCAAGTTCTGAAAAAAATCTGTGACACCTGGAACTGAAGCCAGAATCATCACAGCCCTTCCCCTCAATGAGGAGGCTAAAACGTGACATCAGCGTTGAGAATATTCTACCCACAGTGTTCTAAAATGACCCACCCCATCCTGATTGTTGTTGCTTCTGTTGTTACATGCCATCAAGTCAAGTCTGGCTTACTTACTTGTATGGTGACCCTATCCCTAGTATTTTCTTGACAAGATTTTTTCAGAGGAGGTTTGCCATTGCGTTTGTCTTAGGCTAAGAGACTGTGACTTGCCCAAGGCCACCCAGCTGGTTTCCATGGCAGAACAAAGATTAGAACCCCAATTGACAAGAGTCCTAGTCCAACACTCCAACCACTGCAACACACTGGCTCTCCCTGATTACACAACAGCAGACAAAGGAATGTTTTACTTTACAAATTTGATATTTCTTAATACGTTTTACGATAGATAGATAGATAGATAGATAGATAGAGTGCACTAGAATAAATATATGGTTTTACTGATTAACAGTGTTCCTCCTGGAACCAAAAAGGAATATTTGATATGCTTTTTGATGCTTTCAGAACTGTGTGCATGTGAGTGTGTGTTTGTATGCATGGTTAGAACTTGATTTACTGCCTCAGACTCACTTGGCTTCTTTCATTGTTTTATGTTCCAGCTTTGCAAACTCTGCACCATAAATGATTTTCTGTCCTGCCTCTACAAAATGGTTCCTCCAACACAGAGGGAGTTTAGGGAGCCATTATTGGCTATTAGGGACCTTTGTGCTCGTGTATATATGTGTTGTGCAAAGCACTTCTCAGAATGCCGGATGTTTACAATCTTGTGGAGTGTGTTGCCATGGCAAAGATTGTTCGGCAAGAAGTAGATGTGCTGCAAGTGTGCGTGTTTGGCGGCATAAGTGTGGCAAAGAAAATCCAACAATGAGATCTCTGCAACTACTTAGGAACAATTTTGCCCATATTTTTGACAATAGAAAACACTTTCCCCCTCAACATTACAATTACCCATCACTATTAGTGTTGCAAACTGAAAAGCAAGTGCTTTGGCTGAGATGAGGTTTTCGTTTTCTCTCAAAACATAAGCACTGGAATGTTTCTGTTCAGTGGCACACAAAGTGTACCTTTGATACCCAGGGACTGATTTAAGCTCTACTGGATTAAAAGGCAGCAGGTACAAAGACTCTGAGAATTGTCTTGCTGGTTTGGAGGAAAGGTTCTAGTTAAGCCAACAGCAAGTAGCCAAATGTTTCCAGAACCTCAAAAACAGAACATGAAGGCCAGAGCCCCTGCTGAACCAAAAGCCTATCTAGTCCAGCATTCAGTTCACACACTGGCCGGCCAGATGCCTGAGGGAAGGCCACTAGCAAGAAAGGAGTATGATGGCACTGACTGTCTTGTTTTCCCCACATCAGATAGAGGATAAAATGGATTGTTATTCTAAATTGTAGCCACTGATGGCCCCGATCCCCATGAATTTAACAAATACCCCCTATAGAGTTATCTCAGTTGATAGCCATCACAATGTTTTATGGTAGTGAATTCCACCATGCTCTGTGTGAAGAAGCACTTCCTTCCATCTTTCCTGAATCTCTAACCATTCAGCTTCAATGGATGATAGGATGATACTTATCTTTATTTTATTTTTCTGTGACCTCACAGGGCACAGCTCCATTGTGCCTTAGCCTCAGTAGTAGATGAAAGGCCGTCTTTCCATTCCAACTGCCATTGCTGTGGTCTTAGAGGGAGAGAAGAATAGGTGGTATCTGCCAGACTTATTCCCCTCCTCCACTGCCATTCCCCTTTCCTTGTTTTGTGTCTTTTTTTAGATTTTAAGCCTGAAGGCAGGGGATTGTCAAATTGATGATTTGTAAGCCACTCTGGGAGACTTTTTGGATGATGGTTGGGGTATAATATGCAAAATAAATAATGTTTACTATACTGTCTGGAATCCTTTTGATGACATATACGTACTGATACAACCTGGAGTTATGCCAGCATATGTAATTTTTGGAATGTTACAGAAGGAGGTATTCCATACCTTCCTGAATCTCCGGCTGATGGTAGTTGAAGAATCATCTGGACAATCAGCTCATGCTTTTGATTCCAAAAAAGCTGCTGCCAATGACACAGTGAAAAATGGTATAGGAGAGGAAAGGCAAAAATTAGGGTAACCAGGAGTGATGATTGGTTTCCATGTCAGTGGGGCAGTGAATCTACTTCTGGTTTTAGTCTGAACTTTAAGTGAGCTATCCAAGGTTTTGAAACTTCCCTCCTTCCCAAGAAGTTCAATAACTATGATAGCACCTTCAAAGTTTGGGCTAAACCCCAGAGCAGGTATACATATACATCCCAACATGCAAAACACCAACTGCCACTGGGTGAAACTCCAGGCTGGTTTCTTTACATAACTCAGATGCCCCTAGGTGCTTCATTGGGCCAATGGAAGGGATAACTGGGGAAAAGGCTCAGTGCTGTGTGCAAACCTGTGGCATTTAAAAAAATTACATTGAGTCAATTGTCATTGGAGGCCAACACGGACCTCATTTTTTTAGGGAAACTTGCTGGTTTCTGATTGGCTTGCTGAAGTTCAATCAGAACCACGTTGGATACTGAGGGGGAGTGTTACTCAGACAACTCTGTCTCAATGTCAGAGTGCCACTGATTTGGAGCACTGGCTACCTGGCATTTGATTGTTCTGAATATACATAAGCTTGCATGCCCAGTGGTCAAATTCAATATTAAAAGAGTTTGTCAAATGAGAATAAGCTTGATCATCTAAGTGACCTTGGAACTTGGCAGCATGCAGTGGGGCAGATCTCTCTGTACTAACTGGTCTTGGGGCATTATCTCAAAAAAAAAAAAAAAGCTGATGCTGCATAGAAGCCAGTGCTAGGGTAACTCCTATTTTATATCTTTTAATATTATTTCTCCAGGTGTTTTTTAAAAACCAAAAACTAATGTGATATATTGCAGTCTTTATGGTGTAGGTGTTCACAAATGTATGTGTGTGCTCAAGTGCTTGAGAGAGAGGATAAGCACTGAAAAGTCATTTTCCACTGTCATGAAAATGCCTAGTCACATCAGTATTACTGTTGGTTGTGAGGATTAAACATTTCTTACAGAGATGGCTGGAGACTCTGGAATTCCAGGATGAGGAATCCACCCTTGGTTTTATCAGCAGTGCTGCCATAGCTGCTCCAGTTTCTCCAAGAGCTACCCAGGTACTGATCCTATCCCTAATATAGGTTCAGCATCTGGACAGCTCCCATATAACCTGTAGCAACTGTGCTGGTGTTAAAACCAAGCAGACACCCATTCCCCACCCTGAAATTCCAGAGCCACCAGTTGTCTATAATTTACTATGGATGTCCACTTGGAAGGGAGCCTATCAAGTTCCACAGGACTTAATCCCAACTGAATATGCATAGAATTACAACAATATTATCACAGGAAGGCCAGACAGTCAGCTGCTTGAGTTTATGATAGCGTATATCCTATTGTTTGTTCCAGCTAGAGTGGAGCCACTGAATCAATTTGATTTATCTATGTGTTGACTCACCATTCAACAATTGATTCAATGAATCTAGTAAGCAACAAGATTCTAGCAGAAGTAACCAACTGGATGTTTTAAAGGACATCTTATATTATTGAATGGATATAGAGACCCAGTGTGGTATAGTGGTTTGAGCATTGGACTATGTCTCTGGAAACCAGGGTTTGAATCCCCTCTCAAATATAACCTTGCCAAAAAAAAAAAAAAAAAAAACACCAACAACAACAACAACAAACAAACAAACAAACAAACAAACAAAAACACACCCAAAATGTGATAGGTTCACCTTAGGGTCACTGCAAGTCAGAAATTACTTGAAGGTACACAGCAACAACAATAGCATCTGGCCACAGAAGGACACAGTAAAATTTCCTATAGAATTACTCTTTTCTACCTTGATCAATGGTTGATCTGGGCCTGCCCAGGTGCATTCAGGATGATGTGATTCTTCTTTCCATTTAAAATAATATGTGAATCTTTGGTACTTTGTGGTGCATGTACACACAAACACACACACTCATACAAACACAGAGTAAGAGAGAGAGAGAGAGTTACTGCACTTGGCTTATTAAATCTATTACAACAGCTCCCTCTATGTAGCATGAATTGGACTCTCACTATTTATTCCTTAAACGAATACACCAAAGTCAGATATTTGGTGTATTCAGAACAAAACAAAACACCACCTACAAATCAAAATTAGAATGTTATTCAAGGGTCCAAACTAATAAATTATGTGGTGCAGACATTTTCCCACTGAAAACATCCAGATGATGTGAATATTTGTCCTTTTTGAAAACCTTCCCTAAGCTCCCTGATTTCTCTTTGCTACTTGTGGTTTCTTCAGTGAGTAAGAAGCATGGTAACATGCAATAAAAGATTCACAGGATGGTGTTACAACACAATATCTGACATGGATATATTCAGGTATCAATAGACAAATTGATAAGACTTGACAGAATCAACCAATGACAGTGTCATGTGAAGACAATTGAGGGCAGCAGGGAGTGAAAGCGAGTGAAGGAAATTAAAAGAAATAAGCCATTGTTTTCACAAGGACTGCTCCCAAAAGGAGAGAGGATATTTTGCATAGTGGCTTTAGGGGTAAAACAATCAGATTTTTCTTGACCCAGGCTAACAAAAAGTTGGTTGTCACTGGAAGCAAACAAACCCAAAGCAACTAATCAATGACCTTAAAATCCCCAATGCCATTTGAATGGCAAATAATACCAGTGAAACTGGGCCTTCATGGGTCACTGATTCACATTATTTCACATTTTCAGGCACCTGTGGCCAGACCTTGATTTGTTATCCTGATATTGAGAATAATTGGTACACAGCCACCTCCAATTCAGTTAAACATTGTTTTGGCCATGTTTACAAATATTTTGGCTGAGTGGCAGGCCTGTCCATCTTATTAACCACTAAGCCAATCCCAGTCTATCAGTTCTGCTCCAATAAAACCTCCTGCTTATAAAACATAAGGCAGACCACAAAAATAGGAGATTTATTGAGCTCTTGAAGAACTGCCTTGACTTCAGCTTGGTGGTCAGGATTTAGGTAAGCCTGCAGCAATGCAAATCAGTTATCAGATTATTATCCTGTTTTGGGCAGACATTATCGCCTTTTCAGTACCAATCTAAGACAGTTCTCTGTTCCCAGCATTTGGTGCAATACACTAATTTTCAAATATCAGGCTTGGAGCAATTGATTGTGTCATAGTCTGCTTTTTTGCGGGGGGGGTATTGTTTTTACTTTTTAAATATCTGTATATTTTTATGGGGTCATCACAAGCTGACAGGTGACTTGAAGGTACATACATGCATGCACACACACAAATATTTTCATTGTAAGACACCATGAATCTTTCTTTGAAAAAGGCACCCAAGAAATCTTAACAACTTATTTTATGGTGCTTGTGTCATTGGTGCCTTGCCATGAAAAGAACGAGTTACTTACTGTAACTATAGTTCTTTGAGTGGTCTTCTGTGAATTCACACAATGGGTTAATCCTGCATCTGTGCAGAGCACTTCAGAACCTTCTAGAAACCTCAATTCAAACTTTTGGGTGGTAGCTCTGCCCCCCCTCACCCCTGGTCTATATAAGCCCCTACCTCTCACCAACTGCTCAGTTCCTTACAGCCACTTTAATAAAGTATGTGAGAGACAGGACACCAGAGGGGAGGAGGGCAGGTTTGTGTGAATTAACAGAACACCACTCGAAGAACTATAGTTATGGTAAGTAACCAGCTCTTCTTCTTCATGGACTCTGTGAATGCACACAATGGGTAGATTAAAAAGCTCATGAGTCAGGATGGTGGGGGTGTCCAGACCAATAAAGACAAGACAACTACATGGTATGCAGGGAAAAAACTACAGTATTAAAAAAGAGGTAGGTGAGTCAAGTGAGTTAATTACCCAAAGGTAACTGTGCAACTGTGGCAGGGGGGTTGGACTGGATGACCCTCGTGGTCGCTTCCAACTCTGCAATTCTATGATTCTATGATTCTACTGCCCTGGCAAGAGCTGCGCCATCCGTGTCAGAAGATCCAGTTTGTAATTCTTCACAAAAGTGAGTGGTGTCACCCACGTGGCTGCTCTGCAAATGTCCGGTAGCAACACGCCATTCAGGAATGCTGTCAAGGTAGCTGTCACTCTGGTAGAATGACTTTCGATGGAGGAAGACACCCATAACCTCATCAGAAATCTGTATAGTCAAAGTCACCCTTTTAGAGAAGCATTGAGAAGAGGCCGGGAGGCCTTTCTTGGGGCCAGAACAGCAGTTTGTTAGTGTGGTGAAAAGACACTTTTATCCTGTCACTGGTATTATCTTTTATCCTGTCACTGGTATTATCAGACTCAGCGCAATTGATTCTCCAAGCAGCCCAGCGTCCTTCCATGCTGAAATCTTACCACTACAAGTGGCAGATGTTCTGTGACTTCCTTAGCACCAGGGGAGTCTCCCCTCATGAAGCATTGATTCCACTCCTCCTTGACTTCCTAGCATCTTTATCAGGGAGAAGTCTCCCCCTTTCTTCTGTATGGACCTATGTGGCAGCAATATCTTCTAACCTCCAGTGTCTGGAAATGGCGTCCTGTTTTTCAGACCTACGCGCCTGCTGCTTCCTACAGGGCTATAAGAACTTACACCCACCAGTGACAGGCCCCGTCACATCGTGGGATTTCCAATTAATGCTACAGGCAATATCACACCCTCCCTTTGAGTCATTGGAGTCTGTGGACATCCACCTTCTGTCTTTCAAAACAGCCTTTTTGGTAGCCATCACCTCGGCTAGGAGGGCTAGCGAGCTTTGTGCCCTCAGGGTGGATGTTCCCTATACTCAGTTCCACAGTAACAAGGTTGTCCTCTGGCCGGATGTGGCATTCTTACCTAAGGTGGTCACTTCCTTCCACCTTAATCAAGACATAGTCCTACTGTCTTTTGAAGCTTCGTCCTTGCCAAGCGCCACTGCTACTCGCCATCCCCTTGACGTGTGAGTGGCACTGGAACTCTACCTCAACAGAACAGTGTCTTTTCGCTGCACTAACAAACTGTTTGTTTGCTATTCTGGCCCCAAGAAAGCAGCAAGAAACCTGTCTGACAGCACTCAGGATGATGGTACGGAATGGTGGAGCAAGTAGTCAAGCTCGCTACTTAGAGGAATCAGGTTTCTTTTTCTGGAACTAAGGCTTAGCTTTAGAAGTAACTGGGAACTTTCTCTGGTATTGCTGATATGCTTGGGAGGTGTGCTGGGAGCAGGCTGCCAGAGGGCGTTACCATCTGTGGAAAGATGTTGGAAAACTCCTGCCATGGAAACGGGAGCAAAAAAGTTTGGCTGGGAGGAGGCATGCCAAAGCTTTTTGCAGTGGTCCGCATTTTATGCGTGTGCTCCAAATTCGTGTCTGTCTCTGTATGGATGAGACCAGACTCATCAAATGGAAGGTCCTCAATTACAGATCTGGCTGTGGAGGAAAGGCCAGATGATCAGAGCCATGCGTGTCTGCATACAGCAGTAGCACTGGCCAGAACTTACCCAGCATAGTCTGTCATGAGCTTGGCTGATTGGTGCCAGTAATCAGCTAAATTAAGGCCATCATTCCTCATATTGTGCACAACATCAAGGTCCTGTTGAGGAACCTTATCAAAATAGGGGGAGATAGTATTCCAAATGTGTCTTTGGTGCACCCCCATGCATGAAATGTAATTCGCTATTTTAATCAGGAGGCATGCGGATGAGTAAAACTTTCTCCCAACGGTATCCAGCTTCTTGCCTTCCCAATCTGTAGAGGAGGAGTAGATTTTGTGTGAAGTGCTCATCTGTGCGGCATCAACTATTATGGAGTTTGGCTTTGGATGTGAAGACAGCCATGGAGCCGCATCCTCTGAGACTCTATACAGGTGTTCCAGTCTCTTAGAAGTAGGGGGACAGATGAAAGAGTACTCCAGGCAGTTCTGGCAATCTGGATTAAGAGAGCCAACAATGGAATGTGAGGCAGAGGAGGGGCCTGCTGTTGGAGTACGTGGAAAATAGGATCATCCACATGTACATCTGGTTGAGTGGTGACCAATCCCAGTGATGCTGCCATTCTGTTCACAAGTTCTGCAAATGAACTGGCATTGTCTGTCAGAGATGGGGGTATGATTACTATACCTTTGTCTGGAGATGATGGTTTCAGAGATGGTGGTCCAGATTCTGAGTCCTCTGACTCCCAGTTCAGGGTCTGCCGGATTGGTGGAGTAATTAGTTTTGGCCATGCAGTTGTGAGCAGAGTTGGTGTCTTGCAAGGGTCTGTCGGCCTGGGAGAAGGTGTTCTCTTATGAGGTGTCCTGGGAGAAGGCTGTAGTGGAACCCACTTCTGGGGAGACTTAGACTGGTGATCCTCTTGGTCTGGTCTAGGAGAATGCACAGTAACTGGCTGATGTGGTTTATGGTGTCGGTACCATTCGTCTGGAGAGTTGGGGTGTCGTTGTCTATCCCGGTCATCTTTATGGTACCACAGTGAGTGATCATAACAGTACCATTGGCTGTACGGTACCTGTGAGGATTCGTCAAAGTAACGGTACCAAAGGTCAGGTCCCCAGTAGTACCGGTTGGAATGGAACCCCCTGAATGGGGGAGCATCATACTTTTACCACTTGTATCGCTCCCACCAGTCGTCCTCATACCACATAAAATTGTCTTCCATATACTAGGAACTGCAGGACGGTGAATGTGACGGGTGCGGATATGGTTGTGGCATGATGGACTGAGAGACAGAGCGGGTTCAAGGTCTCAGTAGCGGAGATCTTTTTGGCACCAGTGATCTGGGAGATGGTCTCGGGGAAGACATCTTCTGTTTGTCTGGTACCTCTGGTGTCGGTGTTCAATGCAGAGAATGGGACCGAGATCTTTGTTGGATCAATGGAGAGTGGGATCTACAAATCAGGACAGAACATGAGTGGGATCGCATCTGCAGTCTTCCCTCTGAGCATGATAAAGAGCGCTGGCGAAAGTGGGAGTGTCTTTGAGAGCCAGAGCAGGACCGAGAGCTGTGGCAAGAACAGGACTGTCTGCGAGAGGCAGATTGGGATTGAGAATGGGACCGAGATGGGGATTGTCTGCAAGACTCAGAGCGGGACCGATTGCAGGACCAGGACCAAGGTTGTGGCCGAGAGCAGGATTGGGAGCAAGATGCATGTGCCCCAGCCAGCAAACTCCATCTCTTCCTGGTCCTCAGCAAAAGTGCCCCCCATGCCATGGCTGCGCTGGCCGTGCAGAGCCAAATTCTGCTGCTCCAGAGACTAGGACATGGAGCAATGGACTCACACTACAGGAAAGGAGATTCTACCTATATATTAGGAGGAACTTCCTGACAGTAAGAGTTGTTTGGCAGTGAATCATACTGCCTTGGAGTGTAGTGGAGTCTCCTTCTTTGGAGTTTTCTAAACATAGGCTGGGTGGCATTTTCCGGGAATGCTTTGATTGGGTAATCCTGCATGGCAGGGGGTTAGACTAGATGACCCTCATGGTCTCTTCCAACTCTATGGTTCTAAGATTCTATGATTCTAAACCACTATAACTGTGCACTGTGCAGCTACACCTCTTGCTCACTAATTTTGTGCAAGCAGAAATACTTTCAGTTTAAGCAATATCACTTTTAGATGCCTCTCAAGGATTACAGACCTCATCCAATGTAAACTTGCGCAAATGACTCCTGTGCATTATTCATTCTGCAAGGAAAATACATTGCTTTCATTGGGGCAAAAAACCTTGCTTCTTCTCCTTCTTTAGCATGGTCTGCACTGTTCCCCCCATAGATGTTCTTCCTCCAGTCCCTTTCTCCTTCAAGTGAAAACAAGCCCTCCCTACTTCCTGGTTTCCTTCCACTCAGCCTTGATGCTCTTCTTCTCCAACCCTGGCATCAAGGTCGTTCTTTTTTATTTGCTAAATTAAAAAGCTTTCAGACCTGCTCGCACTGACATGCTTTGGCGTTCAACTCTACAGACGCACAGTGTGAAGCGCTGCAATCAAGCCGATAACACAACCAATCAAAGACTGACCTGTAAGGGGTTGCCTAGGAAACCCACACACCACAACCACACAAACAGACTCTAAAAAAACCCCAATCCTAAATTAGAGTGGGGGTGGGGTAAGAGTTCCTGCACACCAATGAAATAATATGCTTTTTAGACTCAAAATGGTAGCTTTTTGTCCCCCTCTAGTGGCCTGTAATAAATATGTACAACATAAATGGACATTCTCCTGTCTTGCCCTTTTGGTTCCAAAATCTTCACCTCTGACACTCCAGTGGGATCTGATGGCTTCCATATGAGTAAAGTGATGAATTCACTCTGGATTTTAGTTTGAACTTGCCATGCCTTACCTGGAGGAGCCCACCTCATATGAAGAAGGAGAAGAGAAGTGGCAGGAGAATCAGTCCCAGCCAAAGCCAGAGAAGACTGGCAACCTTGTTGTGACAGAAGCAGAGCCCAGTCCACCCCAGGAAGCCTTGTACATTTGAGGGGGAAATGGAGTCTCTGAACCCTGTCATATGACCACAGTAAAAATGTGGGAAGAATAGAAATTCCAGAAACACTCTCCTCCACCTTAAATATCTATGCTGAATTAAGGAGGCCAAGTGGGCTAAGCTGGCTAATAAATTAGCTCAGCCAAGACAGTTCTGGTGCTCTGGTGACCTGGTGTGATAACCTCAACTCTGTGTATATCTGACCTATAGCTTGCATTGGGACTAATCTCTCTGGAATCTCCCTTCTCAGTTTTGGACTTGGCTCAAGATTGCTTGCTTCATTTGAGCTCAGACTGTTTAGATTACATATCTGCTTCTATGGGCACTGATATTACCTTGGGACTGACTTAGTTTTCCCCTGGTCAGCATCTGTTGGCTAGAGGTTTATGCTCTTGGGTGCTTGGCCACTTTAAACCAAGACAGAACTTTATATGGGCTATTTGAGGTGGTGAACCTCCCAATAAGACCAGAACTTTGGATTGCTTCATAAAAGTTCACACTAATGTCCATAGGGGATCCACAACCATATTGTCATGGAAGCCATCATTACTATTTCTCCCAGTTCATCTAATGTATGAAGATTGTAATTCTTTAAGAAAAATAGAATTCCTTAGCAGAGCCCAGTTCCGCACTGGTGTGCCTATCATTTCTTTTCTTCAGAACTCACCAGGAACTCTTCAGAACCCAAACAGCCTCTTGTGCAAATAAGTGTGTTTAACTTCCCTCCCCTTCAATTAAAATGTGCCCTGCCTGACAAATCAGCTTAGTTGATTAATGTACCAATTAAACTGATGAAAGCTTGCAGTGCTATTAATTTTATCATAAGACTCTTCTAATTTTTCTGCCTATTAAAGCCACTTTTGTGTCAGGCCACAAAATACCAAGGATATTAGAGAAAACAACAGACACTGTGTTCATTATTGTTCAAGAAATGAAACAAGCGGCAGCAGGAAATTGACAAAATCAAATGACAAGAAAGCTCTCTCCCTCGCCCTCACAACCAATCATCTATAAGTAGGCAGATTTTTTTTAAAAAAAGAAAACTAATACCAGGAATTGTACACCATTACAATGAGAAATTCTTTAATTATGTTGTAAAGGTCTGATTTTCCTGTGAAATGTCATTTCAAAATAAACTTCTAACAGTTAATTATCAGTGATATTTAACTTGTGGGAAAATTAAATATCACCACATACCTCTGTGATCATTTTATTGCTTTTATAGACATTTCAATATTTTAATGGTTTCTAAGTAACAATGGAAGGAGAGGGGAAGGATTGCCATTAAAATGATAAAAAATGGACTACTTCACCTGTCCCGAAGCCTTTGTAGAGTAAAGATTTGTTCTCCCTTCAGTGAGAGCAAGTTTAAAAATAATTGTGTCAATTTTTTAAAAAATCTGGTAAATAAATTGTCAAATAAGTAAATATGATTTTTTTAACTGAGGGAGTGGATGAAATACAGTTATATACCAATAATATCTATTATAAATAGGTCTGAAGACTATTAATTAGTCCCAATTAGGGTGGAACCAGAAAGCCAGTCTCATGTAGCAGTTTGGGGTTTGGACTAGAAACCTGGAGATCAGGGTTCGAATCCCCTCTTGGCCATGGAAACCCACAGAGTGACCTTGGGAACATCACATACTCTCAGCCACAGAGGAAGGCAAGGGCAAACTCACTTATGAAGAAATCTTTCCAAGAAAACCCTATGATAGCTTTTGCCTTTGGGTCACCATCAGTTGGAAGTGAGCTGAAGGCACAAAATAACAAGTGTTAAACCATTGAACCAATTGCTGAATGAGAAGTCAACATATAAGTAAATTAATTCAACGTGTCTACTTTAGTTGCTAGTGGTGTGGTATGCAGGGAGGGGAGAGAATGAGGGCACTGAACCCCCTAAATAAATACAGTGGGCCCTTGGTATCCACTGGTTTTTGGTTCCAGGACCCCCTGTGGATACCAAAATCTGTGGATGCTCAAGTCCCATTATATACACCTCTCTCTCTCTCTCTCTCTCTCTCTCCCTGGCTTTTCTTTGCAAACAAAGATTCAGGAAGGACTCATCCCACACTTTCTGCAAGCACGCTGATGACGAAAAAGGCCAATCTTAGATAAACAAGTCCGGTTGCAGAAAGCACAGCAGAAGGTCTCCTTGGGTGATGTTTCTGGGTTGTGATTCTTTCCGTGTTGTTGTTTCTCTTCAAGACTTGTTCGGCGTGAGTTCTCAAATAAGGCTGCAGCATTGTGGATAGTGCGTCTCCATACCTCCCGATGTGAGGCCAGGGCGGATCACTGTTGGTGATCGATTTGGCCGAGCCTGAGATGTTGTTTCAGGGAGTCCTTGTATCGCTTTTTTGGAGTGCCCCTCTTACGCTGACCCGTGGCGAGTTCACCGTAGAGTACTATTTTGGGGAGGCGATAGTCCTCCATCCTAGAAATGTGCCCTGCCCGGCGCAGCTGTGTTCTCAATATCATGGCCTCAATGCTGGTGATCCCTGCTTACAATGGCATAGTAAAATGGTGTCCCTTATATAAGATGACAAAATCAAGGTTTGCTTCTTGGACTTTATTTATCTATTTTTTTGGAATATTTTCAAGCTGTGGATGGTGGAATCTGTGGATGCCAAGTCAGTGGATACAGAGGGCCGACTGTATTCTGCCTCTGCAATGAAATGTTCTTACAGTCCCCAAATTTCTAGCATGACAGTAACTTCAGATTTCCACATTTAGAAATACTATTTAGGCATCTAAAGATGCTCCCTCATGTTCTGCAGTTAACAAATTTCTAGTCCTGAAAAGAGTGAGACATGGAAAATGGTTCAGTGTCCTTGGGATAATGAGCTCTCCCTTTACCTGGGCAACACAGTCAACCAGGTAAACAAAGGGTTAAAGATGTATTAGGTTACATTACTGTTCAAGAGGGTCAGCATCCAGAGATAGCTGACCAATGAGATGACCACCTGGAGGGAACTTCAAGAGATGACAAATACTGCCTCAGGGGCCAAGAGACAGGGAGAAGAACAAAGGAGGAGAACAAAGAGAGATCTGAGGCAGGGGGACTCTCCTCCCAACTGGGGGGAAGCACTTGGTAGAGGCTGGGCTGAAAGGCCTAAACTCCCAACCCCCATGACCATCCAGCACATCTGGACAGCACCCTTGTAAGTAGAGTAGGAAACTGTCTAATTTAATTGCATTGGGGCTTATGTTTATTTTATAAACTTGGCTGGAATGACTAGACCTATCTGTAACTACTTAAGAAGTATGCCTGGGAGGAAAGAGCCTTCCATGAAAGAGTATCTCTACTATGCTATGTAATCTGCTTAGAATAAACTTCCTTTAACACTCTCCTTTGCAGCACTCAATCTTCACATGCCTCCTGCAGCTCTCTCCTTGAACTCTCCTGTTTGCTGTGTCCCCATTCCTTTGGTCACTTTGCCTGCCTCTTTTGTTTGGCTGATTAATCTGCATTTCTAAAAGCTTGACTGAAAGTTTTCCATTATTGCACAGGAAGGAATTTGGGGGCTGAAGGAAAATCTCATTGTTGGGGGAGGCAGAATTCTTATTCAGGGGGGAACAACCTCATTTTACCACCACCCCAGCATGGCGCATTGTGTGGGGGAGGGGCTTGGTGACCTCCCTTGAAGGAGAGGCCCATGTGATGTGCACCAGGTGATGTGCACATTTATTCCACACCATCCCAGGCCTCTTCCTCTTTTGCTGGAATTTGACCCACCCTCCTGCCTCTTTCACAGTGTTTGGTTTTTCTGGTTATGTAAGGCCAGGTAGGATTCCCCCCCCCCTTTTCCACTGTTTTTGTTTCTTTGTTTTTTGCCTACCCTACACTGTTGAAGGGGAATGGAGAATTGGTTTTAGGGTGGTGTTTTAAAATAGACAGTCACTTATCAGGTAGTGGGGAGAGAGTAGGGATGAGTTTCAGTGTTTACCTATAGCACCCCCTTTTGGGTAAAGGATGGGACTCTGGAATTACCCTTAGCTGTCATGTGCCTCAGGGGGTGGGGAAGGAGGCTATCCTTGAGGATGGCCTTAAGGTTGTACACTCACTAGAGGTCAGGCAACTTGGGGGTCTCACCCTAGGGTTTGGCCTTCCAGTAGATGGTGCCCAGGGGTTTGGTATATTAAAAACCTTCTTGGAGGTTTTTAAACAGAGCTGGATGGCTATCTGTCGGGAATGATTTGATTGTGTATTCCTGCGTGGCACAGAGTTGGACTGGATGGCCCTTGTGGTCTCTTCCAACTCTATGACTCTATGATTCTGTGGGACGGTCCAGTGTCTGGAATCTCCCCCAGGGCTCAGGTGTTTCCCCCAGGGACACACTGAGAGGTAGGTCTGGGTAAGATCCAGCTGCTCCCATACACATACTCCCCCCTTGCTTGCAGTTCTCAAGGTTTTAGGTTAAATAAAATGGCCCATATTCCAACCCAATATACTGTGTGGTCTCATTATTTCATGGGTTGGTCAACAATGCCCTTCCTATGGCTATACCCCTGGAATTGAGGTGTGCTCAGCTGTTCTCATCTCTCGAAAATAGTGCTGCCTCCTCTCTCAAGACGAGCTATTCTCATCCCAGTTGTGCATGCTCTCTTTCAAGGTGGATGCTCCCATAATCAAGCAACCCTATATAGTCCAGGTTATTTGAAGAACTGTATCTTCTTTTATGAGCCCACTAGAGCTCTTAGGTCATCTGGAGAAGCCCTTCTTTCTATCCCATCTCAGGCTCCTTTGGTGTGAACAAGCTCCTTTTTGGTGGCTGCTCCCAGTCTATGGAACTTCCTCCCCAGGGGGGCCAGGATGGCCCTGGCTCTCCTCTCTTTCTGAAAACAGGTAAAAACATTTCTGTGTTGGTGGACATTTGCACTTAATGTGGGCTAAACCCCATGCTGTGTGATTTGTATTTTAAAGTGTTATATATTTCAATATTTTAATATTTGTGATTTTAACTATGTAAATTGTTTAATTTGTTTTTAAACTTGATATTTATACTTTTAATAATTAGTATTTTTAAAAACTTTTACTGTTTTAAGCTCATTGTTAGCCACCTTGAGTTCCTATATTGGGAAAAAGGTGGGACACAAAAAGATAAAATAAAATAAAAATAAATAAACAAATAAATAATAACAACCCTGCTGCCAATGCCTACTCCATCCATAACTGCCATGGGTCATGGCAGCAATACCAAAGGTGTGTACCACTTCCTGGTTATGAATAAGTGATACCCCTCAGTGGTTCCGTTTCTTTTTTGAGGTAAGGTGGGCATGCTCTCAGTTGATAGCAAAACCTTTTTAAAAAAGAAGAAGAAAAAGTAAGCAACAATAAAGAAATAAATATCTGAAAAAGTTTGGTATTACAGCTTCAATTATACTCTTTTCCCACGCCGTCTGACAGGCACTTGCATTGCAAACACAACTTATTAAAAACAATTCTGCATGGGGTGGGGGTGGAGGAACCAGAGAGAAAAAAAATCAATACCTTTAAAATCTATTTTTCTAAAGTACACTTTGAATGATCAAAGAGAAAACAATTTCTGGATTGGCAGCTATCGCAACACAAAGGAAGGGGGGAAATCAATCATGCAGGTGCATGTATGCATGCGCACACAGAGACAGCATTTCACACATAATACACTGTTAGAAAAGTTCCATAATATTGATGCTTACATGCAGGCTTAAACTAGAACTTTGAAATGTTATCAAAAAGAGCAATCAGATCTTTAGGCTTCATTCATAGAAGCACTGTATATACAGAGGGTTCTTTTCTTAACAGAAAAGGATAAAGGGTGGTGGAAATGAAAGACTTTGTATACTGAGACATTTCAGAGAGGAAAAATTGCCAGCCTGGAGCCAGGCAGATGTGCTGGACTACAGTTCCCATCATCCCCAGTGAGTACAGCCATGCCATCTGGGGATGATCAGGTGTGTAATCCAACACATCAGTTGGATGCCTGAGTGGGGAAAGATGGGGTAAGGACCAGAGGTAGGTAGGCTTTTCAAGCATTCCACTCAAATGCTCCAAAACCCCCAGAGATGTGATTGGATGGGCATCTTTCAAGTGTGTGTCAGTTGTACAGCTGTCCCTCTGTATCCATGGATTTAATATCCATGGATTTAAGTATTCACAGCTTGAAAATATTCTTAAAAAAATAATAATCCAAAAAGCAAACCTTGATTTTGCCATCTTATATAAGGGACACCATTTTGCTATACCATTGCATAAAATGGGATTTGAGTATTTACGGTTTTTGGAATCCACAGGGGGTCCTGGAAACAAACCCCAGCAAATATGAAGGGACAACTGTGTATTACTGCATGTCAGGGGGTTGGACTATACAGCCCTTGTGGTCCCTTTCAGCTCTAAGATTCTATGACCCCACCCCCAAGGTCAAGGAAGGGGATATGGGGAGTGTAGCCCAAAACGTTTTGCTGCCTGAGACAAAACAGGTAGTAGCACCCTATACCTTCCTTTAAAATCCAGAGGAATTAAAATCCAGTCCAGAGGGAGTGGCCAAGTTATTTTAGCAACTGAGCCACAAAATCCCACAAGTTCTCTCTCCCTTCCTTGATTATAAAAATACAACAGCCTGGAATCCTGTTGGTTAATTCCAAGTAGGGTAGACCCATTTCATCAATGACTGGATGGTAAGCAAATCCAGTTGATTCCATGGCTCTACTTCAAGTCAGGACTAACAGTAGGATCTAGGCAAATGACAAATGAAACAGCAAAGCATATGCTACCCCTTCTGTGACACCACAGATCTGTTGCCTTAGATAACTGCTGCACACTGTTTAATTGAGCCCCCCACATTGCAAAGAAACATGAATTTGGGAGAAGTCCACCAAGCCTCTCAAATTTCCCCAAACAGCACTGACATTTTCAGTGGGGAAGGGATTGTTCAAAAATTGTATTGCTACCTGTGATCTGAAGTAGGACAGTCCTATCATGTTGTATAACCCCTCTTTGAAAACCTCTCCACCACTCCCACAGTCAAATGCAATCCAGCATAATATTACTGTGACGTTGGCCTCACCAGGCTCGTCCCACAGTTCTCTGGCTGCTTGTCACTGACACCCTACTCTAGGTTCCCCTCTGATATCTCTTTTGGATTGGGACCTGAGTCTCCAGATGACTCTCTCAGTGGATAGATTAGTTTCCTAGTGTGCATACTTTTGGTTAGCATGACCTCCCCTTTATTACAAGGGAAATAATTCAAGATGAGTAAGTGGGACACTTGAAAAAAGAACTTGTTTGGTTTATTATATCAATGTGGTAATTTGGTTTATTATATCAATGTTATATCAATAGCAATAGTATTTATATCTCTGTACCGCTTATCAGTGCAAAGCACTCCCTAAGTGGTTTATATTGTGTTAGCTAATTGCCCCCAACAAGCTGGGTACTCATTTTACCAACCTAGACCTATGGAAGGGTGGAAGGCTAAGTCAACTTTGGAGCCCAATGGGATGGAACTCACAACATTGTGGCTGCAGTATTGGCATTTAACCACTGTGCCACCAGGGCTCAGTAATACAGGATATTAACACTAGCTCTTTCATTTAGTGAACAGACATGTTACACTCAGACATCTACTTTCTCTATAGTCTCTCTCAACTGTTTCACACACCTTCCTCTCATCACAGACCACTCTCACACCTGACTCATCCAGCTGCTTTCTCTCATCTGACGTTCTCTCAGCTCATTCCCACAGAGGCTCTTCCCATCATAGCTTCCTGCGCTGGGACTGGCTGATTCTCATGCATGCCTTTAAACATAGCTCTTCACAATTCCCATTTTTTTTAGCATTGTTGAATGCTCAAAGCAGTGCTATATAACAGAGTCTGGAGGGCAGGGTATCAACAGATGGCAGGTATGTATTAGCACACATACTTTACATGCAGAAGAAGCCAGGGTTCATCCCTAGTATCAGAGAAAAGTCTCAGATGCATCTTCACTTCCTGAAACTATGGAGATTTGATACCAACCAGAAAACTTGATTCTGTTACCCGAATGGGTAGGGGGCCTGTGGAAAGTCCACTAGTGATGACAAATCTCAGTTATTAATTGAGGAAATTATTAGCTCAAATGGATGGCTGCAAGAGTTCAGGTAACTTCTGGGACCTTGTGCACCTGTCTAAACCAGTACTCACTGCAGGGATTCCAAGTTAAATTGAAATATAATGGTTTTTATTGGAAAATAACACAGAAGCAATCACACACACACTCACGTTCATAGCAACCACACCAGGCTAATGAATAGTCAAGGTAGAAAGATTGGATAGAGGAATAGATTCAGGGAGTATGGGTGATACCAGCCCTGAAGAGCAGAGTTTTGTGCGGTGGAAACTCATGCAGCAGAGAAGAATCAGGCGTCAATTTGAGGGTGACACAGGGGGACACAGCAATCCAGCAGAGTGATGGTGTCAGTAGCACTGTGCTCTGTACCCTATTTCCTTGGGATTAATATTTATACCCAATTTTTTTATCCTGGTAGAGGGGTTTGAATGTAAAACAATGCGAAGATGGGTTTCCCACAATTAAAGGACATCACAACTTCACTAATGACAGTTGATGGCTGAGATATTAGAGTTGATGGGTTTATGACAACCATCTTATTGTGGGAAGGGAAACATGTGAGGAAAGGCATTTTTGGGGATAATGGGGGGTCCGGTCACTGTTTGTTTGTGATGGATGACTCATTGCCAATGTTTTCAAGCTCGGATTAGCACATACCTCAGTAATGGCTTTGTTTACTAGGGAGCTTTGCTTAATCCTATCTTGGGCATCTCTGTTGGTAGTTTTCCATGGCACCTTCATTTAGATCCTGGTGACCTCCACTTGACCACACTTCTGGTTCACTCTGGTCTACTTAGATCTTGTGAATTGTCTCAATGTTGCCAAATTATGAAATATTATAGGGAGGTAGTGTAAGGTGCAGTAACACATTAACAGCATGTCCTTGGTTTTTCTTCTTTTCCTTTACCCTCCCCTTCTCCTTTTCCTTTTGTGTCATTGTCTGCTTAGATTGTAAGCCTGGGGGCAAAGGACTGTCTTGTCTTGGTATGTTAGCCTGTTCTTCTGTAACACAGGGAATAACATGCTATAAACCTTCCTGAGCTACATGGCCAGGCAACATAAACTGGTATAAGGCAGTTTCCTGTGGCAGCTGAATCAGAGGTATTTGCAAAATAATAATCCAACAACCAATTCCCTCTCCCAAAGCAAAGAATACAGCCAAGAGGGAAGAGAAAGTAATTCAAAGATGAATCAGGGAAATTCTCCCAGGGCTTGTATTATCTGGGCATTATTGTCTGTGGTGCCTCAGGGCAGCTGCATCAAACTAAAAATCCCACAGCTGTGCAAGTACCATTCTTTTAAAAAATAGATAGATACGGTACATAAATAGATGTAGATATAGATACTGTATATGGCAAGCACTTATACTTTTCATGTCTCCAATTTCTCTGCTTCAGGTGGATCAAGGCAGCCATAACTTTCCTGAGTTTGCAAGACTTCATCAGGCCGGTTGGTGAGAGGTTTCTCAAAGGTCTCTTATTTCTATGGCCAGCATAAGTCAAAGTCAACTTGACAGCAAATAATAAAAACAATGTTGTTGTTGTTGTTGCTGCTGCAGGAGATGAGGGGTTCAGTTTTACCTCAAAAAAAATGGTAATAAATTAGAAAAGAAAATACATCCAGCTTTCACCCAGGGGTGTTACACAGGGGCAGTGACCCTCACTCCAACCCCTAAGTGACTATATGCTGGCAGTTACTTTCAAAATGGTGACAGGAAGTGAGGTTTCATCACTTCCTTTCACCATTTTGAGAAGGACTGAGGAGGAAAATGGAGGTATCTGTGGTCAGTACAGGGTTCTGCGGTGCATGTGGGTGTGGAGGGTGGTGTTTTGTTTTTGTTTGTTTGTTTGTTTGTTTGTTTTGTATATGTTCAAACATTTGGGGGCTTTCTGTGTGGTTTGGGGGAGAAAAAATTGCCTGAAAATCAGACCAATTTTTGTGTAAAAAAATGGGGATTTGAAGGACAAGAAAATGGTTCCAGGGGCCAGGAAATGGTCTTCAGAAGCTGGATGCAGCCAACTGGCTCCACTTTGCCCATCCCTGTTGTTGGCAAAGTGAGGCAAGCACCTCAGGTGGCAGATAAGAGATGGAAGCTTTTCCCTATCTTTGATCTCTCACCTAAGAACACATCGTTTTAAAAGTGTCTCCCCATGGGACAAGATTGCAAGAGTTTTTGCACATTTTTGATGATTTTCCACACTTTGGAACATTTCAGTGAAAAAGCTTTTGGTGCAAAAATCCTGGGTTTTGTGGAAACCCCCTCCCCCATATTTGTTCAGAAAACAATTTTTTCCTTTTTTTAAAAAAGTAAATTTTATTTTTATCCCGAAGTTTCCCCAATATGCAACCTGAGATGGCTCACAATATAAGTTTAAACAAAATACAGTTAAATACATTTAATGCATTTTTTAAAAATACAAAAATAATCATGGTAACATAATAACAATGATATAAATACCACAATTAAAAGGCCTTGCATAATAGCTGGTCACCGGACTGGTATGGACACCTGGTAATTGAACTCTGGACTGGCTTTTAACTACTCTTGCATCTTGTATGGACTATTGGTGACTGACTGCTGGACTGGCTCTTGACTTCCCTCACTTCTATTGTGGACAATTGGCAACAGACTTGAACTGTGCCCCTTACTCTGTTGTCCTGCACCCTTCCCCTGTTGCTCCTCATGCACTTGCCACTGTGAGTTCAGGATGCACTTTATGTCATAGCTCCATCCCTGGGAATCCTGGAATTTGTAGTTTGTGAGGACCTTATCATTTTCTCTAATAGAGCTCTCTTGCACTCCTCTGAACATTAGAGATCTCCAGAAGAAAATTCAGAGTAACACACCAAACTACAAATCCCAGAATTCTGTAGGATGGAGTCATGGATGATAAAATGGTATCAAACTTCTGTAAAGCATACTTTTTGCTGGTGCTCTAAGAGATTCTTCACAAGATCCTTCTAGAGCTAAAAGCCAAAGCAAAACAATCAAGCAAGTAGACTGGGTGCTTTGTCTCACCTGTTGGTCCCCCATCCCATTTTTTTTTTCAAGCTTAAATTGGAACTGGGTGGAATTCTGGTCATGAAATTAGAGGCATCAGAGATTTCTGTGTACATGCTACTACATTAAACTGTTAAATTCTTTTTAAATAGTTTTATTATGGATTTAATATGAAGTCAAACAAGAATGTGTCACAGTCATTTGAAAATTAAGTGGAAGACAAATGAACCTGAAGAACAAATTAAGTGGTGCATTTAGCATATTCTCAGAAGACACGTTATCTCAGGCGGTGAAAGATGTCTGTTTATCATAGCATGGGATTGTCCTTAACTGTGTATCTTGCATTTACCATGCTTTGTTTTGTGATAGGCCAGTGAAAGGTAAATATCAGCTTAATTTGAGAGCCTAATTGCTGAGACATGTATCTCTGTGGATCTCTCACTGAGAAAATGTATTAATAGAAGAGACTACTCATTCCTTTTGTCCTCTTGTTTGACCCTGAGGCAAAGCCATGGAAACTAAAACACTTGGAAAATGGAGGTTTGTTAATGAACAAGGCTGCATTTACATGTTCAAATATTTTAAAATATGTTTTCTATGCAAACTTTGCAACTGGCTCTGGAGATTTCACCTTATAAGTGCTGTGTGTGTGTGTGTAGAGTAAGTGGAAACAAGCCAGCAGTGTAATTGAGAGGTGTACCTGTCCAATGGAATAATGCCTGACACTTCGTGCATGCTTGCAATTGATACATTCTTTCACATCCTGTTCCTCTTCCAAAGAAGATTTAGGAAGGACTTTCAGAGATCATATAGCTTTTGTGCTTCTTCACTTTTCTTTGAGTTAGTGAAATAACAGCTTGGGCCCATCTAAGCAGTGAAAATACCCCTCATGGAATTTGCAGGGAATCCTACCTGTCTAAACAGGATCCAGCACCAAGCCACACTAATCGGAAGGAGGGGGCCCAAAACAGCAAAAACAATGGTGTAAAAAGCCTTTGCAGATTTCCCTGTACTTTTTCACAAACCCCATAGTGGATACGCATTTTTACTCATTTGGACTATTGAACAATAAAAAAACCTCAAAGGGAAGCACAAAGCTGATTGGCCAGGTGAGAGCAGGGGTGGGGCTTGCTAGGAGGGTAAGTGCCTGCTGCCGCCATGTTGGATTTTGGCCGTAGCGATTCCTCGCTAAGGCAATAAAAAGGATCAATATTTTCTGTTTTGCTTTCTTGTAAAGTTGGAAAATCTCTCAATCACACCGGTGTACCTTGGGACACCTTTAAAAAAAAAAATGGGTGGCAGTGAAGAACTAATGCGAGTAAATCATTCGCAGCCACCATCAGGAATGTGAGGCTTATGGGGGCTTCTGAGGACAGAAAAACCATTTGGACATGTCGCTGCTGCTGCAAGATATCGATACTATGAGATATTTTGGATTTTCTCCCTCATGTAGATGGGCCCCTTGTTAGCCCTTTCTTAGGGTCAGCAAATCTTCTGTAATTTTATGCTAATTGGGAATAAATATATTTCTTAAAAGAAACCTGTTTTTTATGGTTATTGGCTAGCTGCTGAATGCCTGCACTGATCCTATTTCATAGGAATCTCACTAAAGAGCACTTCCACACCCCCTGTCAGTGTTATAAATACCTATTGATGTTATAAAATACCCAGATACCCCACAACTACACATCTACTGACTCTGTAGCAGAAACCTTTTAAAATTCCACACTTAACAACTACCTTTATTTTTTTATATTAGTTATGTATACCCCGCTCTTCAGCCACAAGGCTATCAGAGTGGCTTACAAATTGTTTTAACCAATAGCAATTTGCACATGTACACTGCATTAAGCAGTTTCCAATGTGTTTTATCTAGCATACACATGCCCAGATCTACTTGTCTGAATTTTTTCTCAGGATGAATGCCTTCTGAATGGGCTACTTCCCTTGCAAATTTCTTCAAATAGCTGTACCCAGCATAACATATGCCATTAAAAACTCCCCCCAAAACACCCAGTAGAACTCATGACAACTCTGTAAGGTAGGCTGCTGGATTTTTAAATTCATCCTCCCCCTTCTCAGTGTTCCAAATTTTCCACAGAATTGTTGAGGGTGACTTGCTCTGTTGCCCTGCTGCTGCTGCTGCTGCTGCCACCAGTTGACTGTCTGGCTCACATTGCAGTGGCAGCAGCAGCAGTAGCTGTGTCTTGCCGCTGGCCCATCACCAGTTGACTGTCTGGGTCCCAATCTGGGCCACAGATTTAGTGACAGAAATGGATTGTGAGGTGGAGAGGTAATTTGCATGTGAGTGGTGATTGGTTGGGTGTGTTGCCTGAGCAGCCAATCAGCACACTGGGAAAGGCAGCATACTCAAGAGTTTTATATCTATAGATGCTGCTAAAACTACAACCATTGTGGTGTTCCCATTTATATCAATGGGAAATACAAGAAAGGCTTGTGTGTTTTTAAATGGATTTTATATATAGCTAGTTATACCTGGCGTAACATACACCATCTATCTATATCTATATCTATATCTATATCTATATCTATATCATCTAATGGTTCAGTATGTTTCCATTCCCACTCTGCTGATTGGACACTTAGGAAGCATGTCAAGAGTATGACCATCTGATGCATTAATATATAACCTTTCTAATCAACTATAATGATTTATGTTACACGGGATATAGCTAGTTTCATACCAAGAGCCCCTCCACTGCTGCCATGCAACTGCGCCTACACACACCCACACCCCATGCTACACACACACACACACACACATCACACTACACCCCCCCACTACACACACACTCCATGCTACACACACATATTCACCCCATGAGCACCAGGACGTGAGAACCCCTCTACCGCCGCCAAGTAATCACACATAAACACACACCATGCTACACACACACACACACTAAACACACACCACATGCGCCATGATGCGAGAGTACCTCCACCATGCAATTGCACATACACTCCCCCACGGTACCCAAACATATCCTACGCTACACACAACCTCCACGCTACACACAACCTCCACACTACACACATACACCACATGAGCCATGACACAAGAACCACTCTGCTGTCACCAAGCAATCACACATACAAACACATACCCACACTACACACACACCATGCTGCACACACACCACATGTGCCAGGACAGGAGAGCCCCTCGGTCGTCTCCATATAATCGCACATGCACCCCCACTCCCACCCCCACACTACACTCACACAGACACCATGCACGCCATGATGTGAGGGCCCCTCCCCTGCCGACATGCAATCTCTCTCACACACACCCCACACTAAACACACTCCACATGCACCATGATGTGAGAGCCCCTCTGCCACCACCATGCAATCGCACATAAACAGACATCCCATGCTACACACACTACACACACACCCCATGCTACACACACATTCCATGCTACACACACACATACACTCCACAATGTGAGGGGCCCTCCACCACCACTATGTTTAGGAAGAACTTGAAGCTCTCCGCATGTTTCAACCCCCAGTGTGCTGATTGCTTGCCCAAAGGAGAGCTTTGATTGGCTGCTAAATTTCCTATGCAGCCAATCAGCACACTGGGAATGTCACATACCCAAGAGAATTATATATATATTTAGATTATGAAGAAGGAAGAGGAGGAGAGGCCAGGGAGAAAGAAGACAATGGGAGAAGAGGTGATGGTGGAGGAATAGGGAGGAACATAGAATATGAACATGAGCTAAGCATATTTATTTATATAAACTGATCTCTGCAACCGGACTTGTTTATCTCGGATTGGCCTTTTTAGTCATCAGCGCACTTGCAGAAAGCGCGGGATGTGTCCTTCCTGAATCTTCGTTTGCAAAGAAAAGCCAGAGGAGATATCTAAAATACCTTTTCTTGAAGCCCATATACATACAATACATGTACATCTGCAGCTAAAGCAGTAATTTCTTGGGACCATTGCATGATAGATAACCAATATTTATCTGTCCATCCTTGGTGTAGACATCTTTCAGCAACAGTAAAAGCATGTAGGATCAAACCATGCAAGAGCAACAAAGCTTTGTTCAACAAATTAACATGACTGCAGGAAGTAAAGGAAGCAACCTGCGTCCATGAACCCATATAATTCAGCATCTACCCAAATGAAAACAGCAAATACAAACTGAATATGCCAACAGTTTCTGAGTTTACAATTTTTTGGAGAGTTGTTTGTTGAGGTTCCCCCCCTTCCTTTTAATCTGAGCATATTGCCCATTTGTGTTCTGTTTTCCAATCATTAATTTGACAGGATGCTGTTTTCAGATGTTGGTTATGTATGCAAATAAGCTGTAATGAGCACATCAAGGTTTCAAGGCGGGAGGGGACATCAGAAGGGGAAATTAGCCGGGTGCTTCCAAAAGGCAACATAGATTCTATTCCTTTCTCTCCCCTCACCCCCAACCCCTCTCTGTATTTTATGCTGAAGGTATTTCTTTTTTTCAGTAGATTGAGGCTGGCTGAATTCTCTAATGATGAAGCTTTACGTCCATGATTAATGAACAAATTGCTATTTTCACAAGGGCTCATAAGGCAGCATGTGGTGGTCCTCCCTGGTTATTTAGAAGACACTCTTGGCTTTCTTTGGGGACCTCATTATTTTCTATATGGCTTCAAAAAGAAATAAAAAGAGAGCCCTAAAGGACATTTATGTATACATAAAGCAGAATAAGTTATCCCCCTGAAGGACTTCAGAGGCTCCAGAGTAATAATCAGCAAAAATTCATGTGAAATCCTTAATATTCCAGACCTGTAAAACAGTTGAGGTACCTTCCTTGAATATTAATGAGGTACCAGTGTTAATTACATGGGGGGTAATGCTGCTCCTGCATTAAAATGTCAGGCTTAGAAGTACGCTGCCAGCCAAAAATACTTTTTTTTTTTAGTAACTACATTTATTATAAAAGAAAGAAGGAAGGAAGGGGGAAGGGTTAGAGGCTGGTGAAGACTAGGATGCATTTAAAAGTTGTTGCTGCACTGATGTAATATCTGTGGAAGAATGAGAAAAAAGGATTCCCGGAATCTTAAACCTTCCTGGTGAATTTTAGAGACATAAAAATGGGCAGGGCCTTTTAGGTGGCATACAAATGTGTAAGTTCTTTTACTCATGTGGTTGAACTTTTTTGACTGTTGCACAATGGATGTATTCACTCTATGGTTGTGTAAGCAGAGTTCCACAAGGGTAATCATGCCACATGGACCTAAAGCTTATTATTAGTCCTGATTGGAGTATAGCCATTAAATTAGTCAGATTTACCTATGTGTTCACTTAATATCCAGCAACTGATTCAGTGGGTCTACTCTAGCTGAGGTCTACGCTGGCCAAAGAAAACAACCTCATCTTATTGTATCGGGGAACAGTCTAAAGTACAGCTCAAATCTGTCAGGGCTTTAATCTGCATCAAAAAAACTGGAGATTTACTCTGGATCCTTGTGGAAAATCCAAATATTCGCTAAAAAAGAGGGAAAACAAATTCAATGGCTAAACTATTATGCAGTTAGGAGTAAAATGAGAGAAGAACTAAAAGAGACTCAATTCGAAGGAGAAATGTCAGAATTTGAAAAATTATTAAATTCGGGTAATAGTCATTTAATCAGTTCCTTGTATAAATTATTATTAAGATTTGAAACAGAAGATGAACAGGTGAAAAACTGCATGGTTAAGTGGGTGGTGGATATAGGACACAACATATTTATGGCACAATGGGAAGATGTATGGAAGAGAGGCTTAAGGTTTTCTTGTTGTTGTAATCTTAAAGAAAGTTTCTATAAGATGATGTATAGGTGTTACATGTCTCCTGTTAATATAGCTAAAATGAACATAAAAATTTCAGATATTTGTTGGAAATGTGAAAGTGAATTAGGAACTCTCCACCACATATGGTGGAAATGTGGGAAAACAAGGAAATATTGGTATAAAATAAATAAAGAATTAGAGGAAATTGTGGGATTTGAACTAGGCTTAAGACCTGAATTATATTTATTAAATATGATAAATTTAGAGAGTAAAAAGGAGAGAGAACATAGAGACTTAATAACTTACTTAATTACGGCTGCACAAATTAGTTTTGCAAAGAGGTGGAAAACTAAAGAAATTCCATCACTGTTGGACTGGAGAGAAAAATCAATGGAATTAGCGCTTTTAGATAAGCTAACAAATATAATAAAGGGTAAATCAAAAGAGAATTACTTTAAAAAATGGAAACCTTTTATAGAAGTTATTAAATATAAAGAAGGGGAAATTAATGTGTTTGGATTTGATAAATAAGCAAAGGGATACAATAGTAAAAGTCTGGTTAAATAATTAATATCCATGAGTTTACAATGTTGGAATAGGGTCATTATAGATAGAAAGAAAATATGACTGGATTAAGAGTCATCTATTTTGGATAAACAATAAAGTTAAATATGAAAGGGACGTCTTTAGTAAGAGACGTACGATATGTACAAATTAGTTGATAAGAAATGTTTAGATTGTGAGCAATAGAGGTGTATTAACAATAAAGTACTCGGGACTGGACACGATTAAGCAGGAAGTCATTTTAAACTTTAATTGGTTATATGTTCAAGTATATGTTTAAGTTTGGGGGGGGAGGGTTGGGATTAGGGTATATGTTATTTGTTATGTGAAGTGGCTATGTCATGTCATGTGTGTCTTCAGTGGTTGTGTGTTTAATTTTTAAAATTTGAATAAAGAACTATTTAAAATAAAAAAATAAAAAAATGTATGTATGTATGAATATATGTGGACTGCCCTCCATTGTGACATTGGTGTGTGGCTGGAGTAAGGAGTTTTTGGTGGGTGGGTATAAGAAGCCAGGAGGAGGCAACCAGCTTAGTAGCTGTTTCCTGCTGTTTCAACTTCACTTTTTAGCAATTCCTTTCCCCCCCCCCATAGAATCATAGAGTTGGAAGAGACCACAGGGGCCATCCCGTCCAACTCCATTCTGCCATGCAGGAACACACAATCAAAGCATGCCCAACAGATGGCCATCCAGCCTCTGCTTAAAAAGATTGAGACTTCACAACACTCTGAGGCAGTGCATTCCACTGCCAAATAGCTCTTACTGTCAGCAAGTTCTTCCTAATGTTTAGGTGGAATATCTTTTCCTGTAGTTTGAGTCCATTGCTCCATGTCCTAGTAATGGAGCAGCAGAAAACAAGCTTGCTCCATCCTCAGTATGACATCCCTTCAAATATTTAAACATGGCTATCATGTCACCTCTTAATCTTCTCTTCTCCAGGCTAAACATATCCAGCTCCCTAAGCCACTCCTCATAGGGCATGGCTTCCAGACCTCCTACCATTTTGGTCACCCTCCTCTGAACACTCTCCAGCTTGTCAACATCCTTCTGGAATTATGGTACCCAGAACTGGACACAGTATTCCGGGTGAAGTCTGACCAAAGCAGAATAGGGTGGTACTATTACATCCCTTGATCTAGACACTATACTCCCATTGATGCAGCCTAGAATCATCTCCTCCTTCTCCTCTATAAGCAGCAGTTCTTTGGAGAAGCGTATACCCACATACCTATATTGTTAGCTGTGCATACCTCCACTTAATAGGATGTCTGAAGCCCTCTGCGCTGTGGGAAAAGACATACATACATTTGTATGAACAGGAAGAGGGGGAAAAACAAGACTGGAGATAGCCATGTAGCCACACATTCTGCAATTTATTAGACTGGTGTGAGTTTGGAAGGGGGAACAGTGTGACAAGTGCCCCTGAATAAGACCCCCAGTGTGTGTGGTGATCATGTTGACAAACCCATGGTCAGTGTAGACCAGGGAAACCCAAAGTTAAGCCAAGTTTTCCTGTTGGTGTAGATGAGCCCTGAGATTAAACAACCGGATTCCAGCCATGCAGTAGCACTTTTTTTTTTTTATTGTGCATAACTTCAGTGTGCCACTTGATTTTTTGGGACTGCAGAAACTGTCTCTGTGCCTTCCCCTTTGTACAGTGGACAATCAGCAGGTACACAGGCAGATAAACAATTGGCTGTACAATGTAAGTATTCAGTGGAAGGGAGGTCTAGTACAACCACTGTGTTAACTCCAAGAATGTAGATTTACACAATGCAAGGAAAATGTAGGCTCTCACCCATTACGTACCAATGCACCAGACTGGAAGAGCAGGCTAGTGGGCTTGGTGGACTTCACAAAGTTGTCATCTTTTTCCCATCTCTCACAATAGATTAGCAGAAATTAGGATGTACCTTAGGGAAGTAGATGATGTACCTTAGTAGATGATGTACCTTAGGGAAGGCAAAGTGCAGCCTATGGACCACATGCAGCCCTTAGGGCTCCTGAATCCATCTCCTGGCACACACACTCCATAAGTCCCCAGACCCCCAACTTTAAAAACTGAGTCAATTTGAGGCAATTATTTTTACCCCAATGTACTTCCCCAACACAAACAAACAAACAAACAAACAAACAAATAAATAAATAAATATTTTTTAAAAATCCCCCCAAAATGGCCAAAATGGTGTTGCTGATAACTGTGGTTCAGCGGACAGGTTCAAAGGCATGGCATGTCCCTCACTCCAGTCTCAGTTGTTCACCCCGATGTCAGTGGTGATGGTTCTCTATAACTCCCTACTCTTCCACCTCATGGTGATCTGGAGTAAACAAGAGATAGGCCTGAAAAGCACAAGCTCTGGAAGGTGAAACCAAGAGGGAGAAACTGCAAGTTGTTGAATTCTAGTCTATTGTGAAATTGTTACAAGGAAAGGGATCCTATAAGAGGGAAGGTGGGTGAGTCTTTTTAAGACATGGAAGTTCTTCAAACAACTTGTTCAGCTCAAAGCCCAGGGGCTTAAACAGTGGTGGCTTCCATGTCCATGAGTTGGTGAATCATTCCAGGTTTTAGTCTGAACTTTAAAGGTATCCAAGGTGTGGAACTTTTTTTTCTTTGGGGGGGGCGGGGAGGTAGGGTTCTACAACTTGGATAGCTGATTAAAATTTTGGACTGCAACCAACCAACAAGGAAGCCTGAATATGTAGATAAATTGCATTTCCAATCTCTCTCTCTCTCATTTCTCTCTCTCTCTCTGTGTGTGTGTGTAGAGCAGATACTTCCTATTCGCACAGTCCCCTCTGTGTTAGCAGTCACATAGGCACCATCTGGACCTCCATAGACATTTTATAGTTGGGGTACAATTATGATGACATCAGCAGAAACTTGAATTCAGGCCAAAAGCAAACTGGCAGCCAGTGTAGCCCTTTAAGGCTGGTGTTATATGTTGTCTATATCAGTGCTCCTTAGGCTATCTGATGTGGGGGATCAGCATTTTTTTTTTCAATGTGTCAGGGACTAGCACTGAATTTACATCCATTGGGTACAGTGATTTATTTATTTCCTGGAAACTTGCCAAGGACTGACAACTAGTGCCTTAAAGACTAGTACTGATCCAGGAACTGCTACTTGGAATAGCCCTAGTCTGTATGCTATGCCAGTCTTAATGTTTCATTTTGCAATAGCTGTAGCTTCCCAATCATCTTCAAGAGCAGTCCCATGCAGAGCATATTGCAGTAGTCTTAACAGGAAGTTACCAGTGCATGGAGTACTGTGCCTAAGTTTTTCCTATCTAGTTATTCCTGTTCATATCCGCGAAAGGCCATAGATGGTGCATCAGTCAAAACCACAGAAACCATTTGGGCTTCCAGTGACAGAGATAGATCTTGGGGAACTCCCATGCTATGCATATTCCTTCTGGGGGAGTTTCCTGGCTGGGTCACATGCATCACATCTGCTCTGATCACCATGAGGCACCGAGACATGTGACCATAGCTTGGCACCTCATTCCTAGCCCCAGAAGATGCAACAAGTGTGTGGAAGAGAAGCACCCATTTGTGCACGGGCTGCGGGTGTAAGGACACCCCCCTGTTTCCACAATGGAAGGGCAGGTAGTAGAGGGGAAATGCCATGGGTCCAGGGCTGGAATACTCTGGCCAGAATGTGGAATAGACCAGCCGTGAGAGAAAGAAGTTTGTAGCATAGGATTTTATAAACTGGCTTCTGGTGAAATGCAGTTATCTATGAAAAGGTTATGCTACAAACATCTTTCTCTCAGTTAGTCTCAAAGGTGCTATAAGATCTCTGTACACATTAAGAGCATGGAGTTCTTTTTTTTTTTTTAACTACAACTCCCAGAACCTCATGCTAGCAGGAGGATTCCAAGAATTTTAGTCCTCAAAAGGAATTTTTCTGGGGAAGCCTCCAGCAACTGCCACAAGAAGCCTTAAGTTCTTGATCCCCTCCAGATCCAATCTGAAGTTTGTATCAATTGAACAGGAATGGAGTCAGAGAAATGGTTCTAGTTTCTCCATCTAGAAATGGTTCTAGATGGGAAACTTTGGGTGGGCTAGCAGGTTGTCCTTTAGGGTTCTTCTGTTAGTAGGAATGGTGACAAGAGGAGCTTGCCAGAAATCAGAATTAATTATGTTTCTTCTTATTACAGTGTTCCTGTCCTTTCTTTGTTTTTTCCCATCTGTTCTGTTACCTTGACTGTGAATAAGCTTTGGGAGACATGGACTGCAGGCATTTGTGACAGGCAGGGTCTGAATGGATTTCAGCTTGCAGGATTTTGGATCTTTTCCTGGAAACAAGGAATGGGCCATCATCTGAAGAATCCTGCTGCTGAAAAGAGAAGCACAGGTGTGTTGGCTACCATCCTCCAAAATGAAGACTAGTAGTTGGGTTTATTGGCAGGGGCCACTGTGGAACATGTTGTAAAGCAAATGGTTTTTGATTCCTGCAGAGAAAACAGGAAAGAGGGCTGTTTAGTTGAATCTGTACATTAAATAAGGCTTGATTTGGAAACATTCTATGTTTTCATGGACAGCAACATAAATTATATTTTTAGTTGATATGCAGCTGGAGCTCTGGCTGCCTTGGGGGACAGTAAAGAACATCAGTGGGCACGTTTCTAAAAAGAAATTGGTCCCTCTAACCCCCTCCCTTGTAATTTGAGGCCTAAAAATAACAAATGTAAGTCTCATGTAGCACAGGACATCAATTGAATAAGCCTAGGTTCATTCAAATTGGTCTCCCCCAATCAAGTCTTTGGGACTCCAATTCCCATCAGGCAAAATTCTGTTCATTGATCTGGCTGCATGCACCTGATGAAAATTAAAGTCCAAAACAGTGGCCCTCAGCTACATCACATCGAGGTTCATCTAAGTTAGTCTTCCTGAACATGGTATTTTAATCTGCAATTCCCATCAGTCTCAAGTTGATGGGAGTTGTTGTCCAAAAGACCTGGTTGAGAAAGACAATTCTAATCCCAGTCTTTGGCTGGATCATATCAAGATTCCTCTAGACCAGCCTGCAATTTCCAAGAGTATCCAGCCACATGGCTCTTGAAGCTCAGAGTAAGGGCATGAAGGTGATGGCAACCCCTTTTGTCTTTCCCTGGACTTTGATCTGGGGCAAGGAATCTATGATTTGGAAGGAACTGCAAGGGTCATCTAGTTCAACTACCTGCCATGCAAGAATCCACAACTAGACAGCTCTCCAAATGTCATCCAACCTCTGTTTAAAGGCCTCCAAAGAATGAAAGTCCACAGTCATGTTTAGGTGGAATTTCTCTCTCTCTCTTTCTCCCCCCCCCTCTCTCTCTCACCCACACACACACACTTTTGTCATTTGAATCCATTGGTTCATGTTCTAGTCTCTGGAGCAGAAGAAAACAAGCTTTCTTCATCTTCTACATGATATCCCTTCAGGTATTTAAGATGGCTAGCACATCACCACCCCATCTTATCTTCTCCAAGCTAAACATTCCCAGCTCCTTAAACCATTCCTCATATTGCTCAGTCTCCAGGCCTTTGATCATCTTAGTCATTCTCTTCTGGATATGTTCCAACTTGTCAATATTCTTCTTAAAGTGTAGGGCCCAAAATTTAACCCAGTATTTCAGATGGGTTCTGATGACAGCAGAATGGAACCTAAAGCTGATGCAGCCTAGAATCACACTGGCTTTCCCCCCGTCCACCATATCACACTGTTGTGGTGGTGGTGGTGGTGGTTTCTGACTTACGGTGACCCAAAGGCAAACCTATCATGGGGTTTTCCTTGCAAGATTTGTTCAGAGCGGGTTTACCATCACCACATTCTGAAGCTGAGAGACTGTGACTTGCCCAAGCTCACCCAGTGGGTTTTCATGGTGTGATGTTTACCCCACCAGGCTGGTCCCACAGTTCTTAGCCTTGGCTGCCTGTCACTCTCACCTTGCCCTAGATTCCCCCTTTTAAATCCCTTTCTGGATTTGGGTCCTAGGCCTCTAGGTGACCTTTTTGTGGACAAGTTTGGCTAAAAGTTTCTTCTGATGGTAAATGTGACTAACCCTTCTTCCAGGGTGAATAAAGCCAGTCTGAGTCTGTGTGAACAATTTAATGAACCAGTTCAGATTATTTATTTTAATCAAGCTTTAACAACTTTCAGGATTTCGTATTAAGTATATGTTAATATTCGAAACAAATAGTATCAGACCTTGCCTCCACTCAATTCATACACCCAATAACATTCACTCCCCATTGATTCTCACACCTGATTCATCCCTGTTGAGGAAGTCCAACAGACTCCCTGAACAGTCAGCTCTCAACTGATATTCCCAACTGACATTCTCACAGACTCTCTCACTCACAGAGGCCCTTCCCTCTCATCCCAGCATTCTCCGCTGGGATTGGCTGTCCTTCTGTCCTTCTAAGCATTGCTTCACCCCATTCATCCAAGAACAACTCAACAACATAGTTGCAAGGTGATTCTTCACAAATGGCTAAGCAAGCATTTGAACCCTGCAATTTGTCTAGACGAGAGGATATAATGCTGATTGCTGCACATTAACACAAAATTGTACCATTCTTTTGTCTCCACAGTTCTTTGACAAAATTGCTGGTATGTGAAGCTATTCATGTTTGAAGTTCACATGTAGCATTGCCTGCAAATCAACATGGTGGCCAGGAGTGAATCACTTGCATTATTATTCTCCGCACGTTGTCGCTGCTGCACAGGGTTTTTTTAACTATAAATCTAAGGTGTGCAAGTGTGACCTTCCTCTTAAAAAAGCTGTTTAGTCACCTCAGTGCAGGAAAAAAGTGCACAATTGGCAATGCAAAATTCCAAAATGGCACTTCCAGCTGCTTCATTGCCAGCAAACCTGCCCCCATACATATCTGACCAATCACCTTTCCACTTATATCCTACGCAGTGGTGCAAATCAGTTGTCCAAATGAGCGGTAATGCACTTTTCTGCATATTTAAAAATAATCCTCAGGAAAAGTTGCAAAGGCTTTCCTCACACAGTTTTTGGCCCCACTCCTTCTGGATATGGCAAATCGCCATGGGATCTCATTGGGACAAAAGGTATTCTCGTTGAATTCTTCTTAGTGCACTATACCATCCAGGTTGCACTGTTGATTAATGTTTAATCTGTGGTCTACTGAGACCTTTATATATTTCTCACATGTACTGCTTTCAAGCCAGGTGTCATCCATCCTGTGTTTGTGCATTTCATTTTTCCTGCCTAGAGGTAGCACCATAAGAACCAGAGTCAGTTCTTATGTTCTTAGGAGTCAAAAAGCATGGTCTAACTGTAAGCTGTTTCCCACTTTGTGGTATACCATTTTTATTGTTGTTGTTATGGGAAAGAAGAAACTATCTCCACTCCCCTTGATAAGGAACGGCTCTCTCTCTAGCTATCAGAGGGCATTCTTCTCTTCCTTCCCCATGACAGGGAAAAGCTGATCCCTAGGACTTTCATACCCACACATTCTCAAGAAGATGTTTATGATAGCTGTCTACATGGTGTTGTTGAGCAATTATATGCTTTTAAAAAAGCCATAATGATGTTAGGCTGGAGTGAGCTATGGGTAGAAAATACCAGCTCATTACACCAATCAATTTTATTCACCCACCTTGAATGCTGCATTCAGATATGATCACTTCATCTTCAAAAATATAAGCATCAGGAATAGAAAAGGTCCTCTGAAGGGCACTGAGGAATGATTACCAGCATGAGGTGGCTCCGGCTGACGAGAGATTAAATATGCTATGATTGATTATTTAACTTGAAAAGAAGGCTAACAAGAGACATGATAGCTAAAGGTATATCCAGTAATTAATAGTGCAAGGGACATTATCTACATACTTGGTTGCATACTGTCTCTTGTGTTTTAAGATTTTTAAATAGGCAACAGTGTAGGAACTGAAGCTTCAGTTACGTAAGTTACTCTGTGGCTTTTATATAACTTGGTTAGATGACACAAATCAGTATGAGGCTTTTATGCTGTACTACCAAAATGATGAGGATTTCAGTGACTGGGGTATGTAGAAGAAGCTCACCGATATTATAACCGTAGGCAGGTTATGCTGGGAGTACAATATGTTTACCCAAAGAACTATATTGACCCCCTCAGATATCAAGTTTTGGGGGCCAGACAATTTGGTTTCAGTGTTGGGGGCCAGAATTTTGCCATCACTCCAAAGGTACCCACAAGCATGCTGAGAACTTTGGCTTCTTGCAGAATTCACATGGAAGGCAGGCATCAAAAATACAGTCCAAAAATATCTGTGAAATATTTCTGTGCTGTCCTGTACCCACTTAGGATGTACTTCTGTTTCTTTTGTTTTCACACTCAAGAACTAAAAATGTCAAATGTTTTCTCCTCGGTTGGCAAGCTTATGAAATTTCACACTGATTATTGTTTGCAGGGTTATTTTTGCAAAAATGTAATGAAATGGTTTTTGTGCAAAAATTAGTTCTGTACATCATGCACTGTGCATAATGGTTTCTTGTTGCACAAAATGTTGTTTTTTGAGGGGGGATGTTATGGAACCCCCACTTTTGTAAATCACAAAAAGGTCCCCAAAGGTAAAAAAAAAATCTTGAGTGTTTTGACAATTTTCTTTTTTTAAAAAAAGTAAATGAGGTTTCCTAACACATCAAGATGTTCTTCCTCATTAAGGACAACAAAATTGTGAACATTGTTGTCAATAGCACAACAACATTGTGGATACTCTTTATATCCATAGTATCACTGATTGCAGTGTTGTTGGGCTGGTTAAATGCTGGAGCTTTCAACCTTTTGGGAGCTGTGGATAGATTTAGATTTTTAGCCAAGTGCTCTGAGTTTGACTACAAAATGGTTTCTATATATGATATGAAATGTTCAGTGAATGTCCTCACCTTGTATTAGTACTATGCTCTGTAGTGACACTGGTGTAGAGCTGGGAGGAGGAATTTTGGTGGGTGGGAACAAGAAGTCAGGAGGAGGCTCCCTGGGCCAGGCAATCAGCTGACCTTTCTTTCTAGGAAATCCCTCTTTCCTTGGTTTAATTTCACTTTTTAGTGGTTCCTTCATAATTTATTTATTTATTTATTGCATACATGGCAGTTGCTCAGAGAAGCACATACCAGTGTACCCATGTCATTAGCTGCATTTACCTGTGCTTAATAGGATGTCTGAAGCCCATCCAGGCCATGGGAAAAGAGGCAGAAGTGATGCAGATATATGTACATTCACATGCACAGGGCAGGTGGAGAAAAACTGGAATGGCCATAGATGTGTAGACACACATACTATAATTTATTGGACTGGAATGAGTTTGGAAGGGAGAACTGTGTGGACAGTGCTCCCAAACTCACCTCAGTGTGTGTGGCAATCACGTGGACAATCCCGTACTCACTGCAGACCAGGGTAACCTGAAGGTAAGCTAGATTTTCCTGTCAGGCTAGACAAGCCCTTAAAGAAACTCTCTAAATGTTGTTGGTCTGTGTAGCTATTTAGAGAAAGAAATGCATTTCTGTCTCCTACCATTATAGACCAGAACCTGAACAAAATGTGAGCTCTGGGCCAAGAGCTCCTTGACTCTAATATATTTTACCAAGGTTGCCAAGTCACTACTGCAAAGCACATGTATTGGGAAAATGACATCAAGTTAACAATTTCAATAGAAGTTTTGACTCTAGTCAAGGCCTCAGGTCATATATAGCCTCCTTTAAGGTAAACAGCCAATATCAGTTTATTCTTCTGAAAGGAATTTCCTGAAACCAAGAGACACAGTTTAAAAGGGATGCATGGATTTGTTTTTCTGGGTTAGCCTGTGTGAAACTATGCTAGTTTCCCTTCACTACAAATTCCCTGATCTGTAAATGAGTATGTATATCCAGTGGTCATGCGAATTATGAGAGATGTTCTCCCCAAAATTATATTTTGCAAGTTCGGTGTAAGGGTTACCTTTTGGCAAGCACCTAGAGGAACCTTAATTCAGATAATATTGCATACATTTTCCTCCCTCTACTAATAATTTATTTTACAGGTTCAATAAATGTGGCTCTAGTGCAATTCATAATATTGTTTGTCTTTCTCCTCTATTTCCAATTCAGTCTGCAAACAGAAAATATACACTAAATGAGAGGGAGAAGGTAGGCAGAGACACAGAATGCAACAGAATGTCCTGTCATGGAAAGGAGAAAAGTAACAGCTTGGGTCCACTTACACAAAAAAGACAAGAGGAAAGCTGAGGAGGACAACCCAGTGAGGACTTACCTGAGACTGAAGAAATCATCTTCTCCCACTTCTCTGCTCAGCATAAGAACTGTAGGCAAAGGTGACTCCACCCTCTCTTTATTCCTGCTGACCTCCCTGAACCACAGGTGGTGTATGCTTTTCCCAACAAGCAAAAACAAAGGGAAAACCAACACAGTATTGGCCACAGAGAAGTGGAAAGAAGAACATTGTGTGGATACAATGAAAGGTCAGCTGTTGGTGCCACTGCTATTACTAACTCCACCACCATCTTTGGGTGATTACAGCTAGTGTAGTGTGGTGATTTGAGTGTTGGTCTATGATTCTGGGAGACCAGGGTTCAACTCCTCGCTTAGCCATGGAAACTCACTGGATGGCCTTGGACATGTCAAACATACTCTCTCAGGCTCAGAAGAAAGCAATGGCAAAGCCATTCTGAAGAAATCTTGCCAAGAAAACCCTGTGATAGTTTCCCCTCGATAGGGTCAAGTCAGAGTTGACTTGAAGATACTCAGCCACAATCCACACAATGTAACTACAATAGGACACCCATATCCACTGATTCACCTCCCGCTGATTCAGTTATCTGCAGTTGGCAATAGCAGAGGCAAAGGGGGAAGGGAGAGGAAGAGGAGAGATATCGCCTCCTCTCCCTTCCCCCATGAGGGCTCCAGTGGAGATGGTGGGGGCAAAGGGGGAGGAGAAGGAGAGAACTTGCCTCCTTCTCTCCCTTCCCCCGTTAGGGCTCTGGTGGTCGGGAAGAAGGGAGAGGAGGAGGAGAGATCTCACGTCCTCCTCTCCCTCTGCCCTTGAAGGCTCCAGTGGTTATGGAGGGGGGAAAGGGGGAGGAAGAGGAGAGAACTCACCTCCTCCTCTCCCTTCTCCCATGAGGGCTCCGTTGTCAATGGTGGTGACAGCAGGGGTGAACGGGAAAGGAAAGTAGGAGGAGAGAACTTGCCTCCCTTCTCCCATCCCATGTTCACTGTTATCCACAGATTTCAGTATCCGTGAGGGGGCCCAGAACCAACCCCCCCATGGATACAGGGGTCCTAGTATATAGGCATTGTCATTGAGGATGGGAAAATTCATTATAAAAAATAAAAATGGTCAAAACAATGTTTCTCAAGTATGTGAAACCCTGAAAAGGAGACGCATGTACAGAAAAGGCTGTTTTATGTGCAGACAAGGCTATTTTCTATGCAGTGCCTTCCCCTGCCCTGGTCAGTGTATGCAAATTTTGCACAGAATAAGTCTGAAACAGTGAAGTCCAGTTGCAAAGGTGACTCAGAGAGGGATTCTCCTTGCATTTAAGACCATGAAAATATAACTTATGCCCTATGTAATCAATGCTTTTTCATGTTAATCTTTGTTGATTTTTTCTGCCTTTGTTTCTTTTTTGTCTGTCTGTTTGTTTGTTTGTTTCATCTTTATGGGCTTCAATAAATACATTTTTTTTTAAAAAAAAGAGAGAGATGGAATCATAGTGGATGGAGGTGCCAAATTCATTCATCCCCCCTTGCCCCCTTACAAGACATACACGGTTACTTTCAGTTACACCTGTGCATGTCACTAACAAGATGTCAGCTTGTATATTTTTGTGTAAATGAATTTTCCCCAAGGAAGTGTGAAAAAGCAAAGAATCTCATGGCTGGTCTCCTTTTCCATGGCAGGGTGTCTTGACTGTCAAAATACTCCCATTTGAACTGAGGTTGGTTAAATATGTTGCATTTTCATTTGTTTATTTGTTTATTTTTTATTTTTGTGGTTGCACATTTGTTATGTCACTATATTTCACAAATGATACGTTCTGCCAAACTATTTGCACGCACAATCCTAAATATACACTGGACTGACTATGTGACGAATGCTGCTGTCCTTGAGCAAGCAGGGATCACCAGCATTGAGGCCATTATATTGAGAACACATCTGCGCTGGGCAGGGCACATTTCTAGGATGGAGGACCATCACCTCCCCAAAATAGTACTCTATGGTGAACTTGCCACGGGTCAGCGTAAGAGGGGCGCTCCAAAAAAGTGATACAAGGACTCCCTGAAACAACATCTCAGGCTCAGCCAAATTGATCACCAACAGTGCGCTGCCCTGGCCTCACATCGGGAGGCATGTAGACGCACTATCCACAATGCTGCAGCCTTATTTGAGAACTCACGCCGAACAAGTCTTGAAGACAAACGACAACGCAGAAAGAATCACAACCCAAAAACATCACCGAATGAGACCTTCTGCTGTGCTTTCTGCAACCGGACTTGTTTATCTCGGATTGGCCTTTTTAGTCATCAGCACGCTTGCAGAAAGTGCGGAATGAGTCCTTCCTGAATCTTCGTTTGCGAAGAAAAGCCAGAGAGAGAGAGAGAGAGAGAGGTTAAATATGTTGCATTTTCATTTGTTTATTTATTTTTTATTTTTGTGGTTGCACGTTGGTTATGTCACTATATTTCACAAATGATATGTTCTGCCAAACTATTTGCCTATGGCAAACCAATAATAATACGAAGAAAAACACTTTTTTCATCAAAGACACATATGAGAAATGTCCAGAAAGATCCCATGAGAATATATATTAGTTATTTATTTATACTCCGCTGTTCAGCCACAAGGCTATCAACTTTTTTGTGGTCATACCTGAAGGATACTGTGATATTAATAGGAGTATAGTGTCTAGATCAAGGTTAGTAATAGTGCCACTCTATTCTGCTTTGGTCAGACCTCACCTGGAATACTGTCCATTTCTGGGCACCACAATTCAGGAAGGATATTGAGAAGCTGGAACGTGTCCAGAGGAGGGCAACCAGGATGGTGGATGGTCAGGAAGCCATGCCCTATGAGGAGTGGCTTAGGGAGCTGGCATGTTTAGTCTGGAGAAGAGAAGGTTGAGAGGGGACATGATAGCCATGTTTAAATATTTGAAGGAATGTCATATTGAGGATGGAGCAAGCTTGTTTTCTGCTGCTCCAGAGACTAGGACATGGAGCAATAGGTTCAAAGTACAGGAAAAGAAATTCCACCTAAACATTAGGAAGAACTCCCTGACAGTAAGAGCTGTTTGGAAGTGGAATACACTGCCTCACAGTGTGGTGGAGTCTCCTTCATTGGTGGTTTTTATACAGAGGCTGGATAGCCATCTCTTGGGAATGATTTGATTGTGTATTCCTACATGGCAGGGGGTTGGACTGGATGGCCCTTGAGGTCTCTTCCAACTCTAGATTCTATGATTCTATGATATCTGCTGAGGATGTTACAATCCAATCCAGAATAGGGTGAGAGAGAAATGCAATCATTCTGCTGTCAGCTTATCTCAGGACACAAAAGGAAGAAGCCATACTAAGTAATCTCTCAGTACAAGAAAAATGACCAGTAGTATTATTTGTTCTGCCTGGCTTGGACAGGACCCATGCTATGGGGAAAATAATTCACTACTAGTGGATTAGGCTGTTAAAGTGTTAAATAGATTTTACCCTCAACTGCTAAACTGGCTCATTTATCCATGATGCTAAATGGTAGAGAGTGGCGGAGACAGCGATACACCACACATTTTTCAAAGCACCAGACTCTCACAGTTGTGCTGTGTTCAGCCATACCACTCTCCATGATATCCCCTCTGCATTATTTATGGCTGGCTTCAGAAAGAAGCAGGATCCAGTTTTAGTGAGGGAACCAGTGGACCATTACTCCTCAGGTGGCTGCCATGTTAGAGTAGTGGATCATTTGCTCCTGCTTTTATTAAATACAGCCCAGTGTTGATTTTGGCTAGGGCTGAGTTATCAGTCTTTCTGTAGGTAACAGATGTTCCCCCTTTGACCAGATTCAATTGCTCCATTCAACTACACATGTGTTTAATGCTGCAGAAGGGAGCTACAGTTTATACAGCATTGGGCTGCTATGTTTGTAAAAGATTCATGTTGCCCTAAAGAGAAAACTGGTGGAATAAGCTAGGATTGTAAACTAGATACTTTTACAATAATAATAATTTTTTAAAAATCTGCTGATCCAATTTTCCCCCATTTCACAGAGGAGGGAGGAATTTCAAATTAAACTAGATTCATTTGTAAAGTGGCACCATCTTCTAAATTATTTCTGAATGTTGATGACAGCACAACGGAGGAAAATCTTCAGTGATTTCCTTCTCATTTACAAGAACAAATAATTTCAGATGTAGGGAGAAATGAGAGTTTTAGATATGTATTTTTTGTCATTTCAAGATTTATTTATTTATTGGCCACAAATTCATTTTGCACAAAAGCCTCTCTTTTTTTCACAATATTTCCCCCCCAGAACAGTGTATTTTGTGCAGCACACAATGGCTAAGATCCTACATCTGTGCACAGCTCTGCCTACCCAGTTTCACTTCTTCCTACCACCCAGAAGCTGTTGAGCAATGGGAAGGTCCCCTGCTGCTGTCACTTACCTGTGGGGAAGGAAGGGATGAGGGAAAATGATTCAGACCATAGAGAAGCAGCCGGGGGAAAAGTATGGGACTTCTGAACTATTTGAGGGAAGGAAGGGTGGATGTATGTAGCTGGTGTAGTCCTTCATTTGTTTGTGTTTTTGTGTTGCATTTTATAGATGCTCAGAGTTGCTTTTTGCAGCTGCTATTTTACCATTGTTGGTGGTGTCAAACCTTTCTCCTTCTTGAAGACAGCCAACCTTTCAAGGATCACATAATCAGCAGGATGGTTAGTTCTAGACTGTAATTGCAGCCACAAAAAAAAAAAAAAAAAAAAAAAAAAAAAAAAAAAAAGAAGAAGAAGAAGAAGAAGAAGAAGAAGAAGAAAGAAAGAAAAAGAAAAACCCAACATGTGAAATACTTTTCTTCACTGTTTATTAATTGTGATCCACTTTTTGGCTTAGCTTTACCTAAATGGTTGATTGGGAGAGCAATTTTTAAAAAGTTTTAATTGAAACTAAGTAGTGACTTTATAAAAGTAATGTTCATACTATTGTTGTTGTTTTTTTTTAAAAAAAATAAGGCCCAAGCATTCCTACTCAAGGTAAGCAGTTACTCGTTCTGGACTAGGCACTAATCTAGCAAAAGGATTCATTTGACAACCCACAAAATCCTACAATATCTACCCTTTCTCAATTAAAAGTAAAGGAAGCTGATTTATTTTTCCTGTTCCATGCTCTTGCATTTCTTAATATTGACAAACAGAAAGGCAGAGTCAAATTGGGAAGGGAGGGTTTAAACGAAGGGTAGCTATGGAGAATAAGACTCAAAATACCGTTGTTTAAAAATCAAATTAAAATGAAGCAAGCAACCTGAGGGGATTGACATGAAGCAGATTATAAGGAAAAGGGAGATAGTTCTTTTATTACAGTTGCAAGAGATGAAATGGGAGAAAAGATAGCATGCCTTACAACAGGATTCTAGCTTTTCCTTCTGCAAAGCAGAAAAGCTAGCAGTATTAAACCTATTAAGATTAAAATAAAACTGGAAGGCAAACAGCAATGGTTTATTCCATGATCTCTCTCTCACTCACTCACTCATTCACACACTCCATCTCTCTCTCCACACTGTGCAAAACGTAGGTGAAAAAAATGTTAATACAATGTATTCCTTCTTGGCAAGACAATTAAATTGGGTAATATGTATTCAAAAATTTTAGAATTAAATCAGAAACTAAATAGCATTTTCATTATCATTCACATTAAGGATTTGATTATTATTCAAATTAGCTTGAATGTCATTTTCATCTACTTTGCTCCCCACCACCCCTTGTACTTCAAACCACTTTTGATTGAATTCTGACATCTGAGAGAATACATTTCAAGTCTCTGAACAAAGAGGGATAGTGTAATGATGAACAATGCCAAGAAACCAGCAGGAATATGCCAGTAAAAGAGAGGGGCGAGGGGGGGGAGTGTGTGTGTGTGTGTGACCAATTTTAGTTGTCTAATACATGCAACTTTGAGGTAGAGTTTCTATGATGCACCTTCACAATTTATGAATCATCTTACAGAGTCATCAATGTTATGGCCATATCAGGCACAAAAAAAGAACATGGTGTGATGTATGCCACTAAAAATGGCAGATTGCTTTGGATTTTCAGGGGCAGTGGGAGCAGTGTTGAACGTATATGAGGATGGATAAGCACCTTTAAAAGTTCAGACTAAACCCCAGAATGGATTGACCACTCCACTGACACCAGAAGCTCCAACAGCCGTTGATAGTATTATCCTCCCCCTCCCCCTGATATCTAGACATAAGCTGAAACTGAAATTGTCTTGTATGAACCATTGGACATCATTATAAGTTAATGAAACCAGAGGGAGAGCTGCTAGCCATACCTGGAAGGGCCAGGATACCAAGACAGAAACAGGGGGTACTTCTTTCAGGACTGTGTGAGTGCACAACTATTAACAAGATACACAACTCCGGTTGCTTATTTGTTGTGGGCACCTATCCACTAGGCAAGTGACCAAATACAGTGGGCCCTCCATATTTGTGGGGGCTTGGTTCTGAACCCGCCTGTGGATAACAAAACCCACAGATGGTAGAATCCCATATCAATCAATGGGAGTGGCAATTTTAAGTATGGATGCCACCATTTTAGGTATGCAGAAGCATCATTTTAGGTATGGGTGCCACCATTTTAGTTATGCAGTGACAATCCATGAATGCTCATATCTACAGATATTGAACCCACAGATACAGAGTACCCATTGTACTTCCATGAATGTCTGGCTCATTGTGTTGAATGTATAGCACACACAGTGTCCTGAACACATGTCAAAAAGCAACCAAGGCAGCAGGTGTTGGGTGTGTCAGAGCTGACTGAGAGCCAGTCCAGTCCAAGTCACACATGGATTATCTGAGCAAGACGCTGGAAGAAGTACAAGGGTGGTTGGCTGGTCCAAGAGTCATTAACAAGTTAGCAATCCAAATGTAAGAGCCAACAAGGAATAAACGAAGTGTAGCCAGTTCAAAGTTGAAGAAACAGAGTCAGAGTTCCATCAGTCACTCAGATATGGCAGTTGCAAACAGCAAAGACATGAAGAAACTGCTGGGAGACATATATATACCCAGCTATCTAAACAACTCCTAGGGCCTAATTAATTAGTGTCCTAGATTTAACCATTGGTGAGGCCAGTTCTTCTCTCTTCACTGTTAAACAAAGGATGGGAGAGTGGGCATGTTGTCTTCCATCTCCAACTCCTTGAGAGCTTCACCATCAGGAACTGCAGCTTCCTGGCATTCTGCCCTTTCCTCTTTTTTGACTGGGTCATTGAGGGGGTGAGTTATGAGGACTTCATCTTCTTCATATGAGTTGTTGTCCAGGGAGTGAGTTATGGCACACAATGCCATCCTACATCAAAGGATGATAGGTTTAGAAACATGCTCCATCTGATGGCAAAAATGTCCTTTTGCCATCAGAGCCCCCATCTACTGGCTGATCTGAGATATCTGGCAGAGCCATTGGTAGAATCGCTGTGCTGGCTTGGAGTTGCCATCAGAAGATACAAAAGGGGGGCACAGATGGGTACGGTAAGGAAGGAGCCAAGTTATGGCAGATCCCCATCTTCTCCATCCCAGAGACACAGCCACTGTGCCATCCCAGCACAAACACAGCTTAAGCTGGTCTACTGTCATCTCAGCTGGCCCTTGGCCATCTTTGCTCAATTGAGTTGTGCGACCACTCATATTGATGGGCACAGAGTTGTGGCCATCACTAAATCTGCTCCTACTTACCGTCTGCCTTGGAATAATTGTGATGCTCATCTCCCTATCCAAACTTGTTGGTCAGGAGTAAGGAAATACTTATTGTAGGAGTACCTCACTGGAGGAAGGGAGGAAGGAAATATTCATTGTCTGAATATATCACTAAAGGGAATCTTCAGCTCCATGCCTAATCCATCTTGTGAAGGTTCTCCATTTAGCCCACCAAGATTCCTGGGGAAGTCCTACCTCCTTCCCTAAGATTCTCACTTTCTCTGAGCTTTGCCTCCTGATGGTAGGAGAGTCTTCCATGTACCACCGACCTTCACAATCTCCGCTGTTCTCTCTGATCTTGAGGTATTTTCTGCCAAGGGAAAGATCATCAACAGTGAATCGAGTTGTTTAATACAGGCAGTAGCTGCAGGAGTACACCTTTTCAGGCGGAGAAAGCCCTCATGTGTCAAAGACAGGCCAGGACAAGAGTAATCTTGGACCTGATTACATTAAGGGCATGGCTGTATTTTTTGATATTATCTGATTCATGCTTTCTGATGTCATCTGGCCATAGATTATCTCTCTCTCTGAGTGTATGTGGTGCTATCTTGCTACCTAGACAAACTAACTTCTGCATCCCCAACATAGATTCCAGTAGGCATTAGAGCTCACGCCGAACAACTCTTGAAGAGAAACGACAACGCAGAAAGAATCACAACCCAGAATCATCACCCAAGGAGTAATGGACTGGATGAGGAAAAACAAATTGAGACTGAATCCAGACAAAACGGAGGTACTAACAGTTACAGGCCTGAAACCAGGTCTGGGAATACAACTTCCAGTCCTGGATGGAACTACACTCTCCTCCAGACTGTGTTCGCAGTCTGGGGGTGCTCCTGGACCCGACGCTCCAGATGTCTAATCAGGTAAATGTGACGGTCAGGAGTGCCTGTTATCAACTTCGGCTGATACGCCAGCTGCGCCCTTGCCTGGAAACTAGGGACCTCGAAACTGTGGTACATGCACTGGTAACCTCCCGTATGGATTTCTGTAATGCGCCCTACATGGGGCTACCCTTGTGCTTAACTCGGAAACTTCAACTAGTTCAGAACATGGCAGCCAGGTTGATTTCTGGTGTTTCCAGAAGAGAGCATATAACACCTGTGCTAGAAGCTCTCCACTGGCTGCCTATTCGTTTCCGGGCACAGTACAAGGCGTTGGTTATAACCTTTAAAGCCCTGCATGGCTTGGGTCCAACTTATCTCCGGGACCGCCTCCTTCCGTACAACCCTCCCCGCGCACTTCGGTCCTCTGGGAGGAATCTGTTACAGCCTATGAAAACAAGGCTGTCGGTGACCTCCCAGAGGGCCTTCTCCGCTGCTGCTCCCAGATTATGGAATGGCCTGCCGGACGAGATCCGTCTTATTAACACCTTAGACGGCTTTAAAAAAGCTGTCAAGACGGATCTTTTCCGGCAGGCCTTTCCTGAATAACTATCCCGGCCCAAGACTCAGTTGTCCTCCCTGAGCTGTAATCATTTTTTTAAAAAAACTATTGTATGTTTTAATATTTTTCTAATTTATATATTTTTAATTTACTGTATGTTTTTAATCTTTTATAGTTTAATATTATTTTAAGGGCGGGTGGGCTAGGGTACTGGGACTATGGAGTTTTTATATTGTAAGCCACCCCGATTGCGTTGCAGAGGGGCGGGATAGAAATAAAATTTTATTATTATTATTATTATTATTATTCTGCTGTGTTTCTGCAACTGGACATGTTTATTTCAGATTGGCCTTTTCAGTCATCAGCGCACTTGCAGAAAGCACAGGATGAGTCTTTCCTGAATCTTCATTTGTGAATCATAGAATCATAGAATCATAGAATTGCAGAGTTGGAAGAGACCACGAGGGCCATCCAGTCCAACCCCCCTGCCACGCAGGAAATCTTGATCAAAGCATCCCCGACAGATGGCCATCCAGCCTCTGTTTAAAGACCTACAAGGAAGGAGACCCCACCACGCTCCGAGGGAGTGTGTTCCACTGCCGAACAGCTCTTACTGTCAAAAAGTTCCTCCTCATGTTGAGGTGGAATCTCTGTTCCTGGAGCTTGCACCCATTGCTCTGTGTTCCAGTCTCTGGAGCAGCAGAAAACAAGCCCGCTCCATCCTCAGCGTGACATCCCTTCAAATACTTAAACAGGGCTATCATATCGCCTCTTAACCGTCTTTTTTCCAGGCTAAACATACCCAGCTCCCTAAGTCTCTCCTCATAAGGCATCGTTTCCAGACCTTTCACCATTTTAGTTGCCCTTCTCTGGACACGCTCCAATTTGTCAATATCCTTTCTGAATTGTGGTGCCCAGAACTGGACACAGTATTCTAAGTGAGGTCTGACCAAGGCAGAATAGAGTGGCACTATTACTTCCCTTGATCTAGACACTATACTTCTATTGATACAGCCCAAAATCGCATTGGCCTTTTTAGCTGCCGCATCACACTGTTGGCTCATGTTCAACTTGTGGTCTACTAGGACTCCTAGATCCCTTTCGCACGTAGTCTCATTCAGCCAGGTCTCTCCCATCCTATATTTATGCATTTCATTTTTCCGCCCTAAATGCAGTACTTTACATTTCTCCGTGTTGAATTTCATTTTGTTAGCTTTGGCCCAGCTCTCCAGTCTATCCAGGTCATTCTGAATTTTGATCCTGTCCTCTAGGGTATTAGCTACTCCTCCCAATTTGGTGTCATCTGCAAATTTGATAAGTATGCCCCTAATTCCCTCATCTAAGTCATTGATAAAGATGTTGAATAGCACTGGGCCCAGGACAGAACCCTGTGGCACCCCACTGGTCACATCTTTCCAAGACGAAGAGGAGCCACTCCTGAGCACCCTTTGGGTTCGGCCGGTCAACCAATTACAAATCCATTGAACAGTTAACTTGTCTAGCCCACATTCTACAAGCTTGTTTGCAAGAATGTCATAGGGAACCTTGTCAAAGGCCTTACTGAAATCAAGGTATGTGATGTCCACAGCATTCCCTTCATCTACCAAGCTGGTAACTTTATCAAAAAAAGAGATCAGATTAGTCTGGCATGACTTGTTTCTCTGAAACCCATGTTGACTTTTTGTGAAGAAAAACCAGAGAGAGGGAGATGGAGGGGGGGGGGGAAGGAAATGTGACGTGGAACTGCCTTTTTGGTTCTGCCCTTAGAAATCAATGCATTTCACACAATGGACTTGACTTCTATGTACAGGTTGACGCCCATATCCACAGGGGATACGTTCCAAGGCACCTCCCCTGGATACCTGAATCTGTGTATACGTGGGATGACCTGTATTCCATTTTTATTGCTGTCTGTATAAGGTCACAGCTATTGTTTCAGAGTCCAATGACTCCCTTCCTTCAATTTGAAAAAAAAAAAAAAACATTGTTTAACATGCAGGAATTTATATGTGTACAATTTTACACATCATTGAGCAGCATTTTCTTGTGTATTCCAAGTAATTTAAAATAGAAAGTAACCTCTCAATTAATATTGGCTTTTCCCCCTCGCCCCCGCCTTACTTCTACCACTTGCTCCTTATTAGATCAGCACAGGCAACATAATATTAATCCTTTATGCCAACCATTTTAATTGTCTTCTGAGTGGGGGGAAATAGAAGATATTCAAGTGGTAGCCCTATACATGCTTACTAGGGAGTAATGGCCACTGAACTCAGTGAGATTTCAGTAGCTACACTGATTTCAGTGAGATTTCAGTAGGATTTCATTGTAAGAGTCTATGCCTTCTGGTGCCATGTGGCACACAGATGATATGGAAACAATTGCCTAGAGATGTGGCAGGGTCTCCTCCTTTGGGCATCTTCAAAAAGAGGCTGGGCAGCTACCTGTTGGGCATGCTTTAGCTAGACATCCTGCACGGTGTAGGGGTTGGACTCAATGGCCCATGAGACCCAGATCTATGATTCTATGAGTGCTATTGTATATATCAAAGCTAGGAATCACACACCCTTTCAGATGTTGTTTAACATCAATAATTTTCAACCATACACAATGGCATCAATATGCAACTATGCACAATGCAAACACATGTATAATTCCACTTCCACAACCTTCAACTGAATAGAGAGGTTCCATATTTAAATGTACAACCATTTCAGTAGTGGAACTTAAGCATATGTAAGACACCAACAGGATTCCAGCCTATACAATGGATGTCCTATCCATTATGTGCCCACCCCACCAGGCAAGCAAGGGTAGCTGCTGACCTTTCAGGAATTAGCTGTAAAATGGGAGCAGTTCTGCATATACCTGCCTGTTTCCTACACACACAAATGAGTAGCTGCTGACAACAGCTAACCAATGCCTTTGGACAGAGAACTGTATCTGATGTGGTTAGAGTTTGGACTAGGATCAGGAAAACCCATTTCAGTTTTGTGAAGCAAGCCGGTTCATACCGAAGCTCACACTGAAGTTCACTGAACCTGACCTACTTCACAGGATTGTTGTTAAGTACAGGGTGATGCCCCCTTATCTGAAATGCTTGAGACCAGGGGTATATTGGATTTTGGAATATTTCAGATTTTGGAATACCTGCATATACATAATGACCTATCTTGGAGATGAAACCAAAGTCTAAACACAATCTTCATTTATGTTTCATATACACCTTATACACAGGGCCTGAAGGTAGTTTTATATACAATATTTATAACAGCTTTGTGCATGAAACAAAGTCTGTGTACACTGAACCATCAGAAAGCAAAAGTGTCACTATCTCAGCCACAAACGTGGACTATTTTGGAATATTTCAGAATTTCAGAAGTCTGGATAAGGGAGATTCAACTTATAAAAGGAAGGAGAGGGAGAACCATAATCTCACTGGGCAAAAGGTGAAACATAATTTTCAAATCTATCACAACCAAATGGTCAAATCAGCGATGTAGTGAAGGGGAACCATGGCTATGGGCCAGAGGAGGAGTGACTACAGTAAGAGTCTATCTGCACGATGCAGTTATGTCTGACTGATACCACTTTATCTGTCATGGCTCTGAATTATGGAATCCTGGGATTTGCAGTCCAGTGAGGTACTCAGAATTTTCTGCTACAGTGTTTAAGGCTAAAGTTCAGGGGAGAACACTGAAGCACCCTCGTATCAGAGAATTCCAAGTATTTCATCCAATTAAACATCCCAGGAGTCCACAGGATGGAACCATGGCAGCCAATGTGGCATTAAATTATTATAACTGTGCAGTAGACAAACATTCTGTGTTATCTATGGGAGCAGCAGGATAACTGATGGACTCTCTTTTTTCTGGCAAGTGAAGGAGGTGATAGCCAGGTTTTCAAGCTTTATAGTGTTTGTGACAAATTAGCATGAAGAACGTTTTTAAAAATGAAGAAAATAATTAAGTGCAGGTTAGTTCTCCTTTGCTTTGATCTGACTTCATGCTGCCAACTGAAATGGAGGTTAAAGATCATTTCTTTTGTTAGCTGTTCATTGTTTTAATGCTTAACCTCTGCCTTGAGAAGTAAGCCCTGAACAGTTCAATGGTGCTTACACCCAGGCAACTATGCAAAGGTGTGCAGGGATGCCATGAAATCTTAATTGTGAGCTTTTATTCCTGGCTGGACTGTTTGTTTTAGATGTCTATTTTTTACATTTTAGATGTCTGCATTTATATATATTTTTAACCAGCATGTTACCACCTGTGGCCTAAATCCAACTGGTAGCCCCAACTAGAGCAGACCCATTGAATCAATGGGATTTCCCCTATATGGTGATCAGTGTTGGGACAATTATTAAGTTACCATTCAGCAATTCACTCAGTGAGTCTATTCTAGCTGGGACTAGGAAATGGAGTTAGGCCATGGATCATACCCTCCAGGCCTCTTGATTTGGCAAGGACAGTTCTGATTAATCTTCTGCCATCCTACTTTTTCACCTGCTTTAAAATGTCCCAGGTTCTCCCACTGCTCCCCCTGCTTTCTTCATTTGTCTTCAGCTTACTTCAGTTTCTACAAGTTGAGTTCAAGAAGAAGAGGCATTTGCAGTAAATTAATTCAACAGGAGGAAGAGGAGAGGGCAGAATCATGACCTTTCCAGTAAGCTTTGACTCCTTCAGTGCTGCTTTTCTGATGGCATGCTGGAAATGAAAGCTTGTTTCCTTGATGTCCAGCTGAGGTAGGGACCCATCTTCCTGATGGTCCTCATCAGATATGTCTGTCACTAGCTGACCATATTCTAGAAAGGGACTGTCATCTGAAGCCAGCAGCCTTTCTAGGGACTTTATCAAACCACCCTCCTTTCCTGTTCTTTTGCTGGCATAATTTGTGACATTTTTATATTGGCAAAAGAACCCCTTTTACCATATTTACCTTGCATCCCATCCAAAGGGAGTCCCAGCAATGACGGAGGAGTGTAGAGAGCTCTGCTCACTTCCTGAAATGAAATCCCATGGATTCTCACGAGAAGACACAAGTGCAGGAAATTAAAAAAAAAACAAAACAAAAATAACACAGAAAAAGTTTTTCAAAGCACATAAACACACTTTAAAAGTCCCAATTAAACCAGGGAAGTTCATAAAAAGAGCATCACCTACCTGGATGTCACAATCTCACCTGGAAGTGTTCTGGCCAGACTGATCATTGATGCTATATACCCATGAAAAAAAGACATGCGGTTTCAAACACCACCGTTGATCTATTGAGGTTTGTCCTGTCAATAAAATAGAACAACTTATTGGCAATACATAAACAGGAAAAGACAATGTTGTCTGATATGTGCGCCCTTGCGCATTTATGTGGAATTGTTATGATGTTGTATTTAGTGTGTCTAATAAAGTACTAGATCCAACTCCTCTGCATTGGACTTCATGGATTCTACAGGATTAATTAAAATGCACTCATGCAAAAGCCTTCAAGCTGAGCCAATCAGCTTCAGCCCCAGCTAGGAATGGGTGGATTTGGGATCCTAGGAGTGGACAAATGCTGTCAGTCCAGAGGCCAATAAATATCCCTTGTAAACCAACCAAGTAAACAAGCAAACAAACCCTAGAAGTGGCCAGAGATCCACTTTCACTTCAATAAAAGTATAAATATAAAGGTTAATTTTTCTTAAAAAAAACACCAATTAATTCAAACAGTCAAACATTAAGAATCATTATAAGACTATACACACACCATAAAATTGCACAGCACACCATCAAATGCCCATCCCAACCAGTTTCTAAAAGCCTGATGTCATAAGAAGGTTTTAACTTGCTGGAAGAAAAAGAGTGAGGATGGAGACATTAATTGTGAGAATTAATTTTGGAAAATAGTGCATTAACTCACCATCGCAGCAGCGTTCATTTGTCTCCATGATACATTCGATACATTCACAAGATTGCTGGCATGGGAAGCTATTCATGTTTGAAGCTCACACTGAGCATGCCTGTGAGAAAAAATGGTGGCCGCAAGTGAATTACATGTGTTATTATTCCCCAACAGCTCCCTCCATTCCCCGCTTGTTAAATCAGAAATGTAGAAGGGCGATCTTCTGCTTTAAAACTTTTTTTTTTCTCTGTCGCTAAAAAATAGTGCAAGATCACTTCCATGAAAATCAACAATGGCCCTTGGAGACCAGTAAAAGGGGCCATCTGGAGAGTTCAATGGTGGGGGGTAGGGTTAGGGACACACTTTGCCCACCTCTGCTTTAAAGCCAGCTCATGTAGAAATCAAACTTTTCCACCCTCTCACATGGTTTACTCTTCAATATCTGTGAGAGCATAGCAATGTTCTGAAACTTCGTCCAGTGCCCCGAGATCTGGCAACTCTAGATTTGAAATGAGATGCTGCTTCATTTTGATCATCTGTCCCTACATCATGTAAACTCTCAGAGAAAATGTAATACTGTACCAGTTTTGGGTGGAGAGGGCAAGGCAGTGAATGGGCAACCTATGTAGCTGGGAGACAGGGTGAAGGAAGGAATGGTATATATTAGTCAAACTTTGCTTAACAAGACATACACAGCGCAGTTTCTGGGTCCCATTTGCTCTTCATATTCTGTGGAGAGAGAGGGGGAGACAATATACCAAAATTGGCTAAAATTGAGCAGCTTATAGTTATGTTGCTATGGTTACGGGACTCTTAGAGCCCTGGGAAAGACAGCTTGGGAAAGGGGGCATACACAAACCATTTTGTGCCTCATACATGCATCTCTACCTTCTCATTACAGGGGTTGTAGACATTTTGAGTTGCAAGGAGTGCTCAGTCTCCCTCAAGTACCTGAAATACAGAAACAAAACAACAAGCAAAATGAGTTAGGAATAAAAATGCCACCGAGCTGTCACTTGGAGGTCCAAAACTCTTGTTAAGTGGAATGCTGTTAGTACTGTGTCGACAGAAGAGACAGAAGAGGTGGGTTTTTTTGGGGGGGTGTATTTTAGTTTAGTGTATTGTCCTTGAGCAAGCAGGGATCACCAGCATTGAGGCCATGATATTGAGAACACAGCTGCACTGGGCAGGGCACATTTCTAGGATGGAGGACCATTGCCTCCCAGAAATAGTACTCTACCGTGAACTCACCATGGGTCAGCGTAAGAGGGGTGCTCCAAAAAAGGGATACAAGAATTCCCTGAAACAACATCTCAGGCTCAGCCAAATTGATCACCAACAATGGTCCGCCCTGGCCTCACATCGGGAGGCATGGAGACGCACTATCCACAATGCTGCAGCCTTATTTGAGAACTCACGCGGAACAAGTCTTGAAGAGAAACGACAATGCAGAAAGAATCACAACCAAGAAACATCACCCAAGGAGACCTTCTGCTGTGCTTTCTGCAACTGGACTTGTTTATCTCAGGTTGGCCTTTTTAGTCATCAGCGTGCTTGCAGAAACCGCAGGATGAGTCCTTCCTGAATCTTCGTTTGTGAAGAAAAGCCAGAGAGAGAGAGAGAGAGAGAGAGAGAGAGAGAGATTAGCAAAAGACAGGTATCTCTGAGTTAATGAAGTAGATGCATTCCTGGATATTACTTCTTCAATGGAATTTTTTATACTAAAGGCAGAAAGAACAGGGACAGATTCCAACACCACCAAAATAAGAGCAGTACAATGTGTCTCAGAAAACTTTTTATTTATGTGTGAAATGAAACAATCAGGTCTGGCAATCCTTGCAGAAGTAAACATTTTTTTATTCATTTTTAATTCAAATAAAAAACAGTATTTTAAAATTAAAAATATACACACATACAATACTTACATCCAACACTTTCTAAACTATAATAACATACATTCCTTATTATTATTTTTATGTTACATCTAGTTTATATTATCAAATAAACATTCTTTCTTTCATTCTTCAATCATTTTTCTTCATCCTCTACTTCCCATTAAGATTTGTAGTTCAATCAGAGTACAATCAATTGTCCTAATTCTTTTTTACTAGATACATTTTTACAACCCATTTTATGTTTCTTGGAGCAGACAAATTTACTACATGTATTTTTATAAATTTACCCAAGAAATCTCAATGAGGCCCAATCAGCCCAAACATTTCTGAAATGATCTTTGAATATCTTCCAATCTTCTGTGATGGTGTTTGTACCATTTTCTTTCATGATTTGTGTTAAGTTGTCTAAATAAATGATTTCTGTTAATTTGATGGACCACTCTTGCATTGAGGGTGTTATTTCAGACTTCCAGTATCGTACATAGACAATCCTGGCTGCAATTACCATGTATAGTAATATTATATTTTATTTTTCCCTCTAAGTTCACATCAAATAAACGTAATAAGTATGTTTCAGGGGTCATTGGAAAATTTGTTTTAAATATTTTTTCTATACTGACATGGGGAAAAAGTAAACATCCTCATAATAGTGGTGGTTCTGGGGCTAGGCTATATGAATGGATTTCATGGATTCAAATGGAGGAGGAGGAGAAGGAGCAGCTACTGCTGCTTCTGACTACACATTTAGAAGACCTTCCTTATGGTTAGAGCAGTTCAGTAGACTACCTCAGGGATACTGTCTGTCATTGCAGATTTTTAAATGGTGATTAGATGCCCCCCTCTCAGTTCTTTAATGGTATATTTCTGTAGTGCACAACTTTGAACTGAATGACCTTTGAGCATCCCTTCCAACTCTGTGGTTCTATAATTCTATGACACATAGAATCATAGAATTGTAGAGTTGGAAGAGACCACGAGGGCCATCCGTGACTAACATATGACTAACTGCTATGGGAAGACCCATAGAATCATAGTGTTGGAAGGGACCACAAGAGTCATCTATTCCAACCTTCTGTTATGCAGGAATACACAACTAAAACACACCCCAGAGATGGCCATCCAAAGAATCATACGAGTTGGAAGAGACCACAAGGGCCATCCAGTCCAACCCTGCCATGCAGGAATACATGATCAAATCCATTCTATGCTTAAAGACATCCAAAGAAGGAGGGTCCACCACCCCTTCTATTCTACTTCAAAAAGCTCTTCTTAATGTTTTGGTAGAATCACTTTTCTTGTAATTTGTATCTAACAGTTTCTAGTCTCTGGAGCGGCAGAAAATCAGTTTGCTCCATTCTTCTACTTGGCATATTGTCTCCAAGCTAAACATAACAAGCTTCCTAACTCTTGTGACCAGAAGTGACCAGTAGGGTGCCACAGGGTTCTGTCCTGGGCCCAATGCTATTCAACATCTTTATCAATGACGTGGATGAGGGAAGCAGATGACACTAAATTAGGAGGGGTAGTTTCGGGGAGCTAATACTCCAGAGGGTAGCTAACACTCCAGAGGACAGGATCAGAGTTCAAAATGACCTGAACACATTAGAAAGCTGGGCCAAAACTAACAAAATGAATTTTAGCAGGCAGAATGTAGGATACTACACTTGGGCAGTAAAAACGAAATGCATAGATATAGGATGGGTGACACCTGGCTTGAGGGCAGTATGTGCGAAAAAGATCTAGGAGTCTTAGTGGGCCACAAGCTGAACATGAGTCAGCAGTGTGATGCAGCAGCTAAAAAAGCCAAAGCAATTCTAGGCTGCATTAATAGGAGTATAGTGTCTAGATCAAGGGAAATAATAGTGCCACTCTATTCTGCTTTGCTCAGACCTAACCTGGAATACTGTGTCCAGTTCTGGGCACCACAATTCAGGAAGGATATTGAGAAGCTGGAAAGTGTCCAGAGGAGTGCAACCAGGATGGTGGGTGGTCTGGAAGACATGCCCTATGAGGAGCAGCTTAGGGACCTGGGCATGTTTAGTCTGGAGAAGAGAAGGTTGAGAGGGGACATTATAGTCATGTTTATTTGAAGGGATGTCATACTGAGGATGGGGCAAGCTTGTTTTCTGCTGCTCCAGAGACTAGGACATGGAGCAATGGACTCAAACTACAGGTAAATATATTCCACCTCAACATTAGGAAGAACTTCCTGACAGTAAGAGCTGTTTGGAAGTGGAGTACACTGCCTCATAGTGTGGTGGAGTCTCCTTTGGAGGTTTTTAAACAGAGGCTGGATGGCCATCTGTCGGGAATGATTGGATTGTGTATTCGTGCATGGCAGGGGGTTGGGGTAGATGGTCCCTGAGGTCTCTTCCAACTCTATGATTCTATGATTCCTAAGCCATTCCTCATACAGGCTGGTTCCCAGACCTTTTACCACCTTTGTTTGCCCTCCTCTAAACACATGCCAACTTCTCAATAACTTTCTTGAACTGTGATGCCTACAACTGGACCCATTATTCCAGGTGAAGTCTGACCACACAGAATAGAATGGTACGATTATTTTCTTCAATCTGGACACTGTAGTACTGTTGATGACTCAATATGACTATCAGCATGGTTCAATGGACACACACCTAACTGACTGTTTTAAGGTTGGGTAGAATATACTTCCCTCCCGAAATACTACTTTGATTGATTGATCTCTTTTTTAAAATTTTCAATCAATCAATTTGCTGCAAGCTATAGTTGTCACTGAGTTCCATCTAAGGCTAATGATGTTTGATATGTCTGGTCTATAGGCTGTAAAATAAAGTTTGATTTGATTGAAGACTTTTGGAGAAACAAATTTAGAGATGTAGAAATGATTTCTACATGTAGAAATGTAGAAATGATTTCTAATTAGGTAACCATGGAATTTTGAAATAAATTTTTAAGAGTTTGATAAATAGGGAAAATAACAAAGATAGGGGCCCGGCATATTTACATGCCTTCCTCTGCATGCAATGCTTTAGGTTTTATTCTAGACTCATATACTGCACTGACATATACCTTAAATTTCACAGGATGATTTGTAGGATCCTAAGGTGGTGGTGGAAGAGATTTTTGCAACTATTAAGGGTAAGGGCCTCATGAACTTCAAGAGCAGGAGGAATGAATTACAACTTAATGGTAGAGGCACATTGTGGATACAAAATATCACAGGTTCAATCCCCTTGGTGTAACACCTCTCCTGTTCCAAGACACAGAAGAGGGGGTCCACTCCAGAACAATCACAGTGGTTCCTTCCTCAAACACCTTTGGGCCCCATAAGTGAATGGGTCAATCGGATGTTCATGCTTCACTCTAGGTAGCCATCTCTGGGTGCTCAACAATGTGTTTTGAAATGACCAACTATTTAAAGGCACCATCCATGCCAATAATCACACATTTCCCATTAGAAATCAGTGCAGGCAGGAGGGAAAGTATCCAAACCATCACTTCTGCCACAAGAGCCAAAATCACTATCCAGCACCAAAGTCTACAACAAATTCCAGAGATGCAGACTGGGCGGAAAAGAGTAACACAGAGAAAAAAGTGGGGAAGCACTATGGGCATACATGCAGTCAGTCAACCACTCCTTTGGGTCACAATGGAGCGTCATCATCACACTTCATTCTAGTCCCTTCTACAGAGCAGGGAAAGGAGAATCCCAGCATAGAGCTTTGCTGAGGACTACACACTCTTTGAGCTGAAGTTTTGCAAAGAGTTTAAGATAGCATCTGAAGGGTTTTATGCTTTCCTCTTCATTCAAAACCACCAATGTAGGATAACTATCAATCATTGAAAGTCCATCAAGGAAGCCACAGCCCTGAATCTACAAGACCTGAGCAGGGTTGTGCACAACAGTGTCTCACATTCACAGGGTCACCAGATGTCAAAGCTACTTAATGTCTCACAACCATGAACAATGAATGGCAAGCTAAGAGATGGTGTCTCATGTGAGTTCATGCAATGAGTTGCACAGCTATATGTGGAATCCAGATCTTCTTGGCCCATGTCTCAATCTGCACTTATAGAAGAGGTCTAGGCTGTGGACAGTTTCTGTTTGATTTTCCTTAGAGTGGCTCACTTGTTCACTGCTCTCCACTTAATGCAGTTCACTTTAGACCAATGAAGAATGGAGCAGCACCCCAACAGTAAACAGTAGGAATTTTAGCCTCCAGAACTGCAATCCTGAGCAAAGTTTTCATGACCAACCATCAAATAATGGAATAATGAGACCAGACACAGAAAGTTGGGCTAAATATGGATGACTTTATTTGACCTATCTCCTATTTAAGTTGACGAGGCCTGAAAGGAGTAAGGAAGTGGGGGGAACAACTTAATGTGGGTCCAGCTGAGGCCAGGTATCTACCCTAAACTACCTCCTCAGACTACCCGTGGCCAAAACACCCGAATCCCAATAAAATCCCCAAAGAAGCAGTGGTTGACAGGAACAGAACAGCTAACTAAGCTCTCTGTCCTACCTCTATCAGCAACACACACCACAAACCAGAAGCACAATGTGATCCTCCACAACAATGGTGTTAGGCATGCTCCAATGCTTGGTCCTATGGTCCCATGCAGCAATGATCCAAAAAAGCACGTGATGGGTATTCATGTCTTAAATAGCCTAAGATCCCACCCCCTTGTGAGACATGTTCTGGTGCCCTGTGCCACACACAAAGCCACCTGCTCTCTAACAACAAAGCCCATCAAAACAGTACCCTTCCCTTCAGCACCTTTCACCACACTGGTCCAAGTACATATAATAGCTTAGATCCTGCTGGTGTGAATGGATATTTCAGTAGCTTACCCATACATAAAACACCATCCTTAGTTTTCAAAACTAGTTGAACTTCATCTCCCACCTGGTGTTGGAAAGCAACATCTTAGTACAATATCAAAAGGGTAAATAAATAAGGAATGCAATGAGCACAATAATAATTTTAAAATAAAAAATGTGCATGTGTCATCCACAAAAATGGACAACTTGCTTCCACAGGCTATAATTTCTTAGCAGCAGTTCACTCATTGCACAAAACCTGTTATTTCAAAGTGAATTAAACGACATCATCAGATGACTTAACTGACTCTGAAATTGCAACATGGGGGAAAAATTGAAAATGAAGTGCAAGGCTACCAATTTAAAGACTTCTGTAACAATAGCACAGGCAATCAGCAAACAAAAAAAGTCCACATGTCTCTCCTAAACCATATATTATGGGGGAGGGGGAAACACTTACTCATTAACATGAACAAATAAGGCCAGAAGATTCTAACAGATCTCTGCAAGGTTTTTTAAAGTCCTCACTTTAAAAAAGGGAAAAAAAGAAAGAGTTGCTGCAGTAATTGCTGTAGAAATGAAATCCTCTAGTTCATTAAAGGTGAAGTTTGCAGCCAATGGCCTGACTCCAAATGGCCAGTCCAAATTCAAGGAAACCACACAACTTTCAACTTATAGGTGATTCCCATTGATGCAATGGACCTACTCACAACAGGATTCAGGCCAAAATTTCCTCAGCTCCAACAAGATGCCTACAAATCAGAGACAGACAACTATGGCCTTCTAGATGTTTCTGGAGTACAGCTCCTATCTGGACCATTTTGGGATCTAGTCAGGTCTAGGAGGCTTCAGACTATTCAGCTTGGTGTGTAAATGGACCTACTTGGGGTTGGCCAGAATTTGCAGCCTAAGGCAGGAGGTTATTTGATTTTCTTGGGCCTAGCAGGCATCTTGTACGTCCAAGGCCTTATGGCCTTTATGGGAATTTGCTGCCCAATAGGCCTTGCAGGAAGTGAGGCCTGCTAGACCTAGTGACACATTTTAGCCTACCTGGGCATGGTGGCCACTCTCCTTCCATACTGTTGGTCCACCTGTCCCAACTGTACTTTCTCTTTAGGGGCAGTACTGAGGGATAATGTTGTCAAACCCCTACCCCCACTCAGTCCCTTTAATCTTGTTATTTTGGGAGACCTCCATGTTCCTGCAGTTAATGTCTGGGAATAGTAATAGTGTTGGGCAGGTTCTGAAATATCAGAACCCTTCTGGGCTCCCCTCTCTGGAATGTGGAGTTTTCATTGTGCCCTGAACCAGTTAAGGAAGGAAGCTAAAACCTTGGATCAAAGGGGTCCTCCTCTCCCAAGAGAAGAATGGCCACGCCAGCACTTGTCGTGAGCAAGAGGAACAACTTTATTGGTTCAAGCAGTACTTTTTATAAATTCGGTTAAGATGATCTCATGTTAGGCAACAGTGCATGTGCAAACTTAATTTCTCACAATTGATAAGCAAACATCTTACAAAGACCATCTTGTATAGCAGCTAGGTGCTGGGCAGGCTATGAATGTTGCAAAAGGAAAATAAAAGTAGACTATGAGAAGAGACCACGGGAACCTCGCCAGCTATACAGGGATATCAACAACATTGAAACTTAAGATTTATTTCCCAGCCAGGATCAGCAAAACTAATTCTCTTTGTCTACTCATCAACTCATAAAGGGGATACTCTCAAGTTCACAGTGAGGGAACTTAAGAAAGGCTGATGAGCTAGTCCTCTGCTGACTCCTTCCTAGCCTTGTTCACTGTGGTGGTACTAGTAAAAGTGGAGACCTCTTTAGCTGGGGAACAAACTCTCGGAGGTGAATCAGCTATACCAGACACAACCAGTGGGGGGAATAGTGCTGAAGAAAGCAGCCGTGAACACAGACTTGTTCATCATTTTTCATAGACTTGAGGTGAGTCCATTTTGAATATTTGAATAGCAATTTTGATTGTATAGTACAGAGGGTACACTAGGACAGGGTAGGAATGAAGCTTGGCAAGTACAATATCAAATCTGCCTTTCACCTGCTGCCAGTTCTTCCTTCAGGTTTTGGGCTTCTGGGGTTCATCTTTCATGACGTTTTCTATATGGACTCAGCTCTCCCTGTGGGGTCTTCGGTCTCATGTCCAGCCTTCAATAAATTTAGTATATTTCTCAAGTGGGCACTACAATGTGTTTCAGGACATGGGATCACTTTTAACTATCTTAATGATTTCTTATTTTCAGGGCACTGAAAACATATTATGACCCCCGTATCTATGGAACCAGTACCTGTGGATTCACTTACCTGAGTCCAAAAAAAGGTCTCTTTAGGTATCTTCTAGGTCATCCAGTGTGATTCTATGGTATGTTTCTGCCAGAAGCTGACCATAAAGTCATACTGGAGGACCTAGAAGATGCCTAGTGAGGTGTCCTTAAGGACTCTCTAACTCCTCCAGTATGACTCTATAGTGTGCTTGGGCCAGAAGTAATTCATTTTAATAAGGTTAACTATTATCCATGGTTTCCAGTAGTCATGGTAAGTCTGGAAATGTATCCTCTGCAGATACGGGGTCATACTGTATTTCATGAAGATCTTTTTGGGTATTCCCCTGGTGGAGGAAAAAACTGGAGCCCTCCATTACAACATTAGTTTTCTTAGGGATCAAAATCAACACAGCCAAAGTTATTGATTGCCCAAAGAAAAGCTGAATGATCTGAGGATAAGGTTGGAAGCAGGGATCTTGCAATGCAAAATCAATATACATGAGGTAATAGAGCACATTTAGTTTGCATGTAAGATGGTGGCTGTTTCAGATTCTGTGTTGTCTATGGATGTTGAATTTAGCCACAGTGGAGTATCTTGTAGGTGTGGCCTACAATGGTGCCACCACTTACCATTGTTATTCAAAGACTATCATGGCCCAGGACTGCAAATGGTTATTGTTCATATGGGGCAACTGTCTTGATGTGGTCTGCTTTGATTTTCTGGGGAGTGTGAAGGGAAGAACTGGGCCCTAGGTTCCTTAATTTAGGTGAAGTGGGTGATTCAGAATGCCATGGGATGTGGTTTGGATGTTTTCTTGGCACACCTGGACATTCAGTATGATTGTCCAGAGATAAGCAGTGATGATGGGGCTCATTTGTCAAAGACAGGCACAGGTATTTTCCTGAGGGATATGAAATGTGGCCTGCATGCTGTTCTAGATGGCTTGGTAGGGCCAAGGAGCTAAGGAATAGTCTTGCTCCTTGGCATGGTAGGTAGTGTTTCTTGTTGTGGCAAGGGATAATAGGGAGTTTGGTATGCATCCTTTGCGCACCTTGGTTTGAACTTCACCTAACTAGGTTTGGGTGGTTCTAGAGGAAGAGAATGATCTTTAGGGCCAACCCTGAGGTACCTCTCCTCAAAGTCACCTGGCTTGGGGACAAGACTGCTTAGGGAAGATCTCTCAGATCATGAATCACCAGCCAGTCAATGTCAGGTTGTAGGCTTATAGCTTGACATTGAGACCAAGGTGCTAAGCCATTGTAGTCAAGGAGCTGGTCTGGCATAATCCCTGCTGCAGTTCAGTACCCCACTGCTGAAATTTAATAAAATAAATGTGACCATATGTTAAATAAATGTGACAATAAGTTTACCCCATTATGTGTCTCTCATCTCTTTATTGCCAAATAGAGTGGGACAATATTGGACATTTTGTAGTTTGTGCCTTCAAGTCATTTCCTATTTTTGGCAACTCTTGAGACAAGCTTATTACAGGATTTTCTTAGCAAGATTTGTTCAGATGTGGTTTGCCTTTGCCTTCCTCTGAGGCTGAGAGAGTGTGACTTGCCCAAGTTCACCTAAGGGGTCTCCATCATCAAGCAGGCATTTGAACCCTAGTCTCCAGAGCCGTAATCCAATGCTCAAACTACTACACCTATGATTGTACTAGCTTTTTTAGCAGCTACATCACACAGTTGTCTCATATTCAGACTGCAACCTACTAACCTGCTAAGGTGCTAGATTCTTTCACAGATCCTTTTACCAAGCCAGATCTTTCCCATCCTATTCTTTTGCCAAAAGGCTAAACTAAGGCTAACCTCATTTTTATTCCCATAGAACCCAAATTGCCAGGAAACCATGGTGCTTCAGAGAGAACAGCAGCATATGGCATCGTCAGCTGCTTGAAAGAGAAGGATTTTTAATTTAGAAACTGTGACTGTTCAAAAGCATGACTGAAGGAACTTGCCGACAGACAGTCCAAACGCTTGTTCACAGTTTTGGAGAATGCAGATGCTTTTTGGCTCCTGCTTTGGGTATTTCATATCACCATCTGCGATCCCTGTAACTAGGAACCAAGGTGAAGTAGAGCTGATATCTGAGTAAGTTTTGAAGCACATGAACTCATCAAATAGAAAAGCTATCATTGGATGGGGGCATGATCTATGCTATCAATTGGAGAGGACCTGGGTTTAAAATTACAGACAAGGTCTGTCACCAATAAGGAGAGATAAATGTGGCCAATTAATTTGAGAGAGTGGATTCTGTTGGTCTCCCTAAAGTCACTCCCATCATCTACTTCTTTATGAGTAAAGCCATCATTGGCTGTCAGATTGGAGCTAGGAAAGTGGGATTGATCCAGTGGCTTATACTGAGAATGTTAGTGTGGTGACTGGTGGCTCCAGTGTCAGTTGTGAACCTATTCCAGGTTTTAGCCTGAAATTTGAAGGAGCTACCTAAGGTGTTGATGCCTTTTTGGGGGACTAGGGCTCAGGACTTGTAATGGTGTCTTTCAAATTCAAGCTAAACCCCAGAACAGATTCACTGTCTCACTGACATCTGTTGCCTGCCCTGCCACCCCTGCCCTTCCAATAATTCATCAATTGGCTATATTTCATAATTGGCTCATTTATTGATGCTACATGAGGTTAGCTGTAGACCCAGACTTCTCCAGAAAGAAGGACTAAGCAAAGGTTTGCTCAAAACCTAATGAAGAGGGCTTTCCAGGTTCCCAAAAGCCACCCCCATGCAGTAATTATCCGGATCCCCCTTGGACAGTGAGTTAGAGTGGAAATGTGCTAATTCTCCTGTACGTACCTGGATGTGAGTCATTCACTTATTCAATCAAGTGGCTGGAACACTCATTCCTCTGCAAACTGGTTTTCCTTCACACCCGTCTCTTCAACAATAGAAGATGGCCTGATGCTCATCAGTCTTAACGTTTCAGTCATTAGCAATCATTGACACAGCTGGAGCCCCCATTGTCCAATTGTGAGATACTCCAGCAAATATTGTATTCAACTCAAAAAAACCTTTCGGGGGAATATCAAATATAAAGATCACCCCAAAATACTGTCAAAGTGTGCTCAGTTTTCCAGAGGCTGTCACCCTATTGGTTTGCTGTGTCACCCAATGCACATAGCTATGTTTCTTCTCTGAACAAGTCTCTGCTCTTTGGACAGGTATTGTATAGCCCATCATCCCAAACTTTATTCTTCTATCCCAATGCTTCCTCCTATTCTTTGCTAGCCTTGTGTGATTGAGTGAAGTTTGCGTGTTGATCCTTCCAAGATTATTTCTCAATAAAAATCCTTTTTATTTTATTTCCTGGTTATAAGTCATGTCAGTGACTTCTGTGAGTGAAAAACAGCATGGCCGCCTCCAATGCTAGCCGCAACAGTCACGGACAAACGCCAAGAGAGAAACGGCGTTGTCCAAAATGGACCCCTTGCCACGCAGCAGCCTCGTTACTGCTCTGGAGGCTGCTTGTGTGGCAAGAGGCTGAAAGAGGCATCTGAAAATCCAAGAAGCAACCCAGCTTTTTATTAAAACTAGTATTTTTCTACAAATGTACATGGTTTTAAACTGTTTTAATCTTGTAAAATGCTTTAACCGATTCAATGGTTTAATATGGTTTAGCCTATTTCAACTATTTTTATTGTTTTCAATTTCAGGCTGTTTTAAACCAGTTTGGACAACTGGGTGTGGGCTGGGGACAATTCACTCCCAGACTCACCACCACCATCTTTTCCAAATTGGAATTCAGTCACTCCACAAAAAACGGCTCCCCCAACTCTGATGTACATGTTGTTTCAGGTAGCCACAAAAAGTTTTAAGGCTGCTGTTTTACTGCGTTTTAAATATAGTAACTTTCAGGATGTTTACAGATTTATGTTATGATTGAATATTTTTGTTGTGTATTCTAGTACTGGAATGGCAGTGGGACACATGGATATTAAAATGAATGAATGAATGAATGAATGAATGAATATGGGTTTTAGGCAGGGGAATATTTTCCCAGACTTACCACAAATATGTGGAACCATGTATAGTATTATAGTGAACTGCCCTAGAATACCATAATATACCACTGGAATACCTAGAAAACATCCAGAGAGGATACCTTTCTATGCATCTGGCATGACTCTATGGTCATCTTCCAGTGGAAGTTGACCATTGAGTCATGATGGAGGACTTCCTGGTGCCTAGGGAGACCACATCCAACATGATTCCATGGTCCTCCAGATGCCTAGAGAGACATTTTCTCTCTAGCTGCACATAAGTGAAAATATGGGTACCAGTTCCATGGAAACGGTAGAGGGAGACCTGTAAATAAACAAGTAAGAATTAACTTGTCTGTCTACCTAGATCTCTGAAGTAGAGGCTTGTGGCTTCCATGTCCATGGGGTCATGAATCCACCTGGGTTTTATTTATTTATACATGCTGAAATCTGTCTTCAAAATAGGCTCATCACTCTAGTTAGCTCTTTTAAAGTTCAGATGGTTGTTTGTTGTGTGCCTTCAAGTCATTCTTGACTTTCAGATACCCTAAGGAAAACCTATCACTGAGTTTTCTTGGCAGAATTAGTTCACAGATGGTTTGCCCTTGCCTTCCTCTGAGGCTGAGAGCATCTGAAAATCTCCTTAATGTTGGCAGGAATCAGACCCCCAGAAAAGGGTGTTCCACAACACAGAAGGCCATCTCCCATGTCCTCTTGTAATGTATTGCTCCCACTCTAGAGGGTCTCTCCATCAGGCCTCTGGCAGGCATATATAGGGAGAAGTGCTCCTTCAGTGCACTGAAGACCCAAGTCAGTTAAGGCTTTGAATATCATCATCAGCATCTTGAATCTAGATAAGATGTGTATTAGCAGCCAGTGTCATGACGTTAAGACCTCTCTGGCTTTTCTTCGCAAACGAAGATTTAGGAAGGACTCATCCCGCGCTTTCTGCAAGCGCGCTGATGACTAAAAAGGCCAATCCGAGATAAACAAGTCCAGTTGCAAAAAGCACCATTCAGGATGCTGCCGAACAAGACTGTCATCTCCCGGGTCAGCCTCGAGCGACCAATGTCCTGAACCGCCTGCATGCAGGGTTGGGGCTGCGGCTTCCAGTGCATCTTTACACCTGCCGGTTTCGTCCCTCGCCAGTCGCTACAGGGCTTTTTTGGAAATGGATTTGTCCTTCGAGCCTGTGCAATGGATTTTTCTGGTGGAGCACAGCGTGCACAGAACTGGCCTCACCCTTTAAACCAGAGATTCATCTGCCGTGGCCTTGCAAGCATGGACGTGGCAGCGAGGTCCTCGGGCCGTAGGTTTGATTAGAGTTTCCTTCTCTTAGATGGTTGACCTTACAGGGTTGGACGAGCACCATCTGCCCGGGTTTGGGATTGGAGTTTTCCTTCTCCTAGGACGGTTGCCACAAGGCTAGAGAGCCCATCCTGCCCTTTGACGCTCTTTGTCAGACCCTTCGGTTTTGACCTGTCTGGCATGGGAGACCCTACCAGTGGCTATTATGCCACCGCCAGCATAGCTCAAAACGTCATTAGGGTACGCAAGCCTCTCTCCCACGACAAGGGGGCGTCAATGGAGAGGACGTTAAGACCAATGTTATGTGAAGTCCACACAATGCTATAATTAGCAAGGCCTGCACACTAGCTCTACACTATCACATATCTGATGGGATGTGGGTGGGAGGATTTTATTGTTTCTGTATGCCTTTAAGTCATTTCCAACTTATGGTGACTCTAAGACAACCCTGCCATGGATTTGGTTTGTTTATTTTTATTTGGGGGGCAAGTTTTTTTCAGAGAGGGTTTGTCATTATCTTCTTCTTAGGGGGAGAGAGTGTAATTTGCCCAGGGTCACCCAGTGGGTTTCCATGGCCAAGTCAGGATTCAAACCTGGGTTTACTGGTGTCTTAGTGTAGAACTGAGACCACTAGCCTACCCTTGCTGAGAAAGAATGATAGACAACTAGATTTCACTAAAGACATGGTGAACCATATTCTGGTTACATTTTTTTTGTGGGGGGGCTATACAGTATATTCCATTGATTAGCTAGATACCCATTTTATCATTTATTGAATGAAGTGTACTAATTTTGATAATGAAGTGTACTAATTTTACTGGAGTTTAAGCCCAGAATCCTTTTTGATGACTTATGCTTGAATAGGTTTCCCTATGGAATTGGTTGGACATTTTTTGTCAGATGTGGAATGGCTGTGTTTTGTTTGAGGACAAACAATGAGCTTGAGGAAATGGAATTGTGTATATGATGCAATGCTCTTGGATGTGCAATGCATGTGGATGTCCTTGTGCATTGTGATGGATGTGCATGAACAGACATGCTCATTCTGTGGTGTGCTTGTGGAACCAGACTGTGTGGTGTGCTTGTGGAACATGCACATTGGGTTGTGCATTTGGTTCTCAATTGGCACAATTCAGTAAAAAGGCCTTGTTGTGCAAATGGTGCATAACTCCATGTGTGTAAAATTATGTCCCAGTTCTTTTATGTAGGATCTTTGCCATTCTCTTTTTGTGTGGGTGCTCACATATCACGTCTTCATAGGACATGCTCCCATCACTGTTGTTTTTCACTAGTTTGTAATTTTTGAGGAAACTTCAAAGGGAGACCCATATAGAGTGCAGAAGTAGCTGGCAGTGGTCAAGGCACTGGTCCAAAACATGTATCCCAAGGCCACCACCTTTTTCATAGCTCATCAATTGGCTGAATGTCATATAATGGGTTATAATTGGCAATCCACTTGGTTGACAGTAGACCAGGGACTCCCAAATAGAAAGAATCAAGGTTTGCTCAGAAAACCTAAGAGAGGAGCCAGCTAAAACTCCTAAGGACTTGCCCAGGTGAGAATTATGTGAACTCCCCTGGAACTGATTAGATAGGTGAAAATGGGCTAATTCTTCCTGGGCAGCTCTGGAAGTGAGTCACTCAGTAATCCCATCAAGGTGGCTGGGCGCTCTTTGCTTACAAAATTGATTCTCCCTCTTCCTCCTCAAAAAACAATAGAGGTTTGTCCGAGACCATTCAAGTTCAATGTTTGACCATTAGCAATTGTTAACTCATCTGGAGAAACCATTGTCTAACCTTGGGAAACTCCAAAAAACATTATATTCCCTCAAACTCGCCCCTTCAAGGGAAATATTGAATATAAATACAGTATGATTCCAATACACAGCCAAAGTGTGCACAGCTCCCATCATTCCATCAACCCAGCAGTCTGTGTCACTAGGGCTGCAACTTTTACATGAACCTCTGCTCTTCAGATAGTTACAGTATAGTCCATCATCCCAAACTCTATTCCTCTGTCCCAAATATTTCCTACTTTCTTTGTTAGCCTTGTGCAACTCCTTGAAGCCTGAAGTGTATGTGTGTGCGCGTTCCCTTGAGTATTTTACAATAAAAACATTTTTATTTCATCCCCTGGCTTGGAGTCTTCTCAGTTACTACTGGTACACATAGGTCAAAAGATTCTGCTATTACCCAGCCACTCGCTGCCATCTTGAGCTAATTAAAATTCCTCGTAGTAGAATTCAGACACTAGTGGGATCCCCACAGACCCCACACAATTCAAGTAACATCATTTCCCAATATCAAGACCTTGAATTGGACATCAAACAAAATCCAGATCACACCTTTGAATTGGCTGTCACAGCCTTATTCTTTCAAGAACATGGTAGAAATAGAACCACTGAAGCAAAAACATGATGGAATTTGCTTCAGAGAGCAAAATTAGGATTTACAAAAGCTATGCTGTCTACTAGCCAAGGCAATTTAGTTTGATCTGTGGATACAGGGATGAGGGGAGTGATCTGTCTGGGAGACAGATTCGGCAACTCTCTGTGATCCCTCAGAGTGAGGTAATAAAAGATGCTCTCCATTTTCTATCTGATCGCTCAATAAGATGGCCACTTCTGACTGCAAAAATGGACTGGGCTCATTAGGAAACCACACCACATTTCTTTCCTCCCTTCTAAGAGAGTTTGAAATCTCTCATTCTGTGGCTATACATTGCTGGCACTTGCAAGATAATCTGTCAGTTACATGCATTCACAGTGTAAATTACCAAGATGCATGGAGGCTTCTGTGGACTTTCATTCTCTCCTACCCTTCCTGGTTCTGGCACTTTTGTAGAAGGCTCACTTTTCTCTCTTTCTCTTCTTCTTACTTCTTCTGTTTCTCCTTCTTAAAAAAATCCCTTATCATTCTAGCACCAGTAAGTGTTGGGCAACATTATCAGTCATGTCTGCAAGAAAGGCAATAATAACTGTCAGACCAGGCTCATGTTTCTGGAGAGCTTTCCGACATGCCTGGAAACAATGGCGGGCAACCACTGGCAGTTTGACAAGCCCTGTCCTTTAAGTTATGAGAAAATAATCAGAAGATCAATAGAGGAGCTGAGGCAAGTTGAATTGGGCTGCATCAGAATGACATTTTCATGTCAATCAGGCTCTTCCTCAGAGTGTAGGTTTGCTGGGGAATTTTCCCAGCCTGCCTGTTCCTTGATTCATTCATTTGTGCAAGTAAACAAAGCCTCAAAAAAAGGGAGAGGAATAGAAGGAGAAGGAAGGGCTTGGTAATATTTGTGCAATATTCCTCCTGAAATAGAGATGAATAGGTGAAAGATCCCCTGAAGCAAAAGTGGGAAGACTTTAGGAGGGCTCTTTTCCAGTGGACGTTTGGAAAAAAAAGTCCAAGGCACAGTTCCTACATTGTGCTTGTGTCATGTAAATGTACTCTCATGGTGATTGTGCTACACCACCCTCCCGCTGAATGCCAATATTGTGCAACCCAATAAACTGGCTTATTATTATTATTATATAATTACTCAGTGGGCAATGCCAAGTGACTGTTTCGACCATCTTGGTGAATCATGTGGTACATTGAAGGTACTGATAAAGAGTTAGGCACCATCTGAGAATGTGCAACAGCATGTGAAATGTGTGCACTTAGAATAATAGAATCTTAGAGTTGGAAGAGACCACAGCCTCCTTCCAGCCTCCTGCCATGCAGGAATACACAATCAAAGCACTCCTGACAAATGGCCATCCAGCCTCTGTTTAAACACCTCCAAAGAAGGACACTCCACCACATTCCAAGGTAGAATATTCCACTGTTGAACAGCTTTTATTGTCAGGAATTTCTTCTAATGTTTAGGTGGGATCTCTTTTCTTGTAGTTTGAATCTATTGGTCCATGCTCTAGTCTCTGGAGCAGCAGAAAATAAGCTTGCTCCATCTTCAATATGACATCCCTTCAAATATTTAAACATAGCTATCATGTCACCTCTTAATCTCCTCTTCCCCAGGCTAAACATACCTAGCTCCCTAAGCTGCTCCTCATAGGCCATGGCTTCCAGACCTTTTATCATTTTGGTCACCCTCTTCTGGACACACTTCAGTTTGTCAACATCCTTCTTGAATTGTGGTACCCAGAACTGGACACAATATCCAGGTGAGGTCTGAACAAAGCAGAATAGTGTGGTACTATCACTTGTGGACCTCTGCTTTCACAGCCAAATACTAAATAGGTTTGTGGTGCAATGGCAAAAAAGGTACAGCTACACAGGTAAAGGAACTTACACATGTATGATGCCCAGAAGATTTCAGCCATTGTGTGTATGTGTGGGTGCATACACATGCATCTACCTGTGGCAGGCACATCCATAGGGATTGATCTCTATGTCACAAAGAATATTTTATTTATTTATTTATTAAAATATGTATATCCCACCCTTTATCCGAAGATCTCAGGATGGCTTACAATGAAATAAAATTAAAACAAGAAATAATTACAAAAGTTTAAAAGATTAAAAAGAGTATGCCTTGATAGGAATGTGTGAGCATTTTGTTTGGTCTATTCTTTTTCCTAAGAATATCTTTAAATACACAAACATGTATACATACACACACACACATATACACACCTCTTCATAAATGTGATTGAAATTACTCAAGATTTTTAAAAAATAAAATGTGGAAGAAAGCGAAACTCAGAGATTCATTCTGCCAATTGAGGGTGCTGAGTCCTTACATCTTAAGCATCTAGCTCTGAAGCATATTAATTCAACTATCATTGGAATCATGAATTAAAGGAAGGGGACATACATGCTCCTTCTCATTAGTAAGTATGTGGCATCCGTCAGTGGTCTGCCCTGGGCTTTAGGGCTTGAATACTTGAATCTGCCCTGGGCTTTAGGGCTTGAATACTTGAATACGCTGGTGTGAAAGTAGTTGCTGTAGTTGTTTGTGATGTGCAGTGTCCCTGTGGATGCCACACTTACCAGAGCTTGTCCAATAGTAGATCAGAATATCCTGCCACACTGTAATCCAACTCAGAGTAATCTGCAGTCCTACAATGGTCATGTGTCCCATACATCATATTATATCTGGCCACACCGCTAGGGCCACTCCAGGTTTGTTTGTTTGTTTGCATGTTCACTCCTACATGCAAATATATGTATCCCAGAGTACTGTATTGCTGGATAAGTGGAGATACACTTAACCAGATATTTGCACAATCAAAAAGAATTAAAAAATAAAAAGCTCTGGAACGGAGCCCCATCCACACAGCCAATAATTGGGTTTCTCCAATGAAATGTGATGCAAACCATGAAACTTTCAGATCGAGAATTTCCTGCAGAACCCCTGATGAAGATGTGAATAATAAAAAACTGTGTGGCAATTGTGCCATGACTATGGAGTGAGCACGAGGTTTGCAGTTTGTTTGTTTTTTGTCTTCACCTGTGTAGACAAACCCTTAGTCTAAATTTTGAAGGAGCCGTTAAAGTTGTTGAACCTGTTTTGAGGATGGGGTTCAGCATTTTAAATTACTCCTTTGAAATATGAATGATAAATACCTTGATTGCATCCTATTTTTGATTACTGTAATACACTTTACATGGGAGCATTGGAAGATGTTCAGAAACTCCAGCAGATCCAAAATGCTGCAGCCAGGTTGCTGACTGGGATAGGCTGTATGGATCAAATAACCCCTTGCTGAAACAATTCCACTGGCTTCCAAACTGTTTCTGGGCAGAATTCAAAGTGCTGGCTGTGAGTTTTAAAGCCCCACATGGCTTGGGTTCAGATCACAGTCAACACTCCATATCCACAGATTCTGCATCCATGGACTCAACCAATCATGGTTCAAAAAAATTTTAATAAATAAATAAATTCCAAAAGGCAAAGCTTGATATTTCTGTTTTATATAAGAAACACCATTTTACTAGCACTCCAGTACTCCATATGAGGCCTAACCAGTGCAGAATATAGTGGGATTATTATTTCCCTTGACTTGGAAACTATGCTTTTATTATTAATGCAGGCTAAAATAGCATTTGCCTTGTTTGCTGCAGCATCACACTGCTTGAGTCCAATTCAAGGGTGTTAGCTCATACATTTAAAGTTCTAAGTCAGTTTGGGATCCTGTTACATGAAGTGCCATCCTCTCTCAGTAGGATCTTGTTCTCCACAGTGCAGTCATCAGGAGAGGCTCTGGTCTTGTTTACACTGATCAAGATAATCTGGATGCAGCCCAGAGTATTCTGGGCTCAGAGTTGCCCTGGATTCTTCCTATTACCAGTACATTCTGTGGCGACACTGGGTGGATGTCTTCAATCACGTCCACACTGTGTTGCCCAGTGCTGTTGCCCCTGGCATGAGTCACATCCTCTAAGAAGCCCTGGTTGTGCAGTGGTTAAATGCCAGCACTGCAAGTCACCACATTGCAAGTTCGAGCCCAGAGGGCTCTAAGGTTCACTCAGCCTTCCATCCTTTTGTAGGTCAGTAAAATGAGTTTTCAGATCCATAAAGGAGGATAGAGAGTACGATGGCTCTATACACACTGATTTTTGTGCTTTGCCTCAGGTGTTTATTGCTCCAGACTCTTTTGTGAAGTCTTCCAAATGCACTATATGCCTTTGCTAATCTGTGATCGATCTCTTTATCAATCTTGGCATCTGAAGAGATGATGCTTCCCAGGTAGGTGAACTGCTGAACGGACTTGAGCACAGATTTGCCGACGGCAATGTGGGGATGGTGGTGTTCGTCCTGTGGTGCAGGCTGGTAAAGAACTTCTGTTTTCTTCAGGCTGACTTCTAGCCCAAACAGCTCTGCAGCTGTTGCAAAGCAGGATGTTAGGTGCTGCAGAGCTGCTTCTGTGTGGGCAACAAGGGCAGCATCATCGGCGAAGAGCAGCTCACGGACTAGATAGTTTAGAGTCTTAGTGTGAGCCCTCAGACGGCTTAAGTTAAACAAGCTACCATCAGTACGGTAGCGTATATAGATGCCGTCGTCTTCTTCAAGCTCTGCCATAGCCCTTTGGAGCATCTTGAAGAGAAACGACAACGCAGAAAGAATCACAACCCAAAAACATCACCCAAGGATACCTTCTGCTGTGCTTTTTGCAACCGGACTTGTTTATCTCAGATTGGCCTTTTTAGTCATCAGCGCGCTTGCAGAAAGCGCGGGATGAGTCCTTCCTGAATCTTCGTTTGTGAAGAAAAGCCAGAGAGAGAGAGAAAGAGAGAAAATGAGTACCCGGCTTGTGGGGACAATTAGCTAACACACATTGGAAACTGCTTAATCCAGTGTAGATGTGTAAATTGCTATTGCTTAAAACAATTTGTAAGCTACTCTGATAGCCTTGTGGCTAAAGAGCGGGGTATAAATAAATAAATATAAATAAATAAAATAAAATAAAGCCAGAAATGAGACAGCCAGCATTGATCACATTGCTGGATGCCTGATTGTAACCTCAGAGGATATGACTTGTGGCAGCGATGGTGGCACCAGGCAACACAGTGGGGATGAATGTGAAGACATCTCCCTATTGTCACCATGAAGTACACCAGTTTTTCCTGTAAAATCCAGAGCAAATTGAAGTTTATTTACTCCATTTTAAGGGTGGTTTAGCATGGGTTTGGTGCTAAACTGGGCAGACATCATATAGACAGTTTGCACCAGAATCGGGGATTGGGTCCACTGTCACCTGGACTGATCTCCGTGGGGATAGGGGAAGATGGTTTATTTGGCTGGTTAGACAAGCCTCCTGTTACATGTCCCTCCTATCAGTGAGGTACTATGCAACAATGTGGATGCAGGAATGGATTTCTTGACAGCATCACCCAGAATATGGAATTCAGTTTCCTGGGAGATCCAGCCATCCACCTCACTAATTAAATTCAGACAGAAAGTTAAAACAATATTGTTTAAATCTGCTTTTTAATGCTCACTACTCCGGATACTTTCTTCTACTGCTGAGCTTATAAAGCTATTGCTGTCATACAATCATTGAGTCAGGGTTTTTTAAAATGATTATTACTTTGATTGTGAGCTGCCTTGAGGACCTGCCAGGGGTTGAAGTCAAAGTATGTGGATTTGCAGGGCAATGTTCAACAAAGTATTTCTGCTTGTCCAGATGACTTTGCCATTTTGTATGGCTCATTATGATCCAATAGAGTTTTTACACTTTTGCACATATGCTGATATATTAAGGACCCCAAGGACAAATGCACTACCACATGTGCAACTGGAAAAATGAACAGAACTTCACCAGCACATTATTTTCATGTGTTAATGTTAGTTGAATTTAGGCCTTGATTTTAAAAAAATTAAAAAAGGAAATTTCAATATGGAGAAATGTAGGATACTACACTTGTGCACTAAAAACGAAATGCACAGATATAGGATGGGTGACACCTGGCTTGATGGCAGTATGTGCGAAACAGTGTGATGCAGCAGCTAAAAAAGCCAATGTGATTCTAGGCTGCATCAATAGGAGTATAGTGTCTAGATCAAGGGAAGTAATAGTGCCATTGTATTCTGCTTTGATCAGACCTCACCTGGAATACTGTGTCCAGTTCTGGGCACCACAATTCAAGAAGGCTATGGACAAGCTGGAATGTGTCCAGAGGAGGGCGATCAAAATGGTGGGAGATCTGGAAGCCGTGCCCTATGAGGAGTGGCTAGAGAAGAGAAGGTTAAAAAGTGACATAATAACCATGTTTAAATATTTGAAGGGATGTCATATTGAGGATGGAGCAAGCTTGTTTTCTGCTGCTCCGAAGACTTAGGACACAGAGCAATGGCCTCAAACTACAGGAAGAGATTCCACCTAAACATTAGGAAGAATGTCCTCACAGTAAGAGCTGTTTGGCAGTGGAATGCACTGCCTCATAGTGTGGTGGAGTCTCCTTCTTTGGAGGTTTTTAAACAGAGGCTGGATAGCCATCTCTCAGGAATGCTTTGATTGGATATTCCTGCAGGGCAGGGGTTTGGACTAGATTGTCCTTGTGGTCTCTTCCAACTCTATGATTCTATGAAAAATTGTATACTTGGATCCTGGACTATTTATTCTGGTCTTCTGGGGACAATTGAAATGGTGACTGCTATCTCCCATGTTGCTGGGCAGTGAATCCCCTCTAGGTTTTAATTTGAACTTTAAGGCCACTATTCAAAGTCCTGACTCCTAGCCCTTTAATAGTTTCAACATTTTGGAGATAGCCCCTGTAAACTTTAGACTAAAACCCAGAGGGAATTCTCTGGTCCACTGATATGGGCCCATTGTTCCACTAGCCACCACTGAGCCTTCGCCATTCTTCTCAGTACAAGATTTTGTAGATCCAACAGGTGGAACTTGGAAACAGTGTCAGGGGGGAAAGTATCATAAGCTATTGCCCGGATAATAACTTAGTTCTAGACTGTGACATCCCACCACAGCATAGATTCCCTCTCACCCCCGACTGACAGCTCACACAGAGAATGATGTTTGGTCAAAGCCCAGTATGTTCAGTATTGATCCACCATCTGCTTGGGAGACTTTGTAACAGAAAAGTTGAGATGAAAATGTCAGATCTCTTGTCATGCTAACTGGTTCAAAAGGTGAAGCTTCTGATTGCTCATCAGAGGTTTCAGGTAAATTTCAATTATATGCCCAGGAACTCAAAAGAGATGCATTCCACAGGGCTTAGTTTTCCATCAATTTTATCAGACATCTAACTAGATAAGATTCCATCAGGAGTACAATGGATAAACTATACAAATAGGTATCTATGCCCTAGTGGATATCTATCAATTTTAACCACTCTTTCTAGGCTGAAGAGCCATTGTTCAGGAATGAAGGACATGCTTTGCATAGAGAGGGCTGTTTTTATATTGTAAGCCGCCCCGATTGCGTTGCAGAGGGGCGGGATAGAAATAAAATTTTATTATTATTATTATTATTATTATTATTAGTCAAGTGATGGCATCTCCTGTTAGGGGTATGTCAGTGGCAAGGCTATGAAAATTCTTTACACATACGTAAATAATATTCATGTGAACTGCTACTGAGAGTACACAAGAAGGGCTTAATGCTGTGCAGATGTTTACTTGTTTACTTATTTTATTTCTGTGCAAAAAAAAATTGTGTGCAGAAAAAGCTGGACAACCTGTACCAGGAACTGGACAGGAGAAGCAACCAAAGCTTTCTCTCTCCCTCTGTTTATTTAAAGATCAATGGGGGTAAGGGAAGGAAATATATGCATTGCCCTAAACACTTCGGAGGAAATTCAAGATTTTTTTTAAAAAAATGTACTGCATTCATATTTGAGGCCAGCGGTACCCAACAACAGTTAGTGATTGTTCAGTTACAAGTTCATATTACACTTTAAGAAATAGTTGCATAACTTTATTAATATGGGTTGCAAAACCTGTGGAAGAACTTATCTCTTGGAATGTTCATTGTATAATGATCGGCTGTCATACAGCATAAATTACAAGACATCACATATGCTCTTCTGTCCTCAAGGACTTCATGTGTAGGTTGCTGTGGTGGAACAAGATGAAAGAGATGGATCTTTTGATAGATCTATAGAACACCAAGGGGGTGGAGATTGCCTTAAACATAGGTGGTAGAGTATTTTGCATTTTCACAGTAAAGTGGTTTTGTCTTCATGGGAATAATCACATGGAAGCAATCATATACATTTTAAAGCATGTATACATTTGGCAGGGCTCTATTGAAGCCTAATATTTTTACCCCTGTGGGTTCCTGAACACATCCTTACTTGAGTTGCTCCAACTATTTTAGTTTGGGAATTTGTCAGCATAAAACATCCCGTGTCATGTGCATTCCTAGAACACAGGTAGCTAGCCTTTTCTCAGGGCACCAAACGTATCTGATTCCGGTGTCCAGGTGCCCATTGGTTCCCATCTGAGGCCCCAAAAGTGAATAGTGAAGTCCAGACTGGGCATGAATTGGGTCCTGAAGGCAGCAACACAATTCTGGAGGTTGGTTGTATAGTCCAGAATGGGTAAGAACACAAGTTCTAGAGGCAGAACTTCTGGGTAGGGATATAAATCTTCATAATTTTTGTTCCTGCAGGCAAGAATTGATAATTTTATAATTTTTCTCCTTGCTGCATGAAAGTCACTGAAAACTGTCCAGTTTTTGAAAATGTTTCATAGTTTAGGACTTTTTTTGTGTAACAATAACAACATACACACATGCAGGCATTTTTGCACAGAAAACAGCACTTCCTTTACAGAAAACAAGTTTCCTGTGCAGAAAACAGCAACTTTTTTTGTACAATAATGTCATTTTCTGTTCAAGAAACCTATTTTCTGTGGGAAAAAACCTGCTCAGAAAATGCCATTTTCTGTGCAGGAAACCTACACAGAGAAGAAAATGCCATTTTCTGTATAAAATGTCATTTTCTGCACACAAAAAACCTGTATGAATTTTCAACCAGAATAAATTCCAAACCTTCAAGATTCTTACCCATCTAGAATTCTCCTCAGCAGAGTTTCCCAACATTCAAGAAACCCATTCTCAACCATTAGTATTAGTATTAGTATTAGTATTAGTATTGCTATTATTATTTTGGAATAATCTTTCCATTCCTATTCTAGGGTTCCTCAAACTAAAAGGACCAAAGCAGATAGAATAATGAAAGACAGACTATCCGAGGTCACATTACACAAGACATCAGCATTTATTTATTTACTTATTTTTATTAGATTTTTACCCCGCCTTTCTCCCAAGAAGGGACTCAAGGCGGCTTACAACAATTTTTAAAAATACAGCTAAAATCACATTTACAAAAATTAAAAAAAACATTAAATTAATTTCACATAATTAAAAACACAACATGAATTAAAAACATGAAATCAATAAAAATACAACTTTAAAAACAATTAAAAAATACACACTGGTTAAAAATCACTTCTCAGATGCCTGCCTAAATAAAAACATTTTCAACTGCTGACAAAAAGAGAGCAGGGAGGGGGCCAGCTGGACTCCCCGTGGAAGAGAGTGCCACAGTCTGGGAGAAACCATGGAGAAGGCTATCTCCTAAGTCCTCACCAACCACACCTCTGAAGGTGGTGGGATTGAGAGAAAGCCCCCCCCCCCCGCCGATCTTAACACTCGGGCTGGCTTGTATAGGGAGATAAGATCTTTCAGTCTGGACCCAAACTGTTCAGAGTTTTAAAGCCCTGCACTTCAAAACCAGCACTTTGAACCAGCATTGGAGAAATGAGGAACAGCTTAACCAGGCCAAGTTTTCTACGGTGAGATAAATTGTTTTTGTTTCATAACCCACCTTTTCACCTGAAATGAAACTCAAAGTGTCTTACAAAGATTAAAACTGCTACAGATAAAATTACATGTAGATAAAACACAGTCAATGGAATATTGCTAACAAGTAACTCAGCAATCTCTACAATTAAAAAACAATTTAAAGCATATCCATTAAGGTGGCAAGATATGGAAACTGTACCGCACACAGTTAAGAGCACTTCTAAACATTATTTTCTCCAAAGTCTGTGAGAATAAACAAGCCTGTAACTGCCAGTGAAAGAACATCCAGGAGGGACCCAGTCTAGTCTATGTAGGAAGGGAGTCCTAGAACATGGAAGCTGCCACCGAAAAGATCCTCTTCCACATTGCCATCTAAAGTATTTGTGATGGTGGTAGCCAAAAGAAGGGCCTCCTTCAAAGAACTCAAAGCCTGGATTGCTCATAAAGGAGTTCACATAGGCCCAAAATGCCACACTCACCTCAGACCTGGGTCACAATGTGTGGCTACTTCGACACATTTTTTCTAATGTGCACATTTGGTTACACATTTAACCAAATTGTCCCCCTTGGCTAAAACATTTGGTCCTACATTTTTAATTGCAAGCATTTGTAGCTGTTTGTGTTGTCAAGTATTAAAGAAGTAGCCAAGTTATTCTCTAGAAGCATAAAAAGGAAAAACAGGAGGAGGAAGAAAAGAAAAGAAGGAAAATGGGGGAGGAAATGGGGGGGGGGATTTAGCAGCACCTTTAAAATTAACTGATTTTTTTTTTTTGCATGAACTTTAGTGGATATTAATCCACTTCTTCAGATGCAGTACAGAGTGATATTAAAGTGTCAGGTTATAAAGTATATTTATACAATTGTGAGAGTAGGATAGAATGTAATAGGATCCAGAAAGATGCAAATCATGACCTTCACCCTACATTTTCAAAGGGCTGAGTGAGATGATACATGCCTTTCAGATCTTTTCAGTGGGCAGCTAGTGTTGATATGTGAAAACAATAAATCTGCTTACCAGAGGTTTCCCAGTTTCCCAAGGTTCAAATCTCTCTGAGAAGATTCCTTGTGTTGTATGTGCACTAGCAAAGACTGTTCTTAATATATGTAGTGTGCCATAAAGCCACTCTTTGTTCATACCTCTCCAAATGGGCTGGAATTTGTGGATGCAATTCAATTCAGCTCTTTCTATTTCTAGTCTTCATTTGTAATTTCCTTGTTCAAGGACTGTGACCTGTAAATCCTGCACGGTATGTCTAGCAAGTACTTGGATGGGATGCCACCAACAAAGACCTGGGCTGCATTTACATGGCAGGTTTTATTACGATAAATTGCAGTTTAGCGCTTTTCTGCATCAGTGGTGGGTAGTTTATAAGTCTATGGAGGAAACAGCTGTATTTTGTTGCACTTTGGTTTTTCTCGCTTTGAGATTCACACAGCCAAATGTGGTGGGGGCGTGGCCAAGCATTGGAGAGGAGACAAAGGAATGCCATAGGAATGTCTGCCCTGGCCCCAACTCCGTGTGCTTAACAGCTTAGAGGTAAAAAATGTCATTTCCCCCCAAGCTCTGTGCCCACAAATCAAACTCCAAATGGAAGGTTTATTCTCCTTGCTTAACAGCTGATTGACAAAGGGGCCAGTTACAGGACAGAATAAAGTGAGCGAAATTCCAGATTTTCCTCCTTTCGGAACAGGGGTGAATAGTTCTTAAGATTTATGGCGAATTTGGATGAGTTTCGGCAGACAAGGGGGGGGATGGCCAGGCAGCTCTATCATTATCATTAAAGCCAGCAGAAGATGGAGAGGAGGGTACTTTCATCTGCATATAAATCAACAAAAAAGGAGGGAGACCATGGAGGAGATGAATAATTAAGTGGGAAGGAAATTAGCCACACACATACACACACACACACAAGCAGCTGGCTAGGATTCCTTTGCTCTGCAGTGCTTTTCCCATGCTAAAAGCAAGCCAGTTGGCTGGATGTTTAAAGCAAGCAGCAGACACGAAGGATTTTAAGATTTCCTGAATCTCCCTCCTGGCTCCACATCTAGCCAGCCCACCCCTTCATCATAAGAACCAATCACAGTGCAGCTCTGCTGCAACTGTATCGGGAAGATTGCTGGGAATTCACACAGACTCGCTGTTCACACTAGCAATAATGCGCTAAGTCGAGCTACTTTTCAAATAAACCGGCAAAAGTAGCGACATCCCTTGTCACGATACATTTGGATATTTGACTGAGGCAATACCCTTTGAATGAGGCAATACTGTGGCTAGATCCGTGGGAACAATGAGCAATCTTAGCGGTATATTAAGAAGAATATTTGCCCGTGAAAATGCAGCCCAGGTGCTGTAGGCTAGACTTCAGAGGAAGGAAGTGACAAAACCACCTCTGAGTATTCCTTGCCTAGAAAACCCTCAGAAATTCATGGGGTAGCCATAAGTCGACAGGTAACTTGAAGGCACACACACACATGTCCAGGAAAGTTGAAATGCTCTGCAACTGGTTTTGGGGTACTGGCATTTCTAATGTCAGATTTCTGTCCATTTAACTTCTTGTGCAGATTGTCCTGTTTTATTTTATACACATCTTATTTCTCTGAAATGCCCAGTAAGCCCAGCAGCTATGTGATTTCTCAAGGCAAGGTGTATTTTATCTCACAACAGTCTTAGGGAGGGAAGAAATGGGTCCTTTGGTCAAAACTGGTCAAGGTGGTTGAAATCCTTTTCCATCTCTAGCTAGAACTTAGGTGGCATACAATCAAGCATCAAGCCTGGGGCTTGATTCTCATGCAAGCATAGAGGAAATATGGCTCATGGCTCACTTGTAGAAGTCATTTTTTAGACCCTCCAGCATCTTAAATAATTTTTTTAATGCCCAAAGGTCCCTCTGAGGGCAATTTCTTCTGCCTCCCCAGACCATTTTTGGCCCAGGAGAAGTCTTTTTTAAAAAGGAAGTGAACTGGAAGTTAAGAGAAGAAAAAATATTGTGACTTTGCCCCCATGCCTCTAGGGCAGGGTGGGCAAAAGGAAGCCTGCAGGCTGCATGCAACCTCCCCAGGACCATTTTTGTGCCCTCTAGGGGCCATTTTTGTGCCTCAAAATGTCCTCTAGGGGTGTGGGAATTAGTTCCACTAAATTTTGGGCCCCTTGAAAAGACGTTTTTTTGAAACAGATAGTGAACAGGAACTGACATCTGCTCGCATCCTGCTGTTCAAAAATGGCCCAGTAACCCCCCCCCCCCATGGCAAGAATACCACCATGTCATCAGAGGGTGTTTTGGGCATTTGGAGGGAAATGATATGTATGTATTCATGCATGTATGTATTTATTTATTTTGCAGGACTGGGTGCAATGTGTTGGAAAGCAGCCCTCCAGGGTCTCCTGGGAGGCTATGTAGCCCCACAACCCTACCCTTATGCTAGTGCAACCAGCAGTTATGCTAGCTGATCTCCTTTTTCCAGCATTGTAGAAGGAGGTATCAGATACTTCCTTATGCAACATTTTTCCAAAGCAGTGCAATGGGGCCTAGACAGCACTCAGGTAGAGCGCCATCCCACAATCCAAATAACAATTGATCAGCTGCTTGTGTGCAATGCCGAAGCTCTATCATGCCACTGCTGTTGTCTTCCTCCTCTATCACCCAAGCCTCTGAGTCTGCATGCTGACAGGATTTTGCACCTCACCATCTCCCAGTGAGCTCTTGGCTTCTCTCTCCCAGGCTTCTGTTGATAGAGAGCAAAGAGAAGAATGTGCTGGTATCTGGATGGTTGCTGCCCCTGTCAAAGGCAAGGAACCATACATCAGAGAAATGTATTATCACAGGCGTTCTCAGTATTGGATCACACTCCTGATAGGGCTTCAGGGAGTACTCAAGTTCACCTGCACCAAAGTTCCAAAATCAATGAGTTAAGGAAACAAGCTTATCCTGAATCTTAAGAACTGTGTGGGCTCTGAAATGAAATTATTCCAAATTTCTCCCCTCTCCATGTTCATTTGCATTTCTTATCTGAATGCATTTCTCCCACCCATTCCAAAGTCCTGCAGGGCCATTTTGCATTACACCTCCATCTTCATTACTGTTGGCATCACATCCCATCTTACGATTAGTTGTGAATCTCATTAACATGTTGTTTACCCCTTTCTCCTGGATCATTACTGAACATGCTAAATAAGACTGCTTGGAATATGACTCCCTGGAGAGGCCTTCTAGAAGCTCCAACAACTTGACACTCTGCTGTTTATCACCGAGGCATTGCTTTAGTTTTGTTGTAGCCATAAATAAGATGGTTTTCATTGTTATAGCTGCCTCTTTTGTGACATTCTGGGATTTAAAAAAGAAACACAGGTGGCTGGATAGATGCAGTGATAATAAACAGCTGAGTAATTTTCCTTGACAAGATGGAGAGTAGACAGCACACCTTGGTTTTTTATTACTTTAGCAGCTCAGTTTGGGTGCCAGAGTGGGACCTATACATTTCTATAAAGCCTGGAGCACATATGAGGTCTGTCTGTTAAATAATGAGACGGTGTTTTTACCTTTTTGAGCAATGTTTGCTCAAACTATAGAGGCATAACACTCTATTGCTGGAAAAATCCTTGCAAGGATACTCCTGAACAGATTAGTTCCTGCTATTGCAGAAGAACTCCCTGGAATCCAATATGGTTTCAGAGCCAATAGGAGTACTACAGATATGGTATTTGCCCTTAGAGACTGCAAGAAAAATGTAGAGAGCAGAACAAGGGTCTCCATGTAACATTTGTCAACCTCACCAAAGCCTTCGACACTGTGAGTAGAAAAGGTCTGTGGCAGATCCAGGAAAGACTAGGATGTCCCCCCAAATTTGTTAAAATGATTATCTTGCTACACGAGGGCCAGCGTGGTCAAGTCAGATATGGTGATGCTCTTTCAGAGCCCTTTCTAATAACTAATGGAGTGAAGCAAGGTTGTGTTCTTGCGCCAACTTTATTTACAATCTTCTTCAGCATGATGCTCCAAAGGGCTACAGCAGAGCTTGAAGAAGACGACGGCATCTATATACATTACCGAACTGATGGTAGCTTGTTTAACTTAAGCCATCTGAGGGCTCACACTAAGACTCTAAACTATCTAGTCCGTGAGCTGCTCTTCGCTGATGCTGCTGCCCTTGTTGCCCACATAGAAGCAGTTCTGCAGTGCCTAACATCCTGCTTCACAACAACTACAGAGCTGTTTGTGCTGAAAGTCAACCTGCAAAAAATGCTTTCATCAGTGCTGTATACGCACAATCCTAAATATACACTGGACTGACTATGTGATGAATGTTGCTGTCCTTGAGCAAGCAGGGATCACCAGCATTGAGGCCATGATATTGAGAACACAGCTGCGCTGGGCAGGGCACGTTTCTAGGATGGAGGACCATTGCCTCCCAAAAATAGTACTCTACAGTGAACTCGCCACAGGTCAGCGTAAGAGGGGCGCTCCAAAAAAAATGATACAAGGACTCCCTGAAACAACATCTCAGGCTCGGCCAAATTGATCACCAACAATGATCCACCCTGGCCTCACATTGGGAGGCATGGAGATGCACTATCCACAATGCTGCAGCCTTATTTGAGAACTCATGCCGAACAAGTCTTGAAGAGAAACGACAATGCAGAAAGAATCACAACCCAGATACATCACCCAAGGAGACCCTCTGCTGTGCTTTCTGCAACCGGACTTGTTTATCTCAGATTGGCCTTTTTAGTCATCAGCACACTTGCAGAAAGCACGGGATGAGTCCTTTCTAAATCATCGTTCATGAAGAAAAGCCAGAGTTTCTACCTTTCAGGCAAATCAGGGAGAACTGATTGTGAATACTTGAGTGGTGATCTTGAACATGTCTAAACCTGCAGACTCTTCACTCTTGGCCATTCATCATCACTCTTGGCCATTCAGTTAATTGTCAGTCATCATTTAAAGCAGCTGTGTTGTCTGTTGTGTTCCAGGAAAATGCTAAGTTTAAAAGTCAAGCAATGTGCCAATTTGATTTTTTTAGTAAAATTGAACTAAACACCATTGGAATCTTTTCAAATGCTTACTGAGGCCTATGGGGAAGACTGCATGTCTTGTGCACATGTGTTTCAGTGGCACAAAAGATTCAGAGAAGGACATGAGAATGAGGAAGAAGATGAATGCCCTGGACAACCTTTTACTTCATGAACAAAAGAAATTGTGGAAAAAATCAGCCAGATTGTTTGAGGAGACCACCGACTCAGTGTCTGAATGATAGCTAAATCCATGAACATTGACAAAGACACTACGTGGAAAATTTTGCATGAGGATCTCAACATGAGAAACGTTTGTGCCAAGATAATAATAATAATAATAATAATAAATTATTTTTACCCCACCCCTCTGTTAGAAACAATCAGGGCGGCTTACAAAAATTAAAATACAAATGCAGATTAAAATCCCTAAACACCATCCACCCCCACCCTCCCTCATAAAAATATATTAAACCAGTATAAATTAAAAACAGCTAATCTAAAATCACATTTTAAAAATAATAGATAGCCAGCATGACTAAAAGAAGCCAGGAGCTCCTGAGGCTGGGATCTAATTAGGAAAGGCCTGCCGAAAGAGATCCGTATTTAGTGCTTTTTAAAAGCTACTCAGGCTCATCATCTGATGGATCTCGTTCGGCAGGCCATTCCATAATTTGGGGGCGATTACCAAAATGGCCCTCTGGGAGGTTGCAGACAGCCTAGATTTTTGTGGCTGAAGCAAATTCCTCCCAGAGGACCAGAATGCGCGGGGAGGATTGTATGGGAGGAGGCGGTTCCGAAGATAAGTTGGACCCAAGCCATTTAGGGCTTTAAAGGTAATAACCAGCACATTATACTGGGCTCGGAAACTGATAGGCAGCCAGTGGAGAGATTTTAATACTGGAGTTATATGGCCTCTGAGATGTTCCCGAGACCACTCTGGCTGCCATATTTTGTACTAACTGAAGTTTCCGGACCAAGCATGAGGGTAGCCCCATGTAGAGCGCATTGCAGAAATCTAGATGAGAGGTTACCAGCGTGTGCACCACAGTCTTGAACTCCCTTACTTCCAGGAAAGGGCGCAGCTGGCGTACCAGCCGAAGCTGATAACAGGTGCTCCTGACCGTCACATTCACCTGACTAGTCATCTGAAGCGATGAATCAAGGAGCACCCCCAGACTGCAAACACAGTCCTTAAAGGAGAGCGTGACCCCACTCTCCGTTAAGGACTGTGTTTGCAGTCTGGGGGTGCTCCTTGATTAATCACTTCAGATGGAGGTTGCAACCCAACTCCTGGTTTGGACTGGAGGTTGCAACCCAACTCCTGGTTTGGGGGCCACTACCGTGAGCACCTCCGTTTTGTCCAGATTTAATCTCAAACTGTTTTTCCTCATCCAGCCTATTACTGCTTTACGACAGTCATTAAGAGGAGCGACGCCATTGGAATTTGAGGCCGACGATCGGGACAAGGAGAAATAGATCTGGGTGTCATCAGTGTACTGATAACACCCAGCCCCATAACTCTGAATAATCTCACCCAGCAGCTTTATATAGATGTTAAACAGCATCGGGGACAGGATGGTGCCTTGCAGAACACCACAAGTAAGCTCCTTCCTGCTGGAGCAGCTGTCCCCAAGCAGCACCCTCTGGGACCTGCCCGAGAGGAAGGACCAGAACCACTGGAGTGCAGTGCCTCCGATTCCTATCCCACTCAGGCGATCCAAGAGGATGCTATGATCTATCGTATCAAAAGCTGCTGAGAGGTCTAGAAGCACCAACAGGGTCACACTACCCCTGTCGATGCTTAGACGCAGGTCATCGGTCAAGGCAACCATGGCAGTCTCAACTCCAAATCCCATCCTAAAGCCATTTTGAAATGGGTCTAGATAATTGGTTTCCTCCAAGGCCACTTGGAGTTGAAGCACAACTGCCCTCTCGATAACTTTGCTCAAGAATGGTAACGTAGAAACCGGCCTAGGTCCCTAGATGGTCCCTAGGGTTCTCATACCAGAGCAAAAAGAGTGCTGAAAGGAAATTTGGCTGACATTCTGCATCAAATTGAAGCAGACTCAAACTTTTTTCAAAAAATTATCACCTGTGATGAACCCTGAATCTTCTAGTATGATCCGGAGACAATACAACAGCCAATGCACTGGAAATCACCATCATTACCAAGAATGAAAAAAGCATGTCAAAGCAAGACTACATTCAAAGCCATGCTCATTGTTGTTGTTTTTTTACATCAAGGGTGTAATTTTGGCAGAATGGGTGTCAGAAAGCAGAACAGTGAACCAGCATTATTATAAGGAAGGTTTGACAAAGCTGAGAGAAAGAGTCAGGAACAAAGGGCCAGAACTGTCGGAAAATGGTTTCATTCTTCATCAAGCAACAGTTTTTGTGAATTAGTTTTTGGCTGATAAACATATTACTACACTTGAATATATTCCATATTCACCAGATTAGGTGCCGTGTGACTTTTTTCTTTTCCCTAAAGTGAAATTGGTGCTTAAAGGAACACGTTTTGAGTAACTGATATTGTAAAGAAGAAAACAGTGGATATGTTGAAACAGCTGACAGAAACTTATCTGCTCCAGGACTTCGACCAGTGGAAAAGAAGACTGCATGGGTGTGTGAGTATGAATGGGGAATATATTGAAGGGGACAAGTATTAGGATTGTAATACATATAAATAAGGATGGGTTATTGTATCAGTTTTGTCATTAAATAGGCAGAACTTGTATACTGAAGTTTCTGTTCATTGCCTTTTAAGACTGACCAGAAGTGATGGGTTCTTTACATTCTGTGCACCAAGACAGCCCTCTAAGAAACATTCTTAGAGGTGGCCTTTGTGAAGCTTCTGTCCCTTTCCCCACCAGACATAAGGTTAAATCTCTGCTGCCACCATATGTGAAGAATTTCACAATTTTACTGCTACCACTAAGGAGATTATCACACCAGTGTAATAATCCAGGACAGGGATGCCACAGGATCAAGAAAGGGCTTCCTTTTCAGATGACGTTGTTCTTGACCTGTTCTGCTCCCATGCTGCTTCTGTTCTGTTCCATTGTTTTTATTGACTGGCAAAAGCCATCAATACACTGTCCATTCTGTTTCTGTAACAGAATCATGGGTGAGCAAAAAGGCACCCCATTCCTGTGATGCAATCTGAGGGGTTTGTGCTGAACACTTCCTGGTACAATCAGAACATCCAGGTAAGTGACAGCCTTTTTTGTACCCTCCCCGGGTTACTTGGGGATTTTTAAAGGGTGATTTTGTGCTTTGCTTTACTTTTTGATGTTTAGTGTATTTTGTAAAAAAATTCCCACTCAATGCCGGCCTCCCTGGAAGGTCTCGTAAGGTCCATGCAAACACTTCAGGTGGCAATCGGGACATCCAGGTAAGTGACATCCTTTTTTGTACCCTCTCCTATTTACTGGGGTGTGTGTTGTTGTTGTTGTTTTACTGTGTTTAGGTGTTTGCTTTAAGTTTTTGATGTTTGATTGTTTTTTATTTTTAAATTTCCTGTGCGATGCCAGCCTCCCTGTAAAGGTCCTGGAAGGTCCATGCCGAACACTACTGATGGCAATCAGGACATCCAGGTAACTGACAGCTTTTTTGTACCCTTCCCTGTTTACTTGGGTTTTTTTGAGGGGGGGAGTATTTAGGTACTTGGTTTAACTTTTGTGTGTGTGTTCTTCCTTTTAACCTTGAATTACCTGCATGATCGTTCTCTTGTGAGAACGGCCAGGATTTGCTTTATAGGAAGTGAATGGAGCTCTGTCAGAGCTCCATTCATGCCTGTGCTGCTGGAGGGGAGGGGAGGACTTTTCATTCCACTAAAAGGTAAGAGTCTGAAAAAAAATTATCTGTTACAATCATGGCAATAGTGTCACAATCACAACATAGGACTTTTTCAGACGTGAACTTACTGTGCAAGAAGGTTCGTAACAGGTGCGATGCTGCTGCATGGCAGGGGGCCTGTTTCGTACGACACCATCCCCATGCCGAAATCAGCTGTGTCAGTTCCGCGAGAGACTGGAGGCAGTCGCGTCATATTTGGTCATTTTTTAATCACGGAAGTTGCCCGTGAATAAAAAATGGCCAAATATGGCGTGGCTGCCTCCAGCCTCGTGTGGAACTGACACAGCTGATTTTGGCAGGGGGATGGCATCGTATGAAACAGGCCCCCTGCCGTGCAGCAGCATCGCACCTGTTACGAGCCTTCTTGCGCAGTAAGTTCACATCTGAAAAAGTCCTAAGTAGCTATTGTAATTACTTGTTACCTAATCTGATAGCCACCATCTTAGAATATCACAAAATTGGCAATATTTAATAATTTGGCTTGCTGTGGCTTTCCATGTGGATAGCAGGTAAACCAGGGACCCACAGATACTAAGGTTGGAGTCATGTATAATCTAAGGAGGGGCCTTTGGGAATTCCCCAAACAGGTCATACCCAGGTCAGAGTTCTTCCTGAAGAACACCTGGAGATGAGTCATTCACTAATCCGCTCAACAATAGCAGAATCCTTAGTAGTTGCAAAATGGGTTTTTCCTCTTCCCTTCCTCCCATACAATAAACATTGTCTGCTCCTATTCTATTCCAAATATATTGCCTATTAACAATAGTTACCTCTTCCAGAGAACTCTTTGTCTAGTCCTGGGAAACGCCAAGAGACATTGTATTCCACTCTAAATTTCATCCCTTCAGGGGAATATCACATATAAATATCATCCTAAAACACCATCAAAATATGTAAAGACCCTCTTCTTCCTAACTCCATGTCAGTCTGTATTACAGAACCTCTTCTTCTCGACTCCACATCAGACTGTGTAGCCACTCTGCCTTCGGGACCCCCTCTATGCTGGTTTACTTCATCATCTCAACCCTCCAGGATTGGTACAGTATAACCCACAATCCCCTTACTCTGTTCCTTTATCCAAAGACTTCCTACTATCTTCAATAGCCTGATGAGATTGTTTGAAGCCTGAGTGTTTGTGTGAATGCTTTTAAGACTAACTTCCAATAAAGATCATTTAATTGTACATTCTGGCTTGGCGTCTTCTCCGTTACTATCAGTATACATAGGTTAAAAGATCCTGCTGTTACCCGGCCTCTTGCTGCCATTTTGAGCTAATTAAATATTCACTATATTAATATTCAGACACTAGTGGGAGCCTTATGACCCAATGCAGTTTGGGTAACATGCTGAATATTTACCTAGATCTGCTCATCCATAACTGTTCCATATTTAGAATCACTACCTACTTACAATTGTGACATTATTGCCACAATTGTAATCCCCCCAAACCTACTTCACTGGGCATCAGCTGCATGGAAAGAAGGAGGTATATCCTGCTGGTGATTTAGAGTACAAGTGAATGATCTAATTACTGTTTAAAAGTACTTCCAAACTTTTTGAACTGGTACAGTGGGCTCTCAGTATCCTCTGGGATTTGGTTCTTGGTGCTTGCTGTACCAAGTACTCTTTGCAGGCTTTTGGTTATGTCTGGTAAGGCAGAAAGTATGCAATGATTCTAATGTGCAGAAGAATTTTTTGCTTATATTCAGAGGCACTCAAAATATTTATGAGTAAGTATTTTCCACCTGTGATTCACTGACAGATCTTTGTAGCCCACAGTTATTGTTTGAATCATTGACTAGATCAGTTTCCTTTAACTGAAATAAAAACATCATTCCTTAAAAAAAAAATCTTCCAACATTTTTGAACTGGTACAGTGGGCTCTCAGTATCCTCTGTGGTTTGGTTCCAGGAAACCCCCCCCCCAATGGATACCAAAATCTGTGGATGCTCAAGACCCATTATATACAATGGTGTAGCAAAATGGCATCCCTTATATAAAATGGTGTACAACTCAAAGGTTTGCTTTTGGGTTTTGTTTTGTTTTTAATATTTTTGAACCATGTTTGGTTGAATCTATGGATGCATAACTCATAGATACAGAGGGCTGGCTGTACTATTAGACAGCTCTAAAGAAGGGCAGAAGCATCATGAAAGTTCCCCAGCTGATTCCCTATGGATGGCGGGTATGCAAACTTCCATGATGCAATTTGGCAAAAGATAACTTGACTCTTCTTCTTGGTCCCATGAGAAGCATCCCTTGAAAATGGAGATCGTACATTTCCTGATACTTTCCCCCACGAATCCTTTGGAACAGGATGCTTGCTCCACATTTCTGAAAGCCTCCATGGACCAGAGCAATTTTATCTGGCTCAACAATTCTTATGTCACCCAGAACATATCCATTGGCTGTCTTCCTGATGCTTGTGTTATAGTGCCTGTTCCAAAAACTTGCAAAGTCAATCTGTCTTTTGGCAGGTCTCTGTCCACTGGTCTGGATTATTACATGCATTTAGGGTTGAATTATGCCAGCCACTCAGCTATGTGCATGGTCCATTGAGCAAAAATTGGGAGGAAATGAATGTAGTCCATATTCCAATAATATGCTAAGCTTGATTCATGCTTTCTGGCCAATGCACAATGTTTGACGGGCTGCCTATCATTTATTGTAACATTGCTTTTAATAGCTCTCCTATAACCATCATTTATCCTGATATTTCCATGTATAGAGCTCCATAAGGACCAGGTTCAAGTTTATTCTATATACATGAACAAGGGGTTTGAAAGAATTATAGGAAAAAAAGATCTAACAAAAAGTAGGGTGAAAGTGAAAGTGCTATGTTGAATGAAGTAAGAAAATTGTGATTTTGGTCCCAACCTTAAGGATGTTGCCTCATGAACCTCCAGCTTCTGGGATTCTGTGGGAAAGAGCTATAGCAATTAAAGTGGAATCAAGTTGTTTAAATTTTGCAGTATGGATCTCTTTACTCTTCAACCTTTGATGCCTAGTTCCTGGTTCACTTCAGATTACTTTCCACCTACAGCAAACAATATTTGTGTTGATGAACACTCATGAAAGATTTAGTGGTAGCTCCCTTGGTAAGGTGCTAGTTTACTCCAGACCCAGAGTTCCATGTCCTGAATCCTCTTGTTAATCTCAGCTAGAGTAAATCTCATTAAATCAGTTGGATTTCCCTATGTGTTGAGTCATCATTCCACAACTGATCTAACTTTAGTTGGTCTGACCAGTAGGAGCCAGGGTTTTTTTTTTAATGGAATTATATTCACCATCTTTCTTTTCTCTGGACTGGTAGAGTCCACAACTTCAACACTTCAATTTTGTAGATCATAGAGTTGGAAGGAACCTTAAGGACCATGTTGTCCCTCCCCCAGCCACACAGGAATACACAGCTGAAGTATCCCTAAGAGGTGGCCATCTAACCTCTGCTTAAAGACCTTCAAAGAAGGAAAGTATACCTTCCGAGGCAGTCTATTCCACTGTCAGCTCTAAGCATCAGGAAGTTCTTCCTAATGATTAGATGGAATCTCTTTTCTTGTAATTTGAATCCATTGGTGCATGTTCTAGTCCCTTGAGCAACAGAAATTTGCTCCATCTTCTACATGGCATCCCTTCAGATATTTAAAGATAGCTATCATTATAATCTCTCAGTCTTCTCTTCTCCAATATTCAAGCTAAACACACCCAGCTCCTTACACCGTTCCTCATGAAGCTTGGTTTCCAGACCTTTGAACATCTTGGCTGTCCTTTTCTGAACATGTTCCAGCTATAGCATTCTTGAACTGTGGTGCCCAGAACTGAACACAGTATTCCAGGTGAGGTATGACCAAAGCAGAAAAAAAGTGGTATGATTACTTCCCTCCGTCCTGACATTGTTTTCTTCATTCTCAGCAGTGCTGGAAATTCTAGCCTATAACTGAATTCATTCTATGGTGAAGAATAACATAGCAAGGGAGTGTATTGTGTTTTTCTGAGGATAGTTTGCTTGATTTAATGGATTGTCCCATGAGCAGTTCCAATTCCATCCTATGGAATATGAGATAGCCCAGAGTGTCTCATACATTGAACAATTCGACCTTTGAGTTGCTGCTATAAATGACTATGTATTGTTTGCTTTTTTAAAAAAGCATTTTGATTTATTGTCTTGATGTTTTGCTGAAATATAAAACCCCCACCGGCCTGGAAGAGAGAGTACTTGGAAAGTGTAGTTCTCTCTCAATGTCATGACTAACTTATTTTGAGAAGAAAGATTAGTGGGGAAGAAATGCTTGTCTGAAAATCCTTAAAGGGTTCAGCTGAGCTGGAATAGAAATCTTGAAGGAAAATGCTAAAGGGAGTTGACTGCATGGCAGGGGGTTGGACAGGATGGCCCTCGTGGTCTCTTCCAACTCTATGATTCTATTATTCTGTGACTGTTGGTGGCAAAATTGATTGCAAAACATTTTGGCCTGTGAATAGGACTATTTCCTTTTGGATATCATTTCAGTGTTATTACCTTCCTGACCTCATTAGTAGAAATGCATTATGGATATTTGTATGTGCACGCATGTGTGGCTTCAAGTTGCCTGTTGATTTATAGCAACTCCTATAATGAATTTCATAGGGTTTTCTTAGGGCTTGTCTACATGGGCAATTTACCCCATCTTGCCCCTGTCTTAGAGTGCTGCAGTCATGACAACACAGGACTTTTCCCCCATTCTGTACCTGAGAAGTCCTCACCACTCCCATGGCAGAAACAGGGCTCAGATGGGGGAAATATAGGGTAGGGAGGGCCCTTTTCTCTCTGGCTTTTCTTCGCAAACAAAGATTCAGGAAGGACTCATCCCACGCTTTCTGCAAGCGCACTGATGACTAAAAAGGCCAATCTGAGATAAACAAGTCCGGTTGCAGAAAGCACAGCAGAAGGTCTCCTTGGGTGATGTTTCCGGGTTGTGATTCTTTCTGCGTTGTCGTTTCTCTTCAAGATTTGTTTGGCATGAGTTCTCAAATAAGGTTGCAGCATTGTGGATAGTGCGTAGGGTGCTTTACTGCATTCTAAAATCATACCTGATTTAATTCGTTCCCACTGGGAAGTAATGGATCTGTCCCTGCATATCCATGGGAGCCTGTCCTAGCAGGCTGGCCTGTCACTTCAGCTACTGGTCTGTCTTGCTCTCTCTGAGGCAGGAAGGAGTCCTGCAGCATGTGGCCAAAGATGGTCACATGCAGGGGACCCTTAGTCACATGTTGCAGGCTGGCTTCCTTGCTTCCAGAGGGTGAGACAGTGGCAACTGCAGCAATGGACCAGTGTGCCCATCAAGACTTCCTCCCATTTTGTGGAGGGAACTGGGGTGGAACGGGCCTGATCTGTGGTCAGGATATGACTGGCAGGGAGCCAGCATATCCTGGCTTGTGTATATGAGCCCTGAGACAAGGAATACTGACAGATGGTTTTGCCAGATTCCAGATGCCAGTTCCTTCCTCTGCAACATAGTCTACAGCACCTGGTATTCAAGGAAGCAAGCAAGGAAGCCCTGGTGGCACAGTGGTTAAATGCCAGTACTGCAATTCACAACATTATGAATTTGATTCCAGAGGGCTCCAAGACTGATTCAGCCTTCCATCCTTCTGTAGGTCAGTAAAATCAGTACCCAGCTTGTTGGGGGGGCAATTAGCTAACACATTTTAAACCACTTAGGGAGTGCTTTGGCACTAATAAGCAGTATAGAAATATCAATGCTATTTCTTTTGCTATTCATTGGTGGTCTCTACCCTAGTACTAAACAGGGCTGACTGCATAGCTTTCAAGATCAGACAGGATCTGGTGCCTTTACGGTATTTAGGCCAGGACAGTTACATACCCTTCAACATTTCACATATAATAACTGGAACAGATATGGTCATGCAGCATGTATGGTCAAGAGGGCAAAAGTTATTAATGAGGAAGAACACACAAACTAGGAAAGGCTGCAGTAGCTTACTTTTACCTGAATTGCTGTAAATTTCTGTCCTTCCCTGGATTTCAAGGTAGGGATTGAAATCTCAGGGTGAGCATTTTTGGAAAAACAGAACATTTCAATATTTGTATAGTACATGAGCCTGGGCACACCTCTCCACCCATTCAAAGCTGGCACCAGGACTCATTGACATAGTGCAAAGGTGTGGGTTTTTTTTCTTTTTGTATATATTCACACCAAAAAGCCAGGAGTGAGGGAAGGAGATTGGGAAAAGGGTTTGTGAGTACATGCACTTGAGTCCATTGTGCCAGTTGAGACAAGTATCAACATCACAACTGTGACTTGCCATATTACGTAGTTAGTGGGGTTTTATTAAGATTCCATTCTCTCCTGTTTCCACAGTCAGATGATCCTGAAGCATTACTGTGCTGACCTATAGTCCAATCCCTGACTGCCCTGCCTCTTTAAAGTCACAAGGGCACATCTCTTATAGCATCACAAGGACATGTCTCCTGTTCTCAGGTTTTGGCCCTCAGATCTCAGGGGATGGAATGCCATTGACTGCCAACCCTGTCTGAAGTTCTATCAGATATCATTTGAGGAGCACCTAGTGGGATATCATCTGCTCTGGTTTCCCAAGCTAGATGATATTAAAACAAAGTGTAACATTTGATAATAAAGCCATGGGGGGGGGGAGCCTTTTCGGAGACAGGTAGTACCACTGTGTATTCAGCTGCTGGTGGAAGGCCCAGTAGCTTTGCTGTTCAAAATGTGTGCAGGCCTCTCTGTGACAGGTTTGAAATTGAGCTGGTTTTCTTCCCTCCCGCTTTCAACAGTTGGGACTAGAGAAAATGAAATGCACATTGGGAGCTGGAGTTAATTTTCAAAAGGCTTCTGATTTTGACTCAGAGAAGACTTCCTCACAATCTGTGCCTTATTAGCTTCGGGGACTGTTCCAACCCCCCAGTTTCTCCTAAAGCAAAAGGAAATGAAGAAAACACCCTGATGCTGTTCCCCTTTTCCTACCTCTACCCTTCCTACCCCTCTCCATCATTCAAATACCCTGGAGGAAAAGCCAATTACTGGGGCTCAAAATAAAACAACTGTCAAGGTGTATTGCTTCAGCACAGAAGAAAAACTTCAGGGTTCGGTGTGTGTGTGTTATTTACAAGTAAAATTTATTTTCTGTCTCACTACCTAACATTGAGGACTAATTGGGCAAGATCCTAAATTGTGCTTGCATAGTTTAAACCTACGCTCACAATGGTTGTGCTAGACCGTTCTTCTGTGAGATACCAACATTACGCAACCAATTGTGCATCTCCCAAAGTGCCTGCTTATTGTCCCCTTGTGCAATTGATGATGCACAGTGACTCTTTCTGTAATCCCAGAGAATCAAGTGGAACTGAAGTCACAGAGGTATAGTTAGTTACACACCCTCCAAGATTGTGCAACTGCATGGCCGGAATCATGTTGGTTAATCCCAAATAGAGTAGATCCATTCAATGAATAGTTGAATGTTGGGTCAACATGTATGTTTGGGGTGGTTTGGGATGTCCTAATTTTAAACTGTATTATGAGGCCTGTTCAGTGGCAGACTGGGACTAAAAATATTGGTTGCCAGGAGACAAAGGGGGGACCACCAGAGGGAGGCCTGGTCTACTGGGCCTCCCCAAACCATCTGGGAAGGGAAAGACTGCTTCCCCCCCCCCCCCCGTGGGGATCCACCAGCACCAGCAATCATGAACCCTTGCTTCCCAGGGGAAGACAAGCAGGGGTACCAGCCTACTGGTGTGGGCCTCCACTCCATGTGGGTCCTGGTCTACCCACCGGCCTTTGCCCATGAGAGGCACACAAAGTCCACCTGGGGTCCCAGTCCACCGGCACAGACAGGACAGACGCCCTCCATGCACAGCATGCTTCCCTCCTGGCTTCCCATAATACAACATAAATTTTAGTTGCATACATGGAACTTCTATTATATTTTCAAGATACAAAAAGATTATTAACACTTCTAACACATTGTCTAATGTTTAAGGGTGCCCACTTCATCAGAGGCCCACAGGGCCCACTTGCCATCAGGCAAGCTGACACCCTGGCCAGTCCGCCACTGTACCTGTTGTTTTGTGTGGCTGTAGGAATGGATTTTGCCTGGAGACTAGAGTCTTTTGGAACCTGAAGGTCATGATTTAAGATTTGGATGGCATGGTTATCTCTGGTATGATATAGATAAGGTAAACACTGAATTTAAATATCATTTTATTAGAAAGGCTCTTTTATGACTGGTGTCTGTGTGTGTGTGTGTGTACACACATACACACACAGAGATATTTTTTCCAAAGATAACTTTAGTCAGCTCATTGCAGGAAATAATGGGTTAAAACAGGAGATTGGTGGTGTCACTAAGGCTAGTGTCACCCCTACCCCCCCTACAATGTCACCTGCTGCAGTTCAGCCTCTCTGCAACCCCCTAGTGCCACCACTGCAGAAGATGGATATTCTGTAACAATCTTTTGTATTTTGAACAAGATAGTTATGCATTCAAATCAAGAGAGATGTTTCTTAAGGAAGGCAAAGTTCTCAACTGGTTTAACTATTTGCAACTTAAGGAGAGATTTAATCAAGATAAGAACTAGTCATAGAAGTTGGAGAAAATGAGTTTTATTTAGAACTGTGTAAAGCTGATAATCATGTAATTTAAAAAGTCTACTTGTGAAAGTAGACACTAAAGATGAACCCATAAAAGAATTATGGTAAGGTGGACCCAAAATTTTGGGCTTAATATTCAAGTGGAGTTATGGGGAAAATGTGGACCAAGGATATACATTTCACTTTGTGTAGTAACTTGAAAGAAAAAATATATAAGATGATGTATAGGTTATATTTAACTGCAAGTAAGTTGTCAAAAATGTCTAAGAATGTTTCAAATCAATATTGGGGCTATCAAGCTAAGGAAGGCTCCCTTTTTTTATATGTGGTGGACTTCTAAGAAAGTGAAACATTATTGGTCTAAGATTTATATGTTAATTAAAAAAATGTAAAGGTAGATCTTGCACTGTCACCAGAGATATCTTTTGTTGATATTATGAATGGATGGACATCAAGTATGGACGCCTTCTTCAATATTTGATAACAGCAGCAAGAATACCATTTGCTCAAACTTGGAAATGGACTGAAACACAGATGACGTAAGAATGGATTGGTAAGGTTGCTGAGTTAGCTCAAATAGCAAAGTTAACATGAATTTTAAAGGATAAGCCAACTGAAGATTTCTTGAAATGTTGGAAACCATTTATTGATACACACACACACACACACACACACACACACATACGTATCAATAAGAAATGTAACAATGTAATAATTTGTGACTATGGTTACTAGTAATTCATAGTTGAATCTCTAACGGCAAAATAAAATATATTTTTCCTTTGATTTTTCCCTCTCTCATTACAGTTTGGATGGGGGGGGGGTCAGAGCCCCATGTGTGTCTTGGTTAGTTAGTGTTTAGTGTTTCAATTAGTTAGTGTTTATGGTTTTAGTTTAGTTTAATGTTTTAGTATTGTGTTGGAGTGTTAATTTAATGTTAGTCTTAATTATATATGTGTGTATATTTATGTATGTATTTCTCTTTCATAATGCTTTGTTTGGTTCGGTTTGGTTTGGTTTGGTTTGGTTGTGAAATATACAGTCTTAAAACTAATAAATAAATAATATAAAAAGAAAAGCATGTAGCTCAATCCAATTGAGTCAATGGCTCTATTCTAGTGGGGACTCACAGAATCGCTGTTGCTGTTGTCACTGCTGCTGTTGTTGCTAGATGATGATGATGATCTTACCCGCCTCTCCCTATGGATCGAGGTGGGGAACAACACATTGACACATAAACATAATATTGGTTAAAAGCACATATCAATTAAAACATATTTCAGTTTAAAAGAACAAGCGAAGCCAAGACATTTTAGAACAGTCAACACACAATTTAAAATTCACACTTTAAAATCATTTGGATAGGCCTGCCAGATATTTAAGGCTGATTTGAATTCAGACAGTGTATTCAGCTGTCATATCTCTTCTGACAGGCTGATCCAGAGTATAGAAGTGGCTGAAGAAAATGTCCTCTGGGGTTATCCCTACTTCCCCAGTTTGGGACTCAAGGTGACTTACAGTTGGCCCTTTGTATCCACAGATTTGGCATCCATGGATTGCACCATCCACAGCTTGAAAATATGCCCCCCCCCCAAAAAAATAAGAAGCAAACCTTGATCTTGCCATTTTATATAAAGGACACAATTTTACTATTCCATTATATATGATGGTACTTGAGCATCCACGGATGTTGGTATCCATGGGAGAGTCCTGGAACCAAACCCCAGCAGATACCAAGGGCCCACTGTATAACAGTTAAGACAAACATAACTTAAAAGTCATAACGTGCAAAAGTTATAAATATAACTAAACTATCTAAAAATTAAAGCCTGCTAAAAGCATAAAGCATCAAAAGGAAAACAGCAAATAGAAATTCCAGCATGTTATGCAAGGCCCTTTCCCCTTGAGTAATCAGTCTTCCAGGGCTCCCCCTCCCATTTACCATCCTGTGGAAAGGTAGTGAGGAGGATGCTAGTTTGATTCCTCTTGGAAGAGGGTTGAACCAGAGTCTTGAAGCAGTCATCAAGAAGGCCCTGTCATGTGTTTCCGCCAGATATACCTATGAGGGTACTGGGACAGAGAGAAGGGCCTCCTCAGAAGATCTCAAAATACAGTCAGGTTTGCATAGGAGAATATGTCCCTTTACAAACTTTCACAGACCCTGAGATCATCAGCAGAGGCCTTCTTTCAGTCCTACCAGCATCACAAGCACAGCTGGAGGGGACATAAGAGAGCACCATCTCAGTGGCTGCCCCCTATATTCTGGAACTCCCTTCCCAGGGAGACCAGAATGGTCACTCCTTGCTGTCCTGCTGTCAGTAGGCAAAAACCTTTTTTTAAAAAAAGGACGGATGTCCATATAAAATGGTTATACCTGTGGAATTCCAATTCAAGAAGGATGTTGACAAGCTGGAGCGTGTCCAGAGGAAGGTGACCAAAATGGTGAAAGGTCTGGAAACCATGCCCTATGAGGAGCGGCTTAGGGAGCTGGGTATGTTTAGTCTGGAGAAGAGAAGGTTAAGAGTTGATATGATAGCCATGTTTAAATATTTGAAGGGATGCATGCTGAGGATGGAGCAAGCTTGTTCTCTGCTACTCAAGAGACTAGGACACAGAGCAATGGACTCAAACTACAGGAAAAGAGATTCCACCTAAATATTAGGAAGAACTTCCTGATGGTAAGAGCTGTTCAACAGTGGAATGTGCTGCCTCAGAGTGTGGTGGAGTCTCCTTCCTTGGAGGTTTTTAAACAGAAGCTGGATAGCCATCTATTGAGAATGCTCTGATTGTTTATTCCTGCATGGCGGGGGGCTGGACTATATGGCCCTCATAGTTTCTTCCAACTCTATGATTCTATGATTCTAGTGAGGCATAGTTTTTTCATGATCTATGCAATCAAAGACTTTACTGTAATCTGTAATCTGTAAAACATACAATTTTTATTCTGAAAATTTTTATTCTGAAAATCTTTAATTTACATCATTAGTAAATTTAAGTTTGCAGTATGGTCCCTAGTCCTTCTTCCCTTTCTGAACTGATCTTGGGCTTTTGCATTTCTTGCTCACATATGGTAAAAATCTTTGGTGTAAAATCTTGAAACCACTTTGCTTGCATGGGAGATTAATTCAATATTCTGGTGGTGACTACAATCCCTGATGTTTCCTTTCTTGGGGATTGGAAGCTGTGTCCAATCTGTGGGCCATTTATTTTGTTCTCCATATTGGTCAGCAGATTTTTGTTAGAATTTGAATAGATTTTGTTGCTGTAGCTTGAAACAAGTCTCTTGGTATGACACCTGTTCTTGGTAATTTATTTCTCCCAAGTGCTTTGTGAGCAGTTTCCATTTCACTTTCTAAAAGTGTGGGTTCGACATCAAAAGGTTCTCCCTTTAAGGAATCTGCCATCCTTCCATTCCTCAGTGTATTGCTTCCATGCTGAAATGCCCATCTAAGACAGTTTCCTTTTTTGCTCCAAAGGATACCAACAGACGGTTCCATAAGGTTGAGAAGCAGAGCATGAATGTAACAGCCTTCCTTCTCACCCATTGTCCATGCTCCCTACATATTGCTTTCTCTGGCCTTGTCCACACCAGCCAAATATAATGTCCTCACCCTGTCCCCACAGTGATCTGTCCAGATGATGCAAGGCCAATTCCCTGATTCTGGTGTGAACTGCCTACACGATGTCTGACTAGTTCAAGATCGAACGCACCCTAACCCAACCTTAAAACAACAAAATAAGTCACCATTTGTTCTGGATTTTACAGAAAAACCTGGTGCACTGCACAGATGTCTACACACGCATCCCCACTGTGTTGCCTGCCGCTGCTGCCACTGACATAAGTCACATCCTCTGAGGTCACAACAAGGCACTCAGCTAGGTGATCAATGTTTGTCACCTTGTTTCTGGCCTCAGAGGATACAACTCACATCAGTGGTGGCAGTGCCAGGCAACAAAGTGAAGACGTGTGTAGACATTTGCCTGGTGTCACTGCAGAGTTCACTGGTAATGGTGGGAATCCAGGGAAGCTCCAGAACCAGAATACTCCAGGCAGCACTTGGATTATCTTGACCGGTGTAGATGAGTCCTCTGAAACTGGACATAACATATAGCTTTATTGGATGACTTTAGCATCCAGTATTAGAAAAGAGGGATGACAATTTCCCCAATATCCACTTTCTCCACACCATGCTTTTATTTTGTAAAAAGGGAGGATGGAAATCACAATTTGATGAATACTCTCCAAGCCTGATCTGTACTTTCTCTTGGCAGATGAAACCCCTTCCTTTTGGCCATGTTCTGACTGTGGCTCATTTTGGCTGTTCTAGCTATCTTGAATAATCCTCTCCCTCCTCCACTTCCTGTTTGTTCACAAAAGACAGTGTACAAAGACAATCTGATCTCATCTGGTTCATATTTAAGCACTTTCACAATCCCAGTTAAGCCTATGAAACTCAGCTGGGAGGATTACGGGAAGCACAGTCGCTCAAAAGCAGAAAGGTCTATGGATGGTCCAGCACAGAATTTGGACTGATGGTCTGGAAGTAAATTGGGGTCACCACCAATCTGAACACAGCTCCATCTGTCCCTGAGGGATATGTTGGCCAGATAGAGGAACTAGTTTAGGTACAGCAGCTTTGCAGAAGTGGGTTACAGGGAGGCAAGCATTAGAGGACAGGGAGCACTTCAGACCCCCAAGGCATATTGACGGTTCACATCCTCCCACTGATGCCCTACACCAGATTTTTTTTCCCAAATTTTGTTTGCCCCCAGATGCCCCACACATCTCCTGGGGGCATGAGGCAATTTTGCCATGGGATGGTAGATTCTGGAACTTCTAGGGTTGCCATATTCTACTTCCTCCAATCCAGGCATCTAATTGCATATCATACAAATAATCCTAATTATGCAAACCATTCTAATTTGCATTCTAATTATGCAAATTCAGGGCATTAATTGTTTATTTTTTTCCTTCCACTATGTTTCAAGCTTCATATCAGTTTTTACAGTTACAATTGATCTGAAGAAACTAGGACAGAGTAATATTTAAAGTTCAGGGAGACCCAAATTCAAATCTCTGCTTGGTCATGGAATTAACCATGTGACTATGAGCCACCACTATCTCTCAGCAAACCTACCTTAGTGGCCCTTCCCTTGCCCTCCATGGCTCACACCACTCACTCACCCTTCCTTCCTACTCCCTCCCTTGCCTCATCTTATGCCATTATAATGCATAGCCACCTCCTGCACAGTTTACCTTCTATTCCCTTATGCCTGAAAAGGAAGGGCAGACATTAAGAAAGAAAGAAATCTTAGCATCTGGGCTAGATGATGGTCACCAGATGGCATACTGAGAATCTGGGTAAAACCTATATTGCACCTACAATGGATATTGCAACCCTAGGAACATCTTCTTCACTTCTTCATTTTTTAAAAGGCCCCTCCTGGGTCTAATGGCATAGGGTAGCTCAAAATGGTGGCAAAATTGTCTCATGTCCCCATAAGGGGTATTGGTAAGCATTTTGAGAAAACCTAATTCAGGGTGTTGAGGGTCCTGCAAGCCTCAAAAATATCATTGAGGGTGGGGCACATGGAGAGGTGCACGTTGCCTCCATTTAATAATATGGGATGTGACTATCTGTGTTTTTTGGTATCCACAGTGGGTTCCAGAACTGATTCCCCATGGATCTGCAGGGAGGGGCACTGTATACTAAAACGTTGTTGTTGTTGTTGTTGTTGTTGTTGTTGTGTGACTTCAAGTTACTTCTGACTTAGGGCAACCCTAAGGTGACTCTATCATGGGTTTTCTTGACAAGATTTGTTCAGAGGCGTTTTTCCTTTGTCTTCCTCTGAGGTTGACTGGGTTTCCATGGCCAAGCAGGGATTTGAACCCTGGTCTCCACTGCACCATGCTGACTCTATACCAAATCTTTACTGGTTTTATTTTTTACAACTGTGTCTGACTGTTTTCTTGAAAACCAATGTGGAGAATTGGCCACACTTTACCACACTGAACCCATTGATGAACATAGCCACTTGTCCAGAATAGTGGCCACTTTGAGGCCCAATCCAGGGAGGTGTCTTAAGGTTGAAGGGTAAAGCAAGTGACAGGAGCCCAAGGGTTGAAACTGTGGGATCAATCTGGAGAGGGCTTCTGTCCCAGTCTTCTCTAGCCAACAGAGCAGTCTTGCATTATATAAAGGCTAACAAGTTTTATTTGGCAGAAGCCTTTGTGGACTGTAGCATGCATGCATGCATGCATCCACCAAAGCATATCCCAAATAGTACTTATTCATCTTTAAATGGTCCAAGACCTTTTGTTTTGTTTTCCCCATACGCACTAAGAACTTGGGAACTCATCCAGAAATCTGAGTTCCAGCATATTCTCTCTCCTTTCCAGAGGGACTATAAGTATGTTGACTTTTCAGAAATGCAGGTCATGGATTCAGCTGCAATAACTGAGGTTTCTTCACAAAGAAGTAAACATTTACATCATGAATACTCCAGTTCCAATATAAAAGGAGCACATAACAGTGGGACAAATTATAAGAGTAGTAAGATTCTGAACATTATTATTTTTCTATTTCCCTGTTTCTTTTTCTTTTAAAAACATATAGCAAAAGGGACTTCCTTAATTTCATTTTCAATATTTAGGTCTCTACTCTGCCATTTCCCTTACAGCATTATACCTTACACCAAAATGCATCATTTCAATCACTTCTATTTTTCTTTCACCTCCCTCCCTCCCTCTCTTGTGAGTGTGGGAGTGAACTCTTGCAATCTTTCTGGGAATTCATCCAACTCTCAAGTCACTGTCAGTAAGTTTCTGAGGATGGTAAGAAGGTCAGCATGTTTCCATGTTCCAGGCTATCTCAAGCCCTAACAGCTATGTTTTCCCCCCACACCAGGCCTGCCTACATGGGAGAATTTCAGGAGGAATCAGCACATGAACATATCCACATGGACAGATGGTGTGGACAGATTTACCCATGAAAGGTAGAACACTTTTAGCTGGAGAGAGTTACATGTGGTCATTTGAGAATGGTATACAGGGAGAATCTTTCTCACAAACAGCTGAAGATAAATAGAAAAAAAAACTTAGAATCATAGCATTTTAGGAGTGGAAGGCCCCACAAAAGGACCATCCCATCTAACCCTCTGCCATGCAGGAATACATTACTCAACCACTCCTGCAAAATTCCTATCCAACCTCAGTTTAAAGACTTCTCAAAGAAGGAGAGTCCACCACCCTCTGAGGCAGTCTGTTCCACTGTCAAACAGCTCTTAACAGAAAAGAAGCTCTTTCTAATGTTTAGGCTCTCTTTTCTTGTGATTTGTATCCGTTAGTTCATGTTCTAGTTTCTGGAGTAGTAGAAAACAAGCTCACTCCATCTTCTACATGCATGCTGCTGCTGCTGCTGCTGCTGCTGCTGTTGTGTGCCTCCAAATTGCTTCCAGTTTATGGCTCCCGTAAGGTGAACCTATCACGGGGTTTTCTTGGTAAGATTTGTTCAGAGAAGGTTTGCCTTTGCTGTCCTCTGAGGCTGAGAGGATCGGATTTTCCCAAAAGTTACCTAGTGGGTTTCCACAGGCAAGCAGGATTAACCTGGTCCTGGTTAATCCAGCATAAGCGAAATCACAGGGAACTCCAGAGTTATTTTGTTGACTGAAAATCTGGATCGGGTTCAATTTGGCCTGATCCAGTTGTCCACATATAAATGCGGTGCCATCTTCCTCACCCTGTCCTCACCCTGAGCTCAGGAAAAGAGATTGATCCTGTTCAGAGCCACTGCCACTGCCTCACCAGCCAAGTAGCTTCCTGTGGGAGCCTGGCTGGTGCCATCACTTCCTCTGAGGTCAGAACAGACACCTGTATGATCAATGAGGATGGAGTAGAGCGCCCCCCCTCCTTGTTGATCGCATGTCTGACCATCCGTTCTGACCTCAGCAGAAGCAGTATTGCTGACCAAGGGGATGGGGCAGTAGGGCCAATGTAGTGTCGGCCTGGTTGGACCAGCTGGAGTCACCCCAGATATGTGTGGCTGCTGTCATGTTGAATCTGGGGCCAGTCCGAAGCATTATGCTCCGGACTGGCCCTGGATTAAGGCACAGTGTAGTTTGATTCCCACTCTCCAAATCTCATCACACTTCTTATCATATTCTTTGTTTATACCAGGTTGTATGACTGAGCTTTTTTGTGTGTCTGAATGGAAATTGACATACATACATACGGTAATTCCCCCCTTCTCCCTCTTCCTTCTTCTGCAATACAGTTAAAACATATAAAAAGTCAATGTTAAAATGAAATTAAAGTATCAATAGCACTGAAAATCAATTTTAAAAGTGCAATGGAATATAATAACATCAGTTTAAAAGCAGTACTATTAAGAAGAGTACAATTTTTAAAAGTACAGCAGCCTCTTAAAAGCCCTTTCTTTAAAAGCGTTAAATTCTCCAAAGCTTGGTGGAATAAAAGTATTTGCTGCTGTTGGGAGGACCGCAAGGAGCGATTCATTCTACACACCCTAAGAAAGGAGTTCTAGAGCCTCAGGGCAGGTGCTGAGAGGGTCATCCCACAGAATGTGCAGAATGTGGTCGTGATCTCAAATCCTGATAGGATTGTATGGGGAGATATGGTCTGTCAGATGGCCTAGACCTAAGCAATATAGGGCTTTGCAGAACACCCCCAATGCTTTGACATCTTCCTGATCTTCAACCCTTGTGTTCATTAGACAGATGTGTAATAAAACTAAAAGAGCTGGTATATTAGCCTGGTCTAGTCCAGCTTTTTCTTGCTCTTTTATCTTTTGGTTCTATTGACATTTAAATGGAAATATGAAATTCTAGGAAGTCTATAGACCTAACTGCAATCACAGTGGATTACATGCAGAGATCATGCTTGTGCCAACAACAAAAGCATTAAACCATGGGAATTTTATTTGCTGTAGAGGAAAAATATTTAAATAATCAGCACCCTTCTCTAGGAGATTTATGACTTTTTAGTGTGCTTGCTGTTTGTGTTTTTGCACAGCTTGGAACTAAAGTGTTGGAATCAATACTATTTCCTGTAACATATTGGCCAGTATCCTGATGTTGTCCTACACAGCTGTACATTCCCTTACACAGTTGTACAATTTTTAACCGTTATGCAACATTATGCAAAAAAATTATGCAATTTTAGCCATTATTCAATTCATAGTTGGATAAGCAGAGTTTTACCACTGTAATTCATTTCAAAAGCCTTTGTGTAGATCATGAAAAACTATAGATCACTCTTAAAAAAATGGGTGTGCCACAACATTTGATTGTCCTGATGAATAGCCTACCCTCAGGACAAGAGGCCATTGTCTGGACAGAATATGGAGAAACAGAATGGTTTCTAGTTGGCAAAGACTTCATTTCATCAGCCTATCTGTTTAACTTGTTCATTGAATGGATCATACATGAAGCTGGATCAGACTTGGAGGATAGAGGCATGAAAAGTTGGAGGAAGGAACATCCACAGTTTTAAGATACGTAGATGACATCATACTTACTAATAGCAGAAAATAGCAAAGACTTGGAACAACTATTGAAGAAATCAAGGATGAAAGTGCAAAGACAGAGTTGCAGTTTTACATTAAGAAAACAAAAATAATGACCAGAGATGATTTACACAACTTTAAAGCAGATGTTGAAATAGTTAGAGATTTCCCATACTTTGCTTTAGTCATTAATCAGAGGGAAGATTGTTGTCAAGAAATCAGAAGAGTGAGGGCCTGTCTACACTGCAGAAATACAGCAGTTTAACACCACTTTATCCACCATAGGTTTATCCTATGGAATTGTAGTTCTCTGATAGAAAAGGCTAAATACAGTAGAACCACAGGGGATTGGTTCCAGAGGGCCCTGCAGATAATGAAATCCACGGATAATAGCAAAAAACCCCATTGCTGTTCCTGCCATGGGAGTGATCCCAGGGGGTGATCCTTGGGGCAAAGGGAGAAGGGAGCTGAGAACTACTTCTCCCCTTCCTTCACTCCCATTGCCATTCCCACCATGGGAGAGATCCCGAGGGGTGATCTGGGGGGCAAAGGGAGAAGGGAATGCTGTGGATGTAGTTTATCTTGATTTCAGTAAGGCCTTTGACAAAGTCCCCCATGATATTCTCGCAAAAAAGTTAGTAACCTGTGGGCTAGACAATGCAATTGTTAGGTGGATTCATAATTGGCTGAATCCAAAGGGTATTCACCAATGGCTCCTTTTCATCCTGGAGAGACGTGACCAGCAGGGTGCCATAGAGTTCTGTCCTGGGCCCAGTGCTATTCAGCATCTTTATCAATGACTTCGATGAGAGAATAGAGGGCATGCTTATCAAGTTTGCAGATGACACCAAATTAGGAGGGGTAGCTAATACCTCAGAGGACAGGATCAGAATTCAAAATGACCTTAACAGATTAGAAAGCTGGGCCAAAACTAACCAAATGAATTTCAACAGGGAGAAATGTAGGATACTACACTTGTGCAGTAAAAGTGAACAGATATAGGATGGGTGGCACCTGGCTTAATGGCAGTACATGTGAAAAGAATCTAGGAATCTTAGTGGATCACAAACTGAACATGAGTCAGCAGTGTGACGCAGCAGCTAAAAAAACCAGTGCTATTCTAGGCTGCATGAACAGTATAGTGTCTGGATCAAGGGAAGTAATAGTGCCAATCTATTCTGCTTTAGTCAGACCTCACCTGGAATACTGGTCCCGTCTACACGATTTAAATAATACGTATGGCATGCGAAAGTTCGCACTTCCGTACAAACGGCCGTTCGGATGCACACGAATGCAAAAGAGGGGGGGCGGTTTTCTACCCTGAAATATGCACACGCGGCATTCGGGAAGGAAAGCGGATCACGAAGAGAAATCCGTACGCCGTTCGGATGGCTGACGGGTCTGTACGGTCCATTCGCACACATATGAACAGGCAGGGTAATCTGATTGGCTGGCCGAGTAGAGGGGGCGGGGCTAGCATGGAGGGGAATTGGGAGTGGCCGCCATGTTGGTTTCCTGGCTAGCGAGTGTCTGGTAAGTCCGTGAATTTATATGTTTATTTATTTTTATTTTATACTGTAAATACGGAAAACCCAATGTCCGCAAACCAGGAACCTTTTTAAAAAAAAAAAAAGCGGCGGGAGATTTAAAACTGCCGCTTGGCTTGCTCGCTCCAGCCAGCTTTGGGAAGAGGGAGTCATACGGAGTTTAGGGGGCTTAAAAATCGTATAGCCAGTTCGTATGCATACGAACGACAGGCTGTTTGTATTTTTTGCCCCCCATACGGATTTTTTTATGATCGTATAGCCGCACCCACTGTGTCCAGTTCTGGGCACCACAATTCTAGAAGGAAATGGATAAGCTGGAACATGTCCAGAGGAGGGTGACCAAAATGGTGGGAGGTCTGGAAGCCATGCCCTATGAGGTGTGGCTTAGAGAGCAGTGTTTGTTTAGCCTGTGGAAGAGAAGGTTAAGAGGTGACATGATAGCTATGTTTAAATATTTGAAGGGATGTTATATTGAGTATGACTCAAGCTTGGATTTTGCTGTTCCAGAGAAAAGGACACAGAGCAATGGACTCAAACTACAGTAAAAGAGATTCCACCTAAACATTAGGAGAAATTTCCTGAGGGTAAGAGCTGTTCGGCAGTGGAATGCGCTGCCTCGGAGTGTGGTGGAGTCTCTTTCATTGGAGGTTTTTAAGCAGAGACTGGATGGCCATCTGTTGGGAGTGCTTTGGTTGTTTATTCCTGCATGGCATGGGGTTGGACTGGATGGCCCTTGTGGTTTCTTCCAACTCTATGATTCTATGATTCTATGATAAGGGAGGCGAGAACTACTACTCCCCTCCCTTCACCCCAGCATTGCCATTCCCGCCATGGGAGTGATCCCGGGGACAAGTCCAGGGGCAAAGGGAGAAGGGAGGCCGAAACTGCTCCTCCTTCCTTCCCTCGTCCACCCCCCACTGTTGCCGTCTGTAGATAATTGAATCAGCGGATGGTGAATCAGCCAATGTGGGGGTGCTACTATACCTCACAAAACTACAAATACCAGGATTCCTTAGAACAGAACTATGGTGGATAAAGTGGTGTCAAACTGCTGTATTTCTGCAGTGTAGACAGGTCCCAAGGCTTGGAAGGGCAGCTATGAAGGTGTGATGTAGCACAACAACTGCCTAAGAACATGTGTGTACATTTATACTCTGCAAATGTGATGTAGGATCTTGACCGTTGTGCTGAGGAGTAATAAGGGCATCATTATGCTCATTTTTATAAAAATAAATAAATAATGTAATAACCAGTAATGTCTTCACTTTTTTTGTGTGTAACAAGTAAAGCATACTTGTTACTCTTTCTTAGTTATATTTTGGGGGCTAAAAATGTTTTCTTGCAGTAACATCAGGGGATTTCTTTTTCTTCTCCAGTGCTTAGGCCATTTCCTTATTTCTTGGTGTGTGTTTTTAAAAGGAGGTGACATGAAAAGCCACAAGAAGGGGAACTAACAGTGTACCAAGATGGGCATGTTCAACTTGATGAAAAGAAGACTGAGAGGAGACATTACCACATTCTTTAAGTACCTCAAGGGCTGCCACAAAGAGGAGGCTGCAGGCTTGTTCTCTGCTGCCTCAGAGGGTAGAACTTGGTCTAATGGTTTGAAGTTACAGAAGGGTAGATTTTAGTTGAACATTTGAAGGAACTTCCTGACAGTGAGAGCAAAGGAACTAATGGCCTGGAGAGGTGGCAATGTCTCCATCTCTGGGTGTCTTTGGGAAAATTAAAAAAAAAGGCTGGACAGATACCTGCTGGGGATGCTGTAGCTGGATATCCTGCCTTGAGCAGGGTTTGGACCTGATGGCCCATAGGACCCCTTCTAACTCTATATTTCTATGATAAGTAATAAAAGGAGATAGCTATTTAAGGGTTTGTTGCTTTTTGCCTTCAAGTCAACTTCAACTTATGGTGACCCTGTGAATGGGAGATGTCCAAGAGCCCCGGTCATCAACTGAGCTACTCAAGCAAGGCTTGCTTGCTTGAGCCTATCCATCTGAAATGCAGTCTCCAGCTTTTTCTGTTGCTTTACACTTTACTGAGCTTTATCATCTCATGATATGTCCAGACTACAACAGCCTCAGGGTAATGAAGGTTTTGTTTGTTTGTTTGTTTTGGTGTGTGTGTGGGGGGGTGTTTCAGACAATGACTTAAATCACTGATTCCTTTCAAGAAGTAAATTTATAAGTTCTATTTTTCTCCTCCAGCCCTTTGTGACACACCTCCACAGTCTGCTGTCCTCCAGCCATGTTGAACAACAAATCCCATCATTCCCTTAGAGCATAGCAACTTAGAGCATAGCAACATAGTCTAGCACAGCTGGAGGGCACTTTCCCATGTTGGAGCAGGTAGCTGTATGCAGTAAAACTCTGAACCCTTGCCTCAGTGCCACATAAGGTAGGGCGCAAGCCATTTCATCATTCATGCAGAAAGCCAGTGTGATCTAGATGTTAAGACTGGTGGACAGGAACATGGGAGATCCAGTTTCAGTTCCCCACTAAACCACAAAACTCAGTGGGTAACACAAGGTGGGGTCACTTCCTTTCCCAGCCTGACCTACCTCACAGGGTTGGTTAGAGAATAAAGTGGGAAAGAGAACAGCTCATTGGAGGAAAAGTGAAATATAAATTAACCAATGAATATGTCCTTCCTCCTTTCTATGCTCCTTTCTGTTTGGTTGATTTCCTGTCTCTTGGCTTCTAAAAAAGGCGACAAGAACTTTTCTGTTCCACCATGCCTTTAATCTGTTTTCACCTCCTACTGTGGTGATGCATTTTTAAACTGACTCAGCTGTTTTATGCTGCTCTCATGCTGCTGTTTTAATGACACACATTGATGTGCTGTATTTGTTTCCATCTGATTTCTATTTTATTGCATTTCCTTGTTAACAAACTGGAAACTACTTCCAACACACTTCTGTAGGCTGATAGATAGGATACTTTCCCCTAAATAAAAAGAAATATATCGAGTACACAGGAAAGCTTTGTTGTTCTGCAAGACAGAGCAAGGCTGGTATGAATGAGAAGATAAGCTTGGTATTAACCACCCACAAGCTATGCCTAGACACTGGGAACACTTCCAGTGGTAGCTGGTAACTTCTGGTATAGTGGTGTGAGGGTTGGAATGGGACTCCAGAAACCTAGAGTTTAAATCTCTACTTGGCCATGGAAACCCACTGGGTGACCTTGCAGAAGTCACACTCTGTCAGCCTCAGAGGAAGGCAATGGTAAATCCCCTCTGACCAAATCTTGCCAAGAAAACCCTGTAATAGGTTCACCTTAGGATTGGCTTAATGGTATTTATCAATATGTTAACGCACAATTCAAGAATTCACTCAGTGCCTATTCTAATTAGGACTAACTAATAGTATTCATATCATAAACAGAACACTCATTTGGGAAAAAGAAGTTAAAAACACATGTGTCACTATTCTGCAAATTATCTGTTGGGTATCCAACCTTCTTTTTTTTTATTGCCTTCTATATTACCAAGCATTTTTTTCTATTGAATCATGTCTTCTTATGGTATGTCCAAAGTACAACAGTCTCAGTTTAGTCATCTTGGCTTCTAGGGAGAGTTCAGGCCAGATTTGCTCATGGGCCCATTTATTTATCTCTTTGGTATCATTGTATTTATCTCTTTGCCTAAAGGGTATCATTTGGACAAACTCTCCTCCAGCACCACATTTCAAATGAGTTGATTCTCATCCTATCAGCTCTCATCACTGTTCAGCTTTCACATTCATACACAGAAACTGGAAATATGATGGCATGGGCAATCCTGACTTCGGTATCCAATGATATATCATTACAAACATCCCTTGCTTATTTGACAGGTTAGGGACCACTGCACTGTAAAAAAGTAGAAATCATTGAAATGCATAACCATTTATGAATATTACTGTACAATGCTCTGGTCTGTAATCTGTTGAATAAATGGGAGATACCTGTAGTCAAAGAACTGGGAAGGGGGGGAGTGGATTTTGGACAGTCTTGGCAGACAACCATGCTTTTTCTCTATCTGGACTGCTTGAATTTGGGAGAAATCCTAAATGAACAGCACCTGTTCACCCAGGATTGTTCTTGAGGGCATTTGTTGGGTTAGAATCATAGAATCATAGAATTGTAAAGTTGGAAGAGACCACGAGGGCCATCCAGTCCAACCCCCTGCCATGCAGAAATACACAATCAAAGCATCCCTGTCAGATGGCCATCCAGCCTCTGTTTAAAGACCTCCAAGGAAGGAGACCCCAAATATGATTGTATGCAATAATAGAATTCCACTAATTTAGATTATCTGTTGAGTGTAGAAATCCTGTTTGTTTTTTTAGCAAGCATGCCAAATCTGTTTCCATAAGGTATTGTGCAAGGTATTGCATATATGTTTTCACTAGTCATGGCTTATGCTAAAAGTTGCTTGCACCAATTCTGTTGGTTGCTTCTGTAGAACTTGCACACACAAAAAAGAGGTGGAACAATTCCACTTATTGTACATTTGCAGCTAGTGTTTCATTCTTTGGAACTCTAAACTGATTTCTGTAAAGAAGAAAAATTATTGAAATTCAATTATTTATAGACCCATAACCTAGGTTAAAACAACAACAAAAATGAAGAATGGCTCCAGAGGGAAAAGGCTTGCTTTTTATCATTTTTAAAAGTTTCTAATACTTTTAAGTATATTATATTCTTTTAAAATATTGTCTTAATGATGTAATTTGATTATTTCTGTTTTAATGTACACTTTTTAATGTTTTAATTGTGTTTTTTAAAAGTTTGAGCCGCTTTGGGTCCCAGCTTTCAGAAAAAAAGCGGGTTATAAATAAATATAATAATAATATTTTCTTTTGCAATCCCCTCAGGATGTGGGTATGTGCTTATATACATGGGCATTTATACACTGGCTCCCGATTCCTTCCATGAAACGGGTGGAATTCCTCCCCATTCCTCTCCCATTTCCTCCACAAAATGGGAGGAAGTCCAGATGGACATGCTGGCCCATTGCCACTACCACAGTCTCCCTCGCTTTCCTGGAAACTAGGAAGCCAGCCCGCAATATGTAACCAAGGGCCCCTGCATGTGACCAGCCTTGCACATGTTGTGGGACTTCTTCCTGCTTTGGAGAGAGCAATGGCAGACAAGCAGCTGCAGCAACAGGCTGGTATGCCGGAATGGGCTCCTGCAGTTACGTGGGGCCTGATCCATTTCCCCCCCCGGCAGGAACACATTAAAGCAGGTATTTTTTTTAAAAAAAAAAGTTTAATTGGGCCCTACCCCTCCTTCCCCCTATCTTAGTGAGGACTGCCCGGGGGAAGAATGGGGGAAAGCCCTGTGTTATCAGGACTGCAGGGCTCTAAGAGGGGAGCAAGATGGGGTATATTGCCCATGTAGATGAGCCCTATGTCATCCTAGGTCACATTTCTGCATAGTAGGAATATACAGGCAGGGAGCAGGATTAATAACTCATTTCCTCCATCACTCCCTCTCCAGCCTAGGACAAGGGATCACAGGACTGAGGTAGCTTCCCTGTTAGCCTGTGACTGGTGGGAAGGAGCACAGGAGGGAAAGTCAATGGTTGGAGGTGGCTGAGGGGTGGAACAGCCATGTCCCTCCCTGCTGTTAAGTGAAGGGGTTGAGGGGAAGAGAGAAGAACTGGGACCACACCAACATTGCTGGCTTCCATCTACTGGTGGGATGTGCCACAAGAGCCCCAGACCCCCACCCCAAATGGACTGAGAAGCCTAAGAAGCTGGGAGAGGGGAGCAAATGGGTTGTGGGAAGAAGTCAGCACCAGCATTGCCAACAGGTTCTGCAGGTTCCTCTGGTGGCTTGGGGTCACAGAGCCATAGCCGAGTGTGAGGTGTGAGGTGACCCTGGCAGTGGCTGATTTGCTGGGTGAACATCAAGATCAAGCTTTGAACCAGAACCTCTTTAAATTGGTGCTGTTGAGTAAGTTTGGACAAATACTGTACAGTACACAGACTGAATGAGAGATGGTGCCAAGTTGGGGGGGGGGAGCAGTGCATGGTCACAAAAGTGTCATGCAAAGCACCATCTTTCCATTCAATCTGAGCATAGTAGTAGCTGCAGCCTCCAAACTGCAAAAGGCAGGGACATGACCATGTGGCAACATGTGTTCCAAGGCACCAGCCAAGGTTATCTTAGTCCATTTTCTAGGCAGGGGGAAACAAACCTCAGATCTTTCAACTGGAACCCATAACTGGAACCCATTAATTCAACACATGGTCAAAAGAGGGGGGGCACATGTCAAATAAATGGGTTCCTATTATAATTTAAAAGGGTTGAAAGAGTGGATCATCCAAAAGCAGACCATTGAAAAATGGGGGACTCCTGTACACTTAAGGTCCTTGTCTAGTTCATTCACCGCTGCCCTTATAAGTCCTAGTCTTCTTCTGATTTCTTGACTACAGTCTTCTGTAGTCAAGGCATGGGAAATCTTTAACTTCAATGTCTTCATTGTTTACTTTAAAAGTATGTAGATTATCTGATCATTTCGTTTTCTTGGATTCTGTCAGTGTCAGATTGGGAGTTGATCAGTGCATGTGTGGAAAAGTATTCTGAGAATTCTTTTTAAAAACACCTTAAACTTTTCCAAGAACAGCTGGATATAAGTATAACAAATAAACAGATTTTTTTAAAAAAAATAAATCTTACAGGACTGTTAAATCACTAGGACCCTGTCCCAATATCTGTACTAGAAATATCTAGACCTCCTGGGCTTCTCCTTCATCTTGCCACTTAGCAAAAGTAGACAGCCTCCAGGTCCCTGTAATTTTATGATTCCGGGGTGTGTATTAACAGTATGATAGTAGAAAAACTGTAAATGGCTTACAGTACTTTAAAGCATGCTGTCACTTACTTTTACTGGCTTTTTAAAGGTCTGAAAAGCTATTTAAAGTTCTCAGTGGGGGTTTTAAGGAAAAGCATTTTAAGGGCTCTGGAAACTCAGCAGGAGCACACCTGTATGGTTTTTAAATAGGTACCTTGTATAGCTAGAACTTCCCAGAATGCTTTGAGATTGGGCCTAATGTCACTAGCATTCCCAGATCAGCCATTCATACAAGAATTTTAGCTTCCTGAATGCAAATGCCCTCTTATAAGTAAAATTTGAGTCGTTTGAAGAGTTTCAAACTAGAGATGTGTCTCCATCTTCTTCCATCCATCCCTAAACATTTACTTCAAACTTAAATCAAATGCTTCAAATGCTGCCAATTAGTTTCTGGGCAAGGTATGAAGTGTTGGTTATTATCTTTAAAGCCCTTCATGGCTTGGGGCCAGGCTACCTGCAGGATGGCCTTCTCTCATATAATCCGCCCTGTGCCCTTAGGTCCTCTGGGAAAAAATTACTTCAGACGATTAGAACTAAGCTGGCCACGGTCACCCAGAGGACCTTCTCTGCCACCTCTCCCAGACTGTGGAATGGCCTGCCGGAGGAGATCCAATACCTTGATAATCTGGGTGCTTTTTAAGAAGGCTGTTAAGGATGATCTCTTCTGACAGGCCTTCCCAGATTAAGTTGGATGCTCGGCTGCTGTTTTGCCACTTTGCTACTTTGCTGTTCTCTGTTTTGCTATTCTCTATACTCCATTGCTGTCCTTGAACAAGCAGGGATCACCAGCATTGAGGCCATGATATTGAGAACACAGCTGCGCTGGGCAGGGCACGTTTCTAGGATGGAGGACCATCGCCTCCCAAAAATACTACTCTACGGTGAACTCGCCACGGGTCAGCGTGGGAGGGGCGCTCCAAAAAAGCGATACAAGGACTCCCTGAAACAACATCTCAGGCTTGGCCAGATTGATCACCAACGGTGGTCCGCCCTGGCCTCACATCGGGAGGCATGGAGACGCACTATCCACAATGCTGCAGCCTTATTTGAGAACTCACGACGAACAAGTCTTGAAGAGAAACGACAACGCAGAAAGAATCACAACCCAAAAACATCACCCAAGGAGACCTTCTGCTGCACTTTTTGCAACCGGACTTGTTTATCTCGGATTGGCCTTTTTAGTCATCAGCGCGCTTGCAGAAGGCGCGGGATGAGTCCTTCCTGAATCTTCGTTTGCGAAGAAAAGCCAGAGAGAGAGAGAGAGATACTCCATTGTATGCCTTTCTCCATTTTAAGTTTATTTTAATATCTGTATTTTATATTTAGAATTTGAATTAATTTATTACTGTATAGCTGTTTTAATGTTATTTGACTATTTGTGCTGGATTGTTGTTTAATGTTTTATATGATATTTGCTGCCCCGATCCTGATGGGAGAGGTGGGATATAAATAAATAAATAAATAAATAATAATAATAATTATTATTATTATTATTATTACATTCCCACTGTTACCTACCCTGACAGACCCTATCTTGGGATATCACATAATAATTGGCAATATTTAATAATTTGGCTTGATGTAGTCAGTAGGTATACCAGGGATGCCCAGGTACCAAGGGTGGAGGCTGGAGTCACATATAACCAAGGGAGGGCCTTTGGAATTTTCCCAAACAAGTAATATTCAGGTCAGAGTTAACACCTGGAGAGGAGTCATCAACTAATCCACTCAACAATAGCAGAGTCCTTGCTGCTTGCAAACTGGGTTTTTCTTCTTTCCTTCCCCTCCAACAATAGACCTTGCCTGCAACTATTCAATTTCAAATATATTGCCCATTAACGATTATTAACTCTTCCAGAGAACCCTTTGTTTAGTCCTGGGAAACTCCAAGAGACATTGTATTCCACTCTAAATCCCATCCTTTCAGGGGAATTATCACATATAAATATCACCGTAAAACAAATGTCCTTAGTTCATCTTATCTCCATGTTGCCGGTTTACTGTGAGACCCTCAGAATGCTTTTCTGAAAACCTTCTGCTGCACAAATCTCTGCTCCTCTGATAGGTATCGTATCACCCATCATCCCCATAGTATATCCTTCTATCCAAATACTTCCTACTATCTTCAATAGCCTTGTGTCATTGCTTGAAGCCTGAGTGTTTGTGTGAATGTTGCTACTATTACTTTCTAATAAAGATCATTTAATTGGCTTAGAATCTCCTCCATTGCTACTGGTATACATAAGTCAAAAAATCCTGTCATTACCTGGCCTCTCACTGCCATTTTGAGATAATTAAATATTCCCCACATTAATTTCGAACTGTAGTGGGATCTTTGCGGACCCCACACAATTTGGGTAACACCACAGAAACAGCTACAGATATTATGCCTTCTGAATCAGATAGAAAGATCCTAAGGCTTTCCACAATGGCCAGCTTGATATCTCCAGGAGGTTCATAAATCTTCTATGAGCTGAAAGTTGGTCAAAGCTTACTTATTTTATAGATTGCTGGAGCCATAGCTTCTCTGGTGGCTGAGTAGTTATATGCTGGTACTGCAGCTACAACATTGTGAGTTCAATCCCAAGGGCTCCAAGGTTCACTCAGCCTTCCATCCTTTTGTAGGTAAGTTTAGTCATCAGCGCGCTTGCAGAAGGCGCGGGATGAGTCCTTCCTGAATCTTCGTTTGCGAAGAAAAGCCGGAAAAAAAAAAACTATTGCTTAACAATTTGTAAGCCGCTCTTCAGCCTTTGTGGCTGAAGAACAGGGTATAAATACTTAAATAAAAAATAAAATAAAATGGATAAGCTACCTACCCTGGATATCATAGTATTCCCCCTGAGATAGCAGGCACATAGCTTGGGAGTCCTCTTAGATCCATCTTTGTCAACAGAGATTAAAGTGAACTCAAGGGTCTGGCACTAGTTTTGACTGGTCTGTTACTTATGGCCTTCCTGGACAGGGATAACTTAGCCACAGTAGTCCATGCACTGGCAACATTCCAGTTAGACTCCTGCAATGCAATCTACATGGGGCTGCCCTTGACTCAGAAACTGCAACTAGTACAAAATGCAGCAGCCAGACTGCTGACCAGAACAACATGCAGAAACCATGTAACACTAATTTTAAAGGAGTTGCATTGGACAGTAAAACATTTCTGGTTTGAATTCACGGTGCTGATAATGACAAACACAGCTTGGGACCTCAATACTTGAAGGAGCACCTCACCATATATACATCTCATGAGAACTGAGATCTTCTGGAGTGGACCTCCTCTTTGTTCCCTCAGTCAGGGCAATATGTTGTGAGAGGACATGGGAGAGGCCCTTCTCTGCTATGGCCTCCCAGTTAGGGAATACCTTCCCTTTGGAGGTACAATTGACACCAATGTTTTTGTCATTCCTGTGCCAAGTAAAAACACATTAACATTTACTGTTACATACCCTGACACCCCCAGCCCTGTATCTATAATACATTGGCAATATTTAATAATTAGGTGAAATGTGGCCTTCCCCATAGTGTGGCCATTAAAACTGGGAAATTCCACAACTAGGAATCCCAAAGACAAACTTTGTTCAGTCAGGTATGCACTTAAGGAGGGACTTCCCAAATTCCAAAGAAACATAATTTGCAAGGCAACTAAGGGACCAAACACCTGGCTAATCCTATCAGCTAAAGCTGAGATCCTAAACCTGTAAACAATCCTCATACCTTTACCCTTCAACAAACAAAGAAGTCTGCTTCCTCTATTCAGTCACAAAGTATACACACATTAATATGCCATTAACTTATCCGTAGTGTCTATTGTCTCACTCTGAGCAACTCCGAGGAACATTGTTTTTTACTCTAACTTCCATCCCTTAAAGGAAATTATGGACTAGAATCATAGAATCATAGAATTGTAGAGTTAGAAGAGACCATGAGGGATATCCAGTCCAACCCCCTGCCATGCAGGAAATCATGATGAAAGCATCCCCAACAGATGGCCATCCAGCCTCTGTTTAAAGACCTCCAAGGAAGGAGACCCCAGCACGCTCCAAGGGAGTGTGTTCCACTGCCGAACAGCTCTTACTATCAAAAAGTTCCTCCTACTGTTGAGGTGAATTCTCTGTTCCTGGAGCTTGCATCCATTGCTCCGTGTTCCAGTCTCTGGAGCAGCAGAAAACAAGCCTGCTCCATCTTCAGCATGACACCCCTTCAAATACTTAAACAGGGCTATCATATTGCCTCTTAACCGTCTTTTTTCCAGGCTAAACATACCCAGCTCCCTAAGTCTCTTCTCATAAGGCATCGTTTCCAGACCTTTCACCATTTTAGTTGCCCTTCTCTGGACACGCTCCAATTCGTCAATATCCTTTTTGAATTGTGGTGCCCAGAACTGGACACAGTATTCTAAGTGAGGTCTGACCAAGGCAGAATAGAGTGGCACTATCACTTCCCTTGATCTAGACACTATACTACTATTGATCCAGCCCAAAATCGCATTGGCCTTTTCAGCCGCCTCATCACACTGTTGACTCATGTTCAACTTGTGGTCTACTAGGACTCCTAGATCCCTTTCGTACATAGTCTCATTCAGCCAGGTCTCCCCCATCCTATATCTGTGCATTTCATTTTTCCACCCTAAGTGCAGGACCTTACATTTCTCCATATTGTATTTCATTTTGTTAGCTTTGGCCCAGCTCTCCAGTCTATCCAGGTCATTTTGAATTTTGATCCTGCCCTCTAGGGTATTAGCTACTCCTCCTAATTTGGTGTCGTCTGAAAATTTGATAAGTATGCCCTCTATTCCCTCATCCAAGTCATTGATAAAGATGTTGAATAGCAGTGGGCCCAGGACAGAACCCTGTGACACCCTACTGGTCACATCTTTCCAAGACGAAGAGGAGCCACTGCTTAGCACCCTTTGGGTTTGGCCGGTCAACCAATTACAAATCCATTGAACAGTTAACTTGTCTAGCCCACATTTTACAAGCTTGTTTGCAAGAATGTCATGAGGAACCTTATCAAAGGCCTTGCTGAAATCAAGGTATGCGATGTCCACAGTGTTCCCTTCATCTACCAAGCTGGTAATTTTATCAAAAAAAGAGATCAGATTAGTCTTGCATGACTTGTTTCTCTGAAACCTGTGTTGACTTTTTGTGATTATGGCATTGCCTTCTAAATGTTCACAGACTCTCTGTTTAATGATCTGCTCTAGAATCTTCCCTGGTATTGATGTCAGAGTAACTGGACGATAATTTTTGGGATCCTTTTTTCCCCCCTTTTTGAAGATGGGGACGATGTTTGCTACCTCCAGTCTGCTGGGACTTCTCCTGCTCTCCAGGAGTTCTCAAAGATTATTGCCAATGGCTCTGAGATTACATTTGCCAGCTCTTTTAATACTCTTGGATTTAGTACATCTGGTCCTGGAGATTTAAATTCATTTAGATTAAGAAGGTATTGCTGTACTACGTCTTTGCTTATTCTGTGCTGGATTTCCCCTATTGTGTCTTTTGTTCCATTCTCCTCAGGTTGGTCACCCCTTTCCTTTCTGAAAACACTGAGGCAAAGAAGGTGTTGAGTAATTCTTCCTTTTCTCTGTCCCCTGTTAGCATTTTGCCATCTTCTCCGTGTAGTGGCCCTACCATTTCCTTTTTCCTCCTTTTGCTGCGGACATACCCCCAAAACCCCTTTTTATTGTTCTTAACCTCCCTAGCAAGCCTGAGCTCATTCTGCGCTTTAGCTTTTCTGTCTTTATTCCTACATGTGTTTGCTATCTGTTTGAATTCTTCTTTGGTGATTTCTCCCTTGTTCCATTTCCTATACATATTCCGTTTAAAACTTAGCTCCATTGAAAGTTCTTTAGTCATCCATCCTGGTTTCTTGAGACACCTCCCATTTTTCTTCCTCAATGGTACTGTTTGAAATTGTGCCTTCAGTATCTCCCTTTTGAGAAAGTCCCATCCATCGTGAGGTCTCTTCTCTTTTAATATCCCTGACCATGGGATCACCCCCAGTATTTCCCTGAGTTTATTGAAATCAGCTCTCCTCAAGTCAAGAATGTGTGTCTGACTATGCCTGGCTTCTCCTTTCCATTGTATAACAAACTCCAGGAGAACATGATCACTCCCACCTAAGGATCAGATCTAAAATAGCTGACCCCCTTGTTGCGTCTTCCACCTTTTGGACCATGAATTGTCTTCCAGGCAAGTAAGGAATTTGCTAGACCTTGAAGTTTTGGTTGAGTTAGATTTCCAGCAAATATCAGGATAGTTGAAGTCACCCATCACTACTACATCTCTCCTTTCTCTGTGTGTGTTCATCTGTTCTAGAAAGGCATCATCCAATTCCTCCGTCTGACTTGGGAGTCTGTAGTAGAGTCCCCTATATAAACCCCTGCAAAACAACACCAAACTGTCTTTAGTTCCTCCTCCTAACCCATGCTTCTGGTTTGTTGACAGACCCTCAGACCACACACTGAGACCCTGTTGCTGCAGGAATTTCTGCTCTACATGACAGGTGACAGATTTCCCACAAATTCCTCTGCCCCAGTATTTCTTACTTTATTTGCTATGCTTGAAGCCTGAATATAAGCGTGAATGATGATGATGATGATGATGATGATTTCCTCAAATAAAGATCAATTATTGTACTATCTAGCTTAATGTCTCTTCCTGATTACCAATATACAAAGATCAAAAGACCCCGCTATCTGTTGCCCCTTCTCGCATAGCCATGCTGTGTATAATAATTCCCCAAATTAATATTGATATTTTGAGAGTCCTTAAGACCCCCAAGTGTGTAGCGTAACGTTACTACCTAATCAGTTTTATACAAACCATTTCATGTACATGTTTTTAAATCATTTAAAATAATTTTAACATGTTTCAATCTGTCTTTTTAACTTATTAAATTGTTTACGTAAAAATTATTCACATTCTTTTACATTAGTCAGGTTGATTTTATTATATGTCTCCCCAAGATCTTTAGATAGAGAACAGGTGAGAAATAGTTAAATAAACACATAATTGCACCTTATACTGTATTCAGTATAAGCAGGGGATACATTCCCAGATTTATTATGGATACTGGAAACTGCAGATAATAGTGAACCCTATTACAATTAATGACTTCTGACCCAAATATACCATAGAGTCATGTTGCAGGACCTAGAGAATCTTAGAGAGAATACCTCTCTAGGAACCTTTAGGTCCTCCAGCAAGATTCTATGGTCAACATCTGGTGGAAACATGAGTGGTGGAGGACTGAGAAAATGCCTAGAAAGTTCATGTTTTTTGGGATGTGAGTAATTGAATTCGCAGGTACTGGTCCCATGGATACAGGGGTCATAATGTATCTGTTTTACATATTTTGAAACAAGTTCAATGGTTTTATCATTTGATGTGCATATTGTGGCTTCATTCTGGCTTGGAGTTATATGGGTGTGGGTTTACACAAACACACAATGCTGGAGGTCCAAAAGATAGTAAATGTTAATATTCATGTGTGAGTGTTTCCAGTTACTGGTGAAAGGCATAAAATATCAAGAAATTCAGATATTAGCAGGCATTACTGAGCATTACCAGGATTTTCTAGGATTAGATCTATTCCTTGAAATGCCACCCATCCCTTTAAACTATACACTCAGGGGGTCAGGGTTTGAACCAAACTTTGTGAAGAAATGGTGAGGGTTCAATTTCTGTCAACCACTATGGCCCATAGTGAAAGGAAAGGGGGACATCGCTATACAGTTAAAGTCTGAGGCACGACAGTATAAACCAATGGATTCAAATTACAAGAATAGAAATGCCACTTAAATGTTAGAAGAACCTCTTTACTGTAAGAGCCATTTGACAGTGGAATAGATTTCCTCAAGGGTGGTGGATTCTCTGTCTTTGGAGGTCTTTAAACAGAGGTTGGATGGGCTTTAGTTGCATATTCCTGCATGGCAGGGGACTGGACTTGATTGCCCTTGTAGTCCCTTCCAACTATAATATTCTATGATTCCATGATCCTGCTTCAACCATTGGCTATTGGTACTGTTGACTGTAGGGTCATCAAGAGATATTAGAACAATCTGTTTTCCTCCCTTAGCATGACATTTGTGTTCACTGGGTGAAAGAGAAGGAAGCAAGAAAAGATGACATCACCTTCTTGCATCCTGTTAGTGATATATACAAGCTAAGTCCACATTGCACTTGCATATATTTTTACCATTGCAGAGACTGGTGTTCTCTTCCTGTCAGGATCTGCCTCTCCCTGCAGGACTGGGCCCCTGGCTGCTAAAGCCAGCTCTGCCTCTCTGTGCAGGACTGGGCCCTGGTTGTGGAAAGTTTTATTTTAATTTTATTTATTTATTTATTTATATCCCGCTCTTCAGCCACAAGGCTATCAGAGCGGCTTACAAATTGTTTTTTAAGCAATAGCTATTTACACATCTAACTGCATTAAACAGCATCCAATGTGTGTTAGCTAATTGCTCCCCACAAGCTGGGTACTCATTTCACCGACCTACAAAAGGATGGAAGGCTGAGTGAACCTTGGAGCCGGCTGGAATCGAACTTGCGACGTGGTGGCTTGCAGTACTGGCATTTAACCACCAGGGCCAAGCTGTCAGGCAGAGCCAGCTGCACTCATGTAGCACACCTGAAGCAGCCAGGGGAACTGCTATTTAAGAGCAGCATTCTCGCCTTTGCCACAACAACATGTTTTTTTGTGCTGTCTGTTGTTGTTCCTTGACCCCTTGGACATTGACCTGTTGCTCATGTTTGGAGCTTCACTTGCCTCTTGGACCTGCCTCTACCCTCTGGATAGCTGGTATGTGTTGACCTTGGCTTGTTTTTGGACTTTGATTTGTATTTGACCCTACCTGGACTTTGGACTCTGTCTTCTGTGTTCCTGACCTGGCACCTGCTTTCTGGATCTGCACTGCCTCCAGCTCTTGGGTTCCAGTTCTCAGTCTCCCTGCTCGTCCCAGTGTCTCTGCTCCAAGACCCTGCTGCCCACACCCTGGATCCTGATACCTCCTCTCCCCACAATGTCCAAAGCACACACAGACAGCATTGCACTGTGATCACTCCCACATACATGGTCATTCTGTTGCTAATGGAGAGGAGAGGGGAATTACAGAAGACACAGACTGAGGATATTTTCCACTGATATCCACTGGAGTCCTCTGGAGGTCTCAGTAGATGATGGCATGGACCTACATCTGGCTATGGAAACATAGCCTGATGTTTCTCCCCACTGCTTCTCCCCAACATCTCTTTCAGATGCATGAATACCCAATGGAATGGTTGCATGGGGATGGCTATTGCCATACAATGGTGAGTCCTGGAGGTAATGGCAGTACAAGCCATAGCTTTGCTCAACCATATTAGAATGTTTACCACTGGGTGTATCTGAAGGTGGGTGCCCACAACAGGTTAGGAATTCTGTTGCTGTACAGCCTATCCCATTGCTTGCTAGTCTTCTTGCCTAAGTTGGCTGAGCTGTTCTTGAGGACTTAAGGGAGGAACGAAAATAGCTTTGCATATGCTAACTCCCCAAATGCTTGCACCACTGTTATTTGTGTATCTTGGTGCTAGGGAAGTTTCTTAAGAAACAAGTTGACACTGTGAAGTTTGCATAGCATATGTTGTTATCCTACAACACCCAAAGACTGGAAAACAGGTTATGTGGCGAATATGAGAGAATATTTGTTTACCTTGCCAGATACAATTGATGCTTAGAAATTTTGACTTCTATTGAATGTAGTCTCCTGGCTTTTTAAAATTATGTATATATTTGTTTTTAATGTGTTTTTAGTTAGAAGGTTTTAATTTTATAGTGCTTAATGTCTTTTTATGAGGGAGGGTGGGGGTGGGTGGTGTTTTTTGTCATTATTATAATGTTTTAATTGTTTTAGCAGAGGGGCGGGGGTATAAATAAATATGATGATGATGATGATGTGTTAGCTTCATGGAATTTCCCCACCACATGTGCAATGCAGTTGTGACTTGGCAAACTATCTTGGGATGTAAGAGCACAGGGTTCTCATTCTTCTTGTTATCTAACTTGCTGAGGTTTATGGAAATTCCATGTGTGTCAAAATCTTAGGGCTTGTCTAAATGGTGAAAATAATCCTAATGGTATGCAAATGGAAGGCAGTCTGTACAAATGGACATGTGCATAAATAAGTGTCATTCAGAAGGGGGAAAGCCAAATTCACCACAAACTCCATGTGGGAAGCCTTTGGGGCTTTTTCTGGATTTTTTAAAAAGCTCTGTGTGGCATGTGAATGTATGATCATTTGGACACTCGTATTCATGTTGGTGTGACCAGGGAGCATAAACTGATTGGCTGGATGAGCATGGGGGAGGGGCTATCAAACAGGGAAAGTGCCTGCTGCTGCCATGTTGGATTTTTGGATAAGCGAGGGTCTAGTAAGTCAATAAATCAGCAATCTTATACTCTCTTTTTCCTTTTATAAATATGAAATATCACATGTGCGCACTACTGTAAACTGTTTTTTTTTTAATTGGCAGTGGCAGATTTAAAAGTGTGAGTAAGTCACTCATGGCCATCATCTTGGTTAGGGGTCATGCAAAGTTTAAGTCGCAGTGCTGCAAATGGCTGTTTTTTTTGGATGTGTTCATATTTCCCCCCCTCGTATAGATGGGACCTTAGTTTGGGGAATTTAGTTAGCTCAAATTGGCATGGCCACTAAGAATACATGCAAATACAACCTTCCTGAAAAACAGTCTGGAATAAAGATGCTGAAAGACAATAGGGAAGGAGCTGATCCTATCTGTTGAGGGAAAGAGTTCTGAAGCACAAAAGGGAGGCCACCAATGGAATGACTCCATCTTTCATGCCCACCAGAAAGATCTCATTCCTTGGCAGCCATATGAATTAGGCCTCCATAGCTGATCTTGGTGCTCTGTAGTTACCCTTAAAAAACTTGGATTAACTATTAAGGTCTCTAAAAGTGAATTCAAGCCATGGGAACTGGGGCTAGAAGCAAAGAGTCAATATGGTGCTGCTGCATGTGAGAGGTATGACAACTACAGAGATCTTTTGAACAGTGTATACAAGTACTCATTGAATGGACTCAATCCAGAACATATAATAAAATGATGTTTATTGGAATTTAACCTTAACTGCATTCATGCTAACTCTCAAGCTTCAAGCAATCACACAAAGCTATCAAAGAAAGTAGGCATTATTTGGATAGAGGAATAGAGGGAGGGGATTGTGGGTTATACTATACCTATCCAAGGAGCAGAGATTTGTGCAACAGAAGGTACTCAGATGGAGTTCTGAGGGTCACACAGCAGATGGACAGAGTGGTGAGTAGAAGGGAAGCTGTGCATGCTTTGGTGGCATTTTAGGATAGTTTTTATATTTGAAATTTCCCTTGAAGGAATGAGATTTAGATTGGAATACAATTTCTTGGAGCTTCCCAAGGTTGGACAATGGATTCTCTGGATGTGTTAATGATCATTGATGGGCAAGACATTTTGGACTGAATGGTCACAGGCAACCTTTTATTGTGGATGAGGGGAAAAGAGGAAAAACCCGTTTTGCAATCACTGAGTGCTCAGTTATCTTTAACTGAATTAGTGGATGACTCACCTCCAGATCTCTCCAGGAAGAACTCTGACCTAGGCATGACCTGTTTGAGGAATTTGGAAGGCCCCTCCCTCAGTTGTGTGTGACTCCAGCCTTGATATATGGGGAGACCCTGGTTTACTTGACAACCACGTGGAGGGCCATAGCCAGACAAATTATTAAATATTGCCAAATACATGCTGTTGAAAGGTGGGGGATGTCAAAGCAGGTAACAATCTCAGATTCTGGTATGTCAGGGTGGAAGACAGCAATGCATTTCTTTCAAGTTGGATCCTTGATTCACCAGGCCTGGTCTTCTAATTTCTCCTAGAGTTACAGAGGAAGAAAAGTCCCTTTGAGAATGGTGCTGGCGCCGTCTAGACTGGTTGTTCAGGGGTCTTCAGCATTCATGCTGAGACCTCTCTGTCATGAGTAGCTCAGGACTTCATGTCCTCCACAAGGATCTCAGATCTGTCCTGAGATCAGCTATATGCCAAGTTAGGTGGGTCTTTTTCCACACACTGCCTGTGGAACACAGATTTCTCCCAATGCGGGCACTCAAAGCCACTCTACTTGAAGCAAATTACAAAAGATTAACCTGGCCCTCAGAAAGCTTTTAACTCCTGGGAAATATGTCACATTTTCTCTAATTTCAAGTTTAGAGCTAGTGCTGCAGTAACTGGGTCTGACAACATTGCATTTGCAGTTGTGACTGCATGACAAGTGTTTTTGTTTGTTGAAGGGCTGACAGATCTTAAATTACTGTGAGAAAGAGAGGATGGCATTTCTTCCTCAGAGAAGTTCAATAAAAAGGCAAAGAATTTCTTAATCAAACAGTCCTTTGGCATATAAGGTGGATTGTTGCTGAGGATTCCCCCCCCTTTTTTTTTGGACTGGTTGAAAGCTGTTTTCTTTTTCTTGATGCCTTGTTAATTAGGACTGTTTTTGTTTAAACTGTAATTTTTTATTTTTAAAAAGAGAATTTTAATTACATTTATTTTTTTTATTTGATTTAATCACTGTTCACTGCTATGAATGTCATTTCCTATCAGGAATGTAGGGTAGACATTTAATAAACAGAATAAGTAATCGGAATCCCATAGGAAAGCTGTATACGTTAGAGCATGACTTCTTGTATTCAGAAAAGAAATTTTATAGGGCTCTGACTGAGAATTAATACAGCTGGGTGTTTATATAATGCCTGCAAGTGTTCAGCATCTTCCACCATGCATAATCTAGCTATAAGCCTCATAAGAATCCTGTAAATCAAGTCAGTCATATGATCAACCCATATTGCAAATCAGAAAACTGAAGCCAAGAAGAAACAGTTTGCCAAAGGCCCCCTGGTCAGTTCCTGGCAGAAGTGAGGATAGCAGTAGCACCTGCATTTCTGTACCACTTTATAGTGCTAAGCACACCCCAAGTGGTTTACACTGTGTTAGCTAATTGCCCCCAACAGGCTGGGTATTCATTTTACTGACCTCAGAAGGATGGAAGGCTGAGTCAACCTTGGAGCCCTGCAGGATTTAACTCACATTGTTGTGGCTGCAGTACCGGCATTTAACCACTGTGCCACCAGTGCTCCTTAGGATGGAATTGGGTCTTCCCAATTTTCAGTTCAATCTCTAATTTGCTACATTACATGATGGTAGCTGGTAGCTCTGATGCCAGCAAGACAATGCATCTACTATGGATTTTAGTCTGAACTTTAAAGATGCAATCCAAGGTACTGACCCTATTTTGGGAGTGGGGTTCTGATTCCTGGATAGCTATGCATTACATCAAAGCACCCAATGGAGGCACACCCAAAGTGTTATGGAGCTACATGGAGGGTTCTTGGGTGACAGACTGCACGCTTCTGGCATTGTATGACCCCTGGGCGTATAGCGGGGGGGGGGGGCAACTGCAGTGGGTTGGGGAACCCTGCAGGGGCCAGATAGACTTGCAAAAACATGAGGAGAAGGAAGAAGAGGCAGGAGGAGACAACCAGGCAATCCTGGTGGCCACATGGGCCCAAGGGCTGGACTTGACCAAAGATTAGGCAGCTGCTTATATTCCTTGCTGGTAAAAAATATGTGTGTGTGAATGATGCCATTCTGTGGCACAAGGTATTGTCCTATTGCTCATCAGATTTCAAATCCAGCATATTACTGTTAGATAAAGAAATGCAGGGGAGGGGAGAATGAGAGGGCACTTGAGGTAACTGCAAACTTCACTCAATGATCAGGAAGTTCTGTTCCCTTATTTTGAGCCATATTTTTTTTTCAATGGCTCATTTCCAATTCCTCCCCCCTCCTCATTTTTTAAAATGTTTCCTTTTGTACTGTTCAGACCAGAGCTTTCTTATTGTGACAGATGACAGAACTTCTAGCATCTAAACCTATTTAAAAACGAAGATGCTAAGAACAGCTGCAGAAACAGCTTTGTACTCCTACCTACCACATTCCTCCCCCCTCCCCACTTTACAAATTTTGGATAAATTCAATGTTGCTTTCCTAGAGGATGTGCAAGACTGCCATCTACTGTCACTTGAGGAGAAAACGAATTTCTGAAGAGATCAGGTTCAGTTTTGAATCCAGTTTTGAACTGCATATTAAAAGAATACTCCTGTCTGGATTTGAACCAAGTCTGGTGCGTCTACATCTCTCTTTTCTGGAGTATTAAATCTGTATGCCAAAAAACCAATTTCACTGTTTTCCAAGAGCATTGCATTACTTATTACTCATGAGTGAGTGCCACATTACTAACATGTTACTTTCAGTGTTATTTTTTAAAAAGAAAATATCTGTCCACAATTATAATTGCCCCCCCCAGTCTTTCATAAGTGCCAATTCTAATGTTAAACAACTTAATCTTAACGTTGTTGGCATTAAAACATGTAAGATTAACTGTGTTGTCCCTTGTTCCTTTTTTAAAACTGCAACAAGTAACATTATTTTTAACAAGCAACTTCCAAGGCCCAGCTTTTCCCTTATACAGTAGCGAAAGCAACAGTGACTCTCCTTTAGTGGCAGCACTAGGGGTGTGTAGAGAGACTGAATAATGTTGAAGGAGGGGTGACACTGGCCTTAATAATGCCACAACTCTCCTTTCAGGCAGTTCATATAACACTACTTTCCCCACAAAGAATAACAGGTAAAGGAGAGATTTTCCTTGGTTTTTTTCCCCAGGCTGTGAGGCTGTGTTCTGGAATAGTTTTTTTCTGATGTTTTGCCTGCATCTTTGGCTGGCATCCTCAGAGAATGGTTGTGTAGGTGTGTTTGTGGAGTTTATATGCTGTGAACCCCTGTTGCGGAGTATATGTAAATTTGTGTAATTGAATGGTGAGTTTCTGGGTACAGAAATGCAAGGATTGTTAGTGTCTGTTTGGCTAATGGTTGGTTGATGGACCATTATCTGCTAAAAATCCCCCTGTCCCTGGCTGGAATTCTTTTGTAAGTGTTGAGTTTGATTCTACTGTTCTTCAAAACTGAGAGCCAGATTTTGTTTGCTTTTAAGGTTTCTTCTTTCCTGTTGAAGTTGTCCAGGTGTCTGTGGATTTCAATAGCTTTTCTGTGCATTCTGACATGATAGTTGTTGACCTGGTCTAGAATTTCTGTGTTTTCAAATAGCATTTTGTGCCCAGGTTGGTTTATTTATAACGTGTTCTGCTACTGCTGATTTTTCTGGCTGGCCCAGTCTGCAGTGTCTCTCATGTTCCTTGATTCGTGTTTGCACCCTGCATTTAGTGGTCCCTATGTAAACTTGTCCACAGCTGCATGGTATGCGGTAAACTCCCGCAGCTGTGAGAGGCTCTCTTTTGTCCTTCGCTGAGCATAGCATTTCTTGGATTTTTTTTGTTGGTTTATAGATTGTTTGGAGGTTGTGTTTCCTCATCAGTTTCCCTGTTCTGTTTGTGACTCATTTGCTGTATGGTAAAAATACCTTCCCTTTGGGTGGCTGTTTTTCTTCTTCATTCCTGTGGGGTTTTTTTTCTGGGTCTGGCTGCTCTTGTGATGTCTGATCTGCAGTAACCATTAGCCTGTAGGGCCCAGTTTAGGTGCCTCAGATCGTCCTCCTGTTAGTGGGGTTCACAGATCCTTTTTGCACGATCTACCAATGTTTTTATTGTACTTCTTTTTTTTTCTTTTTTTTCCTTTTGTCTTTTGTCCTGGGTGATGACTAGCGTTCTTGTGTAGGTATCTGTCTGTGTGTGTGGGGGGGGGGGGGGTTCTGTATAGCTTTGGATTTCCTGCATGGAGTGGGAGAGGGTTAGGCTAGATGGCCTACAAGAGTACCCTCCAGCTGATGATTCTGTTAATTATAAAGAGCTCTCATAATAAGCTAGAATACAAGAAGAGTGGAATGCATATTAGAACAAACAAGGAGAGCAATCAAGGAAGGAAATGTTGGAACTTTCTCATCTCTGGCTGCTGACACAGTGCAGAAATAATACAGTTTAATACCGCTTTTAACTGCCATGGCTCAATGTGATGGAATTCTGAGATTTGTAGTTTTATGAGATATTTAGCCTTCTATGTCAGAGGGCCCTGGTGCCACACAAAACTACAAATCCTAGGATTCCATATGATGGAGCCATACGAGAGTTAAATTGGCACCAAACTGCATTCTTTCTGTGGTGTCAGCAGCCTCTGTTTCAAACAAGGTCTTCCTCTGCAGGAGACAAAGCTTCCCTTTTTGAACTACAGTTCCCAGAATCTGTCAGCCAATGTGACCAATGGCCATGCCAAGTTACACAAGTGTGAGGATTCTGGGAGCTGCAGTCCAAAAATAATTTGTCTAAGTGCTGCCTGAAAGAAATTATAAAGAAAAAAAACAACAACACCCAACCCTAGATCATTTGGGGTATAATTCTAAATAAAATTATTAGTCTTTATGTCTTCTGAACAGTTCTAAGATAAATGCCAATACTGATGACATTCAATCCAGGATTTATCTCTATGGTTAGGATTTTTTTATATGGTTGTCTTCTCTGCTTCTTTTGATTCCTCATTACTTTTGGCAGTTCCCCTGAAATGATGTTTTGGTCCTTCTGCAAGCATTCCTCAGCTGCCTTATATGAAATTAAATAATGCTCTGCTTTCAGCAAATTCTTGCTTCTGCCTTTCACAAAGCAAAGAAATTAACTAAATCAATACCCACCAACTCTGGTAGCAGTGGTAAATTCCCAGAGTGATCCCCGTTGCGGAGCTAAATTTAACCATGAATTCTGTCTTGTCTTCTGCCTATAAACAAAATAGTCCCCTCAAATGATCAGTTCAAGCTGAATTCATCTAAGATGTGAACAAGCCTGATCCATCTGACTATAGTCAGTTCTCCTGAAAAATGGATTCAAGTGCTACAATATCCCTTCACCTCTTTATTGCTTGTCCCTGCCATCTCTTCAGTGCATCAATCAATCTTTATTGCAGTCTATGACCAGGACTATAAAAGAAAAAGCATACAACAAAATTAATTAAAATGAATGGTCAAGACAAAGAATAAATCTATTGCTTCTTGGATTTAGACCAGAAGTCCTTTGTATACCATGTATTGTATGCAGCTGTTTGGATATATTAGTGATAATCTACCTGTGATCTAAAAGTACAATATATTTTTGGTCTCCTTTAGTATGCTCTTCTTTGCTTTAAGAGTATGCTTAAAGATTCTATTTATTCTAGGAATAAAAATTGCTTCATGCATACAATTCATATACTGTTATATTACTTCTGATCGTGATTTCCTGCATGGCACGGGGTTGGACTGGATGGCCCTCGTGGTCTCTTCCAACTCTGCAATTCTATGATTCTATGATTCTATGATTCTATTTGTAATTGCATTCTTTGGATCTGATATGTGTTATTTTGTTGTTTCTATCTTCAGTTATTTATCTGTAAATGTAGTGTTTTCAGTGCCCTTTTTGACCTCACCATCAGTGCTCTGGTCATCTTTCTCACATTAATGTCATTTAACACCCAAGCAGTCACACATATTTGTCACGGTAGGACACTGGTACCTCTGAGAATATCAAGAGGACCAGGAAGCAAATAGGTATTGTAGCAGAGACAGCAGACATCAAGCTGAAGAAACGAGCACACAGAGACAGGAACTGTGCCTAAACTACTTTCCTTTACTTATGCATATCAAAGAAATATATACAATGAGTCTGGGACTCCAAATATATGGACTACATAACACAGCAATCATAACAGTACTATCCAGTACTGTGTAGCTTAGTGTATGTGCACAGTCTAAGAGCAAAAATCCAAGTGCAGAGCAGTGTTTGGGAACATCTAGTTATACAGATACAAATACAATACATTCATGGGTTATACAGTCAGTGATTCCCATACACATGTTCCCAGAGAGATAACAGCATTACTCCCCTGGTTCCATTCCCACAGTAGCTTCAAGACAGTACAGTTCTTCCTCTGTATCCACAGATTTAAGTATTCACGGCTTGAAAATATTCTTTAAAAATAATATTCCAAAAAGCAAACCTTGATTTTGCCATTTTATATAAGGGACACCATTTTGCTATGCCATTGCATATAATGGGACTTGAATATTCACGGATTTTGGTACCCACAGGCGGTCCTGGAACTGAACCCCAGTGAACATGAAGGGACAAATGTACTTTGTTATGTTCTCCAGCTGCATGTAGCTAGCTCACTACTGGCCCCTGCAGGTAGTACCAGGTAACACCAAGTCAGCTCTTTACCATACAAATTTTTCTGTGACTGCATGTCCCAGTACCCTGACAATATTAAACGTAGCAGTATGTGAAAGATGGTGGCAACCAAGAACCTATTGGAAATTGAACCAGGCCCTTAGGTTGACAGCGGCTCTTCAACTTTTGGTCCAATGGCTTAACAGCCAAGTGCCACTAGGATCTACCGTACCTCTTGACCCTTGAAAAGCATTTCAAAAATCAAAAGCCTGCCATTCTCTTCACCCACTGTTCAGGCATTTTCAGAATTCCAGCTGGGCTAACTGAGCTTCCAACCCCCCTCTCTGTCTCCACTAAACCATCTGAAAGTATATAATGATAGTGCTGATGTTTCTTTTGAATCAGGAGCTATAAATCCTTCCTTATCCCTACATCCTAAGAAACAAAGTTAGGATTTGTAAATCAAACATCTGGGATTTATTGGCATAATTTCTTTAAAAACTGTTTGGGGGTTTTGCGAGCATGTTGCAGCATCAGTGAAGATTACTTTACAAATCTCTGGCGGGATTTGAGAAGTAACAGAAGCTGTGTCATTATTTTGACATGAGTGTGGTAGAAACTGCACCCTCTTGGTTTACAGTTCTAAGGTGGGGGGTGTTAGCAAGAGAAGTGTAGCCACAAGATGGACTTGTAACAAGAGAGCTCCTTGTATTTCTGTTTGTCAGAGGAATTTTGAAACACTTATGTGTTCTGTATCAGGATAATTGGCATCCTGGCATACTGGAACACCAGGTTCCTAGCTCTCAGGATGGCAAAGGAAACTTTGAAATCAAATGGGCCAAGTCTGTTGAGATCTGAGAATTCGTAAAATAGGATTTACATTGCCACTTATTAAAGATACAGAATACCTTTCAAATCTTTTCTTCGGTACATGGTGCCCTGTGAAGTGCAGAAGAGCATCATTCAAATATCTTTTGAAACCAGAGAAACAGCATGACTTGCCAAGATAGCAAGGAACTGCTTTTCTATCCTGCTGTGATGTCATAGAATGTTTGACAATACTTGCTTATCGAAAGTAACAGGTTAGCATTCATTTAGACTCATATGATCTGATGGAAAAAGCAACCTTTTTGTCACCGAGCCACCATGGCATAAGCTAAGGGGAAAGGGCCTATTTTTTCCCCCAGAACACATATTTTTAATTAGGCTTGAACAATGTTCTTTCTCATTTTATTTTTCAGGGTTTAGACTTCTTTCTTATATTCTTTCTTTCTAGAATGTCTTGTAGAAAACTCAAAGCTGGTTTTAAGCCAAGGTTTACAAGGTCGGATATGTATGCATGTATGTATGCATTTAAATATTTCTATAGTACCCTACACCATGGGATGCTGGGATGGGATAAAATTAAATTAATTTAACCAATTTTAAAAAACAGTAGAAATGGTTTAAAGAGAAGTCAGTTAAACAATAATTCAGGTAGAAACAAGACAGCTTAAAACCAGTTGAAACAGTTGAAACCAATTTAAAACCATGCACAGGGATGAGTATTCCACACTCAGGGCAGCATAGCTGAGAAGGACCTTTCCCATGTCTTTCTACACAGTATTTTCCCCAAAGGTAGAACACAGAGGAGGACAATTTTGCAGACCTCAACTCTTGGACACTTATATATAAGATGAGGCACCCAATACCCCAGGCTGTTTAGGACTCTGAATGGCATCCCCAGTACCATGAATTCATACTAGATGCATATTGGCAGCCAGTGCAATTTTTTAAGGGCAGTGTTTTATATGGTTCCCAGATTTTCAGGCCTGGCCATGTATCTTTTGAACCTCTCCTTTGGTCCTCAGAGTAACAGGACAAAAGCACAGCCTTGAAAATTATTATTATTAATTATTTTATTCATTTATATCCCACCTTTCTCCTGATAATGGGATTCAAGGTGGCTGACAAGATATTTAAAACAATGCAAATTAAAAACAATACCAAAACATTAATGTGTGTGTATGATTTTAAAAAGCAATTAAACAAATCATGAAGTTAAAACATTAAACATTAAAAATATGAAAATGCCTTAAAAGACTGTATGCAAACTTTTAAAACCAGAACTACACAGCATTAAAAGCCTAAGCCTAGTCAGTTTGTAAAAAGCCTGATGGCACAAAAATGTTTTGACCTGTGGACAGGAGAACAAGGCTGGGGCCATTCTGGCCTCTCTAGGGAAAAATGTGTATAAAATATATTCCTCATTTGTTAGGACATTTTCAGACACGTCTTACCATGCTAGAAGCTTTTGGGAGAGCTTTGGCACTGCCGCGCAGCAGGGCCTCCATTTCAGGTGACGCCATCCCTCTGGCGCAATCGTCCGTGTCATTTCTGTGTAGGATTGGAAGCGGCCATGCCATATTTTATTCACAGACAACTTTCGTGAATAAAATCTGGTGAAATATGGCATGGCCGCCTCCAATCCATATTACATATTACAATCCAATCCACAGAAGTGACACAATGATTTCGCCAGAGGCATGGCATCATCCGAGATAGAGTCCCTGCCACACAGCAGCGCCGAAGCTCTCCCAAAAGCTTCAAGCGTGATAAGATGTGTCTGAAAATGTCCTTAGACTTGATCTTTTTAATATGAATGGCATACTGCATGCAGTTGTGGTTGATGCTTAAGATACAATTCTTAAATGTATCACCAAGACTTCCCCTTGTAACATCACTCCAAACTAGTATCTCCAAGAGATATCACAAGAAGTCATCCTTCAGTTTCAGATTTTAGATATGAAATCTCAGGGCCTGAGAAAGTCCTGAACTGGCCACCTAAATTGTTACATGGTTTCTGTGGCATCACATAACAATCTTCCAGAGGGGTGATGGACAGGGGAATCACATATTAACACAGCAATCCTACATGGGTCTGATTAGACAGCTATCCCGTTGAGTTCAATGGAGCTTATTGACACAGATCTATCATGGGTATGTTTAGCCTGGAGAAGAGAAGGTTAAGAGGTGACAAGAAAGTCATGTTTAAATATTTGAAGGGATGTCATATTGAAGAGGGAGAAAAATTGTTTTCCACTGCTCCAGAGACTAGGACATGGAGCAAAGCGATTCTACTTAAATACTAGGAAGAATCTCCTGACAGTAAGAGCTCTTCGGCAGTGGAATACACTGCCTTGGAGTGTGGTGAGGTCTCCTTCCTTGGAGGTTTTTAAACAGAGTCTGGATGGCCATCTGTCGGGATTGCTTTGATTTTGTATTCCTGCATAGTCGGGGGTTGGACTAGATGACCCTTCTGCTCTCTTCCAACTCTATGATTCTATCACCATCTTCTGTATAGCACCATCACTGTACATGGTGCTTTACAAGAAAAAGAGAACAAGAAAAAACAGTACCCTGCCCTCAGGCTTGCAACCAAAAACAAGACACACAAGGAAGGGGGATAGCAGTATAAGAGGGGAGTAAGTCCAGCAGATACTGCCTCTTCTTCTCTCCCTCCAAGGCCACAGTAATGGCAGTTGGGATGCAGAGAGGCTCTTTCATCTGCTTCTAGGCCTAGGCATGATGAAGCTGTGCCTGCCTCTTCTTTCCTCCATCCAAGGCCCGGACAACAGCAGTTGAGATGGAAGGGGGCAGGCTTTCATCTGCTTCTGGGCCTAGGCATAACAGAGCCATGGCTGCCTCTTCTTCTCTCCCTCTGAGTGCAAAGCAATGGCAATTTGGGATGGATCGGGGGGCCTTTCATCTACTTCTGGGCCTAATATAACATTTGAAACTAGAGGCAAATTCTTGAGGTTCATGTTGGGAATCTCACATCTTGAAGACAACTAGTTCTTTGTTCTAATCCTGTGGGATTTCTGTTGCATCTTTACTATTGATCAATAAGTTCATTAATATTTGACTTACTATTTGCATCAATTGATTAGATTAGATTTACATAACCTGCAATTTGTGTGGAAAGACTGTCAGAGTGTGGCATATCTATCAATAAAATCAAGGCAAGATAGTCTCAGCCTTCAGTCTTATAAACTTATAATCAAAAACAGACACTACACATAAGGAGAGGAGGATGGGGAGGGAAAAGGAAGACCAAAAATAATAAAAAAGTTCAGGCCTAAATTCTTAGGTTTAAATCCAGCTGTTAGTCTGAGCTGAGGTAGACGCATTGAATCTACTGTTGGATAGTAAGCCTATGTTTTGATTCAATAGGCCTACTCTAGATGGGGCCCAATTGGATTTCTCTTAATGGTAGGAGATTTGAATAAACACCAAATTTCCTATATAGCTTGAGATGCTATAATATAGCCCGGTATTGAGATGGAAAGCAAAATAGTACTGTCCTTATCACACTAGTGACATATATAACAGGCATTTCCTTTAAATTTGCCACCCTAGTGACCAGAGGCAACTGCTTCATTGAAGCTCTGTAGTTAGTTTTAAGAGCAACAGCTCAAAGAGAGGAGGAGCCAAAAATCAACTATCTATCAGCTTATCTTGTTTCCTGTCTCTCCCACTTCATGTTAGAATGGTTGCTAGGTGACAGTTGGAAAGAGGCAAAGCCTGATGGCTTCTCAGGAAAGCTAGCAATGGTCCTTCTTTTCCTTTCCTGCTCTGTTCTTCATCCTGGTGGAATAGGTGAAGGATAGCTATCATACATGGGTGTACCTCAGTATTCCTAAGTGTTACTTCTTTCAGAGGAAATTTGGTACCAGAGGCAGAAATAACATGGAACAAATGGGGATAGGTTCCTTGGTGTGTGTGTGGTGTGTGCACACCTTCAAGTTGCCTGTCAACTTATGGCAGCCCCATGAATTTCTTAGGGTTTTCCGAGACAAGGAATACTCAGGGGTGGTTTTGCCAGTTCCTTCCTCTGAAATACAGTCTATAGCACCTGGTATGTATTGGTGGTCTCCCATTCAAGTACTAACCAGAGCTGCCTCTGCTTAGTTTCCAAGATCAGACAGGATCTGGTACCTTTGGGGTACTTGCCACAGAAAAGAAGATCAGTTCAACATATTTCATCAAATTTATTATTGTGAAATGTGAAATGAAGCAACCAGGTCAGATAAGCCTTGCATAACTACACAAAAACATTTTGAACCTTCTAGAGGCCACTTGAAACCTTCTTCCAAAATGCATCCAGGGATTACTTTTTCTTTCCCCATCTCCACTTTTCTTATGATTTTCATCTTAATGAACAAACTTATAGATATATGCTTTTTTGTTTTAACATACTAGGAATAGATGATGAGGCAGGCTCTCTGTTTTGCTAGCCGCGCATGTTCAGTAAGGTGTTTTGGAGGCAGCTGCTATTTACCTTGCTTGTTGTGGGCAGGCACACAGAGCTACAGTGGCATTAGTTAGAGTGGAATCTCATTCTTTTCCAGCTCAAGCTGTATTGCATTGCATGCTGCAGACATGCTGCTGCATGCAACCTGATACCAAAACTCTGTTTTTCCAGCCCTCCTTTACCATCCTCCCAATACAGATGCTGCTAAAATACCTCCAGCTAAAAAGAGGACAAGAAGGAAAAGGAGGGCTCTGCTGGGCATAAAAAGATTTTGTAAACAGGACCTTCTCTTGGCAGAGGCTTTGTTAAATGATGTATGCCTGTACTGTGGAACACCCTGGGCCCATCTACACAAGGGGAAAAAACGGAATACCTTGTAGTAATGGCATCTTGCAGCAGCAGTGACATGTCTTAACAGTTTTACTCACATTAGTTCTTCACTGCCACTGTTTTCTTTTTTAAAAAAGTCATCCAAGGTGTGCTGGAGTGATAAAGCAATTTTTTGATTTTATAGGAAAGAAAAACAAAAAATAGCTATCCTATTTTATTGTATTAGCAAGTGATCTCTAAGGCAAAAATCCAACATGGTGGCAGCGGGTACATGCCCTGCTAGCAAGCCCTGCCCCCGCTCTCACCCAGCCAATCAGATTTGTCCTTCCCTTAGAATTTCCTGTCATTTGATTGTCCAAATGAGCAGGAACATGTACCCCCCCCCTTGTAGTTTTTAAAAAAGCACGGGAAAAACCACAAAGGCTTTTAATGTGTTGTTTTTGCTGTTTTGCCTTCCACCTCTTTCCAAACGGTGTGGATTGGTACAAGAACCCATTTAGACAGGTAGCATTCCCAATGAATTCCATGAGGGGTATTTTCACTGTTTACATAACCCCCCCGAATCTTGGGAGATTTTCAGACAGGAACGAAAAAAAGCATTCCTGTCCCACAGTATCCACTCCTGCCCCTGTCCCATCCCTGTCACACCACAATCACCTTCCCACAACACTTACCTCCTCTCCCATCATTCCAGCAGTCCAGGAGTAAATGGAGCTCTACTGGAGCTCCCTTCACTTCCTGGATTGAAAATCCTGCGTATTTTTGCAAGAAGACACAAGCGCAGGAAATTCAAAAAGAAAAACAAAAAGAACATGAAAAAAATGTCAGCAAGCACAAAAACACACTTTAAAAGGTAGAAGTAATCCAGGAAGTGCCATAAAAAGTGTATCACTTATGTGGATGTCCTGATCTTACCCAGAAGTGTCCTGGCAGGGAGCTCCCATTGATGCTTGGATCTCACCAGCATAACGAGGCACCTTTTCACTCACAGGGACATCCGTGACAGAAACAGAACAGAGGATCTATTGACAGTTTATCCCATCAATAAAAAGCAGCACTGGTAGAACAGCAGAACAGGTGCATAATGAGGGGGAACAGTGTTGTCTGAAAAGGGAGCCCCTTTGGGATCTCCTCATGTTCATTAACACCACTTTTAATGCATCTTAAAATCTCTTCAGTGTGCATGTAGGCTAAAACCAAAGTATAAACTAAGAAACATGTCCATGAGAAATTGTATCAGAGAGTTTGGAGAGGGCCATTCAATCAACTTGGGCCACTGAAAGTCACTAAACATAATGGAAAATGAACATTGGTGTGTCTGCTCAGGTTTGTTCTGAGACTGGTTGTGCTTCCAAGCATGGAGAGGTTAATTTGATGGAAGTTCAGTCAGAGTTCAGTTGTCTTTAAATCAAAATAGGTAGATTCCTCATCAAGAAGCCTAGAAATTAATGGTGAGCAGAGAGCAGAGCTACTAGGCTGGATGGGAGAAAATGAAACTTTCACATTCAGCATCATAATACAGAATCACAACTTAACAGCTCAGGGTAATGAGTATGGATTTTGTGCATTTCCCCCCTTAGATTTAGACATTAAAAATATTTGTGGTATGTATGTTTTCTGCTGTTCAAAGTACAGTACAGGCTGACTATCCCTTATCTGGAATTCTGAAAAACGAAATACTCTCAAATTGAAAATTGTCCACATGGATGGCTGAGATAGTGACACCTTTGCTTTCTGGTGGTTCAATGTACACAAATTTTGTTTCATGTGCAAAATTATTTTTAAAACATTGTGTATAAAATGACCTTTAGGACATGGGTATAAGGTATATATGAAAGAGAAATAAATTTTGTGTTGAGACTTGTGTCCCATCTCCAAGGTATCTCATTATGTATATGCAAGTATTCCAAGATCTGGGGAGAAAACCATTTATTTGTTTAGTTAGTTAGTTATACCCCGCTCTTCAACCACAAAGGCTCTCAGAGCAGCTTACAAATTGTTAAGCAACAGCATTTTACACATCTACACCACTTTATAGCATGCTAGGCACTAAGCGGTTTCCAATGTGTGTTAGCTAATTGCCCCCACAAGCCAGGTACTCATTTTACCAACCTATGAAAGGATGGAAGCCTAAGTGAGTCTTGGAGCCCTTGGGATCAAACTTGCAATGTTGTAGCTTGCAGTACTGGCATTTAACCACTACACCACCAGGGCTCCTTTTCTGAAAAAAAATCTGAAATATAGAACACTTCTGGTCCCAAGCATTTTGGATAAGGGATACTCAACCTGTAGTGGGAACTTTGAAAGGGGAAAGATGCAAAGCCCTGTTGATTACCTATGAAGCCCTATGCAGCATGGGTCCAGGTGATTTGGAGCACTGCATCACCTTAGAGCCCATTAAAGCTCTAAGATCTTCTGGAGAAGCTCTTCTCTCTGTCCCACTACCTTTTCAGTCTCATTTGTTGGGAACAAGGGAGAGGAGGCTCTTGGTGGATGCTTCCAGTCTATGGATCTATGTCCCTAGGGAGCCTAGTATGGCCCCCTTCTTCCTCTCCTTCCACCAGCAAGTCAAAACATTGTTCTGCTGACGGGCTTTTGGAAACTGGGGTGGGCCTTTAATAGTGTGCAGTGCAGTTTTGTATTTTTATATAGTCTTTTTATGAATTTTAATGGTTTTAACTTAATAAATTGTTTGATTGCCTTTTAAGTAACTTTAATACTTATGTCCATTTATTCGTAGACATTAGGAATGGGAATAAACAACAACAACAAAATTGCAGAATGCTTTGGTCTTCCTGAGCATTCCATCTTGGACCTCTGAACAGCAGTTCTTGAACAAAAAAACTTACACATGAAGACTGGAAAGAAGACAGCAGAATTGGAATATACCCCCAAATTCAAGTCCATCGATAGCAGGTTGAAAAGAGATAATGGTTTCCTGGCACACTACAAATATTATAACCTAATTAACACAGTAGGCTCATGAGAGGTCTCTTGGACAGTTTATCGCATCTCCTTTCTGGTTCCCAGCCAGCATCACACTACATTCCAATGACTCCTTTCACCATTCATATGGTTATCTACTCACCTTGGCTTTAGGCAACATCTTTCCTCCTGCCTTTGTCCCCCAAAGAACATTGTTAAAATTCAATGTGCCACCTCATCACCATACCCCCAAGTTTTGCATTTCTATTGCTATTCACACACACAACCTGCTCATTCATAAAGGTCTGTTCCTAGGCACTGCACTCCACTCAGCTGATGAAGTAGACTTAAGTCTACAAAAGCTTATGCTACCAGCTACTTTCTCCCAGTTAGGAGATTATCATACAGGAACAAAAAGCATTCCTGTCCCACAATTTCCACTCCTTCCCCTGTCACACCACAACCACCCTCCCCACTGCACTTATCTCCTCTCCCATCATTCTGGCAGCCCAGGAATGAACGGAACTCTAATGGAGCTCCCTTCACTTCCTGGATCGGAATCCCATGGATTCTCACGAGAAGATGAGAGAGCAGGAAATTCAAAAAGAAAAAGAAAAAACAACAAAATAAATGACAGCAAACACAAAAACACACTTTAAAAGGTAGATGTAACCCAGGGAGTGTCATAAAAAGTGTGTCACTTACCTGGATGTCTAGATCTCACCCGGAAGTATTCTGGCAGGGACCGCCCGTTGACAATGGGCTCTTGCCAGCATAATGGGGCACCTCTTCACATGCAGGAACATCCATGACAGGAATGGGGGATCTATTGATTGCTTTTCTTGTTAATAAAAAGCACCGCCAGTGGAACAGCAGCAGAACAGGTGCATAATGAAGGGGAAAGACATTGTCTGAAAAGGGAGCCCTTTTGCGATCTCCTGGAGTTCCTGTAACACCACTTTTAACATGTCTGATAATCTCCCTAGTCTCAAAGGTGCTACAAAATCCACACTAACATAGCTGTCTCTTTGAATTTTATATTTATACTTTTTATTGATGTTTTTGCATAGTTTTATTCTCAATTGGTTCTAACATGTTGTAAAGAACCTTGAGTCCCCTTCTTAGGGGAAAAAGATGGAAATAAAGGAACCAAATAAAATAGTAAAACATCTTTGTTTCAAAGGGAAACCAGAATAGGGAGTGATTTTTTTTCTTTTAATTGTACTCAGTGGAGGACATAAGGGAATGAGCAGTGGAGACAGCAGGAAGGAAGATGGTCAGGGAAGATGGAGAGGTGAGTACGCTGTAGGAGGGAGACATTGAGACAGCCCCCCCACAAAAAAAACCCAACACCCTGAAACCACCACTGATGGGTGGATTTATGGGCATATAGTACAAATGATCAAGTAGATTATCTGGTCCCCCTGCCTTGCCTGAAATCCCTGATTGCAATTTTACTTCCAGCTCCTTCCAGAGGAGTTGCTTCCAACTTATGATGACCCTAAGACAAATGGGATTTTCTTGGCAATATTTGTTCAGAGGAGGTTTGCCATTGCCTTTCTCTGAGGCTGAGAGAGTGTGACTTACCCAAGGTCACCCAGTGAGTTTTGTGGCTGAGTTGGGATTTGAACCCTGGTCTCCAGAGACCACTGCACCACACTGGCTCTCAATTTATTACTATATATGTTATACATAACTCATATTAGGGCTATGCAGCCATTCCATTCTGACATTAAGTCAGACTCTTCTTTCTTGTAACTTAAACACCATCTTCTAGAGCATAGATTCATAGAGTTGGAAGACACCACAAGGGCCATCCAGTCCAACCCCCTGCCATGCAGGAACATACAATCAAAGCATGCTGGTCAGATGGCCATCCAGCCTCTGTTTAAAAACCTCAAAAAGAGACTCCACCACACAGAGAGATAGTGTATTCCACTGTTGAACAGCTTGTCCTGTCTGGGAGTTCTTCCTAATGTTTAGGTGGAATCTCTTTTCCTGTAGTTTTGAGTCCATTGCTCTGTGTCCTAGTCTCTGGAGCAGCAGAAAATAAGCTTCCTCCATCTTCAATATGATAGCCTTTCAATTCTTTAAACATGGCTATCATCCCCCCTCTTAACCTTCTTCTCCAGGCTAAACATACCCAGCTCACTAAGTCACTCATAAGGCATGGCTTCTAGACCTTTCGCTATTTTGGTCACCCTCCTCTGAACACATTCCAGCTTGTCAATATTCTTCTTGAATTTCAGTGCCCAGAACTGGACACATTATTCCAGGAGAGGTCTGACCAGAGCAGGATAGAGTGGTGCTATTATATCCCTTGATCTAGACACTATATTCCTATTGATGCAACCTAGAATCACATTGCCTTTTTTTTTAAAAGGGTGATCTCCTGTCAAGTGCCTACTGTGTGTCCAAATTGCATGCACTTGTGTGAGGAAAATAAACACTGGGGAAAAACTTTAGCCTTTGGGGCTTCCCAATATAAGTCCATGGGAAACTGAAAGTTTGCCTTTCCAAAGCTTCAGGATCTGAATTAGGGTGGATTGGTTCTGTTCGGTCCAAACTGACATAAGGAACCATCCAAATCACCAAATTGGGCTATAATCCCTATTCGGAGCTGGTGCCACTCTAAGCCTAATTCACATTGCACTGCTGATTCTTCATAGCGTGCACACACACACACACAGAGAGAGAAATCTATGACAATGCAGCCGTACAATTACTGGTAGTCAAGTACAACTAACAGTGAACATAATGCCCAAGGAAGTATGTGTAAAAAAAAGGGGGGGAGGTTAATCACCAACTTAATCAAGCAATTAGTTGGGCAATTTATTCTGAGTAGGAGTAACATTTCCACAAGTTCCTTAACATATGGCAATAACAAGATAGCAAGCGAGAGTATGGCTGCCTGAAAGGGCTTTTTCAGTATGCTGCTGAATGTCGTTAACTTAAATGTAAATCATTTGTAATGAGGGATGAACATAGGACAAATTTATTGCTGCTTTAGAAATGTGAAGCGGATCTCTCCCTACCCTTCTCTTCCTTCCTTCTTTGTTAGTTCCGGAACAGAATGTTTACATCTTCATTAAATGTCCAATGCAGAAGAGAACTGCCTGAATGAATGCCAGGGGGACATATGGAATGTCTCTCTCAACAATTGGGAGATCTATAGACATCATAGCCAATTTGCACTGTTCTGTTCTGTCATGTTGTCACATGCTAGCAGCATCACACTAGAGCAGGAATGGGGGAAACGCAACCCATGGACTGCATGGAGTCTGTAGGGCCTCACAAACTTCTTGAAGAGCCCCACAAAAGGCCCTTCTGAAGGCCTCTAGAGCCTTGCACAACATTTTTTCCCCTTTTTTGGGCCCCAAAACCTCTGCAAAAGGTTCAGAAGCACTGGAAAAGGCAGTTGTTTTTGTTGCCATCTCCAAGCACTTCAATGCCCATTTAAAAAAAAAAACTGGTGAACAATTGGCTGAAACCAAAACTAGAAATGCTACAATGTTATTGGAGGTTGTATGGGGCATGTCAGTGCAGCCTGCCAGGGGGTTGCAGGGGCAAAAAACCCAGCTTCATCTCTTCTACAATTGTTCACTCATGCACTAGAGCAAGAGAAGAGGCAGAAGTCATAGAATTTGATCTGGGAAGTCAGTTCTAGGTTCCGGCAGGGTCGTAGGCATCCAACATACGAATTAGATTTTTGCCTCCCTTCTCAGGAACAGCAAAGACACCCTTGGCCCTACAACCACCACAAGCTATGCCATGGGGCTGAAGGTGAATTAGCTGAAGAAGCTCCCTGAACAAATCCCAGACTCAGTCTAAGAAACAGCATAAAAAGAGAAAGGTATGAGGAGGGGGAAGGAAAATAAGCAAACTGAGACACCATTAAAACTACAATGGCAGAGATTCTAGATCAGCTATTTAGTTACATAATTACTTTAGTTGCATAGTGAAGTAGCATCTCCTGGCCTGACCCCATCCCAATCCTGACTTTCTGGGTAGCACCTGCTGCAAGTTCTCCTGTCAGTTGGGTTGCAGCAGACTGATGTTTTCACCCCCTCCTGCAAGCAATCTTTAGTGCAGCAGTTGGAAACAGAATCCCTGTTGCAATTCCTCCTTGCACCAGAGGTCACTTGCAGAATGGAGATGGAAATGTCAGTCTGCTGCATCCTGAGTGACAAGGAGAATAGACTCCCATCACTCGCAGTGGCTGCTGCCTAGCCAGACAGGATTGGGGGGCTCACCTCTAGGTTATGCATTTGTACCAACTTCCACAATGAACTAAAATAATGGGCAGTGCTCAAGGATAGTGGGATTTATAGTCCGGCATATGTCACTAACAAGATGCCAACCAATGAGTGTTTGAATCTATTTTAATGGATGTTTCCCATGACTACTATTTCATAGCTTGGAAAACTTCCCTTTTTTGGACTGCAGCTCCAAGAATCATTGGATGTTTATTTTTCCCAAGGGCTGTGCTGTTCTGTACACTGCTGAGCTGTATGTTTTATATATTATTTGGATATTATTCTTAGTCATGTTGAGTTCTTTTTTTTTCTTTTTCAGGTAGGGATATACATTTTAAAAATAAATACAACACACCAGTTTGAGCAGAACTTAATGCAGAGGGCTCCATATCCCTGCAGCTTGCCCAGAGGTATAAATATGTCCCTGAGGGCCTTTGAAATAGCTGGTTCATTGTTAAGTCTTCCCCTGATTTGTCATCATGACAGCTGCATAGCTATAGTAGGTAAAGGGGTGATTTCTTGTTGCCCCTTTGGTCTTGTTCTGTTTGCCCTGTTCTGTTTCTAGATGTTTTCACTGCATTTCCCCTCTATTCACAATGTCCCTTCCCAAAATCTCCTTAAAAATCATTAGTCTTCTTAGAGATATAAAAAGCATGGGCGGTATTGTTTACAACAAATCTAGTCTAGCCAAAAAGTATGACCTGGAACAGAGGAAATCAACTCAAGGCTGTTCCCCATTTGGAATGAGGAAATTTCCTTGAAAGAAACAAATATTAAAACAGCCTTGTTGGCTCAGACCAAAAGTCCATTTAGAGCAGCATCCTGTTCCCTACTGTGGCCAGCCAGATGCTTATGGGGTATCTACAAGCGAGACACAAAGGAAAGAGGGGTAAAAGCCACTAGCTATACATTGACATGTTGAACAAAAATGGCTTGCTGATAGAAATCATTTCCATTTATTCACATCATGCTATTCTTGGTTCCCCCTCCTTGTTACAGGTTTGAAAAGGATACAGCTAAAACTTATATAACATTTTGAACAAGTTCTCCGATTGAGTAGCTTGCAAAACGTCTCCTTGGAAGCACATCCTAAGACCAAGAATGCAGAGCTTGGAAGAAGAAGCAGTGTGATCGCTTTAGGTCTTGGCATACTGTACATCATTTGTGGACCTATATTTTGAGGATCTGCAGAGCCTTCCTCTCCATTATCTCTCAAGGTGAGAAGCAGCAGTTGCAAATTTAAAAACAAGCTTGCAATCCTCTTGGTGGTTTATGATTGTATAACTTGCATTATACAAGGTGTTGTGCAAGGAGCTATTAGATACTGTTACCATGTCCTGTACTCTTCCCTATAATATCTCATAAACTGCCAATATTCAGATGTTTCATGGGGTCTAGTAGACCAGGGTTGACCAAAAGGTGAGGTCACATGGAGGTCACATAGACCTAGGAAGGTGTCAGCAGAGTTTCATCTCCCTTTGTTTAAATCATGGGAAACCCAACTAAGCTTTGTTCTAAACCCAAACACTCCTTGAAGACACAAACTACAGTATAAATATTAGGCCCCAAACAATAGCAAGATTTGCAACTGTGGATGACACCTTGCCACTATCTCTGTCAGCATATCCCTGGATTGGATTCCACTTCTTCTCTGATCTTCAGGACTGGTAACTGTAGCCCTATCTCCTGAATCTATTCCTCTGTCCAACCTTTTCTGCCTTAACTCTTTGTTAGCCTTGTGTGGTTCTTGTGAGAGTGTTTTGCGTGCATTATTACCCTCCCTATTATTGTCCAATAAAAACCATTTATTTTACTTTTGAACTGGAGTTTTCTGCAGTTAGTACTAGTATCCACAGCTGCAAAGCTCCTGAAGTTACCCAGCCTCTCACAGCCTTCCATTCAAGCTAATCATAATCCCCTCAAATATTAATATAGTTCTGACATCATGAGTGAGGTCCTAAAGCACCCACACCTATTCGGGTAACAAGATCTTATTGTGCAATGCTGGAAAAATATTTACATCGGCATAAACAGAGGTTACAGAGGTGTAAATATTTTCCCACCACTGCACAAGATGATATGCAGTATGTCTGTAAATACCAACCATTCCTTGGCTGGACAATCCCTGGATCAAGGATGCACCCCCACAGCCAATCAGTGGTCAGACAGTGGAACACTGTCCAGCTGCTGTTGGGCAGCCAGGGGTAAAGGAACAACTTTTAACCCTAAACATTCAGCAGATCTGGGAGGCTGATAGTCCTTTTTCCCTGGGTGGGGTAGGATGGTTGTGATGGTGGTACTTAATGGAAGAAAGGAGAGGGGGAAAACAACTCAGAAAATGAATGGTTAGTATCATCTCTGATTGGAAGAGAAATGAGGGAGCACTTCATCTGGGAGCACACCCTCATTTCCTTTCCCCCCACAGCCCAGACCAAGCACCTCTGTTCTCTGAGTTGCCTTCCCCTTTCCTCTCCCCACTGGTAGGGAACAGCAGCATTGACCCAGGATTTGGCAGCTGCTGGGATGCAGGGAGGGCATGGAACTGTGTAGGCAGAGTGAGGGCTCTGACTGTTTAATCCAGGATCTAGGCTGAATACAACATAATCCAAAGGTCTGGGGATTCCAGGGTCCTCTCCAGCTATCTGTGGTTGCCATAAGCTGCCATTACTCTTTGTGCTAGGGCTGCTAATTTGTTGGGAGGGTGCAACATGAGTACTGGAGGTGGTGTTAACCTTACACTTTATGCCCAATCTAAATTGTCTCTCACACACATTCACATGTACAAGTTGCTACTTGTTCTGCTCAGGGTAGGTAATATCACATCATCCTTCCCATGGAGCAAAGTGTAGCTGATAGGGGGGTAGATCAATAAAAGACCATATGGAAAGGTTTTAAGCCATATAACCACTTCTCAGTGACATTGCCAGTCCCACCTATCTCTTCTTCTTCATTCACTTTGGCTGGAATTAGTATGGGATGTACAACTATGTAAGTGGACTTAGGTTTCTGGGAAATAGATTTGAGCAGTTACACAATGTCAATATTCAGCAAGAGGCTGCCATGACATTACTATGTGAGGGAGCAAGCAAAGTGACCTAATGTGCATCCGGACCAGTGGCCATCAGTCTTGATGTGCATCCAGACCAATACACATTGGTTCCAACGTTCAATGTGTGCCGATGCACATCTGGACACCAGCTAGGCACTGCCAATGTGCCTTAGTAGAGACTAATGTGCATTGGGACACTCTTGCCAGTGCTCTGAGCCACATCTTCCACAATTCACTAGGAAGGTTCTATAGTGCCTCTGCTGCAGAGCTACAATAAGTATACATCGTTACACAGCATTGACCACAATATGGAATCATGGCATACCTTTTTAGATAAAGAAAAGAAAAGGAGACAGATTGTCTATTGTTTTGCTTCCTGGACATGTTAATCTCCTGCTCTTGGCTGGAACACTGCATATCATCGTTCGGTTGTTGTTAGCTGCCTTGGATGCTCCTACTAGTGATGTAAAAAGATGAAAGGCAAGTACATAAGTATCACCTGTATACATGGAAGGAACTTTCATTGATCTCCTAATGGGGGGATTTACCAAAAAAAAAAAAAAAGTGAGAGAGAGGGGGGGCAGTGGTGTAGCGTATGGGGTGTTGGAGTAGGACTCTGGGGAACCAGGGTTAATATCCCCTCGGGCATGGAAACCCTCTAGGACAAGCCACTCTCTCTGAACCTCAAAGAAAAGCAATGGCAACCACCCCCTCTGAACAAAGCTTGCCAAGAAAGCCCCATGATAGATTCAACTTAAGATTGCCATAAATCAGAAACGACTTGAAGGGGAACCATAATGATAGGGCCATTTACTCATCTGAACCTCCCACCAGTTGCCTAAAGTGATACAGTCCTAACTTTGGGTTACCACTCAGATTAGTGGTAGCCATTGGTTTTCAAGTCAGTGGTGTGGTGAATCTGCTTTGGCATTGATTTTGGACTTTAAAGTTGCTATCCAGGGTGCAGAATCTATTTTGGAGAAAGGCTGAAGCATGTTGGGTAGCTCCTGTAATGCTTGGAATGAAACCCAAAGTGGGTTCATGGCACCTCTGACGCAAAAGGTGCATGGTGCCACTAACCCAGATCCTTAGTAGCTCTCCCTGACTTGTTATGAAAGTGGACTCTGGCCAGTTCATTCTGGTTTGCTTTCTTCTCAACATGTATACCATTTTTTTACCTGAAGCAAGGCTGTTCATTCCAAGATAGTTTAGTTGGCATCAGAAGTGGAAAGGCAAATGTACATTCCAACTTTAGCAGCATCCAAAGTCAAATTTAGAAGCTCCTTAGCAGGAACAGCAGAGAATGGTGTGAAAATTAACAGATCCACATTGCCTGCCCACACATTGCAAAGTGAAGTTCTGTCACAGTCAATTATGAACTTTCACAATTGTGCACCTGCATACATTCACACACTCTCTCTCACACAGCTAAATGGGACATGTCTCCAAAGCAATCTTGGATCCCTGTTGCACACAGTCAAGGAATATGTTTAAAGGATGCTAACTGGAGAAGAAGAAAAGAAAATGTCAATTTTCATCCAAATAAACCCAGGGGTTAAATCCAATGATGGCAAACCCACTGAAGTAGTGGCTTAAAGTTAAGGTAACACTAGTCAGTCTACATTTAGACCCTGAACCCATATTTGGACTATGTAAGAATATGAAGGATGATCCAGATGTTTTGCCCTAGGCCCCACTACTAATTCTAGCTAGAGTAGACTCACTGAATCAAAGGAACTTATCTAAGCAAGACTTACTAAGTTACTGGGTCTATGTTGTTTGGGAATAGCAATAGATTTTAGGCCTCTTTGCAGTTACCCAGTGGGTTACAAAATCCCAAAATGGCAAGAGGACCCATTGTCTAGTGAAACCAGTTTAAATCCTCCCCTCCCCCATTACCAAACTCTGTGTGAATGCTGTGTGAAAAACTGTCTTTGTGAATGCAATTGCCATGCATGGACTGGCATCCTACCTATATTGCAGTTATTGACTTCAAGCCGAATGTTACAGATCCATAACTGTTCTATATTCACCTATGCTATGCAGTCACAATCATGGCACTATTGCCAGGATCATAAATACCCCCTGGAACCACCTTAAAATCGAGGGTACTGTTCCATGAAGCAAAGGTCTGTGACATGGGTGAGTGGGGAACTTCAGAATGGTGCTGAAAACCCCCTCCAACCCTTAGATTCTGCCTGTTGCATCACAGCTTGGGTGGGAGAGTATTGGAAATTGTTTAAAATATCAGGTTCTAATATTGTTCCCTGTTTAAACATCCACACTGTATTTCACACGCTAGTGGAGAATACAGCCATATAGCAGAGTTAAAACAAACTCAGCAGCATTTAGCGTTAGATTCTTAGCATGCATGTAAAACCTCTTTCTGGCTTTTCTTCGCAAATGAAGATTCAGGAAGGACTCATCCCGCGCTTTCTGCAAGCGCGCTGATGACTAAAAAGGCCAATCCGAGATAAACAAGTCCGGTTGCAAACAGCACAGCAGAAGGGCTCCTTGGGTGATGTTTTTGGGTTTTGATTCTTTCTGCGTTGTCGTTTCTCTTCAAGACTTGTTCGTCGTGAGTTCTCAAATAAGGCTGCAGCATTGTGGATAGTGCGTCTCCATGCCTCCCGATGTGAGGCCAGGGCGGACCACTGTTGGTGATCAATTTGGCCAAGCCTGAGATGTTGTTTCAGGGAGTCTTTGTATCGCTTTTTTGGAGCGCCCCTCTTACGCTGACCCGTGGCGAGTTCACCGTAGAGTAGTATTTTTGGGAGGCGATGGTCCTCCATCCTAGAAACGTGCCCTGCCCAGCACAGCAGTGTTCTCAATATCATGGCCTCAATGCTGGTGATCCCTGCTTGCTCAAGGACAGCAACATTCGTCACATAGTCAGTCCAGTGTAAAACCACAGCTTAGTAAATAACCAAACATCCTTTGTCTTTTCCCAAGTTGTTTAACTAGCAAAAATAACCACTCACGACTCATCAAGGTAGTTTAAAAGTACATAAAAGTCATCTTTACTCACAGTTGCAGAGCTTTCATGGCAGATACATGAACACATCATCAGAATAGACTAAAACTACTTTAAAATGTCTAAAAACTACATTGTTACAAAAAGAATATTCAGGACTCCCTGAGAGGGATGTCCTATCCCTTCCATGGTCCATGTGCTAGAGAGGAGCTTCTGGAACAAAGGAGGAAACTTAGACACTCCCCTTTACCCCAGAGCCCCAATAGAAAAACTTCAGGAAGTTACATCAGCTCATCCTATATGGCTTCTTAGTTAACCCTTCAGTAGCAAAAACATTTCCGCTTATTGGACTACAAACTGTATTTTCCAACAGAGGGGAGTATCCCCATCATTCTGAAGCACCCCACTCATGTCACAGACCTCTGTGGCACAAAGCAGCTCCCTTGAGTTTAAACGGTTCCAGCAATTAGTTCCTTAGATCATTCATAACTTCATTTATGTAGTTATGGTTGCAGGAGCTCACTATGTAGGATCTGGAGTGCTTTGATTGAGTATTCATTCCTGCATGGCAAGGGGTTGGACTAGATGGCCTTTGTGGTCTCTTTGAACTCTATGATTCTATAATCTTGTTCATGGATGTTTTAAATAGCAGACCCATGGAGCAGCCAGAGCAACCTTGGAAGTGTGTGGAACCAGAGAGGGGAAGTTTAACTCCTTCCCTGCCATAGCTCCTGACCAAAGTTTTATCTCTGAAACAGTCATTCGCATTGCAATGAAAGTTTCCTTTAGCTACCAATGGCAGTGTTCCCTAAAATGGAAATTAACAGTTTTGGAGATATTGTTAGTGGGCTTGTGACAGGGAGAAAATGAGTTGTTTCCCTTCTTTTCCTATTCTCCCCACCCAACAAGCCTTCAGCTGTTGAGACTTCCTTGTACCTTCTGTTTACCTAGTAAAAAGAGAACATGTTCATTACATTCATGCAGTTAATGTCACATTTAGACTGACCTCAAGTTACTGCTAGTGCTAGTCAAGTGGGCAGTACAGGGAGAGGTGGAACAAAGGACTTTCGTAGAGTTTCAGTGTACTGGCAAAAGGTCCACCCTATCTATGATGCCAGCACCCAGCACAGTGGAGCAAGTAGGGTGGGCTTGTGCCCTCCTTTATAGAAGGCACTCCTTTATTTGAAAGGATGATGGATGCAGAGATGACCAATAGCTCCATTAATCTGGGCCCATGAATCCATGCTGGATTTTGCAGGCAATACTCTTAGGAGCCGTCCAAGGTGCTGAATCCTAGTTCCTATATAGGTTCATCGTACTGGATAGCTCCTGTAAAATACCTTGCTGTACATGGAGTGGGTGCTGTAAATCCCACTGTGGATTAACTGTCCCATTGGAACAGAGCAATCAGCCATCTATGGCCAGAAGGCAGCTGTATTTAAAGGGATGCCCAGTGTGAATGTGGCATAAAGGCAAAGAACCATACTAAGACAAAGGAAAGAACCTCAATGTTCCTCATCAACAGTTAGCCCTCAATCAGTAACTGAGAAGCCATACAGGTTACCTGGTCCTAACTTTTACACTATCAGAGAAACAGCAAAAGTGTGGGTCCAGTACCAAATGAGCCCCCTCCCCAGCCATATTTGTGGTCCTTGATCTTCCAGATACCCTGGACCACCCTTTTTCTGGGACAAAGGGTGTGTTAAAATTGCCACTCCTGGAAACTTCCAGGAGCACCAAATCACCTTTTAAATAGATTACAGAGACCACCTGCATTGTTTTTAACATTTTAAAAAAATACACCCATTTTTCAAATAGACTTGTGGCAATTTGGAGGGGGCTCATTTTTGACATTTGTGGGGGAGTAGTTGATGTGGCCAGAGGAGGGTCCCAGGAACTGAAAATCCCTCAATTAACTGATGTTGCTCATCCCTAAACTATGATGATGGTGGGATGGAGCTCTCCCCATACCCAATTCCAGACTGTATGTCTAATCTGGGCTAGGTTGCCCAATGGGATCCATGGGATAGTGAGATGGTCAGGTGTTGTACTTTATAAGCCCTATTTAGAGGTCTGGCTGAAGACCACCTAAAGTTCAAAGAGACTTCTCTTTGAAGGGCTGTCAAGCCCTTCAACCAATCTGGAAGAAGACAACAGAAAAGAAGAGCATGGACCTTGAATGTGACTATTAATGGTTAACATCTGGACAACAGAGTGCAAAAGTCACCCAGGTCAGTCGTTCCCCACTACAGTTCAAAATTTATGGTGACCATGAGTACTTTAGCATCTATACCTAGAAATCAGCAAGGGAAAATGGTATGCAAATCTATGTCCTGCTTTGTGCTGGTGCATTTCCTGTTTGCTGGTGATGTGTGTGGTGCCACCCCACATGGATGTGAGATGGGGTTTGAGGGTCTAAAGTAGAAAATTGAAAGAATACCTATATCAGTTTGCTGCATAGTAATGGCCTCCCAAAATATGTTGTCTAAAGCTGCCATTTCACTTAAATGCAGACTGGGAGTGGTCCTAGCTGTGACAATGTCAATGTGGTGGGTCAGGATTGGGCCTGGGCTTGGATGGGTATACATGATTACATGTTCTCTTCTTTTTTTCTTTTGAAGGCCACTTTTTTCTTTCTTTTGAAGGGCTATCCAGTTCATGTTCAATTTAAAGCTCAAAATGCAGCAGAAGGACGATCCAAGACCCTGAATTAGCCTATCTCCAATGAGCACCAAGAGCAGACTAAGCAGGGACACAGGTCACCTGGGCCTGAATCCTGTTGCAAGTCCCATCTAGAGTAGACCCACTGAATCAATGGGATTTATCTCTGTGTTGACTCACCAATCAACAGTTGAGTCAGTGGGTTTATTCTGGTTGACACTGGCCTAAAAGATTCAGTCTTAGGTCATTGCTTTTCCCACTTGGGGAAGATAGATAAAATTCTGTTGAAATTGCAAAAATCATTTCCAGTGTTGCATCTGTACATAAAAATCGAAGAGCCAGCATGGTGTAATGGTTTGAGTGTTGGGCTAAGACTCTGAGAGACCAGGGATTGAATCCTCACTTGGCCATAGAAAACCACTGGGTGACCTTGAGCAAGTCACACTGTCCCAGCCTTAGAGGAAGGCACTAGAAAACTTAAAAGCATAGAATCATAGAGTTGGAAGAGACCTCAAGGGCCATCCAGTCCAACACCCTTCCACACAGGAAATCACGATCAAATAATTCCCGGCAGTTGGCCATCCAGCCTCTGTTTAAAAACCTCCAAAGAAGGAGACTCCACCACACAACGAGGCAGTGTATTCCACTGCCAAACAGCTCTTACTGTCCGGAAGTTCTTCCTAATGTTTAGGTGGAATCTCTTTTCCTGTAATTTGAACCCATTGCTCCGTTTCCTAGTCTCTGGAGCAGCATAAAACAAACTTGCCCCATCATCAGTATGACATCCCTTCAAATGTTTAAACATGGCTATCATGTCCCCTCTCAACCTTCTCTTCTCTACACTAAACATGCCCAGCTCCCTAAGCCTCTCCTCATAGAGATTGGCTTCCAGACCACCCACCTTCCTGGTTGCCCTCCTCTGGACACATTCCAGCTTCTCAATATCCTTCCTGAATTGTGGTGCCCAGAACTGGACACAGTATTCAGGTGAGGTCTGACCAAAGCAGAATAGTGGCACTATTACTTCCCTTGATCTCTAGACACTATACTCCTATTAATGCAGCCTAGAATCACATTGGCTTTTTAGCTGCTGCATCACACTGCTGACTCTTGTTCAGCTTGTGGTCCACTAAAACTCCTAGATCCTTTTCGCATGTACTGCCCTCAAGCCATGTGTCACCCATCCTATATCTGTGGATTTCACTTTTACTGCCCAAGTGTAGTATCCTACATTTCTCCCTGTTGAAATTCATTTTGTTAATATTGGCCCGGCTTTCTAATCTGTTGATGTCATTTTGGATTCTGATCCTGCCTTCTGGGGTATATTAGCTACCCCTCCTAATTTGGTGTTATCTGCAAACTTGATAAGCATACCCTCTATTCCCTCATCTTAAGTCATTGATAAAGATGTAGAATAGCACTGGGCCCAGGACAGAACCCTGTGGCACCTCACTGGTCACTTCTCTCCAGGATGGAGAAGAGCCATTGGTGACTACCCTTTGGGTTTGATCAGTCAACCAATTACAAATCCACCTAACAGTTGCATTGTCTAGCCCACAGGTTACTAACTTTTTGGCAAGAACTCCATGGGGGACCTTGTCAAAAGCCTAACTGAAATCAAGATACACTACATCCACTGTGTTTCCTTCATCTATCAAGTTTGTAACTCTATCAAAAAAAAAAAAAGAGAGAGAGAGAGAGAGAGAGGAGATTGGTCTGGCATGACTTGTTTTTGAGAAATCCATGTTGACTTTTTGTGATCATGGCATTCCTTTCTAAGTGGTTACAGACTGTCTGTTTAATGATCTGCTCTAGAATCTTTCCTAGTATTGATGTTAGGTTGACTGGGAGGTAATTATTTGGGTCTTCTTTCCCCCCCTTTTTAAAGATGGGGACAACATTTGCCCTTCTCCAGTCTGCTGGGACCTCTCCTGTTTTCCAGGAATTCTCAAAGATTATTGATAGTGGTTCTGAGATTACTTCTGCCACTTCTTTTAATACCCTTGGATGAAGTTCATCTGGCCCTGGAGACTTGAACTCATTTATACTGGCCAGGTATTCCTGAACTACCTCTTTACCAATTCTGTGCTATATTTCCCCTACTGCATCATCTGCTCCATCTTGACCAGGTTGAGCACTGTTCCCCCTCTGGGAGAAGACTAAAGCAAAGAAGGTGTTGAGTAGTTCAGCCTTTTCTCTGTCCCCTGTTAGCCTTTTACCATTTTCTCCCCGCAGTGGTCCTACGATTTCCTTGTTCTTCCTTTTGCTACGGACATACCCCAAAAAGCCCTTTTTATTGTTTTTACTCTCTAGCAAGCCTGAGCTCCATCTGAGCTTTGGATTTTCTAACTTTCTCACTACATATGCTAGCTATTCATTTGAATTCTTCTTTGGTGGTTTCCCCTTTTTTCCATTTCTTGTACATGTCCTTTTTAAGTTTTAACTCAGATGTGAGTTCTTTTGACATCCATCCTGGCTTCTTTAGACGTCTCCCCCTTTTCCTCCTCATTGTAACTGTTGGAAGTTGTGCCTTTAGAAACTCCCATCCTTCATGAACTCCTTTATCTTTTAGTATTTCTGACCATGGGATCACCCCCAGTAATTCCCTAATTTTTCTGAAATCAACTTTCTTAAAGTCTAGAATGCAAGTCTGACTATGCTTGGCTTCCCCTTTCCTTTGTATAACAAACTCCAGGAGAACATGGTCACTCGCCCCCTAGGCATCCTGCCACTTCCACACCATTAACCAGGTCTTCTCCATTGGTTAGGATCAAATCTAAAATAGCTGATCCCCTTGTTGCCTCTTCCACCTTCTGGAAAATGAAATTGTCTGCAAGGCAAGTGAGGAATTTGTTGGACCTTAAATTCTTGGCAGAGTTGGACTTCCAACAAATGGCAGGATAGCTGAAATCCCCCATTACTACTACATCTCTCCTTTCTGTATGTGCGGTCATCTGTTCCAGGAAGGTATCATCCAAGTCCTCAGTTTGGCTTGGAGGTCTGTAGTAGACCCCCACAATGATATCCCTGCTGTTTCTCTCCCTCTTGATTTTTACCCAGATGCTCTCAATCTGGCTCCCAGGTTTTAAATCATGGATATGTTCACAGGTGTACACATCCTTAACGTATAATGCTGCTCCACCACCCTTCTTGTTTGGTCTATTTTTCTGAAACTTCCACTGAGGAAATCATGGGTTTGATTTACAGTGGCCATAAGTTGGAAGCCAATGTGGTGTAGTGGTTTGAACACTGGACCACAACTCTGGAGAACAGGGTTTGACCTCATTCATCTATGGAAACCCACTGGATGATCTTAGGCAAGTTGCACTGTCTCTGCATCAGAGGGAGACAAGGCCAAACCTCCACTGAACAAATCTTGTAAAGAAAACCCCATGATCGATTCACCTTAAGGTCACCATAAATTGGAAATGACTTGAAGGCACACAACAGCAGCAACAACAGACTTAGTCAAGGAAGCCACAGCCCTGAACCTGGAAGGCCTGAGCAGGGCTGTTGATGATAGGAGGTCTCTCATTTATGAGGTCACTATAAGTCAAAGTTGACTTGATGACAGTTAACAACAAATAACAAGATTTTTAGACCCTTTTCGCCATAAGTTGGAAATAACTTGCACACAAAAATAAGAGATATAAATGAACCTGTAGACTTTTATCTATATCAGTGTCTTTTTTTTTTTTTTTGGTGATACATGAACTGGGGGTTGTGTAAACAGTGAAAATAGTCCTTGTAGAATTTAAGAACACATGTTGTCTTAATGGCAACCCACAGCGATTCACCATATTCAGAAGGAGGGGAGCAAAAGCTGCCATATACTGCATGCTAGAAGACTTCATGGTTTTCCATGAAGGTTTTTAAATACTGCATGGGGAATGCACATTCCCCCTTGTTGGGACAAGCAATTTGATATGAATCACTTTCCCATAGGAAAAGAAGTGCAAACCTTATTGGCCAGACAACGGGGGTGGGGCTTGCTAACAGGCCAAGGGCCCGGTGCTGCCATGCTGGGTTTTCACCTTAGTAAATGACTACTAATGTTACCCAAAATGCTCCTTGGGAAATTCCAAGAAAATATCAAGTTTCTAATATGTTGGGGAAATTAGCAGTAACTCGACTTTAGCCATGTGAAAGGGGGTAACAGGCGGATCTTGAAAACCTTTGTCTACCAGTACTAGTCTGGATGGAATACTCTCTCTCTCTCTCTCTGGCTTTTCTTCGCAAACGAAGATTCAGGAAGGACTCATCCCGCGCTTTCTGCAAGCGCGCTGATGACTAAAAAGGCCAATCCGAGATAAACAAGTCCGGTTGCAAAAAGCACAGCAGAAGGTCTCCTTGGGTGATGTTTTTGGGTTGTGATTCTTTCTGCGTTGTCGTTTCTCTTCAAGACTTGTTCGTCGTGAGTTCTCAAATAAGGCTGCAGCATTGTGGATAGTGCGTCTCCATGCCTCCCGATGTGAGGCCAGGGCGGACCACTGTTGGTGATCAATTTGGCCAAGCCTGAGATGTTGTTTCAGGGAGTCTTTGTATCGCTTTTTTGGAGCGCCCCTCTTACGCTGACCCGTGGCGAGTTCACCGTAGAGTAGTATTTTTGGGAGGCGATGGTCCTCCATCCTAGAAACGTGCCCTGCCCAGCGCAGCTGTGTTCTCAATATCATGGCCTCAATGCTGGTGATCCCTGCTTGCTCAAGGACAGCAACATTCGTCACATAGTCAGTCCAGTGTATATTTAGGATTGTGCGTAGACAGCGCTGATGAAAGCGCTCAAGGAGTCGTAGGTGGTGGCGATAGGTGACCCATGTTTCAGATCCATAAAGGAGGATAGACAGTACGATGGCTCTATACACACTGATTTTTGTGCTTTGCCTCAGGTGTTTATTGCTCCAGACTCTTTTGTGAAGTCTTCCAAATGCACTATATGCCTTTGCTAATCTGTGATCGATCTCTTTGTCAATCTTGGCATCTGAGGAGATGATGCTTCCCAGGTAGGTGAACTGCTGAACGGACTTGAGCACTGATTTGCCGACGGCAATGTGGGGATGGTGGTGTTCGTCCTGTGGTGCAGGCTGGTAAAGAACTTCAGTTTTCTTCAGGTTGACTTCTAGCCCAAACAGCTCTGCAGCTGTTGCAAAGCAGGATGTTAGGCGCTGCAGAGCTCCTTCTGTGTGGGCAACAAGGGCAGCATCATCGGCGAAGAGCAGCTCACGGACTAGATAGTTTAGAGTCTTAGTGTGAGCCCTCAGACGGCTTAAGTTAAACAAGCTACCATCAGTACGGTAGCGTATATAGATGCCGTCGTCTTCTTCAAGCTCTGCCATAGCCCTTTGGAGCATCATGTTAAAGAAGATTGTAAATAAAGTTGGTGCAAGAACACAACCTTGCTTCACTCCATTAGTTATTAGAAAGGGCTCTGAAAGAGCATCGCCATATCTGACTTGACCACGCTGTCCCTCGTGTAGCAAGATAATCATTTTAAGGAATTTGGGGGGGCATCCTAGTCTTTCCAGGATCTGCCACAGACCTTTTCTACTTACAGTGTCAAAGGCTTTGGTGAGGTCGACAAATGTTACATAGAGACCCTTGTTCTGCTCCCTACATTTTTCTTGCAGTTGCCTAAGGGCAAATACCATGTCTGTAGTACTCCTATTGGCTCTGAAGCCACATTGGCTTTCAGGGAGAAGTTCTTCTGCAATAGCAGGAACTAACCTGTTCAGGAGTATCCTTGCAAGGATTTTTCCAGCAATAGAGAGCAGTGTTATGCCTCGATAGTTTGAGCAGTCGGATTTTGCTCCTTTTTTCTTGTACAGGGTGATGATGACTGCATCTCGGAGGTCTGATGGCAGTTCCCCTTTTTCCCAGCAATTCACAAGGAATTCGTGGAATTTTTCGTGGAGTGCATGACCTCCGTGTTTCCAAACTTCAGGTGGGATTCCATCAATCCCAGCTGCCTTGCCGTTTTTCATCTGCTGTATGGCCTTAAAGGTCTCTTCCAAAGTGGGAGCTATGTCCAATTCATTTTTCATTGGTTTTTGTATCATATCTTGGATAGCTGAGGCTTGGACTACTCGGTTGGCACTAAAGAGACTTTGAAAATGTTCAGCCCAACGATTTAGGATGGAGGCTTTATCAGTGATTAATGTTTGACCATCTGTACTGTATAAGGAGCTTTGGACCTGATAAGTAGGTCCAAACACTGCTTTAAGAGCTTCATAAAATCCTCTATGATCACCCAGATCTGCACAGCGTTGTGTCTTTTCTGCTATACTGATCCACCACTTGTTCTGCATGTCTCGGAGTTTTTGTTGTAGTTTGCTACATGTGAGGCGGAAAGCTGCTTTTCTTACATGACAGGTTGGCTGGGCGAGGTATGCCTGGTGAGCAGCTCTCTTCCTTGCCAACAGTTCCTGGATCTCTTGGTTGTTTTCATCAAACCAGTCTTGATTTTTCTTGTGGGAGAAGCCAAGGGATTCTTCTGCAGACTGGAGGATACTGTTTTTGATATGTTGCCAAAGCACTGTAGGAGAAGGCATACACATGTAAAATTAAGTATGGTTTTTATTAAAGAGTTCAAAAATAACACAAACACACACACATTCAAACCGAAAAGCATTCACACAAGGCTATAGAAAGCAGTAGGAAAAAAACTTAGATAGAGGATAGCAAGAGGATTTGTTGAGGGTGATACAATCTGTCCTGTAGTCAATCCAGCAGAGTGGATAGAGGAATCTGGGATGGCCACACAGAGGGACAGAGTGTCCCTTGGAACTGAACTCTGTGCACACTTGGGCATATTTTGGGGGGCCATTTATACCTCCAAATACACCTGAGGGGATTGGATGTTTCATGGGTTGAAACAATAGATTTCCTGAGCCTTCATGGACTGCACAATGAGTTTCCTGGTCTTGACAAAAGGTGTGGAAGATGCTAATGTGTTTCTTAATGCCAAGTGATTGGATTTTAAAAGCTTGAGCAACCTGTCTTAAGGTTGGGGATTGAGGAGAGGAAATTTCAAAATCAGCATATACGAAGGTTTCATCCACCCATTATCTCCTTTTCCACTGGGGAATGTGTCCTTCTTGGCTTTTAGCCTTAGTCTTCCCAGGGTAAGGCAGGGCATTCAGCTGTCTTCTCTCAGACCATTATGCTTTTGCCTTTGTGGAAGGTCACATTGATGACCCAAATTAATAATATGCCAGTTTATTAATACACAATTTCTGAGGTCTCTAGAAGTGGAGTATAGGCCATGCTTAACACTAAGGTGAGAAAACAGGGTTGTTGGGTTTTTTCTTTCTTTTTTTTCTACAGGCAGAATATCGCTGAAGTGCACAGTGGAAAAGAGGTAGTTTTTTTTAAAAAAATGTTTGGCAACAACAAATTAAGGCAAATAAAAACAAAAATAAATCACTTGTGGCAGCCATCTTGACCAGTGGGCATGTGAAGCTTTTTGGGCCCAAAACACCATTAAGACAAATGACAGCTGCTGCAATTTGCCATTACTGCAGAGCTATCCATCCCCACCCCCCTTCACATAGACAAGCCCCTGGTGTTTGGGGTGATGTACTGGACCATTTTACCAATGCTACCTGCTAGTATGTTTGACTAAAGCTTCTCCCAATAAATAAATTTTCTTCACACACTGCTTGGCTTCGTTCCCTTCCCTTTTGTAACTTGGCTTTTATTCTGCAATGTATACAAACCTGCTGAGCTGAAGTCCTCCTCCCCACCCCCACAACACACACTCTTCCTGCCAAACTGTCCAAAACCTCATCAAGGCAGAGACTACATAGAAACACCACAGTGAATGTCCTGGCTTGTGGCCAACAAACCTATTTTACATCTGTAGGAATTCGATTTCAGCTTCCATTTATCGGCAGGCTCAGCGAAAGGGTTCAAGTCCCCGAGAAGCTGGTTGCATTTGTGATAAATTCCTCTAAGCTGGGTTGCTGTTTTCCATTAAATTCTGGTTAATTGAAGGAAAAGACATGGCTTCAGGACTAATAGGGAGTTCTTAACAATGATCCCTGTTCTATTAGAGGCAGAGGTGGGGGGGGGAGAGTGGGTGTGTATGTGAGAGAGATGCAAGACATACTGATTTTATTTTAAACATACACACACACAACTTTAGTGTTTTGTAGAAACAGAGCATGGAAAACTTTTTGACTACAACTCCCAAAATCCCCAGTAATTTGTGGACAAGTTGACTTGCAGTTCTGAGAGGTGTCCTCCAAAATGTAACTTCTTTCAATCTCTGGGTGGCACTCTTTGGGGATTTATCTTCTATATCAGGGTGGGTATCAGAAAGCTGTCCAGATCTTGTTGGACTATGAGTCCCAGCATAAAAACACCACTGGCTGTGTTGACCAAGGCTGCAAGGAGTTGAAGTTTCAGCAGTATCTGAAAAGCCACACTTCCCTCACCCTTCTGCTACACTGTCATGCTCTCAAGGGAAGAATTCTGTCTAGAGTCTCTCTGGCCAGCATAGAGAAGCAAGCTGGGGCAATTGACTCACCAGAGGTGTAGCTAGGGAGGGAGTCCAATGAGTTCATTGCCGCTAAATAATAATTCTGCCACCCAATGAAATTTTCCTTCAGTTCCCAAATTTCTAGCATTACAGAGAGTGAGACATTGAAAACTGTTCACTTAGAACTCTTCTATTTGCTATGTTGGTATTCTCTTGGTTGCTTTATATGCCCTTCTTCTTTGAATACCTGGACTCTATTTCTAAATGTTCTGCTGAAGTTTTAAGCTACAGTTGTCCCTTCATATTCACTGGGGTTTGGTTCCAGGACCCCCCGTGGATACCAAAATCCTTGAATACTCAAGTCCCATTATATGCAATGGCATAGCAAAACAGTGTCCCTTATATAAGATGGCAAAATCAAGGTTTGCTTTTTGGATTATTATTTTTTAAGAATATTTTCAAGCTATGAATACTTAAATCCATGGATATGGAGGGACAACTGTACAGCAATGCTATAAATTTAGGAACGGAAGGAAAGATTCATTGGGAAGGGCAGAATTCTTATTTGAGGGCAATGCCTTCATTTTGCCCTGCCTCCCTGTCCTGGGCTATACCTGTTGGACCCACCAACCATCTCAGAAGATCCAGGGTCCTTTGCAGGAGACAGGTCCAGATTCCCCGTTCCTTAGAGGTCAGAGCTCCATTCCAGAGTCAGAAGACAAAGCTGACCCACCTTCTAGACTAACAAGAAGGAAGAGTGCCTGCTTACAAAATAAGCCTCCTTGTGAGTAAAGGACTGCTGATGTTCTAGGCTCTGGCCACACATACCACCTGAGAGTATGGAGTGACCTGAATCTGAGCATTCAGGGTGCATGAGTTCTGGGAGCTTATAAACCTTAGTCATAGACAGGGAATAATGTGTATCTGCTTTGGGTGGCCTTTAACTCTAGACATTGATATGTTATCCCTCCCCTGCCTCTGGACTCTTCATTTGAATCTGTCTTATTTGGATAATCTACTCCTTGCTTGGACTCTACTGGCCTAAAAACTGTTTGGGCAACTTGGATCTTCTCAGCTATTATTGGAGTACAACTTCCATCATCCCTCATTATTGGCTATGGTGGTACATGAGAATCCCACAACCTCTTCTTCCCATCTCTGGCAGTAAAACTACAAAAGTAGCCAACAAAATCATTGATTCTTTCCCCCTTTTTCATGACACCCATAATCCAGTTCAGTTTGCCTAATTATAGGGCCAATTCTGTTGATAAGGGACAATGGTTCCACCTGCCACCTCCCTCAGGAGTTCCTCTTATCTCTCAGTTTAGTAAAAACATTTCTTATGTAAGTTATTTTTGGACTACATATCTCCCTGAATCCCTAGTCAGCATGTACAGCAACTTGCTGGGTTTGGGATTCTGGGAGCTTTGGTGTAAAAAAGAAAGAACTTCTCTAGACCAGGAATGAAGTTTAGTTTTAATAGATCTGATGGAGAGAAGAAGGAGGGCTTCTGAGGGAGAGAAGAGCAGCCAGACAAAACCCCATCATGTCTTGGCCCAGCAACTGGTGAGATCCCCTCTCTCCATTCTAACTCCCATTGTTCTGGTCTCTGGGGGAGAGAAGAGCAGCCAGCATCTGCTAGAATTAATCCCTTCCTCCTCTGCCATCCCCATTTCCTTGGGTGTCATGTTTTATTTAGATTGTAAGGCTGAGAGCTCCAGGACCCTTTTTTGGTTGAAGGATTGGTATAAAGCAGTGATGGGCAACCTTTTGAGCTTGGTGTGTCAAACTTTGCCAAAAAAACTGAGCATAACTCAGGTGGTGTGTCACTTTGAGGAAAAAACATTATTTCGTGATATTTATTGTTTAAATAACATAGATGTGTACAGTTGGTCCTCCACACTCACAGGTTTCACTCTCACGCTTTTGATTATTCACAGTTTGCTCAGCAAGCACCCCATTTAAATCAGTTTCTCTCCCTCCCATTCAAGGGAGAGAAGCTGATTTAAACGGAGTGCTTGCTGACTCTCCTGGGGCTTGGCTCCATTTGGCAGGGGGGGGGAGCCAAGCCCCAGGAGAGCAGGGAGTTGGCGGGAAAGTTGTTTTAGCTCCCCCTTCCCAAAGCCGTGATTGAGCTTTCCAAGCCTTGTTGCGGCTTTGGGAGGGTGGGGGTGGCTGAAAGGCCTCTACACCGCGCTCCCTCCACCCCTCCCAACCTTCCCGAAGAAGCTATATGGGGTTCTCAATCCCCAGAGCCCCTTTGGTAAGCCCAGGGAGAGGCTAGCCAGACTCCCTCCCACCCTCCCGTTGCCTTCTCCAGCCTTCCCGAAGCGGCTCTGGGGTTTGAAAGCCCTGGATCCCCCTTGGGAAGGCCGGGGAGAGGCTGGGCAGACCCCCTCCCATCGTCTTCTCCGGCCTTCCTGAGGCGGCTCCGGGGTTTCAAAGCCCCGGAGCCCCCTCAGGAAGGCTGGGAAAGGCCAGGCAGACTCTTGCCCGCCTGCCTGCTGCCTTCCCCAGCCTCCCCGAAGCAGCTCCGGGGCTTCAAAGCCCTGGAGCCCCCTCGGGAAGGCCAGGGAGAGGCCGGGGAGACTCCCGCCTGCCCATCCGCTGCCTTCCCTGGCCTTTCTGAGGTGGCTCCGTGACTTTGAAGCCTTGGAGCCCCCTCAGGAAGGCTGGGGAGAGGCTGGACATAGTCCCTCCCTTCCGCCCACTTCCTTCCTCTTCCTCCCTGAGGCGACTCCCGGGGTTCAAAGCCCTGGAGCCCCCTCGGGAAGGCCAGGGAGAGGCTGGGCAGACTGCCGCCTGCCCGCCGCCTTACCTGGCCTTTCCAAGGCAGCTCCAGGGAAGCACGGCAGGCCTCAGGGGAAGTGGCCAGGTGGGGGGAGGCTCCACCCCCCCACCTCCCTAAAATGGCGATCGGGGCTTCGTAGCCCTGCCCGCCACTTTCCTCCACCCTCCCACCCTCCCTAAAGTGGTGACCGATCGCCACTTTAGGGAGGGGGGGGAGGTTGTGGGGGGGGAGGCCTACAGCTGCGTGTCAGCCCAAATGGCTTCATGTGTCAGTGCTGACACGCGTGTCACAGGTTCGCCATCACTGGTATAAAGACAATCAACCAATCAATTAATCAATTTATGAAAGACCTGTTCCTACTGTAGATGAACACTTCTAGAACTGATTAGTTGATATGGGGCAACACAATTTTTGGACTTTCTGGTGGGTGCATGGATAACGTACACTTTGAAATTTACTGCTACATTCTGGTTCACATTTTGATCGTTCTTCCTTCTGGCTCAGTCATCCATTCTGGTTCTCACTTGGCCTTTCACATTTCACTTACCCTTTAGTCCTTACTTGTTCCAAGTCTTCTGGTTCCTGGCCCCTGGCTCATGTGCTTTCTGGCTCTGCCACTTAGACCTGGAATACAGTTGCAGTTAAAGCTACAGATAATGGGCGTGCTTACACTGGCCTGAACCCACCTTGTAGCTTCTGCGGATGTTCTTGATCCTCAGAGGCCCCATAAATGCCACTCTCACCAGGGCTTCTCTGGAGTATCCTGCCACACTGTGATCATAGGTGAACTCACCGTGATGTAACAGGACACTCCAATGCTGATCACATGTCCTATATGTCACATTATTTCCAGCTACACAGCCAGGGCTCCTCCATTTTTTAAAAAATAACTAGATAAGTGGAGATGCATTTATACAGATATGTGCACAATTTTTAAAATATTAAAAAAAGCACCAGAACAGAGTCTTATCCACCAAAAGCTCCATCCCCAAAGCCAATCCTCAGTTGCCACACAGCCAATAGTCTGAGTTTTCCCCTGAAATATGGAGCAAACCACAAATCTTTTAGCCACTTGTTTTCCTGCAGAAACCCTGATGAAGGTGTGAATTGTTGCAATCATTGTGTGGTAACTGCACCATGATGATGGGGTGAGTACTGGGGTTTGGCCCATGTAGACAAGCCCAATGGCAACTGCTTTCCATAGAGTGGCAACACTATACTAGCATGGCCTTGCTTTTTTATATCCTTCTGACTCAGAGGCTTTGCTATTTTTGCAAAATGAGTTTACAGGGCAGTGGGGGAAGGGCTTAATGAAGCTCATTCTGTTCAGAAAAGCCACACCATTGTTCCCAGAAACTCCACAGAAACCTTAATCTGATTTTGTGCTTACTACAGCAGTGCTAATTAGTTACCTATTATTAATTATAGTAATTACACACATACCTAACTCTAGGACTATTAAAGAGGTGATTAGAAGTAGTGAAGAAAGAAACAAAGGCAGGTCGGTTAATCAGTTAACATCTGTGTCTTGCCACAAAGCTGCTAGTTCACACTTGAAAGCCATTTCAAAGAGAGAAATTGAATGAAAAACCCAACCAAGGAAAACAGTTGGGTTCTTTCTTGGCAGGAGAGGAAAGTGAGTGGCTTTCCAGAGGTTACTGGTCTTCAGCTATTACCAGCTCCAGAAAGCATGGCCAATTGACAGGGATGAGGGGAATTGTAGCCCAAGAAATCTGGAAGGTTGCAAGTTCTTCAACCTTGTTTCTTAGGGTTCAGGTTAAATCAACATTTTTCAAACTGAGGAAAATTAACAACTAATATTCTTTCTACTCCTAGGACTTTTTCGGATGGCGATCTGTAATGGAAACAGCCTCGTCCCTGTTGCGAGGCTGCAGCGCGGCAGGGGGTCCGTTTTGGATGACGCTGTCCCCCTACTGATACTGTTGCAGAAGAGCTGGGAGGCTGCAGCGCTATATTTAGCAATTTTCTAATCATGGTCAACTTCCATGATTAGAAAATCGCTAAATATAGCGCTGCAGCCTCCCAGCTCTTCTGCAACAATATTGGTAGGGGGACAGCGTCATCTGAAATGGACCCCCTGCCACGCTGCAGCCTCGCAACGGGTACGAGGCTGCTTCCGTTACAGATCGCCATCCAAAAAAGTCCCTAGTCTGACAATTTCCAGATCTCACCTGGAATACTGTGTCCAGTTCTTGGCACTATAATTCAACAAGGATATTAACCAGCTGGAATGTGTCCAGAGGAGGGTGACCAAAATAGTGGGAGGTCTGGAAACCATGCCCTATGAGGAGGGGCTTAGGGAGCTGGGTATGGTTAGCTTGGAGAAGAGAAAGTTAAGAGGTAACATGATAGCCATGTTTAAATATTTGAAACGAGGTCATAATGAAGAAGAAGCAAGCTTGTTTTCTGCTGTTCCAGAGACTAGGACACAGAGCAATGGACTCAAACTACAGGAAAATACATTTCACCTAAATATTAGGAAGAACTTTCAGTCAGTTTGGCAATGGAATACACTGCCTCAGAGAGTGTGGAGTCTTCTTTCATGGGAGTGTTTAAACAGAGGCTGGATGACCATCTGATTGTGTTCCTGCATGGCAGGGGATTAGACTGGATGGCCCTTGTGGTCTCTTCCAACTTTATGGTTCTGTGATTCTACTTGAACTGTGTTGCCCAGAATTGGACACAGTATTCCAGATGAGTCCTCATCATAGCAGAGTAGAATGGCACAGAAAATACTAACCAAAATCCTGCATCAGAGGCTACGATACCTAACTTTATAATGACAGAGCTATGTCACTGATGCAATATGCAACCATTGTACTGAACTGCAGCAATACACAATGGGGCACTGCACAAGGGGCTTCCATTGCACAACAGGACATGTTGTGCACCAGGACAAGGTGTGCCATAGCCACACTGCTGTCTCTTCTACAGCAATGGTCCCCATAGCATAACTCTGTCTCCTCTCTGCTCCTGTGAATGTGAGGATAGTGCAATGGGGAAATTCAACTTAACGAAATCATAAGTCAGTTTGTGCTATGTAACTTCCCAGCAGGATGCCAGCCACTGTTTCCTGTGCAGGAATTATGTTTTTTGACCAGAAGACATAATATTTGCATGGAGGAAAATGTGTTTTTCTGCACAGAGTAATTCCTCCACAAACAGGCAATTCAAGGGGAGAAGAATGTGGAGGAATATTCATTTTCTCTTACAGTGGAAAGAAAACTGCCATGACTATTCATCCTCACATGTGAGGAGGATGAAGCAGTCAAGAATTTGGATCCCTACACCAGACCCTGTGCCTTCCCCTGGTACAGACCATTTTTGGGTGATCCACCAAGAAAATCCTTATATTCTTAAAATGTAGCCAGTACATTTCAAAGGGAGGTGTGGCTACATGTACTTCAGTGCTTCCTAACAGTGTTCGGACCTAGGATTTCAAATAAATAAATAAATACTTTCCCGGAAAGCCAGTTCTGTCTCAAGGGTTTCTTATGCAGTTCTTTATCTCCATCTGGTGGCAAAAAAGACTAATTCTTTTGCAAGATGGACCCTTAGCAGCAGAAAGATGGGGGAGACAAAGAGCACAGTCCAGTCTTAAGAGAGCCCAATTGCACAGAACCAGAACTACTCAGGACCACTAACCAGTTTGTGTTAGAGGTGTTTGTACTTTCTGCAAGCAAATTAACAACTACACTGGGCAAAAAGATTTAGTTTGGTGAGTGATTGTTGGCTGCAAAAATTAAATGATTTCCCCATGCAGGTCCATTCTGAATGCCGGACAAGTAATGCTTACAGTGATGCCCAGAAATGATAAGCAGTGGCCGAAATGATAGGGTTAAGAGAGTGGAGTGAGGGAATATCGAGCCCTGTCTCAAGGGCATGTGACTCCTGATATACAGGCTGCCCAGAGTATCTGCAGGGAATATGTTCCACTTACTGTGAATACTTGAAACTGCGGGTAATTGTAAACCCCATAAAATCACACTGGAGGACCTAGGAAATGCTGACAAGGACTGCCTCTCTAGGCATCTCCAGCATGACTCTATGGTAATTTCTGGAAGCAGTCACCATACAGTCGCACTCTAGAAAATGCCTAGAAAGACCATATTTTTTTAGCAACAGATAATTGAAATTGCAGATACCAGTCCCGCACATATGGGAGAGGTGTCCTATACAAGGTCTGTCTATTATTATTTTAAAATACATTTTTATTCAGTCTTTTCCATTCATATAATTCTCCCCATTTATTTTTCCACAGTGGATTTAGTACTTGCCGTTCCTTTAAGTCCTTATTTGTTTTTCTTTCCTTGAGCAAGCAGGGATCACCAGCATTGAGGCCATGATATTGAGAACACAGCTGTGCTGGGCAGGGCACATTTCTAGGATGGAGGAGCATCACCTCCCAAAAATAGTACTCTACAATGAACTCGCCACGGGTCAGCGTAAGAGAGGCACTCCAAAAAAAGCAATACAAGGACTTCCTGAAGCAACATCTCAGGCTCGGCCAAATTGATCACCAACAGTGGTCCGCCCTGGCCTCACATCGAGAGGCATGGAAACGCACGACCATGTTTTAAATTGTTGGGAGAAATAGGTATAGTCTTTTTCTTGTTTGTGCAAGAACCTCCAAATATCCATTAATGACAATTGATCATCTCCATTACTATTTTTGGCAATTGCCCTTGTTTCTTTTTAGTAGTTGTATTCCTTGTTCTATTGAATTCTATATCTAAGATGCCATTCCAGTCCCCAGCCATTATTAAATTTTCATAGTCATACTCCATCATCTAAAATAAGTCTTGAAAAAATTTCCTTTTATTGTTTTGGGGACCATATACTCGAACTAATAAAACCTTTTTTGCTTGCATTCTGATCTCCACCCCTATGTAGTGCCCATTTTTGTCATTAAAGATCTCTCTAGAACTATATCTGGTGTTTACATATAAAGCAATCCCTCTCTTCTTGTTGTTTTATTTAGTAACATACAGTTCACCCAGTCTTGTATTTCTTATATATTTTTCCTGCTCTTTAATAAGGATTTCCTGAAGGCACACTATATCTAAGTTTAATTTTGACAAACAATGAAACACTAGTAGTCTTTTATGAGGACTGTTTAGGCCCCTCACATTCCATGTTAATATTTTATCAATCATTTTGGAGTTATCACTCTCACACAATTTTTTTGTGTGTGTTTTTTCTTATATTCCCCCTACTGCACCTAATTGCTCTTCTTCTTGCAGGTCTGTAGCTTCCTCTTCTTCTTCCTCCTCAGATTCTAACTCCTCTATTTCTTCCTCACCTTCTTCTATTTCTTTTGTCTTTCCCTCCTCTAGCTTACGTACTTCCTGATTTTTATCTAGCTCTGATCTTACACTTTCTCTCAAACTCTTCCTTCTCTTCTCTTTTTAAGTTTTTCACGTGCTTCTGTATATTTATCTATTAACCCCTCTTCCTGTCTAACCTGTTTCTCTAACCATCCCCCTTCATTTTTCCTTTTTTTTCCCCTTGTCTCTTCTTCTGATACTCCTTCGTTTTAACACTAGTGCTGGTAAATCTTTATATATTTTAACTTCCTGACCCTCTATAGTCAATTTCTCCTGAATACTTTGTTGGATCACTATGTCCTTTACTCTTTCTCTTATGAAATAAATCACAATATCCCATGGTAGTTTTTCTCTCTTAGCAATCCATGAATCAAGACAAAAGAGTTTATCAGCCTCGATGTCTAACTGTCCCAGTTCCCAACCAATGAATTCTGCAAGGGGTGGTATAACTCTTACTGCTAGGTCTTCATTCTGGCATTCTGCTAACCCTCTTATTTTAACACATTTCACTCTGGATCTGATATCCTGTATTATTTTTTGGTTACTCACTTTCTCAGCTTTTACTTCTAATACATTTGTTCTTTTTTCCAAATCTTGTGCTTTTTCTTTTAGATAACTTAACTCTTTACTCACTTTCTTTATGTCCTTAGTAACCATCTCTAATTGCAGTCCAAATTTATCTAGTTCCTGTTGAATCCCTGTTGTTATATCTCCCTTTAATACTTTCATTTCTTGCTTAATTTCTTAAATTCTTGTAAGAGTGTTGTATTTGTATCCCCTATCCATGTTGATAGTTCTATAGAGGATCTTTGTATCCCTTGCATTTGAGACTGATTTTCAGCTATAGATCATCTTGTTATTGGCATAATTTCATGTCCAATCTCCCCTTCTCCACTCTTACATTCTTTACTCCTCTAGTTTTAACATTTTTAACTTGTCAACACTGTCTTCTTAAGCTCAACAAGATCTATTTATAATTATTATTACTTTCACTTTCTTCCTAATTACACGACTTACATTAGAAAAGTGAATTTCTACTCCACTTCTGTATTTGCCTTACACAACACTCATATCATATACCAAACATATACCAATCAAATCTGTTTAACCATCAGTCCCCTCTATAACTCTCAGTTTCACTCTATGTCTCTCCAAGTCCCAGATTTCTCTTTTATTTTCTTTGTTTCTTCACCTCTATTCTGTCACCAATTTCCAGTATTCTTCTGTTTTTTTAGCTTCAGCAGTAACACCTCAAAAGTCTCTCTTTTATTCGGGTCACTTGCTGCTCCTTGTAAACTTTCCACCTTAACTTTGTATCCTTCTTCTCAGCTGAGTTTGTTACTTAGAATCATAGAATCATAAAATTGCAGAGTTGGAAGAGACCATGAGGGCCATCCAGTCCAACCCCCTGCCACGCAGGAAATCACGATCAAAGCATACCTGACAGATGGCCATCCAACCTCTGTTTACAGACCTCCAAGGAAGGAGACCCCACCACGCTCTGAGGGAGTGTGTTCCACTGCCAAACAGCTCTTACTGTCAAAAAGTTCCTCCTAATGTTGAGGTGGAATCTCTGTTCCTGGAGCTTGCATCCATTGCAGTCTCTGGAGCAGCAGAAAACTGACACCCCTTCAAATACTTAAACAGGGCTATCATATCACCTCTTAACCGTATTTTTTCCAGGCTAAACATACCCAGCTCCCTAAGTCTCTACTCATAAGGCATCGTTTCCAGACCTTTCACCATTTTAGTTGCCCTTCTCTGGACACGCTCCAATTTGTCAATATCCTTTTTCAATTGTGGTGCCCAGAACTGGACACAGTATTCCAGGTGAGGTCTGACCAAGGCAGAATAGAGCGGCACTATTACTTCCCTTGATATAGACACTATACTTCTATTGATGCAGCCCAAAAGTGCATTGGCCTTTTTAGCTGCCGCATCACACTGTTGGCTCATGTTCAACTTGTGGTCTACTAGGACTCCTAGAGCCCTTTTGCATGTAGTCTCATTCAGCCAGGTCTCCCCCATCCTATATCTATGCATTTCATTTGTTTGCCCTAAGTGCAGTACCTTACATTTCTCCGTATTGAATTTCATTTTGTTAGCTTTGGCCCAGCTCTCCAGTCTATCCAGGTCATTTTGAATGTTGATCCTGTCCTCTAGGGTATTAGCTCCTCCTCCTAATTTGGTGTCATCTGCAAATTTGGTAAGTATGCCCCTAATTCCATCATCCAAGTCATTGATAAAGATGTTGAATAGCACTGGGCCCAGGACAGAACCCTGTGGCACTCCACTGGTCACATCTTTCCAAGACGAAGAGGAACCACTGCTGAGCACCCTTTGGGTTCGACCGGTCAACCAATTACAAATCCATAGAAAAGTTAACTTGTCTAGCCCACATTTTACAAGCTTGTTTGCAAGAATGTCATGGAGAACTTTGTCAAGGCCTTACTGAAATCAAGGTATGCAATATCCACAGCGTTCCCTTCATCTACCAAGCTAGTCATTTTATCAAAAAAAGAGATCAGATTAGTCTGGCATGATTTGTTTCTCTGAAACCCATGTTGACTTTTTGTGATTATGGCATTGCCTTCTAAATGTTCACAGACTCTCTGTTTAATTATCTGCTCTAGAATCTTCCCTGGTATTGATGTCAGACTAACTGGATGATAATTGTTGGGATCCTCCTTTTTCCCCTTTTTGAAAATGGGGACGACATTTGCCCTCCTCCAGTCTGCTGGGACTTCTCCTGTTCTCCAAGAATTCTCAAATATTATTGCCAGTGGCTCTGAGATTACCTTTGCCAGCTCTTTTAATACTCTTGGGTGTAGTTCATCTGGTCCTGGAGATTTAAATTCATTTAGATTAAGAAGGTATTCCTGTACTACCTCTTTGCTTATTCTGTGCTGGATTCCCCCTATTGTGTCCTCTGTTCCTTTATCCTTAGGTTGGTCCTCCTTTTCCTTTTCTGAAAACACTGTGGCAAAGAAGGTGTTGAGTAATTCTGCCTTTTCTCTGTCCCCTGTTAGCATTTTGCCATCTTCTCCGTGTAGTGGCCCTACCATTTCCTTCTTCCTCCTTTTGCTGAGTACATACCCAAAAAAACCCTTTTTATTGTTCTTAACCTCTCTAGCAAGCCTGAGCTCATTCTGCACTTTAGCTTTTCTGACTTTACTCTTGCACATGTTCGCTATCTGTTTCAATTCTTCTTTGGTGATTTCCCCCTTTTTCCATTTCCTATGCATATTCCATTTAAAACTTAGCTCCGTTGAAAGTTCTTTAGTCATCCATCCTGGTTTCTTGAGACACCTCCCATTTTTCTTCCTCAATGGTACTGTTTGAAATTGTGCCTTCAGTATCTCCCTTTTGAGAGATTCCCATCCATCTTGAGGTCTCTTCTCTTTTAATATTCCTGACCATGGGATCACCCCCAGTAACTCCCTGAGTTTATTGAAATCAGCTCTCCTAAAGTCGAGAATACGTGTCTGACTATGCCTGGCTTCTCCTTTCCAGTGTATAATAAACTCCAGGAGAACATGATCACTCTCACCTAAGGATCCCACCACTTGCACCCCATTAACCAGGTCATTCCTGTTGCTTAGGATCAGATCTAAAATAGCTGACCCCCTTGTTGCCTCTTCCACCTTTTGGACCATGAAATTGTCTTCCAGGCAGGTAAGGAATTTGCTACACCTTGGAGTTTTGGTTGCGTTAGGTTTCCAGCAAATATCAGGATAGTTGAAGTCACCCATCACTACTACATCTCTTCTTTCTACGTGTGGTCATCTGTTCAAGAAAGGCATCATCCAATTCGTCCGTCTGACTTGGGGGTCTGTAGTAGAGTCCCACAATAACATCCCTGTTGTTTCCCTCCCTTTTAATTTTTATCCAGATGCTCTCCACCTGGCTTCAAGTATTGATGTCATGGGTCTCTTCGCTTGTGTAAATATCCTTGACATATAATGCTATTCCTCCTCCTTTCCTGTTTGGCCTGTTTCTCTTATAAAGGTTATACCACTCTATTCCTACATTCCAATCATGTGACTCACCCCACCAGGTTTCAGTAATGCCTATTATATCATATTTGTTTTGTAGTGCGAGGAGTTCAAGCTCATCTTGCTTATTTCCCATGCTCTGTGCATTAGTGTAGAGATATCTAAGACCACATGTTCCTTTTACTTGCTGCCTGTGCAAGTTTTTTTGCCTCCCACTGTTGGATCCTTGCACTGTTTGCCTTGTTCCCTCTATGACAGTTTGACTATTTTCTCCAGCCCCTTTGCCTTCCAGAATACTGTCTCCCTCCCCCATATGACTCAGTTTAAAGCCCTCCTGATCAAATTCTTGAGACTGTAGGCAAAAATGTTTCTGCCAACTGTCGTGAGATGCACCCCACCTCTTGCCAGAAGTCCCCCCTCTTGGAAGCGCAGCGCATGATCCAAGAATCCAAATCGTTCTCGGCAACACCATCTACGGAGCCAGTTGTTTACGTCGGCTATTTTCCTCTCCCTTCCTGGACCATGCCCTTCAACTGGCAGAAGAGACGAGATGACCACCTGTGCATCCATTTCTTTCAGCTTCATCCCCAGAGCCTCATAATCTCTTCTGATCTTCGGAAAACTGTGCCTTGCAGTATCATTGGTTCCCACATAGACCAAAAGGAAGGGGTAATGATCCGTAGGCTTGATGAGTCTTGTTAGCCTCTCAGTAACATCACGGATCTTTGCCCCAGGGAGACAACATACCTCCCAACACATTTTGTCAGGCCCACAAACCACTGCTTCTGTACCCCGCAGCAAGGAGTCCCCCCACCACCACTACACGCCTTCCCAGAGGCTTCGCAGCTGCTGTTGCTTGTGGTCGTCCTCTCAGGGTCCCCTGCTCTGCCCCTGAAGTCTGTCCATGCTGTTCTTCCTCGTTGTCCTGGATAAGGGAGAGGGCTTTGAAATGATTCTGTAGCTGCAAGCTGCTTGAAGAATCTCTGGAATTTTCTTGTTCTGTGTGTGACATTCCTCCAGCTATCTACCTCCTGTGTCTGTGAAGTGACCCTCTCCTCCCCAACCAGTTCCTCTGTGCGGTCCCCGTCCAAGACTGTTCGCTCTGTTCTGTCCAGGAAAATCTCTTGCTCACAAACCTTTTGAAGTGTAGCTACCCGTGTCTCCAGCTGCTGGACTTTCTCCTCCAAGAGGGCTACCAACTTGCACTTGGTGCATGTGAAGTTCCCCACGTCTGTAGACAAGAAGACAAACATTGCACAAGTGTTGCAGGTGACTGCAGCAGTCCCCTCAGTGTCCATGGTGAGAGCTTTAAGGTAGTCTAAGAGCTCTTAGGTAATGCTGAGAACTCTATGCTGTACTTTTAGGTATGCTCCCAGCTCCACCCCCTAATGACTCACAGAAGCTCCACCCCTCAGCAACAAGCAGCCTCTCCCAACAGTTTTTAAAAAATTCAAACTCACAGAAGCTCCACCCCACTCAACAACAAGCAGCCTCTCCCAACAGGTTTTTTTTAAAAAAAATCAAACTCACCCACTCAAAGTGGCTGTCCAGAAGCTGTTCTCCTTCTTCTCCCTGGCAGGAAACTTTAAAGATGGCTATCATGTCCCCTCTTAACCTTCTCTTCCACAGGCTAAACATACACAGCTCTTTAAGCTGCTCCTCATAGGGCATGGCTTCTAGACATTCTACCATTTTGGTCACCCTCCTCTGGACATGCTCCAGCTTGTCAATATCTTTCTTGAATTGTTGTGCACAGAACTGGACACAGTATTCCAGGTGAGGTCTGACCAAACCAGAATAGAGTGGCAGTATCACTTCCCTCAGTCTAGATACAATACTCCTATTGATGCAGCCTAGAATTGCAGTGGCCTTTCTGGCTGCCACATCACACTGCTGACAAATATTCAGCTTGTGGTCCACTAAGACTCCTAGATTCCTTTCACATGTACAGCTCTCAGGTCAGATATCTCCCATCCTATACCTGTGCATTTCATTTTTACTGCCCAAGTATAGTAGTCTACATTTCTCCTTGTTGAAATTCATTTTGTTAGTTTGGCCCAGCTTTCTAATCTGTTGAGGTCATTTTGCATTCTGATCCTGTCTTCTGGGGTATTAGCTACACCTCCTAATTTGGTGTCCTCTGCAAAATTTTTAAGCATGTCCTCTACTCCACCATCCAAGTTATTAAAAGCACTGGGCCCAGGTCAGAACCCTGTGGCACCCAGCTAGTCACTTCTCTCCAGGATGAAGAGGAGCCATTGGTGACAACCTTTCAATCCTCAAATGATCTCAGTCAATGACCATCGAAATGCCACCCTCCAAATCTTCAGATGGCCTCAATCTATTCTTACATGTATTTGTTAAACAATAAATAGAAGTGAATCATTGAAGAGATCACAAGGTTGATCAAAAATCCCTCCATGATATCTTCTGGAGAGGGCCATCCAGGTATAATGAAAACCAATGCAAAGCAATTCTACCCAGACCTAATTAGACAGCTATTCCAAAGCCTACCATGGTTTATGTTATCTAAAACTAATGTGCAGATCAAGGAGTGTTAAAAGAACTGAAGGGCTGCTATATTCATTCCAACAGAGCTCATTTCATAAATCTTGTGGCATAAGGTAGGAGGTTGCATGAATGCTCCCCGCCCCCCAATTTTTCACCCAAAAATTGTTTTTTGTCTGAAAAAGATTTTTTTCTGTACAAAAAATCTATTTGGGGCTCCCCTCCCCAAAATAGCCATGCTCCTCTGCCCCCCTCCCCCAAAAACAAACAAATAGCCAAAAGGCAAACGGAAGTGAGAAACCATCATGTGTGGTCATGAAGATGGTGGCCACAACATGGTGTCTGAAACCCTCTAGAGTTCTGGAGGAGTTGAACATCAGGCTTTCTGGGCCCTAGACTATGTCCACCTCTGGTATCAGGCAATGAAGACTGTCCCAATGGTGAAACCAAGTTAAAGTTCTAACAGAAATGGACTCTGCAAATCAGTCTTTAGCACTTTGTTTGAAATGTTCAGCTTTTTACGAAGTCAAATTGGAGCTTGCTAAATCTGATGTAATCCCGAAGGCATGTGAAATGTCATGTGAAGTGTTATTTTAGTTTCATTCCAGCCTCTGGAGATGAAGTCCAAGCCATCAGTCACTTGGATTCAAGGCAGGAGGAATCTACTGACCCAGTGAACTGCCTACTCAGTGCATTGCATACTAAGATTTCAAATCCACTAGATGTCAGTAATGCTCCATGCAAATAAACCCTTTGCTTAATTATAAAACTTATGCCAGTCCAACAGTGTTAATACTTGTTATGAAGAAAGGATGGAAGAAAATGAAGATGGGGCAATACCTTCTATGCTGTTATAAGGCAGCTACTTGTTTTTAGGAATGTAAAAAATACTTTTTTTTTCATTCTCAAGGAGAAAGGGTGACTTGTTGACAATGAGTCTAAATATAAGTCATCAACAAAATGTCAGCTAACAGAACTCAGCCTTTAGTGAGAGAGAGAAAAAAAAAAGATCTGTGCTCACCCCACCCATTTTCAATGGATTTTATCCAAAACAGTGGGGTTCTCTTAGGTATAAAGACACATCATTAAATCCCAAAGTTAGAATCATTCATGCTATGGTATTCTTGATTTCTATGTATGGAGGTAGCAGGTAGACACTGAAGAAAACTGAGGAATGAAAATCAATGCATCTGAAATATGTTCTTAGAAGAGTTCTATGGATACCATTGATTGATAAAAAGACAAATGAATGGGCCCTAGAGCAAACTAAGCCTGAATTCTAGCTAGAAACCCACCTTAAAAGCCTGTCAGCCATCTAGAGAGGTGAGGAGCAGAATCAGGGACTCTGCAGGGACTTGTTGCAACTCTTCATCACAGCTTCACTTGCTTTTAAGGTGGGCTTCAGGGTCATTTGCTGTTGTGGTAATAGTGCCATGTCTGCAAATGAGAATACAAAGAATACATCATAACTAACAGGATGCTAGCTGATATTTCTTGGTAAAGAGGAAGGCAGTAGGAAAAGAGAAAGACCACACTGAAGGTGGACAGACTCAATTAAGGAAGCCACGGCTGCCCTGTGTTTGCAAGACTGTTTGGTAGGGCTGCTTGGTGGCCAGGGCTCTTGGAGGGCTCTCATAAAGGTGACCTTTGACAGCAAATAACAGCAACAACAATTATGTTTTGCTCAAACTCCAACAATTTTGTTCAAAAATGTTCTATTTTGAGGAAAATGTAATGCCTGTCCAAATATGTCCCTTGATTAAGTCCTGTTGTCATAAACAAATGTAGAAAAGTCCCAAAATGTTTTTAAAAAAATGAAAAATGTTCAAAACTTCTTATAAACTTACCCTGTGGAGAGAAAGCATTTTATGTTGTTCATTGTTGGCTGCAAGAATGAAATAACTGAAGATCTGTTCCCAAACTTGTTTCATAATAAATATTAATCTGCAAGTCCTGAGACCACATTGTGGGGGGAAAAAAACAATAACAATCTCCAGTTGAGTAAAAAGCAAAAACAACATTCACTTACAAAAGGCCTATCAAATTTAGCTGGTTGAAATTGTGGAAACCTTTGTTTCAGTTTATTCTCAAGGAATTTATCAGTATTCACACATTTCTTCACATTTGGGATAAGAAGATGTTAAGGTCTGAAAAATTTAGGAGAAAGTGAAACTGACTGATTTTTCACATTAATCCCCTTCAGTCAGTGACTGCTAGATTGAATGATTTAAAATGTGTTAAAATACATATACCCTCTATCCTATATCCCAGAATCTCAGAGTTGCTTATAATTAAAATTGATTTAAGCAGTTTAAAACATTTTTTTAAAAAAGCAAAGCAAATGGACTAAAAACATAATAAACAATTTAAAAGGTTTAAAACATTAAAACAGTTTAAAATCATGTGCAAGCACTTTTTTAAAGAGATCAATTAGGCCCCAGAGGCCTTTATAAAAACCCATGCCTGAAAGACAGTATAGGAGTTAACATCTTTGTAAGTGCATTTACTTTTGCAACAAATAGAACTGAGCAGTTTTGCAATGTCTATACAGTTGTCCCCTCATGTTCACTGGGGTTTGGTTCCAGGACCCCCTGTGGATACCAAAATCCATGAATACTCAAGTCCCATTATATGCAATGGCATAGCAAAATGGTGTTCCTTATATAAGATGGCAAAATCAAGGTTTGCTTTTTGGATTAGTATTTTTTAAAGAATATTTTCAAGCCGTGAATACTTAAATCCTTGTATACCAAATCCATGAATACAGAGGGACAACTGTATTCACCTAGGGGCTGTTGAGACCTTACTGCATATGGGCATCTTTTGCACAATAATGGAGTGACTAATGTACAAAGACCTAGTGTGCATCTGGACACCAGCTAGGAAATGCTGGTACACAAGAGGAGAGCCCGGTATGCATTGGAAGTCTTCAATTTGCATCAGAAGTTCCCAAAGCACATTGGAGCACTCTTGTAGAAGCCCCGATGTGCATCTTAACAATTCACTAACAGGGTTTTGTTGTGCCTCTGCAACATAGCTAAAGATTCATAAAGTTACACAACATGGATGGTGATGCAGAATCTTAGCCCATGCTATTACCACATGCTGGAATGAAGCCAGATCTAGCATCAATTGGACCTCTAAGAAGAAGGCATTTCATAGTTAGTGTGCCACAGCTGAGAAGACTGAGAAGGTTTCTCCTTGTAAAGGCCTAACTACAAGGTTGTACCTGAGAAAGATAGATCAGGAAAAGATCTAAGAAAGAGCCTGTAGCTGTTACAGTAGGGATACCTGAGCCACACTCAATGGAAGAGCTCAAGAAATCAAGACAAGGGTCCTTTGGTTAATTCCAAGTAGAGTACAGGTGCCCCCCCCCCCCGCTTATTCCACAGGTTAGGGACTGGAGCATTGTAAAAAAAAAATAATGTCAAAATGTGGAACCTTCAATGCTCTGGTCCCTAATTTGTCGAAAAAGCTGGGGGATGCAGTACACAGAGTGAACAAAAGATGGTACTGAGTTGGAAAAAAAGCAGTTCATGGTTGCAAAACAACTTGCAAAGCCCCATCTTTTCATTCCATCTGAGTACTGTACTGCACCCACTGCTTATTCAACAGCCTCTGAAACATGACTGAGAAGGAAACTCTGGCAAAGGAAAACACACCCAGTTGTCCCTTCTAAGAAGATAAGCTCCCCCTGAATAGACCCCACCTTTGCTCTTTGACCCTAACCAGAACCCATTAATTCAACATGTGGTGGAAATAGTGGACCACATGTTGAATGAATGGGTTGTGGTTATAATTTTAAAGCATTGAAAGACTGGATCATCAAAAAGCAGATCAACAAAAAGCAGGTGATGCCTATAGACTGACTGAATCAATTTCTGAATGCTCAGTCAACATTTAGGTAAATCTACTGGTTCAACTTAAACTGAGACTAACAATAAAATTCAGGCCTTAGTATTCAGTTCTGTGCTACAAGCTTGTGGGATGGGAAGTAGTAGATATTTCATTATAAGTAGGCATTTGGTTTGCAGAGTACGGAACAAATGTTTTTCATACTTTGTTGCCCAAGATTAATCCTAGATGAAAGACATTTGGGCAAACGAGATTGGCCCAACAGAAGTTGTTCCTTTGCAGGGATAATTTAAAATATCCCTTCATTTCCCACAAGATGTCAGTATTTCTACAGCTTAGATCATAGCAAACTATGCAAGTAATGATAAGCAAAGTAACAGAACTCCAATGAGGAACTCAGGGAAGATATGTGTGCTGATTCAAATCTTCCTTTAGCAGAGATGTTTTTACAAACAATTTAAGGTAATAGTTTTTTCCCCCAAAACAAATACTTTTTGCATTGGGATATACTTCTTCCCTTTGTAATTGCAGCAGCAATAATAAATATACAAAATAAGTAAGGATTTTTTGGAAAAAAAATCTCAAGCTGCAGTTGGATGTTCAGCTATGTGAATCAAGGACTCACCAGAATCTACCAGATATTTTCTTTTAGTGCTCCAGTGCCATCAGAGTAACTGCATTAAATCTTGAGACACAAAGTTACATATCCCCCTCAAGGTTGAGATGAGCAACTTCAATGGCTCCAGGTAAATAGAACGGGAAATCCATTCTGAGTTTCCAAGGTGCTGAACCTATTTTGAGGATACAGTTCATCACTTTGGATAGCTTCTTTATAATTAAGACTGAAATATGAATGCCTTTCACCCTACACAATTATAGCACAATGATTCCACTTTTAAGTTGTATGGTTCCATCCTACAGAATCATTCGAAGGGGGTGGCATTTAGAATTCTCAGCCAGAACACTCTAGTGCCTCACCAGACTACAAAACCCAACATCCCACAGCATGCAGCCATAGTAGTCAAAGTGGAATTATAGTGCTATAACTGTGTAGTGTGATGTCCCACTAATATGGAAGCCACCATCCACCACTGGTCTGGGGACTAATTGCACCCCTCTGGACCTATTGCAGGCCATAAACATAGCATTACTATATCAATAAATTTGGTGGCACACTGGAAAAACAAGCACAAAATTTAGTTTTAAAAGGTTGTTGTTGTTGCTTTTCATATTTTTCTGCTGAAATTTGGCAGCCCAGTTTGCCTCTGGATTCAGGCAGCATGATTTGTGGTGAACTAGTACCTTGGGAAAATGGCTTTGAGGGCTACATATGGCTAATGGAACATGTGCTAGCTACTTTCTCTGTAAGTAATTGCCATAATTGTGATGATGTCTCAGAATCTTCAAGAACACGCTAATTGCTGTGGAAGAAATATTGCTTCTGGAATGTTGACAATCAGTGCACCTCCTGTAAGAGAAAGGAATGGTGTATTGCCTAAAGCACCTGGGAATATGAGGAGAATTTTCTTCAAGGGGTCTCTCAAAATAGGAGGTGGGTAAGTGAAAATGGAAGGGCCATGAGGGAAGGACAGATGTTATATATATAAAAAATTCAGGTTGGCCTGAATTCAAGAATGCAGTGTGGGCACTCTTGTTACAAAGGTGTGCCAAGAAGTGAGGAAATGACTTGCAAGTCTATGCATATTTACTCATAAGTAAGCCCCAGTGAATTCAATAGTACAGATTTCAGACTCTGTATAGATTTTCAGCCTGTCGAGGGATGAGGAGGATAACGTTCCCTATGCTGGTTCAGAAATCTCCAGCAAAGTCTTTCACTCCAAGTTTGTAACACATGAAACAATCTCTCTCTCTCTAGCTTTACTTCGCAAACGAAGATTCAGGAAGGACATATCCCGTGCTTTCTGCAAGCGCGTACAACACAAACAATGCAGCAATCTGAGACTATTTTCCTGGTTTCCACCAGATGTCAAAATTCAGTTGTATGTATTTAGCCAAAGGAACTAAAAGAGGATTCCATCTGACATGCAGCTGCCACCCACAGCCTCACACAATGTTGAGGTGCTTTGTTTTAAGAGTGTTTTCTCCTCTTCATTGTCAATGGAGCTAAAAAGGCTTCAATACATGTAGGCCAATTTAAAAGAGTTAGGGATTAAAGTTGTCATGCAGGATGAACCTGACTTCAGGGGACAGTGGATGGATTCCCCTTTCAATGGGTGTTGTGAATCTGCTTTGAGTTTTAGTCTAACACACATTGGAAACTGCTTAATGCAATGTAGATGTGTAAATTGCTATTGCTTAAAACAGTTTGTAAGCTGCTCTGATAGCCTTGTGGCTGAAGAGCGGGGTATAAATAAATAAATAAATAAAATAGTCCAAACTTTGAAAGAGCTATCCAATGTGCTGAAATGTATTCTGCTCCTTAAATAGGTTTAGGACCTTAGATAGTTCCTTCAACACTTGGATTCTCTGCCCCATGGATATGGGAACCACAAATTAGGCCTTAAGTTCCCTCTTTCTTTACTTAAAAATAAGAGTCAGAGTGATCTTGACTGTAACATGAAGGGCTGGGTCCTGTGGCTGATGAAAGTTACTCCTTCCAGATTCCAACTACCATTGCTGTGGCCTATGAGAGACAGAAGACCAGCTAGGTACCGTTCCATAGTTCCTGGGCCCAGTGGCTGGTAAGATGTTAACCCTTAAAGCAGAGTGAGGGACAAGGAGAGCAGCCAGCATCTGAGGAACATAACCCTCTCTTTCAATGCCATCCCCCTTTCCTTGTGAGTCCTGTTGATTGTAAGCTGATGGCAGGGAACTGTCAAACTATCTAATTGTAAGCCAGTCTGGGAGCCTTCTTGGCAGAAGACTGGGGTATAAATACACTAACTAACTAATGGTTATAAAATAATAATTTATTTATTTATTAATCTTTTCCTCCAGCCTTTATTACTCTCACCCCATTGACCTTTTTAAAGTCAGAATTAACTGGGGAGCAGTTGAAGCAGATGACCCATCTTTCTCCCCGAAAGCTTACTGTCACATATTGGGGAAGATTTATTGGGGAGTATTGGATTAAACCCCCATGAGTGTTGCATTAAAACTTGGAAAATTTGTTTTTTGGATATGTTAGGAGCTTTAGTCCACAAGTGTAATGCTTCCAAGCTTTGACTGTGTATTCCTGCAGGGCAGGAGATTGGACTACATGGCCCTTGTGGTGTCTTCCAACTCTATGATCTATTATTCTAAGCTTTGTTTCAGATAAACTCCTATGATGAATTGTGTGGGGGTGTGTGGAATGGAATATCTTCCGGCCACACATACTTCAAGGTACACATTAGGTAAGAATAAGGAGGGTCTCTAGGCATTTGCTAATGTACCAGCACCTACTGGTGCCTTCTGTGTTACCAGTCCAGGGTTTAGTCCAGACTTTGAAGGTTCTGAATCCTAATCCTGAAATAGACTAAGAACCCTGGATAGTTCCATTAAAGTTCAGACTAGAACCCTGAGTAGATTCACCACCCCATTGACATGGCAGTCACGAACTGCAACTGTGACTTGAATACATAAGAGTTCTTTTATGACAGGTGAATTTTAACATACTGAGAAAGTATTCAAAAGGAAAAGGTGAACACATAGATACAGAGGTAGTGAGATTATTGTGTATTCCTGCATGACAGGGGGTTGGAGTAGATGTCCCCTGCAATCCCTTCCACCTCTATGATTTTATGATTGTTAGAGGAAACATTCTTGCTAAAGGAAGACTCCCCCCCCCCACAGCATTGCCAGCTGTCTAATCAAGGCTGACCAAAATATTCTCGAGCCTCTTCCCCTCTTCGGCCCCCAATTAGTAGCATTTCTTTTCTGGTTAGAGCTTCTTTTGCTCACGCTGATCCCAATCAATCAGGGATCTCATGATAACTCCCTAGCACTATGTAACCAATCAGCTTTATTTATTTGCATACTTATCAACCATGGTTTATGAAAAGAAATCAGGATAGTGAACAATAAATGTGTAATAACAACTATTGAAAGAGTCATATAACAATAGGAGGAAGTCATGGTGCAGTGTTTTGAGTGCTGGTGGACTCTGGGAGACCACGGTTCAAGTCCCTGCTCATTCATGGTCACCTTGGTCAAGCTAAACACTCTCAGCATTAGAGGAAGGCAATGGCAAACCTCCTCTGAAGAAATTGTTCCAAGAAAACCCTAGGATCAGGGGGCCATAAGCTGGAGTCAACTTGAAGGCATACAACAGCAACAACAACAACAACAAAGATTTTTAAAAGAGCACAAAACAAATTAACTTGTTTTGAATGCTCTGGCAAACACATTTCCCTCTTGGTTTGTTGAAATCACAGTAAGTCAGGGGTGGGCAGAATGTGGCCTGTGGGCAGCATATGGACCTCTAGGGTCTTACCCCAAGAAGTTAAAAAAAAAATGCCCCCAGATGTCCTTTGTGGGGGCATTTTGTCCAGGTAACTTTAGATGCAGGAAAGGCATTCTTTTAAAAGCAGAAGAAAAATGGAAGTGAATTCATGTCACTTCCCATTTTGAAAGAAAAAAAGCTTTTCCTGGGTGTAAAATGCCCCATCAGGGTCTAAAAATATGGCAAAAATGCCCCCCACAGCCCCAGAGGCCATTGGGAGGAATTTTGGGGCAAAAGTAGGTTTTTATAGTGGGGTTTGTGGGGTGAGAGGCTCCCAAAGTTCTCCTAGGGAGCTAGTGTGCCCCCTAGTTTAGTATTGCCCACTCCTGCTATAAGTAAACAAAGCCAAGGGAGAACATGTGTTTGCTGTAGTAACATACTTACAAGTTACAGGGATGCTCTTAGCTGGTGAGCTAATTGATTGCCTTCACTTCTACCTGGATGGATTGTTTTGCTCCTTTCAATGTGGTTCCTCCCAAAAATCATCCTAGGAGGGCAAGTTTATCAAAAAGGGTATCTGTTGGGGGGGGGTGAGGAAGCTGTTGGCTCTGCCCTTTATACCACTATACAATAAGTATAGTTACCCATTTGTTTCCTTCTCATTCTTTTGCTGCCTCAGAACTAAGAGAGTATCACTTAACAGCAAGGGGAAAAAAATGCTGACTTCTGGAAAGATCTGCTCTATATTATGCATTATTATGCATTATCTTCCCTGGGCTCTGTGCTGTCCACATCCATTAGTAAGACCACACAGTAAAAGAGGCCAGTCTGCCATTGCTGGAAGACACCGTTGCTAAAGGGAACTTGCTGCATAATAAAACAGAGGCTTTGCTGAGATGTTTTTCTGGCTGGCTTCATTTCAGGATGGCTTGGTCCTTACCTGTAAGTAGGAGGGTATGGCATACCTGCTCCTGCTCAAGCACTGCAGTAATTCCAGGGGAGTTGGGGTGATTCACTACTATTTGAGCCATAAAGAAGAGTGGAGAATAATATTATTATTATTATTATTATTATTATTATTATTTCTTACTCACCTCTCCCTGTGGATCAAGGTGGGGATCAACACAAGAACATAATATTAGTTTAAAACATATATCAGTTAAAACTTATCAATTAAAAAAAAACAAGTAAGACTGAGACATCTTAAAACAAACAGTACACAGTTTAAAGTTCACAATTTAAAATCATCTCGATAGAGCTGCCAGAGGAGACTGGTCTTTAGTGCTACTTTAAATTCTGACAGCAAATGTCTCCCAGAGGACTTAAGTGTATGGGGCAGATTATATGGGAGAAGGCAATCTCATAGGTAACCTGGACACAAACCATGTAGGGCTTTAAAGGTATTAACCAACACTCTGTACCTTGCCCAGAAACTAATTGGCAGCCAGTGGAGTGATTTTAATATTGGTGTAATATGATCACTTCTGGGTGTACCAGTGATTAATCTGGCTAATATATCATCAAGACCAGTACTTCTCAGAGCTATTTGATGTGGGGGACCAGCTTTTTTTTCTGAACATGTTGGGGACCAATACAATATTTCTTGTATTAGTGACAGTGGTTTATTTCTTTCCTGGAAACACTTCACAGACTGATATCCAACAGATTGCAGACCTGCACTGGTCCAGGGACAACCAGTTTGAGTAGCACTGTTGTACTCCACTGTGGAGGCTGGAGGTTTTCATCTCGCTGGGGTGGTGAATCTGCTCTGGGTTTGACTCTGAACTTTAAAATGTTATTCAATGTTCACCTGCTTCACACAGCAATTTATGGAAAGATCTACTTCTCCCTGGCTTTTCTTCGCAAACAAAGATTCAAGAAGGACTCATCTCGCGCTTTCTGCAAGTGCGCTGATGGCTAAAAAGGCCAATCCAAGATAAACAAGCCCAGTTGCAGAAGCACAGCAGAAAGCACAGCCTCTCCTTCTGGGTTGTGATTCTTTCTGCATTGTCATTTCTCTTCAAGACTTGTTCGGCATGAGTTCTCAAGTAAGGCTGCAGCATTGTGGATAGTGCGTCTCCATACCTCCCAATGTGAGGTCAGGGCGGGCCATTGTTGGTGATCAATTTGGCCGAACCTGACATGTTGTTTCAGGGAGTCCTTGTATCGCTTTTTTGGAGCACCCCTCTTACGCTGACCCATGGCAAGTTCATCATAGAGTGCTATTTTTTTGAGGCGATGGTCCTCCATCCTAGAAACGTGCCCTGCCCAGCGCAGCTGTGTTCTCAGTATCATGGCCTCAATGCTGGTGATCTCTGCTTGCTCAAGGACAGCAACATTTGTCACATAGTCAGTCCAGTGTATATTTAGGATTGTGTGTATACAGCACTGATGAAAGCCTTCAAGGTGTCGTAAGTGGTGGCGATAGGTGACCCATGTTTCAGACTCATAAAGGAGAATCGACAGTACAATGGCTCTATACACACTGATTTTTGTGCTTTGCCTCAGGTGTTTATTACTCCAGACTCTTTTGTAAAGTCTTCCAAATGCGCTATATGCCTTTGCTAATCTGTGATCGATCTCTTTGTCAATCTTGGCATCTGAGGAGATGATGCTTCCCAGGTAGGTGAACTGCTGAATGGACTTAAGCACAGATTTGCTGACAGCAATGTGGGGATGGTGGTGTTCGTCCTATGGTGCAGGCTGGTAAAGAACTTCAGTTTTCTTAAGGTTGACTTCCAGCCCAAACAGCTCTGCAGCTGTTGCAAAGCAGGATGTTAGGCATTAACTATGAGTAGGCAAGGGGATCTTGCAGCACCTTTGAGAGTAACTGAGAGATAGAAGTCGTAGCATAAGCTTTCATAGACTTGGTCTGCTTCCTCAGATGCATGGAGTGAAGTGGTGCCTAGGAGAAGATCAGGCTGTTGAATAGCCATTGAGATGCAAAATATGTGGGTGATGAGGTGACAAGTTCAGTTTAACAATGGTCTTGAGGGACAAAGGGAGGAGGAAGGATGTTGCCTAAGGCCAGGGTAGGTGGATGACCATATAAATGGTGGAGGAAGTTTTGGAATGTAGTGTGATGCTGCAACCACTATTTATATTAGTAGAAATTAACAAAATGAATTTCAATAGAGATAAATGTAAAAATATACATTTTTATAGTTTTCATGGCAGTCATAAGATGTATGTGCATGAACCAGTTGTATTGTTTTTGTGTTGTTTTAGACTACAACTCTCAAGAGTAAGGCCACTGGCCATACTGGCTGATAGACTGTGTGTGCTATAGGGGGAAAAAAAAAAAAGAACTTTCCCAAGTTCTGGACCAGAAAGAACTGGTAGATTGTTCCAGAAGCTGAATTTTTCCACCTTTTTGAGATCCCACAACTGATTGCCTGAAAGAATATAGGTTACATGCCCCTCGGCCTGAGGAACCAATATCTGTGGTTTCAATTATCCGTGACTGAAAAAAACATACCATAGAGTCACACAGGAAAATGCCCAGAGAGGTGGCCTCTCTAGGAATCACTAGGTCCCCCAACACAACTCTTTGGTATGTTTGTACTGGAAGTCCTTTATTTTAATAGGGTTCACTATTATCCACAGTTTCATTTATAAATGGTAAGTCCAAGAGCAGAACCCCATGTCCAATTATATTGGTCAACCAGTAATATACTAGTGACAACCATTGCAGCAGTTTGGCAAGCTTGTTGGCTTGTGTGTGATATTTTTAAAAATATATATTTTGGGTCTCATGCTGGGAGGAAGACAGGATAAAAAAAATTAATCTAAATTAAATTAAATTAAATTAAAAAATTAATTTAAAAAATTAAAAATCAAAAAAACCAATTAGTTCAGCTTGCAAGAAGGTTAAATTAAAATAATATTTTATATGGTTCTCATTCTCTAAACAATTATTTTAATTTTAACTTTCTGTATAGTTTAGCTATTTGGGATTTTGTACTTTTTATTTTGCTTGTATTTCTTTTTATTCTGCAGTCTGCCTTGAGTCTCATTCTTGGGAGGAAAGCAAGGATAAATCAAGGATGGTGGATTGACTGATTGATTGGGTGAATATAGTATTTTGCACTGAGTGCCCTTCTTATAATATCATAGAACCAAAGCACTAGAATATGGCATTGTTGCCAAGCCAGTGAAGCTGTTGTAACAAGGGAGCTTTTGATATTCTGCTCAATATGTTTTCAAACATGACTGGAATCCTATTGGTTTGTCCCAACTGGGGAAGCTCCATCAGTTGTTCAATGGTCAGCCAATGAACAAGTAAATCCAACAGAGTCAAAGGTTCTACCTAGTCAGGACTAACAATAGAGTTTAGGCATATGTTAATGCTGAATGAAGGTTGTCAACTCTCCCCCCATCCCTGAGATGCTCCTCTTCTTGAACATCTATATAGAGGGCAGGTCTAATGTGCTGAGAATAAACACACTTATTGAATCTGGTAAAAGTAAATGGAAAAAGAATTTTCTCCAGTTCATTTTTGAAGATTTTACCAACATTTCTAAATTACATATTCGAGATGCAAAGAAGTTCAGGTTTTCAAAAGTCCAATAGAGGAGAAAGCAAAGCTTACAGATTTTTCCCTCCTATATCTAAGACCACACTGCAACATACACAGTTCCATACCTTCAGCTCATCAAATCTGAGTCATTACATTTTATGAGCAATAAAATGAGTGGGTTGCAGCTCCATGATTCATGCATAATGTTCCATAACAATTCTGTTGCACAGCTGGAAACAGAACTCGGATAACCTGGTCATGCCATATCCAACAGACCATGCTTCCTTCAAAATGTATATTAAAACCACCCAACGCTGTATAATCTTGACCTAGTTAGCCAGCATCACTGAGCAGGGTGCACGGTGACATAACCCCTGAGTCTTTATGCATTTCCTGCATAAATAATATACAAGCAGCACTAACACTCCACATCAGGTTATGTGCAACCAACCCATTAGGCTTTTTACTGTTTTCAATTATTCCCCTTCCCCCCTGAAACCAAGAGGGGCAAATTAAATTAGACAACAATCTGGGCAAATTAATGGTTTGAATCTTCTATTTCTAAACTGTACCAACACCAGAAATCTGCAGTGAATATTGCTGCCTAATGAGTAGATATTTGCACCATTGGTCCATCTGTATTTTATTGTTGTGTGCCTTCAAGTCATTTCTAACTTATGGAAACCCTAAGGCAAACCTATCATGGTGTTTCCTTGGGAGAATTTGTTCACAGGGCATTTGTCATTGCCTTTTCTAAGGCTGAGAGAGTGTGACTTGCCAAAGGTCACCCTGTAGGTTTCCATGGCCAAGTGGGGATCTGAACTTTGGTCTCCTAGTGTCCTAGTCAAACACTCAAACCACTACACCACACTGGCTCCCAGTAACCATATTGGTCTATGGTGAAGAGCTCCCACCGCAACTGGCAGACTGGATTGCGCTGATAGGAGGTGAAAGGCCCACCCTGCATCCCAACTGCCACCACCCTACCCTTGGAGAAAGAGAAGAGGCAGGCAGAACTCCATCAGGCCTGGGCCCAGAAGAATGTGGAAGGCCCTCCCTCCAACCCAACTGCCACCGCCCTGCCCTTGGAGGGAGAGAAGAACCAACAGTATCTGCTGGATTTAATCCCTACCCCCACTGCCATTCCCTTTTCCTTATGTGTCCTGTCTTATTTAGATTGTAAGCCTGAGGGTAGGAAACTGTTAAATTGACCATTTGTAAGCTGCTCTGATAGCCTTTGTGGCTGAAGAGCAGGGTATAAATACAATAAATAAATAAATAAATAAATAAATAAAATATTAGAAAAAAAGAAACATGTCCACCCAGCAAGATATGGCTCAGACCATGAAGACAAAGGGGAATTCACAGAACTCTCTCATCAGAACTTCCCTACACACATAAAGTTAGAGCTTCTAGGGCAATGGAATAAAGAGAAACTGAAAGGACCAGAAACTCTGCCCACCAACATATTTCTGCACTAGAGCTAGGAGTTATCATTTTGGACTACAACTCCCAGAAGCTCCTAGACAATATGACCATACTGGCTGGGGAATTCTGGGGGTTGTAGTCAAAACTGGTAATTTTCCTTAACTCTTGAACCCCATTTAAAAAAAAAACACCACTTTTCAAAATTCCATTAAACAGGACAGGTAAGTCCAAGATTCTAAGTATTACATGTATACAGTATGCATGTACCAGTTACCATTAAGGCCTTCTCAAGACATGTCATATCCTGAAGCAAAAAAGCAAGACAAAACCAACGGGACTGATGGTTGAATGTTTCTCCAACTTGGTGAATGGAGAGCATCCTTCACCACACCAGAAAGGAACCAACTAGTTCAAGAGTTCCAGAATAGGTCAATCTGCAAATAGCTTTTTTTTTTTTGGTCTAACTCCTAACTTCTCATTGAGAAGCCCCATCTAAAAAGATTTTTAGAGGTGAGATTTCTCATGCCAGCATAAAAACAGGACCAGTGTTTGTCCAATAGCAGCAGTGATAGCCAAAAATGTACAATATCATGCATTAAAATGTAGATGTTGCAGAAAGCATTGTATTGTGTGCCAAAAGCAATATCTTGTGCAAAAACTCTTAATGAAAATTTCACAAGGAAATCCTGAAATGTGAAAAATTAAACAAAAATGTGCAAAAATTCTCATAATGTCAGCCAGCAGGATGAAAACTTTTGAAATTCAAAACTGATGAGATGATATCAATAAAGACTGCATCTCTACTGTGAATGGAAGCAGCAAACACACTCTGTTTTATGATAGGACCAGCCTTGGCAATGCTTTAGAATCACAGAATTGGAAAGTACCCCATTGTGGTAGCCTGTTCCATGGCCAAAGGGATTCTTCCTAATATTTAATCAGAAACTCTTTTCTTCTCATTTGAATCCATTGGTTTGGATTCTTGTGAAACAGGAAGTGGGAAGAGCCAGCCAATCACAGCTCATGATTGGCTGCAGTGGAACACACTCCCTCAGAGCGTGGTGGGGTCTCCTTCCTTGGAGGTCTTTAAACAGAGGCTGGATGGCCATCTGTCGGGGATGCTTTGATCAAGATTTCCTGCGTGGCAGGGGGGTTGGACTGGATGGCCCTCGTGGTATCTTCCAACTCTGCAATTCTATGATTCTATGATTCTATGATTCTATGAGATCCTGGGGTATGGAGCTACTGGGGAAAGACATAACATAGAGCCTTATCTCTTAAACATTGAGTTAAGGCAGTCAGAAACAAAGTGAGGACTAGTTAGAAAGGCAAGATCCAAATAGGGCTTGGGGGAGCTGAGAATATGGAGGGATTTCAGAGGTTTTGCTCTGTATTGTATGTGGAACCACCCCAAGCTAGATATCTATCTATCTATAGTTCTTTTGGGTATGTTGCCTTTCCCAATGTGCTGATTGGCTGCTTAGGAAACATACCAAACTATTCCCTCAGTCAATCACTACCCACATGCAAATCTATATATTCCAATCTGCATATTGGGAGTGACCAAACAATATGCTACGGTGTTGGCTATAGTTACTAAGGCTGCAGGCCTCTCCAGTCCAATTGTACAGTGTCTCAGGGCTGTACAATTCCCACTTGTTATTTAAGTCTACACAGTAATATCATTTCTATTCCTGCTGCGACGGGATCCAGGCAGTCAACTGGCGATGGCAGCAGTGTCGGGAAGCCACTGCTGCCACTGTGATGGGACCCAGGCAGTCAACAGGTGGCTGTGGCAGCAGGGCAACAGTGAGTCACCCTCAGCAATTCTGGGAAAAGTTTGGAATGCTGAGAAGAGGGAGGAGGAATTTAAATCCACCAGCCTACCTTACAGGGTTGTTGTGAGATCTTCTGGGCATTTTGGGGGGAGGTTCTTAAAAGCATATGGTACACCAGGTCCAGCTAGTATATTTTATTTATTATAGAATACATCTTTCCTTTAAAAAAAAGAACCTAAATTTCTGCCCAGATGTTTTAATTTGATAATTAACAAGGAAAACTGGTCATGCTTTCCCACAATGAACTCACTGGTCAATACAGCCACTTGTCCAGGGCATTGCTCACCTGAGGCCCTGATACCAGATCCAGGGAGGGATTTTAAATGTAAAAAGATGAACGATAGCAGCCCAAGGGTTGGAAATCCAAGGCCAAGCTGGAGAGGGGTTCTGTCATACTCCTATTCTCAGGAGAACCAAAAAACAAGGGATCCATTCAAACTACAGAATTATAGTGCTATCATTCCACTTTAACTGCCGTGGTTCCATCCTATGGATCCATGGGGTCCGTAGTTTGGTGAGGCAGTAGAGCCCTCTGGATGAGAATTCTAAATGTCACTCTCTAAACTGCCCATCCCAGGATTCCATAGGACAGAGCCATGGCAGGTAAAGTTGAATAATACCACTATAATTCTGTAGTGTCAATGGGGCCCAGGTCACTCCATCTCCCACACAACGGCCCTTCAGATATCCTATCACCTCTTGATCAACTCTTCTTCAGCCTAAACAAATCCAGTCCTCTCAGCCATTCTTCAGAGAACTTGGTTTCTAGACTTTTTACCATCTTGGTCACACTCTCCTATACAACGTCCAGATTGCTTTTCACCAAAGCAATGTCAGCTAGTGGCTTCATTGACATTGGGTGAGTGAGATTTTAGTTTTGACATAGCTGAACCTATTCCCCAAAATGGGGAAGAGCCTTGGGTCCATCAAAGTTCTGACTATCCTGATATTTGTCAGAACTCAAACTCTGCCAAGAATATAAGGTCCAATAAATTCCTCACTTGCCTTGAGACAATTTCACTATCCAGAAGGTTGAAGAAGCAACAAGGGGATCAGTTACTTTTCATCTGATCCTAACCAACAGTGATGACCTGATTATTGGGGTGGAAGTGGTGAGATCTATGTTCTCCTGGAGTTTGTTATACAGTGGAAAAAGGAAGCCAAGCATAGTCAGAAATGCAGTCTAGACTTGAAGAAAGCTGATTTCACAGTAAACTTAGGGAAATACTGGGTGCGATCCTGTGGTCAGGAATACAAAAAGAGAAGGGGGTTCATGATGGATGGGAGTTTCTTAAAAGTGAGATATTAAAGGCACAATTTCAAACAGTTCCAATGAGGAGAAAAAATAGGAGGTGTCTAAAGAAACTGGGATGGCTATCTAAAGAACTTTCAACTGAGCGAAGACTTAAAAGGAACATGTATAAGAATTGGAAAAGGGGGGAAATAACCAAAGACGAATTCAAACAAACAGGCAGAACATATAAGGAGAAAGTCAGAAAAAACTAAAGTACAGAAAAGGCTTGCTAGAGAGGTTAAAAACAACAAAGGGGTGTTATTGTCCCTAACAGAAGGGATGAACAAGGAAATTGTAAGGCCACTGCATGGAGAAGATGGGAAAATGCTAACAGGGGACTGAGAAAAGGCAGAAATACTCAACTCCTCCTTTGTCTTGGTTGTTTCCCAAAAGGAAAGAAGTGCTCAGCCAGGGAAAAATGAAGCGGATGAGGCAGGAGGGGAAATGCAGAACATAATAGGTAAAGAGGTAGTAAAGGAATACCTGGCTACTCTAAATCAATTTAAATCTCCAGGGCGATATGAACTATATCCAAGGGTATTCAGAGAACTGGTGGAAGTAATCTCAGAACCACTGGGAATAATCGTTGAGAATTTGTGGAAAACAGGAGATGTCCCAAAGGCTGGGTGGCCATCTGTTGTGAGTGTTTTGATTCTGTGTTCCCATACAGCTAGGGGTTGGACTGGATGGCCTTTGTGGTCTCTTTCAACTTTATGATTCTATAATTCTATGAAAACCGAGAGCAGATCCACCACTCCAATCACATGGGAGTTCCCAGGTGCCACTTCAACAGAGGGATTCTTTTCACTGCATTTACCGCATGGAAAGCAGATGGCTGTTTGCTCTTTTCCACTGCAACTTCAGTGCATGTCAGTGGATGCTTTGTTGCTCCAGTGCTCAGTTTTAATTTGTATTTTTTTTCTTCCAGCATTCCTTCCCCACCCCCAATTCCTACTTTGAGACTGAAAAGTGGAGTGGTAATTTGGTAAGCGGCAGCTAACTTTTTTTCCTTTTTCCTTGTTGTTATGAAAAAAATCCCCTCCCCAAACAAACAAATACACAAACAAACAAACCCAAATAGGACTGTTCAAGCGGCTAATACAGGAAGATGTATCACTCGGCTGAATAATTGTGACAGCCATAGACCGTATCAGTGCCTGTTTGTTTGCACAATACCCAACTGTATTAAGAAAGCCATCGCAGCTGTCTTGGACTTTGGAGTCGCTCGTTTCATCACTTGACACTGCAGCAGATGTTATGGCTTGATAACGGACTCCACTTCATTCACTCCGCATCTAAGATTACCTCTAGAGGAAAAAAAATCAAATGCATTAAAACATTCCCAGTCATTTGTTTAAAAAAGGGAATAAAACTGAAAAAAAGGTAGGGGAAGAGTCTCAATTTATTCTCTTTCTGCAGGAGTGAACTATCCACATACTACCTATGTATGTAGACTCCAATGTATTTAGGCCAAACAAAGGTATTGATCCCCCAAGGGGGAAAAAAAAGAAAGCAACTAATCATAGGATTTTTGCCTATGTAAAAAGAAAATGCCTAAATGTGTTGGATGTTACAGTCATGCATTAGGTGGATATTCCACCCCAGTGTGGATGTGTGCGGCAGTTTCAAAGGCTGAGGCTGCTTATCAAATGGTGGGGGGGGGGTGAAGGAAAGGTACCCACTGACTCTCAGAGCTGTATTCTTTGCTCATTTTCTTCCCCAAAGAAGCAATGAGTCATTTTAGCAATATTCTTCCTGCTGTGAAAAGATGTGAGACTATTAACAGTTCAAGACTTATTCTGCACAAAATTCACGTGTGGTATTTTCTGCAGAAAACAATATTTTCTCTGCAAGAAGTGATGGCTGGAATTCAGGAAGGGACTTGCATGTCTGTACATATGCAGGAAATAGAAGCGAATCATTTTGCTATGTTTATATTCATCTAGGGGATGCTATGGTGTTACTCTGTTGGGGTATCTGTTTCACATTGGTGGAGTCGTTGATGCACCATGATCCAATGTGGCATGGGTACCAATATGCATTGGGGCGCTCCTCAGTGCATATCTGGACACCAGCTAGGAAGTGCTGGAGCACAACAGAAATGCTCAATACACATCAGAAGTGCCCAATGCACATCCAATCTGCCCAATATGCATGAGAAGTATTGAATGTGCATCTGACAAACCAGGCGCACATCAGAAATGCCTGATGTACATTAGAGCACTCTGGCCAGTGAGTTGATATGAGTTTTCACAATTCACTAATAGGGCTTTGTTGTGCCTCTGCAATGTAGCTGAGGATTAATAAACTTACACAACGTAGACCATGATGTAGCATCCCCACCCGTGTATTCTGTCCAGAAAATAATATTTCTGAAGAGAATTATTACTTTCTGGAGAGAAAATCCTATTTCCTGCACAGAAAATGTTGTTTGCTGCATACAGCAACCATGTATGACTTTTGAATAGAATAAATCCAGAACTGTGAAGATTCTTGTCAGTCCAGGATTCTCAATACTCAAGAAACAGATTTTTTTTGTTCATTTTCTCAATATTTTTGAATATTCTTCCCATCCCTATGGGCTCTCCTCAATATTATCGGCTGGATGGCAGGGAAGATATTGTCCTATCTACCCGCACTGTCTTGTGTTCCCGTTTTCCCAATATGAGGAAAGTTCTGTGGAAAGCTTGGTTTCTTTTGAGTAACAGAAACATTAGAGTCTTAAGGAATCTTTGCAGTGTTTGCTGCATTTAATGAAATGTAGACCACAAGGTGGAGGCAAGCAACAGGTACCCTTAAACGGTACCATATCCACATGAGATCCCCATAGAATCTTTCAATCCTCAAGGTGTCTTTCATCTATAAATAGATGTCTCTGACTTTTTCCAAAATACGTCCATGTTCTCTTCCCTTAACAAGAACTTCTACACCTACATGTTCTGATGGATATGTCATTCAATCACAAGAACTTCCATGTAACCGTTAGCTCCTATTGGTGAAACACAGTCCAGTCTTTTTTATTATTATTTTTAATTTTTTTTTATTAAATTTTGTATTAAATCTTTACAAATACATGCTTTGGTATATAAAGGAAAGTTAAAAAAAATTAAAAAATCAATAAACGGTATATAACAAAACAAATAAGCACTGTGGCAGCACTTATAGAGGTCATAACCTACTGCAGCCATGGTATTCAAATCAGGTTTGGTCAGAGACAAAATCAAAATCTCTATACAATGACATCAGCCCACATTGTACGATGATGCAATGGGGGTTTACATTGCTCCATTTGGGAGCTGACATAGGAGAGAAAAAAGGAAATCACTTCTCCTTAAATGTACTCTCCCCTTCCTGCTTCTGGATACCAGATAATTTCTCCATTAATACAGTTTCCCATACTCTTTCCCACCAAACCTCTAATGTCAATTGGCCTGATTTACAATGTTTAGTAATCATCTGTCTTGAGATGACTAATAAAAATCTGATAATATCTTTACGCTTAAGATCCCTATTAGCCTCAAGGAAAGTTGTCAGAAGGACCAAAGCTGGACTGGGAGGTATAATTTAATTGGTTATGTTTGAGATTATGTTCAAAAAGTCATTCCAAAAGTATGGATCTCAGGGCATTCATACCATATATGAAGATACATACCAACCTGTTTACAGCTCCTCCAACACATTGGGGGTGATTTTTTCATAATTCTTGACACACGGCTCGGTGTAAGATACCAGCAGTATATCAATTTAATAGAGCATTCTCTGGATAGTGTGGAGGCAGAGCTAAAGGGATAGGTTTCCCATATTCGTTGCCATGTATACTCCAGTATGGAAATGCCCAGGTCTTGCTCCCATTCCTTTCTATGTGGCTGACCCTCTCTCTTTGTTTAAATTATCTTTATTCACACTAATATAAAATACTACACATAAAAACAAAAACAATTCAAAATAGCTTCCTTCATCTCATTTTTCTTTTGGCTATCTTTCTTAATCCCTCTGCTTTCCTAACTTCTTCAGTTTTAATTCTCTCCTACTTTTTTATCCAGCAACCAATTATCCCCCCAGTAGCTTTTCCATAAAATAATCATTTCTTACCAATCTTGTAAATCTCCCAATGTTTTCCTGTCATCTATAATAATAGATAATCTATCCATCTCATACATTTCAAAAAGTTTCTCGATCCATTCTCTAGTTCTCGGTACTTCCTCGCCTTTCCATTTTTTAGCTAATACCAATCTAGGAGCCATAACTACATACAAAAGTACTTTCTTGTATTTTTTCCTCGTTTCCCCATCTATATTATGTAACATATTTAATAAATATATTTCAGGTTCCATTGAATATTTGACCTTCAATGTTTTAGTGATCAAATTGTGTATCTTTTTCCAGAATTTCTTTATTTTTTTGCAGTTCCACCAAATGTGAAAATGTGAACCTTTCAAATTTCCAGTTTTTATATATTTTACATAGTTTTTCCGGGATCATATACCACAAATTGATTATTTTATTAAAAAATTCCTTCAATTTATTACTCTTTGTAAATTTTATATTTTTATTCCAAGCTGTTTCCCAAAATTCTAGTTGTACCTCATGGCCTAAATATTGTGCCATTTCATTATATATGGCTTTATTACTTCCTGTTCCTGACTAAATTTCAACAAAAGTTTACATATTTTCGATATATTTTTTTTCTTCTTCTTGTCTTGTATTATTAAATCAAATTCAGTTTTCTCCCATGCTATTCCCTCTAATTTTTCATCCATTTTAAACTTTTCCATTAGCTGTCTATATAGGAACCAATGATAGTTGATTCTGTCATTTCTCAATTCTTTCTGCATTTTCATCTGATAGATTGATCCCTTTCTCTTTAAGTTCCCTTTGAATAAACTTTCTCTTTGATAGAACACTTCATGGTTTGAAACCCATGGTGGCTGACCTTCTTCATACATGTCATCAATTAGCCATTTATAGATTTTAGCTGTATATCCTTTGAAAAAAGAGGGGAGGGAAATACAGAGGTGTTCAAGAGTTGTAATAGATCTTGGTGATCCTTCTATTCTGAATAGATGTTGAGTAAAGGAAGAGATCTGGTGAAGCTGTAGCCAAGTGGGTTCAATTGGTGCCAGGATATGCTTCAAATTGAGGATGTAAGAGGAAAGACGTGAATGGGGAGGGTGTAGGAGCTAAAACCCACTTCCATTGTACCCATGATTGGAGAGTACTTTTCAAAAAGGGCCCAGTCTTTCTGGGCTATTAACCAATGATCTGCTTAATAAAGAAATGGTCATGCAGAAACAGTAACATATAGAACAGGGATGGGGAGTTTGTGGCCAGTCTTCTTCATGTGGTCTTCATGGGATAGTCCAGTGTAGTCATTAGGACTCCGGCACCTCCCAAAATAATTTTTCAGACTAAAAATAATAAAACACTTATAAAAATAAAAAGTTCTGTTTTGGGCCCGTCCCGACTTTAAAACAGAAAGCTTTCCCTCTCAGACCAAAAAGTGACTGTCAGTGAGTTCAGTTTCACTTCTGGTCACCCCAAAATGGCCCTATGGATGCCAGGCTGAAAACTGGGTGGTGTGTCCCTCTAGGTTCTGAAACATGCCCAGCACAGATACAGAAGATTCCATTATCTAGTCTAAATAGAAAACATGTTTAGTGTTCCGACAAGTATTGAAAGATGTATATTTCTCATAACACATGATTTTGTTCAGTTATGTAGTTTGCAATTAGCATATTTTGCTTCATGATTGGTCATTGGAAGCTAAACATGAGCTTAGTTTGCAAACCTGATGGATTAGCATATTCTCTGAGGAAATCCTGTAGTCCTAAAGAAAACAGGTTCATATTAGGGAATAAACATTTCCACTTAATGTCTGCATTTGGCCCTCAGTCTCCAGATACCTTTGGTGGTGAAGGCTGAAGGAGTTTCTACAAATGTGGACCATCAGAAGTCTGCCTCCTCCTACTCTCAGAGATTCTGCAGAACCCGTATCTGGGGAAATGTGTAGATTTATTTATTTATTTATTTATTTATTTATTTATTTCTCTCTCTCTCTCTCTCTCTCATTCTTATGTATGCATCAGGTTCTTTCCAAAAAAAATTGCCCACAAGGCTGTTGACACACTCTCCTGTCCTCACTCCCATTGTGGACACACTGACTGGCATCCATTTAGGGACATCCACATGCTACATATACATGTGCATTCACTTGCATAATGGAATACTCTGCTGAGAACCATAGAAGTGGAATTGCATAGCCACCATGTCCCTCTGTGCCTTATCTCAGCATGTGGCAATTTTGCATTGTGTGATGCTGTTATGCATTGCATTTTGTGCATTGAGCTTGTGCATAGTGTATGATGCATTGCAGTCACACACTGTGCAACAGCACTTTGTCATTGACATGTGTTGCCCGACATCACTATTCTGCATGGGGCTTTTGTAGTGCTTGCATAGCATATCTCCACATGTAGTTGCTTATGCTACCCTGAGGGGATGTTGGATTGCAGTCAATGTAATGGTGGACAAATATACATCAGCATCCAGTGCTGATTTGCCTCCACCAGCTATGTTTGCCACTGGCAATAAAGAGATGTCCTTTCCCACTGATTCCTTGCCTGGACTACAATGTGTACTTGAGCTCTGGCAAGCTTCTGCATTTCTAACCACTCTAGTGCTGCTAAGGATGTTATTCCTGACCTGGCTTCATCAACATTAAGAATTTACTGTGAATTTACTGAAGAGAGGATTCACAAATGGTGGAAGACACATTAAGGACAAAAGTTCTTTGTGTTTCAGTCTTGTGGTGGAGGTGAGACCTCCTGAAAGGCTTTACAGAATCTTCAACAGACTGCTTTATTGGGTCAAGACAGCCTTTAGTCAATCTAGGGATGGAAATAACTTTTTAAAAAAACCCACATTTTTCTCAAGTGTCAAGAAAACCTGGTGAGAAGATTCCTGGACTGATGAGAATCTTTGCAGTACAAGACATATCCTACCCAACATTCTCCCCCCCCCCCAGCTGTTTAGTGTTTTACTTTAAGTAGGAGTTAGACTAAGGAGAGTATTCGATGCAGCACAACACTATCAGATGACATCGTCCTTTTGTGTTCCACTGGTGTTATGTTGGTGTTTCTTATTGACAGCATAGGGACTTTTTCAGACATTTAAAAAGCAACGCAAGCAGACTCGTCAGCTTGCGAGGCTGCAGCTGCAGCGCTGCAATGTCAGTTTCGGATGACGCTGCCCTCTAGCGGTACTGTTGCGGTACTGCGGGGAGAGTTGAGCATCATATTTGCTTGATTTTTACTCATGAAAGTTGATCATGAGTAAAAATCAAGCAAATATGACGCTCAACTCTCCCCACGGTACCGCAACAGTACCGCTAGAGGGCAGCGTCATCCGAAACTGACACTTTGCAGCACTGCAGCCTCGCAAGCTGACGAGTCTGCTTGCGTTGCTTTTTTAAATGTCCGAAAAAGTCCAAAATCTCCCAATTTCGTTTTGGTGCCGACATTGTTGGCATGCAAAAACTCAGGCCATTTAACTCTTGTGAATGAAGCAAGAATGGTCAGTCTGGCACGAACACCTCTGGGTGAGATTGGGGCATGCAGGTAAGTTTTACTGTTTTTATGACCCTTCCCAGGTTACTTGGGACTTTCAAATTGTGTTTAGGTGCTTGGTGTAACTTTTTTTTTTTTTAGTTTTGAATTTCCTACACTTGTATTTTCTCGCAAGAACAGGCAGGATTTCAGTCCAGGAAGTAAACAGAGCTCTGTTAGAGCTTCATTCATTCCTGCACTGCATTTTCCATGGGAGAGAAGGTAAGTGCAGTGGGGAGGGTTATTGTGTCAGGACAGGGGCAGAATTGGCGATTGTAGGACAGGAATGCTTTTTGCATTCCTGTCTGATAATCTCCTAAATTACAGCTATTCAGTTAAAATATAGAACTGATTCATTGTTAATGTACATTGGGTAGTAGGCTCATTTCATGGTTTTTTTCATGTTTAATGTGGCCACTTCTATACTTGCTGTTTGGAATCCCATTTTTGTAAAGCCCATTAATGGTAGTACAGTATGTTCATTAGTGGATCAAAAATGTTTGCTTTTATTTGTTTGTTGAATATGGTTGATAGGATAGGAAGAGGGGTGGAAACTAGAACGAAGATCTTATTATATATGGTTACCACCACAAGAATATTATACGCTAAATATTGGAAAGAGGAAAGGTTTTGAACCATAGAAGAATGGTTGGGAAATCTTTATGAAGCTTTAGAATCTGATAGGCTTGCAGCCAGACTAAAGAATAAGTTGATAGACAAGATTGAAGAGGACTGGGAAGCAGTTTTTAAAATATTGAAAGATAAAAGATAAACCTCCTATTGGTATTAATTTTAGTTTATTTTGTCACACCAAAATAGAATTGGTTTTACTGAGGTTAACAGGACAATTATAACCAAAAATAACTTGAGGTATAGGATTGTGAGACAAGGAAAAGAAATAATTTTTTGGTATTAATGGAAGTAAAATAAACTAATTAGGAAGTAAGGCATTTAAAGGAACGCAACGAGAAATATAAAATGTATGGTTTTTGTTGGGGCATAGAAAGACGTGCTGTGTCCACCACGACCACCTGCAGAGTTGTTCCACGTCAACAGGACGCCAAGGAGAAGGTTTTCTGGAGAGACTTCTGCAAAAGACTTCAGGCTGAGAAGGAAAAATTCCTTCACCCCAGCATACTGCTTTGAGCTCTGGCTTGCCAAATAAAGACAGCAACAAGGCCAGCCTTCACTCAATTTGAGGGCTTTAATCTTTGTTCACAGTATATTTACTATATATATATATATATATATATATATATATATACACAGAGTATAGGACAGCCGTCTCTAATACTCATGAATCTCTCCTAAACCAACAAACTGCTTTGCCAACCACCATCCACAACAAACCCACACTGGAAATAATTCCCATCTCCTTTTTATAGGCAGTTAAACAATGCCTGTTACATCAGGCATCTCAGATGTGCATGCTCTCAAGTGCTAACTCACACACACACCTGCCACTGGAGCTTAACTACTTTCATTACTAAGCTTACAGCTCCATCTTGTGGTCACATCCATGTCATTTCCTGACAGTTTTATTGTTAGAAAATATGGTTACATGATGTAATGTAATTCTAAACCTTCTTGTATTTATATGAATGTAGATATGTAACCTTTTAAAAATAATAATAATAATAAAAAAGTTTGCTTTGCTTGCAAATTTTTCTGTCCTGGCCAAAATGTAGCAGAATAAAGCAGTACCTAGCAGTACATCATCATCATCATCATTTTATTACTATTATTAGTATTATGATTACAGTATATCACTCTATGCAATATTCTAACATGGTTGTTTTGCAAAGAATAGAACTTTTTTTCTGCACATTCTACTGTCTGCAGGATATGTAACCGATTTCTGTGCAGAAAATGTTTTCTGCACAAGACAACCACATGGTTCTTTTGGGGGGGATGCACAGAATACGTCTTAAACCGCAAAGACAGTCATAGCTTCTTAGAGTCGTAAGGGACCACAAGACCATCTGGTCCAACACTCTGCCATACAGGAATACATAACTAAAGCACTCTTGATAGATAACTATCCAACCTCTCTTTAAAGACCTCTGAAGAATGGAATGCCACTGCAGTTTTCAAATAATTTCTCACACTGAGAAGAGAATTGCTAAAACCACTTGTTGCTTCCTTTAAGAAGTGGAGAATTATGTCCCTAAAATTTTGCTAAATGTGGATCTCCTCCTGCCGCCCCCCCCCCAATACACACATTTCTAGTATTGACATCTGGCTTGTTCTTTGGTCTTGCCACTGGTTTTACCCTATGACCATTTGATCCTGTTTCCAGTCCTGGCTTGTTCTCAGGCCTCCTTCTCAATTTGTTCTTTCATTTTGACTGGTAACCAACTTGGTCTCAGGATTCCTGGCTCATTCCAGACAGTTTCCCCTTGTCCAGTCCTGACACAGGAAGAATAAGAATGATAAAAACCTAAGCAAAACAGATATGATATCAGGTTTTCATCTGGACCATCAAGAATGTATATGGCCATGTCCCTTGTGATGCTAAACCCTATCTGGGTCTCATAAAGGGTTGGATGGAAGATGCAAGTATGCTTTTCTGCTGAATGTATCATGACTCATTAATACCAAGCCTCAATGAGTCCTCTCAACTGAGAAAAAAATACAGAGAATTTTCATTATGTCTACTCAAAAGTCTCCAGTTCATTTTGTCTATGGTAACAAGACATGCAAGAGTAAGTTACTGTAAGCAATGTCTCCAAAGTTATTATCTAGCCTATTATTCTTTGTGTGTGTTTCCTAGAGAGAATGTTAGTTTTTCTCTCTATTAAATACATATTCTGTTAGCTCATTAACTTTCTATTATTATTGTGTGCCTTCCCTTTGTTACACTCTTCTCTCCGTCATGCTAGCATAAATCAAGCAGGAACCTCAAAAATTGCACTGAAATGTCACTTTAGGCATAATGCATTAGCAACTCTACCCCCTGGATCTTTTCAACATAAACCACTGAATGGAGAAGTGCTCAGCACATCCATCCAATAGGCCTGGATGCCCAACATGAAACTATCCCATGATCTTACAATGTACCTTAAGGTCAACCCCCATATCTGTAGGGGATATATTCTAAAAAAAACAAAACAAAAAAAAACCTGTGGATACCTGAAACCATGGATAATAGGGAACCCTATTATTTTCAAAGAGACAAATGCCAGATGTTCACCATAGAATCACATTGGAGGACCTAGAAATGCCTAGAGAGAACATGTTTTTTTCAGATATGGATAAGTAAAACTGTGGATTCTGGATCCGTAGCTATGGGGGATCAAACAGTATACCCCCAGCATAGCTTGACTAGTGATGACACTGAATTTCATTACTCGTTGGCTCCTGATACAAATAGTGCCACATACTGCTCATCTTCTGCATGAAGTGGACAACAACCTTGGTTTAAAATCCTATTAGTGTAATAGACATGTGTAATGGGATGTCAACACGTTGACTGGCATATTGTTGGCTAGTCCCAAGTAGAATTTGTTGTTACTGTGATCAAGTTGACTTTTACCTATGGCAATCCCCTGAAAGAGAGACCTCCAACTCACTCTATCATCAACAGCCCTGCTCAGCTCTTGCAGACTCAGGGTCGTGGCTCCTTTGAATGAATCTATCCATCTGCCATGTGAACTTCCTCTTTTCCTGCTGCCTTCCAGCTAAGCAAACATGATTTCCTTTTCTAGTGCGTCATGTCTTATCATGGTATGGCAAAAGTACAACAGTCTCAGTTTAGTCATATTGGCTTCTAGGGAGAGGTTAGGCTTGATTTGCTCTAAACCCCATTGATTTAACTTTTTAGCAGTCCATGGTATCCACTGAACTCTTCTCCAACACCACATTTCAAATGAGTTGGTTTTCTTCCTATCAGCTTTCTTCACTGCCCACTGTCCAGTAGAATAGACCCATGAAATCAGTTGTGGAATACTGAGTCAAAATATAGGCAAATCCTTTGATTGGATGTGTTTATTATAATCAGGACTAACATTAGGGTTAGTCCCTGAGACTGAGACAGTCTCTCATGTCCCCCATGCAGAATGGGACAATAAGCAGACACATTAGCACATATACCTCCCTCCAGCCCAACTGCCATGGCCCTGCCCTTGGAGGGAGAGAATAAGAGGCAGGCAGAACTCCATCAGGTCTGTGCCCAGAAACAGGTGAAAGGCCCTCCCTCCAGCCCAACTGCCACGGCCCTGCCCTTGGAGGGAGAGAATAAGAGGCAGGCAGAACTCCATCAGGTCTATGCCCAGAAGCAGGTGAAAGGCCCTCCCTCCAGCCCAACTACCACCACCCTGCCTTTGGAGGGAGAGAAGAACCAGCAGTATCTGCTGGATTTGATCCCTACCCCCACTGCCATTCCCTTTTCCTTATGTGTCATGTCATATTTAGATTGTAAGCATGAGGGCAGGGAAATGTTAAATTGACCATTTGTAAGCTGCTCTGATAGCCTTTGTGGCTGAAGAGTGGGGTATAAATAAATAAATAAAATATACAATTGCTTGTACTATGATGATATCCAACAAAAGGGTGGTATAGGACAACCACTGTGCAACTACATGGATGTACATTTATACTATGCAAGCATGATGTAAAAACTCAGTCCCTTTGCTTTTCTTCAGTTTTGATATTACTATTTTGATATTAGCATGAAGAATTCTTCCCTCAAATTCTCTCCCACTCACTTTTCTGGTTGTGGCTATAGCAGAGGCATGCGCTGTAGAGGTTGCTACAGTGATAGGAAGAGAGACAGCATGGTGTAACGATATGAACATTGGACTACGACTCTGGAGATCAGGATTCAAATCCTTGCTCGGCCATGGAAAACTGCTGGGTGACCCTGAGCAAATCACATTTTCTGAGTCAGAGGAAGGAAAAGGCAACCCCCTCTGAATAAATCTTGTCCAAAAAAAAGTTCATGGTAGGTTCTCTTTAGGGTCTGCATAAGTTGTAAATGACTTGAAGGCACGCAACAGCAACAGTGGTGATAAGATGGTAGAAAGCAAATCCGGGACCTCTGTTTCTCCTCTTCATGTCTTTTTCTTCTTTTTCTCTCTTTCCTTCTCCTTCCATCTCTTGATTCAAGTTGATAGATGGCTTAGGTCCAGGCCATGCAAAAGAACTACAGTATATGAAGCTCCTAGGAATCTTGAGCTCTGCTGTGGAGGGGTTTCTTTTGGAATTTTTATTGGAATAAGACCATCTAGATGGTGAAAAAAAATCCTCATTGTATTCAAGGAGATTAGCTTTTGTCCCAATGAGATTCCACAGTGATTTGCTGTATTTGGAAGAAGGGGGCCCCAAAACTCCAAAAACTGAAGGGGGAAAGCCTTTGCAACTTTCCCTAAGTTTTTTTTTTTTTTTTTAATGCACGGAAAAGTGCATTGCCACTCATTTGGACAACCGATTTGCATCACTGTGCAGGGCAGAAGTGGAAAGCTGATTGGTTGGAGATGTGCAGGGATGAGCTTGCCAGCCATGAACTGTCGAGAAGTGCCATTTTGGAGTTTTGCATTCCTGACTGTGTGCTTTTTTGCTGCACTGAAGCGAATAAGCAGCTTTTTAAAGCAGAAGATCGCACTTGCTCACCTTACATTTACAGTTTTAAAAACCCTGTGCAGTGATGACAACTTGCTGAGAATAATAACATGAGTGGTTCATTCCCAGCCACCATCTTGATTCACAGGCATGGCTGCATGTGAACTTCAAACATGGAAAGCGTTGCATACCAGTGATTTTTCCAAAGGACTGTGTAGACAAAAGAATGCTGCTGTGATTTTGCATTGATGCACAGCAATCAGCATTATAATCCTCTCATCTAGACAAGCCCTGGTCCCACCATCATCACAGACTTGTTTAGTGAGGACACAGGAGAGAGCCTTCTCAGTGGCTGCTCCTACCCTGTGGAATTCTCTTCCACCGGAGTTTAGGCTGGCCCCTCCCTTCTCTCCTTTTGCTGTCAGGCAAAGGCCTTTTTTGTACAAGCAGACTTTTATTGAGTAATTGCTTTCAAGTTTAATTTTTATCTTTTTGTATGTTTTTTAATGATTTTGTACTGCTTATAAGCTATGGTTTTAATGTGATGATTTTAAATTGTGTTTAAATTATATTGGGTGCATCTACACTGTAGAAATAATGCAGTTTGACACCACTTTGAGTGCTGTAGCTCCAGCCTATGGCATCTTGGGATTTGTAGTTTTACAAGGTCTTTATCCTTCTCTGCCAAAGAGTGCTGGTGCCTCACAAAACTGCAAATCCCAGGATTTCTGTAGGATGGAGCCATGGCAGTTAAAGTGGTGGTAAACTGCATTATTTCTACAGTGTAGGTGCACCCTTTGTTAGGTTTCAGCTGATTCTTTTTGTGAACTGCCTTGGTTCCACTCCAAGAGAAAGGCAACATAGAAATGGAATAAAGAAAGTAATAGTTTCAAATCACAAGTGAGGAGGCTCCCACTATGTATTAGGCATAACTTTCTGGTGGCACTAGCTGTTCATCAGTGGAACGAACTGCCTTGGAAGGTGGTGGGGTCTCCTCTATTAAATAGTTTTAAGCATTTAGACATTATATAGTTTTAAGTATTTAGACTATGGATTTCCTGATTCTGCAAGGGGTAGGCTAGATGACCATTGGTGTATCTTTCAGCTCTATGACTCCATCCCTGACGTGCTGTTATAATAGTGGGCAGGATCACTGGGAAATGCAATGTTCCCAGGATACCTGCTGTTAGCATGAAGATCAGGTGTCCTGGGAAAATCACATCACACACATCTCCAGCAGCATATGCTGTAGAGGTTTTCCTGACCTTAGGAGTGGGGGAAAGGAAGATACTAGAAAAGAAGTTAAAAAGAGAGAAAGTAACTTCCCTCATTTCTTGAACTTTAGCTATGAAGGGGCAAAATGAGGACATTGCCACCCACAGTAAGAATTCTGTCCTGCCAGTGAAATTTTCCATTGGACTCAACATTTCTAGCATTGCAGTAGTCGAAAACTTTAGCTGAGCATTTAGAAATACAGTTTAGGCAACTAAAGGGAAGGAGTAGGCAAAGGGACAGAGGGAATGTGAACACAGCAATTAGAAGAGTTCTAGGTGTTAATTATGTTCACCCTCTCACTCTGCAATGGAACACTACTTCATATATCATCTTCTCCTATTCCACAGTTCTCTTTCTCTTAGCTCATTGCTTGCTGTACCCATATCCTTCCTGATCACCAAATATATCTTCCCACTGCAACTTCCTCTGAAGTCCCCAACTGAGTGGGATATTAAACATTATCATGAATATTAGGATATGTAGAGTGTGTTTTCAGGACCACACCGAGAATTCTACAATTAGAGTATAAATAAACCAGACCCTCTTCAAGCCATATACAACTCAGGCATAAGTTGGCCATGTAAGACATTTTACCTACATGGTCTTATATGTAGGATGAACTTAAAGAATAACTTCCAGAGGGTATCAGCACCCACCTAATTGGCTAAAGCAGAGATAGGAAGACCTACTTCCCAAGCTATATAAATAAGGGATAGGTATGCATGTGTGTGTGTGTGTGTGTGTGTGTGTGTGTAATGTATTTCTCAAGTGTGAGTAAACCATGAGGAGGAAAATCTTTTGTGGGCAACAATCTTCATAGGTTTAATTTGTGTGGAAAATGCTCATGGTTTTTGTATTTGCTAAGCCAAAAATGCCATTTTCTATACAATGTATTTCTCAAGTATGAGTAAACCATGAGGAGGAAAATCTTTTGTGGGCAACAATCTTCATAGCTTGAGGTTTAATTTGTGTGGAAAATGCCCATGGTTTTTGTGTTTGCTGAGCTTAAAATGCCATTTTCTATACAACTTCTCATGCCAACAAACAAACCACATGCATTTCTCCACAGAATAAATCCCAGATTGCAAATATTCTTGGAAAACCCTGTAGCTTCTGATGACTTTTTTCACAGTGAGGAGAAAAATGATAAAATAATTCAACTTTGTCTCCAAGAATAAGATTTGTGAAAGTTTACATCCCTGTGGACAAAGACAGATGCAGCCTGCCCAGGATGGAGAAAAACAGAGGTTTGTGGATCTATGGGCTTATCTACACGGGCCAGGATACACTTGTTCCCTGCCAGCCTATCTTTTCTCTGGATCTGGCCTGTTCTGCCCCCATTACCTGGAGAAAATGGGTTGGCTTCCAAACAGGAACACTAGCCATTGCTGCAATTGCCACCACCACTATTTTTTCTGCTGACACAGAAGCCAGGAAGGGGGCCAGCAACATGTGACTAAAGGCCTCCTGCATGTGAACAGTCTTAGTCACATGCTGAGGGACCCCTGTGTGGTTTCCAGGATAGCCAGGGAGTGGACAGTGGCAGCGAAGGAGAGCATGCTAGGATGGGCTCCCATGGACATGTTGGGCCTGATCCATTCTGTCTTGGCAGTACCAAATTAAACAAGGTATTTTCTTATTGCAGTTTATCATGCCGTACACAGCTTGCCCCTGTACCAACCCCTGGGGGTGATGAGGACTGCCCAGGGTCAGACCGCGGCAAAAGCCCTGTATCATATGGACTGCAGGGCTCTGGAACGGGGGCAAGCTGAAATATTTAGCCCATGTAGTTAAGCCCTAAATCAATGAGGAAAAGCTGGAAGGAAGGCATATCTATGAATTTTGCATTAAACCAGAGGCAGACATATGCTGAGGGATGGACATGCTGAGGGATTAGACATCTCTGTATCCTCAACATATTAGACTGGAGGGTCAGCAGTGACCAGACATGACGTTTCTAGCATCCAGGGGCTAATTCACACTACATAACTATAGCACTGTTATTCCATTTTAGGTGCCACGGTCTGACCCCCAACTCAGACTGAGGATGTGGATGATGCCCTCCTAGAACAGATGATCACAAATTCATAAAGGAAAGATATAGTAGTTATGGGAGATTTCAACTATCATGATATTTGTTAGAAGTCAAATTCTGTAAGGTCTAACAAGTTCCTCATTTGCTTTGGAGGCTCCTTAGGTGGAAGTGATCATGTTCTCCTGGAGTTTGTTATACAGTGGAAATGGGAAGCCAGGTATACTCAGGCACACATTCTAGACTTTAGGAATACTGATTTGAGTAAACTTAGGGAAATACTGGGTGTGATCCCATGGTCAGGAATACTAAAAGAGAATGGAGTTCATGGTGGATGGAAGTTTCTTAAAAGTAAGATATTGCGGGCACAACTTCCAACAGTTACAATGAGGATGAAAAGTGGGAGGTGTCTAAAGAAACCAGGATGGACGTCTAAAGAACTTTCAACTGAACTAAGACTGAAAAGGGACATGTACAAGAAATGGAAAAGGGGGGAAATGACCAAAGAGTAATTCAAATGAATAGCCAGAATATGTAGTGAGAAAGTTAGAAAAGCAACATTGCAGAATGAGCTCAGCCTTGCGAGAGAGGTTAAAAACAATAAAATAGGGCTTTGGGGATATGTCCATAGCAAAAGAAAGATCAAGGAAATGGTATGACCACTGTGGAGAGAAGGTAGTCAAATGCTAACAGGGGATAGAGAAAAGGCAGAGCTACTCAATACCTTTTTTTGCCTTGGTCTTCTCCCAATAGGAGAACAGTGTCCAACATGGGAAAAATGAAGCAGATGATGCAGTAGGGGAAATGCACCAAAGAACAGGTAAAGAAGTAGTACAGGAATACCAAGCTACTCTACATGAATTCAAGTCTCCAGGGCCAGATGAACTTCATCCAAGGGTATTAAAAGAACTGGCAGAAGTAATCTTAGAGCCACTGGCAATAATCTTTGAGATTTCCTGTATAACAGGAGAAGTCCCAGGAGACTGGAAGAGGGCAAATGGTCCCATCTTCAAAAAGGGGAAAAAACAGGACTCAAACAATTACCATCCAGTCAACCTGACACCAATGCCAAGTATTATAGGGAACATTAAACAGTCAGTCTGTAAGAACTCAAAAAGGGATGTCATGATCACTAAAAGCTGACATTGGATCTAGGAGTCTTAGTAGACCACAAGCTGAACATGAGTGAACAGTGTCATGTGGCAGCTAAAAAAGCCAATGCGATTCTGGACTGCATCAATAGGAGTATAGTGTCCAGATTGAGTGATGTAATAGTACCACTTCATTATGCTTTGGTTAGACCTCACCTGGAATACTGTGTCAGTCCCAGGCACCACAATTCAAAAAGGATATTGACATGCCGGAATGTATCCAGAAGAGGGTGACCAAAAGGGAGAAAGATCTGGAAGCCATGCCCTATGAGAGGTGGTTTAGGGATCTAGGTATGTTTAGCCTGGAGAAGACAAGGTTAAGAGGCAACATGATAGCCATGATTAAATATTTGAATGGATGTCATATTGAAGAGAGAGCAAGCTTGTTTTCTGTTGCTCCAGAGACTCTGACGATTATCAGACACTTGAAAAAGACCCAAAGGAGCTCATAAGAATGACATCACTGTACCAGGAATGGGTCCTGGTATCGCATAACGTCATCCTGCTATCATTCTTGCTCCATCCTCCCTCCATGCTGAGGCGATGAAAAAGGCATCACTTTTCATTTAGTGGGGTTTCTTCTAATGAAAAGCAGTACCTTTTTCATCATGTCAGCACGGAGGGTGGACAGAGCAAGCATGCAAACAGGACGACATCATGAGATACCAGGACCCATTCTTGGTATAGTGATGTTCTCATGAGCTAGTCTGGGGCTTTTTTCAAGTGTCTGATATCTCCTAGGACACGAAGCAATGGACTCAAACTACAGGAAAAGAGATTCCACCTAAACATTAGGAAAAACTTCCTGATGCTAAGAGCTGTTTGACAGCAGAATACACTGCCCCAGAGTTTGGTGGAGTCTCCTCCTTTGAAGGTTTTTAAACAGGGGCTGGATGGCCATCTGCTTTGATTGTGTATTCCTAACAAGGCAGGGAGTTGGATGGGATGGCCCTCGTGGCCTGGTCCAACTCTATGATTCTAACTAGAAAGCCCAGGATTCCATGGGATGGAACCATGGCAGTTAAAGGAGAATCATATCCCTATAAATGTATAGTGTGGATGGTTCCCCCAAATGTCACTTCCAGTCACTTTTGCATGCTACTATTTTGCAGTTTTGGAGTGAAAAGGGACAGAGTTTATGGGCAACATAATGACCCTTAGGGCCTATTTTTTTTGCCAGAGAAAGGGGGTGTAAATCCTGCTATTGCTTCTGACCAGAGGGGAGTCATTGAATCAACTGCATTTACCTATATGTTGTTACCCTAGGAGGTGGGGGGAACACGTTAGCGTCCCATCCACAATGCCAGACTCTCCTTTGAATTCTAGGGAATTATAGCTCAAAAGGAGGCCTGGGAGAAGAGGATAACTTCAGGAAGCTTTCCACCTATGTATACTAGTACTAACTGTAGAGGGCACTCCAGTTAAAGTAAAATAAAGTATTTTTATTAGAATAAGATAGACTAACACACACAAGAAAATACACTCTTTGGAACCATGCAAGGCTAGTGAAGGGAAAAAGCAGGAGGGGTTGGATAGGGAGAAGTCAGGAGTGTAAGGATTTACGAATCTCTGAAAAAAAAGGTATGTGCAATGAAGAGGCTCAGACAGAAACTGAGGGTGGCACAGGAAAGAAGAACATGAAGGGATCCAGCTGTATCACACCTTGCTAGGTTTTGACCTATGACATTTATACTCTATTTAATGCCTTGGGGGGTGCTTTGGTATTGACATAGCCCAGATGGCTTTCTCATGGAATAGACAAAAGGGACTGAAACGTAACTGATCACTGTAGCTCCAGAGTGATATAACATTTATTGGCTTGCAACAACCTTGTAATTTTGGACAGGAGGTGGGGTGAGGAAAGATTTCCATAGGGTATGGATTGAGTAATGGTCACATGTTTGCATGATTGAATTATTGCTTAATGTGCCCAGGGTTGGGAGAAAGGATTAGCATATACCCCTTAACGACTGGGTTATTAGCATAGACATACTAACAACTGGGGTTTTCCACCAGTAGATTGCTAGACATGTCTCAGATCATTGTGACCTGTGACTGCCCTCCAGTTCACCTAACCCTACAATCAACGTGACCCTGAAAAGTGTCCAATATGTACAGTTATGGAATCTCGCAGGGAGGGGTAGTAGGTTATGCTAACAACGTCAACTCACTAATCAGAAGTTGAATCAGGGAGTCCATTGTAGTTCAGACTAGGTGCTTTAGAGGCCTGGGGTTCTTAGAAGTAAGAATATAGGCTTCTCAGATCTTTAAAGATGCAGCCTTTATTATTCTGTAGAGCCTTTCCTATCCAAAGCCACAGGCCAATTATTCTAGCCTTCCCAAACATCCCATGGAAAACTTGTGATGGACCTCTGTATGAACATTGTAACAGACCTGGCTTGGAGCAAGCAATGAATCTGCTGGAAACATTATTGGACTATCCAACGGAATTGCAGCCAAACTTTTATCATGCTATCATTTTATATACATATATAAGGGTTTGAGAAGTCTGGGGTGACATGGAGCACACATGTTTCCTAGGGGCCACATATGGCATACAAGCTGCGTGATTCCCAGCACATCAGAGACAATTTGTTTCACTAGTAAACCAACAAGAACAAATGAAATGCAACACTAATCCTGACCACTGATGTTCCTGTAGCTTGGGGAAAACTCCCCCAGGGTATGGTACTCTACCCCAGATATTTCAAAATGCTAAAATAATAAAAAGTATATGATAATTGTATGTGTCTCCATCTCCCATTATGGTGGAACAGAAGAATGGAAATATGCACCAAATGACATTGCCCTAATGGTTTTCCTTAACCTCTATTAAGAGGGTGAGCAAAGATCCAAGCTCCTGTGCTAGAAAGTAATACAGTAATACATCTGATGGGTAAATGCTAAATTATCAGTCTTAAGAATCTGACATTCTGAATAGACTGGTCAGACTGCTCAATTAACAGCTCTAGGTATCATATGTGTGTTCTATCTGGAGCCATTGCACATGACACAGGATCCGCTGACGTGAAACCAAATCTCTGACCTTTTTTTTTTCTACTGGTGACAGTAGCTGCAAGTCATCGTCTATCCTCAGAAGCTCTGGTGGATCTACATACAAATGGATCATTCTGGGAGTTTGAAATGAGTTATTTACGCCTTTATTAAAAGTTCGATTTAAAGTATCACCTTCTCCACACACACACTGCAATACTTTGAATTCTGAATATATGTTTTCGTTCCATGACTTTCTTTTCTGATTGTTGCTGGCCTTAAATAAATGATGCTTATGTTTTTTTCATCAATGAATTTTTATCAGTGGAAGAAAAGAGGATGTAAACTCAAATGGAAAAGGACATAATAGGAGCAATGCTCCTTTCACAGAATAATTCAAAGAATCATAGAATGGTAGGATTGGGAGGAATTCCAAAGGGCATCCAATCCAACTCTCTGCCATTGCAGGAATCTGTATCTAAAAAATACCTGACAGATGGCCATCCGACTTCTGTTTAAAAAAAAAAAAAAAGTGAACGAGAATCAGCCACTTTCCAAAGTAGTCTATTCCACTCTCATTGATCTCTTACCAGTAAGAATTTCTTCCTAAATGGTTAATCCTCTCCTACCATTTGAATCTATTGGTTTGGGGTCTACCCTGGGTCCTCACCATATGCAATCACATTTTCACTTGTAAACAGGATGTACATGGAGGATCTGCCTTGTTTCGAAGGGGGAAAAAAGGACGCCACTCTGGAAAATTCAGCAGTGGCATTTGGACCAGATAGGAACAGGTTTCTATAGGTTTGGGGGAGGCTAAAGTGCTCCCCTGAACCTCAAAATTTTCCCATCCCTGAACTGAGAGGACCAGGCTGTGAGAAGGGAATTGATTGGAGAGAGGCATGCAGCCCCCAGGGCTGTTTTTAATGATCCCCCAGTGATTAAAAAAAACTTTTTGTCCAAAATGCACTTTGAAGGACATGGAGGGCATTTTCACCACATTTTGTCATTTCCCTAGGCCAATTTAGATCCAAGTGAGGTCTTTTCCTTTTGGAGCAGGATGTGAATTCGAAATTACCTCCACTTACTTCCTGTTGTCGGAACAAGTCTATCCCGGGCCTAAAATGGCTGATGAGGAGGCTAAAAACATGATAGAAATGCCCCCATGCCCTCAAATAACATTTGTGGGCAAAAATATGTGTGGGTGGGGTGCAGTGGGGAGGTGGGCCTACAAAGTCTACTTGGGGGATGATGCAGCCCCCTAGCTGTCTACAGTTGCCCACTCCTCTACTAAAGGCTTATGGTTCTGATGTATGACAGTTGACATAATTAGCAATGCAACAGGACTAACCTACAGCCTGTGGCTCTCCTAGCATGGTTGATACCAAATGTCTCTAATTTCATGGGATGGGTGGTAAAGATCACCCCAGCTCAATTTGCAGGTTGTGGAAGGCCCTAGATGTCCCCATGGATGTCTAATGCGCCCAGAGAAACCAGAGCACAATAGTGTCTCTTAACTGAGGGCTTATCTACTTGGGCAATTTACCCTGTCTTTCCCTCATCTTGGGGGCCGTTTACATGGCCAAAATAATCCTCAAAGAATTTGCCAAGAAGCCTTTTAGTTCCCACTTGTTCTGCGACTTTTTCAGAAGGACAGGGTCTGAAAAAAGCCTAAGCGGCACATTTAATGACTCCGCTGATTTTCCGACTTTTTAAAAAAGTGCCGCATATTTGCACACTATCACTTTTGTGAACTACCCGACACTTTGAAGTTCGGATCGCTCATCATCCCCACAAGTGGGTGGTTCGGTTATGTGACGCAAAAGAAACCTGCCTACACATCCTTCATACGTCTCTGATAAACATCCTCCTTTGAAGCTCCCTCTTTAAACAGCTTTTTTTCCTTCTTAATGGAGGCAGTTCAGAGAACAAAGAAGGGTGGTAGGGGCATAGCTTGCAGCCATGCTGAGTGATTTAAAAGCACTTCGCAGCTAATTTTAATGCACATTATAATTGCATCTGAACTACATTGCTGAACTAATGAGGAACCGAAATAAAGTCGTGGGAACTGTGTGGCGCTAAATCGAAAGTGCACTGATGCGATAAATACCACAACAAAAATAGCCGTGAAACCAGCCCCTTGGAGTCCTGCAGTCCTGACGATTCAGGACCTTTGCCTGTCTTTCCCCTGGACAGTCTTCACACCCCCAGGGCAAAGATGGGACTAAGACAGGAGGAAGATGGGAGTAGGGCCCATTAAGGCATTTTAAAATAATGCCTGCTTTAATCTGCTGTTGGTGTGGGGGGTGGGAAAGATCAGGCCCCATGTTACTGCAGAAGCCCATTCAAGCATGCTGGCTTGTCTCTTCAGCTGCCCTTTGCCTCACGCTTCCACAGCAGGAAGCAGGCATGTAACTGCCAAGGCTGGTCACATGCAGGGCACCTTGGTCACATTATGGGCTGGCTTCCTGCCTTTCAGAGAGGGTGAGCTAGGCAGTGATGGCAGTGGCTGCAGCAATGAGCTGGTGTACCCCTCTGGACCTTGTCCTATTCCATCCAGGTAATGGGGGAGGAATGGACCTGATCCATGGTCAGCTATGCTGGTGGGGAGTTGGTGTATCCTGGCTCATGTAGATGAGTCCTGAAGCGTTTCAAAAAGATCTTATCTGACTCAGATGTGTGCAGTTGAGACACCTGTCTGTAATGTTGAGTCTGTAATGTAATGGAATTGGTCATCTGTCTGTAATCCTGAATAATTTGTGCTGTGAGTCCTATGCTCCTACCAGCCATCATTTTCAAGCCTAGATAGCAGGCTGATAGTTCTTTGTCTTATATTTGCCAATCTTTTACAAAGAGATAGCGGTGGAAGAACCAAACCCATTTCACTGTGTCCTGTTGACATGGTCAGAAGCTATCTCTAATTGTTTCAGACCAGAAATGCCAGGGCCCGGTACACTCCTGAATCCTGAAGTTAGCATCTGAGAAGCACCACTAATGCCTCATAAATCTCTATCTCCTCTCAACACAACAGGTTTGTACCACCATTTCCATCCACCAAACTTTTTGGATAGTTTCAAAATGGCAAGAATGCCAAACTACACTTTTCAACTTCCATTGCAAGTCTTTAATCTGGTACTGCCCACCCCACTAAAAAAAGATATAGTTAAATATGCATACTCATAGGTATCCAAGTGTTTGAAAGTATACACATTTACATGGGGGATTTGGGTTTTTCCTCAGATCCCTTTTCAAACAACCAATATGAAAGGAAGGGAACTTTGAACAACAAGGAGGGGACAGGCAAAAACTTAATTCCCCCCTCCCAACACCTCCCACAGCTGAATAAAACTTGGATTGCAATTGTGTTTCAAATATGTCTTTCTTCTTTTTGACCTTTTTATGGAATGTGTACTGTAGAACTTGAAGCAGGGGTGTGGGGAAAGCACACAGGCTCGGTGAGGTATAAGCTTGTTGGTTTCATAAGCTTTTTTTGGAGAGTGCCCAGTTTCAGTGCAGGATTTATAGGGGGAAAGGAGTGTGTGTGTATGGAGAGAGAGAGAGAGAGAGAGAGAGAGAGAGAGAGAGAGAGAGAGAGAGAGAGAGAGTAATATTCTTCACACAATGTCAATTAGGCCCCTGGGTAAAGATCACACAGCTTTGAAATGGTTCTGTTTTTTGACCACGTTCCAAAGAGCTCTAAGCATTAGAGAAGATGATGGCTGGCTGTAATGTAAACTGTTTAATGGGCGTACATGGGTGAGATCTCCATTTTCCCAAGCGCTGGGGTTTTGTTTAAACATCTTAGGACATGGAGTGGTGTGTCAGCGAATAGGGATATGTGAATGTGGTGGGTGGGAATCAGATCATCTCTCTTTGTTACATTTCCAAAGGCTACTGCCATCAAAATACTCATTCACCAAGGGAGCTATTGTGATAAGCATCCACAGATAGTATGCACGGGTGTGAAAGAAGCAAGCTGGCATAAACATCAGTATTGTGGGTACAAAAAAGAACAAGTCCTTCCCTTTTTGGCTTCCTTTGTAGCAGTTCCAAAAGTCAAGTTTTCAATTACTCTTTCCCCTTTTTTTGTCAGTCCAGTGTGGTCTGTTGATCCGTGTTCTGATAGTTTTCAAGTCATCTGTAGCAAAGATTGAACCAGAATGGGGGTTTGCAACCTTTGAAGAGATTGGGGACACAAATAGGGATTTGAAAAATATTTTCACATTTTCTCATCCTGTATGAGAAATTGCATCCTATATACCTCATGGTAATCCAAGAACAGAATGGTCAACTGTCATGAGAGTGTTTGCATCAAAGGCCTTTTCTGTGGAAAAAAAAAATAGCACAAAAGCCTCTTTTGTACAAAATAATCTTGATTTGCACACAAAACTCAACAAAAGTATGTCCACGCTTTCTGACGTAGTCTATTCTACTGCTGGAGAGTTCATACCATCAAGGCATTATTTCTTAGGTTTAGTTGGAATTGGCCTGATTGTAATTTGAATCCATTGGTTTAAATCTTATCCTCTGAAGCAGCAGAAAACAAGCTTGCTCCATCTTCCATGTGAAAGCTCTTCTGATACTTAAAGCTGGCTGCCACCCCTGGGCACAGGAGTCTAGGGCCTGGATACAACAGATAAACATATTTCTCTTGTTGAAACCAAACATGGCTTTGGACCAACTACAACATATTTGTGGTAAGACGTATGGAGTATCATCATCATCATCATCATCATCATTTATATCACTCCTTTCTCCTGCCAGTAGGACTCAAAGTGGCTAACAACATATTTAAAAACATTATAAGTTAAAAACAATACAAAAGTAAAAATTACGGTATAAATATAAAATTTTAAAAATGACTAAACAATGTATAAGTTAATTAGTTATTTATTAAGGGCTTACCACACTCTGAAGTAAAGCTGCAGTACAGCACAAACATATCATCTTCTGTGCTGCCTTACTGCATGTCATTGTCCTTTTGTTCCGGTCCCATTGGGGACCAAAGTAAAATTGTGTCTTTTTGTTAACCGGAAAAACCCGTTTGCAAAAAGACATGATTTTACCTCTGTTCACCACAGGACTGGAATGACAGAAGAACAATGATATCACATGGTAAGGCAGCACAGAAGACAAAACCTTCCTGCTCCCCTGCCACTTTACTTTGGAGTGCAGTAAGCCAGTTAGTAACTGCCAGTTTGGTCATTGCTTGAATTTGGAAAGATTTGAAAAGGATCTGTGGCAAACTTGTATGGCAACTAGCTCCGATTGAAAAATTAACTTTAAAAAACTCAAATAGCTATAGGAAAGAAAGAAAAACACAATTATACTCTGGATTTGGAATTGTTTTATTGAATATATGGGTGGAAAAAGACATTTTTGGAACTTCCAAAGGTATTTGAATCTTTTTGAATGACTGTAAGGAAATACTGTTGACATCTTCTATTTTGTGTAACTTAATTGCAAAACAATTTTGTGTACCACTGCTGGGGCTGGGGGGCTGGGGATGATGTTATAATATAAAATCAATAAAAACATTTTAAAAAGAAAAATCAAATGTAGGAAACACAGAAACTGAGAGATTCATTTATCCTTGTCATACTTCATAATCTTGAAATTTACATCCAGATCTTTGTATTTTCAATCAGGCTGGGCTGAATTAGATTTGCCACCTAATTTCTTTTTCTGAGAGGATCCTCATTTTTAAAACCACTAAGGCAAGCATGATTTTCTTCATGCTGGGAACAGCTTTTCCTAAGGCTATGTCTGTTTGTTTTTTAGTAGCTTAATTCCACTGAAATATATTTGAGCAACTTTTGAGTCTTCTGCATCTCAGTTTGCATATCTAAGAGAACACCTGTAAGATATAGTATCAATGGTATCCAAATCCACTGTGTGTGTGTTAGAATGCAGTCACAATAAAACAATTTTTCAGCATATGTTGGAGAGTTGCTTATCATGCAAGAGTCCTATTCAGATGTTAAAGGGATGTGTTCGCCAACATGCAAGGAAGCAGTGCCTCGTAGCCTCTCCATCTCCAGTTCCATCACTTTTCTATGTGTGCAGGACTGGAGAGCCTCCACTATTTGTTGTCTCCATATGAACTGGAATCCTGATTTTTCAGGATTCCAACTGATTTGATGAGCCTCCGTGGTTAGTGGAGGCTCTCCTTTTCAGACCCATTACCTTTTTTACCTGTCAGGAGATAGAAGTGAGGACAGAGGCACACAGTAACACACAGGGGTTGTCTAGACAGTGAAAATACTCCTCATAGAATTTGAAAATAACACCTTTTGTCCCAATTAGATCCCATGGTGGCTCGCCTTATTCAGAAGCAGGGGGCAAGCTGCGAAAACTACACAGGAAAAGCCTTTGCATTTTTTCCCAAAGTCTTTTAAATAATGCATAGTAACGCACAATACTGCTCATTTGGACAATTGATTCAGGACACTGCACATTTTCAGAGAGGAACAGAAGTGCACAGTGGATTGGTCAGATACGTGCGTCGGACGGACTTGCCATTAAGGAAGTGGCCAGAAGCACCATTTTGTATTTTCACATTGCTAATGGTGTGCTTTTTTGGTCCTCCCAGGTGACCAAATGCTTTTTTTAAACAGAAGGTCATACCTGCATACCTTTGCTTTAAAGTTTAAAAAATTGTGCAGCGGTGACAGTGTGTGGAGAAAAATAACATGCTAATTTACTCGGCCACATCTTGATTCACTGTCTTGTGCACTTCTGACATGGATAGTTTCACATACTATCAATTTTGCCAAAAGACCATGGAGACAAATGAACACTGCTGCAAATTTGCAATAACGCACAGGAATAAACATTATATCCTCTTGTTTAGACAAGTCCACACTTTCTCCTCATGGGGTGGCTAAAATGCTTTGTTAATTCCTGAATAGGGCTAGAACCCATGTAGAATTTGTTTGGGGTAATATAAAATGATGAAGTAGGGATATAAACCTTTCTTTAAAGAAATTATAGACAAAAACATATTTTTATCATTTTTCTCCCTGCTGTCAGAAAGACCTTGAATACTTTTTTTAGTGTTTAGGATTTAGTGTTTAGGATTCATTCTAAGTTAAAAACACATGTGCCATTTTTTTTAATTTTTTTGCACAGAAAATGTGAAAAGTCAAGATGATTTTCTGCAAAAAAAAAAAATAGAAGCTTGCTTTCTATGCAGGAAATCCCATTTTTGCATTAGAAAACCATGTATTTTTTTATTTTTTAGTATTTTGCACAGAATACTGTATATCTCAATTTGTAAAGGTTGTCAAAAGGACAGGATTCTCTTCATCAAGGTTTCCTGGAACTCAAGAAACCATTTTTCATAGATCATAGAATCACAGAATGTTAGATTTGGAAGGAACTAAAAGACCCACCTAGTTCAACTCCCTGCCATGAATAACTTACACAAGTAAAGCACTCCTGAAAGATGCCCATTCCACATCTATTTAAAGACCTCCCATTAGGCCCTGTGTGCAGGGCCTAGCAAAAGATTGGTTCAGACTGCATTTGACATGCTAGGCCCTGTTACCCTTTAGTAGAATGGGTCAAGGAGAGGTTTCTCTCCAGAGCTGGAGGTGGTGGGAGGGAATGAGAATGTCATCCTACAGCCAAGGAGATAAGGATTGGATACATCCTGGCACCTGGTACGATAATTGGCAGAAATTGACGACATTTTCAATAATTGACAAAAAATTTCTCTTGTTAATTGACTTGAGAAAGTTTTCCTTTCTACCCACTGTGTTTGCAAAGATTCAATAAGAGGAACACATATAAGGTGAAGGCAAGATAAAGGGCTTCGCTTCACTGCCATGTGCAACTCTGCGAAGCCAGTTTGTATCCTTCTGCTTTTTATGTCAGTATGATTAATGAGAAAATGCCTGTTTGGTTTTCTATCCACTGCCATCCTGTTTGGTTTTCTATCCACTGTTATTAATAAACTAGACTTCTTTTCAAGACCAGAACTGGTGCTTGGTCATTTTGCTTGCTTCATATCCTGAACCAGCAGAGCCTTCCCCCAAGTCTGGGAGGTGCTGCCAGTGCAACACCTCCAAACAAGGAGAGCCACCACCGTCTGAGTCAGCCCATGTCACTGTCAAGGAGTTCTTACAGTAAATATGTTCTTCCTAATGTTTAAGTGGAATCTCTTTTCTTGCAGTGCAAATTCATTGCTTCATGTCCTACTCTCTGGAGCAGCAGAAAACAAGTTGGCTCCATCTTCAACATGCCCCCTTCAACTATTTAAAGATGGCTATCTTGTCACCTGTCAATCTTCTCTTCTCCACATTAAACATAACAAACTCTACAAGTGGCTCCTCGTAAGGCTTGGTTTCCACACCTTTGATCATATTGGTCACCGTTCTTTGGACACGTTCCAGTTGTCAATATCCTTGAACTGTGGTCTCCAGAACTGGACAGCATTCCAAATGAGGTCTGCCAAATCAGATAGAGCAACATTGCTGCTTCCCTTGATCTGGACAAAATATTCCTGTTGATGCAGCCCAGACTTACATTGGCTTTTTTGGCACTGCATCACACTCCTGATCCATCATTAGCTTGTGGTCTACTAAGACACCTGGACTCTTTCCAGATGTACAAGTATCACTCATCCCATATTTGTACATTTCATTTAATATTTGAATGGTTTTGGAAGGTATTTCCCCCCATTTCTATCAGGAGGTGATGGGATATTGCTAGATCTAGAGTCTAGATTTAACTGTTTTTGTGGGGCTCAGAAATGTTGCATAACTTCTGAAACAGATAATCAATGAAGAAGGAGGACTTTTTCCTTTCTTGTAGGAGGAATTATCTTCCAGCTCCCTCTAAGTCTCTCTGTTTCCAATCTTCCTGACTATGGGCTTGTCTACACTGGCCAAATACCCAGGATTGCCCCTGTTCCAGAGCCCTGTAGTCCAAACAACTCAGGGCATTTACCCCAATCTGTCACCAGGCAGTTGCAATGGCTCCCAGAGCTGATACAGGGCTGGAACAGAAGCAAGCCAGGATAGGGCCCTTTACCACAGTTTAAGAAAATAGTTTAATCTGGCATTCCCTGATTGGGCCCCATATGTTCATCCCAGAATGCCACTCCTTGCTGCCACCGCTACCTCCCTGGCTCTCCCAGAAGCCAGGCAGGGGACCTGCAGTCACATGTGGGATCCCTGCCTGACTTCTGCATTAGTGAGAAAATGGCAGCAACGGTGGCTTTAGCAATGGGCCGGTGACCTATTTAGACTCCAGCCCATTTTCTCCAGATAACATGGGGAAACTGGCTAGCTCCAGAGGCAGGATACACTGGCGGGGAGCTGGCATATCCCACCTGGTGTAAATTAACTCAAAATCCTCGCAACTCTAGCAGCCAGGAAAGGCTTCAGACAGGCTGCTATGTAAGTCCTGAGTGACAGCACTTCACCCCCTTGCTACTCAAGTCTGAAAGAGAAGCATTCACCCTTCCTGCTGTCTTACAGCATCTACTTTCCAAGCCCTCTTCTTCGGCACACATCCATGGTCTTTTAGTGGCCTCTTGGAGCCTCCCACCACTGCTGATGGAGGCTAGCAGCTTGGTCACATTCTCTCAGGAGGCTGGAATGCTGGAAACAGGCACGGTGGTGCCTCTGGTGAATCCTGCTTTTCTACACCAGCCTAGGGCTCTGAGGAATCCCTGAATCAAAACCTCAGACACTGCACAGGATGCTGGAGAAGCATGAAGCAAGAAAGACTGCAGTGTTTGATCAGAAAAAGACCCTTGGATTTTTTTTACTAGGATTTGGCTCCTCTGGAGGCTTCTTCCTGTCCCCCAGTCAAAGGAACAGATCTACACCCATTTACTCTTCTGTTCCTGAGCACATCTGATCTATAGTAGAGCAATAAGCTGAACCTCACTTACATTATGGGTAATTCTTTTATTCACATTTCCCTCTGTATTTTAGTTGGAAGGGCTTGGCTAATTTGATTGTTTTGGATATACCTGTTTCCCCTTGCATTTATTTTCACAATATTTTAATCAGAAATGTTTGGAAGTGCTGAAACCTGTTTCAAGAAGCTTAAATCATTTATTATCATTTCATACATCCCTTCATATAAGTTTCACATGTGCGCACGTGCACACACACACACACACACACACAAGTAGATAAATGAAGTGGTGATCTGTAGATACTGATAAGGGAAGCCAGAGAGCTCCTGGGTGATGTGTATTCAACTGCAGGCTGACTCCTCTTATGCTAATACAGCCAATTTCCTCTTTTATTTCATTTCTGGAGCCTCAATCTGTGATCTCTGATAAGGTTCCCAAGGATACCGTCTTTCCTCACAAATGGCGAGGTGGGGGGGAGGGGAAGAGGGAGCCGACAGGGGGGACTAGGTGATGGAGATGTGTAACTTCCAGAGAGCACTAGTGAATGAATAATTTAAAACTCGCCCAGAGATTTGAGGCAAAACAGAGAGATAAGAGACACCACAGAGTCCTCTCTGTGTATTCAGAGCTTCATCTTCCAATGACAGGTGACCTCCAAGGTCAAGGGCATGATGGGAAATGGAACCAATGGTGGCAAAAAGGGTAGTACATCCCAGAAGGAAGTCATGATTCAGTTGGTGTCAAATGGAAACTTGATCTCTTTCCTTTCCCCCTCCCATCCCCGCCTCTTCTAAATTTACTCTAAGGTTTGGTTTCCCCTTCCTTCCTCACACTGGAAGGTTGGTTTTGTCCCCATTCAATGAAGTTGGTTCAATAAAAAGGAAATTTGCACTAGTCAATGGATTAATACACACTCTCTCTCTCACACACACACAAACAGAGGCACATGGGTGATAGCTATCAGACTTTTGAGCCAAGATCTTGGTGTCTGTGTACATGCATAATGAAATTTTCTTTGTTTGCCATCTCAGTGCAGATTAAGAATGATGCCTGAGAAATATCACAAATTGTTCCCTTTTTTTAAAAAAAAAATTACACTTCCATGATTTCTGCAAAGTGCTGATTTATACCACTTTAAATTTTTAAAAATCTGTGATTGAAATGCTACATTGTGCTTGGCATTGTGTAAATCTACACTCAGGGAGTTATGCAGGGGCTGCACTATACCAGTACTAGTCAAAGTGTTGGTCCTTGGACCAGTTACCAGTCTGTGGGGACTCTGCAGGAAAGAAAGAAACAATTGTGGCCAATGTGCACAAATACCAATCCCTAGTGCATTGGGGCGGTGGAGGGGGGAGCCAGTCCCAAACATCAATTGCCTGAGAGGCACTACACTATACCACCCTTCTGCTAAGTATCAACATTATTCAGCCAAATGTATATTTGCTTGTGGGTCTATTTATTGTCTTGTTGTGCAATGGCGAAGTCATAAGGCATGTATCTGGAATCCTAGTGATTCAAGTGGTATATTGAAGGCCCTGATGAATAGCTGTGCATCATCTAAGAATATGAAACCATACAGCTGAAATCTTGTTGTTTAGTACCAACTACAATAGAGCCATCAACTCAATTGCTAAATGGTAAGCTGGGGCAAAACTAACAAAATGAATTTCAACAGGGAGAAATGTAAGGTACTCTATTTAGGCAGAAAAAATGAAATGCAGAGATATAGGATGGGTGACACCTGGGTTGACAACAGTACATGTAAAAGGGGCCTAGGAGTCTTAGTGGGCCACAAGCTGAACACGAATCACCAGTGTGATGTGGCAGCTAAAATAGCCAATGTGATTCTGGACTACATCAATAGGAGTATAGTGTCTAGATCAAGGGATGTAATAGTACCACTTTATTCTGCTTTGGTCAGACTTCACATACCGTGTCCAGTTCTGGGCACCACAATTCAAGAAGGATGTTGACAAGCTGCGGTGTGTCCAGAGGAGGGCAACCAAAATGAATTTGACGAGGGTGACATTGACTGGGGTGATCTAAAAAGAGGTCAGGTGGAGGTCACAAGGTGTCTTAGAAATATTTTAGCAAGCAAAGCTGAACTAGGATTGTGAGGAAGCCCCTGTTAAACATGCCATTAAGGAGACATGTGCTAATTCCTTCTTGGGCACCTCAGCAATGAGTCATCCAACCAAACAACAAAATGACCTTTCCAACCCCAATTCCAAGGAAATCTCACCTCAAAACAACCCCCCCTGCCTGTCTTGCATTGTGAGGTTATCATAAACATATTGATTTCTATCTCCTAGTCATTAACACAATCATGTAAGTTTTGGTTTCCTTTGTTTACTCAGTGGAAAACCAGAGGGGCGGGATGATGATGATGATGATGATGATGATGATGATGATGATCCTAGCCAGAGTACCCATTCAGGATATGAAGCAGGGTCTAAATATTAGACCCCCAAGAAATAAAAGGTGTGCCACTGTGGAGAAGCCCAGCCACTATCTTTCTCAGTATACCCCTGGATTGGAACTTCCAGTGCCACCATCAGACTTGAGTACTTCGAAACTCTATTCCTCAAGAATAGTAACTATCACCCTATCTCCTGAATCTATCCTTCTAGCCAGCTTTTCTGCCTTTACTCCTCAATAGCCTTGTGTGGTTCTTAGGAACATGTGTTGTGTGTGTGGATGCTTTTGTGTTATTTGCAATAAAAATACATTTTGGGGTCGTGTTGCTGGCGGCTGTTAGGCTTCCCAAGGGCTGCACTGGACCCGCCGAAGGATCAAATATAGCCTGTAGGTCACACAATTGCCATTCTGCTCTAGAGAGTCAAATGTTCTAAATCTCTAAATGACTATTCATTGAAGCCCTTTTCAAAAGATACCCTGCAAACCCTAAGGCTGATGAGTGGGAGTACAGCTGCATGCAATGGCTCTACTCCCAATGGTCATTCCTACTTTGGCTTTCTTTCTCAACATTCACAAGTCCCACAAGAATCTGGTGAGCAATCTACAAGCAATCAGCTAAATATCTCTAGACTCTGCTACATGACTGGGAGCTGTGTGTGTAGCTAGGGTGGAGAAAGCAATTCATTGGGTTTACCTTTCTTTACACAAATATCCATTTTACACCTCCTGAGACTCAGTAATGGAAGATCTCTTCTCGGAAACCTATATGCTTTCTTGGCTTACAGTGTACTTCAGAGAGAGAAATGCACACAAACACATATGCCGAACTGAAAACTATACCCAGCTAAAATGTGTACACTTGAGAAATACACACAGGCATTCTTTAGTCAATGGGGAAAAATATGGGCATTTAAAAATGTGTACATGGGAAAATGCATAAATGTCCATACTGTAAGGAGGTAAAAATTCACAGTCAGCTACAGAACTAGGACCAAATGAAAATGCTGGTGTGAATCTGGGAAACAGAAATGGACAGGTTCATTTTCATATTCTTATATTCAACCTTTCTTCACATGTTACCTGTACCTATAGGCCCTGTGTTAAAGGAGAAAACTTCTAAACAGGGCTAATGTGTTCTCTCGCCACTGTCATCACCTAGAGAACCATATTCACTCATCCAAGCAGGTTGCATTAGGGATGCCTGAGTATTTCTGTCTATGTGAAATTCTGATACAAATTGACCTGAACCAAGCATCTAATACCCAGCATGATTTAATTCTCAATTAGTTTTCACACTTCTCAGATGTTTATTGTTGTTGTTGTGTGCTTTCAAGTTGTTTCTGACCTATGTTAATCTAAAAATGAACCTATCATGGTGTTTTCTTGGCAAGATTTCTTCAGAGGTATTTTTGCCATTGCCTTCCTCTGAATGTGACTTGTCCAAGATCACCCAGTGCATTTTCATGGATGAGCAGGGATTCTGGTCTCCAGGTTCCTAGTCCAACACCCAAACCAGGCTGGCTGCCTCTCAAGTGTTTAGAAGTGTGTCCTTCACACCTCAAAGAAATACATCAAACTGCAGTTTATACATTGGGATAGGGCTACTCAAAGTGGTGGCCTATTACTTGCCATGATACCCCTTCACTCTCCCAAAAATGCATCGATTGGCTATATTTCATAAACTGGCTTATTATTAGCACTCAACGTGGTTGGCAGTAGACCAGGGACACCCAGATAAAAGGAATCAAGGCTTGCTCAGAAAACCTAAGGAAGTAGTCTGCTAAAATCCCCTCCCCCAAAAAAACAGGTGAGTTACAGAGGAAATGGGCTGATTCTCCTGGATGTTCATAGAAAGGAGTCATTCAATAATCCCATTAAGGTAGCTGGTAGCTGGACCTTAATAATCCCATTAAGGTAGCTGGTTTGCTTGCAAAACTGGTTGCAAATTTCTTAAAACAATAGATGTTTGCCCGAGACTTTTAGGGTTTTAATGTTTAATGTTTCAACCATTAGCGATCAGTAACACATCCAGAGAATCCATTCTCTAATCCTGGGAAACTGTGACAGACATTGCATTCCACTCAAACTAACCCCTTCAGAGGGAATATTGAGTATAAATATCACCCCAAAACACAGCCAAAATGTGCACAGTTTCCCTTCCTTCCATCAATCCATCACTCTTTATCACCAGGATTGCAGCTTCTACATGAATCTCTGCTGTTCAGATAGCTACAATATAGCACATCATCCAGAACTCTGTTCCTCTATCCCAATACTTCCATCTTTGTTAGCCTTATGTGACTGCTTGAAGTCTGAGTGTATGTGTGGGTGTGTTCCCTTGATTATTTTTCTATAAAAAACATTTTTATTTCATCCCCTGGCTTGGAGTCTCATCAGTGAGTATACATAGGTCAAAAGGTGTTGTATGTGGGGAAATAATCATTGTAATGTAAAAGCAATCTTGTGTACCTCATTCACAATCTTAGATAAGTCTAGGGTTTTTTCCCTGCATGCATTTTGTTCTCCCAAAATTCCCTTCTCTTACTTCACTGGGCACTTCTAGCCAACTAGAAGTGCTGGATGATTCACACATGACCTAATTTGAATTTTATTGCTTTTGTGTGACTTTCTCTTCTGAATCTGACTCTCTATGAGAATGGAGGCATCCTAAGCTTTCCTGTAACCATGCCATGATGCATCGGAACCCAGCCAAGGCTGGTGAGTCTTTCCTACCCATTCCTAGTCAGTTTAGGGACCTTTTCTTATGTTTGTTTTAGTATGTAGATTGAGACTGATATACCTTCAGTAAACTTTGTTTTGCATTTTAAACTGACTCCTTTGTTTTGCAATGAGTCTAATTTAACTGGGTGATCCCAGATCTCTGAATACACTTTCAAATGATAATAGAGCTTAAGTCTTCTTCTTAATCGCACTCTGCATAAAGCCTGAAGTCAAATGTGACTGAATGATTTTACTTTTTTTTAAAATAGGAGATAATTCTTGTTGTTTTTAAAGGACTAGATCCTGCAATTTTATTTTTAGACTCATTACCTTCCTACAAAAGGTCCCACCGTTACCCAGCCTCTCATTGCCATCTTGAGCTAATTAGAATTCTCCATATTAAAATTTGGACACTAGTGGGCTCCCCACAGACCCCACACAATTTGGAAAATAGGCTCATGGACTAGTGCTGGGCCATGAACCATCAGCTGCCAATCCACAGTGAGTTTCCAGGAAAATAATGAACAATTGTAGGCAATGGGCACAAATATGGTATCCTAGCACATGCGGCGGGGGGGGGGGGGGAGAATTGCCATTCCTCCACATCAGCTAGTTTAAGAACACTGACTTGAGATATTAATTATTAGTGCATAGTTTAAAAGAAATGCCTATGAAATGGGCATTCATTAAAATCTTGTGTGCTTTTAATATAACAATGAGGCAGAATAGGATGGAAAAGTTTTGTTTCCTGAAGTATATCTGGTATCAGCATTTCCTCTAACAGCAACAGGATGCTTCCTTCTTCCCCAGTGAGTCACATGGGTCATCCCTGCCTATCAGGAAATCGCAATTGGATTATAAAATGGCCTTGGTATGGGCAATGGAGCTGACCAGAGATTACCAAAGCTGCTCACATTGAGTAAATCCCCCTTTTTTGCCTCATCTCTCTTTAACTGCTTACTTCCTATATTGATGTACCACCCCGTAACTAAAATTCTCAAGGCGGCTTCCACCCTAGGCATTTTAAAGAATTGGCTTTAAAAGAATCCATTGTTGCATTACCAAAGCCGTCTGCCAGGCAATTACTATTTGTTTCCACATGATGCAGCCACGACCTCCACTTCCCAGACCTGGTTTACATTTCTGCCTCCGTCTTCAACTTATGTTTCTGCTTTCCTCTGCTTGAACGTTCCCTGTATTTTCATTCCTGAGCAATCATGGGCCTTTTATCTTTTGTGATAAACATGCACACATACGAAGGTCGCCATGCAGTGAACCTTACAGCGTTTGCATGTCTTTCGCCACCACCCGGCATACCATGTACGGTGTTTGCTTCTGCCATCCTCTGCCTCTTTTCTTGTTTTCCCTTGCCTTGAAGGCTTCAGAGATGTAAGGACAAGCTGAAAGAATGTCCTCACGTCACAGCTTGCCACAAGAGGGTACCATATTAATTATCCTAATCCAAGCATGGAAGGATAAGGAATGTTGGCGTCACACTGCCTGGGCATTTGGCACAAATGTTGGCCAGCTCTCCCACAGTCAAATATGCTTCATTGTGGTCCCTCCACCCTCTTTGCCTTGTTGAGTGAACAACATTTCATTTCTTCTTACTGGGCCTCACACTTACAGCAAGCGAAGTACATCTAAAGCAACCTTCTCCAACCTGGGGCCCTCCAGAAGGATTGGACTACAACCCCCACAATTTCTAGCTAGCCTGCTGCCAGGGAATGATGGCAGATGACTGAGGATGATGGAAGGCTCACACACATCTGGAAACCATGAGGTTGGGAGAGATTGTCTTAAAGCAGGGGTCCATCAGATGTTCTGAACATGATCCCCAGCAATTAGCTAGAGTGCATTTGGCTAATGGGAAACTGCCCACCCCTGTCCCAAAGCACAGATGGGCATAGGGCATGTGCAGAATGCCGTTGGTCAGCTCACTTTGGTACTTAAAAGGAATGTTTAAGAACAAATGTTAAAAACATAAGAACTGCTTTGCAGAACAGGAAAAAGGATGGTGTAATCACACATTCTGTAGCCATTCAGATCTCCCAGTGAACCAACCTCCCTCCTTCTCTCCCTTATTGTTTGACCACAGTAGTTTCTTTTTTCAATCACTGATACCACTTCTTTCTTGATCCCTGACTCATACAACAAAGCTAAATGTTAGGAGATTCACTACTAATGATGTAAATTTTGGCCTATTTCATTCTCACATGGAAGAATGAAAAACAACAACTATGTTTTCTCCCAGCTGGATGAGATTAGAAGAGCTTCTGCATTTTTTCCAATGATTTCTCACATTTCAGGACTTCTTTTGCAAAGAAAAAAAAAAGAATTTGCAAAGGTTTTCTTGTGCAAATAAACTTTGTTTCTGTGTGCAAGGCAATATTCTGTGCAAAATATAAGATTGTTTAATATTGTTGCTGCTAATGGGGCGGGGAGAATTCTGTCATCTGTGCTCTTGGAAGAGGCAAAATAATGACCCCTCTTTTAAAGATATTCATTCTCCCCAAGCAACAGAACATCTGAGAATATCCTTTACATTCCATTATTACAAAAGAAGTAACAGCTGCACTCTATTCTGCTTTGTTCAGACCTCACCTGGAATCCTGTGGCCAATTTTGGGCACCACAGTTTGAGAATCATAGAATCATCATAGAATCATAGAATTGCAGAGTTGGAAGAGACCACGAGGGCCATCCAGTCCAACCCCCTGCCAAGGATATCAACAAGCCAGAATGTGTCCAGAGGAGAGAGACCAAGATGATAAAAGGTCTGGAAATGAAGCCCTATGAGGAATGGTTTAAGCAGCTGGGCATGTTTAGTTTGGAGAGAAGACTGAGAGGTGTGACATGATTAAATATCTCAAAGGATATCCTGTAGAAGGTAGAATCAGTTTGCTTTCTGCTGCTCCAGAGACTAGGGACTTTATCACACGAGGCTGGCAAAGCCATATTCCCATGGGAAGATGGCATATTTGGATGTTACTTACTGCACAATGCTGTGTCTGTCCTGTAGCTATCCTGTGTCCGGTGCTATTCAACATCTTTATCAGTGACTTGGAGGATGGGATAGAAGGCATGCTAAGTAAGTTTGCAGATAACACCAAGTTAGGAGGGATAGCTAATACCCCAGAGGACAGGATCAGAATTCAAAATGACATTAACAGATTGGAGTGCTGGGCCAAAACTAACAAAATGAAGTTCAACAGGGAGAAATGTAAGGTATTACCATTAGACAGAAAAAAATGAAATGCACAGATATAGGATGGGTGACACCTGGCTTGACAACAGTACACAAAATCCACAAAATAGTGGTACCTTAATTGGCCCAGTAAAAAATGCACAGAATACATGTTTTACTGGCTTCTTCAGCATGCAAAGGTGTTAAAAATCCAACAGGAGAAGAAAAAAGTGATGATGATAGAGTCACAGGGCTATATTTTGTCAAGATATTGTTTTTGTTGTTGTCAATTAAGATGGTGTGGAGGGCTATCCATGTAGGGCAGAGGCCATTCCTCCCTTTGGCAATGTGGTCCAGGATTATTTTTAACACTTTTGCCTATTGAGGAAATGAGTGGAGCTTCAAAAGCTTGCATCAGGTATTTTGTGTATTTTTGGTTGACCCAATAAAGGTATCACTGTTTTGTGGATTTTGGAAATTACTGTATTTTGCTGCATGGCTAACACAGCTGCCACTGGATATGTTGACAGCACATGTTGAAGGGATCTAGGAGTCTTAGAAGACCTCAAGCTGAACATTAGTCAACAGTGTGATGCAGCAGCTAGAAAAACCAATACTGAAGATGCCAGCCACAAATGCAGGTGAAACATCAAAAAGAAACTATTCTAGAACATGGCCTCACAGCCCGGAAAAAAACCAATGGAAAATCTATGGATGCCAGCCGTGAAAGGCTTCAACTTCACATAAAACCAATACTATTCTAGACTGTGTCAATAGGAGTATACTGTCTACATAGAGGGAAGTAATAGTACCTCTCTATTCTGATTTGGTCTCACCTCACCTGGAATACTGTGTCCAGTTCTGGGCACCACAATTCAAGAAGGATATGGACAAACTGGAACATGTCCAGAGGAGGGCAACCAAAATGGTAAAAGGTCTGGAAACTTATATCCTATGAGGAGCAGCTTAGGAAGCTGCAGAGGAGAACATCAAGAGGTGACATGATAGCACTGCTTAAATATTTGAAGGGATGTCACATTGAAGAGGGAGCAAGCTTGTTTTCTGTGGCTCCCGAAACTAGGCCACGGAGCAATGGACTCAAACAACATGAAAAGAGATTCCACCTAAATATTAGGAAAATCTTCCTGACAGTAAGAACTGTTCAGAAGTGGAATACACTGCCTCAGAGTGTGGTAGAGTCTCCTTCTTTGAAGGTTTTTGAACAGAGGTTGGATGACCATCTGTTGGGAATGCTTCGATTGTGTGTTCCTGCATGGCAGGGAGTTGGACTGGATGGCCCTTGTAGTTTCTTTCAGCTCTATGATTCTATGAAATACATAGGTAAATCCAAATTTCAGTGGCTCTACTCTATTTGGAATTAGGAATAGGATTCAGGCCCATTTTGGCTTAGTTGGTTCTTTGCCTGGCCCACCAAAGGTCTTTATTCATATTCAGTTTTTATCTCTCCATATGTCCTCTATCCTATCCACATCTTGAAAGTCAATTGTTAATTGTTCAGGAAATAGTATCCTCACAGCTGCATTCCATCAGAGATGATTTTCAGGCCAATTTTCAAAAGCAGGCTCACAATGCACACATTTACACACATTTACATAATAAATACATAATGCATACATTTGCAATTCATTGGCATACTTTTAGAGAATACTCTACAGTTCAGTCTGAAGTTATCAGGTCATGAATAACCACAACCAGCATCCCTCTGTCCAGCTGTTTGGACATCCTCCTTGGTGCATCAGTCACATTTGGTGAAAATTGCTCTGAGCCACAAAAGCCACATGGGACTTTAATGATGGAGCTCCATCTATAAGTGCTTCCAGACTGTGAACCTGATTTTTTAGGGCAGGAGTGTGCAGCTGTCCTGGGGGTAAGCACCAATTTATCATCTGAGCCCCTCCAGTGGGTAGCACCAATGCAGTCTTGGTGACCTAATGATGTCATGTACTTTCCTGTTTTGCTTTTGGCTGGTTGCCAGCCCTTTGGGAGTTAGGTTCAGGAGGTTGGGGGTCATGGGTTTGAGAGAAGACCAACTGCCATGTTTTGGCCTAAATCCTATTGTTAGTCCTGGATAGAGTTGAGTCAATAAATCAATCAGATTTGCATACATGTTGACTCTCCATCCCATGATTCATTGAATGGGCCAACTCTATTTGGAACTAACCAGCAGGATGCCCACCAGTGTGTAGTTTCAGTGACTTGGGACTACTTGGGGACTGAAAACTAAATTATAAATAAAAGACAAAGAAAAGCCAGGTTCTGGATCTTCTGGGCAGTTGGAGAGGTTGCAAAGATTGGACTGGAGCTTTATGTACCATACTCGTTGGCTTGGTGGATGCATTCTTTGGACTAACCTACATGGAGCAGAATATACTGGCTTCCTGCTGGCATATTCTGCCAGTGCACCAGGCCTGTTCCTTCCCCATCACCAGCACAAAATAGAAGTCCAGACCTGTAGGAGTAATGAGTCTAAAAAATAAAATTGTATTAAAAATTCTAGGATCTAGTCCTTTTAAAAACAACAAGAAATATCTTCATTTAAAAAGAGTTAAAATCATTCATTTACTTTTAACTTCATGCAGAGTGCAACTTAAGAAGGCTGATTTAAGCTCAATTAACATTTAAAAGAAAAGTGTATTTAGAGGTCTGGGATCACCCAGTTAAATTAGACTCATTACAAAACAAAGGAGTCAGTTTAAAATGCAAATCAAAAGTTTACTGAAGGTATATCAATCTCAATCTACATACTAAAACAAACTTTAAAAAGAGGTTCCTAACTAATGGTATTTAGGGTAGGAAAACAAACTCACTCAGCCTATAGTGGTAGAAGGCTGGGTTGTGATGCATCATGGCATGGTTTCAGGAAGGCTTAAGATGAAGATGGCTCAAGATGGCTAAAGATGGCTCCAGCCTCATGGAGACTCAAACTTAAAGAGAACTTACACACAGCAATAAAATTTAAATTAGGTCATGTGTTGAATGACCCAGCACTCCAGTTGGCTGGAAGTGCCCAGTGAAATAAGAGAAAGGGAATTTTGGGAGAACAAATGCATGCAGGGAAAAACCCTAGACTTATCTTAGGATGTGAATGAGGTACACAAGATTGCTTTTACATTACAATGATTATTTCCCCACATACTACAAGACCACCATGCTGGTGCATCGCTGCAGCTGCTACTGCCCACATCCCACTCTGCAAAACCAGGAAGTTATCCTGCAGCATGTGAGCAAGGCCGCCCTGCAAGTGACCAACCTGGTCACATACTGCAGGCCTGCCTCTTGGATCCAGAGGAGTGGTGGCAGCTGCAGCAATGGTCCTGTGTACTGGAATGGGCTTCTGCGGTCACGTGGGGCCCTATCCATTTTTTGCCAGCTGGAAGCGTTTTTACCAGGTATTATTCTAAAATGGTGTAACAGGCCTTGCCCCATCTTCCCCCTGTCTTGACCCCAGGGGTTATTAGGACTGCCTGAAGGCAAAACAGGGTGAAAGCCCTGTGTGGCCTGGATTGCAGGGCTCTAAAGTGAGGGCAAGATGGGGTAACTTGCCTGTCTAGACAAGCCCTTATATTAGTGATCCTCATGCTACCTTTTTCTGTCCTTCAGGTATTTGGGCACAGGATCAGTCTTCATCCTTGTAAAACCTAGAAACAATTAAGCATGCAAATTTCACCCAAGATGAACGTCAGGAGCTATCTTCTTAAAAGAAAACAAAACATTCCCACAGCCTATCTTGGTTTTCAACAAAATGATTTAGATTTTGGTTTGCAGCCCACACAGTGTCACTGTTACCCCTTCTTTCCTTTGGTTCCCGGATTTCGTAACACAAACAGAGTGGCCAAGGGGGAATACAAAGCAAATGGGGGCGAGGGAGAGGAAAGAAATGGAAAAGGCCTACAGACACAATAAAATATGAAAGGAGTCATAAAAATTGATTAAATGCATGTAGAATTAGCAATGGGAATTAAAATGCAGGGAACAGAGTCAAACAATATGCCTTGTGAAGTAAATAACTCTACAGTGACTCACTGGGAGCCATGAAAGGACACTCGTGGGAGGAACTGGAGATGCAAGCTTTAGTTTGCCATAGCCCAGAATGAACATTTGGCTTCCCAGTCTCCATCAAAAGGTATTAGCAAACAGATTTCTCAGGTGGCTAGAAGATGATGACTAGATGAATCCCAAATGCATAGAGATGTGCGGAATTCACCCTTGAGACTACAACAAGATTAGAAATGTCTCAAGTCTTATTGAAACCAAAAATCTGTCTTTTTTTTAAAAAAAAAAGCACTTCAAAATTAGCTGATTTGACACAGCTGGCCTAATTATTGGAAAACATCAAGCAGAATAAGAATTATGTTTCAGTGCTCTTCATCTCCCTGCTGTTTATTCATTTTCTCCCTTTTCTTCACCTTTACTGCTATTTTGACATTTCCAATAGTTCAAGTGAGGGACCCATGGATCTGTGGACATCTGAGTTGAAAGACACAAGGGCTACAATGTAGAATAGTTTCCTAGTCAGTGAACTTCATGTGGCCAATGGAGACATTTTTTGTGCTCTGCCCAGTCATTCCTTGTCTTCAAGAGGATGTCTCTTTTTCCACTGAAATTTTCTAGTGCAATTTGCTGTTAGCTTTCGGAAGCAGGATGATGGAGATGTGGCTGACAGAGATGTGCTGTCATACTTCACTTGGGGAAGTATAGTGTGATTCTAAGCTGCCTCGTTAGGAGTACAGTATAGTGTCTAGAATGAGGGAAGTAATAGTGCCACTCTATTCTGCTTTAGTCAGAACTCACCTTGAATACTGTGCCCAGTTCTGGGCACCACAATTCAAGAAGAATGTTGACAAGTTGGAGTGTGTCCACAGGTAGGAGGTCTGGAAGCCATGCACTATGAGGAGCAGCTTAGGGAGCAGGGTATGTTTATCCTGGAAAAGAGAAGGTTAAGAAGGTACATGATGGCCATGTTTAAATATTTGAAGGGATGTCATATTGAAGATGGAGCAAGGGTTTTTGTTTTGTTTTGTTTTGTTTTTTTGCTACTCCAGAGACTAGGACATAGAGCAATGGGTTCTAACTATAGGAGAAGAGATTCCACCTAAACATTAGGAAGAACTTCCTAACAGTAAGAGCTGTTTGGCAGTGGAGTGCACTGCCTTGTAGTGTGGTGGAGTCTCTTCCTTTAGAGGTTTTAAAGCAGATGCTGGATGCCATCTGTTGGGAGTGCTTTGATTGTGTTTTCCTGCATGGCAGGGGTTTGGACTGGATGGCCCTTGTGGTCTCTTCCAACTCTATGATTCTATAATTCTATAATTCTAACTGAGAAGCTGTATGGTCAATTAGCAGACCAGAGGTCAAGAGCCAGGGTATCAGTCAGAAGCTGGGAAACCAAAACCAAAAACCAACAGAGGGGCATGCAGAAGAGTACCAGTAGTCTGGATTCAGGAACTTGGCAGAGTCTCTGAGCTGGCTTGGATGTCTCTCCCAGAGTGGGTGATCAACATTATTTCCAGTGGCTATAGAGCATTTGCTGCCTGCCTTATCTGGGGTGGCCGATTAGTACAAATAGTTGGGTTCACACTCAATGAATGGCAGATATAGCAAGACTCTCAGCAAATACTCCAGTCCTGCTTGTATCTCCAAGCCAGAATCAACACGTGGGAAGAGTGGTGTTGCCCATGCTAACCTGCCAAAGTACTCAACCTTGCTGCAATTGGTAGGGAATCATGCAATACTTGTGGTGACTTCTTCTACCCTTGTTGTATCAAGTGGCAGCCACTGACTAATTCTTGCTTATCCATTTAGGGTAGTAGAAAAGTATGGTGGCCAACAGGAAATTGGCCTCCAGACCAAATAAAAAGATGACCACTATTAACCCTGTCCCTGAGGATTGGTCTAACTGGTCTTTTTTGTTGTTGTGTGCTTTCAAGTTGTTTCAGACTTATGGCAGTGCGAAGCTGATCTAGCTGCATTGTACTCAAAGCCATCAGTGCTTCACATCCAAATGTGAGTGGCCAGTAATAGCCTGCATGCAGAAAGTCTCATAATAGCAATTCGTCTCCAAGTTAAATTTCAAATGAAATTGCATGTAAACATGTTTTCAAATCCAGATAATAGCTTAAACAGGAAACCGAGAAGGCTTGACTAAAATCTACAAAAAGAATTGATCTCCTAAAGAAGCCAAATTAATGTCAATGGAGTATATAGCCTCCATTGGTGGATGGTCACATGATGAACTGTGAGGATAGGAACTTTCTCCTTCCTGAACAGGTTTGTGTGTGCACATACATATGTGCATCAAGTAACTCATATTATTCACTGCCAGCCCCCGCCAGCCTCAATAAAAAGATCTGTTTAGGCTTTGCTGAGAGTTCAATGAGTGAAAACGCAACAGGGCAACACAGAACTGTTTCATCCATTGCTCAAAGGATATAGAATAATTTCCCCAAAGAGATGCCGCAACAGATTCCTTTTCAACTCGTGTGTTAGGCTTATTTTTTTTATTATTATTTCAAAGGCTATAGAGACAGACCAGAAGCTGTGGGGTTAAGTTTTATCAGCAACTGCTTCAGTCAAATAGTTTATTAGCCAGTGGTTCTAATCCTGGTTTTATGGGGATTGTAGCTGAAGTTTATAACTCGGCATTCTTTCTGTGAAGTTGCACAGTGACTTGAGCTTTTCGAAAGGTGCAGAGTAAAAAAAAATGAGGGGGGCTGGTCTGAAGAGCCCCACGATCTGCCTACTAGAGCCAACTGCAAGAGATAAGCATATAAGTAAAGAGCAGCCCACATCTGGGCTATGTTTAGCTCAGGACCTGATTCTCACTTTGTTGTTATGTTCTGTCAAGTCAACTTTGACTCATGGCAACCCTATGAATGAGAGACCTCCAAGAACCACGTTCATCAGCTGCCTTACTCAGGTCTTACAAACTCAGGGCTGTGGCTTCCTTGATTGAATCAATTCACCTATAATGCAGTCTTCCTCTTTTCCTGCTGCCTGCAACTTTAGCAAGCATTATTACATTATCTCATGATCTGTCCAAAATATGATAACCTCAGTTTAATCATCTTGGCTTCTAGTGAGAATTCAGGCATGGTTTGTTCTTGGACCCACTTCTTTGCCTTTTTGATAGACAATGGTATGTTCAGAGTTTCATTCTGCAGCAGATTTCAAATTACTTCACTTTTTTCCTATCAGTTTTCTTGACTGTCCAGCTTTCACAACCATACAGAGAAATGGGAAACACTATGGCATGGATATGCTGACTCTTCTGTTCAGTGCTGTTTCTCTACACTTGAGGATCTTAACTAGTTCCTTCATAGCTGCCCTTCCAAATTTTAGTCTTCTTCTGAATTCTTGATTATAGTCTCCATTCTGGTTCTCATTATCAGAACTTACCTGAGTTCCCCCTAAAGTCAATTACTGGTTATCTCAAACTCTCCTCATTTGAGGATACTAATCTAGATGGAGGTGGGATCATTTTGGTTTTGCCATCATTCAAAAATTGGGAATCAGTAGCTATTGGCAACCTACTGTCAATCCACTAGACATCTACCAGTATATCTTGATTTACTTTCCTTTCTCTGAAGAATATAGAATCATCATTATGGAGAAAGAGACATTTATGGAAGTACGAGAAATTTTTTATTAAATGCACATGGAAATGCATTAAATTTGCCAACATAAAGCCTGCGAGTCTCCTGATATCGTAGGATGTCATCTCCCAATACCCATAGCCAGCATAGCTGGTTCTTTGCCAAACAGAGGCAGCTGCCTCTGCCACCACTCATCTCAAGATAAAGTGGGAAGGGTAGTAGATGAAAGGGAGAGTTGGGTTGGGAGGCGAGGACAGCCAAAACCCAAAGCATATATCTACAAAAGAAGTGTGTGGCACACAAACCCAGGTCTTATGGACTACATTCTCCATAGAATGGGAGGAAGTCTTGATGGGCATTGTGGCCCATCACTGCAGCCACCACCGCCATTTTCCTCACTGTCTCAGAAGGCAGGAAGGGGGTTTGCAACATGTGACTGAGACCCCCTGCATCTTACCAGCATCTTACCAGCCTTAGTCATATGCTGCAGGACTCCTTCCTGCCTTCTAGGAGAGCCAGGGAGGTGACAGTTGTAACAAGGCCAGCAGACACATGGGGCCCAATCTGTTTCCTCCTGGCAGAAATGAGTAAACCAGGTATTTTCTTATAATGCTGTATTGGGCCCTACCCCACCTTCCTCTTGTCTCAGCCCCATCTTTGCCCTGAGGGTGGCGAGGATTGCCCAATGGCCTGCATTGTATGGATGGCAGTTTTTTGAGACAGGGGCAAGATGGTGTATATTGCCCATCTAGGCAAGCCCAGAGAGTGATCTTCCAGTGTTGGTTGGTTTGATTGACGTTTCAAAGCAGGCTCACCCTTGCAAATGCCTCTTCGTGTGAGTGGTGTCCTTATGTGAGTGGGGTAAGGTGAAGGGACAGAAGAACCTGCATGAGCTATTTGAGCACCATGAAAATGAAAATCACAAGATTTATCACACTCCTGGCACCTTTTAAATTATTCCAAGACAAGGGAAGATCAATTACACATCCTCCTGCAACTGCCTCAGATCTTTTAATTATCTAGTAATACAGTTAGCGTTCCTTACCTATAATTGCAATCAAGGCTTAGAAATTTATTTTTTCCTCTCTTAATAAAATATGTAAGATAAATGAAAATGGATAGGTGCAAAGAAATGATGGTTACCATTGCATATACTTTCATAGCTGTGGAAGTGTAAAAGAGACAAGACAGCTTTTGAGGATGCTATAGGACAACTCTATATGTAACCTCACTATGGTTATTAGTCAGCCTATGGTTATTGGGTTGGTGAGCCAAGCTGTAAATACAAGGAAATGGGATGCCAGATAGAATTAATGCTAGTTTTGTCATCCTGCCCTCCCTGAAATATTAATTATGCAACCATCTTATCAGGAAAGTGGAAGTGTGGGAAGATTTCTCTAAGGAGCAAACATTCTTTCCAGTAAGCAGAAAAGAGTGATCTTTGAACTCTGCAGGATACACTGGGAGAGCTTTCCTTTGACCTATTCTCCTTACCATGAGAAAGGAAAGCTCTGATAATGGAGCTGAGCTGCATGCTACAAGATCTTAAAGCCCAGGCTGGCTTGTATGCCCTGTTACCTGATTCTTTCAGGTGCAAATACAACCAGGGATTGAGTCTGTGGGACCTTTTTCAGATGAAGCATGGGTGAGATCCTACATCACATGTACACAGTGTAAACCTACACTCACATAGCTACACAGCAGTGGTGCCACTCAACCCTTCTGCTGATTGTGTGTTTGCCAGTGTGCCTGATTATGCCCCATTGTGCAATGAAGAATGTACAGCTGCTGTCTCTGCACCCTCAGTGAACCAAGTGGTAGATTAAAGGCACTGATGTAAATGTACACACCATTGAATCAACCCATTGAATCAACTGTTGCATAGAAATTCAACATGTAAGTGCCACCAAATGATCCAATAGTTATACTCTGGGCTTTAGGCCAACAACTACTACTGACACATTTCTAAAACTGGATGGCAACTGGAACTTACCAACACTGGTATTCTGTACCTAGCTAACTGTCATGTATGCAGACTAACCATTGTGGTTGCAATTGGTTCTCTCCATCTCGTATTCGTTGTTGTTAATTGTTGACAGGTTGACTTTAATTTATGAAGACACTATGAATGAGAGACCTTCAAGTCTCCCTGTTATTAATAGCTCTGCTAAGGTTGTGCCAACCAAAGGCTGTGGCTTTCTTGATTGAGTCTATCCACATATAATGTGGTCTTCCTCTTTTCCTGCCACCTTCCACATTACCAACCATCATTGTCTTGTAATATGCCCAAAGTACAATCTAATTTAAATCACTTTGGATTCTAGGGAATGTTCAGGCTTGATTTGCTCTAAGACCCACACATATGTCTTTTTGGCATCCCACATACACACTGTGAAATCATTTAAACTTTGTTTTCTCTGATCCATGCCACATAGAAGTAATTAAGCAGTCATCAGATGGAGAGGAGCAGAGGTGTAGTAGAACCAGGGCTTTCAGCACTTTCTGATTGGCAGGAATGAGAAATATAAAGCAAGAATCCAGATGGTGTTCTAAAATGGCAATGGTAGGAATAAAAATTCTGAGGCACGTTGAATCATAGAATCATAGAATCATAGGACTGTAGAGTTGGAAGAGACCACGAGGGCCATCCAGTCGAACCCCCTGCCATGCAAGAAATCTCAATCAAAGCATCCCCGACAGATGGCAATCCATCCTCTGTTTATAGACTTTCAAGGAAGGAGACCCCACCACACTCCGAGGGAGTGTGTTCCACTGCCAAACAGCTCTTACTGTCAAAGAAATGTTTGTTGGAGAAATAGCCTACTTAGAACTAGCAGAATTTGTCTACATTTGTCTGCCACTTGGAAAAAAGTGCAAATACTTGTGTAATGCACTTATATGATTCTGGCCTTTTTTTATTGCTTTCCTCGGGATTTTGTGTTCCATATGAATTTAACTGTAATCATCACCCAGAAACAATATACTGCTGTGAGGTCTCCCTGTCAAACCTAATGACCATAGAAGATTTATATAACTTTAAAGTAGACAATGAAGACATTGAAACAGTTCTAGATTTTTCCATACCTTGGCTCTGTCATTAATCAGAATGGAGGCTGAAGCCAAGAAATCAGAAGACTAGGACTTAAAAGGGCAACTGTGAGGGAACTATACAAGATCCTGGAGTGTCAAGCTATATCATTGAATACTAAAGTTAGGATTGTCCAAGCCATTGTATTTCCCATTTCTATGTATGGTTGTGAAAGCTAGACAGTGAAGAAAGCTGATAAGAAGAAAATCAACTCATTTAAAATGCGGTGCTGGAGAAGAGTTCTACAGATACCATGGACTTCTAAAAGGAAAAATAAATAGGTCCTAGAGCAAATCAAGCCTGGACTCTCCCTAGAATCCAAGTTAACTAAACTAAGACTCTTGTATTTTGGACATATCATGAGAAGACATGACTCACTTGAAAAGACCGTGATGCTTGGTAAGATAGAAGGCAGTAGGAAAGGGGAAAGACTGCATTACAGATGGATAGACTCAATCAAGGAAGCCACAGCACTGTGTCTGCAAGACTTGAGCAGGGCTGTTGATGATGACTTGCAGGTCTCTCATTTATGGGGTTGCCATAAATCAAAGGTGACTTGACAGCAGTTAACAACTCCCTATTGTAATGAAAGGTATAAGGGAGCAGATTAATTTTGATTCAGCAATTAAGATAAATTCACATCACAAAAGACCTAGTTTTTAAGGTGAACACTGCTAGAAATTATTTGGAATCTCCCTGGCAGGCATAGATATGGGGACTGTAATGATGAGCCTTTATAGTTCAAAACTGATCCTGGCACTACTAAAAATAGTTCAAGGTGCTCTTAATGCATGAGAGGCTAACCCACAGCATAACATGACACAGGGAATAGGGACTGGTGGTACTTTGACAAACAAGGAGAAAAATCTAACTGACACCTTCTCTTGCAGTGGCAAATATTTATGTCTAAACCTATGTCTATATGTGATGAAATAATTACATTTTGCTCACCATTGGACTGTTGCCAGAGGTAGATCCCTTCATCTTGTCAAATGATAGGGCTGACATTACCTGGGGAAGGGTGGGAGGGCTCTTGGACCTATCTAGGGTGCAGAAGCAGGACGGTATGACATCAATACCAGGGAAGATTCTAGAGGAGATCATTAAACAGAGAGTCTGTGAACATTTAGAAGGCAATGCCATAATCACAAAAGTCAACATGGGTTTCAGAGAAGCAAGTCATGCCAGACGAATCTGATCTCTTTTTTTGATAAAATGACCAGCTTGGTAAATGAAGGGAACACTGTGGATATCACATACCTTGATTTCAGTAAGGCCTTTGACAAGGTTCCCCATGACATTCTTGCAAACAAGCTTGTAAAATGTGGGCTAGACAAGTTAACTGTTCAATGGATTTGTAATTGGTTGACTGGTCGAACCCAAAGGGTGTTCCTCAGTGGCTCCTCTTCGTCTTGGAAAGATGTGACCAGTGGGGTGCCACAGGGTTCTGTCGTGGGCCCAGTGCTATTCAACATCTTTATCAATGACTTGGATGAGGGAATTAGGGGGATACTTACCAAATTTGCAGCTGACACCAAATTCGGAGGAGTGGCTAATACCCTAGAGGACAGAATCAAAATTCAAAATTACCTGGATAGACTGGAGAGCTGTGCCAAAGCTAACAAAATGAAATTCAATATGGAGAAATGTAAGGTACTGCACTTAGGGCAGAAAAATGAAATGCATAGATATAGGATGGGGGAGACCTGGATGAATGAGACTACATGCAAAAGGGATCTAGGAGTCCTAGTAGACCACAAGTTGAACATGAGTCAACAGTGTGATGCGGCAGCTAAAAAGGCCAATGCGATTTTGGGCTGCATCAATAGAAGTATAGTGTCTAGATCAAGAGAATAGTGCTGCTCTATTCTGCCTTGGTCAGACCTCACCTAGAATACTGTGTCCAGTTCTGGGCACCACAATTGAAGAAGGAGATTGACAAATTGGAGCGTGTCCAGAGGAGGGCGACTAAAATGGTGAAAGGTCTGGAAACCATGCCTTATCAGGAGAGACTTAGGGAGCTGGGTATGTTTAGCCTGGAAAAAAGATGGTTAAGCAGTGATATGATAGCCCTGTTTAAGTATTTGAAGTCTGTTTAAGTCATGTTGAGGATGGAGCAGGCTTGTTTTCTGCTGCTCCAGGGACTGGAACACAGAGCAATGGATGCAAGCTCCAGGAACAGAGATTCCACCTCAACATTAGGAGGAACTTTTTGACAGTAAGAGCTGTTCGGCAGTGGAACACACTCCCTCGGAGCATGGTGGGGTCTCCTTCCTTGGAGGTCTTTAAACAGAGGCTGGATGGCCATCTTTTGGGGATGCTTTGATCATGATTTCCTCTGTGGCAGGGGGTTGGACTGGGTGGCCCTTGTGGTCTCTTCCAACTCTACAATTCTATGATTCTGGTATGCTTGTCTGCCACTCTCAAGTTGGGTTTCCATCTGCAGCTGAATTATTTAGGGTACATCGTTGCACCCTCCAACATCTCACAGATGAAAACTGGCACACGTGGGGCCAAGTATAACATCAGAGTATGGTCAAGATGGAAAAAGTGAACAATGAGAAAGAACACAAGCTAGAAGAAGCTTCAGCAGTTTGCTTAAGCTTGAGTCTTCTGGGAAGGGTCCTCTCCTTTCCTCTCCCCATCACCACCACCGACTTAATTAAAGACTTTCTTAGACAAGCATAAAAAATGCTGTAATCCCACTATTGAGGAAAACTGAAACACAGTGGCATGATTACAGTAATTATCACACATCACCGTAATCGCGCAATACTACTGCCACAGAATTATTGCACAAGCACAGCTAGCGGTTTAAGAATGGGTTTGAAGCTCAAGTGATAGTAACATTTGTCTTAACAGGTAGAGCACACACAGACCATGAGAGGATGACAACGTTGTGTGATAACTGGAACCCGTTTGTGCTACTATCACATTGTAATTCCACTATTCCACTATTGCAACCCTGTCTGATAAAGTCCTAAATTTAAACTGCTTTTGCACTTCAACCTCACTTTGCAGAAACTGAAGTAAGCCGAGGATGAGGAGGTGAAGTGTGGGAAGGAGACAGAAAATGAGACATTTTAAAAGCAGCTTAAAAAGTGGGATCAGGACTGTCCTTGCCAAGTCAGGATAGGTGGAGGGACTGCTTCCTCGTGTAAATCAAACAACCAAACAAACCATTGCCCTGAAGACAGAAGAAAGTGTACCTCTGTGAGGCACTTCCAGTGCAGTTCTTGGATTGTGGCATTGCCTCCCTGTTTGTAGGGAGTTTTTATCCTGGGAAAACTAGCCCCCCAAAGTTATCCTCTGCCCGCTGTCTGAATGCAGTTTAGTCCATTGTATCATCTCAACATTCTGTGCCACATGTGGTCCAGGCCTCATTCTTTACTTCTTTATTTTTTCTCCAGCTCAGTACAGCTGAGGCAAAACCTCCCCAAAATGTGTGTAGGTGTATGCAGACATGAAACACAATGATATATCATATATTGGACTTGATTTGCAGGAAACCTGGTATAACTGGAAGGTGGTGCATTAATCCCTCAACTGTTCTATAGAAAAGGAAATGTCATTAGATGGAGGGAGTTCCACCACCACCTCTGAAAATGTCAAAATTCTGTATCTTGCGGAATTGGTAAGTATTTAGGAGCCTTGCTATCACTTTCAAATGTGGGAAAATTCTGGAACACAGGCCTTGCAAGGGGGTTGAGAGCACTGGGATCAGATCATTACAATCACTGGGCTAGATCCAAATGTCTGTTCTTCCTAGAGTAGACTCACCGAATCAATGGGATTTACATATGAATGTGTGGACCAACTAAGTCCCCATTGATTTAAAAGCCTAGTTGGGTCTAATGATTGAATTTAGACCAATGAGTTAGTTGAAATCTGTGGCAGCACTAGGAGGGTATGGAGAGGCTAAGGAGATTTTCAGACCTGCAAAAATTCATGTCTGCCGCGCGAGCAGCCTCCCGAAACTGCTGCGCGGCAAGGGTCTTCTTCGGACGACGCTGTGCCTCTTGCGAAACCGTCCGTGTCACTTCCGTGAAGCTTCGGACGGCTCGGCGCCATATTTCAATCACGGAGGCTACCCGTGATTGAAAAATGGCGCGGAGCCATCCCAAGCTTCACGGAAGTGACACGGACGGTTTCGCGAGAGGCACAGCGTCGTCCGAAGTAGAGCCTTGCCGCGCAGCAGTTTCGGGAGGCTGCTCGCGCGGCAAGCAGCGATTTTGCAGGTCTGAAAATCTCCCAAATCACACCCGGTGACACAATCAGGGGAGGGCTGACACCAGCCTTATAATAATAATAATAATAACTTTATTTTTGTACCCTGCCTTTTGCCTATTAGGCAATCAAGGCGGCTCACAACAATTGGATATAAAAACAAATCCATAACAATAGTAATAACTTAAAACAATTTACCCCCCTTAAAATTACATATAATAGTGATGCCATAAGTTGAAATTAACTCTTTTTTGCAATAATGAGAGTATAGAATAGAATCATAGAGTTGGAAGAGACCACAAAGGCCACCTAGTCCAACCCCCGCCATGCTGGAATACACAATCAAAGCATTCCCGACAGATGGACACCCAGCCTCTGTTTAAAAACCTCCAAAGAAGGAGACTCCACCACACTCCAAGGCAGTGCATTCCACTGCCAAACAGCTCTTACCATCAGGAAGTTCTTCCTAATGTTTAAGTGGAATCTCATAACTAAAGTGGGATTGTGGGTTCAAGTCCCACCTGGGTTGCAGGTTAGATTTTGGGGAGCCAGCATGGTGTAGTGGTTTGAGCATTGGACTAGGACTTCGGAGACCAGGGTTTGAATCCTCATTTGGCCATGGAAACCAACACTCTTTCAGACTCAGAGGAAAGCAAAAGAAAACCTCCTTTTAACAAATCCTGTCAAAAAAAACTCATGATGCCTTAGGGTCACCATAAGTCAGAAATGACTTGAAGGCACATAGCAACAACAACTAAAGTAACTTTAGCATTGCAGTGTAAGGAGGGATGACTTCACAGCTGGTGTGGAGTAACTTTAAATCTTTTAGTTACTTCTATACTTTCAGGGGCATATGACCTCCCTGCGTAAGTGTGGTGGGTGCCACAGGCCTGCAAAGTGTAACACTCTGATTTTTAAGAGTAAATGAATGGATCCATTTTAGTCTCTTTTGAACAGAAAGAAATTAAAGAGGTGTGTGTGTGTGTGTGTGTGTTTAAATGTAACCAATTACTTATCTGGCCTTGAAAGAGTAAAAGAAACTAATTACTTTTAAAAAGTAACTTTTCACTATCTGCTTTTAAGTAAATGAGAATCAAGGGAACAGGTCACTGGAGTTTTAGCACAGTTGTAAGGATAATGCCAATAGCTGTGAGGTAAAATTAATTTACCTCAGTTTCATGCTGCATATCCATCCACTATGTGCACAAACCCTGCAAGTTTGCTTTGAACTTTGCCACAACTTTAGCCATAAAGGAATACAATGAAGCAGTGCTGCTGCTTCGTCCCTCCTCCTCCTCCTCTTCTTCTCCTCCTCTCTCTTTCTGTAAAAAAAAAATTAATATTTTTTACACGACACTGGAGCAAATTTGGTGCATCCGTATAGGGGAGAAAAAAGTAAGAAAAATTCCAATTTAGAATTCCATCATGAAACGACACCATTCTAATTTCTCCATGCCACGGTTTGTTAATATTCCACAAAGTCCCACGATGCAACTATAGGATGGTATTCAAATCTATGAACATGAGGCAATCATGCTCAACAGAGTATAACAATAATTATAATAGAGATTAAATAAAAATAATTAGAAAAAGTTCATCTAGTTTTGATGTATTAATTATTCTGACCCTGTTCTATTCAGAGTCTAATTATCTGGTTCAGTGAAAATGCCAAGATTTCTACAACTCATAAAAATTACATTGAAGTAATTATGTCAGCAAACTAAACAGTGTTCATTTACCAAACGTTTTTATGCACACATTTGAATATGCTTTTTAACTGTTTTTTGGCTCTTTGTTCCTATTCATAGGAAATAATACCTGTGGAGAAATTTGAAAGTCAGGAGCACTCTCAACATAATGTGCAATTCTTGCTGATATTTTTTCTTTCTTTTGTGAGCTGTCTGTAAGTCTCATCTAACCTTTGTTTAAAATACATGAATTAAAGTTCACTCTTGAATTCTCTCAAAGAACTAGTATTTTGAAGTCCTGGGGTGGGGGCTGAATGGTGGTGGTGCTAGTGTGATAATAAAAGTTTTACAAACTAATGGGAAATAGACCCACTTTCCAGAAAGTTGGGTGCAGTGGAGTTGGATCCAGATGTTTTCTTCAAACCATAACTCATAATGGCTTGCTAGAGGAAAATTACCTGCTCTGCATGTAGAAGGAATTTAAATTCACTCTGTAGCATCTCTTGTTCCATGTCCCATGTAACATCTCTGAGAATGCTCCCTGCCTGAGAACTTAGAGAATCAACACCAATCAATATAGATGGTACTGATCTAGAATAGTGCTTCCCATGTGTTAGGGACTAGCATCATATTTGTGTCCATTGGCTAGAACTGGAAATTCACAGTGGACCAGCACTTGATGGCTCATGGACCAACACTGGTGCCACAGACCACTGCTAGAAGATAGTCTAATGCTCTGGATGGATATAGAGCAGTTTCATAGGTTCATATGTGCTACTTGCACTGATAATATTTTGATAATATTTTATCCTTTCACATGAGAGCCTGGTTGCCAGAGAAATGTCACCAGGGGGTAAATTTGGGAGTTCTTTGTCAGTAGGTTTGCCAAGTTTGCATGATCCCATAACCAGAAATTGCAAGGTCAAAACCTGAGACCTAAGGAAAGATACTTGTGATATCAGAAGAATATGCCCTTGTGATGTCACAGAACTGAGGCAGGCAAAGTTGGAGGGTGGGCAGAACTGGGTTAGCTGATCGAAGAAATGAGCATGAGGACAATCTGGGTAAATGGGTCCAGAATTGGGGTCAAAACCTCTCTCTCTCTGGCTTTTCTTTGCAAACGAAAATTTAGGAAGGACTCATCCTGCGCTTTCTGCAAGCGCGCTGATTACTAAAAAGGCCAATCTGACATAAACAAGTCCGGTTGCAGAAAGCACAGCAGAAGGTCTCCTTGGGTGATGTTTCTGGGTTGTGACTCTTTCTGCGTTGTCGTTTCTCTTCAAGACTTGTTCAGCGTGAGTTCTCAAATAAGGCTGCAACATTGCGGATAGTGCGTCTCCATACCTCCCAATGTGAGGCCAGGGCAGACCATTGTTGGTGATCAATTTGGCCGAGCCTGAGATGTTGTTTCAGGGAGTCCTTGTATCATTTATTTATTTATTTATTTATTGGAGCGCCCCTCTTACGCTGACCCGTGACGAGTTCACCATAGAGTACTATTTTTGGGAGGCAATTGTCCTCCATCCTAGAAACGTGCCCTGCCCAGCGCAGCTGTGTTCTCAATATCATGGCCTCAATGCTGGTGATCCCTGCTTGCTCAAGGACAGCAACATTCGTCACATAGTCAGTCCAGTGTATATTTAGGATTGTGCGTATACAGCACTGATGAAAGCATTCAAGGAGTCGTAGGTGGTGGCGATAGGTGACCCATGTTTCAGATCTATAAAGGAGAATAGACAGTACAATGGCTCTATACACACTGATTTTTGTGCTTCGCCTCAGGTGTTTATTACTCCAGACTCTTTTGTGAAGTCTTCCAAATGTGCTATATGTATGCCTTTGCTAATCTGTGATCGATCTCTTTGTCAATCTTGGCATCTGAGGAGATGATGCTTCCCAGGTAGGTGAACTGCTGAACAGACTTGAGGACAGATTTGCCAACAGCAATGTGGGGATGGTGGTGTTCATCCTGTGGTGCAGAACTGGTAAAGAACTTCCATTTTCTGCAGGTTGACTTCCAGCCCAAACAGCTCTGCAGCTGTTGCAAAGCAGGATGTTAGGTGCTGCAGAGCTGCTTCTGTGTGGGCAACAAGGGCAGCAGCATCGGCGAAGAGCAGCTCACAGACTAGATAGTTTAGAGTCTTAGTGTGAGCCCTCAGACGGCTTAAGTTAAACAGGCTACCATCAGTACAGTAACGTATATAGATGCCGTCATCTTCTTCAAGCTCTGCAGTAGCCCTTTGGAGCATCATGCTGAAGAAGATTGTAAATAAAGTTGGAGTCAAACCTAGTTGGGTCAAACCTAGCTAAATAAAGTTGGGTCAAACCTAGCCAACTAAGTAATATGACAACCCTGAAATAGGGGAGATTATCAGACAGGAATGAAAAAAGTGTTCCTGTCCCACAATCTCCACTCCTGCCCCTGTCCCTTCACAGTCCCACCACAATCACCCTCCCACCACACTTAGCTTGTCTCACATCAACAGGGAAGCCCAGGAGTGAAAGGAGCTCTAACAGAGCTCCGTTCACGTCCTGGATCGGAATCCTGCGGATTCTTGCAAGAAGATGCAAGCGTGGGAAATTCAAAAAGAAAAATAACCAAAAAAATGTGATGGCAAGCACAAAAACACACTTTAAAATTAACAAGTAACCTAGGGAGGGTCATAAAAAGTGTGTCAATTTCCTGGATGTCCCACTCTCGCCCAGAAGTGTTCTGGGAGGGACCTCCCATTGATGCTGGGATCTCACCAGGATATTGGGGCACCTTGTTGCACACAGGCAAATCCGGAACACAAACGGAATGGGGGATCTATTGATGGCAGCCCTTTTGTGATCTCCTGGTGTTGCTGTAACACCACTTTTGACATGTCTGATAATCTCCAGGGGCATTTAAATGTGCATGGTAGCTACAGTAGTTGCCACAATTCCTAGTGGTGCTCACATCCCACACAGTCTTACTTATGGGACACATGACCTATGGGGAGTATTTCTCAGGCCATATATGACTACATCAGCTTGTGGGAGGCTCACAGATAGCTTCACAGCTAATATTTTTCAAAGCTCTGTGTGCTGCCACCAGAGTTTATGTCACATTAAGTTTCAGGAGCCATAATACCGGCACTCCACTGTCAGTGTTGCTTCAAATGTGACCATGGGCTAGAGTGCATAAGGCATCATCTCCTTCCTCAGCCCCACATCTCACTCCTGACATTTTAGTGCTCAAGTATTGGCCATGTGCAACACCACTATGGCTTGGGTCCAGACTATTTGAAAAACTGGATCTCCTGATACAATCCTGCTAGAGTCCTAAGGTCATCAGGAGGAGGCTTTCTCTCAGTGCTGCTTTCATCACATGCTCGCTTCAGGCGGACATGAGAGAGAGCCTTCTCAGTGGCTGTTCCCACCCTTTGGAATGCCTTTCAACAGGAGGCTAGGCTGGCCCCCTCCCTGATTTGTTTTTGCCAGCAGGCAAAGACTTTTCTTTTTTTCAAACTGGCTTTTAATGTATAAACAGCAGGGCTTGTTTTTATCTGGTATGTTTTAGATTTTATAAGTTTTAAACTGATTTTATAAATTTTAATTGTATATATTCTATTTTTAACCTGTTGCTTTATGGAAGCTGCCTTGGGTCCCATTTTGGGAGAAAGGGTGCATACAAGTTGAATGAATGAATGAATGAATGAATGAATGAATAAAGATTCCTTTGCACTGGGCATGAGAATCCTAGCACGAGCTGGAAACAGATGGAGATGCATGCCTGGAGTTTAAAGACACTCTATATCCAAAGATCAAGCTTCCTCTTCCTCCACTACTGGTCACCCTGAAATTTGTCTCTCTGTCTGGAGAGAAGCACAGCAATTTCTTAACGCGGACACCTGGTGACCCACTCATATATTGACAGAAGTCAAAGTATTCTGCTAAGGCTAGTGAAATCCCAGGAGTCTGGGCAGGCCTGTTGAGGTCTCTCATTCATAAGTCAAAGTTGACTCAATGACAGTTTGCAACAACAACTTGTAGATCAGGATGTTAAGAGAAAAAAATTGCTTTGTATTTGAGAGCATGACTGAATATGCATGTCCTGGATGAATGTTTGGATGAGAACTTACTTCTGTAAATGTTTAGCTATCTGCAGGAGCGGGAGAGAAAAAGGCAGGTGTTGTCCTCTCAAATGAGAATTCTATCCCCACTATCAAATTTTCCTTCCATCCCCAAATCTCTAGCATCACATTAATTTGAAACTTCCATTGAGCACTTAGAAATACAGTTTAGGCTTCTAGAGAAAAGTGGTGTGAAGAACTTGAAGATGAGTGTATGAGATGAGAGCCTGAAAAGAACCAATCCTAGAGCAGGAGACTGGAATGGGAGGGTTTCTGTGTGTTTGAAGAGATGCATGAAAATTAGGAGTGGCAGTTAGTGAGTGAGTTGGGGCTGAAAGCTCTGGGTGTGTCCAGTTGAAGTTTGAGTGGAGGCTTGTATGCTTTATGAGTGAGGTTTGAATCCAGAAGATTGTGTGCAGTGGTTGGAAGTCTGAATGTGGAGGTTGAATGAACAAAGAGCGAATGAGTCTGGGTATAAGGGAAGGCATTAAAATAGCCAAAGGTTAATCTGTGTGCTAGGATATTTATGATTGCTTACTGTATACTGACGGTCTGTCCAGATAAAACCACCTTATAAGCACAAGATTGCCTAATTAATGTTCCATCTTTATCCTTTAATAAATTAATCTTTTGTTGTTGTTCGGATCCAGACTCCTTGTGATTTATTCAGTATATAGACAGTTAACAGCACGCTTACCAAACACCACACATCCACACATATTTGGTTATAAAGGTTCAATCCTGAATTACAAGATGAAGTGGCAGGAACAGAGGGTGGAGGCAGCCAGGCTGAACATTTCAGTAAAGTTGGCTGGTGCGTTTGAGGTTGCCTTCAGCATTCACGCCACAACGGGCAGGCAAAGTTCCCAAAGAAATGTGAACACAGCAAATAGAAGAGTTCTAGATGTGAACAATTTCCAGTGTCTCACCCGTGTTGTTGTGTGCCTTCAAGTTGATTCCAATTTATGGCAACCCTAAGAGACTATTTGTCTCTGTATTTCTCCTCCTCTAAATATATTTCTTATTAATAGGCTAGTTGTTTAACTTAAGCCGTCTGAGGGCTCACACTAAGACTCTAAACTATCTAGTCCGTGAGCTGCTCTTCGCCGATGATGCTGCCCTTGTTGCCCACACAGAAGCAGCTCTGCAGTGCCTAACGTCCTGCTTTGCAACAGCTGCAGAGCTGTTTGGGCTAGAAGTCAACCTGAAGAAAACAGAAGTTCTTTACCAGCCTGCACCACAGGACGAACACCACCATCCCCACATTGCCATCGGCAAATCTGTCCTCAATTCCGTTCAGCAGTTCACCTACCTGGGAAGCATCATTTCCTCAGATGCCAAGACTGACAAAGAGATCGATCACAGATTAGCAAAGGCATACAGTGCATTTGGAGGACTTCACAAAAGAGTCTGGAGCAATAAACACCTGAGGCAAAGCACAAAAATCAGTGTGTATAGAGCCATCGTACTGTCTATCCTCCTTTATGGATCTGAAACATGGGTCACCTATCACCACCACCTATGACTCCCCGAGCGCTTTCATCAGCGCTGTCTACGCACAATCCTAAATATACACTGGACTGACTATGTGACGAATATTGCTGTCCTTGAGCAAGCAGGGATCACCAGCATTGAGGCCATGATATTGAGAACACAGCTGCGCTGGGCAGGGCATGTTTCTAGGATGGAGGACCATCGCCTCCCAAAAATACTACTCTACAGTGAACTCGACATGGGTCAGCATAAGAGGGGCGCTCCAAAAAAGCGATGCAAGGACTCCCTGAAACAACATCTCAGGCTCGGCCAAATTGATCACCAACAGTGGTCTGCCCTGGCTTCACATCGGGAGGCATGGAGATGCACTATCCACAATGCTGCAGCCTTATTTGAGAACTCACGACGAACAAGTCTTGAAGAGAAACGACAACGCAGAAAGAATCACAACCCAAAAACATCACCCAAGGAGACCTTCTGCTGTGCTTTTTGCAACCGGACTTGTTTATCTTGGATTGGCCTTTTTAGTCATCAGCGCGCTTGCAGAAAGCGCAGGATGAGTCCTTCCTGAATCTTCATTTGCGAAGAAAAGCCAGAGAGAGAGGGTAATAGGCTAGTCAAGACTGTGGATTCCAAACAAAGCACTCAAGGACAGATTTCCTTAAAACAGGGCATGTAAAATTCCCTGATGTTAACTACTCTCCTAGGTCTTTCTGGTCTTACTTTACCCCCTCTCTGACAATACATAGCATGCAATTGGGTTCAATTCCTACATAATGCAGTTTACACAGTCCCTCATGATTTTGTTCTGTGGTCCAAAACACCAGGGATTGGTGCTGGCCCTACTACCACCACATAATTCTTTTTTTCCCCCATCCTCCCATCACACCAAGTTCATATAGCAGGATATGTTTTGGTTAGTTAAGTTCTGCCTTAATTTCTCCTTGCTTGGACTCAAGCCATTAGCACAGGCATCTCGTATCTGATTTCACCGCCTCTTCTGAGGAATTCACTAAGTTGGGGACAAATCCACTCTTGACCCCTTCCCAGCCTTCTCGGATGGTGATTCCTCCCTTCTTCACAAGCTCATATATGTCTTGAGTCAGGTCAGTGAAGGCTTTCTCTACATTGATGGCATCCCGGGATGAGGTTTCAATGTACTTCATGCCATAGACAATAGCCAGTTTCTCAGCCTCATGCTTGGTGACTTGCCATTGAGTGTCAAGGTTGCATTAAAATGTCCCAGTTTCTCTCTACTCCCCCACTTCCCGCCTTGTCCTTGCCTTACTTCAATTGCTGCAAACTGTTTTCAAAGTGTAAAAGTAGTTGGCACTCAATTAACTTGGGTGGGAGGAGGGAAACAGAAGGGAATGGAGTCTTGCCCTTCTAAATTGACTCAAGCAAAAGCAAACTGCTGCAGCCTCACTCCTAGCCATTCTCTTCTTCCTCATTAATAACTTTTGCCTTCTTGATCACATTCTGATGTTGGCTGGCCACATATGTCCCAGTTTGAATCAGTGAAATGTTGGAGAGTATGACTGAAGCTCCTACGCTGTCTGTCCTGACCTGTAAGTAAGTTCTATAGAACTCACTAGGGCTTACTTCTGACTAGAAGTGTATAGGATTGAACCACAAGGCTCTAATCCTAGATAGAGATTAGAGTGTTGAAATCTCCTTACCAAAATTAAAGGAGAAGTTAATTGTGCAATTATATCCTGGTTGCCTAAACAAAACCAAACAAAACTCTTATCACCATGTAGTTACTATGTGTGGAGTCAATGAAAGGTAATGAAATGTCTTGTAATTTACAACATAGTTATGTTTTACAGTACTCTAATTTTGGCAGGAATGTTGCCTCTGGCAAAAAGAGGGATGGGGGGAGAGACTCGAAAAGGCAAAAACATAACAACATTATACCAAACCATGGGTTCACTGAGAAGAGATTTATAGTCTCCTCAGGGCAAATGTTGTATGAGAGGTAGGGACAATGTCATGGTTTCAGGATCCTTTCCCTTATATCTGGAGTATGACTGGGTTTTAAATATTCCTTTCATATAGAATTAGGGGTTATTTTCTTCAGGAAGAAACACTGAATTGCTTTCGGAGGTTTTGTTTGTTTGTTTCAAGAAATAAATAAAATGAAGTAAGTGAGGATAGAGCCTAGATGGGATACTAGCTACATCTTTAGATGCTCTGATTTGGATTTCCCTCCTTATTTTCTACAGCAGGTGTGTGTGCGTGCGTGCGTGCATGCGTGCAAACAGACAGTTTGAGGCTATACAATTAAAAGTCTTATACCACTTTAAAGCACTATGTCTTTCTATGCAAACTTGGGTTTTGTTTTTTAGGGAGGTACCTAAACTAAGAGATCTGTAGTCCACTGTCCTGTACTATAACACTATAGCTCTCTAGCAAAGAATGCTTAACTATCTCACCAAACTACTATGGGATGGAGTCATGACAGTTGAAGTGTTTTCAAACTGCTATAATCATACAGTGCAAATACCATTCATTGCTGGGGAATTCTTTTCCTTGGAGGGAAGGTAAGTGTGGCATGGGGAGTTCTTTTGCCAGCATAAAATTGGCAAAGTTATGCCGGCAAAAGAATGGGTTTAAGGGGGGTGGTCTGATAAAGTCCTAAGATAGGGGGAAGATGGGTTAGGGCCAAATGATTTTTTTTAAAAAATGTCCAGGAAAAAAATGTTGCCACCAGCCAAAAAAGAATCAGGCCCCCCATGACCACGGGAGCCTGTTCTGGCATGCCGGGCCATCACTTCAGCTGCCCTCTGCCATTGCAGCAGGAAGCAAGCCTGAAGTATGTGAGCAAGGCTGGTCACATGCAGGGGGCCTTGTCCACATGTTGTGGGCTGGCTTCCTGTCTTCAGAGAGAGTGAGGGAGGCTGCAGTGGTGGCAACAATTGGCCAGCATGTCCGTCTGGACTTCCTCCCATTCCATAGAGGTAACGGGAGGAACAGGCATGATCTGCAGGCAGGATATACCATCAAGGAGCTGGCATATCCTGGCCTATGTAGATGAGCCCAGAGAGATCCTCAATGGCATCATGAAACAGGGAAAGGTGGATTGATGCTTTGTTCTCCATCTTTTCCTTTCTACTAAAAATCACTGCACAGAAGCTATCATTTGCAATAATGAGAAGAGCTGGGAACAAAACAGCAACAACAACATCTGTTTCCAATACTGTGGTCCCAGTCAAAATCTTCATTTAAAAAGAGATTAGCAGTCGCAACATTCAAAGACACAGCTAAAGTCACAACTTATTTGGCCTTTAGACAGGAATTTCTCTCTCTCTCTCTCTGGCTTTTCTTAGCAAATGAAGATTCAGGAAGGACTCATCCTGCGCTTTCTGCAAGTGCACTGATGACTGAAAAGGCCAATCTGAGATAAACAAGTCCGGTTGCAGAAAGCACAGCAGAGGATCTCCTTGGGTGATGTTTCTGGGTTGTGATTCTTTCTGCGTTGTCATTTCGCTTCAAGACTTGTTTGGCGTGAGTTCTCAAATAAAGCTGCAGCATTGTGGATAGTGCATCTCCATACCTCCCGATGTGAAGCCAGGGCGGACCATTGTTGGTGATCAATTTGGCCAAGCCTGAGATGTTGTTTCAGGGAATCCTTGTATCGCTTTTTTGGAGTGCCCCTCTTACGCTGACCCATAATACAGGTTTATAATAGTCGTGAACAACATGGAACGCTAAAGTTAGTCATAAACAACATGGAATGCTGAGGATAAGCAAAAGGAATCATTCAACGAGTCCATAACCAACTTGTTGGTGGTCATCATCTGCCCACACTGAAGGGAAGGACACAAAGAGGTGACCAAGCCAGTGGTCAGATTTTGCTGAGTTGGAGTCAACAGATTTATAATATCAGGTGGAGCCTTGTTGACCTGTTTGTGTCACATGACCTCTCCTGAAATAATGGCTGCAGTATCACCCTCTGGCCAGCCATAGTGGCCATGGTGAAGCACCCTTCAGAAAGATGAGGAGTCCACTCCTCTAGAAATCTCTCATGATGACACAGAGAACCATTGAGTGTGTCTACGCACTAGACTACACTACATATTCATCACAATTAAATGCCACTAACAATCATAGCTCCATCCAACAGAATCCTGGGTTTTGGATCATGCCAATGTACAATAGATAGAATCCTCTACTGAACAGATCTGGTCCATTGTTGAATGATAGTAATAGAATTCTCTGTCAGATAAATTTGAAGTTCCTCACCAAACCACAAATCCCAGGATTCTATAGACTAGAGCCATGACAATTAAAGTGGTATCAAAGTACTATCACTGGATACGTGGATGCATTCTCAGAGGCCCCCATGATTCAGGTCTGTAGTCTGAGATCTGGAAAGGCTCTAGACCAGTGGTTCTCAACCTGTGGGTCCCCAGATGTTGTTGGACTACAGTTCCCAGGAGCCCTCTGAGGTCTCACCTTAACAGCCAGGTGGTTCTACCAGTCACTAGTGAGGCTGTAGGATTGGACTCACAGCCTCACTAATGACTGGGAGGACCATCTGGCTGTCAAGGTGAGACCTCAGAGGGCTCCTGGGAACTGTAGTCCAACAACATCTGGGGACCCACAGGTTGAGAACCACTACTCTAGACAAATATATGGAGAATAAGGACCCTTTCAAACTACATAGTTATAGCACTCTGATTCCATTTCAGCTACCATGGCTGCATTCTACTGTATCTTGGGTTATGTAGTTTGGTGAGGCACTAGAGCTCTCTGGCTGAGAATTTTGAGTTGCCCTCTCTAAACTACAAGCCAAGGCTTAACAGGAATGACTTAGGGACCTAGATACTTTTAGCGTGGAAAAGAGAAGAATGAGTAGTGGAATGATGGGATGCACTGCCTTGGAGTGTGGTGGAGTCTCCTCCTTTGGAGGTTTTAAACAGAAGCTGGATGACCATCTGTCGGGGTGCTTTGATTATGTATTCCTGCATAGCAGAGGGTTGGACTAGATGGTCCTTGTTGTCTCTTCCAACTCTGATTCTATGCTATCCCCCTTTAAATATTTGAAGAAATATCATGAAGAAGATAGAACAAGCTTGTTTTCTGCTGCTCCAAAGACTAGACAACAGACCAATGGATTCAATTGCCAAGAAAAAGAGATTCATCTAAACATCAGGAAGACCTTATTTACAGTAAGAGCTGTTCAACAGCAGAATAGATAACCTAAGAGCATGATGGACTTTCCCTCTTTGGAGGTATTTAAATAGAGGTTGGATACAGATCTTTCACGAGTACTTTAGTGGTGTATTCCTGCATGACAGAGGGTTGGAATAGACAGCCTTTGGAGTCCCTTCCAACTCTAAGATTCTCTGATTCTATGAAATACCAGGATTCCATAGGATGGGACCATGGCAGTTAGAAGTGGGATCATAGTGCCACAATTGTGCAGTGTAAAAGAGACCAGGTTGGTCATGAGTCATTATGATAGTGAATGGAAAGTTCCACGTTGAGAGACCTGTTCCAAAGCTTTTCTTTCCATGTGTGATTTTTGACCATCCTTGTCTTCCATGTTCCAAGGCTTAGGAACAAACAAGAAGAAACTGATGCCCTCAAGGCCTACAGCTGGCCATTTCTGAAAGTGGAGTGGGGAAAAGGTATGTAAGTCTATTTCAGTCAAGTTGGCAAAAATGCTTAAGGCAACTTTTGTGCAAAGTTTACTCTGAGTTTACAGTCCTTCCCCATCTCCTTTACTTTATTGAGAAGATCAAAGGCTTCTGTAAATGTTGGCCAAATAAATGCATCAGGGGAGGAGAACATTAAAACCTTTGAAGGAAACAGTCAATAAACCGAGCAAAATATATGGCTTCAATTCCACATCTGAAATTGCACTGTCTTCAGAACTTTTCACTATCATTGAAATCTTCAATGTTGAAAACATGCGATGGAGGTAATATGTACCCAGCTTATGTTGTAGTTACATGCTGAAATTTAGGGCCTGTTCTTTTGGGAGGGAGCCTTCAGCCTGCTACATTCTTCTTAGAGGAAGTTTTGCTTTATTATATTTATCCCAGTTCCTTACCTTTTCTTTCAAAATGACTCCAATCCTGATCAACTGCCAGTACTGCTGAACCAATAAAAAGTGTGTTCTATGAAATAAAGGCACAGATAAGCACTATCAAATCCAGTCCAAGGCACGGGTGACCATGACAAATTCACAAGTAAGTAGTGGAGACAGCGTGGTCAGGATCAAAATATTGGGATTTATTTTTATTTTAATAAGCAAGGAGAATAATATCATCTCTTAGACTCTCAAGATCCCCTGTTCCCTCTGAGAGCTTGTCTACACTAAGGAAATAAACCAAACTTACCCCAGACTCAGTGTGATGTATACAGATGTGATGAAGAGAATCCACTTTATTAAACTGTTAATCTACTTTAAGAGAAACCAAAGGAAACTCTGGAGTGCTTCCAGTTCTTTTGCTGTCTAGAAAGCTGGATTGGGTTCAATTCGATCTGATCTAGTTGCCCACAAACAAACGTGGTGCCATTTCCCTTATCCTGCACTGAATGTGGCACCCCCCTTTCTTTGCACAGGGAAGGGGATATACTCTCTTTGGAGCAGCTGCCACCACCACTGCCTCATTGGCCAAACAGCTCCCTGCAACAGTCTGGCCAGAACCATTCCTTCTGCTGAGGTCAGAATGGGGTGTCAGTGCAATCAATGAGGAGGAAGTAGAGCAACTCCCTCCTTGTTGATTACATGTCTGGGTACCCCATTCTAACCTTGGCAGAAGAGACGGCACCAGCTATGATCACCTGTGGAGCCGTTTGGCTGGTGAGGCAGCAGCGGCAGCACTGAGGACAAGTGTCCAAACATTGTCTGGGCAACCAGCCAAAGGCTGATTACTACACAGCTGATAGCAGAGGTACAGCACAACCAAGCTAATTACAGTAGGACCCCTGTATCCACTGATCCATTATCCACTGATTCAATTATCCATGGGACACAAAACAGCACACCAACCATAGAGTCTTCCTAGAAAATGTGTCCTCTCTAGCCATTTTCTAGGCCCTCCAAGGCAACTCTATGGTATTTTAAACTGGATGTTTCATTATTTTCAATGGTGTTTGCTATTATCCATGGTTTTCTGTATCCACAGCGCCTCCCAGAACCAATCCCCAGTGGATAGGGGGGTCCTCCTGTACAGGCAAAGAAATCAAGGCAGCATGAAGCCAGACACTTACTTTACTAGCAAGCAAAACACATGTCCACAAGCAAAGTCCAATATATAAGGTACAGGTCCAGCAAACAGAGTTCAGGGTATTCTAGTAGAATCCAGATCAGGCAAACAGAGTCCAGAGTCAACAAATACAGTCCAGAACAAACACATAGATCAGGAACATGACAGGTACTCAGGTAGGTCATATAATCTCCGACAACCCCTGGAGGGCAGTGCTGCATATTTATAGAGTAGCAGCTAGTGCAGCTGCTGCTTAACTAACTGCTGCTTCCTATAAATATGCTGAGACCACCTCAAGCCCTTCTTTTGTTGTCTCTGTGCTATGAAGGTAGGTATAGGTAAGTTGTCCTCTGTATCTGAAGGAGGAGGACCCTCTGGCAGAGCTGGTACTGCACTATTGTCTGTGTCTGAGGCCTGTAGCTCTGGAACATCCTCCTGACCTGGTTCAGCAGGTCCTGGTATGTCCACTGCTTCAGTCTCTGAGTCAGAGTCCATTTCCAAGTTCTGGGAGCAGGGCATGACAACAAGGCAATGGGCCAGTAGTACTGATGCAGTGTCAGCCTGGCTGGCCCAGCTAGACTCTGACATTGATTCATCCCAGGTACCTGTGGCCACCATTGGGTTGAATTCAGGACCAGTCTGGAGCATAATGCTCCAGACTGGGCCCAGATTAAGGAGCCAATGTAGACAAGCCCTGAGGATAAGGATGGCTTTTCCAAATATTAAAATATTGTTGTGAACTCTCCCTGTCATAGCACAAAGTGTTTGGTGGTAACTTAGGACTTTATCAGACAAGGAAAAAAGTTGCCAAAAATATGTGATAATGATATTACGGGTTGTCATTATTAGACTATGGACTTTTTCGGACAAACAAAAAATAATGCTAGCAGCCTCTCCATGTTGCGAGGCTGCAGCGCTAGAGGGCGTCCGTTTCGCATGACGCCTGTCCCTAGCGGTACTGTTGCAGTACCGCTAGGGACGGGCGTCATGCAAAACGGACGCCCTCTAGCGCTGCAGCCTCGCAACGTGGAGAGGCTGCTAGCATTATTTTTTGTTTGTCCGAAAAAGTCCTATGTCATTCTTCTCCCATGGCCAATCTGTCAATTAGCTGGTAATAGGGCACCACTTTCAATTTATGACTTAAGCCATCAATAGATCAACAGTGCTGGCCTTTTGCTGGCATTACCAGTATGTGAAACCTCCAGCCCTTTAAATCTCAATGCTGCAGAGTAAATGGCTGGAAGTGGCACAACAGTTCTGGGTGAGATCATGAAATCCAGATAAGTGACAAACTTCTAATGAAGCTCCCCAGGTTACTTGGAAGTTTTTAAATGTGTTTAGGTGCTTAGTGTGACTTAAAATGTTTTATTTTTTGTTTTATTTTTGAATTTCCTGTGCGGTGAGCTCTTGTGAGAATCCACAAGATTTCAGAAGAGGAAGTGAACGGAGCTCCGTTTACTTCCTCTTCATTGCTGGGGAAGCCATTGATGGAGAGAGAAGGTAAGTGCAGCATAGAAATTGGTTTTTTATATGCCGGCAAAAGAAAGTTTAACGGGTCTCATCTGATAAAGTCCTATGTCTTGAAGTTGCAATTGGGACCCATTGGTTTTAAAAAAGCCCCGCTTTTGGTGGGGTTGATCACTATGAGAGCTGGTTAGTTAATTTCGAGATAAAGTAGATCAACACACCTGCCTATGTTTTGTTTTTATTTATTTATTTGGATTCTCCTTGAGAGCCTGTCTATGGACCTTGTCATAGTGAGTGTCTGTATTTCAGAATTTACCATTTCTGGGCTGTGAGGCCGTGTTCTGGAAGACTCTATTTCTGACGTTTCGTCTGCATCTGTGGTTGGCATCTTCAGAGACAGTTTTGAAAGGCTGGAAGGCACTTGCGGGCATTTTTAGCAATAAGAAATCTAACGATACAATAATTTATGGTTACTAGTAATGCTAGTAGGATTATTTAGTAGATCTGTAATGGTATAATAACATATATCGTTCCCCCCTTTAATTACAGTTTGGACTGGGGTGGGGGTGGGGTCAGAGCTCTTTTGTGTTTTAGTTAGTGTTCAGTGTTTCAGTTTAGTGTTTTAGTACTGTATTGTGTATTAGTTTTAGTTTAGTCTTAGTTCTAGTTATACTTATGTATCCACTTTTTATTGTATAATTAGATAGTTTGTGTTAAAATTAATAAATAAATAATTGTGGGGAAGAATTTACAAGCTGAATGTGATGATTTTATGAGCTATCAATCAAATGATGGGCAAAGTTCTTAGGTCATGCTTAAGTCAACACTCACATAGTTACAGACTGCTTGTACTACACTATCCTTCTCTGGAATATCGACATTGTACAGCCCATTATATATCTGCCAATATGTCTTCTTACTGTACCATTAGGCAATAGAGAATGCACTATGGCTCTTTCTGTAATTCCAGTGAATCTAATGGTACACTGAAGGCAATGATAAATAGTTACACACCATCCAAGGATGTACAACTGCCTGTCTGGAATCCAAACTAGAGCAGACCCACTGCGTTAATGATTAGATGGTGAGTCATCATATAGGTAAATCCAGCTGATTCAATTACTTTACTCTAATTGTGACTAAAATTAGAATTTATGCTGATTTGAAATGGCTACTCTTGTGGAACTCCACTTAGGGCATTATGAATGAATACATTCATTGCTCTACCAAGGTTGTTCAATGGCTCAACAATACAAATGTATGTATGTGCAAGGGAACTTTCACATGTGTATGACACTAATAGGATTCTGGTCTAAATTCAGTTGCTAGTCCTATCTAGAGTAGACCCACAGAAATGAATGCAACTCTTTAAGTTCAAACATATACAAATTCCATTACTTCAGTAGGTCTACTCTGTTTGGGACCAGCAATTGGATTTAGGCCATAGTAAATCCAATGCAATTGAAAGCCAGCATGGTGTAGAGGTTTGAATGTTGGACTATGATTCTGGAGACCAGGGGTTTGTCCATATGGTGAAAATACTACTCACAGGATTCGCTGGGAATATGAGATGTCTTAATGGGATCCCGCATTGTCTTGTCATATTGTGAAGGGGGGGCAAAAAGAGCAAAAACTACATGAGAAAAGCATTTGCAGCTTTTCCCATCTTTTTTTAAAAAATGAGAGGGTGCACATTTTTGCTCGTTAGGACAGGCAATAAGACATAGATCACTTCCCTGTACAAGAGGAAGCACAAACCTGATTGGCTGGATGAGCACAGGGAGCGGGGCTTGGTTACAGGGCAAGTGCCTGCTACCACCATGTTGGATTTTCGCCTTACTGAGTGATCGCTAAGGTGACAAAATGGGGATTTGTGTCATCTTTGTCTCTCTCTTTTTTGGAAAGGTGAAATATCACTTGTCTGCACCATAGAAATAGGGGTGTGTTTTGTTTTGTTTTGTTTTGTTTTGTTTTGTTTTGTTTTGTTTTGTTTTGTTTTAAAAAAAGAAAGGTCAGTGGCAGCAAATTTAAAAACGGAGTAATTCACTAGCAGGTGCCATCTTGGCTAGGGCATGCAATGTTTATGGGGGCTGTAAAACCATTAAGACAGGTGGCAGCTTCTGGAACTTGCTATTACTGTGGAGCGATCCATTTTTCCCCCTTCATATAGTCAACCCCCAGGGTTTGAATCCTGACTTGGCTATGGAAACCCACTGGTTGACCATTGGCAAGTCACACTCTCTCAGCCTTAGAGGAAGACAAAGATAAACCCCCTCTGAACAAATCTTGCCAGGAAAACCCCATGATAGGTTTGCCTTAAGGTTGCCATAAGTTGGAAATGACTTGAAGGCACATAACAACACAAATCCAGTGTGACGATAAGTCAGTATATTAAAAGGGGTACAAATTTCTTTTCTTTGGAAGAAATTCAGGGTTGCCACATGGCAATTGTTATCATAGCATAGAGGCATACGCACACTGAAGGAAATTCCCTATATTTCTGAACAAATGAAATAAAACACAGTTTTAATTTGGAAATGAGAACTAGACATTTGATGAAAGATCTGTCAGGCAAGGGGCCCAGTTCTTCCTCTCAGTGCCTCGGGGTAAATTATCGTTCTGCCAACTTCCTCACATCTGCAACAAACAACTAAGGACGTGAGCTCGGAGTTTGAAAAAAGCATCCAACAAAGTGATGTCATCATGAGTGTCCCAAGACTATGGGGGCAAAATGGGACTGCAGCTCTGGACATTATCAGACTAGTGTTTAAAAACTAGTGAGGAAAGCGAAAACATTGTGGCATTATTACACTCACTGTAATCACATGAAAGAACTGCGATAGAATCATTGCACAACAACCACTAGCACTGTAAGAATGGGAGTTTACTCCACAATTTTGCATGGGTGAGATTTCAGTGGTTCTTGTGACAAGATGCGAGCATGCTTAAAACTCAAAAAACACCTACATTAACAAAGTAGATGAACACACAAGCACTGAAACAAACCTAAAAATGTTGAAACTAAATGAGGTCATTCATAAAAAGAGCGTCTTGTGCTTCATTTTTGCATTCTCATCCAGATGTTTTCTCGCTGAGGTCCTCCCATTCACACTGTAATCTTACGATTACAACAGGATGTGGTATTGAGGACACCCTCAATACCATGGAAAAAGTGATGTTGATGACCTATTGACACCTTGTTCCATCAATTAGATGCAATGCCTTATTCATGGCTGGGGCACAGAGTAACCATGCAAAGGCGACGACATCATGTGATAGCCATGCCCATTTGCACTACTGTGACATCGTAATCCCATGATTTTTGCTCTGTCTGATAAAGTCCTCTATCTAGTTCCAATAAACTTGTGGTTGAGAGTGATGGCAATTAAGGAAGGCATTTTGATCTGTTGGAACTAAAACTTGAACTAACTACCAGTTCACTGACAAACCTTACACCAAGACTGGCATATGTGAATGGGATGACCCTACTCAGAAAAATATCGGTCTTCATGGAATCATGGCAGAGGGAAATGGATAGGAATAAAATCTCAATCTACTACCCCAGTTCTGTCACTGTTATCAAGGGATCACAATAAACATGGCAATTTGTATATTGTACATACCAAACTTGATTTAAGAGTACACACGCTTCTGTACCACAAAGCTGAAGGGAGAGTTCAATCTTTATATTGAGTGTACCCACCAATGGCATGATCTTTCCACTGTGGTGGGATTGCATGCTCCTGTGAGGCAAGAGGCTATGCTGAAACTAGAACTGCTGCTGGTATGGGTCTCCTATGTCAGACAGGCTTTTGCTGAGGAGCCAGACTAAATGTAACAAACAGCTACTGGGCAGCAGCAATAGTAGAGGGTTGGAGACACTGTTGGAGGATCTCTCAGAGACAACCACAGTGGCACCATAGATAACTCTTGTTAGTACTGCACAGAGGGAGGAATGGCAAACCTTCTTTTGAATATCTTTTACCAAGATGAGACTCGAGAATATCTTTTACAAAATGATAATATCTTTTACTATGATGAGATGATCCAAAATGAAACAAGAGATAGTGCCAGAAGATGAAACTCCAGGTTGGAGGGCTCTCAATGAGCTACTAGGATATAGGAGAGGACAACTACAATTACTGCTGTGGCTAATGACACAACTGGACTCAAGCCAAAAGGACATTCAGCTGTTGATGTGCTCAGAGGCAAAAGGAAAGTCCAAAGCTGTACAACACATATTATAGGAACACAGAATGTGAGACGCATGAATCAGGGGGAGCTAGATGTAGTAAAACAAGAAATAAAACATATAAACTTTGCAATATTTGGGGTGAGCAAGCTAAAGTGGACAGGAATGGGACATTTTGAGTCAGATAATTTCAGTCAGATAATTCAGGAAACTCAGGAAAGGAAAATCTCAGAAGAAATGGGGTGGCATTTATAGTGAGGAGAGATGTAAGGAAAAGCAGTCAAAGGATAGAATGAAAAGTATGACCAAATCATGTCAATAAAACTCCAGGGAAAACCTATCAATATAACCTTAATCCAAGTTTATGCTCCAGCTGCTGGGGCAAAAGAAGAATAAATTTAAAGATTCTGTGCTGGAGTCCAGAAGGAAATTGATCACACACCAAAAAAGGACTTCCTGTTAATCACAGGCAATTGGAAGGCAAAAAATAGGAAGTAAAGCAGAGTCAAAGATTGAAAATTTGATCTAGGATCAAGCAACAAAGCAGGAGACTGACTGACTGAATATTGTGAGGACAACAGTTTCTTCATCCTAAACACATTCTTCAAGCAACCCAAGAAGTGACTGTACATGGACATCACCTGATGGTCAATACAGAAATCAAATAGGCTACATAACTGCAAGCAGAAGATGGGGAAGCTCCATTATTTCTGCAAAAACAAGAGAAGGAGCAGATTGTGGCACAGACCCTCAACTTCTGATGTCAAAAATTAGAGTAAAGCTAAAGAACACAAAACAAATCATCATGCCAAAATACAACCTGAAAAACTTCCCTGTAGAATTTAAAGATAATTTGAAAAAGAGATTTACACTATTAAGCTTAATTGACCAGGGACCAGAACTCTGGAATGAAGCCAGGGACATTGTAAGGGAGAAATGAAAAAAGACACTATCTGTAGCAAAAAAAGAAAGAAAGAAAGAAAGAAAGAAAGAAAGAAAGAAAGAAAGAAAGAAAGAAAGCCTCAATGGATGACACGTGAAACTCTTCAAGCAGTTAAGGGCAGATGAGAAGCAAAAGGTGATAGAAATAGAGCTAGAACCCTAAATGCAACTGTTCAATGACTTGTGTGCAGGGACAAGGAAAACTACTATAATAATCAATGCAGAGGAATAGAAGCTGACAACAAAGAGAGAGAGAAAGGTGGAGAGAGAGCAGTAAGGGAAACAATATTCTTTTTAAAATATTTGTTTTCTTGTGAAAACGGGCTTTTCAGTGCTCAAGAAATCTTGTCAGGTAGAATAACAACAGCCATAAGTTTCTTTTCATGTTGCAGAGTCCCTGAAAAAAATTATGCGCAAAAAATATGTATGTGGGTGTTTTTGCACAGGGTACAATGAATTTTGTTCAAGAAACAAATTTTCAGCACAACAAATGTTTTTCATGCACATTAAAAGCCGAGAATTTCTTCATAAAATCCTTCCTCCAAAGATTTCCCGAGGGGCCAATACCTGCCAAAAAGGGCTGAAAAATCTTCCTGTTTTGTGTAGTGGGAGAAGAGTGAAACAGATTTTTTTAAAAAAATTCCTGCTTGAATGAGGAACATGTGCTTCACACACATACATTTTAAACATATACAGACATATAAGAAGGGATAAAGTAGGTTGTATTAAAGCAAAGTTGAAGGTTGTCCCAGCAAAACCTTTTTTTGGGGGGGGGGAGCAGTGACAAAATTGGCTCAGCTCATTGTTCCTTGCTGCTGCTGCCAGTTTCACCATGAACATGCTGGCTGAGGATTCTGGGAGTCACAGTCCAAAAACTCATTTTTCAAAGCTCTTTCTATATCAAATTGTGCTACTATGCTGCCAGTGGATGCTATTTTGTATTTTGTAAAACCTTTGGAAATTACTCTACAGGATTGTCTACACAAGCAATTTAACTCACCTTGCCCCCATCTTGGAATCCCGCAGGGCTTTTGCCCTGTATTGCCCCGAGCCAGTCTTCATGATCCCTGGAGCAAAGATGGGGTGGAGACAGGGAAGGACCCAATAGGGTCTTTTAAAATAATACCTGGTAAAATGTGTTCCAGCCTGGAAAAAAACAGATCAAGCTTCGTGTGACTGCAGGAGCCCATTCTGACACACCAGCCCATCACTGTAGCCACTGGCTGCCTTGCTCTTCCAGATCCAGGAAGGGGGCCTACAGTATGTGACCAATGCTGATCACATGCAGGGAGCCTTGGTTACATGTGTGGGCCTCCTGCCTGGATCCAGAGTGGAATACAGGTGGCTGTGGCTGCAGGGACAGGCCAGCATGTATGTTTGGACTCTGGCTTGTTTCATGCAGGTAAGAGGGGTAACAGGGGAGGAACAGGGCTGATCCATGGGCAGGGAATCGGCATATCCTGACCCATGTAGATGAGCCATATGTCATCCATCTAGAAGCAGATTTAAGGGAGTAAAGCATTTTTTCCCATGCAAGGACTGAAAATAGAAGGGTGGGGGTATAGAAGAGCTGTAACTTAGGACTTTTTCGGACAAGTAAAATGCAGTGCAAGCAGCCTCGCCAGGTTGCAAGGCTGCAGGACATCCCTTTCGGATGACGGATGATCAACGATTGTGAGTAAAAATCACCAAAATATTCCACTCAAATGTCCCTGCGGTACCGCAACAGTACTGGCAGTGACTGGTGTCATCCGAAAAGGACACCCTGCAGCGCAGCAGCCTCGCAACCTGGCGAGGCTGCTTGCGCTGCATTTTACTTGTCCGAAAAAGTCCTTAGTGGCAAAATACAAGCTTTGCTTGCAAAAGGTCCCAGGGTACAAATCACAGCATCTCAGGGAAGGCTTGGAGAGACTTCTTTCTTAAACCATACCAAGCTGATGCCAATTAGTTTAGACCAGAGGTAGGCAAACATTTGAAGGTTGTATTGGTTTACAGAGAACTTCTCAGGAATAAACTGGGTAGTGGTGCTAGGGCCAGGACACACCCATACACAGAGATCAATTCAGGTGTTTGTGCATGTGTCTGTGTCTCTCTGTGTGTGCACATGTCTGCTAGGTTAAAGATCTTCACTGTTCCAAGTGCAGCTACAATTGCCATTTCTCTGCTGGCATTAGCTTTGGAAAAAGCAAATATCAGCATAACTCGCATAACAAAGCTTCTGACCACAAAGCTCCTTTGTATCGGAGCGTGGTGGGGGTCTCCTTCCTTGGAGGTCTTTAAACAGAGGCTGGATTGCCATCTGTCAGGGATGCTTTGAACGTGATTTCCTGCATGGCAGGGGGTTGGACTGGATGGCCCTTGTGGTCTCTTCCAACTCTACAATTCTATGATTCTATAATTCTATGATTCTATGAAATTCTTTTTTAAGCCTGCACTGCTCCCCCTTTCCTTCTCGTCCTCTGTCTAGCTTTTTAGCAGCATCAGCATTCAGTAGATGGTGAAGGGTGGTTATAGAAACACACATTTCCAGTGTGGGATTTCACCAGAGTGTCTGCAGTAAGCAATGTAATAAAGCTTGAGATGGGAAAGAATGGGAGTCTACTCTAACCAGTCCTAATGTTGCAGTGTATACCTACCCGCAACAGGCAAAGTAGAGACCAGCTGCCACCAGAATCCTTTACTGAGCATGCATGAACAGCAAAAGTGAGGGTAAAATGGAAAACAGATAAGCATGCCTCACCTGCTCCCCACAGCATGTTTTTTTTAAAAAAAACCCAAAAACTATAGATATATATAGTTGGCTGCCAAAATGAAAATGATAAGAAAAGTCAAGCCTGGTGGAAGGAAAAAAAAAATCCCTGGATGAATGTTAGAAGTTTCACATGGTCTCTAGAAGGTTCAAAATGTTATTCTTCACTTATGCAGGGCTTGCCAGACCTGGTTGTTTCATTTCACACATGCATACTATTACTTTTGAATAAAAAGCTTGCTGTAACCTAATAATTTGCTCAGCTTTTCTTGTGCTGTAGCAACCTATTCCTGGTCTTTCCATGTTATTTCTGCCTCTAGTACTGAGTTTTCTGTTGAAGAAATAATGCAGTGTAATCTGCCCAGTAATCTACTTCATTAACTGTGGTATACCTATGTCTTGATCAGGGTCGTGGGGTGGGGAAATGCTTTGAACATAACCCCTATCCTTCTTCCTGATTTCAACCCCTATTTCTTTGCTGTGGCTAATATCAGCAGGGGGGAATGCATCTATAGGGCACCCCTGGCACCCTCCAGATGCACTGTACTATAATTCCCACTCCTGTAAGGTCTCCCAGTTGGTACTATAATTCCCATCATCCCCAAGTTGGGGGGTCTTTTTAGGTCCACACAGTGGGAAAGCATCACACTGATGAAGTCAGTCTTATGGTAGCAGACAGTCACAGGGCAAGCTGATCACCACTTACCCAACATTTCTTCTGGGGCATGTCCTGTACACCTTCCCATAATGCACACCTTCCTTCTTTACCAATTTGGACCCAATTAGTCCTGCTCCATTCTTTTTGCTACTGTCAGAAGGAGTGAGATCATTTCGCAATACCAATGTCTGATCTCAGCATTTTGATTCAGCACTGAGATGTCAACTTTGATTATTTCTTATGAGCGCTCCCATACCAGAGGGAAAAACTCACCTCCTTCCAAAACTGTTATCAGATGGGTGGGCTGCAGCTATCCATTACACCCCATGTACAAGTCCCAGCTAAACCTCGGTTGCTGTTTATGCCTTACGGGCCAGAGGTTAACCTGTTAAGTTGAGAACTGATCCCCAAACAGACATTAATGTCTTAATGCATTTAGCGAGTTGTGGATCTTTGTGGCAACAGATCTGAAGGACCGCATTGTTTCTTATAACTCGACGAGGTCACCGATGGCTAAGGGCACCTGGAATGACTAAGTAAACATAGCTCAGCTTACCCCCTAGCCCCCTCAGTTATTATTTCAAAGCTATACATCATTCTACTGTTAAAAAAAAGGTTCATGTGTCTCAAAATATTCAGAAGGAACCAATAAGAATGAAACAAGTGACCTTTGAGGCAGCCCAAACCCTTCTTTTTTAATTGTGTTGTTTCAGGAGCTGGTATTGTAGCTTAACAGGGTGGCCGTGTTACCAAAGGAAATGGATTTTGGTGTCGCCTTTCCTCACCTCATGCTTTACATTAGCAGCAAAATATTGAGAGAGTTCTTTTTTCTCTCCCCCACCCCACCCCTCTCTGCAATTTCTCAACATAAGAGTGGATTCATGACAAACCATTTTGTCAAATGATGACCATGGGGGGGAAATGGTAGGGGTAGCTGTGCTGAGCATAAAACAAAACTCAAAGCATGTATATATCTGTCCATGCCACCTGTCCATGCCAACGGAAAGGCACAGAATTCACACCAAAGGCCCTTTCACAATCCACAATTATAATACTATGATTTCGTATTAACTGTCATGGTTCCAACCCTATGGAATCCTGGGATCTGTAGTTTATGAAGGTGTTTTTGTTTTGTTTTTTTTGTTTTTTTAATTCTGAGCTAGAGACTTATGAAAGTATAAAGTCCAGGAGTCCGTAGGATGGAGCAATGGCTATTGAAACTGGGGTAGAGAAACAGAGGTTGGGAAGATAATTTTTTTTAAAGTAATTTGTTACTCTTCCAAGTCCCCAAAGTAGTCAGCTGCCAATTTTCAAAAGTAACTCTTTCCCCTTTTCCGTTTCACCAAAGTGACTAAAATAGTTGCCTTTTTAGTTACTTTAAAAGCAAATGAAGGAGTGAATGCTACAAAAAGCATTCTCAGGTACAAAACACATTTTCCTCCCATCCACCTTGGTTTTGCCTCAACAGCCACAACAGAAAGCAAGGCGGCAGCATGAGCCAGCGCTTGAACCATGTGATATTCCTCCTCTGCCACTTAGTGAGGTCGGACTTCTGCAACCATGAAAAATAGCTACAATTATCATTTCAATGCAAAAGAAGTGATGTCATCTCTTATCAAAGATGGTACATTTTATTTATTATACTTGTATCCTTTCTTTCTGCCAGAAATAGCTCTCAAAGCACCTAATCCCACCACTAGAAAGAACTAACTAACTAAATAACTGAACCATAAAACCATTTAAATCATCACTTTATGCTCCCCACCAGCATATTCTGGCCACAGATCTGGCCCGTTGCTCCTTTGTTGCCTGCACAAAATGGGATGGAGTCCAGACTGGCATGCCGGACGGCCTTTGCAGCTGCTGCCATCACTATCTTCTGCGTTGCATTATCCATAGCTAGGAAATTGGCTTGCAGGAGGTGAACAAGACCCCATGCATGTGACCAGCCTTGGTCACATGCTGTGGAACTCCTTCCTGGCTTCAGAACAGCGAGTCAGATGGCAGCTGCAGCAATGGACCAGGGTGGCAGTTTGGGCTCCTGCAGTCACATTGGGCCCAATCTGTCTCATTTTGACTGAAGCATTTGTTCCCGGTACTTAAAAAAACAGTTAAATGGATTTTAGCCCATCTTAGCCCCATCTTTGCTCGGGGGGGGGGTCTTTTGTACTGCCTGGCGGGTACAGGCAGTACAAAAGCCCTGCATTGTTTTAGACTACAGGGATCTAAGATGGGGGCAAGACAGGGTAAACTGCCCATCTAAACAAGCCCTTATTCACTCCTTCATTATTGGAAAAACAAATGAATTACAAGTTGATTGCATCTGAGTGAGTTACTTCACAACTCTGGGATTTGGGGAAGATGAGCATTTTAAAGAAAACCCTTTTTAAAAGAGGCAAACATTCTGTTGTTCCAAAAGTGCTCAGTCCCTGAGGTAAGCAAAACTCACATTTCAGGGCACACTGTTCCGATGAGAATACTGCCCCCTCCATTACAAACTCTTCTGCATGGGCTTGCATAAAAATAAAGAGGAACCTATATGAAAACAACCCTGGCATCCTCAGTTTGGGGTGGGGGTGAAGGGTGGGGGGGGATAGAATGAAGGCTCCAGGGTTGTCAGCCTGGCACCTCTGGGAGACACAAAGTGCTTGGTTTCGAAGACAAACATGCGTGCTGCAATTGCCAGTGCTCTGTCATTTCTGTGTTGCAGCTCTAGGCTTAATTTGAGCTGGCAGGAAGCAAAGGGTGTGGGCCCCTTGCTGACTGCTTTGTCTAGCGTTTGATGCTCGGGCCAGGGGAACTCCAAGGTGTATGGCAAGATTCCTACCTTTAAGGGACGAGTTTGGAGGAGGTGGGGAGACCCTAATTACTCCACACTGTTATGGAGCCTGAATGCAATTATCTCTCCTTGCTGTTTCTCCAGTGGGTTCGCTTGGCTCCATTCACTGTGGTTGGCTGCTATTACCTCTGTCAGGATTTGACACACACACCTTTGTCTGTTGTAATTTGGATTCTGTCCCACTACTTATAACCAGTCCTTTGTTACTCCACACACCTATACCCTCCAACATTTCAGAGATGGAAACTGGGGCACCTGTGGCCAATCAACATCAGAGTGTGATCAAGATGGCAAAAGCTATAAACGTGGAAGGACACACAAGTTAGGAGAGACTGCAGCAGTTTGTTTTTGCCTGAGCCAATTGGAAAAGGCAAGATTCTACCCTCTCCTCTCTTTCATCCCCCACCCCGAACTAATTGAGTACAAACTACTTTTGCACTTTGCACTCAGTTTGCAGGAATTCAAGTAATCTAGGGACAAAGGGGGAAGTGAGAGGAGAAGATGGACTGGGATATTTTAAAATCAGCTGAAAAAAATGGGATGGCAGAGGATTAAGACTGTTCCTGCCAAACTGGGACAGTTGATGACTCGGCCAGATGTGGGCCTAAATGGGCTTCACTGTTTATAGCTCTTTTTGTTGTCCAAAAGTAGGATCCTTCTAAGCAAAGCCTTCTCAGCTCAGTTTCCTAAATGTTTCTCTTTTCATTTGTTCCTTTTTTTCAGGGAGGGGGTTTCTTAACCACATAGAAGCTATAATTTGTTAGTTTTATTTTGAATATTTATAAATTGCCTCCCCATTGAAAACACCGTGGGCAATACAGTGAAGGCACTCAAATTAAATTCAAGGAAAAAAAGCAGTAATTTAGCAGCTTGTCTTTCAATGATATGTTTGATATGGGAGGTGTGGATTCAAGTGTTTGCATGCTTATGTGGTTCCCCAGTTTCTTGGCACATATGAAAACTTTCAAGGCAAGGAGTCTAGGCTCCTTACAGATGTTAGTTTTGTGTTTATGTCTTGTTGGCACTCCTGGGCTGAGATCTTATACATTTGTGTAGCTCACCGTATGCAGTTCTGCATCCTCCTAGTGCCCAAAACCCTAGGAAGGAGGTGACTGAACTTCTGTCACTTACCAATAGGGAAGAATGGACTATTCAGACCATGGACATTATCACATGAGGCTGTAATTGCGTGATTACAATGGGATGGTAGCACGAATGGGCTCCCATTATCACATAACACCGTTGTCCTCCCATGCTCAGTCTGTGCTCCACCCATTCATCAGGCACCACTTATAATTAATGGGCAAAAGCCATCAATAGCCCTCAAGATCACTCTTTTCATGGTATTGACAAGCATGTGAAATCACATCCCACTGTAATTATGCAATTACAGCATGAACAGTCAGTCCTCTTTCCCTACTCTGCTTTCCCAATGAGAGCACATACTTCAACTTCCAGGGGAGAACATGAAGACGACCAACAGAATGCTGTTTTAATGAACTGTTGCCTTTGCTTGGTATGTCTTTATGTTTGTTTACATGTTTATTTGTGAAATTATTTTGTTATTTATTTGTTTTTGGTGTGTTTAAGCGAAGGAACATCTTCTTGCAAGAATAGCCGAAATCTTGCCCATGCAAAATCCAGGAAGTAAGAGAAAAATTTTCTTAAAGGGTCATGCTCCAGGCAGCAGGAAGCATTAATACACTGTCATTAGAAGGCAATGCAAAGACAAGTGTTGCTATGCTGCGAGCTGAAATCCCATTCTTAAACTGCTAGTGGTGGTCATGTGATAATTACTGTAACAATGCCACTATGCTTCTGCTTTATTCAATAGTGGAATTATAGCTCTTTTAGATGCTAGTCTGATAAAGTTCCATAATGAAGCAGCTAGTCTCAGCTCAGTTGAGAAGGAGGAGAAATTAGGGCACACGTTTAAATGGACTGTGCCCACCTTTTCTTTCCCTCAAGAGCCCAGAACAGCATATCTATATGGCTTGAATTTCCTCCCACATCCCTCCCATTCTCTCTATTAAGAAGAAATGGAAGTAGCCACTCCTAGAACTTGACAAATGCTGGGCATGGGAAATATTTGGACAGAGTGCAGGGGCAAGAGAATAGTCCTCTGTAGTCCATCTCAAAAGGGACTTGCACAAATGTAAGCTGCCCTTACACACATATAAGTCACTAACAGGATGCTGATCCCAATGTGTGAAATGTACAATAACATAACCTCCAACATTTCACGGATGAAAACCGGGACACATGAGGCCAAGTAAGATCAGAGTGTTGGCAAGATGGCCAAAGTTATTAATGAGGAAGAAGACACAATTGAAGAAAGGAGTTTTTATGTATAGAGTTTTTATGCTGTAAGCCGCCCCAATTGCGTTGCAGAGGGGCAGGATAGAAATAATTTATTACTATTACTATTACTATTACTATTACTATTACTATTACTATTATTATTATTGGCTGCAGAAGTTTGCTTTTGCCAGAGCCTACTGGGAAGGGCAAATTTCTGTCCCTCTTCTCCTCTTCTTCCTGCTGAGTTAGTTGAGTGCAAACTACTTTTGCACTTTGAACTCAAGTTGTAGCAACTGAAGTAAGTTGAGAACAAAGGGGGGAAGAGGAACCAGGCCATTTTCAATGTAACTGAAAACCTGGGATGACAGACGATTAACTGGGACCATTGGACAGTTGGAAGGTACAGGATAATCTGCATCATTTCCATGTGTACAATTCTTCTGAGTACTCAGTTTCATATACACCAAATGTGGTGTTGTGGGCTTCATGGCCTGTTTTCTCCCATGGGGAAATCTGCACATGCAATGGGGCTGAGGAGATTTTCATGCAGGGCCAAAATGCCCCATTACTGCCCTACCACCTCCTCTCCTGTTCCTGCCACAGAATAAAGTAAATCTTTCAAACACTTACCTTACACTGGCCAGCCATAAATGTAGCCATCATAAGGCTGCATTTATGATCAGGAACTGAAATTCCAGGCATTCTCATGAGAGAACAGCCGGGAGGTAAATTCAAATTAAAAAAACAAAAAACAAAAACAACCAAACATCAAATCAGTTCACCAAGCACAAAAACACACTTTAAAGTACACAATCAAGATAGGGAGGGTAGAATAAAGGGTGCCACTCACCTGGATGTCCAGATCATGCCAGGAAATGCTCGGAATGGACCTCCCCGCCACAACTGTCATTTCAGAACAGGAATGGGGCTCCTGTTCGCATACTCGTGATTCCATGACAGACACGGAACAAGTGGCCTATTCACAATGTTTCATTGTGAATACATTATTCCAGAACTGGCACGGGAGTAGGACGCATGCAGGACAGAATGGGGTCAACGTTATCTGAAAGGGAAAACCTTTCCTGACCCTGTTTTATTCTTGCCACGGGATATATAACCCATGTGGAAATCTCCAAAGAAGCTGACTTCCTGATGGCATGGACTTAAAAGGCCTCAGCCCACCTCCTTGCATGTGACAGGGGCTTTCAGCTGGCAACAGCCTCACCTCTCTTCTGGTCTAGCTGCAAATGCCACCCAACATCAATTCAGCCTGGTTTGGAAAGATGTGGGAACAGTATTGTACCCGGAAGCAGAATAATGAGGCAGGGCAGCAAATTGAACTAGGGCTATTCTATTGAACCTTAATAACAGGGAATCTCTAATGAGACAAATGTGCAGGGAGCCTATCTATACCTCAGGCCTAATGGCTTTCTTCAAAGTCAGCCCTCTCCAGGAAGGTCAGGGAAGGAAAATAATTTCCAATCCTGTCCTCTGCAGTCACACCATTTCAGATGGAGAGGGCACCAATGCTTCAGGTAGATGCTGATGGGGACTGCATATCATCACCCAAACCCTGCCCACAGGTCACACAGCCCTACAGGCCAGGCCTCTAGTATGGCATACCACTCCAACTGGTGCCTCTGGGAGTCTACCATGTCCTTTATTCCCCAAAGCCACACACATCCCAATACAGAAAAGGAAAGGGGGAAATCAATCCCTCTTCTCCCACCTGCAAAGGGGAAAATCCTACAGGGCCCTTTACAGATCCAACAGAAATAACTCATTCCCTACCTCAAATAGATGCCTTCCATCAGCCCTTGAAAACATCATGTGTGAATGTGAGTGTGTCCATCTGTCTGTCTGTGCCTTCAAGTCACCTGTCAACTTATGATGACCCCATGGATTTCATAGGGTTTACTTAGGCAAGGAATACTCAAAGGATTTTGCCAGTTCCTTCCTCTAAAATAAAGCCTACTGCACCTGCCATTCATTGGTGGTCTATCATTCAAGTACTAACAAGGCTGACCCTGTTCAGCTTCCAAGACCAGACAGGATCTGGTGCCTTTAGGATATTTAGTCTATTAGCTGAAAACACTATAGCAGGATGCATATCCAGATGATGAATAACTGAACCTTGATGCTCAAGCAGAGCCAGACAGATCTCCCTATGTACTTTCTTTCTTGCCTGATTAACACTGTGGGGTTCCCTGGTATCCATCCAGTTGCATATTGGCAACATCTCAGACCACATAATATGCTGGTTTGGCCATTGCTATCATAAGTGCTCAAAGTCACTATGGATCTGCAAAATGATGACTTTACCCTTCTGGTCACAAAGATTATTACCTCCCAAATGGATAATCAAGACATAGGGAGGTGGGCTCTTAACTAAAGCTTTAAATAAGGTAGGGACAAGGGATAGCCATTTCATGCCATGGTGTGCAAGCCAGTGAATGACGGGGTAGGGCCCAATAAAATGTTTTATGGAAATACCTGTTTAAATGCATTCTAGCCAAAATAAAATGGATTGGGCCCCACGTGACCACGGGAGCCTGTTCCAGGGCTGCCTCGCTCTTCCAGAGCTTAACTCCCAACATAGCAGGCAGTGTAGAATCCCCTTTCCCACAGAACCATAGGCTGGAGTTGCTGCTGTGTTTTTAATAATCAGGTGGCTGGTGCCAACCCGCTTACCCAGCTATGCCCTATTCTGGGGTGATAAACAGCAGTTACAACTTAGGATTCCTTTCATTCCATCTGCAAGATAGGTCAAATGCCATTCTCAACCAAAAGGCTTCATCATAATGAAGCCACACACGGCCAGAGTATTCCAACTGGATCCTGAGAATCATATCCAGCTATTTTGTAAGTGGGGGGGGGGAGCTCCTTTTCCGATGATTTGACTTTCATCAGCCCCAGGCATGTTATAAAGCCTGAAAACCAATTGGCCAGTTTCCAATTTCTTCTGCCTCTCCATACCTTTCTCCTCATCCCTATCCTTAACTTTTGAATCGTACTCCCTAAGCAAGAGAGAGAAAACATCAATTAACTCACCCCTCCAGATCTTTTCCTTTGTTTCAAGCAACAAATGATACCCAAGTGGATCTGACATCCGAAAAACAGGCATTGTGGATGGCTTAGCCCTGGCAAATAGGTCTAGGTTGTTTCAACCATAATACAGGGGCATCAGTTGGCACTCCACCAGCCCATGCTTCTGATGAAGTGTCCTCCAGAATTTCCACTGAATCTTTGGTGAGTTGCTGCAACACTTGGGCCACAGGCTGCCGAAGTGACATCCCTATACTGAGGGAGAGATGCCAATGTTCCTGTCTGTTCAGCTGCCCCAGAAGCAAATCCCAGGGGTACTGAGCACGGCCACATTGGCATCCCACCCCATTGAAAAGAACCCCCGAGCCCTGGGAGGCTCCATCCTGACCACCTTCATTCACTGGCTGGGTACCAGATACCAAAGGACTCCGGTGGGATAGATGAAGGCCGAGATAAGGATTCAGGTGAACTTGACTGGGTGGGTGCTTGGATGTAGATCCTGAAGGAGATGCCATCTACATTTCTCTCTAAAGGGCTTCTAGATAGTCTGAGACTGCAAGAAAATCTGTGTTAGAGGGACAGGGCTTCTTGCCTGGCCCAAAATACATCCTTCCATAGAGGATTCTAAGCCTCACATGGCTTTTTCCCTTTCAAGGGTGGATAGGTGTGAGAGGAGAGCCTTGGAATTCACGGTCTCCTCATCAGAAGGAAAATACAGGGGCTGCTTCCACTTTGGGAGGTGCCTTCTTTGCTTTCTCTTTTTTATTCCTCCCCCTTTCTTAGGAGCCATGGCCACACAGGGGTTATGAGGATGAGACTTAAGGAAAGAAGTTTAGTAGCTGCAGAGAAAATTATTAAGATTGAGAAGAATAAACCTGCCCAAGCAGTGGCCTAGTCCAACACTTGCCAGGGAAAAGAAAGCTAACACACATTGGAAACACCTTAATGTGGTGTAGATATGTAAATTGCTATTGCTTAAAACAATTTGTAAGCCACTCTTATAGCCTTGTTGCTGAAGAGCGGGGTATAAATAAATAAATAAATACCAACAGGCAACAAAGGCCAACTGAAGAGAACTAAACTGCTCTCTCCCTTCCCCTGTGATTCCTACTTAAGGCCAGGTTACTGGCCAATAACCAATAAAAGTGAGATGAGAGGGCAAGAGATGGCTCAGATCTCCAGCACCAGTCACTATCATGACCACCTGCTGCATGAAATCAGGCCAGGAGTCCAAGTGGGCACTAAGCACGCCAAAGAAAAAACAAGCTCCTGGTGCAGAAGGTGCAGGTCCTGGCCCTATTAAGGACATGATAATAAGGTGTGTGGGGGGGAATCCTCCCACTCCTGCCCACACACCACACCAAAGTGTAGGCCTGAATGCAAGCTGAGAAGGAACACAGTGATGCAACTCTTCAGAGAGATTTTTTAAAAAATCAGATGGGGAAAAAGCCAAAACAGGTAGATTGTTCCATCTATGCCCAAGTACTTGACTGTTTTATTAGGGTCACCACCCCTTTTTCTTCTGAGATGTTCCTCATCTTAAAAAACTGGCAGGTAAATATAACATTTTCTTTATGCTGGAAACACCTAAAATCAAATAATCATAGAGTTGGAAGAGACCACAACGGCCATCTAGTCCAAACCTCTGTCATGCAGGAATACACAATCCAATCATTCCAGACAGATGGCCATCCAGCCTCTGTTTAAAAAAAAACCAAAGAAGGAGATTCCACCACATGCTGAGGCAGCTCATTCCACTGCCAAACACCTCTTAGCAGACTATCATACATGGCTAATGTGGCACCAGAATAATGACATTGGGACACAAAAAGACGCCAATATCATACAACGTCGTCCTTTTGTGTTCTGCTGCCATTTTTCTGGCATTTCTTTTTATTGAAGGGGCCAAACTGTCAATAGATCGCCTGTCCCATTTGGTGCCGGCATTGCCGGTCTCACACCATTGTCCTGCCATGAGTACAACAACATCAATGGGTGATCCTGCCAGAACACTTCTGGGTGGGATGGCAAAAACAAGATACACTACCTCCTTTTTATGAACCTCTATGGGTTACTTCTTATTTTTTAGTGTGTTTCGGTAGCTTGTTTAACTTAAGCCGTCTGAGGGCTCGCACTAAGACTCTAAACTATCTAGTTCGTGAGCTGCTCTTCGCTGATGATGCTGCCCTTGTTGCCCACACAGAAGCAGCTCTGCAGCACCTAACATCCTGCTTCCCAACAACTGCAGAGCTGTTTGGGCTGGAAGTCAACCTTAAAAAAACGGAAGTTCTTTACCAGCCTGCACCACAGGATGAACACCACCATCCCCACATTGCCGTCAGCAATTCTGTGCTCAAGTCCATTCAGCAGTTCACCTACCTGGGAAGCATCATCTCCTCAGATGCCAAGATTGACAAAGAGATCGATCACAGATTAGCAAAGGCATATAGTGCATTTGGAAGACTTCACAAAAGAGTCTGGAGCAATAAACACCTGAGGCAAAGCACAAAAATCAGTGTGTATAGAGCCATTGTACTGTATATTCTCCTTTACGGATCTGAAACATGGGTCACCTATAACCACCACCTATGACTCCTCGAGCGCTTTCATCAGCGCTGGACTGACTATGTGACGAATGTTGCTGTCCTTGAGCAAGCAGGGATCACCAGCATTGAGGCCATGATATTGAGAACACAGCTGCACTGGGTAGGGCATGTTTCTAGGATGGAGGACTATCGCCTCCCAAAAATAGTACTCTACGGTGAACTCGCCATGGGTCAGCGTAAGAGGGGCACTCCAAAAAAGCATTATAAGGACTCCCTGAAACAACATCTCAGGCTCGGCCAAATTGATCACCAACAATGGTCTGCCCTGGCCTCACATCGGGAGACATGGAGACGCACTATCCACAATGTTGCAGCCTTATTTGAGAACTCATGCCGAACAAGTCTTGAAGAGAAACGACAATGCAGAAAGAATCACAACCTGGAAACATCACCCAAGGAGACCTTCTGCTGTGCTTTCTGCAACTGGACTTGTTTATCTTGGATTGGCCTTTTTAGTCATCAGCGCACTTGCAGAAAGCATGGGATGAGTCCTTCCTGAATCTTCGTTTGTGAAGAAAAGCCAGAGAGATGTGCTTTTTAAAACTTCTTTCTTGTTATTTTACTTTTTATTTTCGAATCTCCTGTGCTCATGTCTTCTTGCAAGAATGAGTGGGATTTCAGTGCAGGAAGTGAATGGATCTCCATTAGAGCTCGGTTCATTCCTGGGCTATCTGTCAATGGAAGAGAAGTTAAGTGTGATGGATAGGGTTATTGTGCTGGAACAGGGATGGCATTGGAGACTGTGGGACAAAAACACTTTTTGCATCCCTGTCTGGTAATCTCCGTATTGTCAGGAAGTTCCACCTAATGTTTATGTGGAATCTCTTTTCCTGTATCTCTCAACTTTGCCCATAACAAATGGAGGAGGATTTAAATTCAGTTCATATTTGAAGTACTGGCCAAACCTCACCAGTTTCTTCAAATTCAGAACAAAAAGGTTTACAAAACTGAAATGAGGAAGAAAGTGAAACTGATTGATTTCTTGTATTTCTGCTCCTTGGCCTCATTATGGGGATAATAACGCTGACTCATCTTCAAGAAGGAGAAAAATGAAGGCGATAAAGCAGTGTAATATTTTCTATATAATACGTGGGGCTTTGAGATGATTTGTTTATTCATTATCTGAAATTAACGAGCAGAACAGTGGAAAGATTGGTTCCCATACAGTTCACTGCTCATGCTAAGAGTAAATATCCAAACACACCAAGTCATCAACAAGGTAAATAAGACAGCAGCATGATTTGTTTCACTTCCCCCAAGTGGGTTAAAACCCAAGGCAACTCTAACTAAGTCAGTTGTCATTGGAAAAGTGATATTTGGATATGTGTGGAGTTTCCGTAACAACAACAACAACAAACAATAAGGAAATACATTGGTAGTACTCACTACTAGTAACTGAAGAAGAGTCCTACAGATACCATGGACTGCTAAAAAGATAAATGAATGGGTCTAAGAGCAAATCAAGCCTGAACACTCACTAGAAGTCAAATTGGCTAAACTGAGGCTATCATACTTTGGACAATAGTGTGACTCATTGGAAAAGACAATAACAGTTGGTAAAATGGGAGGCAGTATGAAAAGAGGAATACCACACAGCAGGTAGATTGAATCAGCCAAGGAAGCCACAGCCCTGAGTTTGCAAGACCTGATCAAGGCAGTCAATACCAGGGATCAGGGAGGCTTCTTATTCAAAACGGTCATCATAAGTTGTAGTTGACTTGATGGGAAATAACAACGCAGTCACTGATAAACTCTAGTATGTCTCTAATTTGCAACCATTGTACAGTCAGATCCCTGTGTCCGTGGAACCAATATCCCCAGTTTCAGTTTTCCATGGGACACAAAATTAGAGACACATACCATAGAGTCACATAATGGAAAATGCCTAGAGAGTCCTCTCTAGGCATCTTCTAAGTCCTCCAATGCAACTCTGTGGTATGTTTTTACCAGAAGTCCTTTATTTTAATAGGGTTCTCTGTTATCTGTGGTTTCTGGTATCCACAGTAAGTTTAGGAACCAACCTCCTGAAGATACGTGGGTCTGACTGTTTTTGATTGGCTGGAATCCTGTTGGTTAGTCCCAACTAAAAGAGATCCATTGAATCAATTCCTGAAAGGTGAATCAACACATAAGACAATCCAGTTGATTCAACAGCTCTACCCCAGCAGGATTAACAACAGAATTTAGGTCACTGTGTGTTCTTGCACACACACCTATCAATTGATCCATCCATCCATTCATTGGAAGGGCTCAGAGCAATCAAATCTTAGAAACAGAGGACAAGTTCCAGCCAGAGACTTTGAAAAGCACCTTGCTTCTCTTTTGCCCTTTCTTTTCTACACAGGTGACAGAATATAAAGCTTTTCAAATTATGCTTTAGATCTGAACAGAAATCATGTTGCTCCTTTGAGCGCCTATCTTCTCCCATAACAGGGGGGCTGAAGGAATCTAAGCAGCTATAATGATGTAGGCATGGCAAAATCAGTCTTCCATAGAGCCTAGAGAAGTTATTTTTTGGACCACAACTTCCAGCCAGCGTAATCAGTGGCCATGCTGTCTGGGAGATTCTGGTACTAGTTACCCATAAAAAGTTACTTTTTCAAGTCCTGGCTTTCCCCATTTCACCCTTCTCTTTTATGTTTGTGCATATACTTGAGTTATTTATTCTTAATAAAATTTTCATCAGAAGTACCTTCTATGGAAGGCATTACATATCCATTGACAATCAATCATGTTCTCATTTCTACACTGGAGAGCTGAAGTATGAATAAATGTGGTCTGCGTTAATTCAGTTGTGAAGCCCAGCTAAAGTAGAACAATTGAACTAATGGTTTTTATATAAATGTTGACTTGTGTATGTATGTGCCTTAAAGTTGCTTGTTGACTTATGACAATCTCATGAATTTCATATGGTTTTCTTAAACAAGGTATACTCAGAAGTGGTTTTACCACTTCCTTCCTCTGAAATATAGCTTACAGCACCTGGTATTTGTGGGTGGTCTCCCATCCAAGCACTAACCAGGGCTGAGCCAGCTTAGCTTCCAAGATCAGACAGGAACTGGTGCCTTTAAGGTATTTAGGCTCTAAATGCTGATTTAGCATTCATCAATTGATTCACTGCATCTGCTCTAACAATTGGACTTATATCTTGGTGCATAGAGAAGTTCTTTGCATGTTTAAACCTTCTCCAACCTGGTTTATTCCAGATATATTGGACAGTTTCTCCCATCATGCTTAATACAGCCTTTTCCAAACCCAGTATACTTCAGATATGTTGGACAGTTTCTCCCATTATCCCCAATCAGCAGACTTTGATGGCTGGGGGTGATGAGAGTTTTAATATAGCTTAGAGATATCTGTTTCCCCCCAGAAAGTAGCAGTCATCTCCCTTGGAGATTATCTGGGGAAGAGGTAGTGATACAAAGCAGGAAAGACCCAAACCGGAACACTGATAGCATCGTGAGGATGATGTTCAAAATTAAAAATTTGCCACTGTTTTTTTTTCCCCCTTCTTTTCTTCTATCCATTTCAAGGGGCTGGGTTTTGAAAGGATGGATGATGCACCTGCTTCTAGCAGATTTGAAAATTTCTCTGATATGTATTTTCTGAATGGTTCCCCCACCCTTGTTAATTGCTAGCCAAATGATAAGGGTCTTTGTTGCTAAAGAAAGTGTCACATTTACCCATCACTTATATGCATGTCAATGGATCTCCCTTTCCCTACACACACACACACACACACACACACATGCGCGGATGGACGCACACACCTCTTCTTTGACAATCATATTTCCTCTCTCCATTTTGGTTTTCTTCCTGTCCCTATCCTGATGCCATACTATATTCTCTAATTTCCTTTTATCTTCTCTTTATTTTTGCAATGTCTCAGGACGTGTCTCTTTAAGACAAGTTAATTTAGTCAATTACTCCAGTTTGGTTGCAGATAAAATCTTTAATTTATCCAGGCTCCTCTTTATTCTTTCTAGGATACTCTTTTCCATTAATTTCATGAAACATTCTAATTTTCCATTTTAGGGACGAGCTCATTTCACCCCCACCCCCACATGCAGACATACAGAGATGTAGAATCAGCACTATCAATTTCCCAGGGATGGCACTGAGGGTAGGTTTGTTTTTTTGTTTTTTTGTTTTTTAAGTTTCTGTCTTCATTATAATTACTATCTGCATTTCTGTTTGCTTTTTGTGCTTTCCACACTCCTGTCTGGAATCCTGTTGGTCAGTTCCAACTAGAGTAGACCCATTCAATCGATTGTTGGATAGAGAGTCAGAGAATCATAAAGTTGGAAGGGACCACAAAGGCCATCTAGTCCAACCCCATTCTGCCATGCAGGAATACACAATCGAAGCATGATTGACAGATGGCAATCCAGCCTCTGTTTAAAAACCTCCAAAGAAGGAAACTCCACCACAATCCAAAGAACTGTATTCCACTGTTGAACAGCTCTTACCATTAGGAACTTCTTCCTAATGCTTAGGTGGAATCTCTTTCCCTGTACTTTGAGTCTATTGTGACGTGTCCTAGTCTCTGGAGCAGCAGAAAACAATCTTACTCCCTCTTCAGTATGACACCCTATCATGTCATCTCTTAAACTCCTCTTCTCTAGGCTAAACATACCCAGCTCCCTAAGCCACTCCTCATAGGACATGGTTTCTAGACCTCCCACCATTTTGGTCTCCCTCCTCTGGACATGATCCAGCTTGTCAATGTCTTTCTTGAATTCTGGTGCCCAGAACTGGACACAGTATTCCAGGTGAGGTCAGACCAAAGCAGGATAGAGTGGCCCTATTACTTCCCTTGATCTAGACACTATACTCTTATTGATGCAGGCTAGAATCACATTGGCTTTTCTGGCTGCTGCATCACACTGCTGACTCATGTTCAGTTTGTGGTCCACTAAGATGCCTAGACTCCTAGATCCCTTTCACGTACACTGTTGTGTGAATGGATACCAACTCCAGTGTTTCCAAAGCAGTTCCCATAAAGCTGTAGGAAAAAGAACAACCCCAATAAGGTGCATTTCCACTTTAAATATTAGTAGCTTCTGGAATCCTTCTGCCAAATGGCTGCATTCCAAAAATGAAAGATGTCAGGTGGACAATTATTCATTTAGACTAAAACCATTACATGACAATCTTCAAATACAAGGTGTTTGTTGATGATCAAATATTGCTCTCTTTTCTCTTTCTCTCTCTCTTTTTTTGCTTGTTTCCCATCGTTCAGGACTAATGCTTTCATGTTAATTATCCAAAATGACTAATTAATATTATTTATTATTTCTTCATTGCATTTCTCAGTGGTGGTGGTTTTTTCTGGTTTTTTTGTGCTTTCAAAAGAGCAACGTGTCAGGAAGAAAATATTACATTGAATTTTCATTTGTTTGTTATTTGCTGAAATGCTGCTTTTGAAACAAATGTCTCCATCTGCATTTCCCTATTAATTTAAATGTTTATAAATAACAATGCAAGGCTCATTATTTTCTCTGGCGACAGTTCTGTGGTTTGCCTGTTGTTGTCTTCCAAGTTTAATAGGTATCTTCTGCCTCTGAATAATTACTATTTGGGGGTGGAGGAGAGGAAAATAAGAAACCAGCCAAAGTATAGAAAACTAAACTTTCCTTGCTTTTTCAAAAATAAAACAAATGTTCATCTCCTTTTACTTGAGGAAAAGAAGGATGTGACTGAACTCTGTCACTCTCAACTAGATCAGACCCTCTGAATCAAATTGTAGAGTTAATACACAGCTGCATCTCATTGATACAGAGAGTCTACTCTACTTGGAATGAAGGGCTTGTCTACACAGGCTAAATACCCTGTCTTGCCACCTGTCACAGAGCCCTGTGGTCTTGATGACACAAGGCATTTGCTCCCTTCTGCCCCAGGCAATCTTCACCACCCCTGGGTCAGATACAGGGCTGAGATGGGGAAAGGGCAGGGTAGGGCCCAATAAATTGTTTCAGCAAAATACCCAGTTTACTCCATTCTCTCTCTCTCTGGCTTTTCTTCACAAATGAAGATTCAGGAAGGACTCATCCTGCTCTTTCTGCAAGTGTGCTGATGACTAAAAAGGCCAATCTGAGATAAACAAGTCCGGTTGCAGAGAGCACAGCAGAAGGTCTCCTTGGGTGATGTTTCTGGGTTGTGATTCTTTCTGCGTTGTTGTTTCTCTTCAAGACTTGTTCGTCATGAGTTCTCAAATAAGGCTGCAGCATTGTGGATAGTGCGTCTCCATGCCATGCGTCCCAATGTGAGGCCAATGTTTTCAACCTGAAGAAAACTACATTACAGGCAGCCAAAAATGGATCAGGCCCCACATGTCCACAGGAGCCCATCTGTTAGCTACTTACCTGTATACCACCACCACCCACCTTGCATTGTTGCTTAAGTTCTGGATCTTCCTCTACAATATGTTTGCTCTGTCCAGCCCCATTTCCCCACCCTGTCCTTGGACTAGGAGGAATTCTACTGAAGGTCTGCTTTAGGAGCCCTGCTAAGGGATGGTTTTGTAAATGCAACACTTAAATTGCTGACATCTTGAATTACCTGCTTCAGAAGATAGGGTTCAAAAAACAGTAAGTAGAGGAGCTCATAAAAAACAAAAGACATCCTTGAAACTTTTTGGCTTCCGTGCAAGTGAGCTGCTGAGTCATCTCTGGCTATTGAATCTCAACTTTCTAGGAGCTATCCACAGTGCTGGAATTATTTTAGGGATAGGGTTCAGGACTTTGGACAGCTCCATGCAAGTTAATGCCTTTCAATTTGTTGAACCCACCTCTTTTACAATTATGTTGTTGCTGCCTTTATTTATATTTCAGCTTTTTTTTTTTTTGCCATCACTGGGATTTAAGGGACAGGAGCTTACATCATGCTGAAAGAGTGTAATGCTCTACTTGCACAGTTCTGCATCCCTCCCCCCACCCTGTCAAGATAGCTTTTGTCCCTGTTTCAGGGAGATAAGTGCTTAGGAAAGTGCACCTGTGCTCCAAGTGAAATAGAAACAGAGAAACGGAGCCAGTCTAGGGTCATATACAGAGGATGCATATGAACAGAGGTGTGGTCAATGCTGCCCAGGGTCTGAGCATGTAAAGCAGAAAGATCTAAAGCCAGACAGAATTACCAAAGAGAATAGCCCAGGGAGCAAGCTGAACTTCAGGAAGCAAGAGCATAGGTAATATCTTACAATGTCCAGTGAGCTAGTGGGGTTGTTGTCCTGCAGCAAAGAGAGAACCTTGGCTGTCCAAATTTATACCTACCTGTAAATCACAGTTGGCCTAATTATCTCATTGTTTCCTTCTTAAAGCACAGCAAGGCATTTCCTGCTCTTTTGCTGGTATCACTTTAATCACATTCAGAAGAGTACAGTGGCTCTGACTCCTGCTCTTCAGGTTTTGTTTTGTTTTGTTTTGTTGGGTGATATAGACCAGGCTCTGGTTCCAGGATGGGGCCGCCAGTCTCCTATGTCTCTGAGACAGAGCTGACAGCACCTCGGATTCTGTCTGGAGCCTGTTATCTGTGCACTGCTCTTCTCTGTCCTCATTAGAGGAGGCCTCCTCCAGGTAGGACACGATAGCTTTCAAGTGCTGGATCACACTGCCACAGCCATTTACTGCTTGTGGAGAGGATAGAAGGCTCCCAGGCTACGTATGGCTACAGTTCAACATCTGGAAAAGGAAAGCCAATATACCTTCTAATACCCAATTTGCATGGGCTTCAGGGGAACCCTTTAATGTTTGAATATTAAAATTGGGTATATTTAATTAGCTCAATTATGGCAGCAAGAGGGCAGGCAACAGCGGCACCTTTAAACCTATGTATAGCAGTACTAAGGAGGAGACTCAAAGCCAAAAATACAATTAAGTGATCTTCATTGGAAAATGATATTAACAGCATCCATGCAAACAGGCTTCAAGCACTCACACAAAGGCTAACTAACAAAGTAGGAAGTATTTGGATAGAGGAATAAAATAAGAGGGTTGCAGATTATACTGTACCAATCATGCAGAGTGGATATTGTGAAGTAACCCAACAACGAGGAAGTCTGGACAATAGTCTGGCTACACAGTGTGATGTAGAGTTGGAAGAAAGTGGAACTGTGCACAATTTTTGGTGTTTTATGGTGATATTTATATGAAATATTCCCCTGAAGGGATAGGAGTTTGTGAGTAAACTACAATAGTTTTTGGAGGTTCCCAGGCCAAGACAAAGGGTACTCTGGGAGAGGCAACAGTTCTTAATGATCAATACTTTGGAACTGAATAGGAAATTGGCAAGGTCTTTTGCTGGAAGGGAGCAGGAAAGGAAAGTTCCATTTCACAAGCAATAAGGTCTCTTGCTCTCATTGAGTGGATTAGTGGTGACTCACCTCCAGCTGTTGGGTCTTATTTGAGAGTGTTTGTTTTCAGGAATTTCCACAGGCCCCTCCCTTGGTGTATACATGAATCCAGCCTTGTATTTGAGGAGCCCTTTGCCTGTAACCTGTTACTTTACCTGTAACCATGTGGATGGCCACACTGACCCAAATTATTAAATATAGCCAATTAGTTGCTATCCCAAGATGGGGGCTATCAGGGTATGTAACACTTTTCAGATCTCCCATGAGTGATTGAAAGCTGAGGGGGACATTGTGAAGAATGTATTGAATACTTCCTTCCATACCATCAAAAAACAGGCCATACATCAGCGTAATCCCAGGTGACAAAAGGATTATGTGCAAAGTTGTTTCACAGGCAAGGCAGTTGAAGCCAAAGGGTAAAGAAGGACCTAGGACAGTGATGCCGAACCTATGACACATGTGTCAGCACTGACACGCGTAGCTATTTCTGATGACATGCAGCCACAGAGGCAGCTGCATGCCAAGAAGGATGTTTCATCCTCAGCTCCTGCACGGCCAAGTGTAGTAGCCGAGGATGAAACATTTGCTGTTCCTGAGGATGAAACATTTGTGACTAGAGTCTTGGAGTTACAGTCTAACTCTAAGGACATTTTCAGTCACAAAAAAAGTTGTCCTGAGGGATCGGGAGAGGAATGCGGCTGTTTTGCGGCAGGGGGGCAGTTTCTGACGATGCCGTCCCTCTCATGTTAACCTCCGTGTTCCTTCCGTGTTGCATGAAAGGAAAAGGCGCCACTTTTTTTCACGAAGAATTTCCGCCAAGCTCAAAAGGTTGCTCATCACTGATCTAGGAGCATGAAGTTGAAAGGGGAAGAATATCAAATTGATACCAGGAACAATGGCTGGTATTCAGTATTGCAATTACAGATTTGTAACTTTGAGTTATGGATCTGTAACTAGTTTTACTGGAAACTTTGTAAATGCCATTTCAGTCTACTTTGCCATATCAGGGAAAGGAGGTCCATTCAGCTTCTGATCAGGGTGCAAGGAGGAAAATATTTCCACTTCCTCCCCCAGTGAGTGAGCCTGTTGCAGCCTCTCTTGCTAGCAGAAGGGGCGTGAAAATGTTGTGCCCTGTTCAGAAGCTTCACCTGAGGTGGGGGCTGGGTCTTGAGATGGGCTGGGGGTGGGGTCAAGCCACTAGAAACTATTTAGTTACATAACTAAGAAGCTGAGTTAGGATTCCAGGGACCACAAATATCTGACAACATGAGTTAATTTGGTCATCTGCTGCACTGCATCAGCTGTGTTGTCTTACAGTCAATGTATACAGTTTAGAATGCAAAAAGTTGAGCTGCACCAAATATGAGCCTGGATCCTGTTGTTAGTCTCAAGTAGATTAGACCCATTGATTTACCTTTCAACAGTTGATTCAACAGGTCTATTCTACACTGGGACTAACCAATAGGATTCCAGCCATCCTCTCATCTTGATGTTGGCTGCAAAAATAGTGGAAAGAAAAACTCAGTCAGAGAAGCAAAACAGTGCCAGACACAATACAATTGTTTCAAAAAAAGAGGACCTTTGTCTTAAGCCTGGTACTGTTCTGGTCCTCTGCTTTGTTTCATGTTACCTGGTCCTTCCTTACCCATCAGCTTCAATTGCCCAGACTGCCAGTGAATATCTCTTGCTGGGAGGATTTGTGTTCAGGTAGGTTTTTGCATATAATGCTTTATGACATCCTCATTTTGGATGTCATGGCATGGCCTCATCAATGTATTCTACCCCAGTGCACAGGGACAATGAGGGTGTGGAGTTTGAGGACAGAGAAGGAGACAGAATATGAATTATAGAAGCATAGAGTTGGAAGAGACCACAAGGGCCATCCAGTCCAACCCTATTCCACCATTCAGGAACACACAATCAAAGCACACCTGGCAGATGGCCAGACTCTATTTAAAAACCTCCAAAGATGGAAACCCCACTACACTCGGAGGCAGCATGTTCTACTGCCAAACAGCTCTTACCATCAGGAAGTTCTTCCTAATGTTTAGGTGGAATCTCTTTTCCTGTAGTTTGAATCCATTGCTCCGTGTCCTAGTCTCTAAAGCAGCAGAAAACAAGCTTGCTCCAACCTCAGTATGACATCCCTTCAAATATTTAAACATGGTTAATGTGTCATGAAGCTGAAAACATCATTAAAAACAAAAGCAGAGAGCCTACATTGTGCTTACATTGTGTAAATCTACACTCATGTAATTAAACAATGGTTATGCTATACTACCTTGAATACAGACATTGTGCAACTGATTGTGTATCTGCCAATATTCCTGCTTAGTGTCCCATTGTGCAATGAGGAACACACAGTGGCTGTTTCTGAAATGACAGTGAAGCAAGAGATATATTGAAACCAGTGTTGAATAACTATGAACCATCCAAGAATGTACAACTACATGGCTGAAATCCTGTTGGTGAGTCCCAGAGTTACACCCATTGACACAATTGTTGAATGCTGAGTCAATGTAAAGTGGGAATACAGTGGATTCAGTGGCTCTACTCTAGTCAAGACTAACAATCAATTTAGACTGATGGGAAATGATTTCACGAATGAAACCATGAGCTGAACACATCTGTCACACAATGCTCTAAAAATTGTAACCACATGTGTAAGTAAACCTACACTTGTGTCTGACATCAACAGGATTCCAGCCTATAAGTATAGTGGGCCCTTGATATCTGATGTGGTTTAGTTCCAGGACCCCCCATGGATACCAATATCTGTGGATGCTCAAGTCCCATTATATACACAATCTCTCTCTCTGGCTTTTCTTCGCAAATGAAGATTCAGGAAGTATTCATCCTGCGCTTTTTGCAAGTGTGCTGATGACTAAAAAGGCCAATCCGAGATAAACAAGTCTGGTTGCAGAAAGCACAGCAGAAGGTCTCCTTGGGTGATGTTTCTGGGTTGTGACTCTTTCTGCATTGTCATTTCTCTTCAAGACTTGTTCGTCGTGAGTCCTCAAATAAGGCTTCAGCATTGTGGATAGTGTGTCTCCATGCCTCCTGATGTGAGGCCAGGGTGGACCATTGTTGGTGATCAATTTGGCTGAGCCTGAGATGTTGTTTCAGGGAGTCCTTGTATCGCTTTTTTGGAGTGCCCCTCTTACACTGACCCATGGTGAGTTCACCATAGAGTACTATTTTTGGGAGGGGATGGTCCTCCATCCTAGAAAAGTGCCCTGCCCAACGCAGCTGTGTTCTCAATATCATGGCCTCAATGCTAGTGATCCCTGCTTGCTCAAGGACAGCAACATTCATCACATAGTCAGTCCAATGTATAAATGGTGTCTCTTATATAAAATGGTGCACAGCAATGTTTTTTTTGTTTGTTTTGTTTTTGGTGGGGGAATATTTTCAAGCCATGGTTGGTTGAATCTGTGGGTGCAGAGGGCCAACTGTAATGTGCTTCCAGGGAGTGTATAAAATTGCTAACAATAAAAAGCCTTTTCCAATTCTCCTAAAATATCCCCCAAGCTCCACCCAGCTAGGTTGTTTTGTCTTGTCCTTCCCTGTATGTATAATTCTCAAGAAAAGCCAAACCCTTAGAATGAATCCTTAACCCAGAGGGTTTGAAAAATGTAGATGCCAAGGTTTGCATTATGCTAAATATTTTCACATCCAATTCATCTAAATCAGAGTAAGAATTTTAAAACAAACCTCCACAAATTATTATTTTTAACTGGCTGCTAAATCTATACTTGCTCACTATTGGTACATACACAGAAGCCCAGACAGAGCTAAATTATGCTCCGGATTAATATATTGGGGCAGTTCAAGGGTTAGACAAACAGCTGTTCCTGAAACAGGCACACTACAAAGCTGAACTGTTCATTTGAGGGGCAGCTAATGGTCCAGTTGAATCCCACTGGGCCAAGTTTTATTTGTTTCTGATTGGAAGATATCCAACACTGACTCCATGTTCCTGATGACCTCTGTTGCCGGGGCAGAAGGTTCAACTTGTGGAGCCAGTGTGACTTTACCCGTCTCTGGGAAACAAATACACAGAGAGAGAGAAAGAGAGAGAGAGAGAGACTTCTCCAATTGGCTCAGAAACTCATCTACAAAATGAATGCCTTTAAAATATTCAGGGCTTGGGGGAAAAATACTCATGGACTACAACTCCCAGAATGCCCCAACTAGCATGGGCAATGTCTGGGCCATGTGAGCAAAGAGATGTTGTTAGTTGTGATCCAATAAAAGAATGCTTCACAACTCACAAAATATTAGGCAATGTGGGAAGGCTTTTCAAATCACTTACTCCATCTCCCATCTCCTGAGAAGTAGGGAAGGATGGTCTTGGCCCATTTCACCTCTGCAAGGGATAACTCATGTCAGTTCAGCCCCATTAATCTTCTGTTTGTTTGTTTTGAATGCATCCTCTTGTGTTCTGAGTGTATCTCTACATCAGAAGTGGGCAACTGTAGTAGGTCCAGGTTGTTGTTTTCATTTGGGAGCATTTTTGGCTGTTTATGCAAACGTCAAAGGGTAATAGCAACAGATTGGCCCCTGGACTCACCACAGTTGCCTGCCTTGATGCAGAGGCACACTTGAAGGACAAGATAATCTATGAGTATTTTTTGTGCATGTCTTGAGTGTATGTGACTTCAAGTTGCCTATTGACTCATGGTGACCTCATGAATTTCACAGGGTTTTCTTAGGCAAGGAATACTCAGAGGTTCCTTCCTCTGAAATATAGCCCAAAGCACCTGGTATTCATTGGTGGTGTCCCATCCAAGTAGAACTCAGGGCTGATCCTGCTTAGCTTCCAAGATCAGACAGGATCTGGCACCTTAAGGGTATTCTTCACATCCACCATCACCACCATGATGATGACTGCTACCACTAGTAGTACCTCCTCCTCTTCCTCTCCTCCTCCTCCTTCCTAACTTTAATCTTAACTTTAGCATTCCATGACACTTCAGGATCTTGTCTAATTCCTTCATGGTTGCCTTTCAAAGTCCTAGCCTTCTGATTCCTTGACTGCAGTCTCCATTCTGATTAATGAATGGCCAAGGAATGGAAAATCTTGAACTATTTCACTGTCTTCATCATCTGCTTTAAAGTTATGTAAACCACCTGTGGTCATTATTTTTATTTTCTTAATGTTCAGCAGTAAACCGGCCTTTGCACTTTCTTCAGTAATCGTTCCAAGTCTTTGCTATTTTTTGCTAGAGTATGGTGTCATCATCATATTTTAAATTATTGATGCTCCTTCCTCCAGTTTTCACACCTCTTTCCTCTGAGTCTAATCTTGCATTATGTATGATATGTTGAGCATACAAATTAAACAGGGTGATCAAATGCAGCCTTGCCTGTGAACTGGAAACCATTCAATTTCTCCATATTCTGTCCTAACAGTAGCCTCTTGAAATGAGTCCAGATTACATATCAGAACAATCAAATATTGTGGTACACCCATTTCTTCAAGAGTGAGACAGAGTTTTTCATGATCTATATAAGCCTTTGCTATAATCCCACCAGATGTTCCTATGAGGGTGTTGGGACAGAGAGAAGGGCTTCCACAAAAGACCTCAAAATGTAGGCAAGTTAATATGGGAGTATTTGGTCTTTCAAATAACCTGGGCCTGAGTCATACATGCATAGTTGTTGCTAGTTCTATATTGTATAGTTATAACCCAGCCATTGAAACACCTTTGGCCATAAGTCAAGTACCTACTCTGTGATGGTCTCATAAGAATGCATGGAATATAGCTGCCTTTCCCTTGGCCCCAAGCACAACAAAACTTCTTCAGCTGTCAGCAATGATGAATTTCCCCCTTTTCCTACTGGCACAAAAATGAACTGTGGTTTTCATTAAGCAAGTCAAGCCTATGGCTCATTGCTCTGGGTCTATCAGACCATCTTACACTGAGCAGCACCAAGCTATTTCACTGGCAGGTAATATAGATGACTGTTTACCAAGGGAAAGTTAACTTGGCATGCCTTTAACCAGTCAGATGCCCTCCAGTGGCACTCAGATGAAAATTAGTGATAAGGCCAATTTGCCCAGTCAGACCTGGCCAATGTCTGTCTTTTACGAGACCAAGCCCAAGCTGAATCAGATGAACCCAACCATGTAATCCAGAATGTTTGATTCCAGGGAGACCTGGAGCCTCCTCCCACACATCACATAACTCACCATTCCAGTGGGGGGAGTGGAAGAAAAAAAAAGAGGTCTCTCTCCCCAATCTCCTACTTCCACTGGGAATGCTGCAGGATCTGCTAGAAAAGGAATATCACCCTCCTTTCCTTGTTACCACTAGTATTGTGAAAACAACAAGTTATACAGGAAGGAAAGTGAGAGAACTACTCATGGTGCCCAAGTGACATCTTCTAGAGAAGACAGTTCCTCTGAAGAGATGGCAGAGTGTTATGCTAAGAGGTGTGTCCATGGGGTGTGTGTGTTAGAGTCCCACCCGCGATGCCAAAACCCCCTGTATTATGTGGAGGAATCATTAGCTCAAAAGGAGGCCTGAGAGAGGAGGGTAACTTTGGGGATCGTTTCACCTATGTATACCAGTACTAACTGTAGAGAGCACTCCAGTTAAAATAAAACAAGATATTTTTATTGGAAATAACACAGAGGATACACTAACATACCAAACATACAGTCTTAAGAACCATACAAGGCTATTGGAAAGAAAGGCAGGAGGTTTGTAGTTTGGGGAGGAATTGGAGCTCCCTGGCAGAAAATTTCAAATATTCTTCCCCAGACTACAAACCCCAGGATTCCATAGGATGGAAATATGGCAGTTAAAGTGCAATCATAGTACTGTATTTGTGTAGTGTGAAAAGGGGCTGAATGTCAATGTTGTGCATGGGACTAAGGTTTCAACCACTTCCATAGGACATCTTGCTTATACGGTCAGCCCTCTGTATCCATGGATTTGACATCCTCGGATTCCACCATCCGTGGCTTGAAAATATTCCCCCTAAAAAATAAATTCCAAGAAGCAAACCTTGATTTTGCCATTTCATATAAGGGCACCATTTACTATGCCTTTGTATATAATGGAACATCTGGCCAATGTATAAAAATGTGCACATAGGGAAGAGTGTATATCATAATATGCATGGATTTCCATGTGACACATGGGTGTGGGGAGAATCACAACTTGATACAGAATGTGAACAAAATTTTAAAAGGCTGACTGGATTCTGAGAAATGCAACAAATATAAAATTGACAGATCTTCACATCCTTAGGAGCAATGAAGGAGTGGTCATGATATTCTTAATAACCAGTTGAAAAATAGCTGAGCCAGACTTGACTGCTGAAGAGGAACAAATGGACAATGTAACCTTTAATGCTCATCAATTACCAGAAGGAAACAGAAGGTAAAAGAATACCAAAATAAAGAACAGAGCAAAGAAGCCTGTAGCACATTTCGATGGAACAGACTGTATAAGCAACTCACACCCGTCATAATGATCTGAGTTGACAAAATGTTATTGGAGGGATCACTCTGCTTGCCACTGTTTCTTCTGGAAAGTCAGAGAGAGATTTATTGTGTCTGAAAGCCTCCAGAGCTGTCAGGACTAAGTGCTAAGAAAAATAGGAGCTTACATTAGAAGTGGAAGTTCACCTTTGGAATGGGGGGGGGGGCAAGAGAGAGAATTTGCAGTCAACCAAGCTGAAACTGAGCTAAGGCATATCATCCTTCTAGTGCTGTGCTACTGCACACACACACACTCACACACACTCACACACACACACAAAACAGTTTATGGACTTTTTCAGACGGAAGCCCCAATCCTGTTCCTGCTGCGGAATGAAGGAAAAATGATCACACACTTACCTTCATTCCACCGCAGGAACATCCTCCCTCTCCCCAAGCTGGACACCTTTCAGACCACCCTGATTCCATTACTACAGTGGAACAGGTGATCCAAAAACAATGTTTCCCATGATGAAAATATCACAGGGAAATGCAGAATAGGGACAGGGGAGACACAGAAAAGGGTTAACATCTCCTGAAAAGAAGACTTTTTCCCAACCCTGTTCTGTGTCTCCCACGGAATAAATAGCCCATCTGAAAAAGTCCTTAGTTTCCTTGGAAGGGATTACCTGAGTGTTTGTACAGATCATTGTCAGTATCAATAATTTGTTGTCCATTAAACCTATGTTTATTTGGTTGGGTTGGAACAGTTCTATAAGGGCCTCTACAACATGGAGAATGAAATCAGCTAAGAAAAACACCTTTTTATATTTACACTGAAAGCCAGTTCCAAAATGCTCCTTGTTCAGAGCCCAGAAAAGTTACTATTTGGGGATTACAACTTCCAGAGTCTGGCAGTTGTCATCCAAAACAGTACGTTTTCCAAGCTCTCTGTTTTAGGCTGCTTCCAATTTTTTTTTCTGAGAAACTGTGGGTGCAAACTTCTGAAAATACAAGTTAAATACAACACACTGAAGTGGACACAAGAGAATGGGGATCTACTGATATATTTTTGGGTGATCTGCAGTAGATCACCCAGGATGTTTGACTCTCAGGGTGTTTGTTTGACAAAAGCAACAAATGAAATGATCCCATCACTGATTTTATCCCTGCATGGCAGGAGATTGGACTGGATGGCCCTTGTGGTCTCTTCTAACTCTATGATTCTATAGGGCATCTACATACATTTCCCCCCTAAATTAGGTATATTGCTGAAATGAAGAAATCTTGAAGTATATAGGAGTGGTTTTAGTGTGGAAAAGCTATAAGTGTTGTTCCATTTTGCTGCTCAAAGAAAATTCTTGGGTTCCAAATTCTTTAATTCTAATATACTATATGTCTTTTTGGAACCAGTTGGTGGGCTTCAGGGCTGTAATAATAATAATAATAATAATAATAATAATAATAATAAAAAACAGAAAAGAAAGTAGATCATGTGAACCAGAGGTTAGCTCACTCTTGAACAATACAACACAGTTCCTACAACAAGGGTGGGCAAAGTGCAGCGTATAGACCACATACAGTCCCCAGGGCTGTTTTTGTGACCCCAGGGTCCCCAAAATGCCTTCTTGGAGTGTGTGTGGGGGATTTCCACTATGCTCCCCCCTGCCAATTTAGGTCCAGGAGAGCTCTTTATTGAAACAGGACCTACAAGAACAAAGCACAGTGGCTACTTTGGAAAGGCTCAACTCAAAGGTCTATATCTGGATGAAGAAACTTTCAGTGTCCATTTCTTCCATATTTCAGATGATGATGATGATGATCATCATCATCATCATCATCATGATTCAAAACTGATTCTTTCTATCTGGAATATAAAGAAATCTGTGAGGTTTGACAATTTTGCTTATCAAAACTCAGCTGAAAGAAAAGTCTCCCAAGTTCTAAAATCTGAGCTCCATTGAACTGGAGATGATTGAATGGAATGAAGCTGGGACCTTCTATGTGTAAAACACACTCTACTACCATAGGATGAATGGTGTTCATAGTTCACAGTGGGCTAGGTCAGGGGTTGGATTCATTTGACTCTCCATGTGTTGGTGGGACTGGCACTCCAAGCATCCTTCCCCATTGGCTATGCTGGCAACTGCTTCTGGAATTCACCATTGACTATGCAGGTAATTGCTGCTCCAACATGACAGCTGCAAGATTCCCACCTCTGGACTAGACAGACCTGGATAGTCATCCCTTTATTGAAGCAGTTCTGATTTAATTGTATCTGTAAACACTTCCAGGAAAGAAGAGTGTCTGCTATAGCTTTGCTTCCAGCCCATCATCAAAAGTCTGTACATTTCTTATGATTAGAAGTGACACCATTCCGCCTTCCAAATGGAGGGTTGCCAGTGAAGGCTGCCAGTCCCATTCAGAAGCAACCCTGGAGAAAGAAGAAAATAATAATAATAAACCTTCTAACAAAACCCTCTCCTCTCTGCAACAGTTCTCTCAGTTCAGTTCACAGAAACTAATTTCATGAGAATGAGGGCTGTCTGGATTATTAGAGGGCTATTGTTCAGAAATTGATAGCTTATATTTTCTGCTGGCACAGCTGTTGGGTGAGGTCATATAATGGGACCTCATCTTCCCCCATGCAAACTTGACTAGCATATTACCAGCCAGATAAAGGAGCCAAAGATTTGTCATTAAAGTTTGAATCTGCCTCTTACTGCCCTCCTGCCAAGGCCAAGCTGGGGCTGTGGAAAGCCTAGTGTGTCTCAATCTAGATCTTCCATCCCAGTTCCCCCCCCCCCACCACCACCACCACTGGGCTGAACCAGAGACTGAGTTAGCAGAAGGACAAGCTACTATTCTGTTGACCAGACAAAAGCATACCCTCCAACATGTCACAGATGAAAACTGGGGGTTCTCCAATGGTGAAAAAAACTACTCACAGAATGTGAGGAGAATCCAACTCTTCTTAATGGCTTTCTGTGTGATTTCGCTGTATTGTGAAGGAGGGGGGGTCAAAACCAGCAAAAACCTCCCCAGAAAAGCCTTTGCAGCTTTCCCCATCTTTTTTAAAAAAGCAATGAGATGGTGCTCATTTCTGCTCATTAGGACAAGCAAGTCAATCTGATTTCCTTGCCCAAATGAGAGGAAGCACAAATCTGATTGGCCAGACAAGCACAAGGTGTGGGGCTTGCTAGCAAGGCAAGCACCCGGTGTCACCTTGTTGGATTTTTGCCTTAGTGGGCAAGCACTAAAGTGAGAAAATAGGGTGTTGGGTTTTGTTTTGCTTTGCTTTGCTTTTTCTGCTTTTGTGTTAAAGTGAAAAATTGCTCAATCACACCTTGGATAGTTGTTGTTGTTGTTGTTTTTTAAATAAAGATTGGTGGCAGCAAATTCAGGTAAGTGGAAACACAAATAAATCTCTCATGACCACCATCTCTCCTAGCGGGCATGTGGAGATTAAGTGGGCAGACAAACCATTAGGACAGTTTGCAGCTGCTGTGAAATGCCATTACTACAAGGGACTCTGTTTTTTATGGGCTCATATAGACAAGCCCTGGGACAAGCAACATCACAGTGTGACCAAGATGGCAGAAATTATTAATGAGAAAAGACACACAAGCGAGGAGAGGATGAAGCAGTTTGATTCTGCCTCCTCCTACTGGGAAGGTCAAGATTCCACCCCTTCCTATCCATTCCTCCTGTTGAATTCATACAGTGCAAACTACTTTTGAATTTTCAACTCAGATTGCAGCAACTGAAGAAAGCTCAGGACAATGGGGAAATGTGGGAAGAGAGGAGAGAAACTGGGACAATATAAAATCAGCTGAAATCAGGAGAAGAGAGGTTTAACTGGGAATGTCCCTGCCAAACTGGGACCACTGGAAGGCATGCCAAAGGTCAGGCTCCATGTCCATCTTTCTAGGCCATTTCAGAGACTTCAATGCTGCCTTGACAGGGTTGGGTTCAAGTTATTTAACAAGGGGTAAAACTGGAAGTCAATTTCTCATTTACTTCCTGGATTTGAAGATGCCTCATTTTGCCACAACCAGGGGAATCCTAAACAAGAGAAAAATATGGAGTGGGGCTAAACTCTCTGAGGTTTCTACCACCAATAAAGCTCCACAAGAAGTAGGAGTGGCCTCTGCCCGCATGAGATCCCTCACCTGAACAACAACACAAAAAACAACATGTAGGCCTGTGACTTCAACATTATCACTTTTCTTTCTTATTTTTTTTTAACATTTTTGGCTGATGAAGAAACTTTGAAAGCTTGCATCATGTGTTTTGCGTTTTGGTCGGCCAATAAAAGTATTACTTTTTTGTGGATTCTGGATTTTGTTTTGTGATATAAAATTCTCTTCTGGAACTAAAACAGCCCAGGGGTCTAAAATAGCAAAATTGCCCACAATGTGGAGTGTGGCTTGAGTTTTTTAAAAAAGAAAGAAAAAGAAAGGGGAGGTCTGCCCTCTAAAAATAGCCCTGGGGAGGACATGCATATCCCATGGATTGCACTCTGCACCCACTCTAAGGATTCAGAAAACCAAGTGGTGAGCATATCCCATAAATCATGGAACACTAGCTGATAGTGGTGCCATAAATACTGTGGGAAGCACGAGTGGGCTAAGGAAGCATGACCTTAGAACAACAGTTAAACAAATTGTTGCTGACAATGTTCCTTTATAAAGATCAGCTAAGGATTTATGGGAGCTTAATGTACCGCTGGTACATTCTATACAGGAAAGAGCCCCACGGAACTGCAGTATGACAAAAATGTGTCCTTTCAGACAGAATAGCCATGGGTTAAACAGGAATATTCAGCATAGATAGATATGTAGTTTGGAGATATGAAGATACCTTACAGAGATGGGAATGTGTACCCTGTTTCTCATCAGATAAAAGAAAAAGTCTGATTCATTGATGAACTAATCTAAATTTGCTAACACCATATGAGCTGCTCACCTTCAGCCCAGTCGTGTTGTATCTCACATACCTAATGTACCTTTAAACCAAAGCATGAAAAAGTGTTGTGGGGCATAGCCTACCTTGCCACAGTGTAGCATAAATAACTGCCAGTGGAGTTATATTCTGCTTGCATTAAATATTCCCAATACTAGACACCAGGAATGGCTATGGATCACTGCTAAATGTGCATGCCTAACACCCTGTTGCACAATTGCAATGCACAATGCAATGTGCATCAGTATTTGCTCTATTTTGGGTCTCTGCACACTGTACAGTAGGACCTCAGGCCTAATTAGAGAATAGGAATAGGCCCATCACTGATCATGTACACTCCACATCAATATGTGTTCTGTGTGCAGACTTCTGCTTCATTCCTCATCATCTGGATACAGCTGTTGTGCAATGCCTAATAAAAAACCACTCTGGGGGTATATCTCCTTACCCATGGTTCAGCTAATTCAGTGCAAACTACCTTTTGCAGTTTGAATTCAGTTTGTAGCAAATGAAGAGCCAGGACAAAGTGGGAAAGTGAGAGAAGATAGAAACTGGGATTTTTTAACAGCAGCTAAAAGGAAGACAACAGAGGATTAACTGGGACTGTCCCTACCAAATCTGGGTAGTTGGAGGATAAGATGTATACCTGTGTAGGTCATTAATAGGATGCTGGCCTAGAAGTCCCAAAATCCCCCCACCAGCATGTCAAGTAGTCTTTCTAGCTGGGAGTTTCCGGAATTGTAGTCTAAAACATGACCTTTTCCAAGCTCTACATGAATAAAATCATCATCATCATCATCATCATCATCCCTAATGTCAGTTAAAATCTGTGGGGGATATGTTTCAAGACACACATATACACGTGAATACCTTAAACTGCAGATAGTAGGGAATCCTATTATTTTCAAGGAGATTAACACAGGAACTTGACCATAGAATCTCACTGGAGGATGTAAATTTGCTTAGTGATAACATATTTTTTCAGACATGGATAAATGAAACCATGGATACTGAATCTGTGGATACAGGCGTCGACCCACACATGACAATTAAAAAACACACAAACCTGTTAAAACACATAATCAATTTAAAATAACAAATAAAAGCAATACATATTAAAACAATTTAAAAATCATCTACCAGAAGAGATTGGTCTTTAATGCTATTTTAAATTCAGTGTATTCAGCTGTCAAATATCTTCTGGCAGGTCATTCCACGGTCTTGGGGCAGCTGAAGAAAAGGTCCTCTGGATGACAGTTGTCAACCTTGTCCTGACTGACTGGAGTAAGTGTCCCCCAGAAAACCTGAGTGTAAAGAGCAGATTATATGGGATTATATGGGAGCTTCAGCTCCAAAAGGAAAGAGATATCCCTCTCCTCTTTTCCAATGTGCCAGGACTGGAGAAGAAACTGGAGCTCTTGGCTTTCTGTGGGTTTTGTCCGGGCTGTGAAGCCGTGTTCTGAAAGAGTTTATTCCTGACATTTCACCTGCATTTGTGGCTGGCATCTTCAGAGAATGGTGGTGTAGGGGTGTGGGGGGTTTGCATACTGTGAATCCCTGTTGGAGAGGATATGTAAATGTGTGTATTTGAATGGCTAGTTCCTAGGGGGAGATATGCAAGGAGGATTAGTGTCTGTTTGGCTAATGGTCAATTGTCTACTGGAAATCCCCCTGTCCCTGGGTGGAGTTCATTTGCATGTGTTGAGTTTTGATTTTGGTGTTTTTCAGGACTGGGAGCCAAGCTTTGTTTACTTTGAGAATTTCTTTTTTCCTGTTGAAGTTGTCCAGGTGTTTGTGAATTTCAATAGCTTCTATGTGTATTCAAATCTGTGCATGTAAATCTGGAGCTCATTATGATTGTCTCTTCTCTGAGCTAAGAGGAGGATGAGTTCCTGAATTAACAGGTCTGAGTCTGGCAGGGCCAGTGTATACATGATGCATGGTGATAAATTGCCCACCTGAGATAGCAGAAGAGGACAGTGCTGGCCTCGTGTCACCTTATAGGAGCAAGGCACCATAGCAAGTGCTCCAGATAAAGGAGCTTCCTAGAATAAGGTGTTGGATCAGTAGGCTCTCCAGAGCAGCCATGTCTCATTGTGGGGGGGATATTTGGTCCCTCTAGAGCAACGGTGAGAATTATCCAGCCTATGGGTCCCACACAGACCTTGTTTTTTTGTTGTTGTTGTTTTATTTAGTTATTTATACCCTTCTCTTTAGCCACAAGGCTATCAGAGCGGCTTGCAAATTGTTTTAAGCAATAGATATTTACACATCTACACTGCATTAAGCAGTTTCCAATGTGCGTTTGCTAATTTCCCCACAAGCTGGGTACTCAATTTACCGACCTACGAAAGGATGAAAGGCTGAGTGAACCTTGGAGCCCTGCTGGAATCGAACTTGCAACATGGTGGCTTGCAGTACTGGCATTTAACCACTGCGCCACCAGGGCTCCCCTTGTGGGTTCAGTGCAGCTCTTGAGACTCCTACAGGCTCCCTAATCCCCCTTCATCTACAAAAAAGTTTTTGTGCAAATTGCATTTGTTTTTTTGTTTGTTTGTTTGTTTGTTTTTTGCCAAAAATGTGCCAAAATGCAAAAAGGGGAAAAACTCTCACAGAGGTTGCTCATTTTCTGAATGTGAATTGGTGTTGTACTCTCCAATGACATGTGAACTAGTGTCAGTCTCTTGGTGGCAACTGAAAAATGTTGTGGCCAAGCAACATCTTGTGGTCATGATGTGGTCAAACTGCATTTGAACTTTGAACTCAATTTGCAGCAACTGAAGTAACCCCAACCAAAGGGGGGAATTAGGAAGAGGAGAGAGAAAGTGGAACATTTGAAAAGCCTCTGAAAAGGTGGGATTGTTGAGGATTACTCAGGACTGTCCCCACTATATTGGGATGGTTGGAAGGTATGGACCTGGGCTGCAGGCTGCCAATTGTCCCTCCTTAGTGACTTAAATAAGCATTCTTCAGCTGGCAGGAGTTATAAAGAGCATGTCTTCCTGTGGAAAAGGAGAATAGGAGCCATGACTGAGAAAGCACTCCTCTGTGGCCTATTTCACCTTGGCTCAGTAAATGTGGGGAAATAAAGAAAATCCACATTTACTTAGCTCAGAATGTGGAGATGAAGGAGGAGGTGAATCCTGAGATATCTCACCTTGGCTCAAATGGTTTGGTCATCATTCACGGACAAGAATAACAGGTATCCAAAATGGCAGCCGGATTCTCTTGCTGAGTGTTTTCTTGCTCTTCTCTTTACATGGAGGAATATCTTGAATGCGTCCTTTTTCTTTCCATCACCAAAATGCCTGAAAAGCAAAGTGGAAAGGAGAGGGGGAGTGAAAGTAACAATGGGATGCATTTGAGGACACAGCACTAAGAAGTGGAAATAAATGTTTCATGAGCCCATCTTGTGGTATCTTGTGTCGAGATACTTAGGACAAGAGACAGTATGTCTTACAGTGCAGAGTGGAAGCCTCATACTTTTGATTGTAGGAGAAAATTGGGCTGAGGCAAGCAATTAGTAACTCTGCTTATTGCGTTCTCCTCCCCTCTCGGATCCCGCCTGTTCCATGTTACAAAACAAATCTCTTTATTTGCTATAAAAAGGTGAAAAAGTAGAGACGGGAGTACCAAAAGCCAAGACCATGTGGCAATGAGCAAAGGAATGGGCAACATGGATTATTTTACACTCTCCCCACCGGGAATTATCTCTCCCCATTCTATAGCATCTTTGTTTGCCATCCTTCTGCTTATGTGGTTACACATAGAGTGGGCTTTGTCCCTGCATCCAAAACTGTGATCGAGTTACCTTTAAAATTTGGCATCCAGTGAAGGTGGAGGGGGGGAGGTCATTGGTGCCATTCTCTGGACAGCTTGGATGACTTCATTAGTGAAATAGAACTGTGGGAACAAATTCTTTCAATGGCCCACAAATGACAGGGGAGTGGGGAGGGGGAAAGAACTTTTTTAAAGCACATTAAGCTCAATACACGTAGTTGCAATAAATCTTACACATTTCCCACTAAGCCATGCAGAAATGAAATCAATGATTTTATTTATTTATTTATTTAATAAATTCATTTGTGAAATTTATTTACTTATTTGTTTGTTTGTTTGTTTATTTATAACATTTATTTATACCCCACTTTTTCTCTCAATATCTCAGGTCAACATAAAACAAAACCCGTTTTGCCAATTTCCATCAACCTGACCAATTTAAAACAATGTAAGCAGTTAAAAAATTATTTCCAAAGGCAAAAGACTTATTAAACAATTTAACAAGTTAAAAGATGTCACGCTGAGGATGGAGCAGGCTTGTTTTCTGCTGCTCCAGAGACTGGAACACGGAGCAATGGGTGCAAGCTCCAGGAACAGAGATTCCACCTCAACATTAGGAGGAACTTTTTGACAGTAAGAGCTGTTCGGCAGTGGAATGCACTCCCTCAGAGTGTGGTGAGGTCTCCTTCCTTGGAGGTCTTTAAACAGAGGCTGGATGGCCATCTGTCGGGGATGCTTTGATCGTGATTTCCTGCATGGCAGGGGGTTGGACTGGATGGCCCTCGTGGTCTCTTCCAACTCTGCAATTCTATGATTCTATGATTCTAAGATGACAGATTTTTAAAAAAGAAAAACCCCTGTTACAATCATTTGAAACAACTCAAAAGCATGCATGGGGTTGTCCAATGCCTAGAGACTAGGAGAGATAGGCTATAATAGCTGGAAACAGTTATAGGAAAATCAAGCCTGTCCAAGGGCTGCTGGTGAGGTCAGAACGGGGCACCCATGCAATCAACATGGAGGGGGAAGAGTGACCCCTTCTTGTTAATCACATGGGGAGCCTCCCCCAATTCTGAACTCACCAGCAGTTATGGCAATGGCCAGACTCTGCAGATAGCTGCTTGGCTGATAAGTGAGGCAGAAGCAGTGGTGACACTGAGGGGGACAGGCCATCAGAGCTAATGCAGTGGGTGTGTAGATATGTGAACAGCTGTATCCCTTCCGGATCCAGCCCGATACAGCTGTCCACATGTCCAAAACAGTGAGGCTACTCCAGATTTCAGGAAACTCTGGATCAACTTGTAGCTTCTTTTAAACTAGATTAACAGCTAAAAGGACTGGATTTGCGCTATGCATTGTATGTACAAATTGCACCCAGTCCAGGGTGAGTACACATTTTGTCCTTGGGGTAGACAAGACACTGGCCATACATGGGTAATCAAGAGTATTGATGGAAGATGAAGTGATGTGCAGGGGTAAGATCTCAGCCATTCCAGAATCCAAAATGAGAAGAAAGCAGTCATGATAATGAAAGCCAACTATAAAAGCCATAGAGACATAAAACTTAAGCCTGTCCAGATGTCAAGAATCCAGATAAATCCATGAGCATGGTGAGCACTGAAACCCAGGGAGAGTGAACTGTTGAGAACAAGAACTTGCAGCAGGTGTTAGGAGATTTATACCTACCTGACATCGAGATGCCTGGTGGTTAGTGGCTCAGTGTTCACATGACAACTGTGCCATTTAAGCTTCTCCAACAGGTGTATATTTTATTGTTGCTTGCTCCTTTTCTTATCAATGTGCTGCAAAGAATGGGGGTGTCTCCTCTGATCTCATGAGTTGAGGGATCCATCTTGCTGAAATTTCTCATCAGCTTTATCTGGTACTAGCTGCTCAGATTCAAGGAAGGAGACATCTGGAGCCAGAAGCCTTTCTAGATCTGACTCTTCTGTGTTGGATTCCTCAGTTTCACAGAGTTATGACAGAGGAAAATGCATCTTCTTTGATCCCAGAACCAGAAGCAGACATCCAACAACTTGCCATTTTCCTCCTTCCTTCCAATTTTCAGGATCAATGTAGATCACATTTAGTCTTGGAGGCAGATAACTTCTCCCTAAACCCAAAATTTCTATCTTTCTATGCAATCATAGAATCATAGAGTTGGAAGAGACCACCAGGGCCATCTAGTCCAACCCCCTGCCCTTTAGGAATACCCAATCAAAGCATTCATGACAGATGACCATCCAGCCTCTCAATCCATTAGCCATTAGCCACTAGTTTCAGTTCATCAGTTTGTAGATGATGGTCTAAGAACTCTCCTGTTGCATAAAAATCCTTGGGGATGGGTTCCAGCTCTTCAAGAAGTAACATCTTCAAGTCTATTTCACAATGGTCTAAAAGTTCATTGGATCATTTTCTCAATCAAATTATGACTTCATTTATTGTATTCTCACAACTGGATAGCCCTTGTGGTCTCTTCCAACTCTACAATTCTATGACTCTATGATTCTATGAATAAGCCAATGTATCATGTTAGGTCACTAACATAACAGTCAAGGGCCTTTTCCAGGGTTACTTGATATGCTCTGTATCCATGCATTGGCCTTGATCTCTCACATCTAACCTCTCCCACACCATCGGTTGTCTCATATGAACAGGATATTTGACAGTCCTTCATTGTGTTCACCTTTCGGATCACATAATAGACTAACATTTACCTACTCCAATTAGCTCTGTAAAAGAATCTATCCACTACATCAGGTTCAAGTCATGGTCAACCAAGTACCATACCATCTTCTTGCCTTGTAGTAGCTACAATGACTGCCATGACTTCTGTTATGAATGAGTGAGAATGAATGAATGAGACACCTGCACCATTGATGGAGAGGTCAAAGTATTGTGTCAACTGAAACAATGCACTGTTCTTTCATTTCAAATGGAAATGATACTAACTTATACTTAAATGCAATAATTTTGTCCTTTGCTGAAATGTGGCATGCAGTTAATTGGTCAGTTTAAACCACCTGCATCCCTTTCAGGGCAGATTCCAGGTTTAAGGAGGCCATCAGTAAAATGCTTTCTTGTGATACTAAAGGTGCCAAATTGATAAGTAAAGAGGGCTCCTATATCTTTAGTGGTTGTCTGGCCATCTTGGAAGCTAAGCAGGGTCAGCCCTGGTTCATACTTGGATGTGAGACAGCCAATGAATACCAGGTATTGTGGGCTACATTTCAGAGGAAGGAACTGACAAGTCCACCTCTGAGTATTCCTTGCCTAAGAAAACACTATGTAATTGAAGGGATTGCCATATGTCAACAGACAACTTGAAGGCACACACACAGAGTGGGGGGGAAGAGAGATAGAAGAGAGAATTTCAGCAGGTGTTGCTTGTCATGCCCCCAGGTAACAAGCAATGGTAACAATGTCTCTCCGTGTGGCTGACTGCTTTTAAGGTGGGTTTCAGGGGTCAGATGAGGAGTTAAAGCACAGCTATGACATTATGACTATGTGTTCAAGGCAGAATCTCAGCTTGAGTTAACGAATCAAATATGTGTGGGAAAATTTCACTTGTTCATAATGGTATATGTTAAACATTAATTTTTCCAAACTCTAATTAATCAAGTATGAGTGGTGGGGTTATTGGTTAATAATGAGTGTGGGGCACTTGTTCATTTGTTAAGAAGAAAAAACAATATAAAATCTAAAATAAAATATAAATGAAAAATATAAACAAAAAGGATTGTAGTTTTACCTATTGTATGTAACTTTTTTTCATTTGAAATTGAAAAACAAACAAAAACCGCCTTCTCTTCCCCTTAGGCCATGCTTCTTGAGTATGTGGCCTTTGAGTGTTCAGAAGTGGTGTCTGGCCCCATGAAAGTTGCCCACCCCTACATGGCAAACTACATGAAGAGCAGTACTATGTGATGATCAGCAGACCAGATGATGTAGCTAATACTAGGCTGTAAATGCAGGTAGGAAATCAAATAGTGAAACTGGGCCTCTGTCATATGGTTACAATTATGGTTGCCTACTCAGGACTATCCCTTGGCTAAAACTTGAGACCTAGGGATGATTTCCATGTGATGTCACAAGACATAGCCTTTGGTAAGGTCTTTAAGCAGGATAGATAGCATAAGCATCAATCAGAGCTGTACAGAAAATATCACTGTGCTATTATACACAACTATAGATGTGTGTTATTTTAACTTCCATGATTCCATCCTATGAAATCTTGGCAATTGTAATTTGGTGAGGTATTTAGAATTCTGTGTCAGAGAGCTCTGGTGTTTCAGCAAACTACAAATTCCAGAATTCTGTAGGATGCAGCCATGGCAGTTAAAATGATATAGTTGTATAGAGTGAAATGGCCCCAAATCTAACCATTTTCAAGGCAGCATTCTTGCCCTGAGATTCTTCCTTTTTACTCTGAAGACTAGAGAAGTGGATCCAGGCCTTAGATCCTAATCAGAACCCCCCAACAATGCATTTTGACCTGCCAGGAGTGGGCCAACCTTTCTGCCAAAGCCCCAGCAGACTGTAAAAGCCTAATAATGACTGAGTTCCTAGAGGCCCCATCGTATATGGGTGATGGGCTATATTAAATGTGGTGTTATAGAAGTGGTATGTAAAACATTCATACAAAGTGCAAAAAAATCACAAAATGTATATATGGGTTTTGTGAGTCACCAAAGCAAACCAAACTCGGGTTTCATTGAAAGACCCAATCTTCCATCCAGTTGTAAGTCTTATCTAGATCTGGTGGTGCATGAATGAGTCAATCCTCCATAGTCTGGATGTAGATTTAAAATGGAAACATTACTGTCCAAGCCTATGGACCATCATGTCTGTGGAAATGCATCTAATGCATCATTTCATCTTCTCACAGGCCTCTGGTTGACTTGATAGAATGTCTTTTTTTAGAAGCATTTGCAGAGAAATGGCGGAGGAGGAGATATAGCTTGGCTTCCTTGTTTATGGTTTGTCAAGCTGTGAATTAAAGTCCCGAGTTATGCAGAAGTCACTGATGTGTTAATTTGGTGAAAGCCCGGAATGAGAAGCTCATCTTTGTGACTGACAGATAGAGTATTAGCAGCCGTGTCTGTTTTGCTTGGCTTCCCTCTTTCTCCCTTGTAATTGCATCTAAAATCCACACACAGAGAGAACCAATCTCAGCACTGGCATTTGGGGCCTATAGCTTTATGCTTTCATATTTGGGTTCTTCTTTTTTAAAAAATAAATTTTAAGATACCTCTAGGCTTTGTACTCTCATGATGAACTATTGCCGAGTGGAGATGGGCAGGGGGTAAGCAAGTCAAAAATGGAGCAACATTAATTCAGGTTATTTTTCCAAGTGTGGATTTCAAGACCAAATTGTTTTCTTAAAAAAAAAAAATTGCTATTTAGGTGAATTTGAACTGGAAGCAGGAAAAAAATATCACAGATCCAAACATCGTCACATTATGAACATCTGGGGAAGTTTTCTTTTCCACAAATCAAGTTACAAACTTTCCAAAATTTTCTTCTAGGATTCAGGGTTTTGTTTGGTTTTGGGAGCTGAAACACTATACTTCCATCATAGCTTATTTTGTAGACGTTGGCCTAAATCTTATTGTTAGGTCTGACTAGAGTAGACCCATTAATATAATTAAATTGCCTATGTGTTTAGTCATAATTCAACAATTGATGCAACAGGTCTATTCAAGATGGGACAAGATTCCAGACATCAGGCTGAGAATGTCTCTACTTGTTTACTTATTCTAGACAAGAAACATGGCTGAACCAAGATGTTCGGCTGCCTGAGGCAAAAAAAAAAAAAAAAAAAAAAGCCCCCCCCACAACACACACCATTGCATGAACAGAAACCATCTATATTGACAGCTGAACCTTAATTTCACTCTGCAATGGGATAGGATTCTTCTCATTTAAAGGCATTAAATCAGTTTAAGCAATGTAGAATAGACTTGCTAGCTAGTGACCAACACAGGTGTTACTTGTGCTGTGTATTCATGGTGATGGGAGAATAGGATGGCACAGTTCACAACTGTCATATCCAGCTGAGAGTGGAATAAATGAAGTTGCTCATATGAAACCATTGTGTATGTAGTAGGACATTAAAATATGCAGAGGAATGTGTGAATTAGCATTGCCTTTATACATTGCCTTTCCACCTTGCACCTTGCAAGTGTACAGTGCTTTGTCAGCCATGTGTATTTACCATTGATCCACGTACATTGTGCTACCTTGGTGTTCACTATTGTTGTTTACTGTTAACTGCCATCAAGTCAACAGGCAACCCTATAAATTAAAGTCCTCCAAATCATCCTGTTATCTACAGACTTGCTTAGCTCTTGCAGACTCAGAGCAACAGTGGCTTCCTTGGTTAAGTCAATCCACCTGTGATGCAGTCTTCCTCGTTTCCTACTGCCTTCTACCTTACTAAGCATTATTCTCTTTTCTAGTGAGTCCGTCTTCTCATGATGTGTCCAAAGTATGACAGCCTCAGTTTAGCCATCTTGGCTTCTAGGGAGAGTTCAGGCTTGATTTGCTCCAAGACCCATTTATTTGTCATTTTGGCAGTCCACAGAATCTGCATAATGTAACTCTGCCCGTGGTTATTTACATTCAGCTGAAGTGATGTAGACTTGGCCATTGCATGGAATGTACATCATTGTCTTCTGAGAGGGGGAGTTGCCAGGCAGTGAAGGAGAAAATAATGGCGAGATGACAGTGCTGCCCACCAGCTGGACCTGTTGAGAAACAACACATAAATAAAGTAAAACTCAGGGTGCCTCTACGCTGTAAAAATACTGCAGTTTGACACCACTTTAAGTGCTGTAGCTCAATCACATGGAAACCTGGGATCTGTAGTTTTGTGAAGCACTAGCACTGTTTGGCAGAGAAGACTAAAGACCTTGTAAAACTACAAGTCCCAGGTTTCCATGGGATGGAGCTACAGCACTTAAAGTGGTGCCAAACTGCATTATTTCTACAGTGTAAATGCACCCACAGTTGTCCTGAAGTCCCGTTTGGTTCCCAAGTGGAGGGTGCATTTGTTTGCTTGTTTTTGGTGGGTTGGAGGTTGCCCTGTCTTGCTTCAGCTCACACTTTGATATTTCCTCTATCTACCGTTGATTTAAGAGTCTTGACCCACTCCTCAGGTTATGTTGACTATCTGGAATTAAGATAGTGAGCCAACAAATACTATGGAGGTAACTGGTCTATTTTGATCTTCTAGAAAATCTGTGGCACCAGAAGCTTTTCTGAATGGTTGGGCAAATAGAAGAATCAAAACATGAGACCATCCACTTCAGGGGGTGGAGTTGGTTACTAAGTATATGGTGTTATCAACTAGTTACACTCTAGAAACATTTGATAGATATCCATTGCCTATAAGAATAGGTATTGAATGTCCCACCAGTCCCATCAGAATTCATCCCCCACCCAACACACACACACACACACACACACACAGAAACTCCTAGGATTGGTGGCTTTCTGTAGCCCCAGAGGTCATTTTCGTAGTGTGTTAATATGTTTGCAAGTGAATTTTCTCCCAGGATTCTCGATTCCCCCCTGAAATTAAATAGCAATTTAATTGAAAGATGGGTCCTTTCTCGTGTGATCATACATCACCCTCTCAGGCTCCTGTGTCCTAGATAGGTATCTACTGTACTTTCATTCCTTCTGGACTCTTCCATTGGCTTCCCAGCCCTCATCCTCTCTCCTTCCCTGGCATTTGCATTTCCCCATCTAATTCCTGCCCGAACAACACAGCATTGTACTACAGGAGCTAAATGCAATTCACACACACCACCAATTTTCACTTACCTCATAGAATTTATGTTTTTCTTTAACATTTATGTGGACAGTCTCTCCAGAACAAATTTGAACATTTAGGAACATCCCATGATATCATACCAGCTAAGCTAACAGAGCAATGTCTTGTGGACAAAGTATAAGCAAAATTCAATTCCCAGCAGTACGTATGAATGATTTTGTGTTCCCCTAAATCTATTCATTTATGTATGAATTTTAGGTGATGATAATTTTTTTTTCAAGGAACCTGTTGAAACACCCTGAAATTCAGCAGCACCTCATTGGGATATTAGCTGTAATCAAACCAGAAGATAAGCATTTGAAGGGGAAGGCAGACTTTTACTCATGACAATGTTTTCTTTTCTTTTTTTTAAAAAAAAGAGGTGATCCACCAATATTCCTAGTAATGCCCTCTGGTACAATCGTACTGCTGATATTTTAATGAAACCTGTCTGTCAACTCGGTCGACAGTTGCTCCAAAGAGCAAGGTAATATGAGGAGATGCTGAACTGCAGCAGGCATATTCAGAGGCTTGCCACGGCAACCTAACAGGGATGACACATTGTTCCTCAGTATCTGCATTAATTAGAGAAGCAGATGCATCACATAAATCATGTGGGATACGCAAGCGCTCAATTAAAATTTCCCATTTGAATTCAAAGGGTTTAAGAAACCCTCCCTCCACCCTCACAGATGGATAAAGAGAGTTCCTTCCTCCTTTCCTCCTATCTTTAAATTTCAAGTCACTCGCTGATAAATTCAAGTCTCTTGTCAGAAAGTATGGGGGGATGTAGCGATGGCTGCCACACCATCGGAAACGGCTTGAGAGACAGCAAGGGAATCAAGCGCCCGCTTAGCGCCACTAAATAGGCTGATGCCTATAACTTCTAAAACCATAACAGCTCACTGGTAATTTCTGTCATTCCCACAATATAGTTTTAGAGGAGATTTAAAAAATATGTATCGCCGCCATTTCATCACATGCCACATTTCACCTTCTGTATCCTCCTGTTTTGTAGCCTTCTTTGCGGTTAAAATTGCCTTCACTTCTTCAAATGACACATCTCTTTAAGCCTTATCAGTTCAAAGAAAGCTAATAAGCATAGCTAGGTTTAAAAGGATTAGCTTGGGTAGGAATTCTCAATTTTTTTTCTCAAACACCCTGGATCGTCTTCTCTGTAGAAAAAAAAGAAAGAGAGGGGGAGAAATACAGCTACCTTCTTAGCAACTCTCCCCTACTTACAGCTGTACGTGAGATTAAGTCCTTAAGAGGTCAAATAAGTGAAGATGAAAGTTACATAACTAGGGCAACACTCCTTTATAATGTACAGCTGGTGCTGATAGACATCTCAATTTAAGATGACTTTGAGGAAGTAGAAATGCCAAGACCACAATGCAGAAAATTGATGGAGCTTCAATGTGTAACTGGAGTCCAGCACCAAGAGGGACTGTTTTAGGCTTGTCTACGCTAAGGAAATAAACCAAACTTATCCTGGACCCAGTGCGATGTGTCCAGACAATGCATGCAGTGAATCAGCTTTATTAAGCTGTTGATTTGACAGGGCATGTGTCAGGCTGGAGGACTAAAGCCTCCCCAAAATAGTACTCTACGGTGAACTCGCCACGGGTCAGCGTAAGAGGGGCGCTCCAAAAAAGCGATACAAGGACTCCCTGAAACAACATCTCAGGCTTGGCCAAATTGATCACCAACAATGGTCTGCCCTGGCCTCACATCGGGAGGCATGGAGACACACTATCCACAATGCTGCAGCCTTATTTGAGAACTCACACCGAACAAGTCTTGAAGAGAAACGGCAACGCAGAAAGAATCACAACCCGGTAACATCACCCGAGGAAACCTTCTGCTGTGCTTTCTGCAACCAGACTTGTCTATCTCGGATTGGCCTTTTTAGTCATCAGCGTGCTTGCAGAAAACGCAGGATGAGTCCTTCCTGAATCTTCGTTTACGAAGAAAAGCCAGAGAGAGAGAGAGAGATTGATTTGACTTAAGAGAAACTGCAAGAAATTCCAGAGTTTACAGGAAATTCCAGAGTGCCTCTGGTTCTTTCACTGTATGGACAGTTGGATCAGGTTCGATTCAGCCCAATCGAGTTGCCCACAAACAAACACAGCACCATCTGGCTTACCCTGCTCTGAGCACTGCAGCAAAGAGGATGGGTCCTCTTTGGAGTCACTGCTGCCTCTGCCATCTTGCCGGCCAAGCAGCTCCCTGAAAAAGTATGGCCAGCACTGTCATTTATGCTGAGAACAGGGCACATGTACAATCAGTGAAGAGGGACTAGAGTGACCCCCTCCTTGTTGATCACATTCTTGGCTGATAATGCAGTGGTGGAGGCCCTGAGGACAAGGCACTGGTGCCAATGTGCTGTTGGCCTGGCTAATTGTCCAGACTTCAAGATGGCTTCGTATTGCTTTCATGCCAGTATGTTTGATGCCCACATGGTGAATCTGGGGTAGCTCTGAGCCAGAATGATCCAGTTTCCATGTGTATTTTTGCCCCTGGTGTAAATGAGCCCTTAGTCTCTTTGACACCAGGGAAATTGATATGTCTGTATCTCTAATGGACTTCAGAAGCATGTTCAGAAGCATGTACAGCATGTTCAGAAGCATAAGCTTTAGAAACATGTTCAGGGGGAGTTTCTTTTTGGTTTGGTTATTACTTTTGTTAAACAGTTGGACCCCCGTATCCTTGGGGGTTCAGTTCCCGGACTTACCACGTATACTGGAAACCACAGATAACAGCGAACCCTATTAAAAGTAATGGACTTCTGGTAAAAAAATACCACAGAGTTGCCTTGAAGGACCTAGAAGATGTCTAGAGAGGATGCCTCTCTAGGCATTTTCTAGGATGTCTCTATGGTATGTGTTTTGGGTCCCATGGATACCTAAAACCATAGATATTGGTTCTGCGGATACAGAGGTCCGACTGTATACACATGTGATGACATACAACAATGAGCAATACACATAGACTTACAATGCTACATTATAACTCACAACTACTCCCTCTTCCCTCCCTCATCCCTCCCTATACTCCTCCCACATTTTAACATGTCACATAAAGAACAACACAAAAACCTACAAAGAAAAAGCACAAAAAGAACATTTAACAAAGAGGGGGAGTTTCTTGAGTAGGATGAATTTGGGCATCTGCAGATACACATGGTCATCAAAGGGTCCACTACTCCAGCAGCAGCAGCATTCTTGCCACTAAGCACCCCAGGAGGGTAGGGGTAGTGCTGAAGTGAGTCTCCTCTCCCTCATTCTCTTTAAAATTGTTGAACATAAGAAGATGGACCTATCTGTGGGTCCAACCAAAACTCCATTTAGGACAGCAGTGTCATTCCAGCAATGTGCAACCAGTTGTCTCTACGGAGGTCATTGTGTGGATGTGAGAGCATCAGAGCCCTTTTTGCTACATCCTATGTTTCTCAGGTGACCTCTGGATACTGAGGTCTTTGAATGTCAGGCTCAGGGCTTGTCTACATGGGCAATATACCCCATCTTAGCCCCATCTTAGAGCCCTGCAGTCCTGACAAGGCAGTGCCTTGTTCCTGCCCCTGGGCAGTTCTCATCACCCCTGGGGCAAATACATGGGAAAGATGGGGTAGGACCTGATAAACCATCCTAATCTGTTTCCACCAGGAAGAAACAGATTGGGCCCCACCTGTTCGTAGGAGCGTGTACTACCACACCGGGCTGTTGCTTCAGCTGTCAGTCTGCCTTGCTCTTCCGGAACCAGGAAAGAGTCCCGCAACATGTGACCAAGGCTGGTCTCATGAAGGGAGACTTGGTCACAGATTGCAGGCTGGCTTCCTCACTTCCAGGAGAGCAAGGGAGATGTCAGTAGCTGCAGCAATGATCTCACTGATCTCAGTGTAGGAGAAGCACCGTTGACCTTCCAGTCCATCAAGTGTATGGTGACCACAGGGAATGCTTTTTTTTTTTTTTAAAGGCTTGCAGAATGCATTGTGAAATGCCAGGCAAGGCAAGGAAGATACCAGCCCTTTTCTCTCTGCGACAACAAGTTCAAGCTGCCTGGTTGTCTGAGGTTTTTAGGAGCTTTAAGTGGTTTAGGGGTTGCTCCTTTCAGCTTCTACTACTTCTACACTGATTTCTTCTTCTTTTAAATGACCTTGTATATATTTGTTTCTGTCTGCTGCTGTGTGGGTTTCGTTGCTGTTGTTTTAAGACAATTCTTTAGACTTTTCAGTTATTTACATTTTGTACATTACTTTGCATATCTTTAAAATGAGATGTGTGACCTAGAAAAGTTTTAAATAAATTTTTAAAAGTCAGTATTTCATATATTAATAACTGATGTGTGATGTGTTTATGGTCTCTACAATTAACACCTGACACCAGGCTGGCTGTTGCATTTTGCACTAGCTGCAGCTTCCAAACACTTTTCAAAGGGAGCCCCACATAGACTGCATTACAGTAGTCTAACTGTGAAGTAACTAAGGCATGAACCACTATGGCCAGATCTGCCTTCCCCAGGAAGGGTACAGCTGGCACACCAGGTGAAGCTTGGCAAGGTGCTCCTGGCCACTGCAGCAAGCTCACTTTCCAGGAGCAGCACTGAGTCCAAGAGCTACAAACCTGATCTTTCAGAAGAGCAACCCCATCCAGAACAGGCTATGATTCCAATCCCCAGCTGGTTTTCCTACTGACCAATAGCACTTCAATCTTGTTTGGACTAAGCTTCACTCTGTTCACCTGCATCCAGTCCTTTATTGCATCCAGACAATGATTCAGTACTACCAGGGTTCCTCTGGTATCAATTGTAAAGGAGAGATAGAGCTGGGTATCATCAGCTAGATGACACCTAACCCCAGAATTCCAGATAACATCTCCCAGCAGCTTCATGTAGATGTTAAAAAGGCCCTGTGGAACACTGAAACGCTGTGTCATGCACTTGGACAAATGTGAATAATGAGGGCTAACTGCATTTTGGTTTATGTATTGAAAAGATAGGTATGTTCTGGAGCTTGATGGCCAAAACAACTGATTTTGGCTCTTCCAGAGCTCTAGAGCTTGAAGGGATTCATTGTGTCCATTTCTGATCCTCCCCTTTTTAGAGGAGGTTGACTGTTTCAGAGGGAGCCTCCCCAAAATAGCATGCAATGGCCACACAGAGGGGTTCTTTATCTTTAAAAGGTTTTGTTCCCAAAGCACCTTGTGGGAGGGTGTTCAAGCCTTTGGGAGATTAGGGGGTCCCAGGGGCCACACTGGACCCCCAAAAGGTTGTGTTGACCCACCGGCTGCATGATTTCCATCCCTCTTCTACTTCTATTTCAGACAGTGTGTATTAGGCAGGCTTTCACTAAAAAAAAAAAAAAAAAAAAAAAGTTGGGGGAATCTCCTGTTTTGTGCTGTTCCAGAGACTATTTGCAGAACTGTATTCTCCTTTACAAATCAGCCCATGCTTTGAGATCTTCTGGGGAGGCCCTTCTCTCTGTCCTACCACCCTCACAGTTACATCTGGTGGGAACAGGCTCTGAAACTCCCACCCCAGAGAATTTAGGTAATGTGCTGGATCTTGGTCATTGTGGTGCTGGTGTGTGTGTCTTTACTGATAAATGTTTCAATCTAGTTTTAATATTTTGATTGTTTAATCTCATTTGAACTTTTATATCTTGTGGATTTTTAACATTATGGTTTTTTTTTAATTTGCTGTACACTGTGTTGAGTCCAGAATTGGGAAAAGGTGGAATAGAAATAACTAGAAGAAGAAGACATGAACCAATGAATTGTGGAAGCTTATTAGGGTCAGCCCTGGTTATTATTTGGATGGGAGACTGCTTATGAATGCCAACTTCCTGACAGAAAGAGCTGTTCGGCAGTAGAATGCACTGCCTCAGAGTGTGGTGGAGTCTCTTTCTTTCAAGGTTTTTAAACAGAGGCTGGATGGCCATCTGATGGGAATGCTTTGATTGGGTATTCCTGCATGGCAGGGGGTTGGACTAGATGGCTGTTGTGGTCTCTTCCAACTCTATGATTTTATTATCTTTTGGAAGTGTTTTAGTGTCTTCTTTTCCATGGCATGGTTAGAGGGTCTTTGAAGTCCCTTCCAACTCTATGATTCTACAATTGTATAATTATCTGAGGCTTCCCAAGGAATTTCTGATGAAAATCAGTCTGTGCTTATGTATTAATTACAGAAAAGCCTTTGATTGTGTAGATAATGAAAAACCTTGGATCAGTCTTAAAGAAATGGGTGTTCCATAACATTTAAATGTCCCAATACATAGCCTGTACTCAGGACAAGAAGCTACCATCAGGACAGAATATGGAGAAGCAGAACGGCTTCCAATTGGCAAGGGGTCAGTCAAGGCTTCATTTTATCACCCTATCTGTTTAACTTGTATGCTGAATATATATGTAAAATAGGATTAGACTTGGAGGAAGGAGATGTGAAAACTGGAAGGAATATTAATAATTTAAAATATTAATTGTTAATTGTAGAGACCATAAACATACCACACATCAGTTATTAATATATGAAATACTGCCTTTTATATTTATTTAAAACTTTTCTAGGTCACACATTTTAAAGATATGCAAAGTAATGTACAAAATGTAAATAACCAAAAAGTCTAAAGAATTTCCGGGCTGTGAGGCCATGTTCTGGAAGAGTTTATTCCTGACATCTCGCCTGCATCTGTGGCTGGCAGCTTCAGAGAATGGTTGGGTATGAGTTTGTGTGGGGTTTATATACTGTGAGCCCCTGTTGGAGAGGATATGTAAATTTGTGTATTTGAATGGGTAGTTCCTGGGGGGAGATATACACAAATACACAAATTTACATATCCTCTCCAACAGGGGCTCACAGTATATCCACACACACACACACACACACACACACTCCTACCCAACCATTCTCTGAAGATGCCAGCCACAGATGCAGGTGAAATGTCGGGAATAAACTCTTCCAGAACACGGCCTCACAGCCCAGAAAAAACCCACAGAAAACCTATGGATGCCAGCCATGAAAGCCTTCAACTTCATAAACCCCAACTTTAGTATTCAGTTTAATATATATTCAATATATCTTGACACTTCAGGATCTTGCTCAGTTCCTTCATAGCTGGCCTTCCAAGTCCTAGTCTTCTTCTGATTTCTTGACTGCAGTATCCATTCTGATTAATGATTGAACCAAGGTATGGAAAATCATAAACTATTTCAATGTCTTCATAGTCTACTTTAAATTTATGTAACTCATCTGTGGTCATTTTTGTTTTCTTGATGTTTTCTATAACCTTGCATTTGTATTTTGTTCCTTGACTTTCTTCAATAATCATTCCAAGTCTTTGGCTATTTTCTTCTAGTAGTATGCCTCAAATGACAGGACATGGTCAAATGAAGAAAGTCCTCAGGGGGAAATACATGCAGCAGAAGACAGTTGAAACAACAGATACTTCGGTTCAAAATATGAAATACATATTGCTGTGTCACCTGAATTACTAAGGTCCATAGAAATCCCATGCGTGTCTACCAAAATTCAACATTTCTATGGGGAATTTTAATTTGATCAAATAATGGTTGCGAAAGGTCGGGTAATGGCAGGATGTTTTGACCTATGGATACCGATACTAACTGACAAGTCTCCAGGCCAGGAGATTTATTTATTTATTTATTTATTGTAAAATAATAAGGGGCATAATCAGGAGAACACACATTTACATACACTCAGCTTCAAGCAGTTACACAAGAATAATGGAGAACAGGAAGAGGCTTTGGGATAGAGGGATAGAGTTTGGGATGGTGTACCTGTCTAAAGAGCAGAAATTCATGTAGAGAAGAATGGCTGGGTGTACTGGGTGACCCAGCAAACCAACAGAGTGACAGCCTCTAGGGAACTGAGCACACTTTGGTGGTGTTTTGGGGTGATATTTATATTCAGTACACACACCCCCCTTGAAGGGGTGTTTTTAGTGAAATACAATGTCTGCTGGAGTTTCCCAGGGTTAAACAATGTGTTCTTTGGGTGTGTTAATGATCACTAATAGCCAAAACATCAGAACTGATGGGTCTCAGGCAACTCTCTATTGTTTTAGGAAAGCTGTGAGGAAAAACTAGTTTTGCAAGGCAATGAGTGTCCAGTTACCTTGACTGAATTAGTGAATGACTCACTTCCATCTAGATCCAGGAGAATTAGCCCATTTCCACCCTAACTCATCAGTTTAAGGGGGGGGTCCATTTAATTACCACTCGGGTGTGTCTTTTAGAGATTTGGGATGGCTTCTTCCTTATGCTTTCTGAGCAAACCTTGATTCCTTGTATTTGGGGAGCCCTGGTCTACTACCAAACACATGGAGTGCCAGTAACAAGCCAATTTATGAAATATGGTCAACCGATGAATTATTGGAAGGGAGGAGGTATCAGGGCAAGTAACAGCTGGTTATGACCTATTAAGCCCTGTACAGTTTAGGTCCAGACTATCTGAAAGGCCTTATCTCTCCATATGAACCCTCAAGAGTTCTAAGATCTAAGATCTGACTTTCTCTCAGTCCCACCACCATCACAGGCTTGCTTGGTGAGGACATGAGAGAGAGCCTTCTCAGTGGCTGCTCCTACCCTCTGGAGCTGCCTTCCACACGAGGTTAGGATGGTCCCCTCCCTGCTTTCCTTTGGCCAGCGGGCAAAGAGCTTTTGTTTAAGCAGGTTTTTAATATGCCATTGTTCCCAGCGAAGCTTCTTATTGGAGGTATGTGATTTATTTATTTATTTATTTATTTAAACTTTTGTATGCTTTTAAAATAACTGTATACTGTTTAAAATGTGATATTTTAACTGTTCTTAAAACTGTATAGTCAAGTTTTAACTGATTTCTTCTGTAAGCTGCCTTTGGTCCCACTCCAGGAGCAAAACAAACAAATTAACGCATGTGATCAAATAGTGAAATAATGAAATCAGCCACTGTATGGAGTTGGAGGAAGAAATATATATACAAAATGACCCTTTAAGAGGTAGCTGGTCATGGGTGCTTCACATTTCTAGAAGTTTCCAGAGAGAGGAATACAATTATCTTTCAGGGGCCCGTCTATTCCTTTGATACAAGGTGGAGGGAGGATTGCATCTTGTTTATAATTTGTCAGAGAGTTGCATATCTTAGTGTCTGGGAACCTGGGAAACCCCCATCTCTGCTCCACAGGTTTTCCTTTGGGGCTGAAAGAAGGAGGTACTGATCTAATGGAGACCCAGAGGGATGGAGGGAGGGAGTGAATCATGTGCTGCTGCTGGAATGGGAGACGTGTGAGGCCTTTTGTGGAAAAAGGGAGAGACAGCAATGCTGGGGGAAAGGGTCACATCAGGAGTACTAGAGGTACCTAAAGCATGTGGGATGGGCATTGCTGATGGAGGCATAATTGGCAAGGGCTAGGGTCGGGACAGGTGAGGTAGGCAATACCTGTTGGCTCACAGCACTGAAGTACCACACCCACTGATCCAGCTATGCTCTGTTGGCTGAAATTTTAAGGCCAAATAGCAATGCTTTTCAGGGCAGTGTCCCTGTAGTAATTCGTTGTCACTTCTTTCATTGGTGGGAGGGGCCACAAAGGTCATCCTCCTTGCACTCCAATCAGCAACTGAAAAGGCATCCTTCACCCAATGTGTGGCTCTTAAGATGGGCTGGGTGGGCATTTTTTGCAGTCTTACAGCATATACATTAAAGAAACCAGATCCTGTCTGATCTTGGAAGCTAAGCAGGGTCAGCCCTGGTTAGTACTATGATGGAAAACCACTAATGGATACCAGATACTGTAGGCTTATATTTCAGAGGAAGGAACTGACAAGCCACCGCTGAGTACTCCTTGCCTAAGGAAAGCTCATGAAATTAATGGGGTTGCCATAAATTGATGGGTTGACTTGAAGGTGCGTGCATGCATGCACACACACACGCACACGCGCGCACACACACACACACACACACAGAGAGAAAGATTACATAGTCTTACTGAATCCAGAGCAGTTATCTCTCTGTAACTCTAGGTTACAAATCTGTAACTGCCATAAAGAATGCCAGTCATTCTCTTTTGTTTTACAAAAAGGAAGAAAGAGAAAGAAAGAGAAGAAAATGGTATTGTGACCTGGGTTATAGCTACCTCATTGTGTTAGTGTAACTGAGACTCAAGTAATCCAGACCAATTCTCCCAGAATGTGCCTGCTGTCTATTTTAATAGACTAAACACATCCCTGTCTCTAACCACTTAAAGTGGTGTGTGTGTGTGTGTGTGTGTGTGTACTGGGGGGTGGCATGTTATGAAATGCAGGCACAAACGGAAGCCTTAAATGGTTTTAAGGTAATATAACAGTCACTTTGCAAATTCTTATGTGTTTATCCAGCCATATCCTTGCTGGCTAATATGTTTATTTTAACACTTCTGCGGAGCTTGGAGGGCTCAAATACCATTTGCACATGCTACATTTCTTTAGGTTCTTCTCACCCCGTCCACCCCTCTCTAAAATGCTTCACATTATTTTGGGACATTTGAAGAGCCTTGCAACAGTCTACCAACTTGTTCTGGTCTCCTTTGGGTCAAACTAGAAAGCTCACTTCACTGTCATTGGGTAGGTGGCAGCCGACAATCCTCATAGGTCACCACCAAAACAACAGAAAGGTTTCTACTAGGTTAAACTTCATCCGTGCTGCCAGAGCCTTGACTTCATTATTAAAAAGGGGTCCAAGGCTGCTGAAACATGTATCATAATGTATTTGAATAAATGAGTTCTACGCCCATAATGAATTGCTAGTCCCATCTAGACATGACACACTGAATTACTGGGAAGTTGATACATCAACACATACATAAATTCAGTGGGTTTGTTTTAGTTGGGGTCAGGAATTAAAAATTTATTCTGATGATCCTGTCCCCATACCCTCTGACCATCCTGATCTGGCAGGGATAATTGCTGCTTTTTAAATGTCCGACTTTCCTCCTGCCAGTTTTCCCTTGTCCTCAGCTTACTTCAGTTGCTGTAAACTGCATTAAAAGTGCAAAAGTACTTTGCAGTGAATTAGTTCAACAGGGAGGAAGAGGACAGGAGAGGACCGAATATTTCCTGTAGAGTCAGGCAAAAGCAAACTGTTGCAGCCTCTCCTAACTTGTGTGTTCTTCCTCATTAACTTTTTTTGCCATCTTGACCACACCCTGTTGTTGCTTGACCACACATGTCCTAGTTTTCATCTGTGAAACATTTGATGGTATGTATCTAAACACGATATTATAAAACTAGGGAAAGCAATAGGGAAAAAAAAGAAGTCATCAAGGGGATGAAACCAGCACTACAAGAAAAGGCCAGAATCCTTTCAACGTTCTTTCTTTAAGGCAAGGATGGAAATCCAGATGTTATTGGGCTGCAAATCCTATAGTTCCTCACTGCTGACTATGGAGATTATCAGACGACCCCCCTGAAATCATTCTTTTGCCAGCATAAAATAAACAATTTCTATGCCGGCAAAAGAATGCTCCCCCTGTATTTACTGTCCTCTCCCGGCAAAGGCTCTCCATCAATAAAGAGAAAATGAACTGAGCCCGGTTCACTTCCTCACTCGAAATCCTGTGATACTTTGTTGCATGGGAAATTTAAAAATAAAAATAAAACAAACACATTTAAAGTTACACCAAGCACCTAAACACTCTTTAAAGTCCCAAGTAACCCAGGAAGGGTCATTAAAAAAAGGCAAAACTTACCTGAATGTCCCGATCTGACCTGAAAGGGTCAAAGGGCAAGGTGAATGATAGCAGCCCAATGGTTGGAACAGAAGCATCAAGTCAACTGGAGAGGTGGAATGTCTTCTCTTGTAATATGAATCCAATGGTTTGGTACTATCCTCTGGAGCAGCAGAAAACAAGCTTGCTCCATTTTCTACATTATATCCTTTCAAATATTTAAGAACGGCTATCATATCACATCTTAATCTTCTCTTTTCCAACATATCCAGCTTCCTTAGATGTTTTTCATTGGACTTGGTTTTGAAACTTTTTACCATCTTCGTCACCCTCCTCCGGCCACATTCAATGCCTTTCTTGAACTGTGGTTCCTAGAAATGGACACAGTATTTCAGGTGATGTCTGAACAAAGTGGTACTGTTACTTTCCTCATTTTGCATACTATATTCCTGCTGATGCAACCTAGAATTGCATTGGCTTTTTGACTACCACATCATACTGTTGACTCATGTTCAGTTTGTGGTCTACTAAGACCCCTACATCCTTTTCACATGTATTACTATTCCAGACCTGGAGCTTCATGTGCTTAACTCATAATAGTCTGGCTTTCAGTCACTGTGTATTGCATAATGTTTGTGCTCCAGAATTGGGATTGCCACCATTTTCTCCCCTGAAAGACTCCTAAACTGTAGCACTACATTGGTGCTCCCTGTTGTGGGAATAGTTGTACCCTACTAAATTTGACTAGTGTATATGGGTGAAGATTTCATATCAGTTTGTTTCTGAACTGTTGACCAAAATCTGCAAATTTGTCTGTAGTCAGGGTGTAAAGACCTGGATGTTTAAAAGAACTGAAGAGGGGGGGAAAGTGAAACTGATTACTACTGTGTAGGAAGCTGACTCGCACCAGTTCATACCATTGATCCATCTTGCACAATATTTTCGACACTAGGATGGGAATCATGGGGCCATCCTGATGTTGTTGGCCTACAACTCCCATCAACCCTAGCCAGCATATCTAATGGTGAGAAATGTAGGGAGTTGCTGATGCTACCAAATAATATATAGAGCATGCGTGGGCACAATGCCGTCCATGGGCTGAAACTCCTCACCCCCTCCCCATTTTATTTTAAAAAATGATATTATTTTCAAGAAATTTCCCCCCCAAAATTATGTAGTGTTAGGTAGAGTATCAACAAAAAGTCTAATTGATGTGCAGTTCAAAACTGAAGATGTATATAAATATTCTGTTTACTTTGAGAGAAAACCTTTAGAGATGCAGAACATGGGAACTCAGAAGTATAGAAGAGAGTATACTATGTTGTTTCAATGTTGTCAGATAACAATGATGGTACATATATACATATGTATATCAGAATACTTTTATATAAATAAATATTTGGGGGGGGGAACCAAAATTATGTAGAAAGCCCCTCAAATGTGTGAAAACATGGAACTACTCCCACTCATCCCAGTATCCTTTACTATCCTCAAATACCTCCCTTTTCCTCTGTAGCCACTGTCAAAATGGTGACATAAAGGGACATGATATCACATGACATCACGTCCTTTCACCATTTTAACAGGGACTCAGAGGAAAAGGGAAATATTTGGGTTTGCTATGTGTGTGTATGGGAGGGGTGAGGATGATGGGGGGGGTCTTGGAGAAAATTGGCCCCCAAACTCCACACAGTTCCCCACCCATGATCTAGAGGGCCACATGATTTCCACCTGTGGTCTGCACTGACCTACAGTAGCTCTCCCGGGTTTCAGGCAGGAGTAATTCTTGGAGATGCTGGGGATCAAATCTGAAATTTTCCATATGCAAAGTTGTTACCCCTGTACTCATCCCTTACCCTGTAGTTCAAGACCCACACTCCCAATTTGATTCCTGTTGTGCAACTGTGCTTTCAAACATAACGCAAAATCCCTGGAATGGGACTCAAATGGTTACCCTTCTCCTGATGGAAGGCAAATAATATAACCGACACACCACAGTGTATTATTCTTTTCGGTGTGAGGGTTGACTTTAGGTTTCAAAATGTGGGAAACCCAACACAAGATGTCCACTGCTGATATGGTGGCCCATCCAAGGACTTGGCTACAGAACAATCATAACAGCTATCACAACTTTGAATCGTTTCTCTCCCCCACCCTCTTTGTTTTTCCCCCCTAAAACCTTCTGAGATACTTCTGGCAGGTTATGACATCCCACCACATTGGTATATTATTTTTGGATCAAATGACTGGATGAGCTCCATTTGCATCTTATCCACCCTTATCTCTCCTTAATACTTTCTTAATCATGTCTAAACAACATGGCACCAAAGGGAAAATTGGAAGCAGCTAATGGGAAGTGTCTCTTGTAAGCCAGGCATCAAAAGGGAAGAAAATCTCTTGAGGGCCCTAGAGGTTATATTTACAGCCATATGAAAAATGTTTCGTGGGTGGGGGCATTGGTCCCTGGTTAATTGTAAAGTTAAACATGAATATAGTGTTCCATTCTTTATTAGCTTGTTCTCCAAATCAGGAGATGTCGTTGATGAACTGAAAGACTTTTCATTAAGAACCACTGCTGCTGATTATTTGAACGATAACCTCAGAAAACAAGGCCTTTCTTCTTTCCCCCCTACATTTTGACCTAGGGCCAAGTTCTTCTCAATTCTTCTGCATTAAGAGAATGTGGAGAATAAAGATAATATTTTGTGGTTTGGAGCTACACTGATGTCACTCAAAACTTCATTTCCATAAAAGGGATGGCTGGACAAGAGGCTTAAAAAGTGCCAGACCAGCCTGGCTATTGGTAAAGGTGTTTATACTGGAAAAATTGTACCTCCTTGTCCAGAAGATGGAAGTGTTGGAATTCATGGGCTGCTCAGAAGCACAACAGGTCCAGGAGTAGGCAACCAGGAGACCCTCCTCTTGATGTTTTGGATTACATCTCTGAACTTTATCAATATTGCCTGGGGCTGATGAGAGTCAAAATAGGGATGGAAAACAATGTTAGTGGCTTTAAAGTTACTCATCAATAGACCTGTTGGTAGAAAAAAATGGAAGAGGCATGATCCTGTCCCTTTGCCTTTGGCAGCAGAATGTCTTGGGTTAACTCCAACAATTGATAAACACAAAAGTTCTGTTTACAACAGGGGACCAGGGCCAATCTCCCCTCTCAACTTCCCCATGGGCTGTGCCTCTCCACAGCAAGCCAAAATATTTGTGTTTTCCTCTGCAGCACCTCCCAAAATGGTGACAGGAAGTCACATTGCATCACTTCCCATTGTCATTTTGAGAAGGACTGCAGAGGAAATTTGGGGATAGATTTCCCCCGCCCCCCGCTCTGTTCTCTTTCTGCCAACAGACAAATGCCTTCTATTCAACAAGCTTTTGACTCTTAACGCCTTGCTACATAAGGGTTGTTTAATATGAAAGGCTATACATCTATCCTCATTTGAATGTTTTAAAGCAGTTTTAAATTAGTGTTTTCAATAGGATTTCTTATTTACTTGCTCATTTACTTTTGTATCATAAATTGCTTCTTAGCTATATTTTGTTTTAACCTAATCTATGAGCTGCCTCAGGTTCTATCTTGGCAGAAAGGTGGGACAGAAATTAAATAAATAAACAGAATAACTCATTTTGATATGGACCGAGGAATGCATATGAAAATACTTCTTTCAAAGGATGGGTTTACCTAATTTAAGGGAGAGGGGGGATTCCTTGTTATAGGTGTAAAATATAACGCTGAAGAAGGTGCATTTTCATCTGGTTCGGTGATGCAAACACCAATAAAGAGTAGCTAAAACTGATATTATTTTTATATCCCCAACCTCTTTCAGGGTGCCACTCTGAACTTGGCCTCCTCTTTACTTTACTGAAACTCAATCCCTCAAAAAAACAGAAAGAGGGCTGATATGGCTGAGGCTAAAAAGTTCAATCTGTTGGGATGGAGGATTCATTTCAGCCCCTGGGGGGCTGCTCTTCTGCTAAGTGGTGACATAATTACAGAGCGGTCTTCCTCAGGGAGTGCTGTCAGGCTGTCTCCCCATTGCCAGCTCAACTGCATAAGAATGTTGACAATCGCAGTAAGAGAGCCGAACCAATTATCCCATTAAAAATGGGACAGGGGACATATTGAAGGCTATCAATACTTCCTCTAGCCTTGTGCCTCTTAGATACATTTTCTCTCTGCTCCCCCTATCCTGGGCCATCGTGTTTCTTAATTCATTACTCCCAAGCTCTGGAACCTCCTTTCCGGGGAGGTTAGACGGGCTCCCTCCTTGCTATCTTTCTGCAAGCAGGTTAAGAGGCTGTTGTAATAATAATAATAATAATAATAATAATAATAATATCAATGGGCCTGGCAGATTTTGCTGTACTGTCTTTTTTATTTATTTGTCATTTTTAATAGTTATTTTTTAAATTGGTTTTACTTTTATGCATAGTTCAATGATATTTTTTGTAATAGTTTGATTTTTTAGTTATGTCTCTTTTAATTTGTTGTAAGCTGCCTTGAGTCCCCAAATGGGGGAAAAGACGGGATACAAATCTATATAATGATAATATTATAATAGTTTATTTAAATTGGTATATTCTACCCCGTAGCCAAGGGTCTCAGGGTGATGTACAATAAAATCAATTTAAAGAGTTTAAAACAATTTAAAAGTGACAGAATATTTCAAGCAGACTAAAAGCATGCCGAACAATTGGACAAGGGAGAACCAGATGGTTCAAAACCAGTTCAAACAGTTTAAGGCTTATTGAAAACCATGTTCACGTGCAGATATGGATGAGATCAACTAGGCCCCAAAGACTTCACTAAAAAGCCATGTTTTTACTTGGTGCCTGGATAACCGCAGTGTTTGCACCAATCAGGCCTCTAATGGCTTGTCTGGCCACTTAAATCTGGGGCCAGCCTGGAGCATTATGCTCCAGACTGGCACTGGATTGACCCCAACGGCAGCCACACAAACTAGGCCGAATCCGGTGCTACCATTGTTCACACAGGCCTGCCAGGCCAACATCACATTGGTCTTATTGGCCCATTGTAGGTCTGCATGCCAATCCCTGTTTGGAAGGTGAACCAAATCCACAACCAGAGGCTCTCAAAACTTCAGCTGTTAAGTTGAGCATCACATTCTTGTTGTTCGGTTGAGTTCCGTTGTGTCGAATGTACCCAGAAGATAAAAGCAAAAAGAATGGGTTCTCTTGGATATGACAGCGGCAAACAAATCAATTTTCAACAAAAGAGCTCCTCTACCCAAGAGTGTAGCTACAGGGAGAATAAAATTCCTCCCCCATCGGAATTCTGATGCCTCAATGAAATTTTCCTTCAGTCCCTAAATTTCTAGCACCGTAGAGTGAGAAGATCCCAAAATGTATCTACTAAGTATGCTGACTGAAGAGTAGAATGTAAATATGGTAACCTAGTACAGTTATCCCTCTGTGTCCTCGGATTTGGTATCCACACATTTAAGTATTCACATCTTGAAAATATTCTTAAAAAAATAATAATCCAAAAAGCAAACATTGATTTTTCCATCTTATATAAGGGACACCATTTTGCTATGCCATTGCATATAATGGGACTTAAGTATTCACAGATTTTGGTATCCACAGGGGATCCTGGAACCAAACCCCAGTGAATATGAAGGGACCAACTGTATTTTCTGTGACAACAGCAGCAAGAATCACACATGCCCCCCCCCAAAAAAAAAGAAAGGAGGAAAAGATACCAGAAGTAACAGACTGGATCATGAAATTGTATGAATGTATGCAAATCCATAAGCTGACTTGCCTAATCAGAAATCAAACATTAGACAAATATAAGAAAGATTGGAAAGACCTAATAGAATATTTAAACATCATCTGGGGTGATAAAGCAATTACCAGAATGGAATAATCTGAGAATGAACATGTAACAATAAAAAAGATATATAAATTAAAAGAATAGGTTGTTGATATTGTTAGAATATACTGTATATAGCAGAGTAACAGGAAATTGCTGAGTAGATAAAAGGGATGAATGTGCTACATAAACAATCCAGCTAAGACAGAAGCTAGGAAGTTTCTTTCTTTCTTTCTTTCTTTCTTTCTTTCTTTCTTTCTTTTTTTAGTACAAGTGTATGTATATGCTTTTATACTTGGTTTAGGGATGGATGTGGTGGAATTTAATTTAGTTGTTCTTTTTTTCTATTACTCTATGTTTTGGTTTGGTTTAAAACTTCTTTTTTGAAAATGTTATGTTATATGTAATATGTTTTAGGTAATTTTTGTTTATAGTGTATATTTTCTTCTTTCTTTTGTATGTATTTTATACTACTATTAAGGATTAATAAATAAATTAGGGGGAGAAAAAACACTCCTAGGACTCTTCTATTTGTTGAATTCTTAACTAGAGTTTTAACTTTCTGCAATGCTATGTGGAAATGTCAAGAAATGAAGGAAAATTTCATGGAAGCAGGGGAGAGAATTCTTGCTGGGGAAAGATGTCTTCATTTTCCCCAACATGTAGCTACACTTCTGCCCCTACCCTGCAGTCTTCATTGAAAATTGTGCAATTTTCATTGATCTTTTTTAAAAAGGAAGGTAAACAGAAAGTTACATGCTGTTGATGTTTATGTACTTTCTCTCTTTACAACACACACACACACACATATTTAGAAACGAGCACTAAAAAAAATGATAAAGTAGCTAGAAACTTGGCTTGGTGTTTTGTTGATTAACCAGACCTTTTTACAAGCGAGTCTTTTAAAGATGAAAGCCCCATGATCCATTTCCTGGTAGTTTGTGTAGATTTGTACCTCACTAGTCGTTCATTAAGCTGTTATTGTGTTTAGCTAGGCCTTAATTTCTTTTAATGAAAGTTTGCTTTATCTTTAGTGCCGCCGACTGCTATTTATTGAGTGGGTTGGCTTCCCTCCACTTACAATCTTATGATATTTACCTAAGTGAGACACTGGGGAGTATTTTCAACTTTAATGCATTTTGTAGCAATTTCTTCATGCCTTCCCATGAAAAATCTTTGTAGACTTAATGTCCCTGATTTAAACAATGCCTTAAAATAATAAAAAGGGAGTTACACATACTTTAGTATTTTGTAGACATTAAAGAGAGGCAAATGTCTGTCCCCAAAGAGGAACAAAGCTTAAAAATTATGTAGAAATGGGTGGGGGGCATGGAGAGAATAGCTTTATTCTGAGCCATGTCCTTTATCTATCCAGGATATCAGGCAATGGCCCTCTGCAGATTTATTACTTGGAATCGTTTTATTTAGAGAGACCAAGGATTGAATGTTGGACATTTTTGCATAGAACACATGCCCTACCACTGAGCTATGATCCCTCCAGACATCCAGAGCAACAAAAGGATTCATACAGGCTTCTATGAACCACCACAAACTCTTGCATATAAGGTGTTAGAATGAACTACCATAGCATTCGTTTGTTTCTTGGCACAACTCAGAGTGATTATTCTGACCTATAAATCCCTATATGGCTAAGGTCCAGACTATTTGAAAGACCATAGCCCCCTATACCTGGGGTGGGCACATTTGTAGGGGGGCAGGACCAATTTCACCCCAACGCCCCCCCCAACACAACAAGCCCAAATATCTCCATTTTTCTTTGAAAACCTTCTCAAAAGGGTAACAGAAAGTGATGCTGTCACTTTCTGTCACCATTTTGAGAAGGACTGTAGAGAAAAATGCAAGTGTTTGCAGGTAGTACAAGATTCTAGGTGATTGTGGGGGTATTTTGAGTGTTTTCACACATTTTGGGTGTTTCTGCAATGGGGTGTGTATGTAAAAATAGCTCCCCAAGTTGAACAATTTTTTTTAAAAAAAAGTAGGAGGAATTGTAGGGCTTTGGGGAATGGGTGGGTGGCTTCATAGCCCACAAAAGTGGAGCTCAGGGGCTACGTGCAGCCTGTCAGCTAAATTTTGCCCACCACTGCCTCATATGAACTTGCTCAAGTCTTAAGACCCTCAGGGAGTTATGTTCCATCATTATCATAGGCCCATCCACTGAAGACAGAGGAGAGAGCCTTCTTGGTGGCTGCTCCCAGGCTATGGAATTCCCTTCCACAGGAGACCAGCCTGGCCCCCTCTCTGCTTTCCTTTTGCTAGCAGGTAGACACCTTTTTTTAAAAAAACCAGCCATTTGTTGATTAATTGATACTGCAAAAGGGTCTCTTTATGGATTTTGTATCTCTACTGTAAAGTTTTAACCAGAGTGGTGTAGCAATTTTGAGCATTGGACTACAAATCTGGAGACCAGGGTTCAAATCTCTGCTTAGCCATGGAAGCTCACTGGGTAAAGTTGGGCAAGTCACAGGGGAAGACAAAGTCAACCCCCCCCCCTGAACAAATTTTGCCAAGAAAATCCCAGGATAGGTTTGCTTTTAGGATTGCCATAAGTCAGAAACAACTTGAAGGCACACCACCGCCACAACAACAGTTATAAAATAATTTTATACTTTTCATTTTTAAAATATTGTTTTTTAAAAAAAAATATAACTTGATGGTGCTTCATATGATAGCACGTGTAACTGTATTTTAACTTTTCATCATCAGGATTTTAGCGCCACCCTGTTTGAACTTTGTTGTAATCTGCCTTGGGTCCCATGTCAGGAAGAGAATCATAGAATCATAGAGTTGGAAGAGACCTCAAGGGCCATCCAGTCCATCTCCCTGCCATGCAGGAATACACAATCAAATCATTCCCAACAGATGGCCATCCAGCCTCTGCTTAAAAACCTCCAAAGAAGGAGATTCCACCACACTCCAAGGCAGTGCATTCCACTTCCGAACATCTCTTACTGTCAAGAAGTTCTTCTTAATGTTTAGATGGAATCCCTTTTCCTGTAGTTTGAACCCATTGTTCCATGTCCTAGTCTCTGGAGCAGCAGAAAACAAGCTTGCTCTATCCTCAGTATGACATCCCTTCAAATATTTAAACATGGCTATCATGTCACCTCTTAACCTTCTCTTCTCCAGATTAAACATGCACAGCTCCCTAAGACGCTCCTCATAGGGCATGGCCTGCAGACCTCTCACCATCCTGGCCGCCCTCCTCTGGACACGTTCCAACTTCTCAATATCCTTCCTGAATTGTGGTGCCCAGAACTGGACACAGTATTCCAGGTGAGGTCTGACCAAAGCAGAATACAGTGGCACTATTACTTCCCTTGATCTCTAGACACTATACTCCTATTAATGCAGCCTAGAAGTGCATAGGCTTTTTTAGCTGCCACATCACAGTGCTGACATGTTCAGCTTGTGTTCCACTAAGACTCTGAGGGCTGGTTTACATGGAAGGTTTTATTGCGTTAAGTTGCGCTGTAGTGCTTTCACGCATCAGTGGTGGGTAGTTTATACGGCAATTGTTTACACAACACAGCTATATTTTGTGGCGTTCCCACAGCCAAATGTGGTGGGGGCATGGCCAAGCATTGGAGAGGGAAAGGAATGCCATAGGAATGCCTGCCCTGGCCCCAACTCCATGCTGAACAGCTTAGAAAGTGTTATTCCTGCTTGAAACAGCATTTTCTTCCAAATACAGGAAAGCCAGAGAGAGGGGGGGGGGGAAGAGCAGTTCAGCTTGCTACAGCCCTTCGTGAAATCGTTTCTCTCCCTCCCCCATGCACAGGAAAAAAGTTGACGAACTGAGGTTTTACATACTTTTGAAACAGCAGAGAAGGTGAGAAGGAATGCTCCCTGAATGAAAATAGTTGGGAATCCTTTTTGTTTGCAAACTGGCTTGCAAAATAGCAGACAGGATTTTTGCAAGTTTCCTCTAAACGCTACAGTCTTTCCTCCCTCCCTGCCCCTCTTTTGAGCCCACCCCTGCATCATCAACCAATCACAATGCAGCTCTGCTTTAACCCTTAGCGGAATGCTAGTTTACACTGCAAATAAAGCACTACATTGCAAATATACCGGCAAAAATAGCGACATGCCCTGCCACGCTATATTTGGGTGTTTTACCTTCCCCCCTTCTGAATGAGGCGATGCTGTGCTGCGATCCATGGGAACTATGAGCTATCTTAGCGCTATATTTAGGGGAATATTTGCCCGTGTAAACCACCCCCTAGATCCCTTTTGCATGTACTGCCCTCAAGCCATGCATCACCCATCCTATATCTGTGCATTTCATTTCTACTGTCTAAGTGTAGTATCCTACATTTCTCCCTGTTGAAATTGATTTTGATAGTTTTGGCCCAGCTTTCTAATCTGTTCAGGTCATTTTGGATTCTGATCCTGTCCTCTGGGGTATTAGATACCCCGTGGGATGGAAACTAACTAATTTAATTATTTAATTATCCACCTACATGAGTGGCAGAGCCCAAAGCCAGTCTGACCATTAGACAGAGTGAGGCAACCAACTCAGATGGAGAGGGCAGCATATTGGCTTTCTGGTCATTTCTCCTGAGTTCCCCAATCATCGTTTTGGAGAACATATCTGTATGTACTACACAGCCTTTTCTGTACACCATAAATTGGGGGGGGCAGACAAGTCTGGGAGCCAACCTTTTGACCCAGAGACCTCCCAGGGACTGCACAAACTGCCCAAATGGCTCCCAAAATACCTAACCAGAAGGTGACAAATGTCCATTTCTGATGTTGATGGAAAAAAATTGTTAAATATTGCAGAATAGCCCTGCATTTTATTTAAAGGCAAAATGCCACTTCTGGGCCCTTTTCACACTACACTGTTATAGTGCTATGATTCCCCTTTAACTGACATGGCAACATTCTCTAAAGTCCCGGGTCTTGTGTTTTGGTGAGATCCTGGTGCTCTCTGGCAGAGAATTCTAGGTACCTCTTCCTAGACCTCCAATCCCAGCACTCCAGAGGATGAGGCTATGATAGTTAAAGTGGAATAATCTTTTTATTAAAAAAAACAAAACAAAAAACTCTTGAGTGTTTCCTTTCCCAGTGTGCTGATTCACTATTTACCTAACTAATCTCCTCACTCCCCTCACTCCCTCAGCCACTCACTACCCACATATAAAACAATGCAATATTTTAGAAATTTAGAAAGATGGGAAATACAGTCAAATGTAGATGGTATACTAGTGCTTTTTGGGCTAAAATAATAGTATGTGAACCTTTCAGAGCTACTATAATGGCATATGTTATGCTGGGTCAGCTAGTACTACTATAATGGTGTAGTGTGGAAAGCCTCTAGAGCTGTGGTTCTCAACCTGTGGGTCCCCAGATGTTGTTGGACTACAGTTCCCAGGAGCCCTCTAAGGTCTCACCTTGACAGCTAGGTGGTCCTCCCAGTCATTAGTGAGACTGTAGGATTGAACCCACAGCCTCACTAATGACTGGGAGGACCACCTCAATTCATCAAGTAAAACACCAGGACAGGAACTGCTGGCAGGAAAGTCCCCCCCCCAAAAAAAATGAGTCAGGTGAACAGTCTCAGAACTTTGCTTTCTGAACCTGCCCCTGTCAAATCCAAGACATGAAGACCAGTCATTCCCACAAGTAAAGCCTCAAAATAAAAATATACAAAGATACATAAAAATACAGAATATCACTCCAAGAGTACTCAACCTTTCATTTCCTCCATGCCACACATATAAATTCTAATACATTTACTGCATCAAGGTGATTTCAGACCAAATCCCAGCTTCTTGGGGAATATAATCTTTTCCTTTCCTCCCCATGGCTTTCTTTCTAAACTAAAACTTTGCAGATACAACCTCTTCCTGAAGGATTCCCAACCAGAGATATAGCTACAGGAGGCACAAAGTAAGAGCATTACCCCCAGACTCCCAAAATGAAATTTTCAGCTCCCAAAATGAAATTTTCCTTCAGCCCCTCCCCATATTTCTTTTCTTTGGATGCCTAAATTCTCTTTCTACAGGCTCAACTGAAGTTTTACTGTTACTTGTAAAGCTAGCAACTTGGGGACTTGAAGCAAAATTTCCCCAGGGGTAAACACCCTAAGTTTGGCCCCCCCATAGCTATACCCCTGGACCTATACCAAATTGCGCTAAGTATTATCTTGCAGTTTAAAGTTTGCTTTAACATATTTACATGTGGATAATCAGTGCACTGATTCATTTGATGTATGCATCTTGCACTTGTAGTATAAGATTGCATGTATGTGTGACTGGCACACACTACAGATAGTCTCTTCACTACATACACACACTAGATAGACAGGCGTGAAAGAAAAAATAAAGACAAAACAAATAAATGAAACACTCAAAAGAGGCTGGAATCAAAATTAAACCTAACCTGAAAAAAAGCTAACGCCAAAGTGTGTGTGTGTAAACCATGAAAACACAAAGGAAAGGTGTCAGATACCAATAACCACAAGAAGGACTGTGAATGACAGGGGATATACCAAATAGAATATAAGTCAAAATAAAGAATCTTATGTATTCAGAATGTAGGCATCAGGAATATCAAAATGTGAATGCAAAAACCATATCAACGTGCCATGGCAGAAATCTACAAACTTCAGAGCTTGTTGAAAATTTAGCAGCAATTTAACAAAACAGCACAACACATAGAAGTGCATTTGATAAAATCCAGTTCAGTAAACCAATATGTTTCATGCAATGCAGTTTTTGTGGGTACAAGGCGGAGTGGAAAATGCAGCCCATGGGATTTTTTTTTTAACACTTCCCAGGCTGTCCTTGGCCCTCAAGCTTCTATGAAGAGAATTGATCCCAATTCACCCCAAACGAGCTGAAATGATCAAGATGGCCACTCCAGGACCCCAGCAGGAGCCTTCAGCAATCCCCTTAAAGATATAATTTTGTGGGGCAGGGCAAAGCAAGAAGAAGGGGAAATGTTTCCACTGGCAGGTGGAGGTTGTGTAGTTGCTTTGCCTCTCTTGTGATTCCAGCAGGGGCAAGGCAGGGGCAATGGCCCCTAGTTCATTGCTGTTATACCTTCCTTGCCATCTTTTCTCCTGGGCGTTTTCTGGATGATCACATTCCATACAGGGACAGACAATATTCGACAAACTTCAGAAATGGTTGAAAATGTGGTTTTTGAGAGTTGAGAAACCGTGATGAGAAGAATCCTGGACTCTCAAGACTCTTTGCAGTTTGGGACTGATTCTGTGCAAAATTTGCATGTGCATCTGTGTACAAATGGTGGGACGAGTCTCATGATTGGGATGTAGGAATAGAGGGGTATAACCTTTATAGGAGAAACAGGCCAAACAGGAAAGGAGGGGAAATAGCATTATATGTCAGGGATATTTACACCAGTGAAGTGATCCACGACATCAATACTGGAAGCCAGGTGGAGAGCATCTGGATAAAAATTAAAGGGGAGGGAAACAACAGGGATGTTATTGTGGGACTCTACTACAGACCCCCAAATCAGACGGAGGAATTGGATGTTGCCTTTCTAGAACAGATGAACATACATGCAGAAAGGAGAGATGTAGTAGTGATGGGTGACTTCAACTATCCTGATATTTGCTGGCAATCTAACTCAGCCAAAACTACAAGGTCTAGCAAATTCCTTACATGCCTGGAAGACAATTTCATGGTCCAAAAGGTGGAAGAGGCAACAAAGGGGTCAGCTCTTTTGGATCTGATCCTAACCAACAGGGATGACCTGGTTAATGGGTTGCAAGTGGTGGGATCCTTAGGTGAGAGTGATCATGTTCTCCTGGAGTTTGTTATACAATGGAAAGGAGAAGCCAGGCATAGTCAGACACACATTCTTGACTTTAGGAGAGCTGATTTCAACAAACTCAGGGAAATACTGGGGGTGATCCCATGGTCAGGAATACTAAAAGAGAAGAGACTTCAAGATGGACGGGACTTTCATAAAAGGGAGATACTGAAGGCACAATTTCAAACAGTACCATTGAGGAAGAAAAATGGGAGGTGTCTCAAGAAACCAGGAGGATGACTAAAGAACTTTCAACGGAGCCAAGTTTTAAACGGAACATGTATAGGAAATGGAAAAAGGGGGGAAATCACCAAAGAAGAATTCAAAAAGATAGTGAATACGTGTAGGAGTAAAGTCAGAAAAGCTAAAGCGCAGAATGAGCTCAGGCTTGCTAGGGAGGTTAAGAACAATAAAAAGGGTTTTTTGGGTATGTCCGCAGCAAAAGGAGGAAGAAGGAAATGATAGGGCCGCTACGTGGAGAAGATGGCAAAATGCTAAGAGGGGGCAGAGAAAAGGCAGAATTACTCAACACCTTCTTTGCCTCAGTGTTTTCAGAAAAGGAAAAGGAGGACCAACCTGAGGAGAATGGAACAGAGGACACAATAGGGGAAATCCAGCTCAAAATAAGTAAAGAGGTAGTACAGGAATACCTTCTTAATCTAAATGAATTTAAATCTCCAGGACCAGATGAACTACATCCAAGAGTATTAAAAGAGCTGGCAAATATAATCTCAGAGCCATTGGCAATAATATTTCAGAACTCCTGGAGAACAGGAGAAGTCCCAGCAGACTGGAGGAGGGCAAACATTGTCCCCATCTTCAAAAAGGGGAAAAAAGAGGATCCCAACAATTATCGTCCAGTTAGTCTGACATCAATACCAGGGAAGATTCTAGAGCAGATCATTAAACAGAGAGTCTGTGAACATTTAGAAGGCAATGCCATAATCACAAAAAGTCAACATGGGTTTCAGAGAAACAAGTCATGCCAGACTAATCTGATCTCTTTTTTTGATAAAGTTACCAGCTTGGTAGATGAAGGGAATGCTGTGGACATTGCATACCTTGATTTCAGTAAGGCCTTTGACAAGATTTCAGTAAGGCCTTTGATTCTAAGGTTCCCCATGACATTCTTGCAAACAAGCTTGTAGAATGTGGGCTAGACAAGTTAACTGTTCAATGGATTTGTAATTGGTTGACCGGCCGAACCCAAAGGGTGCTCAGCAGTGGCTCCTCTTCGTCTTGGAAAGATGTGACCAGTGGGGTGCCACAGGGTTCTGTCCTGGGCCCAGTGCTATTCAACATCTTTATCAATGACTTAGATGAGGGAATTAGGGGCATACTTATCAAATTTGCAGATGACACCAAATTGGGAGGAGTAGCTAATACCCTAGAGGACAGGATCAAAATTCAGAATGACCTGGATAGACTGGAGAGCTGGGCCAAAGCTAACAAAATGAAATTCAATACGGAGAAATGTAAAGTACTGCATTTAGGGCGGAAAAATGAAATGCATAAATATAGGATGGGAGAGACCTGGCTGAATGAGACTATGTGCGAAAGGGATCTAGGAGTCCTAGTAGACCACAAGTTGAACATGAGCCAACAGTGTGATGCGGCAGCTAAAAAGGCCAATGCGATTTTGGGCTGTATCAATAGAAGTATAGTGTCTAGATCAAGGGAAGTAATAGTGCCACTCTATTCTGCCTTGGTCAGACCTCACTTAGAATACTGTGTCCAGTTCTGGGCACCACAATTCAGAAAGGATATTGACAAATTGGAGCGTGTCCAGAGAAGGGCAACTAAAATGGTGAAAGGTCTGGAAACCATGCCTTATGAGGAGAGACTTAGGGAGCTAGGTATGTTTAGCCTGGAAAAAAGACGGTTTAGAGGCGATATGATAGCCCTGTTTAAGTATTTGAAGGGATGTCACGCTGAGGATGGAGCAGGCTTGTTTTCTGCTGCTCCAGAGACTGGAACACGGAGCAATGGGTGCAAGCTCCAGGAACAGAGATTCCACCTCAACATGAGGAGGAACTTTTTGACAGTAAGAGCTGTTCGGCAGTGGAACACACTCCCTCGGAGCGTGGTGGGGTCTCCTTCCTTGGAGGTCTTTAAACAGAGGCTGGATGGCCATCTGTCGGGGATGCTTTGATCAAGATTTCCTGCGTGGCAGGGGGGTTGGACTGGATGGCCCTCGTGGTCTCTTCCAACTCTGCAATTCTATGATTCTATGATTCTATGATTCTATGAAATATTATTTTCTGCACAGCAAATGGGATTTCCTGCACAGAAAATGCATTTTTCTGTGCAAAACAACCAAGTGCCAATTTTGCACAGAGTAAATCCCAAATTGTAAATTTTCAAATACTTTCTCCCAGCAGTGTGGTTTTCAAAGACTTTCTACCAGCAGGAAGAATTTTGTTAAAATTCCTTAGAGATTCCTTGAAGAAGACACTTCAGCCAAATCCATAATATACAAATTATCCAGTTTGAAACTGGATTATTTGCCATGGCTCCTTCCTATGGAATCCTGGGATTCATAGATTTTACAATGTCTTTAGCCTTTTCTACTAAAGAGTGCTGGTACTTCACCAAACTACAAATCCCAGGATTCCATAGGAAGGAGCCATGACAAATAATCCAATTTCAGATTAGATTATTTGTATAGTGTGAATTTGACCTGAGTGAAGAATTACAATCCTAATTCCAACCTCTGGTTTGTTATTAACCATCGGCAAATTAGCTTTAATTTATGATGACCCTGTGAATGTAAGATTTCCTAGCATCCTGGTCATCAACAGCCCTGCACTCAGGTCTTTGCAAACTAAGGAAACTAATATAGGAGTGCCACAGAGCACCAAACTGCAAAACAGGAAAAACCACACAGAAAATGATTTAAAGGATTAAGTAGAATAATATTGAAGGGTAATACAATTGATGAGCTATGCAAGTGAAAAACATGAACACAACTACATCAGTAACATAGAGTATATGGCACTCCTATATTAGTTTCCTCTATACTGCAGGCTGCCTTTTTCCTCTTTGCAAACTCAGGGCCAAGGCGTTCTTGATGGAGTCAATCCACCTATAATGCTCTCTTCCTCTTTTCCTTGTGCCTTCAACGTTACCAAGCATTATCATACTACAATGAGTCATGCCGTCTCATGATACCAACCCCTAATAAAAAAAGAATCTAAAGCATAAAAGAGAAAAAAAAGGTATAAAAATAAAAATTCTAAAGAACAGAAAGAAGTCCCAGTGCCTAATAAAACTCCTACAAAAACTACACTGAGATCAACACAGAAACTCATTCAAATAAACCACAGATATGCAAAGGAAGAAAGAATAAGACTCCTTTGGGAAAGGATTAGTAAAGGTGGATTGATAGTGGTGGACTCTGCTTTGTTGAAGTTTTTTAAACAGTGATTAGACAGCCACCTGTCAGGAAGGCTTTAGCAGTGGGCCTCTGCATTGATAGTGGGTTAGATTAGATGGCCTTTGGTGTTCCTTCCGCCTTAATGAGAAGGAAGGTCTATTTCACAATTCTAGCATTTTGATGGCACTTTAACTGCCCCAGGATTTGCAGTTTGGAGAGGGATCCCAGGATTTGCAGTTTGGAGAGGCATTAGAGCTATCTGACAGAGAATTCTAAATGAAACTACAAATCCCATGATTCCATTGGATAGTGCTATGGCAGTTAATATAGTAGCAAAGTGCTATAATTGTATACTGTGAAACAGATCTATGTCTTCTCCACACCTTGGTCTTTTGCTTATATAGTCATGTTCTACAACACTTTGGAGACAAGCTATCTAGCTTTCATTTAAATCAGTTTGCTGTCCATATCGCCAAATCGATCCAAAACACTTCAGACCAATCCAATCCAATTTAGGCTCAGGTTTGACAAATCTAATCTGATTCATACCTAACCCAGATCAATCCAAACCAGACCGATTTGTTTCAGGATTTGAAATTTGGCCAAATTGGTTGCACAGCCTAACAAGTCTTTTAGTCTTTCTCCTCACTTCATATAACCATGACAAATTTCTTGTGTCAAGTTCAGAGGAATATGAATCATTTCCATAAGCCTTTGTTAAGGATCTAGAGTGTCTAGCCACAGTGGCTGGTGAGTTTGTAAGGACCCAGTTTTGAAGTGTGCTATTCTGTGAATAGCAATGAAGTGTGACTCCTTTTCTCTGCTTTGTCAACTTGCTGATACTTCAAAGGCTTGTTTTATGTAAAACAAGGGCCGTTCTCCTATCTTCCTTCCCCTCCCCTAGGATAAGAAATGTACCCATCTAACTCAAATGGCAGGTTGGAAGTTTGGCATTGTGTGTGTAAGTGAGAGAGAGAGAGAGCGCGCGTCTGTCTGATACAGTAAAAATAGCATCTTTGTTTAAGGCTTACAGAAACCTTGATGGGAAATCTAGTCGACTGGTGGTGTGAAATGTAAGCTGTGAAAAAGCAACGTCAAAATCCAAATCATCATCAAACATGGTTGTCACAGTGAACTTATTGTACCATGCACACAGTTCCAACAATATTCTCCATGAAGAAAAGCAGCTAATAAACCAGACTTTTCTACTCGGCTTATCACACACACCATGGCTCACAGATATTAAATGAATTCATGTGCCACATATCCCAATGTATCTGCGTCTGAGCTACCAGCCCATGAGGCCATTCAATGGAGCTGGGGAGGAAAGGAAATTAAAATGTTCTGCATTAAAAAAAAAAAAAAAACAGGGTGGGGGTGAGGAGTAGATCAAGAGGGAATGGTTTCGTTTGTTGACTCATTGGCTTCTCTTTTTAACACATCTTTTGGTTCCGAGGGCTAAGATCTGACATTGCACTTGAGTAGTGTAAATCTACACTCAAGTAGTTACATGGTGTTTGTGCTACACCATTCTTCTGCTGAATACTGACATAGGGTCATCTACACTGTAAAAATAATGCAGTTCGATACTACTTTAACTGCCATGGTGCCATCCCACAGAATGCTGGGATTTGTAATTTTGTGACGCACTAGCACTCTTTGGCAGAGATGGCAAAAGACTTTGTAAGACATCAAATCCCAGGATTCCATAGGGTGGAGCTATAGCACTCAAAGTGGTATCAAACTGCATTACTTCTACAGTGTAGATGTGCCCATAGAATCATAGAGATACTGTAGAAGAGACTGCAAGAGCCATCTAATCCAACCCCCTGTGATGCAGGAATACACGACTAAAGCACTCCCAAAAGACAGCTATCCAATCTTTGTTTAAAGACCTTCAAATAAGAATTTGCCACCCTCTGTGGCAGTCTATTCTGCTGTCAAGTCTTACCATCAGGAAATTTTTTCTCATGTTTAGGTGGAGTATCTTGTTATTTGAATCCATTGGGTCATGTTCTAGTCTCTGGAGCAGCAGAAAACAAGGTTGCTCCCTGAAGTCCCAGGGAATCAAGTGGTACACTGAAGACACTGACAGATAAGTTGTGCACCATTCAAGGATATATGACAGTATGGCTAGAATGCTGTTAGGTAGTCCCAAGCTGAGAAGACCTATTCAATCAATTGTTGAACTGTGGCTCAACATATAGATAACCCAAGTAAATCACTAGCTCTACTCTAGTTGGGACTAACATAGGATTTAGGACCATATGAAATGGTGACGCTTGTGGAACTCTTCTTAAACAGCATTAATTGAATATAACCCATTGTTCAATGGCCAAAAAACATACAAACACATGTGTAAGGGAACTCACACATATGTAAGACTCCAACAGCATTCTACTCATTGTATAATTCTATGATAAAGTTGAATGCTACAAGTCACTGGTCTTTGTGGTTCAAAGCATTCTTCTTTTGAGCTTCCTATCCCTTTATTCCAGACTTTAAAGGAGTTGCCCAAGGTGCTGAACCTATTTCGGAGATAGTTTCAGACATAGTTCAGAGACAGACTGCACATTGGATAGCTCAGTTCAGATAGTTCAAATTAAAAGCTGGAGCAGATCCACCAACCCACTGATATGGAAGCTCTCAGTTGACACTGGGTAAACTAGAACCCATTCACTTGTTAAGTCCATATGCAATTATAATTGCATGAGAGGCACAGTGGAGCAATGCAACCTTCCTCCAGCTATGTCACATCCATGCTGTCCAACTTTCTACCACCATGCCTTAGAAGAGAAGGCCTAAAACATGATTGTTAAGAAGTTCTAAGTCATATCAAGAGCCTACAGATGTAGAGCAGGCTTCCTATTTCTGGATCACTTCAGACACAGAACACCACATATTAACAGCAGCAGGAAAGGAAGGACATGAGAGCAGGAGCAGCCTCAATCTTTTTTTTCCTCCCACAAAGGCAAACCACTTAATTCTCAAGAGGTCCAACAGTTCCCAGAAGTCTTTGTGCTTTTCATAGAACATTTAGGTTAATGAAGACCTGAGGAGCATCCCACCCTTTTGTACCCAACAACACTCCCAGAAGGCCTCTGTTGCTAAAGAAAGGGTTGACAAAAAGGATACAGGCAGAGTGGACTCTAATGCCACCAAGTCATTTGCAAGCCTGGTAAACCTCAAGCCCCTTCCAACTCCATGATCCTGTGATTCTACTATGAGGCAGAGGGGGACAGCTGCTTCAGGTAGGAACGGAAAGAGCATTAGAAAATATTCAAATGACAAATGAAAAATGGATTTGCTGAGTAATGGAAAACTCTGCTGAGAATACTGGGCTGATGAGAATATTCCAAGTTTGTACAAAACACATGCATGGGGGGTATTTTTGTACAGGAAATGGGATTTGTGTTAAAAACAACAACAGCATTTTCTTCACAGAAATCTCCTTTCCTGTGCAGAATGAATGGCTTTCTGTGAAGTAAATAACATTTATGTACAGAAAATGTTGTTTCTAAGCAACCACCTACCACTGTATGGGCTTAAAATGTATTTATTTTTTAGTGATTTATTGGTGAAGAATAAGTTCCACACTATGAATGGTTCTTGAAAACTATAGTATTTCAGGACTTCCATCAGCAGGAAGAAAAATGGCAAAATTATTTGTTGTTTGTCCATGAGAATGAAATTTATGAAGATTTACACCCCTAGCCTCAGACCACAGATGTGAGAGGTGGGCAGTTGCACTGAGGTGTTGGAGGACAAGGTAATGTGAGTCAGGTGTACTGTACCTATTCAACTAGCCCATTGACCTCAAGAGGACACAGTGCCATTGCCAATTTCAAAGGAATATGAAACTGTCAGTCCAGTCAGCTTCTGCACATAAAAACGAGGATGCCATTTTCTCCTCTGCTTCAGGCAGCAAAGTTTCACTCCAGACGTGGCTGAAATTAAGGCCTTCAGCTCTGAAGCCAAAAAGCATATATAGGCAAATGTGGGCTAGGGGTGGTTCTGTTTTTTACCTCAGCAATTCCAAAAACATTGGCAAAATCTCAGCTCTTGAGCAGGGAGTTAAATAATTACAGATTCAATTCCAGTTTGGCCCACTATTATGTTTTATTGCTACCAGTTCATTCCAGTTCAGATGCTAACACTTAAACAATAATAATACGAGAACTGGGTACATCACTACAAACTCCTTTTGAACTAGCTGAAATACATGTCATAAACTTTTATGCTTGGAGTGTAACTCCTATAGAATGACTACAGTGATAACTATTTAACTGAAGGGGGAAAGGAGTTGTTTATCTTCAAGATGTTCTTGCAGATATTCATAATACATCTAGCAGAACTCTTGTCAGCAATTCCTCAGAGAGCAGGGAACTGATTCTCACTCTTTATAATGTTTCTCCAGTGAATCCAACAATTTGGGAGCCACATTGTGAAAATCCCATATCTACTTCTCCATGTAAATGTCCCAAACAAGTAAACATGGGGAGGGGGATTGATATATCTACAAAGAGAAGTGGGAAGTTGTGAGGCACTTGACGCTTTCCAACACTTTCCCTACCAGATGTTAGGTTCTGCCTAAATACTGAAACCATATGTAAAGACTTCTACAATCTCATTGCTACCACCAAGAGTGAGGGCTTTCCCTTATCCCCACCTCTGCCAACATAAGGACCTCCTCTCGCCCACTGCTGTGGCCACAACTTTTAGAACCTAATAGATGCTCCTTGCCTGATTAGGTCTATTATTCAAGACATACAAAGCCAAATTACCTTTATATAATGCAACATTTGCTACGAAAAGTCCATGGCATCACAGAAGTGTCTCATACATTAGCATAGGACTCATACTTGCAGTTGCAGTTTCAAATTATTATGTTATTAAAGTCATGGCTTTAATGTTATAAGCAGTCAACTTAAAAGCCAATTAACAGTGCAGCCCTGCAGCCCATTGGGTTCTCCAGACAATTACTCCCAAGCAAGGGACCATTTCCACTATTAGGCAGAGTGAGGCAACCACCTCAGGTAGCAGAAGTTGGGTAGTGCACAGAATGGACAAAGATTTACGTGCCATACAGTGGCGGTACTAGGGGGTGCGAAGGAGCCGAATTGCACCAGGTGAGAACATCAGGGGGAGAGGTGACACCAGCCTTAGTGATGAAAACTTAGGAGTGTGGTACTCAAAAACAGGGAAACACTATAAACACTACACTGTATGATGTTCAGGGAAAGGTATTATATACAGGGCCAAAAAGACAGTATACACAATGTACTTAAAAGATACCATAAAACCTCTTGCTGCTTGATTACTCTTCAAGCTAAGTTTGTTTGTTATGATTACTTCGGAGCAAAGTTTCTGTGTTTCATCATTTATTTGATCACTCTAGAGTCGAGAGTCGAAGTGTCTCTAACTGTGACTACTCATTAGTAAAGGTTCCACTGGAATTTGGGACTCTGAGAAAAATAGCATTGGACTTCATTATAGTTCTTATTTATGTATTTTCAATGGACCACTAATCCAACTTGTTTTTGAAAAAGCTAGTGTCATTTGTTTCATACCATTCTATCTTGTTCCTGCTACATTATTTGACTATTGGCAAACTGCTTATCAATTTACTTTGAATAATGCAAGTATTAGACTTATATAGCAATATTTTTTATGGTATCATTTAAATAAATTGGGTCTACTGTCTTTTTCACCCTGTATATAGTACCTTTCCCAGAACATCACACCAACTTAGGTTTTATCTATACAGGGGGGGTGGGGACATGAACATGTCCAAAAAACTAGGCATTTGCAATGATTTGACCTGTCTTCATGGTCAAAAGAGCCCCCCAAACTCGGCATGACCCCCTAGCCAAGGTGGCAGCCACGACTGATTTGCTTGCGATTTTAAATCTGCCACCACCAATTTTTTTTAAAGCAATTTCCCATGGTGTGCACAAGCAATAGTTCGTATTTACCCTAAATAAATAAATAAATAGATAGATTATAAGATCGCTGTGTTATCAATCTACCGGACCCTCGTTTAGCCAAAAATCCAACATGGCAGCAGCAGGTGCTTTCCCTGTTTGCTAGCCCCTCCCCCATGCTCATCCAGCCAATCAGATTACACTGCCTGTTCATATCTGTGAAAATGTGAGTGTTAAAACAATTGCACATTTGCATGTTGTACGGAGCTTTTTTAACAATCCGGACAAAGCCCTGGACATGACGCACATGGACTTTGCAGTAGATTTGGCTTCCCCCTCCTTCTGAATGACACATATTTATGCATGTGTCTGTATGAATGGATTGCTGTACATTCGCATCCCATTTATATTATTTTGATGGTGTAGACAAGGCCTATGTTTTACCACAAGTGTCATACGACCTCCTCTGTGTTCCCATGCTTCCCTGTTGTCCCCAGGTACAATGGAAGCAGGGTTGTAGCTTTGGGGGGAGGGACTGAGGTCACTACCTCCCTCATGAGGACTCTGCCCCTCAACAAAAAAATTCCGTTACCCCTCCCCCCAAGTTTCTAGCATTGCAGTAACTTCTGTTAAGCATTTAGAAATATAGTTTAGGTAACAGAAAAAAGGGGGCAGACAAAGTGACCCAGGGAATGCAGACACAGCAAAGATGTGTGAGATTGAGGTGTGAGTGATTTTCAGTGTCTCCCTTTCTGCAGTGCTAGAAATGCGGGGAACAAAGGAAAATTTCATCCAGGGCAGAATTTTTATGGGGTGGCAATGGCCTCCTTTTCCCCACTAGATAGCTACACCTTGAGTTGGAGTATACTGTTGTGTGATCGGTATTGAAATAAGGTTCAACCAACTTGTAGTTGGGTCAGCTTTTATAGGTGGACTGGAGTGGAAGGGATACCATCATGTCCTTTACCTTAGGTACAAAATGCTTTGGGCCACCCCTGCTGAAAGAAATAGGATGTTGTAATCCTCAAGTCCTACAGTCCTATTGAACTCTGGGGTTCTTACCTCACGGTGGGTATGCATAGGATTGCAGTGGGTATTAACATGGCTTATGTTCTCCTCTTGACTCACTTTCCACTCACTTTTGCTCTAAACTTCCAATCACTGAGCTATAATTGGTGGGGGAGGAATCACTTGAATAAAGCTGTCTTTCCCAAAAAGGATTGTAGGGTGGAGGCAAATAAAGATGTTTATATATATATATATATATATATATAGTCCAATTTTTGCAAAGTGCACAAATAACATCTGGGCTTCCTCCCAAGCTTTCCACCCTTTGAACATCTTGTGCCAATGTCATCTCTCCTTCCAACATTGCTTGGGGATTTTCTTCTTCCCTCCCTCCTTTCTGCCAACAAGGATAACGATTATTTCAGAATCAAGGAGGGCAAAGATGAATTGTCTTTGGGATGAAGCAGAAGCGTAAGGCAGTTAAGTGGAACGGAAAAGGCTGGGATTAAAACCCTTTTTTAGATCTTGCCAATGCTAGAGTTGACATCAGATGGAAATGTTCCTTGATTCTAACATTTAAGCTTCAGTGGGATGGAGCAGAAGGGTTGGATGAATGTCTCTGATGCATTTCATTATCTGAAAAAAGAGCAGAGATGGCCTTCCAGGAGGAACATCAGAGGCACTGGATGTTAACCTCTAACTTAGGGCTTGTCTATATGGTGAAAATACTCCTCATAGAATTTGAGGAGAATACATTTTGTCTGAATGGGATCCTGCATCAATCCATAACCAGAAGGATGGGGGTCAAAAATGCCAAATACCCTGCAGGAAAAGCCTTTGTGGCTTTTTCCATATTTTTTGAAATAACACATGGGAATGAGCACCACCGCTTGCTAGGACAACTGATTTGCATCGCTGCACATTCTCAGAGTGGACAGCTGATTGGTTGGACATGCACAGGGGATGGAGCTTGCTGGAAAGGTAGTGCTCAAAACTGCCATGTTGGATTTTCACCATAGCAATCATGAGCTGAGGTGATGAAACAGACTTTTCTTCTTTTTTCTGTTTACCGGTATTTAACTGGAAGATCCACACTTTTGCACCTTAGATTTGCTTTTTTTAAAAAAAAAAAAATACTGTTCAGCGGTGGCAACTGGTGACAATAAAAATGTGGGTAATTCACTTGCACCCACCATCTTGATTCACAGGCATGCCAATTTGAACAACAAACACATATGGCTTCACATGTATGTGATCTTGAAAAAAAAATGTGGAGACAAATGAAAGCTGCTGTGAATTGGCATTACTGCTCATCAATCCACATTTTATTACCTCATATAGATGAGTCCTTAGATGGTCCCCCAGAATATTAGATATTTATTAGCCTAGACCAGAGGTGGTTAGACTTTGGCTTTGTGGGATAAACATTGTTTTCTGCTAAAACGTTTAAGATTCATGATCCAGAGCAAGGTGCAGAACAGTAGAAGGGGCAAATTACTGACTGCACCCTCTGAATGTGCAATGGTTATAGATAACAAGTAAAAAAAAATCTACATCAGGGTCGCACAGAGAAATCCTACATCAGGGTCACACAGGGAAATGTTAACATGCAATCTCTCCCTGGCTTTTCTTCGCAAACGAAGATTCAGGAAGGACTCATCCCGCACTTTCTGCAAGCGCGCTGATGACTAAAATGGCCAAACCGAGATAAACAAGTCCAGTTGCAGAAAGCACAGCAGAAGGTCTCCTTGGGTGATGTTTCTGGGTTGTGCTTCTTTCTGCGTTGTTGTTTCTCTTCAAGACTTGTTCGTCGTGAGTTCTCAAATAAGGCTGCAGCATTATGGATAGTGCGTCTCCATGCCTCCCGATGTGAGGCCAGGGTGGGCCACTGTTGGTGATCAATTTGGCCGAGCCTGAGATGTTGTTTCAGGGAGTCTTTGTATCGCTTTTTTGGAGTGCTCCTCTTATGCTGACCCATGGCGAGTTCACCGTAGAGTAGTATTTTTGGGAGGCGATGGTCCTCCATCTTAGAAACGTGCCCTGCCCAGTGCAGATGTGTTCTCAATATCATGGCCTCAATGCTGGCGATCCCTGCTTGCTCAAGGACAGCAACATTTGTCACATAGTCAGTCCAGTGTATATTTAGGATTGTGCGTATACAGCGCTGATGAAAGCGTTCAAGGAGTCGTAGGTGGTGGCGATATATTACATGGTGATTGTACTATACAACCTTTGTGTTGAATGACAATGTGGTGTGATTGGGTGTACAACTGAATGCATCACATAATAAACAATGGAATGCATGAATAAGTGCACATCCACATGTGCCATGGCACAGTCTGTCCAATTCCACTTCCATGACCTTGAACTGAATGTAGATGTTGCAAATCAGACAAAAACATCCAACTGTTTCCTTGGGGGAGCATGCACATGCATAAGACACCAGCAGGAATCTAGCCTTTGACTCAGTTGCTATAGAGCGGGGAATCGAACACACAACTGTCTAAGGCACCAACAGAAGACAAAATCCAGGTCAGAAGCAATCAATACTACCCCCATTTTATAGATGGGAAACACTGCAGCTAAGAGATAAGTATTGAGCACAAGGCCATCCAGGGCAGATATTTTTAATTCTTCCCTCCCCCCGCCCATTCAGATTTACTTTACTTGTTATTGTTAAACCACTGGAAGTGGAATCCTTGCTGATCTACTGTAAATCATCCAGAGATCTCCAAACAGATCCTTTCCATCTCTCTCCTAAGACATTCAACACTAGGGATGTCAATCATGCCATATTGTATTCTCCCATGTGAGCAGGATGAGATGTTTCAAAACATTTACCCTTGCCGGGCAAGTTTATACAAGTGGGGGAGACAATTTCTGACTATTTTTGTGCATTTTAAGTGCTTTTTATGAACAAATTTGCCAAGGTTTTCTTGTGAAAAATCTGCAACGGTCTTCCTGAAACATGAGCTGCAATCCTGTGAGTCCCAACTGAAATAGATCTATACAATGAACTATTGAATGGGGAGTCAACATATAGACCAATCCAATTAATTCAGTGGCCCTGCTCAAATCAGAATGAACAATAGGATTTAGTCCACTAGTTGAAATTGCTGATGATGATGATGCTGAAAAAAAACCTGGTTTTTTTCATACTCATGAAGTAGTGAAAAACCTTGCTGCTGTTTACCATCTTTAGATGGTGTGTCTCACCACGTCAAAGCACCCTTCCTTGTCAAGGATAAGAAAAACAGTGAATATTACTTACTTCCCTGTTTAGCATTATTAGTTGCCAATGCTAACCAGAATAGCAGGAATTCAAAGCTAGGGCTTGCCTAGACTTGCCAGAATACACCAGCTTCCTCCTGACACACTCTGACCCCAGATCAGGCCTGTTCACCCATCCTCCATTATCTAAATAAACCAGGAGACAGTCAACATGGACATGCTGGCCCGTACTGGCTGCCATCTCAACTGCCATCCACGTTGCTCCCTCTGAAGCTAGAAAGGAGGCCCTCAGCATGTGATCAAGGCTTGTCACCTGCAGGGGCTTTGATCATGTGCTGTGGGCCTCCTTAGTGGCCTTAGTGGAGAGCAATGTGGACATCAGCAGCAGTGGCTGCATGTACTGGGCAGTATGCAGACATGAATTCCTGTGTTCCCATGGGCCCTGATCCATATTTTTCAAATGAGATGGGCGTTCCCAGGAATTAAAACAAAATGGCTCAATGGGATTTACCCCGTATTTGCCCTGGGTGTCATCAGGACTCCCCAGGGGTGAAAAAGGGCAAAAGCCCTGTGTTGTATAGACTGCATGGTAGCAAGATGGGGGTAAATAGCCCATCTAGACAAGCCCCTAGAAGAAATTCTAGCAGTGATGGGTTTGTTATTCATGTGCATGTGTGAGATGTTATCAGGGACAGATGAACATTTCAAGAGTGGTGCAATGCACAAAGACTCTTGAATGTCAATCACTTTCTCCTCCCTTAAAACTGTAGGATCCTTCCTAACTCCCAAGCCCCCTTCCCCATTTTTGTAAATCTCTCCCTCTTTTTTGGCTGAAAAATATTCACAACAGCTCTGTAATATACCCAAATGCTGTTTTGGGAGATGACCTCTTAAAAACAAAACAAAAACATCATCACCACCAACAACAACAATGTGGCTTCCAAAGGTGTCTGGGATTGATGTGATTTCCAGTAAACCAAGATGGCAGCCACTATGGTGCACTTCCTCCCTCTAGAGTAGCTGTAAACTGGATGGTGTATGCTTCTGGATCCTGAAAATGCTCCTCACCTGCCTTGAGAGATGTACAGAGGAAACTATCATGGTGGTTAATAGTGATGGATGAGCCACATTTGGTGAGACCTCCCCTGTATCCTTACTGTCCCAGCTACTGCAGTACAGGTGAGACAACCAACCCAGAACACAGCATACAATAAGTTTCTTCCACTTTTTGATTGATAGTGCACTTCATTTCCTCAGATCCTCTCTCAACTGATGCAGGGATGGGCAGCCAAACTGAGAGAGTGACACACAAGCTATCCAATCACTCAACCTAGTTGAATGGGCTTTGTCTTTGAATAAGAGGCCCCCCTTTATGAAAAACCACATGAAAGCCACCCCTTGAATGCCAAGGGCCCATACTCCTAATGGCCTCAGTTGGAAATTCTTTCAGAGGTGACCAGAAACTGGGCCTCCTCAGTGATAATGCTTCCCTTACAAGACCAAACAAACTCTGCCTTCTTCTTTTCAGTGGATCAGGATACTATTTCAGAGGTACATCAAAGAGCCAGTCCTACCACTGGGCAAAGTATAATAGCTATCTCAGTTGGCAGATGCTGGAGCAGAGATAATAGTGGAATATTGCTTGATAAACATGGGTAAGAACCCATCTGGCTTCTTGTTTGTGTATGAATGTTCCAAAATTACCAGATTTCTCTTAAAGGATAGAAATAACTTGAAATACCTTTTACATAAATTTTAGAAAAGATCAAACATTGAGAACACAAGGCTAGTAGATCTGTCCATCAAGACAGAGGTCTTGGTGTGGTTAGCATTAAACACCCAAGTGGTGAATCTCTGTGTATTCAGCCATGTTTATGGTGCTAGATGAGTTGCCATCTCTTTTTTCCCAATAGGCCCCTCATCTGTAGTAACTGCATTACACTACATCAGTGATTCTTAACTTTTAATCCTCCAGATGTTTTGGACTTCAGGTCTCAAAATCCCTGACCTGAGGCTTTTGGGAGGTGATGTCTAAAACATCTGGGGGAGGCGTAGAGGCCAAACCAGAAAGGCGACACCAGCCTTAGTGACACCACAGAGCACAAGTTCCTCACTCCAGGTTTAACATGCACAGAGCTTCTCCTTCACTGAGGTAACTGGGAAACCCATACATGCAGGGAGTATTTAGTGCTCAGCAAACTCTCTGTGCCCATAGTTCTGCTCTTTAAGTTGAATGGATCAGAAATCAGTCAATAAGCATTTTATGTCCATTGCTCTCCCTATGGATGTATCAGTAACAAATCACATCTGTTTCCATGTTGTACCATTGCTTTTCAGTGGGGTGAGGAAACTGAAAATCATGGCATGGAGGAACCATTGATAATGGCAGTGGTGAGGAACAACTCCAATCTAACCTTAAGTTACATGAAAATTTTCAGCAGTGACTGAAAGAAGCCAGTGAACAACAAAAGTTCTCTGGTGAAATTATCATCATTATTAAGTCATCTTTTTCATTATCTGGATCCACTTCCAATTCATACCATGATTCAAGTGAAAGAGCTGACAACTGCATTTTCTTCTATACAACATCTAAAATCATACGTGGCCAAATTGAATGAGAGAGAGAAGGAAAAAAGAAATGAGTGACTCAAAAAAGGCCAATACGGGGTGTGAATTTTCATAACAGCTGTATATGCAAATTTATATATATGAATGAACATTAGAAACAGCTAGCACATTTAAAATAAAAGTACAATAAAGTACGTCTCAAAACAGCATGGAATGTGGTGTGCTTTACATGAAGTCAGGTCACTGGTCCATTTAGACCAGTACTGTTGACGCTGACTGTCAGTGATCACAATCCTGCATAGCTCAGTGTACCATAGTAGGTCCACATGCAGAACTATACTACGTTGAGCCATTTACCACCCCTTGGACCTTCCATAGAGCCACTGAAGCCCCCCTGGCCAGTCCATGTCTGGTGAAAGTGGTGGGGGATCAGAGAAGGACCTGGTAATGTCTTTGTAGCTAGAGGTCAAGTGATTACATCATCTGTTGGTGTCTGTTGGTGTCCTCTGGAGGTCTCAGTGGCTGATGTAATCATTCTGCACCAGGATGCCCTTCACACCATTTACCATCCCAATTGAGAACTTGAGAAATGCACAAGGGAACACTCCCCACTCCAGAGTTTATAGGACTTTATCTGGGTGATATGAAGACACCATGGGATAGGGGAAGTCTTTGATGAAGGATCCCATTTCCAGCAAGAGAACTTGCTTTCATAGATGAGCAACTGCATGGGGACCATGGGACCAATTGCCCCCCACAGATCACCCCCCATGGACCCATACAACACACACACTGCAAGCCCAGTACCTCTGTAATCTTTACCTATGCAATCCCTCTCAAAATGGTGACAGGAAGTGGCAGTGTGGTAAGGAGGCTTTTAGGGAATAGTCTGGGTCTCTTGTGCTTTGGAGGTAGGTATGTGTATTTGTGCATGTTTTCCTGCATTGGGAGGTGTATTTTGCCTGCCCCTGAAATAAGAGATTGTCCTTTAGAAAGCAATGAAATTGAGGCCTTTGTGGCCATTTTGTTAGCCTGGACCAACAGGCTCACATCACAGTTTACAGATGGATTCTTTGTTCTATAAGTGTAATGTGGGCTGGTTGGCACATCATACCTGAGCCCAACATTGATATATGGGGAACATGGATGTTTCTGCAAAGTTAGAAAGTGAGGAAATTGTGTTTTCCCCCTTCTTTATTCCACGCTCCTGAAACACTGAGGAATGACTTAAAAAATAAAAAAAAAACCCCTCACAGTGCACATTCTTCCACCAATTTTGCTAGTCTTCCTCTTCAGGTTGCTATATGCCATGGCCCATTGGGGTGAAGCTGATAGCAGGCAGACTATGCAATAGTAGGTGGAGCCAAAGCCAAAAGGCATGGAGTCTGCAGCTTCACTGTTTCTATCCCTGTACCATTCTTGTCTCCATTATTCTCATCCTTCTTGTGCATGTATGCACATGCACAGAAAACAGAAGTGGAAGTGATTTCCAGGGAAAACTTCAAAGAACAAGAGTGGCTCCAGAGTGTTTGAAAAGGGGCCACATGGAACTAGGCTGAGGATCCCATGTCCCTATGGGCCACAGGTTGCTCACCCCAGCAATGATCTAATAGGAGTTTGAACATGTCAGTTGCCCCTTTCTGGAAACCTCTCCATTCCTGCCTCCCATGGCACAACTTTCCACAATATTTTCAGCCCTCATCAGGCTTTTTGATAGGGCATATTGTCTCTTAATTAAATTCTTATTTCTCTGCATAATCATGGACAGAGAAACTACCATCATGTCTGTGGATAGCTCCGTTTCACTGCACAGTTAAGATACACCAGTCTAACCAATGTGGTATTAAAAGGAATGATATCAGTACTGATGATCAATCGGGTTAGAAGGCTGAACCTGAGAAGTATATTTATACAGTAAGGCAGACAACTATTGCACAAAATTCCTTCATGGTTTTTAGCACACTAGGTGGCACTAGAGTATGACTTTTATGAGTTGTATGGCAAGGGGGGAGGGGGATTTGTCACATTTTCCCCTTCAGCTTCAATAAACTTGAGCAACTTTTATCAGGTAGATATTTTTTTCCCCAGAACCCTCCTTTGATATGCTATTTGTTATTTTTTGCACTTTAATTTTCAGATCATCAGCATGGAGGAATTAATTGCCACCACTTTGATATATATATATATATATATGTGTGTGTGTGTGTGTGTGTGTGTAGCAATCAAACTGGCAAAGACAGAGAGAGAGAGAAACACAGAGAAAAAATAATCCTCGAAAAGAATTCAAATAAATATTTTAAAAAAACAGTAGGAAAGAGAGAGAAAAAGAACTAATTTACCTCTGGCCAGATGCAAAATTATTCTAATGCACCAGGATTAAGAAACTCGGTAGACGAGAACTGGTTATGTACCAATTACATGCCTCCTCTGTAAACTTTGCTTATCAAAAAAACATTAAAGTCACTCCAAATGAATAAAGTCTTTAGATTCCCTCAATAGAAATATCCTTCTTAATATAGATCAAATGAACAGCTCTGAACTGTGGCCTGGAGGGGTTTGACATCCAAAACAAGAGCGTGGAGATATGTTAAAGAGAATGATTTGTATGCAATCAGTGTAAAGGGACTAAATTAAGTTGCCTACTTCCACCCCCCACTGAACAAACCCACTCCTCTGGGTTACTCACCTGGAGACCCACCTGTTAAAATGAATGCTTTCTCAACAGATTGTACCCACTTGGACAATTCTGTTGGCTTTGCTGGTATACAATATGAAAAAAAGCACTACAACCTTCAGCATCTATTTGGGCGACATCTCTGTAAGTCAGAATGGATGAATCGTCAATCTCAAGTCAATCTCAAGACTTTCCCCTTACATTTAGGAAGAAATTGGTGAAATGGGTGAATTTCAGTAAGTGCTCTCAAAATGAACCAAATTAAATTATGTCCCATTTTCATGATCAAAATAGAATAGGCACATTTCTAGCATAACAACAATCCCAAGCATGGAGAGGACCATGTTGTACCATCTTGTCTTGGGAAATTAACTCTTACCCTAAGAACTCTTCAGATCAGAGCCACAGACAGTCATAAACATGGGTTCCATTAACTATAAGGCAATCTGTACATTATTGAATACCAAATTCAAGAACATCAACGCCATTGTATTTCTGATTTTGCCGTATAGTTGTGAAAGCTGGACAGTGAAGAAACCTGAAGACAGTGAAAAGGATCAATTCATTTAAAATGTACTGCTTGAACAGAGTTCTACAGATATCATGGAACACTAAAAAGATAAATGATTTTGATGATTTTGATTTCAAGCCTCAACTCTCATTAGAAGCCAAAATGCCAAAATTGAGGCTGTAGTACAGTACAACCCCCCCCCCAAATATCCACAGGGGATATGTTCCCAGACTTACTGTGGATACTGGAAACTATGGATAATAATGAACAAAAATGAACTAGCTGGACCTGGTGTACCATACATCATTAAAAAAAACTCTCCAAAAAAACTTCCAGTAAACCTCACATCCGGTTGCCTGGATTCCATCACAGTGTGGCGGCAGCGTCCTGCTACCACCGCCGCCACCAGTTGACTGCTTGGGTCCCGCTGCAGCAGAAATAGAAATGATATTACTGTGTAGACTTAAATCATATCAGGAAATTGTGCAGCCCTGAGACATTGGTGAAGTGGAAAGGCCTGAAGCCTTAGTATCTATAGCCAACACTGTAGCACATTGTTTGGTCTCTCCCAGTATGCAGATTGGCCATCAGTGACAGGAGTAGATTGTGAGGTGGAGAGGGAATTTGCATGTGCGTGGTGATAGGCTGAGGGAGTGACAGGAGCAGCCAGTCATCACACTGAAAGAAGCAACATACCTAAACCCATTGTACATACCCAAGAGTTTTATATATAGAAAAGACTTCCAGCTCAAGCATACCATACAGTTGTGCTGGAGGACCTAGAGATTTCTAGAGAGAACACCCCTCTAGGGATCTTCTTGCTCCTCCAGCACAACTCTAGGATCAGCTGCTGGCGGAAGTATACTATAGAATCACACTGGAGGACCTAGAGAGACATATTTTTTCAGACACAGGTAAGTGAAACCACAGATATAGGTCCCATGGATTAAGGGGTTTATGCTGTGCTTTCAATAGATGCTGAGAAGACATGGCTCAGTTAAAAAGACAATAATACTTGGTGAACTGGAAGGCGGTAGGAAAAGATGAAAGACTGCATTACAGGCAGATAGACTCGAAGAAACCACAAACCCTGAGTTTGCAAGACCTTAGCAGGGCCATTACTAACATGGTATCTTGGAGATCTCTCATTCACATGGTCACGAAACTGAAGCTGACTTGATGGCAGTTGAGAACAACAATTTTTCAAATGCACAGAGATAAGCAGTCAGAAACCCAAAGGCAACCATGTTATTTTGCCACCTGAGGGGGAAAACACCATACATACTTATCTCCCCCCAAATAAGGAAAAAATAAAAAACAAACCAATAATCACAAAATAAATTACTAACAATTTGCTGCCCTCTCATGACACTTCAAATCTTTGACTCAAAGTGGTTGCCTCACCTTACCTAGTGGTAGGGCTGGCTATGACTCAAACAAAGGTCTTTCTCAGCACCTGTGACCCATGATCATTTGTAACAGAAGGAGTCAGACACTGATCTTGGGATCTTCTGGAGGCAAAGCAAGTATAGATCTTCCCCCCTCCCCCAGTATGCACAGGATAGGACCAATGGTTTCAAGGCTCCATCATCTAAAAATATGGTCTTTCTCGGCATTTCCTAGGTCCTCCAACATGTTTCTATGGGGTTTGCTATAATCTACAGTTTCAACTATTTTTGGTAACCTGTGCATACAGTTGGTAACCCATATTCTACCGTTGAGTTAGAGTTCCTTCCTATTTAGAACCATTAGAAGCCCTACAAATGAGGCTTGTCTTAGTAGGTTAGGCCATTATGATTTACATTGGAAATCACATGAATGTACATCTAGATCATTCACAATCCAGCCTTTCTTTTTCTTAACCATCAGGTTTGCTTTGATTTAGGAAGAAGGGTGTGGAACTCTGCTGAGACTTTATCCTCTTGTTGATTGTGTAATATATTTTCACGGGGTTTTTTGTTTTGTTTTGGTCATTTGACCACACTATTATCTGTGTATATCAGGCAAATAATTTTATGGGACAGCCAGAAAGTACCCAAAGAAAACCATTAAAGTGGGCCCAGGGCCTTAAATAATAGCCTGTTCAGCAGACATGGTCAAGCTATTTTGAGAGGATTCTGTATTTTTAGCCTCTCAGACTATCATTTCCTTGAGAAACAAACAAACAAAAAAGATTCATCAATTTCTATTTTCTGAGAGGCCAAGTATGGTTAGGATCAGCATGACTCTGAGGCAGTACGGTGCACACAAATGCATTGCAGGTTGCATCGTGGTGGCAAAAAGTCTAGAATGTTGCATTGTGGCACCAATTTGGGAGAACTTAACTGGGACAATATAGTCATTTGTTCATTCCAAAGTCCCAAATATTCATTATCTCTTCACTTCCCTATTCTAATCCAATAAAGAACTACCTGGGGCTACTTTTGAAGACAGTGAATAACCCAATCATAGAGTTGGAAGAGACCATGAAAGCCATCTACTCCAACTCTGTGCCATGTAGGAATACATAACTGAAGCACTCCCGACAGATGGCCATCCAGCCTCTGTTTAAAAACCTCCATAGAAGCAGACTCCACCACACTCCAAGGTAACATATTCCACTGTGGAACAGCTCTTAGCATCAGGAAATTCTTCCTAATATTTAGGTGGAATCTCTTTTCCTGTTGTTTGAATCCATTGCTCCAAGTTATTGTCAGGATAATATCCCTTTAAGTGCAGAGAGAAAATGTTGGAACAACAGACCACTCTGATAGCACAGCTGAAATGGATGTGTGCACAGCTGTGGCTAGGCAGATTGTGACTAGCCAAACACTCCTATAAAGTTACACTCTGTGTGAGTTACTGTTGAGGAATGCTGGATGTTTAGAGAATTGCTGTTGGATTTGTTATTGAGGTTTGCTGTATATATTCTGTTCTGTTTTGTACTGGAACTGAAGACAAAGCCTCCAGAAGGACCTTGCTGCTTGTAAGTCTTCTTATTGTGGGTGAAAGTGGGTCAGAGAAGAGATAAAGCCTGCTAGCTGAAGCCTTTTTTTTTTTCAAGCCCTATTCTACTGCATATTTTATCTACTGTTTGGCTACTCCAGGGTTTAGTTTTCCCCCAGGATGTTCCAGTCACCTCTTAGTGAGCCTACACCAAGAGGACACTTCTAAGAGATTCTCAGACAGGGACCATATATAGCGTCCCCATCTCGCTAGCTATTTCCCACTCCATTCCCAACCCTGTTCCACTTTTTAAAAAATCAGACTTACCTTAAAGCTGCAACAGAAATGGCTCCCCTCCCCTCTGGCAGTCCAGGAAGTGAATACAGTTTATGCGGAGCTGTATTCACGTCCTTATTTGAAATCCTGGGTCATTCTTGTGAGAGAATGAGCATGCAGGAAATTTTTAAAAAAGTAAAAGAAAGAAAGAAAAGTTACAGCAAGCACAAAAACATTTTTTTTAAAGAAAACAAGTAACCCGGGGGGGGGGGTGTCACTTACCTGGATGTCCCAATAGCACCTGGAAGTCTTTGGCAGGAACCTCTCACTACGGCTGGCATAGCGCCACAGAAACAGGGCACCAGTTCACAAGCCCATGATTCCATCACAGAGATGGAACGGGCAATCTATTGACGCTTAAGCCGTCAATTAAAAAAAAACAGAATGGAGGGGGCATGGGAGCATACCGGGACAGGGACGATGTCATCTGATAAGAGAGCCCTTTGGCGATCTGTAATCCCTCTTGTGGATTTTTAAGGTCATCTGATAATCTCCCTAGTCTCTGGAGCAGCAGAAAACAAGCTTGCTCCATCTTCAACAGGACATCCTTTCAAGTCTTTAAACATGGTTCTCATGGCACTGCTTAACCTTCTCTTCTCCAGGCTAAACATACCCATAAACATTTAGTATGAATTCAATAAATAAATAAAACCCTAAATTGAATTTTTAACCCTAACTAGAGTAACCCAAATGAATCAGTTCAACTTACCTAAGTAAGCTTAGCAGGTTCCCATTGATTCAATCAGTCTGTTCTACTTAGAACAGTTATACTTGGGGCAAGGAAGGCAGGTTTAGCACACAGGTTTTGCATTTTGGTGTTGTTATTCAACACATCAAGAATGTGGACACAATTACAAAGCATGGAATGATAGCGCAGACAGTGGAGTCTGGTGGTGTTGATACCAAGGGCACAGCAAATCCACTCCAGGATTTATTTCAGACTCTAAAGGAACTGCTCAAAGCATTGAATCTGTTCTGGAGATAGGGTTCAGCACCTTGGATAGACCAGTAAAAGTTTGGAGTAAAACCCAAAACAGATCCACCACCCCACTGGCATCAGCAGCATACACCCTCCTATATACACTGAGTGCTATAGTCTTATAAAGATTGGACTAAATCCCACAATGGATTCACTGCTCCACTGACATCAGAGCCAACAACTTCCACCAGCCTAAATCTGACAGGCTATGTAATGTCATGAAAGAGGGGAAATGATCCCATGAAATTGGTTAGTAGTGGTTATTTTGTGTGTGCATGTGCTTTCTGATGATTTATGGCAACCTCATGAATTTCACAGAGTTTTCTTAGGCAAGGGATAGACAGAAATGGTTTTGCCAGTTCCATCTTCTGAAATATAGCTTACAGTACCTGGTAGTCCTTGGTTGTCTCCCATCCAAGCACTAACCTGGGCTGACCCTGCTTAGCTTCCAAGATCAGACAAGATCTGGTACCTTTAGGATATGTATGCTGTACATGATTTTTTTTAAAAAAAACCAGCAAACATTGCATACAAATTAGCCAATGCCGTTATTTTCTGGAAACAATAAGGGCTCCTCCATTTGGGGATTTTTAGGGTTCACGAATGTTACAATGGCTGCTATGGAACAAGACTGGCCCCAAAGTTTCCAACACTACGGGTCCACCCCTCAACATGGAACTGCAAATTTGCACACGTGGTTTCCAGCTTCTTACCCAAGAAGAAGTCAAACTCCACCCATGGTCCCCATCTTCCTTCTCATCTATAAAAGGAAAAGTTAGTTACGACAGATCTTCTTATCTGACCTACTTACAAGCGTACATGAAAGCACAGTTAATTTGGGCTGTTATCTGTCAAATTGATAAAAATCTCCCTGTTCAGTACTAATTATATTCAGCATGATTTTTTCCCAATGCATTGGGGTATAAGAAACTGCATCATGACCTTAATGAGATGACAACTCCTGTTTGGGGTCAAAATTTCATCTCGGGTTTTGCCTTGATCTCTTTGAGGACCTGTTGCTATAGGACATTCCTGGAACAGGTCCATGTGTTAAACCTGGTTGTCAAAAGGTGTGTAAATGGCTGTGGTTTGAGAAAGTGGTCGATGCTGGCAACGAAGAGCCATTTTTTAAGGATGAGGAGAGCTTGGAATGGCTACTAAGGATGTGGAGAAATCTCACCATTGGCAAAACTGTAGGTGAGACTGGTCACATTGACATGATGAAACAGCATTGAAAATTCTGACCCAAGAGAGCTTGGTTGAGATCCTGCACCGGGGCTGGGTAGCATAAACCTCCACAAGCAGAGTCTTGTGTGGATCGCATTACTCATCTTTGGAAAAAAATGATACAATGAGGATGAAAATGTAGAAATGTTCTATCAAACAGAAATGCCACTCACATCATCCCAGTGGAGGAAGATTGTGGCTCTTTACCTGCTGCAGTCTGGGTTCTTTAAGGCCCTTCTTCTCCCTCCTTGGGGTTCTTCAGCTTTAAGTTGGATTTGGACCACATGGCCTTTCAAACACCAGGCTGTCCTTTGTCAAGTAAGATATATGGGAACTCTACACATGCAGCAAAATGTCCAGGTGGCTTTAATTGCTCCTGCTTTCCCAAAAATATCTTTAGGAATTTAAGATAGCCTTCTCCCTATCTTCTCTTTACTAGAAAGACCTATTAACCCCACTAAGGTTAAAAAGATGTTTTTGGAAGAGACCACAAGAGCCATCCAGTCCAACCCCCTGCCCTGCAGGAATATATAATCAAAGCATTCCCAACAGATGGCCATCCAGCCTCTGTTTAAAATCTCTGAAGGAGACTCCACCACACTACAAGGCAGTGTATTCCACTGCTAAACAGCTCTGACCATCAGGAAGTTCTTCCTAATGATGGAACCTCTTTTCCTGTAGTTTGAGTTGTTGCTCCATGTCCTAGTCTCTGGAGCAACAGAAAACAAGCTTTCTCCATCCTTAGTATGACATCCGTTCAAATATTTATAGCTACCATGTCACCTCTTAACCTTCTCTTCCCCAGGCTAAACATGCTGAGCATCCTAAGCCACTCCTCATAGGGCATGGCTTCCAGATGTTTTAACCAATTTGGTTGCCCTCCTCTAGACACATTCCAGCTTGTCAATAGCCTTCTTGAATTGTGGTGCCCAGAACTGGACACAATATTACAGGTGAGTTCTGACCAAAGCAGAATAGAGTGGCATGACTATTTCCCTTGATCTAGACACAAGACTCCTATTGATACAGCTTAGAATCACATTGGCCTTTTTAGCTGTCCCATCACACTGCTGACTCATGTTCAGCTTACAGTCCACTAAGATTCCTAGATCCCTTTCACAGATCCTGCCATCAAAATAGGTGTCACCCAGCCTATATCTCTGATTTCCATTTTTACTGCCCCAGTTCAATCCTCAGGGGAGGGCTTTCTCTCAATTCCATTTCCTTCATAGGCATGGGCCTTATCTAGATGGGCTATTCATCATCATGAATGTTTATTGTGCTAGCCAAAGGCCATGACAAGGAAATTAAAACACATAAAACATATAAGGTAAAAAGTACAAAAGTATAAAAGCACAAAAGATTCCCAACAATTTTTCATGCCATGATCAAAGTTATTACCAAGCTGGTATAAAAAGTAAAGACCTGAATTTCTAGGTTATCAACATGAAAATCAGTTTAATACTTTGAATCTCCATGACAATTTGTTGCAATTTTATCTAACTCTCTCTTTCAGATCTTTTTTGCAGCTAAGCCAAAAAGGGCCACCTTATATGTTACATAATCATTGGCATCACTCAATAGAAATTGAACCAAATCTACTAGAGAAGTCCCTCTATCAATTGTCAACAAGGGTATAAAAAGTCTCTCTCTGGGGTTGCTAGATGGACTGTTTCTCTCCCCCCCCCCCAATCTTGGAGTCCTGCAGTCCATATGATGCAGGGCATTTGCCCCCATTTTGCCTCCAGACAGTCCTCACAACCCCCAGGCCAAAGACATGGGGAAGATGGGGGAAAGCCCATTACAGTGTGTGTGTTTTTTTAAAAAAAATATCTAGAAAATCCACTTCAGCCAACAAAAACTGGATCAGGCCCCACATGACCACAGGAACCCATTCTGACATTCCAGCCCATTGCTGTAGTTGCCATCTGTCTCGTTCTTCTGTAGCCAGGAAGGAGTCCTGCAGCATGTGACAGAGGCTAGTCACATTCAGGGAGCCTTGCTCACATGCTCCTGGCCATGTTTTTGGCTTCAGAGTGGGTAACAAAGGCAGCAGCAGTGGCAGCTACAGAGACCAGCCAGCATGCCAGTCTGGACTCCATCCCGTTCCATGCAGGTAACAGGGGAGGAACAGCCCTGATCCAATGGAAGAATATGTCAGTGGGAGTCAGTGTATTTTGGCCCATGTAGATGAGCCCACGGGAGAGAGCCTTCTCAGTGACTTCTCCAGGCTGTGGAACTCTCTGTCATGGGAGATTAGACTGGTCCCCATGATGCTCTTCTTCTACCAGCAGATAAAAGACCTTCACATTCCAATAAAATTTAGTAACAAAGTGGCTTTGCAGAAAGCTCTTCAATGGGTGTGGGTGCAGAATTTCTATTTTAAAAGAGATTTTGTTTTCAAATTTTAGTAACAGTACACAAAGGCAATGCATCCATTGTTGCCATGTTTTGAAATAATTTCATATTGGTTTAAAGGATTGATGTTTTAATATGGTAATTTATTTAAAAAAAAAACCTTTTTGATTATTAGGTTTTAATTCATGTAATTTGTTCTAATAGTGCCCCAGGGAGCCACATTGGTGGGTCTCTAGCCAACCATTGGTTTTCAGACATAACTCTGTCAAGGCCTTAAGGGTCCCAGGACATTCAGCACTGGCCAATTTGTCCAGGATTTCATTCACCAGTCCTTCCTGGAACTGGTCCATCAGGGCTGTCTCATTCAATTGCAGATCCTGGCTCAAGAGGCAGAAGGCATTGGTATAAGAGGGTACAGTCTCTCTGCCTTGCTGCAGGTGCCAAATGTGATGGCTGTCCATGACAGCCTTCTGAGGCTCTTCATAGGATGACTGCAACTCTGACATGAAATCTGCATAGTTTATTAGGAGTGGACTGGCCTGTAAGATGTAAGGGGTTGCCCATTTGGCAGCAGGATTTGTAAGCAGATTTTGCATTCTATCCCTTGACTGCTTCTGCTACATCTCTCTTCACTATTAATGCCACCCCATTTCTTCTTAGATTTTAATTTCCCGAGTAAAACGCTGTGTAATTATCTGACTCAAAATGTCCCATTCTTGCAGTTTTGTTTATATAAAATATTTAGATAATAAGTCCTTTTATAGCTGGGGGCAGGGAGAAAGAAAAAGAAAGAGATGTTATACATGTCTTAATACAGAACACCCATGGGGATAGTTACTTTGATGCAAAACTTCACTGAGGATCCCCAAATAGTTTCAGAAAAGACTCCTCAGCTAGTCATGAGTAGGTGGGTTTGGGGAACAAGGTCAAGTACATCAATGTCATGATCCCTACTTTATCCCCACAACAACCCTGTCAGGTAGGTCAGGCTGAAAGTGTGGGGAGACTGCCTAGTAAGGTTCATGCTTCATTGGGGCCTTGAGCTGGATCTCTTGAGTCCCAGTCTAACAAGCTAATAACTATACTGCATCAGCTGTATGCAGGGGGAAACCACCTAACTGGAATGCTTCCATTAACAGAAGGATTAAATAGGGGATCTTTGAGGTCCCTTCTAATTCTGTGATTTTATGATCCTGAGACAGTACTGCATGGCCCCAGCACTGGATTTCTTGATCTATCTTCTTTTCAACATGCAAAGCCTCCACATACAGGTGTTGTAGCTCATTCTATAAGAAATCAGTTACCTCAGCTGTGTCTCATTCCTCTCTGCTCTTTGTTTTTTTCCCTGTTTAAGCAGATATTGCAAATGATAAAGCTGTATAAAAATCCATAAGGTAGATAACCAATCCTAAGGTGCTTTTTAAAAAAATGCTGCAGATTTTTAAAAATTGTATTATCTTTTTCTGATAAAAAGAGAGACTGAGGAGGAACTGTTCATTTTCTTAGTGCATTTTCTTTCAGGGTGAAATCAGATAGGGCTATTAAGGGAAAAAAACAGGCAGTGAGGATGAATTTATCTGTCATTGAACTGATAGGCAAACATTGATATAAATCACCATGAAACTGCAGATTTATTAGGATCTGAATGTGCATTTCCTTTGTCTTTAACAGAATTTGGGAACTGCTTTCTTGGATTACATTTCCCAGTATCCACCACCCCCATTATAGTTCAAAAAAGTAATTTTGGTTGCAAAAAAGTATATTTTTTTCCCCAAAGCTCTGGGCCAAGATCATGCATTGTCAGTTGTAACTAAGCAGTTACAACTGATGATGGCCCCCTCCCAACTTACTTTGCAGACTGGCAGCACCCTGGCCAAAGCATTGCCACGTGTTGGAGATCAGGGGACTGAGAGATGACATCTACAGCATGCTCCCAGTCAGAATGTCTTGAGAACAGGCAACTGGAAAGACCACTTTGGGATCCTGCCACAACTGCTTGTGGCAGGGACCTTGCTGGAGCCTTACATTTTTGCACATGGACATACATCCACAGGAATTAGAAGTACGCCATTGTCTAACATCCAAATGCAATAGAGGGCTGCTGTTATGGTAGTATGTAACAGAGCCAGCCAAGTGACCGATGAGCATCAGTCGACAATGCACATCAGTGTGCATTGGTTTGTGATTGCAGGGCTCTTCTGCCTGTGCTGCTTGGTATACTGCAACATTTGGTGCAACCTTAAAGCCCTAAAAAAAAAGAAGCAGATACAGTATAGAAATTCTCTGGCTTTTCTTCACAAACAAAGGTTCAGGAAGGATTCATCCCACGCTTTCTGCAAGTGCACTGATGACTAAAAAGGCCAATCCAAGATAAACAAGTCCCGTTGCAGAAAGCACACCAGAAGGTCTCCTTGGGTGTTGTTTCCAGGTTGTGATTCTTTCTGTGTTGTCATTTCTCTTCAAGACTTGTTCGGCATGAGTTCTCAAATAAGGCTGCAGCATTGTGGATAGTGCGTTTCCATGCCTCCCGATGTGAGGCCAGGGCAGACCATTGCTGGTGATCAATTTGGCCAAGCCTGAGATGTTGTTTCAGGGAGTCTTTGTATTGCTTTTTTGGAGCGCCCCTCTTACGCTGACCTGTGGCGAGTTTACCATAGAGTACTATTTTTGGGAGGCAATGGTCCTCCATCCTAGAAACGTGCCCTGCCCAGCGCAGCTGTGTTCTCAGTATCATGGCCTCAATGCTGGTGATCCCTGCTTGCTCAAGGACAGCAACATTCGTCACATAGTCAGACCAGTGTATATTTAGGATTGTGAGTATACAGCGCTGATGACACTATGAAGAATTTACCCTTTTGTTCCCTCCTAAACACACAACTGAAAATACCACTATCTTATTTAAGGTGGAAAAGGGCTACTTCTTAGCCCCTGCAGCTCCTTTCTAGGTCCAGCTCTCCCTCTGCTTCTAAAGACAAGTAGCAAGTACAGGCCCTTCCATGTAGTATGTGGGGAAATAATTATTGTAATGTAAAAGCAATCTTGTGTACCCCATTCACATCCTAAGATAAGTCTAGGATTTTCCCCTGCATGCTTCTGTTCTCCCAAACTGTTTTTCTTATTTCACCTGGGCACTTCCAGCCAACTGGAGTGCTGGGTCATACAACACATGACTTAATTTAAATTTTATTGCTCTTTGCAAGTTCTCTTTTAAGTAGAGTCTCCATGCAGCTGTAGCCATCTTTCCTCAGCCATGCTGCTGCTATGAAGCCATGCCATGATGTTCACCATACAGCCTCTACCATTAAAGGCTGGGTGAGTCTTTCTACCCTAAATCCTCCTAGTTAGTTAGGAACACTCTTTTTAAAGTTTGTTTTAGTATGTAGATTGAGATTGATATACCTTCAGTAAACTTTTGATTTGCATTTTAAACTGACTCCTTTGTTTTTGTAATGAGTCTAATTCAATGGGTGATCAGATCAGACCACAGACCTCTGAATACACTTTTAAATGTTAATTGAGCTTAGTCAGCATTTTTAAGCGTCACTCTGCATCACTTTGAAAGTAAATGATTTTAACTCCTTTTTTAAAGAAGATATTTTTATTGTTTTTAAAAGGGCTAGATCCCTGGAATTTTTAATACATTTTTATTTTTAGACTCATTCCTCTTACGTTCCACACCCACTGGGCCCAGCCAATACTCAGTGGTTATATGAGCATCTGCATTTTCTGAGGCATTTTAAACAAGGGGCTTGTCTTTCTCCCCACTCCCAGCCTGCTGACTTGGAGCCCTGAGTCCAAACAATGCAGGCCTCTAGCCTTGCTTCACCTCCAAGCAGTCCTAATGACTCCAAGGGGAGCTGGGGTAAATCTCTTTAAAACATTAAAAAACCAAGAAAACCCATGTTATCTGGGGAAACCCAGAGAAGTCTGGCACGGGAATTCAGGGTCCATAGCTGCACACCAGTGTCAAGCTCTGCTTCCAGAACAGTACCAGCACAGGCAGAGGATCCTGCCCCTTCAGATACAGAGGACAACTTACCTGTACCCACCTTCTAAGCACAGAGAAAACAAAAGGAGGGCTTGAGGCGGTGTCAGCGTATTTATAGCAAGCAGCAATTAGTTAAGCAGCAGCTGTGTTAGCTGCTGAGCTATAAATATGCAGCCCTGACCTCCTAGCATTGTCGGAGATTATCTCACCTACATGGTGAACTGTCATGTTCTTGCTCCCTGAATTTGATCCGGACTGTGTTTGTTAGTCTGAACTCCGTTTGCCTGTTGTGGATTCTGCTGGACTACTCTGAACTCTTTGTCAAATAACTCTGTTATTTGGATTTTACTTATGAACTCATATTTGCTTGCTAGTAAGCTAAGTGTATGACTTGATTCCTTTAACTGTAATTACCTTGACTGTGTTGTGCCTCTGCTATCAGCTGTGTAGTAATCAGATTTTGGCTGGTTGACCAGACAGTGCTTGGAGAGCCAGGCTATATAGTCAGATAAGACTGCCACCACCGCTGGAATCACTCTGCAGCTGGGAAGGAGGCCCCTTGCACATGATCAAGGACCCCTGCACATGATTAGCCTTGATCATATGCTGAGGGCCTCTTTCATGGCTTCAGAAAGTTCAATGAGTGACAGTGAGGGAGGCACCTGTCACTACTGGTCAATGTATGCATGTGGATTTCTGCCCATTTCATCATGGTAACGGGAAAGAAATGGGCCAGCTCTGGAATCAGAATATGCTGGCTGGAAGGCAGCATATTCTGGCAGGTCTAGACAAGCCCAAGATTTTTGTGTGAGTAGAACAACAGAAGCCATTTTAACAGAGAGGCAGAGCTTAGCCCTGAAGTAGGTGGGAAGAGATCACTGCTGCGATTAAGCCATCTCACTGGGGATCTGTGTAGATTTCATGCTTAGGGTAGGATGGCTACATGCACTACTTGATGGAAAACAGTCCTCTTTTTGAAGGGATGTCAGAGAGAAATGCTGAGCTATCCATTTCTACCCTATACTCAACATATAAACTTGTACAGGTGTACGTAAACCCTAGTATTACCCACAAAAAGCCCACTGTGGGTGAGATCCTACATCGTGCTTGCGTAATGGAAACCTATGGTCACATAGTTACATGGCAGTTGAAGTACACCATCCTCCTGAATACTGGCAATGTGAAATCAGCTGTGTATCTGGCATTGCTCAGTGGAGAATGCACAGTAGTTATGCACCATTGAAGAATGCACCACTGCATGTGAAATGGTTACACTCATGGAACTCCACTTAAACCACCATGAACTGAATGGCCAAAAAACTACAGCCTGATATGTGCCAGAACTTACACATGTGTAGACTACAAATAGGATCCCAACCCTTATATCCCCAGTGAGTTCTCCTTTGAATTACAGTTTGACCTATCAAAGAAAGTAGGAAGCATTTGGATAGAGAGCATTTGGATAGAGTGGGGGGATTGTGGGTTAAACTATACCAATCAGAGGAGCAGAGATTTGTGCAGCAGGAGGAGTTCAGAATATCATCCTGAGCATTGCACAGCGAACCACAGCATGGAGGTATGAGGAGGAACTGTGGACTGGAGATATGGACTGACAAGGTGGCAGGAGGAAAATGAATCACGAACACTTTGGTGGTGTTTAGGGTGATATTTATATTCAATATTTCCCTTGAAAGGATGAGATTTTGAGTGGAATACAATGTCTCTCAGAGATTCCCAGGAATGGACAATAGATTCTCCAGATATGTTAATGATTGTTGATGGGCTAGACATTTGGGACTGAATGGGCACAGGCAACCTTCCATTGTGAATGGCAGAAAGGAGGAAAAATGTGTTTTGCAATCATTGAGTGTTCAGCTATCCTTGATGGGATTAGTGGATGACTCATCTCCAGGAGTTCTCAGAAAGAACTTTGACCTGAGTATGACTTGTTTAACGGATTTAGAAGGCCCCTCCTTAGGCTTTGCATGACTCCAGCCTTGGTATCTGGGGAGTCCCTGGTTTACTTGCCAATCACAAGGTGATAGCCAATCAAATTATTAAATATTGTCAATTATGAGTTATTGAAAGGTGTGGGCTGTCAAGGTAGGTAACAATGCAATGAACAAAATTCTATTGGTTAATCCAAAGTAGAGTACTGTACACTCATTGAATGAATTGTTGAAAGGTGAGTCCAGGTAGGTAAATCCCATTGAGTCTGTGAGTCTATTCTAGCTGTGTTTAGTAATGGAGGGGGGAGCCAATAAATTGCAGGTTCAAAACACTTAAGCCACTCAGAATATCAAAACACTATTAAGGTTGTGGTTTATTTTTTAAGTTTTAAAATAAAAACAATTAGAAAAGAGCAATCAAAAAGTACAACCACCACTCCTTATCCTTAGCAGGCAGTCAGAACTGCTGACAATATAATAGTCTAACAACATCTAGAAGGTTACACATTTCCATCCCTACCTTATATTAAAAAATGTTTAGTGCACTGCTTTTAAATATATATATCTTAATATTATGAGCACCATGACTCAATGACACACAACTAAAAGATTTGGGAAGAAAATAGATTTTATTAAATCCTTCCTTTGTTTATTTTGTGTTCCATTTTTATTTCTCATTTATCTATTTAATTGTGGAAGTTCTCTCTTTCTCTCTCTCTCCTCTTTGTCTGACAATCTTTGGCATGTATTTTTAAACACATCTGAATAGTCTCCAAATGTTCTATTCAGATTGTGTTAAGCTATTGATAATAGTTTCTTTAAAAAAAAAAAATCTACAAGGTTGGGGGGATTCAGCAAATTCCAAATACAACCGGTTCAGCAAGCAATGTGAACTCTGAGGTGTTTGAATAGATAATCTAGAATGATGCCATTCTGTTATCAGCATTTAGAGAATAAATACATGTTCACTGTAGGAATATAATTTTTTAAAGAGAGGAGGACAATAGAAGCATTTGGTTTAATACAATCTCTTTAGGATTGGGAGCACCAAATATTATTCCCTCCCTCCTTGTGGGCCTAAAACAATGAATGCCTTCAAAAGAGCGAACTTCTGTATTGTTGGCAACCGGGAAATAGGCTGCAGAATTTAAATGCTTGCTTTAGAGATTGCAGCTTTTTTCCTCCTATATATAGGAAATCACATTTATATCCTGGCTTTTGTTTAGGAGATCAGGGCAGTGCACGTAGGACTTTTGAACCAAAAATTCAACCCAACAGCCTTTCAAGGTAGCTTAGAGAAGCCTTCAAGGGGTTGAGGTCCTTTTCCATCTCCCAAGAACTTCCTGAGGGGTGCACTGATCCCACTAGCAAAACTAGGAAATAAACATAGTACCACTTCCAGTTATGAAAAAGAGCAGGTTTAGGGGCTGAAACAGGGAGGAGGGAATAGGCCTTGTTTTAGCAGAGTTGCTGGACAGTGAAGAAAGCTGTCAGCAAGAAAATCAACTCATTTGAAATGTGGTGCTAGATGAGAGTTCTATGATACCATGAACTTTCAAAAAGACAAAGGACTTTATCAGACCATCACCAACCCCTTAACATTCTTTTGCCAGCATAAATTGTGTTGTTTTTATGCTGGCAAAAGAACCCTGCACCAGATCTACCTTTTCCAGCATTGGTGAGACTTCCCCAGCAGTAAGGGAACACAAACAGATCTCCATTTCCTTTCGGGGTTAAAATCTCACTGATTCTCACAAGAAGATGCCAGTGCGGGAAATTCAAAAACAAAATAAAGACAAAAAAGTACAACAAAGCACTAAAACACACTTTAAAAGTCCCAAGTACATGGGGGGGGGGGTTCATAAAAAGAGCATCCCCTGCCTGGCTGTCATGATTTCACCTGGAAATGTTTGCCCATTGACACTGCAGTCACGTGAGTACAATGACACAAAGATTCAAATGTCAGCAATGCCAGCAGAAAAGCAAAATGGGAGATCTATTGACAGCTTGGCCCATCAATAAAAAAATACACCTCATTTACAGTACATGTTTGCAAAAGGACAACATCATCTGGTATGCACACCCTTTCACGATCATTAGGTGTTCTTATGACACCATATTTGCCTGGTCTGATAAAATCCAAATAAATGAGTCTGAAAGCAAATCAAGTCTGGACTTGTCAGGATTTGGGGCATGGCAGCAGGGTCTTAGAGTGGAGACACTAGGGCAGACAGGGAGATGGAGAACCAGAACCCAAGGGTCAGATGCAAGGCAAGTCCAGAAGACAGGGGCTGGGTCAGAGGTACAGAAGACAGAGTCCAAAGTCAAGGTAGGATCAAAGACAAGCCAAAGTCCAAAATCAAGCCAAGGTCAAACATCTATCAGGAGTCCTCCAGGAAGGGACTGCCAGGTCAGGTACGTGGGAGACAAGAGTCCAAAGAAGCCAGAGTCCAAATACAAGGCAAGGTCAAACATGTACCAGATATCCAGGGGGCAGAGAAAGGTCCAAGAGGCAAGTGAAGGTCCAAACACAAGTAGCAGGTCAAGGCAATGGATCAGGGTCCAAGAAAAAGGAGCAGATTCAAACAGCACAAAAGACTATTTTGCTGTGGCAAAGGCTGAGGGGAGAATGCTGCTCTAAATAATAGTTCCCCTGACTTCTTCAGGTCTGCTGCATGAGTGCAGCCAGCTGTATCTCACAACTTGGCCCTGGTTCCTTCAAGACTTCCACAACCAGGGTCTAGTCCTGCACAGAGAGGCAGAGCCAGCTTTAGCAGCCAGGGGTCCAGTCCTGCAGGGAGAGGCAGATCCTGACAGGGTTATCCCTAGAAGCCAAAGTGACTAAACTGAAGCTATGAAGTTATGGCACATGGCACATTGGGGGCAACATAGCACATTGGGGACAAAATGGCACATTGGGGGGGGGGAATGATAATGCTCAGTAAAGTGGAAGGCAATGGGGAAAGAGGATGACTGCACTATAGATGGATTGACTCAATCAAGGAAGCCCCTGTCCTGATTTGTAACTCTGGAACAAGGCGGTTGATAACCAGGGCTCTTGAAGGTCTCATGCTCATAGGGTCACCATAAGACAAAGCTGACTTCACAGCAAATAATAGCACCACAGTGCCTGAAATTTTCTGGTGGCTCGCATCTCCCCACTGAACTGGAAAAGAACTAATTGTCCCTTAAATGGGGGGACATTAAAGGGGATGAAAAAGATGGCTGTGTGATACCAGCTCCTAGCTTAGAGTGAGAGACTGTTTCTGATACAATTATCAACAAATGACCTTCAGATGTAAGTGGTGATTTGGGAAATACCAGCCTAAACCTGATTCTAGACTTGAAAACTACGCAGTGTTACCCAAATTGTGTGGAGTCCACGAAGATCCCACTAGTTTCTGAATTTTAATATGGGGAACAATTAATCAGCTCAAAATGGCAGTAAGAGGCCAGGTAACAGCAGGATCATTTGACCTATGTATACTGGTAGTAGCTGAGGAGACTCTAAACCAGACTGTACAATTAAATGGTCTTTATTAGAAATTAATCTTAACAGCACTCACACAAACACCCATGCTATTGAAGATAGTAGACTGTATTTGAATAGACGAATAGAGTAAGGGGGTTGTGGGTTATACTGTACTGATCCTGGAGAGCTGAGATTGTGAATTAAAATGGCAGAGGGGAGGTCCAGAAGGAACAATGGTGACACAAATTGACATGGAGTCAGAAAGCAGGACATCTGTGCACACTTCCGTGGTGTTTTAGGGTGATATTTAGATTTGATAATTCTCCTGAAGGGATGGGATTTAGAGTGGAATACAATGTCCTTGGAGTTTCCCAGGACTAAACCAAGAGTTATCTGGAAGAGTTAACAATTGTTAATGGGTGATATATTTGGAATTGAATAGGAGCAGGCAATGTTTATTGTTGGGGAGGAAGGGAAGAGAAAAAAACAAATTTTGCAAGCATCGAGGACTCTGCTATTGTTGAGTGGATTAGTGAATGACTCATTTCTAGGTGTTAACTCTGACATGGATATTACTTGTTTGGGGAATTTCCAAAGGCCTCTCCCTAGGTTATACGTGACACCAGCCTTGGTATTTGGGGGTCCCTGGTTTACCTGCTAACCACATGGAAGGCCACATCAAGCCAAATTATTAAATATTGCCAATTATGTGATACTCCAATATGAGGGGCTGTCAGGGTAGGTAACAATGGACATGGGAGAGGGCCTTTTTCATGGTGGCACCTGGTTGTGGAATACCTTCTTCCTGGAGGCCCAATTGGTTCCAGTGTTGAAATGATTTCTGCACCAAGTTAAAACTTGGCTTTTTTAAAACTGATTTTATCCAGCCTGCCCATTTTTTTGGTTATATTATTCAAGATTGTTTTAACCAGTTTTAAATAGTCTGTTTTTAAGTAAGGAACTATTTAATATATTTACATTTAAAAAAAAAAACTTCTGTAATTATCTGTTGTTTTAAATTGATTTTTTGTAAGCTGCCTTGAGATCTTTGGATAAAGGGCAGGATATAAATATCTGTATAGAGCCAGCATGGTACAGTGGTTTGAGCATTGGACTAGGACTCTGGAGACCAGGGTTCAAATCCCCACTGGGCCATGGAAACCCACTGAGTGACCTTGGGCAAGTCGCATTCACTTAGCCATAGAGGAAGGCTATGGCAAATCCCCTCTGAACAAATCTTATCAAGAAATCCCTGTGATAGGTTCACTGTAGGGTCACCATAAAGTCAGAAATGACTTCAAGGCACACAACAAAAATGCATATTTTAAATAAATAAATAGCAAACCTGGGGATGACTCTCCCCCCATTCCTTATGAAGTCACAAGAGGCTGGCCCTGATAATGTCATTGGTGGCAGACCCTGGTGATATCACTGAACATGACACATTAAGTATCAAACATAGTTGCACAGAATATACAAATCAAATAAAAAAAAATCAAGTCTAACAAATGAGGAAAATACACACACTGTTTTCAGGACAACATTTTCATACTGAAGGGGCTATCATGCCTAGGCCCTGCAACTGATGAAAGCCCCCTCCCCCCCCCGCTCCATCCCAACTGTCATTGCTGTGGCCTTGGAGAGACAGAAGAAGCAGGCACAGCTTCATCATGCCTAGGTCCAGCAGTTGATGAATGGTCTTCCACTGTTGGTCCTCAGAGGGAGAGAAGAAAAGGCAGACATGGTTCCATCATGCCTAGGCCCTATATCTGAAGTAAGGCTCTTCCTCCATTCTAACTACAACTGCCCTCATACTGGAGGGAGGAGGCTGGTGGAGCTCCATCATGCCTGGACCCTGGGGAAGATGAATTGCTGCCACTGTCCTGGCCTGGGGGTGGGGGAGATAGGAGAACTCCATCATGCCTGGGCCCAAAAGCAAATGAAGGGCCCTTGCTTCATCCCAACTGCTGTGGCCTCGAAGGGAGAAAAGAAGAGGCAGTATAAACTGGAGTTAATTCCCTCCTGCACTGCCATCCCCCTCTTCTTTGTGTGTTGTGTCTTTTTAGTTTGTAAGCCTAAGGGTAGGGAACTGTCAAATTAACAGTTGTAAACTGCTTATCAGAGAACCAGCATAGTGTAATGGTTTGAGCATTAGACTACGATTCTGGAGACCAAGGTTTGAATCCTCACTCAGCTATGGAAACCCACTGGTAATCTTGGGCAAGTCACACTCTTTCAGCCTCAGAGGAAGAGAAAAGCAAACAAAGACAACTCTTGCCAAGAAAACCCTGTGAGATCTGGGAGCCCTAGGCCAAAGCAATAATGTAGTGCCATTTTATCCACTGTACTGTGTATCTACTTTCCATCATTCTAATGCCCACTGTAGACCAGTGGAGATTATTTTACATGAGTCAGTACCAGAGGACTGATGGCAGACTCTGAGGAACCTCCTTTAAGATGAGAGGGGGGTAGTTGTTGCCTATTCCAGTTTTACGCCAGATCCCAGGTTTGGTCTCCAATGCCCCCATATTATGCACCTCTGAAACCTTTGGTCTCCAATGTCCCCATATTATGCTTGTCTGAAACCTTGGAGGACCCCAGCCACTCCACATAAACCTTAACAAGCAAACAAATGTGAGCTAAATCTCCCCCCCCCAACCAGGATATGAATCTAGCCCTCTGTTATCCCCCATATTGCTGTGTCCCTTTCACAATACCACCATCATTTAGAGAATTCCTAGCCTCTGTATAGGTTGCCCACGTGCCTTCTTGATGTTTGAAAGTCCTCCCCAACTGGTTCCATGCTGACAGCTTTCAGCGAAAATATTGTTAATATGCCCTACTACCCTCTCCCCACAGTATCTCATAACTGGAAATATTGGACATTTTTCAGGGTGAGGTTGGCTGAGGCAGACCAGAGGTTAGTTGGTGGTCACAATGACCTGAGCTGTGTCTGGGAATATAATGGTGAGAAAGCCCATATTAGGATTGGGCAGGAAGCTCCTGTAATGGATTTATGCTAACAACCCAGTCACGAGAGGGATATGTGCTAATCCTTTCTTCCAGCCTTGGGAGTTTCAGCAATAATTCAATCAAGCAATTCAATGACTATTCCTCACCCCATACCTTACAGAAATCTCACCTTACACCCTCTCCTGTCCAACCTTGTGTGGTTTTCACAAACCCATCCATTTCTATATTCCAGAAATTAAAGCAATCAGTTGAGTTTTGGTTTCCTTTGCCTATCTCATGGGAAAACCATTCCAGGCTTTGTCATAACCAGAGTACCTCTTCAGGTTATGAAAAAGGGTATAAATTTTAGGTTCTAGACACCAGCTGTGTGCCACAGATGGACACCAACACTGCCGGATTCTCTGTGCCACCCTCAGACACTGCCTGAGTATTATCACTGCACAGAACTTTCCTCTTTGAAATTGGCAATTATCACCCTATCTTCCTGGACCTCTCTCTAGCCAGTCTTCCTACCTTTCTTTTCAATAGCCTTGTATGGTTCTTAAGAGTGTATGTTTTGTATGTTAGTTTACCTTCTGTGTTATTTCCAATAAAAATGCCTTGTTTTACTTTAGCTTGAGTGCTATCTACAGTTAGTACTGGTATACATAGGTGAAAGGATCCCCAAAGTTACCCTCCCCTCGCAGGCTTCCTTTTGAGCTAATGATTCCTCCAGATATTACAGGACATTTTGGAATCATGGGTGGGACTCTAATGCACCTCCCACCTCTTAGGGTAACAAGATGCCAATTTTTTTTGCTCTACCCGCCACTGGAATGGGGTTCCCAAGAAATGCTCTGAACTTGCAGTCAGTCCTCAGGCTTTCCTACTTTTGTCTGAAATGGTACACATGAACTTACCATATTCCTAATTTTCACTTTATCTAACAGGAAGCCTTTGAACCTAACCTTTTCCAAATGAAGTCATTATTAAGGAATACATGGGTATCAGCTTGGAGGAATAGTTTCTTAATTTTTTGAGACTCTTTCCTGTGGCCACACACACACACACATGGTGCCAATGCATGAATAGTGCTACAAAAATTCTACTACCCAGCCGAAGGGCAACCAATATGATCAAAGGTCTGGAAACCAAGATTTCTGAGAATGACTTAGGGAGCTGAGTATGTTTACTTGGGGAAGAAAAGACAGAGCAGTGACGGGATAGCCACCTTTAAATATCTAAAGGGATGTCAGGTAGAACATGGAGCCAGTTTGTTTTCTGTTGCTCCAGAGATTAGAACGTGAACCAATGCATTCAAATTATAGGAGAAGAGATTCCATCTAAACATTAGAAGAACTTCTATACTGTAAGAGCTGTTCAACAGTAGAATAGACTGCCCTGGACAGTGGTGCACTCTTCTTCTTTGGAGGTCTTTAAACAGAGCTTGGATAGGCATCTTTCAGTGATTCTTTAGCTGTGTATTCCTGCATATCAGGGGGTTGGACTAGATGGCTCTTGTGGTCCCTTCCAACTCTAGCATTCTATGGTTCTATGAACCAACCTCCCTCCCTCCCTTCTCCTCTACTGTTCCCTGCCTAATACAGACATCAGTGAAATGTCTAACCATACCTGTAGGTAACTTTTCTTAAATAACATGACATTTTCTTTTTTTTCCCTCCTTTAAAAAAAAACACAGACATTTTCATCTGCCAATACCACCTTTGTGAACCGGTGCATGTTCCTGACCTTGAAGGAACCAATTAAGTTTGAAATTTACCAAATGTGGCTTTTAAAGCAAAACTGCTTAAGCGGCAGCAGCAGCTGCAGCCTCGCTTTAGATTTTTGCTCCATCCTTGGCTATTGTTGGCCATGATTGTGTGCAAATGTATTTGATGCGCTGAAGGGAAGGAATCAAAATGAGGACAATACTTCTGTCCATGGGCTCTTGCATATATAGGAGTCAATTAGGTCTTCTTATGCTGAACATAAGGATTAAGTCAGACAGAGTATGGAACATTTTGGTTTATTGAGTGAGTCAAAATGTAGGTTTTGTGGGCAGCTGGTGTTCTGCCTTTCCCTGATTACCCAAAAGCCCTTCATGCTGCTGCTTATGTAGATATATGTGCAGGGTTGCCAGATCTTTTGAAACTCAGATGTTGAGATGTGAGAGGAGGAGAGAATCTAGGAACTAAGGGGAGGCATCCCACTTTGAGTCTCCCCCATAAGGGGAAAAAGTGGGACATTAATTAATAAATTTTGTGATTAATTGATTAATTAATTAATGAGCCTGGGAAATAAGATGTGGAGTGGGTGAATGAAGTGTGGTGCCTAGGAAATCAGAAGTGGAGTCTGGAAACTAAAGAGGAGATGCATGGTAGATAGAGTCTGAGAATTAAAGAGTTGTACCTGCCCTAAATACCCTAAGGCACCAGAATCCATCTGATCTTGAAAGCTAAGCAGGGTCAGCCCTGCTTAGTACTTGGATGGGAGAACACCAATGAATACCAGGTGCTGTAGGCTACATTTCAGAGGAAGGAACTGGCAAAACCTCCTCTAAGGATTCCTTGCCTATGAAAACCCTATGAAATTCCATTGACAAACCCCTCCCACTGTCAAGAAGTTCCTTCTAATGTTCAATCGAAATCTACCCTCCTGTAACTTCAAACCATTAGACTTTGTTCTACCCTCTGAGGCAGCAGAGAACAAGCCTGTACCCTCCTCTTTCTGGTATCCCTTGAGGTATTTAAAGAGTGTGATCATGTCAACCCTCCATCTTCTCTTCCCCAAGGGGAACATGCCCAACTCCTTCAGCCTCTCCTCATAAGTTTTGATCTCCATACCTCTTTTCATGCTTGTTGTCCTTCTCTGAGCACACTCCAACTTGTCTAAATATTTCTTAAAATGAGGCTCCTAGTACTGAATGCAGAACTCCAGATGACGACTGGCCATCACAGACTATAGGAGGACTATCACTTCCCTCAACTTGGAAACTATGCTTCTGTTAATGCAGTCTAAATCCAACTAATAGAGAACTTCTCAGTGGGTTCTGTCTATTGCACCCCAGTTCCATGCAACACGATAGCTTGTTCTGCCACAACAAAATTGGGTCTAACATACTGTAGAATCAGAGATTGAAAAACTCTCTCTCTTTTTTTTTTTTTAAATCCAAATCAAACAAAAGCTGCTTTTATATAATTCAAAGTCAAAACCAAATGCTTTTGGTGTTGTTGTTGTTCTTTTTCTTCTTCATTTCCCTCCTCTTCATGTAGTGATCTTTTGGCTACAAATAAAAGCATCAAAGAACTTAAGGAAATCCAAGTCTTTTATTTTAACATTTGGATTTTCATGTTCATTTTTTAATGCTTAAAAGAAAAAAAAAGTTTGCTTAACTGTGATGCCGAGAATCCAGTTAGAAAAGAATCCCATCTTTAAAGTTCCTTTTCAGAGGCAAGAAACTAACTGGTACCCAGGTCAAGGCCAAGGTAATAATTGTTTGAAATATGCAGTTTTCCATTCTAGCCAACCAAGTGTAGAAGGATAATAGTGCTTCTAATGCAATATGTTCACCTAATTCAAGCTGGCAGTCTTGTACAAGGCTTTAAGGATGATATAAATACATGGAAGATGCGCCTATCAATGGCTACTAATCAAAATAGCTGTATGTCACTTCTGGGATCAGAAGGAACATGGCTTTAGCTATTGTTTCTAGGCAGTCTGCATGAAATGGAGGGTGCCATTCACTCATGTTCTATTGGCAGGCTTCCCATGGAGAACTGATTGGCCACTGGGCAAACAAAATGTTGGATTGTATAGTCCTTTGGTCTAATTCAAAGTGGCTCTTCTTATGCTCTTAACTGGAGTAGACCAAATGAATAATTTACTGAGTGGTACATTAGCACTAACAGCCTGCATGTTGCAGGGGTTTGAGTGTAGGAGTAAGATTTCTAGAGACCAGGGTTCAAATCCTTGCTCAGCCATGGAAACCTACTGGGTGACCACTGAGGCAGGGGGAAAGGCAATGGTACACCTCTTCTCGATAAATCTTGCCAAGAAAACCCTAGAATAGAGTCACCATATGTCAGAGTCAACATGAATCCACATAACAACAAAAACACATATGTAAATACCACTGTTGTCTAGACAGTGAAAAAACTCCTCGTGGAATGCGAGGAGAATATTTTTTGTCCTAATGAGACCTGCTGATGATTTGCTGGATTCAGAAGGAGGGGACCCAAAACCCACAAAAGCTCCATGGGGAAAGCTTTTGCAACTTCTCCTGAGGCTTATTTTTTAAAAAAAATGTGAGGGAAATGTGCATTCCTGCTCGTTAGGACAACCAATTTGGATTGCAGCACATTCCTGAATAAGAGTAGAAGTAGAAAGCTGATTGGTCAGATGTGGGAGGGGGGGTCGACTTACTAGCAACAAAGTGGCCGTAACCATCATTTTGGATTGCCATGGTAGCAATCGTGAGCATTTTCACTGTGCTGAGGTGACCAAACAATTTTTTAAGCAGAAGGTCGCACTTCATAGAATAATAGAATCATAGAATTGTAGAGTTGGAAGAGACCACAAGGGCCATCCAGTCCAACCCCCTGCCACGCAGGAAATCTTGATCAAAGCATCCCCGACAGATGGCAATCCAGCCTCTGTTTAAAGACCTCCAAGGAAGGAGACCCCACCACGCTCCGAGGGAGTGTGTTCCACTGCCGAACAGCTCTTACTGTCAAAAAGTTCCTCCTCATGTTGAGGTGGAATCTCTGTTCCTGGAGCTTGCATCCATTGCTCTGTGTTCCATTCTCTGGAGCAGCAGAAAACAAGCCTGCTCCATCCTCAACGTGACACCCCTTCAAATACTTAAACAGGGCTATCATATCGCCTCTTAACCGTCTTTTTTCCAGGCTAAACATACCCAGCTCCCTAAGTCTCTCCTCATAAGGCATCGTTTCCAGACCTTTCACCATTTTAGTTGCCCTTCTCTGGACATGCTCCAATCTGATTTTGAAATTGCTTCAACAAGATTCCAGAACGCATGGGACACAGGGCAGAGAATGCACACAACATGAAAGGAACTGAAAATGATTTTTTAAAAATCATTCTATCTTTTCCATTTAAATGCAGATTATCTCATGTGTTTATGTGTGTAATCATTCAGTTAAACAAATCATGGCTGAGAAAACTAAAGCTGAAATACTAAACATCTATGATAGGTAGTATGTATGGGGAAGAAAAAAACTGGTTCATTTCACTGTCTCCTACACTGAACTTTTCTAAGCCTCAAGGGGTCTTTTTACTTGAAATGGAGAGAAATGTACAAATTCTAGTAAAGTCTTCAAAAATGAATTAAAAGGAAATTCTTCCCCATTAGCACAGTTCCCATCATGGAGGGAATCATGCCGAACCTACCTGGCATGTAGCTGTGAAAGATGAGGTGGGGGAGGACTGTGGTGACACTAAGGGCTTGTCTACACTGGCCAGAATACTCCACCCTCCAGCTGGAATATTCTAGCTCCAGAGGTGGCCAAGATTCCCCCCATTACTGTGACAAAACGGGCAGAAATCTGTACACACACATCATCCTGTATTGGTGGGCATCTCTGCTGCTGTCACATGTCACACTCTCTGAAGCCAGGAAGGAGGCCCTCAGCATGTAATCAAGGCTAGTCACATGCAGGGGTCTTTGCTCATATTCTGGGTGCCTCTTTCTCAGCTGCAGATACACAACAGCAGGGGCATGGCAACTGGCGATGGAGCCCGGCATGGAAATATGGACTCCTACATTCCTGCGCCAGACTCATCTGGGTTTTCCCACATGACACATGTTTCCCAGGGTGTTTATTTGATTTTTTTTTTTTAATGGTTTACCCTGGTTTCCCTCCTGCTTTGCCTCAGGTGTTGTCAGGACTGTCAAGAACCGATTTGGGGCAAGAATCCTTTGTGACTGCATTGTTTGGACTGCAGGGCTCCAAGACAGGGGGAAGGCAAAGTAAATTGCCCATCTAGACAAGCCCGAATTCAGCTCTAACATGGGATGGCATCCTGTTAGTGATGTATGCAGGCATAAGCCCAACATATGCCTGCGTGAGTCATAGTTTTGGTCATTGCAGAGATCAGAATTCTTCACCATCCTTGTGCAACAACTAAACTCCCCCACAATCCACTTTTTACCTGATGACCCCCTCCCCAATGCCAATTTACTAGGTGGTGTAGAACAAGGGATGCATCCAGCTATGTTCCTATAGCTCAAGACACAGCACTGATGTCATCCTCCAGAATACCCCCAGGAGATCCTGGGAGATACTTCAGACAACCCTTTGGAGGACCTCTAGAAGCATGCTCTGCTCATTGCTGTGCCTTCAGCTATAGGAACATAGCTGGATGCTTCTGTGCCACTCTCCACCTGCTCCACCATCCAGTAGAAAGAATGCAGGAGAAGATGGAAGAATCTTGTTTTCTGCTGCTCCAGAGACAAAAACACAAATCAATGGGGTCAAACTGCAAGAGCAGATTCCACCTAAGTACTTGCGATTGTTCATTCAATAGTTCATTCATTGCAATAGCTGTTCAAGAGTGGAACAGACTGCTGGAAGTAGGGAAGACTCTCTTGTTTTTGGAGATTTTTAAACAAAGAATGGATGACCCTCTTTAAGGGGTCCTTTAGTTATGTATTCCTGCATGGGAGAGGGTTGGACTAGATGGCCCTAGCAGTCCTTTCCAAATCTGGTGATGTTGGGCCTACAACTGCTAAAAGATGGATGTCTGGGAGGTGGTTTGGTGGCAGGGAGAGTTTTCATAATTCCATCCCTGCAGAACTTTACCATTCATCTCCCAGTCTAAGATCTTGGCTGTGGCTGAATATGCAGAGATTCAAACCCAGGTTTAAGCATTTATGATGAGTGTTTTGGCTTCTCCCACATTAGATTTTTTTTTGGGGGGGGGAATAAAGTTCCTTCCATCCCCCAAATGAAGGAATCTGTACATTTTATTGAACTCTTATGAAAACTACACCAAAGCAAAGCAACATTCTCACTAATTATTATCAAGAAGTATTTCCCATTGAGCAGTAAACCTTCTGAGTCCACGTGCATAGGATTGCAGCATATGGTTTCACTTTTGAAAGCACTTGTGAGGAAGTGATTTCTCGAGCAGAAGGCTTGAACTCAGTGAGAGAGGCTTCTGAGTAAACATGTTTACAATCAAACTGCAAAGGGTGTGTTAGTTTCACCACCTGCAGGTTTCTCCTTTGTTGATCTCTTCTGTTTAAACCCAGATGCATAAAAATGCTCTGACATGGCAATGTGGAGATCTCTCTTGGGAGGTCCCTTTTGTCTCTGGTGATCCTACTGCAGATGTGGGGAAACTGCAGCTTTGTAGATGTTGGACTCCAACCCCCATTATTCCTGACCATTGGCTGTGGTGAATAGGGAAAATGGGCAGTGGAGTCTACCAACATCTGAAAGGCTTCAGATTGCCCATTCTTGTCCTATGTAACTTTCTTTCTTTCTTTCTTTCTTTCTTTCTTTCTTTCTTTTTCTTTTTCTTTTTCTTTTTCTTTTTCTTTTTCTTTTTCTTTTTCTTTTTTGTTTGCCATTTTCTGCTTTAGGAGAGGGGGAAAAACAATCCTATAAGAGGACCATTATTTGATTCCAATAGAAGAGGTCATATCAAACCTCAAGGAACAAAATGATTAGCTTTTTTCTTAGCTTTTCAATGTCTCTTATCTTAAGGGGGCTCATACACTATCTTATAATACTGAATTCTGTCACTAGATGACACTCTTTCCCCTTTCTCTCTCTCATTGTCTCTGAAATGTAAGGACAAATGTTAGGTTCTTTTATGCACTATCCTGGCCAAAAATAACAACAACCAATAGCAACAACCACTAGTGATTTTTCAAAAATATCCCCAAGAATGGTAACCAAACCAACCTTATTTTCTCATGTTAGACATTTGAACCACAGGTTCTGCTCCCAAATCTTGATACCCATTTACAAGATAACGTCATATAACATGTGTACATTTCATTCTATTAATCTACTTTGCCTCTCTTGTTTAGAACACCCAGAGGAAGAAATTGGCATAATGGCTTACATCAAAGAAGAAACAGGTGGAGTGGCTAATAACAAAACTAGCATTTATTGCAGTAAGAAAAGGAATGAGGTACAATTTCTGTGGGTGCTTTGTACATTTTGATAAGCACTTCCCATCTTCATAAAGAAGGGTCTTTCCACCTATTGGTTCTCAAGCATAACCTCAACCACAAGATGAAGTTCAAAGTACAGAAGCCAGGAAGCTCTGAGGTTAACAGTGTCAAGCATTTTGCTGATGTGAGCAAAAACTGGTGGCTGGTTGTGTCAGAAGGTGTTATAAACAGAAATCAGTTTCAGAACTTTTGATCTATAATGGCTAGAATTCTTTGGTTAGTCTCAGAATAGAACTGTAGAATCAATTGATGAATGGTGAAGTACAAATAGTCTACTCTACTTGGGACTAACCAGTAGGATCTGGTCTAAATGTGTGTAGTACAGAAGGACAAACATCATTTCCTATTCTATGACATTTTCATACATGCTCACTCTTATGTCTGTCCAGTCCCAATTCCACACTAGTGATTTTTCAAAAATCCATTTGAAATGTGTGTTCTCTAATAATATGTATTTCAAGATGCATTTTTATACAGACCAACCCCCATATCCATGGATTTGGTATTCAAAGTTTCACTTATCCCTGTCTGAAAAAAATATATTCTCTTTAGGCATTTCTGGGTCCTCCAATGTGATTCTATAGTCAACTTCCAGCATTCATCTCACCGAAAAAAACAGGCTTCCCTATTATCCATGGTTTCAGGTATCCATAGGGAATCTTGGAACATATCCCCCATGGATACATGAGTTGACCTGTATATCAGAACATTTGGGAGTATTCAGAATATTCAAAAAGTACAAATTGGAACATTTGAGATGTATGAAACCTAGTAGATAAGCACATTCTAGTAAACATTTATTTGCTAGCTATGTGGTTCTGGCCAGAATTCACAATGATATAATTTTTCAAGCATTTTCTTTAGCCTCATGACAATTGTGTGGTGTAGGTTGGGATATGATAGAGTGACAGGTAAAGGGAGAGTGGTCACCTAATGACTTTCATGCACTATCATAATCAAAACAACAGCAACAACAAAACCACAACACAATGACAGTAACCAAACCAACCTTATTTTCTCACACTGAAAGGATATAGATTTGATTCTGCAGAATAAGTCCTTAACTGTGAAGATTCTTATCAGTCTAGGATTCTTCTCATCAGGGTTTCTCGACACTCAATTAAAAAGACATGGTTTTTTTAAAATATATTTTGAATATTTCTGAATATTTTTTTCATCCTTAGTCCCCACTGAGGGATTAAGCTCAACGGGTGAACCTGACCTCATGTGAGGATAATGTGAGGAGGAAAGAAGCCATGTACACTACTTGGAACTCATTAGTGAAGAGGTGATATATACCTGAAATGAACAAATAAATGTGAATACACAACAGGCCAAATGCAGATTGCCTTATCCCAAACATTGCTTTTGACTGGAGTCAATTTATATCGTCATCAGTTTCACAGTCATCAATGGTACAATAATCAAAATGCAAGTGATACAAAGCAGGAAAAGCAGTTCCAAGTAGTAATTTTCTATTTCAGGGACCCTTTGGAGACTACACACATGGTCAAAAATGGAGAAAAAATGCAAAAAAAAAAAAAATGGACATGTCCAAAACTCAACTTTTAGTTTGGAAAAATGGGGGTTTTGTTAATGCTGAATAGTTGGGATGATCATAGAATCATAGAGTTGGAACAGACCACAATGGCCATCAAGTCCACCCCCCTACCATATAGGAATAAACAATCAAAGCATTCCTGACAGATGGCCATCCGGCCTCTGTTTAAAAACCTCCAAAGAAGGAGACTCTGCCACACTCCAAGGCAGTGTATTCCACTTCCAAACAGCTCTTACTGTCAGAAGTTCTTACTAATGTTTAGGTGGAATCACTTTTCTTGTAGTTTGAGACCATTGCTCCGTGTCCTAGTCTCTGGAGCAGCAGAAAACAAGCCTGCTCCATCCTCAGTATGACATCCCTTCATATATTTAAACATGGCTATCATGTCCCCTCTTTACCTTCTCTTCTCCAGGCTAAACATACCCAGCTCCCTAAGCCACTCCTCATAGGGCATGGCTTCCAGAGCTTTCACCATTTGGTCGCTCTCCTCTGGACACGTTCCAGCTTCTCAATATCCTTCCTAAAGGTTTCTGGGAGTGGAAATTCACCCTCATGGGAGACAGAAACAAGGGTCATCCAAGGAGTATGAAAGGGTCAAAGATCACCAAAACAGCCTTGGGGGTGGGGGTCATGCATGGCTCTGAGGTTACATTTTATCTAACCCTGTTTAAAACTTTTTTTTATTGATTAATCAATTGATTGATTTATAGCCCCCCTTTCTTCATACAAGAGACTCAAAGAGGCTTATAAGATTTAAAATAAAGTCAAAGCTAAAAAATCTTTCCTACCTCAGAGAACATCTTCCAAGGTTGTCCTCTAACTGCTTCCTCCATCAAAAATAAAATTGAATGAGAAGTTCATTCATGTTCCCTGTTTCATCTTGTGGCAGTGTCATCCCACACAAAGGTCAAAGTAAGTATTTCTGCCACTGTTAAGAATGCAAAAATTGCAGCACTTCCAAGGACAGATGTTGCTTGTTATATGAAATAGCTGGGGAATATTTCATTTAAAAAATTCCAAAGCCAAGGCATAGCTAGCAGATACACAGCTGTCTGCTTTAAAACTGCCACCTCAAATGATCCTGGAATGACGGTCCATCAAGGGCTAAAATGGAAAATGGTTCTTCATAACATAAAAATGGGTTGATTATTTATTATTATTATTATTATTATCATTATTATTATTATTATTATTATTAAATTAAACTTTTAGGGGTGGGGTTCATAGATTCATGGGTTTCTTCCTACAGTTTGAAAACGGAAGGAAGTTCATAGAAGAGAAGTTTAATGCCTCTTCCTTCTCTCTGCACTCTTCCTACTGTGGGATCTTGACCTACCCTGAAAGCCTGCTGTGAATGACTGGGCAGGGGCACACGATGCTACAATGATGAAAAACTCCCCTTTTGTGAACTTCCTTCATGTATATCAGGCTGGAAAGTTAGGGTACTTAGAATGGTATCCCAAAAGGCAAAGGGCTGTTTAGAAATACCCCTTTGAGGTCAGAGACATTGCTCCGAGTAGGAGATCCAATCCTTGACACATACAAATCAACTGGTGCATCTTTCCACGACCCTCACCTCAGAGGTGTCAGAGTTTTAATGTCAGAGTGGGTGGAAACAGGGTAGATTGAAAACATGGTACCAGCAGACTGGGAAAGGCTCTAGATGTGCAGTATCCAAAGTCAGAGAATCATAGAACTGTAGAGTTGGAATAGACCATGAGGGCCATCCAGTCCAACCTCCTGCCACTCAGGAAATCACGATCAAATCATCCCTGACAGATGGCCATCCAGCCTCTGTTTAAAAATCAGAGAATCTTAGAGTTGGAAGAGGCCATAAGGGTCATCTAATCTAGCCTCCTGTCATGCATAACAGGACATAACTAAAGTACCCGCAAAAAAAGGCCAATTCAACCTCTGTTTAAAGCCCATCAAAGTTGGAGAGTCCACCACCTTCAGAGGCAATCTCTTCCACAGTCAAACAATTCTTACAGTAAAATAAAAGGGGGGGTCCTAATTCTTAGGTGGAATCTCTTTTTGTAATTTGAATCCATTGGTTCATGTTCTAGTCTCTGGAGCAGCACAAAGTAAGCTCACTCCATCTTCTAGAATCATAGATTCAAAGAGTTGGAAGTGACCGCAAGGGCCATCCAGACCAGCCCCCTGCTATGCAGGAATACACAATCAAATCATTTCTGACAGATGGCCATCCAGCCTCTGTTTCAAAATCTCCAAAGAAGAAGAATCAACTACACTCCAAGGCAGTGTATTCCACTGTCGAACAGCTCTTACTGTCAGGAAGGTCTTCCTAATGCTTAGGTGGAATCTCCTTTCCTGTAGTTTGAACCCATTGCTCTACATTCCAGTCTCTGGAGCAGCAGAAAACAAGCTTGCTCCATCCTCAGTATGATATCCCTTCAAATATTTAAACATGGCTATCATGTTTCTACCTGATATCCCTTCAGTTATTTAAAGATGGCTATGATATCACCTCTCAGTCTTCTCTTCTCCAAGCTAAACATACCCATTTCCTTATGAGGCTAGATTTCCAAGCTTTTGATCACCTTGGTTACCCTTCTCCAGACACGTTTCAGCATGTCAATATCCTTCCTGGCCTGCTGTGCCTAGAACTAGACACAGTATTCTAGATGAGGTCTTCCCAAAACAGAATAGAGTGGCAGTACTACCTCCCTTGATCTGGACAGTGTACTCTGGTTGATGCAGCCCAGAATTACATTGGCTTTTTGGCTGCTGCATCACACTGTAGATTCATATTTAGCTCATGGTCTACTAAGACCCCTAAATCCCTTTCACATGTACTGTTTTCAAGCCAAGTGTTACCCAACCTGTATTTGTGCATTTCATGTTTCCCAAGGTCCTCCCAGCCTTCAGAAATTCTCCCACCAGAGGAAAATATTCAGCCTATCCCTGAAGCTGGTCTAAATTAATGGGAATTTTCTTTTACTTGCAATGGGAAGTAAAGAGAAAAAGGAAAGAGATGGAGTGGGGAGGAGAGAAAGAGTTGATTGGCTGCTCTGTGAACAAAGAGTTGGACTAGATCAGTGGTTCTTAACCTCTTCTTTACCAGGAAGCCCATTTAAATATCTTTTGTTGCTGTGGACCCCCAAGATGATAATAATAATAATAATAATAATAATAATAATACAATTACACCATCTATTAATCTTCCCTCAGAGGCACTAGAGGGGGAGGGAATACTTTTTTCTTGCTTCTTCCTGCAGGTTTTGTGGCTGGAGTACATTGAATGGCAATACACAGGCCAAGCCAGCCAGACTTTGCTGTGGCTCCTGTCACATGGCCACTCCACTGCAGGGAGGAGGTGGGCTAAGCAACTTTCAAGCCTTCACGGACTCTCCTGTGAGGACATCACAGATCCATGGGGGTCCACGGTCCATGGACCCCAGGTTAAGAACCACTGGACTAGATGGATCTTTGGTCTGATCCAACGTGGCTCTTATGGTCTGATGTAGAACCATCAATGCCACTCCACTTATACTTCTGTCTACCAGGGTTGAATGAATGCCAGAATGACCAGGGAGTTCTCTGGCATAGCATCAAAACTGCCCTGTTAGGAGCCAAGCCAATATCAATTTTTGGTTTTAAGAAATAAATGCTTAAAAAAAAAAAAAAAAAAGCAGAGGAACATCAAAACCCAAGGAAAGTGATTTAAAAAAAACCACCCTTCAGCAGATCAAAACCTCCCCATCTTCCATGCAAGAAAGTTTGAATCATTTAAAAAAAACTTTTTGTGTTAGGGTTCCCTAAACTATCAGGGCAACTCCATGTGTGAGACACCACTGATGAAAGCACTACTCTTACCATGCTCACCGCCCAGCTTACTTCATGAGACTCAGAGAAGAGCCTCAAAGGGGGGAAAACAAAGAATATTCATATATATTTATCTCCTGGACAAAAAAAACAACAAGAGTTTCCCAGCACTGAAGAAATGCTGTTGGAGAGAAGAACACACCAGCAACACTTTTCACACAGTTTTCTGCTCATATTTGCACATCCTGAAGTGTTTCTGGGTATTCTTCAGAATTACTTTTATTTATTTATTTATTTATTTATTTATTTATTTCTGCACAAAATGTGGTGAGGGGAGGGTTTGGCACAGGAAGCATGTGGTTTTTGCACAGAAAAAACTTGTGCATTTGTGTGGTGACTAATTCCATGGAACACTTCAGAGAGTGTGAACACCATCTGAAAAACTGCACAGTAATCTTTGCTTTCTCCCCCACCCCACCCCCAGCAGTGAGACAACAATGGAACTTATTCAACCTTGCCTGGAAGGATGCTGCACCCTTACTCTGATGCCTATCTCAGTATTTAAGCAGAAACATGTCAGTTGGAATTAGATGGACAATCATTTTCCTCCACATCTGTGTGCTGAACGTGAACTTTCTCTGCAACTGGGTAACAAGCATGACTGAGATGTTTTCTACAGAATGCCACATCCACAGAGTTTTTTCTTTGTAGTAATGTTTCTTCAGTGTGGGTCATATGGAGGTGGAAAACCTTGACGTGATGGAAGAAATTAGCAAAAAAAACCAACACACACATACAACCTGCAGTGAAAAGAACCATCCACATTAGAGGGTTTTTAATATTCTTTTAAATATATATTCCATAAAATCACAGAAGATAAAGATACATTTATTTACCATTATGTTTCAGAATGGTGTGGGATACACCTTGTGAATAATGGCACATTTTACTTTTACTCGCCACATGTTTTTATCAGTGTGCAATTTGAAAACGTTGCTCTTGTTTTTAATGAGAAAACAGCATCTCCCCAAAAGAAAAATGAAGGAAAATTCACTCTTTTATACTCTTTGGGGGAAATAGCTACCTATCATCCCTTATTTTTTTTATTTATTTCCAGCATAAAATAGTCTTTCCCATTGTTTACAGAAAGTCGCTCAATTCTATCATATCAGATGTGTACTGGATGTCATCCAGTACCGTATCATCCATTACTCTTTCTTTCTTCTGATATCATTATTATGAAGATGACTGTTCTGTTTATCTCACTCATATGTATGCAATGTCAATATAAATTTATATGGGAGTATGAATATGCACTGTAGGATGGGTCGGTCTATCTTTATTATGCAGATGGTGGTAGTTGGAAGGCACTGCATGGCTTCGAAGATTAGAAAAGGAGTTCTCCAACTTCTCAGAGCTGAAGCTGAGGTAAAATGGGAGCCATTATGCAGAAGGAGGTAGTCACATCAGGAGGAAGATGGCAGTAAGGTGAGGGAGGAGATAACTTTGTGCCACATAGACTGCCCATCACAACTTAGCTGCAATCTTTGGGTTCAGTGGAGGTTTTCCCCTGTCACAGCACTGAGGAAAGATTCAGCTGCCTGTCTGCTTAGCTTTTGTACATGGCATGGAAAGGGCACCATCTTGTGCCTCAATTCTGTAGGTAAATTTCTTGGGCCAGCCCCAATTCAAGCAAGACTTACCCTCCCTTTGGGCCAAAGTAGCTGCAAAGCAGATCTTGCACCATTTATTGGGAAAGTAACACTAGGTATAGGGATGTTCAGCCATTTCTCTTTCATTGTTTTCCTGATCTTACCTGACCCACCTGGGCTAGCTCAAGGTTTGGCATAGCTCTTGGCAAAATGCCCTATGATGTGCCCCTCCCCACATCATTACAAACTTCTCTGCCCAAAGCACATGCAGATTTGAGCAGCCATTTGCAATTTTCCACACTGCCTCTGGTCCAGGGCAACTTAGGATGCATATAAAATGCTGGCTCACAGACTCAGCTGTTTTGCATGGGGGCACAGAGAATGGGAGGATATTGGTGCTGATGTGATAAAAAGGTGAATTTGCTTTGAGGGAGGTTGGAGGCAAGGCAACGAATCAGAACTTCTAGAATGTCCAGAAAGGCTGTGGCTCCAACTGTAGAATGAAGGGAGTTAGAAAGAGGGAGGTAGAAAGGGAATGAGGAAAGTTGGAGAAAGGGAGAGGTAGGGAATGAGGTAAGTTGGAGAGATGGAGGTTTAAGTTATGCACCAATTTGAATTGCAGTCAGTCCCCTGTATCCATGGAACCAATATCTGTGGTTCCAGTTATCTGTGGGACACAAAATAGGGGACACATACCATAGGGTCAAGCTGGAAAATGCCTAGAGAGGCATCCTCTCTAGGCATATTCTAGGTCGTCCAATGCAACTGTATGGTATGTTTTTTACCAGAGGTCCTTTACTTTAAGAGGGCTTGCTGCTATCTGTGGTTTCCAGAATCCACAGTAAGGTGGGAAACAAACCCCTGTGGATATGGGGATCCAACTGTATAATGTTAAGGAAAAGATTGCAACATTTCCAAGCTCTACATCTTCAGGGTGCTGATTCCCCAAATTTGTGTCAAACTCCATTACTTAATATGGCATCTCTTAGCCCCTTTAGTATAAGAGAGATTGAGCCTTTTAAAGTTCCCTCAAGGCCAAAGGAAACTTTAATAACAAGACTATGAAAAATGTAAGTGCTTCAGTCAATGTGAGTGATTCTCCGTGCAAAGATGCTGTGTGGAATTTATTTTTAAGGCTTTCTGACTGTTAATCATTGCCAAGCCAGACTTATTCCTATGCAGATAATACATCCTCCCTGCTTTAATAAAAGTGAAAGAAACTGTGCATGAATTCAGAGCCACAGGAACAGAATGAGGTACCTGGTTTTTTTATATAATCTGGATTCTCTTTAATATCTCTAATCAAAACCATACATTTTCATTGGGGAAACTTACAAAATGCAAACGAAACCTTTAACTCCCAAGATCAATTGCAACCTCAAGACAGGCTGGAGGGTTGGGAAACACAGTTCATCTTGTCAGAACCCACCTTATCATGCAGGGAGAAGAATAAACAGAGTAATTATTCTCGGCCTCTTTGGTTTGTTGGTTTGTTTGTTCTAATTGAATCATCTGTTACTTTCTGAAATTCAAATCAACATCAGATTAATAGCAGGAAGCCTCTGAAATATTGATTTGGTTATAGAAATGTCAGCGTTGGCAGGTAAGTTGTCTTGTTTCCTCCAGAGAGACTTTGGCATTAGGAGAAATTATGAAAAGGAGCTTTAACCATTTAATAAGTTTATAACAATTGGCTTCTGTGCTTTGCATGGCTAAGGAAGCACAGCTTTCATCTTCACCGAAAATCTATGAATCTGCCTTCATGTCAGGAAAGGTGCCATTTTGAATCAAATGGGTGGAAAATCTGGATTGCAACGGCTCATGTTTTTCATACCAGATTTAGTTTCTGAGTTTTTCACAGGAAAGCTTAGCAAAGTTCAGGATTTGACAAGCCTTGGCCATGCTCCAGATCAGGATGCCACAAGCAAACAAGGATCTGTGGAGGGCAAACATAGCTGATATCATATATGAAAGTACTCAGGTCCTGGGGAGGCATGCAAAAATCAAAAGTTGATGCCAGCACCAGCCCTACCATTAGAAAGAGTGTGGTCACTTCCACAGGCAGCAGATTTCAGCTGGCATCCTGTTCATGACATACGCAGGAATAAGTTGCATGAGGAGGTGGTTTTGTTTGTTTGTTTGTTTGTGAATGTGCAACAGTCATATCCAGCTGATAGCAGCATAAGTGGAGTTGAGCATTTGGAACCACTGCACATGCAGTAGCGCATTGAAGTACACAGAGTAGCATGTGAATGGGCATACCCTCAGTGTATTTCCTTTGGGCATTGCACTTGCAATTTCAGAATGGATCATCAGTCAATTTCACAATTAATTGTCAATGGTCAATGCATTGGCCATTGATCCATGCTTTGGCCATTGATCCACATACATTGCACTACATTGGTATTTAGTATAGGTGTTGCATAATATAACTACACCATCAGATATTTATGCTACGCTGAAGTGATTGGGAACTTGGCTTTTGAGTGTCATGAAAGGGGTGCAAATTATTAATTAGTTGGTTTATTGTTATAGTTAGGGTCAGTAAGAAGGGAAAGTATTTGTGGAATTTTCTACCCAATGGGCAAAATAACTCTTGGGCTTATTACTGTGACTCAAGTGTGTTGGTGTCATGGCACATCACACAATTATGCATGGCACATTGTACAATTGGCAAATACCATGATTTAGTGGAAAAGAACTACCTTGTGTGAAAAATTCAGTTTCTTGTGAAAACAATGTTTTGCTTCCCCCCTGTGAAATGATAAAAATAATGAATACTTCCTTCCTGTTGTCCTTCTGTGTACAGGAAAATAACTTCTTTTTTCAGCATGCCATCAGTAATTGCTTGCCTGTAAGGACTGGGTGGGACCCAGTGTGGTGTACTGGTTTAAACATTGATCTACAACTCTGAAGACCAGGGTTCAAATCTCCACTCAGCCACAGAAACCCAGTAGGTGACTAAGGGCAAGTCAAACTCAACCTGAGAGGAAGGCAAAGACAACCTCCCCCAAAACCCTCTGAACCCTATCATAGAGTCTCCATAAGTGGGGAACAACTTGAAGGCACACAACAACAACAACAACAACAACAACAAGCTGGGGTCCCAATGGATTGGTTGTAATTTTGAATTTAAATTTAAATTTAATAGTATTCATATTTCATATGAATGTTTTAAAGCAACTAGTGTTCTAGCAGTCTGTTCCAATTCTATGATTTTAATTGTGTATTATTATTGTATCTTCTTTAGCTGCTTTTTAAAAAAATAATGTGATCTTAACTTACTGTCCTAAATCCTATTGGTTCTGCTCAACTAATGAGGAAGTAAACCCATTGATTCAATGGGTCTGTTCTAGCTAGACTACAACTAGGGTTCAGGGGTCTATGTTCTTATTTGTACTTGTGTCTTGATTATGTTCTCAGCAGCCTTGGGGCTTATCTGTAATGCAAAAATACTCCTCATAGAAGTCAAGGAGAATACATTCTGTCTAAATGGGATCTTGCATTAATCCACCATATTCAGAAGGAGAGGGGCCAAAAATGCCAAATACTTAAGCAGGAAAAGCCTTTGCAATTTTCCCCAAATTGTTTAAACTGATGTGTGGGAATACACACTATTGCTTGTTAGGACAACTGATTCACATTGCTGCATACTCTCAGAGTGGACAGCTGATTGGTCAGATGTGTGCAGGGGGCAGAGATTCCTGGCAAGGCAAGAACCTGGAACTACCATGTTGGATTTTTGCTGTAGCAATCATGTGCTGAGGTGACAAAACAGCCTCCCCCCACTGTTTATTTAAGTGGAAGAACACACTTCTGCACCTTGGATTTGCTTTTTTAAAAAACTGTTCATCACTGGTGGGAATAAGAATGCGAGTAATTCACTCGGACCCGCCATCTTGATTTGCAGGCATGCCCATTTGAACAACAAATCTGGATAGCTTTGCATTCCTGCGATCTTGCCAAAAAATTGTGGAGACAAATGAAAGCTGCTGCAAATTGACATTAATCTAAAGGATATAATGTTTTATAAACAAATAAACAAATAAGCAAAGTTTTTGCCATACTGGTAATTTTACACACACACACACACACACACTGTCTCTCTCTCATCTATCTATCCCAGTTCACAGTGTATGTTCTGATTTAGGACCCTAGCAATATTACTCACTTTGCATCTTCCTCTTCCAAATGTTCATTTGTGAAAATCTAATAAAGCTGCAGCAGGCATGCCTCCCCTACAAACTGGATAAGAGCATGTACCTCCCACAATAAACCGGGGTTGGTGAGTGGGTGATGTTTCATCATTCTTATACAGTATGTGGTTATGCAAGAAATTGCTGATGATTTTCTTCATGAGAAACCACTCATTCTTAGAAAACCTCAGGTTTTGCACATTTTAGTGAACCACAGCAAAAAAAGAAGAACCAGGGACATCATCAAAAGATTGTCAACGCTGAGGTTTTAGGACTCTGAAAGAGAATTGGTAGCCTTTGACATTTAGAGTAGTTTCTTTTGAACGGCAGAGGAGGGGAAATGGCTTTGATCAGTTTGGTTCAGAGAAGTCCCTGAAATCTTCTGATGAAAAGGTGCAGATAGGTTCTTCTGAGTTCAACATCTCAATCACACTTTGATGGAAATGAAGGCTGGAATCCTCAGGGTGAACAATGTTGGAAATGAAGAAGCATCAATGCTTGTTTACAATTCTCGCTGTGTGTGACTGATCTGTGTTTTCAAGGTTTTACTTCCTACTTGCATGCAGAGGTCAGTTACACCCCACACACACACACTTGCTCCAAGAAGTTTTAGGGGTCAGCTACATGACAAAAATTACCTGGGAAGAAAGTGTGATGAACCCTATTGGTCAGCACGCTCAGTGGGGCAGACATGCACTTTTCGGAAGGAGGGGAGGCAACCCCCCCACACACACAAAATGCGTTACTTTCCATCCCACTACTTTTTGCGGGTTTTTAAAAAAAATCATGGGAGGATTTGTCTAATTGATGTTGTGAACATTTAGTTACAAGATATCTCGGATTTTTTGATATAGGAAGTACAGGTGGACAGTGGTGGGCAAAGAGGACACAGGGGACCCCTTGCCAGCAGATGCCTTTATGCAGGAGCCATTTCCTTTCTGTAGCCATTACTGGAAGGGTCTTCACCTTCCTTTGTCCGCTCACCTTTACTGATACAATGGATGTGGAAACAGCAATCAGGCCAGGAAAGGGTGGAAGTGGCATCTCATGGTCTCATGCAGAGACCCTAGACTTGCTGTCTCTATGGGGTGAGAAAAAGGTCCAGGACCAACAGAGAGAGTGCTAAAGGTTAGAAGCCATCAGACATGAGGCAGCTTTGCTTCAATTATGCTTTACATCCACTCATGAGTCAGCCTTAGGGACTCTTACATCCAAGTTAGATAACTCTCATCTGTCTGTCTGTCTGTCTGTCTGTCTGTCTGTCTGTGTTTCCTATCTAAGATGTATTCTCTGCCATAATAAATGTAAGTTTTGTTTTATAACTTTACTGGAGCATCCTGCATGTTTTTATCCTTTTTCATACCAGAAGTTCATATTGAACTGGGGCTATGATGCAATCTGCTTAATATACATACCAAAAATTTCGTACAAACAACACCACTGGTTGCACTTTTTCCAGGGTTGCACAGTGGTGGTGAAGGAAGGCATTCTGCCAACTCTGAACAATCTATTTCCTCAATGCCTAACTTTCTTCAGAGGAAGTTATGAAGTGTAATCGCTGGTGTTGTTCACCCTGAGGATCCCAGCAGCCTGTCTGCAGTCTTTTCCCATCTTTACTTGCATAGCACACAAGGGGATTCTGGCCAAAGTTCCATTGATCTCAGAGGAACTTGTGGACAATGTCACCATCCCAAGAAAACTGAAATTATCTTTCATGTTGGGATCTGATATTCCAGGGATGGAAGAAGTTTTGGGACTGCAGCTCCCAGCATGCCTCTCTACTGCCTGTCTTGACTAGGGCTGCTGGGAGTTGAAGCCCATCAACATCTCCAGGCCCATGTGGTCCCTACTCCTGTTATGCACACTGATCCCTGACTAGACCTGTGGAGTTCATTTATTCCTGAGTGAACATGTATAGGATTGTGCTATTCAAATCTATACACACAACCCCATTGTTAGGTTACTTACTACTTCTGGTCAATGCTTCTGAAAAGCTATGCTGAATGTGGTGCTTCCTTGCCTGGGAAATCTATGGGATTAGATTCACCATAAGGTGAAGTATTTTTCAGAACAGGCTCTGTTGGGGTGCACTGCCTGGAGTTTCCAAATGAGGAAAGCATGCCACCTTCTCTCAAGTTTTCATATTCTTTCAAATGTCTTGCTGCTGATAATGTGCTTTCAGGTTGATTCCATCTTATGGTGAAGCTGTCATACAATTTTCTTGGCAAGCTTTATACAGAGGAGGTTTACCACTGACTTTCTCTTAGGCTGATTGAGTCTGAATTGCCCAAGGTCAAAAAGTAGGTTTCCTCAGCTGAGGGGCATTCAAACCCTGGTATCTTGGAGTCCTAGTCCAACATTCAGATCACAGTGCCATTCTGGCTCTCTTCAAATGCCTAAGGACAATATAACATTACATTTATGACATTACACAGGGCCTCAGAACATGCATCATGTAAATAGAATGGAATGTTCTGATAAATAGCAGGGCAAGAAGACAGGCAGCTTGCCTTCCTGGCTGGTTATCATGCCTCTTCGTCCCTCTCTCTCTGGAACTGCAGCTGGGATCAGAGGCAACCCTCAGTGTTTGGTCTTTCACCACTAATTTATACACCTCCTCCTGAGAAATGAATTGACAGCTATTAAAGGAGCTTTGAGTGAATAGTACTTTGTGCGCCATCCATGTGGTTGTTTTGCACAGAAAACAGAATTTTCTGTGCAGAAAATAGTATTTCTGCATGGAAATACTATTGTCTGCACAGAAAAAGCCATTTCCTATGTAGAAAAAAACTGCTTTCAGTGCAAATTAAGCACATGTGAATTTTCTGTAGAATGTCTCCCCAACTGAGGCATTTTCTGTGAAGCCAAACAAAATGTTTATGAGAAATCAAGACATCTCCTGACAGGTTTCCCAACGCAAGCACATACAAATGTATTCCAGAATAAATAAATAAATAAATAAATATGTCCACTTGAAAAATACATGTGGGCAAAAAATACATTCATGTGCACAAAGATGCTTCATCAATAGTGTGCATATGTGCCTTCCTTTTGAAAAGATGCTGACAATCAGGTACAGACCAAAGTCAGAAAGAATTTGATGCTGGAAAAACAAAAACATTAACAAGATTGAACTTGACTGATTCACAAATCTTTTCTGTCAAGGCACTGATGGCTCCCATATCATTTGTGTTGTGAATCTGCTCTAGCCGAGCCCACTTTCAGCTTTAAAGGAGCTATCGATGGTGCTGAACCTATTTTGGCAATAAGATTCAGCACCTCAGAGGGTTCCTTTAACCCTTGAACTGATTTGCTGCCCCATGAGCTGGAAGCCCCCAGTCAACACCAATTTCAAGTGTTATACAAAGTGAAAGAGCCATACCAAAGTCTTTGGAGAGCTGGTGCCAGTTAGAATACACAACACTGGTCTCAGTGGACCTGAGAGAAGACAGCTTCCAACAAAAAAGCAATTGTCTGCATGATCCTACTTCAAAGTAATCTGCTCAACCACTAGCAAGCCAGGAGATAGACATTGGTTTTCATCCATCAGAGCTGCTATTCTCTTTTTAAAAGTTTGTCGTAATGAGTTATGTAATAAAATATGAAGATCATATCAAAAGCCTATGTAGGCCCACATCCTATGTTTCACAGTGATGAACCAGTTGCCCGTAAACGAAGGCCCCAAACAGGATATATATACAGTAGTGTTTTTCAGCTGTTGCTTGCCAGAAGATGATTTTCAGAGACATGCTGCCTCCTGATCCTTAGAGTTCCTAGTTCTCAGGGCCTGGACCCCATTCTCCAATCCTCAGGGAGAAGGAAAAAACCTCAGGTTGAGAATATTACCTTGGAAAGGGTACATATATATGCTTTCCTAGTTTTATAGACTTCAGGATTTTTATTGAAATGGCTTATTCTGTGGAACTGTAGTTGATGCTTCTAGTATTACAGTAGCTTGAAACTTTAGTTGACCATTTAGAAATACGGTTTAGGCATCCAAGGAAAAGGAGCAGGCAAAGTTCTCAAGAGAATACAAATATGGCAAACAAAAATGTTCTAGGTGTGAATAGTTTTCAGTATCTCACTCTTTGCAATGCTAGAAATTGGGGGCTGAAGGAACATTTCATGAGGGGCAGGATTCTAATTGGGAGAAAGCCTCCCCCTGTAGCTATACCCTTGGCCTGGGAAGTCCTAACCTGGCATTTCTACTGATGCAGAAGATTGTATCTAGCCATTATGGCTAGTAGCCATGGATAGCCTTATTCAACTTTTCAGTAATTTGTTTTACAGCCATCTAGGTTGCTGACCATCACTGAATCTCCTCTTCCTCATCATCACTTTATTGTAGTCAACAGATGATTGAAACAACATGTTAGATACATTTTAAATCAGTGCTGAAGGGCTCCCCCGAATCTCTTGTGGCTCTCCTGCTCCAGCGTATTGACAAATTGCTCATTCTGCAAGTGGCAAAATTTTTAAACCTGTTTATTTTAACCAGACCATCCTTGTCTATGTAATATTATTTTATTTAATATTGTATTTTGATTTCACAGTATTTATACTGTTGATCTCAATGCCCTTCGATGATCACTAAGGAGATTATCAGATGAGCCCCTAAAAACATTTCTGTCCCACCAATATTAAAGTGTAAGTGTTCTGGCACAATAACCCTTTGTATTAGATGTTGCTATAATAATGAGAAAGAGCAGGCCCGGAATTATGGGAGCATGACTGCTAGCTCTGTTTACTTCTGCATTTGCCTGTGTGCGTGATCTCAATGGTTCTCGCAAGAAGACACGGGCATGCTTAAAAGTCTAGAAACAGCTAAATTAACAAACAAAATGAACACACAAGCACTGAAACACATTTAAAAACTTGCCAGCAAAATGGGGAGGTTCATAAAAAGAGTGTCCTGTACCTACTTTTTGCATTCTCACCTGGAAGTGTTCTGGAGGATATTGCCCATTGACGCTGTATTCACGGGGCATGGTTTCAGACCCTCACAATTCTGCGACAAAAATGCCAGGACAGATCAATTCATGGCTTTAGACTGTTAATTAAAAAAAGAATGCCTTATTAACAATTGCATAATGCCAAAGCACGACATCATGCAAAATGGGCACCCTTTTTGCATTCTTTTGGCATTGTTATCACTCCATGTTTGCCATGTCTGATAACCTCCTAAATCTGGTAGAAGGAATTCCATAATTAGATTCTAAGAAAGCCCATGCTGAATCAGACTAAGGGCTTAGCTAGTCCACAATTCTTTTCACACAGAGGCTAAGCAGCTCCCCCTGGGATGCCCACAAGCAGGACATAACTGCCACAATACTCAAACTGATAAAGAGATGCATACTCCTTTAAATCATGGTGGTAAAGGCTGGCATCCTGTTGGTAACATACACAAGTGTAAGTCCACCTTACATTTGTATATGTCTTTTTTGTTGTTATTGTTGTGAAGGTGGGTTTCTTCCACCCTCTGTAATGACCAAACCCCCAGGATTCACAGTTTTGCTGTGATATCCCTCCCGAATAGGCATTTCACTGCTGGTGGAGAGTGAGGGAGGAGAGAGATTGGAGAAGTGTCTGGCTATGCTCCCTAGATAGACACAGACTGGGGACATCATCTGTAAGACCCTAGCAGATCTCAGAAGAAGTTATCAGTCTATGTCTAGTGGGGGCCATAGCCAGACATGTCTCTGACCCACCCCCTCCACCAGCCTCAGAATTCAGGGGAGCTATCAAGAAAAACTTTGAGTCCTGGGTGTGGTGACTGGGGAGCCAAAGCAAAATTCTTCATGAAGAACTCTTAAGATACAATTGGCAGTGTAGGATATTGGCTGATACATAGCCATCCTGAATAGTATTCATTGATGGTCCTAAGCACCATCAAAAAATTTAATTACGTGCTACATGAAGACATACTTCCTTTTGTCTACCCGAATCTCCCATTATTCAGCATCATGACCCCAGGTTCCAATTTTATGAGAGATGGAGGAGGGGGGAGAAACAGCCTTCTTTCTATCCACTTTCTCTGCATCGTGCATAATTTTATATGTCTCTATCATTCTCCCATCCGTTGAAAGGCAAGCTTGGATTTCCCAGTCCAATCTACAGGGTATAAAACAAATAACATTTTAAAAGTAGAGCGATGGGAATGTAACTTCGCTTGAGTTTAAATTATGGTAATGTCAGAAGGATAAAAAATAGGTTTCGGGTTATGAAGCGAGCAGATATCCCTGTGCCGAATTCACTTCTTATCATTTAATGACATACACCAATGTTTTGCTGTTAGACAAGCAATCTAATTTTTTTTCAAATGTAAATAACCTTGTCTTAAATCTATATTCCTGAGATAATGTTGTGACCTCCCCATGTTCTCCCTTCCTCCCTTCCCCACAAGCAGAGCCACAAACAACTCTTCCAAATACAACAGGTTCATTTTCAGATGCTTTTTTATTCTAGCAGGAAAAGATGGCAGTTGTCAGAGTTGTTCAGAAAATCAGAGGTTTTTCAGTTGGGGCAAGGTGTTGAACGCAGAGCGGAAGGAAGATGTGACAACACTCTTTGATGCATGTGCGGTTTCTCTCCCCTCTAAACCTTTGGTTCTATTTTCAGGTAGTTTTGAACCACCCCAGAGCTGTTCTTTTAACAGAGTTTTCCTCTGCAGCAATAACCTTTTATTTTTTTAATGGCTACCTCCACATTTTGAGAAGCTTTACAATCTGATTTCTGCAAACCATATTCTGGTTAAAGCAGGGGTTCTCAGCTTTTGGCCATCCAGATATTTTAGACATCAGCTCCCAGAATCCTGAGAATTGCCCACGATGGATGAGGGTTCTGGGAGCTGAACCATTCTGGAGGATGAAAGACTGCGAACCAATATATCAGGGTTTAGGAAAGAGCAGCTTATGGACCATGTGTGGTCCCTGAAACTCACTTCTGCAGCTTTAAAGTCTTTCACCACTGCCTCCAGACCCCCTGTATGCTCCCCAAATTTTTATTTTTGGGTCATTTTGGGTAAATACACCCCAAAATCAGGCCCAGAGCCCCCTTAATGCATGAAAATATTCAAAATGCCTAACTCCCAATGTCCCAGAAGCTCATTCCTTTTAATAAACCCCATTTCCCCCTCTACTTTCTTTCCAAAATGGTGATGGGATGGGATGAATCTTCACTTTTTGGTTGCCCTTTGGAGGAGAAAAGAAGGGAAACAGGTATTTTAGCACATGAGGTGGTCTGGCGGGGGGTGGACAGAGAGAAAATTTCATAATGAGTCAGCCCTGCAATATGTTGAAGGATCAAAGCCAGATTTGGCTAGTGGGAGGAGGGGACAGGGAGAGGCTGTTGGCGCAGTGGTTAAATGCCAGTACTGCAAGTCACCACGTTGCAAGTTCGATTCCAGCAGGCTCCAAGGTTGACTCAGCCTTCCATCCTTTCGTAGGTCGGTAAAATGAGTACCCAGCTTGTGGGGGCAATTAGCTAACACACATTGGAAGCTGTTTAATGCAGTATAGATGTGTAAATAGCTATTGCTTAAAACAATTTGTAAGCCGCTCTGATAGCCTTGTGGCTGAAGAGCGGGGTATAAATAAATAAATAAATAAATATAATATAAAGGCTGGCTTTAAAAAAATTGACAAATTTGTCTGGTTCATAGGCTGCAGGAGTATTAGGGAAGGTCTTTCAGTTTCCCATCATCAGGAGAAATCTGAGTCACATTCTTTCTTCTTTCTTTTTTCTTTGCCTATTTCAGGTTACACACAAGTATGTGTGTATAACTAAGAATGGGAATATGGGGGGGGGGGAAATGTGCCCAGCATGCTTCAGTGAAGGGGGGGAATACATACATTAAGGAAAAAATGCTTTAAAATGCACCAAAATATGCATGAATTTCTAGGAGGAAAGCAATAAGTCTTAAAACTCAATCTAAGGAACAAGAATGCTCAAGAATGCTGTGATATTCTGAGAAACACAATTAAAATGAAATAAGTGAAATTTTCACATTCCTGTTCGTGAACCTTTGTGGACTTGTGTGGGTGGGTGGGTGTGTTTAACTGATTGTTGCGATAAAGGGTGATTTTATAATGCCCCTAAACAAACAGTGGTACAACAAGCCACCATTTTCCAAACCTCTCCCTTATACCCTCAAACTAGTGATACAGATGGGCACACTTTATGTTTCTTTTTTTAATTGCAGGTTTAACATCAACCCAGGATTCTCCAAAATAGCATTTGAAGTTTGGGAAGAACATTTTTAGTACTCTATGTACTGATAAGCTTTACAGAGGCTATGATGGTAGTAGACTCTAGACATATGTGTTCATTTCCTCCAGTTAAATAATATTGTTAGACTGTGATTAGAAAAAAAAGAAAAGAAAAGAAAAATAGAGATAGCACTGTTGGCTATTTGCAAAGAGCTGGGGGGATTTCAAAAATGTGGATATTTTTAGGCCATATTTGGAAGTCCTGGGCTCTTTCCACACTCCTCTGAACCCCCTTGGGGGGAAACTGGCAGAAAAATGGCCTTAAAACAAGTTTCAGAGCCCTATCCATGTTTTGTCAAAAAAAGGAGAAGGGAGTAGAAAACCAGAAACTGACCTCTGACCATATAGAATCTTAGGGATTGTCTAAACAGTCAAAATAAGCCTAATGGGATCTGCTAGGAATAAGATCTGTCTTAATGGGAACCTGCATAAATGCACTGTATTTGGAAGGGGGAAGCAAAAAAACTCCAAAAACTATGCTCGGAAAGCCTTCTCGGCTTTTCCAGAGTTTTTAAAAAGCTCCAGGGGGAATGCTTATTCCCACTCATTGGCCAGATGAGTGCAGGGGGTGGGGCTTGCTAACAGGGCAAGTGCCTGATGCAACCATGTTGGATTTTCACCTTAGCGAGTGATCACTAAGACGATAAAGCGGCAATTTGTATTATCTTCCCCCCCCCCTCTCTTTGTAAAGGTAAAATATCATTTGTTTGTACCATGGAAATAGGGTTTTTTAAAAAAAAAAGTTTGGTGGCAGAAGATTTAAAAACTTGAGAAATTCACTCATGGCCACCATCTTGACTAGAGGGCATGAGAAGTTTATGGCGGCTGTAAAACTGTTAAGACAAGTCACAGTGACTGCAACTTGCTAGTACTGTGGAGAAATCCATTTTTTCTGGTTCATACAGATGAGCCCTTAGAGTTGGAAGAGCCCACAAGGGCCACCTAGTCTAATCTCCTGCCATGCAGGTATGTCCAACTAAACTGCTCCTGAAAGATGCCCATCCAACCTCTGTTTAAAGACCTCTAAAAAAGGAGAGTAAACCATTCTCTGAGGCAGTCTGTTCCACTATTGAAGCACTTTTACAGTAAAGAGGTTCTTCTTAACATTTAGCTGGAATCTCTCTCTCTCCCTCTCTCTTTTTTTAAAAAATTTGAATCCATTGATTTATGTTCTGCTCTCTGGAGCAGCAGAAAACAAACTGGCTCCATCTTCTATGTGCATCCCATCAGATATTTAAAAGATAGTTATCATGCTACCTTGCAGTCTTCTCTTCTCTTCTCTTCTCTTCTCTTCTCTTCTCTTCTCTTCATACCCAGCTCCCTCAGTCATTCTTCTTAAGACTTATATTGTATCTCAGAAATAGTCAAGGGCATGAAGTCATTCACTGGACTCCTGTTCATTAGTTGAATGGTGAGTCAGTTTAGGAATGCCAGATCTCAGTGCCTGGCCTTAAGACTTGGTGCTAGACCCTCTTTTCTGGTCCTCGGGGCCAGGGAGAGAAATGTCCAGGTGAAAGTGTTGCCTTGAAATGTGTTGTGTGAGTGGGTAGGTAGGTGGGTTTGGGTGTGATTTCTCATTTGTTTGAGCTGGTGTTTTTCATTTGAATGGCATCCTTTGCACAAATGATACTTAATCAGTTGTTATTAATGACATCACCAAGGGCTGCCTCCTCTGTTGACATCACAATAATTAATGTCATCACCATGTTCTGCATCCTTCTCTGACACCCTCTGACTTTGGCCTTAGGTCGGTAAACTGAAATCTCAGAGCCTGGGATAGTCCTGACCTTGCAACCCTAGTTAACATGTGGGTAACTCCAAATGATTCAATACGACTACTCTAGTTGGGTGAACAATAGGATTAGGTTATTGAATCCCAATATGTACTTGATCAGTGGATGGGTGTTGTCCCCTCTCTATGAAATTTCTGCACTTGGAGTGATACATGCTGTATCTATGACCAGAAATTCAAGTCCTCTGATCTAGGCTAGAATGACTATGCTTTGGCAGAAGGAGAGTCAGAACTACCTCTGCAGGTGTGGGAAGAGGAAATGTACAATGTTTGATCTATGTTCGGTTTTACAAGAGCTTTGAGCATTGTAGCAGTGCAGAGTGGGAAAGTACACGCTATGAAACAAGAAGGCTTTGAAATGTGACCTGGAAGGAAGGGTATTTTTAGATCTATGGAATGTGCTGTTTATATATAGACTTTGACGTGCTATTTATAGTTGGAAGGAGCAGATTGTGAGAAAGTTGATAACAGATAACAGAATAGCTTCATTTACTTCCTGTTTTGAAGAGGGGAAAGCCCCCCATCCAAGGTGCAACTCCTTGGAAAATAAAGCAAAATGGCTCATAACACCTCAGGGGTTTTGGTGGGGGTACTGACCATTCTTTGACCAAATTTGACTCCTCAGTTGTGGGGGTGGGGCACACAGGGACACTTGGAAGGCCACAAAAATGGTCTTGGGGTGGGTCATATACAAACTCCAGGCTGTTCTCTCCCTGTTCTGATTCACAGAAAGGAAGACTGTCTATTTCATGTGGTTTTTCAGCAAGCAAAACCCCTAAATCCTTCTCAAATTAAGTAAGGACTCAAAAGTTTCATTTAATAATACTTAAAATCTGCAAAACACTTTCAAGTATTTAGAGAACTTCACATAAAAATTATTGAACTGCAATATTTACAACAATCCTGCAGGGTAAGCCAGTAATATCCCTCTTCCATGTTGCCAATAGGGAAACTGAGGCTGAGGGGCAGATTAACTTTCTTAGTGCCATGCAGACAGAAGTGAAATTTCAGGATGGAAAAAATATGTGTAGATTTTGCATTTCCTAATTGGGAAAAAAAGTGCCTGCTATTCATAGGCAGTCTCTCGTCAAAGTACTAACCAGGGCTGACCCTGCTTAGCTTGCAAGATCAGATTGGATCTGGTGCCTTTTTAGAGTATTTGGGGTACTAATAAGTGGATTTAAGCCAAAAAGTCCTGTATTGCCTTAAATATTCTGAATATATTTTGGTATACGTTTTCATGAGTTAGAGTCCATTTCTTTAGAGACAAATGATTGTCTACATCAGGAAAGCATATACCCCAATACATGTAATAGTCTAAGATGCTCTACCATGGTGGCTGGTAGCTCTCATATCTAGTTGGATGGTGAATCTGCTCTGGGGTTTAGTCCAAACTTTAAAGGAAGTATCCAACATACTGAAACTATAAGCAAAACAGATCTCAGCACCTTGGGTGTCTTATTTAAAGTTCAGAGAAACTTCATAGTCCAGAGACTAGAACATGACCCAATGGATTCAAATAACAAGATACTCCACCTAAACATGAGAAAGAATTTCCTGATGGTAAGAGCTGACAACAGAATAGACTGCCACAGAGGGTGGCAAATTCTTATTTGGAGGTCTTTAAACAAATATTGGATAGCTGTCTTTGGGGAGTGCTTTAGTTGTGTATTCCTGCATCACAGGGGGTTGGATTAGATGGCTCTTGCAGTCCCTTCTACAGTATCTCTATGATTCTATGGGCACATCTACACTGTAGAAGTAATGCAGTTTGATACCACTTTGAGTGCTATAGCTCCATCCTATGGAATCCTGGGATTTGAAGTCTTACAAAGTCTTTTGCCATCTCTGCCAAAGAGTGCTAGTGTGTCACAAAATTACAAATCCCAGCATTCTGTGGGATGGCACCATGGCAGTTAAAGTAGTATCGAACTGCATTATTTTTACAGTGTAGATGACCCTATGTCAGTATTCAGCAGAAGAATGGTGTAGCACAACACCATGTAACTACTTGAATGTAGATTTACACTACTCAAGTACAATGTCAGATCTTAGCCCTTGGAACCGAAAGATGTGGAAGGGAGTTTCACAGTCTGGGAGCAGCCATGGAGAAGGTTCTCCTCACCAATTGTGCACATGAAGGTGGTGGGAGTGAGAGAATGCCTTCCCCTGCCGATGTTAAGACTCAGGCTGACTTGTATGGGGAGATACAGTCTTTCAGATAGTCTGGGCCCAAGTCATTTAGGACTTTAAAGGTCAAAGCCAGCACTTTGAATTCTGCCTGGAAACAAATCAGTGAATCAGCCAATGAAGCTGTTTCAATGGGTGGGGGGTTCTGTCACATGATCCCTATAGCTTTGATTGTGTATTCCAGCATGGTAGGAGGTTGGATTGGATGCTCCTTGTGGTCTCTTCTAATTCTGTTATTCTATGACTCTTGTTAGCTGGTTGTCCCAATTTCTATGACAGGGTGAACTTTCATTTCCAATTGATACATCCCTGGTCCTCAGAGTTACTACTAGGTTATTTAGGGAACTGGACCAAAGGGTTGAGTTTCTAGGTTAGCAAGGCTGGATACATAGTTTTTGACCTGTTGGCTAATCCAGTGAAGCCGCTGAAGACTTTCCCACCCACAAATTTCTCTGGTGAGACCAGCCCATTCCAATCAGTGGAAGAGCATGACCTACATTCCCCAGTAGATAGGCAAGTAAGTGCCCTTGCCTTGCAAGGCCTGGGGCACTCAAGAGGTTAAAATAAGAAACATATTTACTTAACAGAGCACCAAAGCCTTAAGTAAACCTTCTGTGCTTATACAAGCTACCAGTCACAACCACTCCCATATATTTTCTGCTGTGGGCTGAACAAGAAAAAAAGTGTCCACTGTTCTGAAAAGGGGACTACTAAACACCTTCTCAGGTATGTATTAATTCACCCACACTGTTTGCTACCATATGCCATATGGTTCTATGATGTACATAAATAATTATAGTAATAGTATGATTCATAGAATCATAGAAAGTGTGGGAATTGACTGCAAAGACCATTTGGTCCAACCCTCTGCTGTGCAGGAATACATAGCTAAAGCCCTTGTGAAAGATTATCATCTGACCACTCTTTAAAGACCTCCAGAGAAGTAGAACCCACCACCTTCTGGGCCAGTTTATTCCACTGTTGAACAGCTCTTAAAGTAAAAAAAGGAAAAAGTTATTCCTAAGTTTTAGGAAGACTATATTTTCTTGTAATTTGAATGTACTGGTTTGTGCCTAGGGTGCATCTCCACTCTAAACAAAAATGCAGTTTGACACCACGTGGCTCCAAATCCTGGGATTTGTAGTTTTGTGAGGCACCAGCACTCTTTGGCAGAGAAGGCTAAAAACCGTGTAAAACTATGGACTTTATCAGACACACTAAATACAGCATCATAACAATGCCACATAAATGCAAAAGGGCTCACACATCAGATGGTGACGCCCCTTTGCATGTATGTCCTGAACAAAACCATCCTATTTTATTGATGGCTTAAGTCGTCAATCGATCCCCCATGGCACTTTAGTGCCATCATTGCCAGTGTTTGAAACCTCACACCACTTAACTCATGTGAATGCAGCATCAATGGCAGATTCGGTCAGAACACTTCCAGGTGAGTTCGCAACATCCAGGTAAGTGATGCACATTTTATGACCCTCCCTGAGTTACTTGGAAGGTTTAAAGTGCATGTGCTTTTAAAAAACTTTTTACGTGTTGTTTTTGTTTCTTTCTTTTTCTTTTTTTAATTTCCCATGCAAGCGTCTTTTCATGAGAATCCATGGGATTTTGAACAAGGGAGTGAATGGAGCTCTGTTCAATGTGAAGTCGAAGGCTTTCACGGCTGGCATCCATAGGTTTTCCGTGGTTTTTTTCTGGGCTTTGAGGCTGTGTTCTGGAAGAGTTTATTCCTGACGTTTTGCCTGTATCTGTGGCTGGCATCTTCAGAGATGGCTTGGGTAGGGGTGTGTGAGGCTTATATACTGTGAGTCCCTGTTGGAGAGGATATGTAAATTTGTGTATTTAACCAGTTCTTGGGGGAGATATGCAAGTAGAATTACTGTCTATTTGGCACAAAATATTATTTAAAAACACCAAAATTCTGGACCAGGCCAACAACTATCATGTCAGAATGCACAGAGAAGCTATTGGAATCCACAAACACCTGGACAACTTCAACAAGAAAGAAGAAACTCTTAAAGTAAACAAAGTTTGGCTACCAGTCCTGAAAAACACCAAAATCTAAACTCAACACATGCAAATGAACTTCACCCAGGGACAGGGGGATTTCCAGCAGACAATGGACCATTAGCCAAACAGACACTAATCCTGCTTGCATATCTCCCCCCAAGAACTGGCCATTCAAAAACACAAATTTACATATCCTCTCCAACAGGGACACACAGTATATAAACCCCACACACCCCTCCCCAACCATTCTCTGAAGATGCCAGCCACAGATACAGGTGAAATGTCAGGAATAAACTCTTCCAGAACACGGCCTCACAGCCTGGAAAAAACCCACGGAAAACCTACGGAGCTCTGTTCACTTCCTCTTCATTGCCAGGAAGCCTTTGCCAGGAGAGAACGTAAGTGTGGTGGGGGGCATTCTTTTGCCAGCATAAAAATGGCTTTAGTTATGCCAGCAAAAGGACCTTTTTAGAGGCTAGTCTGATAAAATCGTACAAATCCCAGGTTTCCGTGGGATGGAGCTACAGCACTTGAAGTGGTGTCAAGCTGCATTATTTCTACAATGTAGATGCACCCTTAGTTTCCAGACCAGCAGAAAACAATGGCAATCATGTCACCTTTAAGCAGGTCCAGATCTGGTTAGTACAATACTTGGATGGGCTACTACCAATGAATACCACATGCCGTAGGCTCTATCTTAGCGGAAGGTACTGAGAAAACCACCTCTGAGTATTCTTTGCCTAAGAAAACCTAATGAAATTCATGGGGACACATAAGTCGACAGGCAATTCAAAGGCATGCATGTGCACACACAAACACATTTCATGGCACCTTTCAGTCTTCTCTTCTCCAAGCTAAACATACACAATTCCCTAAGTTATTCCTCGTAAGGCTTAATTTGCAGACCTTTGATCATCTTGGCACCCTCCACTGGACATGTTCCAGCTTGTCAATATCCTTCTTAAATCTTGGTGCCCAGAAATGGACACAATATTCCAAGCGAGGTCTGGCCAAAGCAGAATAGAGTGGCATTACTACCGACTCAACCATGAAAACCCACTGGGTGACTTTGGGCAAGTCACATACTCTCAGCCTCAGAAAACCCTGTGATAGGTTCACTTTAGGATCACCATAAATTGAAAATGACTTGAACGCACACAACAACTACCTCCATTGGTCTGGACAGTATATTCCTGTTGATGCAACCCAGAATTGCATTGACTTTTTGGGCATCTGCATAACATTGCTGACTCATGTTTAGCTTATGGTTGACAGTTAGATCCTTTTCACTTGTATTACTTTCAACCCAGATGTCAGCCATCCTGTATTTGTGCATTTTGTTTTTCCTGCCTATAGGCAGTGTCTTACATTTGTTGAAATCCACTTTCTTTGTTTAGTCCTACTAATAATAGTAGTAACATAAATAGTAATAACAGTAGTAGATTGCCAGCATGATGTAGTGGTTTGAATGTTGGACCAGGACTCTGAGTATCCTAGGTTCAAATTCTGCTTGGCCATGGAAACCCACTGGGTGGCCTTGGGTAAGTCATACTCTCTCAACCTCAGCAGGAGGCAATGGCAAACTTCTGAAGAAATCTTGCCAAGAAAACTGTTTTATAAGTTTGCCTTAGAGTATCCAAAAGTCAGAAACAATTTGAAGGCACACAACAACAAACAGCAGTAGTGGTAGGAGTAACAAAACCACCACCATGGGGAATTCTTTTTGTTGCATTAACCACAGGGGTTCTACTATCTCTTCATCTTCCTCCTCTTTCATTATATGGTGCCTGTGCTCTTAAATATAATGAAATGTTTAAGCCATAGCAATGTTGCCAAGAAAAAAAAAAGCTGGCAGCTTTTTAAATTGTTATTAACATTTTAATCAAAGAGGGAAAATTGTTGGGGTGTATGAGAATAAAAATTAAAGATTTATTAACGATCCCAGGGAGCAAGCCCTTTGGGAATATCTTCTTGAGAAAAGTTTCAGTTTACTAAGCAGAGGTAGGCAGGGACACAAAGCAAACCAGACTCAATTTGCATTGGTAAGTGCTCTAAATCATTCAGTCATTAAAGCCACTCAAACAAAATAAAGACAAAGGGAGACTTTGTTTTGAAGAGACTATTTTCTCTCTCTGGCTTTTCTTCCCAAATGAAGATTCAGGAAGGACTCATCCTGCGCTTACTGCAAGCGCGCTGATGACTAAAAAGGCCAATCCGAGATAAACAAGTCCGGTTGCAGAAAGCACAGCAGAAGGTCTCCTTGGATGATGTTTCCGGGTTGTGATTCTTTCTGCGTTGTCGTTTCTCTTCAAGACTTGTTTGGCGTGAGTTCTCAAATAAGGCTGCAGCATTGTGGGTAGTGTGTCTCCATGCCTCCCGATGTGAGGCCAGGGTGGATCATTACTAGCAAGTCTTGAAATCTACATATTCAAAAACAAAGGTAACTAACTAAAAGACTTCAGGCTAAAACTCACTCAGTCCAAAGGATTCAGGTTAGGATAGGATAAACAAATCAGGATTCCCTAGTATTATTTCCAGTAAGTATCCATATTTCTTTATTCTTCAGAAAAAGGTGAATGCAGGTAAGGGAGAGTTTAAATTCTCTTCTTCATGCATGCTAAGTGAGGGGCATGGAAAGAGAGAAGACGGTGGAAGTGAGTGAGCATCATGTGGAGGCTTCTCTAAGAAGAGAGAACACAAAGAGTAAGAAAACATTTAAATCAGGAGATCATGTGATGGGTGACTTAACAGGTCACCCCATATCGTATAGTTTCCATGAGCTACAAAATAACTAAGATAGGTTGAGAAAAAGGGGTAGGAACTTAAGCATGCAAGGAGTTCCCTAAACTTAACAAGTGAGGGAGGTGCAGGAGGAATGCTATATCTCCAACAAAAAATCCTCTTCACAGGTTGCCTATGTATCCAAGTTTGTCCTGAATGTAGAAGAGGTGTGAGTATTATGCAGCCTTCCAGTTGTTGTTGGACTGCAACTCCCAGCAATGCCTAGTCAGCATATCCATAGTGAAAAATGCTGGGAGTTCCAATCGAGCACCATCTGGAGAGCCGCATTACTCCCACCTCTGCTTTAGAGTATGGCAAAATTTTGAAAACTGTCTTTGATATACAGAAAACCCACTACTGATGTATCATATTCTAGTTATTTATGGATGAATTGATTATACTCTCAATGAGAAAACAACAAAGAGTTTTGTGCCACCTGATAAGGCTGTTGTATATATTTTTGTACACCAAAGTCTAGGGTTGCCAGACTGAAAACTGGAAAGGGCTGCTGTACCTTCTGTATAGAAGAGGGAATTTCAGCAGGTGTTGCTTGTCATGCAACCAGGTAACAAGCAACATCTCCCAAAATTCCCTTGTCTATACAACCATTAAAGGTACAGAAATCCTCTCCAGTTTTCAAACGGGCAACCCTAATTTAGTATCTGCTAGAGTAGAGCCACTGAATCAGCTGGATTTACCTAGATGTTGACTCACTATTCAGAAATTGATTGAACTAGCTTTATCCAGTGTAACATATGCCTTATAATAGATTTGAAAGGTTCACATGCTTCAGCTACATGCTATTATTTTAGGAAAAACTATTGCATTGTTTTACATGTGGGTGCTGAGTGGCTGAGGGAGTGAGGGGCCCTTGTGTGGCTGAGGTTGTAGGTGCAGATTGAGTGGCAGGAGTGGACTGTGAGATGGAGGGGGAATCTGCATGTGGGTGGTGATTGGCTGAGGGAGTGAGACGAGGGAGGAGATTGGTTGGGTATATTTTCTAAGTGGCCAATCAGCACACTGGGAAAGGAAACATACCCAAGCATTTTATATATAGATGGGTCTACTCTACTTGAGACTAACCGACAGATTTCCAGCCAACAAACTTTACTCAGTCAAAGTTTGTGGCAACTCCATCCCATTTCATCACATGCCTATACTGCATGGGAGGAAACAGGTCAGGCCCTGTGTGTCCATGGGAGCCCCTTCCTGTGGGCGAGCCTGGTCGCCCTTCCTCTTCCAGGTCCAGGCAGCAGACCTGCAGCATGTGACCAAGGCTGGTCACATTCAGGGGGCCTTGTCACATGGTGCAGGCCAGCTTGCAGGAAAATGGTGGCAGCTGCAGTGATGGGCTGGCATTCTGTCTGGACTCTGGACTGTTTCATCAAGGTAATGGGGGGAGAACAGGCCTGATCGTGGCTGGGATGTACCATTGGGGAGCTGGCATATCTTGGCTCATGTAGATAAACCCCAAGAGATTCCACGTGTACTCTTGTGAGCTCTGCTAAAGGAGACTGAGTCTTAGTTGAATAATTCTTCATCTTTGCCAGAAAAACAGCCAACATCCAGGAATCTACCTCTAATCCAACGGACACCAATCAGTGGCTAAGGGATTCTGAGACATAGTAGTATGAGAAAGTAACTTTTTAAAGGTCTGCCTTCTCCCTCAAAACAACTTTTGATCTCTGTGACATTGACAGAGTGTGCATTACGTTTTATCACCCAGGATGATTCCAGGTGACTCTTCTACTCTTCAATCCTGTGTGATAGCTGAGAAGATAAATGCATCAGTACCAGAAAAAAGTAATATCAACAACACTATAATCTCTTCCATGGCTAAGTCTGATTTTTCCACCTCTCATACTCTACGTTCAAAGTTTATTTGACAACTGCATTTATTTCTTATTACTGTTTGTTGCAGGTTAACAGTCTTGCCTTATCAGAAGACATTAATCTCTGAGGGAGCAAGGCTTATCCAGACATGAAACAAGGAAGGTGAGTTATCCAGAATGGAATAGAATTGAGAACATTTCCAAAGGATATTAATGTCCCTGATGCTATAAAAATAAAATAAATGCAATCTGATCAACACTACAGTTGGAGGGAATTTAAGTCATTGTTTCAGTAAAATATGGTTGCCATGATTGGAAACAGTATAACTTTAGGGGACATTTAAATTGATGTAAAAAAGAATATTTCACCAGAAGATTGAAATACAGTATCACGTCCCTTGTGTTGCAAATTGAAACTAGACAGAGATTTACCAACACTTTTCTTTGCAACCCAATGTCCTCTGCCTTCATGACATACCATAAGAAAAGTGCCAGCTGAACTCCAAAGAAAAATTCAGCCCAGTAAGAGCTGTTGGTCTTGGACATGGTGAACAAAATGCAATGCACTCCCCAATGTTGCTGTACGTACTGTAAGTCTGACCATTCCTCACAATTGTCTCTGGCCAGTATTCAGTATTAGCTAGATATATGTTGTTGTTGTTGAGTGCCTTCAACTCATTTCTAACTTATGACATCCCTAAGGCAACCCTATCACAGGGTTTTCTGAAGCTAAGAGGATGTGACTTGCCAAAGATCATCCAGTGGGTTTTCACTCAGCACTCAAACCACTGTGCCACACTGGCTTGTATCAGCTACATATAGCTGATATAATGGTCTATATAAAATATACTATATCAGCTACTTAACTAAGGGATTGTCTAAACAGTCAAAATAATCTGCATGGAAATTGCTTGGAAATCAATCTGTCTTGATGGAAATCCACATCAATGCATCATATTTGGAAGGGGGGCAGCTAAAAACTCCATAAATTGCACCTAGAGAGCCTTTGCAGTTTTTCTCGGAATGTTTAAAAAGCTCTGTAGGGGATGTGCATGTCCGCTCGTTAAGACAGTCACATCCAAATCTTTTTCCATAGGATAGGCAGCGCAAGCTGATTGGCCAAATGAGCATGGGACATGATACTGCAAACAGGGCAAGCACCCTCTGCTGCCATGTTGGATTTTTGACTTAGCAAGCATTAGTAAGGCAATAAAATTGTGATCTTTTCCTCTCCCCCCCCCTTTCTCTTTTTGTAAATGAGAAATATCACTTCTGTACACCATGGTAAACATTAGGGTTTTTTTAAAAAAAGAAGTTCAGCAGGGGCAGACTTAAAAGCATGAGTAATTCACTCAAGGATGTCATCTTGGCTAGGAGGCATACAAAGCTCATGGGGGCTGTAAAACCATTAAAACAGTTTGCAGCTGCTGCGAATTGCTCCTACTGCAAAGCAATCTGTTCCTCCCCCTCATACAGATGAGCCCTAAGTAATTTTTGCTGGCCTCCCACCCACCCCACAACCTGATGTAATCACTGCAGAATGGTCCTCCTTCTACCCATATAGCTGATGCCTGGCAAAGCAGGGTGGAGCAGTTGCGATTGGGACACTAGTGTCAAAATTGTGACTAAGTAGTGATCCTGAATACTGATCCGTTATGGATGGCAACTGTTTTATATTCATGATCACTACTTTGTCACAATTGTGGCACTAATGCCATGATTGTAACTGCCTATCCCCAGTCTACTTTATCAGCAGTATCAGCAGCATGTGGAGAGGATGGTCTATTCTGCCAGTGATCAGGGCATAGGTGAATGATGTTTCTGTCAGATTTTTTGGGGGGGGAAGGGGTTGGGGTGGCCCAGGAGAGGTTACACAGTGGAATACACTTAACCTAGGGCTTGTCTCCACTGGCCAAATACCCTGGCTTGAACCTGTTCCAGAGCCCTGTAGTACAAACAAGACAAGGCATTTACCCAATCCTTCCCCTGGGCATCCCAACCGACTCCTGGGGCTGGAAAGGAGCAAGGCAGGATAGGACCTTTTACCACAATATAAGATAGTACTCAGTTTACACCATTTCTGCTGGATCAGACCCCAGGTGTCCACAGGAGCCCATCCAGCACACTACTCCTCTCTGCCATGGCCAGCTCCCTGGCTCTTCTGGAAGCCAGGCAGGGGTCCTGAAGCATGTCACTGACGATTCCATAGGATGGAGCCATGATAATTAAAGTTGTATCAAGCTGCATTATTTCTGCAGCATGGCAGCAGCCAAAGTTACTGAGATAATAAACATTTTTGTACTTTACTTGCTATTAAATTGAATTGCCTTCACTCTGATTGTTCTCTTTTGCCCTCAATATACAGCATCATCTCTAGGTGGTTGTGGCACATTTCTAGGATGGAGGACCATCACCTCCCAAAATTAGTACTCTATGGTGAACTCACCACAGGTCAGCGCAAGAGGGGTGCTCCAAAAAAACGATACAAGGATTCCCTGAAACAACATCTCAGGCTCGGCCAAATTGATCACCAACAATGGTCCACCCTGGCTTCACATCGGGAGGCATGGAGACGCACTATCCACAATGCTGCAGCCTTATTTGAGAACTCACACCAAACAAGTCTTGAAGAGAAACGACAACATAGAAAGAATCACAACCTGGAAACATCACCCAAGGAGACCCTCTGCTGTGCTTTCTGCAACCGGACTTGTTTATCTCAGATTGGCCTTTTCAGTCATCAGCGTGCTTGCAGAAAGCGCGGGATGAGTCCTTCCTGAATCGTTGTTTGCGAAGAAAAGCCAGAGAGAGTAAATGACCAGGTACACATCAGCTTTCTTAAATCTGAACTTATGTGCCTTGCCACTGGTGATGCTTTCTTATGTTTTTGAAGATACTGTTTCAGATTAGATGAAATTGAACATTTGACAGCTGGAATAACTCAGAGTTGCGAGGGTGACACACAGAGATGACAAAGCGAGTTGATGATTAACAGCCAAGTACAGCAGACCTGTTGAATCAGATGTTGAATAGTGAGTCAACATATAGGTAGATCCCATTAATCCAGTGAGTCTGCTCTAGTTGAGATAAACAACAGGATTCAGATCTATGATTTAACCATCTCCCAAAGAAATGCATACAAAAATATATATGCAAAGGGAGAATGTGCATAAAAATGCATGTGTTGCTGGAAATTACACATCAAAACATTGTACAAAGGGACATCCCTGGTAGGGGGAATGTACATTAAGAAAAACTATGCAGGCTCATGCATATTCCACTGTATGCATTAAAAACACCCACAAAAATGCATATTGAATTTGCTCAAGTAGACTCTTTTACATTTATAGTTATATGTTGTTTTTGTGGTGGTGGTGATTGTGTTCCTTCAAGTCATTTCCAACTTATGGTGACCCTAAGGCAAACCTTTTGTGGGGTTATCTGAGGAGATTTTCAGACAGGCAAAAATCGCCCCTTGCCGCGCGAGCAGCCTCCCGAAACTGCTGCGCGGCAAGGGTCTTTTTCGGACGACGCTGTGCCTCTAGCGAAGCCGTCCGTGTCACTTCCGTGAAGCTTGGGACGGCTCCGCGCCATATTTCAATCACGGGCAGCTTCCGTGCTTGAAATATGGCGCGGAGCCGTCCGAAGCTTCACGGAAGTGACACGGACGGCTTCGCTAGAGGCACAGCGTCGTCCGAAAAAGACCCTTGCCGCGCAGCAGTTTCGGGAGCCTGCTCGCGCGGCAAGGGGCGATTTTTGCCTGTCTGAAAATCTCCCTAGTCTGAGTGTGTGCAACTTGCCCAAGGTCTCCCAGTGGGTTTTCATGGCCACATGGGGATTCAAACACTGGTCTCTAGAGTCATAGTCCAACACTCAAACCACTATGCCTTGTTTTGTATATTATTGTGGGAAGGTAATGAGTCTAAAAATAAAATTCCAGGATCTAGTCCTTTTAAAAACAAGAATTATTTTCTTTAAAAAGAGTTAAAATCATTCATTCACTTTTGACTTCATGTTCATGCAAAGTGTGCTTAGGAATGCAGACTTGTAAGCTCAATTATCATTTAAAAGAAAAGTGTATTCAGAGGTCTGGGATCCCCCAGTTAAATTAGACTCATTACAAAACAAAGGAGTCAGTTTAAAATGCAAATCAAAGTTTACTGAAGGCATATCAGTCTCAATCTACATACTAAAACAAACTTAAAAAGAGGTCCCTAACTAAAGGTATTTAAGAAAAATCACCAGCCTACAATGGTAGAAGGCTGCATGGTGAAACACCATAGCATTGTTACAGATGGCTTAAGATGGTAAATATAGCTTAAGATGGCTAAGATGGCTCCAACCTCATGGAGACTCAAACTTAAAAGAGAACTTACACAAAGCAATAAAATTCAAATTAGGTCATGTGTTGAATGACCCAGCACTCCAGTTGGCTGGAACTGCCCAGTTAAATAAGAGAAAGGGAACTTGGGATAAACAAAGGCATGCAGGGAAAAACCCTAGACTTATCTTAGGATGTGAATGAGGTACACAAGATTGCTTTTACATTACAATGATTATTTCCCCACATACTACAATTATATATTTATTTATTCATGGAATTTCTATATCGCCTTTCAGTCCACCACAGTTGAATATATGGAACCAGGCTGTGGCACACCTAATAATGGAAAAATGGGAAATCAAAAAACCCCTAATCTAACAGGTTTATCCAAAACCTACCTTTGATATCCTTTTGATAGCCAAGATCTTTTTAATGTCATAGGGAATGAACCAGGGCCATTAAGCTATGGCCTCTGCCTTTTGACAAGAGCAGCAGTTCAAAGTGGAAATCATCAAGTCGTTATTTCTGTAAATAAAATTTAAAATAAAATTATAGTGAAAATCCATTACCTGTTATTTTAATATTCATGTTCCCCATTTACTTAAGCCAACAAATGTGGCTTTTATTTTGGTACATTCATCAGCTTAAAATGCCCTGAATCCTACTGTTAATCCTGACTAAAGTAGCTATATTGAATCAATGGGATTTTCCTACACAATATCTCACCATTTATCAATTGATTTAATGGGTCTACTCCAGTTGGAACTAGCAGATAGATAGATGACTGATAGATAGGTAGATGATAGATAGATAGATAGATAGATAGATATTGAAGTGAATAATAGAACTAAAAAATATAAAATAAGCAAACCATTTCAGCTTCTGCCTTCATCAGTTGCTAAAGCTGAAACTGAGCTGCATCCAAAGTAGCAGTTTAGAGCACTCTGTCTTCAACGTTCTTCAGTGGATTATGGTATTATCCTCTAGGTTGAACATCTAGGAACATCACAGCCTCTCTGGTTTGTCCCTGATTTGTACTGAGGTGCCATCACCTCTAGACATTTCAGAAAAAAGGGGGAATTTCTAGATTCATATGTTACCATGCTTTACATGTCAGGGGATGATAGGACACTCAATCCCCGGCAGAAGCCAAAAATCATCTCAGCAGATTTAGTAGCAACCTGTTCCCATGAATACTCACACACAGAGTGTTTGACATCCAAATAAGCAGGAGGCACTTTTATCTTCAAAGTCAAACAGTTGCAATATGTACAAATATTTACAATTGAAGGAGAAACTGCTTCACCAGGCATCAGCATTCACAAGGAGACGAGAGTGAGCTTTGGCCTAGCTCACTTATATATACAGTTTCCCCTCCACATTCGCGAACTCGACATTCGCGGTTTCGGTTATTCGCAGTTTTGGGAGGGCCCCCCCTCCAAGGCTCCGTGAGGTGATGGGGAGGGTGGGGGACAGCCGCAGAGGCCTTCACGGAGCCTTGGAAGGCTCCATGAAGGCCCCGGGGAGGGTGGGGGCAGGCGCTGGGGAGGGTGGGGGGAGGCCGCGGAGGCCTTCACGGAGCCTTGGAAGACTCCGTGAAGGCCCCGGGGAGGGTGGGGGGAGGCGATGGGGAGGGTGGGGAGAGGCGATGGGGAGGGTGGGGGGAGGCCGCACGGAGCCCTCCAAGGCTCCGTGAAGGCCTCAGGGAGGGTGGGGGGAGCCGATGAGGAGGGTGGGAGAAGGCCGCAGAGGCCTTCACGGAGCCCTCCAAGGCTCCGTGAAGGCCCCGGGGAGGGTGGGGGGAGGCCGCAGAGGCCTTCACAGAGCCTTGGAAGGCTCCGTGAAGGCCCCGGGGAGGGTGGGGGAGGCGCTGGGGAGGGTAGGGGGTGGCCGCGGAGGCCTTCACGGGGCCTCGGGAGAGTCTCCGGAGGCCCCGTGATGGCCTTGGGAGGGAGTGGGGAGCCCGGGAAAAGCGAGTATGGGGCCTCCGGTGGCCCCATGGTCGCTTTAGCGGGGGAGGGGAGGGCAATCAATATTCGCGGTTTTTTGACATTCGCAGGGGTCCATGGAACCTAACCCCCGCGAATGTGAAGGGACAACTGTATCTCTATAGGACATTGCCCTCTAGTGGCCTGGCTAGGCATGACTTGGTAGTTCATGCAGTCAGCCATTATGACTCAGCATGATTCTGCAGTTGTTCGGCCATTTTATAATCGAGTTCAGTCTCTAACTCCTGACATGACACCCCCTCCCTATAATATTTTATAATTGGCAATAATGAGACACTTCACGAGGTCTAAGTAGACAAGGGCAGACCCAAGGTGGGGTTAGCTGGAGGTCACCAGGACCTAAATGAAGGTGTCGTGGAAAACTACCAACAGAGACGCCCAAGATAGGATTAAACAAAACCCCTAGTAAACAACGCTGTCACAGAGGTATGTGCTAATCCCTTCTTGAATGCATTGGCAATGAGTCATCCATCACAAACAAGCAAGTGACCAGAACCTGCATTATCCCCAGAAAGTCTTTCCTCACAGCTTTCCCATCACACAATAAGGAGATTGTCATAAACCCATCAATTCTAATATTCAGCTATTAACGACAATTAGCGAAGTTGTGTAGTATGTGGGGAAATCATCATTGTAATGTAATACAATCTTGTGTATTTCCATGCAAAGTTTAGTCTAGGCATTTACCCTGCATGTTTCAGTTTACCCAACTCCCCCTTCTCTTATTTCACTAGGCAATTTCAGCCAACTGGAGCAATGGGTCATTCATCACATGACCTAATTTAAATATCATTACTCTTTGTTTAAGTTCTGTTAAGTAAAGTCTCCATGCGGCTGAGGCCATGCCATGATGATGTTCTTGTCATGATGTTCTTGCCATGATGTTCTTGTTGTTGGTGATTGCAGTTGTTTGTTTTCAAGTCACCATGTAGCCCACTCCAGACAAAGGCTGGGTGAGTCTCATTCTACCCTAAACCCTCTTAGTTAGGAACCTTTTTAAAGTTTGTTTTAATATGTAGATTAAGATTGATATACCTTCAGTAAACTTTTGATATGCATTTTTAAACTGACTTATTTGTTTTTAATGAGTCTAATTGATTGGGTGATCAGACCACACATTTAAATGTTAATTGAGCTGTGTCTGCATTCCTAATGCGTCACTCTGTCTTGAATTTGAAAGAAAACGTTTGTACTTTTTAAAGAAGATATTTTTATTCTTTTTAAAAGGGCTAGATCCCTGTAATTTTTTTAATACATTTTCATTTTTAGACTCATACCTCCCAACAAGTTGTGGTTTTCTTTCTTGAATGGTGGGAAACCTATCTAAGCATTGTTTTAATCCCAAAACACCCCTTCAGGATATGAAACAGGGTATAAATATAAGACCCCAGACAATAGCCAGGTGTGCTACAGTTGGACACCAACACACTGCTGGATCGCTTCATGTCTGAGTCCTCTTCACTGCCTGAAACTCTTGCTCTCCAGGACTGGTAATTATTGGCCATACTTCCCAAACTCTATGCAACCTTTCTGCTTTTAACTCTTCATTAGCCTTGCATGGTTCTTGTGAGTGTTAAGTGTGTGTGTGAATGCTTCCTTGTTATTTTCCAATAAAAACCATTTTATTTTACTTTAACTAGGAGTCTTTGCAGTTGGTACCAGTATACATAGTTGTAAAGATCCTGCAAGTTAGTCAACCTCTCACAGCCATTCATTTGAGCTATTTCCCTCAAATAATACCATTACCCATGGACCCCCACCAATTCAAGTAACACATAGACTTAAGACCCTAACACCACATGGCCTCAGCTTAGAGGATAATACCATTATCCACTGAAAAATGCTGAAAACAGCATGTTCTATATTGCCACCTTGGATGTAACTGAAAAGGGCAGAAGCTGCCATGTTTTGCTCATTTTATATTTTTGAGTTCTGTTTGTTAATCTCTTCAATATATACAATTTATGAAGGGATCCAGGACAAACTTAGAAGAAGTGTTGGTTTGCTTTATAATCATCCATCTATATCTACAGTTGTCCCTTCATATTCACTGGGGTTTGGTTCCAGGACCCCCTGTGGATACCAAAATCTGTGAATACTCAAGTCCCATTATATGCAATGGCATAGCAAAATGGTGTCCCTTATATAAAATGGCAAAATCAAGGTTTGCTTTTTGGATTAATATTTTTTAAGAATATTTACAAGCCATGAATACTTAAATTTGTGGATACCAAATCTGTGGATATGGAGGGACAACTGTATATCTATATTTATCTATATCTGAATCCAATATATCTGCATCCTACTGTTTAGTCCCAACTTGAGCAGATTTGAATGAAACAGATACAGAAAAGTCTCTCTGTCACACACACTTATTGTTTGCATTTCACCATCCTAAGTAATTTCTTTCAGCCATTATCAGCATTTTCAATTTTCTTTGATGCCACTTCAGAAAGGGACAACTGGCATTGTGGAGGACTATTACTGCTCACTGTGTAGATTATGCATTCTGCCCTTTGACCTGCCTTGCAATCATCTGACCCTTCTTCAAGATCTTTGCATAATTACCTATCCAATTTCCTTATCTCCTCTTTGCCCACCCCCTTTGTATCTCTTTTTGTTCACTTTCAGTTCCAGAGAGCAATATAGCTCTGGTCACTGTCAAAGTCATGTTGACCTTGGGGGAGGGGAAGAGAGAGAGAGAAACCCCTCTTTCTATATGCCTAACAAGATAACCATTAATGACTTATTTCTTTATCTCAGTGTCAAGCCATTCCTAAGACTACTGTTATATCTCCCCCCCCTTCCTTTTGACTAAGTGTTAATTAACTTGGCCAACTTTTTCCTTTCATTGTATCCACCCATTATTTAAAGGATAATAAAGCCAGACTGGATGGTTTAATTTCGAGAAGTATTTACTGAGGGCTGTCATTTCTAAGATGTATTCAGTCTATTCATCTGCAGTACCGGCTTTTATTTCATGTAGAGCTGAATCAAATTTAGGGGTAGGGTGAGGAGAAATCCTGTACCTTGAGTTGGCTTGCAAGAAAATAAATTTACAGTGAAATCCTACACAAATCTGCTCATAAGAAAACCTCATTGTATTTAGGATCGAGTCTTAATTTGATTATCACCCCCTGCCAAATAATGAGTACTGGAGGGAGGGATTAGAGGTATAAGAAATGGAATTGAAGATGTTCTATTCACCTGAATAAAATAAACATTTTTGTTCATGTTGTTCTACAAATCAAGCCACACATATAACTTGTAGTTTAATAATATATAAACTAAATCCTGTTGGTTAGTCTCAACTAGCATAGACTCCTCGAATCAATAATTGAATGATGAGTAAACACGTAAATGGTCCCCATTGATTTAATCTAGTTAGGATTAACCATAGAATTTATGTCATAATTTTCTCCAGCACTGGCGTCATTATCAAAATGAGCACTGTATGACGGAAATCACAGGCTCAAGGCCAGGCCACTAAGAAAAGACTTTTAATTATTAGGTGAAAATAGTAGATCCCAGCAGAGTCATATTATGGAAATCACAGAGTTGATGTCGCCGCCCTTCCAGCCAAGCCTTTCCTCCTGAACCCCTGGCCATCCCTCTCTCTCAAAGGACAGAACGCTTGGTCATTATGCCATAGAACCTCTCCTGTAACCATTTCCACCTACCTATCCTTCTCTGGGGCCATCCCACTGCATCATATCACTTCCATTTTTGTTTTTGCTTCATTCTGTGCGGTTGGCTCAAATAGATATGTGGCAGGCTTAAAAGAAGTGAAACCAATGCTTTTTGCAGGGGTTTTAAGCCATGGAGGTGGGACCAAAAAAAAAAAATCACCATATTTTTTATTTTAAAAGTTGGCCCAATTAGGGGTAGTGTAACCTCAAACTTGTAGTATGTGGGGAAATAATCATTGTAATGTAAAAGCAATCTTGTGTACCCCATTCACATCCTAAGATGATTCTAGGTTTTTTCCCTGCATGCTTCTGTTCTCCCAAACTCCCTTTCTCTTATTTCACTGGACACTTCCAGCCAACTGGAGTGCTGGGTCATTCAACACATGACTTAATTTAAATTTTATTGCTCTTTGGGAGACTCGTTTAAGTTAGAGTCTCCATACGGCTGTAGCCATCTTCCCATCTTCATCTTTGCCATCTTTATCTTTTCTTAGCCATGCTGCTGCTATGATGCTATGCCATGATGTTCACCATACAGCCTCTACCACTAAAAGGCTAGGTGAGTCTTTCTACCCTAAATCCTCCTAGTTAGTTAGGAACACTCTTTTTAAAGTTTGTTTTAATATGTAGATTGAGATTGATATACCTTCAGTAAACTTTTGATTTGCATTTTTAAACTGACTCCTTTGTTTTGTAATGAGTCTAATTCAATGGGTGATCAGATCAGACCACAGACCTCTGAATACACTTTTAAATGTTAATTGAGCTTAGCCTGCATTCTTTAAGTGGCACTCTGCATGAATTTGAAAGTAAATGATTTTAACTCTTTTTAAAGAAGATAATTTGATTGCTTTTTTAAAGGACTAGATCCTGGAATTTTTAATACATTTTTATTTTTTAGACTCATTACTCCTACAAAACTGGCTTACTGGCCTCGAGTAGATCAGAGGACCATATCCCCTTTCCTGTTGTTGATAGAGCAGCCAACCCTGTTGGCTTCTGTACTGTATTATCATTTGACTCAGGCACTAAACTGATTAGGGATGGCCCTGAGGAGTTAATGCCCATGTTCCTGGGCCTGTCCTTTGTCATGTGATGGTGGTAACCACATGCTTTACTTACTATGGCCTCACAGATCATAGCACAATGCTTTCAGGGGCCCATTCACACTACAGAAATAGAGCACTATTATTCTACTTTAATCATCCAGACTGATTTAAAAGAGCAGAAAGTCCCTGATTTGGGTCCTTTCCAGTTTTATTTTGGTGACCCATACACTTCTGTTTATCCTAGAGCATTTTCTGTCAGCTCCCAGTATGATCAGAGATTTTTTTATACCAGATTTTCCTTAGGTTTTTTTCCAGGCTATGAGGCCGTGTTCTGGAAGAGTTTCTTTCTGATGTTTCGCCTGCATCTGTGGCTGGCATCCTCAGAGAATGGTTGGGTAGGTGTGTCTGCAGAGTTTATATGCTGTGAACCCCTGTAGGGGAGTATATGTTAATTTGTGTAATTGAATGGTTAGTTTCTGGGTATAGAAATGCAAGGCTCGTTAGTGTCTGTTTGGCTAATGGTTGGTTGATGGACCATTATCTGCTGGGAATCCCCCTGTCCCTGGGTGGAATTCCTTTGTAAGTGCTGAGTTTTGATTCTATTGTATTTCAAAACTGGGAGCCAGATTTTGTTTACTTTTAAGGTTTCTTCTTTCCTGTTGAAGTTGTCCAGGTGTTTGTGGCTTACAATAGCTTCTCTGTGCATTCTGACATGATAGTTGCTGTCCTGGTCCAGAATTTCTGTGTTTTCAAACAGCATTTTGTGTCCAGGTTGGTTTATCACATGTTCTGCTACTGCTGATTTTTCTGGCTGGCCCAGTCTGCAGTGTCTCTCATGTTCCTTGATTTGTGTTTGCACACTGCGTTTAGTGGTCCCTATGTAAACTTATCCACAGCTGCATAGTATGCGGTAAACTCCTGCAGCTGTGAGAGGGTCTCTTTTGTCCTTCAGTGAGCATAGCATTTCTTGGAATTTTTTTGGGTTGGTCTGTAGATTGTTTGGAGGTTGTGTTTCCTCATCAGTTTCCCTATTCTGTCTGTGACTCCTTTGATGTGTGGTAAAAATACCTTCCCTTTGGGTGGCTGTTTTTCTTCTTCATTCCTGTGGTTTTTTCTGGGTCAGGCTGCTCTTGTGATGTCTGATCTTGAGTAACCATTAGCCTGTAGGGCCCAGTTTAGGTGCCTCAGTTCTTCCTCCAGGTAGTGGGGTTTGCAGATCCTTTTTGTGCGGTCTACCAATGTTTTTATTGTGCTTCTTCTTTGTCTTGGGTGATGACTGGAGTTCTTGTGTAGGTATCTGTCTTTGGGGGGCAGGGGTTTCTGTATACCTTGTGGCCTAACAGTTGGTTTGGTTTGCAGATGACTAGGACATCCAAGAATGGCAGTGTTCCTTCCTTCTCTTTTTCCATCATGAATTGGATATTTGGATGGATGCTGTTCAGGTGGTTCAGGAATGAGACCAAATCTTCTTCTCCGTGGTTCCAAATGGTTAAAGTGTCATCCGCATATTGGAACCATGTTGTGGGCTTTTTTGGTGCTGTTTCCAGGGCTTGCTCTTCAGAACACGGCCTCACAGTCCGGAAAAAAACCCAAGGAAAATCTATGCATGCTGGCCGTGAAAGCCTTTGACTTCACATTTTTATACCAGCTCCCCAGGTTGGTTTATTTTTAACCCAGCATAAAATCGAAAAGAACAGGCACAAAATCTGGGACTTTTCAGTCAATCTCGATGCATCTTGACTGTCATTGTTCTATGGAATCTCCTATGGGTTTGAAATTTAGGGAGAAGCATTTAGAATTCTCCGCCCAAGAGTTATGGTGCCTCACCAGACTACTAGTCCCTGACAGTTAACATGGAGTAATAGCACTTTAACTGTGTAGTGTGAATGGGCCCCAGGTCTTTTAGGGACCCATTCACACCACACAATTATAGAGCTATTATCTCTGAGAATTTCAGGCCAACCATTGACAACTCCTAATGTGCCGACAGCTTCCTATCAATAAAGGGGGCTCTGTGCTTCTGGTTGAAACATACAAAGACATTCAGACACCGACCCACAACACATAGGCATTATTCCAAACTGCAAACTCCAAGTCAACAGATGCTAAATGCAGGATCAATAGGCAACTGCTTTAACTCAACACCATTCATCTCTCATTCAACAAAATGTTCCATATCCGCGCTGGGAGGGAAGTGAGTGCCAAGACAAATACATGCAAAGCAATAGCCTGGAAATACTTTAGACATAGTATTTGAATTCTCAGAAGTATTCCTCACCCCCTCCATTTAAAGTAAACATTGGCATGCAAACCTAACAGCCTATGTAATCCAGTCTTCAAGTGTATCTTCATTTGTTATGGGGATTTGCTTAGGGAAAGGGAAAGAAAAAATTAAAAAGGGGGGACAGGGGAATGGTAGTTTCTGCAACACTGCAAACATTATACAAGGTTAAGTCAGTGACACTGTCTCAAGTTGGAGGCACAATAGGCAACTAACTAAGGAAGGATTTCATTGTTTTGCAGGCAGGCACTCCCTTAGGAAACCAGGTGCAAGTTATCTTGACCTTCAGCAGAAACTGAGGGGTGTGTGTGTGTGTGTTAAAGAGGGGTAGGATACCTTTCATCTTGCAAAATGCCATTTTCTGATCATAGTCATTACACTTCCCATGTATAAAGGAATAAAAACTTTCTGGAAAGTTTTCTGTTACTAAAGAAAGGGATAAATTTGCTGTATAAGTTGACCCCTGTATCCATGGGGGATACATTCCAAGACAACCCACCCCATGGATACCTGAAAACTGTGGATAATAGGGAAACCTAGTATTTTCAATGAGACAAATACCAGAGGTTGACCATAGAATTGCATTGGAGGACCTAGAAACTCCTAGAGAGAACATTTTTTGGATGTGGATAATTGAAACCATGGATACCAAATCTGTGGCTGTGGGGATCAACCTATAATTCTGAATCTTAATTAACAAAATTATGGCTATGATCCTGTCCTGTCATCATAGTTATGATGGATGATGCCCCCTACAACCTGCTGTTATTCGAGTCTGGCAGTCTCACAACTGAAGTGTTTCTGAAGCACTGGAGATCAGAGCACCAGGAAATGACATCCCTGGTGCTGCCCAGTCATGGGGTGCATGAGAAGAGTGGAGGTCTCTTCACCTCCCAATTGGGGTTCAAGGAGGATGGTACTTCCAGCACCATCCCACAAACACACGGAGCTGCACTGAGGGACTGCAACAGGCATCTTGCTTCCAATTGTCACAGTCTTGCTCGCTGGTGGGAAGATGCTGGAAATGTCATCCTCCTTGCACCCTGATCAGCAGCTGAACAGCCCTTCTTCATCCAGCATGGCTGCTGACTGTTAAGATGGGCTTCGGGGGGCACTTACATAGTCTGTCAGAAGACAGTGTAGTGTTTATGAATATGGAGCAATTGCAGATCCGTAACTCTAGGTTATGAATCCGTCAGCCATTGTTGTTGTGATTATGATGGTGGTGGTGATGATGATGATGCCACCACCTTTTTCCAATCCAGGACTCAAGACTGCTTACAAAACTTCAAAAAGATAAAGCTAAAAACTTTACATACATCATACAAATTATGAGTATAATTCAATTACCGATAAAACTAAAAGCAGTTAAAAGCACAACTATTAAAAAGAAGAACACAGATAAACAACACAGCACATGAAAGGCCCTCTCCCCAAGCAATCAGCCCTTACAGTTTGACTGAACTAAAAGGTCTTCACATGTGTTTGAAGGCATAGCAAGAAGTGTCTCAATCTGTCTTCTCCAGGAAAGGAGTTCCAGAGTTTGGATGCAACCACTGAGAAGCCCCTTAGGGAACTAGCCCTGCCAAACAGAAAGAAAATTGAAGAAGGGGGGGAATAAGCTGTTGTTGTGTGTTTGTTTGTTTGCAAGTCTCAACAAGCAATAGTCATGACTCAACAGGTACAGAGTGGTTCAAAAGGGAGAATAAGGTGCCAAATCTCTAGATGTTCACAAAGTGCAAGAGGGTGTGTAAAATAAATAAATATATAAATGCTGCAACTTCAGCCATGGATAAGGTATAGAATTTCTTCTAGGATTTAGAGCTCTCCACTCAAAGTGATGGGTGATTAAGGATCCTAGTTAGTATTTGTCAATCAGGCTCAAGTAGACTCTATTCTATGGGGGGGGGGGAGAGATTTTATCTTTCTAGTAGATGGAACTGAAGCCCAACCTAGACAGACTGGAGAAAGAAAGAGCCAATAATTTATTTACATCTGTTGTATTGATATTTATGTGATGGTGGCAGCTTTGACTTGAAACCTCTTTACAAAAAGGGAACTTTTGCCAGGGAGCATGAGGATGAAAGCAAGGAGAACTGTTTCGTCCTGCTTTCCACAGCCAGGGCAAAAGTTTGCAAAGCAGACCTCACAAAACCTAGACAAACAAACGTTTGGAAAACATAGCCTGAGACAGCTGGATTCTTGGGTGACAAGACTGTGTCTGTCTCTCTCTGTGTGTGTATGTGCCTTCAAGGTTACATGAGTACTAAAGGAGGATAGGGGGAACTATAGACAAGCTTAGTGTCTTTTTTCACTCTGCAGGGCATATGCCCTTCACCTGGATGGGCCTTTGAGAAATGGATAGCAAACAAACGACTAGTTCTAGATGGCATTTTCTTGTCTTTGAGGACTCTTCAAGAATGTTAATGTGAAATTTCATGTGTGTCTGCATGCATGTGTGCATGCTTGCATATTAGGGCTCATCTACAGAGGCCAGGATACATGAGCTCCCTGCCGGCACATCCTGCCTGAAGGTCAGGCCTATTCCTCCATTGTTACCTCCATGAAATAGGAGACAGTCCAGACGTGCATGCCAACCCATTCCTGCAGCCACTGCTGTCTGCCTCCCACTCTCCAGATCCAGGCAAGAGGCCTGTAGCACATGAGCAAGGCCCCCGTGCATGTGACCAGCCTGGACACATGCAGCACCCTCCTTCCTGGATCCAGAAGACTGAGGCAGCCAGCAGCTACAGCAACTGGCTGGCATGCCGGAACAGGCTCCTGTGGTCACACGGGGCCCAATCTGTTGTATTTTGGCTGGAATGCATTTTACCAGGTATTATCTTAAAATGTTTTGTCAGGCCCTAGCTTATCTTCTCCCCATCTTAGCCCTGTCTTTGCCCTGGCAGTGATAAGGACTGCCTGGGGGGGAAATGGGGGAAAAGTCCAGTATTGTCAGGACTTCAGGGCTCCAAGATGGGGGCAAAATGGGGTAAATTGCCTGTGTAGACAAGCTGTTAGGTAATTTATACTTTCCATAGACTGAATGTCCAGGGGTAGACTGAATAAGTTAAGGTAATAATAATAACATTGTTGTAATCACCACAGATGATAAACTGTTAATTTCCCCCACTTGAGTATTTTAGATTTATCTGTATAGGTAGCATAACAAATGAATTAAAGACATATTGTAAAAGACCACATAACACTTAAATAGTCTCAACTTAATCATGGTGGTTTTGTCTGTAAGAGACCAAGAAGGTAGTCTGTTGACATACCATTGTAGTCAAGCTGGTCTCACTTTTCAGGATTGCAAAGCACTGGAGCTCCATGTACCTTGCTGTACAAAGTACCTTGTGTACAAGGTTGCATAAAAAGACTGTGTTCCGACAGGTTTTTAGTGATATCACACCAAGCAGGCTGGAACAAATATGTATCATGTTTGCTTTTTGGTTCACTATATCTTCCGCATGCTTGCATACTGATGCCACACTTCAGTTGTCGTCGATACTGTTTGCCTACATACCTGTGTTTATGTTATAGACTATGCACTAAGGAAATATTAATGTTTTGTTTTGTTTTTAGTACAATAGCAAAGATATTTAGTTTATGCATGGACATCTTCATGCCCCTGTCTGTACATGTGAGTGTGTATACATGCTTAAATGTGTTGTATCTTCAACTTGCATAACAATTAACTTATAAAACTCCTAATTAGTTTGAGGCCACTGCATTATTGGTTAGTATTTCATATTTTAACCTTGACTTCAGCACAAAACAGAACTGGGCTTCAACTCCGATGGAACTGTACTTTAAAACAAAGATGCATTGCTTTCTTCAAATCCTTAAATGTTCTCCTGTTTTTTTTAGCAACAGTGCCTCAGAAGCAACTAGTTTGTATGTTTGCATTGGTTCTTATTCAACTAGTGTTAACAAGATGCATACAGTGTGGAATCTCCAGCTCAGACGGCAAAACAGTAATAATTAATTACAGATACGCCAATTAAAATGGGTTTAGCTGAAACCCCCAAAGGCAAATGGATTTCCCACAGATACCTGTTGCTCAGGATTGGTAACACTGATCTGAAGATGAAATCTCTCCAGATTTGTTCATTCACTTCTATCTAGCATGGTCCAGCTTTCAAAGTGAGATGAGAAATCTCACCAATGTGCAATCAGATAAACAATAATATGAAGCCACTGTCAGCAGCTAGTGGAAACAAAAATCCAACCCATACCCAGTGTGATGTAGTGGTTAAGAGTGTTGGACTAGGACTCGGGAAATGGTTCTAGTCCCCTACGAACCATGGATCTCAGGGGTTGACCTTGGACCAGTCTCTCTCAGCCTGATCAACCTCACAGGGCTGTTGTGGACAGGTGTGGAGGAGAGTGCATGCACTGCCTTGAGTTCATTGGAGGAAAGTCAATTTCTTAATAAAATTAATATATAAAAAATGAAATCTCAACCAAGACTGGGGTGGGGGTGGGGGAAAGTTCATAGACAACAATCTGTAATGATACTCCTATTAGGGATGAAAAGACTATTCTCTATTGTTTGCTTCCCATTAAAAAAAAAAATGGGTTTCCCAACAGTTAGGAAGCCACATTGGGAAACATAATAAAGCAACAAGATTTTTGCAGTTTTCTTCCACTATCCCAACATCCAAGAGTGCCCAAGAGAATTTTCTGTGCAGAGGAAAAAATTTCCAGAAAAAAATACCCTTTCTGTGATAATTCCTGTGCAGGGAACAGTGTTTTCTGTGCAAGAACAATATTTTTGTGCAGAAATTGTGGTTTTATTTTTGCACAACCCTCCCCCCATGTATTATTCTACACAGAAAAAAAATATCAAGAACACGGAATACAAGGATACACACACACACACACTGCAGTAGGGAGAAGACTACAGTAATTGTAGCCCTTCCATGTGAGTACAAAATAATTGAGGATTTATATTCCTAATCTTATTTAGGATTATTAAGTATATTTACAATGCCATCTATTTTATATTCTGTGGGTCTAAGTTCAGTTATATAAAAGAAACTTTTAAAAAAAACACAGAAACACATGTATTTGTCCAGTTCCATTTCATTCTACCCCAAGGTGAAAATTTTCTGAAATTCATACAGACTTGGGTTGCTTTTTTATATAATTTGTTAAGAATCTAGTTACTTGCAGATAATTTTCTCGACCCAAAGGAATCTTGCTGTCAGATATGTATGACATTTCATGATCCACACTTTAATTGGTTCTACATTGTTCCCAGAAGGTGAGATGAGATTACACGAAGCCATACATTAGTCAGAATAATTATTCTACACTTTGCCCACTGAAAGTTTCCCTACTAGTTATTCAAACAAAATGGAGCAATCTTGATTAACTAATCTCCCTACATCAGCGTTTCAGGGTGTGTGTGTGTTTTTCCTTTCTTTCTTCTTTTTTCCCCCCATTGAGTACTTCACAGAAATGTTTAAAAAAAATCACTACAATTAAAAAAGCAATTAAAAAGGATTATCGGAATCAAAGTTGATCTTCAATTGCTATGCATATCTCAATCTTTCTTCTATGATACGCCAGATAAAATGCTCTTAAAAACTGCTTTCTTAATAGCTTTAATTATGGAGAACATAAGAAATTTTGTCCTTTTGAGGTGCATCCCATTTCCAATTGAGCCCTTTTATGGGTTGTCATCGAAAAAGTTTGTTTCACTCCATCTTGCTTCACCCGCAGCTGAGCCAGCAGTTTCATTATCCTCGCTGAGCACTGGAAATGGGACACCTTAGGATCATTCTGATTAACTCGGATAAACCTAAAAGAATGCTTGAGCTAGGAAGAAAAAGATTACTGCTTTAAAGGGATGTTCTAAAGAAGCAACTTGGGGGAGGGCTTCATGGAATAATGGTTGCAGATGTAGGCTTGACAGGATATGGGCCATAAAGTGGATTTTTTGGAAAGAGGCCTGGTGTTTTTCTCTGAAGGTCATATCAACCTGTTTTGTTCTGTAAACACTGGTTCATAGCTTCCATACTCTCTGGTTATCCAGCTTTCAGGGAATAATAATAATAATAATAATAATAATAATAACATTTATTTATACCCCGCCCCTCTGTCAAAACAATCGGGGCGGCTTACAAAAATTAAAATACAATACAGATAAAATCCCCAAACACCCCCACACCCACCCTCCCCCATAAAAAAATATTAAACAATTATCAATTAAAACCAACTGATCTAAAATCACATTTAAAAACAATAAATACAATAAAATACAATAAATGGCCAGCGGACTAAAAGAGGCCAGGATCCCCTGAGGCCGGGATCTAATTAGGAAAGGCCTGCCGAAAGAGATCCGTCTTTAGTGCTTTTTTAAAGCTACTCAGGCTTGTTATCTGACGGATCTCATTCCAAAATGATTCTTTAAAGTGAATTTTGCATTTAGGAGGGACAGGAGTCTTGTACTTACTTGTTATGAGGTGACCAAAGTGTGATTATGTGAGTGTCCTGGCTTTGATCATCTTTGTGGTGGTCTTCAGCCTCTGTTGTTTCCAGCATTTCCATTCAAACCCAGGGGAAGCTATCATGAAGTAACTCCTTGTGACATCCTGTATGATGTAGAGGTTTAAGTGTTGGTTTAAGACTCTGGGCTTGGCTGCACTGGGTGGGTGGGGGTATACCCCGGGTCCAGCCCAGAGTATTCCAGCCCTGGCCCACAGCCTTCCCTCCATAACTTGCCCTTCCATAGTTGCAATGGAGGTGTGTCCACACATCCGCGGCCCATGTGCAACCTAATGCTTCTTTTTCCCCATGCTGGTCCTGTCTTCCGAGGCCAAGAACAAAGCCCCTAGCCATAGTCACAAGGCTGGGTGCCTTGCGGTGACCTCAGCAGATGAAACGCACATGAGCCAGCTGGGAAATGGCTGTGCTGGGTACTGTGTGGGTTGAATGTTCAGACACCCACCACCAGTTGTGGTAACAGAACTCACCATTTTCTCCAGAAGAACTGCAGCAAATGGTGAGTATTTTTACCACCTGTCTGCTCTGTTTTAAGGGGTACTTGTCCCTGATTCTTGTTGGAATTGCCCGGATGTCATCTGGACAATTCAGATTAGAAATGGGGCCAAAACTCTGCATTGTCTGTAAAGCCATTCACAGGAACAGGGGGAGGCTATTTCATGTAGACAAGGCTTCTGAGAGAGCAAATCCCCACTCAGCAATGGAAACCTATTGGCTGCATTTGGGCAAGTCACACTCTCTCAGCCTCAGAGGGAGGCAATGGCAAACACCCTCTGAACAAATCTGGCCAAGAAAACCCCATTATAGTTTTGCCTTAGGGTCACTATACGTTGGAAACAACTTGAAGGGAAACAACAACAATGACAATGATGACAACTACAACAATAACTCCTCATGTGAGAACTATTCAGATATAGAAGTGTGGACAGCTGAGGAAGCTGCACAGTGATGGATCAATGTGAGACAAAAAGAGCAAAAACACACATTTCACTCTTGTTGGACGTGCAACTATAAGATGAACTTTTAAATAAAAACATCAAGAAAAATTAAAGAAGAGAAAGAGGAGCTTCTTTCATGGGAAAAAATTGAAGGAGGAAATCAAAGGACAAAATTCAGGACCCCATTTTTCATTCCATTCAGACTTATCAGTGCATTTTGATTGGTAGATGTTACAAAGTTCCACTCAAATTCTCCAAAATCAACATTTCAAAGCTAGGTTTGGAAGTCACACTTTGGGTGCATTTTCTAAGAAGTCAAATGTTTGATCAAAACAGAAAATTTATCAGGAAAATTTTCCACATCCCCCCTCCTCCCCAAAAAATCAGAGTTTCGGAGAGTGTAGCATTAGGTAAGACATGCAACTGGGAGAAAAGGCTGTACAAATTTAAAGTTTGTAAACATTTTCATTTTATTTATTTTAATTTATTTATTTAATTTTCAGAATTTGATTTGAGCAAAATTGTCAGCTTAAGTTTGCATGCAAAAAAATTGATTTTATGATGTCACAAAGTTAATTCAGTATTTATGTCACATTTAGGAAATGGGAGAAATCCAATATAAAATATAAGATGGAAGTCTTAGCTAAAGGGGTTGATCCCAGATCTAGATGAAATATGGGGATTTTTTTCTCTCTCACCTAGATAAGGACATGGGACAAGGGACGTTTAATCTAAGCCACTTGCTTCTTGCCAGAACATGGATGTAATGCAGAGTGGAGTGCAAATCCTGAGATAACAATGACTGGGAAAGAAGGAAGAAGCTAACTAGATACACAAACCCTCCTGGAGTGTCTTTGCAAGTTGCACCAACAAATCAATTAAGCCTTGGAAAATGTAGCAAGCTGCTACTCTCCTAGATGAGCTGGAGATTTGCACATAGCCCTTTCCTCTTGCCTAGTCCTAAATATACCAAAACTGAAGAATTTGCATGCTCATCTCATCCCTGGAGATGACCTATGGAAACTGGAGATTCAGCGCCAAGCCCTGAGAACTGGCAACCATATTTCCAAGACTGGATAGAAAGAGCAAATGTCTTTTTTTTTTCTTTTTTCTTTTTTTAAGGAAGAGAACGGATTTCCCACTACTTTTCACTGCAGAAATCAAAGGTTAACAATCCAGCTTTATATACAAAGGGAAGTATCTGATGGTTAGCACTGCTGCTGTGTGATATCTAGGTAAAGATGAAGGATGGTGAAGGTCTTTCCTACAGGGGATGTTCAGTTAATTAGCTTTATCCTGGCATTGCTAATGTTTTCACTTTTCCACATCATTTCCTCCCCTCCCCACCACCCAATGTGCTAGATATCTTGACATCAATGCATGGGAGCCAAATGGAATAACATACAGAAAATAATCTAGGAATACCTGAATTCAAATCCATATTCAGTTATGAAGCTCACTGAGTGGACTGGCCTTGGATTACCTTCTTTCTAACCTAGCTAATTGACTTCCTCTGTGAAGAAACAAAGTTTAACTTTCAGTATCTCTACAGCTTTATCCTGTGCCAAGGGTCCCCAAATTTGGGGAAGGGGGGCACAATGGGTACATGTGAATTTTATGAAAGTGCCCTGGGTACCATCACAAAATGGTTCTGTAGAAGGGTTGCCCTTTGACAAAATGGCAAGGTACCTTTGCAAGAAAGGCAAGTCAGTGGGGCTAAAGAGAAAACTTGCTCAAGAATCTGCTTACAAGGCCTGAGCAGACAGCAGAAATGGGGTCTGTGTGCTCAAACACCCCATTCCTTTTAATCAACAGTTTTTGCTCCAAGAGGCTACCCATTTCATTGGAAGACAAAACAATTGTTTCTTGAAATCATTTCTAAAGAGCAGATTGGGAACTCTGGCTTGTCTCTTTCCAGACAAGCTGTAGTCATATTTGGTGAGATGCCATGTAGAAGATGAAGTAAGCTTGCTTTCTTTTGTCGAGAGACTAGAACAGAAACCAGTGGATTCAGATAACAAGGGGGGAAAAATCCACCTGAACATTAGGAAGAACTTCCTGATGGTAACAGCTGTTCAGCAGCAGAATAGAAGTTCATAGAGGGTAGTGGACTCTCCTTCTTTGGAAGTTTTAAAATAGAGGTCAGATGCTCATCTTTTGGGAGTGGTTTAGTTGTGTATTCCTGCATGATAGGTGGTTGGACCAGATGCTCCTTGTGGTAGGACTCTCTGGCAGAACTTCCTTCACAAAACAAAAAACAAAACCCCCCACAGATGTCAAGATTCCACAAGGTTCAGCCATGACTATGGGCATGTCTACATGGGTAATTTACTCCATCTTTCCACCATCTTGGTGCCCTGCAGTCCTGACAGCGCAGGGCTTTTGCCACATTTTGCCCCCAGACAGTCCAGATACCCCCGGGCCAAAGGTGAGGCTAAGACATGGCCAGACAAAATATTTTTCTTTTACAACAATAGCTGTTAAAATACATTCCAACCAAAATAAAACTGATGGGGCCCGTGTGATTGCAGGAGCCCATTCTAGCATGCCAGCCCATCTCTGTGGCTGTGGCTGCCTTCTGCCATTGCTTTTCCACAGCACGAAGCAGGCTCGCACCATGTGACCAAAGTTGGCGGCATGCAGGGGTCCTTCATCACATGTTGTGAGCCAGTTTCCTGCCTTCAGAGAGAGAGGGGGAAGAGGAGGCAGAAATGGGCTAGTGTGCCTGTCTGGACTTCCTCCCATTCCATACAGGTAATGGGAGGAACGGGCCAGAATCGCAGGCAGGATACTGGGGAGCTGGAATATCCTGGCCCATATAGATGAGCCCTAGGAAAGTGAGATCAAAGACCTAATGTGGATGCACCCATGAAGACTTCCAGGGAAATAAAGATATAATTCTTTGATAATCTCATTCTCAAAGGAAGCAATGACTAATTTTATCAACCTTCTGTGAGAGTCTTTGAGCAAGGCACAATTTTCAAAGACTATTCACAGTCTTCTGCATAAATTTTACCCATTCTCTCTCCCACTGTGTTTATGTGTGTGTAAAACAAAGCATTTTCCATATAAGAAATGACATTTTCTATGCGGAAAATAATATTTCTGCACAGAAATATTATTTCCTGAATAGAAAAATGCCATTTCTGGACTAGGAGATGCTGTTATCTGTGTGACTGATGTACACAATTTTATGCAAAATATCTTCTTCAGCTGCACAGATTCTTGTGAGTCCTCCTCATTTCCCAATGCTCAAGAAACACAAATATTTTTTCCAAATCTTTTTGTATAGCCTTTCCATCCCTAAGACATTTCACCTTGGGGGAGGAGGGCAACAGAAGAAGGGCCGTCCATGCAGTCTGGAGGGCTGCAAAAACAGCCTTGGAGGGCCACATGTTGCCCACCCATGCCCTAATGGTAGGGCTGCCCCATCAACTTTCTTTGGAATTTGCAAAGGTGAGGGTCCATAACTATCCCTCATTTCAAGGGATTTCACACACACACACACACCTCCATCAAGGAGCCTCTCCCCAGACATTCCAGTTCTGAGGAACCATTGCTCCATCCTGTTTGTGCTGCTGGTGAGATGAACTCGGGTGTGTTCTCTCACCAGCTTGCTCCGGCAGACCTTCCCTTACGTTTCAATCAGAATTTCTTTTCTTTCTTTTCTTTTCTTTTTTCAAAAAGAAAGCTCATTTCCCTGCCAGCCCCTCCCCCTCCTCCCCAAATTCTACTGATCCTTCTGTTGTCATGGAAACCATCTCCTGCTGGCAACAATCAAGAAAGAAACCTGATTTGGGGTTTTAATTAATAGCTTGGAAATGGAAATGTAACAGTGACTGGCAGCTCAACTAAGTAACTGTCCTCCCAAAGTGAATGAAACTAGAGTTGCTGAAATGCTTCAAATTGTTTCCTCCTCTGCTGCATAAACTCCCTTTCTTTTGCTTTGTTTTTTCCCCCTTGATTTTTCTCTTCTTTTTATAACCAGAGGCCCCCTTAATTTCTACTGCTCCCCCCAATGACACCTCCCTAGCGTGCCAATGTATTTTTGTCAATGTAAATGATTTGGACAAACATGGCAATCTCTTTCTTTTCTTAGCCTATTGTTCTCTCTCTCTCTCTCTGTGTGTGTGTGTGTGTGTGTGTGTGTGTTTCCAAACAAGAAACAAGGAAAGCTACTGTTAGTTTCTTTCTTTCGGATACTTCCTGCCATACAGCCACAGCTCCCAACATGACTAAGAACCAGATACCACTAAATACAAGATGGGCTTAGTCAAGATTAGGAATCATACAGCCTTCTAGATGTTAGAGTCATAGAACCATAGTGTTGGGAGGGACCACAAGTGTCATCTAGTCCAACCCCCTGCCATGCAAGAATACACAACTACAGCACTCTTGACAGCCTCTGTTTGAAGACCTCGAAAGAAGGAGAGTCCACCATCTTCTGAGGCAGTCCGTTCCACTGTCGAACCTGTCCAAACAATGTCTGGGCAACCAGCCAAAAGATTGTTACTACACAGCTGATAGCAGAGGCACAGCACAGTCAAGGTAATTACAGGCAAAGGAATCAAGGCAGCATGAAATCAACTCAACTTACTTTACTAGCAAGCAAAACACAAGTCCACAAGCAATGTCCAAAATACAAGGTCCAGGTCCAGCAAACAGAGTTCAGGATAGTCTGGCAGAATCCAGGTCAGACAAACAGAGTCCAGAATAAACAAACACAGCCCAGGTCAAACACAGCCCAGGTCAAACACAGCAAGCAGGAACACAATGGGTAGGTCAGGTAATCTCCGACAACCTCAGAAGGGCATTGCTGTGTATTTATAGAGCAGCAGCTAGTGCAGCTGCTGCTTAACTAATTGCTGCTTCCTATAAATATGCTGAGAGCACCTCAAGCCCTCCTTTTGTTCTCACCGTGCTGTGAAGGTAGTTATAGGTAAGTTGTCCTTTGTATCTGAAGGGGCAGGACCTATTGTCTGTGTCTGAGGCCTGCAGCTCTGGAACATCCTCCTGCTCTGGTTCTAAACTTCATTTAGACCACATGTTTCTCAACCTTGAGTGAGCTGTTATGCAAAACCCTCATATCCATGGAAAGGTTCATGCATGTCTTGGTCTTATAATGGGGAATTTAGCATGCGAGAGGTTGCATAACATGTGAGATTTAAAACCCTGTGTTTACCAGTGGAGCAAAAGAGGGATACAGAGGCAGGGGTCAAAAATCACTGAAGAAACTTTATTGAGCTGTTTAAAACACATCCACACACACAAGCATTCCTCTAGCAAGCACACAAAACTATTTAAAGTAAGGCAAGAAATAGTTAGAAGTGGATTAGATTTAGGCTTTGGGGTCTATACTTAACCTGGTCCTGAAGAGGAAGTCTCCTCGAGAGTAATGGCTTGGTAAAGTGAAAGGCAATTAAAAAACAGGACCACATGACAGTGGATTGACTGAATCAAGGAAGCCAGAGGCCTGATTTTGCAACACTGGAACAGGGCTGCTGATGACCAGGTATTGTAGAGGTCTCTGATTCATAACATCATTGTAAGCTGAAGCCCACTTGACACACAAATAACCATAAAAATAAAGTCACTGGGTACAGCAGCAGCAAAGGGATAGTGTTATCCTGCCCAGCCCACATTCCCCACACACATTCTTTCAGTGTGTAACAGGGTCATTAGAACCACGCTGTACGTATTGAAACCCTGTGCAAGTAACTTCCAAATTTGCCGGAGCATTTTCCTTGAAATTTCAATTGATCCATGATAGAAATGTATCTCTCACCTGGCTACTTTGATTTTGAGGGTCATGTCAGGAACAGGTAAAAGAAAAGGAAGAGACCTAGGAATCTTGACCATCTTATGAAGAAGGATGGGAAAGTCTGACTATTTCACTTTCTCTTGCATTTCAATTTCCCAGATTTTGGCAAAGTTCCCACAAAGTGAACTGAATGGAGGCAAAATTGTCACCTGTCCCTAGTAAGAGCTGGCAAATCTTGCCAGATTTGAATTCTCACACATGTAAATTTCACAATGCTGATTTTAAAAGGAAAGCAGAGTGAAATTCTCACCCAAGCCTCCCAAGCAGAACCATGGAAAATATTTCACTGGCTACTGGAACCTGTGGTTGCCTTACCACAGTGATTCTTAACTTGTGGTCCAGGGATCCCAAGGGCCATGATGCCCTCACAGGGGGTCCATGAAGGCTTAAAGTCTTCTCAGCCTACCTACTGCCTGCCATGGAATGGCCATGTGACAGGAGCCAATGCAAAGGCTGGCTGACTTGGCTTGTACATTGCCATTCAAACCACTCCAGCCACAAACTTGCAGGAAGAAATAGGAGAAAAGTCTTCCCTTCCCCTCCTGTGCCTCTGAGGGAAGGTTTTTATGGATGGTGTAATTGTATTATTATTGTTAATTGTTTGTTGTTGTTGTTTTAAATATTGAGTTAAGTCTTGGGGGTCTGTAGCAACAAAAGACATTTAAAGAGGGTACCTGGTAAAGAAAAAGTTAAGAGCCACTGCCTTACCACATTGAGTTCTGCACTGAGCACGAGTAAGCAGTTTAATTCTAGCTTGATATAACACACATTCTGGATGATGGGCTTCTGCTGGTAAAAGCTTAGGATATTCTAAGGGTGCCCAGCTAGGCTAGCCAATCAATGAGGAGGATGGGTTTTATATTAAGCTTGTTTTCCTACCACACAAGACACCAGAGTGCCAGTACCAAGAAGAAACTTCTCCCTTATCTGCTTGGGTTGTGGTTGTGGTTGTGTGCCTTCAAGCCATTTCCAATGCCCAGCAAGCCTAAGGTGATGCTATCATGAAGGTTTTGTTGACAACCTTGGTTCAAAGGAGGCTTGTCATTGCTTTCCTTTGAGGCTGAAAGCATGTGGCTTGCCCAAAGTCATCCAGTAGCTTTCCATGTCTGAGTGGGGATTTGAACCTTGGACTCCCAGAGGACTAGTCCATCACTTAAACTACTACACTACACTGGCTTATCTGCCTGAGACTATGTGCCATTTTGCATGACCATCAAAGAAAGTGAAAGAAACAGCCTAACCAAGACATTGACTGAAGATAGGTTGGCACCATCCCTGACGTGGGATGGCACTGTGGACTAAACCAGAGTTGACAAAATCTATGTAATGGTGAAAGTGATTACAAATTCTGGTGATGAAAAGCTGTACTTTTTAGGTGTTAGTGAACCCTGCAGGTTTGTAATGTGTTTAAACTGTTTTAACTCTTGTATTTTAAATAGAATTTTTATTTCATTTTAAAAAAAAATCTTTTGAACAAATAGTTTTTAGCTGCACTTTGTTTTAATTTATTGTTTGAGTTCTGTCTTAGAAGAAAGGTAGAGTATAAATTTAATAAATGAACACAGCACTGGTCCTAGACTGTAACTTCATTCATGGGTCCACCTTGGTCACAGGTGGAGCAGTCAATTAGTTGATTGCAATTATATACTATTAAGATAAAGTTATGAGGACCAAAAGATTAATTCTCTATTTGGTTTTGTTTTTCTGATCTACTTAAGAAACATTCTAATTCTCACCCAAAGCTCATATAGACAACTTCACAGAAATATCTTTCCTATTGCACTTGTTACATTCGTGATGCACAAAATGAGTCCATCTGTATATTAGAATAATGTCTGGAGGAGAAAAAGATCTGGCAAATTTTGCTGTCTTGTTTTGTTTCACTTTGGGATCTGTTGCTTCAGCAGCAAGGATGGAACAAGGTCAGTTTAATATTGCTCTCAGCAAAAGAAAATTTAGCGAAAGTACCTCTATAAGCCTCAGCTTATTCTCATGTTGGGTAAAAACCCTGGGCTCATCTACACAAGCCAGAATATATTGGCTTTATCCTGGCATATCCTGGCTATGGATCAGGACTGTTCCTCGCCTGTTTCCTCCACAAAATGGGCCAGAGTCCAGACAGGAATGCTGGCCCATCACTACAGTAACCACCACCATCTCCCCTGCCCTCCCAGAAGTGAGGAAGCCACCCCACTCATGTGACCAAGACCCCTGCATATGACCAGCCTTGGTCACATGCTGCGGGACTCCTTCATGCTTTGGAAGAGCAAGGCAGACCAACAGCTGCAACAACAGGCTAGCCTGCCAGGACTAGCTCCTGTGGACATATGGGGCCCAATCCAATCCTTCCCAGTGGGATCAGATTAAAGCAGGTATTTTCTTAAAATGTGATAAAGGTCCCTACCCTGTCTTCTGAGCCCTGCATCTGCCCTGGGGATGTTGAGGACTACCTGGGGGCAGAATAGGGCAAAACCACTGCTTCATCAGGACTAGAGGGCTCTAAGAAGGGGGCAAGATGGAGTATATTGCTCATATAAAAAAGTCCCCTGTCTGTAGGCTTGAGATATAAGCATATGTACATTTTTAAAAAGAACGCAAAAAGGCATCCCAAAAGATGCCATTAAATTTTCTACCTGTGTGAGAACATTTTTCTGGAAAAAATTGCTTTTTTTGTGGGCGGGGCGTGGAGAACCCTCTGGCCAGAAACCTGTTGGGGAGCTGCATCTTTGTAAATGGACTTCTGTCTGTGGGAGTTAGAATTGGCAAGTTCATTAACATACATATCCAGTAAGAGGCTGCTGTTATGTTATTACATAGGGAAGCCAACAAAATGGCCAACAAACCTCAGGACTTATGCACAAATGGTCCTAATGCATAAGGACCAACGGGACCAATGCACATAGGGGACCAATGCACATAGGCCCCAATGTGCATTGGAACACCAGCCAGGGAGTGCTGATGTGCATCAGTAGAGTGTAATGTGTGCTGGGACACTCTTGCTGGTTTCCTTATATGCATTTTTGCAATTCACTAATAGGGTTTCTCAGTGCTTCTGCTACATAGCTAACTACAGGAAAAGAGATTCTACCTAAACATTAGGAAGAACTTCCTGGCAGTAAGAGCTGTTCAAAAGTGGAATACACTGCCTTGGAAGGTGGTGGACTCTCCTTTGGAGGCTTTTAAAAAGAGGATGGATGGCCATCTGTTGGGAATGATCTGATTGTGTATTCCTGCATGGCAGAATGGGGTTAGACTGGATGGCCCTTCTGGTCTATTCCAACTCTATGGTTCTATATGAAAAATTTCATAACATAGACTATGCTAAAGGATTCCAGCCCTTGTTCTTTCTGCAGTACCAGACATTGTTTTCTATGCAAAACTTTGATTTTTATGCAAAAAAGTTATTTTTCACATTTTTTTTTGTAGAAAAAGTTTTTTTTTCATTTTGCAAAAAAAAAAAAAAATCCTGAGAAGAACACACACACACACACACACACACACACACACAAACCTTTTGTAATATCACTCGCTGGAGAGAAAATTGTTGAAATTATTATTTCTGTATTGAACTTGTATTAAAGTATGGCTTTCACACTAGATTTCAGAGACTTCAAAAATTACTGTCCCCTGATTGTCAAAAACTGTTGGTTTTGGTCTCAAAGTTGACCCCTAACTTGTGAAACATGTAAATTTTCTGTGAAGTTTTCATCTTCTAACCAAAGGGACTTGCTTTGTCCCCAGATCCCACCCAGATATCAGATATCTATTTCTAGGACAGCTAGCCTTCAGTTGGCAACCCTTAGCCTGGCTCTCACTTTGAGAAACAAAGTGCTGAAGAATGTCTCCAACATGGTCTTTGTAACATATCTATGTCACAATGCCATGAATTAATAGGAATAATTCACTATCACTCATGGCCCTTACAAGGGGTGGGCAGGCTAAGAGGGCTCTAGCCTGCCCCCCCCCCCGGTACCCGGGATTAGGAGAGAGGCCTGGTGTGATATTATTGTAAGTTTTTATGTAAATCCATTTAGTGTTTTTTTTAAATAAATATAAATATTACTTTGGTTTCATCGTTTAAGCTGACTTATTTTAATTTTTATCCTAAATCTTGTAGAGCATCTTGCTACCCTTTATCTTAGGAGTAGAAAGGCGGCCCCACCAAAGATCCTGACCTGGGGACCCGCTTCAGTATGTGGGGGCCATGCTACTACTATGACATGAATTATTATGACTCTAGAATGGAGGGAAAACAACAAGAGATTCTTTGTCTCAAGTATTTTTTTTAAGGGGGAAAACATTGAAGCAACCCAACCTAGTTTGGGCTGATTGGTATAGCTCGTTTGTGGTGACTCACTGAACTTATGAAATTGCTTAATTGGCTGCCTCTGGTTCAGGTGGATGGCATTTTGGAGTGCTAGAAAATGACAAGTGCTGAAGTTTCAGCATCTTCCACAGAAAGTAGATATTGTGATGGTTGCCAGATGGCTACTAGGTTTAGTTTGGACTCTGCAAGAAGGACCTCTCTTGTCCTGTGTCAGGAGCTTGTTTCTTCTTGAGTTTGTAATATCTAGGAATAAGCTATCTGTATAAGACACTGGGGTTTCACGGAGCTCACATGTTCTGGAAAAAAAAAAGGAAAACATTGTTCATGAGCGGAGACTCAAAATAAAGTAAAACAAAATAAAATTGATGGCTTATTTGAGATATGAAGCAAGGTTGAGATGAAAATTTGGGTGTAATTCAAAGAAACGCCACAAAATCAAAACAGAGAGATTTTTGCATCTCTACTTGAAAATCAACCTTTGGGGAAGTTTGGAAAAATCTTAATGCAAGGGGCCCTTTCACACTACACACTTACAGCTAGCCCCCCATAACTCATCCACAGATTCAACCAACCACGGATTGAAAATATTTGGAAAAAAGTGTGTGTCCCCCCCCCCTCTGCCTGGCAGGCCATTACTACAGCTCAAGTGCTTTCTCAGCCTCTTTCTTTCTGCCTCCCCTCCTCTCCAGCCTTCCCTCCCTCAGCCACCTGTCAATTAAACAGAACACCATAATAACGCCAGTGGAATGCAAAAGGATGATGACCTCTGATATCAGCATCCTTTTGCATTCTGCTGGATTCATTATGGCACCACATTAGCAGTGTCTGATAATCTCCTATAACAGGCTAATGCTATGATTCCACTTTAACTGCCACGGCTGCAGTGTTTTTAGAAATCCTGGGGTTTTGTAGTTTGGCGAGGCACTAGAGCTCACTGGCTACAAATTCAAAGTCTCCCTCCCTCAACTGCAAATCCCAGGATTCCACAGGATGTAGCCATGCCAATTAAAATGGAATCATAGTGCTATCATTGTGTAGTAGGCTTTTAATGTATAAGCAGCAGGGTTTGTTTTATTTTGTATGTTTTAGTTTTTAATCTGTTTTATATTATGCTTTAATCATAGAATCAAAGAATCATAGAATTGGAGAGTTAGAAGAGGCCACAAGGGCCATCCAGTCCAACCCCCTGCCATGCAGGAAAGCATGATCAAAGCATCCCTGACAGATGGCCATCCAACCTCTGTTTAAAGACCTCCAAGGAAGGAGACCCCACCATGCTCTGAGGGACTATGTTCCACTGCCGAACAGCTCTTACTGTCAGAAAGTTCCTCCTAATGTTGAGGTGGAATCTCTGTTCCTGGATCTTGTGTCCATTGTTCCATGTCCTAGTCTCTGGAGCAGCAGAAAACAAGCTTGCTCCATCCTCAATATGACACCCCTTCAAATACTTAAACAGGGCTATCATATTGCCCCTTAACCGTTTTTTTTTTCCAGGCTAAACATACCCAGCTCCCTAAGCTGCTGCTCAAAGGACATGGCTTCCAGAACTTTCACCATTTTGGTCACCCTCCTCTGGACATGCTCTAACTTGTCAACATCCTTCTTGACTTTTGGTGCCCAGAACTGGACACAGTATTCCAGGTGAGGTCTGACAAAGCAGAATAGAGTGGCACTATTACTTCCCTTGATCTAGACACTATACTTCTATTGATGCAGTCCAAAATCACATTGGCCTTTTTAGATGCCGCGTCACACTGTTGACTCATGTTCAACTTGTGGTCTACCAGGACTCCTAGATCCCTATCGCATGTAGTCTCGTTCAGCCAGGTCTCCCCCATCTGATTTTAACTATTTTATTTTAAATATTTTAACTGCATATCTGGGATTTTTAATTTGTTTTATGTAAGCTACCTTGGGTCCCATCTAGGGAGAAAGGTGGCATAAAAATTAAATTAAATTAAATTAAATTAAATTAAATTAAATTAATAAAATAGTATGAAAGGACCCTAGGGGAAAAAAAATCTTTAAAAAATGCATCTCAGCTTTTGTATTCTGGGAAAGTTTGCTTTCCATCAACAACAAACAGAGATGGGGTGGGGGGAACCACTCACAATAATTGCCTCATGTGAGGGAAGTTGATATGTGGTGTACTTAGCAAACAACATCGGTTCAGTAGGGAGTTCAGTTTTCTTCCTTCAGATCTTCCCACATGTTGGGAATATAGTGGGCAGATATTTGCCAATGGCCTTTTTATGTTTGAATATGAGCAGCTCTTCTGACACTGATGAGGCCTGCCAAGGAAAATATTGCATAGCAGGGGGTGGGTGGGGGAAGACACCCTTTCTTTCCATGGTGAATTGAAGCATCGTATCCTTGAGCAGCAGGCAAAGTGTCTACTAAGTATTGTCCTGTCTAGAAGACAAATATTTTGCATGATGCAGGAACTGTTGCCTTGCCTTTCCAATTGGTCCTTTCCAATCCTAGTTTGGTAAGTGATCCAGAAATGATTCTTCCAGGATCTGCAATAGAATCCAAGAAAACTTGACAGACTAACTAAATCTGGAAGATACATGGGAGTCCGATAAGGTGGTCTAATCCCGACATTTATTAGTGCATTTGAAATGTGTATATTTTGGCTTGGGTTGGTAAAGTATCATATTGGCCCGAATACCACAAAAATAAGAGGGAAGAAGTGTTTTTAGGATTTCAGCCAATTTCTAGGAACCAAAATAGCACAGCTGAGCTAAAGCAACTGAGTTTATTTGAAAATAAACAGGAGTGTCAAGCCAACTTATATGTGTGTTGTTTACTCTGGCAGCCATCTTCTACAAGCCCTGATTTATATGTGGCACAAAATGGCTCCTACACATTTACATAGAAGCCAAGCCATATCGCCGATGGCGGGAGCATTTGGAAAATTCAGAAATGGTGAACAAGCTGTGCAGGGGAGAAATGAGCTGTGAACAATAGCATGTGGTGGTAGCATCTGCAGAAGGCAGATAAACTTAGTTTTCTTTTTAAATAATTTTAAACACAGAGGTTTGTTGTAGTCCTTCTGGCTATAGCAGGAAGATTGAAAAGGACATCTGTCAAAGCAGGAAATAGTCAACTTTTTTGGCAATGATTGCTACATTCACTTGTTTGTGTTGCTTATTATATAATTTAGGAGTGGGTAACTTTTGCTCTTCCTTGTGTCATTATTCTGCAAATAGAGCTTGGAACAGTTACTTTTTTGGACTATCATTCCACGCATCCTTCAACATTAGCTACAGTGGCTACGGATTATAAGAGCCCCTTCCAACAATACATTCTGCATGACAGAGGGAATAGAAGCACCCTTGGACCTCTTTTACAAAGCGCTCCACGGATAAATTGTTGTTGTATTTATTTTTTTATTTAATTGCAAAACTAGTATGGCTTGGAGAACTTCAGAATGAAATACTGGACTCCAGCAGCCTGACATCTTTATACCTTTGGGCAAAACATGGACTGAAAGACATCCTTAGGATGTCTGATAGAGGCTGATGATCAGTTGTAGATGGTGGATAACACGTCAGTGAAAGAGTGAGTCCTCTCAGAGGCTGCATCTGCACTGCAGAAATCGTCAAGTTTCATACCACTCTAATTGCCATGGCACAATGCTATTGAATCTTGGGATTTGTAGTCTGCTGTGGCACCAGAGTTCTCTGACAGAAAAGTCTAAATAGCTCACAAAACGACAGATCCCAGAATTCCAATAGCATTGGGCTGTGGCTGTTAAAGCGGCATCAAACAGGATTACGTCTACAGTGCAGATTCAGCTTGAGTTTTAGTCTGATGTTCAAAGGAGCTAGCCATGATGCTGACCTATTTGGAGAATGCCATCTGTGGTGGATGCTACTCCCACTACCTGGTTGTGTCATGGGCCAGGATTCAGACTTGCATTCTGAATCTGAAGAAGAGACTCATACAGCTCTCCCAGTTGAAGAGGAAACTCATGAAGCTCTCCTGGTTGAAGAGCTACCTCAGCCTGAGGAGGAACAGAACCAGGACTAACCTGAAGCCCACTTGGGACACAGCTAGAGAAATAGCATGGCCCCTAAGTCCATGGACCCAGCATGTGGAGTGGAGAGCAGAGCTGCGACACTCAAGGAGGCTTCTTGCCAAACAGCAAGGGTGGGGGGGATCCTAATAGAAGCCAGATGGTGCCAGCCTGTTTAAAAGCTGACTCTGGCCAGGGCTGGTTGCTGAAAGCAACTTGTCTGCTCTCTGGCTCACATTCTTATTCATGACTCTTGTGACTCTGACCCCTGGACTGCCTGATGAACCTTGTTGGATTCTTAGACCCTGGACTACTTGACTACGCTTTTGCCAAATGGGCTCCCACAGGCAAGGACATTTTCTGAGCTCTGTTGATTTATTTCCTTTGCTGAGCTATCTCAGAACTCCATGCGAATTGTTTCCTCCATTGGTCTGTCTGCCAGTGTGTGCTAGCTGAGCCAGGACAGGTTGCTCCCCAGTCCCCAATAGCCAGGGACTGCCATGTGCAGCCCCATTTCCCTGGTCACTGCTCAGTTGCAGGGGTAGGCTCAGCCTCATTCCAGTTGCTTTTGAACACCAAGGGAAGGACAGCATTTGTGCTCAGCATAAGTTTGCTTCATCCTGCCAAGGTGGACAAGAGGAACCAGAATGAGCCCAGGCTCACTCCCACAGACAATCAGTGGTTGGAAAGGTGGAGCTGAGCCCCACAGCTTTCTGCCTGTTGTGGTACACTGAACTGGGAGCCTTTGTAGAGAAGTAGCACTGGGCACCTCCTTCTGCAAGGTCTGAAAAAGTAGCTACACAGGCATATCCACCAAGTATGCCTGGAAATGTCACCAACAGGATGCAGGCCATGATGACTTCATCTGCTACCTGCCTCAGGCTTCCCTGTTCCCACTGAGCTTACCTACAATTCCCTCACAGTAGCAGGATGGGAAATAGAGAGAAAAAGGCAGAAGGGGGAAATTGTTCTCAGATATCTCCATTGTCACACAAAGTATTTTGAGCTGCCTTGGTCTTGAATGAACCATTAAGACCCATTATGTTTACCATAAAATGCTATTACCGGTGGAAATGAAAACTTCTAAAACACACACACACGCACACACACGGAATCCCCCACTCCTGGGTTTTCCAATTTCTCTGTATGGCTATGAAGGGTGGACAGTGAAGAAAGTTGACAGAAGTTAAAATTGAAATGTAGTTACACATTTGAAATGTAGTTCTGGAGGAGAGTTCCATGTAAACCATAGACTGCCAAAAAGACAAATAAATGGGTCTAATAACAAATTAAGTCTGAATTCTCCTTAGAAGACAAAATGACTAACCTGAGGCTATTGTACTTTGGACATACCATACCACAATATGATCCATCAGAAGAGATTATAATCTCCAGTAAAGGTGAAGGCAGTAGAAAAAGTGGAAGACGGCATTAAAGATGGATAGACTCAGCAACTTTTTAAAGTTGCCATAGTGAAAATCAGAGAGAGCACCTATTCATTTAACAGTTGTGCAGAAGAGGGGATTTCAGAGGCATTATGTGTTACCTGCTTGCATGTCAAGTAACACCTGCTGAAATTCCCTTTTCTACACAAGCATTAAAGGTATAGGAGCCATCTCCAGTTTCCAATCTGATAACCCTAGCCAGTCTCGATGTCCAATAGGTTCCATCCCTGCTTTATCAAACATTGGACTTTATCAGGCCCAGCAAAAACCATGTCATTAGGATGCAATAATACTACAAAAGGCTGAAATTATCAGATGACTGCATCGTTTACCCATTCCCACTGCATCATGCTGGTGTGAATGGGGCATCACTTTTTATTGATGGCTTAGTCTATCAATAAAAAGTGATGCCTCATTCACACCAGAGCGATGCAGTGGGAACAGGTAAATGATGAGGACATCTGATAATTTTGCACTTTGTGCTATCATTGTCCCCTAAATTGCATGTTGTTTTTGTGAGATTTGGCTCATCTGATAAAGTCCATTGTCAGGTCCACCATTTGACAGCTCTTGCCTTTGATAGATGGAGAGCTTTGAAAAGTTACTCTTTGGACTCCAACCCCCAGTAGTTTCTAACTAGTGTGGGGCCCCTGACCCTTAGCATAAGGCATGAGGCATAATATCATCCCACTTGAGGTGAATTTACATGACGTAACTTTGCTAGCATTTTAAATTCTAGGGGGGATGGCATCCTTTTGGTGTCTTATGCATACATAAATTCTCTTATGTCTGTAGTTGTACTCTTTTGGGCAATGAGTAATGTTCATATTCTGCTGAAGGCTACGAAAGCAGAGTTATACATGTGGTGTCATTGCACAGAGTTGCACATGGAATGTTGTGCATCGAGCATTGATTGCATGGTTGTGTATTCCATATGTGCACAATACACATTTAGTGCTGGTTTTCTGTAAGGAGGTGGCAGTGCTCAACTGAGGCATAACACTGTGAGACCAACGTTATGCTATATCTCTTCGATGTTGGGTCTTGGGTGAGATTTGTAGTTTAGGGAGGCACTTGGAATTCTCTGATAAAGAGTTCCAGTACTATATTTCAGGGGAATGTGCTAGGGTGCTCTAGGGGAAGAGAATTCTAAAGTCCTCAGCAAATCACAAATCCCAGGATCACATAGCTGAAATGATATCATTGAGCAATGCAGATACATCCCTGGTCTTTTCCCACCAAAGCTCAGGGTTCAAAGCACTGGAGTCATGGAAGCTCTACCTTGCAGTGGGTGGGCTTCAGGAACTTAAGTGAGAAGATGGTCCACTGTGAAGGAAATACCCTAGGTAGCTTTTTGGTTCCATCACCCCCCACCACTTTTCTCTATTGTTTTTCTGTGTTTTCCCCTCAAGGCTGTGTTCTTTTGGCGGGCATTACCTGTTGATCATACCTCTTCACTGTAATTATTCCAGACAGCTTTTTGGCTCTGGTTGCTGCTTCATTGGTTACATAAATCTTGCAAATTATTACCGCAGCGCTAAACTATAATTACTCACAAACCCCAACATGCCAAGAGGTGTATTAATTTGATAATTTAATAAACACTTTGGTGCATATATAACTATAATTACTACTTCCAAGCTGACACATATACTGTATCGATGTGTGCGAGTGTGAGTGTATGAGTGTGATGGCAGGATTCAGCTGATCACCAGATAGTGAACATTTGAAACAGAGTGAGTTGACACATCAAATTAAATTCTACTAAAAGAAATCTGGATTATTATCCTAAAGAATTCATATTAAACTCCCAGTGAAGATAAGCTGGTCATGCTGATAAGGATCCAGTTCCTCAACAGGATGATGGAGATGTTGTGCATTTTTATCTGAGGGAGATCAATATTATAATTAGATATTTCAGTCAAAGATTGTAGTCAAACATTAATATTTGAGAGGAAATATAGCTGCTATGAGACCCCTGCTGAAATTTTACCTCCACCTCTTGCTTGCTCAGTAATTGTTCAATAGCCTTAGGTTGCAATCCTTTCTACATGTGTATGTGTGCATGCCTGCCTTCAATTCACCTGTTAACTTATGGTGACCCCATGAATTTCATAGGGTTTTCTTAGGCAAGTGGTTTGGCCAGTTACTGGGGAGTAAATCCCACTGAAGCCAATGTGGTTTAGAATTGCAATGCTGGTCTTCCCTCTACATTACAGAGATAATATTGGTCTACCATAATACTGCATGCATTATTCAGAATGTGCCAGTGCAATGTTGGAGGCATTTGAAAATTCAGCATTATTGTGCTCTCAGTAAGTAGCTATTTGCCTGTTCAAGCCATCTTAGTACGGACAACTGAAATGTTAAAAAAGGAAAGGACACATTAAATATGTGCAAACGAAATCATCAGGTTCTGAATGTTAAGTATGCCTTTATTTTAGGTGAAAAATGAAACATTGAATGCCAAAAATTTAGTACAGCTTGAGTATCCCTTATCCAAAATCTTGGAACAGAAGTGTTTTGGATTTTGGATTTTTTAAAAAAATTGGAATACCTTTATTTGCATATAGGTACATAATGAGATATCTTGGACATGGGACCCAAGTCTAAACATGAAATTCATTTATATTTCATACACACCTTACACACAAAGCCTGGAGGTAATTTTACATAATATTTTAAATAATTTTGTGCAATGAAACAACGTTTGTGTACATTGAAAGCAAAGGGGTCACTATCTCAGCCACAGATGGGGACAATTTTTGATAAAGAGTTCTGGATAAGGGATGCTCAATCCGTATTTAGATATCAACTTATTTTAGTTTTAAATGTCAGGTGAATTTTTCCAAGTTTAAGGCACAAAGTAGCTAATTATTATTGAGTATTAAGTCCCACTGTTTTCAGTATTTCTTTTTGTATCCTGTTTATTGATCAATAAAAAAATCTTGATCAGAAGAAAAAAAACCACTTGCACTTCAAGTGTATTTGCTTTCAAGAACCAAATATTTCTGAGAAAATTATTTGGACGTTAAATAGACCTTGTGTGAATATTCTCATTCTTGAAGTTTCTAGGTGGGAAGGCATGCCTCAACATCCTTATTTTGATCATGTACAATATCCTCCACCCCAGATCAATTCTGACAATAACCAATGGAATATGGTTAGGAAAACCAAAATATTAACAAAGCAAGTAAATATACACTTACAGTGCTATCCTAACTCAAAGATAGGCTGGCTGGAGTGGGTTAGGATGAGGTGTAAGGCTGCACTGGTCTTAGGCTGGCTGAACATCCTGTATGCCAGCATAACCCCTGTGCACCAAATGATCTCTGAGATCAAGCACCACAAAGGCTGGGGTCAGCTGGCTAAAGAGAGCCAAAAAGGGGGTGGAGAAGGGATGCAGCAGGGGAGGAACTAGTTATGTCACCTCCAAACTTTGCTCAGCCCAGAGACATAGCCCCTGTGCCAACCCAAAGTTAGGCCAAGATTAGAGTTGGCCTGGGTTATTTCTAACACATGGAAACCAATGGGAGTGCTTCCAAAATAATATTTCTGGGTCCAACTCCATTTGCTGGAGCCACGCCTATCCAGGGAGGACCGAGGTTTGGATCCAGAATAGCTTCAGCCCACCTAATTTTGGCTCAGCCAGCTTTTGGCCCACTTGCTGAATTAGGATTGTACTGTTAAAGAAATTTGTGTCTTCCACAATGAGCATGGCATTGATGACATACAATATGCAATGATGTCAGCAGGATGAAGAAGATGGTTCCCAAGCACAGCAAGATTGGCACATATTTTAAAGTACATCAAGTTCTATACACTTCCCATGTAAAGCACCCCATTAAGTCCACTGTCTAAAAATACCTAACTGCTCCATAGATAGAAATGCAAGGTGTAGGTCATTGGCCTAAATCCTACTGTTAGTCCCAAGTGGAGTAGATCCATTGGATCAATTGGATTTCTCTACATGTTGACTCATCATTCAACAAATGAATATCTGGGCCTACCCTAGTTGGGACATTGTTATTGTGTGCCTCCAAGTTGTGTACAACTTATGGAGAACCTATTTTGCCGTTTTCTTGGCAAGATTTATTCAGAGAGATTTTTGTCTTTGCCTTCCTCTGAGGCTGAGAGAGTGTGACTTGCATAAGGTCACCCAGTTGGTTTCCACAGCCAAGCAGGGATTCGAACCCTGGTCTCCAGAGTCGTAGTCCAATGTAGTCTAACCAACAGGAATCCAGCCCTCATTTCACTATTCTCCATTCCTGAGTCCTCATTCACAATCAGAAAGAAGTACAGCTGTCCCTTCATATTTGCTGCGGTTTGGTTCCAGGACCCCCCTGTGGAGACCTCCCTGTGTATACTCCTCAGTTCAAGTCCCATTATATGCAATGGCATAGCAAAAAGGTGTCCCTTATATAAGATGGCAAAATCAAGGTTTGCTTTTTGGATTATTATTTTTTAAGAACATTTTCAAGCCATGAATACTTAAATCCATGGATACCAAATCCGTGGATACGGAGAGGCAACTGTACTTGAAACTGTGCCTTCATTCTTTTTGGTTTTCTTTCCCTCTCCTATCCCTTTGCCCTGTTGCTTCTCCCACTGCATGTAAGATCCTTGACGCAGGGATCTGCCATTATTTCTTTATCTGCACTAGACACACCAGTGGTGAGGTATAATTTAATAATTGTTTTTCGGGGGGTGTAAACAAGAAGATACAGTCGGCCCTCCATATGCCTAGAACCTGGCACTAAATCACTCATACATATGGAACCTGTGAAATGAAAATTGAAATACAGTAATTTGACATCACTTTATCTGCCATAGTTCTATCCTATGGAATCCTGGTATTTGTAGTTTGGTGAGGCACCAGAGTTCTTTGATAGAAAAGGCTAAATACCTCACCAAACTACAAATACCAGGATTCTATAGGACAGAACTATGGTGGAGAAAGTGGTGTCAAACCGCTGTATTTCTGCAGTGTAGACAAGCTCATATGATTCTACATCTGTGTTCTGGAGATTATCAGACAGGAACAAAAAAAAGCATTCCTGTCCCATAATCTCCACTCCTGCCCCTGTCCCATCCCTGACCTGCCACAATCACCCTCCCCACTGTACTTACCTTCTCTAATGTCGTTCCAACAGCCCAGGAGTGAATGGAGCTCTAACAGATCGAAACCCTGCAGATTCTAGTGAGAAGACCTGAGCGCAGGAAATTAAAAATAAAAATAACCACAGAAAAGGGACAGCAAGCATAAAAACACACTTTAAAATGTTAAAGCAACCTGGGGAGGGCCATAAAAACTGTGTCACTTATCTGGGTGTCCTGATCCCACCCAGAAGTATTCTGGCAGGGACCTCCCATTGATGCTGGGATCTTGCCAGCAAAACGGGGCACCTTGTCACATGCATGGAAATCTGTGACAAAAACAGAATGGGAGGATCTATTGACAGCTTCTTCCATCAATAAAAAGCAGTGCTGGCAGAACGAGAGCAGAATGGGTGCACAGCGATGGTGGACAACGTCGTCTGATAAGGGAGCCCTTTTGCAATCTCCTGGCGTTCCTGTAACACCACTTTAAACGTGTCTGATAATCTCCTCAGTTCATAAGATCCCAGCAGTTGGGGCCCTGCTTCAGCTCTCTCCAACCCAATAGAGATAATCATAGCTGCAGATCATGCAAATTCTCCCAGCGGCTGGTCTCTAGCACAGCTATATGAAGCCGTTTACCTCTTTCTCCTTCAGAGGTACTTTTTCCTACTTTGTATGAAAGTCAGCCTCAGTTCAGTACATCACCTTACTGTTATTGCTGCTAGTTTGTTTTGCTACAGGACAAGGAAACTGAGCCTTGTCACAAAGTCCCTCCTTCCCTGACAAACAAAAATACCAGACTCTGCCATGTGAATGAATGGGAGGCAACACATTTCTTGCCCAAAGCAAATGTGAAGAGGACTCAAAGGAAATCTCAAAACACAGATGCTAGCAGCTGCTTTGTAGACTGACAGTTACTACGGCTTCTGAGAGTCTTCCTCCCATAGAAGTGTAAGTCCTCAACAGTTTCATCCTTGCCTGTGAGGTTGACTAGTGATGGTAGTTTTTCTCTCCACTGCTGGAGGAAACAAATTTTCCTCTGTAGTATCCTCCCCACATTTGAACTTCCTGAAATGTTGCATATGAATTATTCAGCATAGAAAAATGTGTGTGGAGTTGTTCTTGTTGTTGAAAAATCCTGTTTTCTGCATAGGAAAAAGATGGTTTTCTGCACAGGGAACCGTTCTCTGTGCAGAAAACGGGTTTTTTGTGTGGGGGGGAAATCTGTTTTCTGTGCAGAACAGGATTTTGCCACAAAACCCACGAGTTTTTCTTTCCAGAATAATTCTTCTACAATGCATCAGGACATTGAAATATTAGGAGAAAATTCTGCAAGATTCCCAATGATCATTTATTCTTCCCGACAGGATTTACCAGCTCTCGGGAAATTCTTTTAAAAAAAAAAAGCGGGAATGAAAAATGATGAATAGGTGCAGTTGGTGAGAATATGAGAGAGACTCTTCCCAATGGCTGTTTCCAGGCTGTGGAACTCCTTCCCACAGGAAGTTCCATTAGCCCCCTCCCTGCTTTCTTTTCACTGGCTGGTGAAGACCTTTTCATTTAGGCAGGCAGTTGATTGACTTTTAATCGTATGTCAGAATATTGGTTAAAACAGTGTGCTTTGTTTTTATTTTGTATGGTTTTAATGATGTTCTAAATGTATTTTGAAATGGTTTTTAATCCTCTGTAATAGAACTGAAATTTAATTGGTTGTTTTTTTTAAAAAAAAAACTTTTGTAAAGTACATTTTTAAGCTCAACATGATAAAGTACTTTTTAAGGAGTTCTATTTAAGCATGCTAAATTTTATAAGCTGCCTTGGGTCCCTTGGCAGGAGAAAGGCAGGATATACATGAATAAATAAATATATAAATATTCTTTCTAGCTCCTATGTGATAACTCATTAATAGCCAGCGACAGCAGAATGCCATGCGGGCAGTGACTACACTTTCAGTTTTATGGCTGCTCCTCCCATAGCCCTCCCATAGCCGATCCAGGTTATATGGGAGCTCATCCGGGTCAACCCTTTGTCAGGAAAAGGGTCCAGCATTTGGATGGCTCCCAGACTACCCAAAAGAGCTGTGGGAGGAGCAGCCATAAAACCATCACTGGATTTGCAGGCCTGGTAATAGGCTAAACCAGAGCACAGTAAGGGACTGGTAAACACAAACACAGTGAGTGGTACAGATTCTGCAAAACAATTTGGTATTTGGTACAGATTCTGCAAAACAATGAAACCTTCAGAACTCAGAATGGTTAATAATGAATTTTGAAAATTCAAAATTGGACCTGTGGAACTGATTGATTTTATTATTATTATTATTATTATTATTTTGCCAGAAGCTTAAATTTCATCACCCAGTTTGTGGGTCTATATACTCTAGATGAAGGAACAACTCTCAAAAATGAAAATTCATAGAAATTTCATACTGCAAGTCTAAATTAGCTAACACATTGTAAACTGCTTAGAGAGTGCTTAGCACTATAAAGTGGTATAGAAATGTAAGTGCTATTGATATTGTTATCGCTCGTGGATTTTCAGCTGTGCATCCACATGCCCTCCCAACTCCTATCTCCTCTCTAACCTCCATTCTTTTAGGACAGAGGCAACTGGCTTCCACAGTCTGGGAGTCACACTGGACACCCCTGCAAGAACCCATGGGGGGGGGGTGCAGCAACCCCAGCTATGGAATTTTTGGCCATAGTGGCAAATATATATATATATATATATATATATATATATATATATATATATCCAATTTGTTTCAGGTGTGTCAACAGCACATTCCTTGCTTATAAAGAGTATTGTACTCTTGGAAACATTTGGGAAACAAGTTTCTCCTTAAAAATGAGCCATGTTTATGTGTTTTAGAACTTCTCAACATGGGACTAGATGGGTACTGTCAAAATAGACTGTAGTTCACATGTTGCCAGACCAGGCTTTAGGCAGTAATATTTGAGCACACACTCACTGCAATCAGAAGTTTTTTTCAGGGTAGAGAAATTTTCAGCCCATGTACTCTACGTTTAGAATGCTACAACTGTCTTCATCTGAACGTCACCAGAATATGATTACATTTTAACTCTAAAGGTTAAACTAGACATTACAAGGAATGAATACCCCTTGTAATAAACCCATTTTATTCCCCATGATGAGATTTCCACAGAGAAACATGCCTCAGCTATCAGACCTACAAATGTAAGCTTGTTTACTCCAGTGACCAGTCACCAAATGAATCATGCTAAATTCAAAATACGGAGATGAGGAAAAGCATGTGCAATAACTAACAGACCTCTTCCACCTCTGGAGGGCAGCACCCCTTCTAAAAGAATAGTGTCAAGTTTGATTCTCACACAAAAGCACACAGCCCAAGAAATGATAGTTATCTTTTAAAACAGATTTTCATTGGGCTTTTTTCCAGGCTGTGAGGCCATGTTCTGGAAGAGTTTATTTCTGATGTTTCGCCTGCATCTGTGGTTGGCATCTTCAGAGAATGGTTGGGTAGGAGTGTATGTGGAGTTTATCTGCTGTGAACCCCTGTTGAGGAGGTACAGTATAAAACCCCACACACACTCCTACCCAAACATTCTCTGAAGATGCCAGCCACAGATGCAGGCAAAACATCAGAAATAAACTCTTCCAGAACATGGCCTCACAGCCTGGAAAAAAGCCCAAGGAAAATCTATGGATGCCGGCCATGAAAGCCTTCAACTTCACAATCATTTAAAGGAGGGGAAAGAAACATGGGGAAAGGGTATTAGCAATTTTTCAATAGATGTGAATCAATAGTTCTACACATTTATAAATGGAAGTGCTATTGTTTTATATTTTTTCTTATCTTATTTTGTGATTTCTGGAGTAGAGGAGGTATGAGTGCATAAACAAATCCTAAACAGAGCATTCAGGGAAACCCTTGGAGGTGGCAAACATCATGAAAAACTGCGGTATGATTAGTACGTAATACTTCATTTTTTTTTCTGTTGGAAAATATATCATTTCTTTTTTCTGCTTAACTTGGTAATGGAAGGTGCTCTATTTAAGCATTTAAATCCACCGATGTCAAGGTAATTACTCACATCTTTAAAGTTAACTATCTTCTTGTGTACTTTGCGAACCAAGGGATTAACTTTATCTGATGGATGTTACCTATTCAAATGGTTCCTGAGTGGATAGTCATCTCCTGTAATATATTTAAAAAGCCTCAATCTGGAGAGTTGCTTCAGGCACTAATATGCCTTCTGAATGTGCTTTCCTTTCAATAACAGATGTCCATCATAATTTGGAAAAGTCAGTTTTCAACTACAAGTCCTATATCTCCCCCAACTAGTAACCATTCCAGGAGCTAGAGGTCAGAAAAAAAGAACTTTTCCAAGCTCTAGCATCCATCCCTAGGTTTGCCAGGTATTCCTTACTGTAAGGGATTGTCAGGGGATGATAGGACACTCAATCCCCAGCAGAAGCCAAAAAACTATCTCAGCAGACTCAGTAGCAACCCGTTTCCAAGAATATTCACACACAGAGTGTTTGATGTCCAAATAAGCAGGAGGCACTTTTATCTTCATAGTCAAACAGTTGCAATATCTACAAATATTTACAGTTGAAGGACAAACTGCTTCACCAGGCCTCAGCATTCACAGGAAGAGAAGGAAGTGAGCTCTGTTCTGAGCTCTCTTATATATACATCTACAGGACATTGCCCCCTAGTGGCCTGACTAGTCATGACTTGATATTTCATGGAGTCAGCCATTATGACTCATCATGGTTCTGCAGTTGTTTGGCCATTTTATAATGGAGTTCAGTCTCTAACTCCTGACAGGGATACCTCTTATTTAAGGGCAGGAAAGCATGTCATGTATTGGCATTAAGCAGGATGCCAAATAAATAAATAAATAAATAAAGGTGTTTTCACTTGTTGCTCAAAAAGCTGCAATGTGTCCAGAGGAGGGTGACCAAAATGATGTAAGGTCTGGAAGCCATGCCCTATGAGGAGAGGCTTAGAGAGCTAGGTATGTTTAGCCTGGAGAAGAGAAGGTGAAGAGGTGACATGATACACATGTTTCAATCTTTGAAAGGTTGTCATATTGAAGAAGAAGCAAGCTTGTTTTCTGCTGCTCCAGAGACTAGGACACAGAGCAATAGACTCAAACTACAGGAAAAGAGATTCCACCTAAACATTAGGAAGAACTTCCCGACCATAAGAGCTGTTCAGCAATGGAATACACTGCCTTGGAGTGTGATGGAGTCTCCTTCTTTGGAGGTTTTTAAGCAGAGGCTGGATGGCCATCTGAGGGGGGCATGCTTTGATTGTGCATCCTGCATGGCAGGAGGTTGGATTGGATGGCCCTGGTGGTTTCTTCCAACTCTACGAGGTTGTCTAGATGGTGAAAATAATCCTAATAGCATTCGCAGGGAATACCTTTTGTCCCAATGACATCCCACAGTGATTCACCTTATTCAGAAGGGGGGGGGCAAAATTCCAAAAGCTACAGAGGAAAAGCCTTTACAGCTTTTCCCAGGGTTTTTTAAATAATGCATGGAAATACGCATTACCACTCTTTTGGACAACCAAATCACATCACAGCACATTCTCAGCAAGGGCAGAATTTGAAAGCTCAGGCTTGCTGGCAGCAAAATTGCTGGAAGCACCATTTTTAAGTTTTGCATCGCCAATTGTGCACTTTTTTGCTATGCTGAGGCGACAAACCCTCACCTTTAAGTGGAAGGTCATACTTGCACACCTTTGATTTTCAGTTTTAAAAAATACTGTGCAGTGGCAACAATTTGTGGAGAATAAGGTGAGTAATTCACTCTTGGTCACCACACTGAAGCACAGGTATGGCTGAGTGCGAACGTCAAACATAGATAGCTTCGCCTACCAGCAAATTTTGCCAAAGGGCCGTGGAGACAAAAGAACGCTGCTGTGATTTTGTGTTAACACACAGCAATCCACATTATATCTTCTTGTCTAGACAAGCCCTATGATTCTATGAAGCTGTCCTCAACTTACACATGAAAAATTTGGGATTCTTTTGCAAGCTGACTGGTGCCAACTCTTTCCATTTCAGCCCAAGGAGTGTTCTCAGCCTGGCACCAGTAAAATTCCTCTCCTCATGATGGCCATCATACGATTTCTGGGAGCTTGGGGATTCCTACAAGATTTAAGATCTTGCAAGAGTCTGGAACTCTTCATGTGAGGCCCCCCTCTCACAAGAGTTCAGGCAGGTGGGCCTTATATAGGTCTGCATCACATGCCCCAGCCAGTCCTGACTATTGCTATTTTGAAAACCTGTCAACTCTTCCTCCCCAGAGGGTCATGAAATGTCTTCTCATTTTCAGATTTCCCTGCCCTTCTCAGGAGCTAGACGTAGCCTGCTAGTTGTGAAGCAACAACTCTAAAAGCCAGCTAATGCCAGAGTAAGGTAAATTTGCATCATTGCCAGTATACTTACTTAACATCAGTGATGGGCAACTGTATTGGGTCTAAGAGTTCATTTTCTGCCCTCAGAATGATCCAGGGGCCACATAGGCTCCCAAAAATATTCAGAAATGATGGGAAGTCCACTTCTGGTTTTAAGAAGTTTCTTCTCTTTTCTATTAAACAGTTCAGGGGGGCCCTGCAGCCTACTTAAAAGATGAGGTGCTGCTCTTATAAGATTCCAGGAGAAGGAATGTACCATTTTTTGCCAGAAAAAAGTAGAAATCTGGAAATTTGAAGGAGCTAAGGACCACAGCAGCCTTGGGGTCCGCATGTGTCCCTAAGTCTGAACCTTACCCATCCCAACTTATATCAAATCAAATTCAGCCCCTAGAGTAGAACTGCACAATTCTGTGGGGTCCAGGGATCAGTTGCCAGCCAGACCCTCGTGAGGGCCACACACCCCACTGTTTTCCTCTGCAGTCCTTCTTCAAATATCTGTTTTCTTCTGCAGTCCTTCTAAAACTGGTGACAGGAAGTCATGTTGCATCACTTCATATTGACATTTTGAGAAGGAGGGACTAAAGAGGAAAATTGAGATATTCAGGGTGGTGGTTATGGGGCTCTAAGGTGGAAGTATTTTCATGTGTTTTCATGCATTGGGGGCTTTCTGCAAGGTATTTGTGGGGAGCAATCACACTTGATTTTTTAAAATAAAAATTGTAGGATTGGAGGATCGGTGGGGGCTTTGACCACAAAAGTGGGGTCAAGGAGCTGCATGCAGTCCACCGCCTGCTCTATGCCCATCTCTGGGCTAAAGGAAATTCACAGAAGCTTGAACAACATCTTGGAGAAAGAAGGCTGCATTACCCCTCCTCCAAACCTTGGGAAGGCGGGATTCTGGGAAAGGGGAACAGGAAAAATGGGGGAGGAAGTGTGACTAAAAGCAATTCCAACACTTCTGCATGACACAATTTTTACTAACATGATTGGTAGTAGCAGATACAGAAATACTGGGGGAAGGACACAAAAAGGGTGTTACCTTAGCCAAGTCCATGGAGGATTTGGGGAATTGCCACCCAAAGAGTAACTTCCAAGTTCTGACTACATGTTGCACACAATGGGGTTAATTTGGACAACACCCACCATCTGAAACCAACTAAACATATGGAGGGAAGTGAAGCCAGACTCTTTTTGATGACTCACACCAGTTTCACTTGGGGTGAGGCCAGTGTAAATACTTTTTTTCAGATGTTGCATAAGGAAGTATCCTGTACTTCCCTGTGCATTTTTTCCCCCAACCTTCAGCCAGACAATCCCTGGGTCCAGCTCCATCCCCAACGCAAATGGCCACTAATTGGCCATAGAGCTGCACCGTGAACCCCCTTTCATCATTGCCCAACTTGCTGCTTATCACCCTCCTGGATCTCTGCTAACATCAAACAGGAGCTGGGTAGATGGGATGAAATGAATGATTTTTGAAACCTCTTGTAGTAAGAGGCAATTGTCAATATCCACTATGCTCCTAAGAAGCAAACGGAAGGAAGGAAGGAAGGAAGGAAGGAAGGAAGGAAGGAAGGAGTAATGATGCTCGGAGCTATGTCAACAAGGCAGCTTACCATTTGTAGCTCCATCTGTAGGCCGCACAAAAAAATTGTGTAAGGTCAGGTTTGTTTTCTAATCTTTTCTAATCTTCTCCTAAGATACATACATATTTGGGATCATTGCCAACAATCTTTATTTCTCATAACCCCCAGCTAATGTACTGCATCAAAGCAAGATATTTAAAAACTGCAGAATTCAACATTAGCCCTTACAATCAAGTATAAGTCTTTAAAACACTGTAACATTTTGACACATTCAAGCCAGCCAAGCATGGGATTATTTTTTTAAAAAAAACCTGAGCATGAAGGATCATGGAAACATAGAGTTGGAAGGGATCTCAAGTGACAGATAGTGTAAATCAGCCCTAAGAGGTGGCTATCTTACTCTGTTTAGAAACCATCAATGAAGGAAGTACTCTCCTCTAGGGTAGTCTATTCCATTGTGGAACAGATCTATGACTGTCAAGGAATTGTTCCTAATATTTAACCAGAATCTACTTTCTTGTCATTTGAATCCATTGGTTCCATTCATTTCCTTTGGAGACACAGAGAAGATGTTTACTCCATTTTCTATAGGAAGGAACTAAACATATTTAAAGATGCTTCAGATATTTAAAGTTGGCTACCATATCACCTAGGAGACAGTGTGTCATAGTAGTTTGAGTGTTGGACTACAACCTGAGCCCTGGGTTCAAATCCCTGCTTAGCCATGAAACCCACTGGGTGACCTTGGGCAAGTCACACACTCTCAGGCCTCAGAAAATCCTGTGATAGGTTCAGCTGAGGTTTACCATAAGTCAGAAATTACCTGAAGGCACACAACAACATCAACAAATCATATCACCTGTCAATCGTCTATTCTCCAGATATAATACAGAGTTTGGAATGTGAGGTTTGAAAAATAAGTGAAAATTTTGCAAAGTTATTAGCTGAATTTTAAAAATAGCTTATGACATCGAAACTAAATTGCAGAAAGGGGAAATGCTGAATGTTTAAGTTCATGGTCTAAAACCCCTTGCTATACAGGCAGTAGATTGTGATTGCCAGATATCAGAGGAAAAGAAAAATGCAGTTGTGAGGCACAAGTGATTTCCTCCAAATGATAAGCAAAGTGATAGAGTACAAGATATTAAGCTCAGCTTCTCTCATAGAAAGATGAATCACCCTTTGTATAATCTTTCACAGACATGTTCTGGCAATAACTAGGTTAGACTGCCTTAATGTTTTATAGATATGGCTGCCCTTGATTACTGTTCAGAAGCTAAAAATTTAGATGATAATACAACAGCCAGGATTTTCAATGAGATATTTCACTGAGAAGTTACCTTATTGCTTCTCTAGTGATTTTAACAGGTTTACATCTGGGGGTGTTAAAGACCATCTCCTCTTATGTCAAACTGCATGGATGTTAAGATCTACTGAGGACCATTTCAGAGTGCCACTCCTGAGATTTAAGGGCATGCATACATAGGGCCAAATGGATTCAAGAGCAAACCAAGCCTCAGCTCTTCCTTGAAGCCTTTGGACTTATCATGAGAAGACATGACTCATTAGAAAAGACAGTAATGCTTGGTAAGTTGGAAGGTACCGGTAGTAGGAAAAGAATAAGACTCCATCAAGGAAGCCACAGCCCTGAGTTTACAACACCTGAGCAGCGCAGTGGATGACCAAAGCTCTTGGAGGTCTCTCATTCATAGTCTCACTTCAGTCAAACTTGACTTGACAGCAATTAACAACAACAATACATAGGGCTCCTTCTTTATTCATGTCCCACATGGATTTGTTAAACCTCTATATTCATAAATCCACACTAGAACTTGGGATGGGGACACTTTTCTTTCCATCTAAACTTTTCAAAGCAGGATCGACTGCTTCTGTTCAGCTGTCATACATACAATATGGATATTGTGTTGAGGTTCTCACTTCCCCATTCCAGATTCATTTTTTAAAAGAGAAAACAAGTCACTAGTCCCCAAGTTATGAAGAAAGGCTTCAAAGAATACAGGTAACATTTGGTGAAATACCATAGGACAGGATAGGATAGAACAGGCTGCCAAGGGGTATGTGCAGTGATTTCCACTGTACAGTTAGTTTTGTGCTTTCATGTCATTTCCAACTTATGGCAACCCTAGGCGAACCTGTCTTGGAGCTTTCTTGGCCAGATTTGTTCAGAGGCAGTTTGCCTTTGTCGTCTTCTGAGGCTGAAAGAGTGTGAATTGTCCAAGGTCACCAAGGTCACTTGAGTTTCCATGACCAAGCAGGGATTCAAACCCTGGTCTCCAGAGCTGTAATCCAATGCTTAAACCATTTCATCACACTAGCTCTCCCTGGGTTTTAGTGTCTTCCATAATTCATTTTTTAGAAACACACACATACACACTTATACCAAAAGAGAGAGAGAGAGAGAGACTTTAAATTGTTTGCTTCTATTTTCTTTCATCATATAAGGCCAGTGATGCAAAACAGTGGCTTCTTACAGTTAAAGCAGCCTGTTGAAGGGAAAAAAGAAAAGGAAAAACATTTGGTGAAAGGTGAAAGTGGTAATATAATAGGTTCCACCGCCTTCTCTTTCAAATTTATTATGCTCTGTATGCCTTTGGTATTTTATTGTCTGGGTTGTTTTTTTTTTTAATATGGTCTGTTGACTCAATAAACTTTTTACTTACTTTCAACAAATAACTGAAGGTGCTGATACTGTATAGAGTCCTGAAAATTTCTGCAGGTAAGTTGACTTTGCAAATTATTCTCTCCCCTGCGTTACCATGTTATGGGGCAATCACAAAACACGTTCTACCTCTTTTGAAGCCTCTGGTGAAATTTTTATCTAAGTGATCAGATTTAGCAATTTGTAGCTGATCTAATCTCTCAACAGAATCCTCACTCTACGAAATTGTATCTACCATGTTGCCTGCCATAAACCTTGGTGTTCCAAACAGCAGATTCACAAATTATACTGGTATGATTTCTTTCATCTCTTCTCCCCCCTCTTCTCCTTCTCCCCACCCCATTCCCCCTCATTCTGTACAACCTCTCACATTCTCGTTTCACCTAAATCAAACAGATTTGCAGATTTGCTTAACAATAGGACTTTATGAATCATATCACCAATTGCCAGCTAATCTTCAGTAATTAACATTATATGCAACTAAAGAGACACATCATCACCATTAACTTTCTCCTACATTATTAAAAAGAAGAATGCAGGTAATTCACATGCACCTTTTAATGAGCTTCCCTTCCCCCAACCCAAACAAAGGAGAGCATGATTTAAAAGAAAAAATTTAAAAGGCAGTTGAGTTATGTGAATCAGGTGTTTCTCTCAAGGAGGTGTTAATAGTGTGGCACGATGACAGATTTCAATACATGAAGAGCTTGGGGAAGTTATGCTTTTAAACCACCATTCTATGGAGAGTATCAGACAGGAATGTAAAAAGAGTTCCTGTCCCACAGTCTTCACTCCCACCCCTGCTCTGTCCCTGTCACACCACAATAGCCCTCCCCATCACACTTGCCTTCTCTCCCATCATTCCGGCAGGGCAGAAGTGAACAGAGCTCTAATGGAGCTCCCTTCATTTCCTGGATCAAAATCCTGCGGATTCTCGCAAGAAGACACAAACACGGGAAATTCAAAAATAAAAATAAAAAACACACAAAAAAGGGACACCATACACCTAAACACACTAAAAATATTACAAATAACCCAGGGAGGGTACAAAAAAGAGGTAGCTTACCTGAATGTAATGTAATTCTCACCCGGAAGTGTTCCGGCAGGGACCTCCCATTCACACTGGGGTCTCGCCAGCATAGCAGGGCCCCTTTTCACTCACAGGAACATCCATTACAGAAACAGAAAAGGGGATCTATTGATGGCTTCTCCTGTCAATAAAAAGCAGCGCCAGTGGAACGGCAGCAGAATGGATGCATAACAAGGGGGAACAACGTCGTTTGAAAAAGGAGCCCTTTTGCAATCTCCTGGCATTCGTGTGACACCACTTTTAATGCATCTGATAATCTCCTAAGAGTCCCCCACCATCATGCCACTAGCTGAAGAATTCTAGGACTGGTGGCCCAAAATGAGTATTATTTCCAAGCTGTGAAATAGTGTCTGAATTCTTAAGATATTCTCCTTGTGGAAAGTGTCAGAAACTATTGTACGGCGGGGGGGGATCACCTCTATACCACCTTGATCAGCTGTAGTGCCTCCAAAAACCAACCTATATGTTCCCCACAGGTTTGATTCATATTTTCCATATACAAGCCCACCACCACCACCATATCTGCGGAACCAATATCTGTGGTTTCAGTTATCCATGGGACACAAAATAGCATATAGTCATCCTGGAAAATGCCTAGAGAGACATCCTCTCTAGGCATATTTTAGGTCATCCAATGCAACTCTCTGGTATGTTTGTACAGGAAGTCCTCTATTTTAATAGTGTTTTCTATTACCGGTGGTTTCAATTACACACGGTAAGTCCAGGAACATATCCCCCGTGGAAACAGGGTGTGGGGGGGACTGTATTTTATCTTTTCCCACTGGAGTGAGTTGAAGTTAGCCTGGTTTCAATCTTTGAGATTTTCAATGTGGGTTCTGTCCGTTGGAGCAAGTGGGAAGGGGTTCAGTGAAATAATCCATCAGACCCGGTGGCAAGTTACCTACTTGGATGAGGTTCTAACCCACCTCTGGGGGGTTGGGGGGGTCAGTGGGACTTGGGGGTACGAAAAGAGGCTTCACCCCATCCAGCTGAACGTCCCTTAGATCAATTTATATTTCTTTAGTTGTTTATTTATTTATAGTATTTCTATATTAGCTCCCAGTCCATCAGAGCCACCGAGGTTGATACCTAACAGGTAAAAACATTCAAAACAATACAGATATAAAATTAAAAAAAAAACAAATTAAAACACCCTTTTTAAGAATTTTTAAAGACAAACTAAAATAGTTCATAAAAACAATTTTAACATGAGCACATAGACAGAGTAGTTTCAAATACCAAAGACCACGTGGAATGACTCTGTTTTAGCTGCCAGCTGGAACCTCGAAAGAGACCGATCAAGCCAAAATGGCCTTGTCATGGAGTTCCACAGTCAAGGTGCTGCTACAGAGAAAGCCCTGTCACATGTACACACTAAAATAACCTTGCAAGGTGTTGGGACATGCAGCAGGGCCTCCCTTTAAGATCTTAGATTTGAGGCAGGTATTTAGAACATAGGAAAAAATTGGCTGGAGCATTTCAGAAGTACTTCCTATCCAGTATCTGATTTCTCACAAAAGCCAACCACAACATGCAAAGCTTCCTTATAACAAGTCATACCATTGGTCAATCGAGATGGTATTGACTGGCAGCAGATGTTCAGAGCAGCATTGTCCTGATGTTCAGAGAGATGTGGGAACTCCTCCAAAGACTGATGACATGACAAAGCACAATTTGCCCTCAGAAATCTGTATATTTCCAAGGCTAGTGATGCTTTTCAATAAAGAACTATTGCACATAAGAGCAAGTGCCCATTTTTAAAAAAAATTGAACAATGCCGCCGTCTCCCACTGTGCTTTTTTTGTCAATAGGGGAAAATGCATTAAAATGTAGAGTAAAATCTATATACCAAAAATGCTAGCCTATTGAGAGAAGCATGCACAAAAAATACACAGTAATTTGGCGGTGGGAAGAAAACAAATAGTGAAGTTGAAGGCTTTCACAGCCGGCATCCATAGATTTTCCTTGTTTTTTTTCTGGGCTGTGAGGCTGTGTTCTGGAATAGTTTCTTTCTGACGTTTCGCTTGCATCTGTGGCTGGCATCTTCAGAGAATGGTTGGGTAGGGTTGTGTGTGGAGTTTATATGCTGTGAACGCCTGTTGGGGAGTATATGTAAATTTGTGTAATTGAATGGTTAGTTTCTGGGTATAGAAATGCAAGGCTCGTTAGTGTCTGTTTGGCTAATGGTTGGTTGATGGGCCATTATCTGCTGGAATTCCTCCTGTCCCTGGGTAGAATTCCTTTGTAAGTGGAACACACTCCCTCGGAGCGTGGTGGGGTCTCCTTCCTTGGAGGTCTTTAAACAGAGGCTAGATGGCCATCTGTCGGGGATGCTTTGATCGTGATTTCCTGCGTGGCAGGGGGTTGGACTGGATGGCCCTCGTGGTCTCTTCCAACTCTGCAATTCTATGATTCTATGATTCTATGAGGTTTTATTCTATTGTTTTTCAAAACTGGGAGCAACATTTTGTTTACTTTTAAGGTTTCTTCTTTCGTGTTGAAGTTGTCCAGGTGTTTGTGGATTGTCTTTGTGTCCACAAACACCTGGACAAGATATCCTGGGTGCTATAATTCAGCATGATACCTCAAGCATCAACCAAAGGTACATAAAGTATGTCATTCAGATTAAAAAAAAAAAAACTATGTCTAATAAATGAGGTGGGGCTATTACCAGATTCCTCACCTTCACCTTGAGGACTAAAAAAGAGGGCTCAGTTCCTGAAACTCAGGGCCAAACCCTGAGAATCCCATTTGTCTTGGTAGTATTATGTGGCTCAGGGCCATTGGAGGTGACTGCCACTGAGACAAGCAAGTTCTTGTGAAAATAAAGGTGGTCCTTCATGATGGCTTTATATGATAGTTGTTTGGAATTTGTAAGAAAGGCTGGTTTGAGTGAACAGAAAATACTAATTAAAAAAAGTTATATGGCAGATAAGCAAAGAATGATGATGTCATGTGCTTGACAAATTTAGACCAATTCAGAAAAACATGCATGTGTGTTTGTGTTTTTTCTACTGGGGCACACATCACATTTGGTGTGTGCTCTGGGTTTAAGAAGATTCTTGTACTTTGCTACAAATCAGGAATAAATCAGGTACAGCTATTGTCATACACATCTGGACCTGTGCACACACAGTGTGAATGCATGTATAAGGTAACCTGTGAAAACCCCTTAAAGTTAAAGGTTGAGAAAGGAGGAAGGGTGACCGGAAGTGAAGTGAAGCCAATAAGAATATTCGTCTATGGACAAGAAAGCAATAGGTAAAATGAGAAAAAGTGAGAACTTTTCAGGGAACCCTAGCTACCTGCCTCTAGCTCTACTGCCCCCTGTAGGCACATGGCTGCTTGTGCAAGTCTAGTTGCATTTCTTCATTTCCAAGACTTCCAATTTCTTGATCTGAGGTGAGGTGGAGATTCAAGGGTGAGATGACCTAGGAAGAACCTTCTTGGACCAAAGAAAAGAGAGACTGTGGTCTTTGTGATTTATTTGTAAGCTTCCTGGTCCTCCGTTGGATTAGATTAACTTCTGATCTAAACCAGCAGGCTTCTGTTCTGTTCTTAACCCTGGAAGGATCAGGAAGTTTTCTATGTTGAATCCTATTTCTAATCTTAACATGAAGGGCAATCAAGTGCTGGAGTGCTAATGAGCTGAGTTAATGGTAGGTTTTAAAATTACAGAGATGAATGAGATTAGATAAGGCAAGACACTTTCTCCTGGCATCAGTTCCTACCCCTGCCCTTGAATCACTTCTGGGTATGGGGCAAAGTGGCAGGATTGGTTTGAGAATTAATTAAAAATACCTAAGCAGCTTTGAAGTAGCACTTCTCTGATTTCAGAGTGCTGATCAGAAGGAAATTAAAGGGATAAAAGGAAGTTACTAAACAGAGTGTAGAAAAGAGGATTGCCATACTGTTGCATGCTCCTCAGGAGTAACATTAGTATCGGTCTTGGCTCTTCCATGACAGTGGCTCTTGGCTTGGTGCCCCCATGCAGAGATGTAGCACACATAGTTGTGACATGACAGTAGCCAGCCACAACTTGGAAAAGTTCCTTTTCTGGATTCCAAATCCCAAAAGCTCCCAGCCAGCTATGCTGAAGTCCAGAACCTGTAGTCCAAAAAGTAACATTTCCAGACTCTGGAGCAAGGAGTATCTACCTAGCTATCTCACTGTGAGATCCCAAACTAAGTTGCAGAGGTCAGTCAAAGTATTGAGTGTGTAAGTAAAATTTAAACTTTGCCTGCCTGGAAACCAACCCTTTCTACTACTTTCAAAGAATGGGGAGGGGAAGAGGGGCATTTCCTAATTTTACTTTATCAGTAGGGTCATTAATTATTTTTGCATTAAATTATTTTGTTTAGTCAACAGCAAATGCTTTGACCCCCAAATTCACCCTAGCTACATTCATCCCATGCCTGTCAAAACCTCTTCATGATCATTTCCACTGTCTGCAGTTGCTAGATCTTCAGGCCAGACTGAGCACTTCTTTCCTATACCACCCAACTCCTCATAATTTAAGACTCAGGAGATTTTCACATGGGGAAAGTAATCCCCGGGGAGATCAGGAGAGAAACGGGGTTGTTCTGGTAGCAGAGCTCTGTTTCACATGCCCCTTTCTTTCTCCTGATCTCCCATCATCCTCCCTCCGTGCTGCTTCCATTTCCCTCCTGCTATGTTCTCTAATTTTTTACTAATGAAGAACTTTTGTTAGTAAAACATAGCGGGAGGGAAATGGAAGCAGCATGGAGGGAGGACAACAGGAGATCAGGAGAAGGAAGGGGTCATGCAAAATGGAGCTCTGCTACCGGAACAGCCCCGTTTCTCTCCCGATCTCCCCGGGGATTACTTTCCTCGTTTCTCCTCAAAGCTACCCATACAAATCTGCCCAACATTTATTTACACCCTTCCTGTTGAGGTGCTTTTCCTCTGAGACCAGTGTGTATCATTTCCCAGAACAAAGGTGGGCAACATGTTGTCCACAGGGGTGGATATCATGTAGCCTGCAGGAGACCCCACCCACTGGTTTTTGCAGCAGCAGTAAAAGAACCTATTGAGGGTTAAGTGGATTGGTGGGCTGAAGCCACAGCTTATTGAGGCTTGGTGGGATGATGCCACAGTTTATTTAGAAAGATGCAGTGTCAGGCAGAGTCTGGCATGTAGGCCATGAGTCTGCCCAGAAAGCAGGCAACCAAACGGAGCTTAAATAACATTCTTGCAAAATAATACAACACTGGCAATTAACCTATTAAAAAACTATGGCAGTAATATAAACTAACCAATATTAGCAAGCATATTTCCAAACTACACATGTCAGACTACTTCTTCATTGCAACACATTGGTGTTCTAGCTAATGTCTTTATCAGCAGAGCACATCAAGATGTCTGAGGTTGGCATGCCATGTACCTGTTTGATATAACTTGAAATCCCTCAGAGATTGCAACATCTTCTATGACTAAGTAGCCTTTTCCTTCAGCATGGCTCCACCTTGACACTGTGTGCCTTGAAGGAATTTCAGACTTATGGTGACCCCCAGGACAAATCTGTTACAGAATTTTCTTGAAAAGATTTGTTCAGAGGGGATTTGCCATTGCTTTTTTCTGAGGCTGAGAAAGTGTGACTTGCCCAGTGATTTTCCATGGCTGAGTAGGGATTTGAACCCTAATCTCCTTGGAGTCTTAGTCCAGTACTCAAACCACTACACCACACTGGTTCTCCTGGCCTTATGGTCACTTTCTGGCCTTTTCTCTTCAAGTGATATTTGTCAAGAAGGTGCATGGAAACCACCTGTTTTGTAAGTTGGATCACACTTTTTGGAGGTTTCCAAGAACACGTAACATGAAAGTAATTAGAAACAATTCCTCATTATATCAATACAGTCTGTTCATTATTTATTTATTTATTTGAGTATTTATACCCTGCTCTTCAGCCACAAAGGCTCTCAGAGCAGCTTACAAATTGTTTAGCAATAGCACTTACACATCTGCACTGCTTTATAGCACTAGACACTCTCCAAGCAGTTTCCAATGTGTGTTAGCTAATTGCCCCTACAAGCTAGGTACTTATTTTACGGACCTACGAAATGATGGAAGGCTAAGTCAACCTTGGAGCCCTGCAGGATAGAGCTCACAATGTTGTGGCTGCAGTACCAACTGTGCCACCAGGGCTCCTTCCTACAGAGTTATACCTTTGTTAGTCCAATCAAAAGGCACAAAATTTGTTGTAGATCACTTGTGTGCCACATTGGGAGACAGTTGGAAGAGAAATAAAATAAAATAAACAGTCCACCATACAAAAAAGGCTTTTAGGCTCCACACATGTTGTTGTTGTGTGCCTTCAAGTCATTTCCAACTTACGGTGATCCTAAGGTGAACCTATCATAGGGTTTTCTTAGTATTTTTTCAGAATGCGTTTGTCTTAGCCTTCCTCTGAGGCTGAGAGAGTGTGACTTGTCTTAGGTCACTCAGTGGGTTCAGTTGCTGAGTGGGGATTTGGACCCTGTACTCCAGAGTTATAGGAGATTTTCACAAAGGGGCCAAATGCCCCGTTTCTGCTCCGCAAGCCCCTCTCCCATCCCTGCTATGGGATTAAGGAAAATGTTCACACACTTACCTTAATCCTGCAGCAGGAACGTCCTCTCCTCTTGGCTTCACTGCTGTAAATGCAGCTGCCGTAAAGCTGCTTTTACAGCAGTGAGGCCAAATCCTGCTCATTCTTGCGAGAGAATGGTCAGGAGGGAAATTTAAAAATAAACCCCTTCTCCAAATGTCAAAACAGTACACAAAGCATGAAAACACATACAAAAACATAAAGGTAACCCAGGGAGGGGGGGGGAAAGGGTGCCACTTACCTGGGTGTCCCATTCCTGCCCAGAAGTGTCCAGAATGGACCCCCCCCCCCGGCAGCTGTCATTGCAGGAGAGGAACAGGACACCTTTCAGACAACCCATGATTCCGTGACAGAAACGGAACGGGTGGTCATTAATGACTTCTCCCCATGATTGAAATATCATGAGGAGACAACAGAACAGTCACGTTGAGGGCATGGAATCAGTGAATGTTGTCTGAAAGAAAAATCTTTCAGCGACCCTGTTCCATGCCTACAATGGAACAGATAGCTGGTGTGAAAACCTCCATAGTCCAACACTCAAACTACTACACTACGTTGGCTCTCCCACACACCTCATCAAAGCTTTTATTTGAAAAAACAATCATTCCTGTTGCTTATTACAAAGTTTGAGAAATAGCCCATTGCCATTACATACATAATCGTTTGTTATAATAGATTCTGTGTTGTTTGTTATTTTTCTTTTACTTTTCTAAGGCAAAAATAGTTCCTTTAGGATTTGGAAGAGAATGGCACAATGCTTGAAAAATGCTCGTCAAAAGAAAATGCACTTAGCAAGTAATGTTTGACAATAACTAGAAATGATTCCTCATTACCCTACCCACCCACCCCTTGACTTTCAGCCAGGGATGGTTTTGCCCTCCACACCTCACTAGCCCAGAGGACGGTACTGGCACATACTCATGACATGCTCCTGATGTTGTGTATGCTGATTTAAAGCACCATTGCTGGCCTCGGCCTCATTTTTCAGTTGGTGCCCCTCATCCTCCCTAATATAGCATGGGCTCATCCCTAGGCACCTTTGGGGACTGGGCAGGAATTTTTTTGTTTTGCCCTTGTTGGCTTGGGGCTCATTTTTGTCACCTTTGTCATGGTATATTTCATTATCCATTTGTCTGTTTGACATAGTTATTTAAATAAGTGCTGCTTATTCTTGTCACATCTTCACAGGGTGTGGACACTCACATCCATGAAATATTCCTTTACGGAGCTCCCAGAGGCACTGGGTGGTGAAAGGATGTCACTCACAGTGATCCTCCTTGCCATCTGGCTTAAGGGCAGAAGTGCCCCTAGTGCTATCCTCTGAAAGAGTGCCAACCAGCACTGCCTAGACAAGCCACTTGGGGCCCTCTGTTCCCCATGAAGAACATGTGCCTGCATAGCCTATCATGCTGCTGCACTGCAGATTCATATTATTAATAAACTCATGGCCTTTTTTACACCAATCTCTTCTACAGCGTTGTCATTCTGGGCAGTAGGGCTATACTAAGTCACTTCGCTCTTCCTTGTTGGGGTGATACTTTTAACAGGCTGAGCAAAAAGGCACAAAATAGTTGTGTGATCCACTGTGTGCCTTCTAGTTAAGTTTTCATGGCAATATAGACTTTGGAATTTGTTTTATAGTCAACATGGCAATCCCTGCATTATTTCATTCTTCCTAGTTACATTCCTTTTGAAATATAATTTTGTTGCACCCTGATTCCCCCATAAAAGTAACTAGTTACAGGTCTTCCAAGCTTGGCCTTTTTTTTATAAGGACAAATGCATGGTTGTGTATTTTTTTGCTTGTTTTTCACCACAACGTGGCTGAAATTCAGCAACACAACAGATTTGGTGATGGTTGGAAGTTGGGAAAGAATGGGTCCCCTCCAATGTTCCCAGGGAGAGCATGGGGTTTAAGTTAACCCCTTGGTCTCAAACATCACCCATCTCTGTCTCAGAGAGAGATTGGACAAAGTGGGAGAAACTGACTAAGCTCTAGTCTTACTCATCCCTGTGTTTGTGCTCTCAGGAAAAACCCCTGTAACAGGATGAAGGAGGTAGAGTTGGCTAAGGATGCTCCAGGATTCAACAGTGGGGCCCATTTCAAGAAGGTGGGGATTTCAGCTGGTGGCCCCAAGGGGAGATTAAGGCAATTGGGGCCCTGGAGCAGTTCCATAAATAGGACCCCTTTGTCCACATGCCTAATTGATTAATTAAAGGAACTGGATAAAAATAAACTATGAACTATGATAGACAGCAGAGCTAGCTTAGTGTAGTGCTTTGAACATTGGACCACAACTCTGGAGAAGAAGGTTTGAAACCCTGCTCAGCCATAGAAACCCACTGGATGACCTTGGGCAAGTCACACTGTCTCAGCCTCACAGGTAGGTGAAGGCAAAACTCCCCTGAAAAAATATTGATTGCAAAGAAAAACCCATTCTAAGCTCACCTTAATGTTGCCTTAAGTCGGTAATGACTTGAAGGCACACAACAACAATAGCCCACAGCAGAGACATCCTTCTATGTGAGCCCCTTTTTAATCCCGAAACTTCATTGAGACTGTTAGCCTGACTTCATGAATTTTTACTCAACTATTTAAGTAACACACCAAACGTCAGGAGATTCAGGAAGTGACAGGCAAAGAAGAGCAAGCGAATCATACCTTCTCCCTTCTGCACTGGGGCCTTAGCCAGCGAGGGGCCTGGAGCAACTGCACCTATTGAACCATTGATAATCCAGCCCTGAGTGCCCCCATGCCAACCTCTGGGATCAGACTGGCGACAAACGGAGAACTTCAGTAGATTTGTACATCCTTCAGTTCTTGAATCCATTTTGGAGATTTTCCTGAGCAGACAAACATTCGGGAAGAACGGGATGCAGAAAAAATGAGGAACAATAAAGAAAATAAATAAAAAAATTAGAATGGGCAGGTGATCCTCATACCTGTGAAATGGACCCCATTTATTTATCTTGGCATAATATGACAGTGCTATAGCACTGGACATCTACATATTTATATCCTGGAAGTGCAGGGAGTACCAAACTTAAATTACAAGAAAGGAAGAAAAGGAGAAGGAAGGAAGGAACTGACATACCCTAGAATATCAGAAACAAAAATCTTCACGGTAGCACTTATATATTGTACCTTAGTACATTTTCAACACGTAATAAATAACATGGAGATACATGCTTGGTTTTACACACCCCTTTTGCAAAGTTGGCCAGGAGTCAGAAAGAGTGGATCATTTCCAAATGAAAGCACATGGAGTATCCCAGCTTGCAGAACACTGTGAATCTGAATTTCAAAGATCATGAGATCTCTAACAGCATGCTGTTCATCTATAGCATCCTACACAGTATTTCAAGAGCCTGAAAAAAAAAATGCCTAAAAAAAAAAAAGTGCCAAAATACAGAGCAAAAAGCCAGAAATCCATAACTATCTCTGTAAAACATATTGGAGATCCCTCTTTGCTGGAATACTAACCAGTAACCTGGAATGGTCAAGGGTGAGCCAAGGGAATAATAATATATTCTGGGGTGCTGGGTGGGGAAAATAGATAAAACGACAAGGCCTAATGCATATTCTCTGAACAAACTCTTGGAAATGTCAGTGGGGAATGGGGTAAGCTGCCAAATATTCTGTATGTGTGTACATATTTCTTTATCTATATGTTTGTCTGCATGCCTCTATAAGTTCTTCTACATCTAAGAAATTCTCAACAAACATATCAACGTACAGAAGATTAAATATATTTACATAAGCAAAACAATTCTACTAATAAATTTTTGACTGTGGTAATTCAGTCAAGGGAGACCAGTTGGGAAAAAAATGTCTTTAGCGGATGCCAAAAGCAAAGCAGCATTGGCACGTGCCTCATATCAGCTGGCACAGGATTCCACAGGGAGGGAAAATATACTCAAAGCTCTACTTGGAGTAGTCTTAAATTTGGACCTCAGATCTGCTGAAAACTACAAGGAGTACCTCTTCTGACCTCCATGAGTGTACAAACTAGAGTTGCTAGATCTCAGGTCCTGGCCCTTCTTCTCTAACCTCAGGGCAAGGAGGGGGAGGAATCTCAGAGTGAAAGCAGCACCTTGAAAAATGTCTGCATGCACATACGCTTTACATGTAGTGTGTTGCCGGCATGTGGCCAGACTGCTTCTGTAGATTTCCCAGCAAGTCTACCTGGCCTGCTTATCTCCTTCCTCCTTGCCCCATCACCAAGAACTGTTCCTAGTGTTTGGGGCTTGAAATTTCAGGACCCGGGATGTTTTCTTGGGCATTGACCCAGTGAGCCCCAATTCCATTACACTACATCTCAGTTTCATCATCATTCTCCCACCCTTTTGTTTCCTTCGTCCTACTTTCCATGTTTGCATGCATGCTAATCCTGAATTCCTTGTTTAAATAACACATGGGATGATGAAATACGAACCTCAAATTATTGAAACTCACAACTGGCGTTGGTTGAGCTGGGAGGTGGGAGCACTGAGGGTGTTGGCTATACAAATAGGGTGTTGTCTCTGCTTTACATTTGCTGTTTCATTTTGTTTTAATGAAAATTAAGAACAGTTTAAAGTTACCTCATCTCACATGTAAAGGAGCCCCTCCTCTGTTCCATTATGAGAAAGACAGTAAAACCCTCAGGCATTTAACAATACATTTTTTTAAAAAAAAATACAGTAGCACTTGACATCTCCAAAGCATAGCACAAACATTAACTAATTAATCCTCACAATATCCATTTGAGGTAGACAATTAAGTACTAGAGATGGAGAAAATGAGATAAAAGAGGAAAGTAAAAGCGAACGTTCAGAAGCAGACTCGATTTGGGTGGCTCATTCGATCGCTGAATGAAGGAAGTGGAACAAACCTTTGATTGGGCAACAAACAAAAGATAGAAATCTCATGGAAAGTGAGTTTTGGCTCCAAGTGACTAGCATGAAGGGATTATACCTTTAGAACACTATTAACTTTCACATCCCTGAATTGCCTCCAGACTTAAGGGACCCCTTGTATGATGGGCAAAGCAACCTTCATAACTGGACTACAAGGAGCTTGGGAACATTCATTCCTTTTATTGCACTACAGCTCCCAGAATCCTCAAGCCAGCAAGCTCAGTTTGGGATTACGGCTACCAAAATGCCTATGCAACATATCACATTTGTTCCTGCTAGCGGTGGGGAGGTTTGTCAAGTACATTTTCATGGACTTCCTTATTTTCCCACCATTGAGGTGATTACATACCAGTTCCATGCAAATTTATTTCATCCCCACCCCCACCCTTTCCTTCATGGAGCACAGCAAAAACTTCAAAATCTACCAGTTATATTCATTTCTGTTTTCTCCTTTAACACCAGGAGATGTTAAATTGAAGAAATTGTTGTCATTATAGCTGTTCTTGTAGTTCTACATTTTTCTGTATCTCTCCTTTATCCCAGTCTAGGACTGAAAGCAGCTTACAAAAGTTAAAACAGATTATTAATATTATTTATTTATTTATTTATTTATTTCCCACCCCTCTACAAAACACAATTGGGGCAGCTTACAGCTTTTAAAATATACATTCAAGACCCTCTATCCCACCCCACCCCTTAAAATACAATTAAATAATTCCAAAAAAATTAAAACATACTAAAAATAAACAATTAACAATGGCTGTATCGGATCGGGTTAAATTAGATTTTTCTACCCCAGTATCCACAAGACAGGTATCCACAATTTTTATTTATCTACATCTGGAAAAAATGTCCACTCTAGGCATTTTCTAGATCCTCCAGCACAGTGGCTCTTAATCTTTTCTTTACCAAGGACCCCCCTTTAAATATCTTTTGTTTATAGAATCATAAAATCATAGAGTTGGACAAGACCACAAGGGCCATCCAGTCCAACCCTCTGCCATGCAGGAATACACAATCAAAGCATTCCAGACAGATGGCCATCCAGCCTCTGTTTTAAAAACCCCAAAGAAGGAGACTCCACCATACTCTGAGGCAGTGTATTCCACTTCTGAACAGCTCTTACTGTCAGGAAGGTCCTCCTAATGTTTAGGTGGAATCTCTTTTTCTGTACTTTGAACCCATTGCTCTATGTTCTAGTGTCTGGAGCAGCAGAAAACAAGCTTGCTCCATCCTCAATATGACATCCCTTCAAATATTTAAACATGGCTATCATGTCCCCTCTCAACCTTCTCTTCTCCAGGCTAAACATGCCAGCTCCCTAAGCCGCTCCTCATAGGGCATGGCTTCCAGAATTCCCACCATCCTGGTTGCCCTATGCTGTCTATGCTGCAGAACAGATGTTTGTCCAAGACACCTCTCCCAGAGTGTATAGGCTTCAAGGTCCCCCACTCCAAGGGTGGGAAAGAAAGTGAGGCACTTGACAATTAGGCAGTTTGCAGTTGGCTGCCTCCTTTACTCATATACAGTAATCTCAATGAGCACAGCAAGAGTCAAACCACTCAAGTAATGGACCATTACATGGGTGATGTTTTTGGTCATTATTAATATTTTATTAAACGTATTAAACATATGCACCATACAACATTGCATCCATATTTTCCATCATTGAATTTTTAACAATTTTCTATTCTTCCACAATCTTCATATTTATCATAGTTATATAAGCATGTATGTATGTATATGTTCAGTATTGTCTTTACATATATAAAATATATTGAATTATAAAACTGTAAGTTTACTTTAAAGTAAATTAAGTAAAGAAGGAAAAAAAATATTTCTGACTCCATGGTACATTTGGAGTATTCAATAGCTAACAAAATACATATTACTAACTCCAGTTTAACATATTTTGTTCATGTTTTCTTTGCCTTTTTTAAAGATAATTTTCTAACAAACATTTTTAATTCAGTTCTTTTTATCCCCTTTTCTCTGATTTGACACTGAAAGACCTTGGCCATTGGAAACTCAGCCAAGCCACTCAAATTCAGCAGCTCTTCACAGTTTCATATATGAGGTTTCAATCACTTGAAAAACAAGTGCTGGAACTGGGGACCTTCTTCAATCCAAGCAGGTGCTTCTCCATGGATGGGTGGAGGATCATAACTATGCTGCATCTTTGCATCAAAAAAAGGATGAGAATATTCAATCACTCCCAAGACAGCAAGTCAGGAGATGGATGGTCCTCAGAAGTTGCCCTTTGCATGTCTATATGAGTCAGTGCCTCTAGGCTTTCCCCTTTGCAGCCAGGAGGTTCAGAAGAGTGACTCACACAACAGTGTAGGGTGTGTGTTGTTGTATGGGTTTTGATTCACTCTGAGCCCTCAGGGAATAGGATAGCCTAGAAATAAAATTAAGTAAAATCCCATGTCTGTCTGTCTGCCTATCTATCTATCTATCTATCTATCTAAGTAAAATTAAGTAAAATCCCATCTATGTATCCATCCATCTATCTGTCTATCTGGGGTGTTCTTTACTTGCTTACTTATTTACTTACTTATTTAAATTTATATTATACAGGTTCAAAGGCAGTGTACAACCTTTTCAAATATCACAATAGGACTAAAAACTTTTAGAACAAAAGTTAAAACACAATTAAATGAAACTTCTATTTTAAAAAGCACAAGTTTAGAATGCAAATTAAAAGCAGTTTTAAAAACACATTAAAACATAATAAAATGATTCACTTACCTAAAGGAAGCAATCGGTGCCCCAGATTTTTGGACTCCAATTCCTGTTTGCTCCAGACAGTATGACCAATGGTTAGGGATGATTTTGCAGTCCAGGAACATCCAGGAGGCCATAGATTCTCTACCCCACAACATGAATCTGAGAGACTGAGCTTTTGTTGTTGTCATCATTTCTGCATTTTGTGTGAAATAGTTGCACAAAAGAAGTACCTTTCCCTTTTGTAAAGCTAAACATATACAGTGGGCCCTTAGTATCCACTGGGATTTGGTCCCAGGACACCCCCTCCCCGCATGGATACCAAAATCCATGGATGATCAAGTTCCATTACATACAATGGTGTAGTAAAATTGCACCCCTTAAATAAAATGGCAAAATCAAGGTTTACTTTTGGAATTTAAAAAAAAATATATTTTTGAACCATGGTTGGTTGAATCTGTAGATGCAAAATCCATGGATACAGAGGGCCAACTGTACATACAGCAAATAGAAGATATGATGAAAGGTGCAAATGCTACTGTTTCTGCTAGTTCTAGAGCCAGCATGGTGTAGTGGTTTGAGCACTGGACTATGATTCTGGAGACCAGGATTCAAATCCCTGTTCAGCCATGGAAACCCACTTGGGCAAGTCCACCTTGGGCAAGTCCCACATTCTCAGCCTCAGAGGAAGGCAAAGGCAACCCCCCTCTGAGCAAATCTTGCCAAGAAAACCCTGTGATAGATTCACTTTAAGGTCACCATAAGTCAGAAATGACTTGAAGACACACAATAACAACAGCAACAACAACAACAACAGCTACTTCTACTATCCAGTGCAACTACTTCTACTGGTCTGTGCAATCAAGCACCAGTAGTTGAATTTTTAAATGTTGTGCCATTTATAAAAATGAACAAAAACCCCTAAATGATCAAACACTACGAACAAAAAAGACAGTCTCAAAAATTGGTACTCTGTTCAGGAAGAAAATGACCAGATTTTGACCACAAAATCCTTATGTCTCATGGTGAGGAGAAATGGTGGTCATTGTCACTTTTACCCTGCAAACATGAACCAAGTCAGGACTTACATTCCTAATTTTAGCCAACTCTCCCTAAAAGTAGGGAATTTTCACCTTTCCCCACCCCCACTGACTAAAATGTGTTTCTGTGGATTTTTTTCTTCAGTGATCCATATTTTCAGTCATTCATATTTTAAAAGGAGTGCATTTGGTATGCATTTTCTCTCTGAAACATCCTGCCTACTTTTGTCCAGAGACAAATCCAATGAAATTCTTTTCCTCCTCCCCTCCCCACAAGCCATTCTCTCAGGAGCCCTGGAATTGTTTTTAAGGTCGGGGTGGGTGGGGGTAGCCTTCAACTTGATATTTATTTTGCCTACAGATACCTGCAAAGGAAGGGATATTACTTTTCCCATGCATTAACATACACACACACACACTAGCTATACCCGGCATAACATGCACTGTTATCTATACATATAAAAAGGTTGGGCATGTTTCTGTTCCCACTCTGCTGATTGGCCGCTTAAGAAACATGTCCAGAGTACGATCATTTGACGCATGAACATATAACCTTTTAAATCAACTATAATGTCATATGTTATGCCAGATACAGCTAGCTTCATACTGAGAGCCCCTCTGCCGCCACCATGCAACCGTGCATACACACACACTACACACAGAGAGAGAGAGACATGAGAGCTCTGCCACCACCACCGCCATGAAACCGCACGTACACATACACCATACTACACACACACACCATACTACACAAACATGCACACACCACACTAAACACATACCACATGCAGCAGGATGCGAGAGGCTCTCCTCTGCCCACCATGCAACCGTGCATACACACACACACCACACTACAAACACACACATCACGAGCACCAGGACATGAGATCCCCTTCACCACTGTAATGTAACCACACACACACACCATGCTACACACATACACAAATGCTACACATACACACACACTACACACACACACCATGCCATACACACACGCATGCCAAGACGCAAGCATCCCTCTGCTGGCATGATGCAATCGCACACACACACAGCACGCTACACACACACTAGGCTATACAAAGACACACACACCATGCTACATACACACCACACACAGCAGGATGCGAGAGCCCCTCTGCCACTGCCATGCAATTACACATACACACACACCACACATGCTACACACACCACACACCCGTGCTACACCCACCCATGCTACACACACACACCACATTACACACACACACACACCACATGTTCCAGGACACAAGAACACCTCTGCCACCACCATGCAATTGCACACACACACCACGCTACGCAAACATATACACCAAGCACGCCAGCACACGAGGGCCTCTCTGCCACTGACATGCAATTGCACATACACACACATCACACCATACACACACCATGCTACACAAAGACACACACACCACGCTACACACCACATGCAGCAGGATACAAGAGCCCCACTGCTGCCACCATGCAACCATGCTACACACATGCACTACGCTACAACCCTCATGCTACACACACACATGTGATACAACCCCACACTATATCCCCCACACTACACACACACCCCATGCTACGTGCACACACACACATGCTACACCCCCCATGCTACATCCCCCAGCTACACTTCCCATGCTACACACCCCCACACTACACACACACACCACACTACATCCCCAGGCTACTTCCCCACACACTACACATACCCATGCTACATTCCCCCACATTACACACACACACACACACCATGCTATACACAGAGACACAAATACACACACACACGTTACACCCCATGCTCATCAACTCATAAAGGGCACCCATGTTTCCATCCATTAACATTCAAACACACATAAGTATGAAGACTCCTACAAGCAACATGTATACTTAGAAGTGCCCTCCATATGGAGCTTACTTCTAAGTAAGTATGTCCAGGATAGATGACAGACAACCTGTATTATTTCTGGCAATTATTTCAATGACAATTGAAATAATTTTAATTTCTGGCCATTATTTCAACAACAATTGCTATCTTAATATTTCATAGTGCTTGATCATTTTAGGGCTTATCTACTTCAGCTCCCCACAGGTGTATCTGGATCTGACCAATTCTTCCCCCCCCCCCACCACCCGATATGTGGAGAAAATGGGTTGGCATCCAAATAGAATGCCAGCCCATCACTGCAGCTGCTGCCGCTGCCACCACCATTGTCCCCACTGACACGGAAGCCAGGAAGGGGGGCTGCAGTCACAGGTTGTAGGCCTACAACATGTGACTGCAGGCCCCCAGCATAGGACCTGCATTGGTTACTTGGTGAAGGACTCCTGCCTGGCTTCCAGGAGAGCCAGGAAACTGGGTGGTAGCAGCAAGGGACAGTGTGCTTGGACAGGCTCCCATGGAGACACAGGGCCCATCCGGTGGGAACAGATTAAACCAGGTAGTTTCATAGAACGATGTGTCAGGCCTATCCTGCTTAGCCCCATTCCAGCCATGTATCTTCTTGTGGGTGGTGAGGACTGCCCAGGGGTATTGATCAGGTTAAATACCTTGTGTCATCTGGACTGCAGGGCTCTGGAACAGCAGCAAGCCAGGGTGTTTGGCCCATGTAGAAAAACCATTAGTATATTTCTGATTGATAATCCCAGAGGAGGCTAAATTACATAAGGGTCTAGGTAGTCCAATTTTGCTAAATCATTTCATAGGTGGGTAACCTAATCCTGTCATCCAAGAGTCACTGCATTCTCTTCATTTTTGCAATCTGGACGGAAACAAGTGTTGACCTAGGAGTTCCTGATGGCAAAGTAGGTACTGGACCTTCCAATGCAGGGGTTGGAATTGTACAGTCCATATGCTATGTGCCAGCTTTGGGGAGTCCCTTGGGACCCCAGCCAATGACCCTACAAGCCCCCAGCACCTCCCACACATGAAGTTCTCTCCCTTCCCCAAACCTGCATAAAGTTCCAGCCCAATGGAAGTATTATTTACTTATATATTAATTAAAGTATTTAAATCTCACCATCTACCTGAAGATCTCAGGGTGGCATACAATAAAGCAACAGGATCACAGAATGATAGAATCATAGAGTTGCAAGATACCATAAGGGCCATCTACTCCAACCTCTTCCATGCAGGAACACACAATCAAAGCATTCCTAACAGATGGCCATCCAGCCTGTTTCAAAATCTCCAAAGAAGGAGAGTCAACCACACCTGAAGGCAGCACATTCCATTGCCAAACAGTTCTTACTGTCAGGAAGTTCCTCCTAATGTTTCGGTGGAATCTCTTTTCCTGTAATTTGAGTTCATTGCTCTGTGTCCTAGTCTCTAGAGCAGCAGAAAACAAGCTTGCTCCATTCTCAGTATGACATCCCTTCAAATATTTAAACATGGCTATCATGTCCTCTCTTAACCTTTTCTTCTCCAGGCCAAACATACCCAGTTTTTTAAGCCGCTCCTCATACGGCATGGCTTTCAGACCTCCCACCATTTTGGTCACCCTCCTCTGGACACGTTCGGTTTGAAACAATGTAAACAGTAAGGTTTTAGAAGATGAAAACAAGTTAAAAGGCAAAGACATACTAAAACCAGGAGCCCATTCACACTACTGGAACTGCTATGGCAACATCCCAAGTAATCCTGGGATTGGCAGTTTAGGGAAGGGCATTTAGAATTCTTAACCAGAGCACTCTAGCGCCCCGCAACTCTCCAAACCCTAGAATTCCACAGGATGTTGCCATGATTTTTGAAGTGGAATAATAGCACTGCTATTGTGTAGCATAAACAAACCCCAGTTAAAATATATTGTTATTGTTGTGTGCCTGACTTATGGTTGTTTCTGACTTATGGTGACCCTAAGGTGAACCTATCACAGGGTTTCCTTGGCAGAATTTTTTCAGAAGAATTTGCCGTCCTCTCAGGCTGAGAGAGTGTGACTTGTCCAAGGTCACCCAGTGGGCTTCTATGGCTGAGCGAGGATTCGAACCCTGGTCTCCCAGTGTCCTAGTCCAACATTCAATCCACTCCACCACACTGGCTGCCCCAGTTAAAATACTTTAAAGCAACTTAAAACCAGGGACATGTGAGAGTTTGTGTAAAACCAGTGATCCCAAAGGCTTTTGTAAACAACTATATTTTCACTTAGTTCTGAAATGACAGCAATGTAGACTCTGGAATAGCCTGTCGGAAGAGATTCAATAATTGCATATACTGTCTGAATTTAAAAGAGCATTAAAGACAAATCTCTTCCAGCAGGTCTATCCAGATCATTTTTAAACTGTAATTTTTAAACTGTTTTACTATTTACTGGTTTTATTTGTTCTTTTGAAATGATAGTGTGCTTTCTGATGTATTTATGTATTTTTAACCAAGATGTATTTTAATTGATATTTATCGTTTTGTGTGGATATGTTGTTCCCTGCCTCGATCTATGGGGAGAGATGGATAAGAAATGATGATGATGATGATGATGATAGGACCAATCAGGCCACTAAGGGGAGGACATTGCATAAATGGGATGCCACAGAAGAGAAGGCTCTTTCCCATGTTCTCTGACAACATATTGTCCCAACTGATGGGACACAGAGGAGAAATCCTCCAGTAGAGCTCAGGAAGGCCAGTTTAGGGAGAGGTGCTCCTTCAAGTATCAATGCCCCAAGCTTTGAATGTCATTACCAGTGCTTGAATGCTATTACCGGCACTTTGCCCCATCTCTTCTCTCCCTTCCTTTAAAACCTACCTGTCTCCTTCTTTCCCCCTCTCCATGGCCATGTAAGGGGGCCTTGGTCACATGTTGCAGGCTGCCTTCCTGCCTTCTGAGTCAGTGAGGAAAATAGCAGCAGCTGGTGTAGAGAAGGGAATAGCTGAGAACCATCTGACTACATCCCTACAGCCAGACACACAATGACAACATCATCCTCTGTTGCCTCTGATGCCTCCATCATTGTGCATCTGGCAACAGGGACACAGCAAGACACTTCTTAGTCACCCCCTGCTCTCTGCTGGTCACTACAGGGCCCTGTTGGGGGTGCAACAAGAGGCAGGTAGATTTTAAGGGGGTTGGACTCACGGTAAGAGGGAAATAGTGAATTCCTCACTCTGCAACAACCAAAGAAGGACATACACTTGAATTACACCAATTCATGGTCTTGTCTAGATGGGTAAAATACTCCATCTTGCCACTGTCTCAGAGCCTGCAGTCTTGATGGTGTAGGGCATTTGTCCCGTTCTTCCCCCAGGCAGTTCTCACCACCCCCAGGGCAGATATGAGGCTGAGACAGGGGGAAGGTGGAATAGGGCCTGATACAACATTTTTTTAAATACCCAATTTACTCCATTACTACCGGCAAAAAAATGGACTGGGCCCCATGTATCTGCTGCTGCTGCTGCAGCAGCCTCCCTGGCTCTCAGGGAAGGCAGGAAGGAGTCTTGCAGCATGTGACCAAGGTTGGTCACATGCAGGGGGCCTCAGTCACATATTGCAGGCTCGCTTCCTGCCTCCTGAGTCAGTGGTGGCAGTGGCTGCAGTGACAGGCCAGCATGCCTGTCAGGACTTCCTCTCATTCCGTGGTGGGAAGGGGGACCAACAGGTCTGATCTGTGGCTGGGATATGCTGGTGGGAAGCCGGCATATCCTGCCATGGATAGATGGGCCGCTTGTCATTAATAGGATCCCAGTCCTGTTTTTCAGCATTAAAATATAATTCTAACAATCCAATTAAAATCCTAATTTAAAACAGTTTAAAACTTTTTTTTAAATTATAAAGAAAATGCAAGAGCTCCATTAAAAGACCCTTCTGCAAAGCTGTCTAAACAAAAACGGTCTTTGCCTGTTGCCAGAAAGAGAGTATTCTACATGTGGGAAGAACATTACAATGGGCCAACCATGCCTGGTGTTCACCCTTTAGTGGTTGACAAACTGCATCTGGCTTGATGGGTCATGCATTGTTCAGGTCCAAACACCTTTTCCTTCCCAAATGAAGGGAAAACACAGCAACAACTCTTGATAAATGAAGGCTGGTGAGAACAAGAGACCTGGTCACGTTCTGGCATGCTGCGATCCACACTTGGCTGCTTCTTACAAGCATTGCAAAAGTTCTTAAAGCACCACTTGGGTAATGATGCACCGTCTCACCCAATTTCTCCAGGCATCACCTTGAGTTTCTAGTGTTGCTACACACTTTGCAGAAGCCATGGCACATCATGCCTCCTGTTTGTTTCCAAATCTTAGTCATTTGTCGCTAAGTGCGGGTATTTCCCAATGGGTTCTTGAGAAGTTAGGAAGAGAAAGCTGGGGAGGAAGAAGGGGAAAACAAGAAGCAGAAATAAAGGTGATGTTTTCTCCAAAACAGTGTGGGTGTTGAGTCTACGTTGTACCAAAAAAGCAAACAAGATGTGAATATGTGTGTGATATATATATATATATATATATGTATAAAAACACTATATCCTCAGAATAAATTATGCTTGGGTGTGGCCAAAGGGAAGGCAGTAAAATTTTCAGCTATTATATACCAGAGAAATATAAACAGTACACGTACAGTATATGGAGCAGAACAAATATATTTAAACATGTGTATCTTGATATGCTACTTTTTGTTTGTTTGTTACAGTAGAGTAGATGTACTTTGGAGATATTGGTGTGACAGACATAATCCCTGAATCTACCTAGAGAAATCCAGGTCCATCTTTCTAAGCTAGGCAGGTCAAGTGATTTGTAAGGGCTCGTCTATACCAACAGGAAAACATGGCTTACGTTTGGGGTTGCCTGGTTTGCAGCGACCATGGGCTTGTCTACATGATCACCACACATGAGGTTAAGTTTGGAAGCACTATCTGCCCAGTTACCCCTTCTGAACTCAGCCCAGTCTGATAAATCCCAGTATGACCCGCCACATGGCTGTGGCCGCTCCAGCTTTTTCCCTCCCTCCCCCCACACATGTCTGCATGACTTGTCCCATGGATCGGAGGGACTTCAGACATCCTATTAAGCAGAGGTGTGTGCAGCTAATGATATGGGTATGCTAGTATGCACTTCTCCAAAAAACTGCTGTGTATGCAAAAAAAAAAAAAAAGAACTGCTAAAAAGTGAAATCGAAACCATGGGGAAGGTTAGCTGATCATCTGGTCCTGGGTACCTCCTCCCTCCCTCTTCCACCTGCCCACCAAAATCTCCTTCCCCTGTCTGCACACCAACATCACAATGAAGGGCAGTCCGCACGCACACACACAAATATTCAAATTTTCCACTTCGATCCAGAGTAAAGCCACACTTGCTTAATGTAGATTTAAAGCTCTGAAATGTTTGAATGCCCCAGATTTGAGCTGTACATCATTTAGACAGCTCGCCGATACAAGGTGAGGTTGTTTTGTTTGACCAGCATAAGACAAAGCCTAAAGCTGTCCAATGTGGTGTTGAGATGCTGAACAATGGTTCGCACTCCATTCACTGGCTGAGGTCTGAAAATGGGAAACAGTGAGATAGAAACCTAGGTGTCGCAGTGGCATGAAGGCAACTCTATGCAGGATGAGGGATTTGAAAGAAAGTTGGAACTGAGGAGTTTGAGGGTATGATTTGCCCATTTTTGACTCATTATGAGCTGAGAAATTGTAAGGAAAGGAAAAAAGCCCTAGTGCTAGGGAAGAAGACTAGAGAGGGTATGTTGTTGTGTGTTATTGACTAGAATTTTACAAACTAGATTGGGGGTGGCCACCTGTGTGGTGGGCAGGGGCTAATTTCACCACCACAACCCCTTGTGGGCCACCACCACCCATAGGTAGCCCAAATATCTCTGTTTTCTTCTACAGTATCTTTCAAAATGGCAGTGGGAAATGACATTGTCCGACTTCCTGTCACTATTTTGAGAGGGACTACAGAGAACAATGGAAGCATTTGGAGAATAGTACAGGGTTCTGGGTGCTTGCAGGGGAATGAGATGTAGGCATTTTCATGTGTTTTCACATGACTGAGGGGGGAAATTGTCCAAAAATCATGCATCTCACTCTCTCTCTATCTATCTATCTATCTACCTCTATCTCTATCTCTATCTCTATCTCTATCTCTATCTCTATCTCTATCTCTATCTCTATTACATGGGGTGATTGGGGGTTTTGGAGTATGGTGGGGGATGCTTCAGAGGCCACAAGAGAAAGGTCCAGGTGCTGCATGTAGCCTATAGGCCAGAATTTACCCACCCCTGAATTAAAGTATGTTTGAGAGAAGAAACATTGGACTTAATAAGGGATAAATACAAGTTCACGGAGGCCTGAATCCAATTGCTTAGTCTCCACAAGAATAGATCCATTAAATCAGTGGGGTTACATGTTGACTTCCAGCCCAAAACAGCTCTGCAGCTGTTGCGAAACAGGATGTTAGGCACTGCAGAGCTGCTTCTGTGTGGGCAACAAGGGCAGCAGCATCAGCAAAGAACAGCTCATGGACTAGATAGTTTGGAGTCTTAGTGTGAGCCCTCAGATGGCTTAAGTTAAACAAGCTACCATCAGTATGGTAACGTATATAGATGCCGTCTTCTTCTTCAAGCTCTGCCGTAGCCCTTTGGCTGAAGAAAACCTGAAAAAAACGGAAGTTCTCTACCAGCCTGCACCACAGGATGAACACCACCATCCCCACATTGCTGTTGGCAAATCTGTGCTTAAGTCCATTCAGCAGTTCACCTACCTGGGAAGCATCATCTCCTCAGATGCCAAGATTGACAAAGAGATCGATCACAGATTAGCAAAGACATATAGCGCATTTGGAAGACTCTACAAAAGAGTCTGGAGTAATAAACACCTGAGGTGAAGCACAAAAATCAGAGTGTATAGAGCCATTGTACTATCTATCCTCCTTTATGGGTCTGAAATATGGGTCACCTATCACCACCACTTATGACTCCTCGAACGCTTTCATCAGCGCTGTTTACACACAATCCTAAATATTTATAGCATGGAGAACCATCGCCTCCCAAAAATAGTACTCTACGGTGAACTCTCCATGGGTCAGCGTAAGAGGGGCGCTCCAAAAAAGCGATACAAGGATTCCCTGAAACAACATCTCAGGCTTGGCCAAATTGATCACCAACAATGGTCCACCCTGGCCTCACATCAGGAGGCATGGAGACGCACTATCCACAATGCTGCAGCCTTATTTGAGAACTCACGCCGAACGAGTCTTGAAGAGAAATGACAACACAGAAATAATCACAACCCAGAAACATCACCCAAGGAGACCTTCTGCTGTGCTTTCTGCAACCGGACTTGTTTCTCTCATATTGGCCTTTTTAGTCATCAGTGCACTTGCAGAAAGCATGGGATGAGTCCTTCCTGAATCTTCATTTGCGAAGAAAAGCCAGAGAGAGAGAGAGAGACGTGTTGACTCATTATTCAACAACTGCTTTGGTGGGCCTACTCTAGTTAGAACCAACTAATAAGATTTAGGTGTGAATGCATATGCTCCCTCAGAATGATGGAAACATTACATGACCAATTCAGTAACAAAGAAAAACATGATATTGTTTAACAAGGATATTGACAAGCTAGAACGTGTCCAGAGGAGGGCAACCAAAACGATGAAAGGTCTGGAAGCCATGCTTTATGAGGAGCAGCTTAGGGAACTGGGTATGTTTAGCCTGGGGAAGAGAAGGTAATGAGGTGATGTGATAGGCATGTTTCAATCTTTGAAAGGTTGTCATATTGAAGAAGGAGCAAGCTTGTTCTCTGCTGCTCCATAGACTAGGACATGGAGCAATGGACTCAAACTACAGGAAAAGAGACAGTGGAATACACTGACTGGGAGTGTGGTGGAGTCTCCTTCTTTGGAGGTTTTTAAATGAGGCTGGATGGCCATCTGCTGGGACTGCTTTGATTGGGCATTCCTGTATCCGTTCCTTGTGCATCAGACACCCTTGCACATTGGGCACCCTTGCCAGTGTCCTGATATGCCTTTTCACAATTCACTAAAAGAATGTCTTAGCACCTCTGCTATATAGCTAAGTATACGTAAAGTTGTGTAACATAAATTGTGATAGAGAAATAAAGAATATTGTTGTTGTTATTTATTATAATAATTATATTATATTATTATTTATATAGCACCATCTATGTACATGGCGCTTTACAGTAATACAAGCACACACAAAAACACTGGATCATGTTGAAGGCATAAATCTAAAGTCTATACATAAACACACAGAGAGAAGGAATAATAAGCATAAAAATATAAATACAACTGCAAAAGAAAGTATCCAGATAACTACAAAACAAAAACAAAACGATATAGTATGAAACAGCAAGAAAATTTTAAAATAAAACAAACTGATCAATATACATGCAATTGAATATAAAACAGCAATATATATGTACATGATATTAAAAAAACTGACCAATACATGTAATCAAAATATACAAGATTATAAAACAGTATCAAACTAAAATGCCAAAAGCTTTGGAGAACAGAAAAGTTTTTAATTGAGAGTTAAAAACACTGAGAGAAGGAGCAATCCGCAATAAGAATAACAATAATATACAGTGGGCCTTTCGTATCCACTGTGGTTTTGTTCCAAACCCCCAGCCCCCGTGGATACCAAAATTCATGGATGCTCAAATCCCATTATATAGAACAGGATAGTAAAATTGTATCCCTTATATAAAATGGTGAACAGCAAGGTTTGCTTTATGGAGTATTTTAAAAAAATATTATTTTCAAGCCATGGTTGGTTGAAACCATGGATAAAGACTCTGTGGAGAAGGAGGGCCGACTGTACAACATTGGGTCTGAACCCAGATTTCTCCAGTCATAAGCAAACATTCTAACCACTCCATCAGACTGTCTCTGAACTATATTTTCTTATCTTCCCAGTGCCTTTACAAGAAGACAGCATACAGACGAAACAGGAATGAGATACCAGCACTTTAATGAGAAGAGTAAAGCAAGCAAAGGATTCATAACACCATGCTTGATGGCATCACTTCAAATTGTATGCAGTAGAATAAAGAAACTGCAGTAGTTTTCTAAATGTGGCCACTGCCTTGGGAAGGATGCCAGTGGCAACAGGGAGGAAGACTTGGGTGCTAGATCCAAGCAGGTGATGAGAAGCCATTGCAAGGTCTAACTTCATTACACCTTCTTGATAGATTTATGGTGCCCTGGGAGAGTTGCCAAGAATTCTGCTGCCAGTGGTGACATCTGTGTTGGGAAGGTTTACACAATCAAGGAAGCGAGCAGGCAAGCAAGACATGAGAAGGGGGGTGAGGGGGAGAGAAAGCTTCACACCCTGCCCCATGGCTTGTACAAATCCAAACAAACAGTGATAATTAGATATTCATGAGCCACTTCACGACACAATAAATTGGTGCAGGGAGAAGGGCATTTTCTGCATCTGCTAATGATGGTGATGCTAGTGGTGGTGGTGGTGGTGGGATGTAGTAGGTGTCACTACTGTCATTTTGTCAGCTTAGAAATAACTACAGTCAGCCTTCCATATCCATGGATTCTGCATCCATGGATTCGACCATCTTGAAAATATATTTTTTTAAAAAAACTAGCTATATACCTGGTGTAGCATACACCGTTCACCCTGCCACCCTCCCTGCCCCCACGTGTGTGCACACACACACATATTCCCCTCCCACGCTGCCTCCCTCCCCTCCCCATGCAGCACCTGCCCCACCACCATGGCCGTTCCACCCCCTGCCAACCTCCTCAGCCTGCCCCCCCCACACGCACACAACTCCCTTTTCACAAGAAGTCCTGAAACTCAACCAATCTTGCAGCCATTGGTCATTGTTTTCAACAGGGCCTTTTACCCTTACAAAATGATACTGCCGTGATTCCACTTTAACTGCTATGGAATCTTGGGATTTGGAGTTTAGGGAGGGGTATTTAGAATTCTCAGCCTGAAAGCTCTAGTGCCTCACCAAACTACAGTCCCCTGGATTCCATGGGATGCATCCATGGCAGTTAAAGCAGAATTATCATGCTTTAATTCCATAGAGTGAAAGGGCCCTAGGTTGTCTCAGCTTTGTCTAGATGGGCTGTTTACCCCATCTTGGACCTGTCTCAAAGCCCTGCAGTCCAATCATCACAAGGCTTTTGCCCCATTTTGGCCCATTTTCCCCCTAGGCAGTCCTCACAACACCCGGGGCAAAAATGGGCATAAGACGGGTGTAGGACAGAGAAAAACCCGTTACATTGTTTTATTATAACAGCTGTGAAAAACTGCTTCAGCCAGAAAAAAATGGATCAGGCCCTGTGTGGCCATAGGAGCCCATAGCGGCATGCTGCCTAGTTGCGGTGGCTACCGTCCACATTGCTCTCTCTGCAGCCAGGAAGCAGGCCCGCAGCATGTGACCAGGGCTGGGCGCATGCATGGGGCCTTGATCACATGCTACAGGCTTCCTGCCTGGCATCAGAGAGTGGGACACAGATGGCAGCAGAGGGGGCTGCAGAGACCAGCTGGTGTGCCCATCTGGACTCCATCCTGATCCAGGCAGGTAACAGGCGAGCAACAGGCCTGATCTGGTGCCAGAATGTGCTGGTGAAAGCCAGAGTATTCTGGCCAGTGTAGACAAGGCCTCAGTGTGTTATAGACATCCTTTCTCACTGAGGACAAACAAATAATTCAAGTATTCTTCACAGTCAGGCACAACTGATTCCTTTTCCCAGTAAGAAAGATCTAACATAATTGCAGCGGGTTTATCAGTTAAGAAGGGATGACTTCAATCCTTGTATGGTGGGAGCGTAACTTTTTAGTTATGTTTATAGCAGTGTGGTCTCATTAAATCACGAAGGAGTAATTATGACCACATGCAAATGCTGCTTTGTGCTCTGCCTTGTCTGTGCTATATCTTCCTTTTTCTTCCAGTCATCATCATCATTTGAGCCTTATGCTCTGTTGTGAGTCTTAAGGCTTCAATGAGTTAGGTATTGGGGAAAGTTTTTTTTTTTCACCAACCACAAATCAGCAGCTTCCATAGTCTTGATGTAGATATTTTAGGTCCACATCCACACTACAGAAATCATCCAGTTTGAAACTGGATTATTTGCCATGGCTCCTTCCTATGGAATCCTGGGATGTGTAGTTTTAAAGGTTCCTTAGCTTTCCTTGAAGAGTGCTGGTGCCTCACAAAACTACAAACCCCATGACACCATAGGATTATTTGTGTAGTGTGGATTTGGCCTTAGTTACTTGTAAGAAGTGGGAAAGTAAAGAGTTACTTAGAAAAGTATAATTGTAATGCTAACTGACCACTGGAATGAGTACAGGGGTTACTTTTGACCAGAGAGAGAGAAAAGTGGATAACTGAATTTTAAAAAAGCTAATAAGTTTCCAGCTAGCAGAATTAGCATTTAAAAACTTAGGGTGCTGCATAGATGCTATTTTAGGCTTGTGAGTTTACTTGTTTCCCATCTAGTCTATCAGGTTATTTCAAGCAAATGTTTCATTTCAGTATTGAAATATCAAAATGTTTTTATTGTCATACCATTGTATTTCAAAATATCACAAATCTTTCTCTCCACAAAAGGGAATGGACCCTTTTGAAGTCTCCCGGAACTTCCTACCACTTTAGGGACTGAGGAGGGCAAAACAATATACTCACCTTACTGGCTGTAACGCATTACCTTGAAATGAGACACTAATTTTCAAACATGTCTTTAGTTTTATTTTACTTTCACATACCAGCAACTTGGTGAGAACAGAGATCTTATAAGAGCAAGCCTGGCACTACTATTAGGTAGGGTGAGGTCACCATCTAAGGCAGTAGATGAAGAGGTGTGTTGAGCAGTGGTGAGGTGGTGAAAGACAGGGCTAAACATACCCTGTAACCTTGCCCTGCAACCATTCATATACGTCTCTCTCTGCCCTCAGGTGTCATGTCCCACCTAGGGTTGCCAGAGTGAAAACTGCATATGGCTCCTTTACCTTTTATGGTTGTCTAGAAGAGTGGTGTAGTGGTTTGGGCATTGGCCTATGACTCTAGAGACCAGGGTTCAAATCCCTGCTCATCCATGAAACTCACTGGGTGACCTTGAGTTAGTCACATTCTCACAGCCCTTGGAAAACCCTGTGATAGGTTCACTTTAGGGTTGCCATGAGTTGGAAGCAACCTGAAGGCACACAACAACAAGATACGGACTTGTGATAAATTGCCTTTATCAAGAATTTTAAATGGATTATACAGTCATACAATGTAGATCTAGATTACCCAAAAGACTGTAATTATCAGATGATGATGATGATGATGATGATTTCTACCCTGCTTTTTTTCCAATTTGGGACTCCCCTTAGGCAAGTCAGATTCTCTCAGCCTCAGAGGGAGGCAACGGCAAACCCCCTCTGAACAAATCTTGCCATGAAAACCCCATGATAGGTTCACCATAAGTTGGAAATGACTTGAAGGCACACAACAACAACAAGATGGAACTTTAGGAAATAACACCTACTCTTCCATACAACCTTTAAAAATACAAGAACCCTCCCCAGCTTTCTCTCTGGCAACCCTGTCTCCAGTAGCCTGGAAATTTCAGGGCCTGGGACAGTCCTGAACTGGCTACCCTAATCTCCAGTGTTGAAGGAAGATTTAACTGCTGGTTTAGCTTGTGTATAAGGAAGGCAAGAGAGATGTCATCATTGTTTGAGGCAGCACTATCCCTTGGCACTACCCTGTTCAAGAGGCTCACCAAAACCCTGGAACATTACTGTTTCAGACAAGCAATCCCCAAACAGTGGCCATACTGATGAGGGGAATCTGGGACTCTTAGTTCAGAGCAGTAACTTTGCTGAGCTCTGAGGCTCATACGCCTCTGAGAACATTCTGGAACCTTTTTTTCCCACAAAACTTCAATTTGAGTAGCTATTCTAACTTTTATCTGTGATTATTTCAGCAACAGCTCTATAGTGCTGAAAGAGAAAACAAATTTAAAGGTATAATAATTCCTTTATTTAGTTCTAACTTATGTTTTTCCTAGAGATGGATTGGGGATAGGTGTGTTAAACTGGACTTATCTGTGTGAGCAAGGTAGTAGTATGAATTCAGCATTGAATTCCGTCTACATTTATCACTAAATTAAACACATATGTGTGTGTGGGAGGGGGAATAATGGTATTGGACCGAAGGGGCTCCTTCGATTAGAGCCAGTCGTCACTTTTTGTTGTGTTTGCCTGTTGTGCCACCAACATTTGTATTTCTTATCCCAATTGGAGATGCAGTTTTTACAGACCGACGTATTGATTTTAAAACTTTAGAATACCTTTGACATCAGAGTAAAGCACCTCATTTGTCATGTGGATGTCGAAAGAGAGATTGCAAGCCACGTTTTATGCCTGATTAATTTGGCCTTGCACTGCATTTCTGCCTGAACTTGTAATAGGAAGTTTGGTATCTCTGTATTCATTGCATTGTTTGGGTGGGTTTTTTTTTTAAAGCTCCCCACACTTCCCCTCCCAAAATAAAGCCACAGCTTCACATGCCATTATTTAAATAGTTGCAAGCCTGGATTTCTTCTCTCTGTCTCTCTCTCTCTCTCTCTCTTTTTTTTTTTTTAATGCTCCCCATAATCGTTATCTTGGGTAAACAGTTTGGAATAAATAAATGCACAGAGGAAAAATAAATCCAGATAAGAATACATCAGGTTCTGTTCAAAAGAATGATGCCTGCATGATGCTCTACATAAACAAGATGTCAAATTCACACTTTGGTTTCCTTTCTGTTATTTTCCAGAGCATACAGATCCATGGAAGGTTTTCATTCACACATGCTAAAGATGGCCAAGGGGCAGCCTGTGTTAGCCAGGGCCAGGCCAAGACAATTTGTTGTTAGAGACTTAGGACAAGATGGTTCCCCCCTGCCCTGCCCATTGCATCTACACGTATACCAGAATCCTGTTGGTGTCTTAGGACTTTTTCAGACATACCTTAAATCCAGAAGGAGCCGTCGGGAGAGGAACGCAGCTGCTCCACGGCAGGGAACAGTTTCTGATAATGACGTCCCTCTCGCGTTACCCTCTGTGTTCCTTCTGTGTCGCATGGAAGGAAAAGGTGCCACTTTTTATTCATGGAAGTTCTTCGTGAATAAAAAGTGGCATCTGTTCCTTCCATGTGACACAGAAGGAACACAGAGGGTAACGTGAGAGGGATGGCGTCGTCAGAAACTGCCCCCTGCTGCAGAACAGCTGCGTTCCTCTTCCGACGGCTCCTTCCAGATTTAAGGTACATCTGAAAAAATCCTTACATGTGGGTAAGTTCTTCTATGGAAAGAGCTGGACATGTTTGTCCAATGCAGAATGCCTGCATTCAGTTCGAGGTTTCTGAAGTGGAGTTGCACATGGGTGTCATTGCACATGCAGATGCAAATGACACATGGCAGAGAACTAACATGGTGTAGTGGTTTGAGTGTTGAACTAGGACTCTCAGAAACTAGAGTCGGAATCATGGAAACCCTCTGCATGACTGTGGTTAAGTCATACTGTCAGCCCTGGGCTTGTCTATATGAGGCAAAAAAATGCGGATTGCTCAGCAGTAATGGCAATTCATAGCAGCTGCTATTTGTCTTAACAGGTTTTTTGGCAGATCACAGGCATGCGAAACTATCCACATTTGCTGTGCAAATGGGCATGCCTGTGAATCAAGATGGCAACATGAGTGAAGTACTCACGCTTTTACTTACCTCAATTTGCCACTGCTGGAGAACATTTTAAAAAAATATCCAAAGTTTAACAAAAAAGCAAACAAAAGAAGCTGTTTTATTGCCTTAGGGCTTGCTTGCTAAGGGGAAAATCCAACATGGCAGCTCCGGGTGCTTGTCTTGTTAGCAGGCTCCACCCCCCACAGATTTCCAACCAATCAGCTTTCAACTTCCACTTGTATGGGGAAAGTGAATCAATTCACTTGCTTGTCCCAATGAGCAAGAATGAGCATTTCTCCCACTGTTTTTTTAAAACTTGGAAAAAACTGTGAAGGCTTTTCCTGAGTACTTGTTGGTGTTTTTGGCCCCTCTCCTTCAGAATATGGGGGAATGATGTGGAATCCCATTGAAACAGGTCGTATTCTCCTTGCATTCTGTGAGGAGTATTTTTGCCATTTACACAATCCCTCTTTGGAAGGAAAATGCTCCCTGCAGAAATCTTGCCAAGAAAATCCCATGATACGTTTGCCTTAAGGTCACCATAAACTGGAAATGACTTGAAGGTATACAACAACAGCACATGGATTCATATTGTTGACTGATATGCATTGTGCACATAGATGTGCATGTGCATTGCCTTGCAGATTTGATGTTTGGATTCAGTTATGCTTCAAGGGACTTAGCTGTATTTTCAATCCAAGTAACATCTTCATGAATCTGAAATTGTTCCTTGCCTTGAGAATATATGCAGTCACCCAAATACACTCAGAAGTTGGACATAATATATTATTTAATTATGTTAATATTCTACTTTGACAAGCATCTCTTTCCTGATAAATAATCCCAGGTGGACTTCAGTCAGAAGAGCAGATGCACTAGCCATCTTCCCCACGTACAGTACAGGCAATATTCAACAGGACATGAGCAACCTGTACACTACAAGTTGGCTGGGATACCAATAGTGCACACTGCTTGTATAATACAAGAGTCTGTTATGTGAGATAGCTGCGCTTTCTCCAGGAGCATACAAGGAGGAAGAAGTGGTGGTGGCAGCAACAGGAGAAGAAGGCTTTCATCTCCAAGACACCAGTTTCTTCAATGATTGGCTTCCAAGAAGAGGGATTCTCAGAGTCACGGCACTCTGGAAGAGGTGGCTTGGAAAGTCACCTGTGCCATGGCACAGGCCATTGTCTGAGCCACCACTCCCAGACTACCTTGGCCCAAGGACCCCCACCCCTGCTAAGAAGCCATGCAGTGGAGAAAAAAAGGTGTCTCAGAGTCAGGGAGTGCTCTGCTCCCATTCTTGTTCCTCTTTTTTCTCTCCTTCCCTTACTGGTACAGCACCCATGACCTTTGTGGACTTGCCACCATCTTCACCTTCCACTGGTGGCAAAACTATGTCAGAAGAGCCAATAGAAAGTTGGCCACAGGATATTAGGCTGATTCTCATGGAATGGAGATCTGACAATTTGATTGAGTTTGGGCAGTGGGGGAGAAGATACTTACACATTCCACAGGATGGCAGGCAATCTTCTTCTCTTTAATGATGCCACAGCAGAATGTATTGTATTATATTGGTGTATTAAATGCCACCCGATAAGCAACATCCCATATTCTTCACTGAGCAATTTTAGAAATATGTGCTTCCAGGAGAAGGACACAATTTACAAATATGATAACAATCTAGTTCTTATTTTTTTAAAAAAATCAAAAGGGATAAGACATTTTCCAAAAGATTTTTTTTAAAGAAACTTTTGGACTGCTAATATGGTAGTGAAAGTCAGCGTGGTGTAATGTTTTGACTGTTGCACTACGACTATGGAGACCAGCTTCTGAGTCCCTCTTCAGCCACGGAAGCTCTCTGGGTGACCTTGGACCCTGGGCAAGACACAGTCTCTCAGCCTCAGAGGAAGGGCAAGGAAAACTTCCTCTGAACAAATCTTGCCAAGAAAACCCCATGATAGGTGTGGCTTAGGGTTGCCATAAGTCAGAAACAAAGGCACCCAACAACAATACGGGCTGCTCTACACGGGCTGAACATATGGGCTGGTCTATACGAGGGAATTAAATGTGGATTGGTGTGCAGTAATGCCAATTTGCAGCAGCTTTCATTTGTCTCCATGGTTTTTTGGCAAGATCGCTAGTGTGCAAAGCTATCCATGTTTGCTGTTCACAAGGAGGCATGTCAGCAATCAAGATGATGGTGCGAGTGAATTAGTTGCAGTTTTATTCTCTCAAACTTGCCCCCACCACTAAATCCAAGGTGTTGAAGAGTGATCCTCTGCTTAAATAATAAAAAAAGGTTTTTTCATTGTCTCAGTGTACAATTACCAATGCGAAAATCCAACATGGCAGTTCCGGGTGCTGCCTTTTTAGCAAGCTCAGCCCCCGTGCATGTCTAACCAATCAGCTATCTGCTTCAGGAATGTGCTACAATATGATTTGGTTGTCCTAATGAGTGGGAGTGTGCATTTCCCCCACAGTTTTTAAAGAAACTCAGAAAAAGCTGTCAAGGCTTTTCTGAAATTTCCTCCCCCTCCCTCTGAAAATGACAGAACACTGCGGGATTCCATTTGGACACATGGGATTCACCCCAAATTCTGAGAGGATTTATTTCACCATCTGGACTTCCCCTATCTTTAAACTTTACTCATCTAAACTGGAAAAGAATAGTTGAAATGCATTTCCCCCCTCCTTCTCATCCCTTTTTTCATAAATCTAAAGCCATCCATGTATTTAGTTGGTAAAAATTGATCAGGGGAACATGGAAATGGTTGGTGGTTTTCAAAACCAAGGATACAACTTTAGCCTAGAATAGCTTTAGCCGCATTGATGGCTGGTAACTTCCACATCAGTGAAATGACAAATTTACTTTGAATTTTAGTCTAAACTCTGAAGGCGATACCTCTAAGGGATAGAGTTTAGCACCTTAGCAAGATCCTTTAAACTTTGGCTTAAAACCGGCTGCTGACACACTGCAGAAATAATGTAGTTTGACATCACTTTATCATGGCTCCATCCTATGGAATCCTGGGATTTGTAGTTTGTTGTGCCACCAGAGCACTCTGACAGAAAAGGCTAAATATCTCTCAAAACTACAGATCCCAGAATTCCATATCATTGAGCCATGGCAGTTTAAAGTGGCGTCAAACTGCATTATTTCTGCAGTATGGCAGCAGCCCCAGAACAGAGTCATCACTGCAGGATGTAAGCTCCCAGTCTTTACTGATTAGACAAGTGGCTAAGAGACAGCTGTGAGCTACAGAGTCTTTAAAATAATAATAATAATAAAAAGAAAATCTTTTCTGTGTTGTAAATTCAATAAGTGGCCTTAGAGAAGTAACTGTGCACCACGCTGGTACTAATTTGCTCAAACTGCAAATTTCTTCATATTTGCAAGGAAAAGATCTTGAGATTTAAAAAATTCACACTGGACTGTTTCTTCAGTCCACTGGACTGTTACTTCACCTTTTATTTAATATAACTTTACATATACTTAGGTAAATAGATGAGGTGTTAAGAAACCCTGTTAGTGAATTGTGAAGATGTGTCACAGGACACAGGTAAGAGTGCCCAATACACATCGGGTTTTGCCCATCAGTGTGCAATCCACATCAGGTACTAATAGCAGGTACAAGTAGTAACCTAATAGCAGCCCTCTACTGGACATAAGTATTACAAAAATGCCTAATTCTAATTTCTGTACATGTAAGTTCACTTAAGGAAACAGAACTCCGATACAAGATTCTGGTCTCAATCATTAGAGAAAACTTTTTCCCCAGGAGAAAACATACATTTTTCACTGTGTTCAAGTATCTAAGGGGTTGTCTATATGAGCCCCACCCCCAAATGGGGTGCCCTGCAATAATGGCATTTCACAGTAGTTGCGACTTGTTATAATGATGTTTCCCCCCATAAATTTTTCATACAAGATGGCAGCCATGAGTGATTTACTTGCATTTGTACGTACCTCAATTTGCAGCCACCAAACTTTTTTCTTTTTCTTTTAAATGATGTCCAAGGTGCGGTAGAGCATTTTTTAATATTTAGCAGGAAAGTAAAACAAAAACCACCCCATTTTATCACCTTAGCAATCATTTGCTAAAGCAAAAATCCGACAGGCAGTGGGTGCTTACCTTGTTAGCAAGCCCCTTCCCTCGTACTCACCCAGCCAATCAGTTTTGTGCTTCCGCTCCTGTGGGAAAGTGATTAATATCAAATTGCTTGTCCCAATGATTGGGGGTGAGCATTTCCCATGCAGTATTTTAAAAACTTCATGGAAAACAGCCAAGTCTTGTAGCACATAGTATATTGCAATTTTTGCCACCTTCTTCTGAGTATGGCAAATTGCTGTGGGTTGCCATTAAGCAACACATCTCCCCCTCAAATTCTACGAGAATTATTTTCACCATTTAGACAACTCCAAAAAGTGCCCAAGAGAATTTTTCTGCATATAAAAATACATTTCTTGCACAGGAAAACCTGTTTCCTGTTTCCTGTGCAAGAAATGCATTTTCTGTGCAGAAAATGTATGGGGCCTTTCTACGAAAAAGCCATGTTTCTCCAAACAGAAAAACCACTCTAAGGTGTACAAACACTGGGAGAAAAGTATAAAAGAAAAATCTTATTGCTATGTCTTTATTCCTAACACATCTTTCCAACTGTTGGGAAACCCGTTTTTTGACTAAGAAATGAATAATAGAGAATATTATTTCCATCTTTAACTCAGGTATTATTTGCACACTGACAAATCTCTCTCCTTTTCACCTCTAACTCTATCATTTTTTTTAAAAAAAATACCCAACATCTTGTTATATATCCTGGAGTTTTAGTAGGACTCACTTTGTCCATTTATCAAAAACATGGAGCTAAATGGTTTAGATGTTGAAGAGTAGACCAGCTCTTTTTATTTTATTTTCCAGTGGTAATGTGATCTCTGAACTCCACAAATCAAAATTCTTATCTCATGTTGATGCCAGCGCATAAAGCACAGGCCCTGCGGTAGATGAATGTCTACCAGCAGAAAGCATGATTAGTCTCTTTAGCTTGCTGGCTTGTGCTGACCTACTTTAACTTGCTGGCAATAATGTACCGTACCTTAGTAATATTGACAGCCCATTCACTGTGATGAATTAATAATCTTGCTACCTATCCCCCTTCCACCTTTTGCATCACAAAGTGCTGAGATAGTTAATTCAAACAGAATGATGACTTGAAATGTGGGTAGAAAATGCAGATTGTTCCTTCTAAAAGAACATTAGGACAGGTGTATCAAATCCCCTCCCCTGCTACTGGCATCAGGTATGTTTGTGGTTGGACGTCCCAGGGGCAAACCCATCTTAGGGTGCATCTATATGATCATAAAAATCCATTTGGGGGGTAAAAAATACAAATAGGCTGTCGTTCATATGCATACAAACTGCCCACACGATTTTTACCCCCCTAAACTCCGTATGACTCCCTCCTCCCCAAGCTGGCTGGAGCGAGCAAGCCAAGCAGCAGTTTAAAATCTCCCGCCGCCTTTTTTGTAAAAACAAGGTTCCTGCTTTGCGGGCAGTCGGTTTTCCCTATTTACAATATAAAATAAAAATGAATAAATGTATAATTCACGGACTTACCGGACTCTCGCTAGCCGGAAATCCAACATGGTGGCCGCTCCCAATTCCCCTCCATGCTAGCCCCGCCCCCTCTACTCAGCCAGCCAATCAGATTACACAGCCTGTTCGTATGTGTGCGAACGGACCGTACAGACCCATCAGCCATCCGAACGGCGTATGGATTTCTCATCGTGATCCACTTTCCCTCCCGAACACCGCGTGTGCGTATTTGAGGGTGGAAAACCGCCCCCCTCTTTTGGATGCATGTGAATCTGAACAGCCGTGTGTATCGATGCACGAACTTCCTCACGCCGTACGTATTATTTAAATCGTGTAGACGGGACCTTAATAAGAACTCCAATGGAACACAGCTGGATTAACTATTCTTCTAAGTACAGTAGGTGGGTGGAACATTAAACAGGATGATTATAGAATCATGGAATCATAGAACTGGAAGAGACCACAAGGGCCATCTATTCCAACCCCCTGCCATGCAGGAAGACCCAATCAAAGCACTCCTGACAGATGGCCATCCAGCTTCTGTTTAAAGACATCGAAAGAAGGAGACTCCATCACAATCTGAGGCAGTGCATTCCACTGCCAAACAACTCTTACCATCAAGAATTTCTTCCTAATGTTTAGGTGGAATCTCTTTTCCTATAGTTTGAGTTCATTGCTCCGTGTCCTAGTCTATGGAGCAGCAGAAAACAAACTCACTCCATCCTCAGGATTTCATCCCTTCAAATATTTACACATGGCTATCATGTCACCTCGTAACCTTGTCTTCTCCAGGCTAAACACACCCAGCTCCTCATAGGACATGGCTTCCAGACCTCCCACCATTTTGGTTGCCCTCCTCTGGACATGTTGATGATGGAGCAGCTACTGTCCCTAGGTCTAAATATTGTGTGCTTCTTCAACACACATCATCATTATTTTTAAAAAAGAAGAAAGATGCCTGCTAACCCAGAGGGGAAGAAGCAAGGTTCTAGAAGGAGATCAAATAGAAACTCTAGGAAGCATTTACATTGAGCTCAGGAAAAGCACACAAGAATGGATTAACCTCTTCTCCCCCATTAGACTAGAGGGGCTTTAGATCTGAGGTGAGCCAAGTGTGAGCTGCATGCGGCCCCTGGAACACACTTTAGGGCCCCCTACCTATAACCATCTCCCAGTTCCAAATCCCCAAGCCCCAACCACTCAAGATTTTTTTTCAGAGAAATTTTCAGACAATTTCTACACCAAACAATGCAGGAGGCTCCTCCATGTGCAAGAAAACATGCAAACAATACCCCCACACCACCACACCACAAAACTCCCAAGAAACCCATTCTGCTTCCCCTAACCCTTCATTTTCTTCAGCTGTCTCAATCAAAATGGCAACAGGAAATGACATGGCATCACTTCCTGTCACCATGGTGAGAGGTGTCACCATTTTGAAAGGGACTGTAGTTTGGTTTGCTGGGGAGCATGGCCCACTTGGAGGGAAAACTTGACCCCTGGTCTCCAGACAGTTGCCCACCCTACTTTATGTCTTACCATATTGTTTCTTTATATATGGGTCTTCTACCCCCTTTTGTTTCTTTCTTTCACCCCCTGTAGTATATGTGCTTTTTTTGTTAAATAGCTGTACCCAGTGTAACATACAACATTATAGCAAAAGCATTTATATACCGCTTATCAGTGCCAAAGTACTCCCTAAGCGGTTTACAGTGTTTTTAGCTAACTATAGTAGATTTGAAAGGTTCACATGGTTCAGCTATATATTATTATTGTGGACTATGATTCTGGAGATCAGGGTTTGAATCCCCAGTCCATCATGGAAACCCATTGGTGAGCTTCGGCAAGTCATACTCTCTCAGCTCAGAGAAAGGCAAAGGCAAACCCCCTCTGAACAAATCTTGTTAATAAAACTCCATGATAGGTTGGCCTTAGAGTCTCCATAAATCAGAAACAACTTGAGGGCACATAACAACAAAAAGACCTTCTCATTCAAGCAGGCTTTTAATGACTACTTGCTTTCAGGGAGCCTCCTTATGAGGTGCATGAGTAGTATAGTTTTCACTTTTGTATGTTTTTAATTATTTTATATTGTTTATGATTTCAAAAATGGCAGCCATTTAATTGTGTTTTAATTCTTTTACTATGTTTTTAGCTAATTTTGTTTCATTGTTTGTGAGCTGCATTTGGTCTCACACTGAGACAAAGGTGACATATAAATGCAATCGAACAAACAAACAAACAATGTGAAGTTGAAGGCTTTCATGTCCGGCATCCATAGATTTTCCATAGCCCGGAAAAAAACCAAGGAAAAACTAAACAAACAAAGAAATTAATTTTCTGGCTTTACTGGAGTATATCAGCTTCAAAACCACACATGAATGCCTTCTGGCTCCTTGAAATCACTGGCTATGACTGAGGCCTTGTCTACCCAGGCCAAATGAAATGTCTTCTCCCCAGTTCCTACACCCAGCTGTCCAGACAATGCAGAGTTTTGGCCCTGTTTCCAGTCCAAACTGTCTAGATGATGTCTGGGCAGTTCTGAAGAGAATCTAGGGCAAATACTCCTTAAAACGGAGCAGACAGGTGGTAAAAAATATCCCCTGGGCAGTTCTTCTGGAGAAAATGGTGAGTTCTGTTACCACAACGGGGGTGGGTGTGTACACATGCATGGCCCATGTGGTGCCCGGCACAGCCATTTCCCAGTCTGGTCATGTGCATCTCACCTGCTGAGGTCACCATGAGGTGCCCAGCCATGTGACCATAGTTGGGCACCCCATTCCTGGCCTCAGAAGATGGGACTGGTGCAGGGAAGAGAAACACCAGTTTACACATGGGCTGCAGGTGTGTGGGCACCCCTCCATTGCTGAAATGGAAGGGCACGTAATGGGGGGACACCATGGGCCCAGGGCTGGAATACTACAGCCAGAACATGGAATATTCTGGCAAGTGTATACAAGCTCTGAGTGTAGATGAGAATATTGTTTTTATTCACCATTCATTCAGGCATAGAGCATAGGTGCTTAGGTTTCTTAAAGTTTAAGTTTGAACCACTGTGTATTAAGCCATGTTTCATCTTGAGCACCTGTGTGGCAGACAGGTACACCATGGGACTCTCCATGGTGGGAATAGCTTCACCTACTGACTTTGGCTGGTGCAAATGGGACAGAAATTGGTTTCCAGATTAGGTTTGAAGAACATACCAAAATTTGCAAATTTCTTCATATTCAGAATGAAGAGGGCTTCCAAGGTTTTCTTTTAAATGAATGTGTAGAAACTTTCCCAATTAGCTTGATGGCAGGATAGGCCAGCTTCATGCCTCCTACAGATGTACACCAATTTCTCCAGGTGTTTGGTGTAACCACCCACTTTGTGGTATTTTTTTAATTACATTCCCCATTTGCCAGTGCGTAGTGTAAGGTAGTTAAAGAGTAGCTTATTTAGTCTTCTCTGGAAATGTTTAATAAGCTCAGGTTGAAGCTTCCACCCACATGTAAGGCTGGGAAAGAACATCTATTTTGCAGCATTACCTCATGATTTATGTTCCCATGGCTGTACAAGATGTCATTTCTCTTGTCTCAGAAAATTCATTTGAGACCAGAGTCCCACCATGGTCACAGGTCTGAGCTGCAAGTCTTGGGATTGAATATTACCCAGGACACTTTGAGATCACTGGACAGATGGAAGAAATGTGTTAGTTCTTGGTTTCTCTAGTTTGTAATAGGAGAATAATTTCATTGTCCTACTTCACAGCAGCATTGTAAACAGGGGTATAGCTATGGGGGAGGGGGGAAACAAACATATGGCCCATCCAAATAAGAATTCTTTCCCCACCCCCATGAAATTTTCCTTTATTCTCCAGATTTCTAGCATTGCAGAAAGTGAGACCTTAGAAATTGTTCACATCTGGAACTTTTCTATTTGCAGTGTTCTCATCCCCTTATTCACCTGGCCTGCCCCTTTTCTTTGGATGCCTAAACTGTATTGCTAAATGCTAAACTGACATTTTAAGCTATGCTAGAAGTTTGGGGACTGGATGAGAATTCTTAAAGGGAGGGTAAAAGCCCCCATTTTGCCTCCCCATAGCTATACTCCTGTAAGCCTTATGATTGTAAGCCTTATTCAGATAATGTATATGACAATGGTTGAGTATTTAGCAAAAGTTATACACATATATCTGCAAGGCAGACTTGTTACCCAAATTGCTGGGGGTCCATGTGGACCCTATGATGTCTTAATATTAAATTGGGGAATTTAACTAACTCAACTTGACATCCAAGAGGTTGGGCAATGGTGGAACCTTTTAACCTATGTATAACAGGAATAAAGGAGGAGACTCTAAGCCAAAAGGTACAATTAAGTGACCTTTATTGGAAATTAATGTCAACAGCATTCATGCAAAACACTCAGGCTTCAGACACTCACACAAGACTATTGAAAATAGTAGGAAGTGTTTGGACAGAGGAATAGAGTAAGGGGTGGGTGGGTTATACTGTACCAGTCCTGCATGATTGTGAAGTACACTGATAGTGAGGCAGATCTGGACAATAGACTAGTGACACAAACTAATGTGAAGCCAAAAAGCAGGGGATTCATGCACACTTTGGTGGTGTTTTAGGGTGATATTTATATGAAATATTTCCCCTGAAGGGATAGAGGTTTGAGTGGAATACAACATTTCTCAGAGGTTCCCAGAGCTAGAAAATGGGTGCTCCGGTAGAGTTCACAATCATTAATAGGTGCTGTATTTGGAATTAAATAGGAGCAGGCCAGGTCTTTTGTTGAAAGGGAGCAGAAGAGGAAGGACCTATTTTACAAGCATTAAGGACTCTGCTATCATTGAGTGGATTAGTGAATGACTCACCTCCAAGTCCTGATCTAAGTATTTGGTTTTGGGGGGATTTCCAAAGGCCCCTCCCTTGGTCTTACATAAATCCTGCCTTGGAATTTAGGGGTTCCTGGTTTACCTGCAACCACGTAGATGACCACCTTAGGCAAATTATTAAATATAGCCGATTATTTGATATTACAATATGGGGAATTATCAGGATAGGTAACAGAATATAGAGGAATGACAAACATAATTGTCCCAGGGATGTGTTGTAGCCTTGAAAATGTGAATAAATTTACTCAGACTACAGAAGACTCCTCTACAAAAATCCCACTTTTCCCAAAGTGAATTCACAAATGCATATCCTGAAAGTTCAATTTTCCACCCTTTAGATTCTTTCATTGTACTTTCTTGGTTTTTTAGCCTGCCATGCTTCATCAGAGCCATTATCTTTTGTGGACCGACTCGGAGAAATAAAGAGACCAGACACAGAATATGGGGTGAAATAAAATGAATACTTTATTTATAACCCTGCCTATTTAATTTCCCTTTTAATCTTCAGTGGGGGGAGGCAACCTAGTGTGGGAGCAGCTGGGGTGGATCATCCCTCCTGGACTTATGCCCCCAGCTTCCCCAGGTGAGCACCTGAGCCCTGTGGAGTAACCCAAAAATGTCAGGTTACTTTCCAGCCGACCCATGTTTGGAAGGTCAGCCCGAAAGTCCCTTGCCCAATCCATACAGATTAAGGCGAGGGGATTATCCTTCAGGCCAACCCCAAGGTAGGTCTCCTTCTGTTCTCCCAGATCATACAATCTAAGGAGACCCTTCCAGAGTCTGTCCCTTCACCAAAATCGGTGCCATAGGTGCACATCGTAATCTACGCCTCCCCCTTTCCCGCCATAGATAAGGGGCAAGCGTCCGCTTTATCCCTTAATCCCCCATAGCTTGTCCAAGAGGTCCCCATTGAAGCTCACCCAAAAAGATTAAATTTCCAGTGTCATAGAGGTGAACCTCGTCAGCTCTGTAGAGCTTGGGCCTCTCAAACACTAGCTGAGGGTGTGCCAAATAATGACCCCCACTTGAAGCCAGGAATCTTCCAATTTGTCTATTTACCTTCCCCCTGGTTCTATCAATCAAGTGGGGGTTCCCCTCCCCACGCCAGAGCTGTCTGGGCAGAATAGCAGACCACATGATGACAACAGCAGGCCATCTGGACCTTATCATCTCCATATCATGTGATGCTTGGATAATCAAGGCTTTCCCCTTGAGAAGGCCCAAGTTGTTCCTACCGAGGTGAAGAACCAGTATGTCTGGAGGAGGCCCCCTTCGTTCCCCAAAGAGCATTGGCATGAGGCCATGCCATCGCAAGCCTCTCTTCCCCATCCACTCAATGGTTGCCCTGTCTCCCAGGCTAAGGTGAGGTCCGAAATGACTTAATCGGGCCTGTTGGGCAGCCCAGTAGGCCATACTGTGGCCACAGATCAGCACCCGGCTTCTCACCATCAGTCTAAAACCTGGAAGACAAAAGGGGAAGAAAAGAATGTTATTAAGTTAGGGGATGGATATACCTCCTATAAGAGGGGGATCTCCATCTCCCAATCCATTGGATTGCAGCTGGTGACGTGCCCAATGCCGCAGCCGTGGATGCTGCCCCAATGCGGAATTAATGCGTCCCGAACCGAACTCCTTTCAGCCCAAGCCGCTCCAATGCCTTGGCTGTCACGGCCCAAAACTGATACCTGGTAAGGTGGGAAGAGTCTGTGTGAATAAAAAAATGGACCAGGATGTTGTCCTCACACTCACAGGTATCCCTTTAAGGCCAAAACTGGACAAATGTCAGCATCACTATAACGGTTAAGCTTGGATGTCTTGCCTCTACCTAATTGATCCATCTTGGAAAAATGCAGGGTAAACAGGACCTCTTGACCTCTCACCCGTACATCCCTGAATTCTAAAGCCCTCCCTGAGGTATCCGATTTGGAGGCCACCACCAATTCACTCACCCGTAGAGCTCCAAAAAATGCCATCAAAGCAGCTGCATGAAACAGCAACGCTTCATAGGGGGAAGTGCAAATCCCCAGACATGTTTGGTGTAATCCCTTCAATATGTCGGGGGAAAGCAGAGCCCTGGAATCAGCCTTCCTACCCCTCTCCCTGGCCCATCCTTCCAAGGCCTTCCGAATACGGAAGTCAGCTGTGTTATCCATGGCTCCCTTTGCCTTAAGCCAAAAGGCCAAGGCCGCCAATCTACTCCTGATTGACTGCGGTGACAGGCCTTTCGATGTAGAAAGACACAAAATTGCAGGAGATGGGCCACTGGGGCATTCGCTCACTGCTGCAGACCTTCGAGCTCTCTGAACTGATGGAATTCTCAAACTGCCCTGGCATATCCCTTTTTTGTGCTAACAGCAATGGACATACCTAGGGCCTTCCAGATTTTGGGTTCCCAAGCAGCCACAGACCCTCCAGCATCCTGTCGCCCTCGAGCATCGCATCTGGAGCCAACTCTCTGAAGCGCTCCATCTGCATGCGGGAAAGAGCATCAGCAATCTCATTGTTAACGCCTGCGATGTGCCTTGCAACAAACAATATGTTGTGTCTAAGGCATTGTAAAGTGAAGGCCTGAACCAGCCTCATTACCCTCAGGGACCTTGATGTGAGAGTGTTGATAACCTGGACTGTTGCCAAATTGTCACACAAAAAATGTACTGACGAATTCGCCAACTCTCTAGCCCAGATGGTGGTGGCCACCAAGATTGGGAAAAATTCAAGAAATGTAAGATCTAAGGTGACATCAGTCCCGCACCATGAGGGGGGCCACTTGCTGGCACACCACGACCAGCAAAATAAACCCCAAAGCCGATCGAACCCGCTGCGTCGGAGGAGATCTGAAGGGCACCCTGTAGTTTCCTCTCCTCACGCCAGAACAAAATGCCGTTAAAGTGGTCCAAAAATTCCTGCCAGACCTGTAGGTCATCCCGAATCACAGCAGTGATCCGAATTTTATGGTATGGCCTCTGGACCCCAATAACAGCATCACACAACCTACGGAGGAAAGCCCTACCTGGGGCAACTACCTTGCACGCAAAGTTCAGGTGACCGACGAGGACCTGAAACTCTCTCAGTGTGGCCTTGTTTTTGCACCTAAACTGACTGACCCTATCTCTCAATTCCCTAACCCAGACAAACAGCATTGCTGATTGACGGTGTCAATCTCAATACCCAAAAAGGTGAGACACTGTGAAGGACCTTCAGTCTTTTCTGGAGCCAAAGGAACCCCAAGGTCCCCAGCCATCTGCTCAAACTGGCCTAGCAAAAAACTACAGATGCCAGATCCCTGCTCTCCTATAAATAGGAAGTCATCCAAATAGTGGACCACGCCACATTGGCTTGTTCTAACTCTGACCCATTCCAAAAAGGTGCTGAAAATTTCAAAGGCATTGCAAGAAACTGAGCACCCCATAGGCAAGGCGCGATCCATATAGTATCGCCCCTCAAATTGAAAACCCAGCAGCTCGAAGTCATCGGGATGGACTGGTAGGAGTTGGAATGCTGACTTAATGTCACATTTAGCCATCTCAGCCCCCAGTCCATGCCTCCGTACCTCGCGTATGGCTGCATCAAAAGACATATACTTCACTGTGCACAATTCCGGAGGGATAGAGTCATTCACTGACTCCCCCTTTGGATAAGATAAATAATGAATCAGCCTAAATTCCCTAGGGGCCTTCTTGGGTACTACTCCCAAGGCGGACACCCGAAGGATAGGCACTGGAGGCTGGGAAAAAGGGCCAACTACTCTTCCCTCGAATACCTCTTTGCGTATCTTTTCCCTAACAATATGTTCCATTCCCTTAACAGATTGCAGATTCCAGGCTCGAGAAGGGCGCCTGGTGCCCTGGTATGGAAACAAAAAACCAAAATGAAAACCCCGGGATAGATAAGTGGCTGCCTGTTTGTTGGGATACACTCCTAGCCACTTATCCAAAACCTCCAGTCTAATTGGACTGGGGCCCTTTTTGAGGCAAGGTAGGGGGGGTGCTGCCTTTCCCTAACCCCTGACACCCTCTCAATCCCCGAAACTGACCCCTACCTCTCGGACAACTTCGAAAGGAGTGCAAAGCTCCACAGATGGAGCATTCATGGCTAAACCGGCATGGTTTCCTGGAGCATGATCCATGGGCGCTAAACTCCCAGCAGAGCATTTTCTGTCCCACACTGGCTGATGAAGTTGTTTTCGAGCCCATGGTAGTGGTGGCTCGCAACAGATGGCCACTGTGAGTACGTTCCCCCTGAATTGGCCATGCTGGGGTCATAAGCTGCATCCACAGCTGGGGATGCATCATTTCCCAATGCAAATTTGGATAAATCGCAGCACTCATGCGAAAGGCTTCATCGTAAAGAAGCCACGCCAGGCCCGCGAAGTCAACATAAGCTCTATGAATTATATCAATGTACTGAAAGAGGGCAGCCCCCCCGATGGGGCTGTGCTTTAACTATGACCCCAGCAAGGATCAAAAAACCCAAAAGCCAATTGGACCAAGTCCTTTCAACTTTCCTTTTCTTGATTTTTTCCTTGTCCTTATCCTCCAATTCGTCTTTATCCTTTTTCTCCAGCTCCCTGTACAGAAGGGAGAAAACATCGACATACTCCCCCTTCAATATCTTGTCCCTGGTGGATTGCAACAAATGACCCCGAGGGGTAGAGACACCTCCCCAAACAGGATCGCTGAATAAGCGACTGAATTGTAACCTGCTGTCTGAGGGGTCCCTGTCAATGATGATGGTCCCGCCTGATGTACACCATCCCCTCCAAGGGTGTAAGGACCCCAAGGTGACCATTGAGGCCCAGCCCACCCAAAAGGTGGGGAAGCCCACCTTTCGGTTGTGGCCCAGCCCAACTTTGAACTTTACAAACCTGTCCCCGGTATGACGTTGTGTGTAAGTGGAGGCCAGCCAGCCCATGGCCAGGTTGGTCCAGTAGGGATAGTGGCAGGGTCAGTGGGAGACTCACCAAATGGCATCGGAGCATCCGCCAGCTCAGATACTGCATCTGGACGGGACAGCAAATTGTCAGATCCCTCAGGTGGTTTGGATCCCGATGCATCATCCCCCTGGAGTCTCTTCTCCAAAGCTTCTAAGTGGGAGCGAATTTGATCAGTCAGCTTACCTTTCTTTGAGGGACGCTTAGGAGGAACATCCGGTCTCCCCCCACACACTGATTCCTTGAATTCTTTCCAATTGCTGGATCATATCCAGAATAGCCCTCCAAGGGATTTCTTCTTCTCCCTCACTAGATGAGGGGGAAGGAGGTGGGCCCGCTGGCCATTTTGGTGCTGGACCCTTTGCCCTTGCCACCCACTTTCCCTTTTTTGGGAGCCATTTCAGCATATAACTATTAACTCGGACAATATCAAGAAATTGTATAAATTACAACGTAGTAATAGCAGGAACAATCAACTAATAATTGTGCCCTTCCCACCCCGCAATGCTATAAAGCATACTTGAAGAAACACAATCCACCTCAATCCCACCACCAGGGACCTCAAACAGCCCAAACTTGGGATGGGAAAAAAACAAGGCCCCATCTATAGCAAAAATCCAATAATATTTCACCAACTGGATAAGCAATACCAATGCAATCAAGTTATTACTATTGAAGGCCCAAGCAGGCTCAGGCCCTATAAAGAACTACCAGGCCTGGTCTGGGCCTTAGCCCTACAAGGCCTGCCCTTAGAACTAATATGGATGGCCTGAGGCCTAGCAAGAAACTTCTAGGTATGGTCTGGCCTTAACCCCCTAGGCCCGCTGGGCCTTCCCTTGGTGACTGTGGGCCCAGAACCCGCGGTAACCAAGGCCTCACAAGGCCTGCACCAGACCCAACCAGGCCTTGAGTACCAGTCCAACCTAAAGCTACTGAAGCCCCCCTCAGCCAGGCCTGTAATCAAGCAGCGCTGAGAAAAAACAGGCGGGAAGGGTGGCCCGCAAGACCCACTGACTATCACCCATTAGGCCTGACCACGTGGCCAGCTAGGCCTCGGCCGAGCACGGGTTGCAAGTCCACTGAGAAGGCCGCAGCCACCCCCCCCAAGATCCCAAGAAAAAAGGACCACCGTCCTGGCATAATGGCCACTCCCGTCACCCCCACCCAGGGCCCACGAGACGGGCAAGACCCGCCCAGGCTGCCGATAGTCCCACTCAGCTCTTGGGGCTACGACCAGCCTGCGCCCCTAGATGGGCGCCCTCGATGTCCACAGGTGTGCTCCGCTGCAATCCTGTCGATCGCCCGGCCGCTGCTCCTCCATGGCCCAGGCCGCGAATGCCCCACGATGTTGCTGATCCTCCCGGCGCAGGCCACAATCGGCTGCCACCCAGCAGCCACCCGGGCCCCCACAAACTGCCCGGCCGCCAAAACAGCCACCCAGCTGCAGACCGCTGTCCACAGCTAGCTGCCGAGCTCCGCCCGATAAACACGCCACCTCTTCTGCCTCGCCACACCCGCTGCACCACTGAAGGAAAAGAGGAAGGGGAGAGGGGTGGGCAGGCCTTTTAATATCTCTGGCCCCGCTCCTCTTCCTCCATCGCCAGCGCATGCCGGTGACGTCACCGCTGGTCTCTGGCTCCATCCCGGCCCACAAATGGCTATCCCTGGCCGTGAGGCCCTTTACGTGGATGGGGAGCGGTGTTTTTTTCAAATACTGTTTTTTTTTAGTTCTCATTGTCATCCTTTGAACTTGAAATATAGAGGGAAGCTTCTGATAAGGCTGCTGTTGACTTGTTTTCAAGATCATACATTAGATCTCTCATCTGTGACAGGCACCAACCATTTATGAAGTCAGGACCTCAAATTTTGAGGGCCCTTCCAAACTGAGTCATTATAAAAGGTTAGCCTGATGCCTTGGTTCCATGGCTGCCATCTGTGATCTGTCAAGACTATACGGCCAATTGTCCAGTATAGGCCCGAATCCTGTTGTTGGTTTGTGCTTCCATAACTCATGTGTGAAGGGAGGAGCTGGGCAAGAATGGTTGGTGCCAACAACCACAGCTCAGGAAATGTTTTGAAGGGAGGGGAATACATGGGGAAAAAGATAAAAAGCTGAGGCTTGTCTCTGACAGAAGGCAGATGTAGAAAGATGCAATATAGATAGGTCAGTCAGCTGCAGGAAGAACTGACGAGGGTTTATGGGAGCTTGTGAACAATTAAATAGTTCAGGGGTTAATGTTTGATCTAATTGTGTATTAATAAATTTTTACTTGTCTGTTCTTTTTCACAGCTGTATCTGGTTGTTCCCATTACATTTTCATAGGGAGTATGGTCATGCTAACCACAGTGAACCCACTGAACAACACATTCAGTGGTCCACATAGGGATTACCTTGTGGCCAAAGTGCCTGATCCAGAATCTTGGATCTTGGGGGATAAGGGGCAAGGTGAGTGACAGGAGCCCAAGGGTTTGGGACTGCAAGGCCAACCTGGAGAAGAGATCAGTCACACTATGTTTTTGCTAATATAAGCATTTCTGAGTCATTGCATAAGGTGATATCCAATACCTTCTTGCTCAGTGTCTTTGTGCTGGGTACCTAAGGGCAATGGGACAACTCTTATGTACCTAGCAGAAAGGGACTGAACAAGATATTATGTAATCCGTCCTTATGCAATGACTCAGAAATACTTATAGCCTCTGGCCCTCAGCCTCTGATTGGCCACAGGTGTATGCCCAGGCCTTGCCCAGCTGCTCTTCCACATTCAAAGAAGAAGGACCATGCTTCATCCCCAAACCAACACTGTAAGTATGCTCCCAGAGATTTCACCAATGGTCCTGTTGGATCTTGGCCATTGTTTATACTGGGTGTGCTATTCATAGGCCGGGGGGGGCAGTTATTTCTAAGGGTTCAGCAGCCATTTTAGAGAAAACAAATCTTATTGGAGCTGCTTGGGTCCAACCAACACTTTTTTTTCAAGAATGTGACTTGGAAGAGGCCAGTTTATGGGGCAAGGTAAAGATATGGACACCAACTGATTGAAGCAAGGATGTTTCAACCCTGCCCCCAGAAACTGTGTGCTCCTTCCAAGAAAGAAAGAAAGAAAGAAAGAAAGAAAGAAAGAAAGAAAGAAAGAAAAGAATTAAAAGAGGAGAAGTGGTTTCTGCCTTCTTTCACCACATACCTCCCCAAATTCTGCCTAAGTATTAAACAATTAGAATAAATGGCCCAGCCCTAAGTTAACTTTGGATTTCTGGAGAGGGTGCTCTGCCACTGAACTACACTCACTCACATTGCTATGCGGATGCAGGAAAATATTGGGTCTGCTTAATAGTACATCCCATGACCCCCACAAGGATGTGTGTGACAGGGCTCTAGCCAAAGGGCCCAGGGGCCTGTGATTAGGAGGAAGCCCAAAGTGATATTATTGTAAGGAGATTATCAGATGCACTAAATATGGCATTACACTATAGCTAAAGGGCTTCCCTTTCAGACAATGTTGTTCCCATGTCATCATGCTCCTGTTCGGCTGTCGTTACGCCAGCGCTTCTTTTTATTCATAATCTAAGCCATGAATAGATCCCCCATTCCATTTCTGTAACGGAATGTTGTGCAAGTGAAAAGGTGACCCGTTATGCTGGCGCAATGCCAGTGTCAATGGGAGGTCCGTACCAGAACACTTCTGGGTGAAATCGGGACATCAAGGTAAGTGATACACTCTTTATGACCCTCCCCAGGTTACTTGTAAAGTTTTAAGTGTGTTTAGGTGCTCAGTGTAACTTTTTGTCTTGTATTTTGCTTTTACAGTTTGAATTTCCTGTGCTCTCATCTTCTTTTGAGAGTAGCCGGGATTTCAATCCAGGAAGTGAAAGCAGCTCCGTTGGAGCTCCTTTCACTCCTGGGTTGCCCTCCCAAGGGAGCGAGGCATGAAAAAGGTAGGTCTGAAAAGTGTTCCTTTTTCCATGTGACAGGGACAGGAAAGGAGATTGCGAGATGGGAATGCTTTTTTTTTGTTTTTTGTTCCTGTCTGACAATCTCCTGTTTTCATTATGTAAACCCATTTTAAAATAAATTTAAATATTACTTTGGTGTCATCATTTAAACTGACTCATTTTAATGTTTATCCTAAATCCTGAAGAGCATCTTGCTGCCCCTAACCTTAGCAGTAGGTAGGGGGCCCACCAAAGATCCTGGCCTGGGGGCCCACCTCAGGATGTGGGGGCCATGGTACATCCTATGCTCATATAAGGAACCAGTGTGGCATAGTGGTTTGAGTGTTGAACTACGCCTCTGGAGACCAGGGTTCAAATCTCTGCTTGGCCATGAAAACTCACTGGGTGATCTTGGGCAAGTCATAGAGTCTTCAGCTTCAGAAAATCCCATGATAGGTTTGTCTTTGGGTCGCCATAAATCAGAAACAACTTGAAGGCACACAACAACAAAATGCTCATATAAGGCAAAGACAGGGATTGAAACAATATTCAAAAATATTTGAAAGAGTGTTAAAAAAAATGTTTCTTGAATGTTGAGAAATCCTGATGAGAAGAACCCTAGATTGACAAGAAATTTCTCAGTTTGGGACTGATCCCACACAAAATTTACAGATGGTTGTCTTGTGCTGCAAACAACACTTCATGCACTGAAAACAATATTCCTAGACAGAAATATTATTATCAGCAAAGAAAATGTTATTTCCCACACAGAAAAACCTGTGGAACTATTCAGCACAAAATTTGTACATGGTTGTTTTGCACAGAAAAGAGCATTATTTGTGAAGGAAGCAACATTTTCTGTGCAGAAAGTATTTCTGTAGAGAAACATTTGTTTAAGTGTTTATTTCCTGCCTCTCCCCTGCCCCCCTGCACAGAAAATGCTGTTTTCTGCTCAAAATAACCATGTATAATTTTTGTGCAGAAAATGTCCCAAACTGAAAATGGCCATTGAAAACTATATAGTGTTCAAAGATTTTCTCATAGCAGGAGGAAAATTTTAAAAGCCACTTGTTTTATCCTCTGAGAAGAAAAGTGGCAAAGAATTGCTTCCCCAGGCAAGTGTATGGTTCAGCCAGACCTGGGACAGCATGGTGAATTCAATGGATACCCTGGAACCTGTCCCAGAAGTCTCTGCATGATTATGGAGATATGTTGCAGAGATTCTGTGACAAACACACTGGTGTTTTTTGATTGTTTTTGTCAGACACATCAAGGTGAAAAAGCTTCTCCAAAGGAAAATTTATTTATTAAGTTGTGTATTATGTATTAAACTAAAGGAGACCTGCACCTGTCTGTCCTTCCTTCCTTCCTTCCTTCCTTCCTTCCTTCCTTCCTTCCTTCCTTCTCTTTCTGAAACTCAGTACTATTTGTTTTGATCAAATCCACAGTAAAAAGGTTTTGCCCATGAGGGATGGATGTGGATTTCTGAGAAATGGGCAGGGCACATTTTACGATGTATTGCTATCTGCCTCCCTACCCAGAATTCCTGGGTTCCAAAATATAGGTCTTTTCCCCCCATGTTAATAATAATAATAATAATAATAATAATAACAACAACAACAACAACAGTAAGGTTTTTCTGCTTTACCTTGTTCCATTCTGTGTAACTCTGACCTCCCATAGAGGGCACTCAAGTTCTACTTCCTTCTTAGGGTGAGGCATACGTATTCCCTATTCATGAGTGCATACACATTCCATCCTAGGCATAACATACTATGTGTGAGGCCCAAGACTTGTCATTGACACTGACAGATAATTTCTTATCTGTAAGATGTGAAAACTGGCCAAATATCAGCATCCATTTGTGTCGACTGCATGTGCTAGTACATGATCAAATTAGATTCCAGAATGTAAAGGTCCTTAGAGGTTTAACCAATATAGAAATGGTTTAGCAAGTGTGAATAAGTATCTATCTGAAGCAAGCAAAGAAATGAGATGGATCCTTTTATTTGTATCCCAGTTCCAAAGGTAGCCTCTCTGGCCAGTATGGCGAAATCCTGGGAGCCTTCTGTGCTCCAGGTATCCCACCAAGTAGAAAGGCTGCTATAGTTAAGGGAGGGAAGGAAGCAGCAAGGGTGCCATTTTGGATGTTGAGGGACAAAGCAAATTTCTCAGCAAGTTTTAAAGGCCTGCTCTTTAAACGGCAGAGAGAAAGATAAAGAGAGGAGTGTATGACTTCAGTGTTGACTATGGGGAAATATGTTGCTTAAGAGAAGTAAGGAAGAAAAGCAGAAAGAAACACATCTGATGTAACTCCCCAGAGGCTGTCATGAACAATTGCTATATGCTGTATCTCTGTGTTTTCCCCTTAGTGGTAAAACAGATGCTCTGGGGGAGCAAACTTATTTCAGGGGGAAAAGCATGTAGAGGTTAAAAATGCCACCATCGACATGATAATATCCACCACATTCTCCCCCACAGGTTCTTTTAAGCTTTAAAACAAGAGTTTAAAAATTAGAGGAGAGACAATTGCAAATCTCACACCACCTTGTTTAGTTTCACCATCAGAGGTAATAATAATGGGAGATAATGAGAAACAATTTCTAAAGTATGGTGGGCTGAAGCTTTATGGATGAGAAACTGAATGGGGTTCTAGTCCATAAAAGATCAGAAGATGGGAAGACTACAGGATTCTTGTGTGAATAACAAAGCCCTGGCGGAATGTATTTGTCATTACATACTTCATATTGTTTGTCATGCTACATACATCATAGATGGGACATATGGGGGGTTCCAGATTGTGATGGACTATAGCTCCACTCATCCTTTACCAATAGGGTTCCCAGATCTCAGTGCCTGGCTCCACTTCTCCAGGTGATGGGAAGAATCTCAGGATGAGAGCACTGCCCTGAAAAGTGTTTTTATAACTGTGTGCAGCTGGTTCCCATCAATGCAGGCTGTATTAGAGCAGTTGCTACAGCTTCCGTAGAGACTTCCTTTCTTCCCTTCCCTCTTTTCTTTGACTTTGTTTGAATGACATGCTCTAAGAGACTGGCTGATGCTTCATGGATCATGCTTAATGGCATCCTAAGCACCTCCATCTTGTGACATCACCTGACATCACCTGTGACACTCTTGACAAATCCTTCTTCCGGCCTCATCTCCTCTCCTACAAGAGGGACAGATTGGCCAATAATCTCACCAGGGTGCACGTATTCTGACGCAGAGTTTAGAAATCACTATCGCTGGCCAGGGTATCCAGAGGACTCATCTACACGGGCCAGTATTCTGCCTGTGGATATGACCTGTTGTTCCCCTGTTACCTGCACAGAACAGGATGGAGTCCAGGCTGCCACATTGGCCAGTCTCTGTAGCCACCCACGTCACCCTCTCTTAAATCAGGAAGCTGGCCCACAGCACATGAGCAATCCCCCCTGCATGTGACCATCCTTGGTTACATACGCAGGAGTCCTTCCTAGATATGGAAAAGCAAGGCAGACAGCAGCTGTAGTGATGGGCCAGCATGCCGGAATGGGCTCCCGCAGTCATGTGGGGCCTGCTCTGTTTTTTGCTGGCTGAAGGAGATTTTACCAGGTATTTTTTTTTTTAATGGTGTAACAGACCTTACCCCTATTTTCCTCCCATCTTGGGTACATCTCTGTCCTGCAGTCATGAGGACTGCCGGGGGGGGGAATGGGGGAAATGCCCTGAATCATGATCAGGACTGCAGGCTTCCAAGCCTGGGGCAAGCTGGGGTTTACAGCCAATCTTGACAAAGCCATAGAATCATAGAGTTGGAAGAGACCACAAGGGCCATCTCATCAAACCCCCTGCTATGCAGAAATACCCTATCAAAGCACCCCTGACAGATGGCCATCCAGCCTCTGTTTAAAAACCTCCAAAGGAGACTCCACCACACTCTGAGGCAGTGCATGCCACTGCCAAACAGCTCTTACCATCAGGAAATTCTTCCTAATGTTTAAGTGGAATCTCTTTTTTAGTAGCTTGAGTCCATTGCTCCATGTCCTAGTCTCTGGAGCAGCAGAAAACAATCCTGCTCCATCCTCAATATGACATCCCTTCAAATATTTAAACATGGCTATCATGTCCCCTCTTAACCTTCTCTTCCCCAGGCTAAACATACCCAGCTCCCTAAGCCACTCCTCATAGGGCATGGCTTCCAGACCTTTCACCATTTTGGTCGCCCTCCTCTGGACACGTTCTAGCTTGTTAATATCCTTCTTGAAATGTGGTGCCCTGAACTGGACACATTGTTCCAGTTGCAGTCTGACCAAAGTAGAATAGAGTTGCACTATTACTTCCCTAGATCTAGACACTATGCTCCTATTGATGCAGCCTAGAAATGCATTGCCTTTTTAGCTGCCACATCACACTTCTGACTCATATTCACCACTTCTCTAGGCTTTTGGTTCCATTGTTGAACAGCTTTTACTGTCAAAAAGTTCCTTCTAATGTTCAATCAAAATCTATTCCCCCTGTAACTTAAAACCATTAGATCTGGTCCTACCTTCTAGGGCAGCAGAGAACAGATCTTCACACTCCAGTCTGGGAGCTGTAGTTGAAAAATATTTTTCTCAATCTCTGTGCTGCCAACATACTTATTTATTTCCTGGCAGAAGAGGTTGTTTAATAATGCATTAACATTTGTGCTGTGCAGAAAATTTCTCACATTTTTTTCAATCATTCTTATTAAATGTGATAGAAAAGAAATTCCTTTTGAAAAGAAGCTCAGAGAAGAAGACATTTTCAAAGACTTCATGAGGAAGATGCAAAATGGTACCCAGGTGCCAACATAGTTTCTCTTGTTGTCCCTTGTAGTGGCAAGGCAAAACCCCCAGATCTTTAGGAGAATAAAATAAAGAATGAAGATGTGTTACACCTCTAATGTCAAAATCCACCTTTGAAAAATTGTTGGAAAATTTCTCTGCTCACCCTGGAGAAATATGGGGAAATACTTTTATCCTTGCCCAGAAATAGTGCAGAGAAATCCAAGGGGCCATTTCTGCAGGCAGTTATAACTTACAAGTATGGTGCCTCCACCTACTTTTCATTCAACTATGGCACCCAGCATTATAATCTGGCCATCTCAACTAAGGTCTTGTCTGCACTGGCTGCTTAATCTGGAATCAGACCAGAGCATTATGCTCTGGACTGGCCCTGGATGGAACACAATCGTGTCTGCATGCACCCATGTGAGAGTGCATAGTCATTTGTACCTCTTAGCTGGGCCAACACCACATCTGCCCTACTGGCCCGTTACACTGAATGCCGCTGCCACCGCTGCTGCCACTGCCTCACCCATGTCCCAGTAGCTCCGTCAGAGAGCCTGGCATCTCCCATCACTGCTTGTAAGGATTGCCTGTGCAATCGACAAGGAGTGGGGAATGACCCCTGCTTGTCGAGCACATGGTATGGTGCCCTTGCTTACCTCACCAGCAGTGACGGGACGTGTCAGGTTCTCAGACAGAGCTGCTGAGCTGGCAGGTGAGGCAGCAGTGGTGTAGTGTGATAAAACTTTACCAAACCTCACTTTTTTTCCCTCAGGAGGCTGACCTGTTTTGAACCAAGGGAGTCCTTTTACCCAAACCAGAAGTGATTCCCATTTACTTCCTGTTTGGAAAAAAAATGTCTTTCCTGAGCCTAGAACAAGCCAAGGGCCCCTCAAAATATTATGGAAACTGTACCCCATAGCCCCGTAGAGGGTGTGGAAGGGCTTTTCCAGCAATTTAAATATTTTTTTATTAAAAAAGTGTGGAGTAAGAGGAGGGAATCCCCAATGTCTAGAAGGGTATGTGCCTGTGGCCCAAGACAGGATAGTTGGCTTAATGTCTAGGAGTCTGACTTGGTATCACTGTGTTCAACCATGTTAGTGCTGAATTAGAACCCCATCTCTTTCATCCAGAGAGCCTCCTCATCTTTAAAACCTGTGTGGCAGTCAAGTAGTAGATGGTCTTGTCCATGCTGGGGATCAGTTATACACATAGAATCTGGCCAGTTCAGCGGTGGGAAATGTTCATGCTGATACATTTTTGAAGAATTAATACAACTTGACAAATGACTTTGTATTCAGGTTAGAAAGATCTTAAAGTGAATAACAATAATAATGATGCAGAAAGAAGACAGTGGAACTGACAGATTTGTGCATCACTATTGACAATCGCCAATCAGTAGCTTCTGAGGGAAGCATCTCATTGATCTTCCCAAAATCTGTTTTGTTTTGTTTTTTGTTTTGTTTTTAAGATTTTGAGAAAAACAACCACTCTCTGACTAGCAACAGGCACACCAGGAACCCATTAAAAATCCCTAAAAAATCATTGGTGGAGGACTGAACATGCCCACCATCTTAGAGATGTAAATCCAGGTGGGCAACTGTGGGTGGGATGTTAGGGGCTTGCATTAGCACACACACATACATGGAAACCTTGGAAGGCTGCACACACATCCTCACCTTACCATCCCAATAAAAAATTGTTTTCTCAAATTCCCCCATTTCCCTCTCGGGAACATCAGGAGTATTTTCATCATGTTTTTGGCCTCCCCTGGGCCAATTTAGACCAAGAAGAGGCATTTTTTTAAAAAATGGAAGTGACGAGCAACTGGAATGCATACTGAAACAACCTAGGGAGGGCGGGCAGGACTTCGCTCCTGGCTATGGACTGCCGGGGTCCGCGCCGGGAGCCAGCTTATATAGTGGCCCTGGCGTGGATTAGCCACATCATCCGACCATGCCAGAAGCGCGGCCAGAAGTTCCTCCCTCCTCCATTGACCGACCAATCAGGACTGAGCACGCTCCTCCCGATTGGCCAGGCTTCGCGCCTCTTCTTCCCGGCCCCGGAGGAGGAGGCTGGGAAGAAGACACTGGCAATGGCGACCCCCGGCGCTGACCACACGGTCGCGGGGGGCCGCCGGGAGCACCCTTGAAAGGGGGAGGAGCAGCGGGGGCACCGGCCGGGCTGCAAATTGGGAGCCGGTAAGCCCCCTTGTGGGCCCAGACCGTACTCCCCTTCACCCTCCCCCCTCAAATAACACACGGACACAAATTCTTCTACAACTATATATTGATTACAATTGGAAAATAAATGTTAGGTACAGGTTAGTAATAAATGATTGGTGATACAAGGTTTGGCAGAAAAAGGCCACAATTTGCTGGTGGCTGCAGATGGTTGCCATTTTGGCATGGGTCCGAATCCCTTCATTGACCAACCCAGTGTTGATCAATGGCTTCCATGTCAGTTGCCACTGACCCTTTCTAGGAGGGGGGTTTCTGGCCGAGCCGTCCCGCTTGATACTCCCCCTCCACCTGGAAACAAGATGTTATGTCCCTAACAACCAGTACGGAAGGGGGGTAGGATCTCCATGAACCTGAACGTGAACTTGAATTTGAACTTGAACTAGACCCCCCCCACCTACCCAGATCAGGGCCCATGCCAACCGCCACAAAAGGCAATCCCCATGGGATCTGCCTTCCGCCAACTCCTGCCGCCACCATCAACTGGCAGTCCTACACTCCTTGAGCGGTCCCATGCCACGTGGTCAGCAGCCTCCCTGGGCGGATGTATCCCGCGAAGGCCCCGGATCTCCACTGACCCAGCTGCTTGATGGTCTCCGTCAACAAACCGCCTTGAGCCGCCATGGTCGCTGCTCCAATCCTGAAAGAGTGACTCCCGTATTCCTTAATGGGCAGACCAAGCCGCTGCAGTGCCATCTTCATCACTGCACAAACTGGAATCTGGTCAGAGGTGACCCATCCTCATGCCAGAACAGGGGTCCATCCCCCTTTCTGCGGATACTCAGGAACCTCTGCATAGTGTCCACTGGGCACGGTGCTAGTCCCAACACCTTCCGCAAGCAAAATGTCGCTCCCTTTCCCTTCTGATCACATTTGTAGCATTGGATGTGTTGCGACACCGTGCCCTGCTCTAAGGCGACATCACCGAGCCTCAAAGCTCTCCCAGACCCGTCCCGCTTTGAAGAGCAGGCAGGCTCGCCGACTCTCAGGGCCCCAAAGAAGGCAATGACATATGCTGTGCTGAACAATATGGCCTCATACTCAGAGTGGCAAATCTCTGGCAGTATCCTCAAGGAGTGTAGGACTGCCAGTTGATGGTGGCAGCAGGGGTTGGCGGAAGGCGGATCCCATGGGGATTGCCTTTTGTGGCGGTTGGCATGGGCCCTGATCTGGGTAGGTGGGGGGGGCCAAGGGATCTCCATCTAGTTCTCAAACCTTGTATCACCAATCATGCTCACTCCCAATTGGTCGGTCAATGGAGGAGGGAGGAACTTCCAGCCACGCTTCCGGCGCAGTCGGATGACGCGGCTAGTCCGTGCTGGGGCCACTATATAAGCTGGCTCCTGGTACAGACCCCAGCAGTCCATCACCGGGAGCCGAAGTCCCGCCCGCCCTGCCTAGGTTGTTTCAGTATGCATTCCAGGAGAAGTGAATGTGACAACATGAAAAAAAAAATTCCCTGTGCCTAAGGAGAGTGAGACTTCCTCTTTGGGAAGTAAAATATCTTGGTGTCCTTCTTTAGTGGGTCGCTAGTCCTCATGGAGGCCTGCTGTAAAGCTTTGTGGTGGTGTCCCACTGTCTTTCCCACAATTCATTTCTATACAGATTGGTGGCAGAGGAGCAACAAACATGGAGAGCTTGTTTAGTAGTACATGGAATGTAAATCAATATTGTATCTCCTAGAATCAGGAACATAATCATATAAGAATGTATAATTTCTATCTACAGCAGTGGCTGGAAACAGCTACAAAGAACATTTCCAACTTCAATAACAGCATCTGCTTTTTGAGGAGGAAGAAGGGGGGCACAATTTAGTTATTAATTGGAGTTTTCCCCCTTTTGCTTTTAAAGATGATGAACCTGGAATACCATCCAGGCAATGTCTGGGCAACCAGCCGAAGGCTGATTACTACACAGCTGATAGCAGAGGCACAGCACAGTCAAGGTAATTACATGCAAAGGAATCAAGGTAGCATGAAGTCAGACACTTACTTTACTAGCAAACAAAACACGAGTCCACAAGCAAAGTCCAGTATACAAGATCCAGGTCTGGCAAACAGAGTTCAGAGTAGTCCAGCAGAATCCAGGTCAGGCAAACACAGTCCAGAGTAAACAAATACAGTCCAGGTCAAACACAGTGATCAGGAACATGACAGGTACTCAGGTAGGTCAGATAATCTCTGACAACCCCTAGAGGGCAGTGCTGCATTGCTGCTTCCAATAAATATGCTGAGACTGCCTTAAGCCATCCTTTTGTTGTGTTTGTGATGTGAAGGTAGGTATAGATAAGTTGTCCTCTGTATCTGAAGGGGAAGGACCCTCTTCCAGAGCCCGTACTGCACTATTGTCTGTGTCTGAGGCCTGTGGCTCTGAACATCCTCCTGCTCTGGTTCTGCAGGTCCTAGCATATCCACTGCTTCAGTCTCTGAGTCAGAGTCCATTTCCAAGTTCTGGAAGCAGGACATGACAAATACAGCCTAAACCTGCATTGTTAAAAGTATATTGTTGACATCTATAAAGAATGTCTGAGGAACTTTTTTCCCCATAAAAAGAGCTCAGAGAGCCATTTCTGAGCTAAATACTACTAGTACTCCCAACTGCAATAAACCCATTGAATTAATTGTTGTCAGTAGTAAAACCAGCTGATGCAAAGATTCTACTCTATTGGGACCCCTTCACACCATCCAACTATCCCAATTTGGTAGAAACAGTCCTGACTGATCCTCTTTTTCAGCTGCTTTTAAAATGTCCTGGTTTCTCTTTCCTCTGACTTACCCCCTTTATCCTCAGCTTACCTTACTGCAAACTGAGTTCAAATTACAAAAGTAGTTTGCACTCAATTAACTCAGTGGAAGTAGGGGAGGGGAGGGTGCAGAGTCTTGCTTTTCCAGCAGGCCCAGGCAAAAGCAAACTGGTGCACCCTCATCACCACAATAGCTTATGTATTCTTTCTCATTCATAATGTCTGCCAACTTGATCACACTCTGATGTTGCTTAGCTATACATATCCCACTTTTCATCTGTGAAGTGTTGGAAGGTATGCTTCTTCCACTCAGGTTGCCCGGCAACTGTGTACACCTTTCACGAAACTGAGCCATCACTGTCCTTTAGGGTAACTGTCCCAATTTAAATAGGTAACTCTAAACCACTGGATTTACAGCTTTTGAATAATGCAGCTCGTCTTGGACTGAAAAAAGGACACTTCTGTATTTCTGGAAGTTCGAAATGGTGGGTGGTTTTGTGGTTTTTCCTCCCCCTCCAGTAATAGAATTCACTATCATTAATCTTTGAATACTGAGAGGGGATTATTCAATTGTGCCTGAAAAGATTTATAATGTTAGTGGAAAGAGGAACAGAGAACATTCCTTAGAGGAAATGGCATATATTTAGCTGTCTTATGGTACTGACTGAGGCATTGCTGCATCTAGCCAACTATTGTCACCTCTGACTGGTACGAGGTCTCCATAGGTTTGGGTAGGACTGTTTCCTAGCTCTGCCTGGAGACCCTTAGTCTTCCCTGGTGGTCTTGCATCCAGCTAAGCCCAATGGTGCTTAGCTTCCAAAATTCAGTCATAGAATCATAGAATAATAGAGTTGGAAGAGACCTCAAGGGCCATCCAGTCCAACCCCCTGCCATGCAGGAATACACAATCAAATCATTCCAGACAGATGGCCATCCAGCCTTTGTTTAAAAGCCTCCAAAGACGGAGACTCCACCACACTACAAGACAGTGTATTCCACTTCTGAACAGCTCTTACTGTCATACAATGATCGAGTCCATTCAGGGTGGTATGTGGCACTTTGCTCTCCCTGGCATTGCTTGGTCAGAAGGAAATTCCTGTCAGGGCTGGACTGATTCCAGAAGTGACCCAAGAAATCATTCATAAGTAGTGAGATATTTTGAAGGCCAAGGAAGCAGGCTTCAGTCTAAAAAGCACACCTCCAAATGCTCATGGGTTTTTGCTGAGAGATGCCCCTTTCATCATGGGGTGTTGCCGTTTGAAGTGCCAAAAAAGATTTGGGTTGGGAATGGCAATAGATCAGGTGTGAGACACCTGCTTTGTATACTGCAGTTCAACAGCAATATAATTCCAACCCCTGACCTAAATCCTATTGGTAGTCCTAAGTAAAGTGAGGGCATAGAATCAATTGTGGAATAGTGAGTCAAAACCTACGTAAAATCCGTAGTCTAGGTGAGGTTACAAATGGAGTTTAGGTCATACAATGAAAGGATGGATTGCAGACCTACCACCTTCTGTATATGTCTTGAAATATCTGTACATCCATGTCTACAAGTATTCTTATGCTGTCAAAACTGTACACAACTGGGAACCTTGGTACACACTGAGCACACGTTGTAAAATTGCATATCAAATGAGTTGTATACCAATGGTTGTGACCTCATCCTCAAGGTTCAGGGCTGAATCCAGGAGTATGCCCAAACAGTCTTCAAGGGGAGTGCAACCCCCCTCTAGCACAGGCCATCTCCCTATTTCCTGATGTGCCTGCCTTTCAACTGACCAGGAACACCACTATCTAGTCTGTAGTAATTTGTTTACTTCAATTTGTTTGCCCTCATCCAATCTATTACTGATGCCAGGCATTGATTTAAAGCCCACACAGCTTCCCTGGAGTTATACAGAAAGGTGACCTAGAGTTTGGTGTCATCTGCATGCTATCTGCCTTGACAGCCCCCATCTTTTAATAATACATAATTGGCAATATTTAATAATTTTGCTGGTTATGGCCCACCAAGTGGTTGGAAAGTTAAACCAGGGACTCCCCAGATCCCAAGGCTGGAGTCATGCACAACCTAGGGAAGGGCCATGGAAATTCCTTAAACAGGTCATGCTCAGGTCACAGTTCTTCCTGAGAACACTTGGAGATGAGTCTTCCACTAATCCCATCAACGGTAGCCGAGCCCTCAGTGATTGCAAAATGGGTTTTTCCTCTTTTCCCTCATATACAATGGAAGGTTGTCTGTGCCTGTTCAGTTCCAAATGTCTAGCCCATCAACTATTGTTAACACATACAGAGAATCCTTTGTCCAGTCCTGGAAAACTCTGAGAGACATAATATTCCACTCTAAACTCCATTCCTTCAGGGGAAATATCAAATATAAATATCACCCTAAAACACCACCAACATGGGCACATATCTTCTTCCTCTCGTCTCTATGTCAGTCTGTGTAGCCAGGTTGCAGTTTCCATATGAATCTCTGCTCCTCTGACCATTTTAGTATAACCCACAATCTCCTCACTCTATTCCTCTATCCAAATGCTTCCTACTTTCTTCAGCAGCCTCATGCAATTGCTTGAAACCTGAGTGTTGGTGTGAATGCTGTTAAGAATAAATTAAGAATAAATTCCAATAAAAACCATTAATTGTATGTTCTGATTTGGAGACTCCTCAGTTACTACCGGTATACATAGGTTAAAAGATCCTGCAGTTACCCAGCCTCTCGCAGCCATCTTGAGCTAATTAAAAAATACCTCATAGTAGAATTCAGATACTAGTGGGATCCTCACAGACCCCATGCAATTTGGATAAGATGTATAATGGTGGCACTGGACCCTAAATCTCCAAACAACTTCTTGCAGTGTTTTCATATAAATGCTGAATAGCATGAGGAACAGGCTGGTACCATGAGAAACCACACAGACGACTGCCCAGAGTCAAATGGGAATGCCCCAATACCACCTTCAGTTTTGCTCACCCTCTCCAGAAAGGAATGGGGCCATTTTAAACACCAAGGACAGTAGAGGACACATTCTGTTACTGTTAAAGAGTCACTTGTCCATCCAATTGGCTTGTTAACATGGAATGGGCTGGAGGGACAGAGCATCTTGTCCTTCACCCCAGGCAGTAAAGTGTCTCCAGTTGGCCCAGGTTATTGACAACTGCTTTGATTTATATACATGCAGGCTAATTTACTTCTAATCCTGATGACATTTATGCAACTCAATTATCCAGTGGATTTCTAAGAAGAGCAACCCCAGCAACCACTCATTAACGATACAGAAAAATAAAAAAGGATATATCTCTCTCCTTTACAGGTTGCCCTCACTTCAATTAGAACTAGACAGTGAGGCGATCATTCTGTCACAACAAAAGAATGAATTATTCTGTCTTTCAGAGTACAGTCTAACAAACCATGGTTATTATTGATCTCACAGGTGCACAGTGACATTCAGAGGGCATCCATTGGATTGGTTGACTTCTGAATTCTTGTTTTTTAAAATCCATCCACCAAACCATAAAATATGATTGTTGGGGGGGGAGGTGGAACCCATAAAGAACTTAAGTAGCCCTCAATACATTTAGGCAGTTGATGGGAATATGACCTGTGAGAGACCATGATAGGTCTGCCAATGATTTTACTCATTATTTTTGTTTTTGTTTTTTTAAAAATATATTTATATAGTGTTGTTCCACACCAAAAGAAAGAAAAGAAAAGGTAAAGGTGGCTAACACTGGACATGCAAAATTTGTTGTGTGTCTTCAAGTTGTTTTCAACTTATGATGACCCTAAGGAGAAGCCATCACAAGGTTTTCTTGGCAAATGCATTCAGATGAGGTTTGCCATTGCCTTCCTTTGGGTATATATTTTTATTCTTGTTCTTATTTGAATAAAAATAATTCAAAAATTGTATGCACTTTAAACATATGATTCTTTGATTCTGTATATAAACATATATAAACAAATATACACTATTTTTTTTTACAAATAACAATATATACCAAACAAAAATCACAAAAAAAAGGAAGAATTTATACACTTCCTTCCTTTCTGCTGTCAGAGGTTAACAGAGGCATCATTGTCTTCCTTTACAATACAAAGATTTCTATCTAATAAGTTATCTACATTTTAATGCAGTTTAGTTCATTTTGTTGAGGTGCCACCTTTAGCTTACATAAAAACAAGTCCAGTTAAGATAAACATGAATTTATATGATTTATCCATGTTTGTTATTTCCCATACAAATAGCAATGGGTTATGCTATAATAGTAGAAACTAAGTACAAAATTATTTATAAAGTAGTGTTTCCACATTTTTTTCTATTTTATAACCTTATTGACTGTTATTCTCTCAATTAATTTGTAATACTTACAAACCTATTTTCCCAATAAACTAGAACACATTGCCATTTGTCTTTATGATCTGATGATTTGTTTTTAATCAGAGTTGTTAATTTGTTTTTATCATCCATTCTTTAATTGTTGTGATTTTATTATTTTTCCAGTTATGGGCATACATTATTCTTGCTGCAGATATGATATATAATATGATTTTCCAATATTCCCTCATATCTTCCTCTTTTACCACATAGCACATATTAAGCAAGTATTATTCTGGTTCCATTGGGAGACTAATTTTTAAGATTTTAGATATTTGTTTATGAAATACATTGCCTTCCTTTGAGGCTGAGAGAGTACGACTTTGCCCAAAGTCACCCAGTGGGTTTCCATAGTTAAACAGGAATTAAACTACGGTCTCCCATAGTCCTACTCGAGCACTATACCACACTGGCTTTCTGATCATGAAAGAATGAGAAAAAAATTATCCCACCACTGCACTGGCCAAATTCAATGTGTATAACTAATTCCCAGCATGGACAGGACCATGTACTACCTGACTGCCACACAGGTTTTAAAGATGAGGAAGCTCTCAGGACAAAAGAGATGGGTTCCTAATTCAGCACTAACATGGTTGAACACACAGTGATACCAAGTCAGACTCCTAGACATTAAGCCATGGATGGGCAACTATCTTGTCTTGGGCCACAAGCACACACCCTTCTAGACATTGGGAATTCCCTCCTCTCACGCCACACTTTTTAAAAATGTTCTGCATTTCAGACTGAAATTTAAAGGAGTCATCCAAGGTACTGAACTTATTTTGGAGATAAGGTTCAGCACCCTGGACACTTCCTTTAGGGTTCAGGATAAACCTGGAGCTAATTCACTTTCGTACTGACATGGAAGCCACTGTTTATTTTAAACGGAAAATAATCCCAAGTTTTGCAAATTCCTTCATATAGTCCATGGAAATGAATTCTTTTTGGGGGGTGGGGTGTTCAAATGAATGTGGCAATGTGTATGTTACCTTTGGTTTTCCTGTATGGGCAGAGGGGTTGGATATGTGACTCTGGGATTCCATTTCTACCATTACATGAATCTATTATTTCTAAGAAAGTGTAGGAAATTGAGTGTTGACTGTGAAGATCCTCAAGTCTTTCTCTGTTCTTTTTTTTAAAAAAAAATATGTAAACAGTTCTGCTTGTGCAGAGGTATGTCTCCTGCCAGCCATGATTAATTCAGCATTTCTCACTATGTCTCCCTGTGATTATTAATGATAACGATTTGATTTATGAGCTTTGCCAGCTGAATGTTCTATGTTCCCCCAAGAAGGAGAAGGAGGAGGAGGAGATTTGGGTTTCCCTCTCCTCAGACAAACTGGCTCTGTTTGTCCAGGGGTGGAGGGAAGAGAGTAAGAAAGTGGAAAAGGCTTTCAGTTCTGACTAGGTTGTCAAGATTATCACACTATACTGTTATACCGCTATTATTCCACTTTAACTGCTCTGGCTGCTTCCTGTGGAATCCTGGGATTTCCTATTTGGGGGGGGGCATTTAGAACTCTCAGCCAGAGAGCTCTTAGGCTTCACTAAACTACAAATCCTAGAATTCCACAGGAGGCAGCCATCGCACTTAAAGTGGAATAATAGCACTATAACAGTATAGTGTGATAAAGTCCTTAGAATGTACCTCAAATTAGTGACAGCTAGATGTCACTAAAACAATCAGATACCTAACTAGAAGCTGATGATTTCAATCAATTTCAGGATCAGGTGGGAGAACTGCAAGAAGGAGAGGAATGTAGAATTCTAGTAGGCTTGTCTGTTGCAAACACTTGTGACAGTGATGAGCATCATACATGGACTTTCAGGCAACTTTCTTATTCACAGATAGGAAAAAGGGGTTGCCCATTTGGAATGACAGCAATCAGTGACACCATTGGCTGTGTTCATCCATGTGACCAGTCTAGGAAATACTACACTTTCTCTTAATTGGATTTGTTTATTCCCAGTGATGTTGTCATGAAGCTAGATGTGATTGGCTTAGCAGCATCTCTGCAGGCCTAATGCTTTTGTCCAACTTTTTTACACATGTGTGTGTGTGTGCCTTCACATTGCCTGTGGACCAGTGGCAACCCCATGAATTTTACAGGTTTTTCTTAGGCAAGAAATACTCAGCAGTGGTTTATCATAGCCATCCTTTGAATATCGCCTATAACATCTGGTATTCCTTGAGGGTCTCCCATCTAAGCAGTAATCAGGCGTGACCCTGCTTAGCTTCCATGATCACATGGGCCTAAATCCTATTGTTAATCCTGACTAGAAGAGAGCCATTGAATCATTCAGATTTACCTCTCTGTTGATTCACTGTTCAACAAATGATTCAATGTATCTACTCTGATTAGGACTCACCAACAGGATTCTTGCCATGGTTTTAACTATTTTATGTGTTTTAAATTGTGATATCATTTAATAGGTTTTGAAAACAGTATGGTTTTTTACTGCTCTAAATTTTAATTGTTTGAATTGATTATTTTGTACACCACCCAGAGATTCTTGGGATAGGCCTTTTTTTAGTCTGTCTTCTTGTCTCCTTGTTTTTCTCACCAGATTATGTATTATTATTATTATTATTATTATTATTGCCTTCATTATATCATTTTGTAGGCACAGAATCATGAACAGTGCCTAAGAGCTAACTGGATCAAATATTTGCAGATTATTTGAAAATCTTGAAAATCATTAACAAGCTGGAATGTGGCCAGAGGAGGACGACCAAAGTGATAGGAGGTCTAGAAGCCATGACCTATGAGGAACAGCTTAGGGAGCTGGCTATGTTTAGCCTGGAGAAGAAAATGTTAAGAGGGGACATGATGACCATGTTTAAATATTTGAAGGGATGTCATACCGAGGATGCAGCAAGTTTGTTTTCTGCAGTTCCAGAGACCAGGACATGGAGCAATGGATTCAAATTACAGGAAAAGAGATTCCATCTAAACATTAGGAAGAACTTCCTGGCAGTAATGGCTGTTTGGAAGTGGAATACACTGCGTCAGAGGGTGGTGGAGTCTCCTTCTTTGGAGGTTTTTAAACAGAGGCTGGATGGCCATTCTGTTGGGAATGCTTTGATTGTTTATTCCTGCAGGAGAGGGGTTGGACTGGATGGCCCTTGTGGTCTCTTCCAACTCTTTGATTCTGTGTGTTGAAGGGAAATGGGAGGGTAAGGTTCAAGACTGTAAACTGGGCATTTGAGATGATAGATAGAGATATATGAATATGATAAGCCAAGTAATGTTTTTGGTCAACATATTGAAGAAACTTAAAATATTTTTTTTAAATGGTCATAACTCTTCAGTGCTAAAAATGAGTGCATGTCTAAGAATGACAGCAAGCTCCCAAATGTGAAAAACAGGTTCTCCCCCCACCCACCTACCCACCTCAATAAATCACCCCACAAATATACAGAATGGCCTTTTCTGTTTAAAAAATGGTTTTAACATTCTGCAAAACTGTAATAGGAAACAGTGCACCTCATCAAAATGAAGGTGCACAGTACCCCCTCCCCCAACAAACTGGTCGGCTAGATTCTGAGATAAAATGTACAGCATGTGTTCCTTGAAACTCACCCACATGTTAGACTTACACTGATATTATATTTTATCTACAATCTTTATGGGTGAAGATATTTTCTTTGCTTACGAGCTTAGAGGAACGATAGCAATCTCTTTCTGCACCATGTAACAGAGGCCTCTATGGGCTTAATCTCAGCTTGCCATCTGCACACCAACTCTCATGGTCTCCGATCAATTTTGCCTCCTAAGCAAGGTCTTCCATGCTGATGGGGGACACTACTCCCTTGTTTGTTTGTTTTTTCAAACTTTCTAACTTTGGGGAACACTTGCTTTGCATGTGGAAGGTCACAAACTGAGGCTCCACTTAGCAGACAATGCAAAAGACCCCTGCCAGTTATTTAAAGTATGGTGACACTTGGAGGATCCCATGTCAGTAGGGACATGTGAATCCACGCCAGGTTTTAATCAGTTCTTTCAAGGTGCTATGCAAGGTCCTGAGCCTATTTGAAGGGTACGAGAGGTCCTTTAAAGCACAATGTGGGCGTTTGCCACTTTTTAGTTCAAGAAACAAAGGAGGAACCAAGCCAGTCCAAGGTCATACACAGAGAATCCGAGATGGCAGATGAGTGATTAAAGCAGGCCAGGGTCTAAGCACAAAAAAGCAATTCAAGCAGGGCCAAAAACCAGTCAGGAAGTAACTGAAAGGAGGAGTCCAAAAAACAAAACAAACTAGGAAACTAGAGAGCAAGGACAGCCACAATACCAAAGACAGTGGAGATGTTGTTCTATAACATGGACACAGCCTTGGCTGTGATAGCCTATAACCATCTGTAACTCAACACAGCTGGCCTCATCATCCCAGCATTTTCTTTTTAAGGTGGGCCACACCTTTGCCTGTGCTTCTCTAGCTGTTGCTTTAGTCTACAACACTCCAAAGGATGGGGTACCTTAGCCTCCAACACCCTTTCTTTCAGGTCAGCATGTGATGGTCCAGGCTCTGGGTGTATCGACACTGCAGAAATAATGCAGTTTGGCACCACTTTAAGTGCTGTAGCTCCATCCTATGGGCTCCTGGGATCTGTAGTTTTACAAAGTCTTTAGTCTTCTCTGCCAAAGTGTGCTGTTGCCTCACAAAACTACAAATCTCAGGATTCTGTAGGATGGAGCCATAGCGATTAAAGTGGTGTGAAACTGCATTATTTCTACAGTGCAGATGCACCCTCTGTCTTCAGAGAATGACTGGCAGACTGCTTTAACAAGGCAATGCTGACAACCTTCTCTGGCTCTGACTGGAGCATATTATCTAGTTTCATCTCTTCTTCTTCCTCATGTGAGGAGACCTTCTCCAGATAGGATGTGACATACTGTCTGAAACCTGGAGCAGATTTGTCAATCCACTGACCACTACTGTGGTGCCCATACATCCTCTTTTAAACAGCACAGACTTCTGATAGAGAGAAAGTTCTATGTTTTTTAAAATAGCATCCAGTTCAGGTCTGGTTCAAAAATAAAGAAGTTTAAGAAGGTTAAGCAGGGAGAGACCATGACATTCATGGAATCATAAAACTGGAAGGGTCCACAAGTGCTATCTAGTCCATGCAGGAAACACAACTAAAGCTCTCCCCAAAGATGCCCATCCAACCTCTGGTTAAAGACCTCCAAAGATGGAGAGTTCACCACCCTCTGAGATAGATTGTTCCACTGGTGAACAGCTCTTATAGTAAAAAGAAGAAACTTCCTAATATTTAGTTTGAATCTCTTTTCTTGTAATTTGAATCCATTGGTTTGTGTCCTAGTCTCTGGAGCAGCAGAAAACAAGCTTTTTTCAATCTTCAGTATGACATCCTTTCAAATACTTAACATGAACATCATGTCACCTCTTATATTTCTCTTCTCCAGGCTAAATATACCCAACTCCCTAAGTCATTCTGCATAAGGTTTGGTTTACAGACCTTAGATCATCCTTTTCACCCTTTTCTGGACACGTTCCAGCTTGTCAATACATTTCTTGAACTCTGGTGCCCAGAACTGGACATAGTATTCCAGATTGGGTCTGACCAAAGCAGAATAGAGTGGCACTACTACTTCCCTCAATCTGGACACTATATTCCTGTTGATGCAGCCGAGAATTTATTGGCCTTTTTGGTCACTGTACCACACTATTGGCTGGTGGTCTACTAAGACCCCTAGCTCTTTTTCAGATGTACTGCTTTCAAGCCAGATGTCACCCACTGTACATTTCATTTTTCTGTCCATTACACTAAGAATCTGGAAAGCAGATTTAGCAGCAAGCATACCAAAACCCAGAAAATTATTTTTAACAAGCAATTCCCCCCCCCCCTCTCTCTCTCTGGCTTCTCTTCACAAATGAAGATTCAGGAAGGACTTATCCCGCTCTTTCTGCAAGCGCGCTGATGACTAAAAAGACCAATCCGAGATAGACAAGTACGGTTGCAGAAAGCACAGCAGCAGGTTTCCTTGGGTGATGTTTCTGGGTTGTGATTTTTTCTGCATTGTTTTTTCTCTTCAAGACTTGTTCGGCATGAGTTCTCAAATAAGGCTGCAGCATTGTGGATAGTGTGTCTTCATGCCTCCCGATGTGAGTCCAGGGTGGACCATTGTTGGTGATCAATTTGGCCGAGCCTGAGATATTGTTTCAGGGAATCCTTGTATCGCTTTTTTGGAGCGCCCCTCTTATGCTGACCCGTGGCGAGTTCACCGTAGAATACTATTTTGGGGAGGCGATGGTCCTCCATCCTAGAAACATGCCCTGCCCAGCACAGCTGTGTTCTCAATATCATGGCCTCAATGCTGGTGATCCCTGCTTGCTCAAGGACAGCAACATTCATCACATAGTCAGTCCAGTGTATATTTAGGATTGTACATAAACAGCACTGATGGAAGTGTTCAAGGAGTCGTAAGTGGTGGCGATAGGTGACCCATGTTTCAGACCCATAAAGGAGAATAGACAGTACAATGGCTCTATACACACTGATTTTTGTGTTTCACCTCAGGTGTTTATTACTCCAGACTCTTTTGTACAGTCTCCCAAATGCACTATATGCCTTTGCTAATCTGTGATCGATCTCTTTGTCAATCTTGGCATGTGAGGAGATGGTGCTTCCCAGGTAGGTGAACTGCTGAACGGACTTAAGCACAGATTTGCCGACAGCAATGTGGGGATGGTGGTGTTCGTCCTGTGGTGCAGGCTGGTAAAGAACTTCCATTTTCTTCAGAAAGAAAACAAGCAATTAGTCACAGTTATAGATCGACACACACCCTCCGGCCAAAAACACTTTTGTTTCACATTTCTTAAAATGAACAAAATAGTTACTTTTATTTATGTTTAACACAGACTGAATACTACAAGCCACTAAACTTTGTGTACAAAACACAAATTTCTCCCATCCATGTCATAGCTTCAACACTCATAACAGAGCATGAGCATGTGACAAAGCACAAGCAAGCACTTGAATGATGTTACCTTTCTCCTCTACCATTTAGTGAAACCACACACTTAAGGCAATTATCAGACGAGCATCTAAAAATGTTTTTGTCTCACTATATTTTAAAGTGTAAGTATCCTGGCATAATAACACTTCTTGTCACATGTCGCTTTAATCATGTGAAAAAGCCATCCCTGAAACCCACTTAAAAACTTCCCAGCAAAACAGGAAGGTTCGTAAAAAGAGTGTCCTATACCTAGTTTTCACATTCTCACCCAGAAGTCTTCTGGTGGGGACCACCCATTGACGCTGTAATCATGCCAGCAGAATGGGATGTGGTTTCACATGCAAGGAATACTGCAAAAAAAAAATGCAAATAAATGCCATCAATTGATGGCTTGGCCCATTAATAAAAAAGAATGCCTTTTTAATAGCAGCTGAATGCTTTCAGAAAACAAGGAGAATGACGTTGTACTATAGGGGAGCCATTTCGTGGTATCCTGTCGTTGCTATCATACCATATTTGTCACGTCTGATAATCTCCTTAGAACTACAGTGATCATATCTCCCTCACTATTCCTTGGGATCACAAGACTGGAACTCTGTTAGTTTATCCTAAGTAGTGTAGACCCATTGAGTGAACTGTTGAGTCATAAGTCAACACATAGGTCTATCTAGTTATTTCAGTGGCTCTATTCTAGCCAAGACTGGCAGCAAGATTTAAGCCCACATGTATTTATCTCATTGGGCATTTCATGGGATTGGCTTGGTTTACTATATCACAGATATGTGCCAGATTTCACTGGAATCCCCCCCCCCTTTTCTGTTTCTTTTTGCTCAACCACAACTTGCTTTTGCCACCTGAGACCTTAAGTATCCTTGGCCCTTGGCCCTTCATGTCAAGAGCCTGGCTTGCTGCACTTCAGGCACATGCTGGATTTCAGCAGGAAACCCCTTTCCTGAGTGTAATTGCAGTTAGCGTGGGAACAGAATGTAGTGTCTAAAAAGCTGAACAGCAACACACCGCACTGTGACATTTTGTTGCATTACTTAATGATTAAAATGCTCACCTGAGTTCCTTCAGGGAATTTCATGGCTGACTGGGGATTTGAATCCATTCAAAAAGTCAGCATTCTGCCCAGTCTGCCATACTGGCTGTTCCTTTGCAGAACAAAATTATAGCTAAGTAATTTGAACATGAGCTATTTAGCATAGTTTAGCTTCAAGCTGGAATGCTTCCAGCCTGTGCCAATGGGTTTAATGGCCTGCTCTTCATTTTATGTGCAGAGCAATGTACCATTAATTGAATGTAATTGTCATGAGGAGACTGTGTTTCAAACATAGCATAACTTTTGCCTGTTCCAATGTAGGGTGGATGCCCCACGTTGAGGATCCCATTTCCCTACTGTCTGACATTGTGTTTGTCTTGTTGCACAATTCCCTGATTGTGTCCTGTTAAATAGTTTCTCTGTCCTCTTACAGCAGGACCAATCGGTAAACCAAGCAACCGTGAGGAGAGAGGACACAGGTAGCATATAATGGAGAGGGAATGAAATGAACGATCAACGCTTTGGCTGGCTACACTGAGCAATTTCAAGGATGTACAGAATTCCCCTGATGAATTTCACTGGGCTAATCCAAATTCTTTTTGCTTTTTCTCAACATTTCTTTGGCATCTCTCCAGACAGGGAGACCTCCAAGTCTAGTTTTACTTTTTTACAGGGGTTCAAAGCTGGGTCCACTCTGGCCTTAGGCCCTGCTCATATTAACCACTGCATGGAGAATTTCTTTACCACTCCCCAGCAAGTCAAGCAGTGGCAGCGGACAGCTTCCATGACATTGAAGCAATGGATCCAATCCAGGTTTTCTTAAGATATTAAGGAGCTATCCTAGGTCCTGAATTCAATTCCCCAAAATAGATTCAACACATTAGATAGTTCCTTTAAAGTTTGTGCTAAAACTCAGAGCTTATTTCTCTGCTGGCATGGATGCCATTGCTGGCATCAATATCTATTTAAATATATAAAAAACTCTTGGGCATGTTGCCTTTCCCAGTGTATTGACCGGCTGCTCAGGAAAGATACCCAAACAATCACCACCCACATGCAAATTCCCTCTCCACCTCACAATCCACTCCTGCCACTAAATCTGCATCTACACCCCCAGCCTCACAGGATCAAGGCAGTCAACCTAGGCAGTCCCCAGACAGGACCCAGACAGCCAACTGGCAGTGGTTGCAGCCATGGCAGCACTAGGGCAACAGAGCAAATCACCCTCAGCAATTCCGAGAAAAGTGTTGAACGCTGAGAAGGAGGAGGAAGCATTTTAAAATCCACCGGCCTACCTTACAGCATTGTTGTGAGGTCTACCAGATGTTTTTTAACAGTGTATGTTATGCTGGGTACAGTTAGTATTTAATATTGTTGTTGGTGTAATGTGCCTTCAAGTCATTTTCAACTTATGGTGACCCTAACGTGAACCTATCACATGGTTTTCTGAGGGCTGAGAGTGTGTGACTTGCCCAAGCTCATCCAGCAGGTTTTCATGGCCGAGCAGGGATTTGAAACCTGGTTCTCCAGAGTCATACTTCAACACTCAAACCACTACACCACACTGGCTCCATAGCCAATATTAGTGACAGGCAAAGGATTCCAACAGCAGAGCTTGAACTGTGTATGGGTGTGTGTGAATTTCAGGGGTCTAGTCCACATAACAACATGAGGCACACCTCGTCTTGGCAGGAATGTCCATGTAGGCTTCAAAATTTCCACAAGTTTAAATTTAGTTGCAAGTCTAATATCACACCTTAACCACCAAGGATCATATTCCTCAATATGAACCTACTTGTACGCTTGCATAGTCGACAGAGGTCTTGTTCCATGTTCTTCCACAGCCAGGCAGGCACCAGCTTGTTACACAGGTGAGAGCCTTCTTAGCAGCAGCCATCAGGCTGTAGAAACCCTTTCCTGGAGAGGGATAATCTTGGTCCATATGTGTCAGCTTTTACATGGAAAGTTCAAACTCTTCTCTTCTGGAGGACTTGGGTAGGTCATTGATTAATGCTGCATGGTCCACTGAATTTTGTAAGCTATTAATTGCCTTTTTCTTTTCTTTTTTTGCCTCTGTAGATTACTGGTCCAGTGATGGCCATTGTTCATTGTTTGTTGGCTATTTGAAAGAGAGTTCTTACATTTTTCTGATGTTGTTTTACATTAGCTGAAATCTTACATTATGCTTACATAGTGTAAACCTACACTCGCTTAGTTCACTGGTGGTGATGTTGTACCTCCCTTCTGTTAAATACTGACATTATACAACCAACTATGTATCTGAGAATGTGCCTTTTGTTTCCACAATCCCTCTGAATTGAGTGATATATTGGAAGCATTTATGCTGTCTCAGAATGTGCAACCGCATCTTCAAGAGTTCCACTTGCAGAACTCCATGAGCCTTACAGCACTCTGAAGAAAAGCAGCAAAGCAGCAGGAAATTTCCATCTTTTCTGTTGCCTTACCACATGGCTTCGGTGTTCTTCCGGTATTCTTTTCTTCCAGTCCCATGGGGGACCAAGGTAAAACTGTGACTTTTTGCAAATGAATTTTTCTGGCTAGCAAAAAGATGTGATTTTACCTCAGTCCCTTATGGGACTGGGACAAAAGAACACCGACGTCATGTGATAAGGCAGAAGAAAAGACAGAATGTTCCTGCTATTTTGCTGCTTTTCTTTGGAGTGCAGTAAGGCTGCATGTACACAACTGTGACCTATATATGGATGTTACACCATCCTGTAGAATCCTGAGGCTTGCAGTTTGATGAGACACTAGAGCACTCTGGCTGAGAGTTCTAAATGCCCCTCCTTAAAGTCAAAATACTGGGTTTCCATAGGATGTTGCCATGGCAATTAAGATAGAATCCCAGCACTATGATTGTGTGATGTGAAAGGGCTCCAACACACCTTGGCCAGAGTTCTTTTAGTGACATACATGTGAATAAGTTCAGGTTACACATGCCTACATCTTGCTTCGCAATGGACCACAAGGGGTTATTCATTAGCAACATGAGTTCCATCCAAAGCCTTCCCACCAGCACCTTCCAATCCCCTGGGGGCACCACCATGGCTGTTAAACAGTCAGAGGACAGGGGGAAGGAGGTGATCAAGCAGTGGGAACTGCCCCTGATCCTGCTGCAATCCACTAGAAGGAGAGGAAAACGTCCCTGGAGAACTCCAGCACAAGCCCACACTGCTTGGTTGCCTCCCACCCTCCCATTAAATGAATGTAGCAATGCCTTTTGAGCCTTGGCAGATGCTAGAGGAGACAGGGGTGAAGGTCTGCAGGTATGGAATGAATGCAGGGTCTCAGCTTGTGTGTGTGTGTTTTCTGCAGAGCTGCAAATATTAGGGCTGAGATTCTACATCAAGGAAACAAAGTATAACTGTACCATCTCAGAGTTAAGTGAACAATTGTGTGTTAGTGAATTGCAACACTGCACAAATGAATGAGCAAACAAATGTGAAATGCATGCTTGCAATGGTTCAATGCACATCTGCATGTGAAATGCACAATGCTACCACATGTTCAACTCTGCTTGCACAAAGTTCAACTGAATATGGATGTTACATCATGATGACACCACACACACATACACACACACAAAAACACATGCATAAAGGAACTTGCATATTTGTAGGTCACTAACAAGATCCCAGCCTAGATTTGAACATTGTTTTGTTAATGTTGTTGTTAATTGCCCTCAAGTCAACCTTGACTCATGGTGGCCCTACGGATGAGACATCTCCAGGACCCTATCCTCAACTGCTCTGCTAAGGTCTTGCAGGCTCAGGGCCGTGGCCTCCTTGATTGAGTCTATCCATCCAGTATGTGGCCTTCTTCTTTTCCTACTGCCTTCTGTCTTACCCAGCATGATTGTCTTTTATAGTGACTCATGACTTCCCATGATATGGCCGAAGAATGGCAGTCTCAGTTTAGTCATCTTGGCTTCTAGGGATTGCTCAGGACCCATTTATTGGTCATTTTGGCAGTCCATGGTATCTGTAGCACTCTTCTACAGCACCACATCTCAAATGAGTTGATTTTCTTTCTATCAGCTTTTCTTACTTTCTAGCTCTCACTTCCATACATGGTGATGGGAAATATTATGGCTTGGACAATCATTAGCAATTTGGAGGTTTGGGTTTGTTTGTTTGTTTGCTTGTTTGCTTGTTTGTTTGTTTGTTCGTGAGCACTAATGTTTAATTTATTAAATCAAATCAAAACAAATTAATTAAATGTCTTGATTATTTATTTGAAATGTTCACTTTTAGAACAGGCCGTGGGACAATGGCATAGACCCCTTATGCTACATTTTCTTACAATCATAGAGTTGGAAGAGACCACAAGGGCCTCATCCAGGTCATTGATAAAGATGTTGAGTAGCACTAGGCTCAGGACAGAACTAGTCACTCCTCTCCAGGATGAAGAGGAGCCATTGGTGACTACCCTTTGGATTTGCCCCATCAACCAATTACAAATCCACCTAACGGTCATGTTGTCTAGCCCGCATGTTACTAACTTTTTTGTAAGAATATCATGGGGCTTTTGTCAAAGGCCTTACTGAAATCAAGATACACTACATCCACAGCATTTCCTTCATCTACCAAGTATGTAACTCTATCAAAAAAAAGAAATAAGATTAGTCTGGCATGACTTGTTTTTCAAAAACCCATGTTAACTTTTAGCACAGCATTCCTTTCTAAGTGCTTACCAACTGTCTGTTTAATGATCTGCTCTAGACTCTTTCCTAGTATTGATGTCAGACTGATTGGGCAATAATTATTTGAGTCTTCTTTCCCCACCTTTTTAAAGATGGGGACAACATTTGCCCTCCTCCAGTCTGCTGGGACCTCTCCTGTTCTCCAGGAATTCTCAAAGATTATTGCCAGTGGTTTTGAGATTACTTATGTCAGTTCTTTTAGTACCCTTGGATGTAGTTCATCTGGCCGAGGAGACTCAAATTCATTTATACTGGCCAGGTATTTCTGAAAAACCTTTTTACCTATTCTGTGCTGCATTTCCCCTACCACATCATCTGCTCCACTTTCTCCAGACTGAACACTTTTGGGAGAAGACCAACACAAAGAAGGTCTTGAGTAGTTCAGCCTTTTCTCTGTCCTCTTGTTAGTATTTCGCCATCTTCTCCCCGGAGCGGTCCTACCACTTCCTTGTTCTTTCTTTTGCTACAGACATGTAAAAAAAAAGCCCCTTTATTGTTTTTAACCTCTTTAGCAAGCCTGAGCTCCATCTGTGCTTTTGCTTTTCTGATTTTCCCCCTATTTGTTTGAATTCTTCTTTGGTGATTTTTCCCTTTTTCCATTTCTTGTACATGTTACTTTTAAGTCTTGGCTCAGTTGAAAGTTCTTTAGACATCCATACTGGTTTTTTTAGACACCTGCCATCTTTCCTCCTCATTGTAACTGTTTGAAGTTGTGCCTTCAATACCTCACTTTTTAGAAACTCTCATCCATCATGTACTCCCTACTCTTTTAGTATTCCTGACCATGGGATCACCCCAGTAATTCTCTACATTTTCTGAAATCAGCTTTCTTAAAGTCTAGAAGGCATGTTTGACTATGCTTTGCCTCCCCTTTCCTCTCTATAACAAACTCCAGGAGAACATGATCACTCCCTCCTAATGATCCCACCATTTCCACCCCATTAACCACATCATCTCTGTTGGTTAGGAACAGTGCAGACCCCTTTGTTGCCTCTTCCACCTTCTGGACAATAAAATTGTCTGCAAGGCAAGTGAGGAATTTGTTGGACATTAAATCCCTCATTATTATACATCTCTCCTGTCTGAATGTGCAGTCATTTCTTCTAGGAAGGCACCATCCAAGTCCTCAGTTTGGCTTGGAGGTCTGTAGTAGACCCTCACAATGACATCCCTGCTGTTTCTCTCCACCTTGATTTTTACCCAGATGCTCTCAACCTGGCTCCCAGGATTTAAGTCATGAATCTGTTCACATGTGTACGCAGCCTTAACGTATAATGCTACTCCACCAACCTTCCTGTTTGGTCTATTTCTCTGAAATAGGTTATATCCGTCTATTACTACATTCTAATAATTAGACTCATCCCACCAGGTTTCAGTGATGCCTATTAAATCATACTTGTTTTGCTGTGGTAAGAGTTCAAGTCCATCCTGTTTATTTCCCATGCTCTGTGCATTAGTATAGAGACATATAAGACCATGGGCCATTCCCCAATCTGCCTTTTAAAGGTTTATTCCTCCCACTGTTGGGCTCTTGTACTATTTGTCTTGTTCTCTGTATAACATTTGGGCTATTATCTCCAACACCCGATAAACTTGTAGGTTCCTTCAAAAGTACTCAATTTGTTGTTTTAAAATTGCCTTCTCCCAACCTGAATTTTCCCCCAAATGAACTACAGAGCTCATAATGATTGTTGCCTGAGTATTGTGGGTCTTAAAATTGTCAAGTAGGGGAAGGCTTTCCTAAAGCATGGAATCTCATCTTACAACCTGTTCCATTAAGTTTCACCACCAATCTGCACCTATCTGTTCATAGAATCATAGAGCTAGAAGGCACTGCAAGGCCCATCTACTCCATCCCCCTACCAGTGAGGAATAAACAGACAAAGCACCCCTGAGATATGGTCATCCAACCTCTGTTTGAAGGCCTCCAGTAGAGGAGAATCCACCACTTTCCAAGCCAGTCTATTCTGCTGTTGTACAGCTCTTACTGTTAAGACATTCTTCTTAATGTTTATGGTGGGAGGTTTTGGGGTTTTTTTCCAGTTTGAATCCAATGGATCCAATGGTTTGTGTTCTGGTCTCTGGATCATTCTACCTACCCTGCCAACATGTACATTGCTCACTCACTCTTCAAACACATAGAATCATAGAATCATAGAATTGCAGAGTTGGAAGAGACCACGAGGGCCATCCAGTCCAACCCCCTGCCACGCAGGAAATCTTGATAAAAGCATCCCTGACAGATGGCCATCCAGCCTCTGTTTAAAGACCTCCAAGGAAGGAGACCCACCACGCTCCGAGGGAGCATGTTCCACTGCCAAACAGCTCTTACTGTCAAAAAGTTCCTCCTCATGTTGAGGTGGAATCTCTGTTCCTGGAGCTTGCTCCGTGTTCCAGTCTCTGGAGCAGCAGAAAACAAGCCTGCTCCATCCTCAGCGTGACATCCCCTCAAATACTTAAACAGGGCTATCATATCGCCTCTTAACCGTCTTTTTTCCAGGCTAAACATACCCAGTTCCCTAAGTCTCTCCTCATAAGGCATGGTTTCCAGACCTTTCACCATTTTAGTTGGTTGAAAGTTAACAAGGAGTGAAGTTAAATGTTAATGTGGAATAATGGGTTTTATTTCAGCTACAGGTCACTTTCAGTGCTGCTGAGCAAGTGAAACACTTTTCTAGCACAAACTGAATCACTTCTTCCTCTCTGTTTCCCCACTTCTAGTTAAGAAGTGTGATCTGCAAAGTTGCTACATGACATTGTGAATACAGGGATCCCAACTTCAATTTAAAAATTGAATTCCAACTTCTCTATCTTTAAAAAAAAAATCTGGTATCTAACAAACTCACTATTCTACTTTTCTAAGCAGGACAGGGAGGGCATATATTTGGTTAGCTGAATCCTTTCACCCTAAACTGCAAGTTTACAAACTTTACAAACCCCTCAAGGTCTGTAACTGCACTAAAGAAGGGTGTGGGTGAAAAGCAGAATAGGAGGGATGGAAGGGGAGGGGGAAAGAAACAGAAGCCAGAAGAAAGTAAATGAGGAGTGGAGGGGGGGAATCACTTAATTATCCAAATGCCCAGCACTGTGTAAGCAACAATAAACAAAAGGAGTGCAAAAGAGATCAGAACAGTGCATCCCAAATAATAATAATAATGTGCAAATCCAGAAAATAAAATCAATAAAATTCAGAGATGAATGGATGACTCACAGCTCCTCCCTTCACTACTCAGAAACAGTTTCCATACAGGCCAATTAAAAAAAAAATTCTCTTGAGGTATCCCTCTGAAGAAACTACCCCATTTCCATTGGTAGCTTTTAAGACTGTTTAGAGCTAGCTCTTGAAGTGATTAATTGAAAGTCTGGGAATAGGTAAACGCTGCACTATTAGCCTGTCTCCCCTGTAGAAAGATACAAATGTAGCCCAATAAACCCTTACAAGTCTACTGTTTGAGTATTTCATACGTCAGGAAAAGTAATAGGTCTAATGAATTTTGCTTGTTAGCTACACTGGAACAGAAAACTGCAAAATCAAATCAGGAAGGGAATAGCCAGGAACTAATGTATGAGAAAAAAGTTTTTCAACTCTTGTAGCAAATGCAATTATTCATCCTCTGTTCTATCCTTCCCTCCCCATAGATGGAACTGTACATAAAGCTATTCTAATAAGTTAAGAAAATGGATACACTGCTGCATTCAAATAGCTGCCTGGTAGCTGAAATTCCTGTGTAATTATGATAAATATAGGTTATTAAATAGGTGTACAACATATGCTTGCTTTTGTGTTAGGTATTTGGTGATTTGCAGGGTTGTGGGGGGTGGAATTCAAGCACACGCAATACACAAAATAAGAATACAGTGCTAGTTCCAAAACTGAAATCTCAAGAATATAGCTGGAATTCACCCAAATGTCAGACAGTACTGCCCTGCCTGCTCAACAAAGGTCACATACCACCAGGTTTTCTTGTGGGATATGTTCTCAGGATATTTTCATACTATAAGGATGTAAAACAAGTCCTGCTGATTCAGACTGATACTTTGCTCATCCCACACCCTGTTCCTAGAGTAGCCATCCAGATGCTTCTAGGACACCCACAAGCAGGGCAAGCTGGAACACACCCAGAGGAGGGCAACCAAGAAGGTGGGGAAAGTGTGGAAAGAAAACCCGATGAGGATTAGTTGAGAGTGTTGTGTATGTTTTTCCTAGAGAACAGAAGAATGAGACATTCAAAGATTTGAACAGCTGTCATGTAGAACATGGATGCAGCCTGTTTTCTGCAACTCCAGAATGTAAGCTCTAAACCAGTTCCATCTACAAGAAAAGAGATGTGGACTAAATATTAGGAAGAACTTTCTGGTAGTAAGAGCTGTGCAACAGCCAGGACCAGTTTAAGGAATTTGGGGGGGGGGGCTGCAATGCTTTATTTTGGGGGGGGGGCATATGTTTATCTCAGGTCAATGTAACCTAACTCAACCTAAGCTATTCACAGTACAGAATATTCAGGATATTATTACTAATAATGTTTTTGCAGGAAGAGGGTTATGATGCCCCCCCCCCCCACAAAGATGCCCCCCTTGCAGATGCTGACACTGCCAGTGCCTTAAACTGGCCCTGGCCACAGCAGAGTGGACTGCCTTGGACTTAGAGGGTGGTAGGCTCACCTTCATTTGAAGGTTTTAAAAGAGATTGAATGGTCCTCTTTTAGGGTTGCATTAACTAGTTCTATCCTGAATCAGCAGGGTGTTCACCTTTGAGGTCCTTTCCATCTCTACAGTTCTATGACTTGATTATCATAGTAGACTCTTGTGATCACAACAGCATTCTACAAATCCATTTTTGTACATCAGCAACTAATATTCACTGAAATACTGCCTCCCAACATAACTATTATAATTGTTATTCTCTGTTAGCCTTATTGTGCTTAAGTTTGTCTAATCACCGTTTACCTTTAAAAGCCTCCATGTCGAAAGCTGTCACTACATCTTGTGGCAGTGAATTCCAGAGCTTAATAGATATGGCATGTGAAGAAGAGCTTCCTTGTCTACCATGGTGGTTGGTAGCTTCCATGAGCCAGTTCTAGGCTTTAACCCAAACTTTGAAGAATTTTTGAGGGTGCTGAACACCTCCCTAAATGGATTCAGCCTCTTGGGAGCTCCTTTAAAATTAAGACTAAAACCCAGGGGTCGTTTACATGATGAAAATGTCCTGGGAAGAATTCGTGTCGATCCCTGGCAGTTTACATGTACATCGGGTTGGGTACGTGATTTTCGGAAGGGGGGCCACCTTTTATCCCTCAACCTGCGGGACTTCCAGTCCCGCGGTTTGTGCCGGAGACAAAATCTTCCACAATTCAGAGCCATTTGCAAGCTTTCAACTCCAGTGTACTCCTGGCAGAACAACTGGTCAGTTCCTGAGAGGCCCTGTTCAGCTTTTCACAATTTTTCCTTTTTAAAAAAACTACTGCACATTGCATTCATTGCCATCAACTTTGATGACTTCAACTCATGAAGAATAAAGCTCCCCATGGTTACTAGTCATGATGGATATATACTGACCCCAAAGCAGCAGGCCTTGGAATATCATTTGGAGCAGGGAGACCACAGGCAAGAGTTACGGCCTTCATGTTCTGTTTGTAGGTTTCCCATAGGTATCTCGTTGGCTCAAAGTTAGGAAACATTGCATGTTTGGACTACAACTCTCTAAATCCCCAAGCCATTGGTGTCCAGGTTGGCTGGGTGATTTTGCAAGGTGAATACTCCACTCCCAGTAATTTCTTAAATTCTCAGCTGCCCACTATTGAAACAGAATGCTGGAACACATAAGATTTTGATCTAATCTGGCACGGCTCTACATATATTATCTCCTTATGTTGTTATTGACTAGTGGTACCAACCTCTCCATTGACGCCCCCTTGTCGTGGGAGAGAGGCTTGCATACCCTAATGATGTTTTGAGCTATGCTGGCAGTGGCATAATAGCCACTGGTAGGGTCTCCCATGCCAGACAGGTCAAAACCGAAGGGTCTGACAAAGAGCGTCAAAGGGCAGGATGGGCTCTCTAGCCTTATGGCAACCGTCCTAGGAGAAGGAAAACTCTAATCCCAAACCCGGGCAGATGGTGCTCGTCAACCATCTAAGAGAAGGAAACTCTAATCAAACCTATGGCCCGAGGACCTCGCTGCCACATCCATGCTTGCAAGGCCACGGCAGATGAATCTCTGGTTTAAAGGGTGAGGCCAGTTCTGTGCACGCTGCGCTCCACCAGAAAAATCCATTGCATAGGCTGGAAGTGGTAGCTCTCTCAGGCATGGTTTTTTATTGCCCTGATTCCTCTGATTTTTCCCCCAACTGATAGTAGCAGGTATGATGTCATGGGTGTGTATTTTAAAATGTTTGATTTATGATTGCATATTAGAATATGAGGTAAGGAGCTGTTGGGAGTGGGAAGAGAATGGATGTTGAAGTGAATGCTGATTGCTGGAAAGTCTGAAGAGATTTACATAAGACAGGTGAATGACAGTTGCTGAATGACCATTGGGAGTTCACTTTGAGTGGGGAGTTGTTTTGACTGGGGTTTGAGAGGAGTGCGGTTAGAAAAGAGCTTGAAAAGGGTTGGAGTGATACTAGGGTTGGAGTGGGAAGGAAGTTGCTTCAGTTGAGTGCTTGGTAAAGGGTCTGAGTTAGTTTGATAGGAGTGTGTGTGCATGTGGTGTTTGAAGAGTGATAAATACATAATTTGCTGTGTTCTGTTAACTACTGTAAATAAAGTGTTGCTTTTGTTTTTATACTCTTTTGGTCACCAGAAATGCTGTCTGTCTGAGATCCTGGATTCAGACAAGGTGTATGTGGCAGCAGTGGGTTGAATAGAGAGGGGTAGTACCCATTGAGGATAGAAGTTGCATAAATCCTCATGGGTACTTTGAGGGTATTCAGATGGTCCCCACAGTTCATCCCACACAGCTGGGACAGGAGGAACTCCTTACGTTGTGGCAGAGGTAGAGATCAGGGAAAGCCCTCACTCTTGGTAATTGTAGTGAGCACCATGGCAGTCTTCACATTTGGTGGGTTAAAGGGGAGAAACCCCATATTTGGCCACAGTGATGAGATTGCCTGAGAAGAATACTCATAGATGGTGGCACTGTTTGGTCAGTCCCAGATAGAGTAGTCCTTTTGAATTAGTCACTGAATGGTGAGTCAAAACATTGACTAGTTGATTAAATGGCTCTGCTCTAATTGGGACTAACCATAGCATTTAAACCCATGGGAAATGGTTATACTTGTGGAGCTCCACTTAAACAACCCTGAACTGAATATGACTAGTACACAGTGGCCAAAAAAAAAAAGAAAAGAAAAGAAAGAAAAAGACAACCCCATGTGTGAGGGAACTTAGGCATGTGCATGACACCAACTGGAGCTCACACCCTACTCCACAAACCAGAACTCCCAAACTCTGGATTTTTTTTCACCCTTCAGCGACACAAACTTGTAGATCAACACCGAAAGCTGCACACTCCATATCCTGTTGAGGCTAGTCTTCCTGCTCAAGATGGTTGGCAAAGCTCCCCTGTCTGTGACCTTCTCCCGCTATAATTATGAAAGTCACAACGGGTGTAATTACCATATAAAACGTCAGCATACTTTGGCCAAGTACATAATCATGGGGAGAAAGATTGACGGGTCCTGCATTGTCAGTTGTTTTGCATTCCCCCCCAAGGATTTTTTTCCTCCCTTCCCCTCCCTGCCTTCTGTTTTGGGACAGTAAGGCTCCAGGTAGAAAGGGCCATGGCAGGTTCTTTGAGCAGAATGATTGAAGAGCAAACAGCGCCTTCATTCAACCCTCATTATTTACAGGTGAGTCGCCATTTTATTCACACCACTCTGTCACATTCCCTACGGCTATCATCACCCCGGGTTGGGGGGTGGGAGAAACAGGTCCCTAAATCAACACAGAGTTTATCCATGGTTAAATTTACTGTCAGCTTGATATATGAAGTTACTGTGCAAACTCTTCCATACTGCTAGTGCGTGTCAGCATTCTGTCTTTAAAAGGCCCTCAGGTTTGTTGATTGGTGTTTTTTTTTTTTCATTCCAGCTAAAGGTGGCCTTTTCCTTTTTTAGGATTTGCATGGCTCTTTGAAAGCATAGGACAGTGCCACTGGGTGGAGCATACCTACCCTACATCTTCCCCAATTTGTCAAGGACAGTCTTGGTTAATTCTCTGACACTCTACTATTTTCAGTTGTTTTTAACATGTCTGTTTCATTTTCCTCCTACTTTCCCCCTTCATTATGGCTTTCTTCAATTGCTGAAAATTGAGTTCAGAGTGTAAAAGTAATTTTCACTCAGTTAACTCAGCAAGGAGGATTGCAGAGGAGGGGCTCCTCCTAGTAAGCTCAGGCAAAAGCAAAGTGCTGCAGCCTCTCCAAGCCTGTGTGCTCCTCATTACTATTTCTCATGAATAGGTGTGGTCAAGATGGACAAAGTTATTAATGAGGAAGAAGAATCACAGAAACATAGAGTTGGAAGAGACCACAAGGGCCATCTAGTCCAACCCCCTGCTATGCAGGAATACACAATCAAAGCATTCCCAACAGATGGCCATCCAGCCTCTGTTTAAAAACCTCCAAAGAAGGAGACTCCACCACACTCCAAGGCAGCGCCTTCCACTGCCAAACAGCTCTTACTGTCAGGAATTTCTTCCTAATGTTTAGGTGGAATCTCTTTCCTGTAGTTTGAACCCATTGCTCTGTGTTCTAGTCTCTGAAACAACAGAAAACAAGCTTGCCCCATTATCAGTATGACATCCCTTCAGGTATTTAAACATGGCTATCATGTCACCTCTTAACCTTCTCTTCTCCAGCTCCCTAAGCTACTCCTCATAGGGCATGACTTCCAGACCTTTCACCATTTTGGTCACCCTCCTCTAGACACGTTCCACCTTGTCAACATCCTTCCGGAATTGTGGTGCCCAGAACTAGACACAGTATTCCAAGTGAGGTCTGACCAAAGCAGAATAGGGTTGTACTATTACTTCCATTGATCTAGACACTACATCCTTTTGTATCCATCCTTTTGTAGGTTGATAAAATGAGTACCCAGCTTGTGGGGGCAATTAGCTAACACACATTGGAAACTGCTTAATGCAGTATAGATGTATAAATTGCTATTGCTTAAAATAATTAGTAAGCCACTCTGATAGCCTTGTGGCTGAAGAGCAGGGTATAAATAATGAATAAATAAATAAATTCCTATTGATGCAGCCTAGAATTGCATTTGCTTTTTTAGCTACTGCATCACACTGCTGACTCATGTTCAGCTTGTGGTCCACTAAGAGATGAACTAGGAGAGGCTGCAGCAGTTTACTTTTCCCTGAGCTTACAGGGAGGGGCATGACTCTCTCCCCTCCTTCTCTCTCCTCCCTGCCAAATTAACTGAGGACAAACTACTTTTGCGACTCAGTTTGTAGCAATAGACATCTATTGAGGACCAAGAGAGAAAGAGGAAGAGAAGGAAATCGGGACATTTTAAAAGTGGTTGAAAAAGTGGGATGACAGATGGTCCCTGCCAAATTGGGACAGTTGGAGAGTATGAAGCAGACATTGTTGCTGAGTAGGTGTGCGGTTTCAAGTCAACTCTGACTTATGTTGACCCTATCCTGGGGATTTCTTGGCAAGATGTTTTCAGAGGAAGTTTGCCTTTGCCTTCCTCTTAGGCTGAGAAGGTGTGACTTACCCAAGATCACCAAGTGGGTTTCCATGGCCAATTGGGGATTTGAATCCTGGTCTCTTGGAGGCCTAGTCCAACACTTAAACTACTACACCACTCTGTCTCTTAGAAAACACATCTGCTGGAGTTAAAGGCAATTATTAGCACCCATGGGGCCTAGCCTTTCCCTGATATAATGTGACCAAGCTTATATGGCACGAAGGATTCGTAGTTTTTACCCCACATAGCTATTTATATATCTCATCAGCAATATGTGAGTTCCTGCATGCAGCCTACATCCCTTGCACTTATTATTTCAACTGAGTAAAAGCTTTCTTTTTTAATTTCCTGCTCCTATCTGTCCCTTCATCATAGTTCCCCCCCCCTCTCTTGTGATAAGCTTTGGCTCATTTTTATATGAAAGTGCACGAGGGGAAAATTGCCAATAAAGTCATACAAAATGAAAGAGTGCTAATCAAGAGGGATATTTTTTTACAGAGCTAAACTTCACCGAGAAAAACAACACAAGCTGAAAAATTAAGTTGACTCCCTGTTCAGTGGAAGACAATGTGATGTAGTGGTTAGAATACTGGGCTGGGACTTGGGTGATCTAGGCTCTAGTGCCCACCCAGCCATTAAACTGACTATGTGATCTTGGTTCGGCCATTCTCTCTCAGCCCACTGTGTATCTGATTTATACATATACTAGCTTACTCGTAGCCCTGGACCATTCCAAATACCTGGAAAGGGAACCAGTAGAAACTCCTATTTGCAGTAGCACCAAACTTAATATAACAACAACGCCTTTAAATGTGTATGTTCCTTTAAAATGATGTAACAGGAAAGATAAGGATCAGCTCCAAGGCTGTGCTGGATGGAGAATTATAGGACTTTGTCACATGAGGCTGAAATTGAGCAATTATGACAGGATAGTAGCACAAATTGGTTCCTGGTATTGCACGATGTTGTCACCCTCCTTGAGTCTCTGTGCAAACTACAACCCCCAGACCTCCACCTGTTAATTACACATAACTTTTCATTGATGGGCAAAACCTGTGGACAGCCCTCAATATCACCCTTTTCACAGTATTGACAAGTAAGCAAAATCACATCCCGCTGTAATCGTACAATTACAGCATGAATGAGTGGTCCTCTTTCCCCCCTCCCCTTTCCCAATGAGAACACCTAATTCAACTTCCAGGGGAGAACATGAAGAGGACTAACAGGATGATGTTTTAATGAACTGTTGCTTTTGCTTGGTACATTTTTGTTTAAATGTTTATTTGTGAATTTCTTTCCTTGTGTATTTGTTTTTGGTGTTTTTAACTGAAGTTGTGTCTTCTTGTGAGAATAGCTGAAATCTCGTCCATGCAAAATCATGGAAGTAAAAGAAATTTTTTCTTAAAGGCGCATGTGTGGGCCAGCATAAAGCATTAATACTCTGTCATTAGAATCATATAATCATAGAATCATAGAATTGCAGAGTTGGAAGAGACCACGAGGGCCATCCAGTCCAACCCCCTGCCACGCAGGAAATCACGATCAAAGCATCCCTGAGAGATGGCCATCCAGCCTCTGTTTAAAGACCTCCAAGGAAGGAGACCCCACCACTCTCTGAGGGAGTGTGTTCCACTGCCGAACAGCTCTTACTGTCAAAAAGTTCCTCCTCATATTGAGGTGGAATCTCTGTTCCTGGAGCTTGCATCCATTGCTCCGTGTTCCAAACTCTGGAGCAGCAGAAAACAAGCTTGCTCCATCCTCAACGTGACACCCCTTCAAATACTTAAACAGGGCTATCATATTGCCCCTTAACCATCTTTTTTCCAGGCTAAACATACCCAACTCCCGAAGTCTCTCCTCATAAGGCATGCTTTCCAGACCTTTCACCATTTTAGTCGCCCTTCTCTGGACATGCTCCAATTTGTCAATATCCTTTTTGAATTGTGGTGCCCAGAACTGGACACAGTATTCCAGGTGAGGTCTGACGAAGGCAGAATAGAGTGGCACTATTACTTCCCTTGATCTAGACACTATACTTCTATTGATGCAGCCCAAAATCGCATTGGCCTTTTTAGCTGCCGCATCACACTGTTGACTCATGTTCAACTTGTGGTCTACTAGGACTCCTAGATCCCTTTCGCACGTAGTCTCATTCAGCCAGGTCTCCCCCATCCTATATCTATGCATTGCATTTGTTCGCCCTAAGTGCAGTACCTTACATTTCCCCGTATTGAATTTCATTTTGTTAGCTTTGGCCCAACTCTCCAGTCTATCCAGGTCATTTTGAATTTTGATCCTGTCCTCTAGGGTATTAGCCACTCCTCCTGATTTGGTGTCATCTGCAAATTTGATAAGTATGTCCCTAATTCCATCATCCAAGTCATTGATAAAGATGTTGAATAGCACTGGGCCCAGGACAGAACCCTGTGGCACCCCACTGGTCACATCTTTCCAAGACGAAGAGGAGCCACTGCTGAGCACCCTTTGGGTTCGGCCAGTCAACCAATTACAAATCCATTGAACTGTTAACTTGTCTAGCTCACATTTTACAAGCTTGTTTGCAAGAATATCATGGGGAACCTTGTCAAAGGCCTTACTGAAATCAAGGTATGCAATATCCACAGCATTCCCTTCATCTACCAAGCTGGTAATTTTATCAAAAAAAAAAAAAAAAAGAGATCAGATTAGTCTGGCATGACTTGTTTCTCTGAAACCCATGTTGACTTTTTGTGATTATGGCATTGCCTTCTAAATGTTCACAGACTCTGTCTATGGCTCATAGAACTAAGTGTAGACCTGTCTTATCTGTGCAGTACAGGGCACCATGGGAACCAGTGTGGTGTAGTGGTTTCAGCACTGGACTATGATTCTGGAAACCAGAGTTTGAATCCCTGCTTGGCCACGGAAACCCAATGGGTGATCTTGGACAAGTTACACTCTCTCAGCCTCAAGAGGAATCATAGAATTGTAGAGTTGGAAGAGACCACGAGGGCCATCCAGTCCAACCCCCTGCCATGCAGGAATACACAATCAAAGCATCCCTGACAGATGGCCATCCAGCCTCTGTTTAAAGACCTCCAAGGAAGGAACCTATCTAAGTGTGAACTTAGATAGGCTTGCAAAAGTAGCATGGTTACCTAGAGAGCCAAAGCTATATGAAGAGAAGTGTTACTACAGAGTGAGCTGAAATCCCATTCTTAAACTGCTAGTGGTGGTTGTGTGATAATTCAATGGTGGTGGTATCATGTGATTACAGCAATGTGCAATAATTATGGTAATCATGCCACTACGTTTCTGCTTTCCTCATTCATGGAATCACAGTGGTTTTAGACACTAGTCTGATAAAGTCCATAGACACTATCTCCCCCCACAAAAAAGAAACTTTTCCAAGCTCTGCTCCTCTGCATGGCCAAAGGAAAGAGCTGCTGTTCCAATGTTGTTGTTTTTTTCTCTACCCTCTCCATTCTATTTTTCCTTTTCTATCATGTCTATTATATTATGAACCTGTGGGCAGGATCTGTCTTCCAAGAACTGTAGAGTACCTAGAAAATGTCCTAACTCACAACAGCACATTGTGGTACATATCCTCACTTTCCACATGCCTAGAAAATGTCACATGCTTTGAATATGTAAATTGTTAATAATAAAGAGAATAGAACAATGCCATAGAAAGCTCCAAAAATAGAGGTTAAAGAGAGTATCACATAGGGGAGGATGTATGTCCTTTGCACCTGCATGAAATTTACAAATTTTGCACCGAAAGGGATGAAGTGGTCCCATCATCACAGGACGTGACTCATACTGTTTTGTCTCAAAACAGAATGACTTTGTATATAGTTCCGATCATTGGCGCAGGGGGAATAACTTTTAGTGCCTGGAATTTTCTCTCTCACACTGTTTTCATCCCTTGCTGACTCACACTTTCGCAGCAAAACTGATAATGATGACTTCTTCTTTGTGCGTGCTTTGTTATATGTATGTAGTTTAATAACCACAACATTCATGTTCTGCACTTATGCAAATGAATAATCGACTATGATGAGAAAGAATAAATCTGTGATGATATGATAACACTTCTCAGTAATTTCCACACACTGCTGATAACAATTTTTTGGGGGGGGGGATGGAGGAGGGGTTAGGAACTCCCTGCGAATATAATCTATGGTGAGTATCAGTTTCCATGCCCAACTTATGATGACCTTGATCCATCCAAAACCATCTGTCATGCCCATCGACAGCAGAAAGCCCTCATTGTCATGATCCTCCTTGCGTAACACAGTGCTCAGTTCTCCATTGGTGACTGCTACTTTTACATCTGTGTAACCCTGTTGACTTCAACAGTGCCATCACTGATTAGTGACAGGGAAAATTGATTCTCCTTTTAATAGCAAGGCACCGATGTAATCAATTTGACTGCCTGCTGGTTTTGATCATTGTGGGTTGGCCTGCACCCAAGAAAAAGACATGCTATTATATGGTATAGCAAATTAAAATCCTTCAGAAAAAAATCCTCTTTCATCTGCTTTGTGTTCTTGCTCATTGTCACTCTGGTGCATCTCTTTGGAGTAAAGTAAATGTTATTTCATCTGGAACTGAGGGTTGCTTGTTTCTTAAGGCCCCTTTCCCCCCTATACTACACAGTTATAGTGCTGTGATTTCACTTTAACTGCCATAGCAACATCCTGTGAGGATCTGTAATCAGGCAAGGTACTATAGCTCTCTGGCTGAAAATTCTAAGTAACTCTCCCTAAGCTACAGATCCCAGGATTCCACAGGATGGAACCATGGCAGTGAAAGTTGAATGGAGAGCTATAATAAGTTCTCTGCTTTGCCCTAGAGGTGTTGCCAAACCACAATGAATTGGCTCAGCCATGAACCCATGCAGTTTGGACAGCTACAGTTGGTGCCATACTGGAAATGGAATGCTAACACTATGTATGTATGTATGTCTTTGTAATATTTCTGTCCCACCCCATCGTACCATAAGATCTCTGGGTAGCTTACAATAAACCCAGCTGGGAATTTAAAATATAGGAACTTTAAAAACCATGCAAACAATTTAACATTCCCAAAACATATTAAATAGCACAGTTCTAAACACTTGAAGTTAAAACAGTATTCACTTAAGTCATGAGGCCCCCAAAGGCTTTTATTAAATGCCAAGTTTGAACTTGGTGCCAGAATGAGACCAATGTCATCACCAATTGGAGCTCCAAGGGGAGGGCGTTCTTCAACCAGGGTCTCACAGCTGAGAAAGCCCTTTCTCATGTTCTCATACAGTTCCACACTACACAGTTACAGCACTATGATTCCACCTTAACTGTCATGGCAACATCCTATGGAGTTCTGGGGGTTGTAGTTTGTTAAGACACTGGGGTCATCTGGCTGACAATTCTAAGTACTTCTCCCTAAACTGCACATCTCAGGGTAAGATACGATGTTGCCCTGGAAGTTGAAAAGGAATCAGAGTGCTATAATTGCGTGTTTGCTTCTTAAGGCTTGAAATTTACCATTTACTGGTTAATGTGCAACAGAAAGGAAACCATCCTATTTGCTTTTATTGACATCTTTGTCTACATTCAAGGCCAATAAAATGGGGAGACAGTGAGGTAGAGTTTACTTCTAAGAAGTAGATGTAGTTTGCTTCCTCTTAGAGATATGAACCCTTTATCATTTCTTTATTTTGATCAGTTTCATCAGATTAAGAGTTTTTATCAGCACACCCCCCTGCCCCACACACACTTTGGGTTTCTAGCCATCTTGATAAAGAGTTGTCAGTGCCTAGTGAAAGCTTACAGAAGATCTGCAATTTAATACATTATGGAAAGTGCTCTCTTTATATAGGCAATTGAGTGTTATTATGAAATGTGTTCAAATTGACACTGAGACACAGAGTATCATCTACACTGGACCGGGAGTGGGGGCAACTATACGTGGACCAGGACCAATTTTCCCCAAATCCCCTTCTATCTGGGAGGCTTCATCGACATGATAGTACAGGAAATGTACTGCTGACGGCCATCTGTTGGGAATGCTTTGATTGGGTACTCCTGCATGGCAGGGGGTTGGTCTAGATGGCCCTTGTGGTCTCTTCCCAAGTCTATGATACTATGAAAACACCTCAGTTTTTGGCTGTATGTTAGCCAAAATGGCAGCCATCAATGCAAGCAATGCCAAGTAACTTTCCTAGTTGATCATGAACTGACCTCACTTCCCAGAGAGGTGAAACTAGTACTCCCCCCTTACTCTCTTACTACAAACAGGTGAAGACCTTTCTGTTTCAACAGGCCTTTAAGGACTGATTCTTTAGGTAGGATGGGCCTTGTACAATGTGCTGGATTTTGTTGTGGTGTGTTCTTTAATGGTTTATGTTTTTAACTGGTATTTAAAAAAAATTAATTGTATGGGCATGGCTAGCTGGTGAAAATACTGCTTATGGAATTAAAGGAGAATTCCATTTGTCCTAATGAGATCCCATGTTGAATCATGGTATTCAGAAGGAGAGGGGACAAAGACCACAAAAACTATGCTACAAAAGAGTTTGGGACTTTTCCCAAGTTATTTTTAAAAACTGTGGGGAAAATGTTCACTCCTGCTCATTAGGAGAACTGAATTGCTTCGCTGTGCATTCCCAAAGTGGATAGATGATTGGTCAGATGTGCCCAGCGGGGGGGGGGGGGTGTTAGAGCTTGCCAGCAAGGCAGCACCCAGATCTGCCATGTTGGATTTCCACCATAGTGATCATGTGCTTGAAGCAACAAAACACTCCTTTTTTTGGTTGTTGTTTATTTAAGAGGAAGATCGCACTTTCGCACTTTGGATTCAGTTTTTTTTTTAAAAAAAATACTGTTTGGCAGCAGCAACTTGGGGAGAATGAAAACATGAGTAATTCACTTGGGCCTGCCATCTTGATTCACAGGTATGCCCATTTGTACAGAAAATGTGGATAGCTTCGCGTGCCTGCAATCTTTCCAAAAACTGTGGAGACAAATGAAAGCTGCTACGAAATGGTGTTACTGTGCACCAATCCACATTTTATTGCCTTGTGTAGATAAGCCCTGTATTTTGTGAATTTTAACTATGCTTTCTAATCTGTTGCAAGGTGACTTGAGTCGTCAACTTGGAAAAGGCTAGGATATTAAAGGAGGAGGAGGAGGAAGAAGAGGAGGAGGAGGAAGATGACTTGATAGGACAGGTGTATTGCATTACATCTTCAAAATAAATCCAGAATACATTCTCTAGCAAAAACAACAACAAAGGCCATATGAATTTTACTGATTTTTCACAATTTATACTGATTGCATAACATAACTTTTCTTGCATAGAATTTTAATTCTTCTGCTGCAAAAGATGCATGTACAGTAGATATCTGCTGAACACAATCAGATTTCAGTCTGTTCAACCCTCCTATTCTGAGTGAACGATGGTATTGGCAAACGGAGAACCACAAAACTCACTCAGACTTCTCTGACAATCATATCCCTACCCCATTCTCCCACCGCTCTGCTCATACCTGCCATCCTCATCTTCCTGTCCTCCCCTTCTGCTTCAGGCTAGTTACAGAGAAAGTCACTGAGATATTTGAGATTATAAAGGGTTTTGGATGAGTGAACCTGGAGTGACTAAAGCTTTTAGCAAAGAATGGGGAGGATCGCCAAGGCACGCCGTCACATTACATAAACATATGCTTAACGGTACCCATCATATGCAGAGGTCTGGCGCCACCATTGCATTAAGTGAAATTTTAGACTGAAATTGGAAGGTGTGCTGCTGTTGGCTCTCAGTACCCACTTCTCTGCTCCCTTTCAGAGTTCAAGTCAGAAAAGGAAAGAATGCTGATGGTGCCAAGCAGGTCCTGACCTAATGTAAGCTGGAGGGAGGGGGGAGGGTTGGGTCTCCCTCCTTTCCCACCAGATAAACTGCATTCATCCAAGTTTTGATTTCATCCAAAGAGCTCAAAGCTGTCACGTCATTCGAATAAGCATTTAGAATGTAGACTGTGGCTGGAGCTCATTTTTAATGGGAGTTTTTGTGGTCACTATGAGAGCTTCTAAAAGTTCCCGTTTTTAAGCTACCAGAGTCTCCCCAGCCAGGAGGCTAGCTCGTGATTACTAGGACTTGTAGTCTCCACCTGACACCCCTCAAAAAAAGGGGGGGAACTCTTCCAAGCTCTGGTCACAAAAGGAGTGTCATGCTGGAGAAGACAGCAGCAGCTGTAACAGGGATGGAAATTTAGATGCATCCTAGACTTGTAGACTCCAAATCTATGAAACTGACAGAATAATTAGGGGAGAAATTGTTTCAGGAAGTCCCCCTCCCAGTTGGTTTCATGGGTAAATTAGCACATTCTCTCAGGAATGAGCTCCATGGTGTTTGGGAGAGTTTCCTTCTGAGTAGACAAGCACAGGGCTGCGTTCCTAATCTCTGTTTCTTCTCTCCCTTCCTCTTCTCTGAAAATAGAGCCGGCAACATTATGGGGGGGGGCACAAAATAGTGAGTACCAACCTGCTAGAGCCTTGAAACATTTCTCACTCACACCAACCTCCAAAATATATCATCATCATCATCATCATCATCATCATCATTATTTTTACCCTTTCTTTTCCCAAAGATATGGGGGCAGCTTATAAATTAAAATGATTACAATATAGTCAAAACATGCTTTAAAATCAACAATTTAAAGCATGCACTTAAAAGAGGGGAGCAATTAAAGCAGTTATGACCCTCTTCTTAAAAGCCTTCCATTCGAAAAACTTGTCTGAATGTTAAAAAAAAGTCTTTGCTTGCTAGTGGAAAGAAAGCAAATACGGGGCCATTCTAGATTCCTTAGGGAGAGAGTTCTAAAGTCTAGGGGTAGCCACCAAGAAGGCCCCATTTCATGCTCCTGCCAATGTAACTATGAAGTCACTGGGATCAAAAGAAGGGACTCTTCAGAGGATCTCACAGTCTGGGCAGGCTCATCGGGGGAGATGGAGGCTACTGACACACTGCAGAAATTATGCAGTTTGATACCGCTTTAACTGCCATGGCTGAATGCTATGGAATTCTGGGGTTTTTTTTAGTTTTGAGAGATATTTAGCCTTCTTTGTCAGAGAGTTCCAGTGCCATAACAAACTCCAAATCCCAGGATTCCACAGGATGGAGCCATGATAGTTAAAGTGATGTCAAACTGCATTATTTCTGCAGTGCAGATAGAGCCGGAGTCTGTCAGAGAGCTTGGAACTAAGGCAAACAATTTCACCCCAAAGTGATGAATTGAAACAAACCATTTAAAGGGCACTCCTGTTGAAGTGTAATATCTTTATGTTCATACTGTCCAAATTCCACTTCAGTACTACATGCTGTCAAAGGACTGTATCCAGCTGATCTATCAATTTTACTTTCAAAGGACTATCCTCCTGTGATAAAAAGACACAAAAGGTCTTGTCTTGTTTCCTCTTAGCCAGGACTCTCCCAAGGTTGTTGGCTGAGACAAAATAATAATAATAATAATGAAATTGTGCCTGCTTAAGGCCCTTTATCAAATCTGAATGGACTAGCCACTGAATCTTCCCTCAATATTGCCAAAGGGATAGAAGTCTCTAACACACCTGAAACATCAGGGTGGTTGGGGACTTGTAACAGGTTGATGGCAGATATTACTCTGTCCTCCAACACAGGGGAAAGCTGGGACATTTACGACAACAGCCAGGAAGTTGTCTCCAACATCTGTTGCCTGAGATTGTTATCTCCATCTTCCTCATGGTAGGGGCAGCCATGGTTTTAACTAAAGCTATAGTAAAGCAGTGGTTTCAACCAATGGTAGATAGAGGTGTAGCTGTAGTTGCTGCCATCTGCCTTCAACTCATTTCTGACTTACGTGAATCTAGGGTGAACCTATCTCAGGGTTTTCTTGGCAAGATTTGTTCAGAGGGGGTTCACCATTACCTTTGTCTGAGGTGAAGAGAGTTTGAGTAGCCCAAGGCTGCCCAGTCGGGCTCATCCCTGAATTCTGGGCATTGGAGTGGAATTCATGGAGGCCCTGACATGTAGCTAGTATTTTCTCAGGCTCTTGGAATGCCTGAGAAGATGAGCCAGGTCTCCTGGTTGGCATGGTAACGCAAGTCCTACCAGGAGCTCAAGGCCACGCTTGCCGGCTACTCTTGCTCCCCCGTGGAATAACTCCCGCCCCGCTCTGTCTGTTCTCACGCTGGGTGCTTTTTATCTTTAAGTTGTTTATGTTAACTTCAGTAGCAGCTTTGAAACTGTTCCTTACACAAGCTACTCTTCCAATAAAGAGATTTATTGAAGAACCCTGAGTTTGTGTTCTGTGTACATCACAGAAAGCTGCTACTCTCTACTTTTATTTTTTTTTCTCTGTCCTGAAACTGTGGAGCCTTTGCCTGCAATGTCTGACGACGCAGAGACTGGCACACAGACGGACCAAGATCTGATTGCAGCCAGCGCCTCGAAGCAGGAGGCCGGGGCAGAGGGGGGTGCTGGAGCTGCCGCAGCTGGAGGCACCAGCCGGGACCGAGACCGCCGGAGGGCTGCAGTATTTCGACCCTCCACTGAGCCCTGGGAGCTGGGGATGGAGCTGGCTCCAGGGAGGGGCAGCCTGCCAAGCTTCGGCACTCCGGTGCGAGAGGTTTTGGGCCCTGCCTGGCCATGGGCAGGGGCCGGACGCCGAGAAGACCGCCGGTCCCGGTGGGACAGACCCCAGGGTGAGGGGCCTAGAGAGCCAGAAGCGAAGTTTTCCTTGGCAGAAGTTGGAACCGAGGTTCTTCAACTGAAACAGCAAATGGGTGAGATACGGGAGGTGCTCCTAGAACTCCTGCACAGAACCCCTCCAGCTCCACCAGCACCCGGAGGGGCCCAGCCTCCCCCAGCGCCACCTGCGGCTGCCCAGGCACCCGGGGATGGGGTCCCCGGTCAGCCCCCAGCTGTACCTGGCCTGCCGGCTCCTGGACCGGCTCCCCCGGTGGGGGCTGGGCCAGTTGAGCCGCAGGAGCGACCCCGGGGCTGGAAACACCGGCACCTGAAGGCGAAGTTTGATGGGGATCCAGCAAAACTACCCTACTTCATGACTCAAGTGGTGAGTTACATGACCCAGTGGGAAGGGGAGTTCCAGTCTGAGGCTGAGAAAGTGCAGTATGTGTCCAACCAACTGGAGGGAGAGGCGGCCCAGTGGTTGGTGGGTCTGTATGATATGGGAGCCCCTGAACTGGGTAATTACCAAGAGTTCCTGATGGCTCTCAGGGCCCAGTTTGACGATCCCTTAAGAGGGAAGCGGGCTCGAAGCAAGCTTAGGAGCCTGAAGCAAGGCACGATGCCAGTGGCCGAGTACGCAGCTGAGTTCCGCCGCCTAGCCAGCCAAGTACCGGAGTGGCCAGAGGTGGTCAAGGTGCAGTTTTTCCAGGAGGGCCTGAACCCTGACATTCTAGAGTGGGCCAAGTTCCAGGGAGACCCCGAAACCCTCATGGGGTGGATACGGCTGGCTGGGGAAGTGGAGTCGGTGAAGGCCAGCATTAAGATGTTGCGCCGCCAGGCTGGGACGGAGGGGAAGTCCGCTGGGGGCCCCGGGAAGAAGACCAAGACGGCACGCTCGGGGGGAGGCACCACCGGAGAGTCCGAACGTGAGCGAAGGATGAGAAAGGGGCTGTGCCTGCATTGTGGGAGGAGCGGTCACCGCATAGCGGAGTGCCCAGAGAGGAGCCCACGGGAGCAACCCGCCGCCGCCAAGCCAGCGCGGGGCGAGGGGAGATCCGGGTCCGCCAAGACTCCCTCCAAACCCAAGACCAGGGCGACGGCCAGGGCCCTGGCAGTGGACCAGGCGGCAGGGGAGTCCTCAGATGATCCCGAGGATAGTGGGTCCTACTCTTCCGACGCTGAGCCGGCGGGAAACGGGCCCAGCCCGCCCTACTGAGCGCCCGAGGGCGGGCTAATCCGGAAGGGCGCCCGGATGCCGTGGTGAGTGGAGTGAAGGGCCCGTTCTTTATCAAAGCTCGAGTGGGGGTTGGAGGGGAGGGCCCCACCTGCAAAGTTATGTTAATGATTGACTCTGGTTGTACCCAAGTACTTATTCATCCCTCCTTAGTCAGTGAACTAAACGTTGATACTGTTAAGCTGGACAAGCCCGTGTGGCTGTCTCAGATGGATGGGGGGATGATGAAGGGGGGCCCCGCCCGGCGCATAACTGGTCCCATGCACATGAGGATGGGCAACCACCAGGAGGAACTGCAGTTTGTGATTGCTCCAGGATTAGTCCCCGCGGCAGTTGTGGGTCTGAACTGGCTAAAGTACCACAACCCCTCCATAGACTGGATAAAAGAAACACTGACTTTTACAGACCCATTGTGTATCAAGGAGCACGGAGCGGGGGGAGGATCCCCAGGGGACGGGGGCCCCCTGGTGGCTAAGCCGCAGAATTACACAACTGCCTTAGTAAAAGGGGAGCTGAAAGGGTTGCCAGTGGAGTACAAGGCGTGGCAATATGTGTTTGAGGAGAGGGAATGTGACATTTTGCCACCCCACCGGCCTTTTGACTGTGCCATTGAGATACTCTCGGAGTCCAGCCTACCCAAACCTCGCATTTATTCTATGACACCAGCTGAAATGGAGGCGCTCCGAGAGTTCATAGATAAGAACTTAGCCCGAGGGTTCATTAGGCCCTCAACCTCGCCTGTGGGGGCCCCAGTGATGTTTAGGCGCAAGGCTGATGGCGGGCTTCGTTTGATTCAGGATTACAGAGGGCTAAACGCTATTAGTGTCTCCAACCAGTACCCCCTGCCCTTGATGAAGGACATATTAGCCCATCTCTCCAAAGGGAAGATTTTCACGAAGCTGGATCTACGAGAGGCCTACTACAGAGTACGGATTCGGGAGGGGGATGAGTGGAAGACTGCATTTAATTGCCCCCTAGGGGCTTTTGAGTTCCTCGTCATGCCTTTCGGCCTCAAAGGGGCCCCTGGCATTTTTCAGAACTTGATTAATGATGTGTTACGTGAATTTTTGTACAAAGGGGTGTTGGTGTACCTTGATGATGTGTTGATTTATTCGGAGGACTACACGTCCCATGTGAAACTGGTGAAAAAGGTGCTTGCCAGGTTGGGGGAAAATCATCTGTATGCGAAAATGTCCAAGTGTGAGTTCCACCAAAGCCGTCTAGATTATCTAGGGTACCGCATCTCAAACAAAGGGATTGAAATGGACCCAGAAAAGGTTAAGGGGGTCTTGGCATGGGAAGCCCCTAGAACCAGGAAACAGTTGCAGAGCTTCCTGGGGTTTGCTAATTTTTATCGGTCCTTCATCCCTGACTTTGCGTCGGTAGCCCTCCCCCTGACAGATTTGTTAAAAACCAAAGAAGGGAAAATCAAAGGTTCCAAACACGGTAAAGGGAACAAACCTCCCAAAAAAATTGTGTGGTCACCACAGTGCCAACAAGCATTTGACAAATTGAAATCCCTTTTCACTTCTGAACCTATTCTCAAACACCCCGACCCCTCCCAACCTTTCGTGGTCCAAGTGGACGCATCTGATGTGGCTATGGGTGGGGTGTTGTTGCAAAAGGGGGAGGACGGAGATTTGAGGCCATGTGCCTATCTATCCAGAAAGTTCAATGACACGGAACGAAATTGGCCGGTGTGGGAGAAAGAGGCAGGTGCTATCAAGTTGGCACTAGAGACGTGGCGCCACCTACTGGAGGGCTCACCCAAACCGTTTGAAGTTTGGACTGATCATAAAAATTTGGAAGTATTGGCTACCCCTAGGCGTTTGAGCCCCAAGCAGGTCAGGTGGGCCAGTTTCTTTTACCGATTTAATTTCACCTTGAAATTTATCCCGGGGAAAAGGAATTTTCTGGCTGACGCTTTGTCCAGGCTACCACAGCATGAGAGTAAGCGCAAGGAGGTCATTGATACCGTTTTTTCTCCTTCCCACTTGGGACTAGCTGTCCTCACTCGGAGCAAAGCCAAAGAACAGACATCCACTGATAGCCCTGCTCAGGTGCCGGGTCCTACTGAAAGTGGCGGTGATTCACCCTTGGCGCCGGGACCGGTGCCACAGCCCTCGAACCCCGACCCACCTTCCCCTGATCCGGGGACCCGGGCAGTGACCCCTACGGCAGATGGCTCTGCCACGCCCACTGTTTCTCAAGGGGAGGAAGGAGGGTGGCATGCTCAATTGGCCTCGGAACTGCCCCTAGACCAGTGGTTCCTGGCTCACCCCAATGAGGTGACTGTGAAGGATGGGGTGGCCTGGAAAGGGGATCGCCTGTATGTTCCTGAGGTCTTGAGAGCGAGTATTCTCAAACAGTGCCATGATGTCAAGAGTGCGGGACATTTTGGGTATCTCAAAACTTTACATTTGGCCCGCAGACAGTTTTGGTGGCCCCGCATGAGGAAGGAGGTGGAGGATTATGTAAAGGGGTGTACCACTTGTGCAGTGTCAAAAGGGGGGTCAGGGAAGCCCAAAGGTTTGCTCCACCCTCTACCTACCCCAAACAAGCCCTGGGAGGTCATTAGCATGGATTTTATTGTGGATTTGCCAGAGAGTAGGAAAAAGACGGTTATTTGGGTTGTGACTGATTTGTTTTCCAAGCAAGCGCATTTTGTGGCCTGTAAGAAACTCCCCACAGCCTCCCAATTAGCCAAATTGTTCATTCAGCATATTTATCGGATTCATGGCATTCCGGCCAAGATTGTGTCGGATCGGGGGGCACAATTTACTTCGCAGTTTTGGAAGGCTTTCACAAACCTTCTAGGGGTGGAGCTTGGTCTCAGCAGCTCCCATCATCCCCAATCGGATGGACAATCGGAACGAACGAATCAGACTCTGGAACAATACCTAAGGTGCTATGTGAATTTCCAACAATCTGATTGGGTTGATCTTCTACCTTTTGCTGAAGTGGCCTACAATAATGCCACTCACCAGAGCACTGGGCTCTCGCCGTTCAAGGTTGTGTCTGGGCATGATTTCGGTCCCCTCCCCTTGTTGGAGGGGTCTCCCAACTCTGACCCCGTTTCGGTCTCCCAGTGGAGTCAAAAGGTCAGGGATGCGTGGCCTCATGTAATCTTGGCCTTGGACTTTGCCAAAGCACGCTACAAACATTATGCTGATCAGAAACGGGACCCTTCCCCCAGATATGCAGTGGGAGATATGGTTTATTTGTCCACCAAATTCCTTAAGTGTCCCCAACCCTCAAAAAAGTTGGGAGCCAAATACATTGGACCTTTTCGTGTTGTTAGGATGATAAATCCTGTGGCTTTTGAACTGTCTTTGCCTAAGTTGTACCGTCATGTACATCCTGTGTTTCATTCCAGCCTGCTCAAGCCCGTGAACCCTCCGGACAAACACCACCCGGCTCCAGAACCTGCTCCTCAGCCGATCCTGGTGGATCAGGACCAACATTTTGAAATTTCTGAGATTCTGGACTCTAGACTTCACCGGGGAGGGTTACAGTATTTGGTAAAGTGGAAACGCCTGCCTTTGGGCCATGCAGAGTGGGTTGCTTCTGAGCATATCAATGCCAATCGCTTGTTGCGAAAGTTTCATGCCCGCTTTCCCGATAAGCCTGGTTGATGGAAAAAGGGGGGGGGTTTGGTCTTCGGGGGGGCAGTATGTCGGGCTCATCCCTGAATTCTGGGCATTGGAGTGGAATTCATGGAGGCCCTGACATGTAGCTAGTATTTTCTCAGGCTCTTGGAATGCCTGAGAAGATGAGCCAGGTCTCCTGGTTGGCATGGTAACGCAAGTCCTACCAGGAGCTCAAGGCCACGCTTGCCGGCTACTCTTGCTCCCCCGTGGAATAACTCCCGCCCCGCTCTGTCTGTTCTCACGCTGGGTGCTTTTTATCTTTAAGTTGTTTATGTTAACTTCAGTAGCAGCTTTGAAACTGTTCCTTACACAAGCTACTCTTCCAATAAAGAGATTTATTGAAGAACCCTGAGTTTGTGTTCTGTGTACATCACAGGTTTCAATGGTTGAATGGGGATTCCAACCCTGGTCTCTTAAAGATGCTCTCTGTCCTCCCCTATAGTCTCCATATGAGATTTATTCTGCATGAAATTTGCACATGCTTTGAACAGAAAACAAAATTTTCTGCTTGGAAAACAGCATTTTCTACACACACACACACAAAATTAATATTTCTATGCACAAAAAAACCCCAACCTTCTATGCAACAGAAAATTGTAGGGGGGTATGAGTCTAAAATTAAAAATGTATTAAAAATTCCAGGGATCTATCCCTTTTAAAAGTAAAAATATCTTCTTTAAAAATAAAAACATTTTTCTTTCATAGTACGCAGAGTAAGGCATCGGAATGCAGACACAGCTCAATTAACATTTAAATGTGTGGTCTGATCACCCAGTCAATTAGACTAATTAAACAACAAAGATGTCAGTTTAAAAATGCATATCAAAAGTTTACTGAAGGTATATCAATCTTAATCTACATATTAAAACAAACTTAAAGGTCCCTAACTAACTAAGAGGATTTATGGTAGGAAAAACTCACCCAGCCTTAAGCGATATGGATAAAAAACAAGACGATTCTAAGAAGACTAAAAGATGGCTACAGCCACATGGAGACAAACTTAAAAGGAAACTTAAACAAAGTGTAATATAATATTTAAATTAGGTCATGTGATGAATGACCCATTGCTCCAGTTGGCTGAAATTGCCTAGGGTAAGAAGAAGGGGGAGTGAAAGAACTCATGCATGCAGGGAAATTCCTAACCTGAACTTAACATGGGATACACAAGATTGTATTGCATTACAATTATAATTTCCCCACATGTTACAAAAAAGTTATTTCCTTTGTGGAAAATGTTGTTTTCTCTGCAAATCAATACCATGCAGATTTTGCACAGAATAAGTCCCCAACTGTCATCAGTCTCATTCTCATCAGTCCAGGTTTCTTTTTGTCAGGGTTTCTTGCCACTCAGATTTTTTAAAAAACATTTTGTTCATATTTTTGAATATTCTTTCCAACCTTAACCCACAGCAGACAAGTTCCTGGTGACTTGCCTCTGCTCCTCCCCTTACTCTGTTGCCTCCTTCCAAACCAGCCTCTCCCATTGACCTTGATTGGCAGCTAGCTCGATGCATTTGCCAAGGCTTGTGGAGTAGATGTCACCAGCTTCCCGTAGCCCAGAGCCACTGCTGTTGCAGCTGCCACTGTCCTGCCACTGCTTCAGCCTTGACTAGCACCACATCTGGATCTCAGTGGCTTGTCTCTGCCACCAGCACCCTGCCTCCGCCTCTTTCCTGTCTGAACCTCTTCACCCCGCCCCGGCCAGCCTCCAACTCCCTGACATCAGCTGGCCCTTCCTGGCCCCTCCCTACCAGCCCCAGAAGTCCTTCATTCCAGGCTGCCAGTGGGCCCAGAGATACGTGATGCTCCCTGGTTTACTCTGCCAGTCCACAGCCAACTTGTTCCATCTCACCACTCCCATTGCCATGCTGCTAAGGGTTGTCTAAATGGTGAAAATACTCACAGAATGCAAGGAGAATACAAGCTGTCTTAATGGCACTCTGCATTGTATCACCATATTCAAAAGGGGGGGGCTAAATATGCCATATACTCCGCAGGAAAAGCCTTCGTAGCTTTTCCTGGAGTTAACAATAAAAAGCAGAGTGAATGCATGTTCCTGTTCATTGAGACAAGTGATTTGATTAGATTTCTTTCCCATACAAGTAGAAGCTGAAAGCTGATTGGCCAGATGAGTGTGGGTGGCAGGGCTTGCTAAGAAAGCAAGCGCCTGGAACCACCATATTGTTTTTTTGACTTAGCAAGTGAGTGCTAAGGAGATAAAACAGGGTATTATTATTTTTTGAGGGGGTGCTTTTTGGTTAAGGCGAAATGTTGCTCTATCGCACCTTGGGAATCATTTTTTTAAAAAAAAATACAGTTTGGTGGTGGTAAATTGGTAAGTAAAAACATAAATAATTCACTCGCAGCCACCATCTTGATTTGCAGGTATGCCTGCTTGCATAACAAAAAGCGGATAGCTTTGCAGGCCTGCGATCTGACCAAAAAAACCCAAAAATCATTAAGACAAATCACAGCTGCTGCGAGTTGCCTTTACTGCAGAGCAATCCACTTCTTTCTGCCTATATGGACAAGCCCTAAGTCCCTCTTTGTGACCAGCTCCCCACTAGCACCCTGTCACAGCTACAGTTGCTCTCAATGAGTTCTCATGTTCTTTCAGCCATACACCATCCTTAGTGTCATTCTAGAAAGGTGACAGATAAATATAAATAAAACAGAATAAAAGTAAGATGCTTTCTTCCTTTTGGCTGCTGAAAATTACTTTGCTTGGCACATAGGTTTTGCCCCCCCCCCGGATTTCATCAAAGTTAATCAACTAGTGTTGGGACGATGCAAGCGTTTTCCACTACTGTGACATGGAATTGGACAGATATAGAGCTGAAGGAGCCATGGCATTGCTCTTCGAAAATAAATGGAAAGTGCACGAGGAAATAAAACGTTTAGGCATTTTGCTCAGAATTGAAAACCACTGAAGTTTGAAGCCTTTAATGTAGGGAGTTTATCAACAGAAGTAACATCTTGGGTTGTTATCTGAAGTCTGAGCAAGGTTACATCCTACTGTGGAAGTTTACAGAATTAAAGATTTGGGGACTAGATTTCAGACCTGGGAAGCCCTTGAAAAAAACAGTCAGCCACTCTTGGAAATTTACATATCATGGCAAAGGCCTTGTTGGCATAAGTGAAATAGGGAAGGAATAATTTATTTCTTAATTTGAGGAAGAGTGTAAAAAAATGGGACCTTTCTGAGAATGAAAAAAAAGTTGTTCCATACATAAGCAAAGAAAATTAGTGGTGAAACATGGTGGAGTTCAAATTGACATTGTTCTTGTGTGCCTTCAAGTCATTTCTGACTTATGGTGACCCTAAGGTGAACTCATCAAGTTGACATACAGGTAAAGAAGTTTTGGGCACACACCTCCATGGCCAAATTACTATTATTTGCATTTAGCTCATGCAAACTGAGCACATTAACAGCTGCGTTTTTCTTCCACTATGTTTCAACCTTCGCACCAGTTTTTATAATTAGAGCTGATCTGAGAGAACCAGTATGGAGTCATGTACTCTCCCTTCCCTCCTATCCTTCTCTTGTCTCACCTTGTACCCTTGTAATGCCCCCCTCCTTTGCACTCTGCCACTCATGCCACACACTCCCCCTTCCCTCCTACTCTCTTCCTCCTCCTAACCTCTCTTCCCTTACAACTGAAATTCAGGAATGGACTTGTTTCTCACAGGGAAAAAAAAATCATGGAAGAATTCATCCACATTTTGCCCCATATCTTGGCTCCTACAAGGGCTAGAGACTTACTTTTAAACAAAATAAAAACTTGGCATCTAGGCCAAATGATGGCCAAAACAGGGCACAGGGTTGCCTGCCTAGATTTCAGGTAAAACCTGGCCAAACCAGGGGTATGGCAACCCTGTAATGCCTGCCCCCAAAAAACAGCTCAAACAGAACTACAGCGGGTCACAGAATGTTTTGATCACTATGGTTTAACAGCATAAGAATTACATGGCTACAGTTCAGATCCTCCAGTTAGTCCAAGGAGAGCCAGCATGGTGTAGTAGTTTGAGCATTGGACTACAATTCTGGAGACTAAGGGGCTTGTCTATATGAGGCAAAAAAAAAAAAATGTGGCTTTTCCTATGTATTTTTTGGTGTTTTTGGCCCCCCTCCACCTGAATATGGCAGAGTGATGCAGAATCCCACTGAGACAGATCGCATTCTCCTCCCATTCTGTGAGGAGTATTTTTGCCATTTAGAAAACCCCCAGGGTGTGTGGGGACTTTCCTTGAGATGTGCAAATAAACCTTTTGTAAAGACCAAAAGGAGGAGGAGGAGGAGGAGGAGGAGGAGGAGGAGGAGGAGGAGGAGGAGAACCAGGAGAACCCCTAGGTTTTGAATCCCCACTTGGCCATGGAAACACACTAGGTGATTTTGGGCAAGTCACATTTTCTCAGCCTCAGAGGAAGTCAAAAACAAACACCATTCTGAACAAACTTTGTCAAGAAAACCCCATGATAGATTTGCCTTAGGATCACCATAAGTTGGAAATGACTTAAAGGCAGACAATAATACCATTTAGTCCAAGAATCTTTGCAAGGATAGCAACACCCAGCAGTAGTAGCTGGGCCACCATCAGAAACTAGCCAAGTGTCCAGTTCTTGTCCATCCCTGAGTTAGATAAGCCAGTTCTCATTGTATGGTGGCTCCCTTATCACAGAGAACTCAATTTTTAGTTGAGTTATTCCAACCATGAACTACTTTCTGACTACTCCTGCATTGCACTGTGGTTGTATCCTGGAAGAGTGGGTTGAATATTCGCAAGTGACAGGGATAGATAGATTGACAGGGAAAGAAGAGAGATCACAAAATCAGCCATAAAAAAATAAAACCCACAAGATGACTAAATAGAGTTTAAGAGCAGTTACCTAGCTATAATGCCAGACACTCCATATAACAATAATACCTGAATTCATAGAATCATAGAATCATAGAATTGTAGAGTTGGACGAGACCACAAGGGCCATCCAGTCCAACCCCCTGCCACGCAGGAAATCACGATCAAAGCATCCCTGACAGATGGCCATCCAGCCTCTGTTTAAAGACCTTCAAGGAAGGAGACCCCACCATGCCCTGAGGGACTGTGTTCCACTGCCGAACAGCTCTTACTGTCAGAAAGTTCCTCCTAATGTTGAGGTGGAATCTCTGTTCCTGGAACTTGCATCCATTGCTCTGTGCTCTAGCCTCTGGAGCAGCAGAAAACAAGCTTGCTCCATCCTCAATGTGATACCTAAACAGGGTTATCATATTGCCCCTTAACCATCTTTTTTCCAGGCTAAACATACTGTAGTATGTGGGGAAATAATTATTGTAATGTAAAAGCAATCTTGTGTACCTCATTCACAATCTTAGATAAGTCTAGGATTTTTCCCTGCATGCATTTGTTCTCCCAAACTTCCCTTTCTCTTATTTCACTGGGCACTTCCAGCCAACTGGAAGTGCTGGGTCATTCAACACATGACCTAATTTGAATTTTATTGCTTTTGTGTAAGGAGATTTTCAGACCGTGTTTCAGCGTGCCTAGGGCCGGAGGAACTTTCAGGAGAGGTCAACCTCTGTGATTTAAAATATGGCTCTGCGGCTTCCAAAGCTTCATGGAAGTGACACAGTTGGTTTCGGGAGAGGGACAACGGCGTCCGAAAACACCCCCCTGCTGCGCAAGATCGCTGTCCCTCTCCCGAAAGCTCCTCCTGCCCTAGGCACGCTGAAACGCGGTCTGAAAATCTCCTAAGTTTCTCTTCTAGGACTGACTCCATGAGGATGGAGCAATATTAGCCATCTTAAGCTTTTTTGAAACAATGCCATGATGTTTCACCATGCAGCCTTCTATCGTTGTGGGCTGGTGAGTCTTTCCTACCCTATTCTTAGTCAGTTTAGGAACCTCTTTTTAATTTGGTTTTAGTATGTAGATTGAGATTGATATACCTTCAGTAAACTTTGATTTGCATTTTAAACTGACTCCTTTGTTTTTGTAATGAGTCTAATTTAACTGGGGGATCCCAGACCTCTGATGATAATTAAGCTTAAGTCTGCTTCCTAAGCGCATTCTGCATGAACAAGAAGTCAAAAGTGACTGAATGACTTTAACTCTTTTTAAAAGGAAATAATTCTTGTTGTTTTTAAAAGGACTAGATCCTGGAATTTTTTAATACAATTTTATTTTTAGACTCATTACCTTCCCACACATACCCAGCTCCCTAAGTCTTTCCTCATAAGGCATAGTTTCCAGACCTTTCACCGTGTTAGTCGCCCTCCTTTGGACACGCTCCAATTTGTCAATATCCTTTTTGAATTGTGGTGCCCAGAACTAGACACAGTATTCTAGTTGAGGCGTGACCAAGGCAGAATAGAGTGGCACTATTACTTCCCTTGATCTAGACACTATACTTCTATTGATGCAGGCCAAAATCACATTGGCCTTTTTAGCTGCCGCATCACACTGTTGACTCATGTTCAACTTGTGGTCTACTAGGGCTCCTAGATCCCTTTCGCACGTAATATAAATAAAAATATAAATATGATATAAACTGGAAACCCCCTCTGAACAAATCTTGCCAAGAAAACCCTGTGATAGGTCAGAAACATTTTGGAGGCACACAACAACAAATATAAACACCTAAACATTAGGAAGACCATTTTTACTGTAAGAGCGTTTCAGCAGAGGATGGAGGACTCCCCTTCTTTGGAGGTCTTTAAACAGAGGTTGGACAGCATCTTTCAGCAGTGCTTTAGCTGTGTATTCCTTCATGGCATAGGGTTGGACTAGATGGCCCTTGTGGTCCCTTCCAGCTCCAAGATTCTATGAGTCTATGTTTCTATGATTCTATGGCTGTCCATTGATGGTTGATGACTTCCATGTCAAAGAGACAAGAAATTATTTGAGATAGTCTGAATTCTTAAGAATTTACCCAAGCTCCTGAACATAGTTTGTGAATATGGTCCAGAACAATGGATAGCTTCTTTCAAGTTCAGACTAAAACCCAGAATGGACTCATTGCCATACTAACGTTGGTGAAACCAGTGGATGTGACCAGAACAGGAGAGTTGGTGACCCGTCCTGGATTTCTTTTGAAAATTCAGATCAAGTGAGAGAAAGACAGAGAGAGTTCATTCAGAAATCTTTCTTCCCAATCCTGTTGGATGTTTTAAAAACCATTCAGCAGCCTGCCTGTTATCGTGCTCTTGGTTCCACCCCAGCCACCCCCTCTCCTTCTTCAGCCAGCCTTACAGGTTGTATCAACTCTCTGTGGTCTCTGTTTAGATTAGGCCGTCACCGAAGCGAAAGGAAAGCCTTCAGCAACAAAGCCAGGGCATTGCTCCCATCTGCAGGCAACGCTTAATTGCAAACCTTGCTCCTTGAAGGGCTGCCACAACCCCCTCGCTCTGCCGTGGAGACTTTGAAATTCACCTAATGCACTAGGAAGATTACAAGTTCTGCACTTGGCTACCTCCGGCCAGGTGTGCACACAGCAGAACATGATGGTGGAGAAGAAAGGGAGGGGGGAATAATGCTTGCTAGCAGAGAGGAGATGAGGCCAACAAGCTGCTCGTTTGCCATTTAGGTATGCTTTTAAAAAAAACACCTAGAGTGCAGTTCAAAAAGCAGAAATTAGGAGCTCCAATTTGGGTAAAAAGAAAGGAGTTTCTTGCTAGTTCCAAAAATGGATGCACCTGAGTCTTTATCGGGTCTCAAAAACCCCTTTAGCATCAATGGGCATGGAGCACATAAGGAAATCAGAATAACATAGGAGAATTTTCTGTTTGCACCATCCACCTCTTCCAAGGTGGAACCTTTCTGGAGAAATCTGGTGCCTCCACTACTCTGATATATTGTTCACAGTCTTGTTGGTGTCTAATGCATGTAGAAGCTGCACTACGGAAGAAATCAAACATTTTTGACTGGTGCGTAACCTCTGTATCCATTTCAGACTTGCAGAAATGAGGTGTCAAATGCGGTGCATAGTACATGCAGATGTGCATTGCGTATTATGTGCATTGCACACTGATATAACTCACACACTGGATGCAGATATGGATGACACACTGCATATGGATTGCACTGCACTTGGCACATGGATGTTCAGAGTGTCCTGATTCAATTATGCAACATTGCCAGATGCCACAAGGGTTGCAAAGCACCATTAATGTGTAACTCTCCACAAACGGCTTGTCTACACATGGGGCAAAAACTCTGAATGGAGTTCTGCCCGCATGTTCCCTCATTCATCCTGAAGCCCTGCATGTTACTGTACCCCACAGGGGTGTGGTGTACCTTGTCTTCATTGTCCCTGAGGAGTTTTGTCCATCACCGCCACCGCTGCCACTGCCACCGAGGCCATTTTAAAGCTCAGGAGGCAGTTCCCAGCTGAAGGAAGAGTTTTTCTGGTTCCTCCCTCTTCCCACTCACTCATAGCAAGAAGAAGTGCTTGAAGAAAGTGATAGAAGCACTTGAAGGAAGTGACAGGCAAGCAGAGAGTAAGCAGAGGTAGTGCTGCCAAGCCAGGGGAAGGGGAAAATACTCCAAAAAGCCCCACATCTCAGCCATGTGATGTGTGGCTAGATTGTCCCAGATTCAGGGAAAAGGCCATGGGACATGTGGCCTGATTGCTGCAGATTGAGGGGAATTAGGCAAGCCCAGAGATTGACGCTACATAGCGCCCCAGTGTAGGATCTCAGCTTTTCACTCCTTTTGTGTTTTAAGTTTTGTCATGGAAGTTTAATATCCCTTGATAAATCAGGTGTGATTGTCTAAATTAGGAGCAAGAATTGTGTTGGAGATATAGCATTCTTCCTGCACCCCCCACTTGCTAACTGACAGAGTTAAGCAAATTCTTAATAAGGTTTAGGGAAATCCTTTAGCGTGCTAAATGTTCCTCCCCTTCTCACACTACCTGAGTTATTTGGGGGCTTGGATAGAGACTCTGCTGTGACAAGCCAAATGATACGGGGCAACCATTGAGTCATTCATCACATGACCTTATGATTTTAAAAAGTTTATGGCCCTTTGTTCTCCTCCACATGATTCCATTCCTTTCCTTAGCATACACCTCACAAAGCACCCATGAAGATGGGAGCCATGCTCCCACTCACTTGCATTCACCTCTTCTGAAGAACAAAGAAACACAGATGCTGCCGCAAGCAAAACTTAGCGACTTAGGGACTTACTTTATCTTACCTGAATTCACTGGGTGGTTGAGTTCTACCCTAAACCCTTTAGTTAGTTAAGGATATTAGCTTCCCCATGCAAAACTATTAGTAAATTGTAAGTAGATTGCAAAACTATTAGTAAATTTTTAAGCATTCTTTTTAAAGAAAAAGTTGTTTTTGTCTTTTTTCTGTTAAGCAGTGTTGATATCTGAGTGATTTACAGTACTTAACTAATTGAGTCTGACTCAGCTTTGTGTCTCAGCTAACTCTGCCAAGTAAAAGTTTTATTTTTCTCAATATATTCCTAAAGGGCTTGCTCCCTGGAATCTTTAATATAGTTTTAATTTTTATGCTCATATACCCCCCAAAATTGTGTATCCTGCAGGCCACAAAGTAGCCTCCAAGGCAGTAATGCAAGCCCAGTGCCTCCCCCCACCACAAAAACAAATATCAGACTCAAAATGGAGAATTATAACAGCTGAATCTGTTTCTTTGTTTCCAAGGGCCAGTAGTTCAGAAACATGAGTGCATGTGCCTTTAGAAATGTGTAGGTATGTGATCTGGGGCCTTTACAGTATTGAGGAATACACTGGGTGTAATCATGAAGACTCCATTTAGACCAGGGATGGGCAACCATGGAAGGTCAGGGCATGCCCCATCTCCCAGTCATGCTCCATACCTCTGCAGATCTCTCCCCATTGCAGACACTGGACAAATCACACCCTCTCAACCTGAGATGAAGACAATGACAAACCTTGAAGAAATCTTGCCAAGAAAATCCTAGAGTAAGGTCAACATAAGTTGAAGTCAACTTGTAGGCACATACCAAGACAAAGAACATAGAAAAGCATCTCCTAATCTCCTAGTCCTCAGCGTGGTCCATCAAAACATGGGCTTACATCCATATTCCTCTCTGATCTCCAGCACCACTCTTGCAAAAAAAAAAAAAAAGTGATTTCCTAATCCATCCCCCGTCTTTCCAGCCAAGAGCCACATGCTGACCTGCTGCTTAAGAGAACACATTTCCTCTCCTCCTTGCTCCAGTGCTTGAACAGAGCTTCTGGCTAATGGCCTTTCATTACCAACTTCCTTTCAGCACAAGCTAGGTCCAGCCGATTAGGCTCTGGCCATGCTTCACGACCCCTGGCTGTCTCGTTGAGGGCTTTGATCCCAACTTTGCTCACTGACACACATCTAATAACCAGAAGCAGCACAAATCAAACTATCAGCCTCTTGATTTATGCCTCTGTCCATATCCTAGGACAAATAGGAGGAGCATAATTAGCTATTACAGCAACAATCTGTTTGACCTGACCTCTAGTTTAAGTAGAAGGAAGTCCAGTGTGGAGGAAAAGAGAGGAAAATCTGTCAAGGATGAGCTCAAGGAAATTATTTGACCTGCTCCCCCAACTTGGTAACAGGCCTATTTATTGTGGCCTGAACCATATCACTATGTGCTCCTGCATACATGAACATTACATCATGAAGACTGCATTGTCCTAGTGAATGGCATAGACACTTCTGATCATGCCACCACTATATTAAGATATGTGATGAACATCAGATGTCCATTTCTGGCACAACTGGAAGTGATGGTTGGGGTGGCCAGCAGCCACTGCCCATCACTTTTGGACAGGATTTAAAAAAATAAAAAAACTTATTTTTGCTGTTTCACCTTGATAGGCGGCTAAAATAGAATTTATTTGCCAAACCATGCTCATGGAGTATTTGGGGCTAGCAAAAGCATTTTAAGCTATTTTTTTAAATAGTGGTGTGATCTAGTAGGTCAAGGTCCACACATACACTCATACATCCTGGCAGCATGCAGTCCACAGGCCACACAACTCCCTCCTCTGCTCTAACCACTATATCGTATGCTCCTAATTACAACGATGACGATGCTGCTAACTAAAACAGCAACAATGGGAGGGTTATCCAGCTCCTAATGGGCCATTCAAGATGACTGGTAGGCTGTGTTACCTTAGCAGTTTGCAAGTTCTGCCATCCTGCTCTTGCCTCTGTAACCCCACAGGTATGGCCAGTTCCCATCTGTACCTCAAAGCTGCAAATGATATCACATACATACCTCCACCAGCATCTATTTTGCTTGGAGAGATGCAGTCAGGACTTATGTGGGTACCAGCAATGCTCTCCAATTTCTACATGATGCTGACATATCTCCTGTTCACAAAAAGTCAGCAACTTGAAAACTGTTCTTCCAGCAAGCATGAGGATAAGGGTCATGGTGGCTGCTCTGTTGTTTCTGCAATCCCCTCCCACTTCCCAAGGTAATACATGTTCTCTTTTCCTACTGACTGACTATATTCAGTGTACTGCATGTTAACAGCCAATAGTTCCCCAGGATTTGGGGAAACCTATGAATGCTCCCAGAGTTTTATGGGCAAGAAGTCCAGCATCATCCCCATCCAAGGCCAAATGGATGGGGCACAGTACAATTCCAAAACCAAGGTTCCTTTTGTGTTTGAGTCCCTGTACTAGAAGGTCCACTTTGTCTAATGGATGGTCAGGCTTAGAGATTGTGTTCAACCAAGTGCAGATCTTCCTGGGGCCAAATCCATCTCCCTTCAGGTCCATAGTCTGGGCATCCACTTTCCTATGTCCTAGCTGGCCTGACTCAGAGCAGGGTCTCAGAGGCAGCAGCCCCAATGAGCTGCCATTTCAATGCCATTTCAATCACTCCATAGCTTGGGAAATGGAGGTGCTTCACCCCTGGCTCTCCTTCCACCAGTGGGCAAAGACCATTATATTTAGACAGTCTTTTGGCCTTTAGCTGGTTGCACCAGATTCTTTTTTAAAAAAAATTGTTCACATGCTGTTCATTTTATCTTTTCTTGGCCTGTTTCATTCTAAATGCATGTAATCTGTTGTGAATCCAGTGATTAATTTTTTTAAAAAAATACAATTATTTAATGGGTTTAATTATTTTTTTAAAAGCCTATTGTGATTGCTTTTAGCTATATTCTGTTTTAATCTGGGTTGTGAGTGAATTTGAGTTCATTATAGGGAGAAAGATGGATTAAAATAAAATAAACCACCCCTTAGGAGAAGGTGGTGAACAAAGATCTACAGCCCGCCAGTGCCTAGGAGCATTTCTGTCTTGACAGGGTCACAATATAAGAAGTAAGTGTGTGTCACTTCTGAAGTGCACCTTCTCACTGATGGGGAAAACCAGTCAATGACTCCCAATGATGCTGCTATCCCGGTAGTCCACCTTGTGCAGTAATTACTTCCATTTCAGAAACAGAAGACACAGCTGTCACGTGACACAAGGGGGTGGGATTCTCCTCCTCTTCCCCCTCCCCAACACTGTTGTCAAGCAAGCCCACAATGTCTCCCCCCCTTTTTTTTTTTTTACTTTTTTTGCTGCTTTGATCTGCTGGCTGGATCTCACTTCTCCTGCCCTCCCCATCCTGATCTCTCACTTCCCTCCCCCTCCCTGCCCCATCTTGCATCTCCTGCCCTTCCCGTCCTGATCTCTCACCCCCTCCCCTGACCTGATCTTGCTTCTCTTGCCCTCCTCATCCTTATCACTCACCTGTTCCCCATTCCCCACTCCAATTTCACTTTTCCTGCCCTCCCCATCCTGATCTCTCTCCTCCCTCCCCTGGCTGATCTCACTTTTCCCACCCTCCCCATCCTGTAGCACAATAACAGGGAGGAAGCAGGCAGTGCAGAAGGAATGTGCAGCACCATACCAATATTGGAGAGGAGGTGTGATAATTATTGTTCACCTATCACTATGTTTCCACTTGCTTCCCAAACAGGATTGCTGTGAAATGACTACCTCATGTGATAAAGTCTCAAGATTCCATGACATTCACACAGTTACATTTGTTGAATTGGTTGAGGTCAAGGTCGGAACCAATGGGATGAACCATACTTTGCTTCCATGCAATTCTGCCCTTCCCTCTACCCCAATAGCAACAGAATGTGTGGATCTTTTGGTGAGGCCAGGGTAGCAAAGGCCATTGGGGCTTACTTGGTTTTCACAGGGCCATGTAGTAAAATGCTACATTCCAACATTTTTTAATCCACTGCTGCAAATAGATGTCTACCAATTTCCAGGCAACCTGCTGTTTCCGATGAAGTCGTTTCTCACTTCCTAAAGCTCCCATACCAATGAGGTTGAGGAATTAAGCAACTACAGCCAAGCCCACTCTTTTTACCAAAGGCAAACACTCTTCACGTATTGACTAATGGGTTTGTTTGACTCTCCCTGTGCCATGCTGTTGCCACAACTATCCTGCTTCATTGTGAGTGAAACTCTGTTTCAGGCATCGCAGAGAGATGTGGGCTGATGAGCCAACAAAGCAAGACAACAATCCACAGTAGTTTTCCCAAACCTGGCACTCTCCAGATGTGTTGGACTACAACTCCTAACATCCCATCCAGTGTGCTGGCAGAGTGATGAAAATCATAGTCCAATCCATCTGGAAAGCACAAGGTCAAACAAGGCTAGTCTACAGGAATGTGGCTGCAGAACTCAAAATCTCTTCCCAACAATTAGTGTCATGTTACAGCTAATGTAAAGTTGCAACAGTAATCCTAGTAATTTCATACCACAGTAAATTGGGGCTGGTGCACCTTTTTTTGGCAAAATCAGTTCATTCTGGGAAAGGCTACGGGACTGAACAACTTCAGATAGCAGGAGGAGGAATCACATTTAGGGGAGCTTGTCCAGTTGTTTGTTTGTCAAATGTAATACAGTGTTCAAATTCCCTGGAAGCCTGCAGTTGCCTGTGCTAGCTGATGACAACATAATTGGTCCAAGTATGTCAAGTCTGCTAGAGGCTTCCGTTCCATGACACCATCTTAACACAATGGAGACGATGAAATCCCGTTTGCAGTTTTGGAAACTTGAGTTCTGAACATTTGCCAAGTGTGAAAATCATGTAGAAACTGAGAGTCTGGTTTGACTGCACCCTAACTTGACAGGATTTTAAAAAGTGGGTACATTATGAAATCTTTCACAACCATAGATAGAAAGCAGAACTCTTATTTACATTAGTATGTGCCTTCAAGTCACCATGAATTTCATAGGGTTTTCTTTGACAAGGAATACTCAGAGGTGTTTTTGCCAATTCCTCTCTCTGAAATATAGCCTACAGCACCTGGGATTTGTTGGTGGTCTCCAATCCAAATTATAACCAGGACTGGCTCTGCTTAGCTTCAAAGATCACATGGGATCTGATGCCTTTAGGATATAGGGGCCCTTTATAAAACTTGAAAAAGGGAGTTGGTTTTGTTTCCAACATTAGAAATGTGGACCATGGCTGGAATCGTGTTGCTTAATCCCAACCAAAATAGACCTATTGAAACAACTGTTGGATAGTGAAGCAACACATAGGACAATTCCAATCAATTCCATGGCTCTACTCTACTCAGGACTAACAATAACATTTAAGCCAAGATGAAGATGCCTTTTGAATGACAACCATACACACACTTTCCTGGGAGTAAGCACCTTTGATGGCAGTGTTACACATTTTTGAATAAATATGTGTAGGATTGGGCAGTTAAGATTAATCTAGCTGAAGTTCTCTATGTGTATTCTTATTTAGACAGGTAACCGTGCAGAGAAACAGCTTCTGTTTGTGAAACTCTCTTGCTCCACTACCTGGATCTGTATCCATGTTTCAGACTTCAAAGTGTTGTGAATGTGGGGGGGGGCTTAAATTACTTTCCACCCACCCACCCACCCACCAAAAAAACAGCAGTTCTGAGCTCTGGGTCAACATGTATGCATCCCCAGCTCTTATCCATGCATTGGTTTGGATCAGGCCCGTTATATTTAGGACAAAGACGGGGTTATTTCAAAAATTTGTATCGGTGAGAGACCAGCCAAAGAATCAAATGGTTTCTTTTCTCTTGAATCATACATTCCAGACTACCTGAAGAGAGAAAAGCCCTGTCTTTATGGCTGTCCTATTTGAGCTGCAAGTCATTTCGACACTCATGAAGAGGTGATTATCTTTTCAAGAAGGCCCTAGCGGTCAAATTCGGGTGAAGTGCTGAGTCAGCTAAATGTCACCTGCTTGGCTGCATTTGACAGATGCACCAATGGCTGTTTTGGAAACCCAAACTTTATATAGGGGATTAACTGAGACACTACAGGGGGTGGGGGTGGGAAAAGATGGTTGTCACGGGTACAGGCATCAAGCTGCAAAAGGGATCTGATATGAAGGAGCACAGAGTCTACTGTCCCAAATAGAGAGTCAAACTGCAGGAAAGGAAAGGGGGAAAAAAGGGGCGGGGGAGAACCTGAATGACTGGAGGAAAAAATTTGAAGAACCACAAAACTAAAACAAAAGGAGAAAATGCAGACAAATTATAACGTGCAATCCCAATTCAGGGAAACATTTTGATGTTATCTAGACAGTAAAAAAAAATCCTTTCCAAATGTGAAGGAAATACCTCTTGTCCAGATGAGTTCCCACAGGGATTCACCAAATTCAAAAGGAGAGGGGCCAAAAACTCCAAATAGTTTGTGATAACAGCCTTCGCTTTTTCTCGTAAAGTTTCTTTAGAAAAATATGCAGAAATGCATATTCCAGCCCATTTGGACAACCGATTTGTATTGGGATATATCCCAGAAGTCAAAATGTGATTGGTTGGACCTGCAGGGAGGCGGCCTTGCTGGCGACAAAGTTGCCTGGAGCCACCATTGTTGATTTTCATAGAAGTGATTTTGTGCTATTTTCAAGTGGCAGAGCAAAATAAATAAATAAATAAATAAATAAGCAGAAGATTGCTTTTCCACATCTCTGATTTAACAAGGGAAAAAAAGGGGGAAATGGAGGGATATTTTGGGGAATAATAACACACATAACCACCATCTTTTCTCACGGGTATGTTCCATGTGAACTTCAAACACAGATAGATTTCAATGCAAGCGAGCTTGCAAATGTATTGTGGAAACAAATGAACACTGCTGCAATAGTGAGTTAATGTCCTGTTTTCCACAATTAATTTCCCCATCTAGCTGAGTGCTTTATAACAACAAAAAATAAATAAATGACCATATGGTTTTGTGATGCACGACATTTTTATTGTGCAAGATTACTGGGTTTGTTTGGTCTTGTTTGTTTGTTTGTTTTTGTTTTTAAATGAAGAACATCTACCTTGCATTCCCCCAAAAAACAACAACCCACACATGTGGCAGTCTTGAAACGGTTGTTCTCATGCAAAAACATCCCATGTATTTCTGCGCAGAATAATTTGCTCAACGCTTCAGAATGTGCAAATATTAGGCAAAAACTGCACAAAATTCTCACTATTGTATTATTTGTCCTAACCAAGTTTCTAGAATTTCAAGAAACCTTTTTTGGGGGGGGGCAGTAAATGAATAATGGCAAATATTCTTTCTATCCCTACTCAGCAGGCAAGTAGAATACAGTGGTGTCTCATCAGTTCCCTCCCCCACAAAAACATTGTGGAAAGAAGTACTGCTCCCTTATAGGGTCCCCAAGACACCCCTGGTACCACATGATCCTGCCTACAGCAGAATAACTGGACCTATTGAAGTGGTCAAATGCCTTAGATGGTAGATTATTCTTGTTTGGGTTGTTATCAATAAAAACTTGCCAAGATTAACAAAGAAAACGAGGAATGTGGTACTCCAAAACAGGACAACCCTATAAACACCACACTGTTTAATGTTCAGGGAAAGGTACCAAGTATAGGGAACAAAAGATCTACACAAAATACTTGAATGACTCCATAAAACAAGTTGCTGTATGAGACTGATGCTTGTATTACTGAAAGTAAATTAAGAAGTGGTTACACATTTTAGCAGGAACAAAATAGAATGGTATGAAACAATTAAATGACTCTTAACTTTTCCAAAATCACATTAGATTAATGGCCCATTGAAAATATATAGAAACAGAAATTGTAATGAAGTCCAGTGTTACTTATCCCAAAAAGTCCAGTGGGATCTTTGTAACAAGTAGTCACAGTTCTAGGCACTCAGCTCTGGAATAATTGAAATGAAATGACTGAAATTTTTTAAAAAGCAAAACATTTTAACAAATGGGAAATGGGACAGAAAGTGGAATGGATAGGTATGTTCATCTCTACATTTAAATCCCTCTCCTCAGTTCTTCTCATGCTCAGAACATGATCTGACTATAAAAGACTAGCTTTCAAGCCCCAAAAGGACAGTCAACAGGAGGCTCAGCAGAGGAGCTTTCATATGTGGATGAAGGCAAATCCAAGCTGGTTCCAAAATAAGTCCCACTGTTCCATGGAAGTAGAATTCAAAAACATAGCCATTTTAGTCTGGAATATCAACAAGCAAGGGGATCTTGTAGCATCTTTGAGCCTAACTGAGAGAAAATTGTAATATAAGCTTTTGTAGACTTAGTCTACAGCTGAGGAAGTAAACTAAGGGGTCAGCTAGATGGGAAAATTAATAGCGGATATTTGCACATTAACTCACCATCACAGCAGCATTCATTTGTCTTCCTGATTTTTTCTTAAGATTGATGGTATGGGAAGCTATATGCATTTGAAGTTCACACGGAGCGTGCCTGCGAATAAAGCTGGTGGCCGCAAATGAATTTCTCACATTATTATTCTCCAAAAGCTCCTGCCATAGCACATTTTTTTCCTTGTTAAGTCCAAGATGTGCTTTAAAAAATAGATTTTTTTTTGCTTTACCACTTGAAAATCGTGCATGATCGCTTCTGTGAAAATCAACAACGGCAGCTCCGGCCACTTCATTGCTGGCAAGCCAACCCCCGCACATGTCCGACCAATTACGTTTTGACTTCTGGAATGTGCCCCAATTTGAATTGGTGGTTCAAATGGGTGGGAAAGAGCATTTCTGTGTATTTTTTTTTAAAAAAAACTTCACAAGAAACAGCAAAGACTATTACCACGGAGTACATGGAGTCTTTGACACCCCCCTTTCGAATACGGCGAATCCCCACAGGATCTCATAAAGACAAAAGGTATTCCCCTCATATTCCATGACTTTTTTACATCATCTAGACAACTCCTAAGTCTACAAAAACTTATGCTACACTTTTCTCTCTCTCAGTCTCAAAGGTTCTACAAGATCCCCTTGCTTACTGGTGTTCCATGAAAGTTAGAGCAAGCTTGTTTTCTACTGCTTCAAAGGATAGGACCAGAACCAATGAGTTGAAATTATAAGAAAGGATTTTTGGACTGAATGTTAAGAAGAACTTCCTGATGATTAAAAACTGTCTGACAATAGACTGGATGGTCTTGGGAAATGGTGGACTTTCCTCCATTTGGAGATGAAGGCCATTTTCATGACCATCTGTGAGGGAAGCTTCAGCTGTAGATTCCTGAACTGGTGGGTGTTGGACTATATGTCCCTTAAACTGCCTTCAGTTTCTACAATTCTATGATTCTACTTCTTTTTTAAAAAGATCAACAGTTATTTCCAACAGCAGAAGCTGGAAAACTAAGAAGCCTGCTTCCACAGAAAGTATATCACTCTCTTGGGTTCTGTGGAAGCTATTGTGTTAAATTAATATGGCAAACACAATTAACTTTGTGAGGATTTGCATTTTTTAAATCAGGTAACCAAAACAGAAATGACAAATACAAACTGGATAAGGCAAATAAACAGAGAGACAAGTCTAGGAATTGCTTGTCGAAAAGCCCCACATGGTCTCCTTCCCCAAAGTGAAGGAATTTAGTTCCAAACATTATTGTCTTTCAGAGCCTTCTGAAATCCAAGATGCAAAGATCATTAATTTGAACAAGTAACTTATAGCCCTAAGTCAGGAGTAGGCAAAGTGTGGCCTGTGGAGTTCCATAGTGGGGGTCCTAAAGGGCCCTGAATTTCCACCCAAGTCCTCAGCCCCCCCAAATAAAAATTTCAAGCTATTTTTCACACACACCCTAAAAAAATCTCCAAGCTGTTGCCCCATTCCCAATCCCCTCCATGTACCTGAATACCCTCACTGTGTGTGTGGGGGGGATGAAAATCTGCCAAAAAAACCAAAACAAGAATAGATATGACATCACTTCCAGTTGTACCAGGTGAGCTGGTGTGGCCTGCCAGTGGGAGGGAAATGTTCCCTCTCTCCAGCTGCCCAAATACAGGGAACATTTCTGTTCCTTGAGGAACAAAAGCTCCATTCTTCTGCAGCTGTCTCTTTCTGAACCAGACATTTAAGAACATAGCCCCTTCCTTTAGAATGCTACACACACATGCATGTGCGTACACACACGCATAGAGAAAACGATAAGTCTGTAAGGATTTTGCAAATAACCTTCCCTCTTCAGTGATCTGAACTGCTTTGACCTTGCTGCTGAAAATCATCAAAATGATGGTTTGCAAAAGAAGATAAATTTGGGAAGTTGGTTTGTCTCAGCCCTAAAGAAGGATACATGGGATACATGTAACCTTGCTATTAATTGTATTTTCGTTTCTTTGTGCTTGTTAATGAGTGTTCTGTGGCAATTATGGAAGGGGAGTATAATGGTTGGTGATGGGAATGGAGAGATAAGCCCACAGTTGCCCAATCAGCTTGGGAAAAAATGGGATGGACGCTAGATCGGAAGAGGGGCTCAGGGGATGATGGTAACCAATAGTACTGAAGCTTGCCAGATTTCATAGATTGTAATATGCTTTTAGTATACTCTCTGCTTTCTAAATTTCAGTTCTGAGAAACAACCTTGTATGACATGCTTTCTGGATTATTGTGCCAATAAAGTTTTCTGTTTAACTCTGAAACTGCTGGTCACTACATCTGGCAATGCAAGTACGTGACAAGGAATTCAATGGGTCAGCCCTTATATTAGTTGCATGGATTCAATACATCTCCTCTGTTTTAGAATAACCAGCAGCCCTAGTCAGCACAGTCAATGGTGAGGAATGCTGGGAGTTAAAATCCAGCAACATCTGGAGAGTGACATAATTCTTGTTTAGTCTTATACCTGAGACTCTCAGAGGGTATCAACCCTACACAGGTATAGCAGTGTAATATTCCTTGAACTATCATAGCTCTACCTTAAGGAATCCTGGGCTTTGTAGTTTAGATTCTGAAGTGTAAAGACTGAATACCAAAGTCAGAGCCACCTGTTCCATGGTATATCATATTTCTATGTGGGCTGTGAAAGCTGGACAGTGAAGAAAGTGACAGGAAGAAAATAAACTCAAATGAAATGTTGGACTAGAGGAAAATTCTACAGATACAATTGACTGCCAAAAAGACAAAGAAATAGATCCTAGGCCAAATCAAGGCTGAACTCTCACCAGAAGCCAAAATGGCTGAACTGCGGCTATCATATTTGGACATACCATGAGATGACATAACCCATTAGAAAAGATGATAATACTATGTAAATTTTAAGACAGTAGGCAAAGAGGAAGACTGCATTACAGGTATATTGATTCAATCAAGAAAGCCACAGCCCTGAGTTTGTAAGTCCTGAGCAAAGGTGTTAATAACAGAGTCTCTTGGAAGTCTCTCATTCACAGGGTTGGCCTAGGTAGAAACCAACTTAGTATTAAAGGTTGATCCTTGTATCCATGTGTCTGGTATGCATAGTTTCACTTATTCACGTCTGAAAAAAATATGTCTTCTCTAGGCATTTTCTAGGTCCTCCAGCATGATTCTATGCAATGCTTCCATCAGAAGTTGGGATGGAAGTCATTCATTCCCCCGATGTTATTTAACATCTATATGAAGCCGCTAGGTGAGATTATTCGGAGTTATGGAGCTGGGTGTTATCAGTATGCTGATGACGCTCAGATCTATTTCTCCATATCTCGTTTGTCGGTCTCGAATTCCAATGACATCTCTTCTCTCCATGAATGTCTTTGGGCAGTAATGGGCTGGGTGAGGAAAAACAAATTGAAACTGAATCCAGACAAGACAGAAGTGCTCACGGTAGTGGCCCCGAAACCAAAAATTGGGTTGCAACCTCCAGTCCTGGATGGGGTCACACTCTCCTCCAGTGACTGTGTTCGCAGTCTGGGTGTGCTCCTTGACTCGTCACTCCTGATGATAAATCAGGTAAATGCAACAGTCAGGAGCGCCTGTTATCAGCTTCAGCTGATACGCCAGCTGCGCCCTTTTCTAGAAGCCAGAGACTTCGAGACCGTCGTTCACGTGCTGGTAACCTCGCGCCTAGACTTCTGTAATGCGCTTTACATGGGGCTATCCTTGTGCTTGGTTCAGAAACTACAGTTAGTACAAAATATGTACTTGGCTTGTTTCAGGAACATCTAGGAGGGAGCACATCACTCCGGTTTTAAGGTCCCTCCACTGGCTGCCTATTGGTTTCCGGGCCCAGTATAAGGTGTTGGTTATCACCTTTAAAGCCCTAAATGGCTCGGGTCCAAACTATCTCAGGGACCGTCTCCTCCCTTATAATCCCCCCCGGCGCACTCCAGCCCTCTGGGAGGAATTTGCTGCAGCCTCAAAAGTCGAGGCTTTCGGCTACCTCCCAGAGGGCTTTTTCTGTTGTCGCCCCCAAACTATGGAACGGCCTGCCGGATGAGATCCGTCAACTGACATCTTTGGACAGCTTCAAAAAGGCTGTCAAGACGGATCTCTTCCGGCAGGCCTTTCCAGAATAGATTATCCTGGCCTCGGGAACCCCCCTCCTCCAGGAGAGTCCCCACAGCCTCCTTTGTTAACAGAACTGAATATCGCTGGGGACCTACTATTATTGCCAAATGTAGGTATGTGTTTTTATCAAATGTTTTAATTGTTGTTTTAATTTGTAATTGATTTAATAACTTTTTAAGGTGAGGGGAGTATATTGTTTTACTGTATGGTTTTTTAATGTTGTGAACCACCCTGATTGGATTACCAAAGGGCAGTATATAAATAAATTTTATTATTAGTATTAGTATTAGTATTAGTATTATTCATTTCAATAGAGTTTGCTATCATCCACAGTTTTGAGAATCCACAGTAAATCTGGGAATGTATTCCTGTGGATACAAGGGGGACAGGACCTGTAATTAATTTCAACAAAACAACAAACAAAAGTTCTTAGAATGGTATCCTGCAGAGTTTTAGTGCACTGTCCTGAACTACAGCAGAGAATTCAAAGTACCTCACCAAAGTACAAATCCCAGGATTCCATAGGATAGTGCCATGGCAGTGAAAATCATCACAAACTGTTATAATTAAGCAGAATGGATCTACTCCCAGTTTCTCAGTTGAATGGCCAAGAAAGGACTTCTTCCTTTTGTGCTTGACACATGAGCATCACAAAGCCAGAAGTTTGGCTGGATCCAGCAAGGAACCTCTTCCATCTTGGTAGAACCAACCCAAATAGATTTGCACAAACAAGCCAGAAGTATCCCATTGCTAACTGGAACTAACCAGATTGCCAAAGAAACATTAGCTCAACAGGAGTCTGCCCAGATGCAGTTAATAAAAACAATGAAAGGAATTGTAGTGATTTGTACATGGGGAAAGGGAGGAAAATAACTTAATTCAGCTTCACATTAAATCCATCAACATGATCTAATTACATGATTTCATTAGCATAGGTGTTGCCCATCTTAAAGCAGAACGCCTATCTTTGTCAAAACCATGAGCTAGAATCTGCTCCCATTTCAAATCTGTTCACACCTAGAGTAGCTTCCCAGAAATCCAGGGATTTGCTCAGGATTGTCAGTATGTTTAGACAACAGTGGGATTTGGCTTTTGGTTTTAACAGTTGTCTATTAGCCATCTTGCTTATAGTTGGAAGTGGGATTGAACAAATGAATAATCTTATTTTTATAATCAGATAAGGAAATAGAAGCTGTGTAACATGGCTGGCAGGCAACCAAAGGAAACCAAAGGTTAAGTAGTAGGAAAGTAGATGTTTCCCCAGCAAGTACTGGCAACTATTTTCACAGGATTATGAGGACAGATTCACCAAGGCTGTTAGAAGCTAAGAGAGATAGAAGGCTCACCAAGATGCCTTTCTTTCATTTGAATTGTGTTGTGTTATTTCACGAGAATTTGTGGTGAAGCTTCCATACAATGAGTAGAAAACCAGGCCTTGTATATTTATAATGTTATCTTGTGGAGGTGGGGGTGGGGGTGCAAACACCATTTTTTTTATTAAAAAAAGTAATGTTTCCATATTCTGTACTACCCTGTTTGGAATATTCAGATCTCTCTTAATCTGGTAAGATTTGTGTGGATTCAATCTTTATTCTGTATTTTTTCATAAAATCTGTTATTTACTAATAGAGTAATTCGCATTTATTTCCATAAACAATTGTGTCACTTTCTGTCATCATTTTGAGAGAGACTGCAGAGGGAAACAGAGGCATTTGGGAGTAGTTCTGGGATGACTGGAGGGTTTGGTGAGAAGGTGTTTACATGCATTTGGGGGAGCTTTCAGTGTGATATGGGGGTAAATTGTCTAAAAAATACACAGGATTTTTAAAATAAAATTGGGGGATTAGGGGGCATGGGGTTACTGGGGGGGGGGCTTCAGGTCTCACCAAATTGGGGTCAGTATAATTCCTCCACTCACCCACCCACCCCCTGCTGTATCCAGTAAGACTCCTGTATCCACAGGACCTATATCCACAGTTTCACTTACCCGCATCTGAAAAAAAAAATGTCTTCTCTAGTCATCTTCTAGGTCCTCCAGCATTATTCTACGGTATGCTTCCAATTGCTAGGTCCCCCAGCACAACTCTTTGGTATCCTTGGGCCAACAGTCATTCATTTTAATAGGGTTTGCTACTATCCATGGTTTCTGGTATCCATGCTAAGTTTGGGATCATATCCCCCACAGATACGGAGGCCATACTGCAGTGTAGATACACTCTGACTTTTCCAGGCTCTGGTCAGTTCAGTTAAATGCATTCCTCCTCCTCAACATGGTGTCCTGTTCCTTCATTCCATTAGGAGGGCCTTTGCACTACACATGTGAAGCAACTTTTTCCCTTACCAGAGGGAGATACTCAACAGGAGAGAGGCTGAAAGAACATGATCCTCACAAATTCCAATACAATTTTAGTTGAGCCACACGATCCACACCAACATCCAGATCAGAACTTAATTACCTGAAGAAAAAACATTTAGAAATGCAATTTTTAAAATACAGTCAGATCCCCATATCCACAGAACTAATATCCATGGTTTCAGTTATCCATGGCACACAGAAAGAAGAACACTTACCATAGAGTCTTCCTAGAAAATGCCTAGAGAGGCAACTCTGTGGCATTTTAAACCGGAAGTGCCATTATTTTCAGTGGTGTTCACTGTTATCTGTGGTTTCTGGTATCTGCAGTAAGTCCGAGAACTGAACCCCCGTGGATACAGGGGTTCAAATATATGCCTTTTGAGAGGAAAGCTCATGCAGAAATGCATCTTTTGAGAGAAAATATATCTAGAAATGCATATTTTGAGGTGAAGCATACACTTTGAAAGAAAATACATTTCTAAATTTATTTATTTTGAAAAGAAGTGCATTTGTGTATGTGTGTGTGTTTGCAGCAAAAAAAGCATTTTCTGCACAGAAAATAACATTTGCAGAAATAGTATTTTCTGCATCAAAAATGCTATGTCCTGTATGGGGGGGGGCTATAGTTTGAGACTGATTCTGCACAAAATTCATATGTGTGTGTGGTTTTTTAAATGCAGAAAAAAGTTTGCTGATCCCTCTGCAGAAAACCCTATTTTCTGCACACACAAAAATCCATGAGTGAATTTTCTGCAGAATAAATTTCGAACGGTGAAAAGTCTCATAATTACAGGATTTTTTTCATCAGGGTTTCCTGATATGTAAGAAACATAATTTTCAACCATTTTGAATAGTTCTGAATATTCTTTCCATCCCTAGTGCAATACTGTATACCAGATGTAGGAACTGTGGAGGCCTCCAGATGTTGAACTGCAACACCCATTGTTCCTCACCATCAGGCATGCTGGCTCAAACTGCAGGGAATTGCAGTCCAACAACCTCTGGAGGCTGTACAATTCCTACTCCTGCCATTTAAACCTCTTCCAAAATTGAATAAAATCTGAATAAGGCTTGAATTTTAGCCTATGCTTAATACTACCATTAAATATATATTGAAAGCTCTTGCTGAACTTTAAAAATACTTTACTTCATCTAGCTCATGCCCAGAATTTGTCACTTCCCAGGGTTAGTTTTTCTTTAAATCAATGAAGCCAAATAAATTACACACAATTGCATTCATACTCAAAAAATGTCCCAGGTTAAGGGGTTAAGTGCTTTTTAGTTAATTACCTAAGGAAAGCAAGTGGTTATTTTCTTTTTAAAAAAATACTGAGACTAATCTCACCTTTTAAACACTAAATCAAACATAGAAATTGCTTTAAAACATGCACGTGGCCCAGTGGAAAATGGAAAAGGAAATCACAGTTCATAATTTGTGCCCAATGAGAATACCTTTTGCAACCTGTCAGGTTTCAATTTGGTGCCGCATGCATCTTCATTCTTAATTGGTATAGTATAAATCAGTAGCCAACACACAGGAGGGACTTGATGAAATTCCTAAGGCCTAAGAAGAAGACTTGCTGGTATAGACTAGAAATGGATGAGACTTTGACTCGTATTTTAATAAAGACTCCAAAATTTGCAAATTTCTAAGATATGAAGAAGGAAAAAGTTTGAATGTGAGAAGTTTTAACCCATACCTGCTTTTGATCATTTAGTTCTTATAAGTGTGGTTTTGAATCTCTGTGTATCTAACCATCCTAAATCTGGATTGTCAATCTGTGTTTGTTTCTTTGTTTACATGCTCCTCAACTCAACAGTTATAATGCAAGCAGAGACATGAACTACTCCTTATCTAGATCAGGTGTACTGTTTTCAATTTGGCCAGTTCAGATGTGTTGAGAATTTTATAAAGTTTGCTTTTTACAAAGACTTTCCAAAATATGCAAAAAAAATTTCATGTATTCAATGGAGGGAACTTGAAATTTTCAGTTTTGAAAAGCACAGAAGAAAATGAAACTGACCTATTTATCCATCTCTAGTTCAGGCCAAAGACACCCAGAGACTGGAAGAATCTGGACCAGGAGAGCACATCTACTCTGTTAACTGTCTTGTAATGATGCAGACACAGAAACCATACCACACTTTCTCACAGCAAAAAGAACATTAAAATCCCCACAGGCCAACTGGATCTACAACAGAATGGAAAGAGCACTGTTATGAGAGAGAATATACACCACCTGCAAAGATATGGTGATTCACACTGAAAGGCAGAAACAAAAATTTGACAAATGCCACAAACACTAATGGAAACCCCAGCTGGACACATCACGGACTATTAAACCCTATAAACCAACCTGGACACAAAACGTTATTTAAAAACACTGAAATTCTGAACCAGGCCAACAACTATCATGTCAGAATACACAGAGAAGCTATTGAAATCCACAAACACCTGGACAACTTCAACAGGAAAGAAGAACATGAGAGACACTGCAGACTGGGCCAGCCAGAAAAATCAGCAGTAGCAGAAAATGTTAAAAGTAAACAAAATCTGGCTGCCAATCCTGAAAAACACTAAAATCAGAACTCAACACTTGCAAATGAACTCCTCCCAGGGACGGGGATTTCCAGAAGATAATGGACCATTAACCAACTATTAGCCAGACACTAATCTCCACCCAGAAACTAGCCATTCAAAAACACAAACTTACATATCCTCCCCAACAGGGATTCACAGTATATAAACCCCACACACCCTCCTACCCAACCATTCTCTGAATATGCCAGCCACAGATGCAGGGGAAACATCAGAAATAAACTCTTCCAGAACACAGCCTCACTGCACAGAAAAAAAACCAAGGAAAATCTATGAGTTGATTTTCTTCCTATCATCTTTCTTCACTGTCCAGCTTTCACAACCATACATAGAAATGTGAAATACAATGGCATGGATCATCCTAACTTTAGTATTCAGTGATATATCTTGACACTTCAGGATCTTGTCTAGTTCCTTATAGCTACTCTTTTAAGTCCTAATCTTCTGATTGCTTGGCTGCAGTCTCCACTCTGTTTAATGATCAAGCCAAGATCTGGAAAATCTTGAACTATTTCAATGTCATCTACATTAAAGTAATATTTCTACCCCATCTTTATGTGCTAATAGTACCTTGGAGGTTCTATTGAGCTTTCATGGGTAATGGTCTTTGACAGACCTATCCTTGTATGAATCAGTTAAACATTCTCTCTGTGTGTGCTTCTGTTTTGTTTCATGTTTTGAAATCAGCTTTTCTCTGGGCTATGCCAGGAGTAGCTCTTAGACAATGGTACCCATCTAAGATGTGTTTCCACATTGGGCACACATTTCTGCCACACTAGCAGCAGCTGTAGCTCAGCTTCCATTTCACTCAGTTTGTTAAGAGGGCTGACGCTAAGCATGTGTCTTATTTTTGGCACTGGACATTGGAAAATGAGATCTCCCAAAGCCTAGTCACACTTTCCAAACCATTAGGCAACATGAACAGGTTTCTGCATTCTACACCTCTGATGAATAATCACTCTGGGCATCTACTCCCCTTATGAGATTGCATAACCCAGTGGGTACAGTTTTGAAAGCTTCAAGCCCTGGTGTTCATGACAAGTCCTGTGCAGATGACAAAGGTGAAGTGATGTGCATTGACAAATGCAGCATCACTAACCCTGCCTTTCCAGAATTAGAAGCTCTGTGCAGAGGATTCTGGCAGTGAATGGAAGGTAGGGACATGAAGAAATGTCCACAATTCTTCCTTCATGATCAAGACAGGCTGTTTCAACATGGCAAGACAGCCTTGCCATGGAGTTTGAAACACCTTGGAAAGCTACAATCTATGAAAGTGCAGCTGTGAAGGAATCTATAATTCCAGCTTTCCACAGTTTTTCCACCTCCTCAAGAGTTCTCATCTCAAGCAGAAGAAAGAGAGAGTGAAAATATATATATATATATATATATATATATATATATATATAATTTGAGTCATTCTTTGTGCAATTTGTGTAAAAATATCTCTTAACTTCTTTTCTCTTTATGAAGGTAAACACACCAACACATGCACATGTCTACAGAAAAAGTACGGCTCACAAAGATGCAAGTAATTCACCCAGCGTTTCAATTTTTTTACAGCCTTTGCAACAAAAGCAGGACACCTTCATGAGTCTGTGCATTCATTACATCCATGTAATGAATGAAGGTTAAGAGGTGACATGATAGCCATGTTTAAATACTTGAAAGGATGTCATATTAAAAAGGGAGCAAGCTGGTTTGACTGAGTAGCCGTCTGTTGGGAGTGTTTTGATGGTGTATTCCTGCATGGCAGGGAGTTGGACTGGATGGCCTCTTTCAACTCTGTGATTCTATGTACAGGTAGTATTACCCAAATTGGTGCAGGTCTCTGGGGAACCCGCTCATGATGCCAAATTTACGTTATGAATTGGGGGAATTACAGTCTAATTGTTCAAATGAATGGCTGCAAGAGGTTGGGTAGCTTGCAGGACCTTTGCACCTGTGTATACCAGTACTAACTGCAGTTACTCTGAGTTAAAGTAAAATAAAATGTTTTTTTTTTAAATTGGAAAATAACATGGAAGCATTTGCAAACACACACACATACACACAAACCATACAAGGCTAATGAAGAGTTAAGGTAGAAAGCTTGGACAGAGGAATAGGTTAGGGGAGTATGGGTGATAATTACCAGTCCTGAAGAGCAGAGTTCCATGCAATGGAGAAGACTCATACTTGGATCTGAGGGTGACACAGTGATCCAGCAGAGTGATGGTGTCCAACTGTGGCACACACTTTGCTATTGTTTGGGGCTAATGTTTATACCTGTGTCCTGAAGGGGTGTTTGGGCTTTGAAACAAAGCTTAGATGGGTTTCCCACCATTAAACAAGAGAAACCATGATTTCACTAATTGTCATTAACAGCTGAGATATTAGAGTTAATGGGTTTATGACAACCTCTGTATTGTGGGATAGGAAAGGTGTGAGGAAAGGCTTTCTGGGGAGAATGGGTGCTTCAGTCACTTGTTTGTGATGGATGACTCATTGCCAATGTTTCAAAGAGGGGGTTATCACATACCTCAGTGATGACATTGTTTACTAGGGGCTTCACTTAATCCTATCTTAGGCGTGTCTGCCAGTAGTTTTCCACAACATCTTCATTTAGGTCCTGGTGACCTCCATTTGACCTCACTCTGGGATCACTCCAGTCTACTACACCTTGTGAAGTGTCCAATTATTGCCAATTATGAGATATTATAGGGAGGGGGTGTAAGGCCAGGTAACACTAGTCTACCTCCCAACCCAAAGCCTGACCAATCATTTGGTATCTGCTGGTATTAATGCTTAAAAGGTTTTCTAGAAAAGAGGCAGGGAAACTTTTCCAGCTTGGGAGCTGAATATCGATTTGGATTCATTCATTCATTCATTCATTTTCCATCCCCACCTTTCTCCTGACACAGGACCTGAGGCAGCTCATAACAAGGAACAAAACAAGGTACACCTAAAGCCTATCATTATTTCTCATCATCATCTTCAGATTAGTTTATGTCCTGATTTCCCCCCAAGATTGTGACCCAAAGCACCTTACAAATTTATATGGTTATGCCACATACACTGGTCAAGAGGGAAACCGTGTCAGTTTGAAGGCAAACTATGGGGCCGTCTATACAGTAAAAAAAAAAAAATGCGTATGGCATTTGGAAGATCGATCATCTGTACACACGGCCATTCGGATGTATACGTGTCTTTAGGAAGGGTGGCTAGTGAATCCTTTGTAAACTCCGTGGATTTGGGAGGATTAGCAAATCTCAAGCTAAAATCTGTACAGCCATTCATGCCATTTGCACACATATGAACAGGCAGTATAATCTGATTGACTGGCCGAGCAGGGGGGCGGGGCTAGCAAAGAGGGGAATTTGGAACAGTCGCCATGTTGAATTCCCAGCTAAGCAAGAGTCCGGTAAGTCCATGAATTTAACATTTATTCCTTTTTATTTTATATTGTAAATATGGAAAACCGGCTGTCTGCATAACAGGCACCTTTTTAAATGGAAAAAAAAAGCGGCGGGAGATTTAAAACTGCTACTTGGATCTCTCATTCCAGCCAGCTGGGCAAGGGGGATCATACGGAGTTTAAGGGGGATAAAAAATCTTGTAGGCAGATTGTATGCATACGAACAGCTGCCTTTTTGGATTTTTACCACCACCCCTATGTTTTTTTAAATTGTGTAGACATGCCCTATGTACATACAAATGCATGCATTTAGTAGAGTTTCCCACAAGCATATACAAAACCTAATCTATCTGGTGTGCTCTTGCAAGTCTCTTCATGTATGTGGTACTTCCAGGTACCTCAAGCTCCACAAAGCTACATCTCCAAGCTCTCTGGATGCCAAAGAACTAAAGGGGGCTTCAGAAATTTAAGCTGTAAAACTATGATAAACTACAGGTCTAGTAACTCACAGCAGGACAATTTTACTGAGGCAATCCCCAAAGGCAAAAACAAGGATGTGTCAGTACTGGAATGGTAATTTTTTTTAAACTTGGGTACTCAGTGTGACAGTCTCCATAGGCATGCCCTCTTCCCCATAAGAGTCCAAAAATGTAGGCAGCTATGTTGATACATATCAACCAACAAGTTCTAGCAGTTTTCATCCCAATGATGAGCAGGTTTTTTGTAAAGCTTACAGGTCTTTATTGCCCTTTCCAAGACCAAGCCACCCACCCCTCAAATACTTGGCATACCAACAGGAATAACCCAGAACAAAATAAGGGTTGCTGGGAACATTTATCCCACCCACAACTGACTGTTAAGATGACTTTATTTATTTATTTATACCCCGCTCTTCAGCCTCAAGGCTATCAGAGCGGCTTACAAATTGTTTTAAGCAATAGCTATTTACACATCTACACTGCATTAAGCAGTTTCCAATGTGTGTTAGCTAATTATGTGTTTCCAATGTGTGTTAGCAACGTGTGACAGCTAAACAGGGACACTTGAGGCACATATGACAGAAGATATCACCATCCCTGTTGATCAAAATGTCCCAGAATTTCAGAATTCCCAGAATTTCAGGATTGTGACCTGGGATCCATTACAATACTAGATACAATCATTTACAAGATCACCATAAGCTGAAGTTGACTTGAAGGCAGATAGAAGCAATAAACATAAAACTAGAAAATAATATTTTGAATACTGCTGTGAAATAATAGTAATAGTAATATAGTAGGACTAAATAACAACAACAACAACAACAACAACAATATAACATGCCACCCACACTGCACAAATAGCTGCGTTTATTTCACCTCAAACACACAACCAGTTAAATGGGACTTTGAAGCCAACAGCCAATGCTATTTGCATATTTATTCACAGCCCATTAAATTCACTTAAAAGGAGAGATTATTTCTCTCTTTTTTCCCCTTCCTTCAATGACAAAAGCAAGGAAACAGGCAGGTTTAGGCAAACACGCCACCCTGCCATCTAATATGCCATCAAAATGGCCCTTGTTACACAGATAAACCTTTTATCTCTCCCTCCCAGATTCTAATCAGGGGTTCAGTTTGCATGTATTCTTTGTTACTCCAGCAACCAATCCAACTGGGAGTCAGTCTGCCCTGGGAAAGAAATTCATTTTGACCCATTTCAGTCTCTTGTCGATTTTTTAAAAGAAAAAAATCTTTGTACATTTACATATTGGCTTTTTGTTGCATTATCAATGTCTGCAAACATGCATTTTTTGAGTGAAGGGACAGGGTTGGAGACAAAGCCAGGAAGATCCATCAATGATTTCCTACAGATGTTGTCAAAAAGAAAACAGTGTTTGGCATTCAGATGATGGGATAACAGCTTTATTATCTCCCATAATAATATCAAATCAGTATTTCTCAAAAACAGTCACAAAGCAAACAGGAGCAACTGACCACTAATTTTAGAATGCTATATCAAGCTGAAATGTCTTTCATCACCTTATTCTTTGTTGTTCTGTGCTTTCAAGTCATTTCTGACTTATGGCCACCCTAAGGTGAACCTATGATAGGTTTTTCTTGGCAAGGGTCTTGTCTAGATGATGAAAATACTTCTCATAGAATTTGAGGAAAATATATTTTGTCCCAATGGGTTCCTTCACCATTTTGTGAAGGAGGGGGGCCAAAAACTCCAACTACTCCACAGGAAAAACCTTTGCGGCTTTTCCTGACTTTTAAAAAAAACTCTGAAGGAAATGCGCATTACCACTTGTTCGGACAACCGATTCGTATTTCTGCATTATCCTGATAAGATTGGAAATGGAAAGCTAATTGGTGAGATGTGCGCAGGGGGAGGAGCTTGCCAGCAAGGCAGTGCCCAGAACCACCATGTTGGATTCTCACCATAGTGACCGTGCCCTGAGGTGACAAAACAGCCTTTTTCTTTATTTTTATTTCTGCTTAAGCTGAAGATCACACTTCCACACCTTGGGTTTCCACATTTTTTTAAAAAAAAAATCATCTGGTAGCAGCAACTGCTGACAATAAAAACATGAGTAATTCATTCATGCCTGCCATCTTGATTCATAGGCATGCCTGTTTGAACAACAAATGAATGTGGCTTCACATGCCTGGAATCTTTAAAAAAACTGTGGAGACAAATGAAAGCTACTGAAAATTGGTGTTACTGCACATCAATCCACATTTTATTGCCTTGTACTGTATAGACAAGCCCAAGGTTTGTTCAGAGGGGGGTGCCATTGTTTTCCTCTTAGGCTGAGAGAATATTACTTATCCAAGGTCACCCAGTGGATTTCCATACTGGGTGGGAATTCAAAGTCTGGTCTTCCAGAGTCCTCGTCCAACATTCAATCCACTACACCACACTGGCTCTTGCCTTGTTTTATTAAATCATTATTACAAGTTGCTGAGAATGGCTCCTACTATCTGTCCCACCCACCCCAATTTATCTTCACAACAATCCTGTGAGGTAGTTTACACCAAAAGATGGATTTGCCTATGGTCACCAAGGCAGCTTAAGAATAGAAAGGTTTTAATCTGGGGTTCACCAGTCTGGATCAGCCCTATCTAGAAACATTCAGGATAAGCAAATACGGTATTTAAGGAAATTTGACTTTCATGAAATGCTTAAGGGACATTTGCTATCTTTCAGTTTTATGAAATGCACATTTCCTTCAAAAGGAATATTCATAATTCCAAATATGCCAGAACACTGCACAACACATAGTAAAATTAATATACTGGCAGTTCCTGAAGATGATGGTTGCTAATGCAGTTTACAAAAATTAAAACTGATACAGTTTGGGGAGATTTTCAGATAATCCTTGCCATGCAAGGATCGTCTGGGACAGTTTTGTCGCAGCAGTGTGGCAGGGGGTCAATTTCTGACAACGCCATCGCTGCTGTGAGATCGTCGTTCCCTCTTGAGCAAAGGCTTGGAGCCTGCCGCACTATATTCGCCAAGATTTTATTCACAGACAACTTCCGTGAATAAAATCTTGGCGAATATAGCGCGGCAGGCTCCAAGCCTTCACGCGAGAGGGAATGACGATCTCACAGCAGCGACAGCATCGTCAGAAATCTACCCCCTGCCACGCTGCTGTGACAAAACTGTCCCAGACGATCCTTGCGCAGCAAGGATCATCTGAAAATCTTGTAAGAGAAGTGTCTACAGATGTTTTCCATGTACAGTGTTCATCAGGTCCTGATATGGGAGCTGATGGTCTCTGTTTACTTCTGCATCCATAACGTTGCTCTTTTATGTTACGAGTATATAGTTCTTTCAGTTTTTTTGGTTTTTGGTTTTTATAAAACATGAGGGGCAAATTCATTTTAAAAAAATTAAAAAGAAAAGGTATATGAGTTTCACCAGAGGCTCATTTATTCCATGTGGACCATGCATTGTGGCCTATTGGTCTATATCTGGTTCACTACTGAATTCCTAGGCTTACAAAAGATTAGTCTTTAAGCTGCCATAAAACAATGCATGTGTATTGCTACTAATATAGGATCAGATCCATAAATAAGCCTATGTAGCTAGGTTAACAGAAATAGGGTTTCTGTTCTCTCCTACTCATTGAACCTCTTCCCAACCAGAATTCTCTTGGTGACTTACACAAGCATTTGTTGTGTTACTTGCCATTACATCAACATGTCTACCATAATAGTCAAGCATGTTGGGTCCAGGACAGCGAAAACCAGTGTTGATGGTATGATTTTTGTTGTTGTTGTTATTTGCTGTCAAGTCAATCCAATTTATGGTAACCCTATGAATGAGACCTCCAAGAGCTTCAGTCAGCAGCTACCCTTTTCCTGTCTCAAAAATTCAGTGCTATGACTTCTTTGATGGAGTCAACCTGTATTGCAATCTTTCTCCTTTCCTACTCCCTTCCACTTTGCTGATCATTAGAGATTATCAGACGTGGTAAATGTACGGCGTGATAATGATGACATGATACCACAAAAAGGCTCCCCTATCACATAATGTGATGCTCATCATGTTCTGCTGCTGTGAAAAAGGTGTTCTTTTTTTATCAGTGAGCCAAGCCAGTAATTGATATCCCATGGTGTTTTTTCACAGTATTGCTTGTGTGCAAAACCACATCTCATTCTGCTGGCATGATTTCAGCATCAATGGGTGGCCCCTGCCAGAACACTTCTGGGTGAGAACACAAAAACTAGGTATGGAACACTCTTTTTGTGAACCTACCCGTTTTGCTGGCAAGTTTTTAAGTATTGTTTCAGTGCTTGTGCGTTCATTTTGTTTGTTAATGTAGGTGTTTTTAGACTTGTAAGTGCACTTGCGTCTTCTCGCGAGAACTGCCAAAGTCTCACCCATGTGAAAACACAGAAATAAACAGCACTAGCTGTCATGTTGCAGTAATTCTGGGGCAACTCTTTCTCATGATTACAGCAGTGTGTGATAAGAAGGGTTATTATGCCAGGATACTTGTGCTTTAAAATATAGTGTGACAAAAACATTTTTAAAAGCTCATCTGATTATCTCCATTATCTTTTTTTTTCCCCAGTGAGTCACGTTTTCTCAGGATACTTCCAAAGTCTGACAACATTAGTTTAGTCATATTGGATTCTAGTAAAGGTCCCAGCTTGATTTGTACTAGGACCCATTCATTTGTCTTTTTAATAGTCCATGGTATCTATCGAACTCTTCTCCAGCATCACATTTCAAATGTGTTGATTTTCTTCCTGTCAGCATGCGTAGTTTATCCAGCATTGTGAAAGGGGTTTTCCTGTACCTTCTCATGCAACATTTTATTCCAGGCTGTGCAAAAACAATTGGATAGCACCAGATGTAGCTCCAGCTCCAATTCAGCCTCCGATTGGCAACAATCAATTGGTTGTGCCAAGAGAACTTCTTTGTGCCATCACCTTGTTGGTAGCCAATGCTCTCTTGGAGCTTCTGTGAAAGACCACTGGTATATTTTACCAGCATCAAATGGGATCATCCCCAGCAACCTGAAAATCCTTCATTCAGGACTTAATCAGGCTATGCAAGTAGGGAATCATAAGGATGCCTAATGATTGCAAAAGGGTGGGTGTACCAGACGACAGCATCCTTTTGCAATCATGTACTGCTAAAAACCCGTTCTTTTTTATTGACGGCCCAAGCTGTCAATTGATCCCCCATGGTGCTTTTTTGCTGTATTGCCAGCATTTAAATCCATGCGCCATTGTACTCATGTGAATGCAGCATCAATGGATTGTGACATCCAGATAGGTGACCCTCTTTTTATGACCCTCCTTGGTTTCCTTAGAAGTTTTTATGTGTGTTTGTGTGCTTTTTAAAACTTTTCAAATGTTATTTTTTGTGTTTTTAAAATTTTCCACACTAGGTATTCTCGCGAGAAACCAGAGATTTCACTCCTCGTTCATTGCCAGGGAAGCCTTTTGCCAGGATGCAAAAAGTGAGGTATGAGGAATTCTTTTGCCAGCATAAAAACAGAACAAATCATGCCGGCAAAAGAATGTTTTGGGAGGGTGGTCTGATAAAGTCCTCAAAATGGGGAGCCCTTCTGGTTGTGGCTGTGGTGCAGAAGACAAGTAGAACCTCCAAAAAGAGGGTAGAGTCATCGTCTAAGAGCAGAACCCTTCCTGGATTGACACTGCCTTACCCCTCATTTGATCTTCCCACAGAAACCTGGGCAGCAGAGCATTCAGGGAGAATAATGCTGAAATAGGGAATTCAATAGATTGTGTTAGGTTTAACAGCGGGAACAAATGGGCATATTTCTTCCTAGGATAGAACTGTGTAGGTTTTACAATTATTTTTCTTGCTTTGTTAAACTAAGATAAGACATACATAGGGGGGAAAGATGGGAACCTCACTAGATAGATTGCACTGTTATTTTTTTAAAAAAAACAACTACCAAGTCAAATCAAAGTCAAGTCAAATTGTATTTGTATCAAACCAATGGCCATTGCAATTATAACACCTGTACAATACAATAAATACCAGCAGACATAATTCAATATAAAAATATTTTTGAATAGAATTATAATAAAGAATCTATGTTAACTTTTGAAATTAGTTAACAGAAAAATTGTGATTTTATAGTAATTTTATGTGTTATAATAACTAAGTATTGATTGGATAATATAATGTATGATTATAAAATTAATAAAAATATAATAAAAAATAATTCAATATAAAAGCTTGTTAATACTAATATCAAAACAATCTTATTACTAAAATATTTAAAATCTAGCTGTAATATTAAATGTAAACAATACAGTAGGACCCCCGTATCCACAGGGAATTGGTTCCCACCACAGGAGCAATCCCAAGGGGTGATCCCAGGGGCGAAGGGAGAAGGGAGGCAAGATCTCGTCCTCCCCTCCCTCCTCCCCTGTCACCATTCTCACCACAGGAGTGATCCCGAGGGGTGATCCCAGGGGCAAAGGGAGAAGGGAGGTGAGATCTCTCCTCCCCTCCCTTCACCCCTGTGTCACTATTCCCACCGCAGGAGCTATCCTGAGGTGTGATCCCGGGGTGAAGGAAGAAGGGAGGCAAGATCTACTCCTCCCCTCCCTTCACTCCTGTGTCACCATTCCTGCCACGGGAGTGAACCCAGGGAGTGATCCTGGAGGCGAAGGGAGAAGGGAGGTGAGGAAGAAGGGAAGTAAGATCTACTCCTCCCATCCCTTCACCCCTGTGTTGCCATTCCTGCTACGGGAGTGATCCCAGGGGGTAATCCTGGAGGCGAAGGGAGAAGGGAGGTGAAATCTCTCCTCCTCCCCTCCTTCCCCCATCTACCCCCCCCCCGCTGTCACCATCCACAGGTAATTGGATCAGTGTATGGCGAATCAGCGGATATGGGGTTGCTACTGTATGGCTAAAAGGACAGATGGACGGATGGACTTCAGATGAAATAAGACTGGTAATAAGATTACCTTATTGCTTTGTGTGTGTGTGTGTGTTAACTGAAAACCTGTTCCTGTAATCTTAACCCAAGACTGGATGCAGGGGGAAACCTGATGAAGAAAATATACAAATGGAGTTTAGCACTTCACATCTGGCCCCAGCTTTTCTGAAAGAACCCAAAGTCCATTCCATGATCCAACCAAGACTGGGCTGAAAATCTGGGTTTGAATGCAAAGCTACAAAGAAACAAAGGTCCTTTGATTTTTGGAAATTATTTTAGCTTCTTAGTAAGCTGAGGATGTTAAGGCGATTAAAGAGCCACTGTTTCAGTTTCAAGTTAAAGACTATATTGGCCAGCCAGAAAATTACTCTGTTTGTTATTTTTTTATTCTAAATCATATCAAAGATGGATATGATGTGACTGTATCAGTCACTACCATGCTAAAAATATTGGACGAGGATCCAAAAAGCTATCCAAACTCTAAATGCCAAGTCTTATGAAGTCAGACAAAAGTATATATTTAACATCTTTTTAACAAGGAGGGAGGGGAGGGCAGGAACAGAATTAATAGGTTTCCCATTTTTCCAGCTTCTTTTTTTTAAAGTATACATGCATTATTATTTAAATGATAATTCTGTCTTAGCCCATTAAAGAAAATCCCTCTCTGATTGGACATTACATGCAATGTGAATAAATAAACAGTCTAAGTTTGATGTTGAAAAACTTGACAGAAAATGCTTATTTTTTCTTTTCGAGGGGAAAAGGAGAAGCTTTATCCAGAGTTTCTTCCTGTGTTTTACTATTGTAGTGAAATAAGTATGTTTGGAAGAAGGACAAAAATGAAGGGGAAAAAATATTAGAAAAGTTTAAAATAGTACCAGTCTTTAACAAGTGCAGGTCAGACAGACAGACAGACACACACACACCAAATACATGGGACCAGTACCCATGGTTTCAATTATCCGTCATCCAAAATCTATGGTCTCTGGAAGTTACCGTAGAGTTGCACTGGAGATGCCTAGAGATGCATCCTCTAGGCATTTCCTAGGATCTCCAGAACAATTCTGTGGGGTTCTCTATTGCCCAAAGTTTCAAGTATTTGCAGTAAGATTGGGAATCTATCCCCTGCAGATACAATGGGCGGCCCTTATTCCAAAGTACCGTAAAGTCGTGACAGATCAGGAATTCCTTTCCAGATCAGGTTTCCTTTCCATTTACTATTTTTATGTGTTGGACTAGAAAAAAAGTGGTTCTCAACCTTTGGTCCTTCAGCTGTCTTGGACTTCAGTTTCCAGAACCTGTCATCATTGGTCATGCTCACAGAGGTTTCTGGGAGTTGAAGTACAAAAGAGCTGGAGAATCAGGAGTTTAGAACCCCTGAGCTAGATGAATGGAAGGATGATGTCTTTCTCATTTTTGGGGTTTCTTTGTTTGTTTGTATTAATTTGGAAGTTAAGCTGCTGAGTGTAAGGGCTCCCTTTGACAAGATAATTCAGAATACACTTATGGCAACTTTCACAGATGGACTATCTGAAGATAGGTAGTCTTTGCCATCCAGTACACTGCTATAAAATGAACTGGCAAGGGGCGTTTAAGGGAGCAGTTGAGGTATTATTCTGTAGGCCTCCCCTACTCCAATAGAAAGGTCCAGCTGTCTTTTTAGCTGTCTTGATTGATTCAACTGCTAAGAGTAAAAAATGACACAACACTATGCAGCTAACAGTATGCATAAGATGGCAATGAACAGAAAATAAACACATCACAATCTGAAAGCATTTTTTGAAATTGAAAATCAACTCAATTTAAAGATATAGGATGTGCTCCAAATTCATTACACTAACCAGGTGTTTTGCCACAGCTGAGTGGAGAAAAGGTTTGCATGCAAAACAAGTACTGTGCATGGGGTTACAAACAGGGAATGTGCCTACAGAGCCACTCTCTCAGCAGAGTATATATAGACATGGGAAACTTCAATCTTTGTATCAGCTGCCTTCATCTCATAATTATGACAAACAATCTATACTGTTTTGGAGGAATCACACAATGAACAGAGATGGAATATTATAAATTTATAAAACATGAACTTGAAAGGAGAAGGGAGTCAATCCAATACATGGTTTTCCAAACATCATGATTGGCATATTGTTGTATTTTGCAATGTAAAAAGCATCTCATACAAGGTAGATGCAAAATCCAGACAGAAGCACTCTTTGATGTGCCTGGGTAGAGATCCAGAATGACTCACATGGAAACAAGTCTCCATGAGTGATGGCCTTTGCAGTGAATGTAAAAGGATAATCATTTTTAGTACCGATGCCATGTAAGCAGGTGCCTACAGTAAAACATTTTTCACTTATGTTAAGATATTAAAGAATGTAAGATTCACCTTGGACAATCAAGTCTCTTCCTTGGATTGATACAGTTGAGTTTGTTTCAATGCGTCTAGCGTCTATTGTTTTTAAAAAAGGTGTTCTACTTTTCTACAGCTTGAACTCTCTTTAGAATCTAAGGATTAGGTGGATCAATTTTCCCCTTCCCCATCTTCCACAGAAAGAAATGATAAATGCTATCATTTATCAGCAAAACAGAGAACAGGGCATACACTACAAAAATCTTAGTGTCTGTTTAAAGAATAGGTTTAACCTGAAGTTTTAAAAGATAAGATTTAGACATCCCACATCTAGTTCTTGTTGTTCTTGTTGTTGTGTTTGCCTTCTGCCTTTCCAAAATATTCAAGGCTGTTAACTAAGAAAATGGTGCTCACATTGGAGTCTATCAGGGATAGGTGTCTATCAAGGTGTGATTTTGGCTCCCAAACCCTCAGTGGAATGAATGAAGATTACTGGGCTTATCCTTCACAAATAAACTTCACCCAGTCAGAAGTGTCTTGCAGCCACAATTAAGGACATGCTACATTACCTTTCCCCCTAGCAGTTGGCTCAGAAAATCAAGAAAGAAGCACTTGACCAATCTCTTCTTTTGCAAGCCACATTCACACCTCATCTTGACAGTAACATTTTCCACTGTGGGACTCAAGCTAATCATTAGTCAAGAGGGTGATGTGCCAGGAAAAGAGATCAATGCAGTTGTAGGCTGCATCAGCAGAACTGTTGTGTCCAGATCAAGGGAAGTACTTGTATCACTCTATTCTACTTTGGTCAGACCTCATCTGAAGTACCATGTCCACTTCTGGTCATCACAATTTAAGAAGGTGTAAACAAGCTAGAAAGTATCCAGTGCAGGGCAATCAAGTGATAATTGGATAGCAAGTGCTATGAAGAACAACTGAGGGATGGGTATGCTTGGAATTGAAGCAAAATAGCCATTGAGCAGTTCTGCCTTTTCATTGTGACCTGTTAGCATTTTACCATTCTTGTTAAACAGTGGACCCCCCATTTTCTTGGTCATTCTCTTGCTTCGAACATATTTGGAAAAGGTATTGCTTCCTCATTCCCTAACCAGTCTCAGCAAATTTTGAGTTTTAGGTTTCTTTACACTGTTCCTGAAAGCTTGGGCTACACATCTGTATTCTTCCTTGATGATTTGTCCTTCTTTCCATTCTTTATACATGTTCTTTTTTTCTTTTCACTTCCTCCTCGAGTTTACTGTGTAGTCACATTGGCTTTTTCAGATGTATCCCAATTTTCTTCTTCCATGGAATTTTTTGTGATTATGCTTTTAGCAACTCCTTCTTCATGAAATCCCACCCATGCTGGGTGTCTTTTTCCTTTAACATCTCTAGCCATGGGATTCTACCCAGTTTTTCCCTGAGCTTGCTAAAATACGCTTTCCTGAAATTCAGGGTTCATGCTATATTTGTCTAGTCCCATAATCACATGTTTTAGCATTATATGGTCACTCCCCTCTAAAGTACCAACTGCTTCAATTCTACTGACCAACTCCTCCCAGTTGGTTAGGATCAAGTCCCAGATGGCTTGTGGTCCACTAAGACTAAGAAGTCTTAGTGGACCACAAGCTGAACATGAGTCAACAGTGTGTTGCAGCAGCTAAAAAAGCCAATGCGATTCTAGGCTGCATTAATAGGAGTATTATGCCTAGATCAAGGGAAGTAATAGTGCCACTGTATTCTGCTTTGGTCAGACCTCACCTGGAATACTGTGTCCAGTTCTGGGCACCACAATTCAGGAAGGATACTGAGAAGCTGGAACATGTCCAGAGGAGGACGACCAGGATGGTGGGAGGTCTGGAGGCCATGCCCTATGAGGAGTGGCTTATGGAACTGGTCATGGTTAGTCTGAAGAAGAGAAGGTTGAGAGGGGAACATGATAGCCATGTTTAAATATTTGAAGGGATGTCATACTGAGGATGGAGCAAGCTTGTTTTCTGCTGCTCCGGAGACTAGGACACAGAGCAATTGGTTCAAACTACAGGAAAAGAGATTCCACCTAAATATTAGGAAGAACTTCCTGACTGTAAGAGCTGTTTGGAAGTGGAATACACTGCCTCATAGTGTGATGGAGTCTGCTTCTTTGGAGGTTTTTAAACAGAGGCTGGATGGCCATCTGTCGAGAATGATTTGATTGTGTATTCCTGCATGGCAGGGAGATGGACTGGATGGCCCTTGAAGTCTTTTCCAACTCTATGATTCTATGATTCCTTCCTCCACCTTTTGAAAGGCATTTGAACATATTTTTCAAAGTAAACAGAAAGGATATCAAATTTAAAAATTGTATCCAGATCACACACACCGTAAAGTGTCTCCCTGGTCACCCTAGAAATCCATGGACCCCAGGTTAACAACCCCTGCTCTACAGAAAATGTAGGGGGAAATGTTTTAACAGTAACATTTAAAAAAAAACAGGCAAGGCATAGCACAAGATCACAAATAATTCTCCTTTTTAAAGGCATGTGAAAGTTACTTTTTTGGACTAGCATTCTGAGAATCCCCACCACTATCGTGGTCACTGCATACCTTCCAACTGTTCTGATTTGGCAGGGATGCTCCCAATTAATCATCTGCCATCCCATTTTTTTAGTTGCTTTTAAAATGTCCCAGTTTCTCTCTTCTTCTTCCCCCTTCCCCCTTGTGTCTTCAGCTTACTTCAATTGCTGAAAATTTTTGCTCTCAGTTAACTCAGCAGAGGGGAGAGGAGAAGGAGAGGAGGGGTGGAGTCTTGCCCTGTCAAGCTGGCTCAGGAAAAAGCAAACTCGAGCAGCTTCTCCTAGCTTTTGTGCTCTTCCTCATTAATAACTTTTGCTGTCTTGACCATACTCTGATCTTGGCATCGTGTGTCCCATTTTTGAATTGTCCCTGGCTAGGGAGGGGGGCTGTCTGGGAATTGTAGTCCACAAAGATCATTTTTTCCAAGCTCTGCCCATTCAGTTAGGTTTTTGCCCATGTCCATGATATACAAACCCCACTTTAAATTAGTGCAAAAGAAGTGTATATATTCTTTTGCTCTTAGAAATGTCAGACTTATACTTTCATTTGTTCAGAGAACTGGTGGGTACACTCAGCAACTTGGAATCCTATGATGTATCCATCGAGAATTTATGTGAGACTCTTTTAAACTCATTGGTGTTAGAACTCGTAGGCACAAAACCCAAATATAGGTTTAGAACATCAGCTTCAAAGGCATTTTGTTATGCCTCATTCACCTTCTTCTGCTTCTCTTTCTCTTGCTCTTTCACTATTCAGACATTGGAGCCAGGCTTTTTTAAAAAAACAACCCACCATATTTCAGGTGTCTGCATTTTAAAAGGCTTTGTTTATGTTACAGCTTTAGGTCAACTTAACAGGTATGTTTTAATGAAAACATCACCTCTCCATGACCTTCGGGATTTGAAGGTGAAAATGCAGTCATCGGCAAAAGGAATCCTAATCGTCATGGATGAAACTGTCAGCACTTTAAGACATTGTTTTTCGCCTTAAAGCAAGTATCTTTGTAAAGCATTTTTTAAAAACACACACACACTTCAGAGTGAATAGCCTGAAAAAGGAGTGAGATGTATAAACAAGAGCCCCAGACTGAAATATAAGGGTTACAGAAAGGTTACAGTTCTAAAAGCCCCCTGTCACCATATTTTTGAGGTGGATTTTAGACAAGCCTAAAAGAAGCTAACATTTTTCCTGGTTTTTGTTTTTCTAATTTAAGAAGTATATAACCTGACCTTCATCAGAAAGGCTTCCTGAATGGCAAGCATATAAAAATAAGATTGCATTTCTTCTCAGGCTTATCATTTTAAAGGGTATATGACACAAGAGGAAAAATGGATGAGGAGGGAAAAGGAAAATGGGAAAACCCAGGCACCGGGGTCTCGAGGATCTATGGTCCTCATAGTGTCCATGTGGTCTTTTTTATCACAACTGTCTGGAACATAAAACTTCCAAAGAGAAGAGGAGACAATAGTTGTTGGTCCTTCAAGCTGAGCAAACTGAAGGACAATCATTCCTTTCCCCACTCCCTCTTCTACATTTTGATCAAATGAGTGCTAGATTATAGCTGTGGGAGGGACAATGCCCATCTGAACTGGCTTCTTATTGGGACTGATGTTGACAGTCACCCCCCCCTTGTTTATGGTCAGGTTAAAATAGCTTGGTGCACTGTGAAAACAAAATAGCACCATGGAGGCATACTGTAAGTGACCGATGCAGGCAAACATTATGTTGTGCATACATTTCTTTTGGACAATGCACAATTTTCATATCCAGCTGATGGCAGCATAAACAGAATTGCCTGTACAGGTCATGGGGCCCTAAAGTTCATAAAGTAGCATGTGAATGTGCATTGCCTGTATGCCTTGCCTTTGCACATTGCAATGACACAATGGGTTATCAGCCATGCAAATTGAGGATAAATCCTCATGTCTTGCTATGTTGGTATTCAGAATAGGGATTGCATAATGAAACTCTGCTGGTAGAGATTTACGCAATGCTGAAGCACTGTAGGCTCTTGGTCACTGGGGGCAGACCCAGATTGCAGAGGTACACTAGCCCAATTTCCCTCTGTGATCGCATTGATTTTTTTTTTCACATCCACATCTAGCCAGACTGTCATCTTCAGCTTCTTTGTGGTCTGGTTGTAGTGGGGTTTTCCACTACCACAAATCCTTACAGGATTTCTTCTCTTTTCCAGAGGATTTTCAACAGTGATAGATGGGACTGATTGATTGATTTGATTTGATTCCTGCCTTTCTCCCAAATGGGACAATACCCACTACAACAACCAGGGAGCCCTGGTGGCGCAGTAGTTAAATGTGAGTACTGCAAGTCACCACGTTGCAAGTTCGATTCCAGCGGGCTGCTCCAAGGTTCACTCAGCCTTCCATCCTTTCTTAGGTCAGTAAAATGAGTACCTATGGAGTACAAAGGTTTTAAAAGCATTAAACAATCAATCCAATTAAACACTATTTTAACAACATTAACTTAGAACACAATAAAAAAACACACAGGATACATACAGGTCGACCAGTGTATCCATGGGGAATATGTTCACAGACTTACCACAAATACTTGAAACTCTGGATAATAGCGAACCCCATCAAATTGTGCTGGAGGACCTAGGAAATGCCTAGACAGGCTGCTTCTCTAGGCATCTGCAGGGTGACTCTATGGTAGCTTTAAGCAGAAGTTACCATAGAGTCATGCTGGAGGACCTAGGAAATGCCTAGAGAGGCTGCTTCTCTAGGCATCTCCAGGGTGACTCTATGGTAGCTTTAAGCAGAAGTTACAATAGAGTCATGCTGGAGGACCTAGGAAATGCCTAGAGAGGTTGCTTCTCTAGGCAGCGCCAGCATAACTTTATGGTAACTTCCCATGGTTGCTCTATGGTAATTTCTGACAGAATTTACCATAGAGTTGCACTTGAGGACCTAGGAAATCCCTAGAAATACCATGTTTTAAAGCTGTGGGTACTGGTCCTGAGCATACAGGGGGTACCTTGCATTGTATATTATCTGGGTTTACTGCCTGGGTGATCCACTTTTGGAAATCTTCTCTCCTATCTTTGCCTCCTATCCCCTAATTCTAATGCTGTCTACCAGGAGTGTAGCCACAGGTGGGGAAAAGAGAACATCACCCCACCCCATAACAATTCTGGAAACGAAATCACTTCCATCTCCACATTTCTAGCACTGCAGTAGTGTAAAACTTTGAGGAATTAGTTCACACCTAGAACATTTCTATTTGCTGTATTTGCATTCTCTTGGTAACTTTGCCTGCCCCTTTTTCTTTGGGTGCTTAAACTGTATCTCTGTTTTCAATATCTCACTCTCTACAACACTAGACATATAGGGACTGAAGGAAACCTTGGGGTGGCAGAATTCTTATTTGGAGAGGCAGTGCCCTCATTTTGCCCTGGTAGCTACAACCCTTCCCATCTCTAGATATAATGTAGCACCTCTCCACATTAAAGAGAAACCCCTCCCTCATATTAGTATAGATGTGGGCAACTGTATTAATGCAAAAAATATGATACCTTGTTGAAATCTTGCCCTCTTTTTTCAAGCCATTTCTGATTTGCAGGTGACTCTAAGGTGTACCTCTCTCAGGGTCTTCTCAGCAAAATTTGTTCAGAGGGGGTTTGCCATTGACTTACTTTGAGGCTGTGAAAATGTAACTTGCTCAAGGTTACCCAGTGGGTTTCCATGGCTGAGCAGAGATTCAAATCTTGGTCTCCTGGTGTCCTCGTCCAATGCTCAAACCAGTACAATGTGCTGGCTCCCATTTCCATCTATCAGGTAATGTATGCCATGTACAGTGTGGACTTTATCAGATGTCACAAATATGGTGTCATGATGACAACTAATGAACCAAAATGGCATGCATACCATACAACATTCTCCTTTTGCAATCATGTCTTGTCAAAAAGTTGTTCCTTTTTATTGACATGCCAAGCCATCAATAGATCTCCCCTGGTACTTTGTTGCCGGCATTGACAGCGAGCCCTCAGTATCTGCTGGAGTTTGGTTCCAAGACCTCCCATGAATACCAAAATCTATGGATTCTCAAGTCCCATTATATACAATGACATAGTAAAATGATGTTCCTTATATACAATGGCAAGATCAAGATTTGCTTCTTGGAATTTATTTTTTGGGGGAAATATTTTCAAGCTGTGGATGGTGGAATCCGTGGATGCCAAATCTGTAGATACAGAGGGCTGACTGTATTTTAAACACCATATAGATTAAAAACTATATGAAAACTTCAGCAAAAGCATAAATATAAAAGCTATTTTAAAACAATTAATTTATAAAGTTAAGTATGAAACATTCATTTAAAAAACTATATACAAACAATAAAAACTGCACCTCACAGCATTAAAAGACTATCACAGTCAGCTTCTAAAACCCTGGTGGCATAAAAATGTTTTAACTTGCCAATAGAAGGAGAGCAACCATATTGCAGTTACAGATCCATAGCCTAGAGCTACAGATTGGCAATTCCTCCACATTCAATAATACTATGTACTCAGAATTGTGGTACTATTACCATGAGCGTAAATGCCCCCACAAACCTACCTTAACAGCTAGCAAGAACACCAAGTGATAGAAGTCCATCCTGTTGGCAATCAGGGTGTAGCAGGATGATGTAACCAGCCTCTTCCTAGCAGCAAACAGGGCTGCAAGGAGCAGAAGTGGGACCTCTCTCTCAATTCCTCATTATAGCTTGCTAGCAGGCTGGAAACATCATGCTGGTTGCCAGAAGAACAGACCTCCATTACTTGGTGTGGCTGCTGGCTATATGGGGGGCGGGGGCGGGCCAGGAGATGTTACTTAGGGCTGGTCTAGATGAGGGAATAAAATGTGGATTGGTGCAAACCTATGCCAAGCCTCATCAGCTTTCACCATTCTCAAAGATTTTTTTTGAAAGGTCGCTGATATGTGAAGCTATCCATGTTTGCTGTTCACTCAGAGACACGCCAGCAAATCAAGATGGCAGATTCGAGTGAATTACTCATGGTTCTATACTTGCCAACTTGCCCTCACCAAACATATTTAAAAAAAAAAAAAAAAAAAACCTAAATCCAAGGTGTGGAAGAGTGATCTTCCTCTTAAAGAATGAAAAAAAGAAAAAAGAAAGGCTTTTTCCTCACCTGAGTGCATGATCATTACGGTGACAATCCAACATGGTGGTTCTGGGTGCTGCCTTCTTAGCAAGCTCCACCCCCGCACACATCCCTCCAATCAGCAATCATCTTCAGAAATGTGCTGTGATGCAATTTGGTTGTCCTAATGAACAGCAGTGTGCATTTCCCCATAGTTTTTTTAAAAACTTGGAAAAAGCCCCAAAGGCTTTCTCCCCATAGTTTTTCTGAATTTTGCTCCCCCTCCCTCCAAAAATGATGGAACACTGCAGAACACTGTAGGATCCCATTTAGACACATGGGATACTCAGGAGATTCTATGAGGATTTATTTCACCATCTAGACTACCCCTTAGTTACACATTTATAACAAAGTCAGTGATGCAGGATCTTAGCCTAGATTTGTCATGGGTGAGGGTTCCCAAAGCTAAGAAAGACAGAAAACAACTCCAGAGAATACATTAGCTCTCTCCAAAATACTTGCTGTCTAAAAATGCCATTATGAGTACACTAAAGTATAATGTCTGGCACTTCTGCTTTTTAAAGAAAAAGCCAGCGCTTTCCACACATGATTTCAATCTGACAGGTTGGACTTTGTTGACTTGGCGAAAGAGAGGATTGGAGGATACCAAAAGAAACAAATATTGAGAAGACTCGGTGCTGAGCACTAGATGCAAAGTTCCATTGTACTGGAAACTGGCTTGAAAGGCAGGACTGGTCTTGTCTTTCAACAACAACAAAAAATGCCTGTTTAAAAATAGAGAACTCTCTGGCAGCCTTTGCACCTTTGGTTTAAGGGCAGGATTAAGTTAAACCTGGCCAAATGATTTTAACACTTTGCTACAGTCACACTTTACTATTGTTGAGTAAACTGTATCATAAAGGAAGTGTTAATGCTAACTGCAAATACCTCATTATAACACAATCATGAATTGAAAGAGTCACAGCAAGGCCTGACTTAGTTATATCCCAGTGTTTTTTGTGTGTGTGTGTGTGTGTGTGTGTGTGTTGTTTGCTTGTTTTACTGTAATGCTCTGTTGGAAAGGGAATGCATTTGAGAAAGGGAGTGTATTTAAGAATGCATTAACTTTGGACATTTCTCAGCTACATCAACAGGTAGTATAGTGTCCACATCAAGGAAAGTAATAGTACCACTCTATTCTGCTTTGGTCAGACCTACCCTGGAATACAGTTGTATCCACAGTGGTTTGGTTCCCAAACTTACTTTGGATAACAGAAACCACAGACAGCATTGAGCTGTATTGAAATAAAGGACTTCTCGTAAAAATATACCATAGAGTTGTGTTGAAGGACCTAGAAGATGCCTAGAAAGGATGCCTCTCTAGGCATTTTCCATCACAGCTGTATGGTACATGTCCCCTATTTTGTGTCCTGCGGATAACTGAAACTGCAGGTATTGGTTCTGCATATACAGCGTCTCACTGTACTGTCTCCAGTTCTGGTACCACAGTTCAAGATAGACATGGACAAGCTAGAACATGCCCAAAGGAGGGTGAGCAAGGTAGTCAAAAGTATAATATCAAACCCTATGAGGAATGCCTTAGGGAGTTGGGTATGTTTGTTTATTTATTTTTATTAGTTACTTATACCCCGCTCTTCAGCCACAAGGCTATCAGAGCGGCTTACAAATTGTTTTAAACAATAGCAATTTATACATCTACATTGCATTAAGCAGTTTCAATGTGTGTTAGCTAATTTAACTTGTAGAAGGTGATGATAGCCATCTTTAAATATCTGAAGGGATGTCATGTAGAAGAGGGAGGAAGCTTGTTTTCTGCTGCTCCAGAGACTGTGACACAAACCAAAGGATTCAAATCACAAGGGGGAAAAAAAGATTCCACCTAAACATTATGGAAGAATTTTTGTACTTTAAGACATGTTTAAGAGTTGAATAGGTTGTGTTACCTACCCTGATACCCCCAGACCCATATCTATAATAAATTGGCAATATTTAATAATTAGGCCAAATGTGGCCTTCACCATAGTGTGGCCATTGCGAATTAACATTTCTTTGGCATTTGGGTGGCCTTCCTTAAGTGCATTCCTGACTGAGCAGTGTTTGTCTTTGGGATTCCTGGTTGTGGAACTTCCCCAGCTTCAATGGGCACATTACGTGTGGGATGTATGGTCCAAGATCAGACTGCTGGCCTCCTCATCTGAACCCATAACCACAGAGAGATATTTCAGAGAGATACAAACCAGAGGGCCATGGTGGGGCATGAAGAGAGTTGGATGGAAATTCACATCTCCTCATAGCATTCTGAAATAGCAGCTATAACACAAGGACGTCCCCCTCCTTCTCTATCCCAGAGTAATTTGAACATCGGATGTGTTCCATCTGACCAGTCCCAGCCAACAGTAGCCACTGCATTTTGAACCAACTGAAGTTTGACTAATTAACTTCCTCCACCATCTGCGGAGGTGTCTTCAGAAACAATAGCTAGTGCTTTCTCCATTCTGCACTATAGCTTTCTGAATTGGGAGTTAGATTGCAGACAAAGTGGGGTGATATGTATTGTCTTCTTTGTATGACAATAAATCTGCACTTGCTCCTTTAGTATGCATTTTCCTGTTGTACAGTTCTCATTCTTTGAGGCCCTGAGAAAAGCCACGTATGCCCTTCACTTCAGCTTACATGCATATGACCCAGAGATAATAATAATAGCCCTTTGACTAGTCTGTCTCAGCAGGCAGTTATATGGCTCACTCACTAAAGGCAGCAGAAAGGCTTTGAAGATCCTGAAGCAAGTGTTTTTTATGACTGCTTATTCACTTTACAGGTCAACCCCCTTCCCTTCCCTATACCCCCAGAATCAGTATCCACGGTTTCACTTATCCATGCCTGAAAAAATATGTTCTCTCTAGGCATTTCTAGGTCCTCCAATGTGGTTCTATGGCCAACATCTGGGGTCTTGGACCATATCCCCCACGGATAAGGAGGTCAAGCTGGACAGCAGTTTGACACCACTTTATCCACCCTGGTATCTGTAGTTTTGTGGGGCATTTAGGCCCTGTCTAAACGGTGAAAATAATTCTAATGGAATTTGAATGGAAGGCAAGCTATCTATATGGACACCCTATCAATACATCTCACTCAGATGGGAGGTAGCCAAATCCACCTTAAACTCCATCAGGGAAGCCTTCAGGACTTTTTCTGGAGTTTTTAAAAAGCTCTGTAGGGGATGCAAATGTCCAATCGTTAAGACAGTTGCATTGGCATTGCTATGATGAGGCAGTGCAGGCTGATTGGCCGGATGAGCGTGGGAGTGGGGCTTGCAAACAGGGAAAGTGCCTCTGCCACCATGTTGGATTTTCAGCTAAGTGAGAGATTGGTAAGGTGATAAAATGGTGATCTTTCTCTCTCTTTCCTCTTTTTTTCTTTCGTAAAGGCGAAATATCGCTTGTGTGCACAATAGTAAACGTTTTTTTTAAAAAAAAAGGCCGGTGGCAGCAGATTTAAAATGGCAAGTAATTCCCTCATGGCTGCCATCTTGGCTATGGAGCATGCAAAGTTTATGGGGGCTGTAAAGACTGGTTGCAACTGTGGCAAATTGCTGCTATTCTGGAGCAATCTGATTTCCCCCCCTCATATAGATGGGACCTTAGTCTTTTCTATCAGAGAACTCTAGTGCCTCACTAAACTAGAACTGCCAGGATTCCATAGGGAGTTCACCTGTATTAAATGCAGAAATAAATTATAGAATGGCATTAACTGTTCATAAACCTGTACTCTCATGCCCCAGAGAGCTTAGTGGTGGCTGGTGGCTTCCCATGTCAGTGGACAAGTGGACGCATTTTGGGGTTTAATCTGAACTTTCAAAGAGCTATATAAGGTGCTGAACCTCTTTTGGAGACAGGACATATCACCTTGCCTAGCTTTAAAGTTCAGAATAAAATCTAAAGTTGATTCTCTACCTTACAGACATAGAAGCCACCAGTCACTGTCTAAAAATCTGTTTTATACTGATTCTGATTTCTGGTCCGCCTTCCTCAGTATCGTCTACTCTGGTTGGTAGTGGAGAAGGAAAGGAAGTTCACTGGGTTTGCATTTCCCTATGCAAATATTGTTCCAGATTTTTAGCATATGTGTTGGCAAAGGGAACCCACCTATGCAAATATCCATTTCGTACCTCCTGAGGCTGATAACAAAATGAATGCCGGGGGAGGGGGTGCCTTAGAAATCCACACGTTTCCCCAGGCTTCTGATACATTTCAGTGAAGTAAAAAGGACACTGAACCATGGATTCATCTGAAAGATATAAAAGCTGAAAAGGCATATCTTTGAAAAACATACAAAATGTACAATGGGGAAATGCATAACCCAACCCCAAAAGCATATAATGCATATAGAGCAGCATATAATGCATCTAAAACTTGGAAAACATAGAATCATAGAATTGCAGAGTTGGAAGAGACCACGAGGGCCATCCAGTCCACCCCCCTGCCACGCAGGAAATCACGATCAAAGCATCCCTGACAGATGGCCATCCAGCCTCTGTTTGAAGACCTCCAAGGAAGGAGACCCCACCACGCTCCGAGGGAGTGTGTTCCACTGCCGAACAGCTCTTACTGTCAAAAAGTTCCTCCTAATGTTGAGGTGGAATCTCTGTTCCCAGAGCTTGCATCCATTGCTCCGTGTTCCAGTCTCCGGAGCAGCAGAAAATAAGTCTGCTCTATCCTCAGCGTGACACCCCTTCAAATACTTAAACAGGGTTATCATATCGCCTCTTAACCATATTTTTTCCAGGCTAAACATACCCAGCTCCCTAAGTCTCTCCTCATAAGGCATCGTTTCCAGACCTTTCACCATTTTAGTTGCCCTTCTCTGGACACGCTCCAATTTGTCAATATCCTTTTTGAATTTTGGTGCCCAGAACTGGACACAGTATTCCAGGTGAGGTCTGACCAAGGCAGAATAGAGTGGCACTATTACTTCCCTTGATCTAGACACTATACTTCTATTGATGCAGCCCAAAATCGCATTGGCCTTTTTAGCTGCCGCATCACACTGTTGACTCATGTTCAACTTGTGGTCTACTAGGACTCCTAGATCCCTTTCGCACGTAGTCTCATTTAGCCAGGTCTCCCCCATGCTATATCTATGCATTTCATTTGTTCGCCCTAAGTGCAGTACAGTACAAACAAATCATGTTTTCTTTTGTTGGGAAATATGAACACAAATTTCCATGTGAGACTGTCATGATCCAATATAGAAATGGGAGGACGTAAGGACATCTGTGGGTTTGGAAGCAATACAATGAAAACTGACAGGTTTTCACATCCCTGTCTGGTGCTGGATGAGCAACTTCCCAAGATCTCGTGGCCACACAACCCTCCCCACTTAATCTCATAGAGCTGTGCTTCCTATCACACCCCATGTTTGTAAACACACACACAGAGACATATACACTACTCACTTGTTTTAGACAAGGCCCACTCTTAGTCCTAAAAGCTCAGAGCCCCTACTTTAAAAAAAATGCTAGTAAAATTGCTTTCCTTGTCTTCAGAGGGTTTGAGAAGTAAGGAGGAGGATGCAGTGGAGGCCTTGGGCTGTTTTTTGCCCATCCCCTGTTGTAGAATAAAGCACAAAGTCAGAATAATAAAAAGGCAGGTCTAAACAGAGCAGGGACAAGAACCACCTACAAAGACTGCCTGGTCAGGATGAACCTAGGCAACACCATCTTTCTCTAGCCCTCCTACCCTACCATTCTTTAGTCTTCCAGTTAAGGGGAAGGAATCTCAGGGGGAGAGCACTGTCCTGAAAAATGTGGCCATGCATACGTTCCCTATTCATTAGACTTGTTCAGGGGGGGGGTTAATTATAATTTAATGGCATTTCAGGGGGGGTCTTCTATTAGTGGAGGGATCAGTGAATTGAAGAAAACGGTTTTCCCAAAGATGCTTCAGGCACAGAGCATGACCAGAAAGCAGCTAAAGCAAGTTTATACAGGCATGCTTCAGTTAACAAAGCCGCTGATAAAGAAGTTCCTTTTTATAAAGTCTTTATACACTAGCCCAGCCCCCTTTCTCGTCTTCTCCTCTATCTAGATGGAGGTTTTTAGCATTGAGAGTAAACAATGCAATAAAGCTTGAGCTAGGGAAAAAAGGGTTTTCTACTCTAGCTCTACTAATTTAGCTGTATCTGTAGTAGGGTTGCTCAGTAGTAGGGCTGCCAAAAGATGGCTCCTGTACCTTAAATGATTCTGTAGAAGATAGAATTTCGGTATATGTTTCTTGTTACCTGGGGCTTGTCTATACGAGGCAATAAAATGTGGACTGATGGACACTAATGCCAATTCACATCAGTTTTATTTGTCTCTGTGTTTGTTTGTTTGTTTCAAGATCGCAGGCATGCAAAGCCATACACATTTGTTGTTCAAACAGGCATGCCTGTGAATCAAGATGGCGGGCACAAGTGAATTACTCGTGTTTGTATTGTCACCAATTGTCACTGACAAATAGTATTTTTTTTAAAAAAAAAGGCATATCCAAGGTGCAGAAGTGCGATCTTCCACTTAAACAGGAAAAAAGGATGTTTTGTCTCTTTAGCACATGATCGCTATAGCAAAAATCCAATGTGGCGGTTTTGAGCACTTGCCTTGCTAGCAACCTCCACCCCCTCCACATGTCCAACCAGTCAGCTTTCCACTTCCGCTCTTATCGGGAATTCACAGCAAAGTGAATTGGTTGTCCCAATGAGCAGGAAGGCACATTTCCTTCGCAGTTAATATATAGATATATGGGGAAAGCCAGAAAGGCTTTTCATGTGCAGTATTTGAAGTCCCCCTCCCATTTCTGAATATAGCAAAATGATGCAGGATCCCATTGGGACAAAAGTTATTCTCCTTGAATTCTATGAGGAATATTTTTGCCATATAGACAAGCCCAAAGTTGTGTGACAAGCAACACCTTTTGAAATTCCCTTTTCTACAGAAAAGTACAGGAGCCATTTCCAGTTTTCAGTATGGCAACCCAACCCAGTAGGGATGTCTAATGGTGTGACCAGCCCTGCTTGGGATCACACATGTGTGCATTCACACACAAACCGAAGCATAACATACATTACGGAGATACTCCTTCCTCACTCTCAGACTACACTCTTAGAAAGATTCTCCTTCAATTCATCTGATATTGTTTGTTATTGTTACCTGCCATCAAGTCAACTTTGACTTATGATGACCCCATGAATGAGAGAGCTCCAAGTCATCCTATCATCAATAGCCCTGCTCAGGGCTTGTAGACTCGGGGCCATGGCCATCTCAATTGTGTCTATTCATCTGGAATGTGGTATATTCCTACTACCTTCTGCCATACCAAGCGTTTTTGTCTTTTCTAGTGAGTGATATCTTCTCATGATATGGCCAAAGTACAACAGTCTCAGCTTAATCATCTTGGCTTCTAGGGAGAGTTGAGGCTTGGTTTGCTCCAGGACCCATATATTTGTCTTTTTAGAAGTCCACAGTATCCGTAGAACACCTCTCTAGCAGAAAAGAGTACCAAGAGAAAGTTGGCATTCTCTTCTTCCCTCTGCAGTAGCACAAATACACCCCAGGGCTTACTATTCTGCTGGATAGCAAAAAACCCCCCCCCTTTCATTGTTGGTGGAGAATAGAGGTGATTAGAGAAGTGTCTGGTAGGGTTCCCATAGCCAGATATAGACAAATGGCATACACCAATATTCTGCATCAGCTACTTAGTTATGTATGCATAACTAAGGTCTTGTCTATACAGTCAAAATAATCCAAACTGCATGTGGTACATTCATATGGACATGTGCATAAATACATGTCATTTGGAAGGGGGGAAGCCAAATCCACCACAAAGTCCCTGTGCTTTGTCTGCATTTTAAAAAAAGCTCCATATGACATGCGAATGTGTGATCATTTGAATACTTGAATTCGCACAGATACGAACAGGCAGCATAATCTGATTGGCTGGACAAGCATGGGGGTGGGACTAGCAAACAGGGGAAGTGTCTGCAGCCACCATGTTGGATTTTTGGCTAAGTGTGGGTCCAATAAGTCAATCAAATGGCGATCTTATACTCTTTTTTTCTTTTTTTGTAAATATGAACTATCGCTTGTGTACACCATGGGAAACTGTTTTTTTTTTAAAAAAAAATGATTGGTGGCCTCAGATTTAAAATCACAATTAAATCACTTGCAGCTGCCATCTTGGCTAGGGGGTCATGTGGAGTTTAGGGGGGCTCTTTTGACCGTGAAGACAGGTTGCATCATTGCAAATGTGTGCTTTTTCAGACGTGTTCGTATTTTCCCCCCTTGTATAGACAATACCTAAGTAACATCTCCTAGCCACACACACACATGCGTGTGCACACACACACACAGGCCACCTTAAGAGCCAGCCACTAGAACAGGTGAAAAAGTTCTGTTTAGCTTCTGATTGGGGCACACAGAGGAGGAGGAGGAGGAGACCTCCATCTTCCTCTGGCCAGCTAGTGAGGCTGTGGCAAGGATTGCAGCAGGAGTCCTGCTTCTGATTATCACAGTCTCGCTGGCAGGAGGTAAACAGAAATGTCATTCTCCTTGCCCTCTGATTGGAAGATGAATGGTCAGCTGCTGGCTTTTAAGGTGAGTGGGGGTGGAATTTACATAGTGTTAAAGTAAGATCATGTAGCATTACTAAGTACAATAGGACCCCCATATATACTGATTATCCACTGATTCAATTATCCATGGAATGCAAAACAGCACACCTACCACAGAGTCTTCCTAGAAAATGTGTCCTCTCTAGCCATTTTCTACGTCCTCCAAGGCAACTTGATGGTATTTTAAACCAGAAGTCCCACCATTTTCAATGGTGTTCACTGTTATCCATGGTTTTTGGTATCCATGGGGCCCCCCAGAACCAATCCCCAGCAGATACAGGGATCCTACTGTACAGAGCCCTTACAGATCTTTAACTCTAGGTTAATGCCAGCCCTACTACTGAATGCCAGCCATCATCTGCTGATAGTGCTGCAGGACTCCAGCAGACCTTGGTGGAATATGTCCTTGATATGCATCTGGCTATAGTCTGGGAGGGCTATCACAGAGCAATGGTAAATCCTGAAAGTGGTGACAGGGGAGCCATAGCATTGTCCCACAAGTGGAACTCTTACGTATGCTCAGCAATGTAGGATCTCAGCCTATAACATACACACAATCGCTTGAGGAAAGACATATGACTTAAATTGCAGTTACAAAAGTCAACATGTGCCTATTGTAGACATGGCTGCCCTCTGGTCCACTTCCATTACTGGAAAAGCATCCTCTCTAACAATACACCACTGCATGGAAAGACTGTCCAGTTTCAACAAGCATTTGCTACATGGCTATCATTCTCCCTGTTCTCTTTTTTTTTCCTTGTAATTTCTTTGTGTTTTACAAGTGTTATTCTATTTTGTGACTGTGTGAAAAGCAGAGCTGTATACAAGCTTTTTATAAATAAATTAAATTAATTAAAAGTTCTAGTTGTAGCTGTTGTTAGTTATTCTGTTCAGTTGTTATGACCATGGCCCCCACAAGGGGGGTGTCTGTGATTAGGAGGGGGACCTGGTGTGATATTATTGTAAGTTTTTTATTATGTGAATCCATTTAGAGTTTTTTAAAATAAATATAAATATTACTTTGGTGTCATCATATAAACTGACTTTTTTTAAAAAAAAATATCCTGAATCCTGTAGAGAATATCGCTGCCCTTAACCTTAGCAGTGGGAGGGGGGATGCCAAAGATCCTAGCCTGGGGGCCCGCTTCAGGATGCGGGGAGCAGTTTATGAGATCATAAACTGGATTTAACAATCTCATTACTGCTAGGGATTCACATTTACGGGTATTCATGACTGCACCTGACCCCCCAAAAACCAAACTTGTCAACAAAACAGTGCCCCAACTTAAAGGTTTCTGAAGTGCTACATATGGGTATGCTAGGAAACTATTTCTGCAATGGTCTCCTGGTGGAGGTGGTGTGTCAGGAACAGGCTGCTGGAGAGACTCCTTGGAATCCTGCGCAACTGCTTGTCACAATGCTACCCACACCAGGAGACCACTGCAGATATCATAAACCACAGCCCAGATATGCAGCACCTCAGGTTTTTTGGGTATGAGTGGCACCATCAGAGGTAGCTGTGACAATGGAGCTCTGTCATCATAGTTAAGTCTGATTATGCAAGGTCTTGGCCTTTATTTTTGGCCTATATTTACTGATTTCAATAAACTTAGGGAAACAGTGGGTGTAATCCCATGGTCAGGAGTATTAAAAAAGAAGGGAGTTCCTGATGGATGGAAGTTTCTTAAAAGTGAGATATTAAAGGCACAACTTCAAACAGTTCCAATAAGGAGGTGTCTAAAGAAACCAGGATGGATGTCTAAAGAACTTTCAACTGAGCTAAGATTTAAAAGAAGCATGCACAACAAATGGAAAAGGTGGGGAGGGGGGAGGAATCACCAAAGGGGAATTCAAATGAATAGCCAGCTCATGTAAGGAGAAAGTCAAAAAAGCTAAAGCACAGAACGAGCTCAGGCTTGTTAGAGAGGTTTGAAACAAAAAAAAAAGGCATTTTTTTTCATTATGACTCTACCTGGCTATTCTAAATTAATTCAAGTCTCCAGGCCCAGATGAACTATATCCAAGGGTATTAAAAGAAATGGCAGAAGTAATCTCATGTCATATTGAAGGACCAAGGTTGTTTTCTGCTGTTTCAGAGATTAGGACATGGAGCAATGGATTCAAATACAGGAAAAGAAATTCCATCTAAACACTAGGAAGAACCTTCTGAGCTGTTCAATGCTGGAACGCTCTGCCTCGGAGTGAGGTGGAGTATCCTTCTTTGGAGAATTTTAAACAGAGGCTGGATGGCCACCTGTTGGGAATTTTTTGATTGTGTATTCCTGCAGGGGAGGGGGTTGGATTAGATAGCCTTTATGGTCTCTTCCAACTCTATGATTCTATCATGTATACCCCACCTTTTCCCTAAAATTAGGACTCAAGGCAGCTTACAATTCAAAATATCAACAATGTAGCTGAAAACATACAGAGGTCACTGTTAAAATAGAATTAAACTAACCACAATATTCAAAGAGCTTAAAACATACACAAAACATACAGCTAAAAGCCACACAACACTCTCTTCAAGACCCTTGCTTTAAAAACCTTCAGTTCTAAAAGTCTGTCTAAATAAAAGAGCTTTTGCATGCTGCTGAAGGACAGCAAGGAGGGGGCCATTCTGGCCTCCCTAGGCATTCCAGAGCTTGGAGGCAGCCACCAAGAAGGCTGTGTCTTGTGTTCCCAAGGTTGTTGGACTGAGAGAAGAACCTCTTCTCTCCTCTGAACCAGTTGGCACCTGGTTCCTAGAGCATCTGTCTTGTGGAGCTTAGCTCCTCATTGGATGAGGCCCAAAGATGCTTGTAATTAATTATAAGTTTTGCAAAGTTTGTTTTGACATTTTGGCGCATGCTGATGCCCTCCGAGTGTTGGGCCCCACCCTGATCCTTTTTCCAAACGCCCCATGCTGTGCTAATCTCCCACAGATGAGGCTGAATTATAAATCATACCCTAAATTAAAACCCAATTCATCATCATCATCACATTATTATTATTAATAACTCCAACCCAAGACATTTTGCATTGCTTTCATCCCAGTGCATGCATCAAGCCGGCTTCCTCAGACCAGCACACCTGCAACTAGCTCAGTGACTCTCTCCATAAACTTCTCACAGCCACACAAACAATAAAGGGAAAATTAATTTTGAAAGTGTTTGTTGTCTTCTTCCACCCTCTCCCTCTTTTCTTTTCTTTTCTTTTTTTTCCCTTGCAGGCACAAGGTGATGAAACAAGTGCATTCAACATGATGAAATTAGATGCAATTATTGCTTGAAGTCAAACAAACCTCAGCCTTACAAAAAAGGTGTGGAAACTCCAATTGGCTAACCAGCAGATTGCAGTCATGCTTTGTAACCCAGCTCCAGTTGGAATTTTGGCAGGAGAAGCTCAGGAATTATTCTGGGGGGAAAATGAGAAGGCATGTTCTATCCCATGCCGTTGCCATGTAACATACGCTTTGTATTTAGGTATAAACACTGAGATGAAGCACAACTTGCACCATCAGTGAGTAATTACAGCTTCTGGAAATGCATGCTTCTGAATTGTTAAAAGAGAGGGTGCAAGGCAGAGACAGAGAGGAGGAAATATTGTGTCTTTGTTTAAGAAATGACAATATCCATCTGTCTTCCTAGATCTGTCTTGTTTATTCATGCTAGTTGAACAGCTGCCCTGACACCTACTTTTAAAAAGAATGTCAAATCCCATTTTGGAGATGAAAATTCAAGCAGTCTCCTGTCCAAATTGGCTTCATTGGAAGGCAATCACCAGAATTTTATGCCAGGAAGCTGCTGTTGGTTTTTATTTCCCTTTTCAGTGTGCTGGGGCTGACGTTTCTATTAAAGCTCAATGATTCTATGAGTATGGCCAATCCCACCTAAGGATCCCATCACTTCCACCCCATTAATCAGTTCATCACTGTTGGTTAGGATCAGTTCTAAAATTGTTGCTTCTTCATCCTTCTGGACAATGAAATTGTCTGCATGGCAGTTGAGGAATTTGTTGGACCTTATATTCTTGCCAGAGTTTGACTTCTAACAAGTATCAACATAGTTGAAATCTCCCATTATTACTGCATCTCTCCTTTCTTAAAGTTTGGTCAGCTATTCCAGGAAGGCCTAATTCAAGTCTTCAGCCTGGCTTGGGGGTCTGTAGTAGACTCTCACAATGCCATTACTGTTGCTTCTCTCCCCTTAATTTTTATCCAGAAGGTCTCAATCTGGCTTCTAGAATTTACATCATGGATCTCTCCACAGGTATAAACATACTTGACGTATAATGGGACTCCTCCTCCTTTCCTGTTTTTTTTTTATTTCTCTGAAATAGGTTATACTGCTCTATTACTATGGTCCAATCATAAGACTCATCCCATCAGGTTTCAGTGATGCCTATTTTATGATATTTGTTTTGCTGTGTTGAGTTCAAGTTCATCTTATTTATTTCCCATGCTCTGTGCATTAGTGTGGAGACTTCTAAGACCATAAGTCATCCCCCACCAAGTTGCTTATTTAAGTTTTCTTCTATGGCTATTCATACAGCCTGCTTATAAGGTCTGCTTCTAGGCACTAATTCACTCCATGTATCTAAAGAAGTAGACAAAAGGCTTGTCTACACTGGCCAGAATACTCCATGGTCTGGCCAGAGTACTCTAGCCCTAGGCCTGCAGCATTTTCCCTCTGTTACCTGTCCTTCTGTTGCAGCAACGTAGGGGTGTCTGCACACCCATGTTTCTCATGTGAAACAGCACTTCTGCCCCTCGTGCCAGTCACACCTTCTGAGGCCAGGAATGAGGCACCTGGACATGGCTGTGCCAGGCACCATACATCCTCTCATTGTGGTAATGGAATTCACTGGATGTGGACAGTTTGTCATGAACCCCCTTAGCAGAGGAGGAGGAGGAGGGAAGGAACACAGATAAGGCAGAGGGGGGAAAGTATAGCTGAGTCTGAAGAAGCAGAAGGAGACAGCCTGGCTCAGCCTGAAGATACAGCTGAAGCAGATAAAGTACCCATACCTCATTTGGAAGAATGAACAGCTGGTCACCCAGTGATGGATGATCTAGACACCATGCCACCTGCTTTCTTTGAATGTAGGAGGGAGAAGCACCATGCCCTACACTGCCATTTAAATACCAAACGCTGACCTGCCTTTTTGTTAATTAAATTCACCTGGCCCTGAAACTCTGGGTATAAATTCAACCATAGCTTCCCTTTGAATTTCAGACCTGACAACTGTTTATCTTGAACTGTTGCACTCCTCCTCGATTCTTGCTTGCCTTGACTTTGAACAGACTTTTGGACTACTGCTTTAACCTTTTGCTGACTACAGGCTTGGACCAAGGAACTGACTCTACTGACTTCTGGACTGGCTTTTGACTTCCCTGGCACCTGGTATGGACTCTTGGTAACTGAACTCTGGACTGGCTTTTAACTACTCTTGCATACCATGTGGATTATTGGTGGCTGACTTCTGGACTGGCTTTAGGACTTTTCTTGTTTCTTTTGTGGACAATTTGCAGCAGGCTATAACTGCACCCCTTACCCTGTTGTTCCTGCATTCCTCTCCTGTTGCTCCTTAGGCACTTGCCAGTGTGAGTTCAGGACACAGTTCAGACTAGGAGCAGGATAAAAATTCTTCATCGTCCAGACTACTGGGCATGGGAACAAGGATCTCAGAGAAATCAAGTATAATTGATTTTCTCATCCCTTGATGAATGCAGAGCTCAAAACTCTTTTAGATTACAATTTCCTGAATCTAGTAGCCATTGTTATGTGTAGAGGCCTGGAGTTCTCTGAGGCAGTAATGCAGACTCATCCAATGCTTAAAGGATGAAGGCTTTATTTCTCTGACCAAGGCTGCAGGCTAACTACTCTAGCCTTTCCAGACACCTGATAAGAAAACCTGGAGTGTACTATATACACTTATTCCAGATTATTCAAACAAAACATGGCCTAGCTCAGGGAACGGATCTACCACAAACATTACAGCCATAGTGGCTTGTGGTTTCTGGAACTCAGATTTGCCAGATAAATTATAGAAATACTAGTTTGGCCATTCTGGGACTGGTGGGAATCCAAAGATGTATTGTTTTTTCAAGCTCTGGGTGAAGGGACCTCCATACTAACATTGCTGGGTCCTGCTTGGTGACAGAAGAGATGAGGGTAACTAGGGCAGATGCCTGGGCAGGGTCTTGGCTGATTAACTGACTGTGTACCAGTCCTATAACTGCATGTCGGGAGAAACAGCATGGTATCTCCTTTCATAATTCTTCCTTCATAGCTGTTCACCAGTGGTGGAGTAGGGGTTTGTCTACACCCGCCAAATAAAATGTCCTCACCCCATCTCCACAGTGATCTGTTCAGATGATGCAGGACCAATTCCTTGCTTCTGGTGCAAACTGCTTACACAACATCTGGCCCATTCAGCACCAAACCTGCACTAAACCACCCTTAGATTACAGTAGCACCCCCCTATCTGCTGATTTGCCATCCACTGATTCAGTTATCCATGGTTGGCGATGACGGGGTGTGGATGGAGGAAGAAGGGGAGAAGGGGAGCGCACCTCCCTTCTTCCTTTCCCCGTGAGGGCTCCAGCAGTGGGGCAGAGGTGGTGGTGGATGGCTGGGGAGAGGGAGGGAGGGAGAGAAAGAGAAAGGAGGAGAGCTCGCCTCCCTTCTCCCTTCCCACATGAGGGTTCCGGTGGTGGTGGGTGGATGGGGAGAAGGAAGTCCGGTATTCACTGTTATCCATGGACTTCATTATCTGAGGGGGGGGGGGTAGAACCAATCTCCAATGGATACAGGGGCACTACTGTAAATAAGTCACCATTTGCCTCAGATTTGTTCCTGGTGCACTGGGCAGATGTCTACACATAGGCCCCCACTGTGTTGCTTGGCACTGCCACCTCTGGCACAAGTCACATTCTCTGAGGTCACAATGAGGTGCCCAGCCATGTGATCAATGTTGGGCTCCTCGTTTCTGGCCTCAGAGGATGGATGCAACTTGTAGCAGCAGCAGTGGCTCCAGGCAACACAATGGGGACATGTGTATCACCATAGAGTGCACCAGTTACCAGTGGAATCTGAAACAACTCTGGGGTCAGAATACTTCAGGCTGCACCTGGATGATCATGGCCAGTATAGATGAGGCCTAGGATTGCCAGTTCAGGATCATCACTGGCCTTGTGGTTTCCAGGCCAAAACCTGAGACCTAGGGATGGTCCCCTGGTGATGTCATTACACACTAAGTAGCAAGCACAGTTGCTTACAGCTTATCTTTTAAACACACACACACTGACACACAATATTTTCTTGTTTAGAAATTAAGAAAGAAATCTTAGCTGAAGTGAAAGTTGGTATTTGTTTCTATATCTCCATATGGAGCAAGTAGTAAAGGCTGTTTGGTTGTTCAGGATGCTGCCGAACAAGACTGTCATCTCCCGGGTCAGCCTCAAGCGACCAAAGTCCTGAGCTGCCTGCATGCAGGGTTGGGTCTGAGACTTCCAGTGCATCTTTACACCTGCCGTTTTGTCCCTCGCCTATCGTTACAGGGCTTTTTCGGAATTGGATTTATCCTTCGAGCCTATGCAATGGATTTTTCTGGTGGAGGGCAGCATGCACAGAACTGGCCTCACCCTTTAAACCAAAGGTTCATCTGCTGTGGCCTTGCAAGCATGGACAGTAGGAACGAGGTCCTCGGGTCGTAGGTTTGATTAGAGTTTCCTTCTCTTAGATGGTTGACCTTACAGGGTTGGACGAGCACCATCTGCCCAGGTTTGGAATTAGAGTTTTCCTTCTCCTAGGATGGTTGCCATAAGGCTAGAGAGCCCATCCTGCCCTTTGATGCTCTTTGTCACATATAGTTGTTTCAATATATGTGAGTGCATTTGAGCTTCTGTGAAACAACTGAGAGTCAGCATGGTGTTGACAGTTTGAGTGTTGGACTAGGAAACAGGAAGACCAGGGTTCATATCCCCACTTGGCCATGGAAACCTACTGGGCAACCTCAGGCAAGTCACACACAGAGGAAGGCAAAGGCAACCCCCCATTGAACATATTTTCCCAAGAAAATTGCTATAAAAACCCCACCTTAGGCTCACCATAAGTCAGAAATGACTTAGAGGCACACAACAACAACAACGGTAGGTTTTTAGTTGGAGTGGGGATTGAAAACGTTTTACCAATATGTACACATTCATTAGGCCAGTGTAGTATAGTGGTTAGAGTATTCTACTAGGACTTGGCAGACTCACCCTTGGCCATGAAGCTCACTGCAGAAGAATGTAGAGAGTGGAAAAGATTTAGATAAAATGAAGAAGTAGCGTACAGAGCATGTGAACCAGGGTGACAACAAAGCCATACAACTGGGAAAATCCCTTTTGTCCTGACTTTCCATCTGCTCTGAATCTGACCACTACCTATGTGTGCACCTCGGGATACAGAAAGAATTCATTTTAAAATGCATCAAAACACATTTAGAAATGCATATTTGGAAAGAAAATACATTTAGAACCATGCATTATTGAGAGAAAATATATGCATTTAAACATTATTTAAATACAAATTTCCATCTGGGTTTTTGAAAAACATAGATCGTGTCGAAATGGAACAGAACAGATTTAAAGGTGAAAAAGGGCAAAAGTGACACCAGATGGAAACAAAGTGATTCCCACACCCCTCTATGCATATTCAAGTATAAAGATATATCATTAAATACCAAAGTCTGAATCATCCATGCCAAAGTATTTCCGATTTCTATATATAGTTGTGAAAGCTGGACAGTGAAGAAAGCCTATGAGGGAAGATCAACTCATTTGAAATATGGTGCTGTTGAAAAATTCTACATGTAAATGTGGTGCTGTTGAAGAATGGCTACAGAGTGCCTAAATAAATAAATAAATGTATCCAGAAGAGCAAATCTGGCCTGAACTCTCATTTGAAGCCAAAAAAACTAAATTGAGGCTATCGTACTCCAGACATATCATGAGATGGCATGACACCCTGGAAAAGTGATAATGCTTGGTAAAGTAGAAGGCAGTTGGCTAAGAGGAAGACTGCATTATGAGTAGATAGATTCAATAAAGGAAACCACAGCCCTGAGTTTGTGCTGGGGCCCTTTCACACTACACACTGCATCTTTGGAGGTTTTTAAACAGGCTGGATGGCCATCTGTTAGGAATGCTTTGATTGTTTATTCCTACATGGCAGGGGGTGGACTAGATGACCCTTGTAGTCTCTTCCAACTATGATTCTATGATACATAATTATAGGGCTATGCAGTAAGAGCTGTTCCAATGTGGAATACACTGCCTTGTAGTGTGGTGGAGTCTCCTCCTTTGGAGGTTTTTAAACAGAGGCTGGATGGCCATCTGTTGGGAATGATTGGATTGTATATTCCTGCATGGCAGGGGGTTGGACTGGATGACCCTTGTGGTTTCTTCCACCGCTATGATTCTATGATTCCACTCTAACTGTCATGGCTTCAGCATATTAAATCCTGGGGGAAATCCACATGATACAAATAATCCAGTTTGAAACTGGGTTATTTGCATGGCTTCTTCCTATGGAATCCTGGGATTTGTAGTTTTACAAGGTCTTTAGCCTTCTCTGACAAAGAGTGCTGGCTAAAGTGCCTTATCAAACTACAAATTCCAAGATTGCATAGGAAGGAGCCATGCAAATAATCCACTTTCAACCTGGATTTTTTCTCTAGTGTGGATGCCCCCCTGGGATGTATAGTTTGGTGAAGCAGTAGAGCAGTCCTATTGAGAATCCTAAGTACCTCTTCCTGCACTACAAATACCAGGATTCTGTGGAATGGAACAATGGCAGTCAAAGTGGAATCATAATGCTATAATTGCATAGTGTGAAAGGGTCCGTGGTAATGACTGGGGCTCTTGAGATCTCTCATGCATCAGGTCACCATAAGAGGAAGCTGGCTTGATAACAAATAACAAGAACATGGGGATTTGGGTTTGGCCGCAGCTCACTGGGGCTTATGTGGTACATTTTAAGGTAATCTAAAGAACAGAGCATACATTCCAGAAAACATATTGAGGTTACCAGCCTTATTTTAATATCCAGTTTATAACTCTATGATTTATTTATTTATGTCCAAAGTTCCATTCTTTTATTAAGCATGGGAACCCAGCGATGTGTGCTCACATTGGCTAGTATGGACAACTGCACTCTCGCTCTGGTGCCATCTATGGTTTAGAGAACACACAACACATGTGTCATTCACACTTGCCAGGGTGGAGATAAGAAACTCTAGGTAACATAAGAATGTGCAAAGAGCCACACTGGATCACATCAAAGGCCACTCTAGTCCAAACATCCATTCATGCAGTAGCTAATCAATTGCCTATGGTAAGCCCACTAGCAAGGTGTGAGCACAGCTGCAGCACCTGGAAAAGCTCATTTGTGAGGACTGCAACTCCCAGGATCCCCCAGCCAGTATGGCCATTCTAGGAGTTGTAGTACATAAGCACAACCTTTCCAAGCTCTGGATCCAGTCTACACTACAAGGTGCCACTTAAATGGAATTGGATTCCAAGATAAGTTAATTTAATGATGATTACAGAAGGAAAGTTCCCATCCTTCCCTCCTCTTGAAGCCTCCTGAAAATCTGTGGGGGGGGGGTCTGCAATACTTGTGAGCCATGCAGGATGGAGAGGAAACAGCTTGAAAATGGGCAGCAGTCTCACTGCTTAAGATGATATAAGTGTTATCACTAGACCTTTTTCCTGTGTGCTGTGTATGTCCATTCTCACTTTATTCCACCACTATTTCCTCCCCAAACTCTGTAATGCATGTTCATATGTGTGGATGGATGGATTCATGGATGCATAGACAGAGTTTCATCCATGTATGCTAAATAGGTTACTTGCCCTTGGAAGAGAGACCCACCCAGAAATAATGAGATGCAGAAGCTCTGGTGAGTTGTAAGTTACACAGCATAGTACATTGAAACGTACTCTATTCTTGCTCAATGTAATTCTCCTCCTCTATGATGTGGCAAAGATGTGCAAGCTGTTCTGAGGCAACTTTCTTTTCTGCAACGCTTTCTTCTTTCATTAATAGCTAATGACAAGTACAGTAAGTTTCACCCTTGTATGAGTGTCCCTCAGTATTTCATCTCTCAGCATCTCACAACTGAAGAAGGGGATTCCCTCCATTGGCAAAAATTGGATCATAGGCATTGTTGGGTAATATGAAAACTAATGTGCTTGATTTGTTAGGTCTCACATATGCAAGCAATTGCTTAATGTTGGCATTCATTTTCATTGTGTGGCATGGTGGTAATATGAGCTAAGAACTGAGCAGTACTGGTGAGGAGTGATAGGATGATACAATTGTATCACCTGAATAATATCACCTGGACCCATGGGTTTTCACTACAGGAAAGCTACAAAACGAAAAACGAATACAGGTCACTTCCTCCCCTGTATGCATGTGAGATACATTCCTAGACTTACCACAAATACTTGAAACCGTGTATAATACAAACCTCATAGAATCACGCTGGAGGACCTAGGAAATGGCTAGAGAGGCTGCCTCTGTAGGCATTTCCACTGCAACTCTGTGGTAACTTCTGGTAGAAGTTACCATTGAGTCTCACTGGAGGACCTAGGGAATGCCTAGAGAGACTGCCTCTCTAGGCATCTCCAGTACATAGAGTCGTGCTGGGGGACCTAGGCATTTATCCTTTTCTATCAGAGAACCCTGGTGCATCACCAAACTACAAATACCAGGATTCCAGAGGATAGAATTATAGTGTACAAAGTGATGTCAAAGGCCCATGGTATAATCTCTCTCTCTCTCTGGCTTTTCTTTTCAAACGAAGATTCAGGAAGGACTCATCCCATGCTTTCTGCAAGTGTGCTGATGACTGAAAAGGCCAATCCGAGATAAACAAGTCCAGTTGCAGAAAGCACAGCAGAGGGTCTCCTTGGGTGATGTTTCTGGGTTGTGATTCATTCTGCATTGTCGTTTCTCTTCAAGACGTGTTCGGCGTGAGTTCTCAAATAAGGCTGCAGCATTGTGGATAGTGTGTCTCCATGCCTCCCGATGTGAGGCCAGGGCGGACCATTGGTGGTGATCAATTTGGCCGAGCCTGAGATGTTGTTTCAGGGAATCCTTGTATTGCTTTTTTGGAGTGCCCCTCTTATGCTGACCCATGGCGAGTTCACTGTAGAGTACTATTTTGGGGAGGTGATGGTCCTCCATCCTAGAAACATGCCCTGCCCAGCGCAGCTGTGTTCTCAATATCATGGCCTCAATGCTGGTGATCCCTGCTTGCTCAAGGACAGCAACATTCATCACATAGTCAGTCCAGTGTATATTTAGGATTTTACGTATACAGCGCTGATGAAAACGTTCGAGGAGTCATAAGTATTGGCGATAGGTGACCCATGTTTGTGTATTTCTGCAGTGTAGACAGGCCCATGGTATAATGTACTGAACCAGGATATAGGGAGTAGTGCAATTTCCCTTCCTACCAATGGCTTCTCCTAGTATGATCAAGAATGACAGTGTCTTATAGATAAGGTCCAGAATGCCTTCTCCACTGCCATTCAGTTTTACTTGCTTCCAGCAGCCCTCTTTTTAAAAGGGTAAATGTACCATGAAAGGAAGGATAAGCCTCCAAGACTAATAAGGAAACCTCCCAGGCAAACCATGACATTGTATGCTCCTCCCACCCAAAGACTCTCAGTATAAAAAAGTAGCATTCTCAGAAAAAGTGAGATATGGTTTTATTCTGTTTTATCTTTGATTGTTTTGGTTTTTTGTACAGCACTGTGTACAGTGACAGCGCTTTAGAAATAAACTTTAATAAAATAATAATAATAATAATAATAATACCTCTCCTCCTCCTCCTCTTTTTAAAAAATATTTTTTTTCTACTCTGATTCATAAATCCTATCCCATCTGATGTAAGAGCATTTAATCAACAGTTGAGGAAGATGGGTTAGTATCACATATTCAAAAGGTCCAATATGCAATCAATAAGTCCACCAATCACTGTATTTATATCCTGCCCCTTCCCCAAAACACAAGGTGGTTTACAGAATAAAAAAGAAAAGCAAGTGAAACCACAGATAGCTTTAAAAACATACAAAAAATTAAGATTAAAATACAGTTGTCTCTCCATATCCATGGATTTGGTATCCATGGATTTAAGTATTCATGGCTTGAAAATATTCTTTAAAAAATAATAATCCAAAAAGCAAACCTTGATTTTGCCATCTTATATAAGGGGCACCATTTTGCTATGCCATTGCATATAATGGGACTTGAGTATTCATGGATTTTGGTATCCATGGGGGGTCCTGGCACCAAACCCCAGTGAATATAAAGGGACAACTTTATTAGCAAACTGTCCATATTTAAAAGCATAGATTAAAAACAGCACAGCACTAAAACAGAAAACCCATATACAGAAACATAGAATCATAAAGTTGGAAGAGTCCACAAGGGCCATTCAGTCCAACCCTCTGCCATACAGGAATACACAATCAAATCATTCCCAACCAATGGCCATCCAGCCTCTGCTTAAAAACCTCCAAGGAGGGAGACTCCACCACACTCTGAGGCAGTGCATTCCACTGCTGAACAGCTCTTACTGTCAGGAAGTTCTTCCTAATGTTTAGGTGGAATCTCTTTTCCTGTAGTTTGAGTCCATTGCTCGATGTCCTAGAACATTTTCAGACGGCCCTTACTGCGCAAGCAACCTCCGGTGCAGTAACGAGGCTGCTGTGCAGCAAGGGGTCATTTTTGGACGCCGCCATCCCTCTTCCATGACCATTCATGGCACGTATGTGAAGCTTTGGAAGCAGCTGCATCATATTTCAATCATGGAAGTTGCTCGTGATTGAAATATGACACAGCCGCTTCCAAAGCTTCATGTACGTGCCACTAATGGTCACGGAAGAGGGACAGTGGCGTCCGAAAAGGACCCCCTGCCATGCAGCAGCCTCGTTACTGTTCCGGAGGCTGCTTGCACGGTAAGTGCCATCTGAAAATATCCCTAGTCTCTGGAGCAGCAGAAAACAAGCTTGGTCCATCCTCAATATGACATCCCTTCAAATATTTAAACATGGCTATCATGTCCCCTCTTAACCTTCTCTTCCCCAGGCTAAACATGCCCAGCTCTGTAAGCCACTCCTCACAGGGCATGGCTTCCAGACCTCCCACCATCCTGGTCACCCTCCTCTGGACACATTCCAGCTTGTCAATATCCTTCATGGACTGTGGTGACCAGAACTGGACACAGTATTCAAGGTGAGGTCTGACCAAAGCAGAATAGAGTGGCCCTATTACTTCCCTTGATCTAGACACTTTACTCCTATTAATGCAGCCTAGAACCGCATTGGCTTTTTTAGCTGCTACATCACACCGCTGACTCATATAAAACAATCCGTTCCCAAATTCCTACTAGAATAGAAAAGCATCACCTGACAACATTAGGAAAGAAAGGAGGAAGCCTTTCTACTTTCCCTAAGATGAAAGTACCAGAGTCTAGGACCAGCCATGGAGAAAGCCTCCCCACATATTCCCACCCAATGTGAAGGTGGTGGGATAGAGGGATACACCTCTCCCAAAGACCTGAGAGTTTGGGCAAGCTCATATAGAAAGATACAGAAATATTGTTCTTTGAAACATCTTTATCAATGACTTGGATGAGGGAATTAGGGGCACGCCTACCAAATTTGCAGATGACACCAAATTAGGAGGAGTAGCTAATACCCCGGAGGACAGGATCAAAATTCAAAATGACCTGGATAGACTGGAGAGCTGGGCCAAGGCTAACAAAATGAAATTCAATACGGAGAAATGTTAGGTACTGCACTTAGGGCGAAAAAATGAAATGCATCGATGGAAGAGACCTGGCTGAATGAGACTACGTGCGAACGGGATCTAGGAGTCCTAGTAGACCACAAGTTGAACATGAGTCAACAGTGTGATGCGGCAGTTAAAAAGGCCAATGCGATTTTGGGCTGCATCAATAGAAGTATTGTGTCCAGATCAAGGGAAGTAATAGTGCCACTCTATTCTGCCTTGGTCAGACCTCACCTAGAATACTGTGTCCAGTTCTGGGCACCACAATTCAAAAAGGATATTGACAAATTGGAGTGTGTCCACAGAAGGGTGACTAAAATGGTGAAAGGTCTGGAAACGATATCTTATGAGGAGAGACTTAGGGAGCTGGGTATGTTTAGCCTGGACAAAAGACGGTTAAGAGGCGATATGATAGCCCTGTTTAAGTATTTGAAGGGATGGAGCAGGCTTGTTTTCTGCTGCTCCAGAGATTGGAACACGGAGCAATGGATGCAAGCTCCAGGAACAGAGATTCCACCTCAACATTAGGAGGAACTTTTTGACAGTAAGAGCTGTTCGGCTGTGGAACACACTCCCTCGGAGCATAGTGGGGTCTCCTTCCTTGGAGGTCTTTAAACAGAGGCTGGATTGCCATCTGTCGGGGATGCTTTGATTGTGTATTCCTGCATGGCAGGGGGTTGGACTGGATGGCCCTCGTGGTCTCTTCCAACTCTGCAATTCTATGATTCTATGATTCTATGATTCTATGAAATATTATAGGAAGGATGGGCATAAGGCGTGGTAACAATGTCTACAAATAGTTAGAATCCAACATGGTTGGAATTATTCCAGTTTATTCAAGAATACTCAACTGAAGGAATTGCTATGCAGAGCACATCTTGAGGAACACTTCTGGAACAGCATTTGAACGTTTACCAGAATTTTAGAGATAGATCAAAACAACAATAAGCATTGATTATTCTTTCAATTTTGGTAGCAATGGCATTGTTCTTCTGTAGGCACCATATCTTTCATTACTTACTGCCCACGCCTCTCATCTCCCAACAGACAGGGCTGTCACTACGTCAATTACCAGCATTCATTGAGCTTCGTTCTCTCTTTCTCTGTCTGTGACCCGAATGGACTCCTTGTTCTCTCACTGTTGACAGTCACGAAAAGATCCAGCAAAGCCGGCCATCAGCTACTGACCCTTCCTCAGACAACCTCATTATGGCAAATTTGCAAGAAAGGAAACAACAGAGACTGCAGCCCAATTAGACCATTCCTCGTCCAGTATGGCTCGGGGGCTTAAATTACTTGGATGCAGCAAGGATGGCAGAATATTTTGGAGAACAAAACAAAATCTCCACAACAACCCACGACTCTCTCTCTCTCTCTCTCTCTCTCTCTCTCTCTCTCTCTCTCTCTATCTTTTTCTCCTTGCTCTTCTCTTGTCACTTGGAGACTGACATTCCCAATTATATCTGTCATTAGGATATCATAAAGCTGATTTCTTTAAATGCCGTCTTTCTTCCTCAGAAGAAAATGATGCTCCATTGTTATTAAAGAAACAACATGACCAGCCCATTTCTGGAAAAGGTGGGTTTTATTTTCCTTTCCTTTGAGGACTGGTGGCACGTTGGAACATACCATACTCCTGTGAGAAGTTGTGTGTGCAGGGATTTAAAAAAACAAAAAAACAATCTGTGCGTCTGTGGAGAATAATTTCTGTGGGAGGCCATTTTATTTTCCACTGAGATAACGTATTTAATTGGGAGACAATAGTTGTGTGGGAGAGTCCAAAGAACTGTGAAGAGCTTGCTTCCCCGCTACCACCAGTGTTTTTAAATGATATTCTTTAAGGAAAAAAACAGTGTAGTGAACTAATATTTGGAGTGGGAGAGTGAAAGTTCAATGCTCAGTTCAACAGATGACTTTCATTTGCCTGACTTTACATTAGTTATGAGGTAATTTTATTTATTTATTTATTTATTTATTTATACCCCGCTCTTCAGCCAGAAGGCTATCAGAGCGGTTTACAAATTATTTTAAGCAACAGCAATTTACACATCTACACTGCATTAAGCAGTTTCCAATGTGTGTTCGCTAATTGCCCCCACAAGCTGGGTACTCATTTTACCAACCTACGAAAGGATGGAAGGCTGAGTGAACCTTGGAGCCCAAAGGTAATACTTTGTCAACAAAAATATGAGAGCTTGGCATCATCTGGTTACCGATAACAAGTTGCATGTTACTCATTACTTTTTTTCAATAACTAAAGTGCATTTTAATTGTAATGCAAGAGTGACAGCTTCAACTAGGGTGCATCCAGACTGACTGAAATGTCCCAGGTGTTGTTCCTGTTTCTTTCAATATTATTGTGTTGTGGTGTGCCTTCAAGTCGTTTCCAATTTATAGCAGCCCTAAAGCGAACCTATCACAGGGTTTCCTTGGGAAGATTTCTGCAGAGGGGAGTTGCCTTTGCCTTTCTCTGAGGCTGAGGAAGTTTGACTTGTCCAAGGCCACCCAGTGGGTTTTCATGGCTGACCAGGGATTCGAACTCTGGTCTCCAGAGTCGTAGTCCAAAATTCCAATCAATATGCCATGCTGGATTTCTCTCAGTATTATACCGGGTTAAAATAAACTGACCTGGGGAGGGAAAAAGTCTCTGATCACACTGGGAGCTGACATAAAATATTCTGGGGTTACCAAAATGTATATGGAGCTGCAAAATAAAATAAAAAAGAACAGGAACAAAATCTGGAACTGTCACGTCTTTTTAATCAGTCTTGATGCACCCTTAGTCAACTTATAAATTTTTTGTTACTGTTAAAGAGGTAAGGCCCCCACTACCCATGAATATTTGGTACCACAGGCCAGTAATTTTTACCATTCTGATTTTTTAAAAAAAACAATAACTAAAAAGCAATTACAGTCAGATTCCTGTATATGCAGAAACAATATATGTGGTTTCAGTTATCCACGGGATACAAAATAGGGACACATACCATTGAGTTGCACTGGGAAATGCCTAGAGAAGCATCCTCTCTAGTCATCTTCTTGGTCCTCCAACATGACTCTATGGTATGTTTTTACTGGAAGTCCTTTATTTTAATAGGGATCACTGTTATCCACTGTTTCCAGCATCCGCATTAAGTCCAGGAACCAAATCCCCATGGATACAGGGGTCAAACTGTACTCAGTTTCTTTTGAGTAAGGAAAAAAGAAAAAAGTTAACTTTTTGAAACCAGAACTAAAATGTTAACAAATTACTTTGGGGACCTTAGAATTGTGACTGGAACAGATTCATTTTAAAAATAATAGCCAAGGCTCTGGAACACTTTCTGATAAAATCATTTCTCGGGGGGGGGTGTGTACAGTCAAATGAGATGTTGAGCTCATCCAGACTAGGCAAAAGCTCCATGATTTGGCCTGACACACCTAGGCCTAAATATCAGATGCCATCTGATGCTGGAAACTAAGCAGGGCTCTCTTTAGTAATTGGATGGGAGACTGCCAAGGAATACCAGGTGCTGTAGGCTACATTTCATAGAATCATAGAATTGGAAGAGACCACAAGGGCCATCTAGTCCAACCCCCTGCCATGCAGGAATAAACAATTAAAGCACTCCTGACAGATGGCCATCCAGCCGTTGTTTAAAAACCTCCAAAGCAGGAGACTCCATCACACTCCAAGTCAGTGTATTCCACTGCTGAACAGCTCTTACCCTCAGGAAGATCTTCCTAATGTTTAGGTGGAATCTCTTTTCCTGTAGTTTGATTCCATTGCTGTGGGAAGGTAATGAGTCTAAAAATAAAATTGTATTTAAAAATTCCAGGATCTAGTCCTTTAAAAACAACAATAATTATTTCCTTTAAAAGGAGTTAAAAATCATTCAGGCACTTTTGACTTCGGTTCATGCAGAATGCACTTAGGAAGCAGACTTAAGCTCAATTATCATCAGAGGTCTGGGATCCCCCAGTTAAATTAGACTCATTACAAAACAAAGGAGTCAGTTTAAAATGCAAAACAAAGTTTACTGAAGGTATATCAGTCTCAATCTACATACTAAAACAAACTTAAGAAAAGGTCCCTAACTGAAGGTATTTAGGTAATTAAAAACTCACTCAGCCTACAGCCGTGGCTGGGTTCCGATGCATCATGACATGGTTACAGGAAAGCTTAAGATGGCTAAGATACATCCATCCTCATGGAGAGTCAGATTCAGAAGAGAGCTTACACAAAAGCAATAAAATTCAAATTAGGTCATGTGTCGAATGACCCAGCACTTCCAGTTGGCTAGAAGTGCTCAGTGAAGTAAGAGAAGGGAATTTTGGGAGAACAAAATGCATGCAGGGAAAAACCCTAGACTTATCTAAGATTGTGAATGAGGTACACAAGATTGCTTTTACATTACATTGATTATTTCCCTACATACAACAATTGCTTTGTGTCCTAGCCTCTGGAGGCACAGAAAACAAGCTTGCTCCATCCCCAGTATGACATCCGTTCAAATATTTAAACATGGCTATCATGTCACCGCTTAACCTTTTCTTCCCCAGGCTAAGCATGCCCATCTCCCTAAGCCACTTCTCATAGGGCATGGCTTCTAGACCTCCCACCGTCCTGGTCTCCCTCCTGTGGACACATTCCAGCTTGTCAATATCCTTCCTGAATTGTGGTGCCCAGAACTGGACATAATATTCCAGGTGAGGTCTGACTAAAGCAGAAAAGAGTGGCACTAATTACTTTCGGAGGAAGTCGCAAAACCACTTCTGAATATTCCTTGCCTAAGAAAACCCTGTGAAATTCATGGGGTCGCCATAAGTCAACAGGTGGCCTGAAGGCATGCACACACACACACACACAGCACAGTAGTAATGTGCATAAGAGCCTAGTGTGCATCGGGCATTTTGCCAGCTCGTCTACATAGTAATGTAACAGCAGCCCTCTACTGGCTATAGATGTTATGAAACTGTCCAGTTCTAATTCCTGCATATGGAAGGAGATTTTCAGAAGGGGGGGGGGAAACTCATAAAGGTCAGGATAGAAACGGGGCTGTTCCGCTTCCAGCGCTCCGTTTCACACACATATCCTCCTTCTCCTGACCTCCATTCGTTCTCCCTCCATCCTGCTTTCATTTTTCTTCCACTATTTACTAACGAAAACTTCCATTAGTAAAAAATAGCAGAAGGAAAATGAAAGCAGGACGGAGGGAGAACAAATGGAGGTTGGGAGAAGGAGGGGGCGCGTGAAATGGAGTGCTGGAAGCGGAACAGCCCTGTTTCTCTCCCGACATCGGGGGGGGGGAGAGATTTCCCCCATCTGAAAATCTCCTAAGTCAACTTATGAAGACATAAGTACCAAATACGATTCTGGCCACTTAGGACTTTTTCAGAGAAGCCTTACTGCGCAAGAAGACTCCTGGAGAGGTTTGGCGCTGTTGCACGGCAGGGGATCCTTTTCAGACACCGCCGTCCCTCTCGCGGCATCGTCCGTGACAGTTCCAGGTCCCATCTACAACAACCGCACCATTTTCTACTCACGGACAACTTCTTTGAGTAAAAAATGGTGCGGATGCTGTAGATGGGACCCAGAACTGTCATGGACGATGCTGCAAGAGAGACGGCAGCATCTGAAAAGGACCCCCTGCCGCGCAACAGCGCCGTGCCTCTCCTGGAGTCTTCTTGCACTGTAAGGCTTGTCTGAAAAAGTCATACGCCTGCCTAAATAAAAAATGTCTTCAGCTGCCACAAAAAGACAGCAGAGAGGGGGCCAACCAGACCTCCTGTGGAAGGGAGTTTCACAGTCTGGGGGCAGCCACTGAGAAGGCTCTCTCCCGAGTCCTCACTAATCATGCCTATGAAGGTGGAGAACTGAAAGAAAGCTCACCCCTGCAAGTCTTAACACTCGGGACAACTTATATAAGGAGATACAGGACATTTTCAGACTAGTCTTGTCCGTGAATAAAAAATGGTGTGGTTGCCTTCAATGGAACACAGAAGTGACACGGACGAGGGATGGTGTCGTCCGAAATGGACCTCCTGCTGCGCGATAGTGGCATACCTCTCCCAGAGTCTTCTTGCACAGTAAGACTAGTCTGAAAATGTCCACAGTCTTTCAGATGGGCTGAATCCACACTACACAAATAATCCAGTTTGAAAGTGGATTATTTGCCATGGTTCCTTCCTATGGAATCCTGGGGTTTGTAGTTTGGTGAGTGTGATGGCCAGCTAAGTGAACAAATGGAAACAGTGTGCTTCATGAGCCAATCCTAGGAGAGGAGGCCAAAAGGGGAGGGGCTTCTGGAGGGTTACGAGAGAGCGTGAAGAGGAAAGTAGCAAGTTTAGTGGAGCATTTGAGAATGTGAAATCAGAGAGAGAGGCTTGAAGTAGGGGAGTGAGAGACGGCTTCGGGAATAGCTAAGAGGCTTGGAGTATGACATTTGATATGAGAGGCTTTAAAGGAACTGATATGCAGGGGGGATGAATTATTAACTCAGTTATATTTCTATTATTCAGCAATAAATTGTTATTTATGTTAATTCTTACATGCCGTCTGGTTATGAGTGACTTCTCTGACAATTAGTTCACAACCATTAAGGAACATCCACACCTAACTACACATGTTATCCATCTGTGGGAGACGTAGTTTGACTGTGACGTGGTTGGCCATCCCAAATTTGGTGGCAGCAGAGGGATAGAAAGGCCTCTGCGTCACAAACTGAGGGAGAGGAAGGGCCTGGCATCACAGTGAGGCACCAACAAAAGACCTTGCAAAACTAACACATCCCAGCATTCAATAGGAAGGAGCCATGGCAGATATTCCACTTTCAAACTGGATAATTTGTGTCGTGTGGAGTCAGCCTATTGTCAGTTATAGCACTTTGATACCGCTTTAACTGCCCTGGCTGCACCTTGTAGAATCATGTGTTTGATGAAGCATTAGGATTCACTGGCACAGAAATCCAAATACCTCACAAAACTACAAATCCTAGGTGTCCACAGCATGGAGCCATGGCAAATGAAGGGCTATCAAAATGCTATACTTGTGGAGTGTGGGGGGGGGAGTGACACACTAGGCTCAGTAGTGTGGATCCGGAAGATTGTTCCAGCTATTTCTGAGTGTGCCCTGCTCTCAACTCCAGAGTGCCACCAAAAACATTATTTAACTATTGCACCGGAGGTTCTGGGTGGTGAAGAGCGAGTTAAGGAGAGCACGGTGTTGCTCTCCTTAACCGTGTTGCAGGCCTCGTTAATTAAATAACTGCTGTCAGCCACTTTGAAGATTAAAGCTATATATACCCCATAAGTGATTTTTTAAAAAGCGTTACATGACTGCCATAAGTTCACATTTCTGTCGGGGATGGGGCAGGGAGGGGGAGTTTCCTCAGGTCTTTTTTGTAAGAATGTTCTACAGAGCTATATTAAATTCATATAACTCATCATCTTAAGGACTGTCTGGACTGTCAAACGTTTCACAGATGAGTTGTCAAGAGGATTGCCTTTGGGCCACTCTAAGTCAAGGAGATTCTCCTCACAAATGCTCCTCGGGCTTGTCCCGTAGAGTTTATTCTCTTCCTCCAGCCCCACGACCCTCCCTTCTTTAGTGCAACTGATATTTCCTGATCACACCATGTAGCAGACGTGCTACATAAATACATATGATCCATGTTTTCTTTTAATTAGTCGCTTTCTTTGTGCTACTAGGCCCTACGTATCGCTTTCGTTTGTTCCTCAGTGTAAAATGAAGCCGCTCTTTAAAACTGGCAGTTTTCAAAACGTTGACAGATCACCGACCACAAAAGCACATTTTCTTCTCAGCAGGCTAATCATTCCCTAATTCTGATGGATTATTTTATCAAGAGAGAGAAAAAGAGAGAGAGGGAGAGAGAGAGAGTACTAAGTAGGGAAAACCATTCATAAACTGTAAGCAGAGGGAAAAGTTTATTGCTAGAAAGAAAGAAAGAAAGAAAGAAAGAAAGAAAGAAAGCTGTAAAATAAGTTTCAGAAGACCACCCAAAAAATCTACTCACTTAGTGAAGCCTGCAGTAAATCTTCTTAATAATTTGACATGATTAAGTTATCCCCCGTCTTGCCCCCACCCTTGTGATTTTTCACCCATGAAGATTTATGAAAAGTTACTCAGAAACACCTGGGTGGAATTTTTTGAAAATATATATGTATGCATGCATATATATCAAAAATTCCCAATCCATCATCATCTCAAGTTGTGCCTGCAAGCATTTCTGTCTTGCTGAATGAATGGTGAAGTGTCAGAGGGAAAAGGTGTCTTCACACCAAATAGCTATTTTGCCTCTGGGGATACAGGGGCTTCCCTGATTTTACTTCCATCCCCTTTCAGGAGTTGTGTTACTTTTAAAATGTAGTCTGTTTCTAAAAGGCGTGGGGGGGGGCAATATTAGAGAAGCTATGTTAGGTAATTTTTTTTTTTAAAGGATTATTTTCAAACAAAAAACAAAACAAAAGTGGTATGTTGTGCCTAGTAGCTAAAAGAAAGCTACTAATTAAACTGAAACAAAGATTATTCGTCATTTTTTAATCTTTTAAAGCTTTTTTTTAAAAAAACAAATACACTCTCTTTTTGATTTGCATAAAATGGAACTCTTCACTATAATTAAGCAAGGGGTTCTTTTAGCATCTTTGAGACTGAGAGAAAGAAGTTGTAGCATAAGCTTTCGTCGACTTTTCCGTTTTTATGCTGGCAAAACAACTCCCCATGCTGCACTTATCTTATCTCCCATCCGAAGGCTTCCTGCAATGAACAAGGAAGTGACCGGAGCTCCATTCACTTCTGCATTCAAAATCCTGTAGATTCTCATGAGAAGACGCTTACATAGCAAATTTTAAAAACACACACATACACAAAAGTTACACAAAGCACATACGCACACTTAAAAACTTACAAGTAAACCAGGGAGGGTGATAAAAAGTGAGTCACCTACCTGGATGTTGCAATCTCACTTGGAAGCATTCTGGCCAGACTGGCCATTGACACTGCATTCACATGAGTTAAATGGCACAAAGTTTCATATACTGGCAATGCCAGTACTAAAATGCTATGGATAATATATTGACTGCTTAAGCCGTCGATACAAAAGTAGAATTTTTGACTTGACATAAATGTGAAAAGGCAACATTGTGCGGTACGTGTGCCCTTTCTCGTCCATGTGGTGTAGTTATGATGCCGTATTTAGTACGTCTGATAAAGCCCTTAATCTGCTTCCTCCCTCCATACATAGACTAAGTCTACAAAAGCTTATATTACAACTTTTTTCTCTCAGTTAGCCTCAAAGGTGCTAAAAGATCTCCCTTCCAGACTAACATGGCTATGGTTACTGCCACACTGCAGAAATAATGCAGTTTGACACCGCTTTAACTGCCATGGCTCAGTGCTATGGAATTCTGGGATTGCAGTTTTGTGAGGCATTTAGCTTTTGCTGTCAGAGAGCTCTGGTGCCACAGCAAACTACAAATCCCAGGATTCCATAGGATGGAGCCATGATAGTAAGCAGTGTCAAACTGAATTATTTCTGCAGTGTGGCAGCAGCCTGTGTCTTTGAATTCCTCACTATTGTTACCCAAATTGTGTGGGGTCCATGAGGACCCTCTAATGTCTGAATAGTAATATGGGGAATTTAATTAACTCAACTTGGCATACGAGAGGCCAGGCAATGGCTGGATCTTTTAACCTATGTATACCAGTAATAATGGAGGAGACTCCAAGCCAGAATGTACAATTAAATTATCTTTATTGGAAATTAACGTCAATAGCATTCACACAAACACTCAGGCTTCAGGCAATTGCACAAGGCTATCAAGGATAGTAGGAAGTATTTGGATAGAGGAATAGAGTAAGAGGATTGTGCGTGATACTATACCGATCCTGCAGAGCTGAGATCACGAAGTAAACCAACAGTGAAGCAGTCCAGACAATAGAATGGTGGCATGAACTGACATGGAGTCAGAAAGCAGGGGATTCACGCACACTTGGGTGGTATTTTAGGGTGATATTTATATGGAATAATTCCCCTGAAGGGACAGGATTTTAAATAGAATACACTGCTTCTTGGAGGTTCCCAGGACTAGACAATGTGTGCTCCAGAAGAGTTAACAATCATTAATCTGTGCTGTGTTTGCAATTCAATAGGAGCAGGCAAGGTCTTTTGTCGGAAGGGGGAGAGGGAAGGAAGGACCCATTTTACAAGTATCAAGGACTCTGCTATTATTGAGTGGATTAGTGAATTACTCACCTCCAGGTGTTAATCTCTGACCTGAGTATTTTGTTTGGGAAATTTCCAAAGGCCCCTCCTTTAGTTACAGCTTGGGTCTTAGGGGGTCCTTGGTTACTTGTTAATCACATGGACAGCCACATTAAGCCAAATAATTAAATAGTGCCAATATTCCAGGATGGGGCAATCAAGGTAGGCAACACTATGGTGTGCATTTCAACTCACAATTTCACTGTGAGGTTAACTGTTCATCATTTCTGTTAGCTGGATTGTATCAGTAAAGACAACTGTAGCAGTTCCATACCACTTTATCTGTCATGGCTCTGTTCTACATTATTCTGAGATTTGTAGTTTAGCGAGTTAATTAGAATTCTCTAGTCCATAACCCTGAGCTTTAAAGCTCTTTGGAAGAGAATACTAAGTATTTCATGTAACAAGTCCCAAGATTCAATAGGATGGAAACATGGCAGTTAAAGTGGCATCAAACTGCTATAATTGTGCAGTGTGGAGACACCCCTATTTTCTCTTGCACGGTTGTTCAGAATTCTTTTCTCCTTAAACCCTAACTATGACTCTGTCAGGCAAATGATAATTACTATTTCCATTTCACAAGAGTGTCTCTGCTTTTTGGATCAGGATACCTTCAGGGTCATCTCCAGTGACTGGTTTATTCAGTTAGCTAGTTTGTTAATTAAATACCTAGAGCCAAATTAGAAATGAGTTCATAATATGAGTTCCCCTGGCAGGGAAACATCAAAATTCCCTTCTTCCCTCATACTTTCCAAAAACATAGTAATTAACTAGTTCACAGAGAAGATTTTATGACCTCCACAATTTACATTACTGGGGAGTGTCAGGCAAAGCTTGGGAACAATAATTTTTGGACTTCTTCTTGTTAACTTCTATAAAGTTGACTTCAACTTATGGTGACCCTATGAATGAAAGACCTCCAAGTCACTCTGTCCTGCAAGCTCCAGGCCATGGCTTCCTTGACTGAGTCTATTCACCTGGAATGCAGTCGTCCTCTTTACCTACTGCCTTCAACCTTACCAAGCACTATTGTCTTTTCTAGTGAGTCATGTCTTCTCATGATATGTCCAAGGTATGACAATCTCAGTTTAGTCATCTTGGCTTCTAGGAAGTGTTCATAGTTTGATTTGCTATAAGACCCATTCATTTTTCTTTTTAGCAGTGCACGGTATCCCTAGAATTCATCTTCAGCACCATAATAATAATAATAATAATAATAATAATAATATATCGCCCTTTGGTAACCCAATCAGGGTGGTTAACAACATTAAAACACCATAGAAAGTAAAACAGTATATTCCCCTCCCCCTTAAAAAGTTATTAAATCAATTTACAGATTAAAACAACAATTAAAACACTTAATAAAACACACACCTACATTTAGTAATAACAGTAGATCCCCAGCGATATTCAGTTCTGTTAACAAAGGAGGCTGTGGGGACTCTCCTGAAGGAGGAGGGGGTTCCCGAGGCTGGGATAATCTATTCTGGAAAGGCCTGCCAGAAGAGATCCGTCTTAACAGACTTTTTGAAGCTGTCCAAAGATGTCAATTGGCGGATCTCATCCGGCAGGCCGTTCCATAGTCTGGGGGCGACAACAGAAAAAGCCCTCTGGGAGGTAGCTGAAAGCCTCAACTTTCAAATGAACTGATTTTCTTCCTATCAATTTTACACTGTCCAGCTCTCACAACCATACACAGAAATGTGAAATACAATGTCAGGGACAATCCTAACTTTAGTATTCAGTGATATATCTTGACAGTTTAGGATTTTGTCTAGTTCCTTCATAGCAGCCCTTTCAAGTCCCAGCCTTCTTCTGATATCTTGACTGCAGTCTGCATTCTGATTGATGACTGAGCCAAAACTTTCACTATTTCATCATCTACTTTAAAGTGGTGTAAATCATCTGTTTTTTTTTTACAGTGGACCGTTCAGCAGTTCACCTACCTGGGAAGCATCACCTCCTCAGATGCCAAGATTGACAAAGAGATCGATCACAGATTAGCAAAGGCATATAGTGCATTTGGAAGACTTCACAAAAGAGTCTGGAGTAATAAACACCTGAGACGAAGCACAAAAATCAGTGTGTATAGAGCCATTGTACTGTCTGTTCTCCTTTATGGGTCTGAAACATGGGTCACCTATCGCCACCACCTACGACTCCTCGAACACTTTCATCAGCACTGTTTACGCACAATCCTAAATATACACTGGACTGACTATGTGACGAATGTTGCTGTCCTTGAGCAAGCAGGGATCACCAGCATTGAGGCCACGATATTGAGAATACAGCTGCGCTGGGTAGGGCACGTTTCTAGGATGGAGGACCATCGCCTCCCAAAAATAGTACTCTATGGTGAGTTCGCCATGGGTCAGTGTAAGAGGGGCGCTCCAAAAAAGCGATACAAGGACTCCCTGAAATAACATCTCAGGCTCAGCCAAATTGATCACCAACAATGGTCCACCCTGGCCTCACATCGGGAGGCATGGAGATGCACTATCCACAATGCTGCAGCCTAATTTGAGAACTCACGCCGAACAAGTCTTGAAGAGAAATGACAACGCAGAAAGAATCACAACCCAGAAACATCACCCAAGGAGACCTTCTGCTGTGCTTTCTGCAACCGGACATGTTTATCTTGGATTGGCCTTTTTAGTCATCAGCGCATTTGCAGTAAGCGCGGGATGAGTCCTTCCTGAATCTTTGTTTGTGAAGAAAAGCCAGAGGTAAATTATCTGTGGTCATTATTTTTGTTTTCTTACTGTCCAACTGTAAACCTGCCTTTGCACTTTTTTCCTTGCCTTTCTTCAGTAATCATTCCAACCTTTGCTGTTTTCTGTAAATAGTATGGTGTCAGCTACATATCTTCAACTGCTGATGTTCCTCCGTCCAAATTTCATGCTTTCTTCCTCTGCATCTAATCCTGATGTATGTATGATACATTCAGCGTAAAAGTTAAACAGTTAGGATGATCAAATGCAGCCTTGCCTGAGCCCCTTACCAATTGGAAACCATTCCATCTCTCCACATTCTGTCTTGATAATAGCCTCTTGTCATGAGTACAGGTTATGGATCAAGGCAAACTAGAAGCATTTTTCCCTGACTGCCAAAACACCTTTACAATCAAATGTTGTGGCACGCTCATTTCTTAAAGAGTGTTTCAAAGTTTTTCATGATCCACATAATCAAAGACTTTGCTATAAGACACAGGCTGATTTCCTTTTGAAATTCTTTGGTGCACTACTTTAGCCAACATATGTTTGCAATATGATTCCTAGTGCCTCTTTTGTTCCTGAACCCAGCTTGGACATCTGGCACTTCTGGCACAAGGAAAAAGGGAAAAAGAATAAACCAGAGAGAATTTGAAGTGAAATTTACCTTGCATTGGAAGAGCCCTTGTGCAGATCCAAGAAATCACTACAAACAGCCCACCCACCCCCCAAATAGAGTGGAGCAAGTGACTATAAAGGCAACATCCTACAGCAAATGCCAGCAGAACTCAAGAGAGCTCATGCTTCTGGGAGAACTCATGCTTCTTTAGATCACTTTGTAGGAAACCAGGATCCATACTTTCCAAGGATCTATCAACTGATCAGGAAAATAAAGTATAGTATCACTCTATTTTCCTCTCGGTTGACCTCACCAGCTGGACTACTGTGTCCAGTTCATGAAGATATCAAGAAACTGGAACATATCAATGCAACTTACACTGAATCAACAGGAATATAACATCCAGATCAAGGGCAGTAATAGTGCAACTCTGTTCTGCTTTGGCAAGTACTCACCTGAAACATTATATATTTAATACAGAGTAGTAATACACTGTGTATTAATACTGCTTAAAAGGTAGGCTGGGGAGATTTTGGTTGTTGCATGGTCAGAAAAGAATTCCAAGCTGTGCAATGACCCAAAAAGTAAATTGTGATGGTGAGAGTCAAAGTTATAACACTGTAGTTCATGAACAGGATGTCAATGATGCAACTAAATGGGTTTCTTCACAATGGAATGGACATACATACATGGATGTGTGTGTGTGTGTGCACGCCTTCAAGTCACCAGGTCACCCGTTGACTTATGTTGACCCCATAAATTTTCTTAGGTTTTCTTAGGCATGGAATAATCAGACGTGGTTCAGTTCCTTTCTCTGAAATATACCTTACAGAACCTGATATTCATTGACAGTCTCCCATTCAATGGTCTAATTAGAGCTAACCATAAAAAGGAACTTTGTCTGAGCTGCCCTCACATCATTAAGGTTCTGAGCACCACAGTTCAAGAAGGATATTGACAAGCCGGAGCATGTCCAGAGGAGGGGGACCAATGTGATCAAAGATTTGGAAATCAAGCCTTTTAAGGAATGGCTTAGGGAGCTGAACATGTTTAGCCTTTGGAAGAAAAGATTTGAGAGGCGATATGATAGCTATCTTCAAATATCTGAAGGGATGTCATGTTGAAGATGGAACGAGCTTATTTTCTGCTACTCCAGAGACCAGAACATGAACCAATGGATTCAAATTGCAAGAAAAGCGATTCTACCTCAACATTAGGGAGAACTTCCTGATGGTAAGTGCTGTTTGACAATGGAATGCACTGCCTCAGAGTGTGGTGGAGTCTCCTTCTTTGGAGGTCTTTAAACAGAGGTTGGATGGCCATCTCTTAGGAGCGTCTTAGTTTTGTATTCCAGCATGGCAGGGACTAGAGGGCCATTGTGTTCCCTTCCAGCCCTATGATTCTTTTACTCTACAGTACTCTTGCAGAGACATTGCTGAAGATTTGATGAGCTGCATCTTTATAAACAAAGTTAACCATTATATTTTCTCCCCAGGAAAGGAAGCATTGCTGCCTTTTCCTTCTCTGGCCCACATCACTTCACTCCCCAGTGCTCGCAATGAGAGTTCCCTATACCAGAAAGCAATGCCAGGCACAAATGGTCTCTGAAAGGCCATGTGCAGTGGCTGCCCCTGCCCAGCACCTCTTTTAATGGACCCCGAGAGGTCAGAAAGGAGGAAGGAGATGCTGTATTTGCCAGATGCATTCACCAGACAATGCACCCCCTTATGGCCTGCTCCTGGGTCAGACCAGCCCCACCACAGTGCACAAGATACACCACTGAAAGTAGATAATAATAATTGAATATTATTGGTTAGTCTCAAAGTGAGCAGACCCACTGATTCAATTCTTGAATGCTGAAAGCTCATCTACACGAGCTCCTCAACAGTGTATTCGGTCCGTGAATCAGGCCTGTTGCTCATCCATTACCTGGATGAAATGAGAGGAAGTCCATATTGGCATGCCAGCTGGTTTCTGCAGCCACCACCACCACTGCCTGTGTCCTGTTCTCCATAGCCAAGAGGCCAGCCTGCAGCACATGACCAAGCCCCCACACACACATGAGCAGCCTTGGTCACATGTTATGGGACTTTTTCCTGGCTATGGAAGAGCAACGTGGACAGCAGCAATGGGCCAGCATGCTGTCAAGGGCTCCTGTGGTCACACAGGGCCAGATCTGTTTTTGGGGGGAAATAAGCAGGGTTTGGTAGGTGGTTTTTTTAAAAAATCATTTTATCAGTCTTTACCCATCTTTGCACCAGGGATCATGAGGACCGCCTGGGGGCAAAACAGGGGGAAAGCCCTGTGTTTTCTGGACTGCAGGGCTCTAAGACAGGGGCAAGAGGGGGTAAATAGCCATGTAGACAAGCCCTGGGTCAAAACAGAGGCAAATCCCATTGGTTCATTGGGTCTATTATAGTTGGAATGAACAATAGGATTGATGCTAACAACAACAATGCCTACATCCAGTGATTTTCCAAGACAGGTAACTCAAAAAACTCAAAATAAGAACCATCACTGCTCAATGGACCCCATTGGGTTATATGAAGTCTCTTGCCCCTGCACTGGCTGTAAATATGGCTTCCAAGTCTGTTAATCTATTTGGTTGCATGTCATCTTGTTCTAGTCTATGTATCAGTCTTTCCACTATAGTGATGTCCAGAATAATCACTTATTTTAAACAGCTGTCTCAGAGAGTCTGTGAGGCTGAAACCGTTCGAAAACCCCAGTCGTATTCTCAAAGGAACCAACTCTTGGTTGCCTGACTAAGCCTCATCATCGCTGCATACACAAGCCGGTGATCACAAACAATTCCACTAGATTTCCTGCCATAATATCTCAGAGACCAAACTGTGATCTGCGGTAGCAAAGCCCCAAGGCTCTCAGTCATAGGTCATTCAAATGAGAGCTCTTCTGAAAGGAAAGGTTACACCGATCTCCTTGAAGAAATTAAATAGACTTTATTTCTGCTCATCAATAGAATTTATGCTAGTCAGTGCTTTATAGTAAATCTATCACATTTGCTTATTTAGATTTTTCACCCATTGGCATCCTGAAATGCAGCATGTGGCAACCTTTTTAAATAGCAAAACCAGTGCTAAAAAAAATAGCAACAACCCAGGAGACAAAATTAACATAAGGTGCTAGGGAAGCTAATCTCTTCATTTTGAATTTTCTTGAAAAGATTTCTGCTTATATTCTTCTAATCTGAATCTTCTTTATGTCCCTAATTATTCCTGATGCTGGATTTCACAAACAAAACACAGTACTGTATAACCTCTGGCATAAATTCACAGCATGGCTATAAAGGATGTGCTTTACATGCAGAACAACTCAAGTTCAGTTCTTTAGCATCTCCAGTTATATATATTAAAAAAAAATTAAAGCAGAAGATCACTCTGCATCTCTGATTTAACAAGGGGGAAAAGGGGGACATGGAGGAAGCTTTGGGGGAATATTAATGCTCGTAATTCACTTGTGGCCACCATCTTTACTCACAAGCATGCTCCGTATAAACTTCAAATATGGATAGCTTCCCATGCCAGTGATCTTGCGAAAGTATTGTGGAGACAAATGAACACTGCTGTGATGGTGAGTTAATGCACTATTTTCCGCAATTAATTCTCCCGTCTAGCTGAGCTCTAGGTCTTCTTCTGATTTCATGATTACAGTCTCCATTTTCATTAATGACTGCACCAAAGTATAGAAAAATCTAACTATTTTGACATCTTCATTACCTACGTTAAAATCATATAAATCATCTCTGGTGAATACCACCACCACAGAAAAGTAGTGCCAAGGCAGGTCTAGAGAAAACAGCTATCCTAAATTCTGTACTGGTATGACATTCAGGAGAGTTGCTGCCATTCAGTATATCCCAGACTGGGAATTATGTGGCCTAGCAGTGCATGCATGGATTCCTGCATGATAGGGGATGGACTAGAGGGCCCTTGTGTTCCCTTCCAGGTCTATGATTCTATGATACTATTGCAGAGACATGGCTGAAGTTTACAGAGCCTGCTAGCTCTCTTTACATAAATAAAATGACTGTTTTTTTCAAAACCAGGGGTGGACTTCCAGCTAATTCTAATTTTGTTTTCACATCTTGGGAGGTCCATGTGGCCCCCAAGAGTCCCAGGGACAACAAAATAGTCCCCTGGCCCACCACACTTGCCCAATCCATGGATGTCCCCTTACCAAACCAGTCAATGAATGGGAACCTCCAACAAGAGAGAAGAATCAACTTGTACCTTAAGCCTCTAGGCTGATGACTGGGAGATGAGATGAAGCCCTCCAGAAACCTCTCACCTTAACAAGGTGACACATCATAAGGCCCTGGAGGAAGCCCTGCTACCACACCAATTGCTTTTGAGGCTATCACCTTGGCAAGAGTGGAGACAGGGGCTTTCTTTAAAGGTTTCACTAGCTTAGACAAGGAGGAAATGGAAACCTTTTGAAGATGATGCAAGTCACCTTGTTCTGCATGTTCGACAGAGCCACCCCACCCCATCAGCCCCACACAAAAGAAGGTTTAGAAGCCCACTTCCCCCACAGCTAGACACCACTTATTTTCAGCTAGAAAATAACTCCTGTTTTACAAGCAGAGCTACATCCTTGATTATTGCTGGTAGCTTTCCTCTGAATCAAGGGATGTGCACCAATCTCATCATTGCATAGAGTCTAGAAAGACTGGCTAGCTAGCCTGGTGAGAGAATTCCTGAAGGATTCTCTACACCCCTTGAAAGAACTTACCTCCAGCTTGAGATGGAGATGCCAAATGGTGAGTGTGCAAAATGAGGAGACATGGTCCCCCTATAAGAACTCTGCATCCCCAAATGAAATGTTCCTTTAGTCCCCACATTGCTCATCTTGAAATAAGTCAACATTTCAGTGGAGCATTTAGAAACAGAGTTTAGGAAATGGGCAGGCAAAGTGACCAACACAGCAAAGATAAGAGTTTTAGGTGTGAATGATTTTCAGTGTCTCACTCTCGGCAATGTTAGAAATTTTGTGACTGAAGGAAAATTTCATTGGATGGACAGAATTCTTATGAGGAGAGACAATGCCCCCCGTGGATACCAAAATCTGTGAATACTCAAGTCCCATTATATGCAATGGCATAGCAAAATGGTGTCCCTTACATAAGATGGCAACATCAAAGTTTGCTTTTGGGATTATTATTTTTTAAAGAATATTTTCAAGCCTTGAATACTTAAATCCGTGGATACCAAATCCATGGATATGGAGGGGCAACTGTATATTAAAGGGTCTTCATGGACCCCCAGCATTTCAGGTAACAAAAATCAATGTCTTACTCAAGAGTAATCTCTACACGGTTCAGTGGTACTTACACCCAGGCAAGTGTGTGTAAGAACTGCAGCCAGAAACCCTTACTGTCTTAGGTACCATTGCACTTTTAACATTGCTTGAGAATATTTTCTGTCACTTTTGCTGTCCACATATTCTCCATTGCCATTCTGGAATGTTAGCGATGTTGCCTTTAGCCACTTTAGATTCAAGGAGCATTCCTTGGTGCTTTTATTTAACAGCCAAAGGGGACGACTACAGCACGAAGACCAAGGCCTTTTGCAATGTGCAACCCAATTGCCAATCTCTCCATTTTAAAAAAACACACACACAAAAGTTGTTTTGATTTTTCGGTGGATCCTGTCACACATTTCTGTGCTAAGATTTATGATAATTAGCAGTCAGCTCTGTAATTAGCAAGTGGTAACAGATAAGCAGATATATCCCATTCTCATGACATTTCTGACAGTCTTGACATCTTTTCCAAAAAAACAAAACAAAACTCTGCACAGGCTTTGCATTTGCAGTTGTGGCTATTCTTAGTCACAGGGTAGAGTGCCGGGAAAGAAACCATGGCAAATTTCTCTCCCAGTCTTGGGTGACAGAAATGGATGAGGGGAAGAACAAGTGCTCACATGCACCAAAGGTTCATTCAGAACTGCTTGGCTGTGCAGCTATCAACATGTTCTCTTTTCCAGTGGCCCAGTGAAGAAACCACTTCTCATGCAACAAGCTGAGTAACTTTTCACCTAGGAGATGTAATTCTTCCTAAGGGAATGATGCTTTCCCATAAAACTCAGGGAAACCATATCAAAGCACCCATGGGTCTGTGCATGCTATAGAATGATAGTGCTCTTATTCCACCTTAACTGCCATGGTTCCATCCTATGGACCCCTGGGATTCATAGTTTAAGGAAACACTGGAGTGCTCTGACTGAGAGTTATCAATGCACTCCCCCACTTCCACCCAAACTACAAATTCCAGGATTCCAATGGATAGAACCCATGGCAGTTAAAGTGGAATAATAGCACTATCATTCTGTAGTTGTGAGTAGGAACTTAACCAACAGTTAAGTTCCAAAATTGGGAAGGAAAAAACATTTAGTATTTAATGACACTTCTGAGTTCAAAGTGTGTTAAACGCATGATCTCACTACCAGAAATCTGTGAAACAGACCACTGTTATAGTTCAAACAAGGGCTGAAGAGAACTAATACTTAGTGAAGGCTTCCTCAGAAACACAAGATTTAGCCCCAGTCCTGAAAAAGCTGGTTTCTACTAAATCATCTTGAACACAGCCAGTGTAGTTTGATGGTTACAGTGTTGGAATAGGACTGGAGAGAACCTGGGTTCAAATCCTCACATAGGACTTTATCGGATGAGCCCCTTAAAAGGGTTTTTTTTTCTGAATTAAAAAAAAAAACATTTTTATGCCAGCAAAAGAATGCCCCCACCACACTTACCTTCTCTCCTGGCAAAGGCTTCCCTAGCAATGAAGGAGGAAATAGATGGCGCTCCATTCACTTCCTTGTTCAAAATCCCACAGATTCTCACAAGAAGACGATTGTGCAGGAAAATAAAAAACAAACAAAGAGAATATAGAACAAGTTACATAAAGCACAGGAACACACTTTAAAAGTCTCAAGTAACCCAGAGAGGGTCATAAAAAGTGTGTCACTTACCTGGAGGTCACGATGGGAACAAAGTCGCAACCTACACTTCTAGGCTAAAGCTACCCCTTCTTCCCTTCATGGGCAGCCAGGTACACTCCCACTGGTGATCAGTGACCAGCAGGACAGCGTTGCTCCTAGAAGCCCCCCAGATATTGTTGCATTCCCAGGACAAGGGATATTGCACAAGGAACTACTAGATATTCCCTTTCCCAATATCCCTACTATAACAGGATTACGTCAACATATGTCAATAGCAGGATTTTAGTCTAAATTCTTATGCACAGAAAAGAAAACAGTACATTTCAGATTGCATTTATTTTTTAAAAAGACAATTTGAGAGCAAGGAGAGCTCCACTCGTACTGGAGAGAAGCGTTACAAGCTGCTGAAATTCATTTTCTGCACCTAGTAATTAGAGCTGTTATTATATCGAGCAGTATAAACAGTACGGTGAACAAACAAAACAAACTTCACTGGTCATATTGTTGTAAAACCAGCTCTGATTTCCACTCATGCACCTATTTTGCATGTAACCTCTTTTTTTGTCCACACATTTGTGACAACTGATGGCACCCTACCCATCCCCTCCTCCCAAAAGTGAAATTAAAAATAAAACTCTACCTGTTTCAATCACTGCACCATCTGTTCTCTCGAGAAGTTGTTTGCAAGATGGCTCGATTAGATTAATTAGTTAATGTTTGTAAAGTGGCTTGAAACACTGATAGATTAGAAAACACTGTTATAAGTGTTAAGTATTATTGTTCTAACAGATAGATAGAAAAGGTAGATAGCCAGATAGGTGAAGAGATACAGCAGACAGATAATGAGAATTATAATACTTACAGGGCTTTGGATCTTCAAAGAGCTTTACGAGCATTAACTAATTAATAAAGTTAAGCAGGCAGATAATAGAGAGATAAAGTTGGAAGGTAGATAGGAACAGATCTTGCCTTTGGATATACTCTCACTTTCTTGCTCTCTCTCTCTCTCTCTCACACACACACACACTATTTTCAAGTTACATCCATTTATCATTAGGCCAAAATTGACTGGGTAACCCTACCTGAGTTTACTCAGATGTAAGCATCAATGAATTCAGTGGAAGTTGTTTGCAGGTAGATAGGGATAGCCTGACTCTGTTTTGTGTGTGTTTCATTTGAAAGGCCATGTTAACTCTGATTTTTTAACAATAATATATTGGTCTACATCCTGCTATTAGTCCTCACTGGAGTAGACCCAATGAGTCAATGAAATTCACTATGTTGTCTCAGCATTCAATAATTGATCCAATGGGTCTAGTCCAATTGCCAACAGGATTCAGACCATGGTCTAATGTAGAGGTGGGCACAGAGCAGCCCTCCAGATGATGGGGAACCAGAATGTCCAATATTCCTTACCATTGGCTAACCTGGCTAGGGATAATGGGAGCTGCTTTACAGCAAGACATTGCCCACCCCTGGCCTAATTTCTGCAGCACTTTCAATAGCACTCAAGAGTGGGTGGGGGGGATCTACACCCTCTGGTTAATGGAAGAATTTCCAAGAGGTTTACCCAAGTTCTCCTATACGAGGTCTGTCTATTAAATAATGAGACTGTTTTTCTACCTTTCAGACAAATAAGAGAGAACTGATTGTGAACACTTGAGTGGTGAGCTTGAACATGTCTGAAGCTGCATGATAAGCATCAACACTCTTGGCCATTCAGTTAATTGTCAGTTGTCATTTAAAGCAACTGTGTTGTCTGTTGTGTGCCAGAAAAATGCTAAGTTTAAAAGTCGAGCAACATGACATTCTGCAGCAACTTGAGGCAGACCCAAACCTTTTTCAAAAAACCATCACTTGTGATGAAACCTGGATCTTCCAGTATGATCCTGAGACAGAATGACAGTCAACACACTGGAAAATACCATCATCACCAAGAATTTAAAAAGCATGTCAAAGCAAGGACTTTATCAGACGGGCTTAATGAAATGGAACAGAAATGCCACAGGATCGCTAAAGAGTTGTTGTTGTTTTTTTTTTCAGACGACGTCCTCCTCACCCGTTCTGACCCCGTGTGCTTTCTGTTTTGTTTTATTCATGGGGAAAAGTCAATAGATCTCCCGTTCTGTTTCTGTAATGGAATCATTGCTGTGTGAACTGGTTTGCTGTTATGCTGGTGCGATGTTAAAACACTTCTGGGTACGATAGTGACATCCAGGTGAGTGACAGCCTTTTCTGTACCCTCCCCATGTTGCTTTTAAAGTTTTAAAAGTGTTTTGGTGCTTTTTTTAATTTTTAGAAGTCTGCCTGTATTTTTATTTTTAAATTCCCACCCACGCCAGCTGCCTGCCTCTGTAAGGTCCTAGATGGTAAGTAGAGAACACTTTTTTGTAACCTCCCTGTTTACTTGTTTCTTTTAAAGGCTGTTTATGTGATTGCTTTAATTTTTTGATGTCTGGGGTTTTTTTTATTTCTAAATTCCCTGCGCAATGCAGGGCTCCCTGTAAGGTCCTGGGAGGTCCCTGCAAAACACTTCCTACTTCAATTGGGACAAGGAGGTAAGTGACAGCCTTTTTTATTCCCTCCCCGTGTTACTTGGGTTTTTTTAAGGGTATTTATTAGATGCTTGGTGCACTTCTTTGAGGTTTGGGGGATTTTTTATTTTTAAATTCCCCATGCAATTGAGTCTCCAGGAAGGGGAGGGGGCTCTATGAGAGCTCCGTTCACTTCTTGGACGGCCAGAGGAGTGGGGAGCAGTTTCTATCCTGGTATTGAGGTAAGTGTATGAACATTTTTTTTAATTCAGTTACAGGGTCGGGAGGAGGGTGGGTGGGTGGGTAATGCAACAGGAACAGGTTTTAAGGGTCTGTCTGATAAAGTCCGAAGTCCACATTCAAAGCCATGCTCATTGGGGTTTTTTGGGGCGGGTGACATCAAGGGCATAATTTTGGCAGAAAATTTAGCAGAATGGGTTCCAGAATGCAGAACAGTGAACCAGCATTATTATCAGGAAGTTTTGACAAAGCTGAGAGAAAGAGTCAGGGAAAAAAAGGCCAGACAGAACTGTGGGAAAATGGTTTCATTCTTCATCAAGACTTGCTCACACAGCACTGAAGCAGTTTTTGGCCAACAAACACATTACTGCACTTGAACATCCTCCATATTCTCCAGATTTGACACCATGCAACTTTTTTCTTTTCCCTAAAGTGAAATTGGTGCTTAAAGGAACATGTTTTGAGTTAATTGAGGCAGTAAAGAAGAAAATGGCAGATGTGTTGACACAGCTGACAGAAACTGATCTGCTCCATGCCTTCGGCCAGGGGAAAACAAGACTGCATGGGTGTATGAGTGTAAAGGGGGAGTATATTGAAGGGGAGAAGCATTAGAATTGTAATACATATAAATAAAGATGGGTTATTGAATCAGTCTCATTATTTAATAGACAGAACTCATACATGCCTACCAAAGGGATTTACCAAAGTTCTCCTGTATACGTCTACTTAGATGCAAGCCTCACTGAGTTCTATTATTCCCCAATAAGCTGGTATTGAGAATTGCAGGCTAAAAGTCATTCCTTCCTGTAGACTAACTTGTATGAAGAATTATAATTTCAGAGGGAGGAGGTGCTAGAGATTGCTGACAAAGAATTATCTTGGAAGGGGCCTTACAGTTATGCTACAAGTGCAGTTAGTCTATGTTGTAGCCAGAGATTTGGCAAGGGCTCCCCAGCATCTCAGGACAGACACTTCCATAGCCCAGTGTGCATATGCCAGGAACTGGGCCTGGCATGCCTCCTGAGTGGAATGCAGATGTTTTGTCCTTGAGCTTCCCAGCCCCCCTAAAAAAGGAATTCTGGATCCTAGGAGCAGCCACTGGAAGGCTCTCTCTTGCACCACTACTAGACATCCCCGTGAAGCTGAGGGGGCTGAGAGAAGGGCTTCTTCTGTGGATCTCAGGACCCAGACAGGCTTATACAAGAAAACACATTTTGCCCCTGACTTTCTCTGCCACACCTAGTTCTGCCCACCATGGGCTGCTGTGCCTTCCATCCCAACAACCAGAGCAGGCACCACTGGCCTCCTCTGGATCCTATATTCTCCCCTCAGCTAGTAGATCTTTAGGATGGTTTTGTGCTCTTGCTATAGATTCTTTTCCCACCCCAGGCACACCTGAGGACTTTTTTGACACACCCGAACAATTAAGTGTGCCTCTTAAAAATTAAGCATAATCCTGCTTTTAAGCAGAGCTGTACCTGGCTGAGAATGGCTTTGTACATTGTTGTTGTTTGTGTGTACTTCTAAATCCACATGAAGATATCTGCCCAAAGGGACTGTGTGGGTTAATTAAAGCAGTTACAAAGTTTAGGCTGACAAATCCTTAAGGTAACCGATTGCAGATCAACTGGTTTGATACACCTCCACCTACTTAAACGTCAACCTGGCTGGGCTAGAGTTAAAGAAATGTAATTCCTTTATCCCAAGCTACAAAAGATTAATTTAAGACTGTTTATTCTCACTGGGTGCAATGGCATTCATTGAGAATTCAGCATAGATTCAGATACACACATTTAGCTGGATAGATGATTACTGTATCCACAGCTTTGGATCCACAACCCCATGTATAATATATTAAATATAACCTGGATGTTGTCAAAGCCAAAGATGTGGGGAGGGGGGAAATCCTTCTCATTCTCACTGTGGGACTCAATTGTCCACCAGCCTTCTCACTCCATCTTATTTCCATATTAGGATGTGTTCCTTATTTTCCCCTTGCACAGGAGTTTAGGTATTTTATTTATTTTATTTTTTATTTTTTGTACTAAAGTACAGATAGACCCCTGTATGAGAGGGGAATACGTGCCCAGGCTTACTGTGGATACTGGAAACCACGGATAATAGCAAACCCTATTAAAATGAACAATGTCCAGCCCAACCAAACCATACAATCATTCTGGAGTACCTAGAACAGGGATTCCTAAATTTTGGTCCTTCAGATGTTTTGGACTTCATCTTCCAGAATTCCTGACTATTGAACAAGGTGGCTAGGACGTCTGGGAGATGAAGTCCAAAACACCTGGAGCACCAAAGTTTGGGAATCTCTGACCTAGAAGATGCCTAGAGAGGTGTCCTTTTTTCAGATGTGGGTGTGAATCCACAGATATGGGTCCTGCAGATATGGGGGGTCTATCTGTATTTATTTTTGCACTTTTTTTTTCTGCTTTGGCAAAAATGTGCATGAGCTCATTTTTAAAATATGTACTTTTTTATTCATGTGCATTTTTCAAGAGTACATGTTTAATATATATTCAGTGTTTTTCATGCACATTTTTTCATGTACATTTCCTGTTTGTAAATTGACTCCCTGAAACACATTGCAAGCTTTGTAAATATGCAAATTTTCAAAGCAAGATGAATTCTGTTCTCTTGGCTGGATCAGAAGTTCCCAAATGGAAATTAAAGAAGACAGATCCTTTCATTTCTTTTTCTAAATGTTTCCTTATTCTGAAAAAATTAGGGAGGAGATCTTCTCAGTGGTGGCACCTTGAAATGCTCTCTCCAGGGATATTTAACTGACACCAATATTGTTTTCTCCCTTTGTCAAGTGAAGACTTACTTTTGTTCTTCCAAAAATTCTTTTAAAATTCCTCCTATTTTAACCCCTCTTCTTATTAGTTGTATTAAATCATATTTTATTGTGTGTCTGGTTTGAGTTATTCAATTTTTTTTTACTTTTTTACTGTTTTCCATTAGACAGATTCTGTATAGTATTTTTATTATGTCAGCTTTTATTATTTGCTTCTGTATTTTTATTATGCTGCTTTTACTGCTGTGCTGTTAGAACCTGGTATCGTGTAGCTGTTTTATTTTTAATTGTACAATGCACTTTTATGGACACCTTATAAATACAAATAACTGTTATGCTTATAAATTATGTCTGGTGGATCTAAGGCACAAACTCACTCCTTGTGCCCACAATGGCATGCATGCCACAGTTTTGGTTAATTGATGATGTTTGACTGACACTCATGATGCCTATGAAGGACAGAGCAAATTTCAGTGGTCTAAGTGAGCTCAGATCTTATTTATTTATTTAGTTAGCTATTTATACCCCACTCTTCAGCCACAAAGGCTCTCAGAGCAGCTTACAAATTGTTAAGCACTAACACTTTACAATAAGTGATTTCCAATGTGTGTTAGCTAATTGCCCCCACAAGCCGGGTACTCATTTTACTGACCTACAAAAGGATGGAAGGCTGAGTGAACCTTGGAGTCCTTGGGATTGAATTTGCAACATTGTGGCTAAAGTACTGGCATTTAGCACTGTGCCACCAGGGCTCTCTTATGTGGTTGATGTGCCTGGGCATAACTCAATTGCTGTACAACTCTCACAGCAGATTCAGGGGGGAGTAGATTTTATTTCCAGCAATATATTCTTGCAAGCTAAGCTGCATGCAAAGCAAAGTATTTTGAATTGATTGATCTTGAATAGGCAATTAAGAGTCATTTGCTTTGCAAATTACCTGATTCTGGTAAAGACAAAAGCTCATAGAATGGGTTCTTGATATGGATCAACACAGCTGTCTGCATGTTTGGGCGCTTTGAGGTGTGGCTCTCATGATAAGTGATGTACAAATTAAATATAATCTCCCCTGCATGTGTTTCTGCAGGTCAGGTGTGCTTCTTTGCCCCATTATCCACAGAGTACTCTTTCCAGTTTTTTTTTTCATGTTAACGGATTAGGGGCAGAAAATAATGCATGCATATGCTAATACAAAGCCACTTACACATGCATACTACAATGTGTGTCCTCGATGTGCATCTCTTTCATCATTATCCATCACTTTCAAAAGTGAGATCTTCTGTCAGAATCCTGTTGGTGTTGTACACATGTGTAAGTTTCCCTACAGAAGTGGGCCAAGATTCTAGATCAGGTACTTAGTTAAGTATATTTAACTAAGTAGCATCTTCTGTCCTGATCCCCTGCATGTTGACATACTGGGCAGTAGCTGCAGAGGGCAATGGGGAGGGGGGTCTCTTCTCCTATCAATTGGACTCTGCAGACTGATGTTTCTACCCACTCCCACTAGTGAACTCTGGTACAACAATCTGAAGCAGGATTCCTGTTGCAATTCCTCCTTGCATCAGAGATTGCTGGTGGGAGGCAGGTGGATACGGCTTTCTGCTGTGTCCCAACTGACAAGAGAACAGACCCTCATTGCTCACTGTAGCTGCTGCATGTTAAATCTGGATTGGGAGATTTTATAATCCCTAATGTATTCCCTACACTATTAAACAGATAGGGATCATGAATACATATCAGTTACAAATGCATAACTCTAGGGTATGCATTCATAACTGCGATCATGAATTCCAGCTCCAGTTTGATGTATGTGTCTGATGAGGAATGGCCATATGGAGTTCAAGGTTGCAGAAGTGGAGTTGTTCACGTGATGGCACTGTCCATGCTTGCAGACTGCACATGACATTCATTTTCTACATAGATACAACATGGTGCATACGTTGCAGGTACACATCTGATTGTGCATCTTTACAGTTCACTAATGAGGCAGCAAAGTGTAACTACCATGTAACTCCTTGAGGATAAATTACATTTCTCCTTCTCAATGCAGGACGTGGTGGGCAACTGAGAGGGGCAGGGGGAAATTTTCTTGATCCTTCCTCCACAGGATAAACCCCACCAAGCATACCAAAATACCTTATTTCCCTCTGTTTTTCCTCAAAATGGTGATTGAAAGTAATGTCATGTCACTTCCTGTCATCATTTTGAAAGAGAAACAAAGGACGTGGGGGTCACATGTGTGCATGCATTTGGAAGGTATTTGGGTGCCACATTTGGGCATTTTCCCCCATACAATTGTGTCAGTTTAAAAAATATTGAGATTTTAGGGGGCTTTGGGGTACTTGTGAGGGTCTTCAGGGACCATAAAACTGGGTTCCAGGGACCGCATGCAGTCTGTTGGCCAGATTTGCCTCACTTTCTTCACCCCTGATGTAGCATCTCAGCCAATATTTTTCAGCGGCATGCACATCAATAACTCTGTAAATATTGAAGGCAGTTGATCCTTCCTGCCTAGTCATGGATTACAGGGCACCAGCCTCATGCCTCACAGCAATCACATTATTAAAGGAAATGGGAACATGCCAGTTGTAAAATGTTTATTAGCACACATCTCTTAATTCGTGTGACTGTGTTCCTTTGGCTGGCTCTGTGCTACTTTGGAATAGTGAGGGGGAGAGAGGGGAGACTCAGGCCCCCTCATGCAGTCATCACAGCACTAAAACAAATGTACCTATCGCACCAGGGGAGCAGTGAAACAATAGTGATATTGGCAGGTATTGACAGGGTTTGCCTGTCAACTGAAAGGGGAGCAACAGTAATGACTAGAATGCAAAGCACCAGCAGGATAGCCAAAATGTTGTCTGATAAATACTGGCCAAATTCATTACTATCCCACTGAAATGGCACTTTAGCAGCCTTGCGTGATAATTTTCCCAATGTTCTTCAGCATTCACCATGAAATGGTTGATCAATCTGCTACATGCAGCACGCTGAATAAACAGCAAAGAATCTCAGATGGGATGCAACCTGCATGGAGGAGAATGGAAGTAAAGTAATTTCCCTTCCACACCCACAGATTTGTTGGTTTCCCCACCAGCCGGGGTATTGCGTAAATTAATTAATGTGTTTGGTTCTGTTTATGCGTGTGTGTTTTAATCTCAGGGAGGACTTCAGAGGGAAGAGGCGACCTCTGCATGCAAATCCCCATGCTCACACACCTGCAGTGCACCTGTGCCCCTTGCATCATCTTGCCACCCCTGCAGTCCTCAGCCCTTGTCCTGCCTGAGCGTCCTCAGGATGATTGATTGTGAGGATCAGGTGCTGACACTGCAGGTTCGCCTCTGCTGCGGTGCGCCTGTCAGCACATGTTGCTTCACCTCCAGCCTCCTTCTCTGAGCATCGCTGTTGCATTCCCAGAGTATCTGTTGCCTTGACTCATGCACATTGTTGCTGCATTGCGAAGAAGCATGTTGGTCATCAGATCCAAACCTTATAATATAATCCACAAGAGATGATGTTCTTTGTTATTAGCATAGAATCATAGACTCATAGAGTTAGAAGAGACCCCAATGTTCCAAGGCCCAACACCATATTTGTCCCCATTGACTATAACTGGTTTTTTCTTTCTTTCCTGGAAATATACTGTGGACCAGCTGCCAATAGCTCAGAGACTGACCCTTCCATGGGCAGCACTTTGAGTAGCACTAGATTGGAGGGCCCTTGAATTCCCTTCCAACTCTATGATTCAAGCTCTGTGACTCTGTGATCTTCTCTGACATATTGGAGAGTCAGCTCCAGCACTTTTGCCATTCCTACAAGGAGATAAGATGCTCTTCTGCTCACCAGTTCCCATGATTCTAGCTAGTAGTATTGTTTTTGTGTCAGCCTAAGCTATTTGTCAATTACCTTCAATTTGTTTTCCCCCAAAGAGTGGGGCTTGGCTGTTATCCAAACTCCACCCTTCTGTCCTCACTTACCTCCCACCCACTTGCTCCAGGGCAGATTAAAGAGTGGGCACCCAGCCATTGCTTGGTTACACCTACACATCTTCTAATCCCCAGCATTTCTGTACATAGAAGGATGCTCAGCCCAGTAAAGGCTCTAAGATTGATAGAACTCCATCACTTGTGTCTTGGGCAAGGGGATATATGTATCACTGTCCAAAGGTGGGACAGGAAAGATTGTTCTCTCCTCATTTCCAGATGGGCATGGATATTATCTTTAAATACTGGAGTAATTAGACAGTCAGTATCAAATTCAAAGACAAAGAGGATTGGAGAACAATCTCAGATTCCAACCTGGCTTCCCGGTTTCTCTCTGGAATTCTCACCAGGTTTTCAAAGATTATATTTCTGCTTTGAATGTCTACTCTCAGAATTGAACCTGATCACTGCAATTTGATTTCCATCAATGCTCAAAGCAGTTATGTCAAAGAGGAACCTTCTTTCTGATCAGCTGAATTACTGTTTTGATATTCACATTAGATAGGGCTTCCTGCCATAAACAGGTCCTATTTCAATTTTAAAATATCCCATTATTTGGACCAGTGGTAGTGATGGCTGTCATGTCAGTGGGGCAGTGATTCAACTCCAGGCTTTAGTATGAACTTTGAAGGAAATATCCAAAGTTGGAGGTAGTTTTCATCACCTTAGATAGCTCCTTTAAAGTTTGGTTTGAAACATGGAGTGGATCCATTGGCTGACTGACATGGAAGTCACCAGCTATCACTGATATTGGCTGGAATCTTGTTGGTTAGTCCCAACTGGAGAAGAGCCATTGAATCAATAATTGAATGGTGAGGTTTGTACTAATAATAATAATAATAATAATAATAATATTTATTTATACCCCGCCCCTCTGTTAAAACAATCGGGGCGGCTTACAAAATTTAAAATACAATACAAATAAAATACTTACTGCTTGGCCACTGATTTTGGAAATTTAATATAGATTATATGTTCACCTGACCACCAATATCTGATTCTTCCCCATTTGGGAGTCTTTGATAAAATAGTGATAAGTGATAAGAAACTGTCTTCTCTGTACCAAACTTTGAGGGAGTTGTGTTGGCCATAAAGCAAACTTCAAGCTTCATATTATGCTAATGCCTTTATTTAGCCATCACCACCCAAAACACCCAAAAATCTGACTCCTGCGGTATGTAGTTTGGTGAGGCACTAGGGTCCTCTGGCTGAGATTTCTGAATGCTCCTCCCTCAACTACAAATTCCAGTATGGAACCATGGCTGTTGAAGTGGAATAATAGTGCAATAAGTATGTAGTGTGAATGAGGTATGGGTCAACCCACAATGGCCCATTGAAAAGGGTGGGGTGCCCATAGCTAATAGACTGGATCCTATTGTTGGTCCTAACTAGAATATACCAGTTGAACCAATGGGATTTACTTATGTGTTGACTCACCATTCAACAATCAATTCATTGGGTCTGTTCCACTCTTGACCCAATAACATTTAGACCAAGATATTAGCCAGGCCCTCCTCAAACTTAGAGCTGGCTCTCCCACTTTACCCTTCACAGTATGGGGCAATAAAGTTTCTCAAAGGCTCTTAACACATTTGTAGTTATGCACCTTTATTGTGGTGTAGTAGTTTGACTATGACTCTGGAGACCAGGGTTTGAATCCCTGATCAGCCATGGAAACCCACTAAGTGACCTTAGGCAAGTCACACTCTCTCAGCCTCACAGGAAGAGAAAGGCAAACCTCCTCTGGACAAACCTTGCCAAGAAAACACTGTGATAGGTTCACCTTAGTTGGAAACAACTTGAAGGCACACAAAACAATGACAACAAAGCTTCAACTTAGGACAACCCTATCATAGTGTTTTCCTGACAAAATTCATTCAGGGGTTTCCTATTGCTTTCCTCTTAGACACAGAGAATTTGATTTTCTCAAGTTCACTCAGTGGGTGTCCATGGTTACTGGGGATTTGCACTTCTGGACTTCCCCACTATCTGGGCCCTTTCACACTACATGGTTAAAGCTCAGTGATTCCACTTTATGGTTCCATCTATGGACACCTGGGATTTGCAGTTTAGGGAGGGGTGTTTAGAATTCTCAGTGAAAGAGCACTGGTGTGTCACCAAACTACAAAACCCAGAATTCCATAGGATAGAACCATGTCAGTTAAAGTAGAATGATAATGCTGTGGTGTAGAAAGGATCCCACACTCAGACCACTATACCATGGTGGTTCGCTCTCTTAATGAATGGCCTCTCTGAAAGTTCAATTGCTTTTTAGACTGATACATTTGTATTGGATTCGTAAGACATTTTGATTATTGAGAAAAAGTTCATTGTAGCAAATTATGAGAGACCCGTGGATCTCACTGATGGCCATAGGAAGCAGCAGTGGAGGTGGAGGTGGAGGAGAAGGAGGAGGAGGAGGAGGAGACATGATGATGGAGAAAGGAAAAATGCCTTCACTCCTGATCCATTCCCAGTGCTGGCTTTTTCAGGTTCTTCTGGTTCATCTACAAGCCTTGTAGCTTCCTATCACTGACCTTCCTTATTGCTCCTCACCTTTTCCATCCCTGAAAGGCAACATGCTGGTAATACTAAGGGTATTTTTTTAAAAAAAAAAAATGCTCATATTTCCTTTCACCTGCCACTTTCCATGACAAAGCAAAACTAAGGTCAGGACCTGATAGCCAGTAAGACAAGAAGAAACATGTCTGATAGCATCAGGAATGGAAAAACCCAGTCTGGACTGGTATGCTCCAGCCAACAGCATCCTCTGAGAACCCAAAGGTATGGAGTTAATAATTTGGTCTTTACCAGACTAGAAAGTCGTTGTGTTTATGACACACTCACTAGGACTATGCATGAAGATTTTTATGCCATTCTTCATCTGAAGAGGTTACTTCTAATGAGCTCACTTAGTCATGAAATTTCAATGAGGCAGAAAGGTCTAATGTTGAAATGTCACCAGTTGTGTAAAGAGACAAGGCTATCGCTTCCAGATTTCAGTGTCCCATGACAAACACAGAGACACACAAATCATAAAGGGGAGAAAGATGAAATTATCTAGTCAGGGGTTGTCAACTATGTGAGAACCATAGAATCATAGAATCATAGACTTGGAAGAGACCTCAAGGGCCATCCAGTCCAACCCCCTGCCATGCAGGAATACACAATCAAATCATTTCCAACAGATGGCCATCCAGCCTCTGTTTAAAAACCTCCAAAGAAGGAGACTCCACCACGCTACGAGGCAGTGTATTCTACCTCCAAACAGCTCTTACTGTCAGGAAGTTCTTTCTAATGTTTAGGTGAAATCTCTTTTCCTGTAGTTATGCACCTTTATTTATGCACCAAGGGTCAATTTCCCCAAAGGCCCCCTATGGGTCACATCCTCCACAACAAGCCCAAATGCTTCCATTTTTCTCTACAGTCCTTCACAAAATGGCAACAGGAACTGATGGGGTTCACTTCCTGTCACCATTTTTTAGAGGCATTGTGGAGGAAAATGGAAGTTTGGGGTAGTACAGGCTTCTAAAGTGTTTGTGGGGCTTGGGGTATTTTTTATTTTATTTTTTTATTTTTTGCATGTTTTCATGTGTTGGGGGGACTTTCTACATGGTTTAAGGAGCAAAAAATCACCCCAAAATCAAGCCCATTTTTACATGGGGGGCTTTGTGGGAATGGGTCAGGCCCCTGCAGCATGGGGCTTCCAGGCCACACTATGCCTACCCTGATCTAGGGATACAAACCAATATGGGCCAAAAGCCTGTTGGTGCCAAACACCTGTCTTTCTTTCACTCTAAACTGGTGATGGAAATCACTCAGGCCACAGGCCACACGTGCCCATGTGATCTACAGGCATTTTTTGGTCATAAAGGAAAAAAAGCTCCTCCAGAATGCCTCCAGTAGAAGCAGCTCCCCTCTAAAGCAAGGTACAGGTCCTTCTGTAGTTAGGAGAGTTGGTTTTCCTTCCCTAAACCAGAGATAGGATATTATCACATGAAGCAAAAAAAGAAAAAAGTGGAATAAAAGCAGGATAGTAGTTCTATGGCCAAACCTTATCAGATATGTTGTTGCTGTCCTGTTTCTGGTGTGTAATCACTCTGTTAATGTGGCGCTCCTTTTCATTGACAGAAAAACCCATCAATAAACTCCCAATAGTGATGCTATTCCAGGAGTTGGCTATGTGATAAGTCGCCACTTTAAATCTGCTCTTTTTCTTTTTAATTTTCTTTGCCTCGTGTTATAATCTCCCAAGTGGGAGAAAGGTAGATGTTAGAACTAAGACAAAATGATCCTGATGTTAAACTAGTGTAATACTGCTAAAGCAGTTTAGTGCTTCGGCCTTGTCTAGATGGGCTATTTATCCCATCTTGGCCCTGTCTTAGAGCCCTGCCATCCAGACGACGCAGGGCATTTTCTCCATTTTGCCCATGGGCAGTCCTCATGACCCCCATGGCAAAGACAGAGCCAAGATGGGGACGGGGGAAGATACCTGGTAAAATCTGCTATGGCTGCCAAAAAAACAAAAACAAAAACCAGATCAGACACCACATGAACACAGGAGCCCATTCCAGCATGCTAGCACATCGCTGCAATCTGCCTCGCTCTTCCATAGCCAGAAAGGAGTCCCACAGCTTGTGAGCAAGCCTGGCCACATGTAGGGAGCCTTGCTCACATGCTGCTGGCTGGCTTCCTGGCTTCAGAGAGAGCAACACAGGTGGCAGAGGTGGCTGCAGAGACTGGCCAGTGTGCTGGTCAGGACTCCATCCTATTTGGTGCAGGTAACAGGGGAGCAACAGGCCAGATCCATGGACAGTATATGCCGGCCGGGAGCTGGAGTATTCTGGCCCATGTAAATGAGCCCTTTGACTATAACTCCTAAATAATATTTTAAAAGGCTCAGTAGAAACTGGCAAAAATCAGTTTCTGAAATGTTGCATGAAACTGGATGTGACATGTGATCAGTGGGAATGGAAGAGGAAGGACCCAAAGGACAGAGGGGGGGAAAGGAATCTGGGATATTTCAAGAATATCCTGGAAGCAACTCATGAATATGCAAGTGCAATCAAAACAAAAACAAAACATTGAAAACTCTCTCCATACTTCTAGAGACTTTTTTTTTCCAACTGGAGGTGTCCATGAAGGTTTTTAAATGGCGTAAGAATGGTACCACCAACAGTAAATCCTCCTGCCACGGAGCTGCTTTTCTCTTTCTGATCTTGTGATATCGTTGCCTATTTATGTTTTCACCTTTTTTGGCACATCAGGTACATTAGATGATTGTATGTCAGTTAAGAAACTCTGAGGAGCTCCTTGTCATGGCTGTACAAAGCCCTCTGTAATGCAGTAATATCACCTCCCTGATATCTTCTAGAGATAACACCAAAGTGTCTACTGGCTATATAATTTGAAGCCAACACTATCAAAAGGAGGAAACCTTTCTGTAAATGTGCAATTTTCCAAAAAGAAGAAGACAAGAAAATAAATGTTGTCTCTCTCTTCCAGAAACAGGGGTTTCAATAAGCAGATTTAGATACTAGCCACTCTTTGGATTGCTTTGGTGTGCTTCAGATAGGTGTGTATGTTGATGTTCAAAATATCATTGGAACACTAGAAGGGAAAGGCACATTTTCTTTCCTTCCTTCCTTCCTTCCTTCCTTCCTTCCTTTCTTCCTTCCATCCTTCTTTCATTCTGGCATTTACATATCACACGTGAGCTCACCTAGTGAAAATCTTTAAAACAATACAGAAATAAAAACATTTTTTTAAAATTAATATACTTTTTAAAAGAATTTTAGAACAAACTCCTAAAAATAGTCTTTCACTTTAAAACAAACGGTTAAAATAGAGAAATCAAATAAGATAGCATTTGCCTTCCTTCCTGCAGCATCACACTGTTGGCTCATGTTCAGTTTAATATTAACAATAATCACAAGGTCCTTTCCACATGTTGTACTGCTGAGCAAAGTATCCCCCATCCTATACCTGTGCATTTGATTTTTGTGACCTAAATGCAGAATTGTGCATTTGTCTCTTGAATTGAATTTTATTAATTTCAGCCCAGTTTTCTAGTTTATCAAGCTCATTTTGAATTATCTTCCTAGCATCTAGTATATTAGTTACCCCTCCCAGGTTTTTATCATCTGCAGATTTGAAGAGGATTCCCTCCACCCCATCATCTAAATCACTGATAAAAATATTGAAGAATGTCAGCCCCAGAGCAGAACCTTCCACTCCACTTGAGACCTCCTTCCAATTTGAAGCACAGCCACCAATGGCAACTCTTTGAGCACCATTTTCTAACCAATTATGGATTCATCCGATGGTGTTTCCATCTATTCCAGTGATGGCGAACCTATGACACGCGTGTCAGCACTGAGGCAGCTGCATGCCAAGAAGGATGTTTCATCCTCGGCTCCTGCACGGCCAGAGGGACGGCGTCATCAGAAACTGGCCCCCTGCCGCAAAGCAGGGGCATACCTCTCCCGATCCCTCAGGATGACTTTTTTGTGACTGAAAATGTCCTTAGAGTTAGACTGTAACTCCAAGACTCTAGTCACAAATGTTTCAACCTCAGGAACAGCAAATGTTTCATCCTCATGCATAGCTTGCTACAATTTCCAAGGCTTCAATGATTGTTTACTCCAACTTGCAAAGACTCTCCAGGGGGGATCTAATGGATTGAGTTCTTCCTTTCTGCTCAGTGGTTATGGTGCCAGGGCTCACCCTCTACTCTGATTTGCATCTACCTTCTGACTAGAAGCAGGTAGGCAAAATTAAATATTCCTTATCCCATCTCCCAAACTAAATGAGAAGGGATAATCCCCTAATTTCATCTTGAGCTGGGAACAGTTGCTTAGCTGAGATTTCTGCTTTAATTTTTGGGTATTTCCAAATGCCTTGTCTACATGGGCCAAATGAAAGAGCCTCCCCCCTGGCTGTCCAGACAATGTAGGGTTTTGGCTCCCTTTCTAGTCCAAACTGTCCAGTTGATGTCCGGGCAGTTCCAACAAGAATGCAGGGCAAACACCCCTTAAAATGGAGCAGACACATGGTTAAAAAAAGAAAAAGAAAAAAAGAAAGCTCACCATTTTCTGTGGATCTTCCAGAGAAAACTCTGATTTCTATTGCTACAATGGAAGGGTAGGTAACTGAGTGAAAACATTGTGGGCCCTGGGCTGGAATACTCCGGCTAGAACATGGAGTTTTCTGGCCAGTGTAGACAAGTCCAAAATTACCCAATCAGAGTGGTGATGATGATGAGCATGATGGTGGTAGTGATGATATTTACATACCCTCGCAGCTTTCACAGATGAAAACCAGGACATGTATGGCCAAGCAACATCAAAGTGTGGTCAAGATTGCAAATGGAAGAATGCACAAGCTAGGAGAGGCTGCAGCAGTTTCTGTTTGCCTAAGCCTACTGGGAATGGCAGGAGTCCATCCCCTCTTCTCCCTTCTCCCCCCCCCCCGCCACTGAGTGAATGCAGTGCAAACTACTTTTTCACTTTAAATTCAGTTTTGCAACAAATTGAAGCAAGCTGAGGAGAAGCAGAAGAAAGCAGCCGAAAGTGTGGTATGGCAGAAAATTAATCAGGGCTGGCCCTGCCAAACTGGGACAGTTAGAGGGTACGTATTTATATCCAACCTTTTCCTAAGTCAAGGCAGCTTATAAAAGATAAAACAGATAGACCAAAAAAAAATTCACATCATACAAATGTTTAAAATTTAATTAAAGTAACAATGGAATTGAAAACAATTGCCAAAGAACCATTCAAAGGAAAAACAACACAGGCAATCCAGCACTTTATTAAAGGCCTGTCTCCTGTGAGCAACCAGCCTCCAAAGACCTGCCAAAACAGCGGGGGGGACCCTTCACTTGCCTACATAAGGGTGTCAGTCTCACTTCCTTGGAAAGAGAATTCCAGAGCATGGGAGCAGCTACTGAAAAGGCTTTCCCATCATATGTACTTATAAGAGTGATGGGACAGAGTGGAGAACCTTCCCAGACGATCTCAAAACATGGGTAGCCTCATACAAGACAATGGGGCCCTTTGGATCACCTGGCTATCAGCTTTGAAGATCATAACCAGTGCATGTGTTCAGAAACAGACAGGTAAACAGTGGAGTTTTGCAAAAAGGGAGTCATGTTCAAAGTGAATCTTGTGGTTGAGTACATCCCTCTTGGTTACCTGACAGTTTAATCTTGTTGGCAACCCTAAGGTAACTACAAAGGGCAGATCACAGCACCACAACACCAAATGAAACAGTTGTGCTCTTCCTCCACCCTGTGCCAAGAATGATCTGTAACAAGTCCCAGCCTGCCTTGCAATTTTCCTGTTTCAGCACAGCTTGGGATGGGGGTGGGGGTGGAAGAGAACGAGAGAAAGAGCAGAAATCCTGCTTAGCCAATCTCTTGGCTTCATCCGGCTTGCCCATTTTATGGGAGAAAGACAGAATGCTGGCGAATTGGCCGTGAAATGAAATCTGACTGAGTGATGTACACCCACTTCTGATAGGATGCAGTTGCTGAGCTGATGCATTCGCTCCGGGCAGCTTTACAGTGCCTTCAATGGGACACAGAATAAGAAAAAAAAAACAGCACATAAAAATTGGAGACTCCCAAAATTAAATTTCCACCTAGAGGAAAATGATGCTCCAGCGATCTCTTCCAGCAGCTATCTAACCCTTCACACCCATGTGCCCAGCCCAATTTAACCTTCCCCCACCCCCGGCAACATGCAACTGTTATCTCCATGGAGGCCTGTCTCAGATTGAGGGGTGGCTTCTGGAGCCTCCTGAAAGTTGTCAGGGTCTGTCTTATTTTCTCCGTGCAGTACATGGTGTGCTTAGCAGACAGGGTTAGGTAGACAGGGCGGAAGCAGCATTCCTAGTGATGTGAACTCCTGAAGAGGATTTGCTTTGCCACTGGCATTCTGTCGCTGTGCCAGTTAGTGAGAATATCACTTTGCCAAGATTCAGTGAATTTCTCCAAGTCAAGGTAGAAAATGAGTAGAAAATATTCATGACGAGATGAATAGACAGAAAAATTCCAGCAAGTGACTTAAGTCCCTGGTTCAAACTCTGCACCAATATTTTTCTTCTTGGTACTTAACTTGGCCTTCATTCACTTGGTAGTCCCCACATAGAATATACCCATTGAATCAATGGGATTTATGCATGTGTTGACTTACCAAGGTCCCATAGATTGAATGGGTCTGCTGTACTTTTAGGCCTTTCTATTTTGCTTTACATGGTCTGTTTTTAAATTTGTATTTAAATTTTCTAATACTTTCACTCAGTTTTTGTTTGGATGGTATTTGTTTTGTTTAATTGCAAGCCCCCTGGAGCTGTTTTCATAGAATCATAGAGTTGGAAGAGACCACGAGGGCCATACAGTCCAATCCCTGCCATGCAGGAACACTCAATCAAAGCATGCCCAACAGATGGCCATCCAGCCTCTGTTTAAAAACCTCCAAAGAAGGAGACTCCACCACATTCTGAGGCAGTACATTCCACTGTTGAATGGCTCTTACCATCAGGAAGTTTTTCCTAACATTTAGTTGGAATCCCTTTTCCTGTACTTTGAGTCCATTGCTCCGTGTCCTAGTCTCTGGAGCATCCTCCATCCTTGATATGATATCCACAAGACATAGTTAAGTGTTGTAGTATGTGGGGAAATAATTATTGTAATGTAAAACAATCTTGTGTACCCCATTCACATCCTAAGATAAGTCTAGGAATTTTCCCTGCATGCTTCTGTTCTCCCAAACTCCCTTTCTCTTATTTCACTGGGCACTTCCAGCCAACTGGAGTGATGGGTCATTCGACACATGACCTAATTTAAATTTTATTGCTCTTTGTGAGTCTCTTTGGAGTTAGATTCTCCATGCGGCTGTAGTCTAGCCATGATGTCTTTGCTACCCATGCTTTGAAGCCATGCTGCTATGATGCTATGCCATGATGTTCACCATGCAGCCTCTACCGCTAAAGACTGGGTGAGTTATTCTACCCTAAATCCTCCTAGTTAGTTAGGAACACTCTTTTTAAAGTTTGTTTTAGTATGTAGATTAAGATTCATATATCTTCAGTAAATTTTTGATTTGCATTTTTAAACTGACTCCTTTGTTTTTCTAATGAGTCTAATTCACTGGGTGATCAGATCAGACCACTGACTTCAGAATACACTTTTAAATGTTAATTGAGCTGTCTGTCTCAGCATTCTTAAGCATCACTCTGCATGACTTTGAAAGTGAAGTGATTTTAACTCTTTTTAAAGAAGATATTTTTATTTCTTTTTAAAAGGGCTAGTTTCCTGGAATTTTTTTAATACATTTTTATTTTTAGACTCATACCTCCTACAAGTGTTCCCCACCCTCTCTCAATGTTAGGCCTACCTGGCAGCAGTCCAGCACCGATGACCATCCAGTAACCAGGAGGAGGAGGATGGGTCCAGGCAGCAGCTGGATATGTCTACTTCCTGGACCTCCAAAGGACTCCTAGGGAATCCAAGTGGATACCTCTTCCTTCCTGCAGCCAACAGCAGGAACACAGCGACCTGCCTCCACCTGAGGATATCCCACTACCCTCCCCTGGCCTTTGAATGGCAGTGTGGGGAATGCCCAGAGTGCAAACAAATAGGTGGCTCAAGGAGCAAGCCCATCTGCCGTGACCAAAAAAAGTACATATGTAGGCACCATTTTCAATTAAAATGATGAAAACTGAAAATGTTGCCTGCATATGTCACTAACCAGAACCAACGTGGTATAGTCGTTTGAGCATTGGTACTGCATTTGAATCCCGGCTCTTCAATGGAAACCCACGAGATTGCTTTGGGCAAGTCACATACTCCTAGCCTTTGGGAAAGGCAATGGCAAACCATCTCTGAAGAAATCTTTTCAAGAAAACACAGGGAAAGAGTTACCATAAAATGGAGTCAACTTGACGGCATGTAACAGCAACCAAGGCTGCAGAAATAATCCAGTTTGACACCATTTTAACCACTATGGCTCAATGCTATGGAATCCTGGGATTTGTAGTTTTGTGAGATATTTAGCCTCCATCAAAGAGCTCTGGTGCCACAACAAACTACAAATTGCAGGATTCCATAGCATAGAGACATGGCAGTTATAGCAGTGTCAAACTGGATTATTTTTGCAGTATAGATGCAGCCCAAGTATGCATACAGTGAAAATGTGAAATGGTTGAGATTAGGTTTGTTGGGAAAGATACCTGCACTGATGAAAACATGGATATTTCACAATATTCAAGGTACTAGCAGGTGATAGGAAAGTATTCTATATGAGATCCTGGAGAGCTACTGCTAGCCAGGGTCAACAATATTAGAATTTAAGAATCATAGAATCATAGAGTTGGAAGAGACCACAAAGGCCATCCAGTCCAACCCCCTGCTATACAGGAATACACAATCAAAGCATTCCCAACAGATGGCCATCCAGCCTCTCTTTAAAAACCTCCAAAGAAGGAGACTCTACCACACTCCAAGACAGCACATTCCACTGCTGAACAGGTCTTACTGTCAAGAAGTTCTTCCTAATATTTAGGTGGAATTTCTTTTCCCGTATTTTGAGTCCATTGCTCTGTGTCCTAGTCTCTGGAGCAGCAGAAAACAAGCTGGCTCCATCCTCAGGATGACATCCCTTCAAATATTTAAACATGGCTATCATGTCACCTCTTAACCTTCTCTTCTCCAGGCTAAATATACACAGCTCCCTAAGCCACTCCTCATAGGTCATGGCTTCCATACCTTATTTACCATTCTGGATGCCCTCCTATGGACACGTTCCAGCTTGACAAAATCCTTCTTGGATTGTGGTGCCCAGAATGGACACGGTATTCAAGGTGATGTCTGACCAAAGCAGAATAGGGTGGCGCTATTACCTCCCTTGATCTAGACACTCCTATTAATGCAGCCTAGAATCACATTGGCTTTTTAAGCTGCTGCATCATACTGCTGACTCATGTTCAGCTTGTGGTCCACTAAGACTCCTAGATTCCTTTTGCATGTACTGCCATCAAGCCAGGTGTCACCCATCCTATATCTGTGCTTTTCATTTTTACTGCCCGAATGTAGTATCCTACATGTCTCCCTGTTGAAAATTCATTTTTTTTCGTTTTGGTCCAGTTTTCTAATCTTTTAAGGTCATTTTGAATTCTGATCCTGTTCTTTGGGGTATTAGCTTCCCCTCCTAAGTTGGTGTCATATGCAAACCTGATAGGTATGCCCGCTATTGGATCCTCTTTTTTCCCCTTTTTGAAGATGGGAACAACGTTTGCCCTCCTCCAGTCTGCTGGGACTTCTCCTGTTCTCCAGGAGTTCTCAAATATTATTGCCAATGGCTCTGAGATTATATGACTTAGATGAGGGAATTAGGGGCATACTTATCAAATTTGCAGATGACACCAAATTGGGAGGAGTAGCTAATACCCTAGAGGACAGGATCAAAATTCAGAATGACCTGGATAGACTGGAGAGCTGGGCCAAAGCTAACAAAATGAAATTCAATACGGAGAAATGTAAAGTACTGCATTTAGGGCGGAAAAATGAAATGCATAAATATAGGATGGGAGAGACCTGGCTGAATGAGACTATGTGCGAAAGGGATCTAGGAGTCCTAGTAGACCACAAGTTGAACATGAGCCAACAGTGTGATGCGGCAGCTAAAAAGGCCAATGCAATTTTGGGCTGTATCAATAGAAGTATAGTGTCTAGATCAAGGGAAGTAATAGTGCCACTCTATTCTGCCTTGGTCAGACCTCACTTAGAATACTGTGTCCAGTTCTGGGCACCACAATTCAAAAAGGATATTGACAAATTGGAGCGTGTCCAGAGAAGGGCAACTAAAATGGTGAAAGGTCTGGAAACAATGCCTTATGAGGAGAGACTTAGGGAGCTGGGTATGTTTAGCCTGGAAAAAAGACGGTTTAGAGGCGATATGATAGCCCTGTTTAAGTATTTGAAGGGATGTCACGCTGAGGATGGAGCAGGCTTGTTTTCTGCTGCTCCAGAGACTGGAACACGGAGCAATGGGTGCAAGCTCCAGGAACAGAGATTCCACCTCAACATGAGGAGGAACTTTTTGACAGTCAGAGCTGTTTGGCAGTGGAACACACTCCCTCGGAGCGTGGTGGGGTCTCCTTCCTTGGAGGTCTTTAAACAGAGGCTGGATGGCCATCTGTCGGGGATGCTTTGATTGTGATTTCCTGCGTGGCAGGGGGTTGGACTGGATGGCCCTCGTGGTCTCTTCCAACTCTGCAATTCTATGATTCTATGATTCTATTCCCTCATCCAAGTCATTGATAAAAATGGTAAACAACACCTGGCTCAGGTCAGAACCCTGTGGCACCCCACTAGTCACTTCTCTCCAAGATGAAGAGAAACCATTGGTGACTGCCCTTTGGGTTTGGTCGGTTGACCAATTGCAAATCCACCTAACAATCACATAACTTTTTTTGCAAGGATATCATGGGGGGACCTTCTCAAAGGCCTTACTGAAATCAAGATACACTATATCCACAGCATTCCCTTCATCTACCAAGTTTGTAACTCTATCAAAAAAAAGAGAGAAAAGATTCGCCTGGCATAACTTGTTTTTGAGAAACCCATGTTGACTGCTGCTGCAATTTGACATTACTGAAGAGCAATTTGTTTTTGGGGAGCTCGTATAGAGGGGCCCCTAATAGTTTGCAGTGTAAGGCCTGAGTTGTAGTTTGGGGCCTAGTAATTTTTCCTGTGTAAGGAGCCCATTTGTGTAGTAGTCTGCTGGGAGACTAGGGTCTGAAATCCTCCTCAGTCATGGAAACCCACTGGGTCAACTTGGGTAAGTCATCTCAGCCTCAGAAGGTGGCACTGGCAAATTTCCTCTGAATAGATCTTGCCAAGAAAACCCTTGCATACATTTGCCAGATAGGGTTGCCATAAGTTAGAGTCATCATGAAGGCACATAATGATATCAATTTGACACTAACAGGATGCCAGCCTGTGTATCTATCTGTTCCTATGGACATGTTCAGCCATGTTAATGGAAATTTCCCCCCTAAGCTTCCTAGCTACATTGTGTGAGGGGTCATTTACCGGTAGTTCTGATTGCATTGTGGAGGGAAGAGATAAGCATCCCCTTTGTGTGTACTGCCTTTATGAACAGGATCCACCCACCTTTGTGCATCTATAATCAATAACACCAATTAAAAGGGGCAGGAGTTGTAGCTTAAGAATAACATAGTTTGAGGCTTGAATAAAAACTCCCATGTTCTATGGCAGTAACCTAAATTCGGTTGTAGTCCCAAATAGAATAGACCCATTGGCATCAATGGCAACTTGGTAAGCCAACCTGTAAGTTCATTGATTCAGTGGGTTTGGTTTTAACAACTGGATTAACAATTAGATAGAGGCTAGTATGTCACTGGATACCATTTATAGAGGAGAAGCTGGATGGGTGTATTGCTTGGTATGGGCGAGAAATTTATTTGGCTTGTATTTATTTCACATTTTGAACCAATATATGAGCAGAAACACAGGTATTTTCTTTTTCTCATCTCTGCTTTTGTGACACATTTTTCCAGTAAAATTATATATATATATATATATATATATATATATACATACATATACATATATATATATACATATATATACATACACGCACACACACATACACACACACACACACACACACACACACATATATATATATATGAGGGAAGTTCCCACCAAAATAAATATTTTGGAGAAAAATAATATATGAACATGCTTCATGATGGGGAAAACTGTTGGAAAAAATGAGTAATGGGGCAAAATTGTGTACCTAGATATGTATCTTTAGAGAAATGTGTACAGGAATGCATGCAGATTATCATGCATTACTTTTATGGGATGGGGGAATTTCAGATCGATGCAGAAATAAGACAAACTACAGTTGTCCCTTCATATTTGCTGGGGTTTGGTTCCAGGACCCCCTGTGGATTCCAAAATCTGTGAATACTTGAGTCCCACTATATGCAATGGCATAGCAAAATGGTGTCCCTTATATAAGATGGCAAAATCAAGGTTTGCTTTTTGGATTATTATTTTTTAAAGAATATTTTCAAGCTGTGACTACTTAAATCCATGGATACCAAATCCATGGATACAGAGGGACAACTGTAAATTTTAAAAGTTCACTTTTGTGTGTGTGTGTACTGTGAAGTCTCTTTCACAATACATAATTATAGCACTTTTAGAAGCCCTGGTGGTGCAGTGGTTAAATGCCAGTACTACAAGCCACAACATTATGAGTTTGATCCCAGAGGGCTCTGAGGTTGACTCAGCCTTCCATCCTTCCATAGGTTGGTAAAATGAGTACCCAGCTTGTTGGGGGCAATTAGCTAACACATTGTAAACTGCTTAGGAAGTGGTTTGGCACTGATAAGTGGAAAAGAAATATCAGTGCTACTGCTATTGTTTTGATATCACTTTAACAACCATTGTTGCATCTTATGGAATCTTGGGATTTATAGTTCTGTGTGGTATTTAGAATTCAGTGCTTCATCAAATTACAGTTCCCAGGATTGCATAGAATATAGTTATGGTAGTTAAAGGGAAATCAAAGTGCTACAATTGTATAGTGTGAAAAAGGCACCAGAATCCCCAGCCAGCAAGGTAGGATGGGGATTCTGGGAGTTACATTTAAAAAAAACACACACAACTTTTGCAAGCTGTGGTTTTGCCACTCTGGAAAGCAAGATGCCAAACTAGACAGACCTTTGGTCTAATTCAGCTAGGCCACCTTCTTATGTTAACAGAAATAATGTGTTTTTGTTAACCATCACCTTCCATAATCCTTCTGTGCCCCTTTAAGTGGGTCTGTGTATATATTTCTGAACATTCAGAACAAAATGCCTGGAGATGCCTTCCACCCCTGGAGATTGTAACCTCAGCCTGCACAAGTCCAGCATTGAAAGATCTACAGCCTGCAGGCAGTCGAGGGAAACTCTTTAAAGATGAATCATTTTCATAAATGAGTGCAGAGGGAGGTCAAGCCAGGGGACATTGAAGGTTACATGTGTGGCTGAGATAAGACCCCATTCATCCTCCTCTTACTGTCAGGCTGTGATGGGTGAGCATTGCCTTGAGCAGCCATAAAACATGTTGTTTGCAGAAAGCTTGCAGGTGGTTCATTTTCCCCCCAAAACAGGAGCATCCAAACTGTTACCACGAAATTTATCTCCCCAATGGCTGGGTCTGTTTGTTAGAAGAGAAATTCTTGGAGAGAAATCCCACCTCTCTGGCTCCAAAGTTACCTCCTTCTTCAAGACTGTGCTAAAAAAAAATGTTAACAGTTATTTGTATGGATGATATCTTGGCAATTTGCTGAACAGGACAGTTAAAAGAAAGAGTGTTTTATGGCAGTGCTACAGAGTGTCCCAAACAGGCTGGCTAGAATTCACAACTACAGTTACGAATGTGTAGCCTAGAGTTATGCATTCATAATTGATTTTTATTCACAATCCCTATGTACTCAACAGCGTAGGGAATACATAAGAATCATAAAAGTTCCCCAATCCTGACTTACTGGGCAGCAGCCTCTGTGGAAATCTGTTTTCCTGTTGATCAGGGTGCAGCAAACTGGCATTTCCACCCCCTCCCATCTGTGATCTCCATTGTGACAATCAGAAGCAAGATCCCTGCCGCATTTCCCCTTCGCACTGGAGATCGCTGTCAGGAACGGGGGTGGAAATGCCAGTCTACAGCACCCCAATGGACAAGAGAACAGACCTCAGCTTACTTCATTTGCTGCAAGTTGAGTACAAATTGCAAAAGTAGTTTGCACTCAATTAACTCGGGGGGGAGGGGGAAAGAGGGGGCAGAATCTTCCCTTTCCTAGTAGGATCAGGCAAAAGCAAACTTCTGCAGCCTTTCCTAGCTTTGGAACAGAATGTTGTTACCTGCCCTGAGACCTCCACACATACGCTCTTTTAATAATTCATTATTTGGCTATATTTCATAAATTGGCTTATTAGTGGCACTCCACATGGTTAGTAGTAGTCCAGGGACTCCCAACTACTAGGAATCAAGGTTTGATCAGAAAACCTAAGGAAGTAGCCAGCTAAAAATCCTAGAAGACAGAGCCAGGTAGGGATTAACCAAAACCCCCTTGAACTGGTGAGTTTGGGAAGAAACAGGCTGATTGTCCTGGACATATGTAGAAATGTGTCACTCAATAATCCCATCAAGGGTAAAGACTGCCCAGGGGCAGAACAGGGCAAATGCCATGTGTCATATGGACTGCAGGGCTCTGAGACGGGGGCAAGATGGTGTATTTAGCCTGTGTAGACAAACCCCTAGTCTTCTTCTGATTTCTTGTCTGCAGTCTCCATTGTGATTAATGACTGAGCCAAGATATGGAAAACCTTTCACTATTTCAATGCTTCCATCATCTAAACTTATGTAAATCATCTGTGGTCTTATTTTTGTTTTCTTAAACTTGTCTCTGCACTTTCTTCCTTGACTTTCTTCGGCGATCATTCCAAGTCTTTGCTATTTTCTGCTAGTAGTATGCTGTCATCTGCGTATCTTAAATTGTTGATGTTGCTTCCTCCAATTTTCACACCTCTTTCCTCTAAGTCTAATTCTGCTTTATTCTGCTTTACATTTGATATGTGCAGCATACAAGTTAAACAGATAAGATGATAAAATGCAGCCTTGCCTGACCCCCTTGTCAATTGGAAATCATTCCTTTTCTCTGTATTCTGTCCTGACGGTAGCCTCTTGTCCTGAGTACAAGTTAGGCATTAGGGCAAACTAGAAGGTTTTTTTTCCCCTGAATGCTAAAACAACTGGGGCTAAATCCAACCACTAGTCACAACCAAAGTAGACCCATTGAATCAGTTGCTAAATGGAAAGTCATCATGAGGTAAATCCCATTGATATTCATTATCCCATTGATTGTGGGAATTGTTGTTGCCATCTTTTTTTTAAAAAAAATATAAGCCATAGAATCTAGTCTTACTGCCAATAATAGTGGGGCATGATTTATCCATCCAACTCAACTGTAACATGGGGCTTTGTCTCTTACCTATGTTGTTTTGTGCCTTCCAATCATTTCTGACTTATGACAGCCCTAAGAGGAATCTTTCATGGGGTTTTCTCTGCCTGATCTATTCAGAGGAGGTTTGCCATTGCCTTCCAAATGCTGAGAGAGTGTGCTTTGCCCAAGGTCACCCAGTGGGTTTCTGTGGCCGAGGGGGACCAGGTCCCTAGAGTCCTAGTCCAATACTAAAACCACTACAGTGCACTTGGTTCTTGGTCTCTCAGCCTATACATCCCTTTAAAAAATTAAGATGCAAGGGGAGACTGGTCAAGCATTCAAAGGCCAGAATCTCTTGGTGACTTGTAAAACCATCCACAATGATGCAAGCAGTTGGATTTTTTTCCCCCTGGATGATGTAAGGAGCTCCCTGAGACCTCCTTGTACAAGTGTTACCCAAGGTTACGCAACAACCATGCTGCTTCCAGAAAGATGTGTGGGTACAAATCTACCCTCCTGCCCTTATGGATACAACACCTTGGATCCTTTGCAAGTCTGCGGAATTACACCAGAGCAGAATTTATACTACACTAGCTAGCTACAGATCTGGACCAAACTCTCTAACTGTGAATACTTTTTCATGCAATTTGCAACAGGGAGACATGATACAGCAAGTAGAGAAACCACAATGAGTGTTCTCTAGATGGTAGGCCTAATTTCAGCCTTACGATCCATGGCACAATGACCTTAGAACAGCTAGAAGTGTGTCAATTTTATGTCATAAATCTGTCCTTATAATGTTGTAACTTTCCTTTAAACATGTAAAAAGAGACTTGACCAAAGATCTTAAAAGGTGTATCTTAAGATTCATCTTAATGAAATTACAATGGAGGAGGCCTGGGTTTCTGCTTGAAATGGGGATAAACATTTTCGAGTTCCAGAACTTTATTATGTTGAAAGCTTCATAGGATTCAAATTGTTGATTTTTCAATGAAAATTAGGCCTTTGCGGGGGTCATTTTATCTTTCTGTTCTGATGCACTTTTTCCCATATGAAGAAATGATCTAGGACCAGTAATTATCATGCCGTTCGAAGGCAAATTTTAGTTTTGGGCTTTAAAAAAAAAAACAACCAACCAACAACTTATACAGTTGCAAGGAGTAGAGACCTAATTATCTCTTCCTTCCAGTTCTCAGTACAGGTTATATGGAAATTCCTTTTGGATCTGATAAATGCAATTACTCACTAGTCTTCAGGGACATGTCATTACTCTATAATCACCTGGAATTTATTTACCAATAAACCTCATTAAATTGCTACATAATTAAACAACAGTTACTTGGCATTTTGTGCTCTTCTGTATAAATTACTGTGGACTTTTAAAGCTTTTCTAATTCCAGGGAATTGGAGCCTCTGGTTTAGTACTTTTCAAGCTTCATAAGCTCAGACTGTCTCAGGGAGATGGTAGACTATAGCACTCAAGTGTGAACTATGAGCCAGGGAACCACAACCTTGTCACTAGGCAGCCCAATTTAAAGCAAGCCCCTGCCTCTCAGCATCCCACATTTGTGATCATTCTACTGGTCTACCTTGCAGTATTGTCATGACAGTTAACCATTAGACATGATCTACCCATCCTTTTACATAATTAGAATATGGATGTATTCAATGTCAAAAAATGCAAGATCCACTTACTGTTCTGCAGTGAGAGTGTCCAGATGCAATAGAGGACACGGCTGCTTCATGGATCATGGCCAGTTACTTTTAGAAAGTAGTGGTTTACAATTGAAGTTCCAAAGTCCCCAAAGTAGTTGATTGCTATTATAGGTGCAATTTTTAACTATAACACCTTTTTTCCTCAAATGTAATTAAAATTGGTCACAGGAATCCTAGACTGGCTACTTAGTTAAGGAGATGTAACTAACTATAGTCAGCCCTCCACATTCATGGGTTTCTCTTTTGCGGATTTGATTATTTGTGAGTTTCTAGCTGCTGCTTAAGGAGCTCAGCCTCCTTGACCCATTCCTTCTGTTCCTCCTTCCTTCCTCTTCCCCACTATCTCCTGGTCTCCCAAAAATGCCAGCCATTAACTCCAGTTCCCAGCCTGTCACCATGATCCCTCAGCCTCATTCTCAAGACCCTCCCAGCTGATACACCTCTCCTCCCCACAATTTCTCCCTTCTATCACCCATCTGCCAAACTGCCAGCCATTAACTCTGATTCCCATGGTCCCACAGCCTCATGTTCAAGAGCCTCGTGGCCAATACACTTGGGAATCAAAGTTAATAGCTGGGAGTTTTGGCAAATAGGCAACAGTGAAGAGAAAGAGCAGGGAGGAGAGGTGAATTAGTTGAGAGGGTCTTGAGTATGAAGCTGAGGGATCATGGTGACAGGCTGGGAGTGGGGTGAAGAGGTATATCAGCAGGGGGGGGTGAACTTGAGAATGAGGCTGAGGGATCGTGGTGGCAAGAAGGGAAAGGAAAGTACAAACCAGGACAGTTGGCAGGAACATCAACTGTAGCATTCATGTTGTGGGGGGAACTTATAATATTCACATGTTTTCACTTTCATGGCTGTGCTCCATCCCTAACCCTCATGAATGTGGAGGGCTGACTATACGGGGAGCCCACTGTACTCATGGGTTAGCCTTCTATGGATTGGAGTATCTGCAGATGTCCACAGCCCATATTATTCAACGGCAGCTCAAGCATGTGGGTACATGAGCACACATGCATGCACACATGCTGCCATTGATTAATTTAGGGCTTGATCATGCATGTTTTCTCCCATCTGCTGTCAACTGAATTACTGGGGGGTCTGTGGGACCCACTCATGACCTCTGAATTATGATATATTGGAGAATTTTAATTAGCTCAAAATATGTCAGCAAGAGGTCAGGTAACTTCAGGATCTTTACACCTGTGTATACCAGTACTCACTGAGGAGACTCCAAGCCAAATAGTAAAATAAAAATGGGTTTTATTGGGAAATAATCACAGGTCCACTCACACATGCACTCATACTTCAAGCAAGCACACAAGGCTAATGAAGAATTAGGTGGAAGTATTTGGATAGAGGAATAGATTTCAGGGATGATGGGCTATATGTTACCTGTCCAGAGAGCAGAGATTTGTGCAGCAGAGAAAGACTCAGATTTTAAATCTGAGGCTCACACAGCAGACTGGCAGAGTGACAAGATTGGAGGAGCTGTCCTTGTTTTGGTGTAATATTTATACTCAGTATCATACCCTTAAGGGGTGTTTTGAGTGAAGAATAAATCTTGAATGAGTTTCCCAGAGTTAAACAACAGAAGCTCCAGCTTTGTTTATTGCTGTTAATGGCTGGGTCATTAAGATTGATGGGGTTGAGGCAACCTTGTATTGTTGGATAGGCAGGAGTGTGAAGGAAAACCTTTGCAGAATAATGGGTATTAGAATCACTTGTTTGTTTTGGAGTATGACTCACTGCCAGGTGCATCCAAGGGAAATTAGCACATTCCACCCTAACTAGTATCTGAGGGGGATTAACTTAATCTTGTTCTGGATGTGTCTGTTTTTGGAGAATTTTTAAGACAACTTACTTAGGTCTCTTTTGACCTTTTCATGAACCCATCTGGGCATGGCTTGGTCTACCGGGACCTAAATGAACTATCAGTTATTGCCAGTCTATGGATTATTGCCAATTAATGTATTATTGTAGGGGAGATGGTTTAAAGGCATGTAACACTTCAGGGGGCTGGAGCTGAACCCCCACAGATGGGAAGGGCCCACTGCAACATCGCCTGACCCAACCCTCCTCCAGTCCATTCTAATAGCCTGCTACTGGATCAGGTGAAGAAGGTCCATTCCAATCAGGGTGCAAGAAAGATGAGGTTTCCACCTTCCTCCTGCCAGAGAGCAAGCCTGTGACAATCAGAAGCAGGACCCCTTATCTCAAGCATTGGTGGGAGGAGGTAGAAATGTCATCCTGCAGTACAGACCTACTTTGTCCAACACGGCTGCTAGCTAGTGTGGGCTGTGACTACACAGGATTAGGTTAGGTCCAGAATATCTGAAAGACTACGTCTCCTTACTACAAGCCAAGGTGTTCTTCAAGATCTGCCAGGGAAGGCTTTCTCTAAGTCCCACCACCTTCGCATGTGTATTTGGGATGGACTCAGGAGAGAGCTGTCTCCATGGCTTCCCCCATGCTGTGGAACTGCCTTCTGCAGAAGGCCCGGTTGGCCCTCTCCCTGCTCTCTTTCCACTGGCAAGAGAAGACATTTTTTATTCAGGCGGGCCTTTGAATCTGAGTTATGGAACAGAAATGTGGAGGAAAAGCAATGTGCTATATTTTTTGTCTTTCACTGGAAAAAAATTTAAATATGTTTTAAGTGCTTTTAACAGTTTTTAATCATGTTTTTTAAATAATATTGTTATTTAATTATTTTTAAAGTTTGGTAAGCCAATGTTTTAGCTCAATCGTTGTTTTTTTAAATTATTATAAGCCACCTTGAATCCCATCTTGAGAGAAAAGGTGGATGTAAATTCACTCAGTCATAAACTCATAGAATCACAGAGTTGGAAGAGAACTCAGGGACTATCCAGTCCAACCCCCTGACTTGCAGGAACACCCCATCAAAGCATTCCTGACAGATGGCCATCCAACCTCTGTTTAAAAACCTCCAAAGAAGGAGACTCCACCCCGCTCCACATTCCACATTCCAAGGCATTGTTTTCTACTGTCAACTTTGCTTAGTTCTGAGCAAAATCAGCTTAAGGGTAATAAAATAGCTGTACAGTGTCTGGACTGACAGTGCCGGATTCAGGGTGAGTCCCCTTTTTATTTTTTTTACCAGTATAGATAAGTCCTAAGAGGGAAAGGGAGAAGAATCTGTTCAGCTAGGAGCCTAAGGACATTATCAGACTAGCACCTAAAAACACTGCAATTCTATGAATTAAGACAGATGAAACATCGTGGGATTATAACACTTATTATCACATATCTCTATAATCATGCAAAAGAAATGCCATGGAATTATGGCACAACCACCACTAGTGCTTCAAGAATGGGAGTTTACTCCCATGATTTGGCATGTGTGAGATTTCAGTGGTACTCATGAGAAGACACGAGTCCATTTAAAACTCACCAAACTCCCTAATTAATAAAGTACGTGAGCACACAAGCACTGAAACAAACACAAAAACATGCAAACTAAACAGGACTGTTCATAAAAAGAGTGTCCTATGCTTCATTTTTGCATTCTCCCCCAGATGTTTTCGTGCTGAGGACCCATTCACGCTGTAATATCGCAATTACAACGGGATACATTCAATAGTGCAAAAAAAGTGCTATTGATGACTTGTCCCGTCAATTAGAACTGATGCCTTTTCCGTGGCTGGAGCATGGAGTAATAACATGAAGATGATGACGTCATGTGATAGCGGGGCACATTCGTGCTACCCTGACATCATAATCCCATGAATTTTGCAGCATCTGATAATGTTCTAAAATGACTCAACTGCTTCGCTCACTGCCCTGAGGACAAAGGTGGGAAAGGGGGATATATATTTAAACCCTAAGAGTTTTTGGTTTGGCCCAGTAGGTAAGAGACCCCTAAAGAAAGGACTGTACTTACTGGTTCAGTTTTGGGGCTCAGGGCAGGGGATGTTTGCTAGAAATAAGAAATCAAGCCCTTATCACCTTCAGTTAGGTAATTTTAATATATGAATTTAGGAGGGAATGGAAGGGTAAACTCCTGGCAGTGAAATTTGTATTATGGATTTGTGTGCTTAATAAGAGCTCCAGCATAGTAGAAGGTACAGTATATAATAACAACAAAGTATGCGTACAGTGAAGGTGTGAATTTGTTGAGGTTAGCCTCGTTGGCAGGAACACCTACACTAATGAAATCATTGATCTTTAAGGATATTCAGGGCACTAGCAGATGATAAGAATTGAAAGAAATATATACTGCATAAGACCCTGGAGAACCCCTGCTATCCAGGATTGACAATACAGTACTAGCAAAGAAAAGCCAAAGGGCTTGTCTACGCAGGCTAAAAACCCCATCTTTCCCCCATCATAGAGCCCTGCCGTCTATGCAATGCAGGGCATTTCTTTCCCCCATTTCAGAGCCCTGCAGCCTATGCAATGCAGGGCATTTGCCCTGTTCTGCCCCTGGGCAGTCCTCACCACCCCTGGAGCAGAGATGGGGATGAGATGAGGGGAAGGTGGGGTAGGGCCCGATAGACCATTTTATAATAATATCTGGTTTATTCCATTATAGGTGGCAAACAATGGGATGGGTCCCATGTGTCCGCAGGAGCCCATCCCTGCAGGCTGGCCATTGCTCCTGCTGCAGACTCCTTGGCTCTCTTGGAAGGCAGAAAGGAGTCCCTCAGCCTGTGACCAAGGCTGGTGACATACAAGGAGCCTCAGTCACATGTTGCAGGCCCCCTTCCTACCTTCAGAGTCGGTGAAGAAAATGGTGGCAGCAGTGGTTGAAGCAATGGGCCAGCATGCCCATCAGGACTTCTTCCCATTCCGTGCAGGGAATGGGGGGACAAAAGGCCAGATCCATAGCCAGGATATGTTGGCAGGGTGTTTAATTAAAACAGCTTAATGCGCTTTATCCCAGCTTCCCACCATCTTTGCCCCAGGCATTGACAGGACTGCCCAGAGGTGAAACAGGGCAAATGAAGGTTCAAATCCCTGCTGAACCATAGAAACCCACTGGCTGATCTTGGGCAGAGTTATACAGAGGTAGTGCTGTACCAGGCTTCTGAATATCCACTTTGAGCAAATAATTATGCTATCTGCTAATGTGCCTCTTATTGTCCCATTGTGCAACTGTCCTTTACTATATATAAGGGCAAAGTTAAGAGAGCTTGCATAGTGTAGTGATTTGAGTGTTGAACTAGGAATGTGAGAGACCAGGGGCTTGTCTATACAAACCCCCCAAAAATGTAGTGCCCTGCAGAAAAAGCAAATCACAGCAGCTGTGAATTGTCTTAATACTGGTTTTATCACCAGCATCCACCATAAGCTTCCCATCCCAGATGACAGGTGAGGAACGGAGAAGAGGGCAAGAGAGCCCTCTTCCCCCTTCCTTGGCCCCATGGGAGTGGGCGAGCAGGCAGCAGAAAAACCGAGGAAGGGAGAAGAGGGCTCTTTCTCCTTCTTCCCCCTTCCTCAGCCCCACAGGCAGGCAGCAGAGAAACAGGGTGGATGGGGGGGGGGTTGGCAGAATGATGGGGGGAGGGAACAAGGGAAGGAAAACGAGGAGGAGAGAGTCCAATTTCTATCCCAGTTTTGCTTTTAAAATGTCCCAATTCCTCTATCCTCCTCTCACTTTCCTCCTTTGTCCTCAGCTTACTTCCATTGCTGCAAACTGAGTTCAATGTGCAAAAGCCGGTTGCACTCAACTCAGCCCCCAGGGAGAGGAAAGTAAGGGGCCCAAATCCTTCCCTTCCCCATAGGCTCAAGCAAAAGCAAACTGCTGCAGCTTCTCCTAGCTTGTGTGTTTTTCTTTTTTAAAATAACTTTTGCTATCTTGAGCACACTCTGATGGTGCTTGGCCATATGTGTCCCAGTTTTCCTCTGTAAAATGTTGGAGGGTATGATGTAAGCCAGAAAGTAACTTTTCCCAGCTCTCATGGGGAGGGACTGAACCTGCATTCTGTGATTTTGAGTACAGTATTTGCATCCTTCAGCTCAACAGGTTACAGGCTGCCCTTTTTTCCAAGCACATTTGTACCCCGGGGGCCCTGATCCTTTCACATCCCCCGAATTAACCACAAGCAAAGCTGGAAAGGAAGGAAACTCTGTGAAAACACGCCCAGTTGGGTTCCCAGCTCCCGCCCTTTCTCCCCTGCCTTTCCCACCCTTCCCCTTCCTTTTCCACCTCCTGGGTCCTCTCCGTACTCACCACAGGTGCTTTTTTTTGTTGTTTAATTTCCCTCTGAAATGATGTAACTTTAATTAATTTTAATTGCTTGGTTCATTTAATTGAAACACTGGGGGGGAATTAAAACAAGCACCCATTAAAGTGGTGTAATTAATGCCAAGGCTGCCATGCAACCCAACCAAGAGTGGAGCAAAGAAAGTCTGCACGTCTTGTACTTCTGAGTCATAGTAGAAATCCTTCTTTTCACTCCCAACGCATTTGGGGTTACAGTGCACTAGCCCTTAAGGAAGTATGACAAAGAAGGTGTGGCTGCAGAAGGTACTTCACAGCAGCAGGCAGAGAGAGGTTCTAGGAGGGGTGGCTGGGTGGCATTGCTTGCCTGACCAGACGGTGTGATCTTGTTCATTTGCTTTTGGAGGGAGGGCATTAAAATTTGGTACCCATCTCACAGGCTTGGAATTGTGAAATCAGAAGAGTGTACAGAAATCTAAAGATCAATCTATAGAAAGTTTAGATCTCTTTTTTTAATGCAATTAGCAATATTAGATCCATCACTGTTGCTATTGTTTTCTCTCTCTTTGTTTTTATAATTCCAACTGTTTAATCCACACATCATTGAACGCATAAGTATTAACACAAACACAAACATAAACAAATAATCAAAATAGAACATACCAGTGGTTCTTAACCTGTGGTCTGTGGAGCCCTAGGAGTCTGTGATGTCATCACAGGGGGTCCGTGAAGGTTTGACGGCTGCTTGGCACATCTCTTCTCTGCAGTGCAGTGGCCACATGACAGAAGCCAAGGCAAAGGCTGGCTGGCTGGCTTGGCCTGCACATTGCCATTCAATCCACTCCAGCCACAAACTTGTGGAAGAAGCAGGAGAAATGTCTTCCCTCCCCCTCCAGTGCCTCTGAGGGAAGGTTTAATGGATGGTGTAATTGTATTATTATTATTATTATCATCATCAAGTATAATGATTGAGGATGATGATGATGGTTTTAAATCTTGTGTTAAGTCTTGGGGGGTCTGCTGCAACAAAAGATATTTAAAGGGGGTCCTTGGTAAAGAAACAGTTAAGAACCACTGAAATATACAATAAATTAACAAACAACACAACTAATAGCAAACTATAGAAAACACAAATTCTAAAATTAAAAATACAGGAAACAGCAAAACACTACAGAAACAAAATAAGCAAAAGATAAGATAACAAACATGTTCTCAGAATTTCTGGACTCTTTTTTTGCTGTTAACCTACAAAATTGGTCCTTCTTCTTCGTCATCATATTCTCCTAATTTTATACACCAACTCTGGAGATTATCAGATGACCTAAATATGGTGTGACAAGGACACCAGGAGATCATAAAAGGGCTTCCCTTTCAGATGACGTCTTTCTGCAGTCATCATGCTCCCGTGCCCCTTCCATTCCTCCATCGTTCTTTATTATTCATGGCCTAAGCTGTGAATAGATCACCCATTCAGTTTCTGTCACAGACCAACGGGCAAGTCAAAAGGTGCCCTGTTATGCTGGTGCGATGCCAGCCTCAATGGGAGGTCCATGCTGAACACTTCCAGGTGCGATTGGGACAACGAGGTAAGTGACACACTTTTTTGTACCCTCCTTGTATTTTTTAAAGTGTGTTTTTGTGCTTCATTTTACTTTTAAACCTTTCTTTTTCTTTTTCTTTTTGAATTTCCCGCATGATCGTCCTCTCGCGAGAATGGACGGGATTGCATTTCAGAAAATGAATGCAGCTCTATGAGAGCTCCATTCACTCCTGGGCTGCTGAGAGAAGGGGGCGGACGCGCTATAAGGCAAGTGTGAATATTTTTGTTACTGTGCCGGGAAAGGAGATAGCGAGACGGGGATGCTATTTTTGTCCCTGTCTGAAAATCTCCTCTATCTCACACCTATATTTTTCTATATAATAAAACCCTTCTGAGTATTTAGATCATTCTATCAAGCCAGTTATGGCTTTTTCTCCCCATTCCTTCTGTAAACAATTTTGTAACAGGCCTCACTCCATATTAAATTTTTGACAAGTTTTCCTTTCAGCTTATGTGTCAATTTATCTATTTCCGTATAATCATGAAGTTTCTACAACCACTCACTCTCGGATCCCTTTTTTAATGCAACTAGCAATGTTGGATCCATCACTGTTGCTACTGTTTTGTTGTGACAATAAATATTACAGGTCAAACACACACACACACACAAACATATCCAGGGATTTAATATCCACAGTTTCACTTATCCATGTCCAAAAAAATATTCTCTCTAGTCATTTCTAGGTCCTCCAATGTGATTCTATAGTCAATCTCCCATGTTTGTCTCATTGAAAATAATAGGGTTCCCTATTATCCACTGTTTCAGGTATCCACAGGAGGGTGTTGTTGGAATGTATCCCCCGTGGTTATGAGGATCAACCTGTATTATTGGTTCTGCACACTCATATTAAAAAAGAGGTAGACAGACAGCATGGTGCAGTGATTTGAATGCTGAGCTAGGAATCTTGGACATTAGGATTTGAATGCTTGTTCAGCCATGGAAGCCCCTGTGGGTGACCTTGGGCAAGTCACACTTTCTCAACCTCAGAGGAGGGCAAGGGGAAATCCCCTGTGAACAAATCTTGCCAAGAAACCCCCATGAGAGGTTTTCCTTGGGATCAGTGTAAGTTAGAAACAACTTGAAGGCAGACAACAACAACATAATAAAAAGAAACCCAGGACTTTTTCAGACAGGACTTACTGCGCAAGGAGACTCCAGAACACTTACGACACTGTCACGCAGCAGGGGATCTGTTTCAGATTATGCCGTCCCTCTCTCGGCATCGTCCGTGACTGTTCTGGGTATGATTGAAGGCAGCCGTGCCATTTTTACAATTTCCGTGAGTAAAAAATGGTGCAGCTGCCTTCAATCATACCCGGAACAGTCACAGACAATGCCAAGAGAGGGATGGCGTCATCCGAAGCGGACCCCCTGCCGTGCAACATTGTTGTAACTATTCCGGAGTCTCCTTGCGCAGTAAGTCCTGTCTGAAAAAGTCCCCAGTCTAGATATAAAAAATGAAATGACAAAAAGGTTCTGGCTCACATTTCTCCCTGATATTCTACCTTTCTGGGTGCAAAGATTTTATTTTTATGTTGTTATAGAAGAACATTTATATATGTAATTTTCCCTAAGCGCACACCCACATTTATAATTGGTACAATCCAGGAACAGAATAGTTTTAACATGGCATTCACAAAAGGTGCTTATCAGCCCTTAAACTTTCTTTACCTTAATACAGGCTCACAGATGTTTGCCCATGGAGTGCAAAGTGGTTTTAAGTGTTCATTTGATTGTTGTTGTTCTTGTACATTGGCCTGAGAGACTTGGAGAGAAGGTGGGATATCAATATTTTAATAAATAAATAAGTATGTAAACCAGATGACCCCTACTCCTGCAACAATTCATTATAGCCTTTCCAAAACAAAATTAAATAAGTAATTATTTTTTTAAAAAAAATTAAAATAATAAACAATTAAAATATTTTTTTAAAAAAATAAATAATACCTCCTAGCAATCATTTACAAAAAGCCCGTTTCCAGCCACATTTAAGAATGGGCCTTTTTACTATAAATTTTCAAACAATCAAAGACTCTTTTTAAAAAATTCTCTCTCTCTCTCTCTCTCTCTCTCTGTATATATATATATATATATATATATAATTCTCTTGGGTATGTTGCCTTTCCCAGTATGATGATTGGCTGCTCAGAAAACACACCCAACCAATCACCAGCCACTGTGGCCCAGATTCCGGTCACTCAATCCGTGGCCCAGATTGGGACCCAGGCAGTCAACTGGTGGCGGCGGGAAGCCACCGGCTATCTTACAAGGTTGTTGTGAGGTCTATCGGCCATTTTTGGAGAGGTTTTTTAACAGTGTATGGTATGCCGAGACCAGCTAGTTGTTTACTTATTGCTAGATTGCTTGATCAATGACCAAGATCATGGGCTCCACCAGGCACAGCTATGCATCTTTCCACTCTCTGCATAGTCAATCTTCTTATCTTCAGGCTGAGCACACAGAACACCATGGCCGTTTAGTGGCTGGTGGAGAATGCAGGGAGGACTGCAATTAGCCCAGCAGCAGCGGGTTGTGTTCCTTCAGCAAGCTGCAGGAAGTTGATGCCATTCTTATGGAGTAAGGTTGGCAGGTGAAGTACTAAACAGAGAAGAAAACTAGGACACATGTGGCCAAGCAACATCAGGGTGTAGACAAAATGGCAAACATTATTTGTGAGAAAGAACACACAAGCTAGAAGAAGCTGCACCAATTTGCTTTTGTCTCAGCCTTGTGTGAAGGGTTAGAATCCATCCCCCTCTTCTCCCGTCCCCCCCCCGTTAATTGAATGTACGCTACTTCTTTTTTTAACTCCATTTGCAGCAACTGAAGTAAGCTGGGGACAAAGGGTAAAAGTGGGGGGAGGAGAGAGTAACTGGGACATTTTAAAAGCAGCTGAAAAAGTGGGACAGCAAAGGATTAATTGGGTCTGTCCCTGTCTAATTGGGACAGTTGGAGAATATGCATTTCAGCAGGTGGAGCTTGTGTAACATGCAGTGCCTACTGGGATCTCATCTTCTACACAACTATTAAGGTAGAAGAGCCCTGTGCTGTTTTTCACCTTGCAGCCCTATAGCTGAACTTTCAAACAGGAATATGCCTTTTCCTTCCCTCAGTGGGCTGCAGATACACAGTCAAACTCTGCTTGGCACCCCCATTCCCTTGTCCTCCCCCAGACACTTAGTCCCCTGGGGGAACTCCTGAAGGTAGGTCCTTGACATGGGGAGGAAATCATTACAGAAAGAGGTACAGAGTAGATACACAGGCAAAGTTAGTGGCTGTGTCACTAACAGGATTCTGGACATTCTTCTGACTGCCCCCCTTCATTGCTTTGAATGGTTCTGCCAGGCTGTGTGAAAGGGAAAGGTGTGTGAGAGGAAGACAATGAAACTTTCTGCATGTTCAAGCATCCTGCGAAGGACCAAAAAGAAAAAAGAAAGAAAAGTCTCTGGGCTTGGCCCATCCCTCCCAGCTCCACCCTGACACCGCCCCGCTGTTCTTCTGTGAGATCATTTCTTGCAGGCGAAGAAAGAAGAGATGCATTTAAGGGTAATTTCATCTCTCACTTGCTCTCGGTCTCCCTGTGGAAAAGGGGCCAGGGTTTTGTGCAATCCCTAATTGCTGTGGAGCTTGCCAAATTGGCAGTGGAGAGGCAGGATTCCTCAGACTGGCTGCTGTGAAAAATGAGGGAGATAGCTTGAGATGTTTCTGTTTGGTTTGAATAAGGGTACTGGGTGCAAGTACTATAGAGCAGATCCCTGTTGCCTTTTTAACAAAGGAAAGCCTGGGTGGGGGGAGATGGGCAAGCTTGCTGCTTCTCCTTCTCCTTTCCCCCCTTCTATTTATCATTATTATAACTATCACCATTGTCATCAGCATCACTGTAACACCACCACACCATTAGTATAATGTGTATCTTATTACTTACTTACTTACTTACTTACTTACAATGTCTGGCATCCCACATGGCAGTTACAGATTTGTAACCTAGAGTTACAGATCATAACTGCTCCATATTCAGACATGCTCTGTATTCACAACTGTGGCACTGTTGTTATGATCACAAATCCCTCCCCCTCCTCCAAATCTACCTTAACAGCCAGCATCCACATTAAGCAATTGAGGCCTGCTCTGCTGGCGATCAGGGCACAGCTGGATGCTGTTTCTAGCCTCCTCCCGCCAAGGATCTATGGTGCACCAATCAGAAGTGGGACCCCTGTCACAACTCATGACCCTACATATCACTGCAGTGGCAGGAGCAGGCTGGAAATGTTATGGACATTACTGCTGGACATCAATTGCTAAGATAAGATACCGCCATGGTTTGGTGTGACTACCAGCTGTTAATTTAGGTTGTGGAGTCAGGTCAGGAACCATAGAATCCTAGGAGATTATCAGACCTGTCCAAAAAGTACCTTAGCAGAACACCAGAACAATGTTACTGTCCCTTGAAAGGGACCCAGTTTCAGATGTTCTCATCGCATTCTAATCATGTGTTGCAGCAGTTAGTAAGGTGGTACTTTTCATTGACGGGGAGGTCCCGTCAATGAAAAATGCCACCTTACTAACTGCTGCAGCACAGGAGCAGAACATGATGAGGATGTTGTCATCTGAAACCGGGTGCCGTTCGCGGGACAGTAATTTTGTCCTGGCATTCTGCTAAGGTACTTTTTGCTGCGTCTGATAATCTCCAATGTGTAATTCCCTCCACACCACTTTCTTTCCACTTCAGGACTTCTTTGAGAAAATTTCAAAAATGGACTTTTTATGCCCAAAAAAAGGGACATAGAATACAACATTTAGGGGCAAAAATCCTGACTGACATCCTGACTGTTTTTTGCAGGAGGAGGTATTCACAACCCTCTCTGTGCAATGACAAACCTGCATGGAGAACTCACCTTTTTTCTCCATTAACATGGCCAATTGGTGCCAAGGGAAGAAAGAGGGCAGCCAATGAGCATTCAGCTATGTTCCTACAGCTAGACAAATTGCCCCACCCACCCCCAGCAGTTTCACTCTCCTGTGATGAGGTAAAATGCAGGACCTCAGCTGCTGTTTTTTGCATGAAAAATATTTTTCTGCAAAAAAAAACAAAACACATTTTCATAGTAATGCTGGATGCTGAAGAAAAAACACACTGATTCATCTATACACAGGAGTGAGAGGATGTCTTAGTGCGCTGAGACACACTTGCTTGTTGAAAATGTGCACATTTTCTTTCCATCACTCAACTTGACAAATTTTAACAGTGAGAAATCCCTGCCCTAAGGAGTTTACAGTTTAAAATTCATCACAGGAGAAGCAACAAAGGAAAAGAAAGGGATGCAGAATAGTGGAAGAAGAAACATGAAGTTTAACCCTGGGTAAACTGCTTATTTTCAAATTCTATATATGATTGTAAAAACTGGACAGTCAAATAAACAGAAAGAAAGAAAGAAAGAAAGAAAGAAAGAAAGAAAGAAAGAAAGAAAGCTAGCTGATAGGAAGAGGCATGGTGCTTGAAATGTGGCATTGAAAAACAGTTCTGCAAATAATGTGGACTGCCAAAAAGACAGATAAATGGATTTCAGAGCACATCAAACCTGAACTCTCCCTAGAAGCCAAATGACTAAACTGAGGCTGTCACACTTTGGACATATCAAGAGATGACATGACTCATTAGAAAAGACGATAATGCTCAATAAAGTTGAAGATAGTAAGGACTTTAACAGATGTGGCAAAAACTGTGTCAGAAGAATGCTATGAGAACAAAACTGGTGACATTACCAGACAACGTTGTCCTTCAGCCATTCTGGGGGTGTAGCGCAGGCGTGAATAACACATCCCTTTTTGTTATTCAATAAAAAGGGGTGCTTTATTCATGCCCACGCTACACCCCCAAAATGACTGAGGATGTGGGCATCTGATAATGCTGCCCTTTCCGTTCTTGTAGCGTTCTTCTGATGCAGTTTGGGATGCAGTTTTGTGCTGCTTTCCCCCATGTCTGATAAAGTCATACGAAAAGAGGAAGACCATATTCATTCATAGGGTCACCGTAAATTGAAGTTGACTTGACGGCAATTACCAACAAATTGCTTGCCACAGACTTGCTACGAGTTCGTTTTCAAAACTGAATTCACATAGAATGTCCTGTTTTTCTGACTTCCAAACCCTGAGCCCAAATTTTGGAGATCATCCTATTTTCACCAACTGCTCTTATCCTGCCCAGCAACTGTGCTTTCTGGGTAAAAGAGGATGGCATGGCGATTTGTTGCAGCATGCATTTCCTGGATTTGTGTTCCTCTCTATTAAGCAACCTGTCAATATGTGTCAATAGTGATTTTGTTTTCATTAAGGGACTCTCCTTAAGCAAGGAACAGCTCAGGGCCCATGTGAGAGAAATACCATTTTTCGGCAGAAGGTCTCATTCGTCAGTAATGAGACATTGAAGAGGCCTTAACTAGAGCAATCTGCTCACTGTGCCTTGGAGAATTCAGAAACACAAATCATAGAATCAGAGAACTGGAAGAGACCATAAGGGTGAACCAGTCCAACCCCCTGCCCTGGAAGAATACACAATCAAAGCACTCCCAACAGATGGTCATCCAGCCTCCAAAAAGGAGACTTCACCACACTTTGAAGCAGTGCATTGCACTGCCAAACAGCTCTTACTATCAGGAAGTTCTTCCTAATATTTAGGTGGAATCTCTTTTCCTATAGTTTGAGTCTATTGCTCCATGTCCTAGTCTCTGGAGCAGCAGAAAACAAGCTTGCTCCATCTTCAGTATGACATCCCTTCATACACGGGCAACTTCCGTGATTGAAATATGACGCGGCTGCTTTCAAAGCTTCACGTACGTGCCACAAATGGTCACGGAAGAGGGATGGCGGTGTCCAAAAAGGACCCCCTGCTGCGCAGCAGCCTCGTTACTGCTCCGGAGGCTGCTTGCACGGTAAGGGCCGTCTGAAAACGTCCTACACAATTATAACACTCAGATGCCACTTTGCTTCTGTCAGAGAATTTCAATGTCTCTCCAAACTACAAACCCCAGGATTCCCTAGGATCCAGCCATGACAATCAAAATGGTATCAAACTGGCATAATTGTGTAGTGTGGAGCTTTGTGCAAAGCAAAGAGAGGAAAGAAATGCATGTGGGGTTCAGAGAAAGACAACGTAGTCAAGACAGAGAGATTTTCACATTGCTACTTAGGGGCCAGAGCCTCAGCATGTTATAGTGGTTTGAGTGTTGGACTACGACTCTGGAGACCAGGGTTCAAATCCCCACTCAGTCATGGAACCTCACTGGGTGACCTTGGGCAAGTCATACTCTCTCAGCCTCACAGGAAGACAAAGGCAAACCCCCTCTGAACAAGTCTCATGAAGACAACCTCATGATAGGTTTGCCTTAAGGTCACCATAAGTTGGAAACACCCAACAACAACGTTAGGAGCCATACAGAAGTCATTTGTGAGCTACGTATAACCTGTGACCTGCCCATATACATGAAGTCGAAGGCTATCATGGCCAGCATCCATAGATTTTCCTTGGGTTTTTTTGTTTTTTTTTCTGGGCTGTGAGGCCATGTTCTGGAATAGTTTCTTTCTGACGTTTCACCTGCATCTGTGGCTGGCATCTTCAGAGAATGGTTGGGTAGGAGTGCGTCTGGGGTTTATATGCTGTGAACCCCTGTAGGGGAGTATATGTAAATTTGTGTATTTGAATGGTTAGTTTCTGGGTATAGAAATGCAAGGCTCGTTAGTGTCTGTTTGGCTGATGGTTGGTTGATGAGGCGCTTCATTGCTGCTATTTTGCTGAAACTGGTTCTGGTTACCTCTCGGAAAATGAGTATCTGAAATGATACCCTCTGTTCCCATGCCAGTGGGGTGGTGGGTCCAAACTCCATTTCCATTTGAACTTTAAAGGATCTATCCAAGGCACTCACCCTGATGGGGGGAATGGGTTTGTGTAACTTTGCAGAGCTCCTGAAAATTCAGACTGAAATCCAAAGCATGTTCCACATCCCACTGACACAGAAACCACCAGTTGCCACTGAGCAGCCTTCGTACAGGACTGCACGTGACAACTGTGTGTTGGATTGGGCCCATTCTCTTAGACTCAATATCCAGACTTTTTGTTTTGCTTTTAACTTTTTTTCTTTTCTCTCCCTTCTGTGTCTGGATCTTTTGGATTGGCAGCCCTCTTGAGTTCTGAGTCACTCCAGTTGGCTGAAGGCTTTGGCCCTCCCACTTCTCAATGCATTAATTACTGCACAATTATATTAATCAAAATAATTGCCATGCCCCTGCAGCATGTAGTCGGTTCCTAATGGGGCGCTTGGTGTGAAACAGGTTGCCCTTCCCTGCCTGACACCGTTCTTCCCTCCCTCTTTTTCTTTTTAAAACAACCTTACCATCAGACCTTGCCAGCACTGCTATACCTCCAAGGTCTTGGACTTCATTTGAGAGACAAAAGCATTTTAAGGACACATCAGGCGCATTTATTTTATGCAGTCTTCCGACTGCAGGTTATTGAAGTGGCCAGGTGCCAGAGCCGAGGCACTCCAGGGAGTTTGCAAGGCCTGCTGACACACCCTCTAAAGCGCAGCGCAGTCTACCCAGCTGCTTTCACAGCCCAGTTTTAAGAGGCTGTGCTCTGTGCAGCCTAAGACTGTTAGCCATGCATTTGGGGTTAATGTAGCAGAGCTTCCCCCCACATTTTAGAGATGGGAGATATATGGCCAGAGTGCAATCATAGTGACAAAAGTTATTAATGAGGAAGAACACACAAGCTGGAGGAGCCTGCAGCGGTTTGCTTTTGCCTGAACCTACTGGGAAAGGAAAGAGTAAACTCCCTCTCCTCTCCTCTCCCTACCTCCACTGAATTTGTAAACTTGGTTTGCAAAAACACTGAGGACAAAGAGGGGAGTGAGAGTAGGGGGGTTGTCTAAATGGTGAAAATATGAGGAGAATATGTTCTGTCTCAATGGGATTCCACATTATTTCAATGTATTGGGAAGGAGGGGAGCCAAAACTGTCATATACTGCGTGGGAAAAGCCATCACAGCTTTTTCCAAAGCTTTTCTTTAAAAACAGTGGGGGGCAGGAATGTGCATTCCTGCTCATTGGGACAAACAAATTGATTTGCTTCACTTTCCCTATATAAGCAGTTGAAAACTGATTGGTCAGACCTGCACTGGGGGCAGAGCTTCCTGACAAGGCAAGTGCCTGGACCTGCCATGTTGGATTTTCACCTTAGCGAGTGAGCACTAAGGTGATAAAACTGCTTTTTTTGTTGCTTGCTTTTTTGATAAAGGTCATTCTTTCACACCTTGGATATGGTTTTTTTAAAAAAATACTGTAGAGTGGCAGCAAATTGAGGCCAATAAAACATGAGTAATTCACTCATGGCAGCCACCTTGATTCACAGGCATGCCTGTTTGCACAGCAAACGTGGATACCTTCATATTATTTATTTATTTATTTATTTATACCCCGCTCTTCAGCCACAAGGCTATCAGAGCGGCTTACAAATTGTTTTAATCAATAGCAACTTAGACATCTACACTGCATGAAGCAGTTTCCAATGTGTGTTAGCTAATTGCCCCCACAAGCTGGGTACTCATTTTACCGACCTACAAAAGGATGGAAGGCTGAGTGAACCTTGGAACCCGCTGGAATTGAACTTGCAATGTGGTGTCTTGCAGTACTGGCATTTAACCACTGTGATCTGCCAAAAAAAAGAAAAAAGTTAAGACAAATAGCAGCTGCTGCAAATTGGCATTACTGCAGAGCAATCCACATTTTTTTTGCCTCATGTAGACAAGCCCTAGGAGAGAGAAACAAGGAAATTTTAAAAGCAGCCAAACAATGGGACAACAAAGGATTAATTAGCATCAGCATAGCATTAGCATTTATATTTCTATACCACTTATCGGTGCCAAAGCACTCCTTAAGCGGTTTACATGTTAGCTAATTGCCCCCAACAAGCTGGGCACTCATTTTACCAACGTATGGAAGGATGGAAGGCTGAGTGAACCTTGGAGCCCCGTAGGATCGAATTCACAACATTGTGGTTGCAGTTCCAGCATTTAACTGCTGCGCCATCAAGACTGTCCCTGCCAAATTGAAACAATTGGAACATACAGTATGATATAAAGACATGTGGGGCCCTCAACAAAATGGGACAGTATGGGGCACTCCAGTTAAGTATTGCAGCCAATCAACTAGCCAGCCAAGCTCTCTGCCAGGGAAGTCCATCTCATTTCCTCTCTCCCCATTTTTTTTCTCTCCCTAGCCAGAGTTCTATTGTTACAGAACATGCTCAGTCTTATTTGTGTTATTTTCAGAAGGAAGGGGTTTGCTCTAAAAAAAAGTCCTTCATGGTTCCCCCCCTCCCATTTCTGCAAACCTTGGATTTCCCATAGTTTGGAGGACTTCTTTTTAGACTGCAACTCCCACAATCCACCATAGTGGTTGGAGGGTTCTGGGAGCTGCAATCCCCAAACTGTAAAGTTTCCAGGTGTGTGGAATTATCTTGAACATGCTGAGAGAATCCTCAGCATTCAGCATTCAGAATCTGCCTCCACTACCAGAGGCAGCAGTCAACAGTTCACGTGCATGATGGTTTGTCTTACAATGCCCATCCTCTATTTTGGTGGGATGGGGGGAAAGGATTATGAGTTCCCAAGTTCTAGTCTATTTTGAGTCAAGGAAAACGAACAGGAGCATCATCAATGGCTGGGTTTCTGGGCCATACTGCTTCAGGTTGTAGATTAGGGTTCATATGACTTAACTTTGTACAAAGATAAATACATCCCTGCATGTAGAAAAGTAGCATCTCAGTCAGAGCCAAAGGTGGCTGAAGGGAAAAAAGTGGGGGCAGATAAAAGGACATCTTTCTGAAACGCCCTGGGGGATTCTGACAATTCCAAGGATCCCCCAGCCAACATAGCTGCTGGGAGTTACTGGCCAAGAAAGTAACTTTTCTTAAGTTCTGTCTTTGACACAAAGGGATTGCCATCCTCTAACAGATAATTTCAGATGATCACATGGAAAAAGCTGAGAAGCAATAGCCTGCTGGATAATGTTTTCCAGGCAAACAGTGTGACAAATCGTGCAGCAAATCAGTGCCTTGTGGACAACTCGAGCAAACAAGCCAAGCCACAAGCTAGAAAGGTACCATATGATGTCACCTAAGCCATAAGGTTCCAGAGTTGAAGCTGAATTGCAGGAATGCTTGATTTCCCCAATCTTAATAATACATTGCATTTCCTCCCTTTTCCACACTTGGTCACTCAACCTTAAAGCAGCATTAAAGCCAAGTTATTCAGGTGGAATAAAAAATCAACTTCGGCAGGTTTTCTTGAGTGTCCATTGAAGGAAAACGTGTTGTTGATTTGCTAGAAGGCTTTTGGGGGTAGTGGGAGGAAATCGGAGAAATGGAAATAGGAGTTCAGGTTAATAAATTAAGGGCCCTGTGAGAGGGCTGGAATAGTAATTTCAAGAAAGTTCTTAAAAAGATGGGCTCGATCCAGCCAAAGGTAAGGACCCTGATCTAGCTGAAGGTTCATGGAGCAACACTGCTGCAGCCACATGGCCTGGTCCACCAATAGAGCTGGCCCTGATCATCTGCTAGACAGGAGTAGGGATGTATTTCTTTACAAACTTTCTTCTCAAAGGAAGCAAAGAGTGATTTTAACCATTTTATTCCCAGCACAAGGAGGTCTTCAAAAATCATGCCGTTTTGTTTGTTTCTTTGTTTCTTTGTTTTTTGCTATTTGCATTTGAGACTTATTCTGTGCAAAATTCGCAAGCAACATTTTTCAGTGCAGGAAACAGCTGTTTCCCAATAAATCCCCAATTACAGCATTTTCTGTGCAGAAAACAGCACTTTCTGTGCAGGAAATAATATTTCTGTATTGAAATGTCATTTGCCACACAGAAAATCCTACTTTCTGTGCAAAATGGCCATCTGTGAACTTTATGCAGAAAAGGTCCTGAACTCCAAAGATTAAAATCAACAAAGGATTCTCATTATCAGGGTTTCTCAACACTTAAAAAAAAACACAACCCTGGTGCTTTTTGAACTTTTTCTGAATATTTTCAAATATTATTTCCATCCTTAGATAGGAATTAATTAATACTGAATCCAAGCTCCTGTATCTGTCTCCAAATTCTGAATCACTGGGACTTTGACTGGGCAGCATGATGGTTGTGTAGGCCACAGGTGAGGGATGGCTAGTGGCCCCCATTTTAGTGGGTGGTGATGGTGGATCCACTGTAGTTTTCAAAGAGCTATCCCAGACACTGAGGGGACAGCACTCAACACAACAAAGGCTTTCATGGCCAGCATCCGTAGATTTTTCCTGGTTTTTTTCCCAGGCTGTAAGGCAGTGTTCTGGAACACTTTATTTCTGACGTTTCGCCTGCATCTGTGTCTGGCACCTTCAGAGAATGGTTGCGGGGGGGGGGGGAGAGGGAAAATCTATAAGCATTCAATACCTTTGTATCCAAACAATGTCCAGGCAACCAGCCAAAGGCTTCTTACTAGACAGCTGATAAGTAAAGGCACAGCACAGGCTGGACCCGAACCTTGTTTATTAGACTTTGCTTCTGGGCTTGTGTTCTTGCTTGCTAGTAAAGCACGCCCAACACAAGGCCATCCAGCCTCTGTTTAAAAACCTCCAAAGAAGGAGACTCCAACACACTCCCAGGCAGTATATTCCACTGCCAAACAGCTCTTACTGTCCCAACATTCTTCCTAATGTTTAGGTGGAATCTCTTTCCTGTAGTTTGAGTCCATTGCTCCAGGTCCTAGTCTCTGGAGCAGCAGAAAACAAGCTTGCTCCATCCTCATTATGACAGCCCTTCAAATATTTAAACATGGCTATCATGTCCCCTCTTAACTTTTTATACTTCAGGGTGAACATACCCAGCTCCATAAGCCGCTCCTCATAGGGCATGGATTCCAGACCTCCCATCATTTTGGTTGCCCTCCTCTGGACTCATTCCAGCTTGTCAATATCCTTCCTGAATTGTGGTGTCCAGAACTGGACACAGTATTGCAGGTGAGGTCTGGCCAAAGCAGAATAGAGTGGCACTATTACTTCCCTTGATCGAGACACTATACTTCTATTAATGCAGCCTAGAAGTGCATTGGCTTTTTTAGTTGCTGCATCACACTGCTGACTCATGTGCAGTTTGTGGTCCGCTAAGACTCCTAGATCCTTTTCACATGTACTGCCATCAAGGCAGGTGTCACCCATCCTATATCTGTGCTTTTCACTTTTACTGCCCAAGTGTAGTCTCCTACATTTCTCCCTGTTGAAATTCATTTTGTTAATTTTGGCCCAGCTTTCTAATGCAAAGAGGAGGACATCACCTTCATTGTCATCTATGCAAACATTTTTCAAATGCTTCGGGCCCAGCTCCTTAAAAGAATGACTCTGGCTGCTGCCACACAGCAGAAATATTGTAGTTTGACACTGCTTTAACTATCATGACACCTATGGAATCCTGGGTTTTGTAGTTAATTGTGGCACCAGAGCTCTCTGACAGAGAAGGCTAAATATGTCACCAAACTACAAATCCTAGAATTCCACAGCATTGAGCCATGGCCGTTAAAGAAGTGTCAAACTGCATTTCTGCAGTATGGCAGCAGCCTCACTTTATCTGTTCCCAAATTTCCTCTTTCTAATCTTACCTGAACAAGTTGCCAGAGAGCAAGTGTGAATTGTCCACCTGTCTTTCCATCTGTCTAAATATTGATTATAACCCAGTCATTTGCTTTAGAAGATGACCTGCCTCTTTTCAACCCCCTCACCCCAAAAGCAGCTAGTCCCTCCAAGTAACCCAACTACAGAGCTTCTCAGACTTCCTGATTCACAGCCCTGCTGGGAGGAGGACAACATGGTGGTGGTGGTGGTGTTGGGAGGAAGGAAGAGCAGTACAGCGAGTTCTTCCTCTGAAGCACCCTCCTGACATTTCCAGACTTATTAGCCAGTTTTCACACTGACTTCAATCAACCTCTTTAATCCTCCGAGGAAAGAGCATTTTTAATTCACTGATTGGCTGATAAGCTTGAAGCCAAAAAAAAAAAAAATGATTTACACGTAGATGAATTGTGCTTACAAGATGGAACTCTGAGCATTAGAAGCAGATCTGAATTTCCTATCTGTCATTTTATTTGCCACATTCATTTTTGCTCTGCCATTACCCTCCCTGATAACAATCTTTCAGCGCTATTGGGCCCCTGCTTCCACAGTTTTTAATCTGCCTTTAATCCCATAGATTTTAAATATTCCCCAGCACCGAGAGACTGGAGGCAATTAACTGCCCTTCTGATGCTCTCCTTATCAGTTGCCTCCTTATATCTCTCAGTAGCAGCCTCAAGACACTTCCAGGCTGACAAATACTACCGATATTTCGCATGAAGCAGTCGCGGCAAAGGGAAGTCCAGCTTGCCTGGCTGATAAATGTCATATCTCCCACCCCAAAATAAAAAATAAAATAGAGTAGAAGGTGTTAGCAAAAGACACAATTTATTTCTTTAAATTTATTTCTTTTGGAACCCATCTTCTGACACAATGCAGGTAGCGGGCAAACATATAACCAAACAACAATAAACCATACAATAATATATGAGAATAGGCAGTGTTTATTATATAAATTGCATGATTACAACAGCAGGGCTTCCAAGAGGAGCCCCAAAGTTTATAAAATCCCAAGGAAATACTGTAAAACCAAATTAACCTGAACCATAAAAGAAGTTGCCATTGTTTAACAATTCTGGAGATGTCGTTCCAAATTTGAGATGTCATCACCAAGAAGACCACCCTCTGAGAGCCATGCACCTTACTTCTAAAGGGTAAAGAGGGCTCACCCAGATGCAGGGCTCTTAATAACACATTCATATGGCATAAGTAGCCCTTCATAAATTCCAGTCCCAGACTAATCACAGCTTTAGTGGTTCAAACCAGAGTTTGGAACTATCCCCAGAAAAGTAGTTGCAACCATCTTAATGTTCAGCTTTGGTCAGAGCTCACCTGGAATACTGTGTGCAGTTCTGGGCACCACAATTGAAGAAGGATGTTGACAAGCTGGAGCGTGTCCAGAGGAGGGTGACCAAAACGGTGGGAGGTCTGGAAACCATGCCTTATGAGGAAAGACTTAGGGAGCTGGGTATGTTTAGCCTGGGAAAAAGACGGTTAAGGTGCGATATGATAGCCCTGTTTAAGTATTTGAAGGGGTGTCACATTGAGGATGGAGCAAGCTTGTTTTCTGCAGCTCCAGAGACTACGACACAGAGCAATGGATGCAAACTACATGAAAAGAATTTCCACCTAAATATTAGGAAAAACGTCAGGACAGTAAGAGCTGTTTGACAGTGGAATGCATTGCTTCATAGTGTGGTTGTCTTCTTTGGTGGTTTTTAAACAGAGGCTGGATGGCCATCTGTTGGGAGTACTTTGATTTTGTATTCCTACATGGCAGGGGGTTGGACTAGATGGCCCTTGTGGTCTCTTCTAACTCTATAATTCTGTGTACACACCTGGATGCATTGCAAATGCACAGTTAGGCTGGTTGGAGAGGGGGAGGTTAGAGCTCCCTGGCTGCCAGCCAATCAGAGTTGCTGGATATTACCCTTCCCACCACAGCACAGTCCTTGCAATGGAAGGAAGAAGGGTAGTATAAGAGTAAGATAGTAATAGTGAAAGACAACAGGAAGGATAGATTTTGATTGAATATTAGAAGGAACATCTTGATAGTAAGAGCAGTTTGGCAATGGAACCAATTGCGCAGAGAAGTGGTAGGGTCTCTTTCTATGGGTGCCCTCAAGAAGTTGGACATTTGGCGACGCTCAGTCTAGCTTAGAGGTGCTGCACTGAGCAGAGGGTTGGATTTGATAGCCCATGGGGCCCCTTCCAGTTCTATGATTCTTCTTTCGTTTTTTTCATTGTGCAAGCAAAGGCCATTAGAGGTGAGACTACGGTCTCCTCCTCTTCTTCTTCCCCCCATGGCAGGGAGGGTTCAAAGGTGTTGGGGAGGGCATCATGTTCACAGCACAGGCACCAACACCAACAATCAACCATAATGGGCTTCCTTGGGTGGCAGCAAGTGGTCAGAGGGTGGTCCATGTCTACTTCTTGCCATTGGAATACCAGTTACATCCTAAGTTACATCGCTGATGTATTGGCAAATCTGAGGTTCATGGCCCCATATTACAGTATGCCTCCCCCATCCCTGCAAAAAACATGCATTGGGTGCATTTGTTAACCACAGAGCAAATATATGAGAGCATCTGTATGCACATAGGCAATGACTTTTCAGACATCTGCATGGACTTCATGCATGCAACATTGGGTCCATGGGCTGTGAGATGTGGCCTGACTGTCTCTTCTATGCATTTACTCTACAAATAGAGGGATATTTCAATGAGACTTAGGTGTCCCAGTCAGCAGCCATATGAGTGGACTGGCTGGCTGAAGTGTCGCTAACTCTCAACTGGGCATTGCCCAAGAATATACCCAAGATGTTTCACAAGATAGTGCCCGCTGTCTACCTAGTATAGATGTGAACTGGACTAGAAGTTGAATTTTACTTCCACACTGGTAATGGGGCAATGAGTGATGTATAGCTGGACGTGTAGCACATAGAGCTCTGTCCTGCAACAGAAGAAGAAGCAGAGAATGTAGATGAATAGCCAGGAGTTACTACTTCAGCCATCCAGCAGGAACCAGCAAAAGCAGTGACCTTATATTATATTACCTAATGTAAGAGTGAGGAAAGTACAATCTGTAAAGCACATGAGGACTCCCTACATTGAGGAGAGGGTTGGACTCAATGGTCCATGGGACCCCCAAAACTTCCAAAGCCCATGGACCCATTAAAAGTTTTTAAAATGGCAATTTTACACCAATAATAACCCTAAGCCCCCTCCCAAAAAATAAAAAAGCCTGTGAAAAATCAGCCAAAAAATGAAAAGAGAAGTATTGGGCATGCTAGTGCAGCCTTCCAGATGTGTACAGAGTGAAAAATTGACACACACCCCACAGTTGCCTTGTTGTTCTTGTTGTCTTCCTTCAAGTCATTTCCAACTTAAGACAACCCTAAGGCAAACCTATCATGGGGTTTTCTTCGCAAGATTTGTTCAGTGGGGATTTACCATGCACCCCTAGCCTAATGGTAGGGCTGGCCGTGTTATTACCAAAGAGTAGATAACTGCTGCTCAGTTAAATTACTATGGGCAAAATAAATATTGATAAGACAGTGAATCCCTGCTCTGTTTCAGTTCAAGCTGCACCCTACAGCGCCTTTTGAAATATAGTAGGACCCCCTTATCTGCTGGGGATTGGTTCTGGGGGGGGGGCATGGATACTAAAAACCATGGATAATAGCAAACACCATTGAAAATAATAGGACTTCCAGTTTAAATACCATAAAGTTGCCTTGGAGGATGTAGAAAATGGCTAGAGAGGACATATTTTCTAGGAAGACTCTGTGGTAGGTGTGCTGTTTTGTGTCCCGTGGATAATTGAATCAGTGGGTAATGAATCTGTGGATATGGGGGTCCTACTGTATTAATAACAACTTTCTGAAAGTCTCCAGTAAGGGAATTCACCCTTTAGTGCTAACTGCAATGCTTCATAATATACTTAGAGCAGACCATTTAGGTCCCTGTGGTTTCCTTGGTTTAGTTACATAGTGAGAAATGGGAAGGCCCACTGGTTAAAATGTATGTGCCAATTGTCCACAAATATAAACAGCTTGTGACCAGAGGAGGGGTCTCCTCGCTGCAAATTGGGAGAGAAGTACCCTCCCAGTTCAGTCCATGGGCCACCTCTGTCCACAAGCAGCCCAATCTAATGTGGGTCATATAGTTTAAATTATTATTTAAAGTATTTCAATGAGCAAATAAAAGCCAATTAAAGCTCTCTCTCTCTGGCTTTTCTTCACAAACGAACATTCAGGAAGGACTCATCCTGCGCTTTCTGCAAGCGCGCTGATGACTAAACAGGCCAATCCGAGATAAACAAGTCTGGTTGCAGAAAGCACAGCAGGTCTCCTTGGGTGATGTTTCCTGGTTGTGATTCTTTCTGCATTGTCGTTTCTCTTCAAGACTTGTTCGGCGTGAATTCTCAAATAAGGCTGCAGCACTGTGGATAGTGTGTCTCCATGCCTCCTGATGTGAGGCCAGGGTGGACCATTGTTGGTGATCAATTTGGCCAAGCCTGAGATGTTGTTTCAGGGAATCCTTGTATCGCTTTTTTGGAGCGCCCCTCTTACGCTGACCCGTGGCGAGTTCACCATAGAGTACTATTTTTGGGAGGCAATGGTCCTCCATCCTAGAAACATGCCCTGCCCAGCGCAGCTGTGTTCTCAATACCATGCCCTCAGTGCTGGTGATCCCTGCTTGCTCAAGGACAGCAACATTCATCACATAGTCAGTCCAGTGTATATTTAGGATTGTGCGCTGATGAAAGCGTTCGAGGAGTCGTAGGTGGTGGCGATAGGTGACCCATGTTTCAGACCCATAAAGGAGAATAGACAGTACAATGGCTCTATACACACTGATTTTTGTGCTTCACCTCAGGTGTTTATTACTCCAGACTTTTTTGTAGAGTCTTCCAAATGCACTATATGCCTTTGCTAATCTGTGATCTATCTCTTTGTCAATTTCGGCATCTGAGGAGATGATGCTTCCCAGGTAGGTGAACTGCTGAATGGACTTAAGCACAGATTTCCCAACGGCAATGTGGGGATGATGGTGTTCGTCCTGTGGTGCAGGCTGGTAAAGAACTTCTGTTTTCTTAAGGTTGACTTCCAGCCCAAACCGCTCCGCAGCTGTTGTGAAGCAGGATGTTAGGCGCTGCAGAGCTGCTTCTGTGTGCTCAATTAAAGCAATACAAAGATAAACAGATTTTTAAAACACATCCAAATACAGTTGTCCCTCTGTATCCACGGATTTAGTATCCACAGATTTAAGTATTCACAGCTTGAAAATATTCTTTAAAAAATAGTAATCCAAAAAGCAAACCTTGATTTTGCCATCTTCTATAAGGGACACCATTTCGCTATGCCATTGCATATCATGGGACTTGAGTATTCACGGATTTTGGTATCCACAGGGGTGTCCTGGAACCAAACCCCAGCAAGTATGAAGGGACAACTATACTCTTTAAAAACTCCTAAAAGCAGTCTAAAAGCAATACTAGAATCCAGATTTAAAACAGCAATTTCAAACACTCAATGCCATGCAAATCTGCACTATTTTGGCTACCCGCCAGAAGCCTAAAAGAGTTGGGGCCAGGCTAACTTCCTTGAGTAGGTAGTTCCACAGTCAAGGCATTGCTACAGAGAAAGCCATTTATGCATACCCACCAACCTAACTTCATGAGATGTTGGGGCACATAACAGGGCCTCCTCTGAAGATCTCAAATTTCTGGCAGGCTCATATGGGAGGACGTGTTCTTACAGATATCCTGACCCCAAATCATTCAGGGCTTTGTAGGTCAACACCAGCACCTTGAATTAATCTAGATCAAGCAAGCCACATTTAGCTGGAAACCATACACATACCAAAGGTACCAAGGAATATGGGTGTGCCAGTTTTAGCTCTCTAGTTTTTGTGAAAGCTCTGCGATTATTCTAGCCAGAGCTTGAAAAGTTTACTTTTTTTGGACTACAGCCCCCAGAATTCCCCAGCCAATATGGCCATCAGACAAACTGACTGGGGGAGCCTGGAAGTTGTCATCCCAAAAGGAATTTTTCCCATCTCTGTTCTTAGCATACCCACCCCTGATGTGGTGTCTATATGCAGTGCGTCAGACTTAGGGATTTAGATTCCAAGGAGAGACTAAAAATTTATGTTAAAATTCACCCACTGAAGAAATAAGAGCTAAAAGTGTGTCTCATTCGACATGCCACCTTGTCTGTACTGTGTTCACATTTTCCAGCTTATAAATCCTTTCTTAGTGAGAAAATCATAACACTATCATTTTAGGGGGGAAAAGTACTATAGTCTTAAGTATGTACAAATGGCCATCGTTAACTGCACATATATGTTTTGCTCATTCTTAGTCGCTCTGCATTATAGTCTTTGTATTGTTATAACTCTCTAAGTTATTCAAAATATCTATGAGCCATGCCCTCTAAAAGCAGCATACACATTTAGTAAAATATAAGGATCCATTAGACAAACCAGAAAACCATACAATTATTATGGGAATGTTGCTCTGAATCACACAAGCCATTTACTCTTGGGGAAAGGAAGCACCAGAGAAATACATTTTCCAGGTTAGCTTAAAAACCTGTGTAGTACAGGCCAGGCAAAAGCCAATCAGAACTGAGTTTCATACCTGTGGGACTGCCACTGAGAAGACTTGTCTTGCATGCTCACCAACTTCACTGACTTCACTAGTGAGCACATAAGCAGGACCAAAGGAGATCTTAACACATGGCTAGAAGGATATGGGTAAAAGTGATCTGGCTCCAACCCCATTGGGGTTTTAAAAATTAATACCTTTGACCTGAGCCCAAAAAGACATGGGTAACAGGAGGAACTAGTACAAAAACTACTATATGTTGAACTTTCTGATCCTGACCAACATGCCTGTGGTCATGTGGATTTCATAAGAAGGATGTCATAGGGGCTATATAAGACCAGTCTTACACAATGCACTGTATATTGCTAATTGCTGTGCTGGAGTATATGGATGTGGGTGTGGGTGGGTGTTTTGATGATGTATGTTTTAACCTGGTTTTAATTTCTTTTTATAGTTTAATCTTGTTTAAACTTTTGTACCTTATGGATTTTTAACAGTTTCTTCTTTAATTGTTGTAAACCTCTTTGAATCCCATGGAATCCTGGTATTAGTAGTCTAGTGAGGCATCAGAATTCTCTGATAAAAAAGGCTAAATGCCTCACAAAACTACAAATGCCAGGATTCCATAGGAAAGAACTATGCTCGATAAAGTAGTGTCAAACTGCTCTATTTCTCAAATGTAGACAGGCCCTGGGAGAAAGACAGGATTGAAATAAACAGGAGGAGGAGGAATCATTTCCAAATGATTTGTTCCTGGTAGAGATAAAAACTAGTAGGAATGGTTTGTAGACATGAGTCAACATAGCTTTCTGTAATTTTGGATTCTCCTACTCTGAGGAACATCGTGTCTGCACCTCAAAATTGGCCACTGCATTGTTGAAGATAAACACCATCAATGTAAAGAGCAATTTTGTGACCTCTTGAAAATGTGAATCCAATCCAACCTGACCCTGATAGTAAGCAGATAGATAGATAGATAGATAGATATTTCGTATATGCACCTGCCTTGTGCCAAGACTGAAATGGCACAGGACATCCAAATGTGTTCCCAGGAATTTTGTCAAATCTTGGAAATACATTTAATATCTGCTTGAGTGATAAGTCTTGTCCCACATGTGCAGGGAACAACAGTTTGATTCTACCCTCCCTGGCTGTGATTCCGATGAAAATCATCCCATCTACTGTCATGTGTGGTCATAAGGTTCATGGGAGGAAAGCACCAGTTGGCACTGATGGTTCATGAAAACTCAGTACTAACTGCCTGGCCATAGCACCCTGTGTATTCCTGCAGGGTAGGGGGTTGGACTAGATAGCCCTTGTGTTCTCTTCCACCTCTATGATTCTATGATTCTACATAATTTCCAACTTATGGTGACCCTAAGGTGGACCTATCATGGGGTTTTCCTGGCCAGATTTGTTCAGAGGGAGTTTGCCTTTGCCTTCCTCTGAGTCTGAGAGAGTGTGACTTGCCCAAGTGGGTTTCCATGGCTGAGCAGGGATTCGAACCCTGGTCTCCAGAGTCATAGCCAAATGATCAAAACACTCCTCCACACTGCCTCTCCTTCCAACTCTGAGATTCTATTATTCTATTATATATAAACTTTCTGTGTATGTGTGTGTACACGCCTCACCCCAAAGAGTTAGATGGCAAACCCAAAAGATATGGAAAGCAGGCAGCCCTGATTATGTAACCGAGAAGAAAACCTAGGCTAGCCGTTCCTAGACTGTGCTGTTTGCTGTGATTTCCAGCTTTGCTTAAGCATTTTAAAGACTCTTGTGGGTCTTTCTTTCCTGCCTCCCCCCTCCTTTCCTTCCAAGCTGCCAGCTCTAGCCTAGGAATTATGGTAATATGCCAGTTCTGAGCCCTCGGCAGGATTTGCAACAGAGAAATCACATCAGTCTATGCTGATTAACAATTCCATTCCATCCAGAGATTTATATAAAAAAAAACTATCTTACATTTTGCTTTTTAATAAGAATGATCGCTATCTCAAATTGAGTCCCAGCAAATTTTAATAAAGGCCCAAGGTTGAGTGGCATTTTGCATGCTGATTTAGCTGTGATTGCCGGCTTTTGATGAGAACTAGGCAGCCGTGTATTGCTTTCCACATTGCAAGTTTTTCCCCCTTCTCTTTTTTTAAAAAAAGGCCAATAGTAAGGAAAAGGGGGATAAAAATAAAAACTTCCAGCTGCAATTTGAAAGTCTTTCTCTCTGTGATTGATTACTGAATAAATACCTACAACCCCTTTCCACTGATGGGTCCACACAACACACTTCCATAAAGCAAAACAGCTGTTTTGGATGGTTTCCTGAGCCCAGGGAATGTGGGCTCTTGTCAACCTTTGGGGCTTGGTAAAGTACTCCCAGGTATATCCACATTTGTCTCTGTGTGTCTACAAGGACCCTATTACCCACACCAAAAAGCACCGCCCCTTGTTGACATGGTCTCAGCCATGACATTAAAAACATGGAGGAAGATTGTCTCCTGCTACGGCTTTGCCCTCTGTGATATCACTTTATAACCCCATAGGTGCCGTGCCTGCCTCTGAAATATCAGTAGGGAGAGCATATTTGGGGACAGTTCAGCATCTCTGCAGCACAGTTAAGAGTTGCCCAGCTGTTCCTACTGAACACTCAGCTGCTCTAGATAAGGCATTAAGCAAATACCCTTCAGATGCTGGAAGCAACATCCATCACTCACTCGTTTGAAAGACAGCTAAGGCAGCCCAGATGTTCTCATATTCTGAAAACTGGAACCTGGACCTTGACATTCCTTCTGTGCTTCCCTCTGTTTTGGCTTTCTCAGCTACAGAAACATTTCTCTGCTTCTGCTTCTTCTTTCCATAATATTTTTATTCACAGTTCATAAAATAATATAAACAAACAATGGACTTAGGTGATGGAATAGAGGGCTTTCTTATCAAGTTTGCAGATGACACCAAATTTGGAGGTTTAGCTAATACCCCAAAGGACAGGATCAGAATTCAAAATGACCTTAACAGATAGAAAACTGAGCCAAAACTAAGCTCATTTTCAAAACTAAGAAAATGTAGGATACTATACTTGGGCAGTAAAAGTTAAATGCAGAGATATAGGATGGGTGACACCTGGCTTGATGGCAGTACATGGGAAAGGGATCTAGGAGTTTTAGTGGACTACAAGCTGAACATGAGTCAGCAGTGTGATGCAGCAGCTTAAAAAGCCAATGCAATTCTAAGCTGTATCAATAGGAGTATAGTGTCTAGATCCAGGGAAGTAATAGTGTCACTCTATTCTTCTTTAGTCAGACGTCACCTGGAATACTGTGTCCAGTTCTGGGCACCACAATTCCAGAAGGTTATTGATAAGCTGGAACGTATCCAGAAGAGGGCGACCAAAATGGTGGGAGGTCTGGAAGCCATTTCCGATGAGGAAAGGCTTAGGGAGCTGGGTACATTTAGCCTGGAGAAGAGAAGGTTAAGAGGGAACATGATAGCCATGTTTAAATATTTGAAGGGATGCCATACTGAGGATGAGGCAAGCTTGTTTTCTACTGCTCCAGAGACTAGGACACATAGCAATGGACTCAAACTACAGGAAAAGAGATTTCACCTAAACATTAGAAAGAACTTCCTGGCAGTAAGAGCTGTTCAGAAGTAGAATACACCGCCTCAGTGTGTGGTGGAGTCTCCTTCTTTGGAGGTTTTTAAGCAGAGGCTGGATGGCCATCTGTTGGGGGTGATTTGATTGTGTGTTCCTGCATGGCAGAGGGTTGGACTGGATGGCCCCTGTGGTTTCTTCCAATTCTATGATTCTATAAGAGATACAAATATGACACCACATAGTACAAACAAAAATGCACACAAAAAACAAAATCAAAAAGTGATAATTTGACTTCCTTCCCCACAGAGTTAGGTTCAAGGTGGGTGTCTAAATGTCCTTCATTATTTTGTTGAATTCCTCCACTTCTTGACCTCTGTTACCCATGTTGCTTCTCTCTCTCCTCAAAGGGAATTACAACAATAGGAATGGCCAGAGAGCATTGTGACATCATTTCCACTATGTGATCCCTGATCGGCTGCAGTCATCCATGTTGGCAAACCTGGAAGAAGAAAACATTGTCACAGGAAGTGGGGAGAAGGAGGCCAAGGCAACAGAAACTAGAGGGGAACAAAGACATCAAACAAGATTGGGGAGTGAGGGAAGTGATGTCTTCTCAAAAAAACATTGATACATTTCTTTCCCCTCAATAATTCATTTCAGCCTGAATATCAAAATATGAAAATTGGCAACACAACCCTATCTGTCAAAATGTGTCTGTCTTTGAATACTAGAAATAATGGCCAAAATAAGGTTGGTTAGTCCCAGCTAGAGTAGACCCACTGAATCCATTGTTGAATGGTGAGTCAACATGTAGGTATATCTAATTAATCCAGTTGTTTTACTCTAGTTTGGTATTAACTCTAGGATTCAGGTCAATCTCTTTTAAGATGGTACATCCAATGGCCTTAATCCTATAAGTTGAACCTACTGAATCAATGGTTCAATACCATTGACCTATTGAATCAATGGTTGAACAGTGAATCAATACACACACAAATCTCATTGACTCAGTGTTTCTACTGTAACTTACATTTTGTTATTTAATAAGATTCAGGCCAAAGTATGTAAGGGTCTTCTCAACCACTCATTCATTTAATCAGGTGTAAACTAGATATTCTAAAGCTTAGGGGACAGCTGTCAGAAATGTTGATTCTTGGGTTTCTCTTAGTGGATAGTGAATCTGTTAGTTTTGCTTTCTTCCTTATTGTATTTAATTAGTTTGTCAAGTTCTTTCCTATACATTTACAAAGACAGCTCTTAAATGTTCAGCACTTTGAACAGTTCCTTGAAAGTTCAGCCTGAAACCTGGAATGGATTCACCATCCCACTGACATGGAAACCATCAGCCGCCACCAGCTGCCACTGATCTTTACTGTCATAAATATATTAAAAGCTACTCAGCTGTGTTTTGTATGGGTGTGTTTTAATGCCCCCCTCCTTGGTCCAAATGGTGTTACAAGAGAGGCATGAAAGCTTTGGCGTATTTAACCATCAATCAGCATTAGAATGATACTCCTTCTCAGCTGCTGCAGCAAAATACACCAAGTTTGTTAGGGCTAATCCTCAGCTGGTTTCCCTTGCCCCTGTTTCATGATGGCTGGATTTACAACCAGGAACATTTTAAAAAGAAAGAAAAGGAACAATTTATTAAAGAGGTTTCAAAACCTTGCTTCTTTTGTGGAAAACAAGTCTACATGCACCATACCATCTAGGGGATTCTAGAGGTTGTAGCTCACATAAATAACCTTACCAAACTCTTAGAAACACTGAGAATGCTTGAACCTCAGACAGAGCCATTGTTCACAAAGAGCTGTCCATTCACTACTTCCATTAGTGTATTAGTGGTATGCCATTAGGGAGTATGAGGTAGCTGCCTCATTAAGCAGATCTGAGGTTTGGTTATTCCATATCAGCAAATTATTAATTATGGGAACCCTGGTGGCACAGTGGTTAAATGGCAGTACTGTAGCCATAATGTTACGAGTTTGATCCCAAGGGCTCCAAGTTTCACTCAGCCTTCCATCCTTTTGTAGGTTGGTAAAATGAGTACCTAGTTTGTGGGGGGCAATTAGGTAATACACATTGGAAACAGCTTGGAGAGTGCCTAGTGTGCTACAAAAAGCAGGGTAGATGTGCAGGGGCTATTGCTTAACAATTTGAAAACCACTCAGAGCCTTTGTGGCTGAAGAGTGGGGTATAAATACCTAAAATAAATAAACAAATAAACAAATATATCATGGTTGTGTGTTTTTTACTTCCAGCATGATGAGGAAATCCTTGTGACATGTTTGTGACCCAGGTGCCAAAATAAGGTGACTAGTTTTGAGTTGTTCTTTGCCACTAAGTTAGCCTCTAAGAGCCTTGGTTATTAAAGGCCCTGCTCAGGTCTTACAGACTCAGAGCTGTAGCTTCCTTGATTGAGTCTATCCACCTGTAAAGCAGCCTCCCTCTTTTCCTACTGCCTTCCACCTTACCTTTTCTAATGCATTGTGTCATTTCATGATATGTCCAACATACAACAGCCTCAGTTTAGTTATCTTGGCTTCTAGGGCGTATCAAGCAATATATGCTCTAGAACCCATGCATTTATTTTTATAGCTGTCCATGGTTCCCATAGAAATTTCCTCTATAGAACTCGATGTTTCAGATGAGTTTCCTGACAGCTTTCCTCACTGTCAGCTTTCATAGTTCTACATAGAAATACATAGTGTTGAATGCTATGGCCTAAATCAGGGGTTGGGGTCATGTAGCCTTCCAGATGTTGCTGAGCTGCAGCTGCCAGCATCCTTCACCAGTGGCTGTGCTAGCCAACAACATCTAGAAGGTCATATGGTCCATACCTTGGCCCAAATTCCTAATTGCAAATAGAGTAGATCCATGAGGGATCTACATAGGTGCTGTCTTGCCATTCAGCATTTGATTCAATGGCCCTACTCCACTTGGGACCAGAAATTGGATTCAGAACCATGCACCTGGGCTATGGAAGTGGCAGACACTACTTGCTTTACTTTCTCAGGCAGAGAAATGTATTAGGCCAACTTTGGCACACTACAGATTGTTTGCTCACTCACATAAGAGCATCCCTCAAGACAACTGACCAGGTTGAAGAGTCTCAGAGTTTTAGAACACCACTAGCTAAATATGAGTCAACAGTGTGATGGGTAAACCAAACAAGCCAATTCAACATTAGGCTGCACCAATGGGAACAGAGTGTCCAGATCGAGGGAAAGACTAGCACCATTATATTCTGCCTTAGTCAGAACTTACTGCGTCCAGTTCTGGGCACCACAGTTCAAGAGGGACATTTACAAGCTGGGACATGTCCAGAGAAGGGCAACCAAGATGGTGCAATAATGGGCTCTCCCATTATATGGGCAACAGAGCTGGGAGGGGTATAGTCTCTCCTCCAGGTAAACAAAGGGTTAATGATGTGTTGGTTTTACATTGCATTTATTGGAGGGTCTGCATCATGGAGGACCAACAGAGATCACCAGGGACAATTGCCCAATGAGGATGACCAGTGGGATGGAGTGTGAACACTTCAAGATGCTTCCAAGTGAGAGGTTATAAAACTTGGGGTGCTACAAGGCAGAGGGAGAGAGAAAGAGAGGCAAGAAGACTGAAATTTGCCGAATGAGGTTTTCTGCCTCACCTAGACCTCTAAAAGCTAAGAGAGAGGATTAGCCATAGGGTGGACCAAGGGGGTCCACACTCCCAGCTTCCCATGACCATCCAAGGCCCAGAACCCCATCTGTTATCATGAGTAGAATAGAAATGTTCAGCTAGTCACATTAAGGCTCATGTTTCTTTTAATCTCACCTGGATATAACTAAGGCTGTTTTGTAGCTTTGTAACTATGCCTAAGGAAGGTGCCCTCATGCACAGTGGCCCCTTGGTATACACTGGGGTTTGGTTCCAGACGCACACACACCCCTCGGTGGATACCAAAATTCATGGGTGGCCAAGTCCCATTATATACAATGGCTTGGAAAAATGGTGTTCCTTGCATAAAATGGGAGAGTCAAGGGACTTTATCAGACCCCCCCCCAAACCCCATTCTTTTGCCAACATAACATTTCCATGTTTGTGCCAGCAAAAGAACTCCCCATGCAACCCTTTATTTTTATTTATTTATTTGTACCCCACTCTTCAGCCACAAGGCTATCAGAGTGGCTTACAAATTGTTTTAAGAAATAGCACTTTACACATCTACACTGCATTAAGCAGTTTCCAATGTGTGTTAGCTAATTGCCCCCAAAGCCAGGTACTCATTTTACCGACCTACGAAAGGATGGAAGGCTGAGTGAACCTTAGAGCCCTCTGGAATCAAACTTGCAAGTTGGTGACTTGCAGTACTGGCATTTAACCACTGCACCTCCTATCCACGTGAAAAGGCTTCCGCAGCAATGAATGAGAAGTGAACGGAGCTCTGTTCCCATGTATTCAAAAATAAAAACAAAAATAAGACAGTAAAAGTTACAAAACGCACCTAAACACACTAAAAAAAATCCCAAGGAAACTGGGGAGGGTCATAAAAAGTGTGTCACCTACCTGGATATTGCGATCTCACCTGGAAGTGTTCTCACCAGGCTGGCCATTGACACTGCATTCACATGAGTGCAATGGTGCGAAGTTTCAAACGCCAGCAACACCAGCACAAAACCGCCACGGGGATCAATTGATGGCTTGAGCCATAAATAAAAAGAATGGTTGGTTTTTTTAAGCTGGACGTGATAGCAAAAAGGCGACGTGTGGTACATGCACCCTTTCGCAATCATTAGCCATCCTTATGACGCCTTATTTGTCTTTTCTGATAATGTCCAAGGTTTGCTTTCTGGATTTTTTTGTTTTAATTTCAAGCCATGGATGATTGAATCCACAGATGCAGAATTTGTGGATATGGAGGGCCAACTGTGTAAGATATTCTTTTGCGAATGTAAGATTGCTTGCTTAGAATAAAAGCTTTCCTTTAAACATCTCTTGCCCACCCTCTCTTCTTTGCATGGCGTTTGCGTATGCACATATGCATATAGGATTCACATCTCCCACAGGAGAGGCAGGGAAAAGTCTCTGTAGAGTCAGAGGTATAAAAAGTGCAAGTTAAGCGCCCCAACAACTTCCTACTGAGTTACTGTATCATGTGGAGTCAGATATGGCGATGCTCTTTCAGAGCCCTTTCTAATAACTAATGGAGTGAAGCAAGGTTGTGTTCTTGCACCAACTTTATTTACAATCTTCTTTAGCACGATGCTCCAAAGGGCTATGGCAGAGCTTGAAGAAGAAGACGGCATCTATATACGCTACCGTACTGATGGTAGCTTGTTTAACTTAAGCCGTCTGAGGGCTCACACTAAGACTCTAAACTATCTAGTCCGTGAGCTGCTCTTCGCTGACGATGCTGCCCTTGTTGCCCACACAGAAGCAGCTCTGCAGCGCCTAACATCCTGCTTTGCAACAGCTGCAGAGCTGTTTGGGCTAGAAGTCAACCTGAAGAAAACAGAAGTTCTTTACCAGCCTGCACCACAGGACGAACACCACCATCCCCACATTGCCGTCGGCAAATCAGTGCTCAAGTCCGTTCAGCAGTTCACCTACCTGGGAAGCATCATCTCCTCAGATGCCAAGATTGACAAAGAGATCGATCACAGATTAGCAAAGGCATATAGTGCATTTGGAAGACTTCACAAAAGAGTCTGGAGCAATAAACAACTGAAGCAAAGCACAAAAATCAGTGTGTATAGAGCCATCGTACTGTCTATCCTCCTTTATGGATCTGAAACATGGGTCACCTATCGCCACCACCTACGACTCCTCGAGCGCTTTCATCAGCGCTGTCTACGCACAATCCTAAATATACACTGGACTGACTATGTGACGAATGTTGCTGTCCTTGAGCAAGCAGGGATCACCAGCATTGAGGCCATGATATTGAGAACACAGCTGCGCTGGGCAGGGCACGTTTCTAGGATGGAGGACCATCGCCTCCCAAAAATACTACTCTACGGTGAACTCGCCACGGGTCAGCGTAAGAGGGGCGCTCCAAAAAAGCGATACAAAGACTCCCTGAAACAACATCTCAGGCTTGGCCAAATTGATCACCAACAGTGGTCCGCCCTGGCCTCACATCGGGAGGCATGGAGACGCACTATCCACAATGCTGCAGCCTTATTTGAGAACTCACGACGAACAAGTCTTGAAGAGAAACGACAACGCAGAAAGAATCACAACCCAAAAACATCACCCAAGGAGACCTTCTGCTGTGCTTTTTGCAACCGGACTTGTTTATCTCGGATTGGCCTTTTTAGTCATCAGCGCGCTTGCAGAAAGCGCGGGATGAGTCCTTCCTGAATCTTCGTTTGCGAAGAAAAGCCAGAGAGGGGAGTAAAACAGTGGGTGGTGGCAGCTAAATGATCTTCAGGGGTCCCCCTTCTATTCAGGAGCAGGAGTCAGGGCCACTACAGATGGTAAACAGTCTGGAAATCATTGAGGAATAACTTAGGCAGCTGGGTACATTTAGCTTGGAGAAAAGAGCCCTGAAAGATAATACGAGTGCCAAATTTAAATATGTGAAGAGATGTTATGAAGATGCGGGTGATCTTGGCTGCATCAGCACTGCAGAAATTATCCAGTTTGACACCGCCTTAACTGCCATGGCTCAATGCTATGGAATCCTGGGAGTTGTAGTTTGTTGTTGCACAAGAGCTCTGACAGAGAATATATCATTCTCTGTCAGAGCTCTATATCACAAAACTACAAACTTTCTTTGCTTATTTGCTTATTTATTTCTTAACATTTGACAAGGTTTTATTTTATTTATTGAGATTTTTCTGTTTGGACGCTCAAGTAAGGATTCTTCAGATGGCCAAACTCTGGATATATAAAAACTGGAGAACCAACAATAATTAAAGACTTTTAAAACATTGGTTTTTTTAAAAAAAAAAGGCCCAAAGTGTTAAAAAAAAAATAGAACTGAAGCCTATTATTAGTCCTACCTAAAGTAGACTCATTGACTCAATATAATTTACCTACAAGTAGACTCACCATTTGACAATTGAGTAAATGGGTCTATTCTAGTTTTTGAGGATATCTAATAGGATTCCAGCTACAGCCAGCTAAGAGCAATCAAGGCTTATAAAATTAAAATGTAAAGTGAATGAAAACATCTCGTAATATTATTTTTGTCCAATTTCTATGTGAAAGTGAAGAAAGTAGATTGGAAAAGAATAAACTCATTTGAAATGTGGTGCTAAAGGAGAGTTCTATGGACCCGATAGACTGCTAAAAAAACAAACAGGTCTGAAAACAAATCAAGCCTGAACTCCCATGGAAAGACAAAATGATAATACTGAGGCTGTCCTACGTTGGACACATCAAGACAAAACAGGACTCGTTGGAAAAAAATAAGTAAGTAGGGACAAAGGGAAACTGCATTAAATAGAGAGAGTCAGAGTGCATCTACACTGTAGAAATAATCAAGTTTGATACCACTTTAAGTGTTATAGCTCCATCCTATGTAATCTTGGGCTTTGTAGTTTTACAAGGTCTTTAGCCTTCTCTGCCATAGAGTGCTGGTGCCTGATAAAACTACAAGTCCCAGGATTCTGTAGTATGGAGCTATGGCAGTTAAGGTGGTATCAAATTGCATTATTTCTGTGGCGTAGATGCACCCCCAGTACGGTATAGTGGTTTGAGTGTTTGTTTACTTAATTTATATCCCTCCTTTCTCCCAGCATGGGATCCAAGGTGGCACAGAACATTTTGAAATCACAATACAAATTTAAAAAACTCTTAATACAAAACTTAAAACACAGCTAAACTAAATGTCTATTTTAGAAAACACATCTTAAAAACAAATTTAAAAGAGCATTAAAAACAAGTTAAAAACAGCATTGAAAGATGCTTAAAACATAATAAAATCAAAACATTATACCCATACCCCAAATTAAAAGCCTTCTCTGCTGCAATAAACTAAAAGCCAAAACCTTCCTTAAATAGAAAGGTCCTCATGTCCCAGTGGAAAGACAGCAGGGAGGGGGCCAACCGGACCTTCCAGGGAAGGGAGTTCCACAACTTGGGAGCAGCCATGGAGAAAAGTCTCTCCTGTATCCTCACGAGGCATGCCTGTGATGGTGGTGGGACTGAAAGAAAGCCCTCCGCTGCAGATCTTTGATCACTGGCAGGCTCATATAGACTGGGACTCTGGGAATCTCTCTCTCTCTCTCTTCTGCCTTCATCCCATGTCGTCTTATGGCATCCCTACGAATTTCATAGAGTTTTCTTAGTAAAGGAATACTCAGAAATGGTTTTGCCAGTTCCTTCCTCTGAAATACAGTCTACAGCAATGGTTTTTAACCTGTAGTCTGTGGACCCCCAGGGGAAATCAATATCTTCACAGGGTCTGCAAAGGCTTGAAGGCTGCTTCACCCATGTGACAGGAGCCAAGGCAAGTTCAATTCCAGAGGGCTCCAAGGTTCACTCAGTCTTCCATCCTTTCGTAGGTTGGTAAAATGAATACCCAGCTTGTGGGGGCAAGTAGCTAACGCATATTGGAAACTGCTTAATGCAGTGTAGATGTGCAAACTGCTATTGCTTGAAACAATTTGTAAGCTGCTCTATTAGCCTTGTGGCTGAAGAGCGGGGTATAAATAAATAAATAAATAAATAAATAAGCCTGCCTTGGCCTGCACATTGCTCTTCAATCTGCTCCAGCCACAAATTTGCAGGAAGTGGCAGAAGAAAAGTCTTCCCTCCATCCAGTGCCTGTGAGGGAAGGGCTAATGGATGCTGTAATTGTATTATTGCTATTCTTATCAGGTGTTGTTGTTGTTGTTGGTTTTGTTAGTGTTTTAAATCTTGAGTCAAGACCTGGGGGTCTGCAACAACAAAAGATATTTAAAGGGGGTACCTGATAATGAAAAGGTTAAGAGCCACTGGCCTACAGCACCTGAGACCAGGGTTCACACCCCTGCTCAGTCATGGAAAGCCACTGGATGATCTTGGGCAAGTCACAATCTCTCAGCCTCAGAGGAAAGCAATGGCAACCCCTTCTGATCAAATCTCATCAAGAAAACTCAGTAATAGGTTTGCTATAGGGTTGCCATAAGTTGGGAATGACTTGAAGGCACACAACAAGAAGCATTATATGGATTGACTCAATCAAGGGAGACACAGCCCTGAGCAGAGCTGTGAATAACAGGAGTTCTTGGAGATCTCTCATCCATAGGGCTGTCATAAGTCAATGCTGTCTCAATGGGACACAGTGACAACTAAACTGAGCTAAGGTGAGCAGCTAACTAACAACAATGGGAAATTTCAAAGATCAATGATGCAATTCAAATTTTTAGATTGTGGTCTGAATAGTCTTTCACCCTGACCTCCACTTTTAGGATGGAAATGTGAGTTACTAGAAATTATGGTTTCCCAACTCTTTAATAATAGGTGATATTTATTACAGGTTGTTGTATGTGGGGAAATAATCATTGTAATGTAAAAGCAATCTTGTGTACCTCATTCACAATCTTAGATAAGTCTAGGGTTTTTTCCCTGCATGCATTTTGTTCTCCCAAAATTCCCTTCTCTTACTTCACTGGGCACTTCTAGCCAACTAGAAGTGCTGGATGATTCACACATGACCTAATTTGAATTTTATTGCTTTTGTGTAACTTGCCTTTTCTTCTGAATCTGACTCTCCATGAGAATGGAGGCATCCTAAGCTTTCTTATAACCATGCCATGATGCATCGGAACCCAGCCAAGGCTGGTGAGTCTTTCCTACCCATTCTTAGTCAGTTTAGGGACCTTTTCTTATGTTTGTTTTAGTATGTAGATTGAGACTGATATACCTTCAGTAAACTTTGTTTTGCATTTTAAACTGACTCCTTTGTTTTGTAATGAGTCTAATTTAACTGGGTGATCCCAGATCTCTGAATACACTTTCAAATGATAATAGAGCTTAAGTCTTCTTCTTAATCGCACTCTGCATAAAGCGTGAAGTCAAATGTGACTGAATGATTTTACCTTTTTAAAAAGGAGATAATTCTTGTTGTTTTTAAAGGACTAGATCCTGCAATTTTATTTTTAGACTCATTACCTTCCTACAAAAAGGGTTAATGGTTCCCAGATTTAAAGACTTAAAAGCTCAATTTAATTTTTGTTTTTGCAAAAGTTTTGTTTTTATTTTTTATCTGATCACCTCAGAGCTGCTACTTTTGGTCTCCCTCTCGGCTTGAACACAAAGGCAGTAAAGCAATAAACCAATAAACCAACATGGCTGCTGAAGCTACCCTGCCTGCCTTTTTAGCCATGGAAAAGCTTTGTGGGCCGAATTATAGAAGATGGGCATTTTCTTTTGAAACATACATGAAGGCAATGGGATTTATTGATGTTTTACACACTCCCAGGCCTCCTCAGGGGAGCGAAAGGACTGATTTTGATAGGATTGATCAAAAAGTACTAGCCTTCATACTTTTAACAACTGATCAGGCACTAATTTCTGAGATCAAAGATAAGAGAACAGCAAAAGATGCTTGGGACACTTTGAAAGATCTATGTGGTCAGAAATCCATGGGAAATTCTATTGCAATGATGATTAAACTTGTGAACCTGAGACTATCTAATCCAAGATGTCTAGATGAACACATTAATGATTTTAGAGCTACATTAGCAGAATTGCAATCTCCTGGAGAAGAGATTCCAAAGGCTATGCAAGTTGGGATTTTCTTAGCAAGCTTACCAAAGTTTTACAATCCCATCATAAATACTTTGCAATTAAAGAATGATTTAACCCTACCAGAAGCTTATACTCAAATAAGGGAATTTCTACATAGGCAGAATTTGATGCATAATGACAAAGTTGAATTCAGAAATTCTAACTTTAACCAGCAAGTAAATTTGGCTGGAAAGGAAAAGAAACATTTTAAAGCCCACTCTAAGCCCCCCTCCTCTTCTGAGCCAAATGGGGTGCAATTAAACACTAAAGCTTCAAAGGGAAACAAGCAGTCATTCTCACAGGAAGAGATGACTGGCCAGAGGCAACAGAATGAAAAAGCACATAGAGCTAGTAACACAGGAGCTGATGCTAAACAGAGGTTTCACATTGGAATGGCTTATGAAAAAGTAATGCAAGCTTCTGGAAATGAATATAGAGATACTTTTGTCGTAGATTCCGAAGCCTCAGGCACTCTAAAGGATGATGGCCTATATCACATGGAGATCAGTGACTCAAATGCCAATGTTGCCACTCAATGTAAACACAAAGACTGCATAAATTTATGGCATAGAAGGTTTGCTCATAGAAATGTTGAATGCATAAAGAAATTGGCTAATCAAGAGCTAGCAAGAGACTTTCATTTCAAGAACTGTTGTGTGAATGAAAGGTGTGTGGAATGCATTAAAGTCAAGGCTACTGCACCTTCACACAAGCCTCTCACAGAAAGGCAATCTACAAAACCTCTTGAACTGATACACGCTGACATCTGTGGGCCATTTAGACAGAAATCAGTTGGTGGAAACCTCTATTTTCTCACCTTCACAGATTATTTCAGCAAATATGGCCACACTTACCTCCTAAAGGAGAAAAGTCAAGCTTTTGAGAAGTTCAAAGAGTACTTTAATTATGTCACTACTAAATTTAATTACAAAATTCAGAATCTGAGGACGGATAATGGGACTGAGTTTGTCAATCATCAATTTGATGAGTTCTTAAAGGAACATGGCATCAGACACCAGACTTCTGGGATTTATAGTCCTCAACAAAATGGTGTATCAGAGAGAATGAACCGAACCTTAAAGGAAATGGCAGTTGCAATGCTTGTGCAGGCTAACATGTCTAAAGCTTATTGGTCTGAGGCAATTCTCACAGCAACATACTTATACAACAGACTTCCAACCAGATCCAGAGATGTTACTCCATTTGAGTTGTGGCATGGTGTGAAACCCAGACTCAACCATCTAAGGGGTTTTGGATCAAAAGCTTATACATACATTCCCAAACAGAAAAGAGACAAACTGGACTGTAGAAGTGAAGAGGGAATTTTTATTGGCTATGCCAAAGGTGCTTACAAAATCCTAAACCCTGATGGACGCACAATGAGAATAACAAGTGCTGTTTATGTTGATGAAAGACCTCAACTTAATTCTAATCCAAACAAAGATTTCTATTCAGATGTGTTTGCAGTGGAAGAAGACCCTGACCCTGATTCTCAGCAGCAGCCACAGCGTGTGCAGCTCTTTCACCCTCCTGCAAGTGCTTCGCATCCAGAAGGGGCTCCCTCAGCCCAGGACTTACCAGAGGACGGAGGACCGGACGGCGCGCCACGAGCAGAGCCAGGAACTCAAGTCCAGGTGAGACAGTCTGCGAGGGGTAACAGGGGAGTGCCTCCTTTGAGATTCTCCTACCTAACCACAGGGGAAAGCCTTCTGGAACCCTCTGACTGGCAGAAGATCAAAGGAATGCCAAAATCTGATTCTGAGAAATGGGTGAAAGCAGCAATAGAGGAAATGGAGTCCTTATATAAGAATAAAACATGGACTTTGACAGAATTGCCAAAAGGCAAGAAGGCAATTGGCTGCAGATGGGTCTTTACAACAAAGCAAAATGCAGAAGGGGAGATTGAAAGATATAAAGCCAGACTTGTAGCTAAAGGTTACAATCAGCAATTTGGAGAAGATTTTCATGAGACTTTCTCCCCAGTTGTTACACACACAGCTATTAGAACCCTATTGGCTGTTGCAGCTTCCAAGAGAATGCATGTACAACATCTAGATGTGAAGACAGCGTTTCTTTATGGAGATCTAGATGAGGAACTGTACATGGAACAGCCTTCGGGATTTGTAGTACCTGGAAAGGAGCATCTAGTATGTAAACTTGAGAAAAGCTTGTATGGATTAAAACAAGCTGCCAAAAAGTGGCACGAAAAGCTAAATCTGCTCCTTATCAAAGAAGGATTTACTCCAGGCACTGTTGACCAATGTGTTTACAAAAGATTCAGAAACAATAGATGGACTTACATTGCCAGTTATGTTAATGATTTGATTCTGTGCAGTGAAGACAAAGCAGATAGTCAAGAGATACTCCTGAATCTCCAGAAAGAAATAGATATTAAAAGTTTGGGAGATATCTCACACTATCTTGGAGTACAAATTGAAAGAGACCGTGATGGAAGCTTCTTTCTTAATCAAAAGCAAAAGACTGTAGATCTTTTGGACTGTCTTGGTTTAAGAGATGCAAAGGATGCTCTAACGCCAATGGAAGTGGGCTTCTTAAAGAGCAATGAGGCATCTGAACCTTTGAGAGACAGTGAAAAGTACAGAACTGCAGTTGGAAAACTTCTGTACATAGCGAATTTCACTAGACCTGATATTGCAAATGCTGTTGGCATCTTATGTAGAATGGTTAATTCTCCTACTCTTCGAGATTTTACTGCAGTGAAGCGAATTGCAAGATATTTAAAAGCGACTGCTGACTTCAAACTGATGCTGCCAGCATGTGACAAGCCACGACTGATTGCCTATGCAGATGCTGATTGGGGCAGTGATTTGGTGGAGAGAAAATCTACCAGTGGAAACATCATCTTCTATGGTGGTGGAGCAGTAAGTTGGACAAGTTGGAAGCAGAGTACAGTGGCAGATAGTTCCACAGGTGCCGAGTGCGTCTCAGCGAAAACAGCTTGTGATGAAATCAAATGGCTGCAGAATTTGCTTCTGGATCTTGGGATAGAGGAACCCAAGCCAACCATTTTGATGCAAGACAATCAAAGCTGTATCAAGATTTCTCAGAGTGACAAGCCTCTGAAGAAGAACATTGACATTGCTTTCCACAAGGTGAGAGAAATGTGCCAGAGTCAACTTGTTCAACTGGAGTACTGCAACTCAGAAGAAATGATAGCTGATGTTTTAACAAAGCCTCTCCCTAAGGACAGTTTCCTTAGACTACGAGAAGAAATGAAGATTGTTCCTGAAGCACCCTATGATTGAGAAGGGGAATGTTGTATGTGGGGAAATAATCATTGTAATGTAAAAGCAATCTTATGTACCTCATTCACAATCTTAGATAAGTCTAGGGTTTTTTCCCTGCATGCATTTTGTTCTCCCAAAATTCCCTTCTCTTACTTCACTGGGCACTTCTAGCCAACTAGAAGTGCTGGATGATTCACACATGACCTAATTTGAATTTTATTGCTTTTGTGTAACTTGCCTTTTCTTCTGAATCTGACTCTCCATGAGAATGGAGGCATCCTAAGCTTTCTTGTAACCATGCCATGATGCATCGGAACCCAGCCAAGGCTGGTGAGTCTTTCCTACCCATTCTTAGTCAGTTTAGGGACCTTTTCTTATGTTTGTTTTAGTATGTAGATTGAGACTGATATACCTTCAGTAAACTTTGTTTTGCATTTTAAACTGACTCCTTTGTTTTGTAATGAGTCTAATTTAACTGGGTGATCCCAGATCTCTGAATACACTTTCAAATGATAATAGAGCTTAAGTCTTCTTCTTAATCGCACTCTGCATAAAGCGTGAAGTCAAATGTGACTGAATGATTTTACCTTTTTAAAAAGGAGATAATTCTTGTTGTTTTTAAAGGACTAGATCCTGCAATTTTATTTTTAGACTCATTACCTTCCTACACAGGTCAGCCCCCATATCCTCAGAGGATATGTTCCAAGACCACCCCATGGATACCTGAAACCATGGATTATAGTGAGCCCAATTATTCTCAATGAGACGAACGCTGGAAGTTGACCATAGAACCATGTTGGAAGACCTAGAACTGCCTAGAGAGAACATATGTTTTGGACGTGGACTAGTGAAACCATGGATACCAAATCTATGCATATGGTGGTCGACCTGTTCTTCACTGGCTTCATAATGACCCAGCCAGGCTACATTGGGTGTTTCTACTCATGCTGCTAAGTGGGGGCCCTGGTTTTGGGCCCCCAAAGTTCCTATCATGATGATGCCACTGCCAAGGGCAATGTACAGTATGACCATTGAAAAGGCCCTGCCCCACCACTGGGAACATTGTGGAAGACAAATATTTGAATACAAGCTTCTACATAGTTCTGTTTTGGTTTGCACAAGGGGTGACTTTTCTCTCCCCACCCCCAGACTACATTACTTCTCTCAGTGCCTAGTTCTCTCCTGGTTAGCATTATTATTAGGAAGCTAAATTGGTTTGGATCAAGCCCACGGTATAGCAGAGGAAAAGTTCACCCTTTCCCCAGTGCAGGTTCCGTAATGCAAATTGCTCCCTCAGGCTGCTGTTAGCTACAGAGGAGAAAACATACTGGTTTGTTTTTATGTACCAGCATATTTCTTCCTCCCACAGCTAGCAACAGCTTTGTCAAGATGATCCCTTTTAGGAAAATGGCATGAGGGAAAGGGTTGAACTCTCTTCCCACAGATTGTCAGTTGGTGCTCTTACTGCCAGTAAATGAGCGTGAGAGGCCTGGGGACATTTCACACTACAGAATGAACACACTATAATTCTACTTTAAATGCCATGATTCCATCCTATGGAATCCTAGGGTCTGGAGTTTGGGCTCTGTCTGAGGATTCTCAATGCCCCTCCCTATACTACCAATCCCATGATTCCATAGCACTCATTACAGATACCTATGTTCATTTCAGCTCATTATTTCCAAGTTCTGGGCATGAAACAACTTCCCATGTTTCAAGGTCTTCTTTTGGTTTTAGTCAATCATCATCATCATCATCTATAGCACCATCAATGTACATGATGCTTTACAATTAAAAAAAATAGTTCTTATCAGCTGGCGTATTAAACATTTGTTTGATGTCACCTCCTTTTTCCCACCCCCATGATACCAGAGAAGCAGGCACTCCTGGGAAATAATTTCATGTAACTGGAAATGTTAGCATGGGACATATCTCACAAAATGGCCACTCTGCTGACAACTCAACTCCTTTCTCCACAGCTCTACATTTGATTAATTCAGGCTAAGATCTGAAATGCCATTTGCGACACTGCTAAAAGCATATTTTTTAAAAGCAAAAGAAGGATTTTTTAAAAAAAATCAACTCCAGCTCTTTTGGATGCTGTTTATAATCATAAGGACTCAAAGGCAGGTCTAAGGCCAACATTTTGTGCATGTGTTTTGTTTTGTTTTTAATCAGCTCCTTTTAAACAATTTCCTTAGTTCTATCGTAGAATCATAGAGTTGGAAGGGGCCTCATGGACCATTGAGTCCAACTTCCTGCTCAATGCAGTATCTCCAGCTAAAGCATTCCCAGCAGGTGGCTGGTAGCTGGTAGCTGCCCAGTCTCTTTTTGAAGACGTTCAGAGAGAGACCCCACCATGTCTCTAGGCAATTGGTTCCATTGCCAAACCGCTTTTACTATCAAGAAGTTCCTTCTAATATTCAATTGAAATTTACACTCTTGTAATTTTAAACCATTAGAGCTGGTCCTACCATCTGTCTTATGAGGACAAAGCCTAAGATTTCCCTTCCTGCCAAATACCCCTTTGTGGGGTTCTTGACTGGATGTTTTAATGCATACCTCCTGAGTCTGCATCCCTCTATAGAGGGATAACTTTCACATTGATTCCAAGGAAAATTGTATCCTTGCAGTAAGACTCCAGTCTGATTCTTAGGGGAATAAGGAGAATAATGAAAGCAGATAGAAATGCATCATGCTTGATTAGTATTAATTTGAATTGTGTTTTTTCTCCACCCACTTTTGCTCTAAAAATAAGTTTACTCAGCTAGCATAAAAAATAAAATAATATTCCCAGTAAGTTGTATTTTGCTTGCATTTAGTTACTTGGCCAAAAGTGCAAATATTTCATTTATATATGGTCTAAATTCTATTATTACCGGTAGTTTCCACTAGAGTAGAGTCACCGAATTCATTGGATAGCAAGTAATTTTGCTCTCCAAGGTACTTAACCTGTTTTGGGGATAGGGTTCAGCACCATCAACATCTCCTGCACAGTCTAGAATAAAACGTAGAGTAGATGGTGGGGGTGAGCACAACATGGAAGCCACTAGCTATGACCACCTCACATAATACAAGGTCATCCACTGAAGTAAGATCAGGACAGATAAATGGAAATTTTTTGTCACAGAATGCAGAGTCAGACCAATGGCCACCAATTGATGGCTTTACAAAGAGGATTAGGTAAATTCATGAAGAACAAGACTATTTAATTATGACAGCTATAAATTGCTTCCAGTGTCCTGTTGTGCTCATATCCTGCTGGTCAGTCACTATGGGGAGTAAAATACTAGACTAGATGTGGGGTTTTCAATGACTTTCTCACATGGGAAACAATATTGTAAAAATTACTTGTCCCTTCCTTCAAGAAGAAAAATACAGGTCAACCCCTATATCCACAGGGGATACATTCCAAGACCACCCCCACCCCCTGGGTACCTGAAACCGTGGATAATAGGGATAATAACCTTGTTATTTTCAATTAGACAAATGGCAGAAGTTGACCATAGTATTGCATTGGAGGACCTAGAAATGCCTAGAGAGAACACTTTTTTTCCAGATGTGGATAAGTGAAACTGTAGATACTGAATCCGCGGATACAGATGTTGACATTTTTTGAAGAATTACACCCTTACTCTGGTTGGGACTAACCAACAGGATTTCACCCACTTAGTTGTGCATTCTCAGCTGGTATGTAACTATTTGTGAGTGCTTTCATCGTACCCTTTGATTTGTTGGGATTGCAGGAATAGCCACTAGGCATTTCTCAATGCACAATAAGGAGGCACACTGGGAGATACACAATCACTTGCACAGTGTTCGTATTCAACAGAAGGGGTAGTATGGGGCACCCAGTGTGTAACAAAGTAAATGTAGGTTTACTCTGTGCAAGGATAATGCAGGAGCTCAGTTCATGTGGCAATTTGCAGACATTTAGCAGCCTGGCTGACAAATTACAGTCTCTTAGTTTAGTTTAGGATGACGAAACCTTCTTACACTTAAGCACCGGGTTTACCGGAATGAAGAATGTGTGATTCTATTTATTTTGTGATCTCTAATTTTGATGGGTGATGGTTCACATTGCCATAATACAGCATTCAGATGGGGTGCATTTCAACTCCCCTCCACCTGCTTCTTTTTCATGGGGTGTGAAACTGAAGGAAACAGGGCTGTTAAAGTGTGAATAACCTCTTAAGAACTGTGAGCACAATCCAGGCAAAATCCCATTGATTTCAGTGGGAGAGGTCTTCATTTCCTCCAGGTGAAATCAACATGGTGTACAGATATAAGTGCTACCGCACTGATATCAATTCAGAAGGAAGCCCCACTGAGTTCAATGGAACTTACTTTCAGGTAAGTGCAGTGAGCATTGCAGCTTTAATGTCTTCTGAGTGGCAGAATCATGCATGTTAAAATTAATACTGCAGAAACACAATCCAACCACAATCAAATGTTTTGGGGCTTCATTGATTTCAATGAGAAATGAATATACATCCATAAATCTGGGACTTAAAAGGATGTAATTGTGCCTGAATTAAGATTTAAGCCTCAATTGAATTAGTTAGTCCCAGCTAGGGTAGAGCTGTTGAATCAATTGTTAGATGATAACACATTGGTAACTTGCACTGATTTAATGGGCTTACTCCATTTGGGACTAAGAACAGAATTTAGGCCTCAGATTTTGGTATAAAGTAATAATCTCTTTGGGTTGGAAGATCAACAGCCTTATGTCTGATTTCAAAAATCAGTCCTGGTTAATGTATCTAGATTTGTAGTGAAAGCAGCCCAGCTCAGACTTGCCTAAGAGAACAATTGAGATTAACTGGTCCTCATAAGAAATGTGGACACAGAAAATATATATTATAAGTGTTGTGTTCGTTTGTTGTATTCATGATATTTTGATACATTTTAAAATAATGTTTAAATCTCTTTTTATCTTTTACTGTACAGTTTGATTGATTATTATTGATTTTTCTGTTGGCTATAACCTGTATATGGTTGCCTAATATATTTTTTTAAGATCAGATTCTAAAATCTGGACAAAAAACAAAGTTACTTTGGGAGCACAGTGCCCAGAATTCACCAGCAGTGTGGCCACTGGTTTAGCATTAGGGTCATTTTTTTCTGGAAATAATTACTTGAGAAATTTTCAGAGAATTATCTTTTCTACACTCATTACCAAATACAGTCAGACCCCTGCGGAACCAATATCTGCGGTATCTGCGGAACCAATATCTGCGGTTTCAGTTATCCATGAGACACCAAATAGGGACACATACCATATAGTCACGCTGGAAAATGTCTAGAGGGGCATCCTCTCTAGGCATCTTCTAGGTTCTCTAATGCAACTGTATGGTGTGTTTTTACCAGAACTCCTTTATTTTAATAGGGTTTGCTGTTATCCGCAGTTTCAGGCATCCATGGTAAGTATGGGAACCAAACTCCCATGAATATAGGGGTCTGACTGTAATGGCAAATGTTACACAATCTTCTCATACACTGAATTCAACCACCCCACAGCTTCCCTTCTCACACATAGGCCAAAGATCATATACCACCATCAAATCCTTTCATGAAGGGTTGTTAAAAGGAGGTTTGTTTGCTTAATTGATAAAAATTATTTTTGATTATATTTAGATTAATTAATGAATTCATTAAAGTTCAGCTGTGGATCCTGGATGTATGCACCATTTCATCATACATGCATAGAATTTTCCTTCAAGAGTGTTCTCCATGTTCAATTCAGACCTCAACCTAGGACTTTATCAGACGATCCTAATCTTGCCAAAAGAAAAAGAAAAAGAGTAATTTAGGATGCAACAATAGCACTAAAGGCATCATTCTCAGACATCCTCGTCATTTACCCATCCCCACTGCATCATGCTGGCATGAATGAGGCATCACTTTTTATTGTAAGGCTAAGCCATCAATAAAAAGTGACGCCTCATTCGTGCCAGTGTGATGCAGCAGGAACTGGTAAGTGATGATGTTGTCTGATAATTTCTGCTGTTTGTGCTATCATCTCATCCTAATGGTGCAGGTTTTGCTGCATCTGATAAAGTCCCTAGTCATTCAGGACTCTTTCAAAGGGGGAGGGGAACCCTGAGGAGGTCAGGAGAAGAACGATGTTATCCCGCTTACAACACTCCATTTTGAACACCGCCGTCCTCCTCCCAACCTTCCCCGTGCTTCCTCTGTGCTGCGGGAATGAGAAACACAGTGCTTTTATTGACAGAAAAACCCCGTCAATAAAAGTGGTGCCTGCAGCACGGAGAAAGCACAGGGGAAGGTCGGGAGGAGGACGGCGTCATCTGAAACAGAGCGCTGTAAGCGGGACAGCGTCGTTCTTCTCCCAACCTCCTCGAGGGTATTTCCCCCATTTGAAAAAGTCCTCAGTGAGTAGCCATAATTATGCAATTGTTTGTTTAATGATCTTGCTAATCTGTACTATAATAAACTTGGCCTGCCTTGCAGGGATGTTGCAAAGAGTAATAAGCAAACATATGTGAAATATTATAAACACTTCTTTGTAGGATATGGAGACTGTGGCTCTCTAAATGTCAAATTCCAAATCCCATCCATTCCATCCAGCTTTTCCTTTGGAGAGGGATGATGAGAGCTGAAGTCCAATTGCATCTGGAGGAACACAGGTTCCCCATCCCTCATTTACTACGATGTCAAGTATGGTTGATTAAAGATTTTTATGCTATTCCAGGTGCACAGTCTGAGCTTTTTTAAAAAAAAAAAGGGGGGGGCAATGAATATATTGGTTTCCTTGCAATTAAACCTCTTAACTGAAATCATTTTTTTAGAGTAATGGCCATTTTCTTTCCAAGTATTAAAATGCAGGTGTTACACATATAACCAGGAAGTTGGCAAGGAAGGATACATTTCCACAGCCTTACCTGTCTAATTCCAACTTCAACATGCTGTGCCAAAAATTATAAATGTGGGCTTGTCACAGGTTGATATAATGGTCTTCTGATTCCTACTGTCTCATTTTTTAGCCCTTTTCCTAATAAACCATAGCATTATATTTTCCTTTCCCGCTGCTGCAGCCTGCACAGCAGACATTTTTGGCAAGCTTTCTCCCATAATGCTGGGTTGATGCAACCAACACATGCCAGATGCACCACCATTCTCCTGAATACTGCCCTTGTAAAACCAATTGTATATCTGCCAGTGTGCCTGCTTGTTGTCCCATTCTGCAATGGGGAATGCATAGTGGCTGTTTCTGCAATTCCAGTGAATCAGTCATAGAAGGCACTGATAAAGAGTGTGGCTCCATCCAAGAATGTGCATGGCTGGAATCCTGTTGGTTAGTCTTGACTAGAGCAGGGTTGTTACGCAAAATCCTTGCATCCATGGAAAATCCACACATGAACTGATCTTACAATGTGGAATTAATGGCAGCTCAAATGGTATTGCAAGAGGCTGTGTAACTTTCGGAATCTTCTGCCCTATGTATATGGGTGGAGGCAGGAAAACACGGAGCCAGAGGTCCAAAATAATTGATGAAACTTTATAAAATGACTTTAAAGCATTCACACATCACATACATTCATTTATCAATCAAACAAGACTATTGGGGTAAGGCAGGAAATGGTTAGGAGTAGGTTTAGTCTGAGGTTTTGGGGGTAATACTGCACCTGATCCTGAAGCGAGGGTTTCCTTGTGAGCTCCAGATTTACTCCTGAGTAGCAGCAGCAAGCAGTTGCACCAAAAATCAGGAGGGAGAATTTTAAGAAGGGAAGTTAGGATTACTGGATCGGGAACAGAGCACCTAAACTGGCCAGCTGTTGGGGAACCATTAGCAGGGATTTGGGAGGAAGGAGAAGAAGGGGAGAAATCAAGGGACAGAATGGCATAGATTCAGGAGTAATTAGGATCTGAAGCAAAGAACTGAGATTTTTGAAGGGTTTTTATAGGAAAATACCCTTTGAAGGTGCAATTAAAACAAAAGGAACATTTGTCTTCAAGTAGTTTCCAATGATCCAAACAAAGGAATTCTGGATTGTCAGGAACTAGAAATGGGGGCGTTCTGGTATCTGGTGATTGACAGGCATCCTCCTTTGATTTGCGGGTGTATGCGTGACAACTATGATTTGTAAAGCAATGAATCTACCAATGATACCAATGAGTGTCTGCCTTTCCCAGACATGAAGCTCTCTCCATTACAAAGAGACGTTGCTCATCATATTGAGATATGTATATTGGATAATTTGTATGGCTTCTTTCCTGGCATGGTATGTGCTAACCCTAGCTTGACCGTTTCTGTTTCCCATCGGCCCTTGAAAAGGCCTGAGATGGCCAAATTGATACCAAACACTGTTGCCAATTGAAGTGCATCAAGTTGGTGGATGCTGGATGTTTCAGTAGGGGATGGTGGGGCATTCCAGGGTTGGCTGGTTTAAATCAGGTTGGTTCAAACCAAATCACTTTCTTTAAATTCCTGGTTTATTTTTAAGTTGATTCTTCTTTTTTTAAAAAAAAAATTCAAGATATTATTACTATTTTCCTACCCTCTTACTGGAACAACAATGACTGTTTGACTTTAAACATTTTAACTTTTAATAGTTTATTGGCAGTTGTTCATTGTTAGACTAGTCTCCAGTGTCAGTTGCTTCTTTTTAATCACTTTATTTTATAGTGCAAGAAATGACATTCAGAAATAAATCCCTTAACTAACATAAGTTCAACCAAAACAACTTGCTTTAAAAGAGCAGGATTTTTTTCAGAACAAATATTATTAAAGCTAGTGGCCATAACATCTGAACTGCATTTTGCTATTATATTTTCTGATTTAGTCCTATATCGGTTTCAATGCAAAAAGAAGAAGAAGAGGTTTAAAAACACTGTTTAAACACACACACAAAATGGGTTTCTTGGGTGTGTGTTTTTTTAATGTTTTTTTCCAGCCCTAGACTAGAGTAACCTTTGAATCTATTTTTGAACTAGAAGTCAAATCCGGTTAATTTAATATCTCTATTCTAATTGGGACTATATTCTGGACACTGTCAGGACACAATATGGAAAAACAGTATGTTTTCCCGCTGACAAGAAGATGAGACAAGGCTACATCTTATCAGTCTATCTATTTACATGCAGAATATATCGTACAGAAAGCAGTATTAGGCTCAGAGGAAACAGGTGTGAAAACTGCGGGAAGAAACATCAACAATTTAAGATACGGAGATAATACTATATTATTTGCAGAAAACAGCAAAGTCTTGGAACATCCATTGAAGAAAGTCAAGGAAGAAAGTGCAAAAGTAGGGTTACAGTAGAATATTAAGACAAAAATAATGAACACAGACAATTTACACAACGATAAAGTAGGTAACAAAGACATCGAAATTAAGTTAAAGATTTTCCTATACCTTGGCTCAGTCATTAATCAAAACAGAGACTGTAGTCAAGAAATCAGAAGAAGTCTAAGAGTGCATCTACACTATAGAAATAATGCAGCCTGACACCACTTTAAGTGCTGTAGCGCCATGCTATGGAATCCTGGTATTTGTAGTTTTAGAAGGTCTTAGCCTTTCTTGCCAAGGAGTGCTGGTGCCACACAAAACTACAAATCCCAGGATTCTGTAGCATGGAGACATGGCAGTTAAAGTGGTGTCAAGCCGCATTATATTTACAGCATAGGTGCAACCTAAGACTTGGTAAAGTAACCATGAAGGAACTAGATGAGATCCTCAAATGTAAAGACTTATAATTAAATATCAAAGTCAGACCCATCCAGACCATAGTATTTCCAATTTCTATGTATGGTTGTGAAACCTGGACAATGAAGAAAGATGAGAGGAAGAAAACCAACTCATTTGAAATGTAGTGCTAGAAAAGAGTTCTACATATACAAACCTCAACTCTCACTAGAAGCAAAGATGGAAGCTAAGGCTGTCATACTTTGGACATATTGTGAGATGATGTGACTCATGGGAAATTATAATGTTTAGTAAAGTGGAAAGTAGTAGGAAAAGAAGGAGACTACAGTACAGGTGGATTGATTCGTTAAGCAAGCCTTGCCCTAAGTCTGCAAGATCTGAGCAGGGCTGTTGATGGCCAGGGCTATTGGAGGTCTCTCATTCCTAGGGTCAACCATCAGTCAAAACTCACTTTACAGCAAATAACAGCAAACAACAAATCAGGATTCACACTAGAATTTAGGACCATATGTGAAATCAGTGCACCTACGGAACTCTGCTTATGTACTCATAAACTGAATACAGGTTGAGTTTCCATTCTCAAAAATGCTTGGTACCAGAGATACAGTATATTCCGGCGTATAAGGTGACTGGGCGTATAAGACCACCACCCCCCAATTTGGCTGGGTGGTTGACTGGCTGGGGGACCCTTGCCAGCTGATCCTCTTTATTTCCCAACTCAGGACGATCTCCTCGTGAGTTGGGAAAGCGAACAAGATCAGCTGGCAGGGATCTCCCAGCCAGCCAGCCAGCCAGCCGCAACATTCGCCTCTCTCTTCAACCTTCCAGTCAAAACTTGACTCGAAGGTGGAGGAAAGGGGCGAAAATGCCCAGTTTGCCTCAGCAGCCCCCTTCCCTCCATCTTGGCTCTTCCGAAGGGGACCAAGGCGGGGGAAGTGGGGACGGCCACGGCAAACCCCTAGATTCGCCCCCTCTCCCCACCTTAAAGGAAGGTGGGGAGAGGGGACGAAGATGTCCCATTTGGCTCTGCAGCCCCGATCCCTCCTTCTGGTCTCCCTTCCGAAGTGAGCCCAGAAGGAGGATGCGGGAATGTGGAGCCAAACCCCAGGATTCGCCCCCTCTCCCAACCTTCAAGGAAGCGAATCTAGGGGTTTAACTCTGCAGCCCCTATCCCTCCTTCTGGGCTCCCTTAGCCAGGGAGCCCAGAAGGAGGCATTGGGGCTGCAGAGTTAAACAGGGCATCTTCGCTCCCTCTCCCCACCTTCCTTGAAGGTGGGGAGAGGGAGCAAATCTTGGGGTTTAACTCCGCAGCCCCAATCCCTCCTTCTGGGCTCCCCTCACAAGGGAGCCCAGAAGGAGGCATCGGGGCTGCAGAGTTAAACGGGGCATCTTCGCTCCTTCTCCCCACCTTCAAGGATCCCTCCTTCTGGGCTCCCTTCGCAAGGGAGCCCAGGAGGAGGACACGGGGCCGCAGAGCCAAACCGGGCATCTTCGCCCCTTATCCCCACCTTCCTTGAAGGTGGGGAGAGGGGGAAAATCCCGGGGTTTGGCTTGGCGGCCCCGCTTGCCCTGCCTTAGCTCCCTTCAGAAGGGAGCCCAGAAGGAGGGATCGGGGCCGCAGATCAAAATGGGGCATTTTCGCCCTTTTCCCGCACCTTCAAGGAAGGTGGGGGAACAGGGCAAATCTAGTGGTTTGCCTCGGCCGCTGTAGAGGCGATCGAGTGGCGGCCGCAGCAAACCGCAACGTTCGCCCTCCTCCTCTGTCTTCCGTTGCTCCCCAAAGGGGGAGAAGGCAGAGGAGGGGGGGTGAATGAACTGCAAAACACTTTGCTTCACCCCTCTGCCCCATCTCCTGCCTCTTCACTCCCTTTGCGAAGAGGCAGGAGATAGGTAGGCAGGAGAAGCAAAAGTATATCCGGAGTATAAGACAACCCTCAATTTTGGAGGGCAGTTTTGAGTGCTCAAAAGTCGTATTATACACCAAAATATATGGATAATTGCATATACATCATGAAATATCGTGTAGATGGGACCCAAGTCTAAATACGAAATTCATGTATGTTTCATATGCACCTTATACACCTAGCCTGAAGATAATTTTATGCACAATATTTTAAATAATTTTGTACATGAAACAAAGTTTATGTACATTGAACCATCAGAAAGCAAAGGTGTCACTATCTCAGCCACCCATGTGGACATTTTGGAATTCTGGATAAGGGAGACCCAACCTATCTATATCCATTGCACAATGGCCAAAAGCACTCAACCACATGTGAAATTGAAATTTCACATAGGTGTGACACCGACAGGCTTGTGGTCTTTGTCTTACAACAGGGATTGCTCACAACAATATATTGGCATTGGGAAAATCAAGCCAGCCCTTCAACTGCTGCAAGAATAGCAGCTAAACGTGGAGGGAACAAGGAAGCCTCCAGAGGGGTATTTTGTCTTTGCCCTTGCTGCTTAAAAAATCTTTGCACTCTGACCCTGTGAGCACTGATTCTATTACAGTGTTTGGAATCTAAATTTCACAACCATGTAGCATATTCCTTGTTGCAAAGTTCTGTGTGCTTGACTAAGTGAGCTATTTTAGCCATGTCCCTCTTGGAACAGAGGCTTTGTGCTGAAATACATCTCTGTCACATATAATTTGGCAGCTCCTCAGTCAGGTGCTGTTTTAAGATGTTAAGAGAGGCTAACCACTAACGGAAGAAAACTCAACTTTCTCTAGCTTTTATTAATTCTGCATCTGTGTCTAACCACATCATCCCTTGATGCAGAGGGCAAGGTGTCTCCCTGTGACCCTCTCCATGCTAGGTGGAGGCAATATTTATTTTACTGAAATCCAAACTGCTCTCACACCTGTGTGCTTCTGGTGTGGCTTTCTTGTTTTTACCAGTAACCCATCTCTTTTTTCAATGTTCAGGGGGATCTTTCAGTTTTGTCAGAGAGAAGAATTTCCAGAGACAATTCACCCACCTTGCTTGCAAAGAAGACCAGTCCAATGATTGAAAACAAGCTAAGCAACTACTGAGAGCACAAGGGTACTTTAGTACCTTATTGGTTGATACCAGAGCTTGGAGAGCCAGAGTGTAGCTATGATTGGACTGGGAAGGGCATTGTTCCTGAGTCTTCAGCCAATGGGGGGGGGCTCCTGCTGCCATCTGTCCCACCCCCTTTATCTGCCTCAACAAGACGGAAGTAGTCGGTTTGCTCAGAGGAGCCCATTTGTAGTTCTTAACCCTTGGCCCCTAGATGATGAGCTATGTGCCTGCTTGCAAAAGTTACCTTTTTGGATTGTTATTGCTTTGATCCAAATCTGCACATGTGCACAGTTCAAGATATCTTAAACTATTTTTACTATTATTAAAGTTTTCTTTTTAAATTGTCTAATTGTTTAATATATTTTAGCTTGTTTAAATTATTCTGTTCTACATTGTTCTAAACAATTACAATTGATTTTATTGAACTTAGCCCTAGGATCAGTCAGTAGGATGTAGCAAAGTAGAAGAACTTCTTATTTTTGTTGGCCCATATTCTTATTTCTGTTGATCCGTATTCTGCTTAGTAACTAAGTAATGCCTCCTGGTCCAATTACCCCCACTTGCAACCTACTTTACCAGGTAGCAGCCACTCCAAGAGACAGAGGACTGTTTTGACAGCAATCAGGGCACAAGGGGGTTGTTTCCACCATAACCCAACAGCAAATAAAGGAACAACAAGGGATTTTGGCTGGGGTCCTGCTTCTGATTTATCACAGCCTCCCTCCCTGGTAGGAGGGGTTTGGAAGTGACACCCTCCTTGCACCCTGATCTCCGAAAAAACAGACCTCCATCTTTCAGAAGAGCTGCTAGATGTTAGAAAGGCTGCTGGCTATTAAGGTGGGCTATGACTACATAGGGTTAATGACTATGGAGCAGTTATGAATCCATAACTCCAGGTTATGAATCCATAAATGCAATACAGAATGCTGGCTGTAGCTATTATTTTTGATGAGGAGGATGGTGATGATTTTTGAAAATTCCCATCAGTCATGCTGGTTGGGAGGATTCTGGGCGAGTTGTCATCGAATAAAGTCAGATCATGCCATGTAAACTTTTTTTGTTCATAGCCATAGGCCGCCACAACTTTGTACAGAAAAGTGAAATACATATAGAAAGCAGACTAATACATTATCTGAGTATGTTTCCAATAAAAAGTATCATGTCCAAGCCATTGCTGATACTGGGCTTCAGAAAAACCTGTTTTTTAAAAAATAAATTCAATTGAGCCTTAAAGGGTTAAATAAACTTGATTTCTTCAGACACATTATTTTTTTACTCCTCTCAAGCCTTTGCAGTTTCCCTTTTCTACACCTGTGTGTCAGTGAAAAGGCCAAGAGTCTAGGGTAAATCTGGGTTTCTCTAACTCAGGCTGAGTGGATGTAATACTCATGGTGGCAGAACAGGTGCCTCCATTTCTTCAGGGTGCTGAATCCATGCTGGTTTTAATATAAGCCACTCGGATTTTTACAGGAGCGATCTAAGGTGCTGAACCTACTTTGAGACAAGGATCAAGACCTTGAATAGCTGCTGTAAATCCCAGAATACTTATCCTAAAACCCAATGTGGATTCACTGCCCTAAAAGAGCAGGCTTCCCTATTGAGTCAGTGTTGACCCTGGGTGTAATAGGCTGCCAGAACCCCTCTGAATGATACTAGGGGTGTCAGTTTTACATTCTCTCACATTCAGATTGTTGAAATGTCAATTCCTCTCTGTTCCATAGGTGAAGAAATCTGCATATTTTGGTAAATTCTTTGAATATGAGTGACAACGAAATTCTTCCTCCTCTGTCCCTACCAAATTCAAGAGGCACCGAGGTTCTCAACCTTGAGGACTGCATTATACCTGTCTACTACACAGTGGTTAAAGATAAGGAACAAAAAGAGGTGGCTATCTTAATTCAGTGCTAATATGGTTTGAGATACAAAGACTGAAAGTGAAACTTTTGGAAATATTCAAAGACCTAGGCCTGGATGGACAAATCTGTCAGCCTTGGTTTTGTTTAAACTCACTACTTGTGCACTCAAACTCTTTACATCCTGAATATGACAAAACATATGAATACTGATAAATGTTTAAAGCAAGTGAACTGAAAACCAATTTTCTGCCATACCTTGTAAATATCCCATATAGTCCAGTGCATGTGGTTAAGGGCTAGGATCCTGTTGGTGATGTATGTCAACATTAATACATTTACACACTTCTTAGGATGCTATGCAAAGGTCATAGCCTAAAGAGATTATCAGACACAGCAAAAACCATGTCAAAAAATTGCGAGAAGAACAGGGAGGGGCTAGATTATCAGACAACGACATCCTCCAGCATCCCTGGTCGTAGCACGGCCATGAGTAAGGCATCTCTTTCTATTAGCGGCTTCTCCCCATCAATACAAAAGGGAAGCCTCATCCACGGCAGCACTGTGACCCAGGGATGGCTGAAAGACACAGGTGTCTGATAATGTTGCCCTTTCTGTTCCTGTCACATTCTTCTGACGTGGTATGGAATGCACTTCTATGCCACTTTCTACTGTGCCTGTTCATCTCCTAAGTGTGGAGATAATAGTGGAGTTCCACCAGCATACCCACTGCACAGGTTTACCAAGGCATTGCAAACTGCATCCCTGAGCATGTTTTATTTGGAGATCAACAACAGAAGCAGACATCATTGTAATGGAAGTTGTGAAATCTGTTGCACGATGTTGCAATCCAATATATGGGTGATGTAGCACACCCACAGTGGAGCTACAGAGGCATAACTTTACACTACACAAGCCCTCTTTTGGATTTTAGCCAGTGTCTCCACCGGTTACCTTGGACTTGAAATGAAAAACATGAAAGGCATTACAGTGGGCCCTTGGTATCCACTGGGGGTTGGTTCCAGGACCCTTCATGGATACCAAAATCCATGGATGCTCAAGTCCCATTATATACAGTGGTGTAGTAAAATGGTGCCCCTTATATAAAATGGCAAAATCAATGTTTGATTTTAGAAATTATTTGTTGCTGCTGTGTATATGTGATATTTTCAAGCCACACAGAATCCATGGATACGAAGGGCCAACTGTAATAATGAAAATGAGGGAACAATCTTTTTAATGTGCTAATACTCAACAAAGCTGACAATCTTTTGATTTAGCCGTATTTAAAAAAAAAATGGGGAAAACTGTGTTGCACAGCGATCCTGTGATCTCTAGTTGCTGGAATTTTGAGATCATTCTATTCAGCCAGAAAAATCATAAATGGCAAGTGCTTTTTCTGCAGCTGTATCACTTACTACAAAAGTAGGTCTTATTTGTGTGTTCCTTATTTATCTATTCCATTTCAATCCCACCTTCCACCCCATGGGCACGCTGGGTAGCACCCAACAAGAAACATCGGAGTGTATCCAAATCATCAATGCAATCAAATAACAAAATAGATTGAGCTTAAATTTCTATTTGCAGATCAAAGAAATCTAGATTAAACTCCTTAGTATGTTGGTAAGTGGAAGAGAAGAACATTTTAAAATGGAAGCCCTCCTTCCACTTGCAGCTTAAAATAGGGTAGCCACTGATACAAACTGACACATCACTATGAAACAAGACCAAACAAAGGACACTAAGTTCCCTAAAACTGCATTGGCTAATTTATAAGTGTAGATGCAAAATTAGAAAAAATTGTAATAACAATAGAATTATAATCCATCTCACCCAAGCAGCCAGTGATCTGGACAGCTGATAAGTCTGCTGTCCCGGTGCTCATAGAGGAGGGAAATTTCAGGTCCCTGAGCTCCCTCCCTAGAGTTTTTTAAGCCAGACTTGAACTAGACAGCTTCTTCAAATAGAGGGCACATTCCAAAAGAGGACTGTCCTCTATAAAGAGGACATGGGGTCACCTAATCCAAAAGGACACAGGATCACCCAACCTAGAAGCTTTATTATTTGGGTCTGCTGGTCATATACAATGGCACTTGGGCATATGCATTTCGCAAAGTTATCCAGAAGCACAGCCAGTGCTCAATTCACACAAATCCTCTAGGAGGCCCAACAGGGTGGCAAAAGAGATGATAGGAATTTTCCTACAGAAGAAAAAAAGCATGAAGTTATCTCTAGGATGCCAAAGCAGATTATTTAAGGGTGTTGTTCCCAAAGGAAAAGAACTCAAGTTTCAACATTAGTTTGAAGAACAACATTATTACATTTCATTTGAAAAGGTAAGAAATGGCTGTCCGTTCAGCTCTTCAACCAAGTCAGATGGATGGAGAATGACTTGGTCCATATATATATATATATATATATATATATATATATATATATATACACACACACACACACACACAGTCCTACTTTTAGTCATTGGAGGCAAATCCCAAAACATATTTCATTCTCTTCCTCTGTCAGGGGGTCTGACCTCATGGTTGGACAGATGTCAAAGGAACACTGAGAAGGAGAGTAAGACTGACTCTTAAATCAGGTTATAGACTTGTGGTTTCCTTCCCCAATTGAGTAATTAGCCCCAGATGGAGTAAGCCACATTTCCCCAGGTTGGGACCTCCAGTAGTCCCACAGGAAAAAATTGACAGCTGGTGTGAATTCTCCATTTCATGGTTTCTGCTAGACTGAAGCTCAGGCTGGAACACCACCAAGTCCAAGTCCTCATGAGCCTTCAGTGGAAATACATATTCCTCACTTCCAGCATCACAACCTGAACCTGTCTACTTAATTATATGAACATTAATCAAAGCCAGCAAGCTCCATGTGTTAATCACCTTGCTTATGTTATATTCCTCTGAGGTCTGGCTCAAGGAGAATGGTTATGCAGGTGCTGCTACTAATTTTTACTAGTGTGGTTGGACTTGAGTCAATATGTGAGAGTTCCAGATTCAAATCCCTACTCAACCATGAGGCACAGAAGGTGGCCTTGGGCCAAATCCATTCAGCCTATGAAGAACTAGGGGTCTTGATCCAAACATTCTGGCAACCAGACCTGTAGCACCATGCTGGTTTTCCAGAATATCTCCACTTGCTTACTGCTCTAGACTGGGCAGGATGTGGTACTACAGATAATTCAACTGGTATGAGATGACAGATAGGGTCAAGGGTCTAGGACATTTCAGTGTGGCCAGTTCAGTGTAACCATTTCACTATGACCCTTGCAGTGTGGCATGGTTCTGCTTGCATATCAATTGATAATTGATAATTTTGTCAAGAAAATGCAGTCAAAACCATTTCTATTTGTAGGTTTTCTGTGGTTTTTTCTGGGCTGTGAGGCCGTTTTCTGGAAGAGTTTCTTTCTGACGTTTTGCCTTCCAGAACTTTGTGAGGCCATCTTCCAGAACATGGCCTCACAGCCTGGAAAAAAACCATGGAAAACTTATGGATGCCGGCCATGAAAGCCTTCAAATTTACATTTCTGTTTGGTTGGGATTGTCTTGCAAAACCATTTGGGTAAGGATTAGAGTTAAGGTAAGGTTTAGAGTTAGTTTGTTATCAATTATCAATTGATATTAATGGTTTTGATACACAAGCTGAACTGGCCGCATTGAAATGTCCCATCCCATGCTTTCATGTCAGTTCTGACTTATGGTAACCCTAAGGTGGCCCTATCATGGGATTTTCTAGGAAAGATTTGTTCAAAGGGGGAGTGCCATTGCTGTCCTCTGAGGCTGAGAGACTGTGACTTGCCCAAGGTCCCCCACAGAATTTCCATGTCTGAGCAGGGGTTTGAACCCTGGCCTTTCAGAGTCCTAGTCCAATACTCAAACCACCACACCATGCTGGTTCCATGTAAGCAGGCTAGCAATTGTGAAAAAATGCATTTCCCCAGTCTGTTGTCCAAAATTCGTATGTTTTCTGAGCCTCAAACTGCAAAGCTAAAGCAAAAAGTAACTAACAAGCCTGTTAATACAAATGGACTTTTTCTCTATACTGTTGTTGTTAACTGCCTAAGTGATGGCTAAGTGAATTAACAATAACAATAACTAGTTTGCCCCATCATAGAATCATAGAGTTAGAAGAAATCACAAGGGCCATCTAGTCCAACCCCCTACCATACAGGAATACACAATCAAAGCTTTCCCTACAGATGGCCATCCAGCCTCTGTTTAAAAACCTCTGAAGAAGGAGACTCCATCACACTCTGGGCAGTGTATTCCATCACCTGTATCTCCTTCCTTTGTTCCTTACTAGGAATGCAATCCATCATACTTATGAGATTTTCAAGTTTGCTCATTATTCGCCTACGTTTGACTCTTATAATATTTGAAGAGCTGCCCGACTTGTATGAGTCAAGATATGCTTTCAGATCTTTTAAATCTTTAACATATCCTTAATCTGGTTTTTATTATTATTATTTTTTAAAAAATAGTAAGAGGTACTTACGGAAGAAATGAATAAGAGAATGGAAGACTTTGAGAGCTCTCCTATCAGTCCATGTACAAACAAAGGTAATGATACTTCCATAGACCAAAGATTAAATGTGATTAAGCATTCCCAGTTTAAGGAAGTAAAGAAAAAAAAACCCCACGAAACACCCAAAGAAAAGAGTAGAAAAGTGTTGCAAGTTCTTAGTCATACTTCTTAAAATAACTGCCATTGTGCAAGGCTTAAAAAGGCATTGGAGAAAGATTTTGTGGTGAATTAAGCTTATTCGTTATTCTTTTCAAAGAGAAACAAGAGCAAAGGAAAAGCTGTTAGTCAACATTGTTTTAAAAGATAATGGCTTGCAGATAAGAGCATATATGGGTCAGTGGGAAACGTTGGTAAATATCTCAGTTGAGTGGCATTTCTCCTGAGCCTTTTTTAAAGCAAGGCTGGTTTAAAGTCACCTTCTTTGTCTACCCCCACCCCCGCATCTATTAACAGACATGAAAAGAATGAGGTGGTAAGGATAGCCCATCCTTACCTATAATGATTGGGAATGGCAACAGAGCAGCCAATCAGCATTGTGCAAGCATGTGGTTGTTAACTAGCTAGCCTCTCCTTCTGGCATCAGCAGCTCCTGGCCAATCAGTGACTACAAATTTACTTTGATCATTATCTGCCAGTACATTTTTGGTGCTCTCTCAGTACATTGTGGCCTTCTTAGACAAGGACTCTTTTAACATTTTAAAAATAAAAGTCTATCTATATATATGCCTGCCTGCCTATCTATCTGTGCAGATTTTCAGATGCTTGAAAAAGCCCAAAAAGGAGCTCATGAGAATGATGTCACTGTACCCGGAACTGGTCTCGGTATCACACAACGTCATTCTCCTCCTGTGCTTGCTCTGTCCTCCTTCCGTACTGATGCAACAAAAAAGGCACCACTTTTCATTAGCAGAAACGTCTGCTAATGAAAAGTGGCATCTTTTTCTTTGCTTCAGCATGGAGGGAGGACAGAGCAAGCACACCAGGATGAAGACACGTGCAATAACAGAAACCCTCCCTGGTACAGTGATGTCATTTTCGTGAGCTCCTTCGGGGCTTTTTTCAAGTGTCTGATAATCTCCTATCTATTTATCTATCTATCTATCTATCTATCTACTTTCTTTCATAGAATCATAGAATCATAGAATTGCAGAGTTGGAAGAGGGCCATCCAGTCCAACCCCCTGCCACGCAGGAAATCACGATCAAAGCATCCCTGACAGATGGCCATCCAGCCTCTGTTTAAAGACCTCCAAGGAAGGAGACCCCACCACGCTCCGAGGGAGTGTGTTCCACTGCCAAACAGCTCTGACTGTCAAAAAGTTCCTCCTAATGCTGAGGTGGAATCTCTCTTCCTGGAGCTTGCATCCATTGCTCCGTGTTCCAGTCTCTGGAGCAGCAGAAAACAAGCCTGCTCCATCCTCAATGTGACACCCCTTCAAATACTTAAACAGGGCTATCATATCGCCTATTAACTATCTTTTTTCCAGGCTAAACATACCCAGCTCCCTAAGTCTCTCCTCATAAGGCATCATTTCCAGACCTTTCACCATTTTAGTCACCCTTCTTTGCACACGCTCCAATTTGTCCATATCCTTTTTGAATTGTGGTGCCCAGAACTGGACACAGTATTCTAGGTGAGGTCTGACCAAGGCAGAATAGAGTGGCACTATTACTTCCCTTGATCTGGACACAATACTTCTATTGATGCAGCCCAAAATTGCATTTGCCTTTTTAGCTGCCGCACCACACTGTTGACTCATGTTCAACTTGTGGTCTACTAGGACTCCTAGATCCCTTTCGCACGTAGTCTCATTCAGCCAGGTCTCTCCCATCGATGCATTTCATTTTTTCGCCCTAAGTGCAGTACCTTACACTTCTCCCTATTGAATTTCATTTTGTTAGCTTTGGCCCAGCTCTCCAGCCTATCCAGGTCATTTTGAATTTTGATCCTGTCCTCTAGGGTATTAGCTACTCCTCCCAATTTGGTGTCATCTGCAAATTTGATAAGTATGGCCCTAATTCCCTCATCCAAGTCATTGATAAATATGTTGAATAGCACTGGGCCCAAGACTGAACCTTGTGGCATCCCACTGGTCACATCTTTCCAAGACGAAGAGGAGCCACTGCTGAGCACCCTTTGGGTTCGGCCAGTCAACCAATTACAAATCCATTGAACAGTTAACTTGTCTAGCCCACATGTTTCTTTTCTTCCTTCCTTCCTTCCTTCCTTCCTTCTTTCTAAAAATTCTATATCTTACATTCATGCCTGCATAGTAAAAATCTAGAGTCATGTAGTTACACAGTGGTTGAGTTCTGCCCTTCTGTTAAATACTGACTTTATGCAACCAATTGTGTATCTTCCAACTTGTTTGCTTGTTGTTCCATTGTGCAATGGGGAACACACAATATTAACTGAATCAAGTGGTACATTAAAGGCATTGGTTAATACTCATAGTTATATACCATCAAGAATACACAACTGCTTGGCTACAGTCCTGCTGTTTAGTTCCAGTTAAAGTAGGCCCATTGAATAAATTATTGAATGACAAATCAATATATTGTTGTTATATGCCTTCAAGTCATTTCTGACTTATGGCAATCCTAAGGCAAACCTATCACAGGATTTTTCTTGGCAAGATTTGTTCAGAGGGGGGTTTGCTGAGGCTGGAATGCATCTTCCACTCTCTGAGGCTGAGAGAGAGTGGCTCGCCCAAGGTCACCTAGTGGGCTTCCATGGCCGAGCAGGGATTCACACCCTGGTCTCCCAGCATCCTAATCTAACGCTCAGACTACTAAACCACACTGGCTCCTAAGTCAATATGTACAAATAAGTCAATATGTTCTGGTTGTATGCCTTTAAGTCATTTCTGACTTAATGTTGGTCCTAAGGTGACCCAATCATGGGTTTTCTTGGCAGAATTTGTTCAGAGGGGGTTTGCCTTTGCCATCCTCTGAGGCTGAGTGTGTTACTTGCCTGGGTCACCCAGTGAGATTCCATAGCTGAGTGGGAATTAAAACATTGGTCTCTCAGAGTTCTAGTCCAAACTTCAAACCTTTATACCACACTGGCTCTCTAAGTCAATATGTACATGAACCAAATTGATTCAATGGCTCTACTGTACTTGGGATTAACAACAGGCTGCCGGCCCATGTGGCAGGTTTATATTTGTGAAACTTCACTTATGCATGCATGAAATGAATCTGTCTATTGCACAATGATTAAAAAAAAGTGCAGCTGCATATATAAGGAAACTTACACGTGGCTATGGTATCAACATGAATCTGATCACATATATTGCAGAATTTAAAACCTAAAGGCTAAAACCTTAAAATTACAAGCAGCATAATAACCAAATGTATCAATAGACTTATTAAATTAAAACACCATTGCAAAAAATTAACTGCCAGCTCTAAAAGAAACATTTACTTAGATTCTTGAGGCTGCTAAGCAGCAGCCTCCATCATGCAATGAGGATACAGGTCCAGTAAAGGTAGATCCAAACTTGAAATGCTGGAAACTGGAACCTATCAGTTTGGTGTACAGGAAAGTGTGGGGTAAAAAAAGTACCTGCCACATCATAATTGTCCAGTCTGGTTTACAATTGTTGTTGCTAATCACCACCAAGTCAGTTTCCAGGTATGGCAACCCTATGAATTAGAGACATCCAAAACGCCACCTCATTAAAAGCCCTGCTCAGTTCTTGCCAACTCAGGGCTCTGGCTTCCTTGTTGAGTCAATCCATCAGTAAGGTGATCTTCCACTTTTCCTGCTATCTTCAAATTTGGCAAGCAGTATCATCTTTCTGAACGAGCCATAGAATCATAGAGTTTGAAAAGACCACATGGGTCATCCAGTTCAACCCCATTCTGCCTTGCAGGAATACACAATCAAAGAACTCCTGATGAATGACTATCCAGCCTCTGTTTAAAAACTTCCAAGGAAGGAGATTCAACCACACCTTGGGGTAGTGTATTCCACTGTCAAACAGGTCTTACTATCAGGAAGTTCTTCCTAATGTTTAGGTGTTTTTGTGCAATCTCTTTTCCTGAAGTTTGAGTCTATTGTTCCATGTCCTAGTATTTGGAGCAGCGGAAAACAAGCTTGCTCCATCCTCAATATGACATCCCTTCAAATATTCAAACATGGCTGTCACTTCAGTTCTTAACCTTCTATTCAGTGGTCTAAACATACCCAGCTCCCTAAGCCATTCCTCACAGGGCATGGTTTCTAGGCCTTTTACCATTTGGGTTGCCCTCCTCGGGACATGTTCCAGCTTATCAATATCCTTCCTGAACTGTGGAGCCCAGAACTGGATACAGTATTCCAGGTGAGGTCTGACCAAAGCAGAATCTCTTTGTACTATCAATTCCCTCAGTTTAAACACTATACTCCTATTGATGCAGCCTAGAATTGCATTGACTTTTTAAACAGTTGCATCAAACTGTTGGCTCATGTTCAGCTTGTGGTCTACTGACTCCTAGATCCTTTCACATGTACCCATCCTATAACTGTACATTACATTTTTACTTCCTTAGTGTAGTACCCTACATTTTTCCCTGTTAGAATTCATTTTATTAGTTTTGGCCCAGCTCTATAATCTGTTAAGGTGTGATGAACCAGTAACACACACTGAAAACAATATCCTTTAAGCAGTTTATTGTTCAGGATCTGTTCAGTAGCATAGCAAAGCCAGTTCTGGCTAACCAAAAACCAGAGGAAATTGATAAAGCTAAACTAAGTTTCATTTCTCCTCAGTTACACAGGAAACAGAGAAAGAGAGGTGTAGGGAGGACAGGGAAGATGCATTCCAGAATGAAATGGCCTGAATATCCCAGGTGGTGACCTTGGGCCACCAGGAGGAGAGGTCTGTGAAGCTGAAGGCGGGCTGGCTTGGTTCCAGGAGTTAAGGCGTCCTGGGAAAGATCCTGAGAGAACCAAACTCATGTTGGGGCCTAGACTGGTCACTGCAATGTCCAGTATCCAGAGTAGGACATGACATAAAGTCATTTTGAATTCTGGTCCTGACCCTTGGGATATTAGCTACCCTTCCTAATTTGGTGTCATCTCATATGTCCAAAGTGCAATAGGCTCAGTTTAGTCATGTGGGATTCTGGGAAGAGTTCAGACTTGATTTGCTCTCAGACTAGCTTTGCCTGTGGTTCATGTGAATTTGAAATCCCACCCCCTAAACACACACAAGAATCTTTGTGGCCTCAGATTATCCCTTCTGCACACTATCACCATTTTATCCTGAAGAAAATCAGCACTAGCCAGAACATTGGGCTAGTGAGTAAAGAGGAATTATAGCAATAGCATGGCAATAGCATTTATATTTTATACATCTTATCAGTGCAAAGCACTCCCTAAGAGGTTTACAGTGTATTAGCTAATTGCCCCCAACAAGCTGGGTACTCATTTTACCAACCTACGGAAGGATGGAAGGCTGAGTCAACCTTGGTTTCCTTCACAAATATCTGGAGAATGCACCCCCTTGAACACTTCCAGGCTTTCCATTGTGGCTTTAATCCACGAGGAAAGCTGTCAGGAGCTACTCTTGTGACCAGGTCATTCAATGCACCAGTGAGTGCCAGCAGGGCACCTCGGGATTTGTTTGTTTTCCCCTCAGTTTTTATCACAGCAAAGGATGACACAGAAGGTGTGCATTGTCAACAAACTTGATGAGCAGAGGTCACCTAAGTGTCAGAGAAAACTCAAAGAAAGAACAAGAGAGGGAGGGAGAGTGAGCACCTCCATGGGTTGGAGCCACATGTTCTCTTCCAAAAACAAAAAATCTCCCACCTTTAGCGCTCCCCAAATATGATGTCATTGAAGAGCTGGAAATGAACAGAAATCTAATATAACTGAGGGGCACATGCAGGTAAAAAAAAAAAAAGCCCTTTGGTTCCTATGTGAGACAGGGGTGTCTAGAGCTAAAAATAATATCCTTGAGGTGGAAAATGTTGTGAATCTGGCAAGGGACCTGAAAGAGAAGGAAGGCATCGGGAAGAGGGAAGCTAAGGGAGAATGAGGTGATGATAACATAATTTCCTAAACTGGTTGCTAATTAACCACAAAAAGTCCTTCCTGAATCTTCGTTTGTGAAGAGAAGCCAGAGATAGAGAGAGAGAGAACTCTGTAGTGATAGTTAATTCCATCAACTGGATGCAACAGAGGAATTTCTCTATAGCTAGGGATAAACCCCAATGAACAGAGCAATTTGTAAGAATGGTGCCAAACAAGAAGAAATTAACTTATTTTCACGCTATTTTAAGTTCACTTTATCTTCCCGCCAGCAAGCTAGAGGCCCTGTGTTTTTGTGCCAGTCAGAAGCAGAAATGGACCAATCTGTTGGGGTTTTTTCCCCAGATGTTTTTTTTAATTCCCACCCTCAAGTTTAGTTCCTCACAAGCTTTGAGATTTCTTTTTTAAAATTCTCATGAAAAATTGTATACACATTTTGGGCTTGTCTACACCATCAAATACCTTGAATCCCCATGTGAATGCCCCCAGTTCTGCTGTAATCAGACCATGTGTGGCATGGCTTTTCCCAAATCTGAGGTTGCCTGGCCACATGTGTCATGGCCCAGGTTTGCAGCATTTTGGGGTATCCTACCAGAATGTGCAGTATGTGGGATTCAGGGGTTTCTGAGGAGTTTTGTCTGCTGCCGCAGCTGCCACCAACACCACCACATCCAATTTTAAAGCTCCAGAGCCAGTTCCTGGTGGAAGGGAGAAGTATTCTTACTCCCCCTGGATTGGCAGCATTGCCTCCACCTGTTCTCCTGCTTGCCCATCACAGGAAGAGGTGCTTGAAGAAAGCAATGGAAATACTTCATGGAAGCAACAGGAGAGTGGGAGGACAGGTAGAGAGAGCACTACCAAGCCAGGGGAAGGGATAAAACCTCTGGAATTGGCTCCAGAGCTTTAATAGTGGTTATGGTGGCAGTGGTAGCGGTGGTGACAGCAGACAAAACTCCAAAGAGACAGTAAAGACACGTTCCTGTGGTGTATAATAATGTGCAGGGCTTCAGGGGTGGGTGGGATGCGGGAGCATGCAGGCAAAACTCCATTTGGAATTGCCCCACACATAGATAAGCCCTTTGTGTGGGTTTCTCTATGCACATTCTTCTGTTTATTTTATTGAAGATATATCTATATTGCCTTCCAGCCTAGAAGGACTCCCCAGGCAATGGCAAATAAAAGCAATTAAACCAGTTCAAAAACATTTTAAAAACATATTAAAATGCTCTCTAAAAAAAAAATTTAAGCAGTCTTAAAAATTAGCCCTAAAATGCTATTTTAAAACCATTAAAACAGAACAATTTCAAGCACGGAAGGCCATGTGGCACAAAACTGTTTTGAGTGGTTTCCAAAAGCTGAAAAGTGATGGAACCAGCTTAATTTCCTTGGGTAAGGAGTACTATAGCTGGGGTGCTGCTACAGAGAAACCCTGTTACCAACCTGACTTCTAGAGGGCCTCCTCTGAGGATCTCAGATTTTGGACAGGGACATATGAGAGGAGACAGTCTTTCAGATATCTTGGCCCGAAGCCCTTTCAGGCTTTGTAGGTCAAAGCCAGCACCCTGAGTTGAGCACTGAAGCAAATAAGAAGCCAGTGCAGTTCTTCTAAGGAGAATTTCAGACGCCTCTTTTCAGCCTTTTGCTGCGCAAGCAGCCTCCAGAGCAGTAACGAGGCTGCTGCGCGGCAAGGGGTCCATTTTGGATGATGATGTTTCTCTCTCGGCATCGTCCGTGACTCTTGCGGCTAGCATTGGAGGCGGCAGTGCTGTTTTTTACTCACGGAAGTTGTCCATGAGTGAAAAACAGCACGGCCGCCTCCAGTGCTAGCCGCAACAGTCACGGACGACGCCAAGAGAGAAACGGCGTCATCCAAAATGGACCCCTTGCCACGCAGCAGCCTCGTTACTGCTCCAGAGGATGCTTGTGCAGCAAGAGGCTGAAAAGAGGCATCTGGAAATCTCCAAAGACTGGTGTCACACTGTCTCTAAAATGCACACCAGACACCAGCCTGGCTACTCCATTTTGCACCAGCTGGAGCTTTTGAACACTTCTCAAGGGCAGCCCCATGTAGAGTGCATTTTAGTAGCCTAATCAGGAGCAACTAAGGTACAGACCACTGTGGCCAGATCTGCCTTCTCCGAGAAAGGGCACAGCTGGCACACTAGCTGAAGATGGGCAAAGGTGCTCCTGGCCACTGTCACAATCTGGCCTTCCAAGAACAGCGCTGGGTCCAAGAACACCCGCAAGGTGCCTAACAACCCACTTTTCTGCAATCAATTTTCCTAAGTTTTAATGCAATTTCAAATAGCATTGGAGATTATCAGATGCAGGGAAATGTGCCAAAAAGATGCCGTATCCTTCAGCCATTTCTGGGGTATAGCACTGCTGCCGATGAGGCTTCCCTTTTCCATTGATGCAGAGAAGCCGCCAATACAAAGGGACTCCTTACTGATGCCTGCGCTACACCCCTGGAAAGCTGGAGGACATAGTCGCCAGGTAAGGTTGTCCCTTCCTGTTCTTCTAGCGATCTTCCGATGTGGCTTTTGCCACATCTGGTAATCTCACAACTCACTAATATATGCCTTTTGGTGTGGCCTTTTCGCTAATATGTTCATTTCTGTGTGAATTTTTAATCTGAAATTTATTGAATTTGAGAATTTATTTTGAGAACGTATTACAAAGGAGTGCGAAATTTAGAGAATAACTGAGATTTGTTTAGTGTCTTGGCTTGAAAGTGTACAATTGGGCAGGTTTGCATTGCTTAATGGTGAATCAACCAAACTGCTCACTCATCCGAAGTTAGAGAATGATTCCTTAATATTGTGGCTATTGCTTTCATTGGCTACATCTGCACTGTAGAAATAATTTCTGCAGTGTAGCAGCAGCTTTGGTCTACCTCCTCAGATGCATGGAGGCAATAGAAGTGAAGATGTCTAAACAGTGACTGCCATACTTTGGACATTTCATGAGCTGGTGTAACTCAGTGGAAAAGGCAATAAGGCTTGATAAAGTGAAAGCTAGGAGGAAAGAGGGGAGACCACACTACGGGTGGATGGATTCAACCAAGAAAGCCACAGCCCTTAGTTTGCAAGGCCTGAGCAGGGCTATTTGGTGACCAGGGATCTTGGAAGTATCTCATTAATAGGGTCGCCATAAATCAAACTGATTTGATTACAAATAACAGCAACCTATAAAAAGTCTGCAAAGAAGGGTTTTCCACCCAGCCAATGTGGAAAATATGTGACCCTGCAAATATGGTGGTTATTGTGTGTCTTCAAGTCATTCCTGACTTGTGACAGTCCAAAGTAGGGGCTATCACAGAGTGTTCTCAGCAAGAGGTATTCAGGGAGGGATGCCATTGCCCTACTCTGAGGCTGAGAGAGTGTGACTTGCCATAGCCAGGTGGGAATTTGAACCCCTGGTTTCCCAGGCATTCCAGTCCAACGTTCAAACCACTACACTACACTGGCTTTCCATCAAATGTTACTGAATTGCTGCTCCCAGCATTCCTTGCCATCAGCTATGTGGCCTAGGGCTGATGAAAGTTGTAGTCTAGCAGCATCTGGATGGACAACAATTCCTATCCTCACTTTATGGCTCTGGATGAAAATTCAACAAGTTCCCTAAAATTTGAAAAATGTGAATCTAGATTTCAGAGCTGAGTTTCAACTGAAAGAAAAGTTCCTTTAGAGAGGCCCTATTTTTCCATCACACAGGACAGGCAAGGAGTTGGATTAGTTAAACGAATATTCTACCAAGCCAGGAAGAGTGAGAAATACAGGCTATAAAAAGCAATATGGTACAGTATTTTATTGCCAATATTTTGGGTTTCAAATGGATGGTGCTACTCTCACAAAATGCAAATTCGAATGTCCATCCAGAGGGTAATAGTCATGCCTGGAGTGTTAAAGTCTTTGAACTGTGTCTAAGTAGCAGTTCTGTTTACTCTGAGGAAGGAAGCTGTCAGCATCTTGTTTGTTCAGAGTGAATCAAGGACAATAGGCCCCGCTGGTTCTGGGGCTGGTAAAACAGTGGCACATCAAGAAAAGGAAGCCCAGCATTTATCATGGGATTAGCCAGGAGGCCTCGAGGGTGGTTCTTGTTTGCTGTGAAACCTGAGTCAAGCAAGTTCTTGCTCACTCTCTTGAAGGTTTTCTGCAGGTGGCAGAAAGAGCTCGCACAAAGTGGGACAACTTTTCTCCTGTTCCTAGATTCCCTCAGGAATTCAAGGACGGGCCTTATTTATCTTGAAATAAAAGATCAAATAAAAGGGAACGCTGTGGACATCGCATACCTTGATTTCAGTAAGGCCTTTGACAGGGTTCCCCATGACATTCTTGCAAACAAGCTTGTAAAATGTGGGCTAGACAAGTTAACAGTTCAATGGATTTGTAATTGGTTGACCGGCCAAACCCAAAGGGTGCTCAGCAATGGCTCCTCTTCATCTTGGAAAGATGTGACCAGTGGGGTGCCACAGGGTTCTGTCCTGGGCCCAGTGCTATTCAACATCTTTATCAATGACTTGGATGAGGGAATTAGGGGCATACTTATCAAATTTGCAGATGACACCAAATTGGGAGGAGTAGCTAATACCCTAGAGGACAGGATCAAAATTCAGAATGACCTGGATAAACTGGAGAGCTGGGCCAAAGCTAACAAAATGAAATTCAATACGGAGAAATGTAAAGTACTGCATTTAGGGCGGAAAAATGAAATGCATAAATATAGGATGGGAGAGACCTGGCTGAATGAGACTACGTGCGAAAAGGATCTAGGAGTCCTAGTAGACCACAAGTTGAACATGAGCCAACAGTGTGATGCGGCAGCTAAAAAGGCCAATGCGATTTTGGGCTGTATCAATAGAAGTATAGTGTCTAGATCAAGGGAAGTAATAGTACCACTCTATTCTGCCTTGGTCAGACCTCACTTACAATACTGTGTCCAGTTCTGGGCACCACAATTCAAAAAGGATATTGACAAATTGGAGAGTGTCCAGAGAAGGGCAACTAAAATGGTGAAAGGTCTGGAAATGATGCCTTATGAGGAGAGACTTAGGGAGCTGGGTATATTTAGCCTGGAAAAAAGACGGTTAAGAGGCGATATGATAGCCCTGTTTAAGTATTTGAAGGGATGTCACGCTGAGGATGGAGCAGGCTTGTTTTCTGCTGCTCCAGAGACTGGAACACGGAACAATGGATGCAAGCTCCAGGAACAGAGATTCCACCTCAACATTAGGAGGAACTTTTTGACAGTAAGAGCTGTTCGGCAGTGGAATGCACTCCCTCGGAGTGTGGCGGGGTCTCCTTCCTTGGAGGTCTTTAAACAGAGGCTGGATGGCCATCTGTCGGGGATGCTTTGATTGTGATTTCCTGCATGGCAGGGGGTTGGACTGGATGGTCCTCATGGTCTCTTCCAACTCTGCAATTCTATGTTTCTATGATTCTATGATCATGCTTTCTCTTCAGGAAAAATCCAAGTAACAGTGTTACAAAGACAGCACATTTCTAACCGCTCCTGTTTCCTACCTCCTTGTTGTAAATTAATCAGGAATTATAAAGCATAAGGGTACAGCACTAGTGTCCTTCCATTGTGAGCTTCAGCATTTGGATTTCCAGCTTTTCTCTCTCCTTCTCTCTTGTTCTGCTCCTACTTCCTGTACGTGTACCTGTAACCCTAATGAGTTATTGGTTTGGGCCAGCAGATGGGGAAACCTTAGGGAAAGGGCTGTACAGCTTGCCCTCCCTCCAACTCCTGTATCCGCAGAACCAATACCCATGGTTTCAGTTATCCACATCTGAAAAAATAGGGTCATATACCATAGAATTTTGCAGGGAAATGACTAGAGAGACATCCTCTCTAGGAATTGCTAGGTTCCCCAATGCAACTCTATGGTTTGTCCTTTATTTTAATAGGGTTTGCTATTATCTGCTGTTTCATTTATAAACAGTAAGTCCAGCGTTAAGGGGTAGGCCCTTTTCACCTTGAATAAGGTAATGTAAGGTAAGATAGTTCAAACTAAAATCCAGCACAGATTTGTCACCCCGCTGACATAGGAGCCACCAGCCACCACTGGTCTACAACAAAATGATTCAAGGTAGAGTGTGCATATTCAGATACCAGGATGCTCCTTCATCTCTTTCTCTCTCTCCTAACTTGTTTCCCAATTTCTCCGCAACAGTCATCCAGCATCCCTTGGCAAATGAGTCCACACAGCCCCCATGGAGTTGTGGTTATTTGCAAGTGTTCCACATGGAGGAGTTTCTAAAGACTGTCTGTACTTCTGCAAACCTAAGTGTTTCTCCCCTCCCCAAGTTGACTGGGGCACCCCTGTTGTTGCCATTTTGGCAACGTAAGCACCAGCATCAGAAATACAGGATATGAGAATGATTAATTTCATTATTTATTCTGTGCCATCCATGACCACAGAGCCTTCTAGAAAATGGCCAAACCAGCATTGGAACATTCATGCTGACAAAGGAGAAGATAACAGAGAGAAAGCAAAGGAGGAAATACAAAGACCACAGTAACGAAGGAAGAATGCACACAAATGTCACTGCAACTCTTTAGGTTCCATTTCCTTAGCAACGCTGGGCCAAGCACCTGTTGCTCTCCAGATATTTTCAGCCTTAACTCTCATTATTCTTTACCTCTGGCCATGTTGGGTGAGGCATCCCTTGTGCTTTTGTGCTGCTGTGGCCAAGTCTGGAGTCTCAGAAGTGACCCCCTGACTCACCTCTTAACTCACTTGGTAATTCAGAAATGGGGTAAGTCAGAAATGCTACCATCACTTACAAAGAGCAGGGGGAGAGAAATCTACAGCCTCCCCTCTTTTCCCAGGAGCACTTCTGTCTTGACAAGGGGGGGCGGTGTCTGTGTACATTAAAGCTGCCAGTTCAGGATCATCCCAAACCATGTGGTTTCTGAGCCAAAACCTGAGACCTAGCTCCTGGCTCCATTATGCTCCGGACTGGCTGAGGATCAACCATGATGGTGGCCACATGCACCAGGCCCAATCTGGTGTGGTGGTCCATCGTTGCCCACATGGGCCAGCTGGGCTGACACTGCATCAGCCCCCTTGCCCATCCCCTGTTGTTAGAGCCGCTGCAGCCGCTTCCCCACCAGCTGAGGAGCTCCGGGAAAAGCTGCCCAATTCGCCATTGCTTCTGCTGAGGGCAGAATGGGGCACCTATGCAATCAATGAGGAGGGGGTCCCTCTTGTTGATCACATGTCTGGGCACCCTGTACTGACCTCTGCAGAAGTGACAATGAGCTGGGTAGTCTTTCCACAGAGCTCCTTAGCTGGCGGGGAAGTAGCTGTGGTGGCTTCAACAGGGATCCATCCCCTTCCCTGTGCTTCTGAGCACAAGGTAAGAGGGACAGCACTCCTCTTGCTGTGTGGACAACTGGATCAGCTGAATTGGACCCAACAGAAACTGAAGCCACCCCAGGGTTTCCAGTAAACATCGGACTTTCCCCGACCTTGCTTAGTGTGGGGCAAAGTCAGGTTAAGGGCTAAAAATCGCATTACCTCCTCGGAAGTGTATGTTGTAAGGACATCCAGCACTGGATTCGGGGTGAGTATGGCATTTTGGGCCCATGTGGACATGACCTTAGGGATGGCCACTGGTGATGTCATTAAGCACAAGGCCTTGAGATCTACCCATAAGTGCTCACAGCTTCTCATTTAAATCCATGCAGTGAGGGAGGGGAGAGAAATGAATGTTTCCATTCTTATTTTCAGAGAGAAGTCTTAAGCAGAAATGAGGAGGTTACCTACTTAGGGAGATGGGATAAGGCATCTTTAATCTAGGCCACTTGCTTCTAGCCAGAAGGTGGATGCAAAGCAGAGTGGAGCATGAGCCCTGGCACAACAAGAACTGGGAGGGAAAGAGGAAGACAAATATATAAGGAAATGCATAGACCCTCCCCCTGGGTCTATTTTACAGCAACAGAGCATTTAAGTCTTGCAAACTATTGCAAGCTGCTGCTCTGCTAGCTGAGTTGGAGATTTGCACCCAGGTTTTTCCTCTTGCTTTGAGCTGAGCCCCCCCCCCAAAAAACTGGAGAATTTGCACCCTCGTCTCCTGCCTGGAGATGGCCCATGGAACTTGGAGACCCAGGGACAGGCCCTGAGATTTGGCAACCGTAGTTTCTAGGTCTCAGGTTTTGTCCTAGAAATCGCAGGGCGGGACGTTCCTGGACAGGCAGCCCTAAATGGTGGTAAACAGAGGCCATAAATAATGAGCCCACTGTCTGCATTACAGGACTTTTTCAGACACCTTAAAACCCATCAGGGGAGGGCAGGAGAGGTATGCGGCTATCCTGTGGCAGGGGCTCACTTTCAGATGCCACCGTCCCCGTCCTGTCGTCATCCGTGTTGCTTCCGTGTTCGATGGAAGGCAAAGGTGCCACTTTTTATTCATGGATGTTTTTCATGAGTAAAAAACAGTGAGGCATTTAATAACTCCAGCCATAGCAGCTTAATCAAATTAACCCTCCAGCACAGTCCACCAGGGTGGTTGGCTCAGCCCTCATGTTGCATAAAGATGCAGAAGGAACTTCCTCCCAGCACTTGGCTAACACTCAGGAATTTTGGAAAGTCTTTTTCCTATCCCTATAGACAATCTCAGTACAATGGACTGAGCCTTGGCACCTGCTGAAGGTTCATTTCAACACTGGTCAAGAATCCTCACAATTAGCAATTTTTAATTAACTACCATCATACAAAGGCAGGAACATTGGACTTCCCCTTCATTCTCCTGAAGGCCTCCAAGGGGGAAAACCAGGCCTGCCTTTAGACTTATGACAGAGCAGGAAGCCTTCTGCATTTCCTCCAAAAGGCTGCCTTTCTCTTCTGCAAGAAGAAAAGGAAACAGGTCTTAGGATGCTGAGGAGACAGTGTTTCATTAAATGCCTGTTTCCATGGCCTCCAACATTTCACAGATGAAAACCAGAACACATGTGGCTGATCAATATCAGAGCGTGGTCAAGACAGCAAAAGTTATTAATGAGGAGGAACACACAAAGAAGGAAAGGCTGCAGAAGATTCATAGAATCATACAGACCACAAGGGTCATCCAGTCCAACCCCCTGCTATGCACAAATACACAATCAAAGCATTCCCCGACAGATGGCCATCCAGCCTCTGCTTAAAAACCTCCAAAGAAGGAGACTCCACCGCACTTCGACGCAGTGTATTCCACTGCCGAACAGCTCTTACAGTCAGGAAGTTCTTCCTAACTAGCTGGACCCAGCATACCATACACCATTAAAAAACTTCCCCCAAATGCCCAGTAGACCTCATGACAACCCTGTAAGGTAGGCTGGTGGATTTAACTCACCCCCTGCTGCCAAACTCGCCCCCCGGTCGCCAAACTCAGCCCTCCCGCCACCAAACTTGCCCCCTGCTGCAGAACTCTGCCCGCCCACCACCAAACTCAGACCCCTACTGCCAAACTGACCCCCTCTGCTGCCAAACTCGCCCCCCAGTACTTGCCCTCCCATCCCCAAATTACCCCCTGCCGCTAAACTGGCACCCTCCACCTCTTAACTCCCCCCGGCGCTTGCCTTCCCACCACTGAACTGGCTCCCTCCACCACCAAACTGGCCCCCCTGGTGCTTGCCCTCCTCCTGCTGATCTCCCCCCCCCCACCGAACTTCCCCCCTCCACTGCCAAACTGGCCCCATCCACCACCATACTGCCCCCCACACTTCCCCCCTGTGCTCCGTCACATGCCATCCTACGCATACACACACACATGCCACATCCCCCCATGCTACTCACACTCCCTCTGCAGCCACCATGTTTAGAAAGGACTTCACCTTCCGCATCATCCCACCCCCACTGTGCTGATTGGCTGCCCGACAGAGCTTTGATTGGTTGGTCAGTTCCCTAAGTGGCCAATCAGCACACTGGAAACAGCAACATACCTAAGAGCAATATACAATAGAGCAATAGATGTTCAGGTAGAATCTCTTTTCCTGTAGCTGGAACCCATTGCTCCATGTCCTAGTCTCTGGAGCATCAGAAAACAAGCTTGTTCTGCTCCCTAAGCTGGTCCTCATAGGACATGGTTTCCAGACCTCCCACCATTTTGGTTGCCCTCCTCTGGACACATTCCAGCTTATCCATATCCTTCTTGAATTCTGATGCCCAGAACTGGACACAGTATTCCTGGTCAGGTCTGACTAAAGCAGAATAGAGTGGCACTATTACTTCCCTTGATCTAGACACTATACTCCTATTGATGCAGCCTAGAATCACATTGGCTTTTTAGCTGCTGTGTCACATTGCTTACTCATGTTTAGTTTGTGGTCCAGTAAGGCTCTTAGATCCTGTTCTCATATACTGTCATCAAGCCAGGTCTGATCCACCCATCCTATATCTCTGCTTTTCACTTTTACTGCCCAAGTGTAATATCCTACATTTCTCCCTGATGGAATCCATTTTGTTAGTTTTGGCCCAGCTTTCTAATCTGTTAAGGTCATTTTGAATTCTGACCCTCTTCTCTGGGGTATTAGCTACCCCTCGTAATTTGGTGTCATCTGCAAACTTAATAAGCATGCCCTCTAGTCAAATCAGAATAGTTTCAGGGTATGCTGCTTCAGAAGACTATATTTAAAAATCACAATAGTTATATACTCTTGGAAAAAGCCTCAAGTCATATGGTTGCCAGATTGGATCCAGGTTAGGGCTCATGTAACTTCAGTCCTTAACAGATCCTGGAGCAAGATGAGGTCCTGCAAAACTTCAGCAAGTAGGATGAAGGTACCTGTCCTTCTTACTTTCTAAACCCCAACTTTAAACTGAAGCCATCCCCTCCCAACACAGCTTTTTGACTCCCCATTGGGGAATTGAGAGAAGGGGTGAGAGATAACAAAGACACCTGTGAACAGTCTTTTCTTTTTCTCTCCCATTTTCTTTTAACAAAGGGTATAAAAGGGGGAGGTCAGTTTTTCACAGCACTGAAACCTGAATGCAGTTTCCCAATATAGTGTGGAAGAGTTGGATTAGAACCCTGCATTTATCAATTTACTGTCAGTAAGGCCATTTGACACCAGCCTTCCACAAAACCGTACCATTTGGTTAGGGGCTAAATGTACCAATTTGTGGCAGACTGGTATCCAGCACCATTATTTTATCCTTATCATGGGTGCCCGTTTGACCTTGCACAGGTAAGCTGGAATTGTCGAACAGCTCAGGTGCCCCCCAAAACGAAAGAAAGCCATTCAGCAGGGCTTAGGATGCCTTGACTTCAATTTTCTAGAATAAAATAGGCTAAGTGGCACAATAAGTGTAAAATAATGACCCAGCAGGACATGTCTGAATTGGGATTTCAACCTTTATTGTTTGCTGGCAAGCCTCCAATATGGCTGAGTTATTTTTGTTTGTGTGCACCGGGGAGGTGGTGGCATTATTATTTTTTCTAACCCCTCAGATAAAGAAAGGTCAGCATGAACAGTAGCTACAAAACTGTTTTCATCTGGTGTGGTATCAGCAGGTTATTGCCAGAAAATCAGTAGTGAGTAGACTTAAATGAGAGCTCAGAAAAGTTACTTTTTTCAATTAGAACTTCCACCACATGGATTCTGGGAGATGTAGTTCAGAAAAGTAGCATTTTCAAACTTTAGCCTAAGGACTTTATCAGATGCGGCAAAAATCACACGATTACGACATCATGGTAGTGTGAATGGTTCTTGCTATCGCACAATGTTGCCATGTTTGTGTGGTCAAACTGTGTTCCAGCTGTGAATAAGGTGTTGTTTTTAATTGATGGGACAAGCCATCAATAGCTCTCAATATCACTTTTTCATTGTATTAAAGACCGTGCAAAAACACATCCTGCTATAATCACGAGATTACAGTGTGAATGGGCGTTCATCTTTCTCTCAACTCCCCATTCCCGGCAAGAAAAAAACCTCTAGGCGACAACATGAAAAGTATGCACAGGGTGCTCTGTTTATGAAAGTCTCAGTTTGTCTGCACATTTTTTAGGTTTGTTTAATTGTTTGTGTGTTTGTTTACTTTGCAAATTAAGGGGGATTTGGTGTTTTTAAGCACACTTAAGCTCACAAGAACCGCTGAAATCTCACCCATGCTGAATCATGGATGTAAAGTCCCATTCTTAAAGTGCTAGTGGTCTCTCTCTCTCTGGCTTTTCTTCATAAACAAAGATTCAGGAAGGACTCATCCCGTGCTTTCTGCAAGCGCGCTGATGACTGAAAAGGCCAATCCGAGATAAACAAGTCCGGTTGCAGAAAGCACAGCAGAAGTGGTAGTCATGCAATAATTCTGTGGTAGTTCTTTCGTGCAATTACAGTGACGTGCGATAATAAGTACAATAATGTCACTATGTTTCTGCTTTCCTCGTTCACAGAATTACAGCGTTTTAGCTGCTATGCTGATAAAATCCGAAATAGGAAAAATGTTATCACAGAATAGCTGGCAATGGAATATAAGGTTCCGAGTATTTTGAAAGTTCCTTAATTGCATGAAGCAATTTTTGTTCAGTGAAAACATTATTTTTATTATATATATTTTTAAAAAAACTAGGGCCTAAGGCATGAACAGTTATTCTAGTTCCTATGGAATTCTGGGAATTTCAGTTTAGGGAGGGGCATTTAAACTACTCAGCCAGAGTGCCCTAGTGCTTCCCCAAACTCCAAACCCCAAGATGCCATAGAATAAAACCATGGTAGTTAAAATGGAATGATAGGGTCATATTTGCATAGTGTGAATAGTCTCCTGGTCTTAGAGCCTCACCCTAAGTCTCAGGACCTGGACCAGGGCTCTCAGATCTCGGGGCTTGGGCCGGAATCTCAGAACTTTCCCCCTCTAGTCAGGGTGAAGGGGAAGAATCTCAAGATGAATGTATCACCTTGGAAAATTATCCATCTACATCTATCAGGCAATCAAGCAATCTATCATCTATCTATCAATCACTGTGTGTTCTGAGCCTCCTGTGGCTGCAGGTTACTTTGGAGGAGCTACTGTTGATGTTTTCTGTTCAAAGCAGAGCTTAGCAAAGCTTAGAAAACTCTTTGGCTGGACTACACATGCTTTTAAAAGTAGTGTGTAAACAGAGGTGTTCAAAACAAAACAAAAAGATCTTCAAAACAGAGCTGGGATTGCGTTTTCAATGCAGAGCATGGAGACCATAATTTTCAACCCAATAAATATTTATTCTTTTGTTAGACTATTATGTGTTTTGAGCAACTATGGTTGGTGCTTAATGTGTCATGCTTAATGATATCGCCTGTGCCTATCTCCCAATAAGAGGCATCACAAAGTCTTAGATATTTGCTCTGGGATGTTCCTGCCCACCCTTCTCCTCCTCTTTGCTTGGTACCCAGGCTTGAATCTTTGCTTTTTCTCTCTGGTTGTAATACAACTTCCATTACATTCCAAACATACAGGCTAATGTTTTGGTGTGTGCCTGTGTGAAGCAGATCCAGGAAGAGGGGCTGGACCTGGGAATATCCCTATTTGCTAAGTTTCTTATTTTAGTCCCCAGCTAGGAAAATATTCACTAAATATTCACTAACTATTGTCTAAATGGTGAAAATGCTCCTCATGGAATTCGAGGAGAATACCTTTTGTCCCAGTGGGGTCCTGCATCATTTTGCCATATTTGAAAGGAGAGGGGACAAATACTCCATATACTCCATTGGAAAAGCCTTCATGGCTTTCCCCGAAGTTTTTTAAAAAATATCTGTGCATCAATCCACATTGGTGCATGATCAGTAATGCTTAATGGCATCATCAGGATCCACCTTCTGTGACATCATCATTGTCCACCCCCATGACATCACTGTAATTGACCTCTGTGACAATTTAAAAGATCAAAACTGGCCATAACCAGACAGCCCTCTCCAGGTATGATTTAGGGGTTAGGGTACTAGTGGGCCCCTATGACCCACTATGCAAGAAATACCAGTCCTCCAACATCAGGAGGAAATCCTTTTCTTTCTTTCTTTTTCTTTTTTTTGCACACACAAACACACACACACACACACAATCCAGACAAAGTTCCATGGCAGCTTGGGGACCACAAAAATACCCTTGGGACCACTCGAAACTCAGTCCACCCCAGCCCTAAATTTTACCTATCTCCAGCCAAGTAATTTTGGCACCTGAGGCAGAAAATCCCACAAGCATCTCTCTGGCAGTAAAAAGTACAACAGTCATATAATAATACCTTAACCATTTGCTGCCTTTTCATGCTATCCAAAACTTGCTGCATATTTGAAATATTTGGAATATTTCTGATGAGTAGTTCTTTGCAGTTCCCTCCTGGGTACCAACCATAGCCAAATGGCCCTAAGCATCAACTATTGCAAATCACTGTGGATCATTCTGCCCCATTCTGTAATGGCTCCCCATGGACTTCTCAGTACTTGGTTACAACTAACCCCTATCTTCATGTACACTTAAATGCACTGTAGACGCCAGTACCCATTTTAAAAACTTTTTAAATTTGTTACATTCTTGCCACACCTTTCCTTCAAAGAGCTCAAGGCATCATAAATGCCCTATAAGGAGCAGCTTAGGAAGCTGGGCAAAAAAAGAGGGGGGAGTGATTGCACCTAAACATTAGGAGGATACAGACTGGCATGCAGGTATGGACTCCTGATTTCCTATGCAGCCAATCTGGGTTTTCCTGCATTAAGTGGGTTCTCCAGGGTATTTTTAATAAAATAGCTTAATGGGCCTTACCCTTGCTTCCTCCCCTCTTTGCCCTGGGCATTGTCAGCACTGCCTGGGGGTGAAACGGTGCAAAAGCCCTGTCTCATTTGGACTGCAGTGCTCCAGGATGGGGAAAGCTGGGGGAAGTAGCCGGTAGAGCCAAGCCCTAAGTGAGAAGTGGAAATTGTTTCTCTCAAGTCCCTATTCAATACTCAATTTTACACTATTATTGGCTTCTAATCCATAAGAAGATGGGGTGCATTTTGAAAATTAGGATTCAACTGAAACCAGAGTTTTTCTTGCTGGGAATGTTGGATGAGAATATTGAAAAGAAATATGGAAGAATTCTACAATATATGCTGATAGCAGCTAGACTTTTATATGCCCAGAAATGGAAGGACTCTATGACACCAACACAAGAGGATTGACAGATGAAGTTATCTGCCGAAATGGACAAATTGACTATTCCAATTAAGGACAGATATGTGATAAATTTTAAGAAAGACTGGATCGATGTGACAACTTATAGGGCTCAACTGTGGGGGACATCATCTATATTAGGTTTCAATAACTAGTCTTTTTTCAAAAACAGTACAAGAATGTAAAAGAAAACATAAATGAGAAAGTTAGACTGAATAACAAGTATTATCAATAACTGGGAGGTAGGAAGTCAGTTAGATGTTATGCGTAGTTTTAGATATTGTAAGTATGGTAGTTGATTTGTGATGTTTATTTTGTGCTGTGATGTGTTTTTGTAGTTGTAATTGTCATTTGTGTTTAATAAAAATATATTTTAAAAAATACTTGAAACAATAAGCCCAGTAACTAGTTTTACACACAAGCTACATAAACAATGAGGGCTTTACATTATGAAGAGCCTCAATTAAAAAAAAAATAGGTAATGCTATTGGACCTCTTATACATGGCATCACATAAGGCCTCAGCATGTCTTTATCTAGCCCATACTGTTGTTGTTCTCTCTGCTGCTTTTGCTGCTGTTGCTGTGTGCCTTAAAATCATTTCTGATTTATGGCCACCCTAAGGTGAACCATAATGGGGTTTTCTTGGCAAAATTTGTTCAGAGGGGGTTTACCTTTGCCTTCCTCTGAGGCTGAGAGAGTGTGACTTGCCCAGGTCACCCAGTAGGTTTCCATGGCTGAGCAGGAATTTGAACCCTGGTCTACCTAGTCCAACACTCAAAGCACAACACCATCTTGGCTCTCCTTGCCCATGCTAGCTCTCAAAAATTAACTTGATAGTTCAAATCAGTAACAAAACTCAACTTTTCCCCCTTACCTTGACTCCCCCCCCCCATTTTAAGCACCTTCACTGGTAATCTCTAACACTCCCTGGCTTCTACCTCAGGGGCATTTGGTGCCTCCCATATCAATGGGGTGGTGAATCCGCTCCAAGGTTTAGCTTAAACTTTAAAGGCACTATCCAAGGTGCTGAACCTATTTGGGAACCTTCAAAGTTCAGACCTAAAACCTGGATCAGATTAAGTGTCCCAGCAACACAGACACCTCAAGCTACACCTGGGAGGGGACAGTTCTAAGTAAGGTTGCACAGCCTTGCACTGTGAGTCATCCCCAACCTTTTGCTTTTGCAAAACAAGTAATGGAAACCATAGATACATAAATGTCTGGTGTGCATCAGAATGTGTGTCCCCCCCCCCCAAAAAAGGAAAAAGTTCAGAACACTACTAACCAGTGGCAGTGGGTGCAGCAGAAATGCAGGTGGTGCAGCCCTCCAGAGTTTAATGTCCCATCCATTTTCCCCCATCCCTGTTTTTATCTGAACTTTAAAGCAACTCTCCAAGGCGCTGAACTCTATCCCCAAAATGGTTCAGCAAGCTGGACAGCTCCATTTAAAGTTCAGACTAAAATCTGGTGTGCAGTCCCTGTATCCTGGCATGGGAGCCGCCAGCTGCCATTGTTACCCATTCCTACCTACTGCCAGAAAAAGATGGAGGTGGGGTGAATCAAGTTCTCTTTGCTTTTGTATGCTCCAAAACCTTCCTGAGGCATTCAGAAGCAATAACCAAACAGCTGGGTTTATAGTCAAAGGGTGCAAAAACTTTTCACTCATTAATGGCTTTCACGTAACGTGTTACATAAGAACACTCTGCATTTATAGCAGAAGCAACAGATGAACCAGGAATTTCTTGGTTCACAGCTCTGTCCCTTAACCATTAGGTTCCACATTGCTCTTATCCTGACAGATAGATCCACCATTATACTGGGCATAGGGTAGAAAAAGAGTTTCTGCTGGCAATAACACTCTTCTGTTTTCTCAGTGCCAATCTAAAGGAGGGGGGGGGAAATAAGTAATAGGTCTGGTTCTGCTGAAATGATTTCTCATGATGTGATACAGAAAAGCAGCTTGGGAGAATAATCCCAGCAGGTTTTAGAAAAATCAGACGTGCTTTAGTCTGTACTACCTTGGCAACTACAGGCAGAGAAGAGACTTTTGGCATGTTGAGAAAGCAGCATTTTGAAGATGGACAAGTCAGAGAGGCTGAGCGGCTTAAGGAGAGATGCACCTGGATTTTGCATTCATCTGAATCTAAAACCTCCTCCTTATTCTTCCATCTTTCCTATCTTGCTTCCAGGATTCGCATTTTGCACTCCCTCATTTGACTGCTTGAGCCTCCTGTTAAGCTCCTAGGATTTTGTACTTGAACTTGAATTTGAGGGTCTCCTCCCCTCCACCTCCAGCTTTCTTTGATATGCAATCCATACTTTTTGGTAAGTCACTGGCACAGAGAGGGGCTGTCGCAGGCCTGGACCTCTCTTGAATAAACCAGAGGGCTGCTAAGAATTGCTAGATTTTATCAGTGCAGATGTAAGTCATACTTTGTTGGGACTACTGCTCCAGTAGGCCAGTCTCTATGGGTTTGGGTAGAGGGTAGCATTGTATCTGGCTTTGGATGGAAGGGAACATGGGTGTACATGAGAGCACATACAGTGTTTACCAACACAAGACAAAGGGTGGCATTAGGAGACCTCGTTGATATGGACTGCTGTTGTGTGCCTTCAAGTCATTTCTGACATATGGCGAACTTACAGCCAACTTATTAAGGGGCTTTCTAGGCAGAATTTGGCAGAATTCTAGAATTTTAATTCTAAAATCAAGTTTATGTTGAAATTCTAACTTTAGCCACACACACAAAAACCTCCTAAGGTAAAAAAGCAATTGAAAAAAATCTCTAACTTAACTAATAACTTATTTCATTGTAATTACTCTATCCATATCAAAAGAGCCAGCGTAGTGTAGTGGTTTGAGTGGTAGACTAGGATACTGCGAGACCAGGGTCCAAATCCCCACTTGGCCATGGAAACTCACTGGGAGACCTTGGGCAAGTCACGCTCTCTCAGCCTCAGAGGAGGGCAAAGGCAAACTTCCTCTGAGCAAATCATGCCAAGAAAACCCTGTGACAAGACAACCCCACCTTAGGGTTGCTGTAAATTGGAAAGGACTTGAAGGCACACAACAACAACAAACAACAGCAGCAGCAGCAATGTGATAAGTAATCCTGATAGTTGTAATCCAAAACAACAGGAAGACTCTGGGTTGGGAAATGCTGCCATAAAACAACAGGAGTGGCCACATAAAGGGATTAGATAGGTCAGCATTCCTCACAAAAAAACAGCAGGTTGATCACACAGGCCATTTGTCCTCTTTTAAAAATATCTCCAAGTTAGAAACAGATGGGCTGCTGCCTGCCCCAGTTCCCTTCCATATTCTCCTCAGAGAATGTGCTTTTTTCCCTGCATATCTTAGATCCAGCATTTCAGGTTTTGCAGTAACAGTCAGTAGTTTGGCATATATCAGTATCTGATATATATCAGTATTTCTTTGACAGCTGACCTGTAGCAGCAGTCAGTATCTAATGGTTTATGACACCCAGCAACTTTACATGATATTTGACAGCTGAAATGTAGCTGACAATATTTCATAGTACTTGAGATATAATAGACAGTATCTGGCAACTAACATGCAGTAGCACTCAGTATTTGATAGAATCTAACCTGTAGGTGTCAATAATAGGTTTGACAGTATCTAACAGCTGACATGCATTAGAAGTCAATACTGAAGTGTACCTGATAGGTGACTCTCTATGGAATGTAAGCAAAAGTTATATCCTTTTTGCTCACCTGAGCAGTCAAAACATACGACTTTCCAATACTGAAATCCAAGGTTGACATCAAAATCAAAATTTTGATGTATTTATTTTCAACTTAATGAGCAAGAGGTTTGCCCAGATCACAGACCAAAACTGACAAAAGCCAATATAAAAAGATCCTGGAGAAAGATTTAGGACTTCTTCACATTAAACAATTATAGCATTATGATTCCATTTGAACTGTGATGTCCTATGGAGTACTGGGATTTACACTTTAGTGAGACATAATGAGAATTCTCAGCCAAAGAGCTCAAGTGCCTCACCAAACCACTGTTTTTTAAAGGGCATTCCAAGGGCACATGGGGAGTCAGGGCAGCCCCCTGCCACCCAACCCTCAGTAATGGCTGTTTGCAGAGCTTTTCAGTCCAAGGGCTTGATGACACAGGGGGGTAAAAATCCTGGTGAAATTCAGACTACTTTGGCCTGGAGCTATGGTGCTGTTACCTGAATTGTGTGAGGTCCATGGAGGCCCTCTGATTTCTGAATATTAATATGGGGAATATTTAATTAGCTCAATTATGGCAGCAAGAAGATGGGCAACAGCAGGACCTTTTCACCTAGGTATACTAAGGAGAAGACTGTGAGCCAAAAGGTACAATTAAATAATCTTTATTGGAAATTAATATCAACAGGATTCACACACACACTCTGGCTTCAATCACTCACACAAGGCTAATGAAAAAAGTAGGAAGTATTTGGAGAGAGGAATAGAGTAAGGGGGTTGCAGCTTATACTGTACTGATTCTGCAGGGCGGAGATCGTGAAGTAAACCGACAGAGAGGAGGTCCAGATGATAGACTGGTGACACAAACTGACGTCAGAAAGCAGGGGATTCGTGCACACCTGGCTACACAGTCTGACATAGAGTTGAGAGGAAGATGAACTGTGTGCTCTTTGGTGGTGTTTGGGGGTGATATTTATATGAAATAGTTCCCCTGAAGGGATAGGAGTTTGAGTGAAATGCCATGCTTCTCGGAGGATCCCAGGCCAAAACAAAGGGTACTCCAGGAGAGTTAACAAATCATTAATGGTCGATGCTTTTGGAATTGAATAGGAAACAGGCAGGATCTTTTGTGTGGATGGCAGCAGGAATGGAAGGACTCATTTCACAAGCATTAAGGTCTCAAGTTATCGTTGAATGCATTAGTGATCAACTCACCTCCAGGTGTTGAGTTTCTTACTTGAGTATTTGTTTGGGGGAATTTCCACAGGCCCCTCCCTAGGTCTTGCATGAATCCCATTTTGATATTAGGGGATCCTGGTTTACCTGTAACCACATGGATGGCCATATTGAGCCAAATTATTAAATATAGCCAATTATTGGATATTCCAAGATGGGGGCTATCAGAGTATGTAACAGCACATGAAATTCAGACTACTCTGGCCTGGATTTAAGCACCACATCTGCCAAAGCCCAAATCTACATTTGGATTATTACACCTAGCGAAGCAGAAAGGTTTGTTTTTAAAGTGCATTTTAAAACACTTGGCTTCCATTCAAAACTGTTACTCACACTTAGGGCTTAACTCTGAGCTCCGTGAAAGCAAAAGCCCCAGTGCTAGTCACTCTCTCTGAAGTCAGAACAGGCAGCTAGCCTGGCAATGGCAGGGCAGGCCAGTCTTTCTGACTTCAGAGAGAGCAAATAGTGCCAGGGCTTTCCTTTTCTGGTGCGCAATCACTAACTTTCTGCTCTGTGAAAGCAAAGCCCCAGTGCTAGTCACGCTCTGTGAAGTCCGAACAGGTGGCTAGCATCGCAATGGTGGGGCTGGCTGGGAATTCTGACTTCAGAAAGAGTGACTAGTGGTAGGACTCTGCCTTTGGGATAAAGAAGTGGCCCTGAGGATGGGGGCGGGGAATGGCAGCGCCTCACGCAGCGTTTATCCTTCCTCTCCTGCCCACCCCCACCCCCGAATTCAGATGGCGTGTTCACACTACAGTTTTCTACAAAGTTTCAAGAAAGCTCCAGAGAAAACTGAAAGTTTTCTAAAACCCAGATTAAGGGCATATTCTCTATTTCTGGTGCAGATATGGCCATGTATCGTGTGGCATTATTGCAGCAGATTTGGGGGGAAGGCCGCACGTTGTGTGGCATTATCGGGCCAGATTCAGGGAGGGAGGGTTCATAGTGTAGACAAGCCTGAAGTGTAATATAAAGATAAAAAGTTGTAAGGAAAAGCGGGGGGCTGGAACTTGCCCATTAAGACAGCAAAAGAATTGCAGACTTCCCAACTATGTGGAGGTCTAAATTTGCATGTTCTGCAAATCTGCGCCCTCTTTTGTCATTATGTTTGGTTATGCATTTTCTCTTTCTCAGTGGTGCCTAAGTGTCTACTCAAATACTTAATCTACTTATCTCAATGAGTACAACTGAATGCAAGGAAGACCCTATATGGGCATATTTTAAAGACATTCCATCTACTGATTTTAAAGAGGGGAAGGGTTACCAAATGGACATGGGACAACAAAGAGATGGAAATCCTCATTTTAAGACTGAAACCAGCAGGATAAATAATATCCTTAACATCTAGTATAGTGCATCTTAAGCCATCTGATGTGGGGAACTGGCAAGTTCCCCCCCCCCGCCCCACTGCCACCAATATGCAAGGGTCCAGCAACATATTTGTGCTCATGGTCTACCATTGCTTCTGTCTGTCCTGGAAACTTGCTGTGGACTGGTAGCCAGTGGCTTGTGGACCAGCATTTGTCCACAGACAATCACTTCCAGTAGCACTGATCAGACAGTTGAGGCCATGTAAACAATTGAGGACACACAAATATCATTCATAGCACTGCAGAGCAGGACTAGGAATTGTATAGCCCTCTAGAGAGTGTTAGACTGAAACCAGTTGCACATGTAGCATATGTAACAACTGGAATTGATCATTTTGAATGCCCTCCTCTCTTCTATACAACCAAATTATTTTCAGTAATAATCACAAACACAAAATAATCATTTAACACATGCTGAGAAGTGTTGGGAGTTGCTGCTTGATCACATCTGGAGGGCTGCATGATTTCCATCCCTGGTTTATGTAATCCCAGCATTAATAAGTGAGTGTGGCTTTCAGTAAACATCTGGCTGACTGCCTTGGCTGAGAGTTGCAGAGTTGGTGCCATCCACAGCAGCTGTTGAACTTTGCAGGAAGGCAGGGCAGCCATGAGGATCCTCTGCCTTGTTTGAGGGTGGGGGCAGCTGGGCAGGAAGGCAGAAGGTGCCTGAAGGGTGCCAGCTTCCCCACCATGCTCTTACCTTGCACCAGCAACAATTCCCAGGAAGTTGTTGCCACAGCAAGAAACCACATCCTGTTGGGGGGGGGGGCAGTGAAACCAGGCACTTGTTACAGGGCAGGTACAGCAGGACTCAGGCACTATGAGAGCCAGGCAATGCTGTCACAGGGCGGAGTTTTGCACCTCTGCTCTTCTTTGTTGTCAATGGATTGGCATTGCTACTGCTGCTGTATGTCCAATTGCTACTAAACAGAGGAACTCTGGAGGCAGCAGGTGATGCCTACCCCTGCATCACCATTCAAATCCACCTCCCCATTCCTGCTTGTCTGTGGAGCAACGCACCCCTTATTACCTCCACCTGGGGCGGACCGCTCCTGCTGCCCCAACCTTGGTACACCCCTGACTGGTAATCCCAGCTTTCTTCGTTACCTGCTATGCTGACCAAAGCTGCTGGGAGTTGTAGTCCAATGATATCTGGAGGGCTACACAATTACCACCCTTGGAACAGGAAGAGGCTAGTCAAAGAAGGGAAGATGTGCCAACCCCATCAGTCTTTGTGTTCACCTGGAAGGCAGCAGTGTGAAAAGGAGTGCTTCTTCTATTCCACAACAGCCTTCCACATGATTTTGAATCCTGATTTATTTGAATTTGATATGATCTGTAATTCTTTGTTATTTGTTGTCTTATGTAGCTTTATGCAGAAAGGCAGGATGTAAATGTAATAAATATGATAAGCTCTCAACAGGGGTGTAGCTTCAGGAGTGGGGACAAAATAAAGGCATTATGTGCCCCAAAATAAGAATTCTGGTTCTTCAAATGAAATTCTCCTTAAGTCCCCAAATTTCTAGCACTGTACAGGGTTTGTTTGAAGAAAAAGTAAATTGTGTGTATATATTGGTCAGCTCTGGTTAGTACCTGGATGGGAGACCATCAATGAATACTAGGTACTGTAGGCTATATTTCAGAGGAAGGAACTGGTTAAACTACCTCTGAGTATTCCTTGCCCAAGAAAACCCTATGAAATTCATGGAGTTGTCTCAAGTAGACATGTGACTTGAAGGCACACACAAACACACACACACACACACAGAGAGAGAGAGAGAGAGAGAGAGAGAGAGAGAGAGAGAGAGAGGAGGGAATAAGAGGTAAGTTATATATACTGTCCCACACTCCTTGGAGGAAGGCTGAATGTTAGAAGCTTACCGCACTCCAAAGTAAAGCAGCAATCAACAGGAAGGTTCCATCTTCTGTGCTGCCTTGCCACATGACATCATTGTTCTTCCGGTGTTCTGCCATTCTGGTCCTGTGGAAGATTGAGGTAAAACTGTGTCTTTTTGCTAACGGGTTTTTACCGTTAGCAAAAAGATGTGGTTTTTATCTCGGTCTCCCACAGGACTAGAACAGAAGAATGACGACGTCGTGCATTAAGGCATCCCGCCAACTGTTTTTGGACTGCAAAGTCTAGCAGTCTTAACCAGCATAGTCAATGGTGAGGAATGCTGGGAGATGCAACCCAATGGAATCTAGTGGGCCTCCCATTACCATCCCCATAATAAACAAATCCAACAGGCTCCAACAGAAGGAAGAGTTCTTGTTTGGGTTGAAATTGGAAGACAGGGAGGGGATGTCACCAAGGATGTCATGGAAGAAGTAGCTTAGCACAGCTTATATGGAAGAAAGGGCGGTTCCTTCCTGACCCCCTCAGGCAATCATCTTAAGCCCTGAAGCATGAGATTTGATTACACTTTATCATCACTTTATCTTCCACAGTGACAAATGCTATTAAGAGCCTCACAGCAACTTACTCACAGCGAACAATATAACAATAATACCTATACCCTGATTAACCATGCAGGAAATGTCACTTGCAAATTATCATTTCCAATTATCCAGTATTAATTTAAGGGACACAGTTATCAGTCCGGTTACAATATTCTTTTCATTATATGACCTTCTCTATTCAAGAAAGGATAGTTTTCTTTCTTTATACCTCTGATGGTGTGTGTGTGTATGTGTGAGTTTTAAGGGCACATTAATACAGATCAGTGTGTTCTTCCCCCAGAAATAGTTTCCAGCCAAAGGCTCAATAATTTAGATGAAATAAAAAAAATTAAGAAAAGCTCAGGCAGGTTGCTAGATCAAGGTGAATATTCTCTCACACTCTCTGTGTCTTTCTCAAACACACACTATCTCTACAGGAAAATAGGCCTCAGATCCCTGCTCAGCCATGGAAACCAACTGGTTGGCAACTGGCAACAGAGATGTTCCCTTACAGTTTATATAAAGAATTTTAATCTATTGTTCTTTATAGAAAGGAAGGCATCCCCAAACTGGTTCTCAGAGACAACAGTGAGTATAAGCACTGAAGAGATCTGAATAATGTTTGGCCAAGTGGCCTACCATGACATACAGCTCTTTTTCATCTTTCTACATAGCAGAGGAGGGGGGCAAAGTATGGCATGTGTGCTGCATGAAGCCCCCAGGCTACTAGGGTAAAACAAGATACTCCATCATGTCCCAAAATGATCCCTAATGAATGTGGAGAGCATTTCCACCACTTCTGCAGGACTCCTGGGGCTCCCAGGAGTAAAATTTTAAAAAATTACAGAATTGTTCAAAAAGGTTTTTGCCCAAAAATACCGTCTAGGAGGTCTCTGTGTTGGGCTTTTCCACATGCTTTGCCTCTCTGGGCCAATTTATGCCCTGGAGAGGCCTTTTTCCATATCAGGAAGTAGCTTCTGATCACTTCCTGTTGTTTAAAAAAAGACCTCTTCTAGGCCCAAAATAGCCCAAGAAGACCCCAAAACATGGCAAGAATGTCCCCATGTCCTCTAGAGCATGTTCAAAAGCAAAAACACATTTTAATTTATTTATATTTGTGGAAGTCAGTGCAGTGGGGGTGCCCTTCAAGGTCTTCTGGTGGACTACTGTGGCTCCCCAATGTTGTCCACTCCTGTTTTACAGGAACTACAAAAGCTGGAGAGGCCGTGTGAGTAGACAGCATTGTTGTGAGAGCACTCGCTTTTTGCGCTTCTCTGGTAAAGCTCTTAGTCTTCACATACATTGGCCCTGCTTGCAAATACTAAATGTTTCCTAATAGCTCATGGTGGGAAGCTCAGTTAACCCACACTTTTCTAATGTGGAAATGAGTAAAATATGACGCTGGGAAGGAAAAATATCATGCTCAAATGTCCCAGCGGTACTGCAACAGTACCGCTGGGAAGAGCGTCGTTCGAAACTGGCGCTCTCTTGCGCAGCAGCGTCGCAACCTGGCAACGCTGCTTGCGTTACTTTTCTTCCATCCGAAAAAGTCCAAAATGTCCTTAAAATGTAATTTCAAAGCAATATATGTTACTCAGGAATAAATGTTGGTCCAATAGATAAACTTCATCCCTAGCTGTTCCAATTACCCACAAAAAAGAGTAATTTATTACAGGTAGCAACACTAAAGTAGCTCATTAGTTCCAACCTTTGGTGGACACTTCTTGGTAGCTGGTCATAACTGATTTTATTTCTAACAGGGGTGGGTTCAGAGCAGGTCTTGGCACCCCCACCCAACAAAAATATCAGCCAAGATGAATATTCCATGCCACCACCACCCCAAAAAAACTCTTTTAAACTGGTGTTTCATGGGCACCTACCCCAAAATGGCAGGAATACGCCCAGAAAAAGCCCTAAACGCTATCAGGAGTGACACAACATAATTTCCAGTTACACAAAATGGCAGCCACAAGGGTGCACTGTGGCCTCTGAAGAAGACCAAAATGGGGCAGCTCAACCCTCTGGGGTTCTGAGGTTGCTTACCCTGATATATCCACAGATTCTGCATCCACAAATTCAACCAACCATGGTTTGAAAATATTACCCCCCCCAAAAAAAACAACCAAACCCCAAAAGCAAACCTTGATGTTGACATTTTATATAAGAGACACCATTTTAGTACACAATCATATATAATGGGTCTTGTGCATCCATGGATTTTGGTATCCATGGGGGGTCCTGGAATAAAACCCCAGCGGATTCCTAGAGTACACGGTTGAGAATAGATATAGGCACACAACCAAAACCAATCTTCCCTAACCTGGTGCCCTTCAACTGTGATGCATTTGTTGGCCAACAGTTTTGGACGACACCAGATTGGGAAGGTTTGGCTCAGATGCTCCAGCAAAAAGTTCCAGTGCCCCACAGCAAATATCCACAGAAATGTGCCCTGTTGAGTCCAAAATTCAGTTCAGCATTTCCTTTACATCTCTTCCAGGTTAACACCCACCCAGCCCAAACTGAAGTGTCTACTTTTTCTTCTAACACAGAGATTTAGCTTGCTACCTTTCTGAGGCAGGAGGGGGTAAATAAAGACCAGGCTTTCTATGTCCAGTTGCCTGTAGTTTCCCTAACAAAAGATGTACCTGACATTTTTGACACAATGCCATTAACCCTCTCATGTCTACACACAGACAGACACAGCACCAGCACCCCAACATTCCTTGCAACCATATTTTAAATTGCAGGCCTGCTCCTACAATGCTACAGTGTTAAATTGCAGGCCTGCTCCTACCTATTTAACAAATAAATAACCTACATTGAAGGTTACTGGTATGTGTGTGTGTGTGTGTGTGTGTGTGTGTTTTGGCCACCTGCTTTCTATCTGCACAAGCCATAAAATAAAATAAAATAAGTGCATGTGTGCATGAGTGAAGGGGAAGGGAAATGGGGCACTATCACACACTTGAATCCTTTCATGATGCCAGTTGAGTCTGAGGGCAGCTTCTCTCTCTCTCTCTCTCTCTCTCTCTCTCTCTCTCTCTGAGATTAATTGAAGGATACTGAGGATACTGAGGTCATACTGTTTTCTGCTGCTCCAAAGATTAGGACATGGAGCATTGGACTCAAACTATGAGGTCTATCTAATAAATAATGAGACTGATACAATACCCCATCTTTATTTATATGTATTACAATTCTAATGATTGTACCCTTCAATATGCTCCCTGTTCACACTCACACACCCATGCAGTCTTGTTTTCCACTAGTTGAAGGCATGGAGCAAATCAGTTTCTGTCAGCTGTTTCAACATATCTGCCATTTTCTTCTTTACTGCATCAGTTGACTCAAAACATGTTCCTTTAAGCACTGGTTTCACTTTAGGGAAAGGAAAAAAGTCACACGGCGCCAAATCTAGTGAATATGGAGAAGGTTCAAGTGTAGTAATGCATTTATTGGCCAAAAACTGCTTCACAGCAAGTGCTGTGTAGGCAGGTGCATTGTCTTAATGGAAGAATGAAACCATTTTTCCATGGTTCTGGCCTTTTTGTTCTGACTCTTTCTCTCAGCTTTGTCAAAACTACCTTATAATAATGCTGGTTCACTGTTCTGCCTTCTGGAACCCCTTCTGCCAAAATTACGTCCTTGATGTCACAAAAAATAATAAGCATGGCTTTGAATGTGGACTTGCTGTGACATGCTTTTTTCATTCTTGGTGATGATGGTGTTTTCCAGTGCGTTGACTGTTGTTTTGTCTCAGGATCATACTGGAAGATCCAGGTTTCATCACAAGTGATGATTTTTTGAAAAAGGTTTGGGTCCGCCTCAAGTTGCTGCAGAATGCCACATTGCTCGACTTTTAAACTTAGCATTTTTCCTGCACACAACAGGCAACGCAGCTGCTTTAAATAACTACTGACAATTAACTGAATGGCTGAGAGAGTTGATGTTTATCATGCAGGTTCAGATGTGTTCAAGGTTACCACTCAAGCGTTCACAATCAGTTCTTCCTGATTTGTCTAAAAGGTAGAAACACAGTCTTGTTATTTAATAGACGAACCTTGTACAGGAAAAGAGATTCCACCTAAATATTAAGAAGAACTTTCTGACAGTAAGAGCTGTTTGGCAGTGGGATACACAAGTCTATGAAAGCTTATGCTACAATTTATTTCTCTTAGTTAGTCTCAAAGGTGCTATAAGATTACCTTGCTTACTGATATTCCAAACTAACGCAACCATGCCTTTGAATTCTATCCCTATAAACAGCCTGCATGTTATAAATCAAATACAAGCCCACCAGACTTCTGTATGTCTCAAAACAATCGAATTAAGACCAAGGCATGTTGCTGCCTGAATCAAAATAGAGAGCTGGCGTGATGTAGTGTTTGAGTGTTGGACTAGGACTCTGGGAGACCAGGGTTCAAATCTGTCTACTCAGCCATAGAAACCCACTAAGGGACCTTGGGCAAGTCACACTCTCTCAGCCTCAGAGGAAGGGAAAGGCCAACCCCCTCTGAAGAAAGCATGCCAAGAAAACTCTATGATACATTTTTGCCTTACAGTCACGATAGAAATAACTTGAAGGCACACAACAAAGAAGAATAATGTATGGTGCATCCCCCCAAAACAGCACGTAATATTTCTCAAAGCTGACAGTCATTCAGGCTACACAATCGTAGCAGTTTGATGCCACTTTCACTGCCACAGCTACATCCTATGGAATATTGAGAGTCATAGTTTTGTAAGATATTTATATTTCTCTGTCAGAGAGCTCTAGTGCCTCACCAAATTAAGCTTCATAGAATGCCTATGATATTTTGTTTTAGCTCTTTTATTTTAAAATGGGAGCAAGGCAGGACAGTTGTGGTTAAGGTGTAATAACGGAGGAATCTGAATGTTGGTTAGGCAGCAAGTTGGTATTCTTTCTTTCTTTCTTTCTTTCTTTCTTCTAAAAAATATAACCAACTTTAAGATCATGTGAATCCACAGTCAAGATAAAATCTTCTTTCACATCTCCAGGTTGACCAAGAAATTCAATATACTGTACATTACAGGGTTAAGTGTCACTGAGACCAGGAAAAATATTAGTACATTAAAAAAAAAATTAAAAATCTTTCAGGGCTGAGAGAATGCAGAAAGGGGAGGCATTTGGTGCTTTCTCAAGAAGAATTCTACATGCCCAAGTTCAGATGTGGTTACCAGGCTTGGAACATACTCCTGCAAACAGATCTGAATGTGCTATGTGAGCAAACTGAGTGCCTTTCTACTTTCTTCTTCTCTTCCTCCTCCTTTCGTCTTTTTCTTTTTTCTTTTTTTTTACAGTTTGTGGCTAATTCTGGGTTTAACACAAAAGGGAGGAGTTAGCAAACTAAAACAAAAGGGGAAAATGTCTACATCACATCTTGAAGGAGATGCGGAAGCCAGATAAACAGCTCAGGGTGTTTATCTTTGGCAACCATTATAATACAGAAAATGGATAGGTGCGTGTGTGTGTGTTTCCTCTGATAACATATTCTGTCTCCTTTCTGCCCCCTGCAACCACAACCACCCCATTTCTCTTTAGAACCTTTTGTTGGACCAGGAGTTGAGAAGACATGTTGCTAAAGAAGTTGAACCCAGTGCACAGGTCCCTCAAAAAAGGAAAGGGGTTGAAGATGGTAATGGAGCAGAAGAATAAAGGGCCACCTGTCCTGATTTGAGACACAGTATTGATTAATCCTCTGCTGTCCCACTTTCTCAGCTGCTTTTAAAATGTCCCAGTTTCTCTCTCCTCCTCTGACTTTCCCCTTTTGTCCTCAGCTGACTTCAAGTGCTGCAAACTGAGCTCAAATTGCAAAAGTAGCTTAACTGTCAGTTAACTCAGCAGAGGAGAGAAGAGAGGAAGGGGCAGAGTCTTGCCATTCTCAGGTGCTTCAGGCAACAGCAAATTGCTGCAGCCTCTCCTAACGTGTGTTCTTTCATCTGTGTGTTTTCCTCTGTGAAATATTGTAGGGTATGTGGCTGGGTTCACCATTCCACAATTTTAAGAGCAGCTGAAAAAAGTGGGGTGACAAAGAATTAACTGTGATTCTCCTCACCAAATTGGGACAGTTAGTGGGCATGCAGAAGGGCATGGTTCTTTCCTATGGAATCCTGGGATTTGTCCTTTGGTGAGGCACTCGAGCCCTCTGGCTGAGAATTCTCTGGCTGAGAATTCTAAATACTCCTCCCTAAACTACCAATCCAAGGATTCTGTAGGATGGAACCATGGCAGTTAAAGTGGAATCAATGTATTACAATTTTATTCTGTAAAAGAGTCCCTACTCAGTCTGGACTCCACTGTCTACTGCCTGGCTCTGTAAAAGTAGGAGGTTTGGGTCAAGCTACTGGGAGACCATAGCATGTGGTTGATGGATGATTGGTGATTCACACAAGTTGTGAAAGCCTGAGGTATGGACATGATGGTGATGCTAGGAAGTAGGCAGCAATTCAGAGGAGATGCAAGACAGAGACCAGGAGGCAGGAAGTCAATGGGACAGGAAGGTGGGAGGAAAAGGCTGAGGTTAACATGATAATCACAAACAGTGAAAACGTTAGCTGAAATTCTCTAACATCTGAATATCTGGTGCTATGTAGGCAGGGTGTAAGTTAGAGAGAGTTAAGTAGCCCAGACAAGAAGGTTCCCTCCTCCTATCCTCTCCCCAGTGTTGGACCCCTGTGATTCTTTGAAGGAAGGCAATGAAATTAAAACTGAACTGTATACAGAACAAGACTGCAATCAGACTTGGGGGGGGGAGTTCTTTTGGACTACAGCTCCCAGAATCTCCCACTCAGCATGGCCAGTGGGGAAAAAAGATCTTATTAAAATCCTAGGCTTATTTCAAATCTAACTCCAGCTGCTGCCACACTGCAGAAATAATGCAGTTTGACACTGCTTTAACTGCCATGGTTCAATGCTTTGGAATTCTGGAATTTCTAGTTTTGTGAGATATTTAGCTTTCACTGTCAGAGAGCTCTGGTGCCACAGCAAACTACAGATCCCAGGATACCATAGGATGGAGCCGTGATAGTTAAAGTGGTGTCAAACTGCATTATTTTTGTAGTGTGGCAGCAGCATGTGTCAAAACCAACAGGGCTTACATCTACGAAATGCATTTACAATGGGGATGTTAATGTCCAATGTGTCATTATTTCTTTTTCAGGAGTCTATTATGTGAGGCAAAACACATCTCAGAAATCCATTTGGGCCTCTCTGTGCACCGCATTCCCTTCTCTCAGTCCCACTACCCTCACAGGTACATCTGGTGGAAGCACAGGAGAGGGCCTTATTAGTGGTTGCCCCTGGACTCTGGAACTCTCTTCCTACAGAAGCTAGACTGACACCCTCCTTTCTCTATTTCCATAGGCAGGTATATCCTATGAGTTTTGTTTGGTTTCAGCAGGACTTTGAAGACTGATTGTTGCAGGGAAAGGAGACTTTCAGAAGACACTGTACTGTCTGTGTTTGTTGCTGTTCTTTTTAAAATGCTTGTAATTCTATTGGCAGTTTAATTCTGTTTCAACGTTTGTATAGTTAGCTGTATCTGTTTCAGCTTTTGTAAGGAGCCTTGAGTTCCAGGGCTGAGGAATGCACTGGACATGAACAAACACAATATGATCTTCCCCCCTCCCTTTGGTGATGCCATCAGTAAGGATGCCTAATCATCACTAATGGGATGATAAGAGTATCAGATTTGGCAAGGGTTTTTCCCAATAGTTAAAAAGTTGAAATTTATACCCAGGTCATCCAGTGTCACCTGACTACTAATAACCTCTGGAAATGGGCCCTTAGTTGTTTTTTTCATTTTTTGTTAAGTGATGCCATATTGATTTTTTTTTTAAGTAGAATTATAGTTGGACCCCCATATGCACAGGGGTTTGGTTCCTGGACTTACCATGGATACAGGTAACCATGGATAACAGTGAACCCTATTCTAATAAAGGGCTTCTGGTAAAAAAAATATACCATAAGTTGCATTGGCGGACCTAGAAGATGCCTAGAGAGGCTGCCTCACTAGGCATTTTCCAGCACAACTCTATGGTATGTGTCCCTATTTTGTGTCCTGCAGGTAACTGAATCAGTGGATATTGGTTCCGCGGATACAGAGGTCTAAGTGTATTTCATTGGAAGAAGGGTTAAGGTTCAGAGGAGAATTCAAAGTCTGACATTTGCGTATCCTCAATGCCATTGAATTGCAAAAATTCAGTGTGTTTTAAGAATGAGTAATTGTGGTTACCTTATATGCTTCATAATGGTGACAGCAAAGATGTTGCTATTATCCAGTTTCATTTAAGTCCAGGAACACAGATCCGGGGGGGTGGGGTGGGGGAAACTTGTATATGATGATGATAATGATCATGGTGGTGGTGGTGATGACACTGCCCTAAACTACTTTACTGACCCCAGGTATGATGCACACATGTCACTCAGTCCTATCACCAATATTAAGATAAGGTTCAATAGCCAGTATAGTCACCTTTGGCAATTTAATGAAAAGGGAGCCATCTTGTCCTTTGCCTCAGATGGTAAAATGTCTTTGGCCATCCCTATTGTTTGCAAAACTCTCACACACGTGTGCACACGCACACACACATTTCTGTTAATATTCGTCTTCTCACTTTATGTTCAGAGGAATCCTTTCTCACTCTTTCTCCCCAAAGGAGGTAGAGAAGCAGGAAAAATGCCAATGTAGGTGCCAATGCAATCTTTTTAACAAGACCTGGCACATGCAAGATTCTGGAAGAGTTGTTACAAAAGCTATATTAATTAAGACTTGGTATCGCAGGCTTGAAAAGGGCATCTCGGTAGCCTTAGACCTGTGTTTTGCAGGGGGACTGGATATCCTTTGAAGAGAGAATCTGGCAGAGTCACAAATAGTGAAGGTGGGGGCAGGGGAGGTGGTTCAGTGACATTTGCTGAAATAACCGAGGGAAGTTTTAATTCTCTGGCCAAGTGTGGAAAGAACAGTTCCTTCTCACCTTGAAATCTATTTGTGGCTTTGCCTAATTAGAGCTCAAAAGGCGTGTGTAGAGTCTCCTGTGCAAGACATATTGAACTGACTGCTATGCCCCAGAGTGTCCCAACTATTAAAAGCCTTCCATGCAAAAAGCAGGCAAGTCAAGCCTAGAGTTACAGCTGGAAAAGCTTGGCCAGGCATGATTATTTCTACCTCTAAGTCTCTCTTGACATAACCTGTGAAGCAAGTGGCAGGCCCCCTGGAATAGCGACTGGGAACTATATGAAAATGTCATTACAACATAGGAGATTATCAGATGCAGCAAAAACTATGACAAAAAATCATGACAAGAACAAAAACATCATCCTCCAGCATCCAAGGATGTAGCACAAGCATCAGTAAGGTGTCCCTTTCAATTAGTGGCTCCTCCCCGTCAATACAATAGTTGGTTTCTCCCCATCAATACAATACACGCCTTACTGATGCTGGCACTACATCCCTGAAACGGCTGAAGGATGAAGCATCTGGTAAGGTCTTCCTTTCTGTTCTTGTCATGATCTTCAGATGTGGTTGGGAACACAATTTTTTGTGTGTTCCCTGCGTCTGCTAATCTCCAAAGTTAAAAACATACAAAAAGTCAACATTAAAATAGAATTAAACAGAATTAAATAGAGCAAAATTAAAGATGCACACATGCTGAACCTGAGTTTGAAGACCATTACTTTTTAACCTTATAGGAATTCTCAAAGAGGCAGGAACATTTCTTTGTTTCCATATAATGTGAAGAGAAGGAATCTGGTTTGTCTAGGGTGGCCAGGTCAGATCTACCCCATGCCCAGAGACTTTAGGGCCAAAACCTGAGCACTAGGGATGACCTCCTTGTGGGCCATGATGATGTTAGAAGGGAGATGTTAGAAGGTGCCAGCCCTAGTGAAGCATGATATATGTTAAGCATCAACCATGGTTCCACAGAATACATAATTAAAATAAAAAACACCTATGAGATATCTTGGCATTAATATAACAAACAGAAATTCAGATCTTTTCCATAATAATTACAAAAAGATACAGTCACAAATCAAGAAAGACATAACCAATTGGCAACACTTAAATCTCTCCTTCTTAGGCAAAATAAGTGCAGTTAAAATGAATGTTTTACCAAGGATTATCTTTTTATTCCAGATGATACCAATAATTCATTCACCAAAAATTTTCACAGATTGGCACTCTGATATATCCAAGTTTATATGGTCTGCGGAAAAACCAATAATTAAAATGAAAATCCTTCAAGATGCCAAAGAGAGAAGAGACCTAAACTTGCCAAATTTGAGATTATATCATGAGGCTTGCTGCTTGACTTGGATTAAAGACTGGGCCACATTAGAAAACGAGAAACTTCTGTCAATTGAAGGTGATGGGAACCGGTATGGTTGGCACGCATATCTTGTTTATGGTAAAGACACAATAAACAAAGACTTTTATAAACACAGTATTAGGAATTCATTAGTTAAAAGCAGGAAAAGAATTAAAAACAGACTATTTACTCAAATACCAATATGGACATCACCGCACAAGGCATTCTTTAGTAGAGAAGGGATTCCCATATGTCAATGGCTAAAATATAGCAACATATTAGTAATTGATGGAGATCACCATGTACTAAAAACTAAAGAAGAAATGAGAAAAGATAACTTAGATTGCCATTGGTATTTATACACACAAATGAAAGAAAGATATAAAATAGATATTAAATTAACAGGTATAATGACAAAAAAACCGGACTGGGATATCATCATCAACTAGGATACAAACACATGATTTCGAGATTTTACAAGCTACTTCTAAAATGGGATACGGAAGATGAAATAATTAAAAATAATATGATAGTCTGGGCGCAAAATATTGGTCATGCAATAGATTTGACAAGTTGGGAAAAAATGTGGACTATACAGATAAAAAGAACGTTATGTCAAAATATAAGAGAAACTGTATATAAAATGTACTTCCGATGGTATATATCACCTCATAAATTATCATTGATGTATAAAGGTACACAAAGTTCATGTTGGAAGTGTGGGGAGAAAAATGGCACTTTCTACCATGTATGGTGGAACTGCAAGAAGTCGACTAAATATTGGAAACAAGTTAAACAAACAACAGAAGAAATGTTGAACATTAAACTGCAGTAGAAACCAGAAGTATACTTGTTAGGAATGATAGAAGAAGAAACAGAGAGGAAATATGGAAAAGTAATCTTCTACATGCTGGTAACAGCTAGAATAACATTCGCCAAGATGTGGAAAAATGAGGAATGCCCATGAGTAGATCAATGGCTAGAAAAATTTTACGAGACAATGCATATAGACAAACTAACAAAGTTAATAAAAGGAAAAACAACAGAAAAATATACAACAATTGGATGATTATATCTAACTATTTTGCAAACAGATAGGGCAAGATTACAGCAATCACTCAGATTTAAGTAAGAAATGATAAAAATTTAAAAGAAGGCTTAAAGTTTTGAAATAAAAAACTAATAGCAAAATAATTCATGAAAATAGCACATAAGACCGCAAAACCAGGACAAAATACATAGGAGGATGTACAGATCAGTTGGGGTGATATCTAGGAGAAGTCAGAAGGGAAGTCAAACAAATAAGGTACAGCATACACAATTATATTAAAATATCAATAGATTGATTTTCATGTATCTATAAATATACTAATGCTGTAATAAGACATTGACTCAATACAAAACATTTACATTATTACTTTTTCTTACAAGGTGGAAGAAGGTATTGACGTGAAACTGACTGGAATTGGTTTGTTGTTGTTGTTGTTGTTGTTGTTTAATAATGGGAAAATAAAAATTACTTAGAAAAAAAACATCTACGAGGTCTGTCTATTAAATAATAAGACTGATACAATAACCCAACTTTTATATGTATTACAATTCTAATGCTTGTCCCCTTCAATATGTTCCCTGTTCACACTCACACACCCATGAAGTCTTGTTTTCCACTGGTCAAAGGCATTGAGCAGATCAGTTTCTGTCAGCTGTCTCAGCACATATGCCATTTTTTTCATACTGCATCAATTGACTCAAAACGCATTCCTTTAAGCACTGATTTCACTTTAGGGAAAAGAAAAAGTTGCATAGTGCCAAATCTGGTGAATATGGATGATGTTCATTTATCCATTTATCGGCCAAAAACTGCTTCATAGAAAGTGCTGTGTGAGCAGGCATATTGTCTTGATGAAGAATTAAACCATTTTTCCACAGTTCTGGCCTTATTTTTTTCCTGACTCTTTCTCTCAGCTTTGTCAAAGCTTCCTTATAATAATGCTGGTTCACTGTTCTGCCTTCCAGAACCCATTCTGCCAAAATTACACCTTGACGTAAAAAAAAAAAATGAGCATGGCATTGAATGTGGACTTGCTTTGACATGCTTTTTTCATTCTTGGTGATGATGGTATTTTCCAGGGCATTGACTGTTGTTTTGTCTCAGGATCATACTGAAAGATCCAGGTTTCATCAGAAGTGATGATTTTTTGAAAAAGGTTTGGGTCCACCTCAAGTTGCTGCAAAATTTCATGTTGCTCGAATTTTAAACTCAGCATTTTTCCAGCACATAATAGACAACACAGCAGCTTTAAATAACCACTGACAATTAACTGAATGACCAAGAGTGTTAATGTTTGTCATGCAGGTTCAGACATGTTCAAGCATTCACAATCAGTTCTCCTGATTTGTCTGAAAGGTAGAAACACAGTCTCATTATTTAATAGACAGACCTCATACAAATGAATTGAGAGCCAGTGTGGTGCTGTGGTTTGAGTGTTGGACTAGGACCCTAGGAGACAAGAGTCTGAATCCTTGCTCAGCCATTGGGAACCCACTGCTTGACCTCAGGCAAGTCAAACTCTTATCAGCCTCAGAAAGTGGCAATGACAAGCCCCTTCTGAACAAATATTGCCAAGAAATCCCCATGATAGATTCATCTTAGGACCACCATAAGTTGGAAATGACCTGAAGACACACAACAACAACAAATGAGGAATAGGTACAGATAGATAGATAGATAGATAGATGTACACACCTTTCAAGGCACCACTCTCACCCTGAGATTTCTCTTCTTTGCCCTGAGAACTAGAGGAGAAGAGTCAAGTCCTGGCACTAAACCCTATCTTTGTCACATCTTTAAGGCTGACAGATTTGTGGACCTGAGGATCAAACATTGTAGTTTGTGCATCTGAGGAAGTGTCTTGTAATCAAAGAAATCTAATGCTATACTACATCTGTTTAGTCTTAAAGGTGCCACAAGACCTGCTTTTTCCACTTTCCTTAATACTTCCTTCCTGTGATGAGATATTTCATCTCTGGGGTTTCTCTTTGCAAGTCAGGGAGCTTAGAGCTATAGGCATTGTTGAACTGAGTGGCAATAGGGACCACAGTGCTATCAAATTTCATTTATATGCAAGTGGAAAATTGCCCAAGGAAGTCCAGTATGAACACATTTTCACTTCAAAAGAGAAACCGTCTAAATGCGGGGACTTTTTTTTTTTTTTAAAAAAAAGGAAGTTGAAAGGAAAAGTCAAAAGGGTCATAAATGTCCCCCAAAATGTCTGGAAGTTACACAAAGGCACAATAATGACAACTCGGCTAAATGTATACCACAAGTCAGGAAAGATAGTGTGATGTATATTGATAAGTACAATATGGCTTGCAGTCTCAATGAAGCTGTTAGAATAAGGGTGGACAACTCTCAACAGCTGGAAGGCCACCACAGGACCTTGTATGGCTGCACTACTCTCACCAAAATCATCATCATCATCATCATCATCCCCCAAAAAGGCTCCATTAGATCCTAAGAACCACAGAAGGTGCTTTCAACATTTTTAAAGGCCTCCCTGGCCTATTTTAGGCCCAGGAGAGGCCTCTGTTTAAAAGGAATTAAACAGGAAGTCCACTTCCTATCCACTTCCTGCTTTCAGAAGAAGGACTCTTCTGGATCTAACATACTAAGGAGAGGCCAAAAATGAAGCAACATTGCTACCTAAATACTCGTCAACTGTCCCGATTTGGCAGGGACAGTCCCCATTAATCTTCTATTGTCCCACATTTTCAGTTGTCCTCATCCAAAATCCTGTGTATTCTCGCGAGAAGACACTTATGTGGGAAATTAAAAAACAAAACAAAAACAACACAGAAAAAGTTTTTAAGAGTACATACACACACTAAATAATTACAAGTAACCTGGGGAGTCATAAAAAGTGCATCACTTACCTGGATGCCACGATCCCACCAGGAAGTGTTCACGCCAGACCGCTCATTGATGCTGCATTCACATGAGTACAATGGTGCGATGTTTCACACACTGGCAGTGCCAGCACAAAAGCACCATGGGGGATCAGTTGATGGCTTCAGCCATCAATAAAATAGGATGGGTTCTGATATGTGCACCCTTTTGTGTTTATGTGGCATCGTTATGATGCCGTATTTAGTGCATCTGATAAAGTCCTAGGACATGCAGCAATAGATTCAAATGACAGAAAAAGAGATTCTACCTAAACATTAGGAAGAACTTCCTAACAGTAAGAGATGTTTGACAGTAGAAAATGCTGCCTTGGGGTGTGGTGGCATCTTCTTCTTTGGAGGTTTTGAAACAGAGACTGGATGGCCATCTGTCGGGAGTGCTTTGATTGTTTATTCTTGCATGGCAGGGGGTTGGACTGGATGGCCCTTGTGGTCTCTTTCAACCCTATGATTCTAAGTACTAAAGGAGAATTCAGAGAAAACAGAATGAATTCATTGCCTCTGTATCCATTACCAAAGTTGTAAGGCCATGGCCTACTAAGATATCCATGCCTGGAGTGGTATTTTCAGGTTTTCTCAGAAACTGCTGTCAAAAATATCTTTGACAAGAGATTAATTTCTAGACCTTGCTGGCAATCTGAAAACAACCACATCTCAGTCTCTAGGTAGCATCCTAAAAACAATTCAAATGTGAAATCACTGGTCTATTGAACAGCAAAAGCTCAAAGATCTTGCTGAAGATCTTGTTGAGTTGGAATGGCTCAGAATGGTCAATTGAAATGTTGAAGAGGCTGGAATACCTGCCCTATCAGGAAAGATTGGATAATAATCTCCCCCTTCTTCTGCATTTTTTCCCCTCAGGCTTTACAAACCCAAAAAGCAAGTAAGAGGAAACATTGTAGAAAATTGAACTAAGCTGATGACAAAGGGGGGAAGTGGGTTGAGGAGAGAGAAACCAGGACATATTTAATGCACCTGAAAAAGTAGGAGGACAGAAGATTAATTGGGGCTGTCTCTGTCAATTGAAGGGTATGGCATTGCAAGGTTGTCCAGTGAAGCTATGTGGTGGAAACTTCAGAACAGATAAAAGGAAGTTCTTTTTTGTACCTGGCACACTTATAATGGGGAATTCACCACCCCAAGATATAGTGATGGTTGCCAATGTGGACAGCTTTAAAATGGAATTGGACAAATTTATGGACTTTAAGGCTATCAAATATATTCCTTCCAGTTCCAAAGATACTATACTACTGAATCCTAATTGCTAGAAAACATGAGTGGGAAGGTGGTATTGCATCCACATCCTAAGCAGGAGCTTCCTATAGGCATCTGGTAGGCCAATGTGCAAACAGAAAGTTGGACTAGATAAGCCTTGGGTCTGATCTGGCATGGCTCTTCCTCTGTTCTTATGAATCAGGCAAGACTTTTGTCTATCTATATATGTATGTATATGTGTATATATATATATTGATCCGTGAAATTTTAGGCCATTTTGGTGTTCCTACTGGAGCAAAACATAAAAGGAACTTTGAGGAGAAGCGTGAAAAACTTTCAGAGGGAGAATACACTTGTGAATCTCTAACCTAGATAATTTCTGGCTGAAACATTTATGGGGGAATGAAAAATCCTCAAATATATTTCAAAACTCTTTTTTATTTGGCATCTCTCTCCTCTGGTGCCCAAAATTTGATTTCTTGCTGTTCCATGAAAACAGAATACAAATTTCTCCTTGGCACAGCTCTTCAGAAAAGAAAAGGAGTCTGATCCAGGCCTATCCTGATGTAGTTAACTAGTAATAATATCAGCAAAGAGTCCAGAGAGCTCCTTCCCTAGCGTCCCTAAGGAAAGGGAATCTGGCAGTCTCTTCAGACTCTACTGCTGTTCACTTCCTTGAAAGGCAATGAAAATTAACCCAATGGATAATAAGAGTTGCAAATGTACATAGGAAAACTAGATTTCACACAGCGGATTAAAAAGCTATTCCCAGTCTGGATACAAATGAAGGGCATGGGTTTTCATTGTCTCTTAACAACCAAACTGCTCATTTCTCATTGATTTCATTTATACCATGAGGATTTTCCATAGTAGAGCTGAACTGAGGTAGCTGTTTCAGTTATTCAACACCAACATTCTTCTCCCAAGGCATCATCAGAGGTGAACCCAAAGGGTTTGGATTACAATGAAAGGATGAGGAAGAAGCAAGGATGGTTCCCAGTTTCATGCTTCTGAAATGGAGGACAAGCAGGGAAAAACGAAAGAGCTAAAGGTGAGCAGAGTATGTCTCAATCCATGCTGGCACTTCCATCTCTTCTCACTACTCTCTGCTTAAAACACTGATGAAACAATGAGGAGGAACATTGGTAGTGCTTCTAAGGAATTACAAGAAAGGATAGCAGAGAATAATTCTTGGGCCCAGTCTACACATCACTATCATCACCATCATCATCTTTATAGAGTGCCTTAAATGTAACTTCTCTGTATAAACCAAAAACAAGAAGCCCCTTGCCACAGGCTTTCAGTCTAATAGCCGTGACACAGAGGAAAAGGGGATCAGAAAAGCAGAGGAAAATTAGCAACTTCTGGCACCTCAAGTTATGCAGGAATTCTTATGATGACCAAGAGCCCTTTCACACTACATAAATATAACACAATGATTCTACTTTAACTGCCATAGCTACATCCTCTGGGCTTATAGCTTGGTGAAGCACTAGAGCATTGTTTTCAAACTTTGGTCCTCCAGTTGCTTTAGACTTGGAATAACAGAGTTGAAAGAGACCATAAGGGTCATCTAGTCCAACCCCCTGCCCTGCAGGAATACACAATCAAAGTATTCCTACCTATGAGATTGCCTTCTCCCATATAATCGGTCCTATACACTTAGGTCCTCTGGGAAGCATTTGCTCCAGCCAGCTAGGACTAGGTTGGCAACTGTCACCCAGAGGACATTTTCTTCAGCTGCCCTAAGACTCTGGAACAGCCTGGCGGAAGAGATACACACTGTCAGAATAAAATAGTGTTAAAGACCAGTCTCTTCTGGCAGGCCTATCCAGATTATTTTAAATTGACAATTTTAAACTGTGTACTGATTGTTTTCAAATGTCTTAGCCTTACTTGTTTTTTAAGTTGATAAGTTTTAACTGATATGTGTTTTTAACTAATATTATGTTTATATATTGATGTGTTGTTCTCTGCCTCAATCCACAGGGAGAGGCAGGTAAGAAAGAAATGTTGTTGTTGTTCCCGACACATGGCCATCCAGCCTCTGTTTAAAAACCTCCAAAGAAGGAGACTCCACCACACTCCCAGGCAGCGCATTCCACTGTCAGACAGCTCTTACCATCAGGAAATTCTTCCTAATGTTTAGGTGTAATCTCTTTTCCTGTAGTTTGAATCCACTGTTCCATGTCCTAGTTTCTGGAGCAGTAGAAAACAAGCTTGCTCCATCCTCAGTATGACATTCCTTCAAATATTTAAACATGGCTATCATGTCACCTCTTAACCTTCCATCCTCCAGTTAAACATAAACATCTCCCTAAGCTGCTCCTCATTGGGCACAGCTTCCAAACCTCCCACCATTTTGGTTGCCCTCCTCTGGATGTGTTCCAGCTTGTCTCCCAGAATCCCTAACCATTAGCTATGTTGGTTTGCGCTTCTGGGAGTTGAAATCCAAAACACTGGAGGACCAAAGGTTGAGAACCACTTCACTGGAGCAGGGAATTCTAAGTACCCGTCCCTAAACTGCAAACCTCAGGTTCCATAAGGTGGAACCATCGAAGTTAAAGTAGAATCATAGTGCTGTAATGGTGTGATGCAAAGGGCCCCAGGTCAGATGGAGATAATTAAGGCAGGCAAGATGCCAAATGGCTTTTGGTTTCCCATGCAACTTGTGGAGGTTACTTTTCTGTTGGAGAATTCTATGCTGACTGAAGGGTTGTTGTAGGAATTTGGGATGTTGTCATTCAAAAGAGTAACTTTTCCAAGCTCTGGTTACTTAGCTGAGCCAACAGACTGAGACTCATTGCACTGTACCATCTCTTTCAGTGCTGCAGCCAGGTGGAATTGCTTCTGACAGATGGCGGGTTGAGAAAAGACACCGATCAGCCAGATGGCTACTGATTTCTCAACTAAGCTGATGGACGAGAAGCAGGATAATATATCCCAGCATTGGCAGGGATGGATGTATTGGCTTGCTAACCAGGGAGGTAAGCATGGGAGGGAGCAGGTTCAATCCCCCCTTTCTTTTAACATAGTATAGCTCCATATTTTTATAATATGAGACTTCTATTACTTAAGCAACTTGCTCTTAAAAACTTTGTTGTTGTTATGTGCCTTCAAGTCATTTCCAACTTACAGCGACCCAAAGGCAAAACTATCATGGGATTCTCTTGGCAAGATTTGTTTAGAGGGGCTTTCCCTTTGCCTTCCTCCAATCATAGAATCATAGAGTTGGAAGAGACCACAAGGGCCATCTAGTCCAACCCCCTATCCTGCAGGAATACTATTTCTTTTAGCAGGAACAGCCTACGGGGGCAAAAACATGGCAAAATTACCCCCACACCATAGGCCATTTTGAGGCCAAAAAAAATCATTTGTTTTATTAAAAAAAAAAAATTGGACCAGATTTCACAAATCTGGACCAGGGATGCCCACATCCCATAGTCCACACTTTGCCCACCTGTGTTCTAGAGGCAGAGAGCAGCCACTAAGTATTCAACCCAGCCAGCAACTCTGAGTGTCAACTGACACCTTTGTATTTCCCTTCATTGCTGCACCTACCATCTCCACTTTGTAAATGTTACCTTAGTTTGCACATGCTAAGAGAAAGACTAGATTTTCAGCCAACACTGTTATAGTGTTACTATTCCACTTTATTTGCTCTGGCTGCCTCCTGTTGAATCCTGGGATTTGCAGTTTAGGGAGGGGCATTTCAACTCTCAGCCAGAGAGCTCTTAGGCCTCACTAAACTACAAACCCCAGAATTCCACAGCAGGAAGCCAGAGCAATTAAAGTGGAATAGTAACACTATAACAGTGTAGTCTGAAAATCTCAAGTATCTTGCCCAAGGTCACCTAGTGGGTTTCCACGGCTAAGCAGGGAATTGAACCCCAATCTCCAGAGTCCCAGTCCAGCGCTCAAACCATCACACCCTACTGGCTAAAGAGGTTGTCCAGGGCACTGCTTCTCAAAATGGTTGCCCATGGACCAGTGCCATTTATCAAGCCATTGGCTATCAGTCTGCAGTGAGTTTCCAAGAATGAAAAGAACAATTGTAGCCATTGGTTTATGATAGCACTATGATTCCACCAATAAAGCCCTAGACAGCTCAAGGTCCAGACCATCTAAAGGACTATAGTTTCCCATATGCCCAAATTATTCAGATCTTCAAAGGAATCCTCTCAATTCCACCACAGGCATGTTTGGTGAGAACGTGAGAGAGAGCCTTCTCCATGGCTGTACTTAGACTGTGTACATCCCTTCCTAGAGAGGTGGGACTGGCTTCTTCATTATGTCTAGTCAGTATAGGCCCATTGTTGATGATAACCTCCAGTTATACCTGCATATGTCTTTCTTTTTTGAAGTTGCAGCAGGAGGTACCCTGCTCCTAAATGTATACTGCAGACACACTGCTGCAACCCAACACCCAAAGTCTTTGTTTCTTCACCATTTTCCCAATGCCAATGCCACCAATAAAGAAAAAACAAGCTAGACAACCAATGAGGAGGAAAGAGGAATTGCTGAGCATAAAGCACTTTGTAAAAAGGAGCTTCTTTGTCAGAGGCTTTGTTAATTGAGGCATACCTGTATTAGAGAAGTATTTAAGAAGTCTGGCAGCTTGGAGGAGCATAAAAATAAAGTTGGGGTCATATATGTCCCATGAGCTGCACTTTCCACATACTTTCCCCAGACACTTAGCAGAGAGATAGTTGAATGACTAATCAGTACCTTGCTGACACTCTTTCTGTAGAGTGTGTGTGTGTGCGAAAGGTGCAATAATTTCAACATAAAATCTGCACAGCAGTGAATTCCAATCATAATGATTTCATACGTAATGTCTCCACATAGTGAGCTCACCTTCTGAATGACATCCATTTTGATGTGTTTCTTTTGATGAAATCACCGCTATTTTTCCACTTTCAAAGGATACAAGCGTCTTCCACAACTGAAGGACAAATATTGAAATGAGGCCAAGGGAACAGCTCAGCAAATTGGAGGGGATCCCTGGAGAACAACACTGTGGTTATGTAAGAGCCCTATACTTGTGTGTTAAGTAAACCAAAAAGAAGTGCATTAAAATACCATTAAGGGTTTATCTTAATGAAGGGCCAGGCATGCAGCCCTCAGCCTAATTTCAAAATCCATCAGCAAGCAATCAGTTCAGAGCTATAGCAAGAGATATTTGCTCTTTCTCAGAAACTTATGGTCTGTGAAAAAGAGAAGGAGAAGAGAAAGGAATGGGGTGTCAGAAAAGGGAATGAAAAGATGTATACCCTCCAACTTTTCTGATTTGGCAGGGGGAGTCCCAATTAATCCTGTTGTTCCACTTTTTCAGCTGCTTTTAAACTCTTCCACTTTCCCCTTTGGTCCCCAGCTTCCTTCATTTACTGCCAACAAAGTTCAAAGTGGAAAAAGTAGTTTGCACTTCATTAACTCTGCTGGGGGGAGAGGTAGGAGAGGAAAAAGCAGAAACTTGTCCTTCCCTGTAGGCTCAGGCAAAGGCAAATTGCTGCATCATTACCTAACATTTGTATTCTTCCTCATTACATACTAACCTTTGCCCTCTTGATCAGACTCTGTTGTTGCTTAATCTCACGTGTCCCAGTTTTGATGCCCATTTTCCTGACCTACTTGCTTAGGGTAGCCAGCAATCCCACTTTACTTCTAAACAAGTGGGTATAAGATTGCAGCCTGAATCTTGTCATTCATTCATTGAGAGTGCTTATACCCCACTCTTCAGTCAAAGGAGATTATCAGACATGTCACAAACAGCATTATAACGACGCCGTGAGATCACAAAAGGACTTCCTTATCAAATGACATCATGCCCCCGTGTTATGCAAGCATCCTGCTGCCATTAGGAGGGAGCTCTTTTTTATTGACGAGGAGAATTCAAGAATTGATCTCCCATAGCATTTGTATTCCAGATTTCCACGTGTGCAACAAGGTGCTCCATTCTGCTGGTGTGATTCCAGCATCAATGGGTGGTGCCGCCAGAACACTTCCAGGTGTAAACAGGAAAACTAGGTCCTGTATGCTCTTTTTATGAACCTTCCCATCATTCTTGTAAATTTCTGACCATGTATCTGTGCTTTTCTGAATATTTTCTTTTATAATTGTTGTGTTTGGGGGCTTGTTAGGACGCTCACATCTTCTCACAAGGCACGCCAAAATTCATGGAGAAATGCAGAAGTAAGTGGCGCAAGCACTCATATTGCTGTATTCTTGGGGCGATTCTGTATCATTATCACAGCAGTGTGCGCAAACATGTGTCATTGTTCCAGAACACAAACATTGTAAAATATAGTACCATAATCACATTTGTAGGCACTCATCTAAAAATCTCCAAAGAGGCTCCCAGAGTGGCTTACAAACCATTAATTTGATAGTTCCCTTCCTTTGGCTTATACGAGAATATACTTGTCATGGAAGAAAAGGGGATGGCACTGGGGACGGGGATTAAATTTGGTAGATGATGGTTGGTCTTCTTTCCCTCAGAGGTCTGAGCAATGGCAGTTGGAGTATTCAGCGAAGACCTTTCACCAGTTGCTGGAGCCAAGGCATGATGAAGCTGTGCCTGGCTGTTCTTCTCCCCCTCAGAGGCCAGAGCAATGGCAGTAAGAATATGGAAGGAAGACTTCTCACCAGGCACTTGGGTGAAGGCAAGATGAAGCTGTGTCTGCTGCTCTTCTCTCCTTCCAAAGCAAGAGCAATGGCAGTACCAATATGGAGCGAGGTCCTCTCACCAACCACTGAGGCTAAGACAAGATGGAGCTGTGCCTGGAGCCCAGTCTCTATCTGATATTTGTTTCATTTGGATTGGGTAACTGCTGTATCCATCTGGTCTCTGCCCCACGGAGCGATTATTTAGGTGACGAGCTGTCATCCTAAATGACCAGGCAGTCCTCATTGCAACCAGAAGTCATAACTGCTGTATCCATCTTTAAGATTCCCACTGTATACCGGCCAGTGAAGGCAGGCTAAGGATACAGCTTAGAAAAGTTTTTGTTTTGGATCACAACTCCCAAAAACTGCCCACATGGGCTGGGGGAAATCTGGGATTGTGGACTGGAAAAGTAACTTTCTCAAGCCCTGAATGTGAGATGGGTAAAGCATTTCCCATGGTCTCTTGCAGAGCAGATCACCTCTATATCTATCTCTTGATGAGCATATATTGAGGCTGGGGCAGAGGTGTACCTATATGGGGGAGGGAAAATGAGGTAATTCACCCCTAAATAAGAATTACCCCACCCCAATGAAATTTCCTTCAGTCTTCAAATTTCTAGCATTGTAATAACTTTTAAAAATTCAATCAAGCACTTAGAAACAGAGTATTGTATAGGCATCCAAAGAAAACGGGCAGGCAGAGTGACCAACAGAATGTGAACACAGCAAACAGGAGGGCAAATCTAGGTGTGAATAGCATTCAGCGGCTGCTGATACACTGCAGAAATAATCCAGTTTGATTCTGCTTTAACTGCCATGGCTCAGTGCTATGGAATCCTGAGATTTGTAGTTTCTTGCAGCACCAGAGCCCTCTGACAGAGGAGGCTAAATATCTCTCCAAACTACAAATCCCAGAATTCCATAGCCTTGACCCCTAGCAATTGAAGCAATGTCAAAATGGATTATTTCTGCAGTGTGTCAGAAGCTTAAAGTCTCACCCTCAGCAATGCCAGAAATTTGGGGACTGAAGGAAAATTTCATTGGGCAGAGAACAGAATTTTTATTTGTGAGGGACAATGCCTTCATTTTGTGCATCCATAGCTATAACCCTGGGCTGGCATGGGGGGGAAGAAGAACAGTTGACTCAACTCCATCCCTTTTCTGTCCGTTGGAACTACAAAGAGACCACACAGACGGTCTTTATCCGCCCTTCTTAAAAAGTTCAGTTGGTAGAAACAGCAGTTTGGGTTTCACTCTTTTCAGCCACAAAGGTGCTAAAAATAGAAAATAGAAGCAGCTAATGTGGCTTTGCGAGGGCTTTTGGTAGCAGGCCTCACGGCTTCATTTCCAGGCATTTTCTTTGTCTCTCTGTCTCTCTCCCTCTCTCCTTGTTCTTCTTCTGCCTTTCTTTCTTTCCTTCCGCCTACACAAACATTTTCATGTTGCCATGCCCACGGAAACTTTCATTTTCCACAACACTTCCTCGAAATGTAAGCGAAGAGCAAGGGAATGGGCTTTTATGCCTTCACTGCTGACTTCCATTGTCAATGTGGTTGCTTCAACCCAAGAAGACAGTTCGTCGGGCTGGCATATCTACAAGTCGTCATCTCATATACCCTAATCGCCAAGTCATGTTCTCAAAATGAATTCTTCCGTTGCCAAAATGGAGGTCTCAATAGGCTTGGTGAAACCCTAGAACGCTCCCGCCCCCAAAAAATTGTTTTGCTGTTCTTCTTTTTGTTGGGTGTATTTGTTTGCTTGGACTATAGCCTATTATTCCACTTTAACTGCTATGGATGCCTCCTGTGGAATCCTGGGATTTGTAGTTTAGGGAGGGGCATTTCGAACTCTCAGCCAGAGAGCTCTTAGGCCTCACTAAACTACAAACCCCAGAATTCCACAGGAGGTAGCCGTAGTAAAGTGGAATAATAGCACTATAATAGTGTAGTGTGGTCAAGATAAAAGGAAAGCAACTTTTCCAAGATTTGTGGGGGGGGAAATGCATCAGATGTTCTCAGATGGAAATGCCAGATGACTGGCAGGTACCCAACTAAGTGCACCTACAGGCGGCAGGAACTTGCAGGGGAAAAACCAGGCCAAAACCAGGGCTTACACTGGGTTTCAGTTGGAAACAGACGTGTGGTCCAGGCAGTCTGAGGTCCAAATGGGAAAAACAGTCCTGAGGATCATGAATGGGGTGGAAGAAATGCTGGGAATTCTTTGGGGGCATGGGAGCATACCTGCAAATGTGTGGGAACAATACATTGGCTTGTGCCTGTGGTTCTCAAACATGTGAGATCTGAACTGAGGAAGGGTGGAGTGGCGGAACCATACTTTTCTCAAAGACTGCTACAGAAGGAAGTCTGCTTCTCAGTCTAAAGAGTCTAGCTGTGAAAAATAGGTCACGGTGGAGTGCTTCTCAGACATAGGATAGAATAAGAACTAGAATTTGTTTTCACAAGAGCTCTTGCCTCTTTCTGTCACCTTTGCTATCCAGGGCCTCCTCGTCCACAAAGCAATGCTCCCCTCTGAGAGTCTTCTCAAGGTCTACAGTAGGAAAGAAGGCCAAGCAGGAGAAGAGGCCTATGAAATATGGATGGGTGATTCAAAATCCCCCCGGGTCAATTTAAATTAAGACAGTACTTTCCAAAATTAAATTATCAGTTACAGTGCTTGCTGTGTGTTTTTATTGTCTGGGACCCAGTAAAGAAGATCACCAAGTAAACTCACCTATTGCTTCCAGGATACAGATTCAACAAAGATCAAGGGCTTGTCTAGATGGGCAATTTACCCTGGCCTCCCCCCACGTTGGAGACTTGCAGTCTGACAATGCCCAAGGCAAAGCCAGGGTGGGGAAAGCTGGGGTAAACCCATCTAAAACGTTTCTAAAAAATGAAGACCTGCATTATGCGGGAAAACCTGGACAGATCAGGTGTGGGAATGCAGGCTCTGTACCTGCCCGCTGGCCTGCATAGCTGGACACAGCAACCCTGACACTGGAGTCACTCTGCAGCCAGGAAGGAGGACCCTAGCACGTGATCAAGGCTCCCTGCATGTGACCAGTCTTGATCACATGCTGTGGGCCTCCTTCCTGGCTTCAGAGAGTGCAATGTGCAAGGAGGGGAGGCACCCACTGATACTGGCTGGTGTGTGCATGTGGTAGCCAGCGTGTCCATGTGGACTTCCGTCCATTTCATCTCAGTAATGCGGGGGGGACAGCTCCACTGGCCAGAGGGCAGTGTATTCTGGCTGGTCTAGACAAGCTCCAAGTGAAGGAAAGATGAATGATAGCGCCAAAAGAAAATTATCCTAATGCTTAGCTAGTATAAAATTGCTTAAGCGCTTTATCTCTTTGACTCTAACTCTAGAATAAAAAAAAAGAAATTGTCAGTGGGAATCAGTGAAAATCAATTTCTGAAATGTTGCCTCAGACTGGATGTGGCATGTGATCAGTGGGAAGGGAAAGGAGAAAGGCTCACAGGAGGGAAGGGAAGGAGGGAAACCTGGCATATTTCAACAGAGAGGATTGGTTGCTGACCTCTGAAAATGGAGGTACAATCAAAACAAAAAGCAATGGAAACTCTCAATACATTGAGGCTTTCTCTCTGGTTGAGTAAACAGTAAAACAGGTGGGTTGGAAGAGTATGGATAAGCAAAGGGAAGTGTAAATAGGAAAAAAGTCTTTTTCATCTTTTCATAAAACTGGAATCCTGGGTCATCTGCAGAAGCTGAAAGGTGGAAGACTCAGGGCAGGTAAAAGGAAGGATGTCTTCAAACAGTGCATCGTTAAATGATGGAAGGGAGAGGGAGGGGGAAAAAGAAAAAGAAATGTGGCAGCACCTTTAAGACTAACTGGTTTTTATTTTTGCATGAGCTTTCATGGATATAAACCCACTTCTTTGGATGCAGCATGGAGTGAAATGGTGAAATGGTGAAATTCACCACCATAAAATCTAGCAATGGCGGTCAACTTGGCCAGCTTCAAAAGAAACAAAATTCATAGAGGTTGAGTAGTCAGTGACTACTAGTCATGATGGGTGTATAGTCACCTCAGTACTAAAGGCAGTGTGTATCATTTATTGTGAAGCATGGGGAGGGGGGCACTGTTGCATTTATGTCCTGCTTGTGGCCTTGCCACAGAGAACAGATTGGCCACTGAGTGAACAGAAAACTGAACAATGTCTTTGGTTTGATCTAGTATGGGTTTCTTTCTTTCTTTCTTTCTTTCTTTCATTTATATGCTGGGGGTAGGGTATAGGGGAGGTCACATGATCCTTGTAATCAGCTGCAGTGAACCTGCTGGTTGCAGCATTTTGGATCTCCTGAAGTTTCCAAATGTAACTCCATGTCAAGTGTGTTACAGTAATCTAAATGGGATGTAACCATGACATCTGTCACCATAGCCAGATCTGACATCTCCAGGAATGGGAATTCTTACAGAATTCACTGCTTCAGGATATGTTGCTGGGCACTAGTTTCTTGTTGTTATATACCTCCAAGTCAACTCGAACTTACTTTGGCCCTAGCCTAAGTTTTTCTTGGCAAGATTTCTTCAGAGGAGGTTTGCTATTGCCTTCCTCTAAGGTTGAGAGAGTGTAACTTGCCCATTGTTCAGGGGAATTCCCTGAGATTCAAACCCTGATCCCTCATAGTGCTAGTACACATCTTGAACCCCTATACTACACTGGTCTAAATGGTGAAATCAATCCTCTTAGACTCTGGGGTGAATCTCATGTGTCCCAATGGGATCCCACAGCAGCCTGTCATTTTCAGGGGGCGAAGGACCAAAATTCAGGAAAACTATGTGAGAAAAGCCTTCACAGCTTTCCTCAAGTTTTTAAAGTACTGCAGGGGAAATGCACACTTCTACTGATTAGGACAAACAAATTACATCGCAGTGCATTCCTGAAGTGGATAGCTGATTGGTCAGATGTGCGCAGGGGATGAAGCTTACTAACAAGGCAGCAGCCGGAACCGCCACATTGGATTTTCACAGTAGTGATTGTGCACTGAGATGAGGAAACAGCCTTTCTTTTTCATTTATTTTTTATTTAAGTGGAAGATCACTCTTCTGCACCTTGGATTTAGGGCTTTTAAAAAAAATACTGTTTGGTGGGGGCAAGTTGGGAATCAAAAATCGTGAGTAATTCACTCACACCCACCATCTTGATTTGCTGGGATGCCTCTGTGTGAACAGCAAACACAGATAGCTTTGCATGTCAGCAATTTTGCCAAAAAACCATGGAGAGAAATGAAAGCTGCTCTGAATTGGTATTACTGCGCACCAAACCATATTTTATTCCCTCTTATAGATGGGCCCTGGCTCTCACTATCTTAGGTGAATTTAAAAGAGGATCAGACATATCCTCAAGAATGTCTTTGGATGTCTACAAGTGAGTGACTTGTTGTTGTTGTTGTTGCTGCTGCTGTTGTTAATTTCTTATCCCCCTCTCCCTATGGATCAAGGTGGGAAACAAAACAGATTAACATACAATGTATAACACCCATTAAAAACACAAACCAAGTCCACACTACACAAATAATTATCCAGTTTGAAACTGAATTATTTGCCAGGGCTCCTTCCTATGGAATCCTGGGATTTGTAGTTTGATGAGACACCAGCACTCCTTGGGCAGAGAAGGCTAAAGACCTTGTAAAACTAAAAATCCCAGGATTCAATAGGAAAGAGCCATAGCAAATAACCCAGTTTCAGACAGGATTATTTGCATAGTGTGGATTAAGCCAAACACATCACAACAATTTAAAAAGCAAATATGATAAAAACCGATTAAAACAATCAATCCTTATTTAAAATTCATAATTAAAAATCCACATTTATTACATTTGATAGACAGGGGGAATTTCCTATTCAGAGATAGTATATACTCTGAATATCAATTTCTGGGGAAGGCAAGCACCAAGGTACAGGAGGCAGTATTGACTTTGTCTCCATCTTACGGGCTTCCCAGAGTCATCTGGTTGCTTGCTATTGGAAGGAAGATGCTGGACTGGAAGGACCGTTTCTCTGATCCGGCAGGGCTGTTCTTATGTTCTCATTTCATGACAACAACCTTTGGCTTTCAGAAGGTACCCTTTCTTTGGCCCCAATCTCCATCTGGCTCCATTCTCCATAAACAGGACTTGATTAATGTTGCAGAAGAAGGAGCAGGTTGTGAAGATTCCAAACTCTTAAGAGAAAGTCTGGAAGTCCCGTTTTTCCTCATTTTTTACCCATTCGGGGAGGCATGCTATAAGGCAAGAACGTTAGCAACAGTATCACAGCTGCTGCAGCTGGTGGCTTCTGTGCACCATTTTCGGCAGTCACTACCAGCAAATTGTTGACTCATTTATGGAATAAGATGCACAGGAGTGGGGAAGAGGAAGCAAAGGAAAGAGAGGGTGCCTTCACATTTTGGTTGGTTAGATGAGGAAATTGCCAGAACCTGACAAAGCCAGAAAGAAGAGAGAGAATGAAGTCATCTATGGGCCATTTAGCAACTTGAATGCAAAACAGATGTCTACTTGCAGGTGTTCTCAGGTGGGGAACAGTTTTACTGCCCAAAGGATACTCTCCACCCTGCAAAAATTGTCAAGTAGTACTGTCTTTCTCATCTTTAGCCTTGCAAACTAATTGAGACTGAGTGGGGAATTGTTTTTTTCAGACTTCAAGGGGGAGAAATAAATTGTTTCAATGTAGCACGGTTCAAGTTCATTATATTATTTACTTCTTTAATAGCTTTATACCCTCCTTTCCAAATTTACTGTTACCTTGAAAGCTAAGCAGAGTCAGTTAGTACTTTGATGGGAGACTGACAACAAATACCAGGTGCTGTGGGCTATATTTCAGAGGAAAGAACTGGCAAAACCATCTCTGAATTCTGAAATCCATGGGGTTGCCACAAGTCAGCAGGCAACCTGAAGGCACATATACACACACACCCTCCTTTCCCCATCCTAAAATGGCCCTTAAGATGGCTCACAATTTAAAAAAAAATTACAAACATTTACTTGCCCTCCAACTGTCCTAATTCGGCAGGGACAATCCCCATTAATCCTCTTGTCATCCCAATCTTTCAGCTGCTTTTATAATGTCCTGCTTTCTCTCTCCTCCTCCCACATTCTGCCTTGCGCTCAGTAAGTTTTAAAGAGTGTTTTTGTGCTTTGTGTCACTTGTTGTGTGTTTTGTTTGTTTGTTTGTTTGTTTTGAATTTCCATGCAATGAAGTCTCGTGATAATCTGCAGGATTTCAAAGGAGGAAGTGAACGGAGCTCCATGCACTTCCTCTTTCATTGCCGGGGAAACCTTTGCCAGAAAAGCAAGGGGGGGCATTCTTTTGCTGGCATAAAAATGGAATTTTTTATGCCAGCAAAAGAACACTTTAAGGAGCTCATCTGATAAAGTCTTTAGTTAAGGAATACTCAGAGGTGGTTTTGCCAGTTCCTTCCTTTGAAATATAGCCTACAGCACCTGGTATTCATTGCCGGCTCTAAATGTGCCTCTTAGGATAGTGAGAGGGAGAAAAGGGTCTTTACTGAGGATCTGAAAACCCAGGAAGGCTCATAAGGGAGAATACAACCCATCCTTTCCCCTGAACATGCTTCAGATCTAATGGGTGGGGTGATACTCCATTACGAGCATTCAACTAGCAGTTCAGTCAGCTTCTGAACATGGAATGGGGGAGCAGGTGCCACCTCCTCTATCATCACAGGCAGGGAAATGTCTTGGGATGAGTGCTCTTGCATGCTTCTTCCTCCCTCATCTATCTTTGCTTCATGTGCAAGCAGAAATTAGAAGTTTCCTTTTCTGGTGTGTAGCAAACCATAGTTTGCCCACAAACTGAGGCCAGAGCAAGCTAAAACCGACTTGGGACCTTGGCTTGTAATCAAACTACTGTCTGCCCAAGCCCTAGTTTACAGATACAGACAAAATGATGATTTGCCAGAAACCTGAAATCAAAGCTTCTAATGTCCTCCAGTTGGACACTGAGGAGATTATCAGATGATTCCCCTAAGAGCATTCTTTTGCTGGGTTAAAAAAAAGTTTCTGTACTGGCAAAAGAACACTCCCCCCGCACTTACCTTGGCAAAGGCTCCCCATTCCCTTCCTTGCTCAAAATCCCACAAGACTTTGTCATGCAGGAAATTTAAAAATAAAAACAAAATAAAGACATCTAAAGTTGCACAAAGCACATACACACACTATAATGGTCCCAGGTAACCATGGGGAGGTTCATAAAAAGAGTAAAATTTACCTGAGTGTCCTGATCTGACCTGGAAGTGTTCACACCAAACTGGCCATTCCCACTGCAGTGATGGGATTTAAATGGCCTGAGGTTTCTCACACTGGCAATGCCAGCACAAAAACAGCATGGGGGATCTATTGAGCCATCAATAGAAAGAAACGGAAGAATAATGTCAATGGAACGCAAAAGAACAGCATTGTCTGATATTGTTGTATTTTTGTGTTCTGCTGGCATTGTGATTGTGCCACATTTGCTGCGTCTGATAATCTCCTGAGGTAGAAAAGGGAGCATGAAAGCCTGAAATTATCTGGGTCTACCACTACATCTGAATGCAGCCATTATAGGAGTAATCCCTACAGTCCTGTTACTTGTACTATCAAGCTTGCTGGAAGCTGTTGTATGCTCGTAAGAATTGATAACTGTGACAGTATTTTGATGGCCTTATCACAAATAGGGGGTATATCCACACTGCAGAATTATAGCAGTTTGGCACCACTTTAACTGCCATGCCTCCATCGTATGGAATCCCAGGATTTGTAGTTTGTTGTGGCACCAGAGCTCTCTGACACAGTAGGCTAAATATCTCACAAAAATACAAATCCCAGAATTCCATAACATTGAGCCATGGCAATTAAAGTGGTGCCAAACTGCTATAATTCTGCAGTGCAGATAACCCAGGAAGAGGCCGAAGCAGGATACCCTCATACCCTCTTTTGCCAAGCATAGTCCTCTATCTGAAGGGCTGTCCTAAGGAAGGAGAGCAGCCTGAGGTCATCCATCCAGAGTGAGTGTTGGACAGCAGACTCACCAGATGCACAAAAGTGGGGAAGAGGAAGCAAAGGAAAGAGAAGGCACCTTCACATTTTGGTTGGTTAGATGACAAAATTGTTTCTGTTTAAATTATTAAAGAATCATTTCTAACATGAATAATGTTATGCAAACTGGTGTCTCCCTTTTGGCTGATATGTAAGCATCCACCCTAATGGAAATCATTCCATAAATAGTCATGATCATCTGAGAGGGGCTAGGTGAGAAACACCAAGGCCTTTTTGGTGGAATCCCCCTTCCTGGCTAAACTCCCTCTGAGATATGGCCTACCTGGCCTAGTTCAGGCTTCGTTTTTCCTCTAAAGTCTGGAACAGGCCCATTTGTTTCTGTAATCTTTGCATGATGAGCCTTACTGAGAGACTGTGGAACCCTGACTGTACATGTCTTCATTTGCTGGTATCAGTTGAACCGTTATTTCTATTTTTGTTTTATTGTTGCTGGCCTGTACTCTACACAATGTGTTATCTGTTAAGAGCATTTCCAACTGATGCTGCTTTTTATCTTGTTTGGAATTCTTTATCATCAGCTGCCTTGAGGGCTTCATTGAGTCATGTAGTAAGAGATCTTTTAAAAACATACAAGTGACAATTGCAACAAATACTACAGTGCAGCATTGATTGCTCCTGTTCCAGGATATTCCATTATTCCTGGTTTTCTGGTATACCTCACAGGGAGATCATTCAACAATCTGTGCCCACTGAATACAGTGGTTGTTTTGCTGGGAGTGGGGTCCCATCCCACAAGATTCATTTCCAGATTTTCTTCTGGACTTCTGAAAACCTTAGGGTTCCACAGATTGGAACCATGACAGTGTAGCATGCAAAACAACACAGGTCCACTCTCCCACCCTTTCAGCTGGAAGGACAATAGCATGGAACATTAGGTCTAAAAAGAGAAATACAAACTTAGCTGTGTTGACCTGAAGACAAATTCCAAAGTCCATATTGCGGTCATACCTTTATCAGGCCAACCAAAATAGCACAAAATTCTCTGTGCAGGCTTTTGAAACACACATATATCTTCATCAAGCAAAGACTTCTTTAAAAAAAAAAGCATTCAGGGAAAAGCTGCAACAAACTCCCTTGTTGCAAGAGATCCACTTGGCTGGTCCATTTCCAGGCACAATTCAAAGTGGGGGTTATGACCTTTAAAGCCCTACACAGCTCAGGACCAGGTTATCTGAAGGACTATATTCTCCCTTATGAACCATCCCATGCTTTAAGATCTGCTGGGGAAACACTTCTGTCTGTTCCACCACCCTCACAGGTACATCTGGTGGGAACATAGGAAAGGGCCTGCTCAGTGGCTGCCCCCAAGCTCTGGAACTCCCTCCCCAGAGAAGTTAGACTGGAGCCCTCCCTACTTTCTTTTTGCAGATGAGTAAAGACTTTTCTGTTTCCACAGGCATTTGATGATCGATTGTATAAGACCTATCCTGCATAAACAATGTGTGGGGTTTTCCTAATTGTTCTGTTGGTGTGTGATTGTGTGTGTTTAATGGTGTATGTTTTAATTTGGCTTTCATTTTTTTGACTGTTTAATCTCTTTTTAACTTTTGTATTTTGACAATTTTCAAATATGCATATTTTAATTTGTTGTAAGCCACTTTGGACTTTATCAGACTCTCAAAATATGGCATCATAACGACACCACATAACCATAAAAGAGTGCATGGATCAGACAACATTGCCCTTTCACAGCTAAAAACAGCCCAAACCCCATACTTTTTAATTGATGGCTTAAGCCATCAATAAATCCCCCCAAAATACTGTTTTTGTGCCAGCATTGCCAGCGTGCGGAACCTTGAGCCATTTAACTCTTGTACTTACCCCAACAATGGCCAGTGTGGCACGAACACTTCCAGGTGAGATTGGGACATCCAGGTAAGTTTCATTCTTTTTATTACCCTCCCTGGGTTACTTGGGTCTTTTAAAGTGTGTTTGTGTGCTTTTTTAAACCTTAAATGCTTTATTTTTGTTTTTTTAATTTTGAATTTCCTGCACAACGAAGTCTCGGGGATTTTGAGCAAGGAAGTGAACAGGGCTTCATTCATTTCCTCTTTATTGCCAGAGTGCAAAAAACTGCGGGTTTTTTATGCTGGCAAAAGAATGTTTTAAGGGTAGCGTCTGATAAAGTCCTTTGAGTCCTGATCTTTGGGGAAAGGAAAGGTGATATTATTATTATTACCATTATCATCATCATCATCATCTTTGAATATGTTTTCAGCAGTTTAAATATTTTAACAGGATTATTAATTTATGCTGGGATCCTATATGACCGGTTACGTTATGTAACTTTAGGTGTACTTAGTTACGTAGCAGAGACTCTAAGAAATCCCTTTACTGAATGTTAAAGATGTATAAGGGGACACTGGCAAGAGCACTCAGTGTGCATCATTGTTCAATACACATCAGTGCCCAATGTGCAATGTTGGGCAATGTGGCATCAGAGCATGATGTGCATCTGTGTGCAATGCACACCAGTACACATTGTGTACAGTGCACACTGGTGCACATTATGCACCAATGTGCATTATGCACTGGTGTGCATCAGCCACTTTGCCAGCTCTACTACATTGTAATATGACAGCACCCCTCTACTGGATACAAATGTTACACAACTGTGCATTCTAACTCCCACAGCTATAAGTCCGCTTACAAAAACAACAGAATTCTGGCATTACTTTTTTTAAAAAAATAGTGCTATACATTATTTAAATGTAGAGTTCCATATTGGAAGAAAGGTGGGATATAAATTAAACTAAATAAATATGTGATTATATTAGAGTAACACAGGGCTCCTCCAGATGGGACAAACATGTTGAAAGCCTGTTATATTTGTTGCTGTGGTTCTTGGGATCCAAACTATGAAGATTATCACTCCAGGTTTCTAATGTGCAGCAATCACATTTGGGCAGTGAGAACAGAAACATACCAGTGTTGAAGAAATCCTTATTGCACCTCCACTTCAATACCAGTATGTTTTCCTTTGATTCACTAAAATCAAAGGGAAGAGAAAAAATGAGCCTACTCACCCCACATGACAGCTGTTACGGGAACTGAAGCGGAAGAGGACTTATTGCATAGGAGCAATAATGGAAAGGCAGCGCTATTAACAGCATGTTGATGGGTTTCTTCATCAATGAGAAGGTGCCTTCCAGCAACAGTTTGAATGCTGATTTTCAACAACTCAGACACAATGTTGTGTGATAAGGAACGGCCACATAATCTCTTATCCTGCTCTATTACCACTGGTAAAGCCTGGTGTGATCATTTCCTCTGTGTCTGTTGCCCGGGCCTATTTTAGCATTTCCCGGCACCAGTTTTAACATTTCATTCCCACTGTTGAGTGGGTTTCTTTTTCATTCTGGGACTTATCAGAACAAATAGAAAGTCTCCTTCTCCTTTTTTTTTTTTTAAATTTGAATTTTAGTGCCATCAGCATCAGTGAAGAGTCACTTCTTCATGATAACACCTTTAGGAAAAATGAAAAATGAAGGGAGGACAAAATTCAACATGTAGGACCACATCAGCAAACCACTGTTTTGGTTATTTGCTATCAAGTCGGCTTCAATGTATGGTGATGCTATGAATGAGAGACCACCAAGAGCCTTGGTCATCAACTGCCCTGCTCAGGTCTTTGCAAACTCAGGCCTGTGGCATCCTTGCATGAATCAGTCCACCTGTACTATGGTTTCCCTCTCTTCCTACTGCCTTCCACTTTACCAAGCATTATTGTTGTTTTTTCCAATCTCTCTGGCTTTTCTTCGCAAACGAAGATTCAGGAAGGACTCATCCCGCGCCTTCTGCAAGCGCGCTGATGACTAAAAAGGCCAATCCGAGATAAACAAGTCCGGTTGCAAAAAGCGCAGCAGAAGGTCTCCTTGGGTGATGTTTTTGGGTTGTGATTCTTTCTGCGTTGTCGTTTCTCTTCAAGACTTGTTCATCGTGAGTTCTCAAATAAGGCTGCAGCATTGTGGATATTGCGTCTCCATGCCTCCCGATGTGAGGCCAGGGTGGACCACTGTTGGTGATCAATTTGGCCAAGCCTGAGATGTTGTTTCAGGGAGTCTTTGTATCGCTTTTTTGGAGCGCCCCTCCAATAATAATAATATATAATAATAAAATTTTATTTATATCCCGCCCCTCTGCAACGCAATCGGGGCGGCTTACAATATAAAAACCCCATACTCACAATACCCTAGCCCACCCACCCACAATATTCTAGCCCACCCACCCCATCATCTCGTGGTATGTCCAAATTATGACCGCCTCAGTTTAGTCATCTTTGCTTCAGACTTTCACTTCGCTTCTAGTGAGAGTTCAGGCTTGATTTGTTCTAAGACCTATTCATTTATCTTTATAGCAGTCCATGGTATCCCTAGACCTCTTGGGGGGGGTCAAAATGTGGACATTGTCCTCCCAATAGAATTCTGCCCCCCCCAAAAAAATTCCTTCAGTCCCTGAAATTCTAGCACTGTAATAACTTAAACCTGAGTGTTTATAAATGCAGTTTAGGCATCCAAAGAAAAGAGAGCAGGCAAAGTCATAGAATCATAGAGTTGGAAGAGACCACAAGGACCATCCAGTCCAACCCCCTGCCATACAGGAATACACAATAAAATCATTCCTGAGAGATGGCCATCCAGCCTCTGTTTAAAAGCCTCCAAAGAAGGAGACTCCACCACACTACGAGGCAGTGACCGAGGGGATGCAAACATAGCAAATAGGAGAATTCTAGGGGCTTGTCTACATGGGTAAAATACCCCATCTTGCCTCCATCTCAGAGCCCTGCAGTCCATATGATGCAGGGCATTTGCCCCATGCTGCTCCTGGGCAGTCCTCACCACCCCCAGGGCAATATGGTGCTGAGATGGGGGAGAAGGCAGGGTAGGGCCTGATAGAACAGTTTATAAACATACCAAGTTTACACCATTACTGCTGGTAAACAACAGATTGGGCCCCATGTGTCCACCGGAGCGCATCCCTGCAGGCTAGCCCTCGCAGCTGCTGTGGTCTCCCTGGCTCTCCAGGAAAGCAGGAAGGAGTCCTGCAGCATGTGACCAAGGTTGGTCCCACACAAGGGGCCTCAGTTACATGTTGAAGACCCCCTTCTTGCCTTCCAAGTCAGCAAAGAAAATGGTGGTGGCTGCAGCAACTGGCAGGACTTCCTCCCATTCCATGGCAGGAACGAGAGAACAACAAGCCTGATCCATGGCCAGGATATGCCGGTGGAGAGATACCATATCCTGGCTCATGTAGATGAGCCCTAGGTGTTTATGATTATCCATGTCTCACCCCTCTGCAATGCTAGAAATTTGGAGACTGAAAGAAAAGTGTACTGAGAGGCAGCATTCTTATTTCGGTGGCAATGCCTTCATTTTTTTTTCTCCTCCCCCCTACCAAGTAGCTACACCCCTGCAAGATCTGGAGATCAAAATAAGGTCAGCTGAGAGCTGTGTGTTTCTTTCCTCATTGCCTCTCTGAACTGAAGTGGAATACAGCCCAGTGCCTTTTTAATGAAGAAGAAGAAAAAAGACCAGGTTTTGAAAGTGTCCGTTAGTGCCTGGTGGTGAGTGACAAGTAACTAGCACACTTTTTGAGGCATATAGATTGTTTCCTGTGAATGCATGACTAATAGTGCGGGATCGGAACAGGAACCGCAGCAAGAGGTTATAGGAAATATTCAAAAGATCAGCCACCTGGGGGAAGGGAGGGGGTAAAGGCCATTTTTTATTTTTTCACTGCTGTCTGTCTTTTGGAAATGCTAAGAAATGGGAGATGTTAAAGTAAGCCTTGTGCTGGGATGTTTTTATTTCCCATTCATGTACAACTACTACTACTACTATTACTACTACTATTATTATTTGAAAATCATTTTAAGAGTGCAGATTATACATTGGCCCTATCAACATATCTGCATGTAACACTTGCATATATAAAAAGAAAAATCCCAAAGCCACAACAGGACAATGGCTCAGGGGTGCATATTTAGCACGAGGGGGGGGCATTTATTTATTGAATTATTTGATTTGTATCCCGCTTTTCCCCCATTATGACTCCCAAAGTGGCTTGCAGTGCCATTTAAAATGAAATAGCTAAAACAGTATGTGATACAAAAGCTTAAAAAAGCATTTAACAGCCCATCCAATTAAAACATTAAAGTAAAATAGTTTAAAAGACATTAAAACCTATTGTGTATGAAGAAATATCACAGTCATTGCACATCCTTCCACCCCAGGGGTGGGCAAAATGTGGCTTGCAGACCCCCAAGAAATGCTTCAAAGCTCCACAGATTCCCCTCCCCACAGCTTTAGAAAATTTTTCTGGATATTCTATGGCATCACACCACCATGGCCAAGGATTGAAAGGAAACATAAAGAGTAATTGGCTGAGAACTCTCTGGATAGGCTGGGTTATTGACCCACATACAGCAGTAGGTATACAGTTAACTACTACTGGGAACAGGCAGCAGTGCCAAGACAGAGTTGTGACCACAGACTGCATTGAAGAAATGTTCTTCCTTGAATGTCCACAGAAGGCTATTCTCTACAAAAGAAAGACAGGCCAGCCATTGTAGGATTCTGAAACAGCTATCACAGAACCACACTGCCAACCAATGGAAGAACCCTTATGCAGGCAGTCTGAGGCACCCATTAACATATTTGGTAGCTCCAGAGAATGCCGATCCAGATATTTAGCTAGGTACCTCATTGTTCAACCTGAGCTTCTTTCCTGATATTAGATGTTTGCTGCTTTAGGCAATATACACACACATTACACATTTGTGCATCAGATCTGAGAGATTCTGGGTCAGAGATATTTCTGGATTATCAGAATAGGAGGTGATTAATGGGTTATTTCCAAGAAGGAGAAGGAGAAGTGGTGGTGGTGGTCTTCAATGATCCTTCACGTCCATGACATCATGCGATAAGGTCTGGCCAAAGATGGATTTCACCCATTGCAGAATGAAGAACGCTCAAATTACTGGGGGGTACTGCCCCTTCTTTCCTTTTCTGATGTGCCCCTTAGGCACCTGCTTTCAGAAGGATACAGGAAGGTATGCTTTGGCTAATCCTCAGAAGAGTTAGGAAGTAGATTTTTTCCATTTTAGCAGGGACCATTATTTTTCCCCCTTAACCTAAGCACAGTTGGGGAGATGGGATTCATCATGGATTCTACCCAAATCTGCTCTTTCCCAGTAGATTGGGGAAAATTGCACATACCACATTATTTTATTTTATTGAAAAGCTGTGGCCCAATCTCAAAGAGGGAGAAGAGAAGAGAAGAGAAGAGAAGAGAAGAGAAGAGAAGAGAAGAGAAGAGAAGAGAAGAGAAGAGAAGATTGGCCTTAGCATAGACAGTTTTGATTCTTAAGGTTCATTCTTAAACCTCCTTGGCTCTTGTGCTAGGAGAAAGGCAGGATATGAATAAAATAAAATAAAAACTGGGTGTCATTCAGAGAGTGAAAAATATTTGGACAAAGTATCTAAATTAGGCTTCCCCAACTTACTCTCCTCCAGATATGTTGGACTACAACTCCCCTCATCCCCAGACACCATGATCATGGCTGGTGGTGTTCTTCAATGTGCTAAATGCTTCAGCTTGTGTCTTGATCACACATGTGGGTAGGTGTTCCCAAAGGCATACCTTGTTTCCAACAGATTTAAAGATGTTTCCAACAGATTTAAAGATGGTTGCTATCCTGTTACTATTCATAGTTCAGTTCTATGAAACCCAATTTGGTTTAATTGCCAGTTTAAACACCATAGTTCAGTCCTACAGAATCAAATTTATAGTTTGGTGTGATATTTAAACATTCTCCTAGAGAGCTCAAGTGTCGCCGTTCAGGGGAGTGCATTAGAATTCTCTAGCAGAGACTTCTAAGCCTCACCATATTACAGATCCCAGAATTACTTAGAATGGAGCCATGCCAGTTAAAGTGACATCAAACTGCTATACCTGTGTGGTGTAGATACACTCATAAATCTAATGAATTAGCAATGGATTAATTGGCATGTGCTCAGTGTGAAGAAAATATGAAGGACACAACCATATTTCTTATATTTTATTCAAATTAGAACCAGTTATGCAATAATAAAACTCCCTGCATGTAATAACCAAGAATATCAGGGAAAAGGCTAAGCCAAACTTTTGTCTTCAGTGGTATAGTTTACCACACAGAGGAGTATTTATGTGCAGAAGTATTAAAATACCTAGTCTTTTACCTGCAGTTTGGTATGATCTAAAGGTTTACCATCTCCTCCTGGATAATGTGTATCATACATCAAAAGAGTCACAGACAGAATAGGGAAACTGATGAGGAAACATAACCTCCAAACAATCTACAGACCAACCAAGAAAATTCAAGAAATGCTATGCTCAGCGAAGGACAAAACAAAACCCTCTCACACCTGCACGAGTTTACTGCATACCATGCAGCTGTGGACAAGTTTACATAGGAACCACTAAACGCAGTGTGCAAACATGAATCAAGGAACATGAGAGACACTGCAGACTGGGCCAGCCAGAAAAATCAGCAGTAGCAGAACACGTTATAAACCAACCTGGACACAAAATGTTATTTAAAAACACAGAGATTCTGGACCAGGCCAACAACTATCATGTCAGAATGCACAGAGAAGCCATTGAAATCCACAAAAATCTGGACAACTTCAACAGGAAAGAAGAAACCCTCAAAGTAAACAAAATCTGGCTCCCAGTTTTGAAGAACAATAGAATAAAAACCCAACACTTACAAAGGAATTCCACCCAGGGACAAGGAGATTCCCAGGAAATAATGGCCCATCAACCAATCATTAAGCCAAACAGACACTCTGGAGATTTTCACACGCCGAAAATATCGCCGCCAGAAACCGGGACAGAAATATTTCTGTCCCGGAAGCAGCGCCGCGGTTCGCACGCTCACCTCCCTCTTCCGTTGTTCCGTCGTCCTCGCTTTGGGTTTTTCCCTCCCTCTTCTGGAATATTTTACTAACGGGAGTTTGCCGTTAATAAAATATTCCGGAAGAGAGAGGAAAAAACCCAAAGCGAGGACGACGGAACAACGGAAGAGGGAGGTGAGCGTGCGAACCACGGCGCTGCTTCCGGGACAGAAATATTTCTGTCCCGGTTTCTGGCAGCGATATTTTCGGCGTGTGAAAATCTCCTAACAATCCTTGCATTTCTATACCCAGAAACTAACCATTCAATTACACAAATGTATATATACTCCCCAACAGGGGTTCACAATTATATATATATTGTATATATAACTCCACACACTCCTAGCCAACCATTCTCTGAAGATGCCAGCCACAGATGCAGGTGAAACATCAGAAAGAAACTATGTCAGAACATGGCCTCACAGCCCGAGAAAAAAAAAACCAAGGAAAATCAATGTGTAGAACAGCTCTTATTTTACACTTACTTTACTCTTACTTTACAAGATGAATTTTCTGATCCTTTCTGGGGGGGGGGAGGGTTATCCCTGAATCATGAGATAATTTGAGCCCAGCGAGGAAAGCAGGGAGGTTGGTTTGTGAACTTGTTTTAGTGTTTTTGAGCTTGTATGGGTGTCACATGAATTTCTTATGTTTGGGTTTGGGTGGTTGTTTTTTAATGGGCTCACAAGCTTCTTAAGGTGTAAATGTTAAGCTGACTCTTTATTGTCCTTGCTACAAGTATGGAAGATCAGTGTACTATGATGCAACTCAGTTATTCTCCACTCTGACTACAAGGAAACAAGGCCCTACTATATTGTGTAAATATTACCTCATTTACTGTCAACACTTGTGGGCTGATTTCCCCCTCAGTAGCACATGACAAATTGGAAGGAACAAACTTTGTCAGCTTCCCTGGAAACTGAGCAGATATACTATGCATCTATAGTATTTATTAGCTCCCAAATGCTCAGGCCTATTTCCTCTAAATTAAACAGTTGCTTCTTGGATCCCATTTTCCAGGCTTCCTTTTGGCTCCTTTCACGGTGGGCTGCCATTTTGTTTATATACTGGTGATTTGTAAGCCCAGCTTCTGCCTATGAGGTTGGGGTTCCCTCAGGGTATCTCACAACATATAACACCTGCCCCCCAAAATTTAATTCAGATGAATGAGAATGAATATATACATATAAAATATATACCACAAAACCCAATAAAAATGTCACTGGAAATAAAAGTACGGTACAGTAAAAAGAAATTCAGCAGCTCAGTGTCCATCATAAAACAACTCTGTCAGCCAACAAAGACCTGTTGGAACAAAAAGAAGTTATTTTATGGAAATGGCCTTACAACCTCTGTGGAATTCAGCAAAGTGCAGACCTCACAAGGAGAGAAGTCTGCCTACGTAGGAAGGAACAACTCTTTCTGCACCTGTTATGAACTTATGTGAATACTCAAAGCATATAAGCGGTTTGACTATAGATCCCAGGAATCCTCCAGCTAATTTGCCCATGCTGGCTTGGGTATTCAGGGAGTTGCAGAAAAAAATTATGCTTGAATAGTGTACAAACTACATTCATATATGTAGTTAGGTGGTCGTTGTACTACATCATCCTTCACTGACTACCAGCGTTGAGCAGTCGATCGTATATCTGCCAATGTGCCTGTTTAATGTCCCATCGTGCCATAGGGAATGCACAGGTGCTGATTTTTATAAATTGATATGCCCAGCCTCATGTGACAAGGTTACAGCTGTGAAATTCCACTTACACAACTGTGAACTGAATGCACCTATTCTTTAATATCCTAAAAAAAGTATAACCATACATGTAAAAGAATTTATATGGGTATATGGTGTAGTGGCTTGAGCACTGGACTATGACACTGGAGACCAGAGTTCAAATCTTCATTGAGCCATGGAAACTCACTGGGCAACCTTGGGCAAGTCACACTCTCTTGGCCTCAAAGGAAGGCAAAGGCAACCCCCCCCCCAACAAATCTTGCAAAAAACAACAACACCATGATAGGTTCGCCATAAGATGGAAATGACTTGAAGGCACACAGCAACATGGCAGAGACAGGTAATTTCAGCCAAATAAATAAAAGTATTTCCATTTTTATATTGCTGTGTACTGTTCCCAACATTAAAACTTCCCTTCTTGTACACCCAACCCCTTATTACTACCATATGAAGCCTTCAGGGACAGAGTATGGTAAAAATGCAAAATGAAATCATTTAAAAATTCAGAAAAATGTATTTACTAACAAAATAGTATGAAGCCAAGTCCAAGATAGGTACATCTAAAAAAAAAACACAAACCCCAAAATGGCCTCATTTCCCCTGCCCCTCCTTTGTGAACTCTCACAAAATCCTTTTGCCTATCTAGGCATTTATTTATTTTTCACTCTGACCTGGGAGCAGATGTCCACTTAAGCGAAAGGTTCCATTGTTGGAAGAGGAGTATCAAAGAAGCAATTCCCACTACTGAATAGCAGGTTTGTGAAAGAGGTGAACAGATGGCAGGATGTGCCCAACTCCATCGTGAAAAAAGATTGGCAGCAACTGGGATGCCAAGAAAAAACAATACCACCCCCAATCCCTAAAGGAGGTGGAGGTAGCTGAGTACCTCATTTGTTGTGTGACTAAAATGGAATTTGTTCAGTCAGTATCACATGTCTCCATCTTTGCACTTTTTGTCTTTTTCCTAGCCAGAAACAAGCTTCAAAAAATCCCTCCCCACCTTCTCAATTCCTCTGTTTAATGTCTTAATTCAGGATGTGTTTCCTTTTCTGGATTCCCTCTTGAGAAAATTCAGGGCCAGCCCTACCATAAGACAGAGTGAGGTAGCTTCCTCAACCAGCTGGTCTTTAGATGTCATACACAGAATGTTGGCAAACTGTTATTTCTACATTTATGGTGGTTGTTATTTCCTATGAAATAGGACTTATGGCAAACCAAGAATGAGATACCTCCAACAAACCCTGTTATTAATAACCCTGCTCAGGTTTTGCAAACTCAGGGCTGTGGCATCCTTGATTAAATCAATCCACCTGTAGTGAGCTCTCCCTCTTTCCTGCTGCTGCCATGTTGCTGTTGTGACTGTTGCTGCTGCTGTTTGCCTTCAAGTCATTTCCAGTATATGGTGACCCTAAGGCCTTGGACTTAGAAGGGCAGCTACGAAGGGACTAGACAAGATCTTGAAGTATTAAGATATATCACTGAATACTAAAGTTAGGGTTGTCCATGCCAACGCATTTCCCATTTCTATGTATGATTGTAAACACTGGACAGTGAAGAAAGCTGATAGGAGGTACGATCTACAAAATGAGATTAGATAGTTGATATAATTTAATAGAAGGCCTATCAGGAGTATGGGGAAAGGATATGAAGACTCATAAGAAGGAAAACCAACCATGGCTACAAGAAATTAAAATCTTTTATTGCATTTGTCAATGAAAACCATGCAATGATTTCTCCACCATCCTCCCACTTGAACTTGTGGAATGATGTATTGCAGATGAAATGATAATTTTGAAGCAGAAAAGGTGAATGTCTTTAAATATTGATGATGAGTAGTCTTGACAAGATGTATTGATGTATTGTTCATTGTTTTTGTGTTTACCTATAAAAAGTTGAATAAACACTTAATAAAAAAACCTTTAAAATGATTAGGTTCAAGAATTACAGATACAAATAAAAGGACCTCAATTAACCTCCTCAATTAACAGGCCTACATACTGTTTCAGATGTTATTTGTGCTGTTCGGGTTGTAAGTCCTCTTTACCCAATGACTTTTTCTTTTCAAAGGAACATTGACATTTTATTCCCTCTCTGTCTCGTACTATACACATACATACACACACACACACACACACACAAATCAAAATAGGAGAGGATGAAGACAAAAGTAATAAAATAGAGAACCAATACCTCCAAATGGGTAGTTTTAATCACAGAGGCACAAAGAATTCAGAGACTTTGATAATGAACATAAAATATGTTGGTCATTAAAAAAAAAAAAGACCACCATCTTTCCATTCCAATTTATTTCACTATAAATCAGGGAGCAATTTAATCAAATATTCTTCCACTTTAATTGTTTTACCTTGCTTTTATGTTAAATTTCACTGAGTTACTGCTGGGACGAGGTTTCATGTTCTGGGGAAAATGTCAGGGGATGGACAATAATTAGTATAAAATTCAAATGTTAGGTATGAACATTGGAGGAAGTGATGGCTTATGTGACTAGTTTGGTGAAATCAAGCCATGCAAAAGGACACAGATGAACCTTTGTTACTAAAAGTATCCCCATCTGTCTTCCTACAGTGCATGGTGGAATGGGAGGGGGCTCTAGTCCACCAGCCAGACACCCACCAGATGTGTTAGGCCTGGAAAAAGTACCTTTTTTGGACTTCAACTCCCAGCATCTTCCACATTTGTCATTGCACAAATGGACAGACTTTTCATTGTGTGTTGTGCCTCCTCAAGAGCATCTACTAATATGTGCCACCCCTAACCTACCAAAACCCACTAGACTCCACTCCTGAACTCACCTAAAAATAATCAAACAACGAATGCTAATAGACAATACTTCTGGGGGTCCCTAACATGCTAGATTTCTACATGCCAAGGGTTGTTTTTGCAGTCCCCTGACCTTTCAGCCACTTGAATCTGTCAAATAGACAGCCAGGCCCAGGAATATTCTACTGGAGAGTCAGAATACAGGTATACCTCAGGACATGTCTATACCGGCCAGAATAATCCACATTCTGGCCAGAGTATTCTGGTCCTGGACTCCCTGTTCCCTGCCCTTCCATTGTGGCAACGGAGGCCTGCATGCACACTGGTGCTTTAATTTCCCACAGTGGTCATGTCTTCTAAGGCCAGGAATGAGGTGTCTGGCCATGGTCACATGGCTGGGAGTCATGCAGTGACCTCAACAACAGGTGCAACACATGTGACCTGGCTGGGAAATGGCTGTGCTGGGCACCTCACAGGCCGCGTGTGTGGACACCACCACCACCCCATTATGGTAACAGAACTCACTGTTTTCTCCAGAAGAACCAGAGCAAACAATGAGGTCTTTTTAAAAACACCTTTCTGCTCCATTTAAAGGGGAGGTTGCCCCAGATTCTTGTTGGAACTGCCTGGACTTTGTCAGGGCAGTTCACACTAGGATTGGGGCAAAAACCCTGCATTGTCCGGACTGCTGGACACATGAATAGGGGGGAGGCCATTACATTTGGCCCGTCTAGACAAGTTAGTTAACAAAGTCAATGTGTTCCTCGCCATGACTTCTTTAACAGAAAAATTGGTACCAGGGCCGAAATAACATGGAAATAATAAGGATAGTTTCCTACACCACAAAAAAGAAGAGTAGATCAATGTGTATCAGGAAACGTTTTATCTAAAACCAATGATGTGCACACGTGAAAGGAAACAACAGTTCAGGTTAGCCTTGCTTGAGTTTAAAAAAAAAAATTGAAGGCTTCTTCCAAAAAGTATCCAGAGATTCTAGAGGCAGCTGCTTTTCTCTGCAAGCACATACCGCTACAATCAGATCAGAGCCCCCGTATCTGAGGAACCAATATCTGCTGTTTCAGTTATCTGCGGGACACAAAATAGGGACACATACCATAGAGTTGTGCTGGAAAATGCCTAGAAATGCATCCTCTCTAGGCATCTTCTAGTTCCTCCAATGCAACTCTATGGTATGTTTTAACCTGATGTCCTTTATTTTAATAGGTTTGCTGTTATCCACGGTTTCTGGTATCCATGGTAAGTCCAGGAATTGAACCCCTGCGGATACAAGGGACCAGCTGTAATACTGCAGACATACTGCTGCAATCCAATACCCCAAGTCTCTGTTCCTTCAGCTCTCCTTCACCATCTTCCCAATGCCAATGCTGCTAAACACTCACACACACCAATGAGAAGGAAAGGGGAGCTATGGGGCATAAAACTACTTTGTAAAAAGGAGCTTCTTTGACAGCGGCTTTGTTAACTGAGGTATGTTTTTATTCCCCCATCTTTATGGAACAGTGTTTGCTTAGGAGTTAGAAAAGCAAATGGTTCTTTCTCTTCTCCTCTTTTCTTATCATGCAAGCACTCCTGTTTCAAAAAGCTACAAAATAAATGACAAGAATGAGGAAGTTTGGGGATGTAGAGGTTTTTACTCTAATAGATGCACATATTTTCATCAGCAGGCAGAATATTTTTGTCTTCTTCTTTTTTCCTCCCCTGCAGTTTCTACCTGCTTCCCATCTCTTTATTTATTTATTTATTTTAGTGAATTATATGTAAATGCAGAATGGAAGAGGGAATATAATACCGGTGGCAAGGGACCAAGCTGTTATCTAATTAGAACTCAGCATTTCTCCAAAGCAGAAAGGTGTGCCGCTGACTGGGGGGCAAATAACATTTGAGAATGAGAGGAGGGAGGAATCCAGGTTCTGTTTACCTTTTGGAGAAGAACCAGGTTAGAAAACAGGGTTTTAATATTTCCTTTGGCTTTTATTTTTAAACCACTGAAATATGCATTACGAACTTGCCTTCTTGAAAGTGAGAAGTGTTGCAAAAAAAATCAATCATATAGGATGTGACTATTTTACACACATTTAATTTGTGGCCACCAGAACCTGAGGGTTTGATTGATTTCTCCCTCATGCATTCACACCAACCACAGCCAGCCAAAGAGTTTTTGCCACCTGCGGGGGAACATAAAGTCCAAAATTCAAAAAGCCCCACAGCCCACTCACATCCAGGTTTAAGGTATCCAAAGCCAGCCAGGGGTGTATCTACACTCCCACAATGATATCAGTTTAATACCACTTTAACTGCTATGGCTCCGTCCTATGGAATCCAGGGACTAGTCGTTTGTTGAGGCACGTAGAATTCTTTCTGCTGGAGCGGTCTCATCCACTCACCTGAACCTACTGCACTTGAGCTCTCTAGCGGCGAATTCTAAGCACCCCACTGAAATACAAATCCCAGGATTCCATAGGATGAAGCCATGGCTGCTAAGATGGTATCAAATTGATAGAATTGTGCAGTGTGTATACATTCTGAGGCTGTATCTGCATTGCAGAAATAATCTAGTTTGGCACCACTTTAACTGCCAGGGCTCAATGCTATGGATTTCTGGGATTTGTAGTTTTGTAATATATTTAGCCTTCTCTAGCAGCAGCTCTGGTGCCACAACAAACTACAAACCCCAGGATTCCATAGGAAAGAGTCATGGCTCTTTTGTGTTGTGTTCTTCCTTTTTTATTGTTATCTTTTATTTTACCAAGCATTATTGTCTTTTCCCATGAGTCATTTCATGTTCCCAAAGTACAATAGCCTTAGTTTAGTTATTTTGGCTTCTAGGAAGAGTTCACTTTTTTTTTTTCTGAAAACTATTTATGTATCTTGTTGGCAGTCCATGGTATCCACCAAATTCTCCTCCAGTCTCACATTTCCAATGAGTCAATTTTCTTCTGTCAGTTTTCTTCACTGTCCAACTTTCACAGTCATATATAGAAACTAAAAATATTATGGCCTGGATGATTCTGACTTTGGTGAAATTACACTGAGAATAAAAAATTTTGTTGTGTGCCTTCAAGTTGTTTCCAATGTAGGGCGACCCTAAGGCGAACCTATCATGAGGTTTTCTTGGCAAGATTTGTTCGGGGGCGGGGTGCCTTTGCTTTTCTCTGAGGGTGAGAGAGGCTGACTTGGTCAAGGTCATCCAGTGGGTTTCCAAGGTCAAGTGGGGATTTGAACCCTGGTATCCAGAGTCTGATTCCAATACTAAAACCGCCATACCATGCTGGCTCTCATTAATGTATATATTATTTATTAGTTTGTTCAACACCGTCAATGTACATTTAAAGATCATACCCTACAGCTGTCCTGGTTTAGCAGGGAAAGTCCCAAATAATCCTCTGTAGTCCCATTTTGTTCAACTGGTGCCTTGAGTCCCATTTTGGGAGAAAGACGGGATATAAATCCAATAAATAAATAAGTAAATAAATGAACAAACTGCTTTTCAAATGTCCCAGTTCCTTTCTCCTCCTTTCCTTTTTCCCATTTCATCCCGAATTTACTTCACTTGCTGCAAAATGACTTCAAATGTAAAAATAGTATGCACTCCATTAATTCAGTAGGGAGGGAGAGCACACAAGGGGATATAATATTGACCTTCTCAGCAGGCACAGGCAAAAGCAAACTGCTGTAGACTCTTCTAGCTTGTATGTTCATCCTCATTAATAATTTTTGCCATCTTGATCGCATGCTGATATTGCCTGGCCATATATTTCCCTGTTTCCACCTGTGAAATATTGGAAGATATGTGAGGGGGGAAAAAAGATTTGCACTATTAAGCCTAATTGACCAGGAGCCAGAAGAACTCTGGACTGAAGCCAGGGACATTGTCAGGGAGGAATGCCAAAAGACCCTATCTGTAACCTTAGTGGTTGACAGATGAAACTCTTTAAGCAGTTAAGAACAGAAGAGAAGCACAAGTAAAAAGTGACCAAAAATAGAGCCAGAACCCTGAATGCAACTGTTCAACAACTTGTGTGCAGGAACAAAGAGAACTACTATAATAATCAATGCAGAGATATAGATGGTGACCAAAAAAAAGGAAGAAGAAGAAACCTTTCCCACAAGTTCTGAAAAATCAAGGGGAAGTTTAAAACAAGAGTGGGTATGCTCTACAACCAGCAGGGGAACACATTACAGATTTTATCCTTCGATTTGTCCTTAGAGCCTGTGCAATGGATTTTTCTGGTGGGGCGCAGCGTGCACAGAACTGGCCTCACCCTTTAAACCAAAGGTTCATCTGCTGGCCTTGCAAGCATGGACATAGCAGCGAGGTCCTCGGGTCGTAGGTTTGATTAGAGTTTCCTTCTCTTAGATGGCTGACCTTACAGGGTTGGACGAGCACCATCTGCCCGGGTTTGGGATTGGAGTTTTCCTTCTCCTAGGATGGTTGCCATAAGGCTAGAGATCCCATCCTGCCCTTTGACGCTCTTTGTCAGACCCTTCGGTTTTGACCTGTCTGGCATGGGAGACCCTACTGGTGGCTATTATGCCACCGCCAGCATAGCTCAAAACATCATTAGGGTACACAAGCCTCTCTCCCATGACAAGGGGGCATCAAAGGAGAGGACAGATTTTATCAGACGCACTAAATGCAGCATCATAACAACACCACATACACACGAAAGAGTGCATATATCAGACGACAACATCCTTTCACATTTATGTATTGGCAATAAGGCATTTTATTTTATTGATGGGCCAACCCATCAATAGATCAGCTGTAGTGTTGTTGTTTTTGCTGGCATTGCCAGCATTTGAAACATCACACTTTTTTTCTCATTAATACAAAACACTTCCAGGTGAGATTGCGACATCCAGGTAGGTGATGTTCTTTTTATGAACCTTCCTGGTTTACTTGTAATTTTTTAAGTGTGTTTGTTAACTTATGTGCTTTTTGTAACTTTTTTGTGTTGTTTTTGTTTTTGTTTTTTATTTTCCCACGCTCCCATCTTCTCATGAGAATCTGTGAGATTTCATTCAAGGAAGTGAACAGAGCTCCATTCACTCCTCCATCTTTGCCAGGGGCTGCCTTTTCATGGGATGGAAGGTGACAGACTCATTTGAGGAAGAACCATATGAAGGCAAACTTCCAGTTTTAGAAAGTGAAGTGGAAGCTGCACTCAGAGCACTTGGGAGAAATAAATCACCAGGAATAGATCACATGCCAATAGTTCTGCTTCTAGCTAAAAAGGCAGAATCTACTCTAACACTAACTAAAATCTGTCAAGAAATATGGAAAATAAAACAATGGCCCACAGATTGGAAACATTCAATATATATATTCTAATCTCCAAGAAAGGGGACACCAGGGATTGCAGGAACCATAGGACCATTGCATTAATTTCCCATGGAAGTAAAGTAATGATTAAAGTTCTACAACAAAGGCTTTTACCATATATGGAGTTAGAAATGCCAGATGTACAAGCTGGGTTCAGGATAAGAAAAGGCACTAGGGATCATATTGCAAACATATGTTGGATATTGGAGAGCACTAAAGAATTTCAAAAGAAAATCAATCTATGCTTTATAGATTATAGAAAGCCTTTGATTGTATAGATCATGAAAAACCTCTGAGTCACTCTTAAAGAAATGGTTGTGCTTCAGCATTCCATTGTCCTGATTTAATTGTACTCATCCAAACAGAATTTAGAGAGACAGAATGGCCTCCAATTGGCAAGGGGGATCAGGCAAGGCTGCATTTTATCACATCTGTTTAACACTGAACATATACACAAAGTAGGATTAGACTCAGAGAAAGGAGGTGTGAAAATTGGAGGATGGAACATCAAAAATTTAATATATGCAGATGACACCATATTAGTAGAAGAAAATAGCAAAGGCTTGTAACAATTACTGAAGAAAGTCAAGGAAGAAAGTGCAAATGCGGGATTACAGCTGAACATTAAGAAAACAAAAATAGCAAACATAGATATATTATTTCCTCACATTTCCAGCATTTGCTGTTGGTCCCCTTTATAAATGTTAGCAATCTTCTCAGGATGGTAGTTGATTGGTGATGTTTATTTTGTGTTGCATTTTTGTAGTTGTAATTGTTATTCGTGTTTAATTAAAAAAATAGATATTAAAAAAAAGAAGATGGGAGAGCATACAGGGGCCATGAAGCTGCCTGTCAACACTCAGCCCAGGGGTGGAGAACTTCCTAAGATCCAAGGGTCACACCTACTCCTCAGTGGACCTTGAAGGGCTACATCACCTCATCTCCTCAGCACACCCATTTCCATTGCAGTTTTTTAAAAAAAAACCTTCAGGAAAAGCCATGAAGGCCTTTCCCATAGAGTATATGGCATGGAGGGGCTCATTCCAAATACAGTGAAATGATGCAGGATCCTATTGGACCAAAAGGTATTCTCCTCAAATTCTATGAGGAGAATTTTCACCGTTTGGACAAGCCCCTACACATCTGAAGGGGGTAGGTTTGAGAGAAACTGGTCACACTATCCTAAAGCCATAAGATTGCTATCTTTCTTTTTTCAGTCAGGATGATTATGGTATTGAATTGATCAGCTTCATCACCAAGCTCAGCGGCTATGAAGAGAAGCCTGGAGATGCAATGATGGAGACAACTTCACCTGCTGTACATCTGCCTGCCACACAGAAGTTAAAGGCATGTAAGCATCCCCACCTCATCTCTCCACTTCATAGCCTCTGCAATATCTTTCAGGTCCTGGTGATGCACATTTTGTTTTTGTAATTCATTTTTATTAAACTGTACCTGCTTAGGTTTGCCTGACACAAGGCAAGCCTTCAAAGCAGCATCCATTAAAAATGAATATACACTCTCAAGATATCAGACCTATCTCCTTCTTTGGCTTTGGCTTCAACCTGTTCACCTCTTCTGCTCTCTGTCAAGGTAATTAACTATTTCACTGATCTCAACTTCTGATTAGCCAAAAAAAGCTTGAGGTGCCCCCCCCCCAGGCCAGACAGGTAAATGTTGTTATAATGAGGGAGAGCAAAGCTGGGTTGAATCATTCCTTTTATTGTAGTGTTTGTAATGCTGACCTATTTGCAGTATTTACCTTCTGGGTATGTCGTCACCATTTATGAGATAATCGCTGACTAGCAGGTCTTGCCGTACTTTTGCGTAACTGAAAGAAATCAACTAGCCCCCCCATAATTCCTCTATGGGTATGTTGTTGTTGTTAATTGACTCCAAGTTGGCTTCAAATATGGTGACCCTAGGAATGAGAAACCTCCAAGAATCCCAGTCGTCAGCAGCCCTGCTCAGGTCCCACCAATTCAGGGCAGCCATGGCTTCCTTGAATGAACCAATCTACCCGTAATGCAGCCTTCTGCTTTTCCTACTTCCTCCAGCTTTGTAGAGTATTCTTGTCTTTTCTAATGAGTCATGTCATCTCATGATAAATCCAAACTCTTTGGCTACGCCCCACCCAAATCCCTGCAGTAGGGTTTCTCAAGGCGCCATTTATATGATTATTCAGGTACATGGAAAATGTAGCTTGGGAGGAACCTTCAGGGATTGCTCTGCAATGGGCAATGCAGCCAAGCATTCATCTCCCTGAGGCCAACTTGCAGTTTTACAAACTCACAGACAAGACACTTCATTACCACCACTATTGGACCTTAGAAAGATTGCTTTGGGGGACTTACTATTGTGTTGTTAAGTGCCTTCAGGCCATTTCTGACTTATGGTGAACCTATCACAGGATTTTCTTGGTAAGATTTGTTTAGAGGGGGTTTGCCATTTCCCTTCCTCTGAGGCTAAAAGAGTGTGGCTTGCCCAACCTTATCTAGTAGGTTTCCATGGCCAAGTGGGAAATTGAACCCTGGTCTCCCAGAATCCTAGTCCAACACACAAATCACTACACCACACTGGCTCTCTCTTTGGGGAACTACATCCCAGATATGTTCCAGAATCATCCCATTGAGGTTTGGGAGGTTTTTTTTTTTTCCCTAAGTGGTGATTTCTGGGTGAGGTGAAAAGTGACAATAATTCAGGAAATTGCAGTAGAAGAGTAACAGCAGCTATAGGACAGCTTACAGCTAGAGTTGCCAGTTCTTAGGGTCTGGTCCTGAGTTTCCAGGTTTTATTTAGTTCATCTCCAAGTAGGAGCCAAGAGCAGAAATTCTCCAGTTTTGGGGGTGCTCAGCCCCAGCAAACAGGAAAGAGCTGTGTGTAAATCTCCAGCTCACCTAGGAGACAAACAGTTTGCTACAATTTCAAATGTGCCATTGATTTCTTACTGCAATTTCCAAATATTCTTCAGCGGGGTCTACATATCAGTTAGTTTCCTGTTTCCCTCCCAGTTGTTTTGGTGCCAGGACTCACCCTCTGCTCTGCTCTGCATTTGCCCTCTGGCTAGAAGCAAATAGGCTCGATTTAATGTTCCTTATGTCCCTGTGACAGGTTGGATTAAATGTCCCTCAACCCATCTCCCCAAGCAGGTGAGCTACTGCAGTTGATACTTAATACATAACACTTAATGAGATCACCAGGGGCCATCTCTAGATCTCAAGTTTTGGACTGGAAATGTCAGGACCTGGGATGATCCTAAACTAGCAACCCTCCTTACACCAGGGAGTGAGGAAAATGCAGCCTATGGGCCACATATTTGAAACTTTGAGGACTTGAGTGATAAAATCTGACACTATATACTCAGCCATATTTGTGGTGTTGAATTAAGGTTAGCACTTTCCCCTCAATATCTTCCTCAACTATAACAGCCCCATGGCAGGAAGGTTGAACATAGTTCTCTGTTAGTATAGAATGTGACCAGTTTAGCAGGCCAAGAATTTTATTTGAATTGATTAAAATTTACAAATTTCTTCATGTGGATAGAGAACACTTGAGAATTTTTTTAAAAAAATAAATAAATGCTGGAGAAAACAAAAGTGACAGTTTTATCCATCTGTAGCAGAAGCTTATATGGCTGATAACAGGCCTTTGAAGGAAACCAGAAAATTTTCAATTTCCATTTAAAGATTGACACTACTGCATTCTAAACTGAAATACTGGAATATATGTTTTAAAAATTCTCACTCTGAACCAAAATGGCATTCTCAAGGCCTTACCACTAACCACTGACCTGTCCAGGGCTCTGCCTTTGGTACTATGTGGAAATACTTGCCCCCTCAAGGAAAGGATAGCAGATGCTTGGTATTTCTACATTCTTCAAGAGCTATTGCCCAGAGGGGCTCAGTGATTTAGAAATAGGGCAGGTAGCTGGTCTGGGCTGTTCTTCTAATTTCTGAATGCAATTGAATTGTTGCTGGAATTTTCTTTACTTGTTTGCAATATTTGATTGAATTGCCTCCTAATGAGTCCAAGCCAAAAAACAAAAACAAAAAAAGAAGATCTGATGAATTCAGAGGAACTAGCAAAACCACCTTTCAATATTCCTTACCTAAGAAAACCCTGTGAAATTCATGGGATTACCATAAATCGACAGGTGACTTGAAGGCACATACATACACACATATGATAAATTCTCTCTCTCTCTCTCTCTCTGGCTTTTCTTTGCAAACAAAGATTCAGGAAGGACTCAGCCCGCGCTTTCTGCAAGCGCGCTGATGACTAAAAAGGTCAATCCAAGATAAACAAGTCCAGTTGCAGAAAGCACAGCAGAAGGTCTCCTTGGGTGATGTTTCCAGGTTGTGATTCTTTCTGCGTTGTCGTTTTCTCTTCAAGACTTGTTTGGCGTGATTCAGTAAGATAGAAAATGGCCAGTTTGTTTTGACTGTTTTAAATCAAACATAATGCAACATATAGAGATATATAGCTATAGGTATAGGCCAAAATCTAGAGAGTCTATTGACTCAATAGTTGAATATTGAATCAACATATAGGTAAATCCTATGGCTTCAAGTGGGTCTACTCTAGTGGAGACAAACAGTAAGCCCTACATAGAAGTACCATATATTCTGGCATATAAAACGACCCCCGCAATTTTCAAGTAAAAATCTAGAGTTTGGCATATATTCACCGTATAAGAGCGCCCCCCAATTAGACTGGCTGGCTGGCTGGCTGGCTGGCTGGCTGGCTGGCTGGCTGGGGGAGCCTTGCCAGCTGATCCCCTTTGTTTCCTAGCTCATGAGGATCTCCTGGTAACTTGGGAAAGTGAGCAGGATCAGCTGGCAGGGCTCTCCCAGCCAGCCAGCTGCTACATTCGCCCCTCTCTTCCCCCTTCAGTTGCTCCCCAAAGGGGGTGAAGGCAGAGGGGGGGCTGAATGAACCGGGTTTGCCTCGGCCACTGCCCATTCCCTCCGTCTTCATTCCTTTTGCAAAGGGAACGAAGACGGAGGGAATGGGCAGCCACCAAGGCAAACTGTGACATTCGCCCCTCTCTTCCACCTTCCAGTCAAACTTGACTCAAAGGTGGACGAAAGGGACGAAAATACCCGGTTTGCCTCATCTGCCCCCCCCCCTCCATTTTCATTCTCTTTGAAAGGGAATGAAGATGGGAAGCGGGGGAGGCTGCTGCAAACCTCAATATTCCCCCCTTTCTTCCACCTTCCAGGAAGGTGGAAGAAAGGGGCAAACATACCTGGTTTGTCTCGGCCACTGTAAGGGTGACTAGAGGGGAGGGGTTTCCAGCCACCCACCCCCTCCCCGAGGCTGTGACCGGGAGCCCAATCGCGGCTTCGGGGAGGGTGGAAGGGTGGTTCCAGGGGAGGGGCTTTCCAGCCAGCCACCCATCCCCTCCCCGAGGCCGTAACCAGGAGCCCGATCCCAGCTTCGGGGAGGGTGGAAGGGTGGCTCTGAGATATGAAGACAGAGGGAATGGGCAGCCTCCGTTGCAAACTGCAGGATTCACCCCTTTCTTCCACCTTCCAGGAAGGTGGAGGAAAGGGGTGAAAATACCCAGTTTGCCTCGTCCGCCCCCCTCCCTCCGTCTTCATTCTCTTTGGAAGGGAATGAAGATGGGGGGAAGCGGGGGTGGCTACTGCAAACTGCTAGATTCGCCCCTTTCTTCCACCTTCCGAATGTACCTGGTTTGCCTTGTCTGCCGCTCAATTTCCTGTGTGTTTGTTCCCTTTGGGGAATGAATGCACAGGAGATTGAGTGGCGGCTGCAGCAAACCACGATGTTCGCCCCCGTCCTCTATCTTCGGTTGCTCCCCAAAGGGGGAGAAGGCAGAGGAGGGGGGCAAATTAACTGGTAAACACTTTGCCTCACCACCACCCCGCCCAATCTCCTGCCACTTTGCTCCATTTGCAAAGGGAGCAAAGAGGCAGGAGATCGGAGGGCGGGTGAAGCAAAGTGTATCCGACGTATAAGACAACCCCCAATTTTGGAGGCTATTTTTCAGGGCTCAAAGGTCGTCTTATATGCCGGAATATATGGTATATGCATACTTAGGCTTTGTTGTGGTAGGGAAAGAAAAAAGGTTGGGCCAATGAATTTCCAGAAAGGGTGACTTTTGACAAACAGTAGGATTATACTGTCAACCCTCTGTATCCATGGATTCTGCATCCACTGATTCAACAACAACAGCTTGAAAATATTCAGGAGTGGGATCCAAAAAGCAAACCTTATTGTTCACTATTGTATATAATGGGACTTGAACATCTACAGATGTTGGTATCTACAGAGGGGGGTGTTCCTGGAACCAAGTTCCACAGATACTAAGGGCCCACTGTGCAGTTATAATGCTTTGGATGTATGAGAGCTGGACTTCCTTCTAAGTAAACCTGTATATAACTGGGCCCTATGTTTCCAACCATTGCAGAGATCTGAGTGGAAAGTGCCAGCAAGATCTCCTAGGTGCCGTTTACACGATGAAAATATAGTGGGAAGAATTCGTGTTGAACCCTGGTTGTTTACACCTACATCGGGTTGGGCATGTGATTTTCAGAAGGGGGGCCACATTTTATCCCACAACCTGCAGGACTTCCAGTCCCACGGTTTGTGGCAGTTCTTTAAAAAAGTCACGGGAGGATTCAGAATATCGGAAATGTAAACAGCCCGGGACAAGCTATCTCAGTACTAGGTGATGACCAGAAATGATGACTGGGGGCAGGCTCAGAAATCAGCGACCAGAAAAGGAGGGGTCAGTCACCTGTTCAACAGATTCAGCCTCACCCACTGAAAACAAAGGCATCCCTTCCAGCTGCATGAAGTTTGTGTGTGTGTGCGTGTACTAAATCACCCTGTTCAATGGATTTCTACACTGCAAACCCTTCAGCTTTAACCTGTTCCTCAACTGCATGCTGGGTTTAAATTTTAAAGAAAGAGTAAATTATAAAGAGATCATGGGCAGAGGATCATCTATTCATCCCCTGCCTGGATCCCCTCCCTGGGTCTGAACGGATAATTAAACATTGATCCACCCCCCCCCCAAGGCACAGTAAAAAAATGTGAGCATCTGAGCGAATGATCACACATTCATTCATTCCCCCCACCACAAGGCACAGTAAAAAAATGCGAGCATCTGGGTCTTTCAAAATGCCTTGTGTGTCCTCCCCTTATGATCCCTGCACTGGCTTGAAACCTTCACTCCACAGCTGCCTCTGCTTAAAGGGTTAACATTTTAAAGAGACAGGACAACTGCAAGCCTCTGGCCCCCTGCACTAGGCTTCCTGGCAGAAAGCGGGCATGCCTGCCAGGCTCCAGTCCACTCTGCTTTTGATCTCTCTCACACTCCCCAGTACCAACTGATTGCTCATTCCTCCCTAGTTTAGCTGGCTTTAAATGGTGATCTTTCATTTCTAAAGGAAAGTACAGGGTTTAGCCACTGATCGCTCCTTCCTCCCCCCGATTCCTCCCCCATCCCCTCAGTGCCTCATCCCCAATGCAACACTCATTCACCCCCGCATCCCCAACCAGAAGCCTGGACAAACATTTGAGCCAGCCGATAGCATCGCTCGTGGTGCGGAACTCTAAAGGAAGTATGTCACTGAGGTTGTGAAAAAACAAGTAATCGCATCCTTGATTGACAGCTAAAAAAACTTGTAAACTCATGTAAACACACACACAAAAAAACCTGGGGTAGTAAATAGTGGGAGAAGGTACATATCACAGGACAGGATGCCATGTAAACAATGATCCCGGGATGTCCCGGGATATTCAGTTCAGAGACAAAAATCATGTAACAGGGAGAGACGAATACGGGATCAAGAAATCCCAGGATGTCCCGTGACAAAAATTACCATCTAACTGGCACCCTAGGCTTCTTCAAATGTTACACAAATTATATTTCATAAAATATTTGCTGCCTCTGGCACAAGCAGTAAATAGCAACAGTACCTCTTATAACTCTATTGGCCTACATATAATGAAAAGAGGCATATATCATGTTTAAAATAATGTTCCTACAAGGGAATTATTAATATACATTCCAATCATCATTCTATAATGCCCCAATAATAATAGAAGGCTATGCTAGCTGGGATGCTTGCCCTATTTGTACCCTGCCCATTTCCCAGAGCTTGGGGATATTACTTTTTGGACTATAGCTCCCAAAACCCCAAACAGCATGACTATTGCTGGGACTTATAGTCTAAAAAACCCACAACTTTTCCCAAGAGCTGAGCTTTGCTGCCACCACGAGTGGTGAAAAGCCCTCTATACCTGGCTTATACCAAGATTGTCTTAGGATTGAACAGTAAATTGATACATCAAAATGGCAAACGGGACAGAGTAACTTGTCTTTGTCTTCCCTGCCCATATCTCCCCCCCCCTCCCGGGCTTGGTTCCATTTTCCCCCAACAAAGTATATTTCACAGCTTCCTGCCAGATAAAATACTGATTGCAACTTTCTTAATTTACAGAGCCTTTAAGTCTAATCTCGTGAGCCAGCCTAAAGGGCTTTTTCATCCATTGAAATGCCAGAATAATTGAAATTGTCTTCAGCGACAGCCAAGCAATAATGACTATTGTACTTTGCTGACTGCATGTCAAGGTTACTCATAGCAGGGCAAACACAGCTAATCCCCATGGCACTCACAGCAAAGCTATTACTGGGGTTGGTAGCCAGTCACCTTTGGCATTAGGTACAATACCAACCTGCCTTCCCGTTCTCTGAAAGATATCTCCCACCAAATGGCCACCCAACTAGGTAGCTCTGGGCCAGTGGTCACCTATATCTCCTGTTAACAATGACCTAGCTGGTTTCTCTGCATTCTCCCAAGGCTAATGAATGACTGGAAAAGTTATCCCCCCCCCCCACCAGACACTCCAACATGGAAAACAAGCTAGGAAATGCAAAATCAGAGGGGGCAGAAGTGCAGGCCAGGGGAAGAAAATGAAGTTGAAATTGTGAATCAAACAACAATGTCATGGTCTGCTCCATGTGGACCCAATCACCCTCAAAACTTCTTTTTCACAATGGTATATTCATAAAGAACAGGGCTCCTATGCATGTACACAGTCCACTATGACATCTGTAAGTGCAACACTTAACCTCAAGTCTTCTGGAGATGTGATTCACCTCTTGTGTATAGAGATGGAGAACATTACTTTTTTGGACTACAACTCTCAGAATCCTCCAACCAGCATGGCTAGTGTTTTCCCCATTGCTCAGACGTGACTAAGGAGATTATCACATGCTTGAAAAAAAGCCCCAAAGGAGCTCATGAGAATGACATCAGGTCCCCAAATCGCATGACGTTGTTCTCCTGGCATGCTTGCTCCATCCTCCCTCCATGTTGACACAACAAAAAAGGCACCCCTTTTCATTAGTGGAAACTCTCCCCGGGATCCCTCTGCCTGCACACATATATCTTCTCCCAAGATGTAGGTATTTGACTTAAGAGAACAGGCTGCAAATTCAAGAACAATATACCCAGAGCACACATGTGTATTTACCAAGAGAGTATGAAAAGGGTGTCCTCAAATTTTCTCTCCCAAAAGGCAAAGTAGGAACTGAGATTCCCAGCAACTATGTCTCCAGTAGCGTTGCCAGGCTGGATACAACTGGATTGTGGGAATAATACATTTTATCTGATGCTGAGAATTGCCAGAAAATAGTCCAGGACAACTGAAACATTATTTGGCTTTATTATTTTTTAAAAAAGCTGAGAACTGCGACAAAAACCCTTGCAACCTCCTGGCATGTTTACCCTTTCTGGAGGAGTCCACAGTGTAAAACCACTTATGTATAGAGATATATAACCTCAACATAAGACATCATAAATGGAACCCCATTAATACCACAAAACACCTCCAGTGTCCCTGTTTACTGGGGCAGCTCCTAATGCCTGGAACATGTCCCTGGAGCAGCAGCTCTTAACCGTTTCTTTACCAGGGACCCCCTTTAAATATCATTTGTTTCCATGGGACACCCCACCAAGACTTAACTCAAGATTTATAACCCTAAGAGGAGGAGGAGGAGGAAGAGGAGGTGGTGGAGGAGGAGACATCATCCATTAAACCTTCCTCCATAGGCACTAGAGGGGGGGGGGAGACTTTTCTTCTGCTTCTTCCTGCAAGTTTGTGGCTGGAGCAGATATAATAATAATAATAATAATAATAATAATAATTTATTTCTATCCTGCTCCTCTGCAACGCAATCAGGGTGGCTTACAATATAAAAACTCCATAATTACAATACCCTAGCCCATCCAGCCCTTAAAATAATATTAAATTATAAAGGATTAAAAACATACAATAATTAAAAATATATTAAATTAGAAAAAAATAAAGCATACAATAATTTTTAAAAAATCCAATTCCAGCTCAGAAGGAAAGGACAGCTGAGTCTTGGGCCGGGATAGTTATTCAGGAAAGGCCTGCTGGAAAAGATCCATCTTGACAGCTTTTTTAAAGCTGTCTAAGGTAGTAATAAGATGGATCTCGTCCGGCAGGCCATTCCATAATCTGGGAGCGGCAGCAGAGAAGGCCCTCTGGGAGGTCACCGACAGCCTTGTTTTCATAGGTTGTAATAGATTCCTCCCAGAGGATCGAAGTGCGCGGGCAATTCACAGACCAAGCCAGCCAGCCACCCTTTGCCTTGGCTCCTATCATGTGGCCACTCCACCGCAAGGAGGAGGTGGGCCAAGCAGCCTTCAAGCCTTCACATACCTCCTGGGAGGATATCATGGACCCCTGAGGGTCTCCAGACCACAGGTTAAGAACCACTGCCCTGGAGAGCTAGGTTGCCAGACTGGATATAGGACAGGGCTCCTGTAGCTTGATCATCTTAATCACCCTTCTCTGGACACATTCCAGTTTGTCAATATTCTTCTTTAACTGTGGTGCCCAGAACTGGACACAATATTCCAGATGAGGTCTGACCAAGGCAGAATAGAGTGGCATTAATACTTCTGCTGATGCAGCCCAGACCTGCATTTGTGTTTTTGGCTGCTGCAAAAAGACGTGAGATCAAATAGAGAGACCATGACATAGGAACTGTTGTGTGCCATGCTGGTTGAGAGATTCATGGAATGGTCAAGCCAGTGTGGTGTAGCAGTTTGAGCCTTGGAATACAACTCTAGAAACCAAGGTTCAAATCCCCAATCAGCCATGCAAGCCCACTGGGTCACCTTGGGCAAGTCACACTCTCAGCCTCAGAGGAAAGCAAAGGCAACCCCCCTCTGAACAAATCTTACGAAGAAAACCCTGTGACAGATTTACCTTAGGGTCACTGTAAGTTGGAAACAACTTGAAGGCACACAACAACAACAACAACAACAACAACAAGTATAGGCACTGTGCAGGCAGCAAGCTAGACAAAAGAACTACCTTCAGGCTAATACTGAACAGTGACTAGAGAGAGAAGGATCAAAACAGAAATAACTTACATAGGGTTGAATGGGCAAACAGCCCCTGAGCAAAAGTATCATATCTGAAGTATTTTTTTTAAAAAAGTCCACAATTCTCCCCTGACAATTCTGGGAGATAGAACATAGGATCTGGGGCAAGACATCCAAACATGACCATCACCACTATCTTGGCTGTCAGGGTAGGGACTGGGGGCAGGGCAATTGGCAACAGGAGACCTCCATTGGCTATAGATGCAGAGGCAATGCTCCTTCCAGTCCAATGGTAGCTGAGGCCCTAGTTACAGCATCAGATGTGTGATAGAGCAGAAAAAGAGAAATGAGAGATGAAGCCCAACTGTCTTTGTATTGACTTGGACCTTATGTGCCATAGGACAAGTCAACACAGAATTCTAGAATTCTACACAGGGAAATTAATAAGAACCAGATGATGGAAATGGAGACAGGTCTAAATAGGGAAAGAATGGCCAAGATCCTCTATCAGTGTTGTGCAGTGTTAAGGTCAACATGCTGAGTACATTAAGGCCAAAATCCAATGTACATTGTCTAGCCTAAGAGTTCTGCAGGTAGACCTCTGCTTCAGCTCCCTATCCATCAGCCCCCCAAATCCATGGTTTTGCTAAGATAGGCCCCCTGAAGGCTGTTCTGTGGGTGGTGGAGAAGCATCTGGCAATGCCCCATAGCCAGAGGCAGACTGATGGCATCTTAGATCTGCCTTGTTCCCCCGTGTTCTCCACTAGTCATGGAATGGCTACTCAAGGAGCAATTGCAAGACATGGAGTCAGGAGCAAGGCTTTGGTCATTGTGAAGGATGGAAGAACATACTAACCTTCGCAATGAGTAAAATCAAAAACCTACATAGGCATAAAGTGCATTTACATTTGCATATGTCACGAACAGGGATGCTGGCCTAATTGTACAATTCACTCCTCATGTTGAATGGCAGTGGTGCATAACTGAGCCAAGGCAGCAAGTGCACAACAACATGCATAATTAAATGTGCATGTACATCCATGTACAATGTGCACTTAAGTGCAATGTGCATCCATGCTCAAGGTCCATGCACATCTATGCAACTCCATTTCCACAACCTTGAGCTGAATGCAGACATTCCACTTTGGGCCAAAATGTCCAACCTCTTCCTTAGGAGAATTTACATATGCATAAGACACCAACAGGATTCTAGCCAATATGTGCTTGTTATTGATGTCAGTTTTCATAATAATGCAGATGGAGCTGGGCAGAATTTCTACGGGTTTAAATAACCCCATGCTGAGCATCAGACCACGTTCAAAGCAGAACAATGTGAGGAACTGGAACACAGCTGTGTTGCAAAATGCTGAGAAAGAATTCCAAATGCAAATCACCATTCCCAGAAGCCATCCACAAAAGTCTTCAGAGTTTCTCCATTTTTATTTCTGTTATTCTGAAGGGGGGGGGCACCCTGGCAGTATCTAAAATGATTTGTTATTTACCAAGTAAACTGAAGCCAGTCCTTCAGGAACTGCCATGCTTGACTGCCTTAATGCACATTTTGAATATGCACAGAAATCGTGAGTCAGGCAGAGCAAAGTCATCTCAAGATGGATTCCTTTTATGGGACTGAATTCTTATCCACTTCCCAAATGAGACAATATTGAGGATTCAGCTGTAGTTAAATTCTTTTTAATCCAAGTCATAGGAGGGACAACCAAAACAAATGGAAAGTTAACAACCATGCCCCATTCCCATGCTTCAGACCTAACTGCACGTTATGCATAAGCTCATATAACAATTGTCTGAAGGGAAAAATCAGCTTTGGGAGCAGAATTTGGCATGGAGAAGCAGTGGGGAGAGAGGAGTACTTGCTTGACCCTTTCTCTTCCAACCCATTTGGCTGCTCAAAATAACTCCCAGAGGTTTCTTTAGTTCTTTTTCACCAGGCTTGGAAAAGAACTTAGGAACAGTACATTTAAATAGGAGATCGCCCAGCATGAAAAGGGTCAAGCTTACTCACCCTCCTCCTCCTTTCAACAAACAAATCTGAAACAGTTGCTCTTTGTTTTAACAAAATGTCAAGAGGGAGTTCCATGATCTCTCATGACATAAGAGGAGCACAGCTGGCTCAGACCAAAAGCCTACATAGTCCAGCAGGACATGAGTATGACAACACCACACCACCCTCATGGTGGTTGGAGGCTTCTGTGTCAATCTGCTCTGGATTTTACTCAAAACAAAGGAGTAAAATCTGAGGGCTAGGCTTCAGCATGTTGGATAGCTCCTTTAAAGTTCAGACTGAAACTCAGTTCAGGTTCTCTGCCCTACTAACATAGAAGCCACTATAGGTGCTCCCCAACATATGGTATCATGGATCCTGGAATCAAAGAACAATAGACTCATAGCAGATTATCAGACGTGCTACAAACGGTGTTATAACAATGTCAGGAGATGCAAGGTATGTACAGCTAAAGATCTTCCCAAAGTTGGTCATCTAATCTTTGTTTAAAGGCCTCCAAAGAAGGAGAGTCCACCACCCTCATACAGTCAAACAGCTGTTACAATCAAGACATTCTTCCTAATGTTTAGGGGTAATATCTTTTTTATCACTTGAATCCACTGGCTCATGTCCTAGCCTCTGGAGCAGCAGAAAACAAGCTTGCTCCATCTTCTACATCCTTTCAAATATTTAAAGATGGCTATCATGCCACCTCTCAATTTTCTCTTCTCCAAGCTATATATACCCAGTCCCCAAGCCATTCCTCATAAGGCTTGGTTTCCGGAACTTATCAGCATATACTCATATACTGGTAGTTCCAATTTCTGGGGAGACCCAGCATGATGTAGTGGTTTGAGTGTTGGACTAGGACTCTGGGAGAACATGTCATCTCAGCTGCCCCAAAAGAAAATGAGGCACAGCACAACCCCACACTTGAACCTACAACATTCCTTTGCCAACATTCAGTTTGGTTACCCCCCATAACTAGAAGAGTAACTAAAAGGTTACCACTGCCAAAGAGATGATGCTATTCCTCATTCAGTTCTAACAGCAATGCAGTGTAGTTATGTCTTCATCATTGCAAAAAGATAATCAAAAGATAACTAGGACTTCCAAGGTCTGCTCCATATGTGGCATCAGGATTCCTCTGAAGAGCAAATTTGGGAGATAAGGAAGTGACATCAGGTGCTCTGCTGGTGAACATTCCAAAACAGGTGGTTGCCAGCTGCTGAAAGGGAATGTTGGCCAAAATGACCTGATCTGACAAGAAGAAAATTCTGGGAAAATCACATCAAGAATGTCTCAGGTTCAGTCCTTGGCATTTCCACTTAAAAAGGATCTAGCAGCAGGTGACAGAGAACCAGTGTGATGTAGTGGTTTGAGTTTTGGGCTAGGACTTTGGGAGACCAGGGTTCAAATCTCCACTCATCCGTGGAAACCCAGCGGACACACTACTCTGTCTCAGCCTTAGAGAAAGGCAAAGGCTTTTACGCCTCTGAAGTCACCATATCATAAATCAGAGCTGACTTGAAGGCACATAACAGCAACAACAAGTGGTGAAGAACACCTTTACTGGAAAGCCACTGTTTGAGTAGAGACAACTGTGGGCTTGATTGAAAGGGCCTGACCCCCAGTATAAAAAATCATGCTATATTCTTAAATTCAGAGCTTGGAAAACCATCCTTTTGGGACTAGGTGTCCCAGGATCCTCTAGCCAGATTCTGGAAGTTCTGGTGCAAAAAAGGATATATATTTTTTATCTGAGCTCTGCTTAAAATGTCTCCTTTCTCCTTCGCTAGGGATCTGTGAATGAAGCATTCTCTCTTTCCTTCAAAACAAATTTGAATGACCCAGCTTTGTACTGAAATTCCAACCCTTTTCATGGCTGGGGGGCTGGGGAGGAAGGGATGGAATTAACCCTATGCCCCTCCTGACCTTGCACCAGAGCTTCTACTTTGGGACATACACTGCAATCTCTCACCTAATGATAGCCAGAGGGGCCTGCAAATCCTCCCCAGTTTATTCTTCCCCCATTTCCTTGTTCCAGTCAAATCTCAATTTTTAAAAAAAATTAAAGGGAAAGAATTCTCTTCAAGAAGCTCACTCGGGTTGGAGCCTGCCTGCTCCTCAGCCTTTGGTGTGCAGTGAGGTAGAGCGTAATTGGCCGATTCTTCCCAAACGTTGTGTTTGAGACAATAATCCACTCTGTCTCCTCTTAATTAAAGTAAATAACCCCAGCTTACAATAGCCAGTTCAGAAGGGCCTTTTAAGGCCAGGCCTTGGTGCAAGGAGCTAATTGATTTTTCAGATGATAATGGTGTTTACATTGGGAAAGACTGGGCCTCCCCCTTCCCAACACCCCCCAAATCCAACTTCACTGCTCCTTTTTAAAAAAAAAAAAAAAAACTTCTTTGTCCCATGAATATCAAATAGCCAAAGTCACTCCACTGCACAGTCACTGCTCTGACATGGACAGCATTGCTCTGGCTGTCTCCTCCCCTGACAAAACTTGCAAAGTTGGTAATGGTGGAAGGAAGGAATCTAGCAGAGCCTTTTTTGACTGCTTTACCATAGCATGAACTGTTGTGGATTTCATTTCTCCTCTTCAGATGGCATATAAAGCCATTTAAAGGGATTTAAAGTCATCTATGTGGGGGGGGGATACGAACACATCTGAAAAGCAGGTATTCGCAACGATGCTACCTGCCTTCATGGCCAAAAGAGCCCCCTAAACTCTTCATGACCCCTGCATGAGTGATTTACTCATTATTTTAAATCTGCCACCACCATTTAAAAAAAAAATCCTATGGTGCACACAAGCGATAGTTCACATTTTGAAAAAAAGAGTATAAGATCATCATTTGATTGATTTAACAGACCCTCACTTAGCTGAAAATTTAACATGGCAGCCGCAGGCGCTTTCCCTGTTTGCTAGCCAGCACCACCCTCATCCTCATCCAGCCAATCAGATTACGCTGCCTGTTCGTATCTGTGCGAATGTGAGTGTCCAAACAATCGTACATTTGCATGTTGTACAGACCTTTTTTAAAAAATCCATACTAAGCCCTGGATGCGACGCATATGGAATTTGTGATGGATTTGGGTTTCCCCCTTCCAAATGACATGTATGTGTGCTAATGTCCGTATGAACAGGTCTCCTTCCATTCGTATGCTGTTTGTAGTATTTCGACCGTATAGACAAGTCCTCGATTAGATAGTCATAGGGTGGGTGCAGCTATTCTGGGGCATTGATCCTCACCTAGAAGAATTCTACCTCCCCAATGAAATTGTCCTCCCCCAAATGTTTATCATTGCAGAGAGTGAGATAGTGGAAACCATTCACACCTAGAACTCTTCTATATGTTTGCATTCCATTGCAAACTTTGCCTCCCCCTTTTCTTTGGAAGCCTAAACTGTATTTCTAAATGTTCAACTGAAGTTTTAAGTTACTGCAATACTGAAAATGAATGAATTTTGCGGGGGGGGGGGAGCAGAATTCTTATTTGGGTGGGCATTGCCCCCATAGCTACACCCCTGACTGTTGTTATTCACACTAGAAATATTTCTATGTCATGTATATAATAAAATCCCAAAGCGGTTTACAACACCATTAAACAACAACATAAGAATTCTCCCTCCTGTTATAATTTTCGTTCAGACCCCCAATTTCTAGCACTGCAGAGAGTGAAACATGGGAAACCGTTCATACATAGAACATTTGCATTTGCTGTGATTGCATTTCATTGGTCACTTTGCCTGCCCTTTTTCTTTAGATGCCTACAATGTAGGCTTGTCTATACAAGGCTATAAAACGTGGATTGATGCGCACTAATGCCAATTCGCAGCAGCTTTCATTTGTCTCCACATTTTTTTCCAAGTTCAAGCCATACGCATTTGTTGTTCCAATGGGCATGCCTGTGAATCCAAGTGGTGAGCACAAATGAATTACTTGTGTTTTTATAGTCACCAGATGCACCACAAGTCTTTTAAAAAAAGCATATCCAAGGTGTGGAAGTTGGATCTTCCACTTTAAATAAACAGGGGGGGGAAGGGGGAGGAGGCTGTTTTGTTGCCTCAGTGCATGATCACTATGTCAAAAATCTAACATGGTGGTTCAGAGCACTTTCCTTGCCAGCAATTTCCACCCCCTGCACACATCTGACCAATCAGTTTCCCACTTCTTCTCTTATCAGGAATGCGCATCAAAGCGAATTGGTTGTCTCAATGAGCATGAATGCACATTTCCATCACAGTTTTTTTTAATACAGGGAAAGCCACAAAGGGTTTTCCTGCATCGCATTTGGCATTCTTGGGGGTGGGGGCGGCTTCCAAATATGGTGGATTGATGTGGGATCACATTTAGACAAATCATATTCTCCTCAAATTCTACAAGGAGTATTTTTGCCATATAGACAAGCCCTGTATTTCTAAGTTCCCGACCGAAGCTTTAAGTTATTGAAATGATTTTAAAAATTGGGAACTGGAGGAAAATTTCATTTGGGGAGACAAAATTCTTATTTGTGGGGCAATGTTTTCAATCCCCCCCCCCCCATGCATGCGCCCCTTTTAGCTTGTTGTTGCTGTCATTGTGTGCCTTCAAGTAGTTTCTGACTTATGGCAACCCTAAGGTGAACCTATCACAGGGTTTTCTGAGGGCTGAGAGTGTGTGTGTTGCCCAAGATCACCCAGTGGGTTTCCATGGTTGAGCAGAGATTTGAACCCTGGTCCCCAGAGTCATAGTCCAACACTCAAGCCACTATGCAACACTGGCTCCTCCCTTTGTAGCTCCATCCTTGGAAATGGTGACACCAGCAATAAACTGCCCATTGCAGGTATCCATGGGGGGTTGGTTTCCAGACTTACCGTGGATACCAGAAACTGTGGATAATAGTAAACCTAATTAAAATAAAGGAATTCTGGTACAAACATACTATATAATTGCATTGGAGGACACCTCTCCAGGTATTTTCCAGCACGACTCTATGGTATGTGTCCCTTTTTTTTTCCCCCAGCCATGGATAACTGAAACCATGGATATTGGTTCCGCAGATATGGGGGTTGACCTATACTTTCTGTTCCTACCACCTACAACTGTGTATCTGTGCTTAAACACCTGTGACTTTAATATTACACTCCATCAGGGCATCTGAAGAAGCGGATTGAAATCCCCAAAGGCTCGTGTAAAAAGAAATCAGAATGGCTAGAATCCTATTGGTATCTTAGAAGTGCTAGTTCCCCTATAGAAGGGATAGGAATTTTTTGTCTTATACAGAACATCTGTATTCAGTTCAAGGTTGTGCAGTGTTATGTGTATGGTGCTATTGTGCCTACTTGTGCACTGATGCTCATGTGCCCATTCATATATTGATGCATGTGTTCATTGCACATGGTTCCTTTGGAGGAGGTTTGCCAAACATCGCCTTCCTCTAAGGATGAGAGAGTACAACTTGTCCAGATTCACCCGGGGGGGTTCCATAGCTTGGCAGGAATTTGAATGCTGGACTCCTAGAATCCTGCCATTTACACTATAGATAGGCAGTGCTATTGTTCCACTTTAACTGCCACAGTTCCATCCTAGGGAATCCTGGGGTTTGCAGTTTGGTGATCTCCAGAACTCCCTGGCTGGGATTTCTTAATGCCCCTCCTTAAACGGCAAATCTCGGGATTCCACAGGATGGAACAATGGCCATTAAAGTGGAATAATAGCACTATAATTCTGTAGTGTGAATGGTCCCCTCAAGAAGAAAGAAAGCAGGGTTTTCAATCAGGTATAAGATTTGAGTCATTATAAAATGGCCGCAAATCGTTACTTATTCAACTACGTATTAGTTTTGCATTTTTACTGTCTAGAAGACAGAAACAGTGCATGTAGGATTTCCTGCCTCAGGTGCCAGAATAACTTGCTTGGCCTTAGAAGAGAGGGAATTTGACTTTAGATTGTATCAGGCAAGGCTATAGTTGCACAATTATGATGTCACAATAGCGCGAATGGGTTCCTGCTATCGCACAACATCATTGTCCTTCTGCGGTTACTGTGTGCTCCAGCCGCCAATAATGCATTCCTTTTTATTGATGGACAAGCTGTCAATAGTTCTCAATATTGCTATTTTCTCAGTGTTGAAGAGCACGCGAAAACACATCCCGTTGTAATCACAAGATTACAGCATGAATGGGTGGTCCTCTTCCCCCCCCCCCCACATTCCCAGCCAGAAAACCTCTGGGTGAGAACGTGAAAATGATCTACAGGATGCTCTTTTAATGAACTGTTTGCAAATTTTCAGATTTGTTTACTTCTTTATGTGTAGATTTATTTTGTAAATTAAGGGGGTTCTGGTGGTTTTAACTGAAGACGTGTCTTCTCGGAAGAACTGCCAAAATCTTGCCCATGCTAAATCACAGAAGTAAAATCCTGTTCTTAAAGCTCCAGTGGTGGTTGTGCAATAACTTTATGATGGTAGTATCACGTGATTACAGCGATGTGTGATAATAAGTGTTAATAGTGCCACTATGTTTCGGCTTTCCTCAATAGTGGAATTACAGCATTTTCCGATGCTAGTCTGATATAGTCCTTTGAAAGGGGGGCACAGTTTGCCTCTCTGTTTCAGCTAGCCAAATATCTTGTGACAAGCCTGCACTCACCTCCATGTTGGTATGTTTGTATCTTTCCACTCAAACCCACAACTTTCTTATCCATCATACTATTTTTCCAGATAAACACAGTGACAATGTGGTAGTTCCCAGGTAGCTTATAATCAAAGTTGAACACAACTGTTTATTGGTGGCTGAAGGGGTTGCTACCATCAGTGGCCTGAGTTACTTCAGGATGGTGACTTCACGACAACTCTTTCTGGCATCACGCCAATGCCCATCGGGCACAGTTTCCACCGAGTTCATCCAATGTGGAGATTCCACAACCTTCTCTTTGCTGAGGAAAGAGATGGCTGCTCCATCCTCAAGAATAACTCATACCGTTGTGGTCTTTCTGACTCTAAAAACACAGGGAGATTTTTGCAAAGGAAAAAGAAGAAGAAGAAGAAGCCAGAGATGAAAATTAAAGCTGGGGGGATATGAGAAAAGGGGGGGGGAGAGAATGAGGGAAAGGGGGGAGGGAAAACGTGAGGCAGAGATTGTGGCCAGCTTCACAAATTGGCACAGGCTTATCAACAGCATTTCATGGTTTTCTGGAACTCTTTCAAAGGGAACTTGCCTTTGTTGCGCGGCGGCTTAAGCTTTTCTGATATTTAAAGCTATGCTTAAAAGTTTATGAAAATTACTTCTTAGTTTTTTCCTCTCTGTCTCTTACAAACCGCCAGTGCCTTCCCTCCTGTTTATTCTTCCTCAGCTCAACTTTGTTCTTTCCGGTTCCCAATTTCACTGTGGCAGACTGCCCGTCCTCTTCTCCTCCATCCTTCCCTGGAGTTTCAGAAAAATTGTTAAAAAGGGGAGGATTGGGGATGGGGGTCATCCTATCATTTCCCAGGAGAGATGTATCTCTAACAATGTAAGAAGAGCCCTGCAGGATCTGGCCCAAGGCCCACCTGGTTTCCCTTCCTGTCAGTGATGGCTGCTGGCTCCCATGTCATTGGGTGGTGCATCTGTTCTGGGTTTTGCTCTGAACTTTAAAAGAGCTATCCAAGGTGCTGAACCTATTTTGAAAATAGGCTTTGACACTTTGGGTTACTCCTCACAAGTATGGCCCAACACTTAAAACTGATTCACTGAGCCACTAATATGGAAGCTACCAACCAACACCATTTCCTGTTTTGAACAGTGGCCAGTCAAATGTATTCAAGAAGCCCATACAGAAGCAGGAAGTGTTCATGGTATCCAGGATCTATATACAATGCTCCTTTTCACTGCAGTTCTGTTTGGACCAGAGGTTCTTAATCTGTGCATCACTCCATGAATGGGCTTCAGGGGCCCATGAACTGGGGTGAAAAGAAAATTTCGCTCATTTTTCACCCTGTTACTTTGGAAATTGTGTTTCAGTGCCTTTTTTTTTCCCTGAGAAGGGGTTCCAAAGCTTTCATCAGATTCTCACAGGGGTCCATAACCCAAAACAGGTTACAAATACTGAATTAGGTTATGTTTCTCTAGTCATTTTTGAAAAAGCTAAGCCAACACCACAATTTCTGGTAACAAGCTGGGCAAACTATGTTGGTTATTAAGCTTTCAGAGGGCACATTATCTGGGTTTTATTCCTGGAAGAGGAGAGGGCTTTCCTTCTTAGAACAATTTTGGTTGGACATTGGCCTAAATAGTATTATTAGTCCTGTTTATTGATTTGTTTATTAAAATATATTAATTAATATTTAGAGTACTAGACAAACAATTGGATTTACCTACATGTTGACTCACAATTCAACAATTGTTTCAGTGAATCTACTCTCTCTGATATGTATGATTTCTAAGTATAAATGTGAAAGCTGGACAATGAAGAAAGCAGACTGGAAGAAAATCAACTCATTTGAAATGTGGTGTTGGAGAAGAGTTCTATGGATACCATGGACTGCTAAAAAACAAAGGAATGGGTCTTAGAGCAAATCAAGCCTGAATTCTCACTAGAAACCAAGATGACTAAACTGAAGCCATTGTACTTTGGATATATCATGAGAAGATGTCACTCACTGGAAAAAAAGATAATGCTAGATAAGGTAGAAAACAGAAAGTAGGAAAAGGAAGAAACCACACTACAGGTGGAATGATTCAATCAAGGAGCAAGATCAAAGCATGCCAATTGATGACTGGGAATCTTAGAGGTCTTTCATTCATAGGGTCACCATAAGTCAAAGTCGACTTGATGGCAAAGAACAACAAAGTCCCTGATCTTAATCAATAAGATTCAAGCCATTCTGCTTTTGCAATGCTTACTGCAGACCTTTCCACACCCTATCCCAAGCAGACAGCTCAACCAATCCTAATTCAACCTTCACAATATCATCAATAGTTGGCTTCAGCTTTCAGGACAAGCTCAGCAAATGAATTTTTCTCCATCAATGGGTTCTAAGAAGCATAACCAGAGGTGGGGGTAGCACCAAACAAGGTAATCAGAACTGGGCAGCTTAGATACAGCTGTTGGAATCTCCCACAATGCCCTTGCTGTAGTGTTGCATCAGAGCATTGTGAGAAATTAAAATTGGCAGCCCCCAGACTGATGCAGCCAATGCTGGGGAGAAAGGGAACTGCCTGTGGGTGCCTGGTGCTGATACCAAGGCTAGAGAGGCCATATGTCTGAAGTTGTCCTCTCTTTGAAGGGCTGTCTAACTCAAATCTGAACTTTAAAAGATAGAGAAGCCTAAGAAGGGCATCAACAAGCTGGAACTTGCCCAGAGAAGGGTGACCAAGATGATCAAACTCTGGAAATCAAGACTTATGAGGAATAACTTAGGCAGCTGGTTATGTATACCCTGGAAAACTGAAGACTGATCAGTGGCATGTTAGCCATCTTTAAATATCTGAAGGGATGTCATGTAGAAGATGAAGCAAACTTGTTTTCTGATGCTCCAGAGACTAGAACATGAACTAAGGGATTCAAATTCCTGTATACCAGGTTGCATTGTCCTGACAAAGGTGCGCTTAATTGCAGCAAGGGCTGCATTTCCTTCCTTGCCTGTCCTTCCCCATGCACCATCATGGATGTCATCAGTCACTACCCAGAGGTGCTACAGGAACCTGCCTAAACTTGGAGGTAGAGCAACAGTCTTTTTCCCCATAGTGGGTGTGGTGATGGGGTCCACAAAATTAGCAGGAGGCCACCTGCAGCCCATGTGTTGCACACCCCTGAGCAAGGCATACAGGAAAACGTTTCAGTATTTGTCTAGAGAATTTGTCTAGGATCCTGGTTTTCACTGGCAAAAATTGAAACGTCTTCATAAAGATGGCCTGCAGTGTCTTATGGTTTCAGGGCCCAAACCCTATGCCAACAGATGGCTACTAGTCATGTCATGCAAGATAGTACATTAAATGTCAACTACAGTTGCTCAGCAGATGTCCTTCAAAGTTTTAGAAATCAACACTGACAAAGGAAAACACAAACACTCTCTCTCTCTCTCTCTCTCTCACACACACACACACACACACACACACACAAACACACCTGAAGATAGCAATTGAAGAAGGTAGAAACTGAAACAATTTGCTCTTGATATAGTTTTAGGTTCTATTTGTTAATCACATCAATAAATATAAATACTGTATAGCCTGTCCAGTTTGTCCCTGTTTGGCATTGAGGTGCCATTTCATTCAGATATTTTGGACCAAAGGGAGAATTTTTGGATTTATAGACTAAAAACTCTAACACCACATGTCCTCAACTTAGAATGCTGATAACTCCACTAAGAATACTGATAACATAATATTCTGAACTACCACCAAATGTACAACTCATTTTCATCTTTGGCAACTGATGAAGGCAGAAGGCAAAATATTTTTGCTCTTAACATAGATTTTAAAGTTTCGTTTTATATGTTGTTGTTGTGTGTCTTCAGGTAATTTCCAACTTATGGTGATCCTAAGGCTGGGTTTTCTTTGCAAGATATATTCAGAGCAGGCTTGTCTTTGTCTTCCTCTGAGGCTGAGAGAGTGTGACTTGTCAGTTTCCATGACTGAGCAGGGATTCTAACTCTGGCTTCCAGAGTAATAGGAGATTATCAGAAGGGTAAAAAATCCCAGGACAGGGACAACCAGAGATCACTAAAAGGCTTTCCTTCAAACTACTACATCACACGGGCTTGCTCATTGTCTATCTATCTATCTATCTACCTATCTATCTATGGTTTTCAGCAGCCAAAAAAAGCTAACACAGTCTAGGAGTATACAGTTGTCCCGTCATATTGCTGGGGTTTGGTTCCAGGACCCCCTGTGGATACCAAAATCTGTGAATACTCAACTCCAATTATATGCCCCCTCCTCTCTCTCTCTGGCTTTTCTTCACAAACGAAGATTCAGGAAGGACTCATCCCGCGCTTTCTGCAAGCGCGCTGATGACTAAAAAGGCCAATCCGAGATAAACAAGTCCGGTTGCAAAAAGCACAGCAGAAGGTCTCCTTGGGTGATGTTTCTGGGTTGTGATTCTTTCTGCGTTGTCGTTTCTCTTCAAGACTTGTTCGGCGTGAGTTCTCAAATAAGGCTGCAGCATTGTGGATAGTGCGTCTCCATGTTTCCCAATGTGAGGCCAGGGCGGACCACTGTTGGTGATCAATTTGGCCGAGCCTGAGATGTTGTTTCAGGGAGTCTTTGTATCACTTTTTTGGAGTGCCCCTCTTACGCTGTCCCGTGGTGAGTTCACCGTAGAGTAGTATTTTTGGGAGGCGATGGTCCTCCATCCTAGAAACGTGCCCTGCCCAGCGCAGCTGTGTTCTCAATATCATGGCCTCAATGCTGGTGATCCCTGCTTGCTCAAGGACAGCAACATTCGTCACATAGTCAGTCCAGTGTATATTTAGGATTGTGCGTAGACAGCGCTGATGAAAGCGCTCGAGGAGTCGTAGGTGGTGGCGATAGGTGACCCATGTTTCAGATCCATAAAGGAGGATAGACAGTACGATGGCTCTATACACACTGATTTTTGTGCTTTGCCTCAGGTGTTTATTGCTCCAGACTCTTTTGTGAAGTCTTCCAAATGCACTATATGCCTTTGCTAATCTGTGATCGATCTCTTTGTCAATCTTGGCATCTGAGGAGATGATGCTTCCCAGGTAGGTGAACTGCTGAACGGACTTGAGCACAGATTTGCCGACGGCAATGTGGGGATGGTGGTGTTCGTCCTGTGGTGCAGGCTGGTAAAGAACTTCTGTTTTCTTCAGGTTGACTTCTAGCCCAAACAGCTCTGCAGCTGTTGCAAAGCAGGACGTTAGGCGCTGCAGAGCTGCTTCTGTGTGGGCAACAAGGGCAGCATCATCGGCGAAGAGCAGCTCACGGACTAGATAGTTTAGAGTCTTAGTGTGAGCCCTCAGACGGCTTAATGCAATGGCATAGCAAAATGGTGTCCCTTATATAAGATGGCCTCTTCACCTGGGAAGCATCATCTCCTCAGATGCCAAGACTGACAAAGAGATCTATCACAGATTAGCAAAGACATATAGCGCATTTGGAAGACTCTACAAAAAAGTCTGCAGTAATAAACACCTGAGGCGAAGCACAAAAATCAGTGTGTATAGAGCCATTGTACTATCTATTCTTCTTTATGGATCTGAAACATGGGTCACCTATCGCCACCACTTACGACTCCTAAAATGCTTTCATCAGCGCTGTCTACACACAATCCTAAATATACACTGGACTGACTATGTGACGGATGTTGCTGTCCTTGAGCAAGCAGGGATCACCAGCATTGAGGCCATGATATTGAGAACACAGCTGCACTGGGTGGGGCATGTTTCTAGGATGGAGGACCATCGCCTCCCCAAAATAGTACTATATGGTGAACTCGCCATGGATCAGCGTAAGAGGGGTGCTCCAAAAAAGCGATACAAGGATTCAACATCTCAATTTGGCCAAGACTGAAACAACATCTCAGTCTTGGCCAAATTGATCACTAACAATGGTCCGCCCTGGCCTCACATCGGGAGGCATGGAGATGCACTATCCACAATGCTGCAGCCTTATTTGAGAACTCACGCCGAACAAGTCTTGAAGAGAAACAACAACGCAGAAAGAATCCCAACCTGGAAACATCACCCAAGGAGACCCTCTGCTATGCTTTCTGCAACTGGACTTGTTTATATCGGATTGGCCTTTTCAGTCATCAGCGCGCTTGCAGAAAGCGTGGGATGAGTCCTTCCTGGATCTTCATTTGCGAAGGAAAGCCAAAGGTATAAGATGGCAAAATCAAGGTTTGCTTTTTGGGTTATTGTTTTTTTAAGAATATTTTCAAGCCTTGAATACTTAAATCTGTGGATACCAAATCCGTGGATACGGAGGGACAACTGTAGTGTCTAGACTGAGGAAAGTAATAGCACCACTCTGTTCTACTTTAGTCAGAACTCATCTGGAATATTGTATCCAGTTTGGAGCACCACAGTTCAAGAAGGATATTAACAAGCTAGAATGTGTTCAGAGGAGGGTGGCTGAGAGCCTTACCACACTCCGAAGAAAAGTGGCAAGGGAGCAGGAATGTTCTGTTCTCTGCACTGCCTTGCTGCATGACATCATTGTTCTTCCAGTGTTTTTTCATTCTGGTTCCATGGGGGACCGAGGTAAAATTGCATCTTTTTGCTAATGGGATTTTCTGGTTAGCAAAAAGACACAGTTTTACCTTGGACCCCCAAGGAACTGGAACAAAAAAAAACAACACCATGTAGTAAAGCAGCAGGAAATATGGAACATTCAATATGCTCCCTTGCTGCTTTTCTTTGTAGTGCAGTAAAGGCCCAAGACTGTATGGGAAATGGCTGAAGGAGCTATAGCATAGAGAAAATAACTCGAATGGGTCCAAATTAAAAGCAAAAGATTCCACCTAAATTTGATTGTAAGAGCTGTTTGGCAGTGGGAACAGACTGCCTCATAGGGTGGTGGACTCTCCTTCTTTGAAGGCCTTTAAACAAAGATTGGGTAGGCATCTTTTGGGAATGTTTTAGTTATGTGTTCCTGCATCCCTGAGGGTTGGTTCCAACTCTACGATTCTTCCATTTTACAGACAGCACTTTCACTCTGAGATTCTTCTCCTCACCCTGAGGAATGGAGGAGAAGGTTTAGGCCCTGGGATCACAGAACCCTCCTGCCATAGAAAGGGATCTTTCCGCAGCTGGCTATTGCTTCCATACAAAGTTTCTACTAAGCTTCAGCGAGTAGTTCAAGCATTCCATTTCTGAGCCCACCAGTGGGGGAGGTGGGGGAACAAGACAGGAGAAAAGCCAAGAGGAGATGAACAAAAAGCAAGAAATGCAGCGAGAAAGATCAATCACTAATCCCCCTAAAGTAACTCTTTGTGGGCAGCAGTCTAAGTTTAGAAATCAAAACCTAGAACAAAAAGAGAGCCTGATGCATAAATTATTTGCCTTTTGGGGACCATGTTGTGCTGCTGGTGATTTCCTTCTTCTCCTTCCTTCCTTCCATACTCCAGTGTATCCTTTTCCCCTTTCAAACCAGGGGATCAAAGTCCTCCATAGCACCAGACTATAAGAGAGGCAGAGGTGCTCATTCCAGGGCATACAGGAGATTTTTTTCTATCCCCCCCCCCACCATATTGTATGTTTTACCTAGCACAATTAATTCTGAGCACATTGGCAGTGGGTGCATTTTCCACCTCCTTCCTCCCCCCTCCCCTGTTTGCTTTGTGTTTATTTCTGATTCAGTTATCACTAAAATACACATTTTAATTATATTGTAAGAGATTCAAACTTCCTTTGCTTTGAACATGCACATAAACAGTTCTGTTCAGCATACCTTCACCGGAGCCTTGGAAATCCTTGCAGAATACAGAGTGTGTTTCTTGCAACCCGATCCACAACCAAAATGGAGACAAAAGCACTTGGATTTAAGCTCATTTAATGCCTTTGAAATGAACAGCACCAAAACCATCTTAAAAACCCAGTATGTTGACTTAACTGGGCTGCAGGTCTTAATATACACGTGGTGCCCTCAGAACTTTAGAGATACTCACTAGGGGTGGAAGGCATATAGCTATAGCACCCATGAGTAATTATTGTTAAAACAGCATGCTTCTAGTCCTCATGACTACAGAGAGATATTTGAAGGAAGAACCGCCAAAGTAAGAAAACAAAACAAATGAGGGGATATGGTTCAAGAAAATATGTAAGATGAGAAGTGCTGCATTAAACTATAAACACTATCATTTAGTGTTTATAACTCTGGCCAGCCAGAAGCCTTCTGCAGCTCATAAACTGTGTTTAAAGGCAACTTTTCCCCAAGTCACGGTTGCATTTTACTGCATTTTTCATCAACACTAGTGCTTTGTGGCAGAATACTTCATGCTTACCCTGCAGCTTTCATGACTTTTGTGACGCTAGGATTACATTTCTGACATACAGTTCCCCCCCCCGTATCCACAGAACCAATATCCGCAGTTTCAGTTATCCAAGGAACACAAAATAGGGGACACATAACATGGAGTTGTGCTGGAAAATGTCTAGAGAGGTGTCCTCTCTAAGAATCTCTAGGTCTTCCAGCACAACTCTGTGGTATGTTTGTATAGGAAGTCCTTTATTTTAATAGGGTTTGCTATTATCTGTAGTTTCACTTACTCACAGTAAGTCAAGGAATGTATTGCCTGTACTAGCCTCTTGCCATTTCATTATCTGAAGGCTTCAGGGATGATCAATGCCCAAATGACAAGCTGGGGGGAGATATTGCAAAAGGAGGTACTGGGTACTGCATTGTATAACATTAGAGAATGTACTTATTCCAGCCTAACATGTGATTATGCGAGCATCGGTCACAGAGAGTTTTAGCCATATACATTTAATAATTAAAATGTCTCCCCTCCCCCCATAATTTTTCAAAGTGAAAAAGAAAAAAGAAAATCCTCTACCTATTACAACAGGGTTGTCTAAACGGTGAAAATACTCCTTATGGAATGCAAGGAGAATACAAGCTGTCTTAATGGCATCCCACATTATTTCACCATATTCAGAAGGCAGGGGAAACTCTGAAGGAAAAGCCTTTACGCCTTTTTCCGGAGTTAAAAAAAAAAGTGGGGGAATGCACATTCCCACTCATTGGGACAAGCAAGGCAAATTGATTTGCTTTCCCATGCAAGTGGAAGCACAAAGCTGATTGGCTGGACGAGCGTGGTGGGGTGGGGCATGCTAACAAGGCAAGCACCTGGAGCTGCCATGTTGCCTTAGTGAGCAAGTGTGAAGGCGATAAAATGGGGTGCTGGGTTTTTTCTTTTTTGTAAAGGCAAAATATCACTCTATCGCACTTTGGAAATAGTTTTTTTTAAAAAAAAAACTTTGGCATTGGCAAATTCTGATAAGTAAAAACACAAGTAATTCACTTGGGGCCACCATCTGGATCTGCAGACATGCGAAGCTTATGCCTGCAAAAAAAAACCCCAAAAACATTAAGACAAATCGCCATTGCTGCAAACTGCTATTACTGCGGAGCAGTCTGCTTCTTTTTCCTTCGTATAGACAAGCCCAACCTATGTCTTAAGAAGGATAATCATGAAAACAGCTTGCTCCGTAGACTACTACGCGTTGATGGAGATATTAAAATCACTAAGTGATTTACAAACAGACACACACACACATATTAAAACAAACCAATGTAAAAGTAAATTTAAAATAATAAAATCATTTAAAACCCTTCAAAAGCCAATACAAAAACAAGCCCATGGAAGTAATCATTTCTGGACAAGGGAAGCTTTCATAAATGGATATGTTTTCCAGAGACACTTAAATAGTGTTCCAGTTTCTGCCTCTTGCACCACATAAGAAGAGTGCTCCAATGGGTGGTTGCCACCACTCAGGCCTTGCCTACTCCAGGGGAAAAAATCCATACCTACCTTGATTCTGGTTCAATAGGAACACATGGTGTAGTACTGTTTAAAGCAGTGAAAGTGCTTCTTGTAGGTATTAGTGCGATTTTTTAAAAAAACTCACTTCTTTCTCAGCAGTTTCTTGGAAAATCCTCTCTTTCTTATGTGTGTCCATCCGCATCAGGGTGGTGGGAGGATTGACTCTTCCGCGGGAGGGAGGTAGTTGTGTTAGTTTGTTGCCACAAAAACAGCTGAGCTTTTTTTCCCCTCTTTGAATAAGAACATTTCATTTGAACTATGTTTCTCTGGATTGCAGCCCATTTCTCCCCTTCCTAACCTACTGTTCAACATGCTGTCCACATTGAAAAACAAAAATAAAAAGTTTCTTTTGCCTTGGGGCTGCTGCCGCTGCCTTCCCAACCAAGCACCTCCCCAGCAGAGCCCTGCTGGCAACATCACTTCCTCAGAACTAGGTGCCCAATCATGAGATCAACTATAAGGGGGTCAATCGGGCCACTGCCTCATCATTGATCTCATGGCTGGGTGCTTTGTTCTGACCTCAGAGGAAGTGACGTTGCCAACAAGGCTCTGCTGTGGCTCCAAGGAAAGGGGGAGAGAAAAAGTGTTACCAATTTGAATTTGGGCAGGGATGTATGGACATCAAGCCCTGGTGGCACAGTGGTTAAATGCCAGTACTGCAAGGTTATGGTTCAGTCCCAGAGGGCTCCAAGGTTGACTCAGCATTCCATCCTTCCATAGGTCAGTAAAATGAGGACCAGCTTGTCAGAGGCAATTAGCTAAAAAAATTTGTAGACCACTTAGGGAGTGCTTTGGCGCTGATCTCTGGCTTTTCTTTGCAAACCAAGATTCAGGAAGGACTCGTCCCGTGCTTTCTGCAAAAGCGCTGATGACATAAAAGGCCAATCCGAGATAAACAAGTCCGGTTGCAGAAAGCACAGCAGAAGGTCTCCTTGAGTGATGTTTCTGGGTTGTGATTCTTTCTGCATTGTTGTTTCTCTTCAAGACTTGTTCAGCATGAGTTCTCAAATAAGGTTGCAGCATTGTGAATAGTGCGTCTGCATGCTTCCCGATGTGAGGCCAGGGCGGACCATTGTTGGTGATCAATTTGGCCGAGCCTGAGATGTTGTTTCAGGGAGTCCTTGTATTGGTTTTTTTGGATAGCTATTGCTATTGCTATTGCTATATTTAGGTGTGGAGCTAACAGCGTGAATTCGGGGAATCTCCAGGACAGAATATTCTGAATTGCAGACGGATTATTTTTGCTGGTGTATACAAGTCCTCAGAAGGCTTGCCTCCATGCTGTTAGCTGTTGGCGGTCTGTTGGTTATGGAACAGCCAATATCACCTCCATCAAATATCTCACGATTCGACTGGACACACATAACAGAAGTGATTTGCTATGTACCCTGGCCCAAAGGTGTTTCTCTTTTGCTGAAAACTAATTCTCAAGCATGGTTGACCAGATGATGGGCAGCCATTCTGAGACACTTGGTGGCATGTAAACAGCTGCTAGTTTGCTTAGACCATTTCTACACCCTTTGCAACAAAATCCATCCCACTGCTGAACTATGGCACTTTAACTGCATGATCTTAAGGCTCAATCTGCCTTTAAGAAGTTAATAAACTGTACTCCACCTATTATGAAGCAGTTCAACTTAGGTTGGGCAGAACAAAACAATTCCAGAGCAAGAAAGTTGTGGCTAAAGTGCAGTGTCTGTGTGTGTGTGTGTGATTTTGCATCCTTGATTAAATAAATCACTCAGTAAATGAGATCCACCCATTGCTGTTCTCCATGAGGACAGAGACAATGTATACTCTTAACTATTCTGGATGGCCAACTCTGGCATCTCTCAGTGGAATTATTGACTCGGTTGAACTCTTTTGTGTATTTGTGTGAGAACAGAATGACTATCAAATCCCCCTGGACAAAGACAAAATAGCTCTTGTTTGGCCTGATAAGTGATGATTCATACGTGGAACTTTAGATAAGAACAAGTAATTTTTTTAATGCAGATCCAGTGCTATTATTTTGGCAAACTATTACATCATTTTGATCATCTCGAGGGATGTTTTTCCTTCCTCAGATCTTAATTCTCATCACAATTACCAAAGTGTGAATCTAGAATATCTTCCTTCTCTCCCTTTCTCTCTGTATCATTACATATCATTAAATTTTGGGCAGGCACATAAGACCCCAAGTCATGGAGGCAATCTTCTGTCAAGCAATCTCATTACTAACTGGAAAGCAAAATGGAAACAAACAGCAGGAAGAACAAGGGAGGGAAAAAAGTGATTTGTAATGTTTCCACGGTTGTCCATAATCTAATAATATTATCAGCAATGAGGATAAGAGGAGAGGAAAGGAAACCCCTAACTCAATCTGCATATGTTTCTATCATCTCTTTGATTGCTTTTAATTTGTCGACTTCCTGGACTTCATCTCCAAAAATCTGACTTCATTGTGGAACTGAAAATAAAGCTTAAATCAAACCAGACTCAGATATCCCATCAATGAGTCATTTGAGAAACCAATGGTATCATAGGGAGTTTTCCAGCATGCTCTGCATCCTTAATCTCTGGGAAAATCATGGAGATGTTCCATGCCTTTGCTTGTACAGTGGGCCCTCGGTATCCGCTGGGGTTTGGTTCCACCACCACCTGCCAGGCATGGCTCCCACATCCTGAAGTGGGCCCCCAGGCCAGGATCTTTGGTGGGCCACCTGCCTACTGCTAATGAAATGCTCTACAGAATTTAGGATAAAAATTAAAATAAGTCAATTTAAATGATGACACCAACGTAATTTTTCTATTTATTTTTTTAAAAAAACTAAATGGATTTACATAATAAAAACTTACAATAATATCAAGCCATGCCCCCTCCTAACCCCAGGCCCCCGGGCCCCCAGGCTAGAGCCCTGTCATCCCCCCCTTGTGGGAGCCATGCCCTCTGGGATACCAAAATCCGTAGATGCTCAAGTCCCATTGTATACAATGGCATAGTAAAATGGTACCCCTTGGTCAACTGCAAAGCTTGATTTTTGGAATTTTCTTTTTCCAAATATTTCCGAGCCCTGGTTGGTTGAATCCATGGATGCAGAACCCATGGATATGGAGGGCCAGTTGTACCTAACTAGGGTTTTGAATGCTAAAGTACGTGTTTTAAATTGTTTTATTATTGTTATTAAGTGTTTGTTTAAATTGTTTTACTATTCAGGTCTGTTCTAATGTTGACATTTTGCATGTTTTTATGTTATAATCATTTTAATTCATAAGCTGTCTTGAGGCCCAATCCTGGGGAAAAGGTGAGGTATAAATAAAGATGGTAGAGGTGGTGATGATGTATTCAGCCTTACCCAACAGAGGTAAGCTCATCTGTAATGTATTTTCTACATTTTCCATCTAATACTAGGGGCTTGCAATTGTTTACTGTGAGTGGATGTGCATTTTCGCTCATTTGCAACAAAGTTGATTTGTCTTCACATTTCTGCGCATCTTCACATCCATTCGCATCCATTCAAACTGAGCAGCCACACACACTCATAAATGGCAATTGAGCAAAAATGAGCAGTGATGTGAATTCAGGTGTCCATAAATCCAAATATGCACATCTACACACATTTTTCAGAAAACTATAATTCCTTTTACTGCACGGTTTGAGGAGTTTTTAGCCCCCTTCCCTCTGAATACTGCAAATCCCCTTCAGATCTTGTTGGGACAGATCATCTTCTCTGCAAATTCTAGGAGTATTTTCATCATCTAGACCAGTGGTACTTAACCTGTGGCCCATGGACTCCCAGGGGGCCGCAATGTCCTCACAGGGGGTCCGTGAAGGCTTGAAGGCTTCTCAGACCAGTTCCTCTCTGCATGGAGTGGTCACATGATAGGAGCCAAGGCAAAAGCTGGCTGGCTGGCTTGGCCTGTGCATTGCTGTTCAATCATCTCTAGCCATAAACTTGAAGGAAGAAGCAGGAGAAAAGTCTTCACTCCCCTCCAGTACCGCTGGAGAAATTTAATGGATGGTGCAATTGTATTATTGTTGTTGTTGTTGTTGTTGTTAGCTGACCCAGCATGACATATGTCATTATAGTAGATTTGAAAGGTTCATACGGTTCAGCTATATGCTATTATTTTAGGAAAATTATATTGCATTGTTTTACACGTGGGTGGTGATTGGCTGGGGGAGTGAGAAGAGGAAGGGGCCCTTGTTTGGCTGGGGGGGGTAGATACAGATTGAGTGGCAGGAGTGGATTGTGAGGTGGAGAGGGAATTTGCATGTGGGTGGTGGTTGGCTGAGGGAGGGAGGGGATTGGTTGGGAAGGGGCCAATCAGCACACTGGGAAAGGAAACATACCCAAGTATATGTATGTGTGTGTATATATATATATATATATATATATTCACATTGGGAGGCATGGAGATGCACTATCCACAATGTTGCAGCCTTATTTGAGAACTCACGCCGAACAAGTCTTGAAGAGAAATGACAACGCAGAAAGAATCACAACCCGGAAACATCACCCAAGGAGACCTTCTGCTGTGCTTTCTGCAACCGGACTTGTCTATCTCGGATTGGCCTTTTTAGTCATCAGCGCACTTGCAGAAAGCGCGGGCTGAGTCCTTCCTGAATCTTCGTTTCAACTCAGGCTAATGCAATGAGACTAATTTACAGTTGTTTCTGTACAGACAAAAGGAAGCATGCATAATTCACCTATGGAATTTGCTGCCACGTGATGTGTTCCTAACCATTAATTCAGCATCCATTGTCTTGCCCTTTTTCCTTTTTTCTTTCTGTCAAAGCTATTAGCCATGACCACTAAATGGACCCTCCCAATACAAAGGCAGCATGCCAGGGCGTGCTGAGGACAAACAACCTAAAATGGCCATCACCCGCCCTGTTTTGCGTGTGAGCTCCCTGAGGCTGCTCAGTGTTGGAAACACCACTCTGGGCAGGTGGCTCACAAGGACCACTCCTGTGTAACATTTGTTGACGTTTCAATTTAAAGGCATGGGAAGAGCAAGGAAAGGACTCTCCAGATCACACCACAACAAAGAAAAGCAAGCCAGCTTGTGATCTTGTCAAGATATGCTGTTTTGCCACACCTGCAATTGTGGTGTTGTTTTTTTGTTACACAGGTGAATACCTGGAGGAAGGCAGTGTCAAGCTGCTGGCATCATATACACAAGCACCCCATTCTGAAAGGGGAGAGGGAGGGAGCACGCCAGGTTTCCTATTTTCTTCTAAGAGATGATTGATCAAAAAGATCACAGACTTCAAGGGCATCCTTTCAACGCAGAAGATGGGGGGAGCCAACAGCATCAAATCAGGAATTTTGGATGGCTGGCACAGAAATGTATGCCATGACCTCATTTACTGCTCATTTTTCCTTTCTGTTTTTCAACATGGAGAAAAGTGTTAATGAATCAGGCTCTGGGAAGTAATGCACACCTGGGGTCCTTTAAATCACACCTCTGACACCTTTAGACAAACATGTGTTCTGTGTTTCAAATTACTTACCTGAGGGATGCTTTACAGGCCAAGATGGGTGTTTTTTTAAAAAAAAAAATGGAGGAGGAGGAGGAGGTGATAATGATGAGTTTCTTCTTTTAATACTCATTATAAGACGAAAAAGAGCCATAGTGGTGTAGTGGTTTGAGAATGGGACTAGGACTCAGGGAGACCTGGGTTCAAATCCACACCATGGAAACCCAGTGGCTGACCTGGGGCAAGTCACACTCTCTCAGCCTCAAAGGAAGACAAGGGCAACCCCCTTCTGAACAAGTCTTACCAATAAAACTCCATGATAGGGTTGCCTTAGGGTTGCCATAAGCCAGAAATGTCTTGGAGTCATACAGTAACAATAACAACAACAAGATATTCAAATCACTTATTTTTTTTCCCAACCCTACTTCAAAACAACCAATTCCTCCCTTGTTCTTAGCTCTTATACATGTGCCAAAATTCAAAGGGCTTCCATCTACCCCTCCATCCCTTTATTTATATCTCATCTTCTTCCCAGACTGAGGCTACATCTGTACTGCAGAAATAATCCAGTTTGACACCACTTTAACAGCCATGGCTCAATGCTATGGAATCCTGGGATTTGTAATTTATTGTGGCACCAGAGCTCTCTGACAGAGAAGGCTAAATATCTCACAAAACTACAGATTCCAGAATTCCACAGCACTGAGCCATGGCAGTTAAAGCAGTGTCAAACTGCATTATTTCTGCGGTGCAGATGCAGCCTGGGACTCAAAGCAGCTCACAAAAGACAGAAAATCACAATGAAAGTACATATAGTTAAAAACATATAACAGTTGAAATTAAACCAGTACAGTAGGACCCCCATATCCACTGGGGAGTGATTCTGTGGGGCCGCATGGATACCAAAAACCGTGGATAATAGCAAACACCATTGAAAATAATGGGACTTCTGGTTTAAAATACCATAGAGTTGCCTTGGAGGACGTAGAAAATGGCTAGAGAGGACACATTTTCTAAGAAATCTTTATGGTAGGTGTGCTGTTGTGTGCTCCCTCCAACCAACCTGTTTAAGTATTTGAAGGGGTGTCACATTGAGGATGGAGCAAGCTTGTTTTCTGCTGCTCCAGAGACTAGAACACGGAGCAATGGATGCAAGCTCCAGGAACAGAGATTCCACCTCAACATTAGGAGGAACTTTCTGACAGTAAGAGCTGTTCAGCAGTGGAATACACTCCCTCGGAGCATGGTGGGGTCTCCTTCCTTGGAGATCTTTAAACAGAAGCTGGATGGCCATCTTTCAGGGATGCTTTGATCATGATTCCTGCGTGGCAGGGGGTTGGACTGGATGGCCTTTGTGGTCTCTTCCAACTCTACAATTCTATTATTCTATTATTCTATTATTCAACCAGCACCCATTAGCAATTTGGTTGCAGCTCTTTGGTTTGTTGTTGTGTGCAAGTCATTTCCAACTTATCGGGACCTGAGGCTGATCTATCACAGGCTTTTCTGAGTGGCTGAGAGTGTGTGATTTGCCCAAGGTCACTCAGTGGGTTTTCATGGCCAAGCAGGGGTTCGAACCCTGGTCTCTAGAGCTGTAGTCCAACACTCAAACCCCTTATGACATCAGGCTGTTAGAAATTGACTGGGGTGGGCTTTTAATGCACTGTGTTACTGTTTTTAAGGTTTGTATACAGTATTTTAATGAATGTTAATGTTTTAACTTTATAAATAGTTGTAGTTGTTTTTAAATAACTTTTATATGTGTACTTTTCTTGACGGTTGTGCGTAGCTTTAATCTGTATTGTTTTTAAAATGCTTTTAGCCACCTTAAGGATTTTTTCAGACACCCCTTACCATGCAAGAAGCCTCCAGAACAGTTACGACACTGTCGCGTGGCAGGGTGTCCATTTCAGATGGCGCCGTCCCTCTCTCGGCATCATCGATGGCTGTTCCGGTTATGACTGAAGGCAGCCACACCATTTTTTACTCACGGAAGTTGTCCACGAATAAAAAATGGCGTGGCTGCCTTCAATCATAATCAGAACAGTCACAGACGACGCCAAGAAAGGGACGGTGTCGTCCGAAACGGACCCCCTGCCACGCAACAGTGTTGTAACTGTTCCAGAGGCTTCTTGCGTGGTAAGGGGTGTCTGGAAAAGTCCTGTGTCTCATTATTGAGAGAAATGCTGGATATCATTGAAGAAGAGAAAGGGGAAGGGAGGGGAGGGGAGGTGGTGACAACAGCTGCCCAAGCATCGTGGCCATAAGTCAGGGAGTTTGGGAGTTTTACTCCCGAACATCTGCAAGACACATTTTAGTCTACCTTAGAGAGAGAAATAACAACAACAACAATAATAGTTTTATTTGTGTGTCACTTCTTGACTTTCTTCCAAACTCACAGTAGTTTACATGGTTTTCTCTTCTCACATTTTATCCTGGCAACAACCTTTATGGTTCAGAGCTGGGATGTGAACACCATGGGCAGGAAATGTGAACGGCTGGGGTGGGGAGGGGTACAGAAAAATTTGGAGAAAAACTGTTTTGCTTTGTTCAGAAAAAAAGAAAGTGGATTCTAGGGTATTTTCTTTTAGAATGGTGAATAAAATATTTAAAATAAGGTGTTCACAGGCTTCCTTTCCCCACATTATTTCTAATAACTATGTACCAGGCAGACTTTTTGGTAAGGCTAGGTACAGTATCTCACATCATTGCAACCCCAGGTCTTAGTTTCCTTTCCTCAGTTCTTTTTATGGGAGTGTGTGTGTTTTGTCTGCTTGGCAGTAAAGAGAACTAGAGGAGACAAAATAATTTCCTTTGTTTTACTAATGTTAATGTTTTCTCCTGTTTTTACTGTGCTTGTTTGCCAGCTCCTCAAATTGGCAGAAGCAAAGAGGTTCCTTGTCATTCAGACTGAGGCCCTTTTTAGCTCCATTTTAGCATAATAATAATAATAATAATAATATTTTAAAAAGTAAATTCAATATGCAGTTATTTTCTGAGTAAAATGTCCTTTTAATATATCAAACATGATGATTTAATGCTTCTAACCAGAAAGTAGATGCAAAGCAGTGTAGAGGGTGATCCCTGGCACCACAAGGACTGGGAGGGAAGACAGGAGGTAACAAAGGGTGTGTCTGCACTGTAGAAATAATGCAGTTTGAGACCACTTTAAGTGATGTACCTCCAGCCTATGGAATCCTGGGATCTGTAGTTTTACAAGATCTTTAGTGTTCTCTGCCCAAGAGTGCTGGTGCCTCACAGAATTCCAAATCCCAGGATTCTATAGGATGGAGCCATGGCAGTTAAACTGGTGTCAAAAAGTATTACAGTATTTCTACAGTGTAGATGCACCCTAAGTAAACGGATAGAGCCCCTGGAGAGTCTTTTCAAGTTGCAGCAACCAATTGAGCCTTGCAAACTGTAACAAGCCGTTGCTCTACTAGTTGAGCTGGAGATTCGTACACAGTCCTTTTCTCTTGCCAGGAGGAGCTGGGCTCCCTAAAACTGGAGAATTTGTACCCTCATCTCTTGCCTGGAGATGATGCATGAAAAGAGGCTGGGTGGCCATCAGTCGGGAGTGCTTTGAATTGTGTATTCCTGCAGGGCAGGGATGGAAAGGATGGCCCTCATGGTCTCTTCCAGCTCTATGGGGTCAGCTACATGGGAGAATTTTTAGCAAAACATAGCTATTTACCTTCCTTTTGCTGCCATCCCCATTTGTGCCCACAGCTGATTAGCAAGCTTGGAATGGAATATTTTGCAGTCTTCATTCCCAAACAAAAAAACTCAGAGTGAGTTGAGTCTGGAAAATCTCCTTCCCTCTAGTGGCAGAGTCATTCCAGGGCCTGAGGGTGCTTCTCTGAGAAACTACCATGTGCAGTTCAGTGGTTCATAGAATCCTACAATCTTAGAGCTGGAAGGGACCACAAGGGTCATCTAGTCCAACCCCGTTCCATGCAGAAATATACAACTAAAGCACCCCTGAAAGTTGCCCATTCAACTTCTGTTTAAAGACCCTCTGAGGCAGACCGTTTCACTCCAGAACAGTTATTACAGTGTAAAAATGTTCTTCCTAGTGCTTAGGGGGAATTTCTTTGTTTCTTTCTGTAATTTAAGTTAATTGGTTGTCATTCTAATTTTTTGAAAAGCAGAAAACCAGCACTGTTGATTCAATTCAGTAGAACTGCTCTAGAGTGCAAACGACTGCCCATCGTATCCAAATCTGCTTTAAGAAATTTTGAGAGAGACAGACTTCATTTGTCAAGTTAAACAGGCCTTTTAAAATAGTTACATTTTGAATGTAAGTCGACAAAATTCAAGGTTTTCAGGTGAACTTGCCAGAATGTCTTCGATAATGCACTCACACACCTATAAAAACAAAAAGTGCAGTCACAAATTCCACTCACTGGGCCGAAGGTGGCATTAGAGCTGTACAGCTGGAAAAATATCAACTGTATCTATAATATATTTTATCACAGGGGAAAAATTAGTCCATTTTCTCTCTGAATGCAAGAATGTCTAGTTATCCCCCATAGGATGGGGGAAAGAGATGCACAATGCATAAATAAATAATATATGGAATTCAGCATCACAGTATACAAGTTGTAATCCTCCCAACATCAATGGCTTTAGAGTGCATCAGCCCTATTGTTTCTCTATGCTGAGATATGTCATATGGAATGGTTTCTGTATACAGTGTGGAGCGGGGATGGCTGTTGTGTGCCTTCAAGTTGTTTCTGACCTATGGCAACCCTAAGGCATCACAGGGTTTTCTTGGCAAGATTTTTTCAGAGGGGTTTTGCCTTTGCCTTCCTCTGAGGATAAGGACTTAATCACACAAGCATCTAAAAATGCTGTCTCAGTTGAGGAAAGTGGAAACAGAGGTCCTATCTACACGATGGGTAAAGAATCCATACAGGGGGTTAAAAATCTGAAAAGGCAGAAGTTCGCAAGCGTATGATCTGCCTACATGATTTTTTAGACCCCTTAAAATCTGTATGACCGCTGAGCCAGCTGGGCGCAGCGAACAATCTACCCAACAGTTTTAAATCTCCCACTGCTTTTTTTATTCATTTAAAAAGCTCCCTGTGATGTGGACAGTCATTCTTACATCTTTACAACATAAAAGAAAAATGAATAAAAGTAAACAATCTCTGTTTCATGGACTTACCGGACTCTCACTTAGCCAGGAATCCAACATGGCAGCCGCTGCCGATTACCCTCTTTGCTAGCCCCGCCCCCTTTCCTTGGCCAGCCAATCACACTACACTGCCTGTTCGTGTATGCGAACAGGGGTGCACAAACAGTCGCTCATTCGGAAGCTCCACGGATTTTTCTCACAGATCCTGATGAAGTCCCTGGATCCCCCGCTCACTGACTTTAGGGTGAGTGCAGCCCCTCCCCCAAATAACTTGTGTGTGTTCGAACGGCCGTTTGTACAGATTGTCAATCTTTCGAACACCGTTTAGATTTTATTTACTTATTTATTTAGCTATATAGACAGGACCTGTGTGACATGATTACAGTACAGTCCTCCCTCCACATTCGCAGCCTCCACACTCGTGGTTGCGCATATTCGTGGTTTGCCACTCTGGAGAGGGGGGGGGGAAGTGGCGAAGGGGCCTCTGAAGCCCCGTCGCCACTTGCGGGAGGGCGGGGGGCTGTTATTATTCACAGATTTTTCACATTCGCGGGGATCTTCTGAACCTAACCCCCGTGAATGTGAAGGGACAACTGTAATTATTGCACATTGCTTTAATCATGCAACACAGCTACCAACAAAAGGTTGCACAACCACCTACTAGCGTCTTAAGGACAGGATTGAAGCTCGCACTATAGTAACACTTGTTTTCACATTGCATCGTAATGATGGAGTATTAACACTTTGAGATGACCCATGTATGCATCTTTTTCTACTTCCACAATTTTGCATGGGCACAATTTTGTCTGTTCTCATGAGAAGACACCACATCAATTAAACTCGCCAAAAACAAATGCACAACTTAACAACTTAACAATTAAACAAACAAAAAAATGTTCCAAGAAAAGGTGACAGTTCATTAAAAGAACATCCTCTTCACGTTCTCCCCTGGAACTTTAATTATGTGTTCTCGTTAGGAATGGGGAGAGGGAAAAGAGGGAGGAATGTCCATTCACGCTGTAATATTGGAACTACAGCAGGACAAAATTATTGCATGCTCGTCAATACCATGAAAAGAGCACTATTGACATCTATTCACAGCTTTTGCCCATGACTGAAAAGTTACATGCAATTAACAACTGGATCACCCCGTGGCCATGAGAGGAGGATGACATTGTGCAATGACAGGAACCATTTGTGCTACTGTCCCATTGTAATTCTGCAATTTTGGCCTTGTGTGATAAAGTCCTAAGAGAGTCTGACTTGCCCAAAGTCACCCAGAGGGTTTCCATGGCTGAGCAGGGATTTAAACCTTGGTCTCCAGAGTAGTAATGTTCAAACCACTACACCACACTGGTTCCTTGGAATGTGTGGAGGGGAGAGATATAGAACTGTAAAACACAAAGACAGAAGCTTTATTCAGGCTTAAAAGTGTACTGAAGTGATAGACAAATGGGATATCCCATTAGCTCCACCCTTTTCATCATCACTGCCATTACCTTCCATGCAAAGGAGGTGCCAGGTTCAAAGAGAAAATGGGTTTGCTAGGTCATCAAATTGCAGTCTGAAGGAGCCACAAGGGCTATCTAGTCCAATCCCTTACCATTTGACTCATAGAATCTTAGAGTTGGAAGGGACCACAAAGGCTATCTAGTCCAGCTTCTAACCATTCAAAAATACACAACTAAAACACTCCTGAGAGAAGCCCATGCCAACCTCTGTGGAAATACCTCAAAAGAGGGATAGTTCTCCACCCTCTGAGACATTTTATTCCACAGTTGGGCAGCTCTTTCAGTCAAGAATGTCTTCCTACTGTGTAGGGGAAATCTCTTTTCTTGTAATTTGAATCCATTGGTTCATGTTCTAGTCTCTGGAGAAACAAAAAACAACCTTGCTCCGTCTTCTAGTGGCATCCCTGCATGTATTTAAAGATGACTACCATATAACATCTCAACCTCCTCTTCTCTAAGATCAACATACCCAGCTCCCCAGATTAGCAGCCTCCAATTCTGTATAATATTCCCTGCGCAAAAGCTGAGATCAGGGGCTGGTCCTTGTGATGTCACAGAGGTGTGGCAGGCAGGCAGGCATCCCTTCTGGGTCAGATAGTTATGGAAGTAGGGGTAATGGCAATGGCATGACAGAAAATGGGCCCAGAATTTGGGCAAGATCCAGCTAATCTGCCAATATGGCAACCCAAACCAGGAAGGACCATAAAGGATTTTTCAGTGGCAGCAAAATGGGCCCAACAAATGTAACAGTTGACCCCAGGGGGTTGTACCCTGAATGGTCTTATGAACCCTTGCCAAGAGCACACATGACACACAGACATACCCTCCAACATTTCATAGATATAACGCGTGACCAAGAAACAGCAGCATATAGTCAAGATGGTAAAAGTTATTAATCATAGAATCATAGACTTGCAAGAGATCATGAGGGCCATCCAGTCCAATCCCCTGCCCTGCAGGAGTACCCAATCAAAGCATTCCTGACAGATGGTCATCCAGCCTCTGTTTAAAAACCTCCAAAGAAGGAGACTCCACCACACTCTGAGGCAGGGTATTCCACTGCCAAACAGCTCTTACTGTCAGGAAGTTCTTCCTAATGTTTAGGTGGAATCTCTTTTCCTGTAGTTCACTGAAGAACACCCAAGAAGCTGTAATAGTATCATACCCTCCCAACATTTCATAGATGAAAACCTGGATATGTGTGACCAAGCAGCATCTGTGTGGTCAGGATGTTAAAAGTTATTACATAGAATCATAGAAACATAGAGTTGAAAGAGACCACAAGGACCATCCAGTCCAAACCCCTTAATTATTAACTATTAATGAGGAAGAAAACACAAGCTAGGAGAGGCTGCAGCACTTTGCTTTTACCTAAGCCTACAGTGAAGGGCAACATTTCTCCTGATCATCATCATCATCACTATCCTCTACTCCCTGCTGAGTTGAGTGAAAACCACTTTTCTACTGTGAACTCATTTTGCAGCAATTGAAGTTTGCTGGGGACAATAGAAGAAAGTCAGTGCGGGAGAGAGAATGGGGCTGCTGACACACTATAGAAATGATTCAGTTTGACACCACTTTAACTATAATGGCTCCATCCTATGAAATCCTTGGTTTTGTAATTTGTTGTTGTACCAGAGCTCTCTGACAGAGAAGGCTAAATATCTCACAGAACCAGAAATCCCAGAATCCCATAGCATTGAGCCATGGCAGTTAAAGTGGTGTTAAACTGCATTATTTCTGCAGGGTGTCAGCAGCCTAGGACATTTTAAAAGCAGCTTTAAAAGTGGGACAGTTGAAGGGTATGCAGTATGAGAGACTGCCTCAGACCTTTGAAATATCACTTTTTTGGACCATAATTCCCAGAATCCCCCAGCCAGCACTGTCACTGGATAGGTTAGGTTTCCAAAAACTAACTCTTCCAAGCCCTCTCTTTCAGAACAAGAATGGTGGTGGCAGCAGCAATTTTTATGTTTTTGTTTTGTTTTGTTTTGTTTTGTTTATAGCCTGCCTTTCTCCCAATATGGGACGAAAAGCAATGAAACCACCAGATAGGTGCCTCTTCTCCCATCTGAAATGGTGGGAAACTTTGAAGTTCTGAAGAGTCCACAAGCCACAGTCTAGCCATGACAGGCAGACCAGCGGCTGTCAGTCTGCTAAGAAACTCCAGACATCAGGTTGAAACCATTAGGGAAGTTCAGCTTCGAAATTCGAACAAGGCCTGCAATGCTGCAGGTTGCTATCCAAGTCAAATAATGGATTCCGAAGCAGCTGGTTAAAAGCAGAAAGATTTTCCTAATATTTACATTCATATTTTACTGGACAATGTATGCTCGGAGTCTCTATTAAGCCATTATTACATTCTGCAGACGTCATTTTGACACATTTTTGAACGGAGCCTGGAAGCCCTTGTTTGTTCAGCTTTCCCCGCTGGGCATGCTGAAGAAGTTTGTTCCCTTGTAATTCCAGTTCTGCTCCAACATAGTACACTTTGCACAGGCCTCGTTCTGTTATTAACGCAACGCCTGGCGGACACAGGTGACTGGATTTTGAAAGAGTACCATGAACAGGCGTCTCTCTCTCCCTCCCTCTCTCAACACATTGGTGACATAAGACATTAGTGGATGGGGAAACTCAGGAGAAACAAAGAGCTTTTTCAAATCCCCAGACACAATGCTTGAAGCCTTCATGTTACAAACGCAGTGCAAAGCAAATGGGTCTAAACGGGTGATGAAACTATGAAGCATCCATCTTTCATGACCCCCAGCCCTATCTGTGCACCGAGACATTGCTGAAAACAGAGCTGGGAGCATTTCTAGCCCTCACCCAACTTCCTATAGAGCACAATCAATTTATATCAGAGGTGGCAAAAGTGTGGTCTCTAGGCCACAGATGGACCTGAACCCACTTTTGAGGCATGTGAAGGCATCACCCCCAGATCTCAAAATGTAGTCCAATCTTTGTTGCCTTTCCATCAGCAGGTGATCACTTTCTATTTCAACAAGCTTTGGGGGAACTGAATGCAAGGACTTTTAATACAGTGCATTTCATTGGGTTTTTAAATCTTTTTGCTTTTTAATGGATTTGTTTTAAAGAGTCTGGAGTAATAAACACCTGAGGCGAAGCACAAAATTCAGTGTATATAGAGCCATCGTACTGTCTAGTCTTCTTTATGGGTCTGAAACATGGGTCACCTATTGCCACCACTCACGACTCCTTGAACGCTTTCATCAGCGCTGTCTACGCACAATCCTAAATATATACTGGACTGACTATGTGACGAATGTTGCTGTCCTTGAGCAAGCAGAGATCACCACCATTGAGGCCATGATATTGAGAACACAGCTGTGCTGGGCAGGGCACGTTTCTAGGATGGACGACCATTGCCTCCCAAAAATAGTACTCTACGGTGAACTCGCCACGGGTCAGTGTAAGAGGGGTGCTCCAAAAAAGCGATACAAGGACTCCCTGAAACAACATCTCAGGCTCGGCCAAATTGATCACCAACAATGGTCCGCCCTAGCCTCACATCAGGAGGCATGGAGATACACTGTCCACAATGCTGCAGCCTTATTTGAGAACTCACGACGAACAAGTCTTGAAAAGAAACAACAATGCAGAAAGAATCACAACCCAGAAACATCACCCAAGGAGACCTTCTGCTGTGCTTTCTGCAACCGGACTTGTTTATCTCAGATTGGCCTTTTTAGTCATCAGCGCGCTTGCAGAAATTGCGGGATGAGTCCTTCCTGAATCTTCATTTGCGAAGAAAAGCCAGAGAGAGAGAGATTTTGGATCTATGGATAGTTAACTGCAGCTTAATAAAAACATTGTATGCCTTTGCATCCGTATTTGTTTTAATTTTTGTAAGCCACCTTGAGCCCCAGTTTTTGTAGGATATGAATGAATAGTCATCAATAGGAGTACAGTGTCTAGATCGAGGGCAGTAAAAGTCTATTCTGCTTTGGTCAGACCTCACCTGGAATACTGTGTCCAGTTCTGGGCACCACAATTCAGGATGGATATTGAGAAGCTGGAACGTGTCCAGAGGAGGGCAACCAAAATGGTGAAAGATCTGGAAGCCATGCCCTATGAGGAGTGGCTTAGCGAGCTGGGTATGTTTAACCTGGAGAAGAGAAGGTTAACAGGTGACATTATAGCCATGTTTAAATACTTGAAGGGATGTCATACTGTGGACGGAGCAAGCTTGTTTTCTACTACTTCAGAGACTAGGACATGGAATAATGTAGTAAAACCACAGGAACAGAGGTTCCACCTAAACATTAGGAGGAACTTCCTGACAGTAAAGGGTGTTTGGCAATGGAATGTGCTTTCTCAGGATGTGGTGGAGTCTCCTTCTTTGGAGGTTTTTAAACAGAGGCTGGATGGCCATCTGTCAGGAATGCTTTGATTGGGTATGCCTGCAGGGCAGGGGGTTGGACCAGATGCCCTTTGTGGTCACTTCCGGCTCTATGATTCTATGATGATGATGATGATGATCATCATCATCATCATCATCATCAACATCATCACAATTGGTTTCACAGTCTACCAGGTGTTACTAACTAGAATTTTGGATCATTGATGATTTGGGTTCTGTCCTAGAATCTAGTAATCAGTGCAATATCCTTGGGTCACATGGCACAGTCCAAGCAGTATCACTTTTTGGAATTGTGCTATCATGATCCTATCTATGGCCATTTCATTCAGTTACTTTGGCAGTCCATTTGGAATTGCTCCCAGAGCGCCACTCGCTACTGGGACTACAGTTGTTTTCTTTTCCCAGAGGCACAGAATCTCAATAGGAAGGTCTTGATGTTTCATAATCTTTCCCCTCTATTTGCTTTCAATTGCTGTCCCCTGGGATCTATGAGCCAAGCTGTTGTTGTTGCTGCCGCTGCTGCTGTATATTATTTTTTGTTGCTGTTGTTATTATTGGATGGATTTAGGCAATTGCCTCCCAGACATATACAGAGTACAATTTTGATAAAATGTAATGACTACAAATGCTATAAGCAAAATAATATTTCCAAAATCTTGAAGTTCACTGATTTTAGTGGTGCAGGCAGTCTCTTGGTTGATGCAGATCACATTTTTATAGTTACTATGTCCAGTTTGTCAGCTGGCAACCAACCATCTGGTGATGAACCTCATTGTATATAGGTAGACTGGTCCTCAGATAGTAGACACATAGGCTGCAGTGCAACACCCCTCAGTGTAGCATATATCTATATGTGCAGATAAGTTGGATCAGCACTATGCAAGCCCCATGCAGAATAACAACATTGTGCAACACATCAATAACCAGCACACCCACAATGTGCAATGTGCAACCTCAATGTACAATGCCCAACCACAATGCAAAATGTGAAATTGCAATGAGCAACTGCAATTCAGAATGAGCAATGTGCAATGCACAACTGCAATGTACAATGTGTGATTGCAATGCACAATACAATACACAACTCACTGTATGTGCAACTCCGCTTCTGCCACTGTCAGCGAAATATTATTTTGTGCTGTGGCACATAATTTGCATTGCATGCATAGCGTGACTTCTGTATGAATTTGTCACTAACAAAATGTCAGCCATAGTGCACCACTGGGGCCATCCCCAGTGGCTTACCAGTTTGGTAGAATCTACCAGAATCTCCTGACATAGCCCTCTAGAGCCCAGTGTCACCTTTGTATGATCATGAGGCAGCAAGGTAGGAATTTGTAGTTATGCCCATTCTGTATAACTAGATGGGGCAAAATATGAATAAGAATAAAAGCCCAGGTTGAAACACCTGTGAACTCTGGATTCCTGAAATCCAGAGGCAAATCTGGAGCCTATAATGTCAATATTTAAGGAAGACTGGGCAATCATAATGAACATGACTGTTTACCCTGATGTCATTCTCAACCAACACACTGTATGAATGCTCATCTGGCCATTGCCAAGATATACATTACTGTGACAATACATCAGTTAAAACAGCATTACTTCCCCCAGTGAGTGCAGCTAATCTCTTACAGTTTTCATGACCAGTTCCAGCCGATGCTGCAAACACATTCTCCACTGTTTTTCCACTCAGTCCAGGAAGACTAGAAAGGAGAGGCCACCCCACTCGATTCACCTGAACCTTTGTTACCTGTCTCTTGAGGCTGCTGTTCCATCATACCCATTAGAGTTTCAGGACACACCTGTACTACATGCTTAACCTGGTTTAATAGCCATTCCTTTCCCCCAAGAGAACCCTAAAAACTGTATAAAGCTGTGATTTTGTTAAAAAAAAAAAACTCCCTCGCCAGCATAAAATTCCCAGATTCTTTGGGCAACTGTTGAGCAAGTGTAAAACCAATGTATGTTCTATATATTATGGAAAGAGCCAGAGTGGTGTAGTGATTTGAGTGCTGGTCTTGGACTCAAGTTCGAATCCCCGTCCAACCATGGAAACCCACTGGGTAACCTTGGACAATTCACACATTCTCAGCCTCAGAGCAAGGCAAAGGCAAATCCACTCTGAACAAATCTTGCCAAGAAAACCCAATAATAGGGTTGCCTTGGGGTCACCATAAGTGGGAAACAACCTGAAAGCAAACAACAACAATTAACCCTTTTTTACTAACTTTTCTATATCTGCAATTTAAAGAATAGCAAGTTTTATTTGCCATGAGTTTTTACAACCTCCATCCCTCTTCATCAAATGCAATCAAATTTAGTCTCAGTTGTTAGTGGAGATGTTTGGGGAATGGAAGTTTAAAAGGCACCAGCAAGCCATCATCTTAACAATGGCTACTTAGCAGTCGTTGAGAGGTGATAGACATCCAGGGATAAGCAGATTAGCACATGCCCTGATAAAAAGCCTTTGTCCAATCCAAGTAGAGTTTAACCTCAAGGTGAACTCAAACTAGTGGGGCGTGGAATGGAAATTAGGATGGAGGGGGTGGAAATCAAAAAAAATTACAGGCAGAGAAAAATTGCTTCAGCAGCAGTCATAAAACAAATAAAAGCTGGGTGGTAATACAGATAAACCTTCATAAATGAGCTGATTAGCATATGCTGGGAGGTTAAAAGCCTTTGTCTCTATTGAAGCCACAGGGAATGGAACTGAAATATCCATTCCTTGTGGGCATTGTTGGGACTAGAACTGGGAACTGGAAAGTCCTGAGAGACTTAGGAGATTTTCACACGGCGAAAATATCCCCCGGAGAAATTGGGACGGAAATATTTCTGTCCTGGAAGCAGCGCCACAGTTCGCACGCTCACTTCCCTCTCCCGATATGCCGTCGTCCTCACACTGTGTTTTTTCTTCCCTTTTCCATAATATTTTATTAACGGCAAACTCCCGTTAGTAAAATATTATGGAAGAGGGAAGAAAAAACACAGCGTGAGGACGATGGCATATCGGGAGAGGGAAGTGGGCGTGCAAACCGCGGCGCTACTTCCGGGACAGAAATATTTCTGTCCCGATTTCTCTAGGGGATATTTTCACCATGTGAAAATCTTCTTAGACAAAGCTTGTGATATGCTCTGAGCACACCAAAGGGTGGTGGTGGTGGTGGTGGAAAAGAATTAGGAGGAGGAGGAGAATTTTCCAAGTATAAAACCGAACGTTGGGTCTTCCAGTTGATTTAGACCTCAGTTCCCAAAAGCCTGGGAAGCAAGGCCAATGGCAAGGGATTGTGGAAGCTGTGGTCTCTAGAACATCTGGAGGGATAAACACATCCCTAACTATACTGGATACTGCTGCAGGGAATTGCATGGTGGGATAGACACACTAATGCCCAATGACAGTTGCATTAAATTCTTGAATGTTCATTCATTTTTTAAGGGCTGCAATCACTTCCCACTAAGGAAGATGCGGGAGGCGGGATGACTTTAAAATATACCACAAAGTTCCTTCCCCAGGCAGAGGATGTGTCAGTCACTGCTAGAAGTTAATTGACTGATAAAAACATTGAAACAGTGTGGGAGAAGAATGCTGACTGCACATTTTGACTAGCATTTCAGCTTCTACAAAACTTGGGGGGAAGATGAGGGGGAGAGAAAACTGGGGATCTAAGAGAAATGGTTTGTCCCACCGGATTCCCATGTTCTATGCCAAGGACTTCTAGTTCCTTCCCACCTGTTTAACACTAGCAGTTAAAAAAATCCCCTCCTCCATATCATACCACTGAGAGGAAGAAAATACGGGGCAACTGGGGATTCATTTTTATGTGGAAGAACCATTCAGTGCTGGTATTCAAACTCCTGGGCTGAGAATCTAACAGTGTCATGGATCCATCCTATGGAATCCTGAGATTTATAAGTTGGTGAGACACTTTGAGCATTGGACTAGGGCTCTGGGAGACCAAGGTTAGAATCCCACTCAGCCATGGAAACCCCTACTTGACCTTGGGCAAGTCACACACTCTGAGCCTAAGAAGAAGGCCATGGCAAACTCCCTCTGAATAAGTCATGCCAAGAAAACCCCATCATAGAGTAACTGAAAGCTGGAGTCAACTTGATAGCACACAACAACAAGAAGAGGCACTTACAACACTGTGCTAGAGAGTTCTGGTGCAGTAATTCAGCAGAGAGGACCAGATTTCTAGAGCAGAAAATTCTAAGAGAATGTCTTTTGCTACTGGTCCAGCTGGTGGAACAAGAGGCTCTTGCTAAAAATCAACGTAGAACATGAAAGCCTGAGGGCAGCCAATCCCTACATGACAAGTCCAGGATTATACCTTGAAAAAGTGACTTTCTTGGACCACAACCCCATGATTCCTCCAGAGACTACCTTGCATTTCCAAGCTCTGCTCTGATTTGATTCTTACAGTCAATTCTATGGCCCAACTTCACACAAGCTTTCTCTGTTTGAAACTGAATACCCAAATATGAATATAAAAAGAGCCATGATAGAGTAAGAAGGTAGTGTACTATGTGTAGTAATGGTCAGAAGACTGAGTTGTGACTGGAAACCCCAAAGTCTGGAAACCATGCGCTATGAGGAGTGGCTTAGGGAGCTGCTATGTTTATCCTGGAGAAGAGAAGGTTAAGAGGTAACGTGATAGCCATGCTTCAATATTTGAAGGGATGTCATACTGAGGATGGAGCAAGCTTGTTTTCTGCTGCTCCAGAGACAAGGACACAGAGCAATGGACTGAAACTACAGGAAAAGAGATTCCACCTAAACATTAGGAAGAACTTCCTGATGGTAAGAGCTGTTCAACAGTGGAATACACTGCCTTGGGAGATTATCAGATGCGGCAAAAACTGTGTCAGAAGATCACAACGAGAACAGAAATGGGGGATATTATCAGATCACATCGTCCTTCAGCATCCTGAGGGTGAAGCATGGGCGTAAGGCATCCCTTTTTATTGGTGGCTTGTCCCCGTCAATGAAAAAGGGAAGCCTTATCCACGGCAGCAATACACCTTGGGAATGCTGACGATGCACACGTCTGATAATGTTGCCCTTTCTGTTCTCATCATGATCTTCTGACGTGGTTGGGGACACAGGTTTTTTGCTGCATTTCCCCGTGTCTGATAATCTCCTCGTAGTGTGGTGGAGTCTCCTTCTTTGGAGGTTTTTAACAAAGGGTGGGTGGCCATCTGTGTATTCCTGCAAACGGGATGGCCCTTGTGATCACTTCCAACTCTGTGATTCTATGATTCTAAACTCTAGCTGAGCCATTGGGTGGCTGTAGACCATTCACACTCTGTCTACCTAAACTACTCCATGGGGGAGACAAGAAACACTGTGATCACCTTAGAGGAAAGGGGGGGGGGATATAGCTATAATAATATTCAGTGCAGGGGGAACCTGCTACTTTTAATGAAAAAAGGTCACTTCACAAATGCAAAGTGGGGTGGGAACTCAGAAATAGTATGTACCACGACTCTCAGAACCCCTAGCCAATATGGCTAGTGACAATGGTAGCTGGGAAGATTCTGCAAGCTGCTTCCAAAAAAGCACTTGCCATTTTTGAAGAAGGATGTGCTTGTGTGCCTCACTCTGCCTTGCATGACAAGAGCTTTCCAGCAGAGATGAGAGCCTAGACTTGACCAAGGTGGGACTTCCCCCACATGAATGTCACTGCTAGCCTACTTTCTTCACACTTGGTGCAGGATGAGCTAGGGACAGGAAAAATACAAAACAGAAAGAAGACTAACAAGTGGTTCTTGCAGGATTCATTTGCCAACCAGTACTCAGCCCCGTAGTCTGTCTAATCCAGCACCCGGTCTCTCACAGCATTGTTGTTGTTATATTTATTTATTTATTTATTTCTATCCTCCCTTTCTCCCCAAATTGGGACTCAAGGCAGTTTAAAATAAAATAAAAAACAGTACTGCTAAAAACACACCAAAAAGTGAACATTAGAATCATAGAATCATAGAATTGTAGAGTTGGAAGAGACCATGTGGGCCATCCAGTCCAACCCCCTGCCATGCAGTAATATACAATCAAATCATTTCCGACAGATGGCCATCCAGCCTCTGTTTAAAGATCTCCAAGGAAGGAGACCCCACCATGCTCCGAGGGAGTGTGTTCCACTGCCGAACAGCTCTTACTGTCAGAAAGTTCCTCCCCATGCTGAGGTGGAATCTCTGTTCCTGGAGCTTGCACCCATTGCTCCGTGTTCTAGTCTCTGGAGCAGCAGAAAACAAGCCCGCTCCATCCTCAATGTGACACCCCCTCAAACACCTAAACAGAACTATCACATCGCCCCTCAACCATTTTTTTTCCAGGCTAAACATACCCAGCTCCCTAAGTCTCTCCTCATAAGGCATGGTTTCCAGACCTTTCACCATTTTAGTCGCCCTTCTTTGCACATGCTCCAATTTGTCCATATCCTTTTTGAATTGTGGTGCCCAGAACTGGACACAGTATTCTAGGTGAGGTCTGACCAAGGCAGAATAGAGCAGCACTATTACTTTCCTTGATCTAAACACTATACTTCTATTGATGCAGCCCAAAATCGCATTGGCCTTTTTAGCTGCTGCATCACACTGTTGACTCATGTTCAACTTGTGGTCTACTAGGACTTCTAGATCCCTTTCACACATCAGTCTCATTCAGCCAGGTCTCTCCCATCCTATATCTATGCATTTTGTTTTCCCGCCCTAAGTGCAGTACCTTATATTTCTGCGTATTGAGATACGTCTTCAGTTTCTTCTGTGAATTTCATTGGATGCTCCCTGGTTTCTGCTTCTTTTGTCTTAGGGAAGAAATGTGTCATCTTAGCCTAATCAATGGCTTGGATCCTATTTATTCATTTAAAATGGCACTAAATTATTGACAGTATTAAAATGGATTAAAATGACTCTTTAAAAGATAAAATACAATTAAAAGATAAAAGCAATAAAAACAGTTCAGCTTTTGCTGGAGACATCTGCTGGTTAGCCTCCAGCAAACGCAAAAATGCCACAGGAAACAAACAGCCATCCAGTCATATCTGTACTTCACACCTGTCTACACTGCAGAAATACAGCAGTTTGACACCACTTTATCCACCATAGTAGTTCTATTCAGTGGCAGCATTGGGTGAGAGGGTGCAGAGAGCCAAACCACACCAGACGACACCATTGGGGAGGGGATGACACCAATCTTAGTGATGCCACATGTTCTATCCTATGAAATCCTGGTATTTGTAGTTTTGTGAGGTATTTAGCCTTTTTCTATCAGAGAACTCTGGTGCCTCACCAAACTACAAATACCAGGATTCCGTAGGATAAAATAATGGTGGAGGAAGTGGTGTCAAACTGCTGTACTTCTGCAATGTAGACAGGCCTTTCAGAAATATAATATTCTGTTCCACTTTCATGGCTACGGGGATGTCAGTGAGGGCCAGCATGGTGTAGTGGTTTGGGTAATGGACTAACACTTTGCAAGACCAGGGTTTGAATCCCTATTCAGCCATAGAAACACACTGGGTGACCTTGGGTATGTCATATTCTCCTTGCCTATGAGGAAGGCAAAGGCAAACCCCATCTGAACAAATCTTGCCAAGAAAGCCCCATGATAAGTTTGCCTTAGTGCCGCCATACTTTGGAATCAACTTGAAGGCGCACAACAATAAAAAAGGATATCAGTGGATTTGTTGCCATCCAACAATATGTCTAATCCTTCAAACCTACTTGACTGCATCCTTACTTACTGCTGCGTTTTCAATTTTATTTTTAATTTGATTGTATTTTAATGTTATTATAACGTGAAGTGCTTTTTCCTTTTACAAAGCCTTTTTCTCAGCCTCACCCAAAGTTTTGTTTTGAGTCCCATTTTGGGGGCAAAAGATAGGATATAGATCAAATAAGTGAACCACATTTAAGCTCCCTGAAAAGTTTCAATAATGGAAAGCAAAAACAAAAGAGAGAAAAGAAGACAGAGGTGACAAAAGGTGATCTTCCATTATGCTTTCAAAATATCACACAATTTACAATAACTCCACTAAGGGCTTGTCTATATGGCTAAAATACTCCTCATAGAATTCAAGGAGAATGAATTTTGTCCCAATGGGATCCCACATCATTTTGCCATATTTGGAAGGAAGGGGGCCAAAAACTCCAAACAGTCTGCAGGAAAAGCCTTTTCAGCTTTTCCCAATTTTTTTTAAACACTGCAATGGAAATGTGCATTCCTGCTCATTGGGACAGCCAATTCACTTTGCTGAGCTTTCCCAATAAGAGCGGAAGTGGAAAGCTGATTGGCCAGATGTGTGCAGGGGGCAGAGCTTGCTGACAAGGCAAGTGCCCAGAACTGCCATGTTGGATTTTCGCTGTATCAATTGCGCACTGAGGTGACAAAACAGCCTTTCTTTTTTTGGTCCTGTCTATTTAAGGAGAAGATCGTACTTCCGCACCTTGGATTTGTTTTGGTTTTTTAAAAAAATACTATCCACTGGCAGCAACTGGTGACAATAAAAACGCAAGTAATTCACTCACACCCACCATCTTGATTCGCAGGCATTCCCATTTGAACATCAAACCCATATGGCTTCGCATGCCTGCAATCTTGACAAAAAAACGCAGAGACAAATGAAAGCTTATGCAAACTGGCATTACTGCACATCAGTCCACATTTTATTGCATCATATAGACAAGCCATAAGTAAGATATGTAATATCAAAGAAACAGAGTATGGCTGGCATCCTGTTTGTGACATACAAATGAGTAAGTTACCCCATAGATGCAGGGAAGATTATTAGCCCAATGGACATATTCTGCTGGCAAAACTCATAGTGGAGTTGTGCATACAGCCATATTGCAGCTGCACATTGCATAACAGCACCCAGTCATTGGCATGTGGTGTGCAATAGTGCTATTCTGCATGGGAGTTGTGTAGCACTGGAGTAGCATATCTCCACATGTGGATATTTACACTACACAGGAGTTTTGGGGTTGGAGCCATGACTGTAAAACAGTGGTGGACAAAGGGTGAACCTGGAGCCACTTGTAGCCCTACAGGGGTGGTTGTGTGGCCCTCAACCCTCCCAGGGTCCTTGGAAGATCCTTTTTCTGGCCAAAAAAAGTGTGAGTTGCCTCTCATGGAAGCCGTTAAATAGGATGCACCCCCATATGTACCCCCATACACTATTTAACATTACAAAAATAGCAATTTTTCAAAACCAGAAGCATTTTTGTGTCCCTGCAACCCCCAAAATATCCTGGGGCAAAACAATTGCCTTCCCCCAACCCATAGCATTTGTCCAGCCCTCCTGTAATGGCCTTTAATCGGCCTATTTTTATCCTGTCTTTATTCCAACAAGGCTTGGATAGGATTGGGATGCCTTGTATTTTCCCAGCACCCTGGCAAGTAGATACAAGGCAAAAAAAACAAAAAAAAAACGGATTGGTCTGCAGTAATGGCAATTGGCAGCAGCTGCTATTTGTCTTAATGGGTTTTTTGGGGGGGGCAGATCACAGGCATGCAAACCTATATGCATTTGCTGTACAAATGGGCATGCCTGCAAATCAAGATGGCCGCCACGAGTGAATTACTCGTGTTTTTACTTACCTTAATTTGCTGATGCCAGACCCACCGCATATATCTGACCAATCATCTGCTTTGTGTTGGGAAAGCGAATCAATTTGGTCACTTGTCTCAACAAGCAGGAATGAGCATTTCCTTCACTGTTTTTTTTTTAAAAAAAAAAACTTTGGGAAAAGTTGCAAAAGTTTTTCCCACGTACTTTTTGGCGTATTTGCCCCCCTCCTTCCAAATACAGTCGAGCGATGCAGAATCCCATTGAGACAGGTCATAATCTCCTCACATTCTGTGAAGTATTTTCACCATTTAGACAACCCCTGAGAAACAGCAGTCAAAACAAGTGAAGGCATGAAAGCTGAAAAACAGCTGAAGTTGGATCTCCCTGGTCTAGCTGCAAGGTAACCAGGATTGCCATTGTGAAAACTGGAGAGAGCTCCTGTCCCTTTAAGGATTGTGTAGAAGAGAGAATTTCAGGAGCTTTTGTTCAGTTATGCAAACAGGCAACAAGCAAGGCGCCTGCTGAAATTCTCTCTTCTTCACAACCCTTAACACCAGGGGCCCTCTCCAGTTTTTAATCTGGCAACCCTTGAGGTAACACAAGCCAAAAGAGTGCAGCTTTCTATAGGGCAAATGCTCAGAGAAGAGTAATGTTGCAGGGGCAGCCATGTGGATTGTTAAAAAAAAAGAGATACAAAATCCATCCTGTGGTAATTTGTTGTGCCAACCAAAAGGCATGAAAAGCCTTGCATTAGCTTTCTAGGCCTCACAGGTGTCCATCTATCAGTGATGGTAAAATAACATATGGGGTGCAAAGAGACAGCGTTGTGGCCCCAGAATCTCCATTCTACTTTTAATGTTATAGCAAGTGTGTATAGACAAAAAGTTGAAAGGGCTGAAAGAGAAAGGTAAGTTAGGGAGGAGGAGGAGGAGTCCATGGGTCCGTTAAGACTGGAATGCACAGATATTTCTTCATGAAAGAGACATTTCTCAAAGGTCATGTTTCAGTGTTCTTCTGCCTCACAGCCTGTGACACATACACGCTCCCCCAGGAGAAAAAAGGACATATCACATTGTGATGTCCCATTATCTCTGGCCACTCAGTGGAATCACGGTACCCAGGTGGCTTGGCTGTCAAACAATCCCATCTTTCATCTCTCCGGCGTCTGTTGCATCGGTCCCCCAAACCCGTTCTTACTCCCCTGCCATCCCCCACTCTGACCAGACCGCAACACAGACCACAAAAATGCAAAGAGGAAACGTGTGTACCTAGATGACGCAGAGCAACAAAGTGAAACTATTCTTTGTCTTGCAATGCACTGGAGTCCAGCTAAAATTGAGTGAGCTGGGAAGTTGCAGAATGAAGAAAAGTCTGAAAAAGGAATAAAGCATAACAACATTCACACAATGCTCCAATATATTCTTGTGACATGGAGATCTCAAACAGAGAAGGGTGATGAAGGACCAATGCATGAATTTGTTTCATTTTGTTGTTTTAAGCTAAGTGCTGATGGAGGCCTGCAACCTGCAGAAAGTCACATCTTTTCACCTGAAGTTGGAGATGTTGGCGTTGTCTCAATGGCAAAAATACTCCTCACGGATCACGAGGAGAATACAATCTGTCTTCGTGGCATCCCGCATTGTTTTGCCATATTCAGAAGGAGGGGAGCTAAATATGCCATATACTCCGCAGGAAAAGCCTTCTCGTCTTTTCCCGGAGTTTTTGAAAAACAGGGGGAATGTGCGTTTCTGGTAGTTGGGACAAGTGACCAAACCGATTCACTTTCCCAAGGGAGCAGAAGCTGTAAGCTGATTGGTCAGACAAGCACAGGGGGTGGGCTTGCTAATAAGGCAAGCACCAGAACTGCCATGGGTTTTTTGCCTTAGCAAGCAAGCGCTAATGCAATAAAATGGGGGTTGGGTTGGGTCTTGTTTTTTGTTTTGTTTTGTTTGTTGTTGTTTTGTTTTTGTTTTTTGTTTTGCTTTTCTATTAACGTTAGCACCTTAGATATGCTTTTTTAAAAAAATACTGTTCAGTGGTGGCAACTGTTGAGAATAAAAATGCAAGTAATTCACTTGCAGCTGCCATTTAGATTCACATGCACACCCATTTGCACATTTGCATGCCTGCAATCTATCTAAAAAAAACCAAATAAACATTAAGACAAATCACAGCTGCTATCAGTTGCCTTTACTGCAGAGCAATCTGATTCTTTTTGCCTCGCATAGACAACCCCAGGAAGTATGGGTCTATCAATAGCTATTCAGTCTTCATGACAACAGAACTGAGCCTCAATATTCAATGGCCATGTAAATGAATAACAAATGCTGGAGACAGGCAACAGAAGATAGTGTTTTGAGTTTATGGTGCCTTGCTGGAGAGGGCTGGTAACTGGGTGGCCCTCCAGATGTTCTTGGACTGCAGCTCCCAGCTTTCTTGCCATGGCTGAGGGTGCAGGGGGTTGCAGTTCAACAGCATCAGAAAGGCTACACAATTAACATCCAGTTCTAGAAGCCTTTGCATGACTGCTGTTGGAATGCAAGTCTGAAAGGGCAAGTTTATGTCTTTATCAGAGCATGAGTAATGAATTACAAATAGCAAGTTACTTGTAATTAATTCCTTTCCCCAATAAATAAGATATAACTATAGTATACAGGCTTGCAACTTAATAAGGGACAAGCAATTTGTGGCTCCTGTTGCAACATAATTTAACCTTTTAGTTGTTTTTCTAATTTACTGGGATCCCCTCATTAAATTCTGGAGGAAGAATATCACAAGATTCAAGTGCTGGCTCATGCTGGGCCTTATACCCAGCTTTGTCCTCTGTTGTGAGTGTAAAACATGGATAGGAGGAGCATGTTTTGTGCCATAGGAGAGCACTTTGTTGTTTCCTGATGTTTTGCTATTGTTGATGTTGTTAACTGCCATCAAATCAGTTTCAATTTATGGCAACCCTATGAATGAGGGGTGTGGTGTTTTGTTTTGTTTTTTTACAGTAACTCAAAGTAACTAGTTGTTTTTGAGAAATGGAGAAAAACTATGCATTACTTTTAATAATTGTTGTGACACTAACCAACCACTTTGGGCTTCAATCCAGAATCAATTGCTTTTTAATAACCTCTTTCTAAGCTCCTTTTAAAAAATTAAACAAGGATGGGTCTTCTGGACATTCCAGAGGTCACAAAATTAGGCAGTAGCGACATGCAGCCTGCTGGTCACATGTCTACCATGGTCTAGTCTAACTCCTTACTGGTGCAGGAAACTATGAGCATCCCACAACCTGAAAGCCAGAAGCAACTGGTAATCCCCATGTGAATAGGATGGTGACTCCACTGTGGATTTTAGTTTTTAAAGGTTCAGGACCCTGTCCTCCAAACAGGTTCACAAACCAATGGTTTGTGCCTCTGCGTCTCAGCCCCTTCTGTTCTGTATTTGTCTGTGTTACTGTACCTCCAAATAGGCCTGGGCCTTGGAGAGTTCCTTTAAAGTTCAGACTAAAATCCATAGCGGAATTCATTGTCCTACTGACATTGGAGCAACCAACTGTTATCACCGAAACCCTAACAGATGGGATAGGACAGAGAAGAAATAACGAAGCAATAGGAGTAACCAGACTAAAATGGAAGTTGTTCAAGAAAAGAAAGAAGAAGGAAAAAGAAAGCAAAGGAAGGAAAGAAGGAAAGGCAAGTGTAAAGACAGGAGTTTTTCAGAACTTTTAAAATAAAGGAAGAGGAGAAGCCAATCGAATCAAGGCTGGAAGAGTTTTCGGCATATGGAATATCGAGATAAAAACAAAACAAAGCCAAGACATAGGGCATGAGAGGTGAGGTTAAAAAAAAGATTAGCATCTGGTTAGCAAAGAGACCAGGGGAGAGTATGAAGAGAAGGCAGAGATGAGAGATAGCAAGAACCAAGAACATGAAAACTCTTAAAACTTGTAGCAGGAGCTTAAACATAAGCTGGGGAGTGGGAAGAAGGAGGCAGGCAATTTATAACTTTTTTTTTTTTTAAGGAGAAAGATGATCAAAATGAGTGGACTAGAAATAATTTGGGATTAAAAAATAGAACAAGAAGTTTGAAATGAGTGCATTCATCCATTCTTGGATGAAAGACTCAGAATCTTGTACATTCTACCATGGTAGTGTTTGATGGCCACCATTTTTTTCCTGAAAGGTTCCTCTTCTTCAATACCGATAAGGCAAGCAGGTACACGCCAGTGGTGACTGCTGGTTTCCATATCAAAGAGTCAGTGAATTTGTTCTGGGTTTTAGTCCGGCGTTTCAAAAAGCTATCCAGGATATGAAATGTTTTGGATAGCTCCTGTAAAGTTTGGACTGCAACCTGGAGTCGGTTCACCACCGCACTGGCATGGAAGCCACCAGATACCAGTGTAGGAGTACAGATATGGGCGGGGAAAATGAGGATATTGCCAACCATATTTTCCTTCAGTCTCCAAATTTCTAGCATTGCAAAGCTGTTCCCACCTCAAACTCTTGGCTTTGTTCGAATTCCCTGGGTCACATTTTGTATTGTATTTCTAAATGCGCAGCTGAAGTTTTAAGTTACTTAAACTCTAGAAACTGAAGGAAAATTTCATTTGGAGGAACAGAATTCTTATTTTAGAGGGGCAATGTCTTCATTGCCCCCCTCCCCACTCCTATAGCTACACCCCTTTGCCACTGGTACAGCACAATCCTCACCATGTTGGAAATATTAAATTTGGCCAAGTGTGGATGTGGGAGAATATTGCTCTAGTTCCTTTATTTTCTTGAAGAAATGACCAAAATTCATAAACTGTATGTTATGGGAGAAATTAAGCTCATTTGAAATATGGTACTGGAGTTTTAGAGATAGCATGGGCTGCTGCCATGCTGCAGAAATAATGCAGTTTGACACCGCTTTAACTGCCATGGCTCAATGCTATGGAATTCTGGGATCTGTAGTTTTGAGATATATTTAGCCTTCTCTGTCAGACAGCTCTGGTGCCACAACAAGCTACAAGTCCCAGGATTCCATCAGATTGAGCCATTATAGTTAAAGCAGATTCAATTATCCGCGGATGGCGACAGCGGGGGGTGTCCCTTTCCTCCCGGGATCGCTTCCTGGATGAAATGGTGATGCAGGGGAGAAGGGAGGGGAGGAGAGATCTGCCTCCCTTCTCCCTTTGCCTGTGGGATAGTTGCCCGGGATTGCTCCTGGGTCTGAAATGGTGATGCGGGGGTGAAGGGAGGGGAGGAGAGATCTGCCTCACTTCTCCCTTTGCCCCTGGGATCACTCCTGGGGCCGAAATGGAAATGTGGGGAAGAAGGGAGGAGAGGAGAGATCTTCCCCACTCCTCCCTTTGACCCCAGATCACGGTGCAGGATCCCTCCTGGGCTGAAATAGTGATACGAGGGCAAAGGGACGGGAGGAGAGATCTCCCTCCCTCCTCACTTTGCCCCCAGCTCACTGTGCAGGATCGCTCCCGGGCTGAAATGGTGATACGGGGGCAAAGGGAGGGGAGGAGAGATCTGCCTCTCTTCTCCCTTTGCCCCTGGGATAGGTACACAGGATCAGTCTTGGGCCAAAATGGTGATTGGGGTGTTTATTATTATCTGCAGATTTCGTTATCTGCAGGGGTCCCCGGAACCCCTCTGGCTTTTCTTCGCAAACGAAGATTCAGGAAGGACTCATCCCGCGCTTTCTGCAAGCGCGCTGATGACTAAAAAGGCCAATCCGAGATAAACAAGTCCGGTTGCAAAAAGCACAGCAGAAGGTCTCCTTGGGTACTGTATTCGTGACTGGCCAATAATTATGCTGAATGATGGGATTCGTTTTAGTAATGGCCTCACCACAGCATCTTTTCAGTAGAATGGACACCTCCCTTGCTGCAGTGAGGCATTCACCACTCCCCTTACCCACTCAGCCAGCCTCCCCCTTTCAAGAACCAGGAAGGGCAAGGATACATGTGGCGGCTCTCACTTCTCCAAGGATCCTGTCCACATCCTCAGGCTGCACAAATTGAAAGTTATCCAGTAATACAGAACAAGCACTTTTGTGTTTATCTTTTTACACTTTTTTAAAAGTTATGAATTCTAAAGTATGTGTTGACTGTTTTTAACATATATTGGTTTTATATGTTCTTTTAATGGGTGTTATGTGTTTAATCTGATCTTGTTCCCCACCCAAATCCATAGGGAAAGGTGGGTAAGAAATAAATTATGGCTGTGATTCTGTATCACCTACTAAGCTACATATCACTTTAATTACTTAGATAAGTTGGAAATTATCAGACCAGCATCTAAAAACATTTTTGTCCCACTATATTTTAAAGTATCCTTGCATAATAACACTTCTTATCACACATTGCTGGAATCACAAGAAAAAGCCACCCCTGAATTGTTGCAACAGGACCACTAGTGTTGTTTACTTCCGCATTTTCACATGGGCAAGACTTTTCGGCAGTTCTCACGAGAAGACGCAAGTATGCTTAAAAGTCTAAAAACACCTAAATTAACAAACAAAATGAACACTCAAGCACTGAAACACACTTAAAAACTTGCCAGCAAAATGGGGAGGTTCATAAAAAGAGCATCCCATACCTAGTTTTTATGTTCTCACCCAGAAGTGTTCTTCCAGGGACTGCCCATTGATGCTGTAATCATGAGAGCAGAATGGGATGCGGTTTCACACGCAGGTGATATCGCAAAAAAAAAAAAATGCCATGGGATAGCAATTGATGGCTTGGCTCATTAATAAAAAAGAATGCCTTGGGCACAGCAGCAGAACGCTTGGAGAATGCAAGGACAACAACGCCGTGCAATAACCCTTTTGCAGTATCCTGTCATCTTTATCATTCCATAGTTGCTGCATCTGATAATCTCCCTGGTGTCACCCAGCCCACACACTCCCATCCCCAGTTACCAGGCAGCAGCCTCTGTGAGCGACAGGGATCTGTTCCCCTGTCAGTTGGGAAGCAGCTGGCTGACATTGCCATCCCCCGCCCATGCGTGACCTCCGGATCAACAGTCAGAAGGAGAGTCCCTTTAGCAATTCCACCTTGTACCAGAGATCACTCACTGGAGAGAGGGTGGGAACACGAGTCAGCTGCTTCCTAACTGACAGGGGAACAGATCCCTGTCACTCGAAGTGGTTGTTGCCCAGTAAGGGGGAACCTGGAGGACTTTCATGTCTTCCTCATATTACTGAATTGTGTATATGAATTCTCTCTGGCTTTTCTTCGCGAACGAAGATTCAAGAAGGACTCATCCTGCGCTTTCTGCAAGCACGCTGGTGACTAAAAAGGCCAATCCAAGATAAACAAGTCCAGTTGCAGAAAGCACAGCAGAAGGTCTCCTTGGGTGATGTTTTTGGGTTGTGATCCTTTCTGCGTTGTTGTTTCTCTTCAAGACTTGTTCGGCGTGAGTTCTCAAATAAGGCTGCAGCATTGTGGACAGTGTATCTCCATGCCTCCTGATGTGAGGCTAGGGCGGACCACTGTTGGTGATCAATTTGGCCGAGCCTGAGATGTTGTTTCAGGGAGTCTTTGTATCGCTTTTTTGGAGCACCCCTCTTACACTGACCCGTGGCGAGTTCACCGTAGAGTAGCATTTTTGGGAGGCGATGGTCGTCCATCCTAGAAACGTGCCCTGCCCAGCGCAGCTGCATTCTCAATATCATGGCCTCAATGCTGGTGATCCCTGCTTGCTCAAGGACAGCAACATTCGTCACATAGTCAGTCCAGTGTATGTTTAGGATTGTGCATAGACAGTGCTGATGAAAGCGCTCGAGGAGTCGTAGGTGGTAATTAAAAACTCCATTGCCTCCAAACTCGAAACCTTGACAACAGGACACTCTGATCGCATTATTTCCTTACGCCTCCCACATGTTGTTCTCTTTAATATATATGCCCCAACTATGCAAGCCGACCCCGTAGAGAAAGACAAATTCTACACAGACCTACGCCAACTCATACAAAAAGTCCCTGTAGAAGATAAAATTATTATCCTTGGTGACTTCAAAGTATATGAATTAGTGTGTCTATGAACTAGTGGGTTGTGAATATGAACTAGTTGCCAATGTGTAATTCTAGCTGAATTGAGTTACTAAATTCACATAGTGCTTTAGTGAATTCTGGATATTTTTATCACTGCTACTACTACACTTTACAGGGATACTTAAAATTATATATATTTGCTGGGGAAACCCATAATCTCCCTGTCCCACCCACGCCACAAGCTACTGTGAGGCTTGCATCTAAACTGAAAGTGGAAAATGGAACCCAGAAGGGAGTGGAAAGTAAGATCAGCCTCCCTGCTTCTTAAAAAGTCCCAAATCCTGAAAGCCCTGGCTTTCCTACATCACTGGTTTCATGACGAAATATTCAATCATTAGTGTGGGGAGAGAGGGAATTCCTGCACGCAGAATGAACACATTTTCTACAATCAAGGTGGTGTTTTCCTGTCTCCCACTTTACCAATATGGAAGAGCTTTCAGACATTGGCCTCAATCCAACATCTCCTTAGCATAGCATAAATACCTGCATGCAGACACATGCCACAGCAGCACTATGCAACCCTCTTGCAGAATAGCAACATTGCACAACACACATCAATGACTGGGTGCCATTGTGCAATGCACAATACATGCTACACAACCAGAATGCAAAATATAGGATGCACAATTGCAATGTGTAATTGCGATGCAACACAGGGGATCCAAAATCCAAAAACGTAGTATAGGATGCACAACCTCACAATGTACAACTTGACAAGACACAGATGAACATGCTATCTGTGCAGCTTTGCTTCCACTGCTATCAGCAGAATACATCAATTGTGCAATAGTGACTTTTTGGCCCGTATGCATAGCGTGACTTACACATGCAGATGTCCCAAAGTGAATTCTGGCCGTATTTGTTTCCCCTATCTCTTGGAGCCCCAAATGGTACTGTACAGGCAAAGCTTCATAACTTCTTTCGGCAGGTTGAATAAAATACCTCTATGTCTTAAAGCCCCATTTCATCTCCAGGTGAATGGATTCCTCATTATTCATCTTAATTCCACAAGCAGTTTATCCTCTTTTTTTTCCCATCCAAATCAAAGAAATGTGCCATGGTTACAAACTCATTCCCATGTATAATTATACTTTCCCAGTTAATTACAAGATGTTCTAATTAATTACATTTAATGATTAACGTACAAAACATAGAAGGGATGAGCACAACAGTTGCTCTTAAAAGATAGGTCCAGGCTAGTTTCCCCCCACTTATCAAGAAAATGTGGAGAAATTAAAAAGGGAAAGAGAGTGAGAAAGAGCGAAAAAGCCATGAGGCTGTATCAACAACAACCAAAGAAAGAACAATAATTATGTCCAAACGAGACTCTATTTTTTCCCCTCTGGAGTTCCTTTGCTGCCTTCTACCACCTTCCCATCCAAGTTTTGATTACTTTAATTGGATTCTGGTTGTCATTGACTCTGTTGTTGATTTGTACAGTAATTAAGTTAAGTTGGTGCATAATGTTACATCGGAGTTTACATGATGAATTCATGCTGCAATTATATGGAAATGAATACTCGCGTCTCCAGGAGAACAGCTGTACTAGGTAAGGTGGCCTCCTCATCTCTAGCCATAGTGTCATTTTATGCCCCTCTATGGTGGAACATCATGTTCTGAGGTTCACCTCAGCTAATCTCTCAGGTTACCTACTAGGGCCTGCCTAAGACCTTTTGCTGCCAGAGTCAAAAAAGCTAGGTGGTGCAACCCCCCATCCCATGTCCAAAACCTAATAAGACTGACAGCTGAATATTTCTTCAATGTTGGTGGTGGAGCAGTTTCTGAAGGCATGAGGCTAGTGTAGGAGTGAAGGGCAGGCCATGGGGCATACAGCTTTCTACCTGAGGCAACTGTTTCCCTCTGCCTAATGGTAGAGCCAGTCCTGGTCATAGGGCCTGAGTTAAATTCTATGTTTTGATAGAAAAGAGAAGCCATGGACCTCAGTTTCTGCAGCCACATGAAGGTCAAGTTTTCATCCAAACCAAAACTGAGGGGCCAGGGATTCCAACTTACCAGAAATCTAATGTGTACTAATCTGGACTTTGTGGATTAATTATCTAGATTTCAGCTAATTATTAGGCAAAAGTAAGGCTATACTGAACAGAACGCAGAAAATATATCTTTGTGGACTACAACTTCCAAAAGGACATCATAGGCTTGTCTACACTTATTTAAAAAAACCAAATCCCCCTGCAAATTTCCTCGAATCTGTGGTGATCAGGCCACACGTCACATGGACCAGATTTGGGACATTAGGCGTATTTTACCTAAATGTGGGGTATGTTGGATTCTGGGTTTTCACCACATTTTCATCCACCACAACCGCTGCCACCACTGCAACCACTGCCGCTGCTGACACCACAACCAATTTTAAGTTCAGAAGGAAGTTCCCAGCCAAAGGGAGAGGTTTTCTCCTTTCCCCTGGCTCGGCAGCACTACTCCACTAACCTCACTCACCCATTGCTTTCTTTCAAGCATTTCTTCCTGCAATGGGCAACCAGAAGAGTGAGTGAAGGAAGCACTGCCAAGCCAGGGGAAGGGAAAAAACCTCTCCTTTCAGCCGGGAACTGCCTCTGGGGCTTTAAATTATGGTCATAGAATCATAGAATTGCAGAGTTGGAAGAGACCACGAGGGCCATCCAGTGCAACCCCCTGCCATGCAGGAAATCACGATCAAAGCATCCCCGACAGATGGCCATCCAGCCTCTGTTTAGAAACCTCCAAGGAAGGAGACCCCACCATGCTCCGAGGGAGTGTGTTCCTCTGCCGAACAGCTCTGACTGTCAAAAAGTTCCTCCTAATATTGAAGTGGAATCTCTGTTCCTGGAGCTTGCATCCATTGCTCCGTGTTCCAGTCTCTGGAGCAGCAGAAAACAAGCCTGCTCCATCCTCAATGTGACACCCCTTCAAATACTTAAACAGGGCTATCATATCAAGGTGGCGGTGTTGGTGGTGACAGTGGATGAAACTCCGCAGGGACAGTGAAGACAAGTTACCCCACATTCCTGCAGAGATTAATAATGCACAGGGCTTCAGGGCAGATGCAGGGACATGTGAGCAGAACTCCATTCTGGGTTTTTGCCCCACATCTGCAATTCTATGATTCTATGATTCTATGATTCTATGTAGACAAGCCCCATGACATCATTATTATACTGTGTGTGTCTCCATTCCCCCAAGCCAAAAACATGAGGTAGGGAAAGGAAAAATAAAGGTGTTGTCATCTGATCTGGACAATGGCTAGAATCCTATTGGTTAGCCCCAATTAGAGGTAGACCCATTGAAATAACTGTTGATGTAGGTAAATATAATTGATACAATCAGTCTGCTTTGGTTGAGACTCATGGTAGGATATAGGCTATACACTTAATATGAGCTAATATGAGTGATTTTGATTAGTCAGAGAGTCCCAATAATACCCCATTCGTATAAGGTTATAAGACTGAACAATAACAGTCATCATTTTAATTTTCTATTTCTTTCTCTCTTTTCATCTATTTGTTTTAAGAAACAACCTTGGTCCCAATTAAACCCATATTGCCAACTGCGCACAATCTTATTTTGTACTGCACAGTTTATTTTCCTCCAGCACCAAATGTATTTAGGTGTACATTGGAATAATGCCTTGCATCAGTATTGAAATCCACATCCCTAGATCCTTTGCAGCAGATCTGGGGAGAACAGGGGCCCCATTTCTATGATGGCATATGAGATAATATATTCATCCCTATTTCTAAACACACATAGGTGCAAATATACCAACGTGAGTCATTTTGTAATTAGTTGTGCAAGCTCTATGACACATGCAGGACTTTCGATTGCATCCCTAGTACTGATTCGACCCAAACTGGGTTAATTAGGCAAGGCATGCAAACCAGGAGCATGTTGTTTGGCAAGATCAGGTCTGAAAGGACCATCAGCACAATGCTGTCTGCTGAGTTTGCTCTAAGTCAGCCATGTGTCTAACTATACAGTCCTCTCTTTGAAGGGTTGTCCAATCCATGGCTAGTTTAAAGAGAAAGACCTTAATCAGGAGTGGTCAACTTTCGGGAGCCCTCTGGAAACCCTGGTGGACCACACCTAATATTTTCAGCCCCCTAGAAGTCACTACTGGTCTTGGTGGGGAAATCCTCACAGGTTTCAACGTCCCCCAATGGTCCAAATTGCACCCCCTGGAACTGTTTAGGATTTAGGGAACCAGAAGAAGTGGGTAGGTGGGTGGGCATGCAGGCTGGATAAAGACATTAAAAGGTAGGGTGGGGTCCATGGGCCACAAAACAGCTCTAAGGGCCACCCGTGGGGAACAGACAGCACTTTGCTCACCTTGGTCTGAATCAAAAGGTTAGCTTCAGATTCAGCCCATTCCTCTCCTCTCATCAGACTGCTTTTGCACTTTGCATTTTGAACTCAGTTGACAGGGGGAGGAGAGAGAAACTGGGACATTTTAAAAGCAGCTGGAAACGTGGGGTAACAGAGGATTGATCAGGTCTATCCCAGCCAAATCAGGACAGATGAAATAGGCCAGGCGAGGCCCAAGCATTGGACACAGTGAAGCCGCTCCCTCAGTGTGAGGTTTAAAGGATTGGTGAGTAACTGCAGTGGGGACTGGGCAGGTGTTTGCCCCTGTAGCAGTCCACTCTTCCAGCATATTCTCCAAGTGTTCCAGTTTGTCAGTGACAGTCCCAGTTAATCCTCTGCCTTCTCACTTTCTTAGCTGCTTTAAAAATAGCCCAGTTTCTTGCTCTTCCTTCCACTTTCCTATTTTGTCCTCAGCTTGCTCCAACTGCTGCAAACAGTGGCATAGCTAGGGGGATGGAGGGGGTGGTCCACCCTGGCTGGCACTTTTTAGGGGGCAGCAGTTTTCACGTGAGACACAATATTATTTTTTTGATGATTTAAACAAATCTTTCCTACTGCTGCACATTTGTGGCATTTACAGCAATCAGGGTACCACGGAAAAAGCACACCAGTGTAATAAGTGGTAATGATGACTAAACCTTAGATTGTTATAATTTGATCTTGTTAAGTGCGTGTAATATCTTTGTGATTTTTTTTACATTGTTCTTTGTTTTTCTGAGGTGAGTTTGGACTTTATCAGACACACTAAATATGGCGTCATAACAATGCCACATAAATGCAAAAAGGGTGTGCATATCAGATGACATTGCCCTTTCACGTTTATGTCCTGGCCAAAACCCATCCTATTTTACTGATGGCTTAAGCCATCAATAGATCCCCTGTGGCGCTTCAGTGCCTGCATTGCCGGTGTATGAAGCCTCACGCCATTATTATTATTATTATTATTATTATTATTATTATTATCCTGCCCCTCTGCGAACAAGGCAGCTTACAACAGTAAAATAATACATAATATAAAACAACTCAAAATCCCTTCCCCACCTCATTTAACTCATGTGAATGTAGCATCAATGGCCGGTCTGGCCAGAACACTTCTGGGTGAGATTGCAACATCCAGGTAAGTGATGCATTTTTTATGACCCTCCCCGAGTTACTTGGAAGTTTTTAAGTGTGTGTATGTGCTTTTTAAAACTTTTTACGTGTTGTTTTTGTTTCTTTTTTGTAACTTCCCACGCAAGCATCTTCTCGTGAGAATCCGCGGGATTTTGAATGAGGAAGTGAACGGAGCTCCATTCACTTCCTCTTCATTGCCTGGGAAGCCTTTGCCAGGAGAGAAGGTAAGTGTGTGGGCGGGTGTCTTTTGCCGGCATAAAAATGGTTTTTATTAAGCCAGCAAAAGAACATTTTTAGCAGCTAGACTGATAAAGTCCTTAGAGTATCACAGTTTTTTAGGCATGCAGACTACACAAACTAACATTTTAAAGGGGATTCATTTATCCCTGTTATTCCTTATTTATTTATTTAATTAATTCCCCTATATGTCTTTCTGACTTTTTACAGTATTTTTGCTGTGTATTGAGAGGGACAGCAAACTGAGGGATCGCCCAGGGTGGCAAAAGATCTAGCTATGCCATTGGCTGCATATTGAGTTCAAAGGGCAAAAGTAGTTAACTCAAGGCGGTGCAGAGGACAGGAAGGGGTGAAGTTCTGCCCTTCCCAGTAGGGCTCAAGCAAAAGCAAACAGCTGCAGCATCTCCCAGGTTATGTGTTCATCCTCATTGTTGCCATTTTGACTGCTTTCTCATGTTGCTTGGCCACATGTGGCCAAGTTTTCATCTGTGAAATCTTGGAGGGTATGGGATATAGGGCAGGATAGGAATGTTTCAATCATTAAACAAGTAAAGTAATGTAACCTTGGATTTCCCGCCCTCCCCAACATGCCGTGTGTGTGTGTGTGTGTGTGTGTGTGTGTGTGTTTGTGTGTGTGTGTTCTTAAATGAGAAAAGAGAGCAGGATTAGGGGATATTTGGTTGGAAGAACTAGTGAAGTCTTATTTTTAATTATTAAGACATTTCTTTTTAGCAAATATATATATATATGCAGAATGGGGGGAGGAGAAAATGAAAAAAGGGGATATTTTGGGACTATAGTCTTAAGCATATGTTTAAAACTGCTTTCTGTAAATTTACATGTAATCCCACTGAAGCTTCTCAACCAACGTTGTCTCCACAAAACAGACTCCATAAGAAACTTTGAAGGAAAACTTAAACTCTCCTGAAGTGGGTTTGCTTTCATTGGCTCATCCGGTATTAAATCTGCTGGCAACCCCCAAACAAGGATTTCATGTTCCTCATAGAGTAAATTCCTCTCTCTTTGGTCATTTGGGCTGATTTCCCCACATCTGCGCACATTGATTAAGGGTTGTAGTTGGCATTTCTTCCTTTCACATTCAAAGTTCTTCTTTGGACTAAGCCCCTGTCAGCAAAGAAAAATAAAAAAAAATTAGAAGCCAGATGATTTTTTTTTTAAGTCAGAAAAGGATTTATATTGGGTGGAAAGTGAGGAGGGGAAAGAATTGGAAATAATCTCCCTGCAGTTTTGCCATCTGGTTTCATAGCAAATCGGTCTTTGGGACTCAAAAAGAGGCTAGTTAGAATGTATTTTAGAACTTATTTGCCTTTTTTAAAAAATAATTTCTGCATACCTAAGTTTAGGCACTGTTCTGCTCTCTCTCTCTCCATTCTTGTGGAGGGACAGACTGACCTGTCAGTTTCACTTTCTTCCCATATTTGAATTTGTCTCATTTCAAAAATTGTTGCTGTTGTTGTTATAAAAATTGTTGCTGTTGTTGCTGTAGAAATACAAGGTTATATTTCAGAACCTGATGGTAATTGTTATACATGTTTCCCCATAACACCAACAAAACACTGTTGAAAGGAATGTCTTGTATTCAAATCTCCACTCAACCCTGAAGCCACCTCAATGACCTTGGGTCATTCTCTCTCTCTTTCTCTGCCTTACGTACTATATAGTTTTCTTGAGAAGATCCTCCAGACTAAATCCAATTACTCATCCCAAACAAAGTTAGATCCATTGAATTAACTGCTGTGTCCTAAATCAATTCTTATTCTCTCATGAATCTAGTATAATTACAATCAACAATTGTATTTAGACCTCTGTGTTCCATGGAGGAGAAAGAGGATGAAAATTAACTGGTTCACATCTGTTGCCCCTATGTCTAACCCAAAGCTTGGAAGAGTTACATTTTGAACTATGTCTCCCAGAATCCTCCTGTGGTTGGTGATTCTGGGAGTTGTCATCCAAATGAAGAACCTTTCCAAGTTCTGTCCTAAACTGAGTCCATTTTTGCTATTTTCTCCTGGTCTGAGGTCATTGCTATTGTCTTATGCCAAAGATGGATAACATACCTGAAGCTATGAATTCATGACATCTGCTGGGATGGATTCTTCCCACCTCTGGAGGCAATCTGATTACAGCCTCCAAAATGATTAGATTTTACTTCCATTCTCTCTCCAAGTATCAACTGGCAGAAACATTAATGACTGCCTGAGCCAGTCTTTTCACAATTCTCTAGCCATGGCCTTTGTGACAAGGATGACATAAATAAGCTCCGTTTTGAATAAGGATATTTTCAACATCATATGAGCTATTGAAGCAAATGCACATCACAGCCAATGGTGGCAAAGGGCCACAGCCAGGTGGCAGAGTGCCTGTTTTGGAAGGAAGAGGTCCCAGGCTGGCAGCTTTGCATTCCAGTTTCAGAGGTCTCAGGTAGAATCATAGAATAGGAAGAGACTGCAAGGACTATTTAATCCAACCCCCTGCTGTGCAGGAATACACAAACCACAAGAAACTAGGGAGTGTCTCCAAACAAGCAAAGCCCCCCTTGTTCGGTCCTTGGTTGGAGTGTTTTGCTTATGCAGGAATACACAACTAAAGCACTCCTGAGAGAAACCCATCCAGACTCTGTTTAAAGACTTCCAAAGAAGGAGAGTCCACCACTCTCTGAGGCTGTCAAATAGCATTGTCCAACAGCTCAAACAATCAAGAAGTTCTTTCTAATGTTTAGGTGGAATCTCTTTTCTCATCGTTTGAATCCATTAGTTCATGTTCCAGTCACTGTGTGTGTGCGCGCGTGTGTGTGTGTTCTTTCAAGTCGCGTGTTGACTTATGGCAGCCCCATGAATTTCATAGGTTTTCTTAGGCAGGGACACTATTCAGAGGTGATTTTGCCTGTTCCTTTCTCTAAAATATAGCCCACAGCACCTGGTATTTGTTGGCAGTCTCCCATCCAAGTACCAACCAGGGCTGGCCCTGCTTAGCTTCCAAGATCAGACAGAATCTGGAACAGCAGAAAACAAGCTCACTCCATCTTCCATATGACCTCTCTTCAGTTATTGAGATACGGCCATCTTATCTCCTCAGTCTTCTCTTCTCCAAGCAAAACTTGTCCAGCTCTGGTTTCCAGGCTTTTCACCATCTTTGTTGCCCTCCTCCAGACAGGTTCCATCTAGAATTGAAAACAATATTTTAGATGAAATCTAACCAAAGCAGAACAGTGGTACTATTACTTCCCTGGACACTAGCCCACCATTGATGTGGCCTAGAAAGCATTGGTGAATTACAAGCAGGGCATCATACATTCACATCATATCATATGGTCCCCAAGTTTGTTACATTTTCATAAGGACATTTCATGGGGACTTTATCTCTCTATTCAGCTCTTTAACAGGCTTGGTAATAATGAACACATGTAAGAACATGACCCTTCTAAAGCATTTAACATAGCCTTTTATCCCTCAACATAATCATGTTCTATCCACGGTTTCTCATAGGACTTTATCACACAAACCCAAAATAGCGGATTTAAGCTGGGATAGTGGTGGTAATAGCTTCCTGTTATTGCGTGCCATCATTGTTATGCCATGGCTGGTGAGTGCTCCAACAGTTACTGGGGTGCACTTTGCATTCATGGGCAAAACCTGTGAATAACTGCCAATATCGCTATTCTCCCGGTATTGACAAGCATGCGATAATTCATTACTGCTGTAGCAATAGCAATACCATTGATATTTATATACTACTTATCACTGCTGAAGCACTCCCTAAGCGGTTTACATTATTTTTTAGCTAATTGCCCCCAACAAGCCGGGTACTCATTTTACTGACCTACGGAAGGATGGAAGACTGAGTCAACCTTGGAGCCCTCTGGGATCGAACTCATAACCTTGTGGCTTGCAGTAGTGTAGTTGTGATATTACAGTATGAATGGGCATTCCTCTTTTCCCCTTCTCATTCCCAACGAGAACACAATTAAAATCCCGATAGACAGCATGAAGAGGATCTGCATGACACCCTTTTAATGAACCATCACCTTCTCTCAGTATGTTTTTTGTGTGTGTGTTTAATTGTTAATTTGTTAATTTCGATAAGACTATGTTCTGTCCCAACATGCTGTGAAAGAAATTAATGGTATTTGAAAGGAGGAGGGCCAAAAATGCCATTTACTGCATGGGAAAAGCCTTGGAGGATTTTCCCAAAGTTTTTTAAATAATGCAGGTGCCTGTGCATTATCGGACATTTGGACATCCAATTCCAGATGCTGCACATTCTTGGCGAGGGTGGAAGTGGAAAGTTGATTGGTTGGATGTGCGGGTGGGGGGGGTGGCAGGCTTGCCAGCTAGGAAGTGCCAAGAAGCTCCACTTTTGAATTTCGTGTTAGCGAGCATGCACTTTTTTGCTGCTCAGAGGCGACCAAAAAACGTTTTTTCAGTAGAAGGTCATACTTACACATCTTTGTTTTATAAGTTAAAAAAAGAAAAGAATACTATGCAGTGGCGACAACACATGTGGAGAATACTAACATGTACTTTTGGCCATCATCTTGATTCACAGGTATGGCTATGTGTGTACTTCAAACACATATAGCTTCACATACAATCAATTTTGCCAAAAGACCATGGAAACAAATGAGCACTGCTGCAAATTTGCAATAATGCGCAGCAATCCACATTATATTTTCTCATCTAGACAACAATCCCTCAGAGATTTCCCAGACTTGATGGGAATTGATTTGGAGAGATCCACCTTGAAAATGATCGTCTCTCTCTCTCTCTCTCTCTCTCTCTCTCTCTCTCTCTCTCTCAACATTTTTTAGCCTAGAGATTGGTTTTTGGTTCACATGCCAACAGAGAAATACAAAAATTAGTACCACTACTACCTCACTACCACTGCTACCAATTTGGTATAAGAGGACCCGAGGAAGACCAACTTTGACAGTCTCTAGGCCTCCTGCTGAACATTCCACATCTACTTCTAGGTTCACCACAAAAAAACAATAGTATGGATACCAAGTGTCTTATCTATTGTCTACTAAGACCCCCTAGATCATTTTCATGTGTACTGTTGTCAAGTCAGGTATCAGCCATCCTATATTTTGCATTTCAGTTTTCCTGCCTAAATGTACTACCTTACCTTTTATCTCTGTTGAAATTCATTTTGTCAGTTTTGGCCTGGCGTTTCATTCTGAAGGTCATTTTGAAATCTGATCCTTTGGGATAGTAACCACCACTCCTAATTTGATGCCATCTCAAAACAGAATAAGCAGGGCATCTATTCCATCTTTCAAGTCATCCAGGGAAAAAGGCCTGGGAAGACTGGACCTGAAAGCTGGACCACAAATCTGACTCAGCGTAACTTCACCAGAATGGGCAGGAAGCATTTAGCTGAAAAACATCATCATATTGTGGCACAATGAAGCCAAGAGGACTTTTTTGCCCAGGTTTGCATTTGTTTTGTTACAATGCCCTACTACCCTTCCCCATGAGATTCCGTAACTGGAAATATTCGACACTTTTCAGGGTCACGTTGACTGTAAGTTTAGGCAGACAGGAGGGCAGTCAAAGATCACGATGATCTGAGATGTGTCTACAAATATAAAACTCAATTAGGATTAAGTGGAAAGCCACTTCCCCAAGGTAATGGGTTATGCTAATGACCCAGTCCTTAAGGGATATATGCTAATCATCTCTCTCAGCCCTGAGCAGCTCAAACAATAATTCAATCATGCAAATAAGTGACTTTTCCTCATCCATATCCTAAGGAAATTGCTCTTCCCACCCATCCTGTCCAATCTTACAAGGTTGTTGCAAACCCATCAATATGTTAGCATTCCAAGAACCAAAGCAATCAGTTGAGTTTTGTTCCCTTTATCTATCCGGTGCGAAAGCCATCCAGGCTTTGTCATAACCAAAGTACCCCTTCAGGATATGAAACAGAGCATAAATATCCCAGCCTAGACCCCAGCTAAGTGTGGTCCACAGATGTACCCCATCATTCTCTCTTTGGTGTGCCACCTTCAGACACCTGTCTGAGCCATTCTTTGTTACACGTCTTTCTCTAAGACTGGTACATATCATCCTTGCACCCCCAATTTCTCTCTATCCAACCCTTCCTTTCTTTTTTCTTCTAATAGCCTTGTATGGCTCATAAGAGTGCATATTCTTGTGTGTTGGTCTATATTATTCCGATAATATACTTTATTTTATTTCAACCGGAGCCTCCTCTACAATTAATACTTGTATACATAGGTGAAAAGGTCTCCGAAGTTACTCTCCTCTCACAGGCAACCTGTTTGAGCTAATAATTCCCCTAAATATTACAATAGATGCTGGCATCACAGGTGGGACACTAATGTACCCCCATACCTATTAGGGTAACCTATTGCTTGTTTGTTTGTTTTGCACAAAGCTGCTTCCAAAAAAAAATTGCACAAAGAATTGAAGCAGCTGGCCAGTAACAATGGCAACCAAACATTTCTGCCATAACAAGTCGCTTGGAAATTTTTACCCAGTCTTCTGTTGCTTACTACTTCTTTCCTTACCCTGTTAGTGGGCTCTTGCCTACATGTACTAATTTCATCTTGGGCTTTTTTCTGCTAAAGGATGTTCTATAGGCTAGGTAAGCTTCTCTATGCTTTCAGTTACATAGCTCAGATAGAAAGTGAGCTCCTACAAAAAAACTTGGGAATTATCAACTGACAAAGTTTCTAAAAGAATTTCTTTTTTTGAGATTCTTAACAACATCTAATGAAACAAATATTTTGAGAAGTCTCTGATGAGAGATCATAGAATCATAGAATTGGAAGAGACCTCAAGGGCCATCCAGTCCAACCCCTGCCATGCAGGAATATATAATCAAATTATTCCTGACAGATGGCCATCCAGCCTCTGTTTAAAAACCTCCAAAGAAGGAGACTCCACCACACTCCCAGGCAGTGCATTCCACTTCTGAACAGCTCTTACTCTCGGGAAGTTCTTCCTAATGTTTAGGTGGAATTTATTTTCCTGAAATTTGAACCCATTGCTCCATGTCCTAGTTTCTGGAGCAGCAGAAAATAAGCTTTCTCCATCCTCGTATGACATCCCTTCAAATATTTAAACATGGCTATCATGTCCCCTCTCAACCTTCTCTTCTCCAGACTAAACATGCCCAGCTCCCTAAGCCTTTCCTCAGAGGGCATGGCTTCCAGACCACCCATCATCCTGGTTGCCCTCCTCTGGACATGATCCAGCTTGACAATATCCTTCCTGAATTGTGGTGCCCAGAACTGGACACAGTATTCCAGGTGAGGTCTGACCAAAGCAGAATAGAGTGGCACTATTACTTCCCTTGATCTAGACACTATACTCTTATTAATGCAGGCAAGAATTGCATTGGCTTTTTTAGCTGCTGCATCACACTGCTGACTCATGTTCAGCTTGTGTTCCACTAAGACTCCTAGATCCTTTTCACATATACTGCCCTCAAGCCATGCATCACCCATCCTATATCTGTGCCTTTCATTTTTAGTTCCCAAGTGTAGTATCCTACATTTCTCCCTGTTGAAATTCATTTTGTTAATATGGCTTTAAACTAGCACGATGGCTCCAGCACACACCAAAGGGTAGTTTTTAGAAGTCACTCAGCAACCCAGCCTGCCACATGTGGCAAAAATGAACTGTCAGCAAACTGGCCGCGCCTGGTCCTGAGGTATTGCTTCCCTCTGTTGGCGCTAGAGCAGACAAGGTCTCTTGGAACCCGTGATGCATTCAGATTTAAATCCCTCTGTGCCTCTTACACAAAACAGTGTCACATGGCTCCAACTTTGACTGAAGTCAATTTCCTGGAGGACTCATCATTTTACCCATTTAGCAAAAACGGAGAATGTAATTAAAATGAGCATGGCAGCATGGGAATGTGTTGTTATTGCAGTGCCATTGAAGTTGATTATGAAATGTTGGGACTGTCTCATGAGTTAAGAAGGAAAGAACATTGCAAGTTGCCTGTCTCCAGCATTCCAGCACAGAGGTGGGATTTTTTGGCCCAGCCACTGTCCCAAACATAAACCATTGAAGTCAAGGTACTGATATTATATTGCATAGCTGGGAGGCAAGTGTGTCTAAAAAGGAGAGGGATCGTTGTTATCTCCAAAACACCCACCCACCCATTCACACACACACACACACACACAAAAGATGGCATCTTGCTATCTGGCAGTAAATTATTTTTCTCTTTATATTAGATATTATAGTTTGGGGGAGGTATTTTTTTTAAATGATTTTAATGAAGCTTTTGGTACAAGATCATACTAAGTACAACTTGGATTTCCTTGTTGTGGGGATGGGCGGTGTTGGTATTTTGAGTATGATTTGTGGTTTTCTTCTACCCGACAAAGCACACTAGGAGTAAAGAAGAAGAAAAAAATGAGTTAATAAAAGTAAATCAAGTCATGTTGAAAAGTTCTCAATAAAGTTAGCACCTTAGAAGCCAAAGATGCCTGGGGTAGGGCTAAGTTGTACTCTCGCTTTTAATGAAAATGCTAATCATTTCTTCTCTTCTAGAATATATTCTGGCTTCCAGTTTGAACAAGATGCACTCCTGCTGCAATCAATTCCACACACCTTTATGTTGATGGTTTTTATGCTTAACCCTCAAGGGGGAAAAAATTAATAAATGATCATTTCCACCCAAAGGGAGTCACAATGAGAGCAAAATCACAAACAAGAAGGAAAACGCAAGTCTTAACACCATGCCACTAATGCAGAGCCACCAGACCAAGCTGTTATGAATTATCATAGAAGATACTCTCACACAAAATCCTCAGGTGTAGAGGAGGCTCTCACATTTCAAATTTGCATTTGAACATTTCTATCCCTAACAGCTCTGAATGGATCAGTGTTTATATTATCAGAAGCTGGGATGAATGTTCCTTCTCCCCAATGGTAGAACCAACACAGCCAAACCAAGACTTTTTTTTTCCCAGGCACAATTCAAAGTGCTGGTCATGCCCTACAAAATTTAGGTCCAGACTATCTGAAAGACCATATCTCCTCATACGAACCTGCCAGACTATTAGGATCTACAGGGTAAGGTTTTCTCTTGGACCCAGCACCATCGCAGCTCCTTTGGTGAGGACATGGGAGAGAGAGCCTTCTCAGTGGCTGCTTCCACCCTCTGCTATTCCCTTCCATGGGAGGCTAGGCTGCCCCCCCAAAAAAAAACTTCCCTTTCTTCTGCAGGCAAAAACATTTTCGTTTAAGCAGGCTTTTAGTGTGTAAGCAAGGGAACTTCTTGTTGGGATGTTTCATTTTTTAAATTTTTGTATGTTTCAAAAACATTTGTATGCTTATTTTATGTGACGATTTTAAGTGTTGGTAAATTTTATTGTGAATGTTTTTTAACTGACTGTCTGTGGGACCCGCCTTGGGTTCCACTTCGGAAGACAGGGGGCATACAAATGAAAATTTATTATTATTATTATTACTACTACTACTACTACTACCACCACCACCACCACTCTGGCTAACAATAGGGGTGTATCAAGATCTCCTCACAGGGGTTTAACTACAGGGGGGCAACATGAGGGCATTTTTCCCCCTGTAAGAATCTGTCTTTCCCATGAAATTTTCATTCAGTTCCCAAATTTCTAGCATTGTGGGAGATGCTGAAATTCTTTCATGCTTAGAACTCTTCTATTTGCTGTGCTCACATTCCCTTGGTCACTTTGCCAGTCCTTTTACTTTGGAGGCCTAAACTCAATTTCTAAATGATCAACTGAAGTTTTAAGTTATTGTGGTGCTAGAAATGTAGAGAATGAATGAAAAATTCATTGGGGGGGGCAGAATTCTTATTTGGAAGGCAATGTCTTCATTTTGCCCCTCTGCAGTAGCTATACCCCTGTCTCCTGATGCCTGAAGCAGAGCAGAAGTACCACTGCCGCCCCATGATACCACCAGTGCCTGAACATCATTCCAGCAAACTATACCTACTGTACTTCTACCTCTTGTTATAGCTGCTTCGGTCAGTTCCCAGCAGTGAAACAGGGGGCTGAAGAACTCTATAGAGAACAGCAGCAACACAAGCCAACTGCTCTCCACAGAACCAGCTTTTTCCCAAATGCCAATCTCTGAGGACCAGTGAAAGTCAGACATTGCTGGTGAGCTGTATGGAGAGATCTCCCAAGATAAACTGGCCATGGTCCCTAGCTGTGAGGGGTCCTTGGAGCCAAGAATTCTAAAAATACTTGGCCCCAGAGAACCATGCAGATCAGCTGCCTCACTTTGCCTAAGAGTGGGACCGGCCACCCTGAGGACAAGATTTGTTGTTCGTTGTACTGTGTCTTCAAGTCCTTTTGACTCATAACAACCCTATCATGGGATGGTCTTGACAAGAAATGTTCAAAGGGGTTTGCCTTTGCCTTCCTCTGAGGATGAGGTGTGATTTGCCCAAGGTCACTCAGTGGGTTTTGGTGGCTGAGTAGGGATTCCAACCCTGGTCTCCAAAGTCATAGTCCAACATTCAAACCACTACATCACGCTGGCTCTCTAGTACACAAGATTCTTGCCTCTCAATTACAGGTACAGAAGGCAACTAGACTGGTAACTGAATATTACTTCCTCACTGGTAACCGTGCAATCCTCTATGACACCTGAAGACTGCAGACTAGCTTAATGGGGAAAGAACAGGTCCAGATCTATCTTCTGCACTCATAGCTCTGGAGAGAAAGATTGTCATTAGGTTCTCATACCATTCAGCTTCTCACAGACAAACACCCAGACATGAATGGCCAAGCAACATCAAAGTGTGATCAAGATGGCAAAAATTATTAATGAGAAAGAAAATATACAATTTAGAAGAGGTTGCTACAGTTTGCTTTTGTGTCAGCGTACTGGGAAGGGCAAGAATTCACCCCCTCCTCTCCTCTCCTTCCTTCTCAGGGCCTGTCCACACTGTAGAAGTACAGCAGTTTGATACCACTTCATTCACCATAGTTCTATCCTATGGAATCCTGGTGTTTGTAGCTTAGTGAGGTACCAGAGTTCTCTGAGAGAATAAGACAAATACCTCACAAAACTACAAAATATAACTGCTGTATTTCTGCAGTATAGACAGGGCCTGAGTTTATTGAGTGCAAACTACTTTTGCACTTTTAACTCAGTTTTCAGCAAAAGCTTGTCTCATCTGAGCCAGATTTCTTTTCTTTTCTTTTTTGGTGTGTGTGTGGGGGGGGGGATTCATAGGGTGCTTGCTTATGGATAACTCTTTCAAACTTGATTACACACACACACACAAACACACACCTACACCTGAGAAAGAAATAATACCGTAAGTTGCCTCATTTTGCTTTGCCCTTTTATGAGGTTCTGATCTCAGAGATTGTAGGCCTAGACTACCAGCTCTGATGCTCTCCCATTGATAAAGCCGCCAACGCCGCTGCCGCCAACGCCGCTGCCACCACCATGACTCTTCTAGGAGCTCCCACTTTCATTTCAGGGTTAACTATTGTACCTTAAGAATTATATAACTTCCAAAAATTTCACAGCTGAAAACTGCATGGCCAAGCAACATCAGAATATGAGCAAGATGGCAAAAGTTATTAATCGGGAAGAACACACGCAAGCTAGGAGAGGATGAAGCACTTTGCTTTTTCCTGATTCAACTGGGAACAGTAAGATTCTGCCTTCTTCTCTCCCCCTGCTGAGTCAATTGAGTGCAAACTATTTTTGCACTGTGAACTCAGTTTGCAGCAACTAAAGTAAGCTGAGGTCAAAGGGGGAAAGTGGGGAGGAGAAGAGAGAAACTGGGGCATTTTAAAAGCAGCGGAAAGCGTGGGGTGACAGAAGATTAATCGGGACTGTCCCTGCCAGACTGGGACAGTTGGAGGGTACAAGTTCTTTCCCAATGATCATGTGAAAAAAATAGAGGGGGAATGAACCTGTCTGTCCTCTATTCCCCAAAACATAATGGCTGTCATTTTAATACTTAGCACTTCCTCCTTCTTGGATGACAACCTCTGCCTGCATTTTTGTCCATAACAATAAGTCAATTCAGCAGGACTTCAATAGATTTGTATGCCATGGCTCCAATGTGCCCGATCACTTTTGTTATATTTAGGTAAGTCTAAGCCTCTAAAAACAGCCTATCACAAACCCCCACCCCCATGCAACAGCCATCTATTTAAGCAACTTGCAAACAGGTTCTGAGTGCAAACAACCAGAGCTATACAACACACACAAGATGCTTAGGCAGTCGGAGGATGTGCCTATGAGAAATGGGATTTAGTAGACATTGCTATTTGAGCCTGGAACAAAACTACAGCCCTTCAGAGAAGGGGAGAGTGACAGCTTTATGGAGGGTGTGCTGCTCAAACATGCTTTATCTCTTACACTGCATTTTTTGTGAGACTCCCATCCAATTGTAGGGATTGCCATGAGCAGGAGGACAACTTCTCATGTGCTTCTTCTAATGAAACTAGAGGCTTGTGGCCAATTTGGCGCATTTCATCCTCATGCGCACCTCCCATCTTGACTCCTTCTGTCTCTCATTTTTACTTCCTTATTTTTCTCTCTCCCTAGACTTCTCCTTTCTTCCCTCTTCCAAGCCTCACTTTGAAAGCTAGAGTGGTATAGAGCAGGGATGAACAAAGTAGAGACCAGAGCTGCATGTGTCTGCCCAAGGTTTCAGGGGCTGGTTATACCCTCCAACTGTCACAATTTGGCAGTCAATCCACTGTCACCCCACTTTTTCATCTGCTTTTAAAATGTTCCAATTTCTTTCCTCCTCTGACTCCTCCCTTTGTCCTCAGCTTATTTCAGTGACTGCAAACTAAGGACTTTATCAGACAAGTGTCTAAAAATGCTGTAATTCCATTATTGAGAAAAGCAGAAACATAGTGGCATGATCACAGTAATTATCGCATGTTGCTGTAATTGTGCAATACTACTGCCATGGAATTATTGCACGACCACCACTAGCAGTTTAAAAATGGGATTTCAGCTCACGCTATAATAATACTTCTCTTCTCATTGCCTTCTCATGACAGAGTATTAACACTTTGTGCTGGCCTACACATGTGCCTTTAAGAAAACTTTTCTCATACTTCTGTAGTTTTGCATGGGCAAGATTTCAGCACAACTTCAGTTAAAAACACCAAAAACAAATACATAACAAAAGAACTTCACAAATAACCACTTAAACAAACATAAAAACTGCCAGGCAAAGGTAACTGTTCATTAAAACAGAGTCCTGTAGGTCCTATTCACATTCTCCCCTGGAAGTTTAATTATGTGTTCTCGTTGGGAAAGGGGAGGTGGAAAAGAGGACTACCCATTCATGCTGTAATCACGTGATTACAGTGGGAGGTGATTCAGCACACAAAAGAGCAATATTGAGGGCTGTTCACGGGTTCTTCTTGTCAATGAAAAGTTATACGTAATCAATGGGTGGAGCGCACACAGACCATGGGTGGATGATGATGTCGTGCGATAATGGGAACCTGTTCATACTCCTGTCCTGTCATAATCATGCACTTTCAGCCTCATGTGATAAAGTCCTGGGTTCAAAGCACAAACGTAGTTTGCACTAAATTTACTCAGCAGGAGGGAGAGGAAGGGGTAGAAACCTACCCTTCCCAGTCAGCTTTGACAAAAGCAAACAGCTGTGGCTTCTCCTGGTTTGTGTGTTCCTCCTCATCAATCATTTTTGCCCTCTTATCTATACTCTGACATTGCTTGGCCACATGTCCTAGTTTTCACCTGTGAAATGTTGGTGGTTATAGGGGTTGGGCCCTTAATCTCTGCAGATTCCCCAGATCACTTGGTTTTTTTCTGGCCAAAAATATGTATTTTGAAGAAATAGAAATGGAAATCCACCTTTAACATTTCTGGCAAGGCTTTCTGGAGCTTGAAATATGTGAGTTTTAACCTTTTAAGGGACCTTTAGCAACTTAAGAACTTCAAAGTTTCCTCAGAGTTTTAAAAGTCATTATTCTCAAATTTTACAGCTTGATAAACTCAAAATTCCCTCAAAATTTTGGCAACAGAGTGAAGAAATGTTACAAAAGAAGACGGGATCGATGCTTAATATCTATCCCTTCTTCAGTTCACTCTGTTCCCCAGAATAATTTGGAGAGCGTACCATCCTTTCCACAGCCCCTTACTCTCTCCTTTGCAATGCCAGGTCGGTTAAAAATAGGACTCATATTATACATGACCTCTTAGTGGATGAGGCCGCCGATCTGGGGTGCTTTACCGAGACCTGGCTGGGAGATGCCAGCACTGCAACATGGGCGCGGGCTCTCCTGGTTGGGTATATGGTTAGTGAGGAGATAAGGGGAAGGGGGCAGGGGGGGGTGTGGCCTTGGTTCATGGAAACAACTTAACCTTGACCAGGAAGCCTATCCGGAAAACAGCTTGCATCGAGTGCATGTACCTTTGCCTGAAAACCAGGGATAGTTTGGGGATTCTGTTGGTATACCGGCCACCCCGTTGCTTAACAGACTCCCTAACCGAGCTGACCCAGCTGATCTCTGAGTTGTTATTGGCGTCGCCCAGACTTTTGGTTTGGGGCGACTTCAACATTCCACTCAAGACCAGCATGTCAAATCTAACCAGTGTGGCTCGGGAGTTCATGGAAACCATGACAAACATGGGCCTATCCCAATTGGTTGACGGGCCCACACATTGTGCAGTTCATACCCTTGATGCAATCTTCAGTACGGAACAGGAATATCCATGGGCGGAGGTTACAAAAACCTCCGCATTGTCATGGACAAATCACTTCCTGGTCAAGATGGAACTAAGAGCCACTGTCTGCCCCTCCAGGGGTGGTGGACCCATTAGAATGGTCCACCCTCGAAGGCTAATGGAACCAATTGGTTTCCAGAAAGCCTTAGAGGGTTTAATGGTTGGTAACGCCGGTGATTCTGTCAAGGCTTTGGTCAGCATCTGGAACACTGATTTTACTAAGGCTATCGACACAATCGCTCCCAAGCGTCCTTTCCAGCCCGCCTCTAATCATAAGCCCTGATACACAGAGGAGCTTAGGAGGATGAAGCGAACTGGACAACGGCTAGAGTGCAAGTGCTGGAAGACTCGACTCTTATCCGACAGAACTCGCCACAGGAAGCATCTTGATTCCTATCGGGAGGCAATACGTGCAGCACAGAGATCCTTCTGCTCTGCACGTATTGTGTCTGCAGAGTCCCGTCCAGCAGAGTTGTTTAAGGTGGTGGGGGAGCTGACGCAGGCTCCTCCTGCGGCAAACCCCCTACTTAACCCAACGACAGCCTGCTGTGATGCATTTAACATCCACTTTGCAGATAAAATCTCTCAGATAAGAGCCGACCTGGATGGCAATGTTCTGACAGAATCCATAGATGAGGCATCCAACAACTCCATTGATGGCATTTTACTGGATCAGTTTCAATCAGTGAGTACCGATGACATGGACAAGCTCCTTGGAAGAGTGAGGAAGACGACTTGCCCTCTTGATCCCTGTCCATCTTGGTTGGTCATCCGGGGGCGGGGGGACACATTGAGAGTATTCCTATGGGACACAATCAATGCGTCCTTCAGGGAAGGTATTGTACCATCTTCTTTAAAGGAGGCGGCGGTTAAGCCACTCCTGAAAAAAACTTGCCTGGACCCCCTGGACAGGAACAATTACAGACCAGTGTCCTTGCTACCTTTTTTAAGCAAGGTGATTGAGAGAGCAGTTGCTTCCCAACTCCAAGCCATCTTGGATGAAACTGATTATCTTGATCCATTTCAAACCGGCTTCAGGACAAGATATGGAGGTGAGACTGCCATGATCGCTCTAACCGACGACCTCCGCCTGAGCATTGACAGGGGTAGTGTGACCCTGCTGGTGCTCTTGGACCTCTCAGCGGCCTTTGACATTATAGATCATTCCATCCTCTTGGATCGCCTGAGAGAGTTAGGAATTGGAGGCACTGCTCTGCTGTGGTTCCGTTCCTTTCTCTCAGGCAGATCCCAGAGGGTGAGGCTTGGGGACAGTTGCTCTTCCAGAATTGAGCTTAATTGTGGCATCCCTCAGGGTGCCATCCTGTCCCCAATGCTATTTAACATTTATATGAAGCCGCTGGGAGAGATCATCTGGAGGCATGGAGCTTGGTGTCATCAGTACGCTGATGACACTCAGATATATTTCTCCATGACCAGATCATTGGCTCAGACTTCAGATGGCGTCTCTCCTCTCAATACTGTCTTAGAGCGGTAATGGATTGGATGAGGAAAAACAGATTGAGACTAAATCCAGACAAAACGGAGGTACTGACAGTCACAGGCCCGAAACCAGGTCTGGGAATACAACTTCCAGTCCTGGGTGGAGTCACACTCTCTTCTAAGGACTGTGTTCGCAGTCTGGGGGTACTCCTAGATTCGTCGCTTCACATGACTAGTCAGGTGACTGCGACGGTCAGGAGTGCCTGTTATCCGCTTCGACAGTTACACCAGCTGCACCCTTACTTGGGTACAAGGCATCTGGAAACTGTGGTACATGCTTTGGTAACCTCATGTTCGGATTACTGTAACGCACTCTACATGGGGCTAGCCTTGGGCCTAACCCGGAAACTTCAACTGGTACAAAATATGGCAGCCAGGTTAATTACGGGTACATCCAGGAGAGAGCATATAACACCTGTGCTTAAATCTCTCCACTGGCTGCCGATCTGTTTCCGGGCACAGTACAAGGTGTTGGTTTTAACCTTTAAAGCCCTACATGGCTTGGGTCCATCTTATCTCCGGGACCGCCTCATCCCATATGATCCCCCCCGTGCACTTCAGTTCTCTGGGAGGAACCTGTTGCAGTCTATGAAAACTAGGCTGTCACAGACCTCCCAGAGGGCCTTCTCTTCTACGGCTCCCAGATTCTGGAATGGCCTGCCGGATGAGATCCGTCTTACCACTACTCTTGATAGCTTCAAGAAAGCGCTAAAGACGGATCTCTTCCAGCAGGCCTTCCCGGAATAACTTCCCAGCTCAAGTGGAGCTGATTGCTTACCTGCCCCCCTGCCGCTATTGCCATGTTTGTTTGTTTATTTGCTTATTTATTTATTTATTTATTTATATTGTATTGTATTTTATCTTTGTTTTAATTCTCTATTAGTTTAATTTAGTTTTAAGGGGTGGGAGAGTTAGGATTGGGAAGGATTGTTTTAACTGCTGTGTTTTAATCTTGTTGTATGCCCCCCGTTGCCAAGCAGAGGGGCGGGTTAAAAATAAAAATTTATTATTATTTATATTATAGAATTTGGAAAAGCACAATTCTCAATTTTTACAACTTGGGAATTGTGACTTTTATGATTCCATGGCCCTTTGGATTTCTGAGGTTGGATGAACCATAACTTTGAAGAACCTCATTGTTAACACACAGTTTTGGCAGGGGTGAAAAATAATTCTTACTACAAATATATCAAGCAGGTCTTCAGCGATCTCTCTCCTTCAATGGAAATAAAACCCCATAGCTCTATCCTAGAAATTTCTCACCAATCAAAGATGTTGCGAGAAGATCATATTATTGTGGTGTCACTAAACATTGGCCTTGGAAAAACCTTCCTGTATACAAATTTCACTTGTGCCATTACCATTCCTTGAGCCAAGGTGGCATAGTGGTTTGAGTGCTGGACTAGGACTCTGGGAGACCAGGGTTTAAAGCCCCATTTGGCCATGGAAACCCATCTTGGGCAACCTCAAAGAAACTACTAAAAGCACATAATAACCATAATAACTTTTTTTTTTCAATCTGCGTGTGTCCCTAGGCTCTTGACTCACTGAGGACTCACAAGGTGTTAAGCCTTGAATTTTTGGATATGGAGTTTAGTCATTGTTCACTCTTTTAGATTTTAATGATGTCAAATCCCCATTTGCTTCAAAGGGATGCTTTAATGAGGGTTAAAGTCTCACCCATTCAGACAGCCTGACTCATCATCATACAGGCCCACAAGCAATCAGCAAATCTGAGTTCTGCCTTCCTAGGTGCAATTTAGGATTGAAGGAGCCTTGGCAAAAGGATCTTCTTGGAGGGTTCCCTTCTGTGTTGGAGAGACTCTTCCATCTCATTTGGGCAGCAGAGCCTGACAGCTGGCACTGGGAACCAATATATACATTTTCCATAATGCACCTGATGAAACATTATACTGAGGCATTGTACGAAATTAAAATGGCAGTCATTGGAGCCACACACTTTTGGGAAAGGAGAAGAGATGAAAGGGAATAAATTGGAAGAGATTATGGCTGGCTGGCTGGCTGAAATTTCAAACTGGAAAACTGCAAACTGCAACATTTTATTGCAAATCCCACAGGTACTATTATGATGTCCTTTCAACTCTAATCCAATTTATGGCAACTCTATCATGCCATTGCCTTCTTGGGCTGAGAAAGTGTGACTTGCCCAAGGTAACCCAGTGAGTTTCCATGGCTAAGCAAGGATTCAAATCCTGATTTCTCAGATTCCTAGTCCAAAACTCAAACCACTGCACCATATCAGCTCCCGCCTGTATTAGCACAGTAGGACCCCCCTTATCCACTGGGGGTTGGTTCTGGGGGGCCGTGGACACCAAAAACAGTGAATAATAGCAAACACCATTGAAAATAATGATACTTCAGGTTTAAAATACCATCGAGTTGCCTTGAAGGACCTAGAAAATGGCTAGAGAGGAAACATTTTCTAGGAAGACTCTATGGTAGGTGTGCTGTTTTGTGTCCTGTGGATAACTGAATCAGTTGATAATGAAACAGTGGATACAGCGGTCCTACTGTAGGTCTAAATCTTACTGCTAGTTCCAACTAAAGCAGAAGGTTTGAACCACAACTCAGCCATGGAAACCTGTTGGGTGCCCTTGAGAAATCTCATTTTCTCAGCCTAAGAAACCTCCTCTGAAGAAATCTTGCCAAGAAGACCTTAGGATAGGATCACCAGTCTCAGAGTTGACATAAATCTCTCTCTCTCTCTCTCTCTCTCTCTCTCTCTCTCTCTCTCTCTCTCAATCTCTCTGGCTTTTCTTTGCAAACAAAGGTTCAGGAAGGACTCATCCTGCGCTTTCTGCAAGCACGCTGATGACTAAAAAAGGCCAATCCAAGATAAACAAGTCCGGTTGCAGAAAGCACAGCAGAAGGTCTCTTTGGGTGATGTTTCTGGGTTGTGATTCTTTCTGCATGGTCATTTCTCTTCAAGACTTGTTCGGCGTGAGTTCTCAAATAAGGCTGCAGCATTGTGGATAGTGCGTCTCCATGCCTCCCGATATAAGGCCAGGGCGGACCATTGTTGGTGATCAATTTGGCCGAGCCTGAGATGTTGTTTCAGGGAGTCCTTGTATCGCTTTTTTGGAGCACCCCTCTTACGCTGACCCATGGCGAGTTCACCGTAGAGTACTATTTTTGGGAGGCGATGGTCCTCCATCCTAGAAACGTGCCCTGCCCAGCACAGCTGTGTTCTCAATATCATGGCCTCAATGCTGGTGATCCCTGCTTGCTCAAAGACAGCAACATTCGTCACATAGTCAGTCCAGTGTATATTTAGGATTGTGCATAGACAACACTGATGAAAGCGTTCGAGGAGTCATAGGTGGTGGCGATAGGTGACCCATGTTTCAGATCCATAAAGGAGAATAGACAGTACAATGGCTCTACGCACACTGATTTTTGTGCTTCACCTCAGATGTTTATTTACTCCAGACTCTTTTGTGAAGTCTTCCAAATGCACTATATGCCTTTGCTGATCTGTGATTGATCTCTTTGTCAATCTTGGCATCTGAGGAGACGATGCTTCCCAGCCAGGTAGGTGAACTGCTGAACGGACATAAATGCACATAACAGCAGTAACACCACATTCCATAGGGCAAGGAAATTTATTTCACTGAAGGATTAATCCTTAGATATTGCAATACCTCCAAGGCTGTCTCCCCCCAAAATTATTGATACAGTACTTGCATTGAGTAGACTTGGATCTGAAAAGGACTGTTTCCATATTTTCATTTGGCACACTCCAAATATCACCTACATGGAAAGTATGCCATAAGAGCTATGCTGCAAATTCTGGCTTTCAGCCTAACATATCTGCTTGGAACATACACAAGTGTCTTTTTGCAATTATATCTCATCAGAGAAGCCATACATGTTAATTTCAAGCTGATAATGCACTATCATTATGAACTGGGGGGGTAGGGGGGAAAGAGAGAAAGTGAGTGACGAAAAAGTGGGAGTGACTACAAATACAACCATATTTCCACCTTGATTGGATGAACCCTAAAGAGCTTGGAGATTTAGCCTGACATCCTGTTAAGTAGTTACAAGATTGTTAGATTGATTTACGATCTCATAACTGCTGGGGATTCACATTTACAGTTCTAAACAAGCAAACATGTCCCCAAAAACCTACCTTTGCATCCTGGCAACATCCTGAGTGAAGCTTTTGCAAGGGACTGAAGATCAGGATGTTGTGAAATAATGATTGCAGCACTCTCCCAGGGCCTGTCTACACTGCAGAAATACAGTAGTTTGACACTACTTTATCCACCAGAGTTCTAGCCTATGGAATCCCGGGTTTTGTAGTTTCGTGAGGCATTTAGTCTTTTCTATCAGGGATAGAATACTATTTTGGGATAGTGTTTTTGTACTATCCCAAAAGTACAAATACCAGGATTCCATAGGATAGAACTAGGGTGGATAAAATGGTGCCAAACTGCTGTATTTCTGCAGTGTAGACAGGCCCCATGAGGCACAATGAGACAAGCAGTTGTGGCAGGACCCCAAGTCATCTCTCCAGCTTCCTGTTTTCCACATGCTCTGAAGATGTCATTACCCAGCACCTGGATCTGCAACACCTCAGAAACACTTTGGTCAGGATGCTGCAAAAGTAGGTTGGGGAATATTGCTGGTGGATCTTGGCCTTACTTGCTAAAGTAATTTGCAACTACTACCCACTGCAGTCCTTGAAAAGTCACCTGCTGCAGCACCTTGTTGCAAAACTGGAACAGTAACTTGTTGCATTACCTGTGGTGCTATTCAGGACTTTCCAATTAGTTCCTCTTACTGTTTAAAAGAGGAGAAAGCCTAGGATTCATTAGAGAATGGTATGTAATTGAAAAAAATGCCTGTCAAACTGACTTTTAAAAATGCCCTTAAAATTAATTTTGGGAAATAAGTAGAAACTATTATTCGTTACACCAGTGATGGGCAACTTCCCCAGGTCCTTAACCAATTTTCTTTCCCTAGGGCCCTTGGGGGCCACACACACTACCCAAGGTACAGCCACCAAAATGGGGGAGGGTGGACAGAAATGGCCAGAAATCCAATTCTTCTTTAGAAAAATTGACAACTTTGAAGGTAACTAATGCAAAATTGGTACTTTTGATGTTAAATAACACAATAGAAAACTTATTTTAAAAGTGGACCTCAGATCATGGAAGGTTCTAGAAGAAAGCATTCACCCTTTTTTGCCAGAAAAAGGGCAGTGCAAGGGAGTCTGGGAAGGGGGGGATGGAGCTGCAAAACCAATCTGGGTGCCCTACATGATCCCAGGACTGAACTTTTCCCACCTCTCCATTACACCAATAGAATAATTTCATTCTTCCTTGTTGTTCTAATTCCTGGGGTTAATTTGGACTAGAGCAGAGCCACTGAATCAACTGGATTTCCCCGTGCGCTTGGCTCGCCATTGAACCACTGATCAAATGGCTCTGATCAAATGGCTCTGATCTAGCTATGTGGGGCTAACTCACAATGGGCCAATTACAAATACTGATTAATAATTCCCTTTTTACCAAAAAAAAAGCCATTAACAAAGTTATGCTCAACTGTAATGTAGGGCACTGGGGACAAAAAAAAAATGTTCAGGGAGGGGGGGAATTGACCCAAGGGGGAACTGGGGGCTACAAGCCCTGGACACAATTTGCCAACCCCATTATGAAAGACCAACATTTGTAAACCATTGCCAACATTTTTTAAAAATAAGGGTTTTTGTAGGTTTTTTCCAGGCTGTGAGGCCGTGTTCTAGAAGAGTTTATTCCTGACGTTTCACCTGCATCTGTGGCTGGCATCTTCAGAGAATGGTGGCGTGTGGAATTTATATATACTGTGAATCCCTGTTGAAGAGTATTAGCATGTAAATTTGTGTATTCAGTTGTTGGGTGTTCAGTTCTTAGGGTGCGAGGATATGCCAGGGGGATTAGTGTCTATTTACCTCATGGTCCATTGTCTGCTGGGAAGCCCCCTGTCCCTGGGTGGAGTTCATTTGCATGTGTTGAGTTTTGATTTTGGTGTTTTTCAGGACTGGTAGCCAAGCTTTGTTTACTTTGAGAGTTTCTTTCCTATTGAAGTTGTCCAGGTGTTTGTGGATTTCAATAGCTTCCCTATGCATTCTGACCTGATAGTTGTTAGCCTAGTCTAGAATTTCAGTGTTTTCAAATAGTATTTTGTGCCCAGGTTGGTTTATTTATAACGTGTTCTGCTACTGCTGATTTTTCTGGCTGGCCCAGTCTGCAGTATCTCTCATGTTCCTTGATTTGTGTTTGCACATTGCGTTTTGTGGTCCCTATGTAGACTTGTCCGCAGCTGCATTCTCTGAAGATGCCAGCCACAGATGCAGGTGAAATGTTAGGAATAAACTCTTCTAGAATATGGCCTCACAGCCCAGAAAAAGCCCACCCAAAAAAACCTATGGATGCCAGCTGTGAAAGCCTTCAACATCACATTTAAAAAAATACTTCCTGCACATACGAAAATAGCACATTACAAGTAGGAGGACTTTTGCTCACATCTTCTGGATGTGCTAATTTCCTTAAATATGGGGCATTTTGATGTAGGGGATCATTTAGACTTGCAACCCTCAAGTCCCATTATATGCAATGGCATAGCAAAATGGTGTCTCTTATATAAAATGGCAAAATTAAGGTTTGCTTTTTGGATTATTATTTTTTTAAGAATATTTTCAACCTGTGAATACTTAAAACCATGAATGCCAAATCCGTGAATGTGGAGGGACAACTGTAGATTGTTCTACTGTACAACCAGTTGTGCAATGAGCATTGTGCTGATACACATTCCCCTTGCATGCTAGCCAATAAGCCCCCAGTCAACGTGCATGAGAGCACTCACACACAATACTTTAAAAAGCACAACCACTTTACGATGGCAGTACTGTGCTTGCACAACCATAATAGAACACAATCCTTGCACATCATCCTACAAAGTGCAACTGCTGGCATGGTTTAAGCATTGGACAAGCACTGCAGTAGACCAGAGTTCAAATACGCATTGACTGGGTGTTTATTGGCCTCCAGCCAAGGATGAATTCAGACAAGTCACACTCTATGAACCTGAGAGGAAGACAATGGCAAACCTCCTCTGATGAAGTCTGGCCAAGAAAACCCTACGGCAAGGTTGCCAGAAGTAATTGGCTTACCACACTCCGAAGAAAAGCGGCAAGGCAGCAGGAATGTTCCATCTTCCTTGCTGCCTTACCACATGACATTGCCGTTCTTCCAGATTTCTTTTGTTCTGGTCCTGTGGGGGACTGAGCTAAAGTGCATCTTTTTGCTACCAGGTTTTTCTGGTTAGCAAAAAGACATGGTTTTACCTCGGTCCGTCACAGAACTGGAATGAAATAACAACGCCATGTGGTAATGTAGCAAGGGAGACAGACTGTTCCTGCTGCAATGACACTTTTCTTTGGAGTGCAGTAGGCCCCTAAGAGATGACTTGAAGGCCTGTAACATCAACAACATCTTCAGAAGTGGAACCAAAAGGTTTACTTAGGCCTGTGTTATATCATCAACAGGATTCTAACTCTTGAATCCACGACTGAATAAGGGCAGACTACAGAGAAGAAAAATCCTTCTTTATCCAATATAATCCATGCACGTCCCCCACCCCAATCTTTTGTTCTCTTCAGTTCACCACAACCTTGCTGCATATTTATGTAACTTGTTAGGCAACTAGATGTTTGCAAGCTCAATAAACTTAATAAATACAAATATTTGCCATTCTGCACCAACTTCAATGGAAGAAAGTAAGAGGAGCAGGCATACTTCCAAATTGAGCAACACTGGCAAAGCCAGTCTTTATGCAAGAATTCCCAGATTTGTCCCCACCACCACAAGATCCTTCATTCCCTTCAGATATTTCTCATGTTCTTTCTATAATATCAACCTCATCCTGAGATTATTTCCTTAGCCATCCCTTCTTGGATTCATCTAATTGGGGTTCCTTGGGGCAGGGCCTCTGCCATTTAATTTGCCCTGACATGCCTTTGAGAGCTGTCTTAATGATGCATAATGGCTCTGCCTGTGAGCAAATGGGATGTGACCAGCCGTGGGAGAAGGCCCTGTGCAGAGCTAAACCATGTGAACTTGTTGGAGAGCATCCATATTTGGCATCAGGAGACCTCAAAAGGTGTTGATCTTCGGTGAAATGGAAGAGGACATAGCTCCAGGTTAGATACACCTGGAGGCAATGGATGCCTGTGATCTCAGAAAACACCTGCATACATTTGTTTCTTAACAGGCTTAATTCCTAAGACAAGGGACATTATCAGACTAGCGTGTAAAAACACTGTAATTCAATGAATGAGGAAAGTGGAAACATCGTAGCATTATTACACTTCCTATCGCACATCACACTGGACTGACTATGTGACGAATGTTGCTGTCCTTGAGCAAGCAGGGATCACCAGCACTGAGGCCATGATATTGAGAACACAGCTGCGCTGGGCAGGGCACGTTTCTAGGATGGAGGACCATCGCCTCCCAAAAATACTACTCTACGGTGAACTCGCCACGGGTCAGCGTAAGAGGGGCGCTCCAAAAAAGCGATACAAAGACTCCCTGAAACAACATCTCAGGCTTGGCCAAATTGATCACCAACAGTGGTCCGCCCTGGCCTCACATCGGGAGGCATGGAGACGCACTATCCACAATGCTGCAGCCTTATTTGAGAACTCACGACGAACAAGTCTTGAAGAGAAACGACAACGCAGAAAGAATCACAACCCAAAAACATCACCCGAGGAGACCTTCTGCTGTGCTTTTTGCAACCGGACTTGCTTATCTCGGATTGGCCTTTTTAGTCATCAGCGCGCTTGCAGAAAGCACGGGATGAGTCCTTCCTGAATCTTGGTTTGCGAAGAAAAGCCAGAGAGATCGCACATCACTATAATCCCATGAAAGAACCGCCACAAAATCATCGCACAATGAACGCTAGCACTGTAAGAACAGGAATCTACTTCTGCAATTTTGCATGGGTGAGATTTTGTAGTATGTGGGGAAATAATTATTGTAATGTAAAAAAATCTTGTGTACGCCATTCACATGCTAAGATAAGTCTAGGAATTTTTCCCTGCATGCTTCTGTTCTCCCAATTTCCCTTTCTCTTATTTCAGTAGGCAATTCCAGCCAACTGCAGAGATGGGTCATTCAACACATGACCTAATTTAAATATTATTGCTCTTTGTGTAAGTCTCTTTTAAGTTGAGTCTCCATACGGCTGTGGTCGTGCTGCTATGAAGCCATGCTATGATGCTATGCCATGATGTTCACCATGCAGCCTCTACTGCTAAAGGCTGGGTGAGTCATTCTACCCTAAATCCTCCTAGTTAGTTAGGAACCCCTTTTTAAAGTTTGTTTTAGTATGTAGATTAAGATTGATATACCTTCAGTTAACTTTGGATATGCATTTTTAAACTGACTCCTTTGTTTTGTAATGAGTCTAATTCATTGGGTGATCAGACCTCAGAACACACTTTTAAATGTTAATTGAGCTTGTCTCAGCATTCTTAAGTGTCACTCTGCATGAATTTGAAAGTAAAAGACTTTTATTTATTTTTTAAAGAAGATATTTTTATTTCTTTTTAAAAGGGCCAGATCCCTGGAATGTTTAATACATTTTTATTTTTAGACTCATACCTCCTACAGATTTCAGCAGTTCTCACAAGAAGATGCGAGTGCACTTAAAATTCCAAAAACGCCTAAATTAACAAAGTAAATGAACACACAAGCACTGAAACAAACCTTAAAACGTTGAAATGAGACAGGACAGTTCATAAAAAGAGCATCCCGTGCTTCATTTTTGCGTTTTCTCACTGAGGACCGCCCATTCACTCTGTAATCTCATGATTACAATAGGACATGTTTTTGCACACCCTCAACACCACCAAAAAAAAAAACAATATTGACAATCTATTGATGGTTTGTCCCATCAATTAGACGCAACGACTTATTCATGGCTGGGGCACAGAATAACCACGTGAAGACAATGATATCATGTGATAGCTATGCCCGTTCACACTACCATGATGCCATAATGCCATGATTCTTGCCATGTCTGATAAAGTCCAAGGTCATACACTCCAATACAGTTATATCCACAGATTCAAACATTCATGGCTTGAATTTTTTTTCCCCAATTCCAAAAAGCAAACCTTGCTGTTTGCCTTTTTATATAAGGGACACCATTTTACTACAGTATTGTATATAGTGGGACTTGAACATCCATGGATTTTGGTATCCATGGGGGTGGGTGTCTTGAACCAAACTGCAGCGGATACCAAGGACCCATTGTATTTCACAGATGAACATTGGGACATTCAACCAAGTAACATCAGAGTGAGGTCGAGATGACAAATGTCATTAAAGAGGAAGAACACACTAGCTAGGAGCAGCTGCAGCAGTTTGCTTTGGCCTGCGCCTACAGAGAAGGGCAAGGTTCTTCTCCCTCCTCTCTTCTCCACCCGATGAGTTCATGGACAGCAAACTACTTTTGCACTTTGAACACAGTTTGCATCCATTGAAATAAACTGAGGACCAAAGGGAAGAGAGAAACTGGGACATTTTAATAACAGCTGCAGCAGTTGGGACAACAGAGGATTGATCAGGACTGTCCCTGCCATATCGGGATAGGCCAAGGAGTAACTACATACAGCACAGAAGGCCCAAGGCTAGGGAGCACCTACACACAGCACAAAAGGTCCAAGGCCAAGGAGTACCTACATACAGCACAGAAGGCCCAAGGCCAAGGAGCAGCTACAGACAACACAAAAGTCATAAGGAGTAGCTACAAACAGCACAGAAGGCCCAAGGCCAAGGAGCAACTACAGACAGCACAGAAGGCCCTAGGTCCCAGCCCAAAAGCAAGAAGCAGGTACAGACAGCACAGGAGACCATGTGGTGATGACCAAAACTGAGGTCTGCATATTGCTCTTAAACAGCAGTTCCCCTGGCTACTTCAGGTGTACTGCATGATTGCAGCCAGCTGTGTCTGGTAGCTTGGTCCTGGTTCTTCCAAGACTCCCACGGCCAGGGCCTGAGTCTTCAAGGAGGCTCTGCCTGAGAGGAGAGGCAGATCCTGACACCTAAGCAGCCAATCAGCACATTGAAAATGGCAACATACCCAAGAGAATTTTATATATATCGAAGATGTTTCATCAGAATCTACTTTCCTACAATTTGAACCCATTGGTTTGGGTCCTCTTGAGCAGCAGAGCCATTGTTGACAGAGCTTGGAAAAAAGTTATCTTCTTGGACTACAACACTGGCTAGAGGATTTTGGCTGGGGGATCTTTGTCTGAGGAAATGCTGAGAGTCCTTTGTCTGAGGAAATGCTGAGAGTAGTACAAAAGATGTATTTGCCAAACTCAGGGTCCTTGGATTACAACTCCCAGCAGCCCTAGTCAGTGTAGCCAGCAGTGCCATGGGCCACAACGCACTTTTTTATATCCTCAAATGAAAATTAGAGAGACAAAAAATCTACCCCCAAAGACTCAAAAAAGCACTGCCTGGTGGATCAATAACATTAAAAGTCCTCATTTTTTAATGCAAAAATTGTCCAAAAAACCCTAAAGGGTAAATAGGAAGCAGACAGCAGACTGGAACATAACCTTCAACATTTTACAGATGTAAACTGGAACACGTGTGACCAAAGCAACATCAGAGTGTAGTCAAAGTAGCCCATTACATTTATGAAAGGCTAAAGAGATCCCTCACTTGTCTGTCGTTGGATTGAAAGATGGGAAAGTTTTAACAACTGTCCAATTCTTAGTTTTTTAGAAGACTGAACTGTAACAGGAACATATCCAAATGAGGGTGACCAAAGATGTCAAAAAGTCTGGAAACCGAGTCCTAGGAGAAATCATTTAGGAAGATATGTAAAGAGATATGGGTGATGACTGAATTGAAGCAGAACTCTCATGAAGCAGCCAAAATCTAAACCTGAACGCTCCTGACAGTGTATTAGCCATTCAAATTTGAAAGGACACAGAGATGCGGCCCAGTCTGTCTCCAAAGAATGATACATTTCTCTCTCCAGACTTTAAGTATAAAGAAAGCAAAGTACCAAAGTGTGGAAAGCAGGGGTTGGAATTTGAGGACGGGTAACTTTAACATCTAATCAGGCAGTGAGTGGTTTTACCAAGGCTCTCCAGCTGATGTTACTGCTCTCAGCTGAAAACATTTTGGTCAAAGGTCTTTACAGAGATCATTAAAATCTCCAGGCAACAAACACAGCCTAAAGCAGAGATAGGGCTAATAACTTGGGGCTCACTCAGACTGCTTGAAAGTACTGTACTGAGTTTCCAATTTATACTTTTGTTTTGTTGTTGTTGTGGTGCACTTTCAAGTGGTTTCTGACTTATGGTGACCCTAAGATGAACCTATCCCTGGGTTTTCTTGCCAAGATCTGTTCTAAGGGGGTTTGCCATGGCCTTTCTCTGAGGCTGAGAGAGTGTCACTTACCCAAAATCACCCAGTGGGTTTCCATGGCCAGGCAGGGTTTCGAACCCTGGTCTCCAGAGTTGTACTCGAACACTCAAACCACTATACCATGTTGGCTCCTGTTTCAATTGTACCTCTTTGTATAATACAGGTTTGCATTCAGTCCTTTTGTGAAATATCCTGGCTTCCCAACTCTCCCTCCCTTGTGTCCTTCCCTTTCCCTTCCCAATGATCACATCTCACTCAGTCTCATGCAACATTTCAGCAATCGATTTTCAACAATTTCCACGTAGTATTTTCTTCTCCCCAAGAGTTATAATTCCTAAAGTGCTTCAGGGATATTACACTAGTTCAGCGTGACACGTGGTATAAAAAAAACCTCACAGATTGCTGTGTTTTTCCAGATAAAACTGTGAGTTCTGTTACTGCAACAGGGGTGTCCACACACGTAGCCCAAGCAATGCCTGGCACAGCCATTTCCCAGCCGGGTCATGGACGTCACATCTGCTGAGGTCACTGTGAGGCACCCAGTCATGTGACCACAGCTGGGCACCTTGTTCCTCACCTCAGAAGGTGTGACCAGCATGGACACCCCTCTATTGCTGCAATGGAAGGGCAGGTAATGAGGGGGAGGGAAACGCCGCAAGCGCAGGGCTGGAATACTCCAGCCAGAATGTGGAGTATTCTGGCCAGTGTAGACAGGCCCTCGATCTCTGGTGAATCTGTGTCCTGAAACAATAGGAATGTTTACATGTTGGCCTTCTTTATTGGGTCGAAGGCAGTAGAAATACACATAATGAGTAACCAAGACATTTCCTTTCAGAAAGTACTGAATTAATTTAAGCCAACCTGCAGAGTGGGAATAAAACTTACTTGTAAATGCCAGGAGTTCCCAGGGAATATTTCACGATGAAGAAAATATCATGTGAACGTCCAAAATCAAATCGGTTTATAAAGGTCATTTCCCTGAGACTTTTTCCCATCTGCAGCCATCCTTTATTTCTTGGAGAGGATTGCCAATTCTCTCTCCCAAGAGCCTGGAGGTTAGCACTGTTTTGGTGGCGTCTGGAAGGGTGTAGCGTTGGGTGCTTGCTTGAAAAATGCTAGATGTTCAAGTCCTTGTGCCTCTGCCAGTGTATGATCCACACCCATCCTCCACCCTTGCCCTACTTCACTTTCTGTGCCAACTGAGCAGAAAATAATACGAGAAGGTCTTTAAATGTTTTGCATTCGTCATAGCTGCCTACCCTTGCTTATCATTCTGACTGTTGCAGCTCATCTTGAAACACCCTGTCCAATTTCTGGCCTAATCCAAACTATATAAATAATCCAGTTTGAAACTGGATTATTTGCCATGGCTTCCTCCTGTCATATCCTGGGATTTGTAGTTTTATAAGGTCTTTAGCCTTCTCTGCCAAAGAGTGTTGGCGTGTCCCCAAAGTACAAATCAGAGGATTCCATACCAGTTTCAAACTGGATTATTCATGTAGTGTGGATTTGGCGCTCTCGCTCTCTCTCACACACACACACACCCATATTTGGTGATTAGAGCGTGGAAAAGCTATGTTTTGGACTATAACTCCAATAATCCCCAAACTACACCTATAAATTAAAACTTGGATCTTCCGCATGTTAAGAATGCAGTCTGACCCTTTCCCTTTGAATGTGCTGTGGGGATAGCTGTATTTGCCGTGCAGCAAAATGCAATAAAATCCAAATTCCATAAAGCAGTGTTACCTTTATTGGGCCAACTACAAAGCATAAAATACATGGTGCAAGCTTTCAAAGCTCCACTGGCTTCTTTGTCAGGTAAAGATGTTAAAAATCATACCGGAGAAGAAAGGTGATGATGTTAGAGTCACCGGATTACTTTTTGTCTCAAATGTTACTCTGTTGTCGGTTAAGATGGTATTGAGGGATCTCAATGCAGGCAGAGGCCACTTTTGTTATTGCTGTTGTTGATATATGTATTTATTACAGTTTTCAGATTGCAATCTGGATAGGGTTCCTGTACCTTTAATGCTTGTGTAGAAGCGGGAATTTCAGCAGGTGTTGCTTGTCACACCACCAGGTAACAAGCAACACCTGCTGAAGGTTTTTTTGTGGTTTTTTTTCCAGGCTGTGAGGCCCATGAAAAACCTATGGATGCCGACCATGAAAGCCTTCAACTTCACAACACCTGCTGAAGTTTCCTCTTCTATGCAGCCATTAAAGATACAGAAGTTGTCTCCAGTTTTCACTCTGGCAACCCTAGTTCTTTATATAAAAGCTGTCATCTGTGAAAACATACAAAAATTAAAATATGATGAAACAATAGAATTAAGACCATTTAAAAGCAAGAAAGAAGAACAGTACAGAATGGTAATGTAAAAACCCTTTCTTCTTAAGCAGTGAGTTCCCAAAGTCATATGAAAGAAATACACACTCTTGACACTAGAAGGATGCCAACAACAAAAGCTGTTTGTTTATTTGTTTGATAGTCTACAAATATTTAGATATGACTTTAATCTGAGATTTCAAAGCAATCTACACCTCTCTGGCTTTTCTTCGCAAACAAAGATTCAAGAAGGACTCATCCTGCGCTTTCTGCAAGTGCGCTGATGACTAAAAAGGTCAATCTGAGATAAACAAGTCTGGTTGCAGAAAGCACAGCAGCAGGTCTCCTTGGGTGATGTTTCCAGGTTGTGATTCTTTCTGCGTTGTCGTTTCTCTTCAAGACTTGTTCGGTGTGAGTTTTCAAATAGAGCTGCAGCATTGTGGATAGTGCATCTCCATGCCTCTTGATGTGAGGCTAGGGCAGACCATTGTTGGTGATCAATTTGGCCAAGCCTGAGATGTTGTTTCAGGGAATCCTTGTATTGCTTTTTTGGAGCGCGCCTCTTACGCTGACCCGTGGCAAGTTCACCGTAGTGTAGTATTTTTGGGAAGCAATGGTCCTCCATCCTAGAAACATGCCCTGCCCAGCGCAGCTGTGTTCTCTACAACAATACAGGTATATGCTACAGTTGACAAAGTATACAGTACTAGGCCTTATCACACTACACTGTTATAGCACTATTATTCCACTTTAACCACTATGGCTGCTTCCTGTGGAATCCTGGGATTTGCAGTTCAGGGAGGGGCATTCTCAGCCACAGAGCTCCAGTGCCTCACTAAACTACAAACATCAGATTTCCACAGGAGGCAGCCATAGCAGTTAAAGTGGAATAATAGCACTATAACAGTATGGCGCAATAAAAAGTAGACATGTTCCTGGGCATCACTTCTTTAATAGAAAATTTGGTACCAGATGTACAAATAACATTGAAAGAACAGGGATAGGTTCCTATACCACAAAAAAAGAAAGAGTAGTTCACCAAAGTTTTCATTCAAAACTAACAGTACAGTGGGCCCTTGGTATCCGCTGGGGTTTGGTTCCAGACACACACACACACACTTCGTGGATACCAAAATCTGTGGATGCTCAAGTCCTATTATATTCAGTGGCATAGTAAAATGGTATCCCTTATATAAAATGGAAAAATCAAGGTTTGCTTCTTGGAATTTATTTCTGGGGGAAATATTTTCAAGCCATGGATGGTGAAATCCATTGATGCCAAATCTGTGGATACAGAGGACCAACTGTATGTGCATGTGAAATGAAATAACCAAGTCAGGTCAGGTAAGCCTTGCACAAGGAAACAAAAACATTTTGAATCTTCTATAGACCACTTGAAAGCTTCTTCCAAAATGCATCTGGCTTCCACTGTTCTTATGATTTCCATTTTGGTGGTCAGAATATGCTGCTGCTTCTTTTTGTACATGCTGCGGATAAATAGTGAGGAGGGCTAATTCATTTTCCCCCTTTCTTTCTGTTTTGCTGGTCACTCAGGCTTAATAAGGGATTCTAGAGGCAACTGCTGGTACTTTGCCTATTGTAGGCAGTCACAGAACAGAGCTCCATTCACTTTCTTTATTGAAATCCCACAGATTCTTGCAAGAATACATAGCGCGGGAAATTAAAAAATAAAAACAGAAATAACAAAGTAAAAGTTCTCAAAAGCATATAAGCACACTATAGAAGTCCCAAGTAAACTGGGGAGGGTCATAAAAAGTGTGTCACCTACCTGGATGTTGTGATCTCATCTAGAAGTGTTCTGGCCGGATTGGCCATTGATGCTGCATTCACGTGAATACAATGGCATGCAGATTCAAATGCCGGCAGTGATGGCACAAGAGCGCCACAGGTGATCAATTGATGGCTTGGGCCGTCAATAAAATAGGACAGGTTTTGGTCTGGACGTGATTGCGAAAGGGCAACATAGCCTCGTACATGCACCCTTTTGCGATCATTAGGCATCCTTATGATGCCGTATTTGCATGGTCTGCTAAAGTCCAAACACAGCTACTTCTTTGGACAATATCACATTATACTGTTACAGCGCTATTATTCCACTTTAACTGCTATGGCTGCCTCCTGTGGAATCCTGGGATTTGCAGTTTAGGGAGGGGCATTTAGAACTCTCTGCCACAGAGCTCTTAGGCCTCACTAAACTACAAACCCCAGAATTCCACAGGAGGCAGCCAGAGCAGTTAAAGTGGAATAATAGCACTATAACAGCATATAAGAGTTTGGTTGGTTGATGTGAACAATTCCCAGTGTCTCATTCTCTGCAATGCTAGAAATTTGGAGAGTAAAGGAAAATTTCACGTGTTGGGGGGGCAGGGGGAAGAATTCTTATTTGAAGAGGAAGAATTTTTTTTTCTCCCTCCATTTTTTTTGTGGGGGGGTTGAGAAAGCAGGTGTAGGTATCACCTCCACAAGAAACAGCCACATAACAAGTTTCTCCAGCATGTAAAATAAACAAATAAACAAATAAGATGGTTATCTGAGAAGACAAGGAGGCAAGAAGAAAGCCAAGGAAGGAAGTACAACTATGAAGAGAGCTGAAAGCACCTGCCCAAAATTAAAATAGTCTGCAGACTCTATCACAAGGCTCATAAAACAAGGTGCTCTGGGCATATACCAAAAGATTTAAACTAGGCCCAATCTGATAAAGGCAAAATGCACCCAGCCTGTTACCAGGCAACCAAAAAAGAAAGCAGAATCAGCAAATTATTGAAAAATACAGTGCGGGGGCTGAGTGCAGGAAGCAGAACCACTGGTTTCGTTTCAGTGCTCACCATAGACTGGAAATCAGGAGTTTGGTGGATGGCTTGTTTCTCTTCTGCCCAGCATGCTTTTTCACCAAATGAAGATGTAAAAAGTTGTGGATGAACTTGGAGTATAGACAAAACAGGCAGCTTTGACTGGTCCTTTTTCATACCACTGTTCCAAGGATCCTTAGCATGTCATCTTTCTATGATTTTTCCCTCCCACTCCTCTTTCCTTGTTATTTGTGTTCGCCATTACATACAAGCCCTGATTCTGCCCACAGATTCATGAACAGAGCTTTGACCCTGCAGGGATGCTGTTCTGCATCTGGCAGAGCCAATATATTTCTTTCTTGTAATTTTTTAAGGGTGTCTGTACTTCACCATATTTGTTACTTTTCCATTTGCTCTGATGGGACAGCCTTACAGATCTCACCAGCCTTTTAGAGGCGTTGCACTCTTAAGAATCCCTGATATATCCACCAACATTTCATTGGTAAAAATCAGTGCTTTTTATCTCATCACTGAACCACCCAAACTACTGCACTGTGGGTGTGGCTTGATCCTAATTAGTGACTTTAATGGGAACAAGTGACATAATCTCCAGCATTTCACAAATTAAAAAATCAGACACATGTGGCCAAGCAACATCAGAGTGTAGTCAAGGTGGCAAAAGTTACAGTATTAATGAGGAAGAACACCCAAGCTAGGAGCAGTTTGCTTTTGCCTGCGCCTAGCGGAAAGGGCAAGATTCTACCTCCTCATCTCCTCTCCCCCTTGCTGAATTAATTTAGTGCAAACTAAATTATTATTAATTTATTATTTATTACTATTATTATTATTATTTCCTTAATATAATCAATTAATTGTACTATCTAGTTTAACATCTCCTCCTTAGTACTGGTATACATAGGTCTCAAAATCCTGCTCGTTGCCCACCTTTCGTATTGCCAAGTCGAGTATATTAATTCTCCAAATTAATATCGGTACTTTAGAAGGTCGCAACAGACCCAAGCATTCCAGGTAGCAGAGCCATAGCTGTTAAAGTGGTATCAAGCTGCTACAATTGTCTAGTGTAGATACATCCTCTTGAAAGTAAAGTCTTAAGAAGAACCTTGCTGGATGAGACTAAAAGTTCATTGAGTCAAACTCGCTTTCTCACAAGAAGGCCAAAGAGACAGAAGCCAATATGCAGGCCATGCAGGCAGTGTCAGTCCCTCTACCATTCTTGTTCCTCAGCCAGGGACAACCCAGGAAACTTTGCTGTCAAAGATGAAGGGCAAGATGGCAACTGCTCCCCATTCCCTGTGGTGTCTGGGGCAATCTGCAGCTTCTTTCACACTATACAATTATAGTGCTTTTATACCACTAACTGTTATGGTCCCATCCTATGGATGTGGAGTGTGGTGGAGTCTCCTTCTTTGGAGGTTTTTAAACAAATCATAGGATTCTACAGGATGCAGCAATGGGCCTCACCAAACTACAGATCCCAAGATTTTGTAGGCTGCCACCATGGCAGTTAAAGTGGAATCAAAATGCTATAACTGTACAGTGTAAAAGAGACCCAACTCTCTGTGTTATGACAGAGGGAGGAAAACAACTGTTGCTCCTCCACACAATATATTATTTTATAACCTTCTGTCAGAATTCAGCTGGCAGCAAGACTGAAACACCTTCAGGAAAGAAAATTGTATAACTATGTGGTGTCTCACAATTCAGGTAAGAATGATTCTACATGAGACTTCTATCATATGATCACCCTGCTTCAGACACCGGATCTGACAGGGAGAGATGTTCCAGGCAACTTTTTTTCTTATAGAAACAATACATTAAAGAGGAAAAGATGGAACAGTTTGCACAGTGTCTTTGGCAGGGATGCTGTAGGCATGTGGTCATCCCATGTCATTTTGGAGTAAGGGAAGGGCTAACGTTCCATGGAATTCCATGAAATGCTCCTGGTGTCATACACATGGACAAATTCTTTTACACGTGAGGCAGTATTTTTTATTTTATTTTTTTAAAAAATTGCCATTGGGCAAATTCCTGCTTACTGGATTGTTTTCCATTCTACCAGTATAACCATTTCACGTGGGCCTCAATCCTGTTGTTAAGCTGCTGTCACACTGCAGAAATAATGCAGTTTGACACCATTTTAACTGACATGGCTCAATGCTATGGAATTTTGGGACTACAGTTGTCCCTTCATATTCACTGGAGTTTGGTTCCAGGACCCCCTGTGGATACCAAAATCCATGAATACTCAGGTCCCATTATATGCAATGGCATAGCAAAATGGTGTCCCGTATGTGAGATGGCAAAATCAAGCTTTGCTTTTTGGATTATTACTTTTTAAAGAATATTTTCAAGCTGTGAATACCAAATCTGTGGATACAGAGGGACAACTGTAGTACTTTTGTGAGATATTTAGCCTTCTCTGTCTAAGAGGTCTGGTGCCACAACAAACTACTGTACAAATCCCAGGATTCCTTAGGACGGAGCCATGGAAGTGAAAGCGGTGTCAAACGGCATTATTTCTGCAATGTGGCAGCAGCAGTCCCATCTAGAGTAAAGCCAACAGCACAAATGGATTGACCTAAATGTTGACAATTCAACAACTGATTCAATGAGTTTACTCTAGCAGGTGTTAACTGACATGATTCCAGCGATGCAATTGTGCATTCTTGGATGGTGTGTAAACTATTCATCCATGCCTTCAGTTCCACCTGATTTCCTGGGGTTGCAGAAACAGCCACTGCACATTCCCTGAGCACCATGTGCCAATAAGCAGGCACAAAGGCAGATACACCATCAGTTTCACAATGCTGGTAATCATCAGAAGGGGGAGTGTAGATTTACACTATACAAGCACAATGTAGAGTCTCAGCAATCATGTCTACCAAGAATATCTCTAATTTAGGGCTCGTGTACACAAGCCAGGATACACTGGCTCCCCACCAGCGTACCCTGCCCACGGATCAGGCCCATTCGTCCCCCCTTACCTGGATGAAATGGGTCAGAGTCCAGATGGGCACATTGGCTTATCCCTACAGCCACTGCTGCTGCCTGTGCCCCACTCTCCAGATCCAGGCAGGAGGCACACAGCGCATGAGCAAAGTCCTCTGCATGTGACCAGCATGGTCACATGCTGCAGGCTCCCTTCTGGATCCAGAAGAGACAGGCAGCTACAGTGACAGACCAGTGTGCTAGAATGGGCTCCTGCAGTCACATGGGGTCCGACCCATTTTATTTCAGCTGGAAAGGATTTGAACGGGTATTTTCTTATAATATTTTATCAGGCCTCATCCCATCTTCCCCTCATATTAGCCCCACCTTTGTCCCAGAGGTCATGAAGACTACCCGGGGGCAAAACAGCCCTGTGCCATCATGACTGCAGGGCTACAAGATAGGGGCAAGATGGGGTACATTGTCTGTATAGATAAGCCCTTAGTTAACATTTCTATTGACTTGTGAAATAAATTATGGCTGGAATCCTGTTGGATAGTCCCAAATGGAGTAGTCCCATTGAATTGATTGTTGAATGATGCATCAATGCTTAGGTCAATCCATTTGATTTGTTGGCTCTACTCTAGTTGGGACTAACCATCAGATTGAATATTATATGGTTAATATGGCATTAAAAACTACATAGTTGAGCGCCTTGGATAGCTCCTTTAAAGTCTGGACTAATATCTGTAGCAGATTCAGTAATCCACTGACATGGAATCAACCAGCTGCCACTGCTTACATAAATCGGCAGCAATACACACCTACCCAGATCCAAACCTGCTAAAGATAGAGGAAGATCAAAAGAGAAACAGCAAGGAGGAGGAGAGGCGGGGAGGGGAATGGAGAAACAAATTACTGTTTTGCGCTACAAGTCTCAGAATCCACATTAGAGTGCCAAATTAAAAAGAAGCAGAAAGAGGGGTGGGACATGTAAATCAGGAAAGGAGCAAATCTGTAGACATAGATTTGATATATGTGCATATCCCTAATTCTAGTCATCTCTGTTTTAACACAAAGGTGTTAAACAGGCCTTCTGCAGATCCTCATTGTCATTTTCCCCTATAATATTTCATAATTGGCAATCTTAAGGTGCTCCATGAGGTCAAATAGACAGGGGTGAACCACAAGTGAGGTCAGATGGAGGTCACCAGGACCTGAGGAAGGCGTCGTGGAAAGCTACCAGGAGACACACCCAAGACAGGATTAAGTGAAGCCCCCAGTAAATGGAGCTGTCAAGGTGGCATGTGCTAACCCCCTCTTGGATTCCCTTGGCAGTGAGTCACATAACACAAACAAGTGACCTGCACACCCCTCATCCCCAAGAAATGTTCCTTCACACCTTTCCTTTCCTATAATACAGAGGTTATCATAATCCCATAGATTCCAGGATCTCAGCCATTAACAGCAATCAGCAAAAATGCAGTTTCCTTTGTTTAATGGTGGGAAACCCATCAACACTTTGTTCTAAACTCAAAACATCCCTTCAGGACATGACATACAGTGCCCAAACAATACCAAGGTGTGATGCTGGGACCCCGTGACATGGTGCCACTGTGACTGCACCTGGAATCTCTGTCAGCACGCCTCCAGATTGGAACCTACAGTGCCACCCTCAAATTTAGGTTTGAGTCCTTTGTTTCTCTCTCTTCAAGCTTGCTAACTATAGTCCCTACCTCCCAAATCTATTCCTCTAGCCAATCTTTCTGCTTTAACTCTTCTTTAGCCTTGTGTGGTTCTTGTGAGCGTGAGTGCGTGTATGAATGCGTCTGTGTTATTTTCCAATAAAAACCACTTTATTTCACTTTAACTTGGTCTCTGCAGTTAGTACCACTATACATAGGTTCAAAGATGCCAGAAGTTACCTCTCACAGCCATCCATTTGAGCTATAATAATTTCCCTAATACATCACTGAAATTTGGCATCATCAGTGGGCTCCCCACAGACCCCACCTATTCAGGTAACAATGGCAACTGGTTGATTCGATGTCAGTAGATTACTGCATCTGCTACAGATATGAGTACAGTAGCACCCCCATATCTGCAAGGGATTTGTTCTAGGGGGGCCGTGGACTACAAATACGGTATATACAGGTTCAGTCTCCTTTATCCAGAATTCCAAAATACTTCAAAATCCAAAATTGTTCACATGGGGGGCTGAGATAGTGACACCTTTGTTTTCTGATGCTTCCGTGTACACAAACTTTGTTTCATGCACAAAATTATTAAAAATAATACGTATAAAATTACCTTCAGGCTATGTGTATAAGGTATATATGAAATATAAATGAATGTCATGTTTAGACTTGGGTCCCATCGCCAAGATATCTTGTTCAGTATATGCAAGTATTCCAAAATTTGAAAAAATACAGAACACTTCTGGTCCCAAGCATTTTGGATAAGGGAGACTCAACCTCTGTGTGTGTGTGTGTGTGTGTGTGTGTGTGTTCAGCCCTGTTCTAAACCAGGATTCCTAAGAATGAATTCTGAAGAAAAAAGGCCCCCAGGAGCAATGAATGCAAGGCATCTGGTTCCATACACACTCCCCTACCAGCACACACAAACTGCATAATACATATATATTTCAAGTGGGTGGCATGCAGAGTTATGCCGGGTGTGATACATCTGGGCCCTTTGAGGTGGAAGGCAATTCATCCATGCGCCAATTTCATGTACTGAATGGAGCCCAGGTATAACCTCTAGACATTTACCTGGTGCTAATTACACCTTCTCTGGGCAGCCAGCTCTTCCCTCCAGCCCCTAATTGTTTTGTTGCACACACAAATCCTCCTGCAAGCCTCCACAAGTGCTGATCACTTTTCATTATAATTTAGGAGGCAAATCCACACTCCTAGTTTCATGTTAAAAGAAGGAGGAGAAGAGAGAAGGTGGGTGGGGTGGGGTGGGAGAAAGGTAGGAGCCCTTGCCTGTGGTATAATTTTTTGCCTACAAATCAGGCCTTTATTTTCTGGAATTAGACCTCCCACATTTCAAATGGTTGAGGCAGGTTCAAGTCACTCCTTCCTACCCAAGGCCATCTATCTTCCCTCCCTCTTTTGGTTGGAATGGGAGACCCTCCTACAGCTCTGTCTGTTCAATGAGAGAGGTCACAAGTTAGCTGCCAAGTTAGAAAGGGACCTGATTCACAGATAAATTTAACCACCATTCTGCTTTGGCAGATTTGTCTGTCAAAAATTGGGAACACTAGCTTCATTATAAAAGCAGTTTTTCCAGATAAAACTTCTCATCTCTAATGATAAAACGTACTCCCAATTCATGCAGTTTAGTTAGAAAATATTTTTTCTAGCTTCCAAAAAAGCAAATCAATTTAAAATGCAGTATTTCCCACATGCAGAATCATGCCGAAAGTGAGTCCTGCCAGTATGCAATGTGGAAAGGATTCCTTGTGTATGTACAGTAAAATGTTTTAGTAAGTTCATGAAGTGTTAGTTGTGGGGATTTTACAAGATTCTACCATTATATTTTCTCTGGAGGCCTAAACTGTATTTGCCTATATATTATGACTCCTGTATCTACATGGATACATTCCCGGACTTACCATGGATACAGGAAACCATGGATAATAGCAAACCCTATTAAAATGAATATCTTCTGGCTCAAACATAACATAAAGTCAGGCAGGAGGACCTTGAGATTCCTAGAGAAACCAGTTCTTGAGGCATCTTCTAGGTCTTCCACTGTGACTCTATGGTCAGCCTCCAGTGCATACCATAGAATGGGCCTAGAAGATGCTTAGGCAGGCCATATTTTTGGGATGGGGGTAACTGAATCCACAGGTACCAATTCCACATATAGGGAAGCCATGCAGTATTAATTCCTGCATTCTGTCCTTGTCGTCTCTAGTAGTTTTTGCAGGTTTTGCCCCCGCCCTTCACCATGGGGTCTCGTTGGGACAAAAGGTATTCTCCTCAAATTCTATGAAGAGTTTTTTCACTGTCTAGACAACCCCTCAGATTGACCAAGGAGAGCTGACATAAGGCAGAAGAGATCATACCAAGCTAAACAGTCTGATTTGGGATAAAGGAGTATTCATAGATCTCATCCAGAAGGAGGGAAAGTATCTGGATGTATCAAGGATTTCCAGTTCTTTTTCTTTTGATTTAACCTTCATCTCCCCAGGTTTGCATCCAATCTCTTTCTTAAAACATCCTGGGTTTTCCTCACTTCTCCCTCACTTGTGTTCTTCCTCCTCCCCCTCCCACTGATCACGTGTCACATCTAGACTCAGACAACATTTCCAAAATTTGTTTGCACCAGTTTTCACTGAGCCTTCTTTATTTTATTATTCAGGAGTTATAGGACTTTATCAGACCAACCTCCATAAACGTTCTTTTGCCAGCATATTTTGTGGTCGAAGGCTTTCTCTGAAGATGCCAGCCACAGATGCAGGTGAAACGTCAGGAATAAACTCTTCCAGAACACAGCCTCACAGCCCAGGAAAAAAAACCCACAGAAAACCTATTTTTTGTGGTGTTTTTCCTCTTTATCAGACCTACCTTGAGCAGCGTCAGAAAGGCAGCCCCAGCATAAATGAAACACTAATGGAGCTCAGTTTACTTCCTGGTTTGAGATCTTGCCGATTTTCGTGAGAAGATGCAAGTGCAGCAAATTTTTAAAATTAGTAAGACAAAGATAGAAAATGTTCACACAAGCACAGAAACATACTCCAAAACATAAACGTGAACTGGGGAGGTTCATAAAAAGAGCATCCCCTACCTGGTTTTTGCAATTTCACCCAGAAGTGTTCTGCCTATTGACACCATATTCACATGAGCTCAATGGCGCGAGGTTTCAAATACCAGCACAAAAATGCAATGTGAGATCTATTGATGGCTTGGCCCATCAATAAAATAGAATAACTTTTAGACAATACATGATTGCGAAAGGATGTTATCATCTAATATGTGCACCCTTTCGTGTTAATTTGGCATTGTTATGATGCCATATTTGCTGCGTCTAATAAAGTCCATAGTCAGATTGAATGAGTTAGCAATATTAGGCTAGCTAAACATTAGGATCATTTTGGTTTTGTGCAAACATTCCTCTTTCCCTCATTTGATCTCTGTTCAATCTGTGTCCCAGAAAAAATAGCTGTGTTTACTGGTAGTGGGACTCTCTGCTAGTTTCAAGATAAGTCATTTTCACAAGACAACTAAGTAGATTTTTTTTAAAGGCCCAGTTAATTTAAACTGACCTGGGAAGTTGGGATGAAGTCCTTGGTAATGCCAGGAACTCACAGGAAATACTCTGGAATGACAAAAACACTGTGTGGATCTCTAAATTAAAATTAGTTTATACAAGAACAAAACCTGGGACTTTCAGATACTTTTTTTCTCATCGGGAGGGGCTCATAAAGGATGGGAAAGGTATGTGCTTTCTGTCTCATTCTTTCTGTCCACATCTAAAGAACATTAGCTGGGACCCTACATCATACTTTTGTGGTCTAAATCTAGGTTGTGGTCCCTATACTCATACAGTGGTTGTGCTATACTACTCTTCTGCTGAATACTGATATTGTGCAACCATTGGTGGCCTGTATTCTCTATCAGCTACTTAGTTAAGTACAGAAGGCCCCTGTATACACTGATTCATTATCCACTGATTTAATTATCCACGGGACACAAAACAGCACACCTACCATAGAGTCTTCCTAGAAAATGTGCCCTCTCTAGCCATTTTCTAGGTCCTCCAAGGCAACTCTGTGGTATTTTAAACCGAAAGTCCCATTATTTTCAATGGTGTTCGCTATTATTTACAGTTTTTGGTATCCACCGCCCCTCCCAGAACCAATCCCCAGTGGATACAGTGGTCCTACTGTATACCTAACTAAGTAACCTCTCCTGGTCTGATCCTCCCTCCCAATATCTGAGTGAAACATCATTCACCCATGCTCCAATCACCTTCTGATCTCCTTCTTCCCATGCAGCTGATGTCCAATAAAGCAGGATGGAGTGGGGGGCTATGATCATGGCCATAGTGTCAAAAACATCACTTAGGATGTTATCACACAAGGCTGGTATTTCACAATTCCACCAAGCTATTCATGTATTTGGCCAGTACTTACCACACAACGCCGTGTCTATCTTGTTGCTCCTTTGCATTTCATTCATTTCTGTACCATATCTTTTCACTGATGGGAGGGAACCCATCAATGGCTCCTAATATCACTGCTATTCCATTAGTCCCCCTGGTGTGATAGGTCTCTTCCACTGTAGTAACAATATGACGGCAGCCACATGGCACAAGAGAGTGTTATTCTCCTCCTCTCCCCCGCCCCCGCTTGCTATTCCCAAGCAGACCAAGGTTGTTTTTATTCTGCCTTTCATTTTTTTAGTTTTTATTTTTGCTGTGATTGTGTAATTATGACAAAATTATGACGAAACAGCTGCTTTGAAAATGTCCCAGTTTCTTTCCTCTTCTCCCAATTTCTGCCTTTGTCCTCAGCTTACTTTAGTTGCTGCAAACTGAGTTCAAAATGCAAAAGTAGTTTGCAAGGGAGAGGAACGGAGGGGCAGAATCCTGCCTTTCTCAGTGGGCTTAGTCAAAAGCAAACTGCCTTAGCCTCTCCTAGTTTGTGTCTCATTAATAACGTTTGCCATCTTGACCACTCTCTGATGTTGCTTAGCTGTATGTGCCTCATTTTTCATTTGTTAAATGTTGGAGGATATGGGAACTGCATGCAGCCCGCAAGCTACACTTACCCCACCTCCATTGTAAGACCATTTAGTCCAGAGTCTAAAATGACTAAGCTTTACTTCAAACTTTTCATGGCCTTCAGTTCCCAGCATTTCTATATCTGTGATTCCATAATGTCACCCATGCCATATTGGCCTGACTAACTGTAAAACCACTCAAGATGACACTCTGACACTCAGGCAATATCTGCAGCTACAACAAGACATGGGGAGGGATATTGCAAATTCTCTTGAAGTAACTCTGCACAAATAAATACATAGACAGATCGGTATTTTAAAATGTCAACAACCATTATTCTTGACTTGTGGCAAAAGAAGTACACCATGCTGCAAATACCTGTCTACACTCTTACTATTGGCACATGGAGAGCACATACTGAGGGCACATAGAGTCTTCCCATTTTAATCTGGAGCATAAATTCAATCTTGGAAACCACTCACTGGTCCCAGTGCCTTGGGAGTCAGTCTTGGGAGTCAGTTTTCTCCTCACTTTTGGCCCTCAAGGTCTGAAAGGGAGGAGATTGGATTGTTGAGTCTTGTCCAACTCCCCTCCAGGAATTTGATATAACCAATCCTTGGGAAAAGGTGAGGCCCTCACCCAATTCTTTATAGCAGGTGGCAGGTTTGATGGGAACATTCAGCTCAGTTTGAAGGGAAGTGGGTAATGTTCTCACAACTCTTGATTCAAGATAATCCATTTCCAAGCCAAACCTTGCAAAAATTGCCTTCAGTTAATCTGAGAACATTGCAGTTCAGCAGAAAACTTTCAATCAAGGATTTAAAAAATATATATCTGTAAGGAGTGCCAAGTCCCTACAGACATGGGGACGGGATAGAGCTAAGAGAGTCAGTGTGGGTGAAGCAAACTGAGTGCTGGACTAGAATGGAAGGTTCTAAGCTGCCCCTCACCACCCCTTGATGCCAGAGGAAGATATTTTGCTGCCAAAAATGACATCCATGTGCCTCTCCCACACCCCAGCCTGTGCTAACTTTTTTAATATCTTGAAACACTTTCCAGGAGCCAATCATGCTTGCACCTCTTCTGCCTCCCCATGTGGTGCCATCTGAAATAGGCTGGCCAAGATGCTGGATGGAACATGTCCAGAGGAGGGCAACCAAAATGATAAAGGTCTGGAAGCCATGCCGTATGAGGAGCAGCTTAGCCTGTGTGTTTAGCCTGGAGAAGAGAAGGTTTAGAGGGGACATGATAGCCATGTTTAAATATTTGAAGGGATGTCATACTGAGGTTGGAGCAAGCTTGTTTTGTGCTGCTCCAAGGACTAGGACATGGAGCAATGGACTCAAAGTACAGGAAAAGAGATTCCACCTAAACATTAGGAAGAACTTTCTGACAGCAAGAGCTGTTGGGCAGTGAAATGTACTGCCTGGGAGTGTGGTGGAGTCTCCTTCTCTGGAGGTTTTTAAACAAAGGCTGGCTGGCCATCTGTCAGGAGTGCTTTGGTTGTTTATTCCTGCATGGCAGGGGATTGGACCGGATGGCCCTTGTGGTCTCTTCCAACTCTAATGATTCTATCATTCTATGATCATTCTTTGAGTGTAACATACCCTTCAAACTGTCCTGATGTGGCAGTAATAGTCCCAATTAATCCTTTTTCAGTGGCTTTTAAAATGTCCCAGTTTCTTTCTTCTTCTCCCTTTATCCTCATCTTGTCTCAATTGGTACAGACTGAATTCAGAGTGCAAAAGTAGCTTGCACTCAATCAGCTCAGTTGTGGGGGGAGGAAACAGAAGACTCTTTCCCTTCCCTGTAGACTCAGGGAAAAGCAAACTGCTGCAGAGTTTTCTTCCTCATTAATAAGTTTGCCATCTTGAATACACTCTGATGTTGCTTGGCCAGATGAGACTCAGTTTTCATCTGGGAGATATTGGAGGGTATAGTGTAAATATACACTTACATAGTTACATGGAAGTTATGTTACTCCACAATTCTGGTGAATACCAATATTGTAGAACCAATGATGTATCTGTCATGTGCCTGCTTATTGCCTGCACAAAGAATGTGCAATGGCTGTTCCGGCAATCTCAAAAAATCAAGTGGCACATTGTCAGCACTGTAGGTCACTTGAAAACTGAAGAAGAGTCCTGGCCCTTTAGTGGTGTTGTAACCCCACTGTACGTCCCATCATCCTGATATAGGATCAATATTTAATTGGCAATAGTGTTCTGATATTAATTCTTCTGGTAACCGGGCCTTCCACAGGCTGACGGAAAACAAAGAGACTCTGGGAATGAGGAGTTAAAATTCAAACATGTACCATGTCAAGGAAATGGGCCTAGCAAATTATCCAAATGTTCACACCTTAATGACAATCATACCGCATTCCTTTGTGAAACAAGAAGATTTCTCCTACAACGTGCAGGACATGACAGACAGCTGTCTGCAGAGTTGGGAGATTTCATTGCCTTGCAAATCACAGACTCATCCATACATCCTCTAGTCAAAGGGAAATTGCCTGTCAATCACTTGATACCAGATCACCCCCATTTCCCCAATTCCTGGCTGGTTCAGAATTCCTTTGTTTATGCAATGAGAATCATCTAAAAACAAACCTTTTCATCCAGAGCATACCCTCAAAGGGATTTTCCCTATAAAAACCCTTGGGAGGTTATGTTTTTTGGTTTGGTACCCATATCCTCCTGAATCCACGTCTCTCAGTCCCAGCTCTTACCCATCCCCTCTCCGAAACCCCTTGCTCCTGCTGACGCATCCCCGGACTCCTTGCCAGCCTCCCTGCTGAGTTAGGTGCTCCATTCCTGGCTTTCCTAATCCTAACCTTCCCTTCCAATGTTCCACCCACCCTGTTTTCTATTACTACTACTCAAGAGTAACACCACTTCTCCCAAGAAGAGCCCAGCTGCAGGAACAGATGCAATATCACCCCAAAAGCCTTAGCTTTATTCCCGTTCTATTTCTTGCCTAACTCTTCTAGTCTTGTTTGCTTGTTTAAATGTGTCAGGATCCAAGGTGTGGGTAGCAGGGTGTAGGAGCAGAGACACCAGGGCCGGGTCAGGAACACAAGGGACAGAGTCAAAAGTCCAGGTAGGGTCAAAGATAAGCCAAAGCCAAAACAAGTCCAGGGTCAGAGCCCATACTTAGGAGTACAGAGGCAAGACAAGGTCTAGGGAGTGCCAGGTCAGGAACACAGGAACTAAAGGTCAAGCAAGCCAAAGTCCAAAAACAGTCCAAGGTTAGAGCATGTACCAGATATCCAGGGACAGGACCAAGAGGCGAGTGAAGGGCCAAACATAAGTAGCAAGGCATGGTATCAAGGTCCAAGAGCAAAGAGCAGCTACAAACAGCACAGAAAAACATGTTCTGGTGGCCAAGGCTGATGGCTGAATGCTGCTCTTAAATAGCAGTTCCACTAGCTGCTTCAGGTGTGCTGCATGATTGCAGCCGGCTGCGTCTGATAGCTGGGCCCTGGTTCTTTTAAGACTCCCCCAGCCAGGACCTGAGTTTGCAAAGAGGCTGTGCCAGCTGCTGCAGCCAGGGTCCTAGTCCTGTGAGGAGAGGCAGATCCTGACAAAATTAATCTGTGTGTCAAATTAATCCTTTACCCCAGTTTAATAAAGTTTCATCATTGTTTTGGATATCTGGCTCTGTGTTTTCCTGACTCCACCTGTACACATAGGGTTTAATGATCTTGGAAGTTATACAACCTCTTGTATTGCAATTTGAGTCACTGTTAAATTCCCCTTGTAAGATCATTTTCATGAATGGATTTTCCACGGACACAAGGGTTTTGTGTAACCATGTAGAAGAGGGAATTTCAGTAGGTATGGCTGATCAATCAACCAGGTAACAAGCAACACCAGCTGCAATTCCCCTCTTCTACACAACCATTAAAGGGACAGGAGCCCTCTCCAGTTTTCACTCTGGCAACCCTACATGGCAAATCCTTATGCACCATCTAAGAAGGTACAACTGCTTGGCTGAAATCCTATTGGTTAGTCCCAACTATTATTATTTATTTATTATTTATTATTTCATTTGTATGCCACCTTTCTCCCAGAGTGGGACTCAAGTCAGATCCTAGAGACAGTCAAATAAAAAACTTTCACAATAAAATTTAAAAACAATTAAAATCACCACAGAAAATGGTATAAAATCATTTTTAAAACATGCAAAAGTGTAAAAAGATAAATAAAACATCACAATAAGAAGCTCCCATGTGTACACATTAAAAGCCTGCTTAAATAAAAACGCGAGTTAGCATTTAGGTAAATCCAGTTGACTCTGTGCTTAAACTCTACTCTGGACTAGCAGTAGTGTTTAGGCCAATTTTTCCCTCCCCATTAATTAATGATTAATGAATGGTCCTTAATAAAAGGTCATTGCAGAAAGTGTCCACAGTTAAGAACTTTCCCAAGAACCACCTTCTGGACTAGAAAGTGTTTCTGCAATTCTTTGTTGTTTAACTGCACTCACATGGCCCCCAGCTTTTTGTAGACATTTCCTATCCCAAGATATTTCTGATATTCAAAGACATAGTCATGCTAGTCTGTTTCAACATTAAAAGCTATAAAGGAGTCCCGTAGCATCTTTGAGATGCAGAGAAAGACATTTATAGCATGAATTTTCATGGACTCCAGTTGTACATGATGAAGTAGAGTGGGATCCACAGAAGCTTTTGCAAGAAATTCCTGACTCCGTCTCAAAAGTGCTACAGAAAACCAAAATATCTATGTGCCTGAGGTGAAGAAAAATAGCAATCGCACTTCTATTTCTATACCGCTTATCAATGCCAAAGTACTCCCTAAGTGGTTTACAATGTGTTAGCTCATTGCCCCCAACAAGCTGGGTACTCATTTTATTGACCAACAAAAGGATGGAAGGCTGAGTCATCCTTGGAGCCCTGTAGGATTGAACTTACAACATTGTGGCTGGAGTACTGGCATTTAACCATTGCTCCACCAGGGCTCCAAAGAAAAAGATGGTGCCCCATCCCATTTCCATCTACAAAAGCCAACTGGACTGGAAGTTGGACATCCTCTTCTGTGTCTGACAGTACACAATTCTCTCTTCCAACACATTCCTCCTGAATCCCAGTATGTGCCAACCGAGGTGACCACTTCATCCTGCCTCATGATTGAACCAGGCTTGGTGATAACTTTCTACTTACTGGCATCCTGTTGGTGACTTCCAACTAAAGTAGACCCGGTCAATCAATTGTTGAATGGTGAGTCAATACATAGGTAAATCACATTAATCCAATGGGTTTACTTTAGTAAGGACTAACAACCAAATTCAGACCACTGTGTACTCATGACTATGTGAGACCATCCCTATGACTAATACAGTAAGGTAGAAGACAAACACCAACCAAGGAAGAAATGATACCTGAAAGCTCCAGAAGAAACAAGGGTGCTTGACAAGATTGGAACTTGGAATACAGTCAGACCCCCTGTATTGCAGAACCAATATCCATGGTTTCAGTTACCCACGGGACACAAAAGAGGAGCCCATACCATAGAGTTTTCATAGAAAATGCTTACCAAGGCATCCTCTCTAGACATTTTCTAGGTCCTCCAAGGCAACTCTGTAGTATTTTAAAGCAGAAGTCCCATTATTTTCAATGGTATTCACTATTATCCATGGTTTCTGGTATCCGTGGTAAGTCCGGGAACCAAAGCCACACAGATATGGGGGTCCAACTGTAGTTACTTTTTAGCCTACTGTTCACCAACTCCTGTTTGGTGAAGACACAGGAGACAGCTTTCTTGGTGGCTGCTCCCAAGTTGTGGTACTCTCTTCCATGGAAGGTTTGCTTGCCCCCTCTCTGCTGTCTTTCCTCCAGAAGCAAATAACTTTTTATTCAGGCAGGCCTTTTGTTACAGCAAACTGAGCTTTTAACTGAGGAGATTTATCAGATGCAGCAAATATGGCGTGATAACAAAACCAAAAGAACATAAAAGGGCACCCATTTCGCACAACGTTGTACTATAGCATTATGCAGTTGTTAATAAGGCATTCTTTTTTATTGACGGTCCAAACCATCAGTAGATCTGCTGTGGCGTTTTTGTCACAGTATTGCGAACATCTGAAACCATGTCCCATTATGTTCTCATGAGTACAGTGTCAATGGGCAGTCCCCACCAGAACGCAAAAACTAGGTATAGGATGCTCTTTTTTATGAACATCTCCATTTTGTTTGCAAATTTTTAAGTGTGTTTCAGTGCTTGTGTTTTCTTTTTCTTCGTTAATTTAGCTATTTTTCTTCTTGCAAGAACCACCAAGAGCACGCTCCCCTGTGAATGTGGAAGTAAACAGCGCTAGCAGCTGCACTCTGATAATGCTGAGGCTGTGCTTTCTCATTATTATAGCAACATGTGATAAAAAGGGTTATTATGCCAGGACATTTACACTTTATAGTACAGTGGGACAGAAATGTTTTTAGAGGTTCATCTGATAATCTCGTGGGATGTGGAGGGTGCTGTGTTCCTATTTTATTATATCTTAAATGAGTTTTTAAAACTGTTTTTAACATTTTTTTTAAAAAAAACAGAACTGTGATTTCATTGTTTTATTAACTTTTGGATTAACAGGGTTTGGGGGGGTTCTTAGTTGTACTGTCTTAAATGGTTATAAGCCACCTTGAATCCTGTGCTGGGAGAAAGATGGAATATAAATTAAATATACATAAATAAATAATACAGCCTGCCCCTGCTCCCCCCCCCAAAAGTGTCCATGCTAGCTAAGGGGCTCTCAGGATCGTAGTCTTCCAGAAATTACTTTTCTGAGTTCTAAACATGATTGCCCACCACCACCAAAAAAATAACTTGTTTACCATCTCAGTTGGAGAGGGCAACTGCAGGAGGTCCAGAGGCCACTTTTATGCCTGGGAGTTGGGACCTTTCAGAAGCCACCGGGGCTATCTAAAAGCAAAATCCAAGGTGGCCAGAAATCCATTTCTGGTTTTCAAAAATAGGTTTTTAACAAAATATTTAACTGTATAAGGTGCCTTGACACCTGTTTAAAAGGTAAACGTTTAACCCCCTTTTTGGCCAGATTATAGAGGTGTCAAGTGCTGCAAAAATACCGGTATCTTTGGGGTCTGCTTATGGCCCCAGAGCTGCACTTTGCCCATCCTGGAACAAAGGTTTTCAGGGAGACATCTCTACCACACTGAAAAGAATTCTACCTGAAAATTGAAACTAGATACAATGGCCTGTATTTACAGTCAGCCCCCCACTTTCATGGGGTTTAGGGGTGCAAGACCCTGCAAAAGTGGAAAACCATGAATATAAATAAAAATCGCAAGTGCCATTTTTTAAAACCAAGAGAACGTTTCTCTAGGAATCTTTAGGTCCTCCAGCACAACTCTATGGTTCACTCCTAGCAGAAGTGGGTCATCGAATTGTGCCGGAGGACTTACAAATGCCTAGAGAGAACATATTAATCGAATCCTCAAATCATCAAACTCACAAATGCTTAACCCACAAATGTGCAGGGAGGACTGTACTCAGTTAACTGACTGCTCCAGTGTATACAAAACAGTTACAGATGAGTAAATCAAGCTAACTGTTCCGTATTCACATTTGCTACTTAGTCATGATTGCGGCATTATTGCTACGGCCATAACTCTTCCCACCCTCACCTACTTTGCTGGACATCAGCAGCAGCATGGGGAGAAGGGGCTCCATTCTGCCACTGATTGGAGCATGGGTGAATAACATTTTTGTCAGATGATAATAAGAATAAGAATATAATGTTTAATTAACACCCTTTTCACCAAAGGGCAGAACATCAAACACATAGAGTCAAAAATGAAATGATAAAACACATCACTATAAAATGCTAAAATACTAAAATAATATTATAATTTACTAAGAACAAAATCCTCATCAGTTGCTACCCATCTTGGCGACTGATTTTTTTTTTGGGGGGGGGGGTGGAGCCAGGGAAATGTTATCTAGTTAAGTAGCTGATAGAAAAATGTTGTTGCCATGTGCCTTCCAGTCATTTCTGACTTATGGCAACCCCAAATCAAACCTATCGCAGCGTTTTCTTGGCCAGACATGTACAAAGAGGGTTTGCCTTTTCCTTCTCCTGAGGCTAAGAGAGTGTGACTTATCCAAGGTCACCCAGTGGATTTCTATGGCCCAGCGAAGATTCAAGCCCTGGTCTCCAGAGTCCTGGTCCAATATTCAAACCACTACACCATGCATGCTCACTGATAGAGAATATAGGCCTATATATACATTGCAATGTTTTGTGGTCAAAAACGCTCTGATGTAGTAAGGTGACTCAAGGGGTAACTCTTTTATATGAAAGGCAAAAGATTTGTTCTGTCAACACATTTCAATAAGTCTATTCTTTTAAAAAAATTGGCAAGGTGTTTTTGCATGAAAGGGCTTTCTAATACCCCCAAACAGTGTGAACACAGCTAGCTCATGGTTCCCCATCGGGATCAAAGAATGCCCTCTCCAATTTAACCTTTGAGTAATTTGTTTAAACTTGTAGGGCTCTCGGAGGGCAGTCCTCTTTCATTCTCAGCAACCCTACCTGCCTTCGGTGCCACATTAACTCCTGGCATTAAATGCCCTTCTCGCAAATCCCATCCCATAGGGTGACCTCATTTTCCTCTTGAACAAAGAAATCTTTATGTAGAGGTGGATGCCAGTGAAAAAGTGGAGGGAAAACTGAAACAACTCATTAGTTAAATAATATGACCTTCCTCTCCCCACCCTGCATTCCCATCATTTATAATCCTAAATCTGGGCAAACGGGTTGTGCTTTTGACTGATTTTTTCGTGTGTTGAATTTTGTCAGTTGCTTTGGATTTCATCTTCTCATAGAAAGCAAGTAAAGATATTCATCGTCGCAATGAGATCTGTTGTTGTTGTGTGCCTTCAAGTCCTTTCTGACTTATGGTGATCCTAAGATGAACCTATCATGGGGGTTTGTTGGCAAGATTTGTCGAGGGGGGGTTGCCATTGCCTTCCTTAGATGCTGAGAGAGCGTGATTTGCTCAAGGTCAGCCAGTGGATTTTCCATGGCTCAGCAGGAATTCAAACCTAGCTTTGCAGTCCTAATCCAACACTCAACCACTGCACCACACTGGTTCTCTTCCCCCTTTAGAGTAGAGCTATTCAATCAGTTGTTGAATGGAGATCAACACATAGATAAATCCAGTGGATTCAATGGCTTTACTCTTGTTTGGACTCACAACAGGCTTTAGGCCATTGGACTGAAACCCATTGATTACAGGGTGACCCCCACATCCATGGATTTGGTATCCGTGGTTTCAATTATCCACATCTGAAAAAAAATATGTTCTCTCTAGGCATTTCTAGGTCCTCCAGTGTGATTCTATGGTCAACTTCTGGTGTTTGTCTTGTTGAAAATAATAGGGTTCCCTATTATCCATGGTTTCAGATAGCCACAGGGGGACCTTAGAACATATGCCCCACTGATATGGGTGTTGATCTGTAGTCCCAAATACAGTTTGTTATTGTTATTTGTAATCAAGTCAACTTCAGCTTACGGTGGCCTGATGAATGACAGCCTTCCAAGAACCTTGGTCATCAACTGCCCTGCTTAGGACCATGACTCCCTTGGTTGAGTCAATCCACCTGTAGTGGTGTCTCCCTCTTTTCCTACTGCCTTCCACTTTAACAAGCAGTATTGTGTTTTCCAATAAGCCACGCCCTCTCCTAATATGTCCAGAATATGATAGCCTCAGTTAGTCAGTTTGGTTTCTAATGAGAGTTCAGATTTAATGTGTTCAAACACCCATTCACAATCTAGGGTATCTGTAGAACTCTTTTCCAGCACCACCTTTCAAATGAGTTGATTTTCATCCCAAGTACAAGAGATCCATTCAATCAAATGCTGAATGGTGAGTTAACACATTGTTAAAATCCATTATATTAATGGGTCTATTCTAGTTGGGACTCTAAAATCTGGAGCACTGTTTTAAAACAAATACAATTGTCCCTTCATATTTGCTGGGGTTTGGTTCCAGGACCCCCCCATGGATACCAAAATCCATGAATACTCAAGTCCCATTATATGCAATGGCATAGCAAAATGGTGTCCCTTATATAAGATGGCAAAATCAAGGTTTGCTTTTTGGATTATTATTTTTTTAAGAGTATTTTCAAGCCGTGAATACTTAAATCCATGGATACCAAATCCGTGGATACGGAGGGACAACTGTAACTCCTTAGGTGAAAACATTTCTCTAGGGTTTGGGGGCTAAATATTCTCAGATACACTATATCAGATACTTTTTGCACAGATGATGCACTGAGGTATGCTATCACCCCCACAAAAAAAACCATTGTACATCAAATACCTTGGACAAAGTCCCATTTGAAGGTGAAGTATCCCACCGGGAAGAAAGGCACATGATCAGTTTTGGGAGAAGATAGAGAAACTCACAGATCAGGAAGTGCAAGTTAGTTTTACTGATTCAGGATACCTCAATACATAGATACCATCTGCTAGTAACCAGAGAACACAGTAATATTTCAATGATAGGATACAAATCGTGTTTGTAAATAAGACAACTCTGTAAGGTAGATAGGGATGGATGCATCTGTCTGTTTCTATTCCGTGACATTTTTGTACACATTCAGTCACAATTCCATTGAAGGGGACATTCTTTTCCCTGTAACTCCAGCAGAGATAGGAAGAGCAGGCCTGGTGAATCAAGGATCCAAGCTTATTTAGGAAAATACATGCATTTCTGCCTCCTGCCCTGACAGACCAGAATTTGAGGAGAATAGGAGACCTGAGCCATGAGCTCTTATATCCTAATACAGTTTGCCAAGGTTACCAAATCACAACTGCATAGCGCATGTTCTAGGAAACTTCCAGAGAGCTAACAAATTCTATAGATATCAAAACTTTTAGATATCACTTGGTCATGTAGCCTCTTATAAGGCCAGCAACCATTTCCTACTCCTTGTTATATAATCCATTCCCCAGTCTGTTGGCACAGTATGGAAGAAATATGCTATGTTGTCAGTCTTAGCTTGTTCGTTTGGAAGAACCTCTCTAGTACCAGGTTATCAAATAATGGAGATGCAAACATTTGAGGGTTAGTACATGCAAAGCCATTTCTCTTTGTTCCTTCTTCACAATTCCATCCAATTTCTGGATCAATCTGTGATTTATTTTGAAATATCTGCTTGAAAATTCTGATATATTTTATTTCATTTGATTTATTTCCCACTTTTTCCCTAGTTTGGGGACTCCAGGCAGCTTACAACAGGCAAAACAAACACCGTTAAAAATGAACAGCATACAAAAGTTAAAAAGCAATTAAATCTTCATGAATATGAAACCAATTAAAACAAATGAAAACAACAACTAAAAGTCCAGCACATTATATAAGGCCCGTTTCCCCTGGACAATCGGTTCTCAAAAGCCTACTGGAATAAAAAGCTTTTTACCTATCATAGGCAATTGCCTATAACATACACAGTTTTTACACAATTTCTCCCAAGATATATATTTTTGTATGCAACTTTCTCTAAAACAGCAATTTTTTGAATAAAGCCTTCCCCAAAATAGCCATTTTTGTAGTCACCTTTCCTCAATATACCATTACCCTATGCATTTTTTTAGCTGAGAGCAACATTTAGAGAAGGGTCCAGTCAAAAGGATGACTCTATTCTGATCCGCATATTAACCCAGAAAGTGTTAATTAGGCTGATGTACTTATTAAAGATGGAGAGCTAATGTGATGTAGTGGTTTGAGCACTGGGCTAAGACTCCAGGAGACCAGGGTCTTCAAATCCCCACTCAGCCATAGAAACCCACTGAGTGACCAAGTCACACTCTCTCAGCCTCTGAAACTCCCTATGGACAAATATTGCCAAGAAACCCCCCTGATAGATGCGCCTAAGTTGGAAATGACTTGAAGATACACAACAACAACAATTTTATAAGGTAGACAAAACCCTCCACCATCTGTAGCAGGAGGTATGTTTGAGAGAGGACCACCATCCCAAAGTCACCCAGTGAGTTTCATAGACCAACTGGATTCAAACCCAAGTTCCACTCACACACACCTAAAGGCTAAGTGAAACATTTGAACCACTGCACTGAGTCGAAGGTATCCTTCAGAAAAATATAGGTCAAGAGCCTACATCAGGGTTGCATGGTGTACATCTCCACATGTGGAGTCCAGCGTTCATTGTGTTATGCGACCCTTGTGTTGAACGGCAACATTGCACAACTAAACCAAGACACTAACATGGGAAACACAATGAAAAACTCAATGTGCATGCACCTCTGTCTGCAATCCAAAGTATACGTCCATGTAGAGTGGACAAAGCACATCATGTGCAATGCACATTTGTCTACACAAGGGCATGTCATGTGCAACTCTGCTTCTACCAGCTGGAAATGAATGCAGATATTTTGTGTGAGTCAAAAATGTCCAACCACTTCCATAGGCGGATTCACACATGGAAACGTATTTGTGTAGGTAGAACTGGGGCCCCTCGTGTAAAGCCAGTGCTTGATCACTGAGCTACAGGTCCTCTGGAGCTTGGAAGAGTTCCTTTTTTGGGACTATACTAGATCCCAGAGTCTCCCAGCCAGCATGATCAGGGCGTTTAACCCAAACCATTTTATTTGGGTGACCATACCCTCCAATTGACCCAGTTTGGCAGGAACAGTCCCAATAAATCCTCTGCCATCTCACTTTTCCAGCTGCTTTTTAAATGTCCCAGTTTCTCTCCCTACTGTAATTTAGGGAAGGAGAGGAGCAGGCAGAACCTGGTTCTCCCCAGTAGACTCATGTAAAAGCAAACTGTTGCAACCTCTCTTAGCTTGTCTTTTCTTCCTCATTAATATTTTTTGCTGTCTTGACCACACTCTGATGTTCTTTGGCCACATGTGTCCCAATTTTCATCTGTGAAATGTTGAAGGATATGGAAGGAACACACACACCCTCATTCTACCTACAGAAGCCAACCAGACTGGCAGTTGAATCTAAAAAGGAGCCCTGGTGGCGCAGTGGTTAAATGCCAGTACTGCAAGCCACCACGTCGCAAGTTCGATTCCAGCGGGCTCCAAGGTTCACTCAGCGTTCCATCCTTTCGTAGGTTGGTAAAATGAGGACCCGGCTTGTGGGGGCAATTAGCTAACACACATTGGAAACTGTTTAATGCAGTTAGATGTGTAAATAGCTATTGCTTAAAACAATTTGTAAGCCGCTCTGATAGCCTTGTGGCTGAAGAGCGGGGTATAAATAAATAAATAAATAAATATGCAAGACAACATCCTCCCCCATATTGGAAGGCAGTCATAGCAGGTCCCTGACCCACAGAACCCTCCTTTCCAAGCACCTTGTTGCTGTCTCCCACAACCTGCTGCCGGGGCAAGTGCTTCATTTTACCTAAGAGTAGGGCTGGCCCTGCTTTATGCATGCTTTAACCTCCCTTTCATGCGTTTTGAGCTTGACCTTTAACCCCAAGAAAAAAATACATCACAGAGACTGAGGTCAAATTCAGTCTTGCATAGAAAATGTCTCTCTCCCCACCCCTCACCCCACCCCAGTTTTCGTTTTCTAAAGCCTCTTGTGGTTGTGCTCTGGTGTTAAAAGAGAGTCAGAAAAATTCCACTTGTGGTTTTTCAGAAGCAGCAGCAAACATTCAAAATATATCTCGTTTCGAAGTTCACTTTGCTGGAGTCAACACTTTTTGTTATTGTGTTCTTATTTTAGAGAGAGAGAGAGAGAGAGAGAGAAAGCTCTGTTTGAATATTAGCACACCTTGGGTGTCTTCTTCCAGCTCTCCTTGCTTGAGATTCACCAATTCTGCCTGAAGGAGGGGAGAAACGCAGTTTGCATATTATTTATCACTATATCTTTCAACAGCTCTCCCAATCATCCATATCTGAGAGAATACAGTTAAGAGCGAGGTCACCTGGAGGTAGCAAGATGCCTTATGCAGAAGAAAAGAGAGGCAAAGGAAACTTCTAGGACCTTATGTTTTTGTAAACTGAGGCAAGACATGAAAATGGAAGAAAGCTAAAGCACTGGGAAGATGGGAATGAGAGGAAATACGTTCTAGAGAACATCAACTCTGAGCCCCTCCAGATGACTACCTGTGCCTACAAGGGCCTTCTTTATATTAGGCAGAATGGTGGATAGGCTGGTTTGTTACAACTATATCCTACCTTTCCTGGGTCTTCTTCTTCTGGGTCTCCTTCTTCTCACTTTATTCTCACAGCAAGAAATGAGGTCAATCAGGCTGAGACAGAGCATGACTGGTTAAACGTCACTGTGCCAGTTTCATGACAGATCAGGAACTTGACCTGAATCTGCCAAGTACCAGACTCTAACCATTATAACACACAGCAAGCCTTGTCCACGTGACCATATCTATGGACATGAATGGAAAAGGGCAATAGGATCCTTGATGGTCCATTCCTCACACACCTTAGCAATTCAGCTACTGTATGTACATATCAGATTCTGGTACAGAGTCAAGGGCTCTGCAAAGGGTCCTTTCACACTAGGGAGTGATAGCCCTATGATTCTACTTTAACTACCATGGCAACATCCTATGGAATCCTTGGGTTTGTAGTTTGGTGAGGCACTAGAGCGTTTTGGCCGAGACTTCAAAATCCTGCCAAATCCCAGGGATTCATAGGATAGAATCATGGCAGTTAAAAGTGGAATCATAGTGCTATCATCGTGTAGTGTGATAAGGCCTTCAGAGTCATCCCTGTATAGCTCTACTTCATTTCAGACATTCTTTGTGTACTCCATGAAGGTTTGTACAGTGGAGGGATATCATCATGGCAATGCATCCTACTCCTAACACATGCATACTCATTATAATATCTGAAAATCACCCCACATATGGAACTGGTATTTCTGTGGGTTTACGAGGCACACTTTAATCGATGATGATGAGCATCAACAGGCAATGCTCTTATAAGATGTTCCAAAGAACACACATAGCTTGGCGAGGAATATCTCTTCAAGGTGTTACACACTCGACTCATTGGCCAGAATTCTATTGGTAGTTCCAACTAGAGTAGAACCATGGAATCAATGGGAGTCACATTATCTTGATTCACCATTCAACAATGGATTTACTCTAGGTGGGACTGCCCCATAGGCCATTGAATGCATGACGTATGTCTCGAAAGGACTTTCTGCCTTATCTTCTGATCAACACATTGTTTGTGAAATGTATGTGCTGCCAACTGGCCATATGCCCTTGAGCTGTTTTACAATCAAAACAGTCAATAAAATAACAGCCAAAACAGTAAGAAAACCCATTGTGCACAGTTAAGTTATTCAAACAGGGTTTGAAATTGGCCAAGTTAGTCTTCAGGCTTGTTTACGTGATGAAAATACTCCTCATGGAATTCACAGAGAATACCATCTGTCTGAATGAGATCTGAAAGGGGATTCGCAGTATTTGGAGGGAGGGGGGCTAAAAACTCCACAAACCTCACAGTAAAAGGATTCGTGGTTTTCCCAAAAGCCTCCTGGAAAATGCACATAGATGCACATTTTCGGACATGTAGCCATCCAAATTCACACTGCTGCACATTTTCACTCAATTGCCCTTTATGAGTGTGTGTGCCCACTCAATTCAAATGAATGTGAATGGATGCAGATAGGCATGGAAATAGAGAAGACAAGTAAACTTCACTGTGAATGGGCAAAAATGCACACCCACTCACAGTAAACTGGGGCTGTTGTGTCTCATATGGAGGAATGTTGTTCTGCCAGCAGGAGAGTACAGTAGCACACACACACACACCCATATCCACTGATTCGCCATCCGCTGATTCAATTATCCACGGATGGCAACAGTAAGGGTGGACGTGGAAGGGTGGGGATGGCTTTGGTAGTGGTAGTAGGGATGCAGTGGTGGCTGAGGAGGTGGAGTACTGGGAGGCCACGGTGGCTGCAGGCATGATGATAGCGGTGGCTGAGGAGGAGGTGGAGGAGGCCTGGGAGGCTGCAGCAGTGGCAGGCATGGTGGGGGGCACGCAGCGGTGGCTAAGGAGGAGGAGGAGGCTGCAGCAGTGGTGGCCTGGGAGGCCACGACAGCAGGCATCGGCATCGTGGTGGTAGTGGGGCACACAGTGGTGGCTGAGTAGGAGGTGGAGGAAGCCTGGGAGGCCACGGCGGTGGTGGGCAGTGGGGTGCCTGGCGTGCAGTGGTGGCTGAGGAGGTAGAGGCTACAGCAGTGGCAGCAGGTGTGGTGGTGGCTGAGGAGGGGGAGGAGGATGCCTGGGAGGCCACAGCAGCAGCAGGCATGGTGGCTGTGGTTGGGCACGTGGCGTTGGCTGAGGAGGAGGCCTGGACCACAACCCACCCTCCCTCGCCTCTCCTCCAGGATGTTTGCTGGTATCCGTGGATTTCATTATCCGCGGTGGGGCAGAACCAATCCCCCACAGATACAGGGGCGCTACTGTAATGTTAAAATGTTCCAAAAAAACACGCATAGGTTGCAGCACATCTTTCTAAGATGCTGCACCCTGCCATGAGGACTCATTGGTCTGGCCAAGTACATTAGAATCACGGAATTAATGTAGACTCACCATTCAACAATGGATTGAAAAGTCTATTCTAGGCTTCACCTCCAACTGCTGAAAACACTATTCAGTCAGCATTCTGATTTGTAAGAATTCAATGAGCTTGGCCTACAGACATTCATGCCCATCACAGAAGCATAAGGACTAGAATCTTGCTTAGTTTTCAGGGTTTTTTTAAAAAGCCCTAGAATTCTCGGGAAACTTGATTCTGCATCCATTACCATATTCTGCTTTTTTTCCTCTGCACTCCCTAAATACGCCCCCCCCCCATATCTGTGGCGCATATGTTCCTGGACTTACTGTTTATATGTGAAACCACAGATAATAGCAAACCCTATTAAAATAAAGGACTTCCGGTACAAACATACCATAGAGTTTCATTGGAGGACCTAGCAATTCCTAGAGAGGAAACCTCTCTAGGCACTTTCCAGCATGGCTCTATAGTACGTGTCCCTATTTTTTTCAACTGTGGATAACTAGAAACATGGATATTGGTTCCGCAGATACGGGGGGACAACTTGTACTAATATGAGACCCTTACATGGTGCTTATGTGGTGCTGAGGATGGCACGGGGTTGTTTTCTCTTATTCTAGAAGGCAGGACCAGAATTAGCGGGTGGAAATTTCTGAGATGTTGGTTTCAGCTCAATATTTGGATCCATCTGCTGATGCAGTGACTTGTTCAAGAAACCAAATTCTCTTTCAGTGGAGATACTTAAACAGAGGCTGGGTGGCCATTTAGGATAAATACTACAGGTATACCTCAGTTAAAGTAGACGTGTTCCTTAGTATTATTTCTTTTACAGAAAAATTGGTACCAGAGGCAGAAATCACATGGAAAGATTAGGGAGAGGTTCCTCCACTATGAAAGAGAAGAGCACTTCCAACAACTTTCAGCAAATTTTTGATCCAAAAGTAACAATTTTACACATGTGAAATGAAGCAACCACTTCAGGTAAATAAAAAGAAACAATTTGATCTTTCTAGAGACCACTTGAATGTTTCTTCCAGGGATTTTTTTTCTCTCTCTTACCAGTCTTTACTTTTCTTATGATTTCTATTTTGGTGGCCAAACTTATAGATCCATGCTTTTGAACATGCTGGAAGTGGCTGGTGAGGCAGGCATATCTGTTTTTACCTTTTTTTCTTCCTGTTTTGATGTCCACATGTACTCAGTAAGGGATTCCAGAGGAGGCTGCTGTTTACCTTGCCTGTTGTAGGGAGGCACACACAGTGACAGTAAGATCAGCTAAAGCAGTGGTTCCCAAACTTTGGCCTTCTAGGTGTTTTGGACTTCATCTCCCAGAAGCCACAGCCAACTTAGCCAATAGTCAGGAATTCTGGGAGCCGAAGTCCAAAAACACCTGGGGAAACCAAAGTTTGGGAACCACTGAGCTAGAGTAAAATCCCAATATTTCCCAGTTCAAGCTCTATTGCATTGTTTGCTGCAGCCGTGCCACTGCAGTTAGATACCAAAATTCTGTTTCTCCAGCCCTCCTTCACCATTCTCACAATGCTGATTCTGCTAAATAAACGTCCAAGGAGACAGAGGACAAGGAGGAAAAATGCAGAGGGGGATTGGGTGGGCATAAAAAGACTTTAAAAGCCACTTCCTTGTCAGAGGCTTTGTTAACTAAGATATACCTCTATAGATGTGAAATTCCTCCAGGGTGCCAGGAGTTGAACTAGCTGACCTCCAACAACACTTTCAGCTCCAAAAATGCCTATGACATCACCAGGAGGCATATCACACCCATCCACCATCACCCCAGCCCCATCATTTTTAAAGCCCCAATCAGTTTAAATTGTGGTTTGTTCCTTTCTTCAGACATTCATGGACATACCGGGGTTAAGATTGTGTGCTGCATGGTTTTAACATCCTCTCCAGATACTATGGCCCAGAGCAATGGACTCAAACTATAGAAAAAGAGATTCCACCTAAACATTAGGAAGAACTTCCTGACTATAAGAACGGTTCAAAAGTGGAATACACTACCTCAGAGTGTGGTGGAGTCTCCTTCTTCGGAGGCTTTTAAACAGAAGCTGGATGGCCATCTGTCAGGAATGCTTTGATTGTTTATTCCTGCATGACAGGGGGTTGGACTGGATGGCCCTTGTGGTCTCTTTCAACTCTGGGATTCTATGATTCCACCACTGGACGATGAAAACAGTAAGAGCCCTGCACTCATAGCAAGCAAGAATCAGTTGCTAAACTCCTCTCTCCTCTACTGTTACATACCTGAAGTCATCATTTCCCCTGTACCTGCTGTGTGTTGTATCCCAGAATTTGGAAGTAACACATTAAAAAATAATGATGTGACATGTAAGGCATTACTTTGAAGTGGAATGGGAGTGGGGGTAACAACATTACTTTTTTCCCCAGAACAATGAAACAATATGCTTGTCAATACAAGGCAATAAAAGGTGGGTTGATGTGCACTAATGCCAATTTGCAGTAGCTTTTTTGGCAAGATCACAGGCATGCAAAGCTGTCTGCATGTGTTGTTCAAACAGGCATGCCTATGAATCAAGATAGTGGACATGAGTAAATTACTCACCTTTTTATTCCCACCAGTTGCCATTGCCAAACAGTTTTTAAAAAAGCAAATCCAAGGTGCAGAAGTGCGGTCTTCCACTCAAGTAAACTGGGGAGGGGGAGACTGTTTCATCACTTCAGTGCACAATTGCTAAGCCACAAATCGAACATGGCAGTTCCAGGCACTTGCCTTGCCAGCAAGCTCTGCCCCATGCACGTCCGACCACTCAGCTGTCCACTCTGAAAATGTACAGCAATGCGAATCGGTTGTCCTAACGAGTAATAGTGGGCATTCCCACACATTATTTTTAAAAATACGGGGAAAGTCGCAAAGGCTTTTCCCACAGAGTATTTGGTGTTTTTGGCCCCCCTCCTTCCAAATATTTATTATTTAGTTATTTATACCCCGCTCTTCAGCCACAAGGCTATGGTGGATTGACGCAGGATCCTATTTAGACAAAGCATATTTTCCTGAAATTCTATGAGGAGCATTTTCACCATATAGACAGGCCCCAGGTTTAGATTAGTGTTCTCAAACTTTGGCCTCCAGATGTTTTGGATTTTACCTCCCAGAATCCCTGACCATTGGCCAAGGTGGCTGGGGCTACTGGAAACTGAAGTCCAAAACACCTGGAGGACCAAAGTTTAAGAACCATTATTTTAGGTAATGATCTGAACCCGGCTTTAACGTTTGCATGTATGTAATTTATCATATGAATTACATACAGGATGAATTCCCACTAAGAGATTTAATTTCTAGAGAATCCCAAGATGGAGATGAAAAGTGATGCCATTGGTCCATCTAGCTTAGTATTGTCTACAGTAGAGGATGGGAGCTGCCCAGGTTTTCCAACAAACAATTTCAAGGTGAACCAAAGCTACTTGAAGTGAAGAACAAAATGGCGCCCACTCCAATTGCATGTACTGGCCACTGACTCTTGCTTCAGAATTCAGCATACAGAAGCCACCTCACTGTGCCTAATAGAAGGGCTGGCCCTGTCTAGCCAAAACAAACCGTTAGAGAAGATGGTTTTGTTCTTATGGACAGGAGAATCCAGAATACTAAGGCTGCAATCCTGAATGGCTCAGCGTTGCATAGTAATTCTGCATTTGGAACTATTCTATGCTGAGCTATTTACTATCACTGCTCCAGGCAGCCCATATTACTTGGAAAGCCCACCCTGCAGAGCCATCCATACTCATAGAGTGGGAGAGGGAAGAGAAAAACATCTGGCGGTGTCCCTGTAGCCAGACATAAAGTGATTATGTCACTGAGATCCGTCAAGGTCCTTCCTCCAGAGGTCACAGATAAAAAGTTATTAATGGGTTTTTGAAAGAAACACGGTTGACATTAAATTTGGGGTTACTAACAGTGGTGTGGGCATCACCAAATGGTGGTGAAAGAAAATCACATGGCTGTCATAATTCATGTGGTGCCCTATGGTGCTGCATCCTGCTTCTTTGTGTGTATCTAACATTATCTTGGGCTACTTAGGTGTTTTTCTGTCACAGGCCAGTGACTTGTATCATTCACATGGATTTTTCAAGTAACTTCAAAGTAAGTGTTTCATGGCTTTTTCTTTTTGAAAAGTGGGAATGCAGAATTATTTAACAAAATTATAACTATAACAGTAACTCACTACTTATGTGAAGTCGAAGGCTTTCATGGCCGGCATCCATAGATTTTCCTTGATTTTTTTTTCAGGCTGTGAGGCTGTGTTCTGGAAGAGAACTCTTCCAGAACATGGCCTCACAGCCCTGAAAAAAAACAAGGAAAATCACTACTTATGGCTTAGAACTATGTTGTTGGGTTGTTATGTGCCTTCGAGATGATTCCAGCTTATGGTGACTCTCTCTTAGGGTTTGCTTGGCAAAATTTCTTCAGAGAAGGTATTCTCAAGATGAGAGAGTATGACTCGCCCAAGATCACCCAGTGGCTTTCCATGGCCAAGCAGGGATTCGAACCCTGCTCTCCCACAGTCTTGGTCCAACGCTCACATCATTATACCATGCTATCTCTGCTTAGATTAAGTCCTTAATTAAATCCTTTTAAAAAGTAATTTTCCAAGCTCTAATCCCAGGTCACTAGCCTTAACCTAATAAGGATGCCTTGAGATTCCTATCCAAATCAAATCCTATCTTGCATCTATACACACAGAGAAGTCCCAACCAGAGTACGTAACAGTAGAGTCAATCAATTGCTAAATGGTAGGCTAACGCTTACTGTATGTAAACCCCATTGCTTCAATGGATTTACTGTGATTGGTACTAACAATTGGATTTAAGTCACAGACTTCCTTCCCATCCTTCCAAAAGCAAAAGTCGACATCAAATCAACAGAATTTAATCTAGTTTATTCTCCAAAAAAAGGAGGAAAAAATATGAAAACAAAACCAAAAGCGCAGTTCTTAACACTAGCCGTAAGTAAAATTTGTACAACCATTCAGTCTGTATCATAGGATGAAATAAATCTACATCTTGTCTTATTTTGGTGCTTTGAGTTATACATACAAACAACAATTACAAGAACTTGTTCACAATGCATATAGGCCTGGACAAACTCATTGTGGCAAGAAGCAGAATGTCACACCGATTGCCCTGAAACTGTTCAAAAATATCCCCTTAATTCAGAGGCCCATAGCCTGGAATGAATGATTTGCCTACAACTTGGATTAATTTATTTTTTTTAATGCATCAAAACAACTTGAGCCAGTAAGTGAAGAAAGAGAGAAAGAGAGAGAGAAGCAAAAGAAACAAAAAACAAAACAAAAAAAAAAAAAAAACCATAACTGGCAGTTTGTCCATTTGCCGGTTTGACCTTGTTCCTCTTGAATTGTACCATGAATTGTTTGTCTCAATATCTCGTTTGTGGTGCTTTGACCAAAAACTCCAAGTTGTGTTTTTTTTTCTTTTGTTTTTTAATACAGCTAACCAGATGTCAGAGTCTTCTCCAAAAATGTACATTATTTCTTACAATATAAGTTATACAGTGTTCTGCATCGATCTGCTTGGGACTGGGGTTTGGGAGGGGGAACAGGGATGACGGGGTGGCCTGTTGTATCATCTTCACAGCACTAGAAACCCAGTTCAAGAGTTGACTTTGTGTCAGAATGGTTTATTCACAAATGGGATCCCAATTTTGTGGAACACACAGACGCTTGAGAGTGCAGCCGACGGTCACCTTCCCATGAGATTGCTTGTTTTTATGCCTTTAAACCAACTTTAAAACTTTCTCCTTTTGTCCTTTTTTCTTCCTTGTTTTTTTTTATTTCTCTCCATCCATTTCCCAAGGGCTTTGAATGTTTAAAAAAACGCTCTTGTCAGCAACAAAGGCAAGTCTATAAAAAACGTACCTCTCATTTTGAGAACTTTAAACAAAAAGCAGTCGAGCGGGGAAGTCTCTCTCTCTTTCTTTCTCTCTCTCCTGGGCACACTCTTAGCCCATGGCAGTGACCATACTGGACGGGTGGTGAGGTCCAAAAGACAGGCTGGAAGGCGGGTGCATCGGGGTCGGCGTGGTGAGCATGTGACCCGAATGGCTGAAGGGCGAAATGTGGCTGATGGAGGACATGTGTCTCGAGAGGGCGGCCGGGTTGAAGGAGCTGCTCTTGGGGAAATCGTCCAAGCTGTCGTGGACTTTTTTGCACTTTTTCGACTTGCTAGACATTTTTCGGTTTCGGGTCTGGATGCCTTCCTTCTTCATAGTCAGGGGTCTGTTAATCTAAACAAAAATCAATTAATTTTTTTGTGCGGTCGTCGCATCTCCATCCCTGCTTTCCACCACCCCCCACACAGAAAAAACATTCATATAAAAAACACTGCATGGCAGACCACCACCCCCCAGGCCCTTCCTTTGGGCCTCATCCCTTCACATAGCATATCCTCCAACATTTCCCAGATGAAAGCTGGGCCACATGTGTCCAAGCAACATGGAAGCATGGCTAAGGTGACAATTGTTGTTTATGAAGAAGAACACGCAAAATGCTTTTGCCTGAGCTGACTGGGAAGAGTAAGATTCCACCCACACCTCTCCTTTCCCCCATTTCAGAATAAATCAAGTATAAGCTACTGTTGTACCTCGCAGCAGTTGAAGGAAGCTGAGGATGAAGGGTGAAAGTGAGAGGAGATGAGAGAAACTGGGACATTTCAAAAGCAAGTGAAAAATTGGGGTGACAGAAGATTAAGCAGGACTGTCCCTGCCAAATCAGGATAGTTGGAGGGTATGACACAGCAAGCAAAAATACCTGTTTTCCTCTGCAGTCCTTCTAAAAACAGTGACAGGAAGTGACATTGTGTCACATTTTGAGGGGGACAGCAGACAAAAATGGAGACATTTGGGAGCAGTGTCTCAGTCCTTAGGCTCATGTATACGAGCCCCCAAAAAACAGAATGACCCTCAGTAAAGACAAGTTGCAACAGCTCAACTTGTTTAATGGTCTTAGAGCCCCATAAACTTTGCATGCCCTCTATTCAAGATGGCAGCCGCGAGTGAATTACTTGTGTTTTTAAATCTGCCATCACAGAACTTTTTTTAAAAAAAACCTATTTTCACAGGTCACATAAGCAATATTTTGCCTTTACGCACACACGCACACACACACACACACACACAGAAAAAACAACACCCCATTTTATCGCCTTTGCAATCACTCGCCAAGGCAAAAATCCAACATGGCAGTAGCAGGTGCCTGCACTCATTCAGCCAATCAGCTTGCCCTTCCTCTTCTACGGGAAAGTGATTTAAATTGAATTGTTTGTCCCAAAGAGCAGGAATTCGCATTTCCTTCAGAGTTTTTTAAAAATTCTAGGCAAAACTGCAAAGGCTTTCCCTTCACAATTTTGGGGCCTGCCCCCTCCTGGATATGGCAAAACAATGTGGGACGCCATTAAGACAGTCCATATTCTCCTCGCATTCTGTGAGGAGTATTTTCGCTGTTTAGACAATCCCCCTTGTTTAGGAGGCCGTTATGAAGTTAAGACCAGCTCAAGGTTGACAGGGTCACTGATCAAAATGCCTTCTATGGACCTCCTCCAATGTAATCCCTTCCTAATGGCAGGATAACATGGTGGTGGCCACAGTTAGCTACAAGGAGCCATTTTTAAAATCTCCCATAATGCAATGTAAGTTTGCCTCAAGAAAATAAGGAAAATTAAAATGGTGCCCTCTCAGGTCATCGACTACTCTTTGTTTTCAGCTTAAGGTGACTGTCAGCCAGCTGATTCCATTGGTTCAGGCTGTCCATTAGAAACTATGCCCTGCTCTTCTGTAAAGCTTATACCCAAACCAGAACGATAAAAACATACAGCAATGGATTGTCTGAGCCCAAAGAGCATCAGATAAAATCTATTACTTTTGAGCTGCAATTACTCGAATGCTTGTTGGGAAAATATACGTAGATGCGGTGACTCACATAAAGAGGCAGAAATGAAATGAATAAGAAATGAAAAGAAGAGGAAGAAATGGAGGCAAACAGGATGCAAATATGAATGAATTAAATTGAATTGAATTGAATGAAAAATAAATAAATAAATAAATAGGGATGTGATTAAAGAGTTCTCAGCAAAATAAGAACGGGGGTCCCCAAACATAGGAAGGGAGATTCTTTGCTTGCAAAGTAAATGAAATAATACACATTGCCATTGAAAGAACTCTCCCCCACTGAACTGAAACCTATAGTATACTATTATCTAACAGAATCTTTGCACCTACATCTCAACACTGACATAAATAAAGGACCTAAACACTGTAATCTCAGCTAGAAACTCACTCAGACTGACATGTTAACATCTGAAGAGCCTACTCCTTAATATTCCCATTTCATTGTTCCTAAGTCCTAAACTCCTCTTTCATCCCTTTCTAATCATCTCTAGACTGGCTTTTTCCATGAACATTCCCTACCCCCGTCTTTCTCCAACTTCTAGCAGTGGGCTCCATAGAACCCACAACACTGTTGTGAAAAAAGGGGGCAGAAGAGAAAAGGTTTCCTCCACCAAACAAGCCATAATCCATGCTATGCTCCAACCAGACCCTTGAAATGTTACTTTTTCGGAGGGAACAACACCTCCTAGAATCCTTCATGGCCATGCTGTCTGGAGAAACTGGAGAGCTATGCTCCAGAAAAGTAACTTTTCCATGCTCTAACTCAAACTCAGCCTCCTCTACCAGCCCAGGACTCTCCAAATGGGTTTAACTGCAGTTCCTATCATCCCCAACCACTGAATGAGCTGCCTAAGGTGATGGGAGCTGTTCTCCAACACATTGGAAGCCACCAGGTGGAAGAGTAGGTTGATCTAACCCAGGTGATGCTGGTGGGGGTTTTGCAAGGGAAATTAAAACCAGGAGGATGTGGTTTCTTAATATGTTTCATTCTCAATTTGAATTTGCCTAAATTTGGCTGAGTGCTTATGGGACATCACAGGCCAATACAGAGGCCTTCCCATTAGCCTCTAACTCTGATTTTCAACTGGTGAGTCATGCCCAGACCTATAGTGCTTCACAGGAGTGGCACACACATTGTTTTGCTGTTCATGTTGTTGTCTTATTTCTTTTAATGACAGGAGTGAGAAGGCTTCTGCCCTCCAGGTGTCATTGGATTGCACGTCCCAGCAGCCTTGGCCAGCATGGCCAGTGATGAGCAATGCTGGGACATACAGTCAAACAAGATCCAGAAGGCCATGGGTTCCCCATCCCTGTATAACGAGAAAAGCAGAGAAAACAGTATACCCTCCACCACTTCACAGATGAAAACTGGGGCATGCGTGACCAAACAATATCAGAATGTAGCAAAAGTTACTAATGAGGAAGAACACACAAGCTAGAAGAGGATGCAGCAGTTTGCTTTTGCCCAAACTGACTGGGAAGGGCAAGATTCTGCTCCCTTCTCTCCTCCCCCACTCAAAGAGTTAATTGAATGGAAACTACTTTTTGCCTTTTGAACTCAATTTGCAGTTAAATGGCGTAAGCCAAGCGCAAGGGTGGAGTGGGAAGAGGAGAGAGAAACTGGGACATTTTAAAAGCAGCTGAAAAAATGGGACAACAGAGGATTAACTGGGGTTGTCCCTGCCAAATTGAGACATTTGCAGGGTATGAAGCAGAAAAAAATGAAAGGGAAAACTAATATAGCAAGATGTCTTCTGCCAGATCCGACTATTTTGTTCACCCAAGCCAGTACAATTCTGTTCATGTTTACCCAGAAGTAAAGCTTCTAGAAAGGCTGAAGGGGGTAATGATTAGATGGGTTAAATTTGTTTTTGACCATGTCATAGAACTAAACAGGGCACTTGCTTTCACTGGAAAGTGCTGCGTGATCTGCTTGTTATATTCCTATATTCTGTACTGCATTATGTTATTAAACTCTGCATTAGCCTTTTAGTCCCTGGGTAGTACCAGTATTCAACTGGTAATGTATTCAAAAAGCCTAATGGTTGGTTCCATCAATCTTCTAGCTGCCTATTTTTTTTTTTAAGTACAGGTCGCCCCGCATATCCATGGAACTAATATCCACGGTTTCAGTTATCCATGGATGAAAAAATAGGGACAAATACCATAGAGTCACACTAGAAAATGCCTAGAGAGAAGAGAGACAGACAGACAGACAAAAATAACAGAAGAAGCTCCCAAACAGCATACCCGGAAACTAGCAGGGATAGTCCTTGATTAATCCTTTGCCATCCATTTTTCAGCTGCTTTTTAAATGTCCCAGTTTCTCTCTACTCCTCCTCCTCTCACTCTCCCCCTTGGTGCTCAGCTTATTTCAATTGCTGCAAACTGAGTTCAAAGGGCAAAAGTGGTCTCCAGTCCATCAACTCAGCAGAGGGAAAGAAAGAGGTAGTGTCTTGCCCTTCCCAGTAGCCTCAGGCAAAAGCAAACTGCTGCAGCCTCTCCTAGCTTGTGTACTCCTCCTCATTAATATATTTTGGCATTTTGACCACCCTCTGATGTTGCTTGGCCACCTGTGTCCCAGTTTTCACCTGTGAAATGTTGGAAGATATTTAACCGAGTTCTTAGGAAGGGAGCAATTGTTTTTAAGTTTCAGACCCCCAAAAAGATAACATTTTCGTCTCAAGAAAACCAGCAGGGGATTTACATCATTCTGTAAGTGTTGGAGTGAGATTTTTCTGTTTTTCTTTTACTCACCCTAGAGAGGAAACACGGAGGGAAACAAGCAGCTAAACCAGGTTTCAGGCAGTAATTAAATGACTAAATGCACTCAGAAAAAGCTACCCTCATCTAACCCCAAATGGCTTTGGAAGGGGTTTAAATGGGAATTTCTGAGGGAAGGGCTCAGACCACTAAAGTGAGTGATGACTAGAAAAACTACAAGGGACATCAAAGCCATCTCTTCCTGCATCATCCAGTCATATTATTCTAATGCCTAGCAAGGAATAAAAATGTCTTTAAAATGTCTCTTAATTAAGGCTGCTGCTATGATCCAGGATGACTCTATTCTGCTCTTGCTTCACAGGTTTTTTTTCTTGCAATATCCATGCCTCTCTTCAGCTACCTTTACACCAAGTTATGAGATGGAAATCAATCTGACATCACATATAGGAAGGGCATACTCATTTTCTGAGTCCCAGTCTTTACGCAGCTAAAATAGCATCGACAGGACTGGAGAATGAGGTATGAGTTTCACTCAGGCCAGATGATCTTCATCTCTGAGTTATACCTTATTAGCAAGCCGTCACTCAGAATGCATTAGAGTTCAATGAGCAACACACATGTGGATTGTAGTACCATGTATCCAACCATGAGAAGCCCCAAGGGGAAGTTAACCTGCCATTGATTCGAATTTGCCATTGCATTTGCACTTTTAATTTAATAAAGATGCTCTTTTAATAACAAAACAAAAAACCAGTAACCTTAACCACAAAGGCATTAATGAGAAAGTTACCATCTCACTTACATTGTGGAGCTTGTAATACAGCCCGCAGGCATTGCACACTGGATCGCCATTGGCGTTCCTCCTCCACAGGGTTGTGGTGGTGGTCTGGCAGTTTGCGCACGATGTTCCTGCCCTTCTTGCAGCTGACTGTAGAGAAAAGAGAACACAGCCACATCACAAAGCCATCAGAAGATGGACTCTTCAAGACCATGAAGTCTGGGTGTACATTCAGAGTGGAAAACCACAGCCATCCCAAAGATTCTTTGCAATACGTAGGGGCATCACAGGACTCACTGTAATCACAATATAATTGTGAACATCTCCTCACACCCTCAATAAAGGTATTGGATCTGGATGTAGGCTCACTTAAAGCAGACCCGTTGAACTTAATGGGACTTAACTCAGATCCCATTGATTTCTGTGGGTTTATTCTAATGATGAGTATATCAAGATCTAACCTTTTATCATGCATCAGGCAACATGAGATCAAAGTGATGTGTGGCTGACATAGGTTGCATTTTATTAGCAAAAGCCCCATTAATTTAAAAAATAAAAATAAAAACAGAAATGCATTGGCTGATATTCCTACATCATGCAAAATTTATCTTCTGTAATTCCTATGATAACACAACAAATATGAGGGAAAAATCCCTATTACTGTATTTTTCCATTTATCTGAGAAAAGGATTCCTAAATACAAGCTGCTAAAAAAAAAATAGAGTCAAGGACATCAGGAACATACGAAGTCACAAGAGAGGTAATGGTCCCTTTGAACATGTGCAGCATGTTTTTCTTACACCAAAGGATCACTGTAACAAGCTCTTGCTCACATACCAGGGATGAGAGCTATATCATCCATGTTAGACAATGCCAAGTGTGAACCGTTATCTTTCCACCTCTCATTATAGAAAATGAATTTGTGATGCCTTAGGACAACCTTTGTCAGGCAGTTGCAACCCAGGATTGTTAAACTAGAAATCCCATCACCCCTAACAACAATAGAAAATGGGTGTTGCTGTGAGTGATGGGAGTCAGAGTCCAATATATGTGGACAGTACCATGCTGTGTTAAGATATCACTGACAAGTCCCTCCTGAAACTTTTCCCCAGTTCTAACCCTGTCCTAGTCAATTGTTTGGTAACCCTTATCATATAGCATTTTTCCTAAATCCTAAAAACATTTCCCATGCCTTCCTCCAGTATTTTTTCTTTTAGAAAAAAAAATACTGTTCAAAAAGTCTGCATTTTTATGCCCATTTTACAGAGAGGTGGCTGAGTGGGAAAGGTTTGTGTAAGGCCAGCTAGTAAGTTGCGGGGAGATCAGAACAAGAAGGTTTTAGTTAACCGTTGATGCCCTTGGCCACCACCTCAGAGCAACTTGCTCTCGCTCTCCAACAAAATATTGACTCTATTGCATCATATTCCAGAAGGGAAATGGTATTTAAGTGACAAGCTTCTTCATTGGCCAGCTATTTGCCTTCCAGCTTTTCAGCTTGGTTTAAAAGCTAATTTAATGCTCTGGACGTGCCAAAGAAACATGGTGCTATATCTCCCATAGGTTTCGTTCAGCCTCTGTTTATCCAATTTTAATGGCACTCAGAAGATGCCAGAGATAATATTCTGAATAAATGATTCCTGCAACAAAATGTTGCAGTGTAGGGTGCCTCTATTGAGAATACTCCATTCCCCTTGCTGTCCTGTTTTCTTCTTCCCTGTTGCCTCATGGCATTTGGCTCTTTGGGACTTCATCCTCCTAGGGAATTTCTCTTTCCTAAAAGATTATTTTTACTTCTGTAAAAATTGAGGTTCTCCTGAGTCTGCTAATATACCTCTCATCCATTATCTGGAGGATGCTGTTGGCACTCCATGGAAACTAGCACTTCATAGCATCAAGATTATTAAAATATATCAGGTGTGGGCCCTTCCCCATATCTTACTGAGTCACAACCCCTGCTGTGAGACCCCCCCCCCAACTCACCCAAAAGGAAAAGTCTTGCCTCACAAAGCTTCTGTTCTGAACACATGGCTTGGGATTTCCGTTTATTAAATTGTCAAGCTGAATTTATAAAGAAAGTAAAGTATGGGCCTCCAAATTTGGTAGCGAGTGACCCCACAAATTTCATGGGATGTTCACAGGCAAAGACTCAGAGATGGTTTGCCACGGCCTTCCCCTGAAATATAGCCTGCATGCCTGGTGTTCCCTGGCAGTCTCCCTACCAAGTATTAATCAGACCTGATCCCGCTTAACTTCCAAGAACAAATGGGATCTAGCACTTTTGGGGTATTTAGGCCCAAGGTATATTAGCAAGACTTTGTTACCTGGTCTAAAACACTTATTCATACCTCATGGGATTTTGTCATTTCACATGGAATACAGACTCACACACACACACAACACCACAAGCCATATGTATGTGATTGGTACATAAATATCAGTTGCATACCCTCCAACTGTCCCAGTTTGGCAGGGACTGTCCCAATTAATTCTCTGTCATCCTGCTTTCTCGGCTGCTTTTAAAACGTCCCGGTTTTTCTCTTCTCGTTGCACTTTCCCACTCGGCTTGCTTCAATTGCCACAAACTTAGTTCAGTGGGCAAAAGTAGTTTGTACTCAATCAACCCCGCAGGGCAGAGAGGAGGGGGCAGTCTTGCCCTTCCCAGCAGCCTCAAACAAAAACAAACTGCTGCAGCCTCTACTGGCTTATGAGTTCTTCCTCATTAATAACTGCTGTCATCTTGACCACACACTGATGTTGTTTGGGTACGTGTATCCTGGTTTTATTCTACCAAATGTTGGAGGGTATGCAGTTGTTCCCCAATGAAAGTACCATGAAGATCCTACATCTACTAAAGAAGGTGCCTGCAATGCAAGGAGTATCTGTCTTTAGGAATATCAGCAAAGGCTCTCTTTGAACTTTAAGACCATTCAATGGGAGTGAGTTACTGAATTCAACAGAGCTCAGTACTGTGTCATGAAACTGAGGCTACTGTCACTTCTAGCAATGCATGATCAGTCCTTTCTCTGAGGAGGCTGTAGAATCCTATCACATTGTATTGATGGTATTGACACAACCAATGTTTCTCTACAGACTAGGCCTGAACAAGCTAAAACACACACCACCACCAGCAATGTACAGGAGCCTATCAGGGATTCAGGAAACATATGGTTTTGCTGTATGCATGTGCTCAAAAGACGGGCGAATCATGTCAGCAAGGTTGGAGAGAAAAAAATTGACCAACACAGGAGCAGGCAATGATTGATAATGATTGGAGGCAAGGTCAATGTACGCATAGGAACACAGGAAACAACCCTTTCCTATGTCAGTTAGCCCAGTGTGGTCCACCAAAGTGGTTTTAGTTTTTAAACAGCAACTTGCAGAAGCCCCAATCAGCATGAGCAATTGTCAGGGATTCTGGGAGCTGAAGTTCAAACCAACAGGAAAACCAAACTAGTGCTCTAAATGCCCGATTCTAGTTAGAAGTTGCTTTTCTAGTTCTTGGGCAGAGCTTTTCCCCATCAACTTCTACCTTATCCTTTCAACTAAAGATGCCAGAAATATAAGTGGGGGGAGGGGAACCTACATATTCGTTTGCTTGCTCGCTCACTCACTGGTTACCAGATGTCAGTGTGCCAGCTGAAGTCTTACATAATTGCTGTGCTTCCCGGAAGTCTCTGACAGGGAGACAACTCTCAAGGTGAGCAACACCAGAAGAGTGCAATGTTTGATTTTGCTACATTTATTGGCTTCAAAGTCTAGGCACCCATCTCCACCCATTCCCTGCTGGTGCCAATGCTCTGTAGCTCAGCACAAACATGTCTGTATATGTGATGCACTTGGATTCCCCAATAAACCCCAGTGCAACACTGGCACAACAAAAGGCTAGGACTCAGGGGAAGAGACTGGGAAGAGAGCCAGCGGGTGCCATTTGTAGCAATATAATAATAATAATAATAATAATAATAATAAAATTTTATTTATATCCCGCCCCTCTGCAACGCAATCGGGGCGGCTTACAATATAAAAACCCCATACTCACAATACCCTAGCCCACCCACCCCCTTAAAATAATATTAAATTGCAAAGGATTAAAAACATGCATTAATTAAAATATATATAAATTAGAAGAAAAAAAATTAAAAACATACAATCGTAGCCTATAAAGGGCAGCTGAGTCTTGGGCCGGGATAATTATTCAGGAAAGGCCTGCCGGAAAAGATCCGTCTTGACAGCTTTTTTAATGTACGCATAGGAACCATTTGTAGCAAGGCTGGGGGTGGAGTGCCAATGTTTTGGCACATGAACTTTCTTGCCATACAAGGCCTTGCGCCAGCATCACTAAATCTTAGGAGCTTTCCACAAGCCCCAGCATCAGTGTAGGGAGGAAATTGTCCCTATGTCATATGTGCTATAGACACAACTATGTGTGATGTAAATGCTGGAACACAGGTAAGCATAGAGCAACCCATGGACACCATCTGACCCCTGGACTCCATTTTTGTGGTCCCTGAAGCACCCCACCAGTCTCCCAAAGCTTCCCCAACCCTCCCTCCCCCCCAAAAAAATAATTTAAACATTTTCAGCATGATTTTCAGGCCATTTTTGCCCCAAAATCACAGAGAAAGACCCCCAAATGCATGAATCCACATGGAAAAACTCCCACCCAACCTCTACAATCACCCCAGAACCTTTACTACCCCCCAATGACTCCATTTTCCTCTGAAGTCCCTCTCAAAATGGTGGCAGGAAATGAGGGAATGTCACTTCCTGTTGCCATTTTGAGAAGGACTGCAGAGGAAAATGGGAGTCATTTGGGCTTGTTTATGGGGGTGTGGTGGGATCTGGGGGTTTTGGGACTGGGACTGGCTCAGCCCTGTCCTACAGGGAATGACAGCTAGCACTTCAGCTACTGGGAAATGCTTTGCTTGCTTTCCCCCCCCCCCCACAAGTTGTCATATGGCCCAATTAGCTGGGATTTACCCAAATTCTAAGCCCATTAACCTTGATTACTCTCATCCAACCTGTCCCCCAATCCTTTCCTACCCACTTTGTGGCATCATAAGGACCTAACCCCCTGGTCTTAGGTTTTTGCTGCAAAATCTCAGGGAATGGGAAGCTTCTGGCTTAGCAACCATACCCCTGCCAGCCCACACATAGAAACTTCATGAGGAGTGCAGATAACCTCAAAGGAAACAGGGAAATCTGATGGTGGGGGAGAGATATCATCCTCATCATCTGGGCAAATTAGAAAGCCTCATCATGTCAACCTTGTGAGCCCAGCTTCTACTATACTACTGCAAGCCAGTGGCATCGAAGCCACAACCACTGGGTCTCTGAGGCAGTCACCAAGTGAAACAAAAAAGGCTTACAGACCAGGGTAAGGCATACAGCCAGAGAAATGCATGCTAGCCTCTTTTGGACTACAAAGGTTGCCAAACTGAATATGAGTGCAACGATGGGTTGCTAGTTTTCACAATCTAGCTATGAAAGAAATAGATAGACCTTAATTGGAAACTGGTGATATGAATAAAATCTGACTTTCTAGCTTTTTTAAACATTGAGATCATATTATGTGGTGTGAATGATCAGACTCAAAACTGGGTACTTTGAGGATAGTGTGGCTGTACACCTGAACACTCAATCAATATTTTACGTTTCTGGACATATTAATTATACTGCACAACTTTTTCTGTTTGAAGGCCAGCAAAGTCCAAGTTTTAAGACTCTGCAATTTTTAGTACCTACTCTTTTGGTGGGTTTTAATGCCCTTAGTTAAAATATTGGGCAGAAATGTGTTGGTTGATCATTGCATAATAAACTAGTATTATTAAATACCGACTCTTCCTTGGCAATTTTGGCTTGTTTGATTGATTGGATGGATTGTCTGGTTGATCAATTGATTTTTGTGCAGCCTTCTTTTATCTCCCTGCCTTGAGTTTACTAAAAGATATCTTCAAGTTCACAGGGTATGTGGGCTTGCAGCTCCATGCTACAGCATATGTTTCAGATACATAAGGTCCTGAGTTCAATTCCTGGCCTTTCCAGTACAGAAGATCATTACTAGCGCTCAATGAAAGATAACTGTCTATCCTTTGTACCTCTGAGAGTCACAGCCAGCCAGAGCAGGCAATATGAGTTAAACAAGAGGTTGGAACCATGCAGCTCTCCAAATGTTGTTGGACTGTAATTCCCAGCATTACTCACCCTTAGCTTGGCTGGCTAGGGCTTCTGGGACTTGTAGTCCAATAACATTGGGAAGGCTGCACGATTCCCACCCCTGAAATAGACAGAACAACAGTCAAATCTGGTCAGAGCTTTAAAAAAACTTTTTTTTTTGGACTATAACTTCCAGAATCCTCCACCCAGGAATTATTTGTAAATGTGCTTCTATACATACAATCTAGCACTTGCAAAGTATATTTAAATCAAAGTAGATATATTCTTTTGTAAATCTACAGTTATACACATCTATGTCCTTCTTTTTTTCTGATATCTTTCCTCCATTATGGTCATCCTGTTTCATGCTCTGCTTCTTGGCTTTGTGGAGACATATGACTGGTCAGCACTGGAAACAGCACACTAGACTACACTGGCTAAAAAAAGCAGCTCTGGTGCTGTAGGCTATATTTCAGAAGAAGGAACTGGGGGAACAACTTCTGAGTATTCCTTGCCTAAGAAAGCCCTATGAAATTAATGGAGCTGCCATAAGTCAACAGGCAACTCAAAGGCACATACACACACAACGTCCTTATGTGATGAACCAAGAATTGTTCCCAACATCCCATGCAAACTACTTTTAATCAGAGCTTGGAAAAGTTATTTTTCATAACTTGGACTACAACTCCTAGAATCCATGGCCATGCTGGCTAGGAAATAACAGGAGGCATAGTTCAAAAAGGTAATTTTTCTTAGCTCTGTTTCTAGCTAGGTGAGTGAATCACTTACTTGTTTTAAAAAGGGAAAACATACTTTTCTTCTCTCATATTCACCTTTCTCTAGCACAGTGTCCCACAACCCATGTCTCTCCAGACAGTTTGAATGACAACTTCCATCATTCCTGATCACTGCCCATGCTCACTACGGCTGATCGGAACTACAGTCAAAACACATGGAAGCGCCCACATTGGATAAAGCTGCTGTAGTGGCTGGACTGGGCTATGTCTCTTTTTAAAAATCTACTATTTTTTTAATATCTGCTATCTCCAATCTGCAGATTTTTCCTAGGGAGTTAACTCTTGCTATTTTTTTAAAAAAAAGGAGGGAAAATATTAGAAAATACATCTAAAACAGAAGCCAGGAATGCATTTATTTCCCTTAAAAGTATTTCTGTTTGGGTTTTTTTCTCTGTTTTTTTTCCAGTAACAGAACAAAGTTATCCCTCTGTTAAGCAGGGTTAGAGTAGTGTTTGTTTTAAAGAAAATAGCCGGGATAAATTGAGATGGCACCTAAACTTCTGCTTGTGATTTTTGTGAAGGGGAAATTCAGCCCAACCAGGAAAACCAGACCTCTTTCTCCAAAGAGATAGAAGTGTCCTCTTTATTTTCTCTTGCAGTGGCACATCAGTCTCCCTTAGAAGTCTAAGGGTGGGGGGTTTACAGATGTCAAGTTCACCCAATGAACCTGTATGAAATTTTCTAGCCAGGAGAACCCCAGAAAGCAAGGCACTCTTCTGAACTTAGAAAGCACCCTAGCATCTTGTGAACTGTTTTATACCCATTCAGACTTATCTGGTCCAGTATTGGGGTTGCCTGATATCAGGTCTCCAGTTTTCATGGGTCATCTCCGGGTGGAAGTCAAGGGTGTAGATTCTCCAGCTTTGACAGGTTCGGCCTCTGGCAAGAGGAAAGGACTGTCTGCAAATCTCCAGCTCAGCTAGGAGAACAGCAGCTTGCTATGTATAATTTCCACAGTTTAATTGATTTGTTGCTGCAGCTCACAAAGACTCCTTCCTTCCTTCCCAGTTTTGGGGTACCAGAGCTCACCCTCCACACTGCTCTGCATCCACCTTCCAGCCAGAAGCAAGAAGGCTAGATTAACCTTATCCTGTCTCCCTCTTTCCACTTTTATCTAGGAACAGTCCCTTTAGCTAAGACTTCTGTCTTAATTTCCAAACAGGAAAATGTGTGCTGTGAATGTGTGTTTGAATGACAAGCTGTGAGCAACTGCGATTGATACTTCATGCAGAACACTTAAGGACATGGCCAGGGCCATCTCTCGGTCTCAGGTTTTAACCCAGAAACCTCAGTGCCTGGGAAGATCCTGATCTGGCAACCCTACCTAGTATCAGAATTAGGAAGCATTTCCTTTCATGGAGTATAAACTGGGGGATTCTAGTTATTGTCATCCAAAAAAGGACCATTCCTGAGCCAATTCCCTACTCGCATCTACAACAACTCCTTGGGGTTTCTCACTGGCACCTAGAAAGATGAGAGTTTGTCTCTGTGGTGAGACAACTACCTTTTAAATGGAAAGCAAATATGGGAAAGGTTTAAACATTCCTCCCCCCCACAAGATGTTGGTTCCAACCCAGGTTGAGACCATGCAAAGGGTTCCCAGATCTAAGGATCCTGGCCCCCTTCTCCAATCCTCAGGTGAGGAATCTCAGGGAAAGAGTGTTGCCATGTAAGGGGTGTTTGTGTGTTTTCCTCATGGGGGCTTTTAAATTTTATTTTTATGGCATACTCTGCAATCATGGTTGATGCTTAATATACAGTCATCCCTCCATATATGCAGGTTAAGCATTCATGAATTTGATTATTTGCTGATTACTAACATGTTCTCTTTAGGCATTTTCTAGGTCCTCCAGCGCAATTCTATAGTATACTCCTGCTGGAAGTTGATCATAGAGTCACACTGAAAGACCTAGAGAGTCCTAGAGAGAACACCTCTCTAAGCATGGTCAACTAGAATCGCGTTGGAGGACCTACAAGTGCCTAGAGAAGTGTTCTCTCGGTTAAAAAAAAAAACAGTGGGCCTAATGTATCTTTTTGGTTTTTACACTTTCCTGGGGATCCTCCACCCCAACCCTCAAGAAAGCTGAGGGCTGATTGTATCAGTGACATCACCAGCGATTTCCCCTGATAACATCACCATGGGCTACCTCTTCTGACATCACAAGGGGTTACCCATAGGTCTCAGGTTTTGTGGGTCTGGTCTACTCCTCACCTGGCTGTCTGAGCTATGCCTGCTTATTCTATATCTGAATTTTTATCTGCACAATATGTGTTTAAGATATTGTATAAGCAGAACCTCCAGCCAGGCTCTTTCCCAACAGTCGTAACCTGCATTTAATAATAATAATAATAACAATAAATTTTATTTATATCCCACCCCTCTATGAAACGCAATCAGGACAGCATACAACAATTAAAATATACATCCCGGACCCTCAATCCCACCTCCCCTTAAAATACAATTAAATAATTCAGGAATTAAAACATACTTTTTCTGCGTGTATTTCTAAACAGTAGAAAACGGGTTGAAACTGGGATCTTCTGTATGCAAAGTATCTCTGTTCCACCCCTGGATCCCTCCTTTTGGGGAAAGCTCTCAGTATCACACAGTGCCCAAAGAATGAAGGGCATCATCACATTAGAATTCTTAGGAAAATGGTGGGGGACAGGCAGCATCCTAGTAGAACTGACCCAGTGGTGCCTTCCCTGGGCCCCCTTTACTCACTGTTTTTTTTAAAAAAAAACACCTTTGTTCTCTGAGGAATATCAGGCAATTGAGTTTATCTGCCATTTTTAACATCCCACAATGCCTCTGACATAGCATTAGTCTGGGAATTGTGGGAAATTTGAACGGCCATCTTCCTACAAGGGCCCACATGAAGAAGTGCACTCTATTCAGGCCCCCCACCAATATGATGGAGAAATAAGTCCCCTTGTGCTATTAAGATGGTGGTCCTGTACCTTCTGTGCTTTGCATGCAGAAAAGTCCTAGGCTGAATCCCAAAATTAGCCAGTTAAGGCTGGGAAAAGGTGCTTCTGTCTGCAACCCTGATGAGCTGATGCCAGTCAATGTAGATGAAACTGAGCCAGATGGAATCACGGTTTGGCTCAGTATAACCCAACTTCCTGTGTACCTGTTGTTGTAGAAACAGCAGAATCTAGGCAGTGGCAAATTCCTGACCTCGCTAATCTCTAATGATGACCACTGCTAGACTCCAACAGTTTAGGGGCCTTAGATTATCCACGACTTATCAATACAGCCTCCCCCACAAAACTGCAAATGCTATGTGGCCTTTTATATTTTGCATAGCTTAAGGGGCTTCAGCATACCTTCATTCAGTCTTGGTGATGACCTATGAAAATCCCATATGTGATTTGGTATAGTCAGGTACCCATGGGATTAACAGCCCTTGGATTTCCTGTGGCTCCCATTTTGCAGAAGATGAGGAAGAGGCTGCAGCTCTTTAAAGATGTGTGCAGCCCATCCTCTATTGAAAAAGATATTACAGGAGGCTGAGGGGTAGGACTATAGATGGACCACGACAAGAAGTATTTCACCCCAAATTTCCTCAGTTCCCCCTCCCCCTCCCCTTCATTTAAAGTTCTTTCTCCAAACAGCCTTGTAAGCCGTCCAAAACATTTAGAGAAACAGATGTAGAAACCAACAAATGTCCCATTCCCTTAGGGCCAAACGACATGGTACACGCAGTCATGTGTAAATTTCCTCTAACTTTTTCACTAATAAAAAGCAGCTGTGGGGGAGATGGTGTTTTTGAACAGAACAGTGGTAAGGGGAGGGGGATGCTTAGCCCTTTCCCCCTCCAGGCTGGTTTTTGACTCATCTTTGTCCCCCAAGCAAGCTATTTTTCCCACTAAGGGGAAAAGATAGTGGGTTCCCCACATCTTTTACTTGGGCATGAAGAAACAGAAAAGGTCAGCAGTGAACACAGGAAGAGACTGGTTCTTCTTTTCCTCTAAAAACTGGGCATTTTCCTCTGATGTATAGGTGAATGAGGGAGAGCCAGATTTTATCTAATTTAAAAACTTCATAACTATAATAAACAAATTATGTGTATTATAAATAAATAACAGGATGGGTGCTGTATTTTGATTTTTATCTGTGTGTTTTTAAATTGTGTCTTAAATGGTTTATTCTTTTATTGATTTTATGTATTTGTGCTATTCTATTGTAAACTGCCTTGAGTCTGATTTACAAAGGAAGCTTTGAGCACTTTTGAGACTGAGAGAAAGAAACTTGTGGTATAAGCTTGGGTAGACTGTCTAGTTCATCAGAAGCAATTGAATCTGACTTGTTGGTGAAAGATAGGATGTAAATCCTTAGATCAAATAAATATGTATACCAAACAAATATACAGAGCCCTGGTGATGCAGTGGTTAAATGCCAGTACTGCAAGCCACAATGTTATGAGTTCAATCCCAGAGGGCTCCAAGGTTGACTCAGCCTTCCATCCTTCCATAGGTCAGTAAAATGAGTACCCAACTTGTTGGGGGCAATTAGCTAACACATGGTAAACTGCTTAGGGAGTGCTTCAGCACTGATAAGCGATATAGAAATCTCAATGCTATTGCTGATGCTATTGCTATGTAATCTGACCTTTGATGACAGCCAGACCAAATTGATGACTTGCATTTCATAGAATCATAGAATCATAGAACTGCAGAGTTGGAAGAGACCACGAGGGCCATCCAGTCTAACCCCGCTGCCACGCAGGAAATCACGATCAAAGCATCCCCGACAGATGGCAATCCAGCCTCTGTTTAAAGACCTCCAAGGAAGGAGACCCCACCACGCTCCGAGGGAATGCGTTCCACTGCCGAACAACTCTTACTGTCAAAAAGTTCCTGCTAATGTTGAGGTGGAATCTCTGTTCCTGGAGCTTGCATCCATTGCTCCGTGTTCCAATCTCTGGAGCAGCAGAAAACAAGCTTGCTCCATCCTCAACGTGACACCCCATCACAGAACCTTCATGGCACTTCGCATCACACTTCATGAAAAGTGTAACCCTTGTCTCACAGATATACACAAACACACACACACAAATGTACTGCTGATTCAGCAAATGCTGAATAGGCAAGCAGCGAGGCAACTGCACCATCTACATCCAGATGGGAATTTTACCACCCTCTAGATGTTATTGGATTGCAACTCCCCGCATTCCACAGTGTTTGGGAGTTGCAGTCCAACAATAACTGGAAGGCCACACAATTCCCACCCTTGACCTACCTGCCTAATGGAATCAGCTCCCTACTTCCCTGAATCCAGCAGCTCTTCCAAGTCGCAACTGATTGATAATGCTACCCAATCAGTCAAGTTTCTAGCTCTGTGCAATGGTTCAGCCTCATCACATGAGAGCTACTAGTGGAGAGAAGAAGTTGGCACAAATACAAGCCCCACTTCCAGAATGTTCTACAGAACCTAGCCATACCTTTTCCTTTCCTCGGACTCAAAGCTGCCATGGCAGTTCATCGCTACTATCACATGTGTTAGGACAGGGGTTGGCAAAGAGGGGGTTGGGGCTACATGAAGCCCCTGAACCTGTTTTTGTGGCATTCTCCCCTCCAGACTTCCCAAACTAGGATGAGCTGGGTTTCCTAGAAGCCTCCAGAACTAACAGTTCACCTTTTGTTCTAACATCAAAAAATAATCTCCTATTATTATTCAACACTTATTCAAAACCAGAAGTTTTCCAGTTAATTCTAGATTTTTTATTGGTTCCAGCTTTTTGGTTCTGGGGGCAGGGGGGCATTGATATTTTTGGCAGTCTATGTGGCCCTCAGCAGGTCCCAGGATAGAAACCTGGTCATCAGGTCTGCCACAGTTGCCCACCCTTTTGAAGGATTTCCTCTGGATTTGTGCACAAATGAAAGAAACATGAATCAAGGAAGAAAACTCACTATGACATTTTTAAGCACAACAAACATTTCCAAAAGCCTGCATCTTTGGGGAGCATTTGAGAAATCAATACCGTCCAACATTTCACAGATAAAAGCCAGGACACTGGTGGCCAAGTAGCATTGGAGTGTGGTCAGGATAGCTAAAGTTATTAACGAGGAAGAACACGCAAGCTAGGAAGAGCACACAAGCTAGGAGAAACCACACCAGTTTGCTTTTGCCTGAGTCTACTGGAAAGGACAAGATCTCACCTCCTCACCCCACTGACTTAATTGAGTGCAAACTCATTTTGCCCTTTGAACTCAGTTTGCAGCAATTTAAGGAATCTGAAGACAAAGGGGGGAAGTGGGAGGGGAGAAACTGGAACATTTTTAAAGCAGCTGAAAAAGTGGAACTGCTGAGGATGAATCGGGATTGTCCCTGTCAGTTGAAGCATGTGGATGTCAGCTCAGATGTCAACAGATGCATCATTTTAAAAATTCTTTTACCCTTTCAACTTTTGGAGAGGTAAAAAGAATGTCAAGACAAGCCACCCTTTGGTAAAGAAGCTCATTATTTTGTTTCTGTGCCTGCTGCATGCTTTCCCCGCCGCCACTCCCAGCTCCCACTTTTTTCAACCACCACCCCCGAAAATTCATTCCAGAAAATCATCCCTTAACTTGATTATTTTTTTTAAAAAAAAATTATATACCGTCAAAAGATATATAGAGAGACATAGAAATGGTACATAACTTGGCAGGCATAGTGAAAAAGGGGGGGTGGGCTCTCTCAAAAACCCTCTTCTGTACAGACAGATAAGACTTTGGGCGGGGTGGCCCAGTTCTACTCCCTCCAGAAAGTTCTCCATCTTGGGCTGAGGAAATTCAAAAACACAACATGACAGGGAGGGAGAAAAGAAAAGAAAAAAAATAAGAAGTTAGTACAGTTGCAAAATTCAGAGTTCACTTACCAGCCTTCTCTTGGGCTTTATCAGGGGCCGGTTCTGCCCATTCATTTTATGATACAGTCCACAGGCGTTACAGAGGTAATGCCCAGTGCCATCTCTCCTCCATAGGGGGGTCGAGGTAGCGCCACAGTTTACACACTCCCTGCCTTCTGGAAACAAGAGGGGACAGAGTTGATTGATGGACAGCAAGGGGAGGCATAGGGAGCAAGGGAAGAGGTCTGAATCATTCCCCCCTCCACCGCCACATTTAGTTCACCATTCCCTTTGTACCATATCTCCCTGTACAAGCCTATCCGAGTTTTAAGATCTTTGGGGTAGAGCTTTCTCTCAGTCCCACCACCATCCCAGGTACGGCTAGGGCTGGTGTGGACCGGGAGAGAACCTTCTCAGTAGTGGCTCCCAGGCTGTGGAGCTCTCTGCCAAGGAAAGCTCACGTGGACCTCTCCTTGCTCTCTTTTCACCAGCAGACAAAGACCTTTTTATTATTCAAACAGGCCTCCCACTTTTAACTGGTTTAGGTAGTATAATAGGCATGCTGGTTCTTTAATGTGCTTTTTACTGTCCTAAAATAATGTTTTTCAGTGGATTGTGTTTAACACTTTCGTTTTTTTTATATTTCAAGACTATTTTAGCCATAATTGTTTTTACGTGTGATGGGAACTACTTTGGGTCCCCTATGGGAGAAAAGCAGGATATAAATTAATTAATTAATTACATACTGTTCTAGACCCAAAGTCTTATCTTCCATCAGAGGTGAAATGGAATCCAAACAAATAGTCTGTCTGGGGGATACTGTGATCTGAAGTCCCTGAAAGCCACTTTTCAAACCCCTGAGTTGCCAACTAAAGAGAACTCTTTAGTTGATTGATTTAGCAGAGCCTTTTGCCAGTTCACTCAGATGCTTCATTGAGCTGAATGGAACTTCCTCCCAGGTCAGTGATGACCAGGGGCCTGCTTCATCTTTTGTGAATTCAGCCATTCTCTCTGCACACATTTGCAAGTTGATGAAACTATGGGCTGTATCCACATTTAGTCATACTTGGCATACAGTCTTTGGAATGAATGAGGATTGTATGGGATAAGTCACACTGATTTATTGTGGGTCTGCTCTAAGCTTGGCTAAATCTGGATCCAACATAATATTGGTGGTTGAGGGATTTCTCTGATTTCTCTGACTGGGGACATTTTTAGCGACAAATGCATATATCGTGACTGTCAGTTTCTTGGAAGAGAACCTTACTCTGCCCTGAGGGTGAAAGAATGGCAGTTTTTGTGATAAATAAATAATCTATATTTATTAACTTAGAACCATTACTATTTTGGACAACAACTCCCATGCTGTCTGGGAGTCATACTCCAAAAATAATGTTTCTGAGTTAATAACTATAGATGTATTGTTATTGTTGTTACTGCTGTTAACAACTTTATACCCCACCTTCTTCACAAAACTGGGATTCAAAGCAGCTTACACATTGAAAAGGTTACAGCTAAAAACATACAAAAAGCAACATTAAAACTGAATTAAGCAATGAACACATATTAAAAACATACATTCTTTAAAAGATTTTTTTTTAAAAATAAACAAAGCAATATCGATAGTTTCCAATCAATCAGCAACAGTTTTTTAATTAGGGAATTTTTAATCCATTAATATAACCAACTTAAATATCTCAGCCCTATAAAATACTGCCAAATTCAATGAGAAATAGTATTTAGTTGGTCCTAGAATGGTGGAATATTTTCATATGTACCGTAATTTATTCCTACCCATTTCCATTCCTAAACTCCCCTATCATTCAAAGATCAGGTGTATAAACACAATATAAAAACACATACACACACATAGTAATACTAGCAAGCTGATTTAGCCAGTTGAAGTATAGCAACTCAGGTATAGCAGATTTGCAGGTATAGCAGATTAGTTGAAACTCATCAAATACATAAGGCTGTGAAAGAGTAGGCAATGACCAAGTATGTATAATTGTGACCCAACACTGCATCTTAGTTCTATTTCACTGAATTTCTACAACATAGATACAACCTAAATGATGATCAATATAGATGTTTTTCTCTAGGGTAAATTGCAAGAAAGGGCAGTCACTGATTTGAAAAAGGAAGAGAGGTTTGGGGAGAATTTTCCCTTCCTCCAGTACTGGTTGCTGGTGATTTTTGTATCAGTAGGGCAGTGAACGCACTCTTGCAATTAGCCTGAAATTTAAAGGACTTATCCAATGTGTTGGATTCCTTCCCCAAATAGGTTCAGCGCCTTGGGATTCTTAAAGCTTGGACTCCCAACTATTTCACATTCACCACTGCCTCTAACGTTTTATGAGAGAGATGGTGGTGTCCCTTCAAGTCATTTCTGACTTATGGCGATCCTAAGGGTGAACCTATCACAGGGTTTTCTTGTCAGAATTCATTCAGAGTGGGGTTGTCCTTGCCTTCTTCTGACCCTGAGAGAGTGTGACTTGCCCAAGGGTTTCCATGGCTGAGCAGGGATTCGAATCCTGGTTTCCAGAGTCATAGTTCAATGTTCAAATGACTACACCATGCTAGCTGGTATGAGATGGGTAGGTACATTAAATCAAAACACAAGTACTATACACAGAAAAACGGGGATGATCAATAAAATGTAGGCAACTATCAGTTAGAGTTAGAGCTCTAAAATCCTTTTTAACCAGCTTTCAAAATATATCACAAAGAACTGTAGAAAGCTAAGAAATTGTAAAGCAACACTGGTGAAGCTTTAAAGGTGTCTAGAGTGAATGTTACCAATGAACTTAGACAATTTATAGATCTACAGAGTGGATCCATACTTAGTCATGCCTAGAGTAGACCTATTGAAATCAGTGCAATTTATGTCAATTGTGACCAATTTAAGACCTATTGATTACAATGAGTCTTCGCTAAACACAATTAAGTCAATGGATTCAGTGGCCCTAGTCTGATTGGGACTAACTAACAGGCTTCTGATTTGGCCTTTTCTGAATTTTTAGGTTTCAAGACTTGTGTTTGTTTGAACCCTTTATTCACATCCGTTAACAAACACAGCAAAATTTGTCAAGAGAAGAGACTTCTCTGTGAACCTTCATGTGCATTTAAGAACGTTTCCTAACATGCATGTTTTGTAAACAAAGTTTCAAGCATGTACACTTTTTGCAAGCATTCTCCCTGTAACATCATGAGGCTTTGTGCATCTTTTTTCCTCTTTATGTACCTTTTCTTGTGTGTAAACACCTTGAGTTGGAAATAGGATTAGCAAATGCTGAAATGTGAGCGTTTGAGCATACAGGTCAGCTGGTCTAAATTGGGTTACAGCCACATAGAAATTCAAATCTAATTAATTTCCCCTCCTCCACACACCCCACTCCCACCTTACTTACTCAGAGATCTGTCAGCTCGACACCAGGATGTGGGGCTGAACCCAGAAGAATGACAAATCTAAATACACACACCACAAAATGTTCAATGAGGCATGCACATACATGCATGCACTAAAAACAATCACAAGCCACATACACTGATTTAACAAAAAGAGCAGACAGGAAATAGGGACTGGCCTGAGTTTGGGAATATTACTTTGGAGCAACAGTTGCCATAATCCCTAGCTAAATACCTGGAATTCTGAGAGTTGGAATTCAAAAGGCTAACTTTTGGAAAAACAGAGACAAATGGAGCTACAGTAGCCACTTATGCACCCCTGGAAAAGAGGACAGAAGATGCTTTGCATACAAAAATAAATAAATAAATAAAAATAAAAATTGGGGGGAGAGAGAGAGAGAGAGATTAAGACAAGGTCTTTATTACCCAATTAAAGTCCATTGATTTTGATATGCTCTGGACTGCCTAAAATACCATTTGTGTTGTTATTGCAAAGGGTAACTGCATTTTCCTATAGTCATCCTCTCTCATTCTTTCCAACTGTTGCCATTTATACTGGAAGTTCCTTGGGGCAGGGGGTAGTATTCCACCCCCCCCCATGCCACTCTGTAACACACTCTGAATATTAGTGGGGACCCAGTCTTGTTCAGTGACATCTGGCAACCTCCATGTCAGTGGACCAGTGAGTGCCCTCCAAGTTTGACTCTGAACTTTAATGGAGCTTTCCAAGGTCCTGAACCTATGGGCGGATGAGCTCAGCACCTGGAACAGCTCCTTTACATTTCAGACTAAAACCCAAAATGGACTGACATGAAAGCCATGCGAGGGGGCGGGTCTTCTTTTTATTTACTTATTTATTTATTTTTATTGTTGTGCTTTATTTTATTGTAAGTCATCTCAAGCATTCATCAGATGAAAGAGCATTTCAAATATATATTAAATAAATAGTTTACAGCCAAGAAAATAGTAGTAGTACTAGCATAGATTCTTGGAGGTGGAAGGGACCACAAGGGCCATGTAGTTCAATCCCCCAGTCATGCAAAAATACACAGCTAAAGTACTCTTGAAAGACCTTATCCAACCTCTTTTTGAAGACTTCCTAAGAAGGAGAGGCCCCACCTTCCAAAGTAGTCCATTCCACTGTTGAACAGCTCTTACAGTAAAGAAATTGTTCCTATTGTTCAAGGAGAATCCCTTCTCTTGATGTTCACTCTGCTTCGTTTGGGAGATTTCTCAATCTCTCTAGGCAACTTTCCCTAGTCCGGAATTAATGTTAGGAGTTATGATGTGCCTCCTCAGTGTAAGTTGGCTAGGGAATTACTTTCTAGGCAATAGTCCTCTGCTTGAAAGGCTGTCCAGTTAAAGCTTAATTTAAATACAGGTCACACACACACACCTATCTGTGAGGCATACAGTTTACTGCAGATACGCAAAAACATGTATAATAGCAAACCACTATAGAATATCATAGAATCACACTGGAGGACCTAGAAAATGCCTAGAGAGGATGGCTCTCTAGGCATCTGGCTTGACTCTATGGTCAACTTTCAGTGGAATTTGACCATAGAGTTGCATTGGAGGACCTTCCAATGCCTAGAAAGACCACCTCCAGCACGACTCTCTGTCCTGAAGATGTTCTAGAGAGCTCTTTTCCCACCAACCACAGGTAAGTGAAACTGTAGATACCAATCCCACATAAACAGCAGGGTGGGGAATCTGTACAAGGATCCCTAAAGAAGGGAGATCAGAGGCCTTTAAGTTGCCCATCCATAGTTAGCAGCTCCTGAACAGCAGCTTGAACAGTAGGTATATCTGAAAGATAGTATCTCCCTAGATAAACCTACCCAGGTTTGTATGTTCTCAAGCGAAGGCTTTCTTCCGGTCCCAACACCATCACAGGCAGATGTGGTAAGGACATGGGAAAGAGCCTTCTCGGTGGCTGCTCCAGGTTGTGGAATTGCCTCCCTTGTGAGGCTAGGTTGGCCCCTTCTCTTTTTCCTCCAGCAGGCAAAGACCTTTTTTTTTTATTTACTGGGGCCTCTGTTAACCGGCCATTGCAAAAAGTCTTTTTACGGGGGGGGGGGAGTTGCTGTATTTTTAATCACTGTTATTCTGTTTTAACTGCTTTTCCAGTTATTGTAAATTCATGTTTTAATATACTTGTTTATTTAATTGTTTGTTGACTTTGGATTATGCCCTGTTTTAACTGTTTTATGTTCGAACATATATTGTACCTTGGGTCCCATATTGGCAGAAAGGGGGAACATAAAATAAAGTACAGACACACAGGTCACAATCTTCCCCACTACGATGGCATGTATAAGTATATTTCTACTTAGCTCACAATAATGATTTCTAAATAACATAGAATCAAGTTGGACGAGGTTGCAATGGCCATCTAGTCTAATCTCCTGCCATGTAGGAATATACTCCATCAGTATGTAATCTGCAAAATGCCTTACCAAATGCCTTGGGGAAGGAAATATACCTTGTTTGTCGTCTCTTTTATTTCTTTTTCTGGTTTATATTTTAATTTTTTTAATGTTTTTATTTTTGGACAATGCAAGTGCCCGTGTTTAATGTTAACTCATGTTTAAACTCACTGTTTAAACTTAATCACTTTATTTCCCATAATGCTGGGTCTTTTCTCCCAGTAATCTGCTTTTCTTGTACAGTCAACCCTCCATATCCACGGATTGGAAAATATCCCCCCCCCCAAAAAAAAAAATCCAAAAAGCAAACTTTGATTTAGCTGTTTTATATAAGGCACACCATTTTACTATGCCATTGTATATAATGGGACTTGAACATCCACAGATTTTGGTATCCATGGTGAGTCATGGAACCAAACCCCAGCAGATACTGAGGGTCCACTGTAATCTATTTCCCTTCCCCTGTCTCTCATCCCTCTTTCACTTACACTGAGATCTAATCATTTTCTCAGCTGTTGGGGGGGGAAACTACTCCAGGCTACCTTGCAAAAAAACAAAAAAGACCTGCTAGAACCAGATGCAAGAATTTAGCTTCCCTGCAATTTTTATTAATATAAATAAGTTGAACTATGCAAAGACTCAGCAGCATATGTCAAAGCCGGAGCCCAATAAGGTCTAGGCAGTTTTCATATGAGAGATTAAAAAGTGCCTTCTAGCTTCATATGTCTTATTGGTGCCACATGGCGATGTTGTTAATGTATGCGGAATGCAGAAGAATGTATACATTCTGATAATGTAGATTTTATATTTGCATTATAGATCAATTGGTGTGTGAAAATGCCTTGGGTCAAACCAGGTTAACAGATGGCAATATTAAATGCCTTCCATACATTTAAGAAGAAATTAGCATAATTATGAAAATATATGTGGTGGAATAGCCTTCCCCCACCTGGGGGCCTCCAAATGTGTTGGACTCTAACTCCCATCATCTCTATGCTGGCTGTGAATGATAAAAAGTCTAGAGCACTACATCTGGAGCACATCAGGTCAAGAGAGATAGTGCTATGATTGGTACATCCTGAGTGCAATTTTCATTGGAAAGCCAGGATAAAAATATATTAACTATATAAATTTTAAGAGGGATTGTTTTTTCTTTGGACAAGAACTTTCTCAACTGATAAAACCTGAGATATGCACCATCTTGTGCAGAGTAAATCCCACTGTGCTCACTTTTTCTCCTGAGTAAACATATTTAGGATTGCAACCTAAATATGAAAACTTCAAGGTCACTAGAAAGAACCTATGGGAGTTCCCAATCTGGATTCACCAGAATCAATTCTGAATGTTGCAGCTCAGGCTCAAAATATTAGAAATAAAAATAAGAGTATTGCTGCTGAGCCCATGCAATATTCACATGACTCACGGCTCCCTATCATCAGACTCCTAAACAACTGGAATAATGGGGGAACCTCCCCAAGATAGACAACCAGGTAGAAAGAAATTCCCAAGCCCTCCTTTTGATGCCCTCCTGGTATTTTGGACCACAACTCCCATCAGCCCCAGGTAGCATAACAAATGGTCAGGGACTGGGGAACTGCAGTCCAAATATCTGGAAGACATGAACTCATTTACTCCTGGTTTAACTACTGTCATTGAATGTTTGACAGTCCATGGATCTGATGGAGTAGACACAGCCTTCCCCAAGTTGGCACCCTCTAGAAGTAATAGGCTACCACTCCCATCATCCCTAGCATCCAACACATCTGGGGTGCACCTGGTTGCAGGAGGAGGAGTTGACACTGTACAATAGAAGAGCCCTACCAGATCAGACCAAAATCTGATGGAGGACATGATGAACCTGTATGGGTATCATGTACGGTTGCCTATGAAAGCTCATTGTTGTTGTTGTGTGCCTTTAAGTTATTTCCAATTTATGTTGACCCTATCACAGGGTTTTCTTGGCAAGATTTGTTCAAGGGAGTTTGCCAGTGCCTCCCTTGGAGGCTGAGAGAGTGTGACTTGCCTAAGGTCACCCAGTAGGTTTCCATGGCTGAGCAGAAATTCAAACCCTGGTCTCCATAGTCATAGTCCAATGCTCAAACCACTACACCACACTAACTCATGAAAGCTCATACATGCCCCAATAGATTACAATCTTTACCCTTACCATGCCACCAGACTTGCCTTTAACTGTCAAGAAGATTGCTAAAATGTCCAGGAATCACAAGCAAAACTCAAGTGATACCCAATATGAAAAGGAACACAGTCATTGCAAACTTTGCCATTGATAAGACATTAGACCAAGCCTACCATAAAAGGTTCAAATGTCTGGTCTAGGTTTTCCATTTCTGGCACCAAGAGCTTTAAAATAAAAGATCTGCATGCCCTCCAACATTTCACAGATGAAAACAGCGACGAGTGTGGCCAAGTAACATCAGAGTGGGGTCATGATAATGAGGAAGAACAGACAAGTTAGAAAATGCTACAGCAGTTTTCTTGAATCTATAGGCAAGGACAAGATTCCTCTCTCTCTTCTCTTCTTCCCCTGCTGAGTTAGTTAGTTAGTTAGTTTTCTATCCTGCCTTTCTCCTGCTATGGGACCTAGTTAATTGCACACAAATTACTTTTGCACTTTAAACTCAGTTTGCAGCAACTGAAGTAAACTGGGGATAAAGGGGGAAAGTGAGGAAAGGAAGAGAGAGAAACTGGGGCATTTTAAAAGCAGCAGAAAAAGTGGAATGACACAGGATTAGCTGGAATTATCCTTGTCAAATTGGGACAGTTGGAGTCCACAGAATCAGCCTTAATCTCAGAGCTTGGAAAATGTAACTTGGGGACTACAGCTCCCAGAATCCTCCAACCAGCATGACCACCTGTCAAGAAAGTAACTTTCCAACCCTCTGCTTAATGGGTAAATTATTCACTTTAAGCTTTGGTTGATTCATAGGTGTCATAAAAACACTTTAATGGGTGGGCTTACAACTTAACTCATGTTTATATTATCTGGCTATTTTTATATACTCATAGGAAATGGAAAAGGAAACATGAATACTAGCCTTTCCTTCTAATAAGAAGTGACTGCATTTGTTTTAAAGCTCTTTTAAGTTTTCTCAGTCTTGGGAAGGGGGAACTGCCCTAAGAAGGTTATTAATATGAAAGTGCATTTACATTTCACTGATTTCATGTATCAGTTAACAGACAGATTACTGTTTTTAAAAAAAAAACCATGCACACAAAATCCTTTTAACAATTGAGCCAAAGCAAAAGACATGGAAATAACTGACACATGTTACAGTTTGAAGAATTTTTGAAAGATGGTAAAGCCAAAGACTGGTTGGAGGGGGGGGGTACTGTTGTTGTCATAGCAACAATAACAGAACAAAGCCTACTTGAGGCAGTGGTATAGGGCTCCTATTTTGGGAACATGCCCTTTTCGGATTGGGTGAAAGCTTTACGCTACAGTGGACGTGTTGTTGTTTTTTTAAAATGCCCTTTCTTCAAAAGTTAGAGTTACAAGTTGGCAACTCAAAGAAGTTTTTCCATTCAAAGCCACTGAAGGAACTAGCAAAGGTTGGAGAAGGGAGTACACACACTCAGGCTGCATCTGCACTACAGAAATAATCCAGTTTGACACCGCTTTAACTGCCTTGGCTCAAGGTGATGGAATTCTGAGATTTGTTGTTTTGTGAGATATTTCACCTTCTCTGTCAGAGAGCTCATGTGCCACAACAAACTACAATTCCCAGGATGCCATAGCATTGAGCCATGGCAGTTAAAGTGGTGTCACATTTCTGCAGTGCAGATACAGCCAAAGATGCTGAACAGGAACAGAAAAGGCAACCTCACATCTTATATAAAACTGCTATTGTGAAAAAGAGAAATTATTTCAGCATTATTCAAGTGTTCCACTCATGGCTAGGGTTGCCCTTGTGTAGCCTCCAACACTGCACAGATAAAAACCAGGACACATGTGGCCAAGCAACATAGGAGTATAGTCAAAATGGGAAACATTGTTGATGAGGAAGAATGCACAGGTTAGGAGAAGCTACAGCAATTTGCTTTTGCCTGAGCCTACTGAGAAGGGCAAGAATGCACCCCAACCTCTCCTCAATTCCTTCTGAGTTAATTGACTGCAAGAGTGGGTAGTGCCTCTCCTAATACAGACTGACCCCCCACATATCCACAGAGGATACGTTCCAAGATGTCCGTGTGGATACCTGAAACCATGGATAATGGGGAACCCTATTATTTTCAATGAGACAAATGCTGAAAGTTGACCATAGAATCACATTGGAGGATAATTGGTTGACCGGCCGAACCCAAAGGGTGCTCAGCAGTGGCTCCTCTTCGTCTTGGAAAGATGTGACCAGTGGGGTGCCGCAGGATTCTGTCCTGGGCCCAGTGCTATTCAACATCTTCATCAATGACTTAGATGAGGGAATTAGAGGCATACTTATCAAATTTGCAGATGACACCAAATTGGGAGGAGTAGCTAATACCCTAGAGGACAGGATCAAAATTCAGAATGACCTGGATAGACTGGAGAGCTGGGCCAAAGCTAACAAAATGAAATTCAATACGGAGAAATGTAAAGTACTGCATTTAGGGCGGAAAAATGAGATGCATAAATATAGGATGGGAGAGACCTGGCTGAATGAGACTACGTGCGAAAGGGATCTAGGAGTCCTAGTAGACCACAAGTTGAACATGAGCCAACAGTGTGATGCGGCAGCTAAAAAGGCCAATGCGATTTTGGGCTGTATCAATAGAAGTATAGTGTCTAGATCAAGGGAAGTAATAGTACCACTCTATTCTGCCTTGGTCAGACCTCACTTAGAATACTGTGTCCAGTTCTGGGCACCACAATTCAGAAAGGATATTGACAAATTGGAGCGTGTCCAGAGAAGGGCAACTAAAATGGTGAAAGGTCTGGAAACGATGCCTTATGAGGAGAGACTTAGGGAGCTGGGTATGTTTAGCCTGGAAAAAAGACGGTTAAGAGGCGATATGATAGCCCTGTTTAAGTATTTGAAGGGATGTCACACTGAGGATGGAGCGGGCTTGTTTTCTGCTGCTCCAGAGACTGGAACACGGAGCAATGGGTGCAAGCTCCAGGAACAGAGATTCCACCTCAACATGAGGAGGAACTTTTTGACAGTAAGAGCTGTTCGGCAGTGGAACACACTCCCTCGGAGCGTGGTGGGGTCTCCTTCCTTGGAGGTCTTTAAACAGAGGCTGGATGGCCATCTGTCGGGGATGCTTTGATCAAGATTTCCTGCGTGGCAGGGGGGTTGGACTGGATGGCCCTCGTGGTCTCTTCCAACTCTGCAATTCTATGATTCTATGATTCTATGATTCTATGACCTAGAAATACCTAGAGAGAACTTTCTTTTTGATACGATGGATACCAAATCCATGCATGCAGGGGTCGATCTTTCCAACCTCTTTAAAAGGAAAACTGCTCTGCAGGTTGGCAGCCTCCAACTCCGCCTAAGGTTTACCCCAGGTTACTAACAAGGTAGGTGCTCCACACACAGGTGGGGTGCTCCACCCCATAGATGCAGCTTGATTTATGTGATCTTCTCCCCACTCCACCCTTGCTGGGAATAATCACCTGCATTCAGACAGAATACCCATTTCGCATGCTGCCTCAGATGTGTGACAAATTAAAGCAAGAAAAATATTCCCTGTCATTGCTACTTCACTAAGCGGCTGCAAATCATCCTGTTTGTCTGCCTGCCCTGGTAAATGGAATATTTCTTCCTGGGGGAAAAGAACATTCCCTGCCCTTCATTCCCTCAAATTTCTGAAATATATGATATTGCAAAAATGTGTACATCAAGGGTGGGCCAGAAAAGTGGGACCAGGGGCCAATGTTATGCCTCTAGAGCTTCCAGAGATATGCAAGTTGCCAGACACTGGAGGCAGGGAGAACTGGGCAGAAGGCAACTTCCAGTTTGTGGAGGGGGGAAGTTTTGTTATGTTAAGCAGTTTGGTGGGACTGCAACATCTTTAAAAGATACATTGCCACTCCCAAAGGCTTTCAAAAAAGGCATTTCATAATGGGGGGGGCAGCATTACAAAGGGAGCCTAGAAGGGGAATTTGGATGGCTTTAGGCCACAAAAATAGCCATGCATATGGCCCCAAGGCTGCACTTTGCTCACCCCTACTATACATGGAATACACAAAAAATTGGTTGTCCCTGCAATATGAAAAAACAGGGGACCAGGAGATGGAAGACCAGGGAAAAGAAAGTCATAAGGCTAATTAAGTAGATACAATTAAACATCCAATATTCTGGATGAGGATCTTTCTTCTTTTTCCTGTAGACTCCAAGATTAAAATGTTTTGAGTGTATGGAATGGCTTTGGAATGATTGTAGTGCAAGCAGGCATATGGAAAATGATATTTCAGTGGACCACGCTTTATCTAGTGCACCTTTCCTTCACCTAATTTGCCTATTTCTTTCAAAGCCACTCGAGCTGATGATCTCTCTCATGTCTTGTGCTGGTGAATTCAATAAATTTGTTATGCAGTGTGTGAAATTGTCTTTGTCTGCAGAATCTGCAGGACAGAGCCATGAAGGCTAGAATTCTATTTGCAATCTGTCCTCAGAAAAAGCAACATGCATTGTCTCTCCTGAATATTTTCACTGTATGCTTCATTATGGAAATCATTCCAAAACATTTCTAAAGAAAAACATTACACTGGAATCAGTCCTCATTTTTTTCTTCTTCTAATCTCTTCTCTCTTTTTTAAAAAAAATTCTGTGGTCACCCCCTTCCTTTCCAAGAATCTTTAAGGAAATCCACATTCTGTTTGTAGAGTTAATACAGTATTTTAAATGTATCATTTGCCTCCTTCATCACTGCAACATAAAAACAAAGAAACAAGGTGTAGCTCTGTTCATAGCCACTGATTCCTGGGTTTCCAGACACATCCTCCTCCCTGAAGGAATATCCAACCTTTAAGATGACCACTGTTTCTTTTAGAGTAGGCTGGCCAATATGAGCCTTTCCAGATGATATTGTACTACAGTTCCCAGCAGCTCCAGCCATGATAGCCAATGGTGAGGTATTCAGATTCACAACATCCGGAAGGGCACAGGTTTTGGCCATCCCTGTTCTACAGCTAGAGAGCTCTTGAATGTAATGAAGGTCCCACCATTCCCTAGAATTCTATAGCAATGCTTCTGTTGTGGAGGACCAGCAGGGTTTTTGCCCCAGTGTTCAGGGAGCACCATATCTGTGACCACTGACTACAGTTTATTTTCTCTTTCTTTCTTTCAAATGCAAAATGGACCAGTAGCCAATAGACCGGTACTGCCCCAGACCACTACTTTGAGTAGCATTACTCTACAGTTCAAGCATCACCATATCAGTGTCTCTTCTATTTGATTTTTTCCCATATATATACATGGGACATATATATACTTGGCCCATATATATATACACACACACACACACATACATATATACATACACATACACATACACACACCATCATTCTACTTTCTCCCCAACACATGACTACAGGTCACCCCCAATATGTGTGGGACTGGTACCCACAGTTTCAGTTATCTGTTGTCTGAAAAATATGGTCTCTTTAGCCATTTCCTAGGTCTTCCAGTGGAAGTTACCATAGACTTGCACTGGGGAAACATAGAAAGGTGGCCTTTCTAGGTATTTTCTAGGTCCTCCAGCACAATTCTATGGTAACTTCTGCTGGAAGTTACTACAGAGTCACACTGGAGATGCCTAGAGAAGCATCCTCTCTAGGCATTCCCTAGGTCCTCCGGGATGATTCTATGCAGGTCACTATTACCCACGGTTTCAAGTATTTGCAGAAGTCTGGGAATGTATTCCCCGTGGATACAGCGGGCGACCTGTATATTTTTTTCACCAATTACAGCAAAGAGATAGAGGATGTTTTCAAAAGAGAATAGTCCTGAAATGGACCATCAGAACAAAAACCACTTCAAAGATGGAAAAGGGACATGACTAATTTATCAGTTTATTCATTTGTTACATACATAAACCGTTCCTCCAACTAATTCAAGGTGGGGTACATGATCTTCTCCATTTTTAACTTCATCATACCTTGGAACCATGTTTCCAACTACTTCTTCTGGCATCTTCCAATCAGCATGAGGATTGTAGCCCCAAAACCATGTAGGTTGCTTAGGCTGAGCGTTGCTGACTAGCCCAAGGTCATACATGGCGCTTTGTGGCCAAGTGAAGATTTGAAACTTGGGCCTTCCTCAGTCCTAAACTGATGCTCTGAACACTTTATCACCCTGAGTCTCATTGATCATGGCTTCCTCACTCAATGTGTAATTAGCTTATGGAGCTCACTACCATAAGAGACAGTAATGCTAGGCAGTCATTCGCTTAGCTGGCTTGTTAAAACAGGATTTAGGTAAAGTCACAGAGGATAGGTCAATCAATGTCTATTAGTCATGGTAACTAAGTAAAGCCTCAGTGTTCAGAGGCAACATACCTCACAATACCAGATGCTGGGGAAAGGGGGAAGCAAACTAGGAAAAGATGCTCTCCTAATTCCTTACTTATGAGTTTCTCAGGTGCATCTAGCGTATTGTTATTGTATGCCTTTAAGTCGTTTCCAACTTATGGCGACACTAATATGGGGTCTTCTTGGCAAGATTTGTTCAGAGGGGGTTTGCTGTTGCCTTCACCTGGGGTTGAGAGAGTGTGACTTACCAAGGTCACTCTATGGTTTTCCCTCTAGCTAGCCACTGTTAAAAACAAGACATTGGACTAATTTAGTGGTCCCATCCTATCATCCCTACGCACTGCCCACGTTGGCTGTGTATGATGGGAAAGGTAGTCCAGCAGCATCTGGGGACTAGATAGACCCTTGTGGTTCAGCCTAGCAGGACTCTTCTGGAGGGGGAAAAGTCCCTGCTGCATCTCAGAATTAACAAGGTGGAACTGCCTTCTTTGGAGGTTTTTAAACAGAGGCTGGATGGCCATCTGTCGGGAGTGCTATGATTGTGTTTTCCTGCAGAATTTGGATTAGATGGCCCTTGTGGTGTCTTCCAACTCTATGATTCTATGACAAGCTGGTGAATTAAATAATCAGCTTTATTATGAAGTGCATTTTGCACTATGAAACACAACTTTCCTCTATTCTTCCTATGTCACAATATAGTGACCATCACCAAGAAGATGAATATGCACAAGCAGTGCCAGATGCCAGCCTTAAAAGCACCAGAAACTTGCCACAAAGGGCATATAGCCAGCGATGATACAACACAAGTGTTTATTGTATTCTATACATTACTCAGATGTATGCAGCAACCTGTGCACTTACTCAGATCTGGTCATTCTACAGATTCACTTCATTTATATCCAGACTTTCTTTTCAAGGCAGAATATATTGCCTCTTTTTTCATTTTCACTACAACCCAATGGTGTGGGATAGACTAAGTCTAACCGCTTATCACACTACACCATTATAGCACTATTATTCCACTTTAACTACTATGGCTGCCTGATGTGGAATTGTGGAGTTTGTAGTTAAGTTAGGCCTAAGAGCTCTCTGGCTGAGAGTTCTAAATGTAGCTCCCTAAACTGCAGATCCCAGGATTCCACAGGAGGCAGCCAGAGCAGTTAAAGTGGAATAATAGCGTTGTAACAGTGTAGTGTGATATGAAGAGAGCAACTGGCCCTTTGTACATGAGTAAGGGGATCTGAAATCAGGAAGCAGGATGAGTAGCCATGTTGGCTAGGAAATTCTGCAAGATATATACATAAACAATACCTCTTCCATGCTCTGAATCTGATACACTAAGCACTGTACCATACACAATTTCCATGATGTTCAGGGTGTAATAATGATGGCGAAGAGGGCAAATTCTAAGTTTTTCAAGTCACAGTCCTTATGGGACTGATCCAACAGCCATTCCAGACAATCCTTGGGTTTTCTCTGTCTGTCTCTCTTACATCCCAAAACACAACCCACAGCCTTTCATAGCACACTGAATAGCTCTTGTTAGAAGTAAAGTTGTCAAATTAAAATTTCATGACCGTCTGAAAGGGAGTCTGGATTATGGCTAGTCTCCTTCTCTTATGATCCCAACCTTCTGCACTAAAGCTATGGTTGACAGGCCACAGAATGTGGATTTGCAGAGTCAGGACTAAATCTCACTCCTTGTTCTAAAATGGAAGAGATTCTACAGCCTTTTCCCTATCAACATTTTATCAAATCATGGCCACTCATAAATAAGTAAAATGTATGCTCTCTGTTCAAAGACAGGCCACTGAGACTTCTGCTTTGAATACACTTATTTGGGGTGGTCTTTAAATAAGAGCTCCTGTGTGGGGTGGGGTGTTAGACTAGGTCTGGGGAGACCCCAGATCAAAGTGCCACTCATCCAGGAAAAAAGGGTCATGACTGGCCTCTTTCTGGATCCTATTATATTCTATCCCACTCCTAAAACTGTATCAATGATTTATGCCTGAGATTTTAATACCACTCAGTACTGCATCCAAAGAAGTGGGTTTATATCCAGGAAAGCTCAATGGAACTTAAAAACCAGTTAATCTTAATGGTACTGCCACTTTCCCCACCTTCCCTTTTCCTTCCTCCTTTTTATACTGCAAGAGACTAACATGGCTCCTTCTTTGAAAACTCATCCAGAAATTTCATCATACCACTTCGGGCAAGTCACTTCTAATTTCTTCTCCTGTTCCCCATCACCTTCTCTTAAGTGGAACATAGGAGGCAGCCTTATACTGAGTCAGAATTTAACTCAGTATTGTCAGCTCTGATTGGCAGATGGGGTTCTCCACAGTTTCAATCGGGATTCTTTCCTAGCCCTCCTCAAGATCCCTAGCATTCTCTGATGGTCTCTTATCCAAGTGCTTACCAGACTCAGCCCTGCTTAGCTTCCAAAACTAGATGACATCAGGTATGTTCAGGATGGTATAGCGACATAACGTAACTACCGCCGGAGCTTGGAACATTTATTTTTACAACTATTTAACATTACTCATTGTTTAAAGAATGACACGTTAGTAACATGTTAACTTTTTAATGTACTTTTTCTCAAAACATGCACTTTTTATAAATACAAAAATGGCCCCAGATTCTTCCAAATAAACACAAAAAAGCAATGGTTTATGAGTAATGAGTAAACATTACACATTAGAGTTAAGGAGGGGGGAAGAACACTGTTTCCAGTCAAAAAGTTATTTTCTTTAAAAAAAAAAAAAGTCTTTCCAATCCCCTCCCTTTAGTCAAAAAAGTAGTGCTACAAGTAATGCTGCTAGTTGTAAAGGATTACTTTCAAACTTCCTCCTTCCTCACAAAGTTGTTGGAGAATAAATGTAGTTAAAATATAATCCCTAATTAGTATCTCAAATTAATAAAACATTATACACTTTGAAATGTTATCAAAACCTGCTTTCCCCCTTCCTTAAAACCAAGGGCCAGTTGGTGGGAGTATCTCATCTCTGTGTCTGTGCACAAGGGCATGCGTACACACAAGGGCATGCGTACACAGAAAGAGAGAGAGATTTTCACAGCAAGGTGAGAATGCTGGCAGATCAAGCCAATAGGTGCAGACAAAATGCATACACAAAAAAATTCTACCTAAGAACCACCAATTTCAGTTAATACCACTATTGTGTTTACCTAGCCTAGTGGAAGGAGGATCTCTGGGAGAAAGGTGAGCAAAATGGCTAACAAAGAAACGGGGTGGGAGGCAGAGTAGCTGCATCCAGTTGCAGTGTTGGGAGGCATTTAAAGGTGTAGGCATGATCTCTGGGTGAGGAGCTGTCAACTTTGCTTACCAGTGAAACTGAAATGCATGTTAGACAACCTTGCATAATTGCTACATTGATCTCCTATTTGACCCAAATAAACAACAGAGAAGCATCCTCCTTAGATCCAGCCTAGATTTGCCTCTGGTTTAATCCAGCCCCTTCCTCCACCCAATTATACCAGTGCTTATGAATATTAGCAGCTGATTTCGTTTCCTACGTGGGACTCTCCTTACATCAGTGGTCAGTTTAATGCATGGATAGGAATCGCACAGCACTCCAAACGATGCTGGGACTGCAACTCCCAGCATTCTTTACCATTGCTGGGGCTGTCAGGACTTGCAGTCCAGCAACTTTTGGAGCGCTACATCCTTCCCATCCCTGATTTATAGTACTTTCACTTTGAGAACCATGTTCTTAGACAGACTTCATAACCTCGTGTTCTCTTTTCAGCTTGAACAGCATGTTCAACTGAGTACCATGTTCTCTCTTCAATAGCAGTACATCTTTTACAAAGACAAATTGTGACCATGCATTGCCGCTATTAAAAGCATTTCAGAACAAGTTCTAAAGAAATCTTGCTGCCATTAATTTGGCAATAGAAAACTAAAATAGACATTGAACCCATGAATTCCAATCCTACAGTCACAAACACCCACTTCTTTTCTACCTGAAAAAAAAACATGCATAAATCATGCTTCATTCCCAGTGCAAGAAATACTAGACCAGAGCTTGGAAATGTTCCTCTCTTCTTCTTTTTTTGGACTGTAACTCCCATGCTGGCTAAGGGATTGTGGAAGCTGCAGTCCAAAAAAGAAACATCCAAACTCTATAACTAGGCATCCTCTGCCTAGTATAGAGACACAAATCTCTAATTTTAAAGAATTAAAAGTTTTAAAAGAGCCTCTAATTCTGCATTAGAAAACAGCTTTGCTGTTAATCCTCTTGATTGTAGTTCTGAGCTACCTGTATATCTGTATTTCCCTCTACAGTCCATTCACAAGAGTATATCTCATGTGGATCACAGCTGTTGTATACCCCAAATTCATAAGTCCTTATGGCATAGGTTCTAAAACCGTGGGTGGGCAACACAATCACATCCCCATAAATGATCAATCACACCTCCCCAACAAGAAGCTCCAAAGCAGGACATGAGGGCAACCACGCCTTCCCACTTCATGTTCCCAACAGCTGGTACACTGAGACCTACTGAAGTATGTGAGCCTTTCTAAATGGTGAAAATACCCCTCATGGAATTCGCTGGGAATCCTACCTGTCTAAACAGGATCCAGCACCAATCCACACTACTAGGAAGGAGGGGGGCCCAAAACGGCAAAAACAACGGGATAAAAACCTTCGCAGATTTCCCTGTACTTTTTCACAAACCACAAGGTGGGTGCACATTTTTCCTCATTTGGACTATAGAACAATAACAAACTTGAAGGGAAGCACAAAACTGATTGGCTAGGCAAGAGCAGGGGTGGGGCTTGCTAGGAGGGCAAGCACCCGCTGCCACCATGTTGGATTTTCGCCTTAGCAATCACTTGCTAAGGTAATTAAAAGGATCAATATTTTCAGTTTTGCTTTCTTATAAAATTGGAGAATCGCTCTATCGCACCAGAGCACCTTGGGATGACTTTTAAAAAAAATTGTGGCGGTGAAAAACTAACACCAGTAAATCACTCGCGGCCGCCATCAGGAATGCAAGGCTTACAGGGGCTTCCGAGGCCAGAAAAATTGTTTAGACATGTCGCTGCTGCTGCAAGCTGCCAATACTACAAAGTATTTTAGATTTTTTTCCCCCTCTTGTAGATGGGCCCCAAAACTACTGGTAGTATATAGACATCGCAACTCACACTCACTGATAGCTTTGTCCTCCAGCACTCCAGGACTAATCCCTTCTCAAGCCACCCAAGTTAATAGTCATCATTACTTGCATGGAAGCAAATTAATTCCACAGTTTAACCATAAGTGGTGCTCTTTTTCATTTGTCTTAAATCTTGCACCATTCAGCTTCACGGGATAGCCTCTGGTTTCACCTGAACTATGCCCCAACCATCCTCAACACTCCAAGGACAAATTGCTCCCTCCTCTGTCATGTCTCCCTCACTCACCTTTCTTCCTAAGCTAAAGAGACCCAAATTTTGTATAGGGAAGCTGCTCCACCTCAGACTTCCCTTATCTTAAGGGACAGCATGACCCATTCGAAATGCTTGCCTTTTTGCAAACAGTACATGTCCTTCCCTACTCCCACTGAACAGTATGGGAGGGGGGTTGCTAGTTGCTTATTTAAAGACAGTCCCAACATTTCTAGTGAGGAGGTATCAGAGCTGAGCAATATTGTGTTGTACATGTGCCTTCAAATCACCTGTTTGACTTAAGGTGACCCCATGAATTTCATAGGGTTTTCTTAAGCAAGAAATACAGTACTAAGAGGTGGATTTGTAAGTTCCTTCTCCTGAAATATAGCCCACAGCACCTGGTATTCATTGGCCGTCTCCCATCTAAGTACTAACCAGAGCTGACCCTGCTTAGCTTCCAAGATGAGTTGGGATCTGGTGTCTTTAGGGTATTTAGGTTTGAGCAATATTAGAAGCTTGGAAAAGTTACTTTTATGACAACAACTCTCAGAATCCTTCAACCAATATTACCACTCATAGCTATGTAATAGGAATTGCAGTCATGAGCCTGAATCCTATTGTTGCTCTCGACTAGAGTAGACCCAACTGATATTCATAATAATTGATAACCCTAACCTTAACCCTAATTCTTACCCAAATGATTTTGCAAGATAAGGCCAACCAAACAGAAATGGTTTTGATTGCATTTTCCTGACAAAATGTATCAATTATCAATTAATACAAAAGCAGAACTGCGCCACACTGAAATTGCCGCACTGAACTGGACACACTGAAATGCCATAGACCCAAAAAAAGGTCACCATAAGCAAGAGTCAACCTGAAGACATATAAAAGACATATAAAAAACTACATTAGCCCCCTCCCCATCTGCTGGTGATTGGTTTGAGGGGGGCATGGATACCAAAAACCATGGATAATAATGAATGCCGTTGAAAATAATGGGACTTCTGGTTTAAAATACCATAGCATTGGCTTGGAGGACCTAGAAAATGGCTAGAGAGGACACATTTTCTAGAAAGACTCTATGGTAAGTGTGCAGATTAGTGTCCCATGGATAATTGAATCCGTACAGTGGTCCCACTGTATTTAATAGGCAATTGAATTGCATTTTCAATACTTTTTGTCACTTTTTAAATCTATATGGGATTTTAGTTGTTTGACTCCCAGTTTTGGGGAGAAAAGGTGGGTGTAAATAAACCAGCGCAATACTATATCAATGCAATGTAATAGTACTGGAACGATCAAGGAGGAGTCCTAGAGTGTATCTACATTACAGATATAGCAGTTTGATACTGCTTGAATTGCCATGACTCCCTCCTATGGAATGTAGAGATGTGTAGTTTGTGAGGTACTTAGAACTCTCTGCTGGAAAGCTGCAGTGCTATAGTTCTAGACAGTCCTCACCAAATTCTGAAACAATAGATTTCTTAGATTTCTTAGTTATAGCAGTTCAAGAGGGTGTCAAACTGCTATGGTCTGCACCCCTAGTTCGTAATCTGGAAAGCTAATGTAGGTTTTCCGTAAGTTTTTTCTGGGCTGTGAGGCCGTGTTCTGAAAGAGTTTATTTCTGACGTTTCGCCTGACATCTGTGGCTGACACCTTAAGAGAAACCACACACACACACACCTACCCAACCATTCTCTGAAGATACCAGCCACAAATGGATGCTGGCCGAGCAAGCCTTCGACTTCACATGGAAAGCTAGTACGTGAAAACAAATGGTGGGGAGAAAGAACCACTTACATTGCCCTGAGCTTTTTTCAGATGTGGTGGAATATAAATGCCAGATGTACCCACACTGCCCAACTATAGCAGGTTGATTTCATTGTCTCTGTTAGGCCTCCATTCCATGGAATTCTGGGGTTTGTAGTTGGGTGAGGCACTCAGAATTTGCTGCTCAAGAGCTCTGGTACACTGCTTTGAACCATAGCAGAGAATTCTAAGTACCTTCCCAAACTATAAATCCCAGGATTCCATAGAATGGAGCCAGGGCCATTAAAGTGGGGTCAAACAGCTATAAACTGTGCTGTGTGGATACACCCAAAATTAATCACAACATTCTCCACTTTTGGCTTCTCAGGGGAAGGGTTGCTCTTGTTGTTGTGTGCCTTCAAGTTGTTACCAACCTACGGCGACCCTAAGGCAAAGGTACTATGGGGTTTTCTTGGCATGGTTTGTTCAGAGGGGGGTTGCCTTTGCCTTCCTCTAAGACTGAGAGAGTATGACTTGCCCAAGGTCACCCAGTGAGTTTCCATGGCCGAGCGAGAATTCGAACCCTGGCCTCTGGAGTCACAATCCAACACTCAAACCACTACACCACACCGACTACCATACTGTAATAAAATTCCATATTTTTCTGGCAGTTTGGAGCATTCATTCTGCTTTACATATACTAGCTTGTGTTTGCTGGCAAGTCTCTGGAGACAGGTAATCAATTTCTGGTTCACATGAGTCAAAACTGGTTTGAGCGGTGAGGGTCTTACTATGCAATATGTATACTCATCCCAAGTTTTGCCTCTGGTAAAGAGAGTACCCAGGAACTTTAGTATTGTTTTGAAAACCTGAAAGACCTGTTTGGCTGGTGGCAAATCCTGTGTAAATGTACAAAAAGGAAGTGAAACCCCTTTCAAACCACTTCAACCTCTCTTTAAAACTATTGATTTTCTTCTCTGGCATCAGACCAGCCACTAATTATCCTCCAACCCTCAGCCCCCCACCTCCCCAAATCTTCAGCTAATATCAGCCTACCTTGCAGGGTTGCTGTAAAGATTACTGAGGCAACAATAGGTTCTCAATAGAGTGGAACTGTTTCTATCAGCAGAACCAAAAGGGGATGAACTAGCTTTCCTGCACAGCTTCACCATGCACCCCAAAAAAACAGATCCGAAAAACAGAGCAGCCCTCCAAAGCAAGTTTTCAGGCAACAAGGAGGGCTGGAACAAAACAGAAAGAAAATCCCATCTGAGCAAAGGCTTGTACAGCTTTGGATTTAGCCCAATGCACTACACAAGGGAAGCACCTAGTAAATACAAAATATTACCAACATTTCTCTAGATGGCCCCACAGGCGAGGAGAGCCGGCCAAGGAAACAGAAGAAAAGCTGCTGTGGGACCCTCTCTGATGTCTGTGAGGGCTGTTTTAAAAGACCTGACAGTGATGAAACCATCATGTGAAGCCAACCACTCTCTCTGGGTCTGCCTGAGATGCAACTCAAAAGGTGTCTGCTGTTTTGCTCATTTCCTCTATTGCTCCATCTTCTCTCATCCTTGTTGGCTCTAACAAGCCGCAGCAAAGGGAGAGAAGAACCTCAGAGAGCCACTAAAACAGGCCAAAGAACCTCTGTTGATCCTTTCCAGAACAATTTGGCTCTGGCCTCACTCGTTTTTTTCCATCTTGGTCCTTTTACCTCCGGCTTGGCTCAGTTATCGTGCTCAACCCAGCAATCCTCAACTAAACAATGTTATATCTGGCAACTGGTTTGTTTGGAACATTTTCAGGGTAGGAGGCAAGGAAGATCTAGACCTAACTTTAAAAAAAAATAGAATGGGCTTTTTCCCCTCTCCCCAAACCACGACAGCTTTCTTCCTGTCAGCTTTCTTCACTGTCCAGCTTTCACAACCATACACAGAACTAGGAAATATTACTGCATTGATGAGGCCTAACTTTGTTATGAACTATTAATGCAACAAATTAAATTTTTGCCTTTGCCACGTTAATAGGAATGAATTAATTTTCCCATTTCAACAATCAACATTAATGAGTTAATTTTCTGCATCCTATTTTTTTTTCCCCCAGGGGGATGGGGCAAGGTTTTTGTTATAGCTTGCCCCATCCCCCCCTAAATAAGGATTGAGTATTTGCAATCCTTTCTGATCTATTGCCAGAGACAGTATCAAGGTCTGGCAGAGTCAAGTCTCTAGGAGGGTCTGTGATGTGGCGTGGGGGTGGCTGCTGCTGACCACCCAACCCATTAATATACAGCTTAGGTCCAGGAACGGGAGACATGGAGACGGACTATCTACAATGCTGCAGCCTTATTTGAGAACTCACAGCGTACAAGTCTTGAAGAGAAACGACAATGCAGAAAGAATCACAACCTGGAAACTTCACCCAAGGAGACCCTCTGCTGTGCTTTCTGCAACTGGACTTGTTTATCTCGGATTGGCCTTTTCAGTCATCAGTGCACTTGCAGAAAGCGTGGGATGAGTCCTTCTTTTCAGTCATCAGCGCACTTGCAGAAAACGCGGGATAGGTCCTTCCTGAATCTTCGTTTGCAAAGAAAAGCCAGAAAGAGGTCCAGGCTATCAAGGACTATATCTTCCTGTATGAACCTGGTCAAGCTCTAAGGTCTTTGGGAGAGGCCCTTCTTTCTGTCCCACTACCTTCTTGGGCTCCTGATTTGGTGAGAGGAAAAGAAGAGGGCCTTCTTGGTGGTTGCTCCCAGACATTGGAACCCCTTCCCTGGGGAAGCTAGGATGGTGCTCTGCTTGCTCTCCTTCCATTGGCAGGTGAAGACTTTCCATTTCCATCAGGCTTTTATGAACTGACTATGAAGGGCTTTTAACAGTGTGCTGTTTTGTTGATTCTTTACATCCTGTCTTTGAATGGATTTTAAACCGTTTTAACTCTATGTCTCTTCAATATTTGCAGGTTAAGCATTCATGGATTTGATTATTCATGGATTCCTAAATCTGTTCTCTCTAGCCATTTTCCTAGTTCCTGCAGCGTGGTTCTATGGTATGCTTTCTCTGGATGTTGATCATAGAATCATGCTGGAGGACCTACAAATCCCTAGAAAAGTGTTCTCTCGGGTAAAAATAAATAAATAAATAGCAGGCCTATATTCACAGTTTTTCTACTTTCATGGAGATCCTCCACCCCAGCCCTCATGAAAGTTGAGGGTCAACTGTACAGAGTACCGGTAATTGTTTTTAATTAATTGCATGTGCACTCACACAGATTTAAATAACGCATGCATGCGCGCGCACATATATATATAATTTTATTGATGTTTGTGTATGTTTTAATTTGTACTAGTTTTAATAATTTATTAGCTCTCTTGAGTGTCTCAGTGTTGGAGGAAAGGTGGGAAATAAATGAATATATATGAGAGTATATACTTTTGATCCCAGAGGAAAGAAAGCTGACCAAGAAACAGAAGCTAGAGGAAGAACATAGAACCGCTGGCCCTCCGAGCTTTCTCAGACAGCGGTGCCACCTTCCTTAAGACAGGACTGTCTTGTGGTTTCTCAGCTTTTGTATGCATCCCTACCCCTCCGCTCGCCCACACCATAAAAGGTTAAAATGCCTGCTCTATGGTTTCGTTTCTGGCTGTAAGATCTTAAAACCAAAAGATCTGGTCTTTTGAAGCCCATTCTTTTTGTCTTTGGCTCCCCTAACCACCCTCACTGATATAAAGCCCCTCCAGTCTAACTTGCCTGAAAATGACTTTGACTCTCAGGCTGGGGGATAAAAGTGGCAGAAGGAGGACCACCTTTGTTTGTCTGCTTTTCTCCCACAAGGCAATGAAAGGGATTTGAAGCATCCATGGCTCTGGGCAGGCAACAGGGGAGCCCATTGAGGCCATCTTGTCTAAAGAAATGCTCTCCTGGAAACTTTGGAGCTCCCAATCCCTCATGTAAATCTCCCTGAGATCTACAACTATCTCTAGTGCCAACTTCTAGCATCCTTCGGCCCACCAACAATGCCTACCTTAGACCTCACTTTGAAAAAAGGGGCCTGAGAGTTGCTATTTTAATTTCTCACTGTTCCCCAGAGTGATGGGCCTACCTCAGAGGCATTGTGTGAAATGTCAGCGTGACCAGTTAGGGGATCTGGAAAAATCTTCCCCCACATGGATATTTTACTGTTTGGTTTTCTTAGGGTGCATCTACACTGCAGGAATAATGCAGCTTGACACCATTTTAACTGTCATAGTCCCATCCTATGGGATCCTAGGATTTGTAGTTTTGCAAGGTCTTTAGTCTTCTCTGCCAAAGAGTGCTGGTGCCTCACAAAACTTCAGATCCCAGGATTCTGTAGGATGGAGCCATGGCAGTTAAAGTGGTGTCAAACCTGCATTATTTCTACAGTGTAGATGCACCCTAAGTAATTATTATTATTTCCCATTTGCATGATGGCACAGGCAGATGAGCATATGTCGTTTTATCCAAAGTGATGGCCTCTTTTGTCCACTTTCCTGGGGGCTTTTAATGTTGTGCGGTTCTTCCTTTTTGGCAATGTATAAGCACTTATTCTAGCTGCCTACCAAAGCTAACCCATGACATTCTACCATCTGAGATAAAGGCCTAAGTGACACACACACACACACACATCATTCTATACAGAGATGCCAACTGGAGCACCAAATGAATCTTAGTTCCACCCTAGCAATGGGACAACCTCCTCCACCATTCCTGAGGGAAGGCAGTTGTCTTGGGGTCCAACTATCCTCTAAGATCTCATCTGCTGCTTCCCACTCCACAGCATCTACAGTTGTCTCACTTAACCTAATGGTAGGGCCGGCCCAGTTCTGTGCACCACAATTCAAGGAGGATGTTGACAAGCAAGAGCACATCCAGAGGAGGGCAACCAAAATGGTGAAAGATCTGGAAAACATGATCTATGAGGAGTGGCTTAGGGAGCTGGACATGTTTAGCCTGGAGAAGAGAAGGTTAAGAGGGGACATGACAGCCATGTTTAAATATTTGAAGGGATATCATACTGAGGATGGAGCAAGCTTGTTTTCTGCTGCTCCAGAGACTAGGACATGGAGCAATGGGTTCAAACTATAGGAAAAGAGATTTCACCTAAACATAAGGAAGAACTTCCTGGTGATTTCGGCAGAGGAATGCACTGCCTCGGAGTGTGGTGGAGTCTCCATCTTTGGAGGTTTTTAAACAGAGGCTGGATGGCTATCTGTCCGGAATGCTTTCATTGTGCCGGGCAAGGGGTTGGACTAGATGGCCCTGGTGGTCTCTTCCAACTCTATGATTCTATGATTTTCTCTTTTGTACCTGACAATAAAGGGGAAAGTTTCTTGCCAGAGGATAGGGAGGCAGCAGCAACCTAAACCATTTTGCAGGCCTATGTTTTCATTCTCTTGTGCTTCTTCTACTCTTCCTCCCACTCTTGTCTCCCCCCTCTTTCTCTCTGCCTTAGTCTGCTTGCATGTACAGAAAGAGGCCGTTCTGCGTTTACTTTTTTTTTTTTTTTTGTCACTGTTAACCGCATCCGGACTCTATTAAAGTTCCTGGCGCTGGATAAACAATGTAACTGTCGCGTGCAGCAGTCTGAAAATAATTGGATTAGCTAAAACGTATCAGCTAAATAGAGACAGTCCCTGATCAGACAGTCAGAGTAAATGTCATCCTGGAAAAACCCTGAAAACTGATCTGACTCATGCTGGATAACTCTACTTGTAGCAGCCTCACAATGAGGAAAAGAAATAAAAAGAATATAAATATATATATATCTTTGACTTATTTCAGTCTCTGTTTTTTAATTGGCAAGCAGTCAGATCTGAAAGGTATGCATTCCGATTTTTTAGAATGGGAGGTCCGGATCACCAGCAGAGTTAAGATTGCCAAATGATTTGCTGTTGTGCTTCGGGCAGCTGTTTGAACTGCTGAAGCATTTTCACATGGCACTGAAGTAAACATTGTGAGCTGCTAAGGCCTGCAGTGGAAGTGCCTGTTAAAAGCACAGGGGTGCCAGAAGAGTGAAAGTTGGTGACATTCCTATCCTGGGGGATTCTGAGCATAATCTGGCACAACATGTTTTGCCCATTGAAATCAATAACCCCAATCACAGAAAGACAAGAAACTGCTTTATACTGAGTTAGACCTAGATCAGTATTGACAACACTGACCAGCAGTGGCTCTCTAGCATTTCATGCACAATTTCTCCTAGCCCTCTCCCAATACATCAGGGATTGGACCTGTGACCTTCCACATCAGGGTGAGATAACATGTTGCTCTCCAGATGTTGTTGCACTACAAATCCCAGCAGCCTTAGCCAGCATAGCCAATGGTGGGGAAACAGACAGGTTGTGATCCAGCAACATCTAGAAGGCTGCAACTCTCTCAGCCATATTCTACTTGGAAACCAAATATTTAACCTCCCCCTCAAAATCTACGTAGGAAAGAGGAAGTCTCTACTTAATTTAGTGGGGCTTTTGTATAAACAAAGAAACTGAGGATTGTACTATTAATGCAGATGGTTCCAAACTGGATTATGTCCATTTACAGAAGTCCCAAAGACATAGGAAAGTGGCTTTTAAGGAAAAAGGGCTACAATTGATAATGAAGGAATTATTCTTTGTTGGCATTTGTATTTAAGCACTGTAACTGAATAAAAAATATTTTTAAAAAAAAAAAAGAAAGTGGCTTTTAGAATCATTACTTCTGTGAGTAAAATCTCTCCTTCATCAAATATATAGCAAGCAGATCAGGAAATATTTGGGATACAGGCCCAGATCAGGCAGTCAAAACTAGTTCTCTGACTTCCCACCTCAAACCCACCAAAAGAAAAAGCCCTCAACTTTAAAAAAAAATAAAAAATAAGCAGGCTGCTGGAACCTGGGAAAATAATTGCAGGAAGTGCAGAGAGCCTGTTGAATGGGGAACATAGATCTGGTTCTATCCATTTCTCTTTTCTTTGTACAGGGAAGTCACTGAACCAATAAATAACATTTCCGGAACACATTAGGTTTTTGTGGTCCCCCCGCAACACCACACAGATATACACACACACAAACATATACCCCTTGAATCAGCTCACCAGAAAAATTCAAGTTAACAGCAACTTGATTTTGTTTATATATATATATATATATATATATGTATATATATGGGTTTCTGAGCTTAATAAACACATCCGGAATTTGTCTTACCACCAGAAACTAGAAGGGGGGGGGATAATTTGTGCATTGTGATTTTATTGCCCTGTTTATAAAAGATCATCAGCTGAGAAAAGCTAAGAGATGACAAAAAGAGTATGGAAGAGGAGAGGTTAAAGTTCAGCCTGTCAGGTCAATTCAAGCGAAAGCTGCTGTTTTTGAATCCCTAAATAAATTCTGGGATGGACTGCAGACAGTCAGGGCTCATTCAGCAAACACCTGAGGAATCTGTTCTACAGAGATGTCACTTTGTGCAGGAGAATTGTCCTTTCAGATTGTCAGCTGACTGGAAAATAAAGGGGCTTGACCTGTTCTTGTGCCTTTAAAAGCAAAAGGTTCAGTAGAAACAGGCCAGTGAGCTTTTCACAGCTGTGGCATAAGCATTATTGCCTTTTGTGGGTCACGCCATGGCTAAAGGCAGAGCTACAGAACTGAACAGAAGAGCTGGCAACCCTGCAGAGAGAGTAAGTGAGAAGGATATGTGCATGTGATGGAAACACTCCTATCTCTTCCAGTGAATATTTATTCCACAAAAACCTCACTGTCAATGGAGGTTTCCTACCACATGTGTGTACCATACTCTCCAACTTGGCAGGGGTAATCCCAATTAATCCTCTGCCTTCCCAGTTCATCTGCTTTTAAAATGCCCCAGTTTCTGCCTCCTTGCTCCACTTCCTCCCTTGGTCCTCAGCTTACTCCAGTTGCAGCAAAGTAGTTTACACTCAGTTAACTCAGTCGCAGGGAGAGAAGAACAGAGGGCAGAATTTTGTCCTTCCCAGTAGACTGAAGCAAAAGCAAACTGCTGCAGTCACTCCTGACTTGTGTGTGCTTCCTCATTAATAACTTTGGCCATTTTGACTACACTTTTCATGTGTGAAATGTTGGAGGATATTGGCGTCCACGAGGCAAGAGAGACAGACATTATGGTATATAATGGGGGTATGTCACATTTTTACATGGAAGTGTGATTACAATTTGGAAATGTTACATTGTTGGCTCCAACTCCTAATTTCTGGACTACAAAATCTGGGTTCTCATTTCTGGGAGTTCTAGTCTCCAAAAGTAACTTTTTCTACTCTGTGAGTGAGATTTCATTATTAAATTGATACAGCAGCCTTCAAATGCACATCAGGGTGTGGCAACATCATGCCATAGATTTGTCTCTATGTAACTTGATATTCCTTTCCTCTCCACCCCACCCCATGAACTTCAAGGCTGCCCTGCTTGTTGAATGTGGGGGGCGAGAGAGGCTTGGCGGTGATGTTTAAACTTAAATTTGATTCAACTCTCTATTCCCATTTCCCAGGAGGCAAAATAAAATTGGGAAGGAAGGGAATGACCTATAGGATATAGAAAACATCTTTAATGAGTACCACCTTTTGCAAAAACTTTCTGAAAGCAGAGTGGGCCGTGCGTATGCATGAGAAAGATATTTTGTATATACAGTCATAAAAAGGAGAAATCCGAAACCTTGGTCCAGCACATTTATTCAGACAAAACTTCCAATTAATCTCATGTTCCTCCACATATGTACCTTTGGAATCAATACTTAAGCCAGTACCCACTTGAGAGTTAAGCTCCCATGAAATCATGGCTACATCCAAGTAAAAAGAGCTCAAGGTCGCAGCCATGCCACCCGCAAAAGTAAAATGTATCTAAACCCACAAGGCCTGCTCTTCTGCCTTCCTCCAAAGCAAACATGTTCCAAATCAAGTTATGAGATGTTGTAAACTTGTAGGACAACCTGTGTCATCCATCAGAGATGTCAGTCAGTTTATGCAAGACTTCTAAGCACACTCACATACCCTCTAACATTTCACAGATGAAAACTGGGATATGTGCCCCAAGCAACGTCAGAGTGTGTTCAGGATGGCAAAAGTTATACATGAGGAAGAACAGACAAGCAAGGGGAGGCTGCAGCAGTTTGCTTTTGCCTGAAGCTACTGGGTGGAGCAAGATTCTGCCCTTTTCACTCCTCTCCCCCTGCTGAGTTATGCTATGAAAACTACTTTTGGACTTTGAACTCAGTTTACATTGATTGAAGTAAGCTAAGGACAAAGGAAGAAAGTAGGAGGAGGAGAAAGATGCTGGGACACTTTAAAAGCAGCTGAAAAACTGGGATAACAGAGGTTTAATTGGGACTATCCCTGCCAAATCTGGGCAGTTTGAAGTTATGCATGTAAGTTGGGAGTCTGGCTGAAATCAAGGAAGTTAAATTCCACTGGAGAAAAATGAAAAAGCAATCACTGTGTGTACATACATATATACATACATACGCACACAGAGCACCTAATGTAGTAAAAAAAAAGTGGCAAGAGGAGGTGAGGAGGAGGACAATAAAACCAGCGAAATATAGTAAAACCAGCAGAGTTTGATTTAACAGAATGTGTGGATGGGAATCACTAGGTTGCCCTATTTGCAAGAGTACTTGATCGGAAACCAAGTTTCCTTCTCCACAGTGAGTAGAAGGTGTAAGTCTCTTGCAAGTACCCCAAATTAGTTACAGTCTTCCACCCTTCTTCTGTTTCCTGGATTTATGCAAAAGAATCTCTCTTTCTCTCACTAGGAGAAGGTTGCTGCAAAGCACACAGCATTTCTTCCATTTTCTCTCTGAAAATCAACAACTGCAAATTGTATGGACTAGGAAAGGATCGTGCAGCCCTAGTAAATTGCCTGGGGATCACTTGATTCTATAATATTGTTCAGGCTAAGCCCCTTGGTCTGCACAGTGTCAGTGTGGGAGACCCAGTGGAGCCCCTCTAAGCTTGTTGTTCAATTCTTTCTAAATGGAAGAACAGAATAGAACAGGCACTGTCGAACACATTGTTCCTGTATTTTGAGAGGAGAGATTCTGTGCTCTCCCTTTGATTTCTTGGTGGCCTTTGTGTTATAGAGTTTGATCCCTGTTTGAAAAGAAAACATTGCTTTCCCTTTGCTTTTAGTAATAATCCGTATAGCACCCTGGTTGGACTAAGCATGATTTTAGTTGGGATTTGCACTCAAAACCCAACTGCTCAACCAAATTTTCCTCCCACACACACACACCACCACCTCCAGACTTTGCTCATTTGCTAGAAGTAACTCATTTCCCAAAAAAATGATGATGAATCCATTAAGGACCCTACCTGTGCTGGAACGTGCTTTAGGTCTGGATTTGCATCCAAAGCCAGTCGGTGATCCTCCTAGGAGGCTGCTAGGAGGGAAAAGTCCAGAGCCATATTCAGGAACGTAGGATGGGTAGGTGGTGATGGGATGGTGAGTGGAGGAAGAGGCCCCTCCTAGTGAGGCCATGCTGCTCCGGGAATGAGAAGACTCCAGCTTCATGGTGTCAGCCAAAGACACCTGATACTTAATGCACTCCTTCTCCTCTTGCCGACTGGATCCGGTGGAACCCGGAGTGGAGATGGAGGGATCCGGGGAGACATCTTTGGGAGGGGTTGGTGGGAAGGTGAAGAGGTGTGGGCTAGAGTGGCCCGCTGACAAAGTGGAGGAAGAAGCCGGAGGGTAGACAGAGAGCGGTCCAGGCGAACCATGGTGGATGGGGGTCTTGGAGAAGGGGCTCAGGTTCCATGGAGAGGTACCGTGGTGGTGGCTTCCCAGAGCTTTGCTCCCATCCAGCCAAGGGAGAGAACTGTGCAGCAAGGGCGGACGGCACACCTGGCCACCTGCTAGGACAGAACATAAAGGAGATCCACATTAGTTGGCTTCTCCCTTCCCAAAGAGAAGATCAAGGAATGAACAGTCCTCAAGCGGGGATCTAAGAGAGAACCCAATATGTCCAGCCTTCGGAAGACTCAAGATCAAGGGCTACCCAAGATGGATTTTGGTCAGTATCATTTACCATCCATTGCAAATAAAACATGCCTGTTATTGATCAAACCCCAGCCCCTTTAGCTCAGTCTGGCCACAGTTATGTATCTTAAAGGCCTGCTTTCAGTGACAGAGTTTTAGGGATGTGTTGAATTCAATATTTATTTGGCTTTGGCTGGATTGTGCTCCTTGTGTTTTCTCCTCAGAATCTCAAAACGTTACTTTTTTTGGATAACAATGTCAGTAGCCAGACAAGCTTGAGTGTTCTGAGAGTTGTCATCCAGAAAAGTAACATTTATGAGCTCTGCTCCTCCTGCGCCGTGCATCATAATGTATTGGAGGGAGTTCTTATGCAAGATCGCATTTTGCATCATATCTTGACTTCCTCTGTTTCTGTGCCCCAGCCAGCTGGGAGAAATCAGGTGGCTCTCACTAACATCCTCTGGTATAAGGGACATCACCCAACCTGGAGGCTAAGGTGCCTCAAAGTGCATTGTACAAAAATCCAGGAAACTAGATTCCAGTTTTGCATCCCAAATGGCCTTGTACCTTCTCACCACTGGCAAAGGCATCTTTTCACTTGGCAGGCACAGTGCTAGAGACAGCAGCTTTATTTCTACTGAACCTGGAGAAGGGTGAAGCCTCTCCCCAATTGTATGTTGAGCCATCGAAGTGTAAGGCTGTCCCACAGTCCCCTTAGAGTAAACCATAAACACATAAAGAGGTCAAGTCTGGCTTCATCCCCCACCCCACTGCAGCCAGACTGACACAGACTGTGGCAAGTACACAAACTAGGCTGGCTAGCTGGCAAGATAAAACCAAATATTGTGAAGCATAGAATCATAGAGTTGGGAAAGACCACAAGTGCAATTCAATCCAACCCCATTCTGCCACGCAGGAACACACAATCAAAGCACTCCCGGCAGATGGCCATCCAGCCTATGTTTAAAATCTCCAAAGGAGACTGTCCTGTTTAGAGCAGAACTTTGAAATCAATCCACCCGCCCAAAAAGAAGAGGAATGGCAGCATTCACAAGCCATTTAACAGTGGCATCCTATGCATGTCTACTCAGTTCAAATCACAACATGAAAATTGCATTTGTATAAATGACAACAGCCGAAAATAGTCCAAGAATGGTTTAGAATATCAAGATATCAGATTCTTTGCCTCCGGAAGACAGCACCACCATTAATATTGCTAATACATTATTACTACTACTACTACTACTACTACTACACTTGGAGCAAACATGTATCAGCAGTAACCATACTGTGGGGTTTGTTTGGGGGTTTTTGCATGCCAGTTTTAAGGTTTTGTTACCTGTTTGTTTTTAATCCACTGCCAGTTGAAGTCACCCACAGAAAAGAGATTAGCGTAAACTAATAAATATGCTTAGATCAGGGAGTTAATCAGAAAGGAAACTGACCTTTTTGTTACTATCAAAAGTAACTACCTTTTTGTTTACCTACAGAAGACAGGCTCACTTCAGTCAGATGGATTTATCAGTTGATTCTTTCAGGATGGCAGAGGCAAATTCAATTCAGATAAACAGGATGGATCTTATACACCTGTAAACTCTATAGGAACCTGTCCACACTTAGCTCACAATTTCTTATGTTGGCAGTATATCTTATTGGGATAAGAGAAATGAAGTTCTACTCACATGTTTTAAGGTTTGGGATGTGTGTAACTGCCTGCCCATGATCCCCACTTAAACCTGTCCTAAACTTTTATGGAGAAAGAAGTTCTTTTAATTTCTCTGGAATTTAAAGAACTTCCAAGAGAGTATATTCACGCTAGACATGCCCATGCAATACATTTCCATTCACACTTTGAATACTTCATATTTACTTCAAGGGGACTTCCTTCACACTATCTATGCTTAGAACTTCAGCTTTGCGTGGAATTTGGTCCTGAATAGTTTTACTGAGAAACATACTCCATTCAGTCAAATGGGCCAAGTTTTGCTTAGAATTGCAGCCTTACCTAGACATAAGCGCCAATGAAATAAACAGTTCCCTCACACCACCTATTTACGTGGGACTAAAACCCTCAGATATTCTTAGAATTTTTAGGACTTCTTCATACCATAGGTTTGAAGCAGAACCCTAAACGTTTGAAAGCTGAAAATGGAATGAACATCTACATCGTCTCAGTAGCCCTGCCAACTTTTTAGGTAAGCCCAGGTAGCTGTGCTTTTAACAGCAGTTTGTTCTGTAAGATGTGAGCAGGCCATCTTGAGACCTGTTGCTTGTGTGTGGGGAGGGGAGCTCCACTTGCTGATCCCTGCGTGACTTGTTGAAAGCAGAAGAGCAGTCCAGCTCACTCTTTTTCTGATCAATTGGCAACCTGGCTGTACCAAAGGACTACTGCTAAGTAACAGACCACAGTTCGCCCTGTCTGCCTATGTGTCTGAAAGAGCCTTTCCTTTCATCCAGGACCTCTTCCAAACTACACAGTTATAGCATTTTGATCCTACTTTAATTGCCATGGCTGCCTCTTAGGAAAACCCTGGGATTTGTACTATTGAGGGGCACTACAGCTCTCCAGCAGAGCACTTCAAATGCCTCATGAAACAAGAAATCCTTCTGTAGGATGGAGACACAGTTAAAATGGGATCAAATTGCTATAGTCCTGTCAAAGAGATTTTCATATCTGTGCAAGAGAGGTTGGCTTTTAAAAACATAAATAATAATAAAAAAGATGGAGAGGTATGCACGTTTACCTGGAAGTAAGTAACTCCTATGTTAAAGGTGTTTAAGACTGATATTTGAATGTGATTAAATTGAGAGTAAAAAATAAAAACTGACAGATGCGGAACACACACAATTGTTTGGAAACTGGTGGCTTTTTCCAGTTAGGTTTTCTCCCCACCCACCTAAAACACATACACCTTCTCTTTCTCCCTCCCCACATATGATGCCTTCCTAAATGGCATCCTTTCTGAGTAGATCTACACAGCCTTTTAAACTGGGAGGTCAAGCAAAAATGACCCAAAATTCAGAACTTGGAAAAATCCCTCTTTCTTTAACTACCAGCACTCCGCCCCTCAAAACTCAGCCAGGCTGACAACTTCCCTTTTTTGGACTACATCTCCCAGAATCCCCCATCCCCACATGGCTAACAGCATAACCCTCCTTTCCTTGGCCACAGTGGGGCTTCCTTTGAGTAAACACACTGAGGATCAGGACTGCACCTTGGCACTCCGCAGGTTGCTTCCCCCACTCCTGCCTTGAAGGCAGATGGGTCTACTTCTGAGTAACCCAGCCACTTGCTTCTCAAGTCTCAGTTGGAAAACAGGTGACTTTTTTAAAACTTATTTTTTAAAAAAAACAAAACTATTATTTGTTGACAATTCCTGAAAAGCTCTGGCACTAACTTCTAAGAAAGCAGAGGTATAAGAGGCAATGTGGGGGCATAGGCTTCCTCAGAAGTAACTCCCACTGAATTCAAGGGGTCTCAGTCCGACATGCATGAAAAGGAAGCAAGCTCTATGGGCCTCACTCTCTCCCAAGCAAATAGTGCAGCTTTAGGATTGCGATGGGTGATCACTTGAACCTAGTAGATTATATTAGGACAAGCTGTTGATGACTATAAGGTGTTAGCCCTCTCCCTCCTCAGTTACTTCAAACTAATCATCCTAAACCTAAGTATTTGGGACATGGATACCGAGTTAACAGGCTCAAGTTACAGATGAGAAAGGCATACCAAAGCAGAAGGAAGGAGCCAACTATTGATCTTCCCATAGAATTCCTTGACAAATTTTGTTCTTTTTCTCTCACCATCCCTAAAAACAAACTGCACACCTCTGAGACGTCTTAAAAAAATTATTTTGCCTATGATCGGCTTAATGGATCTTTCCAAATAGCTTTCCAACCAAGAAACTAGCCGCCCACAAACTCAGCCTGTTTGGGGGGTACACTTACTCAGAAGTAAGCTCTATTACATTCGTTGGGAGAAAAACACAGGGCCCTCATCCTCATACTAATCTCTCCCCCCCTCCAAAAAGAACCCCACAATTTTTTCCTTTATGTCAACCACATCTCTATTGTTTTATGATAGGGCCATGAAAGCTGACTTCTCTCACACACACACACCCGTCACCTGGGATCCTAAATCACGTTTAACACACTGAAATCTATAGGGCTTCCTTCGGAGTAAATGTAACCCTGGACGGGGCAGTAATTCTAGGAATCTCTCTGAAATAAAAGGACCTTGCTTTTAAAAACGTGTTTTATGTTAGGGATTAAATACGTTTAGATTACATTGGAATTGGCTCGTGGATTGGGATTAATATGGGGTTTCTAAACTCCTAGTCTAGGCAATTTTTCACTCTAAACTTTTCCCATCGCTGCCGATAAGATTATCCCGAAATAAACAGGGAAGAAGAGGAGAGTGAGAGAGAGAGATCTGTCCTAATTTAATTTGGGGCGGGGAGATAGAATATATATTAGAATATATATATATTCTAATTTTATTTTATTTATGCTCTTCAATCTTGGACTTCACTGGACTACAATATAAGAGAATCTCCCCTGCCAAACCGATGTGGTTTGCAAAAACAGGCCCAGTGAAACCAAGGCTGAACTAGTCCTCCTAAATGCCCATATATTGGGGCTAAATTAGGCTCAGGCTCCGAATCAAGAGGGGATATAATAAGACGAGGAAACACACAAGTGCGGATAGGGTGCATGCATGCTGGTTTTCTTTTGTCTTTTTTAAAGAGGGTTTTTTTTAATAAAAAAAACAAGTGGCCTTTTTGGAACAATGGCTATTTGGTGGATTTAAAAAAAATCCTCTCCCAACCCGGGTTAATGCCTCTCGTGTGAAAACGCTTTCGGGAGAGGAAGTGGGAGAGCCGAGTCCGATTGGCGGCAGATCAAAGCGGTGGCGTCCAACTCCGCGGGCGTGGGGGGGGGGAAGGGTGAGCAATATTTTTGCAACGTGTTGTAATGCCTCTAATAGCCGGGCAAGGCAATTGCGGATTAGGGATTAATATGTCTTGCTCAACCCGTTGGCAGGGCTCGTCTCCGCTGGAGGATTCGGCTCCCAGTTTATTACTGTTTAAGGGAGTAGTAGGTCTCCCCACTCGCAATGTGCATTTCCCAGTGTGGAAAAACAGTTCAGGGAGTTTCCCTCAAGGACAGCCAACCTCTCTTTCCAAACACTTTGGGCACATATGCGATTTTTGCAAGCACAACGCGTGCAGGCAGGCACAGTTAGCAAGGTCTAGGCTCCTCTACTGTACACACTTGGTCTTTGGTGCCTTCTGCCTCCATTCCTCACTTTTCTGCATTGAATTTAGATAAATATGGGCATAGATATGCTTTCTGCCTCCATTCCTCACTTTTCAGCATTCAGAATTTTCAGCATTCAGAATTTAGATAGTTATAGATATAGATATGCTTTCTGCCTCCATTCCTCACTTTTCAGCATTGAATTTAGATAGATAGATAGATAGATAGATAGATAGAGATTTAGATATGTTACAGAAGCAAACGCACACAGACAGGCAGCAGAAAGAGGAAGCCCTTTTCTGAAGACCGGACAAAATGGGCTCGCTTTCCACCCACACAGAACGCTTCGGGAAAGATGCTGAAAGCCAAATCCTACTAGGTAGTATCTACTCTCGGAAAGTTCTAGCCCTGGTGGGAAGTGAAACCCTCTCCCCTTGGAAGTCAATCGGACTTTGTTGTCATTGGGTGCCTTCAAGTCATATCCGACTTAAGGCGATCCCATCACAGGGGTTTTCTTGGCGAGGTTTGTTCAGGGTGCGGGTTGCCTTTGCCTCCTGCTGAGGCTGAGAGAGTGTGCCTTGCCCCAAGTGGGTTTCCACAACCGAGCGGGGGATCCGAACCTTGGTCTCTCAGAGTCCTAAATCCAACGGTCAAACCACTCTGGCTTCTATCGATCGGATTTACTTCCGAGTAAAGGCCCGGGCTACAGAAGCCTACCACCTTAAACCTGCTTCCTCGGCAGTATACACCAGTAAACTCAAGGAGGCCTTACTCGTAAGTAAACAATGACCGAATCCAACTGTCCATTCCCTGCCACTTTTTTAAAAAATGCATCACAGTGTGTTGGACTGGGCCTATCTTTTTTTCATTCATCTTGAAGAAGAATCCAGTGTCTCTCTCAAACTGGCGGCCATGCGCTGAACTCGGATAACTCCTAACAGGGTGCCTTTGTTTTGAGCTTGGGAATATTCAAGCAGAGATGCATGCGTGCTAATAGGCCAACGTCCCAGGGAAACAATCCTATCCTTTTTTTTTCCCCTGACAGCTTTAATAATTCTAACATCTCAGCCCCGAGGCTAAGTCATTACAGCCTCTTTTTCTGAAGTATATTTTAAAACGGTCGCAAGGTTATTGTTATTTTTCTCTCTCTCTCTCCTTTTCCCTTCATTACCCAACGTGTAAAATTTCGTCCCTCCTTTCCTCTCCCAACCAAGCTTAATTGAGCGGTTTCAAAATCACTGTCGAAAGAAGCTATTGTGATTTTATTTTATTTTCCATTGGTGGGATTGTTAATATTAAAAACTCGAAATGATAGTTGTATTTTATTTTATTTTTAAAAAAAATAAACTCACTCCTGGAGGTGGGAGGATTTTAACTGTGAGGACACAGTTTGGAAACTCCTAGTCTGGGTTTAAATCTTTTAAATGTCCTGAGAGAAGAAATGTGAGTTTGCCTGTGTGTTTGGAAATTTCTCCTTTCCATCCCAATTTGTGACAAGATGAATCAGAAAATGGAAAGATTACACAAGGGAGAGCATGATCCAAACTTCTAGATCTTCTTTTTAAAAAAACTGATTTGTAATTATTTTATTTTACATTTTTACAGGGCGCGTACTTTTACTTAGGAGTAAGTCCCCAGTTATTATTACACCCTTAGTTAAAATTGCATAGGCTTGCAGTGGGTTATACTTTTAAGTTTGTTTGTTTTTTAAAGCAAACTGCAATCCAGAAAGAATACATAAGCGCTTTCCTGTGTCCGGATCGTGGCCATTACATTTCCCCCAAACCTCAGGTTAAGCCAGCTTGAAAGCATTTTGATTTCAGAGTTGTAAAGGCGACTTGAAGTTTGCAAAATTGCAAGCCGGAAACGACTTGGAAGGCAACACAACCCACAATCACTTGGGCTGGTTTACTCGAGAGTAAGCCCCCCTGAGACCCTGAAGTCTGTCTGTAGGCTTGGCAACCTTTTCAAAAATCGCGTCGCTTTTGCAAGCCAGATCCCTGGTATTTCCTAAAAATTTAGGATTCACCTCTCTGCGCCCTTCTCTTTAAAAATACGTTTACACGGGGGGAAAGCGAAGGAGGCAGGAGATCTAAACATCTATATATACATATCTATAAACAGGAGATATAAACACCTATATATACATATCTATAGATATAGATATATACCTCTCTATAAGGCTAAATCCACAGTACCTCAAACCCATTGAATCCATTCTGGAAGCAAGTAAAACCCATTGATTTAGTTAGGACTAAAAAAAAAAAATAGGCCACAGTTTGGTTTGGGGGGCTTTCCAAGCCAGGGTGATGGGCATCCTCGTGAGTAAAAGCCCTTTGACTTCCCCAACTAAAAAAAATTCCTATAGTTCGATTTTCGGCTTTTTGGCCAACAAGCTGGAGGAACGACCCTGGAGGCTACTAGCCAAAAGGCTACTAGCCCATTCTAGATTTCAGCGGCTCAAGGCTCGGGTCCTCCTAGTTTGCCTCGAGTTGAGAAGCGGGGGAGACCCAAACACACCCTCCTGCACGTCCCCACACACCTCTTACTAGCAGCCTACTTCTGGTTTCCGGACCTTACTACCGGTAGCACCGGCTGTCAAAAGGCAGGAGCTGAGGTTAGCAAAGGCAGAGGGGTGGGAGGGTGCAGAGAAAGGGCCAGATCTTGGCTCCTACGAGTAGTAGCCCTCCTCGCCTGGACCCTGAGGAGTTGGGGGGCAGAGAGTAGGGGGACTTACCGTGGTGGGCCGGTGGATACCTCTGGACGGTGGCCCGCACGGAATTGCTGTAGTAGGGCGGGACGTGGTTGCCTTGCCCGTCGATATTAAAAAGTACATCCACTTCGTCGGCCAGGGGATACTGGGTAGGGTCCATGTAGGAATGGCCCAAGCCAGGATGATGGGAGTCCGGGTGCTGTCCATTGAGCACGGCCGGGTGGTGGTGGCTGACCCACCGGGGTTGATCCGTGGTGACTTCCATGGTCGAGGCGGGGGAAGGGGAGCGGGGGAGCTGCCTCCGTGGTTTTGGGGTTGCAAAAAAAGGAAATAAAAATCAGATGGATGGCGGGAGGGGGGGAGAGAAAGAGAGGGTTAAAAACCGAGTGGGTGGGGGGAAATAAATGCCAAACCGGTGGCAAAGTCGTCCAATAAAGTCCGAAGGACTTGGGAGCAGGGAAAGTTCTGGAGGGGGAGGGAAAGCCAGTCTCTGTCTTTGCCCAGGTAAGCAGAGGAGTTTCTTAAATAAGCGTCTCCCCCTCAAAAAAAAAAAAGAAAAAAGGGAAAGGAAGGAAGAAAGGAGGAGGGAAGAGAAGCCAGGAGAAGAAACACGCGTGGAAATTCTCCCCTCCGCGCGCGCGTGTCTGTCTGTCTCGCTTTCTCCCTTTTTTTCCTTTTTTTTTTAAGGACACGAGGCGGCTGCTTCTCCTCCTCTGATCACCTGCGAAGGAAGAAGAGAAACAAAAGAAACAAAAGAAGAGAGAGAAAGAAAGGTGAAAACTTGGGTTGATTTTTTTAAAAACACTACCATCAACGAACAGTCAAGCAAACAAGGCAACAACTTGGAAGACATGCAAATATTATATATATATATATATATATATATATAGGCACCCACACAATGGAGACCCGAAATCTGCGGCCCCCGGGGAGATGCCGTCCCTCCCTCCTCTCCGAGGGTCTTTTTGGGAGGCTGCCATTCTTCCCCCCCCCCCGGCTCCTCCCGGCCAACTCACCTCTGGGAAAAGAGAAGGCTCGGCTCTCCTCGCTCTCGCTCTTTGGCTCTGGCTGCAGCCGGGTTTAAACGCGGGGAGCCGGAGTTCTGGCAACAGCCCCGGCCTTTCCCACTCGAGCCCCGCGAAAGCCAAGCTTGCCTCGCACCCTCCCTCGCTGGCTTTGGGGGCAATGCCTCTTTCTTTCTCTCCCCCCCCCCGCAACCACGGATCCTTGGGGGGACCAATTTCACCACCAGGTACCCGGGTAAGAGCTCTCTTGTTCTGCCTCTATAGAAAGATTAATGATCGAGGTAATAATAATAATAATAACAATAACAACAACAGGTTGTTGCAGCTGCTAACTTGGGAGTCCTTTCTCTTCTCCTCTCTTCTTCTCCCCCCCCCCTCCAAACACCTTTCCACTTCAACAATCCTAGACTGTACCCGCAACTTGGCGTCTCGTCTGAATGGCAACGGCTAAGGACCCGGGATCATTTTCGAAGGGAGGAAAGGAGGAGGAGAAGAAACCGAAGAAGGAGCTCAAAAGCCCGGAAGAGTCGGAAAGGAAAGTCTTCGCAGCCAGCCACCCACCCCAAGAAAGGCGGAGGAAGAAAAAAACCACCAGCAGCAGCCACCCAGGTTGGAGATGGGGGCCGTGGGGTGGGGGGGAAGGACTAGATCCCCTCGGCTTGTCCCCCACGATTCCTCCTCCTCCACCTCCACCTCCACCTCTTTCCCTCTGTCTTTGCTGGCTCCCTTCTTCCTTCCTTCCCTCTCTCTCTCTCCTCCCTTTCTTTCTTTCTTTCCTTTTCTCCCCCCCCCCTTTTTTTTTTTTTAAAGGGAAGGCATGATTTCTGAAAGACCCAGGATGGCGCCAGCCGGCTCAGGCTTCACAGACGGCTGTGGCGAGACACAACTTTAAGGAGGTTCCAGTGTCATCGGCGGGGAGGGGAGGGGAGGGGAGGGATGGAGGGGGGAGGAGACTCGCCCCCGACGGGGAGGGGCCTGGGAGAAGCGCGCCCCCGAGAGGAGGCGGGGGGGAGGGAGGGAGAGAACGCGCGTGCCCGCACCGGGGGGGGGGGATAAGCCAGCTGGGCCTGAGCCTCGGTCTTTCACACACACACATCCAAAAATTAAACACACACAACCTCCGTTCCTCCCATCAAGCCCTCCTTTTTCATTTGTTTGAGACTTAACTATCCCTAGTAAAGTTTCTCTTTAAACTTTCTATAGGGTTTATCATGGGGGTGGGTGGAGAATAGCCATAGGATCCTAGAGTTGGAAGAAACCTCAAGGGTCATCCAGTCCAACCCCTTTCTGCCATGCAGGAATACACTATCAAAGCATTCCCAGCAGATGGGTTTCCAGCCTCGGTTTAAAAACCTCCAAAGAAGGAGACTCCATCACACGCCCAAGCAGCAGAGGATTCCACTACCCAACAGCTCTTACTGACAGGAAGTGCTTTCTAATCAGACAATCCCAGAGTTGGAAGAGACCCAAAAGGTCATCTAGTCCAACCCCTCCCATGTAGGAATACACCATCAAAGCATTCCTGACAGATAGCCATCTAGCCTCTATTTAAAAACCTCCAAAGAAGGAGGCTCCGCCACACATCCAGGCAGCCCTCCTTGTTTTCCTCCCTGTGTGGGTTTCCTTACAGAAAACGTGTGCCCCCCCCAGCCCTCAAGACCGTCGCCCCCCTCCACACACACACACACACAAAATAGACTGTGGATTATTAAATTGCTATCTCAGAAGTTGAGGAGGCAACGTGGAGTGTGGGTCTCCCCACTCCTGAAGAAAATTGGGGTTTTTTTCCCCTGATTCCTGAGCAATTTAATATAGCTGTCTCTCTAATGGTGTGTTCCTCCATAGCAGGGGGTTGGACTAGATGGCCCTTGTGGTCTCTTCCAACTCTATGATTCCCCTCCTCCACCACCACCACCCTCTGAAATGGAGAAATATTTGTGCTAGGTAATATTTAGATATCCTCTCTCTCCTCCGCCCCTCTCTCCAGTCCATCACCTCCAGGTTGTTAAAGTTGGAGAGTGACTTAAAACAATGCTTAACTCGCTTTTAAATTGGGAGAGGAGAGCTGGAGTTGGAACAGGGTGTCTTTAATCCCCCCCCCCCTCGTTTATACGTTCGGGTATGAATTGGGAAGGAAGGAGCCTATTTGAAATTAGGAACTGTGGGGAAATGGGGGGGGGAATATGAATGTATGGTGACCTGGGGCCACCACCCGGATGGCCTTGCAAGTCAAAATTGCAACATCGAGAGAAAGAGGGAGGAGTTCATATATATTTTTTAAAAAATTAAAAAATGCTGACCTGGACAGCCCTGTATCTCAAACTCACGATCCCTCCCATCACAGTCCTTGGTAGAGGTGAGCCTTAGCCTTGGGTTTCCATAAGCTGGTCCAGGGGCAACCAACTAGTTGGTGTAGTAGAAAAGTTTGAACGGGGGAGATGAATGGATACTCTCCGAGCCAATCAGGAAAGAGGGAAAGCTTTCAGCTCTCCAAAGCCCTCCCGCGATTGGCTGCTTCCCTTCCCGTTCGAACGCTCGTTAACGATGCTCGCCACGTTCTCTCCATTGAGCCATTGCATCCCCTAGTGGTTCATTCCGATTCAAGAGCCGGGCTTAAAAGCGCAACAAGTTGTGTCGCTTTCTTTGGCACCCTCCCCATGGCCAGTCAGTAATAGGGAGCGAATGAGGAAAGGTGGGGGACGAAATTAAGCAACATTTAAAACTGGCATGCAGGAGAGAGGATTATTTATTTATTTATTTATTTTAAAGACCTGTATTTTCAAATGTCAAGTTCTGTTTTCTGACCTTTTTTTTAATTGCGATCGTGGTACTTGCTTTATATGCTCCTTTTTATGACTACTTCTACGTTGGTAGTGATTAAAAAAATAAGGGGAAATTGTGTTACTAGATTCTTCTTTTCAGCTCCATGCTTTAAAATACAGACATGCTTTTGTGGTGGACTTGTAAGAAAATGCACTGCAGAAGCTTTACTTCGAAGCAGCTAGGAGGATTCCAGGCGGCCAGGGTTCGAATCCTGATCAGCCATGGAAATCCACTGGGTGGCCTTGGGTAGGCCACACTGTCTCGGCCTCAGAGGAAGGCAAGGGCAAACCTCCTCTGAAGAAAACTGGCCAAGAAAACCCAAGTGGAGGACATCACAAGTCCCACTCACTTGGATTAATGTTTGTTGTTGTTGTGTGTCTGCAACAACAACCCTAAGGCGACTCTATGGGGGGGGGGTCTGAGGCCGAGAGTTGCATAACCTTTACTCCTGAGAAAATCAGGTTTAGAGACCCAGAGGTCCCTGGATCGTTCACCACAACGTTAACGGGAGGGGAACGAGCCAAAGGCTTGGGTTAACAAGCTAGAGGATCTCGTTTATGGTGCTTCTTTTCCCCCTCTTCATTAAAAGATTTGGGCTCTAGCGTGTTTTATTTCTATGATCAAGAAGAAATGCTGGGGACAGGTGTAGCGTGTAATTCAATACCTTCCCCACACACACACCTCTTCTCCATAGCCCCCCCCCTTCAAAAAATATCCCTTCCTTGAGTGCAAGAGATCAATAATTCTCAATTCGCTGACTCCGGAGTATTTTTGATGCGGACTCCTTTCTGCAGCCAGAATTGAGGTTCCCATCCTATGCACAGAAAGGGGATTTACTCCCAAGTAAAAAAACAAAACCACTTCTGCACGTGGTATCGAGGCCTGAATGCTTCCTTTGAAAATAAGAAGACTTAAAAGTGAACGGAATTCGAAATTCAACCAGTGGCAAGCATGCATGAGTAATAACATTAAATGCGTTTGTTGCTTTCCTAAATAGGATTTGATTTTTCCATTCCAATGTTTGCAGCAGACTGGTTGGTGTTCGTGCTTCTCTTTCGCCCATCACCCATCAAAACCAGCTAAAAGAGCCTGTAAATTTATTTTTTGCCTGTTTCGCGAGTCTTCCCCCTGTATAAATCCACTCGAAACTCGATTCCCTCGACTCTCCATTTTCTTTTCTTTCTTAAGTACTGTCAGGAAATCGGCAAGATATTCAAAAGCCCTCCTTTCAGCATTCGATCTACTCAATTTCTTTATTAAACAGGCTCTTAAGAAAAGAAATGCCTGCTCTACAAAAAGAGGATTATTGATCCCAACTAAAGATTGATCTGGAAAGTATCAAAAAGCGATTATTCGAGTGTGCATTTCTTTTATTTCCCCCCCAAATCCGACGTAGGCGATGGAGCAGGAATATCAGCGAATGTTTTAATTAATTTTTTTTAAAAAAAAATAGTAGCTTCCATTTGCACACTTGAAATATTAACTGTAATACTTTTTTAAGCTAACTAAATAAATAGAGGAAGGATTAGAAATCTTTCAACCCAGGTGACCTCCGCTTTTCAAAAGTTTTCCAGACGAACTATAAACGTTACCAACCAGATATTATTGTCCAGAGAGTTTGGACTGGATTAAATTTGAGATAGATTGCGGTAAAATAGGTAAGACAAAATACCTAGTCACTGAATGTGTATTGTTATTGTTTTGTCTCAACATCACTCCCTCGGGGTAAATTCCATTGCTGGGTGTTCTTGGAAGAGTAACTTTTTCGAGAAGGGGGTGGCTTGAAGGGTTCCTTTTCCTTTAAAATTAGAATAGCCAGCATTTACATTGCTGTTTTTTTAAATAAAGGATTTCTTGATTTGATTTATATTCCGCCTTTCTCTCAAGAATGGATCTGCAGGCAATGGACGGGTTTTACAATGATTTTCACACGCCTTGTTGTATTATTATGGGGTACTGTGAGAATCAGAAAAAGAGATTTTAGTCCTAAAACGTTGGAACGGGGTGCATTCAAATTCGGGGCTGTGGCCAGGTTACATTCTCCTTCTTTCTCAGCCCAGCCTACCTCACAGGGTTGTTTTGAAGATCAAAGGGAAGGGGTAGTCTAATTTTTTTTGGGGGGGGACAGCGGATATCTTCAGGGCAGGACTTGAAATTCAGGGCCCTTGGAGCCCTTGTGGGTTGGGAAGCAATACCAAAAATAAATAAATAAATGTTGAAATAAAATAATACAAATGACTTAAACGGCAGAGTTTGGGAAAGTTCCTTTTCTGGATCACAACTTCCAGAATCCCCCCCACACACCGCCTTCCTGCTCAGGGTTAGGGGGATTCTGGGAGTTGTCAGCCAAAAAGCCCAACTTCTCCCAACTCGATTGAGAGGCAGCTTTGCCTGGGATCCTTCAACCCAAAGTTTCTCAAATAACCCTGCATTGGAGAGAGGAAGAGAAGAGGAGCGCCCTAAAGTAGCAGGCTTGTAAAAATATTTATAGACAGGGTCTTTTTGGTGGTGTTTCCCAGGGAGGCCAGAATGAGACCCCCTTGCTGCCCTTCTCTCTGCAGGCAGACGATTATTATTATTAATGATGATGATGATGCCCGGCTTTTAGCGGTGAAAGTTTTTAAAGCAAGGCACGTTCAGTGCTGAATTGCTTTTATTCAAAATACTTTATTCAGACTTTTTGAAAAGGGACAAAAAAGTCGTTTCCCAAAAGTTCGAATCAAAGCAATGTAGCACTAAACGGGCCTTTTTAAAAAAACCTTCACTGCTAAAAGCCGGACATCAATAAATAATAATAATAATAATAATAATAATATAATAAATCTTCTGCCTGCAATCAGAAGTTTTAAATTGTTCTACTATTGGGAATAGTTTCGTTCTGCAACATCCTGCGTTGTAGAGACCAGCAACTCAGCCACCCGGTCCAGCTTTCGGGTCTTAAGGAGTAAAGCTGTTGGCCAGCGGGTCTTCTCGCTTCTTCCTCCCCACTTCACAACCGGACGGACAGGTTGGATGGGAGGGAGAGAGGGGGGGTTGCTCTTTCACCTGGCCACCGAGGCGCCACCGGCCATTGACGTCAGGGCCATTATCCAGGAGGGGGAGGAAAAGGCTGAGGAGCCATGAGATTGGATCTCACAAGATCTACAAGGCAGCGGACACGGATGGAAAGAATACCCAGGCGACGCAACCCGGAGTTTCGCCATGCCCGGAAGAGAGAAAATGCAAGGGCCTTCAAGAAACCTCAAAGCGTTGATTATAGAATCATAGAACTGGAAGAGACCCCCAAAGGCCATCTAGTCCAACCCCCTCCCATGCAGGAGTACCCAATCAAAGCAGTCCCGACAGATGGCCATCCAGCCTCTCTTTAAAAACCTCCAAAGATGGAGATTCCACCACACGCCGAGGCAGTGCATTCCCAGGACCGGTTTAAGGAATTTTGGGGCCTCCTGCAATACTTTATTTTGGGGGGGCCATATGTTTATCTCAGGTCAATGTAACCTAACTCAACCTAAGCTATTCACAGTACAGGATATTCAGATTATTATTGTTAATAATGTTTTTGCAGGAGGAGGGTTACTACGGGGCCCCCCCACAATGATGGGGTCCCCTGTGGATGCTGATGCCGCCGGTGCCTTAAACCGGCCATGTGCATTCCACTTCCGAACAGCTCTTATTGTCAGGAAGTTCTTCCTAATGTTTAAGTGGAATCTCTTTTCCTGTAGTTTGAACCCATTGCTCCGTGTCCTAGTCTCTGGAGCAACAGAAAACAAGCTTGCTCCATCCTCAGTATGACATCCCTTCAAATATTTAAACATGTCTATTATATCACCTCTCAACCTTCTCTTCTCCAGGCAAAACATGCCCAGCTCCCTAAGCCTCTCCTCACAGGGCATGGCTTCCAGACCTTCCACCATTTTGGTTGCCCTCCTCTGGACATGTTCCAGTTTGTTGCTAAGCAGGGATTCGAAGGCTAGCCTTCCAGAGCCCTAGCCCAACACTCCAACCATTATACAAAACTGGCTCTCTGAAATCTAAAATCCTCTGGGCCTAAAAATGGGGCTAGAATCATGCCTCTGCAAGGTGTGATTGGACTGCTAGTCCCAGAATCCCCAAGCCCATAGATAATGAATGGTGAAAAAAGCTGGGAGTTCTAGTCCAACGACGTGGGGAGGAGGCCATGATTCTTATGCCTGAGTTGGTTTCTTTCTTTAGGAGATAACAATTTAAGCCTGCCAGGAAACAATCTTTTACATCAGAATTTTGGCACCTTGATGCTGCATCCAGGTTTACTAGGGAGTCAGCTGAACTGAGGTTGGTTATTTAACCTCTGAGTAGACCTACCATTGCACTGTCTGTGATTACAGTGAGAGAGAAAGCCCCCTTGTGTTCAAGGAAAGTTATGCCCTAGACAAAGGCTTTAGGTTTGCAATCTTATTAATCCTGAAAGATGAGGAGGTAGGCAGCCATTGATGAGGAGGTAGGCAGCCATTATTGATAGTGACTAGAAGGCACTCTGCATATGCTGAGATGGGATCGGTAGGAAGGTTAAAGCAAATGTAAGGAAAGTTCATTCAATAGCCATCTATCTTTCTGAATTACTCTTATAACCAGGAGCACTTCATGGCCTCCCTAATCTGGAAGAGTCCATTGGGTGTCAAGGTGGAAGGCCATTGCCTAGAAACCACTGAATCCTAAAGGTAGAAGGTACCTCAGAGGTCATCTATCCCAACCCCTCTTTACATAGAAATCCATTGCTACAACATCCATCACAGGAGGCCATTCAACCTCTGCTTAAATGTGTGTTGTTTAGGAAAAAATTCCCCACAGTTGCCCATTCCACTGCTCCAACAGCCAGGAAGTTGTTTAGCAGAAAGTTTCACTTTCTGTTTTAGTAGAAAGTAAAAAGTCTCACTTCTTGAAGCTTGAATATTTTGGTTCTGGGCCTACCCTCTGGAATAAATGTGTTTCATTACAGTCTTTTAGGTATTTGAAGACACCTGCCCTATGGCCTTTGAATAGTCTCTGCTCCATCTTAAAGAGACCTAATTCACCCACCAGGGGAAATCTCCCAGTTTGGGGGGCTTTTGTAACATGCTGCCCCAAAACTCTAAGGGGTGGGTGTGATACATACAGCCCTCCAGAAGTGGTGAGACTGCAACTCCCAGCTGGGTAGGGTTCATGGGAATTGCAGTCCAACCACATCTGAAGAGCTATATGATTCCCATTCCTGCACTAGAGCTTCAGAAATAATGCTTTGGAGGACTAAAGCTCTCAGAATCCCCCAAACTACAGTTGGGGATTCTGGGATTTGCAACCATCCCATAAGTAGCTTTTTCAGCCTTTGAGCCATGTGAGATCTGATTAAAGCAAAAGCTTGGGGTCTGCACACTATGATTTCTGATGATGCAACCACATATTTGACTGGGTTTAGGCCTCAAGGCAGTTAGTTAATGGAAAGATGGAATCTGTTGGCAGGCAAGCCAGGTTGAACACATTTCCCAGCTTCTCCCTTGCTTCAGCCAAGTTCACTTCAATGGGACTTCTCTAGAGTAAAGTAGTGTACAATTCTCACAGCAGCTGAAGACAGTTTTAGCCTAAGCACCTCTTCCAGGAGTCTCATTGAAGGCGTTGAAGCTTACACGCAAGTAAACCTACAGGGGTTGCAGGATCAAGGGGTGCAATGCAGACTAGCAAATGCAACGCAGCAGAGCTGAGCCTCATAATTTCTCAGCGCCTTCCCACTATAAGTTTTTTTTTTCCCCTGGAAAGGGAGCAGGTAGGCTTAAGATCGCTCGAACCGAATTCAGCTCCAATATCCCTTTCTCAGTCTGCTCCAGAGTCACTACACAATCTTAGGACTTGCTAGATGATGGGTTGGTTTGCAAGTTTCATCATCCATGTCCCTAGCCTGGCGGCCTCCAGATGGTGGGGGACTACAGCCCCCATCATCCCCAGTGTTGGCGCAGTTCTACGACTGCCAGAGGCTGGTTTAGTTCCCTAGTTTTGCCAGTCATTTCCCCCAACCGGGCGGCCTCCGGCGGCGCGGAACTGCAACCCCCATCATGCTGCCTGGGGACGATGGAAATTGCAGTCCCGCACAGCCGGAGGCCGCCCGGTTGGTAGCGGGGAGGCTTTTTAGAGTGGCGCTAAGAAACTGAAAATGGGTTGCAGAAACCCTCAGCCTCTAGGCTCCCAAGGAATTCCCTCCGAATTGAATCGCATTCGCTACCAGACAAGCTTGCCTCGGATGGCAGCCTTGAATCGATTACTCGCCACACACTTTTTTCACGGGGAAAGGCTTGTTAAATTTGCAGCCGCTCCAGCAGAAATTCCCTTCCACTTACAGTACTTCAAAGGTACTTTCTCTCTCCTGCCTAAAGATGCATCCACATAATTTTTGGAAACTCACTCTCCCCGCCCCCATTGGTCTTTGTGGGTTTTAATTAGATGTTAATCCCTTTGACAGAATTCTCTCCCCCCCTCATAGCTGCCCTGTCGACTGAGAAACACCCAATCCAACCACGTCGTTGACACGGAAATCAAGAAACTGGAAGGCGAGAAATGCACCGCGGATTCAACTCCGGATTCACTTCGAAGTAAACCGGAGTGCGGGAGAGAGAAATCTAGGGTCAATCGGAAAAGTTGGCCTTCAGAACTCCAGAGGGATTTACTTTTGGGTAAACAGGCATCGGAGATTGGGCTGAACGTGGAGGATTGGGACTCGGGACAGGAGGTGACAAGGACAGGGATACCAGAAGCTAAGCAGACTCAAGGCTGGTTGGTACTTGGATGGAAGACCGACAAGGTCTAATCCCAGGATTTAAATCGAACTCCTCCCTCCAGCTAGAAGCCATGGCTGTTTGTGAAATCAACACCAGCATAACTTCCATTGATTCAATAGGTCTGCTCTAGTCTACAAGCAGGGCTGGGAAGGAAACTTTAAAGAGGAGCTGCCAGTCAGAGTAGGTTATATTGGGCTCAGTGGAGCAAGGGTCTTCAAGCAGTTTCCTATGGCCTGCATCCCATTGCTAGTCCCAACTACATTATTATTAGTAGTAGTATTCCACCTTTTCCCCAGTTCACAATTTAAGGTGGCTTTGTTATCTTGTGTCACCTCTGACTTATGGATGGGGTTTTCTTGGCAAGAGTTCTTCAGAGGGGGTATTGCCTTTGCCTTCCTCTAAGGCTGAGAGAGTGCAACCTACCTAAGGTCACCCAGTGGGTCTCCATAGCTGAGAGGGCATTTGAACCCTGGCCTCCCCCCCCCCCCCGTGCCTTAATCCAATGCTCAAACCACTACACCACAGCTGGCTCTGAAGGTGGCTTGCAACAATTAAAACAAACATAGCTTAAAACAAATTCAAGTTTAAAATGTAATTAAACTATAAAAAAAACCCTAAATCCTGCTAGAAACATAAACCATGGAAAGAAAACAGGCCATAGAACCACCAGCACATTATGCAAGAGTCTTTGGCCTTGAGTCTTGGGGGGCTATGGAAACCAAAAGGAAAAAAAAAGCTTTTACCTGCCTGAAGAAAGATGGAAGGTGCCATTCTAACCTCTCTGAGAAGGGAGTTGCAAAGCTTTGGAGCAACCACCAAGAAGGCCCTATCCTGTGTTCCCACCAGGGTGGAGGGAGAAAGAGAAGGGCCTCCCCAAAAGATCCCTAAACATGGACAGGCTCATATGGGGGAACACAGTCCTTCAAATAATCTGGACCTGAGCCCTAAAGGGCTCTAGAGGTAATGACCAATGCTTTGAATTATACCACAAAACCCCTGAATATGTGGAGTCAGCATTCAGCAGTTGACTGCGTCAATTTTAGTTGGGATTAACTAGATTAGGAGGTGCAGCTACAGGAGGAATAAAATGAAGACATTGCTCCCCCAAATCATAGAGTTGGAAGAGACCACCAAGGCCATCCAGTCCAGCCCCCTGCCCTGCAGGAATGCACAATCAAAGCACTTCCGACAGATGGCCATCCAGCCTCTGCTTTAAAAACCCCAAAGAAGGAGACCCCCACCACACTCCCAGGCAGTGCATTCCCCTGCTGAACAGCTCTTACTCTCAGCAAGTTCTTCCTAATGTTTAGGTGGAATTCTGCCCCCACCCAAAAATAAATTTTTCCTCCAGTTCCCAAATTTCTAGCTTCACAGGAACTTTTTTAAAAACTTCAAAGATACAGTTTAGACAAAGAAAAGGAGGAGGCAGAGTAGCGTGCCTTGCAAAACCAGAGTTCTAGATGTGAACGATTTTCAGTGTCTGCAATGTTAGAAATTGGGTTACTGAAGGGAAATGTCACCCCGAGTGGAGCTCTCATTTGGGGGTGATGTCCTCATTCCCCCCTTCTCCACTGACTCTAGCGACACCCTTGAGCCAGGATGCATGCTGCCAGTCAGGCCCGGCGGAGCCAAACGTGGCCTCGATTCGAATTAAGGCAAAAGTCAGGGGAAATTCGAATTTTGTCTTGCCTCTCCCTGAAATTAATCCAACTTTCTCTTCCTTCGGCCCTATCTAAGTTTCCAGAGGCAAGCAAAACTCCTCCTTGTTTCTTCGTTCCTCTCCGAGTACAACCTTGCTCTCAGGGTTACTTTACAAACCAAATCTACACTACACCAACAATCCAGTTTGAAACTGGATTATTTGCCATGGCTCTGTCCTAGGTAATCCTGGGATTTGTAGTTTGGTGAGACACCAGCACTCTTTAGCAGAGAAGGCTAAAGGCTTTGTAAAACTACAAACCCCAGGGTTCCATAGGAAGGAACCATGGAAAATAAACCAGTTTCAAACTGGATCATTTGTGTAGTGTGGATTTGGCCACGAGTCTGGGGGCTTTACGGTGCCCTTTCTCAGCAGGAAAAAAAAATCTACAGAGGCTGACCGGGATCTCTCTAAGACACACAGGCCCCCCTCCTCACTTTCGGATCGAATTAAACGCGAGGTCCACACACCTTTCTTTTTCTCCTCCCCAGTCCTTCAACCTGACCCCTCCTCTTTCTCCACCACCCTCCGCCTCGCCACTGGTTGTTGGGCTCATTGCTCCCAACAATGGGCTCCTCTTAGGGCCAAACTGTCAATTACAGCCTTCGCTGGTGGAGCGGAGAAAAGGGCCGGGGGAGGCGAGAGAAAGGAGACCTGGACAGCGGAGAAAAGAGACGGGGGGGGGGGAATTATCGCCCAAGCTGAATCAAGGCAGAAGGAAAGAGAGAATAAAATGAACACACAGTTGTCCCTCCGTATCCACGGATTTGGTATCCGCGGGTTTAAATATTCACGGCTTGAAAATAGTCTTTAAAAAATAATAATCCAAAAATCAAACCTTGATTTTGCCATCTTGTATAAGGGACATCATTTTGCTATGCCATTGCATATAATGGGACTTGAGTATTCACGGATTTTAGTGGGGTGGTGGTGGAACCAAAGCCCAGTGAATATGAAGGGACAACTGAGTTGTCCCTCCGTATCCACGGATTTGGTAACAATCCAAAAAGCAAACCTTGATTTTGCCATCTACTGTAAGGGACACCATTTTGCTATGCCATTGCATATAATGGGACTTGAGTAGTCAAGGATGGTGGTCTCCCCGGGGGTCCTGGAACCAAACTCCAGCGAATATGAAGGGACAACTGTATTTTCCTTTGATGGGACGGGGGATACAGAATTTGGGAACTGTTTAAAAAAGACTGCGACTCCCAGAATCCCCCAGCCAGGCAGCCAATCAACAGGACGCTGTTTCTAGAGGAATTTTAGTACTCCAGACTACAATTCCCATGATTCCCAATGGGGATGCTAGGGGTTGTGATCTTCAAGCATTCTTTTTCCAATTTGGGGGGGATGGGTGGGTAAGGCCTCCACCTTTCCCCAGTTCTTTCCCCGTTCGGTGTAGTGCCAGCCCCAGCCCGAGACCACCCTAGTTTACTCGGAAGTAAGTCCCAGCGGAGGTAGTACAGTGGAGCGGTAAGAGCAATGTTGGCTTTGTGGCCTCAAAGCGAGCGAAGTTTCCATTCCCCCCTGGGCTATGAAGAAAAATGGGGCCAGGACCTGTCCTACCTTGCAAGATCGTTGTAAGGATAAAAGACAGGGGGTTAACTCCGATCTTTCTTTGGTCTCCCTTATATATTTTTTAAAGTCATTCGAATCGGGTGTTATATCGGATCATCATCTGGCAACAAGGCGCAGAGTAAACACGCTTAGATGGAAAATGCTCTCTACCTGATCCTATAAGTACAGAGCAATTGTAAGATTCCAACTGATCTCAGGAAGGGCGCTTTGGAAGTCAGTGCGCCTAGAAACCTTTAGCATTTATATAGGCAAATATTCTTAAATTGGGTCTCTCTTATTCCTAAATATTAGGCAGCCCTCACAATTGTCATTCGAGAGCTATTTAAAACCCTGTGAAGCTCTACTGAGGAGCAGACATCTCAGTTAAGTAGGACTTACTTCAGAGAAAGCATTAAATAACTTCAGGGCGCAGACAAATTTACATGGACATGAAACCAGTGAAAGAAAGTACCCCTCCCCTTCTTTCTTTCTTTTTTCTTTTTCCTAAGAAAACTTGATCCTGGAGAACACTTGCTGGAAGGAAGTCCCATTGATCTCAATGCAAAATTGACAGAAGAGCTTGGGTTCATGACAGCCAAGCGAAAGGCCACCACCACCCAAGACCCTTGTGTATGTTGGCGTTACAAGACCAGTGTCCTCCCCGAAAACTCTCGACTGTACTTCGTTCTACCGGTTAGTTCGAAAGTTCTCCCAATCCCGCAATTTCGAGAAAAGAAGTCTAGACTTCTCGGGTTCGCTCTGTTGCTCTTCTCCTCGCCTGGTCGAGAAATCCAAAAACACACTTGGATTCTGTGTTTCCATACTTATTTCAATAAACTCACCTCCTAGCAGTTTGAAAGTATTAGCCTCGATTCTATTGATAGCTACAACTAAAGTAGACCCATTGGTTCCATAGGATTTAACTAGGTGTTGACTCACTTATTAACCGATGGGTCTGTTGGAAGAAGTGCAACCGAGCATGCATGACGGGTATTGTAGTTTAAAAGAGTTAGATTGCATGTAAGGAATTTTTATGACCAACTTCCTATCTTTTACAACCCATCTTCCTGCTAGTAGAAATTCTTTGATCCTTTGTTAGATTTTGGAGAGGCTGTTGCCATTGTGCCTTTGGACTGCTCTCAGGAGCAGACATGTTTTTGTTTTCAAGCATGTAGAACCAAGTCTTAGATTTGTAGCATGTAGAACTGCATATTATGGACTTCTCTGCTTATGTATTTTCAAGTAGCTGTACCTGTGCGAGTTATTGCACAAGATACTGTGAAGGCTCAGGATTCAATACAATCATACAAAATACAGTACTCCATCTCCCTTGGGTGAGTGTATTTTGCCATTATTCTTAATAAGTACTATTAATAATTATTATTTCCCCCTCCTTAAGCAATCCTCGTCTGTTAAGACGAATGGGAGTTTTGCCACTGCAACCGAGCAAGGAGTGGATTAAAATTCTTTATTTTTGGAAATTCCTTTTGGCAGCTGGCTGGTGTGTGTTGTAAGAGCTCGGGGTGTCATCCGGATTCATATAAAGAAACCGTTTGATCCCAGACTCCGGCGGAATGAGGTTAATTCCGCGAGGAAGGGAGAGAGAGAGAGAAAGATTTAGGTCGGGCCAGCAGGATTGTACTCCGGATTACTTAGTCCGGGATCATAAACACCGCAGGGGCACCTGGTTTAAAACGGATTAGCTCTTCTTGAGCATTCCTTAACCCCCTTTCATAGGCACCAGCACGTCAGGAAGCACGGATGGCCATCACTCCTCCAGAGGCAAAATCCCAGTCCTAATGCGCAATAGGGATTAGGCGTCTGGAACCGACGGGGAAGGTAGTTATTCCAGATTAACAAACCAATATATAAGAAGGTCTCTGTCTCCCTGCTTAAAACCGGTAGTTTTTAAGAACAAACCCGTGCTTTAAGGGGAGAGGGCACCGATCCTGAGATTGTCTTCCTTCTGAGAAAGAGGGCTGCATAATGTGAGTCTACTCAGCATGATTTCAGTGGGGCTTACTCCCAAGTAAGGACGTAGACCTAGTTGCAGAAAGAGGTGCCCTGAGCAAGCGAGCAATTGCAGTCTGGACGAGAGAAGGAAAAACCACAACCACCCCCCCAAAAAAATGTTATTCGGTTTACTCGGGAGTAAGAGGCGCATACCTCAGGCCTTGAACCAGTCTGCTCTGAAAGACGGGGGGCGGGTTATGGGGGGGATAATTTCCCATTCCAACCCTAATGCCTTCTTGAACTCGAGGTTCTCTAGCTCTTTGGACTACAGCTCCCACCATCCATGATCACTGGCCACGAGGGGGGGACGTAGTGCAACCCATATGGAGGAGCTGCGGGAGTCGGCGGGGACAAAATCAAGACCCGCCGTTCTTAAGACACGTGTTCCGTCAGGATGACCTCCTTCCCCACGATCCCCTCAACTCGCGTGTCAAGCTTCCCTAAGGCTTACAACCCTTTTTTTCTGGGGTCAGCAAAGCCTCCCCAAACCTTTCCCCACCGATCCTCCTCAGACCTTAGGAGGGTGTCTCTTTTGAATATAACCCCTACGTGTATAACGCCGTTCCCGAAGCTCTCTGCCTCCCTAATCATGGCTGGCCCCTGGTCTAAATTGCTCCCTCTCGTTCCTGGGGTGGGGAGGCAGAGGAGAAAGGAAAGAGGAGTGACAAGACCCCCCCCCAGCACCCCACCTAACCCTCCCCCCGTTGCAAAGACGACCGCCACCCGGCGCCCCCATTCCTGTTAGCCGGCATGCAATTGACCCAGGCGGGATTAGGTTACCAGCTCTCTGGCTGGGGTTTTACAAGGGAAGAGCGCAGCACAGGTAAAGCTGTGTAAACAGCCCGGGGCTCCACTTCGGAGGGTTACGGAGGGGACACGGCCCAGGGCAGAGAGATCTGAGGGCTTCTCCCTTCTTTCCCCCGCCCCCCCAGGAAAAGGACTGGTGGTCCAGGGAGGGGGCGAGGAAGAGGTGGTGGAGCGGGCTGGGGGGGGCAGAGGAGCTGGGTGGGGGGCGACAGAAATGAAACCCACCTCCACTGCAGTTTACACACTGGTCGCACCAACAACAGGTCTTAAAACCTCGCCCAGCATACTAGTCCTTTAAGTTTTGGGGGTGAGGAAGGGGGTCTCCCGTCTACCAGCCCCTAAAACTTTGGTTTTGGGAGGGGGGCTATCCCCGACCCTGTAAAGCCGTCCCGTCTGGTTGCCGACCGACTCTTCAGCTGAAGCGCCTTGCGGAGCGCCGGGACGGAGTTAAGAGTCCCAGCATCCCCAGCTAAGCTTAGTGCGGGCGCTGAAATGATTATTTTCTGATTATTATTTTTAAAAATATACAGTTCCCTCCAACACAGCATAAATACCCGGCTCAACTCCTCCCCCCTCCTCTTCCATTTCAATGGGAAAGAGTCGACCACGTGCTGAGCTTTTGCAAGCGGTGGTGGGTTTTTCCTGGCGCCCACAAGCACGTCGCCTGTTTCCTTGCCTCTTTTTAGAAAAATCCCCCTTCCTCCGATTCATCATCCATTTGGGGAGCGACACCGTGGCTGGTTGTGGAAAGCACCAAACCTAACTCCTCGACTTGGAAATTCATGAGTACTGTGTTGGAGGAAGCCAGCAACGCCTCGACAACCGATAGTATGGATTCAGGTTGTCTTTTTCCTTCCCTTCCCTTCCTCCTTCCCAGCCACCCATCCCCACGATCCTCCTTACTAAGAGACCTAAGACGGGGTGTGTGTGACCCTACTCAGGGCGTTTGGGAAACCAAGTGAAGAGAAAGGCCGGAGGTAAAAGACCTATGTGTAAGAGTTTGGGGCTTAAACCCTAGGGGGTTGGACTGGATGGCCCTCGTGGTCTCTTCCAACTCTACAATTCTATGATTCTATGATTTAGTCCTAAATAAATTAAAGTAGACCTCCTTGAAGTTCTGGTGGGGGGGTGAGCCGACACTAAGTCAATCCCCCTGATTGAATGGGTTTACTCTAGTTAACATTAACAATAGGATCCAGGCCTTTAAAACCAATGCATCCTCTCCGAAGCTGGCTCTTTGGAAGAGCCATTTGCTCCAGGACTAATTTAGAAAAATCAGCAAGAGGAGGAGAAGGATTCAAACCGGCTCCACCAGTCCAGGAGGCGACCCTGTTCCCTTGAGCATTCCCTAGAGAAGGAGGGAGAGCGAGCAGAAATGTTCACCGAGGAAAATCTGGAGGATCTTTTTTTTGGGGGGGAGGGAGAGTCGAAAACAGGGAGGGTTCAGCATTTTCCAAACGGCGTGCAGAGCCATCCTAGACAGGTCTACTCACAAGTAAGCCCCTCTCCCATTAAGCGGACCCTACGCCTGAAGACTGCGGCTTTACATTTCCCGATCCTGCACCGAGATCGCCCCTGGTGTACGTACACAAACACACACACACTTGAGTCCCAGATTTGCAGGGTATATAAATGCAGCCAAACAATGCTACGAGGCGATCTTCCTTTCCTTTCCTTTCCCCCCACTCCGCCCTGCCCTCCTTCCCCAGGGACCTCCGGACGGTCCCAAAGGCCCCAGAATCGCTTTCCCTTTCGGGTAAGGTTTCACTTTCTCCGGGAGGGCAAGCCAGCCCCAGAGGGCCGGGCGCCCTGGGTCTCCCCACTCACCAGGCAAAGCAGCCTTCGCGGAGAGCCCGGCCTCCCAGCTCAGCCGATGGATAGAGAGATGGATAGATACACCGAGGAGAGACTCAACGGACCCGAGAGCCCGGCTGCGAAGGCAGTTTCCACCACGTTGCAAATCCGCCCTCTTGCAGTAACCCAGCAGGGAGCTAGGAGTGTACTCTTAAAAACTCTCTCACTCACACACACCCTCTCTTTTTTCTTAATCGGAGGTGTTTCACTAGGAAGAGGGTGGCTCTTGGAACCCACGCAGAAATTTCCCCAGCCTCTGAGTAGAAACACCGAAGAAGAAAAAAAAGGTGATCTTTCCAAAATGCAACTGCTGAGAGGAAGCCTACCTTTCGAATAACCGTGTCCCCTCCCATTGAGTTCAATCGGAAAGTAACTCTCCTTGAACTGGAACTGCTTCTGAGTAGACCAGGTTTCAGGGAGGAGGTGAGTCACATTCAACCGACCGAGAGTTACTTCTGAGTAGACCTGCAGCAGATGGCAAACACCTCATTCTTTTCCCTCCCCAATAACTCCCCCATTGATTTGAATTCAGAAATAATTCTGTTTCTATAGCTTAGAGAGCACCAACCTCTGAGCTAGAGGAAGAAGCCATAGCAAATGCTTTTTAAAACGTGCCATTGCTGTGCTTTGCTGCCTTTCATTTACATTCTTAGTATATATGTGTGTGTGTGTACTGTGTATAATAATAAATAAGACAAGTTTTGAGCCTATTTGTGAACTGAAGCTTGGGTTATTTAAAAAAGAAAGTTCCTAGAATGGTGCCAAGGTATCAGTCAGGATCTCTCTCTCTCACACACACACACCAGCCATGTTCTGATCTCTGCAGTGCTTAGGAGGGAGGGACAGAATATTAGGATATTAGGTTTTCTTTTTGCAACCTGCCCTCCACCATGGAGCTTTCAATAATTAAGATCCATTTTGTATTGATTTCGTGCCTTTAATTTTTGGGTAGCCATGGCCCAGTCTGTCTGGGCATCTAGCTTTTCCAAGATGCATTTAAAAAAAGGCTGACCCGTTTCCCTTGAAACGAATGCGGGGGATGATTTGTATCAGCTTTCTGGTTCTCGACTTCAACTGCACCTCAGGATCCCTTTAGACATGAGTAGCCCAGAAACAGATTTGTGCTCAAAATACAGCAAATTCCAAAACCCACATTGGGGTGATTACCTTTATTAAGCCAACTAAAAGGTGCAAAATTATGCAAGCTTTCAAAACTCACAGGCTTCATCAGGAGAGATAGATAGATAGAGATTAGTCCTCAATCTTTGTTGTGCTCCTTGTTAACCAATGAAAGGGGGAAAAGGCCTTTCATTTAAATGCTTGACTGTATAAAACAACTGTGTGTTAAGATAGAAAGAAATCTATCTATGCAACTGAGTCAATAAATCCCAGGTTCAAATCTTGCCTTTGCCATTTTATTAGGCGTCCTAATTCCTACTTAAGACAAGCCATTTTTAAAAGATGCAAAATTATGCAAAATTAACCCCCTCGTCTATACCGGCATCATAACTACCGTCCTACTATACAAGGTTAGCGTAGCTACACATTGCTGAGACAAACTAGGGGAAGAGCTTTGAATGCTAGAGCACCCTATACAACTGAAGCTGGTATTTAGATTGTGTATATATGTATACTGTATACTTTTATTTATTTCACAGGTAGAACAGAAAGGTGTAAGTCGTTGGAGTTTCTCAGCTGACCTGTTAGCTTGGATCCCACCCAATTTCTTCGGAGCACCCAACTGGCTTGGCAGGATGTTTGAATGGCATCCAAGTTAATGGATGCTCGGTTTGATCGAGGGCCGTGTCAATGGCTCTCTGCAAACAAACGGAAACAAATGAAGCCTCGTTTGTGCCGCCTAGAGTTAGTACCAGAGAGAGTCCCTCATTCCGAGTAAATGAAGGGCTGAGGGGGGGGGGTGGAGCCCTCCATTTTAGGGGCGCAATGGGACGTTTCCTTCAAAACTTGGAAGGCATTTCAACAGCCACAATGATCCCGAGCCAAAGCTACTGTCTGCACTCTGCACTGTCCTAACTCTCTTTAATTCCTCTCTGCCCCCCCCCCGAATTGGGGGCTCTCTTAGTAACCCGAACAGCTTTGAAGAGGAGGAGCAACCTGAAGACTTCCCTCTTGAATTGGGGAGGAGGCAATAAGGGGTGTTTGCCATCTTCACAGCCGGGTGAAGCCCCCTGGTTTGAAGTCAGGAGGCCATAGAAAAGCACTGTTGTGAATCCCTACGCAACAACCATCTTTTTTTCTCTCTCTCTACACGCACACACATACGCTTTGCTCTTGTGACCCAAAGCTGTCTTGGGGAGGGGGTCTCTAGTGTCTCCTCATCTACAAAGCTGTTGTGCAAGGGGGGGTCCTTTTTTCATTACTTATGGAAGCCCCAAAGGAGCTGGTAATTCGAATTCATCCCTGCCTTTTAGAAGCCTGGATGGCCATCTGTCGGGAATGCTTTGATTGTGTATTCCTACATGGCAGGGGGTTGGACTGGATGGCCCTTGGGGTCTCTTCCAACTCTATGATTCTAAGCCTGCCTGCAAGGGACACAGTGGCTTCTCTGGGGAGGGGGTTGGGGTTCCAGTGACCCCGGGCTATAATCCAGAAAGAGGCGAGGTGAACACAGGTGGTCACAACAGCTTCTTCTCGGAAAATGCTGCAACAGCTCACTTAACGCGGTTAAGTGGAAACCCACATATCTCGCTGTCTGGGAAGCTCTACAGATTGGAAGTCCCAGGAAAAGCGAAGTCCAATCAAGCCTCTGGCTTAACGTGGTTGTGGATCGGGGGCGACAAATCCTGAGGTTTAATCTCCGATCGCTTTCCCGTCGCCCCATACACGAAACAACGCCAACGTCCAGGACCCGTTAAGAGGGTGGCTATAGGAGCGAAGCGTTCGCTTCTCGTGTCTTTTGATCCAGAAATGGGCCGAGGGGGACCGTTTCAAGCGGTCCGATTTAGCCCTCGGGGCATCAGCCCATTTCCTTGGCCGCCTTGGTTTAAATAATGGCAATAGCACTTACCATTACATGATAGCTCTTTACAAGATGAAATGCTCAGTGATTGCATATCCCGGGATCCTGACAGTTTTTAGGCACAATCGTCAAACCCGGGTTGTGGGGACCCCCAAAAAAGAGAGTGACACATTTCAGGGGGGAGGTGTCAGTGGCGTTTGATAGTCACACCGTTGCCGGCGGCCAAAAGGAGAGATTGACGACGGCCAGTGGTGCCCTCAAGGACAAATTTTAAGAAGACGCACGACACTAAACCAATAGCGTCCAGATGGGTTTTGGACAAAGGGACTGACTCGCGAAGGACTCCGTGTCGGATTCAAATACAGGATCAGGCCTAGACAACGGTAAGTACGATGAGAAGCGGCTTAGGGAGCTGGGTCTGTTTAGCCTGGAGAAGAGAAGGTCAAGAGGGGACATGATGGCCATGTTTAAATATTTGAAGGGATGTCATACTGAGGATGGAGCAAGCTTGTTTTCTACTGCTCCAGAGACTAGGACACGGAGCAATGTACTCAAGCAACAGGAAAAGAGATTCCACCTAAACATTACGAAGAACTTCCTGACAGTAAGAGCTGTTTGAAAGTGGAATACATTGCCTGGGAATGTGGTGGACTCTCCTTCTTTGGAGGTTTTTAAACAGAGGCTGGATGGCCAGCTGTTGGGAGTGCTTTGATGGTTTATTCCTGGAGGGCAGGGGGTTGGACTGGACGGCCTTTGTGGTCTCTTCCAACTCTGTGATTCTATGCCATAATCCACCGGGAAATCCTCCTCGTTCCTTTCAACGGCCTTGCGCAGGAGAACTTCCCCACCGATTGAGAGAGAGAGAGAGGAGGGCATCGCCTAGAAGTTATGCAAAATGTGAAAATGGCAATCGGTGGCTTATTGAAAGGAAAGGAAAGGTGTGGCACGAAGGGAGAACAAGACCTGGGAAAGGGAACGATTGCTTTCACCAGAAAACAAAAATATTTGGAAAACCGAGTTCAATTTCCTCTGGAACGGCACCATCTGCAAGGAATTCTCTCTTTCTCTCTCTCTCTTTTTGAGGGGGGAGGCCTCTTACTTTCAAGAAAAAGTCTCAGAACCACTAAGCCCAAGACTTAACTCCCCATGCTCCCTCACCCCAGCCTTTAACACCGGAGGAAATCCCCTCCCTTTCCACGGACTTCTTTCCAAATCCGGAGCTACCCGTAGAGAGCCGTGCGGACACCGCCATAACGCGCGTTAAGGAGGCCGGGCGGAGGGTCACTCCTCTCTCTTTGAGCAAACCAGTCCAATAAGGAGAGCAGCTCAGCAAACACTACAGGCTACACACAAATACACACACACGCGGGAGGTTACAACCCGGAAGGCTGAAAGGCACCGGCGACATCGGTCCCACCGGAGACGGCATTCCCTCCGCGATCCTCCCACGACTTAATCCAGAGCCAACCTGGATCGACAAAATGTCAAACTCGGTTTCCACCTCCCAGTTCAAAATCTAGGAAGGACAATACAGTGCCTGAGTGCGTGCACCACACACACACACACACTCGTGTCAAAGAAATCTCTGAAAATGCATGGCCGTTGAGAAAGCCACCCGAGCCTTAGGCCAACGACACCCGTTTTCCCTCCCCACGCAGCGTTTTAAAATTCTCTCCAAGGGCGAAGGGCTTCCAGTCGTTACTCCTGCCTGCCGTTGACAAAGCCCGTGGGCAAAAATCCCTCTCGCGTTTTTGTAGGGAACGAAGGAAGCGGTTTCCTTTTCTTCCAAGCTCGGTTTTATTCCTCTCCTCCCTTCTCTGGTTTTTTTCCCTTCCCGAGGGAGTCTCAGCTCTAGGAGAAATTTCTTAAGGACCAGCGCCTTGGGAGGTTTTTGTTAAAACAAATAAAATAACAAAAACGCCCAACGCGTTTGCCAGGACCGTTTCAACCTTAAAGCTTCTCGGGGCGAGGGCTCCGCTCAGCGATTCCCACTAGACCCGGGACGGTGGGTCCTTTCCACGCACACGCGCACCCCTAAAACACCCTGACTCGCATCTGCTCCGAATGCAACGCGGGTCCGGGGATGATTAACGGCGCGGGCGATGCGGGACTCACCTCTCCGAGAAGCTCTGCTCGCCCGACTTCTGCCTCCTGAAGCCCAGCCTGCCTTTCTGCCCCGGCTCGCCAGACCTGAGAGTCACTCGCCCACTCGCATTCTGACGTAGGAGAAGGCGCGCACATTGGGTACAGACGACGCCTGTCCGTGAGCTTCTCTCTCCCCCCCCACCCCCCAGCTTTCTTTTCTTGGATCCACGCTCCGCTTAAAAGCACGGAGGGCGTGAATCCCGCGTGGGCTCCCCACCCAGGATTTTCCTTCTCCTGCCACCATTTCCTCCCCCCCTCTCTATTTCCATTTCGACCCATTGCCAGTCCCGATCCGAGGCAGTTGGGGAGCGGGAGTGGGACTCGCCCTGGTCACCCAACGGGATCCACTTTTAGAGACGTGGAAAGAGGCGCGCGTGGGGAAGCGGGCCCGGTCCTGCGTGGGGATCCACGGTGGGTTTTAGGACAAAGGAGAATCCCTGTGGGACAGAAAAACTAGGGGGAAGCGACGCTGTATTTGGGGGGGGGGAGAGGAAGGGAAAGCGAAGCCATCGGCGGGGCAGCGAATATGATGATGAGAATGTAAGGCTGGCGGGGAGGATGATGGAGAGAAACTGTCAGGACTGCAAAGATGGAGGAGAACAAAGGCGAACCGGGCATTGGAAACTGACAAGGGGGGGGAGCAGAGAGAAAGAGCGATCATGCCTGAGCGGGTTTTTCCTAAACCCTACGCCACAAAGGCAGGGCCTGCTTTTATTTGGTTCCTGTGTTGTGTGGGGTGCGTGTCTTGGAGATCCCGTTGTTTCCTCGCCAGGGTTAGAACAGTAGTTTTGCAGCCATCACTGCACGCTTTTATTAGGCAGACACGAACATGAAAATCCCCCCCTCCGTTGGCTTGCATGCATTGAAAAGCCAAAGGCTAAGGCTGGAGGAGAGGATGCCCTCGGGCCCCCTCGGACGTTGCGCACAAGGAACGCGTACAGGTGAAGATGACGCGTTGCTGGCTCCTGCTGCCCACACCCGCCGGCCCGTGGAAAGGGGGCATTTTGGAGAGTTTGACACCCCTGCTATTTCTCCGATACACGCGCGATTGAAACGGATCAGTCTCCCCCACCCCGCCGCCCTTTCTACCTCTTTCTTCTCTCCATTTGCTTCTCCTCTGGCTTTAGGACCCCGATCCAACAGCCCGCCACGGGGTAAGTGCAGGCTACTGCAAAGCCCATCTTCCCCCGATCTGTATGGGGGAAGAGGGAATGCCCCTTTCTCCCCACTTCTTACTACACCCCCCCCCACTCCTCCAGTCCCCGTCCAAGGTCACGAAAGCAGAAGAAGCGGAGACACAAACAAAAAAACCAAAACCATTCCCCCCCATTCCGATCCCGAAGAAAGAAAGCTCCGGATCCTAAAGATTTGGGGCAGCGAAGGGAGCGGAGAGGTCGTCCCGTGTGGATCCGGACCGGGGGATGGCGGCAGCGAGGCGGCGCAAAGGACACCAGAGCGGCGCGCAAAGCGAAGAAGAAGGCGGCGCCATAGGATCGCGCGCAAAAGGAGAGGCTGGGTGGGGTGGGGGGAATGGAGGCGGCACTGACCTGTCCGGCGGTTTGGAGGGGCTTCATGAACTGAGCGGCGTCTTGGCCTGAGGGGGATCGCCGCCTTCACAAAGGACTGTCGAGACCCTCCTCCCCCGTTGCTGCTGGGGATGGCGGGGCCTGGCGCATCCCGGAGGCTGGAGACAGGGGCAGCCGCGTCCTCGAAGATCCTGGGCCGGATCTCCCGGCTGAGGCGCCTCCGCCGTCGTTTCCACCATCCCCCTCTTCCTCCTCCTCCTCTTCCTCCCTCTCCCCCGGAGATCGGAGCCCTTCCGGGTTGGGGGGGCAGGAGGGTGGGCAGTGGGGGAGGGGGCCGTGACGTCGAGGGGACCCCCCCCCGGACCCGGTGCCACCGTTCCTCTGGGAGGCCCAGAAGGAGGGGAGGGAGAGGGGCAGGCGGGGGGGGACCCCCCGCCTGCCCCTCTCCCTCCCCTCCTTCTGGGCCTCCCAGAGGAACGGTGGCACCGGGTCCGGGGGGGGCCCTCGACATAATCGCCCCCAATAAAAGAGGGGGATGTGATTTTTAAATATATTTTTAATTAGGGAGGGATGGGTCCGGGGGGGGGCTCCTCGCGCCTCGGCTTTCCAGGAACCGTCTGTGGCCGCCGGGGTGGTGGTGGTCTTGGGGGCCCTCTTTCGCCTGGAAAGAAAGCAAGGGGCCTCTGTTCGCCTGGCCGAGGGGGAGGCAAACGCGGTGGGGGGGGGCTCGGTCCGCCTTTCCCGGCCTGGGCGTTACGGGGACCCCCGGCTAGAGGAGAGCCCCTGGGGACAGATAGTTGGCCTCGACGGATTGACCCAAGAAAGGGCTGGAGAAGGAACCACAAATCAATGGCTCTGTTCCAGCGGCGCTTCACGGACAGCATCCCAGCCTATGTTTCCTCCTCTCTTTCCTTCCTTCTCGCGCTTTCTTCCTTTCTTTTCTCCCTTCTTTCCTTCCTTCCTTCCCTTCTCTTCCTCCTTCCTTCTTTTTCTTCCCTTCCTTCCTTTTCTTCCCTTCCTCTTTCCTTCCTTTTCTTCCTTCCCTCCTTCCTTTTCTTTTCTTTTCTCTTCCCTTCCCTTTCTTTCTTTCTTTCTTTCTTTCCTTTCCCTTCCTCCAACCTAACCCCAAGCACCCAGGCCTCCACCCTCTATCTCAGCTCCGGCTCGGAGAACCCCTGAATCTCTGGTGAAGCAAGAACCCTTAGGTAAATCCCATTCATCAGGTAGGTCTACTCTAAGGTGGAGCTGTAGGAGGTATGAGTCTAAAAATAAAAACGTATCAAAAAAATTCCAGGGATCTAGCCCTTTTTAAAAAGAAATAAAAATATCTTCTTTAACAAGTAACCATAGAAGCCAGGCCACCGAAAGCTGGGAGGGAGGGAGGCGAGAGGGGCTTCGCCCTCCCCAGGTGGGCCCACCCCACCCCGACCCTAAAGCTAGCCAGAGCCAACGGGGCCAAGCGAGACCCAACAGGCCGAGTCGGGGGTGGCCTCGCTTGCAGGCAGGAGCCGAGCGGGTTTCTTTGCTGGAAGGGGCGCCGGGTGAGATTTCTCACCTCCCCCTTTCTTGCAATGTCAGCTTCGGATTGGGACCAAATCATCACGGAGGCGTAGGGGCGTTTAAACGGAGGAGCACAATGGAGCGACAACGCAGGGAGAGAGGGAAGGTGTTTCTCCGGCCACGGATACAGGATCGCGCGTGGGGGGGAGGCTGGGAATGCTGTTCCCCCCCACGCCCCCTCATTTCTCCCACGGCCCCCTCCTCGACCTCCCATCCAACACGCGGAATCTCCGGTCGTCTGTTGCCCACTGAAAATCGCGCGTGGGAGAGGCAGGGAAATCATCACACACACACACACACACGATTACACTGGGGGGGGGTTGCAACCCCGCTGCCTCACTCCCCTGCCGTGATCTGAAGCCAAACAAAACCCTTTAAAAAAGATAGAAAATCCCACCTTTGTAATTCCTCGGAAGCGGCCTCCGTGGCCGGGCGAGTTTTAACCCTGCCTTCCCCTTCTCAGCTAGCGAGGCAGGTGCTGGCCTTTCCACCCGCGATTTCCCCACTCCCTTCCCCGCTCCGCGGTGGTTTTAAAAGGCTGGGGCTGCCCGCACGCCCGAGGCCCCTCCGCCCCACTCGGCGTGTCTGCCTCTCTAGAAGACATCTGCACCCGTGTCTGTAGAGTCGACACGACACGTCCCAGCCTTGAAGCCCCATTCGAAAGACAGGTCTACTCGGGAGCAAGCGGGATTCATCACGAAAAGTGATCCCCAAGACCCAGTAATTTTAGAGTTAAGCTGCAAAAAAATGTTTTTGAAGATTTTCCAAGTTCATGCATACATACATATTTCATATATTCAAATATAAATCTATATATTCATTATAACCCCCTCCCCAAGAGATTGTAATAGGCGGATGAGGCAGACACGCTTCTGTCTGGAATTATTCCGTGGATTCATTTGAATCCTGGAGGGCGTGGAGGCTTCGTGGAGTCCCTTCCTTTTGCCACCCAGGATTTCCCCCTACGAGTTTTTTTTCCCCCACGAAGAGCCTTTATTATTATTTCTCTCTCTTGCTTGCTTGCTTTCTCTTTCTCTCTTTTTATTAAAGTGGAGGAACTCTACGGAAATAGCCGGTGAAAGGAAGAGGAGGAGGACCAAAAGAGGGGCACGCGTGGGAAATACGGGTTTTAAAGCGCGTGGAAGCGCCCTTGACTTTCTACAGTGACCCTAGTGGGCAGCAGCGGCTGTCATGGAAGACTGGGGAAGCCTCTTTCTTTCTCCTGTGATTTATTTCTCTCTCTCACACACACACACACACCCTTCCCTTGAAGCAGCCCCCTCCTCTGCCATTGCACAAGGGGTGTCCGCGTGGAGAAAAGCTTCACAGCCCTTCAAGCTAGCCAGCCCCTCCACCTGCAAAATAAATAAGTAAACTCAAAGGAGAATCCTTTCAGTAGTCCGAGGCCACTTCGCTTTGGCTGGGAAGAGCACCCGGAGATCCGCATTCGATCCGGATCCGCATTAAATCAAAAATCACAACCCGGCCAGGCCCTTGAGGAAGGGGAGGAGGGGAGGGAGGCTGACCAAAGAGGCAGGGATATTGGGGGTGGGTGGGGGACTTGGCTTTGTTTGTTTCAGTCAACCCCCCAAAGCCAATGGCATCAGCATCCGGGTTTAAGCCTGTTTATTTCTCTGGCTCGGACTCGGGGTTCTCTTTCGCATCAGGAGGGGATGGGACTCGCATGCAAATATAATCCCTCGTTTAGAGGCTTAATTTAACCACGATGGAGCCCAATCTAGAGGTATTTCTTTGCAAGGCGGGGCGTTTTCCCTCCTCTTTCAGCGGTGCCACGTGGACTGGAGTGCGAGGCTCCATCCCAGCCCAGAAAAGAGACGATCCTCCTGTAGGGTTCAAGGACCCCAAGATTTCTCACTCCCACCCCCCGAGGAAGCCTTAAATCATAAGAGCTGTTCAGCAGTGGAACGCACTGCCTCGGAGTCTGATGGAGTCTCCTTCTTTGGAGGTGTTTAAGCAGATGGCCATCTGTCAGGGATGCTTTCCTGCAGGGCAGAGGGATGAACTGGATGGCCTTTGTGGTCTCTTCCAACTCTATGATTCTATGATAAGGGTGTAAACTGATCACGTTAGCGGGAAAACATACACACGTGCCCTCTGTCCCATCCTTCTGGTGCCCTGTCTCTTTCTGTCTGGCTTTCCTTCTTTCTGTCTTTCCTGCTGTTTCTCTTTCTGTCTGTCTCTCTTTCTGTCTCTCTTCCCATTTGTCTTTCATTCTGCTGACCTGAGGTCTTTACTATCTCTCCTTCTTCAGTCTCTCTCTCTTCCTAAGGTGAAAGGTAACGCGTTCTTTAACGCCCACTTCTGCCCTGAGCGTTCTACATTCAATTAAAGCCATGCATTAACTGCGCTAACGGGGCTCTGGGGTTACGGGGGGACTGGAGGAGAAAGCGACTGGAGAGTTGAGGGAGGATGATGCTCCTGTCCCAGGAGCAGCGGGAAAATAACGCCCAGGAGCCCTCGCCCAATAAAGCCGTTTCGGAGTCCCTGTATCTTTGAGGCGGGTTTAAAGAAAGAAGAACGAGCTGTTGTCCTGGTGGCCGTTGTTGTCGTGCGCCTTCAAGTTATTTCCGACTCATGGCGACCCTAAGGGGACACTATCCTCACGGGCTTTGCTTAGCGAGATTTCTTCCGAAGCGGTTTGCCTTCGCTTTTCCCTGAGGCTGAGAGAGTGTGACCCACCCAAGACCACTCAGTGGGCCTCCGTGACCGAGCGGGGGCTCGAACCCGGGTCTTCGGAGTCCTAGTCCGACGCTTAAGTCCACTTCACGGGCTCTCTGAAGCACCCCCTTCCCCCAAAAAAGCAGGATTTGCGAAAAAATCGCAAAGCGGGGGAGGGAGACAAAGGAAGGAAATCCAAACCCGCAGTGGGGTTAGTAGTCAGGCTTGGAATTGGAAGGAGGGGAGAGTTAAATATATATTTATATACAAGTATATATACACAGAGAGAGAGAGAGACATATACAGTATATGGGGAAAGACAATAAGGAGACAGGAGAGGAGGAAAGAAAGAAAGAGACAAATAGGCAGGGGTCTAAATTTTCATTTAGTCCTGACTAAATTCGGCCTGAGGCGCAGCGTGGCCTAGCGGTTTGAGCCTTGGATGAAGGTCCTGGGAGACCAGGAAAGACAGAAAGAAGGAAAGCCAGACAGAAAGGATTCGGATCCCCACTGGGCCATGGATACAGCACTGGGTGACCTTGGGCAAGTCACACTCTCTCAGCCTCAGAGGTGGGGCAACGCAAACCTCCTGTGCGGAAACTTCGCCAAGAAAACAGGTCGCAAAGGCGTGTGACTTTTAGGCGCAAGGCTGGAAGGCGCACAACGACAGCAACGAGAGGAGACCTATGGAATCCATTCGATTCATCCATGCAACACTGGACTGAATAGGGTCGATGCCCGTCCGCGAATTGCACAATAAAGTGCGGGCCTTATTGTTGCATCCCTTGGGGATTTCTATGCCTGCGATGGAAAAGGGTCTCAAGAAACACACGGGTCCATCATCCCGTGTCTGAGGAGGCAACTATATCGATCTCTTCCCCCCCCCCTCTCTTTCGTTCTCTGTTTTTCTGGAAATCACGCTCAAAAAAGAAAAACAAAACGAACAATTCCACTTAAGGTCCTACCCAAAGGCAGGCGACTCCAAGGATGCTGAGACGGATGGAAGGACTGTCCTGCCTCGGCCACGAAGTGGTACCCACCAGCCATCAGCCGCCAAACCCTCTGCAGAAATGAGACAGGCCCATCGATTTAAAAAATCCCATTAAAATAAAATAAGACGCTGGCTTTAGCAATCCAGAGGCAAGCCTTTATGTTTTCTGGGAACCCGAAGGAATCCACGCGCGCGAGCCTACACACAAAGGCAATAATAAACCTCGGGAACCCTGGTTTATCCAGACCTGGGGTGGTGATGGATATGGTCTCTGGACACGTGTACAGCCCTCCCCTCGTGCCTGTTGACTCAGAAATCTATCTCCTCCCCAGTTCGTGTCACTTACCCCCAGGAAAGCGTGTCCACCTTGACAGCCTGAGGCCTGAATGTTCCTCCCACTGAAACTGAGGGTACTAGATCTCCCAGGAAGTGAACCTCATCCTGAATGTGTTACTCGAAGGTAAACCACCCGCAGCCCAAGTTTTAGTGGCTTCCCCGATTGAAAGGTGTAAGTCACGCAATATATATATATATACAGTATATATAAATCAATGGCGAAGTATTTATTAGACACGCGTATCTGGTCGTGTGAATTGGTCCCACGCCACGAACCGTCTCCTTTCCTTTCCTTTCCTTCCACCCCTTCTAAATAGTAATAATAATTCGATTCGAGCTGAGGTTTAGGAGTACTCTAAGGAAAAGGGCCGTTGCTAGGCGCAGTTTTCCCGCAACGTTGTGCTAATTCGATTGCAAGCCAAGAAAGAAAGGAAAAAACACAACTCAATGGGGTGTGATGCTTCCCCCTAACCCAACCCAACCCATAGCAAGAATCTAACTATTTCTATACAGGGGCAACGCAGAACACACATTGGCATATTTACAAGCCAGTGGCAAAACAAGAGAAATTATCAGGTTTTTCTCTCTTTAGTTTCTTTCTGCTTTGCCATTCACTTTCAAAAAGGAAGAAGGAGAAGAAGCAGCGAGGTGTGTGTCGATTGCATTCTGCAAAGGCTCCCTAGTTGAACTGAATGCCAAGAAGGCTCTGCTTCAGATTCTTAGACAGAGATATAAATATACATACAAAAGGAGGGTCGTTGCTAACGCGATCAACGTTGCTTACTCGCCTATAAAGGAAGGCTATCAAAATACCACACGCACACAGACTAATAATAAAACAGGAGCCTGGGAAGAGAAGCCCTGGGATGGGGGGAGAGTTCTCCTGCGCATCTTCTCCTTGGAAAACCAAGGAAAACCGGTGCCACGTTCCTTCCCGGCTGGCTTGCGCAGGAGAATTTCCCTCCCCGCAGGAACGCTGCTTTGTAACGGGACTCTCCTCCATTTTCTCCCCTCTTTCCTGTCCTTATCAGCAGTCCTCCTCACCTATTGCTCTTTCAAGGATCGATCGGTTGCTTTTGTATCTGTCCGTTCAAAAATGATTTCCGTTAAAGCCAGAATTAAAAAAAAGAAACAGCGCCTGCTGTGGGGGAAAGATGTTTTAAAATTTCTTTTCTTTTCTTTTCATCCTTTCTTTTTTCTTTCTTTTTCTTTTTTTCTTTTTTTTTTTTTTTGGCTGCTTTGTATGGTTGCAAAAAAAAAAGATTTTAAATATATATATATATATATATATATAGTTGCAAAAAGAGGTTCTAAAAACCTATATACATATGCAACATATATACATATGGTTGCAAAAGAGATTTTAATATCTATCTATCTATCCTATCTATCTATATCTGTCAAATAAAGTTCTCTACAAACTGCCTGCAAATACATGCATACATACACAGCCATATATATCTATATATATAGATATGCACAACCGAAAATTCCAGAAAATCAAAAGGGGAAAAAAAGGAAATGCAAAACTCTGGCGTTATTCGCAGGTGGGACGTTTCTGAAGACACGTGTAAATGCGTGCACGTGTGGATGGGGAAATAGGGCGAAGAGGGACGGGGCAGGGGTTAATGAAATCTTCCTTTTGGACTCCTGCAACATCTTGGTTTTTTTTTTTTTTTCATTCTCAGTTTGCCGTCTTTTTTTTTTTTTGTCTTTTTTTGGCGTGGGTCCTCGTGCACGCGTGTGTGTGCGCGCGCCCCCTCCCGCGCGTTTTATGACGTTTCCTTCTCCCTCTGACTTTATTTTAAAATATTAGGCGAGGTGAAGAATTATAAATGATTTCGTCCTTATCTTTGCCGCTCACATATCCAGGATCAGAGGAGCTGATTAAGAAAAGAGTCAGAGGGAACGCTGGATTCATAATGATTCAGAATAATGAATTCTTATCTCTGGTTTCCAGATTATCAGCCTTCCAGCTCCCAGTGTTTTGTTGCTTGGGATAATTTATTGCATCTAATACATCACAATGAATCTGATGGCAGAAAGCGATGGGCAGCCGTGTGAAAAAGAAGCCCTCCTCTCTTCGCATCTTCCATACCTCCCCCCACCCGGAAAGGGGGAAAAAAACCCTACCTTTTCCATTGGGGGCAGGAAAAAAATGGTTGCTCCTTTAAAAAATAATAAAGAACCAATGTTTAATTGGGAAAATATAAAATAGATCTGATTTAACTCTCTTCCCCCACCCCCAGCTTTCTCAAAGGGAAAAAAAAACCCGAGATGTACAATTCTCTTTAATGATTGTGTCAATTTCAGGATGAAATTAACCCAATGGGCTGGCTTCTATTTTCTCAGAATAATTTTTTTTTTTACAGTATTTATTTACTTTATGCAAGAGGAAAGCAAACCCAGAGCCAAATAAAAGATTTTTATTTATTTTTTTACCATCTTTAACAAAAAATACGTATCAGATAGGATTGTCTGCATTTCCCTCTACTTATTTTTTCCCTCTTTCTCAAATCACCCTCTGCCAACACCCCCCATGTAAAGAAAAGGACTGAAAAATTTATTTTATTTTTTAAAAAATCGACTAGCCATTGTGAGAGAGCCATTTCTTTGTTCTTGGTGGTTTGAGGATTCCCATTCCCAATTGGAGACAATCTCTCTCTTTTTTTTCTTTCTTGTTTTTTGGGGGGGGGCTGCTTTGTATGCAAATGAAGGCGCCGACGTGTTTGTTTCTCGTTTGCAAGATTTAAAGAGGTATTTCCCCTAAAATTATAGGTATAGAGAAAGGTGTGGGAGGGGGAGGTGAAGCGATGGAATCTGTTATCCCTGAGTTAGATGTGTACCCCCTACACACACACACACACACACACACACACACACACTTCGATACAGCTGGATCCTGCCGACCTTTAAGCAGGAGTAAGTTCTGGAGCAATTCAGAGCAGCTTACTCGCTAGTAACGCGTTACAAAAAAAGCAACAACGGTGGTCCTAGCAGCTGCAGATAGATCTGACTTATGGGCAGGAATTGATTGCTCCCGGGGAAATTTGCAGAGGATCGAGGCCGAGAATCCCTGCAACAAATTAGCAATCCTCCAAAGACACCTTTCCCTCTTAACACTTCCTTCCCATATCTAGTTTTCTTTTGTCTCCATCGTTAGAAATAACGGGGCCCCCTCCCCGTTTCGTTTCCCATTTACTCTTTGGAGCCAAACGGCAATAGGGATTCCCTTTTTTAAAAAAATCTCTGCTATCTTCTCTCCTTTTCATACAGCTTTGTTCTGCAGAAACAACATTAAAATATATACAGTACATCCGCCGAAAAGCTTCCCCTCGTTGGTCGCGCGTGTTATTTAGCAAGGCTGTGTCAATAATTTTGATTTAATCTTCCTTATTTCTATTCCCACCACCGTTCCTAGTCGCCCTAGTCGACTGGCTCTGAAATTGTCTGGAGGGTGGGGAAGGGGCTGCATTGGAATGGGGCCCCAGCTCGTGTCAGTTTCCTGGGAGGTCTTAAAGATGTATTTTGGAAAGTGTGTCTTTGGCCTCCGCAGAGGGAAGGTGTCAAGCCCTTCTGATGTACACCCTCCTCTTCGCCAGCTCCCTTTTCATGCGCGTCCAATGGGATTCCAAATGTGCTGATTGGTTTACCTTGTGTGTGGAGGTAACCTTCTCCACACGTGAGGATGCCGGAGAGGGCAGAGCAAGGGGGGAGAGCTGGACACAGATGCTGGAAGAAATAAAGATAAATAGAATCATAGAGTTGCAAGAGACCACAAGGACCATCCAGGCCAACCCCCTGCCATGCAGGAATACACACTCAAATCAATCCCGACAGAGGGCCATCCAGCCTCTGTTTAAAAACCTCCAAAGAAGGAGACTCCACCAGACTACAAGACAGTGCATTCCACTTCCAAGCAGCTCTTACTCTCAGGAAGTTCTTCCTAATGCTTAGTTGAAATCCCATTTTCATGTAGTTGAATCCAGTGCTCTGTGTCCTAGTCTCTGGAGCAGCAGAAAACAAGCTTGCTCCAACCTCAGTATAACATCCCATCATAGAATCATAGAATTGTAGAGCTCGAAGAGACCACGAGGGCCATCCAGTCCAACCCCCTGCCATGCAGGAATAAACAATCAAAGCATCCCTGACAGATGGCCATCCAGCTTCTGTTTAAAGACCTCCAAGGAAGGAGACCCCACCACACTCTGAGGGAGTGTGTTCCACTGCCAAACAGCTCTTACTGTCAGAAAGCTCCTCCTAATGTTGAGGTGGACTCTCTGTTCATGGAGCTTGCATCCACTGTTCCATGTCCTTGTCTCTGGAGCAGCAGAAAACAAGCTTGCTCCATCCTCAATGTGACACCCCTTCAAATACTTAAACAGGGCTATCATATTTAAACGCGGCAATCATGTCACCTCTCAACCTTCTGTTCTCCAGACTAAACATACCTCTCTCCCTAAGCTGCTCTTCATGGGCTATGGCTTCCAGACCACCCAGCATCCTAGTCGCCCTCCTCTGGACATGTTCCAGCTTCTAAGCATCCTTCCTGATTGTGGTGCCCAGAACTGGGCACAGTATTCCAGGTGAGGTCTGACCAAAGCAGAATAGAGTGGCACTATTATTCCCCTGACCTAGACATTACATTCCTATTGATGCAGCCTAGAATCGCATTGGCTTTTCTGACTGCCACATCATACTGCTGACTCACATTCAGCTTGTGGCCCACTAAGACTCCTAGATCCCTTTCTCATGTACTGATATCAAGCCAGGTGTCACCCATCTTATATCTGTGCATTTCCTTTTTTTCTGTCTAAATGTAGTACTTTATATTTCTCTCTGTTGAAATTCATTGTGTTAATTTTGGCCCAGCTTTCTGAACTGTTCAGGTCATTTTGAATTCTGATCCTGTCCTCTGGTGTATTAGCTACCCCTGATATTTGTAAGCATGCCCCCTATTCCATCATCCAAGTCATTGATAAAGATGTTGAATAGCACTGAGCCCAGTACAGAAACCTGTGGCACTGTGCTAGTTACCTCTCTCCAGGATGAACACATCTGGAGAACCCTTTGTCTAGTCCCAGGAAACTCTGAGAGGCACTGTATTCTGTTCTAAATCCCATCCCTTCAGGGGAGTTATCAGATATAAATATCACCCTAAACTCCACCAAAATGTGCACAGACCCTCTTCTCCCTGACTCCACATCAGTCTATATAACCATTCTGCCTTCTGGACCTCCTCTCTGCCAGTTTACTTTGTGATCTCAGCTCTCCAGGATCAATATAGCCTAACCCACAATTCCCTTGCTCTACTCCTCTATCCAAATTCTTCCTACTCTCTTTGATAGCCTTGTGTGAGTGCTTGAAGCCTGAACGTAAGAGTGAATGCTGGTAAGATCAATTTCCAATAAAATCCATTTAATTGTTTACTCTGGCTTGAAGTCTCCTCAGTGATTACAGGTATACACAGGGGAAAAGATCCTGCCATTACCTGGACTCTCTCTGTCATTTTGAGCTAATTAAATATTCCCCATATTAAGATTCGGAAACTAGTGGGATCCTCACAGACCCCACACAATTTGGTTAATACTACTTGAAATATAAAGACATGAGATATAAAAATATGTTGCTTTGGCTGGATTGTGCTCACTCTCTATCTGCATGTGAATGTATGTAGGAAACACAAAATGTAGATATTTTAATATGCGCTGCCAGTCTTTAAGACGCCACAGGACTGCTTGTTCTTTTGGGGCCTATCCTACTACACTTGGGAAGCATAATCTCTTGTGAAGCTATTGCAAAAGCTCACGAAAACTATTTTAAATACATGTGCATTTCTTCTGTTAGTCTCATCTACAAACCAATGAATTTAAAAACATTGAAATGAAAAAGACTAGCATCCTGTTTTTAAACCCAAAGCAATCCATCTTATTGATTTCAATTGAATTAATTTCCAATGAAGCATTCTTTAGATCAGGATATAGGGCACCTTTAATCCAAGCACTGTGGTCTAAGTAAGCAGTGGACATGACTATATATCATAGAACCATAGAGTCGGAAGAGACCATAAGGGCCATCAAGTCCAACCACATGCCATGCAGGAATACATAATTTATGTATCTTTCTCTCTGGCTTTTCTTCGCAAACGAAAATTCAGGAAGGACTCATCCCATGCTTTCTGCAAGCACACTGATGACTGAAAAGGCCAATCCAAGATAAATGTCGGGTTGCAGAAAGCACAGCATAGGGTCTCCTTGGGTGATGTTTCCAGGTTGTGATTCTTTCTGTGTTGTCATTTCTCTTCAAGACTTGTTCGGCGTGAGTTCTCAAATAAAGCTGCAGCATTATGGATAGTGCGTCTCCATGCCTCCCGATGTGTAGCCAGGACGGACCATTGTTGGTGATCAATTTGGCCAAGCCTGAGATGTTGTTTCAGGGAATCCTCGTATCGCTTTTTTGGAGTGCCCCTCTTACGCTGACCCATGGTGAGTTCACCATAGAGTACTATTTTGGGAAGGCGATGGTCCTCCATCCTAGAAACGTGCCCTGCCCAGCACAGCTGTGTTCTCAATAACATGGGCCTCAATGTTGGTGATCCCTGCTTGCTCTAGGACAGCAACATTCATCACATAGTCAGTCCAGTGTATATTTAGGATTGTATGTATTCAGCGCTGATGAAAACGTTCAAGGAGTTGTAAGTGTTGGTGATAAGTGACCCATGTATACTTATACACACACAAACAAACACACACACACACACACACACACACACACATATATATAAATATATATATATACACACACACACACACACACACATACTTATGATAAATATGTTACTTATACTTATTTATGATAAATATTTCCTGATATCAAGTTTCAAAAATACTTTATGTGTGGAGGCAGAGTGAGTGTGCATTCCTTTCTGTCTGTCTGTCTGTCCATCCATCCATCCAATTTAATACTTCTCTCTTTTTTCTATCTATCCATCTACCCACCTTACTTCTACATTCTGTCTGTCTACCTACCTATGGGATTAATCCTTCTGTTTGTTTCATCCTTCCTTCAATTAATCATGCTTAACATGCCATGTGAAATTAAATGGACCATTGAAATCAATAGGCTATGCCATCAGACAAGTAAGATAAATCTTCACACAGCCAATATTGGTTCACTATTCAGTAGGCAGCTAGGCATGCAGATATAGAAAGGTACACAATTCTCCATTCATCTACAGCATCCTTACATTTCCACAGTGGCTGGAATTCATCACATTCTCTGTTCACCTCCTGTAGGCACATTGGCCTTAACACTGCATAAGGCTACACTTAGGAGTATAGGGAATTCCCTTGCATAGGATTGTCCATCTAGCTCAGAATTGTCTGCACGGATTGGTACCACCTCTCCAGGGCTTTGTACAGAGAAAATGCCAGAGAATCAACACAGTAGAGTTTATTTCTAAATATATATCCAGGCTATGGTTTCCATTGACTTCAAGTGGATATAACCAAGCACATGGGTAAATTCAGATGGGACCCTAGCTCAGTGGTACAGGAGTCCCAGGTTAAATTCCTAGGACTGGGAACAACTTCTGATCGAAATCTGGAGAGCTGACACCAGTTAGTGGAGACAGTAGTGCACTAGATGGACCACCAAGTCTGATTCCCTGTAAAGCAATTTCTTATACCCCTGTGTTCCCAAATCGATGAGGCTCAGCATTGACTGAACTTTGGGGAAAGAGAGCTTGCAATGAATGGCTGTCTTGCTGTACTGATCCTATACTTCAATAAAGCTTGGATTCATTCAAAAGCCTCTTCTTTGAGTAGAAAAAGACAGGGACATCACAGTTAGATTAGATAGGCCCTTGGTTTGATCTAGCATGAATCTCCTTAGGTTCCAGTGTTTGAGAATTGTTGGTTCAAGTAAATAATTTTCAGCTTGGGGGAATTAGGCTATATTTCGACATTGGACCCAAGGTCTTGGATAAGTTACTTACCATTTAGCCACACCAGTTTGTCTTTCTGTGAAACTGATGTTCATAGAGTTGGAAGGGGGCCAAAGGGGCCATCTAGTCTGACACCCCATCCATTCAGGATTGTATAACTAAAGCACCCCTAAAAGTTGGACACCCAACTTCTGTTTAAAGAGCTCCAAAGAAAAAGAGTCCCTCACCATCCAAGATTGGCCATTCCATTGCTGAGCACCTTCTACAGTCAAGATATCTTCCTAATGTTTAGGTGGACTCTCTTATTGTCTAATTTGATTCCATTGGTTCATGTTGTAGTCTCTGGAGCAGCAGAAAACAAGCTCACTCCACTTTCTATATGACATCCCATGCACACACACACAGAGCAATCATCTTGTGAGCAAACCCATGACACTTTCTAAAATTCAAAATGCACCCCTCTGTCCCAATGGTTAGGGGACCTTTGCTTTCATCTGTGGCAAATCTTCCACAATTCAGCTTCATTACATGACCCTACATTCTATATTTTACATACCTTGCTCCATCACTGCATAATTTTATACTTCCCCCATTATGTCCTTCTCAACAACAACAACAACAACAAAAATCTCCATTTTTCTAACCTTTCTCAAAGTATTAAGGAATTGCTTCCGTCCCTGCTAATGTCAATGGACGCCTTTTTTCAGCTCCACACTCTTCTTTCTGAGATCGAGCTGTGTTCAATATGCACATGTGCCTTTATTGTATATTGTATATGTGGCATATGATATGCCTGTGCTGTCTGTTCTAGGTTGCATATTCCATCTGTAGTATAGCTAGATAGAACTGAGATAATCTTTCATCAAAATCCAGGAAAGCAACCAACCCCCTCTCCAATCCCCACCTGACCCCTGAGATGAATCAGAGGCAAAGCTTTCTGGATGCCTTCCCAGTGCCTAGATGGATGTTCAATTTTCTCACATTATCTTCGCTCTTAAACTCGCCTTCTTGGTTCCACTGCCAAGCTCTATTTGCATAATATTTGCAGTTGTAATTAGCTGATGAGCATCTCCTAGCCAATCTCCACTCCCCCTTTTTTTGTTTTGCCTGCAGTTTGGTCTTTAGCAGCTGAGGAGGGGGGGATTTGGGGTCCTCAGTCTTGTGGCTGTCCCCAGTAGGATATTAAATATCTCACATCTGCTGTTCATAAAAAAAAAGTCTCACCTCAGATTTCAAAAAATCAGGGGGGTGACAGGAGTGTGAGCAAATAAAAAGAACATAGGAGAATAAAAGAGCCCACCTTTCAACAAGATGAAGACAGAAATCTTAGTGTTGGAAGGGATATCTGGGGTCATCTAGTCTACTCCCTGGCAGTGCAGGAATCCATGGAGGAGGGAGAAAAAACTCTGACAAGTAGCTATCTAAACTCTATTACCTCCAAAGAAGGAGAGTGCACCACTTTCTAAGATACTCTGGACTTTATCAGATGTGGCAAAAATGGTGTCATAAGGGCGCCAAATTAAAGGAAAGGGTGCACATACCAGACGACGTCATGCTTTTGCAATTTCATCTGGAGAAAAAGCCATTGTTTTTTATTGATGGGCCAAGCTGTCAATAGATCTGCCATGGCATTTGTTCCCCATATTGCCAGCATTTGAAACTGTGCACTGTTTTTGTCTTGTGATTTCAGCATCAATGGGCGGTCCCACCAGAACACTTCCATGTGAGAATGCGAAAGCCAGGTGGGGAGGTTTTATGGTTTTTGGGGGTTACTTTTAAGTTTTAAAGTGTGTTTCTGTGCTTGTGTCTACATTTTGTGTCTTTATTTTGCTGTATTTTTTATTTTTACTGTGCTTGCGTCTTCTCGCAAGAATTGCTGAGATCACGAATGTGAAAGTAAACGGAGCTCTGTTTGTGCTCCAGTAATGCTGGGGCTGAAATTTTTCTCATAATTACAGGTGAGTTTGATGAAAAGAGTTATTGTGACAGGACAAGTATGCTATTAGATTTTGGTGGGACAGAAACGTTTTTGAAGGTTAGTCTGATAAAGTCCTCTGTTCCACTGCATTAGTATTACAGCAGACCCTTAAAGAAGTGGTGGTGCTTTTTTTTTTTTAAGGGCATGTTCTTTGACCTGAATTCAAATGCAATCCAGACAAGCGAAGATCCAATTTGATGGAAAAAATTCCAGGTAAGGTTGTTATTCCTAAACACATCCTCTTAGTGTCATATATAAGCATAAGTCTACCTTATGCTTCTGTAGGTATTTTTTTAGTTGTTGCGGAGGTTGGTATTCTCTTCCTCCCTCCACAACATTCAAAGACTCCCTCTGGGACTCACCATCACACTGAGATAGTCCTTCCATGGGCATTCCATTGCTGGTGGAGAACAAGAAAGGGTATTGGAGAAGCATCTGGCTATTGCCCCCATAGTGAGACAGAGGCCAATCATCTGTCGAGACCTCCAAAGGACCACAGTGGATCTCAGCAGAAGATGCCCTTGGTATGCATCTGACCCCATAGCCAGGTGCTTCTCCAATCCCCTCCATTCTTCAACAGGAACAGAATGACCATGGGGGGACCACCATAGCACAACAGTGAGTCCTGGAGATGGTAACAGGGGAACCATGGTGGAATTCCACATGTAGAAGTCTATCCTCAACCATGTAGGTTTGGGGCCATGGTCTGAGAAGAAGCCATGGAAAGCGATGAGAAAAAGGCTGGTTTACAGAGGTACAGGTGATCTGGAACATCCTCACAAGATGCCTTTGTGTAGAACATTGTGAGAAATGGGAAACGGGATACGTCCCATTTGTGAATGGGCTGTCTCAGAACAAACATCTCAGCTACAACATTCCCATTAGCCTTGAGAGCAAAATTTTGGAAGCCAACTCATTCACACAAGCCACTGCTAATAAAATAATCCCATAATGTCCATTAATGTACAAACAACACCTCTGAAATGTCCTCTTGAAGCCTTGTTTGTTTGTTTGTTAAAATGGCCTGTATTTAAATGTGAAAATTGGAACACCGTCCAGCTGATTTGGGTAACATAATCCCTCTGGGGATTGAGGTGTCTTGATGTAGTGCAGGGGCGTAGGCCTGCAGTTCAGGAATTAGATATTGTTTTTAAGCCTGCCATGAAAGCAAAGTAATGAAAATGCAGCATTACCACACCCTGCTACCCCCTCCCTATAATATCTATAACATCTCATAATTGGCAATATTGGACACTTCAATGGGTCTAGTAGACTGGGGTGATCCAAAGTGAGGTCAGATGGAGGTCACAAGGACCTGGGAAGGTGTCTTAGAAATATTTTAGCAGACACATCCAAGATAGGATTAAGTGAAGCCCCTAGTAAATACCATTAATTGATGTGGGATCTCATTAAGATAAATCATCTTCTCCTCAAATTCTATGAGGAATATTTTTGCTGTATAGACAACCCCAATGACTGGTGCCATTGTGTGAGGCACAACCACATTGTGCCCTGTGCAATGCACAACTGCAGTGCACAATATTGCTGTAAGTGTAACTCTACTTCCACTGCTGTCAACAGAATGCAGCTATTGTGATATGGTGAATAATTTGTCCCACAGGCATTGTTGTTGTTGTGTGCCTTCAAATATAGTGTGCTTAAACATGTGCAAGTATGTCACACACAGGATGTCAGCCATCGTAAAGGACGTGTGATAAGAGAGGAATTGGCCAGTGTTAAGAACATAATTTCCTCTGCCAGAACGTCCTTCATTCACTTTCACTCTGACACCAACCATGACCATTACACACACACACACACACACACACACACATGAATCAGTAAGATTATGATCCATGCATTTAACAAAGTGGATTGGGATTCATGAAAGTTCATCGTTTTACAAATCTGTTCATTTTAAGGTTCAATAGTAACATGTGGAACATGGGGAACATGAACAGAGGCTATTAGCACTTAGCTTTCTGGATGGGTTGAAGGGCTTAATTGAGTGTCAAGACTCAAATGTTCTTCAGCTTAGGGAGCCTCTGAGCATACACAAAACTGTCTTTCAGCACTATTTTTATAGATTCTTTTTTATCCCATCTTTACACCAAGGAAATCACCCAAGGCAACACAGTTCTCTTCCCCTAGTTTGCCCTCACAACAACCCTGCCAGTTTCAGGGTTGAGTGGGGATTTAAACCTGGCTCTCCCCGAGCCCAGTATTCTTAAGACTTCCTGGATATACTGTATGTGTGATTGGGACACCGCTTGGGAAAGTTACTTTTTGGAGCCATGTCGGCCAGGGATTCTGGGAGTTCTGATCTAGAAGAGTAACTTTTCCAGGGTATGTAGTGGGTGCACAGCTTATAGGAAAGAAGTCAAGCTGGCTCAATATAATTATGCTGCTCTGTCCATGTCTCACCCACTGCCACCATGTGTTGTATGTTATCTTATGATCTTAATAATTGCAGTTCTAAGTCATCACTGACCAGGATGTTATTTCCGTATTTTCTTTGTGAAACTACCTTGCGTCCTTTAACTTCGTTTTTTACCATTTCCCTTTGAGTTTAATTATCACACAAATGTTCTTTGATCAGGAGTACTGCTCTCACCCCCTCCACCAGATTTTGGAACTATTTAATTCAGATTAAACAGTCACATTTCCTGGAATGTAAGAGTTATTCTCCTGCCTAAGAAACCTTTTAACTGCCTGTTTAAGTATTTGAAGGGGTGTCACATTGAGGATGGAGCAAGCTTATTTTCTCCTGCTCCAGAGACTAGAACACGGAACAATGGATACAAGCTCCAGGAACAGAGATTCTACCTCAACATTAGGAGGAACTTTTTGACAGTAAGAGCTGTTCAGCAGTGGAACACACTCCCTTGGAGTGTGATGGGGTCTCCTTCCTTGGAGATCTTCAAACAGAGGCTGGATGGCCATCTGTCAGGGATGCTTTGATTGTGATTTCCTGCATGGCAGGGGGTTGGACTGGATGGCCCTCGTGGTCTCTTCCAACTCTACAGTTCTATGATTCTATGTTTCTATGTCCAGAAACAGCAATTTTAGTTTATTGGCAATGTTAGTTTATAGGTACTTTTAAAATTTATTTTTAATAGGCATTTTCAGAGGCATTTGACAGGTCTCTCACCCCCAAGTTTTACGTCATTCTCTTCTCAACCCTAAGGGGTTTTCTTTTCTTTTTTAAAAAAGTAACTGAAAATAATAAAAAAGGAAGAAGCAACTCAACATGTAATGTAAAACAATATTTTCCAACACTAATGAGCAACAGCTATAGGTTACTTTTCAGACACTGTTAACGAGTAACAGGAACTAATGGCTTGTAAAAAGCAACTTTTCAAGATCTTGTTTTGCTCCAACAAGCTAATGCAATTATCCATTATGAAAATAACTTCCCATGTACACTTATGGCAGATGAACTCTAAACAGGAAAGAAATCTTGGGATGTGGTGAACAAATCAATGAGACCTTTAGCCCAGTCAGCTTGTAGCCACAGAAGTCAAAATCCATATTGTCACATCATCAGGGAGGAACTGGAAATAAAGCCATCAATACAATCAATAATACCTTACCAATTCTATGGAGAGCCAGCATGGTGTAAGGGTTTGAGTGTTGGACTAAGGCTCTGAGTGACCAGGGTTCAAATCCATGCTCAGCCATGGAAACCCACTGGGTGACCTTGGGCAAGTCACACACTCTCAGCCTCAGAGGAAGGCAATGATAAACCTCCTTGGAGGAAATCTTTCCAAGAAATCCCCATGATAGTTTCATCTTAGGGTTGCCATAAGTCAGAAATAGTTTGAAGACACACAGCAACGGAGGCTGGGGGGGCATAGCAGAGATGCATAACACACTGCCCAGGTTCCCTACATAGTGCTTAGGTAATGTAATTCTACATTCATGTAGTTACAGAGTGGATGCACTACACCTTCTGCTGAATATCCACATGCTGCAGTTGGTGGTGTATCTGCTAATGGGCTTGCTTATAGTCCCCTTGCGGAATAGCAAAAGTGCAGTGGGTTTTTTCTGCCATCCCAAAGAATCAAGTGGTATGTTGAAGGCATTGGTGAACAAGTTACACATCATCCAAGAATATACAACTGCATGATTGGAATCCTGTTCATTAGGTCCAATTAAAGTAGACCCATTCAATCAATTGTAGAACAGTAAGGCAACACAAAGGGAAGCTCAGGGCTTGTCTATACGAGGAAAGAAAATGTGGATTGGTGTGCACTAATGCCAATTTGAAGCAGCTTCTTTTAACTTTTTTTGGCAAGATTGCAGGCATGCAAAGCCATATGCATTTGTTGTTCAAATGGGCATGACTGCGAATCAAGATGGTGGGCATGAGTGAATTACTTGGGTTTTTATTGTCGCCAGTTGCCGCTGCTGAACCGTATTTTTTTTAAAAGCACCTTTCACAAAAGGTGTGAAAGTGCAATATTCTGTCTAAATAAATAGGGGGGGAAAGGGGGGGGGGAGAGGCTGTTTTGTTGCCTCAGTACATGATTGTACAGCAAAAATCCAACATGGCATTTCCAGGCACTTGCCTTGTTAGCAAGCTCTTCCCCCTGCACACATCCGACGATAAGAATCTAAACACAAGATTCATGTCCACTTCTGCTCTTATTGGGAGTGCGAATCAAAGCAAATCAGTTGTCCCAACAAGCGGGAATGTGCATTCCCCACGGAGCTTTTTAAAAACTTTGGGAAAAGCCATGAGGGCTTTTCCTGCAGAGTTTTTGGTGGATTTGGCCCCCCTCCTTTCGAATACGGCAGATTGATGCCGAATGCCATTTAGACAAATCATATTCTCCTTGAATTCTATGAGTATTTTCACTGTTTAGACAACCCTCCAGTTGATTTAATGTTTCTGCTCTAGCCAAGACTAACAATAGGATTTTGGCCCATATGAAATAGTTATACTTATGGAACCATGCTTATGAATCCATAAACTGAATACATTCATTGGACAATAGCCAACCTCGTGTGTCAGGAAATTCACATAGGTGTATGACACTAACAGGTGAACTGGGGGAGAGGTTAAATTCTTCTCCAAAGACAACTGTTCAGTTACTATAAGGAAGTATATTTCAATGGGAACAGGAAACTTTCCCAGAGGATTGTGCCTTGAATGTGGTATGTTAAAAATAAACAATACAGGTTGAGTATCCCTTATCCGAAATGCTTGGGATCAGAAGTGTTCATATTTTCGATCCCCCTCCTACCCAGATTTTGGAATATTTGTACTTCCATATACATAATGAGATATCTTGGAGAGGGGACCCAAGACTAAACACAAGATTCATGTTTCATATTCACATTATACATATAGCCTGAAGGTAATTTTATACACAATATTTCAAATAATTTTGTGCATGGAACAAAGTTTGTATACATTGAGCCATAGAAAGCAAAGGTGTCACTATCTCAGCCACCCAGGTGGACTATTTTGGATTTTGGAATATTTTGGATTCCTGGATAAGGGATATTCAACCTGTACTTAATCCCAGGGCACTTTCAAGTGAGTGTCTTTTAATTAAACCAGCTTAATTCTATTGAAACCAATCTGAAGTATATACTGTATCCCCCAATCACCTTCCCCTAATCTGCTGTTCTTGAGACTACAATTCCCATAAGCCCCAGCAATTGTCAATTTAACATGTCCAGAGAAAGGTGAACAAGATGATCAGAGGTTTGGATACCAAGCTCTACAAGGAATGACCTAAGGAGCTGCACGTGTTTAGCTTGGAGAAGAGATTATTTGAGAGGTGACATGAGAGCTAGTTTTAAATATCTGAAGGGATGCCATGTAGAACATGAACAGATGGATTCAAATTACAAGAAAATTGATTCTTCCTAAACCTTAGGAGGAACTTCTTTACTGCACAAGCTGTTCCACAGCGGTCATTTCAGAGAGCAGTGGGTTCTCCTTCCTGGGAGTCTTCAAACAAAGGTTGGAGGGTCACCTCTCAGGAATTAGTTGTGTATTTCTTCATGGCAGGAGGTTGGACTAGATGGCCCTCCTGATCCCTTTCAACTTTGATTTTAACAATTCCTAAAATCCCTCAGCCAGCATAACTCACAGTTACCTTTTAAGACTATAATTCCCATGATTCCTCAGTCAGCAGGACCACTGGCAAAAGTTACCTTTTAGGACTATAATCTGCTGCACCTCCCAACCAGCCTAGTTACTTTCTGGACTCCAGTTTCCAGCTGAGTCCACCAAAAGGAACTTTGCCAATCTTGGTCTAAAAGATCACCAGCGGGATCCAGAGAGGGGGGGGGTGATGACTTTCAACGCCACCCCCCTCCCTAAGTGGAACACTGTGCCCAGTTCTGGGCACCATAATTCATGAAGGATATTAACAAGCTGGAATGTGTCCCGAGGAGGGCAACCAAAACGGTGGGAGGTCTGGAAGCCATGCTCTATGAGGAGCAGCTTTAGGGAGCTGGGTATGTTTAGCCTGGAGAAGAGAAGGCTAAGAGTTGATATGATAGCCATGTTTATATATTTGAAGGGATGTCACGCTGAGGATAGAGCGAGCTTGTTTTCTGCTGCTCCAGAGACTAGAACACAGAGCAATGGACTCAAAACTACAGGAAAAAAGATCCCACCTAACCATTCCACCTGACAGTAAGAGCTGTTCAGATATGATAGCCATGTTTAAATATTTGAAGGAATGTCAGTCATACTGAGGATGGAGCCAACTTGTTTTCTACCGCTCCAGAGACTAGGACAGAGAGCAATGGACTCAAACTACAGGAAAAGAGATTGCATCTAAACATTCCAACTGACATTAAGAGCTGCTTGGGAGTGGAACAGGCTGCCTGGGAGTGCGGTGGTCTCCTTCTCTGGAGGTTTTTAAACAGAGGCTGGCTGGGAGTGCTTTGAATTGTGTATTCCTGCAAGGCAAGGGGTTGGACTAGATGGCCTTTGTGGTCTCTTTCAACTCTTAGAGAGTCTAGTGGAGCAAAGCAGGCGAGGGGCCTGAATCCCCCTCTTCCTCCTCCATGTCTGGACCTTGTTGGGGAGGATTGGGGGGGGGGCTCTTCAAGGCTTTAATGAATGAGTGCTTGTGAGATCCGAGGAGGGGGAAGAAGGAGGAGGTGGGGGCGTAGGGAAGGCGCGGCGGCTGGCTAGGGATGCCGATCTCCTGGAACCAAATCGCGACCTGGCGACTGGCTGGCGCTGGCCAGACTCCTGATCCTCCCCGAGCCGCCCAGGGAGCTCTCGGCCAGGAGGACTAGAGTTTCCCCGCTATCAGGTTCTGCGCCCAGGGCGCACGTGCGCCCTGGGCGCAAAACCTGATAGTGGGGAAACTCTAGTCCTCCTGGCTGAGAGCTCCCTGGACTGGCCCTGGCTGGCTGGCAGGGAGGAGGAGGAGGAAGAGGAGGAGAAGAGGAAGGCCCACCAAGCTAGCCTCCCCCACGACCCACTTTGCAGGAGGAAGAGAAGGAGGCACTTGGAGAGGAAGACCAGGAAAGCTGGGGAGGGGAGAGGTGGCCAAGTCTAATGCAAGAGCTCTTAACCTTTCCTTTACCCTTGACATATCTTGTGTTGCCCCCAAGGCTTAATGCAAGACTTAAAACCTTTACAACAACAGTAACAATATCTGGTGGGCACCCAAGGCTTAATGCAAGACTTAAAACCTTAACAACAATAACAATATCTGGTGATGAGGATGATACAATTACACCATCCATTAAACCTTCCCCAAGAGATGCTGGAAGGAGAAGAGAAGACTTTTCTCCTGCTTCTTCCTGCAAGGTTGTGGCTGGGGCCAACAACACCTGGTCTTGGTTGGCGGTCTCCTGTCTCAATACTACCCAGGACTGACCCTGCTTAGCTTCCAAGATTAGACAGCATTGGTGCCTTTAGGGCTGTGGCTCTTAACCTTTGCTTTACCAGGAACCCCCTTTAAATATCTTTGGTTGCCGTGGACCCCCAAGATGTAACTCAAGATTTAAAACCCTAATAATAACAACAATAATGCCTAATAATAATAACAGCAACACAACTTCACCATCCATTAAACCTTCCCCAAGAGGCACTGGAAGGGGGAGGGAAGACTTTTCTCCTGCTTCTTCCTGCAAGGTTGTGACTGGAGTCGACTGAATGGCAATGCGCAAGCCGAGTCAGCCAGCTAGCCTTTGCCTTGGCTCCTGTCATGTGGCCGCTCCACTGCAGGGAGGCGGTGGCCTGAATAGCCTTCAAGCTTTCGCAGACCCCCTGGGAGGACATCACAGCACCCTGGACCACAGGTTAAGAACCACTAGACTAGCAGGCCCCGTGCAGAGCTGGCAGGGAGGTGGCAATTCTCAAAAAACCCCTAGCGTGGCCCAGTCACTATTTTTGGGATGACAGTTCTCAAGTGTGTGTGTGTGTGTGTGCGTGCATGGGTGCATGTGTGTTGGAAACATAGAATTGGAGAACCATAGAATAGATTAATTCTATGGTCTTAGAACCATAGAATTAGAGTTGGAAGAGACCACAAGGGCCATCTAGTCCACACATCCCCTGCAGGAATACTCAATCAAATCATTCCCAACAGATGGCTATCCAGGCTCTGCTTTAAAACCTCCAGGTCACTGGTCGATTTATGGCAACCTTATGAATTTCATAGGGTTTTCTTGGGCAAGGAATGCTCAGAGGTGGTTTTGCCAGTTCCTGCCTCTGAAGTAGAGCCTACAACACCTGGTCTTGGTTGGCGGCCTTCCATATAAATGCTATCCAGGACTGTCCCTGCTTAGCTTCCAAGATTAGACAGAATCTGGTGGTTTTAGGGCAGTAGCTCTTAACCTTCTCTTTACCAAGGACACCCTTTAAATATGTTTTGTTGCTGTGGACCCCCAAGACTTAACTCAAGATTTAAACCCTAATAATAATGATAATACAATTACACCATCCACTAAACCTTCCCCAAGAGGCACTGGAGGGGAAGGGAAGACTTTTCTTTTGCTTCTTCCTGCAAGTTTGTGGCTGGAGTGGATTGAATGGCAATGCACAGTCCAAGCCAGCCAGCCTTTGCCTTGGCTCCCATCATGTGGTCGCTCTACTACAGGGAGGAGGTGGGCCAAGTAGCCTACAAGTTGACATCGAGGACCTCTGGGGGTCCCCGGACCATTGGTTAAGAACAGGTATTTAGGCCCTTCTCAAGTGTACTATTTTGCAATTACAGCTTCCAGAATTCCATCGCCAGTATGGCTAGTGGCTTAAAAAAAATCAATAATCTCCCAATTACAAACACAACGATGACAACAGCCTTTATTACAGTCAACAAACCATGAGGTGACACCTTAAATGCATAGTAAAACAACACAGTAAAAAACATTCGTATTAAATACACTTGCTACCATACAGTTTAAAATATGGTATTAAAGACTGTTTACTAAATACCTTAGTTGTTACAGGATAACACAATGATAAAAAACAGATTTAAATATTCATTTGGCGATTTATTAAAAGGAATAGATCATTTCTGATGTCCCTTTTTATTATTATCATGAATCACTAACATGCCAATTCACCCATACTATAGAAATGTTAATTAAAAACTATGATAACAGCCAAAAACATTGTAACACTTATAGGTTTTGGACTAGCAACTCCCAGTTACATTTGGGGTTCTAGCAACTGCCAGAATCCTCCAGCCAACATGGCCAGTCACTATGGTGGACTACAACTCCCAGAATCCTCCAACCAGCAGGGCCAATGACACTTTTTGGACTACAAGTCCCAGAATCCTCCAAACAGCATGGCCAGTTACCTTTTTAGATTCAAAGTTACTATTTTGGATCAACAACTCCCTGAACCACCCCAGCTAGCATGGCCAGTTATGATTTTCAGGCTAGCAAGTCTCAGAATCCTCCAAAATAGCCTGTTACCTTAAAAAAAAAAAAAAAAAAACTCCTAGAATCCCCCAGGAACCAGCATGGTGCAGTGGTTTAAATGTTGGACGATAACTCTGGAGACTAGGGTTCGAATCCCCGCTCGGCCATGAAAACCCACTGGATGACCCTGGGCAATTCACACACTCTCAGCCTCAGAAAACCTCATGATAGATTTGCCTTTGGGTCACCATAAGAAAATCACATTCAATCCACCCACCCCACCCCAATATTTAATGTGGTTTGTCCTAACTTCTCTTTCAAAAACCAGGAATGTGTCTGATTCTAATGTCCAGCTTACCTTTCCCTTACCATTTTGGTGTGAAAAGGCTTTTCCTTCAGTTAAACACAGGTGCTCCACAATGGAGAGTAAAATGGGAGGAGCGCCCACTCCCCTACATAAGGGCTTAAATACCCTTCAGCCACCTGATCCCATCTGATCTTGGAAAGTAAGCAGGGCCAGATCTGGTTACTACTTGGGGCTTGTCTCTGTCACAGTAGCGCATGAAACCTCTGAGCATATAAAGAGATTCAAGCAGCAAAAAGTTCACAGCAGAGTGTTGTTCCTTCAGGCAACAAAATAAAGAAAGAAACAATGCTTTTACCTAAGAAACTGTTTTGCTTTATTGAAGCATAAACAGAATATCTTCAAGGATACATATTGATATACAGAGATTCAAAATAGGATTGAACATACATTCAGAAAGCAGCAGAGAGTAAAACATTCAATCCCCTTAGCTTTATATATAAGAAAACAAACATGCCCTCTGCACTGGTGAGATCACATTGCAGACTGCTTAGCTGCATACACCAGAGAAGGCAAGGCCATCAAACTGTCAAGTCATCAATCTCAATATTCAAGGTAATTCCAATGAACTCTTGCATCCAGTTTCTGCAGCTTAGCTCTTTACAGCATAAATTTACCAACTGAATGTTCCATTGTCCACAACAGTCTACAATAGTGAAAATCCCTGAAAACGCCCCCCCCCAAATCTGGCCTGATAAGCTACATGACATGCAACCTTTCCCCCGAATCTGGTGTGATAATGCCACACGACATATGGCTCTATCTGCACTGGACCCAGGGAATACTACCTTAATCCAGGTTTTAGAAAACTCACAGGGGCCCATCTACATAAGGGAGGGGGATGGAGTACCTCACAGTAATGACATTTCACAGCAGCAACAACATGTCTTAACAGTATTTTTGGCCTCAGAAAGCCCCCATAAGCCTCGTATTTCAAATGGTGGCTGCGAGTGATTTACCTGCATTAGTTCTTTGCTGCTGCCGAACTTTTTTTTTAAAATCGTCTAAGGTGTGCTGGAGCAATAGCGTGATTTTCCAATTTAACAGGAAAGCAAAAACCAAAACAAAAACCGTACCCCATTTTATCGACTTAGCGATCGCTTGCTAAGGTGAAAATCTTGCCCTGCTAGCAAGCCCTGCCTCCTTTGCTCGCCCAGCCAATCAGCTTTGTGCTTCCCTCCAAATCACTTGTCCTAATGAGCAGGAAAGCACAGCCGCAATGGCTTTCCCAGTTTTTGGTGTTGTTGTTGTTGTTTTGCCGTTTTCGGCCCCCCTCCATCCAAATAATGTAAATTTAAGCAGGAGCCCATATAGACAGGTAGGATTCCCAGCAAATTTCATGAGGGTTGTTTTTTCCAGAGTTTGCTTGAAACTCCAGAGAAAACTGTTACCTAGCCCCATCATCATGAGGCTAGCCAGCCGTTTTGACTTCAGAGAAGTGACTAGCACCTGATTTCACGGAGCTCAGGGCAGGCAATTGTGCACTGGAAAAGCAGTGCCCCAGTGCTAGTCACCCTTTCTGAGGTCAGAATGACCAGCCAGCCCCACCATCATGAGGCTAGCCACTCAAAAGTAAAAATCAATGAAACAACAGTTTAGTTGAAAACATAAAGTTAAAACCATATAAAGCACAATTAAAATATAGCACAGCCCCATTAAGAGCCCTGTCTGCCACATAAATGACAAGCCAAAGGCCTGCATGAATCAAAAGGTCTTTTCTGGGCAGACGATGATGACGATGATATTTGTCGGAATCCTGTAGAAGCCTTACATCTTCGTAAGTGGACTTATGGGAATTAGAATTGTGTAGTTGTGTAATGTCTGTATCTAATAGAAGACTGCTGTTACATTACTACGTAGCAGAGCTGGAAAAGCGTGCAGTGCACATCAGTGTGCATTACACAGTCATGCGCATTGTGCACCAATGTGCTTCACACACTGATGTGCATTGCACACCAAGGCCCATAGTCCCAGTGCACCTTGGGTGCTCATGCCGGTGTCCCATTATGCATCTTTGCAATTTAGTAAAGGGGTTTCTTAGCACCTCTGCTACATAGCTAGATATACATAAAGTTATGCAATGTAACATGTCATATAGTATTCCAGCAAATAACAATAGAGTACAGCCACATATCTAAGGGACCGGTACCCATGGTTTCACTTACCTGCATCCCCCCAAAAAAAGTTCTCTCTAGGCATTTTAAAGGTCCTCCAGTGGAATTCTGTGGTATGCTTCCACCAAAGATTAACCGTAGAGTCATACTGGTGGACATAAAAAATGCCTGGAGAGGCGTTCTCTCTAGGAACATCTAGGTTCTCCAGCATGACTCTATGATATGCTTGGGCCAGAAGTTATTCATTGCAATAGGGTTCTCTGTTATCCATGTTTCCATGGTAAGTCCAGGAACGCAATCCCTGCTGCGCTGGGCAGGGCACGTTTCTAGGATGGAGGACCATCGCCTCCCAAAAATACTACTCTACGGTGAACTCGCCACGGGTCAGCGTAAGAGGGGCGCTCCAAAAAAGTGATACAAAGACTCCCTGAAACAACATCTCAGGCTTGGCCAAATTGATCACCAACAGTGGTCCGCCCTGGCCTCACATCGGGAGGCATGGAGACGCACTATCCACAATGCTGCAGCCTTATTTGAGAACTCACGACGAACAAGTCTTGAAGAGAAACGACAACGCAGAAAGAATTACAACCCAAAAACATCACCCAAGGAGACCTTCTGCTGTGCTTTTGGCAACCGGACTTGTTTATCTCGAATTGGCCTTTTTAGTCATCAGCGCGCTTGCAGAAAGCGCGGGATGAGTCCTTCCTGAATCTTCGTTTGCGAAGAAAAGCCAGCCATCTGTAACTTATTGTTGCTAGCCACTTTGGCTGCCTATTTTGGTGGGAAGGTGGGGAATAACAACAAACAACCACCACAAAACCCATGAATGAAATCACCATAGATAGGATCACAATAGCAGAATTACAAAAAGTGACACTGCTTGAAATGTGCCACATGATCCAAAGAGACCTCATTGAATCTTATATTCATGGGCAGAATCTTAATCATGGATGGTCCAAAACGCTAGCCAGTAATGCCTTGTGGGCTGAGAGAACACTGAAAGTGAGAGATCATAATATCTGTAATTTATTATTGTTAGCCTCCCTTGAGACTTTTTTTTTTTTTAGCCTTTTTGGCTGGGATGTGTTGTTGTAATATAATTTATTATCAATAATATATCATGGATTTGCATCCATCCATCAAATCATGGATTTGCATCCATGCAAATGGATCTGGCTGCCTACCTGTGTAGATGCTCCTACCATATGAATATACAGTTATGTGTGTGCATGTGTTTATGTATACGTACATGCATGCATGCATACATATATAGAGATATCTGTCCCTCTCCCTGTACGACTGCCTTTCCGGCGAACTGTCTCAAATGCAGCAGTGTAATTTCTCCGCCGATTTTGATTGACATGCTGTCCCTGGGATCATGTGTTAATCCCTTCTTCACTCAAGCCTTTTCATAACTCATTTCTCTCTGCTAGATGGAGACTCTGATGGTTACCGAGGCAACCATGATAGCGCTAAGCCATTTCCCTCTCTGCAAGGAGACCATTATTCCGCGTGCATAGACCATTTGCAACAAAGGTCGCCACAAAGTCATCCCCAACACAGCACACGTTTATTAAACTTTTATTCTTTGTTCCTCACCGCCTGGCCCTCCTCCTCCTCCTCCTCCTCCTCCTCCTATGTCCCCACCCCCACCCCCTCGTCTCTTAACTGATACACTAGTTGGCACTTGTATTACAGAGAGAGGTGGGGAGGGAAGCTGAAGAAAATAGTCCTTAATAATGATGGGAAATAAGTAATATTGTTTCTGAATTGCACTGTAAAAATCAGCCTCCTCCGAGAACTTTGAGCCCAGAGAGATTATGCTGACATGGGCAACTTTCACATCCTTGATTTCAGTGTGCCCTTTGCTAAATAAATGATGCTTAACAAAAATCAAAACGAGGAAAGTAACATCTTCAGTTGTTGCCCTCCACATGTTGTTACACTACAATTACCGTTATCCTCAGCCAGCTCAGACAATGGTGAAGGCCACAACAGGATGCAATCTGGGAACATCTGGAGGGCCACAGGTTGTCCACCCTGATTTAGGGAAAGAGGGAATTCAGACTTTTGATCAGCATTAGACAAGCGGAGTGGGATGGGAAAAGACATGAGGGGATTTCACATAACTCACTCACCCCAATAAGGCACCCTTAAGATCTGATCCCATGGGGAAGGGGGGCAAACCAATGTAAGCCAACATGATAATCAAGGAAGAACATGATTCATGCTTTCACATTGGTTACATAAGCATGGGATAGGATGCCCTTCCACAACTCTCCAAATTCATTGGACCACAACTTCCATCATCCCCAGGCAGAATCACTATTGGGCTTTAGCGTGCTCTGTTGTAGTCCCACAATCTGAAGAGCAGCAGGTTGGGAAAGACTGGACCATTATTTATTATAAGCTGAAATACTTCTAATAAAGCTTCTCAGGTCTCTAGCTAAGGGTTCCATGGGGCCACCTGTTTTCTCTTCTCCCTCTTTTTTTCTACTTCAGGACCTTTAACAGCAGCACCTTAGTGAGTCCTCTTTCATTTCCGTACCCTTTTAAACCTACAGAATATTAGCAGCAGTACCTTATTGTTGTTGTTGTTGTTGTGTTCCTTCAAGTTGTTTCTGAGCTAAGGCGACCCTATCATGGGGTTTTCTTGGCAAGATTTGTTTGGAGGTTTGCCATTGCCTTTCTCTGAGGCTGAAAGAATGTGACATGCCCAAGGTCAGCAGTGGGTTTCATGGCTGAGCAAGGATTCAAACCCTGGTCTCTAGAGTCACAGTCCAATGCTCAAACCACTATGCCACATTGACCCAGCAGTGCCTTACCCCTCTCCTATTTTCCTATCCCTTTTTTCCCAGCTCAGGAATCACAGGAGCAGCAGAAGATGAAGATGCAGCAGCAATGTCCATGTCGTCTATTCTTTTGTGAACTTCATTAGCATGCATAAACAGGGAACAATGGTCACCAGTATTTTTAAAGGCCAATTTGAGGAGTATGGCCACTGGAGTCCTCAGGTGCCCTACTAATTATTTCCTCAAGATGGATCAGTTGTTAATAGTTGACCATTAAGAAATACAACAGCCACTTGCTTAGATCATCCATAGTTGACCTCTAGAGCCAAGAGTACAGAAATAAGAATAAATATCAATAGTATAGTGTCTAGATCAAGAGAAGTAATAGTGCCACTCTATTCTGCTTTGGTCAGATCTCACCTGGAATACTGTGTCCAGTTCTGGGCACCACAATTCAGGAAGGATATTGAGAAGCTGCAACGTGTCCAGAGGAGGGTGACCAGGATGGTGGAAGATCTGCAGGCCATGCCCTGTGAGGAGTGGCTTAGGGAGCTGGGTATGTTTAGCCTGGGGAAGAATAAAAGAATCATAGAATCATAGAGTTGGAAGAGACCACAAGGGCCATCCAGTCCAACACCCTCCCTTGCAGGAATACACAATCCAATCACTTGTGACAGATGGCCACCCAGCATCTGTTTAAAAACCTCCAAAGAGCTGTTTGGCAGTGGAACACACTGCCCCAGAGTGTGGTGGAGTCTCCTTCTTTGGAGGTTTTTAAACAGAGGCTGGATGGCCATCTGTTGGGAGTGCTTGGATTGTGTATTACTGCAGGGCAGGGGGTTGGACTAGATGGCGCTTGTGGTCTCTTCCAGCTCTATGATTGTATGATTCTATCTCCTCAGTCATGCAGAGAACTATGCAAAGTCTTTCTCTGTGTGTATTTCTGATTCTAAGATTACATTTTAGAAGCTGAACAAGCTCCTAGTCCTCATTATGGATGAGAGCGACTCAATGCCCAGAACAACAGTCAAGGCTGAAGTAATTGTATTGTGTTTAGCCATAGGCGATTGCAAACCCAGAGCGAAGACTGTCTGTCAGTGACCCTTGTGGTCTGTGAAAAAAGCAGGAGCTTCATGTCCCTGCATCTCTTCTCTGTGACAGTACTTTATATAAATTCATGTGAATTAACGTTTATGTCAACTTAGCTTAGTTTAGCTCGTCATTTTAAAAGGACAGACATCAGACCACCTTCATGGGATGCTTACATGACTCCAAATACAGTAAATAAATATATGACCAAAAGAAAAAAGAACAACAGAGGATGAAGCTTTGCATGAAAATTTCTCTTGTTAATTTCCATGTATAAGGGCACATCTAGTAATAATAACTGTAATATAAATTTTTAAATATACTATATATCCCACCAGAATGGCACATATTGTCACCCGGTGATTTATGTATCTGTTTGCTCAAACAGCTCTTCAGGAGTTAAGTGTGGAAGGATGTCTTCAAGGTCCCTGCCTTTTCTCCCAGTGCAGGTTTAGTGACTCCAATGTCAGTCGGGAAGTGAATCCAGTCCATATTTTGTATTGGACTTGAAGGGTGCTATCCAAGGTTCTGAACCTAGTTTGGCGCTAGATTTCAAGACCTCAGAGAGCTCCTTTAAAGATACATAGACATCCAGAGTAGATTCACCATCCCAGTGAAGCCATTAGCCATGACTGTCTTCTCCCCAATAATGGTTCTTTATCTTTGGAGCCAAATGTCAACAAGCTTTTTCTTTGTTTGCTTTTAAAAATAAGAGGACATCAGAAATCTGATCTGCCATTCACTTAGACTTCTACCACAGATACAGCCCTTTTTTCTGCCCACCACTAGTTTAGTACCAAAGTATATGCTTTGCTTGCAAGATATCTCAAGCCTAGCATTTCCAATAATCTAGGATCTAGAGCTATCATAGTAGACCATATTGAGCTAGATTACATGTGGGCAATTTCTGCATGATTGGGGCCAATTTTCTGCCCTGAAGATCTGCCAAAAATAGGCTGCCAAAAATGAGGGAATGGGAGTGGCCAAAAGTCCACTTCAGGGGCTGTAAAAATATCCTTGGAGGTCACATATGCCTCCCTAGATCACACTTTGGCCAGTGCTATGTTCTATGTTGTTATGACTGGGGTCTCTTTCATCCTACACAATGACAGCACCATGATACCCCTTTAACTGCCATGGCTGAATCCACCAAAATCCTGGGATTTATAATTTTGTGGGGATTTAGAATTCCTTGCCAGAGAGCTGTAGTGCCTCCCCGAAGTGTCAACTCCGTAATTCCATAGGATACAGCCACAGCAGGTAAAGTGGGATCAAAGTGCTTATAACTGTGCAGTGTGTAACAGACTTGTGTGCAACCTGTGGAAGTTACTCTGGTTGAGATCCTGCATTGCTTCAGTGTAGCATAAATATCCACCAGCAGAGTTATATTATGCTTTGACTGCACAACCCCTGTACTGAACAGCAACGTAGTACAACCACAGCAATGCGCAATGCATATCCACATGCTATTCAGTGAGCTTTGATGCGCATCTGCATGCACAATGGTTCGGTGTGCAGAACTTCACTTCCTCTTGTTTCAATTGGATTCATCCATTGAACTACATGCGTAGTGCAACTTAAACTTGTGTGTGCGGCTAACAGGATGCCAGGCTATAACGGTGGAATGCCAACCTATAACTCAAAGCCAGCATGGCCATTGGAAACTGTACTCCAAAATAGCATCTTTCCGAAGCTCTTTTCAGTCATTCCATAAGTATGTGTGTGTCCCCATGATACTCGCCCAAAGCACAAGAGAAAGAGACCATAGCCATGTTTGCAAAACAAATAAATGAGGGGCCTTTTGAAAAGGGAAGAGAATACATGGCAGGTATCTACCAGTTCCTTGGGCTAATTGATGGCCTCTCTATACATCATCCTAGATAAAGGGCCCTTGTGTAGTAAATGCTGATGTTTAGAGCCTCCCGATAGCATTTTGTTAACAAGAAGATAAGGGAGGAGCAAGATGTGTTTGTTTAGCTGCCTATAGATAAACCTCATGGGGGTCTTTGTTAAGCTTTTTCTCCCTTCCCCCATGACCGATGGCAAGGCCCAGTTGCAATAAATAATACTCCAGCCCCTGGATCAGCCACCTGACATTAGAATATCCAGTGCAAGAGGCAATCTAAACAGGTCCAGATTTATGCACTGGCAACATAAACTGTATTTCAGGACCTCAGATTGTAAGAAATCTCTAAATATGAAAAGATAAAGTTGTACATAATTGTTAGATGAATGCATATTTGTTTGCAGGGCATATTAAACTTCACACAAGCTAAATCCACACCTGCAAAATAATTTGTCCTTACCTCAATCCTGGTGCTGTTTGAACACATGACATTCCTTCTGTATTGAAATGAAAGCACTTCTTTACCATGCCTGAGGGCTTTAAAGTGATTTTAAAAAACAACAAAACCTTTTACTCCACAATTTCAAGGAAAAACCAGTAGGATTTTGAAGGTGGGGTGGTTGGGATAGGTGCCACTGGCAGGTTACCTTGGCATTTTCAATGGGCAAGACTGGTGTCGCCATTTTTATTGTTGTTGATGTGCAGTCACTTCACCAGAAAAGCCCATGAATGGCAGAAGAAGAAAAAAGGAGAAGAATGAAGTGGTACTCTGGGGGAGAAGAAAAAAGAGATACTGTAGTGACGGGCACTGAGGGCACTGTCTGACCTTTCAGCCATCTTGTCCCCTCCAAGCACTGCAATAGCCTGGATTCCAGTCCATTATCATATCCACAAACTTTATAACCCCCCTTCCTAACCACCATCCCCCCTCCCATTTGAAAGGAATCTAGGAATCTTAGTGGAGCACAAGCTGAACATGAGTCAGCAGTGTGATGCGGCAGCCAGAAAAGCCAATGCAATCCTTGGCTGCATCAATTGGAGTATAGTGTCTAGATCAAGGGAAGTCATAGTGCCACTCTATTCTGCCTTGGTCAGACCTCACCTGGAATACTGTGTCCAGTTCTGGGCACCACAATTCAAGACGGATGTTGACAAGCAGGAGTGTGTCCAGAGGAGGGTGACCAGAATGGTAAAAGGTTTGGAAGCCATGCCCTATGAGGAGCAGCTTACGGAGCTGGGTATGTTTAGCCTGGAGAAGAGAAGGTTGAGAGGTGACATGAGAGCCATGTTTACATATTTGAAGGGATGCCATACTGAGGATGGAGCAAGCTTGTTTTCTGCTGCTCCAGAGATTAGGACATGGAGCAATGGGTTTAAACTACAGGAAAAGAGATTCCATCTAAACATTAGGAAGAACTTCCTGATGGTAACTGCTGTTTGGCAGTGGAACACGCTGCCTTGTAGTGTGCTGGCGGCTCCATCTTTGGAGGTTTTATCAACAGAGGCTGGATGGTCATCTGTCAGGGATGCTTTGATCATGATTCCTGCATGGCAGGGGGTTGGACTGGATGGTCCTTGTGGTCTCTTCCAACTCTATGATTCTATTCTATGAATGTCAACACTTTGGCACACTTGGTGAGGATGTGAGAGAGAGCCTTCTCTATGGCTGCTCCCAGACTATGGAACTCCCTTCCACAGGAGGTCCGTTTGGCCCCCTCTCTGTTTTCTTTTCGTTGGCAGTTGAAGACATATGTATTTAGGCAGGCGTTTGACATGTGAATTTTACTTGGGGTGCTGTTTTTCAATGTTGAAGTTTTTATTGATTTCATTTTTTAATTATGTGGTTTTACCTGTAGTTTAATAATGGAAATTTAATTTAATTCTTTTTTAACTTTTGTAATTTGTGATGTTTTTGTTGTATTTTTTTTAACTATTGTAACCTGCCTTGAATCCCATCTTGGGAAAAAGGTGGGATATAAATCCAATAAATAAATAATAAAATATTTGAATGTCCAAAGGCTCACAGGCTTCTGAAATGAAGGCATCCCTTCAGGCATTCGAATACTAAAAAAAAAAATGGAGACACCATGCTTGCTGGATGGGGATGCCTAGCTAAATCCCTTTGGGGCCCTTCCTGCTGTGAACGTTGCTCACTTCTCTCCTGTTAGGCTTAAGATATGAACAATCAGGGATCAATCCCCTTGTCATGCCCCATGAATCTGATAGAGCCAGATGAGGAGGACATGACAGAGAATGGTCCTATGGACCCTGGTACAGATTTATCTACACCTGTGTCAGCAGGGAACCCTGCCAACGTAGAACCACAAGCAGAAGAGCTTGGTCCTAGTGGGTTGGCACCAGTCCCAGCAATGAGCCCTGCCAAGTCAGATAAGGAGGAGGAAGAGGAGACAGACTTACCCATACCATACTTCAGCCAGCAGAGATCCCAAAGGAAGCTTAGAGGAGATCGATGAGGCTTTATCTGAAACACTGGCTCATTAAGGATCACCTGGCACAGCCTTGATTGCTATACGTATGTCTTGGGGGAGCTATGGAACCTTTGTCAGAGATCAACTGATCTTCCTGGTGAAAGCTTCCTGTTGGTTATCTTTGACTCCTTGTTCCTGTTGCCTTGACTCCTGTTTAGACTATGCTGTTGCCTGATCCTGTTGACCAATGGACTTGCTTTTGGGACCCATGCTGATTTATGGAAGCCTATGACACTTGGACTGTTTACTAGACTACTTTTTGCATATCTCTGCCTGTTTCTGTTGACTCTTATCTGGACTTTACTTAAACTGCCTCGTTAAGAGTTTGCCGCTTTCCCAGATATTGTTTATACTTTTGCTGGCATTTGGCTGCATTCCTGGACACCCCTCCTCCACCTGAAGTACCCCCAAGCGCTACCACCCCAACATTGCATCTGCCCTGCTCCTTCTAGTATGAAAGACTCAAATTCACATTCTCATGCTCTGCTGTCTCATTTTTTTTCTACTGGCAGACAAAGATCATTTTACTCAGGCAGAGTTTTGACTGCTAAGCTGGGGTGTGCTGGAAGGAGGTTTTAACTAGTGGCTCCTGCTTTTCTTCTCTTGTTTTCCTGATGTCTTTATTAGTGCTTTTATTTGGTTTTGTGTTTTAAACTGTATTTGTTTGATTTTAGTGCTATCTGCTTCAGAGGGTGAACTGAATAAGAAGGAACCCAGTGAGAGAGCCATCCAATGGGAGTGCAGGTGGGTGGTAGGAATGACAGGAAAACAAGGAATTGGTTGATTTTGGATATGCATGCTGGGAAGAAGAAAAAATGCAGCCACCATGACTTTGGGTGAAGGAAATGTGTGGTTTCCAAACGAATTTCAGTTTAGATTTAAAATGGGTGACTTTGCTGTTAACGGGGTCAAACCGGGGCAGGATACTGTGCACTGGAGCTGAATTATTTTGCAGGTGCAGATTCAGCTGCAGTTTGGGGTGGGCTGAGGATCACGTGGCCTTCCAGACATTGTTGGATTGCAACTCCCAGCTTTCCTATGCTAGCTAGATGTGCTGGGACTTGCCGTCCAACAACATTTGGAGGGCTACATGATCTCCACTCCTAAGTAGGGTGTTGGCAAAGCTTAATCCAGCTCTGAATTTAACCAAGGAACCAACTTTTGCAGAGATACAAGTCCTTTCATTATGATTATTAGGATAAATCAATCAATTAGTCAGTCACCACCTCTAAATTTTTGTATCTGTCCTGAGATTGAGGACATTATCACACGAGCCCCCTTGTCGCTGCAATTGCGTTTGCAAAAGTGAATGGATAGAAACTGGTTTGGCAGCCCTCAATATTGCATGTCCTTTAAATAGCGCAGTCCCTTCAATAGTGCACCTGAGGCTGTTTCAGCCACTGATGATTTCTTGGCTCTCTTCTGGACTCTCCCTTAACCCCTTCCTCCTTGCCCTATTGCCCTACCTAGCACACCTTTCATGGTTTTCTATTTTTATTTTTAGTTGTAATGCAGTTTGGCAGTTATGGCAATGCAATTTAGTGAAACAAAGAAAAAAGAAAAGAAAGGAAAGTGTCTGTGGGGGGGCAGAAAACCAACCTTTTGGGGGATACCAGGGGAGGAGACTGAGACCACATGAATGCCCAGACTCTGGACTGCAACTAGAGAAATTTATTGCACCCGAGGAGGCTGGATGGCCATCTGTCAGGAGTGCTTTGTCTGTGTGTTCCAGCATGGCAGGGGGTTAGACTAGATGGCCCTTGTGGTCTCTTCCAATCTATGATTGGGAGCTTATTGATGGGTGTTCCCCATCAATGGCAAGGGATACCCCAACCACACTTTGGAGGCACAGCAGCAACAATTTGGATGTGACATCATGTGATAAGTATCACCAAAGATGTTATTATCAAGCTTTAATTCTGCTTTAAAAGGCTCATGTGATAAAGCTCTTAGCTTCCTCAAGGGCTAAAACCACAGAGACAGGGAAAACAATAGCTCCCTCTGGCCACAATGATGCTGTACTGCACAATCTTTCATTCCAGATCCCTACAGAATCATAGAATCATAGAGTTGGAAGAGACCACAAGGGCCATCCAGTCCAACCCTTGCCATGCAGGAATACACAATCAAATCATTCCCAACAGATGGCCATCCAGCTTCTGTTTAAAAACCTCCAAAGAAGGAGACTCCACCACACTCCGAGTCTTCTTTTTATTTTCCCTGCAATCTTCCACGGATGTTCAAAGTCTCCTCGAAGGCCAATGTGGCCCCACTGGCCTTCCACAGTTGCCCTCTCCTAAGCTATAGTGCTTCTCCATCACCTGCTCCTCTCTCTCTACCAACCAGCACAAGGTCATGTAAGGTGGGGGGAGTTGGAGCAGGTTAAAGGTGGGGGTTTTATAAGGTAGAGAGGAGACACGGTGCGGTTCTGCCTGTGGGGAACTTTATGCTACATCTCCCTGACCCAGGATCTCAGCCTACTATTTTAAATGCATGAATGAATAATAAATAAATGCCACTGGTAGCAATCTCGCCATGAAGAAAGCCACTGAAAACAAATCAGCTTTAATACAGGGCTCATCCAGAAGCAAAGAATTCATGGTTTCACATGCAAACTTTTTCTTGAAATATCCCAGGTTTCCCTCACTTCCCCCCTCCCTTGTGTTCTTCCTCCTTCCCCTCCCACAGATCATGTGTCTCATCTAGACTCCGGCAACATTTCAGAAATGGATTTTCACCCATTTTCACTAAGCCTTTGTGAAGAGCTACCTGGCAACTATGTTGTTGAGTTGTGCTGTGATGAATGGGTGTGAAGTAATGGGTGGGAATAACAGAAGGCAGCCAATCCCAGCACAGAGAACACTGTAATGGGAGGGAGTGGACTCTATGAGTGAGAGGTGGATTTTTTTTTTTTAAGAGACTATTTGAGAGTTGTCAGTTGAGAGTTAACTGTTGAGACACTTGGATGAGTCAGTTGTGAGAGTCAGTGGGGAGTGAATGTGTACTAGGTCTCTGAAATGATTGAAAGACAGTGTCTCCACAACTTCGGTGGAATATTATTGTATACAGTCAGATCCCCGTATCCACGGAGCCTATACCCATGGCTTCAGTTATCTGTGGGATGCAAAATAGGGACACATACCATAGAGTCATGCTGGAAAATGCCTAGAGAAAATGCTCCTCTAGGTATCTTCTAGGTCCTCCAACACAACTCTATGGTATGCTTTTACCAGAAGTTCTTTATATTAATCATAGAATCATAGAATCATAGAACTGCAGAGTTGGAAGAGACCACGAGGGCCATCCAGTCCAACCCCCCTGCCACGCAGGAAATCTTGATCAAAGCATCCCCGACAGATGGCCATCCAGCCTCTGTTTAAAGACCTCCAAGGAAGGAGACCCCACCACGCTCCGAGGGAGTGTGTTCCACTGCCGAACAGCTCTTACTGTCAAAAAGTTCCTCCTAATGTTGAGGTGGAATCTCTGTTCCTGAAGCTTGCATCCATTGCTCCGTGTTCTAGTCTCTGGAGCAGCAGAAAACAAGCTTGCTCCAATAAGTTTCGCTGTTAATAAGGTTCGCTGTTATCTGCAGTTTCTGGTGTCAGCAGGAAGTCTGAGAACTGGACCCCCACAGATATGGGGGTCTGACTGTAGTTGGAAACAAGTACTGGGACTTGGTAAAAGCTTTTACATTTCTATTGGATATAATAAACAATGTTGTTTGTTAATTTGTTCCCAGGAAATACTTGGGATTAAGAGAACGTTATGTGGATCCACCAAATAAACTGGTAGTTTCCATGTCAGTGGACTTATGAATCCACTCCAGGGAGTTATCCAAACAGTGGGGAAAAAAACCCTCACGGAATGCAAGAAGAATCCTACTTGTCCTAATGGCATTCCGAGTGCTTTCACCATATTTATTGTGAAGGAGGGGGGCAAAAAAGGCCAAAAGCCTCACCAGAAAAGCCTTTGCAGCTTTTCTCTTCTTTTTTTTTTAAAAAAAATGAGAGGGTGTGCAATTCTGCTCGTTAGGACAAGCAAATTGATCTGATTCACTTGCCCAAATGAGAGGAAGCGCAAATCTGATGAGCCGGATGAGCGCAGGGGGTGGGGCTTGCTAGCAAGACAAGCGCCTGATGCTACCATGTTCGATTTTTGCCTTAGTGGTTGAGTGCTAAGGCAAGAAAATGGGTTGTTGGATTTTTTTTTTTCTTTTGTGTTCAAGTGAAAAATAGCTCAATCACACCTTGGACATTGTTGTTGTTTTTTTTATAAGGTTGGCAGTGGCAAATTGAGGTAAGTGCAAACGTGAGTAAATCACTCATGGCTGCCATGTTTACTAGTGGGCATGCAAAGCTTATGGGGCAAAAAAAAAAAAACCATTAGGCCAGGTCACAGCTGCTGCAAAATGTCATTACTGCAAGGGACTCTGTTTTTTATGGGCTTGTATAGACAAGCCCCAGGTTTTTGGTGCAAACTATAAAAAAGCATGCCAAGGTGTTGAGCCTGTTTAGGAAATAGGGTTCAATACTTTGGGTGGATCTTTTTAAAAAGCAGATGTACCACTCCACACGCATGGAAGCAACAGAATAGATAACACCAACATGCAGCCAGCCACATCAGAAGTAATCACAGTAGTGCAATCCTATGTGCATGAGCTAAATCCTGCAGCAGCCCCTGGAGAAGCATCTGGCTATGTCCCTGTAGCCACACATGAAATGATGACATCAACACTGAGATCTTCCAGGGTCCTCCAGAGGTCTCAGCACTGCTGTAATCATTTCTTGCCTGGCCATAGGAGCATAGTCAGATGCTTCTATGATCCAGTCTGCCCCCCCCCCCACAAGGCACAGAATGACTTGTGGGGGGGGGAGCTTCAGAGGCTGTATGGTAAGTATGTGTGTGTTGTGGGGGGGCTTTGGATGCTGTGGAGGAAGGAAAGGAATCCTACCCTCCACAGGCATAAGGGAAATGTATGCATGTGTATCCCACTAACAGGAAGCTGTGAAATGATTGTGTCATGGAGAATGGGAGGAGTAGCCATCTAGAGGAACTCTCAAGGGCTGGATTGGGACCTTGGAGACCCAAATTTGGCCTCAGCCTTAAGGTTCCTCTACCACCACCACCACCCCCCCCCCCGTTGTCTTCTCATCCTCTTTATATGCCTGTATTTCTGAAAAGTGACTAGGTTACCATCTTGCATCATGCCAGTATATCTTGAACTAGTAAAAGTGTGAGAAAGAAAGATCATCTGATGAGAAGCAAAGTAAGAGCAACTGGGTGCTGATAAGGACACCTCAAGCAGAGATAAACAGATTAGTTAGACATGTCATTGCCCAAAGAATTAAAATAGTTTGCTGGATGTGGAAAGCCTCTGTACCTCATTGTGACACTCACACCTGGCCAACACATTCTTCTTTTTGCGTAACACATGCAAGGCCTGGAACGATGCCCAGGTGTGCCAAATCAACAGATTGCTTCATGTGGAACTCCAGGCCAGAGTGAACATCATTTGAGAAGATGTCCCCCACCCAAAGACTTGCACAGTTTTGTCCTAATTGAACTCTGGAGTCTTCTTTAAACATTGGTGCAAACCTGGATGAACAGAGCCCTGCCTCCCTGACATGACGGAGTCCTGAATCCAAAGGATAGTCTTAACTAGAGCAGATTCCCCCGCCATCAATGGAGTTCATATAAGTGTTGACTCACCTTTCAACAATTGATTTTAATAGGTCACCAAAGAATTTCAAAAGAAAAATCAACTTGTGCTTTATAAACTATACCAAAGCCTTTGTATAGATCAATGGTTCAGTCGGGGACCCCCAGGGGTCCACGATGTCCTCACAGGGGGTCCGCCAAGGTTTGAAGGCTGCTTGGCCCAACTCCTCCTTGTAGTGGAGTGGCCGCATGACAGGAGCCCAGGCAAAGGCTGGCTGGCTGGCTTGGCCTGCGCATTGCCATTCAATCTGCTTCAGCCACAAACTTGCAGCAAGAAGCAGAAAAAAAAATCTTCTCTTCCCTTCAGTGCCTCTGAGGGAAGGTTTAATGGATGGTGTAACTGTGTTGTTGTTGTTGCTGCTGCTGCTGCTGTTGCCGTTGTTGTTATTATTATTATATCATCGGGGGAAAGCTTTCTCTCAGTCCCACCACCATCACAGGCTTGTTTGGTGAGGACGCAAGAGAGAGCCTTCTCGGTGACTGCTCCCACCCTCTGGAATACCCTTCCACAGGAGGCTAGGCTGGCCTCCTTCGTGCTTTCCTTTTGCCAGCAGGCAAAGATGTTTTTATTCTACCATGTGTTTAATTTGTACCTGTGGGCACAGAGGCTTTTATGGGGATGTGTTTATTGTTTTTATTCTTTTAACTTTTGTATGTTTTTAATAATTTTAAGTTGCAACAATTTTAATTGTTTTTAACCTTTGAACTGTTGTATCTTTAAAAAAAATTTTTTTTAATGTGTTGTGAGTCACCTTGGGTCCCAATCTGGGAGAAAGGCAGCATAGAAATCAAATCAAATCAAGTCAAATCAAATAAATAAATAAATAAATAAATAAATAAATAGTTTTATTAGGGTTTTTAATCTTAGTTAAGTCTTGCAGGATGGGGGCATGGCAACAAAAGATATTTAAAGGGGGTCTCTGATAAAGAAAAGGTTAAGAGCTACTGGTATAGATCATGACAAACTATGGATCACTCTAAAAGAAATGGACAGGCTACAACCTTTGATTTCCCTGATGCATAATTTATATTCTGGACATGAGGCACGATCAAGACACATTATGGAGAAACAGGTTTCCCACTGGCTAGGCTGTTTTTTATCATCCTTTAAAAAAAAAATGTATATGCAGAATATATGTAGGATTAAATTCAGAGGAAGGAAATGTGAAAACTGGGGGATGGAACATCAGCAATTTAAGATATGTACAGATGACACCATATTAATAGCAGGAAACAACACAGATTTAAAGCGACTACCGGGGAAAGTTAAGGAAGAAAGTGCAAAAAAGGGTTACAACCGAATATTGAGAAAACAAAAATAATGACCACTGATGGTTTTCTTAACTTAAAAGTGGATGATGGAGATATCACACAGTTGTGATTTTCTTTACCTTGGCTCAGCCAAAAATCAGAATGGAGACTTTAGTCAAGAAATCAGAGGAAGTCTACTTGGCAGGAGAGGAATGAGGGAACTGGACAAGAGCTTCAAGTGGAAAGATGTATCATTTTGAAGTGGGGATCATACAAGCCATCATATTTCTGATTTCTCTGTATGGTTGTGAAAGCTGGAGAGTGAAGAAAGCTGACAGGAAGAAGAATCAACTCATTTAAGGTATATGATGCTGGAGAAGAATTCTACAGATACCACGGACTGCTAAAAAGACAAATAAATGGGTCCTAGATCAAATCAAGCTTGAATTCTCACTAGAAGCTAAAATCACTAAACTGAGGCTATTATACTTCGGACATACCTTGAGATGACATGACTCATGGGAAAACAGTACCATGCTCAGTAAAGTAAAAGGCAGTAGGAAATTTGCTTATCAAATTTGCAGATGACACCAAATTAAGAAGGGTAGCTAATACTCCAGAAGACAAGATCAGAATTCAAAATGACCTTAACAGATTAGAAGGCCAAAACTAACAAAATGAATTTCAACAGGGATAAATGTAGATTACTACCTTTGGGCAGGAAAAAATGAAATGCACAGAAATAGGATGGGTGACACCCGGCTTGATAGAAGTGCATGTGAAAGGGATCTAGGAGTATTAGTAGACCACAAGCTGAACATGAGCCAGCAGTGTGAGGCGGCCACTAAAAAAGCCAATGCAATTCTAGGCTGCATCAATAGGAGTATAGTATCTAGATTGAGGGAAGTAACAGTGCTACTATTCTGCCTTCGTCAGACCTCACCTGGAATACTGTGTCCAGTTTTGGGCACCACAATTCAAGAAGGATGTTGACAAGCTGGAACATGTCCAGAGGAGGATGATCAAAATGGTGAAAGGTCTGGAAACCATGCTCTATGAGGAGTGGCTTAGGGAGTTAGAGCCAGATATGTTTACCTGGAGAAGAGGAGACATGATAGCCATATTTAAATATTTGAAGGGATGTCATATTGAGAATGGAGCAAGTTTGTTTTCTACGACAGGAAAAGAGATTCTACCTAAACATTAGGAAGAAATTCCTGATGGTAAGAGCTGTTCAGCAGTGGAATGTGCTGTCTCGTCATATGGTGGAGTCTCCTTCTTTGGAGGTTTTTAAACAGAGGCTGGATGGCCATCTGTTGGGAGTGCTTTGATTGTGTGTTTCTGCATGGCAGGGGGTTGGACTGGATGGCCCTTGTGGTCTCTTCCAACTCTATGATTCTATGATTCTGTGAAGACAAAGAGTGCAACATAGATGGATAGACTCAGTCAAGGAAGCCATGGCCTTGAGTTTTCAAGCCCTGAGCGGGGCTATAGTTGACTGTGGCTCTTGGAGGTCTTTCATTCATAAGGCCACCATAAGTCAAAGATTACATGATGGCAAATAACATCAACAGTAGCAGCAATCACTACCACCATCACCTCTAGTTAGGAGTAAGCAAGAGGATTCAGGCCAAGTTGTTGTGAAGGATGGCCACTGATCTAGCCAAAGGTTGGTTTTGGGTGGCCTGTCTCTCTGGCTTTTCTTCGCAAACGAAGATTCAGGAAGGACTCATCCCGCGCTTTCTGCAAGTGCGCTGATGACTAAAAAGGCCAGTCCGAGATAAACAAGTCCGGTTGCAGAAAGCACAGCAGGAGGAGTAGAAAAGGTCTGTGGCAGATCCTGGAAAGACTAGGATGTCCCCCCAAATTCCTTAAAATGATTATCTTGCTACACGAGGGCCAGTGTGGTCAAGTCAGATATGGTGATGCTCTTTCAGAGCCCTTTCTAATAACTAATGGGTGGCCTGTACTACAAACATAATCTTTTTGTCTCCGTTTTCAAAGAATTAGCTGTGTTAGCCTCTTGCAGCATAAAAAGGAGGAAGGAAAAGAGGAAATGTGGCAGAGTCTTCAAGACTAACTGGTTTTTATTTTTGTATGAGCTTTCATACAAAAGCTTCTTCAGATGGAGTACCAAGTGGTATTAAGGCCTCTAGCATAAAGCAAATTTATACAATTGTGGGAGTGGGATAGCCTATCCTCCTGCTCTGGATCTGTGATTTTGAGTGACTGCGGGTCATCACATCCTATACTTTAAATGGCGGCGATGTAAATACAGACTTCCTGAAGTGTCCACGCACATGATGACACCATTTAATAATATGGGACGGGATCATCCATATTTATGTCATCCACGGGGGTCCTGAAACCGAACCCCCATAGATTCAGAGGCCCACTGTAATAGGATCCATAAAGATGCAAATATGACCCTTTCCCTAAATTTTCAAAGGGCTGTGTAAGGTGATACAGGTCTTTTAGATCTTTACAGTGGGCAGTTAGTGTTGATGTGTGAAAGCAATACATCTCCTTATCAAAAGTTTCTGAGAAGATCCCTGTTGTTATATGTGCAGTAGCGAGAGGACTCTTGTATTAATACATGCAGTGTGCCATGAAGTAATTGTCTTTGTTCATAACTCTGCTGATGGATTGGAATTTGTGAATACAGTATAACTCAATTCAGCAGTTTCTCTTTCTAGTCTTCCTTTGTAATTTCCTTGTTCAAGGGTCATAACCTGTAAATCACGTACTACATGTCCAGAAAGGTTGAAATGTTCTGCAACTGGTTTTTGGCTATTGCCATTTCTAATGTCAGATTTGTGTCCATTAATCCTCTTGCGTAGACACTATGCTGTTTGTCCAACGTAGACTACAGAGAGGTATTGTTGGCATAGGGTTGTATATATCACATTGCAGGAAGATCAAGTAAATGTATCTTTGATCTTGTGAGTGATGTTATTTGCCCTTGTAATATTGCCCCCAAAGTATTGGTGGGGCATAGTTGTCATCTGGGTTTGCGGCAGGGTCTTGTCCCTGTGTATTACCATCCACATTATGTCTCCTGTTATAAGTGAGTACTGTAGTTGTTTAAGATTTGGAGGCTGTCTGTAAGCCAATAAAGGCCTGCCTTCCAGAGCTTGAGAAAGGGCTGTGTTATTCTCCAGAATTGGTTGTAACTTGTTGATGATGCATTTGAGTGGTATTAGCTGGGGACTATAAGTGACATTTTGTTTCAGTGTAATGATTATGTTTTGTTTTTGTTTTTTTTAAGTGATTTACCTCATATAGGAAACAATTCACCCAGGTGAAGGAGCTGGCAATAGGGATTCAGTCTCTGTTAGATGGGGTTACACTCCCCCTGCAAACACAGTTCTGCAGTTTGGGGGTAGGGACTCCTGGATTCAACTCTGAGCCTGGAGGCCCAGGTGTTAGCAGTGACCAGGAGTGCTTTCACACAGCTAAAGCTAGCGCAACAACTGCACCCATTCCTAGTGAAGTCGGATCTGGCCATAGTGGTACGTGCCTTGGTTACATCCCATTTGGATTATTGTAATGTGCTCTATGTGCCTTTGAAAAGTGCTCAGCAGCTTCAGTTGGTCCAAAGAACTGCAGCTTGGTTAAGTGGGACTGGCTACAGGGAGCACACAACTCCCTTGTTGCAACAGCTCCAGTGGCTGCCGGCCCATTTCTGGGCGCAATTTAAAGTACTGGTTTTGACCTATAAAACCCTGCACGGTCTGGGTCGTTATTTGAAAGAATGTAACCCCCTTTATGAGACCATTAGAACTCTTAGATCATCTGGAGACGCCCTTCTCTGTCCCACCACCTTCTCAGGCTTGTTTAGTGAGAACAAGGGAGAGGGCCTTCTTTCTCAGTGGCTGCTCCTAGACTTTGGAAGTCCCTTCCTAGAGAGGCCAGGATGGCCCTATCTCTGCTCTCCTTTCGGCAACAAGTAAAAACATTCTTGTGCCATCAGGCATTTTCAGTCTGATGGGGGCTTGGCTTATACGTGCTGTGAAGTTCGGTTTTTAAGGTGTATATAGTTTTATATTGTGTTTTAATAGTTTTAATGTTTTTAAAAGTTTTAATACTATAATTGTTTAATCTGTTTTTTAATGTCATATTTATATTTATACATTTAATGTTTGTGCATTGTTTTAAACTCATTGTTAGCTGCCTTGAGTCCCTATATTGGGAGAAAGGCAGCATATAAATAAATATAATAAATAAATAAATACATCAATCAATAAATAAGCATCTGAGAATGATGAGAGGGAACCAATATTTCTGTCTCACTCTCATACACCCTTACCTCAGGCATCTCTGTTTTTTTTTTTCCCCCCCTGAGCTTGTCTGCAATCCTGACAGGAGGAAGAAGGGGAATGGATTTCCCCAGAAATGTTATTTGTTATGAGCTTTCATAGCTGTAATCCAAAGTACTAGATTACACTTACAAAGTATTGAATTGCCCTTGGATGGGCATTAAGGGCCATTAGCTTTATAAAAGACCTGCTCCTGGTGGAGAGGAAAGCTATTAGACCTGGTTTGTTGATATTGATCTACCCAGCCACCTTCCTTTTTTGGACTCCTCTGGAGGGAATGGTTTTGGAGTCTGTCTTGATGAGCTTGAAATTAAAAACTTACTCCTATGCCACGGACAGGAATGACTAGTAAAACTCTTGAATTTCTTTTTCCTGTTACACAGATGTAACATGGGTGCTCCTTTCCACCATAGTATTTTGTCTCTTTTAAAACCGAGAAAAGACTCACCCAACTGCTTGGCAAAAGCAAACAAATAAACAAGGGACCTGATTGGTGTCTTTTAGCTTTCTCACGCTACAGGTGCTCGTTGACTCACCTGGTGCTAGGATGTTTGTGTTATCAGCAGCAGTTTGGTAAATGACCAATGTGAATCATATAATTGTCACTGTCAGTGCTTTCTAAATTTAATTACCCTCTGTGTGCCGTACCACCCCCAGCCATTTGCAGTGTATATATAATACACAAAACACTGAGCATTTGATGAAGTGGACCATAGTCCACAAAAGCTCCAGCTATAAAGCATTATCAAGACACTACAGAATAGTTTTGCTGAATGCTTTGTATTTCTATCTCCCTGATTCATACAAGCAGTCAAAATTTTTATGGAATAGGCAAGGCTAAATTTTTAAAAAATTGAGCTAAACTATCAACCCCTCTTTCACATACTCTTCCACTGTCCCAATTTGGCAGGGAGAGTCCCAATTAATCTTCTATCGTCCCCCTTACTCAGTTGTTTTTAAAATGTCCCAGTTTCTTTCTAGGCCTCTCACGTACCTCCTTTGTCCTCAGCTTACATCAATTCCTGCAAGCTAAATTCAAATTGCAAAAATAGTTTGTACTCAAATTAACTCAGCGGGGTGTGGGAGGGTGAAGAAGAGAATGCTGATTCTTGCCTTTTCCTGTAGATTCAGGCAAAAGCAAACTGCTGCAGCCTCTCCTAGCTTGTGTGTTCTTTCTTATTAATAACTTTCGCCATTTTGACCACATTCTGATGTTGTTTGGCCACAAGTGTTTCAGCTTTCATTTTCTGTGAACTGTTGGAAGGTATGCTTTCACTTCTAAAATATATTTTTTAATTTATTAAAATATTTCCACCCCATCCTATATCTAAGCATCTAAAGGCAATGTAGAATAAAATCCTTTTAAACAATTAAAAATCTGAAACAGTAAAAAAAAAATCATACAGTGTCGCAAAACATACTGAACTGTCTGATACCTTAAAATCCATTAAAACAGTTAAAACCATCTACAGGATGGACCCGTCTCTACTCACCTTTCGGCAACAAGTAAAAACGTTCATGTGCCATCAAGCATTTTCAGTCTGATGCAGGCTGGGCTTGTACATACTGTACAGTTTGGCTTTTAAGATGTGTATAGTTCCTTTACAGGTCTGAAACATGGGTCACCTATCACCAACACTTACAACTCCTCGAACACTTTCATCAGCGCTGTATACGCACAATCTTAAATATAAACTGGACTGACTATGTGACGAATGTTGCTGTCCTTGAGCAAGCAGGGATCACCAGCATTGAGGCCATGATATTGAGAACACAGCTGCGCTGGGCAGGGCACGTTTCTAGGATGGGGGACCATTGCCTCCCAAAAATAGTATCTCTCTCTCTCTCTCTGGCTTTTCTTTGCAAACGAAGATTCAGGAAGGACTCATCCCGCGCTTTCTGCAAGCGCACTGATGACTAAAAAGGCCAATCTGAGATAAACAAGTCCAGTTGCAGAAAGCACAGCAGAAGGTCTCCTTGGGTGATGTTTCCGGGTTGTGATTCTTTCTGCATTGTCGTTTCTGTTCAAGACTTGTTCGGTGTGAGTTCTCAAATAAGGCTACAGCATTGTGGATAGTGCGTCTCCATGCCTCCTGATGTGAGGCTAGGGCGGACCATTGTTGGTGATCAATTTGGCTGAGCCTGAAATATTGTTTCAGGGAGTCCATGTATCGCTTTTTTGGAGTGCCCCTCTTACTCTCACCCAATAGTACTTTACAGTGAACTCGCCATGGGTCAGCGTAAGAGGGGCACTCCAAAAAAGCGATACAAGGATTCCCTGAAACAACATCTCAGGCTCGGCCAAACTGATCACCAACAATGGTCCACCCTGGCCTCACATCGGGAGGCATGGAGACACACTATCCACAATGCTGCAGCCTTATTTGAGAGCTCACATCGAACAAGTCTTGGAGAAACAACAACGCAGAAAGAATCACAACCCGGGAACATCACCCAAGGAGACCTTCTGCTGTGCTTTCTGTAACAGGACTTGTTTATCTTGGATTGGCCTTTTTAATCATCAGCGCACTTGCAGAAAGTGCAGGATGAGTCCTTCCTGAATCTTCGTTTGCGAAGAAAAGCCAGAGAGAGAGTTTTATTGTATTTTAATATTGTTAATGTTTTTAAATGATTTAATACTGTAAATGGTTTAACTTGTTTCTTAAATTTCATATTTATATTTTTAATGTTTGTGTATTGTTTTAAACTCACAGTTAGCCACCTTGAGTCCCCATACTGGGAGAAAGGTGGGACAGAAATCAATATAATAATGATAACAATATTAATAGAAGCATAGAATCATAGAGTTGGAAGAGACCATAAGATGCATGTACAAAATAGATAAAATATTAGACTGCAAAGGCTTTAATTTAAAGCCATGTTTTAACTTGGCATTGAAATTAAGCCAGTGTTGGTGCCAATTAGGACTCTAAGGGTTAGGTATTTCATAACCTGAGGGGCTACCACTGAGAAGGTCCTTTTCCACATTCTCTCATGTTGGGATGTCCACATGTTTGGCAAATGTACAATTTGGGAAGGGCAATGCAAGGTTGATGGAATCACTGGTAGCTGGTGCCCACGGAAGTTGTGGAGAAGAGGGCGGAGTCACAAGAGGCGGAGCCAAGCACATTTTGGCCCTGAAATCTCAGGACATGGAATAGTCCTGACCTGGCAACTCTAATTAGAATACCCACAGTCCATTCGTTTCCATGTCCACCTCAAAGTGTAATCTAAAACACCCATCTAGTGATATCTATCCAGAAGTAATGCTGAAAAATCCAAATGCACTTCAGTCAGGCCTTTGTGGGTGGAACCTCTACTCTATGCAACCTGGACATAGGTTGCATAGGGAGGGCTTAGGCTTTGCTGTTGATAACTGCTGTCAAATCAACTTCGACTTATGGTGACCCCATGAACAAGAGACCTCCAAGTCACTCTATCATCAACAGCCTTGGTCAGATCTTGCAGACTCAGGGAAGTGGCTTCCTTGATTGAGTCTATCCATCTGGAATGTGGTTTTCCTCTTTTCCTACTACCTTCTACCTTGCCAACCATTATTGTCTTTTCTCGTGTGTCACGTCTTCTCATGATATATCTAAAGTACAAGCAGTCTCAGTTTAGTCATCTTGGCTTCTAAGGAGAGTTTAGGCTTGATTTGCTCAAGGACCCATTTATTTGTCTTTTTAACAGTCTGTAGCATCTGTAGAACTCTTCCCCAGCACTATATTTCAAAAGAGTTGCTTTTCTTCCTGTCAGCGTTCTTCACAGTCCAGCTTTCACAATCATACATAGAAATCAGAAATACAATGGCCTGGGTGATTCTGACTTTGGTATTTAATGATATATGTATATACTGGAGGATCTTAACTAGTTCATGGTTGCCTTTCCAAGTTTTAGTCTTCTTCTGATATCTTGACTACAGTCTTCACTTTGGTTAAGGACTGAGGCAAGGTATCAGAAAATTTTAATTATCTGAATGTCTTCATTGTCTACTTTAAAGTGACATTATTCGTCGGTGGGCATTATTTTTGTTTTCTTAATGTTCAACTGTAAACCTGCCTTGGTTCTTTCTTCCCTGACTTTCTTCAGCAGCTGTTCCAAGTCTTTGCTATTTTCTGCCAGTAGTATGGTGTCATCTGCATGTCTTAAGTTGTTGATATTCCTTCTTCCAATTTTCACATCTCCTTCCTCAGAGTCCAATCCAATTTTGTGTATAATACATTCAGCATACAAGTTAAACAGATAGGGTGCTAAAGTGCAGCCTTGCCTGACCTCCTTGTCAATGGAAAGCATTCTGTTTCTCTATATTTTGTCATAATGGTGGCTTCTTATCCTGAGTACAGGTTACAAGTTAGGATAATCAATTGTTGTGATACATTCATTTCTTTAAGAGTGATCCATAGTTTTTCACAGTCTATGCAATCAAAGGCTTCGCTATAATCAATAAAGCACAGGCTGGTTTTTTTCTGACATTCTTTGGTGCACTCTGTTAGCCAACATATGTTTGTGATATGATCCCTTGTGCCTCTTCCTCTTTTGAACCCAGCTTTTCTGGTGGTAAAAGGAGGATTCCCTCACCCATGTTCTCTCTCTTCCTCCTAATCAGCCCAGTCTTCTTATAGGGATGTCATAAAGACACAATGGAGTCATCCAAATAAAACTGAAAGATGTTGGCTTAAATCCAATTGTTAGTTGCAAGTAGAGTAATAATAATAATAATAATAATAATAATAAAATGTTATTTCTATCTCGCCCCTCTGCAACGCCATGAGTAGACCCATGGAAGAGCCAGCATGGTGTAGTGGTTTGTGTTGGACTAGGGCACCAGGAGATCAGGATCCTTGCTCAGCCATGGAAAGCCACGGGATGACCTTGGGTGAGTCCTACTCTCTCAGCCTCAGAAGAAGGCAATGGCAGACCTCCTCGGACAAAATCTTGCCACGAAAACTCTAGGAGAGGGTTGGCATAAGTCAAAGTTGATTGAAAACACATAAAAACAACAACAAGACCCATGGAATCAATAGAAGTTGCCTTTTAAGTTGGCTCACTATTCAGAAATTATTTGAATGGGTCTACTCTAGTTGAAACTAATGTAGTGGTTCTCTACCAGATGTTTTGGCCTTCAGCTTCTCAAATGCCAGATCATTTGCAGTGCTGGTTGGGGCTTTTGAGAACGAATGTCCAGAACATCTGGAGAACCTAAGGATGAGAACTACTGGATTAAAAGGATTCAGGCCACTGTCTCCAAGAGATTTTCTTGAAAAACCAAATGCTGATGTCAGTATTATCTGAACATCCTTTGAATAATAAAATGCTTGGTATCTGCATTATGTTCTCCCTGTGCTCTTGAGTTTCAGTATTTGACACTAGCCAGTCGTCCCCATGCAATGAAGTCTACCCACATTTTATAGCTTGACTGGTTTTGTCAACTATTTTGAAATGCTGGATTCAACAATTAAAATGTGCATTTTGAATGTGACATTTTATCTGTAAATTCTATCTCCAAAATTCAGCATTTAATATTAAAATCAGGAGTAGCAGCCATTATGCGGAGATTGCAGCAAAAATGGTAGACATAACAGTGCAATCCCATGTGAGTCTACTCAGAAGGAAGACCCACTATATTCAGTTACATGTCCATAGGACTGCAGCTAAGCTGTCCTAGGGAGATTTGACAGCCTTCGCTTTTTCCTTAGATGTGTCTGTCTTCTGAATTGTTCCAAAGTGGAGCATGTGGAGCAAAGACTTGCCAAGATGGGGATGGTATCATCCAAATGTTGGCAGGACAAGAAATTCATTAAGGTGGAGACCTGTCACCGCCTTTGACAGGAATCTTGGATGAACACCTTCCCCTCGTTCTTGAGAAATTCAGTGTAGGATGGCTCAGTCACCAGCTTCATGCTGCCTGGCTGACTTGCTCTTCAAGCTAGAGAGGTGGTGAAAAATAGAAACACTTTCATGGGAGGGGACCTAAGCTTAGAAAAATCACTTTTCCAACTACACTCCCTGGACTCCCCCGGAGAGGGGCATACTGGAAGGTGCAGTCCAAAATAGTAATTTAGTAACACTCATGTGGACTAGGGGCTCTGTGTGTTTCTTCAGGGATTTTGTGGGGCCCTTGGACCCTCCAAGCACCCCAGTTTATTTGAGAAAGAAATGTTTGGCCAAAACACCCCGCACACTTCTGGGCCAAAAAGAAACAGACTTTAATTGACTCTAGGGGACCCATTTTGCTGCCTAAACTCTTAGGAAAAGCACCCTGATAGAGCCCAAAGGAGGCTGTTTCAGTCACCCCATGTGACTTTCCGTTGCCTTAAACTTCACTTCCAGGTATTGCCAGGACGTTGCAGGAGAAAGGAGGGTTTCCCACTCCTAGCCAGGGGTATAATCTAGGGCCAAATGTGTTCTGCCACTGAGGCCTTGTCAAGACAGGCCAAATGAAATGGCCTCCTCCTGCACCCGTGCCAAGCAGTCCAGACAACACAGAGTGTTTGTCCCATTTCTAGTCCAAACTGTCCTGATGACGCCCAGACAGTTCTGATGAGAATACGGGATAAATATCCCCTAAAATGGAGCAGACACATGGGGCCTGTCTAAACCATGAAAATACCCCACGTGGAATTCACTGGGAATCCTACCAGTCTAAACGGGATCTAGCACCAATCCATACTATTCGGAAGGAGGGGGGCCCAAAACGGAAAAATAATGGGATAAAAGCCTTCGCAGATTTCCCATTCTTTCCCACAAATGGGGAGGTCAGTGCACATTTTTGCTCATTTGTTCTACTAAACAATAAAAACCTCAAGGGGAAGCACAAAGCTGATTGGCCGTGGAGAGTGGGGGCAGGGCTTGCTAGGAGGGCAAGCACCCACTGCCACCATGTTGGATTTTCACCTTAGTGATCGCTCGCTAAGGCGATAACAAAGGATCAATATTTTCTGTTTTGCTTTCTTATAAAATTGGAAAATCGCTCTATTGAATCAGCACACCCTGAGATGACTTAAAAAAAAAAAAACGGGATGGTGAAGAGCTAACGTGAGTAAATCACTTGCGGCTGCCATCAGGAGTGCAAGGCTTATGGGGGCTTCCGAGGCCAGAAAAAACATTTGGACATGTTGCTGCTGCTGTAAGATGCCAATACTATGAGGTATTTGGGCCCTTTTGTAGATGGGCACATGGTAAACAAACAAACAAACAAACAAACAAAAAACACCTCACTGTTTTCCAGAGAAAACAGAGAGTTCTGTTACCTCAGTGGGGTGTGTGTGTTAGTCCTCACACATGGCCTGTGTGGTGCTCAGCACAGCCATTTCTCAACCAGGTCATGCACACATCTGCTGAGGTCACTGTGAGGCATGCAGCCATGTAACCATGGCCAGTGTTCCTGGCCTTGGAAGACATGATTGGCGCAGCGAAGAGAAGTGCCGGTTTGCATGGGGCTGCAGGTGTGAGGACACCCCTCTGTTGCTGCAAAAGAAGAGCAGGTAACAGTGGGGACACTGTGGGCCTGGGGCTGGAATACTCCAGCTGGAACATGTAGTATTCTGGCCACTGAAGACAAGCCCTCAGCTGCTGCTCTTCACCTGCTTGACTCAAGGGCTTTGCTATTACCTCTGAGCCTTTTCCCAACAGGGCTCCACTCCTGGATCCCTAGGATGGGTCCTTTGAAGCTATGGACAAATACCCCAGGAGAGCTGAGATGAACCCCCCCCCAAAAAAGCTGATCATGTGAGTGCTGCTCTGAATGAAAAGACCTGCTTGCCTTTCATTGCGTGCCACATGGCTAACTATTATTGTTTGTGTCAGTTCACACACAGCAAGCATCCAGGTGCATAACCCTTTTCAGAAACAAATATAAAAATAAATAAAATAAAGGACAGTTCTTTGCCCCAATGAGAGTTGTACCTGTTATGCTAAGAAGGCAATGGAGGAAAGGGGAGAGACACAGATAACCAACAGGGAGTGGGGAAGAGTCATTGCTCAGTCTTGGACAAATGGCAGAGGACAAGCTTAGTGTGCAGAGGTTTCCAAGTTCTATTCCTGATATTTCCAGTTCTGAAAAAGCCAAGAGAGCTAGAATATTCTCTGGCCTAATGTCCTGAAGAGTCTGCACTGGGCTTGGTGTCTTAGATATGGTGACTTCATATGTGCCTAACAGAGGAGTCAAGGAGAAGATGTGATAGATGTGAGCCAGCTAGATATAGAATGTATGTTTTAGCAAAAGATAATGACTGAAGGGGTTAACCCTGGTGAGGAACCTGAACTCCAAATATTTTTGGTCAGAATTCCCATAATCCCCTAGGCCAGGTCATGCAGGATTGGGCTGTTGGGAACTGAAGTTCAAAATATGTGGAGGATGAAAGATTCATCACACTTGGATAAAGCCAGAGCTTTCTAGAAGTTAGGTCCAGATGTTCTGGAATTGAACTCCCACAATCTTCCACTGCTGTCTATGCTACATGGGACTGATAGGAACTGAAGTTCAAAGCATCTGGAGAGCCAAAGGTTTTCAACCCTCGGTAAAGCCGAATCTTCACAATAATGGTGGTTTTTCTGGAGAGGGTTGCCTGAAGTCATGGACATCCATTGTCCAGGGGTCTTCAGATCTACAGGCAAGGGAACAATGATGGATGAACATTAGGAGAAGGCTTTCTCTCAGTCCCGCCACCACCACAGGCTCGCATGGTGAGGACATGAGAGAGAGCCTTCTCAGTGGCTGCTCCCATCCTTTGGAATTCCCTTCCACGGGAGGCTAGGCTGGCCTCCTCTCTGCTTTCCTTTCGCCAGCAGGCAAAGACATTTTTATGCAAGCAAGGTTTTAATATGTAGCTGGGCTTTGGAAGCTTTTAATGGGGTAGGTTTTTGTTTTTATTTTTATCTTGTTTATTTTTAATCTTTTAACTTTCATATATTTATGCAATTTTACATTTTCTATATTGTGAGGTTTTTAATGGTTTTCAAACTGTATTTTATGTGATGGTTTTCAAACTGTATTTTATGTATTTTATGTGAGCCGCCTTGGGTCCATTCTGGGAGAAAGGTGGCATATAAATTAAATAAATAAACTGAGAAGCCAAGACCGGAACATAAATAAGCTGGATAGGGTAACAGTATACCCTCCAATTGTCCCGATTTGGCAAGAGACAGACCCGATTAATCCTCTGCTGTCCCACTTTTCCAGCTGCTTTGAAATGTCCCTGTTCCTCTCTCCTCTTCCCACTTTTCCCCACTTTCCCCCAGCTTATTTCAATTGCTGCAAAGTAGTTTGTACTTATTTAACTCAGCAGGGGGAAAGGAAAAGAAGGAAACAAATCTTGTCCTTCTCAATAGGCTCTGGCAAAAGCAACCCGCTGCAGCCCCTCCTATCTTGTCTGTTCTTCCTCCTTAATAACTTCCACCATCATGGCCATGCTCTGATGTTGCGTGGCCACAAGTGTCCTAGTTTTCCTCTGCGAGCAGCTGATTCTACCAGTGGTGAAGCCAGTAAGATGACTTCTTTTCACTCGTGGATCCAGCTTCTGCAACAACTTAATCTTGGCCTTGATTCATCCAGTACTGCCTACACACCATTTCCTTACAGGGCCTCAACACCCTCCTTGATTTGGTTACTTCTCTTTTATCTAGGCTAAAGACAAATAGAACACATAATTAAAGTACCTTTGAAGGTGCTGACAGTTGCCCAGAGTCACTCTTCATTTTTCCATGGACCACAAATTGCCACGGTAAAAAAAATCCATTGATAAACATCTTCCAAGCAACAAAGGAGGGTTGATACATATATTTACCCAGAGAAAATGAGCCATCACCACCTCCTCCGTCTTAGGTGTTTTCTTCCTTTTCTTTCCAGGTTTTTAGGATTTGCGGGTCTGGAAAAGCTAAGAAAGAGAACATGTGGAAGATCTAGACTGCAAAGGTGGTTGAATCACACATTGGGGCTGACCTGGGGAATTGTCTTACCTAGGAGAATTCATGGGTGTTACAAAGGGGCACCTTTATTTTGTGGGCCAGTCTTTGGGACTCAGGAAAAAGTTGTAGGATCACACCTACAGTGTGACAGGGCCTGTCTACATGGGCCAAATAAAATGATCTCAACTCCTCATAGCGAGCCATCCAGATGATGTATGGGACAATTGGGGCTGAATCCAGTTTTTTTCAGAGCTTCAGGGTTTAAATCTGGACCAAAAAGAGTTGGGATTTACTCCAGATTTGAGCAGAAAAATCCGGATATTTGTGCATGTGTGGACTGTGCTCCATAGCAACATTGTGGAGAGGAGTTTTGGCATGTGGATGGGTGGAAGATTTCAGGAGGAAGATCCCTGGGCCAGGCGATCAGCTGACCTTTTCCACTAAGAAGCGCCTCTTTCCCTGCTTCAATGTTACTTTTTAATGGTTCCTTCATCACCATTTTTTTTTTCTTTTAGCATATGCAGCAGTTGTTCAGAGAAGCGCATAGCAGCATTCCCATATCAACTGGGGTCTTTCGGCAATGTGGACATACATACATTTGTGAGCATGGGGGAGAGGGAGAAAAAAATAGAGTGGCCATGTCTGTGTGGCCGTGCATACTGTGATTTATCAGACTGGGGTGTGTGAACAGTGCTCCCGAAGTCGCCTCAGTGTTTGTGGTGATCATATAGACAAGCCTGTGGTCGCTGTGTTAAGATGGATTTTCCTGTCAGTGTAGATGCGTCCACAGACATCAATAAGAAATAGGAAGCTAAATCCAACATTTCATGAGTGTATTTCCAGTTGCAGAACAGGAGACTCATTTCCACTTCCAGAGTTTTGTATTTTGTTTTGTGTTTTAGTGTGCGGTTGGACACAAAACGTGAAATGGGATTGGGGGAATTATGCAATTTGAAAACAGAGAATGTGCACTTGGAAAAATGGGAGAGAAACAGAGGGTTAAGGTCTGCTGCTGGTGGTGGGGGCTCCTGTGTGTCCCAGCTGTGAATTCAATATATAGTAGGACCCCCTTATCTGCTGGGGATTGATTGGGGGGATGGATAGTGAAAACCGTGGATAATAGCGAACACCATTTAAAATAATGGGACATCCGGTTTAAAATACCATAGAGTTGCCTTGGAGGACCTAGAAAATGGCACATTTTCTAGGAAGACTCTATGGTAGGTGTGCTGTTTTGTGTCCCATGGATAATTGAATCAGTGGATAATGGATCAGTGGATACGGGGGTCCTACTGTACTGTGTGAGAATGTGGGAGAGGGTTTTTTCAGTTGTGGCACCCCAATTGTGGAATGAACTCGCCTTGGAGGCCTGATTGACACCTAGGGTCATGAAGGCACCAAATAAAAAGTTGTTCATTAAAAACCTTTTGGCCACACTGGTGTTACCTCACAATGCTTTGTACATGCTTTTTAAACCATTTCAACTTATTATACTTGTTTTAACTTGTTGACATGTTTAGTTTGTTTTTTGATCATTCAAATTATTTTGTTGTTGTTTAATTTTTTTAAAAAACCTGCCCTTGTTGATTTTCCTTATACAGCAACCTGATACCTTGTAATGTAGAGCTGGAAAGAACTCTTTGAATTAATAAATAATTAATAACTTGATTTGCTTATTTAATTAATAAGTAAATAAACTAGGCACATGATTTATTAAGCTCTTAAACAAAAGCATTTTATCAGGCAATCCGGGGGCATGGGATGAAGCCCAGTTTGGCAAGAGGAATGACTCTGGCACTGGTTTAAAAAGAAGTCACCGACGGGTTGGGATTTACCTTGGTGAAGGAGCCTTTGGGGTGTGTCCTGATGGTGAATCAACTGAGGAAGATCTGTCAATGAATTGTTGCTGTAGAACTAGTACAGTACTGGTACAGGGAGTAAGCAAGGAGAGGTGCAGGCTTTGTGTCAGTTTAGACTCTTTTTTTAAAGTGTGTGGGAATTTGTGCAGTTAGAATATCTGGTTAGCACCCTTTTTCCTGGTTCTCTCTGTAGAAACCCAAATCTGTAGACCTTAGGGATACAGTACAGTAGGATCTCCGTATTCGCTGGGGATTGGTTCGGGGGAGGACATGGATGCTGAAAACCATGAATAATAGTGAACACCATTGAAAATCATGGGAGTTCTGGTTTATAATACCATAGAGTTGCCTTGGAGGACCTAGAAAATGGCTAGAGAAGACACATTTTCTAGGAAGACTCTATGGCAGCTGTGTTTTGTGTCCCGTGGATAACTGAATCAGTGGATAATGAATAAGCGGATATGGGCATCCTACTGTATTGCTTTTTTTTGGCTACAACTCTCAGAATCCCCTAGCCAACCAAGCCAGTGAGCATGCTGGTTGGGGAAAACTGAGAAGTGAGGTCCAGAGAGGTAAGTTTTCCGATTTCTGATTGATACCCATGATCTGAGAAGGAGTTTATCTACACTGGACAGAATATGTCACCTTCCAGAGGTGGCCTGGATCCTCCCTGTTACCGTGATGAACTGGGCAGAGGTCACACACACACACACGCCTCTGCATGCACATCTCTGAAGCCAGGAAGGAGGCCCTCTGCATGGGACCAAGGCTGATCACATGCAAGGGCTGTTGCTCACATGCTGGGGGCCTCCTTCCTGGCTGCAGAATGACACTAGGGGTGGAGACGGTGGCTGGTGATACCCTATGTTCCCACATCAGACCCATCAGGGTTTTTCTGCATAACATGGGTTTTCCTGGTGGGGGTAGGCTGAAACACTTTAAATGGGTTTACCTCGGCTCCTCCCCAGCTTTGCCTTGCATGTTGTCAGGACAGTCCAGAGGTGAATTGGGGCAAGAGCCCAGCGTCATTTAGACTACAGGGATCCAAGACAGGGGGAAGCCAGTCAAAATTCCCATCTAGACAAGGCCAGAGACAGGCCCAGTTAATCTTCCGTCAGCCCACTTTTTCAGCTACTTTTAAAACGTCCTGGTTTTTCTCCCCTCACACTTTCCTGTTTTTGTCTCGGCTTAATTCAACTGCTCCAAATTGAGTTCAAAGTGCAGAAGTAGTTTGCACTCAATTAACTCAGCAGGGAGTGAGAGGAGGGGAGTGGGGAGAATCCTACCCTTCCCAGTAGGCTCAGGCAAAAGCAAGCTGCCACAGCCTCTCCTAACTTGTGTGTTCTTCCTACATAATAGCTTTTGCCATCTTGACCACACCCTAAGGTTGCTTAGCTGCAGGTGTCCCGGTTTTCCTCTGTGAAATGTTGGAAGGTATGTGGTCCAAAGAGGTAACTTTTCTGAGTTCTGATTCCATCAAAGCCAAAGGCAGGAATATTGCCACCGCCCCTTCTAGTAGGGGTTCTAGTTAAAGCCCCTAACAGTTAGGTAGGGGTTCTACTTAAAGCCAGCCATAAAACTGATATGCTGTCTATAGATTTGTCTAGATAGACAATTTACCCTGGCTCTCCCCACCTCCCCGTCTTGCAGCCCTGCAGTCCAAATGATGCAGGGCTCTTGACCCAATTTGCCTCCGGGCAGTCCTGATGACACCTGAGACAAAGCTGGGGGGGGGGGATCCTGGGAAAACCATTTGAAAACATTTTTTAAAAACACCCAGGAAAACCTGTTATGTGGGGAAACCTGGATAGGCCCAGCACAGGAACGTGGGGTCCATACCTACATCATTGTCTACTGCCACCACCTTTGATTTCGCTCTGCAGCCTGGAAGGAGGCCCCTGGCATGTGATCAAAGCCCCCGGCATGTGATCAACATTGATCATATGCTGAGGGCCTCCTTCCTGGCTTCAGGGAGAGCAATGCATGACAGCCGTGAGGTGTCTGCAGACCGGCATGTGGGTACTGACTTCTGGCTGTTTTATCATGGTAATTGGGGGAATCCGGGCCAACTCTAGGGCCAGAATACATCATCCAGAAAGCAGTGTATTCTGGCCAGTGTAGACAAGCCCTATGTCACACTAGTTATAGCACTTTAGTCCCACTACAACTGGCATAGCTCCATCCTATGGAATGCTGGGATCAGTAGTTTCATGAGATATTTGAGGATTCTCAGACAGAGTTCTAGAGCATCTGCAAACTGCAAACCCCAGGATTCCATAGGATGCAGCCATGATGGTTAAAGTGATATCAAATTGTTATAATGGTGGTGTGTGAAAGAGGCCATGACTCTAAACCACTGGCAGGCTGTGGGCCTCATGCACCCCCAGGCCATTTTGTAATCTGAACCCCTAATCCCCTCCCCACCAAAAAAAAAAAAAAAAAGGAACAGAAATGTGTTTTTCTGCTCCGGAAGCATCCAGGAACAACAGTTACAACACCCCCAGACCTGACAGCTTCTGTCGGAAAAAACCCAAACTTCCAATTGTTGGTTTTTTGTTAAAGTCATTTCTGGCTCTACTGGAGTGTGTCAGTGGATCCTGGTACCAAAACTGCCCCTCAAAGGTGTTACAAGTTGACCACCCTGTTCTAAAGTGTAATAACTGCCTCATGATTTTTACGATTTTCATTTACGTTGGCCTTGTTTTTAGCCCAAGCCTGGATGAAAGGCAGGATGTAAATTCCTTACACAAACAAGCAAACAAGTTAATCTTAAAAAGATGTTATGCACGTCTTCAAAAAGGAAAAAAAAAATACTCTCCATACATGTAGCAATCCAATCTTCTCCTTTTCTCTCCTCTGAAGGACAGGGAAGAAAATATTGCTTTACTGCGTTCTCTGTTAGGCAGTAGGTCTGGTAGCTCCCTTGTCAGTGGGACAGTGAGTTTTCTCTGGGTTTTATTCTGACTTTTAAAAGAGCTACCTATAGTGCTATCCCTATTTGAGGGACAGGATTTCGGCACCACGGATAGTTCCTTGAAAGTTCAGACTAAAAGCCAGAGCAGATGGACGCAGATATGGCAGCCATCAGCTGCCACTGCGTTTCAGGTACCAGAGAGCTATACTCTCTCTGAAGACGCACCATTCCACATCCCACCCACCCCAGTTTTCTGTTTCCTCGCTGCAACAGCCACTACATATGACATGATTGCAGAGTATACCCAGTGGGCTGTTTTGAGGCTCGCCCCACTGCTGAAAACTGTTGGGACTTCTTCCAACCTTGGGTTTCTCAAGCATGCTATTTGTTGTTGTGTGCTTCAAGTTGTTTCTGACTTACGGGGACCCTAAGGCAAGCCATTCAAACCGATCATGGGGGTTTCTGAGGCTGAGAGTGTGTGACCTGCCCAAGGTCATCCTGTGAATTTTCATGGCCAACCAGGAATTCACACCCTGATTTCCAATGTTGTTGTCCAACACTCAAACCACTACGCCACGCTGGCTCCTGAAGTAGCTATACCTTCCCTATATAAGGAAAGGCATGGAGAGAATGAGTTGACTATCACTATATAGCAAATATTCAGCCAATGTAACATAGTGGTTTGAGTGTTGGACTAGGACTCCGGGAGACAAGGGTTCGAATCCCCGCTTGACCATGGAAACCCACTGGGTGACCTTGGGCAAGTCACATACTCTCAGCCTCTGAAGAAGGCAATGGTAAACCTCCTCTTAATAAAACTTGCCAAAAAAACCCTGTGATAGGTTTGCTTTGGGGTCATTATAAGATGAAAAACTTGAAAGTATACAACAACTTCTATTTTTATTCATTTGTGCCATTTCTATGTCGTCTTTCCCCCAAAGGGGACCCAAGGTGGCTCATAAAACACTTAAAATCACAATTAAAACCAATTAAAATATACAATAAAAACAGATAAAAAGAGCATAAACACACACCCTGCTAAAAGCCACAGTTATGCATCAAAGGCCTGCTTAAATGAGAATGTTTTTGCCTGTTGGTGAAATTACAGCAGGGTGGTGGCCAGCCTAGCCTCCTGCAGGAGGGAGTTCCAAAGGGTAGGAGCAGCCACTGAGAAGTCTCTCTCATGTCCTCACCAAGCAAGCCTTACCCTGCAGATCTTAAAATCCTTGCAGGTTTGTAGAAGAAGATACAATCTTTCAGATAGTCTGGACCTAAGCCGTGTAGGGCTTTATAGGACAAGATCAGCACTCTGAATTGTGCCCGGAATGAACCAGTAGCCAGTGGAGCTGTTTTAACATAGGAGTTATATGCTCCCTATAACTGGCCCCAGTCAGCATTCTGGCAGCAGCATTCTGGACCTGCTGAAATTTCTGAACAGTCTCCAAAGGCAGCCCCACATAGAGTGTGTTACACTAGTCCAAACAGGATGTAATCAAGGCATGTGTCACCATAGCCAGAACTGACATCTCAAGGAATTTGTGCAGCTAGTGCACTAGTTTTAACTGTGCAAATGCACTCTTGGCTACTGCTGAAACCTGGGCATCCAGGCTCAGAGTTGAGTCCAGAACACCCAAGCTGCGAGCCTGAGATTTCAGAGGCAGTGTAACCCCCATCCAGCACAGGTAGGGTCCCTAATCCCTAATCAGTATTTCGACTGACCAGGAGCACCTCTGTCTTGTCTGGATTAAGTTTCAACAACACATTATAACAATATTGGGAATCTTCTTTTTTATCCCAAGGGCCAAACATAATTTCAGAGAAGTTCTGGGGCAGCTGCCCTTCAGTGGTGGGAAGGGCCAAAGGCAAATATTTTGGAAAATGTGAGAGATAGTAGTGGGTCTCTCGAGCAAAGTAATCAAATTGGTGAGGTAGGCGCTGAACAACAACCAGTCCCACACACACACCTATCACCCACAGGGTCCAACAGACAACCTCAGTCTTCTGCATAAAACATATAAAAGTAGTTTGACATCAAAATACTTGTTCATAATGAAACACAAGGAGGAGACAGAGAGAGGAGGAGAGGAGGGGGAGGAGGAGAAGGAAAAAGAAGAAAAATGACTACAGATTAGAGAGATTCAGGAAGAAAGTAGGTGTGGAAAAGCAAACAAACAGGAAGTCTGCAAACATGCAAACTAGGAGTTTTTGAGTACAGACAAACAAAGGCTGCTAACTGTACCAAAAAGTGTAGGACCCAAAACATTAGTATATTTAAGCCTAAAGTTCTTGCTGAGTTTTAGGAGAGGCATTTCCAGGAAAAGCCATGCAAAAAGTGGGAAACCCACAAACCAGTGGTAATATGAGAGGGGGCATGGTCCTGTAGGGAATCCCACAGGTTGGACTGAGACCTCAGGAGGTTTCCCACCCATAGTATATAGGGTAATGTGTTTTCAAGGCACTGGAAGTTTTTGTGGAGAAAGAAAAGAATATCTGAACACCACATCTCCTTACAGGAAAGAATATATAATTTAGACATAGAATATTGTGACTTGTTTCTCTCTTTGCCTAGTAGATTGACTTAAGCTTCATAAACTAGGGCAATCATCCAAAAAAGATAATTATCAGAATGATCAGGTTATGAGTCTATAAAGCCAGGTCTCTTCTCTGTGCCCCAAGTGAAGGACACAAGATTGTATTAAACAGGTTGGGTAAGAATGAGGTCTGCCAAACTGTTGACAGCCCTTTTGAGGAATCTGCTTCCTTATTAAAGGAGCAAAATAAATGGTGAAGAGCAGCCTCACTGCTAAGAAGATCACATTGAACATTTCCAAGAGGCCATCTTTCATCCATGTTTAATTGAAATGTAGTCTGGCATTATGGTTCACTTATACTACTATCAGAAAATAGCAAAGACTTGGAAGGACTATTCAAGAAAGTCATGGAAAAAAGTTCAAAGGCTGGTTTATAGTTGAATATAAAGAAAACAAAAATAATGGCCACAGATGATTTGCATAACTTCAACACAGACATTAAAGATATTGAAATAGTTCAAGACTTTCCATACCTTGGCTCAGTCATTAATCAGAATGGAGACTGCAGTCAAGAAAGTAGAAGATGACTAGGACTTGGAAGGACAGCTATGAAGGAACTAGACAAGATCCTGAAGTGTAAAGATATATCACTGAATATCTCTCTCTCTCTCTCTCTCTCTCTCTCTCTCTGGCTTTTCTTCACAAACAAAGATTTAGGAAGGACTCATCCTGCGCTTTCTGCAAGCGCGCTGATGACTAAAAAGGCCAATCCGAGATAAACGAGTCCAGTTGCAGAAAGCACAGCAGAAGGTCTCCTTGGGTGATGTTTCCAGGTTGTGATTCTTCCTGCGTTGTCATTTCTCTTCAAGACTTGTTCGGCGTGAGTTCTCAAATAAGGCTGCAGCATTGTGGATTGTGCGTCTCCATGCCTCCCGATGTGAGGCCAGGGTGGGCCATTTTTGGTGATCAATTTGGCCAAGCCTGAGATGTTGTTTCAGGGAGTCCTTGTATCGTTTTTTTGGAGCGCCCCTCTTACGCTGACCCGTAGCGAGTTCATTGTAGAGTACTATTTTTGGGAGGCGATGGTCCTCCATCCTAGAAATGTGCCCTGCCCAGCGTAGCTGTGTTCTCAATATCATGGCCTCAATGCTGGTGATCCCTGCTTGCTCAAGAACAGCAACATTCGTCACATAGTCAGTCCAGTGTATATTTAGGATTGTGCGTATACAGCGCTGATGAAAGCGTTCTAGGAGTTGTAGGTGGTGGCGATAGGTGACCCATGTTTCAGATCCATAAAGGAGGATAGACAGTACAATGTCTCTATGCACACTGATTTTGTGCTTCTCCTCAGGTGTTTATTACTCCAGACTCTTTTGTGAAGTCTTCCAAATATGCTCTATGCCTTTGCTAATCTGTGATCGATCTCTTTGTCAGTCTTGGCATCTGAGGAGATGTTGCTTCTCAGGTAGGTGAACTGCTGAACGGACTTGAGCACAGATTTGCAGATGGCAATGTGGGGACGGTGGTGTTCGTCCTGTGGTGCAGGCTGGTAAAGAACTTCTGTTTTCTTCAGGTTGACTTCCAGCCCAAACAGCTCTGCAGCTGTTGTGAAGCAGGATGTTAGGCGCTGCAGAGCTGCTTCTGTGTGGGCAACAAGGGCAGCATCATCAGCGAAGAGCAGCTCACGGACTAGATAGTTTAGAGTCTTAAGTGTGAGCCCTCCGACAGCTTAAGTTAAACAAGCTACCATCAGTACAGTACTGAATACTAAAGTGAGGATTGGCCAAGCCATTATATTTCTGATTTCTATGTATAGTTGTGAAAGCAGTAGAGTGAAGAATGCTGACAGGAAGAAAATCAGCTCATTTGAAATGTGGTGCTTGAGAAGAGTTAGACATTACATATGTTACTAGACTTAAGATGATCTCTTGTGATCTTACAGGAAGCAGTCTTGTGATGTCATTAAGCATAATAAGCATCAACTACAGCTGCATTGAGTGTGCCATTCAAATAAAAGAGGTCTAACAAATGAGGAAAACACACACACCTTTTTAAGGCAGTGCTCTCACCCTAAGATTCTTCCCACTCATCTTAAGAATTGAAGAAGAGTAGCCAAGCCAAGAGAACTCTTTTCTCAAGTACCTTCCTTTAGGCTGGGGATGGGCAACCAGGTTATGTGGGGAACAGGGAGACACTTTTGGGTCTGGATACTTTGTTTTTCTTGATTTTCGGCTAATTGTTGAGAGCATTTTTCAGTTTTAGGGGCATATGGGGGATACCCTCCAACTGTCCCACATTTTCAGTTGTTTTAAAATGCCCAGGTTTCTCCATACTCCTATTTCCCCCCACCCACTTTGTCCTCAAGCTTTCTTCACTTGCTACAAAGTGAGTTCGAAGTATAAAACCAGTTTGCACTTACAGTAGGACCCCCGCATCCACGGGGATTGGTCCCCCCCTGTGGATACTGAAATCCGCAGATAACAGCAAACACCATTGAAAATAATGGGACTTCCAGTTTAAAATACCACAGAGTTGCCGTGGAGGACCTAGAAAACACCTTGAGAGGATGCCTCTCTAGGCATTTTCTAGGAAGCTCTATGGTAGGTTTGCTATTTTGTGTGCCACAGATAACTGAATCAGTGGATAATGAATCAGCGGATACAGGGATCCTACTGTAACTCAGTGGTAGTTAGAGGAGAGGAGTAGTGGAATCTTGCCTTTCCCAGTGGGTTGAGGCAAAAGCAAATAGCTGCATCCTCTCCTAGCTTGTGTGTTCTTCCTCATTAATAACTTTTGCCATCTTGACCACACTCTGATGTTGCTTGGCCACAAGTGTCTTCGTTTTCATCTGTGAAATGTTGGAGGGCATGGTCAGGTACTAGGGGTAGGTAAGACCAAGTGGCTATATTTTGGGGTGTTTAGGTTGATTATTAGGCAACGTGTATAGGGAGGGGAGATTTGGAGGTGTTCAGAGAAGCTTTCAAAAAAAGGGTTTCGGATGCTGCATGTGACCTACAGTCTGCATTGCCAACCCCTGCTTTACGCCTGCTGTGAAACTGCTGTTTCAGGATGTATGTATTTGTGTATTCCTGCATGGCAGGGGGTTGGACTAAATGGCCCTTGTGGCCTCTTCTAATTCTATGATTCTATGTGATATGTTTTTCTTCCAGGAGATTTGCAGCTTGATGCACACTCCCCCAGGAAATATGGTAGTAAGTAGGTAGGTGGACAGATAGTAGGATATGCCAAAATAAGAGTGAAAGCAATGAGAAGATAACTTCTAAGCTCTGCAAACTGCAATGATTTTCAGGAATGCTACCTACACAAGGTAGATGCTGATAAACAATAATTTTGGTGGTCTTCTCAACTATCCCCTTAGACCTGTTTGGCCAGCAAGCTGCTATAGCTGTGCATAGGACAAACCTTTGAGATGTGTTGGACTACAGTGCCTATCATCCCATATTTTATCCATGCTGGAATGGTGGGAATTGTAACCCGTCATATCTGGAGAGTGCCAGGCTGCAAAATGTTAACTCTGGGTTTGTTTGTTTTTTTATGATTCCTTGGGTCAATTGTTCTGATTATGTGGGTCAATAGTTTTTTCATGGCTTAGAAAAGACAAGGAGATCCCAGATCCCACCTACCCCCAGCATGTGCAATTCTGTTAAATAAAGATCATTTTCTAAAGGGAGACAGAGAGAGGGAGGGAGAGGGAGCAAGCATTTGTTAAGAGAGACGTTATTCAGAACATTATCTGCTTCATTCTCCAGGCAAGGAAATGCATCTACTTTTAGACTTCTGAAAACTTCTAAAGACAGAGAGAAGGAGAAAAATATCCCACCGTGATCTAAAGATTGGGCATAAAACTATTAGTATTGAAAACTTAGCCAGAGTGGCTTCAGTGAACTTCATTCATTAACATTCTTGCTGGCAAGGTCTCCATATCTCTGTGTTCATTTTATACTTTAATTTGGTTAGTCGGCCTTTGTTTAATCGTCCTATTCAAAAAGGGAACAAAGGAGGTTTAGGTGATACAGAAGGGTAATGCACTATATTTTATCTCTCAAAAGCTAAAGCGAACTCGGGTGGTTCTGATACTCCCCGATTTTCTTTTCTCCCCAGGACATTTGGAATCACAAATCAGATGGAGGAGGATAAAGAGCTCCACTGTACTTAGTGGCAGACACCTTTCAGAACGGGAAAAAAAGAACACCTTGTCACCCTCAGAAATTATATTCTCAGCTCTACATACTGTTCCAAGAGAAGATTATCTCTGTAAAAGAATGCTGATGTTACACCTGGGAGTTCAACGCATCACACTCTGCATGGAAAGTGCCTGTCTACAAAGTTTTAGCAAGTTCTCTCTCTGATGAGACTTTCCCCTTGCAGTCTTGCTATTTGCTGTGGATTCACACATCCATTCCTATATTGCAGCAGAGATATAGCTACAGGGATGATGATGGGGCTCCTCAATGAAATTTTCCTTCAGTCTCGAGATTTCAAGAATTGCAGACAGTGAACATGGCTTGCACCTGGAACTCTTCTATTTGCTGTGCTCTCTCGTTCCCTTGGTCACTTTGCCTGCTCCACTCTGTTTCACAAAGCTCAATGAACATTTCAAGTTGATGCAATGTTAGAACATGGGCCCCTGAAGGAATATTTCATTGGGGGAGGCAGAATTCTTATGGAGGGGCAATGCCATCATTTTGTCCCTCCACACCACACCATAGCTACACTTCTGCTTTCCAGGATATATGAGAAAAAGCAGAAATTGTGTTGGGTTTGCTCACATACACCCATGTTCATTGTATAGCACAAAGCTCTGTCAATTAAAAGCAGCACTTTCAGGGAAAACAGGGATGCATGAGGAAGTAGACTAAGTCTGCTACGAAAGCTTATGCTACAATTTTTTTCTCAGTCAGTCTCAAAGGTGTTTCAAGATCCCCTTCCCAGCAAAAGTGGGTCTAATTTTTTTTCACAGTTGAAAGATCAGTGGAAATTTGAAAGGTACTTGAAACTGAATGCAGTGTTTCCTGACTGCAGGAGAACTGCCTGATCCTTATAGAGAAGTAAAATAGTAAATTTTGCATCTCTCTTATACTTCCTTATATGTAATGCAGATTGTTAGATTCACATTTATGCAAGAGTTTCAAAAAAGCGATACAAAGACTCCCTGAAACAACATCTCAGGCTTGGCCAAATTGATCACCAACAGTGGTCCGCCCTGGCCTCACATCGGGAGGCATGGAGACGCAATATCCACAATGCTGCAGCCTTATTTGAGAACTCACGACGAACAAGTCTTGAAGAGAAACGACAACGCAGAAAGAATCACAACCCAAAAACATCACCCAAGGAGACCTTCTGCTGCGCTTTTTGCAACCGGACTTGTTTATCTCGGATTGGCCTTTTTAGTCATCAGCGCGCTTGCAGAAGGCACGGGATGAGTCCTTCCTGAATCTTCATTTGTGAAGAAAAGCCAGAGAGAGAGAGAGAGAGAGAGAGATTTATCTCTTGAAGAAAGGCAGAAAAATATCCAGCATTTACAGGTCTACTGACAATCTACGTTTCTTCGTTCTCAGTCAAGGGATGTGACCAATATACATGTCATAGACATACTGTATTTTTCATTTGAAAAAAATAAAGTATTTATGTGTTTGTAAAGAAATTTTAATTTGGGGAAATTGAAAAAATAAATCAAAAAACAATTATAGTTCGAAAGAAGGAAATGTGTGTTTCCTATGTCAACTTAAATATGTATGAGTGCAATCAGATAGCCATTAGATTTTCCACAAATTGGAAAGATTTATGTTTCTAACCTAAAAGTTCTTTTCGTACTATTAAATTTGGTAAACTACTCTGCTTTTGAACAGGTTACGTATTTCCTTGGATTTTATGTACAGAATATTGTTTGCCATTATTTGAAATAGCATGTGCTCATGTTTTAGACAGATAGGTGCATTCTCATCAACATGTGTAACATCCAGTTCAGAAAAAAAGAAGGGTGTTTAAGGCCAAGCCAGCATTGGATCCTACACAATGTACAGACAGCATTCAGTTTCAGTTGAGGTTGGTGCGAAATCTGGGAAGTTGCTGAGATGACCTCCTGGAATCATAAGGTCATGGGCAGATGGGTAGTAGTAACCACACATATGGTTTCTTTCATGGGCGGCTGGCATGAAAAGAAAGCAGTGAGGTTCAATGAAGCAGCCAGTAGCCTCTAGCCAGCTCTTAGAGACACAGTTAAGGCAATGCCTATGAAGGACAGGTTACTGCTGATCTATCCTGACCTGCTGAGAATCAAAATAGTTGCCTGTCAGATGGTTGCTGGATCACCTGAGACCCATGGAAGGAAGAGATCTACCCACCAATTTCTCAGTTGTAGCAGCTTCTTCTTAAAAAAATCTTAATATTCTCCATGCACTATTTCTTTCTTTCACATCTTACCTTTTTTTTGAACCTTGATATGAAAAAAAAAATACCTGAATTTAAGTGGCAAAACCTATGCATGACACTTTCTACTGAAAATGGTGCACATACATTTAAATGCCCATGTTTTCTTACAAATCTAGAAGCAAGGTCCTACTCATTGTCTCTAAACCCTGAAAAGAAACCTGCTTTCTTGAAACACATCCATACACCATTCACAAACATGACTGCTGTGTATGAATTCTGCATTTCAGCTGAGGTAATTTTGTGGGGCAAGTGTCAATCTCAGTTTTTAAGGCTCAGTTTTTATTTTATTTTTTAACATCTCCAAGTATCTTTGGGCAGAGGAATAGCTTAAACTACATAATTGGAGAGAAGCAATACTGGCAACAAGATGGGGAAGCAAACTTTCTTTTCCCCTTACAACTCCACATAATCTCACATAACTGTAGGAAATGTTAGTGAGACTATATATCTTAAGATGCCACCCTATCCCAAACTCTGAAAATAACCCCAAGTGCATTGTGGATACGCACTTGAACAAAAAATAAAATAAAATAAAATTTAAAAATCTATTTATGTTACGTGCTTGGATGCACCAGGAAAAATGTAGAAGCACAAAGAGAAATGGTAACAGATTAAATTTAGAAGAACAGAGTAGGTGGAACAGTCTGTCTCATGTTACAGACTTAAGGAATAAAGCCAACAACAATGTACAGAAGAAGAAAAATGGCCAAAATGGAGTTTTCATTTTCTTTAAAAATAAGAAAAGAAGTTAGTTCACAAAAGAACTAAAGCGTGTTTTATTTACGTTAGGTCTTAAAAATTAGGGGGGGGGGGAAAGAAAACAAGAAGAACAGCTTCATACATTCTTATCAGGGGAAAAAATATTTACCTGCCCCCACCCTTTCCATCTCCACCATGTATCATTTATGATTATCTGGGTTATAAGAGAGAGGAGGCTGAGAGCTACAGAAAACACTTGAGTGGATCCCAAAGGACAGCTGCTTGTATTCACCAGTCTCTTCTGTTTCTCAAAGGAGGAACTGGGAAGAGGAAAAAGCAACTGGGAGATGGCAGGAATATTTACAAGTGTCACTGCTGTTACTGAGAAAGAGAGCAGCTGCCTCCTTGAGCTACAGATTTCTCCATTTGCTGCTGTTCAGCAGGCAATTCTTGACCAAGGCCCACATCGTTTGATGAAGAAGGGAGGTGGGGGGAAAGGCCAGCTCAGAGCCAGCAGTGTGTGTGTGTGTGTTCATTCCTGATTCTCCCAAGAATCATAACCTTCGAAACCCAATGGCAATGGATGAGGCAGCAGAAGGCTGTCTGAGTGCCTTCCTCAAAAGAAGGCAGGCCAGAAGTGCTGAAGTGACAGTCCGACAAATCTCCGCACAGACTTCAGTGGGCTTTGTGTTTCCACTTCTTGTGTTTTTTGTCTTTCTTTTTGCTGGCGCACCTGGAGCAGAACCACTGCACTTCTTGTGGGGGAGCAGCCTTAATCCCGACGCAAGGCCTACACATTTGACGACACAGAGACAAACACAAGAAAATGGATGAGGATTTCCAAGAAGCAGAGCACCTGCTGTCATTTTTAAAAAAACTTTACTCTGTGTGAAACTTTCCCCACAGACTCAACTCTTTTTCGTTTGCACAAATCCTTTCACTAATCTGATACTGGGATCAGATAAACTCCAATCAAATTCTAGGTTTAAAAAAAGACCAAGTTAAATTTGCCAATGATTCCAATTTTATTTGTAAAAAAACTGGGCACTGGATTATGGAGTACCACTTAAGGGGTATGTCTATATTGGGATGGTATCTTGGTTCCATAAAGACCCCACGACTCAGACTGCTGCTCTCTTACTGATGTACTGTTTTCCCTCACTGAACAACTTCAGAGGAGAGGAATGAATAAAATAAGGCACCGAATGGCTTACACACTCCAATTCCCAAAGGTACTCTTACAAAAAAATAAATAAATCTTAAATAGAATAATGAGGTTGTTTACGCTCTTCCAGTGAAATTTTATGCTGCCCTGTCTGACTTATACTTTCTGAATTATTTTAAGCAGGCTCTGTATGCTATACTGGAAACAAATGAGGCACAACAGGAATGTGCCTGAAAATAATAATGTAATTTTCTTTAACAACTTTGGAGGTCTATCTCCCTTTTTTTGGTCATTCCCTGGGATGTAGGGCTGCATCCTCAGTTCACTTTAATTGGGGGTCTAAGTGTCCTCCTGACATTTTACCATAATCCTTTTAAGATATGCACTTGCCAGCACTACAGAGCATGTGATCCTCTTAGTGTGCAGGGATTCAGAGCATGCCACAGGCTAGTGAGGGTGGGGGGGGGTTGGTACCCTTTGGAGTCAGCTGTAAGCCTAGATGTGTTATACACGGGAACTTAAAAACATATCAGTTAATTGAGCAAGCCACTCAGCCTATGGAACAAGTCTGTTCTGTGGTTCCAGCACACTGCCAGGATTTGCTTAAGGAAAATAATATAAAATTCAGGGAGCTCTTGTCCCCAACGACATCAGGGCCTTGCTAGTCAATTTTAAAATGGAGCTGAAAGTCTCCAGCCGACTGGGAGAGGGAAACCACCGAATCAGAATCAACATTTTGTGTCTCAGAAATGGCCAAATTCACAAACTTGGTCAAAGTAGTGCGTTTCACATGACTGATGAAAAAGACTAAAAGAGAAACAGTTGCTAAGGATGAAGTTGTTCTACTGCCTGACCAAAATGAGGGCTTCCTGAACCACTTACCAGTGATACCAGTCATCACAGTCATCACAGCCAATCATTGGACTGCCATCGTCTGGTTTCTCGCAGCCAGGGCAGATCCAGATCTTGTTCCCCCATTCATCTCGAATCTGAGGGGAAAAAGCCGGGAGAAGGTGATGGCTTGCATGGTCAGAAGGAGTACTACAGGTAGCTGCTTACCTCCTAGGTATCCCCCAAAGCAATAGTTTAACCAATCTGAATATTTCTGGGGAGTAGATGACATCACATTACACTATTTGCATGGCCACAATATATGAACACATTTCCCCGACTCACCTATTTCTTCCCTATCAACTCCTTCTGAATAAACATTACAAAGTATCTCGTGACATCTTAAAGACCAGTTTTATTTGGTGTAAGTAGATGCACACAGTTTGTGTCAAATAAAGCTCATCTCTCTGTTGTTCTTGCTGTGACAGACCAACATGGCCACTCCTCTCCAAGTTAACAAAAACTGTTACCTGCCCCTGACTTAGGAAGCGAAAACTTAATGTATGTGCAGATTTCCCAAACACCAGAAAATCTATGTCCCTTGTTTTCAAGGAAGAGAGACACTAACATCAAGGATGTACCCCAAAATAATGAAGGAACAGTATCACCCAAAACACACTTAGCCCAAGGTGCCCTGATTGCTAGAAAAGACTGGAAACTCAGCTTTTAAAAAAGAACACCAAATAACAGAAAACTGGAACACAACAGAGGAGGGCATGGGCAGCAAAGAGCCGGCTACATCGCAGGGAATGCCGTGGGAGTTGCAGTGCCTCTTCACAGACATGAAAGAGAAGGCCTGGGTGGTGAAGCTTCTGCAAGTTAAGGGAGTGGTGCTATTTGACTCATACAAAAATCACCCGCCCTTTGCCTCCATATTCAAATCAGCTCAAGAAGAAGTGTGTGTGTGTGTGGGGGGGGGAATGCACTCATGTGCTTCAGCTATCAACTGCTGACAAACTGGGACTGATGCTGGAGAGGGCACTAAGATGCCAGTTTTGTTCCTTATGGAGGGGCCAAGGAACACCACCACCAGCAGCCCCTGCCTCCCACACAGGAGACAATCTTGATGACGTATTCCTAATATATACAGCACAGGGTGCATGGATTGCTGTGTTATTACTTATTAGCCAAACTCTTCCAACTCAACTAACTGATAAGATCAAGGGTATAAAAATTGTTACTGAGTAACTTTCCATTCCTTTGACATTTATGTCACAGCTACATTTATAATGAAGGGTAAATGGAAAAAGAGAGAAGTGGTGGGGGGAGAGACTGAGAGAGAGAGAGAGAAAGGTTTTCAGTATTCAGCAACGGACTGGTAGAATGTGCCTCTTTTACTTTTCCATTTCCTTTTCTATTCATTAAGATGCAGGCTCAGGCTGTCATAAATAATGTTAATTGTAATTATAACAATACTATTTCTGGCATGATGTCAACTGGACATTAGCCACTCAGAATTGTGTCAGTAGCTGATTATTTCTACAGCATATATAGAAATGTGGGATTTAACCCACACATACTGGGAAAAGTGGCTTGCAGAAGTGAGGGCTCAAAAAATCTAAATAAAAGATTACATTTACAGGATAAACTTACAGAATAATCTGCCAAGCTAGTACTAAGAATGTAAATGGAGTCTAAAGCACTTTGATTGAACAAGCCAGATAAATAATTCCATGTTATATTTTTAACCCACGTCAAAAGCTTACAGTCTAGAGATGAACACACAAACACACATACACTTTCTCCCCTGCCTCTCCCCACATGCTTCTTGCAGCATAACTGATCTCATCATATGATTGCCTTGTTTTATCACTTGGTGAATTTAAAATGGCTACATGATGCAACATGAAAGGTACAGCTATTGTACAGTAAGTGGAGTGGGGATTGAGAAGAAGAAACAGTCCCCACAGCTTGGATTTTCCTGGAACACCCCTGGGTTGTTCATTGATTGATTTATTACATTTATAACCCTGCTTTCCTTCAAGGAGGCAGTAGAGGGTTCTCTTCCACCAGACAGAGGTTACTGTCACAACAACTCAGCCAGGCTGAGAAAGATGCTGGTCCAAGGTCACCTAATAAGTTTCATGATTCAATGGGGACTGGAACCAAGATCTCCCAAGCTTGCTGCTCTAACTACTACACCACACTGGTTCTTTAGCACACTGGATGAAATCTTATATGAAACAAAATTGGAGGCAAGAAGCCTTCAAGCAAAGATGGGAGAGCTAAAGGACTTGGTTTTAAGGGAGAACATAGATACAGGAGGTATGACAAAAAATGGTGAAGTGGAGAGAACCAGTCAGATATGGTCATCTCTGATTAGAAGCTCTGCAGGAATGACAGGGAAGAGTGTAGTGAAGGAGGTGTTCTGAATGTGAGGAAGATCATACTGTTGAGTAAGCTAAAACCCTTAAGAGAAGCTGACTCTTCATAGAATCACTAAGGGTGGTGATACTAAGGACATGCATTTGTCACCCTCACCAAAATGCTCAGGTGGAACTTGAGAGGGAGAATGAAATCAAGGGAGATAATGCTGTAAGAAGAGGTGACTTTAATTACTTCCCATTGACCAGATAAAGGCATGTGCTGGTCATAACACAGAAGTAAAGTTTCTAGATATCCTAAATGATGGTTTATAATTGGTTATGGAACCAACCAGATGGGGGACAATCCTCGACTAAACCTAAATCGTATGACCTAAGACCTAGTGTGATATGTGAGTGTTGTTGAACCAACTGGAAACACTGACCACAACGCTATCAAATTTAACTTATATGCGACTGAGAAAAGTGCCAGGGAATTCCAATACAGTACTTATTTGATTTCAAGAAATGTTCTCCCTAGCTTGCTACTGCAGAAACTTATCCAAGATGGCAGCAGCTGGCCTTTGGTACACAAAGCCTGAACTATGCTCCCACCTTCAGTAGGAGTTACAACAAATATGTCAGAACTTTCCTCTGCACTGACAAAATCCTTAGGGGTCTTGTCTGCCCCTGCCTGCCCATTAGGTCATGTTGGGAGGCCCTCATCCACCTGCCCCTGCTAAATGTAGTTAGGTGGGTGGCAGTAAGAGAAGGCCTTCTTAACAGTGACACCACTTTAAGGAACAACCTCCCTTAAGGGGGTTCACCTGGCTCCCACATTAGTATCTTTTTACTACTAGGTGAAGACATTTCTCTTCTGTTAGGCATTTTATATTTTTAGTATAGGTGTTTCCAAATCTTTATTGTAATATACATACTACTGCTTTAAACCTTAAACAAAAATTTTTTGCTGTGTAAATTGCCCTAGGACCATTTTGATATATGGCAGCATATGGGCATAAATAAACACATGTAAAAAGATGGGTCTGGGCAATGTAAAGCAAAGGAACTGGCATTTATCTATTATGAGATTTTACACAACTTCTGTACTACAGATTGAGTACCCCAAATGATTTCTATTGTAACTAAAAGGTTTGCTCTGTAAGGCTGTCACAGCAAGTTTGGAAATTAGAAAGCATCATGTGCTGATAAGCATAACATTGCAGGTACCAAGTGGCATGGCCCACAGGATTTCCAGAGACAGTCTAACCTGTCTGTCCATTTGCACTATGGAAACTTTAGGTAGAATGGGCCGTTCTAGCTGAAGACAAACTTAGATCTCCTAGAAGCAAATGATTTGTAAAATTCTCTTTCTTGTTTCACAGAATGACTGGACTCAAATATCAAAACTCACCCTCTAGTGTATTTCAGGAAAGTTCTATCTGATCAAGATGGCGGTTTTGTGATTAGAATGTGATCTGGAGCGAAATCCCTACCCTCAAACTTCCTGTTTGGCCATAAGCAGATGAATCATTCTGGTTCAGCTGCTCATCAATAAAATTGGGAGGGAGCTTCCTTTCTCTTTTGTATTCCCCTTTTCTATCCTCTCTCTGAATCACACAGCAGCTTATTTTAAGATAAGTTACACTTTAGGCCAGATATTTTATGACAGGTTTATGTAGCACCTAGGGAAGAGTGGTTGTGACTGTTTGCTTGTTGTTATAAACTGAAATCTCAAGATGTAGACTGGGAAATCCTGAGGACTGAAAAAAGCACTAAACTATTTATTTATTTATTTATACCCCGCTTTTCAGCCTCAAGGCTATCAGAGCGGCTTACAAATTGTTTTAAGCAATAGCTATTTACACATCTACACTGCGTTAAGCAGTTTCCAATGTGTGTTAGCTAATTGCCCCCCACAAGCTGGGTACTCATTTTACCGACCTACGAAAGGATGGAAGGCTGAATGAACCTTGGAGCCCGCTGGAATCGAACTTGCAACGTGGTGGCTTGCAGTACTGGCATTTAACCACTGCGCCACCAGGGCTCCCTCGCCACCAGGGCTCCCTGGTGGCAAGCCCTTTGGGTTGGATCCAAATCAAGTCAGCTGCACTTGGGTCCCACTGAAATCACTGTGAACACTTAGGTGTAACTAACATAACTTCCAGTAATTTCAATGGAATCTGCGTTTAAGCTACTACAGTTGTCCCTTCATATTCGCTGGGGTTTGGTTCCAGGACCCCCCATGGATACCAAAATCCATGAATACTCAAGTCCCATTATATGCAATGGCAGAGCAAAATGGTGTCCCTTAGATAAGATGGCAAAATCAAGGCTTGCTTTTTGGATTATTATTTTTTTAAGAATATTTTCAAGCCACGAATACTTAAATCTGTGGATACCAAATCCGTGGATATGGAGGGTCAAATGTACAAGTAAGGGCTATTTGTTGCTGTCATCTGCCCTCATGTTGGCTTTGAGTTATGGTAAATCTCCGAATAAGAAACCTCCAAGAGATCCTGTAATTAATAGCCATGCTCATGTCTCGCAAACCCAGGGCTACATTTTCCTAACTTTTTATACTAAACAGCATCAAAGTTGTATTTTCAGGAAGCCATTTCACATAGCACTTCCGTATGCATGTAATATGCGAATAGTAGATGTGCGTTCCCCAAACACAGACAGACAGTCAGCATTCCCAATATGGGCCCTCTCACCATTAATTTTAGAGGTACATAGGATATGGTCTCAGGGGTTGAGGGCCATAGAAACACATGTGCACACCAGTATGCACATATACACATGCATATCCCAGCAATTCTCTCTTCACTGGGATGGAAGACCTTCTATCTACCCCCTCCCTGATATTGGAAGAATGATTTGTTGGTGGATTTCTGGGGGAAGCAGCTCTCCATTTCCTCCCTCAGAAGTCTGTGTCAAAGTGACCTTAATGAAATCTCTATGATGGGTAATTGACTGACGAGGTGGGTTGGAAACAGTAAGGGGGAAAGAGGTACTAGGATACCCAGGAGGGGCATGTGGCTGCTGGGGCATGGGTTATGCAGTTACTGTGGGAAATACCAGCAGACCTACAGGACAGATGATGTTGCATCAAAGGTGTTGTTAAATGGGAAATTCATAGGCACATGCTTAGGCCCTTGTCTATACGTTAAGAATACTCTGCTACTGTAAAGAGGCACATTTTCTTACATGTCGTATGAAAGCCACCCCCCCATCCCCAATTAAAATTGACACTACAAGACAACTACTTAAAAACTAATTTAAAAGTCGCAACTGGCAAGGAATTGTTATACTCTTACAGTATATCATGTCTTGCACATATATATGGGTGTCTTCTGTCATACAGATGCATACTGTTTGGATACTTATTTGTCCGAGTTATAGCAGGGGTATATGTGCATGCAGGGAAAGAATCCAGGTTTTGGGTATCTAATCTGTGTTCTTTTACTAGAACTGTGTGATCCATCAACCAGGTGTAAAACAATGGTTCAGGTGGACAGACTTATGCTAAGAACTAAGGAACAGAGCTTCTGAGCACATGATCAGCCTAGGAGTTAGCGATCAGTACCAAAACCTAGCTCATATGTCCTTTCATATAAAAATTCACAACAGTGTTGCCTTTCCTCAAGTTATTTTTCAGTAAACTAATTGGTGGTGGGGTGGGAGTGGAATCAAAAACTCTTACTGATCTAGTTAAAATTTCCCAGATTTACTAGTAGATTCCAATCTACAGTTGTCCCTCCATGGATCATCCATGGATTTGGTATCCAATGGTTTAAGTATTCATGGCTTGAAAATATTCTTTAAAAAATATAATCCACAAAGCAAACCTTGATTTTTGCCAATTTATATAAGGGACACCATTTTGCTATGCCACTGCATATAACGGGACTTGAGTATTCATGGATTTTGGTATCCATGGGGGGTGGGGGGTCCTGGAACCAAATCCCAGCGAGTATGAAGGGACAACTGTACTTTCTTCTCATCCCAGAGTTTCACAGTAAGTAATTTACATGGATAAAGATTTGGTAAGTGTAAACATCTTGTACATTTTCATATTTAGTGCTAATTCTTAAGCTTTTTGGTGGGGGAGTCTCAAATCATCAATCAGCTGGATATTTACTGGTTATTGCAAGGCCAAGTGTTTCCAGTAAATAACCAAAATTCATCCCCACTATTTTCTCAAACAGTGCATCATTTGCCAATGACAGGTATAAATGTTAAGCATTAGGTGTAAAAAATGCTTGAATTGCTTGAATTATTAAGTTTATTTTGGGCTTCCTATCAATCTATCATGGCAAATGCTGGCCTTTTACCAGTAAATTACAGAAAACTGAAATCTGGTAATTAAACAAAAGTGCTTCATCAGCCTTGAGATTTATTAGTAAGTACAAGGAAAGTTAAGCTACGTGAGGTTGTTTGGGGCATTTATCATCATGCCTTTGTAAACTTCCCATTTCACTTACAGCTCACTGAAATTTATTCTTGTTGCATCTATTTTTGTTCTTGCTGTATAATTCCCAGTACATAGAGTGCGACAATTTGTTGCTGCAAGCCTTCAAGTCATTTTTTATTTATGACAAGCCTACGTTGAATGTATCATTGGGTTTTCTTGGCAAGATTTGTTCAGAGTGGGTTTGCCTTTGCCTTCCTCTCAAGCTGGGAGAGTGTGCCTCACCCAAGGTCACCCAGTGGGTTTCCATGGCTGAGTGGGGATTCAAACCCTGTTGTCTAGTCTTCAGAGTCCTAGTCCAACATTCAAACCACTGCACCAGGCTGTGTCAGAATTAGGATATGAACCCAGGCTTCCACTCGAACAACAAAACAATGCTTTTACTAAATATTCTTTGGTTGAAAAAAAAATGAAAAGTCTGACTACAGCCAATGAGGGGAGGGGAGGTTCTACTATATGAACTGAAAGAACAACTGGAAATCTTAGTTTAGTAGAGAAAATAATTAGTATACTACTATTGTCAAAGTAACACCTGGAATCTGTCTATTGATTTATTTAATTTCTACCCTGCTTTCCCCTAATATGGCTCCCAAGGTGGCTCACAATATAAGTTAAAACCAAATACAGTTTAATCTGTACAATATCTTCCATGTGTATGGTTTATTTCCCTTGAACAGGTTATATGGGTTATTGTCTTACACTCAAAGGTCAAGCTGCTTGAAACAGAAGATATTTCAGCCAATGAGGTATAAACAAGGATCCTTCACAATATGCAAGCTAAAAACAAAGGGTAGTGTGAGGAAGCTAAACACTCAATGTTCAAGTTTCATAAGAAAGAAGTTGAACTTAATTCACACTAAATGTGACACAGTTTTGAGCTCGGCTTGGCTTGGTTATCAAAACTGACATTAAAAAAAAGACAGTGCATTGATTTGTGGAAACAAATGGAGTTAAAGACGTGCTAGAACATGAGCCCAATAATAGGCATCAACACACATGGAGAAATACATTCATCTACATACCACATAATTGCTGACTGTTTCTGTTACCACACTCCGAACTGGAGCTTTGGAGCCTCCTAAAGCCAACATTGCAGGAGATGGTGGTGGAATCAGAGCTGGAGAAATGGCGGATGCAGGCAGAGAAGGAATTACAGAAGGAGTAGGTGGGGTTACAAGGACAGGACCTGGTGCTGGGGATGGTGGAGGTGGTGGTGTTTTTGGCCGAGCAAGGAGAGTGGATGGTTTAGCCTCCGGCGTTGAGACCACTTTGCTGATGACACTGTCAAGGCAAAAGGAAACAAAAAGGCTTGATATAACCTTGTGCTAAAACCATGTCTAGTTCAAAGGGCAGAGGGGAGAAGGGAGAAACTTTTTTTTTTTAAAAAAATGAAGGATAAGAACAGTCTGTTGACAGTTTATGGTAATTCTAGACTGTCCTTCCCCCAATTCATAATATTTTCTAGCGCTAAAACCAAACATCCAGACCACAAGAGAATTTATAAATTAATTTACAGATTTTAACCCCACTGCACATCATGGATTTGGGAAAGCAATGAAACCTTGACACAAAAACTGCTCAGAAAATGTTAATTAAAAATCACGCAGACACACACAGACACATAAACAAACAAACCATGAACCTATACTAAGATCATCCTTCCAAAAGACAGATGTTATGCAGGCAGATCCATTTAGTACTGGCATTCTAAACATTTTCACCAATGGCACAAGCACTGCTTAATTGGGGCACTCTATTTATTATAGGAAATGTATAACAATGGGGAACAGCGAAGGGGAAGTATAAGCAAAGATAAAGTTAAGCTATATCAATAGCTAAGCTAGGAAGTAAAAAAAGTCATATTTGGTGGAGTGCCAACACACCTTCTAGTCTAACCACCCACTGTAGGCTGGTTGGATGAACCACTTTTGTAGGCCAAGCCATGGGCCCATGGAGCATAGCCAACTGTTTCCAACAGCGGCCAACTGAGCACTGAGGAAGTTTACAGGTAGGGATTGAGGCCAATAGTACTCCTTGGTTTGGTGTTTGCAGTTGTAGACAGGTTATGGGCCACCTTAGTCCAGTGTCCCCATACCTAACCTATCAAGTACAGGTGCCTATACAATCTTCCTTTAAAAGCTTCTGAGAATCATGGAATCATAGAGTTGGAAAGGGTATCCATAGGCCATCGAATCCAGCTTGTCACTCAATGCAGGAAAATCCAGCTAGAACATCCCCAGCAGGTAGTTGCCCAGCTTCTTTTTGAAGACATTTGAAGAAAGAAACCACTTCTCTAGGCAAGTGGTTCCACTGTGGAATAGCTTTTACTGATAAAAAGTTTCTTCTAATGTTTGATCAAAATCTACCCTCCTATAACATAAAACCGTTAGATATGGACCTGCCCTCTGGGGCAGCAGAGAACAAACCCACCCCCTCCTCTCTGAGATAGCCCTTTAGATATTTAAACAATGCAGTCCTCAGTCTTCTTTTTACCAGGCCGAAGTTTCCACATCTTCCCTAGACAACTTATTCCATGGTAGACCTGTTTCTGTACTCAAGCAACTATTCATATCCTTGTCATTTAAACTTAGAAGTTATGTTCAATTGCAAGCCAGGACAGGTCCATAGGTAGACTTTTGGAGTTGGGCCGGCTTGATTATAATGATCACCATAGTTAAATGCTGGATAAATACACAGATAAACCATGGTATTTCTACATACTTTATTACATAGGGTCCACATCCTCCACCAGGAAAATAAATGTGCAAAGGCAGGGCAAACACAGCTTGGTGAGATTAAAGGCCAGTCCACCCCTGCTCAAAGAGAGGAGGTCAAAGGGACATTTGAAATAGCTGAGCCTCCAGCTCCCTTCGTTATCTGGTAGCTGAGGGATTGGTCCAGGATTCATTTCTGGTTGTAACATAGACATCAACAACAATTTTGTGAGCATTTAGGCACGGCAATACACAAGCAAGCCATTCTAGACTTCAGTAAACACAGTCACAGCATCCCACAATAATCCTCTTCACTAGAAAACTGCTCTCTGATTCATGTTTGGTTCAGTCTTGGGAAAGGTGGTTTCTTTTTGCCATCATACTTCAGACAGAAAGCCAAGTTATATCTTCTTATGGTTTTCTTAAAATATTGAATGTTCCCAATGCTGGAGTTAGAGCCACTGCTGAAACAACTAGAAGGTGGCAGATGCCTGCTGAGGTCTTCAGAGAATTCTGCTCTGCTCCCCTCACCACCACCAGAAACATCATGGGCAGGGCCTTTTTAACTGTAGCACCCAGAACATGGAATTTACTTCTTGTGGTTCCTTTCTTATTGATCTTCAGATTTTGTTAAGTGAAAACCGCATTATTTCAATAGACTTCGAGACTGTTTAGTTGTTCCTCAACTGATTTGGGGGAGCTGCTAACTTGGGATGTTAATTATGCACCTGCTTGGTTTTGTTGCTTTGGCCATTTATATTAAACAACTTTATTAATCAACAAAAGAACCAAGTAACAACAAAGAACTGCAGACCCCCTCACAAAAATAACTGCCCCTGCCCCCATAATCAAAGAGTAAAGCTAATTAATACCAAAAGCACACTTATTTTTATTTTGATGAACTGCTGTTTCATTTTATTTTATTGTTTTTCTGTTCACTGCTTTAAGAGCTCTTTTGGATGTAACAGCAGCGTATAAAAGCTTTGTACAAATAAATACTTGCTAAGAAATAGGAGAAGAAGCCAGATAAATTACTGTTCCATGCAAAACGTGAATTCTCGCTTTCATCAGATGACTACAGAAACAGTCATCTCCGATTAGGATGAATATCGATACACAGAATTTACTCAGCATTCAAATATTAAATGCTGCCTTCAGTGGAATCTGAAGCAGGATGTCATTGTGGTAAATACAAGCTAGGAGCAAAGCACTATGCTGGTAGGGGATGAAGGAGATTATGATTTCTTAACAGACTGTTTTTTCCTACAATGTAACAGGTGGACATGTTACCTGGTAGATGGAGGGAATGCACTGGAATAGCTGCAAGCAAGTTGGGGATGGAGAAGGTAGCTCCAGTAAGCAGAGGAGATTTACCTTTCACCAGCTTTCATCAAATCATAGCTTCATTAAGAGTTGGAAGGGATCCCAAGGGCCATGTAGTCCAATTCCTTGCCATGCAGGAACACACAACTAAAGCATTCCTGAAAGATGGTCATCCAACCTCTGTTCAAAGACCAAGAGTCCATCACCCTCCCCAAACTGGTGATGTGTTGGACTATAAATTATAAAATAATCATTCCCAGCCAACATGGCTAATGTCTGCACTGTCTGGGCATGATGAGAATGGTATCTCAACATATCTGGAATTCACCAGGTTGGGAAGGCTGGAGTCAAGCAACAAGTAAGACTAAGTATATATCAAAATATGAAAACTGAATATTCACATAATTTTATGCTCATTAGGCATTTTGAACACATCAGAATGGTGAATATGAAGAAGCCCCCTCACATGGGAGTGTCTGTTTTGCTACCATTATTGAATTAGCTTGCTGGTTTAAGCTCATTTATGTTTTGCAATTTTAGCCTGGGAATGGGAAAGTTCTAAGGATGAATGTAAGGAAGGCAGGAAGATTGGAGTTGTCCATTTCAGATACAAAACCAGTTTCTCTGTTCGAACATGCATTCCCAAGAGGATAAAAAAATAAAAAGAAGTGCAGTGTATATAAATAGAATTTCCCTACACTGGATTTTCAATATGAACAGAAAATGGCAGTGATTCAATGCACCACTTTTGGTTTGAGAAGAAGTAAACAGAACAATGCCCTACCAACATAGATTAAATATTTTCATTAAAAGGGGATGAGGAATTCTCTAATGCCAAAAGTAGCTCCTGCTGACAAGATTGTCCTCAGCAGTACAGTGCAACTATTCTCCTGTGCAGTGGGCCTAAAAGATCCAGCCTGTAGACCTTCACCCAGTGAAAAATTCAAGTTACACTGCCATCAAGGGCTAAAGGCAAATGTCCATTTGTGCTTTCTAAAAAACAAAAACCACAATTCTAAAGTTCAAAGTTCTAAAAAACAGGCTGGGCTGGGCTTGGCTTTTTCCCCCCAAGAGTGGCACCTCAGCTGTGATATACCCTCGCCAAAAATCTCCAGCTGGGTGCTTTGTTATTCACTTAACAAAACACAAAATAAAGATTGTATCTACATTGGCACTGCTGTAAGGCAGGGCTGAGGAACTTGTGGCCTTCCAGATGTTTTTGGGTTCCCATCAGCCCCATCTAGCCTGGCCACATAGGAACAGTCCCCTTGCCCTGTTGTAAGGCCACCCAACTACTTTATGACCGAGATGACTGAGTGCAAAAGTATGGCTTCAGCATTAGCTCCTTGATATATCTATCTGGAGAGGGAAAGTTGAAAGGTGAAAACATTATGCAGGCAGATTAATACATTAGCTGCCATTTATGCTAAGAAAGATTTGAGAGAGACAACACAAAGGAGATGCAAATTTAGATATTCTAAAGAATGGTTGCTGTGCCAAAGCATCTTGCCACCAATATTACCTTGTCCTCTATCTGGCACAGTGAAAGCTGGGAAAATATGGCAGAAGAGAGAGGAAAAATGTAGCCCCAGTGAGATAATCTCTGGCCTCAAATCACAAGAGTAACATTGATTTGAAGGAGTAACATACAATGTCATAATGGAGAAGTATATTAAATCTTTTCCCAACCAAGCACAACTTCAGATGTGCATTTATTGTATCCCAAATCCACTTGGGGGATTTATGGAATAGATTCCATAGAGCAAATCGTATCCCCAAAAAATGCTAGTTATGAAACATCAAAAGCAGCACAACTTTGATCAACGGTGTGCTAAATGCATAAACTAAAGCTGTTTGACTATCCACTGACTAGTTTTTATTCTAGAAACATACCTTCTGAACGTACTGTATAGGTTCCCATTGAGTGTAAGGTCAGAAAGGCAGTGGTGCTGATAAAAGAACTGAACAGTATGTGACACTATCTACACTGATCTTCATACTCAAGGGTTGAAAGTAGCTTTTACCACCATGAATCTGAATAGGGTACAGAAATGTGTTCAGAACTTTTGCTATCTGGTTATAAACACAACTCCTAGCCATTCTGGACATTTTGAGTCTTGATAGTAGCATCCAAATGTGGAGGGCTCCACTTCATCTTTGATACAAATCAGGGTAGCGGTCATTGAGTAGGTCTAACATAATCAGCCTAACCGAATCCACAGGGCTGCGAGTTGGACAAACCATGGTAAGAATATACTGTAATCTATCCCAAACTCTTTGGATATAGCACAAAAGATCTAAATATGTATGTAAAAAGGTAGAAGTCAACTTCATGCTTGGTTATACTTTGGTAAAAGGAAAAACATTAGAGAAATTCAGAATGCTTCACTGTATCATCACGAGCCATGTTTTACCATACTGATACTGCTAAGTGGTGATCAACGCTTAATATCTGAGAAACAAGTGCAGATACATGTAAAAATGGGGGGGGGGAGAGAAGCTGCTTGTGCCAATGTAAAAACAGATACATGACACACATCTGAGTGCCCACATTGCAGCTACTGGCACTGCACTGCTGACAATAGGTATCAAAGTGCACATCCCATTGAAACCAATGTGCTTGGGAGAGACTATTCACACTCAGAAGTGTATCCAATTGCACACTTGAGTGTGAATGTGATGTGTTGCTTTCAATGGAAATACAGTGGGCCTTCAGTATCCACTGGGGCTGGGTTATAGGATGCCCTGTGGATACCAAATCCATGGATGCCCAAGACCCATTATATACAATGATGTAGTGAAATGGTGTCCCTTATATGGTGTCCCAAAACAATAAGGTTTGCTTTTTAGATTCCCTCGCCACCAAATATTTTCAAGTCATGGTTGGATGGATCTATGGATGCAGAACCTGGGGATACAGAGTATTCTGATGTGCCCTTGACTGTTCCTCCCGTTAAAAGCAATGCAAAATGGAGAAGACTAGTATTTCTTGGATGTGGTTCCAAATTGTACTCTCAAATCAAAGGGGCTTTCTGTCTTACATTTAAAGAACTGAGGTGCGGGATGTGTGTGTCTGAGATCAATTTCCTCTCACCCCCAGATCCTTCACTCTTATAATTTAGAGGACTTTATCTGATTGGAAAAGAATTGACTGCAGGGGAAGAGTGGACTTTTTGGATGTTCATGTAAGGTTACACATGCATCCCCCTCCACATGAACTTTTGCACACACCCCCAGGCTGAAACAGAGCAAGTGGCTGAATGACTCTTTCCTTGTAACCTGTCCTTATAGCCTTCCTTATAACCCCAGCCCAGCTGATAGAGAGCATGAACCTTCCTGTTCTTTGGATGCAGGGCTGGATAGCAGCACACACAGGAGGACTTTGCTTTTAGCTAAGTTGGACTGAAGAATCAAGGGATCGGTCCTTGGAATTTTCTCTATAGACCTGATCCCTACTTCTCATCTGTAGGACTCACCCTGTCCTCTTCCTGAGCCTCCTTTTCAATCCTCCGCATCCACACACTCAGCTCCCCATTTTACTAATAAGGGGAAGTGATTGATTGGCTTCATTTGAAGTGTGCCTTTAGAACATGTGTATGATAACAAGCCTGGCCTGTTTATCTCTGGTATCGTATCCAAGATCAGGGCTACACAGAACACACACCAGTCCAGCCACCACTCCCTTCAGCTAATGAAGCTCAGGAATAGTAGACACAAGAGATGGTTATGTCTTACACCATTTGAAGGGATGGAGCAATCTTAGTCAACCTATCTGACAGCAATATGCAGAAGATGAATCACAGCCAAATAATAAATGTTTCTTCAATCTTGCTTTGAATGGTAAGAATTCAAAGGTCAATTCATAAGCATACGTACACACAGAGAAATATTAAGAGCCATGGCAAGGTAGTGATGAGATAATAAAAGTGTACAGGCTTGCATAATATCACAGATCAAGTTAGCAGGGGAAGCTGCACAGAGATGCCTGCTTCCCCATTACTGCTGGCTCACCTATCACAGGCCCAGTTGGTTGATTCAACCAATATTTGATCCTATCTAAAGAAGGGCCACTGCTATTGCCTCTAAGAATTCCTCCGCCAGTGTTGCCCTCCACTACTGCTGCTGCCCAGTAGCTGTTTGGTACATTTATATTGTTAGTACTACACAGAAGAAGGTGTGGTAAATCTCCTTTTGAAAATCTTTTACCACAAAAACCCTACGATGAGACAATCCAAAATGAAATAAGAGATAGTGCCAGACGATGAAACTCCCAGGTCGCATGGCACTCACTAAACTACTGGGATACAGCAGAGGACCTCAACTATAAGTAGTGCTATGGCTAATGACGCAACTGGACTCAAGCCAAAAGGATGTTCTGCTGTTGATATGCTCAGAAGTGAAAGGAAAGTCCGAAGCTGCACAACACATATTTTACAGGAATGTGTTATGTGAGACACATGAATCAGGGGGAGCTAGACATAGTAAAACAAGAAATAAACATTGCAATACAAAGGGTGAGCAAACTAAAGTGGACAGGAGTGGGACATTTTGAGTCAGATAATTACACAGTTCTTTACTCAGGAATGAAAATCTAAGATGAAATGGGATGGCATTTATAGTGAAGAAAGATGTAGCAAAAGCAGTCAAAGGATATAAATGCAATGTCTGACCAAATCATGTCAATAAATCTTTAGGGAAAACCCATCAATATAATCTTAATCCAGGGCAGAACTGTACTGTACTTGTTCAGAAGAAGAAACTGAAAGATTATATGCTAGAGTCCAGGAGGAAACTGATCACACACCAAAACAAGACATCTTGTTAATCATAGGTAATTGGAATGCAAAAATAGGAAACAGAGCAGAATCAAAGATTGTAGGAAAATTTGACTTAGGATCAAGAATGAGATTGACTGATGGAATTTCGAAAAGCCAACAGTTTGTTCATTGCAAACACATGCTTCAAGCAACCCAAGAAGTGGCTGCATTCATGGACATGACCTGATGGCCAATATAGATCAAATAGACTATATCACTGGAAGCAGAAGGTGGAGAAGCTCCATTCTCTCTGCAAAAACAAGACCAGAAGCAGATTGTGGTATAGACCACAAACTACTAATGGCAGAAATTTGAGTAAAGCTAAAGAAAAACATTAAACGAACCATCATGTTGAAATACAACCTGAAGAACAACCTTGTAGAGCCTAATTGACGGAAAGAATGCTGGATTGAAGCCAGGGACATTGTCATGGAGGAATGCAAAAAGATACTAGTTGTAGCCAAAAATAAAGAGAAGCTTCAATAGATGACAGATGAAATTCTTCAAGCAGTTAAGGACAGGTAAGAAGCAAAAGTAAAAGGTGACAGAAATAGAATCAGAACCCTGAATGCAACTGTTCAATGACCTAAGCTTAGGGACAAGGAGAAGTACTATAATAATCAATGCAGAGAAATAGAAGGCGACAATAAAAAGGCAGAACAAGAGACTTCTTCCACAAGATCCAAGAAATCAAAGAGAAATTTAAATCAAGAGTGAGGATGCCCTACAACCAACAGGAGAGCACATCACCTGAACAAGTACAGTTGTCCCTCCGTATCCACAGATTTGGTATGTGCAGATTTAAGTATTCATGGTTTGAAAATATTCTTTAAAAATAATAATCCAAAAAGCAAACCTTGATTTTGCCATCTTATATCCTCTCTGGCTTTTCTTCGCAAACGAAGATTCAGGAAGGACTCATCCCGCGCTTTCTGCAAGCGCGCTGATGACTAAAAAGGCCAATCCGAGATAAACAAGTCCGGTTGCAAAAAGCACAGCAGAATATAAGGGACACCATTTTGCTATGCCATTGCATATAATGGGACTTGAGTATGCACAGATTTTGGTATCCACGGGGGGTCCTGGAACCAAACCTCAGCAAATATGAAGGGACAACTGTAGAAATAAAAAGACAATGGAAACAATATATGAAATAATTATATAAAAGAGATTAAATGTGACAGATTCATTTGATGAAGAACCATATGAAGATGAACCTCCAATTTTAGAAAGTGAAGTAGAAGCTGTACTCAGAGCACTTGGGAGAAATAAATCACCAGGAACATGGTATACTAATACTGTAGAGCTGTTTCAGTCTACAGAGACACAATGTACTCTAGTTTTAACTAATATGTGTCAACAAATATCGAAAACAAAATAATGAGAAATGTCAGATGTCCAAGCTAGGTTTAGGAAAGGAAGAGACACTAGGGATCATATTGCAAACATAAGTTGGATAATGGAGTGCACCAAATAATTTCAAAAGAAAATCAGCTGTTGCTTTATAAATTATAGCAAAGGCATCGCAAAGGCAAAGCGAAGACACTCTGAGGTAGCGCGTTCCAGTGCCAAACAGCTCTTACTATCAGGAATTTCTTCCTAATGTTTAGGTGGAATCTCTTTTCCTGTAGTTTGAGTCCATTGCTCCACATCCTAGTCTCCAGAGCAACAGAAAACAAGCTTGCTTCATCCTCAGGAGATCAGTACAGGTTCAGCATCCCTTATCCGGAATTCCAAAATCCAAAATACTTCAAAATCTGAAATTGTCCACATGGGTGGCTAAGACAGTGACACCTTTGCTTTCTGATGGTTTCAATGCACACAAACTTTGTTTCATGCACAAAATTATTAAAAACATTGTATAAAATTACCTTCAGGCTATGAGTATAAAATGTATATAAAACATAAATGAATTTCGTGTTTAGACTTGGGTCCCAACTCCAAGATCTCTCGTTATGTACGCATATGCAAATACAGTTATTCCAAAACCTGGGAAAAAAAAATGAAATACGGAACACTTCTGGCCCCAAGCATTTCGGATAAGGGACTCAACCTGTATTTGCAGGGATGTTATATGCCATTCAAATACTAGGGTTATGCAGACATGATCTGAAGTATCATTTGCTTCTTTTATGTAGGAAAGTGATAAGAAATGACACTTGAAATGTCAAGAAGTGACACTTGGAAACTGATTTATTTAAACTAAAATTGATGGGGAAAAGGCCAGCCCAAGTCAGAGTTTCAGATTCTTGATTGTTTTCAAACAATCTAAGTGAACATCAGTTCCCCAAGTTGATATGTCACACAAAACTGTGGTTAGTTTAATAGCTTTCAGTTCAGTCCCCTCCTCTGGTGTGCAAAAGAGAAGGAGAGGCATAAGACTGCGACTTGCCAAAATCCATTCTCCCAGCTGAAAACCATGTTTTCCCATTATGTCTGAGCCAGGTATAACTCTTAGGACTGACACACTCTTGCTGGAAACAGCAATGGGATTTATGTCTGCATATCCATGGGGTAGGCATGTTAGACTGTTGCAGCAAAAACAACAAGGAGTCTTGCGGTACCTTAAAGACTATCAAGTTTAATTTGGCATAGATTTTTATAGTGGTTGCAGTCAGTCAAGTCTTATACAAAATAAAACTTCTTAGCCCTTGACCTGTCAGAAGATCCTTTGCTGATTTTACTTATTAATATTTTTGCAAGCTATGGAAATAATTGAATAGGAAATTAGTAACTTTTCATTTTTTATTTTTTTTTAGGACAAGACCCCCAGAAAGCAGAATTTTGGGCCAGGTTCCTTGTGCACAACACTGAGGGATCCCTTTCTCAATTAAAAAACAACAACCAACAACAACCCAGAAGCTGCTACCTTCCCAAAATGCAATTGTACCTAGTGAATCAGTAGGAGTGACCATGGGAATCCCTCAATATACAGATAGTGGCAACTTTTCAAAATTTATACACACACACGCGCGCACACACACACAAAATCAAGCCCACACAGAATCTGCTCAAAGCAGTGAGATCACAGATTATGTTTCTCTAGAGGTTGCTTGCTTGGCAGTGTTTTTAACCACAATAATGCCCTTCATTAAGAGATAAAAAATAAATTATGGAATTTTCCCCCTTCCCAACAAGAATTGCCACCCCAGAATGAAGGAGTGTGTGAGAAAAGCCTTGCAGCCTTGCTGGAATGAGCAAGCACATCAACCTAAAGTTAAAAAGGTACCACATACACCACTCCCATCTCAAAAAGATGTGAGGATGGCAGAAGATTCAGGTGAGCAGCTGGTCTTCCACTCACTCACTCACTCACTCACTCTTCCAGGAATCATGATGTCTGGAAAAGGGCCTTTGGAACATGTTTCATACAAGTTCTAATCCTTCAATGCAAGCCAAGACTTTCTTGTATGAAAGTCTACAACAGAGCTGGGTGACTTATGGCCCTCCAAATGTTGCTGGACTCCAACTCCTGTCGGCTCTTGCCAACAATGCTGACAAGGGATGATGGGAGCTGCAGTCTGACAACATTTGGACTGCACCCACTCCAAAACTCCTGGACTCCAATAATACAAACTGAAACTGTTTACAATGAACGGGCATTATCTGAAAGCTCTGTATATAGAGGGACTTCCAATGTTCATCTTTGTGGATGGAGGGCATTTCCACTCTGGCAAAAGAGAAGAAAGACCATGGAATACATGGGAGATCAAATGGGTGTATCAAAACTAAACTACTGGATTAAGACACTCTTTAGACATCATCCAATTAAACTCATGAGCTGCTATGCTATGCTATGCTATGAGATCATAATGTACAATAGTTGAATATGCTATGAGAAGCTCTATCCATTTGTAGTTACCTCTAGGGCTAGCTACAACTCACAGAATCCCCCAGCCAGGTCAGGCTGAAAATTTTGGTAATTCCAGTCCTTAAATAACAACAACAACAACAACAACAACAATTCTTCCATTCTTTGCAAAGGGGAAAACCAGGATGGCCTCAGACTGTCCATTCTCCATGGCAAAAAGAAAAAAAAGGCATTGGTGGACTGGCTTCAAAATGAGTGCATTATCCACAACAGCACAGCAAATGTGAATCCCATCTCCCCTGCCCCTGAAAGTAGCTAAGCATAGCTATCCTTCTAATCATCTAGTGTGGACTTGGGAGCTGTCATTCAGTTCAACTGGATGAAGGTACCCAAACCACACATTCCCAGGGAAGGCAAAGCCTGAATTTTGCAAGGGCAGAGCAAGTTCTACCAGTCATCATAGTGCCACAGGTAGGTAAGTAGATTGCTTGGGCTGTAACTGGCTTGCAGTGACACAAGCTGTAACATGCTGCATCTGAAGCATGGCAAGACTTGGAGATATGAAATGTTTTCCTATCTTTGGAAGCAATTCATTTGATATCAATCTCATCCTTACAGGCAAAAGCATCATGACTGATTAAAATAAATGGGGATGGGGGAGGAAACGACACCCCACAGACACTAAAGAGGAAGCAGCTTTTTAAAAGCCAGATTTACTTTTCTAGAGTGTTTCTGGGTTGAGAGCGAGCAGTGTATTCAAAGCCTTGCACAGATAAGCAGTCATGGAATGGTCAGCAGCATCTTCAAATACATAGCTTGAATTCTGGAAAAATAGAACTGATGGCATCACTAGATGGTAGATATCTGGGGGTTCTTTTTTTGGGGGGGGGATGGTAGCCAAATTGCTCATCACATGGAGCAGCTAGTGTCTGTTAATATACATACTAATCTAATGCTCATCTTCAGAGGATATGCCAGTCAAGAAACTAGGCATCAAGTTTCTTGTTTCAATCAAAAATAGCAGCAGAAAACTCCTGAATCCATCCAGATGTACAACTAAATAAAGTACCACATAATGACTAAACTTTACAGTGATATTCTCTACCTCTCTCTTTCATTTTCATGTAAAGAAACATTAAGTTGGCACTCATGAAATATCTGAATAGTGCAGGTATTCAGTCACTCATCCCTAAACTGGAAATATTTCTGAATTATTCCACGTCAGCAACTAATCACCTGAATCTTAACACTGCTGTCAGTGGTACAAATCAGTATGTCAGAACATGACCAACCGAGATCAAGGGAAGTAATGGTGCCACTCTATTCTGCTTTGGTCAGACCTCACCTGGAATAATATTATGTCCAGTTCTGGGCACCACAATTCAAGAAGGATATTGACAAGCTGGAATGCATTGAGAGGAGGGAAACCAAAATGGTGGGAGGTCTAGAAGCCACGCCCTATCAGAAGCGGCTTAGGGAGCTGAGTATGTTTATCCTGGGGAAAAGAAGGTTAAGAGGGGAGAAGATAGCCATGTTTAACTATTTGAAGGAATGTCATACTGAGGATGGAAGAAGCTTGTTTTCTGTGGCTCCAGAGACTAGGACACGGAACAATGGACTCAAACTACAGGAAAAGAGATTCCACTTAAACATGAGGAAGAAGTTCCTGACAGTAAGAGCTGTTCGGCAGTGGAATGTGCTCCCCTTTAGTGTGGTGGAGTCTCCTTCTTTGGAGGTTTTTAAACAGAGATTAAATGGCCATCTGGTGGGTGTGCGTTGATTGTGTATTCCTGCAGGGTAGAATGTGGTTGGACTGGATGGCTCTTGTGGTATCTTCCAACTCTATGATTCTATGAAGGTGGGATTTTAGGTGTTACATGTGCATTTGGGGATTGAAGTTTCATCAGTTTCTGTTAAGAATTCCATGTTTTGCCTCTTACAGTGTATGATCTTGGTGGTTCTTCCCGACCGGCCTTTGTGTAGTAGCTGGGGTTTGTCATGCCTTTTTCTACACCAAGTTACTTTCTGTAGAAAAACTACCACCCTCACTTGTTGTTTTGACATTGAATTGAGCCAAGTATAGAACGTCCACAGACTCTTTTAGCTACAGACATTATTAAACCTGAATGCATGTGGTGTAAAGAAGCTATGCCATTTTCTTTTGTCTTGTTGGGATTTTGAGTTGAAGATTTGACTTCTCATGCTATGTGGTATAAGGCTTACAAGATATCTGGATAGGAACTTCATCCAGATTTCTGACTAAGGGGTTGTCTAAACAGGGAAAATGCTCCTCACAGAATGCCAGGAGAATACCGTCTGTCTGAACGGGATTCCACATCACTCCACTGCATTCAGAAGGAGGGGGGCAACAATGGGGAGGGGGCATGTGTTGTCCTGCTCATTAGAACAAGTGACCGAATAGATTTCCTTTCCCCATAAAAGTGGAAGTATAAAGCTGATTTTCCATGGTTTTTTTTTCAGGCTGTGAGGCCTGAAAAAACCTACAGCAAACCTATGGATGCCGGACGTGAAAGCCTTCGACTTCAGTTTAAAGCTGATTGGTCGGAAATGTGCAGGGATGGAGTTCGCTAACAGGGCAAGTACCTGGAGCTGCTATGTTGGATTTTCGCCCTAAGTTTAATGCTACCAAGTGACCGAATATGAAAGGACAGTATCCACAAAGGTCAGCTTTATGTATCTATTTCTTTGCATTAATAATTACTGGAGCACTCAAACAATTACTGCCTTCCCCCAGAGCCTTTCTGCATGATCAAAGCATGCTCAAAGGTCATTTTATTCTTTGCACAAGATTCCCACAAGTTCTTTTTTCAGTTGCAATACCAATTGTATTTTCTGAAATAAAAAAAAAACCCCTGCTTGTTACGTTCTTAAAAGGTATAGTATATTTGGAACAGAAGTATTGAAGGCTAAATGCAGTAAGTAAGGATGGAAAAGAATTTCAGAGGAGCTGAGATTCTTGCAGAAATTATCCATTTTACACCTCTCAAATCTCATTGCAAAAAGAAATCAGAAATTCACGCATTTGCAAGACTTTCGGGGACATAAAATACACACAGAACCAGGTGTACATTTTAAAAAACTGATTGGTTAAAAATGCAGATGGTTAGAAAATATGCACAAACATGCTTTAGTCAATAGAGGAAACATGTAAAAAAAATTCTTGCACTGGAGAAAATGTGTGAATAAATTTAAAGCTTACAGAAAATGCATACAAAAAAGTGGCAGATTTTCTAGTTAGTCCATAGATTGTGTGGTAGGAAGTCTTTTATGTTTAATTATTACTTATATATTTTTTTATTTCATAAGATAAAAGACAGTGATGTAACAAAAATAATATAATTTAAGAATAAGAGTATTAGAGTACATTGGAGTATATTGGTGTATATTAGAGTATATAGAACATGGGAAATACAGCTGATAGTATTGTAGATTCTAGAGGTCATATGAACTTGTCCAAAAGTATGACATATTAATATTGTTGTTGGATTTGTATTTCACATTGTTTATTGTTATAATGTAAAATGATTTTTTTTAAGTGTGCAGTTTTCCATGGAGGAATTAAAAACAAAATCTCTCAACCTTATACAAATTAAGGATGGGATGGGATGGGAATGCAGGTTGGAGAAGTACAACTTCTTTTTTCTCATTCCTAGCATTAAGTGACAAACAAATGCACGTGTTTTGGGGGGAACTGGTTCTGTTGAAAGACATGTCATTGAGTTTTCATTGGTACAAAATTCAAAAACCACTATTTACAAGACTGCATAGCTGGGTGTTATATATGTAGTTATACTGTATATTAAACTGAAGCCAACTTTGGGCAATCTTTTCGGGTATAGTCTGTGGTTGTAGATTGCTGGGTGAGGTGGCATGTGAAAGTACTGAACAGAGAGATTTATAAAAATAGAGTGGTTTGGCACTTTAACCCCACAATCAGATAAGCTCAGTAATAAGACAAAGACAAATGCACACTTCTTTAGTCACTGAAATCTCTGTAGCTGTTGACTGTGAGCCCAAACATCAATTGACTAAAATAAGACTCCATAGCTAAGGTGTGTGGGAACATTTGTGAACATTCTTAACTGCTCAGCAGGCTATAACAACTATGGACAGATAGGAGTGTGTGCTATCGGTGGTAAGTAAATCAACAAGAAAGAGAGTAGGGCAGGAATATCCCAGTTCTGGTCGACTGTAAAGTTTTGGTTACTATCCACGTAAGCATTATTCACCACTCACATGTGGTGGCCTTTCACGCAAAGACATCCACAGAGTTAGACAGGGCTCTACTTGTTTTGAGTAAAAATCATACATACCAGGGAAGCAAAATGGAATGTATCAACTCATTGGCCACCAACACAATTTGTACCAACATATGGTTTTAAACAAAAACTACTATAGCCCCAAAGTATGAATGAACAGGTTCACAGAACTGTGGCATTGCATGGAAAGAAGAAGAGGCTCAGATTTGCTGAAAAAGCAACATGTACAATAAAAAGGAAAAGAGGATGAACTGGGCCATATCCGCTCTCTTGGCAATTGCCCAGGTCTCCATATGAGGACCAGCCACACATGTAAAGAACCATATTCCAAACAAGGTAAGAAAAAGGATCCTGTTATAAGGTGACCTTAAAAAAATAACGAAAATTAAGTTTTAATACAAACTTAGAGCAGGTCCATAAATTACAGAGCAAACATATAAAAACTAGGCAGATTCTGGTCCTTTCCCCAAATAGAACACACTACTTATGGTGCTTGTATTTAGGGACCTTGGCCCAATCAGGTTTCTTAGACATGTTAACATATTTAAACATGCAAGCTGGTTTGTTACCCAAACTGTGTTTGCAATGCAGGCAATACAAATGTTGCTACTCTATACCTATTCTAATTAACCCTTGGCTTTATAATATTAAAGAGATGAAGGGAACGTAATTTTATTTAGGGAGACTGTCACAGGAGCTCCTTTCTGTGCCTCCAAGTTGTATAATGGAGAAATCCCACAGGCATCCACCTTCAGCTCCATGGCTTTGGCATAATATGTTTTTGTTTTGCTCCTGCTAGCTTGTGCATGGAACTCTGCTCAGGCAGGTACATGTTTTAACCTGCCTGAAGTGTTCTCCTTTTTAAAAATTAAGATGCACACACATCACACATGCACCTCCAACACTCTTGTGCAACAGAGAGCAGAATCAAAGAACCTTGCATCCAGTAATTGGCCTTTTCTTCTCAATGACTCAAACCTCTTTATGGATTCATTTTGGGAGTCACTGCTTAAGTGCGGCCCAACAGCAAAATGGAAATAATTTTGTTTCAGCTCCCCACCTAACACAACCTAAAGGAATAATTGGTGTGGTGGCTTCTGTAATTAAAAAGAGGGAAGAGGACCTAAATCAACGCTGGGACATGTTCTCTTGCTTAAATACTGGGGTGCCTTTAGGAGAAAACTGGGAGGGTGAATACTTAACCCTTTTGAAAATGACATGTTTATCAACAAAAGCATAATTTATTGCCACATCTGCTTGAAAAAGAGACAGCCTAGTCATCCTGCTCACAAGGCCAAATGTACAGATTTGCACAGAACAGGCCTCTGCCTGGGGAAATTTCAAATTGTGTCAGTCTTAAGACAAAATACAGAGGCCCCAATCCTGAGACAGGCTATTATGTTAATGTCCTGTTGAACAACAATGATGATGGGGTGTGTGTGTTGTTGGCTGCAATGGGATTTAAATGTGAATAACTTTCTCTAGGTTGGGTTATAACACAATTTGTGATTCTGCAAGATGAAACCTGCAGGCTGATTTTTGTTATTACTTATTCAACACACATCATCAATACATGTGAAGCATTGCAGTTACACAAGCAAAGAACAGAGAGGTCCTTCTCCTGAAGGAGGATATGATCTACTACTACTACATTTTCATCCTGCCCTTCCTCCAAGGAGCCAAGGGCAGTGATGATCTAAATTTGGCAATGAAGAACACCATAGAGGTAAAGAAGAAAGAACAGTAAGAGGTTAATCAATGTGATAAAATATGGTTGTTTCTGGTTAAAACTTAGTTCCTTGGGGAAGGAGGAGAGAAGAGTTATGCCAAATGCTATCTGGAAAATATGAATTTTGAGGTAGAGTTTGTTATGGGTTTGAATGGTATTGCTGTTGTGTACCATCAAGTCAGCTTCTATTTATGCTGACCCTATGAATGAGCCCCTACCATGACACACTGTTATTAATGCACAAGAGGTGGAAGCACATACAGCTTCAGAGAGGGCATTCTGCACACGGAGACTTCCTTTTCCTCCTGCACAGGAATTTGTGCATATTTTGGTACATACTCTTTGAAATTTACATACTGTTACAGATTTTTTTTTTTTAAAACATCCCCATCGGCTAAAGAATGTGCATATCTTCAGTTATGCATTTTTCTGAATGGATAATTCAACAGTGGGGGGAAGAATCCGGCAATGATTCTCCTGATGATGGGAAAGCACATACATTGATGTTCTTGTTTTGAAGTTAGTTACAATTGTTAAAAATCACAGTTAATGATGCATCAGAGATTCAAAGGACAAAGAGCAGCTATCTTTACCCGCTGAAATACATCATTTATGGCAGTGCTGCTTAAGTTATCTTTATGGCAGTGCTGCTTAAGCTATCTGATGCTGAGGACTACCAATTCCCCACCACCAATGTGCCAAGGAGCGGTACCATAATTGTGCCCATTGGCTACAATAGTTACTTTCTTTCCAGTGACAAACCACTGATGGCTTGGGGACCAGCACCAATTCAAGGAACATCACTATAAATAGCATCAATTTATGAGGTTATGCAGGTAGCTAAAATTCAGCTGTTAGCATGTTAGGACAACAATTAGTTCCAGGTTGTGTGTGGTTTTTCATTTGACTTTACTGGATGACTCTCAGTGACATCTCCCTTCCCCCCCTCAGGCAATCAGGGGATTTCCTGAGAGGCCTATCCAAACAGGGATGTTATTCCAATTGTCTGTAAGGACCAACCCTTTCCAATGTGAGCAATAGGTGTCCCTTACTTGCTTCAAGGAATCAAAGAAGCTATCATTTATACATAACTTTACTGGGATGATTTCTAAAGGATCCTGAAGTCAGGCAGAAAGACCCACATTAGGCATCATGTGGACAAAAATTATTATTCTTAATCACATGCAAGATATGTTTACTGGAATCTCCAATGTGCCAAAGAGATAGGGCAGGTTTTTTTAAAAATACTCTCTTGTCTGGCATCTACAAAGCAGAGCAGGCAGTCCTGTTTTGCACTTGAAAGTCCAGACAAAAAGGTCAGGTAGAGGAAAGGGATCTAAGTGATCTGGTTTATTGTACTCATGTCACTTGGTAACTTTAGGAAAGGGGGGAAATGTCCAAGTGAGGAAAGATGTAGAGCCTGCCAGCATTTCTAAGTCTAATGTGACACCAATTCAATGCACTGACAATTACTCAATGCACTGTTTTATTTGCTATGTATAAATAAGAGAGAACGAAGATGTTAAGCCCACCCAACCCAAGAGTCTCTGGACAGGATAACATGTATTAAAATAACCACAAAGCCCTCAACATTTTAATGAATTAAATCCAGACAAACTTCTAAATTCTGGAAGCTATCCATCTATCAACTTAAGGCCCTTTCTCCCTAGAGCAAGAGGAGACCAGTCTAAACAAAAATTCTATCAATATTTCTCTAAACCTGTCTATTCACTTTCCTGAATTCAGAGAAAAGGTTGAAAATGGGCACCCTGACATTTCAGTTCTGTTATCCCACTGTTAACACTTAGCCATTCATTGCTGAGTGAGCCTTTGTGTTATAATTGGGCTAACCATGAGGTGTACGAAGAGCAGAAGACGCTCACAGCCAAGCCTGCATTGTCTTTCCTCCATACCAGCTGTGTCTTAAACCTTCTCCATTTTTCTCTCCCAAGGATCACTTGTTCCCTGTCTCCCTTTTTCATTCCACAGTCAAGTTCTCCTCCAGAGCTTTCTGCTGAATGGGCAGTGTCTCACAAGGTAACCAACACCACCCACAGCTGCATCCCACAATAGCTCCCTCCTGCTTGCATTACAGCTTGTGGAAGCCTTGGTCACGGTGCCCTAACTGTGGCAAACACTGGTCCGATTCATAAAAACGTGCAGGAGGAGGGACTTTCCAGCAGGATCCCTTTACCTGTTTCCCCACCACAAAACAGGGAACTAAATGGAATGGGTCGTGAGCGGCTTTGGCCTGTAATGCAATCTCACTGCATGACACATCAATAAAGAGCCAACCCTTCCCTCCTGAGCCACACATAGAGAGCCAAGGTTAGAGGCAAACACAGTTTGGATAGACCTACACAGGGAGCTTAATGAGCCCCATTATTTGGCTATTGTGGGCAAACACTATGAAGCCAGTAATCTAAATTACCAAAGTCTGAATAACTTGTTGCTAAATGGCACACTGAGTTGAAAAGAACCCTTACAATGACTCACTTATTTTGCCTTGCAGAAGAGAACTGTTGTCCCACCAAAAGCCTAGAGGTAAGAAGCCACTGTAAAAGAAATTCTGAACCTTGTGGACATATAAGCACCAAAGAAATAAAACTATAGTCTTCTGTGATGCCTGAAAACAGTGCACTCTGCATTTAATAAACAAAGCATTTACATGTGAAGTTGAAGGCTTTCACGGCCGGCATCCATAGATTTTCCTTGGGTTTTTCCCAGGCTGTGAGGCCGTGTTCTGGAATAGTTTCTTTCTGACGTTTCGGCTGCATCTGTGGCTGGCATCTTCAGAGAATGGTTGGGTAGGAGTGTGTGTGGAGTTTATATGCTGTGAACCCCTGTTGGGGAGTATATGTAAATTTGTGTAATTGAATGGTTAGTTTCTGGGTATAGAAATGCAAGGCTGATTAGTGTCTGTTTGGTTAATGGTTGGTTGATGGGCCATTATCTCCTGGAAATCCCTCTGTCCCTGGGTGGAATTCCTTTGTAAGTGTTGAGTTTTGGTTCTATTGCTTTTCAAAACTGGGAGCCAGATTTTCTTTACTTTTAGGGTTTCTTCTTTTTTGTTGAAGTTGTCCAGGTGTTTGTGGATTTCAATAGCTTCTCTGTGCATTCTGACATGATAGTTGTTGGCCTGGTCCAGAATGTCTGTGTTTTCAAATAGCATTTTGTGTCCAGGTTGGTTTATAACCTGTTCTGCTACTGCTGATTTTTCTGGCTGGCCAAGTCTGCAGTGTCTCTCATGTTCCTTGATTCGTGTTTTCACCCTGCATTTAGTGGTCCCTATATAAACTTGTCCACAGCTACATGGTATGCGGTAAACTCCTGCAGCTGTGAGAGGGTCTCTTTTGTCCTTCGCTAAGTGTAGCATATCTTGGATTTTCTTGGTTGGTCTGTAGATTGTTTGGAGGTTGTGTTTCCTCATCAGTTTCCCTATTCTGTCTGTGACTCCTTTGATGTATAGTAAAAATACCTTCCCTTTGGGTGGCTGTTTTTCTTCTTCATTCCTGTGGTTTTTTCCGGGTCTGGCTGCTCTTGTGATGTCTGATCTGGAGTAACCATTAGCCTGTAGGGCCCAGTTTAGGTGCCTCAGTTCTTCCTCCAGGTAGTTGGGTTTGCAGATCCTTTTTGTGCGGTCTACCAATGTTTTTATTGTGCTTCTTTTTTGTCCTGGGTGATGACTGGAGTTCTTGTGTAGGTATCTGTCTTTGTGTGTGTGTGTGTGTGTGTGTGGAGGGGGTTTCTGTATACCTTGTGGCCTAACCATTGGTTTGGTTTGTGGATGACTAGGACATCCAAGAATGGTAGTGTTCCTTCCTTCTTTTTCCATCATGAATTGGATATTTGGGTGGATTCTGTTCAGGTGGTTCAGGAATGAGATCAAATCTTCTTCTCGTGGTTCAAAATGGTGAAAGTGACATCCACGTATTGGAATCATGTTGTGGGCTTTTTTGGTACTGTTTCCAGGGCTTGCTTTTCAAAATGTTCCATGTAAAAGTTTGCTATCACTGGGCTCAGGGGGCTGCCCATGGCTACCCCATCTATCTTTGTAGAATTCGTTATCCCACTGGAAGTAGCTTGTGGTGAGGCAGTGCTTGAACAAGGCTGTGATGTCCTCAGGAAATATTTGTTGTATGAGTGCCATTATGGGGACTTTGGTAAACAAGGAGACAACATCAAAGCTGATCAGTCTGTCTCCAGGTTTCAGTTCAATGTTGCTGATTTTTTTCTATGAAGTGAGCTGAGTCTTTGATGTAGTGAGGGGTTTGTTCTATATGCGTTTGTAATTGTGTGACCAGAAACTTGGCCAAGTCATACGTGGGGGATCCAATGGCGCTCACTATGGGTAGGAGTGGAATAGAATCCTTTTGGATCTTGGGAAGTCCATAAAGTCTTAGTGGGAGAGCCTCTGATCTGCATAGATTCTGGTGTATGATTGGCTGAATTGATGAGTTCTTGATCAAGGCATTGATTTTTCTGATGATTTTGTTGGTCGGGTCTTGCTTGAGTTTTCTGTATGTTGCAGGGTCCAAGAGCTCCCTTATTTTTTGTCTTTATTTTTTTGTTTCCATGATTACTGTGGCATTGCCTTTGTCTACTGGGAGAACAATGATTTCTGGGTCTGCATTGTGATCCTTGATGGCTTTTCTTTCTTTTATGGTTATGTTGCTGGGTGGTGGTTTGCCTTCCTCAGGATCCTAGCAGTTTCTTCTCTTATCTCTTTTGCTTCTTCCTCTGGGAGACGGTAGAGGGCAGATTCAACATGGGCGATGATGTCTTCAACTGGGATTCTGGTGGTGGTAACTGCAAAATTGCCTCCTTTAGACTGGATGGATGTTGCTTCTTTTGAAAGCTGACGTTCTGTTAGGTTGATAATAGTCCGTGATGTGTCCAGCTGGGGTTTCTCTTGGTGTTTGTAGAATTTGTCAAATTTTTGTTTCTGCCTTTCAGTGTGAATCACCATACCTTTTTACTGTAGGTAAGGTTGTCAATTTTGTCCCAGTCTTGGGTGTTCATTTTTTGACTGATGTTGAGGTGCAGTGATAATAGCTTCTTGTCTGTGTTAGCCAGGTCTTTGCGGGTGGTGTGTATTCTCTCTCATAATAGTGCTTTTTCCATTGTGTTGTAGATCCGGTTGGCCTGTGGGGATTTTAATGTCCTCTTTGCTGTGAGAAAGTGTGGTATGGTTTCTGTGTCTCTGCATGGTAACAAGAAAGTTAACGAACAGAGTAAATGTGCTCTCATGTTCCAGAGTTTTTCCAGTCTCCAGGTGTCTTAGAACAGTTTCTCCCTGTAGAGACATTCAATGTGAAGTCGAAGGCTTTCATGGCTGGCATCTATAGATTTTCCTTGTTTTTTTTCCGGGCTGTGAGGCTGTGTTTTGGAATAGTTTCTTTCTGATGTTTCGCCTGCATCTGTGGCTGGCATCTTTAGAGAATGGTTGGATAGGAGTGTATGTGGAATTTATATGCTGTGACCTGTTGGGGAGTATATGTAAATTTACTTCCCAAAATTTACATATACTCCCCAACAGGTGTTCACAGTATATAAACTCCACACACACTCCTACCCAACGATTCTCTGAAGATGCCAACCACAGATGCAGATGAAACATCAGAAAGAAACTCTTCCAGAACAAGGCTCACAGCCTGGAAAAAAACCAAGTAAAATCTAAAGCATTTATATTATTATTATATGTTCTTTTATAAGCCAGGTACTATGTTTAAAAGGAGGCAATGCATCAGGAAGCTCCAGATTGATGGGTTTAGAAATTTCCCTCATGATTCTCTCCTGAGTATCAAACTGCTGCCTTTTGTACTGCCCAGCTTTGAAAATTCTAGTCTCAAGGCTCCTTAGGGCCATTTCACACTTGAGTAGTGTTACTCTGGTGTCTGCTATTTTGGTAAGCTCATAAAGTGAATAGGAGAGCAAGAGAGAGAGGCATACATCTACATATTCCTGGGGACAAATGCTGAGAAGCATCAGTTAGCCCTGGGTCCCTGGTCCACAAAACATTGTGTATTTTGTAGAGTTCAGAAATAATGAGTTACAAGTAACACAGTTACCTATAATAAGGGGTTGAACAGTAGGTATTTTAAGGCATTTTAGAGGCACTTTGACAGATTTTCCATTCGCTTACCAGCTCTTCTGGCGGACCAGAGGGAAGGGTCTTAAACACCAATTTTAATCCATTTTAATCCACTCACATAGGTGTGACCCATTCTTCAGATAATGTGATCCCAAACAATTTAGGGCTTCAAAATTCCCTAGGAGACCCTCTATGTAAAACACTTTGAACACAGCAGTACCATACAGAGGCCAAGCATTATTATGAGTGAATCATGTTCTATGCAGGTTGGGGGTGTGCTTGTATAAGATAAACTAGAATCTGCATAGTCCATGAAGGCATCATAACAGGAGGGAACATCAAAGCAGAGTGTCCAGAGTCTAGATCTAGATAAGGGTCAATGGCCAACCTCAATGGCCCCATTTAAAAAAAAATGTTTAAAAAATATTTCCTTAAAATGTTCCCCTATGCTATCCAGAGGGTGTGGGGAGCATTTCTTCATATTTTCCTCTTGGCTTCTGTAGGCCAAGAGGAAGTGAGCAGAAATCACTTCTGACACTGAAAAAAGAACTCTCCTTTTTCAATAAAATCTCAGGGAAGCAAAAACATGGCACAATTGTACCATCAGAATGTACACAGCAGTATATTCTGAGTTTTTATTTAAAAAATCATTTAAAAAACAAAACAAACAACCCATCCCTTTTTTGAGGTGGCAGCCATGTGGGCTGATTTATTCCCATCCCGTGTTAAAGCAAGAATGCACAGGATTGATTAAACCTTAAGCAAGTGTGCATATGCTCAGTAAATTAATTATGGCTTAACTGTTAAGGCATAACTAATTTATTAAGTATATGCATACTTGCTTTTAGGACTGTCTTTGAGAAAGCCTACATTCTTTGCAAGAATCCCAATGATAAGAGGCCATTTTGTAATGTACCTCAATTATTTAGTGATCTATTAGGTGACCACCCTCAATGTTTTGTACACCGTAGTGCAGGCCACTGAACAACTTTCTTACTTAGCACAGTGAATGGGAATCTCACAGAATTCCCATGTCAGAAGAGTCTTTTCTTAATAGGAAATATAAATATGTCTACTAAAAAGTCTGCCTTTTCAACAAGACACTTTGTGACAACAATACAGGTTATGTGCTCAAAAATCTATTGGCAATTTAAGCTCAGTAACCCCACACCAGTCTTTTCTAGATAACCAATCTGAAATGCTTCCCTACAGAGACTGAATTAGTGTTCTTGTGACTTGATAACACAAGAGAACACTCACGCATGCACCGACAGCTCATTCAAATCATACAGAAAAGCACAGAAATTTCTTAAAAAGCCAGCAAACCAATGTCCTGGATCCATTAAGGATAAGATCTTTCACAACAAATTAAATAAAACAATTTATGGAGGCCTGTACTTGAGATAAAATAGATTTACGGGTTGACCTTTTATTCATTTAAAGAACAAAATTAGCTCTAATTGTATTAGAATGGAATCCAGTAAATTTCTTCTAATGTGGCATTTATGCAAGTGTTGCTGTAATTGTTTACTACAAAGATAGAAACGCTCTGATTATAATCTATTTTCCACTTGGTTTTACTATGCGATCAAGGCACTTGGGGGGGGGGGACTTAAAATTTAACACTTCCTCTAGACCATGCTATCATTATTTAGAAGAACTACACTGGAATCTCCACTGATCTGAGCACCCACATCTAATCATTACAAAACAAATGAATTTTGTAAAAAGTTAGCAGATATATTTATATGGGGCTGGTCCATCCTCTAGCGTACTGCTAGGTAATCATTTATACTGTATGAACACTTGTAGATTAAACAGCAAGCCTGAAAAAAAAAGTACTTCCTCTGATTTTAGTTTGCAGCAGGCACCATCTTAGGAGAAGCATTCCTCAGTGTGAAACAAGAGGTATGCCTCCTCTAAGATGGTACATGCAAAATGTAGTTCATGCAAATGTTTCCATTAAAAATAATTACAAGTAAAAATATTGCTCAGACATTTAAAGTAAAGCTACTTTGTAGTCACTATACCATTCAGCAACACAGTACACAACAGTTCACCATAAAACTAGATCTAAAAGTCCCCCCCCAAACAGTCTTCCTGGTGCCAAAAAAATCTTCAGGTTCCTGAAGAGAGAGTTCTAAAGCCAAGGCACCACAGCAGAGAAGGCCTCTATCATCAGCTACCTTCTGCTTAACTCCTTGAGAAGGGTCTTTCACAATCATTTTAATACATGGAATGGTTTAGGTGAGAAAAGAAAAGGTTTCCCACCAGTAACTGTAGTTCTTCAAGTGGTCATCTGTGAACACACACAAATGGGATATCTGAGTCTGCGCAGTGCATCGTTTGAAAACTTCTAGAGTTAGGGAATAAGCGTTTTGGTGGTAGCCCCTCCTCCACATGTCCCATGTGACCTGCACCATTCCTGCTCAATTCCTCAGTTCCCTGGATGCCTAAGCAGCAGCTCAGGAGAAAGGAGACCAGGACATAATGAGCGGAGAAAGGGCGGGGTTGTGTGAGTTCACAGATGACCACTCAAAGAACCACAGTTACCGGTAAACAACCTGTTATTCTTCTTTGTGGTCTCTGTGACTCACACAAATGGTAGACTAGCAACCTACTCACCACAGGAGGTGGGAGTGTCATGCGACGCAGGAGAGGACAGCTCTCCCAAACACAGCTTCAGCTCTGGACCTCACATCAAATTTGAGTGTAGATATGTAAACTGCTATTGCTTAAACAATTTGTAAGCCACTCTGATAGCCTTGTGGCTGAAGAGCGGGGCATATAAATAAATAAATAAATAAATAAATATTTTAAAAATGAAAGTCAAAGGCTGGGACCAGGTAGCTGCCTTGCAAATGTCTTATAACGGAACACCCCTCAGAAACCCAATGTTGCCACTGCTCTGGTAGAGTGGCATTATACTTGTGTAGGAGGTTCCTTCTTTGTGAGCGCGTAGGTAAGTCTGATAGTGTCTGCAACCCACTTGAACATGTGTGGCACAGAGACTGGAAGGCCCTTTTTTTAGATGAAAACCAGAGGAACAGCCTCTGGGAGCTTTGGAAAGGGGCCGTACATTCCACACAGAAATCCAGCACTCACCAAATGTCCAGGGAGTGGAGAGAGCACTCAGTCAGACAAAGGGTTCTGCATCAAGGCAGATAGTACAATATCCTGGTTGATGTGGAAAGCAGAGAACACTTTAGGTAGAAACAATATGTTGGGCCTTAGAACCACTTTGTCTCTGTGAAAGTGGAAATATGAGGGTGTCAACCCTGAGAGTGTATAGCTCTCCAGCTCTCATTGCTGACGTTATGGTCACCAGAAAGGCTGTCCTCCAAGTCAGGAGCCTCATGTCATAGGAGGCCAGTGGTTGAAAGGGCTTCCATGACAACTGGAGAGGACCAGTTTGAGAATTCAGTGAGGTGTAGGGCAGACAGTACGGGGGTAAAGATTTCTGTATCCGCTCAAAACCTCTTCACAAAGTGATGTGGAAAGCAAAAGTGTTTCCCAATGTTCTGCAAGCTTCAAGAAATCCTTGCCAGATAGCATTTAAATGATGGGAGGGAAAGCCCCTATTTGACAACCCCAAAACATGGGCGATTTGCACCTGAATCGCAGAGGTACCCTTAGGCAACAGGAAAGAGAGAAACTTCTTCCATTTGTAGGCACAGAAGCACTGAGTGACGGGTCTATGGGTGGCAGTAATGATTCATCTAACAGGAGCAGGTAAGGAGGCTACAGAAAGACATTGCATGCTGCCAGCTTGAGCATTCCCAGATCTGGGTGCCTCACCTTGCCCTGGTGAATTGTGAGATCTGGCCTGGACAATAGTCTGAGGAACTCCCCTTGAGAGAAGTGGAGGAAAGGAGCAAACCAAGATTGTCTGGTCCACCACAGAGTGACCAGGATGCATTGAGCCCTGTCACATTTGATCTTGGCTATCACCCTGGTGACAAGTGCAAACAGAAGAAAAGTGTACACAACAGGATGCTCCCAGAGGAAGAGGAACACATTGCCTATCGAGCCCATTCCACAACGGGCTCTGGAACAGAAGGTCCAACGCTGGGTGTTCAGGGGCAATGCGAAGAGATCTTTGGCTGGCATGTCCCAGCATCTGAATATCTTGTGGGGAGTGCCAGAATGCAGCTTCCATTTGTGCTTCTGTTAGGTCGTTCTTCTATGCTGTAAGGTGAATCACTGCAATGGCGATGTCTTGAGGAACACACCAGTTCCTAGGAGAAGAGTAAGATGGAGAAGAGTATGGGACCTTGTTCCTCCCTGTTTGTTCAGATAGAAGTCCACTGTGGAGTTGTCAGCAGTCATCTGGACCGTCCTTCCCCGAGAAAAGGTTCAGAAGGCCTTTATGACCACCAGCATCTTGAGAGCATTGATATGTAGGCACTTTTTCTTGTTGACTATCATCCTCTCACTGAGAGACCAGATGAGTGGGCATCTGTAGTGATGTGTCTGTAGTGACCACTACCATGACCTATAGAGGAAGAAACAGCATGCCAGCCTGCATGTTGCTTGAGCTGACCTACCACCAAAGAAAGCAATGAATAGCTCTTGGAATCGTGAGCATCCAACAAAGGGACTCAACAAGAAGATTGAAGCACAACAGGAACTAAGTCTGCAAGGGCCTCATCCTGAGTTTCACAAATGGCATGACACAATATGCTATAAGGCCAAGCAGAACTTGAGCATCTCTGGCATGCACTCTCCAACTGTGAAGGCACCCAAGAGTGGTCCTCTAGAGCAAAAGATTTCTGTCGTCCGGCAGAAAAACAGCAGGAACCCGGAAGTCTAGAAGAGCGCCTATGAATTTTATTCGTTAGGATGGTTTGAGATGGGATTTCTTGTAGTTCACAATTAGACCCAACAAGTCCAGGAGATGGAGTATGAGTTGGATGCTGAAAACCAGGCAGGTGCAAGAGTGGGCAACAAGGAGTCAGTAATCAATGTATAGGGACAAATCCCTGCTGCTGGAGCCAGCCAGCCAGCCAGCCAGCCAGCCATCACTACTGTTCACTTTGTGAACACATGCGGGCCAAAAGTGACTATGCAAAAATGGTAGGCCTTTCTGTCCACTATAAAGTAGAGAGTGTGCCTGTGGCATGGTCTGACTGCAATGTGAAAGTACATGTCCTTTAAATCAAGTCATGAACCAATCTCCCGTCTGTACTGGGGAAGGACAGAGTTGAGCGACACCATTCTGAAACGTCTGGGCTCTACGTAGAAGTTGATGTCCCGAAGATCAAGAATGGGTCATAGTCCACCATCCTTCTTGGACACAATGAAGTATCAGGAGAAGAATCCCTGCTAGAGATGAGAAGGGGCAGGTTCTATGGCTCCCTTGAGTAAGAAGGATTCCATCCCCTTGGTGAGGGTGGGTGAGGTGGTAGTACTGTGAAACACTTCTGATTAGTTGTGGGTTTTTTGTTTGTTTGTTTTTTGCTCCTGGCAAGGATAGCTGCGCTTGGGCAGTACCATATTGATCCCACTCTAGGCAGGATCCTAGATCCACCCTGTACTTCTTGAAGCTCCTCTACTTATGTTATTTCTTCTCCTATTCTCTGCTTCTGTCTTTCTCATCTGGAGTGATTGGACTTGGATAGCTCTGCACTGGCCTGTGGCTCATTGCTTGTCTCTTCAAGCTTGTCAGTCTCTCCTCAGTCCTTCATTTGCTTGGTTTGGTCTAGTGCTTTGCAGTTGCAGTATAATTGAATTTTTGCTGCTCTTTTCTGTCATTCTTTGCAAAGTGCTTTCTCATACCAACAGAGGGAGACATAGAAAGAGGAAGAAACAGGATTCCATGCCAGGCTGATGTAACTTTTTAGTTACACCAGGACATGCCCCAATGTGGAAAAACCAGACCCTAATTTTCATGGTGAAGAAAAGAAACAATCCCACCCCACACCTCAATAAGGAATGACTTACAAGTATTGATTCCAATCTCTGGACTAACCTGGAGTGCACCAGAGTGCCGACAGGATGGCTCTCAAGTTGAACCAGTTGATTGGGTTTGCTCACTGGCTTTGGACCACTTGCTCTTGACAGTAGGTTCCCTATCAATTTAGGCTCACCTGTCATGATTTGTACATCCAGTGGTTCTTTCAGGGTTACTCCTTTTTTTAGATGCCAATAGTCTAGCCATCATCAGAAAGAGCTTATCCCTTTCAATGGAAAAGGTTAAAAAAAAGCGCAAGCAACTATGGCCTTCTATCTCAGTAGCGATGGGTGCTTATCCCAGTAGGAACCACTGCAAAGATCTGGAGTAGAACCATGCCCATAGAGTGGAATCAATCATTGCAATCTCCAATCCCTGCAGATGATGAGGAAAGGATATTCCATTGCTAATATTTCTGGGTTCTAGAAATGGGTTTGCCTACATTTTTCAAGAAGACAAAGATTGTTTTCTACTGGATGTCCATAATCAGTCCCAAGTGTGTTCACCTCTGTTTGAAACACTAAAATTCTTGGCTTGGTTAACCGCAAATCCATGACTTACCAGACAGAAACAGTCACTGACACATCCACCTTAGCTATGTCCATGTAAAGCAACTAGATAAGAGGGTCATACAGATAAAGGGTAAACATGAACACATACATACACACAATAGTTGTATCCTGAAGGTACCGTACCTGGAAATAACCACCGATGCTTCCTTCCATGATTTTAAAGAGGCTAGAGTTAAGGACTTCCTAAGAGAAGGGGCTTACATCACACTATTTTGACCCATAATTGTGGTTGGCTGTCCTTTTGGACATGATGGTTGGAGTAGTGGGTACACCCAGAAAAAAATCTTCATGTATCCTTCAGAACCCAGAATCTGGCACTGCAAAATGAGAAAGAACCCCTTTCCCCGAGACAACAGCCTGAAGGGAAGAGGTTTCCAATACAGTGAGTGCAAAGACAGCCTTCTTGTCCACCACTCTTAACTTAAAATCCTGTAATAACCTGCTATATTTCGTGGACATGGAGGAGAGGAAACAAGAATGAGAAAACAAACAATGTTCATATACTCCAAAACTTAAATTTGGAAGCCCTAGTACAGAATGGGCAACTGTCTGAGGGTTGGTGGAGATTTTGGCATCCTCTCTTTCCAAGAGCATGCCAAAATCTCTTCTTTTTCCCTTGGTTCAAGTCACCGTTTTGGAGTGGAAAGCGAGGAAAAAGAAACTGGGGGGGGGAGGGTTCTGGGGGTTGGGCAATTTTTTTGTGTGTTTGGGTGTAATTTTGAGGTGATTTTATTCCTAAAACCATGCCATTTTTTTTAAAAAAATGGAGAGATTAAGGAGTTTGGGAATGCAAAAGTGGATTTGGTGTGTCGCAATGGCCTACGGGCCACACTTTCCCCACCCTGTCCTAGTATAACCCTGTTCTCCTTTAGAAGGCAGAGCAAAAAACTGCCCAGTGTCCTCCCCTTCTAGAAGGACTTAACTAACTTACTGGTAAGTGGTTACTAGTTTAAACATGCCTTTGAAGGAAAAGAGAATGATCCCATTCCCACCTGTGCTATCTCCTCACTGACTGAAAATGAAATTTTTAATTATAATACAAAATACTATGTATGTTCAGTAGATATATTAATTAGAAAACAGGGCACAGTTTACTGAATGGTACTAGCTACAAGCAGGAAAGAAATACATCTGACAAAATCACTACAGCCATGTCCATAAAGATTTCATCATGTTAAATTATTTGGACTTACATTTTGTCCTGACCAGCTCCCACTTTCAATGTCAGCCTGGGAATCACAGGAGATGGTGCAGGAACAACGGGTTCCACTTTGATCTGCTAAAGGAAACACATTTCACTGTGAAAAACATGTTGCATATTTTAAAGAGAAATATTCACACTGACTGTCTGGATCTATACAGGACATCATATGGTGAGAAATGGTGGATGTAACTTTACCATAGAACAGATTCCAGCTGAATTCATAGAAAGCCATTTGGAGAAGATTACAACACCACTTACACAAGTAAGGACACATTGCCATGGTCCTTACTTCCCCCCCACCCACCCACCCAATGTTGTATTTATATGGCAGGGCACAATGTAACTAAAGAAAAGTACAGCCAGACCCCCGTATTCATGGGGGCTTGGTTCCCAGACTTACCATAGATACCGGAAAGTGTGGATAACAATGAAGCGTATTAAAATAAAGGACGTCCTATAAAAACATACCATAGAGGTGTCAGGAGTGAGAACTCCATTATAAAATACCCAAACAATTGCAGAACCATGCTGCATGAACTACCAAGTCATGCCCAGTCAGGCCACTAGGAGGCAATGTCCTGTATGTATATATGTGTGTGTGTGTGTGTGAGAGAGAGAGAGAGAGAGAGAGTTCAGAACAGACCTCACTTCCTTCTCTTCCTTTGAATGCTGAGGCCTTGTGAAGCAGTATCTCCTTCAATTGTAAATATTTGTACATATTGCAACTGTTTTTACTTTGAAGATAAAAGTGCCTCCTGCTTACTCTGTGTGTGAGTATTCTTGGGAAAGTGTTGCTACTGAGTCTGCTGAGATAATTTTTTGGCTTCTGCTGGGGACTGAGTGGCCTATCATCCCCTGACAAGAGTTGTGTTGGAGGAGCTAGAAGATGTCTAGAGAGGACGCCTCTCTAGGCATTTTGCAGTGTGACTCTATGGTATGTGTCTCCTAGTTTGTGTCCTGCGGATAACTGAAACCACGGATATTGGTTCTGTGGATATGAGGGTCCAACTGTATTTAAAATAGTTGTATCCTGCTCTTCAGTTCCAGGAGAGAATGAAGTAGAAAAAATTCAATAAATTCCTATTCTTTGGCTAAAACTAGCTAGATGACACACCAGAAGGCTTGGGCAAACAAAATCTTTTCCTGTTGCTGAAAATTGGCACTAGGCACCAGCATTTCACACAAAGAGTGTCATAACGGAAAAGGTTCTCTCTGGACACCACCCACCTAACTACAGGATTCTAAGCAGTAGACTGAAGTTGACAGTATGCAACTGAAATCAATATAGTAAGTCTTCAAAATGTAGTACTACCAATGCGGATGAATCTTTAACTTGTTTATTGGACAAAGTTCTTTGACTACTAGTATGCTACTGTGTGTGGGAACATTCCTTACTCTGTATTTACAAATTTGAAGAAAAAGAATATAAAAACTGGCCTTTCTGTCCTCTCTCAAGTGGTGGCCTTCGCCTACTCAGTTGTTTAGGCCCTTCGATCTGAAATTGGCTCTTTCCTTAGGAATCTTAAGGCACCTTCACTAACACGTTGCAAAACCATTCACATTTAATTGGATAGGAGCCAGGTAATAAATCAGTAAGGAGTCTTAATAAAAATAAATAATCTCCTTGTTTTCTGTCTTTGGCTTTATGATGAAATGTGACCATTCATGAAGGAGGTTACATTTCTACATTTCATTTGGGCAAATAAACATGTTACGATTCATCTTGCTGGATCACAATAAGCCTCTACGCATTCAGAAGCAGGGCATAAAGACAATGACTTCCCTGTCCAGTTTGCCCCTAGGTATACCACTTGAGTTTTATTTGGCTACCCTGACTAAGAGTCATTAATTGACCCAGAGGTTGAAGAAGTTTTTCAGAACTCCCAGAACCTTGCAGCTCACTGGGTGAATTTGGGAACTACAGTTGCCCTCCGTATCCACAGATTTAAATATTCACGGCTTGAAAATATTCTTAAAAAAATAATAATCCAAAAAGCAAACCTTGATTTTGCCATCTTATATAAGCGACACCATTTTGTTATGTCATTGCATATAATGGGACTTGAGTATTCACGGATTTTGGTATCCACAGGGGGTCCTGGAACCAAACCCCAGAGAATATGAAGGGACAACTGTATAGTCACAAGGAGTAAATTTTCCAATTCCTTTTAGGTACTAGTCATCATTTTAAAAGCACAGTCAGCCGCCCCCCCCCACCATATCTGTGGGGGGTTGGTTTCCAGGCTTATTGTAGATACCAGAAACTGCAGGTAACAGTGAACTCTATTAAAATAAAGGATGTCCAATAAAAACACACCATAGAGTTGCATTGGAGGACCTAGAAGATGCCTAGACAGGATGCCTCTCTAGGTATTTTCCAGCAAGACTCTATGGCACATGTGATCACAGATAATTAAGAGCATGAATATTGGTTCCACAGATATGGGGGCCCAACTGTACTTCCTGTTCCAACTTTGGAATCTGCTATTAATCAGCTTCATGGGACAAAGTTATTGTAAAATGAAATAGGGAGGAAAAGAAATCTGTCTGACATATTAATATTTAGATAACCTTTCAAATGCAGCCTACCATCAGTTGCTTTATCATATTCTGCAGCCACACAAAGTACTGATTGTATAAACATCAGGCAAAATAGCTTTTAAGAAATAATTTTAAAATGTTAAAAAAACTTTTCAGCAGAAATTTCAACCAATTAGAAGAGCAGTTATTTGAATGGTAAACAAGATTTTTTGTTTTGTTTTTCAGTGACCAGTTTTAAAAGATGGAGATTCACCTACTAAGCGGTTTATTTCTGGAGTCAACTTTTTAGGTCACCTTAATTTCTGTACAACTGGAATTGCTAAGAATCCACATGATAAATTGATAATTCTACATTTAAAGAACTGGAGACTAGGGGTTTCAGGGAGGGGGTTGAAAATAAGTGCAATTGCATGTGAGAAGACACTCTCTCTCTCTCTCTCTCTCTCTCTCTCTCTCTGTGTGTGTGTGTGTGTGTGAGAGAGAGAGAGAGAGAGAGAGAGAGAGAGAGAGATATCTTTAAAAAGAAACAGAATGTTAAAGGGACATGAACTGGTGGTGGTTAAAAATTAAAGAGCTGCAATTCTGAAGTAATACTGGGAATTCAGGCCAGCAGAAGAGCATTTACAGTGGATTACTAAGCTTCCCAAATCACCAAAGAGGTAAAGTCCAGCAATATAAGACTCCTTTGTAGCTAACTAAAAATACATTGTCAGTGGATTTGTCCAGTTTTATGTATAAGCAATACTTCTTTCACCTGAACTAATACTAGTAGTCATATAAGCCCCTTATTGCCATGTGCTGCATTTTTTTTTCCTTTTTGCTAATCTTCAAGGATTTAGCTTCTTTGCCACATACCTCAGGGCACCAACTGATAAAGCTCTAACTCTCCGTTTTTCCAGGACACCAGCAGAGCGGCCTTGCAAAAAATGAAAATCACTCAAGAGATTTAAAAGGGGGAAATTTATTTTCAAAATCCTGACTTGCAGCAAAGAGGTGGACTTTTTCTGTCCATTTTTTTTCTCAAAAAAAGCTTATCTGTCGAGATCAGTTTAAATTTTAATTCTATCTAGGGACTCTTTCATGCAGTCTAGCATTAAAGTTTATCTTTTGACAGGGACTTTTCACCAAGGTAACAGGAAGCTTTGTCAATGTAATCTGCCCAAGCTTATATTGCTTTTCCTATAATACAATATATTTTAGAGCTATAAAGAATAGACTTTTAATAGGTTATATCACAGCATTATAGTCCTAATGTTCCATTGAATTACCAAAAAAAAAAAAAAAACAGGAAACAAGAACTAGTTATGAAATGGGAAGAGAACCATCAGTTCTTTTTGTCTAGATGCATTTTAATCATTTGAGAGTTGGTACACATGTCAGTTTTGGAAATACTGTAACTGCATCTTTTCCCAGTATCTGTTAATAATGTTAATGCTTTAGATAACAATTAGAAATAATTCTCCTATGCAAAGACCACAATACGTATACAGATACTGATTAATGTGTGGTTCCAGTTCTATACCTAATTGGGTATTATAAGGATGAAGGAGAGGTTCCGAAACCCAAAACTTTCAATTAAAAAAAGCGGTGGGGAAAGAACCTGGGGCAAATGGGTATGGTAGACAGACAAAGAGGAAGATGGGAAAATATGAACACATACTGCCTGAATCCTCTTTCTATTCCAAATGACCTTATTTTCTCACTAGTAGAACCACCTCTTTACCTAGCTCTCCCCCCGCAAAAAAGTCCGAGGTAAAAGTTTCCCTTCTCTCCCTCATCTTCAACTTCCAGATACCCCTAAAGTCTAAAAAAATATTCCTCTTCACAGGGAAGGAATGCTATATTTCCGAACAAAAGGAAACCAAGGTGATGGGAACTCCTCTCCCGCTCAACCCTAAGACATATGAGTAGGTTATAGGGAGTACCTGATAACACAACACAGTAACGTATTCATGGTAATATAACAAAACAAAGCTGGCAAGGAATAATTTCTGCAGATATGAGCAAAGAGTCTGTAAGCTTACAAAATTCCCTGTGGAATAAATCCAGGTATAACATCTCTTGCTCTCAAAAGCAAGTAATTCACAGCTTCCAGTTGCATGTGCCAAAAAGGCAGAAAAAACTCCATGCCAAAAAGGTATTTCAGTTTCCTAGGAAAAAGGCTACATCAACCACACACTCTTCATTTTTAATGCTCCTCTCAATGTTTAAAAGTATTTTTCAAAACACACACACTGGACTAAATATAATTGTTACTGCCCACAGGAGCAAACTCACTGAATCAGAACTTAGAAGTATTGATTTACTAAGTTCTCAGTGGTTCAAGAGGTCTACTCTAGCTGGAGCTAACAACTGGATATAGACCACTGGGTGCTTATTTTATTATCACTTCTCATTGTAACCTGGCATGATGAAATTATTTTCTGAACAATTCATTGTACAGGACAGGAGAACCTGTGGCTTTCCAAATGTTGTTGGACTGCAGCTCCCATGATCCACGATCACTAACCATGATGGCTGTGGCTCTTGCGAGTCCAACCACATCTGAAGGACATAAGACTCCCAAACCTTGCATTATATGGTCAACTGCACTATTCTACCTGTTGCTCAGCATATGAATCTCTCTTATAATGAATGAAGCCATTGGTTCATCTTGCCCAGTACTGTCTACTCTGAGCAGCAATGGGTCTGAATGGTCTCTGGCCTGGCCCTTCCCCAACCTGATATTCTTTTAAACTGGAATTCCTTTCCTAACTGGAGGCTGAATCTGGACACTCCTGTATGCAAAGTAAGGTGCTCCAACTAAATTAGCTGTCCTTCCTTATACATTCTGAGAGCTTCAGTTTCCCTAAAACTTTAGTCTACTATGATGTGTTTGTCTGAAGGAGCAAATGGAGCGAATATATTTATGAAAGCGGTAAAGAGGATGCAAAAGGCCTTCAATGGGTTTCTTGAGATACAGTGGTTTACCAGTGAAAATATGTGCCTAACAGAAAAGACACATGTAATGAATGTTGCTTGCATTTATTCATTTTACGCTTGCCTCCCTCTACCAACACCTCACAACAGCTATTCTCCTGGCCAAAAGCAGACTGCAAACTCATTGGGGCAAGGATAGTTATATACAGGTCAACCCCCATATCCACGGATTTGGTATCCATGGTTTCACTTATCGACGTCCAAAAATATATGTTCTCTCTAGGCATTTCTAGGTCCTCCAATGTGATTCTATTATCAGCTTCTGGCATTCATTTAATTGAAAATACTAGGGTTCCCTATTATCCATGGTTTCAGGTATCCTTGGGGAGGTCTTGGAATGTATCCCCTGCAGATACGGGGGTTGACCTGTACAGATATATATATTTCTAGAAACTGCTAATGTAGAATGATGGAGTTCTTATCACCACCAACCTGTAATTTTAAAAGCAGTGTTGGTACAGTAGTGCTGGAAGGTAGTGGTAGAAATGAAAACTGTCTCCAAAATATGTACTGTAAATTAGAAATCTGCTAATTTTAAAACCTTTATAACTAATAGTTTTGTCTATCAATCGTGAAGCCCTCTGAAGGCATTCTACTTTTATGCTTAATATTTTATTGTCTTAGAACATGAGCAATATGAATGAACTTCTCTCCCTACCTGAAACCTCTTGCCAATCTACTCTGGAGACCCACCCAACCTTCTAGTGCAGGTCTGGAGAGCAAGTAAAGAAGAGGGGGAAGAATCACACCCCATCTGGTTCCCTGATGGAAGCATTTCCTCCAGCAGGGAAGCTGGAATACATTTTACCCTAAAGTTTTAAGCATTCATCCAGTGCAATTCTGTTGTCATAGAGAAAGCTGAGTGACCGCCCCCACCCAATAACAACGGCTTACTTTTTCATGTTTATGTTTCTCTTTCTCCTTCTCTTTCTTCTCTCTTTCCTTCTTTTCTCTTTCCTTCTCTTTCTTCTCCTTCTCTTTGTCTTTCTCCCTCTCTTTCTTCTTCTTCTTCTCCTTTTTGTCTTTCTTCTTTTCTTTGGGCTTCTCTTTCTCTTCAAAGAGTTTGTCAGGTAGCACTGTTGAGAGCGGGGCCAACAAAGATGGAAGTTTCATAGCAGCAGAAGTACTGAACAAAGGCAAGGGCAGGTCTTTGGGAGGCAAAACAAGAGGTGCCGATGAAGCTTTCATCTTTTCTTTTTTGTCTTTTGCTTTCTCTTTTTCTTTCTTCTCTTTATCTTTCTTGCCCTTTTCTTTATCTTTTTTCTTGTCTTTATGCTTCTCACGCTCTTTTTTGGTACTGCCATCTTTTACTTTCACTTTGGGGTCATCATCAAAGTCCTTCAGTTTGAACTTGTAGGGATCCAAATCATCATCTCTGATCAGGTCCTTCCATGGAAATTTCACTTCTTTGCCTCCTTCCTTGTCTTTATCCTTCTCTTTGTTTTTCTCCTTGTCTTTGTTCTTGTCTTTGTTTTTCTCCTTGTCCTTCTGCTTCTCTTTCTTTTTCATTTTTGTCTTCAGCTCTTTCTTCAGCTTCTTTTTCACTTCTACTGACGAAGCCAATTTCGTTTTCTCCTCGTAAACTTTGAGCAGAGGTTCTGGAGTTGGCGGAGAAGCAGACGGAGATGAAAAATAAGGAAAGTTTGTGGGTACATTAGCAGGAGTTCCCATGTTTGCTTTTCGAATGACTTCATCAATTGAGTCATCCATTGTCCATGAAATGTCTGAACTCGATGTTCCACCAGAAGGAGGAACAGGGGTGCTTCCTGTTTTATTTACACTACTGTTGGTTGAAACAGAAGCTTTAGGTGTTGTAGTCTCTGACACAGAGAGTCTTTTAGGGCTGGTAAAAATGTCCCCTTCCGATTCTGACCCTGAGGAAAACTCAAATGGATCAGGATCCCGTTCAGCACATGCACGGGCAATTACAGCATCAATGGAATCATCGATTGTCTTATCTGTCACCGCCACTTTCTTTACTGGATTCTCACTGCTGGGTTTCCCAGGGTCAGCTGGGGGTGAGACTTGTTTGATTTGGATATTTTCTTTACCCATCTTTTCACTTAATGCTGCTAAGGGAGTTCTACTTGGTGCTTCCTGCTTAACTACTATTTGAGGAACATGAGCTGGAACCTTTGGACTCTTAGGGCTTCGAGGACTCTTGGCTCGGCCTGGTGATTTCTTCTCTTTGGTTCCAGATTTTGGTGACCGAATGGGACTTCCAACAGCTGCTGGGGATGGGGCGACTTTTGGCATTTTAATCTTTTGCCCTGGAGAGGTTGTTTTCACCTTTGCTTTAGGTATAAATGCTCTTGGTTCCAACGGTTTGGAAACTGGCAACTGCGATTTTGCAATAGGGGCCAGTATGGGTGGCTCAGGAGAAGGAAGAACCTGATCTGTGCTATCCTGAACACAAACAGGAGAAAGCATTGGTGGCACCTTCTGGGTGTTTATAGAACTGAGAGGCTCACGTGGCTCCACTGTCCCATCTAGAGCCTCTCCCTTTATGTTAGCTAATTTTGGCCGCTTCATAGCAGGCATTTCCTCAGATTCTGGGCTTTCCAGTGGTCTCTTGCTTAAGTAATTTTCATCATTAACAGCTTCATCTTCTTCCATTTCTCCTTCTTCCTCCAAAGGAACCTGCATGGCTTCCGCTGAAGTTCCTCCATCTGTAGGCACCTGCTCCTCTTCTTCCTCTATTGTAATAAACAAGAAAAGGAGAAGTCATTGGCATATATCAAACAAAACACTATACAAAGAGGTCACTAAAAACAAAACGAAATTGAATGACTTACTTTAACAAATGGGTAAAGACTAAGAAGACATTTCATGAATTAAAAATCATATATATACTTTGTATATAATAGAGAGTTCATACTTAATATTTATTTATTCACAAGATTACTTTCTTCATCATATCAGGTAAACCATTTCTCAAATTAAGGTGCATAAACAATTTGTTCACTGCCATCCTTTCATCCAGTGTGCTTCGTCTGACCTCTTCTAAAGCAGTACCATCAACACACCGGCATTCATCTGTACTTTCAGCTGAAGGCCACTGAGTTGCCATCATCATCCTGCCCATATGGCGCCTTTACCTGTTACTTCATGACAAAGAGCATGATCAAAAGTGAGATGCTTGGTACAACTCAGTGGATTTCTGTTAGACAATCAAAGAAAGATATCTGGACAAATTTGTCTGAAAGTTACAGTATATAAGCCTACATCCAATTGTTTCAACGGCACTACCTTTCTACAGTGGTGGTATTGCATGCTCCTGTGTGGCAGGCACTATGCTGACAGCAACAGTGTTGCTAGTAGGGTTTTCCAAATAATGGATTGCTAAAGACAAATAAATGGGTCCTAGAGCACATCAAACCTGAATTCTCACTAGAAGCCAAAATGATTAAACTGACACTGTCATACTTTGGACATATCATGAGAAGACATGACTCACCAGAAAAGACAATAATGCTTGGAAAGGTAGGAGACAGTAGGAAAAGACTGCATTATAGATGGATACTCAATCAAAGAAGCCATGTCCCTGAATCTGCAGGACCTGGGCAGAGCTGTTGATAGGGTGATCTCTCATTCATAGAAGTGTCACAAGTCGAGGTCAACTTGACAGCAGTTAACAAATTCAATTGTCAGTTGTAACTCAACCAAATGAATCAACGGAACATACATATGTGTTCCATTACCAGGTTCTCACTGATTCAGTGGATCTATTCTAGTTGGAATTTACAATTGGAACTAACAAACTAAGGCCATGGTTTGTCATCTGGACAAAGACCTAGCAGTGAACTTCCATTTCTGATGCCAGAGGAACTTGAACTTTCTTTCCTTCCCTCTCCTACTTGAGCCTCTGAAGTAGGATTTTAGGTCCAGAGAGTAGGAATTGGAGGAAGAATAATAGATTCCAGTGAAAGCCATGGGATCCAGCAGAAGCACACCACCAGATCCTAGACCTGTTGATCATCTGGCATTAAATTTCTTCTAAGAAGAGACACATTTTATCCAGGTTAATAGTGCTGTTTTTTTTTTAACATCAACACAGCTACATGCTTCAACCCAACAACTATTCTGTAACTCTGCTTCTATTGCATAACCTTTGCATCTCTGTTTGTCCCAACTTCATAACAAGCTACCTTTTCTGGCATTACCTTAGGAATATGGGAGCTGATGCAGTACAGGACCCTCTTCTGCTTGCTTAAATAGGGTCCTCCTATTTATCCTCTTTCACCAAGCTGCTTTTGAGGCTCAGTAATAGCAACAACCTTAGAAACCAAATAAAAGCAACCTGTAGATGCTATTGGTAAAGAAAATCCAAAATTATTTAGTTTGGAGTCTGAGGAGACTATACAGTGCTGTTATTTTAACAAACATTTCTTTAAAAAAACAACACACCTCAGTATATAATTCTGAAAGTGTTCAAAGTCTTCCTTTAATCTGATTCCAACTTAAAGAATCTCATTTGGAAGAGTTTCCTTTCAGGCCTTGGGAGGGGATGTTTTTTCCCTCTAAAATGTGTCAATACCCCAATTTAAGAAAGCTGAAGCAAGAGCCCTGGGCTGAGGCAAGCATTTGTGCCAGCATCACAAATTAAGTAAAAAACGAGCTAACAAGTCAGGCTTTTGCCAAGGCCCAGAGGATTTACAGCAGCCAGTCCAGAGTGGAGACTTTGCCCGAGGATAAAACCTTAGCCTTCTGTGAAAAACAGAAAAGTGTTAGGCAGTTCAGTTTTGCTTGGATGGACATGCACATTTCTGTCTCTCTCTCTCTCAAAAAAAAAAAAAAAAAAAAAAAAAGTTGGAGGAGAGAGAGAAGCACAAATCGCTCTTGACTGAGTCGGCACCTGTTAGAAATAGCCAGAACTGCCAGTTTCTGTGTTGCAGGCTCCACAAATCTGGTTCAATCACTATCTGATCTATTATGGGAATTAAATATGCTCTTGTCCCCTATAATGGCATGGATTTAGAAAAGAATATTTCAGATTTATACGCTTCAGCATCAAAGTTACAGACTCAACATAGGGCTAGAAAAATATATCATTATTCCTTACCTCCCTCATGAAATTTGAAAGACCCAAGCAATTATGATTTCTCCAGCCCCAGAAACAGTCTCTAGTCTCTACCAAGAAGCACTGTACAAGAGTTATTCCTTCCCAACATCCACACATGATGGCGGCAGGTCAAGAATTATTAACAAATACTCTAAGAAGTATTTAAAATATTGAAAGGCCCGATAAAAGTGAGTATTATTCTAGATGAATGGGAGTTATTGAAAGTTTTATATTAACATTCACATCGCTGGGTCCAAACCAAAGGATAATTCTGACAAAGATCAGAGCAAACAGTAAACCTTTTTGTGTGCTTTGGCACTTGGGGCTGAAGATGGGCATTCACATAACTTGATCTCCCTCTCTCTTGCTCTGTGTGTGTTGCCTGTTGACTTATGGTGACCCCATGAATTTCATAGGGTTTTCTTAGGCAAGGAATACGCAGAGATGGTTTTGCCAATTCCTTCCTCCAAAATATAGTGTACAGCACCTGGCAGTCTCCCATCCAAGTACTAACCAGAGCTGACATTACTTAGCTTCCAAGATCAGATGGGATCTGGTGCATTGGGTATGTGTTTATTGTTGTTGTTTTGTTATAGTTGTTGCTGTGTGCCTTCAAGTCATTTCCAACTTATGCGACCCTAAGGCAAACCATTCACAGGGTTTTCGGAGGGCTGAGAGCATGTGACTTGCCCAAGGTCACCCAGTGGGTTTTCATGGCCATGCAGAGATTCAAACCCTGGTCTCTAGAATTGTAGTCCAACATTCAAACCACTATGTCATGCTGGCTCCCAGAAAGCTAAATACAAGAAGAAGGGCTAGGTTATAATTCTTTCTCCAGACATGCTAGCTTTCTTAGTACAGGGATATTTTGAGATATCTAGTACTTTAAGCAACTACCTGCAGGCTGAAAGCCAGAAACAGGACTAGCAACTCATCTGGTCTACTACCTTAGCAATTGTTCAGTGACACTCATTGATATAAGATAGTTGATAAATCTTTTCAGTCACACTCTTAAATGAATCCAGTGCTCAGATACAAATGATCTGACAGTGCCTCCCAAGAAACGTTTTATCAGGAAATGTTTTGTAGCTCTGAAGCCTTAGAAAAAAGTGAATGTGGCACTTACGCAGTGCCTTACCTTTCCTAATGCTCTGACTTTCTCCATTATAGAAAATGGAGTACAATGTGAGCAAGCTTAAAATTGTCTTCTAGCAGTGGTGTAAAGATTATTTGTAATTCAAAGCATTTTATGAAAACTAATAGTGACATTATTTCATACTAAAGATCTGCAATATCTTCAGAATTCCTACTTTCTATGAATTTTCTTCTTAAGGTATACATGATGACCTATCAGATTTATCGCCAAATGCCACCACAGGCTTAGCACTAGCCAGATTATGCTTCATAGCTGTGAGAACAAGGTATTTACTTTTACAATTTATATCCTGCTTTCTGTCTGCTTAGTAGCTTAAGCTGTGAAGATCATGTTTGTTCAGTCCCTACTACTTTCTAAACAGCCACACCTCAGTTTAAAAAGCCTCTGACAAAGAAGCTCCTTTTTACAAAGTCTTTTTATGCCTGCCCAGCTCCTACTTTCTTCTCATCCTTTGTCTAGCTGGGTTTTTTTAAAAAGCAGCATCTGCGTTGGGAGGATGGTGAAGGGGGGAGGTGAAACACAGACTTTCAGTGTCAGGTTGCAGCAACACATTTGCAGCAAACAATACAATAAAGCTTGAGCTGGGAAAAAGGCTATTCTACTGCAGCAGATTTTGCTGTAGCTCTGTGTGCCTCCCTACAACAGGCAGGGTATACAGCAGCTGTCTCCAGAATCCTTTACTGAGTATGTGTAAATAGCAAAAGAGAGAGAAAAGGAGAGAGCCAATAAGCCTGGCTCACCAGCTATACCCAACATGTTAAAAATGCACAAATCTCTAACCTTTGTCACCAAAATAAAAATTATAAGCAAAGTGAGTACTAGTGAAAGAAAGGGGGAAAAAAACCATCCATGGATGCATTTTGGGGGTTTTCAAGTGGTCTTTAGATGGTTCAAAATGTTCCTGCTAACTTACCTAATTGTTCACATATGCATATTGTTAGTTTTAAATAAAAGGTTTGCTCAAACATAGAATCAAAGAGTTGGAAGAGACCACAAAGGCCATCTAGTCCAACCCCCTGCCATGCAGGAATACACAATCAAATCATTCCCGACAGATGGACATCCAGCCTCTGTTTAAAAACCTTCAAAGAAGACCCCACCACACTTCGAGGCAGTGTATTTCACTGGCAAACAACTTTTACTGTCAGGAAGTTCTTCCTAATGCTTAGGTAGAATCTCTTTTCCTGGAGTTTGAATCCACTGCTCCATGTCCTTGTCTCTGGAGCCACAGAAAACAAGCTTGCTCCATCCTCAGTATGACATCCCTTCAAATATTTAAACATGGCTATCATATCACCTCTTAACCTTCTCTTCCCCAGGCTAAACATACCCAGCTCCCTAAGCCGCTCTTCATATTGAACTGCTCTTCATTTTTTTGTAGCGTAGGAACCCATCCCTATTCTTTCCATGTTATTTCTGCCTCTGGTACCAATGTTTCTGTTAAAGAAGTAAAGCTCAGGAACACATCTACTTCATTAAGTGAGGTATACCTGTATCATAGAATCATAGAATTGCAGAGTTGGAAGAGACCACGAGGGCCATCCAGTCCAACCCCCCTGCCACGCAGGAAATCACAATCAAAGCATCCCCGACAGATGGCCATCCAGCCTCTGTTTAAAGACCTCCAAGGAAGGAGACCCCACCACGCTCCGAGGGAGTGTGTTCCACTGCCGAACAGCTCTTACTGTCAAAAAGTTCCTCCTCATGTTGAGGTGGAATCTCTGTTCCTGGAGCTTGCACCCATTGCTCCGTGTTCCAGTCTCTGGAGCAGCAGAAAACAAGCTTGCTCCATCCTCAGAGTGACATCCCTTCAAATACTTAAACAGGGCTATCATATCGCCTCTAAACCGTCTTTTTTCCAGGCTAAACATACCCAGCTCCCTAAGTCTCTCCTCATAAGGCATGGTTTCCAGACCTTTCACCATTTTAGTTGCCCTTCTCTGGACACGCTCCAATTTGTCAATATCCTTTCTGAATTGTGGTGCCCAGAACTGGACACAGTATTCTAAGTGAGGTCTGACCAAGGCAGAATAGAGTGGCACTATTACTTCCCTTGATCTAGACACTATACTTCTATTGATACAGCCCAAAATCGCATTGGCCTTTTTAGCTGCCGCATCACACTGTTGGCTCATGTTCAACTTGTGGTCTACTAGGACTCCTAGATCCCTTTCGCACGTAGTCTCATTCAGCCAGGTCTCTCCCATCCTATATTTATGCATTTCATTTTTCCGCCCTAAATGCAGTACTTTACATTTCTCCGTATTGAATTTCATTTTGTTAGCTTTGGCCCAGCTCTCCAGTCTATCCAGGTCATTCTGAATTTTGATCCTGTCCTCTAGGGTATTAGCTACTCCTCCCAATTTGGTGTCATCTGCAAATTTGATAAGTATGCCCCTAATTCCCTCATCTAAGTCATTGATAAAGATGTTGAATAGCACTGGGCCCAGGACAGAACCCTGTGGCACCCCACTGGTCACATCTTTCCAAGATGAAGAGGAGCCACTGCTGAGCACCCTTTGGGTTCGGCCGGTCAACCAATTACAAATCCATTGAACAGTTAACTTGTCTAGCCCACATTCTACAAGCTTGTTTGCAAGAATGTCATGGGGAACCTTGTCAAAGGCCTTACTGAAATCAAGGTATGCAGTGTCCACAGCATTCCCTTCATCTACCAAGCTGGTAACTTTATCAAAAAAAGAGATCAGATTAGTCTGGCATGACTTGTTTCTCTGAAACCCATGCTGACTTTTTGTGATTATGGCATTGCCTTCTAAATGTTCACAGACTCTCTGTTTAATGATCTGTTCTAGAATCTTCCCTGGTATTGATGTCAGACTAACTGGACGATAGTTGTTGGGATCCTCTTTTTCCCCCTTTTTGAAGATGGGAACAACGTTTGCCCTCCTCCAGTCTGCTGGGACTTCTCCTGTTCTCCAGGAGTTCTCAAATATTATTGCCAATGGCTCTGAGATTATATTTGCCAGCTCTTTTAATACTCTTGGATGTAGTTCATCTGGTCCTGGAGATTTAAATTCATTTAGATTAAGAAGGTATTCCTGTACTACCTCTTTACTTATTTTGAGCTGGATTTCCCCTATTGTGTCCTCTGTTCCATTCTCCTCAGGTTGGTCCTCCTTTTCCTTTTCTGAAAACACTGAGGCAAAGAAGGTGTTGAGTAATTCTGCCTTTTCTCTGTCCCCTGTTAGCATTTTGCCATCTTCTCCACGTAGCGGCCCTATCATTTCCTTCTTCCTCCTTTTGCTGCGGACATACCCCAAAAACCCCTTTTTATTGTTCTTAACCTCCCTAGCAAGCCTGAGCTCATTCTGCGCTTTAGCTTTTCTGACTTTACTCCTACACGTGTTCGCTATCTGTTTGAATTCTTCTTTGGTGATTTCCCCCCTTTTCCATTTCCTATACATGTTCCGTTTAAAACTTAGCTCCATTGAAAGTTCTTTAGTCATCCATCCTGGTTTCTTGAGACACCTCCCATTTTTCTTCCTCAATGGTACTGTTTGAAATTGTGCCTTCAGTATCTCCCTTTTGAGAAAGTCCCATCCGTCTTGAGGTCCCTTCTCTTTTAGTATTCTTGACCATGGGATCATCCCCAGTATTTCCCTGAGTTTATTGAAATCAGCTCTCCTAAAGTCAAGAATGCGTGTCTGACTATGCCTGGCTTCTCCTTTCCATTGTATAACAAACTCCAGGAGAACATGATCACTCTCACCTAAGGATCCCACCACTTGCACCCCATTAACCAGGTCGTCTCTGTTGGTTAGGATCAGATCTAAAATAGCTGACCCCCTTGTTGCCTCTTCCACCTTTTGGACCATGAAATTGTCTTCCAGGCATGTAAGGAATTTGCTAGACCTTGTAGTTTTGGCTGAGTTAGATTGCCAGCAAATATCAGGATAGTTGAAGTCACCCATCACTACTACATCTCTCCTTTCTGCATGTGTGTTCATCTGTTCTAGAAAGGCAACATCCAATTCCTCCGTCTGATTTGGGGGTCTGTAGTAGAGTCCCACAATAACATCCCTGTTGTTTCCCTCCCCTTTAATTTTTATCCAGATGCTCTCCACCTGGCTTCCAGTATTGATGTCATGGATCACTTCACTGGTGTAAATATCCCTGACATATAATGCTATTCCTCCTCCTTTCCTGTTTGGCCTGTTTCTCCTATAAAGGTTATACCCCTCTATTCCTACATTCCAATCATGAGACTCGTCCCACCAGGTTTCAGTAACGCCTATTATATCATATTTGTTTTGTAGTGCAAGGAGTTCAAGTTCATCTTGCTTATTTCCCATGCTCTGTGCATTAGTGTAGAGACATCTGAGACCATGTGTTCCCTTTACTTGCTCCCTGTGCAAGTTTTTTTGCCTCCCACTGTTGGGTCCTTGCGCAGTTTGCCTTGTTCCCTCTATGACAGTTTGACTATTTTCTCCAGCCCTTTTGCCTTCCAGAATACTGTCTCTCTCCCCCATTTGACTCAGTTTAAAGCCCTTCTGATCAAATTCTTGAGACTGTTGGCAAAAATGTTTCTTCCAACTGTTGTAAGATGCACCCCATCTCTTGCCAGAAGTCCCCCCGCATGGAAGCGCAGTCCATGATCCAAGAATCCAATTTGTTCTCGGCGACACCATCTACGGAGCCAGTTGTTTACGTCGGCTATTTTCCTCTCCCTTCTTGGACCATGCCCTTCAACTGGCAGAAGAGACGAGATGACCACCTGTGCGTTCATTTCTTTCAGCTTCCTCCCCAGGGCCTCATAATCTCTTCTGATCTTGGGAAAGCTGTGCTTTGCAGTATCATTGGTTCCCACATGGACCAAAAGGAAGGGGTAATGATCCGTAGGCTTGACGAGTCTTGTCAGCCTCTCGGTCACATCACAGATCTTTGCCCCAGGGAGACAACACACCTCCCGAGTCATCTTGTCAGGCCCACATACCACTGCTTCTGTACCCCTCAGCAAGGAGTCCACCACCACCACCACACGCCTCCGCTGAGGCTTCGCAGCTGCTCTTCCTTGCGGTGGTCATCTCAAGGTCCCCTGCTCTACCCCTGAAGTCTGTCCATGCTGTTCTTCCTCGTTGTCCTTGATAAGGGAAAGGGCTTCGAATCGATTCTGTAGCTGCAAGCTGCTGGAAGAATCCCTGGATTTTCTTGTTCTGTGTGTGACATTCCTCCAGCTGTCTACTTCCTGTGTCCGTGAAGTGACCCTCTCCTCCACAGCCACTTCCTCTGTGCGGTCCCCATCCAAGACTGTTCGTTCTGTTCTGTCCAGGAAAACCACTTGCTCACGAATCTGTTGAAGTGTAGCTACCCGTGTCTCCAGCTGCTGTACTTTCTCCTCCAAGAGGGCTACCAGCTTGCATTTGGTGCATGTGAAGTTCTCCACGTCTGTAGACAAGAATAGAAACATCGCACAAGTGTTGCAAGTGACTGCTGCAGTCCCCTCAGTGTCCATGATGAGAGCTTTTAGGTAATTTAAGAACTCTTAGTTAACGCTGAGAATGCTAAGCTGTACTTTTAGGTATGCTGTATTTTTGTTTGGTTACTGAAATTCGCGCGCCGTTAGGCGCTTGCCTCAGGCTCTTGAGGGTAAAAGGGCAAGGTCAGAAGTTCAAGCCCCTCAGCAACAAGCAGCCTCTCCCAACAGTTTTTTAAAAAATTCAATTTCCCCAGTCAGAATGGCTGTCCAGAAGTTGCTTCCTTCTTCTCCCTGGCAGGAAACTGGCAGGAAACTTGCTGTCCAGAAGCTGCTCTCCTTCTCTCTGGCAGGAAACTGGCCTGGAAAGCCTCTGCAAGGACTTATATAGAGCTAGGCTCCCAGCTCCACCCCCTAATGACTCACAGGTGTGACTCACAGGTGTGACTCACAGGAAGGCTCTTGAGGGTAAAAGGGCAAGGTCAGAAGTTCAAGCCCCTCAGCAACAAGCAGCCTCTCCCAACAGTTTTTTTTTAAAAAATTCAATTGTATGTTCAAACATAAAAATATAGGAACACATGCCCCTGTCAGTAGGACCCTTCTTCCCTTTTTCATGTATCTGACTTGTCATAAAAACTAGATGACATACACACACGCACACATGGTAAATGGCTTACGGCATCATGCCTTTGGCCATTAAAAGCAACATAAACAATAATACTGAAAAACAAAGTGTGCATAAAGAGTTAGGAACACACAAATGTTGGCTTGGTTGTGCCCCCTCCAACACTGTCTGCTCTAAAGAAGAGACAAAAAAAAAAAGCTAACTATTTGACAAAGGTTCAGAATCATAGAAAACAATGATTTTAGTACTGTGGTATAGGAATGATACTACTACATTATAGAACTCTTGGAAAAATCACAACAAGGTCATGTGTACTTTACGCACATTAGGGCAGAGATGCACCTGGATGCTCAACCTGTGGTCCTCCAAATGTCTTGGACTTCAGTTCCCAGAGAGCCTAGCTAGCATGACCAAAGGGGAGGAATTCTGGGAATTAAAGTCTATATGACCTGGAGGATCAAAGGTTGAGAGATTACTCTTCTAAAGCAACACACACAGGTTTTTATATACTGTTATCATTACTTTATGCAGGTACTAATTAAGGCTGTAAAATTAGTCATTTGCTGAAAGAAAGACATTTCAAATTGCTTGGGCAACCTTTTCTCATATTGCCTGCACAGGTACATTTGGACAGGTAATAATTTTTGGACTTGTTTGCATGGTTTGCTGGCGACTACTCAACTTATTTTACCACATATGCATGCTCCATATTTCTGATAACAATCCATACAAAACCAGCACACAAAATTAAAAATGTAAAAACAGTAAAATTACAGTCCAAAAAATGACAGAGTGCTAATGATCAAAGCAGCAGATATTAAATCAGTAAAAGCTGATATATTGTATCATCTATTACACACTGTGAGCCTAGTGATTTTGAGTGGGCATATAAAAGACCTCACCTTTCTTAGTATCCATACTCCTTTAAAAAAAAAAAAGGGATTCTCAAAAGTTATCAAAAGTGACTTTTCCTAAGCCAAGCAAGCCACAATTCCTGGTCATTGGAAGCATTAGGATGCGCATCCATATTCCATTTTTGGATGTCACCTTTGGAAGTTCAAGACTGTGCATTTTAAATCAGATTTTGAACAGTGGAAGTTATGCTGCATTATGTTTTTTTTAAATAAAGGTTGTTACTTGCCCTGAGCAAATGGAATAATGCAAAGTAGAAACTTTTGGTTTAAAATTAATAGATGACTACTTCACTTTCTTTTGAACAAAAAATAAATAACAAAAAATAACACCCCCACCAACTTGTCTCCAAAATGCTTGTTTATTTTTGTACCATGTATACCAAATTGTACTTCATCAGCATAGCTGTGTCCATTCAGTACAGATAGGCCCACTGAGAGGCACCTGGCACAGCCTTGGAACGAACTAACCCAGGAGTAACCAAGCAGCAGTACTGTGCAGTAGAAAGGGCACAAAAACAAAGGCTCCAGCTAGCAACCGTTTCACTGCTCTGACCCACTTTCACACATAATAAGAGACTTACATGCAGCGAGGTTCATTCAAAGATATCTGGAGACCTTTATCTTCAGTTGCAATATAAACAAACACAGTATACACACAGCAAACCTCATTAACAAACTCAACAGCAATTTCTCCACCATCCACCAACACTCCTTTTTCTCCACAATACTAACCCACACATAATGCATCTTGTGGTTCAGCTATATAGGAGTGTTTGAATATCAGCCCTCTGCCTAGCCACAACTATGATCAAACACACTTCAGCTGTGCTAGTAAGCGGTCTGTTGCTGCAACATTTTTCCTTTTTCACTTAAAGCAATATTACCCTGACAAGCTGATGCGCCAAAATAGCATTTATATTGTGCTTAGAGAGCTCAAGGACAAAGCATTAAAAAAATTCCTACACTGTATTTTCCCTGTGGCAATGAAGCTTATGCACAAGCAGCAGATGCTCAGGAAGCAGAAGGAAGGTGTTGCTGTTGTTTTGTGCCTCCACGGTGTTTTTGATTTACAATGACCCAAAAGAGAACTTACCACTGAGTTTTCTTGGCAAGATTTATTCAGAGGGGGTTTCCCATTGCCTTTTTCTGAGGCTGGGAGAGTGTGACTTACCCAAAGCCACCCAGCAGGTTTCTGTTGATGAGTGGAGATTCAAACCCTGATCTTCCAGAGCATAAGTCTGCCACTCAAACCACTACTTCATGCTTCATTTGGAGGGGGGGGTGATTCCAAGATGGCACCAGCCACGTGGGAGAAGGGTCAGGGAGCCAAGGTAAGCCACGTCCTACCAGGACCTAGGCAGGAAACAGACTGGCCAGCCGGGGGTCGTCCCTCAGGAATGACCTCACCGGGGCAGTCCCAAAAAACTTTGTTTCCTGCCTACTGGGAGCAATGGGGAGGGACAACCCAAAGTTGACGGATGCTCTGGAGCCCTCCGCACTGGGAAATGGGGAACCCACGTGCGAAAGAAACAGTGACTAGAAGGTGGTGAACTCTCCATCTTTGGAGGCCTTTAAACAGAGCTTGGATGGGCCTCTTTCAGAAATGCTTTGATTTTGCATTCCTACATGGCAGAGGGCTGGATGAGATGGCCCTGGTGGTCCTTTCCTAGTGGTCTATGATTCTAGGACAAGCAATAAACACATAAGAGAGAGGGGAAGGCAGCATTCTCAGTGAGACAAGAGTGAAACAGGAAATGAGAATGGGCAAAAGAAAGAAGCAGATGGCCAACTGGAGAACCAGACTGAATTTGCCTGTGATAGGTGAGGAGGTGCAAGAAAAAAAAATGGGATCAAGCAACAGAAAGGATCTGTTGGCACTTAAGAGAAAGAGAGAGTGAGACAAGCCACAAACATCACTAGAGGAGTTTGTTGGAGGTTTCTAGTAACAATTAAAAAAGTAAGCCACAACACTTACAGTGACGGAGAGTACACAAAATACTTCACGTATTTTTTTTATTTTATTTTTTTATTTATTTATACCCCGCTCTTCAGCCACAAGGCTATCAGAGCGGCTTACAAATTGTTTTAAGCAATAGCTATTTACACATCTACACTGCATTAAACAGTTTCCAATGTGTGTTAGCTAATTGCCCCCCACAAGCTGGGTACTCAATTTACCAACCTAGGAAAGGATGGAAGGCTGAGTGAACCTTGGAGCCGGCTGGAATCGAACTTGCAACGTGGTGGCTTGCAGTACTGGCATTTAACAGCAGACCTGTAAGGCAGGCTAGAACTATTACTTACATAATGCAGATATGGGGGTGGGGACAGATGCTAAGGCTGACAGTTAACAACTTGTCTGCTGTCATTCGGCACAATGATGACTGAACTAAGTTTTTTGAACAATAAAAACCTCTAAGGGAAGCACTAAGCTGATTGGCCGGGTGAGAGTGGGGGCAGGGCTTGCTAGCAGGGCAAGCACCTGTTGCTGCCACGTTGGATTTTCACTTAGCGATCGCTCGCTAAGGCAATAAAAAGGATCAATATTTTCTGTTTTGCTTTCTTATAAAATTGGAGAATCGCTCTATCGCACCAGCATACCTTGGGATGACTTAAAAAAAAAAAAACACCCAGCGGAGGTGAAGAACTAATGTGAGTAAATCACTTGCAGCCATGTGTTAGAGAGTTTTAAGAGAGTAATGTGTAGACTTTTGTTTTGCTTTTAAGAGAAGATGAATTCTACGACTACTTATCCAACCATTTAAAGTTTTCCTCCTGCCATGTTGGCACCAGTTTAGCCCTCTTCCCTGCTCCCAAAATTCCATTTTTCTCTGCAACCTGCAAGTTACAACCTATACAGTCTCCTCTCAGGAGCAGCACCCAAAACAACAAAATGCATCAGAAACAAACTGCAAACCTGAGCAGGTTTCTTGAGTTGTTTGCAACAGGCCCTCCTCCCTGCATCTCATCAATAAATCAGGCTTCTTGGACTAAAGGACTCAGTAAAGTAAATTCCCACTATATTCCTTGCTTTAACATATTTCATTTTTTTCCTGTTAAAAATGAAATTATTAGCAAAGACAAGGTAATTAGGCAGTGACAACCTGCACACTGCAACCCATCAATAACAGGAGTATATTAAGTAGGCTGACAGTTGTACCAGGCTGATGAGTTGTAAATGGTTTGAGACTGACCTGCAAAAAACACAGCGTTTCCCTAACATTCTGCACAATAAAAAGAGAGCCCTAAAATGCTATATAAGCAAGCTAACCTGAAATGACACCTAGTATTATAAATGGCCTAATCTATATGTTAATATGGTTGTATCACATAACTGCAGCAAGACTAAGATAACAATATGACTTTGGGGTTTCTATGGCTACCATCCTGGGCAACCGCTCCAGAAAGTGCCTCATTGCTGACACCACACAAGCTTTCCGAGGGCTTCTCTTTGGTTATTTATGATATGATTTATGATAACGACAACATCTCCCATTTTCTCTCTTCCTCAGATACAATAAATTGCCATCGTTAATCACCGCTCTTGGTTCAGGCCCGATTACAATAGTATAATAGGGGCACAGCTATGGTAATAGTGTGCATTAAGGTGAGATTTCTCACACCCGCTCATTCCTGATAAAAGAAATATGAATTTGGAGATCATCCGAGACAATGTCACTATATGGAGTATTTCAATAATCTTCCTTTTGAGTGCTTCTGAGCTGGACATTTTTGAGCCATCTAAGATTCTCCACCGATCTGCAGACTATGTCTGAGATTATGTTTCATGTACTAAACATTGGAAATCTGTGACGTATCTGCACTTTTTATGTACTGCCACTGGAGTGTTTGTGTGAGTGAATGAATGTATCTATATGCATAAATAGTCAGCTTTTACACAATATCTTCTTAGAATTGTGGGAAAGTAGGCAGATTTTTCAAACTAACATCAAAGATGACAATATCTTACCATACTTAACAACAACCCACAACTCATTTTTAAGGCACACCTGCCTTAACACCTTACCAAATGCAACACGGAAATCCATGTGCTATGTCTCTTCCTACTTCCTACCCATATAAATTGGCCACCAGAAAGAGCACAGGGATTGATAGGGGATCCCTAGGAATTTGGGAGGGTGGGGAAAGTTAGGACAAGTCACTCATTTGAAGAAACAGTACAGTCCCAGTTATAATGCACATGGAATCTTATGTAACATTACAACATTATCAGTAGTTTATACTACAGTACATTCAAATCCAGGACTATCTCTTTCTGAGAGGACAGATCTATGTCTAGGCTATCCTCCTTCAGTCTACAGATGAGGACTTCCTGGTTTGAATGCTTTTGCATACAAAATTATTTCCTCCACATAGAAAACTAGCATGTCAGAGAGGAGGTTAAGTTAGAAAGGCTTTTTTGACATGTGTCTGAAAGCAGCATTGTGCTAGCACTCAATTTTCCTCCCATGCCTCCGGAAGCTCTCTTTTCTGCCTGAAAGCCAGCTCTGAAGGGTTTGCCAGTCACATGGAGCAAATTTTTAGAGAGGATGGAGAATAGGGGTAATTACTCCTGTTCCAGTTTCACTGACAGAAGTGCACCTTCTGGATCCTGACCTAGAGCAGCATTTTCTTTGCATAGAGCAGCATCTCATTATGTCAGCCCCTACCTAAGGCGTAGGCAACTGCACAAGGCCAAGGGCCAATTCCTGCCTCCCCCCCCAAAAAAACCCCATGCTTCCTGGACAGTGCTTCCAAACAATATCTTCACCGTCACTTCCAGTCAGCATTTTGAGAAGGACTCTGATGAAAATAAAGATATTTGGGAGTGCTGTGGGGTTCTGGTGAGCTTTCTGTGTGGGGATGGGAGTGTTTCTGCATGTTTCAGAGGTTCTGTGCATGGGTTTCCAGTGAAATATACCCTCAAATCATGCCAAATTATGTTTTTAAAACTAGGGGGGTGGAAGATATGGGGGACTAGTAGGGGGCTTCAGGAGCTGCAGAAGCTGGGTCTAGTAGCACTTTGCCCATACCTACCTACCTCTTTGGAAGAGGCAGAGTCAAGACATAGGTTTACCAACTCAAGTATAATGAGATCCTAGAGTTACATTATTCTGTTCAGACAATTTACACTAAGTAAGTCCAATATATATTTGACCCAAATGTGGCCCAACTTATTCAGGAAACTCTTATCCATGCTTGCCAATTATTTTGCAAACAGAAGTTTGGAAAAAGACCTTTTTCCTTTTCTTTTTCTTTTTTGCTAGTTATACGTATTGGAATCAGAGCAAGTAAATCAATTCAAAACAAACCTGTTTCTGTCAGAGATCATACTATTCAAAGCAGCAAGAATAGTAAAACATAAGGTAGCAGGGAATTTCAAATCTAAGAAAAGTAAAAGACATAATGGGTAAGGGGGCATAACAGTCCTCATGCAAAAGTTGAACCTTTCCCCCTGTTTTCCAATAACAACTCATGCTCTGACACATATACAGTATTATACCTTCTTTTTTATGTTCTCTATCACATTTCACCAGATGCATGTACTCAAAGGTAAATTTAAAGGAACATCAAAGGTAAATTTAAACCAAGAATAGGGAAGCTATATGATCAAGAGGGAGAGTATTATATGATCAGGACAAAGTAAAAAAGACGATGGAAGCAAGAGAATAAAGAACTATACAAAAGAGATAAAAGGATGACACTTTCAAGAAAGAACCTTTGGATGATAAACCCACAATTTAAGAAAGTGAAGGGGAAGGTACTCTCAAAGAAATAAATCACTAGGAAAAGATGGCATACCAATAGAGCTGTTTCAAGCTACAGAGACAGAATTCATTTTTTAAAAATCTGCCAACAAACATGAATAAAAACAATGGTCCATAAAGGGGACACAAAATTCTACAGTAACCATCAAACCATTACATTAATCTCCCATGCAAGCAAAGTGATGTTCCAGATTTTACAACAAAGACATTTACCATATATGGAGTGAGAAAGGCCAAATGTCTAAACTGGGTTCAGAAGAGGAAGAAGTACAAGAGATCATACCGGAAACATATGTGGGCTAATGGAGGGCATGAAATAAACCTGTGGTTTATAGACTGCAACAAAACCTTTGATTGTGTAGTTCATGAAAAAGTCTATCCTGCTCTGAAAGAAGTAGGTGTGCCACACATATGATTGTCCTGATGCATAACCTACACTCTGGACTAGATGCTGTGGTCAGGACAGAACATGGGGAAACAGAATAGTCTGCAATTTTTAAGGGGTTCAGATAAGGCCGCATTTTATCACTCTATCTGTTTACATCATATGCAGAACATAGAGAAAGAGGGATTTAATTCAGAGGAAAGAGGTGTGAACACTGGGGAAAGAAAAATCAACAATATAAGATTTGCAAAGATACCATATTAATAATTGAAAGCTGCCAAGACTTGGAACAATTACTGAAAAGAGATAAGGAAGAAAGTGCAAAAGCAGAGTTACAGCTGAATACGGTAGGCACTCGGTATCCTCTACAGTTCGGTTCCAGGACCCCTCCCTTTGTGTGGATACCATTGTCCACAGATGCTCAAGTCCCATTATATATAATGGCATAGTAAAATGGTGCCCCTTATATAAAACAGCAAAATAAAGGTTTGCCTTTTGGATTTTTAAAAAAAAATATTTTCAAACCATGGTTGGTTGAATCTATGGATGCAGAATCCATGAATACAAAGGCTGTCTGTATTAAGATAAGAAAAATAATGACCACATAGCTTTTTCATAAATTAAAAATGGGTGATGAAGACATTGAAATTGTTATACCATTGCTAAATCATAAATCAAAATGGAGACTGCAGTCAATAATGAGAAGACTACTAGGACTTGTCAGGACAGCTACAAAGGAACTAAGAAAGATCCTCAATTGTAATGACGTAAAATCAGTGAATTTTAAACAAAATAATAATGATATACAACATTCTGAATTATAAAACACTGAAGATTTTTGAAGACATAGCCACGTTAGCTCCAAGTTGTCTTGGGTCCCATTCTGGGAGAAATGTGGCATATAAATAAATAAATAAATAAATAAATTAAAGGACACATAATTGAATAGTAAAATCAGAATCACCCATGCCATAATATTCCCAATTTCTATGTATGGTTGTGCAAACTGGACAGTAAAGAAAGCTGAAAATAAAGGAAGAAAATAAACTCATTTAAAATGTTGTGCTGGAGGAGAGGTCTACAAATATGATGACAAAGAAACAGGTCTGAGAGCAAATTCTCCCTAGAAGCCAAAATAACTAAACTAAGTCTATTGTCCTTTGGACATTTAATGTCTCATTGGAAAAGTTGCTAATGCTCAGTAAAGTGGAAGGTAGTAAGAAAAGAGGAAGACTATGTTACAGGTGGATTAACTCAACCAACAAAGCCACAGCCCTGAATCTGCAAAACTTGAGAAGGATATGTGAAGTTGATCACTGGGGATCATGGGGGCCTCTCATTCTTAGGGTTGCCATAAATCAAAGCCAACTTGATGGCAAATAAAAACAACAACACATATCTAAAATGGTAGGTTGGAACAAGTCACTGAATTATTGAAGCCACCTTGGTGGAGGATGTCACAGTAAGACAATTATGGACTATGACAGATAGAACAAGATGTTGTCGTGTTCAAAATTATTATTATTTAAATGAAAAGAATATAAGTCTTCTTGTTCAAAATGAATACCTCCAGACAGATCTATTAGTAGGGGAAATTTGCAAGCCTCTTGACCTCTAGCAGGCTGCTAAACTGAGTACCAACAGGACTAAGACAAACATTTTAGAGACTGAGTTGACTTTCAAACAATTTTAAAAAGTACAGATGGATCTTTGCTTCATTAGCTCTAGAACAAATGCTGAATATACAAACATCATTAGGAATGGGGCATTCTAAAGGTCATGACAGGATGAGTATCTTCATAATTAACCAATATGATCCAATTAGATCTAGCTGACTGCCTTTCTATCTTGCATTTGGGTTCAAATCGCTATGTATTTAAGATGGGCTGAGCAATCCTCCCTCTATCAGATGCACATTTCCACCTCTAAAGGATCAATACAAATCATTTGATTTGTATACTGAAATGAGCCAGTCACCACAATTATGTGAATAATATGTTTCTGTGGTGCAATGCATGTATGCAGTGTTATTATTGGGGGAGTGCATGGGGGAAAATTCATTAAAGAATGAATGGAATACAGATGCAAGAGAAACTCAGAGTAGCACTCTCTGGAGAGAAGAAAAGCCTTCTACATGGAAGTGAAAGCTAATAATGGGAAATCTCTTCAAGAAATACAAGTACTGTACATTTCTTAGGGCAAAGTCATGTCTTTTCAGAAGTCACTTTGTAAAATACCATAAAAAAAGAAAGAGCAACTGTATCAAGGAGAACAGATAAGGTTACTTAGTTAAATTCTTCCCACTAGGATAGATACAGTGCCAGCAAAACACATATCCTGAACAGATTGGTATCCTCCATATCACAAACATCCTCAGAGCAAGAAGGATAAAAATGTACCTGCCAGAAGTTGCTTCTGCCAGGCCATATGAATACTGGAGAAGAAACAAATCAAAATAAATGCAGGATGGGAAGAAGGTGGGTGTCACACATTGCAGAGAAACAGATCCTAAAAAATCATTATGATTTTAGAGAGGATTTTATCATACTGATTGGTTCAATGCCAAGTATGAAAGCAAATCAGTATAGCACAAGACTACCTTACCCAAAGGTAGTTCTCAATTTCAGGCAAAACCTGAATGTGTGGAAACACAAGGTGGCTTACCCCAATTTTTTGCTCCTATCCATTATTCTTTCACATAGCAAAATGAAAGAATAATGGACCATCCATTATTCTTTCACATGAAACATCCACTATTCTTTCCCATAGCAAAAGGATAGAAACCTTTTCTAAACAGTCAAGACCTACCTCAGGATTCCCATTTTTTATTTAAAAATCACATCACTGAGGTCTATTACACAGATTAGATGTTGGCAAACTAGAGTCTGTCACCAATAGCGCACTTGATAAAACACTACATTCAATCAGATTTCTCCCTTAAATGTACATGTGCCTACAAATAAGTTAACACAACTTAAGTGTAAAGCAAAGTAAAGGAGTACGTAACATGATCTTGGTTATTCTGACCTTATATTTTCAAATATAGGTACTAAAAAGGGACCAAAGGCACCTGCAATAGCCTCTAAACCATACATTTCTCACATGCTGAAGGCTTCTTGCAAGCTCCCCTGTGGTTGTGTGCCTTCAAGTCATTTCCGACTTATGGCGACCCCAAGGTGAACCTATCATAGGGTTTTCTTGGCAAAGGGGGTGAGGGGATTTGCTTTTGCCTTCATCTGAGGTTGAGACAGTGTGACTCACCCAGTGAGTTTCCATGTCTGAGCAAGGATTTGAATTCTGGTCTCCAGAGTCACAGTCCAATGCTCAAACCAGTACACTAAACTGGCTTTTATAAGTTTCCCTACCTATACACAATTTTTGCTAGGTAACCTATCCCTTGTTGCTTCCACAGTAGGCTGTAAAGGATAACCACACTCCATTCAAACTCTTATTAGGCATTGCTCATTCCAAAACCAATTTCAGAGAGTATGATGAGATGCAGCATAAAGACTCAGATGGAGAGATAGTAACATTTGAGCAGCACACTCCTACCAGGTGCTTCTACAAACTGGCAGCAAAAGACAAATTACTTATATGAACATAAAACTTGTTCTGCCCCCCCCACTAAAATAAATAGAAGGTACCTTTTAGAAAAATAATCAATACAGGTGCTTTGCTTCTGGCACATTGCATAAGAGGGAGGTATTCATAACTCTGTTAGCCAAGTATCTTTCGGCAAAGGGGAGACTAGATCTAGGCTGGGTTAGATCTGCAGAGAGCTAATTATAAAAGTACTACTGGTACTCCAGAGATTATGTTCTTAATTTTTAACCCTTACCAAATTAGAACATTTTGTTTGCCACAGTTTCCAGACTGGCTAAACATTCTTTGTCACTCACTCCTAAAAGAATACAGTCAGCCCTCCAATATTCATAGATTCTGCGTTCATGGATTCAACCATCCACAGATTGAAAATATTCCCCAAAACATAATTTCCAAAAAGCAAATCTTGATTTTGCCATTTTATATAAGGGGCACCATTTTACTACACCACTGTATATAATGGAACTTGAGCACCCACAGATTTTGGTATCCACAGAGGTCCTGAAACCAAACCCCACTGGATACGAAGGACCCATTGTAGTATCAATTTTTGATGCAAGTACAATGAAGAGCCCAAAAGGAACAGACATGTCAGGGAAAGCTACAGACTTTTGATCTCCTTGCAGTGTTGGAAAATGACAGAAAGCAGGTAAATGGAGCACGTGTGACACATTTATGAAGTAAGATAGGAACCAAGCAGATGTTACTAAAAAGAGTATGCAGCACTGAGTGAAATCTGCAACTCTTAAGGTGGAATGTGGCAAAAGTTTGGAAATCTTCAACTAAACAACATGTAGCAAATTCACTACAGTATCGGGGAACTTGTGGTAATGGAATAAGCTACAGGTGTTTGTTTGTTTTTTACCAAAGTCTGAGCTATATTTAATTTGGTAAATGGTAATAGCTGAGCCCCCTAACAATCCTACTGATGAATCACGAAAGATACTAAATCATTCATATCTTTGTGGAATTCTAACTGAGAGCTACCAAATTCAGATATCACCAAACTTGCACAAGCTACCATACTCCTGATTTTTCTTCCCTTGCAGCCAATATGCCCACATCCTGGGCTTTTGCTGAGAGTCCCCTGACCCTTTCCTCATGAGAGACTTTTGGAGCATGAAGGGTTACAAATTGTCCTGGTGTGGGCATCCTTGCACATGCACTGCATTATAGAAGAATCACAGCATCACTATCCAGGTAGCCAGTAAAACCAAGAACTCATTACAGTACCAGCCACACATCAAAAGAAAACCTGCCATTAATAACCAATTTGTTCTCTCTGCTCAAGGCCTTCTCCAAAACTAGATTTTTACTGTCATAAAGACAAAAGGTGATGCAACATTTCCCCAAATGGGGCGGTGGGAGGCAGAATCCACCACTAAGGTGCCCTGTCTTTCATTCACGCCTATTATACTTCAAACAGTAGGAGAACATAGATGCTGATCTGGATTTTCAGGCAAGTATGAGCAGAGGTGATCCTTAAGATCTGCCTTTTGAAATAATTCAAAATCACTGAAAAATTCTCAGGCTCTTTTCAGGTGTTTCCAAAGTGTGAAGTGGTGATGGTGGCAACTGTGGAGACTGAATTTCAGCCCTATTCAAGAGACTCAGGGGATAGAAGGGAGGTGGCAGGGTCAGCCAGAAGCAGTGAAACTCATTTTCATTGTTTCTGGTTTTGCCTAATGCCTGGTACAAACCTGCTGCTTCATATAACAGCCCAGAGATCTTACCATACGAGGAAGGATAGAATCATAGAATTGTAGAGTTGGAAGAGACCACGAGGGCCATCCAGTCCAACTCCCTGCCACATCTCCAAATACCTGGTGTGATATGAGACTGCCCCCTTTCCTGTAGGGATAAAGTCCACCTCCCCTCCTGACAGAGAACATGGAAAATGAGTTTCCCATTTTATTCTGGGCATCCAAAAATAGGCAGTCACTTCCTTCCACACAAAAAACATTTATGGTGATGTTGAAAGTATTTGTGGCCTGCCACATGTGTGTATGTACCTTCAAGTCTCCTGTCAACTTATGGTGACCCCATAAAATCCATAGGGGTTTCTTAAGCAAAGAATGCTCAGAGGTTGTTTTGGCAGTTCCTTCCTGTGAATACAGCACCTGGTATTTGTTGGCAGTCTCCCATCCGAGTACTAACTAGGACTGATCCTGCTTAGCTTCCAAGATCAAATGGGATCTGGTGCCTTTAGGGTATTTTAAGTGGTTCGTGGACCTCCAAACTTAACACAAATTTGTGCATGACTCTATGCAAAGACAGCTCTATTACATTTATATTAAAGTGATGTTTATTACAATGGTCAATTAACTTTGGACACTGCCAGCACATATCTTAAGGATGGATGGAATAAGACGTTGAGAATTTAGTTCTGGCGGTTAAAAATTGGAAACATTTTTTCTAGACTTTCTATACATACAATACTGCTTATAAGGAATGTGGTGTACATGGTGTGTGTGTGAGTGAATTAAACACAGTATAAACTATACTGTGTTTGCCATGGTGGCAGAGGCTAAAGATCTCCTCCTCCCCTTTTTCAAACATAGCATTTAAGAGGGTCAGGACTCCAGCTTTGAAAAGGGAAGGTTTTATCACTCAACAAGAACTCAGCTCTTTTTCTCTTTCACATTTGTCTCTGGTTAGTCCCTCCTTTGCTGTGGTTTCTCTTTCCAACCATTCCACATCAGGTGCCCCTTGGAGGAATGGGGCAGAGGGGGGAGAGGAATTATCAGATAGCATGATCTTCTCTGCAGCCACACAGTAGCACCTCTCAGGCGGCACTCAACAGCCATTTGAAACTGGAGAGGAGAGCCTTACTCTCTGTCAGCTTCAAAATGCTGCTGTCAGCACCCCTAGCAAAGTGCTAAAAGAGCATGGGAGATCAGGCTGAATAATAATTCTGCAGGTAGTTTTCTCACTCAAGCGAACAGCAAAATTTAGAGGGCATGAGAAAAATTAAAACCACATCACCTTGAAGGAATAATGTCATTTACAATGACCTTTGGTTTTGTTAGAGGAGGGCTACAGAAATCTACTGCTTCTCCTTCCAGAACTTCATGCATCACTGCAATGCCTTCAGATAAATCTCCCTTCTCAAGTCTGCACACATTAGGTAGGATGGGGCTGCAGGCCTATTATGGAAAACAGGTCAGACTGTTGTGGAATATGAACCAATCAGTAAGACCCCTATTCAGAAGAGATAAAGTACGACCCCTGTATCGGGGGTGGGGGTGGGGAAGGTCCCAGACACCATGCAAATGTGAAACCATGGACAACAGTGAGCCCTACTGAAATGAATGACTTCCGGCCCAACTTTCGGTAGAAGCATACAATAGAATTGCACTGGAGGACCTAGAAAATGCATAGAGAGGACATATTTTTTCGGACTCAGGTAAGTGAAACTGTGGATATGGGTCCCACAGATAAGGGGTTTTACTGTATTTTCTACAGCTACCACCTGATTTTTTTAAAATTCTGAATTCATTAATCTTGTGTATTAATTTATTAGTCTATTGAACTTGTATACATACTTGGATGGGAGACCGCCAATGAATACAAAGTGCTGTAGGCTATATTTCAGAGGAAGGAACTAGCAAAACCACCTCTTGAGTATTCCTTGCCAAAGAAAACCCTATGAAATTCATGGGGTCGACAGGTGACTTCAACGCTCTCACACACACAGTTTTGAGGCAGAAACAACACAATACCCATAGATGATATCACACCCGTGCTGTAGCTGACATTCAAAAAGAAATATTCCTTTCTGCAAAAAATAAAAATAAAAATAAAAATAAAAATAAATGACTATTAAGAGGATGTAGTTTTAATAAATATGTTTATACATATACACTTTTAAAAAATCTGCTAGGCAACTGGGGCATTTCCCCACAAAAAGAAAACAGTTCATCTGACTAATCTATTGACAAACGAAACTCTGATATCTGCACACCAAAGTTGTACTGAACCCTCTTATATCGGAGGGGCGGGTGGTGGAATAACGGTGTCTCTGAAAGATTAATAAATACTGTCCTCTCAATTTCATGTTGACAAACTGGCAGGCTGAGGCAACCTTGGAGGTTACACCGAAGCACTGGGAGGCAAGCAGTTTTTGTACTTCCTGAAAAAAACTCAAGCCGGCAACTTACGTAAACATGGGCAACTGCAGTTTTATGCATCTTGCCATGGGGGTGGGCAAGTCTCCTGTTCCACTATGCCTGAAGAAAAAGATAACTTTGACTCCAAAGTGAGTGACTACTAAACACCTACACAAGATAACCAAAATTAAAAGAAGAAGAAAGGATGGGAGAATATGGGGTCCAAAGCAGTACATAGAACAAAACATTCATTTTAAAACCAGGCCTCTTCAATCTACAGCAAGACCCAGCCCCTGGCCACCAAATGACCTTGAGAAATACTGGGCAAGAAAAAGAATCTTAGGACCTGGGGCTCTAAAACTATTTTAGAATGAGCTTTGAATAATTGTCCTACAATATGAGTTTCCTGATTAATTGCTTAAGATAAGGTCTCCTTTTCCTTGCTGGCCTCGAGTGGCTCCCTCCACTTCCCATAATCACTTGTGTCTCATTTTTTTCCCCCTCTGCACACTGGGAATGGCTAAGAGGGAGAGGGGGGAAAAATGAGATACACAATTCCATTACTTGAGGATTAGCCAAAAGATAACCCTACGTATTCCATTACTGACCATTATTTGAGTAATTATGCAATCAAATTGAGTCAGTTTGAAAGATACCCTAATTGTTTTCCAAGCTTTGCTCAAGCTGTGCATCTAGCTAAGTCAAGTTGCACCCATCCACAACACAAAACTACATTCAGATTGCCCAGGAGAAATTAAAAGAAAAACACATTCCACTTTTAAGAAAGTTAATTAGATTGTTGAGGGAGCCAGGTATATAAAATAGAGAGTTAAAGATCTAGTCTGACTAAGCTATGCCCAAAATTACCCAAGATGCATGAAGACTCCAGATGGAAAATTTTCAGACATGACTTTCCCAATATAGGAGCACAATGGGTATATGGTTATTATATTTATGACAGTGGATCAGCATATACACTCAAGGAGAGAGAAAAGCATGTATGTCAAGCATGCTTTTCATTACCAAACAAGACCAGATTCAAAAGACAGGGAGAGGAATTGGACTCCTCCGCATGTCTTTGAGGAAGTCAGAGAACCTAAGCATACTCCGATTTGAGTGTCTAGAGGCCTGGTGAACCCTGCAGGCAGCTGGTGCAGACACAAATCACAAACCTTGCCCAGGTTCCATCACATGTCAGAGATCAGTGGGGCTTCAGTGTGAACTCTTCACACTTAGAGTGCTGGGCCATAGATATACTCTAGTACACAAGTAAAGAGGGCTTCTTTAGACAAATTTGATGGTGTATAAGAGCTATGACAGCCAGTATGATGTAGTGGTTTGAGTGTTGGGCTAGGAGTCAGAAGATCAGGGTTCGAATCCCTGCTCAGCCACAGAAACCCTCTGGGTGATCCTGGGTAAGTCACAGTGTCTCAGCCTCAGAGGAAGGCCTTGGGAGCCCCCCTTCCAACAAATCTTGCCAAGAAAACCCCATGATAGAGTCACCTTAGAGTTGCTTTTAAGGCAGAAGCTACTTGAAAGCACACAATAATAACAATAAGAGCTACGTGAGATCATGGACAAAAACTATAATTTCTTGCACTGACCACCAGGCCCACCTGTCCACAGGATCTCCAGATGCAAGCATCTTGGCTGCCTAAGGCTTCCTCAAGTAAACATTTAATAACTGGCTCCATACTAATAGTAGAGCCAGGTATGGATATCTGGCAGTGTGAAGTCAAAAGCTTGGTGGTCAAATAGGCATGCCTGGGAAGCAATGCAAGAAGGCAAAATTTCACTATCCAATAACATGCAGCCTCTACAGACAAAGTACAGTGGGCCCTTGGTATCCGCTGGGGTTTGGTTCCAGGACACCCCCCCCCATGGATATTAAAATCCATGGATGTTCAAGTCCCATAATATAAAATGACAGAGTAAAATGGTGTCCCTTATATAAAATGGCAAAATCAAGGTTCGAGTCTTGGATTTTTAAGAATACTTTCAAGCTATGGATGGTGGAAGCCATGGATGCCAAATCCATGGATACAGAAGGCCAACTGCATGCCAAACTATCCCATACAGACCTGGCCTTGAGGTGGAAAAGCTGGCTTTGTTTTGGGTTGGATTTATTTGATTGCTGTCAGCCTTGTATGTATTCATTCTCAAAAGCACCTTTTAAAAAGAAGTGCCTATTTTATTTGGTCTTCTCTCTTCATCTCATAAATCACATTTCTTGGCCCCCAACACATCTTGAGCAGGCCTATACCGTCACATGCCTCCAGAACAGTTCTCAGTATTTTACCGTTTGCTTGTTAACTCCCAGATCATCAGTCCTAGATATTATCGTGGTTGCCAACTAAAGTTTTTGTTTTAATCACGTAACTGTCTGGCTTTGAAATTAAGCTTTGTAACAACAACAAAAAATAGATTTATAGCCCACTCCATGTCATAAGCCTCTAGGTGGGCAAAATCTCCTTATTTAATTTATCCTGAAAACACCCCTGCAAGGTAAGTTGCAATTTCCCCCATTGTACAGATGGGGAACTGAAGATTGAGATAAGGGTCTTGTGCAAAGCCACCCAGTATGCAGACGCCTGAGACTGGATTAATTAACTAATTGAAATATATATTACCAAATCACAATAGAAACACTATTTTGAGAATGTTCAATGATAGGCATTACGTTCTTTTTACTAAACAATAGTGACAAATCACTTAGCAGCTATGGAGGGAGACACCTGAAATGCATTGCCCCAATCAAGGAATGTAGAAAGATAGCTTATAGTCTTCCAGACCCCCACTCCCCCCGAAATATATAAAAATTCTATAGAGGGGCTTGGAATTACGTACCATTCTGCATAGGTCTAATAAACAAAACTGTTACTAATGTCAAAGATTCTGGAATATTTCTTCTGCCTTATTTGCAATATTAATTATTTACTGCTAATTTCTGGATGGTTCTGGACAACAGCCTAAATTAAGCCTAGGAAAAAACCCAGCAACCAGTGGAAATGGAACACTATCAGAAAGATATATACCAGCCAGTCTCTGGATAACAGTCAGGCAGCAGAATTTTACAAAAGCTGAAGTTTTCAGATGGGTTTCCAGAGTAACCTCATGTATAGCATATTACCACAATCCACTCTGCAAGATACTTGAGCATGAATCAGTATGTATGTGTACCTGTGCGTGCATGTGTCACCCGTCAACTTATGGTGACCCCATGAATTCTATAGGGTTTTCTTAGGCAAGGAATATTCAAGAGGTGATTCTGCCAGTTCCTTCCTCTGAAATAGAGCCTACAGCACCTGGTATTTGTTGGTGGTCTCCCATCCAAGTAGTAACCAGAGCTGACTCTGATTACCTTCCAAGATCATACAGGATCTGGTGCCTTTACGTTACTGAGGCCCCTGAATTAGTGTACACATGCCTAATCTGTCTCTCAAAAAAGATGTTAGTTGCTTTGTAGTGGTTTAGGAAATTTGGGGAACATTCTTTACCCCACAAAATTTAAACTCTGAGAGCTTTGCGGATATCCTGGAGGGTTGTGGGGGGCTGAAAAATAGGGATTAGTGGCCTTACTGTGTGTGGGGGGGGGAATACTCCTAGTCACCACCATCATCACCTGGGCATCCAACAAAGCCATAAGCCAAGTTGCACACCTGAAAACCTGATGCCAGTACTGTTCCCTACATGAGCTCTTGGACAGATGGAGAGATGCTAGGCTCTGAGATGAAGGACTGTCCCTTTAAGGCTTCCCACTTTCAGGAGTCTGAGAAGGATAGCCTGTCCTAAGAGGAATAAAAGGCCTCAGTGGACTAGGCCTTTAAACATCATCAGAGCATGCTGCTGACTCAGAACTCTCCCTTGTGTTACAGTACCCAGCCTGTCTTGTGTACCATGGACTCCCAAATCTGGCGTGCAAATCACACTGGAGAAGTGCATCTCAGACATATTGTAGCCCAAATATGGTACTAGTCTCTGGTCTACTGGGGGAAAAACTGCCAATGCCCTGGAACAAATAGCTGGAGATGTACCTGCCTAGCTGGCCCAAGGAAAATTTTTAAGAAACAAAATTGGGTGGTGAACTCCATGGGGAGGCTTGTGTGCTTCCCCCCACCTTTCCCTCAGACCTGTGGAAGTTTCCTACTCTGTTATAAACTCATACCCTGAATAATAATAGTTTGCTGGGATTCACAAATTCTTACCTACGTGCCCCAAGCACTTCTGTTTCTGCCCATGAGGAAAGATGTTGCCAACTTTTCCTTCTGAGGGCTGTCTCACCTGATGCAAGGAAGGCTGGTCCGGAGGACTCCCAAATATTCTCATTTGGCTTTTCAGGTGGGTTGCCAATAGAAGGAGGGTACTGAAACATTCCTACATGACTGTGGCAGACCCTACATGAGTTTTGGGTCCTAGCCCAGCCCACATCTTTAATGTACCATGTAAAATGACTGTAAGAATCAACAAAACCACAAAATAAAAATGACACATTCCCAATGTTGCAGGCTGCCCACTGAACATTTCTGTAAGGTGCACAACAGCTGGTCCATGGACTCTACAAATTTGGTGGTTTTTGGAAATGGGTTGGGTTTTTAAAAAATTCTTTTGCTTCTTCTGCATACTTCTTGGATATACTAAAGGGCTGTTGGGGGAAGGGGAGAAGAGATTTATGGCATGGAGCATGAACTGTGGATATGCTCATGATTCGGTTAGAATGAAGAGTGAATCTTCTCAGCCGTATCTGGGCAACTTCTTCCAAGTTAGGATTAAAGCCACTGCTTGGGAAGCTTCCCTTTTAATGGATAAGAGTGTGCAGCAGAGGATGCTCAGCCAACCTCTGCCACCGCTTTACAATTTGCTGATGAACAGGGCTCAAAATTGGATGGGAAAGAGGGGGGCGGGATTATCCTTTTGCCACAGCTTGCCATGTTGAGGAACAACCCAACCTATTAATCTAGTTACATGCCAAACAGTGAGCAGCAGTTTGATCAAATCCTATTAGCAACAATATGCCATTGCCCACTTCTTCCTGACCTCCACCCTACATGATTGGTCTAGGATGCTTCAGCAAAGAAAACACAAATACAAAGAGCAAATCGTAAACTTAACAGTTTTATGAAGTAGATAGTGTTCCTCACTAGATGGTTAGCTATGCTGGAAACTGGCTGAAATTGTCCATGTCCCCCTCCAAGCCCCTCCACAAGGAGGACCCATGAGAGCAGGACCTCTTTCAGAACAAGCCCTGCATACTTGGGCATTCCCCAATCAGAGCTTGGAAAGTTACTTTTTCAGATTATAATTCCCAAAATTCCCCAGGCCAAGCAGGCTTGAGAACTCTGGGAGCCTTAGTCCAAAAAGTTACTGCATTTATTTTAATTATATTGTATTTGTTTTAATTTGTAAGTCTGCTTGAGACCCATTTCTGGGGGAAAGGTAGGATATAAATTATTAGTTCTTTTTTTAAAAAAGCTATTTTCCCAGACTCCTGCTTCAGCTCAGTGCTCTAACTTCAAATAGGGGTTTGTTCATTCACTTGTGCTAAGCTTTTACACAACTAGAAAGGAAAGCTTTTGAAAACTGCATTTTACACTCATGCACTTTACACTCTGGGAGTGAAGCAAGGCCAATAAAAGAACAACTGTATAGGCAAACAGGTTTTGTACATATATTTGAGAAGTTACAACAGTATTTATCAGATCCCAGACCTTTGGGTTAGCTGTTTTCTCTGAAATTAGTGCAATCACTAACCATACTCTCTCTTCTGCCCCAGGTATTAGTCTATTACCATTATTCTGTGATGACAAGAGATCCTTGCAACATAAAGACCTTATTACTGTTATATTAACAGTAAAAAGGCTATATGTGCTTCCCTTCCTCCAGTCCCATGCATATCTGTCGAATGATAATGTCTTTGTCATTTAAACATTAGTTATGCAATTGTGTTTTGTTTATGTTTCTGCCTTGCAATTACGGTATCTTTAAATGTTGATAGCGTTCAACATTTTGCTTTCTTTTTGTGTTCATTATATTATGTAATGAGTTTTTAAACCAAGAAAACCCCAGCTAATTTTAAATCTTCATGCAATAGTTACATCTATAACATTGTCCCTCCGCTGCAAAGGGGGGCCTTTAATATTTATAACAATCATTTGACACTATAAAGCAGGATATGGAAACTGAGGCTGCCTTGTCCACTTTTGCCTTAGATAGTAACACCTCTAGAAACATTTGAAGCTTGTACAGAGTAAGGTAGAAACCAAATGATTAGGCAAACATTAACTCAAAACTAAACAGTTAATAATCTTATAAATCAAAATTAAGCTGAGGAAAGCTTTGTATAAGGGCCTTCAAAGAAGATGTTTTCTTTTCAAAGCATATTAAAAATAATGTTGCAGGGAAGAAGTATGTTAAAAATCGCACAAGTTCATTGAAAGCCGTCACTTAATATTGTGACCGCACACGAAAAGTTATAGATCTATATTTCCTTTTTATTTGTTATTTTTCTATTTATACCTCGCTCTTCAGCCACAAGGCTATCAGAGCAGCTTACAAATTGTTTTTAAGCAACAGCAATTTACACATCTATACTGCATTAAGCAGTTTCCAATGTGCGTTAGCTAATTGCCCCCACAAACCAGGTACTCATTTTACCGACCTACGAAAGGATGGAAGGCTGAGTGAACCTTGGAGCCCTCTGGAATCGAACTTGCAACATGGTGACTTGCAGTACTGGCATTTAACCAGTACTGCGCCACCAGTATCACTCCCAAGTATCCTAGCTTCTCTTAATCCATCATCTAGGACAGAAAATTCCACTACAGGTAATCTCATTTCACAAACATATTAGGAACTGCACAAGACTTGAACTAGGAGCACAGAGGAAGACAATGGAAAGGCTAGAAATAAAATTCACTCTTCCCTGATTCTACACCCTTCAAATGGGTGTTATTATGCCCAATCAGCTAAGCCCAAGTTTGTCGATGTGCTTTACACCAACAGCAGACAGCATTCATAGAACATTAACACCCTCTGCCCATTTACCATATACTGAATTATGACATCTGAAGATTGAAGACATCTTGCCCATCTTCCATGTACCAGCTTATGACAGCTAAAGGTTGTACTATAAGTCATTAAGGAATGTTATCATGGTGGCAGCAATAGTTTTTGGCAGTGACTGGCTACTTTATTTATTTATTTATTGCCTCTCAACCCACCAGGGCCTAAAAGGCAATGTGCAATGGGTAAAAACACTTTAAAAGTAAAGCATTCAAAAAATAACTAGAAACCAATTATAACACTCATGGTCAGAAGCTCGAGTCTCAGTTAAGGGCAAACTTTGTTTATGTGTGTATTTATGCAATGTGATAAGCATACACAGTAAACAAAAATATGGTGTCCATCAATTTGTTATATACTAAGTTTGTGACTGAAGCTGGTGTTTCATAGCAAAATGTCTTATTTTCATATTTTTATATAGAATATATTTGTAAAAGCTATGAGATATATGGAATCCATTTTATATTTTTATGTCAGGCTGTTTATCTGTTTACAAGAAATACTTTAAAACCAGACATATGAGTCTGTGGCCATCCTTTTGTTGATGTATTTCTTAACTAACTTACCTACATAATGATTTGAAAGTTAACAAAAAGGTGATAACCCCCTCCACCTCAAAACAGTGATTTTTTAACTGAAACCTCCCAGATTATGACAGTAAATCCCTTGCTTGGTGCTTCTATCTGCATATCATCCGACATAGTTTATGAAGAACAGCCCTCATTTTTTTCTACCAAAAACAGGGTGGAAAAAACCCTGAAATTACATACTGGCAAATAAAGCACATATCTGAAATCAAAAGAATTTCTCCCTAAAGCACACTACTTCTGGTTTTGTCGACACCTTTTGAAAATCATGTACTAACTCCTTTCATTTTATTTACTCCAGTAGCAAAAGTTACAGCCAATTCAGAAATGCTCACCATCCTATTGCTGAGGCTTAGATGAAGTGCTTACACAGAAAGGTGTTCTACAGACTTTGGCACTTCTTTGGTGGAAGTTTTAACAGCTGTAATATTCTGCTCCTGTCCTTTCTCCCCTTTCTGAAGATTAGGGTGAAGAGAAGGGAGAATTATCTCCAGAGAACTATAAAAGATAGAATTGATTTTTGGTAAGAAGTCTGTAGAAGTTCTTAATGCTACCTTATCTTTACTCCTCCACTGACTAAGCCCCTATCTTTGGAACTATCCTTCCCAATGTTATCTATCAGAAAAGTAGCTTTTGAGGATGGGAAATAACATTAAGTTCCTCATTGGCTCAAATACGGCTTTGTCCAAACTTGTAATGCCGACTTCAGGTTTCACATTGGGAAGGTTTCCTGCGAGTTTAACAGATTCAACATTTTTGCTGCTTTGGGGGGAAAAAAAGTCATGGGGCTTTGACTGTAAACTTTTTTCCATGTTGCTCAATGAAATTTAACCAATACCCACTGCTACATGGAGCAACAATGTGCCACTGTACAAAACAAGCCACACGTGAGAGCCTGGGTTCCAATCCCCTGTCAATCAAAATGCTCATTGGCTGACCTTGACCAGGTAACTCTTCCTCAGCCTAAACTACTTCACAGGGTTGTTGAGATGATTAAAGAGAAATGAGGAATTCCCATGTAGGCTGTCTTGAGTTCCCAGGCAGAACAGAGGTGTACAACCATGATAAATATATAATATTTTAAGAAAACCTCACAGAGGCTGATAACTGTTTAAAGAAATGCAAGAGCTACACACAAGTCATTCATTCTAAGAAGCATTTTTACACATCTCAATTCCCAATGTCAAACTGTTTAAATTTTGGTAGGCAGCAATGCCTGGTTTGAAAGGCCTTGCTTGTACAGCATATCCATTGAAATGTGTATCGGGCATCTGAAAGCCATTGTCTTCTTGCCAGGTTCGGGTTATGCATATGAATAACAGCTTCCTTTTTATTTTCTGAATTACCTTGGCAACTAGCATGGGGAATATATGGGTAGGGGAAAGAAGAAGAGACTCAGAGATCGTCAATAAGGAACCCACAGCAGCTGCCTAGCTGACTGGAAGTGGGGGGAGTATGGGGGGGGGGGTGATAGAAAGGAACTTTTTTGTTCATCTGCTGAGGCAAAATACTTCTGTCCTTAGGACTTCCACAATTTCTGCTATCTGATGGAATTCTTAAACTGAGACTTCATTCCCCTGGTGGACTGACTCACAGCTCACGGTCCGTTTTGGTGCTCAATGAGCTCTTGTATTATGTTTAACGGAGAAATATGATTTTCTGGCCAGCTTGAAAACTGACACTTCTCCCCACTGCAGAGATTTTCACCCTATTCTGGCCAGTTTAAATACTGCACAGTTACTTTTCCTGATATCGCTAATATGCCCTTCCCCAGAAATGCAAACATTTACTGGACACAGTCCAACACAGATTTGGGGACGGCAAACCTCAGACTGCTTATTCTGGAACCATGCCAGTGTAGTCAATAGGGTAACTCTGGAGAAAGTGATCTGAGGATCTAGCCCAGATCTCCAGCGCTGAAGTTTGCAGCTCATCTCCTTTCCCAGGAAACAACATTAAATGAGAATGTGATAAACTTCAAAACGCCTTCTTTCCTGAAGCTGAGTTGCATGAATGAATCCTCTACGTCAACATATTTCATTTTGACAAAGCTGTTATTAGGGGCCCACTCTCAGTCCAAACTCTGACTTGTTCTGCAGTGAGAGCCGAGTCACAGTCTCCAAAGTCTACTCCGTTCCTTAGGCTTTCCCTTGTGCATGTTCTCCTAAGTTGTCCTTTAAGACACAGTTAAACATTAATTAGGGCCATCTCTCCTCCATTCACCATTTCAAATTCTGCCTCATTATCTGTCTGCCCACCTCTTTGCTGTACAGCAACGGCTGATATCACCAACCTGCAACTGTTCAAATCCAAACCTAGTCAACTCAGGGTCTCCTCTGTGTCCAACTCTGCTCTATCGCCCTCACCCACTCACACACAGTCTAACTTCAGCCTATAAGTTCTTTAGGGCAGACACTGGTTTTACTTTTCTCTTATACTGTAAAGCACAATTCTTACCTAAAGTGAACAAGTGAATGAGTCAATTTTTATGTATATTCAAGCAAGTAATATATACGTGTGTAACAATAAAATTACATGCACATATTAGTTGCTTGAATATATTAAAAAATGACTCATTCACTTGCTTAGTTTTATGTAATAATAAAACAGGGAGCAGCATGGTATAGTGGTTTGCACATTGGACTACAACTCTAGAGATAAGGGTTCATGACCCCACCATGGAAACCCAGTGGGTCACCTTAGGCAAGTCACACTCTCAGCCTCAGAGGATGGCAAAGGAAAAACCCCTTTTAAACAAATCTTGCCAAGAAAACCCCACGATGGCACACAACAACAACAAACAATAAAATATTAAAAACTTGGCAATATTGACATTTGTCAAAAAGTTTTCAGATGAGACCCAGTTGTGAGTGGCAAGGGACAATTTTATGTAGAGTATTTACTTCAATATATAATAAATTTCTTAAAGTCCTATGTATTTAGTGGACGGCACTGGGGATTTCCACCAAAACAGCCCTCTAGCATTTACATTTATTAAACAGAACTTCCTAAAATGTATTGTGAATTATCAGAATTTATAAAATTCTAATATTTACCACATCATACTTGCCACCACCTCCTTATGATGTTTAAGAAGTACCTTGCAATCTTTTTGTTGTCACCCCCCCCCCTGTATTTTTACCAACACTGGTCCAATTGTTTTTAACATTTTTACTATAAGCCATGGATCTGAAACATGGGTCACCTATCGCCACCACCTACGACTCCTCGAGTGCTTTCATCAGCGCTGTCTACGCACAATCCTAAATATACACTGGACTGACTATGTGACGAATGTTGCTGTCCTTGAGCAAGCAGGGATCACCAGCATTGAGGCCATGATATTGAGAACACAGCTGCGCTGGGCAGGGCACGTTTCTAGGATGGAGGACCATCGCCTCCCAAAAATACTACTCTACGGTGAACTCGCCACGGGTCAGCGTAAGAGGGGCGCTCCAAAAAAGCGATACAAAGACTCCCTGAAACAACATCTCAGGCTTGGCCAAATTGATCACCAACAGTGGTCCGCCCTGGCCTCACATCGGGAGGCATGGAGACGCACTATCCACAATGCTGCAGCCTTATTTGAGAACTCACGACGAACAAGTCTTGAAGAGAAACGACAACGCAGAAAGAATCACAACCCAAAAACATCACCCAAGGAGACCTTCTGCTGTGCTTTTTGCAACCGGACTTGTTTATCTCGGATTGGCCTTTTTAGTCATCAGCGCGCTTGCAGAAAGCGCGGGATGAGTCCTTCCTGAATCTTCGTTTGCGAAGAAAAGCCAGAGAGAGACTATAAGCCACCATGTGAGAAGCCTTGCACTAAAATTTGGTACCTACATAAATGAAGCATAGTTTAACATTTCAGTATACTTCTACCTACCTAAAAAGCATAGCAGCATCTTTCTGTCTGGGGGCAAGCAATTGCAAAATTCTCCATCTTCTAGAAGTAGAGAATTTTCCATTTATTGCCAGTACAATAATTCTATTGTGATGCTTAGAAAACCGAGGTTCCATTTTTCCTCTAAGAGTCTTTGCTTTTTCCCTCTTAAATGTGCTTAGGCGTGCTACAGTGGGAGAAATCATCTCCATCAATTTTTATTGAAAAGAGTCTCCCCTCCTCTTTTGACATAACAATTAATTTGAAATGCACAGGGAAACACACCCATCTGTTTGGCTATCGTTTTAAAATTTCAGTGCTTTCCCCCCTACAGCTGCAACCAAGCTTCTCTTTTTGCATTCCTCTGTGTATAGACAACTTGCTCTCTCCCACAGGAGTTTGTGAATGTGTATTAGCCAATGATAATCTCTCTGCATTGTCTTACACACAGAGCCAAAGATTTAAAAAAGCACTAGTGTCTTTTTCAAAAGGACTAGTAAATTAGACCAGCCTGATTCAGTGTATTAAAAAAGGCAGAACGTGGTTCACCTGAACCATATTCTAGTAAGGTGAACTTACCACAGGGTTTTCATAGCAAGATTTGGTTGTGGTGGGGGTTTCCTTCCTCTGAGGCTGAGTGTAACTTGCCAAAGGTCACCCTGTGGGTTTCCATGGCTGAGTGGGGATTTGAACCCTGGTCTCCAGATCATAGTCCAACACTCAGTCCATTACACCACACTGGCTCTCCATATTCTAGTATAGCCTGCTCCAAAATCCCAGCAACCCAACCAAGATAGTGATCCACAGCAATTCTCCAATTAGTTACACATGGAGTTACATTCATGTGTGTGCATAAAGTATGCACAGAAACAAAAACTGGAACACACTTTTCCATCTTTATCACATTGGCTTGTAATTATGATTTTTTTAATTTTTAATTTTTAATTTTTAATTACTACATTTCTGATGGATAAGGCCATGCAGAAGGCAAGTACCGGTAATACGAGTACTTCTTAACACACATTTCTCAGAAGTGCTGCCTACCTTCAAAACATTGTGCAGGGCAGAAAGATGCCCAGGAAGAAGTAGTGTAGGAAGCTTCAAGCAATAGAAAAGATCTGAATGACTCTATATTTTATTCATCTGTTTATTAAAGCACTTGTATCCCATCCTATATCACAGGATCCCAGGATGGCATACACCATGATCAATATAAAACAGTGGCTCTCATCCTGTGAGTCCCCAGATGTTGTTGGACTACAGTTCCCAGGAGCCCTTTGAGGTATCACCTTGACAGCCAGATGGTCCTCCCAGTCATTAGTGAGGCTGTGAGTTCAATCCTACAGCCTCACTAATGACTGGGAGGACCACCTGGCTGTCAAGATGAGACCACTGAGGGCTCCTGGGAACTGTAGTCCAACAACATCTGGGGACCCACAGGTTGAAAACCACTGATATAAAACATTTCCAGACTAAAGCCAAAAATAATTTGAACAAGGTTTAAGTGTTGGACTACAATTCTAGATTCTGAAGACAAGGGTTTGAATCCCCGCTGGGCCATGAAAAGCCACTGGGTGACCTTGGGCAAGTCACACACTCTCAGCTGCAGAAAAACCCATAAGGGTCACCATAAGTTGGAAACGACTTGAAGGCACACAACAGGCAACAAACATATATTAAACAGAGTAAGAATTAAAACTGCTTTAAAGGCAACAGTTAAAACCACTTTTAAAAATCTTAAAATGATGTACATGTAAACTTGAAATACATTAGCCTTCAAGGGTTAAAAGTCATGTTTTAGCTTTGCACTGGAAAGAAATCAATGTTGGCATTAGATCTCCAAGGGGAGAGCACTCCAGAATTGGGGCACCATAGCCAAAAAGACCCTCGGCAATGTCCTCCCAGTTTGTATTGCCCCCACTGGTGGGACACAGAAGAGGGAGCCTCTTGTAGAACTCTTCCACCACTACCTTCTCAGGCAACATGAGCCCATTAGAACAGTAAGATCTTCAGAGACGACGTTCTTCCTGTCTCATAGCCTTCTCAGGCTCCTTTGGTAGAAACCAGGGAGAAGGCACTCCCACTGGCTGCTCCAAGACTTTGGAACCCCCTCCTTACAGCAGCTAGGAAGGCTCCTTCCTTGCTTTCCTTCCACCAGCAAGTAAACCATTCTTATTCAATTCAGGTTTTTAGAAATTGTCTATGATGGGTTTTTAATGGTGTGTTGTACTGTTTTGTTGATTTTTTATATGGTCATTTAATGTATTTTAAATGGTTCTTTAACTCTACAGATTGTTTTAAAAATAACTTCTTTATTTTTTTTACTGTTGTTTCTGTAAAGTTTTTAATCTGTACTGCTTTTAATAAGTTGTAAGGTGCTTTGAGTCCCATTACTGAGGAAAAGGTGGGATGTAAATGAATCAAATGGTGGTGGTGGTGGTGATGATAGTGCTGATGATGATAACAACTATCTATGCATCTGATCAACTGTGCTAAATAAAAATTGTGTCCAGGTAACCAGGATGGGACAAAAGCTGGTATGGTAATTTTTTTCCTCTTTGAATCAGTCAGTGAATTCCACGGCATGGGGTGAAAGCCTAGAAAAACATCTAGGCTTGTGTACTTATTTCCAAGGGAACTTCCCCAAAATGTTTTGGCTTTTTGCTATAGAAATTTTAAAATACTGTGTGTGTGTGTGTGTGTGTGTGTGTTTTAACAATGGAGAAAGTCCATCTCCACATCACTTTTTATAATCACTGGCACTGAGAGTGGTCCAACCAAATTTCAATGACCCAAGTTTCACTGAAGTCAGTGGAGCTGAAGCTTGTATATGGGAAAGTGGATTAAGGTGTCAGAAAACAGTTCAGATAAAGCAAACAGAGAGAGAGAGAGAGAGAGAGAGAGAGAGAGAGAGAAGAAAGAGGATGCTTGGAATTGATTTTTCTAACGAGGCATTTACAGGCACTCAAAACATGATCTCCACTTAAAACATAAAATAGTCATTGTGCTGATTTGCTACAGTATGGCTCAGTAAAGGATTTGATTCCACATTATCTGAAACTAGGCAGTTATCCGAAGTCTCATCTTCGTAACGGAATGAAATGTACAAAAGCAGAGCATTCAATTTAACACACAATATATTATCTATACAAATTGGTTCTCATTCAACAGACAAACTTAAAAACCAAATTACACCCACCTACCAATTTGTTACATTCCAGGCAAAGAAAAAACACCACACACTACTATTAATACCCACTAACTTACAGGTCTCTTTACTTCTTTTCTTTTTCTGCCCAAATAAATAACCACATTTGTATAAAAGTCATGTTAGTAAGGGGTTCAGCTAGTTAAAACAACAACAACAGTACACTACTTAAGTATAGATGTGTGTACCTATTACTATAAATTTCAAGAAGGCAGTTCTTTTTATACCCATGGCAATATTGGAAACATCAGATGAACCACTACAACCCATTTGGACATGTACTTTCAAGGATTTATTATGACGTGCATTCTGCTTACAGGTGGAAAGAACCAGTTCCTGTCTTTTTGCAACATCACACATGGGATTTCCATTTCAAAACCATAACTTACTGTTCTCAGGGTACATTGTTCTCAGATCAGTAAAGATCTGATTTTATATTTTGTAAGGCAAGAGAGAGCAACAAGGTCCATCTCCAGCCAGGTAGCTCCAACACAACTTTACACCACACATGAAAACCTTTTTGGCACAGTACATAATATTTTTACAAGCAGGGTAGAAATAATTGTAACAAAGACACATCCTGTCATATATGCAGGGTTATCAGTTTGTGTGATCTTCTCTTCCCCCGTCTCCCCTTTTTATGCAGGCCTTGACCCTTCCCCTTGGGAACAGCTGAGTCAGTGTTACATGTACACAATAATCATCAAACCACAGTTAAGAGCTGTTGTTTTTGTGTACATTCATGTTGTGGTAACCCTAAAGCGAAACTATCATGGGGAATTTTGGGCAAGATCTGTTCGGGGTATTTGCCCTTGCCTCTGAGTCTAAGAGGGTGTGACTTGCCCAAGATCACCCAGTGGGTTTCCACCACCAAGTGATGATTCGAACCTTGGTCTACTGGCGTTGTAGTCCAACACTTAAAACACTACACCATGCTGGCTCCTCAGTTAAGAGTAAGTTTCTGAAATATTTATTCATCATGTTCATAAAGTCCAACAGAAGTATAATCTATTAAAACTGCAGGTACAACTCAAAGTATTTATGATATGAACATCCACCGAAAATCGAACAAAGAAACAGTATTTCCTTTTTTTTTTTAAGTCAAATAAGTTTGAAAGTCAAATGTGATTAAGCATCTGGGATTTCTCATCAGACAATTTAAAAAAAGAAGGGATTTCTTTCTCTGGAACTCCTTAAAGCAATGTCAATTTCTACGCTGCAAGAGCAAGCTTAGCGGGTAGGCAGCATTTCAACTGTATGTTTTTAATCTATTTTTAAAATGAGCATTTATATTTTGCGAACAAAAATCTGGAAACACACTAAGCTTCAAGACCAATTTTAGGTTTTGTTTTGTTTTTTAAGAAAAGCCTTACATTACTACAGTTGCAATACTTGCAATGATCACACTTCAAACTTTAATGCATAGATTTTTCTGTACTTCTTTGAATAGCTTAACAACCACACTCTATGAGAAAGAAATTTATCAGATCTAGTCTGAAGAAAGGTATGTTTTTTTATTATTGAAATTTTCACAAACACAACCGTCTCATTTTCAAGTGAGAAATGAACAAAATATAATCTAGTGCTTCCTGCTATAAGAAATAATTGAAACCGTTATGAACTCCAGTACCAAAATAGCTCCAAAGATGGAAATCAGCGCAATAAATGGACTCCATTCAGAAGAGAGTTTAAATGTGTTTCTGGATACTCCCTTTGATTTGGCCATTGGAAAACCTCAACAGGTGCTGGATACTTTTTTAAATCAAGGTTGCTAAATTGATAACAGTCATATAATTAGAAAAGTTATTTTTTAAAAAAGAAAGAAAGATACGTTGGAACACAGACATTCTACTGACACACAGGACCTCCAATTGTAACAGAGATATGTAGAGATTACCATGTCCCTATGTTTTACTTATGGGGTTCCAACCAGAACAAAAAGTGGCCACAAGGTCCTGATTCAGGGTGTAAAACACCCTTTTTGAAAGCACACAGCAACCAGGATGGAGTGATTTTCAACAACAACAAAATGGGTCACGGCTCTGATCTGGATCAGGAGCATACCCTACAATGAAGTTCAGTGAAAGCTTTTTTCTCCAATGTAGTTGACAAGTTAAGCAGGCTTGTTTAAACATGTGACTAAAATCCCATATACAGTAGTTTGGATCTCACAAAAATCACGTCTTCCAATACCAGTGTTGGCACTCTGCACTGTTTGAATTCAGCATCAGGAATGCATAGGTTTCGGTGAATGGTGACTACAGAAAGGGCATTCTCAGCTTGTGGAACTCCCTTTCCAGAGATGTTTGCATGCTGCCAGATCTGATGTCTTTCTGGTGTCAGACAAAAAACTATTTATTTTCTCAGGACTTTTAACACACCAGTGAAACTGGTTTGAACTGCTGGTTTGGTTGGCTTTATCGAGCTTTTTTTCTAAAAAAATCTACTGTGCCACATCTCTGCAGACTTTTGAGTATTTATTGTGTATGCTACATCACTTTTACTACGACAGAGCTCGAAGAAGACGGCATCTATATACGTTACCGTATGGATGGTAGCTTGTTTAATTTAAGCTGTCAGAGGGCTTGCACAGACTCTAAACTACCTAATCCATGAGCTGCTCTTCGCTGCTGCTGCTGCCCTTGTTGCCCACACAGAAGCAGCTCTGCAGCGCCTAACACCCTGCTTCGCAACAGCTGCAGAGCTGTTTGGGCTGGAAGTAAACCTGAAGAAAACGGAAGTACTCTACCAGCCTGCACCACAGGACGAACACCACCATCCCCACATTGCCATTGGCAAATCTGTGCTCAGGTCCGTTCAGCAGTTCACCTACCTGGGAAGCATCATCTCTTCAGATGCCAAGATTGACAAAGAGATCGATCACAGATTAGCAAAGGCATATAGCGCATTTGGAAGACTTCACAAAAGAGTCTGGAGTAACAAACACCTGAGGCGAAGCACAAAAATCAGTGTGTATAGAGCCATTGTACTGTCTATTCTCCTTTACGGGTCTGAAACATGGGTCACTTATCGCCAACACTTACGATCCTTGAACATTTTCATCAGTGCTGTATACATACAATCCTAAATATACACTGGACTGACTATGTGACAAATGTTGCTGTCCCTGAGCAAGCAAGGATGGGCAGGGCACATTTCTAGGATGGAGGACCATCGCCTCCCAAAAATAGTACTCTATGATGAACTCTCCACGGGTCAGTGTAAGAGGGGCGCTCCAAAAAAGCGACACAAGGATTCCCTGAAACAACATCTCAGGCTTGGCCAAATTGATCACCAACAATGGTCTGCCCTGGCTTCACATCGGAAGGCATGGAGACGCACTATCCACAATGCTGCAGCTTTATTTGAGAACTCACGGTGAACAAGTCTTGAAGAGAAACAACAACGCAGAAAGAATCACAACCTGGAAACATCACCCAAGGAGACCCTCTGCTGTGCTTTCTGCAACTGGCCTTGTTTATCTCAGATTGGCCTTTTCAGTCATCAGCGCGCTTGCAGAAAGCGCGGGATGAGTCCTTCCTGAATCTTCGTTTGCGAAGAAAAGCCAGAGAGAGAGAGAGAGAGAGAGACATCACTTTTATGTTTCTGTTACCCAGCCTGGGAATTTCTGCTGGAGAGTGACATACACATTCATTGAATAAAGAGCCCACAGAATGGTCCAAAAACACATCCAGGATGCTAAACATTCACTGTTTACCACTCAATTGATTGCTTACATGCATCCAGCCCTCAACACCATTGTGTTGTTTAATACCGCCTTAACAGCAACTCTTAACTCTGGTTGCCTTATTTGTGTACAAGAGATCATGCTGTAGCCACAGTGCCCCACTGTGTTTCCACTGTGATAAACAGCAGAATCCCAGGGCTGTTGCACATGCATGTACTTTCATCTGAGAGGACACAGAGTACTGTACATGTTGTGTGGGCACTGGTTGTCTTTCATAAGAAACCACAGAAAAATTAGTAATTAGTAACTAATTTTGGGGGGGTGGGGGGTGGGGGGAGGTCAAATCAGTTTCAGTCCTGCATGGCAGAATCCTGTTAAAGAAGTCTGCTTGACAGTGGAAGTGTGCTATTTTTTCACTTTTGTAGTTCTGTTCAAAAAAAGGTATCAAATCCAAGCCACCTGGGATCCTATCTAAAGCATCTACATTGGAGCTACAGCTTGACTCTTCTAGCCAGTAGATGAAAAGGTCCAGAGGGAAAATGGTGCCGGAAGACCAACAAGCCCCGTGTTTCATGACTTGATTGTGTCCTCATGAATACGTTTTTCCTTACAGGAAGTGAATCTGGATTGGCACAGGGTTACTATCAAGAATGTATTTTCATCTGAAACGAGAGCCTTTTTGTATGCAGTTCAGCACTATAAGGGACTTGTAGTAAGTGTTCTGAGGAATTCCTCAGGTGGGTGTTGATTCAGGGAAAATTTCTCTGTGCCTACGCAGAATCTGGATGACTAGGCCATCATATCTATCTTGAGGTGCATAGTTTTTTCCGCTAGCTGCCTCCCAGCAACATTTTTTCTCCCCAAAAGAATGCCTTAAACACAAAGCCAGATATTTCAAGGCATGTGCCATCTATAAAAGTATTTACTGTAATATAATTGGCGCAACCATGATCACTGCCTCCAAAACCTGGGGGTGGGGAGGCAGGGGGGCACAGAAGGGAAACAAAAATAATCAATCTCAAGCTTCAAAATGATTTCTACAACCTGCAGTCACATTTATTGTTGCAAAAATCAGATGCAAGTTAACACCTATCGGGAATTAGAAATATTATATTTTTAAAAGTCACACAAAACCATCTCAATAGCACCATTGCAATGGGGAGCCAAACAGAAGATGACTTGTGTGCAACCAAGATGCCCACAAACCCAAGCTATGGCAAAGTGGAACGACTTTGAAACTGATGGATTTTTTACAAATGTTTAAACAAGAATATAAGCATCTTTTATTTTCATGATCTGTCTTCTCATATTCTGATGTCATTATAATTATTTTTTCACCCACACCAGCCAAGGGCACAGAGCAAAAACAATACACACATACATATATTGTCAATACCATGAGGACATAAGTAAGTTAAAGTAGATGTTATAGAGAGGGAAACTGGACATGGGGATGAGTTTTTGGCAGAAGCATTGGAACATTGATTATGTCAGGATGACCAGAAGACTCAGCTGTATATTCCATTTGATGTAAAAACTAGTCACTCCCTGCACACATTTTATGTATTTTAAAATAAGGGACGAAGGACAGCAAGATGTGTGTGTGTACCCAAGACCATTCACAGTATGGGATTAACATTGCCCCATCTATATGTTAGAGACAGAGGTATCTTTCTATTCATTCTTACGAAGAATCCTGCACTTAAAAAAAAAAAATCTTAACAACCTTCCCATACTTTTTTGTTTGTTTGCTTCTCTTAAATATTGGGGCCAAGACAGAAGCAACTGTATGTACTAAATCCTCTTCTAAGACTCCACATCAATTTTCACCTGCAGTCAAAGTATGTGCTATGGAGAAAAGTTTTGTCCTGCAGGTTTACCCTGCTTGGCGCCAGCCTCAAAAAAATAAACAAAAAGAGAGCATGTTCCAACAACTGAGCCAACTACCCACTTCTGCATGACAGCATGCAGCTGGGGAATGCATTTGCCACTTACCGAATGGGAAGAAGAGTGGTCGGCTGGCATGACTGTTGTGAGCAAGTTACATCCTCAAGCCTGTCAACTGTTATAGAATAAGCCTTTATAGAGTAGTCATACTGTCCCACTTCCTAGCTTCTGTCAAGCCTAACAAAACCCAAGTACTAAACACATTTCATGCTTTGGAGTATCAAATGTTCTTTGCTATCGGTCGAAATGGAACTCTGTTCATTTTCATTATTGCTTCTTATGAAAATGTTAGCTCTATTCATATTCCACATTCAAGATGTTTAACCTGAGCCCGCAGTATGAAAAGTCAATCATGTGTGCATAAATTCAATATATTCTTCCCATTTGTGATAATACAATGGCCTACCTTAGAGACAGCAATGTTTGTATATCAATTCAAAACTATTCTTTTTTTTCCACCTGCCCAATTCATTCAGTGTATTTGAGCTGAAGTCAGGGATATTTGGGTTAAGCAACAATTTTATCACCACTCAAGCCCCATTATGTTAGGACAGAAATGAATGTCTATTATGTTAACTTATAGGGAGAGAGTTCCATTTCAAAATCCTATCATGAAACAAGTTGTTTTTAAAAAGATGGCTACTTTGCCAACAAACAAAAAACTATACTATTTCTACAGCTAATGTTTTAAAGGTAAGAAAGCAACCACTTTAGCTATATTTATAGATTTTAATATAAACTCTAAAAAAGGGAAGTTAACAAAATCAAAAATATCTTTCAAGCAAGGAAATGTGGAGATATTCATGTGAGTCCTAAATGTAATGAAAAGTTCTGAAGTAGGAAACAGAAAGGCAGAGGAGGAATTATTCACAAGGAGAACCTAATTAAGTTAGAATACTTTGACTTGAGTATATAAAACAATTAAAATTGAAAATCTGTGAAGTCACTGAGAGCCAAATCAATTGAGCTTTAAATCTTATTTGGAAATAGGAAGATTCCATTCAGTGTAATGTATAAGACAATGGAAACGTGCAACAAATAGCTGAACAAGCACTGGTCTTGTCCCAGTGCTGATATGAGATGAAGCTCTAAAGCAGTGCTACTCAAAGTAGTGGTCCATGACCAGTACTGGTTTACAAGCCAACAGCTGCTGGTCCCTAGAGAGTTTCCAGGAAAGAAACAAGTGCAGTTAATAGGCACATATATGGTGCTGCTCCCTGACATATGACCAGGGGAAGGGGAGACCCGCTAGTACTCCATGTCAGATAGCTTAAGAAGCACTGCTCAAGACCAGTGCTTCTCAGGGTGTCTGATGTGGGGGGACCAGTAATTATTTTTTTCCAAGGGACCAGGCACCAGTGCTAAATTTATGACTACTAACTAACTACTATTGTTTCTTTCTTTCCTGGATAATTTCTAGGAACCAGCAGACAATGGCTCACAGACTCGTACTGGTTGAGTTGCACTGTTCTAGAACAAACTAAAAACAAACAAATCACTGAATACAGATGGTATCCTTTCAAAAATTCTTAAAGAAATCATATGTGAAATTACTGATGTTCTAAATAAAATATGTAACCTGTCCTTCAGAGTGTCTTCTGTGTCACAGGCTTGGAAAATGATCAATGTAATGCCAGTTTTAAAAAGAGATTCAAGGGGAAATCAGGAAATTACATGTAAGTTAGTTTAGATCCAGGTAAATTGATGGACAGCATGATTAAGGATAAAATTATTAAGCACATAGAAAGAGTTCATTGAGAGAACCAACAAGTATGTGGATAGGGATGATTTGGAGCATATTACACACTTGAAATGCCTCACTAAAAACTTTTGAACAAGCATAGCAGTTATGGGAAAGAAGAAAGGTTCTCTTCTGGGCCAGTTAACTGACTGAAGAGCCAGAAGCTATAGTATGAATTGTGGTTAAAACAAAGAGACTGCAAAAACTCCGAAGGGGTACGTCCAAAATGGGGAAACAAGCATTAGAATAGCAAATGTGGCTCATTGTAAGCAAACGTATAGTGACATACATTGGGACAAAACATCTTGATTTCACCTACACTGACAGTGTAGTGGTTTTACTGTTGGACTAGGACTCTGGGAAGACCAAGGTTCAAATCCCCACTTAGCCATGGAAACCCACTGGGAGACCTTGGCTAAGTCACTTTCTCTTAGCCTGAGAGGAAAGCAATGGCAAACCACATCTGAAGAAATCTTGCCAAGAAAACCCTAGGGCTGCCGTAGCTCACAGTTGTCTTTAAGGTACACAACACTGATGAGTTTTGAACTGGTGGTAACTGACCAGGAAAAGGGTATTTGGATCATGGTGGACAGTTCAATGAAAGTATCAATCCAGTGTGACACTGCTGTGGAAGGGGCACATTTCATGTTGGGGATCATTAAGAAAGGAATCAAAAACAAAAATATTTCTGTTATCCAAATCTATGATGTCAGCATGCATGGAATGCTATATGTTGTTCTTGGCATCACACCTCAAAAATGATACTGCAGACCTGGTAAACATACAGAAAAGGGCAATCCAAATCTTCAAGGATCAGTCCAAATGGTCAAAGCCTACAATTATGGATCTCTTTAGTTTAGAAAAAGAAAAAAGAAAAGAAGGGGACACAATAGAAAAGGTTCTTCTCATAACTCGATGATTGTTTCAAGATGGTGGTGCTAAGCGTTTTTTGTTCTACCCCATGTCACCTTTGATTTCTGCTGTTTTTAAAATGGCTGTTATCTTTTCTCCATATTGTTCATCATCTGCATGAAATTCCTGGGTGAAGTCATTTGGGGACTTTGAGTGTGCTGGTTCTCCCCCCTCATTTTTTCTTTCTCCTTTGAGACAGGTAAGGCTATGAGTGCACTGGCTACACTAGCTGACTTGATGAAGGCTAACAAACTGAGGCACAATCGCCTTTCTCAACCTTTTTACCCTGGAGGAACCCTTGAAATAATTTTCAGGTCTCAGGGAATCCCTGCCTAAAAATTATTACAGTATATCTACACCTAGAAAAATGTTTGAAAATCACTAGGAAACCCCTAGTGACCCCTCAGGGAACCCTAGGCTTCCAGGGAACCCTGGTTGAGAAACACTGGTCTAAATAACACAGAGATACTGTTGGTGGATGATTCCTCAGGCTGCTTAGGCTGGGATGTATAATTTTAGAGGGAGCTGAACTCCCCCCAATGGATCAATTTCTTAGGTTAGTGTTCTTTTGAATCTATCACTGTCATAGTGGCTCAAGTGGCCTATATGACATAAAGTGCTTTTCACCAGCTTTGGCTGGGGAGGGCTAACTTAGTTGCAATGATGCATGGTCTTGTAAGTTCCAGTATGTTACACATAGGGGTGTCTTTGAAGACAGTCTGAAAACTACAGCTGGCACATCATTCAGCAGCTAGATTCCTAACTGGGAGACACTTTCTTCATCTTCATTTTAGCCTGAAGCATTGTTTTTAATGTTCCTTTCACATGACTGATATACTTAATAAATAACAAGACAGCCTTCCATGTCTTGCACCATTCATTTGTTCGAAGTCTTAAAACTAAGAAATCTCCCACCACCCTGCACCTGTCAAAGGAGATTTCACAACCCAGTTTGTAGAACAGGTCTGAAAATTTTTTGTTTCAGTGCATCTGTATAGGTGCTCAACACAAGCAGGGAACTTGTGTTAATTATTCAGCAACAGTCTGACCAACACGATCAGACACATTTGGGGTGCACATTACTAAAGTATACAAAGGCAAACAAACAGGAGATGTGTCAACTACCTAAACAGTTGATGTAATGCTGCTCCTTCCTATAATCCAAAATATGGCAAGGCAACTGAATATGTTTTGTACCTCTAGAGGCTAAGTTAGCATCCAAGTGAAAATTCCCCATACGTACCTTTTTCTGGTGTGCAAAATAAAAATTACTATTTCACAGTCTTCTGTAATGCAAACCTGAGCATGTGTTTCTGGGTAATGAACATACTCCACCGTGACTGACACTCATCAGCCATCAGGACCACCTGCCTCAAACCAGATCAGCCAGAAGCCTGTTATTCTGAACAGGAACAAGTCTCAATTAAGCACATGGGAAACTCAGTTAACATCCAATGAGCCCTAAATATCATGTCCTGGTTAATCATGTCAGAGCAAGCGCTGAGTGTTGCCTCTGCAAGTGGGGGGGGGGCGCTTACGAAATTATCCTTGCAAAAACAGTGCGAACGAAGCAGCTACATTAAAAACTTCCCCATGGTTCTGGAATATCTAAAATAATTGCATCATATATATTAACTACTTGAAAAGTTTGCCTTTCAAATGCAGTTTATCCTTGATGGAACCTCACAACAGTGTCTGAAAGTAACATGCTATCTATTCCTATGTCTCCTCAAAAAGGCACAAATAGGTTTGAAATTGCTACAAATAAGCATACTTACACAGACAGTATTCCTTCTCTGCAGCAAAACAATATTTCATGAGGACAATTCTCCTGCTACTACTACTACTAGTAATCACCCTACCCTCCCTATTGTAGATCCACAGTAAAAAGGCACAGTAGACAGAATGCTAGATTTAGACAAAGGTCTCAGTTGCAAACTCATTTGGTCAAATTTAAAATTTAAAATCTCATGCATACTTAAATGGGAATAGGAACCAGTCAGGAGTTACTTTGGAGCAAATACCTATACGACTGCATTCCGTGTCTAAATCAAAACTGGTCCTACTTAGCACAGACCCAATGAAATTGATGGAACATACTTTGAACAGTCACATTCATTTCAATGAGCTGACTCTTGAAGAATACTTAATTCTACGTTCTCAGTAAAACAGGAAATAGTGACCTAATGGATGTCTCCCCTTCATAGCATCACCGTAAGTCAAAACTGTCTTGATGGAAATTAACAACAAGGGCAACCACCACGCAATTATTGTGAGAAAAGCAAGATACTGGCTATATAGCAATCTGTATGTTTAAATGTGCTATATAAAAATGACGTTATTTTTGAGAACTCAGATCAAGAACATAACACTACCCTAAAACTTTACTGTAGGGAGTTTATCAAAGCTAGACCAAAAGGTGTGTGTGTGTTTTATACTTCAAAGTAAAATTAATTATGTATTTTACTAATTACATTTCCAAAAGACACACAGGGCATTACCAGTGAACCCTAGAAAATGGACAAGAAAGCAATGTCTACAACTGCACAGGCCTGGAAAAGAGCTCCTGAGAATTACCTAGGGATTCCAACTTCCCTCAAACACAGCAGCACTAATATCCTCCAGATTTGCTGGCCCAGCTTCGAACCATCTCAAGAAACTGTTTACATTAAAGTTGGGTTCAGCTGGAAGGTCAGCTAACTTTTAAGGCTTTAAAAATCGGCAGCCGTTGTCTCCTCTAAAAGGGGGAGAGGGGGAGAATTAAAAAGAAAATCATTAACCTGACACATGAATGAAAAGTAATTTTCTTCTATTTGCTACTAGAAGATTTTTTTTAAAAAAAAGTGTTATCAACTATACAAAATGAACAAAAAATTAAACTTTATATCCAGAAAGTTTTCTGTGTTACTTCAAGGGGGCTTTTAAGCTGCAATCACCATAACTTGCCATTCAGAAACCATAATGAAAATAAAAAGGTACTATCTTACACAATTAGCTATGATTTTATCAGGCCCCTGACTTTAAAACTAACATGTATATCAAGTAAGCAAGATAAGGCTTTTAGATTGTACATATTCAGACTTTATTCAGTAAAAATGGCTTCGATGAACACCGAGAAGATGGGCAAAGATTATTTGCCAGTTCATTATGTCCTGCGCAAGGATCAATACAGGCTGGTTTTTATTGGGTCAGGCAGCAGAAACTGCAACTTTACATCTTGCAACTGATAAATGATAGCAATAAAAGCGAGGTCTGCAGGATGAGAGGGAGCCCGCTGTTCATCTAATTGCTGAAAGTACCTAAAACCAAGTGAAAAACACAACCTGTCTGAAATGTTTTAAAGGTCTTCTATAATCTAAGCAGCTCACAAACCATAATTTTTAAACACTGGCTGGAAGAAACACATCACTCAAAGTTGTTCAGAAGGCTAAATAATTATAACAGTCAGTGAAAAAAAAAAAAAAAACAAGGGCCAAGGAGGAGATGGCACAATGTTGGTAACAACTTGGTATTAAAGAATTAAAACAACTTGGAGAAAAATTATTTAAATAGTTTTGCAATATATCATTGGCTGTTGTGATATGGAAAAGAGCCCCTGGTAGCATTTAAATAAGTTTAGAACCAAGAAGCAGGAAAGCAACAAGCAAAGAAACTGCATCACAATACACAGAGAAAGGTGTTGTTGTTTTTTATAAAATCACATGCTGTGGGGTGAGAGAGATGCACACTTTATTCAACAAATCTGAAATTAGTTTCTCCTCAAAACTTTGCCCATCAAAAATAACATAGGCTGCAATTCTGTACCCAATTCTACACTTGGGAGTAAACACTACTGTATGCAGTAACACTTACTTTTGAGTAGCCAAATACAGAATCACATTGTTAAGAGAGTTTGGCTTTAGAAAACAAATGGTAAAAGCTTTATTAATAGTGCTCTACTGTAATACAGCAGGGATCAAATTCCAGATATTTTGCTTTAGCTGTTTTGTTAAAGGAAAGCTTAATCTTGGGAACGAAAATTGAGGGTATCAACCAATCAGTAATCAGAAACTTTCAGTGCTTTGTAAAGAGGAAAAAAGCAAGATCTCTGCTCTGACCAGATTACTATAAATAAGGAGTTCCTAGAAGCAGACTGATGTGCACATTGAAATCTGAAAAATATTAGTTATGAACTGTCTAAAGAAAAAAGAGAGCGCTCAGCTCTAAAACCATTTCCAAACCTCTCTGTCATTTTAACACAAAAGATACAGGAGAAGAAATACATAACTCAGTTGTTCACAGGGCTAAATAATTATATAATACCTTGACAAAAGTCAGCTTTTAAAAAAGAAGAAGGACTGAGGAGCTGACGGGTTCTAAAACAAGGTAGGAACCTTTAAAACTATGCCATTCTATTCAGCTTGGAATGGTGGCATTAAAACACACATGCACACACCAACACAATATTCCTTGGACATGAAAGCTACCAGCATGTGAATTCACATAGGAATAGGAATACTATACTACAGGAAAAGAATACTCTGGGGGGGGGGGCTGTTGGGTGGTTGGATGCACACACAGTGAGTGACTCTGGAGTGCCAATGTTTCTTTCCAAAACTTACTGTAAATGGGAGACTGGCATAGGTTTCAGCAACCCCAGCTGACTGCCATCTGCTCTTTCATGCCCACGTGTAACATTACAGCCTGTAGGTTTGCAAGCCCTTTTGGATTAAATGGCATACAGTGACCAAAAGCAAAAGAATACCACCTTGAAATTTAATAAATATTATCAGGTAAATTTTGTTAAAGGAGGTAAATGCTGAAGAAATCCCTTGTATTTTTAAATGGTTGTAAAAACGATTTTTCTCCCCATTGTAAGAAGCAAAGCGAAAGCACACTCAAGTGCCCCTTACAAAATTACAGTAATCTAAAACCTGAGATCTCTCGACTAACGCCAGACTAAGAGTAACTGCAGAACTTCATAATTAACACATATCTCATATGTTTCCAATTCTGCACATTTACAGCTGAAAGTAACCTCACATAACCCAATTTAATTAAAAATGATGTCACTTTATTGAAACGAAACTTGCTCAGAGAAGAACCTTATATCCAACAATGGCCCCCACAGTTTTTTTTAAAAAAGAAAAGCATATTCAAAACTTCAATCATCAATAAAAGGAAGTTCAAAAAACAGGAACTAATTATCTTATATTCAAAACATTAGATCTGTTCCACAAACATGTTTATCACTGGGGGAAGAGAAGGGAAATATATGATGCCAATGACAAACTCTGCTATGCCAAAATGGAATGAGCTGGATGCATACTTGCTCTCAAATAAGCTAAAATGATGATACTGTAAATCCATCAGTTCAATATACTGTCAAAAGCCTTGTTTTAAAAACTTAATGATACTTGTGTTCTTCCTCACTGCACTAAAACCACTATATATATTTGCATTTCAGTTGAACTCTGGAGGTTATGCTACCTACATTAAATGTGGTAAATACAAAGTTCCTAGAAAAAGCTGGAGTTGGTTCTGCTACAAAACAGGCATGTAACAGAACTTCCTATGTCCTTCATAACTTAATTTTAAAAATTAAACTAACTAAATAAAAAGAGGGCTATAACCCTTCTTTGATTAAATGCAATAGCTACAGTCATGGGCCATGTCTACAAATGAGAATAGCGACTCACTATCAAGGTCACTGAAAACAATTTGACATGATCCCATCTATTGTTAAAAATACAAGTGGTTCTAGCCTAGTGGGGCTAGGATGTAGTTCTGGCACAGAGCTTGCAAAATTTACTTGTTTTGGGACTACAACTCCCAGAATCCCATGGCCATGATGGCTGGGTGGGGGATTCTAGAAGTTGTAGTCTATGGCCTAAAACCAACTCTTAATACCAAGTAGAGTAGACCCAGTGAAGCAAAGAGGCTCATGCAAATGCTGATTCAGTAGCTGAATGGGTCTGCTGTAGTTGGCACTAGCATTTGGAATACAGTATGACCCCCATATCTGTGGGACCAGTACCCATGGTTTTACTTACCTGTGTCCAAAAAAGTATGTTCTCTCTAGCCGTTTTCTGGGTCCTCCAGTGCAATTCTATGGTATGCTTTCTCTGGAAGTTGCCTATAGAGTCGTGCTGGAGGACCTAGAAAAAACATAGAGAGATGTTCTTTCTAGGAATCTCTACGGTCCTCCAGCACAACTCTTATGGTATGCCTGGGCCGGAAGTGGTTCATCTCAATAGGATTCGCTATTACCATGGAAATACAAAAGCACTGATAAGTCCAGGAACACATTCCCCATGGATATGGGGGTCATACTGTACAGATTTCCCAAAACTACTCCTGGAGCTCTGACTGTAGTGCAATGCAACTTTGGCAAACCTGTCTGGGAAAGAAAAGTACTTCAAAGTGTCATGGAAGTAAACATTGCTTTGCTTCCATCTCCTCCAATGAAGAAATAGCATTCACCAAAAAGTGGAGATTGTTCTCTTGAAGGAAAATGAAACCCCTCTTGTGTTTTTCATATACTTTCAGTTTTGACATCCTTCACTACTCCTCAGATGGCTGATGGCAAAATCTGCTGGCTGTCCTGGAGATGTTTCGGACAAGGGAACAAAAGATTATACAGTAACATCACAATGTAAAATCTCCTAAGAACACAACAGCAGCCCTATTGGAATGGAGGACAAAAAGGTGCTTTAGTCCAGCATTCTGCTTCGAAGAGTGGACAGAACAGAGGCTTCTAGGAAGCCTACAAACATGAAAGGAATAACAATGCTCCTGTGTCTTTTCATTCTGCAAGGAGACAGTACTCTTGGTGCCTTTGAAATAAAAGGTTTCAGAGCCGGCAGTCCTCCCCCTACCCCTAAATAATTCAAACTTACACGCATAAGTTCAAATGCACTTACTCGGCAAGCAAAGTTAGGGCAGGTGTACATCAATTAACAAAGTAGATGTGCTCCTAGGTATTATTTCTTTGACAGAAAATTTGGTACCAGAGGCAAAAATAACATGGAAATAACTGGGATAGGTTCAGAAAAAAAGAGCAAGCAGTTCAACATAATTCAACAAACTTTATTCAAAATTATCAATATGCACATGTGAAATGAAGCAACCAGGACAGATAAGCCCTGCATATGCAAAGAAAAACATTTTGAACCTTCTAGAAACCAACTGAAGACTTTTTCCAAAATGCATCCAGGAATGACCTTTTCTTTCACTAGCCTCCTCTTCTCTTATGATTTCCACTTGGTAGCCAAACTTATAAATCTATGTCTTTTTTTTTTTAACATGGGGGGGTAGCTTACCTGCCCTCCCCTTTTCTCTCTGTTTTGCTGTTCAAACCTGATCAGTAAGAGATTCTAGAAACAGCTGCTTTTTACCTAGCCTACTGTAGGCAGGCACAATAAAATCAGCTAAAATAGAAACCCACTGTCTTCCAGTTCGTTTTGTTTATTGCATTGTTTACTGCAGACATGCTGTGCAATCCAACTCCAATGGTATGTGTTTATCATCCTCCTAATGCCATTCCTGCTTAAAAAAGAAAAGAAAAAAGGAGCTAGACAGTAGATGAGAATAAAAGGAGGGGCTGGGCAGATGCAACAACCCTTTGTGAAAGCGAGCATCACTGCCAGAGGCTTTGTTAACTGAGGTATGCCTATACTAACACCAGACTGGGAATTTAAAAAGCTGAGAAACTATTGCTTGTCTGAGGGCACTTGTATAGTTGGAGACTCAATCTGCACTGGGAAGCCTTGAGTTTAAACGCTTAAGTACCCCCTAAAGACCAGAGTTCGAATCCCCACTTGGCCTACTGGGTGAGCCTGGGCAAGTCATACTCTTTTAGCTCAAGAAGAAGGCAAAAAGTCAAAGCCCCTCTGAACAAATCTTGCCAAGAAAACCCTGTGATAGGTTTGTGTTAGGGCCGGTCATCATAAGTCAGGAATTACTTGAAGGCACACAACAACAACAACGATGACAACAATGCTGGATCTATGGAGCTGACAGAATGGCAAGGAATTGCTTCATGAAAAATAGATCTGGATTATGCATGTCTCAGAAATACCCCCCACCCCAAAGCCTAATAACTTGATACTAAAAAGTGCAACCAGTACAGTGGGATCGTGTTAACGGCATTCAAAGCCCCATGTTAAATGCCAAATTCACTATAAAGCTCTTTTTAAAAACCCAAGATCAATTTACCTAACATTCAGTTTTGAAGTATTAGGACCTTACAACCAAGAGAACACCCCTCTGCCATCTTGTGTTTTTTGGGGGAAGAGCCCTTTCTCACAGAAAGAAAGACCCAACCTTATCCAACATGCCATTAACCACTGAACTCCAGTCTTTTCAATAATGTGAAAGAGACAATAATTGCTCTTTCACTCTTATTTATTTATTTAGTTAGTTAATATCTTGCTTTTCTCTTGAACGGGACTCTCTTCCCTCAACCTCATCCCTGAAGTGTTTCCTCTACATTTATTAGAGTAGGGAGGAAAGCACATATAACTTTAGAAAGGCCTGTTACTGCTTAATATCAGTTGATGGCTGAAGCATAGCTTGATCTGGAGTTGCCTTCCTAAATCAATCCACAAGGTTAATGATTACAACATTCATAAGGAGAACAGAACATACAGCCCATACCTTGGCCAAAAAACCATAGACTTTTACTTCTACACCAGCTACTTATATACAGTTGTCCCTCCACATTCACGGATTTAAGTATTCACGGCTTAAAAACATTCTTTACAAAATAATAATCCAAAAAGCAAACCTTGATTTTGCCATCTTATATAAGGGACACCGTTTTGCTATGCCATTGTATATAAGTATTCATGGATTTGGGTATTCACAGGGGGTCCTGGTACCAAACCCCAGCGAATGTGAAGGGACAACTGTATTGCTTCCCAGTCCACAAAGCGCTTCTGAGGCAATGCACAAGAAATACAAATATATAAAACAATCTATAAATTAAAAAAAAAAACTTTCGTAAAGGACAAACAACTCACCAAGCCCCTTTTTGTGGGACCCCAATTTTTTTTAAGCTCGCATTACAGTTTTCTGCTAAAATCTGGTAACTAACCACTAAATGGATTGTCAATGAGAAAAGGAAGCAGACATACCATGATCAATATGGATATTTTCAGTTCAATATCAATATTCAGTATCATAATCAATACCTTAATAGTTAAACTAAATTGAAGTATATTTAGAGCTCATTTATATATAAGTGTAAATTTTATAATTCATAAATGAGTTTTGTTAACAACAAATGGGGGATATTAATGAATTTAATAATATTCAATGAATTAATTTTAATTAATTTCAGCCAATTTTACACTTATTTTGCATATATGTACCTAACTTTTACATATTTTAACTTTTATACAAAACAAAACAATACAAAATGTTTTCCTTGAACACTTTGCCAATCTAAAGTGCCCTCCCTGGCCCTGGGGCAGTTGACCATTCCTGTATTAGGCCATGCAGATATACACTGGAAGTTACAAAGCCATAATACATACAGTACAACCCCCATATTAACAGGGGTACATTCCTGGATGTAACTGTGGATAATACTGAACCCTATTAAAATGAATGATTTTCAGCTCAAGAATACACAAGAGTCACACTAAGTACCTAGAGATTCTTACAGAGAACATACCTCTAGGCATTTTATAGGTCTCCCTGTGCAACTCAATGTTCAACTTCTGGTGGAAGCATACCATAGAATTGTGCTGGAGGGCCTAGAAAATACCTAGAGAGAACACATTTTTTCAGATGCAGATAAGTGAAACTGTGGGTATTAAACCCACAGATGCAGAGGTTGTACTCTATTGGGTATTCAGGTTCCCATAAACAGAAGTAATAAGTGAAGATGTGAACATTAAATAAATACATTTGTTTTGTTTTGTGAATTTTGAGACCAAACCTTTAAAACTGACAATGTAAAGACTAAAACCTGTTTAATATTAATGGCAGTGATAGCTTGTTTAATTGCACTTTAGCTTTTTTTATTAGCAGGTTTGGAGCTTTATCTTGCTTTAGCCTTGTTGCAAGCCATCTTGGGTCTCATGCCAGGAGAAAGGCAGGAAAAGAAAGAAAGGGAGGAAGGAAGGAAGAGATGTCTAAGCTCCCTGCAACATTAGAAGAAATGATCTACTCAAGGAACTCTGCACATCCAATGATTAATTAGTAATGTTGGACGGGGAGTTTCAAGTATGTATCCCTGTTGAATGAGGAGCAGTCCCACATATTCCAATCAGCAACACTTTGCAAACATTTATCTGTAGCACATCAGAACCTATTCATAGGTATTTGCATGTACAGTACATGGCAATCAATCACAAACTAAAATGCGTAACATTTTTATCTCTCTAAGTCCTTTTTGCAAGCTAAACCATCATTTTGCAATTCACTGGAAATTCTTCTTACAGGCAATGTTCTCTTCTCCTTATCAAATGGATCCCAAATCCCACTAAAACCAAGTGCCTTCTTGCCAACACTGGAGCAAGGATTCCAATTATTGTTTTCTCTCCTGCCTTCCATGTGTTCCTATCAGGCAAATTACCTTAATTAAGAAGTTGCCTAAAACAATTAACAATTAGAATATACTTTCACACATCTAGTATACAAGTATAAACGGGCACAGTAAAATTTAATTTTTTTAAAAAAAAATCTAACCACAGCAAACTTAAAAGAAAAAATGTTAACGTCAAGAAGACTCAAAAGAATGTACATAATAACTTTTTTTAAAAGTAGGCAAACTGGTTTTTAAGGCTGGATATCTCCCTATGAAATGGATCCTTTTAAAATCCCCATTCATCTTCGGAGTGAAGAAGCTGTGGCAATCTGGAATCCAACAAGCTATATCATAACAGGGTACTTGGGTGTTCTTAAAATAAACAATTCTTCCTTTTGTGTGGAAATGTCGGGGGGTTTTGCTCTACATCTTTAGAAACAAAAGCCTTTCAAAAAGTATACAGAAAAAACTGCAGAACTCCCCCTGCACGTTTGCACAACTCAAGTAAGATATACAACGGAAATGAACCTGCAAAGCTATTGCTGTAATGCAAACCATCACTGTCTACTGTCACCATTTAATTTGCATTATGGCCCCCTTTAGACACGGATCCTCTGTTTAAAGGAAACTTTATACAAAAAGAGGAAACTTTATTTTTCTTTGCAATATTTAGTGACTTAGTTCTACTTCTACCCCAATTCTTCTCATGGACTCAATGTAAGTTAAGTAATGATAGAAATTAAGTGACACACAAAATAACAAACACAAAATAACAACAAAATTAATATTAGCCCACATCTGATAAACCCTGGTCACCCTGTATCAACCCAAACTAGAAGGATTTATAGCTCTTTCAAGAAGTGCACCATCTCCAGCTTTGATGCATTTCTAAGGAAAAGGGCTTCTATGATTTATCCTCAACTATCCTTGCCCAACAAAACCCTAAGAAATTCATGGTGTTGCTATAAGTTGACAGGCGACTTGAAGGCACATGCACACAGAACCATTAAATACACTAAGATGCTCCTGCACAGAAAAAGCAAACCGTTGCTTGAAGGGCTGCAAGCAAAGAACTGGATAGTCCTTGGATTTTAGAGATGGCTACAAGGATACTGAGACAGTCTGACTGGTACTATCATGCTCACACACAAATTAATGTTTTCTATTTATTCAAGTAGATAAAAGACTGCAATGAGACACAAAGGTGTTTTGGAGTCTGGAACCAAACACAATAAATCTGAGCATATCTTCAATGTCAGCCTAAAGGGAAATTTTAACATTACTTTTCTGCAATTGTGTCCTAAACATTTGAGCATAGCACAGAGCCCTCTCTATTTCAGAAAGGTCTGAATTTTATGAAGATTGACATCTTGATCTGGAAGCTATTTGGTGATCAACTAGTAGGTGGGCACCCAAAAAAGAAAGAGGGATGCAAGAATGAAAAGTGGTTGCATTTTTATATAAGCTTGTAGGGCTAAAGTGAGGTAAATGGGTAGGACATTGTATAGTGAGAACAGGAGGAAATCCTCTCTATCCCAGAATCCAAATTCTATTTCTCTTACACATAATTATTACTTAGGAGCAATTATATTTAATGTAGCCACTATACATTATCTCCAAAATATGCTTCTTGGAGGATATTTAGTTTCAAAGAAGCCTCTGGCCTAAATCATATTTTACTCCTAACTAGAGTAGACCCTCTGAATCAATGAAACTTACACATGTGTTGATATACAAAGTTATCATCAATTTAATGAGACTACTCTAGTGAGCACTATTATTACGGTTAGATCAACAGGATTAAAAATCTGCCCAACTAGAACGGGTCCATTAAAATAAACAAAATTGTACACAAACAAGCCTAATTCATTTCATTGGGGCTAGACCAATTAGGGCCAACATTAGATTTATTCCTTTGAGTTTCCCCATTAATTTTGAAAATACATGTCCCTGAAATCTCTTCGTTACCCCCCCTTCACAAACAAATCAAGTATGAAATAAGTCACAGGCTTCACCAGGCAGCCATCCAGTATTTTCTGTGCACAGCTGCTTGAAATGGGAATCCTGGACATCTTCCATGGGCAGAAGTAAAAGGGGAATAGGAGGGATTAAGGAGCTTGGCCTAAGTAATTCATTAAATCCAGGTTTACAAAAAACAATAATCAGGGGAACGAGTACCAAAAATTAGTGCATATAATACAGATTCATCAGCACATACAATAAATGTTGTAGGTACTCTGTCCTTCTGAAAGAAATCATGTCCTATAAGAAAAACACATCTCCATTAAATCTATGGCATGCTGCTTTCTTTATATCAGCAATTCACGCCATTGACACCAGTGAACCTCTAATGTAGACCTGGAACAAACTATCAAGGTCAGAAGCCACAATATGATCACAGAACAGAATTTCCCTCTAAGGCGTTCTCTGTGCCAGGCAGTCAAAGGAACAGCAGCTACGAAACTTAATTTCCTGTCTTATGTATGCATTTAATTCTCAACCATAAAGTTATATTAGTATCAGTTTTTACTTAGGATTTCCTCAGATTTAAGAAAAGGGAACAAACTGTGATTGATTACTCACTTTTAAAGCTGCAGTTTATTTGAACATGCAGCGTGAGAGTAAAATGAAGGTACCGATTGGGGTCTGAATGTTCTCATATATACAAGATCACACACTGAAACAAACACAGCTGGGATTGATTTCAGTAGGCTGAGGTCTAGTTGTATTCACTGGTTGCCTCTGGGCAGAGATCTGGAATTATACACCTTGGTACATGTAAAATTATTGTTCAGCGCCAAGCGAAATTATAAGCACATTATTTAGAAAAAAGCCACAGCAATAAACAGTGCATACCTCACTAGTCTATCAACAGATCCAAAGAAATCTTCTACTGCTCCAAATGTGAGAATGCAAGTTTTCTGGTTCCTATGACCAATATATTTGCCCGCCCGTTGTGTCTAGTTTTATCTTCTTTTTGGATAAGACCAGATGACAGGATACAAGGGCACAGCAGGTTCTGCATCCATGCCATGAAGGATGTTCCCACACTATTTGCTTCCACCAGAGTCTGGCCCACGGACAGAAGAGAGCCAGTCTGGTAAGGAAGAGATTTAAGATGGTATAATGTTTAAGGTAGAGCCAGTGTGGTGTAGTGGTTTGACTACTGGACTGGGATTTTGGGAGACCAGGGTCTGGATCCCCATTCAGCCATGGAAACCCCGAATGACTTTGGGCAAGTCACAGTCTCCTAGCCTTAGAGGAAGGCCATGGCAAACCCCTTCTTAACAAATCTTGCAAAAAACAAACAAACAAACAAAAACAAAAACAAAAAAACCAAACAAACCCATGATAGCTTCACCTTAGAGTTATAAGTTGAAGGATACCGTCTAGATCAAGGGATGCAACAGAACCACTTTATTCTGCTTTGGTCTGACCTCACCTGGAATATTGTATCCAGTTCTGAGAAGTGAGGGTTAAGAGATGCCAAACGAAGGAAATCCCAGAGGAAGAAGTCATGGGGAAGCATGGTAAAGTAGAAATCAGGGCAAAGGTGAATTGGAGAGTAAAAATTTGAGGGGGGGGGGGAAGTCAAGAATAATGGTGACATGTAGCTATGATCTTCCAGTACCAAAACTATAAAAAAAAAAAAGGAAGTTAGTGAAGAAAAAGAAGGAAAGCTAGACTGAATTATTGATTGAAGGAATTTTTTCGAGGTGTGATTAAAGTCAAAAAGAACTAGTGTAACAAATCATGAACTTGTTTTTTAAAAAAATGTTTTGCAGAAATCATGTTTAATATAAGATGAATTTGTATGTTTGTGAAAAGAGATGCCATGATAGCCATGTTTAAATACCTGAAAGGATGTCATATGAAGAGGGAACATGCTTGTTTCCTCCTGCTCCAGAGACTAGGACACGGAGCAATGGACTCAAACTATAGGAAAAGAGATTCTACCTAAACTAAAGAACTTCCTGACAGTAAGAGCTGTTCGACAGTGGTATACACTGTCTCCTTCTTTGGAGGTTTTTAAACAGAGGCTGGATAGCCATTTGTCAGGTGTGCTTTGATTGTGTATTCCTGCAAGGCAGGGGGTTGGACTGGATGGCCCTCGTGGTATCTTCCAACTCTAGAATTCTATGATGGCACACAACAACAAAAACAACAGCAGCACCAGAAGTAGTACTAGCAGCAGCAGCAGCACCAGAAGTAGTACTAGCAGCAGCAAATAATAACTGGTTAAAGCGCTGACTAGTACTTGGTGAACCTTGGCCCAACTGAGCCATGAAACTCCCTGGGGTAACTAAGGGTAGTAAATTTCTCTTTCTCAGTCTGGCCTACTTCACAGCATAGTTGTGAGGATATAAATAAGGAGAAAGAGAGCTATATATTCCACCTTGAGCTCATTGGTGGAAAGATGGACTATAAATGTAACAAACAAACAAATGCCTACATAAACCACAGAGGAACCAGTCAGACTAAAAAAGTGATCATGTAACTGTGTGTTGTTTGGTGAGGAATTATTTTGGTCTACAGCTCCAGCCTTGCATTCAACTTGTCTTCCTTCTCAGTGTAACATGAAGAGCTAGACAAAATGAAGATGATTTTTCACTTAGCAGCAATATTTATGGCTGGAATCTCAGAAGTATGCAAGCCATATGTACAACAGACGATATATTCAACTAATATTTAGAATACACAAGAGAAAAATACTTCTAGGATTCTGCTGCATGGAAGCTGACTTTCGTGGTATGTGAGTTCATTCCCCACAGTTTGTTCTCTTCAACCTGTCCTTTTACAAATGGGAAACTTGCACAGGCATGGCATGGAAGATAATCTTGTTAGGAGAACATTAACATCCACCTGCATGTTCAACAAATACAGTAGGGCAGCCTACTATGGAGAATAACTCCTCACTGGCTCTGGCTCTACTGCCCTTAGAAACTCAAGCAGATTCACAGCATGATGTGGCTAGAATGAGAAATCTGGAGATGCAGAGAACCGCAGCTATAACACAGACTCTACTCCACCCACCTTCTATGTTTCTGCATCCCATTTGCCCTCTTTATTATGTTTCGCCTCTGTGTCCTTAACTGGAAGGGAGCAAAGGGGGGCTGAGCTGAAGTTTAGGTCATGACATCAAAGCATATCCATAAAATAAACAGTTTTCAAGGAGAGCTCTAATATATTTCAAGCTGTGAAAATAATTAGTTCATTCGACAACTGCTAACAGGGAACAGTAAGGGGAAAGGGCCAAAGGGATGTGTAGAAAATGGTGCTCCAGCTAAATCAGGACCAAAACGGTGCTGTTTGTATGCCTCAAACCAAGATCTCATGCAACGCAAGAAAGGACAAAGTATGTCCAACTGTGAATCACACAGAGGACATCAAAACTATTCTGTTTGATCAAATGTGCTGACAATTGGTTCATAACAACCAAAATTTTCCTCTCAATGAAGTTTGTTCAGAACTGAGGAACTAGTTTGATGAAATAGACCACAGAAACATCTAGCACCATAAAGCATGATGTTTCTAAGAGTCTGGCATCTAGTAGATGTCCCCAGAAAATTCAGAACCTAGGCATGATGGAAGTACAGTACTCTTTCCCCAATAATAGTTGCAAGCATCTTGTATTCAGAAGTATCCTTCTTCTGAACTTGGAATTTCACTTGTTCCGATTACAGTGAACAAACGTTGATTGATCCATCCTGTATTAGCTAGACCAGTGGTTCTTAACCTTTTCTTTACCAGGGAACCCCTTTAAATATTTTTTGTTGCCAAGGTCTCTCAAGACTTAACTCAAGATTTAAACCTAACAACAACAACAACAATAAATAAATAAATAATACAACTACACCATCCATTAAAGCTTCCCTCGGAGGGTCTGGAGGCAGAGAGAAGACTTTTCTCCTGCTTCTTCTTGCAAGTTTGTGGCTGGAGCAGATTGAACAGCAATGCACAAACCCAGGCTGGCAGGCAGCCTTTGCCTTAACTCCTGTCATGTGACTGCTCCACTGCAGGGAGGAGGTGGGCTGAACAGCCTTCAAGCCTTTGTGGACCCCCTGGGGTTCCCCTTGGGGAGAACACTGTGGACCCCCTGGGGTTCCCCTTACCACAGGTTAAGAACCATTGAGCTAGACATATCCTCTTTTAAACTTATGTAGGTTAGTGGTTTGCAGCTACAGATTGTGGCAAGGAGTTTCCCAGACTATTAGTGCATTAGATAGAGAAATACTTGTCTTTTTTTATCCTACATCTACTGCCAATTCAGCTTTGCTGAATGAATCTCAAACTTTAGTGTGTTCGGGTACCACTGTTCTATAAGTCAATATGCAAGTTGACACAGCTAGAGACAAGTTTGTGAACCACTTTTCTACCATATGGACTACCAACAATCCCCTAATTTCTCTTTCATGTGTGGTTTCACTTTTGAGGCTCAAACTTTGCCAAAACATAATACTTTTAATGGTTTCACTCCACATAGGCTATTGTTAATTATCTTAACATGGCCTAACATGGACTGCTAAAAAAGACACATGAATGAGTCTTAGAGCAAATCAAGTCTTGCTAGAAGCGAAGGTGACTAAACTGAGACTGTCATACTTTGGACATAGCATGAGAAAACATAATTCATTAGAAAGAACAGTGATGCTTGTTAAGTAGAAGGAAGTAGGAAAAGAATAAGACTACAACACAAGTGGATTTATTCAATGAAGAAAGCCCTGGACTTGAGTTTGCAAGATCTGAGTAGTGCAGTTGATGGCTGCAGCTCTTAGAGGTCTCTCATTCATAGGGTCACCGTAACTTGAAGTCAACTTTATAGCAAACAACAACAACAAAACATACACTAAATGCTGGACAGAGATTGCCATCAAGTCAGCTTCAACTTATGGTGGCTGTATGAATGAAAGACCTTCAAGACATCCTTGTTATTAAATGTTCAGGTCTTGCAAACTCACGATCGTAGCTTCCTCAACTGTTCTATCCACATGTAATGAAGTAAATTCTGGTAAAATGCATTCCTAGACAGAGAAGACCTGAACCTCCAGGAGATGGCCTGGATCCATGAACACATTCATGTTACGAATATGTTTCTTCAGCAGGAATAGTCCCATCTAAGGCAGGCATTATCTGTGGTCTTAGTTTATGGTCTGCTCACTGCAAACATCTTTGAAAAACACACCTGATCACTTTATAGTGGGCAATCAAAACTAGGAAAAATAGAGGGATACATGCTGATCTCAGTCCAATGAACATGAATGTGAAGTAGAAAATTGTTGAATTCATTGTTCAGTCAAGCAAGCATGTCAGCAGAACACAGAGTATTTCTGTCTCTGAGTGCAATATCTCTACAGGAATGTTAAACTTTATTGTACACAGTTTAAACCACTGTTTAACATTTTCCTTAAGCCAGGGGTTGATACCTTTACTCCCTATAAACCAAACAAAACCCCCAATGCACACTGAAAGAGAATTAACCCACTTAATACTGAGATAGTAGCAAAATGATGAGCTCTTTTTTTTAGTTTGATAGATTAGTTTCTCCTTCAATGACTAGGGGGGATGCAACTTACCCCACCCCACCCCACCCCCCACAGAAAAGATCTGAATTATTTCTTAAAGTTTTCACTGAACAGCTATGGTACTTTCAAATAGCCTGTTTGGCACTGCTCTCTGTTACTCTTGTCATGCTTTTTAAAGGACCATGCTCCTGAAAATATCTCTCTCTACTGCCTTAATGAGGGATCATCACCGTATACTGTGTTTTATTACTAAAGGCTCAAGCAACAGTAGATCTTCTCAGAGGCTTTTGGAAAAGAGCATTGCCTAATTCATAATACTTGCCACACTAAGAGGATTCATTCTCTCTCTTCAGCAGCTCTTGTTGAATAAAATGGAAGTAGAATGAACTCTAAAGGAAGTTACCCAGGCCAATGGGAATAAGAGAAGTCTCACAAAAACAAAGGGAGAAGAGTAATGTGGAGGAGAAAATAAAGAAATGGAAATGAGTGGAAAGGAGAAAGGGATGGAAAAGCAGAGTAAGCTGGGGATTCACTTACTTAAGTAGATTCAGAGAAAAGTGATCACAACTTTCCCCGAGGAGCCTCTTTAATCAACCTTGATACAATTTCACTAAAGCAAATTCTATTTAATTTCATTGTGCCTGACCAAGCGGTGCAATTCCTACTTACTGGACACTTTCTAGCCTTCATCAGGGCTTTCACAACAGCATTCATTCCCTTGGATTTATCAGTGCATTTATCACCACATTTCCAAAAGCGCCAGCTCCATGAGGCAGAACCATATGCTCAATACTTTATTTGTATTCCACAGACCAGCCTTTGCATTCTCCACTGTTGTTACTCTGATGATTTGCCCTGTTTCCAGGAGAACTCCTGCTGCCCTGCAATGTAGTTGCCCCAATGTATGAATATACACGGCAACTACGCATTGTGTTTCTGCAAGGTTTTTTTTTAATGCAAAGGTATTTGACTAGCATCACAGTCAAGTCTGAACATTAAAGATGATGCTGCAGACAGCACTTCGGATGCAGCATTATAAGGCAGTCTGAATCCTTTTACAAGATGAGAAACTGAAACCCTAACAGTTTGACTGAGAAGTTGGTTTTATCAAAACATGAATGAAGTGATCAAATCCACCAGAAGAATGAGAAAAAGCATACAACTGCAATGATATTATGTAACATTAAGTCTACAATGGAGATATAAATCAAAAGAATATAAATAGTATAATGTGAATGCAAACTTAATGTATTATATATGGGTGTTACAGAACAAGTTAATGGCAAAAAAAATGTAATGCAATAGGTTAACAGAATAATTAGAACAAGAAGTTGCCCACAATTTAGGATCTCTGCATACCCTTCAGTGTTGGTATACCTTCTTCAGAGCAGCCATAACTTCTTGATAAAGGAGCCCTACAAATATTTTATAAGACCTGCATATCTCATCAAAGAGCTGGGATTTTTATTTCTTCAGACAGTTGGGTAGAATTCCAGAGGCTTCCAAACTGGGCTACTTTTTTCATTCACATTACAGTATAATATTTGCCGTAGTATTTATATTCCCTTTATAGACCTAGTGTTACATAATATCATTGTAGTCAGTGTGACTCTTAGCTGGGTGGTGGTAGTAATGGTGGTCTGTATTCAACTGCTGCCCTTCAATGTGGTTTTTGGTCAGACACAAGTGATCAGCTGTGGAGATTCTTAACATGGTCCAGACAATGAGAAATTTGTGTTCTATTTGGATATTTCAGGGATACACATGTTGTGCTTCTAGAAAAACCAAGATTGCAAAGCCTTACGGCTACAGAGAAAGCCAGACATTCATTTTAGTTTAATATCTTCCTTTTCAAACATGGGAGCCAGAGAGAAGCTCATCAGTTAGCGGTCTGGAGATTTTCCAACCTTCACCAGGGATGGAAAGACTCAGGTGGGAAACGGAAAGGGCTCATTTGAAAACTCCTTCCTGCAAACCTATCTCGGAGAGATCATACAGCACTTTGGATAAGGGTCTAGCATTTACTACTAGATGACCAAAAGCAAAATGGTCCATACTATTGGATAAAAAATGTAGACTACTCCTGCAGTAACTTGTGTTCAGCACCTACTCACTTTTTCATACCATCATATCATACATAAGTAGACAGCAGGAATTTTGCTGTGACAGTACCTCAGTCCAAAGTTTATTCAGAAAGGAGATTGCAATGGGGAACATCTTTTAAAGCACACATAGGAACTGTGTGGTTCTCCACACGTTGTTGAACTGCAACTCCCAGCAGCTCAGCTAGTATAGTCACTGGCGAAGAATGCAGTCCAGCAACATCTGGAAGGTCACGCAACTGCCACTTCTGTTTTTAAAAGTTCCAGTGATTTGGTGAAATTTTTCTATTAAAAAAAGACTTAAAACACACTTAACAGATTTTTAAAATACTAGTGTTTTAAAATACTAATTTTTAATAACTTTCTTTCAATTCTGTATATAAACATTTCTTAAACCACCCTTAGTCCAAATTCTGATGAGCATCTATTCTAAAGAAGCTAGGATATCAGCCACTATGTCACAGAATACAAAAATGACAGAATTGGGATGCTGAAAAAAGCAAAGACTATGATTCAGTTGCTGTTTTATATTTTCCCCTACAAAAATATTTGATGCCAAAATTATTCAAAGAAATGGTTACTACATGCCAAGTGTAGTGTGTTTATTAAAACTCTTTGCATTTATATACCTTGCATTTAGAAATAATTAATTCATTGATAATATCTTTTTTGCCTCTCCATGTAAAGCAATTAAGCATTTCTGCACATATAAGCATATTAGGAAACCAGCTCATAACTATTGTTTCAGACTGCTTTTTCAAATGTGCTATTATGGCATGTTTACTATTTTTTATATAAAACACTCAAGTGCTAATTGGCAAAGAAAGTTATGTAAGTTAATTAATAGTTAGCATTAATAACTGCTGTAACATGTCCCACATTCAAAGCATGTTATAGGTCTCTGCCAAAACCACTTATGGGTTTGTGCATACATATGTGCCACAGACTTCTCCAAGGCCAACTAGAAAACCACCAAGCAAGTATTTCAGTGAAGGCCACCATCATTCCATTCAGCAATAGTTCTTCAAGGAGAAAAGTGGGACTGTATGGTCAAGGAAAATATAAAAGGAGCGCCTTAGCTTTATTGAGCAGCTGTCACAGAGGATTCCTTTCCTACTTTTATCAGAAAAGAGGAAGCAAACATTTTGCAACATCTTCCTCTTAATCTTCCATGGTAGGGCTTCTCAAAAGTAGTTGACCGAAGAACACTTTCTCCTCCACACCATGCTCTAACACAGATTAAGGGCAGGAGGAAACACAACTCTTCATGGGATCCTCTTGCACTTCCCATATGACAAGCTGGGGTTACACTGTCTCACGTCAGGCAGTTCCTATTTATTTGTTTCATCTGTTTTTATTATTTATTGCTGTCCTTTCTCCAAAAAAGTTAAGGTACTATTTGTGGCTTCCCTCTACTCTCACAGATAATCCTGAGAGATAGTTTCAAACGATGGGAGTATACCTCTCCCAAGTAAGAGAAGAGTAGGGATCTGAACCCAGTTATACCATAAGTATAACCGTTATACCACACTGGCTCCTATTAATATCCCTCTTGGTGTTCTAAGGAGCTTGGATCAATGTACAAGCAACTGCTGTGCTGTCTCCTACCCAGGTTGCCACTTGGATTTGGATCTGCTATGTATCAGACACCACATATTAATACCAAATAGATTGGTAAAGGTCTGTAGTTAAATTTGTTCTTTTCATAAGCCACCATTCGGAGTATTTTTAGCCCTGCAATTATAAAACAAGATAGGCAAGGAAAACATGATCTGCATATATTACAAATTAAAAGGTGAAGACAACGCTTATCAGAATAGATTCAAATCAGCTCAAGTGGTCTCCCGTACTTGCAGTCTGTCAGGGATAGGAATTAAAAGTATTATGTTCTGGCAAAGTTTGAGCTTCAATAGTTGATAGAGTTTAATCTAGTGGGTGCTTATAAAAAAAAAAAAGGTGGGGGGAAGAAAGGCTCAGGCACATCATTAAAAAATGCTAAACAAGGAGCTATTCTCTACAAAATATTTCCAGAAATAAATAGCACCCTCAGAAATCTGAGTAAAATATAACTAACTGACTGAAAGATCCTGGGAAAAAATGTTGATGACCAATAGCAATAGGCCATCAAAACTCAGCTGCAAAGCAATACTACTGTTCCACTCAAGCTCTGTTTCAAAGGAAAGTCGTTTTCAATGGTTGGGTAGTCAAATACAACATTAAGTAGCAAGCACTAAAAAGTTAATTGAATGTTTGCCAGCAGACATATGACCCATTTTTATACTGGATAATTAATTTCTTTGTTTTTATAAGAATTTTAAAGAGTGGCCAACATGTACCCTGAGGGTAATTAGCTTCATTCAAGGGAAACCCCTAACATCTGCTGGCGCAGGCCTCTGTTGCCTTTGTAAATGCGCTGAAACTAACCGGGGTACCTGTTTGACCATTGTCATATTTTACCACTGCTGCCTTTTCCTCTTCTTACTTTTGAGTGAACTAAGCTGTGAACCATTTCAAACCACATTCTTAACAACTACTGTACCCTCATAGGCTGGCACTAAGAGGTCCACACCTTAACACTCACATGGATAGGTAGCATTTTAGGACCCTTGGCTGCTGTGAATGCCTACCCGTGACACACAAACTCAACTCTATCCCTTGGACATTGTATATCTCAGCCTGGCGTATATCTCAACGCCAGGACACAAATCTTAGAAATAAATAGGTCTTAAATGCTGCTGAGTTGACACTTCAAGCCAAATCACCAAGTCCCTTCATACTATTTAGTAAGTTGTCCAGAATTCTCAAGTAAGTTGTTCAGAAACCAAGAGGGATATTATTTAGGCAGCAAACTGCCTCTTCGTAACAGAGCTGAGGACTCACTGAAATGGCAGTCTATGCCTCGGTAGTAAAGTTCATGCAGCTGAAGTCTCCTCCAAGCAAACAATAAGAACACAACCAAACCAACAACAATTGCAGCAGCTACCCACTCATACAAAACTAGCGTATAAAATTAGGCAAGGCACCTTATTTCTAAAACCGATGATTGATTTTATCCTAACACCTGTAATTTTGTTGGTCATTTATTTGACTTCAGTTTTAACCTGTTGAAAAGCAAAGTAATGACAAATAAAAATTTATTTTTTGGTTTTTTGCATAAGGAGCACTATTCTAGAAATTCTGAATTCATGGGGGAGAAGAGTTTTTTTCCCTTCCGTTTTTGGGGGGACCAAAAGGAATGTTTTGGATTTTTTTTTTAAATGTGATACTAGCATCTTTTACAAATTGAAAATCATGTTACATCAGGAACATAAATTGTATTATATACACATTATGCTACAATTATACAATTTTGTTTGGCATATAATTATTATGATTGATATATTAAAAGTATAGTTCAGTCAGATAATAGTTACAAACTGAATTTCCTTTTAAATGTTTACTTTTTGTTAGAAATAGAGCTATAAGGTCCTGAACTGCAAGAAACGTGTTTGATTTTGCCACTTTACAAGGAGCAAACAAAAAAGAAGAAAGGAAACCACCAATATTAGTAAAACAGAACATTATTTTGTCTCCTCTAATCTTCCATAGTGTCATACATATATGAAGCATTCATTCTCATTGAAAAAAAATGGAGAAAAGGATTCCAAGACCAGGAATTGGAAGGATGAGATACCACACACCGTATTACATTAAATTCTTCCTATTACATAGTTTTTAGAAATAATTCTGGGAAAATAAACGTATACCTTGCCTTTAAAATGTTATTCATCATTCTAAAAGAAAATATTCCAAAATCCTTTTTAAAAGATTTTATGAGACTTGAATCGAAGGGTGGTATTCTTGAATAAGAGAGGCTGCTGCGACACTGCAGAAATAAGGCAGTTTGATACCGCTTTAACTATCATGGCTCCATCCTATGGAATTCTGGAATTTGTAGTTTTGTGAGCTATTTAGCCTTCTCTGTCAGAGAGCTCTGGTACCATAACAAACTACAAATCCCAGGATTCCATAGGATGGAGCCTTGATCGTTAAAATGCATTATTTCTGCAGTGTGGCAGCAGCCTGTTATTCAAGAATGCAATCCTTCAATTCAAGTGATAAGAGGCAAAGGGTTTTCAAAACAAACCATCTAGCCCAGTGGTTCTCAACCTGTGGGTCCCCAGATGTTGTTGGACTACAGTTCCCAGGAGCCCTCTGAGGTCTCACCTTGACAGCCAGGTGGTCCTCCCAGTCATTAGTAAGGCTGTAGGATTGAACTCACAGCCTCACTAATGACTGGGAGGACCACCTGGCTGTCAAGGTGAGACCTCAGAGGGCTCCTGGGAACTGTAGTCTAACATCTGGGGATCCACAGGTTGACAACCACTGAGCCCAAAGTATACCGGTAATTATCCAAGTTCTTTACTGTTTTATTATAGTCTGACTTCCTGGCATGCTTGTACTTTGCAGATTCACACGTCCTTGGTGCAATGGTCATTATATGGATGATGGCTTTAAAAGATCCAGTATGGAAACTCAGCTCCCTGTGTGTAAAGCATTATCGAATGTATATGACCAAAGAGAAGTGTTCCTAAGTAGCATAAAGTTAAGGCATATAGGAAATAAATAGATATCTTTTACAATGGAAATTTCTCAACCTGAAGAAGGCAGAAGTCAATGTTCACAGTGACATTTGGGATCACCATTGCAAATGCTAACTCATTTGTCATTTTGGAGCACTTAGACAGAAGGACTTTGCTACAGGGCTCAGAAATGCATATGGAATCATGTTGTCATTGCATTCTGACACTGCCAGCAAAGCTGCTCTTCAAGGTTTTCAAGTCTTATGTTACTGAGCTCCAAGTTGTTCATCCTCACGTTGCCTCCTAAGAGCAACACATTCTGTGGGCGACTCCGTGCAGTCTTGACATTTGTCAGTCACTGAGCATGTCTATTTACCTGTCTCTCTTTGTATTAAAGATTAAACAGCTCTTCAGAAAGTGTACACAAACATAACAGCTCTGTGCTCAGTGCCCAAACAAGCCAAGTTACAAGTATGTGAGTGGCTGGCTATAACTACCCTTTCTTCCATGTACCCTAGGGGACAAGAGAAAGAGATGTATGCTCTGTCCTTCTTTCTGCTCCATTTCATGTTTTAAACAGAGACAAACTATTAAAGAGGTAGCAGCTAAACACATAAGCAAGCAATGCTGGCTGTACACAGTGCTGTCTCTCTGTCTTCTTGGGCCCTTTAATTTGAGAGAGAAAATTGGCAGTGAAGACAGAAATGTATATCATAAGTAATTAAATTTCTGGGTGGCCTTAATGCACATACTCCTTCAAAAGTTCTGTTTGTTGCTATTCATACACAAGGTGCATCCAAGCCTGCATATTCACTTGGCCTCACACTGTACTTGGCAACTCAGAGATTTGCAGTAAGAACATTTTCCCATTTTCAGTGTTCTTGGCAGAGTAAGAGATCTTTCTTTAAATTTTTATCCCCAGTTGTTGATTTATATGCTCAAATTTGAAAACAAATGCAGACTCAGACTGGGACTAACAAATGCAGCACTATAGGGTGGTAGATTGGACTGAAACTTTTCAGATTACAGCGGCGGGGGGGGGGGTTGCATTTGTAATGTTTCCTTACACTGAATATTCCCCAAAAGAAAAACTCTTAACAGGGCAATGAGTGGATAGGACAGAAATCTCTCTCTCCTGTCCTACACAGGATTTCTCTTGCCTACAGGCAAATATTAGAAAAATAATAAAAACTCCCATCTGTAAGCAGCATCTTCACCAATACCAAGACCTCTGTTTAGTTCTTCTGCATGTTCCTATCTGGCCTTAGTTGTAGAGAACACTTAAAGATATACCAGATACAGTTGCACAAGAGAAGCAAAAAGTTGGAAAAGTTAGGAGAGAGGAGGAGGAGGAGGAGAAGAGTACCCTTCAAAGCAGGACAACACTCCTCAGTTTGCAACAATTTGCAATGCTGCTTATCAACCTGGAAGAGGAGATACAACCCCTCCCCATATAAGCCACCGTCTCAAGGTCAAAGTCTTATATAGTCTGCCTTCTGTTCTACAACACAACATGCAATTAGGTTGTTGCCTTTTTAACAAAAAAATCAAACGCAAATTACTTCACTGCAAAAGGCTTTCAAGGCTCTAACACTATTTACACACGGTAAAAACGTGTAACACTGTTGCGGTCAAGTTAGCGCAAGATATGCCATTTACACTGGCAATTTTCCACTAACAACAAAGACCCAGGCCAGTTGATGCAACATTTTCAAATCACATGTAAACTATTTAGATGAATTCTTTTGACTGCCAGTCCCAAGGGAATGGATGGAAAATGATTTGTTTTACCCTCCAAGCTCAAAAGCTCTCTTGGGAGGTAATTCAATTGAAATTTCACATTCAGAGTAGCCAGGCAGCGATAAACAGATGCTTAAATTAGCTGCATTACGCCATAATCGAACATCTTAAGATGGGGGAAGTTTTGTTTTTCAATCATCACCACAAAGGGGTGTGTATTTGTAGAAAACCAGGGGGGAGATGCATTTTGGTATTTTTGGAAGGAATGTTTTTCATACCTCTATAATCAATCTACCACAGTTAAGACTTCTTGAGACACAGAAACCTCTAACAACATGGAGAATACACAGGCCCATCAGGCATTTTACTAACATAGCTTTATCTGATAAGAAAACAATATTTGGAAACAGAGAGCTTAAAATCTAACACATATTCCATTTGGGGGGGGGGGGTAAAAATCCAACAGAATCTTTTTCCAACAGTTTTATCCATTTTTGTCTTTCTACAAGTTTTTCAACCATTAATTAGATTAGTTTTAGGAAAGATCTGCCTAAACAAGTGTCAACTGAAAAGATAGCTACATCTTAGCCATTCATAGCCAAGTCCAGCTCTAACAGACAGCAGGGTAAAAGGGGCTTTTGGGGAGGCTGACTGGAGTACGAGCTGGAGGAGAGGAAGATAAACTTTGGAAGGCTCAGTGACAACAATGGAGATGAGACGGTACCACCAGAATGGCTCCAGATGCATATGTAAAAATTCATATGGAACATCATCTTGGAGGTTCTGCCACACCCAGTCATGTTGTAGAGCAGCGGTTCTCAACCTGTGGGTCCCCAGATGTTGTTGGACTACAGTTCCCACGAGCCCTCTGAGGTCTCACCTTGACAGCCAGGTGAACCTCCCAGTCATTAGTGAGGCTAGGACAGCCTCACTAATGACTGGGAGGGCCACGTGGCTGTCAAGGTGAGACCTCAGAGGGCTCCTGGGAACTCACAGAATCATAGAATTGTAAAGTTGGAAGAGACTACAAGGGCCATCCAGTCCAACCCCCTGCCATGCAGGAAATCACGATCAAAGCATCCATGACAGAACATCTGGGGACCCACAGGTTGAGAACCACTGTTGTAGAGGGTAGACATATTTGTTGCTGTGTGCCTTCAAGTCATTTCTAACTTATGGTGATCCTAAGGTGAAACTATTGTGGGGTTTTCTTGTCAAGATCTGTTGAATGACATTTGCCTTTGCCTGAGGATGAGAGATTGTGACTTTCCCAAAGACACTCAGTGTGTTTCAGTGGCTGAACTGGGATCTAAACCTTGGTCTCCAGAGATGTAGTCCAATGCTCAAACCACTACACCAACTGGCATATGTCACTTTGGGTAACCAAAAGTGTATAGCAGGCCCTAACAGAGGGCTTTCACTAATCACACCAACTACAATTCTCAGGATTTGAGGGAGAGTAGGAGGGCAGAACTATGAGAGCACAAGCGACAAAAACCCAATGTGTTTATAACATACTTAGACCTCAAGTTTTATTACAAGAGTAAAAGGGTGACAATGATTCCAACCATTACTAAACAGTGAACAGGCCATGTCTACACTACAGAATAAAAACTGTAGTGACCATGCTCCTAGTCAAGGAAGTGTGGGCACTGTAGTTCTATGAAGGACTTACAGCTCTCTAAAAGAGAAGTCTGGGTACCCTGACAAAACTATTGCTCCTTGAGTTCATCCTGAAAGTATTTTATCTCTAACAAGATGAGAGAGACTGCAACCTTAACCACTGAAACAATGAAACCTAAACATTAAATTTGGTATGGATTGTAAAGTGTGTGTGCATTTTTGGAGCTATTTTGTTTTTGTTTTTATTTATTTTTTACTCATAAAAATTCATAATATTATTATACATTCATTAAATTTTCATCTTTCACTCCTTTTTTTCTAGACAAAGAAAATAATATTGATAAGCTATTTTGTTTTTAAATGGATTTATTTATTGATTTAATTAAAATTAATATAATCAGTCTGTAGCCCTGCTGTCTGGAAAAGGGGTGTTGGATGAAGAGAATGACTGGACAAACAACAGGGCAAAAGGAGAGAAATTTGAGTGTTAAACAAAGGGAAAATGGAACAAGAAAGAGTGGGGGGGAGGGTTACTAACCTGTGTGAACTTGAGTATGGCTGATGGTTTAATAAATTAATATCCTGCATGTCTGCCAAAAAACGTAGTATTGTAGTATAAAAAGGGTATATGACGATAAGTTCTCAGCCCTTTAACGTTTGGCAAAATCAATGGAAAGAATCAGTAAACCTGTCTGTCAAAAGAAAAGTCACAAAACCAACACCCTTTATTATCCACATTATTCCACCATGGCTCCTTACCTATTGCATGTGTATCTCTTTAAATGACACTGAGAAAATGTCGCAAAACATGAACACTTGACTTGTTAAGTTTACTTTTTTGTGGACTCTGAAAGTCCACTAGGCTTCGAAGTATGAGAGTGGGCCTAAATACCCTAAAGGCACCAGATCCTGTCAGATCTTGGAAGCTAAGCAGGGTTAACCCTGGTTAGTACTTGGTTGGGAGACCTCCAATGAATACCAGGTGCTGTAGGCTGTATTTCAGAGGAAGGAGCTGGCAAAACCACCTCTGAGTATTCCTTGCCTTAAAAAAAACCCTATGAAATTCAGTCGGTCACCATAAGTCGACAGGCGACTTGAAGGCACAAACACACACACACACACACACTTCAAAGATGCACTTCACCAAGCTCTGACCACTCCACACAGCCATCTTTCAGCAGGCTTGATTTTCTTCAGAATGTACTGAATCTTTACCTGGTCAAGAAAGACTGAAGGCAAGCCTTTGTCTTTGCAATAGTTCCTTCATATTTCTATGTTGTAATATGTGGACAATCTAATTCCCAGAAGATATCAGTTAAATGAACAACTTCAAATTGACTTAGTGACTAAGCTGTTAACTGGTTAAAACTGACCAGTTTCCACATGATAATGTGGATAATGACTTGGATGAGGGAATTAGGGGCATACTTATCAAATTTGCAGATGACACCAAATTGGGAGGAGTAGCTAATACCCTAGAGGACAGGATCAAAATTCAGAATGACCTGGATAGACTGGAGAGCTGGGCCAAAGCTAACAAAATGAAATTCAATACGGAGAAATGTAAAGTACTGCACTTAGGGCGGAAAAATGAAATGCATAAATATAGGATGGGAGAGACCTGGCTGAATGAGACTACGTGCGAAAGGGATCTAGGAGTCCTAGTAGACCACAAGTTGAACATGAGCCAACAGTGTGATGCGGCAGCTAAAAAGGCCAATGCAATTTTGGCCTGTATCAATAGAAGTATAGTGTCTAGATCAAGGGAAGTAATAGTGCCACTCTATTCTGCCTTGGTCAGACCTCACTTAGAATACTGTGTCCAGTTCTGGGCACCACAATTCAGAAAGGATATTGACAAATTCGAGCGTGTCCAGAGAAGGGCAACTAAAATGGTGAAAGGTCTGGAAACCATGCCTTATGAGGAGAGACTTAGGGAGCTGGGTATGTTTACCCTGGAAAAAAGACGGTTTAGAGGCGATATGATAGCCCTGTTTAAGTATTTGAAGGGATGTCATGCTGAGGATGGAGCAGGCTTGTTTTCTGCTGCTCCAGAGACTGGAACACGGAGCAATGGGTGCAAGCTCCAGGAACAGAGATTCCACCTCAACATTAGGAGGAACTTTTTGACAGTAAGAGCTGTTCGGCAGTGGAACGCACTCCCTCGGAGCGTGGTGGGGTCTCCTTCCTTGGAGGTCTTTAAACAGAGGCTGGATGGCCATCTGTCGGGGATGCTTTGATCAAGATTTCCTGCGTGGCAGGGGGGTTGGACTGGATGGCCCTCGTGGTCTCTTCCAACTCTGCAATTCTATGATTCTATGATTCTATGAACTGCCCAGAGAAGTTGCTGTGTTTTACAAAGAAAGACAAGATCAGAACAAATAAAATTAATTATTTGTTATTTAAGCAATCTCTAAGAACACAAATTGCCAAGGATAATCAGGGTGTGGGCTATGAGTTTGTCACTTTTGCTGTGAAGCATCATAAACATCAATTGCATGCTATTAATGAGAGGTAGTAGAGCGGTTGGAAGGGGAGACCAGGACTGGGAGCCCCAAATTCAAATCCAGTCAGTCATGAAGCTCATCAGGTAACTATGGGTTTGTCCCTGTCTCTGGGTCTTCCCTACTTCACAAAGTTGTGAATGAATCTGAAGCAAAAAAGGAACCACAAGGAAAGGTTGACTATAAATGTAATAAATATATACAAATAATAAATAATTGTACATCAGCACATCAGTGTTGGAGGCATCACAGCTAAGCTTTTATTCCAAGCTCATTTTCTACCTTTCTTCTTGATAGATGAAACCAGTTCTACATACCTTCAAGTTACATATAGCCATCCTGCTCTTTTCTGGCTCTGACACAAAGACACAAGCCTACATATATTTTATTTTATTTTTTAAATAGATTTCAAGCTGAAGCTAATAACGAGGCCCAGTTAATGTTTCATGGCTAGCCAACAGTGCGCAAGACACTGCCAGCAGCACTGCAAGAGGCATTTTCACAGGAAAGCTTGATAGACACAGTGACAGACCCAACGCTAAAATTCAAGTTCGTTTGACCCCTAGGTTACCACCACACTGCGGGCTACTGCTGTGGTCTGCTTTTTTGAAACTCAATGCAGCTGAGATAAAGACAGGGGAAAGCAACCTTCCAAGCTTCATTCACTTGAGGAAGCTTGAAGCCTGGATTAATTTCACTCATCAAGCTTTGCCTGCAGAACTAACGTTAAGAGAACAGCAATGCAAAATGTTAACACTTATTCTTCCATAAAGTTTGAAAATCTGGAGTTTATTTTTGTTTTTACTGAAGACAAGTCTCTTGTGCTCTGATATTTTTTTTAAGAAAAGGTTTGGGAAAGGGATTAACAACAAAGAACAAGCACTAAAATATGCATCAAAAGTAGTGAGCAAGAATAGCTCTTCACTTTGCTTCCTTCCCTTGCCTCAGGGAGAAAAAAACCCAATGCATGAGGCCAATTGCAGCTTTTCTAAGTATTTCTGAAGTAGTAAAAGTAGTAATACCTGAGATTCGTTCTATAATGAACAAGTAGTGCACAGCTACTCAGAAGTTAGTCTCACTGTGCTGAATGAGACTTACCGCTAGCTCTGTGCATATACAACTGCAGCCTAAAAAGCTTGCTTTAAATCGGTTTGGCAGAAACGACATTGCTCATATAATAAGCCAAATACATCATACCTTCAGTCTTACACAAGGCACGTGTGGGATATAGTGACAGCTCAACAGCAGCCCACAGAAATTATTCTATGTCTGAGAAGAGTAACTATCAGATCAGCTTCTTAAAATCAAAGAAAACATTATCTTTTTTTAGAAAAGGGCATCATCATTCTTTATTAATCTTCACTTAGGTTCAATAAACAACATTGCCTAGAATCCTTCTCTCTTCTTCCTAAAACATTTTGTATACATCTGAATGTGTCACTATGCAGAAAGGTAACTATTGGTAGCTTTTCTGAGTAGTACCAGAAACAATTCAGGAGTCTGGTTGCTGTGCCTCTTACAATTTTGATAGTGGTCCCAAAGTTTTTTAAAATGTTGACCTCAGTCCTATAAACGACAACGCAGAAAGAATCACAACCCGGAAACATCACCCAAGGAGATCCTCTGCTGTGCTTTCTGCAACCGGACTTGTTTATCTCGGATTGGCCTTTTCAGTCATCAGCACGCTTGCAGAAAGCACGGGATGAGTCCTTCCTGAATCTTCATTGTGAAGAAAAGCCAGAGAGAGAGAGAGAGAGAGAGAGAGAGAGAGAGAGAAGCTCCAAAAATACATAGTGCTGCCTCCTAGCAGTTTCAAAAATCCCGCTAAGCATGCATTAAGTCACTGGGACTGGTACAATAATTAAGAGCCTAGTTTCCAAATTATAATTAACAAGTGCCTGAACTAAGACACCAAAATGCCAGATGCAATACTAAAAAAAAAAAAAAAAAAAAAAGTTGAGGGAGGTGGGACAATGTCACACAAAAGACAAGGGATCACACAAACCTATAGTCCACTCCAAATCACAATTACGGTAGGATTGTTTCTTCCAGGCAAAGGGACTCATGGGACTGCTGCTAAAATATTTTGCAATAGGAAGTTTCTATTAGATGCATTTTATTAAAGCATTAACCGAGACACATTTCTTATATAGAGAAGGGAAATCTCTGCTGCCATGTGGCTGTAGTTTTATTTTTCATTGTTTAGGGTTTGCTGATATTCTGAACTGTTTAACCAGCTGAGTCAAAACAGCAGCAAAGTCCCTCATTTGTTGCACAAGACACTTTACCAAACCAAACCAAACCAAACCAAAATATATACAGGAACTTTATCCTTTTCTGCCTTCCTAAACTCTAGCCAAGTTTGCATTATTAGATAAAATCAATCAGAAAGGGAAAACAAACAGCAGAATCAACTTTTACATACTCAGCTAAATTCAAGGCAATCTGAAAGGGCTTCAATTGCCTCAAGTTTTTAGCAAGATTCAAACAGTGGGACGGAGACAAGGAACACACTCCCTTGGAGCATGGTGGGGTCTCCTTCCTTGGAGGTCTTTAAACAGAGGCTGGATTGCCATCTGTCGGGGATGCTTTGATCGTGATTTCCTGCGTGGCAGGGGGTTGGATTGGATGGCCCTCGAGGTCTCTTCCAACTCTGCAATTCTATGATTCTATGATTCTATGAAAACTGAGAGTTGCTGGGTTAGCAACAGCAAGGCATTCCCCGAAACTGATTGAGAGTAACAAAATATTGAATTCTGAAGGCATTTTTTTTTTTTATTCAACAAAGCTAGGCTAAAAGCAAATATACCATCTGCTATGCTAGACCCATTATAGCAGATCTGACTAGTAAGCATAGGAGGAAATTAAGCAGCATTTATATATTTATATATTAAAATATTTTTTTACTGTGAGACCTCAGGGTAGCAAACAGAGACAACAATATAAACAATTTAAACAATCACAGATTAAAATCAATGAATAATTTAAACAAAATAAAAAGTATTTTAAAAACTGAACAAGTTCAAACAACTTCAAGAGGCTAAAAGAGTTTTTAAAACATGTGCATGTTTGAATGTAAATTAGGCCCCAAAAACTTTACTGCCTTGAGCCATGCCTTGAGCTGATGCTAAAAATGGGGCTCCAAGGGGAAGGCATTCCAGGAGTGAGATGTCACCCATCAAAAAGGCTTTCTCCTGTGCCCTCCTCCATCATATTTCCCCCACTGGTGGGACAGGGAGTTGTAAGGCAGGCATATAGAGAGAGAGAGGTATCAACATCCCTTTCCCTATATGCCTGCCTGAAGATTGAGACCTGTCGCAAGGGCATAACTCTGTGTCCCACCAGTGGAGGAAATATGGTGGAGAAGAGGTATCAACACCTCGGGGGCCTAAATATCCTAAAGGCACCATATCCCATCTGATCTTGGAAGCTAAGCAGGGTCAGCCCTGGTCAGAACTTCGATGGGAGACTGCTAATGAATACCAGACACTGTAGGCTGTATTTCACAGGAAGGAACTGGCAAAACCACTTCTGAGTTTTCTGTGGGGTTTTTTCCAGGCTGTGTGGCCGTGTTCTGGAAGAGTTTATTTCTGACGTTTCACCTGCATCTGTGGCTGGCATCTTCTGAGTATTCCTTGCCTAAGAAAACCCTATAAAATGCATAGGGTCACCATAAGTTGACAGGTGACTTGAAGGCAAACACACATGCATTAACTACCTTTGTCTCTCACTGACAGCACCTTGGATTCAGACCATCAGCCAATTGGCATTATTTGTCTTGATTGTTCCATGAATTAATGCCTCCAAAGTAATTTCTTGTTACATTCTGGCTGACAATAATAAAGATATTGCCCATATGTGGCTCAATACAGCTATCTTTGCTTTTTATTGTTCTAAACCATCATTCATACAATTAAGTAGGGAAACTGATAGATTGAAGATATATTTGGAAAAGCATATGTTGGCAATGGATTTGAGAACCATCATCTGAAGTCTCATCCAAGAATCTCAAGGAAGAATTAAAGAAATGCTAAATTTTGACCTCAACAGCAGCAATAATGAAGTTAAAGGGCACAAATCTATTTGCACCTGCATTATAATGCCAGAAAGTGTCATAATATCATTTAGATTTAAGGAAAGTTGTATATCTTGCAGGGAACATGTGTGGCACATGGGGCAGGGGGTGTTTTTGAAGAGTATGCCACAGAAAAATGCAAGAAAATCCCTAAGTATTTATTCAACCACAACAACTCTGAAAACAAGCCAAGTCCAAATAACACAATTTCAACAATCAGAAATATTCCACTTCAGGTACAAGCCTGTAGTTTTTAATAGCAACTGAAATGTACCAAATGAGAGAATGCAACTTATATCAAGCTATTTTTACACATTCACATTGCTTAGAGAGAACAGCACACCTCAAGATAAATAGGCAACATGGATAGAAACACAAGTACCCACTTCCATGTGTGCACTGACACACAAGGAACAACCTTTCTTCACTTGAGCTTTTCTCAACAACCAAAGAAGAACCGAGGAATCTGAATGGAGAATGTGCATGTTTGCACAATTCAGCACTGAACCTAAGTGTCCCCTAATCTGGTGGAAAGTAGAGTGTACAGTATTTTAATAAGTCTGACTCCATGACATGCCCTTTTAGAAGCTTCATACTGTAACAATGATGGTGTTTCTTAGCAACCTTTCCTCTATCCCTTGTCTTAGCAAGTAGCATTTGGCTACAGTTATAAACACACCAGTAGCATATAAATCAAAGAAAACACACCAGATTGCTAGTTATCTCTAATTTTATTTTAACTATCGGCAGCAATTATGAACCACCTTTCTTTGAAAGGCCATAATTAGGGATGATAGACAAACAGTAGGTGTGGTAGGAAAAGATAGTGTGCAGTCTGTGTGTGTGTTGGGGGGTGGTATTCTTTGACAGTACAAAGCCAACAAGCATAACACTGCTCACACTAGTTTTGTTCCTTCAGAGTTCATCGGGTGTGAGCGATTGAGCTCTGCCTTCAGAGTGATAAATGCACATTTTGATTTGTTTCCTCTTTGAAAGCCAAGTGTGCTTTCATTGGCAGGCTGATTAAAGTGGAATTAAAACATTCTCAGAGGAAAGAGGAGGTGGGAGGAACTTGTCACCTTTTCTGCAATGCTATATTACCCCCCACTCCCTTTTAAGAGATAAGGGCCTTCCCCCTCCCAAGTCACAGACACCAGATACTTTGGGGTAAATTAAGAAAACTCATTACATTTTGAAAAGGGCGATTGTTCCTATTTTTAAAGCTCTCGTTTTTTTCTGAATATTGGATTAAGGCACTGTGTTACAAAAGATAACTTCTGCAAAACAGTCTGGTGGTGTTTGGTTCCCCCTCATACTTACTGAATTTCAGTTCATTCCCAGAAGTCCTCATCAACAACTCTTTAACTCTACAGAAACTTTACTCTGGAAACAGAGATTGAGTGAGCAAGTATGAGTACATAAGGGGCAGGCAGAAGGTAAATCAAAGAGAACTAGCCAGTTTCTGGTGGACCACTGAAAGTTCCTGTCGGTTGCAGGTACTGTGAGGTCCTTAAGTCTCATCAAGCATACTTCAGATCACAACACAAGATAGTTCTGCCTTCATTGTTCAGAGATCCCTCATAGGCGCTCTTGGTTTATTAATTTAAAAACACATCAGTGAACCATGGGAGAAATGGACGGGAGTGGGGCATAGACCACACAAGATTGGTCATCTCACCTCAAGGTCCAGCCCATGGAGGACTTCAGCTACAGGCATGCAGCTTGGGCCCACAATGAAGCATTCCACAGCATGGAAAGAAAGCATATGCTTAAAAAGCATTCATGAAAGAGTCAATGAAGGAATAGTTCATTATATACAGCATGCTGCTATGTGAGTGTGCATGCACACGCACACGCACACAGAGGGCTCATGAATCTACAGCAGCAGAAGTTTACATCTTTCTCTATTTAAAAACATTTAACTAAGAGGCTAAGTACAAAGCCCTGGAGAGAAAAATAGTGGAAAAGTAGTATAATTAGGAGAGCAACATCAACCATTGCCAGTGATATTGTTATTCTCCATCAAGGAAGCAATAACTTTGAGGAATAATCCCCTTAATGAACCACCAAGATGGGGTTCTGCCTTCCTAATTAAATTAAATTAAAAGTGTCAGGTATCAAACCTCAGTGGTAATAATGCACTGTAGCTACAGAGTTGTCTCGCAACATGATAATATTAAACAATACTGGTTTTTTTTTTAATTTCTGGAAATAAAATAGCTGTTTAGATGCAAGCTCATAAAACAGAGCAGGGGGTGGGGGAGAAGAGGAAGGAAGAAAATGTAGCCAACAGGGAAAAGCCAGCAGAATCCACCTAAGCCCCAAAGCCAGCTGGCTCTGTGTGAGGGGTGAAACCATGTTCCATCTATATATTTATCTAAAGCTATTCTGGGGACAAATCAAGAGGCTTTACATTCCACATTTAGAAAGGCAGGATTCACAATGAAATGAGTAACAGTGCTTGAGAGATTGGCAAAAGTCTAAAAATACGTTTACTGAAAGAGAAAACTACAAGGTTTAGTTTAAAATCATATTTACCCCATAGTATCCAGCTCTTCCCCATTGTTGAAAAAAGAATATGCTTCCAGGAAAATGGAGCATGCTTCCAGGAAAAACACAAACTTATTTCCATGTGTGAATGAAAAGAGCCCTTTCATTCAGGGATGGAATCACAACCAAGTGAAGGATCCTGCGACCAGTGGAAGGAAGATGGAAGGCAATTCTCATTCTCTCTCCCATTCAAACACATTAACCCCCTGTTCCAGAGGGTCCTCCAGGCCTGGGCACAAGAAACTACAGGAAGAAACATGGAACTGGAGGAAGCCATTTCCCGCCAACTTCTGTGGGCAGAATGCTGTGAGCAGAACTTTACTCAGAGGACACTACTACCATATGAAACACAGCTAGGATGCTTTATTTATTTAAAGAATAAAAATGCCTAGAATCACATTCATATCCAACTATGGGTAGTGCTATTAAGTTATACAAATAAAAATTATGACATGAATATTGATTTGATCACTTGTGAAATAATTTTTAAAAAAACTCCTGAATAGGCCATGCTGATTCAAAAAGAAGCATAAATAGCATGTGTACTGTGGGGTGAGGGTAGAAACCAATCAAAGAAATAGCAGATTAGTTCTCACATGCCTTTACATATCACAAAGAAGAGGCAAACCCACAACAGACTTCTCAAAAACCTTCACTGGGGCTAACAGTGTCAAAAATAAGCAAACTGGCTAGGATAACATTTGGGTGAATTTGCTGAGAACTGTTCTATCACAAATGTAAGCATCCCAGTTTAGAAAGTGTGCATTCAAAGCGTGTGTGCATGCACGGTGCATAAATATAGACAAAGGTAGAAGCAGCAGCTTCTTTTTTAAAAAGCAAACTTGGTAGTACCAAAGAGATTCCTGAAAGCTTTAAAAATTCATTAGTCTTAGCAATAAATATGGCCACTGTATTTTACTGTAACAGTATTGATCGCAGAGCACTTGACTTATCTGGAGAGATAAAACTTATCTTGACCTTGTCCAAGACGAACAGTCTGGACTTGAAAAAAAAGAAAACCACCAACCCTATAATAGCTGCTTGTGGGGGGGAAGAGACACACAGAGATAACACAGAGATGATACAGAAAAGTACATGAGTATTAATGTTTCAGATGTAATGGGAATTTACCTTAGATTTCACACTCTCACCCGCCACAAAGTGACATGTGCTACCACTTACTCAATGAATTGTAACGGGGTGGGTGGGAAACATGAAGCTTGTTGGATTCAAAGAGTGTAGGAAACTTCTGAAGAAAAATGATAGAATATTAGCAATGGAATGGACTGAAAAGTCAGCAAGCTCACCAACCTCTTGCTTCTAGACAAGACTCTCAGTATGTCAAATGTTCCGTGCTCTCTACCTCCTATCCCCAGTCAAATAATAATAATAATAATAATAATAATAATAATACACAACAACTCCACATAACTCTGTCCACAGCATGCCCCAAGCAGGCAGTACTGGAAAAGCTACAAGCTGTCCTTTATAGCTATCTCACAGTTAAGCTTCCTAACTCATTTGATTAAATTTTAAAGCCACTGTTACCCTTCCCTAGGAATTTCCTCCAAATAGGAAATTGCTTTAAAAGACAGGTCTCTGCTTTCTGCAAATGTCTTAAGTCTGAGAAAACCAAGAGATTGCCCTGAACTGCTGTGAATTTCATATAGGCACAAACTGGGAAACAACCTGACCAGAGTCCAGGACACACATCAGTTTGACAACATCGTGTTCTAATGCTGAGATTTCCCATAAAGAAAAAATGTCTCTGGCTCTCTTCTGTTCTGATTCACGAAATGCTTTCTCTATATAAGTGCACTAATCCAGAGGCAAATCTTAAATTTTTATACAACAAGAATATTTGGGAAACTGTTTCTACTTTTTGTTATTGAACGTTTGTATCTAAGCAGCTTCCTCCAGGACTCATTTATTAAAAGTTCACTGAAGAAATGCCAGAGAACTTGCAGTTTGAAGGTGTAATACCTTAACCTGCTGCCTTAAAACTGGATCAAATAATGTTTATTTTAGAATGTTTGAGAGGGGGATATTCTTAAACCAAAATAATTCTCTGAAGATGAATTCTGCAGCCATTACGAATCAAAAGATTCACTTACAGCAAAACTGTAATATACATATCTTGAATGACAAAGATTTTTTAAAAAATTTCTCTCTGTAAGATGAATGTTATAATGGTGACAAATATTCTTCAAGATCTAGGTGTGTTGTTTCCTGTAAGATACTATATGTTATTCTAGTATGGGGAGACCAGAACCACTATTAATATTTTTTTTAAGTATATACAGGTCGGTGGATGTCTCAAGGTGAACTAGTTAATAACCATAATAACTACTTAGTATATGATGTTCACTAAGCAAATGTTAATTACACTTGGGTGTAGCATAATTTAGATTTCAGTGTGCTGAACACCACCAACAATATTATATAACTGCTCTGCAAAAAAAGCAGATGAAGCCAATTAGAAGGGAAAGTGTGCCAGGTAAGAGCAAAGGGATTTTTTGTTTCATGCTTAATTAAAAATCAAATACATTTTCTGCACATACATATTTGTGTGTCTTCATACACAACATGTTCCCCAATTTTATTCTTGTGCATGTCATTGCCAAGACAAACAACTGCATTAATAGTACTATATTGTTTCAGAAGTGTCTGCAGGAGAGGTATCTGTTTTTCACTCTAGATACCTAAATGAAACCTGAAGTTATATTCCCACCTTAGATAATGCTTAGCTGATAGAAAGTACACAACAAAAACTCTACATTTAAAAGACCAACAGTATTTTCCACTGAGTGAAAACAAACAGCCTGAAAAACAACACTATCCACAGCAATGGCACAAAGAATAAGGCTCCATTGCTAATTATTCAGGGAACTGAATTTAATTACAGAGAGAACATTAAATGCTTTCCAAAAAGGGGGAGGGGAGGGGAGGAGAGCAAAGAAATAATTTTTAAAAAGGAGAGATCCAACATCCATCAGCGCTACAACAGTGCCCTCTACTGGTACAACATATTGCTTAAAAACATAAAATGAGTGAATGCAAATGGTATTTTCATTGCCCTGGCCAATGGTTTAAAGATTAAAAAGCGTGCAAGATATGATGTTTTACATATTGGCCCTGTGAAAAGTAACACACGCCCAAAACAGGTTACCATATTTTCAGATACCATTTCATCTCCTTATTCAGTGCAGTCGGTATTGCTGCATTATAATTTCATTCTTACCTGTTTTATTGTTACCCAATATTAGTGTTTTTTATTCCTTGCTGGAAAGACATCCTGAGAACTCTGTAATAGGAGTGGCCTATAAACATTCAGAAATGAATCTACAAAGAACCCTTGATCAAGAAAATATCCATCTATATTAACTAATCTCATATTTTTGAGCTCAGGGACTTGTATTCTATTTCCAGGTGGCCTCCTATTTAAATAAACACAGAGAATATACAGAGACAGTTGTTGAATGTACTTCATAGTACCTTAAAACATTTTCTGGGTCCAGTCTTAACCATACTGATGCCGAGTTGTTTGTTCCATCCACCCACCCATTATTTAAATACGACTATAGGAGGGTTCACTTGTAATGTTAAACCATGGTTTACAGTACATTACAGTAACACTGAGTCAATGATAAAGTTTGCAACTCTCTGTACTAGTACTCTCTACAATATTATGTCCTCCAAAACTGTTGAGGTGTAACTGCTATAACCACAGCCAGCACTGTAGCCCCACATATATGATGGAAACCAGGCGGAAAAGGCTACTTTTGGCTAGTAATATGAGCTAGAAGCACTAAAACATAGAATTTTCAAAACCTAACAGTAATTTCGGACTTGTTCATTCTCAGCAATAGCTACATTGGAATGACTGTGTGTTTCTTATGAATTGCAGCCAACTTAAATGTTGCAAAATTCACAATTATCACAAGTCGTTTCAAAACTTTGTATAGCTTCATGTTGTTTCTCTCTTCTTCTCCCTTCCCAAATCCCCACTAGTCTCAATTAAGTAAAGCAGTAAATAACATATCTTGATTACTCTGTGTAGTCAGATGACCAAGTGACATATTTTGATTATGCTGAAGGCAGTCATGGCCCAATCCTAGCTGCAAGAATACATACACTCAGTAAAATAAGAGAGTAACCACTCATCAGTTTCTTATAGTGGACAAGGCAGAGATGGACAGGAGAAGATAATACAATAAAGTAGCACAGCGTATGCAGGTAAGGAAGCCTTATGTTGTATTAATAGCTAAAAAAAATTCTGGTAAGTAAACCATTGGCAGGATTTTCATACTAAAAAATGAAACACCTTTCTCACCTATTCATGATTTTCACAAGTGAATAGAAAATTAAACAGTATGTCTTCTACCTGCAATACTGCAAGCAACAGTAGAGCAAAGTTACAGCCTGGAAATCAGAAAAAGTGAGGCAAAGGCAGTTGCAGTGGAAACCCAACAAGAATGGTTAGAGAAGGGACAACACCATTTTGTTCTCAAGCATGGAACAATGTTGACAACCCTGTGTAAGATTTACTCAGATGATTTTTGCAAATGGCTGTTGCTATCATATTGTTTGGCAATGCAATAGGGGACACTCACTCCTCCAGATCTTGAATTCTGCATTTAATACTTTAAAGAAAAACTGAAAAACAATTAGAAAAATGTGGTCCATTCACAACTTGTATCAAGCATCATGCAGTAATATTTACAGCTGAATTCTTGAAAGGAAGTTCAAATGATTTGCCCTGAGCTGTTTCCTGGTAAGTGGGCAGAAGTTTTAAAATCTATAATATCATGCTCCCCACTGAAAATGTACCTTTTATTTAAACTGTTGTCTGAATTCCCCCTGACATCACTATCAGTTGCAACAAAAATCTGTTAAAGAAATGGGTTGTAAAGATTTGGTGGCATAACTTCCACCCTCCACCATGTGATTTGCTCCAAATGCTTTTAAAAATGAGGATTTCAATGAAAATGTTGCTTCTGGAAAACTGAGTCTAAGGCTGGAACACGTCCAACTATATATTGCTACCCAAAGAGACTACAGAGATTAAATATTGCCATGACAATGAAAACAATATGCTGGAGTATGTGATTCCAACTAACACTAGTAAGACCACTAAGAAAAATAGGTAGACTTCCATTCAATGGATCTGGATTACTCAGGACATTCTTCACATTCGTGCCACGGTTGCCAAACAGAATTGTGGTCCTGACCAATTTGTAACCCCTTCTCCATACAATGCAAAGCTGGTGCACTGTTTCTGCTTTGTTCTGCAACATACCCAGGAAGATGACTTGTCTTTCACATCTTGTGCATGTATATGCCTTCAAGTTGCCTGTCAACTTAAGGTGACCCCATGAATTTCAAGGGTTTTCTTAGACAAGGTATACTCAGAGGTGGTTTTGCCAGTTCCTTCCTCTGAAATATAGCCGGTGGTCTCCCATCCAAGTACTAATCAAAGCTGACCCTGATTAGTTTCCAGGATCAGATGGGATCTGGAGTCTTTAAGGTGTTTAGGTCCCTTCTTATCCTACCTTGCTGTTACCCATGTAGGTGTGTGGGGAGTAAAGCAAGTCCTAAAGAAGATACATACTCGTAATGTTACGTGATTGGACTAGAGTATCTCTAGACATTCCAAAAAGGGAGAATGGCAAGAGGACTCATGTTAAAATAAAATTATTAGATACAGTTACTTAAACCTGAATGCCATTTACCTCGGCAGTACAATGTTAAAACACTGAAGTTAGTAGTCTCAAAGGTCTGGTATGGTCTTGGTAAAAGGAAAGGTGTATGTGTGTAGAAGAGCCAAGTGTTTAATCTTTGAAAACTGCAGCAATGTTGACAGGAAATCATTAACAGATTTCACCTCCCACACAATGCTAAATACAAGGAAAGTGCTGAAATCATTTGCACTGCCATTAGAGTTTTACTTCATTTACTGCCTATGATTTTGTAAGAAAGACTCCAAATTTGTCTGATCCATATCCAAACATGTTTTTTTTAAATATGCATGTTAAGTTGAGAGAAAATCTAGTTTTACTAAGAAAGCACGGCATGCTAGTAAGACCAAGAAAGAAGAGTCCAATAATGAAGTTTATGTTTCTGTCACATTACATGATATATGATTTTTTTAAAAAAATAGTTGGGTTGAAATGGTAAATAATCCATAGAGTTTGTTAATGCAGGTTACAGAAATTGATCTGAAAAAGCTAAAGGTAGGAAAGTGTGGGCTGTAACTGCAGCAGGTGAGATGGACAATACCAATAATATTTTTTTTAAAAAAAATCAACATTCTCACTCAGAAGAAAAGGATATCACTGTACTGATAAAGGCTCTATTTATATGATATGACATGAAAGCTCATCGTGTGATGTCACAATTACCTTGACAGGTCATCAAATAACATTGCAAAGGCTGTAGATTTGGTTGCTAACCTTTCCATGATGCATGTGAAATCTCGGTTTACTCATCTTGTGAAAAGATATGTATTGTTATTGATGCTTGCCGTGTCATACAACTAGTGAGGTCAGGCCAGTTATTACTGGATAGTAAAGATAAACCTCTTAAATGGAAATCCAGAGAGCATGTCTTCATTGATACAAAACAGGTCTACCGTATGTTATGGAAACACAATAACCTAATCACATCTTAATTATGCAAACCAGATAAGGTACAATTTGCAGCCCAGGTATGAAGGCCAGTTTCAGAATGCTTACAAACATTCCCTACTGGGGAAAATATCAGCCAAATGTAAAATCATAAAAAGATGGGGGAGAAGCTTATAAACACCTTTGGTTTCCACAGTGCCTCTGGGGAGGGGGGCAGAAACTGTGAGAGATTTCAGCAGCAGCTTGGTAAGGAAGTCCCTCTCTGAAAGCGACTAACCCCTGGCTGCTTCTGCAACCATTTCTTGCCTGGAGTTGTTTCCTCTGTGGCTGTCTATAACCCAGACATTAACAGCACAAATGGAACATCTAAAGACAGGATGGGGGTAGCAGAATGGGACCAGTATTCATCCTTAACTCCTTACTAGTAAGTAACTCTTGCATATTTTAAAGAAGGAGATAACAGATCTGCAGACTAGTGCTGATATTTGGACTTAGTGAAATCAACTGCAGGTAAGAGACATTTTGAGCAAATGGGACTAAATCAAATGCTGCACTGGCAATGCAGAAGGATTCCCCCCCCACACACACACACACTCCATCCTTTTGCACCACTTAACAAACATAGTTCAGGAAGGTTTACTAGCCCTTCAGACCTGGTTTTGGAAGCGCATGTAAGGCTGCAGAAAGGAGGACTGGCAAGCGGTGTTGGTTATGTTTCTAAGATTAAGCCGGTTCAACATCCTACTGGACTCACCCAAGCACCTGAATGTGCCTAAAGATGCTCATGGGATCCAGGCCATGTGCCCTATGAGCTTCATGGAGGGAAGGGGAATAAGACCTTTAGCAAGTTTTTCTTAAAAACAACAACAACAAAGGGAAACAGGAAGCAGTCCCAAGGTTGTTATTCTGCAGTTAAATAAAAGTAAGAAACAGAGGGGTGAAGATGAACAAGAGCTGCAGACAAGGCCTCCCTACATTAGAAAATCCAACACAAAACTTTTCTGTTTCTCTTAAGGAACAGTTCTGTTCTCTAGTGGAAAAAGATGTTACCATATCCTAAAGGCCAACCAATAATATGAGTTTTCTCAGGCCAGGATAAAAAAAAGCTGTTCCTATAGTAATCATTTATTTTATAAAGTGCTCACAGAAAGTGTAAGCGCTGTAAAAGAGCATCTCATTTAAGGTTTTACAGCCAATTGAGGAGCAATGGTGAAATGCCAAATTTTCCAGAAAACTTCCATTTTTCTACTTTCTTTTTTAATTTTCTAAAAATGCAGAAAAAATGGAGACAAACCCAGACAAATTTAATAATTTCAAACTTGTAACTAGCTTTCATTAAATAATTGTATCAAAGAAATACTGAAATGATTAATGCTCTGTCCTCTAGGTGAACTAAAATTGGTATCCCCCCCCCATGCTTTCATTTATTTATTTATTCCTACAACGCGAGGCATATTTTTGCTCTTACAATTTTTATCAATATTTCAATAAAAATAATCTCCAAGGAAAATTTTAAATCACATTAAGGCTGCAATCTCATTGGACTAAGTAAGACATCTGTTAAAACCTGCACAGGAATGTACCGTAAGTATGCTTATTTTATATTTTTCCTGTTCAAATATTTTAGTTCCAATTGGCTATGGGGAGAGCCTTTGAGATGTTTTATACAACATGAAAGATTAATATGATTAACATGATATACTAATTTAGCATTCAGGCTTGACAAAAAATGCTATATCAGATTTCAGTGTTATCTAGGACTGTAATTCTATGCAGGCTCTTAATTCTAAATTTTCAAGAAAACCCATGTTACTGTTCAGAAAATTTATAGAAGTTAACATAACTGTGGCAAACACAACTGTCCATTAACAATGTATGTTAATTGAGGCTACTACAGTGAAGATTGTCTGCAACAGAATAGTCTGGAAAATACTACTGTTTCTGGTTAAAAGAATGCCTAAACACTTGCAATAGCAATGTGTTGCAAAGAATTTGAAATACATTTTTTTTCAGCTTTATGGAAGACACTGTTCAGAAATCTCACATATTTTTCTAAAACTCTGGTGTTGTCTAGGATCTACAGAGTTTTGGACCATAACACAGTTTCAGAATCAACAATCTTCCTTAGCAGACTACTCCATTTTTTACATGTTGTAACCCACAAACATATCCTTTAGGTATCTCATGAAAATGTGTTCTGAACCAGGAAAATGACATCCATTAGTAATAAAGTATCATTCTTTGCTTTATTACCACGCTCTACACCCCCTTCACTATATTTCAACTTGGACCACCTCAAAACCACTACCTCAGTAAGATTAAAATATTTCACTGCTTAAAATATTATTTACAGGTTAGAAAACAACCCTCTTCTGATAAAAAAATTTGTCTGAAATGCCAAATCAAATATCTGAAATAAGACTGAGAACCGGACTGACTGTCAAGCCAAGTTGCAAAGTGAATCACATTGTAGTAAGTTGCAAAATGAATGCAAATAATAACAACATCTTAGAAGAGAAATAGAAATCATTCAATTTTGAAATCTAAATCATCATAGAAAATAAAATGCCTGGTTTCCCCTTGGGAACTTACAAAGGATGCCCTACGACTTCTAGAAGAAAGTTGTTCAATGTATGAACATTACCATAAGTTTTCTTCGACTTAAATATATATTCAGTTATCTTCAGCACAATGGAGAAATTAATAAAAAACATAGTTGTAAGCCATGATAGCTAACGGAACTTCCAGCTAAAGGAGATCTTGATGAAAACCAACACGGGAAGACGCCCCCTTTCATCCTTGGGAGTACACAGACACACATTCACAAGTTTGTTGCTGTTGTAAACAGATGGAGCTTGGTCCAATCCAGCAAGGAAATTATCATGTTTACCAACAGGTAAGTCACTGACTTTCTGACACTCCTAAAACTGCTGAAAGTGATAATTTTTGAGGGCTGGCATGGGATAGTGGCTAACAGGGAAGACAAGACTTATGCAATAGATAAAGACTTAAAAACTTATGGACTATCACTAAGCCTTTGCTCCTCTCATCTCTCCTTCACCCACCATTCTACATGACAGGGCTCATAAGTGCAAGCAATGTTTATGAAGCACTCTCTATACTCTATAGTACTAAAAAAAAAAAAGAATGCTATTAAGTGCCACTGTTTGATTCTTGTTGAGAATACAATCTTATCTATGTTTAGTCATATGCAGGTCTCATTGTATTCAGTAGAGTATTTGGGTATTTTCTAAGGATTTTATGCAAGCTGTCTTAATTTTTTTATAGAAATGGAGAAGTGATACATATACATTTCTTACATAAATGAATATAACACTCTTACTAGAGAGATTACTGAATGTTGCATTATTACTTAACTATTTAGGTATAAGTGAAAAGGCAAGGCTCACAAAACCCAAAATTATTTTTATTCTTTTTTCTATGTAGTGCTTTCAGTCTAAGAAACAGTGGCTTTCATATTAAGAAGACAAATGACTAAACATACAAATTCTGTCATTTGATAAATGCACTCCTACCCCCCACAAATCCAAAAAGACACACCATAAAAGTTGCACCTTCAGTAGCAGTGTGGCTTTAAGGTACATGACACAGAAATAAAAGCTCCTTTAATGGATGCTTTCAAGTTGCTCATACAAAACCAAGCATTTCTTTGTTTTGCATTTAATTTGCAATAGGATACCCAGCAGCTTAGCTAAAAGCGCTTTTTTGGCCAGGGACTAGACGCCTGCTGAGATGGGCTCCATGCAGAGGTAACACTCTATTGGAGAACAAATCCTCCAAGCTGCATTGCATTCTCCTTTAAAGTTAATCTGAACATGCCGGACCCCAGAGGAAATGAAAGGTGAGTTTCTCTCCCTTCCTATGGCACTGAGACTTCCTGAGCAAAGCCGATTGGTCAAAACCTGCTATTTCCTCCTTACTATTCCCAATTGTGTCTGTCAGACAGAGTTAGTGTGGCACACATACAGGGGGGGGGGGCTCCAAACTCACCACTAATGTGTAAATATGCAAAGACTAAGAGTACATGGAAAAGCTAACACCGGAGAAACTACTTTACACAAAATAAGTATTCTTGTAAACTATTATTATCTTTAAATGAGCTTTTCCACAATATTTAAAATTGGAAAGCTAGCTTGACACTAGCTGCAAGCCAAAGAAGAAGAAAAAAAGCACATATCAAGGGTGCTACCATGTTAACCATTTTTCACTTATTGATTTCAAATCAGTGGGGAGGAAACCATGTATTGAGGCTGGTAGGGGGGCTTCAAGATCCTCCAGTCCATTCAGCTGAAGTCAAACAGCAAGCCATGACGTAACAAGTGAGTTCAATTGCTATTTAAGCAAGAATCACACTGGGTGGTCCCAGGTTTAATTTGAGATAAGGCCATCATGTAATCTATCCTACGGGAGTGGGCTAGGAACCAAATACCTTGATGCTGAGCTGCATTTACTTGGAAGCAAGCTTTGTTAATTCTAGTGAAGACTTGCTCCCAAACACGCATACTCGGTTTTGCAACTCCAATAAATTAAACAATTAAAAGTGTATGATGTCTAAAATGCCCATCTGCATTGAGAAAGCACATTTACTGGCCACTGTTTGCCCTTCCCTCAGATGCCGAGTTTCCAGCACTACAAGCACACTCATACACATAAACAAACATTGCTAACCCTGGTATCTAACTATGTACCTATTACAGTGGGAATACTGCTGGTAGCACATCACAGAAGCAAAACTGATTATTTTCACCAACAGAATACACATGGCTGGAAATAGTAGCAACTCCCCAATTCCATAAGTGATGTGTTCATCCATTTAAGGTGGTATAGCCCTACAATAATACTTAAGATGTCTGAACACACACACCCCACCCATACACTTAACACCATGAAATAAGGGATGGAAGAAAGTGACCTATTTATCCAGGAGCAAGAACACTAAAGTCATGGTTTCACTAAATCCATTCTTTGTATTCACAATCATGTGCAAACCTTCACAAAGCTGCTTTTATCTCACTGGAATAACTATGTATTATTTCATGGTGGCTAGCATTGCTTAGCATTACATTTATACCTTGGTTTTTCTTCAAGGAGGAGAGGGTAGCATGTATATGACTGCCACTCTCTGATGCTGTGAGCCTTCAAGTTGCTTCTGAATTGTGGTGATCCTAAGGTGAACCTTGGAGCCAGTGTTGCATATTGGTTTGAGCACTAGGCTACGCCTCTGAAGAACAGGGTTTGAATCCCTGCTCAGCCATGGACACCCACCAGATGACTTTGGGCAAGTTACACTCTCTCAGCCTCAGAGGGAGGTGAATGTAAACCCACTCTGAACAAATCTTGCCAAGAAAACCCCATGATTGGTTCACCTTAGGGTCGTCACTGGATCATCATAAGTCAAAAACAACTTGAAGGCACACAACAGCAAGGTGAACCTATCACAGGGTTTGCTTGGCAAGATTTGTTCAGAGGGGGTTTGCTTTTGCCTTCCTCTGAGGATGAGAGAGTGTGACTTGCCCAAGGTCACCCTGTGCATTTCCCAGTGTCCTACTCAAACCACTCTATCACACTGGCTCTCACTGCCTGACATACTTCTAGATATTTCCAAAGAAGAGGGGCAGCTATTTGCTGATGCCTTACCATTTTAAAAAGCTGGAAGATGCTTTTTCAAAAGAGAACTATGACCACCAAGGACCACCATGCAATTTGCCCCTTGGAAGCAAGCAAATGGTTGGCAAATTGTACATGCCAGCATTTCTACTGACAATATGAAGTCGTGCTATGTTTCCCCAGCAGGGGATGGTCTGTGATGACTGCACTTAACTGTTTTCTCTCTGACTTTCTTTTCTAAGTTTAAATGTTTCAAGACTGTTTAAGGGAGAAGAATGAGACACAGATGCAGCAGCCATAATGCTTCATTGTTTCTGCAACTTCATTACTTTCTTTCTCCCTCCCCCACCCTCAACCTTATTCCTATAAAACAGGGCTGGGCAACTGTGGTAGGTCCAGGGGCCTATTTTCTGCCCCAAGACTATCCATGAACCAGACATGGTGCCAGAAATGCCTCCTCAAATCTACAGACCAAAATCAGAAGTGATGAAAGTCCATTTCTATTGTTGAAAACGTATTTTCAAATACAACTTGTTTAAAAAGCAATTGCTGCCCCTGGAAGCTTCTCAGAGCTCCTGGTGGTGGAGTGGGGGGGAGGCTGGGAGTAAAAAGCAGTCTGGAGGAGTCTGGGAAGGCGAAGGGCCACAAACATAACGTTGGAGGGTCACATGAGGCTTCAGGGGCACAGTTTGTCCAACCTGTCTAAAAAGTTACTCCTCCAAGACTTACCCAAATTGACATCAGTGTCTTTAAAACTCTTTCTAAACAATGTTCTTAACTGGCACCAAATCTCAATATTCTACAAGTAGAAACTACTGCTGCATAATTTATTCAGTTCAGCCATAGGTTTCATAGAATTTGTAATGTTCTGTTCTTGTTCTTTTAGCACAAGAAAGGGGTAGGTTTGGGACACTTACACAGAATGCAACAGATGGGAAATACGAGATTACCAATGAAAAAGAACAGTCTACATTTACTCTTGATTAACTGCCAATCTCTCTCTTTAGCTGCAGACACCTTAGCAAGATTTTTTTAAATTGTATGGATATCAAGTCTGAGAAATCAATGGACATAACAATGTGCATGAGCCACCTAAGGCTTTGGAACGGGCTTTGCCAAAATGTATAGGAGTGCCATAAGAATTGTACACAGGATGAGGCATACCCAGTGGACTGCGCTTATTAGCCTAATTTGAAACATATGCATTCTGGGGCAAAAAGGTTCCCAATGCTTCATGTGTAATCAGATCTTCAAGCTATATGCAGTGCAGGAAGCAAACTGACCACCAAATAAAGCAAAACATTGTCAAGAAAGGGGAGGGAAAGCAAGAGGAACATGATATGACAACTGGAGCCAAATTTAAAATAAAATTATCCTGAAAAAGCATGCTAAGAAATTAAAACCATTAGCCCCAAATACACAAAATAATGAGCTCCTTTTCCCTTTCCGTCACTTTGCTCCTTTGGTCTTCTCTCTTTTGCTCCCCATGTATGAAACAAAAACTACCTCTGTACCTCAACTGTTATTTCACCTTCACTGCAAATAATTCAGCATCTAATCAGTAAAGGTATGCACCATAAAACGCTGGGGTTTTTTTTCCAACAGTCAGATAAACTAAGAAAATGCTATCTTATATTCTGTCTCTGAATGGTTTACTTTCTTCTAGTCAGGGCAATTTTCATTCAATTTTTAACTTACATGAAAGAAGTTAACAGTACAACCCTATCCACCACAAAGACCTGAGCCCAATACAACTTTCAATATAGCACGTAATTTAATTGCTATGACATTATAGTTTTGACCTCACAAACACAAGATACATCCCTCACCTACAGTTTGCTAATGACATATTTTTTTTAAAAAAAAAAAAAGATTAATAGTCGGAATTTTCTTTAGATCCTGGAGGGAGCCTGTAGCATAGCTTAAGCTTCATTCTTAATCACTATTCTTGAAGTGTTTTTTCTCAGTAACTACAAGAAACAAAACCTTTAGTGAGTGTGACCTATCTTTTAAAATTTATTTTTAAGGGTCTGCTTCTTATTACTTAGCCTGCAATAAAAATAGAAAATTTTGCCCAATGCTGATCAGGCATCCCCACCCCCACCCTATCCACCCCTGCTTGCACTGCCATTTCTTTCCTCTGAAATGTGTCTTTCCTACTGGCTCTTTTCCAACAGCATCCTCTCTCTGCTTCTCAAGCTTGGCTGCCTTTCTCATTTTGTCTGTTTCTCCTGTTGCTTCTTCCTGCTCAGGTTGATGCCTACATGAAAGTTCATTTGTACAAAAGCAATCAGTGTCTGGCGCTAGACATGTGGAATGCCAGAGGGAACTTAACACATACTTTTGCAGTGCATAACCATCAAGCACGGGCAGTGGCAGGAGAAGCTGTTTCAGTCTGACCTCCTCTTCAGAAAGGCAAAAAGAAAAGAAACATAGTAGGCTACTTTTCAAAATCATGGGATACACAATTCCCTCAGAGGGGTATGGTTGCTTCTTAGAAAATGGAGTGAACACTGCAAAACATTCCAGGGACTGCTGCAGTGTGAGAAACAACAGCTTTAACTATTAAACACTAATAGGTCACTGCTATTAATACAGGTTGAGTATCCCCATATCCGGAAATCTGAAATCCAAAATTCTCAAACATCCAAAATTGTCCACTTAAGTGCTAAGATAGTGACATCTTTCTTTCTGATGGTTCAATGTACACAAACTTCGTTTCATGCACAAACTTATTAAAAATATTCTGTATAAAATTACCTTCTGGCTATGTGCATAAGGTGTATATGAAACATAAATGAATTTTCTGTTTAGACTTGGGTCCCATCTCCACGATATTATGTACAGTATATGCAAATATTCCAAAATCCGGAAAAAAATGCAAAATCAAAAACACTTCTGGTCCCAAACATTTTGGATAAGGGTTACTCAACTTGTAGTCCTCTGCTGTTTTGGAAATCCAAGGCACATTACAGACATTTCTGTCTATCACGGCTGTGGATTTTCTAAATACTTGCTATGGGGCTAACACTACCCACAACATCTTCCTTTGGCCCATCCATGTAAGTCCTTCCTCCCAAAGACTGCATGACATCACACCATGCAGATTTCCTTGGCCAGCTTCATTCACAAAGATGTCCACCCTACTCTGTCAGGCTGCCACCTACTTCTTCTGCCTCCTTCATACACCTCCTTTTCCCTCAGCACTACCTCTTCCACCCATTCTTTCTTTGTCCCCTTCTTCTTCATCATCAATTCTTTTATTTAACTATCTGAAACTTTATGAACTTCCCTTTCTTCAAGACTTATTTATCCTTACAGCCATCACATTCAGCTACATGCCCTACATATCTACTGCCCACTGTCCTATCGTTGTTTCTCTCTGCCTACTACTTTCCCACCCCCAAAACCACAAGCTCCTGTGTCATCACAGAAGGATAGCTGGTGGCTGGGGTGCAACAGACAGGCAATAACCAATGAGTGAATACCTCAGGATGTGTCCTTTTGAGTTAGTGATTTTTCTGTGCAAAATGGCAGAATTTTTAACAGATCTTCATGCTCTTTGCTTTCATCAGGCACCCTACTAACACCTAAGATCATAACATATCCCATGAAACACAATCAATTAAATATGAACTACGTTTAACTGTATCATCCATCATGCTTTTCTAAGAACTGTAACTACAGCATGTCACTTAGAATAATCAAAATGCATGGTTTGGCAATAACTAGCCATTTCTGCCATGATCCCACTGCTAAACAAAACATCTATCCTCACTCTAGTGAAGGTTATACAAAACAGGATCTCTGTTCTCAAGAGGAGTGGAGGAGGAGAAAATCTGTTTCTTCCTAGATATGGTGTTGATTATCTCTCCATATATTTACATGAAATGGCAAGCAAAATAATCTAATTCTATATCCTAAACACAGCAGGTAAATATAGATCCAATGTTGTAACTCATGAACACTGACAGAGACAGCATAAAAGAGCTCTAACCACAGACTTTAAAAGTAGGACAGCAACATCTGCTGGCCATGGTGCATATTAAATGTGCGCTACTTTCAACAACAGAATATATTCTCAGAGCAAAAGAATGGTAAAAACAAGATGCCACTTCTCATTTACTGTAAGAACACATTCTTGCATTGACATTACAGTGAACACAGAATAACAAATCTCATTTATGCTAAATGCACAAGCTTACTTCTTTGTCAAGCACCATTTATACACACAAACTGGTTCAAGAATAGCAGACTATGTATGTAGAATTATGTACCTGGAAGTGGAAAAACATTTACAGATGTGACTTTTTCTGCCACACATTTCCTGTCTACTCCCCTATTAGTTCTATTCACATTTACAGGTACTACCTGCACTTCCATTTGCATGCAACTCGCAGACTTGGTTCAGATGTAACATTTCCCATCCTCTAAACAATGGTTTGGAGGATTGGAACAAGCCATGATCCAAGCTTCCTTATTTCCTCCTTCCCCTGAATGCTCAAACAATGAGCAACTTCCCTGTTTTTAGCAAACCATGATTTCCTTTTATATCTGAACTAGCAAGCTATGATTTGTGCAACCCTAACCCCAAATCTGATTTACAAACCATGGCCTAGAGGTGTGAGCTATCTTCTCCACATAGCCATCACACAGCTCAACAGTCCACTACAATTGTCATTACTTTCTTTGTTTTCTTCCTCTATTAACAATCACTTCTCTTCCTAGCCCTAGTATGATGATAGGTTGCTCTATTATTCCATAACAGATGAGTCAATACCTAGGAAGGACTCATTTTAATATCTCTCTCTGGCTTTTCTTCGCAAACAAAGATTCAGGAAGGACTCATCCCACACTTTCTGCAAGAGCGCTGATGACTAAAAAGGCCAATCCGAGATAAACAAGTCCGGTTGCAGAAAGCACAGCAGAAGGTTTCCTTGGGTGATGTTTTTGGGTTGTGATTCTTTCTGCGTTGTCGTTTCTCTTCAAGACTTGTTCGGCGTGAGTTCTCAAATAAGGCTGCAGCATTGTGGATAGTGTGTCTCCATGCCTCCTGATGTGAGGCCAGGGCAGACCATTATTGGTGATCAATTTGGCCAAGCTTGAGATGTTGTTCAGGGAATCCTTGTATCGCTTTTTTGGAGCGCCCCTCTTACGCTAACCCGTGGCGAGTTCACCATAGAGTACTATTTTGGGGGGGCGATGGTCCTCCATCCTAGAAACGTGCCCTGCCCAGCGCAGCTGTGTTCTCAATATCATGGCCTCAATGCTGGTGATTCCTGCTTGCTCAAGGGCAGCAACATTCGTCACATAGTCAGTCATTTTAATATACCGCACATTTAATATACTGGGGCCCATGACTTCCCAGGCAGTATCAATTGAGATTTCTGATACTGCAACTTACATTAAACTTGACACAAATAAAACTGTTTGGGATATTGTGGTGAAGTGAAAAGATAAAACCACCACTTTACTGCAAGCCAATACATTCAGTGCTTTAATGCAACACTGTGATCAAAGACAAACAAGTGAAACAAATGCCCTATATATTCCCAAAGATGTCTTTAAGAACAAGTTCGTTTATATATAAACTATCTGACAGAGAGAAGGAGGACTGTAGATCAGTTTCTCAAACGTGTTTCCAAATGCTTAAACCCCAGCTGTCTTCAGAACTGGACTGGGATGGAAAGAGCTCTATTTCAGTCTCAGAGTGAAAGCAACAGAAGAGCCCAGCAGTCCAAAAGTTCAGACCCAGCATACTCTTCAGAGGATGTGTGCTCAAGAACCTTTACATCACCCTTGTCTGTGTCTTCTTTGTCATCTTCTTAACTTAATCTTCAAGAACCTATTATCCCTTCTCCATACCACAGTGAGGAAGATGTACTTAAGATCTGCTTAAGCTGGCAATGGAGCTAAATATGATAATTAGAAAGGAGAGTGTTCTTCCTGCTGATGGACTTCATGTATCAAAACAGGTTTCCACCTGTGTTTTTGAGGGGACCAGGAATTATGTGTGTTAGTCAACTTGGAAGGCTAATGGGGGAAAGGTGTGATTCTAAAGAGATACACACCTAATTGACAGGTCTCTGGCATAAGCAATAGGTCATGTTTTGGTTTAGGGGTGGGGGAAAGAATGAGGAAGGAGAAAGTCAACAAGGATTTTTTTTTTCTTCCTTTGTAATATTAGAACCAGTGATCTTTCAATGAAGCAGAATGGTGGGAGACTGAAGGTACTGCATCCTACTAAATTATGGAATGGTGGCCAGATAGCCCTTCCAAGAACTGGAACTTGAAAATAATGTTAGAAATACTTAGTATTAATTTCATTTTCCAATAATAAGGGTGATTATATAGCAATTGTAATGTAACAAGGGTAAAATCCACTTTGTTGTGTAAAAATAATAGTTTTTTTCTCTCTCTCTCTGTTACTCCATTATGGAAATGCGATCTATGCAAGTGTGTCGGAGGAGAAACATCATATGATGCCAAGTGCCCCCATGGTGTAGTGGTTTCAGTGTTAGAATATGACTCTGGAGACCAGGATTCGAATCACCACTCAGCCATGGAAACCCACTAGGTGACCTTAAGCAAGTCATACTCTCTCAGCCTCAGAAGAAGGCAAAGGCAATCCCCCTCTGAAAAAAATCTTGCCAAGAAAACCCCACGACAGGTTCACCTTAGGGCCGCTGTAAGTCAGAAATGACTTAAAATCACAGAATTAGAAGAGACCACAAGGGCCATCTAGTCCAACCCCCTGCCATGCAGGAATACCCAATCAAAGCATTCCCAACAGATGGCTATACAGCCTCTGTTTAAAAACATCCAAAGAAAGAGCCTCCACCACTCTCCCAGGCAGTGCATTCCACTGCAACAGTATAGTGCCGTGAAGGCACGTAACAACAACAACAAGCTGGCTTGTGTTCCATCACTTCCAGTGAGGACCAGAAATTCAGAGATAGAGACCAGGAACTAAAGCAAGAGGACACTGGAGGACTGGAGGAACATTGAGATGAAGAAAGGAGGTGTGCTACAGTGAGCTGAGGAGAGAAAGGGTATGAGGGGAAAATCTGCTTGCCTGACAATAGGTAGATCTCACTCAGGGCCTTTTCTAAGTGTGGCTGGCACCTGTTCACTTGCTCAACTCCCTTTCCCCAATTCCTTGCCCTACTTGTTCATCTCAGCCCACTCTCTTGCCCTTCAAGTGACTTACCCTCACAAATGTGGTATGTAAACAAGTAACATAATGCACTGTCAGAGGACCAAAGGTATCAGTAATACAATTAGTTATTTGATGTTAAAGGCTGGTGATAAAAAGTTATTTCTGAGGGCTCTGCAGATGATTAATGTAACAAATAATTATATAAGTTATTTTCTAAGCTCTCCTTGAATACCTGTTACTAGAGAACAGCAGGAGAGAATAAATTCCTCACCACAGGTATCTGATTGGCACAATGGGACTAGAAGGACATTTTGTCTGATGTAGCAGTGCACTTCATACAATCTCAATTAAGAAGGTATTCTTCCAGAAACTGTTTTCAAATCACTATATTTTCATTTAAATATGGTACACAGTCCATTTAAACATCACACATAAGCCCCCAAATCTAGTAGTATTGGGTATAAAAGTTCACATTCTTCATTTGCTTAGAAATTTATTAGGGCATACAAACATCTGTGCTACCTTCTTTCCAGCCATCTAAGGAATATGATTTCTTGCTACCTGTGTTGAAAGCTTGCCTAACATCTTTACAAGGATTCGGAATTTTAAACTCCTGGATAACATTTTCAGAAGTAAATTACTTGCAAACAAATAGCATTATTGCTCCCACACTGGAAAATACTAGAGACAAAGTTAAACACTTTCAAATCTCATGCACTTAAATGGAAGAGAGGAAAGCATGTGTCACCTTTCCTCCACTGAAATGAATTAGACTTAAAAGTGCTCAGCTTTGGCTGTATCGTGTCCATTGTGTCTTAACTGTCTTCTCATACAGTTAAAAATGATACTTATGTTTACCGTTCAGAAACCTTGACATTCTAGTCACGTACAGCCACTAAATCTATCTGGAGTTCTCACCATTCTTTTTTGGACTAACATTTCTGAAACAATTTTAGATTTGAATAGAAAAAGCTGAGATACTAAGAGGGTAATATACAAACAGCAATCTTATACTGTCAGAAAATTGGTTCATTTAGCTCAGACTTAGTGACTTAGGACAGTGAAGAAGTTGTTAGGAAAAAAATCAACTCATTTGAGATGTGATGCTAGAGAAGAGTTCTGTGGATACCATGGACTGCTAAAAAGATAAATAAATGGGTTCTAGAAGAAATCAAGCCTGAACTCTCCCTAGAAGCCAAGATGACTACTGCTGTATTTTGGACATATCGTGAGAAGACATGACTCACTAGAAAAGAAGATTATTTGTATCATTATTGTTGTTAATTTATATAGTACTATCTATGTACTACAATGGTCCGCCCTGGCCTCACATCGGGAGGCATGGAGACACACTATCCACAATGCTGCAGCCTTATTTGAGAACTCATGCCGAACAAGTCTTGAAGAGAAACGACAACACAGAAAGAATCACAACCCAGAAACATCACCCAAGGAGACCTTCTGCTGTGCTTTCTGCAACCGGACTTGTTTATCTGGGATTTGCCTTTTCAGTCATCAGCGCACTTGCAGAAAGCGCGGGATGAGTCCTTCCTGAATCTTCATTTGCGAAGAAAAGCCAGAGAGAGAGAGATCTATGTACATGGCGCTTTACATTAAAACAAGCAAAAAAACCCCAAAAACCATTGCATTATGTGTGGGGATGCCTTTAAAGATTTCTCAGAAACTTGCAGTTGCTAGGTTACTAGTGGAGACCAGTTATAGAGAACATATTTTCACACTTCCTATACCGCTTACACCAACTGCTGATCTATTTTGGAGCATACTTTAAGTGTTGGTTACTACCTATAAAGGCCTAAGCAGCTTGGGACCTGACTACTTGAAGGACTGCCTTTTACCTTAACAATTTGCCCAAAGCATGTGATCATTACAGCCCCTTGTCTGACTCCCAACTCCCATTTTAGGTAAGATGCGCTCTGACCAGACAGGACATTGCTGTGTTTTTTTTAATAAAAAAAAGCTTGGTGCTATACATTTGGAAAACCCTCCCCAGAGGAGCCTGCTTGATGTTAATGCTGATGTACTTCTGGTGCCAGCAAAGATGGCTTATTTGCCCAAGCATTTTACCATAACACAGAGTGGATTTTAACTGCTGTTTTATCACCCTGCTGGCTTTTTATTGATTCATACTGCGGCTCCTCAGTACTTTTATTGTTGTATTTTATTGTTCTGTTTTACTCTTTTAATTACATACTGTCCTATGAGCGTACATTGAAAGGTACCCCACAATTTACTGAACAAAATAAACATTAGCATTTACCCATATTATGCATGTTGCCTTAAAATATAGTATTTTCTCCAAGCTCAACTCTGAGAGATGCATTTATTTAAAATCATATTTCAACATTTATTCACATATTTAAAATTATTTCATGGGCTGTCTTTAAGAGTAAACAGCCTGTCAAAGTAGCTTCCAACAGGTGATAGAAGTGCCAGTCATGACAATAAAAATTTCCAAACAAAATTAACCATTATTGACCAAAAGTTTTTAAAAATCCCATTAAAAGCAGCAGGGGGCAAGAATCCAATAAATAATTTCAGCTAAACAAATTTGGCTGCCCATAAAACTAACCTTAAGAAAAAAAACCAGAGAAAACACAAGCATCTTAACAGGTCTTCTAAAGGTCTTGTAATGACACAGGTGAACAGGTGACACATGTAGGAATATAAGAAATGCCTAAATAGAACTATGAGTCCCAACTACAGAAGATCTACTGTATCAACAAGTAACTTGGTGAATCAACACTTATGTCAGTGAGTCTGCTGTACCTGGGGCTAAAAATGGTATTTCACCCCCAAAGCTGACCTAGTCCAGTATTCTATTCACACACTAGCCAACCAGTTTCCTATGGGATGTTCACAAGCAGGGCATCAGCGCACCAGCATCTTCTTCTATTCCAAAGCAACCGATATACAGAAACATAATGCCTTTGATACTGGTGGCCCTATATAGTCATCCTCATAAATAGAGTCAATGATGGCCCTGTCCTCTGTAAATTCATCTAATCAACCTTTAAAGACCTCTAGGTTGGCAACCATCACTACATCCTGTGGCAACGAATCCCACAGTTCAACCATGTGCTGTGTGAAGAAGTACTAGAACTTCTACCACTCAGCTACATTGGATGATTCTGCGTTTCATATCAGGAGAGAGGATGAAGAGCTTCTCTCTATTCCCTTTCTCTACTCTATGCACTACTTACACATCTCCCATTACATGTTTTTTTAAAAACAGAAACAAACAAAAAAACAATTGGAACTGTGTTCCACAGCCATAGGGGCAACATCTTAAAAAATTCTCTTCTTTGTGCTTACTTACTGGTCTGATTATTCTCACTTGCAGGCACAGGAGTCAAGGATTTGGCAGTTCATCTCAAAAGTGCAGGCAGATTTCTGAGGGTGGGAGTCCTTCAACTATGAGTCCGAAACAACTGAAGGCTTTTTACACTGATTTAAAAGAGTGCTTTAAATTGGGATTGGAAATGTTTAAATTGGAAATGGAAACTAACAAAATGAATTGTATCAGGGATAAATGTAAGACACTATATCTAGGCAGGAAAAATAGAATGCACAAATGTAGGTCAGATGATACCTGGCTTGAAAGCAGTACATATCTAAGAGATCTAGGGGTTTTAGTAAACCACAAGGTAAACTTGAGTCAAGTGTGATGCACCAGCCAAAAAAGCCAATGCAAACACCGATAGGAGAATAGTGTCCAGATCTAGGCAAGCAGTAGTGCCACTCTGTTCTGCTTCTACTTCATCTAGAGTACTGTGTCCAGTTCTGGGCACCACAGTTCAAGAAGGATGTTGATGAGGTAGAACATGTCCAAAGAAAGGTGACCAATCTTATCAAAAGGATCTTGTAGCACTTTTGAGACTAACTCAGCGAAAGAAGCTGCAGCATGAGCTTTCACAGACGTAGGCTAGATGAAATATACAAAAGCTCACACTACAGCTTCTTTCTCTCAATTAGTCTCAAAGGTGCTACAAGATCCTTTTGCATACTGATATTCCAGACTAATACGGCCATGTGTTTGAATTCTACCAAGGTGATCAAAGGTCTGGAAACCAAGCCTTATGAGGAACAACTTAGGGAGCTAGGTATGTTTCACTTGTTGAAGAAAATATTGTGAGGAGACATGATACCCAGCTTTAAATATCAGAAGGGATATCCTGTAAAAGATGAAGCGAGCTTGTTTGCTGCTGTTCCAGAGACTAAAACACTAACCAATGTATTCAAATTACAAGAAAATAAGATTCCAGTTAATAGATACAGTTAAGAACTTCTTGACAGTAAGAGCTGTCCAAGAGTGGAATAGACTGCCTCAGAGGGTGGTGGTCTCTCCTTCTTTGGAGGTTTTTAAACAGAGATTTGGTGGGCATCTCTTAAGAATGCTTTAGTTGTATACTCCAGCATGGCAGAGGGTTGGCCCTTGTAGTCCCTTCCAACTCTAGGATTCTATTATTGTATGTTAACAAAAGCCAGTACAATAGGACCCCCCCGTATCCACTGATTCATTATTCACTGATTCAATTATCCACAGGACACAAGAACACACCTACCACACAGTCTTCCTAGAAAATGTGTCCTCTCTAGCCATTTTCTAGGTCCTCCAAGGCAATTCTATGGCATTTTAAACTGGAAGTCCCATTATTTTCAATGGTGTTTGCTATTATTCACAGTTTTTGGTATCCACGGCCCCCCAGAACCAATCTCCAGCAAATACAGGGATGCTACTGTACTGTGGAGTAGAGGTTTCACAAAATTCACCTCCCAACACTTTAACAGTCTCATTCTGCATCAGCTGACTTTGACAAATCTGTTTAAAAGCACCCCGAAATTACAACAGTTCAGCCTGTACATCATCATTGCATGGACAATGAGAGTGAGGCCTAGGCAAATATAATAATAAAATAGAGGTCAATCCTCTCAGGTAGGTCGGGAACTGGCTTACTGGCAGGATGAAAAGTGCTACGGGCCATCACAGTTACCTGAGCTGAGGATGAAAAGTACTACTGGCCATCACAGTCACCTGAATCAAAGACACACCCAGCTCCTCAGTGGGAGTACAACTCCATCTAGGATAAACAGATTGTAAACCTCCATCCAGAGCAGTCCACTTTCTACTCGCTATGCTTCCTTCTTATGTAAATTAAAACTTTACATAAGAGAACACAAATGCTCCCAGTCTAAGTCTGGGGATATATAGGAATAGGACAGCAGCAACCTATATGTAAAACCAGAAATTTATCTCTTAACCCATATTTGCATACTTATTAATTACAATTGCATCCTACCATTCTCTAATGAGCTCAACACAATATACATAGGTCTCCTCCTCCCTCAGTCTATCCTCACCATAGCTTAATGAGGAAGGTCAGACCAGGAGAAAATGGCTGGTACTCAAGGGCACCCAATGAGCATCATGGCTCAGTGAGGACTTAAACCTCGAGCTCCCACTCCCAATACAATATGCTAACCACTATGCAAAACTATCTCAGACTCAGTAGACAAGCCTCTCTCTCTCTCTCTCTCCCTCTCTCTCTCTCTCTCTCTCTCTCTGGCTTCTCTCCGCAAACGAAGATTCAGGAAGGACTCATCCCACGCTTTCTGCAAGCGCCCTGATGACTAAAAAGGCCAAACCGAGATAGACAAGTCCGGTTGCAGAAAGCACAGCAGAAGGTTTCCTTGGGTGATGTTTCCGGGTTGTGATTTTTTTCTGCGTTGTCGTTTCTCTTCAAGACTTGTTCGGCGTGAGTTCTCAAATAAGGCTGCAGCATTGTGGACAGTGTGTCTCCATGCCTCCTGATGTGAGGCCAGGGTGGACCATTGTTGGTGATCAATTTGGTTGAGCCTGAGGTGTTGTTTTAGGGAGTCCTTGTATCACTTTTTTGAAGCGCCCCTCTTATGCTGACCCGTGGCGAGTTCACCGTAGAATACTACTTTGGGAGGCGATGGTCCTCCATCCTAGAAACATGCCCTGCCCAGCGCAGCTGTGTTCTCAATATTATGGCCTCAATGCTGGTGATCCCTGCTTGCTCAAGGACAGCTCAAGGACCTGTTGTTTCATCCTTCGCCTATCGCTACAGGGCTTTTTTTTTTTAATTGGATTTGTCCTTCGAGCCTGTGCAATGGATTTGTCTGATGGAGCGCAGCGTGCACAGAACTGGCCTCACCCTTTAAACCAAAGGTTTATCTGCTGGCCTTGCAAGCATGGACGGTAGCAGTGAGGTCCTTGGGCTATAGGTTGATTAGAGTTTCCTTCTCTTAGATGGTTGACCTTACAGGGTTGGACGAGCACCATCTGCCCGGGTTTGGGATTAGAGTCTTCCTTCTCCTAGGATGGTTGCCATAAGGCTAGAGAGCCCATCCTGCCCTTTGACGCTCTTTGTCAGACCCTTCGGTTTTGACCTGTCTGGCATGGGAGACCCTACTGGTGGCTATTGTGCCACCGCCAGCATAGCTCAAAACATCATGAGGGTACGCAAGCCTCTCTCCCACGACAAGGGGGCATCAATGGAGAGGGTAGACAAGCACATTCTACCTTAAAACTAGTTTCTCTTCAGTACCAGAAAGTATTTGAAATTGGCAACTGCACACAACAATATGCCATGTAGTTTTATGATTAAATTAGTAATCCAAAGATTTGCATCCTTCTCTGGCGTAAGTATTATCAGGCTTTTCATCGCTGTTGTGTATCTTCATTTTTTTTTCTGACTTATGGTAACCTTATAGTGAACGTGTCACAAGGTTTTGTTGGTGAGATTTCTTCAGAGGAGGTTTGCCGTTAACTTCCTTTTAGCTGAGAGAGTTGACTTGCCCAAGGTCACCCAGTGGGTTTCCATGGCTGAGCGAGGGTTTGAATCCTGGTCTCCGGAGTCATAGTCCAACATTCAAACCACTACACTACGCTGGCTCTCCACTTATCTCCACTGACATAAAATGGGCATCTGCTGGGGAACTATGCTTCAGACAGTTCCAAAACATAGTTTACCCAAGCATTCCAACTACATTTTAAGAAGTTGCTAGCTGACAAGTAATTTTTACTAGTCCATCGGCCTATTTAGAAAACCAGCATTTTGTAGTGGTTTGAGCACTGGACTAAAATATTGGGAGACCGGGGTTCAAATTCCCCCCTCAGCAATGGAAACCCACTGAGTGGTCTTGGGCAAATCATACTCTTTCAGCCATAGAGGAATGCAAAGGCAAACTCCTCTGAATAATTCTTGCCAAGAAAAACTATGATATGGAGACCCTAAAGAGAACATAAGTTGGAAAGACAGGTCGACCCCCATATCCACAGATTTGGTATCCAAGGTTTCACTTATCCATATAAAAAAAAGTTCTCTCTAGGCATTTCTAGGTCCTCCAATGTGATTCTATGATCAAGTTCCTGTGTTCATCTCACTGAAAACAATAGGGTTCCCTATTATCCATGGTTTCAGGTATCCATGGGGGTTGTTGGAACGTATCCCCCACGGACACAAGGACAAACCTGCCTATTTATAGCATCCTGAAAGAAACGCCACCAAAAAACAAACGAAAGAAACCCACGTTTTTTTCCTACACAACAAAATGCCGGTACTGCCCTGTTATTCTTAGGCATTACAGGTGACCAAATTGGTTCACTAACAAATGCCCTAGTATGATTAAATGTCAAGCGGTATTGAACACCACAGAGGTAATTTTTAACACCATAGCATTTTTAACTCAGAAGCTTCTTTGCAATTATTCTCAAGCTCAACCATTTTGCAGATGGGAAAAAGATAAGAAAATATAAATGAATCACTCCAAACCAATCAGTATGCACAAGGCTAAGCAATTCAGATCCAAAAGCCATTTACAACCTAGTAGTTCTTTGGACTATTTACACTGATGTAGTGCCACTGAATGATACTCCCCCCCCCACACACACAAATAGAGTTCTGCCTACCACTAAACATTATTTCAACACAATTATCTTGAAAATTATTAAGAAGTCAAAGATCAGGAACATATTCTTTTGGTGATACAGTTCAACCATATATGAAATTGATATTACAGGGAAAACTAAAGGTGACTGAAAATAAATACAAACATTTCTACTCAAAAATAAAACAAAAACAAAAAATAAAACAGAGAAATGATTAATTCCCTACCTTCTTGAGAGGAGACAATGGGTGGCAAGTAATCAGGAATGTATTCTTTCCTCTCTTCTGCATCTTTGCTTCCAGGCTGGGGGAACTGCAAAACATTATTCTTGCTGACAGGGAACGAGGGGATTTGATGTGCAAAAGTAACTGGTTCAATATTGAGTATGTAATCTTCCAGTTCATGCAGGTTCACCCCCATAAGCTTGAAGGCTTCACCTACATCCTCCAAAATTGGATCTGTCCGGCCATCTGGAACAAAAATAAATATTAATAAGAAAAAAACTGCATGATAGGGCAGGTGCATGCATTGTTCTTTTTTTAAAAAAGGAAAGCAATACATTACTATCAGAAAAAAAATCCTAGATGCCTCATTGCTTAGGTGTGCAAAATTTCACTGTGATGACAAGAAATGTTTCTGAAGACTCTACAAGGCTGTAAATCCTAAATACTGAATACCGGGCAACTCACAATTTGACTTTCTTTTCCAATTTTAGTTCTGACATTACAACGTATACTGAGAAGACTACAGAAATAGTGACATCAAAATAATGTACCCACACACACACATGTTAAATTTAAACTGCCAAGAATCCCCAAAGCAGATTAATTTTTCTGCATTCATCCAGATATACACAGGTGGAGACCCATGATAGTTTGTGGTGAGTACAGAGGAGAAGGAAGGGCTGGGCAAGACCTTCTATTCTTCTTTTTTCCAACCAAGCTTCCCACCACCATTCCTCCATGAGTGAGTTTGGTTATAGGAATCTGGGATGTGTTTCTCACTATGGAAATTTTCATACCACCTATTTGTTCCGTTGCAGGCACGGAACAGGGCCGCTGAAAGATTTCTCTTTCAGATGACGTTCACCCCCTTCCGTGCCCTCAACGTTACCATTCTGTTTTCTCCCTGTGATATTTCAATCACAGGGAGAAGTCGTTAATGATCATCCTGTTCCGTTTCTATCATGGAATCAGGGATGTGGGGAAAGGAGCCCCATCCCTGTTCGGATATAGCAGGCACAGGGGTGGAGGTCCCGTCTGAGCACTTTCAGCAACAAACAGGACACCCAGGTAAGTGGCACACTTTCCCCCTCCTCCCCAGATTACTTGTATTTTTTTAAAATTTTTTAATTTATTTTGTTTTATTTTATTTTGGTATTATTTCATTAAGAAAATCATTTTATCATTATTATCATAAATTTGCAATATTCTTAATTTTAATGTTAACATATTTTATCTCATCAAATTTTGTTATATTTCACTTAAGTCTGGTTCAATTAATCAACTTATTGTATTATATTATACTGTATTTTATCTATCTTATTTTATTTTCATAATGTTTGATGTTAACTGTTTTGATATGGTCAATTGACTAATTAAATAAACTACAGTTGTCCCTTCACATTCGCTGGGGTTTGGTTCCAGGACCCACCCGTGAATACCCAAATCCGTGAATAGTCAAGTCCCATTATATGCAATGGCATAGCAAAATGGTGTCCCTTATATAAGATGGCAAAATCAAGGTTTCCTTTTTGGATTATTATTTTTTTAAGAATATTTTCAAGCCGTGAATACTTAAAACCATGAATGCCAAATCCATGAATGTGGAGGGACAACTGTATAGCTAACTAACTAACGTAAAGGAAATATATTACTAGTGAAATATAATCACACTGGGGATACAGGTAACAGGGATGGCTCCATTATCCAACTCCATGTGATATTGATAGCATAGTGATTTGGTTCAGCTAACAGATCGAGATTCCAAACAGTCACCAGGAGACAGCAGAAACGTTCCTTATAATTCTTAAGAAAATAAGTAGCTATCTAATACCAGGTCAGATTTTGTGTTTATATAAGCTAGTACTATCTGCTGATTAGATGTGTTTTTCCAGGTCTCAAGGAAAGTATCTTTCTCATGACATGCCAACTAGAGTGGGTCAGAGATTGAACCTGAGGCCTTTGGCATGCAAAGCATATATTTTGCTACTGAGCAATAGTTCCTCTTCATATCTTCTTGCTAACAATTCCCAGACTAAACCAAAGAATATCTCTCTGGCTTTTCTTTACAAACGAAGATTCAGGAAGGATTCATCCTATGCTTTCTGCAAGCGCGCTGATGACTAAAAAGGCCAATCCGAGATAAACAAGTCCGGTTGCAGAAAGCACAGCAGAAGGTCTCCTTGGGTGATGTTTTTGGGTTGTGATTCTTTCTGCATTGTCGTTTCTCTTCAAGACTTGTTCGTCGTGAGTTCTCAAATAAGGCTGCAGCATTGTGGATAGTGCGTCTACATGCCTCCCGATGTGAGGCCAGGGCAGACCATTGTTGGTGATCAATTTGGCTGAGCCTGAGATGTTGTTTCAGGGAGTCCTTGTATCGCTTTTTTGGAGCACCCCTCTTACGCTGATCCATGGTGAGTTCACTGTAGAGTACTATTTTTGGGAGGCAATGGTCCTCCACCCTAGAAATGTGCCCTGCCCAGTGCAGCTGTGTTCTCAATATCATGGCCTCAATGCTGGTGATCCCTGCTTGCTCAAGGACAGCAACATTCATCACATGGTCAGTCCAGTGTATATTTAGAATTGTGCATAGACAGCGCTGATGAAAGCGTTCGAGGAGTTGTAGGTGGTAGCGATAGGTGACCCATGTTTCAGATCCATAAAGGAGAATAGACAGTACAATGGCTCTATACACACTGATTTTTGTGCATCAGAACAATGATAACATCAGAAAAAGGATAATCCTGTTAACTGTTCTTGTGCATTTATAACACTGTCCCACATTTTATGTCCCTTATCTTAATATCAAATGCCAACTTTTACCAGTTGCTTACTCCACAGTAGTATAAGTCAATCCCCATTCTAAAAGCGATACCAGCTGCTTACCCTGAATTCATCCAACCCATTCCCATCTCTACAACAATCCTATTTGATTCCTCCCCACTCTTAATTCTGCTGTCTGCTCTACTAATCCCATGGTACAAATTCTACAAACCAAGAGTCAGGCCAAGCTGGTCCTCTTACTTCATCACGCCTACACAACAGTCTTGCTAATCTCCAGGATCACCACCAGAGGGCAACACTATCTCTTGCTATTATTAACAGCTGCAATGTTCATCCTTCCCTCCCTATGACAAAGCACACAAGTCCACAAATGCCAGCTGACTTTGACAGCTTGTCAAGATTTATGCTCATTAAAGGACCTGCACGTCCCAGGTGGGGGGCAGTATCTCGCCTTCAAATTCCAGTATAATCCCTGTCATGTGCCACATCACAACTGCCAGAGAGGAAGCACAATTACTATTGGTATTTTTACATACACCCCATCTATCCCACATACAGGTCAACTCTCATATCCACAGATTTGATATCCACAGTTTCACTTATCCACACACAAAAAACGCTCTCTCTAGGCATTTCTAGATCCTCCAATGCAATTCTATGGTCAACTTCTGGTGTCTGTCTCACTGAAAATAATAGTGAAACTATTATCCATGGTTTCAGGTATCCAAGGTCTTCGAATGTATCCCCCGCAGATATGGAGGTCAACCTGTAATCTATCTTGGTGACCTAAACACCCTAAAGCAGTGGTGCATAACTTGTGGCCCTCCAGATGGTTTGGCCACTAACTCCCAGAATGCCTGATCATTGGACCAGCTGGCTCAGGCTTCTGGGAGTTGGAAGCCAAAACACCTGGAGGGCCGCAAGTTGTGCACCACTGCCCTAAAGGCACCAGATCCTGTCTGATCTTGGAAGCTAAGCTGGGTCAGCCCTGGTTAGTACTTGGATGGGGGACCACCAACAAAAACCAGGTACTGTATGCTATATTTCAGAGAAAATGGCCAAGCCATCTTCTTGCCTAAGATAACCCTATGAAATTCATGGGGTCGTCATAAGTCAATAGGAGACTTGAAGACACATGTGCACACACCCACACACACACACACAGTCAATCTTATTTATTTTGCCTGAACCTCTGTGCAAACTGAACTCACTCTCTTTCATACAGTTCGCTCATACATGCTTGTGCTAAAAGACTGAGATATGAGTTCTTGCTTCAGCCATACACTTACTAAGATTTCAATCTTACTCATTTTTCTTAGGAGTAAGCCCCACAGAATTCATTGGGGCTTCCTTCTCTGGCTGTGCACATGGATATGGTGTAAGTTGATGCTACTCAAAGTCATGGTCTGTGGACCAGGGCCAGTCCCTGAGCTATCTGTTGCTGTTCCCTGGAAAGTTTTCAAGAAGGAAAGAAACAATTATAGCCAATGGGCACAAATGTGTTACTAGACCTGGGAAAAAGCAGCCAATACACCACATCACATAGCTTATGAAGCATTGCTTTAAGTGGCCTTAAGGAAACAGCTGTCCTGTCAGCCTCAACTCCACATTTACAATACAAAGACAACCACACAGTGTTACTATAGAGAACACCTGTGAGGATTACCCAAACCAAATACATGAAGCATTTTGAGCTTCCAACAATGCTATTGAAATACCAGCCACAACACAGGGCCACACCCCCTTCAATGCCATCTCAACAACAATCCACTTTTTCCACTCCCAATGCATTAATTAATCCCTAATTAATACCACTACCACCACTACTTACACTTGGGCAGGGGAATATGTGGCCATTCGGTTCACAAACTACAACTTCCATCACCCCAGCCACCTTGGCCCAAAGATGATGGAAGTTATGATTAATCAACATCTGGGAGGACTATATGTTCTCACCTCCCCATGGAGAGCCTTCTTCAGCTGTTCCTTCCCATCTCCATGACAATCCCGTGTCTCCTTCCCTCTCAATTTCCCCCTATGCATCACTATGACAGCCCTGCTGGCTCTTTCAATCTCTCTCTCAGTACAGGAGTCTACCTATCACAGATAGTGTGTGGACATAACTCTGTTTCAGTTGAAGACTTAACCCATGTTCTGTTTGAATGTTCCATGTAAAATGACCTTAGAAATACTTATATTTTTCCTCTGTTAAAATCATTTAAGGGCTTCTCATCTCATGCCAAGGTTTACTTTTTGTTATCTGATACAAAAAAATTGTATCCTTTAGAACTTCTAAATTCTTTGCTACGGCTACGCAATTGTGCTCTACGCAATTTAAGATGGGTTTGGAAAGTGTCCCTTACCCATGAAGCTCAACTATTTCTACTGTAAGTTGTTTTTATTTGTTTTTGGTTTTTTTTTACATTTGTGTAAGCTGGCTGCTTGCTTGAAACAATAAATTGACTGACTGACATACCTGCCCAAGCACTTCATCACTATATGACAGCCCCCATGATCCTGCACCGGCCCCTACTACTGAGCTATGTCTAACAGGGCCACAGCCATCATCATAGCAATGCCGTGGTCTTCCAACCCCCGCCCCACACACACAATGCTGTTACAATGCTATTATTCCACTTTAACTGCTATGGTCAGCTCTGGTTAGTACTTGGATGGGAGATCACCAAAGAATACAAGGTGCTGTGGGCTGTATTTCAATGAAAGGAAATGGCAAAACCACCTCTGAGTCTTCCTTGCCTAAGAAAAGCCTATGAAATTCATGGGGTTGCCATAAGCCAACAGGCAACATGAAGGGGCATATGCACACGCACTGAGGCCTAACCAACCAGATTCCAGCCATAAGCTAAACAAACAAACAAAAAATCTATTCCATTAAAATGAAATTGCAGCATAATCTTTTTATTTTCCCGTAACTACACTGCTATAACTATAGTGCTATTATTCCACTTAAACTGCCATGGCTGCCTCCTGTGGAATTCTGGGGTTTGTAGTTTAGTGAAGCCTAAGAGCTCTCCCAGGATTCCACAGGAGGCAGCCATGGCAGCTTAAGTGGAATAATATAGCACTATAACAGTGTAGTGTGATAAAGCCTAGTACTGTATACTTTGTTAAGGTCAACTGTATACTTTGTTAACTGTAACTTACACACTGCTTTAACTATCATGGCTCCATCCTATGGAATCCTGGGGCTTGTAGTTTGTTGTGGCCCCTGAGCTCTTTGACAGAGAAGTCTAAATATCTCACAAAACTACAAATCCCAGACTGCCATAGCATTGAGCCATGGCAGTGGAAGGAGTGTCAAACTGCATTATTGCTGCAGTGTGGCAGCAACCTAATTACCACACTACACTGTTATAGTGCTATTATTCCACTTCAGCTGCTCTGACTGCCTCCTGTGGAATTCTAGGGTCTGTAGTTTAGTGAAGCCTACCTAAGAGCTCTCTGGCTGAGATTGCTAAATGCCTCTCCCTAAACTGCAAATCCCAGGATTCCACAGGAGGCATCCAGAGCAGTTAAAAGTGGAATAATTGTGCTATAGGTTTTCTGTGATTTTTTCTCTGGCTCTGAGGCCGTGTTCTGGAATAGTTTATTTCTGACGTTTCGTCTGCATCTGTGGCTGGCATCTTCATTCTCTGAAGAATAAACTCTTCCAGAACCCGGAAAAAAACAAGGAAAATCTATGGATACAGACCGTGAAAGCCTTCGACTTCACAATTGTGCTATAACCGAGTACAGTAGGACCCCCGTATCCGCTGGGGTTTGGTTGTGGGGGGAGGCTGTGGATACCGAAAACCGTGGATAATAGTGAACGCCATTGTAAATAATGGGACTTGCAGTTTAAAATACCATAGAGTTGCCTTGGAGGACTTAGAAAATGGCTAGAGAGGACACATTTTCTAATAATAATAATAATAATAATAATAAAATTTTATTTCTATCCCACCCCTCTGCAACGCAATCGGGGCGGCTTACAATGTAAAAACTCCATAGTCACAATACCCTAGCCCACCCACCCCTTAAAATAATATTAAATTATAAAGGATTAAAAACATACAATAATTTTAAAAAATCCAATTGCAGCTCAGAAAGGACAGCCGAGTCTTGGGATAGTTATTCAGGAAAGGCCTGCCGGAAAAGATCCGTCTTGACAGCTTTTTTAAAGACGGATCTCATCCGGCAGGCCATTCCATAATAGCAAGTTTCTATGGTAGGTGTGCTGCGTTGTGTCCCGTGGATAATTGAATCAGTGGGTAATGAATCAGTGGATACGGGGGTCCTACTGTCGGGTGATAAACTCCTGCCAATATCCGTCCACGTTATTGGTTTACAGTGCTTCCTATCTTCCCAGTAGCAAAGATCTCCACAGCAGCCCCCCACCCCCGTGGCCGTGGCCCCCCATCGCCATGGCAACCCCCCCCCAGGACTCACAGAGCTCGCAGTATCTCCGGCAGCCGCGGCCCAGGGAGTGGAGGTAGCGCTGGAGCACGTCGGTGAGGAGGTCGCAGGCGGAGAGCTGCACCGAGTCCCAGCCCAGCGCCTGGCACACCTGCGCCACCGACACCCGCAGCAGCCACCGCGAGTAGCTCTCGCACATCCTCTTCCTGCGGCCTCACTGCGGCTCGACGCTGCCCCGCGGGGCCATGGCCCGAGACGAAGAGTCCGCGCCCCTCGCCGCCTCGGCTCCCGCTTCTTCTCCTGAGGCTGCTGAGGCTGCTGCCGCCATCTTGGGGTCGCCTGGCAGCCCGGCAGACAGCGCCTGCCGAGCCCAGAGCGCGTCGATAGAAAGAAAGCTCGCTGGCGGGATTCCTCCCATCGATTGCTCCGGGATCGCCTATCTAGGCAGAAAACCAGGAAAGAGCAACCGGAGGAGAGGGGGAAAAGTTTAGCTTTCTATACCACTGGTTCTTATCCTTTTCTTTACCAGGGACCCCCTTTATTTGTTTATTTATGTATTTATTTATTTTCCCACTTGCGTAGTATTTTTGTGGTTGTTACCCGCAAAACACAACCTACAGTTATTTACTTACTGCACACATTAGGAGCCTACTTACACTACAAACAAAAGTACAAACCACATTAAGAAACAGACAACATGAATGACATTAACAATACAGTAGCCCCCGTATTCACTGACTCATTATCCACTGATTCAATTATCAACGGGACACAAAGCAGCACACCTACCATAAAGTCTTCCTAGAAAATGTGTCCCCTCTAGCTATTTTCTAGGTCCTCCAAGGCAACTCTATGATATTTTAAACCAGAGGTCCCATTATTTTCAATGACGTTCGCTATTATCCATGGTTTTCGGTATCCACGGGCCCCCAGAACCAATCCCTGGTGGATAAGGGGTTCCTACTGTACATACAACAATAAGGGCTTCCCCCTCTGACAAAATGACAGCATGTTAGCATGTTGCATGCCTATGGAAACAACTCACAGAAGATATCTAAGATTCCAATACGATTGCAGCCATTTCCAATTCAAAGCACTGCCTTTTGGATTGGCCTCAGCTCCAAGACTTTTCACCAAAGTACTAGTTCCAATAATTACTTGGTTAAGATTATGAGGGGTCCAAATACATCCATATTTGGATGATATAGTGGTAAAACATGCCATCTTTTTTTTTAAAAAAAGGGGGGGGGAGAAGACCCAAATAATTACTGCCCAGTCAGCCTGCTTTCTGCTTTGGTCAGACCTCACCTGGAATACTGTGTCCAGTTCTGGGCACCACAATTCAGGAAGGATATGGAGAAGCTGGAACATGTCCAGAGGAGGGAGACCAACATGGTGGGAGGTCTCGATGCCATGTCCTATGAGGAGCGGCTTAGGGAACTGGGTATGTTTAGTCTGGAGAAGAGAAGGTTGAGAGGTGACATGATAGCCATGTTTAAATATTTGTAGGGATGTCATACTGAAGATGAGGCAAGCTTGTTTTCTGCTGCTCCAGAGACGAGGGCACGGAGCAATGGGTTCAAATTACAGGAAAAGAGATTCCACCTAAACATTAGGAAGAACTTAGTGACCTGCCTCAGAGTGTGGTGGAGTCTTCTTCTTTGGAGGTTTTTAAGCAGAGGCTGGTGGCCATCTGTCGGGAATGCTTTGATTGTGTATTCCTGCATGGCAGGGGGTTGGATTGGATGGCCGTTGAGGTCTCTTCCAACTCTATGATTCTATGTTATCTTTTATTGCCACAGACCCCCAAGATTTAATTCAGGATTTAAAACAACAATAATGTAATACCTGATAACTAGTTGTACCCAGTGTAACATACCCCCTTATACTAGATTTGAAAGGTTCACGTGGTTCAGCTACAAGCTATTCTTTTAGCCCCAGAAAACACACTTTGCAGTAGTATACCACCTACATTTGTATTTCCCATTGGGGACTACTTTTCATAGAATCATAGAATTGTAGAGATGGAAGAGACCACAAGGGCCACAATGTCCAACCTCCTGCCATGCAGGAAATCATGATCAAAGCATCCCTGACAGATGGCCATCCAACCTCTGTTTAAAGACCTCCAAGGAAGGAGACCCTACCACGCTCCGAGGGAGTGTGTTCCACTGCTGAAGAGCTCATACTGTCAGAAAGTTCCTCCTAATGTTGAGGTGGAATCTCTGTTCCTGGAGCTTGCATCCATTGCTCCGTGTTCTAGTCTCTGGAGCAGCAGAAAACAAGCTTGCTCCATCCTCAATGTGACACCCCTTCAAATACTTAAACTTTTATGATTTATCATCTTTCTAAATTTCAAACATAATACATTGTTTTGCATGTGGTTGGTGATTGGCTGAGGGAGTGAGAGGAGGGAGGGGCCCTTGTGAGGCTGGGGTGTAGGAGCAAATTGAGTGGCAGGAGTAGATTGTGAGGTGGAGAGTGGATTTGCATGTGGGTGGTGATTGGTTGAGGGAGTGAGAGGAGGGAGGGGCCCTGTGAGACTGGGGGTGTAGATGTAGGTTGAGTGGCAGGAGTGGATTGTGAGGTGGAGAGGGATTTTGCATGAGGGTCGTGATTGGCTGTGGTGGTAGTGTAGGTGCAGATTGAGTGGCAGGAGTGGATTGTGAGGTGGAGAGTGGATTTGCATGTGGGTGGTGATTGGTTGAGGGAGTGAGAGGAGGGAGGGGCCCTGTGAGGCTGGGGAGTGTAGGTGCAGATTGAGTGGCAGGAGTGGATTGTGTGGTGGAAAGGGAATTTGCATGTGGCTGGTGATTGGCTGAGAGAGTGAGAGGAGGGAGGGGCTCCTGTGAGGCTGGGGGTGTAGATGTAGGTTGAATGGCAGGAGTGGATTGTGAGGTGGAGAGGGATTTTGCATGAGGGTGGTGATTGGCTGTGGTGGTAGTGAGGGGAGAAAGGGGATTGATTGGTTAAGTGGCCAATCAGCACACTGGAAGAGGAAATATACCCAAGAGTTTTATATAGATGATGATGATGATGATGATAATAATAATAATAATAATAATAATACACTATTCATCAAACCTTCCCTCAGAGGCACTGGAGGGGAAGGGAAGACGTTTTTCCTGCTTCTTCCTGCAAGTTTGTGGCTGGAGCAGATTGAATGGCAAAGTGCAGGCCAAGTCAGCCATTCCAGCCATTGCCTTGGCTCCTGCCACATGGTCACTCCACTGCAGGGAAGAGGTTGGCAAAGCAGCCTTCAGGCCTTCACACATCCCCTGTGAGGACATTATGGACCCCAGGGAGTCCCGGGACCCCATGTTAAGAACCATTGTTCTATACTTTTTCAAGAGTTCTTGTCTGGGTTTCAGCTCAGTTGCTGCCAACCTAAAATAGCATATTTTAAAAAACATGAACTATTTAACCGTCATTTTTAAAGTTATGGTTGTTTTTTTCTAGATAACCTGTGTGTAGAAGTGCCTTGAAGTCACTGGTTGATTCATGAATTTCATAGGGTTTTCTCAAGCTAATAATACTCTGAGGTGATTTGCCATTTCCTTCCTGTGAAATGTAGGCTACAGCATCTGGTACTCATTGGCAATCTCCCATCCAAGTACTAATCAGGGCTGACCCTGCTTAGCTTCCAAGATCAGATGGGATCTCGTGCCTTTAGCATATTTAGGCTTGAGCAATAATACTCCAAAGGCACCAGATCCCATCTGATCTTGGAAGCTAAGCTAAGATAATGGTCCATTATCTGCTGGAAAATCCCCTGTCCCTGGGTGGAGTTCATTTGCAAGTGCTGAGTTCTGATGTTAGTGTTTTTCAGGACCAGCAGCCAGATTTTGTTTACTTTTAGGGTTTCTTCTTTCCTGTTGAAGTTGTCCAGGTGTTTGTGGATTTCAATAGCTTCTCTGTGCATTCTGACATGATAGTTGTTGGCCTGGTCCAGAATTTTAGTGTTTTTAAATAACATTTTGTGTCCAGGTTGGTTTATAACATGTTCTGCTACTACTGATTTTTCTAGCTGGCCCAGTCTGAACCATTAACCAACCATTAGCCAGACTCTAATCCTCCTTGCATATCTCCACCCAGAAACTAGCCATTCAACACATAATTTTACATATTCTTCCCAACAGGGGTTCACAGTATATAACCCCCACACACACACATTCCTACCCAACCATTCTCTGAAGATGCCAGCCACAGATGCAGGTGAAACATCAGGAATAAAAACCCAAGGAAAATTTATGACATCTTAACATATTCAAAATAACAAAGTGTCATGTAGCACCTTTAAGATGAACAGATTTAATATAGCTTAAGCTTTCAAATACTATAAACCACTTGGAAGGAGTCTCCACAGGGATGGAGTCTAATTATGCTAGTGTAGGTGCACAGTGTACACATTTAATCTTACTGTGATTAGTCTTTTGTCCCTTGCTCAAAACTTTGACATGTGGCTTTCCTCCTTTATTAAAAGAAAATAATCTCAGTGCAGATCATAATCCCTTTGAGAATTTATTCTTCCATGCTTTGATATTCTATAAGGCCTAAAGACCCTAAAGGCATCAGAGCCTGTCTGCTCTTGGAAGCTAAGCAGGATTAGCTCTGGTTAGTACTTGGGTGGAAGACCACCAACAAATATTAGATAATTCAGAGGAAGGAACTGGCAAAACCACTTCTAAGTATTCCTGGCCTAAGAAAACCCTATGAAATTCAGGCAACTTAAAGGTGCATGGACACACACATAGTAATTTATCCCCCTCCTGTGTTGTTGGATTGCAGCTCCCCTAAAATTTAGCCAGCATGGCCAACAGGGAAGGCTGATGGAACATGCAGTCTAACAATTTCTGGAGGGTCACATGTCCTACTGAAAAGCATTATAAACAGCACAAATGCAGGTAGTGGTTAATTAAATACATATTAAGAAAGGGAAACAATTGCTGAAGCTTAAACTGTGAAGGCTGTTGTAGCCAAAGTGTGGCAAAATTTATACAGTAATCCCAAAAAGTAACATTTCCAGGTTTTGCATAGCTGTGCCTCTTTGGCAGGCCTATACCAATTAGATTATTTATTACATTTTTAAAAATCCATCTTCCTTAAACTGTTCAGGCTGCTGTGTAGCATTCTTCCCCTCCTTAGTTTGTCCTCATAAATGCCTCAGAGACACTCAGGCTCACTTGACTGAAATTCATTCACTGGTTTTCATAGGCCAGCAGGGACTAACCTGAGTCACCCATACCCAGCCTTCCTCAACCCAGTGTCCCCAGATATGTTAGACTACAACTCCCATGATCCACCAACCAGTATATCCTCCTTTTTCTGTTATTATTCTAGGTTGCATAATGTTCAATTAACCAGCCAAAATGAAATACTTTTTCTTGTAGCCTGAAGCTAACAGACACATCAAGCTAGCTCAGGAGAGCTTTAATTGAAAGAACATAAGTATAGAATTTTTAAGGAGCCTCTTCTCTTTCGTATGCATGCAAAACTAACTGACAGCAGGAGCAGCACTGGAAAGCTTTGGCATTTAAAAGGATCCAATTCCCTCTCTTCAAGAAGCAGTCTTAATTTTCCATGAAGGATTATATTTTTTCCAATAATATTTTAAAAGGGGCATGAGTTGGCCAAAATTCCTCACCCCCTCCTTGTGTTAGCTATCTATCAGTGACAACTGGCAATTTCCTTTCTTCTCCAAGCCAGCTAAAAAGCTGGGCATTTGTCCCATTTTAAATCATGCCTGGGCTGGAACAATTTCCCTTCTAGTCTGAATTATGCTTAGAGTCCAAGTTTAGGGCAAAAGGAGGCGGGGAGAGTAATTTCCCACAATTGGCTTTAATTAATGGCAGAAACAAGCAAATTGATACACTGAAGAAGGAATTAGTCACATCTTAGCCAACAGAGCAGCACCTATCAAAGACGCCCAGTGTTTACAGAGGTTGCAAATGTCGGGGCAAACTGTATCATGGACGTTCACATGGAGTTCTCCTCTCAAAATTGGCATGTCGTGGACAAGGGTTCTCACCTTACCCGCAGTGTGCTTGTTTCATATGCATATGGAATTCTTCTACATGGAAACCATTTGCTCCAGTCATGCTCTAGCTCAGGGGAGGGGGATACAGCCCCCAGGGCCATTTTTGTGAGTCCTAAGGGGTCAAAAAGTTTTGTTCTCAAATGACCTCTGCACAACCTGTCAAATTCTAATGAATTCTGAACCCAGTACATTTTAGACTGGGGTGGGAATGATGGAGACCTTGGAAAACTCCACCTCCCAAGCATCCAGCATGCCCCCTCCATTTTTTCAGCCCCCCAAAAAGTTGTAATGGTTTCAGATTCATTAAGTACAGTACACTGTTTTGCAGGGTCTTCCACCATGAATCAACAAGACCCCCTCTCCAGTGTGACTGGGAGTGACATGACATCCCTGTCACTCAGCAAAATGCCAGCTGCAGTGGGCTCAAAATAGCTGTTCAGGCCCTCCAGGCTCCGGAGCCTACTCACCTGTTTTGATATACAGTGGTGTCATAAAAAATTATCAACAACCGGTTCTTTTGTTCTTTTTGCCCAAATGTGTACATTAACCCCCCCAAAAAACTTCATTTGTTGCATGATTAATCACTGCAGAAGTGTGTGTGAATGCACGTAGCAGAGGGGAGAGATGAGGGCCAGACGGTCTCTTATGACCCTACTCATCTCCTTGCTTTCTGCCTGTCTTCCCTTCCCCAATGAGGGCTGCCTACAAGGTGGCAATCAATTCCCTTTCCCACTCTATCTTAGTCTTCTCAGTGGCTTGCACTGCTGAGGCAGAGCAGGGGCTGGCCACAGATGTTTTTTGCTGGCTGGCTTGCCGCTGATGGAGAGGGGCAGTTGGAAATGAATCAAAGCATGTACCAGCTTTAAGGGGAGGGCACTGAAAAAATTATCAAACCTGACAATTTTAACAGCTGGTTCAGGTGAACCAGTGCAAATCAGCCAAATGACACCATTGGACATATACCTGAAACTGTAGCATCAATGGCACAATGGTGCTTCATATCATACACACACTTACATTGTCTGTGTTGTATATCCGCTTGTGTGAACTTGTTCCAAGCTGGGCTAATGATCAATAGCTTTTCAGAAACTTTTCCTGACAAACAAAATTGGCACTGCACATGCAAAAGGTCAGGAGATGAACAAGAGCCTCAATTGACATACTGTATTTGCTCTAGCCAGAGCCTGGAAGTAACATGTTCCAAGTAACTTTGTTACCTCCAACTAGTTTTTTTTTTGGGGGGGGGGAAGGTTACAGAGGGTGTAACAATGTTACATTTCTAAAGTAATGTAAAAAGAGAGATTTTATTATACACTTAATGTAGCATCCAATGAAGAACATTTTCTGATGAAGACGACTGAAAGCTAGTATGATGTATTCTGTGTCTTTTACTGGCCCAATAAATATATCAGCACAGGATGGATTTTGTTTATTATTTCACTGGTATGCCAAGTAATAGATTCTAACTGTTTTCAACTGTTACTTTTAAAGAACATTTTAGAGCCATTTTGGCAAGAATGTTTCAAGTTTTATGCCATTTGCTCACTAATCTTCAATTTCTTTTCCTTAAAAAATGTAAAAGAAAAGTAACTATCTGCATGCCACTTTTTCAACATTGCAAGTAATGGCAATGGGCTAACTTTTCATTTTGTTTGACACACTGAACACTTTCAAATAGTTATGGTGTTCAATTACTTTTTATAACTTCCTAATCTCTGGATCTAGCAATCAATTGAGGTGGTATACGCTGCTTTGTTACCAACATCCCATGTGAACCAGTCAACATCCTGATAGAGAGAAGTCTTGCCATGGGTTTTTGCAGAGAAGGTGGTGTGATGGGCATGCAGAAAAAACCATAACAAGAGAAGCAACTAACCTGCTTCACCAACTAAGTGACTGAGCTCACACAGCCTGCCCAAGAGTCTGACTACACTGCTTGCAGCCCTACAAAATTCATCCTTTCTTTAAAAAAAATTCTGTTAAAGAACTAGGGAGAAGAAAGGTTGCCTTCACTCCAAAGTTTCAGCTAGCTTCCTCCTTGAAGAGGAAAAGCAACACTTGAACCTCCAAATCTATCAAGGGTGCTTGCAGAATAATCCCACTACTCATATTTCTAGCATAAACCCCACGAAGGGTGCATCCAGACTGATAAAAAGACAAGAAGAGCCAAGATTTTGTCCCTGTTCTTTCAGATTTTATTCTGGAGATCGATTCATGTTTTGTTTATACCAGAATATTTTTGTGAGCTCTTGGCAGTCAGAAACCTTTTATACCAGCTCTCCAGGTCAGTTTTAACTGAGTATAAAATTGGAAAGACCAGGAACAAAAATCTGGGATTTTTCAGTCAGTATGAATGAGCCCAGAGTAGCTTCATGCAACTTGCTAGTTTCATGCAACTCATGCAAGTATATATTCAACACATTAAAATTTAAGACAAGGCAAAAAGTTGATAATAAGCTGCTTTCATGAAATCTCTAATATAAATGGACATGCATTAAGGCAAGATAATAGAGACAAGACTGTTCAAATTAGATCTTGGAAGCACAGGTATAGATGCTTCCAATATGATGGATTCTGTGTGTGGCTTTGTGCAAGTCTCTCAACCTCAACACACAGTAAATGTGAAATGGGAACATGATGTACCTCAAAGAGGCATTTAAGAAGAGCAGAGCATTTTGTGAAAGTTAACACATGGCCGTACTACTACACCATTTGTGAACAAGTTCAATTACATTTCCATACAAGCTGGTCTTGCAACTCAATGTTTGAAGATTTAACTCTTTTAATAGGTAATCCTTTGCATCTTGATTCTTTCCAGAATACTGGACTAACTACTACCAGCTATACATTAAAAGGTTATTACAGTATCTCAGTTAAAACACCCTCCACACCTTTTTACACAATTAAAATGGAGAGATATGGTATGTTACATGTTTGATCAGCTCCCATTTGTTTCACCAAAGTTTAATACAGAAGGAACTTTCTGGTGAAATGCACCCACTAATTTATTTTCAATATGTCTATACGTGCAAGAACACTACAGCAGTTTTCAATATCCTTTTTATAAAGACACAAATATTGGCTCAGAGCGTAAGACTCTGCTGTTCACTTGCATTTCAGTCCAACTGTCTCCATAAGAGACAGTCACATACCCAAAGAAGCACACTAGCTCTTTCATGTAGGACTTTATTGAAACAGAGTTTATAAACAGCTGGGGTTCTTTGAATAGTTTTCAAAGTTGTCTCCTTCTCTCCAGAATGGAAGTGGGATAAACCACCTGCCAGAAGAGTTTCTCTTTACCTACAAACAAAAACAGTGCATTAGGAAAAGCCTGGACATAGTTCTGACAGAATTTTCTACTTTGTTAAAACTTTATTAAACTGCTGACCACCTCTTTCCAGCTTCTTTGCTGTCTTTGTGTCTTCCAATTACATGCTGCTCTAAGCCTGCTCTATGCCCATCCCTTCTTTAATCAATTCACCTGTCCAAATTCAGAAGATTTTGAAATGGATAAAAAAGGCACCTCCAATGACTAAGTTAGTCCTTTAATACTTTTACTAATTGTTTAATATTCTCCATCTGTTATATGCACTCCTTTGAGAGAATGAACGAAGGCACTCAAGACAATTTTGAAGAAAGTACATTACATAGACCTGCTTCAGGACTGGCTTTGATAATCAAACAGAGGACCTCTGTGGTGGAAACAGATGGCAAATGCAACTCTATTAACTCCTTGTTTTCTCAACAGCTTTTAAAGCCACCACCTACGTCCCTTACTGGTTTGGAATTAGCAAGACCAGGTGGTGAAGGCACAGTCATAGGATGGTTTTGCTCCTATCTGCAGGGTTGGTTTCAGGCATGGGGGCATTCTCAGCCCCATGGCCGTCTGAACTGTCTGGTCCTTCAAGGCTCTACCTTATTCCATATGATCTTTTAACATTTGTATGAAACTGCTAAGTGGGGTCATCAAGGGTTTTGTAGTCAAGTGTCATCAACATGCTGGTGACACTCATCTCTTTTTCTCCTTATCAGAGTTAGGCGAGATTGAACAAGTGCTGAGCCAGTGTCCAAATTCAGAAATTATCTAGGTGAGGGCCAAACAAACTGGAGAGGAATTCCAATAAGAGGGGTTGTGAAAGCAGGTAGTTTTCATTTCTGGGAACTGTGGACCCATTCAAAGTGGGACTGCATTTTCAAAAGGCCTAGTGTGTGCTCTGTGTTTTATAACTTCAAGGCTTAGATGGTCTCAGTGGCCAAGTGTAGCTTTCACTAGCTTTGGACCACTCATCGGGCACAGCCATGCCTTGAGAGGGATGCAGGCAATGCTAACTCCCAGCTGGATTACTGTAATGCACTGTAGTTGGGACTATTCTTTGTGTTGACTCAAAAGTTTTAGCTAGTGTGTAACGCAGCTGCCAACATTGTAAGAGCCATACAGAATCAGATTACAACAAAGAGGCTGCCCTATCTGACAATTAGTTCCCAGTCCCAGTTTAATGTGCTAGTGGTTTGCCTTCAAAGCTTTACATAGCTTAGGACCCAAGTATCTGTGGGGACACCTCTCCCGTTATTAGGATCTCTGTATCAGTGATGCTCAACCTTTTCCTTCCAGATGTTCTGGGCTTCAGCTTCCAGAAGCCCAGCCCAGTATGGTCAATAGCAAGGCATTCTGGGAGCTGGAGTCCAAAACAGCTGGAGGAAAACCAAAGGCTAAGAACCACATATCTGGACCACCAGGGAGGCAATTCTCCATGTACCTGCTGAAGATCTTTTTGCTTCAGCAGGCCTTTGAAGGCTGAGCCTTTCATAATGTTTCATGTCATTATATTTGTTGGTCATGCTTTCACCTGTTTTTAATTCTACTAATAGTTTAATTTTTAACTGTATCTATTTTAATTTACTGGACAGGGGGAGTATGTCCTTGTTGGTCCTCCTGGATCTTTCAGTGCCATTTGATGCCATCAACCATGGTATGCTTCTGGGTCATTTGGCTGATATGGGACTTGTGAGCATTGCACTGCCTTTTTTGGCTGAAAGTTCCCAGAGGGTGGTGCTGGGGGACTGCTGTTCAGCCTTCTGTCCATTAGCTTATGGGGTTCCACAGGGGTCAATACTGTCCCCAATGCTATTTAACATGAAGCTGCTGGGAGAGGTCATCTAGAGCTTTGGGGTTTGGTGTCATCAGTTTGCTGTGGGACTTTCAGTTGCAAGGCGTCACACTGGTTGTTCCTTTAGGGATAGTGAAGGGAAAGCCATCATCTGTGGAGATTGCTGGTCTGGTGATATCAGGACTGGCACGGGGAATTCAGAAGCAGCTTATGGGGGGTCCATTTCCCATCTTTCATGTGCCGCCAGGACTGGTGGGATATGGCAGGACGGAGGGGACTGAGAGCAAGATTCAGCTGTATCTGGCTGCCAAAAGGCACAAGTGCTGCATCCAACTTTTTCAAAGAAAAATAAAATTACAAAAACATCATCTAAAGGACTGTTTAACTGAAGGCTTTGATTAACTTTCTACAATCAAGTGCTTCTATTTCTATTTTTAGTGAGTAAAACATCTATGTTTTTTTTTTTTAAATGAAGAATTGCGGACATGGTGCATGAAATATGAACTAAACTTTAGGGAGATTTAAATAAAAATCAAAGTTTTAGCTGTTTTGAAGCTGAATTCTAGGGTTGTTTTAGATTGCTGTTTTTAGACTGTTTTTAGGAACTTTAAAAGAGTATTTAAATGTGTTTTAAAAATGCTTTATCTTCATACTGGTTTAACTGTTTTTATTTGTTCATCACCTCAGCAGACCTTGTGAGCTGGGAGGTGATACAGAAATAAACAGTGCTTTCACTGTATTTTTGTGATTGTTATGATATGGTTGTACACTACCCTGGAATCTAGAAGGCTGAAAAGTGTTTTAAGTGTTTAATAAATGAAATAAGAAAAACTTGGCTCTGCACAATCCATTTTCTGTGTGTGCCTGAGTTCCCTAGAGCATTTCAATTTATTTAACTACTACACAGAATAGAATAGAATCTTTATTACAGTCATAGACCAGCAGAGGTACAAAGCGATACAGAATAAAAAGAAGGTAAAAACACAGGATAAAAACAGGATAAAAGCAGTATTTAAAATGACCCTACAGATTACATAGCTCTAGTATAACAAGACAAGGTTGGTACTATTCTACTACATGGGTGTTACTGAAACAAAATTGCAAAGTGTAAGGATTCATGCAAAATGAGCCATTTAAAAAAACCCTTTGTGCATAAAAACAAATAAGCCATGTATCACTAAATTTCTGACACTTTCCCCCTACTTTTTCACCCCTTAATACAACAGTTTATAACACCACTTTACCTGTTGACTTTGGTTGAAACTCACTCTCTGATTAGCCGTTAGTGCCTAGTTGTAGGGTTGTTAAAAAACAGAAGAAAACATGCTGGTGAAGCATAAGCAATGTAAATTAAGCCAAGATAATTGGTGTGATTTAACCAGAAGTGTGATGCAGAGCAGAAATACAAACTGGAACTGATCAAGCCAAAATTAAGTAACAACATCAAATCAGCCAGTGGCATGTACCGGCTAATGGATGGATTAAAAGCACAATCATTTCTCTGCAGTGCATAAAGAATTTGGTCACCACTTTGTAAGAAGAGCTTTATGGATAGTCTGGGAAAAGTATAAAAAGTGGTTATACCCAAAACTGCTATTATGGGTGTCTAACCATGAAACATTCTATAAAAGTTTATTTAAAGAGAATTGGCTAATATACGAAGCATTATTGAAGAGAAAGGGTATAGCATATCAAATGAAAACACAGGAAGAATTAAGAAATGATGGGATCAATTGTCATTGGTTCTTATACAGACAGTTAACGGAAAAGTTCAAAATGGATGAAAAATTAGAGAATATTACCTGAGAAAACGGAATTTGATTTAATAATACAAGGGGAGAAGAAGAAATTAATATTGAAAATATATAAACTTCTACTGAACTTTAGCCAAGAACATGAAGCAATCAAGCTTCATGGAGAAGTGGGCACAATATATAGGCCATGAGATAAAATTAGAATTTTGGGAAGCAGCGTGGTCCAAAAATATAACATTTACAAAGAGTAATAATTTAAGGGCGAAATTTTATAAGACAATTAATTTGTGGTATATGACTCTGAAAAATTAGGAAAAATATATAAAAACATTTCCAATAAACTGCTGGAAGTGTAGAAATTTGAAAGGTACATATTTCCATGTTAGGTGGAATTGTAAAAAAATGAAGAAATTTTGGAAAAAGATACATAACTTGTTAATTATAACTTTGAAGGTTGAGTACTCGATGGAATCCAAGATATATTTATTAAATATGTTACATAATATAGACAGGGAAATAAGGAGAAAATACAAGAAAGTACTTTTATATGCAATTATAGCCGCAAGGCTAGTATTAGCAAAAAAATGGAAGGGTGAGGAAGTATCGACAATTAAAGAATGGACTGACAAACTTTTTGAAATGTATGAGATGGACAGATTATCTATCATTATAGATGATAGAAAAACATTGGAAGATTTAAAAGATTGGCAAGAAATAACTTCTTTATGGAAGGATTACTGGGGTGACACTTGGTTAACGGACAAAAATGTAGGATTGATTTAATAGTGGAGAATGGAGGAAGGCAGAAGAATAAGGAGAGATATTTAGGACAGTTATGCAAGGATAAATATGAAATTATCAATAGCCAAAAGAAAAATGAGATGATGGAAGTCAATTTGTTATGTTTTCTTTCTTGTGTAATGTATTTTATGACATATTTATATGAATAAAGATAATAATAACAATAATTAAAAAAGCACAATCGTTTCCCATTATTTGCAACTTTTTTTCCTCTCCAGCTTAAGGGGCAATATTTCAGGCATATACTGAAGATGTGTTTTCGCTTTCTGTGGAGAGTTTGATCCAAAATTAAACTGTAGCCTGAGCTTTTCTAAAAACAGGTCAGTCAACCAGTGTAAGGTTAATTTATGGTATTCATTGCTCCAAGCTACAGGGGAAGACATTAGGTAAAATGGCTATTGGACATGGAGGTTAAATGGGAGTTAAAAAGAGCCTCCAGGTACAGAGGCACTATCTCAGAATAAGCATCACTAGAGAGCAGCACCAATTCAGGATGTTTCTTTACTCTCCTGCTTGTTGGATTCACTAGAGGCAACTCACTGGTTACTATTATTATAACTCCTACATGGCAGGGGGTTGGACTAGAAGGCCCTTGTGGTCTCTTCCAACTCTATGATTCTAATACTACTGGATTAGATGAACTGATCCAGAAGGCAGGTTCTTATCTCCTTCCTCCTCTCAGTCACCAAGACTAAGCAATAAGAGGCTTGATGCAATTTCATTAAGTGTATCTAGATAAACAAATACAGAGAAATCAAGGGCATATGCATCTATTAAGGGATAAGGCACAGACAAAAGCATTTCTTGGAGTGCTTCAGCATTAGCTGCTTCAGCAAGTTTGGGAATTATGAGTTCCCAAAGAGTGCCATGCGTCATTGGCCACTGGCATTTTTAAAGTACAGCCAGGTCAAACAGCACAGACAAAACCAAGTCTGCCTACAAGAGACTCTCATGCAAATACTTACAGAGCAGCAGCACCAGAAATGATCTCAATAAGTTCCTTGGTGATGACAGCTTGGCGGGTGCGGTTGAATGTCAAAGTCAGCTTGTCAATCATCTCAGCTACCAAAAGAGATGGAACAAGTCAGATGGCAACATTAAAAAAAAAAAACTAATCAAAAATTCAATGATTCTACTTGCTCACTAATTTAATTAAAGAAATGCCCCAATTACTATATTTGTCTATTTATGCTTACACAGAATCAAGGATTTGGATGCAACTAACTTTGAATTTTCTGAAAACTGTGAATTGCCAAGAGTATTCAATAGCTGTAGCTATCCTACATGTCAGGTAAAATTATACCAGCACATTGAGGTTTCTTCTGCTTACATAAACAGCATATAATTATGGAAAAGTTAGCTAGTTCTCCCTATGGTCCCATATTGATTCTTAATCATCATTTCCAGGCCCTCCAGCAAGCAGCTCTTGTGATGGATTTTACATGCCAATTTGTTAGCTTTATAGTTCATGAAGTGAATCCAGAATGTGAATTGTGCTGTTACATCTACAACAGGGGAGGGGAACCAACTCCCATCAGCCCCAGCCACTATGGGCAGTAGCTGGGGTGATGGGAACTGTAGTTCAGAAAGTGGAGACCCACAGCTCCCAACCCCTGATCCAGAGTAAAAAAACATTATCAACAAGTCATCTTCAAATATTTCAGCAAGGGGGTATCAAAATATAAGCTATCTTTCAAAGAAGAGTTTCCACTCCCATTGCATTCTGAGCTAACACACTAAGTATCAGCAGATATCAAGGGCCATCTGTGAAATCAACACTGAAGTATGAAGGTGATCTGGTTATAATTCAAAAGTTAAAAATATCTAAAATATGTGATTTCGCTTCCTCTCTTTTGTTTACAGCTTGGAAATTTCTCAGCTCAACACAGTATGTAGCACACTCCATGAAGTTCTCCTTACAGGCATTTTTGCTTGCATTGTCCATGGCAGTCATCCGAGCACTCTGTTCGCTTGTGGTAGATTCCTTCAGTGAATAGAAGATTATGTTTGCCAATGTAAATTCCTGATAGTTTCGCAGGACATCTGCATCAATGTCATCATAGACACTAATGCTTTCTGCAAAAGGAGGAACAACAATGAACAACACCTATTTATTACAGTTTTAAAATGTATCGGATACAGTATGGCAAAGCCTAAGCCAAGCTATTTCAAAGTCATTTCAGATTACCTTTCATTTCTACTTCAAAGGAGACCCACAGATTTCTATTATAAGCAACTTTTATGTTCACCAATATTAGCATTTCTACATCATCAGTTTGAACCTTTGCTTCTGTTCTCGCTGTTTTTCAGAAAAGAGCAGACTAGCTCCTGATAAAGAAATCTGGCTTGGCCCCTATGAATATGCACAACTATCCAGTCTCTAAATCTCTCCTTTGGGAGCAAGACATCTAAAAGTGTCTGACTAGAAGCCAAAATGACTAAATAGAGGCTATCTAACTTTGGAAATACCATGGCATGACATATTGGAAAAGATACTAATGATTGGTAAAAGTGGAAGGCAGTAGGAAAGGAAGATGACTACATTACAGGTGGAATGATTCAATCAACAAAGCCACAGAGTCGAGTTTGCAAGACCTGAGCAGGGCAGCTGATCACAAGAGCTCTTTAAAGTCTCTCATTCATAGGGTCACCATAAGTCAAAGTTGATTTAACAGCAAAACAAAAACAAATTGTAAAGCAAGGTGATCTCTCAGCTTCACGAGGTTTGGAAGGAAACTGACTACTTATAGCAGCTCCAATCCAGATTCCATTCTGGTTCTGGGACAGCCAGCCTTTGCCTCTGGGGATGACATGCTAGGGAGTGGTCAATGGGACACTTTACTCTTGCTGGAACTTGCAATGGTTTTTGAGACAACAAGCCATGTCTTCCATCCGTCCTGCCTGAGCTGAATTTAGGAGACACAGTACTGCAATCCTCCTCCTCCTCTGACTTGAGTGGTCATTCTCAGATTATACTGCTGGATGAGCTCAGTTTTACTCATGACCTTTCATCTGTAGGTGAAACAGGGTTTCATCAGATCCCCCGTGCGCTTCAACATCTTTATGAAGCTGATGGGAGATGCTGCCTGGAGATGTTAATTGTGTTGCCATCAATATGCTAAGGTCACATAGCTTTACCTTTCTTTTCCGCCTATGAATCCCAGGGAATCTGTGAAACAAGTACTTGGACGCAGTTTTGCAACAGATTAAGCAGAACAAACTGAAACTGAAACCTGGTAACATGGAGGTCTTGGGAGCTGCAAGGTCTGCTGATAATAGATAACCTGGTTCTGGCTGTGTTGGCACCCCCCTGAAGGACCAGATACATAACCTGAGAGTTTTCTCCTCACTGTCTGGAAAAACACCTTGGCCTCAGTTACCTAAGGTATAGCTAATATCCCACTAGTCCATCGCAATGCACTTCAGACTGCTTCTGAACACAAAAACTTCAATTAGTACAAAATGCAGTCAAATTGGGAGGGGTGTATGTTTCAATTATGTAACACTGCAGTTACAGGAGTAGCCGATCAACTACCAGTGCATTTCCAGGCTCAATTCAAAGTGATGATGTTCACTCTTAAGGCTTTAATTGGTTTGGGAACAGATGTTTAACTTATTATTTATTTATTTAAAACTGCCTACACTGTGTGATCCTGCCCATAATTTTAGAAGGTCTGCTGTTGTGCCTCTATTGTCATTGAAACCGTCTATGAGGACAAGCAAATAAAATAAGGTTTTCTCATTTGTGGTCCTACAGTTGTGGAAGTCCTCAACGTGGGCTCTTCATTTCTGGCATTCAAGAAAACTTTTAGAAGTCGTAGATTTTCCTTGGATTTTTTCCAGGCTGTGAGGCCATGTTCTGGAATAGTTTCTTTCTGGAAAAAAACCAAGGAAAATCTATGGATGCCAGCCGTGAAAGCCTCCGACTTCACTTTTAAAAGTCATTTGCACCACTGTATTTGTTCAGCTAAACTCTTATGATCTAAATCATTTTCTCAAGAGTCTATTTAGATACTCTACTATATACACAGATGTTCTGCATAATGTCCCATTGCTTCCTTTCTCCTTCCTTCCTTTTATATTGTTTTGAGAGGGCGAGTGGCTAACAACTGGGAAAAAACCCACTGCAAGTATTTACTTGCTAACTTGCCAAATGCTTCCTTTGGACTTACCAGCACCCGAAACAGTCTCAAGGGAATAGATTGGCTTCTCATCTGTCCTGTAGGAAATGACAGACCTATAGAAAAAAGAGAGCTACTTTGAACAGATTTCCTGGTGTAAAAAATTTCACCTGCCTAATTCTGAAATAATTCTTTACCCAGAAACAGTTAAGTAGTTTCCAAAAGCCCACCACCCTTTGACCACCAGGTGGTTATTTAGAGCAGAAATCAATTTTTCAAGTATATGTAGATCTAATGCTGTTATTTATTAACAAAGCTTGTTAAAGTGATGCTTAGAAGCAAGCTAGAAGGCAGCTTGTCTACCTTTTGAACCCTCCAACACCACGTGTTTGGTATTCTGATCATTTCTTGAAAGATGTGGAGCCTTCAATTCTAGTATCACATAATACACTGCTGCATGCTGCCTATGGTTCAGACTGGCTGGGATTATACAGTGAGATGACATAGAGCAGATCCTGCCTGCAGTACAGCTTGGGCAAATTTCACACATGATGCTTTGGCTGGCTTCTCAATTTTCTTCCTTAGGATGTTATTAATTTGTATTTGAAAATGTTGTCTGATTTATTGTGTAAAGTATTAGATAAGCAGCTGTTAGGAGCCAAGAGAATGGAATGGAGTTTCGTTAACCTGGGGTTAGAGTAGAAGACAGAAAAGAATTTGAATAAGACTAGAGTTGGACTGAGAGAAGGGAATTTGAATTGAGTGATTGCCTGAGGCATTGCCCAAGTATAAACCCCAAAGTTGGTGGGATAAGGGTTTGAAAACCCCCACATTTGGTGATTATAGCAGGGGGATAAAGGGTGGAACCCTCATATAAAGGGAGGAAACCATCACATTTGGTGGCAGATTCTGGCATGCCTGTAAAGGGGGCGGGGATCTTGAAGAAGAAAAAAAGAGGACACCATCCAAAGGACTTGATCATCATAGACCAGCTTCTGTTGCATTATCCCCTTCAAGACACACACACACTCTTGTTCCCTTGGAAAGTTGCATAATTTGTTTTAACAGAATTCCAGTTTCTCTTACCTGAACCGATTATAGATGACAGATCCTTCATCAAACTCGTATCCAGAATTCAGCAGCTCCAAGGCAATTACTGATGCATCTCCAAAGGTGGGAGGCTTTCTTCCAACTTCTTTAAAGGTAAACAGGAAGCTGCTGCCATGCGTCCTAAAATAAAAAGCGAACCAGCATATGAAGAACATCTGGTCAAAACAACAAGCTTTAATTATATCACATCTCAATTAATGCTACTGTATGTTCTCCATGTGGGGCTGCCTTTGAGAAATGTCCAGAAACATCTGATCCAGAATTTGGCAGCTGTATTACTAATACCGCTTACTGGAAAGATGAAGCTCTCTTACTGAGATAAATTCTACAGGCTTCCAATTTCTTTCTCAGCCCCATATAAAATGGTAGTAATGGTCTTTAGGGTGCTTTATGGCTTCAGTCCAGAGTATCTGAGGGCCTGCCTTCTTCTGTACAAACAAGCTTTTTATTGATTTCACCAATGGATGCTCCTCCTAATGCATCCCTGAAACACATCTAGTTAGGCAAAGAAAAATAGCTCACTTAACTGTGTCTAACTTTCGACTGAGAGAAAGTCACCTTGCTTCCTCTTTATCACCTTCTGTCTGCATAGTGAAGACTTTCCTGTTTGTAAAGTTCTTTAGATCTTAGTGTTTCAGCTCTTTAGGAAATAGTTTTAATTTAGTGCTCTGGACTGCTGTTTACACTGCTTGTTTGCATCTTTTATTTATTTTTAATAGCAGTTTTCTTATCATTTTTTTATTAGCCATCTTAAAATCATTCAGGAAAAGTGGAATAAGATGGTTTTAAAATACATAAATATTATTTATTTATTTATTCAATTCAGATAGTCAACTCTGCTTTAATTCTGCCCCCTTCACTACCATAAGCCACTGCCCCCTTTTAAACTTCGTCTACCTACCCCAGCCAACTGAGCAACCTATTTTTCATTCCCCCCTTCCCCTTCTGTGCCCCACTCCTTTATCCATCCAACATCACCCCTGCCCTAATATCCCAACTAACTCAACACCTCACCCTCTTTGTTATGTGGCGACATTCAGTCCTGCCTTGATGTTGTATGCTCTAAAAGGTAGGCTGGGGTTCTTTGTTCTAGGCGTGCAGTAATTCTGTGACCTTTCAAATATATCCTGCTTTTAGGTTTTGCTCTCAATCGTCTTCAGTGAGTACCACTGCTGTACATTAAAATCCCAAAGCATATTAAAGTGATGCTAAGAATAATTTTTCAGTTAAAAAAAAAGGTCTTTGTTCTGTGGGCCTAATACAAAATTATCAGTGCTTAGTACTGAAGAGTAAGTGTCATATACATAGGGCAGGGTATTACTCTTGTTACCTTTGAAGTATGGTTCTCAGCTTGTCACCCACTCCGACCACCATGACTTCTTTACCCGCCTGAGTGAGGTTGGCAATCTGACCCTTGATATTTTTAGCAATAGATGAGTGGATCGCACCACACAGACCACGGTCAGAGGACACCCCAATAAGAAGGTATTTCTTTTTGTCCTCAGGTGCTTTTATTTCTGCTTTCTCATAGAGAGCTAGGAAAAGAAAAAGACATGCATCCACCATAATTGACAATCATGAAAATACTGTGGCCTCAAAAAATGACAACAGTACTTGTGATAACCAGAACCAGCCTTACAGGTCCCCCAAGGGGTAGCAACATCAAGTTTGTTACTGCAATATTAAAGCCTAAGCACAACTGTGAGCTCTAATGAGATTAGACCCACTGAATTTAATAAGTCAGCAAGCTCTATTGATCTAGTGGGTCTACTCTAGTTGAGACTAAAAATTATATTTAGGTGAAAAAGTCCTGTTAGCAACATGAAGATTAACTAATTTAACACAGCATGCAATTTCAGGTACTACAACATTCACTCAGGTGAGCTAAAGTACACAAAAGCTTATGCTATAATATATCTTCAAGTCTTTAAAATGTCACAAGACTCTGTGGCACCATGCAGAAGGATCACACTGCATTATCTGTTTTGCCAGCTACTACAGTACTATAGCTGTAGGAGGAAGATGAATCATGAAGGGCCATTGCACAAGGGTAGTGAAATTCTCTCTCCACATTGATCATAAAAAGATATATTGCAGTGTTACATTGGCTTATTTCACTAACAGAATACCGGCCAAATAATTTGGCATGCATTCTGTAGAAGCCCAGATTTTGGTGCAAAATACACAGAATAATTGAATCGTAGAGCTGGAAAGGACCACAAGGGTCATCCAGTCCATCCTCTTGCTATGCAGGAATAAACAATCAAAGTATTCCCGACAGATGGCCATCCAGCCTTTGTTTAAAAACTTCCAAAGAAGGAGACTCCACCACACTCCAAGGCAGTGCATTCCACTGCTGAACAGCTCTTACTGTCAGGAAGTTCTTCCTAATGTTTAAGTGGAATCTCTTTTCCTGTAGTTTGAGTCCATTACTCCATGTCCTAGTCTCTGGAGCAGCAGAAAACAAGCTTGCTCCATCCTCAGTATGACATCCCTTTAAATATTTAAACATGGCTATCATGTCCCCTCTTAACCTATTCTTCCTCAGGCTAAACATATCCAGCTCCCTAAGCTGCTCCTCAAGGGGATGGCTTCCAGACCTCCCACCATTTTGGCTACCCTCCTCTGGACACATTCCAGCTCTAGACATCATCTAGAGAATTTTATTGTAATTAAAAACAAAAACAAAACACCATTCCAGTACCTACGGCCATAAAGATAGTATAGGTGTACTATCATGTACTATCAGAGGTACATGAATAACAATGAAGTATCCAAAGTAAGAAGAGTCCTGATGTCTTTAGTAATAAGAGAAAGTAGCTTTGATGTCTTATATGGCTTCTTATCATCCCACATACAATAGTTTAATTATAAAAAAGCAGTATCTCACTATCAGCCATTACTAAAACCTGAACTGATAACAACCAGTGTAACTTCTAATGGTCTTGACTGAATGAATATTTTAAAAGTTGTTTGCAAGTCTGCTATACAAGCCTGCTTAAAGTACCTTATCAGAGAGTTCTAGGTCAGAAAATGACAGCTGGATTTTGTCTTTTTATTAAATGTCTTCCCAGAGAAATAAAGTTAAAAGTGGTTATTGCAAACACAGCTACAAAAGAGGCAGCCCCCTTACCCAAAGCTCCCAGTCCATAAACTCTGGCAGGCTTTAACTCTCTTTCTGCTCTGGCATACTTTGCTGCTGAAACCATCTTCATGGACTTGGTGATTTTCTGGATGTTCTTGATTGACTTCAGGCGCCGGGTAACTACACAGATGAGAAAGAATGAACTGAGGCAAGATTTCATGAAAACAAATGGGGGGGGGCGCGGGGGAAGAGTAGCATAAAAACACTATATCGAGCACTGCTTTGTCAAACAGATCAAACCCAATCTATCTCTCAAAGAATAGTGTGAGTTCATTATGAAGCTGGCCCAGCAAATTGCACTCCTGAATGTATGTTATTCAGATAGAAGTTAGCAGGTTCTCTTTCAGAATAACTGCAGGTTATTAGTTAATACAGTACAATCAATCAAATTGGCAGAGTCAGCTGACAAGCCTGGCAGAATGAGAATCCATAGTAGAGCAACTATCTGATACAAAGCCTTGTTGGTTTGCACTGACAGAGCAAAAGGTGAGGTAGAACAGTGCATAGCTAGAAGGGAAGTAAGTATTGTAGTGTGTGCCTTTAAGATGTTTCCAATTCATGGGAAACCTACTGTGGGGTCTTCTTGGCAAGATCTGTTCAGAGGGAGTTTTATCTTTGGCTTTCTCTGAGGCTGAGAGAGTGTGACTTGTGAAAGGTCACCCAGTGGGTTTCCACGGCTGAACAGGGATTTGAACCCTGGTTGCCAGAGTCATAGTCCAACACTCAAGCCACTACACCACACTGGCTCTCAAGTATGTTGTAGCTTCAATTACAGGGAGTAGGATGGGGATGGGCTGGCTTTGCACCCAGGAATTCCAAAGCCTTCTCCATTCCATGTCCCAAAGACACCCCCCCCCCACCGCCCTGTGTGGTGTTATGGCCAATGGAGCACTATCAGCAGAGCAGCAAAGGTTTCTGTATCTTCAGTGAAGCAGTCTGAGGACACATCTCCCATATGAAAGATGGAAAAAAGAGATCTGTTCTGTCCTATAGCTTCTGGGACACCCTCCCAAAGACCATACGATCGTAGCTTAAATGTGTGGATGTAACCTGGTGAATTCTGAACCCTTTATAAAGCAGGGAAAAGCCATTCCAAATTAGCAACAGTGTGCAAAACAGAGAAGACCATTCTTCCCAAGTCAACATACCAAAACCAGCAGGGCCCTGAACATGAATTTAGAAGCCAAGGTTTCAGAATTCACCAAGGGCTGTCATCCCTAGCTTGGCACCCCAGAAAAGCATGCACGCGCGTGTACACACATATATACACATAAAAAGAACTACTTACTGTCTTTCAAAGTTGCCATGCTCCTAACTTGGACCCTGAAAAATTAAAACACACAATGCATACAGCAGTTAGAAGCCCTATTTTTTGTTGGCAATCAAAAAACTGAATAGCTCAAGTTACTGCAGAAGACCACTTCATTGCTAAAGAGAAGTATATATACTAAAGACACACACTTATACAACTTATCTTCCATTTAACTCAGGAATACTTCAGTAGGAAAGAACTCCGAAGCCTGGAAAGGTGTCTTAGGCAAGCATGGTGTTGGAAAAAACTTCTAGACAAGCATGCTAAAAGTCAAGCTGTAGGTCTGCCAACATTAGCTTACAATAGTCAGTAGAAACTTCGGTTGTTACAAGCCATTGATGTCCCCTCCCCTTCACTAAGAGAACATACAAAGGAATTGTTTAGTGTGAACATATGGATATAAATGTGTCATTTCCAGTACTCAGTTACATAGTCGCCCAACGGTGGGAATCATGTGATCTAGACGTTGTTGGACTGTGACTCCCAGCATCCCTAACCAGCACAGCCAATAGTGAGAAATGCTAAGAGTTGCAATCCAATAACACTTGTGAGGCTGCATGATTCCCATCCTGGCTCTAGCATGACTAAGAAAAGAATACTGAGGGAGGTTATGAGGATATAGTTTGGTGCTGAGTGGCTGCAATTAATAGGAACATACTCCAGGGACTCCAGTATATATGTACAGTCATCCCTTGGTATCTATAAGGGATTGGTTCCAGGACCCCCACATGGATACCAAACGCCATAGATGCTCAAGTCTCTTATATTTAGCCAGAGGGGGTTATTTGTTTTTATATTTTTACTTGACCTACTTGGGCTGGGTCATGCCACATGCCAATCATTGAGGGATTCCTTCTGTGGCAGGGCAGGAAAGTGAATAATGCCTCCCACTCTTGTGTTTTAATTGCTTCCACTTTGCGTGCCTCCCTTTCCCCCATGCATTTGCCTGCTTTTGCCCAGGGAAGGAAGCAAAAGAGGAGGCAATGAGATCAAGAAGCTGAAGCAATGGTCTACTGGGGGGGGCACACATTTTTTTCAGGGGGGATATTTTCAATCCATGGTTGGTTGAATCCATGGATGAGGAACCTGTGGATATGGAGGACAAAATGACTGACTGGTTGATAATTACTGACTGTGGTGAAATCCTTCTTCAGGATTCCTATACGTAGGTTTTCTCTGCATCTCTAATGTTTATAAACTACTAACATATATGCACATACTGACTCTTCACAAGAAAGAACATTTTGCTAACAAAAATTAATATACTGTATCTCTTCCATTCATTAATCACACCATTTGCATATATAGACAGAGTCAGTTTGGTAAATACTTATATCTGTTTAGTTTAGAAAAAAATTGCAAGAGAGAAACAAAGTGTACAATATTATGTCTGGTATGGAGAAAGTATAAAAGGGAGATGTTTCCCCCCCCCCCCCACAAACCCATGGACACCACTGAACCTGAATAGATACATGGAAATGAAACAGATAAAAAGAAGAAACTTCAGGCAGACAGTTCACTATCAGTGGGATCCATTTCCATACGATATAGCAATAGCCATTGACTTGGGAGCCTTTAAAAGGAGACTGGACAAATTCAATGGCTGCTACTCATGACAACTGTATATTAACTCTAGAATCTGAGGCAATGTCCTTCTGTATAATGGTTACTGGAAAACACAAGCAGGAGGGTACTTTTGTATTTACATCATTTTTGTGGGCTTCCCATGGAGAACAGGCTAGCTACTGCAGGCAGAATGCCAGACTAAACAGGCTTTTGGTCTGATCCAACATAGCCCTTTTATATTGTTCCCATGCCCAAAGAAGTAAAAAAAATAAAATAATCGCATGTCCCTAGAAACTTTTGTGCATGTGTGTGCTTGTAGGTGTGTACTTGTCACTAGTGAACACTCCACAAGGCTCAACACAATGCATGTTTTAAGCGTTATTATCAGGTGGAAACCCTTAGATCCTCTAGAATAGATATTATTGGATCTTAATCTACATGAGCCCCAAGCAATGTGGTGAATGATCAGGGTGATGGAAGAGGCAGTCCAACATCTAGAGGGCCAAATACTCCCCGTCCCCATCGATTTATGCAGCAGTTTTGTACATTTGACAGAAATGTCACTCCTTTCTTCAAAAGAAATGGTGGGAGGTATGGAAGCCATGCCCTATGAGGAGTGGCTTAGGGAGCTGGATATGTTTAGCCTGGAGAAGAGAAGGTTAAGAGGTAACATGTTAGCCATGATTAAATATTTGAGGGATGTCATACTGAGGATGGAGCAAGCTTGTTTTCTGCAGCTCCAGAGACTAGGACATGGAGCAGTGGACTCAAACTACAGAAAAGAGATTCTACCTAAACTTTAGTAAGAACTTCTTGACAGAAAGAGCTGTTTGGCAGTAGTATGCGCTGCCTTAGAGTATGGTGGAGTCTCTTTCTTTGGAGGTCTAAAAACAGAAGCTGGATGGCCATCTGCCAGGAATACTTTGAATTGTGCATTCCTGCATTGCAGGGAGTTGGACTAGATGGCCCTTGTGGTCTCTTCCAACTCTATGATTCTACATCATTTTAGTGCTGTGATTGCACTTTAACTGCCTAGGTTTCATCCCGTGGAATCCTGGGATTTAGAGTTCTTGGACAGAGAGTACTAGTGGAAACTACAGATCCCAAGATTCCATAGGATGGAACTATGTCAGTGAAAATGGAACCATAGTGTTATAACTGTATAGTGTGAAAGGAACAATTTCAAGCAGAAGAATGAGGGTGAACTGGATGGCCCTTGTGGTCTCTTCCAACTCTATGATTCCTTCTCTCTCTCTCTCTCTCTCTCTCTCTAATATATATTTAAAAAGCTGCTGTGAATGCTGGGGAAGAGCCCCCCCTGCTGTGCATGCCAGGAGGAGCCTCATTGCGCAGGTCCATCTCACCATGGGCCACCAGCAGCTCTACTAGAGCCACCTCAGGAAGTTCGGGCAGGCATCGTGGTCGTGCCGCGTATGCTTGAACCAGCATGGCCTGATCCACAAGTACGGGATGAACATGTGCCGGCAGTGCTTTCGCCAGTACGCCAAGGACGTTGGCTTCATCAAGTTGGATTAAATGCCAGTCTACAGAGACAGCTGCCAAGCCTTGGCCATGGAAGCACCAGTCTGTGGACTTTTTTGAGGAGCCAGGTGAAACAGCTGGCAGGTCTGGAGGATTTGGCTTACATGGACTTCTCTTGCTATACATGTTATGGTGTGCACAAAAAAGGATTATGAATCATAGAATTATAGAGCTGGAAGAGACAAGTGCCATCCTGTCCAACCCCTGCCATGCAGTAATACACAATCAAATCATTCCTGACAGATGGCCATCCAGCCTCTGTTTAAAAACCTCCAAAGATGGAGACCCCATCACCCTCCAAAGCAGTGTATTCCACTCCTGAACAGCTCTTATTGTCAGGAATTTCTTCCTAATGTTTAGGAGGAATCTCTTTTTCTGTAGTTTGAACCCATTACTCTATGTCCTAGTCTCTAGGACATAGTTTGAACCCATTACTCTATGTCCTATGTCCGCAGAAATAAAGCTTGCTCCATCCTCAGTATGACATCCCTTTAAATATTTAAATATGTTTCAAATACAGTTGTCCCTTCATATTCTCTGGGGTTTGGTTCCAGGACTCCCCACCCTTGTGGATACCAAAATCTGTGAATATTCAAGTCCCATTATACGTAATGGCACAGCAAAATGGTGTCACTTATATAAGATGATAAAATCAAAGTTTGCTTTTTAGATTATTATTTTTTTTAAGAATATCGTCAAGCCATGAATACTTAAATCCGTGAATACCAAATCCGTGGATACGGAGGGACAACTGTACAGTAATGGATCTCCTTAATTTGACACAAAACAATAATATTTAGATTATAATCCTGAGGGCAGGGAACTGTTAAATTAACCATTTCTAAGCCACTCTGATAGCCTTTGTGGCTGAAGAGCGGGGTATAAATACAATAAATAATAATAATAATACAGTTGTCCCTTCACATTTGCTAGGGTTTGGTTCCAGAACCCCCGTGAATACCCAAATCTGTCCCATTATAAGCAATGGCATAGCAAAATGGTGTCCCTTCTATAAGATGGCTAAATCAAGGCTTGCTATTAGGATTAATTTTTTAAAAAGAATATTTTCAAGCCGTGAATACTCAAATCCGTGAATACTCAAGTCCCATTATATGCAATGGCATAGCAAAATGGTGTCCCTTCTATAAGATGGCAAAATCAAGGTTTGCTATTAGGACTATTATTTTTTAAAGAATATTTTCAAGCCATGAATGCTCAAATCCGTGAATGTGGAGGGACAACTGTAATAATCTTAACAGTATGCAAGTAACATACTGTCACACTTTGCAATTTCTTACAGAAAAGAAGTGATTCTTTTTTTATGTTCTTAAATAAAAACAGGTGTTTAAAAATCTTTACTACAGGGGAGGAAAAAGGCTACTATTTGAGCTTTTCTCTTGCATCTAGCGAGCCAATTCTTGTCCAGAAAAGGGCCTGGCTCCCCTGAGCATGTACAGAGTGCCACACTGAAAAGAGGGAGGGAAAGAGAAGGAAAAGCTTTTCCGGCCACTTTTGACCCCTAGAGGCGGCCTCTCCTTTCCCCCAGAACCGTACCATTGAGGCTGCTGGGACAAAAGGGCGGCTCCGCCGGCCAGGGCGGCTCCTCGGGACAGCATCGTGGCTCCTCAGGGTCTCTCCGGCTCCCGTCTTCTTCTCCCTCACGAGAGCTGCCCGCCTGCCCGCGGCTGCTGAAGGTCAGAGCCCCCACACTGCGCATGCGCCGCAAGTTCACCTTAAGGAGAGAGCCCCGCTCGCTCATTCACTCGCTAGAAGAGAAAGGGCGACGAAAAGAACGACAACTACCACTTCCGGGTTAAAGGCCGCCAACGCCGGACGCCGCTCTTTTACGCTTGTCCCTATACCTATCGGAACAGGCGCTTCCGGTTTCCGAGAGATTTCTATGCGCATGCGTGCCCCCCCCCCGTTGGCTTCGTCAACGGCTACTGAGTCTTTGTGCCATAGAGACTAAGGGCTAGAGCGACGCCCCACCTGAGAAATACAGTAGAAAAATATATCGAAATAAAGTAAAAAGTTTTTATACACGACGAGATGAGGCGCTACAGTTTGACACCCCAGTGAAAGTTTTGGAAATTTGAACCGGAAAGCTGAGAGCTACATTTCAAGCCTTCTCCCCTAGACTCTATGGCTAGAGAGTTTTGGCATTTTCGCTTCCGTTTCCGGGTCGTCTCCTCCCAATCCGGAAATAAGCTTCTGTGGGGAGTGTTAGCATCCCTCAACATGGGGAAGACCGATTTCTTGAGCCCCAAGGCCATCGCCAACCGCATCAAGTCCAAGGGGCTGCAGAAACTGCGCTGGTATTGCCAGATGTGCCAGAAGCAGTGCCGGGATGAGGTGAGGACGAGGGAGAGCCTCCTTGCTCAGAGGCAGTCTATCTGATTGCGGGGCCCCCGGTTCCTGGATGAGTTTCCTGTTACTCGTGTAAGCTGCGCAGAAGCGTCTGCTTTGACCAGGGGTGCATCCACACCACACAAATAATCCGCCTTGAAACTGGATTATTTGCTGTGTCTTTCCTATAGAATCCTGGGATTTGTAGTTTTACAAGACCTTCAGCCTTTTCTGCTAGAGTGCTGTTGCCTCACCAAACTACAAATCCCAGGATTCCATAGGAAGGTGTTGAAGTAGCCAGGTGGATGCTAATGTCTATTTGCTGAATGCTGTCACCTTACAATCACGATTTGGGGTCAGACTAGATAGCCCGTGAGACTGGGACTCAGCAAAGTCTTTTTCCTTTAACTTTCTTCAGTTGGGCTTAGTCAATGCTCTTTACAAATGAAACTCTTATATTATATGCTCTTACCTTGTTATGTAAACAATTCTTTCTCTAATAACGGTCAAAGTGTACCCAAGCTATCTGTCTTGTACTTCCTGAACTGTCAACAATTGTTGCAAACACCAGAGAGGGAGGAGGGATTGCTCTTTGCATACTTTAATAGTCAAACTGTAAAAGCATTCTGAATATGTAACTCTTGGCTCTTGGGTCTTTGGAAACGATTCCACCAAGGGCCCACATGTGAGACTTCTCAATAAACTCCTTTTCTGAGCTCTGTGGGTCTTTTGTCCAAGATTTCTGCAACAGAGTCACGGCAAATAATCCAGTTTCAAACTGGATTATTTCTGTAGTGTGGATTTGGCCCCCAGAGGAGTAAGCAGCGTATCCAAGATGCTGTTGAAGTGCAACTCCTATCATCCTTCATGTTCCCTCCCACGGCTCTGGTTTGACAGGGACAGTCCCTCTTAATCTTCTGTCATCCCGTGTTTTCAGATGCTTTTATAATACCTCAGTTTCTCTCCCCATCCCTGTTTTCTCCTTTGAGTGTGAAAGTAGTAATAGTTGTTATCGTCATCATCACCATCGTTTATTTATATAGTGCCATCAGGGTACATGGCGCCTTCCAAGTAAAAATTGTTTGTTCTTTTAAACTGATATTGCGTGTTTTGATGTATTTATGTATTTTGTATGTATTATTAGCCAAGATGTATTTTAATAGATATTAAGCATTTTGTGTGGATGTGTTGTTCCCTGCCTCAATCCATGGGGAGAGGTGGGTAAGAAAATAATAATAATAATAATAATAATAGAACAGCAACAATAAAGCAGCCAGCTCTGCCAATGGTGTACAGTCTAAAATACATATATACACATATACATAGTGGAAGAAAGTAGTAATACAAGTATTTTACAATTAGTTTGCACTCAACTCAGCAGGGAGGAGAGGACGGGGTATGTGTCAAAATCTTGCCCTTCCCAGTAGACTCAGGCAAAGGCAAACTGCTGCAGCTTCTCCTCCTTGATCTATTCTTCTTCATTAATTACTTTTGACATCTTGACCACAGTCTGATGTTGCTTCACCAAATGTGTCCCAGTTTTCATCTGCGAAGTATTGGATGGTATTGGCCATGCTGGATTGGTGTAATAATCAGATCTCCCCTCACTGTCTGAAATGCTTAAATGTTTACGAGGAGGAGAATGCACTTCAGGGGACCTGGACTATGGTCACTTGACCACAGCCCATACACAGAAAGAAAGAGAAGGAAATTGGCAGGCAGTGTATTTGGGACAATCAAAAGGAAAGACTTCCTTTTCACAACATATAATTTAGTTTGGGAGTTTACTGTGGGACAGTGTTGTGATGGCTCGTGACTGGGAGTAAAGTCACAGAGGTCATGTCTGTATGTGCTGATTAAGCATGAATGCTAAATGAAACTTCCACATTTAAAGGCAGCATAGCTAAGAAGATCCATTGCTTGGGAGAAAAATAACAGCGAAAAGCAATTGCCTTTGTTAGCACTCAACGCTGGGTTCAAAAGCTATGTAGGGTTACACACGGTTAGTATATGGTTACAGTAATCCTAGGGATTGACAGGTAGGGCTAGGAGAGAATTCTAACTCTCCTAACTGTCCTCGGGAGCTGCTGATACCAGCCAGAGCTGACAGTGTTGATAGATCAAGTGTCATTCTGTATAAGGGCAGCCTTCTTTGTTATATACCCTACCTTTGGACTTCTCAGAAGCAACTGACTTCCCACTGATGGAAACAGGATGCTGGATCAAGGTTGAGGAAAGCTGCCCTTCAGATTTTGGTGGCTTGCAGCTCCCACCATTACTCTCAAGTCTCACCATTAGTTATATTACCTAGGGCTAATGGGAGTAGCAGCTTTAACATCTTGAGGAACACATTATCCACTCCTGGACTAGATAGACTAGATGATCTGATCCAGCCAAGGATCTTATGCACTTGAAGAGATAGATAGTACTGTCTGGGGAGATCTGACTTGAAGATGGGACCAGGGAGTAGTTATTTAATGGGTCCAGTATGGATCTGGACATCAGGAGGGATACTTGACAGGAAGCATCTAGGGTTATCATATTTTGTATGGATAGAGTTTTTGTGACTTTAACAGCTATTTGACAGGCAGAAAACAAGCACCTTTATGGTTTCTTTGACACTGTCATGAGCTGTCAGGAACTGCATCTCTGTGCTGGGGGGGAAAAACATTTTGTGTTTCTGCTACATGTTTAGTTTCAGGTAGTTTAAAATGTTTTGTCCCCCGCCTCCCACCGAGGCTTTCTGAGGATGATGTTTTCATTTTATTTTATATTTTTAGAATGGTTTTAAATGTCACTGCATGTCAGAATCTCATCAGCGACAGCTGCTGCTTGCTTCTGAAAATCCCCAGCAATTCATGGATTACTTTTCAGAGTGAGTTTACCCAAGATCTTGGCATTGATTTTCCTGCTGCTTTTATGGCAAAATTTATTGATCCGTAAATTGTAACCAGGATTTTGTGATTTCAGAAAACCACCTTTTTCATATAGCTAGCCAATTATAAATACTAAGTTTTTTCTGCAAGAGTTTGTGCTCACATAGAATCCTATACTTTTCCAGAGGCTTGTGGAATATCTCTGTGAGCAGGCATTCTCATCTGTTTGAATGGAGTGGGCAGTCCCACCCATGCAAAGGGATCTGTTCTGTGTTGAAATGAGCTGTAATAGATAATTCTGTTCAATTCAGTCTAATGAGAGTCCTATAATGTTTCAGTGCAAATGATAAACTAATCCCGTGGCAATGCATCTTATTTGGGTAATAAATTTATTGTATTTCAACTACCCAGCACACAGTATCATAACATTTTTCAAAAGAGAATTATTAATATGACAAAGAGTCTGAATTTCAATATGATAAAGAGACAGAACTATCATGCTATCAGGCATCTTTGTAATGAAGAGTTCTCTGTTAATCAGAAGTTACTAGTTGTCTCTTTTGTATTTTCCCTAGGGAATTCCGGAATGATTTCTTAGAACTTCTCAGAAGACGATTTGGTAAATCATGTGTAATAAAATGATTTTTCTTATAGTTGTGTTTTTTATCCAATGTCAGATTTGTAAATTATGGACTTTTTTTTTAAATTCTAGGAACAAAGAGAGTTCACAATAATATTGTATATAATGAATATATTAGTCACCGGGAACACATCCATATGAATGCCACCCAGTGGGAAACACTGACAGATTTTACCAAGTGGCTTGGAAGAGAAGGTAATTCTGTCCTTGAATGGATAATTGTGGTCTATGCATATTTGGAATAGATTACTTCCAAAGAGGAAACCAGTACAGATTGACCCCCATATGCACAGGACCAGTAGCCACTGTTTCACTTGTCTACACCTGAAAAAATATGTCCTCTCTAGGCACTATCTAGGTCCTCCAGTATGACTTTATGGTTCAGTGCCTCTCTCCCCATAGGAAATCCAGGTATACCAGCAAGTCTTGGACTTGAATCAGGGAGAAATGAGATTATATCCATGCTCAGCCATGAAGCTGACTGGGTGGAATTAGGTCATTCAGCATTTGTCAACTTGAAGGGAAGGGAAGAGAAGGAGAAGGCATCAGAATACCCCAGGTCTTATCCCAACATCCCCAGCTAGGCTGGGGAACAGGGCCTTCCTGAAACCCTGAAGAGCTGCTGCCAGTCATTGTTCTACGGGGTGAGGACATTGATACCCAGGGGGTGAATCTTTTTTCTTAGGGGGGGTCACTGTTCTTCTAGGGACCCCCTTTCTCCTCACTGCCATAATTTAGCGTACAGATTTTGTATAGGCCTTTGGATTGCTTTTGCATGGATTCCCCCCTCCCCCATTCTGAAAAGTTCAGTTGCCTCTCCTAAAGCTGGCAGTAAGATCTTTAAGCTAAAGTATGTTAGTATGTTGGGATCCACCCATTTTGTTTTGACCCTGGATACCACTGGAATGTTATCCTTGAGAAATCAGAGATTAAATTTGACCCTTTTGCTAAAAAAGGTCAATTGCCCTTGAAGCAGACAAGACTGGGCTAGATGGACCTGTGGTCTGTTTCAGTATAGAGCAGGTTACTGCCTTCATAAAGCAGGGATGAGGAACATGTGTTGTTGCAGATATTGTTGTATGGCACCATTCCTCATTATTGTGGAATGTTTTTAAGGCTTCTGTAAAGTGGATGAAACACCCAAAGGCTGGTACATCCAGTACATCGACAGAGACCCTGAGACAATCCGTAAACAGCAAGAGCAAGAAAAGAAAAAAAAACAGGACCTTGATGATGAAGAGAAAACAGCCCGGTTCATTGAAGAGCAAGTGAGGAGAGGCTTGGAGGGGAAAGAACAGGTAAGTTGAAGTCTTGCATGTCTGATTCCACCTACAAAAAATGATTTTCTGTAACTGGAACATCTGATTATGTTGGTGGGTACATTTACCAACTTCTCTGTCTTTCTGCTGCAATTTCTAATAGAATAGAAAGTTGCTTTTACTCTCATACCATTGAGCCATTCAACCCAGGGGTGGGCAAAGTGGGCATTTTTGTGGCTCCCAGGGCCCCCCAGGAGGGGTCAAAGCATTTTTTCTCCAGGATGCTCCTAACTGCAGGCTAGGGGATCTGGAAGGCGTTTCCACTATGCTTGGGGGGCCCTCATGGATCAAAAACAATTTTTGTGATTTTTTCCAAAAAACTATTTTGGTTCAAAATGCCCCACAATTTCCACTAGGGGGCGAGGGGCACATTTCCACCACAATTTGCAGATAGTCCTTTTTTTTGGAAAAAGAAAATGAACTGGAAATGACATATGTTTGCTTTCCATTGTTAAAAAGCCCCAAAAGATTATGAAAATGTCTCCATACCCACTAGAGGGCATTTGGGGCAAAAAGAATTGGGCTTGGTGTGTTTTTTTTTTGGTTTTTTTTTTTGGTGCAGGAGTAGGTCCAAAGTCTCCTGGCGGGCTAATATGCCCCTCCAGCCGTCCACAGTTGCCCGCCCCCCAGATCTAGCCCAATACTGACAACTCTGACTGGCAGAAGCTGTCCACAGAGTTTCTGGCAGGATTCTTTCCTGGTCCTAACAGGAAATTGCTGGTATTGTGTGGTGGCCTCCCAAGCAAATTTTAATCAAGCCTGATCCTGGTTAGCTTCTGACAAGATTGGGTCTGCTCACGGTAGTATAGTTGCCACTGTTTCTCGGTATTTCCCTTCTGGTGACATTTGCTGCCTTGCCTGTTGACTTTGGTGCCCAGTGATCAGCTGTTCTCTGCAACAATTCCATCTGGTCTTTGAGGCTGTTTTTAATTCTGCCTCTTCATTCTCAGTTGCACTGATTTCCATGCATCTCTTGTGTGCACAAGCCATGAAATTGCTCTGCTGTTTCATTGCAGGAGGAACCTGTCTACACAGAACTAAACCGAGAAAGTGAGGAGGAAAAAGGTAAATGGCTGTGTAACTGTGAGATTTTGGGGCGGGGGTTGAGGAGGATGTAGGCTGTTGGTATGGCATGGAAAATCACTCCTGTTACACACACACAGTTTGGTACCAGATGGAGAAATAACATGGAAAGAATAGCGATAGGTCCCTACACCAGAAAAGAGAAGAGACGATCCATATGTTTCAGCAACCTTTTTACTCAAAACTAACAAAATGCACATGTGAAATGAAATAACCAGGTCAGGTAAGCCTTGCATAATTAAATAAAAAACATGTTGAGCCTTTTAGAGATCATTGAAAGCTCTTCTAAAATGCATCCAGGGATTTTAGCATCTCCAGCATCTACTTTTCTATGATTCCCATTTGATGGCCAAACCTATAAATCTATACTTTTTTTAAAACCTGGAGGGGGGTAGCTTAACTGCCCTCCTCTTTTCTCCCTGTTTTACTGTTCACACATGAACAGTAGGAGATTCTGGGGATAGCTGCTGTTTACCTTGCCTGCTACAGGCAGATACGTCCACCTGCAGTAGGATCAGCTACAGTAGAATCCCATTCTTTCCCAGCTCAGCCTTTATTGCATTGTTTACTGCAGACATGCTGCTGTAACCTAATACTGAAAACCTGTGTTTCTTCAGTCTTCCTTCACTATCCTACCCATGCTGTTGTTGCTTAAAAAAAACCTTCCAGTTAGACAGAGGACAAGGAACAAAAGGTGGGCTGGGCAAGAATAAAATACTGTGAAAAGGAGCTTCTTTGTCAGAAACTTCATTAACTCAAGTAGGCCTGTATTCTGCATAGTTGTGAATAATTTATTTATTGTTTTCCCTACCAAAAAAAAGGGGTGTCATGAAATTATCCCCCCAAATCTATGGGTTTTTGTCATTCAAGACATTTTTGTCCCTACTAGTGTAACATAGCACTGATTTTTGGAAGACCACAGTTATTTTATTTTATTGATTTGATTTGATTTGATTTGATCCAATCCGATCCCAAAATGTGATCCATGGTGGCTTCCATAAAACAACAGATTAAAAATACGATATATGCAATTAAAATTTATAAAATCAGTTTAAAACATATAAAATCTAAAACATACCAGATAAAAACAAGTCCTGCTGCTTATACTGTACATTAAAAACCTGCTTGAAAAGAAAGGTCTGCCTGCTGGCAAAAAGAAATCAAGGAGGGGGCCAGCCTAACCTCCTGTGGAAGGGCGTTCCAGAGGGTGGGAGAAGCCACTGAGAAGGCTCTCTCGCAAGTCTTCACCAAGCAAGCATCTGATGAAGGCCGGACTGAGAGAAAGTCTCCTCCTGATGACCTTACGGCTCTGGCAGGATTGTATCATGTGATGTGGTGAAGCAGAAATGGTGTGCTGCGATGTTCAATAAGTTCACTTCAGTTGAAAGCAAACTGAAATTCCTTCCAGGAGGGAGGGAAGGAAGCAGGAATGGAATTCAGGATAAGAAATGCATATTTTATCAGATTTAGTTTACTTTTAGTCCACCTTCTGGAATAAGGTCATTTGGGCAGAATACGCTTGATTCTATACACTCAAAACACTCCTTCGGACATAGGGCATTTTTATATCCCACAATACTTGGGCATTCTCATTACAGAGTCAGAAAATATCACACTGCTCACATATGGCACAGATTTTTTAAAATCCTAGTTCATGAAGACCCCCAGAAATAACAAAAACAAAATTCTAGTCCTTGTGGCTATAAGTAATATATTAGCAATATAAGGATGAGGCCTAATAGCATCTCAGAAACCAGGCAGGGCAAGTTGTTCACTGGCTATAGTACCAGAAATAATGCAACATCAGAAGAGAAAATCCTGTTTTTTCTTGTTATTCTTGTTAACAATAGGGTTTGTATGTTGCCTCTCTGCTCCACAAATATCACCTCAATGTATGAGCCAGCCTCTCTTTATTTACTACTAACTACCCTTTCCCTCCATTTTTACCTTGAACTTGTCCTTGAGGAACACTCTCACTCTTTCTACCGGTTTCCAAAATTTTCTGTATGAGTGACAGTAAACTGTACCTCCTTCCCAAAACCCTCCAGCAAGCCCAGAAGTCTTGGAGAAGAGACAGAATATTTTGTCTGGGTTGCATGGGGGTTTGGGTAAGATAAAAAGCAGGGGATCACAAGCGCCATCTAATCCAACCCCCTGCCCTGCAGGAATACTCTGTCAAAGCATTTCTGACAGATGGCCATTCACCCTGTTTAAAAACCTTCAAAGAAGGACACTCCACCACACTCCTAGGCAGTGCATTCCACTGCCCAACAGCTCTTACTGCCAGGAAGTTCTTCTTAATGTTTAGGTGGAATCTCCTTTCCTGTAGTTTGAGTCTATTGCTCCATGTCCTAGCTTTTGGAACACCAGAAAACAAGCTTGTTCCATCCTCAGTATGACATCCCTTCAAATATTTAAACATGGCTATCATGTTTACCCCTAGTCTTTCTCCCATTCTCTGATTAGGCAGGAGAAGGCCCTGCACTCATTTTAAATCTCTTTTGCAAGTAGAGAGGACTTGGAAAAAAGAAGATTTTTCTTCATGAAGTGGAGGCTTGAATAAAAAAGGAACTGTGGGAAACTGTAGGATAGGACCTACCTTTTTCTGTCTCTGCCCCACAAAGGCCTACCTGTGTAAGGAAGTGGTTGAGCTATTTTTTCTCATGCAAGGAAGAAAACCACGCAGCCATTTTACCTCCAAGTTCTCTGTAGAGGTGCTGTGCTTCATCATCCCATAGGGAACTTGAGGGGAGGAAAAGAGGGGTGATGGAAATCTCATTTTATAAAAGCCATTGGTCAACAAAGGATTGAGTGTGTAGATTCTTTTCAGTGTCTACAGTGCCAAACAAAGAGTGACCCATCCTTTTCTTTTCCTTTAGTTGTATTTAATTTGAGCAAAGGGGCAAGTACATCAACAGCTGCACATCCAAAAGCCAGGTGAGTGCATTTTTTGCTGGCAAGTCATTTATGCTAATGGTGGTGGACCCTTCTTGTTCCTTCTCTCCTGTTGACCAGTCTCAGGAAAGCTTGGCAGGTAATATTCTGGCTTTGTGCTTCAGGTCTAGAAGTTGCATTATGGCATGGCATCTTGAAAATGTTTGCTTTCATTCTTAACAACCCTCATCCCCTCATCCACAAAACCAAGGTTTTGTCTTTATTATGGTACAGAAAGGTTGGAAATGCATGGTCCGTCCATATTGATGCAGATGTTGAGGGTTCCCTCGTTTTGGACTTCTGTTCCTTTTTGTTCCAAATCCAGCCTGGTGTAGTGGTTTGAGGGCTGGAATCCCAGCTCAGCCATGGAAACTCACTTGGGCAAGTCACACTCTCTCAGCCTCAGAGGAAGGCAAAGGCAAACCTCCTGTGAACAAATTTTGGTAAGAAAATTACGTACCAGAATAGGTTCGCCTTAGGGTCCCCATGATAGGTTCGCCTTAGGGTCCCCATAAGTTGGAAACAACTTGAAGGCACAAAACAATAAGAACAAATCTTTCAAAATTGGGTCAGCCCCACAAAAAACAAACAAACACATTCACACACTCTCTTCATTGTCTGTTCCGTGCACTAAAAGTTGAACCAGTGATGAAAACACATTTTAAAATTTGTTATCTTGGAAATGAAATCAGTTGGGTTAAGGAGAGGTGTGGGGCTATGCTTAATGTGGATTTTTTTTTTCTGAAAGAAGTACCTGGATCTCTTAGGAGCCATGGAACTGACATTCTCCTTAACGAATCAGGATTCACCTGGGAAGAGAAAAGGGGGCCTAATATTCCTTGGCAACTACTAATTCCTCCCTGAAATGTTCCGATTCAGCAATAGTAGGTACCCATGAGCAAGGCAGGCTGGGAGTTGCAGTACCTTGATAACCTTTGAAAATGAAGGCTGCCAGTGAACTGAGGCCTTATAATTTGCTCTGTCCCAGAGAGACCCCAGAAGGCCATACTGCCCCACCCTCAGTTTTTCTTTTTTTAACTTTCTCCACAATTTGTAAATGGTATCCCTACAATTTTTGTTCACTGAAAATTTTTGTTGACTGAAAATACCTCCCCCCACCAACACACACCATGAGGGAGGTGTTTTCCACTTTTTACCACTGCAGGCTGCAGGGGTGTTGGTCTGTTTTAGGCCCAGGAGAGGCTTTTATTTAACCTGGAAGATCTGAGTAATTCTGTAGGGTAGGGGGTCACCGATAAGAAGGTCCTATCTCTGGTCATCACCAAGCCTACTGGTCTTAGCAGACAACACCTTGGCAGCCAATGCATGTGGTTACATCATTAGTGCACTGTGATCCAACTGTTGAGCCCTGACAAGGATGTTAGCGGCCACCTTCTATACCACAGTAGTGGGAAATCTGTAGCCCTCCAGGTGTTGTTGGTCTTCTGCTTCCATTGTCCTCAACCGGAATAAGCAGTGTTGAAGAATGATTGGAGTTGTAGGCCAGCAAGATCTGGGTGGCCACAGAGTCCCCCACCCTTGCTGCACCTGTTAACGTTTCTGAGTCAGTCTCAATGGGAGACCCATATTAACCACGTGAAGCTTTAAGGGGCCAATAGTATGGCCTGCATATGAGTGCCTCTCCTTTTCTGGGCCTCCCTGTCTCACTCTTGGGCAAGCACGGTGGGATGGAAGGTACATAGCTTCTCAGGAGAAGCCATCTGTGAGGGGCTTGGCTAGGCTTCCGTAGGCTTTGAAACCACTGGATCCAGCTTCAGCATCAGGAGCCCTGTCCATTTCCCCAACCACTGGGGAAGCAATCTCAGATGAGCCACTCCATCATCTTCTGTCTCTGAGCTCAAGGCCATGAGAGAGCCTATAAGGGACATATGAATCCATGTTCTCTTTCCTCAGTTTGCTTGGGCCCAGCGCACTGAAGGCAACGGGGACGGTGCCCACGGTGAAGCGCAAAGAGATGCCTCCTAATCCACCCGGTCAGACGAAAAAGAAAAAATCAGCCCTCGACGAAATCATGGAGGTACAGCAAGATCTGTTTTTCTCTGAGAACTGCTGTTCTGTTAGCCTAGGGGATGGATTGCTACTGTTTATACTGCCTTAATGCAGCAGCTCACCGCTGTTGGGTGCTGGAGGACAAGAAGTGGTGAGAGAACTGTTTCAGCCTACATGTTTTGCAAGCTGTGTGACTCTGGGCTACAGTATAAAATAGGGATGCTTAAGGTGGTATATTTCTAGGGTCCCTCTGTTCTTAAGAAAGTGGCTCAGGAGCTGTAAATTGGAGCAACCACAAAATTTAAATCAGTGTCCGGGTAGTCAGGCTATATCATAAAGTCGCCAGCTTGCTCTCCTCCAGGGCATTCCATGTACATAACCCAGAGAGAGATGAGATATTAAAAATGAGTCTGTTTCTCACATCTGTTGAACAGTTTTCTTCTGTTTATTTTGTTTGTAGTCTTGTCCTTTCTTCTTGGAAGGAAGCTGGAGCTACTCTTACTATCCAGTCCAAGTTGAACCACTTATGTTTTCTTTCCTCTCTTAGTTTGAAGAAGAGAAGAAAAAATCTGCCCGGACAGACTATTGGCTACAGCCCGTAAGTACCCAAATGGTATTCTGATATCTGTCACTTTTCCTTCCAGGCCAGTTCTTTCAGAAAGGGATTGCTTTATGGAATGGGTGACTGATTTCCTATGTGGTGATGCATGTGTGGGAATATAGCAATTGCATCTAGCATTGCAGATGCTGCCTTGAGCACCAGTTGGAATGAATGTCCTTTAGGTTCCTTCCAGCTCTAAAATGGTATATCCCACTTGAGCCCTAGTGCCTGGTTCAGATGATCATCTCATTGAACGTTAGTTAAGAAATGAGGATCTTAAATCAAAATATGGTCCCAGTTCATTTTAGTTAACATGGGCTAGAACAAACCACAGTTCCTCAATTCCATACTCTTGGGAGAGGGGGTCGCCCAACCGAAGAGAATCATTATCCAGCCACAGGGATTAAGGGTGTTATAATACCTTAGTAGGGCAGGTTCACTCAAAGCAGACTTACATGCTGATAAGGCTGTAAAGCCAGCAGAGTTTAGATGTTATTGTTTAAAAACCAGCAAGAAAATTCTGGAGGAAGTCTGACAAACACAGGAACCTCAGTTGTAGTAAAGGGTGAATCAGCTTTAAAGAGAGCTTTAAAGAGAGATTGCAACATGGATGGTGTTAGCCTGGGGATATTCTGGATAGGACTAGTGCCTAGTGCCACTTGCTTCAAGGGGATGTAGGACCTCATCAGCTAAAGCAGTGGCTCTTAACCTTTTCTTTACCAGGAATCCTCTTTAAATATCTTGTTGCTGTGGACCCCCAAGACTTAACTCAAGATTTAAAATCCTAATAATAATAACAACAATAACCACAGCAACAACACCACAACAATAATACCTGATGATGATGATACAGTTACCTTCCCTCAGGCACTGGAGGGAGAGGGAAGACTTTTCTCTTACTTCTTCCTGCAAGTTTATGGCTAGAGCAGATTAAATGGCCATGCACAAGCCAAGCCAGCCAGGACAGGTGGAACTGTACCTACATTCTCTCTCCAATGGTATCTCTCTTGGTTCCATTTGAGTTAGGACCTAGCTGAGCAGTTTATTGGAGGAAGCATAAATTAGATGTGCTAGAAACGAGACAAACCTTATCTACTTTAAACTCAATTCGCCCTTTTTAAATTTATCTTTTCCAGGACATTGTGGTCAAAATCATCACAAAGAAACTCGGCGAGAAATACCACAAAAGGAAGGCAGTTGTTAAGGTGAACATTTCAGCTTTTTCTCTGTCAGTGGAATAGTTGTGGATGAGTGGAGTCATGTTTTGTGCAGCTAGAGCAGCTGCACGGCAGGACTTGCATGGGGCTCCCAAGCACTTTGGGAAGTGTTTCATTCCTCCTGATAAGAGGAGCAAGATGTTCCCCAGCTTTGTCTTTCTTTCTTGGTATTGGTAAGAAGACTTTTTGCAGGTCGCTAGAGTGATCTATTTCAACAGCAGTGCTCCTGTCCTCCAAGCTCATGGTGATTGGTGCATGAGCTGCTCTGTGAACTGGCGCTATGGTTCTTTGTGCTTCAGTAGCTACAATCTAGTATGCTTCAATCTAATCCATAGTAACAAACCTTAAGTCCACTTCACACCTCATGGAGCCAGCAGGTACAGAGACTGTCCCTGAGATGCACTCTTACTTTCTAATGTTTGAGGCTAGTATATACCATTTGTATGCCACTGGGAAGGAATTGGTAGATCACACACTTGGCATGCCGAATGACCCAGGTTCAAACTTAAGCATCTAATAACAGGCTCCTGGCTGTTAGAGCAGACAATGCTGGAGTTGCAGACGTCTGCCAGACAGAGAATACAGTACCGCATGAGGAACAGAGGCTAAGTTTCTCCTATGTCCCTCCCCTGGGCCATGCAAGAATATCCCAGCACACTGCAAGTGACATTGCATTGCTTCCAGTTGCCATTTTTGACCACAAATGAATAGGGAAAAAAGCTTGGAGAGGTTGAAGGGTTCACAGGAGAAAGCAAACCATTGCATCAGCCTAAAAAATGTGCCTGAAAAAATTAAAATGGAATTCTAGGGGTTTGGGGAGACTGTCAAGAATCTGGAGACTGCAAAATTGGACTTAGGGGCCACATCTGACCTATGAGCCAGACTTTCTTCATCTTTTGTTTGGATAGGCAAAACAGCCTGATGCATTATAAGGCAGGTTCCTGGTGTGTGTGTGTTTTAATGAGAACCAATTATAGGGAGTTGGGGATAGTAGCAGTACATGCATTGGCAGTACATTCAGAAGGTGTACTGTATATTCACCTTGTATATTTCAAGGTACACTGTAGCATATCTGGTATACATGCTAAACCAGGGGTAGAAGACATACAGCCCCTCTTAGACTGGGGGTCCTTGCCACTTGTAAGCTAATTCTGATTTCTGTCTGGGGTCACCTTTATCAACTTGTGGTCACCCAACTTATGATAATGGTTAACCAGACAAGTCAAATTAACATCAACACTCCACTTAAACATTTTCAAGTCTTGGAGTTCCAGGATATTTGTATAGGAAGGAACAGGTTCACTTTACTTGCTATTTTAGGCTATTTATTATAATTATTCATTCATACATACATACATACATATTCTTTTCTGGGAGAATCACAGACAGCATTGTCTGGGCACTTCAGCTTAGTTATAGTCTATAATGTTATATGTAAACCATTATTCTATTATGTTGCATATAAGCATCTTATATTTAGTCATAGGGCCATCACATCATATTCATCAGGATGTGCATAGGGACTTTCTCTATTCAGCTCTTTAATAGGCTTGGGAATAAGTAATACATTTAAGAATATCAGCCTTCTAAACCACTTAACATGTAACATCCTCCCTGTATCATCATAATCAGGTTATCCATAATCACATAGTTTTCCATACTGTCTGTGAAGTTATTATACAGACAATTCCTAAAGGCTTTTATATATTCACAATCTTGTCCCTTATCATATTCTGAGCCATTTTACACTTAACCAATTATCTATTTCGATCTCATCTGTTTGAGGAATTTTAGAACTCTAACAGGCTTCTGTGTAACACAGGTGTTGAAATGTTAAACCTTAAGCAAGTCTTAACTGCATTAATCACATGTAAGCATGTATCTCTTAGCCTTACCAGAAACAACATTTTTAGGGTGGCTTGTCAGGGCTTATCAGGAACTTTTGTTCTTATGTTGCCTTCTCTTCCCACATTGGAGGTGTGCCTAAGCAGCCTAATTCTGTGGCTCTAACTTAGCTCTTTTATTATCTCTTGACACCTACACAGCATTGCTTATCTAATCAGATGTTTAGATATTATCTTTTTGTTCAGTACACTAAAGTCTAGTGCACACCCCACTTCATCACACTTTGTGAGGTGTCACTAATGTGCTAATTCGCAGGGTGACCTGAGGTCATTCTTTGTGGTTTTTATTTAATTTTTTTAAAGGGACATCTGACATTCCTCCCAGACTTGACATATAAATAAGCATTTCCCTTCTTTTATTACAAGACAGAAAATGAGCAGATACTGTCATGAATCTTAGGCTTTATATTTTATCATCTGTAGGTTTCTACTAGGTTATATGTCCTTATTTAATGATACATAAGCCTTTTAATGGTATTTGTATAGGCTGAGGAGTTCTCAACTAAAATTTGTCTGGCCTGTAACACTGCAGAGTACAATTCTCATTATCCCTCACCATCTGTTATGGTTGGTTGCAGTCCAATAACATCTGGAAGATCACAAATCCTCCATATTGGTGCAAAACTATAACTTTATTAGTAGTTCTTAAGCAAAAAGGACACTACTCTAGATTGTAAATGTTACCTCCCAGTCCCCACAAAGGGACAACAATAACAGATTTTTCGTTTCCCTGTAATAAATGTGTATTCATATGACAGGAAGTAATTGACAAATATACTGCGGTTGTCAAAACAATTGATTCTGGAGACAAACTGAAGCTTGATCAGACCCATCTAGAGACAGTGATCCCAGCACCTGGTAAGCCAGCTGTTGTTAATTTCTTTACTCTAGGTAATTTTTCATCTTTCTTCATTTGGTAATTGTCCCTATGAGTAGAATTGGAAAAAACATGGCTTCCTCACCTGGGGCAAATGCAAACCATGCTCAGCTAAGTAGGATGTTTCTTAGAATCTGACACATCTCTTTTCATTTTTTAAAAAACAATCTATGCCTCATGATTGTATATCAGATGAGTAAAATCCAGCTACTGTAGATGCCCATTTGAATGTTACATATTTAGTCACTAGGGGGAAGCATTATCTTTTGGTCTAGGAGACCCAGCAATGTCCAAATCATTGTAAAAATATTTATACGCAAGGATATTAAGGTTCTAACTTATGTGTGCTTACCTAGGAAGAAGTCGCATTGAGTGCAATGAGACTTGTTTCCAGGTAAACTTCCATGAAGCGGGGTGGGTGGGAAATGCAGCATATGTGTGGCATGAAACCCTTTCCACCATCACCCCCTGCACAAACCTGGGTAAATTGAAGCCTCTTAGAGGATATCTCTTGCCATTCAGATATAGTTTTGCAGGGAACAGTCATGCTCTAGAAACTAGGAATTACCAGCTAGTGATTTCCAGTTTCTCTAAAAGCACTTCAAGTCTTAAAACAGGCCTAGAAGAGGGGGAGTGATGTTTAAGTAGCAAGTCAGGGTGTTGGTGGTGGGTTGCCCCTCAAGGTCTGAGCAAGGGCAAAAATGGCCCATGGCCCCTTTGAAATTGCCCACCCCATGCTCCATAGGATTGAGCTGCAAGACACCTGTTTTGATATTTCTTTAAGCATTGCTTTTTGGAATGCTTCAGGTCACTTCTTTTATTTATTTTTTATTAATTATATATGCTGTCTTTCCACTGTCAAGCTCAGATTTAACTGTAAAAGCATTATACAAAGTAATCCCATCAACTCAGTACACAGTGAGGTGAGTCTAGACCAGGGGTAGGCAGCATCAGAGGCTCTGGGAACTGCATCCACCCCATTTCTCCCCCAAACTTGAAGTTTTGCAAATGTAATATTTGGGGACCAAAAATGTGTTGGGTGTGTGTGTGAAATTGCATTGTGGGAAGTGGATCTGCATGCTGCATTGGGGGTGGGCAACTGTATGCCCACTTCTATGCTTGGGATCCTCCAGGGGCCACACAGACTACTGAAATAATAAAACAAAACCCTTGAAGTAGCTGGACCCAGAACTACTTCTGGATCTCAAAAATGGGTATTTTTAAAAAAATGCTCAACATTGCAAGGAAGCCTTGCAATCTATTTAAAAGGTTTAATTTGCCCTCCTGGGAATTATGAGTTGATATCTCAAGTCTTCCCTCCATGCCAGAAGACAGCAGGGGACTGCACCTTCCATAGTAATTTATAAGAGGAGCATCGCTCAGTGACTCAAATACACACTTGGGCCACAATCCAACACCCCCTCAGTGTAGCATAAAAATCTGCATGCAGATCTCTGCTAGATCAGGCCATATGCCCTCCCCCTGGCTTTCTGTAAACACCTGATGCCACTCCACAGAGCCATTTCTTTGCTTTGTGGCAAGCAGGCAGGATCAGAGAAGTGTCTGGCTGCATCCCCATAGCCAGGTGTGCAATGATGACATCAGTGCCGAGATCTGTTGGGGGTCCTCTGGTGGGGTCTCAGTGCTGCTCCAATCATTGTGTGTCTGGCTATGGAAATGTAGCTGGATGCTCCTACTTGCTGTCTATGAAGCATGGAATGGCCTTGTGGGGCAGCCTCAGGAACTTAACAATAGGTGGGGGTGTGTTTAGGGTGCTGTGAAGAGAGGAAGGGAATGCCAATCACTGCAGTGCTCGAAAAAGGACATCTGCATGCATAAGGGATACTTACCTGTGCACGTGTCCCAAACAGAATTCCAGCCTTTGCGTGTCAGCTGTCTCACATGTCACAGCCAGGCTGGCAACCTGTTAGTGACATAGAGTTGGAAAAGACCACAAGGGCCACCCAGTCCAACCCCATGCTGTCATGGAGAAATACACAATCAAAGCAATCCCAACAGTTGGCCACCCAGCCTCTGTTTAAAATCTCCAAAGAAGGAGACTCCACCACACTCCAAGGCAGTATTCCCGTGTTGAACAGTTCTTACTGTCAGGAAGTTCTTCCTATTGTCTAAGAGGAATCTGTTTTCCTGTACAGTTGGCCCTCAACTTTCACTGGGGTTAGAGATGCAGGATCCCTGTGAAAGTGGAAAACCCAAGTGTACAGTCCTATGTACTCGTGAGGGATCTGTTCCAGGACTCATCACTATGTTGTGCTATGCATGTGGAAGCAAATGATTCCCGACAGTGTGACAGATGTATTCTTCTGACAGCGGTGGAAGCAGAGTTGCACGTATAGCAACTTTGTGTGTTGCAATTGCACTTTCCAGTTGGACACTGCACATTGCTCAATAGTACCCAGTCATTGGTATGTTTTGCCCAGTGTTGCTATTCTGCATGGGGGCTGTGTAGTGCTGGCATAGTGTATCTCCACATGCAGTTAATTATGCTACCCTAAGGGGATGTTGGATTGCCGCTCAAGCATGTCCAGCTGAAGAAATCTCAGGTTGGGTATTGGCACAAATAGGGAAGAAGTGCTGTATCTGGTAAGACGCTGCTGAGCAGGGTAGACAGGGTTGCCTTGATGTGAGGAAGAGTCTTTGATGGTCCTGTTTCAGGTAAAAGAGTGCGTGTTTTGAATGGAGGCTACAAAGGAAATGAAGCGACTTTACTGGGCATCAATGAGAAAACATTTTCAGCTACTATAACCATCGAATCGGTAAGTCCACTATGAGTACAAGGCATTGTTTGTAATGTAACAGGACTTGGGGGTGCTCTTGGACCCAGTGCTGCTCCTAGAGTGCCAGGGGGCTGCAATGGCCAGGGGTGTTCTTGCCCAGCTTCAGTTAGCACACCTGCTGTGTCCTTTCCTGGGTAAAGCAAATCTGGCCACAGTGGGGTATGCCTTTGTTACCTCCCAATTAGATTTCTGTATTACACATGGGGCTGCCTTTGAAAGTGTTCAGAATTTGAAAGTGTTCAAATGCAGAAGTGCAATACAGTTGTCCCTTCACATTCACTGGGGTTTGGTTCCAGGACTCCCCGTGGATACCAAAATCCACGAATACTCAAGTTGCATTATATGCAATGGCATAGCAAAATGGTGTCCCTTATATAAGATGGCAAAATCAAACGTTGCTTTTTGGATTATTATTTTTAAAGAATATTTTCAAGCCGTGAATACTTAAATCTGTGGATACCAAATCCATGGATACAGAGGGACAACTGTATAGCAAAATGCCAGACTGGTGTTGGGTGTGCATTTTACAGACCACATAGCCTTCTTACAAGAACAACACTGGCTTCCAGTCTGCTTCCAAGCTCAATTCAAGGTGTTGGTTTTGACCTGCAAAACCCCAAAAGGCTTGAGGCCATGCTGTCTGAAAAACTTCCTCCTCCCATATGAGGCTGTGTGAAATTTGAGATCCTTAGAGGAGGCCCTATTCCCTCACGTGGTTAGGCTGGGATGCAAATGTTTTTCTCTGTAGCAGCACCCCAACTGTGGAAGTCCCTGCTAAAGGATGTTAGCGTGGCTTCATCTGTTTTGATCTTTTCAATGGGCAGCTAAAACCATGCTATTCTGCATGGCTTATTAGACCTTTGTCATTTGGCCTGAAAAGTTTGCCTGTTGTCACACCCCATCATTTGGGAAGATGAGCAGTCTTAGGATTTCTTTTTGTCTGACTTTTCCTTTTCTAGGGACCTCTGAAAGGACGTCAAGTTGAAGGTATTCCATATGAAGACATTTCGAAGTTGGCCTGAGATAAGCCGAACAGTAGGAGATATAACCCACTGAAGGAACCCTCAGATTAAGAACAGCACTGCACTAGACTCCACTGTGTCGGAGTTTATATACTTTGAAAATGAAGCAAGATTTTTAGTACCATCTTGTTAGACATGATAGATTGCCTAAGCTTTCTTTCACACTACACAGTTACAGCACTTTGATGCCACTTTAACTGCTATGGCTTCATTCTATAGAATCCTGGTATTTTTATTTTCGTGAGGCATTTAGGATTGTCTGCCAGGGAACTCTAGGGCCTCACCAGACTACAAATTCCAGAAGCCATGGCCAACAAAGTGCAATAATTGTACAGTGTGAAGGAGCTCAGTCTCTCCTGTAATGTTGGAATATTTATTTTCACCATCTCCAGGCCTGTTTACACTTTGCAGCTAGAAACCTTCTTTATGCCTCACGCGTGGTATATTGTCAGCTGTGAGTAGTTCTGTCCTCGCATATGCTTAGTGGAACACTTGGTGGCTGACATTTCTTGCAGATGTTGAAGACACGTAAGCTACTAGTACTGGGTTCATGTACCAGTAGAATTAAGGGTTAGGGGTAAAATTTTTGACATGCACCTTTGGCATCCACCTTCCTCACTGTAGCACCTTCCATGTATGTTGAAGCACAACTCCTGTGTGACCATGCTGGCTGTAGATGCTGAGGACTGTAATCCAACATAGCTGGAAGTTGTCAGCTGGTGACGACTGCTATGTATGCTGCCTGCCTGTGCTGATAGTTGGGCCTCCCCACCCCCATAACATCTCCAGCTGTCACAAATAACTGTTTGTACTGCACAATCACATGCTCTTAAGTTCTTACATTGCAGTTAAAACCATGAGTTAAGCTGGGCCAGTTTATCTTTCTCATGCTTTCTTGCAGGGCTCACCATCTCTGCCGTATTGCTCATGAAGTGTGTGGGAGACACATTACAGACTGCCATTTCTCCCCTATTGATACCACACTGAGACACAGAAAAAAGTCATGGGGATGTTTGTGACTTGAGTGGAAAAAGGCAGAGGTTTGGTGGGACCAGTAAGGCCTGCCACCACCTCTTGAGAAACCAGCCACTGGCACCATGTTTGTTAGGTTTTCTTTGCTCAGGGAAAAGCAGATTTCCTTTGCTCAGGGAAAGGAGGCACTGTGTGGTGACTCCAACTTTTCTTCTCTTAATTTCTTTTGAGGGGGGTGTCACATTTTACCACAGTTGGAAAAAGTTATCTTTTGGACTACAGCTCTCAGAATCCTCCATCTAGCATGGTCACTGGATTCTAAGTCTTGCAGGGTTGTTGTTGTTTTTTTAAAATGTAACTTTACCAAGAGTTGTGTTTTCCTGTCATGACCCAGGCTTGATTAATGAATACACAGATGGAGAAACCTCTTCTGGGAAAATTGCGTGTTGGTTTGACCTGAAGCTGGCTCTGGCTTTCTCACAGTAGACCCAGAAGGAGCCAATGAGAAAGTCTGGCCAAGATTCTGGTAGCCATCTTCATATGCCCAAGCTTGGCCATTCCAAGCTTTTGACATTCTCTTTCCACAGGACCTTCTCATGGTGTAACAGAGGTTTCCAAGGGAGCCCTTAATTCCTACAGGCAGTGAATGGGGTGCAGCCATTTTGGTCAGAAAGTAGGTCAGGGTAGCTGTGAGCCAGTGTTCATTCAGGCATCATGTTTCCTCCACTCTGCTGCTCTTGCATGAGCACAGGCCTCATCTCCTATAGATTTGTAAAAAGAAAATGTATAATGCCTTTGTACAGTGACTTTTTATTGCCAGTCAGTAATGAACAAAAGAATATTTTGCTTGGTGTGATGTTTTCTTTAACAGGGTACCTGTCTGTGGAGGGATGTCTTAAGAGTCTTTTTCACAGCAAAGGGAAGTGTAAAAAAAAGATCCACCTGGTATTTTCTTTCCCAGGTTCTTAAAACTGTCCAGGAGTTGGAAATCTGAATTTAATTTCAGAAAGAGCAAAGTTTCATTTCCAACTAATTCATTCCTGACTCTGAGTGATACTCTCAAAGTCAGGGTTGTCATAAACCATCCTGAAGTGAATATAGGTTACAGCCTTTTAGGAAATTTTAATTTCATATGTTCAAGGGCCTGGATTTTTTTAAAAAAATTTTTTTTGGGGGGGGGGGGAGGGACCACAGAAATTGTAGATGTGTCACTAGAATATGATCTCCCCTGTTCAGTGCTGCAAAGCTGGTGCCTAATTTCCCTGAAATGCCATTTCTGGAGCTAAATGTTCATGTCTGGAATTCTAATAACATTTTGAATTTGAAGTGTTGTTTAAACTGGGAATGGAGACCCTTAGGCCTTCCAGAACTCCCATCAGCCCCATAGCAGTGTGCCCAGTAGTGTGAAATTATAAGGGCTGTCATCTAAAACAGTGCATCTTGATATCAGTTGTGTAGGACTCACATTTCTTTTCCTAGTGTACCATGTTTTTGTCCATCAGCTACAGTTGTTTCTTTCCTGAAAACCTGCCAGGACCCACCAGCCAATGGCTCAGGGAACTGGTACCAGTATACTGACCATCACTTTGAGTAGCATTGATTAAAACATCTCAAGGGGCCAGAGTTTCCTGATTGGTGTTTAGTTTCCTTAAGGAAGGAAACTCTGATCCCCAGATATTTTGGATTACAACTCCCCCAAAACCTTACCTGTGCTGGCTGGGCCTTCTGGGAGCTGGACAGCCACCCTCAGTTGAAATTAATACACACCACGAGACCTTGGGATGTGTCAGGCTAAAATTCTTTTTTCAAAGTAGTTTTCTGTCCTACTTGGAAGAATGACATTCTTCCTCAGGACATTTGAGGTTGCTTGAGATGTCATTTTAGGTGTCAGTTATGAACGCCTTTTGAAGCTGTGGATGTTTTTCCCAACAAGCTGAACAAAAGAAACAATCTCCACAAAGAGGTTTTATTTTTAATTATGTTTGAAAACATGGCACTGTATTTGTCTGTCACAGAGACCAATTTCCTGCTTTTCATGACTAACCTTAATGGGCTTAATGTCAGGCTCAGTGTTGTATGGCAGGTGCAGTTTTTGCTTGCCTTGTCAAAATTGTGGCCTTCTTCACCAGTGTCCCTGTTAGGATGGTTTGCTGTCTTCAGGAGAAAAAGGACTTTATGATAACTGGGAGCAGACTCCATAAGGTCTGCAGGCTATGTTTTGCCTGTTTGGGCTCTGCTCTTGGGAAAAGATTTTTATCTTGAAAGCCTGGTTCACCAATGACTCCCTACAGGAGCTGCATGAATAAAAGCTTTGGTTGACCAGGAGCTCGACCCAATCAGAGATGCTTCAGGTAGCTGTACAAAGTGGGGACAAGGTAATCTCTGTAGTGGCCGTCCAGGAAGCCCTTTCCGTTACAGTGCACGAACCAGCAATGAACGCCAGTTCCAAACACTCTGTCCAAGCGGTAGTCTTTTTGTAGACCTCTGCATGGGAGGCAAAATAAAAAAATCATTGTCATAAGAAAACATAATCAAGCAGAACTGATAAACAAGCGAGCCACTGCTTTTCTGTAGTATGCAGCCCAGGTTCTGTGATTCCCTGGCATGCCAGTTAGAGGGAGCATATAACTCAGTTGCTGACACAGCTTCACTGGCTACAGGTTCATTTCTGGGCACAATTCAAAGTGTTGATTATTGCCTAAGCTTAGGTTCAGATTATAGGCTTGTCTAGATGAGAAGATGCAATGCAGATTGATGTACATGATTGCTAATTCACAGCAGTGCTCATTTGTCTCCACAGTCTTTTGGCAAGATCTGTTGTACGTGAAGCTATCCACGGTTGAAGTGCACACACAGCCATGCCTGCAAATCAAGATGGTGGCTGAGAGTACAGTGCATTATTATTCTCTACACATGTTGTGGCCACCGCACAGTATTTTTTATTGTATTGTACTTGTAAATCAAAGGTGCACGACATTCCACATATAAAAAGCTCTTTGGTCAAAGCACAGCAAAAAAGAGCACACTCAATAATGCAAAAATCAAAAATGGTGCTTTCAGCCGCTTCCTTGCTGGCAAGCCCACATCCACACACATCTGACCAATCCGCTTTCCGCTTCTGCCCTCGCCAAGAATGCACAGTGTCCCAAATTGGATGTCCAGACGTGTAATAACATGCAAGCCCGTGCATTATTAGAAAAACCTCAAGGAAAACCAGAAGCCTTTTTCCACACAGTAGATGGAGTTTTTGGCCCCCCTCCTTCTGAATACCTCAAATCTCGTTCGCAGCATATTAATAATAATAATAAAATTTATTTCTATCCTGCCCCTCTGCAATGCAATTGGGGTGGCTTACAGCATAAAAATTCCATAATTACATTAGTACCCTAACCACTCACCCCTTAAAACAATATTAAATTTAAAAGATTAAAAACATACAATAATTAAAAAGAGAAAACAATGGAATAATTCAATGGCAGCTTAAGGGAAAAGACAGCCGAATTTTCGGGCTGGGATAGCTATTCAGGAAAGGCCTGCCAGAAAAGATCCGTCTTGACAGCTTTTTTGAAGTTGTCTAAGGTGGTAATAAGACGGATCTCGTCCGGCAGGCCATTCCATAATCTGGGAGCTGTAGCAGAGAAGGCCCTCTGGGAGGTCACCGACAGCCTTGTTTTCATAGTTGTAACAGATTCCTCCCAGAGGACCAAAGTGCACGGGGAGGGTCGTATGGGAGGAGGTGGTCCCGGAGGTAAGTTGGACCCAAGCCATGTAGGGCTTTAAAGGTCATAACCAACACCTTGTACTGTGCCCGGAAAGTAATAGGCAGCCAGTGGAGAGCTTTTAACACAGGTGTTATATGCTCTCTTCTGGAAACGCCAGAAATCAACCTGGCTGCCATGTTCTAAACTAGTTGAAGTTTCCAAGTCAAGCACAAGGGTAGCCCCATGTAGACAAAAGGAATTCTCCTTAAATTCTATGAGGAGTATTTTCATCGTCTAGACAACCCCTATAAAAGCCTGTATCCCTATTCAAAGACATAGCCATGTTAGTCTGGATAAGTATGCAAAGTGATCTTGTAACACATTTGAGACTGAAAGAAGACAGTTGGTAGCATAAGGTTTGGTAGACTGAAGTCTACTGTATGATGAAATAGACTTAAGTCTACCAAAGGCTATGCTGCCAACTTCTTTCTCTCAGTCTCAAAGGTGCTACAAGATCCATTTGCATATTGTATCTCCCTACATGAACCTGCATGACTTTTTAAGATCCTCAGGGGAGGGCTTTCTCTCAGTCCCACTACCATCATAGTCCCATCTGGTAAAGACACAGGAGAAAGTTTTTCATGGGGGCAGCTCTCTGGCTGTGTAATTCCCTTTCACAGTACAGTACAATTAAGCATTTCATGATTAATTGGCTGCGGGGAGACATTTTTATGCTGTTCGTGTGTGCTGCTGTATTTTTATTCTTACATTTTTAAATGTGTTTATACTTTTCAAAGTTAATGGCTTTTAATAAGATACCTTGTTTAATTGTGTTTAAACTTTTTCATCATTAGGGATTGGCATTGTATATTGCAATTACAGATGTGTAACCTAGAGTTATGTATCCATAACTGCTCTGTATTCGCTATCCCTATGGAATCACGATCATTGCCATAATGCTCTCCTAAATATATTTTACCAGGCACCAGCCTCACTGAGAGAAGGAGGTCTGTTCTGCTGGCTATTGGGACATGAGTGGATTATGTTTCCGTCCCTCCTGCCAGTAAACAAGGCTATAACAATCAGAAGCAGGACCCCATCACAATTCCTTGTTGCAACATCACTTGGTGGTGGGAGGGGGCTGGAAACATCCTCCTTTTGTGCCCAGATCACCCTCAGAAAAGACTACCTTCTCTCAGTGTGACTGATGCCTGCTAAAGTAGGTTTGAGGGGTGGTCTAGATCAGGAGATGTTACATAGGTACATATACACAACTAAGTAGACAATGTAGACTATGGGCCAGGGGTTTTCACTTTATCTTATTTCAATCATATTTTAAGCCTCCTTGGCTCCCATGTTGGAAGAAAACTGAAAGTACAAAGTAACATGCTGGCTGGGGAGTTTGAGGAGCTATAGCTCCCCCCCAAAGGAACTGCTTATAAATAATCGTTCACCACAGGGAAACCATGGAAATCCAGCTGCTAGAGCACACAGGATTGCTGTTAAAGATCTTTCTGGCACCTTCTGATGATGGGAAACAGGAAAAGAAGCACACTGGCACAACAGAAAGAGTATTGAAAGAGACAGCCATGTTAGTCTGTTTCAGCAGAAAAGGATATAAAGGAATCCAGTAGCACCTTTGAGAATAACCGATTGAGAAAAAGAAACTTCTAGTGTAAGCTTTTGTGGACTCTAGTCCACTTTGCTAGATACAGGGAGAAAAGAGATGATGCAGAGATGCACTTTCAGCGAACAGTGAGTCCATGAAAGCTTATACTAGAAGTTTCTTAGTCTCAAAGGTGCTACAGGATTTCTCCCCCACCCCTGCCCCTCAAACAGATGTTACGGGAATTTTGTGTGCAGGTTTTAAATTCCTCTTCGGAAGAACTATTCATCCTCTAGTTGTCAGACACAAACACTGGAGCAGCCTCCCTTCTCGAGGACAGTAGGATATAGTGGCCAACTGTGCCACTGCCATACCCATTCCCCTTTTACGGTGAACTCGCCACGGGTCAGCGTAAGAGGGGCACTCCAAAAAAGTGATACAAGGATTCCCTGAAACAACTCAGGCTTGGCCAAATTGATCACCAACAATGGTCCGCCCTGGCTTCACAACGAGAGGCACGGAGACACACTATCCACAATGCTGCAGCTTTATTTGAGAACTCATGCCAAACAAATCTTGAAGAGAAATGACAACGCAGAAAGAATCACAACCTGGAAACGTCACCCAAGGAGACCTTCTGCTGTGCTTTCTGCAACCAGACTTGTTTATCTCAGATTGGCCTTTTCAGTCATCAGCATGCTTGCAGAAAGCGTGGGATGAGTCCTTCCTGAATCTTCATTTGCGAAGAAAAGCCAGAGAGAAGAGAGAGTGTGTAGCAACGTTCTCCCACCTGATGCCCTCCAGCTAGGTTTGGCCCAACATGAGATAGGCTCCTAAGGTAGAAGTTGTAGCCCAACACTCTTGAGGAAAATGGAATGGGGAGGCCAGTGTATAGGATTGCTTTGTGAATGGTTATTCTTTTCGTGGGACTAAGAGAGATGTGAAGTGTGATGATACTTTTATCATTTTTACCAATGCCCAGTTATCAAGATCCTTTGTTGCATGTGTGGGAGAGATCAGTCACAGCTAGTGGCTCCTTCGACAGTGGGGCAGTGAGTCTGCTCTAGGTTTTCATTTGAACTTTAAAGGAGCTATCCATGGTTTTGAACCAGCACCCAAAATAGTTTCAGTGATTTGCATAGTTCATACTGACCCTGCCCTCATACAGGAACCACTTGTTGCCACTGGGGGATATTACAGTACTCCCTAGAAGGGGATTATCCCTCCTCCTGTTACACAGAATCATAAAAAGGGTCCCCAAAGAGTCTTATCAAGTCTGCTCAGGGCAAGGAACTCCAGCTAGAGCATTTCCAGCAGGTACCACCTTCCCAAACTCTTTTTGAAGACATCCAGAGAAAGCGACCCCACCACCACTCTAGGTAATTGGTTCCACTGCAGAGCCCGCTCCTACCGTCAAGAGTTTCCTTCTAAGGTTCCATCAAAATCTACCCTCCTGTAACTTAAAACCATTAGATCCGGTCCTACCCTTAGGAGGCAGCAGAAAACAGTCCTGCCCCGTCCTCTCTGTGACAGCCCTTGAGGTGTTTAAAAAATGCAATTGTGTCACACTCCTCAGTCTTCTCCTCACCAAGCTGAACATGCCCAGCTCTTTCAACCTTTCTTCGTAGGTTTTGTTCTCCATACTTCTTATCATCCTATTACTCTGCACAAATGTGAGTGGAAGCAGAACTATATATATAGGCATGTCCCCACCCTACCCCTTCCAACACATCTATAGGAGCATGAAGGATTTGTTATTGGGTGACTCAGACACTTTACCTGGTGACAGTGAGCTTGTGACCTTTGACTTCCATGGTAGCCACAGATTTCCCAGGCTCTTGGCCAGGCCTCTCATTGTAGATCTGAACATCTGGTTCAAGCATGAACTGACCTGGAAGGGAGAGTTTTGTTTGGGAAGGTTAGAATCATAGAATCTTAAAATTGGAAGGGACCACAGGGGCTATCTAGTCCAACATCTTGCCACACAGGAACATAAAACCAAAGCACTCTTGAAAACTGCCCACCCAACCTCTGTTTAGAGACTTCCAAAGAAGGAGGGTCCACCACCACCCTAGATAGTCTACTCCACTCTCGAAGAGCTCTTACAATAAAGAAGTTCTTCCTAATGTGTGGGCAGAATCTATTTTCTTGTAATTTAAATCCATTGGTTCATGGTCTAGTTTCTGGAGCAGGTTAATCTTTGTTGTTGCTGTGTGCCTTCAAGTCATGTCCGACTTATGGCGACCCTAAGGCGACCCTATTGCAGGGTTTTCTTGGCAAGATTTGTTCAGAGGGGGTTTGCCTTTGCCTTCTTCTGAGGCTGAGAGAGTATGACTTGCCCAAGGTCACCCAGTGGGTCTCCATGGCCGAGCAGTGTTTTGAACCCTAATCTCCAGAGTCCTAGTCCAACACTCAAACTGCTACATCATGTTGGCTCTGTAAGTTAACCTTTACCTTGATATTATGCAGTGTTTGGAGAATTGGTTTGTTACAAAGGTCTTCAAAGATGCTTCAGTGGGGCACTATTGGCCATTCTCCGAGTGGAACATTTGTGGGGAGGGGAGCCTGGCAAGAAGAACCTTGGGGGTTACAATATGTGGCCACACTTTGCCCACTCAGGGTTAATATCTTTGTAGCAGGCACTATTACAATAGAGTTCTCTCCATATTGGGGATAGCTGTACCTACAGAACTTGGTCAGTACAAAGGTGGAAGAATTTAGTTTCAGTCATTTTTTTTTTGAAGAATTTACTAGATTTTGCCTAGGTTGGAAAGAACTTATGAATGAAGGGGAAAGCCAACACTTAGGTAGTCCAGAATTCTCTTGGTGACTGATGCTTGTATAAGCAGGAATGCTTTATTTTTATTATTACATTTTATTATTTTATTTAACTGTGTTTTGACTTTGACATCATTGCTTGTTTTCAGAGCTTGTCTTGCTTTAGCCTTTTTGTAAGCTGCATTGGGTAACCAGGAGTTATACAAATGTAAGCATGATAGTTTACAACATTGTGCGAGGAGGTATGCAGCACCTCCTTACACAATAGTTTTTCCCAGGCTGTGCAGTGATGGCGGGATGGTGCCTAAACACAATTCCACTCCCTGACCCAAATGATCAATGACACATCAGTCTAAGAATTGGGAATGGCTAGGGAGTTCAGGAGGAACTGCTTGAATGTTGTCTCACTCTGCCTAATAATCAACTCTGGGGTTGTCTAAACAGTGTAAATAACCCCTCATGGAATTCGTTGGGACTATGACCTGTCTAAATGGGATCCTGCATCAACCCACTGTATTCAGAAGAAGAGAGGCCCAAAACGGCAAAAAACAGGAAAAAACTTTTTTAAAAAAAGCAGTGAGGGGTGCGCATTCCTGCTCATTGGGACAAGCGATTTGCATTGAATTGCTTTCCAGTAGGAGACGAAGTGCAAAGCTAATTGGCCAGGTGAGCATGGGGGCACGGCTTACTAACTGGGCAAGCACCCTCTGCCACCATGTTGGATTTTTGCCTTAACGAGCGATTGCTAAGGTGATAAAATGGGATTTCGTTTTGTTTTGCTATCCTGTTTAATTGAAAAATCACTCTAGCGCACCTTGGACATTATCATAGAATTGTAGAGTTGGAAGAGACCACGAGGGCCATCCAGTCCAACCCCCTGCCATGCAGGAAATCACGATCAAAGCATCCCCGACAGATGGCCATCCAGCCTCTGTTTAAAGACCTCCAAGGAAGGAGACCCCACCATGCTCCGAGGGAGTGTGTTCCACTGCTGAACAGCTCTTACTGTCAAAAAGTTCCTCCTAATGTTGAGATGGAATCTCTGTTCCTGGAGCTTGCATCCATTGCTCCATGTTCCAGTCTCTGGAGCAGCAGAAAACAAGCCTGCTTCATCCTCAACGTGACACCCCTTCAAATACTTGAACAGGGCTGTCATATCGCCCCTTAACCGTCTTTTTTCCAGGCTAAACATACCCAGCTCCCTAAGTCTCTCCTCATAAGGCATCGTTTCCAGACCTTTCACCATTTTAGTCGCCCTTCTCTGGACACGCTCCATTTTGTCAATATCCTTTTTGAATTGTGGTGCCCAGAACTGGACACAGTATATTGTTGGTTTTTTTTAAAAAAAAAGTTTGCCAATGGAAAAGTACAAATGCAAGTAAATTACTCATGGCTGTCATCTAGCATTTGAAGCTTGTAGAGGCTTAAGGGGGCAAAACCACCATTAAGATAAGTTGCTGCTGCTGAAAAATGCTATTACTGCGAGGTACTCAATTTTCCCCCCTCATATAGATGAGGCCTCAGCCTTACATTTTTGGAAACTTTTATTTTAGCCTTCCAATATTCTGAAGGGGAAACTAGCAACTTTGGTGAAATAACATTTTGGTAGCCTTAAAATTTAATATGTCCTCCCCACAACCCTAATTTTTGTTGTGTACAAAAGTTCCTCTTTCAGGCAATCCCACATACCCATAGCAACAGAACTGCCTCCTGATTTCTGCCACCCAGAGAATCTTACCAATCAAGCCATGCACACCAGAGGAGAAATTACTGGCAGGTGGGATGTAGATTCCCAAGAAGTCAACATTGACGGGATGCTTTTTCCACACACGGTGCAGCACAACCATGAAGGACAGGTCCCCATCGACTGTGATAGTGACATTGCTGTTTCTCCTCACAGAGACCTGCAGTCTAGGCAAAGTGAGCAAACAACCCCATGAGTACAAGATGTGTGAGAATTTAGTTTCAGTTCAATTTTGATCAGAAGTTAACAGTGTTCTTCATTTCTGGGATTGAATGTACTCATGATTTTTTTTTAAAATCAGACTGTGGGGGGAAAGCTAAAAAGATTTTCCTTATCTCAACCCATAGATGGCATTGTACCATCTCAGCTTGGTGGCATCTTCTATGGCAGAGAAGAGGGCCTTCTCTTCTATGGCTCCCAGACTTTGGAATGGCCTGCTGGACGAGATCCATCTTATCACTACTCTTGATAACTTCAAGAAAGCGCTAAAGACGGATCTCTTCCGGCAGGCCTTCCCAGAATAATTTTCGGGCTCAAGTGGAGCTGATTGCTTACCCCCTCCCCTGCTGCTATTGCCTTTATTGTATTGTATTGTATTGTATTGTATCTTTGTTTTAATTCTCTATTAGTTTAATTTAGTTTTAAGGGGTGGGAGGGTTAGGATTGAGAAGGATTGTTTTAACTTGCTGTGTTTTAATCTTGTTGTACGCTGCCCCGGTTGCCGAGCAGAGGGGCGGGTTAAAAATAAAAATTATTATTATTATTATTATTATTATTATTATTACTAATCTTAGGCTGGGCATTTGAGAGCCTGTTTGGGATCAAACAGAACCCAGGGGTGCAGTTCTCACCACAGTTTGTGAAGCACAAATATTAGGAAAGTATTCAAAAACATAGCCGTGTTAGCCTGTTTCAGCATAAAAAGATATAAAGGACTCCAGTAAGATCTTTGAGACCCCCCCCCCCAAAAAAAAGAAGAAGAAAAGAAAAGAAATTTCTAGCATAAGCTTTCATGAAGTGGACTGGAATCCAGAAAAGCTTATGCTAGAAATGTGCTTTTCTTAGTTAGTCTCAAAGATGTTACAGGATTCTTTTATAGGGGATTAGGAAAGTTAGTTTTTAAAAATTCAGCTCCCCAGATCTCCCAACTAGCATGGAGATCTGGGGACCAGGGCATTCCCTCCCCTCAATATTTTTCCAGGCTCTAGTCAGGCAATATCTCCATTCCAGCATGGTGGTACATCACTCCCTGCCTGTGCACAACTGGCTGGGGGATAATGAGAACTGTAGTCCACTACATCTGGAAGGCTAGAAAGGCTAGAAAGATGTCTAGAATGGTACACTAGGCTTAAGAGATGTAAGACATTTATTGCATTAGTCCTGGGACCATAACACATTAAAAACAGATAGCAGATTACATAAAAATATTGAGTTGTTAAAATGAATAAAAATAGATAGTGAATGACATACACAACACATATATACACATGCTTATACACACACACACACACACACACACACACACTTATAAACCATGTGTGGTTTAGTTATTTTGTTAATGACAAAAATAACTGAATAAACACACATCCTTTTAGTGACACATGCATGCGTAAGTTGTGTTACATATGCAGGATGAATTATATGCCATAATGCAATGAATGTATTCTGCTGACACCAGCAAAGCAAAGTTGCATATGCAGCAATGTTGCATGTTGCAGCTGCACACTGTTGCGGTTTTACTTTGCACACTGTGTATTGCAATTGCGCTTTGCAGTTGCACATTACGCAGTGAGCCTTTCTCAATGTGCATTGCATATTGCACAATGGCACCCAGTCAGTGACATGGGTTGCACAATGTTGTTATTCAGCATGGGGGTTGAATAATGCTGGTGTAGCGTATCTCCATATGTAGCTATTTACCCTACACTGTAGAGCTGTTGGATTGCAGCCAATATTACAAAGAAGGGAAGGAAAGGACTTTGAAGATTTATGTCAAGAATATTTCTCTTATTTTCAGAACTTTCTGGTAATTTACTAAAATGGAATCCACATACTTTTCTCAGCATTAGGCAGCCTTTTCATGCAAGAAGGCAGACTAAGCTAGAACTTAGAAATGTTGCTCTTTTCTACTACAACTCACCACCTGTTTAATATCGAGTCATACAACTGGCCATGCTGACTGGGGGATTCTAGAAGTTACAGTCCAAACAAGTAATGTTTCCAGAGGTCTAGATCTGGGCAAATCTGGGGCTGGCAAACTCATAAGTCAGACTTACAACTTCATAAATATTTGAATTCACATTTATGGTTTTTGTACCAGTACAATGCCCAAGAATGCCCTCCCAAACCCACCTTAGAAGCCAGACAGTGCCACCAACATTGGGATTTCCATGTTTTTGGGGAACAGAGCAGTGAGTCTTTCCAGCTCCTGGCAGCAAGGTGCTTTTTGACAAGCAGGTGCAACAGAACCCTGTAGGGATCCCTGTGGCTGCCTGTAGAAAAGGACCTCACTGCCAAAAGAGAGACAGGTGCTTCTTCCCCACTCCCCAGTGCCTCAGAAATCCCTATGATGATAGTGCTGTCTGGTTTCTAAGATAGGTTGCAGGTATGTGTGTATGCGTCAGAGATGTAGCTACTACAACAGAGCTCCATCATTGTAGCTGCATCTCCTGATGCAGGATCTTGGCCTGGATTTGAATCTTGGTTTAATTAAGACAAAGCTCATTCAGTGAGCTTGGGTTGGTCATTTTCTTTCTGCCTGTGCCTAACCTAATTGACATAATTTTTGTGAGGCTGAATAATTGAGGTGGAACTGTATCCATCTCTTTGAACTCCAAGGAGGAAAAAATGGAATAAAAATATAATCAGTAAATGTCAGCCCCTAATCCTGATGCTCTTGGAGAGGGCAAGAGAAGGAACAAAGCATCTTCTTTAACAAGTGATCTGGACAAGGATTTTATAAGTCTGCTGCTAGGGCAAAAGATGGGGGAGCTAGAGCTCAGGAAAATTTCTTCTTGGGATTACAACTCCCAAAACCTCCCAGCCAGAGTGGCCCGTTATTAACATGTTACTATTTTGTGCTTTTATATTACTTCTTAAAAGGAAAAAAAATGCAAAATACAAACGTGGCTAAAAGTGCCTCAAATGACCCCTGCCCCAATCATATTTTAGAAACAATGAATAATTGAACAGGAAATTAATGACATTACCAATCATTACTTATTTTGACGAAGTAGTACTGTTTCCCCTTGTAATTCTCATAAGTAACATGGTACAGATAACATCATTACTTGTAAAGTGTTACTTCCTGAGGATCACTGTAACACAGCCTAAATCTCAAAAGGATTAGATGTGTTTTTCCATGTAGAGATCAAGGCAAAGCCCTCAACGGTATCTTTACCTCCTCCGAATGAGGCTTCCTGTATCGGACCAGGAGAAGGAAATGCTGGAGGAAGCATCCTTCAAGGTTATGGCCTCGGTGCTGACTTCGACCTTTAAGCCTTTCTTTTCAAAATTGAACCCAATCTTGCCAAAGTAGGTGTGCAGTTTATTATTCAAGGATTTCTTGGCTCCAATGAGCTGCCCGTTAATGACAATTCCTACAAAAAGGAAAACATTCAGTGTTTTCGAAGAGTTCAACATGACACCTCAGGATGCTTTCACATATACGTTTATCTTTTGGCTGGACAAGCCGAGTCTTCTGGAGCGTTTGAACACAGGATATTGCCACGGTCTCTGTGTTTTACATGGCACGAAACATTGAAGGGTTATCCAGTCCAAGTCCAGTTCAAAGATAAAGGGTTAAATCCAATTGTTAGTCCCAACTACAGTAGAGCTATTGAATCAATGGAACTTAAGAAGTCAGGACTTCTGCATTGATGGGCCTATTCTAGTTGGGACTGACAACTGAATTTAGCCCAGAGAACCTTAACACGGGAGAATCAAGTAGGGACACTGATGTTTGGGGTACCAGATTGGAACTATCCCATGCTCTGTCAGGACCTAAACCTGAGAGCTGTGGATGAATCCTTGTGATATTACAGAGAGTGGATTCTGCTGATGTTACAAGGGGCAGACGCTGGTGGTGTCATCAAACAGGCTATATTTAGCATCAACTGCAGTTGCTCAGACTATGACATTCATTTAAAACAAAACAAGTTTACCAAAGAAAGATATACACTCATTTTTCAAAGCTTTTGCCGAGATTCCTTCCCTTGCTCTGAGGACTGGAAAAGAGGGGGACAAGCCCTGAGATGTGAGAACCTTCTTGAAGTTGCCTGTCAATGGGGTTGCGATAATTCTCTGCCACAGAACCAGGAAAAAAGTATACAAGACTGGATTGGGCAGATTATTGACAAAAAACAAGACAACCCCTCCTTCATTTTAACATTTAACATTGTTTTATTGCATATTTCAGTAGTTTAAGGTGACTTATACCAATTGTAGTTTTCCAAACTCTGCACTTGGTCATGGTACTTTGATTTCCCCCCCTCCCACTACTGCACATCAATTTGTAAAATTCAGTGGGATGGGGAAAGTAGTGGGGTGAGAGAGAAAGGGTTTAAAAATCTGTGTTTCTGAAGCCTCTTTCCATTCAGCTTGTGGGGCTTGGAAAACTAAGGGAGATCCCCCCACTTCTGAAGCCTCTTTCCATTTGGCCACCGCCCGCCACGTGACCCCAGAGCCTGCAAACAGTGAGCCTGGAGTTGGAATCCAGGAGCTGCTGCTTCAAGCAGCCCAGCCAGAAGGGACAACTTTCTGTCCCTTTAATCCAGGGTTTTCCTGGTTTTCCAGGATTTATGGCAACCCTACTTATCAACAGTTAGCATCTTGTGGACAGACTTGGCAGCAACCACACTGGCCACCTGATTATAGTGTCACTTACTAGGATGAGATGCATTGTATTTTGATTTAAATTATAGTAACTGACTGGCATTCTGTATTGCAGTGTTGGATTTGTAACCGAGAATAAAGGAACTCTAACTGCTCCATATTCAGCAAGACTACGTAGCCTTACTTTACGACTACATAAATGTCACCCCCCTCAGCCCACCTGGACAGCCAGTGGCTGCATCAGGCAAAGCAGGTTTGTTCAGCTGCTGATCAGGTGCAAGAAGGATGATGTCCCCAGCCCCCTTCCACCAGTGAACAAGGCTGTGACAATCAGAAGAAGGACCCTGGCACGATTCCTCATTGCACCCTCACTTGCTGGTGGAAGGGAGGTGGAAATGGCATCCTCTTTGCTTCCTGATTTTTAGCTGAAGAGACTTCCTTCACCCAATCCAGCTGCTGGCTGTTAAGGTAGGCTGGGGGAGGGGTAAGTATAGGAGAAGTTAGTTAAACATATATAACCAAGTAACTGATGTAGAATATAGGCAACAGTTTCTAGAATTGCATCAGTACTTCCAGATTAGCTTATCGGAATTCTGTGCAGAACTCTATCTTCCTTTACTCTCTTCTTTTGGTTTTGTATAAGTGGCTGACCTGTTTGAATGGCAGTGTGATTGTATATGAACTGCTGCTGCTTCCAAATCAAGGCTCACACAAGCATGATATTTGCATACATTTGATTCCCAGAAAATAGAAAAGTTACTTTTTAAGACTACAATTTCCAGAATCTCCCAGCCAGTATGGATGGGAAATTCTGAAAGTTGCAGTTCAAAAAACAAAACAAAAACAAACAAAAACAAAAACAAAAAACACAACTTTCCCAAACTCTGGAAAATTCCCCTTGTGATTAAGCAGCATTGGATACAACCCAGGGTGTCCAATGGAAAGAGTAAAATTTCAGGGTCACTAATGAGAATCATTGCCCAACTCTCTTAATCTTCCAGCATGCAGCACAGTCAGGCTCTTCCCCAGGTTGGCCAAGTGGCACTTTGATACTACTTCAATTACTATGGTTGTATCCTATAGAATCCTGGGATTTATAGTTTAGGGAAACCTCTGGCAGAGAATTCTAAATACCTCATGAAACTAAATGTCCCAGGATTCCATAGGATGGAGCCATGGCAGTTAATATGGTATCAAAATGCTATAATTGTGTAACATAAAAGGGGCTGTGGTTGTTTTTTAAAAAAGTAACTTTTCAAAACTCTGTTATGGATCACTTTCAACTTCAACTCTCTGGTTTCAGAAAACATTTTCTAACCTCTGCCTCTTTATAACCCTGAATTCACAGAATAGCCACAATAGATGGCACTTTTCTCTTACCGGACTCGGCATCGGAAATTAAATTCAGAATCGCTCCAGGTTCAGAATCTATGTTGAAGCAGATGTTCTGCTGTTGTCTTGGCAGGTTGATAATAAAATGGGGGTCGTTGTCCACTACAAATGAAACAAAACCAATGGTGTACATTTGATGTGGAAAAAAGACTTAAGAGCCTTTGCTGCCCATATCCATTTTCCTGGATGTACATATGTAAATGTGTGTATATAGATAGAAACACACATGTTGAGGCACATCTGCTAAAAGATGTGAGCATTCATTAAATTAGATGGGTTTCCATTGATTTCCAGAAATATAAGGACTTGCCATCTGGGTTCTTCAGGGATGTAGCTACCCAGGGATAGGGGTAAGAAAATGAGGGGATTGCTCAAATAAGAATTCTACCATCCCAAATGAATTTTTCCTTCAGTCCCCAGACTTGTAGCATTGCAGAAACTTAAAATTCCAGTTGAGCATTTAGAAATACAGTTTAGTCACCCAAAGGAAAAAGGGCAAGCAGACTTAACAAAGGAATACAAATACTGTGAATATAAGAGTTCTAGACGTGAATAATTTTTGATGTCTCACTCTCTGCAATGCTAGAAAATTGGAGGCAGGAGGAATATTTCATTTAGGGGTCCAGAATTCTTATTTGGGAGGGCAATGCCCTCATTTTGACCCCCTTGGAGTTATACCCTTTGGGTTCTTCCAGGAGGAATGAGCACTTGGCAGCAGGGCCCTAACCATCAGATATTATAGCACCATCCAAGATCTATGTACATGGTACTTTTAATGTACTATAAGCCAAAAAAAGGCGGCCTGCCCTAAGGAGCTTACAATCTAACTATCAACCAGGATTGAGCAGAGAAAGCAGAGAGATAGAGAGAAAAAAGGCAAAAACAGAGAGTAAGAAACAAACATTCAAAACCCCACAAGATGGCATTTCTTGTGCAAGCTTCCCCTTTTCATGCAGAGGGTCTCAGGTTCAATACTCGCATTCTCTATGAAGGCCTAGGAAAGAATCTTTTGCATTCCTAGAGGACCACTGCCAGTGACGTAGACAATACTGGGCCAGATGGAATAACAATCTGAGTGTCTCAAGGAGCTTTCTATGGTCTACAAAGGCCTTCACCTTTCTTAGCAAGGGTCATTTCAAATCTCTTTCTCTTAAATAGATCATTGTTTTGAAGAAGAAAGCAGATCTATGAAACAGAGCTTGGAAAGTGATTTAGGGGACATGATTCCCAGAATTCCACAGCTGTTGGCCAAGCAGGCTGGGAATTTAAGAAGCTGTAGTCCAATTTTTTAAAAAATAACTTTTCCAAGCTCTGTTAGGAAAGAAGGAATCCCTTTGCAATAGTTAGGTCACTGTGCCTCTTGAACTGTGAATGACTGATAGTTTCCAGATCAGGAAAGCTGGGGGTGACCCCTTGCAATCTCACAGGGGATGGGCCCTGAAGATGTTAGAAGAGGCAGCCGCTGGCGATTTCATAAGCTAGCTACATTGAGCATCAGAGTTGCACAGTGTATGCCACTCAAATACAAAATCTAACAATTGAAGAAAATACACACACACACACACAAACACAATTTTTTCAAGACAGTCTTCTTGCCCTGAGATTCCTCCCTCTTGCCTTGAGGACCAGAGAAGTAGGTTTAGATCCTGAGATTTAAGAACCTTCCTGGCAGACTTCTCAGCAATTGTCTATCTGCAGAGGAATCTCTCTCTCTCTCTCTCTCTCTCTCTCTCTCTCTCTCACACACACACACACACACACACACGCACACACACACAGCACATAAGTCCCTACCCCACCCTACCACACTATTGAAGAGGGTATAGCACACAGACAGAAGACATGCCTTAAGTGTTAAGGATTCTTAAGGTTTAAGAGGAGACATATCTGAGGTGAGGAGCCTAAATACCGTAATGGGACCAGATCCTATCTGATCTTAGAAGCTAAACATGGTTAGTTCTGGTTCACACTTGGATGGGAGACCACCAACAAATACCAGGTGCTGCAAGCTGTATTTCAGAGGAAGGGACTGGCAAATCCACCTCTCAATAGTCCTTGTCTAAGAAAACCCTATGAAATTCATATGGACACCGTAAGTCTATAGATGACTTGAAGGCACACGCATACACACACACACTCATGTCTGAGGTGAATGCCTGGTGCTCACAATTTAAAACTTTTCTGGGATATTCACTAGTATTATTCTCCTTGAACTAAAAACGGGTGTCCCAACACTGGGGAAAACCAGCAAGAAAAAAAAGAAAAAAGAACAATTGCACTTTGGGATATCTTTCAGGGAAATTTTTGTATATAAATACATGTTTTTTTCTGCAGAGAAAACAAGTTTGCTGAGCAGAAAAAATGTATTTAGCAAAGAAAAAAGTGGGTTTTGTGCAGAAAATGTTCACAATATAATTATGTACAGAAATTCTCAAGTTCTCATGCAATGGGGAGAAAACTTAACATTATTCTTTCTTGCACAGGAGAACAAAATTCATTAACATTTATATCCCTAATTTCTGCTAACAAAATCAAGGCCACACTATATACGAGAGCAGGTTAATCTTTCCCTTTTCCACCTGATTCTGATCTGAATCACCAACCCATTCCTGGAACTGATATTTGTCCTAAAATGGGACAGCCTTGCTCAATGGTGCCACACAGACAACTCTGCTTCTGCAACTGGGAGCTGAATGTGGACATGACTCATCAGACAAAAATGTACAATTGCTTCTGTAGAAACATTTACGCATGTGTAAGCCACCAACAAAAATCCAGCCTCTGAGTCCTAATTAAAATAAAAGTAAACACTCCTCCTCCTGATCTTTGAAATCAAAAGATTCCCTTCCTTATCTTTACAAATGGGAGGAACCATTGATACAGGCTGCGTGCTGATTTGGGTTATAGATTGTGAAATTTCAGTGCTGTAGAGGTGAATAGGATGTTTAGAAAACATTTAAAAATTAAACAGAAAGCTCTGTGTATTATAGAATGCAGGTGAGACCTAGTGCTTGTCTACACTGGCCAGAATACGCCGGCTTTCCTCTGGTGTATTCTGGCCCTGGATCAGGCCCATTGCCCCTCTGTTGCCTGCATGAAATGGGATGGAGTCTCTACAGACACACTGTCCCATCTCTGCAGTCACTGCTGCTGTCATCCATGTCATACTCTCTGAAGCCAGGAAGCCGGCCTGCAGCACATGATCAAGACCCCTGCATTTGACCAGCCTTGGTCTCATGCTGTGGGATTCCCTCTTGGCTTTGGTGAGCACAATGTGGATGGAAGCTGTAGAGATGGGCCAACATGCCAGTATGGGGCACACCGTAGTCCATGGGGCCTGATCCATTTTTCTTCAATGAGGCAGTTTCCAGAATTCCGTAGGATGGAACCATGGCAGTTAAAGTGAAATAATAGTACTATAATTCTATGGTGTGAATGAGTCCTTGATCTCTTGGAGTCCTAGTCCAATGCTTAAACCACTACACTGCACTAGCTCTCTTCTGTTTGCTAGTAGTCATTAAGCATAATATTTATATTTACATTATGTGTCAATCATAGTTGTACTAAGTGTGTCATTCATATTCAAAAAGAACAGCAAATCTGACAAATTTTACATACACACACTCCCCTGTGGATACCTGAAACTGTGGATAATAGGGAACCCTATTATTTTCAATGAGATGAACACTGAAAATTGACCATAAAATCACATTGGGGAACCTAGAAATGCCAAGAGAGAACATATTTTTGGACATCAATAAGTGAAACCATGCATACAGAATCCATGGATACAGGGGTCAACCTGTATATTAAACAACACATCACCTGCCAGTCCTGCAATCTTATTCATGTGATTGAATGCAGGCATACAGGAAGTCATCTACAGTATGTGGGCAAAATAACCACAGACCTGCACACATGCTTCAGGAACCAGAATCTGAAATCCTGACCAGGAAGCTTGAACAACCAGTGAGTAAATATTCTAACTATGAACACCACAGCCTTTCTGATTTGTCCCTGCTTGGCACAGAGGTGTCATCTCCTTCAAGCATTTTGGACAAAAGGTAGAATTTCTGGAGTCATAGGCTTAAGACCCAAACACCACATGGCCTCAGCCTAGACCCTAGAGGATTATACCATCATCCACTGAAGTATGCTGAAAACAAAGTGTTCTAAACTGCTATATTGGATGCAGCTCCATTTCATCTTTAGAAGCTGAAGGAGGCAGAAGTTGAAATGTTTTGCTCATTTTATATTTTTAGTTCTGTTTGTTAATCTCACACACACATTTTCAAGGCAGCATTCTTGCTCTGAGATTCCTCCTCCTCATTCTGAGGAGTGCAGAAGAGTGACTCAGGGCCAGCCTTTGAGATCTGGAAATCCTATCTGTTGAAGATGCAAAAGGATGGGGGATGACCCCTACATACACACACTCTCTCACACACACACTGTATTTTGCACAGGCACTCTATGTTGCACCAGAGAAAGTATGTGAAATTAAGACAAAAAGTCAGTATAATATCCTCTACCTGAATGTATCCTGTTGCTGTCAGTTGGGTTCTTTGGGCTCCGAGATATAGAGGAATTATCAGGCTTGGATTGCCCTGAAAGTAAAGGCCCTGTTGTGGAAGAAGATGGGTGAAATCTAATTATCCCAATGATCAACAGTGATCTCTTGTGCGGGAGGGGGAAAAACATTTAAAATGGAAATTGCATATGGCTGGGTGTCATGTTCTCATTATTATGTTTGTGGCAATGGGTAATATGCAGTGGTAGCCATATCAATGGCCTCCGATCTGCCCTGTCACTATTACACCACCATTTTCCATCTTAGAAGGATTGAACAAAATACTGTACAGTTGGACCCCTGTATCCACAGGGGTTTGGTTTCTGGACTTACCGTGGATACCAAAAACCACGGATAACAGCGACCCCTATTAAAATAATGGTTAAAAATACCATAGAGTTGCATTGGAGGACCTAGAAAAAGTTAGAGAGGATCCCTCTCCAGGCATTTTCTAGGAAAACTCTATGGTATATGTTCTTGTTTTATGTCCTGTGGATAACTGAAACCATGGATATTAGTTCTGTGGACACGGGGGTCTGACTGTATTGCTTTCCCAATGGCCAGTAAGGTATCACACAGGCTGTGAAAGATTAGGTTCTTTAAAAGGGACTATAACTATCAGAATCCCTTAGTCCAAGGCCCAAATCCAACTGCTAGTCCCAACTAGAGTAGGCCAACTTGGTCAACAGGATTTACAAATGTATTGACTTATGATTCAGTAGCTGTAACAGATCCATTTGTGCCAGATCCACTAGTGCAGATCCATTGATCTGCACTAGTTAGGGCTAGCAATTGGATTTAGGCCCTCAAAAGTAACTTTTTGGAGTTCTGACAAAGGACTCCCCCTGCTCACAAATAAAAGGCATTGTGCAGGTATTCCATCTTGCTGCTGCTGCTGCTGTGGTTGTTTTAAAAAGCCAAAGACAAAATTAACTTTTATATCCTTGCAATTGCATTTTCACTAAAATGGCCCTAATATTTGTAACATTGGGATAAAAAGGCACACAATGCCATCTGTGGTCTTATAAAATGAAAAATTTAGTCATTTTAAATCCTACATGGAAAATCAGCATAAAAGTCTATATGCTGTGAGCACATGGAAACACTTCATCTGGAATATTATTTTTTTCTGTCATGTCCTTTGTTTTTATTTTGAATATGTATTCACCATGAATTATTTATATATGAATTTGGAACAATGAATGGGTCAGTGTAAAAACACTTGGCTGAATTAAGACATAGAATGCATCAACACTACATTGTTATAGCAGTTTGATACCATTTTAAATGTCATGGCTCCATTTTAGGGAATCCTGGGATTTGTAGTTTGGAGAGTTACTCAGAATTCTCTGCTGGAGAACGCTAGTGTGGCATATCCTGCAACTTTCCCAAGTTGACAACTGTCATCTCACTGTTAAAATGTCCCAGTTTCTCTGTACTCTTTCCACTTTCTGCTTTTAAAAAATCCCAGTTTCTCTCTATTCCTCCCACTGTCCTCAGCTTACTTGAATTGCTGCAAACTGAGTTCAAAGTGCAAAAATAATTTGCACTCAATTAACACAGTGGGGGGAAGAGGAGAATGGAGAATGTTGCCCTTGTAGCCTCAGGCAAAAGCAAGCTGATGCAGCCTCTCGTAGCTTGTGTGTTCTTCCTCATTAATAACTTTCACCATCTTGACCACACTGCTCAGCCATGTGTCCCAGTTTTCATCTGTGAAACATTAGAAGGTATGAATACAGCGGGCCCTTCGGATCCATGGGGGTTTGGTTCCAGGACCCCATGTGGATACCAAAAAATGCAGATGATAACATCCCATATTATTAAATGGCAGCAACATGAACATGGACACTTTGGTATGTGCATGTTTATGTTGCCACCATTTTATAATCTGGGACGTGATGATCCATGGTTGGTTGACTTCACGGATCCGAAACGCATGGTTCCAGAGGCATCACTGTATTGTAGTAGAGGAGTGCACAAAATCTCCCTAGCTGAGAATTGTCAGTCTGTCACCAAGCTACAAAGCCCAGGATTCTGTAGGATGATCAGCCATGGTCAGTCTGTTTCTGGACGTAATACAACGTGCTCGCTATGACCTTTAAAGCCTTGATGTCAGGATCAGTCCTTGGGACTATTTTCCTGCCATTTTCATTTGTTTTTCTGTAACCTTGATGCTGAATGTGCTTTCATTTCTCTGTACCTTGATAATGAGTGTTCAAAGCCAATTGTGTGGGGATGTTTGATGTGTGGGTAACTGTTTTGACTTTGCTTGGGAAATAGATAAAGATGCAGCTGCTAAAAACTGAGTAAGGTTTCGGGGCTTGGGAAAAGTGGGACAGTCTGGCTGAAGGAATGTGGTCAGTGGAGGATGGCCAGCCAGTGGTTTTGAAGCCCACCAGATTGTCTAGACTGTGAAATGCTTTTAACATAGAATGTGTCCATTAAGCTTTATTCTCAGCAGCAACCTTGTGTGGTATACTTCCTGGACTTCTGGCAATAAAGTTTTCAGATGAACTCTGAAACTGTTGTTCTCTGAGTTTGGGGATAATAGTACATAACACCTACAGGACTGGGGCCCAGTCTATCTGAAATACTGTATTTCCTTGTATGAGCCTGCCTGATTTATAAGGTCTTCAAGGGAAAGATTTTTCTTTGTTCCACCACCATCACAGCTCCATTTGGTGGGGACACAGGAGAGAGTCTTCTCGGTGGCTGCTCTCAAGTTATGCAACTCCCTCCCACAAGAAGTCCAGTTGGCTCCCTGTCTGTTTTCATTCCACCAGCAAGCAAAGAGCTTTTACTTTAGGCAGGCCTTTGGAACGTACTGTGGCAAAATGATCTTTTAATGAGGCATGTTATGCTTTTTATGCTTTTGCAATATTTTAATGTGTTTTAAACTGTTTGTGTGCTTAATATAATTGTTTAATTAATTGTTTTTAAAAACATTTGTGTAAGGAGATTTTAGCTGTACTTTGTTTTAATTTCTTATAAGCCACCTTGGGTCCCATTCTGGGGAAAGGACAGGTTAGAAATGAAATAAATGGCATTGAAAGTGGTATGAAACTGCTACAAATCTTGGTAGTGTAGATGCACTCCAAGTTGTGCTAGGCCTAGATGAAAGGGAAATTTCCCCCTCCATCTTTTTTTTCCTCACATACATCCACAGAGGTGCTGTCCCACTCAGAAAATGCAGATAAAAGTCAAAGCGGGAACCAGTCCAATGTCTATTACCTGCTTGTATGGCAGAAATAGTTGGACCCATAACAACAGCTAATGGACCCCCTGGTTTCGATGTGGGCTTCACCCAAGATGGGATGGGATTGTCAGTCGGTGCTTGACCAATAACTATGGATCCTGTTCAGATAAATGGAGAAGATAAATGTAATCTGTGATTATTGCATAGTTTACATAGAATTTGGGATCTTTCTTTTTCCTGAAAGTGTGCAATTTTTCATTTTAACACTTGCTGGTCCTTTGCATCAGGCTTCAACCTGACGTCATCCAGGTAGGCTGAAATAACAATTGCTATTATCTCCAGGTTGGGAATGGTAAGAGTTGTAGCCCAACACATCTGGAGGGCATCAGATTGGGGAAGGCCAATTCACATCATTTCCACAAATATTTTGAATTGAGTCCCAGACACCTGAGGGCCAAAGTTTGGGAACCACTGACCTGCAGGACCTAATCAGAAGCCCAGGAAGGTCAAGGGAACCAAGGATTAGAGTGCCTCTACAATGTCCTACAATGTAGGGAACATGCAGCCATCCCAGTATCATTAGATTTCAACTGCTGTTAGCTTCAAGCACAATGGACATTGGTCAGAGTTGATGTAGACAGGGCTAGTCCGAGACAGGCTGCAATCTAAGGCTAAAGATAATATATCCTACCATTGCCCCTACTCAGCTGGCCAGACAGGTAAAAATGAACCGTATTGTTAAAACTGGGAAGGGGATGGCGTCCTCTTCCCCACCTGATAGGGTCTGATGTCTCCCATGTCAGTGGGGAGGGAATCCAAGTCTGAGCTTCAGCTTTGAAAGCTCTCAAAAGTGCTGAATCACAGCTCCAAAATAGCTTCAGCACCTTGGACACCTCCTTTAACATGCAGGAATTTAGAAACCAGGAACATATTCACTGCTCCACTGACTTGGGAGATGCCACAGACATACCTGAAGATAGACTACCCTTCAACACAGAGGACAATGCTATTCTTCAGAGGAGAATGGACAATGCTGCCTCACCATACTACCCACCAACAGTCCTAGTTTTAGTTCAGTAACATCCCTGCCTTTGAACCAGAGTCTTGGGGATGCTGGGCTTGAAAATTTACTTGTTTGCACTGTATCTCCCAGAATCTCCCAGATGCTGACTAGGAGATCTTGGAAGCTGTAGATTTTTTTTTTAAAATCCCCATGCTCTATGAAGATGTGAGGTCTCACCCAGATCTTGAGCTTCAGGATTGCCAACCAGCCAATATTTTTCAGCTTCTTACAAAAACCAGATTCAGTCAGGAAAGTAATATCAGAGAATCATAGAATCATAGAGTTGGAAGAGACCACAAGGGCCATCCAGTCTATCCCCCTGCCATGCAGGGATAAATCAAAGCATTCCCGACAGTTGGCCATCCAGCCTCTGTTTACTCCACCACACTCCGAGGTGGTGCATTCCACTGCCAAACAGCTCTTACTGTCACGAAGTTCTTCCTAATGTTTAGATGGAATTTCTCTTCCTGTAGTTTGAACCCATTGCTCCATGTCCTAGTCTCTGGAGCCGCAGAAGTTTGCTCCATCCTCAGTATGACATCCTTTCAAATATTTAAACATGGCTACCATATCACCTCTTAACCTACTCTTCTCCAGGCTAAACATACCCAGTTCCCTAAGCCGCTTCTCATAGGGCATGGCTTCCAGACCTCCCACCATTTTGATCGCCCTCCTCTGGGCATGTTTCAGCTTGTCAATATCCTTCTTGAATTGTAGTGACCAGAACTGGACATAGTATTCCAGGTGAGGTCTGACTAAAGCAGAATAGAGTGGCACTATTACTTCCCTTGATCTATTACTTCCCTTGATCTAACAGTATACTCTTACTGATACAGCGTAGAATCACATTGGGTTTTTTTAGCCATTACATCATACTGCTGACTCATGCTCAGCTTGTGGTCCACTAAGACTCCTAGATCCTTTTCACATGTATTGCCATCAAGCCAGGTGTCACCTATCCTATATCTGTGCTAAAAGGTGTAAGAGTAAGTAAACTCAAGATTCTGGCAACCTCCATCCCTGAGCAGAGGGTGGCATCAATATTGCCACTCAAGCTCCCTTTCACATTTTTCTGAATTACCCTTCTCAGGAGTATTTTCAGACTGCCTCTGGGAGTACAGCCAAAGTCAATAAAAAATACAGCCCAAAGGACTGAGCCTTTGCACCATTTGCATGACAGTACACTTTGCAAACATGCAGGAAACAAAATTCAGAAATGTCTGCACACACCACACACAGTGTCAATATTGTAATCATAGACAAAGTATTTGCATTCTAAGAAAGCAAGATGTTGTGGCACATGATTATCTAGTAACATCAGACCACAATCTGGAAGTTCTTCTCCCTATGCAAAGGGGTGTAGAGAAGAGGGGTGTAGAGACTCTCTCAAGTTCCTTTTGGGGAACAAAATTTACTCTGCACCTACTCTGGATGTGCTTCTGTTTTTCCATGTTACAACCTAAGTCACCTTGGCCCTGATTCTTGTTTTCAGGGCCAGGCTTTAGGAAAATTGGGCAGAAATTAAGCCTTGTATAGACTAATCAAATCTTAAAGTTGGAAGGAATCACAAGGGCCATCTAGTCCAACCCCCTGCCCTGCAAGAATACACAACTAAAGCACTCCCAAAAGATGCCAATCCAACCTCTTTTTGAATACTTCAAGAGAAGGAGAATCCACCACTCTCTGAGGGCTGCCTATTCTACTATGAAACAGCTGTTGTAGTCAAAAAGTCCATCCTAATCTTTAGATGGAATCCCCTTTCTTATAGTTAGAATTCATTGGTTTGTGTTCTAGTCTCTGAGCAGCAGAAAACAAACTTGTTCCATCTTCTACATGACATCCCTTCAGATATTTAAGGATGGCTATCATGTCACCACTCTTTTTTCTCTTCTCCAAGCTCTTCTCCATACCCAGCTCCCTAAACTGCTCCCCATAAGGCTTGGTTTCCAGACTTTTGATTATCTTGGTTGCCCTTCTCTGGACACGTTCCACTTTGTCCATATTCTTTTTGAACTATGGTGCCCAGAACTGGACACAGGATTCCAGGTGAGATCTGGCCAAAGCAGAATAGAATGCCACTACTCCTTGCCTCAGTCTGGGCACTATACTCCTGTTGATGAACCCTAGAATAACATTTGCTATTTTGGCTGCCACCTCACATGTTCAATGTGGAATCTCCTGCTAAAGCTGTCCAGCCTCTTTTTGAAGACATTCAGAGAAAGAGACCCCGCCACCTCTCTAGGCAGTTGGTTCCATTGCTGCACTGCTCTTACTGTCAAGAAGTTCCTTCTAAGTTCAATTGAAATCTACCCCCCTTTAACTTAAAACCATTATACCTGGTCCTATCCTCTAGGGCAGCAGAGAACAGGCCTGTCCCCTCCTTTCTATGACAGCCTTTGAGGTGCAATCATGTTACCCCTCAGTCTTCTCTTCAACAAGCTGAAGATGCACAGCTCCTTCAAGCTTTCCTGATATGTTTTGTTCTCTGTACCTCTTATCATCCTTGTTTCCTTTCTCTGAACCTGCTCCATTTCTTGTATACAATTTTCTTAAATATGAGGTGCCCAGAATTGAAAGCAGTGCTCCATATAAGGCCAGACCAGTGCAGAATACAGTGGGACTATTTCTTCCCTTAACTTGGAAATCAGATGACATCCTTGCAGAGCTTGCAGCTACAGGAAAATAGCAGGATACACCTCCACTGATCCCCCTGCTCTCTGACAACAGAGAAATTTCCACGTTGAGCGGAGGGGGCTGAACTGTGCTGCTCACATGATGGATTTGGAGGGGATTTTGATTGCACAGTTGGAACAGATTTCCAACCTCTCCAGTGACCAAGAAAGCGAGCTGCAATAGTGTAAGTCCAACTTACACAATCATCATTTACCAACAGGATGGCATACACAAATGCTAGTAGATAGTTTTTTGGGAAAGTGTCCGATGAAGATGCCTGAAAGCAATGTTCTGCAAACTGTCACTCTCTAAATATGTTAGACTATCATTTCCATAATCACCAAAATGGGGATTATGGGTTTGTACTATAACACATCCAGAGAGCTCCTAGTTGGAGAAGGCTAGGGAATCAGATCATGGGTCCATTTGACACTAAAATTTTATTTTATTATGGAATTACTTTATTTCTATCCTGTCTTTCTCCTGAATGGGACTCAAATCACCTTGATTTTGTATTCCAGCTGGCAGTGATAGTCCGTGCTCTCAGGCTTCTCAGAGGTCTTTTCCATCCTGAGAGAACTGGAGCCAAAAATTGACTTGAGGGCAAGGCTGAGGATTATGTGGAATGCAACTTGAGTTTTCACGTGTCCACTCTGCAGTAGAATTGTAGAATTCTACAGCATTCTACAGAATGCAGCGCTCTCATCCTGAGATACCTCACCTTTGCCTTGAGGACTGGATAAGAGGGTCCAGATCCTATCCCTGTATAGGATATTTTACAAAGACTGAGAGGACAGGTCTCTGCCTCAACAGACTTTCATGATAGATAACATAAATGAGAGAACAGAGGAAGGGGGCAGAGAAGTGGAAACAGAATAAACAAGAGAAGAAATTGCAGCGATTTCAGCCCTCGCCTACTATCCTTGGCTACACCATGACTACTATTTCAACAATGACTACTACTACTACTACTAATAATAATAATAATAATAATTACTACTATAAACACCAATATTACCACCACTAATAAAAACATAATGAAAAATAGAATGCCTGAAAATTAACCTTGAAAAGGTACATTGTACATTATGTATTCTTGACTCTAACATATGGAATGGACTTTTAATAGAGATTATCATAAAAAGCAGAGAATGATTTTAAATTACCAATAAATTAAACATACAGAAAACTAGAATTTATATAATAAGAAATGAAAAAAACAGGGCTGGAATCCTGTTGTTAGTCCTGACTAGAATAAACCTGTTCAATCAATGGGATTTACCTATGCATTGATTCACCACTCAACAATTATTTCAGTAGGTCTACTTTTGTTGAGACATTGAAAAGAATATAGGCCATAGATTGTTACAGTGGATTATTCAAAGTAACATCAGTGGGAAAAGAAGCGTGGGAAGAATTTCTTGGGTAAGAAGCCTCAGAGAATGGTTTGGATACAATGCAGTATTTTTGTTTAGAGCAGCCGCACGCAAAGACAGCTCAGCCATGATGGTGTCCAGCTTTTGGTAAAAGAGAATGGAAAGGAGAAAGAGATGGAGAAAGAGATGATGGAGGAGGAGAAGGAAGAGGAAGAAGAAAAGGAGCAAGCAGAGGAGGAGGAGGAAAAGATGGAAGAGGAAGGAAGGAAGGAAAGAAGGAAGGAAGGAGGAGAGAAATGATAATTTCCCCATCCTTTGATTTTGCTTTCTCTTCCCCATCTTCCATCACAGGAAAGACCAAACATAGGGTTCTAGCTTATCTTACCCTGATGGACAGCTGCAGCAGTTGGACCCATAACAAGAGATAATGGATCTTTTGATGTAGGCTTCGCCCAAGGTGGGATGGAATTGTCTGGTTTCGCAGCACCAATGGTTAAAGCACCTGGTGGGAGGCGGGGTAATGTAAACATGCAAAACATACAAAAGTATCAGTCTATTGAAGTTTATTTTTACTGATGTTCATATTACCTGTTATAGCATGTCATTTATAGCTGATATATCAGAGTGAGTTTGTATATTATTATTATTTCCTTTGTTTCTTGGTAGTGCATTATTACAATATCATTTTTTCATCATTCTATTGTAGTTCAGCATCGCTCTATCGTAACTTATTATCATTAAAGTTCCATTACCTAATACAGGTTGTCATTTATAGTTGGGATATTGGAGTTAGTTTGTACATCATAATTGTTCCTTCCATTGTTCCTTTGCAGTTCACTATTCTTGAGATGCACTGTAGTATTATTATTTTTGCTGTTGTTATTTATTTTATTTGTATCCCACCTTTCTCCCAATACAGGGACTCAAGGTGTCTAACAATGAGTTTAAAACAGTCCAGGTTAAAAACAATACAAAGTAATAAAAGTATAAATATAAAGTTTAAAAACAAATTAAACAATTTATACTGTTAAAACCACAAACATTAACATATTAAAATATATAAAAACTTTAAAACACAAGTCACAACATTTAAAAGTTTAGCCTGGTAATTAATGTTCTTATAGCATATAGTACTGCAGTAACTTTTACACCTTGTTTCATTGTACTGGAGCCTTTGTGTAATTGGTTGGTATGTCATCCTTGTTTTCTATACATTTACTATTGCATACTTTTATATAGCATTATCTTAATATCACATGTTTTATTTTGATCTCGTGATCTATACACTTGTATTATAATAATAATAATAATAATAATAATAATAAAAAAAATATTTATACCCCGCCCCTCTGCTAAAAACAATCGGGGTGGCTTCCAACAATTAAAACTCTACAATACCGACTAAAAGCACCACCCACCCACCCCCACCCCCATAAAAAGACATTAAACAATATAAAATTAAAACCACCTAACTAAAATCACATTAAAAACAAATATAAACAAAACTAAAAAAAGGCCAGGACACGCAGCTCCTGAGGCCGGGATCTAATCAGGAAAGGCCTGCGGAAAGAGATCCGTCTTTGGTGCTTTTTAAAAGCTACTTAAGCTCATCATCTGACGGATCTCATTCAGCAGGCCATTCCATAAATTGGGGGCGATTACCAAAAAGGCCCTCTGGGAGGTTTCAGACAGCCTAGATATTTGTGGCTGAAGCAAATTCCTCCCAGAGGACCGGAGTGCGTGGGGAGGATTGTATGGGAGGAGGCGGTTCCGAAGATAAGTTGGACCCAAGCCATTTTAGGGCTTTAAAGGTAATAACCAACACCTTATACTGGGCCCAGAAACTGATAGGCAGCCAGTGGGGAGATTTTAATACTGGAGTTATATGGTCTCTCTGAGATGTTCCTGAGACTACTCTGGCTGCCATATTTTGTACCAACTGAAGTCTTGGGACCAAGCACGGATTTGTTTGGATTTCATCCCTTCTACTTGATTCTGCTAAGCACAAAGGGCACCATGCCACCCCCCCCCAATAAGCGGGAGACCAACCTGGACAGCAGGCCCTCTTCCGGTCCTGGGGAGAGTCAGCCAACATCAGCTCATCCCCGTTCGGACTCTCGATCAACATTGCTGTGTAGGGGGTCACAATGTGATGGTCCAGGGACATCTGGAGGATTCTCTTTGTGATGTTCCTTTTCAGGGCAGCTGTAGGGGCCAGGTTTCTATCAGGTGTAAAAAAAAAAAGTCAGATTTTATGAGCAGAGCCAGAAATCTACAGTTGCCTGTTTGTTTTTATGACACCCCTGTGATGTGCTAAGACATCAGTGGACCATAAGTGGCCTCCCAAGGTGATTTTTTTTTTTGCCCCCCAAAACCATGCCACTGAAGTTGGGCACTGATTGCTACTGGGCATTTTCTGCTGTCCCGGCGGGGGGGGGGGATGGAATCTCAGTCCTTGGGATCAAACTTGCAATGTTGAGGCTGCAGTGCTGGTATTTAACCACTGTGCCACCGGGGCTCCCTAGTCTCGTGAGGGCACTCTTGTTCAGTTTATCGCCTCTCCTTTCTGGTTCCCAACCAGCATCATACTACATTCCAAAACTCCCTCCATTTATAAGGTCATCCACCCAACCTGGCCTCAGGCAACATCTTATATCCTTCCTTTGTCCCTCAATAACCATTGTTAAAACTGAACTTGTCACCTCATCACCATACCCACAAGTTTTTTGCAGCTCTATGGCTATTTAAAAGCCTGCTTATAAGGTCTGTTCCTAGGCACCAGTTCACTCCATGCATCTGAGTAAGTAGAACAAGTCTATGGACTTTTTCAGATGGGGGAAAAAAAACCCTGAGGAGGTCGGGAGAAGAACGGGGCTGTTGTGCTTACACAGCCCCGTTTCAGACAGCCCCGTCCTCCTCCAACCTCCTCCCAACCTCCTCCTGCGCTGTGGGTGCCGCTTTTTATTCACTGAGGTTTTCCGTCAATAACAAGTGGTGCCCGCAGCACGGAGGAAGGTTGGGAGGAGGAAGGAGGAGGACTGCATAGTCTGAATCAGGGCTGTGTAAGCACGACAGCCCTGTTCTTCTCCCGTCTGAAAAAGTGCTATGAAAACTTATGCTACAACTGCTTTCTCTCAGTCTCAAAGGTGCTACATGATCCTGTTGTTCTAGGTGTAAATCTTCTAGTTGTTGTGGATCTTGGGCTCCAGTGTAAAACGAAGTAGTTGCTGGAAGCTAACATGGTTACCTTTCCTTTTACTATCAGAGATCTATTGCCACTCTCCCTTCTGCTCAAATTCCTGATCATTAGACAGTGACTCTGGGCAGTGTACGGGTTGCCTAAAACAGGATTTTGTAGACATCTCTGTAACCTCATAGGGAGGGAAGAACAGACAGGCACAGTTCTATCATGTCCTAGCCCCAGCAGCAGATGAAAGGCCCTCCTCTCCATTTCAACTGCCGCTGCTGCACCCTCAGAGGGAGAAAAGAATAGACAGTATCTGCCAGACATAGAGATTTATTGCACTCCAAACTAAAGCAGCCGGAAAGTCCCATACTCCGTGCTGCCTTACTTCATGACGTCGTTGTCCTTCCATTCCAGTCCCATGGGAGACCAAGGTAAAAACTGGGAAATCCATTAGCAAAAAGATGCGGTTTTACCTTGGTCTCCCATGGAATCTGAATGGCAGAACACCAGAAGAATGACAATGTCGTGGTAGGGCAGCACAGAAAGCGGAACCTTCCGGCTGCCCTGCTGCTTTAATTCGGAATGCGATAAGCCTCTTTATCCCCTCCTCTGCTGCCATTCCCTTTACCTTCAGTTTTGTATCTCATTTAGAGCGTGTAAGCAAGGAACTGTCAAATTACTGATTTATAAACTGCCCTGACGATAGCCAGCTTGGTGTAGTGGTTTGAGTGTTGGACTACAGCTCTGGAGACCAAGGTTCAAATCCCCGCTCGGCCATAGAAACCCAGTGGGTAGCTTTGAGCAAGTCACATTCACTCAGCTTCAGAGGAAGGTAAAGGTGAGCCCCCTCTGAATAAATCTTGCCAAGAAAGCTCCATGATAGCCTCGCCTTGGGGTCACCATAAGTCAGAAATGACTTGAAGGCACACAACAACTAAGCCATCTTGTGAGCCTTTTTGGCTGAAGGGCAGGATAGAAAAACAGTCGGATTCTTGTATTCATGGGGATTTGGCTACCGGACTTACCGCAGATACCAGAAACCATGGATAATAGCAAACCTTATTAAAATAAAGGACTTACAGTATGAACATACCATAGAGTCGTGTTGGAGGACTTAGTGATTCTTAGAGAGGACATAGCTGTAGGCATTTCCCAGCACAACTCTATGGTATGTGCCCCTATTTTTTCAGCTGCAGGTAACTGAAACTGAGGATATTGGTTCCGCAAATACAGAGGTCGACTGTACTCTAAGTAAAACATAAATAAAATCTCAGCACCTTGGGGCAATGGTAACTTGTAGATTGAGGAAGGCTGTGCCCTATCCCACTATTGTGGTGGAAATTAACTCTTCTCCCACCCCCACTTGGTCTGCAAGCTCTTCATGCCTTGGGGTGACCTGGGTCCTCCACATATATACCCTTCCCACCTCCATTCAAAAGCAAACAGGAGAAGCCCCTCAAGATACAACTATACGTTGGTAGCTACATTCCCACTGTACACAAAGTACTGTCACCATAAGGTACTCAAGACAGTATTACATTGTCCTAAAAATAATAAAGAGACAGAATGGTGTGGTTTGAGTATTGGACTAAGACTCTGGAGTTCAAATCCCCACTCAGTCATGGAAACCCACTGGGTGACCTTGGGCAAGTTGCACTCTCACGACAACAACAGGAATAAAGATTTTTGGGCAGAGGCTGGTTGCCCTGTTGTGGGGGCTTTGGCTGTGTGTTCCTGCAGGGCAGAAGTCGATTGGATGGGATGGCTGTTGGGGTCCCTTCCAGCCCTATGATTCTATGATTCTAGGCTGCATTCAGAGCCTGGGAAAGTTAATTTTGGATTACACCTCTCAGAATCCCCCTGCCAGCACCCTTCTCAAGGTCTGGTTGCATTGTTCCTTTTCCAGCATTCTCTAGCCCAGTGGTTTTTAAACAGAGGCTGGATGGCCATCTGTCAGGGATGCTTTGATCGTGATTTCCTGCGTGGCAGAATGGGGTTGGACTGGATGGCCCTCGTGGTCTCTTCCAACTCTACAATTCTATGATTCTATGAAAGATGACTCTTTTGCCTCTCATGGGGAAAGCTCTAAGAAATTAAACTGGTTGCTTTTCTCCTCACCTTTCAGCCATAAGTTGGTTAATGGTTATGTAGGCCCACAACTTTTCAGTGAATTTGGGGTCAGCATGCTTGTCTTTGTTTAGGAAGTCATCTAATCCCTCAACATCTGCCAGGGTCTCCAAGACTAACTGTGCATTGGACTAAAGAACAAAGAAACCAGAGGAAAACAAAATGAACAATCCAGCACATTCAAAATACATGTTTCATGGCATTCTTTTGGAACCATCTCCCCCAACTGGGAGCACTCCAGATGTGTTGGACTACAGCTTCCATTCTGGACCCCACTATACTAGGTGGGATGTTGTAGTCCAACTGATTTAGGGTTTGTTAGGTCAGGGCAGTCTGCATTAGGATCTACTAATGTAGGCCCTTTTCACACTACACACTTATAGTGTTATGATTCCACTTTAACTGTCATGGTTTCGCCCTATGGAATCCTGGGATATGCAGTTTAGGGAGGGGCATTTAGAATCCTCAGCCAGGGAGCGCTAGAGCATCACCAAAGCACAAACTCCTGGATTCCACAGGATGCAGCCATGGCAATTAAAGCGGAATCATAGTGCTATAATTTTGTAGTATGAAAGGGCCCATGATTGTCTCAGTCATTCCCTCTATGTGCCAAGTCTGAACAAAACAATGACAGATAGAGATGTACAACAGTCACATCTCCACCCACAGTTACAGGGCTTCTTTCTCTTGGACACTCACTAAAGGCTGATGCCTTCTTTGTAAATAATTGCAAAGCTTTCTGTTATGGTTGCTTGCTCTCAAGGAGAGTAAAGTCTTTATCCTGGAATTAGGCTTCAGCATGTGTCTGCTTTATATCCATTTAGATTTTTGTGTGTGTTTATAGTACAAATATTATCTAGTCTGAGAGGGTATGTATGGTCAAAGTTGACATATCTGGTAGTAGCAATTATATTTAATGAGTTAAAATAATTGCAATAATTTTAATTTAGTAATGAATTAAAATTACTTTAAATTAAAATTATGTTTAATTAAGTCTTGGTTGGTTGGGAAGAATTTTTTAAAAAATAATCTTATGCTGAATATAATCTTTAACAAGTTAAAATCACAGTAGGACCCTGTATCCTCTGGGGATTGGTTCTGGGGGGCCCTGTGGATACCGAAAACCATGGATAATAGCAAACACTATTGAAAATAATGGGACTTCCGGTTTAAAATACCATAGAGTTGCCTTGGAGACCTAGAAAATGGCTAGAGAGGACACATTTTCTAGGAAGACTCTATGGTAGGTGTGCTGTTTTGTGTCACATAGATAATTGAATCAGTAGATAATGAATCCGTGGATACGGGGGTCTTACTGTAATTTTAATTTAAGTCTATCTTAATTAAATCTACACATCAAACCACATTATTCTACTAAGACCCTCTCTTTCCCTTAGCCCAAGGGTGGGCAACTGTGGAAGGGATGGACTCGCATTAGCCACCAGGAGACCTTGAAGAAGCACTCCCATGTAACCCCCTCCCACAAAAAACAGTTGGGTTTTGGGTTGGTTGGTTTTTTTTGTTTTTTGTTTTTGCCTCCAAACATCCTGTAGAGGGCATGGGGTTCATTTTCAACATTTAATGCCCAGGAGACACCTTTTTTTTCAACAGGAAGTACCCCAAATCACTTCTGGTTCACTTCCTGTTATTTAAAAATGCCTAAACTGGGTCTAAACTACTCTAGGGGACCAAAATGTGGCAAAAATGCCCCCTAGAGAGCATGGGGAGGGCAATCTCTATCTATCTATCTATCTTTAAAAATTCTCTTACTCCAATGGGCTCTGGTGTCCACAAAAAGACCCTGGGAGCTGCAGGCAACTTTTGCCCCATTGATTGTATAGACCTCAACCAACAGGCCAGCATTAAAAATGGTCCCAACAGAGCAAAAATGCTTGCCCTGGTTTATACATTGGCCCACCTTTGGCTTCAAAATTTAGGAAGTCCAAAACTCCAAATAAATCTGGACAGCAAACAGTTCATTAGCCACCAGAATGAAACACACCACTAGAGATAATTTAAGTCATCTCTTACCTATTCCCTCAAATTGTTTTAATTGAAGATTTATTGACATGAACCAATCACAGGCTGAAACAAGTTGTAAGTGAGGAAAGGAAACCTCTGTTTAATGTGAGGGTCCTGATTCAAATTGCCCTCATGTGGTGAACTCTGAGATGTAGCATGTGAGCTTCTGATAGATATGCTAATGCACCATTCCCCAAACTGGGTCCCTTTGATGTTTTGGAATAAAACTTCCATCACCGCAGCAGTTGGTCATTCTGGTTGGGGCTGATGGGAAATGTAGTATATCTAAAGAAGAAAAACTTCTAAAGAAGACTCATGTTGTAGGAGACTGTCCTAGAGGAGCCCTCCACCTCTGGAGTGAATATGTTAAGAATAAATGTTCACCAGAAAAAGAATGAATTACAAAAATTGATTTGTTGTTTGTAACTAGTTACAAATAGTTTCTTCCGAAATCCACAATAATTGTGCAAACACACCTGTGCTTGGGAGAAAAGTGAGGCAGAAAAAAAGCATACTCACAGCAGTGGCTGTGATTACACTCTGCAAATGTTGTGCGTTTTCAGCATCCACTTTTCCTGCCACCACAATTTCAGACCCTCCAAAATAGTTCTGGAAGCTGTTGTCAGTGACATCAGACACCATTTCTTGTGGGTAGTTGAATTCCAGGTTTTTGAGAAGTGGGGTGGAGACCTGGTTGAAGAATTTCTGCAAAGTTCAAAAGAGGCACAGAAATGAGGAGAGCTTGGTTAGAAGAGAAACTTGTGACACGTACAAGGACACTGGATGAGCCTGGAGGCTGCTTTCTGAAGAATAACAAAACTTTGTTGTGCTGGTTGTTATGTGCCACTAAATTGGTTTCAACTTACAGTTGCCCTGTGAATGATAGATCCTCAAGAGACCCTGGCTGGAATTCACAAAAGCAGTTACGAACACAGAGGTATGTTTCCGGTCTTACCATTTATACAGTTCTACAAGGTCTTTAGCCTTCTCTGCCAAAGAGTGATGGTGCCTCACCAAACTACAAATCCCAGGATTGCATAGGAAGGAACCGTGGCAAATAATCCAGTTTCAACCTGGATTATTAGTGTAGTGAGGATTTGGCCCTAGAGTTACACATTCGTGATTGATTGGTATTCACAAGCCCTACATAGTCTCTTGCTTTAGGGAATAAGTAGGGATTGTGAAAGTCCCCCAGGTCCCCCCTTACTGGGCAGCAGCCACTGCAACCAACATGACTCTGTTCCTCTGTTGATTGGGAAGCAGCTGACTGATGTTTCCACCCCCACTCCAGTGAGCAATCTCTGGTACAAGGAAGAATTGCTACAGGGACTCTGCTTCTGATAATTGTTCTGGAGGTCATTCATGGGAGGAGAGGGGAAACATCAGTCAGCTGCTTCCTATTCAACAGGGCAACAGACCCCTGTTGTTCACAGTTGCTGCTGCCCCATAAGTGGAGACTGTGGGGCTAAGAGACACTACTTAGCTACGTAACTAAGATGGTTACATAGCTAAGTAGCTGATAGAGAATACTGGCCCATTATTAACAGGCTGCCATTTCCTCGCTTTTGTTATGATTAATGTCATTATTGGAAGAGACGATAAGGCAGCAGGAAAGAGAAAGACTACTTTATAGATGGGATTGCTCAATCAAGGAAGCCATGGCCCTGAGCTTACAAGGCCTGAGCAGGGCTGTCAGGGGCTCTTGGAGATCCCTCATTCATAAAGTCACCATAAGTCAAAGCTGCCTTCATAACACATAAAAAACACCCTTGCAAATGAGGTAGCTCTTCACCTCTGTCTATATGATAATAATAATAACATTTTATTTCTATCCCGCCCCTCTGCAATGCAATCGGGGCAGCTTACAATATAAAAACTCCATAGTCACAGTACCCTAGCCCACCCACCCCTTAAAATAATATTAAATTATAAAAGATTAAAAACATACAATAATTAAAAATATATAAATTAGAAAAAAAAATTAAAACATACAATAGTTAAAAAAAAAAATCCGATTGCAGCTCAGAAAGGACAGCCAAGTCTTGGGCCGGGATAGTTATTCAGGAAAGGCCTGCCGGAAAAGGTCCATCTTGACAGCTTGGACCAGTCTAAGGCTTGGTTCTAGGTACTTGGATTTTGCTGGTGGTTTTTGTTGAGTCCCTTCAAACCATTTCTGACCTATGACAACCCTAAGGCAAAGATATCATGGGGTTTTCTTGGCAAAACTTATTCAAAGGGGGTTTGCCTTTGCCCTCTTCTGAGGCTGAGAGAGTGTGGATTGCCTGAGGTCACCTAGTGGGTTTCCATGGCTGAGCAGGTATTCAAACCCTGATTTCCAGAGTCATAGTCCAACACTCAGACCACTATAGCACATTGGCCAGCTCCATAAAAGGCTGGGTCCTCCTGGCCAAAACCTTACCTCTCATCACTTTCTCCTGGCCAGCTCACTGGCTGATCCTAGCTTCCTTAGTCAATACTTGCTACCATGCTACACTGCTCAGGACTGGTGGGAATGAAAATGTCTGCATCAGTTATATGATGAAGGCAGACCCTCTGTGATATTGGCCAGAATCCTCAAGGGGAGTGGTCCTCAATCTCTGGTCCTACTGGTGTTTTAGACTTTATCTTGCAGTTTCCCCAGCCAGTATAATCCATAGTCATCAATTTGGGGAGAGGAAGTCCAAACACCCAGAGGACCAAAAGATTAAGAATCACTGATGTAGGGATATTACAGATAGTCCCCTGACCCATATCCATGGAACCAATACCCACAGTTTCAGATATTCATGGCTGAAAAAACAGGGACACATACCATAGAGTCATGCTGGAAAATGCCTAGAGAAGTGTCCTTTCTAGGAATCACTAGGTGATCTGATGCAACTCTATGGTATGTTGTATTGGAAGTCCTTTATTTTAATAGGATTTTCTATTATCAACCGTTTCATTTATAAATGGCATGTCCAGAAATGAAACCCCATCAGATACGGGAGAGGGCAAGGGTGACCTGTATCCTGGTGAAACTCATAGTTATGAGTTTCATAACCTCAAGGTTATCAAGGTTATGACCTCAAGGTTATGACCTCAAGGGAGCCCTGCTGATGCAGTGGTTAAATGCTGGTACTGAAGCCACAACACTGTGAATTTGATCCTGCAGGGCTCCAAGGTTGGTTCAGCCTTCCATCCTTCCTTAGGTCGGTAAAATGAGTACCCAGCTTGTGGGGGGCAATTAGCTAACACACGGTAAACTGCTCAGAGAGTGCCTTGCACTATAAAGTGGTGTAGATGTGTAAGTGCTATTGCTAAACAATTTGTAAGCTGCTCTGAGAGCCTTTGTGGCTGAAGAGCGGAGTATAACTACAGTTGTCCCTTTGTATTTGCTGGGGTTTGGTTCCAGGACCCCCTGTGGATACCAACATCCATGAATACTCAAGTCCCATTATATGCAATGGCATAGCCAAATGGTGTCCCTTATATAAGATGGCAAAATCAAGGTTTGCTTTTTGGATTATTATTTTTTAATGAATATTTTCAAGCCGTGAATACTTAAATCCGTGGATACCAAATCTGTGGATATGGAGGGACAACTGTACTCAAATAAATAAATAAAACTGTTCTGTTTAGCCACTTATGTAAGGAGGTGGTCTATATCCCTTTTGTTGTTCTTGTTATGTCCCTTCAAGTCAACTCTGACTTATGGTGATCTAGTCCTAACACTTTCTTGGCAATATATTTTTCTGTGGGGGTCTGCCATTGCCTTCCTCTAAGGCTGAGAGCTTGTGACTTGTCTAAGGTTATCCAGTGGATTTCTATGGAGATTTTAATCCTGGTATTCTAGAGTCCTAGTCCAACACTTAGACCAGTATACCATGTTGGCTCTTACAACTGACAAAGCCCAGTTCTGGACCAAATTGTGGAATTCAGCTCTCACAGAGAAAATTACATGAGATAAGGATGTAAGACTGCTAGATAATTTGATTTTAAAACAAATGGCTATCATATTCTTGTTACTTTGGAAAGTGCATGGATGTACGTATGATCTGGAAAAGTACAACAGTTCACATGGAAAAGACTATATTGCAACTGTGTAATTCTTTCTTTTCTTGTGCAATTTATGTCATTACAGGTCACACACACCCCTATCCGTGGGCTGTATGTTCCTGGACTTACTGTTTATAAATGAAACCGCAGATAATAGTGAACCCTATTAAAATAAAGGACTTTTGGTACAAACAAACCATAGAGTTGTGTTGGAAGACCTAGTAATTCCTAGAGGGCATCTGTCTAGGCATTTTCCAGCATGACTCTATGGTATGTGTTGCTTCCTTTTTTTCCCTAGCGGCAGATTACTGAAACCTCGGATATTGGTTCTGTGGATATGGGCATGTGTGTGTGTGTGAGACCTGTATATGTCGCTTTTAAAAAGGAAAAATGAGAAAGGAAATTCACCCTCATTTGAGAGGAGGTTTCCTGGTTTCCAAAAACTCTGTGCGCCATTCCATTGTTTTCATGTGCCAGTCTCTTCAGGAAATCATAATCCACGTCAAATCCAATACCAAGACAGAATAAAGAGATGTCATCTCGAATATTCTTCTTCACATTCTTTTGAATCGTAGGCAGCTTCAGTTCTCCTGGTGGGAACAGAAAGGAAGGAGATTATAGAATCATACAATCATAGGGTTGGTAGAAACCACAAGGGCCATCCAGTCCAACCACATGCTCCCAAGTGCTGTTCCCTTGCTTTTTTTTTTCTGGAAAAAAGAATGAAAAAGAAGAAAAAAGAAGAAGCTGCTGTAGCATTCTTGCAAAGTTATTTTCTCCCCTTTGGCTCTAGTAATGCAAAAGGTAATAAAATGCAAGACTCCTACCAACAGTTGGGTCTCCATCTGACACTAGCACAATCATGGATACGGAGTTCGGATCCAGCATTCCTAGGTTGTTGGCTTCTTTCAAAATAAAGATTGCGCGGAGAAGAGCATCATTAATATTTGTTCCTATTAAAAAACAGACAGGGAAAACAAGTTTGTACTGGTGCTGGAGGAAATCAGTGCCTTTCAATCTAACAGAATTTAACACCGCATCTCTGCCTCATATCCCTACTGAAATCTATGGAAGAGTTAAGCACATGCTTAAATTCAGCAAGACTAAACTTTGGCTTGATTGTGCCCTGAATTCTTTATAACAGGCAATTGTATATGACACTACTTTATAAACAGAGATAACCAAGCTGGCAAAAGTTATTTTTGGACCACAACACCCAGAATCCCCTGGATAGCATGGCCATGGCCAACCATGGCCATAGCCAATCTGCGGAACACAAAATAGGGGACGCATACCATAGAGTCATGCTGGAAAATGCCTAGAGAGGCATCCTCTTGAGGCATCTTCTAGGTCCTCCAACACAACTCTATGGTATGTTTTTACTGGGAGTCCTTTGTTTTAATAGGGTTCGCTGTTATCCACAGTTTCCGGTATCCATCATAAGTCTGGGAACCAAACCCCTGAGAATGCAGGGGTCCAACTGTATCTTAATTTATTTAATTATATCCCACCTTTCTTCAGCATGGGAGACAATTTACAATATATGTTGTGGGATAATGATTGCTCTGCTGTGTGCTACTAATAGAGAAGATGAAATAGAAGGAGGTATTTCTGCTCTTGAGTTTTTAAAATTCAAAATAAAAATGTAAAGTGATGGAATGGGGGCACTGGGAATGGTTTGGCCCACTGAGCTCCCACAGGGGACCAGAATGCCCCCCAACAACCCCTGGCAGCTGTCCACACTGATATATTTCATACATCTTCCTTAGCATCACACTCACCTCCATTGGGATGGATTCCTTCAATGTATTTCTTAGCAGCTTCTGTCTGAGATTTGGAGGCTTGGACTAAACTATCTCTCCAGCACCGCACGTTATGGTTGAAGTCAAGGACTGAAAACTGGTCATCGGAGCGGAGGTCTTCCAGGATGGTCTTCATGGCTTCGACAGTCTGAAGAAATTAGCAGTTGCATACAGGTTGTCATACTTTGTGCAAATTATGAGATGATGGGACTCATTGGAAAAGACAATAATGCTTGGTGAAGTGGAAGGCAGTAGGAAAAGAGGGAAACTACACTACAAGTGGATGGATTTAATTACAGCCCAAGCTTGCAAGAACTGAGCAGGCAGCTGATGACCAGGGACCTTGGAGGTCTCTCATTCATCAGGTCACCACAAGTCAAAATTGACTTCATGGCAAATAACAACAGTCAGGACCACAACAATCAATTCCCATTCAGTGTAAAAACCACACTGTCCCCATACTGGACCTTTAGTGTGTATCCGATACTATAAGGAGCATCACAAAAGAACAGCCCATGGATCATGGTTGCATTCAGTAGTCAATATGGGCTGACAACAGTGTGACTAGTCCCAGATAATGGGTTCCTTGTAATTAAAGCCCTTTTCCAGTTATTGAAGATATAACAATTATGAAGATATTCTCTCTCTCTCATCCATCCCAGTACAATTTGAACTCCGGCATCATCATTCCTCCCCAGAAGGTTCAGTGGGACTTTTGGGAGGGAAAGCAGGATTGGATTTGTATTTGACACTGAGATCAATATAATGTTTAAAATGTATTAAGGATTAATCATGGCTGATGGCATAAGCAACAAAGAGACCTGTGAGAATTTAAAGAAGGTATGGGAGCTGTGTGGCCCTCGAAAGGCTGCTGAACTCCCAACTCCCAGTGTTCATCACCATTGGCTATGCTGCCTAGGAATGCTTGGAGTTGCAGTCCAACCCTACCTTGGCAGCCACATGTTTCGTACTCCTGCTTTAAAGACCAAAAAACAGCAATGCCATATATCTTTACTCAGAAGTAAATCCTATTGTTTTCAATGGAGCTTCTTGGTGGTGTATGCCTTCAAGTCCCTATAGCGACCCTAAGGCAAACCCATCATGGGGTTTTCATGGCCAGATTTGTTCAGAAGGGACTTGCCTTTGCCTTCCTCTGAGGCTGAGAGAGTGTGACTTGCCCAAGGTCACCCAATGGGCTTCATGGTCAAGGAGGAAGCTGAACCCTGGTCTCCAGTCATTGTCCAGTGCTCAAACCACTATACCACACTGGCTCTACAATGGAGCTTACCCATTTCTAGTACAGTAGGACCATGTATCCACTGATTCTTTATCCACTGATTCAATTATCCACGGGACACAAAACAGCACACCTACCATAGAGTCTTCCTAGAAAATGTGTCCTCTCTAGCCATTTTCTAGGTCCTCCAAGGCAACTCTACAGAAGCCCCATTATTTTCAATGGTGTTCGCTATTATCCAAAGTTTTCAGTATCCACGCCCCCCCCAATCAATCCCCAGCAGATATGGGGGTTCTACTGTACATGTTTTGAAGACTGTAGCCCAAATGAAAGTATCATGATATAAGCTTTCATATGTCAGAGAAGAGCTGGGCTTGAAAAAATTACTTTTTTGGTTGACAGCTCTCGCTACCCTGCTGGCTGAAGAATTCTGGGAGTGTGCAGTCTAAAACAGCAACATTTCCAATTTCTGGGTCAGAGCTTACATTGATTCACTGGGCAACAGAGTTACAGGTATTTCGTTGGAATGTGTTTATATTACAGGGATTCAACTATGCAGAGAGGGTTTTCTGGCCCCCCAGTGTTGAGTATTATGGAATCCCATAAACTCCTGATAGATTACTAAGGCACTTTCACTCTCCATAAAAAACATCTTAGCAGCATGAACAAATCAACAATATCTAAAAGGCAATATCTTATCATAATGGTTCTATCAAGATAAAGAAGATAGTATACTGCTAAATGAGACTTTGGTGCCAATACCTTGGGCTTGCTATGTTTTATTTTTCCAGGTCAAACTGAGGCCATTCTCCAACTTTGCCTACTGAAACATTTCTCTTCCATTCAACTATTAAAGGCGCAGGAGCCCTATCTTCTTTTTCATGTGGCCACCCTATTTCTGTGAAACCTTAAATTAAAAAATAACAGTTGTAGAGGAATTGAATTTATCCTTATCTGGAGGGATACTCAGATTGGGAGGAAAGTTCTATAAAATGTTTATTTTATTATCTTTCTTGGAATTAGTTACAGGTAGCTGCCTTATACTGAGTCAAACTGTGGTCCTAGTAGGTCAGGACCGGAAACTTCCCCCCCCCCAAACGGGGGTCTTTGACCCATAGCAAGGTAATAATTGAAAGAGCCAGCTTTTCCTTCCCTTTAAATTCTTCACCCCTTTCCCTCTGCTTCCTGCCAAGGACACATTGCATAGTACCGTAGTTACAACTCAGGCAACTCACAGTGAGCAATTCTTTCTGCTGCCTCTCCAAACCAAGCTAGACCTTAAGGAGGAGGCATATTCCCTATCATTAAATCATTTCCCTCCCACAACAGGATTTCCTTACAGATAGGAGCCTCAGAAATTAGACTTTTAAATTAAGCCCATGTTTACCTCCCAGTGACTAATCACAAAATAAATAATGCTGAATGCAAGATACTAGGTAAGGAACATCACATGCCATGATAAACTAATATGTTTCACAACTTGGGGGAACACCTCTGAGAAACTCCTGATAAACATACAGTATTGTCTAATCTGACCCTCTGTTTTCCTACTACCACTGGCTGGCAGCAGATCTCCAGGGTTCCAGCCAAGGGTCTTTCCCAGCTTTGACAGGGATTATATCTGAAACCCTGCACAGAGTGAACTACAGCACTGCCCTACTTCTGCATTCCTCCTCCTAATGCATAGAAAGTTTAGGACTGAAAACCTATATCCTCTTTCCTGGGAATACAGCCCAATGAACTCACTAGTGCTTACTTCTGAGTAGAGAAATATAGGATGTGCATTGGACCCTATCAAGAGCTTCCTCTGTAGCCCCACTACCCTACCACCTTTGCCCTCTGCCCTATGATATCCCAGGTTCCATTCCTGTGGCCCAATCGCCACTGAATTCCTTCCATATTATAGTTATATCTCAGAGACAATTAGTTGTTGGGAAGAGGGCTGGTGGATTTTCTCCCCAGGAACCAATGTGTAGCTTCTGATTAAGTATCAAGAACAAAGCAATATATCTTTGTACCTGGGCAGCGTTTCATAAAAGATATCACTTGGCCACTGTCATTTACCTGCTTCATTTTCAGTCCCCACATTGAGCCACTGACATCGATCACAAAGAGAATGTTTTTCGGCAGAGGATCCAGATTTTCAGGAGCAAAGTAGTGGATGAAATAACCATTAAAGATCTGCACAATTAAACCAGAAAGAAAAAAAACCATACATTTCAGTTCACAGACAAGGTTGCATAAGAATACAAGACAATGAACAAAATGGGATGGAGTCCAGACTGCCATGCTGGTTTATTGCTGCAGCCGCCACTGACATCTGTGTTGCATTCTCTGAAGCCAGAAAGCTGGCCCACAGCACTTGATCAAGGCCCCCCCCCCCGAATGCGACCAGCGTTGGTCACATGCTGTAGAACTCCTTCCTGGTTTTGGAGGGTGCAATGAGAACGGCAGCTGCAACAACTGGCTGCTATGGGCTCCTGCAGTCTTGTGGAGCCCAATTGGTTTTTTTCTCAGCTAAAACATTTTTTTGCAGATATTTTGCTGTAATGGTTTATCAGGCTTTACCCTGTCTTCCCCCTGGGGGTTGTGAGGACTGCCTGGGGGCAAAGCCCTGCATTGTTTGGACTGCAGGGATCTAAGATAGGGGCAAGATGGGGTAAATAGCCTGTCTAGACAAGGCCAATGTGGGTGCATCCACACTACACAAAAAATCCAGTTTGAAACTGGATTATTTGCTATGGCTCCTTCCTATGGAATCCTGGGATTTATAGTTTGGTGAGGCAGCAGCACTCTTTGGCAGCGAAAGCTAAAGACCTTGTAAAACTACAGATCCAAGGATTATCTAGGAAAGAACCATGGCAAATAATCCAGTTTCAAATTGGATTACTTGTGTAGTGTGGATTAGGCCTGTTTTATACCAAGTCAGATGATTTGTCCTTCTAGGTCCAATGGTTAGCTCTGACTAGCAGCAATGACTCTTCAGGGCTTCAGACAGGATTCTTTCCTAGACCTATATGGAGATTTCTGGTGGTCTCTCAGCCAAGCTCTAACCAGACTCAACCTCTTTAGCTTCTGAAATCAGTCAAAATCAGGTCTGCTCAGAATGGTACAATGGTGATTCTACTCAACAACTTGGTTTTGTCAAGAATATAGCTTATTCAACAGAATGTATGAATTTATGGGGAACTTCTGAAATGGTCCAATCCTCCCCAAGTAGAAAAACTTGGCCTTCACAGTTCACAAAACTTGAGTCATAAGCAACTGAAGCTATTCTCCTCTATACACCAAGGGCCAAAGCAGACAACGCTCCAGTCATGCAATATGCAGCTCTGGGTCTCCTAATATTTTTGGAATACAACTTCCATAAGACTTCACCGTTAATGATGGCTGATGAGAACTGTAGGCTCAAGATAACTGGAGAGCCATAGTTGCCCAGCCCTGACTTAGACCCAACACAACACATACAAGGATTCAACATCAGCTTTCAAGCATGTCTCTACACCTCTAGGAAATGTAATATTACAATGCTCCTAAATCTGGCTTCCATGGACACTACTGTTGAATGAATTTCCTAAAACTATATCCCATCCCCTTTTGCCCTTATTCTATGAGCACCCAGAATGCTTAGTCCTATTTTACAGCCATAAACTCACATCACTGGCCCACTATATTCTGTGCTAGGATGAATGCCAAATATTCTTACAACCCACCCATACACAATATTCTTCCTTATCTTCAGAGCACTGGGTTCTTTCTTGGAATTCTGACAGAAAGGCAGCAGTTTCCCAAGGAAGGCCATGATCACTTACTGTGATGCTCATCCTGTCACTTTTCTCCAATACTTCCTCCAAAATCCCTCAACAAGCATCACTTTCCCCTGTGCATTGCAATCATTCCTTGCCAGATAACAATTTTTTGCCAGACATCAATTACCCTTCATATGGGCATCAATTGCCCTTTCCTCACTTATGGACATCTATTGCCAATTTTTTAATGCTGCAACAGACTAACATCGCTGTTTCCTTGAAAACTACATCAATTGCCCTATTTCTCATGCCCATTTCTTCTGTCCCCTTTCCTCCCCACTCTTTTGGTACAGCAGAGTTACCTCCAGTTCTCCAGCTTTGCTATCTCTGCTGACATCGTAGGTCACCACAAAATTGCCATCAACTGCAGTAGAAGAGCAGGTGGGGCATTTCCGTTGCTGGGCCACTGTTGGTTTGAAGGACACATGAGCCTTGAAGGGAGAAGTAACAAGAGAGCACAAGTGAGGTAGGTCTGTTCACAAGCAACTTTTCCAAACTCTGAAAAGAGCTTTCTGTACCTCTGACCAAAGGTTCCGTATCTAAGCTCATCTTTATTCCATTCCCACAGTGGTCACCCAAGACCTATTCTGTTGAATACTGCTCTTAGTGGACTGATTGCTTCTGCCCTTCATTACCTTTTTATCTCCTTTGGAGATGGTAGGAATGTCCGCAAACTGGTCACCGAATGTTTTGGGAACATGAACGAAACTAAGACCTTGAGGCTCAATGATATGAATATCCACCTAAAGGCAAGGCAAGGAAGGGGAAGTAGAAATCAATATATCAAACATGGACTTGGATCATGACCATGAATTATGAGCCATTATGGCTTTATAGGAAAGAACCAGCACCTTGAACTGGGCTCAGAAACAAACCAATCCTACAAGGTTTCTAGAAAGCATCCTAGACAAAAGTCTTGCTGCCCCATTTTGCACTAGCAATAGCTTCCAGGCAGCTCTCCAAGAGAAGCCCCAGGGAAAGTGAATTGTTGTTGTTGTGTGTCTTCAAGGCATTTCCAGCTTAAGTCAATCCTAAGGCAAACCTGTCATGGAGTTTTCTTGGCAAGATTTGTTCAGAGAGAATTTGCCATTGCCTTCCCCCTGAGGCTGAGAGAGTGTGACTCATCCAAGGTCACCCAGTGAGTTTCTACAGCTGAGCAGGGTTTGACCTGGTCTTCAGAGTCACAGTCAAACCACTACGCCACACTGTCTGTATGGTAATCTAAATGAGAGATCATTAATAGGTCACTATGGCCAGATAGCCTTGACCAAGTTACAGAATAGCTGCAGTCCTGAACAAGAACACATCTTAGGGTGTGGGAATACACAGCAACATGTTATTAAGAAACTATTGGTATATCAAACTCAGCCTTATCTAACATGTAGTTAATGTTAGTTGTTAGACTGGGGAGTGGTAATCTTAGGACATTATCAGACACAGCAAATACGGCGTCATAATGATGCCACATAAATGCAAAAGGGCGTGCGTACCAGACAATGTCACCTTTTCACATTTATGTCATGTCCAAAACCTATTGTATTTTATTAGAATCATAGAATCATAGAATTGTAGAGCTGGAAGAGACCACGAGGGCCATCCAGTCCAACCCCCTGCCACGCAGGAAATCTTGATCAAAGCATCCCCGACAGATGGCAATCCAGCCTCTGTTTAAAGACCTCCAAGGAAGGAGACCTCCAGTTAATTGATGGCTTAAGCCATCAGTTGATCCCCATGGTGCTTTTATGTCAGCATTGCCAGTGTTTGAATCTTCATGCCATTGTATTCGAGTGAATGCAGTGTTAATGGCCCATCCGGCAGGAACACTTCTGGGTGAGATCACAACATCCAGGTAGGTGACACACTTTTTATGAACCTCCCTGGTTTACTTGAAAGTTTTAAAGTGTGTTTATGTGCTTAGTTTAACTTTTTAAGTGTTCTTTTTGTTTTTGTTTTTGAATTTCCCACGCTAAGTATTCTCATGAGAATCTGTGGGATTTCAAACGAAGAAGTGAACAGAGCTCCATTCACTCCTCGTTCATTGCCGGGAAGCCTTTTGCTGGGATGGAAGGTAAGTGTGGCATGGGTAAAGTTATGCTGGCAAAAGAACGGGGTTTAGGGGGGTGGATGGTAAAGTCCTAAGTTTTTCAAGCAATGCTTTCATACTTTTATTTGCAATACTATTCTTTCTGCCACCTTTCAAAATCAAACAAGAAGTTGAAGGGGAGCTAGATTCAGTTTTCTCCCCCACAACAGGATCTCCTGAGAAATCTGTGCCTCAGCAACTAGTCCTGTAAATTAAGTGCATTCTTATCTTGCTAAACACAAGATACATGCTAAATGCAAGATTTATAGGTAGCAAAAGCATGTGTTATGAAAAACACATGTCTTTCATGATTTGTGAGCACACTAAAAAAGTTGTAAGCATATTGCCTAATTTGATCCCCAGTCCCCCCAACCTCAAAATTTCCCTCTTTTTCTCTGACTGTATTTACCAACTGGCAGCATCTCTCCAGGGTTTCAGCCACATGTCCTTCATCTTACCTCTAAGTGTTTGGCTAGCCTGCCTGGCTGCACAGGTATAATGTGCTCATAAGTTGACAGTTTCCTTCGGATCGGCTCTTGGTAGTGGATTTCAAACTGGACTTTGGTTCCTCCTGGGACGTTGAGTTCAGCTTTGAAATTTTCCATGTCAAGGGCATTGCTCCTGAATTCAGTTAAGAACACATAAGCAACAATAAAGCCCCACTTCAACATACCACCAAAACACCACCCGAACATTTGGGGGGGTTGGGGGGGATCTCTTAAGATTCAATTGCTATGAAATGCTAGGAAACATAAATCTTCTCGTAGCCCTTTTGTTTAACCTGACAAAACTAGCACCTGTTCCATGCAGGGTTGCCAGGTGAAAGACAGGACAGGGTTGCTGTCTCTGTAATGGTTTTGTACAAGAGGAAATTTCAGGAGGTCTTGCTGGTGGGATAAGCAAACAAATACACAACAACAACAACAACAACAACAACAACAACAACAGAGTTCTAACTGGCTCCAGTTACAAATACAGGTTGACCCCCATATCCACGGATTCAGATCCATGGTTTCACTTATCCATGGCTGAAAAAATATGTTCTCTCTAGGAATTTCTAGGTCCCCCAATGTGATTCTATGGTCAACTTCTGGTATTTATCTCATTGAAAATAATAGGGTTCCCTATGATCCATGGTTTCAGGTATCCATGGAGGTGTATGTCTTGGAACGTTTCCCCTGTACGAAATGGGGAAATGGGGGTCGACCTATAATGCTTCCTATTTCATGCCATATATATCTTGTAAGAATCCTACTGGGGTGCAGAAATGAAGAATGAATTCTACAGTGTGTTTGATTCACCTACCTCAGTATTCCAGCAGCTTTGCCTCTGGCTCTGGCTTGGGCATATTGACTGCGGGCTGCAGATTTTTCCTTCACTGAACTAGTGAAGGTGATTCCATTGACATTCCTGTAGGACAAAAAATGAGTTAAAAAAAACAGGGCATCTAATCATTAGGAAAAGTACCATGACCCCAAAAAGGAGAAAAGAATTCTCATCACAACTTGAGATTGTTGTGTTTGGAAGTATGAGTTCTCTTAACAGCTCTAATTAAAGAAGGTTCTATTGGCAATTTCAAAAAGAATTGGAATATAAGCACAATCTTTTCTGTTTGAGAAATAGGGAAGTCTTGTTAGAACAGGATTTGAGAATTAATTAATGTCATATATTCAGTGGATGTATATATATCGTATCTCTCTCTGGCTTTTCTTCGCAAACGAAGATTCAGGAAGGACTCATCCTGCGTCTTCTGCAAGCACGCTGATGACTAAAAAGGCCAATCCGACATAGACAAGTCCGGTTGTAGAAAGCACAGCAGGTTTCCTTGGGTGATGTTACCAGGTTGTGATTCTTTCTGCGTTGCTGTTTCTCTTCAAGACTTGTTTGGCGTGAGTTCTCAAATAAGGCTGCAGGATTGTGGATAGTGCATCTCCATGCCTCCCAATGTGAGGCCAAGGCGGACCATTGTTGGTGCTCAATTTGGCCAAGCCTGAGATGTTGTTTCAGGGAGTCCTTGTATCGCTTTTTTGGAGCGCCCCTCTTACGCTGACCTGTGGCGAGTTCACCACAGAGTACTATTTTGGGGAGGCGATGGTCCTCCATCCTAGACACATGCCCTGCCCAGCGCAGCTGTGTTCTCAATATCATGGCCTTAATGCTGGTGATCCCTGCTTGCTCAAGGACAGCAACATTCGTCACATAGTCAGTCCAGTGTATATTTAGGATTGTGCATAAACAGCGCTGGTGGAAGCATTCGAGGAGTCGTAAGTGACCCATGTTTCAGATCCATAAAGGAGAATAGACAGTACAATGGCAGTACAATGGCTCTATACACACTGATTTTTGTGTTTCGCCTCAGGTGTTTATTACTCCAGACTCTTTTGTAAAGTCTTCCAAATGCGCTATGTGCCTTTGCTAAGCTGTGATCGATCTCTTTATCAATCTTGGCATCTGAGGAGATGATGCTTCCCAGGTAGGTGAACTGCTGAACGGATTTAAAAAATCATAGAATTGCAGAGTTGGAAGAGACCACGAGGGCCATCCAGTCCAACCCCCTGCCATGCAGGAAATCATGATCAAAGCATCCCCGACAGATGGCCATCCAGCCTCTGTTTAAAGACCTCCAAGGAAGGAGACCCCACCACGCTCCGAGGGAGTGCGTTCCACTGCCGAACAGCTCTTACTGTCAAAAAGTTCCTCCTAATGTTGAGGTGGAATCTCTGTTCCTGGAGCTTGCATTCATTGCTCCGTGTTCCAATCTCTGGAGCAGCAGAAAACAAGCTTGCTCCATCCTCAACGTGACACCCCTTCAAATACTTAAACAGGGCTATCATATTGCCTCTTAACCGTCTTTTTTCCAGGCTAAACATACCCAGCTCCTTAAGTCTCTCCTCATAAGGCATGGTTTCCAGACCTTTCACCATTTTAGTCGCCCTCCTCTGGACACGCTCCAATTTGTCAATATCCTTTTTTAATTGTGGTGCCCAGAACTGGACACAGTATTCTAGGTGAGGTCTGACCAAGGCAGAATAGAGCAGCACTATTACTTCCCTTGATCTGGACACTATACTTCTATTGATGCAGCCCAAAATCGCATTGGCCTTTTTAGCTGCTGCATCACACTGTTGACTCATGTTCAACTTGTGGTCTACTAGGACTCCTAGATCCCTTTCGCACGTAGTCTCATTCAGCCAGGTGCCCCCCATCCTATATCTATGCATTTCATTTTTTCGCCCTAAGTGCAGTACCTTACATTTCTCCGTATTGAATTTCATTTTGTTAGCTTTGGCCCAGCTCTCCAGTTTATCCAGGTCATCTTGAATTTTGATCCTGTCCTCCAGGGTATTAGCTGCTCCTCCTAATTTGGTGTCATCTGCAAATTTGGTAAGTATGCCCCTAATTCCCTCATCCAAGTCATTGATAAAGATGTTGAATAGCACTTGGCCCAGGACAGAACCCTGTGGCACCCCACTGGTCACATCTTTCCAAATGAAGAGGAGCCATTGCTGAGCACTCTTTGACTTAAGCACAGAATTGCCGATGGCAATGTGGGAATGGTGGTGTTCGTCCTGTGGTGCAGGCTGGTAAATTTACTGATATATAATAACAACAAGGAGGAGTGTATTGCATGTTATTTGTAATTTTAGATTAGAAATGTTATTGGTGTATGTTATATTTGTTTGTATGTTTTTTTTTGTTTGTGATATTGGTTTTGTAGAATGTTGTATGTTTAATAAAAAAATTATAAAATAAAAATAAATAAAAAGAAGCTTGAGTTCTCAGAAGTAAGAATATACAGTAGGACCCCCGCATCCACTGATTCATTATACACTGATTCAATTATCCACAGAACACAAAACAGCACACCTACCACAGAGTCTTCCTAGAAAATGTGTCCTCTCTAGCCATTTTCTAGGACCTCCAAGGCAACTCTATGATATTTTAAACTGGAGGTCCCATTATTTACAATGGCATTCTCTATTATCCATGGTTTTTGGTATCCACAGCCCCCCCTCCGAACCAATCTCCAGGGGGTCCTACTGTACTCGGATACTTAGAAGTTGCAAGGTTTATTGTTCTGTAGTTTGCTCCTTGTCCAAGGCCCCAGCCCAATTGTTCTAGCTTTCTCAGAGCTTGTCTAGACAGGCCAAATGAAATGGCCTCCCCCTGTTCCTGCATCCAGCAATCTGGACATCATCATCCTCACGTGCTCAGTCTGTGCTGTGGCCATAAGTAAGGCATCACTTTTCATTGACAGGACCTCCCCGTCAATTGAAAGTACAGTAACACCTTATTTGTGGCTGCAGCACAGACTGAGTACACGAGGATGACCACATCTGAAACCGGGACCCTTCATGGTACAGTAACATCATCCTCGTGTGCTCCTCTTGGGCTTTTTGATCACATCTGATAACCTCCTAGTTCTTGACTCCTACCAAGTCTACCACACCAGCTGATTGCAGTATCTGCATGAGGTGAAGGAAAAATGATGAGGCCAGGTATTTCTCTTAATCAGAAGCTGTGAATCAGTAGTTATTCAAGTATGTTTAGCCTAAGGAAGAGAAGGTTAAGAGAGGACATGATAGCCATGTTTAAATATTTGCAAGGATGTCATACTGAGGATGGAGCAAGCTTGTTTGCTCCAGAGACTAGGACACGGAGCAGTGCAATCAAACTGCAGGAAAAGAAATTCCATCTAAATGTTAGGAAGAACTTCCTGACAGTAAGAGCTGTTCAGCAGTGGAATGCACTGCCTTGGAGTGTTTTGGAGTCTCCTTCTTTGGAGGTTTTTAAGCAGAGGTTGGATGGCCATCTGCCAGGAATGCTTTGATTAGGTTTTCTGTGGTGTTTTTCAGGGCTATGAGGCTGTGTTCTGGAAGAGTTTATTCTCTGAAGATGCCAGCCACCGATGCAGGCGAAACGTCAGGAATAAACTCTTCCAGAACACAGAGAGCCTCACAGCCCCCCAAAAACCACAAAAAATCTATGGATGCTGGCCATGAAAGCCTTTGACTTCACAATGCTTTGATTGTTTACTCCTGCATGGCAGGGGGTTTGACTGGATGGCCCTTGTGGTCTCTTCCAACTCTATGATTCTGTGATTCTATGAAATGTAGCCTATAGCACTTGGTATTCTTTGGCAGTCTCCCATCCAATTACTAAAGAGAGCTGACCCTGCTTAGCTTCCAACATCAGACGGGATCTGATATTTAGGCCTAGGCGTATCAATCTGTCTCTCAAGGGGATTAACATAGGACCAAAATGGTGGGAGATCTGGAAGCCATGCCCTATGAGGAGCGGCTTAGGGAGCTGGGTATGTTTAGCCTGGAGAAGAGAAGGTTAAGAGGTGACATGATAGCCATGTTTAAATATTTGAAGGGATATCACACTGAGGATGGAGCAAACTTGTTTTCTGCTGCTCCAGAGACTAGGGCAGAGAGCAATGGGTTCAAACGACAGGAAAAGAGATTCCATCTAAACATTAGGAAGAATTTCCTGACAGTAAGAGCTGTTTGGCATTGGAATGCACTGCCTCAGAGTGTGTTGGAGTCTTCTTCTTTGGAGGTTTTTAATCAGAGGCTGGCTGGCCATCTGTCAGGAATGCTTTGATTGTTTATTCCTGCATGGCGGGGGGTTGGACTAGGTGGTCCTTGTAGTCTCTTCCAATTCTGTGATTGTATGATTCTAGGTGCTGGACTCCAGATCTCACCAGCCCCAGCTACCTAGGCCAGTGGTCAGTGATGATGGGAGCTAGACTCCAATAACACTTGGAAGGCTGATAATTCCCCACTATTGCTCCCTATCAAGGATTCCTTCACTGCCCCTTGATAAGCATCATTCTTTTTTGTCATGTGGGCATATGCCAAGTGGTCAAGCCAGCTCTGCTCTTACTTACATGGTAAAGTTGTGGATGAAGGCCCCTTTAGGGATCTGGACATCGAAGACCAGGTTCTGGGAATGCTTGGCTTTGTTTTCCACTTTGGTCTGGACCATTGTATTGGCCAGACGAGACGTGATGGTGGAGTGGACCTTATAGCTGTGGAGGATTATGTTGTCATCACCGATCACCTGCAATCATCAAAATATTATTGTGGGATCCCATGAAGGAGTAGATGCAGTTCTAGGATGCATCCTGAAACTTCCCCAAGGAATGTTTTATTACCTGGGACAGGGAAACAGGAGAAATTAAACCAGCATCACCTGGCAGAGGACACTCATATTCCCCAAATAATGGATCAGGGAAAGGATTTGGGATGAGGGGTTACATTGGCAGCCGGGACAGACACCCTTGAGAACACAGAGCTTAGAATTAATGCCAGATTAATAGGGTTAGGGCCCTGGAGGGGTTCCAAAAATAGGGGCCTCCTTTCTACATATAGGTGACTTCTTTGGGGAGCGGTAGTGTAGAAGTTAAATAATGGAGAAAAAGAAAGAAATAGGGAATGTAACAGAGAGGAACAGCAAAATCTTCACATGTGAATCCACTTTCAGCCCTGCACCTTCAGTAAGCCAAGCATCCTGATCTCCTGCAGTTTTACCCAATTACTCAAGGAATACACAAAATATTGAAGATATCAGAAACACTAGGTGATTCAGGAAGTGACTGGAAAAGAAGAGGAAGTGAGTTACACATTTTCCTTTCAACAAAGGGCCTCTCATCTGTGAGAGGTCTGCTTCCATTACTCTAACTCACCCATCAATAATGTCTACCTCATTGGAATAGTTGCTTTTTTTTTCTTTTGATTACAACTCCCAGAACTCCCCACTCCCCACAAGTAAGTAATTTCCTGAGCTCTGTGATCAAACTTTTGAGAAGCCTTTAAATAAGACAAATCAATCAGATGCTGGCTGTATATCAAAACTGCACTTATGGGTGTTTCCAGGCATTAGTCCAAGAGCTGGATATGACTTAAAAAACCAATATGACTTGGGAACAAGTGACATTTTCCTGTGCAGGCCTGCCCAATGTTTAAGATCTTTGGAGGAGGCCCTTCTCTCAGCCCTGCCACCATCAGATACACATGATGGGAACTTGGGTTGCCATATTCCTGTTCCTCAAATCCAGGTATCTAATTTGCATACTACTCATTATCTTAATCAAGCATATAATTCTATTTTGCAAATTATGCAAACTCAACACATTAATTGTTGCATTTTTTCTATCATTGTGTTTCAAACCTGGTATTTTTTACAAAAATAATAAACAGACGATCTAAATATGGCATTATAATGATGCCAGAAGATGGCTAAAGGGCTTCAATATCACACGACATTGTCCAATCCCGTTATGCTTCTGTGCTGGTCCCGTTCATCCACCACTCCTTTTAATTCACAGGCTAAGCTGTGAATAGATCGCCTGTTCTGCTTCTGTTACAGAATGACAGCCGTCTGAAACTGTGCCCTGTAATGCTGGCGCAATCCCTGTGTCAGTGGGAGGTCTGTGTCAAACACTTCGAGGTGCGATCGGGAGATCCAGGTAAGTGACACACTTTTTGTACCCTCCCTGGGTTACATAGTATTTTTTAAGTGTGTTTAGGTGCTTGGTTTCGCTTTTGTGTGTGTATTTTTCTTTTTAACTTTGAATTTCCCACACACTCATCGTTTTGCGAGAACGGCCCGGGATTTCAAATAAGGAAGTGAATGCAGCTCCATTCACTCCTGGGCTCCAAGAGGAGGGAAAGGAGTGGCAAAGGTAGATGTATGAAACATTTCATTCTCGTGCTGGGATGGGGTCAGGAGGGGATCGGGATAGAATGTAGCGAGACGGGGATGAAAAAAGCATCCCTGTCTGATAATCTCCTTCAAGAGCCAGTATAGATAATTTTTAAAGTGCTGGACTTGGAACAGAGAGACTCAAGTTCAAATTTGTGATTGATAATGGAAATTGCCATGTGACCTTGCTTGGGCCACCATTACCTCTCAACAAACCTACCTTATGGGGTTATTCTGGGGATTAATAGGAAGACAGGAACCATGTAAAATGTGCATGTACATTCCTGGTGTAGTACAAATAAAATAATAATAAAACACAAGAACAACAATAATAACGATGATATTTTGTCATGCACAGGCACTTCCAGTGGTATTATGAAATCACTGTATAGGTCACACTCTGTATGTGCAGGGATACATTCCCAGAATTACTGAGAATAGTTGAGCCCATGGGTAATACCCATAGAATCATGCTGGAGGACCTAGGAAATGCCTAGAGAGGTTGCCTCCCTAGGCATCTCCAGTGTGACTCTATAGTAACTTCCAGCAGATAATTGAAACCCGTGGGTATGGGGTTTTTTGCCATCTTTTTTTTTTCAGCAGACCCATGGAAATATCACAGGAAAACACTGAGAGTGACATTCATCTAATTCATGGGGGAAATGCAAAGGAAAATAGGGATAGTAAATATAGGAAAAAGGCAAGGTGTGATATTCTCCAGAAACACAGATTAAGTATTTTATTATAACTAGAAAATAGGATAATTTAACTTTTCTTTAAAGTTTCATCACAATACACAATACGCAATGTTTCATCACAATACACAATCATGGTACAACATCTGTGCTACCACCCAACTATTGTTTGTTAATGGTCAGTTAGGGTAATGATAAATGTTCATACTTTTAAAATTTCCATTCCCTCTTACCTTATTCATTGCATTCTCCCATCCAACTCATACAAAATTTAACATTGACCCAGGAAATTGGGAGAGGATGGGCCAAGCCTATAATTATAAAACTATAAAAATGTTAGTCATGGGTGTGAGACCACAACTTGCTGGCTAAACACACTGAATGTCAGTGGCAGGCTTTTTTTCTTGCAAACCAGTGGGACAGACTAAACAGCTGCACATTTTGCCTCATACCTCAGCTTCTACAAGGGCGAGAGACTTGATTTTTCTTTAATCTGGCTGGAATCTGGAATCTGGGCCAGCTAAAAGTTCAAATGGGCACCTTGTAAATTGCCTAGAATCTGAGTAAAACCTGGTCAACCAGGTAATATGGCAACCCCAATGGAGATGTGGGAAAGCCTTCACAGTGGTGGCTCCCATCTTCTGGAATTCCCTGTCCAACTCTGTCATCTTCCCTCTAGCAGACAAGGTGATTTTCCTTGGGTTTTTTTCTGGGCTGTGAGGCCGTGTTCTGGAAAAGTTTCTTTCTGACATTTCACCTGCATCTGTGGCTGGCATCTTCAGATGCAGGTGAAACGTCAGAAAGAAGTTATTCCAGAACATGGCCTCACAGCCTGGAAAAAAACCAAGGAAAATCTATGGATGCCGGCCATGAAAGCCTTCGACTTCACAAGGTGCATTTATTCAGACTTTTATCATCTAAGCCAGTCTACTATTGAAGAAGTTGTAATGTGTTTTGCTAGTGAGTTTTTAACATGTTTTCTGAATTTATTTGTAATAATGTTTTGTTTTTAATCAGGATTGTACTGTATTTTTAATCTATATTTTATTATTGTTAGCAGTTCTGACTGCCCTTTTTGATGGCTATATGAAATTATGCAGCTGTGGTCAGAGAAAGTGGATAGGATTTTCTCATAATACAAGATTAAACAGGTTATACATTAAGCTTTGGAGAGATTGGTAAGATAATGTATCAATTAAAGTAAAGTAAGTAAAGTTATTTTTTGGGATGAAGGGGGAAATCATCAGCTTGTAATGATGCTTGCCTATTTGAATTCCATTTGGGGGGAAATGTGGTAGATTTCTGAATCTTTGTTTGCGAAGAGAAGCCAGAGAGAGAGAGACATCAAAAAACCAAATAAATATACTGCTTGTAAATACGTTTTTTCTTTTTCTGATCTGTGAGCCCTTGACCATTTCCATTCCAGCATTCTTTGACAATATTGTGCAATAGAAGACAACTTTTTTTTAAAAAAAATCCAACTGGTTAATATCCTGGTACTGAGTTGACGAGAAAAAAAAACCCTAAGCAAACAGTGGGATTGAACTTCAGCTAATGGTTAACTTTGAGGGCAGGAGGGAGGAAGTTGCTTTGTAGAAGAGAAAAAGGAATAATCAACATGAAAGCTCACCGATTCGCCTGAATCGCCACCATTGGATGTGCTTCTCTAGAGTTTTAGGAAAAACAAAGAGAAAGGAAATGAGAATCAGAGCTCAGACAAGCTTGGATGAAAGAGAATGAATTAAATATGAACACATACAACAACCTTCAGAGCTTGGAAAATTTACCATTTGTACTATGACCCCAGAGTTCCCTAGCCAGTCCTGGTCATTTCTCCAGACTCTACTTATACATAGTCAGAGTATGCGTCCATTTAGCCCAGTATTTTCTACTTTCAGCTTCCTCCAACTTGGTGCCATTCCAACATGGTGGACTACAACCCCCATCATCCACAGCCAGGTCGTCTACTCCATGCCAATTCTTGTATCTCTACTTTTGGACACACACAAGTAGAACTGCATTTTTGGATTTTGGGGCATTTTTTCCCCACAATGCTCCAGAACGAGGGTGAGGGAATGCATGGCCTTCCCAAGATTCCCATCATCCCAGCCATCCTAGTCTATGGTGACGGATGATGGGAGTTGAGGATGTAAGTATAAGTAGTCAGCCATAGATCCAACAATTACTACCATTTCTAAGTGCAGATCCTTATATAGCATTTCCGCTACAAGTAAGGTAAAATAATATAACTTTCCTCCATTCCCTTCTCATCACACTTTTCCTCCACCTTCCATGCATAGCTCAGGTTCAGGTCATCTCAAAGACCCTATCTTCCCACTCCATTCTGTTCAAGCTCTAAGATCATCAGAGGACTGGCTTCTCTTGATTCCACCACTTCCACAGGCATGTTTCACAGACATGTGAACAAGAGAGAGGGCCTGCTCTGCAGCTGCTCCTAGACTCTGGAACTCCCTCCTAAGGAAAGCAAGACTGGCTCCCTTCTTGCTGTCCTTTTGTTGGGGGTTGACAACCTTTCTATTCCAGCACAAGTTGTTTTACTGCTAGTTGTTTTACATGTAAAAGCCTTTTCGTTGTAGCGTGCTGTATTACCTTTTATCTATGAGTGTGAGGTGTTTTTAAATAGTTGTAAGATGCTTTGAATCCCATGCTAGCAGAAAAGCGGGATATAAATTATTTAAATAAATAAAAATATTCTTTTGAATCAATGTTTTCATAACTTTAAACCCTATAGAGCAGTGGTTCTTAACCTGTGGTCTGTGGACCCCCAGGGGTCTGTGATGCCCTCATAGGGGGTCCACAAAGGCTTGAAGGTTGCCCAGCCCACCTCCTCCCCACAGTGGAGTGGCCACGTGACAGGATCCAAGGCAAATGCTGGCTGGCTTGGCTTGGACATTGCCATTCAATCCTCTCCAGCTATAAAATTGTAGGAAGAAGCAGGAAAAAAGTCTTCCCTCCCCATCCAGTGCCTCTGAGGGAAGGTTTAATGGATGGTGTATTGTTGTTGTTGTTGTTGTTGTTGTTGTTGTTGTTGTTATGTTAAGGAAAATGCAACATGGGACATACAGTGAAAGAAATAAAATATGTATGTGAAAGTCACAATGACTAAGCAAGAGCAATTATGGGGCTACACAGGTGAAACTGCTAATGTAATCTAGAAGGCCTGAGAGCCAAGGACAGAGGTACTGAATGCAGATTGGAAACACCTGAGAATCATTAAGTGTACAAGGTGAAATGTTGAAATACATGGGTTGGTCTTAAGCATGGATGGAACTATGTGGACCAATCTGAATGGAAGTACACACCCACTGGGTGGAAACTAATTAGTGGGTGGTGATAAACAATGGCTATAAAATTGCAATGTTTGCCAATGTATTTTTGTGGTTGAGTAGAGTTGGAGTAGTTTGGAGATACTGTGGAGTAGTGTGTAGAGATTGTGATTTGTTGACCATATAGTATATTTATATAGAAGAATAAAGTAGGTTTTATATAAAACTACTGAGTTGCCTGAGTGAATCCTGGAGACGTTTTGGAGACACCTGGAGAAGAGTGAGAAGGCTTGGAGAGTTTGTCAGGATCTTCAGCCTATTCTCTGAAACTCTGCTGCTTTGGAGAAAAGCATTAACCACTGATCTAAGCTGGTTGGCTCTGCTGCATAACAAGGTGGTGAGTTTGAGCCAGAGGTGAAGAGCTACAACTCCCATCATCCCTGACAAGGGTTATGGGCCCAGTTACTAGAGCACCCAGCATCCACAGAAGCTGAAAGTTCCAGAGAGTGGAAGAAAGCTTTGTGGACGACAGATCAGAGCAAGCTGTTTGTGCTGCACTGATAAGCCTCGTGAGTAAATCATTTTGTGTTTTGCTTGAGCCCAGACGGGTCGGCTGTGCATACTCAGAAGGACTGTGTCAAATTGAGTCACTGCACAAATCAAGATGGAAATTCTAAAGTTTAGTAAATTAAATAGAAACAACTACTCTACCTGGAAGATTTATGCCCAATCTCTACTAGTAAAGGAAGGTCTGTGGTCAACAGTTGAAACAGGGCTGGCAGCTGATGCTGATGAAGCCACTAAAGAGAGAGATAGTAAAGCAAAAGCCTGTCTTTATCTCATGCTTGAAGAAGACTTGATTAATGACGTCAGAGATAAAACGTCCGCCGAGGATGTGTGGGATACCTTGCAGAGATTACACACTCCTTCAACTGCTTTTGCAAAAATGCTATGGTCTAAAAGAATATACAGGCAAAAGATGGCTAAAGGGCAGTGTGTGATAGAACATTTAAAAATAATGCAAGATTTATTTGTGCAAGCTGAACTGAGGGGAGTGCAAATTAGCAAAGAGCAGCAATGCTACATTTTAATAGAATCACTAGACTCTTCGTGGGACAATATAACGAACAGCTTGCAGAACTTGCCAGAAGCTGAGCTTAATAGAGACTTAATTGTGGCCAGAATACTGGAAGAGAACCAGAGAAGAATGTCTGAGCAGGGTGACTCAGCAAGTTTAAAGACTGTGCCAAAACAACAAACAACTCCTGACTGGCGAACGCAGGAGGAAGCAGCCTCTACAAGGGAGCAACGGAGGTGCTTTTATTGTAAGAAGATTGGTCATCTGCAGAGACATTGTAAACATTTTGCAGCTGAGAGACGCAAGCAAGCAGAGAGCAGATGGCAGCCGCGGCAGTATCAAAAACAGTCCAGACCTCCATTTTTGAGGGACAGTGGTAATAAAAAGGGGGTTGCAACCATGATTAAGGAAAAACAAAATGCAAATTCTAAATGGCTAGTTGATTCAGGAGCCACATCTTTGATGTGTAATGACATAAATTTAATAAGTAATAGAAAATCAGCTAATGTAAATGCTGTAGTTTTGGCTGACGGGAAAGAGCTAAGTACTGTAAATCAAATGGGTACTGTGTACATTCCAGGGCTAAAAGAGAATTTTAATGATGTCTTACATGTAAAGGAGTTAGAAAATAATTTGTTATCAGTAAGCAGATTAACAGAAAGAGACTACACAGTCATCTTTGAAAAGAACATGTGTAAGATAAAACTGAATGGGGAATTGCGTGGCATAGGTTTGAAAAAGGACAAACTTTATTATTTGGAGGACAATATTGATAGCTACAGGGTTGAAGAAGCTAATAACATAGAAAATATTCCAATCCACAAAGACTGCATACATGAACTTCACAGAAAATTCGGCCATGCGAGCTTCAAATGTTTAAAGAATTTAATCAGTATGTGTCCAGATTTAAAAGTTGCTGAATGCAAAAACCACTTAGATTGTACAGTGTGTCAACAGGTAAAGGTCAGAGCTTTTCCAGTAGCTAAGAAAACAAAAAGAATTGCTCAAAGACCATTTCAGTATGTACATGCAGATGTTGCCCAAGCTAATTGCTTGTCCTTAGGGGGAAGCAAGTATTTCCTAGTAATTGTTGATAGGTATACAAGGTTTGCATTTGTGAGAATAATGAAAAACAAATCTGACACTGGGCAAAGTTTAAAAGCATGGGTAAGAATGGTGGAAAGACAATTTGATAGCAGAGTAGGCACCATCATTACTGATAGAGGAGGAGAATTTTTAAATAATCAATTGTTTAACTGGTTTCAAAAGGTGGGAATAAGGCATGAAACTACAAACCCTGCTTGTCCTAGTGAGGATGGGTTAGCAGAGAAGAAAATACAAGATATAAAAAGAATTACTGCTTGTATGATGGCAGATGCAGGGGTGAAAGATAGTTTTTGGGCAGAAGCAACTTTGACTGCAATACATATCAGTAACAGATTGTATCATTCAGAAATTGAAGACATTCCCTACAGGGTATTGTATGGGAGAATGCCAAATTACAAGTACTTAAGGGTTTTTGGACAATTTGCTCATGTTTACACACCTGCTTGTTTCAGGAGGAAAGGAGAACCCAAAAGCAAAAGGCTTAGGTTTTTGGGGTATTCTGGAAATAGCTACAAGTTTCATTTGGATGGAAAACAAGTGCAGTATTCTAGGTCTGCAAATTTTGAGAGACATGCTGGTTGGGACAAACTGCATGCCAATAAAGAAGTGTTTTTGAGGTTAGGGAGTTCAAATGAGCCAGAAGCACAAACTGAACCAACCTCAGGAAACGGAGGGGTTTCAGTTAAGCAGGAAGCATCACCTAGCAGCAGTGGTAGTTCTTCTGATGATGAGATAGCATCTAGGCCTACTACTACTCGAATGACTGAAGACAAGAGATTTAGTCATAGAACTACAACTCCCAGTAGAGAAAGTGAGGATGAAAGAGACAGAACAGCAGATTTTATTCCCAGGCGTAGTCATAGAGTTAGAAAGCCTCCAGATAGGTTTGTTGTGACAAAGGCAAGAGCTTGTTTAGCAGTAGAAGAGCCTGAAAGTTTTGAAGATTTGGAAAGTTATTCTAGTGAAGAACAGGAAAGATGGTTTGATGCAATGGATAATGAGTTTGGTAGCCTGGTAAATAAAGATGTTTTTGAAATTGTTGACAGACCCAAAGACAAGAAAGTAATTGGTTGTAAATGGGTATACAAAAGGAAAGAAATGCCAGATGGAAGTATCAAATATAAAGCTAGGTTAGTGGCTAAGGGTTTTGCACAACAGCAGTATGAGAACTATGATAAGACATATTCTCCAACTGCAAAGCCAGAAAGTCTGAGAATGGTTCTAGCTGTAGCAGTAAAAAGGAATTTAGTTGTAGAACATTTTGATTTTGAGACAGCTTACTTGAATGCGGTTTTGAATGAAGAAATATTTATGGAACAGCCACAAGGTTTCGAAGAAAATGGTAGTCAGAGAGTATATAAATTAAAGAAAGCGTTGTATGGTTTAAAACAAAGTGCCAGAGCGTGGAATCTGTGCATCAATGATGAGCTAGTTAAGCTAGGTTACAAGAGGAGCATTGCAGATGCTTGTGTTTATACAAAAGGAGACATAGTATTAGTGATTTATGTAGATGATTTGTGCGTAGCAGCAAAGTCAAAACAGGAAATTGAGTCAGTAAAAAGAGAATTGTCTAAGAAGTTTGTTTTGAAGGACTTAGGTGTATTAAAGTCTTATTTAGGTATTTGCGTTGAATGGACAGAAGAAGGACATTGTTTATTAAGTCAGAGAAATAAAATTGAAAGACTGATTGAAAAGTGTGGATTACAGAATGCAAAAATAGTAAGAGCTCCAATGACAACTGGTTTTGTGTCTGAGGAAACAACTAGAGCGTTTGAGGACAAGACTTTCTTCAGAAGTATAATAGGATCTTTACAATTCATATCTTGCCACACCAGACCAGACATTTCTTATGCTGTAAATGTATTGTCTAGAAGGGTTAATGATCCAAAAATTGAAGACTGGACAGCGGTAAAACATTTATTGAGATATTTGAAAGGAACCTTAGATAGGAAATTGATTATAAGAAGCAGTAGTTCAGATCTAGATTGTTATGTAGACAGTTCATTTGCATCAGAATTAGGAGACAAGAAGTCAGTTACAGGAATGATAATTAAATATAGTGAAAGTCCAGTAGTTTGGAGAAGTAGAAAACAAACTAATGTAGCGTTAAGCACAACGGAAGCAGAATTCGCTGCTTTGAATGAGATAGTAAATGAGGTACAGTGGATTAAGCAATTGCTAAATGATTTAAATGAAAGTTACAAGATACCAGTGGAAATTCTGGAAGATTCACAGTCATGCATAGCGATGGCTGAAACTGAAAGTTTGAAGAACAGAACAAAATATGTTGGTGTAAGATATCAAAATGTGCGAGACATGGTTCAGAAGGGTGAAATAGAATTGAGATACATAGAAACACAACACAACATAGCAGATTTGTTCACAAAAGCATTGACAGCAGAAAAACATGAAAGGCTGACACAAATGGTTGGAATGACATTGTAAGACACATACAATATTTTATTTCGGAGGGGATTGTTAAGGAAAATGCAACATGGGACATACAGTGAAAGAAATAAAATATGTATGTGAAAGTCACAATGACTAAGCAAGAGCAATTATGGGGCTACACAGGTGAAACTGCTAATGTAATCTAGAAGGCCTGAGAGCCAAGGACAGAGGTACTGAATGCAGATTGGAAACACCTGAGAATCATTAAGTGTACAAGGTGAAATGTTGAAATACATGGGTTGGTCTTAAGCATGGATGGAACTATGTGGACCAATCTGAATGGAAGTACACACCCACTGGGTGGAAACTAATTAGTGGGTGGTGATAAACAATGGCTATAAAATTGCAATGTTTGCCAATGTATTTTTGTGGTTGAGTAGAGTTGGAGTAGTTTGGAGATACTGTGGAGTAGTGTGTAGAGATTGTGATTTGTTGACCATATAGTATATTTATATAGAAGAATAAAGTAGGTTTTATATAAAACTACTGAGTTGCCTGAGTGAATCCTGGAGACGTTTTGGAGACACCTGGAGAAGAGTGAGAAGGCTTGGAGAGTTTGTCAGGATCTTCAGCCTATTCTCTGAAACTCTGCTGCTTTGGAGAAAAGCATTAACCACTGATCTAAGCTGGTTGGCTCTGCTGCATAACAAGGTGGTGAGTTTGAGCCAGAGGTGAAGAGCTACAACTCCCATCATCCCTGACAGTTATTGTTATTTTAAATCTTGAGTTAAGACTTGGGGGTCCACAGCATAGCAACAAAAAATATTTAAAGGAGGTCCCTGGTAAAGAAAGTGTTAAGAACCACTGCTATAGAGTATTTAACACTGTTTAATCTCCCCCCCCCGCCCTATAATTTTTAGCTACATGTGATCCTACTGGTATTTCTTTTATCCTGCAAGCCACCTTGAGTCCCAGTCTTGGAGAAGAGGTGGGTATAAATAAAGATCAGTAAATAAACGACTGTACCTGGAACCTGTGGTTTCGCAGAGTGGATCTTGAAACAAATCCATCTACCTCCCAGTCAAACAGCTTGTCCAGATCCTACAAGGAGAGTCACCAACAAGATCAAGGAAGCAGGGCAAGGAGCTTACTTCAGAGACAATTATTAATGTGTTTGGAAGTGGAAGATGGTCAAGCCAACAGTATGAGCAACCCAAGATGACGGCAATTTGCTTTGTGCGCAACTTAAATACCCTACAACAGGGATGCCAGGAGATCACGAAAGGGCTTCCCTTTCAAATGACATCGTCCCTGTGTCGTTATGCTCCCATGCCCCTTCCGTTCTGCAGGCGATCCTTTTTATTCACAGGCTGAGCTGTGAATTGACCCATCGTTCCATTTCTGTCACTGAACAACGGGTGAGCGAAAAGGTGCCCCGTTATGCTGACATGATGCCAGCGTCACTAGGAGGTCTGTGCCGAACACTTCTGGTTGAAATCGGGACACTGAGGTAAGTGACACACCTTTTTTTACCCTCTCCGGGTTACTTGGGGTTTTTAAAATGTGTTTTTGTGATTGATGTAATTTTTTACCTTTTCTTTTTCTTTCTCTTTGAATTTCCTGCATGATCGTTCTCTCGCAAGAACTGCCAGGATTTCCTTTCCAGGAAGTGAATGCAGCTCCGTGAGAGCTGCATTCATTCCTGGGCTGCTGAAGGGGAGGGGACCCAGTTTTTGTAGCACTATTAAGGTAGATCTGGGGGGGGGGAATTAAGTGTTACAGGGACGGGAGTGGGGCGGGACAGGAGATAGCAAGACAGGGACACTATATTTGTCCCCGTCTGATAATCTCCTTTGTTATCCCATCTTGGGAGAATCTCATCTTGGGAGAAAGGCAGGGTATAAATCCAGTAAATAAATGAATGAATAAATAAATGTTACTCCAGTAACCTAATGCTTCTGTTTAAATCTATGATGTAACCACACATGGTAGAAAACAGTGTATAAGCCTACCTCAGTTAACAAACAGTATAACCACACTGTAGAATTATTGCAGTTTTATACCACTTTTACTGCCGTGGCTCCATCCAACAGAATCCTGGGATTTGTAGCTTGGTGAGGACCCAGCACTCTTTGGCAGAAAAGGCCAAAGACCTTATAAAACTACAAATTCCAGGATTCTATAGGATACAGCTATGGCATTTAAAGTGGCGTCAAACTGCTGCAATTCTGCAGTGTGGATACACCCAAAGCCTCTAACAAAGAAGCTCATTTTTATAAAGTCTTTTTATACCTCGCAGGACTCATTTTTCTCATTGTCCTCTGTTAAGCTGGACATTTTTTTGGCAGCATCAGCATAGGGGGTGTGATGAAGGAGAGCTAAATAAACACAGGCTTTCAGGGCCTGGTTGCCACAGCATGTGCAAATACAGTCATCCCTTCACATTCGCGGGGGTTAGGTTCCCCAGACCCCCGCGAATGCGAAAAATCTGCGAATAACAACTGCCCTCCCCCCTCCCCCACCAAAGCAACCACGTGGCCTCCAGAGGCCCTATAGTCGCTTTCCCCCACCTCCCCCTCATTCCACAGGCCTTCATGGGGCCTCCGGAGCATCTCCGGAGGCCCCGTGATTGCCTCCCCGGCCCTCCCCACCCCCTCCCCAGGTCTTCATGGGGCCTCCAGAGCATCTCTGGGGGCCCGTGAAGGCCTCCCCGGCCCTCCTCCCTCCCACCCCAGGCCTTAATGGGGCCTGTAGAGGCCCCATATCGTGGCTTTTGGGAGGGCGGGGGCCCTCCCAAAATCCACGAATATTCAAAACCGCGAATGCCAAGTTCGCGAATGTGGAGGGGCAACTGTAATGTAATAAAAGCTTGAGCTGGGGAAGAATGGGATTCTGTTCTAGCCACTCTTACTGTAGCTATGTCTGCCTGCTTACAACAGGCAAAGTAAACAGCAGCTGCCTCCAGAATACCTTACTGAGCCCAAGTTCATGTTTATAATTTTGCTTTTTATGTTATTTTCAAATTTTAGTAAGAATATAAAAGGCTATGCATCAAGAGTTCTGCTGGTAAATTCTGAATACAAAGAATTATAAATAGAATTGATCTTTAATACATTTTGTTGTCTTTTTTCTTTTATCCCTTTATGCCTTTGCTACAAAATCAATCTTCTGATGTATATTGTTCAGCAAAAAATATAATATTATCAACATTGCCAACAATTGTATGTCCATTAAAATTGGGTTTCAATTTCAGTTTATGATTTGAATGATTTGATATAAACCCATTTCTTCAGATGCAGTACCAAGAGGTTTTAAGGCCTGCATATTTTACCCAGCCTTTGAAAATTTAGGGCAAGGGAGATGATTTACATCTTTCTGGATCCTATTAACATTCTGTCCAACTCCCACAACTATATAAGTATGCTTTATGCCTCAGGTCTTAATACCACTTGGTACTACATCTGAAGAAGTTGCTTTATGGACTTTATCAGACGAGGTACTTACCGCTACAAAGCCACGTCATTTAGGATGCAGCGATATCACAAAGGGTAAAATTATCAGACGTCCTAGTCATTCAGCCCTTCCAGGGGCATAGACTAGGGAGATTTTCAGACTACACTGTTATAGTGTTACTATTCCACTTTAACTGCTCTGGCTGCCTCCTGTGGAATTCTGGGGTTTGTAGTTTAGTGAGACCTAAGAGCTCTCTGGCTGAGAGTTGTAAATGCCCCTCCCTAAACTGCAAATCCCAGGATTCAGCAGGAGGCAGCCATAGCAAATATAGTGGAATAGTAACACTATAACAGTGTTGTCTGAAAATCTCCTAAGCCATCAATAAAAAGTGAATCCTTATTCATGCCTGAGCTATGCCCCCGGAATGGCTGAAGGAAGAAAAACTTCATCTAATAATTTTGTCCCTTGGTATTATTGTCGCATCCTTCTGATGCGGTTTTTACCATGTCTGATAAAGTCCTGTATCCATGAAAGCTTACGCTAAAATGAAAACCAATTAGCCTACGTTGTTTTAATGCCTTCAAGTCATTTCCGACTTATGGCAATCCTAAAGTGACTCTATCATGGAATTTTCTTGGCAAGATTTCTTCAGAGAGGGTTTGCCATTGCCCTCCTCTGAGGCTGAGAAAGTATGACTTGCCTAAGGTCACCCAGTGGGTTTCATGACTGAGGGGAGATTTGAACCCTGATGTTCAGAATCATACTCCAACACTCAAACCACTACAGCATGCTGGCTGTCTACATTACACAGTGTCTACATTACACGGTGTCTATATTACACAATGTTAATATCCCTTTGATACCTCATTAACCACAATGGCATAATTCTATGCAATCTTGGGTTTTGTAGTTTGGTGAAATATTTAGAAGTATCTGCTAGAGAGTTCTAGTGCTGCAGTTCAGGACAATGCTTTAACATCCTCTAGCAGAGAATTCCAAGTATCTCCCCGCCCCAAAACCCCAATCCAAAACAACATCTCCCCCCTAGAATCCAAAACAACTCAATCCCCATTCTATAGGATGGAGCCAGGGCAGTTAAAATGGTATCAAACTTCTATGATTGCATAGTGTAGATGCACACTGGGGTCTCTTTCCCACTTCACAATGGAGCAGTGGGGGAAAAAAGATTTTTTGCAGAGTAATATTTGAAGAAATTGTAGAAGCGTACTAGTTGCCTGTACTGGTACCCCTAACCTAAGAACAGAATTCAACGAGATAGCCATGTTAGTCTGTTTTAGCACAAAAAGATATAAGGAAACCAGTAGCACCTTTGAGACTAACATGAAAAAAATAATTTCTAGCAAAAGCTTTCATAGCCACAGTCTACTTCATCAGAAGTAATTCCTTACACTAGAAATTACTTATTCCTAGTTAGTCTCAAAGGTGCTATTGGGTTTCTTTATGTCTTTGTTCTTTTTATCTGAGAACAGAGTAATGCTGACATGGACAGTATTTATGTCCCTGGTTACATTTAAATAAATTTACATATTGCCAAAACCACAGTTTAGGGTTTTGTTTTGTTTTGTCAGGTACTATACAAAGCCTGAGAGAAATAACATTTTAATGCCATTTAACCCTTTGTTAGACAGGGTAGCATAGTGGATAGAGGATTGGATGGAGACTGTAGATTCAAGTCTCCGTGGAGCCTTGAAGCTTATGAGAGCTCTTAGGCCATTCCTGAGGTTAACATTACTTCACAGGGTTGTTGTGGAGCTGCCTTTGGAAACTGGAAACTTCAGCAGGTCCAGAATGCTGTGACCAGAATGCTGACTGAGGCCAGTTATAGGGAGCATATAACTCCTGTGTTAAAATAGCTCCACTGTCTACTGGACACAATTAAAAGTGCTGGTTTTGACCTATAAAGCCCTGTTTTTGTTTTGCTGGCAGGCAAAAACATCTTGTTTAAGCAGGCCTTTGATGTATAATTGTGGCTTTTATCGGGGTGTGTATTTAATTTTTTAAATCTTTTTAATCTGTTTTTTAAACTTTGTATGTTTTTAATTGGTTTTAATTGTGATTTTAATTGTTCTGTGAGCTGCCTTGGGTCCCACTTTGGAAGAAAGGCAGCATAGAAATTGCACAAATACATAGATAAATATTGTTGTGAAGACAATATGCTGGAGAGGAGATCATATATGCTACCCTCGGCTCCTAGAAGTAAGAACTGGATAAATACATGCAGTAAAAAATAATCAGGTTGCCCTCATACCATCAAACTAAAATTTTTCCAAAGCGTTTAAAACTGACTGTTAATAACAAAGGTTTTAGTCTGCCAGCCTGCACACCTAACCTTGGAATAAGTCCCACTGAGCTGAATGGGGATCACTTTGGAGCAGAGCTTTGGAAAGGTATTTCTTCGGATAACAACTCTCAGCATTCCCCATCCAGCATGGCCAGTGGGAGTTGTAGCCCAAACAAGTACTTTTTCCAAGTTCTGCATTCAAGAAGACACATCCAGAAAGCAGTGGGAACAAGTGGTTTCATGGTCAACGGGGCCAATGAATTCATTCTAGGTTTTAGTTCAGATTTTTAAGGAGTTATCCAAAGTGCTCAGCCTTATCCCCCAAACAGGTTCAGCAGTTCAGATAGCTCCTATAAAATTCATACTTAAACCCAGAGTGGATTCACTGCCCATCTGACATGGGAGCCACCAGCCACCACTGTGTATCACTGATTGTGGGTTGAGTAACCCAGAGATGAAATTGACAAAAGCGTTGTTAAAGCAATAAATAAATAAATAAATAAATAAAATAAAATTAAGCTGCTTAAGAGTTCCTAGAAAAGAACACAGGGAGAGATAGGAAAGAAATAAAGAGTACAGTTGTCCCTTCATATTTGCTGGGATTTGGTTCCAGGACCCCCCATGGATACCAAAATCCATGAATACTCAAGTCCCATTATATCTCTCTCTAGTTTTTCTTCGCAAACGAAGATTCAGGAAGGACTCATCCCGCGTTTTCTGCAAGCGCGCTGTTGCCGTCGGCAATTCTGTGCTTACGTCCGTTCAGCAGTTCACCTATCCATTATATGCAGTAGCATAGCAAAATGGTGTATCTTATATCAGATGGTAAAATCAAGGTTTGCTTTTTGGATTATTATTTTTTTAATAATATTTTCAAGCTGTGAGGGACAACTGTAATCTGTTCTTAATTGAGTTGAAGGAAGCATGAAAATTGGAGGAATGAACACTAACGATGTGAGATGTGCAGATGTCACCATATTACTAGCATAAAATAGAAAGACTTTGAACAACAAGTGAGGAAAGCAAAGGAAGAAAGTGCAAAAGCAGAGTTACAGCTGAACATGAAGAAAACCAAAATAATAGCCACAGACAATTTACATAACTTTAAAGTGGAGGATGAAGACATCAAAACAATGAAAGATTTTCTATGCCTTGGCTGACCCATTAATTACAATGAAGATTGTAGTCAATAAACCAGAAGAAAACGAAGACTTGGGAGAGCAGCTATGAAGGAACTAGATATGATCCTCAGGTGCAAATATATCTAATTGAATATCAAAGTCAGGATTGTCCATGTGGCACTGTTTCTGTGCACAGTTCTGAAGCCTGGACAGTGAAGAAAGCTGACAGGAAGAGAATCAGTTCATTTGAAGTGTGGGGCTGGAGGAGAGTTCTATGGATACTGCGGACTGCTAAAAAGACAACTATGGGTCCTAGAGTAAATCAAGCCTGAACTCTCCCTAGAAGCCAGAATGCTTAAACTATGAGGCTCTCATATTTTGGACATATGAAACGACATGACTCCTTAAAAACAGGATAATGCTCAGCAAAGTGGAAGGCAGTACGAAAAGAGGAAGACCATATTATAGAGGGAAAGAATCCCTTCTGCCACACAGCAGAAATAATGCAGTTTGACATCACTTTAACTATCATGGCTCCATTCGAAGGAATCTTGGGATTTGTAGTTTGTTGTGGCACCAGAACCCTCTGACAGAGAAGGCTAAATACCTCACAAAACTACAAATCCCAGAATTCCATAGTATTGAGCCATGACAGTTAAAGTGGTGTCAAACTCCATTATTTTTGCAGTGTGGCAGCATCCTCAGCCAAGGAAGCCATGGCCCTGAATTTGCAAGATCTTAACAGGGCTGTTAACAACAGGATGTTTTGTAGGCCTCATTCATAGGACATCAGAAGTTGAAGCCAACTTGACTGCAGTTAAGGAAAGAGAGCTGAACAAATGACAACCCTTGTCAGGTCTCCTAAAGGAAACAGACGCTTACCTCTGGATTTTCTTCAACGATGAACTCAAAGCACCATATTTCTGAAGCAAAGAACAGCACCATGAAACAGAGCAGATGTACCTTCATCATCTTTGAAAGACCACTGAGCAGACCAGTGGATTGCTCTGCTCTGTCGAACCAAGTTCAAGGGGCAGGAAACACCCCTACAACGTGAGGCCCTCTAGTATTTTGATGGTTATTGAGAAATCCTAACTTTGTCCTGCCTTCTGCCTTGGGCAAATATTTGCCTGGTAATGCAAGTGGGGGCACAGGTTAGAGTTTGTGTAAACAAGGCCTTTGCTGGACCAGCATCCTTTGATAATGGCTCAGCCCTGGATAGGCTGCTCTCCATTCTGCTTTGTAGTTTTGCCCTGTGCTGCCTTTGGACTGCACCACATTCAGAAAAGGCCATGTGGAGGACTGGTTGGGGGCAAGGTTGGGGGGGAGGGTTTACTGAAATGCAAAGGGAGAAAAACATTCTAAGTGAGAATGACCTAGGGTAGGTATGGCCAACTTGGCAACATCTCTCAAATATCTTATATCTTCCCGCTGGTACAAATTTATCAAAGTACCTAGCTAGTCAAGGAAACCGTCTGCTGTGCTTTCTGCAACCAGACTTGTCTATCTCGGATTGACCTTTTTAGTCATCAGCGCGCTTGCAGAAAGCGCAGGATGAGTCCTTCCTGAATCTTCATTTGTTAAGAGAAGCCAGAGAGCTAGTGAATTGAATATAAAACTATCCAGTTTGCCCATTTTCAAGTTGGCAGCAGCTCTCCAGGGAATCAGCAAGAGAGAGAAAGAAAGAAAGAAAGAAAGAAAGAAAGAAAGAAAGAAAGAAAGCATTCTCAGCATTGTTAACAGATACAATTGTCCCTTCATATTCACTGTGGTTTGGTTCCAGGTATACCCCATGGATACCAAAATCTGTGAATACTCAAGTCCCATTATATGCAATGGCATAGCAAAATGGTGTCCCTTATATAAGATGGCAAAATCAAGGTTTACTTTTTGGATTATTATTGTTTTAAGAATATTGTCAAGCTGTGAATACTTAAATCCATGAATACAAAATCTGTGGATATGGAGGGACAACTGTATTCATATTTATTATTAATTCCATTTATTCCTGGCTTTCCTAGAATGAATTCAAGACATGGTTCTCCTCCTCACCACTATATCTTCATAATAATCCCCCGAGGAATACCAGGGGCCCATTCACACTACTGTTATAACACTATGATTCCACTTTAACTGCCATGGTTCCATCCTATGGAATTCTGGGATTAGCGGTTTAGGGCAGGGCATTTAGAATTCTGAACCAGAAAGCTCCATTGTGTCTCCAAACTACCAATCCCAGGACTTCATAGGAAGGAACCGTAGCAGTTAACATGGAACAATGGCACCATAACTGTGTAGTGTGAATGAATCCCAGGCTGTGAAGGTCAAGATTACCTAGTAGATTATTCAAAGAGATGTGTGTGTACGTATGTGCCTTCAAGTTGCCTGTCGAGTTATGGCAACCCCATGAATTTCATAGGGTTTTCTTCGGCAAGGAATACTTCGAAGTGGTTTCACCAGTTGCTTCTGCTGAAATACAGATTATCAGACACTCAGGGGAAAAGCCCCCAAGGAGCTCATGAGAACAGCATCACTGTACTGCCAACAGGTCCCAATATTGCACACACTGTCCTCCTGGTGTGCTTGCTCCATTCTCCTGCCGTGTTGAAGTGACAAAAAAGGTGCCACTTTTCATGAGTGGAAGTTTCTGCTAATGAAAAGCAGTGCCTTTTTCATCACTTCAGTACAGAGAGAGAACAGAGCAAGCATGCCAGAAGAACAATGTCATGCAATATTGGGACCTGTCGATGGTACAGCAACGTTGTTCTCACAAGCTCCTTTGGGGATTTTTCAAAAATCTGATACTCTCCATAGTCTTATAGCACCTGGGATTTGTTGGCAGTCTTCCATCCAAGTCCTAACCAGGGCTGACCCTCTTTAACTTCCAAGATCTTGAGAAGACCTAATCTTGTCTGATTTTGGAAGCCAAGCAGAGTCAGGCCTGGTTAGTACTTGGATGAAAGGCCATGAGGGGATCTCAAGATGGAGGTAAGAAAGAATTCTGCCTCAAATGCTGGGGAGCCACTGCCAGCCAACAGAACCAATGTTCTGATTCAGTGTAAGGCAGCTTTCTAAAGAGTCAGTTTGGTGTAGTGTCTTGTACATTGGACTACAACTTTGGAGACAAGAGCTTAGATGGAAAGCTACTAGGTCACCTTGGGCAAGTCACACTTTCAAATCAGCTGAGGAAGGTAAAGGCAACCCCCCTCTGAACAAATCCTGCCAAGAAAATCCTGTGATAGGTTCACCTTAGGGTTGCCATACGTCAAAAATGATTTGACACACAACAACAACAACAACAAACTGTATAGAATAAATTAATACCACAACACCTGTGTTTCTGGATGTTTTTGTTGGGAGTACTTACTGACTACACCACTAGGTGGCATTATGGGCTCAGCTATAGATCTCCATGTTCCTCTAAGAGAGAAATGCCACAATATTCATATTCATATTCATATTCATATTCAAATGCCATAGTATTCAACGTGTATTTTATACATGTATTTGCAAATAACTCTCTCTCTCTCTCTGTCTCTGTCTCTGTCTCTGTCTCTCTCTCTGGCTTTTCTTCGCAAACGAAGATTCAGGAAGGACTCATCCCACGCTTTCTGCAAGCGTGCTGTTGACTAAAAAGGCCAATCCGAGATAAACAAGTCCCATTGCAGAAAGCACAGCAGAAGGTCTCCTTGGGTGATGTTTCTGGGTTGTGATTCTTTATGCATTGTCGTTTCTCTTCAAGACTTGTTCGTCGTGAGTTCTCAAATAAGGCTGCAGCATTGTGGATAGTGCATCTCCATGCCTCCTGATGTGAGGCCAGGGCGGACCACTGTTGGTGATCAATTTGGCCAAGCCTGAGATGTTGTTTCAGGGAGTCCTTGTATCGCTTTTTTGGAGCGCCCCTCTTACGCTGACCCGTAGCGAGTGCACTGATGACTAAAAAGGCCAATCCGAGATAAACAAGGTTGCAGAAAGCACAGCAGAAGGTCTCCTTGGGTGATGTTTCCGGGTTGTGATTCTTTCTGTGTTGTCGTTTCTCTTCAAGACTTGTTCGGCGTGAGTTCTCAAATAAGGCTGCAGCATTGTGGATAGTGCGTCTCCATGCCTCCCGATGTGCGACCAGGGCGGACCATTGTTGGTGATCAATTTGGCTGACCCTGAGATGTTGTTTCAGGGAGTCCTTGTATCACTTTTTTTGGAGCACCCCTCTTACGCTGACCCGTGGCGAATTCACCGTAGAGTACTATTTTTGGGGGGCGATGGTCCTCCATCTTAGAAACGTGCCCTGCCCAGCACAGCTGTGCTCTCAATATCATGGCCTCAATGCTGGTGATTCCTGCTTGCTCAAGGACAGTGACATTCGTCACATAGTCAGCCCAGTGTCTATTTAGGATTGTGCATATACAGCACTGATGAAAGCATTCGAGGAGTCGTAGGCGGTGGCAATAAGTGACCCATGTTTCAGATCCATAAAGGAGCATAGACAGTACAATGGCTCTATACACACTGATTTTTGTGCTTCGCCTCAGGTGTTTATTACTCCAGACTCTTCTGTAAAGTCTTCCAAATGCGCTATATGCCTTTGCTAATCTGTGATTGATCTCTTTGTCAATCTTGGCATCTGAGGAGATGATGCTTCCCAGGTATGTGAACTGCTAAACAGACTTAAGCACAGATTATACTGTACATGTATTTGCAAATCCATCCATCCACCCATCACTTTATTTATTTTTTATTTAGTTAGTTATACCCCGCTTTTCAGCCACAAGGCTATCAGAGCAGCTTACAAATTGTTTTTTTAAGCAATAGCTATTTACACATCTACACTGCATTAAACAGTTTCCAATGTGTGTTAGCTAATTGCCCCCACAAGCTGGGTACTCAGTTTACCGACCTACGAAAGGATGGAAGGCTGAGTGAACCTTGGAGCCCGCTGGAATCGAACTTGCAACGTGGTGGCTTGCAGTACTGGCAGTTAACCACTGTGCCACCAGGGCTTTCTGCCTTTCTCCCAGGCTGAGACTCAAAGCAGTTTACAAAAACTCAGACAATACAATGGAAATACATACAAAACCTGAGATTAAAACAGTATTGAACAACAACAGAATCAAAACCATTTAGATTGTTGTTTTAGTTGTGTGTCTTCAGGTTGTCTTGACATGTGATGACCCTAAGGTGAACCTATCATGGGGTTTTCTGAGGGCTGAGGTCTTACCTACACTGGCCAGGATATGTTGGTTTCCTGTTGGTGTATCCTGGTTGCGGAAGTGGCCTACTTCCTCCTGTTACCTGCAGAAGACAGGCCCGATTCCAAAGAGGATACCAGCCTGTTGCTAAAGCCACCACTGCCATTTTCTCGCTAAGGCAGAAGCCAGGCAGGGGTCCTGCAACATGTGATTACAGGCCCCCTGCTTGACTTCTGGAAGAGCCAGGGAGCTGGCAGCGGCAGGGAAAAGGAGAATGCCAGACAGCCTCCCGTGGACATGCAGGTCCCAATTAGGCGGAAACAGAGTAAACCAGTTATTATCTTAAAACATTGCAAAGGGCCCTATCCCAGCTTGCTCCCGTCCCAGCCTCATATTTGCGCCAGGGGTCATTTGGACTGCCTGGGGGCAGGTTGGGATAAATGTCCTGTGTCATTTGGACAGCAGGGCTCTGAAATGGGGGCAAGCTGGGGTATTTTGTCTGTGTAGACAAGCCCTGAGAGTGGCTTGGCTCCTCTCCCCCAGACCATGGCATCAGCACTCTTTGGCAGAGAAGGCTAAAGAACTTGTAAAACTACAAATCCCAGGATTCCATAGGCTGGAGCTACAGCACTTAGACTTTTTCACACTACACTGTTATAGTGCTATTATTCTACTTTAACTGCTCTGGTTGCCTCCTGTGGAATTCTTGGGTTTGTAGTTTAGTGAGGCCGAAGAGCTCTCTGGCTGAGAGTTCTAAATGCCTCTCCCTAAACTGCAAATCCCAGAATTCCACAGGAGGCAGCCAGAGCAGTTAAAGTGGAATAATAGCACTATAACTGTAGTGTGATAAAGGAGATTATCAGACACTTAAAAAAAAAAAAACCAAGGAGGTCGCAAGAACGACTTCACTGTACTACCTAAGGGTCCCAATACCGCACATGTCATTCTCCTCTTGTGCTTCCTCTGTTCTTCCTCTGTGCTGGAGCAACAAAAAAGGTGCCACTTTTCATTAGCGGAAGGGAGAATGGAGGAAGCACGATCAATATCAGGATCCTTTGGTGGTACAGTGACATCATTCCCCTGTATCGTGGAACCAATATCTGTGGTTTCAGTTATCTGCAGAATACCAAATAGGGACACATACCATAGAGTCACGCTGCCATCTGTACACTTACTTGGGAGTAAGCTACTCTGAATTACAGGGAGGGCACTTGTTCATACACACTGTGTTTCTAAGAGCCTTCGTATTTAAGGATGCTTGAATTATACAGAAATAAATGGGGAAAGTAATTGGATCTCCCCTTGCAAGTAGGCAAAACTGAAAACAACCTGTCCACCATTGCTGAGCCACTCCCCCTAAAAACAGTTCTGGGGTCCCTGCAACAGAGTGCACGAGACCTCTCCAGCCGAGAATGCTAGGTACATCACCACCAAACTATAAATCACAGTATTCTGTAGTATAATGCCATGGCCATTGAAGTGGTACCCAGTAGCTTGTAACTATGGTCTTCTCCAGACAAAGCAAAAGTCTCAGGAAATGCTAGGTTTTGTTCTATCCTCTGTACACTAATTATATTTCTCGTATCCAGATAATATTTTGCTTGTCTTGATATTTTGCCAGTGAATTCCTGGTAGTACCAAAGACAATGCATTGGATCAGTTACTTGCCAGTGTGTTTCTACTGTACGTATCTGCTGGTGATGTTTCCGGGTTGTGATTCTTTCTGCGTTGTCGTTTCTCTTCAAGACATGTTTGGCGTGAGTTCTCAAATAAGGCTGCAGCATTGTGGATAGTGCGTCTCCATGCCTCCCGATATGAGGCCAGGGCGGACCATTGTTGGTGATCAATTTGGCTGAGCCTGAGATGTTGTTTCAGGGAGTCCTTGTACTGCTTTTTTGGAGCGCCCCTCTTACAGTGACCTGTGGCGAGTTCACCATAGAGTACTATTTTTGGAAGGCAATGCACAACAGTGAAATTTGGATTTCCAAGCCAGAAAATACTAGTTCTGACAACACTGCTCTTGGCTGCTACTTCCCTCCTTGGTTTCCCAATAGGCATTCTCCTAGGGCATAGAGCAGTGGCCACTCTGTCCTATGTATCTCCTCCCCATGCCCATAAAGGTTGCCAGTGTTTGAACTGACGGTGTTCCTGTGCTTTTAACAGTGTCATGTTTGTCTCTGTATTTTACATGTCTAAAGACACATACACAGGCTGGGGGAGGGTTGGCTGTTTCCAGGCTATGGAACTCTCGGTCACTGTGGACTAAACCTTCTTGGTGACTGCTCCTAACCTATAGAACACTCTCTCAGTGGAGATTAAACCTTCGTAGTAGCTGCCCCCAGACTATAGAACTTTCTGCCACAGGAGTCTAAACCTTCTTGGTGGCTGCTCCCAGGCTACAGAACTTTCTGGGTGCATCTGCACTTTAACAATAATGCAGATTGACACCACTTTAACTGCCATGGCTTCATCCAACAGAATCCTGGCATATGTAGTTATGTGAGGCACCAGCACTCTTTGGCAGAGAAGGCTAAAAACCTTGTGAAGCTACAAATCCCAGGATTCCATAGGTTGGAGATACAGCATTTCAAGAGATGTCGAACTGCATTATTTCTACAGTGTAGATGAACCCTCTGTCATGGGAAACTAGTCTGCTTTCCTTCCTCCGCCAGGTGAAGACCTTTTTATTTGAACAAGCATTTGGTGATGCAGTTGCTATGTAGAAAGGACTTTAATGGAGGGGTGTCTTTTAAAATCATTCTTGTTATTGTTTTAAATTATTTTATATTGTTTTAAATCCATGATGTTTTAAATATGGTAGCTTATTTAATTATGTTTTAGCTTCTTTTTTTTTACTGTTGTTGTTCTTGGGTGCCTTTAAGTTGTTTCTGACTTATGGCGACCCTATCACAGGGGTTTCTTGGCAAGATTTGTTCAGAAGGGGGTTTGCCTTTGCCTTCCTCTGAGGCTAAGAGAATGTGACTTGCTCAATGTCTCCCAGTGGGTTTCCTTGGCTGAGCAGGGATTTGAATCCTGGTCTCTGGAGTCATAGTCCAGTGCTAAAAACCATTACACCGTGCTGGCTGCCAACTTTTTAATACTAATTTTGAGTTCATGTACCCTGTCGTAAACCCATGTGTAAGCTGCCATGGATCCCATTTGGGAGAAAGGTGGGATATAAAATGTATAAATATAAATGTGTGTTTATGTGAGTGTATGTGTGTGTGTGTGTGTGTGTGTATACATACATACACACACAAAGTCTGGGATCAGACAAGAGGCTCCTCAATCAGTTTCCATACCTGCTGGTATAGAGCTGGTTCTGAAAGTACAGCAGCCGCAGATTCTACAACCAACCAGCAGATCAAGAGAGGGTGTTTTTGTCCCTGACCTTCAAGCCAACTGGCAAACCTCGTTTTGGTCAGATTTGCTTTAGGAGTAACCAGCTGCCAACTGCTAACATAGAAAGGCAGATGCTGGTGGAACATTCCAAATCCATGTACAGGCGTGAAAACATGCAGAGCTTGGGAAAATTCCTTTTTTAAAAGGTTTTTTTTTAGGGGGATTGGGGCGTTACACTCCTTAAAAAAAGAGAACGTCTCCAAATTCTGGAAAAGAGGTTTCATTACATATCTGTGTGCCTCCACAAAACACCCTTCTTTTGGCCAGCCTTGCAAATGTGCCACGCAGCTGAACACGTCCCTGCTCAGAGAACTCACACCTGTTGATTTTGGCTTAACTATGCTACAAAAGAGCCACAGGGTGGGAATAAAGGCTTACACACATATTCCCATCATGAAATCGGCAGTGCCAAAGGCAATAGCAATTTCAGAGGATTCTTTTTGTACCAATGAGAAGGTGGCAGTAAGGACTGAGAGAGAAGCATTGGCAGCTCCTAGTTCCCACATCAGTAGTCCACTCTAGGTTTTAGTCTGAACTTTTAAGGAGCTATCCAAGGTGCTGAATTCACTTTGGAAATAGTGGTCTGCACATTGGGTGGTTCTTTCAAACTTCAGACTCCAACTAGGGGAGGAAATAAAGCTCATTCCTGTGCATTACTGCAATTCATAGCTGCATTCCTTTGTCTCCACGATGTTTTGCAAAAACGATAAGATGAGACGCTGTCCGCAGTTTGATGTTCAGACGACCACAAATCAAGATGGTGACCATAAATTAGAGTGGTAAATGCTGCTGCCGCTGCACAGTATTTTAAAAAAATATTAAAGCAGAGGTGCACAAGTGCAACTTTCTGCTAAAAAAATTATTTGGGCAATTGTCGGAGCAAAAAAACCACACAATCACTAACTCGAAAAACCCAACAGGGCACTTCTGGGCACTGCCTTGCCAGAAAACCCGCCCCTTGCACATGTCCGACCAATCAGATCTCTAGTTCCACCCTGTCTGAGACTGCGTAGCAAATTGAATTGGTTGTCTTAACTGGTGCTAATGTGCATGTCCTCATATTATTTTTTAAAAATACAGGAAAGCCCACAAAGGCTTTTCCTGTACAGTAAATGGAGTTTTTGGGCCCCATACTTCCAAATAAGGCAAATTGCCACAGGATCTCGTTGGGACAAAAGATATTCCCAGCAAATTCAGTGAGGAGTATTTTCACTGTCTAGACAACACCCTGGGGTGCATCCACTTCCTGACTGACATGAAAGTCATCACCTGGAGTGAGGGAGGCACATACCTAGAGACATCATTCCTCTCTCTTAAGCAACAAAAGCATGCCAAAAACATGTCATTGAAACCAGAGATGGGAATCATGGACTGTAACTCCCTGCAGCCTTAGCCAGCATAGCTACTAGGGAAGGATGGGATTTGCAGTCAATATCTGGAGGGCTATTTATTTATTTATTGGATTTATACTCTGCGTTTCTCCCAGAATGTGGTCTAAGTTAGCTTCCAGAAGTTTAAAACATTATTAAATTCTTATTTTACAAAAGTTAAAAAAGACTTAAATAGCAAAATATTTAAAACTGTGATTAGAACAGTTTAAAACACATTTAAAACATAATTACAGGTACTAAAAACAGATTTTTAAAAATACAGCACATCACATCACATGTACTACTGCTTTGCTGTTAACTGTTCTTGTGTTGACTTCAACTGATGGCAACCCCATGAATGAGACCTCTCCAAGATCCGCTGTTCTCAACTTCCCTGCTCAGGTCTTGCAGGCCCAGGGCCATGGCCTCCTTGATTGAGTCTAGCCATCTCCTATGTGCCCTTCCTCTTTTCCTACTGCCTTCTGTCTTACCCAGTCTTTTGTAGTGGGTCATGTCTTCTCATGATAAGGCCAAAGTATGATAGTCTCAGTTGTTTTTCAGATGCCCCTTACCACGCAAGAAGCCTCCGTAACAGCAACTAAGCTGCTGCGTGGCAGGGGGTCCGTTTCGGATGACACCGTCCCTCTCTTGGTGTCGTCCGTGACTGTTCCAGGTAGGATTGAGGGTGGCCGTGCCATTTTTTAATCATGGAAGTTGTCCGTGAATAAAAAATGTTGCGACCGCCCTCAATCCTACCCAGAACAGTCACGGACGCCGCCGAGAGAGGGACGGCATTGTCCGAAATGGACCCCCTGCTGCACAGCAGCTTTGTTGCTGTTATGGAGGCTTCTTGTGCAGTAAGGGATGTCTGAAAAAGTCCTCAGTTTAGACATCTTGGCTTCTAGGTATAGTACAGGTTTGATTTCTTCTAGAACCCATTTATTGGTCTTTTTGGCAGTCCATGGTATCCATAGCACAATTCTCCAGCATGGGGATTGTACTGTATTCTACCTTGCCTGCTTAGAGCCTTATCACATGAGGGAAGGAAGCAGCAGTGTACCCCAATAATATCACTACCCACCTTGCCTTATCACATGATGTTGGTGTGTTTCAGATGTTTTCCTGTTCTGGTCCCATGGGAGACAGTTGTAAATGTGGGTCTTTTTGCTAACTGGACAAATCCATTATCAAAAAGACCTGTGTTTACCACTTTCTCCCACGGGACCGGAACAGGAGAAGAGCTGAAACACACCCATGTCGTGCGATAAGGCAAGGTGGGACGTACTACTCTTGGGCTTCTCTTCCACTTCCCTTCCTTCATGTGATAAGGCCTTCAGTTACATATGCATAACTGATGTCTCCCCGTCTGACCTCTTCCCCAAACCTACTTTACCAGGTAAAGTAGGTTTGTAAGCCACCTTGACTCCCATTATTAGGAAAAAGGTGGGCTAAATAACAACAACAACAACAACAATGGCAGGCTGGCATTCTGTATTGTAGTGACAGATTAGGAATGTAGAGTTACAGATCCATAACTGCTCTGTATTGATTAAGAATACATAGTCATGACCATGAAACTATAGCCATGATCATAAATGCCCTCCCAAACCTACTTTACCAGGCAGCAGCTGCAGCAAGTGATGGAGATCCATTCAGCTGCCCCACCCCACCCCCACCAGCAAGTGAGGCTGCAACAAGGGATTGCGACAGGGGCCCTGCTTCTGATTGTTGCAGCCGCACTCAGTGTTGGGACTGAGTGGAAATTTCCTCCTGCATGTCAATGGGCAACTAAATGGACCTCCATCTCTTGGCACAGCTGCTGCCTAAAAAAGAAGGTTTGGGAGGGCATTTACGATCATGGCAATAGTATCACCACCATGTCTATGTAGTCTTAGTCAATACAGAACAGTTATGGATCCGTAACTCTACGTTACAAGTCTGTAACTACAATACAAAATGCCAGCCTTCATTGTTGTTATTATTATATTCGTTTATACCCCACCACTTCCCCAATAAAGAGATTCAAAGTGGCTTACAAATTATTCAAATAAGTAAAGAACATACAAAAACTTTGTGTGGTGTATGTGTGTGTCAATCCCAGACTGCACTTGCAAAATCCAAATATACACACAGAGTATTTCTGTATTACCTCCTAGCCCACAGCATTTTGAAAGAGAGATGTGCTACAGGCTCTGTTTTACTGACTTTAAACATTGTATTTATTTATTTAGGTATTTATACCCTGCTCTTCAGCCCCAAAGGCTCTCAGAGCGGTTTACAAATTATTAAGCAATAGCACTTTACACATCTACACTGCTTTATAGGGTGCTAGGCACTAAGCAGTTTCCAATGCCCCCACAAGTCGGGTAGCTGCAATACTGGTATTTAACCACTGTGCCACCAGGGCTCCCTATATGTGGCTCTGCAACTGTGGCCCTTGATCCCAGATACATAATGACTAGTTGAAGTCTAACTCAGAGTTGAGTCAAAAATAATATTAGCACTCTTCACATGCTCAGAGGCACCTTTGCTTTTCCTAAACCAGGGATGGCTTTCAGCTGGACTTTGCAAGTGCAGTCTGGGATTGAGTTGAATCTGGAAGACATTCAGCCTGAGTCTTGGCTGAGGTGCTGTACAACTCCTGAGCATGGGACTTATCAGGAAATCCAGCAGAAGCTGTTTTCCCCCTCCCTCGAGCAAGGAAACCCCAACCTTGGCTATGAACTCTGGTGAAAGGGCTGCTCCAGGCAGGGAGGAGGAGGGAAGGGTGAGGCGGACAGCCAAGCAAGCTCGTGTCAAATGCTTTTTTTCCAGCAAGCTGAAGGCAGTGGCTCCAATAATCAGGAACATTTCCCCTCTTCCCAGTTTTATCCTCATTCCCTCTGACTTGCAGGTTTCTCTGGCTGTCTTTTTTCCACTATGATCTGGTTAGTCTTATTGTTATGCTGTGGGCTTTCGGTTATTTCTGGACAGCAAGATCCTGAATTCTTAGCCAAGGAATTGGAAGAGGCTGAGGTTACGGATTATACCCTCATTGACAATGTGAGTTTAAAACAATACAATCTCTGCATTATTACTAGCTTCTTCCTCTTCTTCCTCCTCTTTTTGTCAGTGCTTGGAGAAGTTCCTTTTGGGGACTACAATGCCCAGAACCCCCCAGCCAGCAGTGTGGCCATGCTGATTGGGGTTATGAGAGTTGTAGTCCCCAAAAGGACCACTTGCAAGGTTTGAAATTTACTGCTGTGGAATGACTCCAGATTTGTGCCTCTGAAAAGACAGGGAGCAAGACAATAACATAATTGAGAAGGGAAGGAGCGGGGTGGTTTGATCCCATTACTTTAGCAGAGGTCCAACACACAATAATTTAGCCTTTTCTGCACTGGTAGGTAAATGCTCTCAACTTTCCAAGTGGCAATATAGAATGCTTGAACGTTTCTTCTTTTCTGTTGGCGTTGCAACACACACACCCCTCTTTGTGCAATTTCACTGTAAAATCTTTGGAATTTTGTCTGGTGTCTTTCTAACTTTTCATCTTTACCCCCTTTGTAAATTCTCTGTGCTTTACATGAGAGCTTGTATAAGGCCAGAGGTGTGCCTTGCTTTACCTCAAGAGCACCTAACTTAATAAACCCGTGGAATTATTCTCTAGGATATTCTGGGTGGATCAACAGGCTGCAGGCAAACATACACAACAAAACACCAATAGCCATTTTTTTCCCCTAACAGGGGAAAAAAACCTTCATGAAGGAGTAATTTGGAACAGAATTTGGGATTAACCCTTTCCAGAACTACTGCTTTTCCTCTGCAGGTTTAATCAGAGGGGTTCATGAGACCACAAAGTCCATCATGTCCAACCTCCTGCTATTCAGGAATATGCAACAAAGGCACTCTAGAGAGATGGCCACCCAGCCCCTGCTTCAAAACCTCCAAAGAAGGAAAGTCTGCCACCTTCTGAGGCAGTCCATTCCACTGCTGAACAGCTCTCACCCTCAGAAAGGTCTTCTCAAATGGTCATGTGGACTCTTTGCATTGGCATGGACCCAAGGATGTGAGAGAGTGTCTTAAGCCCTCTACTAAGACTAGGCTGTGGTCGGGGAGGAGGGAGGGAGAGACTGAGCAACCTCTGAAATTATCAAGTAAAATTCCACCTCCAGGACCCTTAAGCAGTTGAGTCCTCTCAGGAATTTTCATTCAGGAGTATACTAAAAGATCATTATTTTGCCACTACTTTTGTGGTACTCAGATTGTTACAAGCTCCAGCAGGTCCTATACTAGAGGAAATGCATGAAAGAGAAAGAAAGAAAGAAAGACACTGAATGAGAGTGGTGGTGATGATGGTGTTGATTGCTTTAATATGACATATCCTGTGCTTTCATTGTTTTGTAATAACAAGCCTGCAATTAGTCAAAATTAATAATAATCTGCTTGCCCATGTTGAGCTTCCTGCACTTAAATACTGTTCAGAGGTCCATGTCCATTGGTTTGTGTGCTAGTCTGTGGAGATGCAGCAGACACGCTTACTCCATCTTCTATATGACAGTCCATCTATATGACATCAATAGGAGTACAGTGTCTAGATCAAGGGAAATAATAGTGCCTCTCTATTCTGCTTTGGGCAGACCTCACCTGGAATGCTGTGTCCAGTTCTTGGTACCACAATTCAAAAAGGATATTGACAAATTGGAGTGTGTCCAGAGAAGGGTGACTAAAATGGTGAAAGGTCTGGAAACCATGCCTTATGAGGAGAGACTTAGGGAACTGGGTATGTTTAGCCTGGAAAAAAGACGGTTAAGGGGAGATATGATACCCTTATTTAAGTATTTGAAGGGGTGTCACATTGAGGATGGAGAAAGCTTGTTTTCTGCTGCTCCAGTGACTAGGACATGGAGCAATGGACTCAAGCTGCAGGAAAAGAGATTCCATCTAAACATTAGAAAGAACTTCCTGACAGTAAGAGCTGTTTGGAAGTGGAATACAGTGCCTCATAGTGTGGTGGAGTCTCCTTTGGAGTTTTTTAAAGAAAGGCTAGATGGCCATCTGTTGTGGGTGCTTTGATTGTGTATTCCTGCATGGCAGGAGGTTGGATGGGATGGCCCTTGTGGTCTCTTCCAACTCTATGATTCTGATTCTTTTAGATATTTAAAGATGACTATCGTGTAACCTTTCAGTCTTCTCTCCTCCAAACTAAACGTGCCCAGCTCCCTGAGCCATTTGTCACAGGGCTTGGTTTCCATGCCTGCTGCTTTTCCTCCACAGTTTTAGATGGACTTAACAATTCAGAATCATAGAGTTGGAAGGGAACATTTGGGGAACACAGACAACCTACCATGAGGAAAGGCAGCCGTGAGGGACCTGAGTTATTGAGAAGCAGCAGGCAGGGGAAGGGTTCAGCATTCACTTCTCTCCTCTCCATTCCTGTGTTTGGGCAATGTGTTTCTGCACGTGGGCAATTTTGATTTAGAAAGGGGTGGGCAAAGTGCGATCCACATGCATCCCTCCCGGTCACTTTTGTGGCCCTCAGGAGATGGTCAGGCATAAAAATGTGTTGTTGTTGTTGTTAGCCCCCAAATGCTTTCTAGGGGAAATGGCAGGCAGCATTTCCGCCACATTTTGTGACCCCCTGGGCCATTTTAGGCTCAGAAATGACCTTTATTGAAACCAGAAGTAAATCAGAACTGACTCCAAAGTTTTTAAGCAGAGGCTGGATGACCATCTATCTGGAATGCTTTGATTGGGTATTCCTGCAGGGCAGGGGGTTGGACTAGATGGCCCTTGTGGTCTCTTCCAGCTTTATGATTCTATGATGCCTGTCATTTCCTGTTTTGAAAAAAGGCCTCTCCTGGGCCCAGGTGGGGCTAAAAACATGGTGAAAATGCCCCCACCAGCCTCTATAGGATGTTAGGGCACATTTGCAGGACAAAAAAAAAAAACAAAAAACAAAAACAAAACAAAGGTGTGTTATTTTGCAGTGCGGGTCTGCCCCCCCCCAAGATCTCCTAGGAGGCTAACATTTCCGCCATGCCTCCCATAGGTGCCCAACCCAACCCAATTTAGAAGACGGAAACATATACTGTGAGGTGGCAAGAGGGGCATCTCAGTTCAAAACTCCAGATTGGGAATCTTTTGGGTTATGATCTGGCAGCAAGCCCGTGACATCAAATTGACAACTGACAAGATCGGAAAAGAGCAAAAGAAAACACCTCACTTACTCTTGTGCCTTTAGCAACAGTTTGTTCTGCAAGGGTCAGTGGTGGAAGCTTTTTGTGGCACTGAGAAAAGGGTTACTGCTTGCTAGTGGTCTCTTTCTCCCTTCAGAATTCTAACAGTTTGATAAAACTTTAAACTGGCATACTTATGGAGTCACAAATATGTAATCTGCTGATATGGTAGACCTCGCTGCGGTATTATAATTATGGGGGACAGGCACAATGAGGGCATTGGCCCCCAATAAGAATTCTGTCCCAAAATGAAATTTCCCTTCAGCTGCCAAATTTCTAGCATTGCACTGTGTGAAACACTGAAAATCATTCACACTTAAAACTCTGGTGTTTGCTCTGTTCGCATTCGCTTGGGAACTTTGTCCTCCATGAATTTGTCTTGTCTGAAATCCTGGGATCGGGAAGTTTAGGAAGAGTTTTTCAGAATTCTTAAAGAGCTTCTCTTGTGCCTCACCAAACTACAAATCCCAGGGTTCCATAGGACACAGCCACAACATTTCAAATGGTATCAAACTGCTATAACTTTGTAGCGTGTAAAGGCTCCAGGTAAAGCTTTCTTTCAGGGGCTGGATGGCCATGTCTTTCGAGTGCTTTCACTGGGTATTCCTGAATAGCAGAGGGTTGGTCTAGATGGCCTTTGTGAACTGGATGTTGACTTCAACTGTATTCCTTTATTGAAAAAAGGCATCTCTTGTGTTACTCAAATTGTGTGAGGTCTGTGAAGAACCCACTCATGTCAAGATATTACTATGGGGAATTTTAATTAGCTCAGTATGGCAATGAGAGGCTGGGTAATGGTGGGACCTTTTGACCTATGTATACTGGTACTCACTGATGAGATTTCAAGCCAGGGGATAAAACAAAAATGTTTTTTTTATTGAAAAATAATCATGGAACCACTCATACATACACTCAAGCTTCAAGCAATCACACAAGGCTAACAAAAGATACGTGGAAGGATTGGGATAGAGGAATAGAGTTCAGGATGATGGGCTATACTGTAGCTGTCTGATGAGCAGATATTTGTGCAGCAGAAGATACTCAGACGGAGCACTGAGGGTCACACAGCAGACTGACAGAGTGACGGGAAGTATGAAGGCTATGCACACTGTGTTTGGGGGTAATATTTATACAAGCTGTCCCTTCATATTTGCTGAGCTTTGGTTCCAGGACCCCCTGTGGATACCAAAATCTGTGGATACTCAAGTCCCATTATATGCAATGGCACAGCAAAATGGTGTCCCTTATATAAGATGGCAAAATCAAGGTTTGTTTTTTGGATTATTATTTTTTCAAGAACATCTTCAAGCTGTGAATACTTAAATCCATGGATACCAAATCCGTGGATACAGAGGGACAGCTGTACTTGATATTTACCCTTAAGGGATGTTACGAGTGGAAAACAATGTGAGTTTCCCACAGTTAGACAATGGAAGCTACAGCTTTGTTAATGAACATTAATGGTTGAAACATTAAGACTGATGGGTTTGCAAACAACCCTCTATTGTTGGACAGGCAAGGTGTGAGGAAAAGCCTTTGCAGAGTAATGGGTGTTCCGACCACTTGATTGTTTCAGCGTATAATTCACAGCTATGTACATCCAGGAGAATTAGTACATTCCACCCTAACTACCATTCGAGGGGTCTCCGCACATTTACTTCCCAGGCATGTCTGTTTTAGGAAATTTCCAAGACCTCCCCTCAGGTTTTGAGCAAACTTTTATCAGTCCCTATATTTGGGCTGTACTGGTCTATTGCTAACCATGTGAAGTGTTGATATAAGCCAAATTATGAATTATAGCCAATTAGTGAAATACTACAAATTGGAAGTATAGCAGGATGGTTGTGGTCCTCCCAGATCTGTGGGAGACCAATGGGGCCACTCGCTGACCCATCAGCAGTTGCACTCCCTTGTAATCCAATCTATTGAATCATGTCTATCCTTAAGTGATGACCACATCCATGACCCAAGGCCAGGATCTTTGCTAAAGTTAAGGGCAGCGAGATGCTTTACAGCAGTGGTTCTTAACCTGTGGTCTGCGGACCCCCAGGGGTCTGTGATATCCTCACAGGGGGTCCACGAAGGCTTGAAGTCTGTTTGGCCCACCTCCTCCCCACAGTGAAGCAGCCACAAGACAGGAGCTAAGGCAAAGACTGGCTGGCTGGCTTGGCCTGTGCATTGCCATTCAATCTGTTCCAGCCACAAACTTGCAGGAAGAAGCAGGAGAAAAGTCTTCCCTTCCCCTCCAGTGCCTCTGAGGGAAGGATTAATGGATGGTGTAAATCTATTATTAGTAGTAGTAATATTGTTGTACAGTACTGTCTATCCTCCTTTATGGGTCTGAAACATGGCTCACCTATCGCCAACACTTACGACTCCTTGAACACTTTCATCAGCTCTGTATACGCACAATCCTAAATATACACTGGACTGACTATGTGGCAAATGATGCTGTCCTTGAGCAAGCAGGGATCACCAGCATTAAGGCCATGATATTGAGAACACAGCTGTGCTGGACAGGGCACATTTCTAGGATGGAGGACCATCGCCTCCCAAAGATAGTACTCTGCGGTGAACTCGCCACGGGTCAGCGTAAGAGGTGCGCTCCAAAAAAGCAATACAAAGGCTCCCTGAAACAACATCTCAGGCTTGGCCAAATTGATCACCAGCAATGGTCCGCCTTGGCCTCACATCGGGAGGCATGGAGATGACTATCCACAATGCTGCAGCCTTATTTGAGAACTCACGCCGAACAAGTCTTGAAGAGAAACGACAACGCAGAAAGAATCACAACCCGGAGACATCACCCAAGGAGACCTTCTGCTGTGCTTTCTGCAACCGGACTTGTTTATCTCGGATTGGCCTTTTTAGTCATCAGCGCGCTTGCAGAAAGTGTGGGATGAGTCCTTCCTGAATCTTCATTTGTGAAGAAAAGCCAGAGAGAGCAGTAATATTATATGGTATTGTTTTTATTATTAGGGTTTTAAATCTTCAGTAAAGTCTTGGGGGCCTGCAGCAACAAAAGATTTTTAAAGGGGGTCCCTGGTAAAGAAAAGGTTAAAAGCCACTGCTCTACTAGATTTAGGATAAAAATTGAAACAAGTCAGTTTAAATGATGACACCAAAGTAATATTTATATATATTTTTTTAAAAAAATGGATTTACATAATAAAAACTTACAATAATATCATGCCAGGCCCCCCTCCTAATCCTGGGTGCCCCAGGGCCCCAGGCTAGAGCCCTGTCAGCTCTCCCCCTTTGTGGGGGGCATGACTACATCTATAGTTCAGAGAAGCATTTCAAAATCCAAGAGTTTCCTCTGGAGTCTAAATCACTGTAGCACCAAATTTTAGATAAACTGGATGGATGGGGTCAGATTGCTCTTGGGTGGGAGACATTGTTACAGAAGTGTTGGCTGTGTGAGCATTAAAGTGATTCACTTTTCCTCCTGACGCAGAGATAAACAGATGCCCACACTTGTTGCTAAGGGACTTCGCAGCTGGGCTGGCAAACATCATGGTTTCAACAACATAAAAAATGATCAAGCTGCTACCCTGGCCAGCTCTATTGCTTACATAGTCTGACAGTGGAATTTTGCTTTGCAAAGACAGAACTGCAGTCTGTAAAAATGGATCAAGCAGGCTAGTTCAGACACAACCCTGGCACGTTTGCTGCGTCCAACTTGTGTCTTAACAGAAATGTTTGCAAAATGTTTCATCACCTTGATTTCTCTCAGTCAAACAGCTGTTAAAAAGACTGACGCAACCATACAGCTAAAATACGGTATGCTGAATTCCAAGAGTCCCTGCCTTTGGGATTTGTCTATTTTTTGTCCCTTGATGCTTTATATTTATTGATGTAAATATTGTTTATTGTTATTGCTTGGCAACCATCCATTTTTAGACACTGAATTTAGATAATATCAACTCTGCTTTGAATTTTAGACTTATGTCCATTTTTTTTTTGCTAAGATAAAAGGAAGAAACATACCTCATTAAGTCCTTAATGAGGAAGAAAACACAAGTTAATAGAGGCTGCAGTAGTTTGCTTTTGCCTGAATCTACTGGGAAGGGCAAGTCCCCACCCGCACCTTTCCTCTTCCACTCACTGAGTTGAGTGCCAACTACTTTTGCATTTTGAACTCAGTTTGCAGCAGTGGAAGTAAGCTGAGGATGAAGGGTGAAAGTAGTAGCAGGAGAAAGAAACTAGGGCATTTAAAAAGCAGCTGAAACATTGGGAAGACAGAGGATTAATTGGGACTGTTCCTACCAAATTGGGACAGTTGGGAGGTATGAAGCAAGTGATTGAAAATGATTGTGGCATTAAAATTCCAGAGCATGGATTGAAAATTCAGCCCCAAATAATTGGGCTGGAAGGAGATTGGACACTGGGCTAGAAAATCTCTCAGGCTCCCGTCCAACCCAAAGAGTCTTGAGCCATTTAAGATTTCTGTGAATTGGTGCTCTATCAGCATTGATTATCTGAGGTGCACTTAGCTATAGCCTTCAAGAAACTCACTCACATTTTGATCAAACCGTTTCTCACAAAGAGCTCTTAGCATCTAATGACTTACTTCATAGATTTGGCAAAAATATTTCTCTGTTATAAGGATCAACGGAAGAGTTTTCATAGCTCATTAAAACAATGACTAAGAACGCAACCAGAAACTGTTCTGGAAAGGGGAAGCCATTTCATATCCTGCAAGATTTCAAAGATGAAAAAAGGGACACATGTGGCCAACCAACACCAGACTGTGGTCAAGATGGCAAAAGTTATTAATGAGGAAGAACACACAAAGGGCTTATCTACATGGGCCAAATACTCCGGCTTGCCCCCGTTGCAGAGCCCAGCAGGCTAGATGATGCAGGGCATTTACCCCGATCTGCCCACAGGCAGTCCTCACCATCCCCAGGGCAGATACAGGGCTGGAATGGGGCAAGCTGTGGCACGCTCCAATAAATCATTACATGAAAATACCCAATTTAATCATCCAGAGAACTCTTAGGCCTCACTAAACTACAAATCCCAGAATTCCACAGGAGGCAGCCAGAGCAGTTAAAATGGAATAAAAGCATTATAACAGTGTAGTGTGATAAAGTCCTTATGATGCTGCCACATTGCAGAAATAATGCAGTTTGACACTACTTTAACTGCCATGGCTCAATGCTTTGGAAGTCTAGGATTTGTAGTTTTGTGAGATATTTAGATTTCTCTGTCAAGGAATTCTGGTGCCACTAGCTCTAGATTGTAAATAATCTGAATCAGAGCATGTAAAAGTTACTTTTTAAAACTGTAACTCCAAATAGTCTTTGGGCTGATTAGATGAGGGAATAAAATGTGGATTGGTGTGCATGTATGCCAATTCGCAACAGCTTTCATCTGTCTCAATGTTCTTTTTGCAAGGTCGCTGGTTTACAAAGCTATCCATGTTCGCTATTCACATGGAAGCATGCCAGCAAATCAAGATGGCAGGTGCAAGTGAATTTCTCGCAGTTCTATATTTCCAAAACAGTATTGCTCTCACCAAACAGCATTAAAAAAAAAAACACACTAAAAAAATCCAAGGTGAGGAAGAGCGATCTTTCGCTTAAAGAACAGGGGGGGGGGGAGAGCTGTTTCATCACCTCTGTGCACAATCGCTGTGGCGACAATCCAACATGACGGTTCTGGTTGCTGCCTTCTTAGCAAGCTCCGCCTCCCGCACATGTCCCACCAATCGCTGTGATGCAATGTTGTTGTCCTAACGAGCAGGAGTGCACATTTCACCAGTAGTTTTTTAAAAACCCAGGAAAAGCCCTGAAGGCTCCCCCCCCCATAGTTTTTCTGAATTTTGCTCCCCCTCCCTCTGAAAATGACAGAATACTGCAGGACACATGGGATTCCCTCCAGATTCTATGAGGATTTATTTTACCATCTGGGCCAGCCCGTTGTTTCTGGTGCAGCAAGACTAACTCACATGCATTTGCATGTAATTGCCTCCACATGATCTAGAGCTGTGCCTTTTAATTTAAATCAGAGCGAGCAACTTATGGCCCTCCAGAAGTTCGTGTACTGCAACTCCCATCAGTCCTCACTACTGGTTCTGTTGGCCACGGCTGATGGAAGATGTAGTTGAAAAATACCTGGGGAGACCACAGTTGCTCACCTCAGATGTAAATTCTGAGTTGCCATCTCTTCGGTACTCTGTTTTCGTCTGCAAGACAATCAGTGGAAAGGGGTGCAAGAGGTCGCATATATTTTGACATTCAGGAATGCTTAACTTTGCTTCAGTGTCTTCGCATTCATGGTTTCATATAAACAGTCATAAAATTGCCTCTCTGGCAGACAAGTCAGTTATTTCAGCTTGTATAAAATGAACAGCAAAGGCAATGGGGAGTGAAAGATACCCTGACATTCTCTTGCTACATTAAATTCCAGAAGTTCTTGTTTTGGAAGGGAAGGGGGCTTATTTCTCACTTGTATTGATTTGTTGTGAAAAACCGTAATATTTGGAGTTAAAAAGGAGACTACCTGGGAACAGGAGAGACAGAATCACTTTTGCAGATGGCAAATGACTCCATTACTGTGACCCAAGCAATTATCTCCTCTGATATGGATCCTAAATCCACATTTGTAGTTTGGTCACTGCTCCCTGAGGTGGCGGGTGAGGGGAAGAAGCAGAGAAATTAACTTTGCAACAGAGCCATTTCCTCATTATTGCTTCATATGTTCCAGGGCTGATTGTACAGGGATGTTTATAAATAGAAGCACATTAACAAATTCTCATCACGTTCCAACCTTTGAGAAAACTGCTAAAAATGATGTCCAGATGGTCTGTCACAAAACCTTCACAAAATGAATGCTCATTATGCTCATATTTGTTGCAAGAACAAAAGCGGGATAAATAATAATAATAATAATAATAATAATGTGAAGTCGAAGGCTTTCACGGCCAGCATCCATAGATTTTCCTTGGTCTTTTTCTGGGCTGTGAGGCCTTGTAGGTAGAAGTACCAGAACACGGCCTCACAGCCTGGAAAAAACCAAAGGAAAATCTAATAATAATAATAATAATAATATTTCTTACCCACCTTTCCCCATGGATAGAGGCAGGGAACTACAGATTTATACAAAACAACTAATATCAGTTACAATACATATTGGTTAAAAATACCGTATATTCCGGCGTATAAGACGACTGGGCGTATAAGACCCCCCCCAAAATTTTTAAGGTAAAATGCAGAGTTTGTGATATATTCGCCCCCCTCTTCCAACGCATAGCCCCCGCATGCCCCTCCTGCGCTCCCTTCCAGGAGGGAGCGCAGGAGGAGGATGCGGAGGCTGTGCGCCCAAAAGGGAGACATTCGCCCCTTCTCCCCACCTTCCTGGAAGGTGGGGAGAGGGGGCGAATCGTGGGTTTGTCCGCGCAGCCTCCGCATGCCCCTCCTGCGCTCCCTTCCAGGAGGGAGCGTAGGAGGGGGATCTGGAGGCTGTGCGGCTAAACGGGGCACGTTCGCCCCTTCTCCCCACCTTCCTGGAAGGTGGGGAGAGGGGGCGAATCGCGGGTTTGGCTGAGCAGCCTCCGCATGCCCCTCCTGCGCTCCCTTCCAGGAGGGAGCGCAGGAGGGGGATCCGCAGGCTGTGCGGCCAAACGGGGCGGGTTTGCCTCGGCCGCTGCATAAGCGATCGAGCGGCGGCTGCAGCAAACCGCAATGTTCGCCCCCCTCCTCTGTCTTCCGTTGCTCCCCAAAGGGGGAGAAGGCAGAGGAGGGGGGCGAATGATCTTCAAAACACTTTGCTTCACCCCCCTGCCCCATCTCCTGCCTCTTCGCTCCGTTTGCGAAGAGGCAGGAGATAGGCAGGTGGGTGAAGCAAAGTGTATCCAGCATATAGGACGACTGTCAATTTTGGAGGGCACTTTTGAGTGCTCAAAAGTCGTCTTATACGCCGGAATATATGGTACTCAAACCAAATAAAACACATAATATAGATTTAAAAGAACAAATAAAACCAACACATAGTAAAACAGCTTAAAATTCACAGTTTAAAAATCATCTGGATAGGCCAGCCAGAAGAGACTGGTCTTTAATGCTATTTTAAATTCAGACAATGTATTCAATTGTTGACTCTCTTCTGACAGGTCATTCCATAATCTAGTGGTGGCTGACCTAGTCCTGGCTGACTGTAGTGTCCCCCAGAGGACCTGGGTTAGGTGTGTCAAAGGACTTTATCAGACGTCCTCCTGATAATGTTCTTTTGCCGGCATTAAACAATCAATTTTTATGCTGGCCAAAGAACATTCCCCCTCCTCACACTTGCCTCCTTTCCTGGCAAAGGCTCTTCTGTGAATAAAGAGGAAGTGAGCAGAGTTCCATTCACTCTTCCTCTCTTGAAATCCTGCGCAATATTCAAAAATAAAACTAAAAATAAACGTCAAAAATTAACACTAAGCACACCTAAACACATTAAAAAAAACAACAACCCTTAAAGCAGGTTTTGACTGGGGAGGGTGAAAAAAAGTTTGGTACTTACCTGGATGTCCTGATCTGACCTGGAAGTGTTCGCGCTGGTCCAGCCACTGATGGGGTAAGTACGAGATTTAAAAGGACAGAGGCATCACATGCCGGCAATGCCGGCAAAATGCAGCAGGGAGATCTGTGGATGGCTTAAGCCATCAATTAAAAGGTACACGATTTTGGCTGATTTTAACTGCAAAAGGGCAACGTCGTCTGATCTGCGCACCCTTTCGCGGTTACGTGGCATCGTGATGACGCTGTATTTTCTGTGTCTGATAAAGTCCAAACCTTACAAATACTATCCAAATTGACAAGGGCAGTCCCCATTAATCCTCTGCTGTTTCGCTGTCTCAGCAGCTTTTAAAATCTCCCAGTTTCTGTCACCTCCATGTATCCCATCTGTGAAATGTTGGAGGGTATGTTCCAGATGTTTTTGGATTGCAGCTCCCAGCAGCCCCATCCAGCATATGTGAGAGCTGCAGTTCAACAATATCTGAATGGCAGCATGATTCCCATTGCTTCTTCGGCTGCTCCAAAGTAATTGCATCAAGGCAGGAGATGACTGGGGGCTTGACTATCTGGGGGAGAAACCCCATACCTACCTTGTAGCCATGGCAGATTTTTTTGATCTCCAGTGGCCCCATAAACGACACACTCTCCACGCTTCTCCAGTTGTAGATTGGAGTATCCCATCTCACATTAACCACTGTCACACCTGTATCTGAGTAAATGAGTGGTCCTACGCTGATCATGCATCCTATATGTTGCACTATTTCCAGCCACATGGCCAAGGCTGCTTCATTGGTGTGTTGTTTTTTTCCCTGTTCAGTCGTGCATGCAAACAAGTGAATATACATGGTCCCACAGTACTGTATTGTCTCTCTCTGGCTTTTCTTCGCAAACGAAGATTCAGGAAGGACTCATCCCACGCTTTTTGCAAGCGCACTGATGACTAATAAGGCCAATCCAAGATAAACAAGTCTGGTTGCAGAAAGCACAACAGAAGATTTCCTTGGGTGATGTTTCCGGTTTGTGATTTTTTTCTGCATTGTCGTTTCTCTTCAAGACTTGTTCGGCGTGAGTTCTCAAATAAGGCTGCAGCATTGTGGATAGTGCATCTCCATGCCTCCTGATGTGAGGCCAGGGCGGACCATTGTTGGTGATCAATTTGTACTGCACAATAAAAAACAAAGGCAACAGAATGGAGTCCTGTCCACTGGAAGTCCCACCCCAACTTTGCTCTGAAGCCAATCCTTGGTTACCACACAGCCAAAAATGGAGGTTTGCCCCTCAGATCTGGGGCAAACTGTGAATATTACAGATTCGGGGCTTCCTGCAGTAACCCCGGTGAAAATGTGCATTGTTGAAAATGTCATGTGTCAACTGTGGGGCAAATATGGGGTGATTACGGGTTTTATTGCCCATGTAGACAAACCCTGGGACTTGCAAAACATAATATGTTTCACTAGCTCTTAAATACCTTGAGTGGCTGCCAGTCCTTTTAGAAGAGTCATCCAAACTGCTGTCTTTAACCAGAACTTGGAAACGTGACTTTGGGGGCTACAGAGGACAGTCCTGCCGGCAAGCAAACCAACCAGAGCTTGGAAAATAATTTTTTAATAAGTAACGTGTTGCTTGTTGTTCATTAATTTCTAAAAGTAACTCATTAACATTACTCATTATTTCAAGAGTAGCATGTTACTAATGTGTTACCTTTTTTGTGCGTTCAAGTTGAACCCAACATCTGGCAACCCTATCATAATGTTTTCTTGGCAAGATTTATTCAGAGGAGGTTGGCCATTGCCTTCATCTAAAGATACCTGACAGCGCCTAGTATTCCCTGATAGTCTCCTATCCAAGTACTAACTAAGCCCAACCCTACTTAGTTTCCAAAATCAGACAGGATCTGGTGCCATCAGGCGTTTAGGCAGCCACATTACTTTTAAGTGACACTTATTTAAAAAAAAAAAAAGCACTTGAAAATCCAATAATGGCCCCAGCACCATCCTAAAATGACCTAAAACAAGCAATATTTTGAGACCCATGAATAAATGCTACTTGTTAGACCAAAGATGTAACATCTATTTTATTATTCTATTATTTTGCACAAAGAAACTCAGTGCCCCTGGTACCCCACCAGGTAATATGGTACAGGTAACAGCAGACACCCTTCTGCACTTCACAGGCCTATCAGTATGATTCCACATTAACTGCTATGGCTCCTGTAGAATACTGGGGTTTGTAGTTTGGTGAGATATTAGAGCTCTCTGGCTAAAAATTCTAACCAGCCTCTGCAAATCCCTGAATTCCATAGGATGCAATCATGGCAGTTATAGTGGAATAATAGTGTGATAATTGTGTGGTGTGAAAGGGCCTCAGTATTTCATGCCCTCCAATATTTCACAGATGAAATAGGGACTCGTGACCAAGCAACATCAGAGTGTAGTCAAGAGGGGGAAAGTTATTAATGAGGGGAAATACACAGACTAGGAGAGGCTGCAGCAGTTTGCTTTTGCCTGAGCCTCCTGGGAAAGGCAAGATTCTGCCCCCTTCTCTCCTCTCCCCACTGCTGAATTAATTAAGTGCAAACTACTTTTGCAATTTGGATTCAGTTTGCAGCAACTGAAGCAAGCTGAAGACAAAAGAAGCAAAGTGGGGGGAGGAGAGAGAAAGTAGAACCTTTCAAAAGCAGCTGAAAAAAGTGGGACAGCAGAGGATTAATGAGGACTGTCACTGCCAGATCAGGGCAGTTGGAAGCATGCTGGACGGCTGTACAATTCCCATCCCTGAGCTAAAGCTTGCTTATCATCTTCAGAGCATAATGCATAGCTCTATGGTAGTCTAATCTAGAAGTTACAGGAGCATAGCTCAAGTAGCAAAGACTGTTATGGGATTTGCAAATGGAGAGTCTTTCCCAGGTTACACACACACACACACACACATTGCTTCTCAAGGACAGTTTGGCCCTGAGTCAAGGGACTTGCATTCTTTCTCTTGGCTGCTGTTCGGCTGGGGTACAAACCAGCACACAACCCAGGGATACCTTGGCAGTACAGTAGAATACAAATTCCATTCTGCAGCTGTGAATGTTTGCCTTCACATGCACACATGTCTTTTGTTTGTTGTTGTGTCCTTTCAAGTTGACTCCAACTTATAGTGACATTATTATAGGATTGTCTTGGCAAGGTTTATTCAGAAGTTCGCCTTTGCTTTCTTCTAAGTCCGAGAGAATGTGACTTGCCCATGGTCATTCTGTGGGTTTCCTTAGCTGAATGCGATTTTAAACCTTTGGGCTTGTCTACACTGGCCAAAAAACCCCATACTAACCTCGTAGCCACTGTGATCTGGGCACACGACATTTGTGAGGATTAGAAGGAAATGTAGGGGGTTTCACCAAAAATCAAGTTTTAAAAGAACTGCCTTTTACTCCATGTTTGCCTGAAAAATCTGGATAATTGTGTGTGGCTGTCTCTGAGTTAGCTTCGGCGTGAAGTTGGGCCTGGGGTTGTATTTACGTTCTGCCAGCATGCAGGTGCTATTCCCCCCCCCTCCAAATATACGGTTGCGTGGAGATCAGTATTAGTGTATTTACAAGGTTGGAAGTTGACCCCTGTATCCACTGATTCAGTATCCACAATTTCACTCATCCACATCTGAAAAAAAAAATAGGCATTTCTAGGTCCTCCAATGTGATTCTATTGTTACCCTAATTGCTCTGGGGTCTTGAGGACCCTCAAAATATCAACATTAATTTGGAGGATTAATGTACTCGTCTTGGCAGTATAAGAGGGGAGTAATGGCAGGATTTTGTGACCAACTATACCAGTACTAAGGAGGAGACATAAGCTAGGTAGAATAACAATAATCTTTATTTGGAAAAGTAATTATAACCACATTCAGGCACACATTCAGGCATCAAGCATTCACACAAGACTAGCAAAATAAAATGGGAGAGATTGAGATAGAGGAATAGCAAAGGGAATTTCCAATGGTTGATATGACACCTTTTCTCGTAGAGATGAGGTTGCAGAAGAAGCCAGCAGAGTGGGGGTCTCAGAGTGGCTCTCGGAGGGTCAGTCAGCAAACCGTCAGCATGGGTATAGAAGGGGGAGAAGACAGTTTTCAAGGGGGGTTTATGGTAAATATTTGCCTTCTGGGGATGGGATTTTGAGTAGAAGACAATACTTTTTGGGAGTTTGCTCGAGAGCAACAAAGGCATTCGGGATATGTTAATAGCATTTTGATAGTTTAAAACGTTGCAAATGAAAGGGAGGAAGCAAATTCCTTTGTTTGGGTGAGGAAAACTAATGAGGGTAGTTTGCAGGTTTTGAGTTGCCAGCCTGATGGGATTAGCCATGTGTTGCCTTTCGTTGCCCTGCAAATTATCATTTCTTTTAGAAGACAGATGGCCTCTCCTTAAATGCACTCCTGACTAAGCAATGTTGCCTTTGGATTTTCCCTAGTTCCCCAGTTTATGTTAATGGCCACACTATGTGGAAGACCATGTTTGACCTAATTATAAAATATTGTCAATTATTAATTTAGATGGGGCTGGGAGTGCTAGGGTAGGTAACACTATGATCACTTTCTGATGTTTGTCTCATTGAAAATAATAGGGTTCCCTATTATCCACAGTTTCAGTTATCCACAAGGGGTCTTGGAACATATCCCCTATCGATATGGGGGTTGACCTGTAATACAATACTCTGGGACAATGTATATTCACATGCATGGAGGGGGGGGAGGAGTGGAGCAGCCATGGCCATGCTGCCAGAAATAATGCAAAGTATAGGACCTGTGATCAAGGTATGGCCACACTTTTATGCCGAAGCAAGTTCACCTGAGGGAAATGTGTAGTGGGTTACTCTGATCCTGCAACAGTCAGTGTGGCATTAACAGGGTCACTGTGGACCAGAAAAATGTGCTGTGGCTACATGGTCTCCCATCAGTGTAGACTTGATCTTTGTCTCTCAGAGTCCTAGTCCAACACTCAGACCTCTACACCACACTGGTTCTCTCTCATATACACCAAGATGTGGCCATTAAAGAAGGACCTGAGAATACTGGCTGTGCATTACTATTTATTTATTTTTAAAACATGTATAGCTCACACCTTCAGCTCCATTTAGGGAATGTTTGAGGCAGCTAACAGCCTTCCCATTCAAACAACAGTGGATCACTAAAAACAGTGCAAAAAAGAACATTTTAAAAATAGCACATACTCATTATTATAGAGAGGGCAACAGCATGATAGACCAAAAGCTCTACATAAGAACATGTTTTTGTTTTTTTAAAAATCAGGTTCCAAAAAGCCATCAACATGGACCCCTGAACAGTGGTGGGGAGAATAAACAGGGATGTTTATATACAGAAACATCAACTTTTCATTACGTTCCAACCTTAGAGAAAACTGTTAAAAATTATGTCCAGGTTGTCTGTCACAAAGGACAAGAGTAGATACTGAAAACCATGTATTATGAATCAGCAGGAAAGAAGAGTTAAAATCTTTTACAAAAGGACAACAGATGAGTAGTATTTAAGTTAAAATTATAGCTCCCACTTTGGACGAGACCCTTAAGGCCATACAGCAGTTGAAAAATGGCAAGGCGGCTAGGATTGATGGAATCCCACCTGAAGTTTGGAAACACGGAGGTCATGCACTCCATGATAAATTCCACGAACTCCTTGTGAATTGCTGGGAAAAGGGGAAACTGCCATCAGATCTCCAAGATGCAGTCATCATCACCCTGTACAAGAAAAAAGGAGCAAAATCCGATTGCTTAAACTATCAAGGCATAACACTGCTTTCTATTGCTGGAAAAATCCTTGCAAGGATACTCCTGAACAGATTAATTCCTGCCATTGCAGAAGAATTTCTTCCTGAAAGCCAATGTGGCTTCAGAGCCAATAGGAGTACTACAGATATGGTATTTGCCCTTAGACAACTGCAAGAGAAATGCAGAGAGCCGAACAAGGGTCTCTTGTAACATTTGTCAACCTCACCAAAGCCTTCAACACCGTGAGTAGGAAAAGTCTGTGGCAGATCCTGGAAAGACTAGGATGTTCCCCCAAATTCCTTAAAATGATTATCTTGCTACATGAGGGCCAGCGCGGTCAAGTCAGATATGGCAATGCTCTTTCAGAGCCCTTTCTAATAACTAATGGAGTGAAGCATTTGTAAATAAATAAAGATTGTAAATAAACTTTATTTACAACTTTGTTTACAATCTTCTTCAGCATGATGCTCCAAAGGGCTACAGCAGAGCTCGAAGAAGACAGCATCTATATACGTTACCATACTGATGGTAGCTTGTTTAACTTAAGCCGTCTGAGGGCTCACACTAAGACTCTAAACTATCTAGTCCGTGAGCTGCTCTTCGCTGATGCTGCTGCCCTTGTTACCCACACAGAAGCAGCTCTGCAGCACCTAACATCCTGCTTCGCAACAGCTGCAGAGCTGTTTGGGTTGGAAGTCAACCTGAAGAAAATAGAAGTTCTTTACCAGCCTGCACCACAGGACGAACACCACCATCCCCACATTGCCATCGGCAAATCTGTGCTCAAGTCCGTTCAGCAGTTCCCCTACCTGGGAAGCATCATCTCCTCAGATGCCAAGATTGACAAATAGTTCGATCACAGATTAGCAAAGGCACATAGCGCATTTGGAAGACTTTACAAAAGAGTCTGGAGTAATAAACACCTGAGGCGAAACACAAAAATCAGTGTGTATAGAGCCATTGTGCTGTCTATTCTCCTTTATGGGTCTGAAATATGGGTCACCTATCGTCACCACCTACGACTCCTCGAACACTTTCATCAGTGCTGTATACGGACAATCCTAAATATACACTGGACTGATTATGTGATGAATGTTGCTGTCCTTGAGCAAGCAGGGATCACCAGCATTGAGGCCATGATATTGAGAAAACAGCTGCGCTGGGCAGGGCATGTTTCTAGGATGGAGGACCATCGCCTCCCCAAAATAGTATTCTACGGTGAACTCGCCACGAGTCAGCGTAAGAGGGGCGCTCCAAAAAAGGGATACAAGGACTCCCTGAAACAACACCTCAGGCTCGGCCAAATTGATCACCAACAATGGTCCGCCATGGCCTCACATCGGGAGTCATGGAGACACACTATCCACAATGCTGCAGCCTTATTTGAGAACTCACGCCTAACAAGTCTTGAAGAGAAATGACAACGCAGAAAAAATCACAACCTGGAAACATCACCCAAGGAAACCTTCTGCTGTGTGCTTTCTGCAACCGGACTTGTCTATTTCGGATTAGCCTTTTTAGTCATCAGCGTGCTTACAGAAAGCGCGGGATGAGTCCTTCCTGAATCTTCATTTGCGAAGAGAAGCCAGAGAGAGAGAGAGAGAGCGAGAGAGCGAGAGAGCATTTGTGTTTATTTTTAATATAGCTCCTGAAGAAGGTCAATCAGTTTATGTATAGGCTGAATTGCGTTGGAGTTTTAAAATAATAAATTAAGACCATTAAGATGCTTGTAGAGACTAGCCTCCTTTTTCTGCTCTCACAAAGGACCCTGGTGGATCTTGGTGCAGAGGTCATCATTTTGCACCTGGCTATGGTGATGTAGCCAGGCACTTCAGGGGCTTCAGGGACTTTATAGTAAGTTGGGGTGGTGTGGGTACTTAGGGCACTGTGCAGGGAGGAAGGAAATATAGGTTGGCCCCTGTATCTACAGGGGATATTTTCCTGGACTTATCATTTATAGGTGAAGCCATGGATAATAGCAAACCCTATTCAAATAAAGGACTTCCAGTACAAACATACCACAGAGATGTATTGGAGGACCTAGTAATTCCTAGAGAGGGCACCTCTCTAGGAATTTTCCAGTGTGACTTTAAGTGCATGTCCCTATTTTTTCAGACGTGGCAAACTGAAACTGCAGATATTGGATCTGCAGATATGAGGGGCAACCTATGCTAACCCCTGCAGTGTCCCAAAAGGGGCGTCCAGATGCATAAGGGAAACTTACACATGCATATGACCCTAAAAGAATTCCAGCCACTGTGACTTTTCATAGTGGTTTTAATGATATGGTGTATCCCTCTACGCTGTTTTACTCTCTGCCACTGATTTTTTTTTATGTTGTAATTTGTATTGCTGTTTTTATTGTTTGGGTGTTATTACTGTATTTACTGTTGTTTTGTAAACCACGCAGAGTACTGTTCCAGGCAGCCTAGGAATACTCTTAATAATGTCTGCCATGTCCTTTCAAAGTAGCAAGAAAAAGTAACTAGAAAATATTATTCCATATACCAAAAAACAAAAAACAAAAAAACAAAAAACCAACCATTGTTCCAACCTGTTAACATTCATTTTGAAACTTTGTAATACCTTCATTTTTTTAAAAAAATGGTTACATGTAACCATGTCCCCAAGCTTTGGTATAAAAAGTGAAAACTTTGCTAATCAGGCCAACAAACGGGTCCCACCATTTTATAAAATCCCCTTCCCCGCAAAAGGCCAAAACCAAAACAGCTGCATAATGGTGTCCGTTCTGTTACAGGTTGTACGCAGAGTTCCAAGACACAGCCGGATTCTGCAGAGACTGGTATGTAGTGCATTCTTCTTAATTCTCTGAACAAGTTGCTGGTGAGTTTGTAGGCAAGAAGGCCACCTCCACAACTGCAGGTTTTCTTTTCTGTTGGTTGCTGTTGGGTGCCTTCAAGTCGTTGCGAACCTATCACAGGATTTTCTTGGCAAGATTTGTTTAGAGGGAGTTTGCCTTTGCCTTCCTCTGAGGCTTAGCATGTGGCTTGCCCAAGGTCACCCCGGGCTTATCTACATGAGCCAGGATACAACGGTTTCCCACCAGTGTATCCTGGCTATGGATCTAGCCCAGGGATGTTAGGAATATCTGTTTGAATGTGTGGGGGAATTAGAGTTTCCCTGTGCTGGAAACTCTAAAAGTTAAATTCTTTTTTAAACTTCCCTCCAGGAGAGTAGCGTTTTAAGTTTAGAGGCGTGGCTCAAATACAGTACACATTAATTTCCCCTGAACTATATATGACCAAAAAAGAGGCATGCAGCTGTAGATTAAATAACTTGGAAAAAAACTTTACTTAATAGGGTGAAGGAGAAAGAGTCATTGTGACTCACCAGCTTAGAAAAGGAGAAGAAGATGGCTGCCCAAGAAAAAGTGGGTGGGACAGACAGAAGCACGTTAACTACGAGGGGGGCAAATCAATATACACAAGAAGTCCAACAGGGGTTGATCTATAGTAAGAGAGTGTGGGGAAAAGAGAATGCTGCTATCTTTTCCAACAGAGGCCCCGTCTACACAATGAAAATAATCCGTATGGTTTTCAAAAGATCGATCGTTTGTACAAACGATCATTTGAATGTAAACGTAGCATTTGGAAGGGGGCCCGCAAATTCCCTCATAAGGTCTGGCATTTGGTAAATTTGCCAGATTTCCAAAAAAATCTGTACAGCCATTCAAATGTTTGATTGTGTGTACATGACGGATCAGATTCGAACGATCGAACATTTGAACACCGTACGGATTTTTTTCGTCTTGTAGACAGGGCCAGAATGTTCTTCTGTTCCTCTCTGGGAATGATAATCCTGTTATATTTTTTGGTCAAAATAATAATATGATCTATGCTGCGCAATTCTGCTTCTGCCAGTTTAGGGAGCAGTTTAGGCTCCCTGCTGGTGTATCCAGGCTGCATATCAGGTCTGTTGTTTCCCTGTTACCTCCACAAAATGGGAAGAAGTCCTGATGGGCACGCCAGCCCATTGCTGCAGCCACCACAACTGCCATTTCCCTTGCTGTCTCAGAAGGGAGGAAGGGGGCCCACAACATGTGACCAAGGCCCCCTGCATGTGACCAGCCTTGGTCATATGCTGCAGGATTCCTTCCTGCCTTTGGGGAGAGTTAGAGAGATGGCAGCGGCAGGAAGAGCTGGCGTGCTGGGACAGGCTCCCGAGGACACATGGGGCCCGATCCATTTCCTCCTGGCAGAAATGGAATAAAAAAGATATTACTCTAAAATGCAGTGAAGGCCTCTACCCCACTTTCCCCCCATTTCAGTCTCATACCTGCCCTGGGGGTGTTGAGGACTGCCTGAGGGCAGAACAGAGCAAAAGCCCTGCATTGTCAGGACTGCACGGCTCTGAGACAGGGGCAAGACAGGGTAAATAGCCAGTATAAACAAGCCCTAATTCTGGGCAAGGGATGGCACATGTGCCCAAAATATGTTGAACATCCTTCTACAGTGAGGTCATTGCTAAAATTAAATATGCTTGTATGTAACCTGTATCTATAGATATGGTTTTAGGATTATTCAGATAAAAGGGGATTATATAGTCCCCTCTTTACATACACATAGATGCATGCACACACAGACACAAACACACATATATGTTCTTCTTTCACTCCCACCACCTTCAGAGGTAAGTTTCTGGGAACACAAGTCAGAGCCTTCTCAGTGGCTGCCCCCAGCCTTTGGAACTCCCTTCCTAGGGAGGCTAGAATGCCCTCCTCCTTGTCCTTCCATCAGCAGGCAAAGATTTTTCTATTCAGACAGGCTTTTAGAACAGAAGGCTATTAAAGAATGAGGTGTCAGAGGGTACTGTCTTGTTTTAAATTGTACTCTTAGCTGTTTTTAAAAATCTTTTTTTGGGGTGGGGGTAAAATATGATTCTCTTTACTTATAGACTTGATGCAGAAAACAGATGGTACAGGGCAAATACCAAGAACATATATTTAGAACAGCTATTGGGAATCAAATGTTGAGTTAGGAAATAAAGATAGGTCAATACAAAATACAGGAGGGTGCTACAAGGATCTAGATATAAATTCAGCAAGATACCATATGGCCAATTATGACTGAATTGTATTCCATGCAATAAACAGTACAAACATCAATAACTTTAATTCTACAATTGAAAAAAGGCACACAATGTATAAATATGTAATACAAAGCTTAATATTAATGGATATTAAGTATTATTGATACTTAAGATTAATATTAAGATTAATAATATTAAGATAGGAAATAAATCAGGCTAGGTTTAGTAGCATGAAGGCCACGTAAGCATCAACTCCAGAATAACCAACCTTTTTAACAGAGGATGAACAAGCATGCACTGCTTCTGTCACTTCAACAATTTGGTAGCATTTATCACAAATAAGATCATGAATGATGAGAAGTATCATTAATAAAAAGTGTGATACCATCTCTCCATCTTTCATAAAGGGCATGCTTCAAATTGTTTTCCTGTTGCGAATAATGTAATTCTATTTTAGTATTGGCTTTTCATATGTTTTTAATTATATTGTAATCATTGTAATATGTACACCACTTTGAGACCCAGGAGATTATCAGATGCAGTAAAAAGTACCTGAGGAGAACACCAGGACAACGTCCCTGTCCTGCAAACGAGACCCATTTTCACACGACGTTGTGCTCGTTGCATTCTGATACTGGAGCAGAATGTGACGAGCAAGAGGACATGTGAAAATGGGTCTTGTTCGTGGGACAGGAACGTTGTCCTGGTGTTCTCCTCAGGTACTTTTTACTGTGTCTGATAATCTCCCCAATCTGCGGAGGGGGGGAGGGATATAAATAAAGATGATGATGAGGAGGAGGAGTCTTGTTAGTACATTGAAAAACTAAGGATAAAGCATTTTTCCTAATCATCTAGAGCAAGGTGGGAGAACCTGGGGCTTTTCAGATGCTGGGGAACTCCATCTCCCATCAGCCCCAGGCAGCATGCCTAATGGTCAGGTGATGGGAGTTGCAGTCCAACAACACCTAGAGGGCTACTAGTTGGCTGATCACATCATGCTCTTAGGGAATGGGTTTGTCCTGGTTTCACCCACAGTGAGTGATTAGAAACTGGCTGCAAAGCAAAACCCCACTTTTGACAAACCATTTAACTCTTACAAAATAAATAAATGGGGACTTTAGCACTCCTTTGCCAATGGGCTTCTCATGCAGGTGCTTGCTTGGCAAAAGCCATGTCTATTTAGGGCTGAGAGAGGAGTGAAGCCAGCTGTGATCATGGATAACTGGTGGTGTATTAACATGTCCTGGTGCTCAGGAATGGCTGCTCTCTTCCAACAGGAGACCAGGCCCCGGATGGCAGAATTCTCTGTGAGAGCCACCATCATTTCTCGCTATGCTTTTACTACCGTTTCCTGCACTTTGGTGAACAGTGGCTCGGAGGCCCGGGAAGGTGTCTTTGAAATGCAGATACCTGTCACAGCTTTCATCTCCAATTTTACCATGTAGGTGAGCGGTTGTGCTGCACTGGAAAAGGGTGGGAGAGGGTTGAGCAGGGGTGTAGCCAATGCATACTCTAATTCCTCCCATTCCTGATTTTCCATTCCTCCTTGCCATCTCCAACAGGCCTTCTGTGTCCTCTAATAGGGTTGCCAGTTCAGGATTGTTCCAAGCCCTGAGGCTTCTATGCCAAAACCTGAGATCTAGAGTGTATCTACACTGTAGAAATAATGCAGGGATTCATAGTTTTGTGAGGCACTAGCACTCTTTGGCAGAGAAGGCTAAAGACCTTGTAAAACTACAAACCTCAGGATTACATAGGATGGACACCATCCTATGTAATCCTGAGGTTTGTAGTTTTACAAGGTCTTTAGCCTTCTCTGCCAAAGAGTGCTAGTGCCTCACAAAACTATGAATCCCAGGATTCTGTAGGATGGAGCCAGGGCAGTTAAAGTGGTATCAAGTTGCATTATTTCTGTAGTGTTAATGCACCCCAAGAGATGGCTCCTGATTATGATTATGATTATGATTATGATTCGGGAGAAAAAGCAAAGAGGAGTAGTAACACCCAATAGAGTGAGCCAGCAGGTTATAGTGGTTTAAGTGTTGGGCTGACTCTGGAGAACAGGGTTCAAATCCCTGCTCAGCCATGGAAACCCACTTCATGACCTTGGACAAGTCACAGTCTCTCAGCAGTGGGAAACCCCTTCTGAACAAATCTTGCCAAGAAAACCATGTGACAGGTTCACCTTAGGGTTGCCATATATTGGAAATTACTTAAAGGCACACAACAACAACAATAACAACACCCAATAAATAAGATATAGAAAAGAGACAAATTTTCAGACGATCCTTGCCGCGCAAAGATTGCCCGGGAGAGGTTCATTGCAGCAGCGTGGCAGAGGGTCGATTTCGGACGCCGCCGTGCCTGCTGCCAGATCGTCCGTCCCTCTTGCACTTAGGCTTGGAGCCTGCCGCACTATATTTAGCAAGATTTTATTCACGGAGGTTGTCCAAAATCGACCCTCTACCACGCTGCTGCAACGAACCTCTCCCGGGCGATCCTTGCGCGGCAAGGATCGTCTGAAAATATCCAAAGACTCAGGGCATTGAAAAAGAGATAATTTTATTCTTAAAAATAGGCCAATCTGTTTCAGCCTGGAAATTTGATCAGTTGTTGTTGAGTGGCAAGTCAACACATAGATAAATGCCACTGCGTCAGCGAGTCTAGTCTATATTTTGGACTAACAATGGGAGCCCATTCACACTACAGGATTAAAGTGCTATGATTCCACTTTAACTGCCATGGATCTGTCCTTGGGAATTGGAGTTGAGAGAGGGGTATTTCGAATTCTCAGCCAGAGAGCTCTGTGGCCTCAACAAACTATAAATTCCAGGATTCTGTGGGATGCAGTCATGGCATTTAAAGTGGGAACATAGCACTATAATCCTGTAGTGTGGAAGGGTCCCAGTTTCAGGATGTGGAGGACCAAAGATTCCCCACGTGTGACATAAGATGTTTTTTCCTGATTTCTGTGACAATATTCTACCTGATCTCTGTGATAATGTTCTACACCTTTGGCTCTAAACCTCTTAATTTTCATCTTCTTTTATTTGCTTCAGGGTTATCGGTGATAAGGTTTACCATGGGGATGTTGTTGGGAAAGACTGGAAGCCTGTTGATGTGGGAAGAAAGAACAGGTATTCAAGACCCACAGAAGAAGGGTAAGTATTGCATCATCTTTTTGCAGTATTCTGTATTTTGCAGTTTCTCTATCACTTTCAGGAGCCTTCTGTTCTGTGTGGATCCTGTCTGGGGTCTGCAGAGTAGTACTTGACCTACATGGTACCACCTCCCCTTCAGAGGGAGCAGTCAATCCACGCTGGTTATTAGCCCAAACTTTAAAGGTGCTGAATCCTGAGGCTAGGGATCAGCAATCTGGACAGCTCCTTTGACATTTGGGCTAAAACACAGATCAAATTTGCTTTCCCACTGACTTTTCCTCTTGAATCCATGGGATGCTTTCTGTAGATCTCTCATGAGGCCTGTGTTGGCATGGACCCCAAACTGTCAATGCCTCCTGTGAAACCTGGAAATCTCGCGCTAATAACGGTGTTGGCACATGATGACTAATTATTGTTAGCCACCTTGAATCCCATTTTGGGAGAAAGGCAGGATATAAGTGCAACAACAACAAAAGAAATATATCTTGTTTGGTACTCAAGAATCTGCCTTCTACTGACACCATTGGCAGCTCTTGGGTTCAATCCCCCCACCCCAAACTTTGGAAAACTTCCTCTGTTTTTGATGAAAACTCCCTGAAGCTGATGGCCAGATGGCAACCAGCAAAGCTGATTTTGGTTGAAAACTAGGAGAAGCATCCTGACAGGAAGAACAATTTGACAATGGAAGCCATTACTCAGAGGAGGGGCAAGAAGTCTCTCACCATAGGTCTCACAGCAGAAGCTCATGAAGCATTCTGGCCAATGGGGGATTTACTAGTTCTAGATTTCCTGCACGGAGCAGAGGAATGGACTAGATCAGTGGTTCTTAACCTGTGGTCTGTGGACTCCCAGGGGGTCGCAATGTCTTCACAGGAGGTCCACAAAGGCTGTTTGGCCCATCTCCTCCCCACAGTGGAGTGGCCATGTGACAGGTGTCAAAGCAAAGGCTAGCTGGCTGGCTGGCTTGGTCTGCACATTGCCATACAATCTGCTCCAGCCATAAACTTGCAGAAGAAGCAGAAGAAAAGTCTTCCCTCTCCCTGCAGTTCCTCTGAGGGAAGTTTTAATGGATGGTGTAATTAAATGATGATGATGGTGATGATGATAAGCCTTGAGGGTCTGCAGCAACAAAAGATATTTAAAGGCAGTCCCTGGTAAAGAAAAGGTTAAGAGCCAATGGACTAGATGGCTTTCATGGGTGCCTCCAGCAAAAGAGAGAGAGAAGTCTGAGTACAGACAGATTCAAGGCAATAATGGCACAACAACGGACAACATTTTAAGTTTGTTGAAACTAGTCAAAGAATTCTGGGAATTGTAGTTTGTGAGGATTCTTTCTGAGGGATCCAGGCTCCACTGGTTCATGAGAGTTATAATGGGTCAGAAACCACTTTAAATGTATTTATTTGATTGATATCCCCCTATTAAACCAGGGATCCAGCGTAGCATAGTGGCTCCAGTGTTCGACTATGACTCTGGATACCAGGGTTCGAATCCCCACACAGCCATGAAAGCCCACTGGGTGACCTTGGGCAAGTCACACACTCTCAGCCCTCAGAAAACCCTGTGATAGGTTCACCTTAGGGTTGCCATGAGTCAGAACTGACTTGAAGGCACACAACAACAACAACAACAATTATCCCAGGGCTGGAGTCAAGGCATCTAACAGCCATGTATAGTCTTGATATGTTTTGCTGCCGGAGCACAGAAGTTGCTCTGAGGTAGGGTTGCCAGGTTGGGCCCTGAAAAACTGGAGACCTAGGAAAAACTTGTTTCTGATGGCATAGGGGCAGGCTCTGGTGATATCATAAAGTGTGACACATTAAGCAGTAACCACAGATGCACAGAGTATACCATTCAAGCAGAAAACATCAACTCTAACAAAGAATGTATGTATACACATTTTTCAAAGCAGTGCTCTTGCCCTGAGATTCCTCCCCCTTGTCCTGGAGCTGGGAGAAGAAGGTCCAGGCCTTGAAATCTGGGAACCCTACTATGAGACCGAACTCAGAAATATTATTTTGGGGGGCTGCCACTAGTCATGCTGGTGGGGGATTCTGGGTGTTGCAGTTGAAGAAAAATGTTTCCAAGCACTGGACAAAACTCTTTGATTGGTTTGCCTGCAGTCTTTTCCTGTTCTTTTGCCCCCCCCCCATGCCCTCCCCAGAGACTCAGGGGCCCAGGTCACCATGGCAGCCAAAATAGCTGCTCCCACTGTTTGTCAGTGCTGATGTAGTGGGCGAGGGGACTCTGGAAAGCCTCACGCTGCTGACCACCCCATGAATTCTCCTGACAGGGAAAATGGAGTTGAGATGTTCAGAGCCTCTGGAATGATCCCCCGGAAAGCCGAAGCTGTCTTCCTCCTGCACTACGAAGAACTCTTACAGAGGAGGCTGGGAAAATATCAGTACACCGTCAGCATCCGGCCTCAGCAATTGGTGGGGAAGTTACGTGTGGAGGTCAACATCCTGGAAAACTCAGGGATCAATTCTTTGGAAGTGCCCCCACTCCAAAGGAGCAAGAGCAAAAGCACAGGGGAGAACGAAGGTGAGCAGAACCAGATTTTTAGCAAATACTATAGTATTTTTTGTAGTGCTATGCTGATTGAGGGATTTGGGGCCATGTTGGCTGGAGGATTCTGGGAGCGGTAGTACTGAGTGGGAGTAGATTTCAGTAAAATCTATCACATGGGGGAGAGAAATGGAGAGTTGTATGAGGGACAATTTTATTCCTTAGGACACCCATCTCATAGCAAGAAAAGAACAAGATGGCTTCCTATACCAAATCAAGCCATTGGTCCATCTAGCTTGATAGTGTCTGTTCAGCCTTCACCAATACAGTATAGTGTTCGACAGATATATTGGTCAAGTATGGTTGGGGATATTGGGAATTGTAGTCCACACCTCTGGAGGGTGCCAGTTGGGGAGGGCTGGTCTACTCTACCTGGTAGTGGTTCTCCAAGGCCTCAGGGATAGTATCATTGGATCATGCACTGCAGAGCCTGCACTGAGTAAGAGGCTGGAACAGGGGACCTCCAAGAACCCTTCTAGGTGAAACACAATTACAGGCTTTGCTGATTTTTAGAATAAGCCTTTAAAAGCTGTGTCTTAAAACTTGAGGGAAGTTTTAAGTTGAAAACCAAGTCTCAGACATTTTTTAAAAAAGTACAGAATCTGTACTTTTGTGAATTTTCAAGTTTTGCTGTTTAGATTTTTTTTAAAAAAAGATATATTTTAAGAGATGCTGGCGTTAGACTTCAGCAGTGATACTTCTCCCATGTAAGCTTTCCTTCTCCAATGACTGTATCCAACATCCATAACTGGAAGAAATGTCATTACAATAGAGATTGCAAACTTTTAATTTTGAGTAAGCACATTTGAGCTAGGAAATGTTTTGTCACTATGCGTTTGATTTGGTTGACTCCTGATTTGGTGAAGTCTGTAAGTCAGCACTACTACCCAGAATAAATATGTGCAACCACTGTTGATGTAATGGCTAGAGCAGGGTTGGGGAACATGGATGTTGTTGGATTGCAAATCCCATTGATCATGAGGGCTGGGGCTGATGGATGTTGGAGTTCACTAGCAAATGGGCAGACCACAGATCCCCCGCTGTGCTGAAAGTGTGGAACTGACACGTTGGAGATTTTTGGACGCCTCTTTCAGCCTCTTGCTGCAGAAGCAGCCTCCAGTGCAGTACCGAGGCTGCCGCACGGCAAGGGGTCCATTTCGGATGACGCCGTTTCTCTCTCAGCGTCATCTGTTACTCTTGCAGCTAGCATTGGAGGCGGCCGCACTGCTTTTCACTCACAGAAGTTGTCCGTGAGTAAAAAACAGCGCGACCACCTCCAATGCTAGCTGCAAGAGTCACGGACGATGCCAAGAGAGAAACGGCGTCGTCCGAAATGGACCCCTTGCCACGCGGCAGCTTCGGTACTGCACCGGAGGCTGCTTGCGTGGCAAGAGGCTGAAACAGGCATCCGAAAATCTCCATAGATTCAAATCTACATTCAGGGGTATAGCTATGGGGAGTACAAAATGAGAGCACTGTCCCTCAAAGTAAGAATTCTGCCACCCTTGAAATTTTCCTTCATTCCCCAAATATCAGCATTGCAGAGACTGAGGGGTTATCTAGACGGTGAAAATACTCCTCATAGAATTCACAGAGAATACGATCTTTCCCAATGAGATCTGAACGAGATTCATGGTATTTGGAAGGAGGGGGGCCAAAATCACCGCAAATCATGCAGTAAAAGGAATCGCCGTCCCCGCCCCATGTTTTCTGGAAAATGCACATGGGTGCACATTTTTGGATTTGCAGGTATCAACATTTGCATCCCTGCGCATTTTTGCTCCATTGCTGTTTATGAGCTTGTGCAGACAATCAATTTGAATGAATGAGAGTGGATGCAAATATGCACACAACCGTGAAGACAAAACTACTTCACTGCAAATGAGCGGAAATGCGCACCTACTCGCAGTAAACGGTGGTGTCTAGACAGGCCCTGAGATGCTGGAAATTATTTATACCTAGCACTCTTATATTTGCTGTGTTCACATTCACTTAGTATGTTTGCCTGCCCTTTTTCTCTGGGTGCTCAAACTGTATTTCTAGATACTCTACTTAAGTTTTATGTTACTGCAATGCTAGAAATCTGGCGACTGGAGGGAACATTCATGGGGGGGGGTGATTCTTATGTAGAGGGCAACACCCTCATTTTGCCCCGTGCTACACCCTTGCCTATATTTAACGGTAACATTTTTGGGCTGATGTTGCATAGCCATTTTCTGACGACCTTACACACTTCATAGTGTTGCCACTGAGAAGTTCAGATGTGGGGACAGGCAAGATGTTCTTTTAGAAGTAGGAAGGGATGAACACAGACATAAAATACATTTCAGCATCTGAGAACCATCATCCTGACCTCCGCCTGGGACTGTCTTTTATTTTAAGCAAAATGGATTTCCCCCGCCCCCATCCAGCTGTGCCAAATCACGTAGGAAGTCATGTTTCTTGATAGGGCTGGAAAAAGCCATGTTACCAAAAACAAGACCTCCCCCCCCCAAAAAAAAAGACAGACAGAAAGAAAGAAAGAAAAAGAAAAAGAAAAAGAAAAAGAAAAAGAAAAAGAAAAAGAAAAAGAAAAAGAAAAAGAAGACGACTTTGCCAAAAGCAGTAGCCAGCAGGTCAGGCAAAGGCAGACTACCACTCACTCCTTTGTGTTTCCCTGTTCACATTTGCTTTGTTTTATGTTTTAATTGTCACTTTATAAGTTGGCAGCCCTGAAAGACAGGATGTGAGGCAGTCCATTTGCTTGGAAAACACAACACCGTTTCAGTGTGGAATGAGGATGGGGTCGTTTCCACGGCAAAATAAATCCTCAAAGAATGCGACAAGAAGCCTGATAGTTCCCACGCATCTCGAAGCAACAGCGCCCTTTTCAAAAGGAGGGGGTGCAAAAAACCCATAAGTTGCGCAGTATCAGCTTTCGCTAGTTTTCCGCACTTTTTTGATTAAGTTCGCGAAAATGCGCATACTTTACCGTGGGAACTAACGATCGTGTAAACTGGCATCTGCCTTTTCGAATTACTGTGAGCAGAGCTGAATCCTGATTGGTTGGAGTGCTTTATCCGAATAGACTGAAGGGTTGGAGAGAAGAAATTCACCCTCCTTCTGCTTGCAACTCACTTTGGAAAACGGAGCCCTTCCTGTCTATCTTTTGGGGGGTGGGGGGGGTGGGAAGATGCTTCGCTGCTTCGCTGGGGTGTGTGTGTGTGTGTGTGCTGGAAAACAGCCGATCGCATGTTCGTTCTTTTGTTTGTTTGTCCTTCCATTCACTTGCCTTTATTCAAGCCTTCGGAGGGAGGGAAACCAAATGAGGCAAGCCCTAGTTCTGTGGTGTGTGTTTGTGTGTGCATGCAATCTGCTCCACTATGCTTTTGCTTGTTCGTGCTTTCATTGACTCCTTTCTTTACAAAAGCCTTTCAGGGCTGGGGAAGACGGGGGAGTTTGTCAGATCGCTCTTTCGATTGCTTGTTTGTTTGTCCTTTTTCTTTCCTCTCATTATTTATGGTTTCCATGACCCCCTCCTTGCTCCCTCCCCGCCTCCTGCCTGACTTTAATCATCTGGAGGCGATTCCCCCCCACCTTTGCCTGTGTGAATTAAGCAAAACAGAAAGTGTCTGGATCATTCGAAACTGCCAGGCACTGTGTGATTTATGCGCTCCTGATATGAAAGGACGGTAATCCGGAATCTGGCGAACTTTTTCCTGTCGTGGAACCGGCCCCGATGTGAGCCAGAGTTCAGATTTTGCGATCCCTGAGATTGTAGCAACACTAGAGGGCTGTCAGAATGAATTGAGCTCTCTTGAAATGGCCCAACTCAAGGCTTTGTCTTGAATCTGGAACTGTAGTGGTGGCATAGAGGAAGATGCTTTAGACCAGTGGCTCTTAAACTTTTCTTTACTAGGGACCCCCTTTAAACATATTTTGTTGCCGTGGACACCCAAGATTTAACAAAAGGTTTAAAACAACAACAATAATACTATTATAACATCCATTAAACCTTCCCTGAGAGGCATTGGAGGGGGAGGGAAGATTTTTCTCCTGCTTCTTCCCACAAATTTGTGGCTGGAGCAGACTGATTTATGGCAATGAGCAGGCCAAGCCACCCAGTCAGCCAGCCTTTGCTTTACCTTCTGTCAAGTGGCTGTTTGACTGCAAGGAGGCAGTGGGTTGAGCATCCTTCAAGCCTTCACAGACCCCTTGTGAGGACATTGACCATAGGGTAAGAACCACTGCTTTAGACCAAGACAGAATACAGTTTGCACATTTCAAAGATAAAACTGGACACGTGTGGCCAAACGACATTGGAGTGTGGTCAAAATGGGCAAAAGGTATTAATGAGGAAGAATGCGCAAGCTAGGAGAGGCTGCAGGAGCTTGCCTTTGCCTGAGTCTGCTGGGAAGGGCAAGATTCTGTCCTCTCCACTTCTGTTCCCTTTGCTGAGTCAACTGAGTGCAAATTACTTTTGCACTTTGAACTCTGTTTGCAGCAATTGAAGTAAGCTGAGGACTAAGGGGCAAGTGGGAGGAAGACTGAGAAACTGGGACATTTTAAAAGCAGCTGGGAAAAGTGGGATGACAGAGGATTAATCAAAGTGATGAGATGATTCTGTCCTGGTATGATGCAGTTGTAGATGTGGGGCAAGGGACGCTTTCCTACTTAGCTTTCAACTGGGCAAGCAGGTATCCCTCTGTATGCAAAGGCAGAAGCAACAGCACCTTGCAAGTAGCTATCTCTGGGTAGAAGGTCATACTCTCCAGATGTTCTGATTTGACAGGGACAGTCCTGATTAATCCTCTGTCATCCCACATTTTCAGTTCCTTTTAAAATGTCCCGGTTTCTTTCTCCTCCTTTGCCCTCAGCTTCCTTCAATTGCTGCAAACTAAGTTCAAAGCAAAAAAAAAAAATGGTTTGCACTCAATTAACTCAACAGGGGAGAGAGGAGAGGAGGGGACAGAAACTTGTCCTTCCCATCAGGCTAAGTAGACTGCTGCAACCGCTTGTGTGTTCTTCCTTATTAATAACTTTTGGTAACTTGTCCACACTGTGATGTTGCTTGGCCAAACATGTCTCAGTTTTCATCTGTGAAATATTGGTGGGTTCATAGATTGATTATGTGTCTTCTTATAGAATGTTTTCTTTCTATACTCACTCAGCTTGGTTTTATATATGCTCTGAATGTAAGCAATTGAATCCAGGTGTCCATTTCTTGGGAAATACACAATGCATTAATGTCTGGCTATGAGCAAGGACTGGGGAGATGAATGATGGAATAGCTAATTTTAAAAGGGACAGTTCCCTTTTTAATGAGTCACACAAGTAGATCTGTATACAGGAGGCCTCAGCTGTTTGTTTTCCTCAGACAGGAAATTTGCAGGCAAGTGAAATTTGGAAAATCATTTTCTGAGCCAGGCAGGTGTTGAGATTTTTTTTTTTAAAAAAAAGAAGAAGATAAAATAATAATTACTAATATTATTATTTTGGCTCCCACCAACAAAACAGTGAACGGGAACTGGAGTGAGGAAGTTTTGCTCTTTTGGATGGCCTCGCGGTCAGGCATCTCTCCAAATGACATCAAACCCCAGAATTCCCCTTTCTTTCCTCAGTGGGATATCTGTTTCCATTCTGTTCTTTACCTCAGCCTATGTGTGCTGTTTTTCTGAGCTACATTTGTGACAGAGCTATAATGAATACTATAATGAATTAAATGTCAATGGCATTTACAAGTGGGGCCTGCAACAAAATGTTGCAGTGCAGACTGATTCTATCTGAGCTGACAGCCAGTATAATTCAGCAAGCACAAGTGTACATGTATGGACCAGTCCCAGGTTATAAAAAGCATGTAATCTTAAAGAACACTTAATAACATAAATATACCACAAACAGAAGCCAACTTAACATACGTTGCATAAAATATATAATATAGCATATAATATGAATTATAAACACAATAGTCAGTTCTAATAACATCATAAAGATAAGCAGGCATGGCTAATGAGACTGTGGTAGAGTTGTTTCATATAAAGACTTATTTGGATTCTACACCAAGTTCTTTATTCATGAACTCAAACAGAACAAATCAAAATACAACAAGCTTACTATGGGCTTTATCAGACTAGCGCCTAAAAATGCTGTAATGCCACGAATGCGGATAGCGGAAACATTTTGGCATTATTACACTTACTATCACATGTTGCTGTAATCACATGAAAGAATTGCCGCAGAATCATTGCACAACAACCACTAGCTCTGTAAGAACAGGAGTTTACTTCCATGATTTGTATGGGTGAGATTTCGGTGGTTCTTGCAAGAAGATGCGAGTGCACTTAAAAAAAACCCAGACACCTTAACTAACAAAGTAAATGAACTCACAAGCACTGAAAAAAACCTTAACACCTTGAAACTAAATGGGACAGATCACAAAAAGAGCGTTCTGTGCTTTGTTTTCATGTTCTCACCTGGAAGTTTTCTTGCTGAGGACTGCCCATTCACACTGTAATCTCTCAAATACAATGGGACGTGGTTTCGCACACCCACAATACCATGAAAAAAGCACTATTGACGATCTATTGATGGGTTAACCCATCAATTAAAAGCAATGGGTTTTTTGTGGCTGGAGCATGGAGTAATAACGCGAAGACGACAATGTCATGCGATAGCAGAGCCCATTCACACTACCATGATGTCATAATCCCACTATTTTTGCCACATCTGATAAGGAGTGTTCAAACAACATTCCACAGATGATTGTTGTTATGTGTTTTCAAGCTGATTCTGACTTGTGGCAACCCAATTGTAGGCTATCCCCAGCAAGCTTTACTCAGAAGAGGTTTACTATTTCCTTCCTCTAAAGCTGAGAGAGTGCAACTTCCCCAAAGTCACCCAGTGGGTTTCTGGGGACAAGCAGTGATTCAAACTCTGGTTTCCCAGGATCCTAGTCCAACACTCAAACCACTACACCACGCTGGCTCTCTTTTTGGTTTGAATATGATCACTCATAGATTGGATTTTAGCTGCATTCTGTTCTAATTCATGTTGTAAGTTGCCTTGAGTTTTGCAAGGTGGGACAATGAATCAATCAATGCTTTGCATCTTATCTTACCCATCATCTTTGGGTGGTGGAGGACATTGTGCCATTATCAATGTTGAAAACAGATTCAGTTGCCAGAACAGTCAGCATTTGCACATGGAATGGGTGGGAGACACCCTTTTGTCCTTTGCCTCAGGCAGCAGATAGTGTTAGGCTTGTCTTGAACACTATACAGACAGTCAGGAGGCTGCCCATAAGAGGTTATGATGAATACACCACGTTTGACAGTTCTGAGTTTACAGATCCTGACTTCAGTCAATGATATGATTCTACAGCAGATGATGTTGCTCCACCACCTTCAACAGTGGTTGGCCAGACCAAAACCTTAGCCAAAGTAACCTTCAGTCCAACTGTGGTCCAGCAAGCCAAAATTGCAAGGAATGGAATTCTGGGAGATTTTATCATCCGATATGACGTCAACCGGGAGCTGAGTGTTGGGGATATTCAGGTATGGTGTTGGCTGCCTGCTGTTCATCATATTATTAATGATGCAGTCCGTGAAATAGATTTCTAGGGTGGACAAGTTTTGATGTTCCAGATGTTGATTGACTGCAACTCCCATCAGCCCTAGCCAACATCGTTAATTGTGAAGGATCATGGGAGATGAAGCTCCAAAACATCTGGAGGGCCACGTGTTGCCCACTTCTTGCTCATTGGGTAAGGTCATGTGGAATTGTCTGCAGCAGAAGTTGGAATTCTGCAACCCTCCAAGTGTCACTGGGCTGCAGCTCTCAGAAATCCTAACTAGCATAGTCAATGGTGAAGAATGCTGAGAGATGCAGTTCATCAACATCTGGAAGGGCCCATTATTCCCATTAAGGCTGCGAGTTCGGGATAACCCCAGGTTCTGAAGTTTCTGGACCAAAACCTGAAACATAGATATGATGTCTGGTGATGTCATTAGGTGTTACACATGATGTACCAACCACAGTTCAAACACGCACAAACACCAAACATATTTTCCTATTTGGAAATTAAGACAGAAATCTTAGCTAAAGGAGTTGTTCCCTGATCAAGATGAAATGAGGGGATTATTACTTTTTTCTTTTAAATAGGGGATTAATAAGGAATTAGGAAATGGTATAAGGGACTTGCTTCTAGTCATAGGGTGGATGCAGAGCAGAGTGGAGGGTGAGTCCTGGCACCACAACAAATGAGAGGGAAGTAGGAAGTTAACTAAGTAAATACATAGGCATCCCCTCTTCTAGAGTCTTTGCAAATTGGAGCAACATATCAATTAAACCTTTCAAATTGTAGCAAGCTATAAGATGAGCTGGAGATTTGCACACAGTCTTTTCTTCTTGCCTGAAGCTAAACCCACCAAAACCTGAGAATTTATACCATCTTCTCCCCCCCCCCCGAGATGACCCACAGAAACTGGAGACTCAGGGCCAGGCCCCAGAATCTGGCCACCCTAATTTTCTACCCTTGGTCTAGGCTTTGGGGTACCATGATGCTCGGTGACCAACGTGGGTTTCAAGGGCTCTCTGTGGTGAGCAACCATTTCCAATTTGGCTACTGGGGAATTCCAAGGTGGGTGCAAGACAGGGATCTGCCCCTAGCCTTCCAAAAAGCTTGATGCTGTGTGTAATAACTTCTGTGCATAGCTGAGTCAGCCTTAAGAAACTGCTCTTTAAGTATGGGTCTGACTAGGGCAGTTACCCTGTAATTACATTGCTTCAAATGCATGGTCTCCATGTGCATGGTGCAGATATCATGCTGAAGTTAAGCAAGTCTTAGCCTGGTTAGCACCTGGATGGGAGACCACCTGGGGACCTCATATATTGACCACCTGGAGTTCTCCAGCAGAAGAAACCCAATATATAAGTGAAAGGTGATGAGCCTTGTTCTTCCCAAAGGATGAAATTCTGGGGGACAGAATTCCTGGGGAGGATAAGGCAAAAGTAAAAAAGATGGGACCCAAAAATAGTAGCATATTTTAGCTTTTACTCCCAGTATATAAGTCTTAGGAGAGGGATTTCAGCCACTCTCTCTCTCCTGCCTTATCTCACAGAATGTCATCAGTCTCAGGATCAATTTGAATTGAATTGAGCTTTAGTAGCTGCCAGGCTAAATCACCATTTGGCATTCCTCAGGCTCCACAGGTCCTTTCACATTACATGGTTATAGCACTAAGATTCTACTTTAACAGCCATGGTTCCATCCTATGGAATCCTGGGATTTGTACTTTGAAGAAGCACTAGAGCTCTCTGGCTGAGAATTCGAAATGCCCCTCCCTGAACTGCAGATCCCAGGATTCCATAAGATAGATCCATGGCAGTTAGAGTGGAATCATAGCACTATAATTATGTAGGAGATTATCACACAAGGCTAGAAAAATAGAATTAAAATAGGATAGTAGTCTCTATGGCCAAACCTTATCACACAATGTCATGACTGTCCTGTAGGTGGCGTGTGTACTGCTACTGTGGTGTCCCTTTTAATTGACAGGAAAAGCCTGAAAATAGCTCTAAATGTCACTATTGTTCTGCTGATGGCCCTGGTCCCATTCACTATTCCAAAGCAGGCTAACTCCATACCTGCCTGGTTTTTTTGAAAAAAATATATCTTTGTTTTGTTTGCATAATTACAGTAAAAACAATTAAAAATATTTTTATTTTATCATATTGCTGTAAGTATGCAAACACAACAAAGATAAAAATGAAAAACCTGACAGGTCCATAGTTAGCATGCTTTGGAATAGCAAGTGAGAGAAGGAAAGGGCAGGAGAGGAGGAGATTCAGGCCCCCTCATGGACTGACTGCTGTAATGCTGGAACTGGAGCAAAGAGTCTTATCACACCAGAGGGGTTTTCAAAGCAGCAGAGTCATGCAAAAGAAGGGAGGTGTGATAAGAATTTTTTTCAAAGTGGTATGTTGCTGGTTCCTTTCATAACATGATTGTGCTCAGATACTAGCCTCGTGTGATAATCTCTGTAGTGTGAAAGGGCTTCAGTTTCAGGACATGCTGGCTGAGATCCTGCATTGCACTGTGGGATAGTCAAGTTCTCCCAGGTATTATTGCATCTCATCTCCCTCCCTGCACACTTAAGCTACTTTTTTCTTCTTCCTGGACACCTCTCCCCACAGCCATTCAGTGATCAGTGGAGGACAGGGATGGATGAGGGACAGCCAGGCAGCCAACTGGTTCTGTTCCTGCTGATGATGTCCACCTCCTGGACTGCTGGAGAACCTCCCTGAAGTCCAGGAGGTTGCCTCTTTCTTCATGATGGTGGCAGTAGGAACAGAGCCAGCTTTCTGTCTGTTCCTCACTCTCCCCTGGCCACTGAATGTCTGTGAGTGAGGAATCCAACCAGAAAACAAAGACATAGCCATGTTAGTCTGGAATATCAGTTGCAAAGGGATCTTGTAGTACCTGCCTTCTTCCTGCCTTTGTCCCTCAATGACCATTGTTAAACTGAACTTGTCACCTCATTGCCACACCCACAAGTTTTCCATTTCTACATGGATTCAACAATCTGCTTATAAGGTCTCTTCTTAGGCATTAGGTTCATTCCATGTATCTGAGACAGTTGACCAAGGGCTCATCTACACTAGCCAGGATATGCTGGTTCCCCACTGGCACATCCTGGCTGTGGAGCTGACCTGCTTCTACCCCCATTACCTGGAGAAAATGGGCCAAAGTCCAAACAGGATGCTGGCCTATTGCTGAAGCTGCCACCACTGCCATTTTCCCTGCTAATGGGGAAGCCAGGCAGGGGTCCCACAACATCTAACTGAAGGCCCTCTGCATATGACCAGCCTTGGTCACATGCTGCAGGACTCCTGTCTGGCTTCCAGGAGAGCCAGGGAGCTGGTAGCAGCATCAAAGAATGGCATACCAGACAGGCTCCTGAAGACATGCAGGGCTCGATCTGGTTTTTGCTGGGTAAACCTGGTATTATATTAGAACGGTTTATTAGACCCTATCCTGGCTTGCCCCTGTTCCAGCCCCATATCTGCCCTGGGGGTCATTTGGACTGCTTGGGAGAAGATCAGGGTATGTGCCCTGCATCATTTGGACTGCACGGCTCTGGAACAGGGGCAAGCTGGAGTAAATTGCCTGTGTTGATAAGCCCATAGTCTATGAAATCTTAAGCTACAACTCAATTGGTCTCAAAGGTGCTAGAAAACAGATAAGTGGTTTGGAGTGATTTAGGTGTAAATTTTTCCATCTGGCATGACTGAAAAAAGGTTACATATGTACATACATACACAGATGTAAGTTTCAGTTACACCTCTGTTTGTCACTAAGAGGATGCTCACCATAGCGTCTGAAGCCATGGGGGCACAGTAGACATGACGTCAAGCTTCCTTTTCCTTCTCTTCCCACCAGGTTTTGAATGGCTACTTTGTGCATTATTTTGCTCCCAAAGACCTCCCCCCACTACCGAAGAATGTTGTGTTTGTGCTCGACAGCAGCGCCTCCATGGTGGGAATGAAGCTGAGGCAGGTGAGGCAGGTCTTGGTTTCAGGGGCTGAAGGATGTGGAATGCTGGAGGTACGGTTGGAAGTTCTTGTTGTTGGGGAGGGGGACTTCTTGGGTCTTTCCACACTATGGACATTATCAGATGAGCCTCTAAAAACGTTTCTTTCCTACCACGTTTTAAACCGTAAGTGTGCTGGCAAAATACCCTTTTGATTATATGTTGCTGTAATACCGTGAAAAAGCAGCCCTGTACTTCCATGTTGGTGGGTGCATGTAATCTTAGCGGTTCTCACAAGAAGATGCAAGTGTGCTTAAAAGTCTAAAAACAGCTACATTAAAAAACAAAATGAATGCACAAGCACTGAAACACACTTAAAAGCTTGCCTGCAAAATGGGGAGGTTCATAAAAAGAGCGTCCCATACCTAGTTTTCGCATTGTCTCCCAGAAGTGTTCTGGCGGGGACCACCCATTGATGCTGGAATCACGCCAGCAGAACAGGGTACGGTTTCAGATGCACACAATTATGTGGAAAAACCATCATGGCTGATCAATTGGCAGCTTGGCCCATCAATAAAAAAGAACGCCTTATTCACAACACAAAATTGCGAAAGCACAATGTTGTGCAAAATAGTTATGATGCCACATTTGCTGTGTTTGATAAAGTCCTATATAATTATAGCATTTTGATCCCACTTTAAGTGCCATGGGTTCCATCCTATGGAATCCTGGGATTTGCAGTTTAGGGAGTGGTATTGGAATTCTTAGCCAGAGTGTTTAGTACCTTGGCAAATTACAACACCCCAGGACTCCATAGGATGCAGTCATAGCAGTTAAACTTATACTCACGCATGATGGAAGGAGCTGGAGGGACTCCACGGGGTGATTCTGAAGGAACCCATATGCTCTATAACACCCTTTGCTGGTGCAGTTGGGGTGTTTGTTTTTATTGCAACCTCTTCCCCCACCTCCCACCCCCCAAAAATCAAAAGAAAGCAAACATGATAAAATGGAGGGGGAAATCTTGATAGTCATAATAGTATTGCCCAGCTGTGGGTTTGGGGCTAAGATTAATAGTTAATAGTTTACAAATAGTTGAATAGTTTATAAATCATTTTGTAAGGTATTTAAGAATTCTCTGCCAGAGAGCTCTAGTGTTTCACCAAACTACAGATCCCAGGATTTCATATGATGTAGCCATGGCAGCTAAAGTGAGATCTAAGTGAAATAATTCTGTGGTGTGAAAGACAATTTTGTCTCAAGATGTAGGAAGTTGGGGTGACAATGATGCAGCCAGTGGTGTGTCTTGCATGGAATGAATGGAATTGTTTTGGTCTGATTTTTAGGTACCCAAAGGGAGGGTAACTTTCCATGGTAGTGGGATTGCATGGTCTTGTGAGGCAAGAGGCTATGCTGACAGTAGCACTGCTGCTGGTAGTAGGGTTTCCCCTATCAGACAGGCTTTTGCCAAGTGCCAGAAGATGAGACTACTAGGTTGGAGGACATTCAACCAGCTACTGAAGAAAAGCAGTGGACAATGTGGCTAATGATGCAGCTGGATTCAAGCTGAAATGATATTCAGCTGCTGAGATGCTCAGAGGTGAAAGGAAAGTCCAAAGCTGCACAAGAACATGAAATGTCAGAAGCATGAATCAGGGGAAGCTGTAAAACAAGAAATGCAAGGTATAAATGTTGCAATATTTGAGGTGAGCAAGCTAAAGTGGACAGGAAAGGGACATCTCCAGTCAGATAATTACACAGAGAGCCAACATGGTGAAGTAGCTTGAGCATTGGGCGATGACTCTGGAGACCATGGTTCAAATCCCTGCTTGGCCATAGAAACCCAAGAGATGACCTTGGGCAAGTCACTCTCTTTCAGCCTCAGAGGAAGGCAAAGGCAACCCCCTCTGAACAAATCTTGCATAGAAAACTCCATGATAGGTTTGCCTTGGGGTTGCCATAAGTTGGAACTGACTTGAAGGCACACAACAAGAAAACCTACACAGTGTTTTACTCAGGAAATGAAAATCTAAGAAGAAATGTGATGGCATTAATAGTGAGGAGAGATTTAGCAGAGAAGACAGGACTCATAAGAAGACACAACAACACTTGGTAAGTTGGAAGGCAGTAGGAAAAGATGAAGAGGCTTATTACACGAGGGAATGGAAACAGAAGTGCAGCCCAATAATAGCACCTCCCATTCTGCCTTATTGCATGGTGTCAGCATTCTTCATCTGTTCTTCCATTCTGGTCCCATGGGAGATAGTGGTAAATGCAAGTCTTTTTTTCTAACAGATTTTTCCAGTTAGAAAAAAGACTTGCATTTACCACTGACTCCCATGGGACCAGAACGGAAGAACAGATGAAGAATGCTGACATCATGCCATTAGACAGAATGGAAAGCAAAACGTTCTAGCTGCATCCTTGTGTGATAAGCCTCAAAGACCGCATTACAGGTGGATAGACTCACAAGACCTGATCAGGACTCTTAACAGGATGGCTTGGAAGTCTCTCATTCATAGGATCACCATAAATTGAAGCCAACTTGACGGCAATTAACAACAAGCAACAAAGGATGGGATCCTCCACCTCCCTCTAGAACCTCCCTCCCAACCCTGCTGTATTCTCTTTTAAGCAAAACTTCATCTTCTAAGAGTCCAGTTTCTGGGGCAAGTCATGCAGGGAAAGGAAGATTAAGATTTCTTCCTGCCAGGAGTTGGTGTGAACAGGCCAGCTCTGTGGGTCATGGATTAACCTCTGCAAGAGGTTTTACTTTCACCTGATGAGGCCAGGATTATGAAGCAATTAGCGTTTTTGGCTCACCCACAGCCCCAGGCTTCACTGTTAACTCTTCAAAACCTGCAACACAACTTCAGGACCACATTTAGCTCTCATTTGATTCAGTGGGGCTTAAATGTATGTAACTGTATAGTGGAATGTGGTTGTGGGTTTTGAAGGGTAAAGAAGACAGATGCCATATTGTTGGAATTGCTTGGGTTGCTGCTTTAAGAAATTCACCTTCTTTCTCATTCAAACAAAAGACTGAGAGAGCATTTGCAGGGCAACACTTTATTTATTTAGAGTATTTATACACCAAATCACAAGGCTCTCAGAGCAGCTTATAAATTCTTAGCAACAGTACATTTCTATACTGCTTTGGATGGAAAGCTGAGTGAACCTTGGAGCCCTGCAGGATTGAACTCACAACATTGTGGCTGCAGTACTGGCATTTAACCACTGCGCCACCAGGCTGTGCTGAAGAATGCTTCTTTTTCTTGTGTGCCTTTAAGTCATTTCTGATTTATGGCAACTTTAAGGTGAACCTATCATGGGGTTTTCTTGGCCAGATTTGTTCAGTGAGGGTTTTCCTTTGTCTTCCTCTGAGGCTGAGAAAGTGTGACTTGCCCTTCACTCCCAAAATTTCTAGTATTGTAGGAGTGAGATGCTGAAAATCATTCACTTCCTGAACTCTCATATTTGCTTTGTTTGCATTCCGTTGGTAACTTTGGGTGCCGAAACTGTATTTCTAAATGTTTGGTTGAAGTTTTAAGTTAATGCTAGAAATTTAGAGACTGAAGAAAAAGTTTGGTGGGGGAGACAGAATTCTTATTAGGAAGTGATATTCTCATTTTGCCCCCTAGAGTTACACTCTGAGTTCTCTGTGTCAGAGAATTTTAAGTACCCCCCCAACTGCAAATCCCAGCATTCCATACGATGGAACCATGACAGTTAAAGCAATAGCAATAGCATTGATATTTCTGTACTGCTTATCAGTGCAAAGCACTCCCTAAGCGGTTTACAATGTGTTAACTAATTGCCACCGACAAGCTGGGTACTCATTTTACTGACCTCCAGAAGGATGGAAGGCTGAGTCAACCTTGGAGCCCTGTAGGATTGAACTCACAATGTAGTGGCTGCAGTACTGACATTTAACCACTGAGCCACCAGGGCTCCCTGTGGAATCATAGTGCTGTTATTGTGCAGTCTGAAAGGGCCCTAAATGAAGTACTTAAAATTCTCTGCTGTAGAAATCTAGTCCACCACTTAAATACAGTTGCCAAGGTACTCTGAGACAAGAAGAATGGGTGATTATATTAGATTAATTCTGTAGTCTAGACAAGTGCTTGGATACCTCAATTGAAGTTCAGGCCAATTTCACATTACACAAATAATCCAGTTTGAAACTAGGTTATTTCCCATGGCTACTTCCTATAGAATCCTGGGATTTGTAGTTTGGTGAGGCACCAGCACTCTTTGGAAGAGAGGGCTAGAGACCTTATAAAACTACAAATTCCAGGATTCAATAGGAAAGAACCATGGCAAATAATCCAATTTCAAACTGGATTATTTGTATAGTGTCGATTTGGCCTCAGAGGAACAGACCGAAGCTGTCTAGCACAGTATTCAAAGTACCTTAAATAATTACAGGTCCCAGGATTCCATTGGATGGAGCCATGGCAGTTTAAATGTGGACCAAACTGCTATAACAACATAGGGCAGATACACTCAAGTATAAGGTCTTACATCTCGGACTGGGAAAAGTTACTTTTCCAGATGACAGCTCCCAGAATCCCCCAGCCAGCTTGACCATGGTGCATCCCCAAAACAAGATGGATCCTAAATAGTCCGTGCTTGTACATATAAAAAGCATGGGGCTTGGTTACACGATGAAAAAAAAAAAACCCTGAAGAATTTACCAAGATTCCTAATTGTTTACATGCATTGCGCCACAAAGTTGCCTCTTTCAGAAGGAGGGGGGCACAAAAACCCATTAGTAATGCAAGAAAGGATTTCGGAACGTTTCCCAACTTTTTTGAAAAGTATCACATTTTCGATAGTCTGAACAACCATTACACTAAGTGCTGTGTGAATTACCAGCAATCTTTCCGATACTTTCACGGCAGAGCTTTGCCATGATTGGTTGAACTCATCAGGAAGGGGTTTGGACAAGAAAGGGATGGAGGAAAGATCCATCCACTGTTGTTTCCAGCCACGGAAAAGACTGAGTGCTAGCCGTGTGTGTGTGTGTGTGTGTGTGTGTGTGTGTTTCGTTCCCTCCCTCCCTCCCTGGTATCTTCGTGCTTAGCTGCTGCCATCTGAAGAATTCCAAGCTAGCCTTTTCCAATCTCTGTGTGTGAATGTGTATGTTCATTCGTCTCTCCTCCTGAGACCCCCTTTCCTTTCCTTCCCTCCCTCCCTCATCATGCTTGGCTGCAGCCAGCTGAAGAATCCTAAAGTAGCCTGTGTGTGTGTGTGTGTGTGTGTGTGTGTGTGTGTGACACTCCATGCTATAGGAATTGAAATTAGGCATTCCTGTGGTAATCAGAGGATGTGCTTGGGAGGCCACGCCCCTGCCTCAGTCTGTGTGTGCATATCAAAGCGGGAAAAAAGCTGAAAACTAAACCGATAGACCAATAAAGCAATAATTCATATGAACGATGCAGCACTGGTGCGAAACAGTGATACAGCGCAAATTACCGCAATAAAAACTGTCATGTACCTGAAGCCTTGGAAACTTGAAAAGTGGCTAGGTAGTAAATGTCAGGATATTGGGACATGCAGTTAAATAGATTTATGCTGTAAAGAGCTGAAGTGTACCAGAATGGCCTACAGGGTGAAGCAGTGAGAGCAGACAGAATCTTGCTGCAGCTAGCCTGTATGACAAGATTAATGGCCTGACAGCTGCTGACCTTGGAGCCTGGAGAGACTGTTATCTCTATTAGAGAGAATGTTTGTTATTTCTATAAGAACAAGCTAGGTAATTGGTTATCCTATGTAGCTGTGTTTTCAGTTCTGTTCTGGGCTCTGAAGTATGAAGATGTTTTTCTGCTGAATGCTGTAATATATAGTTCTCAGAGAGAATTCTCTGTAACTTTGTAAATATTTTTATTATGCTATAGAAAAGCGAACTTTGTAGACACAAGTCTGTGTCTGTGTGTTTATCCTTTTTCTGGAGGATGAAAACTCTGCTATAACGTTTTGCTGCCTGACCCTCTTGACATGTTCAGAGGCTATCAGTGCACTAACCTGACAGTAAAACCATCTTGAGCCCTCCTTGGTGATGACACTACAGTGCCATATCCAATATTGGTGACAGCAAAGGGCTTAAGCATTTCTTCCACTAAAGATGACTCCTGGGCCACATTCGGTACCTCTTTGTTCTGCCTTAATAAGTCACACTCTTTAAGTGTGGAATGCGCAGGACATGATGCCACATCAGTTGCCCATCCAATGATGCCAAAACCAGCAGGGGCTTTCCAATATTTACTTAGGCTGAATAAAAGAGGATAATGAGAATGTTCTATCTGTGGTGAGTTAGAACAATTTTCCTGCAATTGTTTCTACTCAGAAGGGCAGAAAAAGGAAAAAGGCCATGTTCAAACATCCCAGAGGAACAGCATTAATTCTGGGCAAGAGTGCTGCGTATGCAGTGCCAGGGCACTTCTTGTTTCCCATGACTTTCTTCTGCTACCTTCTCCAAGATAGAGGGTGCATGCATGCAGCAGTCAGTTAGAAATCCTGACTTAAGGAGCAAAGGCACCAATGGCTTTAGAGAAATAAACTGAAGCTTTATTATAGGAACTCCAATCTAAGATAGGAAAGTTACTCAGGGTGTTATCCAAAGCTAGCCACATCTCTAGGAAGAGCTGAGAGAGTTCTCGGGAGGAGCAGAGGTAGAAACATCCCGAAGACTCTCAGTTTACATCACACTGCTTCTGCTGCATGGAACCTTTTTTACTTTGAAAGTAGACAGAGCAGAGTTGAGAAGTTTTTAACCTAAGTGATCCGGGGTCTGGAAGACCCTCTAAATATCGACATTAATTTGGGGAATTAATGTACTCGACTTGTCAATTCAAGAGGTGGGTAATGGCAGGACCTGGTGACAAACTATACCAGTACTAAGAAGGAGACATTAAGCTAGATAGTATGACAAATAATCTTTATTAGGAAAACAATAATATCAACATTCATGCACACATTCAAGCATCAAGCATTCACACAAGACTAGCAAACAAAGTGGGAGAGATTGAGATAGAGGAATAGTGGAGGGAGTTTCCAGTGGGTGATACAACAACACCTTTTCCTGTAGAGATGAGGTTGCAGAAGAAGCCAGCAGAGTGGGGTCCCAATCTGGAATAGCCACACAGATGGATGTAGCGTCCACAGGAAGGGGGTCCGTGAGCACTTGAGTGGAGTTTTGGAAGTGTTTTTATAGTAAATATTTGCCTTCTGGGGATGGGATTTAGAGTAGAAGACAATGTTCCGTGGTGTTGCTCAGAGAGCAACAAAGACATTTTGGATATGTTAACGGAGTCTTAATTTGCGGATACTTTGTGAGTAAAAGGGAGGAAGCAACTGTCTTTGTTTGTTGAGGGAAGACTAATGAGGGTCATTGTTGCCAGCATGGGCAAATGGGATTAGCCAAGTGTATGTGCATTCTTCACAAGAGGTTTATACCATGGCCTTTCTCTGTGGTGGAGAGAGGGCCAAGTTGTCCAAGGTCACCCCAGTGGAGTTTCCATGGCTGAGCAGGGATCTGGACACTGGACTCCCAGAGCTTTAGTCCGACACTCAAACCACTACACCTTGCTAGTTCCCAGTGCCTTCATGTCACTTCTGACTCATGACAACTACTACTATCTGCCCTGTGAGGGAAGCTTGCTTCTATTTGTACCAATGGACTCTTTTTCTTCCTGGGCAAATAGTTCTGGTGGGGGTGGGGAGGAAATTTCCATTTGGCAAGAGAAAGGGTTGATCCTCCCCCCAGAAAATGTCCATGGTTCTGAGTTTCCTAGCTGCTGTTTACACACCACACATATTAATTGCACTCACACAATTTAATGTCATATTTTCTTTTTGCTGTTATAAATTTTGCCGTGTTTATTAGGAAAACCTTTAAGATTTATTTTAAGAACAGAAAGCAGAAAGCAAAGGAAATGCGTACGCTTATCTCTATGGGAAGTTTTTGTGTTGTACAAAATAGGTAGATGCAGCTTCTGTTACTTTCAAGCATCCCTGATATGGGAAGCCAGAACAAAGCCTTATTATTGGAGGTCATGGAAGCACTGCATTTGCTTACATTTTGCATGTTTTATTGGAGGGAAAAGTGTGATTATCTGGATTGCTGGAGTTCAAGGAAAGGTAGAGGAATGTGATACAGGGTGAGAAATGCAGGCTTCAGATTTTTAAATGGCAGAGGGAATACCTGGTAATGGACTACTTTAGATTCTTTGGTGTTATTAAAAGGAGAATGATGGATACTTGACATCTGAGTACTGACTCCCTTAGTGCAAACTTGCCAACAATTCACAGCACAAAGAAACAGACAAAATACCTCAAAAGAACTTAGAACACCATTGCAGGTTCAAAATGAAGAACTTGCAGGAATGTTCAGCTGCATAGCTGTCCATGGGAAAATGTGGCCCTTTAGAGCCCAAATGAGCAATTTTCTCTGCAAGTTCAAAATTTGAGAATTTGAGTGAGAATCTTCCCCCATATGACCAATTCATTTCAGAGGTGTTCCATATTAAAGTCATGAATGGGCTTCGTGTTAGAGAACAGGGTTGGCCAGTGCCTTCTCTGTCAGTGGGAACTTTGGCTAGGATGTTTAAAATTCAGACTAAAAACTAGGACAGGTTCACCACCACACTGGCATGAGAGCCAATAGCTGCCACTGGTAGAAGAAATGGGAGCGCACTCAGTGGTTCCACCCACAGTCTTTGTCCATTCACACTTATGTCTGGACATTGCTTAGATGTTTGGTTGAATGCATGGAGAGCATCATATCCAGGACTGCAGGGGTCAAGCTGCCTACCATCAGCCGCTTGCTCTCAGTGAATCTGTGCTATTGCTTATTCATGATGAAGTGGCATATTTTAGCATGCAGGTCCCCAAAGCCACAGCCCCTGCTCCAGAGACATACCCTGCAACATTTCACAGGTGAAAACCAGAACATGTATGGCCAAGCAACCTCAGAGTGTGGCCAAGATGGCCAAAGTCATTAATGAGGAACAATAGACAAGCTAGGAGACGCTGCACCAGTTCGCTTTTGCCTGAACCTACTGGGAATGGCAAGACTCTGCTCTCTCCTTTCTATTCTCTCCTGCTGAATTAATTGAGTGCAAACTCTGTTTACACTTTGAATTCATTTTGCAGCAATGAAAGTAAGATGAAGACAAAATGGGGAAAGTGGAGGGGGGGAAGAGAACCTGGGACATTTTAAAAATAACCAAAAAAGTGGGACAACAGAGGATGAATCAAGGCTGTCCCTCTCAATTTTAGTGCCTTCTGTAACCATGCGTAGGGATTTTGCACTATCCATAATGGATTCCCTGCAAGTTTTTCCTTTTTAACTTACTAACAGCATTCAGAGTTGTTTTTTCCTGTTTTATAGCCTTAAAGTCACAGTGTTAGCCAACTATATTTTGCTAGCAGAACTACCAAATTTTCTTACAAAAAGAAACTTTTCCAAACTTTAGCAGCAAGATTTGTGAGTGAAGGGCTATGAGGTTTGGCTCTTCTCAGAGAACAGTTGTGATAATAGTTATCCAACATTCAAAGGAAAGTGGTCAGTCAGCTCTGAGTGGAAATTTTGAGCCCGTGGGCATAGAAAGGATGCTAGAATGAAGCCATTGTGGCTGGGCTGTGACTTCACAGGAAGTTTTGTTGTATGTGGAATTGCTAAGAAAGCTGGAACAGCTGAGCTCTGTGTCCCTTTCTACTGGCTTGGTGTTCATAGGCATGGCATCCTTGGTCCCCTCCCTTGCCCACACTACAACAAGTGAAGGATTGTGTGAGAGAAATGTCACCAAAGACACAGTTCCCATCTGGGGAGATCTTGGCTGGCTGAAGGTCACTGTGTCATCCTCTAGGAAGGACCACGTCAGTCCTTTGGACAGCTAGAACTTGCTCCCTTGGAGTTCACCTGATTGTTTTTGGTCTCATTACATCATGATCAATTTGGAGCTGAGCAACCCAAGCAAGTCTATCAGTGGAAGGGACAAAAGCTTGGGATAAATTAATTTTTGGATTATAGCTGCCAGAATCCGTAGCTGCCAGAATCTGCATGCTCCCTCCACTCCAAAGAGTATCTTCAGGGGGAGATAGACATGGGCCAAGATCTTAAATCTGAGTTGCAGGGCATAAATCTCTGTACATGGAGTTATGCATTGATTGTGCTACACAGTCTTTGCACAACTGAAGGAGCATCCTAATGTACCCCAGTATGTACATGCATGTCCACATCTGCATGCATACGCACATTATATGCACATCCACTCACACCACAGTGCACCTGCATGCACAGTGGGACTGTATGTGCAACTCCAATTCTGCAACCTTCAACTGAATGCAAATGGTGATCTGGAGGGAGCCAGGTTGAGAAGGTTTTGTTTGTTTGTTTGTTTCCTGTTACATAAGGGGTGGAAATTGTGTAGCCCTCCAGATATTGGTGAACCTCAACTCCCAGCAGCCCTAGTCAGCATTGCCAATGATGAGGGATCATGGGAGTTCTATTCCAACAACTGACCTAGCTGATCAGCAGTGCTTGGAGTGCTGCGACTACTCTCAGCTGTATCCACCAAGGACAGATTCCCCTGAAACCTGGAGCTGGCTCCACTCCAAGGCCCCAGTAAGTTGCACCTCATGCATTTTGGCTATGCATTGCACATTGTGGTTGTACAATGTGGTAGCAGATTGCGCATTGTGGTTGCACATGGTAAAAGGTCTGGAAATCATGCCCTATGGGGAGCAGCTTAGGGAACTGGATATGTTTAGCCTGGAGAAGAGAAGGCTAAGAGGTGACTTGATAGCCATGTTTAAATATTTGAAGGGATGTCATAGTGAGGATGGAGCAAGCTTGTTTTCTGCTGCTCAGAGATTAGGACATGGAGCAATGGGTTCAAACTACAGGAAAGGAGATTCCACCCAAACATTAGGAAGAACTTCCTGACAGTAAGAGCTGTTTGGCCGTGGAATACACTGCCTCAGAATGTGGTGGAGTCTCCTTCAAAGGCTGGATGTCCATCTGTCAGGAATGCTTTGATTGTGTATTCCTCCATGCTAGAGGGTTGGACGGGATGGCCCTCATGGTCTCTTCCAACTCTATGATTCTATGATCGTGCATTGCACGTGTACATTGCACAATTATACTTCGTCACTGACATGTGTTGCACAATGTCGATATTCTGCCCAGGGTTGCATAGTGCTAGCGTAGTGTATTTTCAGTATGCTGAGGGGAGGTTCTATTGCAGCCAAAGCATGCATGTACAACTAAAGCACTCCTTAAGGATGTCTGTCCAACCTCTGTTTAAAGACCACCAAAGAAAGAGAATCCACCAGTCTCTGAGGGAGTCTATTCTACTGTCAAACAGTTCTTACAGTAAACAAGTTTCTTCTTAACTTTAAGGTGGAATCTCTTTTCTTGTCATTTGAATCCAGTTCTTTAGCAGAGATGTAATTAATGGTCATGGGGTGGATTAGGAATGTAGGAAGCTGCCTTATGCTGATTCAGACCTTCTGACTCATGTAGTATCTGTAGCAAACTATTATCCAATCTACTCTCAAGCAGGAACCTAACTGAGAGATATCAATTTAGTATTAGTATCCCAAATTGTTAACAGGAGTCCTTCATAGTCCTGTCTGGAGATGGCAGGTATTGAACCTGAGACCTTCTACAAGCAAAGCTGTCCCTCTTTCATTAAACTACAGAAATTCTGCAGAGGTGTGAGTGTGAGTGTGTCAAGTGCAGTCTTCCAGTTTAATAGTAGCCCATGGCCCATCAGACTTTGGGCTTCAACTCCCATCGGCCGTAGTCAGTGTAGCCAATGCTGAAGAGTGATGGGGACTATAGTGGCTGCTGGCTTCCATATCATTAGAGTAGCGAACAAGCTCCAAGTTCAATGTCTCTACTTTAGTCAGGGCTAACAGGAGCTGGGTCCGTTTGGACCTCCACTTATGCAACTATGAACTGAATAAGCCTTTTGCACAACAATGGGGAAAAAATAGAACCAACACCAAGGGAGCCCAGTGTCTCTTAACCTTATGTCTGACTTGCTGTCTGTTGTATCAAATGAATACTGGAAGGAAAAGGAGGAGAGGAAAAAATCCCTTGTCCTTGATAGCCCTTGGCTCTGACCTGAAGGCCACCAGCTGGAAGATGTTTCCAGATTCCACTGCAATGTGTAATATGTTTTATCCTGATATCATCAGCTTCCAGGCAAGATCACAGGGGAAACTGAACAGAGACTGTGAGACCTCCGCTGATCCTCTGTCCAAACTGATCCTTGCATCTGAAACCAAGAAACCTTCAGTGTTTGCAAGATTGAAAGGGAAGAGAATTGGGACCTAGTGCCTCTTTGTTGGAGAGCTATGATGTCAATTGTTGTTGACTTGACAAGAAAATGAAAAAAGAAAATAAACAAGATGATTTTCTTTAAAAGAAAAGTCCTTTACCAAAGCCTTTGCTGGCCTAGAGCCCTTCAGATGAATTGGACTGGAGGATACTTGGCTTAGCACTAGCATATGTAAAAAGGACTTATTATTGTTGATCATAAATTAAACATGACCCAGCTGTGTGATGCTGCAGCAAAGAAGGCAAACAATATTTTAACCTGCTTTAACAAAACCATAGTTTCCAAGTCAATGAAAGTAATAGTCCCACTATATTCTGAGCTAGTGAGGCCTCATCTGGAATACTGCATTCAGTTTTGGGTGCCTCATTTTAAGGATATAAACAAGCTGAAGCAGGTTCAGTGAAGAGCAACAAGGGTGATAAGAAGTATGGAGAACAAAACATATGAGAAAATGTTAAGGGAGTTGGGCATGTGACATGACTGCACTCCATAAATACTTAAAGGGCTGTTACAGAGAGGAGGGTGCAGATTTGTTCTCTACTGGCTTGAAGGGTAGGACAGGTGGCTTTAAGCTGAAGGAGGGTTGATTTTGATTAACATTGGAAGGAACCTCTTGATGGAAATAGTGGTTGGGCAATGGGACCAATTACCTAAAGGAGGTGGTAAGGTCTCTTTCTATGGACATTTTCATAAATAGGCTGGGCAGCTACCTGCTAGGGATGCTCTAGCTAGAGTTCCTGCACTGAGTGGAGGGTTGCATTTGATGGCTAGTGGGCCCCTTCCAACTCTGTGATTCTATAACCAACCCCTGACCGGGGTGATGCGAGTTGTTGTCCAATATGTCTGGAGGGCTCCAGGGTAGGAAAGCTACTCTAGCATTTGGCTTCCATTAAACTACAGCATCTGAATGCAGAAAATAGTAAACTCAACTGATGTCTTGATCTTTGGGCATCTTTATGACAGGGTTGCTCCAAAATAGGGATTCTACAGAAAAAGAGATTCCACCTAAACATTAGAAAGAACTTCCTGACAGTAAGAGCTGTTCGGAAGTGGAGTACACTGTCTCGTACTGTGGTGGAGTCTCCTTCTTTGGAGGTTTTTAAACAGAGGCTGGATGGCCATCTGTTGGGAATGATTTGATTGTGTATTCCTGCATGGCAGAATGGGGTTGGACTGGATGGCCCTTGTGATCTCTTCCAACTCTATGATTCTATGATTTTATGAGAAAATAACAGCAATATGCTTCTATGATCCCTTAGAAGGCCTCCCTTTTTGTCATCTCATTTCAGACCAAAGATGCCCTCTTCACCATTCTCCAGGATCTCAGACCCGAGGATCACTTCAACATCATTGGCTTCTCCAATCGGATCAAGGTTTGGCAACATGACCAGCTGGTACCAGTGACTCCCAACAATATAAGAGATGCAAAGATCTATATCCACAACATGTCACCAACTGGAGGTAATCTTGGTTCAAAGGGGAATGGATAGGGTTCTCTGTTTTTTCAGCTCAACTAAAGACCTACTGCTAACACAAACCTACATATGTGCTGGTAGTGCCAATTTCATAGTATGCCTTATTTGGTTTATGATGGGTGGCCATTAGTTGATGCATGAAGCAAAGATTCAATGAGTGCAGGTTTCTTGTAGAGCTGCATGTCTAGGCTGGGGAAAGTATATAAGTTGATTTTCTGCCTTTTGTGAAGTATTAAAGAAAAGTTTGCCTCTGAGAAGGTACCAAATTCCAAGAACTGAAGTATGTTAATAAACTAGAGGATGAGTTAGCAAGCACTAGGAGTAGAAGAGAGCAACTGTGAAGCCAGACCTTGGGAAAAAGTACTTTTTGAACTACATTTCCCCAGGGATTCTGGGAACTGTAATTTTGAAAAAGTAGCTTTTCCAAGAGAGGACGAGGAGCACTCCTTCCTTCCAAGTCCAGATTCTGTCAGTGTAAGGACAGCCCTGTTGGATCGAAATAAAGACTCATCTTAGAGCCAAAAGGAAGTTTTGAGGACCCCTCAGCAAAGTGTCTTCTAGTGGGCTCTCAACCATGGTAGCAGTGACAACAGCAACAGACAGCTGGGATCTATTGCTCCTGTGTCATAACATTGTGGGAAATAAATGGCAGCATACACCGACCCAGCCAAGAAAGGTATCAGCAATGCTAGGACAATGGTTGTGGCCCTCAGGTACTCTTGCTGGGCCTGCTCCATCTAGATATAGATATAGGATGTGTGACACCTGTCTTGACAACAGTACGTGTGAAAGGGATCTAGGAGTCTTAGTAGAACACAAGCTGAACATGAGTGAACAGTGTAATGTGGCAGCTAAAAAAGCCAATGCAATTCTGGGCTAAATCAAAAAGAGTATAGTGTCTAGATCAAGGGATAAAACAGTACCACTTTTTTCTGCTTTGGTCAGACCTCACCTGTAATACTGTGTCCAGTTCTGGGCACCACAATTCCAGAAAGATATTGACAAGCTGGAACATGTCCAGAGGAGGGTGACCAAAATGGTAAAAGGTCTGAAAGCCATGCCTTATGAGGAGCAGCTTAGGGAGTTGGGTATGTTTAGCTTGGAGAAGAGCAGGTTAAGAGGTGACTTGATAGCCATGTTTAAATACTTGAAAGGATGCCATTAGAGCAAGCTTGTTTTCTGCTGTCCCAGGGACTAGGACTCAAAGCAATGGACTCAAACTACTGGAAAAGAGATTCCACCTAAGCATTTGGCAGAACTTCCTGATGGTATGAGCTGTTTGGCAGTGGAATGCACTGCTTTGGAGTATGGTGAAGTCTCCTTCTTTGGAGGTTTTTAAAGAGAGGCTGGATGGCCATCTATCAGGAATGCTTTGATTATTTATTCTTGCAGGACAGGAGATTAGACTGGATGGCCCTCATGGTCTCTTCCAACTCTATGATTCTGTGATTCTACTATCCCATTTCCTATATTAGTGAAACAAATACTATGGGAAGCCCACAAAAATGATATGAAGACAATAACTATATTCTACAGTTATTCCAAAGCAACTGATATTAGAAATTCATTGTTCGCAAGATGTGAGTTTCTATTAAAAAAAAATCAGAGAAATCCAGAGAGGACAACTCTTTGTCTGTGGTGATTAGTCCTCATGGTTGCTATGTGCAACTTCCATGTATGAGCATGAAGTTGCATATAAACATCATGAGGACTTTGAGCCACCAATGGTCTTGACCTACCTGTGATTGTCTAATCTTTTTCACAAATGTTCACATCTCAAAAGCAGAAAAATGAAAGAGAAGTTTGCAATTGCTTTTTCCTGGAATGTAAGGAGAGAATTTCAGGTCTTTGAGGGAGCCTGGAGACTGTGCAAATTGGCTTGCTAGAGGAGGGAGTAATTTGGCAGCTTTGAAGCCAGAGGGAGGAGGGATGGTGGAATGGGATTCAATATTGACAAATGTGCACTAAAAGAATTAGTATCTGTCATGCTTTGGGGCATCTCTGAAGAAGTGTAGGTTGCTTAATTCTAATTCCATTGAAGTTAGCAATGTTGATGTTCTTGGACATCTCATCCTTGCTGTGTGTAGTCACAAGATTTAGTGGCAGGGGGAGTCGACTTGAGGGCAGTTAATTAAACACTAAGTAACTAAAAGGATGTACAATTTCTGGTACCCCACTTTTTTCCAGTAACAACTGAAAACATGGGTGGGGGACCCCTGCCCCTTCAGGTGTGGATAGACTACAGCTCCCATCAATCCAGTCTATTGGCCATGCTGGATGGGGCTGATGGAAAATAGCATCCTAGAAGAGTCTTCCATCCATGTGAGAAAACAACTACAGGATATAACATATGTCTAGTGTTTCCATGCCCCTGAAATGAAATGGGGTGAAGGGGAATCTGTACACTAATAGTAGGGAATTATTTGGGTGTGGGGTGGTGAGATGAATCCCCTCAGTTCCTCTGTGGGTCAGATAACATCAGATGTCATGGTCACACTGATGACATTATCTGAAGCTGTGGGTGGGACCTGGCTTTGTTCTATCTTCTGTTCCTTCCTTGTGTGTGTGTGTGTGTGTTGCCACCCACCCACCATATGTGTGTGTGTGTGTGTGTGTGAGTGAGTGAGAGAGAGAGCGAGAGAGCTTCTGCTTACACCCCAAACTGTCTCAGCACTACTTTTGATAAGCTCTAAGAGAATCTCAGAAGACAACTGATCCTGTGTCTTTTAGCCTTTGCTGCTAATCTGCAAACATCTGTTCTGGTTCTACCCAGTTATGAAGCCTGAGCCTCTGCTGGCTGGGGGAGTCTGGGAGCTGTAGTCCCCAAAGGTAACGTTCCCAAGCTTTGCTCCCACTCAGAGAGCTAGTATTTTAATTTAAAGTTGGACATTTTGACACCTCCCCCTCCAAACAAGAGGCTAATTCTATGGTTATTAACAATATGCTATTTCTATGCTGATCTCTCTAGGCACAAACATTAATGGCGCCCTCCAAATCAGCACAAAAATACTCAATGACTACATTGCCCAGAATGACATCGAGGCACGAAGTGTTTCCCTGATTATCTTCCTGACTGATGGGCGGCCCACAGTTGGGGAAACAGAGCCTGCCAAGATAATCAACAACACCAAGGAGGCCATCAGTAACAAGTTCTGCCTCTTCACCATTGGCATCGGCAATGATGTTGACTACAAATTGCTGGAGAGACTGGCGCTGGAGAACTGCGGGATGATGCGGCGTGTACGGGAAGATGAGGATGCTGCTGCACAGCTAAAAGGGTTGGTGGGGAAGGAATGCAATCTGTTTTTCTCTTTATTATGCTGCTGTTCATCTTGCTATGTCCAACCACTGAATTCTGTGAGACTGTTTTTCACACAGATGCAGTGAGAGAGTGGTTATCTTGGGGGAAGACTGGATGGTTTCTTAGAAAATGTGGGTCCAAGAATTGTCATGTGATGGAATCGGTGTTGGCGGCATTATCTTATTTGATGGCTAATATCCTATACCGTTGTTTTATTGTTGTCCACCTACAAGTCATTTCCAACTTCTGGTGATCCTAAGGAATTTTATTGGCAAGATTTGTTCAGAGGGGTTTTTCCTTTGCTTTCCTCCATTGTGTAAATCTATCCCCACATAACTACACAGTGGCTACACCACTCTTGGGCTCTGGATGATGACATTGTGCAACTGATTGCGTATCTGTCGGTGTGCTTGCATATTGTCCTTTTGTGCAGCAGGGAATGCACAGTGGCTGCTTCTGGAATCCCAGTGGATAAAGTGGTGCATTGAAGGCACTGACAAATGTGCATGGCTGGCATCCATAGGTTTTTTTCCGGGCTCTGAGACCTTGTTCTGGAAGAGTTTATTCCTGACGTTTCGCTTGCATCTGTGGCTGGCATCTTCAGAGAATAAACTGACAAATATTTTATGTACCAAGAATGTGCAGCTGCATGGCAGGGATCCTACTGGTTAGTCCCAACTGAGTAGGCCCTCTGAGTCAATTGTCAGATGGTGAGTCAACACATAGATAAGGTTAATTGAAATGTATGCATTCCACAATGGCCAAGAAAATATACAAGTAACACATGTATAGAGAGCCAGTGTGGCATAGTAGTTTGAGTGTTAAACTAGGGGGCTTACTGCACACCAAAGTAATGCAGCAGTGCAGCAGGAAGGTTCTGTCTTCCATGCTGCCTTCCTGCACAACATTGTTGTTCTTCCATTCTGGTCCCACGTGAGACTGAGGTAAAACCGCATCTTTTTGCTAACCAGAAAAATCCATTACCAGAAAGTCATGGTTTTACCTTGGTCTCCCACGGGACCGGAATGGCAGAACACTGGAAGAAGATGTGGTAAGGCAGCATGGAAGATGGATCCTTCCTGCTGCATTGTCACTTTACCTCTATGTGCAGTAATCCCCTAGGACTCTGGAGACCAAGATTCAAATTCCCACAGCCATGGAAACCCACTGGTTGACCTTGGGCAATTCACACTCTGTCAGCCTCAAAGGAAAGCTATGGCAAAACCTCTTTAACAAATCCTGCCAAGCAAAACCTGTGATAGTCTCGCCTTAGGGTTGCCATATGTTGGAAACAAATCAAAGACACACAATACCAAGTCCAACTTATGCCTGTGTATATCTTTTTAAAATTTGTTGCAAAGGTTGGTATTCTCTTCCACCTTCTGCAATGACCAAAGCCCCCTTCCTCTCAAGGCTTACAGTTTTGCCAACATAGCCACTCTGAATGGCCATTCCATTACTGGTGGAGAGTGCAAGAGATCAGCAGTGTCTGGCTATGTCCCTGCAGCTAGGCACAGAATGATTACATCATCCTCCAAAACCAGACCCTGGCAGATCTTGGCAGAAGATGCCATTGGTCTATGTATGGCTATGAGGCATAGCCAGACACTTCTGTGATCATCCACTCTTCACCAGCCATGGAATGGCCAGGGAGAGCTAAACCGTGAGTCCTGAGTGAGTTAAGTAGGGAGTCATAGCAGAGTTCACCTGTGGAACTCTTGCGCTATGCTGGCCAATGTAGGGCATTGTCTACTGTAGGGGTGTCTGTTTGCTTCCACTGTGCTCTGCTTGTATATTTCTACTGTTGCCTCTGGACCTTAACACTGGCTGGGAAAGTGGAACAAGTAACAAATTCTTCACATACAGATTCTATGATGAAATCGGCACGCCTCTTCTTTCCGACATCCGGGTTGATTATCCAACCGATAGTGTGGATCAGGTTACCCAGAACCTCTTCCCCAACTACTTCAATGGATCTGAAATCGTCATTGCTGGAAAACTCTTCAACAAAACAGCCAACAGCTTGCATGTGGAAGTGACAGCCAGCAACAGTGACAAGTATGTCCTTCTGAAAACTGACGTGGCCATCGCTCTTTCTGGCAAGAACCATATTGGGGGGGCTTCCAATGTTGGAGACTCCATCAATGGTCAGAACTATGTGGAACGGACTTGGAGTTATCTCACCATCAAGGAGCTGCTGACATCCTGGCTGAAGAGTGATAACAGTGAGGAGAAGGAGTCTCTGAGAGAGAAAGCCAAGGAACTGGCCCTCACATACCACTTTGTCACCCCCTTCACAACTTTGAAAATGAAGGAACTTGCCCTTCAGGCAGAGCTCCCAAAGGAAGTCTATGTTGGCCCATTGATGGAAGGAGTTGGAGAGATCGTACAGGGGCTGCAAGGTCACAGAGCGCCACCTGGTAAGGACAACCCACATTTTCAAGGATGGTGGGTGTTGTTAACAGATATCAAGGGTGGGCAACTGTGTGGGGACCAGGGAGAAGTTCCCTCTTCAGACACCCCCATGGGTTGCATTCCTCCCAACAACCCCAAATACCTTTGCTTTTCCTCTGTGGTCCTTCTCAAAATGGCAACAGGAAGTGACATCGTGGAGAGAAATGGAGGATCTGGAGATGGTGTGGGGTTCTGAGGTGCTTGTGGGGGGTGAAGGGGACTTGGGGTGATTTCATGCATTTTGGGGAGCTTTCTGTGTTGTTTGGAGGAAAATATTGTCTGAATATCACACTGGATTTTTTTTTTTTAATGAAAGGCTTTGGGGGACTGGAGGAGAGCTACAGGAGTCACATAGTGAGATCCGTGGGTTTCATATGGCTTGTGAGCTGCAGTATGCCCATCCCTGGCCTAAATCCAATTGCTACTTTCACCCAAAGTGAATCCAATATACCAATGGTATTTGCCCAAGTGTTGAGTCATCATCATTCAGTAGGTCTGCTCTAGCTGGAAACAGCAGTTGGATTTAGGACAGGGGTGGGAGTCATGTGGCCCTTCAGATGTTGTTGAACTGCAATTCCCAGCATCCCTCACCTTTGACTATGCTAGCTAAAATTGCTAGGCATTGCAATCTAACAACATGTGGAGGGCTGCATGATTCCCACCCTGATTTTGGTCTTGTCTATACGAGGGAGAAAAAATACGAACACATTCAGAAAGGCAGGCACTCACAACGATGCAACCTGGCTACATGGCCAAAAGAGCCACCCTAAACTCCACATGACCCCCTAGTCAGATGATGGCCACAAGTAATTTACTTGTGATTTTAAATCTGCCGCTGCCAAATTTTGGTTTTTAAAAAACAGTTTCCCAAAGTGCGCACAAGAAACACTTTGTATTTACAAAGAAATAAATGAAACAGAAAGGGTATAAGATCACTGTTTGATCAACTTACTGGACCCTCGCTTAGCTGAAAATCCAACATGGCGGCCACAGCCACTTTCCCCTCTTTGTTAGCCCCGCCCTCTGTGCTCATCCAGCGAATCATATTACACTGCGTGTTCATATCTGTGCAAATGAGAGTGTTCAAACAACCACACATTCAGAAGTTGTACGAAGCTTTTCAGAAAATCTATATGAAGATTTTCATACACATGCACATGGACTTTGTGGTGGATTTGGCTGCCTCCCTTCCGAAATGACATGTATTTGTGCAAATGATCATTTGAACGGATCACCGATCTTTCGCATCGTGTTTGTATTATTTTGACCATATAGACAAGACCTTATTCTAATGTTTGTACTTTAAAAAACCAGCAAAGTCCTGAATTTATTGGTTAGTCTCAATTGTTGAAGGGTGAGTCACAACACACAGGTAAATCACATTGACTCAGTGGGTTTACTCTAATTAGGAGAGGAAGAGCCAGGATGGTGTAGTGGTTTGAATGTTGGATTCGGTCTTGCACCAAGGTTCAAATCCCCACCCAGCCTTGGTTGATCTTTGACAAGTCGTACCCTTTCTGCCTTAGAGGAAGGCAGTGGCACACCTCCTCTGCATAAATCTGGTCCTTGAACTGGCTTAAAGCAGACGCTCAGAGCTACATGGAAGTCTTTATATTTACGTGGAAATCATGCAACCCTCCAGATGTTGGAGTGCAATTCCCAGCAGCATAGCTAGTGGTTATAAGACTTGCAGTCTAACAACTACTTCTTGAGGGGCACATGATTCACACCCCCACTTTATATCAACAAAGCTGGAGATTAAATTCTGGTGTTGGATTAATTGAGAAAAAAATTAATTTAAACCAAATTGGTAATCTTACCTAGTGGTTGGAAAGAGATGGACCCCCTCCCCCAAATGAAGTTTGGTGTCATGTGTAGGAAAATTGCTTCTTCTCCAGAAGTGTCATTGCTTATGTAGCTGAAATGCCAGATCAGACTAGAAGAAGGTATTAGCTGAGATAGAATCATAGAATCATAGAATTATAGAGTTGGAAGAGACCACGAGGGCCATCCTGTCCAACCCCCTGCCATGCAGGAAATCTTGATCAAAGCATCCCCGACAGATGGCCATCCAGCCTCTGTTTAAAGACCTCCAAGGAAGGAGACCCCACCACGCTCCGAGGGAGTGCATTCCACTGCCGAACAGCTCTTACTGTCAAAAAGTTCCTCCTCATGTTGAGGTGGAATCTCTGTTCCTGGAGCTTGCACCCATTGCTCCGTGTTCCAGTCTCTGGAGCAGCAGAAAACAAGCCTGCTCCATCCTCAGCGTGACATCCCTTCAAATACTTAAACAGGGCTATCATATCACCTCTTAACCATCTTTTTTTCCAGGCTAAACATACCCAGCTCCCTAAGTCTCTCCTCATAATTGCATTGGCCTTTTTAGCTGCCGCATCACACTGTTGACTCATGTTCAACTTGTGGTCTACTAGGACTCCTAGATCCCTTTCGCACGTAGTCTCGTTCAGCCAGGTCTCCCCCATCCTATATATATGCATTTCATTTTTCCGCCCTAAGTGCAGTACCTTACATTTCTCTGTATTGAATTTCATTTTGTTAGCTTTGGCCCAGCTCTCCAGTCTATCCAGGTCATTCTGAATGTTGATCCTGTCCTCTAGGGTATTAGCTACTCCTCCTAATGGGGACAAGGGTTGCAGAAGTAAAAAAAAAAAAAAAAATAGAACAAATCTTCAGGTGGGGGCAAAACGAGGGAAGAACAGGCATCAGTGGCTGACCGAGTGACTGCTGGGGAGGGAGAACATAAAACCAAGAGGCAGTGGAATGGAAAATCCTGTAATAGGACTGTGAACAGGAATTCTCTGCACTGTTGCATTTTCTTTCAGGTCCCACTCGGTAGCTTCTTCAAATGCATCCAGTGTAGAAGTCTTCTCTCAGTCATGCTTGCTAGCAACTGGTTTTTATAGGTCTCTCTCTCTCTGGCTTTTCTTCGCAAACGAAGATTCAGGAAGGACTCATCCCGCGCTTTCTGCAAGCGCGCTGATGACTAAAAAGGCCAATCCGAGATAAACAAGTCCGGTTGCAAAAAGCACAGCAGAAGGTCTCCTTGGGTGATGTTTTTGGGTTGTGATTCTTTCTGCGTTGTCGTTTCTCTTCAAGACTTGTTCGTCGTGAGTTCTCAAATAAGGCTGCAGCATTGTGGATAGTGCGTCTCCATGCCTCCCGATGTGAGGCCAGGGCGGACCACTGTTGGTGATCAATTTGGCCAAGCCTGAGATGTTGTTTCAGGGAGTCTTTGTATCGCTTTTTTGGAGCGCCCCTCTTACGCTGACCCGTGGCGAGTTCACCGTAGAGTAGTATTTTTGGGAGGCGATGGTCCTCCATCCTAGAAACGTGCCCTGCCCAGCGCATCTGTGTTCTCAATATCATGGCCTCAATGCTGGTGATCCCTGCTTGCTCAAGGACAGCAACATTCGTCACATAGTCAGTCCAGTGTATATTTAGGATTGTGCGTAGACAGCGCTGATGAAAGCGCTCGAGGAGTCGTAGGTGGTGGCGATAGGTGACCCATGTTTATAGGTATACTACCACTAACTATGGAGGATCTATTGAACTGTCGTGACTCCATGATGATCCTGAGAGGGAGTCAACATTGCATATCCTACACGCAAAGAAGGGTGGGTGTAAAATCCACATGCAAATGAATCACATATAAATTCATGTAGATGAGCCACTGCAACTGTTTGGGAAAGGTAAACAGTAAATTGTGGAATGAGATAACTATGCTGTTTCTTATATGTGGCATCTTATTTTCCCTTCCCTGTTCTTCCTAGCATTGGGTTCTGTTCCTGGAAGGCCAGAGAAGCAAAGAATTAAAGTCACAAAAACATCAGGTAAGTGGGTCTAGGCCACCCCAAGCAGCTGCTGCTGCCAAGTCTTCTTCCTAACATAACTAAAACCACTTTTAGCCATTTCCTCCAAAACATGGAAGCAAGATGATCAAGAAGGGAGGGAGGGCTGATGAGGTTTTTACATTTTACATTAAAAAAAATCTGCCTAGAGGAGGTTAAAGATTCTTCCTGGTATCCTGTTACTCAGTTACAATGTCATAAATTAGACTTATGACCTCATAACTGTTTCCCATTCACATTTATGTTATGTGAGTCACTAGTGTCCATGGAAAGCCCATGCAAGATCTTAGTTCAATGGGGAATTAGAAGCATCTCAAGAGGTTTGTGTAACTTTGCAGGATCTTAGCCCTGTTTATACAGGTATAGCATAGGAAATACACAGGAGCTTGTCAAGTTTGCAGATGACACCAAATTAGGAGGAGCAGCTAAGACCCCAGAGGACAGGATCAGAATTCAAAATGACTTTAGCAGATTAGAAAGTTGGGCCCAAACTAACAAAATGAATTTCAGCAGGGAGAAATGTACAATACTACACTTGGGCAGTAAAAATTAAATGCATAGATATAGGATGGATGACACCAGGCTTGATGGCAGTACATGCAAAAAGGATCTAAGAGTCTTAGTGGGATCACAAACTGAACATGAGTCATCAGTGTGATGCATCAGCTAAAAAAGCCAATATGATTCTAGACTACATTACCAGTATAGTGTCTAGAGCAAGGGAAGTAATAGTGCCACTCTATTCTGCTTTAGTCAGACCTCACCTGGAATACTGTGTTCAGTTCTGGGCACAACAATTCAAGACGGATATGGACAAGCTGGAACGTGTCCAGAGGAGGGCAACCAAAATGGTGGGAGGTCTGGAAGCCATGCTCTATGAGGAGTGGCTCAGGGAGCTGGGTATGTTAGCCTGGAAAAGAAAAGGTTAAGAGATGACATGATAGCCATGTTTAAATATTTGAAGGGATGTAATACTAAGGATGGGGCAAGCTTGTTTTCTGCTGCTCCAGAAAGTAGAACACAGAGCAATGGGCTCACACTCCAGGAAGAGAGATTCCACCTAAACATTAGGAAGAACTTCCTGACAGTAAGAGCTGCTTGGCAGTGGAATGCACTACCTGGGAGTGTGGTGGAGTCTCCTTCTTTGGAGGTTTTTAAGCAGAGGCTGGATGGCTATCTGTCGGGAATGCTTTGATTGTTTATTCCTGCATGGCAGAGGGTTGGACTGGATGGCCCTTGTGATCTCTTCCACCTCTATGATTATATGAGTTGAGTATACAAAACAATGGATGGAACTTTTATTGAATTCAACTGAAGCATTCACACATCACACACATTTAGTTTTATCAGCCAGACAAGACTAACAGAGTAAGGCAAGAAATGATTGGAAGGGAATAATTAGGGTATACTTACACCTGCTCTCACAGCTTGCCTTCACAGAGAAGCAGCATTACTCTCGAGTAGCAGCAACAAAAGTGGGGTGGAAGAGGTTTGGGAACAGGAAGTTAAGGTTACTGGAGTAGGGGAGGAATGCCTGAAGCCAGCTCAGAGCCAGCTCAAGGTCTGGAAAGGTTAGAGGGTCATTGAAAGGATGGAGGGAAAGTGTGTGTGAGAGAGGAATCTAAGGAATGGAGCATCATGGATTCAGATAGGAAGAGGAAATGAACCAGTTTTCCTGAGTTTTTTATAAGGAGAAATCCTTTGAAGTTGCACTCTGGATCAAAGGAACATTTGCTTTCTGATAGTTCTCAATTGTTTTACAAAGGGATTCCAGACAGCCAGGATCTGGGAGATTTGGGGACTATCTGGTATCTTACTGATTGACAGGTAACCCTCTTTGGTCCCTGGGATGCAAAGCCCCATTCATTTCCTCTTTTGAAATCCCGCAAGACTTCATTGTGTGGGAAATTCAAACATAAATAAAAAAATAAAAGAAAAAAATTACCAAAGCACAAAAACACACTTAAAAACTTCCAAGTAAACCAGGAAAGGTTAAAAAAAAGTGCATCACCTATCCGGATGTCACGATCTCACCCGGAAGTGTTCTGGATGGTCCAGCCATTCATGAGGTAAGTACGTGGGGGAAAAAAATGTGAGGTTACACACACTGGATGTACCGGCAAAAAACTGGCACAGCCAATCATTTGATAGCTTGGGCCATCAATAAAATAGATTGGCTTAAGGACAAGACATAAACGCAAAAGGGCGATGCCATCTGATATGCGCGCCCTTTCACGTTTATGTGGTGTCGTTATGATGCCATATTTAGTGCGTCTGATAAACTCATAAATTTCAGTGATATAGCATCAGAATGGCAAAGGACTTCAGAATTGTCCCATGCTTGGAGAATTATACTCTCCTTGGGTGTTTGAAGTTTGCATGAAAATGTCATAGAGATTAAATGCCAAACAATGATTTTGCATTACAGTCCCAATTTTGGAGCCCATCTCATGCCTGCCTGGTCCTTTTCTCCTCCCCTCACATGCAGAGATTCACTCCCTTCCACCCTGGTTGTAAAACTGGGGATGAGGATGGAATGGGCTATCTTGGAAAAGAAGAGTAGCAGTATCTTAGCTAGTGGGAACACAGAATGGGACCACTCCACTCTGCAAGATTTTGTTACAGTTTTCACATGTCTTATTATTGCTGGCTTGCATTCCAGAAAATCTAAGAATTTTTTTTAAAAAATTGATGGAGGCAAGACCCTAAGAGGAATCTCTGTAGATTGTTTGTTTGATTGATTGATTGCTGTTCTGTCTGTTAAGCTGTGAGGGCATTAACATTTTCCTCATTCTTTTTTTCAATTGTCTCTTCAGCGGATGGTGATCCCCATTTCGTTGTCGATTTCCCTTTGAGCAAGCTGGCGGTCTGCTTCAACATTGATGGGGAGCCAGGCGATATCCTCAGACTGGTTTCTGATCACAAGAATTCTGGTACAACAAGAAACTGTGGTTTTGGGGGTGTTTAGTCACTGTATCAAAAGGGCTGGATGAAGGAATGTGTTAAAACATCAAGAACACCTTGACAAAGAAGGAAGTACAAATAAGCACTCCCCCGCCCCCGTCTAACCTTCATTGACGGGGATAAAAATACAGTACTTGGCAGAATCAACCTTGTACATTTGAAACAAGCCTGAGAAAGGGGGGTGTAACCCACGCATGCTTCCTCTTCCTCAGTTTATTTAGAACAAGCACAGGCAACATAATTGGGGCCAATTTCACGCACACCTACCTACTGTAGACTGCACCCCCATCTCTAATGGCTGAAGAAAAAAAAAAGGGTTTCTCAGGAAAGAAGGAGTGATATCATTTAAGCCTGGTGTGGGTCATGCCAGCCATAAGGGCAATGGCGAGAATAGGCATTGTGTGGGAAATTTATTCATAGTCAGCCCTCAACTTTTGCAGGGGTTAGGGGCACAGGATCCCTGCAAAAATGGAAAAACTGCAAATATAGGCTGGTGAGCTATAGAATCCACTGGCTGACATTAGACAGGTATTTATTTATTTATTTATTTATTTATTGAATTTAGATCCCACCTTTTCTCCCAAATTTGGGATTTAAGGTAGCTTCCAATAATTTAAAAAGATGCTGCTAAAATATTAATTTACAAAAGTTTAAGAAGAAATTAAATATCAGTATTATTAAAAACAGTTACAAATGCTCAAAACGTAGTTTTAATGAAAGATTTAAAAAATTAAAGCAGCACACCACTTACACGCACACTGCAGCTCCATAATTAAAAATTCAAAAGCTTGCCTAAATAATAATGTCTTCACAGGACGGTGGAAAGAGAGCAAGGAGGGGGCCAACTGGATCTCCTGTGGAAGGGTGTTCCACCGTCTGGGAGCAACCACAGAGAACGCTTTCTCCCGAGTCCTTACCAACTGCGCCTGCAAAGGTTGTGGGACTGAGAGAAAGGCCTCCCTTGCCAATCTTAGCACTCACGCTGCCTTACATTTTCTGCACCTCAGAGAAAGGCCTCTGAAAACATCTGGCCAAGAAAACTCAATAGGGTTGCCATAAGTCAGAGTTGACTTGAAGGCATATCACAACAACAATAACAATGGCACAGAGTATGACTCTTTATGGGTTTGAAGCAAAAGGCTGAAGCAAAGCAAGAGAAGGGGATTTGCCCCCTATGCAAATGGCCAAACATCACCCTCTTCAGCTTCTCTCTCTCCCACACACCAACCTGCCATTAACTATGAAAAGTAAAACATTTGGGCACAACCAGGTATTTCTTTATCCCTTCCATGGACCAGTCTACAATGCAGAATAAAAACTGTATTCACCTTGTAGCCTCTGCAAGCAGGACACACAACATTCTTGACAATTCAATGGGAATGCAGTTCTTTTTGAGGCCTGGGGCTATAATCCATTAAAAAAAACCCTACCTTTTACCCCACACCTTTACTAGAAAAACCAGTTTATTGTACATATGTCTGCCTCCAAGTTGGCTTCGGTGTGGAGCCAGGGGTGGGGTTTCAAGTGTGCGGTACTCTGTTGTATTTACATTCTGCCAGTGTGCAGCCGCTATTATTTTTTTGAATATGCATTTGTGCAGAAATCAGTATTAGCATATCTCCACCTATCCAGTAATACACTGCTCTGGGACAATGTACATTTCCTTACATGAGGGTAAGAAGAAGAAAAACGGCACTGCCACAGCCACATGGCCAGAAATAATGTGAAGTATAGGACATGTGATCAAGATAAGACCACCCTTTAACACCAAAGCGAGTTCGCCAGGGGGATATGTGTGGCTGGTAATGCCGATCTCACTTCATTTTCACATAATTGAAGCTGACTTTTTTCTGCAGTGTCAGCAAGCCCTATACCCTCTCTAGACTAATAGCAGGTTCATTGGGGTGTGTGACTTTGAGCAGGGCTTCCATGAAGAGTGGAGTGTGTTACACACCTTTCTTGCACACTGTGGTCCTGATCACCAACAGCTGTATTTTGCAGATGGAAACTCTAGAGAGTTTCAGACATGGACCTCTTAACATATTGTGTATTTTGTTCCCTAGCCATATTTGACATGGTATGGTTTGCCTCCAGAATCAAATTAAATCAAATGGACCATGGGAGCTATTGGGTTAAAAAAACCCATCCTAATGGGTAGGGGGTCTCTAGACTTTCTGATCTCTCCTGGAATTCCTAAGCAGCTGTGGTTTGTAAGAGGATTACTCATGAAACAATAAAGCTCCCAATTGACTGGGGAGAGAAAGACTATGGAAAGAATCAAGATTATTTAACAGTTCTGTAAAAATGAAAGAATAGCTAATTTTTTAAAGAGAGAGCTTTATGATATGAACCTCTGCTAGCGTTCCTGCTATATTGTTTCTTCTTTTTCTACTTCCTTCTGCAGTTTTTGTTGTTACTTCAATTTGTTCAAATAGGTAGCATTAGTATTATTTATGCACAGGGCAGTTAAAAATCTTTATCAAGGTGGAAATTGTCTGCCCCTCCAGATATTGTTGGATTGCAACCCACAGGAGTGCTAGCCAGCGTACCCCATGGTGAGAGATGCTGAAAGTTGCAATTTTACAACTTCCGGAGGGTGGCATGATTCCCACCTCTGATCTGCATAAAAGCACACCATTAAAACCACAAATTACAAATAATTAAATACGTTATGAATGTATGCTAAAATGCAATAAAACCAATGCAAACAAACTGCAATGGCAGACCAACCAAATACTAGATTAGTACTAAAAGCCTGTATAAATAGTTTCTAACTGGTCCTTAAAAGAGAAGAGTTTGAGGGATTGCTAAGAATACAAACAGAAGGGAGTTCCATAAGCTGGAGCCCATTCACACTGCAGAATTATATCATTATTATTCCACTTTAACTGCCATGGTTCTGTCCTATGGAATTCTGGAACTGGCAGTTTAGGGAGTAGTAGTAAGAATTCTCTGCCAGGGAGCTCGCGACTCTGCAAAACACAAACCCCAGGATTCCAGAAAATGGAACCATGGCAGTTTAAGGGGAATCATAGTGCTATAATGTTCTTGTGTGAATGGGCCCCAGGGTACCAGTGCTGAGGAAAGCCCTGCCATTCACAGAGGTCCTACAGCTCACATTGCAATGGGGTACCACAGTGGATCCTCATTACACAGTGCACTGCTGTGTTTTTGTCCAGTGCAAACTGCATTCCTAGCAGGGAGTTCAAGAGCCTAGTGGCGTGCAGGTCAAGCAAAGTGGAGCTATGCAGAGTTAATGCGTGATGCTATGCTTATTACTCTGAGGTGCAAACTGCATTGTACACAGAATCTGTTTTGTCTTACACATGTGCAAATTCCCCTGTAAACGCTGTTGGACAGTTTTGTCCGATGCAAAAATTTGCACTGAGCTGAAGATTGTGAAACTAGAGTTGTGTGTGTAGCACCATTCTGCAGGTGAATACACATGTATGCAGATGCATATTCAATTCTGCATTTGGTTGCTCATTTGAGCATGCATTTAGTTGTGCATCTTTGAATGGCAAAAGTTGCAAATAGCACAAATCAATGGACAACTCTACATGCATAGATTTATACTACACAACTCTGGTGTATGTAGGATGTTAGCCAGAGTTTGTGGAACTCTCCCTTGCATTTTTTTTTTAAACCCATACACAAAGCAAAAGGGAGCAAACTAAGCAGAGGGTATAGAAACTCTGCCCTGTTCATTTTACAGTTCAAAACCATCACCCTAAGATCAGTTTCACCCCAATAGGTGAAAAATAGTTTGGGCTAGGAGATGATTTTTAAATAGAAAAATCCATGAGACCAGGAAGAGTTAAACAGCTTATGCCCCCATCTCTCCCCTTTTTGCTGTGATAGGGCACCTTCAGACTCCTTGGGATGTTAAAAATAGCTGCAGATGAGAGAACAGTGGAACTCCGCACATTGCACACACAGAGTCTGAGGTTCAATAAAAGCAACTCAAATGCAGAAGGGTCCAGGATTTGAATCCCTGTTTGCCATGGAAACCCGCAGGGTGAACTTGGGTGAGTCACGCTCTCTCAGCCTCAGAGGAAGGCAAAGGCAAACCCTCTCTGAACAAATCTTGCCAAGAAAACCCCATGACAAGTTTGCCTTAGGGTCTCCAAAAGTCAGAAACAACTTGAAGGCACACAACAACAAATACAGAAGGAACTGATTTTCCTTGGCTTTTCTCCACCTTCTTTGTGATTGGCTCCAGTCCAGCTCAAATTATCAACACACCCTTCTCATGCTTTATCTCCAGAAAGGTGGCATTGCTGACAGGATGTGTAATAAAAAAAAATCCAGTTTAGATGTTTCTAATAGGCTTTCAGACCTATAACCAACACTGCTACCTAAAGTGCAACCCACTTTTGACTGGCAATGTTTGGATTTTAGAGTGAGTTATATGAAACATTTTTTTAAAATGCAAAATTAAAAAAAAATTTAAATCATTTTTTAAAAATTCACACAACAAGAATGGACACAGAGGTAAAGAGACAGACCTGTGGAGTCTAGAATTGCTGAGAGGCTTATTGCACGAGGAAGTAAAACGGCAGCACAGCTGGAATGTTTTGACTTCCATTCTGCCTTACTGCATAATGTTGGCATTCTTCAGCTTTTCTTCCGTTCCAGTCCTTTGGGAAATGATGGTAAACACAAGTCTTTTTTCTAATGGATGACTTGCATTTACTGCCATCTCCCTTGGAACCAGAATGGAAGAACATCTGAAGTCATGAGGTAAGGCAGAATGGAAGGTAAAACATTCCAGCTGCACTGCCATTTTACTCACAGTCACCTGCTCTGAGCTCCATGAAAGCAAGGCCCCAGTGCTAGTCACTCTCTCTGAAGTAAAAAAGACTGGCCCACCCCACAATTGTGAGGCTAGCCACCTGTTCTGACTTCAGAGAAAGTGATTAGTGCTGGTGCTTTGCTTTCATGGAACTCAGAGCAGGTGAATGTGCACCAGAAAAGCAAAGCCCGACATCGCAAGGCTAGCCGTCCGTCCTGACTTCAAGGAGAGCAACCAGTGCTAGTGCCTTGCTTTCATGGAGCTCAGAGTCAACCCCTAACTGTGAGTAACAGCTTTGAATGGAAGCCAAGTGTTTTAAAATACACTTTAAAAACAAATCTTTCTGCTTCACTGCAGGTAAAAATCTGAATGCAGATTTGGACTTTGGCAGATGTGGCGCTTAAATACGAGCCGGAGTAGTCTGAATTTCATGTGGAGTTTTACTCCTTGTGTAGTCAAGCCATGAGTCTTACATAATTATTGTCTCTGGAGAAAAAGATGGCTGGAGTTTTATAAATACAGTCAGACCCCATATCTGTGGGGGGTTCGGTTCCCAACTTATCATGGATAACAGAAACCACAGATAATAGCAAACCCTATTAAAATAAAGGACTTCCAGTATGAACATACCATAGAGCTGCACTGGAGGACCTAGAACATGCCTTGAGAGGACACCTCTCTAGGCATTCTCCAGCATGACTCTATGGTATGTGTCCCTATTTTTTCACCTGCTCTGTGTTCCATGAAATGAAAGCCTCAGGTCTAGTCACTCTCGCTGAAGTCAGAATGGGTAGCTAGCCTCACAATGATGGGCCACGGCGGGCGTTCTGATCTCAAAGAGAGTGACTAGCACAGGGGCTCTGCCTTTGGAATGAGGAAGTGGTGCCAAGGAGTGGAAAGAATGGTGGTGCCTCAGGCAGTGCTTGTCCTTCCTCTCCTCCCCACTCCCTGAATCCAGATGGATTGTTCACTCTACAGTTTTTTCCAGAGTTTCAAGCAAACTCTGGAGAAAACTGCGAGTTGTCTAATACCCAAATTAAGGGGGTATTCCCTGAATCTGGTGTGGATAGGGCTGTACATCATGTGGCATTATTACACCAGATCCAGGGAAAAGGCTGCATGTCATGTGGCATTATCATGCTGGATTCCGGGGTTTTCATTAGGTGGACAAGCCCTCAGAATAAAACATTCTGATAGGAAAGCATGTTAGCAAAACATATCAGAGGCTCTGTCCCATGAACTTTGAACACTGTTGTGAATATTCTCCAGGTTTTGAGATTTTGGCTCCAAAATCATGAGGATTTTAAAAATAAAATAATGTGATTCTCTTTATCTCACATTGTGTACCAGACCCCATGCAAAATTTATTGAGCAAAAACCTGTACCATTACATGTACTTCTCAGCACAACATCTAAACATTTCATTTCTTTCTTATTTTTCCCTATCCTTTAAGGTGTGACTGTGAATGGCCAGTTAATAGGTGCTCCCGCCCCACGCAGTGGCCACAAGAAACAGAGGACCTACTTTAGAAGCATCACTATTCTCAGTAACAAACCAGAGAGATCCTACCTGGAGGTCACACCCACAAAGCTTATTTTAGATGATGGAAAGAGACTTATCTTGCCTTGTGACCGCACTGCCATGGTGGCAAGCAAGAACCTTGAGGTCTCCATCTTTGCCCATTCCAATGTCACTGTGGTCCTCCGGGGAACCATTGGTTTTGTCATCTTGATCCACCATTACAAGAATCCTGCCCCATACCAGAAGGATCATTTGGGATTCTACATCTCCAACAGCAAAGGCCTTTCTACAAACTCTCATGGCCTGATAGGTAAGGAGGAGATGATTTGGTTTCTAAGAATGTGTGAAGGAGCCTTAGAACATAAGGCCAGCATGCTGAGTCAATCCAAGTGGTCCAGAAATTAAATCGGGCCAGATCAGGGGTGGGAAACCTGTGGCCTTGCAGATGATGTTGTACTCCAACTAACATCAGTCCCAGGTGGCACCATCAATGTTTGAGGAGGGTGGGAGCTGGATTTCAGCATCATCTGGAGGGCCACCAGTTTCCTGCTCCTGGTCCTACTTCATTTCTCAACAACAAAAGGAAGCCACAAACCATGCGGGGTGGGGGATTATCAGGCCCCGTTTACACAGCAAAATATTCCCTTGAATAAATTGCTAAGATTCCTAATTGTTCCCACACATAGCACCACAGTATCGCCTCATTCAGAAGGGGGGGGAGCTCAAAAACTCAAAAGTAGTGTGATAGGGGATTTCGCTACTTTTCCTGACTTTGTTGAAAAGTAGCGTGACTTAGTGAACTTTCGACTGTGTGAACTACCATTTCGCTAAGGGCTATGTGAATTACCAGCAATCTTTCCGATACAGTTACAGCAGAGCTTTGCCGTGATTGGTTGAACTCAGCAGGGAGGGGTTTGAACTGACCAGGAGGGGATGGAGGAGCCGCAGATGAAAAGATCCATCCACTGTTGTTTCCAGCCATGGAAAATACCGAGCGAGTGCTATACCCATCCTGATCGCCCAGCTGTCTCTTGCTTGGCTGCTCCATGTGTGTGTGTGTTCATTCATTCCCTCGCCCTGCTGAGATCCCATTTCTGTGTGTCAGAAGAGAGATGGGGGGAGTGGGTGAGGGGAAGGGGGGCTTGATGGGCTGACACTCCCTGCTAAAGGAATACAAATTAGTAGGCATTCCTCTGGTAATCAGAGGGAAAGGTGCCAGCACTTTCTCTCTCTCTCTCTTCCCCCAGATGTGCTTGGGAGGCCCCGCCCCGCCGCCCCTTTGAATTACAAAGTGGAAAAAAGCAGAAAACTAAACCAATAGACCGATTTAGCAGTAAATCATGTGAACTATGCAGCCCTGGTGCAAAACTGCGATAAAGCACAAATTACCACAATAAATACTGCCGTGTAACTGAGCCCTCAGTTGTACAGAAATTAAAAAAGAATGGTCAGAATCCTGTTGTTTAGTTGGAACAAGAGAAAGCATTGAATTAACTGCTGCATATTGAGCTAACACATAATCCAATTAATTCAGTGGGTCTGCTCTAGTTGGAGCTAGCAGTAGTCCAATATCTTTATTATTATTGATGAAACAAAGAATGCCACGTGTAAACTTTTTACTTGCAGCATATAGCAGAGTTTAATTGCTTTGATCTTCAGTCATCACCCTGAGAAAAAGGCTAAAATGCAGACCACACAGCCACAGTTTCAGGCCTGATTTTTGTACTTTGTTATTTCCCCCCACCATTCCTCACTTTTTGTACCCTCTGGTTAATGATGAATACTGCATAACTTGAAAGCATGCACCCTCTTTTGTGACATTTAGCTCAGGTCCTCATTAAAGTATTACCCAACTCTAGGTTTTAGAATGAACACACAATCTAAATATGGATAGCACATCTAGGAACTGATGGCTTGTTTGATGTTGAGAAGTGTTCCAGGATGGAGATGGCAAATCCCAGGAAATGGTTGCTGGCATTTGAGGAATGGAGGACACCTATCATGTTTCAATACAGAGGATGATTGGGTGCCCAGCTAGGATGGCTAGTATAGTAGCCAGTTGACCCCATCTAATCCTACAGATAAACCATCTCTTCCTGCAGCCATCACACCAACCCAAAATGGGTTCCATTAGTAATACCTCTTTTACTCATTTCAGAATTTCTTGCCCATCAATGCCACTGGACCATCCCATGTTTTCGTCGCTTTCTTTATGGGCTTGTCAACATGGTACTTCTCATAGAATTGGCAAAGATATGATGTGTCCAAATGTGATTTGCAGTATTTGGAGGGAGGGGGGCTAAAACTCCACAAACCATGCAGTAAAAGGATTCACGGTTTCCCCTAGAGCTTCCTGGAAAATGCGTGTAGATGTGCATTTTCGGATGTGTGACTGTCTGAATTTGCATCAGTGTGCATTTTCACTCAATTCCTGTTTATGAGCACATGTACCCACTCAGTCCAAACGGATGTGAATGGAAGCAAACAGGCACAAAAATGTGAAGACAGATCAACGTCACTGCAAATGATGAAAATGCACACCCACTCGCAGTCAACTGTTGCATCTAGACAAGCCCTTTGTGAGAGAGAGTCCCTCTTGTACTATTGGGCAACATTAATGTCCTGTGGCAATGAGGAGATTATCACGTGGGGACAAAAATAGTGTCCCCGTCTCGCTATCTCCTTTCCTGCCCCCCTCCTGTCCCTGTCCCGGCATGAGAACTAAAAGTTTCAGATCTCCCTTATAGTGTGTCGTTTCAGATCTCCCTTATAGTGTGTCCGTCCCCTCCCCTTGGCAGCCCAGGAGTGAATGGAGCTGTCACAGACCTGTATTCACTTCCTTGTTGAAATCCTGGGCCGTTCTCTGGAGAGGACAAGCGTGTGGAAAATTCAAACTTTAAAAGAAAAATACACATCAAAAAGCAAAACCAAGCACCTAAACACACTTTTAAAATACAAGTAACCCAGGGAGGGTACAAAAAACTGCATCACTTACCTTGATCTCCCAATCGCACACAGAAGTGTTTGGCATGGACCTCCCACTGACGCTGATCGCGCCAGCATAACAGGGCACCTTTTCATTTGCCTGTCATTCCATGACAGAAACAGAATGAGCAATCTATTGATGGCTTTATCTTTCAATAACAAGAACCACTGGCAGAACGGAAGCAGCACAAGGAGCATGATGCCATGGGGACATCATCATCTGAAAAGGAAGCCCCTTTGCTATCTCCTGGTGTTGTTATTATGCCATATTTTGGGTGTCTGATAATCTTCGAAGTCTATAGGTCAGTTGTAAGAGTGCAGTGATTGCCCAAGGTATCTCTCTCTCTCTCTCTCTCTGGCTTTTCTTGGCAAACAAAGATTCAGGAAGGATTCATCCCGCGCTTTCTGCAAGTGCGCTGATGACTAAAAAGGCCAATCAGAGATAAACAAGTCCGGTTGCAGAAAGCACAGCAGAAGGTCTCCTTAGGTGATGTTTCCGGGTTGTGATTCTTTCTGTGTTGTCGTTTCTCTTCAAGACTTGTTCGGCGTGAGCTCTCAAATAAGGCTGCAGCATTGTGGATAGTTCGTCTCCATGCCTCCCGATGTGGCATGGAGATTGCCCAAGGAAGAGGATGCTAAAAAGTGTGTTGCAACTCCATTTGATTGTAGGGGTCCCAATCAGAGGCAAGCAAAACCCTTTTCTTACCTTACATTGGAGGTTGCATTGGAATTGTACCCCAACCCTGCCAGAGCCCCCTTTCCGGGGGGGGGGACACTTTATCTGTCCTTGTTCTAGTTTCCTGCCCCATTTATAATTGTTTTAATCCAAGACACCATCACACTAGGATACAGGGATTTAAGAGAGGCCCAGATAAATATCTGCAATTACAATAATGTATAAGAATTATGTAAAGAATTCCTCTAGTGTTATTTGAGTGTTCAAGCCACTTCATGGACAGCAGCCTCACAACTTGGCATCTTCTTGATTTTCTGGACTATAACTCCCATAATTTCTACCTAAAGTTCATGCAGCCTGGAACTGATGTGATGTATAGTCCAAAAGATCTGGAGCACACCACATTATGGGAGTCTTATCTACATCCCCACTCATCGGCAGAACAACCTTTTAAAAGGGTAGTTCATCCACTAATATCTGCCTTTATTCCTGTTGAAATTTTAACCAAACATGTATCTTTGGCCAGTAAGTTTTCTGTTTTTCTTCCTACACAGGTCAGTTCTTACATCAAGATGTTAAACTTACCCAAGAACCATTGGGTCCAAATCCTCACGTGGGCAGCTGGAACCAAACCAAAGGGGTAGATGCGAACTCTGGAAATGCATTATTAAAGCTGAAAGGGCGTTTGGTTCCTGTGGTATGGAAACAGAGGAAGATCTACAACGGTGAACAGGAAGTGGACTGTTGGTTTGCCAAGAACAACGCTGAGAAACTGATAGATGGACACTATAAGGATTACTTGGCCTCTCACCCTTTTGACACAGGGACTAGCTACTTGATGAATGATAGACTCTGAGGAGAGAGAGAGTCCTGCTGGTTTTTAACACCTACAAAATCAGCCACTCTGAGAGACTCTTAAACTTTGACTGTTAACACCAAAAGAAACCAAGATTCATTCTTCTTCTTTATTTTTTTAAAAAAACAAAATTCCGTTCATAAGACATCTGTCTGTTCTTGGGTGCTAGGAAGGATGCTTTCACAAGTGACTCTAATAAGGTCTGTCTAATGTTGGGTTAAAACATGCGCACAGACACACAGTCTTGTGTATAACATTTATTTTAGCATGAGCTTTCATGGGACTCAATCCACTTCTTCAGATGTATCCATGGAGAACAAAGCCACAGGCATTTCAGCCCATAAATGTAAAATTTCTGGAAATTTTGAAGCCATGGGAAAAAACTGATTCTTTCTTGTTTTTTCAGAAAAAATGGAAATTTTGGAAAAATTGAAAAAATGCAACATTAGCACTTTTTACAGATTGAAAGTCACTCTGTTACTTTAGGAACATAAAATATCACTATGTACAATTTGATTTAGCATAAAATTATCACTATTGATATATTAAAGATTTTATTGTCCTAAAGATTTTATTCATCATGCTAAAATAAAATATTCCATAGTCGATTTTCTTCCTTTTTTTCAATTTTTCAGAAAAACAAACAAACAAAAAAAAAGGTTTCAGGAAAAAAACCAGGGGGAAATATTTTTTTCTGAATTTTCCCAGGTTTTTTTCCCTTTGCATCTCTAGGTGGGATACAGAATGCAATGAGATACAGAAGATGCAAATTGTGATGCTGGCCATAAACCTTCAAAAAACTATGGAATATGAGACAGCTCTGCACAGTACTGCAACTTTCTTGTATCCTATGCTTTCTCATCTCACCCTCCCAACTATGTGACTGCTTAAATACCTGTGGCATTAAATTTTACTCCACCAGTGCATCTGAAGAAGTGGATTGATATCCACAAAAACACATGCCAAAATAAATCAGTTAGTCTTAAAGGTGTCACTAAATTCTATCCCCACCTTTTCTTTCTTTTTTCTTTTTTCTTTTTGTATATACTGAGACAGAATAACATGGCTATCTTGTTTTTTTAAAAAACTGTTATTTCTGGATGTGGTTCATACTGCTCATAATATAGGAAGGTGGGTATTGGAATATGCTGGTGGAATAAGAGATTCAAAAGATACCTGTTGCTGTCTCCTGTGGGTTTTGGTGCTGTGTGTGTGTTTGTAGAAAGTGGTGCCAAGGAGGGATGCTGTTTGGAAACAAAAGGGCAACACACACACAGGGAAGGACTTTAAGTAAACCCCACATTTTTCAATGGAGGACCGTTAAGAAGCTCTTTAAAATCTCCCTTATAATCAATGGAATTTAAGTGTGCTTAACTTTGGTTGACTCAAGCCCATTTCACAGTCACTAGCTCATACACATACACACTCGCAGGAGGTGTGTGTGTGCACACATGTGCCCAGAGCCTCTACCACACTTGGAAAATAGCAGGAGTGGTACATCTAAACATAGACAGACACAACCATGTTTGTATTCAGTAGAGCTTTCTCCCAGGAAAGCATGCTTAGGATTGCATTCTAACAGCTTGTCTATACGAGGCAAAACAGCAACAACCCGGAGTGCTTCGCAGTAATGACATTTCGCAGTCAGCTGAAACTTGTCTTAATAGTGGTTTTGTCCCCAGAAGCTTCGCGTGCAAGATGGTAGCTGTGAGTGATTTATTCGCATTTGTACTTATCTCAATTTTCTGCCGCCGACCTTTTTTTGAAAAAAAAAAATTACATCCAAGGTGCAATAGAGTGTATTTTTCAATTTAATAGAAAAGCAAAACAAACAAAACCCAAACCACCCCATTTGCTCACCTTAGTGCTCACTTCCTAAGGCAAAAATCCAACATGGTGGCAGCAAGTGCTTGCCTTGTTTGCAAGTCCCGCCCCCCCCCCATGCTCACCAGACCAATCAGCTTTATACTTTTTCTCCTATGGGAAAGCGATTCATATCAAATCACTTATCCAAACAAGCAGGAATGTGCACTCCTCTCAGTGTATTTTTTAAAAACTCAAGAGTTTTTGATATTTTGGGCCCCCCTCCTTCCCAATACAGCAAAATGATGCAGAATGCCATTAAGACAGGTAGGATTCACTTTGTATTCCATGAGGAGTATTTTCGTAGTTTAGCCAACCCCTAAGTGTCTTTTCTGACCCATAATGGGAACCACATCTTTTGGGGGTGGTAAAGTGCCTTGCTCTCACCTTGATGCAGTTCTCTCACAGTTACCTGGGTGAGGAAATGGGAAATGTTGCTTTCTGAAGGCATAGAGAAAAGCAAAGGTGCTGGCCATAAGAAAAATGGGAAAAGCTGTATTAGTGGGACACCTTTATTAGGCTGACCAAAGGGGCATGAAGTGTGCAGGCAAGCTTTTCAGGTTCTCCAGGGGCCCTTTCCTACTACACGCTTATAGCACTATGGTTCCACTAACTGCCATGACTCCGGTCTATGGAATCCTGGGATTTGTTGTTTGAGGAGGCACTAGAGCTCTCTGGCTAAGAATTCTAAATACCGCTCTGTAAACTGCAACTCCCAGGATTCCATAGGGTGCAACCATGTCAGTTAACGTGGAATCATAATGCTATAACTGTGTAATGAGAAAGGGGCCCAGATGTCTGCATAAAGCAAGGTGTTGTGAGGTAGAAATGGGTAGGAGGAAAAGAAAAGGGAAAAAATGTACTTGATGCTGAAGTCATGGAGTTTTGCAGAATGTTCTGAAATAAGTGAAGATGGGGATCTTCAGATGTTCAAAAGAGGTTATAGTCCAGGAATGGGAATCAAGCAGTCTTCCATTGTCATTTAACTGAAGACCCCAGGATTCCTCACCATGATCAATGTCAGCTAGGATTACTGTCAAGCAAAATCAGGAGGTCACCATGAGCTTTAATGTGATGGCTTGAGTTTTAATGTAGGGTAAACATTAGCAATGCTGGTGACCAAGAGCGGCAGAAAATGTCGAGCCACCATTTTTTGAAAACAGAAAGTCCACCTATAATCTTGAGCTGTCATAGAATCATAGAGTTGGAAGAGACCACAAGGGCCTTCTAGTCCAAACTCCCATCATTAAGCAGTGCACGACTAAACCACTCCTGAAAGATGGCCATCTAACTTCTTTTTTAAAGACTTCCAAAGAAGGAGAGTACACCATTCTCCAAGGCAATCTATTCCACTGTTAAACCGCTCGTACAGTAAAACAGTCTTTCAAAATTAGGTGGAATCTCTTTTCTTGTAATTTGATTCAATTGGTTTGTGTTCTAGTCTTTGAAGCAGCAGAAAACAAACGCCATCTTCTCCGTTTTCTTGTCTCCAAGCTAAACATATCTAGCTCCCTAAATTGTTCCTCATAAAGCTTGGTTTCCAGACCTGGTTGCCCCTTTCTGGAAACATTCCAGCTTGTCAATATCCTTCTTGAACTATGGTGCCCATAAATGAACACAAAATTCCAGCTGAGGTCTGACCAAAGCAGAATAGAGAGGTATTATTCCCTCAATCAGACTGTCTCAGTCCTGATTGCCACCCGGAGGCCCCCTTATAAATGGAAAAGAGAGACAGTCTGAGGAATTGAAGGCCTAAATCCCTTTATTAGATCCAGCTAGAGTGAAACTATTGAATCAGTGGATACTTGGTAAGACAACATTTATGGAAGTTCCATTGATTATTTAATGGGTTTACTCTTGCAGTAGGATATATACCTGTATATTAATGAGTCTTGACATGGTTTCAGCTGCTGGGCTGTTTCTTAAAAGTTGATAGAAGCCAAATTAGGTAGCTTTACTTAATGGCTGGAGGGATAAATTTTCCAACTCTGCTTAAGACCTTGGAGAGCAGATTGCTAAGTCAAAATAGACATTATAGAATTAAAGAAGGAAGAAGTCTGACCTGGTGCTAGAAGCAATTTTTTATGGCCTGCAATTCAATTTCAAATAAAACTCTAAACTCCTATTTAAAAAATACTAGGATTTCTGTGTGGCCAAAATAATGACCATATCAAAATCACAACCATATCAAAATACAATCGTATCAAACTGACGGGGGAGAAACTTACCAGTCCAAAATGCCCTTTCTGTTATTATAATCCACTAAACACTTCCGTGCCTTATTTACCACTTTTGGAAAAAAAATTCATAGGCCAAAGACAATGGCTTCTTAATTGTGTCTGGGACTTTCCTCCACTTTAGGGTCCTTGAATGCTAAGGATCCAAGCAGAGACAGACTGGATAACACCAACCTTATCATGGGGCCCATTAACAGTATCCAATTATAGCGCTGTTATTTCACTTTAACTGCCATGGTCCAATACTATGGGATCCTGTGGGATTTGTAGTTTGGTGAGGTGCTAGAGCTCTTTGGCTGAAAATTCAAAATGCTCCATAGTTAGTAGTTTGAGTCTTGAACAAGAACTCTGGGAGGGTTCAAATCCCTGCTCAGACATGGGACTTATTGCCCGAGGGAAGGGAAGCGGAAGTAAAGCCTAAGAGTAGTGTGTCCTTGCCGTATCATACGCTGTGGGTGTGCTTCAGCTGCTCTCCTGTTCCAGTCCCATAGGAGATGGTGGTAAAGGTGAATCTTTTTGCAAACTGGAAAAATCCATTATCAAAAAGACTCACCTTTACCACCGTCTCCCACTGAAACAGAAGAACAGCTGATGCACGCAGATGTCTTGTGATAAGGCAAGGCAGGATGTGCTACTCCCGGACTTTACTTCTGCTTCCTTTCCCTCATGCCATAAGCCCCATGGAAACCCACCGGGTGACCTTGGGCAAGTCATACTTTCTCATCCAAAGAAGGCAATGGCCACCTGAACAAATCTTGCCAAGAAAACCCTTTGAAAGGGTTGTTTTAGGGTTGCCATAAGCAGGAAATGACCTGAAGATACAAAACAAGAAACAACAACAACAAACTGCCAATCCCAGTATTCCATAGGGTACATCCATGCCAGTTAAAGTGGAATCATAGTGCTATTAATGTTTACTGTGAACAGGTCCCAGGTTTAAATTAATTCAGTTCCCTTTGACATTTCACTGGAGCTGTGGTGAGTACGTTTTGTTTTTAAGTATCTCTGGCTTCTCTTCGCAAACGAAGATTCAGGAAGGACTCATCCCGCGCTTTCTGCAAGTGCGCTGATGACTAAAAAGGCCAATCCGAGATAGACAAGTCCAGTTGCAGAAAGCACAACAGAAGATTTCCTTGGGTGATGTTTCCGGGTTGTGATTTTTTCTGCATTGTCGCTTCTCTTCAAGACTTGTTTGGCGTGAGTTCTCAAATAAGGCTGCAGCATTGTGGATAGTGCTTCTCCATGCCTCCCGATGTGAGGCCAGGGCGGACCATTGTTGGTGATCAATTTTAAGTATAAGACCTTGTTTTACACTATGTGCCAGACTCCTGAAGTGGGAAGAATGAGAGGCCAGGCCAAAATAAAGGCAATATAAGCAGACCACGAATGGAATCATATTTGTATCTTCATAGGCATCAGCAAAAGGAGGTAAAATCCAAGTACAGTTAACCTCTGTATCTGCGGGGGTTCAGTTCCCAGACTTACCACAGATACTGGAAACTGTTGGTAACAAAGAAACCTGTTAAAATAATGGACTTCTAGTAAAAAAACATACCATAGAGTTGTGCTGGAGGACCCAGAAGATGTCTAGAAAGGATGCCTCTAGAGGCATTTTCTAGAATGACTCTATGGTATGTGTCCCTGTTTTGTGTCCCACAAATAACTGAAAGTGTAGATATTGGTTCTGCAGATGTGTGGGTCTGACTGTACAATGTTGTTATTGTTGTTGTGTGCCTTCAAGTCATTTCCAACTTATGGTGACCTTAAGGCAAACCTATCACAGGGTTTTCTTGGTAAGATTTGTTCAGTGGTTTCCCCCCCTATTGCTTTCCTCAGAGGCTAAAAGAGTGTGACTTGGAAAACTTAGGAAAGTTTTTTTATTCAGAAATTTTAATCAAATATATTTTATATCCTATCAAGCTAAACAGTCTGACGATTCACATGTTGTTGTGTACCTTCAAGTCATTTCCAAATTATGGAGACTCTAAGCTGAACCTCTCATGGGATTTCTTGGCAAGGTTTGTTCAATGGGGGTTTGCCTTTGCCTTCCTCTGAGGCTGAGAAAGTGTAACTTGCCCAAGGCCACCTAGTAGGTTTCCATGACTGAGCAGGGATTTGAACCCTGATCTCCAGAGTTGTAGTCCAATGCTCAAACCACTATGCCACACCGGCTCTGTAAAGTATACCACATTTCGTTAAAACAGATGGGAAAAGATAAGAACTGGCCAATTTCTCACCCTGTGTGTCTTTCACAAGTTGCATTTTTGCTCCAATATGCTGAAGGGCATATTTTGACAACATGCTGTTCACTCCAGGTCTGCAACTAGCATTCCTATTTTATGAGTGCTTCATCAGCACAAGAGATACAGGTAATTATTACTATTGTTATAAAATAATTTACATCCCTTCTTTCTGTTTAAAAACACAACCATATATGGCTGCTTGACACATCAGAAACATAAAGTAATCAAACAACAAAAACATATCAGACTAAAGCAATTAAAGGCAGGAAAAGGAAATAAAAGAATTAAAACAAACATTCCAAGGGGGTATAAACAACAGCTTGAAAGGCCAAATAACTCTTAAGTGTATACACACAAACACACACACACACACACACACACACATACACACACGAGAGAAAAATTGAGAAGGCAGTGAAAAAACCTCAAGGAAGAAAGAGAGACACAAGGGTTTGCAACCAAGGTCTGGCCAGAGCAGAAACCATGGCTGGAGTTTTGTAAAGCTACTTTTTTGGACTATAGGTCTCAGAACTTCTCCAGCCAACATGGCTACTGATCACACTACCTAGGGGATGCTGAGAGTTATAGTCCAAACCAGTAACATTTTGAAGCTTTTATGAAGAGGAGAGCATCAGAGATAAATCTTAAAGAACAGTACTGTACATGCATGATAACCTTTAAGATGAAAGAAGGTTAATTTTAGAGATGCAGCTAATAGGGAAGGGGGCAATATGAGGGGTGGTTGTTGTTGTTGTTAACTGCCATTGTGTTGACCCTATGAATAAGAGACTTCCAAGTCACCCTATTGTCCACAGCCCTGCTGAGGTTTTGCAGACTTAGGGCCATGGTTTCCTTGATTGAGTCCATCAATCTGGAATGCACTCTTCCTCTTTTCCCACTGCCTTTTACCTTACCAAACATTGTTGTCTTTTCTAGTAAGTCATGTCTTCTCATGATAAGGCCAAAGTATGATAGTCTCAGTTTAGTCATCTTGGCTTCTAAGGATAGCTCAGGTTGTATTTCTTCTAGGACTCATTTATTGGTCTTTTTGGCAGTCCATGGTATCCATAGCACTTTTCTCCAGCATGGGTGTGTGTGTCATATTGTATTCTATGGCAGTCTCAGTTTAGTCATCTTGGCTTCTAGGGAGAGTTTGGGCTTGATTTGCTCTAGGACAATTTATTTGTTTTTTTTAGCAGTCCATGGCATCTGCAGAACTCTCCTCCAGCAACACATTTCAAATGAGTTTGCTGAACAGTCATGCTATAACAAAGACCTACAAGAAAGAGTTCCTCTGTGAATGGCTTCTATACAGGGTTACATCCAGACATGCTTTTCTCTTGGATACTCCATTCCATCTGCCTGGCCGATCTCTTGCAACCCTCAGAAAACACCATCACCTTCATTCCCGTTTACCCCCACCCTGAGAGAGATACATACAAACGTTCACATCAGTAAGAACATATACGGTAATATAATTATCCTATCAATAAAACTAAAGGCAATTTTTAAAAGCACATCCATTAAAAGCAAGAAATATGGGCACATACCATTGAAAGCCTTCTCCTAATAAAGAGTTGGTTCCCCAAAGCCTGTTGTTATTGCTTCCAAATCTATCACATGGTTTTCTTGGCAAGATTTGTTCAGCAGGTTTGCTATTGGCTTTCTCTGAGGCTGAGAGTGTGTGACTTGCCCAAGGTCATCCAGTGGGTTTCCATGGCTGAACAGGGATTTGAACCCTGATCTCCTGGAGTCCTAGTGTAACACTCAAATGGCTACACCATGCTGGCTCAATAGCATTATACTCTCCTGACAAATAAATCTATGTAAGTACTTCACTAAGTACCTCTCAATTACACCAGGTCACCCACTGGGTTTACATGGCAGAGCAGGGATTTGAACCCTGGTCTTCCAAAGTCCTGGTTCACCACTCAGACTATTAAACCATGCTGGTTATCTCCCCAAAGGTTGATTAAACAAACAAACAAACATACAGTCTTCACTTTTGGCCAGAAGGATGTCATAGAGTGGTCCAGTCTGACCTCTTTGGGAAGGGAGTTCCAAAGCCTGGGAGCAGCCACCAAAAAGGCCCTCTCCTATCTTCACAGCAGATATGCCAGTAAGGGTGGTAGAACAAATAGAAGGGACTCCCCTGAAGTTATCAAAACCCAGGCAGTCCCATACAGGAGAATATGGTCTTTCAGAGCATTATTCCAATGGAACCATTCCTTATATCCCTGTTTCTGAGGTCTATCACATTGCTCCCTTTTCTAAAAGTTTTCTTTGTGTGTTGTTTTATATAAAGATTGTGCTAGAAAATTAGTTTAGTATGTATTCATTATTATTTTTTTACATTTATATTCTGCCTTTCTTCATATTGTTCATTTCTTCCTCACTTTATCTTCACAACAGCCCTGTGAGGTAGGTTAAGCAGACCATTCAATGAATTTCATGGCTCAGCAGGGACTTGAACCTGGACCTCTTAAGTCCCAGTCAAATACTCTAGTCTAGCCACTACACCATATTGGTTCTATTAGCGTATCAAAATCAATCTTCTGATAATGCTGTTTTCTGTTTCTGAAGGCCAAGTCCTGCTTTTCTAAAGCTTTGAGCCCTTCCCTGAATTTAGAAATTAAAGAGGCAGCCATATGAAACTTTAAAGGAACTGGTTAGAGCTCTGCCAGGTAAAACTGGCTCATTGCCCTGGAAAGGAAAGAGGCACACCTGAATAATCTGCTAACATTTTAATTGTACTCATTGGTCTGGATATATACAGGGCAAATTACAGGGACATTTGATTATCAGGCACCATCCAGCCATATGCCCAATGCTGGGGTGTTTTCCCATCCATGTAATGTGCTATTCCCTCTCCCTTCCTTGGAGACATGATTTATGCCTTATAAATCACACACACACAAATTTCTGCAAAGGAAAGCAAAATTTATAAACAGCAAAGGGGTGGGGAAGTTTAATGGTATTCTCAGTAATGGGTTCCTTCCTAGAACTCCAGGTGCCAGAGGCAGTGATAATTTTCTCTGCCTCACCTGCCACGTAAAAAGATAATATTATTGATAATTCTCTGCTCCCAAATTATTGCGCCATGCTGTCCAATGGTAGGGCGATCTCTCAGATTCTTTTCTGTAAGAGAATGCTGTCAATGGATGAGTGAATCTCTTGGGCTCCCCAGAAGTTGTTGGACTATTACTCCAATAGCTTTGTATGCCACCTGAGTTCATGGGAAAGCAAGCAAGGTATAAATGTATACAGAAGAGGTGGGCAGCTATGGCCTTCCAAAAAAAAAAAAAATTAGCCTACAACTTCTCACCAGCTGTAGCCGCTGGCTATGTTTTTGCTCTACAAATCATATCAACTCTAGCCACATAGCCACTGAGACCTGTAGGCCAAAAGCATTAGAAAAAGACACAGCTTCCCACTCCTGCTGTACACCAATAGCACATTCTATGACTGTGGATCCTTATGTAACCTAAGGATAGGAACCATAGGGCTCTCCAGATTTTATTGGATTGCAACTCCCAGTGGCCCTATGTAGCATAGTCCATGGTAAGAAATGGTTAGAGCTGCAGTTCAATGACATTTGGAATGTGACACAATTCCCAAAAGAGCAGATCAATGCAGAAGAGTGACAGCAGTAAGCATGTTGTAGAATTCCCAAATACTGCAAAGCAGAAACATTAACAATCTGCATGGAAAAAGCCATAATGGGAAAACCCCAAACACTGACTAATGGGGACTGATCAAGTTCAGTGACCTTAGAATGGGAGTGTCCCTGGAGTTATAGGATAGAGAAAACCAGCCTCTGTGTGTCTTTGTGTAATGGAGTGTCCTAAAAGAAGGCAAGGCTGGCTTGAACACTAACGCAGGAGTAACATTCCACACTGTAACATTTTGTTGCAGGTCCTCCTTATTGCACTACAATGGCTAGTACATGCAAAGACTGAGGCTTGATTCCGTCACAAAAATGGCAAAAGCCACTTTGGCCTTAAAATTGGATTCCAGAATGGCAGTGAGTTCAGATTGGGCTGGTTTGCACGACAGGTTTTATTGCGTTAAGTTGCGCTTTAGCACTTTCCCGCATCAGTGGTGGGTAGTTTCCACGGTATATGTTTACACAGCTATATTTTGTGGCTCTTTGATTTTTTCCGCTTTGAGGTTCACACAGCCAAAAGTGCTGGGGGCAAGGCCAAGCACTGGAGAGGGAAAGGAATGCCATAGGAATGTCTGCCCTGGCCCCAACGCCGTGCCCTTAACAGCTTAGAGGCAATCCCCCCCCAACTCCCTTTCCACAATTCAAAGGGAAGGTTTTCTTCCTTGCTTAAAACAGCATTTACTGCCAAGTAGAGGAAAGCGGGGGCGGGGAGAGGGAAAATAACAGTTCAGCTTGCTACAGCCCTTCGGGAAATGGTTTCTCTCCCTCCCCCATGCACAGGATAAAAGGTGATGAACGAGCTTTTACATACTTTCAAAACAGCAGAGAGGATGAGAAGGAATGCTCCCTGAATGAAAATTGTTGGGAATCCTTTTTGTTTGCAAACTGGCTTGCAAACTAGCAGAGAGGATAAAGTTTCCTGTAATCGCTACTGTCTTTCCCTCCCTCCCTGCCCCTCTTTTAAGCCCACCCCTGCATCATCAACCAATCACAATGCAGCTGTGCTTTAACCGTTAGCGGAATGATAGTTTACACTGCCAATAATGCACTATATTGCAAATACACCGGCAAAAGTAGCAACATCCCTTGGCACGCTATATTTGGGTGTTTTACCTTCCCCCCTTCTGAATGAGGTGATGCTGTGCTGCGATCCGTGGGAACTATGAGCTATCTTAGCAGTATATTTAGAGGAATATTTGCCCATGTAAACGACCCCATTAAATCCTAGGCCATGTGAGCTGTTGCTCAAACTCTCCATACATATGTTCTGCAACTGCATGATTTTCAGTGCACCAGCCAATTCATGCAACCTATGACGGGGTGCTGAAAAGTTCTCAGCCCAACCCACTTTCCAAAATGTGAGTGTAATTTTGTCACTGTAGTTTGAAAGAGTGTTCTTTTGTATTGCAAATTGCAAATTTTCAGGAGTGTAGCTCTAGTTTCTGAACTTTCTCAGATCATTGATAGAACCATGTCAATGAAAAGTGTGTAATTTTCAAATGCTGAACTCTGAGCCATCACAAAGTTCCTATTCCTGCAGAAGAAAACTCCAAAAGAAATCCATGAGTGTATGATGCAAATATTGAGTGACAAGTGTCCATCATACTCAACTATGAAGAAATGGTGAGACAACTTCCCGCATGGAGATTTTGAGAACCAATATCCAGCAAGGTCTGGGAGGCTTTCAACAGTGTCCACTCCTGAAACGGTTGAGCATGTTCATGACCTGATCTTAGCAGACTGGTAAATCTCAGTTAAAACAATTGCTGAGATACTAGAGATACCCCAGGAATGCATTGTTTTTATAATTCAAGAGCAACTGGTTATGCAGAAGCTGTCAGCCAAGTGGGTGTCGAAGTGTTTGAATGCTGACCAGAAACAAAATTGTGTAGATACCTCCAAGTTGATTTTGCAGCATTTTGAGTGATCTAGTGATAATTTTTTGGAATGACTCATCACTGTTGATGAAACATAGTTACATCACTATGATCCAGAGACCAAACAAGTCCTTGCAGCGGGGGTTCGCCATGGCCAAAGAAATTCAAGACTCAAAAAGTCAGCTGGAAAGGTCATGGGCACAGTTTTTTGGGATAAGGAAGGTATTTTGATGACTGTCTTCAGAAGGGCCAAACAGTTAATGCAGAATACTACTCTAACTTGATGTGCCAATTAAAGGAGGCATTGAAGGAAAAACAGCAAGGGAAGCTGCAGAAAGGTGCTCACAGGGCTGGCAAAACAATGGATGTTTTGAAGAATTTGGGGTTTGAGTGCATAGACCACCCACCCTACTCACCTGATCTTGCTCCATTTTACTATTTCCTGCTTTCTGAACCTTCGAAAAAGTTTGACAGGAAAAACATTTTTGAATGATTCATTGTATTTGTATTAATGCGTTGTTGTACCCTGCCGTGATTCTGATGAGAAAGGTGGGTAATAAATAACTATTATTATTATTAAGTGATAGCAGCACCAGAGCAGCATTTCAGTGACCAGACATAAGAATTTTTTTTGGAAGGGTTAAAGAAACTTGATAAACCAAATGTGCCAAGTTTGTTGAATTTCAGGGTGAATACCTGGAACAGCATGTAAGTTTCATGGCTCTAGGCCATTACCTTCTTGGTTGGGCCAAGAACTTTTCAGCAGTTCTTTGTATTGTCATCATCAGTCCTGTGTCTGGCATGTGTTTCAACTCTGGTACAGATGCAAGTCATATTTACCTTATACATCTATTTCCAATTTAATTTGGTTGGATTTAAGAAAAGACATAGGGATAGTTTTGTAGCAGGTTAGACTGTTTTCCGTCTCCAAGAAATGGCTGCAAGGTTTGATATTTAACTTGGGGTGGGAGTGTGTGGCAAGGAAAGGAGATTGAAGTGCATACCATTGTACATGGTGTGGAGAAAATAGGTAGGGAGAAAATTCTCTCCTTGTCTTGTAATACTTGAACCTGGGATCATGGATTGAAGGTGAACACTGTGAGGTTCAGGACAGGTAATGCAATTCTGCAGAGAAAGCATAATTCTTCTGTGGAATTCACTGCCGTTACTAGATTTCCTGGGTATTCATCGGAGGTTGATGGTTCTTCCTTTTTCCCAGTGGCAAAACTACAGACCGTCGGTGCCAAGGATCCTCCATCCTAACTGGCTACTGCGTGACCATGGTGACACACCCCAGCAACATCAGCTACGGCTGAGGCCAAGTGACAGAAGAATGCTGATTGAGTTACACTCTGCCAGCGACTGTACAAGAACTTGGCCTGGGTACATGGAGCTAGGTGTTGCTGTACTCTGTACCAAGATAATGAGGTACTCCTGCCAGTGGAAATGAGGATTATACACAGAGAAACCTGATTGATAAAAAGGCTGTTCTTTAGAATACCTGCTATAGCAGGGCTGAGGAACCTGATGCCCTCCTGATGTTGCCACTGCTGTGGCCTGATCCCAAAGGCTGGTGAGAGGCCCTCCCTCCAATGCAATTGCCACAGCTGTGGTTTCTGAGTAAGTAGCAACCAGGCCTTGGTCCCAGTGGATGGTAAGAAGCTCTCCATCTGTTCCAGCTGCCATTGCTCAGGCCAATGAGGGAGAGAAGAGCAGCCAGCAACTGCTGGACTTAATCCCTTCCTCCCACTGCCATTCCCTTTTCCTTATGCTTCATGTCTTATTTAGGCTATAAGCCTGAGAGCGGGAACTGTCAAATTAACAATTTGTAACCTGCTCTGGGAGCCTTTTTGGCTGAAGGGTGAGGCATAAATGCTCTAACTAAACAAATGAGTGTGATATTATTCATCAGCACCTGGGGAGGGGTGCTGAAGAACTCTGACAACATACTACTGAGAGGTTTTCCCTCCGATACAGAAGCTATCCAACAGAAATCAAAGTTCAGAAGAGACCCTTTCGAGAGAGTTATTCAGACCACAAGTCTGCAAACATGTTTAAATATCAAATATTTATTACACTTTTTATAAAAAGGTGTAAAAAAGTGAGATGTGAGGTTAGCCCCAGGGCTTTTTTTAAATACATTTTTGCAATCTTGTTTATGAGCAATCTGTGCATTTATATACATTTTGGACAAGGTCACACAATAAACCATCTCAATTCATACAAAAAGACACAGGGTTTTTCATCCTGTTGGGAGTCCAGAGATGCAAAGAAAATTACAACTGGCTGACCAGACAGAATATATTATTCAACCTCATTCTAACATCTGTGAGAATGAGTTCAGCAGAACACATTACAACTCCCAAATGCAATCTTCTGTCCATCAAAATCCACAGACCTTTCCCCCAAGAATGCATACAAAGATATACTCCAGTGGAAACATTTTTGTAGTTTGGCGCCACCTAGTGATTCTTAATTGTGTTGTTGCCTTAACGTCCTCAGTTCACATGCACACAGACTTGAAACCCCAAAGAAGAATCCAAGAAATGTCCTTCTGCAATTCTTTCAATTGGCACTTTCTTCTGCTTTTGGCTCTGGCTGTAAATCCTCATTAAACTGTGACCCAATGGCCTGACTGTCTCATCTCCGGATTCTTCCCTTGGAAGAGAGATCCCGACAGGTCTGAGTTGCTTCCAGACTGGTCAAAATCCAAAGCTGGTGAAAGCAGTACCTGCAAAATAAAGTGTACAATTTACAACAGAAATTCTTTTTTAAAAAATTATCTTATATTCTCATACCACTCTTGAACCATAATGGTTCATTAGCTCAGAACAGAGAGATAGAAAATGTTAGTCTCGGGACTACAATGCCCCGTATCTCCAGCCGGCATGACCATCATCTTACAACAAACTTGGATTAAAAACTTGAATTTTGGAAACAAAATTATATATATAGATGTATTTATTACTTAGGAAGCCAGCATGGCGGAGTGGGTGACTACGACTCTGGACTCCACACCAGACCAACTCCCAAACACTTAGCATGTATGCAGCAATCAGACTTTGCATACCAAATGCCAGGGGTCTATTTCCCGGCATCACAGCTGGCATGGCACTGCTTTTTTCTTCTCTGTCCAGCTGGACAGATCAGCAGAGTGAAGCCATTAAAGATCTGCATGGGTTTTGGGATTCTCATGAGGTTTGAAATCTCCTAGAAGTTCTGAGATCTTGCAAGACCCTGAGGTGTCTTTTATAAAGGCCAGCCTCACATATCCCATATTGACTTCCAGAAAACCTGACAACCCTAGTTTGAACGCCTATCTACTCCAGTCCAGGAGGGTGGCAGACTGAAAAGGCACATAGATCACTTGGTCACAGCCTTTCCCACTATAGTGAGATGTACTACATTTGAATTTATTTTGAAATTCTTTCTCCCCGTGCATCTAGAAATTACAGTTTGTTTTGCAAATCTGTATGTTCTTTTTCCATGATGCATTTCCCCACTTTTGGTGAACCTGAAAGAGCTACCCTGAACTGAACGCAAGCAAGATGGCCTTTAACAAAAAAATCTGCATACCAGCTATGCAACCTGTTGTTTGCAGTTTTTCTCTAAGAAGAAAAGACAGACAGAGACATTAAATGCAGACTGGAGAGGGGAAGTCCATAGAGATCTAGCAGGACTGCCTTAAAAGTCCACCTCTCAGAAAGCCAACTCTGAGAAAAGGACTGTTAATATATCAACTGCCTCTCCATTTTCTGGACCCAATGCCAAGGGCTGTTCTTTTTTCCCCCACTCCCAACTTGCACGTCTTGATGTAGAAAATGGAACAATAGAACCTGCCCTTGTGTAGCTATCCCCATAGTGAACAGAAAGCTAAACAGGAAATTCAAACACAGCCAAGATCCTCCCTTTGAAAAGAGGACAGTAAAAAGCAACCTACAACCAGCTTCATGCTAAGGAGTTTTGCATCTGTGATAACATTTAAGGGACAACATAGGCTTAAACTGTGTTGTCATTCCCCTGATGCTCAACTGAGAAGCACAGTAACACAACCTCTGAAGATGTGCAGTGTGCCTCCTCACTTGTATTGTCTCCTATGCACCTTGGATGGGGAGAGATTTCCAGATAAACAGATTTCAACTTTCCCCCAACATGTCACCCTTCAAATCTGTTGGGACTACAGCTTCCATCATCCACATCCATCATTATTGAGGTTTGATGGACATTGTGGTCAACTAGGTTAGAGAAGGCCATATTATTGTATTCTTCAGGCATTCAGATAATTTCACATACATTCTTTTACCACAACAACCAAGTGCAAGATAAAACAGTATGGATTTAGGACACAGCAGGTGATTATCAGCAAGGTAAATCCATATTGCAGATTGGTGAATTATGTATCTCCCACCTCTTCCTTCAAGTAGCACAGGGCAATATGCCTAGATGGCTTTACAACAACCCAGTGAAGTAGCTTGTTGGGTTAACTGGCTGTTGGGTCACCCCATAACGGCCCAGGAATTTAAACAAAACTTGAAAACGTTGCTTTTTTTGGGGACCATAACTCCCAGAATCCTAATCAAGATGTCCAGAGATTCTGGGAGTTGTAGTCAAAAAGTAACTTTTCCAAGCTCTGGATTTAAAACTGCTCCTCCTCCACCCTAAATCCAGAACTCTGGCTACAACACCATTACAGCCTGCTTAGCAAACCTCAAGTTCAGATATGAGCCAAAGACATTCCAGCACATAGCACATGCTCTTAACCAGTATGACATCATCTTTCCTAAAAGTACATGTTCTAGGCAGGTTTATCCACTGCCCTTTTTTAGAACTGGTAACCTCCTTGGAATGTATTTCTTTCAGAACATTTTTTGATAACAAATCCCAGAATCCCCCAGCTAGCACTGCCAGCTCCAATTTCCATGCTCCAGTTTCGTTGCTGAGGTAAATGAAATCAGATGTTTGTCTCAACTGCCTTTTTAAATAAATAAATAAAAATGATAGTGTTTATAGCAGTCAAGTGAGGTTGCACAAGCATTTGGTGTGCCAATTCAGCACATACAGCCTTCCAGCCTTATGTTCTACCCCCTACTCAGCTGTACTCTGGGGCTGAAAAGAATGGAGGGCTTTATTTCTTAGACAGGCTTGAAATTCAAGCAGGACAGATAGCTGTTGGCGCCTGATTCTAGACAGACCTGATTAACACTGATAAACTCCTGTGATACTTGACCACAAGTGATCCCAGGAGAGATTTTTTAAAAGTCTCCATATCTCTTGAAGGACAGGAGGAGAAATTGAGAGGAAATGCTTGCTAAATAATTTCAGCTGACTTGAACAAAGAGGGGAAAGTATGTTCAAGTGGCACCGTAACCAATGCCTCAGTTTCAACAGGTTTAAGCTGCATCTCACATGAATGCATAAACTCCAGCAGTTTCAAAAGCACAGTTTTCCAGTTTATCGCAGTTTAAAACAGGAGCACAGGGAGGAAATTTCCTTATGTTTTTGAGGCACTTGGCCATTTTAGGCCATTTAAATGTAAGGCTGTTTTTAGAGATACCCTGAGAAGTGGAGAAGCAACGCTACGTCTTGCCCTATGGTCAGGCAGTGAGGCAGCTGCCTTAGGCAGCAGATATTGGAGAGGGGGCAGTGGCTACAAAGGGCTGAGATACAGAGCTGTGTCTTCAAGCAGTCCCTTAAGTGAAATTGCTCTTTGCCTCAGGCAGAAAATATCTTGGGTGAACCTATTATCATGGGGTTTTCTAAGGCTGAGAGTGTGCGACTTGCCCAAGGTCACCAAGTGGGTTTTCCTCACTCTCCTTAAAAGAGGTGTGCTTCACTTCTTGCTACTAATTTTAAATATGTTTCCCCCCTAGTTTTGACACAGTGAAACTGCTGAACTGCTCACAGCTCCATGAGAGTGCTCGTGAAGGCCCTCAACATATGACAAGTTGGGTGCTCTACTCCTTGGGTGGGCAACTGTGAAAAGCTAGGGAGGCACATTAGCTCCTCAGGAGACTTTGGAAGGCTGCACAATCCCACTGAATGCCTCTGCAAGTAATAATATTTTTTTGCCCCAAGTGCAGCCCATGCCTGCTAGGGGGTGTGAGGGCATTTTTGCCAGGTTCCTTGGTCCCCTGGGTAGGCCCAGAAGAGGCCTTTTTAATAACAGTGGCTGGAAGTCTCTTCCTGATCACTTCCTGTTTTAAGAAATGGCGTCTACTGGCCCTAAAATGGCCCAGGAAGGCCCAAAACGGTGGCAAAAGTGCCCCCACACCTCCTAGAGGATATTAGAATCATTTTGGGGCAACCATTTTTGGCAAGATTTCTTTTGACCCTGGGGGCCACACGTGCGCAGATGGCCACACTTTGCCAAGCATGCTTTAGGCCTTTGGGGCCTAATGATTTCACCCAAATCTGCACAGGTTTTAAAGCTGTTCTAGTTGTTCTAATTGTTAAATGGTTTAATATGTTTCAAGGTTTTCTGGGAGCCAGTGTGGAACAACAGTATAGAGGTTTGAGTATTGAACTTTGGGAGACCAGGGTTCAAATCCCCACTCAGCCATGAAAACCTACTGAGTGGCCTTGGGCAAGTCATACTCTCTCAGCCTCAGAGGAAGGCAACTGCAAGCCACCTCTAAAGGAATGATGTGAATGAAATTCTGTAGCCAGCCATATAGACCAACCGAGAGCCACCTGAAACAGCTTTCTAGTAATGGCTACATTTGGCCTAAATACCCTAAAGGCACCAGATCCCATCTGATCTTGGAAGCTAAGCAGGGCCATCTCTGGTTAGTACCTGGCTGGGAAACTACCAATGAATCCCAGGTGCTGTAGGCAATATTTCAGAGGAAATGGCAAAACTACCTCTGAGTATTCCTTGTTACGGATGATAGGACATGCAGTCAGTATATTTATGCTGTAAAGAGCTGCGATGTAATATAATTGCCTATAGGGTGCAATAATGAGTGCAAAAGCTTGCTAGAATTAGCTTGTATATTGAGATTTATGACTTGTCAAATATGACCTTCAGAGCTTGAGCTAGGAGTCCTGAAGTCTGGGGGTGGTTATCTCTCTTTGGTATGAAGGAATGTTTATCTTTCTCTATAAAGCTAAAAGGATTGGATAGCCTATGCTGCTCTGTTCAGTTCTGTTTTGACTCTCTGTACTATGAAGACCTGCCCTGTACCAATGAAGATTTTTCTTTATGCTTTAGTAAAGTGAAATAGTTACTTAGGCAAAAGCTATGTCTGTTTCTTTATTCTTCTGTCTGAAGAAACAAAACTCTGCTACATTTTTTTTGCTACCTAGACTGCTTAATAAGCTCTGAGGTTTAGTACACTAATGTGACATTCCCTAAGAAAAACCTACAAAATTCAAGAGGTCGCCATAAGCTGACAGGCGATTTGAAGGCACATATACACAATGGCTACATTGCCTGGCCCAACCTTGTGTGAAGTAGCTGTGTGAAACACGTTTGCAAAAGAATGCTGTTTCAAGTGGTACTGAAAGAGGAAACAACTTTCACTGCCAAAAAGGAATGGGAAAGGGAAGATAGCCATAAAATTTACCCACTGAAGGGTTATCTGACTTGCACTGACAATGGCTGACACTCTGCCCACTTCAAAGCATCTGCCTGCCAAGATGAAAACAGAAATGTGCTCACACAAAGCAAAACCCAAAGGGTAGCAACAAATATAAAATCAGATGACAGAGAGAGAGAGATGGATTGATTTTTACACAGAGGAGGTAAAAATCAAAGATATAGCCATGTTGGTCTCAAAGGTGCGACAGGAGGTAAAAGTGACTGACAGCTTGTACTGAGGGGGCCTGCAGGTTTGATTGGCATGGGACACAGATTTGGATTACTGCTGATTTTTCAAAAACATTTGCAATGCATGGTTCTAAGAACAGCTTGAGAATGTTTTTTTTTGTACAAGAATTCTAATTCTGAAACTATAACTGAAAATATGCAAGAGCAACAGGGGAGGAGTGACAAGAAATGACAGGGAGAACTCTCTGCTACCCTGGTTCTGCCCTTTGACCGTAATATATCTGTAAATAGACACATCGGATGTTGGACACACAAACCCTGGAGGCCTACTTTGTTAGCCAAAAAGAAAGATATGTTGAGAAAAATATTATGGATCTTTCCTTCTGAACTTTCAAAGTAGGTTATGGAGGATGCTGAGAGGATGTCCTAAGCTGAGAGGAGCCACCTCCTAGTGAACTCTTGGGAAAGGGAGCAAGATTTTATTTTGATGGGCTTTAGTCCTTCCTGGTTATTTGCCATCATCTTGTATCAAGTGGACTGATGTGGACTGAAAATCTTCCCATTTCTTGAAATGAATTGTTTCATAGACACAATTAGTAATACAACCAACAGAGACAAATCTGGTCAATTGGACTGTTTCAAAGCTCCAATTAACTGTTTTCAGGGGTTTTATCCCAAGAGAGGAAAAAAGTTCATGCACATAGCTGTGCCTAAATACACTCATACACAGTGCACAGAACTTTGGGCCAGCTAAAATTAGGTTGTTTGCAAAGCCTTCTCTCTTTTCCCTTGATATGCAAACACTGTAAAATTAATTTCCAAGTAAACCTCAGTCTTTGTGGCAATATCATAACACTCAAACTGCATTATATGTGCTTTGGGAACTCTGCCCTTGTGGCACAAATCACGTATTTCAATGTAACTACATTAAGCTTTGGGAAATAAAACCCTGTGATGTTAATGCAAGTGGTAAAATTAATTAAATGTTCAGTCTGTAAATGAAATTAAAAGGGAAGTTGTTCTCAGCTGCCGGAGGCTCTAGCTGCCATTTCCTTTCTTTCAAAACAGCTCTGGAATAACCCTGTATTGTGACAAGATCTTTCCAAGGGAGCTTCAGTAGGGGAGAAATAGTGGTATCCAACAGATAGCTGCCATTTTCCTCGAAAGCAACCAAACAGAATGATGCTACATCATGAGAGAGCATTATTTCAGGGATACCCACAGGACTGAAAAAAAAGGAATGGCCACTAATTTCTACTAAAGATGACAAAGAACACAAAACTTTTAGAATTCTAGTTGGCTATTCCCCTAAATCAAAAGTGGGCAACTGTGTGGGGGCCAGAGGCCAATCCCTCCCCATAGATCTCCCCCCCCCAGGTATCCCTGCAGGCTATACCCCAACAGCAAGCCTGCGAATGCAGGTTGCCCCTGTATCCATGAGGGTATTCAGTTCCCGGAATTACCGCGGATACGAGAAACCACAGATAATAGTGAACCCTATTAAAGGACTTCTGGCACAAACATACCATAGAGTTTCATTGGAGGACTTTGTGATTCCTAGAGAAGATATCTTTCTAGGCATTTTCCAGCACAACTCTATGGTATGTGTCCCTATTTTCCCCCCCAGATGCGGATAACTGAAACCATGGATATTGGTTCCATGGTTACGGGTGGGGTGGGGAGGGTGACCTGGACCTCCATTTTCCTCTGCAGTCCCTCTCAAAATGTTGACAAGAAGTGACTTCCTGTCGTCATTTTGAGATGAACTGCAGAGGAAAACGGGGAGTATCTGGGGGTAGCAGAGAATGCTTGGGTGCTTGTGGTGATGGGCATGCTTCCATGCATTTGTGTGATTTTGGTGTAAAAATTGCTCGAAATCCCCCCAATTTTTTTAAATGGGGGAGGGGGCTTTGGGGGACTGGTAGAATCCAGGGACTGTGTGCAGTCTGTGGGCTGGACTAAGTCCATCCCTGCATGAAATCAATGAACCCCCCACTATCTTTTAATAGTTTTGGGGATATAAATTAAAGCTTAGCATTAGCTTTTAAATCTGGTGTGGGCACAGCTGGAGGGCCATTTTTAGCTCTTCTTTCCCTTGTAAGGCCACACTGCCATCATTTCCCAGAACCAGTAGTGATGCTCCAGAAAACATTCTTCTGGGGCATTTTAGGGGCAATTCTTTGCTTTTTGGTATCCCACCTATCATTTGCTGGCTTGGAATAATTTTTCAGCTTCAAACAGCATTTTGGAGTCAAATTTTTAAAAATTAACTCAAGGATTCAGCTGGGGTGGGGTGGGAGAGGACGTTGATGTGGGTCTACAAGGCCCAAGAGGCTCTCTGAGGGCCACATATGGTCCATCAACCACAAGATTCCCACCTTTTCTGTAAGTCAATATACAGGCTGGTTAAAAAAAATTGCTGATCAGGGTCATATGCATTCAATTGTGTTGTTGACCAGCGGGGGGAGGGGGCGGAGAGAAATGGTCTCCCCAGTAAGAATTCTGCCCTTCAAGTACATTCTCCCTCAGTCCCCAAATGTCTAGCATTGCAATGACTTAAACTTAGAAATTCGATTCATGTATCCAAAGAAAAGAGGCAGGCAGTTACCTACGCAACATGAACTAAGCAAATATAAGAGTGCTAAGAGAGTGTTATCTCACTCTCTGTAATTTTAGAAATTAGGGGACTGAAAGAAAATTTTATTGGGGAGCAGAATTCTTATCTGGAGAGGTCAATAATACCCTCATTTTGTGTTGCCCCCACCCACTACACCTCTGCTTCTAATAGTCACATTAACATATGGAAATAGACGAACTGGTTACATGGCACAGGGATATAAAAATAAGAAAGACCTATCCACCTATTCATTTCTGTCTTTCACATAGAGACAGGGGCTCACTCACACTACAGAAATATAGTACAATCACCTTACCCGTGGCTTCAGTTACCTGCATCTGGAAAAAAATTGTTATCTCCAGGCATTTTCTAGGTCCTCAGGCACAAATCTATGGTATGCTTCTGCCAGAATTTGACCATAAAATCACATTGGAGGACCTAGAAAAGAGAGGTATTCTCTCTAGGGATCTCTAGGTCCTCCAGCACAAATGTATGATATGCATGGACCAGAAGTTGTTCATTTCAATGCTATTATGTGCATTTTTGCATTTCCATGGTAAGTCCAGGAACATATCTCCTACGGATATGGGAATTGTACAGTATAGCACTATTATTGTACTTTAACTGGTATTGTTCTGTCCTATAGAAACCTGGGCATGGCAGTTTAGGGAGGAGCATTTCTCAGCCAGAGAACCTCACCAAACTAAAAGTCCCAGGATTCCATGCTCCATTAAGGTGGAAGAATAATGCTATGATGGCGTAGTATGAATGGCCCCGAGGTTGGCCAATGTGTAGCTGCTGAACCGCAACTAAATCAGCCCTAAGCAGCATCAGCAATGATAAAGGATGCTGGGAGTTGCATTCAACCTCTGGAGATTTTTACACATAACTCGTCTCTGGCACAAAATGCCTTCCCATCCATTTAAAAAGTGGCTACTTGTGGACTGGCTATGTGTCAAAATGGCAGCAGAAATCCTTTCTGTTCCTACCTGGTACTCCTCATCCTTCATCGCTTGAGGGTGTTCCATCACACCACTGATATCAAGGATCTCCTTCTGCTTGTACTTCTTCATGATCAAGCTGTCCACCACCCAGAACATAACAGCCTGGAAAGGAAAAAGAAAGTGGGTGTGTGAGAGGGTAAAAGAGACACTCATACTTGAAGCAAGATGGGCAGACTTTTGCTATCTAAGGCATGAAACCTAAGACTCTTAGCCAAAGGCATGGTAGATGTTGGTTCCCACCACATTAATCGGACAATCTGGAGCATTTTAGAACTCAATAAAATTCTTTTCTGCATGAATAGAAGAGAGAGAGCAACCCTGAACTGTTATACAAAAGCCAGGATGGGATGGGTGGGAGGGGGCTCTATTTCCGTTTTTCTGGCAAGTCTTCAAGGAGCCCATTTACAATAAGTTTAGAACTACTTCATCAGAAACAAAGCCACGCTGTGTCTCCTGGTAAGCATTTAAACCCAAATGTGTTTTGCCTGGGGTCTTTGACATCAGAAACATATCACTGGACTTGGGGGAAGTGGGGAGAATCAAGGGACAATGATGTCTTGTTAGGTTTCCCCCAACTGTAATCTCAAGGCAATTACCATGGAGTGACAGAGTTAAATCTGAATTTTTGGTCAAGAAAGCTTTTCCGCAAAACATCCAAATTATGATCCTGAGATGCTGGCTCACTATCTCATCATGGTCACCTCATGAAAATAAAAATTAAAGGAATCCTACTGATTCAAGATAGACAAAAGAAAATACTCCTTCACACAATAAGAAACTTGTTTAGGGAATTCTTTGTCACTGTATGTGGTGAGGGCTAGTGGCTTTCAAGCTGAGGCCCTCCAAATATTATTAGATACAGGAGCACCTCCATATCCATGGGGAATTGGTTCTGCCCCCCCCCACAGATGGTGAATAATAATAATAATAATAATAAAATTTATTTATACCCCGCCCCTCTGCTAAAAACAATCGGGGTGGCTTCCAACAATTAAAACATTATAATAATGACTAAAAGCACCACCCACCCCCACCCTCCCACATAAAAAGACATTAAACACAATAAGATTAAAACCTTCTAGCTAAAAAACACATTAAAACAAATATATACATAATTTTTAAAAAGCCAGGAGACTGAGTTCCTGAGGCCGGGATCTAATCAGGAAAGGCCTGCCGAAAGAGATCCGTCTTTAGTGCTTTTTTAAAGCTACTCAAGCTCGTCAGCTGACGGATCTCATTCGGCAGGCCATTCCACAATTTGGGGGCGATTACTGAAAAGGCCCTCTGGGAGGTTGCAGACAGCCTAGATTTTTGTGGCTGAAGCAGATTCCTCCCAGAGGACCGGAGTATGCGGGGAGGATTGTATGGGAGGAGGCGGTTCCGGAGATAAGTTGGACCCAAGCCATTTAGGGCTTTAAAGGTAATAACCAACACCTAATACTGGGCCCGGAAACTGATAGGCAGCCAGTGGAGAGATTTTAGTATTGGAGTTATATGATCTCTCCGAGATGTTCCTGAGACCACTCTAGCTGCCATATTTTGTACCAACTGAAGTTTCCGGACCAAGCACGAGGGTAGCCCCATGTAGAGCGCATTGCAGAAATCTAGACGAGAGGTTACCAGCGCGTGCACCACAGTCTCAAGGTCCCTTACTTCCAGGAAAGGGCACAGCTGGCGTATCAGCCGAAGCTGATAAGCGCTCCTGACCGTCGCATTCACTTGACTCATCATCTGAAGCGATGAATCAAGGAGCACCCCCAGACTGCGAACACAGTCCTTAACGGAGAGCGTGACCCCGTCCAGGACTGGAGGTTGCAACTCAACTCCTGGTTTCGGGGCCGCTACCTTGAGCACCTCCGTTTTGTCTGCATTTAATCTCAATCTGTTTTTCCTCATCCAGCCCATTACAGCTTTAAGACAGTCATTAAGAGGAGAGATGCCATTGGGATTCGAGGCCGATGATCGGGACAAGGAGAAATAGATCTGGGTGTCATCAGCGTACTGATAACACCCAGCCCCATAACCCCGAATAATCTCACCCAGCGGCTTCATATAGATGTTAAACAGCATTGGGGACAGGATGGCGCCCTGGGGAACACCACAAGTAAGCTCCTTTCTGCTGGAGCAGCTGTCCCCAAGCCGCACCCTCTGGGACCTGCCCGAGAGGAAGGACCGGAACCACTGGAGCGCAGTGCCTCCGATTCCTAACCCTCTCAGGCGATCCAGTAGAATGCCATGATCTATCGTATCGAAAGCCGCTGAGAGGTCCAGAATTGCATGGATAATAGCAAATGCATCACCCCACCACAGTAGCTCCTGCCCCCTCCCTTCACCCCGCCATGGCCAGAGCTCTCCTGGGAGGAGGGATGGAGCAGGCCTGATAACTCCTGCCCCCTCCCTTCCCCCTTCGTCCCACCATGGCACCGTTGTGACCGGATCTCTCCTGGGGGGGGGAGGGGGCAGGTGCGATAGCTCCCAACCCCTCCCTTCTCCCCACTATTGCCAACCACGGATAACTGAATCTGCGGTTGGCGAATCAGTGGCTACGCGGGTGCTACTGCATTCCTCCACATTGGCTATGGTGAATAGGGTTGCTGGATTTGCAGTCCAATACTGTCTGGGGGGCTTCATAATTCCCACTCCTATTTTAAAGTAAGTGAGACAAAATTTGCCTCACAATGGCTGCATCAGTTAATCCTCCAGTTCAGTGGAAGTTTATCTTTGGATGCAAAGTATAAGAGCACAACTGGGGGAGAATTCCTGGATTGTGGAGCTGGGAATTATGAGAACCAGGACACTGGTCTACATGCAAGTGTTATACTAATCCAGCAAGGATCTTCTTATTTTTCTTTTTACAGCCAATGCAGATCAGTGGTCAGAACAAGGATGTGACTGTCCAGATACTGCTAGCCTGCAAATCTCCACATTGAAGTCTAGTCAAACTCGGGTCATTAGTTCTTTGTCCACTTTTAAATCCAAGTTAAAGACTACTTTGTTCAGGGAGGCATTCCCTGGCTTTGTCTGATATACATTTATTTCTTCTGTCACTTGGGTTTACTGTGGATATTGTTATTAACTGTTGTAATTGTCCTTGTTTTACTTTGACTTTTATTATTTTGATTTTTGTTTTACTTAGATTGTACACCTTCGGCAGGTTTTATTCTGTTTTATCTTTTGATTGTTTTGGTTTTTTTGTACAGCGCTGTGTACACTGACAGCGCTTTAGAAATAAACTTTAATAATAATAATATAATAATAATAATGGGAGATGCAGTCCAACAGCAGCTGGAGAACCACAGATTGTAAACCCCTGGCTGCTCAGGATGTTCTGAGCCCATCTACTGGAAAATAATGCAGTTTGATACCACTTTAAGTGCTGTCGCTCCATCCTATGGAATCCTTGGATTTGTAGTTATACAAGGTCTTTAGTCTTCTCTGCCCAAGAGTACTGGTGCCTCACAAAATTACAAAGCCCAGGATTCTGTAGGATGGAGCCATGGCAGTTCAAGTGGTGTCAAACTGTATTATTTTCACAGTGTAGATGCATGCTTGGTTTCTATCCCTCAAGCCTGACCTACCTCATATGGTTGTTGGGATAAACCCCAAGAACTTTTTTGAGGAAAGGTGGACTATAAATACAAAAATCAAACAGACTTACACTAACAAAATTTTCTAATCTTACAGTTAATGGGTATTTAGAAACATTAGCAATAGTTATCAGATGTTGTTCAAGATTTACTTCTATTTCAGCCAAATAGTAGCTTGACTGCCATGCTTCTAAAATAACAGCAACCTTTGTATAACAGCAACTTTGAGCTTATATGATAAGCACTAGATAAGATCTAGAGTATCAACCTATTATTGCTCATTCATGGGTGGCTTTAGCATGTCGTTCTAGTCATTCTGCTTAAACGGAAGTTTCCAAACAATTCCCATCTGATTGTTTCCTCTTGTTGCCCTAGTATGGTGTGCTTATAATTATTTTAACAACTGATTTAGGGATTTCCCACTAATGCAATTGGCTTCCCGTTGTTTGATGGGACAATTTAGGGTGTAGGTTTCCTGTTTTTTCTCAAGTAAGCTTCAAAAATTCCAAAGCAGTAACTTCTAATGTTGCCCAATATGCAAACATTTGCATCTAAAAGATTCCACTCTTAACATGATGCCTAAAACACTTTACTAATAGTTGTGTTCTACATCTTCCCATGTCTTTGCAAACATGGGGTTTGGGGAAATTCTTTATGCTGCTTTTAGAGTTCCAGAACTCAGCTTTCAGTTCTGCAGTTCTCTTGATTGCTCGCTAAGAGTAAGGGGTAGCTTGTTTTTGGTATTTGTGGGATTCCAGCCAAACTCCAACCCCACCCCATCACTCTCCAAGCCTTAATACAGAAGAGAAGGCAGATTGCAACCCTTCTTCTCGAAGGGACTTCAAATGGCATTTCTTTCTGTGTTTTTACGGGGCTTTTTGCTCAGCTACTCTTTCCCTCTTTTAAGAGAAAGTCATACAGGTGGTACAAATTCCAGGGGGCTCAGGAGATATTATTTGTTTAGCAGTTATATAATGCTGTCCTGCTGTTAAAATAGCAATAAGAGATAAAGGTATGCCTCATTTAACAAAGCCTCTGACAAAGAAGCTCCTTTTTACAAAGTCTTTTTGGGCCCACCCAGTCCATCCTCTTTTCTTTCTTATCCTCTGTCTAGCTGGAAGTATTTTTAAAACATGGAAAGTATTCTTTCTATGTTATTTGTACCTTTGGTACCAAATTTGCTGTTAAAGAAGTAATGTCCAGGAACACATCTAATTGAGGTATAGATGTTGTTGAAATTAATGACATGTGGGATGGACAATTAGGAAGCAGCAATTAGGAAGCAGTTTTTACTTACATTGACAATAAAAGGTACCACAAGCATCACCAATACTAGCTCCAGCTGAGGGTCGGGGATGTAGTCCAGAAGGATTTCCTGAAGCTGGAAAAATAAAATCCCATCCTCTTTTAGAAAAAGCAAATCCATCAGACATGCTTATTAAACAAAAACTAGAGGAATCCTCACCAAATGCACAGAAAGTTGCTACTGTTGCATTGGGTTCCACATCTTTTGGCTTGAAACTCAAGCAAGGAAATGTTTGATTCTGCACAAAGACAAATAGGTAGGCCTATTTCTCCCTTGTCATGGAGCTAAGAGATACTGCAAGGTGTCTGGAATGCAGCATTTCTTTAAAATAAGTTGCATTATGGAAGGTGCAGTCTCTTCTGGAAGACAGTGGGTGGAGTCATTCTCTTTAGCACTTGTGACCTACTCTGCAAAGGGATGCCTGAGCTCACATTCTTGGTGTAATCCCCAAATTACTATTGCATGGCACTGTTTCCTTCAAGTTCTGACAATGTCAAAAATGCTTTCTGTTCTGTGCCATTCAGCAAGAAGTATGGAGCCCATTTTAGATTTGCCAGTCTGCATTCACATCTTTGTGAACACAAGCTGGCCAGATATAACAGTTCTACCATTAGCCCTTTCCCTAATGCTTTTTCTACACACACAGTGGTTTGAGAAACACACACACACAGACTTTGATAATCTTAACTGCCTTCCAATACAATACAGTTTCAAGTACTGTACTCTCTCTTGTCTGGAGTTCACAGCAAATTCCTAGATGAGAAAATGCTACATTTATCTGCATCATCCTTACCTTTGTCCAACCAGGAATCAGCAAGACAAGGCCAATAGTAGTTTTCTCAAATACCATTATTAGCAGATAGATGATGCACTGCCCGATCCAAGCAGCTGCCTGTGGAGGATCACCTGGAAGAAAACAAGGATTTATTTAGGTTGCAAGCATGAGTGAGGGGGCTATCAAATTAATGATTTGTAAGCCATTCTGTGAGCATTTTTGGCCAAAGGATGGGCTATAAATACAATGAAATAAATACCTGTAAATGAGGACAAAAGTAAACCCAGCATTCATTCGTCTATTGCAGACCTTGGAAAGAATGACACTGCCTGTAACCCATTATTTTTGATGACAGTAAAGGAGGCATAACAATACCATTTTTGTAAAGTGACGCAACTTTTTTAGTGTAGCAATATTTACTGATGACTTTTGAACCACTAGTTTTGAAGTGGGTCATTTGAGGGATTGGGACCATTTCCCTATTAAACTGTATTTTTTAAAAGTAACTACAGTACTGAAAAACAAAAAAGGGGCATATTACTTTTAAAGTAACACTAGTTTGTTTTTAAAGAATTTTTGACACTAACAAATTACCTTTTACAAATAATGTCACAAGTCCTAGTGAGTGAGTGAAACCAGCAAGGAGCAGGCATTTGGGTGCCACTCCACCAAAAATACAAAACAAGAAAAAACACAATAGGACAAAACAAAAGAAAACCTGCTCTCAACTATTCTTTCATTAGAACCAGTCTCTCTCTTCCTCCTCCCTTCCTACCCTCCCTCCCTTCCACAGCCTGAAGCTGGAATCCTGTTGGTGCCATACATGCATGCAAGTTTCCTTAGCCACATGAATGTACTGTATTTTTTTGTCTCTGCACAATGGATATATTCAGTTAACAGTTGCATAAGCAGAGTTCTGCTAGTATACCCATTTCATATGCAGCTGTGCATGCTTGGATAGAGCATAACTCTGTCAGTGCCTTCAATACACTACTTGATTAATTGGGATTGTAGGAATCTGCCATTTCACACTTCCCATTGCACAATAAGCCAGCACACTGGTATATACACAACTGGTTGTACAACATCGCAATCCAGCAGAAGGGTAGTGCCATTCAACCACTGCACAATTACATGAATGTAGATGTACACTGTGCAAGCACGATGTAGGAACATGGCCACAGAACAAGGCAGCAGGAAATACTGGTCACAGCTTTACTGCATAAAACGATGTTGCAAAATGGATTCACAGAATGGGAAGAGTAACATGATAGAAGTTCTCCAAAACAGCCTCTGCTTTTAGCAACTCAGTAAACAAGAGGCACAAGGAAGAATGGCAATGCTTGCCAAGAGTATATAGTAATTAAGCAGTCACTGAGAAGGGCCAGCCATATGCCTCAGCCCACATAAAACCAGGGCATTATGGAAGCACATTGCCACACATCCCAAAAATGTGGTGATGAGGAGTATATTGATTCTTTCCATGATGGACAATAGCTATGATTTGGACAATAGCTATGATTGACAAGGTTCTGCATCCATGAAATTAATCTAGCCTTTTCCTAAAATCCAGTTTGTTAGTTGGCTTCACTATATCTTGTAACAATAAATTTCCCAGACTAAGTTTGCAAAGCTTGCAAAAATAGTCAGGATTACTTTTGATCCCCATTACCTCTGTGCCAGGACAGGAAAAGTAACTGTACTAGTTGCACTAGTCTGAATGTCCCTTCATCCAGCATTGCATGTGGGGCTCAAATGCAACAGGTGACAAGCCTACCCCATGCAAGGATGGTTGTACTCAATTATTAATCAGTAATGTCTGCACTGATACAAATAAAGCCATAAACACATGAAATGTGTTCCAAGAAACCTGCCTGAAACTTTTCTGGAATTAACAACCATCTAAACCAGGCTCTCATAACTTAATACCCTCCAGATGTGTTAGACTACAACTCCAGCTGCCTTGGTATGGTGGGAGTTGTAGTCCAACACATCTGGACGGTACCAGGTTGAAGGATGACTGGTTCAAAACACATTTCTAGGGAATGTGTTCTGTTGTTTAGCCGAAAGACTGTTCTTGCATGTGTTAGTCTTTTTAAAAAGTGACTACTGAAAAACACAAACCACCACTCCGAAGAAGTGTAGCCTTACAGACTCCAGTGAGTCTGTATGAAATTGGACTTTTCTAGTTGGTTAACAGACCAATTAAAACCATACAGAATCCTCCTTGGCCGTACCAATGACATTTTAATGTCAGTCAAGGAAATGTGGCTATAGTGTTTTGGATTTAGATAGGGTATATACATACAAACAATTCACAAGTTCAGTGTCTCTGCTAGAATATGCTGTCTAAATCAGCCATAACCCATTGACATTTATAAAAAGGTTCCAGCCAATGTGTTGTAAACAAAGCCTAAATGGAAGATGTATCTAACCCCGAAAACTCAACAGAAAGAAATTCAAGCTAGAAGATCACATGATCAAAACACTGATATCTATCACATTCACACTGCCGGTTGCATACACTGGTGAGAGAAGATAGGACACATTGATGAAAACATAGAGGCCCTGGGCAGATAGAGCTTATTACATTACCATGTCAGGATTTCCCACTGCATTTTTCTTTAAACAAATACAGGTTAACCCCCATATTCACAGATTTGGTATCCACAGTTTCACTTATCCATGTCTGAAAATATATGTTCTCTCTAGACATTTCTAGATCCTCCAATGTGATTCTGTGGTCAACTTCTGGTGTTCTTCTCACTGAAAACAATAGGGTTCCCTATTATCCATGGTTTCAGGTATCAATGGAGGGTCTTGGAATGTATTCGCCATGGATACAGAGGGCCCACCTGTATTCAAGATAACAGCTATCTCCCCCATCTTAAAAGTGTTCCTAAACATTGTATAAGTACTAACCAGAGCTAGCTCTAGGTTATTAGGTCATTTGAAGTCATTGTGACTTCAAATAGACATTATTAACTTCACTGCTAGCATGTATGTATATCCATGTGCGTGCATTTAAGTATTTTTATGTGCACATGCCAGCTGAGAAGGCCCTTGAAAACACAGAGCAAACCCAGGTCACAAAATAAGCTGAAAAATTCACTCCATATATCTAAGATAGACCAGTTCTGGCTATTACAGCAATGACCTTTGCCGACCTTAAGGTTGAGATACATAGGAAGATTTAGGGCAGTTGTACTAGTTGCTAGATGCAGCCAACCAAGGACATAAGACCATTGGCTTGCACAGAAGGCAGATGCCATCTTCCTCAGCATGAACCTATTCAGTATCTATTAAGTAGCTGAAGAGCGTCACAAGTCTGAGGATATGAAATGCTAGAAGTATGATAGCACCACTGTTATTCCATGCTGCTGTGTAACCAGAGCTGAAACACTATTGCACCATTAAATATGAAACAGAATGTAATACTAGCTAGAGAGACTTAGAAAGCAATTCATAAAAAAAGCATTATTATATTGGTTGACAATGCATTCTGAACTCATCTCCTCAACAAAACTTTCAGCATCATTCATAAATAATACCCCACGGCAACATCCAGATGTTCTCTCATGGGCATACAACAATGGCTACTACATTTCCAAAAATTACATAAGCAGATTTAGACTCATCTCAGCAGCTCTTTTGGACCAAGACCCTGGCCAAGGAGAAAATTCTGAAGAATCATCTAGGTGGGGGTGGGGGTGGGGTAGTAGACATGCACTTGTGAGGCTTCGGCTGAAAATGGTTTGAGGTATTTGTGGGGTCCATCAGCAGACCTTCCTGGCTGTATCTGGGAATTTTTAAAAATAATTTGTAAGCATCTGAACTTAATACTTATAAGTTGCCTTCCCCCACCTATCCCCCATCCCCAAGGTTCTTGCAGCTAATCCCCATGGAAAAGCACAGCTTAAGAATGCAAATGTTCCTTTTGGGGCAGACTACAATCACTCTCATCATCAATCATAACTGAAAATCATCATCCATTATCATCATCTTCTTTCTCTTATTTTCTGCTCCCCCTCCTTCCAGAAACTTGGATGGCTTTAAATTCATGGAAGATCCAGCCTTGATACAATATTTAGGTTGGCTAAAAGCCATCTCCAATACCAAAGGCAGGAGGAGTGTAGTTGCATTCATATCTTTCTTGTGGGCTTTCTTGATACAACTGATTGGTCACATTGCAAAGAGAATGCCAGACCAGATAGGCCTCTGGTCTTATCCAACATGGCTCTTTTTGTGTTCAGTTACTATGGTCATGCTGGTTGGGGAATTTCCATGCTCTGGCACTGGCAAGAGGCAATCAGTGATGGGTTCTTCAAAAGCCTCTGGGCTCAAGCACATTTCCAAACCCATCATCCAGTGCTGTTAGCAACAACAGAGAAGATATGCCTATTCTCAGGATCAGAGGAAAACCTGGAGGTCAGAGCTTGATTCAAAATGAGCTAGAGATCTTTTAGTTAACGCTTCCAATCACATCTGCAGCATGATCCTGCATTAATTTTCACATACTGCAAATAAATAAATAAATAAATAAATAAATTTTAAAAATTGAGCAAGCCACTCAAAGGCGTCTTTAGGCTCTTGTGCAAATGGCTGTCTACTGTCTACCACCTCCGTATGAGGCAGAGAAATGGAACAAATGGATTGTTTCCTCTCTGCACTTGAACTTTGCTTTCCTCTTGTGCTCATAATGTTCTCCCAGCTGGTGTGCAATGATGCTTGAGGGGGGAAAAGGTTAGTGGACAAGAATAAAAAGCCCAAACCAGAACCAAAGCAGCCTTTAAAGGTCCCCCAGCCACTCAAACTTCACTAAATATTTCCAGATGCAGCCCCAAGCCTGGATGTAAATTATACTCTGCTTTAAAAACTGTAACCACCCACTTGCTACTGGCAATTGGTTCTCTGATTCTGAGCACTGCTGAGATAGGGACAGACATTGCACACACATATGGTCAAGTTCCCTCTCTTTCTCACACTGCCTATGACTGTATCAAACACAAACAAAATGGTTGCTTTGCACTCCCCAAAAGAACTCAAGAACTTAGAAGGCAAGCATCAATTAATAGCATCAGTGTAAAGAGCAGATGGCTCTGAGGATCTAAACAAGAGAGCAAAGAACAGACAGATTAGAGGCACTAGCTAAGACATCTTGAAAAGATTTTCCTGGCTTACAAGGAAGAAATGTTACAAATGCAATGTTTAGGAAGCAAGACAGAGGATAGCATCCAAAACAACTAAGCAACTATGAACTATAAAGTCAATAAATAAACAAACATATCCATGTGCTCAGGGAAGCTTTTGGCTTGAACATCCTCAGAAGCAGCCTCAAACTCCAATACAAGCCTCATTTTGATCTGTGGGGTCCCTCTGAACATGGTAGAGGAATCTATTCCAAACACAGAAAAATCCCATGGGTTTAAAGGTCTTTGGGTCTGCCTTAAAAGGGAGCTTAAAGTACACAAGACATGAATCACACTGACCCTTCACATTCTTCTGGAGGAAAACAGAAACTGCCTCTGATATCATGTGTAATTGAGCCTAGATCATCTTTGAGAAAATTAGGGTTAGGTGTACACTCCCATCCAAAAAAAGCAGCTTGGAAAAGTTACTTTTTTGGACAACTGCCAGATTAGGTACTGGCCATCCTGGTTGGCAGATTCTGGGAGCAGTAACCCAAAATTGTCACTTTCCCAAGCTCTAGGAAAAAACACACAACAGCAACCACCATCACCACTAACCTCTGAATACCTGACACCAGTGAGGTATATTAATTATGCATACTGAGCAAGTCCGCACTGTCTTCTGCATGATTTGCGTTTTCCTACAATGTATCACAAAGGAGGCTGCTTTCTGTTTAGAGACTGTTTCCTATTTCACCACTTAGCCCAGAGCTTTCAAATTCCAAGTGGCAGCAGCAACCAAAGACCTTTTTCCTGATACTGTATGAGAACAAGAAACCGTAGAAATGCTTTTGATACTTCTTTTTCAAACTTCTGTACTTTAGCAACAGCATCTTGCAGTACCTTAAAGACTAACACGTGTATTATGGCATAAGCTGTCATGGACTTTAGCTTGTTAGCATTGAAGGTATCACAGAATTATAGTTGTCCCTCCACATTTGTGGGGTAAGCATTCATGGATTTGATTATTCGCAGATTACTAAACATGTTCTCTGTAGGCATTTTCTAGGTCCTCCAGTGAAATTCTATGGCATGTTTCCACCAGAAGTTGAACATAAGAGTCTCACTGGAGGACCTAGAGATTCCTAGAGAGAACAGTTCTCTAGGCATTTGTAGGTCCTCTAGTGCAATTCTATGGTATGCTTCTGCTAGAAGTTGATAACAGAATCTCACTGGAGGACCTACAAATGGCTAGAGAAGTATTCTCTCAGGTTAAAAAAAATAGCACGCCTGTATCCAAGGTTTTCCACATTTGTGGGGGTTTTCTGCCCTAATCTTGTGCAAATGTTGAGGGCCAAATGTACAGAGTTGGAAAGGGCACCACAGGCCACCAAGTCCACCCTCTCCCTGACTCAATACAGGAACTCCAGCTAGAGCCTCTCGAACAGGTAGCTATCAAACCTGCCCTGCCTCTTTTTGAAGATATTCTGAGAAAGGGACCCCATCACTTCTCTAGGTAATTGGTTCCATTGCTGAACTGTTCTTACCATCAAGAAGTACCTTCTAATGATCAAAATCTACCCTCCTGTAAATTAAAACCATCAGACCTGGTCCTATCCTTTGGGGCAACTGAGAACAAATCTGCCTCCTCTCTGTGACAACCCTTTAGATATTTAAAGAGTACAATCATGTCACCTCTCAGTCTTCTCTTCACCAGGCTGAACATGACCAACTCCTTCAACCTTTCCTCATAGGTTTTTTTCTCTATACTTCTTATCATCCTTGTCGTCCTTCTCTGAACCTGCTTCAACTTAGTCTATAGCCTTCTTAAAATGAGGCACCCAGAACTGAATGCAGCACTCCAGATGAGACTTGACTAGTGCAGATTACTGTGTATCATAAGGCTCTTTGTTGTTCTGGAAGAAATTTAACATGTCTCCTGCTCCAGGAATCAGCAACTAAGAGAGTCCCAACCTGCTTGTGGAATGCAATCAACTCTAGAGCCTGGTGGGATGCCACTTAGAAGATTCACTTTCCCAAGTCTATTCAGAAAAAAGGTGACACAAGCGATCAAAAAATTTGAAAACTGGGAAAGGTGGGTGGTGTTATCTGTTCTGAAAGAACAAGATATAAAAGTGTTTTGGAGCCATTTTTCTTTAAATATTTCTTCAGCAATTCCTCCAGTTAGGAAAAGGAGAAACTGTTTTCATTCAGCAAATCATTTCAAGGATTTTAGCAAGGCTGCCTGCACGTTATGCATATTATACATGTGGTTAGTTTGGTGCCAAATGCCTCTTGAAAGTGTCAGAATACAACCCCATCCTTTTCATTCCCTTACGTTGAGAGGAAGCAGACATGACAGTATCTGGCTGAGGCTGAAAATGAAGGAAGCTGAAATAAAACTATGTTTTTCATATTCAAAAGCCTAAGCAAGCCAGAAAAATTCATCTCTCTCCAACAGCTACACATGCGGTGACTGGGAAGGTTACGAGTCAGAAGAGACAGACAAAAGATCTTGTTTACATTCAGGCCGTAATAGGAATTCAAGGTTGCTCAACCCTCTTCAGAGAAGTAAAGTCCAACTGCATTTGTAAAAGAAATGCTAAAAATACCTTGAATATTCTTCTTGAATACCTACCTCTTTTTTTCGTTCTTACTCTGGAGTAAGCACAGGTGACAACTGATACCACAGATACTATTCAGCAGGGTGGGTGTGTATGTATGTGCCTTTACATTGGCTGTCAACGTATGGCAATCTCATGAATTTCATAGGGTTTTCTTATGCAAGGAATACAAAGGGGTGGTTTGCCATTTCCTTCCTCTGAAATATAGCCTACAGCACCTGGCATTCCCTGGCAATCTCTCATACAAATACTAACCAGGGTTGACTCTGCTTAGCCTCAAAGATTAGTTGAGATCTGCTGCCTTCAGGGTATTTTAGCCTACCATCAATGGTAGGGACCCTTTAATTCTCTCTCCTTTGCTATGATGTTGATCTGAAATGGGGGGGGGGTATGCCTCCAGGAAACCCCCAGTTTGGATCAGGCCTGAAGTGGGGAGGGATCAAAAGGTTAAGATCCCCTAGTCTCTATGCTGGCATCCTAGGATTCCCTGCACTTGTAGACTAGACCCCAAGCAGCCACCTTTTTTTTATAGCCCCAGACATCAAGAAGCCAACAGGGCCACAATTTTATTTAAAAGGCTCCAGGAAGTACACTTCTCTTTCAAAGCAAGGTGCATACCTGCCTGCAGTTTAGTTTAGTTTATTCATGTATATCCCACCTTTCTCCTGACATGAGACCTACCATGGCTTACCACAAGGCTAGTTTGATTTTAAAAAATAAGGTTTTAGGAAACTGGAAGTAAATCCAGAGGCTGGTGTGGCCTGTGGCAGATACCAGGGGGAAAAAATTGGGTTTCTGGACTCTCTAGACTCGCTTGCCTACCTCTGTCTAGACTGTAGGGCTGGAATCCTCTTGGACAGTTATGAATGTGTAACCACCACAGTTATGTAACTACACAGCAACTCCTGGCCTGACCCCCTCAATCACCACTTGCTGGGCATCAGCTGCTATGAGTGATCTGCAGGAGGGAGGGCAACAGGGACCCTCATTCTGCCTTTCACACCAGAGAGCACTCAGACAAAGTGGAAATGTCAGTCAGCTGCTTCCCAATCAACAGGGAAATAGACCCTTGTCGATCGCAGTAGCCATTGCCCAGTAAGTGGAGACTGGGGGTCTATCATGGTCCCTATGTATCCCCTAAACTACAGAATATGAAGGGATTGTGAATATAACACAGTCACAAACACATAGAGCCAGCATAGTGTAATGGTTTGAATGCTGGACTATGACTCTGGAGATAAGGGTTCAAAACCCTGCTTGGCCATGGAAGCAAACTGGTGACCTTGGCCAAGTCACACTCTCTCAGCATCAGGAGGCGGCAAAAGCTCTGAACAAAACTTGCCAAGAAAACCCAGCGACAGGGGTGTCTTAGAGTAGCCAGAGGTTGAAAACAACTTGAAAGCATGAATGTGGGCTAGAGTAGGAATGAGAATCATGTGACCCTCCAGATTTTGCTGAAGAGAAACTCAGTGTTCCTCATGCTGACTGGGGTTGGTGGGAGCTGCAGCTCAATAATATCTGGAGGGCTGCATGATCCCACCCAAGCTCTAGAGTAAGAAAAGGATTGTCTAGTCCAGCCCTTAAGATGGCAACGCGGAACATCAACCTATGCCCAGCTTGGAGGCACTTCTACAACCATGAATAAATTTCATCGGTCTGGCAGAATCAACACCATCAACTCGATAGCTAAAATAGTGACAGAGCTTTGGATTAACTAGTTACTATTTCCTTCTAACGGATTCCTTTATTCAATAATAAAGTTTTAACCACATTGCATTACAATTATAAACTAACTAGAGGTATCGTCATTCTTTTTGTGGTATAACATTTTAGTTACTTTTAAAGTTAAGGGGTTGTGTCTTCAATGAACAGTGGAGAAGGAAGATCACAAGGCCTTTACCCAGTCTTTCTTTAAGGGAGGATTTGTATCAGGTGGCCCCTTTCCCTGCCCATATTGAACACGCATCAGAAGGGATTCTATGCACATCAAGTTCTTCCACATAAGGGGAAATTCAATGGAGAATCTGTACGCTGTGGTGGAATTAGCTTATGCAGTCTTTTGATCGCCCTTGTGCATCTTCTGAACATGGTGTGTGTTTGTGTGGTCTAACCCCCTTTTCCTAGCACCTGATCTACCTCACAGAGTTGTTGTAAAATAACAATAGGAAAAAACTCATTCAATCTGCCCATATCTCCTTGAAGGAAGGGTGGCACATAGATGGAATAAAATAAAAATAAAATAAAATGCTATTGAATGAAGAGCTCTCCATACACAGATAGAACATTCTGGGCAAATCACCTAATATAGGGTAGGCAATTTCAGCAGCTATTTGGGGGGGGGGCATCTATTTTCTGCCACTGCAATCCTCCTCCATGGATGAATAAAAAGAATGAAAGAAAAAATAATACAAAAGCAAAAGTGTCCAGAAAGTCTACTTTTGGCACTGAAAATCAAATAGGTCTGATGTTTAATAGTGCAGAGCCCCCCTACAACTTTTTACACAGCGAAATGCCTCTCCCATAAGCTTCTAGCTGTGTGTCCCCACTTCAGAATTACAGGAGCTTGATGTAACTGCAATCACTCCATCCTATGGAATCCTGGGATCTGTAGTTTGGGAAGACAGAATTCTTCAACACACTTCTCTGAACTGAGCTCTCTGACAGAAAAACGCGACGTTCCTCATTGTTGTTTCTGCCAGTCGTTTCCAACTTATGGTGACCCAAAGGTGAGCTTATCATGGGGTTTCTTGGCAAGACTTGTTCAGAGGAAGTTTGGCATTGCCTTCCTCTGATGCTAACACAGTGTGGCTTGCTCTAAGTCACCCATGAGCTTCAGTGGCTGAATGGGGATTTGAACCCTGGTCTTCCAGAGTCCTAGTCCAAGGACTCAACCCACTACTCCATGTTGCTGCCCAAGTTCCTCATAAATCTACAAATCCCAGGACTCCATAGGTTGAAGCCATGACAATTAAGTGGCACCAAAGTGCTATAATTGTATAGCATGGATACATCCCCTGCAGGAGAGACCAACCTACCCTTTGCTTGGACAGAAACAGGCTAACCCAGGGAATCTGGAGAGGTAGCAAGTCTCAAAAAACACCCTTAGGAGGGCTAAATCTGATTGCAGGGTCACATTCTGCCCATCCTTGGTCTAATACATGAGCCTGTTTGCAGTCTGAGAAAGGACATGATTCATTTCTAACCTTCCCTCTGTCCCCCACTCACCCTTTACTGTGGGACTGAAATTTTTCTTTAAATGGAAATAAACGTTTAGCCTGGCATTTCTGATTTTAGCAGTGCAGTGGGGAAAGTGCCATTCTTCAGGCTTCTTAGATTTCCCCCCCCTTTTTGCTTTGCTGTCTAACTCCCGTCCTAGCCCCCCTCCCCATTCTGTGTATGTATGCAGATAGTTCCACAAAGACTCAATAAAGCAGAGAGTAATGTAGAGAGTTGCTGCCTCTTCAATGCCTTGGAATCAACATAGATTAAAAATAATCCCTATGTGCACGAGAACAGTTTGGAGCAACAGCAGCACTCCCTTACAAGGAAGTCAAATTCCACAGTTTGCCAGAAGGAGTGTGTACTTTCTGCACAGCTTAATTTTGAGGCAAGATGGCAGGGGAGAAACAGCAAATAAGGCAGCACCCAGAGCCTGACAGGTTACTTTTAAAAGAGTAATTAGTTACAGTTGTAGCACTATGTAGCCTTCACGGACAGGTACTGTTTATAATCAATGTGTTTAAAGTCTTTACAGCACAGGTCACCCCACCCTGGTATCCACAAAACCAATATCCATGGTTTCAGTTACCCATGGCTGAAAAACAGGGACACATACTATAGTTGAGCTGGAAAATGTCTACAGAGGTGTCTTCTCTAGACATGTTCTAGGTCCTCCAACACAACTCTATGGTATGTTTGTACTGGAAGCCATTTATTTTAATAGGGTTTGCTACTATCCTTGGTTGCATTTATAAATGGTAAGTCTGGGGTCGTATCTCCTTACTGTTTTAAACACGTATTGCTTGAAAGTATTTATTTACAATTGTAGCACCAAGCACCCACCCACTCTACATAGAAGTACAGGTCGACCCCCATATCCACAGGGGATACATTCCAAGACCCTCCATGGATAGCTGAAACCGTGGATAATAGGGAACTTTTCAATGAGATGAATGCTGGAAGTTGACCACAGAATCGCACTGGGGGACATAGAAATGCTCAGAGAGTACAATTTTTTTTTCTGATGCAGATAAGTGAAACTCTGGATACCGAATCCGTGGATATGGGGGTTGACCTGTCCTGTTCATAGTCATAGGGGTTTTGTTAACTAATCTGTTTCCCACAAGCAACTAAATAATTACTTTGTTTGATTTTTTTTAAACAAAAATCTTACTTAAAAGTAATTAGGCAGATCCTGTCACACTGTCATGTCAGGCCCACCTGGTGAGGACTCGAGAGACAGCCTTCTCTTTGGCTGCTCCCAAGCTGCAGAACTCCCTTCCAGGGGAGGTCCAATTGGCCTCCTCCCTGCTCTCTTTCTGCCAGCAAGCGAAGACCATTCTATTTAAACAAGCCTTTGACTTTTAACCATATGATAGTGTGTTTTTTAAAAGTGATGTGCCCTCCACCCCACCCTGGTGTCCTTTCAATGACGTTTTAGATGCATTTCAACTATTTTAACCATGTGCCTTTTAACAGACTTGTTATTTGGTTGTGGGTTTTTTTGTAAACTTTTGTAAAGTAAGTTTGGTTTTTTTTTAGCTAAACCTTTATCTCAATGTTTTGTAAGCCGCTTTGGGCCCCATCCTGTAAGAAAGGTGGGGTATAAAGTGAACAAATAATAAATCATAGAATCATAGAATTGCAGAGTTGGAAGAGACCACGAGGGCCATCCAGTCCAACCCCCTGCCATACAGGAAATCACGATCAAAGCATCCCCGACAGATGGCCATCCAGCCTCTGTTTAAAGACCTCCAAGGAAGGAGACCCCACCACACTCCGAGCGAGTGCGTTCCACTGCCGAACAGCTCTTACTGTCAAAAAGTTCCTCCTAATGTTGAGGTGGAATCTCTGTTCCTGGAGCTTGCACCCATTGCTCCGTGTTCCAGCTACAGTTCTAGCACTAAGCACACCTCATAGAGGTACTGGGAGCCCTGGTGGCACAGTGGATAAAATGCCAGTACTGCAGCCACAACACTGCAAGTTCAATCTTAAAGGGCTCCAAGGTTCACTCAGCCTTCCATCCTTTCGTAGGTTGGTAAAATGAGTACCTGGCTTGTGGGGGCAATTAGCTAACATGTTGTAAATTGCGTAGGGAATGCTTTGGCACTGATAAGCAGTATAGAAATCAAAGTGCTATTGCTACTGTTTACAGTCATAGGTAGGATTTTTTTAAGAGTCTCTACTTGCCTGTTTCTCAAAAGTAGCTGAGTAATTTACTTTTTACTTGCTGTTTTAAAAAACTATCTGCATGATAACAAACCAATGGCCTATGGGACAAATTACATGCTCCTCTTTCATCGACCTCAGCAGCACTTGCCACGTGGCTGCGTGGGGCAATGAACCCAGGTCTCTCTCAGGTCTTCATAAATGCCACAGCCACTACCACATGTTGGATCCCTGCTGCCAGGGGTAGTTCATAGAATCATAGAATCATAGAATTGCAGAGTTGGAAGAGACCACGAGGGCCATCCAGTCCAACCCCCCTGCCACGCAGGAAATCTTGATCAAAGCATCCCCGACAGATGGCAATCCAGCCTCTGTTTAAAGACCTCCAAGGAAGGAGACCCCACCACGCTCCGAGGGAGTGTGTTCCACTGCCGAACAGCTCTTACTGTCAAAAAGTTCCTCCTCATGTTGAGGTGGAATCTCTGTTCCTGGAGCTTGCACCCATTGCTCCGTGTTCCAGTCTCTGGAGCAGCAGAAAACAAGCCTGCTCCATCCTCAGCGTGACATCCCTTCAAATACTTAAACAGGGCTATCATATCGCCTCTAAACCGTCTTTTTTCCAGGCTAAACATACCCAGCTCCCTAAGTCTCTCCTCATAAGGCATGGTTTCCAGACCTTTCACCATTTTAGTTGCCCTTCTCTGGACACGCTCCAATTTGTCAATATCCTTTCTGAATTGTGGTGCCCAGAACTGGACACAGTATTCTAAGTGAGGTCTGACCAAGGCAGAATAGAGTGGCACTATTACTTCCCTTGATCTAGACACTATACTTCTATTGATACAGCCCAAAATTGCATTGGCCTTTTTAGCTGCCGCATCACACTGTTGGCTCATGTTCAACTTGTGGTCTACTAGGACTCCTAGATCCCTTTCGCACGTAGTCTCATTCAGCCAGGTCTCTCCCATCCTATATTTATGCATTTCATTTTTCCGCCCTAAATGCAGTACTTTACATTTCTCCGTATTGAATTTCATTTTGTTAGCTTTGGCCCAGCTCTCCAGTGTATCCAGGTCATTCTGAATTTTGATCCTGTCCTCTAGGGTATTAGCTACTCCTCCCAATTTGGTGTCATCTGCAAATTTGATAAGTATGCCCCTAATTCCCTCATCCAAGTCATTGATAAAGATGTTGAATAGCACTGGGCCCAGGACAGAACCCTGTGGCACCCCACTGGTCACATCTTTCCAAGACGAAGAGGAGCCACTGCTGAGCACCCTTTGGGTTCGGCCGGTCAACCAATTACAAATCCATTGAACAGTTAACTTGTCTAGCCCACATGCTACAAGCTTGTTTGCAAGAATGTCATGGGGAACCTTGTCAAAGGCCTTACTGAAATCAAGGTATGCGATGTCCACAGCATTCCCTTCATCTACCAAGCTGGTAACTTTATCAAAAAAAGAGATCAGATTAGTCTGGCATGACTTGTTTCTCTGAAACCCATGTTGACTTTTTGTGATTATGGCATTGCCTTCTAAATGTTCACAGACTCTCTGTTTAATGATCTGCTCTAGAATCTTCCCTGGTATTGATGTCAGACTAACTGGATGATAATTGTTGGGATCCTCTTTTTTCCCCTTTTTGAAGATGGGAACAACGTTTGCCCTCCTCCAGTCTGCTGGGACTTCTCCTGTTCTCCAGGAGTTCTCAAAGATTATTGCCAATGGCTCTGACATTATATTTGCCAGCTCTTTTAATACTCTTGGATGTAGTTCATCTGGTCCTGGAGATTTAAATTCATTTAGATTAAGAAGGTATTCCTGTACTACCTCTTTACTTATTTTGAGCTGGATTTCCCCTATTGTGTCCTCTGTTCCATTCTCCTCAGGTTGGTCACCCTTTTCCTTTTCTGAAAACACCGAGGCAAAGAAGGTGTTGAGTAATTCTGCCTTTTCTCTGTCCCCTGTTAGCATTTTGCCATCTTCTCCACGTAGCGGCCCTATCATTTCCTTCTTCCTCCTTTTGCTGCGGACATACCCAAAAAAACCCTTTTTATTGTTCTTAACCTCCCTAGCAAGCCTGAGCTCATTCTGCGCTTTAGCTTTTCTGACTTCGTCTCTGTTGGTTAGGATCAGATCTAAAATAGCTGACCCCCTTGTTGCCTCTTCCACCTTTTGGACCATGAAATTGTCTTCCAGGCATGTAAGGAATTTGCTAGACCTTGTAGTTTTGGCTGAGTTAGATTGCCAGCAAATATCAGGATAGTTGAAGTCACCCATCACTACTACATCTCTCCTTTCTGCATGTATGTTCATCTGTTCTAGAAAGGCAACATCCAATTCCTCCGTCTGATTTGGGGGTCTGTAGTAGAGTCCCACAATAACATCCCTGTTGTTTCCCTCCCCTTTAATTTTTATCCAGATGCTCTCCACCTGGCTTCCAGTATTGATGTCGTGGATCACTTCACTGGTGTAAATATCCCTAACATATAATGCTATTCCTCCTCCTTTCCTGTTTGGCCTGTTTCTCCTATAAAGGTTATACCCCTCTATTCCTACATTCCAATCATGAGACTCCTCCCACCAGGTTTCAGTAATGCCTATTATATCATATTTGTTTTGTAGTGCAAGGAGTTCAAGTTCATCTTGCTTATTTCCCATGCTCTGTGCATTAGTGTAGAGACATCTGAGAGTTATTCAACTCCTGCTAAACTAGGACTTGGCAAAACAACCCCTCCCCACAGGCCCCCATGTTTGGCCTTTGACTCTTTCAGATGGCCCCCTTTCCTGGCCAAAATAACTGACAATTGTCCTGCAACTTTCATGCCTCCCTGGGGATTAGAACACAACTCACCCCAATCCCAGTCTAATAGCCCAGAGATGGAGAAAGTCCAGACCAGCAACCTCCCTGACCCCTGCAAGTTTTCTTTTAAGGCCTCCAAAGTCCCCCAGCACCTCCATAAAATACAGGTCACCTGCTGTATCCCAGACTTACCACAAATACTTGGGGTTGTCTGTACGGCGAAAATACTTGTCACAGAATGCGAGGAGAACCCTAGCTGTCTTAATGACATTCTGCGTTATTTTGCCATACTGGGAAGGAGGGGGGACCAAAATATCAAAAACTCTGCAGGAAAAGGCTTCACGACTTTTCCCAGAGTTTTTTAAAAACAGAGAGGGGAATGTGCATTCCTGCTCATTGGGACAAATGATTCGAGGTGAATCGCTTTCCTATAGGAGAGGAAGCATAAAGCATAAAGCTCCTATCGCTTTCCTATAGGAGAGGAAGCATAAAGCCGGACAAGCACAGGGGCAGGGCTGGGTAATAAGGCAAGCGCCTGTTGCTGCGATGTGGGATTTTCATCTTAGCGGAGCAAGTGCTAAGGCGAGAAAACAGGGTGGTTTTTGTTAAATTGAAAACTTACTCTGTTGCACCTTGGACATTGTTTAAAAAAAAGTTTGGCAGCAACCATTGAGATAAGTACAAACACCAGTAAATCAATGTGAAGTCGAATCCATAGATTTTCTTTGGGTTTCTTCTGGGCTGTGAGGCCATGTTCTGGAATAGTGTCTTTCTGACGTTTTGCCTGCATCTGTGGCTGGCATCTTCAGAGAATGGTTGGGAAACTATTCCAAAACATGGGCTCACAGCCCGGAAAAACCCAAGGAAAAACTACTGGTAAATCACTTGCCGCCATCTTGCATGCAAAGCTTATGGGGGCAAAAATGCCCTCCAGAGCCACATTTTGTCACAATTTTAGTCCCCTCAGACTATTTTTACACCCAACAGAAGCCTTTTAGTAAAAAGGAGGTAAAATCAGCCATGGGAAACATTGTTTAAATGTGTAAGCAGGAGAGCTTCTTAGTTGGCTGTGTATCTTTTTAAACTTTTGTGTGTTTTAAAAATGATTTTACTGTCAGCCATCCACATTTGTGGGTTTAGCTTTCACGGATTTGATTATTTGTAGATTATTTGCTGCCGCCTCCGCTGACGTCCTATGCCATTTTTAACAGGGAATGGAAGCCTCACAAGACTGAAACTGCGCAGCAAGACTTGTACATCCCTATTGAAAATGGCACAGGGCAGCAGCGGACATGGCAGCAAGCCCTGCCAGCCACCCAGTTCTGCTGTGCAAAGGAACCCTGCTGCCTCAAAGGCATCCAGGGTGAGTTGAATCCACAGATTATACTCTTTTTATGTGTTAAATATGGGGTTTTTTTGTGTTAAATATGGGCGGGGGGGAGGCTAGAGATGTTTGTGGTTGTTCCACTTTAGTGGGGGTCCTGTGCCCCTAACCCCAGTGAATGTAGAGGGCCAACTGTATACTGTTTTGTGCGGCAATTTTAATTGTTTCTGAATTTTATTGTGAATGCTTTTCAATTGACTGTCTCTGGGAGCTGCCTTGGGTCCCATTCTGGAAGAAAGGCAGCATACAATACACCATTAATACACACACAGAGAGAGATGGTCCATCACATTACACTGTTATAGCACTATTATTCCACTTTAATGGCTCTGGCTGCCTCCCGTGGAATCCTGGAATTTGCAGTTTAGGAAGGGGCATTTAGAACTCTCAGCTAGAGAGCTCTTAGGCCTCACTAAACTACAAAGCCCAGCATTCCACAGTAGGCAGCCAGAGCTGTTAAAGTGGAATAATAGCACTATAACAGTGTCGTGTGATAGGGCAGCTGCTCTAGTCACTAATTTTCACAGAAATGTATCCTCTTCTATTTTGGCCTTCTGGAGCCTGCACATCTGCTGAAGTGTGGAGTGTTTCCGTGCTACATAGCACTTTGATGACACTAACTGTCATGGCTCCATCCTGTGGAATCCCAGGAGCTGTTATTTCATGCAATCCTTAAAGCTTCTCTGCTGTAGTTTAGGACAGTTGCCTAGATCTCTTTCTTGCCAAGAATTCTAAGCACCTCAACAAACTACAAATCCTAGGATTCCACAAAATGGATTCTGGACAGCTAAAAGTGGCATCACTTTTGCTAGGACTATGTAGTGTGGATACACCCTGGATCTCACCAAGATTTGAAGATGGAGCACTTCACAATCTAGCAAATTCACAAAGCTGGACTGAACTCTGTGATGCAATTCCCAATTCATTTAGCCTATTTTACAAGGATGATGGGGGGGGGGGGGTTGGCAGGCAGGTGCTTCCTTATCAAAACTGTCCATGCTCCAAAAGTTTGCACTGAAAGGGGAAGGTGAGGTAAGGATAATTGCTTATCTTCAATAGGAAAGAAGAGTAGGAGTTCATTTGGCTGGCTGCTCTGAGAAACTGGAAGGGTTGTAATGGAAATGTTTTATCATCACCATGACAACAGCCAAGAATCAATCCACACAAGGGTCCTTGCTTAAAATTTCAGCAGCTGAAACAAAGAGCTCATGTTTCCCACAACTGAGTTTCAACTGCCCACATGTGAGGAAAGTCACAGGACATTCTAGAAGACTTCTTAGTCCAGGCTCAGCTTGATGCACTTTTCTCCACTGGGACCCTCCACATTCAGTTGGCAGTTGCATTTAGGGGTGTTTCAATAGCCACTTTTTATAATTGCTTAAATGTGTATACAAGTATGTTTCAATTTTCAATTTTATTGTTATCATCACAGTCCTTAAATACCAACAATGCCAAATAGGCAGGATGTAATTTTGATTTTTTTAAAAAAATGTAAGTACATAATTTTATGAAAGCCAGTGTGACGAAATGGTTAGAGTATTGCATTGGGAGATCTAGATAAACCCCTACTGAAGTATGAAACCTGAAGGGCCACAGAGAAGTGCTTGGGTCAAATGCAGCCCATGGACCATTTTTCCCATCCCTTCTCTAGATCCATCCTGCCCTGGGTGGGGGGTGGTGGTCCTGGAACCAAACCCCAGCAGATACTAAGAGCCTACCATACTTCATTAACTGAGATATGCCTCTGTTATGAAAAGATTATGCAAAATCTCTTTTGACTCTACTCAGCATGGGTACAGGTGAACAGCCACTAAGCAGGGAGGTGAAACAAACATACTCCCATCACTTTAACAATCTTCATCCTCAAAATCTTTCTGGCTCCTACAGTTCTATCAAGCAGCATCCAAATGCTTTCAACAAGCCTCCCATTGCACTCTTATGTACTAGAAACTCTTTTGAAGAAATTCTTTATAATGCATTCCAAGATTTTCTGGATGTCAAATCCTGCTGACCTGTGTACCAAGTTCTGCATTCACAAATCATTCCTGTTTCCACATCCAAAGAATCATTACAAGTTGGAAGTACATTTGGAGAACCACTGCTCAAACAAGAAAAAATCCTGAGCAGACGTGTCTTATGCTGCGGCACTTCTGTGACCCCTATTCATTGATACCAATTCAAAACACCTTTGGAATCTATAGCAGTTTAAACATACAAAAAAGCACACCCTTCGGAAGTATGAGGAAAGACCATTTCTCTTTTAACACCTGGCAAATAAGGCTTAGTGTTAGTGAAATCCAAGTTCACATTTCATAGCAACTACTGCCACCCAGTGGAACAAATGGAGAAAACATACCAAAGGTACAAGCTGAAAAGGAGGGACAGGGAAAAAAAGATGGAAAGTAGGGAAATCAGTTATACTCCAAAGTTACCTAAGAAAAGGGTTAAATATTGGAAATATTCATAGAATCAGAGTTGGAAGAGACCACAAGGGCCATCCAGTACAACCCCCTGCGCCATGCAGGAATACAAATCAAAGCACTCCTGACAAGGCTACCACCCAGACTCTGTTTAAAAACTCCAAAGGAGACTCCACCACACTCCGAGGCAGTGTATTCCACTTCCAAACAGCTCTTACTGTCAGGAAGTTCTTCCTAATGTTTAGGTGGAAACTTTTCCCATGTAATTTGAATCCACTGTTCCATGTCATAGTCCGGAGCAGCACAAAACAAGCTTGCTTCATGCTCAATATGACATCCTTTCAAATATTTAAACACAGCTTTCATGTCATCTCTTAACCTTCTCTTCTCCAGGATAAACAGACCCAGCTCCCTAAGCTGGTCCTCATGGGGCTTGGATTCCAGACCTTTTGCCATTTTGGCTGCCCTCCTCTGGAAACAATACAGCTTGTCAATTTCCTTCTTGAATTGTGGTGCCCAGAACTGGACGCAGTATTCCAGGTGAGGCATAATCCAAGCAGAATAGAGCGGCACTACTACTTCCCTTGATCAAGACAGTATACTCCTATTGATGCAGCCTAGAATCACATTGACAATTTTTAGCTGCCGCATTACACTGTTGACTTATGTTCAACTTGTGGTCTACTAAGACTCCTATATCCTTTTCCTATATAACTGCTGTCAAGCTAGTTGTCACCCATCCTATATCTCTGCATTTCATTTTTTCTGCCTAAGTGTAGTACCTTACATTTATCCCAGAGCTAGCTTCCTGTGTCAACTTAAACTGAATGATTTCTCTATAATTTTAGATTATTACGATATGATAGCCCTGTTTTAAGTATTTGAGGGGATGTCACGCTGAGGATGGAGCAGGCTTGTTTTCTGCTGCTCCAGAGACTGGAACACGGAGCAATGGGTGCAAGCTCCAGGAACAGAGATTCCACCTCAACATGAGGAGGAACTTTTTGACAGTAAGAGCTGTTTGGCAGTGGAACACGCTCCCTCGGAGCGTGGTGGGGTCTCCTTCCTTGGAGGTCTTTAAACAGAGGCTGGATTGCCATCTGTCGGGGATGCTTTGATCAAGATTTCCTGCGTGGCAGGGGGTTGGACTGGATGGAAGTGGTCTCTTCCAACTCTGCAATTCTATGATTCTATGATTATTTTATTAAAATATTTATATTCTTTCCTTTATCATGAGGTCCCAGAGTGGCATACAAATAAAACCATTTAAAATACTATAAAATACAGAATTTTAAACAATAATGATAATTTAAACAGAGCAAAAGCATATTAAACAATTTAACAAGTTAAAACAGGCCAAAAGAGGCTTCAAGGCCCATTATAATAACTCTTTGTCCTTTTCTGTAACTAGAAACAGCAGAACAAATTTATGATTGGAAAGGGCCACAGGCCAAAGGTGGCTACCATACTTTGCACAGAGAAGATCCCAAGTTCAGCCCCTAACATTTTCAATTTTAAAAAAGGTCAGGGAGCGAGCACAATAATATGATCCTTCTTTGTACAAGCCCCTGGAGAACCACTGCCAGGTAGTCAGAGCAGACAATGACAACTTTGTGCTCTCCACATGGTTCTGCACAACAAATTCCATTATCCATCACCATGGGTTGTATTGGCTAATACTAGTTTTAATTTACTGTAACTGGAGCAGTGAGGGACAACCCTTGGTTGTTGAGATCTTCTCCATTTGAACTCTAAGAATCCATTGCCATGGTCATGCTAGCCAGGGCTTTCGAATATTGGAAGTCCAAAGCTACCAATCTGGAGAATCTCAACTCACTGGCTGTGGTGCAAAGCATTATGTAGCCAACAAATGCAACACAGAACCTTCTTCCTGTGAACTGAAATGAGGTTTTTCTTTCTTTCTTTCTTTCTTTTTTTTTTGTATGTCTTTGGCTCTAAGTACAACTTAATCTCTGCATCTAGATCTTCTTGAAGCAAGAGATTTTTAAACAGGTTGAATTACCATCTGTCAAGGATACTTTAGCTGTAGATACCTGTCCTGGCAGTATGTTGAACTAGATGGTCCTTCGAGTACTTTCCAATGCTACAATTCCATGATTCTATGACAATACCAGGCTAGGAGACCAAATCCTTTCAGCTACTCAGAAGAGACAGAATTTGGCTAGAAGCATTGATACAAAGCAAGATGGAGCCTGTCTGAGCCTGGTATAAGACAACTCCCCTCAATTTCTGCAATATAGTTGGAACAAGGAGTTGCAGAAATGACACTAATCTGCTTAATGTGTAGGATGTTTACCAGCTGGAACCACACTCGATCTTGTCTTATTTGGAAAGCTAAACAGGGTCCAGCCCAGATAGTTCTTGGAGGGAAAACCACCAAGAAGGCGCACTAAAGACCTCCAGGTAGGGCTAGGAAAGGATCCTGAATGAGTCCTGCTAGTCAGAGTTAGGCTAAACGTACCAAGGGTCTGATCTAGTATAAGGATCCTAGCATCTTTTGTTCCAATCACAGAGTTTGGTCTCAGCACAATTGCTGGGTTATGTTGTGTTGCTGTTGGTGGTGGTGATATTTATTTGTATCCCTTCTTTCTCCCAAAATTGGGACTCAAGGCAGCTTTTTGGAAGGGCACATATTCTTTATTACAAGTTTGGGGATTTTCTGTATATACTCATCTATAAATGTTAGTTCAAAAAAGGCCCTCCAAACCTGGGTCAATTTATTCATGAGATAATGTAAATACTAATACCTTAATTCCTATAAAAAAGGAACTTTCCCCTTCTCTGAGTAGAGTGGCAAAAGGTGAGAACTTATTCCATCCTGGAAGAACCTAAAAGAAACACTGACCTCCTCTACTCTTTCTGCCATGGCACTACTTCTGGCATTTTTGAAAACCTGGGTGGGAAAGTGATGGGGGTGGCAGCTAATTGGCGCTTCCCCTCAAAGGAGCGCCAAGAGGGTCAGTGCTTCATTTAGGTTCTCTTGGGACAGACTAAGTTCTCGCCTTTTCCCCATTCTACTCTGAAAAGGGGATGGTTCCTTTTTGGTAAGAGTTAATGCTATACCTTAACTTTTATCAAAAAAGGAACCATCCCCTTCTCAGAGTGGTAAAGGGTCTTTTTGAATGCCAGGGTGGGAAAATGGTGGTGGTGGCAGCATGGCAGGGTGTTGGGCTGGATGGGCCTTGTGGTCTCTTCCAGTTCTATGATCTGATTATTCTAGGGACAGCTGGCCCCCTGAGGTGGGGCTGGCACTTTTCCCTCTCTACAGAAGGACCATTGACTTATCCACAGGTCATATCAAAATCCATAATTTGGGCTCCAAACTGCCCTTGACTTATACATGAAGTCAACTTATGCACGTATATACAGTAGGACCCCTGTATCTGCTGATTCATTACCCACTGATTCAGTTATCTGCAGTTTCAGTTTCAGCACATGGAGTCTACCATGGAGTCTTCCTAGAAAATGCATCCTCTCTAGCCATTTTCTGGGTCTCCATGGCAACTCTATGGTATTTTAAACCGGAAGTCCCATTATTTTCAATGGTGTTCATTGTTACCCACTGTTTTTGGTATCTACAGGGACCCCTGTAACCAATCCCCCATGGACACAGGGGTCCTACTGTACAGTGACCATACTTTTTAGGCCCAACATGCAACAAGAGGACTGGCCTCGACTTACCATACTCTCCAAAGACAAGATGTGTATAGTTCCGCTGCTCCACAATCCAGGACACAGTCTTCACACCAAGCCAGATCAGCAGCATTCCCAAAGTGGCATCCAAGATGAAATTCATTAGGTACCTATGACAAATAAGAATAAAAAACCGACTCTAACAACCCAGAATATTGATGTTGGTTCTTGGGCTCAAATTGATCTTATGCTAAATATCCTTATCTATGGGATTTCTTTTTATCACCTCTTGGCCCATCAGGGCCCTCAAGGTGATGGATAATGGATAATGAATAAAAACGCTTTAAGCACATAAAATAAATAACTGAAAACCATTTAAAACACTCTAGACTTCTAAGTGGGATGTGCAGCCAAGCAACATCAGAAAGATGGTAAAAGTTATTGAGAAAAAACAGGTAAGCTAGAAGAGGATGCAGCAGTTTGCTTTTGCCTGAGCTTCCTGGGAAGAGTAGGATTCTACTCCCTCCTCTCTTCTCCTCACTTCTGTCTGCATCAATGGAAGCAAGCTGTGGAGAAAGGAGGAAAGTCAGAAGAGGAGAGCAAAACTGGGACACTTTAAAAGAAACTGAAAAAGTGGGACAACAGAGGATTAATCCAAACTGTCCCTGCCAAATTGGAAAAAAAGGAACATTAAAATGGAGACTCACGCTTTTGAAAACTCCAGCAAGTGCTACTCACCTTCAAAATAAGGTTAATGCTACTACGCGCCTTGTTTTAGCAAACAACAACAAAAAGGGATGATCGAAACCAGAAGTTAACCTGGTTTCATTGGCAGGGCATGGTGACGTGATCAGGTCCTAGAGAGGAAGGCAAAACTGGTACCTGGACCCTCTAAAGTTGCCCATTTCTGCCTTACGATATTCCAAAATAAGACATGGCAGTATTATTACAGTATGACCTCTGTGTCCGTGGGACCCATATCCGTGGTTTCATCTACCCACATCTGAAAAAAAATGTCTTCTCTAGGCATTTTCTAGGTCCTCCAGCATGATTCTATGGTATGCCTCTCTGGAAGTTGGGCCAGAAGTCATTCATTTCAATAGGGTTCATTATGATCCATGGTTTCATATTTCAATGGTAAGTCTGGGAACTTATCCCCCATGGATACGGACGGGGTCATAGGATACTCCCATATTACAAGTGAGAGGCTGGATGTGGGATTTGGACACCTCGCAGAAGCTAAGCACTAAGGTCCTCGGGGAAGAACCTACTTCAGCCAAAAAAAATCTAGGCGAACATCGGTGAGCCAGAGGGCCTTCTCCACTGCTGCTCCAAACCTATGGAATGACCTGCTGGAGGAGATCCGTCACGTCTCTACTCTTACAGCCTTTAAAAAGGCTCTTAAGATGGATCTCTTCCGGCAGGCCTTCCCAACTTAACTCCTCTCCCCGCACAAGGTGATCTACATCGCTCTGTCCACCAATTATCTCCCTTTTTGAACTTTTGTATTTATTTAATTGTAATTTTAGTATTGGGTTGGGGGGGTTGGGAAGGTTGGGAAGGGACTAATTTTGAATGTTATTGTGTTCCATGTGTTTTTTATTGTTGTAACCCACCCGGGTTCCTTGTGATTGTGCGGGCTATAAATAAATGTATTTTTTTAATTATTATTATTATTATTATTATTATTATTTGGACTCCTCCTTCCTCATTTTTCTTCCTGCCCACATCCTGATTCCTTCCCCCCACATTTCTTAATGGTTTGTATTGCTACGATATCAAAACCAGATAAATGGGGGCAGAAAAAGGGTGGCTCATGACCCACATAGGGTACCCAAAGCTCCGTTGCCTCCCCTAGTATTTGAATATTTTTTTTAACAAAAAAATCTAAATGTCTCCCATGACCTTGGGGGGAGGGGTATGTTGACAATTTTGCCAGTTTTATCCCCAGTAACCTTCTGTTTCAGAAATAGGCCCTGTGGGGCCTAAAACAGGTGGGTAGTTAAGGGGGACAAAGTACAAAAATACAAAATTTTCCCTACACCCTAGAATGGTTTTAGTAAAATTTCATTTAAAAAAAATGGGAGGAAGAGGAATTCAGTCCTCCAAGGTCCCATGATGGGGATGTGGGACACCCCCACCCACAGATAAATCATAAACAACCTTCATTATTATTCACATGAGTGGGAGCTCCATGTGAGTAGCAGGAAAGGGTAAATAGTTGGCCCTCTGTATCCATGGATTCTGCACCCACAGATTCAACCAACCATGGTACAAAAATATTCCCTCTCTCAAAAAAAATTCCAAAAAGCAAACCTTGATTTTTGCTGTTTTATATAAGGATGCCATTTTACTACACCATTGTGTATAATGGGACTTGAGCATCCATGGATTTTGGTATTCACAGGGAGTTCTGGAACCAAACCCAGCAGATACCATGGGCCCACTGCATATGTGTAACAGTGTCAGGCACACAGGCTGGAGTCAGCCGTGCAAACTGGTGCAATTAGGTATTCCAATCACATGTATATAGCCTGCATGTGAGCATCTGTTGCATAAAGGCTTTTCTTCTGCAGACAGCCATGCTAATGCACAGACAACAGTGAGCAAGGCTGAGCAACGTGCCTGACACAGAGAGCTGGGCCAATGTGTATCACCACTTTTCCATTACTTGCATGATCCCCCCCCCACTCCTGAAACTGCTTGCATGACCCTCCTTTTTTGCAAATGCGAAGGGAGATGGTATTTGCTTTGTTTCTAGATTGAAACTGCAGCCATAATTTGATGCTGGTTAACAATTTTGGCTTGGGGAGGAATACTGGTGTTTCCATGAATCCTAATTTCTGAGTTTTGATGCAACAGGAAATGATGGTTTACCATGTGCCATGAAGCTGGGGAAGGAAGCGGGACACAAAGGGAATGTGTGATCATGAAGCTTGCTCATGTCAATCAAACCACAGTTTGGCAACTATGGATAAACCAAATCACCTTGGACCACCCAATGAGTTCATGCCTTGAGCTGTGAGTTGATCAGAATTGTCAAGTTCACAGTTAACCACAAAATACCAGCTCTCTAGTTTAGTGAGCACTGCCCTATAAATTAACACACACACACACACACACACATCCATCCATTAATTCCCTTTCAAAGGCACACTCACAGAGAGCAGGGATCTTCTTCCGTAAGGTCAGACAGGAAGACATTGGCAAAGTGGATGAACAGTGCTCCTATGGCTTGCTTTGAAGTATCGTAAAACCTTGAAAGAGTTTGAAATTAGTAATGCAGAAGAATCAACGGAATCAAAAGCAAATAACTCTGCTAGATCAAATAATCATAGGTAGTGCTTGGGAAAATGTTACTGGTTTGGATTTCCCTCTTTCCCATGCTCTGACAAAGGCCTGTTTCCCACAATGGAAACCAGAGACATGTCTCAAGATGCTGAAAAGATGGTTGCTTTTTTTTTTTTTAAGTACAGGTTGAGTATCCCTTATCCAGAAATCTGAAATACTCCAAAATTGCCCACATGTGTGGCTGACATATTGACACCTTTGCTCTCTGATGGTTCAACATATACAAACTTGGTTTCATGCACAAAATTATTAAAAATATAGTTGGCCCTCTGAATCCATGGATTTGGCATCCATGGCTTGAAAATATTTTTTTTTTAAATATCCAACAAGCAGACCTTGATTTTGCCATTTTATATAAGGGACACCATTTTACTATGCCACTGTATATATTGGTACTTGAGCATCCATGGATTTTGGTATCCACAGGAGGTCCTGGAACCAAACCCCCGCAGATACTAAGGGACCACTGTATTGTGTATAAAATTACCATCAGGCTATGTATATAAGTTGTATATGAGACTTGGGTTCCATCTCCAAGATATCTCATTATGCATATACTGTACAAGTATTCCAAAATCTGAAAATATCTGAAATCCAAAACACTTCTGGTTCCAAACATTTTCTATAAGGGATAAACAACCTGTAATTTATTTAGTATATATTGTATATAAATAATAGTAAAAAAGAACAACATGTTTAGACCTGCGCATACTCTTATGTGCATCTTCAGAGGCTATATAAAACCATAACAAGACAGCACATAAATATATAATATCACATTTAAATATAATAATGATTACACTGCTGCATTGCCTATGACCTGTACAGACCTATTTAAAACCAAAGTTCTGAAACTTCTGGACCAAGAATTCCTAAACCATTTACCAGACAAGTGAAAATACCTGTATCTGGGGAAGAGGGTTAGATCCTCTTGAGAGCAAAGATTTTAATTTTAAAATCCACTCTACCTCAGAGAGTTGGAAGAGACCAAAAGGGCCATCTAATCCAACCCCCTGCCATGCAGGAATACACAATCCAAGCACTCCCGACAGATGACAATCCAGCCTCTGTATAAAAACCTCAAAAGAAGGAGACTCCACCACACTCCCAGGCAGTGTATTCCACTGTTGAACAGCTCTTACTGTCAGGAAGTTCTTCTTAACGTTAGGTGGAGTCTCTTTTCCTGTAGTTTGAGTCCACTGCTCCTTGTCCTAATCTCCGGAGCCGCAGAAAACAAGGTTGCTCCTTTCAAATATTTAAACATGTCTATCATGTCACCTCTTAACCTCCTCTTCTCCAGGCTAAACAGACCCAGCTCCCTAAGCCGCTCCTCATAGGGCATGATTTCCAGACCTTTTACCATTTTGGTCACCCTTCTCTGGACACGTTCCAGCTTGTCAATATCCTTCTTGAATTGTGATGCCCAGAACTGAACACAGCATTTCAGGTGAGGTCTGACCCAAGCAGAATAGAGTGGCACTATTACTTTTCTCAACCTAGACACTCCTATTGAAGCAGCCTAGAATCACATTGGCTTTTTTAGCTGTCACCTAAGAGAATTAGATGACAGATTGGGCTGCACCACTTCAAACTTGAAGTGATAGTGTTTTTCTTAATTGCTTTCCTACATTAAACTCTCTCAGCAAATATGCAACTACCCAGCCACACAAAGAGGGCCTGGGAATTTCATCTGCTTTTTATTTGCAGAAAGTTATTCTTATGAGACACATGCGGTGGTGGTAATTCCAAACTGCAGTCTAAAGTGGTACAGTCTAAAAAGGTACGGTCCCCTCTATTACTTCAGAACTGTCTCCTCATCCTGTAGCCTATGCAACTTCAGCCTCAAAAAGATGAATGATTTGTTCCACAGTATGAAATCAAACCATATGGACCACATACAGATTTGTTCCAGTCATGATTTTAAAAAAAGAAAAGAAACATAAACACCTTACCATATCCTCCATGGCCGTCTCTCTTCTTTAGGTTCCTTAAATCGTTTTACTGTAAAGAGATAAGAGTGTTTTAGAAAGGCTACTGAAGAACCTCAAAGTAAGACTAGGATTACAAACAGCCAAACCCGCTGCGAATCATCTTCCTCCTCATGCCATACTATCACAGGATCTCCAGGTGGCATACCAGTAAAATCAACTGAACAGTCTAAAACAGTTTAAAATGTTAAACATAAATAATTTAATGCAGCCTTAATCAAATGCATACTGAATCAACAATTTAGCAAGTTAAAACAGATTTAAAAGGTTAAAGCAGTTAAAAACCATGCACATGTACAGTTTGGGGGAAAAATCATTTATGCCCCAAATATCTTTGTACTTTTGGCTTGATGCAGTCAGCTACAAACTGTTGGCTCTCCAAAGACTGTGCCGCTCACACAATGAAGAAACCAAAAAATCTGTGAACCAAGAAGGCCATCTTATACCTCTTGTTCATATACCATCAGACTACCTTAGCCAAGTATTGCCTTATCTGGCTAACAAGAGCATTCAAAGGTCTGCACAGCTTCCCCAGGTACCCAAGGGGTTGTCGAAACAGCAAAAATACTCCTCATAGAATTCTGGTTTGTCTAAATGGCATCCCACATCAATCCACTGTATTCTGAAGGTAGGGAGCCAAAACCGCCAAAAACTCCACAAGAAAAGCCTTTGCGGCTTTTTCCATATTTAAAAAAAAAAAAAAAAAACTTTGTGGAGATTACGCATTCCCGCTCGTTGGGACAGCCAATTGGATAAGAGCGGAAATGGAAAGCTGATTGGTTGGACATGCACAGGGGACAGAGCTTGCTAACAAGGCAATCACCTGGAATCACTATGTTGGATTTTTGTCATAGCGATCATGTTTTGAAGTGACGAAACAGCCTCCCCCCCTCTTTTATTTATTTAGGCAGAATATTGTACTTTTGCACTTAGACATGCTTTTTTAAAAAAATACTGTTCAGCAGCAGCAACTGGTGGCAATAAAAACATGAATAATTCACTTGCACCTGCCATCTTGATTTGCAGGCATGCCTGTTGGAACAGTGAAAGCACATAGCTTCACATTCCTGCGATCCTGCCAAGAAAACATTAAGACAAATAGAAGCTGCTGAGAACTGGCATTAGTGCACATCACTCTACATCCACCCCCCTTGTATAGACAAGCCCTCAGATTCCTAACTGGAGTTATTGGGACTGAACTTAGAACTTATCCAGTCAAACCACACACTCCACCACTGAGCTATAACCCACTTTGATCCCTATGGCTCAATAACCCTACCACTGATAAACCCAAGGAGCATGTTAGAAGCAAAACCAAGCATCATTACAGATACCATAGCTCCATCCTACAATCCACACCACACGCAATTACCGTAGCAGTGTAGTTGGACTACACAACCTCCAAGTTATCTTCCAGCTCTGATTCTATGATATACAGAGGTTAAAATATCCCAGAAGGAAACACCAGAAAAAAATGGAGGTGGGTGGATGGGATGGTCATAGTTCCCTATGGCTATAGAGCAGGGATGGGGAATGTATGGCCCTCTAGACAATGTTGGACTCCAGCTCTCATTCACCCTAGCCAGCCTAGAGAAGAGGAAAGGATCACGGGAGTTACAGTCCAACTCCCATGATCTCTCTAAACCAGCTGTGCTTTTTACATCATTTTTTTAAAAAGACCCTGTATACTTGATTTTAAGAGGCAGCATTGAACTACAACTCTGGAGACAAGGGTTTGGAAACTCCCTGGGCGACCCTGGGAAAGTCACACTCTCTCAGCCTCAGAGGAAGGCAAAGGCAAACCCCCTCTGAACAAGTCTTGCCAAGAAAACCCTGTGATAGGTTCAGCTTAGGGCTGCCATAAGTTGGAAATGACTTGAAGGCACACAGTACTTTATTTTGGAAGTTAGAAGTGGAATACCAACCACAGTTTTAATCATAAGTGCCAATATAAGTACAGCAATGATGCATTGCTCAATCTTTTTCTATTTCTATGGGAATAAAAACAGCCTATTTACAATTGCCTTTAGAGGTGTCTACTCACGCTAGCAGAATTTACAGCTACAAAGAAAACCAACTCTGTAAGTCACTCTTCCTCAAAATATGTCCATAAAATAACCCCAACTATCGCTGGTTCTGAGGTTTTACAGTTCCCAGTAGTTCCTAGAGCTCCAATCTCTTTATTTTGCACATTTTACTTCAAGTACCATGCAGAGCTTTGAAAAATAATACTGTTCTGGACTACATACTCCAAATCCTCCAGGCAGAATGGATCTTGTAGTTGGAAAAAAAAAACACAACCCTGGTGTACTTTGGATTGAGACAAGCTCAAATTTTGGAACTCTAAAATTTGTGAAATTTCTCAGATTTCAAATTCATGTGTGCATTGTCCTCACAGTGCTCTTATTACTCTAAGATTCTGATTTTACAGCCACAATTCACTTTGATGTCAATCTAACCTCCCCTCCTAGCACTTTTTGGGTCACCCCCATTGAAATGGATCCATGGCTGCTGTAAGCCCCCATAATCTTGGCTGAAGCTCACCAATGCAAGAGCCATCTCCAAATTAATGCCCTATTAAGCAGTTAATTACTTCTCTATCATACTCCCTTTTATCTTTTAATACAGCCGTTTTAGTGCCTGTGATAATTATACTGTCTCTGATAACTCTCTTAAATCTAATGAGGCTTGACAAGACCTGCTCAACAAGGCATCACATCATTAACTTGCTTCCTTTATAAGTTGTCATCTTATCACACTCAACAACTGTGTTTTAAGCTTCGGCAGCTTGGGTTCCACAATGTGTCATTTCCCATTAAAGTGAAGATTTAAGGGGGGGGGGGATTATACTCAGATCTCCTGCCAAGCTATGAATCAGGTTCCATCCTTCCAACTCCCCTGACTTTCTTAGCAAAATGCTGGACAGTCTATTCTATGGAAGATTGTAAAAGGAGCTGTACTCACAGGCATACTTGTATTCAAAGGTCTCCAGACCTTCCCAAGGTACCCAAGATTCTTACCTGGAGATGCTGGGGACTGAATTTAGAACCTTATCCAGACAAACCAAGCACTCCACCACTAATCTACAACCCACTTTCCATTTCACCCTCTATCATCCCTATGGCTCAATAGCCCTTCCACTGATCAACCGATGAGACATGCCACAAGCAAAAACCAAACATCATTAAGGATGCTATAGCTCCATTCTACAATCCACACCACAAACATTATGCAGTGGAATTGGACTACATAACTTCCAAGATATTGTCCAGCTCTGATTCTATGAACCACAGTGGTGTACTAATGGTTTCCAAGTCTTTGGTGTGGTGAATCTACTAAGTCCAGACTTTAAATGGGCTATCCAAATAGCTTTGGCACTTTGTATAGATCTTTTAAAGTCTGAAATAAAATCCAAAATAAATTCACTGCACCATTACATCAATAGGAGTATAGTGTCTAGATCAAGGGAAATAATAGTGCCACTCTATTCTGCTTTGGTCAGACCTCACCTGGAATACTGTGTCCAGTTCTGGGCACCACAATTCAAGAAGGATATTGACAAGCTGGACTGTGTCCAAAGGAGGATAACCAAAATGGTAAAAGGTCTGGAAATCATGCCCTATGAGAAGCGGCTTAGGTACCTGGGTATGTTTAGCCTGGGGAAGAGAAGGTTAAGAGGTGACATGATAGCCATGTTTAAATATTTGAAGGGATGCCATACTGAGGATGGAACAAGCTTGTTTTTTTGCTCCTCCAGAGACTAGGACATGGAGCAATAGACTCAAACTCCAGGAAAAGAGATCCCACCTAAATATTAGGAAGAACTTCCTGACAGTAAGTGTTGTTTGACAATGGAATACGCTGCCTCAGAATATGGTGGAGTCTCTTTCTTTGGAGGTTTTTAACAGAGGTCATCTGTTAGGGGTGCTTTGACTGTGCATGGCAGGGGGCTGGACTGGATGGCCCTTGTGGTCTCTTCCAACTCTATGACTCTATGATTCTACTATTACCTGTCAATGCTACCTTCTCACAGAAATATCAGAGGCTGCCTTAAACTGGGTCTAGTTGTTATTTGTCCTGTGCATCCGAAACCCCCAATGAGCTGAGGAAACCCCAGAGCAGCCACAATGAACCAAACATGGATGAAAAGTCCAGATTTGTATTTTTTTATTTTATGTACAGACTAGCTATTTAGGGGTTAAAGTGGTTTTGGAAGAGAAAGGGAAACTGCTTTCAGGAGAAAACCTGGCTCTAGGCAGCTAAGAAAGAACAAAGGGATCATAGGACCAGGTGGAATTTTCACTCATAATAAGAAAGGCTTTGTTTAGTGACTTAGCAGCTGGTGAAGCCATAAATATATCAACAGCAATGGCAAGTTGACTATGGGAGAAAGTTGACACGAAATGAATTTAGGTGATAAAAATAAAAAGAGGGGAAAACAGGAACAATAATTCTGTGCTTTAGAAAAGTCAAGTAAACAAAAAAGATTAAAAAATACAGCAGGCTAAAAATCAGCTTTTTCCCTGACAAATCTGTTAATGTTCTGCACATTTGTTGGTTAGCAAAATGCTGAATAGTACATTAACCTCTGTTTAATGCAAAAAGCTCAGAAAGAAGACTATTCAAAAGAAATTATTGCCTCCTTTCTTCCTGTAGTCTGGGAAAGGCCCACTGGCATTACTTTCAAGCTTTAAGTCCTTGGTAACCTACTATGTTACACGTCTGTTCCACCTTTCCTCCACTGAGTTCAAGCCCTCCCACATGGCGCTCCTCCTCCTGACTTTATCCTCACAACAACCCTGTGAGGTAGGTCAGACAGAGGGGCTGTCTACATGGTAAAAAAATACGCACAGCGTTCGGAAGGTCAATCATGTGTACACACGGCCATTCGGATGCATACATCTTTTGGAAGGGGGGGTTAGCGAATCCCACATAAACTACGTGGATTCAGTGTTTGGGAGGATTATCAAATCTCAAGCTAAAATCCGTACAGCTGTCCATATTGTTGACGGTCTATACACCCCATTCGCACACATACGAACAGGCAGTGTAATCTGGTTGGCTGGCCGAGCACAGGGGGCAGGGCTGGCAAAGAGGTGAATTGGGAGCGGCCACCATGTTGGATTCCCAGCTAAGCGAGAGTCCAGTAAGTCGATGAAATGGAGATTTTTACATATATTCATTTTTATTTAACATTGTAAATAGGGAAAACCGACTGTCCACAAAACAGGCACCTTTTAAAAAATTTTTAAAAAAAGTGGTGGGAGATTTAAAACTGCTGCTTAGCTTGCTCACTCCAGCCAGCTGGGCAAGGGGGGGTCATATGGAGTTTAGGGGGGTAAAAATCGTGTAGGCAGATCGTACACATATGAACGGCTGCCTTTTCGGATTTTTTACTCCCCCAAACGGATTTTTTTTCCATCATGTAGACGGGGCCACAGTAAAAGGGAGCTACTGGCCGAAAATCACTGCATGAGCTTCACAAACAACAGCCAACAAGACTAATGGCACTTGAACAACTAACAAGTTTCATTTGGCCTAAAGCGTAATCAGCCAACCCATGGAGTGGTAGGTGAGCTGGCAGACGCATAGATACAAGAAAAGGAAACCTCTTTTGTGAGAAAGCCTAGGCTGGGGTAAGAAAGGGGTGTAGAGGGGGGAAATGAAGAAGGTACAAACACCTAACACAATTATCTTAACAGTGCCCATGATAAATGAGACATTTAAATGAAACAAACAGCTGAGGGGTAAGAAGGACATCCTATCCCAGGTAAGAAGATTAAGGAGTATCTGGTGATCTTTTCTGGTGATCAAGTACAGTAGGACCCACATATCTGTGAGGGATTGGTTCCGGGGGGGGGGGGGGCATGGATACCAAAAACCGCAGATAACAGCAAACATCATAGAAAATAATGGGACTTCCAGTTTAAAATATCACAGAGTTGCCTTGGAGGACCTAGAAAACATCTAGAGATGATGCCTCTCTAGGCATTTTCTAGGAAGACTCTATGGTAGGTGTGCTGTTTTGTGTCCCGAGGATAACTGAATCAGCGGATAATGAATCGGTTGATACGGGGGTCCTACTGTATTCAAAGACAGCCACGTTAGTCTGTACCAGTATGCACAAGGATCTAGTAGCACTTTGGAAAGTAATGGAGAAAAAAAAGAATTGTAGCATAAGCTTTCATAGACTGGGTCTGAATGAAGCACAAGATAGTATGAGAGCCAGTGTGGTGTAGCGGTTAGAGTGTTAGATCAGGACAAGGGTGCAAATCCCTGCTCAGCCACAGAAATCCCCTAGGTGACCTTGGGCACTTCACACACTCTCAGCCTCAGAGGAAGGCAATGGCAACCCTGCTCTGAACAAATCTTGCAAAGAAAACGCCATGAGAAGTTCACCTTACAGTCACCTTAAGTTGGAAATAACTTGAAGGCACACATGAACAACGACAAGACAGTACAACTCTCTCACACTTGTTTTTGGAGCGGACAAAGGCTTTTCAACACCATATACATGTTCACCCAGTTGTCTATGCTAAGATGTCCTAGTTAGCTCCTGGCTACTGCTTCACTTCAACATCTGTGGAACTTTTCAGAGAGACAGCACAAAAAAAACCCTGATAATCAAAACGTTTTTTAAAATCAATGAAACAAGTTACCATATTAAAATGCCATTAAATTGAATAACATTAAAGTTAAAAACAGAGCACACCACTCATTAAAATGGCTCCCTCCAACCAATTAATCATTCAATGCTGTCTGAACAGAGAGGTATTTGCCTGCCTATGAAAGGAGGACCAAAACAGGGCTAGCCTTGCATCTCATGGAAGGGAATTCCACAACCTGGGAGAAACCTCTGAGAAAGGCCTTTGCTGTGACCTCACCTGATAGGTCCATGATGGTGATAGGACCAGGAGAAAGCCCTCCCCCAGGATCTTGAGACTCTGTTCAAATGGGAAGATACGCTCTTTCAGATAGTATTCGTATATAGCTTTTGAGGTCATAACTAGCACTGAGTTGTAGCCAGAAAACAAATCTCTTGCCAGTTCCTTCCTCAACAAGGATGTTGCTTGTTCAACAAGGATGTTGCTTGTTCCTGTAAATGGACCCAGTTAGTTTCTGGCCATAGCAATTTGGACCTGTTGGAAGTTTCTGAACTGTTTCCAAAGGCAGTCTCACATAAGAGTGTGTTACAGTAGTCCAAATGGGATGTAACCAAGGCATGTGTCACCACAGGCAGATTTGTCTTCTCTAGATCAAACTTTTTCTTTAAAAAACCCTGGGAAAATCAGTTCAGTGCATTTGTTCCCCCTTTCGCTATCCCCACGTCAGTCTCACCCACCTTGCCCCTCCCTCTTCTCAAAAAATGCTTTTCCGACCCCTGCCTGGCATCTTGCCGAAACAGACACTTCCTCCCCACTTCTGTAACTTTGACTTCCCGCTCTAAATTTCCACCCACCCCAATTTCCACCCACCCCACCCCACCCCATTTTCAGTGCATCAACTTGCTACTACTTGAGAGTAACTCCACTACTCGTGAGGAGTTCCCCAGATTCAGGATCAGTTGCAGTCTAACCCCAAAGCCTCAGTCTAAATCCTTCTAACTGCTTCCTGCCTTACTTTGATAGTCTTGTGAGTGTGTGCTAGATGAATGCATGTGTGGTATGAATGTATGTTTGGCTACTCCTGGGTTAGTTCATCCCCAGCCTATGCCAGGTGCCTCTCAGTGAGCCTATACTGAGTGGATGGTTTAAAACCATCAATAAAGTTCCTTCTGGTTATTTTGGCTTTTGACTTTGTGTTTCTCCTTAGCTCCACTAGTATACATAGGTAAAAGATCTTGTATGTTACGCAACCTCTCGCATACTTATGGAGTTGCTGTAATTCCCCATTGCTAACTTTTTGGTTGAGGCAGCAAACATATGGCTTAATCTGCCTAAAAATGATCCTTGAAGTTCTATTGTTACATGTACTGTATATGTTGTATTATGCCTAATAAAGGTTGTGGATGTGTGTGTGTGTAATTCCCCACTGTAAGATCAAACAGGCATGGATCTTTTCCACAGACACAGGGGTTTTGAGTAACATGTGCAATGGTCAATAGACCCATTTGCTTGTTCCATCCCAGCCTGCCACCAGAGAGAGAAGACATTACAGTACTACTGTGAGAAGAGAGCTGTTGCTCTCATCACTGGTTGCTCCCTCCAGAAACCCAAGTGAAATGAGTGTAACAGTAAGACACAGAATCATGGTCGCAGAGCTTTCGAAATTGCCAATGGGTCACCCTCCCCAGCTAAGATGGGGCCCTCAGGAGATGTTCAACAATGCCGACCCCTATGCTAGCTCTGCTCATGTGATTTGGAACAGTTCTCCAGTACATCAGGTCTTTCCTGTCACCTGCTACCTGATGCTTCTAGCTGACAACCTAGAGCTCAACCACTGAGCTAATCCTAATGGATGGATGGCCAATGCAAAAGCAGTTGGAAGACTGGAGGTTTGCATGTCATGGCAACAAGTCTAAAGGCATCTACTTCACGCCAGGGTTTGCCTCAGCCAAAGCTACCCTGTGTTTCTACACAAGAGTCATGATAATTATACCGTATAGATCTACACTAAGAGATCTACACAGTATGCTTTTAAGTAACAGTTGCTGGGGAACCAGAAGGGTGTGCATGCATAGCTGCTAGTCCTAGTCTGCCACTGTGGGAAACGGGATAAAGGACAAGAGATGCCTTTTGTCTGATCCACCAATGCTTTTCTCATCTTAAATACAAAAGGAACAGATACACAAGTTTAGTTTGTGCATTTACTACTGACATAAATCTTCATTTAGGCCATTCACACATACAAGGATGAAGAATTACAACAGTTTGCTCCCTACTGTGTGAGATTATGAGTGTTTTGGGTGGGTTTTTTTTCACATGCTGGGTCTTTTCGAAAAAAAGTTTGTGAAAAATATTTTTCATACAAAAACCAATTTTATATACAAGACATGCATTTTGTACAAAATGCACTCTTTTCTCAGCAAAGAAATGTGGTCATTCTTGCCCTGTTTAAAAAAAAATGGATGGATCACAGAAGACAAGAAAATGTGCAAGGACTCTTTACATCCCTAGCGTTTTTCAAGCTCACAGTCCATCAGGAATGGAAGGTACTAAAGCACTCTCAAACACACAGCACAGCCAATGGCTTAACATACACATATACACACACAGGCCTGTGCCTGCCTTCACACTCTTAGCTTCACCAATGCTGCTTATCCAGATGGCTTGATCTGGGAAACAATGGAAGGGGGATAACCGAACAGTTGTGTTATCAAAGTCAAAAGAAGAACAGCGTTGCCAAAATAAAGGGTAGCCTCTTCCCAAGCCAAGCTAGGACACCTGGCAAGAGCAGGGCAGGGAATAATCACAAGGGTGCTGGCTGGGGGGTCTGTGCAAGGCACCAGGGAGGGAAGTACTAGAAGAGAAAAAGAGAGCTGAGGCTGATGAAAGCTTATGCCAAATAATATTTAATCTTTAAGAGAGATATAGGACTGTGGGGGGGATTCTACAACAGACTAGCATGGCTATCACCTCTCCCTTCCTTGGAATGTTCTAGGAGAAGAGGAAAATTTGTGATTTAATCTAAGGGGCCTTTCACACTACATAGTTATAGCACTATGATTTCACTTTAACTATCACGGTTCCATCTTAGGGAATCCTGGGATCTGCAGATCTTCTTAGTCGGAGAACAATAATGCTTCACCAAACTCTAAACCCCAGGATTCCATAGGATGTTGCCTTGGCAGATAAAGTGGAACTTTCATGACTCACTCTTATGGAATCCTGGGATATGTAGTTTCAGGAGGTGCTCAGAGTTATTTCTAGACCAGTGTAGTGGTGTAGTTCAAAGGAATGAACCAGAGCTCTCTAGCAGGGAATTCTAAGAACTCCCCAAACTTCATATCCCAAGATTCCTTCAGATAGAGTCATGACAGTTAAAGTGGGCCCAAACTGCTATAAACTATATAGTATATGTACACTTTCATTAACTAAGGATAAGGAATGTTCAAAGAGACATCCATGTTAGTCTGTTTCAATATTTCAAAAAGGAAAGGATAAAGGCCCTGTTAAGGCTAACCAATTTACTGGATCAGTTGCCACTACTCTGGATGTATTGGACTGTAACTCCCAGAATCCCCCAGAACACAATTCTGGAGGATCTCTGAGGTGGGGGTGGCTAGAGTTCCTTGTTCTTGAAATCACTTCAGTTAAATTGAGGACCCATGTACACGAAGGGGGCAGGGAATGGAGTACCTCGTAGTAATGACATTTCGCAGCAGCAGCAACATGTCTTAATAGTGTTTTTGGCCTCTTAAGCCTCACATTGCAGATGGCGGCCGCAAGTGATTTGCTCACGTTAGTCCTTCGCCACCACCAATTTTAAAAAGCCATCTAAGGTACACTGGAGCGATATAGTAATTTTCCAACTTAACAGTAAAGCAAAACAAAAAAAAAATCACCCCATCTTATCGCCTTAGCAATCACTCACTAAGGTAGAAATCCAACAGGGCAGCAGCAGGCACTTGCCCTGTTAGCAAGTTGCACTCCCCCTCTCACCAGGCCAATCAGCTTTGCACTTCCCTTCAAAACACTTGTCCTTTGCTTGTCCTAATGAACAGAAATGCAAATACACCCTTGCTGTTTTTTTAAAACTACAGGAAAAGCCACAAAGGCTTTTCCTGCGTTGTTTTTGCTGTTTGAGACTTGCCTCCTTCCAAATAGTGTGGATAGGTGCATGATCCCATTTAGACAGGTAGAATTCCCAACAAATTCCATGAGATTTTTTTTAACCATTTAGACAGGTCACCAGGAAATGTTTTGAAGGTAGACTTGTGAAACATCCTCCTTTGTATTTTACAGGCATTTATGACTGGTGCATTAAAAGGGTTGAGCTGGAAACTGGAGGTTTTCGTAACTTTTGCAAAGTCACAAAACATAGATTGTGATGTTGGATTGTGGCCCATGTTTTTTATTGCATTCTTTAATACTTTTAAAACCTTTGCACCATATATATTGTTTTAAGCTATTTTGTTTTAACTTACACTGCTTAAGCTGCTTTGAGTCCCATTTTGGGAGAAAGGCAGGATATAAATGAAAGAACACATACATATAAATAAATATTTCTGAATAAAATTTCCATGGACAATAACCAACTTGCACCTGAAGAAAGCGAAGCTGTTGTCCATTGAATCTTATGCTGAAATAAACTTAGTTTTAAAGGTGCCACAAGATGCTTCACCTTTTTCATACCTTTGAATTCCAAAACACAGAGAGCTATCACCTTGAAAAAGGAATAGGATTAGGGTTATTACCAAGTAAACCACAGGACTGCAGCCCTTCTCTACACTATGTCCCTTAGAACCTGTTTCTAAGCGATCTGACTTAATCTTGTGCTGCAAGGCTGCAATCCTATGCACCTTCCCACATTACTCAGGAGCCAAGCAATTAAGCAGCAATATAGGCATACCTCAGGTAGCAAAGCCTCTGACAAAGAAGCATCTTTTTATAAAGTCTTACACCCACCCAACCTCCTCATCCTCTGTCCACTGGAAGTTTTTTTAAAAAAAATCAGCATTGGTACAGGAGGTTGGAGGACAGCTGTAAAAGCACAGATTTTTGGTATTGGGTTGCAGAGGTGTGTCTGCAGTAAACAATGTAATAAAGCTTGAACTGGGAAAGAGCAGGTTTCTACTATAGCCCAGTGGTTCTTAATCTTTTCTTTACCAGGGACCCTCTTTAAACATCTTTTGTTGCCGCAGGCCCCCAAGACTTAACTCGAGATTTAAAACCCTAATAATACATCCTGATAATAATAATAATACAATTACACCATCCATTAAACCTTGCCTCAGAGCACTGGAGGGGGAGGGAAGACTTTTCTCCTGCATGTTTGTGGTGGGAGAGGATTGAATGGCAATGTGCAGGCCAAGCCAGACAGCCTTTGCTCCTGTCACATGGCCACTCCACTGAAGGGAGGAGGAGGTGGGCCGAGCAGCCTTCAAGCTTTCACGGACCCCCTGTGATGACACTGCGGCCCCCCCTGGGGGTCCGCAGACCACAATTTAAGTAGCACTGCTCTAGCCAATTCTACTGTAGCTGTGTGCGCATGCCTGTGTGTGCATGCCTACAACAGGCAAGGTAAACAGCAGCTGTCTCAAGAATATGAAAGATGCATAGATTTGTAAGTCTGGCCACTCAAATAGAAAGCATAAGAAAAGCAGAAACAGAACATTTTCTGTTAAAAGAAGTAATGTCAAGAAAAACATCTGCTTTGTATACCTTTACTTTTATGAGGTCAGCCCCTGAAGTGGAAACTGAGGTATACCTGTACTTTTATGAGGTCAGCCCTCAAAGTGCAGTATGTTGCAACCTGATGAAGAAAACTGACAATCCACCTTCTCTGTCACGGGTTTTTGGGGAGGGCAAGATTTGTTCAGAGGGGGGTTGCTTTTGCCTCCCTCTGAGGCTGAGAGAATGTGACTTGCCTGAGGTCATGCAGTGGGTTTCTATGGCTGAACAGAGATCTGAACTCTGGTTTACAGAGTCCTAGTCCAACGCTCAAACCACAGAATGGAGGGAAACCTTATTAAGTTTGCAGATGAAGGAATTGTTCTTTGCTTGCCTAGCTGATATGATAGCGCTGTTTAAGTATTTGAAGGGGTGTCACATTGAGGATCCTCTCCACTGACGCCCCCTTGTCGTGGGAGAGAGGCTTGCATACCCTAATGATGTTTTGAGCTATGCTGGCGGTGGCACAATACCCACTGGTAGGGTCTCCCATGCCAGACAGGTCAAAACCGAAGGGTCTGACAAAGAGCATCAAAGGGCAGGATGGGCTCTCTAGCCTTGTGGCAACCGTCCTAGGAGAAGGAAAACTCTAATCCCAAACCCGGGCAGATGGTGCTCGTCCAACCCTGTAAGGTCAACCATCTAAGAGAAGGAAACTCTAATCAAACCTACGACCCAAGGACCTCGCTGCTACCGTCCATGCTTGCCAGGCCACAGCAGATGAACCTCTGGTTTAAAGGGTGAGGCCAGTTCTGTGCACGCTGCACTCCACCAGACAGATCCATTGCACAGGCTCGAAGGAAAAATCCAATTAAAAAAAAATAGCCCTGTAGCGATAGGCGAGGGACGAAATGGCAGGTGTAAAGATGCACTGGAAGCCGCAGACCCAACCCTGCATGCAGGCGGTTCAGGACTTTGGTCACTCGAGGCTGACCCAGGAGATGACAGTCTTGTTCGGCAGCATCCTGAACGACCAAGCAGCCTTTTTTAAGGAGAGCACTGCTTGCTCCATATGGAGAGTGGCCTAGAAAAGGTGGCCTAATGAAAGCTCATCCCCAACTACCTGGTTGTCTAGCCGCGGCCAACGGGAATCTTCTGATGCGGTCAAACCAAGGCAAAGAAACAAAGGCACACACCGGCCTCCAAAGGTGTAAATAAACTGACACTTGCATGCTGGAATATCAGAACCACGCAAGACTCTGAAGATAGTGGATGGCCTGAGTGTCGTTCTGCTCTAATAGCCCATAAACTATCACGACTTAATATTGACATCACTGCTCTTCGTGAAGTTTGTCTCCATGAGGAAGGCAGCCTTAAAGAACGCGGCACCGGCTACACACTTTACTGGTCTGGCAAACCCAAAACAGAAAAACATCTTTCAGGAGTAGGCTTCATGATTAAAAACTCCATTGCCTCCAAACTCGAAATCTTGCCAACAAGGACACTCTGATCACATTATTTCCTTACACCTCCCACATGTTCTCTTTAGTATTTATGCACCAACTATGCAAGCCGACCCTGTAGAGAAAGACAAATTCTACACAGACCTACGCCACCTCATACAAAAAGTCCCTGTAAAAGATAAAATTATTATCCTTGGTGTCTTCAATGCCAGAGTAGGAAAGAACTCCGAAGCCTGGAAAGGTGCCTTAGGCAAACATGGTGTTGGAAACTGCAATGATAACAGACGCCTCCTGCTACAGTTCTGTGCTGAACAACAGCTGACTATTACAAACACTATCTTTCAGCAGAAAGACATCTTGAAGACAACCTGGATGCATCCCCGATCCAAACATTGGCACCTCATTGACTATGTTCTAGTCCGCCAGAGAAACATTCGCGATGTCCGTCATACTTGAGTGATGCCCAGTGCAGAATGCCAGACAGATCATCGCCTCGTCAGATGTAAACTAAATCTTCATCTTAAGTTCAAACCTAAGAGGGGTGGCATCTTAAAGAAGAGACTCCAAGTCAACAATCTTCAACAAGCTACCATGAGAGAAAACTTCCAGGCAAACCTGCAAACAAAACTTGAAGACCATCCTATAGATCCTTCCCCTACAGTGCTTTGGCAACATATCAAAAACAGTATCCTCCAGTCTGCGGAACAATCCCTCGGGTTCTCCCACAAGAAAAATCAAGACTGGTTTGACAAAAACAACCAAGAGATCCAGGAGCTGTTGGCAAGGAAGAGAACTGCACACCAGGCATACCTTGCCCAGCCAGCTTGACATGTAAGAAAAGCAGCTTTCCGTCTCACATGTAGTAAACTTCAACAAAAACTCCAAGACATGCAGAACAAGTGGTGGATCAATATAGCAGAAAGGACACAACGCTGTGCAGATCTGGGAGATTCTAGAGGATTTTATGAAGCTCTTAAGGCAGTGTTTGGACCTACTTATCAGGTCCAAAGCTCCTTATACAGTACAGATGATTAAACATGAATTACTGATAAAGCCTCCATCCTGAATCTATGGGCTGAACACTTTCAAAGTCTCTTCAGTGTCAAGCGAGTAGTCCAAGGCTCAGCTATTTAACATTTGATACAAAAACCGATGAAAAATGAATTGAACATAGCTCCCACTTTGGAAGAGACTCTTAAGGCCATACAGCAGATGAAAAACAGCAAGGCAGCTGGGATTGATGGAATCCCACCCGAAGTTTGGAAACACGGAGGTCATGTACTCCATGATAAATTCCACGAACTCCTTGTGAATTGCTGGCAAAAGGGGGAACTGCCATCAGATCTCCGTGATGCAGTCATCATCACCCTGTACAAGAAAAAAGGAGCAAAATCTGATTGCTCAAACTGTCGAGACATAACACTGCTCTCTATTGCTGAAAAAATCCTTGCAAAGATACTCCTGAACAGATTAGTTCCTGCCATTGCAGAACTTCTTCCTGAAAGCCAATGTGGCTTCAGAGCCAATAGGAGTACTACAGATATGGTATTCGCCCTTAGACAACTGAAAGAGAAATGTAGAGAGCAGAACAAGGGTCTCTTGTAACAAGGGTCTCTTGGAACACCCAAAGGGTGCTCAGCAGTGGCTCCTTTTCGTCTTGGAAAGATGTGACCAGTGGGGTGCCACAGGGTTCTGTCCTGGGCCCAGTGCTATTCAACATCTTTATCAATGACTTGGATGAGGGAATTAGAGGCATACTTATTAAATTTGCAGATGACACCAAATTGGGAGGAGTAGCTAATACCCTAGAGGACAGGATCAAAATTCAGAATGACCTGGATAGACTGGAGAGCTGGGCCAAAGCTAACAAAATGAAATTCAATACGGAGAAATGTAAAGTACTGCATTTAGGGCGGAAAAATGAAATGCATAAATATTGGATGGGAGAGACCTGGCTGAATGAGACCACATGTGAAAGGGATCTAGGAGTCCTAGTAGACCACAAGTTGAACATGAGCCAACAGTGTGATGCGGCAGCTGAAAAGGCCAATGCGATTTTGGGCTGTATCAATAGAAGTATAGTGTCTAGATCAAGGGAAGTAATAGTGCCACTCTATTCTGCCTTGGTCAGACCTCAATTAGAATACTGTGTCCAGTTCTGGGCACCACAATTCAGAAAGGATATTGACAAATTGGAGCGTGTCCAGAGAAGGGCAACTAAAATGGTGAAAGGTCTGGAAACGATGCCTTATGAGGAGAGACTTAGGGAGCTGGGTATGTTTAGCCTGGAAAAAAGACGGTTAAGAGGCGATATGATAGCCCTGTTTAAGTATTTGAAGGGATGTCACTCTGAGGATGGAGCAAGCTTGTTTTCTGCTGCTCCAGAGACTGGAACACGGAGCAATGGGTGCAAGCTCCAGAAACAGAGATTCCACCTCAACATGAGGAGGAACTTTTTGACAGTAAGAGCTGTTCGGCAGTGGAACACACTCCCTCGGAGCGTGGTGGGGTCTCCTTCCTTGGAGGTCTTTAAACAGAGGCTGGATGGCCATCTGTCGGGGATGCTTTGATCAAGATTTCCTGCGTGGCAGGGGGGTTGGACTGGATGGCCCTTGTGGTCTCTTCCAACTCTGCAATTCTATGATTCTATGATTCTATGATTTGTTGACCTCACCAAAGCCTTCGACACCGTGAGTAGGAAGGCTTCTAAGTCCTTCAGAACTCTTAATCAGTCTGTGGCAGATCCTGGAAAGACTAGGATGTCCCCCCAAATTCCTTAAAATGATTATCTTGCCACACGAGGGCCAGAGCGGTCAAGTCAGATATGGTGATGCTCTTTCAGAGCCCTTTCTAATAACTAATGGAGTGAAGCAAGGTTGTGTTCTTGCACCAACTTTATTTACAATCTTCTTCAGCATGATGCTCCAAAGGGCTACAGCAGAGCTCGAAGAAGACGATGGCATCTATAAACGTTACCGTACTGATGGTAGCTTGTTTAACTTAAGCCGTCTGAGGGCTCGCACTAAGACTCTAAACTATCTAGTCCGTGAGCTGCTCTTCGCTGATGATGCTGCCCTTGTTGCCCACACAGAAGCAGCTCTGCAGCGCCTAACATCCTGCTTCACAACAGCTGCAGAGCTGTTTGGGCTGGAAGTCAACCTGAAGACAATGTTAGTTCTTTACCAGCCTGCACCACAGGACAAACACCACCATCCCCACATTGCCATCAGCAAATCTGTGCTCAAGTCCGTTCAGCAGTTCACCTACCTGGGAAGCATCATCTCCTCAGATGCCAAGATTGACAAAGAGATCAATCACAGATTAGCAAAGGCACATAGCACATTTGGAAGACTCTACAAAAGAGTCTGGAGTAATAAACACCTGAGGCGAAACACAAAAATCAGTGTGAATAGACCCATTGTACTGTCTGTTCTCCTTTATGGATCTAAAACATGGGTCACCTATTGCCTCCACTTACGACTCCTCGAATGCATCCATCAGCACTGTTTACACACAATTCTAAATATACACTGGGCTGACTATGTGATGAATGTTGCTGTCCTTGAGCAAGCAGGGATCACCAGCATTGAGGCCATGATATTGAGAACACAGCTGCGCTGGGCAGGGCATGTTTCTAGGATGGAGGACCATCGCCTCCCCAAAATAATACTCTACGGTGTACTCGCCACAGGTCAGTGTAAGAGGGGCGCTCCAAAAAAGCAATACAAGGACTCTCTGAAACATCTCAGGCTCAGCCAAATTGATCACCAACAATGGTCCGCCCTGGCCTCACATCGGGAGGCATGGAGACACACTATCCACAATGCTGCAGCCTTATTTGAGAACTCACGCCGAACAAGTCTTGAAGAGAAACAACAACGCAGAAAGAATCACAACCTGGAAACATCACCCAAGGAAACCTTCTGCTGTGCTTTCTGCAACCAAACTTGTCTATCTCGGATTGGCCTTTTTAGTCATCAGCGCGCTTGCAGAAAGCGCGGGATGAGTCCTTCCTGAATCTTCGTTTGTGAAGAAAAGCCAGAGAGAGAGAGAGAGACATTGAGGATGGAGCAAGCTTGTTTTCTGCTGCTCCAGAGACTAGAACACAGAACAATGGATGCAAGCTCCAGGAACAGAGATTCCACCTCAACATTAGGAGGAACTTTCTGACAGTAAGAGATGTTCGGCAGTGGAACACACTCCCTCGGAGTGTGGTAGGGTCTCTTTCCTTGGAGGTCTTTAAACAGAGGCTGGATGACCATCTGTCAGGGATGCTTTGATCATGATTTCCTGCATGGCAGGGGGTTTGGACTGGATGGCTCTTGTGGTCTCTTCCAATTCTACAATTTTTCTATCTTTTTTTTAACGTGAAGAATGTGATTTAACTGCTGTGCCCATGACTTCTTAAAGCATTACTCAAATTTTGGGACTCTCATGTCTCTGGACCACCACCCCCCCACACACACACTTTTTTCCGGCCAATTAGCCTGATGAAGAGTTCTGAAGGACTTAGAAGGTGGCACACAATTGTGGAATTGCAGTTGGCCTTAATGAAACTATTGTCCACTTGCAGATTCAGGTTTTTGCTTTGTTCTCATGGGCTGCGTTTCATCTGATTAATAAAGAAGTTAATTACTCAACATACTGATTGACTCAATCAGCAATCCACTGATGGATTTAGTCAGCACTAAATGTTTATATAAATCAATTGCTTTAAAAGAAAAGGCACATTATTTTCAGATGTTATGGGCACATATTGCAAGCAGAGACCCTCCTGCAATTCTTCCAAGTACTTGTCTTTTAAAAAATATTTTATAAAAACACGGTATCTTGATTAATCAAGGGCCCCTTTGAACAGATGTAAAGGTTGGTAATTGCTTCATCTAACTGATTAATGATTAAAGTTTAGTCTATTAATCAGTTACATGAAACAATTAACCTTAAGTCACTAAACATTTCAGGAAGGATGGCAGCAGGGCATGGGGAATTTGTTTTTGTGGGATGGGGGACTGGAAATGGGACAGATGGACATCAGAGGAGAGATGGAAATGGTTGGGGTTAGATATTGCTGCAAAGAAAGGGAAAGGCTCTGTTGCCATAAACTGAGTGAAATGTCAAGAAACCATTAAGAATCTGCATCAATCAGAAATGTGTTCTTCTTATCAACTTTGCATTAACAACACCTCTGTATTAACATGGTACATTCAAAATTTAAACTGGAGGAGGGGCTGGGACAAAATTATGTAAAACCATCAAGTTTTGGCAACGACTGGGACAATTTTTCTTCCATGATTTATTACTTCCATTATTTACCATTTTTCTTGGGGTCTGGGGCTTTCGTGGTATATCCTGGTGGAACATGGTTTTTTTCCAAAAGAGGTTGGAGCCAAGCCACTCTGCCCACCCATTTTAAAGCATGTGTCTTATAGCTAGCTATTGTTCCAGCTGCCATCCTTATGCTCAATTTTCTCCATCCAAAGGGGCCCCTCCTGATTACAGTCTGTTGAACAAAGTTGTGCATACAGGGGGTTGGGAATCAGGCAATGCCAAGACCACAAAAGCCAAAGACTTTTGCACTGCAGCTGGCATCTCTGTGTGTAAGAAAGATAATGAAGAACAGAAGAAAGAAGAATACAGGCACACCTCCATTCATGAATCCTCTGACAAAAAGCTCATTTTTATCCCCAACCACCTACTTCTTGTCCTTTGTCTAGTGGGACATTTTCAGTAGCGCCATCACTGGAGAGATGGTGAAGGAGGACTAGAGAAACACAGAGTTTCAGTGTTGTGTTGCACCAGTGTGCCTGCAGTAAACAATGCCATGAGGCTTGGACTGAGAAAGTGTGGGATTCTACTCTAGCCATTCCTGTTGCAACTGTGTTCCTGCCTACAACAGGCAAGGCATAGAGCAGCTGCCTCCAGAATCCCTTACTACAGTAAGGCCCTTAACCTTTTCTTTACCAGGGACACCCTTTAAATATCTTTTGTTGCCGCAGACCCCCAAGACTTAACTCTAGATCTAAAACCCTAACAATACTACCCAACAACAATAACACAATTACACCATCCATTAAACCTTCCCTCAGAGGCACTGGAGGGTGAGGGAAGACTTTTCTCCTTCTTCTTCCTGCAAGTTTGTGGCTGGAGTGGATTGAACGGCAATGCGCAGGCCAAGCTAGCTTGCCTTTGCCTTGGCTCCTGTCACATGGGCTGAGCAGCCTTCAATCCTTAGTGGACCCCCTGCAAGGACATCACAGCCCCCTGGGGGTCCATGGACCACAGGTTAAGGACCACAGACTTACTGAGCATGCATGACCAGCAAAACAAAGAGAAAAGGGGAGAACAGATAAGTTTTCCTCACCATTTAGCCCTAACAAGTCAAAAAATACAGGCTGACCCCTGTATATGCAGGGAATATGTTCAAAGACACACGCCTCTATGGATACCTGAAACCATGGATAATAGGGAACCCTATTATTTTCAATGAGACAAATGCCAGAAGTTGACCATAGAATCTAATTGGAGGACCTAGAATTGCCTAGAGAGAACATATTTTTTCAGATGCAGGTAGGTGAAACACGGATACCGAATCCGTAGATACGATGGTGGGAGGGTCAATCTAGAATGCCTAAATTGCATGAAGGCACCTGACCCCATCTGATCTTGGAAGCAAAGCAGAGTCAGTGTTAATACTTGGATGGGAGACCACCAAGGAATACCAGGTGCTGTAAGCTAAATTTCAGAGGAAGGGACTGGGAAAACCACCTCTGAGTATTCCTCACCTAAGAAAATACTATGAAATTCATGGGGTCACCATAAACTGACAGGCCACACACATGTGCTAAAAACCATAAATCTTTATGCAGGGCTGGTTTAAGGCACAGAGGGCATCAGCATCTGCAGGGGGCCCCATCATTGTAGGGGCCCCTGTAGTAACCCTCCTCCTGCAAAAATATTATTAGTAATAATCTGAATATCCTGTCCTGTGACTAGCTTAGGTTGAGTTAGGTTACATTGACCTGAGATAAACATATGGGGCCCCAAAAATAAAACATTACAGGGGGCCCCCAAATTCCTTAAACCGGCCCTGTCTTTATTCTTGGCCACCAAAATTGAAATCATAAAAGCAGAGATGGGTGAAAAAAAACCCAATCATTTCTTGGATACACTTTGGAAGTAGCTTTCAGGTGGTCTCTAGGAAGTTCAAACTGTGCTGACTTGTGCCAGGGTTATCTGACCTGGCTGCCCCATTACACACCTGCATGTTGTTACTTTAGGAGGAAAAGTTTTTTGAGAGATGTTGAACTGGTTTTTTTCCCCCAGAACCTAACCCTATTCTTTCCCACCTCTGGTACCAAATGTTCGGTGAAAGACGGGATGCTCCACAGGAAGACCACACGACACAAATCATCCAGTTTGAAACTGGATGATTAGGAGAGCTCCTTCCTCTGGAACCCTTGGGATGTGTAGTTTTACAAGGTCATTCGCCTCGCCAAACTACAAATCCCAGGATTCCAGCTATGCAACTAATCCACTTTCAAACTGGATTATTTCTCTAGTGTGGAATGGATGCCCCCCTAGATACTTTGTTTCTCCGAGGTGTACTTGCAAAGGGAAGCAAAAAGGAGAACTATAAAAGGGGGAAGAGAGAAAAGATGGTGAAGGAGAAAGGTAAAGGGGGGGGGAGGAGAGATGGGTGTGAAGCCCCCTCGGGGCCCCCGATCTCTTTCTTACTCATGAGGGTGCTGAAGGCCACCACCGCCAGCAGCGCCTGGACGAGCACCCCGAAGCGGTCGAGCAGCGCCCCGTTGTCGCAGCCCTGGGGGCGGCTCTTGCCCTGGGTCAGGTTGGGGGCCGGGGGCTTCTCGGAGAAGGGCCCCAGGAGCAAAGGCCAGCGGCTGGTGTTGAACGGGGAAGAGGCGAGCGAAGAAGAAGCCATGGCCGGCGGAGTAGACCCGGACCAAGAGCCGCCGCCGGCGCCCGGACCGCCCAGCCAAGCGAAGCGCACCCCTCCCCGAAGCCTCCCGGCAATGGCTCTGCCGCGGAGGAGGGGGTTAATATAGGCTCCCACCCGGGGGCGTGGCCAGACTGGGAGGGAGGTGGCCACGCCCCTCCGGAGGGGAGGGAGGAGGGAGACAGCTTTCCAATTGGGGAGGGGGCTGGCTCAGGGGTCCTTGAAAAGGCTTAGGACTTTTTCATCATCCACACCACGCAAATAATCCAATTTGGAACTGGATTCTTTGCCATGGCTCTTTCCTATAGAATCCTGGGATTTGTAGCTTTCCAAGGCTTCTCTGCCAAAGAGTGGTGGTTCCTCAAAAAAAAAAAAAACTACAAATCCCAAGACTCCATAGGAAGGAGCTCTGGCAAATCATCCAGTTCCAAATTGATTATTTGTCTAGTGTGCATGCACCCCCAACCTTTTCTTTACTGGGGACCCGCTTTAAAAAAAAAAATTGTCGCAGTGGGCCCCAAGACTTCACTCAAGATTTAAAACTCTAATAACAACAACAACAATAATACAATTACACCATTTATTAACAACAACAAACAAAAAGAAGCTGTGTTTGTCCATTGTAAGAAAATTATGGCACCTGCAAGGCAAGATAGATTTACCGTAGGACTGTGGCTCTTAACCTTTTCTTAACCAGAGACCCCGTTTACATATTTTTGTTGCTGTGGCCCCCCAAGACTTGAAACCCTAGGAACAATAACAATTAACAACAACAACAACAGTAATAACAGTACAATTACACCAACAATTAAACCTTTCCTCAGAAGAACTGGAGGGGAAGGGAAGACTTTCTTTCTGTTTCTTCCTGCAAGTTTGTGGCTGGAGTGGATTGAATGGCAATGTGCAAGCCAAGCCAGCCAGCCTTTGTCTTAGCTTCTGTCATGTGGCCACTCCACTGCAGGGAACAACAACAACAGCTGATAATAATGAGCCCTGGTGGCCCAGTGGTTAAATGCTAGTACTGCAAGTCACCACATTGCAAGTTCGATTCCAGCGGGCTCCAAGGTTGACTCAGTCTTCCATCCTCTCCTACAAGTACCCAGCTTATTGGTGCAATGAGCTAATAAGCTGTAAACAGCATAGCGAGTGCTTAACACTATATAGTGGTATAGAAAATTAAGTGCTAAATATAATACAATTACACCATCCATTAAACCTTTCCTCAGAGCAGTAGTTTCCAAACTTTGGTCCTCCAGGTGTTTTGAACTTCAATTCCCAGAAGCCCCAGTCAGCTTGTCCAATGGCTAGTTATTCTGAAGTCAAAAACACCTGGAGGAACAAAGTTTGGAAATCACTGCCTCAAAGGCACTGGAGGGGAAGGGAAGACTTTTCTCCTGCTTCTTCCTGCCAGTCTAGAGTTGGAGTGGATTGAATGGCAATGCGCAAGCCAAGCCAGCCAATGAGCTTTTGCCTTGGCTCTGTCATGTGGCCACTCCACTACAGGGAGGATGTGGGCCAAACAGCCTTCAAGCCTTCACGGACTCCCTGTGAGGACATCACAGACCCCTGGGGGTCCCTGGACCACAGGTTAAGAACCACTGGGCTAGATGGAGGCGGTCGGTCGTCTGCTTTGGTGTCAAGGTGCTGCTGGGGGCTCTTTAGTATAGAGGAGGTTGTTAAGTAGTAATGGTTATTTTTGAGTAACAAGGGTGGGACAATTCTGCCTATCTTTAAAGCTCCAGGTACTAAGCAAGAGCAAACCCACGTTACTGTAATGGTGTAACAGCTAGCCATTTCTTTTCGCCTTTCAGACATGATTTAAGACTGTTTTGACAGTAAGTTTTAAGCTGAATGCCATTTCCTTATCAATGGTGAGGAATCCCCACCCCCGTCAAGAAAAGAGCAGGAAGTAATGGGACAGTAAGGAGTAGTGCAGTAGGTAATCCAAAGAGTTGGCTTTCTCATGAATGTAATGAGTAACAGGAATAGGTTACTTTTAAAACATCCGGAGCCTAGGACGATGACTCTGGAGACCAGGGTTGGAATCCCCACTTGGCCATGGAAACCCACTGGGTGGCCATGGGTAACTCACACTCTCTCAGCCTCAGAGAAAGGCAAAGGCAAATTCTCACTGAAAAATCTTGCCAAGAAAACCCCATGACTGGTTCACCTTTGGGTTACCATAAGTCAGAAATGACTTAAAGACACACAACAAACACACACAATGAAATGAATTACTGCTGAAAACTTGCTTTCCAAGGCCTTGTATTAATTTGCAGGGCATGCAAAAGTTTCTCCCTTTTTGGAAGACTTGTTTTAGCCTACACCTCTTTTTTTAGACTGCAACTCCCAAAATCCCACTACCAGCATAGAGGGATTCTGGGAGTGCTCATCCAAAAAGACAATTCTCCCCCTACATTGGTGATGATGCAGCATCTTTAAAACCATGCAGCATCTTTGAAACTGAACATACACCATTGGCCATGCTGGTTGGGGATTTGGGTTGCTGTGGTCCAAACTTTCCCAGAATCTGCACATAACATTATTCTCTGTGTCTAACCCACTTCTGAAGGCACCTAAGCTGGTAGTTGTGACCACCATATTTTGTGGCAATAAGTTCCCTAGGTTCAATACCAAGTTTTCTTAGTTTATCCTGAATTTTGAACCAGTCAGATTCAGTGGATGTCTCCAGGGCATGTCCTTGCTTGCTGTCACAATTGGATAGTGACCCAGATTGACACCTGCATGTGAGAGTAGTGTGTGCTTGCCTCCATGTATGACGGGGGGCTGGACATTAGCACGGATTGGCTGGATCCCACGGGCCATAATGGGTGAGAAAATAGACCAACGGCTCTTTAGAGTTCTTTACCCATACCCACAGTTTCAGTTATCCACAGCTGAAAAAATAGGTAAGCATATTATGGAGTCATGCCGAAAAATGCCTAGAAAGCTGTCCTCTCTAGGAATTGCTAGGTCCTCCAATACAACTCTATGGTAGTTTGTACCAGAAGGCCTGTATTTTAATAGGGTTCACTATTATCTGCGGTTTCCAGCAGCTGGGTTAAGTCCAGGAGCTGAACCCCTGAGGATACTGGGGTTGGGGAGGGAACCCGTATTCCAGGCAAATGACTAGTTTCCTTCTTCTTTGCAGAATCCTTCATTATTGTGTTCCTTTATGGCAGGGATGGGAACTATGCATCCTCCCAGATGTTGTTAGACTGCAACTCCCAGCATTCCTCACCATTGTTTATGCTGGCTAGGGATGCTGAGAGTTACAATCCAACAACACATTCCAAGTGCTGCATGTTTCCCACCCCCTGCCTTATGGGTATATTACAGGAAGTTGCTTGAAAACCTTATGTACTGATAACTGTGCTCCATGCCTCAGAGCCAGTCCTATCATTGGGCAGTGTGAAGCAGCTCAGCAAGCTGGTTTTGGTTATTCAGGAAAGAGCACCAAAGTGTTCATGGTTTTAATTGCTGTTCTTTTGATTTTCTGCCAGGGATGGGGAGAAGCATGAGTGGGATATTTCTGCCTCAGATGTCAAAATAACATGGCTGGCCAGGGCAGCCCCACCATATCCTTCAACATTTCACAAATGAAAACCAGGGCACATGTGACCAAGCCACATTAGAATGTGGTGGAGATGGCAATAGTTATTTATGAGGAAGAAGAGAAGAGCTAGGAGAGGCTTTTTGCCTGACCTTACTGGGAAGAAAGATTCTGCCCCCTCGTCTCATCTCTTCCCAGCGAAGTTAATTGAGTGCAAACTACCTTTGCATTTTGAACTTGGTTTGCAGCAGTTGAAGTAAGCTGAGGACTAAGGGGGAAAGAGGGAAGAGAGAGAAATAGGGACATTTCAAAAGCAGTTGAAAAAGTGGGAAGACACAGAGGTTTAATTGGGACTGTCCCTGCCAAATCAGGATAGTTGGAAGGTCTGCCCTACCCTTGAGCAGAGTGAAGCAACTGCTTCAAGCAGACGATTTATAATAGCAAGAAAAAGCAAAGGATTGTAAGTTACTAATTTGTATCAGTTGTATTTTTATTGCCAGGGAGAGGGATCAAGGTGCTTGTAGGATTTCTTGCCTCAGACGCCAAAAAAAAGTTGATTGGGTTTGAACATTGACTTTGGAGGGAGAGGTTGATATTATACTGTTCTGCCTCAGGCAGCAAAATCTCTTGGGGTGAGCCTGTTGTGTCTTCAATCCTGTCAAGCCAGACAGAGTCAAGTGGATGTTTTTAAAGGTTGTCAAAGGAGCAAGCTGCATTTGTAGCTTCAATATGAAATAAAATGAATAAAAAGTGGGTCTTAGGTTGCTTAGAAACCAGCAGCGGTGATTCAGTTGCCTCAGAGGTGAGAGTGAGCTAATAACAATAGGAAGACCACTTCCCATCATTCCACTCAAATTTATGAGTCAAAGATCTGTGGTTCTAAAGGCTATTTTAGGAAACCACAACAGGGATAGCAGATTCAAACGTCATGACATGCTGAAGGTGATACTGCATTTATGGGCCATTCTCAGAACTTATCAAACTGTGCATTTCTCCCAAGTGGATAAAGCAAGGTTATGTAACCACAATGGATCACGGGGGTGCTTTTCTGTCTCCTGTGACCAAACAAACTGCAAAAAAAACCCACCTCCCAAATGCAGAAAGAGTTCTATGTCCATTTCTGGACTGTAAATAAACCACATAATTTAAAAAACCTGCCTTTGAATTTTAACCCTTGCTGAGGCATCAAGAGAAAAAGGGATTTCCATCAGGGTCCCTTTCACACTACACATTTATAACACTTTGATTCTACTTGAACTCCTGTGGCAACATCCTATGAAATTCTAGGGTAAGCCACTAGAGCTCTTTGGCTGAGAATTTGAAATGCCCTGCCCTAAACTGCATGTCCCAGGATTCCATAGGATTTTGCCATGGCAGTTAAAGTGGAATCATGGTGCTATAAACTGTGTAGTATGAAAGGGCCCAAGCTGAGAGGACCAACTCTGTTACTAGCCCACTGGACTGCATTTCCTTAGGGCCAGTCACACTACACTATTATAGCACTAATTATTTGATGGTTCCACCCTGTGGAATTATGGGGTTTATAGTTTGGTGAGTCACCTATTGCCACCACCTACGACTCCTCAAACGCTTTCATCAGGGCTGTCTATGCACAATCCTAAATACACACTGGACTGACTATGTGATGAATGTTGCTGTCCTTGAGCAAGCAGGGATCACCAGCATTGAGGCCATAATACTGAGAACACAGCTGGGCAGGACAGGGCACGTTTTTAGAATGGAGGACCATCGCCTCCCCAAAATAGTATTTTACAGTGAACTCGCCACGGGTCAGCGTAAGAGGGGCGCTCCAAAAAAGCTATACAAAGACTCCCTGAAACAACATCTCAGGCTCGGCCAAATTGATCACCAACAGTGGCCCACCCTGGCCTCACACCAGGAGGCATGGAGACACACTATCCACAATGCTGGAGCCTTATTTGAGAACTCACGCCGAACAAGTCTTGAAGAGAAACGACAATGCAGAAAGAATCACAACCCAAAAACATCACCCAAGGAGACCTTCTGCTGTGCTTTCTGCAACCGGACTTGTTTATCTCAGATTGGCCTTTTTAGTCATCAGCGCGCTTGCAGAAAGCGCGGGATGAGTCCTTCCTGAATCTTTGTTTGCAAAGAAAAGCCAGAGAGAGAGAGAGAGAGAGAGAGTTTGGTGAGGTATTAGAACACTCTGGGTGAGCATTCTAAATACTGCTCCCCAAACTGAAAATCCCAGGATTCCCTGGGATGTTGCAGTGGCACTTAAAGTGGAATGTAGCACTGTAATAGTGTATTGTGAATGGGCTCCAGGCCCAGCCTGTTCTAAACTAGAACTTGTGTGTGTGTTGTTGTTTGCTGTCAAGTTGTTTCTAACTTATGGCAACCCTAATGTAAGCTTATCATGGGGTTTTCTTGGCAAGATTTGTTCAGAAGGGGTTTGTCATAGTCTGAGGCTGAGAGAGTGTGACTTTCCCAAGGTCACCCAGCAGGTTTCTAAGGCAGAGCAGGGACTCGAACCCTGGTCACAACACTTCCTCTCCATTGTCTGTGCAATCTAGGGTGAATGGGAGTTGCAATCCAATAATATCATTCCTACCCTAGTTTAGACCCAAACTTTTAAAGCCTCTCTGTGCTACTTGCAGGAGGACCCAAGCAAGAGGTGGTCTTGCATTCATTCATTTGTGAGGTAACTTGAAGGTACAAGGCAAAATCCTCCCACTACTATTTCACATTAGGGTTTCCATGTACTTCTGAGTAATCAAAGTACTAAAAGGATGTTAAGTTGTATCAAACATGTTTGCTCTTTCTGATGTTCAGTTTGCACCATTGACTATGTAGCAAAAATGTTACCACCCATATATAAAGAGGTATTGGCAGGCATGAGAAATTTAACAGTACAGGTCAAAATCCCCCCTCTTTATCCTTCGATTCAGTATCCATGGTTTCACTTATCCACATTTTTAAAAAGGCATTTCTAGGCGCTTCTGGTTCTCCAATGTGATTCTATGGTCAACTTCTGGTGTTCGTCTCATTGAAAATAATAGGGGTCCCTATTATTCACAGTTTCAGGTATCCACTGGGGGGGGGCTTGACCTGTATTGCCGGGGGAGGGATTGGTGAGAGAGGCGAGAAGGGGAGAGAGAGAGGGAGATTGTATAGAAGGCTAAGGGTCTAGTGGTGGCTATAGAATACTGATCTATTTTTTTAAGGGGGAAAGGGAGATGGAAAACTGTTTTCAGAGTGTAATTGGAATGGAGCAATGTTGAGGATAAGTAGGTTCTTGTCATTTGAATGTTATGAGGAAGCAAGTAAAGTATATAACCTCAAAAACATGATAGGACAAATCAAGATGGTCTAAATAGAGTCTCATGAAAAAGTAATTTTCAATTATAGCTTTTTCTGTAAGTAATTAGTTGCTTTTCATTCTTATATTAATAGGAATTGTATATGGAAAGCTGAAGAAAGATTAGGGGAAGGTAAAATATTTATATAGTGTAAACTAAGGTTTAACAGACGAGGATGTCAATTCAGAGGTCTTTGAAATGTGTGAGAAATAATCTAGTTAAGATACTCAAAATGAATTTCAAGCTGGGGCTTAAAGAGGTGTGTGGGTTACTTGTTCACTTGTTAATCTTTTTTGTTTGTTTTGTTGTCTTTGTTTTGTCTTGTTGATTTTTGTAATTTTTTATGATGAAATAAAAATATATTTAAAAAAAAAACAGATTAGAAAGCTGGGCCAAAACTGGAGGTTGGACTGGATGGCCCTTGTGGTCTCTTCCAACTCTACAATTCTATGATTCTATGAGGAGGACATGGCTGGCAGGTAGGCTTGGTGAAGAGGAGCTTCCCATGTCGCAACATTCTGTTGCTTGCTTGCCTCACTCATTCTGCTTTAAAACCAGACCTTTTTGCCCAGCAGATGGTGCTGTGATGCCAACATACCGAAGAGAGCACCCAATTTGTCACACAAGCATAGCTTAAGTGCGCACACAATGTACAGAGGAGAAGCCCAGAAGTTGCAGAGCTCATGAACAGTTGCCTTTGGGACTACAGCTCCCAGAATTGCCCAGCCAGCTGCTGGGGCATTCTGGGAGTTGTAGTCCAAAAAGCAATGCTTCCTGACCTCTGAAAGAGCACTGGTGTGCTCCAGCTGTTCCAGGAACAACCATTTGGAATGAAGAACTGGCTGAGAATATTCTTAGCCCGTCACTGCTGCCACTGTTAGGAGATACTGAGCAGCAAGCGAGATCTGCTTTGTGTATGAGAGAGAGAGAGGGTGGGCAGGTCAGTGGCCACATGCCAGTGATACAGTGGGTGGCGGGGTGGGGAGTGTTATAGAAAAAGCACAAGTTTATTTCAGCAATATGGTCTGTCAAAGGTATCAGTGAAAAGGTTAAAAACTCCCAACACATTCCTCTCTCAGAAGGTTAAAAGACCTAGCAATAAAACCCAGTACAACCATTTTTATTTACTTTTTATTTATTGTGTTTATTTTTTTATTAATACCCTGCTCTTCAGCCACAAAGGCTATCTGAGCGGCTTACAAATGGTCAATTTAACAGTTCCCTGCCCTAAGGCTTACAATCTAAATAACACATGACACATAAGGAAAAGGGAATGACAGTGGGGGTAGGGATTAAATCCAGCAGATACTGGATTTTTCTGCTTTATTATGTTTTGTAGCAAGTGGCTAGAGATGAAAGAACACAGGAGGAGCAGAGAACATATGGCTGCAATGCAGTGCAGAGCATGGACAAGTTATTTTCTTAGACTACAGTTCCCAGAATCTCCTAGTTAGCATAACAAGAAAGTAACTTGTCCAAGCTCTACTTCCCCTATACCTCATGCACAAGAGACACAAATGTCATAGACAAGTGCGGTTGGTATGTTCACTACTAATGTACAGTACTTTAAAAAACAAAACATCTTCACCATTTTTAAAAAAATACTGAGTGCTTGCACCCCAACTTTATTTTGGGAAAGTAAGAGCCATGGAGTTCCATGGTGCATTATTACACCATGCTTGCCAAGGAAAACTACAACAGAGGCACTGTCATGCTACACAGTTATAGTCCTATGGTTTCGCTTTGACTGCCATGGCAACACCTTATAAAGTCCTCAGATTTCCAGTGTTGTCTAGATGATGCAAACACTCCTCAGAGAATGCAAGGAGAATACCTGTTGTCGCAATGAGATCCCGCAGTGATTTGCCATTTTTGGAAGGAGGGGGACCAAAAACTGCATGAAAAAAGCCTTTGCAGCTTTCCCCAAAGTTTTTAAAGAATACTTGAAACCGCCCGTATGGACAACCAATTTGTAGTGCAAGTACATTCTGGAAGTTCAAAGCTGATTGGTTGGACATGTGCGGGGGAGAGGGGGGGCTTGCCAGTGACAATGTTAGTTTTGTGGTAGCGATTGTGCACATTTTTTTCAGCAGCAAGGCAACCAAACCACTTTTTAAAGCAGAAGGTTGCACTTGTGCACCTTAGATTTAAAGTTGTGGAAAAAATATGATGTGGTGGCAACTTGTGGAGAATAAAAACGTGAGTAATGAACTCATGGCCACCATCTTGATTTGCAGGCATGCCTCCATGTGAACTTCAAACACGGATAATTTTCATACCAATGAATGCCAAAAAATTGTGGAGACAAATGTACACTGCTGCAATTTTCCATTAATGCGCAACTATCCACATTATATCGCCTCATCTAGATGAATCCTCAGTTTAGGAAAGAGTATTTAGAATTCTCAGCCAGAGCTCTTTAGTGCTTCACCAGACTACAAATCTCAGAATTCCATAGGATGGAGCCATGACAATCAAAGTGGAATCATAGTGCTATATGTGCACGGTATGAAAGAACTCCACTCAGTGGTTTTTGCTTCCTAGTCAGTGTGTATAAAATGTGGCCCTGATGAGCCAGGATTGGAGCTGTATAGTGGAAGCTGGTGGAGCCTATGTGAGTGAGGCCATGAATCTGCTGAGATTTGGCCTGAACTTGAAAGGATCTATCCAGGGTTTCGTTGCTATTGTCCTCGTAGTGATTTATTGCAGAGGCAGTTGCTGATCCAAGGTCACTCAGCATATTTTAGCTATAGGTTTCAACAACCTTGGATAGTTGCTTTAGAAAAGCTGAATGTGGATTCACCACCATGGGCAACAGCAGAAGCCAGGTCTATTTACAGTGTGCCTTTCCTCAATATACATTTCTCACAAGGGTTTGAAATAACTCCCAGGTAAGAGAGCCAGCATGGTTTAATGGTTTGAGCATTGTACTCTGGAGATCAGGGTTCAAATCCCCACTCAAACATGGAAACCCACTGGGTGACCTTGGGAATGTCACATTCTCTTAGCCTCAGAGGAAGGCAAAACTTGCCAAGAAAACCCCATGATGAGTTCACCTTAGGGTCACCATAAGTCAGAAACAACTTGAAGGCAAGCAAGAACAAAGTGAGTACAGTTGTCCCTCCATATCCACGGATTTAAGTATTCACGGCTTGAAAATATTCTTTAAAAAATAATCCAAAAAGCAAAGCTTGATTTGCCATCTTATATAAGGGACACCATTTTGCTATGCCATTGCGTATAATGGGACTTGAGTATTCACAGATTTTGGTATCCACGGGGGTTCCTGGAACCAAACCCCAGCGAATATGAAGGGACAACTGTATAGGATTTCAGCCTCAAAGATTAAACTTGATTCTGCCTGGGAAATATATCCAGTGAGTGTAAAGCCTTCCCTCTGAATAAAAATGTGGCTGTTGCTTTATAGATATTACACAATTGAGTGTGATATTGATTAGTTTTATTTATAGCATTTCCCTCAAACTCCTTAGTGACAAATTGGGTCTGCTTACATATAAAAAAGAAAAAAGAAAAACCAGATTCTGCTGGCAAGTGTGCAGTCTAAAAAAGACAAGATTTAGAAAACAAAATAGAGGAAAGAGGGCTCGGTGAGTGAGTGGGTGATAAACAAGTACCGGTAGTCTTTTAGCAGGACTGATGGAATGACTGTTTCTAATCTGCTTCAAATCTCATTTTCCTCTAATATTGTGCAAATAGTAGTATCAGTAATAACAATACATATTGTGGGTTATATTACTGCATTGGATTATTGCACTGCAATATTTTATTATACTAACTGGACTTGGCGTACCATACACCATTAAAAAACTCCCCCCCCCAAAATGCCTGTAGACCTCACAACAACCCTGTAAGGTAGATTTAAATCCCCCCCCCCCTTCTCAGTGTTCCACACTTTTCCCGGAATTGCTGAGGGTGACTGGCTCTGTTGCCCTGCTGCTGCTACCACCAGTTGACTGCCTGGATCCCAATCTGGGCCACAGATTGAGTGACAGGAGTGGATTGTGAGATGGAGAGGGAATTTGCATGTGGGTGGTGATTGGTTGGGTGTGTTTCCTCAGCAGCCAATCAACACACTGGGAAAGACAACATACCCAAGAGAATTATATATATAGATTAGAGCAACTATGGGAATTATGTGATTCTCCATATTCTTCTGGACTGCCAACTCCCACCAGTTTAAGCAAGGGTGGGGAATGCTGGGAGCTGCAGTCCAACAAAATCACGTTTATGTTAGGGCCTTCTTGGTGTTTGCTCCCATACTCTGGAACTCCCTCTTGATGAAGGCTAGGCTGGTGCCCTATCTGTTGTCTCCTGCTGGCAGGTAAGTACAGTACCTTCTTATTTAGTTGGGCCTTTAGCAATTAAATTGCTTTGTTATTAGAAGAGGTTTTAATCTTGTCAAGTGATGCTTTTGTCCTGTCATTTCCCTTTTCTTGTAGATGTGGTGTTAATTCCCATGCACCAAGGTGGGACATTTTAGTCCCCTAGAATCTTTTTTGGAGAGACAGAATGGAAGGTAGTACATTTGTCTCAATGACTTTTTTTCAAAGTTGCTAGTGTGCACAGCTATCCGTGTTTGCAGTTCACACGAAGGCATGCCAGCGAATCAAGATGGTGGGCGCATAGTGGTTCTGTCCTCCCCAAATTGCCCCTGTCAAACAGTATTTTTTTTTAAATAAAAAACTAAATCCAAAGTGAGGAAGAGTGATAGTCTGGTGAAACAACAACAACAACAACAACAGAAAGAAAAAAAGGAAAGAAAGCCTGTTTCATCTTGTCAATGCATGATCACTATGGCGAGAATCCAACATGGTGGTTCCACGGTCTGCTGTCTTTATGAGCTCCACCCCCTGCGCACATCCAACCAATCAGCTCTGTTCTCTTCAGTGCTGCGATGTGCTGTGATTTGCTTATCCTAACATGCGGAAGTGTGCATTTCCTCCGCAGTTGTCAAAAAACTCGGGAAAAGCCCCGGAGGCTTTTGCTGTGGACTTTCTTCGAGTTTTGCTCACCCTTTCTCTGTAAAGGACTGGACGCTGCGGGATCCTATTTGGGCACATAGGATTCCCCGTGGATTCCATGAGGATTTATTTCACTGACTGGACTACCCCTAACATACAGCCTGGATCTTATTGGTTAGTCCAATTAGAATAGACCTATTGAAGCTATGGTTGAATAGGGGAGTCAACAGGAAACTCCCATTGATTCATTGAGTCTACCAAATTCATTGCCAAATTCACTTTACTGGATTTTATTAAGTCACCTGGATTCCCATGGGTGTGTGTGTATGATGTTATGTAACATTTTGTCCAATTTCAACAAAAGAGAAAAAGCACCATTTAATAAATAAATAACAAATAAAACTGGAAGCACATTTACAGATCTTAGTGGGGGTCTGGAGAGATGATATGATCACAGTACAACTTGTGTGCCTTCAAGTTGTCCTGACTTAGGGTGACCATAAGGCGAGCCCATCAACAGGGCTTTCTGAGGCTGAGAGTGTGTGACTTGCCCAAGGTCACCCAGTGAGTTGATATGGCTGAGCAGGGATTTGACCCATGGATTCCTAATCCACACTACACTAACAACCCAGTTTGAAACTGGATCATTTGTCACTGGCTCCTTCCTATGGAATCCTGGGATGTGTAGTTTTTACAAGGCCTTTTGCCTCCCCTGCCAAAGAGTGCTGATGCCTCACCAAACTACAAATCCCAAGGTTCTATAAGAAGGAGCAGCCATGGCAAAGAATCTGGTTTCAAACTGGATTACTTATGTAGTGTGGATGTAGTCATAGAATCATAGAATTGTAAAGTTGGAAGGGACCACGAAGGCCATCCAGTCCAACCCCCTGCCACGCAGGAAATAGTAGTCCAACACTCCAACACACCAGGCTGGCTTCCTCGGGAGTAAAATGCAATTTTAATTCAGCAGGGGACTGACTTCCGAGTCAAACAACCCGAGTTTGGTTGGAAGAACTTTTTTTTTTTTTTGGCAACCATTGAGAGTTTTGTTTTTTGTGGGGGGTGTTTCTTTTTGGAGGAAAAAAAAATAATCAAAAGTTGAAAGCGGCAGCGCGCGCATAGACATGCATCCCAGAGGCAATAAAATGAAATAAATAAAAATTTAAAAAATAATTAAATAAAATAAAAAAGTTAAAAAAAAAAAGAGTCCGAGGCATGCGCAGTGCGCGGTTGCCATATTGGAAGGCGAGCGGACCGGAGGAGTAACGGTGGAGGGCGAGACGAGAGCGGCTCTGGGTCGGGAGTGGAGTGGGTCGGGAGGGGGCCGTGCCGTTTGGTGGCTGGTGGGGAAAAAAAGAGACCTTGGGGTGGACAAGGAAGGGGGGAACCAACTTCATGCAGGTAAGAGCTTGCACCTCTCCGGCTTTGGAACGGGCTGGGCTGGATCGCAGCCACGGTGGATGGGGTTTGCTTTTTCTTGCAGGGGGGAGGAAGGGAAGGAAAGAAAAATATGGGTTTTGCCACCGTTTGGGGTTTTGCTTTTTTTCTTTCTTTTTGCAGGTCTGTGTGTTTTTGCAGATCGGGTGTGGGCGCGCATGAATGCCTCTTTTGCACCGCGAAAGGAAAAGGGGTGCAATTCTGACAAGGATGCCCAATGGCTTTCAAGTTGTTGCAAAGTGTGTGTGTGTGTGTTTTGCGAAGCTTAGGATGTGCCTGGTCGTCGCTGCCCGGAACTCTCTTGCTCCCCCTTAAAACACACACACACACACACACACACACCCAAAATCGCTTATCTTCCAACCCGATCCTGCTTGTGTATGTTTCCTCGGGAGTAAGCTTGCCCTTCGGCGCTCAGGTTTGCGGGCTTCTCTGGATCGCAATCCTCTGCATCATGCATGTCAGACTCCAACGCAGTGGAGAATGGGTGTTGCTCCCCATTGCATTGGAGGATGCAGTTTTTCCACATCCTGCCCTGGTGAAACGGCACCTTATTCTGATTTAGCGCGATTTGCCCGCGATCCTATACTTTAGTCGTTACCTGGCCAAGGAGAGTTGCCCGCCGTTGAGATTGATTTCTGAGTCAAAATGCAAAGGCTCGTCCGTGAATGATCTCCGTGTTTCTTTGCTGTAGCACGTTGTCACGTGTGAATGCGTTAACACTTTTTCCGAGGCGAGTCAGAATTTTCTGTGATGCTCTGGCTTGATTCGGAGATGGAAACGCGGCAGATTAACGGGCTGCGTTCCCCGTTACTTTTCCCACTAAAGAGAGAGAGAGAAAAATTCTTTTGAAATATTTCTTTAATCATCTGTTATGACCTTCGATGCGACTTTGCTAGAAAAAAAAGTCTCTTTTGAGACATTTATTGCTCGGAAAGATCAATAGATTAACGAAACGTATTATATTAGAGATCGATTTATTAATCTGTTGGCTTTCCCAAATTCTCAAACTAATTCCCGACCCCACCATCCCCTTCGCGTTCCTTTCCGTTCCTTTCGTTCCTTTTCTGTAACTGCGCTCAATGGCTATTTAAAGAGGTTTGGCCACCGTTTCAACGTGGCGTGGAAACATCTCCACAAAGGGAAAACCAACGCGTTTTCCCCCAGTGAAGTGCGCAAGCAAGGGGCCAAGGGACATGGTGCGCTCTGCGCCATCCTCAACGCCATCGGCCTAAAAAGCATAGCTTAGGATCAGGCTGGAGTGGAGGCAGGCTGTGATCCTAAACCCACCACCAACAGACTGAGCTGAAGTGTGGTCAAACCGTGGGCGGTGGAGCCTTGCGCGCAAAAAGAAGCGCGCTCAAGGGAGGATCCAGTTGCGCGCTGTTCCTGGGTTGACTACTTGAGAAGAAACTGATAGTCTGATTTTTTCTTTCCTGGGTTGACTACTTGAGAAGAAACTGATAGTCCGATTTTTTCTTTCCTGGGTTGACTACTTGAGAAGAAACTGATAGTCCGATTTTTTCTTTCCTTCCATCCAAGTAAGTCCCACTATAGAGAGCCAGTGGTGTAGTGTTGGACTATGACACTGGAGACCAGGGTTCGAATCCCCCCTCGGCCATGGAAACTCACCTTGGGCAAGTCACACTCTCTCAGCCTCAGAGGAAGGCAAAGCCAACCCCCCTCGGAATAAATTCTACTAAGAAAACCCCGTGATAGGGTACCCCCTTAGGGTCGCCCTAAGTCAGAAATGACTTGAAGGCACAGAGCAGCGCAGCTTACTGTCAAATAAGTGTGCATAGGATCACATCTGGAAACCAAGATGGTATTTTCTCTTTTATCGAGTTGTGTTTGGTTCTTGATTTCTGGGACTGTGCATAACTCCAGATGCCTTGGCTTCCATGTTCTTGTACCCTTTGGTCCCTGTTCCTTGTATTAACATCGGGACTGGAGAAGAGATCTGTTGAACTGGGAAGCTTGCACGCATCTTGGGGGATCTTGTGACTGGGCCAAATCAAGGACCCCGGCTCTTCGTGTCCCACTCCAGGTGGGAAACTAAAATAAGTCCAAAAGCTGAGCATCCTGACTTGAGGGACTCCACCCCATCCAACGCGGTTGGATTTCCTTCCATGGGAAGTGTATGCTGCGCGCAGTCATAGGATCGCCCGGATCTTCTGGCCATAAAGGCGCAAGCTCGTTCACCGTCTCCAGAGAGAGCAAAGTGCGCGATGGACCGGGGAGGGGGGATGTTTAGCGGACTTTGGATCTTTTTCTGCGGGTTTGTTTGCAAAGGCTAGAATTGCAATCTGAATTCCGTGAAGGGAGACGCAACAATCACTCACACGCGTGTTTACGGGGCCTTCAGGGGAAAGAGCGAGGCTGCCTGGCGTCTCTCGGCTTCGAGGCGCAAAAGTCGCGCGTGGAAACGATCCCCCGCGTGTTCGCGTCCCGCGAGTGGCGTGTAAAGGGCAGTCAGTTTCGCTGCGCAGCTACTCTTGGCAAGATTTGGGGGTTTGCCTTGGCCTTCCTCTGAAGCTGAGAGAATGTGACTCGCCCAAGGTCACCCAGTGGATTTCCACGGCCAAACGCGGATTCGAATCCGTGTCTCCAGCGTCATAGCCCAACGCTCAGACTCACTACACGGTAGTCTTACAGGTGCCACCGCATTCCTTTCCCCCTTCTTTCCCTCTTTTTAACCCAGCGCGGTTTGCTCTGAATTAAGTCCCAGGGGGTCTTGAGTGGGTCTTACTCCCATTGAGTTGCGGGGGGGGGGAAGCTGACTCGCGAGCAAGCCTGGCCAGATTGCGTTGGGGCAGCCTTTAACCCAGTGGTTCCCAAACGTTGCTCCTCCAGCCGGTTTTGGACTTCAGCTCCCAGCATCCTCAGCCAGCTTGGCCAACAGTCAGGAATTCTGGGAGCTGAAGTCCAAAACATCTGGAAGACCTGAGTTTTGAAAGCCTTCGACACCCTCCCCCCAGCAACACCAAGTTGTCTTCTAAGACCCTGGCCACCCACTTACTCTGGATCAGAAGCCCATCAGGTTAGCTGCAATCTGCTTAATATAAATATCAACAAGATCCTCCTCTTTTTTATCGGTGTCAGAGCCTTTTGTGAAGGGACCCACCAAGAGACTCCGGAGGGCAGCGAGGCAGAGGTTGGTCAAGTTCCTCTTCTGCAATACAACTCCCAGAATCCTTCAGCAACCTAGTTCCCTTTGGACTAGAAGTCCCAGACTTCTGGAGGAACTAAGCTCCTTTTGGACCCTCCTACTGTCCTTCAACCAAGTTCATTTTGAATTAGAAGCCCCAGTCTCCTCCAGGAAGCCAATTACTTTTGGACTACATGTCCCAGAATCGTTCAAAAATGATCCTTCAGCGACCTAGTTCCTTTTGGACTAGAAGTCCCAGATTTCTGGAGGAGCTGAGTTCCTTTTGGACTACACATCCCACAGTCCTTTAGCCAAGTTTCTTTGAAACTGGAAGCCCCAGTCTTCTCTAGGAATAAAGTTCCTTTGAGACTGCATGTCCCAGAATCCTTCAGAAATAAAGGGTTTGGACTACAAATCCCAGATTCCTCCAACACCCATAGCTGGTGGGGAGATTCTGAGAGTTGTTGGCCAACACCCCCCCCCCAAAAAAAACCCCAACTTTGACCAAACTCTGCATGCAATCAGACAGAAGGTTGCTGGAAAGACCTCCAAGACTTAACTCAATATTTTAAAACATACTACTACTACTACTAATAATAATAATACACCATCCATTAAACCTTCCCTCAGAGGCCCTGGAGGGGAAGGGAAGACTTTTCTTCTGCAGGTTTGTGGCTGGAGCTGATTGAATGGCAATGCACAGGCCAAGCCAGCCAGCCAGCCTTTGCCTTGGCTCCTGCCATGTAGCTACTTCACCTTCAAGCCTTCACAGACCCCATGTAAGGATATTGCAGACCCCTAGGGGTCCCAGACCCCAGGTTAAGAACCACTGATATACAGAATTTCAATGGCCTTTAGAATATATGTGTGTGTGTGTACAGTAGTCTGAAACGCTTTGGGCTTTTTTCCAGTCAAGCAGTTGGAGACTTACTCATTCAGCACTTGTTGGAGATGTGCCTCTTTTCCCCCTGTGGATTCTGTTGGGTGCTCTCCAGTTTTTATCCCTTCTGTTCTGGGACTCTAACCTCCCCCACCCCCAGAAAGCAGCCTTTTAAAAGAAGGAAACTGGCTGTTTCAGTGGGGCCGGGGAGCAGAAGATAAGTGCCAAGAAAGGTGGAAAGTTGGCTTGTTCTGAGAAAGGCACCAAGCGTTGTCCTGCTGATGTCTGGACTCTTCCTGTGTCTGTTTCTGAGGGTTTTGTTTTGTTTTGTTTTTTGCGGTGGGGGGGGCGGGATGGATTCAAGACTGGGAAGCAGGCAGGCCTTGGAGAATCTTGCCTCTTTACTGGGCATTTTGCCATTGAATTTAATGGGTCAACCCAATAAGAGGACTTCAGTTGTTGCGGTTGTCTATATGGTGAAAATACTCTTCATAGAATTCGAGGAGAACATGATTTGTCTTAATGAGATCCTGCATCAATCTGCTATTTTTGGAAGGAGGGGACCAAAAACAGCAAATAATCCACAGGAAAAGCCTTCACAGCTTTTCTGGTACTTTTTAAAAAACTCTAAAGGAAATGTGCATTCCTGCTCGTTGGGACAACTGATTTGCTTAGCTTGTACATTCCCGATAAGAGCGGAAGTGGAAAGCTGATTGGTCGGACGTGTGCAGGGACCAGAGCTTGCTGGCAAGGCAAGTGCCCTGAACCACCATGTTGGATTTTCGCCATAGCAGTTGTGTGCTGAGGCGACAAAACAGACTATTTTTTCTTTTTCTATTTATTTAAGTGGAATATTGCATTTCCGCACCTTGGATATGCTTTTTAAAAAAACACAACAGTTGGTGGCAGCAACTGGTGGAATAAAAATGCAATTAATTCACTTGCACATGCCATCTTGATTTGCAGGCATGCCCATTTGAACAGCAAGTGCAGATAACTTCACATGCCTGCGACCTTGCAAAAAAAAAAAAAAGTGGAGACAAATGAAAGCTGTTGTGAATTGGCATTAGTGTGCATCAATCCACATTTTATAGCCTCATATAGACAACCCCCTAAACTGGAATTCTGTTGGTTCATACCACCTAGAGTAGAACCATTGAATCCATTGTTGAATGATGAGACAACACATTGGTAAATCCAGTTGTTCTAATGGGTCTACTCTAGGCAGCGTTAACTAGAATTTAGACCTTAGTTTTGCTTAGCATTTTGTTGTGTTTTTTTTTTCTTCTAGTAGGACTGAAATGCAACTGCTGTCTGAATTGGTGTGCATGGGTGCTGTTGTGTTCTCAGCGCATGTTTGGGTTTGATTCTGAGTGGTCGTTCCAGAGGGGGTGGGGGCTTCACTATGTGAGATCTTGCTTGATCAAGGGGAGGGGGCTTCAGCCCTGGCCTGAACTTGCTGGGAGACTGAGCCCCTCCTCCCCTTCTGTGGTCCTTGGACCCCCATGGCTTGTAGCAATTTCCAAGGGTGTAGCTGTGACTCAGTAAAAGAAGCCATGGTGGCCGTACTTTGCAGCACTATGGGTGACCTGAGCTGGGGGGGGGGCTCTCATTCATAGGTTGAAGTGGACATGACAGTCTATACTAACAACATAGAGACAGTGTGGTCTAGTGGTTTGAGCGTTGGGACTAAGACTCCAAGAGACCAGGGTTTGAATGCCTAATCAGTCACAGAAACCCACTGGTTGGCTTTGGGCAAGTCACATTCTCTGAGCCTCAGAGGAAGGCAGGGGCCAACGCCCCTCTGAACAAATTCCTCCAAGAAAACCCCATGATAGAATAAATTGTCAATTTTAAATTGTTTAAATGTGTATTGGTTTTAGCTGTTTTTTTAAATTGATATAATGTGTTTTAATGGGTTTATGTATATTTTTAACTGATATTAGTTGTTGCATGTAATTCTGATGTCCCCTGCTGGGAGAGGCATGTAAGAAATAATAATAATAATAATAATAATAATAATAATTATATGGATCATCACAAGTCGGAATTGACTTGAAGACACACACAACAACAAACAAAAAGAAGCTGTGTTTGTCAATTGTAAGATAAATATGGCACCTGCATGGCAAGATAAACTTAGGAAGTTTGTGCTCATGAGCTTTGGTACACTACAGCCATTTCATCAGAGGCAAAGAGAGCACAAGTGGTTTGCAAGTAGAGATGTAAAATTTCCAGAAATTTTGATGCCATGGGGGGCATTTTTCTTTTTTTGGTGAAGTGGCTGGAATTTTTTTCCAAAAATTGAAAAATGTGGTTATTAACACTGTTTTACAGATTGAAAAACCAAAGAATAAAATATGTTATAATTTTTCAGCAAAAATTACAATGTTTGGGATGTAAAAAGTACAATTAATTCAGACTATTGTTGTCATGTGCCGTCAAGTAATTTCCGACTTACGGCAACACTAAGGCCATAGGTTGGACTACAACTCTGGAGATCAGGGTTCGAATCCCTGCTCGGCCATGGTAAACCCTGGGTGACCATGGGTAAGTCACACTCTCTCAGCCTCAAAGAAAGGCAAAGGCAAACAAACCCCTTCTGAACAAATCTTGCCAAGAAAACCCGGTGACAGGTTTGCCTTAAGGTTGCTGTAAATTGAAAATGACTTGAAGGTACACAACAACAACCAAACAAAGACCAGGAAATGCAAAGATCAGATTCTGTAGATAGTCTTACATAAAAAAATTTCCTGTTACAGTTTTTAGATCATTTTTTTAAAAAATTGGTGTAGTTTAGCAAGGACAATGAAGAGAGACTTCTTAGTACAGTTGTCCCTTCATATTTGCTGGCGTTTGGTTCCAGGACCCCCCATGGATACCAAAATCTGTGCATACTCAAGTCCCATTATGTGCAATGGCATAGCAAAATGGTGTCCCTTATATAAGATGGCAAAATCAAGGTTTGCTTTTTGGATTATTATTTTTTTAAAGAATATTTTCAAGCCGTGAATACTTAAATCCATGGATACAGAGGGACAACTGTATATGCTCCCAGGCTGTGGAACGCCCTTTCACAGGAGGTTCAGTTAGCTCCAGCTCTGTCCGTCGGCAAATCAGTGCTCAAGTCCGTTCAGCAGTTCACCTACCTGGGAAGCATCATCTCCTCAGATGCCAAGATTGACAAAGAGATCGATCACAGATTAGCAAAGGCATATAGTGCATTTGGAAGACTTCACAAAAGAGTCTGGAGCAATAAACACCTGAGGCAAAGCACAAAAATCAGTGTGTATAGAGCCATCGTACTGTCTATCCTCCTTTATGGATCTGAAACATGGGTCACCTATCGCCACCACCTACGACTCCTCGAGCGCTTTCATCAGCGCTGTCTACGCACAATCCTAAATATACACTGGACTGACTATGTGACGAATGTTGCTGTCCTTGAGCAAGCAGGGATCACCAGCATTGAGGCCATGATATTGAGAACACAGCTGCGCTGGGCAGGGCACGTTTCTAGGATGGAGGACCATCGCCTCCCAAAAATACTACTCTACGGTGAACTCACCACGGGTCAGCGTAAGAGGGGCGCTCCAAAAAAGCGATACAAAGACTCCCTGAAACAACATCTCAGGCTTGGCCAAATTGATCACCAACAGTGGTCCGCCCTGGCCTCACATCGAGAGGCATGGAGACGCACTATCCACAGTGCTGCAGCCTTATTTGAGAACTCACGACGAACAAGTCTTGAAGAGAAACGACAGCGCAGAAAGAATCACAACCCAAAAACATCACCCAAGGAGACCTTCTGCTGTGCTTTTTGCAACCGGACTTGTTTATCTCGGATTGGCCTTTTTAGTCATCAGCGCGCTTGCAGAAAGCATGGGATGAGTCCTTCCTGAATCTTCGTTTGCGAAGAAAAGCCAGAGAGAGAGAGAGAGAGAGAGAGAGAGAGAGAGGAGTGTTGTTGTTGCTGTTGTTGTTGTTGTTTTTATTATTATTAGCTCCAGCTCTGTTAAAGTGGGCAAATACGGTACCTTTTCATTTAGGCAGGGCTTCAGTTCTTAAATTATGTGGCAGAAGGGTGTTTTGAAAGGGAGATGTTGTGCTTTTATCTTTTTAGTACGAGATCCGTCAGATAACAAGCCTGAGTAGCTTTAAAAAAGCACTAAAGACGGATCTCTTTCAGCAGGCCTTTCCTAATTAGATCCCGGCCTCAGGGGATCCTGGCCTCTTTTAGTCTGCTGGCTATTTATTGTATTTATTGTTTTTAAAGGTGATTTTAGACTGTTGCTTTTAATTTATATTTGTTTAATATTTTTTTATGGGGGAGGGTGGGGGTGGGGGGTGTTTAGGGATTTTTATCTGTATTGTATTTTAATTTTTGTAAGCCGCCCCAATTGTTTTAACAGAGGGGCGGGGTATAAATAAATAAATAAATAAATAAATATTATTATTATTATTAGTAGTAGTATGTTTTAAATGTGTTTTAATCTGTTTTGAGTGTTAGACTAAGATACAGGGGAACCAGGGTTCAAATCCCTGCTTGGCCATGGAATTTACTAGGTGACCTTGGGCAAGTCACACACTCTTAGTCTCAGAGGAAGGCTAAGGAAAACCCCCTTTGAACCAATTCTGCCAAGAAAACCTGACGACCCTGCCTTAGGGTTGCCATAAGTCAGAAATGACTTGAAGGCACACAGCAACAGCAAGAATAACTATGTACGCTTTTAATTGAATTGTTTGTTTACTTGTTTTTCAACTTTTGTAAAAGAAGATTTTAGTGGGACATTTTTTTTTAAATTGTAAGCTACTTTGAGACCCAGGCTGGGAGAAAGATGGGGGATACATTCAATAAAGAAATAAAGAAATACTTAGAAACAATCAAGGATGGAGCAACGCCTGTTCCAGCCTTCCTTCCAGTACAAAACCTCATTCCATAGCCAGTCCTCTGGACTCTGGCTTTCCAGCATTTTCTCTTCTTTTTCCTGGTGCAGGAATTGGAGATGACTTGTGCCAGATGAGTCCAAAAAGTTCCTCTCCCCAGGAGAAATTCTGATAAAAGCAGAGAAAAAGCTGGGACCACTGGCAAGAGAAATTCCTCCTTTCTCCCACACTCCACACCACCTCAGGGAATTTGGCTCAGGGTTCCCCGTTCAAATTCTGGCCAGTCCTGACGTAGCCTTGGGGGCAATTGGAATCACAACAAAGACCTTGCAGCAAGCCAGACTTTCTAGAATTTCAATGAAAATTGACTCTCAACATGGCAGTAGTAAAACAACTGTATGTTACAGGAGATTAAAAGCTTTGGGAGCAGGGAGCTGCTCATTTTGGGTTTTCTTTTAAATGAGAGCCTGCTGGAATTTGATCTTTTTAAAGACTCTCCACTCTCCACAATGGTTGGCTTTAGAGAGGACAACATAGAAAGCTTGGGTAGTGTAGATATTTTGGGTTTGGGGGGGAGATTTGTTTTTGGAAGGCTTCTGTGTGGACCTAGTGCTGCTGGTGAATAACTACATCTTTCCGTTTCTTTGGAAAGCCACCTGCTTTTTGTCAAATATGAATTTTGCTGCATTCCACACTTTTGTTGTTATGCTGGACCTTCGAGTTGGCCTGACTTAGGACAACTCTCTTACAGGGTTTTCTTGGCAAGATTTCTTCAGAGGGGGTATGACAGGGTCTCCCTCTAAGGCTGGAAGTATGAATTGTCCAAGCTCAGCCAGTTTCCATAACTAAGAAGGGATTTGAACTCTTGTCTCCCGGAGTCCTAGCTCAATACTCAAACCACTGCACCACCCTATTTGTCGACTTACTGCAGTCCCATGAATAAGAGACCTCCAAGTCACCTTGTCATCAACAGCCCTGCTCAGGTCTTGCAGACTCAGTGCCGTGGCTCCCTTGATTGAGTCTATCCATCTGGAATGTGATCTTCCTCTTTTCCTAACTGCCGTCTACCTTGCCAAGCATCATTGTCTTTTCTAGTGAGTCAGGTTGCTCGTTGAGACAGGCGATTCAACATGAATCACTTCCCCGTACACTTGTGTGCACCATAGAAGTACTTTTTAAAAAAAGTTTGGCAGTGGCAGATTTAAAAATGCAAGGAATTCACTTGTGGTCCTCCTCTCGGCTGCAGGCATGCTAAGTTTATGGGAGCTGTAAAACCATTAAGACAGGTCACAGCTGCTGTGACTTGCTGTTACTGTGGCACAATCTGGGTTTTTTTCTTCCTGTAGACACTTGGTCAAGTAACTTCTGACTTATGGCGACACTAAGGCCATAAGTTGGACTACGACTCTGGAAATCAGGGTTCAAATCCCTGCTTGACCATGGAAAACCCTGGGTGACCATGGGTAAGTCACACTCTCTCACCCTCAGAGAAAGGCAAAGGCAAACCCCTTCTGAACAAATCTTGCCAAGAAAACCCCATGACAGGTTTGCCTTAGCGTTACTGTAAATTGGAAATGATTTGAAGGTACACAACTACAACAAACAAACAAAGACCAGGAATTGTAAAGATCAGATTCTGTAGACAGTCTTACATAAAAATTTTCCTGTTACAAAACTAGCAAAGACTTGGAACAAATACAGTTGACCCTCGGTGTTCACGGTTCTGCATCCATTGATTCGAACATTCACGGCTTGAAAATATTCACATAAAAAATCCCAAAAACAAACTTTGATTTTGCCATTTCATATAAAGGACATCATTTTACTACATCATTGTATATAGTATGGTATGTTCTTGCTTTTCTCACAAGCAATTGCACATCTTATTAGGGCTGTTGGTTGATTCAAAACATCTGAAATCAACTGATTATATGGATTTCATTAAATTAACAGATGGCATACATTTGCATAATGAATCCCATGATGGAAGAAAGGCAGGATATAAATAAAATAAAATAATAAATATAAGTGTATTGCAATAAAAAAAAAATAGAGTTCCAAAAAAGATTTTTCTCCTCCGAGTATGTTTGAATGTGTCAGAATAGGCACTGATTCATAAAAGGTGTCCCACCTATGTGAATGCCTCTTTTAAAACCAACATCTCCCTGAAAATGCTTTTAAGAAACCTGAAGTCTGATAAGCTAGTGTAGGTGCCTGCAAAGGAACATGTTTTTGATTTTGAAAATAGTATTATTATTATTTAGTTAAAGGAGTTGTCCAAGGTGCTGAACCTACTTGAGGAACATAATTCAGCAACTTGGACAGCTACTTTAAAGTTCCTGTTCAACATGAAAATAATTGCTCAGCATGATCTTGTTCAGGGGCTGTTGGAACTGCTTTGCACCTGAACACGTGTGCATATGTGCCTTCAAGTTACCTGTCGACTTATGGTTACCCCATGAATTTTATAGGGTTTTGTTAGGCAAGGAATATTCAGAGGTGGTTTTGCCACTTCATACCTCTGAATACGTTGGCAGTCATCCATCCAAGTACTAACCAATACCAGATAGGATTTGGTGTCTTTTGGGAATTTAGGCCTTGCATCTGAATGTACCTATTTACTATTATTTATTTTATTAATGTATATCCCTTATCTTAATTTTAAATCTTAATTACGGATTGAGTATCCTTTATCCAAAATGTTTGGAACCAGAAGTGTTTTGAATTTTGTAGTATTTTGGATTTTGGAATACTTGCATATACATAATGAGATATCTTGGAGATGGGACCCAGGTCTAAACATGAAATTCATTTATGTTTCATATATGCTTTATACACATAGCTTGAAAGTAATTTTATACACAATATTTTAAATAATTTTGTGCATGAAACAAAGTCTGTGTTGAACTATCATAAAGCAATGGTGTCACTATCTCAGCCACCCATAGGGACAATTTTAGACTTTGGATATTTCAGACTTTGGAATTGCAGATAAGGGATATAAATGAATAAAATAAATAATAATAAATATGTGTGTTTAGGTGCAAAGCCTAAATCTCCCAAAGATACCAAATCCTGTCTGATCTTGTTTGGTACTTGGATGGAAGACTGCCACTATCTCAGCCACCCATGTGGACAATGTTGGATTTTGGAGTATTTTGGATTTTGGACTCCTGGATAAGGGATACTCAGCCTATATAAAACAGTTTTTAAAAAGTATTAAAACAGTGAAAAATCATTTATTTTTTTTAAAAAATCTCACAATATATAGATCCCAGGGTTCCATAGGATGGAGCTATGGCAGTTAAAGTGGTATTGAAGTTCTATAATTATATAGTGTGAAAGAGACCTAGGTAATGTGAGAAAGAGCTTGGGGAGAGGGAAGGTACCATATATGAATTAATGAAAGGCTTTTCAATCTGTGTGCCTTCCTCTTACAGGAAACCCACACTCCAGGATGCATTAGGAGGCAGTGAAGCCCTTTATCTGAGTGATGGAGACAAGGGGGTCTGTGATCTTCAGTGTTCAAGAGACTCAGCATCATGCTGCAGAGAAGAACCCAAGCCCATCCAATGGGAATACAGAGCAGTTTGATTCAGGTGGGTTGAATCTTTGTCTTTTGGCCCTGCTCCTTCTGAATACACATTAGTATTATGAGCCAGTGGTGGTTGTGGTGCTTAGAGCCCAAGCCCCATGCCCTGGAGGCTAGTGCGGAGAGGAGAGTTCACTATTATCTCCAGTAACGGGTCCTTAAGCTGTCTACATGCTAAGCTGGTGCATGGAAGAGCCAGTGGAGTGCTGAGATCTGGCGCCCTTTTTAATTTTTTTTAATTCATTTTACATAATATAGATTAACATAAACAATGTGAAATACCTATCCAACAGAAATAAGTCCATAAGATCTCTAATATCTACAATACTTTGAACGATGTGAAGTTGAAGGCTTTCAGGGCCAGCATCCATAGGTTTTCCTTGTTTTTTTTCTGGGCTGTGAGGCCGTGTTCTGGAAGAGTTTATTTCTGACATTTCGCTCACATCTGTGGCTGGCATCTTCAGAGAATGGTTGGGTAGGAGTGTGTGTGGGATGTATATATTGTGGACCCCTGTTGGGGAGTATATGTAAATTTGTGTAATTGAATGGTTTCTGGGTATAGAAATGCAAAGCTGATTAGTGTCTGTTTGGCTAAAACCCCAAGGAAAATCCCAAGAAAAAACCCAAGGAAAATCTACTTTCAACTATATTTCCAATGATCTGTATACTCTAGTAATCCTGTTCTTTAATCTTAAATTTTCTTTATTACAACACAGTCTTTTATCTTATGAAACAAACAAAAAAAGTAATATTTAAACATAAAAGACTTCCTATCACACAAGCTATGGACTAATGATTCAATCTTGAATCTCTTTTGTCCTCTATAACTACTTTTGCAGTCTAACTGATTTGATGAATTTTTGTCTCTATCTTAAACTTTCATCATTAGCCATTACTTTATAAATGTTTCTTACATACATATTCCATTTCCCCCAATCTCTTTCAACAGACTGAGTTGTTTTGTTTTTCAACTATTTTGTGAGTTTATATAACATTAATAATTCATCCACTTTATATATCCATTCTTCAATTTCTGGCAACTTTTCATTCTTCCAATATCTGGCAAAAGTAATCCTGGCAGCTGTAATCAAATACAATAGTAAATTTTCTTCTGATCTGAATTCTTTATCTGTAATATTTAATAAATACATTTCCAGATACATTTCAATTTTTTTGCCTATAATACTTTGTATATTTTTTATGTATATTTTCCCAAGAGATCTGGCACCCTTTGACACTGCAGAGTTACTGCACTATGATCCACTTTTAACTTCCCTGGTTGCATCCTGTGGAATCCTGGGATTTGTAGTTTGGTGAGGCACTAGATCTCTCTGGTTGAAGATTCAAAATACCACCCCCTAAACTGCAAATCCCAGGATTCCATAGGCTGGATCCATAACACTTGAAGTGGAATCATAGCACTGTAAATCTGCAGTGTGAAAGGGTTTCCCCAGAGGGATGTGAATTATTGCCGAGGTCGTTCTTCCACATGAGAATGAAATATTTCAAATGTTTTCTCCCCTTTGGGAGAGATGACAAGAATAAAAAGAAAATGTAGGGTTGTCTAAATGGCAAAAATACTCCTCATAGAATTCAAGGAGAATATGATTTGGCATCCTAAATGGCATCATGCATCAGTCTTCCATATTCAGAAGGAGGGGGGGCAAAACTGCCCTGAACTGCAGGAAAGCCTTGAGGCTTTCCCCATATTTTTTAACATGCTCCACAGGAAATGCGCATTGCCACTCGTTGGGACAACTGATTCAGTTTGATGTTCATTCCCAAGAGAGTGGAAGTGGAAAGTTGATTGGTTGGATGTGCTCAGGGGGCGGAGCTTACTAACAAGGCAAGTGCCTGTAACTGCCATGTTGGATTTTCACCATAGCAATCATGTGCTGAGGCGATGAAACAGCCCCCTTTCCCCTATTTATTTAGGCAGAACATCACACTTTTGAACCTTAGATATGCTTTTTTTAAAAATACTGTTCAGCGGCAGCATCTGGCGACAATAAAAATGTGAATAATTCACTCATGCCCACCATCTTGATTCGCAGGCATACCCATTTGAACAGCAAAAGCGAATAGCTTTGCATGCCTGCGATCTTTCAGAAAAAAAAGTTAAGACAAATAGAAGCTGCTGTAAATTGGAGTTAGTGTGCAATTGTGTTAGTGCTGTAAAATGGAGTTAGTGTGCAATTAGTGTAATTGGAGTTAGTGTCAATCCACATCCCCCACCCCCCAAGCCCTGTGTATTCCTCTACAGAATAATTCCCCTGGAACATTTTGGGACTCTGAAATACAAGGAGAATTTTGTGGATTCTGTGTATTTTTGCTGCAAGGAGAAAACTCCAGTACTTATTTGTCTTTGTATATAAGGACAAAATTGTAGAGGTTGAACATCCCTGTTCTCATGTCAGCAGCATGATGAATCCACTCTTTAAGTTTTAGTCCAAACTTTAAAGATGTTGTCTAATGTGCTGATTTGATTTGGGGGATGACATTCAGCACTGTGGATAGCTCCAAACTAAAATCCAGAGTGGGTTCTCAACCCATCATTGGGACTTGCTCCTTCCTGGGGAGATGGGGAATGTGAGCTGCTATATTAGAATCATAGAATCATAGAATTGTAGAGTTGGAAGAGACCACGAGGGCCATCCAGTCCAACCTCCTGCCAAGCTGGAAATCACAATCAAAGTTTTCCTGCTGTTGTGTGTCTTCAAGGCATTTCTCACTCACAGCTACCCTAAAGTGAACCTATCACAGGGTTTTCTTGGAAAGATTTCTTCAGAGGGGGTTTGCCCTTGTTTTCCACTGAGGTGGAGAGAGCATAACTTGCCCAAGGGCACCTAGTGGGTTTCCCTGGCTGAACCAGGATTTGAACCCTGGTCTGCTGGCATCCTAATACCACTACACCACACTGATTCCCATTGTTTTCTGGATGCTTGTCTAGACAAGAAGATATAATGCAGATTAATGCACATGGATCACAGATTCACAGCAGCACTTGTTTGTCTTCAACGAGTGTCTTTTGGCAAAATCTATTGTATTCAAAGTTCCCACATTTGAAGTGCACACGCAGCCATGCCTGCGAATCAAGATGGTGGCTGAGAGTACAACATGTTATTATTCTCCACACATATTGTAGCTGCTGTACAGTATTTTTTTTATACTTGTAAATCAAAGGTGTGCAAGTGCAACCTTCTTATAAAAAATCTCTTCGGCCATCTCAGCTCAGCAAAAAAGTGCACACTCAATAAAGTAAAAATTGGCTTCTGGGAACTTCAGTGACAGCAAGCCTGTCCACCCCCCACACAGTGGACCAACCTGCTCTCCACATCTGCCCTTGCTGAGAATGTGCAGCATCCTGAATTGGATGTCCAGATATGAGATAGTGCACAAGCCTGTGCAATTATTAAAAAAACTTTGGGAAAAGCTGCAAAGGCTTTTCCAGCACAGAAGATGGATTTTTTGGCCCTGCTCCTTCTGAATACCATGAATTTCATCCACAGCCTGTTAGTACAAAAGGTATTCTGCTCAAATTCTGTGAGGTGTATTTTCACCGCCTAGGGTTTTAGGTACACCCTTAAACAGGGATGGACAGCTGCAGAGGCCACCCTCACCCTATTTTCACCCTCCCTCCGCTCCTGCAGCCCCCATAATATTTCTAAAACTGGAAGTGAAGTGCTGATCACTTGGGATTTTAAATTTTGCAGTCTGATGCCTTTTCAGTTGCACGGAGGGCATTTAGAATGTTTAAACAGAGACTCACTTGGGGTATCTGGAGGAGTGATTCTCTGTTTTTAAGCATTTTGGCGGGGTGCTATTGGGAAAGGCAGAAGCCCCAAGGACCATACAGAAGTCCCTTCCCTGACTGCATGATGTTCATGAGCAATGCAATTCCAATCCTTTCCCTAAAGTATCTCTTTCCATCTGAATGTTTGCAAAATAATTTCCCCCTGCACCTTTTTTCTTAAAAAAAAAAAAAAAACCCAGACTGCAGCAATAATTGCACAACAGTTCATAAAACTATCTGGCAAAGTTCCTTAATTTTGGTTTGGGTGCCAGCAAGTCCTTTTAATCTGCTGGTAGCCAAGATGATGGATGCTTTTGCAAGCAAAGGTCTCCTTGAAGTTGCCGTGACCAATGCCTATTTTTAAGGGTTGGCGCTGGCCATTCAATACATGGCTAAAACTGAACTGAGACTGCCTCAGGAAATTTTTAGGATCAAAAGGCAAGCAATAAAAACGTTTTTTCCCCCTTTTCCTTCCTGGCAGAAGAAAGAGTCTTATTTAAAACCTTCTACTTGTAAAACAAGAGCTAGGAGAACCTATAAGGATATTCAAGATCCAATCCAAACACTTTGTTCAAGCTGGAAATCCATCTTTTGCCTTTGTAACTTGTGCCAGTGCAGTTTCCACCCCTAAAGCAAATGTCAAAGGGTTTTTCCTTGGGAATGTACCAAGGGAGGAAATGGTTAAATTCTCCTTCTGACACTTTCCCAATTCCGTTAATGCAATTTGTAATTCTTTTAAAAAAAAGAAACTCCAACTGATACCCCCTAGGACATCTATGTGTTTTCATCTCCTGCCTACCCATGCGATCACTTGCTTATTTGCTCATCCTCTCCTGCTCATTTGAAAATGAACAATTTATTACTAGGGGCACTGGTATAATGGAGTCAGGATTTCCAGTGTTGAAATGCTGGGACTTTTTAATTAAGAGGGATGATGACATCATCTGCCATTCCAGCCTCCCTCCCTGCTATATTTCTCCACTTCTTCAGCGCTTAGCTTCTGCCATCACAATAGCTAAGGGACAGCAGATTGTCTCAGAAAGAATGCATCATTGAGATACTTTGGTCTTGAATAAGCAGTTAAAACCCATTAGATTTACGGAAGACTTGCCTCTGGTGCAGATGAATGCCACTGGAACTGGCTTGTTGATATAGATGAACACAGCTATTTGTGTTTTGCATTCTCCTTGGTCCTGATTATTAGGACTATCACGATGAGTACCTGTGCTTCAAAATTTAGCACTATACAACTGGTCTTCAGTATGCCAGAGACTTTTTTTTTAATTGTGCAGTTCTCTCTCTCTCTCTCTGGCTTTTCTTCGCAAACGAAGATTCAGGAAGGACTCATCCCACGTTTTCTGCAAGCGCGCTGATGACTAAAAAGGCCAATCCGAGATAAACAAGTCTGGTTGCAAAAAGCACAGCAGAAGGTCTCCTTGGGTGATGTTTTTGGGTTGTGATTCTTTCTGTGTTGTCGTTTCTCTTCAAGACTTGTTCGTCGTGAGTTCTCAAATAAGGCTGCAGCATTGTGGATAGTGCGTCTCCATGCCTCCCGATGTGAGGCCAGGGCGGACCACTGTTGGTGATCAATTTGGCCAAGCCTGAGATGTTGTTTCAGGGAGTCTTTGTATCGCTTTTTTGGAGCGCCCCTCTTACGCTGACCCGTGGCGAGTTCACCGTAGAGTAGTATTTTTGGGAGGCGATGGTCCTCCATCCTAGAAACGTGCCCTGCCCAGCGCAGCTGTGTAAGAACTCCCCACTTTTTGATGCCCTATCATCTGACAACTCACTCTTTTGACACTTGCAAATTTTGGAAAGTTCCATTAATTTGACAAGCTTTATTAGAAGGGCTTGGAGTCGCAGCCAGAGTCATGGAGCTGTAGTCGGAAGCGATTTTGGGTGGAAGTTGAAGTTGGAGTCAGTAGAAGTGTACCAATTCCAACCATGGCTTCAAAAACCCCATGGCATATAATATTAAAAGTGTGGTTTGTTGCATATTTACTTTCATAGGAATCTAGGAAAGTTTTGTGTTCAGAACTTTTAATCGAATAAATATGTTCTGTCAAGCTAAGTAGCCTGATGATTGATGTGGTGATGATGTAGCCTTGTGCTACCTTTTTGCTACAGTAAATTTGGTATTGTTAAGTAATATTTTGTTGTTGCGTGCCTTTAAGTCATTTCCGACCTATGGTGACCCTAAGGCAAACCTATCACAAGATTTTCTGAGGTCACCTAGTAGGTTTCCATGGCTGAGTGGGGATTCGAACCCTGGTCTCCAGAGTCATAGTCCAACACTCAAATCACTACAGTACGCTGGTTCCTCACTATACATTTACCATTTATAATGAAGTTGGAGAGGGACACTAGAAAAATGGAGGAGTTGGAGTCAAAGATTTGGTGTACCAACTCAACAGCCATGTTTATAAGGCATTTGAATGAGTGTGCTTATCAGGTACTCTTGGTGAAAACAGGAGATGCCCAATTTTGGAGAAGTAACAGTTTTGGCAGTAAAAATATGGTGAATCAGTCAGATTGGTTCTTGCACTGAGATGGGATTTACACTAATGCAGGAGCCATTGGATTCTCCTGGGGCCTTTCACATGACACAGTTATGCTATCATTCCACTTTAATTTCCATGTTTCCATTCTGTGGAATTCTGGGTTTTCCAGTTTAGGGAGGGGCATTTATAATTCTTAGCCAGAGTGCTCTAGTGCCTCATCAAAATCAAAATCCCAGGATTGCATTGGTTCTAGCTATAGTGATTAAAAGTGGAATCTTAGCACTTTAAGCTGGAACGCTCTATTGCTTTCTGCATTACATAACTTTACGTATATTTAGCGACGTAGCAGAGGTGCTAAGAAACCCTATTAGTGAATTGTGAGGATGCGTAATGGGACACCAGCAAGACTGTTGCAATGCATATTGGCACTCTCTAACCCGTGTCCCAATGTGCAATGGGACAGATGCACATGGGTCCTGTTGTCATCAGTCCCAATGTGCATTGGCCACTTTGCTGGCTCCCCTACTTAGTAATGTAACAGCAGCCCTCTGCTGGATACAGACACTATGGGAATGCCCAGTTCTAATTCCCACAGACGTAAGTCCACTTAGGAAGATGTAAGCCCCAACAGGATTCTGGCCATGACTGTGTAGTGCACAGAGCCCCGCTTTGTGAATGAACCAAAACAGATTCATCAATGAATTGTTGCTTTATAGTAGATAACAGCTGCTGATTGCTGTGGGGGAATGACCATTAATACAGGCATGCCATGCGATAGTGGATTGAATGTTGGACTAGGACTCTGGAAACTAGCGTTTGAATCCCTGCTCAGCCATGAAAACCACTGGTGACCATGGGGAAGTCACACACTCTCAGACAACCCTATGAAAGGTTCCCCTTAGGGTCATCATAAGTCGGAAATGACTTGAAGTCACACAACAACAACATATAGTTGTCCCTCCGTATGCACGGATTTGGTATCCACGGATTTACGTATTCACGGCTTGCAAATATTCTTTAAAAAATAATAATCCAAAAAGCAAACCTTGATTTTGCCATCTTATATAAGGGACACCATTTTGCTATGCCATTGCATATAATGGGACTTGAGTATTCATGGATTTTGGTATCCACAGGGGGTCATGGAACCAAACCCCAGCGAATAAGAAGGGACAACTGTACAAGGGGCAAACCAGGCTTTGTGTTGGTCTGGCTCTCCCCCACTTTTTTTTTTAAGTGTGGGATGATTTGTGTGTAGTTAGAATACAGTCAGACCCCTGTATCTGCAGGGGTTCAGTTCCCAGACTTACCATGGATACCGGAAACTACGGATAACAGTGAACACGGTTAAAATAATGGACTGCTGGTAAAAACATACCATAGAGTTGCATTGGAGGACCTAGAAGATGCTTTCTAGGCATTTTCTAGGATGACTCTATGGTTTGTGTCCCTCTTTTGTGTCCCATGGATAACTGAAACCACAGATATTGGTTCCGCAGATACGGAGGTCTGACTATATCTGCTTAAAAAAAAAGAAAAGAAACACACCCTTGCAGTAGGCCCTCTTCATGAGGAAAGAAGACAGTGGTGTCTTTCTCCCCACACATAATATTCAGGGAGGCTGCTGCTCTTTTCGAGGGATAAATATCCCACCATGACTTGACCTTCTCTAGGGATAACCTGAACACCTCCTCATTCTTGCAGAACCACCTGGGTGCCCCAAGACAGGGTGTGCACAGAGTTGTCTTGCTTTTGGAGTTAATAAGATTCTGAATCACATCCCTAAATATATTTGACATGCAAGGGAAGTTATTTAAATGCAGTTTAGCACAGCAATCCATATCTGTTTTTAAATTAGTATTGCTGTTTTTGATTTTCTTGCTACAGGAGAGAATTTAACCTACACTGTTTGTTTTGTTTTTTTAAGCAGGTGAAAGTTCCAGTTCTGAGGATGTCGATTTCAACTGGGATGAATACTTGGAAGAGACAGGATCTACTGCTGCCCCTCACTCTTCATTTAAGCACGTATGTTCTTTGACTCAGGTTTCTAGTCCTCATTGCCAAGCTGAAAATATGGAGGCCGGTGTTTATGGCCAATGGGCAATCCTCTGTCTGTCTGTTCAGAAGTAATTTCTGTTGTGGTCAAGGTGACTTACTCCTGGGTAATTGCATATAGGATTGCAGCCAAGACCTCAAAAGGAGTGGGGCCCACTTAGAAAGAGGTCCCAATCAAGGCATTCTGCTCAGCCCCCACTGTGCTGGGAATGATGGGTATTGTAGTCCAGCACATCTAGAGGTTGTCATGTGAAGGAAGACTGTTCTAAGGAACTCATGTTGCTTTCTTCTTGTTGCTTCTGGCAAGGGGAGCAATGCAGATGGACCTTCAGCAACTGCATGGCTGTTATGGTCATATGTTTTTAAGTGGATATGCTAGATTTTTCATTATGTTCTTACTTATTCATAGAATCATAGAATTGGAAGAGACCACGAGGGCCATCTAGTCCAACCCCTGCCATGCAGGAATACCCAGTCAGAGTACTCCTGACAGATGGCCATCCACATTATGAGTATAATGTTTTTAAATTGTTTACATTAGTGTTTTTAGAGTATAAGCATTTTCATTCATTTTTAATGTGTATTGGCCATCCTGTTAATTACATACACAGGCATAAAAATGGTGTTACATGTGCAGAGTGTTTTTATTGGATTTTGTGCAATGGATGTATCCAGCTGATGGGAAATGAAGCTGATGTCTACATGCAGAACAACTATCAATATGCATTGGGCAAGGTGTATGCAATCTAAAATGAGTCTCTACTTATTCTATAATGAGACCTGAGACTGCACTCTGGAGCACAGAAAGGCCTAATTTAGAACTTTTATGGATGTACATTGCATTGTTTATTGTCATTGCAAAAGGGGGTGTCAGCCATGCACATTTGCCAGAGATCCCCATATACAGAGATGTCCAGTACAATATGACTCCCCTATCTGTGGGATTGGTATCCACAGTTTCACTTACCCATGTCTGAAAAAATATGGCTCCTCTAGGTGTCTTCTAGGTCCTCCAGCATGATTCTATAGTATACTTTTACCAGACATTGACCATAGAGTCATGCTGGAGCACAGAAGATGTCTAGAGATGTGTTCTCTCTAGGAATTGCTAGGTCCTCCAGCATGACTCTATGGTATACTTGGGCAAGAAATCATTCATTTTAATAGGGTTTGCTATTATCCACAGTTTCCATTATCCATGGAATGGATAAGTCTGGGAATGTATCTCCCATGAATACGGGGGTTGTATTGTATAGGGATTCTGTAATGTAATCGGAAAATAACTCTGCTGGTGGTTATTTATGCCAGTGCTGCTCAAAGTGGTGATCCACAGACTAGTGCTGGTCCCTGAGCCATTGGTTTCCAGTCCCTGGAGAACTTCCGGAAAGAAAGACATGATTGTAGGCTATGGGAACAAATATTGTACCAGTCCCTAGCCCATAGGGGAGAAAGTAATTACTACTCCCCCACACCGGATAGCTGAAGAAGCACTGATTTTCCCTATGCTTCTGTGATACAGAATTTAAACTGTTGTGTTTTTATTGAAGCTGTCTTAACTGGAAGGTTTTCAGTTGGAAACTGTTTTTCATCCCACCCCTGAAAGAAAGGTAGGATGCAATTTAAACAAATAATTATACATCTCCATTTTCATAAGGTTGAAATCAGCCTCCAGAGCAGCTTCCAACCAGGCATGAAACTAGAAGTGGCCAACAAGCATGATGCAGACACATACTGGGTGGCCACTATCATTACGACATGTGGACAGCTCTTGCTGCTGCGCTACTGTGGCTACGAAGATGACCGCCGAGCTGATTTCTGGTGCGATGTGATGACTGCAGATCTCCACCCTGTAGGCTGGTGCACCCAGAGCAACAAAGTACTGATGCCTCCCAATGGTGAGTCCAGTACATTCGTTATTGGATCGCAGCAAAATCCCCAGAATCTTGTGGATAATGTCCTGGGGTAGTATTCCGTGTTCATTCCACTGGCAAATTTGATTTTTGACAAGCAAATTTGATTTCTAACAGATATTGTTGGATTGCTATTCCCACCCAGTAACAACTGCTGGCTGCCATATCAGTGGGGCAGTAAATCCATTCTGGCTTACAGTCTGAACTCTAAAGAAACTATCCAAGGCTGTGAAGCTATTTTGGGGGTAGGGGGTCAGCACTTTGGACAGCTCCTTTAAAGAGCATAGTAAACCCTGGAGTTTATCCATCCCCACATTGATACGGAAGCCACCCACTGTTATACTTATCATTCGTCATCATTGGTTATGCTTACTAGGGCTGATGGAAGCAGCAGTCTAACGTCTGGAGGGCCGTGGGCTACTGATGAACTAGAAGACTGTGCTTAACAAGCAAACAAAAACATCTCTCCAGAATGTCTATAGCAGCATTGGGGGAAAGCAGTTTAAAAAAACAACACCCAAAAATCTTTTTTGTTGTTGTTCATAGTGGGTGTTTTTTGTTTTGTTTTTTGTTTAAACCAGTTTTTTTTTTCCCCCGGGGTGTGTGTGGCATTAAAGCCAATATAGGACTAAATCAGAAGATTAAGTAGCAAAATGCAGTTCAGATGTTATGGCCATTAACTTAAATAATAATTTTTCTTTAAAAAGTGGTCCTTTAAAGCAAGTTGTTTTGGTTGAACTCATGTTAATTGAAGGATTTGTTTCCAAATGGCATTTCTTGCACTGTAAAATAAAGTGATTAAAAAGAAGCAATTGACCATGGACACTGGTCTAACAATAAAATTGCCAATAAACTGTTAAAGTTAAAATGTTTAAATTCAGACAGCCATTGTTTTTCCACTAAGAGGGTTGGAAAATAGTAATAATAGCCAGACCTTTAAAAAAAAATAATCATTTTTTTTTAAATGGGTGGTTTTTTTAAAAAGTTACTTGGTTTAAATCAACCTGGTTTAAACTGTGGCTTAAATCAACCTGGTTTAAACCAGACAACCCTTCAGTGTTAGACCACCTGCTTTGCATGCAGAAGATCTCAGGTTCAATATCCACCATCTCCAGACAGGACTAAGAGGGACTCCAATTTTCAGTCTGGGGGTTAGCTCATATAATACTCAGCTGCAATCTGCAATTAGACTCCTGCTTGAAATTAGCTTGGATAATAGCAAGCAACACGTGCTACATAAGTCAGGAGGTCTGATTCAGTATAAGGCAGCTTCCTGTAGTCCAAATCCAACCTGTCCCCATTAATTTCAGCTATGTTAAAGAACTGCTTAAGAATGAAATCACACAGAGCATATATATATATATATATATATATATATTTGCAGGAGCATCTATTGGTGATAATGAACTAATGCCTAAATGTCTGTAGAACTTATTATATGAGTCAAAGCTTGTGCTTATTTGTTTGGTTGGCTTATTTAATGCCTTAAATTCTTTTCTTTGTAGGAAGATTGGTTGCTTTCAAGTGTGAAGCATGTGTTTATTGTAGGGTGTGAGCTGTGATTGACTCTGTGGGTAGAAAGAACTGTTGAGGATTTCTAATTAATTCTGGGTGCCATATCTCATAGAATCATAGAGTTGGAAGAGAGTACAGGGGCCATCTAGTCCAACCCCTGCCCTGCAGGAAGACCCAATCAAAGCATTTCCGAGAGATGGCCATCCAGTCCCTGTTTAAAAACCACCAAAGTCTTTAAAAAGACTGATCGTACTCCGCCACACTCCGAGGCAGTACATTCCACTGCCAAACAGCTCTTACTGCAAGGAAATTCTTCCTAATATTTAGGTGGAATCTCTTTTCTTGTCGTTTGAGTCCATTGTGCCATATTCTAGTCTCTGGAGCAGCAGAAAACAAGCCTGCTCCATCCTCAGTATAACATCCCTTCAAATATTGAAGCATGGCTATTGTGTCACCTCTTAACCTTCTCCTCTCCAAGCTAAACATACCCAGCTGCCTAAGCTGCTCCTCATAGGGCATAGCATCCAGATCTCTCCCCATTTTGGTCGCCTTCCTCTAGACATGGTTGAATTACAAATCAGGATGCTCCTCCTAGTTTTGTACATCACCTCTGCTGTGAACTCACCTAGGTAGCCCCTCTCTTTCAGCCTCAGTCTCTCCATCTGCAATATGGCTGTTGAAAGAGTCACAATAAGATAATGACTCTGAAGCATTTTTTATTTGAAAGCACTGTGTAAATGCAAAGGATGGTCTCTTCTTCTCTGTCCTGTCTGATTATTCTTTTGTTGCTTCCAGGGTGATAGCAGTGTTTAGTTTGTCATAGTAAAAATAGCAGAGTGTTCTGTGGCGCCTTAAAGACTAATGCGTTTAGTTTGGGATAATTTTGCATGGGAAGAGCAAGGGTGGCTTAGTGGTTTCAGTGTTGGACTATGTCTCTGGAGACCAGGGTTTGCATCCCCTATGAAAACCCAGTTGGGCAAGTCACACATGCTCAGCCTCAGAAGACCCCATGATAGGCCTTAGGGACTCCATAAGTCAGAAGTGACTTGAAGGTACATAACAATGACAACAATCTTGCAAGGGCAAGAATCTACTTCATCAGATATATGGGTATTAGCTACAGTTAGTGTGTATGTATAGACACAGGCCAAGATGCTATTTAATGCTTGTGTAGTGTAAATTTGCACTCACTTAGTTACATGGTAGTTGTGCTACATCATCCTTCTGTTGAATGCAGACCCTGTGCAACCCTCTTTGGAGATTATCACACAAGGCTAGTGTCTTGGGGCAATTGCATTATGAAAGGAAACAGGAACATACTGCTTTGAAAACATTTTTTATCACATCTCTCTTCTTTCATGTGATTGCACTGCTTTGAAAAACCCCCGTAGTGCGATAAATCTCATTGCTGCAGTTACGGCATTACAGCATTCAGTGCCATGAAGGGGCCTGATTCTCCTCCTCTCCTGCTCTCTTGCCCTCAAACTCACTATTCCATAGCAGGCTGACTCCATGCCTGTCGGGTTTTTGTTTGTTTGTTTGTTTATCTTTGGTGTGTTTGTGTAATCACAGCAGAAACGATTAAAATTATTTTAATTGTATCATTTGCTATAAGTACACAAACACAGCAAAGATAAAAATAAAAAAAAAAACCACCACAGAATAGTATAGCGAGTGGAAGGGGGACAGGGCAGGAGACGTGGAGATTAAGGCCCCCTCATGGACTGACTGCTGTAATGCCGGAATGGAAGTGAAGGGACTTATCATACCAGGGCCAGTAGCAGAATAATAGCATTGATTGGATTTTCCTGTCAATTAAAAGGGACACCACAGTAATGGTTTGAGTACATACCACCTACAGGACAGTCGCAGCGTCATGTGTTAGGGTTTGGCCATAGACACTACTATCCTGCTTCAATTCCACTCTTGTGTGATAATCTCCTTTGTATCTGTCAATAGGCCTACATATTGTCTCACTGCTCAGTGGCAAAGACGTAGTGGCTGTTTCTGCAATCTGTATTAATAAAGTGGTACATTTAAGGCACTGCTGAATAAGTTATACACTGCCTAAATGCAAAACTGCATGGCTAGAATCCTGTCACTTAGTCCCAACTAGAGTAGACCCTTTCAATCCGTTGAATGGGGGGGTCAACATATAGGCAAATCCAACTAATTAAATGGTTCTACTTTATTCAGAACTAACTATAGGAGTGAGGCCCCTGTGAAATGGTTACACTTGTGGACTCCACTTACATAGCCCTGAACTGAGGGCTTGTCTATATGGCGAAAATACTCCTCATAGAATTTGAGGAGAATATGTTTTGTCTAAATGGGATCCCGCATCAATCTGCCGTATTCAGAAGGAGAGGAGCCAAAAACACCAAATACTCTGTGGGAAATGCCTTCGTGGCTTTCTACATATTTAAAAAAATCTCAAAAGAAATGTGCATTCGCTTTGCTGCACATTCCTGAGAAGAGCAGAAGTGGAAAGATGATTGGTTGGACGTGTGCAGGGGGTGGAGCTTGCTGGCAAGGCAAGTGCCCCAAACCACCATGTTGGATTTTTGCCATAGCAATTTTGCACTGAGGCGATGAAACAACATTTTTTTCTCTTTTTTTTCTGTTCATTTAAGCAGAATATCGCCACATCTGCATCTTGGATATGCTTTTTTTTTAAAAAAAAATGCTGTTCGGTGGCAGCAACTGGTGACAATAAACATGCTAATATTTCACTTGCACTTGCCATCTTGATTCACAGGCATGCCCCTTTGAACAACAAATGCATATGGCTTCTCATGCCTGTGATCTTGAAAAAAATCCCGTGGAGCCAAATGAACGCTGCTGCGAATTGGCATTAGTGCACATCAATTCACAGTTTATAGCCTCATATAGACAAGCCCTGAGTATATTTGTTGCACTATGGCTTAAGAAGTACAGCTACAGGAGTAAGGAAACTTATCCATGTCTATGATGCCAGCAAGATTCTGTACACAGACTCTTACACACAAACACATACGCATGTATACACTAACAGGCATAAGATTAAAAATAGTGTCAAAAAACATTGAAGGCAAAGGATGCAATCTGTTACAATTCATTTAGAATGAAAATATTTGCAAATAAACACAGTGGTTTTGTTTGAAAACAGATTTGCGCATGCATACGAGAAGTTTTGGCTTTCTCAAAGCAAGTATTTGGGTCTCTAAAAGCAAGACTCATTGATGTAAGAGTTACCACATGAGCGTTATCATACAGTTTGTTGTTTGGATGTTAACAAATCTAGGAGATTCTTATGGAGTTTTAAATGAACAACATGCACACGCGCACACAAACTAACAAATTAAAATGACATTATGAATTAAGTTGGAAATTTTCCAACAAAAAAGGCAATGTGATTAATTTTTTAAATGAAAGTGGTTGACTAAAGCCGGAATTTTCAGCATTAACATTTCTGCAGAATGGAGTTATTAATTACTTTAATGAGCCATGGTGCTAAAGAGGCAATAAATTTTCCATTATCAAGCAGATTCTTTACCCAAAGTGAACTTCTCTTGGATTTTTTTTTTTTTTAAATAAAACTATCTAGTTTTAGTAGGACAGTACTTCATGTCAGGGAATTAGTTACAAGATTTTGGTCACAAGCAGTAAGGGCAGCTTGGAAAGGAGGAATATAGAATCTATTCCAGACAGTTCTTTTGTCTTCTGTACCCGGCATTGAACAGGGGTTCTATCCAAGGAAACTGGAAACTCCTAACGCTACAAGTTTCTGGGATCCATGTTTGTTTGGATTCAAACTACAGGAAAAAAAGATTCCACCTAAACGTTAGGAAGAGCTCCCTGACAGTACAGATGTAAAATTTCTGGAAATTTTGAAGCCATGGAATAAAGGTTTTCCCTGTTTTTTTCAGAAAAAAATGGAATTTTTCAGAAAAATGGAAAAAATGCAACATTAGCACTTTTTACAGATTGAAAGCCAGTCTGTTACTTTAGAAATATTAAAAACACAGTGTATTCAAACAATTATTACAAACAGAATTTACATTGATTTTTTTTTTAAATTATTTGTAACAAAATGGAGCAACCATCTCCTGAACTGTACAGAACCTCTATGGTTTTGCTAGCTTATGTGGAGCAGACAAAAACAAAAACAAAAACAAAATAAAAAACCCCAGAAGAAACCAGCAACATGAGTGACAGAGAAAAAATTCCATAATTGATTTTCTTCCTTTTTTTCAATTTTTTGAAAAAACAAAAAACAAAAAAGGCTCCAGGAAAAAAACGGGTAAAAAAATTTTTTTCTGAATTTTTCCAGGTTTTTTCATCAAACTACTTATTCTTATGGCTAGCCCAAGACATTTTACCATCTGAGGCAAACAACTAGGTGATGTCCCTTTATCATTCCCCTGAAAGAAGATGATAGGACTGCTGCTAGAATATTACTTCAATACTTGTGACAGGAGAAACATCCTCTACTATACCTGAGTGAGTTGGTTAATTTTGAGCATGCAGGAGAGCCCACGTTGCTTCTAATCTCTCACAGTTGCTCGCTCAGAAGTCTGCATAATACCTGCTCACTGATTATTCAGATACTGCCACGAAGAAGTCTCCATGTCAACTGGCTACTCTTCCTAGTCAGAGCTTAGAAAACTTCCTTTTCCTACTGTAATTCCCAGAATCCCCAGTCAGCCTGTCCAACCTCACAGCACTCCACCCATTCCCAGACAAGCCTTATTTCTAGTCAGACACATGGGACACAACTACACGAAGCCCTGGTGACATCTTCTACAGTGGTCCACAGTGGCAGCTATAATGCCAATAAAGCAGTGAATATGCTCTGGGTTTTAGTCTGAACTTTAAAGGAGTAATCCAAGGTGCTAAACTATACCCTCCACCCCCAAACATGTTCACAACATTGAACAGTTTGGACTGGAGCCCAGAGCCCATGAGAGGCACCATTGGCTCCACACAGCCCCATACATAGCTATTATATCAGAGAGTTATTTTTGAAATGCCTCGTATTCTATGTCTGCCAGCACATTGTCTCTGCTCATGCTAAATAGTGGTCAACATCTCCATGAAGCCCCTGGCTACAAATCAATTGTCCCTCTCTCTTATGGCACTCAGTAACTTCTCTTCCCTTTTTGACCCCATATTGCTGCAATTCATTTTCCTGTACTGTATAAAATCCCTGTTCCCACTCCTTGGCAAGAATCATTAGAAAGAAGCAACAGCACTAAAAGCAGAGATGGGAAAATCAGTGGGAAGGGGCAGACACTTGAAGTTAATAAGCTTTTTTAATATAAAAAAAAACCCCAATTCAATTGTATTTATTTTGAAAGTGTTTATGTTATTTTTAAAATTAGTGCTATATTTACATTACATTGTTATACTAACTACAAAGTCTTACTAGACCAAATGTTTTAAAAAAACATCACCTGTGATTTTAACACAATTTCTTTATTTTGTGTTTTGGAGAGAGAGAGGGAAAAAAACACAGCTGTATGAATTTTTGAAAAGCCTGCTGCTCACCCACCACACCAAAGACCATTATCCTGTTTTTCCATTCTCCCTCCCTTATAATCTTACTCATCTACATTTTTTAGCTGAATGATTTCCACATAGAATTGTAGAACCATAGAGTTGGAAGAGACCATCAGGGCCATCCAGTCCAACCCCATTCTGCCATGCAGGAATACACAATCAGAGCACTTCCGACAGATGGCCATCCAGCCTCCTTCCAAAGAAGGAGGCTCTACCACACTCTGAGGCAGCGCATTCCACTGTCAGACAGCTCATTCCATCAGGAAATTCTTCCTAATGTTTAGGTGAAATCTCTTTTCCTGTAGTTTGAATCCATTCTTCCATGTCCTAGTTTCTGGAGCAGTAGAAAACAAGCTTGCTCCATCCTCAATATGACATCCCATCAAATATTTAAACATGGCTATCATGTCCCCTCTCAACCTTCTCTTCTCCAGGCTAAACATACCCAGCTCCCTAAGCTGCTCCTCATAGGGCATGGCTTCCAGACCTCCCACCATTTGGGTCGCCCTCCTCTGGACACATTCCAGCTTGTCCATATCCTTTTTGAATTGTGGTGCCCAGAACTGGACACAGTATTCCAGGTGAGAGCTGACCAAAGCAGAATAGAGTGGCACTATTACTTTCCTCGATCTAGACTCTGCACTCCTATTGATGCAGGGTTCTTGTTCTAATGAACTATGGTTTATTTCAGTAAAACGGTTATGTCTGAAACCAACCTCTGTATAAAGCTTCTCCTTCTTTGGAGATCTTTAAACAGAAGTTGGATGGGCATCTTTCAGGAGTGCTTTAGTTGGGTACATATTCAGTAGCCATGTTGGCCATGCAACAAAATGCAACAAAATCCAAAGTATTCAAGACAGAGGCCTACAGGCCTACATTTTGTATCAGATGTTGTTTCTGTTGTAGGCAATGAAGTTTAAATTTTACTGTCCTTTGTCTCAGTCCCCACATGGCCAAGAAGGGGAGTGGACTCTGCCTTCATTGAGATCCTGTCAAGCCTATTGGGAAATATATAATATATTGTTTAAAATATCAGGGTATGTTGTCCCTGTTTAAACATCCACACTGTACTTCACACATTAGTGGAGAATACAGCCAGTTTAGCAGAGTCCAAAACAAATGCAGCAGCATTTAACGTTAGATTGTTAGCATACGTATAAAACCACAGCTTAGTAAATAACCAAACACCCATTGTCTTTTCCCAAGTTAACTAGCAAAATAACCACTCAAGACTCAAAAGTTAGTTTAAAAAGTACAAAAATGTCTTTACTCACAGTTAGAGAGCTCATTCTTGGCAGGTATAAGAAACTCCATCAAAACAAACTAAAACTACTGTACTTTAAAAAATGCTTAAAAACTACATTGCTACAAAACAGTATTCAGGACTCCACTGGCTGGGGTCCTCTCAGTTCAAAGGCTTGTTAAAGGAGGTTTGTTTGTTAAAGGAGCATGGCTTCTGGAAAAAAGAAGGAAACTCAGACACTCTCCTTCATTCCAGATCTCCAATAGCAAAACCTCAGGAAGTTACATCATCTCATCTCATATAGCTTCTTAGTTAACCCTTTAGTAGCAAAACCATTTCCACTTATTAGACTGCAAACTATATTTTCCAATAAAGCCCTACTTCCAGAACTTGGAAATGGACTCTGAATAAGAGGCTGAAGCAGTGGACATGCCAGGACCTGCTGAACCAGAGCAGGAGGATGTTCCAGAGCCATAGGCCTCAGACACAGACAATAGTGCAGTACCAGCTCTGGCAGAGGGTCCTGCCCCTTCAGATACAGAGCACAACTTACCTATACCTACCTTCAAAGCACATAGACAACAAAAGAAGGGCTTGAGGCAATCTCAGCGTATTTATAGGAAGCAGCAATTAGTTAAGCAGTAGCTGCGTTAGCTGCTGCTCTATAAATATGCAGCACTGCCCTCCAGGGGCTGTTGGAGATTGTCTGACCTACCTGAGTACTCTTCATCTTTCTGCTCACTGTGTTTGACCTGGACTGTGTTTGTTTTCTCTGGACTCTGCCTGACCTGGAGTCTGCTGGACTACCCTGAAATCTGTTTGCCAGACCTGGATCTTGTATATTGGACTTTGCTTGCAGACTTGTGTTTTGCTTGCTAGTAAAGTGTCTGACTTCACCCTACCTTGATTCCTTTACCTGTAATTAGCTTGACTGTGCTGTGCCTCTGCTATCAGCTGTGTAGTAATTAGCCTTTGGCTGGTTGCCCAGACATTGTTTGGACAGATCCCTTTAAACCAACTGAACCACAACAGAAATGACATCAATAAAAAAAATACAGGCCTGCGACTCTAACATCGTCACTTTTCTTCTCTTATATGATTTTTTTAACTTCTTTTGCCTGATGAAGAAGCCAGTCATGCTCTGAAAGCTTGCATGATGTCTTTTCTGCATTTCAGTTAGCCAGTAAAGGTATTGCTCTTTTGTGGATTTTGGCTTTAGTTGGGTATTCCTGCATGGCAGAAATAAAATAAATAAATAAAATGTATTTATATCCCGCCCCTCTGCGAGCAATTGGGGCGGCAGAGGATTGGCTGGATGGCCCTTGCAGTCTGTTCCCACTCTTTGGTTCTATAATTCTGAATGTTGTGGCTGGATGGCCCATGCAGTCTGTTTCCATTCTATGGTTCTATAATTTTGGGTGTTGATAATCTCTCTGAAGTATCATTCCAGTCAACCTGGGATCAGGTCCTCTCTGCTTTGTGAAATGGAGCTTCTCTCCCACTCTTTCCTGCTCCTACCACTTCCTAGGAAAATTTATTTATCTTTGAACTCTAATGCTTCTATTTTAGTAAGCATGTCTGGAGCAGAGTAGCTCCCCGTTAACTTGAAAAATATCTGTGCGGGGATGCAGCCATACTCTTTCTCAGCCCTTCCCACTCCCACTGCCTAATCATGGCTGATCCATCCCATTTAAAGTGTTACGGGTGAAGTTAACAAAACACAATATATCATCTGTACTGTGGAGCAGTGAGCACACATTTCAGATTTCATTAAAGAAAGGAGAATGAGCACAGGGAGAAGGGTTTTTTTTTCTAACTAGCAGATCGATAAGGTTTGATTTAGTATTTAACTTTCAAGAGGTAGCTGTCAAACAACCAGGTTATACAGTCCCTATAAAATATAGTTGTTTAACATGTTTAATTCCCCAAGGCTGCTTTGTGTTCATTTTCTTGATCTCAGTGGTAAGTGGATGTGGTCCCATAATAGCATCATTATGTAATTGTGCAATTGTGTCATTGCACAATTATGACGTCCCATTTTTTTAAAAAAAATAACAAACACCTATCAGCAGGAGACAGAGCAAAGAGGTTTGTGTAAGTGGTATTGTATTACTAGGGTGAGAAAGCAAATACAGGAACTAATTCTATTGAAGAGCAAATGCAGTGATGGTGTGAAAGAGAGTGTTGCCATTCACTACCTTTTTGAGTACTGGAGAAGCGGTTTTCAAATGGAATGACCTGAGACAACTGACTAATATGATAAGTACCTACAGCTCTTAACTACTTATCAGGAAAAAAGAGCCAGTGTGGTATCATAGAATCATAGAGTTGGAAGAGACCACAAGGGCCATCCAGTCCAACCCCCTGCCATGCAGGAATACACAATCAAATAAGTCCTGACAGATGGCCATCCAGCCTCTGTTTAAAAGCCTCCAAAGAAGGAGACTCCACCACACTCCAAGGCAGTATATTCCACTCCTGAACAGCTCTTACTGTCAGGAGGTTCTTCCTAATGTTTAGGTGGAACCTCTTTTCCTGTAGCTTGAACCCATTGCTCGGTGTCTTAGTCTCTGGAGACATCCCTTAAAACATTTAAACATGGCAATCACATCACCTCTCAACCTTCTCTTCTCCAGACTAAACATGCCCAGCTCCCTAAGCTGCTCCTCATAGGCCATGGCTTCCAGACCTCCCACCATCCTGGTCGCCCTCCTCTGGACATGTTCCAGCTTCTCAATATCTTTCCTGAATGGTGGTGCCCAAAACTGAACACAGTATTCCAGGTGAGGTCTGGCCAAAGCAGAATAGAGTGGCACTATTACTTCCCTTGATCTAGACACTATACGCCTATTAATGCAGCCTAGAATTGCACTGGCTTTTTTAGCTGCTGCATCACACTGTTGACTCATGTTCAGTTTGTGGTCCACTAAGACTCCTAGATCCCTTTCACATGTACTGCCCTCAAGCCATGTGTCACCCATCCTATATCTGTGCATTCCATTTTTACTGCCTAAGTTTAGTATCCTACATTTCTCCCTGTTGAAATTCATTTTGTTAGTTTTGGCCCAACTTTCTAATCTGGTGTAGTGGTTTGAGTGTTGAACTATGCCTTTGGAGACTGGGTTTGCATCCCTGCTCAACTATGGAAACCCACTGGGTGAACTTAAACAAGTTACACACTTTGAGCCTCAGAGGAAGGCAAAAGCAAAACCCCTTCTGTAGAAATCTTACCAAGAAGTCGGAGACAACTTGAAGGCACACAAGAACAACAACAACAACAACTGCTCAGGCCCTTGGGCTCTAATTGTGATTAATTTATTTCTTAAAAGTAATTTTCTGAACTTTGAGAGGAAAAATCTATACCTTTGCTGAAGAGAGAAGAAATGGGTTCCTAGGTTTTAAAATGTATAATAGAAAGGAATTTTCCACAGGAACAGCTGAAGCTGAAATTGTTAAGCTGCATCTACTGAAGTACTAAAAATAAAAAGTAAAGATTGAGGAACACTGTTGTATTTTGCATTTGGCCACTCTTGAGTATGCTCCACTCTGCAATGAACAACACCGGCTGCTGAAAAAAAAAATGTGTGTACAAGTAATTGAGTATGGCTGTCGCGTCTCCATCTCTCAGAGCAGAAAAATCAAAGAGATGCACATGTCATTTCTTTTAGGCTTGCCTTTAATTATATATATTTCCCATTACAAATTGGTGTCATTTGAATTGCAAACGCTTGCTCTCTGGGTGAGCAGATTTGTTTACCATTCAGTGCAAAATGAAATTTATTTAAATGAGGTGGTATGCTACTCATTTCAGAGAAAGGATGCTGATCATAAAAACTGGCAGTACCAAAATGTAAAGGTATTCCCATGGAGAATGGCAGCTGGTGGCCCTCATGTTAGTGGAATGGTGATTTGTGCTTTGGATTTTAGTCCAAATGTTGAAGGAATTGTTCAAGGTGCTTATTTTATGGGCAAAGTCCAGCACCTTGGATTGTTACTATTCTTGTTAACTGCCTTTGACTTGACTTCAACTCATAGCGACCCCCTGAATGAGACACCTCCAAGATCTCCCGTCCTCAAATGCTCTGCTTAGGTCCTACCGGCTCAGGACTGTGGCCTCCTTGATTAAGTCTATCCATCTGGCATGTGGCTTTCCCACTACCCTCTACCTTTACTAGCATCATTATCTTTTCTAGTGAGTCATGCCTTTTAGTTCCTTAAAAATTTATACTAAAGCCCAGTGAGCAGACTGACCACCCTACTGTCAATGGACTTACACCTGCTAATGTTTCTAGGTTGGAGGCTGGACTATCCAGAATCTTGAAGGTTTGAATCTTCTCCAATTCTAGGCTGCATCAAGAGGAGTATACTGTCTAGACTGAGTAAAATAATAGTGCCACTCTATTCTGCTTTGGTCAGACCTCACCTTGAATACTGTGTCCAGTTCTGGTCACCAGAATTCAAGAAGGATGTTGACAGGCTAGAGTGTGTCCAGAGGAGGGTGACTAAAATGGTGAAAGGGCTGGAAGGCATGCCCTACGAGGAGTGGCTTAGGGAGCTGAGTATGTTTAGCCTGGAGAAGAGAAGGTTAAGAGGTGACATGATAACCATATTTAAATATTTGAAGGGATGTCATATTGAGGATGGAGCAAGCTTGTTTTCTACTGCTCCAGAAGCTAGGACATAGAACAATGGATTCAAACTACAGGAAAAGAGATTTCACCTAAACATTAGGAAGAATTTCCTGATGGTAAGAACTGTCTGACAGTGGAATGCGCTGTCTGGGAGTGTGGTAGAGCCTCCCTTCTTTGGAAGGAGGCTGGATGGCCATCTATCGGGAGTGCTTTGATTGTGTATTCCTGCATGGCAGAATGGGGTTGGACTGGATGGCCCTGATGGTCTCTTCCAACTCTATGATTCTATGATTTCTGGATAACATAGTCTCACTGATGTGCACCATCACTGTGAAGGGTAGGAATTGGCAGTAGAACTCTGAATTCACCTCAGAAAAACTGAGATGTTTTTAAACTCAGTGGCTGAAAGAGGGTCACAAAAACAGGAGTTCTGAGGCAGTTGGACATGTGACAGAAGGTGAAGATAATGTAATAGGTATACAAGAATCAAGAGTGTCAAATGTCAGTCTAATCTGATACTTAGGAGAAAGATGGAAGCTGATGCAGGAAGTTTATTAGTATCCAGGATAGTTAGGAACTTCAAGGCTTTCGTAAAAACCAATCTCCCACCATCCAAACTGATCCTTCAAATATAGGGATGGATAGAATATTGGAAAATAGTTGAAAAATGGTAAAAACAAACAAAGAAACCACATGTTCTGAGTGCTGAGAAACTCTGATGAGAAGAATCCTGGTCTGATGAGAATCTTCGCAGTTTGGGGCTTATTCTGCTCAAAATTCGCATGCGGTTGTTTTGCACAGGAAACAGCATTTTCTGCTTGGAAAATAATATTTAACACAGAAATACCAATTCCTGTACAGAACATGGAGTAATTGGGGATTTGTTCTGCATAAAATTTTCACATGGTTGATTTGCATAGAAGACAGCATATTCTGTGCTGAAACCAGTATTTTCTGCACAGGAACTACATTTCTGCATTGAAACAGAAAATGCTGTTTCCTATGCAGAAAATGCTATTTTATGCACAAAACAACCACATGTGAAATTTGTACAGAATACTTCCTGAATTGCGAATAACCTTTGAAAACTGCATGGTTTTTGAAGACTTTCTCATAGTCGGAAGAAAAATACTGAAATATTTCTTGCTGCTTTTGAGAAGAAACTTAGTGAAGAATTAAATTCCTACTCAAATTTAAGTAGGGAGTAGGACTTGGTTGGTAAGAGGATGACTATCCTTATGACCCTGAGTTTTAATATTGTTGGAAACTGAAAATACTAAATACAGGAGTTGGGCCCTGTGGTGAGTGTTGTCTATCAGGTGGAAGACTCTCATTGAAGTATCTCTCATGGACCAGTTCTGGTCATTTACTTCTCCAGTCTGGTCATTGACTCCTCCTGAACAGGAAGGAGTATAAAAGGGTTTCCTGTTCCATCCAAACCTTGAACTGGAGTTCAAGAAGAATACTGACTGCTGGATTAGAGGTAGATTTGCAGGATGTTAGCCTTTTGGGGGAGGGGGCTAAAAGATTTGGCTCAATTAAGAGGCCATCTCCTTCAGCAAAGTTTCCAGAGGAATGTGCTGAGATTGTAGTCTATATCTTTGAGACGAACTCCAGCAAAGTAAGGCAAACTGGCAGTATCCCAATTTCATAACTAAAAACTGCACTAGTTACTTTGAAATACACATTTAGCGTGTGCATATATACACACATTGATTATCTAAATCCTGATTATCTAAGGAAAATTTCAGATAAGGGAGTAGCTCTGGAAAGCTGGGACTCACTATGTTTAGCCAGGAAGAAGGGGAAGGGAGAGAAGGAGGTATCTTGATGTGACCACAGACTTTTGTAGCAGTTTCTATGATCAAATGGTTTGGTTACTTATATACATGGAGCATTGATGACCATGCATCACAATTAATGGTTGAGCAAATGGGGAAAGCTTGAAAGACTGTGTTAATAGGATACAGGGATGCAGGAAAGCCCTATACAGCCCAAAGCCTCTCTTGCTTTAGTAGCAAAAGGGAGAAGGGGGTGTAAAGAGAATACTTAGTTGAACAATTTTTCCTATATTTGCTAGCTGGAGCATGTCTAGAGGAAGGTGACTAAGATGATCAAAGGTATGGAAACCAAGCCCAGTGAGGAATGACTTAAGGAGCTGGGTATGTTTAGCTTGGAAAACAGAAGATTAAGGTGATATGATGACCATTTTAAATATCTGAAGGGATATCTTGGCAGAAGATGGAGTGACCTTGTTTTCTGCTACTTCAGAGACTAAAATGTGTACCAGTGGATTTAAATTACAAGAAAAGAGATTCTACATAAACATTACGAAGAATTTCTTGGCTGTAAGAGCTGTTGATAGTGGAATAGACTGCTTCAGAGCATAGCGGACTCTCCTTTGGAGGTTTTTAAACAGATTGGATGGCCATCTCTCAGGAGCACTTTAACTCTTCCATCACAGAGGGTTGGACTAGATGCCCCATGGAGTCCCTTCCAACTCTATGACACTATGATTTAATGCTTAAGTAATAAGGTTATCCTAAGATCTGGGGCTCAGTTACACAACAGTTTTTATCAGGGGGAGAAATAGAATTTCCTCATCCCAAGTTTGTCCCTTGTTGTTTACACAATTTGTCACGGTAGCATAAGTCTCGGGGTTTTTTTTAATTTCTTGTTCTGAGTACCTCCATCCCGGGATAGCGGCACACAGCAGAGATGTATTTTGATTGGTCAGACTTTGGAGGGGACGAACTTACAAGGGAAGCCTGGCAAGTCTGGATCTGCCATTTTTGGAATGGTCAGTCTGGGAGAACCACCCCCACCCCTGCCAGGCACAGCTACACTCAGCTCTAAAGAGAACCCCCACCCCCTCCCCCCACCTTTTTCCTCCCAATGGAAAGCACTGTTTTAAGTTCTGTCTGCCCTCCCCACTCCTCCCCCACTTTTTTCTCTTCCAATAGAAAGGAATGCTTTAAGTTCTGTCTGTCCTCCCCACTCCTGCCCCCACTTTTTCCTTCCAATAGAAAGCAATCCTTTAAGTGAGGCTGAGCCATAGCCCGGAGGAGGAGGAGAATTGGCCCGCTCCCTCCAAAGTCCGATCAATCAATATTCAGCCCATGTCCCAGGATGGTTCCTGATTGTTCAGACAACCAATAGCATGGGTTGTCTCGAACTTTCCTTAAAAGGTCCTGAAAAATAGAGGGGTGGAAAGTCATGGGTTAACTAGGCTTTTTCTACCCCCTCCTTCTGAATAGCCTGTGATGTGTGTGAACTACCAGGGATCAACACGAATTCTTCTCGGGCTTTTTTTTTTTTTTTTGTCATGTAAACGTTCCCCTGATGTGTTCCTCTATCCATGATTGTTCTTTGATCCTGACTTCTGACTTGTCTCATGGTTTCGTCTACTTCCTGGCTCATTTCAATCTGTTCCTCGCAGTCCAACTCTGACAAATCTTATGGGAACAGCATCCCTATCTGCATGATACAGAAACAGCTGGGAAAGTTGTACTGGTTGCTTCTGTGCATCAAAGTTTTCTTGAGCTTAGTTGGTGCTTCTGGGTGGGCAATTAAACTTTCTGCTCTTAACAGCTGCTTGAACGTGCTGACTGCCAGAATACAGTTCATGGCTGGCTGAATTTTCAATTCCTAGTAATTTGCTTAACATGGAAAGAAAAATGCTCTTGTCCCTTTGCTTCCCACCCTCTGCTGATTTTCTTTTGCTGATGACAGCTGGGTTCACAGCTATGTTTAATACAGAGTATATATCCATTGTACAGCTTTTCTAGAGGTAGGAACTGCAGACGTAGAGCTGGGATAACGCAGTTCACTTTTTAAAAAAATGTGTTTATTCTCGTGTTCTGTGAGATCTAGGCAAGATAATAGTATACACAATAGGGGCATTGCACTGTAGGATCCTAGGGGACTGCATCCCAATTCTAACCCCAATGGTTCCAGCCCCAACTGCCAATATTTGGTGTATCCCCCTTTTGTTTGGAAAAGTTCCATCCAGACTAAAAAATGTAAGCCCAAAATGTTGGATGAAAATTTGGCAAAATGACCCATAGTGTGAAATCAGAGGCTTTCACGGCCAGCATCCATAGATTTTCCTTGGTTTTTTTCCATGCTGTGAGGCCGTGTTCTGGAATAGTTTCTTTCTGACGTTTCACCTTCATCTGCGGCTGGCATCCTCAGAGAATGGTTGTGTAGGTGTGTGCGTGGAGTTCATATGCTGTGAACCTCTGTTGGGGAGGATATGTAAATTTGTGTAATTGAATGGTTAGTTTTTGGGTATAGAAACCTTAAAAGTAAACAAAATCTGGCTCCCAGTTTTGAAATACAATTGAATCAAAACTCAACACTTACAAAAGAATTCCACCCAGGGACAGGGGGATTCCCAGCAGATAATGGCCCATCAACTAACCATTAGCCAAACAGACACTAACAAGCCTTGCATTTCTATACCCAGAAACTAACCATTCAATTACAAAAATTTACATATCTTCCCCAACAGGAGTTCACAGCATATAAACTCCACACACACATCTACCCAACCATTCTCTGAAGATGCCAGCCACAGATGCAGATGAAACATCAGAAAGAAACTATTCCAGAACATGGCCTCACAGCCCAGAAAAAAAACCAAGGAAAATCTATGACCCATAGTGGCTACCTTGGAGGCTTTGGAGGGCACTATGGGTCATTTTGGGGGGTGGCTGGGACCTTTGTGGGGCTCCAAAGACAACCTTGGGGTTGCACCATCCATCCCTACTATATGATTGTGGGTATTTTGTAATTCTGCCTACATCTAGGATTCAAAATCCTGAGAATTTCCATTTTTATTTATGCTTCTATTCCCCATGAGGACTCTTGATTTGCTGAAAGATGTGTGAGACAGCCTAGAATTTTCTGTCAGACATGGAGTTCCAGTGCCCTGTGTAGCTTATTTGCTGGTTCATTAGATAACTAGAAGAAATGGGATAAAAGAGAGCAAAATTATACAATTTTTAATTTATTTCTGTAATTTATTCAGGTTACAAATTTTTTTTTAGCATGAAATATGGCTTAGCCCTAACACTCGAGGGGTAATAAAGGTTATTGAACCTAGGTACCTAGTGTGTTTTATCTCCTTGGTTGCTTTTAGGAAGTGGTGTAATAGACCCAGGACTCACAATGTTGCAGCACTATGACTTCTGCTATTACAGAATCAGTGGTATAATCTGCTACCATTCAGGCACCCTGTTTCCTCTGACTTTAGCTGTAATCTTCATTGTAGGTGTGGGGAACATGGCTTTGCTTAACAACAATATAGTATTGTGAGCTATCTCTACAGACATGTAAACTGTTTTGGAGTGGCTTAGATTTGAATGGGCTATTAACGTCCATTAACTTCACAAAAGGTGAAGATTAAAATTTCCAGGTGTCTTATGCAACAGTGAGCAAGTGACCTGGAAGACAGGTAGATTGTTAGGCAAAGAGCTGTAGGGTAGTCCATCAAGTCCAGGTCATTTACAGGTAAACCAGAATGTAGGAACAGGAGCAAAATCTTGAGCATAGTTACTCCAAGCCATAAACAAAGCCAACAAAGGGGTAAGACACAGAGGGTTGTCTAAATGGTGAAAATGCTCCTTGTAGAATTTGAGAATACCTTTTATCCTTTCGCCATATTCAAAAGGAGGGAAGTCAAATACTCCATATACACTGCAGGGGAAGTGTTCGCAGCTTCCCCCCAAGTTTTTAGACAACAGTGTGTGAAATGCGCATTCATTCTTGTTGGGGCAAGCAATGTGAATTGATGCGGTTTCCCAATACGAGTGGAAGTTGGGAGATGATTGGTAGGACGTGTGTGGGAGGGGCAGAGCTTGCCAGCAAGGCAAGCACCCAGAACCACCATTTTGGATTTTCACCATAGCAATTGTGAGAAAATAGACTTTTTTTTTTGTTTGCTTCTTTGTTAAAGTGGAAGATTACACTTCTGCACCTTGGATTTAGTTGTTTTTTTTTAACCGGTTTGGCAGTGGCAATTCGAGATGAATAAAAATGCGAGTAATTCACTCACACCCACCATCTTGATTCGCAGGCATGCCCATTGGAAAAGCAAAAGCAGATAACTTCACTTGCCTGCAATCTTAAAAAAAAAACCATTGAGACAAATAGAAGCTGCTGCAAATTGGCATTACTGCACACCAATCCACATTTTATTGCTTCATATAGACAAGCCCAGAGTCATTAATTGTAGTCACCCAAAGGTCAAGATCACACAAACATGGAGGGCACTGCTGAGATAGAAGGGTTGCAAGCATCAAAGACTCCAGGATTTATAGGCTGCTGCCTCTGAACTCCAGGTGCTTGATGAGTCAGTGTTTCCTACTTAACAGATGTTGGGACCTATGAAGCCTCTCCTTATCTCTTCAGCTAACGTTAAAGGGTGGGGGTGCATCCTTGGCATCTGCCAAGTCCTGCTGAGGAGAGGGCCCCTCAATTATTTCAGCCCCCAGTCCCTCAAATTTGGAAAGGCTGCCATTATCTGAAACCATAAACCCCTGGGAATCTGACTCCTCTGTGTTAGATTCTTCAGATCCTGGGGGTGAATTACACACCAGGACTGATTTAATGTTCTGTCTACATTTATGGATTCTGCCTTGGAGTCAAACGGTTGGGATCATTATGAAGAGTGCCTGCACTCCAGAATTTACCACCACACTACCACCTGTAGATAAAAGAGGATAAGCATGTCTTCCAAAGGGGTAGAAGGGCTATAGCCTAGTGATATGGTGCATGCTTGACATGTTAAAGGTCCCCAGCTCATCTTCAGAGGGGGCTGAAAAATGTGTGCTTTTATTTGCCATAAACATTATTTTGACTTACGGCAACCCTACAAATGAGAGACCTCCAAGAACCCCTGTAAAATAACAAAAACAAATCCTGAAGAGGCCAGGAGTTAGTTTCTGGTTTTGAAAAATAGGTATTTTTAAGATGTTAAACAGTACAGGGAGCCTTGCAACCTATCTGAATAGTGAAAAGCCACTGCTGAAGGATTCTGGGAGAAGCTGTTCACCCCCTTTTTTGGCCAGAAATAATGCGGTCCTGAGAGTCTGGAGTGGTCATAGAATCATAGCGTTGAAAGAGACCACAAGGGCCATCCAGTCAAACCCCATTCAGCCTGCAGGAATACCCAATCAAAGCATTCCCTACAGATGGGCATCCAGCCTCTGTTCAAAAACCTCCAAAAAAGGAGACTCTACCACACTCCGAGGCAGCACCATTCCACTGCTGAATAACAGGACTTGCTGTCAGGAAGTTCTTCCTAATGTTTAGGTGGAATCTCTTTTCTTGTAGTTAGAGTCTCCTCTCCATTGATGCCCCCTTGTCGTGGGAGAGAGGCTTGCATACCCTAATGATGTTTTGAGCTATGCTGGCGGTGGCATAATAGCCACTGGTAGGGTCTCCCATGCCAGACAGGTCAAAACCGAAGGGTCTGACAAAGAGCATCAAAGGGCAGGATGGGCCCTCTAGCCTTATGGCAACCGTCCTAGGAGAAGGAAAACTCTAATCCCAAACCCGGGCAGATGGTGCTCGTCCAACCCTGTAAGGTCAACCATCTAAGAGAAGGAAACTCTAATCAAACCTACGGCCCGAGGACCTCGCTGCTACGTCCATGCTTGCAAGGCCACGGCAGATGAACCTCTGGTTTAAAGGGTGAGGCCAGTTCTGTGCACGCTGCGCTCCACCAGAAAAATCCATTGCACAGGCTCGAAGGCCTGAATCTTCGTTTGCGAAGAAAAGCCAGAGAGAGAGAGAGTTTGAGTCCATTGCTCTGTGTCCTAGTATCTGGAGCAGCAGAAAGCAAACTTGCTCCATCCTCAGTATGACTTCCTTTCAAATATTTATACATTGCTGTCATGTCACCTCTTAACTTTCCCTTCTTCTGGCTAAACATACCCAGCTCCCTAAGCCACTCCTCATAGGGCATGGTCTAGAGTCACAGAAATAGCCTTGGAAACCCATAAAGCACCCTGATGCTGCACTTTGCCTATCAATACAGGAGAGTTAGTGCTTCTGATTATATCATGCTGATGTGGAAGCATTTCAAAATCAGTAGTGAGCCACTTGTGACCTTCCAGATGTTGTTTGCTATGCTGGCCAGACCTGATAGGAATTTAATTTCAATAACCTCTGGAGGGCCACAAGTGGTCCAATCTTGATTTAGATTAATGTTTACACCACTGAGTATGTCTCCAGCACTTTTCTATACTGATCTTGTTTCTTTGGAGACTGCCACTGTGTGGTGGTAGCAGCTTGTGAGTTTGTAGCCCAGACCGCCCTCCGTTCAGTGGCAGGAGGGTGTCATACTGCAGCTCCCATCAACCTTCAACAGCATAGACAATGGAAACGAGAATGCTTGGAATTGTAGCTCATCAACATCTGGATGGTTTCCATGCCCTTCAAGACCAAACAAGACTGTAGAACACAAATCTTGGCCTGTCAAACATGTGGTAGGATTCTCGGGTGTCCCGTTCTGTATGGGACATCCATATTTGTGGACTTAAAATCCCATATCAAGGTGATACATATTAAGCCCCCAAATATGAAATGCCCCCCTACAAAATGGGATGCCTGGGAACCCTAGCACAAATTGATACTTGATACGGGACATCCTAAATCTTATATCTTTTGAACTGGTAACAGTGAGCACCAGCTGTGCTCACAGCAGACCACACTCTAGCATTTGGTAAGCACAGCTCACTGGCCTGTTACATACCAAATGCTGCCAATCCATCTGCTGTGATTGTCACCAGCTGGTCTGGCATGGATACCCACTGTTCCTCCTCTGTGGCAAAGACAGCAGCATGTTCACTGAGTAAACCTCCCATCTCAAGTTTTGAGATTGCAACAATATTGGGGATCCCATGAGATTAGAAATCTTGTGAAAATCTAGAGATATCACAGGATATCACCTAGAGATATCACTACTCTTGCAGGGCTTCAGGAGGCCTTAGATAGAACTAGTTCATGTATTCCTAATCAGTCCTGAATAAGCTGTTTTAATTCTAAACCAGTGTCTGGCATCAGTAATGAATTGGGTGAGGACAAGGCTCAATCCGTACAAAACAAAGTTGTTCCTGGTCAGTTGAATGGCAGATCAGGGAAAGGGATACAGCCTGTGGCTGCATCTGCACTGCAGAAACAATCCAATTTGACACTACTTTAACTGCCATGGCTTAATGCTATGGAATTCTGGGATTTGTAGTTTTGCAAGATATTTAGCCTTTTCTGTCAGAGAGCTCTGGTGCCACAACAAACTACACATTCCAGGATTTCATAGCATTGAGCCATGGCAGTTAAAGCAGTGTCAAACTGGTTTATTTTTGAAGTGTAGATGCAGCCTAAGTTAGGGTTACGCTTCCCCTGAAGATTCAGGTTCACAGTTTGAGTGTAGTTCAGGATTCAGCCTTGAACCTGAACACCCACATTTCTGTGGTGACCAGGGGTGCTTTTGCATACTTAAAGCTAGCATGCCAACTGCTGCCATTCCTGAAGAAGATGTCTGATCTAGTCACGGTGACACATGCCTTGGTTACACCTCATTTGGATTACTGTAACGTGACCTATGTGGGGCGCCTTTGAAGAGTGTTTGGGAAAATTCATTTGGTACAAAAAGCTGCAGATAGAAGGTTAACGGGGGCCAATTATAGGAATCATACAATTCCCCTGCTTCAACAGCTCCACTGGCTGTTGGTCTATTTCCAGGCACAATTCAAATTGCTGGCAATTACCTATAAAGCCCTATGTGGCTTAGGTGCAGGCTATCTGACAAACTGTATCTCCCACACAAGGCTTCCTGGGCTCTGAGTTCTCCAGGATGTCCTTTACATGTATGGTTGTTGGGAACATGGTTGTATGGTTGGAGGGCCTTCTCAGTGGCTGCCCCTAGTATTTGGAACTCCCTCCTGAGGGAGTCTTGAACAGCCCCCTCCTTGTTGTTATTTTTCAGGCAGGTGAAGATTTTTTTTTAATTCAGACAAGCTTTTAGAAATGAAGGCTTTTAATGGAAAGGGCTGTAAGATTGTTTTAAACTGTACTGTTAAACTGTTTTTTAATCTTTCTAAAGTGTATGGTTTAAATTATTTGATTTATTTATTTATGTATTTATTTATTTCATTTATATGCCCCTGGAGTGGGACTCTGTTGCAGGAACCAGACTCAGGACCACAGAGAAGTTGAGAAAGTGAGCTTTATTTTTAATTACACGCGGGCCCTTGGTTGGAATAGCTTCCAAACTTCCAAAGCCCCAAGCCACTTTGAAAGCAACTTTTTATAGAGAAATACAGTATGTTGTGAAATACAAACAGGAGCACTTTCCTCCACCCATATTTGGGTGTCCATATTTGGCACTTCCCTTTCTTGCAATACTGTTTACATTTCAGGAAAGCAGTTTCCCTTGAGTTTTCCTTGAGACAGTGTGTTGATAGTTCAAGGCAAGATAGCTTAGCAACATTTAAGTACAGTTCGACTGTTATTAGAGAAAGAATTTGTTTACCTCAGCATATCATATGTTTCTGGAACATAAAGTTGATTAGTAAGGAACATTGAAAAGACTTTGCAGACTTCCAGAGTCTCATGGGCTGTCTAGTCTGACCCCAAATAGTAATTGTAAATAACAGCATTCAGCAAATAGACATTAGAGTCGAAATGGCTACTACAACTCAAAGCGGCTAACAAAAGAAATCAATTAAAGCCCTGTAATACAGTTTTAAAAACAATTAAAGCCATCACATTTAAAACAGTATATAAACATTTTAAAAGCATACAAAAGTTTTAAAAAAATAAATAAAGCAGACACCCCAATAAGAATCCTCCCTGCACGTGATCATATATTAAAAGCCTGCTTAAACAAAAAGAGTTTTGCCTGCTGATGACAGGAGAGCAGGGAGAAAGCCAGGTTAGCCTCTGGTGGGAGGGAATTCCCTAGGGGTGAGAGCAGCCACAGAGAAGGCTATCTCCTGTGTGATCACCAAGGAAGCCTGTGATGGTGGTGGGACCGAGAGAAAGCCTTCCCTTGTAGATTTTGACAGGTTCTTTTAGGGAGATACAATTTTTCAGATTATCTGTACCTAAGCCATATAGGACCTTATAATTCACTTTGAATTGTGCCCAGAAATGAACCAGTAGCCTGTGAAGCTGAATTAATACTTTATTAATTCATTAAATTGATTAAAACGTACAAAACAATCAACATAAAACCTGAATTAAACTATTAAACTACTAATAGTTTAATTCAGGTTTTATATTGGTTGTTTTGTATGTTCTTAATTATATTGTAATCATTTTAATTTGTAAGTTGCATCAAGTCCCAATCTTGGGAAAAGATCAGGATATAAAGGAAGTTAATAATACATGGATACCGAATCTGTGGATACATGGGTTGACCTGTACTAATAGTAATAACCAGAAGGGTTTCCCGGATAGCTGTGTGAACAAACTGGCAACCCTAAATTCCCATTATAATTGGTTATGTTCCTGCCATGTACTGCACCCAGTCAGTTGCTTGGTGAACACTCAGTCCCTAAAATAAATTTGCCCGTTATTATAACAACTCCTAATCTACTTGTGGGTAAAGGGAAATCTGAAAGTGTATGAATGGTGTCAAACAGTGTGACCCAAATGGATGGTACATAATGACTTCTAAAGAAGCAAAATATAGTCTGGAAATTTATGGAAGATTTAATGAATAATATTTTATGCCAACATGATGCTTCTCCAGCAGTTTGTGATTCAGACAGAAAGCAATAAAAAAAGGAGGCACCTTCAGGGTTTGTTTAGGCTTTAAATTAAACTAATTTAATCAACTCCTGCAGTCAAGCTTGATATTGGTTTATTTCTCTATGCTGTACTGTAGTCAAAGCTTGTTTTGTGTGTGTGTGAGAGAGAGAGAGTTCTCCCTCTCTTCTTTCAGGTTTTAAATAATAATGCAGGGTTTGTGTTTGGGTTTTTAAAAAGTCTGGAGAGCTTGGGAACAATTGTTCATCTAATTGCTTTTCCCGGAGGAGTTCGTTGGCTTTGGAGATCAATTTTTGATTATAGTGGAATGAAGTCTGCTGAGGAAATTGAATGGATCACTTAGTTGCAGTGGGAGAAAGAGAACTTTTCCAGGGTAAATGTAAAGTACTCTACATAGTACCCAAAAGACATTGGGGCTGTCAGTTAGCACAGTGGTTCTCAACCTTTTGTTCGCCAGATGTTTTGGGCCTCTGCTGCCAGAACTTCCAGCTCACATGAACAATGTCTAAAGGGCTCTGGGAGTTAAAGTCCAAAATGTCTACAGGGCCAAAGGTTTGGGCCCATTAACCTAACAAATGCCCCTAAGGCATTACAAAGATGGTATGCTACCACTAAAAGTGGTGGGGTCAACCTGTTCAGCCAGTGTAGACCTGTGGTTCTTAAGCTTTTAACCCCACTCCAAATATCCCAGATTTCAGCTCCTAGGCAGAACAGCAAATTTGTAGTTCTACAAGCAACTCTTTAGCCAAAGAGTGCTGGTGCCTCACCAAACTACAAATCCCAGGATTCCATAGGAAGTTGTGATGGCAAGTAATCCAGTTTCAAACTGGATTATTTGTGTAGTGTGGATGAGACCAAAGGCTGCATCTGCATTGGAGAAATAATCTGGTTTGACACTGCTTTAATTGCCATGTCTCCGTGCTATGGAGTTCTGGGATTTGTAGTTTTTGTGAGATATTTAGTCATCTCTGTCAGAGAGCTCTGGTGCCACAACAAACTACAAATCCAGGATTCCGTAACATTGAGCCATGGCAGTTAAAGTGGTGTCAAACTGGATTATTTCTGCAGTGCGTATGCAGCCAAAGTCTCAGGATGTTGCGGGGCGGGGGGGGGGGAGACGATTTTATTCCTGAAAATAGCCCAATGCATTTCAGCCTGGAAATATTTTGATGGCCTTCATCAGGGGATTACGTCTTTAAAATCAATGTGCAGGGATTAAAAAACAAAACAAAAAAATACACACACACAAAAACAGGGTTTCCAAAGCTTATGCCTGGCAACTGATAGTTTTCTACACAAAACTATCTACACAACCATTAAAGGTATAGCAGCCATCTCCAGGTTTCAATCTGGAAACCTTATATCCTTTCTGTGTAAGAAACCACCTTCATTCTGAGTTGTCGTCAGCCTCATAGCAGGATATAAGATGGACGGTATCTATAGTAAAATAAAGAGGTTGAGATTTATGGGCCACTAAGAATGAGTAAGTGTCACAACAGGATGGAGTGAAACCCTTTTAAATGAAATGACCCTGTGCTATATTTATGCAAATATCTATCCAACCAGCACCACCTTCCATTATAACTGGGAAGTTACTTCAGGAGGAAATGAAGGAGGCAAACAGAGGTGGTGATGGTGGCTGTAGCCATGAGGGAAATTAATGTGTCATCTCAACATACAAGGCACAACACATGTATCCATGATGGGGGAATGGCGGCATGTGACTCCATAAAGATAAGGAGATGCTACTTTATAGGGTAAATCAGTATGGACAGCCTTCTTTCTGTCATGGCCCTCGTTCACACTAGGAGTTCCTGTCACGGGCTACATGACAGCTGGGTTGTGTGCCCCTCTTTTTTCTCTTTCTCTCGGACACCCTCTTTTCTGTCTCATTCTCACCTTCCTTCCTTCCTTCCTTCCTTCCTTCCTTCCTTCCTTCCTGGCACTTCTCACCCGCTTTCTCACTCCCTTTCTCACTCATCTCCCTCTCTCCTTCCGACACCCCCTTATGTTTTAAGCCACCTTGAGTCCCACACTGGGTGAAAAGCTGGATATATATAAAATAAAATAAATTCTCTTTACTGCTTACATTGTGAGGTCACTTCTGTCTCCCTCCCTTCCTCCCTCTCCCCTCCATTCTAATACCTCCGTTCTTTTTTTCTCTTTACACGTTGCCCCCTGTATTTACAGTGGATACGTTCCAGGACATATAAGTGAAACTGTGGATAATACCTTTTTTTAGAAACGTACCATAGAGTTGCGTTGGAGGTCCTAGTGATTCCTAGAGAGGACAGCTCTCTAGGCATTTTCCACTGTGACTCTATGGTATGTGTCCCTCTTTTTTCAGCTGTGGATAACTGAGACCCTGGATGTTGGTTCCATGGATACAGGGGTGGGGGACCTGTACTCTCTGGTCTGTCTCCTTCCTTCCTCTCTATTGTTCTGATACCCTGTTCCTTCTCTATTTTCTTTCTGACACCCCTTTTCTCCCTCTTTATGCCCCTTCTATTCCCTCTCTCCGGTTTGGTATTTTCCCTTTCTCTCCCCCCCTCATTCTCTCTGACACCCTTTCCCCCTTCTTTCTGACACCTATTTTTCTCTCTCTTTCTAGCACCTCCTTTCTCTCTCTGACACCCACCCTTTTCCCTCTCTCTCTGACAACTCTTTTTCCTCTCTGATATCCCCTTTTCTTCTACTTCCTGACACCACCATCTCTTCCTTTCTGGCATCCCTTTTTTCCTCTCTGGCACCCGCCTCTCTCTCTTTCGTAGAATTGGAAGAGACCACAAGGGGCATCCAGTCCAACCCCCTGGCATGCAGGAAAACACAATCAAAGCCCTCACAACAGGTGGCCATCCAGCCTCTGCTTAAAAACCTCCAGAGAAGGAGACTCCACCACACTAGGAGGCAGTGTATTCGACACATGCTTTTCTCCTTCCCTCTCTCCTTCCTCCTCTCTGTCTGGGGAACGTGGGGTGGGTGGGTGCTGAACTGATCCTTTACGGAGGGCTTTTGAAATTAGGCCCTGGTTCTAGAGAATGGCCACTCTTGGAGCAGAGCAAGTAAAGAAAATGCAGGTCCCTGCTCCAATTGGTTTACAATCTCAAGGCTGAGAGAGGGAGAAGGGAAGAGCGGGAGACATGAGGGTAATGAGATCAATCTGAGTAAATGTCATTGGATTTGTTTATTTCTGCTTATTTCCCCAAGTGAGAACTTAGAATCATAGAATTGTAGAGTTGGAAGAGACCACAAGGGCCATCCAGTCCAACCCCCTGCCACGCAGGAAATCACAATCACAACATCCCTATAGAATCATAGAAACTTATGGGATCATAGACATTTAAGAAACTTAAAAAGGTAGTCCAGGAGTAGGGAAATGTGGGGGGAGGGCAATTTTCACATGCACGCCCCACAAACTCCTCTTGCCTTGCCAGTGCACCAGTTGTGACATGTCATGTCTGTTCTTTGTTTAGGCTATTTTTTATCCAGTTGGGGGGTAATTTGGGGGGCAGGGTTGGGGTTACTATAAGCTGCCACATTTTGAGGCAGTTAGGGGACATTTTGGGTGATGAGGGGCTGAAATAAGACCTGATTTTTTTTTCTTTAAAAAAGTGTGGTTATGCAGTGTAGGAATCTATTGGTGGGTTTCAGGGTCAGAAAAGTTCAAGAGTCACATGAAGCCCACGGGCTGCACTTTCCCTACCTGTAAAGTACTTGAACGTTGGGGTGTAGCTACAAGGACAGGAAGTAAAAGCATCCCCCCAAAGTAAGAATTCTACCCACCCCCCCCCACTGACATTTTCCTTCAATCACCAAATTCCTAGCATTGCAGTTACTTAAAATATCAGATGAGCATTCAGAAATACAGTTTAACCCTGATGGTGCAGTGGTTAAACGCCGGTACTGCAGCCACAACATTGTAAGTTTGATCCTAGAGGGCTCCAAGGTTGATTCAGCCGTCCAGCCTTCCATAGGTTGGAAAAATGAGTACCTAGCTTGGTGGCAGTTAGCTAACATACATTGTTAACTACTTAAGGAGTGCTTTGGCACTGATAAGCTGTATAGAGATATCAATGCTATTGCTATTGCTAAGCGTTCAAAGAAAAGGGGTAGACTGAGGGGGCACTCACACTATTAAAAAAAACTGGAATTTTGCCCAAATCTGGCCTGATAACCCCCACATGACATTTGGCCTTTTTTCCAAATCTACTGTGAAAAGGGCACATGATGTATGTCCCTATTCACACCAGACTCTGGGAATACTCCCCTTAATCCGTGTTTTAGAAAACCGCTGTTTTCTCTGGAGTTTGCTTGAAACCCTAGAGAAAACTACCATGTAATCAATCCATCCATTCTGGATTCAGGGGGTGTGGGGAGAAGAGGAAGCACAAGCGCTGCCTGAGGCACTGCCATTCCTCCCACCCGCCCTCCTCAGCGCCACTTCTCATTCCAAAGGCACATTCACCCATAATAGCTCTCATGGCAGGCATGCTGGTTGTACCAGCACCTGACAGGGCACAGAATTATGGCAGTATATTCCACTTTAACTGCCATGGTTCCATCCTGTGAAATCCTGGGATTTGCCATTTGGTGAAACCCTAGAGCTCTGTGGCTGAGAATTTTTAAAGATCCTTTGTGTTGTTGTTATGTGCTTTCAGTTCAAATCCAGCTTATGGTGTCCCTATCATAGGGTTTTCTTGGCAAGCTTTATTCCAAGGAGGTTTCCCATTGCCTTCCTCTAAGTCTGAGAGAGTAGAACTTGCCCAAAACCACCCAGTGGATTTCCATAGCTGAGGGAAGATTTGAACCCAGCTCTCCTGGATGTCTAGTCCAACAGTCAAATTGTTACACCATATTGGTTCTTTCTCTGTAATCTGCAAAAGTAACTTTCCAAGCTTGAGAGTCAACTCTAGAGCAATGGTTCTAAGTGTTCTGTCCTCCAATGTTTTGTACTTCAGCTCTCATAATTCTGGTCTATTGGCTAAACTAGCTGGGCCTTCTGTGAGTTGAAATCTAAAATACAGTAGGACCACCGTGTCCACTGAGGATCGATTCTGGGGGCCCCCATGGATACCGAAAACCATAGATAATAGTGAACACCATTGAAAATAATGAGACTCCCAGTTTAAAATACCATAGAGTTGCCTTGGAGGTCTTAGAAAATGGCTAGAGAAGACACATTTTATGGGAAAACTCTATGGTAGGTGTGCTGTTTTGTGTCCTGTGGATAATTGAATTGGTGGGTAACAAATCAGTGGATACGGGGGTCCTACTGTACCTGGAGGACAAAAGTTTGAGAACCACTGGACTAAAGCTTTTTCTTTTGGCTCCACAACCTGCACCATGGAGTCACTGAGCTTCAGCCTCTAGAGGTGGTGTGGTCTCCTTCTCTGGGCATCTTCAAAAAAGAGGCTGGATAGCTACTCTTGTTGGGGATGCTTTAGCTGGAGATCCTGCATTGAGCAGGGGTTGGACTCAGTGGCCCATGAGCCCCCTTTCAGCACTATGATTCTATCATTCTGTGGTCCTGGATCCCATCAAGTTGACTTTGATTTATGGCAACCCTATAATTGAGACATCTCCAAGGGCCATGGTCATTAACTGCCTTGCTCAGGTCTTGCAAATCTAGGCCTGTAGCTTCCTTCACTGAATCAATCCACCTGTAGTCCAGTCTTCCCCTTTTCCAGTTTACTAAGCGGTCATCTTTTGCCAGTGAGTCACTTTGTCTTATGATATGTTCAAAGAACAACAGCCTCAGTTTAGTCATCTTCACTTCTAGTGAGAGTTCAGGGTTGATTTGCTCTAAGACCCATTCATTTGTCTTTTTAGCAATCTATGGTATCCATAGAACTTTTCTCCAGCACCACATTTCAAATGAATTGATTCCCTGCCCCTGTCACTTTCCCTTTCTTCACTGTCCAAGCTTTTACACTCATACATACAAATCAGAAATACTATGGTCTGGATGATTCTGACTTTGGTATTTACTTATATGTCTTTGCACTTAAGAACTTTTTCTAGTTCCTTCATGGCTGCTTTTCCAAGTTTTAGTCATCTTTTGAGTTCTTGACTGTAGTCTCCATTTTGATTAATGACTGAGCCAAGGTATAGGAAATCCTTAACCATTTCAGTGTCTTTGTTACCCACTTTAAAGTTATGTAAATCACCTGTGGTCATTATTTTTTGTCTTCTTAATATTTAGTGGTAACCCAGCTTTTGTACTTTCTTCCTTTACTTTCATCAGTAGATATTCCAAGTCTTTGGAGTTTTCTGCAGCTAATATAGTGTCATCTGTATAACTTAAATTGTTGATATACCTCCCCTCGGTTTTCACACCTGCTTCCTCTGAGTCTAGTCCTGCTTTCTGTATGATATGTTAAGTGTATAAATTAATGAGATGAGTGATAAAATGCAGTCATATCTGTCCTTCTTGCTATTTGCTTCTGTGGTGAAAGCAGAAACTTGAATCATGGTTATATTGATAGATTTTCCCTGGCATCTTATTGATATTATTTTATCAGACTTCATATTATATGTCCTGACAGTTTTCGCTACATCTTTTCTCGCTATTGGTGCCAACACATTTCTCTTTTGATTGGCATTTCCAGAGTAAAACACTATGTAATTATGTGACTGAAAATGTCCCATTCCTGTCCAGTTTAGCTCATTCACTCCAAGTATGGCTATGTCTATGCATTCCATTTCTTGTTTTACAATTTCTAGCTTTCCCTGATTCTAGTTCTGGGTACCAGATTTTTTTTAAAAAAAAAAATTAGTATTTTTTTTTTAAATGAATGTACAAAAATAGGAGAAAAAAGAAAGACGAGAAAAGAACAGGTTAGCATATTTTAGCTGAAAGCACTTACTGCCAGTAACTAGGCCTTAGCGAGACATTTCATCCATTTAGATCATGGAACAGGGGGAACCCATACAAAAGCTGTGAAACCACAAAAATATGATGTAATGGAGAAGAGCGTGTGGGCATCTAGAAAATGCCAAAGGGCTAGATTCAACCCCAGGGCTTTGGTTCCTGACCACTTATTTAAGAGATTTGACATGAAGGCATCATGCCACTTTTTAACACCAAGATCTTTGGTCTTATTTCAGTTTCTAAGAGGGGTAAAATTGAGGGGGAGTGTTATACAGGATTGGTGCAGTGGTGAGGTTAACTATTTGGAATTCTCATCATGTCATAGGAGTTGGCAATATTCCTGATTCTAAGATCAAGTTTAGCTAACTAGAGGTACTCAGGAAAATTCCTTTCCACTTGCAAATGTTCTAATGAGCTTTGTGTGTGATTTGATACACAGAAAACATTTCTTCTCACTTAAAAAAAAATCAGCAAGATAAATAGGCTTGGAGCAGCCCTAGGGAGCAAGACTGAATCTGCAGGGGGAAGAAAAGGAGCCATTTATCTATATGAACCCTCCAGCTGCACTTTATTTTAAGGACCATAAATCTGCTAATTCCTCCAGAGATGTTATTCAAAGATAGCATTAGGTAATACTTAGTGGTTAGTTGTTTCAGTTTTTTTAAACAAGCATTGAGAGCAGTTGCCTTGTAATTTCAGTGGTTTAAATAAGATTTGCACAACGTCATAAAACCAGAAATGTAATAACAATAATAACAGACATATTTCTGAAAAGGTTAATTTAATTGGATAGCATGTATCAAACAGACCTGAGCTGGGAGCCAACGTGTGCGCTGCAGGAAAGGAGAAGAGCCAGCTCCAAATATAACATCAGGGTGTCTTTCACATTACACTGTTTCTTTTGGATTGGCCAGGCTAATAAAAGTTTCATTGGCTATATTGTCTGGGGACAATGGAGATTGTAGTCCAATATATCTGATGGGCTTGCGGTTGGGAAAGACAGCCCTGAGCGGACAAACATGTTATCCTTCCCCACGACTTATCAGGTTTTGAGCAACCATTCTACTGTAACCATTATAGTAGTCTGATAGCCCTGTCTTGACACCATTCTTTGGAATGCAGGAATTTGTAAGTTTTGAGAGGTCAACAGAATTCAATAGAATTCTCTCCTATAGATCTCTAGTGCAGTGGTTCTCACATTTTGGTTCTCCAGATGTTCAGGACATCTATCACAGAACTGTGAAGTCGAAGGCTTTCACGGCCAGCATACATAGATTTTTCTTGGGTTCTTTCCAAGCCATGAGGCTGTATTCTGAGGTGAAGATGCTAGCCACAGATGCAGGCGAAATGTCAGAAATAAACTCTTCCAAAACATGGCCTCACAGCCCGGAAAGAACCCAAGGAAAATCTATCACAGAACTCCAGACCATTGGCTATGCTGGCTGAGGCCTCTGGGATCAGAAGTCAAACACAGCAAAAACAGCAAGTCTAACAAATGGGAAAAAAAAACACCACATACAGTATATACTTTTCAAGGCAACATTCTCTCCCTGAGATTCCTCCCCCTTGCCCTGAGGACTGGAGAAGAGAGTCCAGACCCTGAGATCTGGGAACAAGATTTACTCATTTGTGGGCTCGGAAAAAGTGGATAAATTCCAGGATGCAGAGAGGGATGCTCGCTACCAAAACTAGTATGATGACCTAGCAGCTAGATGGTTGGCCTAGCATCTATCTATACAGTTGTCCTTCCATATCCACGGATTTGGTATCCACGGATTTAAGTATTCACGGCTTGAAAATATTCTTAAAAAAATAAAAAGCAAACCTTGATTTGCCATCTTATATAAGGGACACCATTTTGCTGTGCCATTGCATATAATGGGACTTGAGTATTCACAGATTTTGGTATCCTCAGGGGGTCCTGGAACCAAACCCCAGTGAATATGAAGGGACAACTGTACTGTATCTATAAAACACTTGGATATGTTTCCTTTCCTAGTGTGCTGATTGGCGGCTTAGGAAACATTGCCCCTCCATCTCCCTCCCTCAGCCAATCACCACCCACATGCAAATTCCCTCGCCACCTCACAATCCACTCCTGCCAGTCAATCTGCATCCACACCCCCAGCCTCAAAGGGGCCCTGTTGCCAGCCACTCACCTGAGCATGCAGGGATCCTGGCCTGGGGAGTGGCAGTGGCGAGGGCTGCTGACCCAGAAGCCATGGCAAGGACTCTGGGAGCCTAAATGGAGCCCCCCTCCACCTCCACTGTATGCCTCGCTATGGGAGCACAAGAGGAGAAGCCGCCGCATCACAGAGGCCTGCGAGTCCAAGGCGGGAGAGCCAGCCAGCAAGGTGGTTGCTCAGTGGTTGTATAGATTTTGGTGGTATTCCCCCCACCCCCCCCACACACAATAATAGTGTGTAGCTGAACTGTGTGAGCCTTTCAAATCTACTATAACAGCATATGTTAGGCTAGGTACAGCTAGTTATGTAGAGTTAGATACAATTCCCCATCTGGCGTGGGGGAATGGTAACTTCTGAAGTGAGGTGCTCATGGGAACATAAATGCAGAGCTTGGGAGACTGGCCATGCTGTCTGAGGGCTTCTGGGAATTTTAATCCCCAAAGGAAATGTTTTCACTCTCTGCTAAGGTTAAGGGCAGTGAGATGCTCTGCAGGATTTAGGATAAAAATTAAAATAAGTCAATTTAAATGATGACACCAAAGTAATACCGGTAAATATATTTATTTTAAAAAACCCTAAATGGATTTACATAATAAAAACATACAATAATATCACTCCGGTGCCCTCTCCTAATCCTGGATACCCAGGCCCCCAGGTGAGAACCCTGTCATCCCCACCACCACTTGTGGGGGCCATGTTTGTATTAGTGCTTAGTCCCAGCCCTGAACATGATGTCCCAGATAACTTACTAGACCAAGTACCAGCCTCAGCCTTCACAGTTCCTCGTTTGAGCCCAAGAAACTCAGACATACTTCTCTTTTCAATATGTAAGGTGTGTTCAACAGAGCCAGTGGTATTTCTAAACAGGCCACAAGTATCAGGGCTTAGGATAATGGGCATTGCAACCCAGGTGGTGCTTCAGGGTTTGTTTTCTCATCGCTAATTGTGGATACCTCTCCAATTTGTAAAGGCTGGAGGATGCAATGCCGTTTCAGGATAGAGCAAGACCATTCTGACAATGGAGGGGAAACTAAAGCCACTTGCACCTAGGTTATGTTTACTGTACTTCCTCCAGGCATTTGGCATATTGCAGTTCTGCCTTAAGAACCACCGGTGCAACAGCTTAATTAAATAGTTAATTTGTAATGGTTCTATTTTGCTGCTTCATTAGGTCTTGTTGAATCCTCTTCAGCCTGCAAATGTTATGAGCTATTGATTTTCATTGTTGGTAACATTTCCAGACTTTGTCATCTAAAGCTTAATTGACAGATTTGTTGCTGGTTATTAATTTCTCAGCTTTGATAGAGAGTATAAATCTTTTCTATTGCTTGTGGATTCTTCTTTATTATTTTTAAAAGATTCTCTTATCCATGATATTTTTTGAAAGACTTCCAGTGGTTATCTGTTTTGTAATATACTCCCTATAGATTAGAGTTCCCAGTTCTCAGTGCCCAGGCCTCCTTCTTTAGTCTTTGGAGCAAGGGGGAGAAATCTCGGGGCAACAGCATTGTGCTGAAAGTGTGTGTATATTGTTGTGTGCCTTCAAGTTGTTTCCGACTTACGGCTACCTTAAGGTGAACTTATCATGGGGTTTTCTTGGCAAGATTGTTCATGGGGGGGGTGTCTTTGCCTTCTTCTGAGGCTGAGAGTGTGTGAGTTGCCCAAGGTCACCCAGTGGGTTTCCATGGCTGAGCGGGAATTTGAACCCTGCTCTCTGGAGTCATAGTCCAGTGCTCAAAGCACTACACCACACTGGCTGGCTGTTGTGTGTATAGATGGTTTTTGGTTGAATGCTTCAGGGATTCTAGCATTTATCCAGGCTACAATTTCCTTAGAAAAGGTTATTAGAGACCTATCGCATTACCGACATAAGATTAATTTCAACACATACATATGCTGAATACTGGAGCTGGATCTACTGTTAGGCACAGTGAGGCAGCTGCCTCAGGAACTTGATTTGGGGTGTTGTGTGAGAGAAGCATATTCTTAGCTGTTTAATTTGTTATTGTTTATTGTTAGAGACAGGAAACATGATAACCTTTTATATGTTTTACCTGTATCTGTTTTAATTTTGTGGTGAACCAACTTGGTCCCCAGTTCAGGGGGAAAGTGGGATACAACCCAAATAGATAAATCGTCGTATGCACTGGGGCTTATCTATGCGAGACCATAAAATATAGATTGATGCGCACTAATGCCAATTTGTAGCAGCTTTCATTTGTCTCCACAGTTTTTTTCTCCAAGATCACAGTCATGCAAAGCTATACAAGGTTGTTGTTCAAATAAGCGGCATGCGAATCAAGATGTGAGTGAATTACTCGTGTTTTTATTGTCGCCAGTTGCCGCTGCTAGAGAGTATTTTCTTTTTTTTTTTTAAAGCATATCCAAGGTGCGGAAGTTTGATATTCTGCTTAAATAAACAGAAAAAAAAGGGGGGGGAGAGCCTGTCCCATCATCTCAGTGCAGACTTCTATGGCGAAAATCCAATATGTCAGTACCAGGCACTTGCCTTGCCAGCAAACTCTGCCCCCTGCGCACGTCTGACACAATCAGTTTTGCGCTTCTGTTCCAGGGAAGCCTTGAAGGCTTTTCCTATGGAGTATGTGCCATTTTTGCCTCCTTCCTAATATGGTAGGTTGATGCGGGATCCATTTAGACAAAACATATTCTCCTTGAATTCTATGAGGAGTATTTTCGCCATATAGACAAGCCCGTGGGTGGTTGGATGTCCCATTTGGTGTATTTTGCCTTAGGGCAGCAAAATGTCTTGGGCCAACCCTGTGACTATAAGTTGGGGGTGGCAGCAAACAGTGGATGTCAGGGGGAACCCCCTGGTGCTTTTGCATTTCCTGAAGAGAGCAATGTGGGTTCTAGGTAGTTGCAAGGGACCAAGGATGGCAGCCACAGTGCCACCGCAAAGTGAGGACTCACTCAGGGCATCTTCAACAGGACTGCCAGCAGTTGCTAACATTCTGCCACCTCTCTGTTGAGCAAAGCTTACGAGGTCCTGGCAGCAGCAACTTAAAGGTAGGAGAGGAACACTTGCTTTGCTCTAGACCATTGGACTCTGCAGCAGGTGGCCACCATTTTAAACCTCTAGCATCTGAAAGTAGAAGCCACACTCTTCTCATGGAGAGAACTGACTAGTGGGGTGCCACAGGGTTCTGTCCTGGGCCCAGTGCTATTCAACATCTTAATGATTTGAGTGAGGGAATAGAGGTTATGTTTATCAAGTTTGCAGATGACACCAAATTAGGAGGGGTAGCTAATACCCCAGAGGACAGGATCAGAATTCAAAATGACCTGAACAGATTAGAAGCTGGGCCAAAACTAACAAAATGAATTTCAGCAGGGAGAAATGTAGGATACTACACTTGGGCAGTAAAAATGAAATGCACAGACACTTGGCTTGATGGCAGTACATGCGAAAGGGATCTAGGAGTCTTAGTGGACCACAAGCTGAACATGAGTCAGCAGTGTGATGCAGCAGCTAAAAAAGCCAATGCAATTCTAGGCTGCATTAATAGGAGTATAGTGTCTAGATCAAGGGAAGTAATAGTGCCACTCTATTTTGCTTTGGTCAGACCTCACCTGGAATACTGTGTCCAGTTCTGGGCACCACAATTCAGGAAGGATATTGAGAAGCTGAAATGTGTCCAGAGGAGGGCGACCAGCATGGTGGGACATCTGGAGGCCATGCCCTATGAGGAGTAGCTTAGGGAGCTGGGCATGTTTAGTCTGGAGAAGAGAAGGTTGAGAGGTGGCATAATAGCCATGTTTAAATATTTGAAGGGATGCCATACCGAGCATGGGGAAGCTTGTTTTCTGCTGCTCCAGAGACTAGGACATGGAACAATGGGTTCAAACTACAGGGGAAAAAATTCCACCTAAACATAAGGAAGAACTTCATGACAGTAAGAGCTGCTCGGAAGTGGAATATACTGCCTCGGAGTATGGTAGGGTCTCCTTCTTTGGAGGTTTTTAAACAGAGGCTGGATGGCCATATGTCGGGAATGCTTTGATTGTGTATTCCTGCATGGCAGGGGTTGGACTGGATGGCCCTTGTGGTATCTTCCAACTCTATGATTCTATGATGCTATGATTCTTGGCAGAACTACCATTTGGTTGTTTAAAGTTGTGGGGGGGGCACTCTAGAGCCAAGTAGGAACCTTGAGATGCACCCAATACCATTGTCAGGACCAAGTTAAGCTGAGCTCATAGGGTGGGTTGGAGAGAGTGAACAAGGAATGCAGAGATACATGGCAATTTCTGACCTGCTTGGCCATGGACTTAGATCAGGATGGCTGAGCAGAGTATGAAGGATACAGTGAGTCTGTTCACATGATACAAAAAGTCAGGATGCTTCAGGATCTCTGGCTTGTAATGAAAGACCAGCAGGCTGGTATACACTACCTTATCATTCCTTTTTCCAGTCAGAATGTCTAAACGATCTATGGAGTTTTGCTCTGCAGTTTGTTTATTACCTGGACGGGAGTCCTGCAGCTATGCAGATGTTGTTGGATGGGTAGTTCCAGCAGCCTTTCTCAGCATAGCCAATGGTCAGGAATGCTAAGTGTTGCAATTCAACAACATCTGAAGGACTGCATGAATCCCAACCCTGGTTTATGGTGTTGTCCTCCAGCCAGCAGTCATGTTGTGTCAGTGCACCAAAATATGTGTTGCATCTCCTAAAGTAGGAGCCAAATTCACAAGGGCATATTGGGGACACAAAAGAGGCCTTCTGTGTTGGCCAGTAACCTGTGGAACTCCATGCCATGGGAAGGTAGGGTGACCCCCTCCTATGTTGCCTTTTGGCCAGTAGGTAAAGGCCTTTTTGTTCAGGCAGTCTTTTGACAATCAGATGTGGATGCTCCCCTCCTCCCCAGGTAGGGGCAGTTCTTTCTTTGCTGTATTTTTTAAATTGTGTTTTTAATTTTTTGTGTTTTAATTGTAATTGTAGAAAGCAATTGCAGAAAGCGCAGGATGAGTTCTTCCTGAATCTTTGTTTGCGAAGAAAAGCCAGAGAGAGAGAGAGAATTGTAATTGTATTGATTTTATTTTTGTTGGTTTCCTTGAGTTCTATTCCTTAGTAAAGGTAGATATTATGTACCTACTGTCTTTTTTTTTCTTTTGTTCCTTCTTTCTTTGAAATATATGTTTTTATGAATCAGAATCTTTGTTCTTAAGCTAATCATGCCCTTATTTTCTTTTTTAGCGATCAAAGAGAAATACACAGACTGGACAGAGTTTCTCATACGCGATTTGACTGGTTCACGAACAGCACCTGCAAATTTATTGGAAGGCGTATGTATTGAATTAATACATCTTCCTGTGTGTCACTGTGTTTATGATAGAATATTTTTTAAAGTCTAGGGTGTAAGGTTGCCTTTGTTTTTAACCTATTGAATGTAATACTTGAATCTGTTGTATGTTTGAAGGTAATGATTTATTTTATAATGCCATCATGTTCTCAACAGATGACAATTTAGGCTGATGGAATGAAAGAGAGGGAGGGAAATAGACCCAGGATTTATCTGCACTACGTTATAGGACTTTGATACCACTTTAACATCCATGGCTCCATCCTGTAGAATTCTGGGATTTGTAGTTTGATCAGAGGTACTCATAATTCACTGCCTAAAATCTCCAGTGTTGTAGTTTGGAGGAAGACACCTCACCTGACCCAAAATCCCAGGAATCCATAGGATAAAGCACTTAAGGAGGTATCAAACTGCCATAATTTTGCAGTGTGGATATCCTGCCAGGTTTTTATTATTGAAGTTTCATTGGTATGTTTCCTTGAATGTGTGGATGTGAATCCTCCATAACATGTTCAGAAGGCTAAATATGTGTAGAACAGCTGGCTGGAGCAGAAAGGGCGTAAGGCATGAGACTGGCTTACTGTTGCCTTGTCCTATTCTTGAAGAAGAAGAAGAACAGGAGTTTAGATTGCCCTGTATCAATCTCCCTAACCCCTATATTCACAACTTATGTCTCCCTTTCTGGTTTCATGGGACAGCAAGCAAATTTCACCAACTAAGCAACTGCTGGAACAAATGAATCTGACTGTGGGCTCTTCCAGATTGATTCAAAGAAGCAATCAAAGAAGCCACCTTGGGTGTTGCATAAGGAGAAAGGCAGGATATAAAGCGAATAAAAATAAATAAAGAATTAAGTTCTAGTGATATAGCTTCCTGGCTTTTGCCAGGATTTGCCTGTTGTCACCTCAACATCCACTTGTTCCATTTTGGGGGCAGGCTGTTTATAGCAATTTATTGGATTTGCACTAGGGTTTTTCCAAAGCTCACACACACACACAAACTGGGCCATGGTTTGCTGAGGTGGTCCTGTGGTTTGAACAGCAAATTTTCTTCTCTCTAATTTTTTTTTTAGAGTTGTAATACCAAGGTGCCATTTCATGGGTGCAATATAGTATTATAACTCTAAATTTTAAAAGGTGAAAGAGGAGCGGAGAAAAGAACATATTGTTCCAAACACAGAGAGAAATCTATATTTGGGTAGGCAAGCACCACTGCAGAATTTTTGCAGAGTGTGTCAACTGACAAAGCTTTGTGAGTGAAGTAATTTGTTACCTGGAGTAAACACTTGTAATAGTCTGTGACATGTTTCAGTAGAAGGCCAGAACCATGAGGGAGACGGTCCCATGAGGTCTATCTAACTACGCTGTAGAAATAATGCAGTTTGACACTACTTTAATTGCCATAGCTCCATCCTACAGAATCCTGGGATTTGTAGTGTTGTGAGACACCAGCACTCTTGGGCAGAGAAGGCTAAAGACCATGTAAAACTACAAATCCCAGGATTCCATAGGATGGAGCTACAGCACTTAAAGTGGTGTCAGACTGTATTATTTCTATAGTGTAGATGCCCCCATGGTCTAAGGACCCCTTAATGTAGGGCTGGGGAACCTCTTGCCCTCAAGATGGTGTTGAACTCCATTTCCCATCATCCTCACCCAGGTTGGCCAATGGTACAACATGATGGGTTTACAGATCTAGCAGTCTACAGATTCTTCACTTTTATACTAAAGGATCTTTTAATCCTCTTCCCTCTTTTTTCCAAAAAAGTCTTTAGCCCTTTCATTTAAGGAAACTTAAGGAGAAATACAGAGATCATGTTCTAACTAGTTGGGCAATGAGACATGAGATCCAAACCTACTTCTATCTCCCAGTGTTATTCTGATCAATGATTTCCAGATCTATTTTATTAAATACAAGCAGGAGAATGGCCTGCTTTTTATTTATGAGAATAAAATGTTTGTTTATTTATGACAGTGAAACACATTAATAAAACTGATAGCAAATGATAGTATTCACCTATAATAGATTGTTCTTGAACAGCAGTAATAGAATGTAATGTTTGTTTTTTCTCACTGTCTTTCAATAACCACTGTGCATAATTGTAGTATTTACAATAGATGCTGGTTCATTTCTGCATTTGTTAGCTGAAAAGTACCTGCAAATTTTATGATGAACCTCTCCATTCACTCTGTGTTCTTAATGTGTTTATAAATATTTTTCTTGTCATAATTTGTGTTTAAGGATTTTAAAAAATACATAAAATATTTATTTTACACACACACACACATATGCATCCACATGTAAAATATTTTTTAGAGGTTGTATGCTGCCATGAGTCCTGTGCTGAGAGAAAGGAAAGATATTAATTAAGCCAGTGGGTTAATTCCCAATTAAGCATTGGGACTGTGACTCTGGAGACCAGGGTTCAAATCCCTGCTTGGACATGGAAACATACCTTCAGCCCCAGAAAACCCCATGATAGGTTGGCTTTAGGGTTGCCATAAGTTGGAAACGACTTGAAGACACACAACAACAACAACAACCAACCAACCAACCAACCAACCAATCAATAACAATTCTGATAACCTGTGCAGAGCTTCCCCCCCCCCCCATCTTTATTGTATATATATTTCATTTGCCTTGCATGGTCATGAAAATATTTTTCCTGGCTTGTGGGATTCCCATAGGCATTTGGTTGACCACTGTGGGTTGAGAATGATGTTCTCAGTATACCACAGCTGGTGAATGTACAGCTCTCTGGTAGTTTTTAGACTGCTACTCTAGCTTCTTCCACCACTGGTTATGCTGGCTAGGTCTAATGAGAATTGCATTCCCGTTACATGTGGAGGACCACTTTCCTTCAATCTGGGAGAGGCTTTTTAATCAGAACAGTCGTAGGGTTTTTTAAAATTTTCTTTTGTATTCTTAAATTATTTAATCTTTTCATAGCTTTGAATCCAAACATGCAAACCACCTGCTTTTATGTCTTTGCTGTAGTTGTGCTGATGTCCAAAGCTGAGGAAAATTACTGTTTTGGACTATTAATCCCAGAATCACTCAGCCAACATGGCTGCTGGCCAATTCTTGCAGTTGTAATCCCCCAAAAAAACCCTAACTTGTCCAAGCAGTATTGTGTCCAGTGCCTCCCCAACATCACAGCCACTACAAAACGTACAGTTCCAGGGCTTTTTCAATAGGCTGTCAGAGGACTTTTTTGGATGAGGGTTTATAACGCTAGCTGCCTCATCCCCGTTGCAAGGCTGCTGCGCTGCAGGGCATCCCTTTCGGATGATGCTCTGCCCTGCTGATCCTCTGCCAGTACTGTTGCGTAACTGCGGGGACGCACCAGCGTTATATTTGGCGGTTTTCTAATCACGATGATCGCAACAGTACAGGCAGAGGATCAGCAGGGCAGAGCATCATCCGAAAGGGACGCTCTGCAGCGCAGCAGCCTCGCAACGGGGACGAGGCTGCTAGCGTTACAAACCCTCATCCGAAAAAGTCCAGAGTCTCTAGCTTCCTTGCTACAAGGATAATTATTGCATCCTTTAATCAATAGGCAGGACTGAGGACCTAAACATCTTTCACAACTGGCTGCAGCTGCTGCCAGGCATTTGTTAAGAATTATGATTATCTTATGGCTTATTGATTGAGCAGTAAGGCTGTCCAGGTTTCTCCAGCATTTCTTGAAAGGCTCCCTTTACTTTGAAAATTAACCCAAGGCAGAGGTGGTTGGTTATTAATAGCAGCAGCCTTGTTCTCCTTGCTGCTTCCAGTTTTGTGTTCTTGCAGGTGTGCATATTAAAAGAAACTTGTGCCTTAAGACACATTTGGATGCCATTGAAGAATAACACTGTGCATTTGTGTATGAGAGCATATGGGACCGGTTTACCCACTTATGTCCCTGTGATAGAATCGTCTGTGTTGTGAGGAGGGAGGAGAGGCTTTCTCCTCTTGAGTTGTGACATGCCAGCTGAAGACTTTGACTTATTGCACTACACTATTATAGTGCTATTGTTCCACTTCAACTGCTATGGCTGCCTCCTGTGGAATCCTGGGATTTGCTATTTAAGGAGGGGCATTTAGCATTCTCAGCCAGAGAGCTCTTAGGCCTCGCTAAATTACAAACCCCAGAATTTCACAGGAGGCAGCCATAGCAGTTAAAGTGAAATAATAGTGCTATGACAGTGTAGTGTAAGACTATTGTAGCTCTCACTGAGCGTATCAGTCTCTGTTTGGCCATACCACTTGAGGCTGCAGGTGATTGGATTTCCTCTGCAAAGAAACAATCCCTAAACACAGAAAGTATGTCAGAGAGAATGGATATTGAAGATAATTCTGTTCACAGCTGCCAGTCATGATAGATGTGCATAGCCTCCAGTACCAGTGTCATTATGGGCTTACCACACTGAAGAAAAGTGGCAAGGCAACAGCAATGTTCTGTTTCTTGTGCTGCCTTGACATAGTTTTTTTGTTCTGGTCCCATGAGGGACCAAGGTAAAACCATGTCTTTTTGCTAATCAGAAAAACCCATTAGCAAAAAGACGTGGTTTTAGCTCGGTCCTCCATGGGAGCTGAATGAAAGAAAGCCAGAAAAATGGTGATGTCATGCAGTAAGGCAGCAGAAAGGCAAAAGGTTCCTGCTGTCTTGCCACTTTTCTTCAGAGTGTGTATCACTTGCTATGGAATATGAACTGGAGGGTACTGACGGGTTTCCTATAAGACATTCAGTTGGCCCTGGCATGAACAGAATGCCAGACCATGGAAGCCTCTAGTCTGATCCAGCAGTGCTCTCGTTATGACTTTAGCTACCTTGGTAGAAAGTTGAAGTGTACATTTAGAAAATGAATAAACAAAATATGCTCATAATCCTGAATTGGAACTTGTCTCTCTGACATATTTTATTATTTAGGTATTTATACCCTGCTCTTCAGCCACAAAGGCTCTCAGAGCAGCTTACAAATTGTTTTAAGCAATAGCAATTTACACATCTACACCACATTAAGCAGTTTCCAATGTGTGTTAGCTAATTGCCCCCACAAGCCGGGTACTCATTTTACCGACCTATGATCTCCTGAGGGTAGGAAAGGTCTTGGGAATGGGCTTTTGGGGAACAGGTGTGGAGAAATGTTGTATCTTGTACACAGGTTTATTGTCTTAGTGAGAAGTTGGCCTTGGGCTGGGAAAGCTTGAAAGGGAAGGACTGGAGACTTTTCCTCACCCTACCGGAACGGACAAACTACATAGAGATGATGCAGGGTATCAACTATTTGATGCTGATGCCCCTCATGGCTCTAGAATGGTGGTGGTGAAGGTGCAGCCTGCATAGAATCATAGAACCTTAGGGCCGTATTGCACGAAGGAAAGGAAGCAGAAGTAAAGGCCAAGAGTAGTGTGGCCCGCCTTGCCTTATCACATGACCTCGGTGTTCTTCAACTGTTCCCCTATTCTGCTTCTGGGGGAGATGATGGTAAAGGTGAGTCCTTTTGCTAACAGATTTTTTTCATTTAGCAAAAAGACTCACATTAACCACTGTCTCCCATAGGACCGGAAGAACAGCTGAAGCACGCAGGTGTCATGTGTTAAGGCAGGGTGGGATGTGCTATTCTTGGGCTTTACAAGTGGAAGGATTAAGGCTATGTGGGATAAGTGTTTTCACAGCTGCAATAGGGGCAGTTTCCCTTCTCAGCATTCTTTGGGTCAACCTGAGGAAGTTAAAAGAAACAGGAAGTCTTTTATTAGATGGAAACAAGCATCTCTTAAAACATTAAAAGGTACAAACTCCTGAAGTTAGATAGTAAAGCAACTAGTTTTGCTGGGAGTGAAAACCAGCCCTATCATTAAGTGGGGTGAAACCACTCATCTTGGTTGGCAAATTTTGGGATAGCATTAAAGAGCAGAAAAGTATCCACCATCACTCCTCCTCCTTCTTCATCATTGTCCCTATGGGGGACACTATTTGCAACGCCTTTGTGGACAGTTTTGACTCAGGGGCTGCTAGTTTCTGGTGGATGTACAAGTTGAGTCTCCCTTATCCAAAATGCTTGGGACCAGAGGTATTTTAGATTTTAGAATATTTTGGACTTTGGAATACCTGCATATACATAATGAGATATTTGGGAGATGAGACCCATGTCTAAACACAAAATTCATTTATGTTTCGTATACACCTTATACACGTAGCCTGAAGTAATTTTATACACAACATTTTAAATAATTTTTCACATGAAACAAAGTTTGAGTACATTGAACCATCAGAAAGCAAAGGTGTCATTATTTCAGCCACCCATGTGGACAATTTTGAATTTTGGAATATTTTGGAATTCTGGGTAAGGGAGACTCACCCTCTACGGAGATGTGCATCTCACTCATGGCGTAGCTACACTGGAAAACTATTGAATGTAGGCAAAATTCTTCTCTGAAAATGCTGTCACTAGATTACTATAAAGCACTCTGTGTGGGGCTGCTTTTGAAGAGTGGAAACTCCAGCTGCTATAAAGAGATGTAGCCAGATTGTTAACTGGGGCTGGCCTGAAGAGAACATGCAACTCCTGTGTTTCAACAACTCCACTGGCTTCTGCTCTGTTTCTGGGTAAAGATCAAAGTGCGGGTTATCATCTATAAAGACCAATATTGATTAGGTTCACATTATCTAAAGACCATATTCTCCTGTATGAACCTGCCTGTGTTTTGAGATCTTTTGGGGAGGCTCTTCTCTCTGTCCCTCCACCCTCACAGGTACAACTGGTGGGAGCATGGGAGAAAGCTCTTTGGTGGCTCTGGAACTCAGTTCCTAGAGAGGTTGGATTGGCACCCTCCTTGCTAACCTTCTGTAGGCAAATGAAGACTTTTTTGTTTCAGTAGGCCTTTCAGAATGTTGCATAATGTGCTGCATTGTCTATATTTGTTGTTTTAATTGTCATGCTTTTAACTCTTTAATTATTAATAGTTGAATAGATTCAGTTTTAACTTTGGTCTGATGTGAATTTTTACCTGTATGTGTTTTAAGTTTTCTAAGTCTCCTTGCGTCCTAGACTGGGAAAAAGGAGGGATATAATAAATATAATAATTGTCCAACCAATGCTATACATCGATTCTACATGCAGTACTACTTGTGATGTACTTCTGTGATGTACCTCAAATATACTGCTGAAATGAAGGAACATGGCAGTGCCCGGCAGTGGATTGTTTTTCTTAAAAAAAATTATTTATCTGGAAGAACTGTCAACGGCCTTCAGTTGTGTCATGAAAAACAAATGCTTGGGCTCAGGATTCATTGATTCTAAGGGTATGTCGTCTGTACATGGTGCCTGGTTAATGGAATCTAGTTTATGAAAAATGGTGTAGCAAGCATGAAGCCTGCCCCCAAACAATTCCTTGTCACAGCTGCCTACAACTAGAAAATTTTAAACAAGCAGAGAGTTGGGCATAGAAAGAAGAGAGCCATTTCTGAAATGTGTGATTGGTTGAGAAATGAAGCCCAGTTGTTTTTATCTTCCTGTTTTTCTTTTGCTTTTGTGCTTGGAATGCATGATTGGGTTAAAATTAGGAGGAAGGAGACACTGCTGATGTGGCTGGGATAAAGGTGAAGAAAAGCATCATCAACACCTACAAAAAAGTTAATAATCTACTGCTGTGTCTGTTATCGTGAGAAGACTTCGAATAAAGTTTAAAATAAGGAGTTTTGCTTCTATTCAAACAGCCTCTGCGAGGGAAAAATCCTGTAGACCTCATTACAGTTGATTCCTTAATAGAGCTGCAGGATTCCCAGAATCCCTTTCAGTACTGGATAGTTAGTGTACTTGAGAATGTTGGAGGAAGATTACGCCTTCGCTATGTGGGCCTGGAGGAGACTGAATCCTATGACCAGTGGTTGTTTTACTTGGATTACAGACTTCGACCCGTTGGTTGGTGTCAAGAGAATAAATACAGACTGGATCCACCTGCAGGTAAATATAGAAGGGGGCATTTCATTTTTATTAATCTCATTTCAAAAGACAATCTCTTTGCTTATAATTGATGCATGCTTCATTTATCAATTTTTGGAGGGGGTAAGTGCTGCGATTTTTTACTTTGCTCGTTTCTCTTCAGTTGGTTTTGGGTGTTGAGAATAAAGGGCAATGCTCCTAATTTGGAACCAGTATCTTCTTAAAATGAGTTGAAACCAGTCTCCATTCATTAATTTAGAAGTAGCCCTGTTATGTCTTCTTCACTTCTCAGAGTGGTAAGATGTTCCAGTCCTGGTATTTGTAGTTTTGTGAGGTATTCAGCCTTTTCTATCAGAGAACTCTGGTGTCTCACCAAACTACAAATACCAGGATTCCAGAGGATAGAACTGTGGTGGATAAAGTGGTGTCAAGCTGCTGTATTTCTGCAGTGTAGACAGGTCCTGAGAAAAAAGACTCGCTCACCCCCTAACAATTTCCCCCAAGATTGCTATTATCCCACTGCTCATAGTAGGGCGGGGTGGTGGTGGTGCGGATCTCAGAAACCATGTGTTCGGTTTCTCTGCAGTTGGGGTCTGGACAAAGATGGGTGGAGACTCTTCAGCTTTAGGATCATATAGAAGAGTGCCTCTGAAGTTATCTTATGTACAGTGCCTCTGAAGTTATCTTATGTGGTAGATTGGCAGATATTATCTGCTAGGGACCAGCATCACATTTGTGCACGTTGGCTACAACTGTTTTTTTCTTTCTGGAAATTCACTATAGACTGACAGCCAATGGCTCACAGGACACCATGTTGAACAGGGGGGGATGCAAGCTATTTGAAAGGTTAACTGCCACTCCTGAGGCAATTCACCCCCTTTTTTGGCCAGCATAAGGACAGTCTGGAGAGATTGAGAGCTACAAAAACAGCCATGGAGGCCACATTTTTTAAAATTTTATTTATTTATTTATTTATTTATTTATACCCCGCTCTTCAGCCACAAAGGCTATCAGAGCGGCTTACAAATGGTTAATTTAACAGTTCCCTGCCCTCAGGCGTACAATCTAAATAAGACATGACACATAAGGAAAAGGGAATGACAGTGGGGGTAGGGATCAAATCCAGCAGATACTGCTGGTTCTTCTCTCCCTCCAAAGGCAGGGTGGTGGTAGTTGGGCTGGAGGGAGGGCCTTTCACCTGCTTCTGGGCCCAAGCCTGATGGAGTTCTGCCTGCCTCTTCTTCTCTCCATCCAAAGGCAGGGTGGTGGTAGTTGGGCTGGAGGGTCCAGAGCCACACTATGCCTCCCTAGCCTTAAGACAATACCTAGAGAGTCTTGGATGAGACCAGGGATGCTCAACCTATAGCCTTGAGTCCATATCTGGTGTCTGGCCAAGGGCTACACCCATGCTGCTCAACATGATGTCCCGTGAGCCATAGGCTGTCAGTCCACAGTTAGTTTCCAAGAAAGAAAGAAACAGTTGTAGCCAACGTGCACAAATGTGATGTTGGTCCCCGGGCAGATAATATCTTGTCAATCCACCACATAAGATAACTTCAGAGGCGCTGTCCTACATGATCCCTAAACCTGAAGAATCTCACCCTATCTTTGTCCAGACCCCAGCTGAAGAGAAACTGAACACATGGTTTCTGAGATCCTCTTTGGTATGGCTGTCTGTATTTTAAGGTGTGTTTTGGGGGCATTTGCAATTGTACTAGCAGTGGTGTCATGATCCTAAATTTGACTATCAAATGGTTATGAAATCATAAGACAACCTTATGATGTCATAACTTCCCAACAGGCTGCCAGCCCTTGTTTTTCAGAACCAGAGGTAGACTTCTTCCACTTTGGTGGTTTGGGGGTAAGTGGTACAGATGGACCAAAGGGCAGAAAATTAGCCCAGGTACCCAATACAATTGCCTATCCCTACCTTAAGGCAACCAACAAAGCTCATTGCAGCTACAAAAACATTAGAGGAATCCTATAACATTATGTTGAAAACAAAAATAAAGATAAAATATCTTTATAAAATGCAAGTGGTTCTGGAACAAGTAAGGCTTGCACTTATATGAAAACATACTTAGGAGTAAACCCCATTAAGACCAATGGGAGTTATTTCTGAATAATAATGCACAGGATTGGGATGCAAGGTATAGATGCCTCATGCCCATGAGCTACAACTAATTTCACTAGAAACAGTGCCAGTGCCATATTGAAATAGGCTAAGAGATTCCACTTCAGGCAGCTTATTACGAGATGCCATCAATATGTGGCAAAATATCACGACTTACTCCAAAGCATTCTGAGAACTGTAGATAAGTGTTAATGCTACATATTCTTGGTTAGAAAGAACCCTTTTGTAGAACTACAGTTCCCAGATTGATATATATATATTTAGAATAGTAAGGAGAAACATGTGATCCTCCCAGATGTTGTTGGACTGCAATTCCCAGCAGTCCCACCCAACATCATCAATAACAATGAAAGCTGCAGGACTGCTTGGTTTCCACTCCTGCAGTGAAGTATGAGAAAACTGGTTGACATTTTTATGCATGTACTTGGCTCATCTTTTATTATTATTATTATTATTAATTTTAAAATTTTGTAAGTACTTTCATGCCCAGCCTAGTTAATGTAGGCTTTAGGCAGAAATAAGTTTCCACTTTCGGATCTGATGTCTTACATAAGGGAAAGATATATCCAGTACACCAGAAATGTAGGCTTGTAAAGAGCCATTCAGATGGTCAGTTGTGGTAAGTCAGAATCACCTCTAGGTGACCAGGCAGGAGAGCTTTTGTAAACTGTTGGTGTGGAGTTTCCCCCCACTTTCTTTAAGGGTAATGGAATGTTACAAATGTCTTAAAGATATGTGTTAACTGAGGAGCTAATAAATTTGCCGCCCATGTATGCTAATTTCATATGTATCACCCCCAAGTTACCACACAGAATATTGTGAGTGTAACTAGCACTCTCTGTTTGAAAGTGTGGTACCAACCACTTGACTTCCTGCTGTTTGTGGAACTTGATCATTATAAACATTTTTACTAGTATTACCTATGGATCATAACTATATGAACACACAGAGACTTTATTGGATTGCACCAGTAGCTTATATCATAAGTTGCCTTTTAAAATTACTTATGTTAAAAAATGGTTGACAAGAGAGGAGCAGTTAATTTTTATAGTGAATATTACAGGAAAAAGCAAACTTATTATGATCATCATTGTTACTAGTACTACAACTCATGTCAAAAAAATGTATTTACATCCCAGCTTTCCTCCTGCCATGGGACTCAAGGCAGTTTACAAAAAGTAGAAAAGACCCCTGCTTGGCCATATAAACCCACTGGGTGATCTTTGACAAGTCATACTCTCTGTCTTGGGGGGAAGGCAAAGGCAAACCCCCTCTTAACAAAACTTGCCAAGAAAACCCCATGATAGGTTTGCCTTAGGGGAGTCAGAAATGACTTGAAGGCATACAACAACAGGAAGAGATACAGAGAAAAAGCTCAAATAGAAACATTGAAATAGAATTAAACTGTCACTAGAATTAAAAACAATTTTAAAACATATCCATTAAAAAGCAAGAAATATAGGTAATATAGCATGTTATTAAAAGCCCTTTTCAAAGCCCTGTTGAAACAAAAAAAGTCTTCACCTGTCTCTGTAAGGATAGCAAGGAGGGAACCAATTTGACGTTTCTAGGAAGGGATTTCCAGAGACTGGGAGCATGCACCGAGGGTTCCCCCCTTCTATTTTCTCACAAAATGTACCTGTAAGGTGGTGGGATGGATAGAAGGGCCTCCCCTGAAGATCTCAAGACCCAGGCAGGCTCATAGGGGTCAAATAACCTGGACCCAAACCCTATAGGGGTGTACCAACACACTTGATTGTCCTGATGTGTAACTTGTACCTAGGATAGGAGGCCACCATAAGAACAGAATACAGAGAAACAGAATGGTTCCCAATAGGAAAGAAAGCCAGACAAGTCAAAGGCTTTCACGGCTGGCAGTCATGGGCTCTTCATCGTTTTTTTCTGGGCTGTGAGGCTGTGTTCTGGAAGAATTTATTCCTGACGTTTTACCTGCATCTGTGACTGGCATCTTCAAGATGACAGCCTCAGATGCTGGCAAAATGTCAGGAATAAACTCTTCCAGAACACAGCCTCACAGCCTGGAAAAAAACACTGAAAAACCTAGTCAGACAAGGCTGCATTCTATCACCCTACTTGTTCAACTTGTACGTAGAATATGTCATACGTAGAGCAGGCTTAGATTTGGAGGAAGGAGGAGTGAAGATCAGAGCAATCTGAGATAAGCAGATGACACTACACTGCTAGCAGAAAACAGCAAAGACTTAGAGCAACTGCTAAGAAAAGTCAAAGAAGAAAGTGCAAAAGCAGGCTTAATGCTGAACATTAAGAAAACAAAAATAATGACCACAGAGGATCTACACAAATTCAAAATAGACAAGGAAATTTAAATACTGAAAGAATTCCCATTCCTTGGATCAATCATAACCCAGAACAGAGGCTGCTGCCAGGAGATCAGAAGAAGACTGGGACTGGGGAGGGCAGCAATGAAAGAGTTGGATAAGTTCATAAAATGCAAAAATATAAAACTGAGCAGTGAAGTCAGGATCATTCAAACCATCGTATTTCCCATCACCATTTATGGATGTGAGAGCTAGACAGTGAAGAAAGCAGACAGGAAGAAAATCAACTCATTTTGAGGTGTCTTATTGCACTACACTGTTATAGTGCTATTATTCCACTTTAACTGCTATGGCTGCCTTCTGTGGAATTCTGGGATTTGCAGTTTAGACAGAGGCATTTAGCATTTTCAGCCAGAGATCTCTTAGGTCTCACTAAACCCCAAATTTCCACAGGAGGCAGCCATATCATTTAAAGTGGAATAATAGTGCTATAACAGTGTCATATGATAAGGCCCGTGGTGTTGGAGAAGGGTGTTAAGGATACCATGGATGACCAAAAAGACCAACAAATGGGTTTTAAAAAGATCAAGTCTAAACTCTCATTAGAAGGCAAGATGACCAAGTTGAGGCTGTTGTACTTTGGACACATCATGAGAAGGAACGGCGCACTAGAAAAGTCAATAATGCTAGGAAAGGTGGAGAGAAAAAGAAAGAGGAAGACTGCATACTAGGTGGATAGACTCAGTCAAGGAAGACACAGGCCTGAACCTGAAAGACCTGAGCAGGGTGGTAGAAGACAGAGGATCTCAGAGATGTCTCATTCATGGGATCGCCATGAGTTGAAGTTGACTCAAGGGCAGTTAATAACAAGTCAGAACCAGCACTTTAAATTATGACTGGAAATAAACCTGTAGCCAGTGGAGTTGCTGTAAAAAAAGAATTGTGTTATCACCCATAGCTGCTGCACTTCTCTGGAGTGTAGCCTCTCTCTTACCTGCTTTCAGAACCATCATGTGAGGCATGTCATTATTGTTTCCATTTCAGAGATAGAGAACAACTGAGGGGGGGTAGGTGGGTGAGGGGGTAGACATTTTTGTGCAAGGAGACACTGCTTAGCTTGGCAAGGACATGAAGCAAAACTCAACCCATCCTTATTTCCCTGTAACAAGCCCAAGCACACCAGGGAGGCCCTCCATTAAGATAATTCCTCCTTTCCATTGGCAACCTAGATTCTCCTGCTAAATCCCCTGATTGACAAGCTTGCAATGACTTAAATTTTCATAGATCCCACACACCCTGAAAGACACTCACCCAGCAGTTGAAGCCTTATCTTGATTTGTACACAGACAGAAGGGGAGGCCTTATTTCACATCAGTGTCTTTGACAAACAAGCACCTGCTGTAATTTTGTCTCCCTTGTTATCCTAAACATGAATTGACACCAGAAAGCACTTGGCAAAATTACCTGCTCAGCTATTTCTCAGTAGGAAAAGTAGTCTTTTAGCATCATAAATTTATCATCCGTAGGAGTACCAGTATAACTCAACAACCCCAAGTTAATGAAATGTCTGCTCTCTAGTGCTTCCCCGCCCCCCCCCCCCCATACACACTCAAGTACAGTAAGTCATTAGACAAGTCTTTATCTTTCTTGTGAGAGAAGGAATTAAGTCAAGAGAGGGCAGATAATTTTCACCTGCTCCAACTCAAGAAATAACAAAAATTCTACATGCTTGGGTCACGTTTGAGTTCATTCATACATGAATGTTCCTAAGTTAGTATTTTTCAGGATTTGTGGGTTTTTTTTCATTTTCGTTTTTAAATTTGTAACACAATAAACAGGAACAACAAAGCAATACCTCCAGAAAAGAAAAAGAAAAGAACAGGGAACCAGTTACACGGCAGTTTTTGTCGCGGGGCGTACTGGGACTTCCTGATCCCGTATTCATCCCACTCTGTTTAAACGATTTTTGTCCCTCTTATGGAAATTCCGGAAGATCCCGTGATTCATATTTACATGGCATCATGTCCCATATTTTTTCATTTATCCCGCAATTTTATATCCCATGCTTTTGCTGTTTACACATGTTTAGCGTACTGGGATTTTATTTTATTTTTGGCTGTCAATCAAGGATGTGATTACTCATGTTTTCACAACCTCGGTGACGTACTTCCTTTAGAGTTCCGCGCCACGAGCGATGCTATTGGCTGGCTCAGGGGGGGAGAGAGATCAGTTGTTGCTAGAAAGTGGGGGAGAGATCAAAAGCAGAGTGGACTGGAGGCCATGCAGCCCAAGCCAGTACAAGCCCGGGTGCAGGGGGCATAGGCTTGCGTTTGTCCTGTCTCTTTAAAATGTTAACCCTTTAAGCAGAGGCAGCTGTGGAGTGAAGGTTTCAAGTCAGTGACACATAAGACATTTTGAAGGACCCAGACACTGGCATTTTTTACTGTGCCTTGAGGGAGTGGGATGAATGAATGTGTGATCTTTCACTCAGACGCTGGCATTTTTTTACTGCGCCTTGTGGGGGGGGGTGATTAATGTTTGATTATCCGTTCAGACCCAGGGAGGGGATCCAGGCAGGGAATGAATGGGTGATCCTCCACATGTAGAAATCCATTGAACAGGGTGATTTAGTACACGCACACACACAAACCTTCATGCAGCTGGAATGAGGTAGGAACGATCAGGGTTAAACCCTGTGCTTTCTTTTAGAAACCAAGCCGAGTGCGGGGTGGGGGGAGAGGCTTGTGATTGCCTTGTCTCTTTAAAATGTTAACCCTTTAAGCAGAGGCTGCTGAGGAGTGAAGGGTTCAATCCAGTGCAGGCGATCATAAAGGGACGACACACAAGGCATTTTAAAAGACCCAGACGCCGGCATTTTTTACTGTGCCTTGTGGGGGGGATGAATGAAAGTGTGTTCATTCGCTCAGACGCTGGCATTTTTTACTGTGCCTTGGGTGGGGGGTGATGAATGTTTGATTATCCGTTCAGACCCAGGGAGGGGATCAAGGCAGAGGATGAATGGGCAACCCTCTGCCCACCACAATCTCTTTGTAACATGCAGTTGAGGAACAGGTTAAAGCTGAAGGATTTGCAGTGTAGAAATCCATTGAACAGGGTGATTTAGTACACACACGCGTGCACACACACACACACACACCCCTTTGTGCAGCTGGAAGGGATGCCTTTGTTTTCAGCTGGTGAGGCTGAATCTGTTGAACGGGTGACTGACCCCTCCTTTTCTGGTTTCTGAGCCCACCCCTCAGTCACCATTTCCGGTCATCCCCTAGTACCGAGATAGCTTGTCCCGGGCTGTTTACATTTCCGATTTTCCGAATCCTCCAGTGACTTTTTAAAAAACCGGCACAACCTGCGGGACTGGAAGTCCCGCAGGTTGAGGGATAAAAGGTGGCCCCCCTTCCGAAAATCACGTGCCCGACCCGATGTACGTGTAAACAACCAGGGTTCGACACAAATTCTTCCCACTACATTTTCATCGTGTAAACAGCACCCAGGTTACAAAGCAAAAGCAAAACAAAAACCAACAACACTGCTGACCAAGCAACACAACTATCATTTTTAAGTTTAGTTCTGCTAAAAACCAATTACATAGTATTCCTTTAATTACTTAAGTGTATTCAAAAGCTGAAACCCAAAATGATGATCGACCTGATTGTGGACCATACAACAATTCTTGCTTAGGTGTTGATGAAACATATGTAGCCTGATGAGACCAGCCTGTAGCAAATGTGTCTTTTTTGTGTTCTGATTTAGCCATTTGAATTCTTGTTTTCATTATGTGCTGTCAAGTTGGTTTTGACTTAATAGTAACCCTATAAATGAGAGACCTCCGAGAGATCCTGTTGCTAACAGCAATGCTTAAGGAGTTTATCAGGCAAGCATCTAAAAATGCTGTTATTCCGCAACTGAGGAAAGCAGAAACATAGTGGCATGATTACAATAATTATTGCACATCACCATAATCACGCAATACTACTGCTGCAGAATTACCACATGGCCACCACTGGTGGTTTCAGAATGGGATTTTAGCTCACGTTATAGTAACACTTGTCTTCACATTGCCTTCTAATAATAGAGTATTAACGCTTCCTGCTGGCCAGCACATGTGCCTTTAAGAAAAAAAAAATCTCTTCTGCGATTTTGCATGGGTGAGATGTCAGCTGTTTTTGCAAGAAGACATGACTTCACTTAAACACACCAAAAACAAATAAGTAGCCAAATAAATTCAGAAATAAACACTTAAACAAACATAAAAAGGTATCAGGAAAAGGCAACAGTTGATTAAAAGAGTTTCCTGAAGCACCTCTTCACATCCTCCCCTGGAAGTTTAATTATGTGTTCTCATTTTTGTTATAGTGGGGAACAAAGACCAAAGAAAAAGGGGGAACCACGGTCTCATTATTTTTCAATGCACTTTGAAAATATTGAAAATGCCCACTACTCCCAGAAAATGATCTCCCCCCAAAAAACATTTTAGGAGTAGCAAGTAAATGTTACTTGTTAGCATTGAAAAGTACTGATGCTGATAGTTGTTACATTACTTCAAAAATATGTTTATGCCCCTTTGTGGCCTCCCCAAATAATGTTCTAACAGGTGACATCATTACTTTTTAACATATAACAACTCTGCATCAGTGCCTACATCCCATCCCAGAAGGCTCACCAAAAAGTATGCCTTGTTGTTATGTGCCTTCAAGTTGACCCTGACTTATGACAACCCTATCCTGGGGTTTTCTAGGCAAGATTTATTCAGAGGTGGTTTGCCATTGACTTTCTCTGAAACTATGACTTGTGCAAAGTCACCCAGTGCGTTTCCATGGCTGAGTGGGATTCAAACCCTGGTCTCCAAGAATCCTAGGCTGTTGACACAGTGCAGAAATAATGCAGTTTGACACCGCTTTAACTATCATGACTCCATTCCTATGGAATCCTGGGATTTGTAGTTTTGTTGTAGCACCACAGCGCTCTGAAAGAAGGATAAATATTTCACAAAACTACAAATCCCAGAATGCCATAGCATTGAGCCATGGCAGTGAAAGCAGTATCAAACTGGATTATTTCTGCAGTGTGTCAGCAGCCTTAGTCTGACACACTATATACCACACAAGGGACTTTATCACAGGAGTTTTTTTAAAGCAGAATTAAAGCTGAATAATAAAGCCTTTGGTGATACTTATGGCATGATGTCACCTCCAAATTGTTGCTGCTGTGCCTCCAAAACATGGTTAGGGCATCCCTTGCTGTTGGCGGGGAACACCCATCAGTAAGCTCCCAATTGCACTGCTGTGCCATGAATCTTCAGGTGTGATCAATTTCTCCAGTTGCAGTCCTGAGATTGGGCAGCCACGTGGTCTCAGTAGTCTCCTCTCTCCCCTCCCCCTTGCTATCCCCAAACAGGCTGGTTTTCTCCCCCAGAAACACTTTCTTTCCTTTTCTTTTTTCCTTGTTAAATTAGAGCCAAGGGATTGTCAGTGGCTGAAGCAGCCCCAAGTGCACTATTGAAGGGACATGTGATACTGAGGGCTGCCAAACTGGTTTCTATCCATTCACTTGCAGCAACAACGGGGTTCATGTGATAATCTCCTAGCACGCTTTCAGCTACCTACATGAGTACAACTGAAGTCAGGTTGTAGGCCTGGTGGATAGTCCACAGCAGTGGGTGTGCTGGGTTTCATGCTAGTGAGATGGTGAATCCACTCTGAGTTTTAGTCTGAACTTTAAAAGAGCTATCCAAGTTGCTGACTCCTATCCCCCAAATAGGTTCAGCATCTTGCACAGCAGCTTGGAAAGTTTGGTGTGCCAACAGCTGCCTGAAAAAAACTGGGGGTCCTTTCACACTACAGAAACAAAGCTGTATTGGCCTGTTTAAATGGTGAAAATACCCCTCATGGAATTTGCTGCGAATCCTACCAGTTTAAGTGGGATCCAGCACCAATCCACACTATTCGGAAGGAGGGGGGGTCCAAAACGGCAAAAACAACCCAGTAAAAGCCTTCACAGATTTTCCCATACTTTTTCAAAAACTGTGAGAGGTATGTGCATTCCTGCTCATTTGGACTATCGGACAGCAGGAAATTCGATGGGAAGCTGATTGGCCAGGTGAGAGCAGAGGCAGGGCTTGCTAGCAGGGCAAGTGCCCACTGCCGCCATATTGGATTCTCACTTTAGTGACCGCTCGCTTGCTCACTAAGGTGATAAATCAGGATGAATATTTTCTGTTTTGCTTTCCTATAAAATTGGAAAATCGCTCTATTGCACCAGCGCACTTTGGATGACTTTTTTTTTTTAAAAAAATGATGGCACTGAAGAACTTATGTGAGTAAATCACTTGTGGCTGCCATCAGGAATGCAAGGCTTATGCGGGCTTCCGAGGACAGAAAAAACATTTAGACCTGTCACTGCTGCTGCAAGATGCCAGTACTACAAGGTACTTTGGATTTTTTCCCCTCATGTAGATGGGCCCTATGATTTCACTTTGCCATAATTCCATCCCATGGAATCCTGGGGTTTATAGTTTGGTGACGGACTAGAATACTCTGGCTGAGAATTCTAAACACCCTTCCCTAAACTGCAAATCCCAGGATTCTAGAGGATAGAATTATGGCCGTTAAAATGGAATTATAGCACTACAACTGTGTAAAGGGCCTCAGATTACTGTATTGTCACTACTTAACAAGGAAGTATAAATGTGAGCAGTTGTAATTGTAGCCTTGAAAGCTGAATGTCCCCTTTAAGTGTGTATCAACACACACGCCTACAGACTCCTTCATCATGTTTGCCTGGCAATGAAGTATAGTGATATAGTGAATATATAAAACCCACCTCTTCAAATAAGCAAGTCTCAGGCTCCTCGCTTCATAACTTCTTCAGTCTGCTCAAAGGATCACATAAAATGGCCTTCTAGCTTGAACACCAAAGCAAGTACAAGTGTGCTTGCTTTTCTCCCTCTCTTTTTTACCCACCTAGAAATATGGAACAGAAGTAATGAAGTTGCTACTAGTGTTCTTGCACCTGCAATCTTGTAAAGTAACAAATGGCAGAATTGCCATTTGGTGCTTTTATGAAGCAACAACCCAGATTTATTGCTCTGTTATGAAGGTGCAAACAGGATTTCTAGCAACAGCCTGGATCACATATATTAACTGTGGAGGAGGACTTTGCCCCACCAAGAGCCCTAGAGCGCATGAACGAGATTGGTTTTCATTAGCAGATTTGGGTCCAAGCCTAAATGGTTGATAGGATTTTCATTCTAGCCATAGCCATTCATCTCAGAAAACAAAAGCTGGGATTCAGTGTTTATGCTCAGTGTAATTAATCCACAACCATCTGTCCATCTTTTCTACTCTTGGGTTTCATTCTGACATTTATGTTTTTCATGCCAGAGTCAAAGCATTAACTAGCTGTGTTACTGAATGCATGATGTGATGCATTGTACATTGTAAAATATTAGTGTAGTTTAATTTCATTAGGATTACAGTGGGGAGAAAAGAAATGTAACCCTTGCCTCGCAAGCCAGGAAACTGACAAACCCCCCCCCCCTCTCACACACACATACATTGAGTCTTGGGGGATGGGCAAAACTCCCATTGAGTCACAGAAGGCAGGGATCTTAGAGCATAGGTCATAGAATCATAGAGCTGGAAGAGACCACAAGGGCCATCCAGTCCAGCCCCCTGCCATGCAGGAATAAACAATCAAAGCATTCCTGACAGATACCCATCCAGCCTCTCCTTAAAAACCTCCAAAGAAGGAGACTCCACCACACTTCCAGGAAGTGCATTCAACTTCTGAACAGCTCTTACTGTCAGGAAGTTCATCCTAATGTTTAGGTGGAATCTCTTTTCCCGTAGACTGGGTCCATTCCTCCGTGTTTTAGTCTCTAGAACAACAGACACAACCTGATCCAGAACTCCTCCAGAATTTTGGAGAAACTAATTAGAAATACTGAGGGCTTTTCCAGGCTACCCAATAATTCCAGGAAATGTTGATGCATTCTCTCCCAGGATTTCATGCCTTATACAGTCAGCCCTCCATATCCATGGATTCTGCATCCATGGATGCAACCATCTATGGATTGAAAATATTCCACTCACCCACCCCAAAAATCCAAAAAGCAAAACTTGATTTTGCTATTTTATATAAGGGACACCATATTACTATGCCATTGTATATAATGGGACTTGAGCATCCATGGATATTGGTATCCATAGGGGGTCCTGCAACCAAACCCCAGTGGATACCAAGGGCACATTGTAATGGTTGTTTTTTTCTTATATCCAGCCATCCCCTAAATTTGCCATGTTTTGAACTCTGGTTTATTGCTGGTTGTAATGCACACCTAATCTGCACATTTCTTTTTTACCACTCTTTTCTCTCCCTTGAGCTGTGGTGAGGGCATGCTATAGTGCCCCCAACAGGAACTCAAATCCTCTGCCCAAATGCTGCTCTCCATCTTACATATTATTTCTATTTTCTAAGGTGGATTTTTTTTAAAAAAAAATTGTATAGTCATAGTTCTAAAGTAATATAAGACTATACCATTTCAGTATTGTAACTCTAAAAAGAATGAGAAGAGGAGAAACATTCAAGCTGGTAACTGAAAAGGTAATGAGCAAACAAAGATCAATGGAACCTCCTTGGCAAAGGTCAAATCCCCAGTTGAAACATCATCACCCAAGTCACCCAAATATACACTGGGAAGAACTGAGGCAATGGATGCAGATATGTGATTTTACAGTGCATGTATTGGAGACTCCTAGGACAAAAATAAACACCCCTACCCAGCAGTGGGATTAAAAGGTTGCAGTTAGTACCAGAAACTCATCAGAAAAACACCAGGACAGGAAGAATGTTGTATGGATATCTGACACACACACACACACACACAATAATTACAGCTATAATCCCTGCCAAATCCTGAGGCTTTTGGCCAGTCTGAGGGAGTCCTGAATTTCTTGTAATTAGTTTCTCCGCCCCCAAATAATGAAGATATAACTGTTACATTACATTTCAATAGTAGTATAAAAGTTATATCATCATTATCTGTTCTATCTTCATTGTGACAAGCTGATCTTGGAAGCTAAGCAGGGTCAGCCATGGTTAGTACTTGTATGGGAGGCTGCCAATACATACCAGGTACTGTAGGCTATATTTCAAAGGAAGGAACTGGCAAAGCCAACTCTTGAGTATTCCTTGCTTAAGAAACCCCTATGAAATTCATGGGGTCACCATAAGTTGACAGGCAACTTGAAGGCACACACACACAAAGATTTCATTTGCTTTTGAACAATTAGAAAGTTAAAGGTTACTTTTTTAAAAATTTTAACAGTAAGAATAACAAGCTACTTTGGAGAGCTGTAACTGATTACTTTCTAAAAGTAACTTCCCCACATCATGTTTCTGTTATGAAATGTGGATATCTTCGTACTTTCAGTTCAGGGAGGAAGGAATTCATGGGCAACACAGGTGGGCAGGTTGAATCCAGAGCTTAGAAATGCTTCATTGCCTGAGAATTACTCCTGTTGGTAGCAGCAGCATCACACAGATCTATGCATTTCTATTTCTAATCATGGCAGTTCCTAGTGAAAGTTTTGCCCATGTTACAAAATTGTTTCAGTTTTATGTCATCCTCCCAAGAATCTCTGGAACTGCAGTTTTGGGTAGCTATGAAGGGTATGAATTAGCCACAGGGATGGGAGAATTTGTCCATTTCTTTATCTCTTGCAATTACAGTTGTCCCTTCATATTCACTGGGATTTGGTTCCAGGACCACCACCACTACCCCGTGGAAACCAAAATCCATGAATACTCAAGTCCCATTATATGCAATGGCATAGCAAAATGGTGCCCCTTATATAAAATGGCAAAATCAAGGTTTGCTTTTTGGATTATTATTTTTTAAAGAATATTTTCAAGCCATGAATACTTAACTCTGTGGATACCAAATCCATGGATATGGAGGGACAACATCATTATCATTATTATTATTATTATTATTTCAAAACAAGGATGGGCAACTCCAGCGAGTCCCTCCTCGGCCATACCTACTCCATTTTCAACCTGCTGTCCTTTTCAAGGGCTGCACCTAGCCATTTTGATGAAACTAGAAAGGGGTGTGTGATATTTAATGGCAGAATTATATCCAGTAGATTTCATTTCCATGTTCATGACTATTCGATGAACCCTCTGAAGTTCCATTCTTCCTCCCTCCCTCTCTCAGAAATGAATAAAAATGAAATCCTCCTCCCTCAGTTCTGGTCAGATTTGATAACAATATATTCCCAGAATGCAGTAGACCATATAGTTTTCAGCTGGGCATATAGATGTTAAAGATGAGGAGCCTTTATGTGGGGTGGGGGAGGCAGCGGTAACATGGTAGACATGACTCACTGGAAAAGATAATAAGACATGGCAAAGTGGAAGGTGGTAGGAAAAGAGGAAGAACACATTACAGGTGGATAGACTCAGTCAAGGAAGCCACAGCACTGAGTTTGCAGGACCTGACCTGGGCTATAAAGATGACTGGGACTCGTGGAGATCTTTCATTCATTGGTGACCATAAGTTGAAGCCAACTTGATGACAAATAACAACAACAACAACAACAACATGGTAGAATACATAGGGATCCAATCATTTAAGAACTTTGAAGACATTTCCTTTTACAGATTCTAAATGCCTCTGTCATGGACCAGTCTTCCAGTTTCTCCCACATTTGAATATTTAAATCTCAAATACTTTCCATCTTGAACATGAAGGAAAATGCAAACATTGGTTAATTCTTGTCAAGGACAGAGTGAAATGAAATTTTCATCCATCACTAGTTAGGGACAATGGTATTTTCCTCAGTTTTGGGGGGAGGGAGATTTTACCAGTGCTCTAAGTAATGTTATCTGTTTTAGCGTGCTTGGTTTATATGTTATATTCAAAGCTTTATGTGGAAATTATTTTACTGGAATAGTTAAATAATGAAAAGTGAATGGTAATTACTTCACTTATTTTATTTTAAACAAAAATGACTACATCAGAACACTATTTTAAAGGTCATATACCTAACAAGAGCTCTATGTGATATATCTTATATCAACAGTTTAACTTTGTTTTCCTGAGAAATAACTTTAATACTTTCAGCTTCATTCACTCTAGGCACAACTTTTTTATCAGCTGTTTCAAAATGAAAAATATCTGACTCAGAACAATGTTCTGTTTCCCTAAAAGATGGATATGAGTCTGTGGTTGCAGGCAACTTATTATAATTTGTCTTGACTACTTGTATTTGTGACTGATTGAGAATCAAGAGATTTTATGAAATAGAAATAAGCTTAGCACTGCATTCATTTGTTAGTCTGTTCCTCTGAGCAGTAGGGTCTGTCAATGCTTGTCTCCTTAGAAGAATATCTAGAAGTTCATATTAATATATTTGGCCTATGTAACATGATTGGTTGGAGTACAACAGCCCAGATAACTATGGAGATAGTTGGATGGATGGATAGATAGATAGATAGATAGATAGATATGGTATGGGAGAGTTTCCATGAAAAACAGAGTGTCAGAAAAATTTCCATCCCACCTCTCTAGTTAGGGTTGCCTTACCCATCCCAGAATGTAACTGCATTTCAAAGAATCGGACGAGAAAAGGGAATTTTTTTTTTTATTTATTTAGTTATTCAGCCACAAGGCTATCAGAGAGGCTTACAAATTGTTTTAAGCAATAGCTATTTACACATCTACACTGCATTAAACAGTTTCCAATGTGTGTTAGCTAATTGCCCCCCACAAGCTGGGTACTAGCAGAGGCAGTACAGCTTCTGGTTTGGGTACAGTACCCCCTTTAAAAATTTTAAAGATAATGTTGGAACATACACACACACCAGCAGCTATTTTGGACTCGAGAGTTCATTTTTTAAAAAAACTTTCCAGATCACTACTTGGTTGACAAAAAAGGCCTCTCTTGGGATTAAAATGGCCCCAAGGTACCAAAAAATGTGGCACTATTGGCCCTCACACCTGGTAGGGGGCACAGGAGCCATTTTGGTCCAAAATAATTTGAGGTTGTGGAGGAAAAAAATCCCATGTGGTGAGGTGATGTGGCCCTCCAAGGTCTCATGAAGGTCCAGTGTGATTCCACTCCCCCCCCCAATCCCCTGGGAATTACCATCCCAGCACAGAGGCAGACATGCTACTCACCTCCTTTCTATTTTATTTATTTATTTATTTCAGTATTTAAGTATTTATAACCCGCTCTACAGCCACAAAGGCTCTCAGAGTGGCTTACAAATTGTTAAGCAATAGCAATTTACACATCTACCCCACATTAAGCAGTTTCCAATGTGTGTTAGCTATGAAAGGCAGAGCATAAGTTTGTGTTGCAAGTGAGCTCAGTACAGTATTCACTACAGCCAAGTTGCTGTTAAAAACAGCACAGGATAAAATCTTTAAGGCAATGTACCAAGGGTCTTGCTTGTTTTGTCTTCTTTAGCAGTCAGTGACCTTGATCTGCAGAGACTAGCTTGATTGAGTTGGAAGAACTGCTTGCCTCTTCTGTCATGTTGCCTTCTGGGCATGGTTTGAGGGACTGGCTGATGGAAGTGAGGCAGATCACGCCAGTAGGAAAGATTTTATTCTAATCTCATTTCCCCTCATGAAAATATTTATTGGCTTTTTAAAAATCCACAGCAAATTGCTTAAACACTTTGAGCCATACAACAAACACAACTAAACCTATTTCTGTTTGTTGATTTGTGAACGTACTTCACCAGTGTGGCCCAATAAGGCCTGAGGAAAGCCTAAAATCTTCTTGGAATTGCAGGTGGTTGTGTTGGTCTGTGTGACGTAATGCCAGCCAAGCTGTCCTCCGTACTTAGCACTGGCTGCCTGTCACTGCCACCCACTCCAGGTCCCCCTTTCCTAATCCCTTATCTGGACTGGGGCCTGAGTCTCCAGGTAACCCTTTCTCTCTGGATAGATTTACTTACTAGTGTGGATTCACTTGGTTAGCATGACCTTTCCCTTTTATTATAAGGGAAATAAAGCACGATGAGTCAGTGGAACTTTAAACAAGAAACTTATTTGGTTTATTATATCACAGAAGTTACAAACTCCAGAACTGTGTGATTACTTAATATAGAACAAATGGCTCTCTCACTTAGTTCCACTTAGTGTTCCTTTTAGGGACAAACTATTTATCTTTAAACATACACTTTATTTCTTCAGTCTCTCAACTGCTTCACACAGCACTCCCACTATTTCTCATACATCTGACACATCCCACAGCTTTCCTTCAACTGACACTCTCAACTGACATCCTCTCAGATCACTCTCACAGAGACCCCTCCCACCACAGCTTCTTGCACTGGGATTGCCTCCCGTTGTGTATGCTTTCCAACCTGGTTCTTCACAGTCGGTTAGACCAAACCCAGAAGCCACTGAACAGCAATCCCTTTTATTAGGACCAAAATGACCTGAGAGCCTTCTCGGTGGCTGCTCCCACGCTCTGGAACTGCCTTCTGCAGAGCCTAGGCTGGCCCCCTCCCTGCTTTCCTTTCACTGGTAGGCAAAGACCTTTTTGTTTAAGCCAGCTTTTAATGTGTAAGTAGGGGAGCTTCTTAGTAGGATGTTGTATTTCTCTTTTAAAACTTTTTTTTATCCCTTTTAAATTATTTTATACCATTTTATGTAGTGATTTTTAATGGTTTTAAATTTTATTGTAAAAGTATTTTAATTGATTCTCTCTTCGCCTTGGGTCCCACTCTGGCAGAAAGGTGGCATACAAATGAAATACAGTATGACCCCTGTTCTGACTTTATATTTGTTCTGACTGCCAGCAACTCTTCAGAATCTTGTGCAGAGGTCTTTAACATCACTTGTAACATACTGAACTTGGGACTTTCTGACTGTGGAAGAGGAATCATTTTCCCTTCTTATTGCTTAGCTGTAGAAATTATTCAGCATTGGGGGAGGGAAGGAGAAGGAATGTTCATAGTTAATGGGCTTATTTCTACCATAGCATCATCTTTGATCTATTTCTTATACCTTTATTTTTAAATTATTTGTTAAAATATTTTTCCCTCCCTTTATCACAAGATCACAGAGCAGTGTATCTTCCTACCATTTTTGACAGGACTCTTCAAACTCTGTGTTCATGCAGTTGTGAATAATGAAAACCTTGCATTTTCCTTTTAAATTAACCCCCAAATAAGTTTCTGGTCCCTAGGATTGTTGAGAAAAGTAATGAATATAGTACTGGGCTTAGGCACAGATGATTCAAATCTGCTTGATCGTGAACCTCACTATGTGGTTATGATCAGACTGCTGTCACTGAGCCAGGTTTATTTTATGAGTCTGTTGTAATGGTAAATGAGACAACAATCATAAAACATTCTACACAGCAAGCAAACGAAAAGGCAGCCTTGTGACTACAGTGTTTCCTAAAACCATAGTCCCAACTAGAGTCAATGGAACTTGTCTAAAGCTTAGTTCTCTCTGATTCAGTGAGTTTCCTTTCCTAGGATTAGCAATTGGGTTTAAAAGAAAACTGAGAAGGTGTGTGCGTGCGTGCAAACATACACGCGCACACAGAGTCCACCAGTTAGAGGAGAGTCGAGACAGAGTTGAGCAATCATCAGTCACAGTTCGTGGTGTCCAGGTCAGTGAGGGGAGGTGGGGATGAATTTGCCCTGGGCTTTAGTCCAGACTAATAAAGGTGCCATCCAAGATCCTGGACCCTACTCTCCTAAATAGGTTGGAGGACTCCTTGGATTACTCTGTTGAATACTGGAATAAAACCTGGAGTGGATTCAGTGTCCCACTGGGAATGATTGAGTTCCATTATTGGCTGCTTTTTAGAAGCTTATGCATTGTATTTATAAAATATAAGAAACCAAGTTTAATCAGCAGTTAAACATGGCAACTGTACAATACTGTAAAATTGCAACTCTGTACAAACCCATTGAAAGCAACAAACTATTACTATTTCACTGAATTTCAGAATATCACAAAAATAATCAGCCCCTCCCCCAACCCCGCAAAAGTTGCATTCTGCTGGGGCTTCCTTTTATCCCAAAGCAGAGGGGTCCTTGCAACACAGGAAGGTATCCATCTGCTGACAAAAATTGGTAGGGAAGTAACTTGTCTTGGATGGGAACAGATTTCATAAAGTGGTACCACCAGAGTGAAGGTCCTGCATGCTTCTCACTGCCACAAACCTTATTTAGGTGTGTGCTTAGAAACAGCTGGAATGTGTCCAGAGGAGGGCAACCAAAATGGTGGGAGGTCTGGAAGCCATGCCCTATGAAAAGCAGCTTAGGGAGCTGGATATGTTTAGCCTGGGGAAGAGAAGGTTGAGAGGTGACATGATAGCCATGTTTAAATATTTGAAGGGATGTCATATTGAGGATGGAACAAGCTTGCTTTCTGCTGCTCTAGAGACTAGGACACAGAGCAATGGGTTCAAACTACAGAAAAAGAGATTCCACCTAAACATTAGGAAGAACATCCTGAGAACAAGAATCATAGAATCATAGAATCATAGAATCATAGAATTGCAGAGTTGGAAGAGACCACGAGGGCCATCCAGTCCAACCCCCTGCCACGCAGGAAATCACAATTAAAACATCCCCGACAGATGGCCATCCAGCCTCTGCTTAAAGACCTCCAAGGAAGGAGACCCCACCACGCTCCGAGGGAGTGTGTTCCACTGCCGAACAGCTCTGACTGTCAAAAAGTTCCTCCTCATGTTGAGGTGGAATCTCTGTTCCTGGAGCTTGCACCCATTGCTCCGTGTTCCAGTCTCTGGAGCAGCAGAAAACAAGCCTGCTCCATCCTCAGCGTGACATCCCTTCAAATACTTAAACAGGGCTATCATATCGCCTCTAAACCGTCTTTTTTCCAGGCTAAACATACCCAGCTCCCTAAGTCTCTCCTCATAAGGCATTGTTTCCAGACCTTTCACCATTTTAGTTGCCCTTCTCTGGACACGCTCCAATTTGTCAATATCCTTTCTGAATTGTGGTGCCCAGAACTGGACACAGTATTCTAAGTGAGGTCTGACCAAGGCAGAATAGAGTGGCACTATTACTTCCCTTGATCTAGACACTATACTTCTATTGATACAGCCCAAAATTGCATTGGCCTTTTTAGCTGCCGCATCACACTGTTGGCTCATGTTCAACTTGTGGTCTACTAGGACTCCTAGATCCCTTTCGCACATAGTCTCATTCAGCCAGGTCTCTCCCATCCTATATTTATGCATTTCATTTTTCCGCCCTAAATGCAGTACTTTACATTTCTCCGTATTGAATTTCATTTTGTTAGCTTTGGCCCAGCTCTCCAGTCTATCCAGGTCATTCTGAATTTTGATCCTGTCCTCTAGGGTATTAGCTACTCCTCCCAATTTGGTGTCATCTGCAAATTTGATAAGTATGCCCCTAATTCCCTCATCTAAGTCATTGATAAAGATGTTGAATAGCACTGGGCCCAGGACAGAACCCTGTGGCACCCCACTGGTCACATCTTTCCAAGACGAAGAGGAGCCACTGCTGAGCACCCTTTGGGTTCGGCCGGTCAACCAATTACAAATCCATTGAACAGTTAACTTGTCTAGCCCACATTCTACAAGCTTGTTTGCAAGAATGTCATGGGGAACCTTGTCAAAGGCCTTACTGAAATCAAGGTATGCAATGTCCACAGCATTCCCTTCATCTACCAAGCTGGTAACTTTATCAAAAAAAGAGATCAGATTAGTCTGGCATGACTTGTTTCTCTGAAACCCATGCTGACTTTTTGTGATTATGGCATTGCCTTCTAAATGGTCACAGACTCTCTGTTTAATGATCTGTTCTAGAATCTTCCCTGGTATTGATGTCAGACTAACTGGACGATAGTTGTTGGGATCCTCTTTTTTCCCCTTTTTGAAGATGGGAACAACGTTTGCCCTCCTCCAGTCTGCTGGGACTTCTCCTGTTCTCCAGGAGTTCTCAAATATTATTGCCAATGGCTCTGAGATTATATTTGCCAGCTCTTTTAATACTCTTGGATGTAGTTCATCTGGTCCTGGAGATTTAAATTCATTTAGATTAAGAAGGTATTCCTGTACCACCTCTTTACTTATTTTCAGTTGGATTTCCCCTATTGTGTCCTCTGTTCCATTCTCCTCAGGTTGGTCCTCCTTTTCCTTTTCTGAAAACACTGAGGCAAAGAAGGTGTTGAGTAATTCTGCCTTTTCTCTGTCCCCTGTTAGCATTTTGCCATCTTCTCCACGTAGTGGCCCTATCATTTCCTTCTTCCTCCTTTTGCTGCGGACATACCCAAAAAAACCCTTTTTATTGTTCTTAACCTCCCTAGCAAGCCTGAGCTCATTCTGCACTTTAGCTTTTCTGACTTTACTCCTACACGTGTTCGCTATCTGTTTGAATTCTTCTTTGGTGATTTCCCCCCTTTTCCATTTCCTATACATGTTCCGTTTAAAACTTAGCTCCATTGAAAGTTCTTTAGTCATCCATCCTGGTTTCTTGAGACACCTCCCATTTTTCTTCCTCAATGGTACTGTTTGAAATTGTGCCTTCAGTATCTCCCTTTTGAGAAAGTCCCATCCGTCTTGAGGTCCCTTCTCTTTTAGTATTCTTGACCATGGGATCATCCCCAGTATTTCCCTGAGTTTATTGAAATCAGCTCTCCTAAAGTCTAGAATGCGTGTCTGACTATGCCTGGCTTCTCCTTTCCATTGTATAACAAACTCCAGGAGAACATGATCACTCTCACCTAAGGATCCCACCACTTGCACCCCATTAACAAGGTCGTCTCTGTTGGTTAGGATCAGATCTAAAATAGCTGACCCCCTTGTTGCCTCTTCCACCTTTTGGACCATGAAATTGTCTTCCAGGCATGTAAGGAATTTGCTAGACCTTGTAGTTTTGGCTGAGTTAGATTGCCAGCAAATATCAGGATAGTTGAAGTCACCCATCACTACTACATCTCTCCTTTCTGCATGTATGTTCATCTGTTCTAGAAAGGCAACATCCAATTCCTCCGTCTGATTTGGGGGTCTGTAGTAGAGTCCCACAATAACATCCCTGTTGTTTCCCTCCCCTTTAATTTTTATCCAGATGCTCTCCACCTGGCTTCCAGTATTGATGTCATGGATCACTTCACTGGTGTAAATATCCCTGACATATAATGCTATTCCTCCTCCTTTCCTGTTTGGCCTGTTTCTCCTATAAAGGTTATACCCCTCTATTCCTACATTCCAATCATGAGACTCGTCCCACCAGGTTTCAGTAACGCCTATTATATCATATTTGTTTTGTAGTGCAAGGAGTTCTAGTTCATCTTGCTTATTTCCCATGCTCTGTGCATTAGTGTAGAGACATCTGAGACCATGTGTTCCCTTTACTTGCGCCCTGTGCAAGTTTTTTTGCCTCCCACTGTTGGGTCCTTGTGCTGTTTGCCTTGTTCCCTCTATGACAGTTTGACTATTTTCTCCAGCCCTTTTGCCTTCCAGAATACTGTCTCCCTCCCCCATTTGACTCAGTTTAAAGCCCTCCTGATCAAATTCTTGAGAGTGTTGGCAAAAATGTTTCTTCCAACTGTTGTAAGATGCACCCCATCTCTTGCCAGAAGTCCCCCTGCATGGAAGCGCAGTCCATGATCCAAGAATCCAATTTGTTCTCGGCGACACCATCTACGGAGCCAGTTGTTTACGTCGGCTATTTTCCTCTCCCTTCTTGGACCATGCCCTTCAACTGGCAGAAGAGACGAGATGACCACCTGTGCGTTCATTTCTTTCAGCTTCCTCCCCAGGGCCTCATAATCTCTTCTGATCTTGGGAAAGCTGTGCCTTGCAGTATCATTGGTTCCCACATGGACCAAAAGGAAGGGGTAATGATCCGTAGGCTTGATGAGTCTTGTCAGCCTCTCGGTCACATCACAGATCTTTGCCCCAGGGAGACAACACACCTCCCGAGTCATCTTGTCAGGCCCACATACCACTGCTTCTGTACCCCTCAGCAAGGAGTCCCCCACCACCACCACACGCCTCCGCTGAGGCTTCGCAGCTGCTGTTCCTTGCGGTGGTCCTCTCAAGGTCCCCTGCTCTACCCCTGAAGTCTGTCCATGCTGTTCTTCCTCGTTGTCCTTGATAAGGGAAAGGGCTTCAAATCGATTCTGTAGCTGCAAGCTGCTGGAAGAATCCCTGGATTTTCTTGTTCTGTGTGTGACATTCCTCCAGCTGTCTACTTCCTGTGTCCGTGAAGTGACCCTCTCCTCCACAGCCACTTCCTCTGTGCGGTCCCCATCCAAGAGTGTTCGTTCTGTTCTGTCCAGGAAAACCTCTTGCTCCCGAATCTGTTGAAGTGTAGCTACCCGTGTCTCCAGCTGCTGTACTTTCTCCTCCAAGAGGGCTACCAGCTTGCATTTGGTGCATGTGAAGTTCTCCACGTCTGTAGACAAGAATAGAAACATCGCACAAGTGTTGCAAGTGACTGCTGCAGTCCCCTCAGTGTCCATGATGAGAGCTTTTAGGTAATCTAAGAACTCTTAGTTAACGCTGAGAATGCTAAGCTGTACTTTTAGGTCTGCTGTATTTTTGTTTGGTTACTGAAATTCGCGCGCCGTTAGGCTTGCGCCTCTGGCTCTTGAGGGTAAAAGGGGAAGTTCAGAAGTTCAAGCCCCTCAGCAACAAGCAGCCTCTCCCAACAGTTTTTTTAAAAAAATTCAATCTCCCCAGTCAGAATGGCTGTCCAGAAGTTGCTTCCTTCTTCTCCCTGGCAGGAAACTGGCAGGAAACTTGCTGTCCAGAAGCTGCTCTCCTTCTCTCTGGCAGGAAACTGGAGATGTTCAGCAGTGGAATGCACTGCCTCGGAATGTGGTAGACTCTCCCTTTTTGGAGGTTTTTCAACAGAGATCGGATATCCATCTGTCAGGAATGCTTTGTGTATTCCTGTAGGGCAGGGGGTTGGACTGGATGGCCCTTGTGGTCTCTTCTAACACTATGATTCTTTGAGCACAGAAGGCTGCCTTATACTGAGTCAAACCCATCTAGCCCAGAACTGTTGGTAACAGCTTTCAAAGGATTCATATAGGATTGCTTTCCACTTCCATCTGGAGATGCTGTGAATGAAACCTGGGACTTTTCACACCCAAAGCAAGTGCTTTAACACTGAGCCACAGTCCCTCCCTAAAGCTGTGGCCCCTCCCCTTAAAATTCTTAAGTTGGAATGTTAAAGCAAGTGTTTCAGTTTGGTTAGATGTCACATAAACTACCGTAGTTCAAAAAAATTGAAAAGGAAAAGAAAAGAAGCATTCAGAGGTGCACGGGACTCAAATGGTTAACACCCAAGTGTTTACATGCCCCATCTTTCCTCTTGCACACAGATCCCCTATGATTGTGGGCTGATTTCCCTTAAGTTGTCTTGTGATTTCAAAACAGGGCATACTATCATAAGCTCTTGCCTTCAGTTTTTGATTGGAAACAGGCTTTCAGACCATGGTTTGAAGGTCAGCACTAATAATCATTTACCCAGTTTGGTCATTGTGACAAACTTTGGTTAGAGCAACCTGGAACAGGAGGAGTCATAGAATCATAGCATTGGAAGGGATCTTGTGGGTCATATAGTCCAATCCCTGCTCAATGCATTATCTCCAGCTAAAGCATCAGCAGCAGGTAACTGTCCAGCCTCTTTTTGAAAACATCAAGAGAATGAGACTCCATCACCTCTCTAGGCAATTAGTTCCATTGCCAAACCATTCTTATTGTCAAGAAGTTTCTTCTAATGTTCAATCAAAATCTGCTCTCCTGTAACTTCAAACCATTAAAAGAGGGAGGGAAAGGTCTCCAAAACATGGTATAGAATAAGAGTGGGAAATATGTAGCCCTCCAGCTGTTCTTGGAGTGCAACTCCCATCAGCCCAAACCAGCATATCCAGTAGTAAGGAGTGTTGGATGTTGCATTCTAACAACATCTGGAGGACCACATGGTCTCCATTCCTGCTCTAGAGGTTTGCTGGAATTGAAATACAGTCGGACCTCTGTGTCTGCAGGTATTCGGTTCCTGGACTTACCACAGATACCGGAAACTGTGGATAACAGTGAATACCATTGAAAATAATGGGATTTCCAATTTAAAATACTATAAAGTTGCCTTGGGGTGGCCTAGAAAATGTCTAGAGAGGATGCCTCTCTAGGCATTTTCTAGAAAGTCTCTATGGTATGTATTCTTTTTGTGTCCCATGGATTACTGAAAATGTGGATAGTGGTTCCACAGATACAGAGGTCCGACTGTGGAGATTTTCACACGGGCTATATATCCCATGGCAGGAACAGAACAGGGTCAGGAAAGGTTTTCCCTTTCGGACGACGTTGACCCCGTTCTGTCCTGCATCCACCCTACTCCCGTGACTGTTCCAGAACAATGTAATCATGATTTTTCATCGTGAATAGACCTCCCGTTCTGTCGCTATAATGCAATCACAGGTGTGTGAACAGGAGCCCCGTTCCTGTTCCGAAATGACAGCCACGGAGGGGAGGTCCGTTCCGAGTACTTCCTGGTATGATCTGGACATCCAGGTAAGTGACACCCTTTATTTTACCCTCCCTGTTTTGATTATGTGATTTAAAGAGTGTTTTTGTGCTTGGTGAACTGATTTTATGTTTGGGGGAGTTTTATTTTTTAAATTTACTGTCCGGCGTTATCACGTGATAACGTGATAACATTTCAGACGGCCGGTCGTAAAAGCAGCCTTACGACAGCTGCATTTATGGCCAGCCAGCAAGGGGAGGGGGAGCCCGTTCCTGCTGCGGAATTAAGGTGAGTGTGTGAAAGATTTATGTTATTCCGTGGCAGGAACGGGAGAGGAGGTAGCGGGGCAGTAACAGGGCATTTTGGCCCCGTGTGAAAATCTCCTGTATATTGTTGTTAACTGACCTCACACTTTTAATAAAGTTTTGCAGAATATGTGCTTGTTCTTTAAATGCCTATGTCATTTCTGATGTTATTTGTTGTAGAAATCTATTCTATGAAGACTGTGCCAGAATGGCAAGCCGCTCTGGATAAATCCCTTATTGAGGCAGCAAAGTTTCCCCTCCCAGTGGAAGTGTTTAAGGTAAAATGTCTATTACTCCTTCTTCAACTAAATAAACCCACACATACACACACAAAGGAAGCTGCTAGTTAGTGCTATTGTACACGCAAATGCCTGATGAAATTTTGATCTACAGTATTTTCAACAAATAATGGGGGTAGAAATTGGTCTTTATGGAAGCTGCCAATTCCTTGCTTGCTACTTCTTCCTGCTGCTGCCATTTTTAAAGCTTGGCAAGTCAAATACATTTCATGGGCTGCCTGTTGAATCCAAATTTGCCTTTGTGTATTAGAATGGAAATTCATCCATGCTGACATGTTTGTCCCGGTTGTTATTCTTTCGTAGTGGGAGGGCTCAGCTGGACTCTTGAATGCACGTCTGAAGCTTCTGTCGGCCCAAACATCACATATTAAAAATACAAGGCTACCTATAAATTTGTCCATTGATCTGTCTTGGGGAGGGCAAGTGTCAGAGGCTAGGGAGCATCCCAGAAGACTGTAGAGGATCACACCCTTCACACAAAATGGAAAATTTTGCCCCCCAAATGATCATGCCTCCAAATGACCCCTATCTCTAGGGGATGTGGGGGACATTTTCATTTTTAAAAATATTTTTGGGCTCTCCTCAAGCCCTTTTAGGCCCAAGTGAGTTTTCTTTTACAACACGAAATGACCTGGAACACACACTCTATTCACTTCCTGTGTTGTTGTTTTTTAAAAAAAGGCCTTTCCTGGGTCTAAAATGGCCTGGGGAGACAAAAACATGGCATAATGACCTCACATGTAGAGGGCATTTGGGGGCAAAAAGAATTGACCTGTGGGGTACCCACAAAATTGGCCCTGTAGGATACACGTGACCCACAGGCTATGCTGTAACCATCGCTGGTCTTATCTAGTCTAGCACTAACCAGTCTAAATGGCAGCATCTCTCCAGTTTTAGACAAAGGTTCTTTCCAGCCCAAATATCTAGAGATGGAGGAGAAATTTGTTAACATTTAAATAGAAAATTACCTAATTTAACCCTTTTGAAACATCTCAGAGTAGTAAATATATACATCAAGACTAAGCAGTCCAGTAATAATTGGTACTGAGGCCTAACACAACATTTAAAAAAAAAATCCAATAGCAGTAAAAAAAAAATGAAAAGAAATAATATCTTTGCTAGATATATTAGAATTGGTTGAGGGGTTTTTTTTTCTAGACCAGATTTTTTAAAATACATTTAAACATTTAATCTATTCATGGCATATTTAAAGGCCTGATACTTTTGCTGGGGGAATGGACTATAATAAGCACATATTAATTAAAAATTAATGTTTATTTCATGGTTTCTTTTCTTCAGGGACAGTATACTCCAAATTAATCTAGTTTCCCAGGCTTTCTCCCATTTTTGTCCTTGCCTAGATTTCAGCTTCTTGCCAGCTATGATTGTCAAAGCAGTATATTCTCGAGCGGATACTTCTTACTTGTGAATTCTGGCTCCCTGCAGTGAGGATACATCTGTATGGAAAACTCTGCAGGTTTAATAAAAGGAGAAGGTTATGAATTGCAAAGAAGTGCAGGCTATCTTACAAGATAGCTCTTAGCAGGGACTCGGTTGCTTTTGCTTTCAAAAAGGCTCAGTTCCAGCAAAGAACAGATAGTGGAATTATTGTTATTAAAATCCTATTATGGCTATAACATCCATTTGTGCTGGAATCAGCTCACTTCTTTGATTAAAATCAGCTTGTTGGAAGCAATAATGTTCACCCTGACATTGGGAGGGAAGGAAACCCATGTGGATACTGTACAGACACAGTTGTGTTTTGTACAATGAATTGTGTGCCCTCTGGAACTAAGTCCTTGACATTGCACTGAATACTCAAAACCCAGCTTGCTTTTAAAGAACCAGCCAAATGGTTTTACCAGAGGCAGATAGTTTTTCTGCATATGGAGACAATGAACATGCCGGTAGTGGAAGATTCAATGACTTTATTAATTTAGCAGACAAGACATCTAAACGTTAGAAAAGCAGTTCCTTTATTCTAGATGTTATAAAGAGAAGAAACTCACATCTCTGTTCAGCTGTTGGGAGCCCTGGGGGAACAACAACAGAAACAGCCCTCTGGCCAATGCGAAGCACCTTGCCAGGTCTATGTCAAGACTCCCCAGGGCAAGTCCCCAGGGCTTTACATGGATCAAGCCCCTTTTGATCTATCACACCTGCACTTCTTTTGATGTATGCCTCAAGTTACTCACACCTGCACTTATTTGATAAATTCTAACAAACTAATTAACTGCAGCTATTCAACTTTCTATGTTTCCAGTTAACTCTCTCTCTCTGGCTTTTCTTTGCAAACAAAGATTCAGGAAGGATTCATCCTGCGCTTTCTGCAAGCGTGCTGATGACTAAAAAGGCCAATCGGAGATAAACAAGTCTGTTTGCAGAAAGCACAGCAGAAGGTCTCCTTGGGCGATGTTTCCGGTTGTGATTCTTACTGTGTTGTCATTTCTCTTCAAGACTTGTTCGGTGTGAGTTCTCAAATAAGGCTGCAGCATTGTGGATAGTGCGTCTCCATGCCTCCCAATGTGAGGCCATGGTAGACCATTGTTGGTGATCAGTTTGGCCGAGCCTGAGATGTTGTTTCAGGGAGTCCTTGTATTGTTTGCTCCTCCGCCCCTTCTCCCTTCCTTCTCTTTTTCCTTCAAGGTCATACCAGCTTTACACTAAAGATAAACACAAGTAAAAACCAAGATCACATTGGCTACTGCTAGATAAACCCAATGCTGCACTGGTTTCTGGAGAGAGTAGCCAAATTGGCCAGTGTGATGGAAAAACTGACCCATGTCTCCTAATCCTCCTTGTACAATATTCTTTTGGTGTATTGCCACTATGCGGATGTCTAGCTTTCACACAGAATCCTGCAACCAGAATCCTGTTGGGGTTTGATGCTAGAAAAAAAAATAGGGTTACACTATTAGATCTACTTTTTCCAGTATTGTGAAAGGAGGTATCCAGTACTTCCTTGTGCAAACCATCTGTTCAGCAGCACAATGAGTGCAAGACAGTACATAGCACCCTCGTATCCACTGATTCGCGAATCACAGATTCAATTTTCCACGGTTGGTGATGGCGGGGGAAGGGAAGGAGAGGAGGGATCTCACCTCCCCGTCCTTTCCCCTGGGAGGGCTTCTGTTGCTGCCATGGCAGTCACGGGAGTGAAGGGGGGAGGAGCCATCTGACCTCGTCCCTTTCCCGACCCCGCGATCACCACTGTGGCAGGGCCATGGGCGAAGGGGGAAGGGGGAGGAGAAGCGAACTGGCCTTGTCCCTTTCCCCCTTTGCCCCTGTGATTGATGGTGCAGCGGGGCCATGGCGGGGGCAAAGGGAGAAGGGGCGGAGGAGCAACCCCCCCTTTTCTGGGATGGCCCCCCAGGATGGCATTTGCTATTATCCACAGAATTTGCCATCCGTGGCAGGGCCCAGAATTAATCTGCCACAAATGCAGCGGAGCTACTGTATCCAGTCACAGTTCAAACAGCCATGGACTGGCCCCAGGGATGTGCTAGGAGTGCTCTCTCATGCCACTGCTGGGCTGGCAACCTTTATCCTCCCTCTTTAGATGGTATATAATTAGCCATATAAGTGCACTGGTGGAACTTTATGCTCTGCCAGCTTCTGTGCGATCTTGTTCTAAATGCATACTCAGTTCTTCTTCTCTTGCTACTCCTCAGCTCTCATTATATAGTGGTTGAAATCCTACAATGTACTTGCATCATGTAAATTTGCATTCACATAGTTACACAGTGCTGGTGCTAGAGAAATATATAAATTAATTGGCATCCTGAAAGGAAAACATATATGGGAGTCTTACACTTTCCTCTGGAGCCTGAGCAGCCAAAAAAGGCTACATGGGGGGGAAAAATTATGTTTATTTTGAAGTTGAATTTTGGGGTGCTTACTAGAATAGTATACTTAAGAGAGAACCACACTCACTTCCACATCTACCAAAATGTTTGGTCCATCCAGCATATTTAAGTGTTGTTCTCCATAAGCAAGCTGAGGGTTACCAAGAGCATAAATTGATTTCCCCACCCCACTCCGCTTCCAAGGGATCCAACCAGTTATCGGTGGTGGCTTTCATGTCAATGGAGCTGTGAGCTCACACCAAGGCCTTGACTACACAGCAAAAAATAAAATAAAATAAAATCTGGAAACAATTTGGGAAGAATATAAGTGATCCTCACGTTCAGAGGGCCAGATACATGCTATTCGGAAGGAAGGGGGCTGAACACTCCATACAGACTGTGATAACAGCTTTCACTGCTTTTCATGATCTTTTTAAAAAAGTGCAGGAAAAACAGCACTATTGGCTGTCTGATCAACCAGCAACCACCTCGGAAAAAGGGACACTCAGCAGAGCTGAAATGTGGTTGGTTGGACCTCAGAGGGGGAGGGCTTGCAAGGGATACCTTGCAATGCAGGAACCGTCATTGTTGTTATGGACACAGATACACGGAGCAGCTCTTCCTGCTGGTCTTCCCACTTTGCCACCACAGCCCTCCGTCTGCCTGTTCTGCTCCTCTTTCCCTTCCCCCACCCCCTTCCCCCGCATTTGCTCCTCAGACCAGCGATAGCCAGCGAGTGAGTGAGGGAGCAGCTGGGGCCCCCTCCCCGGCACACAGGCCCTGAACGACCTGCCACCCACCCGCCAGTCAGGAAGACTGAGCTCTCGCTTGCTTGCTCCCTCCCTCAGCCTGGCCCTTCGGCTTGGGGATGGGGCAACTGCTGCCTGTCGGCCACAGCTGGAAGGGGTGAGCCCTTCAGCAGTGGCCCTTCAGCTGCCCATCCCTTCATGTCCCTGGTGGCAGAGGATTCCTGTGATGGGTGGCCCGTGTTGTGCGCGCTGGGTCTGCCCCACTTGGCCCTTGCGCGTCCTGTCCAGTGCCCTGGCCCTCAGTGGCTGCTGTGGCTGCTGCTGTCAGGCACAGAGGCCAAGTGGGATGGGTGAGGGCTGAGTGGGGAAGTCCTGGCTCACACAACACAGACCACCCATCATAGGAAGCCTCTGCCACCGGGGACACGGAGGAATGGGCAGCTGAAGGGCTGCCGCTGAACGCCCCTCCCGAGCCCCAAGCCAAAGGGCTGGGCCAAGAGAGGGAGGGAGGGAGCGAGCTTGATGACTGACTGGCAGGCAGGCAGTGTGTCTATCAGGGCCTGTGTGCCAGGAAGAGGGGCCCGGCTCCTCCCTTGCTCGCTCACTGGCTGTCGCCTGTCCTTCCCTCCTCGGGATCAGGGCCACATTTGGCAGACTGTTGGCTGAGAGATCGTTTGCCTGGCCTTCAGCAACCTCCCCCTTGTCCCCGTAGGCAGCCATATGGACTACAATCTCAGGTATTTTCATGGTTTCATGGTCACCAAATATGTGAATGCATCGTGGGCACAATTTGGGACAGGACCAAAATGGAGGTAACACATTATTTCCCAGATTTAATTCTCCTGTGTAGCTGACCCCCAGGTTTTAATCTAGATTTTTAAGGAGCTATCCAAAGTGCTGAACCCATTTCCCACTAATAGTTCAGCACTTTGGTTAGCTTCTTTAAGGTTCAGACGATCCCTGGGTGGATTCACTGCCCAGTGATGCGGGAGTCACCAGCTGCCACTAGATTCAATTTGAGATGGTTGTCAGCTTATGCTTTAGGTTATAACTACTAGAACTTGACATTTGAACTAAGGTTGCCAGGTGAAATAGGGACAGGGCTCCTGTCTGTTTAATGGTTGCATAGAAGAAGGAAATTGCTTGCATGTGTACATGCCCCTGGGTGTATATGTGTGAGCATCTTCAGTGACTGGAAATAATTAAAAGATTCTTTGTGACCCCAAATTTGTTTTAAAATCTTAACAACAATTTTGAAAGTCACTGTTTAAATCAATGGTTCTCAAACCGTGGTCTTTGAGTTGTTTTGAACCAACTTCCAGAAGCCCCAGGCAGTGTGACCAATGGTTAAGAATCCTGGGAGCTGAAGTACCAAACATCTAGATGATGATGTTAATGGGATGATAATGATCAATGTCTCATCTTATTTTCATACACTACTTTGGGGAAGTAATTGGTGAGTTAGCCATTTTAATTGTTTTAACTGATTTTCAAAATTTCAAACATAAATTATTAATTTTATAATTTTCACTAAAATAATTAGCATTAAGACCTAAAAGCAATTGTTAGTTCCAACTAGAGAGAACCTACTGAATCAGTGGAACTTACATCCATGTTGATTTATGAAATTGCTATTATTTAATGATCCTACTTAAATTGGGATTAACAATTGGATTAGGCCTAAGAAATTAATTTCTGAATTTGGGCTAATGTTAACTAATTAGCTTCAACACTAATGTTTTTCCAAGCTCCCCTTCATTTGCCTTTGCTTTTTATTGCTCAGGCAAAAGCATGTAGAACCCATGCTTTTGCCTGATGCATCTTATTCTCATCAGAAGAGCAAACTCTTCCAAGCTTGCCTTGGAATAACTCAAAAACGATCCAAGTATTTCAAAAGATTGAAGGGGTATCTGAAGAACTCTGGTGATTTCTGGGCCAAATTGAGGGCTTGGAAATTTATCATTACACATCTCCACCAGCCCTTCCCATCCCATGAATTGTCTGTCAGCTTCCTGGCCCCTCACTTAAAATCATAGAATTGTAGACTTGGAAGAGACCACAAGGGCAATCTAGTCCAACCCCCTGCCCTGCAGGAATACACAATCAAATCATTTCTAACAGATGGCCATCCAACAACCTCTATTTAAAAACCTCCAAAGAGGGAGACTCCACCACATTCCAAGGCAGCACATTCCACTTCTGAACAGCTCTTTCTGTCTGTAAGTTCTTCCTAGTCTGTAGGTGGAATCTCTTTTCCTGTAGTTTGAGTCCATTGCTCTGTATCCTAGTCCCTGGAGCAGGAAAAAAAATAAGCTTGTTCCCTCTCCAGTATGACATCCTTTCAGATATTTAAACATGGCTATCATGTCCCCTCTTAACCTTCTTAGGTTCCATACAGAGCTCCCTAAGCCGCTTCTCATAGAGCATGGCTTCCAGATCTTTTTACCATTCTGGATGCCCTCCTCTGGATACATTCCAGCTGGTCAATATCCTTCTTGAATTGTGGTGCTCAGAAATGGACAGTATTCCAGGTGAGGTGTGACCAAAGCAGAATAGAGTGGCACTATTACTTCCCTTGATCTAGACACTATACTCCTATTGATGCATTCCTTCTTTCTTTTCCTTATTGTCAAGAGACTAAAGTAGAGGACTCTCCTACCCTTTTACCCACTATTCTGACAATAGTACATAGTTGAAAAGCCCAGTAGGCCATTGAAGATGCAGTCCTTCCAAGGACTGCTGTGGCTCCCAAGATCCACCAGGCTTTCAGGTGTGATGTTTGCTGTTACCCAGCATACTGGGGTGATGGGGAAAGAGGAAAACACTCCTTGCCATTCCCTACTCTCCTTACATCTGCTGCTGCTGCTGCTTCCATCTCCTCTTGACATATGGAAAGGGGAGAGGAGAATGTATTTAAGGAGAGTGTATTTGCGGGGAAAGTAGGGATAGCTTTGAGTAACAAGGAGGACTGGTGAAAACAGGTAGTAAGGGAGTTGGCTGGGAGTTTTGGCTGGGACCAGAGAAGAATACAGAGGCTTACCGTGGCTCAGGTTTTACAAGCTCCATATGGTCATGTCCAAGTCAGCTTTAGCAAATGTTGCCAGCATCTTTTTTTTTAACTTGCCCACATTGAAGTATTGGAATGTGGGCATATAGTAAAACAAGCCCAAACCTTGGGACTATGGCACCCAAGTTCCATTTATATCATTTTGAAGTCCAGAACTGACCAGTGGTGGCTGGCTGGCTGGATCATTTTGCTCCAGAATACTGGATGACCTGGACCTCATGGCTTATGTTTCATAGGATCACGCTGACTTGAGGAACCACCAGTTTACGGTGGGAATGAAGTTGGAAGCAGTGGATATAAGAGAGCCATGCAGCATTTGCCCTGCCACAGTAACTAAGGTGAGAAATCTAAAATGGGGACGACATAGTTAATAGTACTGAGTCTGAAGGAATAGGGTGATTTTGACTTTTTCTTTCTTTTTGCTTTAATAGGTATTGGGGTACACTTCAAAGCCAAGCACTGGCATTTAGCCACTGTCCTCATTTCTTGAATGTGACTATGGTCCCATAGGGGATGCAAAAGTATTCTGGGAAAACAAAGATGGTGGCTGGGAGGCCAGAGCTTGATTTTGCTGAGTGCTCTGGTAGCCAGGCTAAAAAAAAAAAATCCAGCTAGTGTTAGGGGGATTTGCAGGCTATAATGGATGTTTGGGGTGGGGGCAACATGGAGCCATTAGTGCCAATGGTGGCAAACTCAAATGTGCCATGTAAGTTTCCTGAAGAGGCACCCCTCCTGGGAATTGTATGAATGGATCTGTAAAAGGGGGAAATCCTGACAAATGTGCACCTTGCGTCAAGAACAACTGAACCAGCTGCTTATAATAATACAGATGTTATGCAGTTATTTGGCTCTTGTATGTTAAAGCTAGAGATGGAACGAAATTTAATGGGACTCCACAGTATCATCAAAAGTAGCATTTTTGAACTCAAAACTTGTTGTGAGAAAAGGATCACTTCACCTCAAGCATTCACACATTTATATGAGCCTTACCAAACATTTCCAAGGAATAACATTCACACAACACAATGCACATATTTTAAATGTGAATAGCTAAAAAGTACATGGAGGGGGTGCACAGAAACATGCTTTAGACAAGATGGAGAAGATAATTTAGGTTAATTGCACAGTGATGCAAATTATGAAAAAAATATGTAAGGGGGCTACATTTCCGGACTTACAGTTAATAAATGAAACCACAGATAATAGCGAACCCTATTAAAATAAAGGACTTCTGGTACAAACATACCATAAAGTTGTGTTGGAGGACCTAGCAATTCCTAGAGAGTACACCTAGGCATTTTCCAGTGTGACTCTATGGTATGTGTCCCTATTTTTTTTAGCTGTGGGTAACTGAAAATGTGGGTATTTGTTCTGCGGATATGGGGGTTGACCTGTACATTAAAAAACTGTTCAGATTACAGTGTTAGTAGAAAACACAAAGTCTTGCAGATTGATATGAAAGAAGAGGAAAAAGTACTGGTGGGGTTCAAAGAAGTTCTATGAAACTGAGAATGAAAGATTTTCATATCCCTAATCAAAACTAAACACTTACTGTACTTTTGCTAGTGAGTATCTGCCAGTGGCATGCTTTTCACATATCCCTGTTGTATTATTGGCAACCAGGAGTACACAGCTCTCTTCCTGCAACAGTTCCACTGGCTGCTGGTTTGCTTCTGAGCATAAATCAAAGTGCTGGTGATGACCTACAAAGCCCTCTGTGGATTAGGTCCAGATTATCTAAAGGACCATTTCCCCCTATATGAATATGCCAGTGTTTTGACATCTTCTGGAGAGGTCTTCTTGCTGTCCCATCACCCTCATAGGTACATCTGGTGGGAACACAGGAGAGGGCCTTCTCAGTGTGTGCTTCCAGGCTATGGACTTCCATTCTTAAGGCTTGTCTATACGAGGCTATAAAATGTGGATTGATGCACACTAATGCCAATTCACAGCAGCTTTCATTTGTCTTAAAGATTTTTTTTTGCAAGATCGCAGGCATACAAAACTATCCATGTTCATTTTCAAACAGACATGCCTGTGAATCAAGATGGCAGGCGCAAGTGAATTATTTGTATTTTTATTGTCACCAGTTGCCGCCGCCAAACAGTATTTTTTTAAAAAAGCATATCCAAGGTTCGAAAGTGTGATATTCTGCTTAAAAGGGAGGGGGGAAGGCTATTTCATCACCTGAGTGCAATCACTACGCTGAAAATCCAACATGGCAGTTTAGAGCGCTTGCCCTGTTAGCAAACTCTGCCCCCTACGCACATCCAACCAAACAGCTTTCCACTTCCGCTCCTATTGGGAATGCGCATCAAAGCAAATCAGTTGTCTCAGTGCACATGAATGCACATTCCCTACAGAGCTTTTAAAAAAATACGGAAAAAGCCATGAAAGCTACTTCCATGCAGTATGTGGCGTTTTTGTCCCCACTCCTTCCAAATAAGGTGGATTGGTGAGGGATCTCATTAAGACAAATTGTATTCTCCTCGAATTCTATGAGGAGTGCTTTTGCCGTATAGGTGACCCCTTAGAGAGGTTAGACTGGGATTGCCCTCGCTATCCTTTCATAGGTAGCTGGAGGACCTTTGAAGGTTGGCTGCTCAGGGGGAAAGGGCCTTTCATGTGCAGTGTTGTTAATATTTATTGGTGTTTTTTTTAATGGTATGTTTTTTAACTGCTTTTAATTTTATTGATAGTTTAATTATAATTTAAGTTTGGTGTGATGTATATATTAGCTGCATCTGTTAGAACTTCGGAAGCTTCCTTGAGTCCCAGACTGGGCCAAAGGGAGGAAGAGGAGGATGCAGCAAAACTAAAGAAAAATCTGCTTCTCCAAAAGAAGTCAGACCTGAACATTTTGCATATAACTGCAAGCATTTCCATGAGGAATTATACTGAGTGATTTGGTTTCCTTCAGGTTTTTAGTAACCATTTTGTTCAAGTAACCATCGACGACCTCTGCCCAGAGACAAGTGCCACCACGATACTTTGTCATGCCGATTCCTTAGGGATCATGCCAGTCCAGTGGTGCCTTAAAAATGGAGTCCATCTTACACCTCCCAAAGGTTTGTATTTCCATGTTAAAAGCCTCTCTTGACCTCTACTGAATTTAGATATTTTTAATAGCAACTTCCTGATTGTGAACCTGAGAAGTGGGGATGTCCCGTAGGTTCTGAAACAGCTGAAGATGACCTCATAGAATCAAAGAATCATAGAGTTGGAAGAGACCACAATGGCCATCTAGTCCATTCCTCTTCCCTGCAGGAATTTACAATCGAATTCCCGACAGATGGCCATTTAGCTTCTACCCAAACTCCAAAGAAGGAGACTCCACCACACTCCGAGGCAGTGTATTCCACTGCTGAACAGCTCTTACTGTCGGGAAGTTCTTCCTAATGTTTAGGTGGAATCTCTTTTCTTGTTGAGCCTGTGCAATGGATTTGTCTGGTGGAGCACAGCATGCACAGAACTGGCCTCACCCTTTAAACCAAAGGTTCATCTGCTGGCCTTGCAAGCATGGACGGTAGCAATCAGGTCCTCGGGCCGTAGGTTTGATTAGAGTTTCCTTCTCTTACATGGTTGACCTTACAGGGTTGGACGAGCACCATCCGCCCGGGTTTGGGATTAGAGTTTTCCTTCTCCTAGGATGGTTGCCATAAGGCTAGAGAGCCCATCCTGCCCTTTGACGCTCTTTGTCAGACCCTTCGGTTTTGAGCTGTCTGGCATGGGAGACCCTACCGGTGGCTATTGTGCCACCGCCAGCATAACTCAAAACATCATTAGGGTATGCAAGCCTCCCTCCCATGACAAGGGGGCGTCAATGGGGAGGTCTTTTCTTGTAGTTTGAATCCATTGGTCAACGTTCTAGTCTCTGGAGCAGCAGAAAAGAAGCTTGGTCCATCCACAGTATGACATCCCTTCAAATATTTAAACATGGCTATCGTGTCCCTTCTTAACTTCTCTTCCCCAAGCTAAACATACCCAGCTCCCTAAGCCACTCCTCATAGGGCATGGTTTCCAGACCTCCCATCGTTTTGGTCGCCCTCCTCTGGACATGTTCCAGCTTGTCAATGAATGGAGGCATTGTTTCCTGTGATTTTGAACACTCATTTTTTAAAATCACATTATCTAATGGCATGCAGTGAACAGCCATGTGCATGTATGCACACACAGAGAGATGCATGGTTCCCTAACTTTTCTTTTAGAAACCTGTAGGTTTACCTTATATTCTCTTTGAAGTCCCTAGCCATGTTTGGATAGGGGGAATTAAATTGCCCCTTTGTAACTGACTGCCTCTTTTTCATTTCAAGCCATTTCTGAGTCATATTAATGATAGACATGAAATGTACACTAAACAGGAGGGGGAAGGAAGCTGGGTAATTTTCCCAGGGCCAGAAATAGGCTTTGTGCACTTGCTGTATAGTGCCAGCCAGAAAATTAACATTCATTAGCTGCTACCATATGTAAGCACTGACTTGGCACAGCTTATATTGATTAAGCTGGATTTATAGACTTCTTTCTTTCTTTAAGTGTTAACAGTGATTGTCTGTTTTACGAACTATTAAGAGGAGAACACATTTCCATTAGCAGCTCAAGGAAGCTTGCACTTTGCAGTGTTCATCTATATGTTTCACTGTGGTCATGCAAATCTCAGCTATAGCTTAATGCCAGCAACTGAAACCTCACACAGTGCATGATTTAAGGTTGTTTAAATGTAATAAACTATTTACATTTTAAAAGAGACTGTTTTGCCCATAGTTTAGAGAGAGGTGGATAAAGTGCAGCCCCTGTCAGTTCCCCAAAGCCCCCAACCTGCAATTTAAAAAAAATAAGCTTTTTGGGCATTTTCACTCCAAAACTGGGCAGAGTGTCCAAAACATGCAAAATACACCCAGGCTTACATAGAAAGACCCCAGAACACCTCAGAACCCCCAGATACCTCTATTTTCATCAGAGTCCTTCTCAAAATAGGAACAGGAAGTGATGTGACATCACTTCCAGTCACCGTTTTGGGAAGGACTTGGATGAGGATAGATATTTGGAAGCCCTGTCAGGGGTCATCTGTCGGTGGTTAAGGGAAAATTGGTCCCTGGCCCTCATACAGCTGCATGACCACTATCCATAGATTCAGTGTTTGTGTGGAATAAGCAGAAATCATCAATGCACTCAAGTTTGAAAATTGGGTGTTGAAACCATGGTTACTCTGGTTGCCTAAGAGGCAAACTGCTTTTCTGCTTAAAAAAGACACTGGCAACATTTTGATACTCATATCAAAAGAAAGATTGGCTGTACAGTCAATTTTAAACATTCTCTCCCCAGCAAAGTGCATGGGAGGGAATGTTTGAAGCCAGAATGATGGTCAGAGGACACATAATACTTTTAGGATGGAACATTCTCTGAAGCCCCATCTGAGCCTCTCTGAGCTTCCTGAGTTTTTAAGTAGAAATGAAATGAATAACACTTACTTTAGGCTTTTAGTGCAGAACAAGAAATGTAGTGAGCAACAACGACCCCCACTCTATGCAAAGTGTCATCTTCTGAAGGGCTTTCTAAGGCCTAATCCACCCTATACAAATAATCCAGTTTGAAACTGGATTATTTGCCATGGCTTCTTCCTATGGAATCCTGGGATTTGTAGTTTTAAAAGGTCTTTAGCCTTCTGTGCCAAATAGTGCTGGTGCCTCACCAAAGTACAACTCCCAGAATTCCATAGGAAGCAGCCATGGCAGACTGGATTATTTGTGTAGTATGGATGCACCCTATATCTTTCCTGCCAGCCAGTGGCAGCTGATTGTTTCCATATCAATAAAACAGTAACTCTGGGTTTCAGTCTGAACCTTAAAGTGGCTATCCATGGTGTTGAACCATATCCCCCAAAAGGTTAAGCACTTTGGATAGCTCCTTTAAGTTCAGACTGAAACCCAAAGCAGATTTACTGCCTCCTCGCCACTATTTTGGAAGCCACTGCTATTTCCACCTCCCTGCCCTGTGCATTGTGTATTGGCCACTCCTGCTATAATGCCTCGGGACTTCAATCCTACCAGAATATGTAATATTTTAACTTTATGAATTGTTCAATTGCTTTTTATATAACTCTTATATTTATACTTTTATCAATGACTTTGCATAGTTTTAATCTGTATTGTTTTAAAATATGTTGTTAGCCACATTGAGTCCCATTATGGGGAGAAACTCAGGCTATACATGAATAAAATAAATCAGAAGGCTAAGGCTTGGAAGGACAGGAAGGAAGGGACTAGGTAAGATCCTCATGCATAAGGATATGTCATTGAATACCAAAGTTAGACTCATCCATGTTATAGTATTCCCAGCTGCAATGTAAGTATATATGGACTACCAAAAAGCCAAATGAATGGGTCCTAGAGCAGATCCAGCCTGAACTCTCATTAGAAGCCAAAATGACTAAGCTGAGGCTGTCGTACTTTGGACATATCATCAGAGGATATGACTCATTGGAAAAGATGATAATGCCTGGTTAAGTGGAAGTAAAAGAGGGAGATGGCACTATAGGTGGCTTGACTCAAGCAAAGACATTGTGGCTGCCCTAACCCTACAAGACATGTGCAGGGCTGTTAATAACAATGAGAGGTCTCTCATTGATCCAGTCGCCATAAGGCAAAGTTGACCTGATAGCAGACGAGAACAAAATGTATAAATGAACTTAGCTGTGGCTTATAAAGCCAAGAAAGAACATCTGAACATGCCCTATGGTTTGTACAGTCAATACAGTGTAGGTTACACCAATGTTTTATGTGTTAAAAGTACTTTTCTGGGTATGTGTTAATGGTGTTAGGAATGTGGGTATTTACTTTGGGATGCTGTCTGTGTGATGTAGCAGCACTACAAATGTAAACCTTGACATTCTTCAGCCTTGCATGCAAGAATGAATACTTTCCAAAGTATTCTTGCCTCTTGCAGGAGATGGTGAATGTGTGTGCACAGTTCTCAGGAGATATTTGCACCTAGTGAAATCTTTTGTAGAATTATTTTGCATAGACACAGACATTTTTCTGTTCAAAGAACACATTCCACCCCCAATAGAAAACAGTGCCCAAAACTCTGTGCAGAAACACGGTCTCCTGTACAGGGAACATATATTTAGTAATTAATCAATCAATATACATATATATTTACATGTGTGTTTCTGCAAAATAAAAGTGTGTGTGTGTGTGTATACACACACACATACTGTATATATATTCTATCTATCTATCTATCTATCTATCTATCTATCTATCGCTTTCTCTCTCTGTGTGTGTATTGCCTTTTACTTTGCAGAAAAACACACACATATTTTTGTGCAAAATAATTCCCCCAAAAGATTTCACAGAGTGTGATAAATCTTTAGTGCTGCTGTATTCTTCTCTTAGGGGTTTCTGAAACATCAGGAAATACATTATTCTGCAAGAAAATGAACAGTAGCAAACTGCACATATAAGGGAACTTTTTTCTGTGTAAAATAAGTGCTTGTTTTGTGGAATAATTCCCAAACCTGACACTTTCTAGATGTGTTGAGCTACAGCCCCCATCATTCCAGACTAGTACTACCAATGCTGGCTGGGGATGATGGGAGTTTAAGTCCAACAGATTTGAGAAGTCTTCATGAGCCGTCAGTAACAGCTTTTGTGTTTTGTGTCTTCTTTTAGGTTATTCTAGCCAGGACTTTGACTGGGCAGATTACCAGAAGCAATGCGGAGCAGAAGCGGCTCCCCAGTTATGCTTCAGAAATGTAAGATTTCCTTTTATTCTATTACATTCATTATTGACAGTGTTGCTGATCCCATACTTGTGTTGCCCCACACCTTGTGTGTTGGCTTAACTTCCCTTTTTAATTACATTACATTATAGGATGATGAAGTGCTGATCAGTGCTGAACTGCAATGAGTAAAATGTATATATTTCATGGACATGGAAATCCTATCTGTGACTTTGAGCTTCTCCATGGTAGGAAACACATGCATACTTCAGGTTGTTTCCTAGAGAGAAAACAATCTGAAGTAAACTGAATCACAGAATCTTAGAGCTGGAAAGGATCACAAAGACCATCTAGTCCCACCCCCTGCCATGAAGGAATACACAATTAAAGCACTCCTGAAAGGTGCCCATCCAAATTCTGTTTAAAGACCTCCAAAGAGGGAAAGATCACCTTCCTATTCCACTGTTGAACAGCTCTTACAGTAAAAAAAAAAAGTTCTTCGTAATGCTTAGGTTTAATCTGTTTTCTTGGAATTTGAATCCACTGCTTCATGTCCTAGTCTCTGGAGCAGCAGAAAACAAGCTTGCTTCAACTTATACATGGTATCTCTTCAGATTTTTAAAAATTCGTTATCATATCACCTCTCAGTCTTCTCTTCTCCAAGCTAAACTTACCCACCTCCCTCAGTTGTTTCTCATAAGGCTATGTTTCCAGACCTTTGATCATCTTGGTTGTCCTCCTCTGGACACATTCCAGCTTGTTAATATCCTTCTTGAACTATGGTACCCAGAACTGGGCATAGTGTTCCAGGTGAAGCGTGACCAAAGCAGAACAGAGTGGTGCTACTACAGTCGTCCCTTCACATTTGCGGGGTTTAGGGGCGGAAGACCCCCGCGAATGTGAAAAAACCGTGAATAATAATAGTCCTCCTCCCACCCGCCTGCAACATCAAAGTGGTGACGGGGGCTTATGAAGCCCCATCACCACTCACTCCCACCCCCCGCCCTTCCCAAATTGGCGATGGGGGCTTCAGGAGCCCCCGTCGCCACTCACTCCCACCCACCACCCACCCTTCCCAAAGTGGTGATGGGGGCTTCTGAAGCCCCCGTTGCCACTCACTCCCACCCCCCTACCTGTTCCAAGGTGGCGAAGGGGGGCCCTTGCTGCCTTGGGAAGGGACTGGGGTGGAGAGAGGGAGGCTTTCCATCCTCCCTTCCCAAGGCAGCGACGGGCTTCGTGAGAAACCCTTCGCTGCCTTGGGAAGGGATGGGGTGGAGAGAGGGGGGCAGGTGGCTTTCTGCGAATAATCAAAAACGCGAATGTGAAAGTCGCGAATGTGGAGGGGCAACTGTACTTCCCTTGATCTGGACGCTATGTTCCTGTTGATGCAGCCTAGATTTGCATTGGCTCTTTTGTCAACTGTTGACTTATGTTCAGCTTGTAGTCTATTAAAACACATCGATCCTTTTCACGTGTACTGCTTTCAAGCTAGATGTCACACTTATATTTGTGTATTTCATATTTTACTGCCTAGATGTAGTACCTTACATTTATCTCAGGTGAATTCATTTGGTTAGTTTTAGAAGAGTTATTTTCATTTGGGATGGGGAAACCTGTCACTTTTTCTTTCTCCCCATTTGAATATTTAAATCCTCAAGTTCTTTCTGTCATGAACATGAAGACATTTGCAAATTTGGATAGATCCTTCAAAAAATGAATTGCAACAAAATCCTTCCCCATTTTCACTGGACAGATTCAATAGGCAGAGCTATTCTTCCTAGCCAGAAGAGGAGCAGGCTGTGCCCGCCAGTCAGGTGTTAATGATGAGGAGCTTTTCAAAAGAAAATGGTAAAAACCAGCGGTGGCTATAGCTTACATGTCAGTATGGAAATTGAGCCATTCCAAGTTTTAGTCAATGCTTTAAAGGAACTATCCAAGGTGCTAAACCTATTTGGGGAATAGAGTTTCTTCAGCACATTGGATAGCTCTATAAAGTTCAGTGTCAGTGATAACAACCTAAATTCAGCATTATAAACAGAGCTGAATACACAGAGATTCAATCCCCTAGTCTGGGATGAAAAAAATCTCTGTTTTTGGTCCAGGAGCTGTAATCCAAAAATAACTTTCCCAGACTCTGGTCAAGTGGGATGCACCTTAATGGCATCGCCATTGTCATAATAACCTAATTCAAAAATATTACTCTATGGTGAACTCGCCACGGGTCAGCGTAAGAGGGGCGCTCCAAAAAAGCGATACAAAGACTCCCTGAAACAACATCTCAGGCTCGGCCAAATTGATCACCAACTGTGATCCGCCCTGGCCTCACATCGGGAGGCATGGAGACGCACAATCCACAATGCTGCAGCCTTATTTGAGAACTCACGCCGAACAAGTCTTGAAGAGAAACGACAATGCAGAAAGAATCACAACCCAAAAACATCACCCAAGGAGACCTTCTGCTGTGCTTTTTGCAACCGGACTTGTTTATCTCGGATTGGCCTTTTTAGTCATCAGCGCGCTTGCAGAAAGCGCAGGATGAGTCCTTCCTGAATCTTCATTTGCGAAGAAAAGTCAGAGAGAGTAATGTATAATGGAACCAGTGTGGCATAGTGATTTGAGTGTTGGACTACAACTCTAGAGATCAGGGTTTGAATCTCCACTTGGCCATGAAAACCCACTGGGTGACCTTGGGCAAGTCACATGCTCTCAGCCCTCAGAAAACCCTGGGTGGGTTAGGGTATTAATGTAATTATGGGAGTTTTATGATATAAGCCGCCCGATTGCGTTGCAGAGGGGTGGGATAGAAATACATTGTTGTTGTTGTTGTTATGACACACAACGACAAACAACAGAAACAACAACAAATGGTATTAGTAGTAGTGTTAGTAGTGGTGATGATGAGGATCATGATGAGAAGGATGGCTTCCCATGCTCACTGTCATAGTGTATGTGGACACTGCATTTTCTGAATTTGCAGAGAATACAAAAGCCACTGCCCCGAGAGTCTGTTTCCTGTCTGTTTCAGAAAAAAATACATTTTATATTACTTGAGCCAAATTTGAAGTTTTGAATTAATGCCATTCACTTCTCTTCAATCTTCCCACCAGTAGTCAGCATGAGACCCTTGGCAAATCAGCACCCATTAGTTTTCACTCCTTTTGTGGCTCTGCGTGATGTTGAATCTTGAATGTCCATTACAAAGCCGAAACTGCTGCTGAAACTGCTTCCCTCAGCATTTAATGATATTTCTTAGCTGGCATGCAAGAGCACTGAGTTGTTTCCCCCTCTCCTTTACATCTGAAGTAGCTCACAATAGCCATTGAACTAACCCATGGAAGACAGTTGTAAAAGTGAGTCTTTTTTTTTTAACGGGAAATATCTGTTAGGAAAAGGACTTGCTTTTACAACTGTCTCCCACGGGACTAGAACAACTACTGAAATACTATGACATGCAGTGAGGCAGAACAGAAGGTGAAACAATCCGCTGCACTTTCATTTTACTTCCTCATGCAATAAGCCTCTAAGAGATCCATCTGAGCATGATTACAGTCCACTTCCTCAGATGCATTGATGGAGTAAAATATTCAGGCCTTGGGTGGGTGTACACATACACACAGAGTTATATAGTTGTTGGGGGTGAGATCAGAGATAAATGGTGACTGTCAAACAATAAATGATTGTAGCTAAATTCTGAGTTTAAAGCTTAAATTTGAGATTTTGAGATTTTGCCAAATTTCAATTTATTGAATGTATTTACCAGTTTTCAGAACTGTCTCTTGTTGCAATCTCAGTACCCTTCTTGCATGTCTATCTATGTGCAACCTATATAAAAACAGATTTTTGAAAGTGAGAGATGAAAAATAGTTTGGATTCAGAGTCAAGGTAGGCTGAACTTAGGTACCATCGAAATTAAAGTGACAGTTCTGGTGATTCCAGTGAGAACTAACTGATTAAGTTAATCTGGATTCAATCCACTTTTTAAAAAGAACAGAAAAATGTACTTAATGTGAATTAGAAACATTTTAGTTTAATATTTGGTGACTTTCACCCTTATTCAATAATGCCCTAATATTTGTAAGAACATTTTGCTGTAATAGTCAGTTTTGGTTAGTTGCTATCCCCTGTTGCTCCTCTCTTCTGGTTTTGTAATTGTAATTGGTTTTTTTAAATAAAATAAAATTTAAAAAAAAGAACATCCAAAGTGTTGAGAGAGCTATTGGGGTGCTACATAACAGATTTCTTTCACCCTACTCTTCTCTTCAGTGAAATGGGTTGCATGAGATTTTGAAACAAATGCAAAAACCAATATTCAAATATCTTATACTGAACTATACTAAGGTAGACATCTTTTCATTGACTTACTTGTGCATGTGTATAGCTCACACGTGTGTAAGTCCTGCTTTGGATGGGGCAGAAAGGACTGTTCACTTGCCATTACACTCTGTCCAAAACTGCACACAGCCCACAGTGGTAAAGCATTTTTAGAGGCACCCCATTGCTGCTGTCACAGGGGAAGAAGGAAACAGGGCAATGCTCTTGTTGCTTTGGGCTCCCTGGGGAAGGAAAAGGTAGGTGCACTCCATTTGAGAGTATAGAATCATAGAATTGTAGAGTTGGAAGAGACCATAAGGGCCACCCAGTCCAACCTCCTGCCACGCAGGAAATCACAATCAAAGCATCCCTGACGGATGGCCATCCAGACTCTGTTTAAAGACGTCCAAGGAAGGAGACCCCACCACGCTCCGAGGGAGTGTGTTCCACTACCAAACAGCTCTTACTGTCAGGAAGTTCCTCCTAATGTTGAGGTGGAATCTCTGTTCCTGGAGCTTGCATCCATTGTTCCGTGTTCTAGTCTCTGGAGCAGCAGAAAAAATGTCCTAATTTCTTCCTCCTGCAACCAGACTGAGGCCAGCTGCTTCTCTGTGATCTAAATCCCCTCCCTCCTCTCTCCGGACCCACCAGTAAGTGACACAGCAGAGACCCTCTCAGGGCATTACTTTAGAGTACCTTTAGAGCTACGCACTGATGTAGACTCTCAGCCAATGTCTGTGTTGGCTTCATCTGTGCCACACATACCTATATTGTCATTACCAGCCAACATTTCTGGGCTATTGCTATGGTGCCAAATTAAGAATGGAAGGATTTCACATGCATATGGACATTCAGCCAGTTAAGGAGAGAGAGCCTTGAAGAGGTAACAAACTAGTGCTCTTAAACACACACACAGGGCCGGTTTAAGGAATTTTGGGGGGCCCTGCAATGCTTTATTTTGGGGGCCCCATATGTTTATCTCAGGTCAATGTAACCTAACCTATTCACAGTACAGGATGTTCAGATTACAGTAAGACCCCCGTATCCACATATTCATTATCCATGGGACACAAAACAGCACACCTACCATAGAGTCTTCCTAGAAAATGTGTCCTCCCTAGCCATTTTCTAGGCCCTCCAAGGCAACTCTATGGTTTTTTAAACCAGAAGTCCCATTATTTTCAATGGTGTTCACTATTATCCACAGTTTTCAGAATCCATGCCCACACAGAACTAATCCCCAGTGGATAAGGGGGGGCCTACTGTATTACATACTTTGCCACCAATAATTTAGCTTAAAAACTATATTATAGGCACTAACAAAATATTTTTTGTTAATTAGCAATTAACGTAATGGTGTAGATTTCCTCAAAAAAAAAAAGAAAAAAAAGAAAAAAAGAAAGTAGACTACAAGTTAAACATGAGTTAGCAGTGTGATGCAGCAGCAAAAAAATGCGATTCTAGACTGCATTAATAGGAGTATAGTGTCTAGATCAAGGGAAGTAATAGTGCCACTGTATTTTGCTTTGGTCAGACCTCACCTGGAAGACTGTGTCCAGTTCTGGGCACCACAATTCAGGAAGGGTATTGAGAAGCTGGAATGTGTCCAAAGGAGGGCATCCAAAATGGTGGGAAGTCTGGAAGCCATTATGCCCTATATGGAGCAACTTAGGGAACTCGGTATGTTTAGTCTGGAGAAGAGAAGGTTGAGAGGTGACATGAGAGCCATGTTTAAATATTTGAAGAGATGTCATACTGAGGATGGAGCAAGCTTGTTTTCTGTTACTCCAGAGACTAGGACATGGAGCAAAGGGTTCAAACTCCAGGAAAAGAGGTTCCACCTAAACATTAGGAAGAACTTCCTGATGGTAAGAGCTGTTCAGAAGTGGAATGCACTGTCTGGGAGTGTGGTGGTCTCCTTCTTCAGAGGTTTTTAAGAGAGGCTGGAAGGCCATCTGTCCTGAGGGCTTTGATTGTGTGTTCCTGCAGGGCAGAAGCCGATTGGATGGGATGGCTGTTGGGGTCCTTTCCAGCCCTATGATTCTATGATTCTAGGCTGCATTCAGGGCCTGGGAAAGTTACTTTTGGATTACACCTCTCAGAATCCCCCTGCCAGCACCCTTTTCAAGGTCTGGTTGCATTGTTCCTTTTCCAGCATTCTCTAGCCCAGTGGTCTTTAAACAGAGGCCGGATGGCTATCTGTCAGGGATGCTTTGATTGTGATTTCCTGCATGGCAGGTGGTTGGACTAGATGGCCCTTGTGGTCTCTTCCAACTCTACAATTCTATGATTCTATGATATCCTCACAGGGGGTCCACAAAGGCTTGAAGGCTATTTGGCCCACCTTTCCCCTGTAGTGGAGTAGCCATGTGACAGGACCCAAGGCAAAGGCTAGCTGGCTTGGCCTGCACATTGCCATTCAATCCACTCCAGCCACAAACATGCAGGAAGAAGCAAGAGTGCCTCTGAGGGAAAGGTTAATGGATGGTATAATTGTATTGTTTTTGTTGTTAGCTATTATTATTAGGGTTTTAAATCTTGAGTTAAGTCTTGGGGCAACAAAAGATATTTAAAGGGGGTCCCTGGTAAAGAAAAAGTGAAGAACCACTGCTTAGCCCAATGACTCTCACATAGCACTAATGGGATACTGGTGTTTTAGTGACAACAATAAAACAATAAAACCATGTACAGTATTTATATTCTTTATATTCTTCTGTTAAAAGAACCAGGGTGTTGTAGAAGTTTCAGCATTGCCCTATGACTGTGGGGACCAGGATTTGAATCCTTACTCAGCCATGAATACCCACTGGCTGACCTTGGGCAAGTCACACTCTCTCAGCCTCAAAGGAAGTCAAAGGCAGACCCTCTTTGAACAAACCTTGCCTAGAAAACCCCATGATAAATTTGCCTTAGTCAGAAATGACTTCAAGGCACTTGGGCAAACACACACAAATTCCTTTTGCAGGTCGAACTCAGTTGGCAGCAAGGGGAGGAAGCTGAAGAAGACCAAGGGGTGAAGGGAGGGAGGGAGGGGAGAGAAGGACAGGTTAAGAGCAGCTGGAAAGGCAGGCTGGAGGTGATCTATGTGGAAGTTAGGAAAGGAAGGAAAGAAAAGAAAGAAAGAAAGAAAGAAAGAAAGAAAGAAGCCTTTTCTGAAGATAGAGCAGGGGAGAACAAGAGATGACCCCCCTCCCCTCCCCCCCCTCTCTCTCACACACACCCCTCTCCGACAGGGGTTTGATTATGATTCTGGGAGGAGGGGGGAGGAAGCAACAAACTCCCTCCAGAATCAGCCACCCAAAGAAAGCTCCGTCATTCTCTTTCGCTTTGGCTTTGTAGTTTGGGAGATGCTGGTTGTTGGGTTTTTTAAAGCCAGCAGGAGGTTTTTTCAGGAGGAGGGTTAGGTCCAGACGGGGCCCCCTGCCTCTGTGGGGCCCCCCTCAGATGCTAATTTGGCGGTATGGTTAAGCCGGCCCTGCACACACACAATGGCAAAGGCAACAAATTGCTTGCCACAGCCCATGGTTTGCAACATGAATTACCACAGCTTCCCCTTCAAACGTCAGCAGAGCTGTTCAGCAACTGTGTTTGGAAAGGGCTTCAAACAAGCCCTATGCTTTGCAGAACTTCAAAATCACACATTAATTTTGAAAGAGAATAGATGCAAAACCACCTCTAAGGAGAAGGGCTTAGAAGAAGCAGGCACAAGGCAGTGTGCTTCACTTCCGAGGCTCTGGATCCTGCATGTGAAGGCTGGCATGATCTGAATTTTCCATGGTCTGAATTGCTGCTGCCTCCCTCCCTTGCCCACTGATAAGCAACCTCAGCAGGTGCCCCTCTCAGGGCTTGACAGGTGTTGGGTGGTGGGAGGATGAGGAAATGTTTGTGGAGCTACTTGCCGATGTAGGATTTTGGGCTGACTATGTCATTGAATAACATTGTAATACTTGTTTAATCACATGTGATTGTGGGATGAACATACATGCTCACAATCAGCTGTTCCTCTTTTAAGCTGCTTGCAATAAATAAATAAATAAATAAAATAAAACACTGTTGTCTGGTAGGGATGTAAATCCTTGCTTATTTTGTTCATGCATGGAGGAAAGTTTTCTCCTTGCTGCGTGAGATTTCAAGATTTTTTTGCTTTTAGTTTTATCCAGCTATATATATTTGGATAAATTATCCAATATATATATTTGGATAAAACTAAAAGCAAAAAAAAAAAAATTGTGGAGGGGTTTTTTTGCAGAAAGAGCAAAAAGCATTACTTTTTTACACAAAAGAATTTGAGGGTGTTTTTTTTTAAAGCAAAGCAGTGTTTTTGTGAGAGAGAAAAAACACTGTTTATTTTGTGCAGAATATATTCCTTTTCTGCCAAAATGTTGTTAGGTCATATATATAAGTACAAAAATGATGGTTTTGTGCAAAAACAAAGGCGTTTCTGAAATGTTCGCCAAAAAGGCCTGAAATGCGAACAGTCTTTTTAGGGTGACAGTTTTTCTGACAAGGCATATTAGTGTGTCAAAATACCCTTTTTCATCAAAGAAGGACGAGACAGTTGTGAATATTCTCTACTTCCTTCTTGTCTGCACAGGAGGTAAGGTACAAAATTAAGACTGAAAACTGTACAGAGCTACATGGTTGGCCTCTTTCAGGTATCCTTCAGCCGAGGCTTTACAAAAAGCATGAAGCTTGAGGCGGTGAACCCTAAGAACCGTGCTGAAATCTGTGTGGCATCTGTTTCATCAGTAAAAGGAAGGTTAATGTGGCTCCATTTTGAAGGTAAGTTACTACGCCTACTCCACTACAATAGGCTCTTACCTTGTTGTGTCACATTTGGTACGCATGGGTGGCTTAAGTGCCTAGTTTATTTGCAGTATTAGGTGATAACAAATGGGACCTGCCAACAACTATTGTAGAATATTCCTCTTTTGTGTGCAAGTCAAGCAGCCATGCCCTCTTACAGGTTACTCCATTCTATTAAAAAAAAAACTTAATTTTTTTCCTAACGCTTATTAGGTACGTTAAAAAGCATCCAATCAATACAGACGAATAATACCAACTAAAAACACAGCATCTAATACCTATACTATGCCTCTAAACACATAATAAGCAAAAGACACATACTATTTCTAACACGTATAACACACCCTATGCTTCCTCCTATGTACCCTTCTACTCAGAGTGTTCTTGTAACTTTAGTCCTAGCTTCTGAAAAAAGTTTTTCTATGTTCATAATGATACTTCTGTCTTTTCATGAAAGTATTTTCACTGTTTACATCATCTAGTGAGTATAAGTGTAAGTACAGTATGTCTGATTTGACTTTTGAAAGTAATACCCCTATTTAGATAGGGTTAGGTTAGTTTTATCTGAGTCATCTTAATCAACCTCTCTTCAAGGTATTTCATTAACTCCATTCCATTTTTTTAGCAGCAAGTCATGTTATTCCTTATTTTTATGTCTTGTTTTGGGAGAGTCATTTTTTAAATTTTTAACTTCTTTGAAAGAAAATTAATTTGAAAGTATTGTTACTGAGTAATTATGGGCCTGTCTAAATGGTGAAAATACTCCTCATAGAACTCAAGGAAAATGTGACCTGTCTTAATGGGATCCCACATAATTCCATCATATTCAGAAGGAGGGGGGGTCAAATCCACCCAAAAATACTCAGGGAAAGCCTCCAGGGCTTTTCCCGAAGTTTTTAAAAAATACAGTAGAGAAAGCGCATTGTCAATCATTAGGACGGGCAATCACATTTATTTGCAAAGTCCCAGAAAAGCAGAAGTAGAAAGCTGATTGGCCGGGCAGGAGCAGGGGGCTTGCTAAGAAGGCAAGTGCCCCAGAACCACCATCTTGGATTTTCACCTTAGTGTGCTAAAGCAATGAAACAGCCTATCGTGAAGCTCTTTGACCTCAAACACACTCATAGAGGGAGATTGGTGTTGTTAATTGCCATCCAGTCAACTTCATCCTATGGTGACCTTATGAATGAGAAACCTCCAGGTCCCCCTGTATAGGGAGATTTGGCCCTTCAAATAGCCTGAATCCAGCCTGGACTCCTAGGTCACACACACCCCCTCACTTTCAGAATTTTTCCCTTTGCTTAGGCATTAGTCATAGATGTCTTTTCATGCATTCATATCTTGAAACTATTTGTTCCAAAAGTTCCAGTAATCTTGTACCCCATCTCCCCAATTTTTTTTGTGAGGTTTTCTTCTTGGGATAAGGCCCAGGTGCCTCTATTTGCACACAACAACAACAACAGCTCCCAGAATTCCATAGTCAACATGGCTAGTACAAATAGTGACTGGGGAACTCTAGAATTTGTAATAAAAAAGTAACTTTCCCAGGCTTTTAACAGGCCCAGCACCTGACTGACTCCGCCCTTTACCACACTTCATCCAACAAAAAAATGAAGTATTTATCATTTTTGACATTCTTTCTCAGTCCTTATTTTATGTTACTTTCCCTTTTGTGATCCACATGGTTAATTTTTACTAGTCTGTCCTAGGATTTAATACAGAGTTTTAGGGTTTGCATGTCCATAAGTGATAACATACATCCCGTACATAGTTGGGGGATGGGGGCAGGGAAGTGTCTATTAAAGAAAGGAAGAAAAATCTGATTCTACCCTAGTAAATTTGTAGAATACACTTTGCAATCATATCCCCATATATCACTCCTAAAAGCAACTGTTTCATTAATTTCTCAAACTGACATATTCCTCAGGGTTTGGGGGGTTTTTTCCTACAATTTTTGTCTTCTGCTTCTCAGCATGCCCACTCACTCTTCAAAATTTGGTTCTCTTTGTTGGGTTTTGAGCCCCACCCCCTTTTGGATGATTTGAAATCCATAATGCAAGCACAAGAAATAATTAACCCCCCAACCATCACCACCCCAGCAGTTATATGCTTCCTATAATAATCAGTGTCTTTCCAGATGTTAAGTTCTAAATGAAATAATTATGAAACTGTTTATCTATTCTTGTATGGGAATCAATAAAATTTTCATCAAAGTAGTATTGTTAGATAACTTAGATAATGTCTACTTTTAGTTGTCTAAACACTAATAAACCTCCAAATTAGATTACTGAAATGTCCTGTACACGAGGCTGCTTTTGGGGCTTGTGTACACGATGAAAATACTCCTCATAGAATTCACAGAGAATATGATCTGTCCAAACAAGATCTGAAGGGGATTTGCAGTATTTGGAAGGAGGGAGACTAAAAACTCTGCAAACCATGCAGTAAAAAGATTCACAGTTTTCCCCCAAGCTTCCTGGAAAATGTGCATAGGTGCGCATTTTTTGATGTGTGGCTGTCCAAATTCTCATTGCTGTGCATTTTCGCTTAGTTGCCCTTTATGAGTGCATGTGCCCGCTCAATTCAGATGGATGTGAATGGGCACGGAAATGGTGAAGATGAATCAATTTTGCTGCAAATGGGTGAAAATGCACACCCGCTCACAGTAAACTTTCACATCTAGACAAGCTCAGAGATAAGGTTCAAAAGTTGGAGCTAGTGCAGAGTACAGTGGCCATATTGATAAAGGGGACAGAAAATATGAGCATAAAACTGCTCTCTTGATTCATCTCCATGGCTGCCAATGCATTTCCAGATCCAAATTAAAATACTGATTTTAGCCTATAAAGTAGAGGTGGTGAAAGTGTGACCATGGGACCACATGTGATCCTTCAAAGATGCTTTTGTGGCCTTTCCTTCCTCAGATCTTCACTCCTCCTTCCTCCTAGTCTAAACCTGCTCTGCATATATTTTCTACATACAAGTTGAGTTAATAGGGTGATAGAATGCAGAATGTCTGACCTCCTTTCTGATTGGGAACCAATATATTTCTCTGCATTCTGTTCTCACAGTAGCCTCCTGTCCTGAATAGAGGTTATGCATCAGGACAATCAAATGTAATGGTACACCCTCTTTCTGCCACAAGCCCATGTCACAGTAGCCCAACTGCACTCTGCAGTATGACGGACATTGCGAATGTTTCTCTGGAGGACTAGAACATAGTCAATGAGGTGCCAATGTTTGGATCGGGGATGCATCCAGGTTGTCTTCAAGCTATCTTTCTGCTGAAAGATTGTGTTTGTAATAGTCAGCTGTTGTTCTGCACAGAACTCTAGCAGGAGGCGTCCATTATCATTGCAATTTCCAATACCATGCTTGCCTACGACACCTTTCCAGGCTTCGGAGATCTTTCCTACTCTGGCATTGAAGTCACCAAGGATAATAATTTTATCTTCTACAGGGACTTTTTGTATGAGTTGGTGTAGGTCTGTGTAGAATTTGTCTTTCTCTACAGGGTTGGCTTGCATAGTTGTGGCATATATACTAAAGAGAACAACATGTGGGAGGCGTAAGGAAATAATGCGATCGGAGTGTCCTGTTGGCAAGGTTTCGAGTTTGGAGGCAATGGAGTTTTTAATAATAAAGCCTACTCCTGAAAGATGTTTTTTGGTTTTGGGTTTGCCAGACCAGTAAAGTGTGTAGCCGGCGTCGTGTTCTTTAAGGCTGCCTTCCTCATGGAGACAAACTTCACTAAGAGCAGCGATGTCAATATTAAGTCGTGATAGTTCATGGGCTATTAGAGCAGAACGACACTCAGGCCATCCACTATCTGCAGAATCTCGCGTGGTTCTGATGTTCCAGCATGCAAGCGTCAGTTTATGCACACCTTTGGAGGCCGATGTGTGCCTTTGTTTCTTTGCCTTGGTTTGACCGCAGAAGATGTCCATTGGTCGCGGTTAGCCAACCAGGTAGATGGGGATGAGCTTTCGTTAGGCCACCTTTTCTGGGCCCCTCTCCATATGGAGGAAGTAGTGCTCTCCTTAAAAAAGGCTGCTTGGTCATTCAGGATATTGCCGAACAAGACTGTCATCTCCTGGGTCAGCCTCGAGCGACCAAAGTCCTGAACCGCCTGCATGCAGGGTTGGCTTTCAGTGCATCTTTACACCTGCCGTTTCGTCCCTTGCCTATCACTACAGGGCTTTTTTGGAACTGGATTTGTCCTTCGAGCCTGTGCAATGGATTTTTCTTGTGGAGCACAGCATGCACAGAACTGGCCTCACCCTTTAAACCAAAGGTTCATCTGCCGTGGCCTTGCAAGCATGGACGGTAGCAGTGAGGTCCTCGGGTCGTAGGTTTGATTAGAGTTTCCTTCTCTTAGATGGTTGACCTTACAGGGTTGGACGAGCACCATCTGCCCAGGTTTGGGATTAGAGTTTTCCTTCTCCTAGGATGGCTGCCATAAGGCTAGAGAGCCCATCCTGCCCTTTGACGGTCTTTGTCAGACCCTTCGGTTTTGACCTGTCTGGCATGGGAGACCCTATTGGTGGCTATTATGCCACTGCCAGCATAGCTCAAAACATCTCCATTGACGCCCCCTTGTCATGGGAGAGAGGCTTGTGTACCCTTATGTTTGGTACTATTGGAACAAAAACATTTCATTATTTCAATACCAAGAATGACTTCTGTTAACAATCATCTATCTGTTCTCTGCTGCATTATCTGATATATCATTATGCTACTCTTCTTGTCCATCAACTCTTTCTAGCTCTTTTTGTCTATTCCTTTTATCCCATTAATTGCAAGTATTCTTTATCATAGGTCAAACACCTTTTCTCCCATTGTTTTAATACTAGAAACCATTTTTCTAAAGATTTTTTTTTGATAGATTATGAATTCTGTCTGTTAAAATGTTTAATTCTATTTCATGTGATTTCTCAATCCATTCATCTATAGTGGGTGCATTTGAAGATTTCCATCTCTGTGCTATTACTAATCTTGCTGCTGTAATTAAATAAAGAATGATTCTCCAATTTTTTATTTCCTCTTCTTTTTTAATTACGTCAGTTATATTCAGTAAGAATATGAAAAAATATATCAGTATGTTGCCAATCAGTCACACTTATGATTTGCCATTCTTGGGAAGATGTACACTTTCACATTATTGATACATATTCACCTAAATCCAATTGTTACATATAACTATAGTAGACCCGTTGAATCAATGGGAACTTGTTATGCCTATGCTTATGTTAAATGTAAGATTCACTGATTCAATGGGTCTACTATAGTTGAGACTAGCAATCAAATTTAGGTCATTGTTTTTATTATTGTTTTTAACTTCTAAAAATATTGTTATATGGTAAGATGCCATAACCAACAAACAATGGTGCACAGATTGGAAATGCTCACTGATAAGACAAGAATCAACTAATTTGAAATGTGCTGAAGAGTTCTGTGGGTACCATGGACTGCCAAAAAGACAGATAAATGAGTCGAAGAGCAAATCAAGGCTAAACTCTCCCCAGAAGCCAATGTGACTAATCTGAGACTGTTGTATTTTGACCATAGTATGAGAATAGATGACTCATTAGAAAAGACAATAATGCTTGGTAAGAGTGAAGGCTGTAGGAGACAAGGAAGATTGCATTATAGGTGGATAGAGTTAAATCAAGGAAGCCACTGGCCCTGAGTCTGCAAGACCTGAGCAGGCCTGTCGATAACAAGGTGAATTAGAAGTCTTTCATTCACTAGGTCGCCATAAGTCAAAGTTGACTTGATGGCAATTAACAACAGCAAAGATGCCATAAAAAGCACCAAATGCATTAAACAACTACCACTGCTGCTAGTAAATTGCATTTTGCTAAAGCTAGTAAATCCTATTTTCATGGAATTCAAACTGCACTGGGAAAATGTGTTTGCTGTACTCTGTCAGTAACTACATTTTTCTATAAGTAAGGGTGACTGACCACACCAAGATTTGTCTGGTCCATTGTTGGCTTCCAACAGATGACAATCAACCAATTAATTGTTCAGTCAATCAATATTTTTTAAAATAAAATTAAAGAGGAGGAGAAAGCCAGTAACTGAGAGGCAAAAGCGCTTGAGCAAAACTCTTAGACACCAGAGAATTCAATAAGGCGCTAACTGAGACCTTTCCCAACTATCACTGTCATTATCACTGTGTGGAGCAGCTTCCTTAAACAAGCCAAGGTCCCCTAAATTACCAGCCCACCTTACAGGGGTGTGGAAAGGTTACTAAAATAGGTTAATAAAATGTGTGAAGCAATCTACACACATGGGGCGGGGGGGGGGAAGAAATGACGTAAAAAAAGGTATAATTGTGTATAGAATCTGAATGCACTGGTAAATGCTTACTTTAAAAAACCAGAATGTTATGGCTTTTTTAAAAAGGCAGTCTTGTTTTTTCTTTACGTGTGTGATAGCGTGGGTGATGAAGGATGCTTGCTGTTGGAGCAGAGGGATGATTTCCCTTCTCTGCTACTACACATCTTATCTTTTTTGTGTGTTAGAGGAAAGCATGCTTCTTTGTCTCCTGTCGCCTCCTTTCATGGCTTTAAAAATTGCATTGTAAATTTGTGTTTATAGGTTTACAGGTGCCCGCTTCAGAATACATAGTTGACGTAGAATCAATGGACATATTCCCAGTTGGGTGGTGTGAAGCGAATGCTTACAAGCTCTTGGCACCGCATAAAGCAATTTGTAAGTACATGAAACAGCAAATTTATACGGTTAACCTTCACCATAGTGTTTCAACATTTACAGCTTGATCGGCAGAAGCGAATTAGATTTTGCAAAGCTCTGTAAAGTGCCCTTGATGATAGTTTGGGACATGGTTTCTGCCTGGCACACAGAAGCGGTCTTTTGTAGTTGCTGCTGGACTGTAGATCTATAAAACAGGAGTGGGCAAGTACAGCCCACATGGACTACATGTTGCTCCAGAGCCATTTTTGTGGCTCCCAAGGCCACTGAGGGACAATACCCCCAAAAAAAATTTTAGCCTCCAAATGCCCTCTAGAGGGCATGGGGGACATTTTTGTCACATTTGTAAAACTCCCCCCCCCATGTCATTTTAGGTCTAGGAAAGGCTTTTTTTTAAAAGGAAGTGACCATGTTTAAAAAGACCTCTCCTGGGCCTACAATGGCTGATTCCCTCAACAGGTTATGGGGGTGGGGTATTCTGGGGCCATTTTCTTGCAGTGGTGCAGTGGGGGGGGTGTCATCCTCCAAGGTTTTTTGAGGGGACTAATGCAGTCACTTAGCACCCCACAGTTGCCCACTCATGCTAGAAAACATGGCCTAGAAGTCCAGATATTGGTTCCACTGATTCATCAACCACTGATTCAATTATCCACAGTTGGCGACAGTGGAGGGGTGGATGGGGGAGGGAGGGATGGAGGTTTCTGGATTGTTTCCATGGCAGCAATGGCAATGAGAGGGCAAAGGAAAGGGAGGTCTCGCCTCCCTTCACCACACCCCATGGCTCCGGTAGCTGTAACGGCGACACGAGGGTGAAGAGAGGGGAGGGGAGGGGAGGGGAAGGGAGGTCTCGTTTCCCTTCTCCCTTCACCAGGTGAGATGGCTTCCATAGTGGCAATGGCAACCAGGGGGACGTTCACTATTATCCACAGAATTCATTATCCGTGGGGGGCCCTTAAACCAATCCCCGGTGGATATGGGGGTCCTACTGTAATATTATTTTTGTTTTGTTCTAAGAGCAAAACATGTTTGACTTTCAAAGCAAGGAGCCGTGCCTAATTTGCGAGAATGCAGCAGAGACAAAATTGTTCAGCCTTGCTTACTGTTAATGCACTGAGTAAAAAAAAAATCCAACAGAAAATATGCCTGGGGATAATCAGGCTTGCAGAATTTAATTGCATAACATGTTCTTCTGAATGCGAGAATATTGGCATTGTTTTAGTATTTTGGTTAAGTACAGATCCCATAAAAGTAAGATGAGCAAATGTACCAAGTGCTCCGTGGGGGTCTTTTAGTATCATGTTTGAACAAAATAGTAGCATAACTGTCTAAAGCACACACATTAGCAGACAAGATTGTCAAGTAAGATCAATTAAGCACATCTAATATCCCTGTTCATGCAGTTACCAAAGGAGTAGCCATATTAATTACCATTCATGCCTATACAGGCCTACTCCTTTTAGGTTGAGTCAGATTTAGGGCTTATCTACATGAGCCATGCTGGCTCCTCACCGGCATTTCCTGGTTGTGGGTCTGGCCCGTTGTTCCCCTGTTACCTGTATGAAACAGACTGGATTCCAATCAAGAATGCCAGCCCATCCCTGCAGCTACCACTGCCAGCATTTTCCTTGCTCTGCCAGGTCTAGGAAGCCAGCCCACACCATGTGACAAAGCCCCCTGCATGTGACCAGCCTTGGTCACATGCTGTGGGCCTGCTGCCCGGACCCAGAAGGGTAAGGGTGACCGGCAGCTGGAGCAATGGGATGGCTTGCAGGGATGGGCTTCCATGGACATATGGGGCCTGATCTGTTTCCTCCCAGTGGAAATGGAGTAAACTAGGTATTTTTAAAAAACGGTGTACTGTTACCCTACCCCAGCTTGCCCCCATCTGAGCCCCACCTGTCCCAGGGGTGGTGATGACTGCTTGGGACAAATCGAGAGACAAGTCCTGTGTCGCAGGACTTTCAGACAGGGGCAAGATGTGGCAAAAGGAGTGACCCTGTAACATTTTATTGCAGTGAGAGCTTTCATGGGCTTCACCAAAGGTATAATACTCTCCTAAAATTATGGGTTTAAACTTGCCAAATTAGACCTGAATTCTAATCTGAAAGTTTGCATATGTGGATCTTAGGGTCTGTAATCCAGGCAGGGTGGGTAGGAAGGAGCTAGGGGCACTTCAAGGGTGAAGTGGGTCATGATACCAGGTTTAGAAATGGAACATCTTTAAAAGGTTTTGGATGCTTACCTGTGGCTAGAGGCAGCACAGATACCAGATTTCAGTGGTGTCTGCTACCAGGAGGCACTATTTTGGTCTGTGTCTGCCATTTTCTCTTCACTAAAATCTCTCATTTTGCCATACAAAGCAAGAGAGAGATTGCAGTTGCGCATCATTCCAAAGCATTCATGAGTTGGAGAGGGTAATCTCCCCCACCCTCTTCTTTCTGGAATTATCTGTGGGTCAGTGTTTGGCAAAGCTACTTTTTGGACTACCACTCCCAGAATTCCCCCAGCCAAAATAACCACTCATTATGCAGGGCAGAGGTTCCAGGAGGTACAGTTCCCAAAGTTAATTTTCCAAGCTCTATTCTGAACAAAGAGCCAGGTGACTTAATTAGGTTAGCTTCTATAGATATGGATCTCAGCCAATGCATAGAGAAGTCAGTTGTGGTTATACATTGGCTGAAATCTCTCAAGCTGTTGCGGCCATATTCTGGCTGAGATCCTGCATTGTGCTTGTGTTATGTAAATCCACACTCATGTAGTTACATAGTTATGCTGCACCATCCTTCTGCTCAATATTAACATTTTGCAACTAATGGTGTCTTATCGGCCTATATGCTTACTTGTCCCTTTTGCAATGGGGAAAGTGCAGTGGCTCTTTCTGCACACCCAGGGAATCAAGCAGTACATTGAAAGCACTGGCAAATAGTTACACATCATCCAAGAATGTGTAACTATTTGGCTGGAATTCTGTTGTTTAGTCCCAACAAGAGTAGACCCATGGAATCAAGTGTTCATCAACACATAAGTGAAGCCAGTTGGTTCAATGGCTCTACTCTACTCTACTCTAGTAGGACTAACAATAGGAGTGAAGCCCATGGGAAATGATTACACTTGTGGAACTCCACTTTGGAGACCATGAGAAGAATATACCCATTGCTCAATGGCCAAAAATGTACAACCAGATGGGTAAGAACATGTATATGATACCAGCAAGGTTCTGGCCTCTGCAGACTACCTCTTCACTTCTGCCTCCCTCAAATGTTTCAGTTATGGTAGGTACAAACTGCAGGAAGTCACTGGGCCCACCTTCAGGAACCATCCAAAGCAATTGATTGGTCAGTTTGGATTTCCCTCCCTGGTAGAGCCAGCCTGCCTGTGAAGAAACACACTTACCTGTTGTGGATTTCACTTTCTCTTCATCTGGATAGCAAAGTGAAGCCTACACTATGCAGGAAGTCTAAGGTGTAGGCCTCATCCTTCCTTTCTTCCCCTCACTCATAAGTTACTTCAGTGAATCATTCTTAGGATCCTAATAAATATTTTTATTTTGAAGCAGTGGATTCTTTCTCTCTTCTTGGTTCTCTAATTTACTGAATATACAGAAAAGAAACTGGCCTAGATGCAGTTTTCTCACCCAGCCTCACGGGTTGACTGTGCCCCTGTGCTGGACTGCTTGCAGAAGCTTTCTAACCTGGCTGCTGAGCACATAAGAAATTGCTTTATACTATTCCCTTTCACACTCCACAATTACAGCATTTTTATTCCATTTTAATTGTAATACAGTTGGCCCTCCACATTCTCTGGGCTTACGGGTGCAGGCCCCTGCAAAAGTAGAAAAACCATGAATATCTATAACCGCCGCCCGCCCCCCCCCCCAAAAAACATACTTAACACATACAAAAAGTACGATCAGTGGATGAAACCCACCACGGATGCCTTTGAGGTGACAGGGTTCCTTTGCAAGGCAGAAGTGGGTGGCTGGAGGGGCTTGCCGCTGCCTCCACTGCTGCCCTACACCATTTGTATTAGGGACTTACAAACCTTGCCACACATTCGCAATCTCTCTCAGTCTCGTGAGGCTTGCAGTCCCCATTAAAAATTGCATAGGGCAGCAGCAGAGGAGGCAGCGAATAATCCACAAATAATGAAACCTGAAAAAGTTAAACCTGTAAATGGGAAGGGCCAACTGTAATTACATCCTATGCAGTCCTGGGATTTGTAGTTTCACGAGGTATTTAGAATATGCTGCCTGAGAGATCCAATGCCTCACCAAACTACAAATCCCAGGAACCCATATGAGGAAGTCATGGCAGCTAAAGTGGGATTAATTGTGTAGTGTGAAAGAGGCTACCGAGTCAGACCATTGATCTATCTAACCCAGTATTCTCAGTGGGGCTTCAGACAGGATTCTTTCCTATCTGTACCCAGAGATCTCTGGCATGCCCTGGTGGTATTTGTCAATCCAAATACTAAGCAGGCTGGGCTCTTCTTAGCTTCCAAGACCAAACAAAAGCGGGTGTGTTCAGGGTAGTATGCTGGTATGGTTACAAAACAAAGTTCTGAAAAGGGGCCAGCCTTCCCCCATCAATATATTGTCTCTCTCTCTCTCTCTCTCTCTCTCTCTCTCTGTCTATCTATCTATCTATTTATCTATCTACCTATCTATCTAAATATTTTTGTTCCACTCTATATGCAAAGGTCTCAGAGAGGCATACAGTAAAATCAATTTAGAACAGTTTAAAGCAATAACAATAATGTTATAAGGCTAAACGCATATTAAACCATTTAACACTTAAATCAAGACAATTTAAAATCAGTTAAAACATGTTAGAATAATGTAAACTATATCAAATGTACAAATTGGATAAAATCTGTTAGGCTCCCAAAGGCTTTAACTTTTTTAAAAAGAACATATTTTGACTTGGTACTAGAATGACACCAGTGTTGGTGCCAATTGGGACTCTGAGGGTGGAGTATTCCATATCTGTGGTGCCACAGCAGGAAAAGCCCTGTCCCATGTCCTCCCAGATTGTGTTGCCCCCACTGAACACACAGGAGGGACCCCCCAACAGATCTCAGTCCTTGGGCACACATATATAGGGAGAGGCTCTCCTTCAAATATCGAGGTCCCCAGCACCATGAGTTCAGACTGGAAATATATTTGTAGCCAGTACTATTCCTTTAAAACTGATACTATGTGGTTTCTGTATGGTGTGCCAATCAGCAATCTACAACCCTAGATTCTTTTATCTTCAGGACACTGGAGTTATTGAAAACAGTCGTGGTGATGTTGTTGTATCTGAGGTATATAGATAAAGACTGCCTTGCTGCTTGTCCTAACTCACAGGGACGGAAGTAAAAAATGCTGGTTTGTCACATGGTTTCCCCTCCTCCAATGGGGGTCTGCCATTTCTGCCTTCAGAATACCCCAGAATGATGCACCTTCTCAGACAAATTGGGTAAAAGGCAATGACTGCTGCCCCACCTCAGTTGCACCACTTCAGCTATGACAACATTTTAAGAGTGTCCTCTGAATGATGCAGCTAGCAATTCCCTGAAACATCTAGAAGCTACAACATGCCTAGATCTGCCACCTGCAACTGTGGTGACCAACAAAGCCATTCTTATGGGTTTATAAAAGAGGAAGAAATGTTGCTTTTGAGTTTGAAGTCCCTACCCTAGTGCAGAGAATAGAATCTATAAGACATTTGCAAACATACATCACCCTAATTGCTGCTGTTCTCCCTCTCATTTTGCAGTACAAAGGAAGAGAAAGATTGCTGTTGTACAACCCGAAAAGCAGTAAGTAGGCACTTAAAATGTAAATAAGAAAGCAGCTTTAATATGTAAATAAATAAGATTTACACTCTAGGATGGCGTAGAACAACTAAGCTAAATGACTGGCATTCTGCGTGCAGAGATACCATCTGGAAATTATGTTGCCAGCATGGACAGAATGTGCAAACTTGATGTGTTTCTTTGTGTGTACAGTACATACATGCGTGTGTGCAAATACAGTATGTCTGTTGAGCCCAAAGGGATATCTCGTTAACTCTAAATTAACTAAATTAAATTAACTTTAGATTTGTCATCAGGAATGAGGGGACATGGATTCCTTTCCCATCTTGTCTCAGGAACTGGGCAGGCAACAGGATAAAATTTTAAAATTGCTTGCAAGAGATACGCTGAGCCAGCCTTTCCCAATTTGGTTCTTCCAGACTACAGGGCTTCTCACACTCCAAAAAAAAAAAAAAAAAGTGGCAGTGGAGCAGGAATGTTCTGTCTTCTGTGCTGCCATACTACATGATGTTGTCATTCTTTTATTCCCGTCCTGTGGGGGACCAAGGTAAAACTGTGTCTTTTTGCTAACCAGAAAAACCCGTTAGCAAAAAGATGCTGTGTTAGCTTGGTGCCCCACAGTACCAGAACAAAAGAAGGCCAGAAGAATGATGACACCATGCAGTAAGGTGGCGCAGAAGACAGAACATTCCTTTTCTTTGGAGTGTGGTAAGGCCCAGCTAATGACTAGCTTGGCTCGGGTGGTGGGAGTTGTAGCCAAACACATCTCGAAGTCCCCAGGTTGTGGCCAGGCAAGACCAGGCAAATAATGTTTGAAAATATTCAAAAAGTGGTTGAAAAAATGTGTTTCTTTAATGACAAGAAACCTTGATGAGAAGAATCCTGGACCAACCAAAATCTTCTCAGTTTGGGACTTATTGGCTGGAATGCAACTGGAACATCCACATGCATACATGTCTCTTATGCATGTGGATGTGATTTTTCAGACACTGTGGATTTGATTATTCCCTTCCTTTGTGCTCAGCACCCAAAGCTCCCCTCCCAACTTACCTTAAAGCCCCAAAGCCACCTCATACAGGCACTTGGTACTTCAACAAGAACAGGTAGGATTGGTAAAGTGTCTGGCAATCCCACCCACCCCCCAGCCACATGCCTAATGATTACAGAAGCACTGAGATTTTGGGAGGACCCCCACGGATCTCGTTGCTGTTGTCATTGTTCCGCATCCAGCTTTTTTGGTGGGGAGGGTAACCAAACACTTCTCCAATCCTGCCTGCTCATGCTGAAGCATTGAATGTCTGTATGAGGTTGCTACAGGACTTTCAAGTAAGTCAGGGGTGATATAGGGGTTATCATAGAATAAGGTCTGCATGCAGATCTTTACTCTGTGCTAAGGGGATGTTGAATCGAAGCCACTGTGCCCAAAATTCTCACATTGCATTTTTGCACAGAAAACAGCAAATGACATTTCTGTACAGAAATATTATTTTCTGCACCAAAAATAATATAGTTGGAGGCTTATTCTGTGAAAAATTCACTTGTAGTAATTTTTTTACACATTATTTTCTGTGTAGGGAACTATTTTTCTGAACAAGAAATGGAATTTTCTACTCAAAAAATAATAATTTCTTTGGAACATTGTGAAAATGCTGTTTCCTGTGCAGAAAAAAATGCAGTTTTCTGCACAAAAATACCACATGTAAATTTTGTGCAGAGTAAGTCCTGAACTTTCTTTTAGGAAGAAGAAAATTGGTAAAATTACTCATTTCTTCCTTCAAGAAGAAAATGAGTAAAGAATTATATCCCTAGGTGACACTAGGTTAAGAAAAAAAAAACTCCTGTGCCTATTTACCTTGGAGTAAGCCCAGCTACAATAAGTAGGATTGACTTCACAGTAGACATATATTTGCACTGTTAAAAATAACGTTGCTGTAGCATTTCTAGGTGTTCAAAGTACTTCAAAGATACTGTTTCATTGTAGTTCTTACCACAACCTCTAAAGCAAGAGTGGGAAAAGTCTGGCCCATGGGTTGTATGTGGCCCCTTCTGTTTGTGAAGCCCCTCAGTACCACAGAAAATGTTTGGGGGAAAACCATTTAACTAAAAAAAAAAATACCTCTTGCATACTGTAAGTGGTATGAGAATGAGTTCCACTGTTTTTACACACACACACACTAGAACTTTTAGGCCCAGGAGAAGCCTTTTTAAAACCAGGAATTAAACTGAAATAGAACATTTTGTCTGAAGTCAAGTGGCCTTATCCATCCCCAAGTTTCACGTAGTTTTCTTATCTAATAGGTTACCACCTGAAGTGCCTGTTGAGAAGATAATACATGACCCCAGCATAATTCCACAGACAGATGCAATGGGTGAGTTTTTTACTAAAAAGGGGCCAGAATCCTTTTGGGCACTTATGTCTTCATAAGTGGACTTCGATCTGTGGGAATCAGAATTGGGCAGTTCTGTAGCATCCAGTAAGGGCAGTTCCGTAGCATCCAGTAAGTTACTTTAAATCATGTGCTGTGAATGGACCACTATACCTTTTGTCACTTACTTAATGGAACATCCTCCTAAGATGGGGGCTCAACTTACAAATCGTAGGCTTGGGCAAGGTGCATCCCCCCCCCGCCCTTTTTATGGCCTCTAGCACCTCTCAGGGGTCCAAACCTGGGGCATTTTAGGCTCAGGAGAGGCCTTTTTTAAACAACAGGAAAGAACTGCTAAAGGACTTGCAAATCGTTTCCTGTTATGTGTGGTTTATAAGGTCTCTTCTGGGCCTAAAATGGCTCAGTGGGTCCTAAACATAGTGAAAATGCCCTCTGTGCCCCTACGGGGTATTCAGGGCCATTGGGAGGTGGGAATGTAGTGGGTGTGGTACTCCAAGGTCCCCAGAGTGGCTAATCTGGTTCCCAAATTGCCCACCCTGACAGGGAATGCCAAACATTCCTGGTTTCAAATATTTCAACTTCAACCCTTTACATCACACCAGAATGTGAAAGATCAAGGCTCTTGTCCTCTCTCCTTCCTCACACTACTTCTGACTCATATTATAGAAGAGTCTCATGGATTAACTCCAAAAATATAGGCAATACTTACATCAATAAGTACATCAGGTCCTAAATTTGTCTGGTCCTGATTTGGTTTGGGAAAGGGATTTAGGTATACCAATTGATGATAAAATTTGGGGGAAACAATGGAGTAAAATTCCAGTGTGAGACTTCTCTGTAAAGGTTGGAGAACATGGTTTAAATTTAATGTTTGCATCGGTGGTATTATAGCACAGTTCATTTAGCACGTATGAACCATAATATGGGAAAAACTTGTTGGAGAGGTTGTATACCCTCAGGAAAATATTTTCACCTACGGGGAACATCCCCCCCCTCCCCAATCTCTAACTTTTGGAAACTGATTTTCCAGGAAACTGAAGTGACTCCAACAAAGTATAAACTTAGTGCCAGAATTAGCTCTCTTAGCTATTTCCCCAGGAACCAATAACTCTTTGTTATATGGAGAATTAATTAGTTTCCTATGCTTGGCAGCAAGGTAAGTGACGGTGCAAAACTGAAAAGAAGGTAAAAACCATTGTCCTTAAGTCAATGGAGACAGAATGTCATTATGGAGAAGTTTAGGCCCAAAGATATGTCTTGAATTAGGAAAATAGATTCATTGATATCGAGTCTCCTTTAATTTCTTATATAAATTGTAATATTTATTCTCCTTTCCTGATTTTCATGTGGATTTATGGAAAGATGTTCATGTGATGTTGTACTTAATTTTTGATGCCTGTATTCTTTTTATGCTACAAATGTATAGAAGCATTAAAGCATATATTTTTAAAAAACTAAATTTCTACTACAAAAGTTTAAAACATCTAAATTGGCAATCCCATTAAAAACACTAAAACATTTAAAAACCATTTAAAACATAATACTAAAAGTGAACACAAAGTATGTCCCATTAAAATTGTTACCCCCAGGTAACAATTGAAGGACTGCTAGAATAAAAAGATCTTACCCTGTTACAAGAATAAGAGCAGAGCAGAGAAACAGCCAACCTCAGCTGCTGCCACACTGCAGAAATAATGCAGCTTGACACCGCTTTAACTGCCATGGCTCAATGCTATGGAATTCTGGAATTTGTAGTTTCATGGACTATTTAGCCATCCCGATCAGAGAGCTCTGGTGCCACAATGAACTACAACTCCCAAGATTCCATAGAATGGAGCCATGGTAGTTCAAGTGGTGGCAAACTGGATTATTTCTGCAGTGTGTCAGCAGCCCTAGCCTCCTTTCTTTCTGAACTCATATATACACATATGCTCAGACAACTTGCTGGGAGCAAAACTGTAGAGAAATGCTATTTCATGAGGGCAGGAGTTTAACTACAAGGAGGGCAAAATGAAGGTGTTGTCTCCCAAAAGAAGAATCCTGCCTCCTCAAATGACATGTCCTCTCAATCACCAAATTTCTAGTACTGCAGGAGCTGGGACACTCAACATGGTTTACACCTAGAAATCTTACGTTTGCTATGTTCACATTCCCATGGTTGCTTTGCCAGCCCCTTTTCTTTGGGTGCCTAATCTGTAGTTCTAAATGCTCAATTGAAGTTTTTAGCCAGTGCAATACAGACCAAAGGAAAATATCACTGAATTTGAGGAGCAGTGCCTTAATTTTGCACTGGCAAAATGGAGCAGGCAGGTACAACCCATGGGCTGCCTGTGACAACTGCATTCCCTTTTTATGGCCCCTGAGACCCCCCAGGAAATGCATACACTGCCTGACCACCCATTTCTTTTCAGGCCGTGTTTTATTCCATACCACCCAAAATGTTCCTAAACTACCCCTTCCTCTAAGGCTGGGAGAGTGTGTCTTGCCCAAGATCCCCCAGTGTGTTTTCATGGCTGAGCAGAGATTTGAACCCTGTTTTCCCAGAGCCCTAGCCAAGCAATCAAAACTCTATGCCATACTGGTTCCCACATTACCCACCCAAAATAACACATTATGTGTATAGGAACATAACTACTTGTAACATATTACTTCCAGTTTTGGCTCTTATCAATATGTAATCAGAAGTAAATCTCATTTTTCCCATTAAGGTTTCTTTTCTTTTCTTTCTTTTTTCCCCCCCATGATTATTATTTATTTATTTACAATTGAGCAACTTACACTTAAACAACATGCTTATTTTACACTTATGTTTGCATATATAACATTTTACATAATCTTGACAATATAATTTCCACCAAAAAAAGCTTGTCTATGACTTCCTGTTTGTGTTTTGACGAGTGTCGGACTTTCAGCAAGAAATTACAAACTAAAAATGACTTTGACAAATACATGTTAGATCATTCTTATCGGCTTTATCTCTGTTTCACTGGGAATGCTTAACTTCCTATTTCGTAGCTACCCTGTAGTTCACCCTTTTCCTTCCAATATTCAAAAATCGGTTTCCACTCTTTCTTCCATACACTCTCATTCCTGTCCCGCAGATTCTTTGTCTATATATCTAATTCTAACATATCTATCAACCTGTTTTTCCATTCATTTAAAGTTGGGCAATCTGTAACTCTCCACTTTTTAGCAATAACCAGTCTGGCTGCAGTAATCATATAAAGAATTATTCTCCAGTAAATGTTTCTTTTTTCCTTCTCCAGCTCATCTATTATGTTTAATAATCTATTATGTTTAATTAAGGTTTATTTTCAAGTAAGCGGTGGTATGAATGCACCTTTAAGCTCAGAGTAAGGGCCCGTCTACACGGTAAAAAAAATACTCCTCTGTATACACGGCCGTTCGGGTTCATATGTGTCATTCAGAAGGGGGACTAGCGAATCCCCCATAAACTACGTGGATTTGGCATTCGGAAGGAGTAGCGGATCTCGGCATAAAATCCATACAGCCGTTCGAATGGCTGATGGTCTATACACCCCGTTCACACACATACAAACAGGCAGTGTAATCTGATTGGCTGGCCAAGTAGAGGGGGCAGGGCTAGCAAGGAGGGGAATTGGGAGTGCTCACCATGTTAGATTCCCAGATAAGCGAGAGTCCGGTAAGTCCGTGAATTTTATTTATATTTATTTTTATTTTACATTGTAAATAGGGAAAACCGAATTTCCGCAAAGCAGGCACCTTTTTTAAATTTTTAAAAAAAGCAGCAGGAGATTTAAAACTGCTGCTTGGCTTGCTTGCTCCAGCCAGCTGGGGAAGGAGGGTCATACAGAGTTTTTTTGGGGGGGGGTTAAAAAATCATGTAAGCAGATCGTATGCATACGGACGACTGCCTATTTGTATTTTTTACACCCCAAACGGATTATTTTTAATCGTATAGACAGACCCGAAAACACCAGTCTAAAGTAATTATAGCCCCTTGTTTCATAGACAGAACTACTAATGAAGATTTTAATTCCTGCTCTGCCTGGGAGTTGATTTTGGAACGGTGGGGAAAAGAGAACAAGTTGTTTAGTTCTTTAACAATCCTGATTAAAGAATGGTTTAAGATGGTGGTGAAAGAATGGTTCAGCTGAACTGAGGAATCTTTCCACTACGTGATGTAACCCTGAATAATTATCTCAGATTGTTCTTATCTCTCACTTCTGAGAAGGTGGGTGTAGCTGGGAAAGAGAAATGATTCAAAGTGAGGATGTAGGAAGGACCATGAGACATGCGTGCATCATCTCTGCAGGTAGCATCAACGGGAGATACAGTTGTCCTGCACTGTTCATCAATCATCGATGCTTCTCAGGACCACATCTGAACAAAGGAAGATTGGCAGAGCTACCCCAGTCTGTCGGTCCAGGGAAATGCGTGCTAGTTCTTAAAGAGGTAAGGATTAAGTGTCAACCTTTGTCACGCAGCACTACCTAATAAGCAATGCTCTCCTTCCTTACTCTTTCCTCAGTGCTTGCTGAATTAAACTATAGTTATCTATCAGTTGAAGGAGCAGAATAGTTGAAGTAGGAGAGCAGCCCCATTTCTTCAGTGACCAAACATTGCATTTTGAGGCTAAGGGAAAATCCAGTTTCTTTGCAACTGACATGTTTTCTTAAGGTACGTGGGGCAACTACAGGGGATTGAGGGGGGAAATTTTCTGCCCCTAGCACACTCCTGGGGCCACCAGAACTGCCAAGTCCTTTTTCTATTTGACCCCAGCCACCTCTAGAATATGACCCACAATAACTTCCATGAAATTGAATTCTGCCCTCATGGGGCCCCCTAGTTAAGAGATGGCCAACTGTGTGTGGCTAGGGAGGCAGGCACATTAGCTCCCAAGAGTCCCTGGAAGGCTGCAGCCACACCTCACCCCTACAAAAAATTTTTTAAAAAAAATAAAATAAAAAGAAATTTGCTCCCAAGTGCCCCCCAGACACCTTCTGAGGGAGACATGGGGGACATTTTCACCATGTTTTGGGGGCCTCTGGTCCATTTTAAGTCCAGGAGATGCTTTTTTTAAGTAACAAGAAGTGACTTCCAAGGCCTCTCCTGGGCCTAAAATGATTTGAGGTCAAAAACTTCATGAAAATGCCCCCTAAAGGGCATTTTAATGGGGAATTTACCCCTGGGCTCCCAAATGCCTCTATCTTCATCTGGGTCCTTCCCAAAATAGCAGCTGGAAGTGACATTGCATCATTCCTGCCACCATTTTGAAAAGAATGCTGATAAAAAAATAGAGGTGTTTGAGGATTCTTGGAGGCTTTCTGGTGGGGGGCTGGGGGTATTTTTGCATATTTTGGGAGTTTTTTTGCATAGGTTTTTTTAAAAATAAAAATGGCTGAAATTGTACCCCAAAAAAGAGTATTATTTTTTTATTTAGCAGAGTGGGGGTGGGATTTGGGGGACTGGCAGAAGGCTGATATCCCTGATATATTAACACAGATATTCCCAATATGGAATTGGCCCTTTTCACAGCAACTGCACCCTAGGTCAACATTTCTATCAACCTCGCCAGTCCAAAACATCAGTGTAGCCAAAAGTTTCCTACTTCTTTGCCCCCAGGACTTTGGCAACTGAAATGGAAGGAGCCGAACCCGGGTTTATCTACTTTCACTGAGCTCTGGTCCCTTTCTCAAAACCACAGGTGTGTACAGGATCCTCCTAAAACCAGGATCTTTTGCTATTTTTCTGGCAGGTCCTCAGCATGGTAATCAACTCTGCATACAGACCAGGGAGCGTTTTGCGGGAACTGCAGCTTGTGGAGGATCCCAGGTGGAATTTTCAAGAGGAGACCCTGAAAGCCAAGTAAGGGCTACTTTAATTTGCTCCCTCTCTTTTTTAAATAAATAAATAAATCTTGGGATGTTTGAGAACAAAGCTATCTTTGAGAGTGATATGAAACAGTATAAGCCTAGTGCCTGATTTCTATTCCAATTCACTTCGCAGGTTTCTGTCTAAATGAGCAGATGTATCATTTATCTCATGGGGTATCAAAGTTATGTCTAGCCTGGGACGGTTCTGTTCTGCCCTGGCTGTTGGACTAAGAGGGACTCTGGAGGTTTGGCCAGAAAATGGAAAGCAGGAAACTTCTGAGCTGTCATCGCTTTGCAGCAATGGGGAGAGGGATGGTGGACAGGGCAATTGCAGTAAAGACACACCTAAGTTTTCACCCTCCTGACACTCCTTAAAAACTCCTCTCCACCACACTTTCCCCTCTTTATCTTGCAAACATGCATTTGGGAATCATGGCAGCTGCATAGAAAACAGAGCAGGGCTTCTGTACCTTTAATAGTGTAGAAGAGAGACTTTCAGCAGGTGTAATGTGCTTGACAAGACTGCATGTGGTGAAATTTCCTTTTCTGCACCACTGTTAAACATACAGGAGTCCTATTCTCTATTTCATGTGGCTACCCTACTGGGCAGCAGCTGACACAAGAGGCTCAGGCAAAGGCACCCAACGAATGAAAGGTTACCCAAGACAGACATCCTAGTAACTCCTATCAAGTCCAGCCAATATGGCCAACAGCAAGGGATTATGGGAGTGGATGTCAAAAAATCTGGATGCCATCTGGTTGCCCCCTCCTTGATTAACCAATTAAGTCCACCCAACTTATAAGATCTTCAGGGAGGGGTTTTCTCTTCACCCCACCACCATCACAAGTGTGCTTGATGAGGACATAGGAGAGAGCCTTCTCAGTGATAGCTCCTAAATTTTGGAACTGCCTCCTATGACCTGCTCAGCCCTTTATCTGCAAGCAAAGACTTTTCTATTTAGGCAGGTGCTTGGCTCTTAACTTGATGTGGCAGAAGAGTCTCTTAATGAAGTGTGTTAGGCTTTTATCCTTTTTTCTATCTTGTTATGTGTTTTTAAACTGTTTTAATTTAGTGTTTTAATAGAATTGTTAATTTAACTTTTTTTTAAAAAAAAATGTATCCAATAGCTTTTAGATGTACTTTGTTTCTTGTTTCTTGGAAGTCACCTCAGGAGATAGGCAGGATAGAAATTAAATCAATTAATCCATACTGAGAAGTAACCACTGGGAGATAGGCAGGATAGAAATTAAATCAATTAATCCATACTGAGAAGTAACCACCGGGGTTCTCTATTCACTGTGGAATATCTCATTTTTGTGTATGTGCTTATTCTCTTTTTACTGACCCCTAAACAGTAAGTAAACAACCCAACTCAATAGCTTGTGGGCACAGGATAAATCATACAACTGCCTGTCCATGTAATTTACTACACACACGTAATTTACCCAGTTGTAAACCACACAAACTACACAAATGTAGTTCACTTATGAAGACAAGTTTGTGTGCCTTTCTTGATTGTGCATAATTGATTTTAATTTGATGCATAACACCAGGGTCCTTTTGGTCTCTTCTACCATGATGTCTGGAAACATACTTCTAAAAATAAATATGATGGTTCTTACTTTTTTCTTTTTCTTCTCCTTCTATTTCCTTTCACTTCAGCTGCTCTATGGAAACTCCACATTGTGCTCAGCACACATAGGATGTGCACAGAATGAGCGAGCAATTCCAATTATACACTCCCCTTTTTTCAGAAAAAAACTTTCTATGTATTCTTGGATATCTAAGCTTATTTTCCCTTCAGAGGTTCTTGTATGTAGGTCATTACTTTGGAGATCTTTGATCCCTGCCCCTTTAGCTTCAGTTGTAATACATTTAATTAGAAAAGCAAAATGGATTTTTACTTGTGGAATCTTTAATGCTACAACTGACACAAAACCCAGTGAACTTTAAAGTCTTATAGCACTCTCAGCTAATAGTGTTTGATGTGTGGTTTTTTTATTACTTAAAGATAGCTGGCAAAATGTAAGTCTCACTGGAACAACAATTATGCTATTGATAATATGGATAACTAGGGTGACATCATTCAGCCTAGCAGTCTTTTTAACCCACGACTTCAGTCTTCAGTGGCATGTTGAAAAGCTCCATGGGGAGTGGGGAGGAAGAGAGATGCTCTTTAAATAAAAAACATCCACACTGTATTCGTGGACTCCTTGGAGGTTTGTCAAGAATTCCTTAATTACAAGATGAGAATAGTAAATACACTTCTCAGCGTGGCCATGAGGGGAATTCTAGGAGCTGTAGTCAAAATAATTCCAAGCTTTGGTCCAAGGGACATTAGCTCAGTCATGGTGCACAGTGATGAGTATTAGTGAACAAATTTCCCAGCATGACAAAAGGAAGTGGGGATTCTGAGAGCTGTAATCCAAAATGGTAATTTTTCCTAGCTCTGGTCCAAGGGACAGGCTCTGGTGAACAAGGAAGCAGGAGATCAGCATCTCAACTTAAAAGTATCTGGTACTAGAGGTGGGAAAGACCTTGCCTTGTGACCCTGGATAGCTGCTGCCAGTCAAAATTGGCATTACTGGATGATACAGTCATTACAGTGATTATACCATGGCCAATATAGGTGTACCTGAACGTGCCTGATTTATGTGATCCTCCCTCCCTGAAAGAAAAGGTGAGGAAAGGGTCACAGACATCAGGAACATGCTAGGGATGGAAAGACTACTCAAAAATATTCAGAAATGGACCAAACCCCTATTCTTCAAGTGTCAGAAAACCCTGATAAGAAGAAACTTGGACTGGTGAGAATCTTCACAGTTTGGGATTTACTCTACACAAAATTTGCATGTGGTGTTTTTGTGTGTGTGCAGAAAACAGTGCAAAAAGTGGAGATTTTGTGCAGTCTATTTCCTAAACTGTGAATAGTCTTCAAAAACAGCAGTTTTCAAAGACATTCTTGCAAAAGGAAAAAAACTGATAAAATTATGCATTGCTTCCTTTGAGAACTAAATTAGAGAAGAATTATATCCCTAAACATTAGGAAGAACTTCCTGATAGTAAGAGCTGTTCGGTAGTGGAATGCACTGCCTTAGAGTGTGGTAGAGTCTCCTTCTTTGGAAGTTTTTAAACAGTGGCTGGATGGCTATCTGTCAGGAATGCTTTGATTGTTTGTTCCTGCATGGCAGGGGGTTAGACTAAATGACCCTTGTGGTTTCATCCAATTCTATGATTCTAGTATATGCATATGTGCATCATAGTACTAGAAGGGACCTTGCACAGTTAGTCCAGCCCCTGCTCGGTGCAGGGTCTGCAATCTAGGACACAGCTACAGCATCCCTGACTGATGACCACACAGACTCTGCTTAAATCTCTCTGGCAACAGTAGTGGCTGATGTCTTCCATGTCAGTGGGGTGGTGAATCTTCTCCGGTATTTGCATGAACTTTGAGGGAGCTATCTAAGGTGCTGAACCTTATCTCCCAAATAGTTTCAGTATCCTGAGTAACCTCTTTAAAGTTTAGACTAAAACCCAGACAGATTCATCACCCCAGTGACATAGAAGCAACTGGTTGCCATTGTCTGGCAAAGGAGGATCTGGTATCTCCTGAGGATGCCTGTTTCACTGTTGGACAGCTCTCACTGTTAGGCCATGGAGGACACGCCAGCCAAATTTACCAAATTACTCAGCCTGGCCACCTGCCACTACCACCTCCCTTTCAGACTTTCCCCATTTATCCCTTCTCTGGACTGGAGCCTGGATTTTTGTGGATAGAATATGTGGATGTGTGGTCTCTGTTGGTAATCATGCCTAATATCTGTCAGTGAGTGGAATAAATCATGATGAGTCTGGACTTTATAAACAAAACAAAAGAATTGGTTTATTAACTTTAAAGTTGTAACATCAATGCTTCAATACTGTGCATATAACTTAGTTATTTGGCTTATTGTCACTCCAACATCATAATCAATAATACAACAGACTCATCCACTCTGTCTCATGCTCTCAATTTCCACTCACTGCATAAACCATTCAGCCTCAACACTCTCCAGCTGCATAGACTTAATTCCAAACTAAACTTCACACCGACTTAACTGACAGAAATGCCCCCTCTCAACTGACAGCCACACAATTCAAACTTTCTGAAACACTTCCCATTACAGTTTCCTGTTCTGTGATTGGTTCCCTCATTCTCTGTTCTCATTCGCTTAGCCGCATTCCATCACCAGCTCGTCACACCATTGTCTGGCAAAAGAGGGCCTGGTATCGCCTGAGGATGCCTGTTTCACTGTTGGACAGCTCTCACTGTTAGGACATTTGCCCTAATGTTCTGCTGAACTGTGCTCTCTGCAGTTGATGCTAGTTCTGCCCTCTGGAGCAACAGAGAATGTACCTGTTCCATCTTCTAAATGACAGTCTTGCATCTGCATCACACATTACCTTAGCTTGGGTGGGAGGGAAACATATATAGCCCTAAGCATAGAAGGATCTTTAGCTCAGTGAGCATGCAGTCTGTCTTTGAAACAAAATTTGGAGTCTGTAATATGGATGGAAATAATTTTCATAGTAATTTGTACCCCAATGCAGGTGGGGAATGGGTTTCCCATCAGGAAGAATAATATATCAACAAGATATATGGCATTCAAACATCCTGAAATGTTGTAGAGGACTTATTCTGAGAAGAAAAAAATTGCAGAAGAAACTGTTTTCTGTGTAGAAAATGGGTTTCCTAGTCAGAAAATAGTTTCCTGTGCCAGAAATATATTTTCTCTACAGAAAACAGATTTTTCACACACAAAAAACATGTTTTTCTCTGCAGAATAATTCCTCTGGAACACTTTGGGACATTAAAATACAGGGAAAATACTGCAGAACAATATTCATTTTCTTCCATGGTAGGGATAAAACTGCCATAATTATTTGGCATCACTTGTAAGGATGAAATAGTTGAGGTTTTACATTCCTAGTCTGCAACCCCCAGAAGCATCTAATGTGTTCTGAGTTCCTGTCTGATGCGGTAAGGTTTGCCATGTTACTTCTTGCCATTATAGATACCGAGGGAAAACCTACAGAGCAACAGTCAAGATTGTCCGTACGTCCGATCAAGTCCTGGATTTCTGCCGGAGGGTTTGTGCTAAGCTAGAATGCTGTCCAAATTTATTCAGCCCTGTTCCAGTTACTGAAGCCTGCCCAGAGAACTGCTCCGTTCATACCAAAACTAAGTACAGTAAGTATGCGTTGAAAACAGGGTTATGGATCACAACATTGGTATTTGTTTTGTGGAAGGTGACCATCAGTTATCTGGATTTCTTTTGGCCAAGCAGCATTTCCTAGGTTCAATAAGATGTCACCCGAAGACTGAGTAAATGTCAGCTGCTGATCAAGAGTTGACTGGATGTTGTTTCTAATTCCTCTGTAGGGGATTCAGCAAGAAATGATACTTACTGGCTCCCTCCTTTCTTCTCTGGGAAATAGTTTGGATTGGCAAGACCATCTTGACAGGAGAATGGGAGAATCTGGCCAGAGAAGGATGCTATTGCCCTGTTGTATTGTTTGTGGGTTTCCCATCAGCAACCAGTTGGCCACTTATGTGAAGAGAATGCTGGACTAGATAGGCCTTTGGTCTCTTCTAGTATTATGTGTTTGTTACATTTACATACCACATTTCCTCCAGGAGCTTAAGGGTTTATCCTTTATCTTCACAAAGCATTATCACTTTATCTTCACAACTATGTGAAATAAGTCAAGGAGGGAATGATTGTCTGAAGGTCACCCAACAGATTTCATAGCTGAGGGAGGATTTGAATCTAGATCAGGAGAAAATACTCTTGGTGACTTGTGCCAGCATAATGCTCTGTTAAGTCAGGGTAAGGTAGTTTTTAGAGTGATGGACAACAATAGTGGAAGGATGTAAGAGAAAGTCATCTGTGTTGCTAGAGAAAGCTGTTCTGCTGGTTCCTGAAGGGCTCCTGAGCCAGCCAGTCAGCTTTCTCTCCTGACAGAGATGGCTTTCACTGTCATCTCCCTGGCCTCCAGTTATGTCAGCACCCATGGCCATTATAACTCCACCACTGCACCACCTAGGGCACTGCTGTCACCACCTATTTCAGTGTAGGTTAACAGTATCATGTCCAAAGTGCCATTGCAACATTCTAACCACTACACTACACAGCCTTCACTGCATGGCTCTTCTTATGTTCTTAACAGGGCAATAGTCCAAGAAAAGTTGAGAGGGAGCAGCTGGGCCAATAAGCATGAGCAAGGTAATATAAAATACCATCTAAGTCATGTTCAGTTTGACCAAAACAAGGTTTTCTCTAGAGATGAGCTGTTTGATAGTAAACAGCTGTTAAGCACAGATCAGCTTTTTAGGAATGATTAGAGCAGAATCTGTCTCAATGTTGTGGTTTTTAAGTACAGTGTTTCCCATCCTGCTGCTACTGCCACCTAGAGTAGATCCTCAGGCTTTGGATGGTTTGGTAGCTAACCAGCTTTTGACTTACATGTTTCATTCCAGCTTATTATGATGGAAGAAGAAGGAAAGTTATCAAGTCTTCAGCGAGTGGAAACGATAGTCTGCGGAGCCTGGTGAATAGACATGGCAAGCCAGCCAGGCGTAGAAAGAGGCGGAAACTCATTTTAGCACACAGGAAGAGGAGGCCATCTACAACAGATCTGAACCCAACAGAATCTGCAGAGGTGAAGTTTGGATTGTGATCTCCCTTCTCTGAAAGATCAACAAATAAACAGAATGAGCCAGAAATCAGATGGTATAGTCCTGAGATGTTAAAACAGATTGTAAAATGATTATAACTTCATCACATTTTAATGACCCTTCTTTTAAAAAACCCTTTCTTTAAAAAAGACACTCATCAAATACAAAGCAACTACAGCAGAATTATCACAGAGTTCCAATGTGTGTCTCATATTTTAAATCATTTTAAATTTACAGGTTTCCCCTCCCCTACTCCCAGTGTCCGTGGAACCAATATCCATGGTTTCTGTGGCTGAAAAAAATAGGGAAACATACCATAGAGTTGCACTGGAAAATGCCTAGAGAGGTGTCCACTCTAGGAACTGCTAGGTCCTCCAACACAACTCTATGGTATGTTTGTACCAGAGGTCCTTTATTTAATAGGGTTCACTATTATTCACAGTTTCATTTATATATGGTAAGTCTGGGAACATATCCTCTGCAGAGAAGGCGGCGGGGGGGGGACATGTATTTTATTTATATGCCTCCCTGAGATTTAGTGATATAGGGCAGGATATATTTTTTGAAACAATAAATAAAAGCAACAGCTCCCAGCCAACAAGGGCTTTATTATTGGTATTGAGGAAAAAATATAGAAACAATATTGTTTCCTGACTCTTTTAGTTTTCTGCTTGTAAGTTTTGAGTCAGGTCTCCCCTCTTTTTCTTTTCTTCTCCTCCCTCTCCCCCTGCTTAGACTGGTCATATAAGACATTTAGCTGCCTGAGGCAAAATACATGATCCCTTTCTCATTCTACATAGAGGAGGCTAGCTTAAGGGACTGGGGAGAAATGCTGGAGAGGTGCTGGCCTGCCTCCAACATACTTCCTTCTGCCTAATGATAAGGAGGGCCCTGATGGCTGGATGTTGTGGGAGATACATCCAAATTTTGTCCCATAGAACCCCCACAAAAATGGTTAATTGATTAAACTCTTTACATGAATCATCCTAAGTTGTTCAGTTAAACTTTAGACAGAAATCAGGGCTATCTGTACAGAGAATGAGAGGCCTCCCCTCCATCTGTCTTGTTGTTACTGAAGCTGTTTCATCATGGTTCATGATGGGCATGTCTTCATTGTAGGAGAGTGATGAGGATGAGTCAGAGGCCCTGGACGATGAGACTTGGGGTGAAGAGAGCAGCCCAGATTTGCACACTGACCAAATGGACACCTCCTTTGCTGATCTGCCTCCAACCAAGTCTACAAGCACAATGAAGTTGCGCAGCAGTGCAGAGATGGGTCGTGTCACTCGTTCCGAAAAAGGAAGGAGAGCGCAGAGGGCATTGTCTCTCTTACATGCCAAAGGAGAGAAGAGGGCTCGGTTTAAACAAGTGAGTGTCTTACTTATCAGAAACTTTGCATAGACTCATAGACTCATAGAGTTGGAAGAAACCAAAAGGGCCATCCAAACCTCCAAAGAAGGAGACTCCACCACACTTCAAGGCAGCATATTCCACTATTTAACAGCTGTTACCATCTGGAAGTTCTTCCTCATGTTTAGGTGGAATATCTTTCCCTGTAGTTTGAATGCATTGATTCATGTCCTAGTCTCTGGAGCAGCAGAAAAAAAAGCTTGCTCTCTCTTCAATATCACATCCTTTCAAATATTTACACATGGCTATCATGTCATATTCCCATGGTCTAGATTAAAATTGTGAAGTGTTACCTTTTGGGAGACTATACTTTCCAGAATCCCTTGCCAGGCAGCATGTTGCTTGGGGTGGGATTCCAGGAAGTACAGTCCAAAAAAGTTAACATTTCCAGGCTCTAGTCCTGATGAGTTACTATCTTGAATTTGAGAAAACGTCAAATATGCTCTTCCTAAACTCTCCCAAGGTGTGGGTTCTCTGTTAAGGCAGCCCAGATTCTGCTTCCAAGACTAGCTGGATTTCGGAACCTGCATCACTGAAGCAGCTCATACACGTTAGACTTTAATTAATTAATTAATTAATTAATTCTCTTCATTGGTGGGTAAGATTAGGCAGGCGGTGAAACTCTATCATCTGACCGTTAGAGAACCTGCTGTCTCTCTCCCTCTCTCGAGCAAAAAAATGGCATCTTTATGGTAAGAGCAGTTCAACAGTGGAATAGACTGCCTTGGAGGGTGGTGGACTCTTATCTTCTTCCTTGATGGTCTCTAAACAGGTTGAATGGGCATCTTTCAGGGGTGCCTCAGTTGTGTCTTCCTGCATGGCATAGGGTTGGATTAGATAGCACTTATGGTCCCTTCCAACTCTTAAGATTCTGTGATTCTATGAGATTTCACAGGAATTGGCCTCACACTACAAATTATATTCTCAAAAAAACATTACTCATAGAAACCTCTTGTCTGTCCGAGGTCACAAGTAGTTTTGGTCATGGACAGAAGCTGTAGTGCCAGAGGTTGCCAGGGTGACTTCCACACACACACACATAAGTGGCCTCTTAGAGCAACCAGGGGTAGGCACAGTGCAACTTACAGTTTCATGTGGCCCTTGAGACCCCTGTGTGTGGCCCCTGAAGCCTCCTGAGTCTTTAGACCCCCCATTAAAAAATTTTCAGGCCAATTTTAGGTCATTTTTGGCCCCCTATCCTCAAAAGATGCCAAATGGTTGAACATGCGGCAGCTTGCTTCCCCTAGCCCCCAGCCCCCCCAACTTCCCCTTGAAATCCAAAAACAAAACAAAACACCCAGCCAAAATGGTAGGCAGCAGTGACCAGACATGCATCAGTTTGGGTGTGCTGAAACACACCGGTGTGACCCACCAGGTGGATGAAGGGGAATGGCCCTCACCCCCTGTGCTGTTGCCCATCCTAGTCTAGACCAAATTCAGTCATCTTATATGGCTAAACGCAGGAACTAAACTCCTCTCCATTTGGGAGTGGGATACTGCTTCATTAGGGTTCCCTGACACATGGAGACTTCTACTTGTATTCAAGCGAACACTCCTTCACAGTTTCCCCCTCAACATGCGAAAGTCAGGAATGGAAGGGATGTGCACACTGAGGGATGCTTTTTCTTGTGTGTCCACCTCCCCTCGCCCATTATAGCCCCACATAAACAAGCTTAATGTCTACATAGAACCTGTGAATTTGTTGGTTCCCATGTCAGTAGGGCACGACTCCATCCCAGGTTTTAATCCAGGCTTTAAAGGAGCTCTCCAAGGTGCTGAACCCTGCTCCTAAATAGCTTTAAAGCTAGTCAAAACCTGCAATGAATTCACTGCTCCACTGACATGGGAGCTCCCAGCCATTCCTCATGATATCATACAATATCAGGCAAAGCTTCCCATTGTCTCCGAGGAAGACATGTGCTGCCGACCCTCCCATATCATCACTGCCCCCACCTTACTTTCTACTATCCTAGACCTGGGTGGCAAGCCTAGAAGCCTGTCTGTAAGGGGTCTTTTCTCAGGGCCAAGCACTGTAAGAGAGTTGTCCAGGGAAATTGCCTTTACCTAATGGGAGAGTCCAGGCACTCACTCTGTGGCTCACTTAGCCTCAGGCAAAGCAGAAAGCAGATTGTAGGGCTTTCTAGAGCAACCACTGTAGTCCAGCAAAGAGCAAGGTGTGAAGGGGGTCACCCTCCTAGTAGAAAGTCAAAGCATTCAATCTAGTATCTCTCCCACTTCATCCCCTGAGGTCTTGCCTCATAGGAGGGCCAGCTGTATGTAGTAGCTTCATTCCAAGGGAGCCTTTGGGGAAGAGAAATCACGAAGACACAAGAACTAATGGTGGGTGGGTGAATTAGCTGCCCTCAATGCCAGGTGGTCAGCCTTCAGGCGGAACAAAACGAGGGTACTGCCCCCTCCAACAAGAATTCTGCTCCCTTCCAAAATGAAATTTTCCATTGGTGCCTGAATTTCTAGCATTGCACCAACTTGAAGCTTCAGTTGAGCAATCAGCATTACAGTTTACATCCAAAGAAAATGGATAGGCAAAGTGATCAATGGGAACAGAGCAAATAGAATCATTCAAGGTGGAAATGATTTTTAGTGTCTCACTATCTTCAGTGTTAGAAATTTGAAAAATGAAGGGAAATTTCACCAAGGGAGCAGAATTCTTATTTGGGGAGCAGTACCCTCACCCACCCACCACGTAGCTACATCGGTGTAATTTATCCCTTAATTTTACAAGCATCTGATCCCCCATATTACTTCCTTGTCACCTCCTGCCCCCAAATTTCCAGAAAAAATACCTGTGATCTCAAAGTGGCCTCAGCACCACTTCATCATTGTTCCCTGAAAGAGATATACAAATACATAAATATTTCCCTGAGCCTGTCTTATTTTATATTCTGTCACTGTTGTGCAATGTGACATTTGGTCTCTCTGTGTGTTTAACACATATACACGCAGCATTGTGCATGTTTTCAATTTTGGTTTACACTAATATTGCAATTAAGTGAGCAGCAGGAAATGAAGCCATTCATCCAAGCTACTAGGGTCTAAATGACCCTGATGTGATTAAAGCTCTCTATTTAACAACATAATAGCTACTTTACAATGATGCAGCAATTAATAAGGAGAACGCTGACCATTCTCTATTGATTTACGTTCTTATCTCCAGGCAGTTTTGAGCTGAAGAGAAAAGGGCATGAATTAAGTATCTCCACAGCTTGTGAGAAAAGTCCATGGGTATACTGCACATCGTATTTTTATACAGTGAGCCCATGGTATCCACAGGTGATTGGTTCCAGGACCCTCCCACAGATATGGGGAGAATGTTCTCAAGTCCCTATTAAAAATAGCATGGGGCAGTAAGCAGAGGCAGCAGCGAGCCCTGGCCGCCAGGTGCACCATGAGCCATGGATTCTTCAGGCTCCCCATCTCCTGGGAGCCCGCCAGCCACCCACCTCTGCCTTGGAGCAGCTTCCACAGGGACATTGACAGCAGCAATGGCATCCCTACCTGCCCACAAATGACCGAGCAGGAGCGCCACTGCCAATCACAGGGCAATGAACAGCCTCTGCAGGGATCTGGTGACAGCGGCGGCACACTTGCCTGCCTGTCTGCGAACAAATGAGTGAGCAGGACCACTGCCCATTGCCACTTCCCTGTAGTTTTATTATTTTTATTTTGAATCCACAGTTGGTTAAATCCACAGATCCACGGATATGGCGGGCCTACTGTATTCTATTGGAATCATTGTCAAATAAATCTCATTGTTCCATTAAAATCACACCATAATTATACAGAGAGTAATTTCTGAAATTTTTGCTGAAAAGCAATTAGAGCAATTTCCTCCTTAACAACCAACTTAGTGGCTTGGTAACTGTGTGGGAGATGAACTGGACCATTAATTTCGGTGCTAATTATTGATTATACCTGCTTCCTAGACCCTTGCAAGTCAAAGAGGTAGTGAAATTAACTGGACCCAGATACATGACATGGGCTAGCTATTTTCATGCCTGAAAGAAACTCAAAAATATGTTTGAATGGAAGCACAATGCTTAGGAAGTATGTGTCTGTTTTACAGAGCTGGAAGCTAGGTAGTTTAAATTTTTCCAGAGTACTTTAAAAACACTCAAAGCAGATGCAAAGCAGGAAACATAGCAGGGCTGGGGAGGGGAAGGAAATGAACATTTGAACTGCTGATATTCAATTGTGTCCTTCATCTGGTGGGAAGGGTCTTCCTTCAGAGGACAAGAAGCTTTGGCCCCAACCCACTTCTATCTCCAGAAGCCCATTTTCAAGTCTCTGAAAAACAATTTCCTGTCTCCAGCATGAATGGACTTCCAAAATATAATAAGTTAGCATTGCAGTGAGGACATGGTCTAGAGCATGAGTGGGAATCCTGCAGTCTTCCAGATGTTTCCAGACTTCAGTTCCCAGTTCCCAGTTCCCAGAATTCCACACATTGGCTAGGCTGGCTAGGGCTGATGGGAGTTCAACAATATCTGGAGGTAGATATGGGCCCCATTTCTGTTCTACAGAGAATATGGTTTTCCAAAAGTAGGCTGGCTTGGATGGACAGCTGGTGGAGATACTGTTGGTTATTATGATATATTCCATTTTAGGATGAGGCTAGACAATGTAACAGAGAAGATCCTTTCAAATCCAATGATATCATTTTTGCCATCACAGGAAATAAAGCAAGAACCAGATGAAAAACTCATTCTGGAGAGTAACCCCTTGGGATGGACTGTGTCAGACGTGGTGAGGTTTATCAAGCTCACCGACTGTGCTCCTCTTGCCAAAATATTTCACGAACAGGTATTCTGTTTTATTTCATTGCTGCTTCTGTGTATCAGGAATAGAGATTTGAATTCTAAGCTTTCCTGGGTCATAATTACTGCAGCTGAGACTGAGCTGCTCCCAGGTTTGCTGACTGGTGTGAATTTTGCTTGTGAGTTTTCAATGTTCTGTATCACTATTTTGAAGGTACTTTCCCTTTGTGGATTATGTAGGGGTGTATGAGTATAAAAATTAAAAATTTATTAAAGATTCCAGGGAGCAAGCCCTTTAGGAATATCTTCTTAAGAAAAACTTCTTTTAAAGTAAGCAGAGTTAACATAGGGAAGACTGACCAAGCTCAATTTGCATTTGTATGTGTTCTAAATCACCCAGCATTAAAGTCAAGTAGACAAATTAAGGGCAATAAAGACGGTTGCTTAAAAATACATACCAAAAGTTTACTGAAGGTATAGCAACCTTAATCTACATATTCAAAACAAATCTAAGTCCTTAACTAACTAAGAGGATTACAGTTCAGGGTAGAAAACTCACCAAATCTTGGGAAGTTCAGGTTAGGATAATCAAATCAGAAGTTTCTAAGTTACAGCAGTAACATCCATATTTCCTCAGAAAAGAGGTGTGTGTAGGTAAGCGAGAGCTCATCTCTCTTCTTGTTGTTTGGAAGTCAGATGCATGGTAGAAAGGGGAGAAAAGGGAAGACAAACCTCATGGAGAAGCTGCAAAACCCCTTAAAAGGGACACAAAGCATCATAATGTATTTAAATTAGGAGGCCATGTGATGAATGACTCAATGGTCACCCCATAGCTCCAAATGGCTAAGATAGCCTGAGATGAGAAGCGGGGGTAGGACCTTAAGCATGCAAGGAATTTCCTAAACTTACTAAGCAGGGGTGCAAAAAGAATGCTACATTTCCCACAGATTATTCCACTATGCCCCCTCACATGTGAACGGGAGAAGCATATATAACCTCCTCATTGTATTGTAGAAAACCACAAAGCAGCAATGTTGCCAAAGCTCCAACACCTATTCAAATCTCAGTACTGTATTCAGATTTGTTATAAATTGAGAATAATTTCACAGAGACATTCTTCTTTGGCTCACAATATGAAACAAAATTTCTGCATCTTCAGTCAATGAGTTTTCAACCAACCCGCTCCCCTCCAAAAATCTTTTTTTTCCAAATCCTAGATTCTCACTGCAGATCAAACACGCATATGTGAATCTCCCCCTTCCCCTAAAAGCTAGTGGCTTGAAGTATGGAGTCTTTAAAATGAAAACCTTTTTCTGTTTCTTTTCCTATCTGCAGGATATTGATGGCCAAGCTCTCCTCCTGCTGACCCTTCCAACAGTTCAGGAATGCATGGACCTCAAGCTTGGCCCTGCCATCAAGTTGTGCCACCAGATTGAACGGGTCAAACTGGCCTTCTATGCCCAATATGCCAACTGACAACCACTGCTCTGCATTCTCCAAAAACAGGACACATTTGATAAGTATCTCGGTTGTTGCTGAATGGACCAAAAGTTCTTCTTGCAAGATTATTGCTGGCGTTTGTACGGATGGCCATTATAGGAAGGACTCAAGAGAGATGGTGGGAAAAGAAGGAGAGAGAGAAGTGACATGGGTAGCCAGCCCATAGAACATGGATCAAGAGTCCAAGCTGTTGATTGTCTCTGTTGCTCCCCTGGCACAGAATCTATGATATGGATCCTTATTTCTGGGGATGCCTATATCTGTGGACAGTTGAAGATGTTCCTCGCCTGAGATGAGGGGCAAGAGGGTCCCCTTGCTCCCACAAGGCCACCAAAAGAAGCTGACCAGACTGACAGCTGAATCATGCTTCAACACTTGGCAACAGGACCACACCAAGTGGCTCCCATGTCACTGAGGTGCTGAATCTGCCTCAGGTGTTAAGACAGTTTTAAAGGAGCTATCTGAGGTGCTGAGGCTGTTTTTAGGGGTAGGGTTCAGCACTTTGGATAGCTCCTTTGAGGCCTGGGTTCAAACCTGGAGTGGATTCACCAACCTGCAAGGCAGTCCACATGGCACAGAAAAGCTCTATCACCCTCCACACCTTCCCCCTCATCTTCCACTGGAGGCAGTTTCTTCACTTTCTTATATGGTACACAGCAGGACCTGCAAAGTTATGTTGGTTTGACATCTCTTTAGTTGCCAAGCCTTTCATCAAAGAACCCTTGGAAATATAATTTGGTGAAGGTTGCCACAAAGTCTCTGCTGAAAGCTCTCTCCCAGTCCCTAAGCTACAGGTCCCAGTGAGAGTTAAGATTAAATCAGTGTAAGTAAACATAATGGTGGTGATTGGCATTTTTACAGGAATTATATGTTACTTGTTCACTTGTTTATTTCACTTTGTTCAGTTGTTTCAGTTATATGTTATTTGTTCAATTGTTGCACATTTTATTATATGGGGATTGTCTATACAGTGAAAATACTCCACATAGAATTTGAGGAGAATATGATGTGTCTTAATGAGATCCCACATCAATCCGCCATATTCAGAAGGGGGGGGCCAAAATGCCAAAAACTATGTATTAAAAGCCTTTGCGGCTTTTCCTGTATTTTTTAAAAAGCTCCATGGGGAATGTGCGTCCCCATTCGTAGGAATAACTGATTCACTTTGCTGTGCTTTCCCTATAAGAGCAGAAGTTGAAAGCTGATTGGTCAGACATGCACAGCGGGAGGAGCTTGCTGGCAAGGCAAGTGCCCCAAACCACTATGTTGGATTTTCACCATAACGATCGTGCACTGAGGCAACAAAACAGCCTTTTCTTTTTTTCCATATTCATTCAAGCAGAATATTGCACTTCCACACCTTGGATATGCTTTTTTTAAAAAAAAAAAAATACTGTTCAGCTGCGGCAACTGCTGACAATAAAAACACGAGTAATTCACTTGTGCCTGCCATCTCGATTTGCAGGCATGCCCGTTTGAACAACTAACGCAGATAGTTTGACATGCCTGCAATCTTGCTAAAAAATTGTTGAGACAAATGAAAGCTGCTGTCAATTGGCATTAGTGCACATCAATCCACATTTTACAGCCTCTTATAGACAAGCCTAAGGTGCTTGAGAGGGTTTGGCCAAAATAGTGAGACATAAACAACACCCAGCAGAATACAACAGAATTCTCAGGCCCCACACACAATTTTGAGGATTCTGTGGGGAACACTCTGGTAATGAAGGGAGTTTTTTATATCCCCTCAGGGTGTTTGCAGATTGAGGACTCCTTGGGATGTCAAAAGCCACTGTGAAGCTGTTCCATCTTTCTTTCTTTAACAGTCTTTTTCCCCCTGATAAATGATGGGACAAAACCTTGGGAAACTCCCTGGGGTTAGAAAACAATGGCGACATCTAGAGCCTTGCTGTGAATGAGGTTGGACAATAGCATAATGAAAGCTTTGTTCAGAATAATTCTATTTTAAAAGTAGAGATGAAAGGGAGGCTTTAGCAGGATAAGGACATGGGACAGTTTTCCCTTTAGATCAGGTATGGGCCACTTCTAGAGGTCCAGGAGACACATCCAGCCCCTCCTGGACTTTGAAGAATCCCACCAGCCTGCCTGGACAGCCACTTCCAGTTGATAAAATAGCCTTCCCTCAAACTTAAAACAGACCAGGGGAGGGCATGTGATCTATCACATCCCATAAAGTAAGGGGTGAGCGACTGTAGTGGGGGTCTGGGATTTTTTGCCCCCCACAATTCTCTTGCAGGCTGTGACATAATGCCACTTCCTCTTTCCATATTGACCCCCAAATCAGCTGTTTTTCATGGGAGGGGGGGTTGAAAGTTGTAGGGGAAGAAACAAGCCAAACTAGTTCAACAGATTGATTTTTGATTCTTAAAAATCAGCTCCCCGTCACTCTGAATACAAATGCTGTTCATTAATGACCTTGTTGAGCTGAAGGCACAAGGGGCCACTCTTCAAGCATCACAGTGTCATTTCCCTTTGATCCTCCACCTCCTCTTCTGACTTCAGAGCTGTTAAAGAGACTTCTCCTTGGTCGCTAATTCCTTCAGAGCTTGGGAAAATTGCTTTTTTGGACTACAACTGGCAGAATCCTCCAGCCATCATCACCACTAACCACCAATAAGCTCTAGTTACTGGACAGCCTAAAAGAATAAAAAGTGTCAGAATAATTCTGCTAATTCTGCTCCCTTGGCAGTTCATTGGCAGAACCCCATCCTTTTGTCTTTTCTTTTTTCTCTTAAGATCTTAAAATAGCCATAGATGGCTGGAGGTTTCCATGTCCCTGGTGCAGTGGATCCTCTCCAGATTTTACTCTGAACTTTGTAGAAGCAGTCCAGGTGCTGAAACCAATCCCCGAAATGGCTCATTACCTTGGACAGTTCCTTTAAAGTTTGGATTAAAATCCAAAATAAATTCACTGCCCATTGACATGAAAGCCACCAGTTCCCAGAGCTTGGGAGAGTTACTGTTCTTTTCTTTTTTTAATAATCCAATGGCTAATTATTTTATTCCCCCCTCCAGCTAGGAGTGTGAAGCTGGCATCCTGTTAGTGAGTTCCAACTAGAGTAGACCTCTTCAATCAATTGTTGAATGGTGAGTCAACACCTAAATTAATTCCATGGATTGAATGGGTCTATTCTGTTCAATATGAACAACAAGAGTCCTGCAGGTCTCTGTGTGTTTATCTGGTTTGGACAAGTGAATGATTGCGCTAGTTTTTCCTTGTTTTTCTTATTAATTACAGGAGGCTGAAAACAACCAGGGCCAGTGACCCTTTCCCATTACAAACTGAACATTTTTTTAAAAAAAAATCACACAGCATAGCAAATTACAATTTGAGGTCATTTGTAAGGATGAAAATCTAGAGACCAGGAGAAATACTAGCATCTAATCTTCGCTGGATGCAGGTCATTGGGGCATGCATGTTAAGTCTTATGTACAAGATTGCATTCTGTAGGTGTGTATATGTATCTGTATATATGATTTCATGTAAATAATGGTGGGGGGTAGAATCTATATTCAGAGTTATATTTTAATTTTTATTCAAAAAGGAACATAAATCTTTTTACTTGAAGAATTGTAAGCCAAGTTGTTAATAAAGGCCTTCAAAAAGATATGTATTTCTTGCTCTCGTCTGTCTGGTCTATCCAGTAAAAACTGGAGATGCAAACTGATCAGAAAGTTCTTCAGAAGTTGTGTTGAAATGAGCTAATGAGCCAGTGTAGCTAAATGGAACCTCCATCTTCAAGAGCAGTTTTTATGTAAATGCTGATATGAAAAGGACAGAGCAGGGTGTTGCTTTCAGACCATCCTTGTTGATCTCTTGTTGGATCTAGTTAGACCAGGGATGGACAACTGTGGGAATGCCAGGGGCTAATTTCCTTCATTGGGACCATCAAGGTCTGTTACACAGACCTCTTCTGGGTTCCCCTTCTAAAACAGATATTTTAGAAGGAAAGAGGTAGCTAGTTATTGGGGCCTTTGGAGGAAATCTGGTTTAAACTTTGAAAGAATCCTATAAGACTAGCTGGACCCGGTGTACCATACACCATTAAAAAACTCTCCCCAAAATGCCCAGGAGACCTCATGAGTACCCTTTGAGGTAGGCTGGTGGGTTTAACTTGCCCCATGCCACTTGTCCCCCCCCCGCTTGTTTTCCCCCTGTCGCCCCCTCCGCTCTTTCTGTCCCCCTCCGCTTGTTCTGCCCTGTTGCCCTCCCGCTCTGTCTCCCTCCACTCGTTCTGTCCCCTGCCACCCCCTCTGCTTGTTCTGCCCCCCTCCTTCCACCCCCTCTGCTAGTTCTTCCCCCCTGAAGCTCCCCTCTGCTCTTTCTGCCCCCCTGCCATCCCCCTCCACTTTTTCTTTCCCTTTGAAGTCCCCCTCCACTCATTCTGCCCCCTGCCACCCCCTCTGCTTGTTCTGCCCCCTGCCACCCTCTCTGCTTGTTCTACCCCCGCTACCCCCTCAGCTTGTTCTGCCCCCCTGAAGCCCCCCTCCTGCCACCCCCTCTGCTAGTTTTGCCCCCCTGAAGCCCCCCTCTGCTCTTTCTGCCCCCCTGCCATCCCCCCTCCACTTGTTCTGCCCCCTGAATCCCCCCTCCACTCTTTCTGCCCCCTGCCACCCCCCTCCGTTTGTTCTGTCCCCCTGAAGCCCCCTCTGCTCTTTCTGCCCCCCTGCTACCCCCTCCGCTTGTTATGCCCCCTGCCAGCCCCTTCCCCTTGTTCTGTCCCCCTGAAGCCCTCTCTGCTCTTTCTGCCCCATGCCACCCCCTCCACTTGTTCTGCCCCTCTGAAGCCCCCCTCCACTCTTTCTGCCCCCCTGCCATCCCCCTCCGCTTGTTTTGTCCCCCTGAAGCCCCCCTCTGCCCTTTCTTCCCCCTGCCAGCCCCTTCCCCTTGTTCTTCCCCCTGAAGCCCCCTCTGCTCTTTCTGCCCCATGCCAACCCCTCCACTTGTTCTACCACCCTGCCACCCCCTCTGCTTGTTCTCCCCCCTTAAGCCCCCTCCACTCTTTCTGCCCCCTGCCACCCCCCTGCTTCTTCTGCCCCCGAATCCCCCTCCACTGTTTCTGCCCCCTGCCATTCCCCCTCTGCTAGTTCTGCCCCCTGCTACCCCCCATTCTTTCTTCCCCTGCCATCCCCCTCCGCTTGTTCATCCCCTTGAAGCCCCCCTCCACTCTTTCTGCCCCTGCCACCCCCCTCCGCTAGTTCTACACCCCTGAACCCCCCTCCACTTTCTTCCCCCCTGCCGCCCCCTCTGCTTGTTCTGCCCCTCTGAATCCCCCTCCACTCTTTCTGCCCCCTGCCATACCCCCTCTGCTAGTTCTGCCCCCTGAAGCCCCCCTCCATTCTTTCTGCCGCCTCCTCTGCTTGTTCTGTCCCCCTGCCTCCCCCCTCCACTCTTTCTGCCTCCCCTCCACTTGTTCCACCCCCTGAAGCCCCCCTCCACTCTTTCTGCCCCCTGCCATCCCCCCTTCGCTAGTTCTGCCTCCCTGAAGCCTCCCTCCACTCTTTCTGCCCCCTGCTTCTCCCTCTGCTTGTTCTGTCCTCCTGCCTCCCCTCCTCCACTCTTTCTGCCCCCTGCCATCCCCCCTCTGCTAGTTCTGCCCCCTGAATCCCCCCTCCATTCTTTCTGCCACCTCCTCTGCTTGTTCTGTCCCCCTGCCTCCCCCCTCCACTCTTTCTGCCTCCCCCCCCGCTTGTTCTTCCCCTTGGCCCCCACCCCCTGCACTCCAGCACGTACCACATTCACCCCCATGCTACTCCCTCTCCCTCTCCCTCTCCGGCAGCCATGTTTGGAATCTACATGATCCCACCTCCAGTGTGCTGATTGGCTGCCCAACAGACCTGTGATTGGTTGCTCAGGTCCCTAAGCAGCCAATCAGTACATTGGAAACAGCAACATACCCAAGAGAATTAAATATATAGATGCTGGACGTGTCGGGGAGACAGGGTTCAGCCCAGGGATAGTTCTTTTAAATTTCTGACTAAAACTCAGGGTGGATTTGCAACCCCATTGAGATGGGAGCCACACCCATCCCAGTGGTTAAAATGATACTGGCAAGCCTACAACCTTAGGTCCACTTGCTTTGCTAGAAATGCTCCTTTGGGGGAGTGCAATCCCATGCAGGGCAGGGCAGTTACCTTGTTCCTGGAGTTGAAAAAGACTGATCCATAGAGCTTCCATCTTGTCAGGATTCATCTTCCGTTTACTGGCCCTCATCCAGCCCATTGCAGCATCCAAGCACCAGTCCAGCCCCTGCACAGCTCCAGCCAACTCCAATGACAAGGAGAAGTAGAGCCGAGAGTCATCAGCATACTGACAGCTCTCCACCCCTAAACTCCTAATGACCTTCCCCAGCGGCTTTGTAAAGATGTTGAACAGATGGGTGATAAATGGATCCCTGTGGCACTCCACAGCTTAAAGACCATAGGGCTGAACAGGAATCCCAAAATGTTACTCTCTGTCACTGGCCCCATGGATAAGACTGGAACCACTGCAACACAGTGCCTCCTACTCCCATGTGTTAGAGCTGGTCCAGTAAGCATAACAGTACCATGATCAAACTGCTAGCATAAACATGAAGCACTTCAGATGTTTGTGGATTCCATCATCCCTAGTGGCTAGAGATATCAGGAGCCATAGTTCTACACATTATAGCCATAGTTTCCTTACCCTGAAAGATGGGGAGTTCTCCTCAGTTGATCTTCCTGGGTATCTCAATGGTTTTGAACATTGTCTTTTATGAGTACCTTTGTGGTCTGAACTCACACTGCCCTGTTCTGAAATCCCTTCTCTCCATCTCTGTTACACTAATCACTGGTATTAATGGAAATATCCACTCATGAACTGTGCTTAAATTGGAGAATGAGCAACTCAAATGGCATAGCAAGAGGCGCACAAAAATAGCAGGACTGTAACCCTATGTCTTCAGGTGAAGCAATGGAAAATACATGGGAGACAGATGTCAAAAGTAATTAATGATTCTTGATTGATTTCACAGGAAACATTCACACACCCCATGCATGCACTTTATCAAGCAACAAGACTACAGTTGCTCCTCCACATTGACGGCTTTCACACTCGCGGTTTTGATTATTCGCTGTTTAGCCCCAAGCCTCCTCGGGAAGGCTGGCAAGGGGCAGGGCAACCTCCTGTCTCCGCTTTCCCCACCCTTCCAGAGGTGGCTCCGGGGCTTCAAAGCCCCGGAGTCCACTCAGAAAGGCCGGGGGGAGGTCAGCCTCCCTCCCTCCCTCCCTCCCTCCCGCAACCTTCCCCGGCCTTCCTGAGGGGGCTCTGGGACTTCTAAGTTCCGGAATCCCCTCAGGAAGGCCGGGGAGAGGCCGGGTAGCTTCCCTCGCTCCCACCCGCTGCCTTCCTCAGCCTTCCTGAGGGGGCTCCGAGGCTTCTAAGCCCAGGAGTCCCCTCAGGAAGGCTGCGGAGAGGCAGGGCGGCCTCCCACCCACCCACCCGCTGCCTTCGCCGGCCTTCCTAAGCAGGCTCCGAAGCCCTGGAGTCCACTCAGGAAGGCCGTGGAGAGGCAGGGCAGCTTCCCTCCTGCTGCCTTCCCCGACCTTCCTAAGGGGGCTCCGGGGCTTCTAAGCCCCGGAGTCTGCTCAGGAAGGCCACAGAGAGGCAGGGCAGCCTCCTGCCCACCTGCCTGCTGCCCTCCCCAGCCTTCCTAAGCGGGCTCCGGGGCTTCAAAGCCCCGGAGTCCGCTAAGGAAGGCCATGGATAGGCAGGGCAGCTTCCCTCCCTCCCTCCTGCTGCCCTCCCCGGCCTTCCTAAGTGGGCTCCAGAGCTTCTAAGCCCCGGAGTCCCCTCAGGAAGGCTGTGGAGAGGCAGGGCAACCTCCCGCCTGCCCGCCTGCGCCCCGGAGTCCCCCCAGGAAGGCTGTGGAGAGGCAGGGCAACCTCCCGCCTGCCCGCCTGCTGCCCTCCCCAGCCTTCCTAAGCGGGCTCCGGGGCTTCAAAGCCACGGAGTCCACTCAGGAAGGCCGCGGAGAGGCAGGGCAGCTTCCTGCCCGCCTGCCCGCTGCCCCCCCCAGCCTTCCTAATCTCCCGGCTGCCCACCCGCTGCCTTCCCCGGCCTTCCTAAGCAGGCTCCAGGGTTTCTAAGGCCCGGAGTCCCCTCAGGAAGGCTGCGGAGAGGCCGGCCAGACTGGCCAGAAACCCTCCCAGTGCCTCCCTCCCACTGGGAGGGGCGCGGGAGCAGCATTTTTTATTCACGGTTTTTCCACATTCGTGGGGGACTCTAACCCCCACGAATGTGGAGGGACAACTGTATAAGAGTAAGATAAGAAACAGTTAGAAAAAGAATGTAGTTACAGATTTGTAGGTAATACTGCATCTGATCCTGAAGCTCCATTCTCCTTGGGAGAAGTGACGTTACGCATGAGCAGCGGTTGCACAAATGCAGAAGAAACTTAAGTATGGGAGGTTAGAGTTAAAAGGGGAAGCCAGGGAATAACTATGGGAGACAGGGCAGCATGGGTTCAGACTGCAAAGGTACTCGTAAAAGACCATTATCAAAACCATTGAGATACCTGGGAAGATCAACAGAGGAGCACATCCCATATTTCAGGGTAGGGAACCTATGGCTATGATGTCTAAAACTACAGCTCCTGTTATCTCTAGCTACTAGGGCTGATGGAGTCCACAAACATCTGAAGTGCTTCATGTTCCCCAGCTCTGGAGTTGAGACTCAGTGCTACTGGCATTGATACAAGCCTACTGCAATGACATCAAAGGGGTTATTTCTACTTGTAATAGTTCTTGCTGCTGTGCCACAGATGCACAGATAAAACCTGGTATTTCTCATCATCTTGCTTTACTTTCCTCTAGGGCACATGAACTTGATTGGCAATTAGTGTCAGAAGTGCTTCTTCCCATAATGTTAACACAAAATTTATGGAATTCTGTGCCACAAAATGTGACAGCCACCCAATGAGATCACTTTGGAAGCAGGTTTAGGTAAAGGTTGACAAAGAACAGCACTCCACCTGCTTTTTGGTTTCTTTGAAATGTGACTCCACTGTGCTTGGTGCATGTCTGCATGTGTGTATTCTTTAAAATGTGGGAATAAAAGAAAATAAAACCACAACAGGTCCTTTATAATGGGGTGGGAATCATGCCGCTCTCCATATGTTGGATTTCAGTTCTCAGCATTCCTCACCATTGGCTATGCAGGCTAAGGTTGCTGGAGATGGAGCCCAATAACATCTGGAGCAGTGCTACTCAAAGCGGTGGTTCCTGGAACAGTGCCACTCCCTGGGTCACTGGTTGCTGGTCCCTGACAGCTTTCAAGGAAAGAAAGAAGCAATTGTAGCCAATGGTGTTACCTACCCTGACACTCCGCATCTTGGAATATCACATAATTGGCAATATTTAATAATTTGGCTTGATGTGGCCTTCCACGTGGTTAGCAGGTAAATCAGGGACCCCCAGATACCAAGGCTGGAGTCACATATAACCTAGGGAGGGGCCTTTGGAAATTCCCCAAACAGGTAATAGCCAGGTCAGAGTTAACACCTGGAGATGAGTCATTCACTAATCCACTCAACAATAGCAGAGTTCTTGCTGACTGCAAAATGTGTTTTTCCTCTTCCCTTCCTCCCAAGTTGCCTGCTCTTATTAAATTCCAAATACATCGCCATTAACGCTTGTTAACTCTTCTAGAGAACCCATTGTTTAGTCCTGGTAACTCTGAGAGATACTTTATTCCACTCTAAATCCCATCCCTCCAGGGGAATTATCCAATATAAACACCAAAGTGTGCCCAGATCCTCTTCATCTCGACTCCATATCAGACTATATAGCCATTCTGCCTTCTGGATCCCCTCTTTGCCGGTTTACTTCATGATCTCAGCTCTCCAGGATCAGTACAGTATAACCCACAATCCCTTTATTCTAAGCCTCTTCAAATACCTCCTACTTTCTCCAATAGCCTTGTGTGATTGCTTGAAGCCTGAGTGTTTGCATGAATACTGGTAAGATTAATTTTCAATAAAGATCATTTACTTGTAAGTTCCATCTTAGAGTCTCCTCGGTTACTACTGGTATACACAGGTCAAAAGATCCTGCTGTTACCCAGCCTCTTGCTGACATTTTGAGCTTATTAAATATTTCCCATATTAAGATTTGGACACTAGCGGGATCTTCGCGAACTCCATGCAATTCAGGTGACAATGGGCACAACTATGTTGCCAATCAGTCCCTGCCACATTGGGTGAGAAATTCTGGTCCCTCAAATCAGGTAGCTTGAGAAGCATTGATCCCGAGGGTCTCATGAATCCCACCCCAGCCTTAGAATTCAGTTTCATTTTAGCAACAAGAACAAATGATCTAACACACACACACCAATCTTGGGGAAACTGCCAATGAGAATTTCAGAAGAACCCCTAGTTAAGACAGGAGTAAGGAAGGAGCTGTTAATTATGGCCTTTGGAGGAAATTACTTCCCCTCCCGCCTCACTTCTTGGCTGTGAATGGAAGAATTTCCCGAGAGATGGTTCCAGCAGTTGGGTATTCAGAACATCCTATTAAATTGTGCAGCAGTGGATACAGAAACAGTCAGGAGAAACAAGAGTATGGTAATTTCAGATTCAGAGAGCAGTTCTTTTCTCTCCTGTTTGAGTTAATAAAATGTGTGGGTGAACAACTGAGGAATACGGCGGGGTTTGGCACAGTCTCTGAGCAGCTCACATTAGCAAGTCATCTCCTTGTGGTTGTTCCTTTGGTGGCTCACTATATGCTCTCTCTGTGAATCGCCCATCATTGGAGTTCCCAGGCATCCCATTTTATACAGGACCTCCCATATTTGGGGGCTGAAAATCCTGTTCCTTATGGGACACAAGAGTAGGGCCTCTTAATAGTGTTCCAAACTCATATGAGAACTCTGATTTCTCAGGAGCCCAGAACTCTGACAAGAAGTCTTTCTCATGAGACTTGAGGTGGGCCTTATACAGGCTGGCCTCACTTGTCCCAGGCAGTCTTGAACCTGCTTGATAATCGAGAGGACGGTCCCATGTTGCTATTTGGAAAACCTAAAGAAACAGAAACTGGAGAGCATCTGGTGCAAACTGGGACATTTCTGGCCAAGCAACACCAGAGTGTGGTCAAGGTGGCAAGTTATTAATGAGGAAGGCCACCCAACCTCAAGGAGGCTGCGGTAGTTCACTTTTGCCTGAGCCACCTGGGAAGGGAAAGATCCCACCCTTTCCTCTCCCCTCTGCTGGGCTGTGTGCTAACTATTTTCACGTTTTGAACTCAGTCTGCAACAAGTGAAGCAACTAGGAGGAGAGAGAAACTGGGATATTTTAAAAGCAGTTTTTTAAAGTGGGATGACAGAGGATTAATTTGGACAGTCCATGCCAAATCAGTTGGAGGACAGTTGGAAGGTACGTATACCAATGGAATATACAGAAGAAACTGGAGCAGTGGCTCTTAACCTTTTCTTTACCAGGGACCCCCTTCTCCAAGCTAAATATACCCAGTTCCCTAAGCTCTTCTCATAGGGCATTTTCCAGACCTTTCATCATTTTGGTCACCCTCCTGTTTGACTCTTGGGACTTTATCAGAACCCCCCCCCCCGCCCGGCATTAATGCTCTTTTGCCGGCATATTTGAAAACATTTTTATGCTGGCAAAAGACACCCCCCCCCCAGACCTACCCTAGCCAGCATCAATGAGGCATCGCTGGCAGTAACAGAGCACAAATGGAGCTCCATGTACTTCCAGGAATGAGATCTCGCCCATTTTCACAAGAAGAGGCTAGTGTGGCAAATTCAAAAATAAAAGCAAAATAAACACATAAAATGTTCAGAAAAGCACAGAAACACACTTTAAAAGTCCCATGTACACAGGGGGAGGTGTCATAAAAAGAGTGTCCCCTAACTGACGGCTTGACCCATCAATAAAAAGGAACAGGCTCTGACAATATAAGATTGCGAAAGGACAAGGTCATCTGGTATGCACACCCTTTCACAATCATTAGGCGTCATTATGATACCATATTTGCTTGGTCTGATAAAGTCCTTGGGCTGACTAGCAACCCTGTTTGGCTGTTGGACTGGTTTTGACTCCTCTCCTGGGCTTTCCCTGGCAAGCAAACCCTTCAAGGCTAGTTTGTCTCCAGTAACTCTGTTTAATTTACTGCCCTGCCTTATTTGTAAGAGCTGGGAGCAAATTGCTTCCTCCCTAACAACTATCTGTGGGAGTGCCAAAGCCTTAATATTCCTTAGTGCTTGATCATTTCGTACACTTCAAATTTGATCAAGCCTGAGGAAGTTTAACTACATAGGCTTAACTTGGTGGTCCAATTCTGCTAGCTCATTTAAGGGGTGGGGTCTCAATCCTCCCATCCTTGGGCAACTCGAGACCCCCTGCCCTCCTGTCCCAGGGTTCATGTGCCTGTGCAAGGTTTACACTTGTGGAATGCCAGTTACACAACTGTGAACAGAATACATCTGTTATACTTTGGGCAAACATGTATAACCACATGCATAAGAGAACCTTTATTCGTATGAAAACACCAACAGGTTTCAGCCAAAGATTCAAGGAAGGAGGCATGCGCTGCCTACCCACAGATCAGCAGCAACAACTTGCTGGTTCCACAAATCAGGCTAATGGAAGGTGTCACTTCCAGCACCAGACTGAATTTGTTGAGTTAGGCAGCTGAGAGCAGCAGATTCATCCCTGAGTTTCGTGCTTGTCTTGCCAGCAGATAATGTACACCAATTACACCGAGCGAGTGCAGAAGAGTACTCATCTTAACTGCATTTGTATTAATAGCCTGACTTAATCTTGATGCTCCATAGGGTCACTGACCTGTTAATTAGAGCCAATATAAAGGAGAGCATTTATCTACTCAAGGAACTAAAACCAGAGCAACTTCTCTGTTAATAGTGCAAAATGTTGTCCTGGAGGTTTTCAGAGAGAGGACTCTTGGTCAAAGCAGCCAGTGGATCCATCTCAGAAACCTTCCCTTCTTGTTGTACTACTGAATCCAGTGTATCATACATTGTTTTAAAAAAAAAAAACCTCCCCCAAAACAACCAGTAGACCTCACAACAACCCTATAAGGTAGGCTAGCGGGTTTAAATTCCTCCTCCCCCTTCTCAATGTTCCACACTTTTCCTGGAATTGCTGAGGGTGACTCATTCTGTTGCTCTGCTGCCACCACAGCTGCCACCAGTTAACTGTCTGGATTCTGTCACAGTGGCTACAGTGGCATCCCACTGCCTTTGTCAGTTAACTGTCGGGGGTCCCATTGCAGCCTGTGACTGGTGAGTGGCTGAGGGAGTGAGAGGCTAGAGGGGCCTCCACCAGTCAACTGGTGAGGCTGGGAGTGTAGATGCAGATTGAGTGGCAGGAGTGGATTGTGAGGTAGAGAGGGAATTTGCATGTGGGTGGTGATTGGTTGGGTGTGTTTCCTGGGCAGCCAATCAGCATACTGGGAGAGAAAACATACACAGGTCTTTTGTACATACCCAAGAGTTTTATATAGAGAGAGGAGAAATAGATTCAGGACAAAAAAAAAATCCCCCTCATGAGGCATAATTCATTTATGGAAGGTGGGCCCACAAGCAACCTATGGGTCATGTGTGGCCCATCATCACTTTTTCTGGATGCAGACACCCTTCTAGAAAATTTGCTATCACACCACCAGATTTGGGTGACACTGTAAGATCAGCCAAACCCACCCCCTCTCAATTTTCAGTTTAAAACAATATGCCTGGAAAGAGCAGCTTAATTTTAAGGTGAAACACATATCCAGAAACATCTTTGAAGCACCGTTCAGCTCAGAAACAAGGTCTGTGCTGTCTACACAATGTGTTTCAAAGCAGGCATAGGAACTGGGTGGCCTTCCAAATCTTTTTGACATGGCAACTTCTAGCAGCCCTGGCCAGCATGCCTAATGGTGAGGAATGCTGGGAGCTCCAATTCAGCAACATCAGGAGGGCCGCATGATTCCCACCTCCATTTTAATGTGAACTGCAGAGGTGGGGGTGCCAGTGCCATGCCACCAAAATGCGGTGGGGACAGCTGGGCTGGTAAGAAGCATGCCCTTCAGTGGGTTCAGGGTGGGCCAATGTGCCCGAGCATCTGGATCCCACTATCACAAGATACAGTGGTGGGTGCCACTTTCTTTCATTGTAAATCTACAGATTATTCCTTTCTAGAAATCTTTGTCACAAGTGCACACTGGCACTTCTGAACAAGTCAAAAGGACCAGGCAGCAAATAAATCTCGTAGTAAAAAAAGCAGTCATCAAGCTGACGAAATGAGCACACAGAGACTGTGTCTAAACTATTGTCCTTTACTTGAGCATATTAAAGAAATATATACAATGAGTCTGAGAATCCAAATACATAGACTACATAGCCCAGCAATCACAGCAGTACTATCCAGTACTGTATAGCATAGAGTGCACAGTGCAAGAGCAAAAATCCAAGTGCACCATGAGGGTGGGAACATAAAGTACATGTTTACATTATATTCATGGGTCATGTAGTTACCCATTCCCATACACATGGTTTAACCAGTTGTTCCCAGAGTGATAACAGTATCACTTCCTCTGCTTCAGTTCTCATAGTGCCTATTGTAAACAGCATCTTGATGTACACACCAGCTGCATGTAGCTAGCCCACTACTGGCCCCTGCTGGCAGTAGCACTTAATACACCATGTTAGCTCTTTACAATATGAACTTCTCAGTGATTGCATATCCCAGTATACTGACAATCATTACCTACAATCAACTGAGGAGGGCTGACATGGTGTAGGGGTTTGAGTGTTGGACTAGGACCCTGGGAGACCAAGGCTCAAATCCTCACCTGGAATACTGTGTCCAGTTCTGGGTACCACAATTCAAGAAGCATATTGACAAGCTGGAACATGTCCAGAGGAGGGCAACCACAATGGTGGGAAGTCTGAAGCCATGCCCTATGAGGAGTGGCTTAGGAAGCTGGGTATGTTTAGCCTGGAGAAAAGAAGTGACATGATAGTCATGTTTAAATGTTTGAAGGGGTGTCGTATTGAGGATGGAGCAAGCTTGTTTTCTTCTGCTCCAGAGACTAGGACATAGAGCAATGGACTCAAACTACAGGAAAAGAGATTCCGCCTAAACATGAGGACGAACTTCCAGATGGTAAGAGCTGTTAGATCGTTGAATGTGCTGCCTCAGAGTATGGTGGAGTCTCCTTCTTTGGAGGTTTTAACAGGCCATCTGTCGGGAATGCTTTGATTGTGTGTTCCTGCAGGGTAGGGGGTTGGACTAGATGGCCCTTATGGTCTCTTCTAATTCTATGATTCTATGAAATTCTCACTTAGCCATGGAAACCCACTGGGTGACCTTGGGCAAGTCACACTCTTCTCTCAGCCTAAAAGGAAGACAAAGGCAAACTCCCATTGATGGAATTTCAGAGAAAACCCTGTGATATGGCCTTAGGGTTGCCTTAAAGTCAGAAATGACATGAAGGTGCAAAACAATCTCACCGGAATGGAAAAGTCAATGACTTGTGTTTAAGGGGTAACGGTTGATGGGCAGCTTCAAAGCCCCTCTTCATGGAATTATCAAGGGTTGAAAGGAACCCCAAGAGGCAGGTCTAAGGGTGCATCTGCACTGTAGAAATAATGCAGTTTGACACCACTTTAAGTGCTGTAGCTCCATCCTATGGAATCCTGGGATTTGTAGTTTTACAAGGTCTTTTACCTTCTCTGCCAGAGAGCTGGCGCCTCACATAATTACAAATCCCAGGATTCTGTAGGATGGAGTCATGGCAATTACAGTGGCATCAAACTGCATTATTTCTATGGTGTAGATGTGCTTTAAGAGGCCATAGCTGAAGCACTCTAATTGAGAAGTGTTAAAGGGACCCTGGTGACAGCAGTAGGTAAGGCAGAAGAACAGTAATTTTCCACATCTCAGACTCTGTTTTCCCAAGGGTCTAAGGCAGGGTGGCTTCTTGTGTTTTCTTCTGGGGGATTTTCCTATTTAATCTGGAACACCTTTCAGGGTGCAACTCTGTCCAGGTCTTTTGCGTGTTGTAGAGAATGGTAAATGGTGATGTGTGTGTGTTTTTATGCTGTGGGGCAGCCAGTGTAGGCATCTCCAGAAACTGCCTGTCCAATTTAAGCAGAAAAGGAATCAACTCCCAATATCATCATGCCTTTGTACAAATCTATGCTGCAGCCACACATGGTCTGGAACCCTGTTGGTATCATACACACATCTAAGTTCCCTTACAAATGCAACTTCGGGCCAAACTGATTTTATCTAGGCTGCCCATGTTTTATGATTATATTATTCAAGATTGTTTTAAACTTTATTTTTAAACTGAGAAACTATTTGATATGGAGGTTGATATACCCCGCCTACACCAACCAAAGCCCCCTTCCTAGACTTACTAAAGAGCCACTAGACACAAATGATTGGATCATCTACTGAGGTCCATCAGGGACCAAAGGTCTCAGTGAATGATCTATATCATTTTATTGCTGGCTATGGGGACATAGCTCCCAGCTTGCCCCATGGACATCAAAGATCCAAAATATCTGTATTTGTGAGTAGAATAGGAATGTGTTTAGATAGTCACATTAGGGGGATTATGTTTCTTTTTAAACCTTGACTGAATATGACCTAGGCTGTTGTTTGTAACTTGTAACTAGTTCTAAGAATGCCTGATGGAAGGTGCTCTGTTGCTAATGTAGATTGTTTGCTTAGAATAAACTTTTTAAAATATGCTATGCTAAACCATACAGGATGCTAGCTATGTTCAGTCCATGATTGTGTACGGTAAGCAAAATTTCACAAGTGTAATCATTTCACATGGGCCTCATCCTACTGTTAACACAACTGGCTGCCAATTAGTTTCCGGGCAAGATACAAAGTGTTGGTCATCTGTATATAAAAAAATGCTTGGGTATGTTTCCTTTCCCAGTGTGCTGATTGGCCTCTTAGAAAACATACCCAACCAATCCCCTCCCTCTTCTCACTCCCTCAGCCAATCATCACCCACATACAAATTCCCTCTCCATCGCACAATCCACTCCCACCACTCCGTCTGCATCTACACCCCCAGGCTCATAAGGGCCCCTCCCTCCTCTCACTCCCTCAGCCACTCACCACCCACATGTAAAACATGCACTCTTTTATCCTAAAACAATACCATGTAGCTGAACCGTGTGAAAGTCCAGCAGGGCGCATATGCTGGACACCAGCTGCAAGCTCCAGATCACAACCACCACTTGAAACCTCAGTAGGGCATTTGTTACGCCAGGTACAACTAGTTAACTTTAAAGCCCTAGATGGTTTGGATTCAGGTTACCTATGGGATCACCTCCTGTATAATCCACCCTATATACTTAGGTCCTCTGGAGGACATTTGCTCCAGTCAGCTAGGACTAGGTTGGCAACTGTCACCCAGAGGACTTTTTTCCCCCAGCCACCCCTAGACTCTGGAATGGCCTGCCAGAAGATACCACAGCTGAATATGTTGTCAGAATTAAAATCAGCATTAAAGACTGGCCTCTTCCAGTGTGCCTATCCAGATGATTTTAAAGTCTGAATTTTAAATTGTGTATTGATTGTTTTAAAATGTCTTGGTTTTACATGTTTTTTAAAACTGATATATGTTTTTAACCAATGTTACATTTACGTGTTAATTTGTTGTTCCCTGCCTTATTATTAACTAGATCATAGCCATTGGATCCATTGGATTTGCCTATATTGGATTTACCCAACAATTGAGTTAATGGATCTGTCCAGTTGGGTCTAACCAACAGGATTCCAGCCATGCAGTTAGCCATTCCTGGATGGTGGGTTGTGTGTTTGTCAATGCCTTCAATCTACCACTTGATTCACTGAGATTGCAGAAACAGCATTCTCCTTGCACACTGGGACAATAAGCAGGCACCCTGGTAGAGACACAGCAGTTTGCACAACATCAGTATTCAGCAGAAGAGTGAAGTATCACAACTAGGGTGCACCCATGTGGATGCAGATTTACTCTAAGCAAGCACAATGCAGGAGCTCAGTCCTGGAATACTGTGTACAGTACAGTTCTGCTCACTGCACCTGAAAAAGGAGATTGCATTGTTCTGAGCTTGGAAGTAATGTGCTACAAGTAATGATATTACCTAACGTTACCTTTGGGGACAGTGAGGCAGCAGCAATGCTTTATTGGAAAAGAATGTAAGTCATGACATACACACACTCACATTCCACCCAGTACTAGAGGCAGTATATCTGCTGTATATCAGTTGCCAGAGAGCAGAAGTGGGCAGTCATGAATGCATTCATATCCTGGTTGTAAGCTTCCCATGGGCATCTGGTTGGCCTCTTTGTGAACAAAATGCTAGATCAGATGGGCCTTGGATCTCCTCCAGCGATGCTCTTCTTAAGCTCTTAGGAGAACATGGAATGCTGATGTTAGGTTTCTTTGGGGCTGGCGGAGTGAAAACTTCCATCAGCACAAGGCCCAAGAGCGTGATGATGGCCAGCCAAGTAGTGGCATGAGGGCACTCTTTCGGAGCACCCCAGTGCCCAATCAATGGGCTTGTCTGTACATGGCAATAATATGTAGATTGATGTGCATTAACACCAATTTGCAGCAGCTTTCATTTGTCTCCATGGTTCTTATCAAGATCGCAAACATGTGAAGCCATACATGGTCGATGTTCAAAGAGGCATACCTGCAAATTAAGATGGCGCACGAGAGTGCATTACTCGTGTTTTTTATTGTCACCAGTTGCCACCGCTGAACAGGGTTTTTTTTTATAGCAAATCCAAGGTGTGGAAGTGTGATCTTCCACTTAAACAGGAAAAAAGAGGAGGAAAAGGCTGCTTCATCGCCTCAGCACGTGATCGCTATGGTGACAATCCAATATAGCCGTTCCGGGTGCTTGCCTTGCTGGCAAGCTCTGCCCCCTGTGCATGTCCAACCAATTAGCTTTCCTCTTACATTCTTATCAGGAATGTGCAGCAAAGCAAATCCCAACAAGTGGGAATGCACATTTCCTTTGGATTTTTTTTTTAATACGGGAAAAACCATGAAGGCTTTTCCCATGGATAATATAGTGTTTTTGGCCCCCCTCCTTCCAAATATGGTGAAATGATGTGGAATTCCATTGGGATAATTCTATGAATTCTATTGGGAATTCTATGAATTCTATTGGGATAATTCTAATTCTATAAGGAGTATTTTGCTGTATAGACAAGCCCATAGGTTGTTTGGATCAGAGGATGGACCTGTTTCTGGATGCCATTCAGCAGCCATGTCTCAGCCTGGGGGTGGGGAAACTGTTGTGCAAGAAGGTAATGGATACCACCTTACACAATGTCAGAAAAAGTAGTTACACTAGCATAACCAATTACATTTGCACAGGTCACTGAGAACATTCCTGCCTGCATTAGCTGAAGATGCACCATAGGGTCAAAAAACTGGCAGGTCCACTACTGAAGAAACAGGTGTTTTGGGGTTTTTAAATTTTTTAAAAGTATTTTCATGTAGGAGCACTCCACTTAAACATGCTCCATCCCTCTCTTTTCTGAGTAATTTGCTCAGTTCATTTGAGAGCAAGCTAATGGGAAGGAGGCATCATAAACTCAAAGTGTATTTAAGTTACAAAGCTTTTTGCAAGCATTAAGCAGACCACTCCTGTCATAAACAACCCTGTCTTCACTAATACTCAATAAACAGCATGGTTTATAAGCAATCAGGGACACTGAGTTATGAAATAGCACCAACAGCAAAGGAATAATGTACCCTAACAATGCATGGGAAGATAAGTGGCTTGTCAACATGCAATCGCTTTCCTTCTTTTAAAAAAAATCAATTAACACTACTGTGTATTTTGGTTCTTCCTTTAATGCCCATTTAAGCAAAAATGAATAGGCCAGGATGACCCTCTCTTCACACCCTCTTGCCTCTTCAACATCCTATTCCCCCCCACTAACCTAAAATAATGACTGAAAGCTCCCCTCTCCATCTGAAGCAAATGAACAAGTTTGGTTATTTCTCAAACTATACCCAAGCTGTGAAGGATGCTGAGATGAGTCAGAACGCATTTTGCAGAGATGCGTAGAACACATATACCATTTCCTGTAAATGTCTTGATATTAGTGGGTGGTTGTTTTTCTCTTTGAAAAGATTTCTACTGACCAACTCTCTTAATCAGGGGGGGAGGGATGGTATTTGGAAAACGCACGCAGCTTCTGATTTTATTTCTGCAAATAGTACTTGGTGGCAAATTGAAAAGTGGCGGAGCGCATCATCACATCTTTCATAACTACCATCACCTCCCCAGGAGAATAATCGTTTTGATGCAGGTTAAGATGTTCCTCTACTCAAAGGGTTTTGATGGGATTTGATTGCCTAACTTTGGAAAAGATCACCATTATGGGAACTGATTAGCTTTATGAGGCTTTCTTTGCAGATATTTTGATGTAATGATTTTTGTTTGTTTGTTTGTTTTAGTGTGGTTTATCAGTTTGAGTGTTGGATTAGGACCCTGGGAGACAAGAATTGAAATCCCTGCTCAGCCCTAGAGACCCTGTGGGTGGCCTTGGGGCAAGTCACACTCTCTCAGCTGGAGAAGAAGGCAAAGGCAAACCCTTTCTGAATAAACCTTGACAAGAAAACCCCAGGATAGGATTGGACTCAACCTGAAGGCAAATAACAACAAGGGGCTTGTTGACACCATCAAATACCACGAATCACCATGCAAATGCCCCCCCCCAATCTACTGCTCTCAGGCCACACGTGACATGGCCTTTCCCCCAAATCTGAGGCTATGTAGCCACACATGTCATTGCCCAGATTCACAGCATTTCGGGTTATCATACCTGAATGTACAGTATTGGGATTCGGGGTTTTCTGCAGAGTTTCACCTGCAGCTGCAGTTGCCACCACCACCACCACCACTGCCAATGACATTATGTCCAATTTTAAAGCTCCGGAACCAGTTCCCGGTGGAAGAAAGAGGTTTTCTCTCTTCCCTTGGCTCGGCTGCTTCCGCCCACTCTCCCACTTCCCCATCACAGGAAGAGCTGCTTGAAGAAAGCACAATGGAAGCACTTTAAGGAAGGTCTTGTCTATACGAGGCAATAAAATGTGGATTGATGAACAGTAATGCCAGTTTGCAGGAGCTTTCATTTTTCTCCACTTATTTTTCAAGATCGCAGGCATACGAAGCCATACATGCTTGTTGTTCAAACAGGCATGCCTGAAAATCAAGATGGCAGGCACAAGTGAATTACTTGTGTTTTTATTGTCACCAATTGCCACTGCCGCACAGTATTTTTTTTTTTAAAGCAAATCCAAGGTGCAGAAGTGTGATCTTCAGCTTAAAGAGAAAAAAAGGGGGGAAAGGCTGTTTTGTTGTCCCAGTGCATGATTGCTATAGTGGAAATCAACATGGCAGTTCTGGGCGCTGCCTTGCAGGCAAGCTCTGCCCTCTGCACAAGTCTGACCAATCAGCTTTCCACTTCTGCTCTTATCAGGAAAGCACAGGAAAGCAAATCGGTTGTCCCAGAAAGTGAGAATGTGCCTTTATTTCCTTCAGAGGTTTCTTTTTAAGTAGCAACAACAATTAGGGGAAATTGCAGTCAGCAACATAGAATAATTTTGCTACCATATGCAGAGATTTATTAAACACACAAATTAACAAACGGAAGATTTAAGCTAGACTATTCAACAAAACAAAAAGAAATTAACGACTGATTCAGCATGAGCAGTAATTGTTCATCCCTCACCACAGTTCTTTCACATTCTGCTACTAACACAGAATGAAGAAACAGTGAAAGAAACTGATTTTATATCACTTCTGTGACCTCATATAATCCTTCCTCATAAACATTGTTATTTGAAAGTGCTGGTGAGAATCTTGTCATAGATTGAATGATGAAGCTGTCACTATGCAAAGGCCAGCTCCCCCCCTTACCCTCTATATCACATTGCCATAGCAACCTCTTTATATCATCATGTTTTTGACATCCAGATCTCTGAATCAGTCTGAAGTGCTCTGAAACCAAAGTGGGCCAGTCTGATATGCTCTGGGGCTGGTACAAATCAATCTGAATCAGACCAATTTGCTTTGCTAATTACTGTAGTATGTGGGGAAATAATCACTGTAATGTAAAAGCAATCTTGTGTACCTCATTCACATCCTAAGATAAGTCTAGGGTTTTTCCCTGCATGCTTTTGATCTCCCAAATTCCTGTTCTCTTATTTCACTGGGCACTTCCAGCCAACTGGAGTGCTGGGTCATTCAACACATGATGACCTAATTTAAATTTTATTGCTCTGTGTAAGTTCTCTTTTAAGTTAGAGTCTCCATGAGACTGTAGCCATCTTAAGCCTTATTATCATTGTTTAGCCATCTTTCCTGCAACCATGCCATGATGTTCACCATGCAGCCTCTTACCGCTCTAGGCTGGGTGAGTTTTCCTACCCTAAATACACTTAGTCAGTTAGGAACCTCTTTTTAAAGTTTGTTTTAGTATGTAGATTGAGATTGATATACCTTCAGTAAACTTTGATTTGCATTTTAAACTGACTCCTTTGTTTTTGTAATGAGTCTAATTTAAGTGGGTGATCACAGACCTCTGAACACACCTTTTTAAAATGTTAATTGAGCTTTTGTCTGCATTCCTAAGTTAAAGAGTTAATTCTTGTTGCTTTTTAAAAGGACTAGATCCTGGAATTTTTAATACAATTTTATTTTTTAGACTCATTACTCCTACAATTACGAGACAGACAAATCAGTTGTGGGACTCTACTAGATGTAAATAAAGGCTATAATCCTATTGGCTAGCTCCAACTAGAGCATGCCCATAGAATACATTGCTGAATGGTAGGCCATCAGTAAATCCCATTGATTCAATTGATTGACACTGGCGGCTGACACGCTGCATAAACAATGAAGCTTGACATTGCTTTAACTATCATGGCTCCATCCTATGGAATCCTGGGATTTGTAGTCTGTTGTGGCACTAGAGCTCTCTGAGAGAAGGCTAAATACCTCACAAAACTATAAATCCCAGAATTCCATAGCTTTGAGCCATGGCAGGTAAAGTGGTGTCAAACTGCATTATTTCTACAGTGTGGCAGCAGCCTCTATGTGGTCAGGGCTAAAAATAAAATTCAGGCCACGTCTATGTGTTCACTAGATAGATAGATAGATAGATAGATAGATAGATAGGTCAGCCAAATGATAAATTTTAGGTACAATCTCAAATGAGGAATAACTATGAGAGGGGGAGGAGAAAGAGAAAGATTTCGATATTTGTTTTTCATTTTGCAAAGAATATTGATTATTTAGGGGAAAGAGAGAAAGCAAGTGTAACATTTGCAAAATGCCATCACTTCTGGGAAGTGTTATTCAATGTAATCTGATAGCAAAGTGATTGGTGTTAGCTGCTGAGTACAGCATTTGTAAGTGAGTGGGTAGAATTCTTTTAATGCCCATGTATCTTGCTTTCAGAGGGGGAAAACACTTAAGAATGATGGCTGGTATTCTGTATTGTTGTTAAAGATTTGTAATCTAGAGTTACAGATCTGTAACTGCTCTATATTTCACCAATGTTACTTAGGACTTTACCAAGTTCGGCAAATATGGCATCATAAGGACACCTAATGATCACGAAAGGGAGCGCTTATCAGACAATGTCATCCTTTCGCAATCATGTGTAGGGAATAAGGCATACTTTTTTATTGGTGGCCCAAGCCATTAATAGATCTCCTGTTCTGCTTTGTTGCCAGCATTGCCAGCGTTTGAATCCTCGTGCCATTGTGCTCACGTGAATGCAGCATCGATGGGCAAACACTTCCGCTTGAGATCATGACAGCTAGGTAGGGGACGTTCTTTTTATGACCCCCCCCCAGCATTACTTGGGACTTCTAAAGTGTGTTTTTGTGCTTGTGTGAACTTTTTATGTCTTTGTTTTGTTTGTTTGTTTCAAATTTGCCGCACTAGCATCTTCTTGCAAGAATCCCTGAGATCAGGAACCTGGAAGTAAATAGATCTCCGTTCTGTTTATGCTGGGACTGCCTCATTGACACTGGTTAAGGTAGGTCTGGTAGGAGGTCTTTTGCAGGCATAAAAACGCAGCAAAATATTCTGGCCAAATAACTTTTATGGAGAGTGGTCTGATAAAGTCCATAGTCACAGCCTGCCTTTACAGCTAGCAGCCTCATTGGGTGAAGGAGGTCTGTCCAGTTGCTGATTGTGGCACAAAGAGGATGACATCTCTGGCTGCCTCCCACCTGCAAATGAGGCTGTGACAATTAGAAACAAGACCCCCATTGTGACTCACTTGCTGGTGGGAGGCGGCTGGAAATGCTATCTTACTTGTTCAGCAGCTGAACAGACCTCTTTCAGCTGATGCAGCTGCTAACTATTAAGGTTGGACCAATAGAGGATGGGCAAGGAGACATTACTTAGTTACAGATATGTAACTAAGGCCTTGCCTGCACTAATGATAAAATCCAGACTCCTCTGCAAATCTAGGACTTTATCATTTACCCTTTCCTGTTCTTTTTGCAGGCATAATTTGTGATGTTCTTATGCCTGCAAAAGAACCGCCATTACCACACTTACCTCCTATTCAGTGTAAAGGCAGCCCTGTCAGTGATGGAGGAGTGAACGGAGCTCCATTCACTTCCTCGAATGAAATCCCACAGATTCTTGCAAAAAATCTAAGTGTAGGAAATTTTTTAAAAACCAACAAAAACAACACAGAAAAGTTTTGTTAAAAGCACAGAAAAACACTTAAAGGTCCCAAGTAAACCGGGGAGGTTCATTAAAAAGTGTCACCTACCTGGATGTCACAATCTCACCCGGAAGTGTTCTGGCCGGACTGGCCATTGACGCTGTAATGACAGGGGGAAGGGAAGGCATGAGGTTTCAAACACAGCTAATGCTGGCACAAAAGCGTCACACCCAACCTATTGATGGCTTGGGCCATCAATTAAAAATTATGGCTTATTGCCAATACATAAACGTGAAAGGACGTTGCCATCTGGTATTTCATGTTTATGTGGTGTCATTAGGATGCAATATTTAGGGCGTCTGATAAAGTCCCTAGTCCAATAATGCCAAATGATGTGTGGCATTATCCCGGAATCTACTGCAATAGCGCCACACGACCTATGGCCCTATCTGCACCAGACTCGAGGTATACCACCTAAAACCCACTTTTGGAAGGCTTGCCATTTTCTCTGGAATTTGCTGGAAACTCTGGAGAAAAGTGTAGCATTGACAAAGGATCCAAACTGGATTTGGGGAGTGGGGAGACAAGACAGGAGAAGCGCTGCCTGACAGACGCCACCATGTTTTCCCCTCCTCTGTGCCACTGTTGCTGGCCCTCCCTTCCCAGCACACAGTCGCTCATTCACCATGCACCAGGTGGCAACATGAACCAGAACCAGTGGCAGCAGTGCCAAGGAGGGGGGGGAATGGTGGTGTCTGTTGTCCTGCATTCGGTGGAGTCCCTTGCGTACGACCGCTCATTCTGATGTCAGAGGGTGCAACTGCACCAGGCGGAGTCCCTCACTCTTACCCTCAGAATGAGTGGTCATATGCCAGGGGTCTGCCTTGTTAAAGAATCTACATGGAGTCCTTTGGGAAGAGGTGCCTGGCTAGGCAGTGGCGGTGGACCTACAGCAGGGGGTAAAAATCCAATGGGGAAATTCTGACTTTTTTGACCAGAGTGGTCTGGATATCATGCAGGGCTACTCTAGTGCAGCTCTGGCCCAAAGAAGTCCAATTTTCAATTTGATTTTTAATCTTCCCCCCACCATACCATGTAGTCATGCCCTAAGTAGCTGATGTAGAATAGCAGTGAACATCTATACGTCAGCCAACTTAATGCACAGCTCTCTCAACAAAATGGGGTTGAAAACTACTTTTTATACCAGGCATGCACCCCCCTTCCTCTGACATTTCCTTTGTTGAAACATACAAGTTGCCCCCCACCCCACCCCCGGATGCGCAGGGGATATCATAGAATCATAGAATCATAGAATCATAGAATTGCAGAGTTGGAAGAGACCACGAGGGCCATCCAGTCCAACCCCCCTGCCACGCAGGAAATCACAATCAAAGCATCCCCGACAGATGGCCATCCAGCCTCTGTTTAAAGACCTCCAAGGAAGGAGACCCCACCACGCTCCGAGGGAGTGCGTTCCACTGCCGAACAGCTCTTACTGTCAAAAAGTTCCTCCTCATGTTGAGGTGGAATCTCTGTTCCTGGAGCTTGCACCCATTGCTCCGTGTTCCAGTCTCTGTCCCCAGACTTACCACAAATACATGAAACCATGGGTAAAAGTAAACCCCATAGAATCACACTGGAAGACTTAGGAAATGCCTAGAGAGGCCACCTCTCTAGGCATCTCCAGTATAACTCTATGGTAACTTCTGGTGGAAGTTAGAACATGGACCAATGGATTCAAATTACAAGAAAAGAGAGTTCACCTAAACATTGTGAAGAACTTCTTGACTTTAAGAGCAATTCAACTGTGGACTAGACTACCTTGAAAGGTGATGGACTAGCCTTTAGAGGTCTTTAAAGAGAGTTTGGTCAGGCATCTTTCAGGATTGCTTTAGTTGTGTATTCCTACATGAAAAGGGGTTGGACTAGATGGCCCTTGTGACCCTTTCCATCTCTAAGATTCTATGACTCTATGAATGCCCTAACCAACTTTCCAAGCTCCATGGAAAATCTATTATGTCTGGATTCTAAACCATGTTGCTTAAAAGGAAAAACAGACTGCTGTGCCATGGAGTTTGTCATAAATCTTCATGCCCGTGCTAGGCTCCATGTCACAACTAATTAGAATAATAAAAGTTCTGAAGCTCTTGACAACTGCCTAGGGAAGCTGGAGAGAAAAGCTGAGATGGCAAAGTCATCAAACCATATTACAAGAAAAGAGAGGAAACAGCCCCCCCTTTTTTTTTTAGTATTTAGAAAACTGGGTTTTATTTGTACCCTTTGGAATAGCTGTTTTTAAAAATTCTGCACTATAATTTGTGGTGTTGGGTGATGATGATGATGATGAGGAGGAGGAGGAGGAGGGAGGGGGACCGCTCAGGAAGTTATTTCATAGAACAGCCAGATAAACTGTTACAAGGAAGCGAGTTCTGGTTTGCAGCCCAGGAAACTGTTGCATGGCAGTGAGCTCTGGTTTGCAGCCCAAGAAACTGTTGCATGGAACTGAACTGTGGTTTTGCCGCTTAGGAAGCTGTTCCATGGAATTCAACTCCAGTCCACACAGCACAGAAAACTGTTGCATGGAAATGAGTTCTGGTTTGCAGCGCCAGAATCTGCTCCACTCCCAGTATTATAAACAGGATAAGCACATAAGCACAAACTGGTTGCACTACAAAACTGATTTGGGGGGAGGGGTTGCCGAAGTCACTTTCAACCACAGCATTTTTTATTCTAGGTGTAGCCATCCCTCCAAGCAAGGGACAGTCAATTGCTGGGCCCATTCTTTGGATTTCTGTTTCCTGCATCCCTCATCTCCTGTCTTCCAGTTGCAGTGAACATCAATAACTTCAGATTACATGATCGGCCACACTGGGATAACTTGTTTTGAATATTTTGATTGATTTACATGCAGCAAAAAACATATGGCATCCCTGTAAGCCTTTGTGTTTGTTACTTTAGGCTCATGGCTCATTAGTCTCCCAAGCTTTGTTTTTCCATTCATACCTGTTGTGTTCCATATATTTTTATATGCTGTCTCTCTCTAATAAATGAAATTACACTTCAGTGGTAAACTGTTCCCAAAAGCAATCAAAAGCAATCAAAAGCAGGTAGTCTCTGTGCATGAGTGCCATCGGTGCTATTGTCACATCATCAAGATGTAACATACGCTGGTTATTATTTTTATCCTTGCCTGACAGTTCCAATATTAGATGACCAGGGAAATCAAAAGGTGTATTTGTAGGAGAAAGCTAGCATGGTGTAGTGATTTGAGCATTGGACTAGGACTCTGGTGACCAGGGTTCAAATCCTCACTTGGCCATGGAAACTCACTGGGTGACCTTAGGCAAGTCACACTCTCTCAGCCTCAGAGGAAGGCCAAGGCAAGCCCCCTTGGAACAAATCTTACCAAGAAAACCCTGTGATAGGGGTTTCCATAAGTCTGAAATGTGGAGGCACACAACAACAATTTGCAGGAACTGAAGTCTCTCTAGCCATGATCCTACATGGTGCTTGCCTAGTGTTATACAGTATTTCTAACCCCCACAAAGCTGCCCTTTCTGGCCGGGGTGTAGTGAGTTGATGTTCACTAGGGGCAGGGACACATACAAAACAATCACATGAACTAAATAACAGTAACTGTGGTGCAAGCCATCCTACTCTAATGGTCTGAACTCTTAGTAAGTCAAACACGCCATGATTTCTTTGCAATTTCCCTGCATAGAAACTGTCCACTGGAAATGCTTCAAATATGTTACTTTCCAAGTCACGATGATTGAATTTGCTTTTTCTAATGAAGCACTAAATGCCAATATAATGTCAGAGTGTGTGTCAAAGTTGAGAATGAACTTTCTCACACAGCTGTAGATGCACCAAACATGCACCCTGCATCATACAAAATGTGCATCTGTTACCGTATCCTGCTACCCTTCCCCACAAAGTTTCATAACTACAAATATTGGACAATTTTCAGATTCATGTTGGCTGATAAGACCAGGTATATTACAGGGCAGTCGAAGATTACAGTGACCTGAGACATGTCAATCTATATAAGAGTATGAAAATTTAAGTTGGGATTATGAGGAAGCCCCTAGAGTTAATGGACTAAACAGCACAGTAGTCAAGGGGCATGTGCTAATCTGTTTCTCAACCCAGTGTGCCTCACATTATAAGTCAATCATGCAAATAAGTGACTGTTTCCCTGGCAGATCTCTTCTCACTTACTAACACCTATCCAACCCCATGAGGTTGTCGTCAAACTATCAACATTCCTTAATGTTCCACAAGTAAAACAATCAGTTGAGTTACGGTCTCCTTTGTTCCTCCCTTTGTAAAGTTATTTAGCCATTGATGTAGATGGAATGCACCTTCAAGGCATGAAATGGGTTATAAATATCCCAGCCTAGACCCCAGCTAAGTGGGCCACAAATGGACACAACACTCTGCTGGATTCTCTGTGCCACCCTCATAGACTGTCTGAGCCTCTTTGTTGTCTGGAACTCTCTTCTCTTTGAGACTGGTAAATATCACCCATTTCCCAGATTTCTCTCTCTCCAGCCTTCCCCACTTTCTAATAGCCTTGTACGGTTCATAGAGTGCATATCCTTGTGTGTGAGTCTATATTATTCCAATAAAGATACCTTAGTTTACTTTAACTGGAGTGTTCTCTACAGTTAGTACTGGTATGCATAGGAGACCCCAAAGTTACCCTCATCTCACAGGCCAGCCATTCGAGCTAATAATTCCCCCAAATATTACAACATAGATGCTGGCATCATAGGTGGGATCCCAAAAGACCTCCATCTCTTAGGGTAACTCATGCATGGAAAAGCTTCCTTGCACATGTACCCTGTTTTAGTAAGTTCATGCAGTGTTGATGTTGGGATTTTGCAGGATTCTACATATCTCCCTTTTTTGGATGCCTAAACTCTAACTGGAGTCCCGTTGGTTAGTCCCAGCTAGCATAAACCCATTCAGTAGTGAGTCAACACATAGGCAAATCCCATTGATTCAGTGGGTCTACTCTAGACAGAACTAGCAACCAAATTCAGGCCTGTATTTCTAAATGTTTGAGTGTAATACTAGCAATATGGGGACTGAAATAAAAAATTCATGGGGGGGGATTTTATTTGGAGGGTAATGCCCTAATTGACCCCTTCCCCATCACTACACCCCCACCTCTGGTACAATATAATAACCTGATAACAGAAATAGAATAAAGAATTATCCATTTGTTATTTTGTCGGGGAGGTTAGAATTTATTTATGTCTGCCTGCCATAGAGCATTTTAGCAGGAACTATGAAACAAAGAAATGTTTTTTTTTCCTTACACAGAAGTGAAGCACAAGGTGAGGCTACAAACAATCTCCACTTTCAGCTGAGTTCCTGGGTCAGGCTTGCATAGTGTAACTCTACATGCAAGTAGTAGCTGGATATCCCTTATCCACAATGCATGGGACCAGATGTGTTTTGGATTTCAAGGGTGTGTGTGGATTTTGGAATATTTGCATACACCTAATGAGATATCTTGGAGATGGGACTCAAGTCTAAACATGAAATTAATTGATGTTTTATATAGACCTTATTTTTATATACAATACTTTTCATAATTTTGTGCATGAAACAAAGTTTGTGTACATTGAACCATCAGAAAGCAAAGGTGTCAGTACCTCAGCCACCCATGTGGACAATTTTGGATTTTGGAGTATTTCGGATTTCCGGATAATGGATACTCTACCTTGATTCTACTCTACCTGCCATGATTCCATCCTGTGGAATCATGAGGTTTGCATTTTAGGGAGAAGTATTTAGAATTCTTAGTCAGAGACATCTAGTGCCCCACCAAACTACCAATCCCAAGATGCCATAGTATGTAGCTATAGCAATTAAAGTGCCATCATACTGCTATAATTCTGTAGTGCGAAAGGGCTCTATCTTCCCATTTTAGCTACATCCCATGGAATCCTAGGGCTTGTTGTTTGGTGAGATACTAGACCTCTTTGCCTGAGAATTCTAAATACCACTCCCTAAATTGCAAATACCAAGATTCTATGGGATGGAGCCATAGCAGTTGAAGCAGAATCATAGCACGGTAATTCTGCTGTGTGAAAGGGCCCCAAGACATGGAAAGATAGCTAGGAAAGAACTACATAAGATGCTCAAGTGTGAAGATATATCATTTAATATCAGTCAGTATCATCCAAGCTATAGTGTTTATGATTCTGTATGAATACAAAAGATGGACAGTTAAGAAAGGTCACATCATTTGAAATGTGGTAGTATTGTAATGTAGATGGCATATACTATAAAACATGTAAAGCAAGAAAATATATGAATATGTCATGTTACGCAATTTAATAAAAAGTATTTTTTAAAGAAAAGGTTGTCTTATATAACGAGTGTACCCTAAAGTCTATATTTTGACTTAAAAATGGGGGGGGGTTGTTTTATATGCCCAGTCATTTTATATGCTGGAATATACAGTATGTGTGGGGAAAAGAAAAAAAAAGATCAAGTGTTACCTAAATTTCATGGAGTCCGTGAAGAACCCCCTCATGTCAAGATATTAATATGGGGAATTTTAATTAGCTCAATATGGCAGCAAGAGGCTGGGTAACTGCAGGGCCTTTTGACCTATGTATCCCAGTACAGTCCTCACTGATGAGACTCCAAGACAGGAAGTAAAATAAAATGGTTTTATTGACATGTAATCACAGACCCACTCACACATACACTCACGCTTCAAGCAATCACACAAGGCTATTGAAAAAAGTAGGAAGTATTGGGATAGAGAAATAGTGTTCAAGAATGATGGACTATACTATACCTGTCCAATGGACAGAGGCCGGTATAGCAGAGAATGACTTCGACATTGATTTGAGGGTCACACAGCAAACCAGCAGAGTGATGAGGTGGGAGCAGCTGTGCACACTTCGGCTGTGTTTTGGGGTAATATTTATACTCAATATTTACCCTTAAGGGTTGTTATGAGTGGAAGACAATGTTTTAGTGAGTTTCCCACAGTTAGACAATGGAAGCTCTGGCTTCGTTAATGGTTGTTAATGGATGAAACATTAAGACTGATGGGTTTTCAGGCAACCTTCTATTGTTCGACAGGCAAGGTGTTAGGAAAAGCCTTTGCAGAGTAATGGGTGTTCTGGCCACTTGATTGTTTCAGCGTATGGCTCATTGCCATGCATGTCCAGGAGAATTAGCACATTCCACCCTAACTACAGCCTGAGGGGGCTTTGCATAATTGCTTCTCAAGTATGCCTGCTTTGGGGAAATTTCTAAGACCTCTTCTTAGGTTTTGAGCAAGCCTCCACTGGTCCCTATATTTGGGCCATCCTGGCCTACTGCTAACCATATGAAGTGTCTATATAAGCCAAATTATGAAATATTGCCAATTAATGAGTTATTGGAAGTAGGGGGTGTCAGGGCAGGTAACACAAGTTTGAACTCTCCCTGGAAGTCTCCCAAAACTGAGGCTGTCATACTTTGGACAGATCATGACACAATGTGACTCATTAGAAAAAGCAATAACTCTTGGTGAAGAGGGAGGCAGCAGGAAAAGAGGAAGGGAGGCTTATAGGTGGATTGACTCCATCCAGGAGATCACGGCCCTGAATTTACAAGACCTGTGTAGGGCTGCTAATAACAGGGTCTTTGGGATGCTTCTCCTTCATGCTGCTGTCATAAGCTGAAGTCAGCTTCACAGCACATAATCCTAAATATGTGGATACTTAGGTCTTAGGTTTTTAAAAAAATGAAACCCAGCATTGATCTAACATCTCTGAAATCTGCCTGCTCTCATCTTCAATCACTACAGCAAAGAGTTCCACCAGTTAGAATAGACCCATTGACTCAATGGTTAGATGTTGAATCAACACATTGGTAAATCCTGTTGTTTCCATGTGTCTACTCTAGTTGACACTAATGATAGAATTTAGGTCTCTGTTGTGTTATTTCATTTTATTTTGGAGTACTGTACATGGAAAGATAACAAAGCCACCTTTTCCAACCGTTGCAGTGAGGGGTGGGTGGGAGATGAACCAATTGCCATGGCAACCCTGCTGAATGATGGCAGCATCCAGAAAACCAGACTGTATCCCTTGGACAGAAGAATGCATAATATCCACTCGAGAAGCACTTTAAAGTTATTTATTTAAAAAAACAGTGCACTGTCTGAGAGGGTGAGAAATCTGAAATATTTTATAAACCATGAGGCATGAAACATTCATGAAAGCGGAGATGGGACTGTTTATTGAATGAAGGCTTTCAGAGAGTAGTCTGAAGAGAGACCATTGGCTATTGTTTTCTCATAAAATCATAGAGTTGGAAAAGACCACAAGGGCCACCCAGTCCAACCCCATTCTGCCATGCAGGAATACCCAATCAAAGCATTCCCAACAGATGGCCATACAGACTCTGTTTAAAAACCTCCAAAGAAGGAGACTCCACCATACTCCGAGTCAGTGTGTTCCACTGCCAAACAGCTCTTATTGTCAGGAAGTTCTTCCTAATGTTTAGATGGAATCTCTTTTCCCATAGTCTGAACCGATTGCTCTGTGTCCTAGTGTCTGGAGTGGTAGAAAACAATCTTGCTCCCTCTTCAATACAACATTCCTTCAAATATTTAAACATGGCTACCATGTCATAGAATCATAGAATTGCAGAGTTGGAAGAGACCACGAGGGCCATCCAGTCCAACCCCCCTGCCACGCAACCTTCTCTTCTCTAGGCTAAACATACCCAACTCTCTAAGCAATTCCTCATAGGGCATGGCTTCCAGACATTTCACCATTTGGGGGTATGAGGAAACACTTTGCCACATTTGGGGGGAGGCCAGGGGAGAGATGTGCACATATGCCATATGCCCCAACTGTCCTGATTTGGCAAGGACAGTCCTGATTAGTCTTCTTCATCCCACTTTTTTCAGCTGCATTTAAAATGTCTCAGTTTTTCCCTCATTGTCCCACATTCCCCCTTTGTCTTCTGCTTACTTCAACTGCTGCAAAGTGAGTTCAAACTGCAAAAGTAGTTTGCACTCAATTAACTGAGCAAAGGATCGTGGAGAGCAGTGGGATAGAATCTTGCCCTCCCCAGTAGGCTCAGGTTTAAAAAACTGTGCTAAAACCACTCCTCACTTGTGTCTTCTTCCTTGTTAATAACTTGATATCTTGACCCCACCCTGATATAGCTTGCCCATAAGTGTCCTGGTTTTCATTAGTGAAGGTAAGGACATACTCATCACCACCATTCAATATTCCAGTCCCTGCTAGATACTTTCTTGTTGAGTGCAAAAGTCTTAAGAGGGATTCTAGTGGATTTGGTCGCATATGCTAGGAGCATCTGGAATTTATACTGGCAGAATGAAGTAGCCTAATGCTGAGCTTGTGACTACTGAAGAGGAATAACCACTGTGGAGACTGTGGTGTTCAGAGGCCTGGAATTCCCTAGAGCAAAAAAAGGCAGACTCATCAGATCCATAAAGGATGTAATCTGTTACCCTTATCGCTCAGGAGGTCTAAGAGACCCTCCAAATATTGACATTAATTTGGGGAATTAATGTACTCGACTTAGCAATGAGAGAGGTGGGTAACACCAGGATCTTGTGACCAACTATAACAGTGCTAAGGAGGAGACATAAGATAGATAGTACAACTAATAATCTTTATTTGGAAAAATAATAACTACCACATTCAGGCATACATTCAGACATCAAGCATTCACACAAGACTAGCAAAATAAGTGGGAGAGATTGAGATAGAGGAATAGTGGAGGGAGTTTCCAGTGGCTGATATGATGCCTTTTCCTGTAGAGATGAGGTCTCTGTAGAAGCCAGCAGAGTGCGGGGGGGGGGGTCTCAGTGTTGTGCTCTGAGGTTCAGTCAAGAAACCGGCAGCATGGATGTAGGAGGAGGCTCTGAAGGACACTGAAGACAGTTTTCAAGGAGTTTTTATAGTAAATATTTGCCTTCTGGGGATGGGATTTTGAGTAGAAGACAATACTTTGTGGTGTTGCTCAGAGAGCGACAAAGGCTTTCCAGATATGTTGATAGTATTTTAATGGTTGAATACTTTGCGAATGAAAGGGAGGAAGCAACTTCCTTTGTGTAGACAAGGGCAGACAAATGAGGGTCATTTACAGGTTTTGAGTTGCCAGATGGATTAGCCAGGTATACATGCCTTCAGCTGCCTTGCAAATTAGCATTTCTTTAGAATTTAGGTTGCCCCTCCCTAAGTGCATTCCTGACTAAGCAATGTTTGTCTTTGGGTTTTTCTAGTTCCCCAGATATATATTAATGGCCACAGTGTGTGAAAGACCACGTTTGACCTTATCATTAAATATTGCCAATTATTAATATAAATATGGGGCTGGGGTTATGAGGGTAGGTAACAAACCTTTATTTTTCTGCAGTTTCTTCCAGGATCCAAGGCCCAAAGCCAACTCTTCTAGCCTTCCCAGACATCTAATAGAAACCCTGGGATGGACTGTCTACACTTAGTCCAGGACAGTCTAAAAACAGAGCCAAGATCAAGAAATTGATGTCTCACAAACAATACAGAGACTAGTATCCAGGTAAAAATGGAAATACTGATTTAGTAAATCCATTCATAGATAAGACAGGAAACGTCCCGAAACATATGTACAAAAGCCCCTAAAAGCTGGCTTCCAAGCTTGTAGATCTGCTGGCATAGGAAAGCTATGTCAGTTGGCCTTACTCTAGCTAGAAGAAGAAAACAAAAAAAAAGTGACCTCAGAGGAAAATGTAAGAAGGAAATGTATCTAAGAGTACTAGTCTACATGTAGATCCAGTAAAGACAAAAGGGGAGAACACCCAGGGCTGTCCTCCTCTTGCTCCAGTGATGCAAATTACTTCCTAAATGTACTAATCTCCTTTTCCAACAGAACACACTCAGAATCTCCCTTCATGGCTTCATGGTGCTAGTCATACCATGGACAGGGTGGAGATTATGGAGGTGAGGCTGCTACAAGCTGAGATGCCTTGCTTTCCCAACGTTTCTTCACTGAAGCAACATTTTCTATAAATCTAACGGTGTGATCCTGCACATCTCTACTCAAAGAAGCAAATCCCATAGAGCTCAATGGGATTGACTCCCAATCAAGTATCTATAAGACTGTAGCCTAAATGCAATATCTTTCCCACCTTCCTTCAATTATCATTTCCTTTTCTTGCTCTTGCATCCAGCGTATGCAGATATTTCTTTAAAATGAATTTAGATATGGAAATGAATCAAGAAGAACCACCAAATTAGCTGCAGTGTTCAAAAGAGCCTATAAATCATTTACAACTATATTGAGTGGCTTGTAATAAAGCAGTATAATGAATGAAAATGAACGGCGCTACTTCATAAAAAAGGAACTTGGTAATTATGGTACTATCCAGTCGTCCATCTTCACTGATCCAGTATGACTCTTTACTAGAATTATGGATTGTCTTTCTCCCTTTCCTCCTTCCCTTTAGAGATTTAGCATATTAGATTGGGGTGTAAGATGTGTTATTAACATGTCATAGCCATAAGGTAGTTTACTTCCTTCCAAGAGCTGATGGTGAAATTCTGTTACTAACACTGAGCAGGTGTAGTTCTGTATGTTACAGATAAAGTTGCTGCTGTTGTTAACTGCCATCAAGTCAGCTTTGACTTATGGTGACCCTATGAATGGGAGACCTTCAAGACAACCTGTCATCAACTACCTCTTCCGGGTCTTCAGTTCAGGGCAGCTATGGCTTTCTTAAGGTCTAAATGCCCTAAAGACACCAGATTCTATCTGATCTTGGAAGCTTAAACAGGGTCAACCCTGGCTAGTACTTGGATCGGAGACGGCCAATGAATACCAGGTGCTGTAGGCTATCTTTCAGAGGAAAGAACTGGCAAAAACACGCACATGGCTTTCCTGATTGTGTCTATCCATGTGTAATGCAGTCAAAGGGTGAAGCTACGGGAAGGGAAAAAGGAGGGCATTTCCTCTCCAAATGAGAATTCTGCCCACCCCCCATGAAATTTTCCTTTGGTCCCCACATTTCTAGCATTAAAGGAGATTATCAGACAGCAACCCAAAAAAAGTATTACCGTCCCACAATTTTCTCTCCCACCCCCTCCTGTCCCTATCATGGAATAGTAAATACAAGTTTCAGACTTACCTTGTTCACACTTCCACGGCAGCCCAGGAGTGAATGGCGCTCTAACAGAGCTCCATTTACTTCCTGGAAGGAAATCCTGCCAGTTCTCATGAGAAGACGAGAGCTCAGGAAATTCAAAAATAAAAACCCAAATAATACATAAAAAGTGACAGCAAGCACAAAAACACACTTAAAACTTTACAAGTAACCCAGCGAGGGTACAAAAAAGTGTGTCACTTACCTGGATGTCCCAATCTGACCAGGAAGTGTTCTGGTATGGACCTCCCATTGACGCGGGGATCATGCCAGCAAAACGGGCATCTTTTCACTTGCAGGACATTCTGTTACAGAAATGGAACAGGGGATCCATTGACAGCCCATCAGGAAAAAGCAGCACTGGTGAAATGGCAGCAGAATGGGAGCATGACAACAGGAGAACAACGTCATCTGAAAGGGAATTCCTTTAGCGATCTCCTGGCGCCGTGATAACACCATATTTAGCACGTCTGATAATCTCCATAGACAGTAAGACCTTGCAAAATGTTCACAAATAGAATGCTAATATGTGCTGTTTGCTTTTCATTGGTAACTGTGCCTGTCCCTTTTCTTTTAATGTCTAAACTGTATTTCTAAATACTCAACTCAAAACCACAGTGCATGCTGTAATCCTAGAAATGTGGAGAACAGAACAAAAAGTTCATAGGGGGAGGCAGAATTCTTATGGCCAGCAATGATCTCATATGGCCTCCCCCCCACACACACACAAATAGCTACCCCTCTGAACGCAGTCTTCCTCTTTTCCTGCTGCCTCCCACATTTCCTAGCATTATCATCCTTTGTAATGATCTCATGATATGCCCAAAGTATGAGATATCATCTCATGATATGCCTAAAGTAAGATAGCCTTAGTTTGGTCATTCTGGTTTCTAGGGAGAATTCAAACTACAGGAAAAGAGATTCTACAGGAGAAACTACAGGAAAAGAAACATTAGGAAGAACTTCCTGACAGTAAGAGCTGTTTGGCAGTGGAATATGCTGCCTTGGAGTGTGGTGGAGTCTCCTTCTTTGGAAGTTTTTAAACAGAGATTGGATGGCCATCTGTCGGGAGTGCTTTGATTGTGTGTTCTTGCATGGCAGAATGTGGTTGGACTGTTTCCAACTTGATGGTTCTGAGATTCTATGATTCAGGCTTGATTTGCTCTCAAACCCATTTATTTGACTTTTTGGCAGTCCATGCTATCTGTAGACATGTCCTCCAGTATCACATCTCCAATGAACTGAATTTCCTCCTATCAGTTTTCTTCACTCTCCAGCTTTCCCATCCATAGAAATTGGAAATACAATGGCATGGACAATCTTGACCTTGGTATTCAGCATTATATTTTTACACTTGATACAGATACAGATATGACACTTAAAAAGGACTTGCTGTGGGTTTTCTCTACAGACTGAGCCTTTCCCTCCTGCAATGCTACAGATAAACTATCTCCTTTAAAAAACCAACTCATTGACATACATATTTAATAAATCCTATATTTGTTCTGCCTTGCTCCTTTTAACTCTTAGCTAAAGGGCCTGTTTCCAGAGCACGCTTATGGAGACAGGATAAGGAACATTTAATCTAGCCTACTTGCTTCTAGCTAGAAGGTGTGTCATGGGGCCCAGGGGTCCTTCTGCCTGAGAACCCCCAGAGCTACCCTTTGGAGACCCAAACCTGAGGGATTCTTCTAGCCTTGAAATCCCTTAGAATTAGGTTTTCCTTTGGTATCTGCCACCACTTTTCCACACAGCACAGTGGGAAGCTGTGCAAGTTTCTGATTAATCAGCAGAACTACCCGTTCTGTTAAAGTATCACCAACCCCCTCCCCTTCTCTATCCCAGAGAAGAATCAAGGTAGCTTGACCAGCCAGGCATGCACACGTAGGCTTTAGTAGGAAAACCAGAAAAAGCTTTATTTTCTAGGTTCAAGCAAGCAAAACGTTACAGAAATAGAATCATGGAGAAAAGGCATTCCCTCCAGGTCCCCAACTTAAAAGTTACATAGAATAGCATTCAGAGTTAGAATACATGCAGTCAGAGGGATAAAAATAAATTTTAACCTAACACAATTCTAGCTAAACACAGTTTTCTAAGCTAAGAAGATTCCAACTCACATTTATGAAGTCCATTGGATCAGTCTGTGTCCCAACTGGGACAGAGGCCAGCCTAGCTTAGTCTCTGATGATGGAATTTCAGAGCAATTCGGATAGGCCTGCTCCTTCAGGCCTCATTATCATAGAATCATAGAATTGTAGAGTTGGAAGGGACCACGAGGGCCATCCAGTCCAACCCCCTGCCATGCAGGAATCACGATCAAAGCATCCCTGACAGATGGCCATCCAGCCTCTGTTTAAAAACCTCCAAGGAAGGAGACCCCACCACACTCCGAGGGAGTGCGTTCCACTGCCGAACAGCTCTTACTGTCAAAAAGTTCCTCCTAATGTTGAGGTGGAATCTCTGTTCCTGCAGCTTGCATCAATTGTTCCATGTCCTAATCTCTGGAGCAGCAGAGAACAAGCTTGCTCCATCCTCAACGTGACACCCCTTCAAATACTTAAACAGGGCTATCATATCGCCTCTTAACCATCTTTTTTCCAGGCTAAACATACCCAGCTCCCTAAGTCTCTCCTCATAAGGCATGGTTTCCAGACCTTTCACCATTTTAGTTGCCCTTCTCTGGACACACTCCAATTTGTCAATATCCTTTTTGAATTGTGGTGACCAGAACTGGACACAGTATTCTAGGTGAGGCCTGACCAAGGCAGAATAGAGTGGCACTATTACTTCCCTTGATCTAGACACTATACTTCTATAGATGCAGCCCAAAATCACATTGGCCTTTTTAGCTGCCACATCACACTGTTCACATGTGGCTCTCTTGATGACCCCAAGCCATGTCCAGTCTGCTTCCTCAGACCTCCAGCACCATGTGACTCTTTGATGATTCCTAAGCTATGTGGCTGCAGACAAAAGACTGCAGAATCTCAAAACTCCATTAGCCAAATCTGATTGACTCATCATTGCCAAATCTGATTGGCTCTCCAGTCAGGTGATGTTATGTCATGTTGAGCAAATGAGGGGCCCCCTCCCACTCCTCAGAACCTTGTGTTACCTTTGATGGGAAATGTAGTTCTTGCAGATTTGTTCTGGCTCCATGATGGAGTTGCAGTCACTCCATCATGACAAGGTGGATGGAGAGCAGAGCAGAGGGTGGGCCCTGGCACTACAATGACTAGGAGGAAAGGAGGAAGTTAATTAGGTAAATACATAGACTCCCTGGAGAGTTTTCTCAAGTTGCAGCAACAAATCAAGACTTACAAACTGCAGCAAGCTGCAGCTCTGCAATGATGAGGTGGAGGTTTGTACACAAATCCTCTTACCCACAGTTGAGCCCATCAAAACTAGGGAATTTGCACCCTTGTCTCCTGCCTGGAGATGCCCCAGGAAAACTGGAGACTCAGGCAGGCCCTGAGATCTGGCAACCCTAAATAGGAAGGAGTGTGGATGCAACTCAGACCATGAAGATCTGGCTGCTCTGAGCTCCTGGGGCAAGGAAAAGGAGGGTGCATGTTATTTGAGAGTGCATCTTCATTTCTCCCCCCCCCCCCCCCGCACCACCACCACCCTGAGCTGAAACCAGTTTTTCCTCCATGGTCAGAAAAGTGTTCCCTTCCCTTCCTTCCCTCCTGATAAGAGGCAGTAGCAGGAACTTCTTCCAGGGTTTGACTGCTGCCAAGTACCGGTAATGGGAGGACACAGAAGTACATGTACACATGTAGGATTTTAGCCACAGTTTGTCAGATTTTCCTCACTTGGGGAAGCCTGTTGAAACTCCCAGTGGCTTCAATAAATACATGAAGGCTGCATTGGCACTGCAGAAATAATCCAGTTTGACACCACTTTAACTGCCATGGCTCAATGTTATGGAATTCTGGGATTTGTAGTTTGGTGAGCTATTTAGCCTTTTTTTTGTCAAAGAGCTCTGGTGCCACAACAAACCATGGCAGTTGAGCCATGGCAGTTAAAGCAGTGTCAAACTGGATTATTTTGGCAGTGCAAATGCAGCCAACGTACACATTGTTGTTGTTTTTTTAAACCCATTACTGATTCGCAATACTGTATATTGGAATTTTCACTGGGGTCAGAAAATCCCCCACAACTCACTCATTGCAAGTTTTAAAAAAATAATTTCTGGTGAATAAGGGTTAACATTATTTGTTGAAGCGAAACCAGGGGCAAACTATGGGGCAAACATCAAGTCTAGTCCACCTGATAATTTGGGCGTTAAATTGAGAAAAGGTGGTTGGATGAAACCAGGGCAATTTCTGATCCCTTTTGTTGCAGCTTTAATGATGCTGATGTGCTGATTCCAGATCCAGACAAACAGCGGATTAGAGGATTAACTCTCATCCCATAATTGATTTCATCTAGTTTAATTCAGTTTGCAACACAAGATAAAATCTTAATATTAAAGTGCTCAGCACAACAACTGCTTGATTTTCTCAAAGGCCTGCCATCCCCCTGCTGAAAGGTTTCTCTACATTCCACACCCAGAGCAATCAAGTCTGAAAGAAAAAAACAGAAGAGATCTCTGGCTGGAATTTCTAGTGAGATGTGTGAACCTTTTCATTGAGAAACTGGTAATTAAATTCAAGTTGCCTTTACATCAAAGTGGTTTTAATATATTAAATAATTTTAATTAAATAGTATTTAATTTTAGCCATATTCAAAAAAACGGATGTTTCCTCATACTTGAAGAAAAAGCTAATTATGCACAGTCCTGATTGGTTGTAAACAAGAACATCACTAACTCAAGGGCATGACATTGTTCCCACTATCTTTGCATTCTATGGCTGGGATCATGTTGGTGCATTACACTGGTGTAACTATGCTGTCACAGGGAATGATGAAAAGAACAAGGCCAGGGTACATCAGCTGTGATGGCAGGAAGGCCCTGGCGAAATCAGCAGATCAGAGAAGACAGATTTTGCCCACCTTCCCTTATCATCACTGAGAGACCCTGGAAAACATGCAATGACTACTGTATTGCACGACTGCCTGCAACACCAATGTTAGGTGGCCAAGATAATGCCATAACAGTGGCAGATCACAAAGTTTTGCAAAGTTTAGTTAGGTCTTGTTTTCTACCACCCCCACACACTCTGGAGATTATCAGATGCTCTAAATATGGCGTTATCACGATGCCAGGAGATCGCTAAAGGGCTTCAATTTCACATGATGTTTTTCTTCTCTACTAATGCTCCTTTTTGGCTGTCAGTCCACTGGTGCTGCTTTTTATTGATGGGCTAAGCCATCAAAGGCTCCTCCATTCCATTTCTGTCATGGAGATTTGTGTGAGTTAAAAGGTGCCCGTTTCGCTGGCGTGATCCCCGTGTCAATAGGAGGTCTGTGCCTGAACACTTCCTGGTGAGATCGAGACATCCAGGTAAGTGACACATGTTATTGTACCCTTCCCGGGTTACTTGTAAAGTTTTAAGTGTGTTTTTGTGCTTGCTGTCACTTTTTCTCTCTTATTTTGCTTTTTATTTTTGAATTTCCCGTGCTCTCATCTTCTCACAAGAACAACCAGGATTTCAATCCAGGAAATGAAAGGGGCTCTATTAGAGCCCCTTTCACTCCTGGGCTGCCCTGTGATGCCGCTAAAGGTAGGACTGAAACTTTTAGTGATAGTGCCAGGACAGGGATGGTAGAGGGGTGGGAGACGAGATTGCGGGACAGGAACACTTTTTTTGATCCTGTCTGATAATCTCCTCTACCCCTGTTTTCTGGCAGGGTGCTCCTCACTGTGGCCATTCAGTGGCCAGGGGAGGATAACATGTCCTACCTGAAGGAGGTCTCCTCTGATGAAGAAGAGGAGGCACACAGTAACAACAACAACAACCAGGAAAGAAGTCAACTGGCTCTAGAAAGCTGATGTCATCCTCCTAGATCTCCAGAAGATCCCTGAGTGGTCTAGTTGGATGGCTTTTTTTCCCCTATGGGTGGCTGCAGGAATTGAGTCAATGGACTCCTTGGGTACCCCTCCTTTTGCTATCCTTTCCTGGCCACTGAATGGCTGGGTGGGGGCACCCAGCCAGAAAACAGGTAGGTGGTTCAGGAAGGGACTTATAGCAGATGGAGATGCTGGATTCTTCTACCTACCTTGATCCAGAAACTGTCCAAACAATGTCCGGGCAACCAGCGAAAAGATGATTACTACACAGCTGATAGCAGAGGCACAGCACAGTCAAGGTAATCAGTCAGACACTTACTTTATTAGCAAGCAAAACACAAGTCCACAAGCAAAGTCCAATATACAAAGTCCAGGTCCAGCAAACAGAGTTCAGGGTAGTCCAACAGAATCCAGATCAGGCAAACAGAGTCAAGAATAAACAAACACAGTCCAAGTCAAATACAATGAGCAGGAACATGACGGTACTCAGGTAGGTCAGAAAATCTCTGACAACCCCTGGAGGGCAGTCTAGTGCATTTACAGAGCTTCTGCTTCCTATAAATATGCTGAGACCACCTCAACCTGTCATTCTGTTATCTCTGTGCTATGAAAGCAGGTATAGGTAAGCTGTCCTCTGTATCTGAAGGGGGAGGACCCTCTGCCAGAGCTGGTACTTTACTATTGTCTGTGTCTGAGGCCTGTGGCTCTGGATCATCCTCCTGCTCTGGTCCAGCAGGTCCTCACATGTCCACTGCTTCAGCCTCTGAGTCAGAGTCCATTTCCAAGTTCTGGAAGCAGGGCATGACAGAAACTTACTTATCCAGGTGTTGTGCCTCTGTGTGTCACTCACAAGATACCAGCTGGCCATAGATTTACCTCTTTTTGAGAGTTTTGGATTGGAGTCTTCCCCAATCCAATCTGGAAATACCAGGGATGGAACCTGGGTATTTCCATATGCAAACCAAGCACTCTCTGCCACTGAATTCATAGCCTTCCTGGTTTATATGCTTAACACTAAAAAAAAGAGAATGGTAAATATTCAAGAAGGGGCTGCAATGCTTCTGATGGAAATGGATCCACATTTCCTTTCCCCCCCATCCCACAACTATGAGAAGAAAAACAAATATAGAACTTAATTGAACTGAAATTAATTCTCCTGCCCAACTAGCCTTCTTCACCTAGGCTCTTTCTCTCTCACCTTATTAAATCAAGTCAGCTTTTAACAAACCAAACAGTATGAGAAACATTCCATTTCTAAAGAGATATCAGAGTTTAAAACAAATAACTTATTAAATTGAAAGACACTGCACAAGATGCTCCTATAATATATGAATGTGTGGTTGCATGCATGTACCTGTATTTGCTTGACTCCTAAAACATTTTCTGTGTTAGATTCTAGTGAATCATTTTTCCAAAACAAGTGCCCAAAGAACTCCTTCTTTGTGCCCAAGTGAGAATCACATTATTATTATTATTATTATTATTATTATTATTATTATTATTAATACCCTGCCCCTCTGCTAAAAACAATTGGGGTGGCTTCCAACAATTAAAACATTGTAATAACGATTAAAAGCACCACCCACCCCCACCCTCCCCCATAAAAAGACATTAAACAATATAAAATTAAAACCATCTAACTAAAATCACATTAAAAACAAATATACACAAGATTAAAAAGGCCAGGAGACGCAGCTCCTGAGGCCGGGATCTAATCAAGAAAGGCCTGCCGAAAGAGATCCGTCTTTAGTGCTTTTTAAAAGCTACTTAAGCTCGTCATCTGACGGATCTCGTTCAGCAGGCCATTCCATAAATTGGGGGCGATTACCGAAAAGGCCCTCTGGGAGGTTGCAGACAGCCTAGATTTTTGTGGCTGAAGCAAATTTCTCCCAGAGGACCGGAGTGCGCAGGGAGGATTGTATGGGAGGAGACGGTTCTGAAGATAAGTTGGACCCAAGCCATTTAGGGCTTTAAAGGTAATAACCAACACCTTATACTGGGCCCGGAAACTGATAGGCAGCCAGTGGAGAGATTTTAATACTGGAGTCATATGGTCTCACTGAGATGTTCCCGAGACCACTCTGGCTGCCATATTTTGTACCAACTGAAGTTTCCGGACCAAGCACGAGGGTAGCCCCATGTCGAGCGCATTGCAGAAATCTAGATGAGAGGTTACCAGCGCGCCCACCACAGTCTCAAGGTCCCTTACTTCCAGAAAGGGGCGCAGCTGGCGTATCAGCCGAAGCTGATAACAAGCGCTCCTGACCATCGCATTCACCAGACTCATCATCTGAAGCGATGAGTCAAGGAGCATTCTATGATTATAGAATCATAGAATTGGAACAGATCACAAGGATCATCCAGTCCAACCCCCTACCTTGCAGGAGTACACAATCAAAGCACTCCTGACAGATGGTCAGCCTCTGTTTAAAAACCTCCCCCCCACAAAAAAGAGGCTCCACCACACTCTGAGGCAGCTTATTCCACAGACAAATAGCTCCTCTGGTTGAATGGGTTTCCCTCCTCCCCCTGTATCCTGTCCTGGGGCTTGTCTAGATGAGAAGATATTAGGTGGATTGCTGAGCATTAGCACAAATTCGCAGCAGTGTTCATTTGTCTCCATGGTCTTTTGGCAAAATCTCTGATAAGCAAAGCTATCCATGTTTGAAAGTTCACATGCAGCCATGCACATGCCTGTGAATCAAGATGGTGTCCAAAAGTGAAAGCACAGGTTGTCACTGCTGCACAGTATTTTTTTTAAACTGCAAATCAAATGTGCACAAGTGTTACCTTCCACTTAGAAAAGCTGTTTGGTCACCTCAGTGCAGCAAAAAAGCATAACATCGGCAATGCAAAACTCCAAAATGGCGCTTCCAGCCACTTCATCATTGGAAAGCCTGGCCCCTGCATATGTCTTACCAATCAGCTTTCCACTTTTGCCCCCTGAGAATGCACAGTGATGCGAATTGGATGTCCAAATGAGCAGTAGTGTGCATTTCAGAGCATTATATTTAAAACTTCAGGAAAATCCGTGAAGGCTTTTAACCTGCAGTTTTTGGAATTTTTGGACCCCCTCCTTCTGAATGTAGTGAATCACCCCAGGATTTCATTGGGACAAAAGGTATTCTCTACAAATTCTATTAGGATTATTTTCACTGTCTAGACAACCCCCTGGCCACTGACTGGCTGGAAGGGGCAGCAGAAAACAGGTATGTGGCTCAGGAAGGAAGTCATGGCATGGTGTCCCCACCACACCAACATTACTAGAGCTGGCTTTTGAGGAAATCTTCCTCTTTCCAAGTCAGCACACCCTCCATTATTTCACAGATGAAAACCTGTGGTCATGTATGGTCCAGCAACCTCAGAGTGTGGTCCCAATGGCAAAAGTTATTGGTGAGGAAGAACAGGCAAGCCAGAAAAAGCTGCAGCAGTTTGCTTTTGCCTGAGCCTACTGGGAAGAACCAGATTCTGCCCTCCTCCTTCTCTCTTCCTTGCAGGGTGAACTGAGAGCAAACCATTTTTGTACTTTGGATGCAGTTTGCAGCAGTTGAAGTAAGCTGAAGACAAAAGGAGAAAGTAGTAGTAGGAGAGAAAAATCGGACATTTTAAAAGCAGCTGAAAAAGTGGGAGGACAGAGAATTCACCAGGACTGTGCCTGTCGTATTAGGACAGTTGAAGAGTACACCTGCCTCTCATTGCAATGGGATGTTCTCTCACCCCTGGCACTTTCTGGATTTGAACTGACTGACCTAGATCCGCTATCCACTATTTAAAAAAAGCTTCATTCGCATTTTCATTTGCACAACCCTTGATGTTACACAAACTATTGGACCTCAGACAAGTGACATTCTGGCTCATCCTGTCTCCGTTAGTTCAAATGCACTGCAATTATTATTTTTTTTAACTGTACAAAAGATCTGAAGATAAAACTAACATATTTTCAGTCTCAGGCAGTGGAGCTCAAAGGGACCGCATGCTGAATTCTTGGAAGCAGGAAATATTAAACAACTCCTGAGCTCCTAGAATTTTAATATGCTCCCTCTAGCAGATAACAGTCTGGTGTGTCTGTGTTTTTCCCCTCGTTTCATTAAAATTGCTAGCATAGCTGTAAGCTAATGAATAAACAATGAAAACATAAAACTGTTTGCTGTGTAGATATTCGGCTATGATTTTGTACTCGGATTAGTGCAGTAGCCAGGGACTCAATTAAGGACATGGAAACCATGCTGGCACCCATTTGGCAGTGGCTCAGAGAAGGACACCGGAGCCAGTAAAGAGAATTCAGTAGTTTAGAGGAGCAAGGCTTCCATGAACTTGCAGGCAGACACAAAATCCAGCTGCAGGCCTCTGCCCCAAGGCATTTACAATTCTACGTTGTCATAAAAAGGGAAAGCAACAGTGAGAGCTGAGTGGAAAGGAAGAAAGAGAATAAATAACAGAACAATAGGCTGCCTCATTCTGGCAAGACTCTATGCAGAGTTAGCACAGTCGAATGAACAAGAGATGGCCATCATAATTCTGATGTGATTAGACAAAGATGGGGGAATGAATGTGTAGAACTAAAAGGTCTGGAAGGAGTTTAAGGAAGAAATGCAGAGTTGGAGAGGGAAAGGTGACATGGTATAACAACAGACTGAATAAAAAACACAAAGAGCGAGAAGATGAAGATAAAACTGAGGCTTTCTGCATAGATGATAATGGCATTGGTAATGCCAGTATATAGAAATAGCATCTGTAGAAAGGCAGACTTGCAAGAAAAAAGGGAGTCAGCAGCAGTTGCCTATGTCAATGAGGCAGCAAATACACTTTGGTTTTTAGTCTGAACTTTAAAAGTATCAAACCTATTTTGTGGAGGATTAGGTTCAGCACCTGGAAAGGTTCCTTTAAAGTTCAGACTGAAACCCAGCACAGATTCACCATTCCCTCCCATGATAACCATCAGCTGCCACTGAAAGAAATACAGATAAATCTTGGAGAAATAGCATTAAATACATCCCAGTGGAAATATCAGACAGGAAGTTGGAAGTATGTGTAGACAGAGATGGAAGGTAGTACTGAACTTGACTGGACTCCTGTAATGCACTCTGCATGGGGCTGCCTTTGAAGAGTGTTCAGAAACTTCTGCTGGTTCCAAATGCTGCAAGCAGATTATTGTTCAGAGCATGGGACTGCCATGTTGCAACAGCTCCACCAGATGCCAGCAGTGTAATGGTGCATTTTGAGGTGCAGCTGCTCACTGTGACGGTCCCCATAGCCATGCCCCCCCCACCCCGGAAGTTGCAAACAGAAGTAGGTCAACTTATGGCCACTCTATGAAGGAGAGACCTCCAAGAGATTTTGTTGTTAACAGCCCAGCTGCAGATTCAGGGCTATGGGTTCCTCGATTGAGTCTATCCACCTTTAGTACAGTCTTCCTCTTTTCCTATTGCCTACCACTCTACCAAGTATCATCATCTTTCCCAATGAATCAAGTAGGCTCATGATATGTCCAAAGTGCCTCAGTTTAATCACTTGACTTATAGGGAGAGTTTGGGCTTGATTTGCTCTTGGATCCATTTATTGGTCTTCTTAGCAGTCCATGATACCTCTCCTCCAGCACCACATTTCTGGTGAGTTGATTCTCAGCCTGTTGGCTTTCTTCACCATCCAGCTTATTATAATAATAATAATAATAATAATAATAATAATAAAATTTTATTTCTATCCCGCCCCTCTGCAACGCAATCGGGGCGGCTTACAATATAAAAACTCCATAGTCCCAGTACCCTAGCCCACCCCCCCTTAAAATAATATTAAACTATAAAAGATTAAAAACATACAGTAAATTAAAAATATATGAATTAGAAAAAGATTAAAACATACAATAGTTTGTTTTTTTTAAAAAAAAATCTGATTACAGCTCAGGGAGGACAGCCGAGTCTTGGGCCAGGATAGTTATTCAGGAAAGGCCTGCCGGAAAAGATCCGTTTTGACAGCTTTTTTTAAAGCTGTCTAAGGTGTTAATAAGACGGATCTCAGCTTTCAACTGAGGCATAGAAATCAGAAATACAATGGCATGGATGATCTTGATTTTGGTATTCAATCATATATCTCTCAGCTTCTGGGGAGAGTTCAGGGTTGATTTGCCCTGAGACCCATTTATTAGTCTCTTTGGCAATCCCTGGTATCCATAAGGCTCTCTTCCAGCACCACAGTGGGTTTTAACTGTCCCGTCAAGACCAAGACATCCAACGTGTTTCATAACAACAGGGATAGCTCACAACAGCCTACTGTTGATGGGGAAATTACATTACCAGCAGCCCTCCCAGCTTCCGTAAGGATTGCAGACTCGTAAACACACAAGAAATAGGGAAGCCTGCATGGGGTGGCACATGCTTTCCTTGGGCTCAGCTAGATGGGGAGAATTAATTGCGGAAAACAGCGCATTAACTCACCATCACAGCTGTGTTCCTTTGTCTCCACGATGTATTCGCAAGATCGCTGGCATAGGAAACTATCTGTGTTTGAAGTTCACACGGAGCTTGCCCGCAAGTTAAGATGGTGGCCATGAGTGAATTACGCGTGTTATTATTCTCCAAAAGCTCCCTCCGTTTCCCTCCCCCCCTCTTGTTAAATCAGAGATGCAGAAGAGCAATCTTCTGTTTTAAAAAAAATGCTTTTTGCTCTGCCACTCAAAAATAGCACACGATCGCGTCTCTGAAAATCAACAACGGCAGCTCCGGCCACTTCATTGCCAGCAAGCCCGCCCCCACGCATGTCTGACCAGTCATGTTTTGACTTCCGGGTTGTGTCCCAATTCGAATTGGTTGTTCAAACAGGCTGAAATGCTCATTTTTAAAAAGCTTTGTAAGAAACAGTGAAGGTTGTTATCATGAAGTACTTGGAGTTTTTGGCCCCCTTCCTTTTGAATATGGTGAAGTCCTGTGGGAGCTCATCTAGGCAAAAGGGATTCCCCTTGCATTCTGTTAGGATTTTTTTCACCGTCTTGATAACCCCTTTGTCCTTGATGATCAAAAAGCACCCGTGCTTTGACGCTAAGAGGCCTGGCTCTACTACACCACTTGCTGCTTCGTTTCCTGGCACTCTTTATTTATTTAATTTATATCCTGCTTCCCCACCACCACCCAATATGGGACCCAAAGTGGCTTACAATATACGTTAAAAGAGAATAACTAAAACAATATGTACTACAAAGTGTAAAAGTCATTAAATAACCAATCTAATTAAAACATTTTTAAAAAGACATTCAACATATACCCCTGTATCCATGGGAGATACATTCCAAGACCCTCCACTGAATACTACAAACCATGGATAATAGGGAACCCTATTACTTTCAATGAGACAAATGCTGGAAGTTGACCATAGAATTGCATTGGAAGACCAAGAAATGCCTAGAGAGAACTTTTTTTTTTTTCAAATGCAGATAAGTGAAACTGTGGATACTGAATCGGCGGATACGGGGTTTGGCCTGTATTACATATTAAAATATACAGGACATGCATTGCACATCCTTTTGCCCCAACCAGTTAAAGGCTGAAGGCCTGTTTAAACAAGGTCTTTGCCTACCAGTGAAGAGAGAGCAGGCAGGGAGCCAACAAAGCCTCCCTTGGGAGAGAGTTCTATAGCCTAGCAGATTGAAAACTGGAAATGGCTCCTGTACCTTTAATAGTTGTGTAAAAGAGGAAAATTGAAGCAGGTGTTGTTTGTCATACAACCAGGTAACAAGCAAAACCTACTGAAATTCCTTCTTCTGAAAAACCGTCAAAGGTACAGGATCCCTCTTCAGTTTTCAAACTGGCAACCTTATAAGAGAGGGCCACCTTAGTGGCTGCTCTCAGGCTCTGAAACTACTTGCCAGGGGAGAACTATCTTGCTCTAACACAAATGCATTACTTGTCTAGACATTCGCTTTTCTAAGAGCTCTTTGGCAGTGGAATGCCTTGGAATGTAGTGGCATCTCCTTCTTTGGAGGTTTTTAAACAGAGGCCTCTGTCAAGGTGATTTGATTGCGTATTCCTGCATGGCAGAGGGCTGGACTAGATGGCCCTTGTGGTCTCTTCCAACTTTATGATTCTGTGAGAGTTTATCACACCAGCCTCTTTCTCGCCTCTTTCTTGCAACAATGATGTTAGCGGAGCAAATGGGAACATACCTGAACATACCTGTTTTTAAACCATTATCACCCTGGTTCTTCAATCACGTGAGTATGCTGCAATTATTGCACTTTGCCAATTATCTGTCCTTCTGTACTGGCTCCATAACCTCACCTGCAGTTTAAAAAAAAATTAAAAATTGTTCTGCAATTGCGCATTTATGGAGAAACATTTTTTAAATTATTTTATCATATCCCTATAATTGCACAATCACAGCAAAAAGAAAAAGAAAAGAAAGACAGGCATGGAGAAAAAAAACAATATTTGTCAGTTTAGGAATAGCAAGGGGGGAGAGGAGGAGGATCATGCCCCCTTGTGCCACATGACTTCCGCTATACTGCTACTTCCCTGAAAGGACTGATTGCATGAAGGTGCATACTGGCATGGCAGCAGTATTAAGAGCCATTGATGACTTTTCCCTGACAATGAAGAGGTACACTACAGAAAAGCCTAGAATGCAAACCAGCAACGGGATAGAGACGACGTCACGTGACAAGTATTGGCCAAAATGGCTAATACCTTTGTGTTATTCTGGAATAAAGCCTCATGTGATGATCTGATTCTACACAGTTGTTAAAGGCACAGGGGCCTTGCCCCTTGTTTGATCTGGGCTGCATTGCACTGCAGAAATAATACAGTTTTATACCACTTTAACTGCCATGGCTCCATCCTATGGAATCCTGGGATTTGTAGTTTTTTGGGGCACCAGAGTTCTTTGACAGAGCAGGCTAAATATCTCACCGAACTACAAAACCCAGAATTCCATAGCATTGAGCCATGGCAGTTAAAGCAGTGTCAAACTCGATTGTTTCTGCAGTGCAGATGCAAGCCTATAAACCCTAGCCCTGGAGCATGCAGTGTATCAGTGGCTGAGGGCTTGCGTGTTCATGGGGTTGTTGAGTCCACTCTGGGCTTTAGTCCAAACTGCAAAGGAGCTTTCTAAGGTGCTAAGCCTGTTTGAGGGAGAAGGATTCTGCACCTTGGATAGGAAAGTTTTGACTGAAACTCAGAGGAGATTGAGTGTGTGCACACACATACACACACCAGCTCCCACTGGTATCAACTCCTTGGACTTTATCAGACATGGCAAGTAGGGCATCATAACAACGCCTAACGAATGTGAAAGTGCGTGAATACCAGATGACATCGTGCTTTCGCGATGATCTATTGTAAATAAGGCGTCCTTTTTTTTATTGTCAGGCCAAGCTGTCAATTGATCAGCTGTGGCGGTTTTTTGCCATGATTACGAGTGTGCAAAACCATGGCCTGTTCTGCTGGCATGATTCCCGCCAGAACACTTCTGGGTGGGAATACAAAAACTAGCCATGGGACACTCTTTTTATGAACCTCCCTGTGTTGCAGACAAGTTTTTAAGTGTGCTTCAGTACTGGTATTTTTTTTTTTAATTTAGCTGTTTTTACACTTTTAGGCATTCTTGCATCTTTTCACGAGAACCGCTTGGCAGCGAATGTGGAAGTACGAGGCTTCTTTTTAACGAGATCACTGCAATGTTTGATATTTGGGGTTCTTTTGCCAGCACAAAAATGGTGTAAACTATGGTGTCAAAAGAACATTTTTAGAGGCTTGTCTGATAAAGTTTCTTCTTGTTCCAGCAGTAACTAACAGGATAATACAGCTCTGTGGGCCCTTTTTGTGTTTTGCAGCTGCTTTGCATTCAGTGCTTGTGCAACCATCACTTCTGCCTCTCACTGAACACAAGTGCCGTGCGCTGGCTGTTGATGATTTGTTCCTTGGTTTCGGAGCGCACAAAAACCAAGCTCTCTCTGTAATAGAGCATATTGGGTTTAACTGGTTTCTCGACTTTTGATGAGCTAACTAATTCTCTGAGCTGACAAGGTTTCAGCAAATGAAGGATAAGAATGAGAGTAGCTATAGTAACTCCACCAGGGCGATGGAAACTATAAAGATCACCATACAATCATCTGTTAAAAAGAACTCAGCAAAGGGAACGATGGTAGAATGTGGACTCTGCTGCTACAAGACCTCAAGACAGGAGCGTCTGAAATCATAATTAAAATAGCAACATTGAATTAATAAATGGTAAAATCTAATCAAAGAGACTAGATAGAGGAGATCAACTTTACAGTACTGAGTGGTCCCGTTAGCTTCCATAGACTGGAATTGATGACAAGGCTTTGTATCAGAGATGTGCATATATTGTACAGACACAGAGCAAGGAAGCTGGCTATCTGAACATACAGGTTTGCACTTAAAAAAAAAAATCACTTTTCTAGATCTTATGGCTTTGGAGAAAAACGTAAAGCCATGTCAAGGAAAAAGCACCCACAACTGACTTTAATATAAGGGACACATGACTAGAAACCTGGGGCATGTATAAGGCATGTGGGATTATGTTCATCCTCAACACATCCACTCTTTGTTTCCCACCTCACCCTACCATACTCCAGGGCCCCAACTATATGTGGGGGGGGGTGGAGTACCTCGCAGTAATGGTATTTTGCAGCAGCAGCGACTTGTTTTAACAGTGTTTTTGCCCCCTTAAACCCCATAAGCTTTGCATGCAAGATGGCAGCTGCAAGTGATTTAATTGTGCTTGTACTTAGCTGCAGCCGAACTTTTTAAAAAAAAGTCTAAGGACTTTATCAGACTAGCCCCTTTAAATGTTCTTTTGACGGCATAAAAAAATCCATTTTTATGCTGGCAAAAGAATGCCCCCCTCCCACAACTACACTTACCTTCTCTCCCGGCAGAAGACTTCCTTGGCAATGAAGAGTAAGTGAATGGAGCCCCATTCACTTCCTCGTTTGAAATCCTGCCAGACTTCATTGCATGGGAAATTTAAAAAATAAAACAAAAAGAAAGCAGAAAAAGTTACAGCAAGCACCTAAACACACTTTAAAAGTCCAAAGTAACCCGGGGCGGGTCATAAAAAGAGCAAACCTTACCTGGATGTCCTGATCTCACCTGGAAGTGTTCATGCCGGACCGGCCATTGACGCTACATTCACATGAGTTCAATGGCCCAAGGTTCCAGCAGTGCCAGCACAAAAGCAAAACGGGGGATCAATTGACAGCTTTAGCCATCAATTAAAAAGTACCAGTTTGGGGCAGAATATAACTGCGAAAGGGCAACATTATCTGATCTGTGCGCCATTTTGCAGTTATGTAGCATCATTATGACGACATATTTTATGCTTCTGATAGCCCTAAGGTGCACTGGAGTGATAGAGTGATTTTTCAATGTAACAGGATAGCAAAACAAAGAACAAAAATTCATCCTGTTTTTATCATCTTAGTGATTGCTCACTAAGGCGAAAATCCAACAAGGCGGCAGCGGGCACTTGCCCTGTTAGCTCACCTGCCCAATCAGCTTTGTGCTTCCTCTCCTATGGGAAAGTGATTTAAAGTGAATCACTTGTCCGAATGAGCAGGAATGCACACTCCCTCTCTGTTTAAAAAAACACACATTGTTTTTGCCATTTTGGACCCCCCTGCTTCCAAATACAGTGGATTGATGTGAGATCCCATTTAGGTCGCATTCCAAGCAAATTCCATGGGGGTTATTTTCACTGTTTAGACAACCCCCAGATGTTTTGTATCACATTTCCCCAATCCCATAACACTGGCTGTGGTAGCTGGTACTTCCGAAGGATGACATCCAAAACATCTGGAGAGCCAAAGGTCACCCACCTTCCAGCTTAGATGAGCCTCCATATTCAGAGACAGTAGATAATTGAATAACCAGTTGCTGGGGCACAATAACATGGGAGGTGTGTGGTATAGTGGTTAGAGTGTTGGAGTAGGACATGTAAGACCACAAGGGTCATGAAACTCAGTAGGTGACCTTGGATTAGTAGATGTAGCTAATAAATAAAAATTAAAGTAATATAAACATGCACAGTACCATTCACATCCTGGTCTGAGTTCTCCTTAAATCTGACAGAGCTTTGAAAAGTTATGATTAATGCTAGTTGAAGAACTCTGGGTGTTGTTGTGCAAACAAGTAACTTTTCCAAGCTCTGGAGTTTGGATAATTTTTTTTTTTTAGAAAAAAAAATTGTAGGATGTTAGACAAATAGAGCCTTTAGTCACATCCAGCTGGGATATTCTAATGTTTTTATTCTTACTATATCCCCTTACCATTTTGAAGCCACCCCCCCCGCTGTTTTTTGGGAGGGGGATGTTGTGTGAAATTAAACCCTTTGTTAAATGAAACATCATTTTTGTAGAACTGGGATTCCCTTCGAGACATTCAAATAGAAGGACAGTTCTAAAGCAAACAGGTGTTGTCACTGATTTTCTTTTCAGTAAAATGGGAAATAAGGATTCTATAGACATCACTTTCCACAGGGGATAAAGCTATAAGTCTGTATTAGATTTGCCTTATCCAGCCATTTAAGAATCCAAAACCAAAAGAACTGAGAAAGTACAGATCTCCACAGCTGATACCAACATTTGCCTCTGCAAACTTTAAAGGAAGAGCTCATAGAAATCCTAGAAACTTAGAACTAAAAGGGACCTTAACGTTGATATTTAATAATTTGGCTTGATGTGGCCTTCCACAGGGTTGGCAAGTAAACCAGGGACCCCCAGATACCAAGGCTGGAGTTATGCTGCCTTGGGTCCCACTTTGGGAGAAAGGTGGCATAGAAGTGGCACAAATAAAAAAAAAAATAGAGATGGGCTGTCTAAATTACTATATCTAGGTCAAGGTATTTCCTGAGACCACCTGGAGATGAGTCATTCACTAATCCTCTCAAAAATAGCAGAGTCTTCAATGGTTGCAAAACGGGTTTTTCCTCTTCTCTCCTCAATAAAAGTTGCCTGCTCCTATTCAATTCCAAATGTATTGCCCATTAACAATTGTTAACTATTCCGGAGAACCCTTTGTCTAGTCCTGTATTCCACTCTAAATCTCATCCCTTCAGGGGAATTATCAAATATAAATATCCCCTTAAAACACCACCAAGTGTGCACAGATCCCCTTCTTCTCATCTCCATGACACTCTGTGTTGCCATTCTGCCTTCTGGACCTCCTTGCTCCTGGTTTACTTTGCAATCTCAGCCCTCCAGGATCAGTATAGTATAACCCACAATCTCCTCACTCTATTCCTCTATCCAAATTCTTCCTACTTTCTTTGATAGCCTTGTGTGTGTGCTTGAAGACTGGGTGTAAGAGTGAATGGTGTTAAAGGTAATTTCCAATAAAAACCATTTTATTGTATGTTCTGGCCTGGCGTCTCCGCAGTTAATACTCATATACATAGGTCAAAAGATCCTGCCATTACCGGCCTCTTGCTGCCATTTTGAGCCAATTAAATATTCCCTATATTGAGATTCTGACACTAGTGGGTTCCTCATGGACACCACGTAATTTGGGTAACAATATGATGAGGGAAAGTACCTTGGTCCTGTGTCTCTCTGTCATCACTCATCCCACATGGAGAGTAATAGTTGACTGCTGTTGTTCTCTCTACAGTCTGAAAAGGAGTACCTCCGCTGCACCAGGAGGCTTTCCACTTAATCTAGAATGCTGAAAGGTTGTGTTTTCAATCATATGGTGAACCTCCAACACACACAGGATGCTCTCCTCTTCAGATTGTGGAGAGAGCAGTGACAGAGTGGGTGTTGCTGGGATCCATATTTAGATCCTCCTCACATTTAGCTGAACACATTCTGAACAAATGAATATGGCTTGAGGCTTTGACAGATCTGCTTATAGAGGTGTGGAGGATAATTGTCAGAAGGGTTGAGCACCATTCCTGTTGTAGATTTATTGGCTGAGCTGTACATCCAACCACCTGTTCTAATCAGACTTTTATTGTGGGGGAGGGGGAGACCATTCAACCCAACACTTTCCTCCTGCTGGAAAATGTTGAAGCACCCTGCAGATTGTGTAACTTAGCAGTAATCAAGCAGTGTAATGTTGTGGTTGTCTTGGAAACGATCAAATTGAAAAGTAGAGGAAGCGGGTGTTGAAAGATCATTGTTTGTGTGTGTGTGTGTGTGTGCGTGTAGAGATTTTGTGCAATCATTGATTCATTTTGCATGTCTCAGTGTAGAATGATCGCTCAGCTGTGATTACAGGATTTCCAAAAGGGTGCCTTAGAACAATTTGGGGAAAGTGCTCTCCTGAAAAAATGGATAAACTGTGCTCTTTAATATGAGTGTCCTTATGACAAAACCCAACATTTGTCTCAATGCAGCTAGTTGCCAATTTCCAATTTCCAAGGCAAGTGAAGAATGATTTGTTGATATTTAATGTCAAGTTGATTTCCATTTATGATGACCCAGAGAATGAGAGACCTCCAAGAACCTCAGTAATCAACAGCCCTGCTCGGGTTTTGCATGCTCAGGGTTGTGGCTTCCTTGATTGAATCCATCTACCTGTAGTGTGGTCTCCTTCTTTTCCTACTGCCTTCTACCTTACTAAGCCTTATTGTCTTTTCCAATGAGTCATGTCTTCCCATGATATGTCCAAAGTATGACAATCTCAGTCTAGTCATCTTGCTTAGTCCTTGGTTAATCCTATTGGTTAGTCCTAACAAGACTAAACCTTTCAATCAGTTTTGAACAGTGAGTCAATTGGCTTTATACATAAGTAAACCCAATTGCTTCAGTGACTCAACTCCAGTCAGGAATGGTTAAAGATCAAAATAATGAAAGAGTTGCAATCCCTTGGCTCAGTCATTAATCAAAAGGGAGACTGAAATCAAGAAATGTTTTTATTATTATTTCGAGAATAATAATAAAAACATTAAAAAAAAAGAAAGAAACCAGAAGATTAAGATTTGGAAGGGCAGGTGTAAAGTGTAAGATGTATTATTGCGTACCAAAAACAGGATCACCCATACCTTCATATTTCCAATTGCTATGTATGTTTGTGAATTTGGAGCATGGTGCTAGAGAAGAGTTCTATGGATATTGTGGATTGCCTAAAAGACAAATAAATGGATCTGGTTGTAAATAGCGCCTCAACTCATACGTGGAAGCCAAAATGAGTAAACTGAGAGGTTATCATACTTTGGACTTACCATGAGATGAAATGACTCATTGGAAAAGACGATAATGCTAAGTAAAACTGAAGGCAGTGGGAAAAGAGGGAGATCTTACTATAGGTGGAGTGATTCAATCAAAGAAGCCGCAGTAGCCCTGAGTTTGCAGAAACTGAGAAGGACTGTTGATAACAGGGTGTCTTGGAGGTTTCCCATTCATAGGAATCCAAAGGGAAAGAGGGCAGACAAGTCTCCAAGTGCTCCTGTATTAGGCTTTTAAGCAATATACAGAAAGTATAAGTTATTATGATTTTTATAGACATCATCATTATTAGGTGTTGTCCTTTTGATTTTTAATTTGTCATTTGTATAGCCCTTGAAGGCCATTTAATTAATTACATAGGCCAAAACATGTTGAGCTTCTTTCAAATAATAAATAAATACCATCTACAGAGCACTTGGAGAATTGTCTTCCCTTTTTTCCCCCTGTGGATTCTGTTACAGTATTTATCTTCATCCTCATATATAGGGTCACCATAATTTGAAGCTGACTTGAGGGCAGTCAAGCTGACTTGATGGCAGTTAATAACAATTAGTTATGACTAATTGGTTATTGGTTATAAGTTATTAATTAGTTGAGTCCCTATATTGGGAGAAAGGCGGAATATAGACAAATAAATAAATAAATAAATAACACAGGATAGTGCTAAGGCAAGTTTACTGATGAACATTAAGAAAACAAAACTAATGACCACAGATGATTTATAGAAATTTAACGTAGATGATGAAGAAATTGAAATAGTCAAAGATTTTCCATGCCTTAGCTCAACCATTGATCAGAATGGATCAGTGATTGAGTTATCTGAAGATAACTCCAAAGAAATCCAAAGAAGACCAGGATTTGGAAGAAAGAACTAGACTAGATCCTGAAGTGCAAAGATATTACTGAACACAAAAGTTAGGATTGTCCATGCCATTGTATTTCCCATCACTATGTATAGTTGTGAGAGCTGAATGCTAAAGAAAGCTGACAGGAAGAAAATCAATTCATTCGAGACGTGGTGCTGGAGAAGAGTTTTATGGATACTGTGGACTGCGAAAAAGACCAAGAAATGGGTCCTAGAATAAATCAAGCCTGAACCCTCCCTAGAATCCAGAATGACTAAACTGAGACTGTTGTACTTTGGCCATATCATGAAAAGATAGAACTCACTAGAAAAGACAACAATGCTTGGGAAGGCCAAAGGCGGTAGAAAAAGAGGAAGACCGCATTCCAGATGCATAGGCTCAATCAAGGAAGCCAAAGCTCTGAATCTGCAAGACATGAGCAACGTTGTTGAGGATAGGATGTCTTGGAGATGTCTCATTCAAAGGTCACCATAAGTCAAAGTCGACTTGAAGGCAGTTAACAACAACAGCACAGGACTGAGGCCAAAATACATCTTGTTATTGCATTATTAAGTTTGAATCCAGTTTGAATCCTTATTACAGAATTCTATTTTCTTCTCTCTCTCTCTCCTCCCTCCTTCCCTTACTTCTTTTGACGGACAGACCTACCCATGCAATGCTGAAGTTACTACAACTTCTGAATGTTGTGGATCTTCCAGGATTAGATCATGGTTTCCAAGGCAACCAATGCAACCAATTGTATGTGAGTTTTTAACTTGCAAGAATTTTCCCCAGAGAGGCATGAGAAGGTCTAACAAACAAGAAAGCCAAGCCAAAAAGAAAAGCAATATGCATCTTTTAACAGTCAAACAAAAAAAAAAAAAATTAAAAATACAATGACAGATATAAAATGATTGTGTTGTGAGAGGCATCAAATAAATTACCTGAATTTCATAGTGAAAAAAAGGGAATAGAAGAGCTGTAACAGAGTGAAATATTATTGTTACCCAAATTGAAGTCCGTGGAACTTCTACGCATGTGTGAACCTTGATTCGGGGAATTTAATTAGCTCAAATTGGCATGCGAGAGGTTGGGCATCTACAGAATCTTTTGACCTGTCTATACCAGTTCTCACTGAATGGACCCAAGCCTGAAAGTAAAATAAACTAAAATGGCTTTGTGAAGTTGAAGGCTTTCACGGCCAGCATCCATAGATTTTCCTTGGTTTTTTTCCGGGTTTTGAGGCCATGTTCTGGGATAGTTTCTTTCTGATGTTTTGCCTGCATCTGTGGCTGGCATCTTCAGAGAAACTCTCTGAAGATGCCAACCGCAGATGCAGGTGAAATGTCAGAAAGAAACTACCGTATTCCAGAACACGGCCTCACAGCCCGGAAAAAAACCAAGGAAAATCTAAAATGTTTTTTTTAATGGGAAATGGTCTTAACAGCATTCTCACCAATGCTCAGGCTTCAAGCACTCACACAAGGCTATTGAAGAAAGTATCAAGTGTTTGGATAGAGGAAAAGACTGACGGGATGATAGGTTATACTATATCAATCCAAAGAGCAGAGAAATCTCAAGAGTTGCATTTGGAGGGTCAGGCAGCAACAAGCACAGAAAGGGGAAGGTAGGAAGGAAGATGGCTGTCACAGACTAGTGTGGAAATGGGAGGAAAGGATCTGTGCACACCAAGGTGGAGTTTTGGAGTGGTATTTATGGTCAATATTTCCCCTGAAGGGGTGATTTCGAGAGGAAGACAATGTTTATCAGAGATTCCCAGAGTTAAACAATGGATCCCCTGATGTGTTAACAATAGTTAAGGAAGGGATATTTTGGAACTGATGCTTGAGAGGCAATCTGTTGTTTTGGAGATCTGTAAGAGGAAACCAGCATTTTGCAAGGCAATGAGAATCCAGCTTCCTTTGATGCAGTTCCTTCCAGATGTGCCCAGGGAGAATTAGCTATCATCATCCAAACTTTAACAATCTTTGGGGGCTTCTGCATAATCCTAACCAGGGGAGTGTGACCTTTTCAGGAATTTAGAAGGCCCTTCCTTAGGTCGTACATGCCCTTAAGCATGACTCCAGCCTGTTTGTGGAGTCCTGGTCTACTGACAACCTCATGGAAGGCCACAGCAAGCCAGATTATAGAATGTAGCCAATTATGAATGTATTGAAAAGGTGGGGGCTGTCATGGCACTTTACATTATTTGTTACATGTGCCACAGGTTTTGGTCAGATCAGTAGCCATTGGTGCCTGCCATGTCAGTGAGACAGTGAACCCAGTCAGGATTTTAGTCCAAACTTTAAAGGTGCTATCCAAGTTGGTGAACCAATTTGGGAAACGAAAACCCAGAACACAGGAATCAACAATGTATATATAAACAGTATAATGCAGAAAAATGACAAAACTGGTAGTTAACTCAAAGGTATGATGATAAACAGTTCACAACAGTACAAAGAACTAAAAGGTAAGTGAATGTAAGTTCTGATTTTTTTTTTTATAATTACTGCAGAAACTTCTGTCCTTCATAAGATTTCCAAAAGACCTTCAAGGTGCTAAAGAAGTCCACAATCAGGTGAGAAGGTTCTCAAAACACAGCAAAACACAGCAAGTCCAGAAATTTCTGGCCATTTCGCTACTTCTTCAGTCTTTTAGCTTGTCTTCTGCCCTCAATGACTGTTGGGAACTGTTTATCATCGTACATTTGAGTTAACTACCAGTTGTGTCATTTTTCTGCATTATACTGTTTGTACATATATTGTGGATTCCCATGCTCAAGTTTTTCATTTCTGTACCCAGGAAGTGGGCGCTGTTCTGGTTTGGACCAATTTGGGAGACAGGATTCAGCACCTTGGCCCTATGCTTTAAAGTTCAGACTAAAACCTGGACCAGCTTCACAAATCCATTGGCTTGGAAGCCAACATCCACTGGCTATGCAGGATGGGGGGACTACAGCAGCCACTTGCCATGCTAAATGGGATATTCTGGGAGCTGTAGTCCAAGCAAGTAACTTGCCAAAGCTCTGCTCAAAAAGTAATCCCCAATATGCTCAACAGGTCTTCTTCCAAGGCAAGAGTGTTACTCTAAGAGGTGGGGAGGATGCTTTAGAGCCCCACCCATGAGGCCAAAATCTCTATTAATATTGGAGGGAATTAGCAGCTCGAATGTCTGGCCTACAAGAGGTGGGTAACATTGAGGGTCTTTTCACCTATGTATACCAGTACTAACTGTAGTGGAGGCTCCAGTTGAGAAAGAGAGTGGCCAGGTCCCTCTGCAACATACTTTGCTATAGTGGGGGCTGTAATAGTTATAACCCATTTCATGCCTTGAAGGTGTGTTCTGGCTTTAACAGTGGCTAGATGGCTCTTCTGAGGGAGAGACAAAGGAAAACAAAACTCAACTGATTGCTTTACTTGTTGGGAGATAGAAATTGATAGGTTTATGACACCCTCACAAGGCTGGACAGGAGGGGGTATAGGAAAGATTTCCATAGGAATAGATTTGGGAATGATCACTTGATTGTTTGATTAAATTATTGCTGAGATGCCCAGGGCTTGAAGAAAGGATTAGCGCGTACCTCCTTAATGACTGTGTTTACTAGGGAGCTTCCAAACAATCCTAATATGGGATTTCCTGCCATTATATTTCTAAGACACATCCCAAGTTGTTGTGACCTCCAAGTGGCCTTTGGTTTGCCCCAGCCAACCTGACTCCAAAAAGTGTCCAACATTTCCAATTATGAGATACCATGGGGGACGGGGTATTGGGGTATACTAAGAATGCTGTGCTGGATGGCAGCCTGATACTTTTATTTTTAGCAGTCAGATTTCATTGCTTTGGGCATATTTTAGTTTGGTGGGGTGATGAAAACCTGATCAATACGCATGCATTTTATGCAGAAAAGAGAAGGAAGGACTGACAAATGAAGAGGAGACAGAAAGATTTCTACTCTCCTTAGCACAGCATCTAGTAATGACATGCCTTCTCCCCCATACCCCGCCCCCATGAACACACATTCAATAGCTGAACAGTGCTTTAAACTGTCTAATCTGGCTTAAAACTCCACTGGGAGACATTTTCAACCCCTGCTCAAAGGTTCCTTTCCGTCACAAATTGGAGGTGCCTCTGCCTTGAGCATGAAGGTCAGTTTTTATCTCTTTCTTTTAATCTGGAATTTTCATTTGCCTGTCTCCCTGTTGCCTTGTTGATGCCTTCCCTTTAATGTGGGTAGGGGAGTCAAGGGGAAGGGAGAAGGGCAACAGAACAAAGATGCTGTTTTCTCTAACACGTAAGGTCAATGCTTCAGCATCCATAAAACATCTTACATCCCATCAGCACTTCTCCATTTACCTTGGTTATCTTTACAGCTGACTTTAAAAGTATACCTCTGCCCACTGTTAAAAGTCCTCCCTCCAGGTTTGATTTTTGTCGATGACTGTTTTCCTGAATGTTATGCCCCAGATCACTCAGAGCATTTGGTTTCTAAAGTACCACTGGGAGAGTTTTACATTTATGGCTGCCCTGACAAGGGCATCCAAATGTACTGCAGCACAAGAGAATGAATTGAAAGACCACAGCCTTCAGGCAAAGAATATGGCACAAAACATCAGTGTACACAACAGTGTAGATGCATCCTAAGATCATTTCTCCTTATCTTCCTGACCTCTCAACAAAGAGCTGAACATGTGGAGCTTTCCTGTGTACATTCTGGTTCTAACAGTGCACCCAAGACCAAAAAATGGGAGCTAAGCAACCTATGAAGCTCCTAACTTCAGTCCTGTGTAGTTTCCGTGCCCATTTCTTTCTCTCGTTCTCTCTCTCTCTGTGTCTTTCCCTTTCCTTTTCATTGTTACACATGGGCATCCTTTGCTCTCCTAAGGGCATGTTTCTCCAACATTGTTCTTGGCAGCTGCAGCTCTTCTGCTTACAAGTGGCAAGCGTCATGTTCAATTTGAATGAAACAATAGATTTTAATTACAGGCCCTCTCCAAAGACAAGCACAGAGAGTACAGCTAGTCGCTTCTTGCTATGAGAGCAGGGGTAGCAACTGGCAGTCTAAAATATGGGGATTTTGGTACATCCATCAAGGGTACCCAGCCTATCACAGACAACAACCGTACCTATTTATTTATTTGTCTAGAACATTTTATATCACTCTTCATATTTTTTTAAAAAGTTCCAAAGTAGTTAGGACTAAAAATGAGATGCAATAAAAAGCAACCCCAAAGAAAACCCTATAGCATTCATGGGGTTGCCATAAGTCAACAGGCAACTTGAAGGTGCATACATGCATACACTCAAGATAATAAAACAATGATAAACCAATGGCTGATGTCCTGCATCAAGGAGATGGAGCACAACGTCTATGCTCACACAGTTACACAAGGATACCTTATTAGTGAATTGCAATGGCAAATGGACAAGCATGTGTATTGCACATTGCACATCAGTGAACATTAGTGATGTTATTCTTCACTACATTTCTTCTCAAAAGAAGAAACAAGTAATCTTAGCAATTTTCTTTCTGTTGCAAGAAAGCCTTCAAAAAACATGCAGATTTTGAAGCCTACAATAGCACCCCCATATCCGCTGATTCGCCAACCGCGGATTCCATTTTCCACAGTTGGTGATGGGGGAGGGAGGGGAAGGAGGGATCTCCTGCCCCTCCCTTCTCCTGGGAGAGTTCCATTTGTGGTGGTGGGGGCAATGGCGAGGGCAGGGGAGGGAGTGAGGGAGGGAGAAGGAGGGATCTCACCTGCCCCCTCCCTTTCCCCAGGAGGGCTCCTGCGGCAGCGGGGTGGTGGTAGTAGCATTTGCTATTATCCACAGATTTCACTATCCATGGGGGCTCCCGGAACCAATGCCCTGCAGATATGGGGGTGCTACAGTATTTGCAATTCAGAACTTATTCTGCACAAAATTTTCACATGGTTGTTTGGCACAGAAATCAGCATTCTCTTTGCAGGAAACAGGTTTTTTCTGTGCAGGAAATAATATTTCCTCATAGAAATAACAACATCTGTGCATAAAATCTTGTTTCATGGACAGAAAATGTTGTTTTCCACACAAAACGCACACATGTGAATTTTGTACAGAATAAATCTCAAACGGCAAAGATTCTCCTCAGTCCAGGATTCTTCTCACCAAGGTTTCTCAATGCTCAAAAAATGTAGTATTTGAACTTTTTTTAAAAAAAAAATTCAAATATTCTATCCATCCCTAGTGCACATCCATGCACAATGTGCAGTGTGCATCCATGTGTGATGACAACACATCCACGACACTTCTTACATAACCTTGAACTGAATACAGCCATTCCATGGTGGATAACAATATCTAACTACTTCCAAAACTTCAGAAACCCTCTCCCATTTGTTTCATGTATATATTAAAAAGCCTGGGGGACACAACTGAGCCCTGAGGGACACCAAAGGGCAACAGCTATGATGTTGAACAGGAATCCCCCAACTACAAATTCTGAGCATACCCATCCAAGAAAAACTGGAGACATAGAACTTTATCAGATAAGGGGGAAAAAATCACATCGTTACGATGCGGTAATAATATAATGGGCTGAAATTATCAGACAACACTGTCCTCCTCCCATGGCCAGGGTGTGTACGAGCTGTGAATAAGGCATCACTTTTTATTCACGGGCTGAGCCGTCAATAAATCTTTAATATCATTGCTTTCTTGATATTAAGAGTGTGCAAAACCAAGTCCCACTGTAATCACGAGAATACAGCTTGAGTGGGTGGTCCTCTTTGCCCCGTTCCCGTTGCCACTGAGAAAAGTTCCAGGTGACAACATAAAAACGATCAACAGGATGCTCTTTTTATGAACTGCCCCGTATTGCTGGCATGTTTTTATGTATGTTTCATGGTTTATCTGTGTATTTAATTTGTTATTTTAAGTGTTTTTGGTGTTTTTACGCAAACTTGCATCTTCTTACGAGAACTACTGAGATCTCATGCCCCAGCTAACACCCTTTTCCAGTTCCCTGCATAGGTCATCCACTAAGATGTTTCTTTCCTGTATCCCAGGCCTAACACCAGCTTAAAATGAATCTAGATATTCCGTTACTTTTGAACCAGATTCTTGTGTTTTTCCACCTTTTTCTCCCTTTAGTGTGTTTTGTTTAGTGCAATTGGACATTAACAAAATTGGAAAATCTGTTTTGTAAATTTCTTGTTCCTTACGATGAAACACTGAGCCAAACAACTTTTGTGCCAAGAGAACACAAAGAGAAGCAAAGCTCTGCTGCTCTCTTGTGTCCAACAGCAGTATAGCATGTGGATAATTGTGTGCCTTCAAGTCATTTCCAGCTTCCCAATTGTCAAGAGAAAAAAAACTGTCACTCACAGCAGCTGCCACCTGAGAAGTGGGGATTGGGGAACTTTTTTGATCCCTAGCTATTTCCTAAACTAGGGAATACTCATAAATAGGGATCATGAATAAGAACCAGTCACAAATGCTAATTCTAGGTTAAATATTCGTAACTGCAACAGTGAATTGCAGCCAACAACCGCAACAACACGGTGTTTTCTTGGCAAGATTTGTACAGAGGGGGTACAAATATGGAGAATGGGAGATGTTATCTCTTACTACACTCCTACATGGGGAGGGGGGAAATGGTAATAATTAGTTTAATTGTGTACACAATGGCCGCACAGAGAAGCCAAAAAAACACTTTGTACTTTGTTTGGGGCGAATTGTTACCGTATGAGTAACCCTATGCTCTCAAGCGGTTCCTAAAGAAGGAATGCCATTCTACCAGAAAAGATTACAGATCTGGAACTAACAGATGGGGAAAAAAAACAGAATTTCAGGGGAAGATTGCAAAATCCAGAAAGGTTGAACTGGGAGACATTTGCAAATTGTAACGTCTTTGAAGCCATCGTTGCTTCTGAGCCAAATTAGGTCTATCAATATCGGCTGGTTTTTGTTACCATTCCATCTCTTAAAAACAAAAAAGTAGTAAAGTTTTAATACATTGTTGAATTTATCAATAAAATCTATTTTTAAAAAAAACAAAGTGGGAAAAAATGTTTTTTGCCAGCAGAAATAACTTTCCTGGACTCATATTTGGTGCTTTAAAACTCAAAAGACAACAACAGCCTATATGTTATAGGTCTACAGATGCAAGGATGTATACCTTAAAACTCTTTTGGAAGTTTACAAATTTAATTAAATATAATTGTCATTTTGCTTTTTGCATTTCCTGTTTCACTGGAAACCCATTTCCAGTTACAAATATGTAACTGGTGCAAATGTACCCAAGAAACCTGAATCCTTGCCTCTTTTATTTTCACTTTCCAGAATCTGGTAATGCTAAGAGAGACCTCTGAAACTTTATAACCTAAGTATAATGATCATTTTTATGTTTCACTTTCATAGAATCATAGAATTGCAGTGTTGGAAGAGACCACAAGGGCCATCCAGTCCAACCTCTTGCCACACAGGAAATCATGATCAAAGCATCCCTGACAGATGGCCACCCAGCCTTTGTTTAAAGACCTCCAAGGAAGGAGACCCCACCACGCTCTGAGGGAGTGTGTTCCACAGCCGAACAGCTCTTACTGTCAGAAAGTTCCTCCTAATGCTGAGGTGGAATCTCTGTTCCTGGAGCTTGCATCCATTGTTCCGTGTTCTAGTCTCTGGAAAAGCAGAAAACAAGCTTGCTCCATCCTTAATGACTTTGAATTCACTTCTCCCAACACAACTATGTGATTTGTAAATTCATTGATTTTTGATGAACGCATTGTGAGGACTTGGACAGCAAACTCATGCTTGAGTATAGAAATAAATCCAATTTTTTTTTAACAGCGAAGAAAAGTGGTTGGTTTAGTCATGCAACTTGCAACTTGGGGTTGGACTGAATGACCTTTGGGGTTCCCCTTTTCCCAACTCTATGGATCCCATGCGATCATAGCGCTAGATGGGGCTTGCTTGCTTTGCTATATTTCTGCTAACAGTGGGTGGGTTGGGCTAGATGACCCTTGGAGGACCCATCCATTTCCGCAATCTGTGCTCCCTCACCTCCCACGCGACTTCTGCCTGGACAGTCCATTCCGGCGCCACTTCAAATATGGGGTCAGGTGGTAGATCAGCTGCCGGTAGATCTGGTCCAAGGATTTCCAGGGGTCGTATTCCTGTAAATACAAAGAAAAAGGTTGCTGCTACCCCAAAGCCTCTCTGTTTTCCTTCTTTCCTCCTCCTCCTCTGTCTAGCTGGGAATTATTTAGCAGCATCAGCACTGGAAAGATTTATTTACTATTTATTTTATTTACTAAATGTCTATACTGCTGATCAGTGCCAAAGCACAAAGCAAGATGGTGATGGAAGGCTAGGAAAATACAGGTTTTTGGTGCTGGATTACAATGAAATCAAACAATAAACAATGCAATAAAAATTTGAGTTGGGGAAAAATGGGATTTTTCTCTAGCTGGTCTGATTTGTAGCTGTGTGTTCCTGCCTACAAACAGGCAAAGTAAATAGCAGTTGCGTCCAGAAATCCCTTATATTTGCAAACAGCCAAACAGAGAGAAAAAAAGGCAAAGCAAGATAACTTTGCTTCCATCAGTATTTTCTAAAAAGGCAACGGGGGAGAGTTTGGACCAAAAAAAAGTTTGGAATTTAATTTGTGTTATGGTTTGAAAGAGAACTTTTGCAAGTTGATGTATTTGCCTCCTGGAAGACTTTCTAAAATCTCTCTCTCTATATATATAGCTTTTCTTCGCAAATGAAGATTCAGGAAGGACTCATCCCGCGCTTTCTGCAAGCGTGCTGATGACTGAAAAGGCCAATCTGAGATAAACAATTACTCTAATAAGTGTCGAAACTGGGAACAGAAAAATTGTTTCATATATATGGGGTGGACTTGTGAAAAAGCCCAGAAATTTTATGGACTCAAATCTGTAACATTTTAGAGGATGTTTTTAACATTAAGGTTCCAGAGGAAACCTGAGACTTATTTACTAAGTCTATTCTAGGCATTTTCCAGCACAACTCTATGGTACGTGTCCACTATTTTTTCTGCCAAGGATAACTGAAAACGTGGATATTGGTTCTGTGGGTACATATGGTGGCCTGTATTTGTAATAATTATACTTGTGTATATACCTTATTAAATGAAACCGCAGATAATAGCGAACCCTATTAAAATTAACAACTTCCAGTACAAACATACCATAAAGTTACATCGCAGGATCCAATGATTCCTAGAGAAGGTGTCTCTCTAGGCAATTTCCAGCACAACTCTATGGTATGTGGTCCCCTATTTTTTTTTTCTGCAATGGATAACCGAAACCACAGGTATTGGTTCCACAGATATGGGAGGCAACCTGTATTTGTAATAATTATACTTGTGTATATACTTTATTAAATGAAACCACAGATAATAGTGAACCCTGTTAAAATCAACAACTTCTGGTATAAACATACCATAGGCTTGCATTGGAGGACCCAGCAATTCCTAGACAGGATGTCTCTTTAGACGTTTTCCAGTGTGACTCTATGGTACATGTCTCTGTTTTTTCAGCCATGGGTAACTGAAACCGCAGATATAAGTTCCACAGATACAGTAAGGCAACTTGTATTTTGTATTTGTATTATTATTATTATTATTATTATTATTATTATTATCTGCATAGGCTCGCCTTTTTGGGACACTGTAGGTCTCTAGCCAGGCTCATAGGCAAGTCGTGGGAGATATAAGACACAAAACAGCACACCTACCATAGAGTCTTCCTAGCAAATGTGTCCCCTCTAGCCATTTTCTAGGTCCTCCAAGGCAACTTTATGGTATTTTAAACCAGAAGTCCCATTATTTTTAATGGTGTTCACTTTTATCCATGGTTTTCAGTATCCACGCCCCCCCCCCCAGAACCAATCCCCAGTGGATAAGGTGGACTACTGTATTACATAATTTGCCACCAATAATTTAGTTTAACAATTAATGTAATGGTGTATATTTCCTCAAAGAAAAGAAAGAGTGGACTACAAGCTGAACATGAGTTAGCAGTGTGATGCAGCAGCAAAAAAAGCCAATGCAATTCTAGGCTGCATTAATAGGAGTATAGTGTCTAGATCAAGGGAAGTAATAGTATCACTCCATTCTGCTTTGGTCAGACCTCACCTGGAATACTGTTTCCAGTTCTGGGCACAACAATTCAAGAAGGATATGGACTAGCTGGAAAGTGTCCAGAGGAGGGTGACCAAAATGGTGAAAAGGTCTGGAAGCCATGTCCTATGAGGAGCTGCTTAGGGAGCTGGACATGTTTAACCTGGAGAAGAGAAGGTTGAGAGGTGACATGAGAGCCATGTTTAAATATTTGAAGGGATGTCATACTGAGGATGGAGCAAGCTTATTTTCTGCTGCTCCAGAGACTAGGACATGGAGCAATTGGATCAAATTACAGGAAAAGAGATTCCACCTAAACATTAGGAAGAACTTCCTGACAGTAAGAGCTGTTTGGCAGTGGATTGCACTGCCTCGGAGTGTGCTGGCGTCTCCTTCTTTGGAGGTTTTTAAGCAGAGGCTGGATGGCCATCTGTTGTGAGGGCTTTGACTGTGTATTCCTGCAGGGCAGAAGCCAATTGGAGGAGATGGCTGTTGGGGTCCCTTCCAGCCCTATGATTCTATGATTCTAGGCTGCGTTCAGAGCCTGGGAAAGTTACTTTTGGATTACACCTCCCAGAATCCCCCTGCCAGCACCCTTCTCAAGGTCTGGTTGCATTGTTCCTTTTCCAGCATTCTCTAACCCAGTAGTTCGTAACTTGGGGGCCGCAATGTCCTCACAGGGGGTCCACAAAGGCTTGAAGGCTGCTTGGCCCACCTCCTCCCTGTAATGGAGTAGCCACGTGACAGGAACCAAGGCAAAGGCTGGCTGACTGGCTTGGCCTGCACGTTGCCATTCATAGAATCATAGAATCATAGAATCATAGAATTGCAGAGTTGGAAGAGACCACGGGGGCCATCCAGTCCAACCCCCCTGCCATGCAGGAAATCACAATCAAAGCATCCCCGACAGATGGCCATCCAGCCTCTGTTTAAAGACCTCCAAGGAAGGAGACCCCACCACGCTCCGTGGGAGTGTGTTCCACTGCCGAACAGCTCTTACTGTCAAAAACTTCCTCCTCATATTGAGGTGGAATCTCTGTTCCTGGAGCTTGCACCCATTGGTCCGTGTTCCAGTCTCTGGAGCAGCAGAAAACAAGCCTGCTCCATCCTCAGCGTGACATCCCTTCAAATACTTAAACAGGGCTATCATATCACCTCTTAACCGTCTTTTTTCCAGGCTAAACATACCCAGCTCCCTAAGTCTCTCCTCATAAGGCATGGTTTCCAGACCTTTCACCATTTTAGTTGCCCTTCTCTGGACACGCTCCAATTTGTCAATATCCTTTCTGAATTGTGGTGCCCAGAACTGGACACAGTATTCTAAGTGAGGTCTGACCAAGGCAGAATAGAGTGGCACTATTACTTCCCTTGATCTAGACACTATACTTCTATTGATACAGCCCAAAATTGCATTGGCCTTTTTAGCTGCCGCATCACACTGTTGGCTCATGTTCAACTTGTGGTCTACTAGGACTCCTAGATCCCTTTCGCACGTAGTCTCATTCAGCCAGGTCTCTCCCATCCTATATTTATGCATTTCATTTTTCCGCCCTAAATGCAGTACTTTACATTTCTCCGTATTGAATTTCATTTTGTTAGCTTTGGCCCAGCTCTCCAGTCTATCCAGGTCATTCTGAATTTTGATCCTGTCCTCTAGGGTATTAGCTACTCCTCCCAATTTGGTGTCATCTGCAAATTTGATAAGTATCCCCCTAATTCCCTCATCTAAGTCATTGATAAAGATGTTGAATAGCACTGGGCCCAGGACAGAACCCTGTGGCACCCCACTGGTCACATCTTTCCAAGACGAAGAGGAGCCACTGCTGAGCACCCTTTGGGTTCGGCCGGTCAACCAATTACAAATCCATTGAACAGTTAACTTGTCTAGCCCACATTCTACAAGCTTGTTTGCAAGAATGTCTTGGGGAACCTTGTCAAAGGCCTTACTGAAATCAAGGTATGCAATGTCCACAGCATTCCCTTCATCTACCAAGCTGGTAACTTTATCAAAAAAAGAGATCAGATTAGTCTGGCATGACTTGTTTCTCTGAAACCCATGCTGACTTTTTGTGATTATGGCATTGCCTTCTAAATGTTCACAGACTCTCTGTTTAATGATCTGACTCCAGCCACAAACTTGCAGGAAGAAGCAAGAGTGCCTCTGAGGAAAAGTTTAATGGATGGTGTAATTGTATTGTTGTTGTTGTTAGCTATTACTATTAGGGTTTTAAATCTTGAGTTAAGTCTTGGGGCAACAAAAGATATTTAAAGGGGGTCCCTGGTAAAGAAAAGGTTAAGAACCACCACTCTACCCAAAGGCTCTCACATAACACTAATGGGATACTGGTGTGTTTTAGTGACAATAATAAAACCATTGTTCCCAGTAATATTACTCCAAATTTTTATTTATATTCTTTATATTCTTCTGTTAAAAGAGCTAGAGTGTTGTCAAAATTTCAGCATTGCACTATGACTGTGGAGACCAGGGTTTGAATCCTTACTCAGCCATGAATACCCACTGGGTGACCTTGGACAAGTCACATTCTGTCAGCCTCAAAGGAAGTCTAAGGCACACCCCCTTTGAACAAACCTTGCCTAGAAACTCCATGGTAGGTTTGCCTTAGTCAGGAATGACTTGATGGCACATAGGCAAACACACACATTCCTTTTACAGGTTGAACTCAGTTGACAGCAAGGGGAGTAAGCTGAAAACAAAGGGGGAAAGGGAGGGAGGGAGGGGAGAGAAACCAGGACATGTTAAGAGCAGCTGGAAAGATGGGCTGGAGTGGATCTATGTGAAAGGAAGGAAAGGAAAGGAAAGGAAAGGAAAGGAAAGGAAAGGAAAGGAGCCCTTTCTGAAGAGAGAGCAGGGGAAAAAGAGAAGGAAAGAGATGACCCTCACACTTCTCTCCCCCCCACACACACACTCACCCCTCTCTGATACAAGCCTGGCTGGCTTGCATTTTGACGATCCTGGGAGGAGGGGGTGAGGGAGGAGCAAACTCCCTCCAGCTTCAGCCACACAGAGGGCAGCTGGCTTTCTCTTTCTCTTTCTTTTTCCAGTTTGGGAGACCCTGGTTTGTTTGTTTGTTTTTTTAAAGCCAGCAGGAGGTTTTTGCAGGAGGAGGATTAGGATGAAAGTGGGGGACCCTGGCTGTCTGTGAGGCCCCCCACAGATGCTAATTTGGCGGTATGGTTAAACAGGCCCTGCGCAAAGGAGCCAAAAAGGGAGCCTCTCCTCTCCAAAAGGGTCCCCCCATGCATGCTCCCAGTTGCGCCCCCGAGACTCCCCCCTCCTTCTCCGGCCCCTGCCAAACCCTCCCCAATCTCCCGCCCCACCCTTGCCCCACCCACCCCAATGTCCCAGGTGAACTCCAGGCGGACCCCCTCCCTCCCCTCCTCTCATTGCACAAATGGCTGGAAAGGGAGCCTGGAGAGGAGGGGAAGGGGAGGAAGGGTCTCCTCTATTACCCCCACACACACCAATTATGGGGGTCTCCTCTCCCCCTCCCCCTCCCCATACACACCATCCATGGGGGTCCCCTCACCCCCGTGGATTGAAGGGGGTCTGGCACGCTCCTAGGAGGGGTCTTTTATTCCCATTGTAAAGCAGGGTGACCTCCAAATGCTCCCCCAGACCCTGCCACCCCCCAAACTGGTGGGTTCTTATCCTTGGCCCTCAAGCCCAGGGAGAGACTCCCCCCCCCATTCAGGTCTTGGCAAACTGATGTGCCAACATTATGACAAACCCTCCGAAAGGAAGAAATTCCCAAAAGACCCCCCACCTTCTGTTGTAATTCACAGCTCTACTCAGGTCTTGCAAAGCCAGGACTTGCCTTTGTGTGTAACAATAAATATTAGCCATATTCTTAATTCTTTGCTTGGCTGTTGCTTTTTGTTACCTAGCAGCGGGAGGGGGCGTGGCCAGGAGTGGCTGGCGTCTTAAGCCACTCCCACCCCCTCAGGAACACCAGCCAGCAAGCCAGAGGTCCTCCAGCCTGCAGCAGCCTTTTACCCCATTCCACCGGGCCAGGAGGCTGTAGTGGGGCCCTGAGGACTTCTTGGCAGCGAGGCAGCAGCGGGAGGGGGCGTGGCCAGGAGTGGCTGGCGTCTTAAGCCACTCCCACCCCCTCAGGAACACCAGCCAGCAAGCCAGAGGTCCTCCAGCCTGCAGCAGCCTTTTACCCCATTCCACCGGGCCAGGAGACTGTAGTGGGGCCCTGAGGACTTCTTGGCAGTGAGGCAGCAGCGGGAGGGGGCGTGGCCAGGAGTGGCTGGCGTCTTAAGCCACTCCCACCCCCTCAGGAACACCAGCCAGCAAGCCAGAGGTCCTCCAGCCTGCAGCAGCCTTTTACCCCATTCCACTGGGCCAGGAGGCTGTAGTGGGGCCCTGAGGACTTCTTGGCAGTGAGGCAGCAGCGGGAGGGGGCGTGGCCAGGAGTGGCTGGCGTCTTAAGCCACTCCCACCCCCTCAGGAATACCAGCCAGTAGCCAGAAGGACTCGAAGCCAGCAACTGGAGTCAGCTGAGGCCGGGAATGGAGTGGGGGCGAAAATTGGAGTTGTGCTGGGGAAAGGGAGGTATGGTCGGAACAGAGTGAACAGATGTTACAATAGAAGGCAGTATCGCTGTTTGTCAGCTATCCCACCTTCAGTTCACCCTGTTTCCCGGAATGGATTGGAGAGTGTACCAACCATTCCACAGAACCTTACTTTGCTCCTCTGCAATGCCAGGTCGGTTAAGAATAAAACTCATATTATTTACGATCTACTCTTGGATGAGGATGCCGACCTGGCTTGCTTCACAGAAACCTGGCTGGGAGAGGATAGCGCTGTCACATGGGCGCAGGCCCTCCCAGCCGGGTATTCTGTCAGTGAGCGGGTGAGGGGAAGTGGGCGGGGGGGCGGAGTGGCTCTGGTTTATAAGAACAATCTGACCTTGACCAGGATACCTGTCCGAAACACAGTCCACTTTGAGTGTATGTACCTTAGCCTAAGGACCAGGGATAGTCTGGGGATTCTGCTAGTATACCGACCACCCCTTTGTCTAGCAGACTCCCTGACCGAGCTGACACAGCTGGTCTCAGAGTTGCTGTTGGAGTCGCCCAGACTTTTAGTTCTGGGCGACTTTAACATTCCACTCGAGACCAGCTTGACAAATCTGACCGGTGCAGCTCGGGAGTTCATGGAAACCATGACAAACATGGGCCTATCCCAATTGGTCATTGGGCCCACACATTGTGCGGGTCATACTCTCGATGCGGTCTTTAGTACGGAACAGGAATATCCGTGGGCGGCGGTTATTAAAACCGCCGCATTGTCATGGACGGATCATTTCCTGGTCAAGACTGAACTAAGAGTCTCTTCCCACCCCACCAGGGGTGGTGGACCCATTAGAATGGTCCGCCCCCGAAGGCTAATGGAACCAATAGGATTCCAGAAAGCCTTGGAGGGTTTAATGGTTGGTAACGCCGGTGACCCTGTCGAAGCTTTGGTTAATACTTGGAACACCGATCTTACCAAGGCTATTGACACGATCGCTCCCAAGCGTCCTTTCCAACCCGCCTCTAACCGTAAGCCATGGTATACTTCAGAGCTTAGGAAAATGAAGCGGGTTGGACAACGACTAGAGCGCAACTGGCGGAAAACTCGACTCTTATCCGACAGGACTCGACATAGGAATTTTCTTTGGTCCTATCGAGAGGCAATACGTGCAGCGCAGAGATCCTTCTCCTCTGCACGTATTGCGTCTGCAGAGTCCCATCCAGCAGAGCTGTTTAGGGTGGTAAGGGAGATGACGCAGGTTATACCTGCACAGAACCCATTGCTTAACCCAACAACGGCCTGCTGTGATGCATTTAACAACTACTTTGCAGATAAAATCTCTCGGATAAGAGCCGACTTAGATGCCAGCATTTTGACAGAAACAATTGACGAGGTGTCCAGCAACTCCGTTGATGTAAGTTTACTGAATCAATTTCAATCTGTGAGTACTGAGGACGTGGACAAGCTACTTGGTAGAGTTAGGAAGACGACCTGCCCTCTTGATCCTTGCCCTTCATGGCTGGCCATCCAGGGGGGGACTGCCTTGATGGTGTTCCTTAAGGACATCATCAATGCATCCCTCAGGGAAGGGTGTGTTCCATCTTGTTTAAAGGAAGCGGCGGTTAGGCCGCTCCTGAAAAAACCTTCCCTAGACCCCCTGGACATGAATAACTATAGGCCGGTTTCTATGTTACCATTCTTGAGCAAAGTGATCGAGAGGGCAGTTGCTCTTCAACTCCAAGTGGTCTTGGATGAAACTGATTATCTAGACCCATTTCAAACTGGCTTCAGGACGGGATTTGGAGTTGAGACTGCCATGGTTGCCTTGACCGATGATCTGCATCTAAGCATCGACAGGGGTAATGTGTCCCTGTTGGTGCTTCTGGACCTCTCAGCGGCTTTCGATACGATAGATCATGGCATTCTCCTGGATCGCCTGAGAGGGTTAGGAATCGGAGGCACTGCGCTCCAGTGGTTCCGGTCCTTCCTCTCGGGCAGGTCCCAGAGGGTGCGGCTTGGGGACAGCTGCTCCAGCAGAAAGGAGCTTACTTGTGGTGTTCCACAGGGCGCCATCCTGTCCCCGATGCTGTTTAACATCTATATGAAGCCGCTGGGTGAGATTATTCGGGGTTATGGGGCTGGGTGTTATCAGTACGCTGACGACACCCAGATCTATTTCTCCTTGTCCCGATCATCGGCCTCGAATCCCAATGGCATCTCTCCTCTTAATGACTGTCTTAAAGCTGTAATGGGCTGGATGAGGAAAAACAGATTGAGATTAAATCCAGACAAAACGGAGGTGCTCAAGGTAGCGGCCCCGAAACCAGGAGTTGAGTTGCAACCTCCAGTCCTGGATGGGGTCACGCTCTCCATTAAGGACTGTGTTCGCAGTCTGGGGGTGCTCCTTGATTCACCGCTTCAGATGACGAGTCAAGTGAATGCGACGGTCAGGAGCGCTTGTTATCAGCTTCGGCTGATACGCCAGCTGTGCCCTTTCCTGGAAGTAAGGGACCTTGAGACTGTGGTGCACGCGCTGGTAACCTCTCGTCTAGATTTCTGCAATGCGCTCGACATGGGGCTACCCTCGTGCTTGGTCCGGAAACTTCAGTTGGTACAAAATATGGCAGCCAGAGTGGTCTCAGGAACATTTCAGAGAGATCATATAACTCCAATACTAAAATCTCTCCACTGGCTGCCTATCAGTTTCCGGGCCCAGTATAAGGTGTTGGTTATTACCTTTAAAGCCCTAAATGGCTTGGGTCCAACTTATCTCCGGAACCGCCTCCTCCCATACAATCCTCCCCGCACACTCCGGTCCTCTGGGAGGAATCTGCTTCAGCCACAAAAATCTAGGCTGTCTGCAACCTCCCAGAGGGCCTTTTCAGTAATCGCCCCCAAATTGTGGAATGGCCTGCCGAATGAGATCCGTCAGCTGACGAGCTTGAGTAGCTTTAAAAAAGCACTAAAGACGGATCTCTTTCGACAGGCTTTTCCTGATTAGATCCCGGCCTCAGGAACTCAGTCTCCTGGCTTTTTAAAAATTATGTATATATTTGTTTTTAATGTGTTTTTTAGCTAGAAGGTTTTAATCTTATTGTGTTTAATGTCTTTTTATGTGGGAGGGTGGGGGTGGGTGGTGTTTTTAGTCATTATTATAATGTTTTAATTGTTGGAAGCCGCCCCGATTGTTTTTAGCAGAGGGGGCGGGGTATAAATAAATTTTATTATTATTATTATTTAATATTTGGTTGTGGCTTAAATGCACACCTCTGAGTGAGAGGCCACCGAACACCACAGCCATCCACAACCCCGCCTCAGGTCTTGCAAAGCCAAGTTTGCAACTCCATCTGCAACATAAATATTAGACCAATTCTTCATGCTTTGTGTTGTCATGTGCCATGAAGTCAGATTGGATTTATAGCACATTGGCCACTCTTAGAATCAAGAATCATAGAGACCACAAGGGTCATCTAGTCCAACCCCCTGCCTGAATGAAAGGCATCCAAGGCCACCGTCCCTCCTTTGTCATCCGCAGCCCCTGCTCAGGTTTTGCAAAATGAAGGCCTAACTCTCTTGGTAATATTATTTATTTATTTATTTATTTATTAGATTTCTACCCTGCCTTTCTCCCAAGACAGGACTGGTTATCTTGATCTTTTTAAACGCCTATGCAGTTATGTGTCTTGTTATGTTGGTGTTGGCTTACAGAGACCTTATAAATGAGAGACCGCCAAGAGACTGTGTTGTCGTTATTCAGATCTTGCAAATAAAATATAAATATTAGCCTTGTTCTTAATTCTTAGTTTGGCTGGTATTAGAAAGTCTCTGACCATACCGGGAGGAGGCAAAAATATTCTGGGATAAACAAAGCTTGTGTTATGGATCTCCAAAATAAAACCAGGAAGGACAGAAACAGAATCTGGGAGACTTTTGCAAAGGGGGTTCCAAAATTTCAATTCCAAAAGAGATTACCACCAAAAAATGTTTTGAGGACAATCCCATAAAAAATCTAGCTAAATCCAACTTGCGACTCTTGAGTTTAAAGCCTCGCTTGCAAGGGTTGTTGTTTATGAGACATAAACCAAAGCCACCTTAAAAAAATTTCTCAGAGGAAAATAAATATTAAAAAAATTATTGTACTGCAAAAGGTATGCAAGGAGGAAGAGGAGGAAAAGGAACAAACCCACCCAAAATTTTGTGATTTTTTTTTCCAGCCCTGCGCTCCCTGGTTGTGTGGTATGACAGGTGAATTGTGGTGGGTTTGACTCACCTTTTGGCCCTTTTTCCTGGAACACCCTTGATCACCCGGAACAGGATTTTAGGGACGTGGTTTTTGGCTGAATATTTGTGGCTTAGGACTGCAATCCACCCCGCCCCGTGACCGTTCTATTTTGAGATGGATTTGATTTGCTAAAAAGAGAAATAAATGGGTCAGAGAGCAAAATCAAGCCTGGGCTCTCCCTAGAGTGGTCAGTGGCCTTCCCAGAGCTTTCCGTCCTGCCTGTTGTCCCTTCCTGATGTCAAAGGGATTAGTTAACAACCAAAAAAAAAAAAAAAAAAAGGGATAATGTTTGAATCATAGAGTAGGAGGGTACCCCTAAGGCTATCCAGTCCAACCCCATTCTGCCATTCCAGGAGACACCATCAAAGCCCTCCCAACAGATGGCCACCCAGACTCTTGTCCTAAATAATTTCAGCACCATGGAGAGCTCTTGGAATCCTAGAGTTGGAAGGGACTCCAAGGGCCATCCAGTCCAACCCCATTCTCCTAACAGATGGCCATCCAGCCTCTAGTCCTGAACAATTTCAGCACCATGGAGAGCTCATAGAGTCATAGAGTTGGAAGGGACCTCCAAGGGCCATCCAGGCCAACCCCATTCTAGACCATTTAAGCACCATTTAAGCTCTCGCTCATAGAGTCATAGAGTTGGAGGGGATCCCAAAGGTCATCCAGTCACACACTCTCAGCCTCAAAGGCAACCCTCCGCTCTGAACAAACCTTGCCAAGAAAACCTGGTGATGGTTCAGAAATGACTTGAAAGCACACAACAAGGGGGTTGGGCTAGATGTCCCCTGGGTGTCCCTCCTTCCAACTGCACCGTTTTGCAAAGGACCCATATTTTTAAAACTATGATGTGATATATGGAAATCTCTCCATCCTGGGCAGATAAAAAGGACACCAGGTGATTTTCTTGGCTACCCACTCATGTTCTTTCTGAATTCCCATCAAGATTTTGCAAATATACCCCAAAAGGAGAGACAGCCGGTGAACTTTGGGGTTTATTTAAAAATCCTATTTATCCTAGATTATGGGATACAGCCCGGCAAAAACACCCCCACAAACCCTCTGGCTGGTCTTTGTGCCAGAAAAGTGAATTATTAATAAACCTGAGCCCTGCGTGGCGGTCTTTAATTAGACATTGAGAAAGCGAAGGGGCGGGGAGAGAGAAGGAAATAATTAGCCACCAGTAATAAGCTCTGAGATTCACATAATTGGCAGTTCTCGCGAAGGGGATGAAAGAAAACACTTATTAACGCTGTCTGAGACTTTTAGAGAGGGAAAAGAAAACGGAGGATTTATGGCACGAAAGTGAGGCCTGTTTTTCAAAATGTCCAGAGGACTAAATAGCATTTTATTTTATTTTATTAAAAATGGGTTCCTGTTTTGTCTGTGATCCTCCTAATTTTCAGGTGGAGGTCGATCACAAAACAGGAGAAATAATAATATTATGATATAGGACCATGCCACGTTATCGGATGAGGTTTGCCAGGGATAGAATATCAATCGCCGATGATCCAAAGTAGGCTGTGAAACCAATCATAATGATAACCATAATAGCAAAAGCCAAGGTCCTCAATCACAGTCTACATTTTGTATATTTTGGAATCTTGTAGCTATGTTGCAGAAACGCAACATAAACCTTTTTTAAAGGGTTGCAAAAATGTGCATTGTTCAGGTTCGCATATGTGTATTGGGTAATCCTAAAAGACATTGAGACATCTTAATTTATTTAATTATTCCATTTAAATCCTGGTTTTCCTCCTGGCAAAGCTGCTTAGGATAATATAAAGCAGATGTTTAACTCAAATCTTATTTATTTATTTGCAAAAGTTTAAAACCAAATAAATCACATGCACAATGAAGGCACACCCATATATTATTTCAATGAGCCAGCAGTGTGATGTGGCAGCTTAAAAAACCAATGCGATTCTAGGCTGTATTAATAGGATTATAGTGTCTAGATAAGGGAAGTCATAATGCTGCTCTGGTCTGCTTGGGAGTGTGGTGGAGTCTCCTTCTTTGGAGGTTTTTAAAAAGAGTCCATCGGTAGGAAGTGCTTTGATGGTGTCTCCCTGCATGGCAGAATGGGGTTGGACTGGATGACCTTTGGAGATCCCTTCCAACTCTATTATTCTATGATCTCTACGTGGTGCTGAAATTGTTTAGGACTAGAGGCTGCATGGCCATCTGTCATTGGGAGGGCTTTGATGGTGTCTTCCCGCATGGCAGAATGGGGTTGGACTGGATGACCTTTGGAGGTCCCTTCCAATTCTGTGGTTCTATGATCTCTCCATGGTGCTGAAATGGTTTAGAACTGGAGGCTGGATGGCCATCTGTTAGGAATGCTTTGATTGGGTATTCCTGCAGGGCAGAATGGGGTTGGACTAGATGTCCCTTGGAGGTCTCCTCCAACTCTATGACTCATTCTATGATTCTTATTCTCCTCTTCATTTATTTATTTTTTTAAACAAAATATACCAGCCATTAAGGAGAAAGAGGACGAAGAAAGTAGAAAAATGAAGTTGGACCATGGACAGAGAAAGAAAGGGTTAAAAGAGAGAAAGCAAGAAAGCTTGGGCGTTATAAAAGACTTTGCACGCACAACTGGAGTTAATTAATCTCAGGCAATTACCTGGTTTCTTTCCTTCACAATTATTTTTTTCTTCCTCTTCTTCCTTTCTGGGACACTCCCATTTTATTAAAGTCCACCTGAGCTCTTGGCTAGGAGAGTCTGAATTCCTCTGAAGAACAAGGAGAGGACGGCTGAAGAAAGAAGGAGGAAAAAGGCATTAAAATATAGGAATTTTTAAAAAATTAAATTACATTTTTAAATACCCACCATCCAGATCCATAGCAGCAGGCGGAGAGAGAAAGAGAGGTACATTGATAATTCAGTGTCACAGTTTAATATTAGACTTTTCCTGTGTGTTTCTCCCCCTCCATTATATTTTATTAATGTTTTAAGAGATATATCATAAAATCATAAATATCATATGCAAACTTTTTAAAGCGTATACAAGATAAAATGAAATAAACATTAGATATACAACTTATTATAAATGAAATTTCAGTGGTCCAAGAAATGGAAAATAAGACACTGAACTGTGGAAATATGACTTTAGAAATTGCTTACTTGATAAGTAAGTAAGTAAATAAATATTTATTACAATCGTAGACTAATACACTTGATAAAAAGGTTCATGCAATTTGTGCAAATTGGGTGTTATCGGCATAACTTTAGGAAAGTATATATTTTTTAAATATTGGATATAAATGTTCACTGTAAAGGTAGAATGAACTGGTTTTTTAGATAGGTTTCTCATATTACTCTTTGGTTTCTATCTTGGTACTTTTAATTATGAAGTGAAAGAAATTATAAGATAAGAAAGTTCTACAAGTTTCTGCATTTTAAATATATTGTATATTTGGGTGTGTTTGTTTGTTTTTAAAAGCTTTTGTACAGTTGAATCCTGTCTTTGGAAGGGGAAAAGGTGAAAATAAATACAGTAATAATTATTAATAAGAACAATAATACTAAAACTAATAATAGAATCATGCTATGTTATTTGGACAATATCTCCCTGCTTCAAATTATGGGTGGTTCAAAACTCCACTTGCAAATATAGTAGGCCGTAAAACCAATGTAATTATAATATCCTGTAACAAACTTATGTTATCACTTGTCAAGTTACATTTTTAAAAAATAATCAGTCATATCTCTTTTTCTACAGGGGAAGAGATTTTTAATTACAAGTAACTCCCACCCCACTCCTTTTTGTGACTTCCATTGTTAGAAAAGGAAATTAATTATAAGACAACCACCCAAAAAATGTGTTATTAATTTATCATGAAAAACATTAGTTATATCTTCATTATTAGAAGTTAGTTACAAATGACTCCCATTACAATTGTATTTTCATTATTAGAAGTCAGTTACAAATGACTCCCATTACAATTGTATTTTCATTATTAGAAGTTAGGTTTTTAAAAATAATATTATTATGATTCCAGCAAAAGCAAAGGCAGGTGTAACTAACACAGTTTATTCACAAATACTGCATGAATTCTTTGCTGGTCGGCCCGCCTTTCAGGGTATTTTTAATGGTGGGCTCCCTGATAAACAGAAGCTACATTGACTTCTTACATTGGATTCGGGTGGGTTGGTCTAGATGACCCTCAGGTGTCCATTGCCACTCTATGGCTCTAAACAGAGCTTGCGGGGATGATGGGCTCTTTTTCTCTCTCCTCTTCTTCCCTGGAGGTTTCTATAAAAAGAAGCTGCATTGACTTCTTGCATTGGCATTGGGCAGGTTAGTCTAGATTACCCCTGGGTGTCCCGCTCCCACTTCTTATGACCTGGTGACTCCCCTTTTTAGCAAGTTAAACATTTCTCGCAGGCCTGTAAATCACGTTCCTGGAGGACTTTGGGCCCTCCTGGCTTTCAAACTTTAGCCTCGTCCAAGTAACTCTTTAAACCAGGAAGGTGTAAGAAATTACTCAGCCATTTCTCCACAATACTGCGAATCCCAGCATCCTGGGCTGGGAGAGGAGGAGATGCTGGCAGTTGCAATCCAAACCATGCTTCTTTCTTTCCACTTGTTACAAATAACTTCCCACCCACCCCTAAATGTGTGTTATTACTCATCAAGTTACAATAAACTGTTAATTATATCTTCATTACCTGTAAGAGAAGCTAATTGCAAGTAACTTCCCACCCCCAGATGTGTGTTTATTATCATCAAGTTACAATAAACAAATTTATTTGTATCTTCTAATATCTTCCAGTCATCTTACCAGGAAGAGTAGCTAATTACAACTAATGTTATATGTTATCACTGACCAAGTAACAATAAAAACATTTAGTTACATCTTCTAATATCTTCCCCTTTTCTTACTGGAAAGACCAACTAGTTATTAGTAACTCTTCATCCCCAAATATGTGTTGCCATTCATCAAAGTAACAATAAACAAATTAGCTGTTATCTTCATTACAGGAAAAAGAAGCTAATTTCATGAGCATTATCACTCATCATAACTTAGTTACAATTTTGTTACAAATAATGAAATTATAACTAAGTTACCTAGTTAGTAAGTTGCTTGGTAAATAACTTAGTTATAATTTTGTTACAAGTCATGAAATTATCATTATGTTACTTAGTCAGTAAGCAAGCTACTTAGTGAGTACTTAGTTGTATATTTTTATAAGTCATGAAATTATAAATAACTTAGTAAGTTGCTTAGTAAGTATCTTAGTTATAAATTTGTTACAAGAAATGAAATTATAACTATGTTACTTAGTAAGCAAGCTACTTAGTGAGTAAGTTATATATTTTTACGTCATGAAATTATAACTAATTAAGTTACTTAGTAAGTATCTAAGTTATAATTTTGTTACAAGTAATGAAATTGTAACTACGTTACTTAGTTGCATTTTCATCACTAGGAAAATATATTCATTACAAGGGACTCCCACCCCAAAATCTCTTCCTCTTCTTCTTTTCCTATTTCTTCTATTCCCATAGAAACATGAGGGCCAAATCGTGGAAGATTGGGATCTTAACTGCTTTCCTTTTGGTCCTTACCACTTTCTTTGGGCTTTTCTTCGGACTACGATCCAAGCTGCCCGGCAAGAAGCCAGAAGACCACATCTACAAGAACGCGGCTGTGGCCTCGGATGCTGGGCCCTGCTCTGTTGTTGGGCGGTAAGTAGCATTCCCTTAGCAGCATGGAATTTCATAAAAAGATGGTATCCCCAAAGATCATCCAGTCCAAGCCACACCTTGTTATTATTCACAGCACAGCTCAGGTCTTGCAAACTCAGGGCCTGACTCCAACTATAACATAATGATTATCTTATGCCTTGTTGTTCTTCTATGCCATGAAGTTGGCTTTGAGTTATGGCAAATAAATGAGAGACTTCCAGGTGACCTTGTTATTATTCACAGTGCAGCTCAGGTCTTGCAAACTCAGGGCCTGGCTCCATCTGTAATATAAAAATTATCTTATGCTTTTGTTGTTCTTAAATGCTATAAAGTTGGTTTTGCCTTTTGGTTGTGTACTGAATGATAAACATCCGAGAGACCCTGTTAGTATTCACAGTGCAACTCAGGTTTTGCAAACTCAGGGCCTGGCTCCATTTATAATATAAAAATTACCTTATGCTTTGTTGTTCTTACCTGCCAGAAAGTTGGCTTTGACTTATGGTTCTGTACTGAATGAAAAACCTCCAAGAGACCCTGTTATTATTCATGGTGCAGCTCAGGTCTGGCAAACTCAGGGCCTGACTCCACCTGTAACATAAAGACTATCTTATGCTTTGTTGTTCTTGTATGCCATGAAGTTGGCTTTGATTTATGGCTAATCTCTGAATGAAAGACTTCCAGGTGACCTTATTATTCACAGTGCAGCTCAGGTCTTGCAAACTCAAGGCCTGGCTCCATATGTAATATAAAAAGTACCTTATGCTTTGTTGTTCTTAAATGCTACAAAGTTGGCTTTGACTTTTGGTTCTGTACTGAATGAGAAACCTCCGAGAGACCCTGTTATTATTCACAGTGCAACTCATGTCTTGCAAACGCAGGGCCTGACTCCACCTGTAACATAAAGATTTCCTTATGCTTTGTTGTTCTTAAATGCTATAAAGTTAGCTTTGATTAATGGATCCCCTCCGAATAAGAGACTTCCAGCTGACCTTGTTATTATTCACGGTGCAGCTCAGGTCTTACAAAGTCAGGGCTCAGCTCCATCTCTAATATAAGTATCAGCCTGATTCTCAATGCTTCACTTTGTCTTGTCCAAGGTAGAGAAGGCCATGGTACCTCCAACCCGTCTGTGATGTCCGTCTTAGAGATGTAAAATTTCTGGAAATTTTGAAGCCAAGGAAAAAAACACACACACCCATTTTTTTTTCCCCAGGAAAAATATAAATTTTCAGGGGGAAATGGGGAAAAATGCAACATTTTTAGCAGTTTTTACTGATTGAAAGTCACTCTATTACTTTAGGAACATAAAGTTTGACTATGTACAATTTGATTTGGCATATAAAATTATCACAATTGGTATACCACCTTAAAGATTTTATTCATTGGGTTAAAATAAAACATTCCATAATTGATTTTCTTCCTCTTTTAAAAAAAAAAAATTTAGGGGAAAAGAATCCAAAAAGGCTTCAGGGAAAATAAATGGGATTTTTTTTTTTGACCTGAGGTTTTTTGTTTTGTTTTGTTTTGTTTTGTTTTGGGGGGGGGGCTTTGTTTTGTTTCCCCTGGGCCTTCATATTTCTAGTCCATTTACAGTAGGACCCTCCTATCCACTGGGGATTGGTTCTGGGGGTCCCCATGGATACCAAAAACCATGAATTATAGCCAGTGCCATTGAAAATAATGGGACTTCCAGTTTAAAATACCATAGAGTTGCCTTGGAGGACCTAGAAAATGGCTAGAGAGGATGCATTTTCTAGGAAGACTATATGGCAGGTATGCTGTTTTGTATCCCATGGATAATTGAATCAGTGGATAATGAATCAGTGGATACGGGGGTCCTACTGTACCTATTTCTCTCACCCGTTTGCAGGGACATCCTCCAGAAGGGGGGATCCGCTGTGGACGCCGCCATTGCCGCCCTCCTCTGTACGGGCATGATGAACCCCCACAGTATGGGGATTGGTGGAGGCGTTTTCTTCACTATCTTCACTGCCGACGGTAAGGGGGAAACGTAGTACAGGGAGAGGGGACGTGGTCTCTACCGGCAGTGTGCAGGAAGGTTGGGCTTCTGGGTCCATGTCTACCGCCACATACAGTTTTGGTACGGTGACATAGTAGCGCAGAGACAATGCCACGCTTTTTATCTCCCCTTGCCAGGGAAAGTGGATGTCATTGACGCCAGAGAGGTGGCCCCGAAGAACGCATCCCGGGATATGTTTGGCAACAACACAGAGATGTCCCTGAAAGGTAAAAAAACAAAAGATGTTGCCTCTCAAGGCTTCCTAAATCAAAGTTTCCTAACAACTCATTATCTTTTATTGTTATCTTTATCCCTATCGGCAGATGACCATTACCTTTTCGTTTATCCTTATTCACCAATATTTCTTTCTTACTCCCAGGAGGATTATCCATTGCTGTGCCGGGAGAAATCCGTGGCTACGAAATGGCGCACAAGCGTCACGGCAAGCTCCCCTGGAAGAACCTGTTCCTGCCCAGTATCAAACTGGCGAGGGAAGGCTTTCCTGTCACGAAAGGGCTGGCGGGTGCACTGAGGTCCAGGAAAGCGTCCATCGAGAGCAACCCATCCCTGTGGTGAGTCGTTGGGGGCCATGGATGATGGTGAAAGAAGTAGACAGAAGGAGGGAAACAGCCCCTTCTTCAGTGTTAGTAAGAGGGATGTAAAAAATGATATTTTTTCACTTGTTAAATCAACAAATTGTAAAATACAGATTGATTGGTTTTAAAACATGTTAGTTTTATATGCTCTTTCACCTGGCCTTATGTGTTTACTTTGTTGCTCTGCCTTCCTTCAATCCATAAGGAGAGGCGGGTAAGAAATTAATAATAATGATAATACAGTAGGACCCCCATATCCACTGATTCATTATCCACTGATTCATTATCCACTGATTCAGTTATACACGGGACACAAAACAGGACGCCTACCATAGAGCCTTCCTAGAAAATGCTTCCTTTCTTGCCATTTTCTAGGCCCTCCAAGGCAATTCAATGATACTTTAAGCCAGAAGTCCCATTATTTCCAATGGTGTTCACTATTAATCCACGGTTTTCGGTATCCTTGCCCCCCCGAACCAATCCCCAGTAGATAATGGGGTCCTACTGTAATAATAAAAATGAGGAGGAGAAGGAGAATTGGGAACTTCCAAGGCCATCTTAGGTCCTAGAAAGGCCTTTTTTTAACAATAGGAAGTGATTGGAAGCCACTTCCTGTTTCCAAAAAGCCCTCTCTGGGGCCTAAATGGGCTTGGGAGGGGTCCAAATCATGATGGGAAAGCCCCCTCCCCACTCCCAAGGAAGTATTCAGGGTGAAAAAAGGTTTTGAAAATTTTTGAAAATTTCAGTTTTGGGGATTTTTTTTTACAAAAAGGTGTTTTGATCCCTGGGGGGGTATAGGGGGCCTCCAAACATGGTGGAAATATCATCTGCTCCCTACTCCTGCACTCTGGAAAGGACTCTGCATGAAACTGAGTTCTGAGGGTGTTTTTTTAACGAGATTACACCCTGTTCTAGTCCAAAAGGACTCCCGTAAAGAAATTTCTCCTCCTCTTCCTCCTCCTCTTCCTCTCTCTTTATTCCAGTGAGGTCTTCTGTAAGGGAGGGGAAGTACTCCAGGAGAAAGAGACCTTGAAGATGCCACAACTAGCCGCGACCTACGAGATCCTTGCCCACGAGGGACCGGATGCCTTTTACACGGGGAGTTTAGCACAGCAAATTGTTGCTGATGTCCAGAAAGCAGGTGAGGAGGGTGGGCATGGCTGAGAAGGAGGCACCAGTGGCTTCTACACCTCTGTGGGGTGCAGTGAATCCACCCTCGGCTTTATTATAGACATTAACAAATTTTAATTGCAATTGGGCCCTGTATCGTGAAGGCTTTTCCTGCACAGTTTTTGGAGTTTTTGCCCTCCCCTCCTTCCAAAAATGGCGAATCACCACAGGATCTCATTGGGACAAATGGTATTTTCCTTGAATTCTATGAGGAGATTTTTTCACTGTCTACACAAGCACTGAGATTAAAAAAACGAGAGTAGATTTACTGCGCCTACGCCAACAGCTAGTCCTGCAAGGGGAGTATTTGGAGAGGGAGGGTTGGCTTGTATTTTCTGTCCAACGGGTCAGGACAGCAGGAGGGGAGAAAGTCCACTCATGTGCCATGGATGTGAAGCACGTCAGCTGCTGGAGTGTGTCCAGTGGAGGGTGACCAAAATGGCGGGAGGTCTGGAACCCATGATGCACTATGAGGAGCGGCTTAAGGGGCTGGGTATGTATAGCCTGGAGAAGAGAAGGTGAAGAACCTTTATTTGGGGGTTTTTAAGCAGAGGCTGGATGGCCATCTATCAGGAATGCTTTGATTGGGTATTCCTGTAGGGCAAAAGGGGGTTGGACTGGATGGCCCTTGTGGTCTCTTTCAACTCTATAGTTCTATGATTCTATGGAACAGGCTTCTCAGAGCTTGCAAATCTGCATTGCCATCAAATTCTCCTAAGGGAAAGTGTCATTGGTGTATCGTTACAACACACCTACAAAATTATAATGCCCAGACATCTATTTTTTTATATAAAAAAAATCTGAATAATTGCTGCCAAACTGGTGGTTACTGGATCTTTCTGCTAATGCGCAGTTGGTGCTGAGTTGCAGTTCTCACAGCCTTGAGAAACTTTATTTCAGGAGGTATTCTCACCCTGGAAGACTTGCGGGACTACCGGCCTATTCTGGAGCAAAATCTGTTGAATGTTAGCCTTGGAGAGTTCATGTTGTACGCCCCTGGTGCTCCTTTGAGTGGCGCGGTCTTGGCCCTTATCCTCAACATGCTGAAAGGTAAGACAGCTCCCCACATATTTTAGTTCATATTTATAATATTATAATTTAACAAGAATTGCTGTGGTTAACCATGTTATTTGTAACTGACTTTCCTCCAAAAAGTTGGGACTCGAGGAATCTTGCAAACTGAAATAATTATGATATAGGTTGTCCCCTGTTAGTACGGGATTGGCACCATGGTTGGGGGGAAAGGCCTCTCTAGAAACTGCAGGACCATAGAGTCGCACTGGAGGTGGTCTCTCTAGGCACCTGGAGGTTCTCCAGAGCAATTCTATGGTCCACTTCTAATTACTATAGGAATCCTCTCTAGGCATTTTCTCGGTCTAGGGGGTGTGTCCCCCATAGATATGAGGGGGCAATCTGTACGCTTCCCCCACCCCTCAAAAACTGGGACATGCCAGAAGGGGTTGGACTAGATAGCCCTTGTGGCCCTTTCCAACTCTATGGCATTGCAAAAATATTATAACATTGCAATATCATTATAATGTTGTAGTAATATTATAATACTAGCTGTACCAGGCATAACATACACCATTAAAAACCTCCCCCGAAAAAATGCCTGGTAGACCTGACAACAAGTTGACTACCTTGGTCCTGTTGCGGCGGTGGTGTCCCACTGCCGCCAGTTGACTGTCTGGGTCTTGTCGCAGACCGTGACTGGTGAGTGGCTGAGGGAGTGAGAGGAGAGAGGGGCCCTTGTGAGGCTGGGAGTGTAGATGCAGATTGAGTGGCAGGAATGGATTGTGAGGGGGCAGAGGGAATTTGCATGTGGGTGGTGATTGGCTGAGTGTGTTTCCTGAGCAGCCAATCAGCACACTGGGAAAGGCAATGTACTCAAGAGAATTAGATAGATAGATAGATAGATAGATAGATTGCAGTATTGTCGCAGTCCATAAGCTTGGGAGATGGCTTGCTTGATACTATTCATGCACCCAATCCTTTGTCTCTTTCTTCGCAGGGTACAATTTCACCCGGGACAGCATTGCGACTCTAGAGGAGAAGGCCCTGACCTACCACCGGATCGTGGAGGCCTTCCGCTTTGCCTACGCCAAGAGGACCTTGCTGGGGGATCCGGCCTTCATCGACGTCACTGAGGTAGTTATCTCTTCTGGACAACTGCAGAGCTTCTCCCTTCGCTGGGCATTCTGCCATTTTCCCAAATCCCTTTCCTATGGCTGGGTATGGTTGGATTGCAACCCCCAGAATCCCTTACCCATGGCTTATGGGGAAGATGGACGCTGCAGTACAAAAGAAACTCAGACAAAGATGATTGCTAACTGTGGCACAATGAGGAACAATTTTGAGCTATCCTGAAAAAATATATTTTTTTTAAATTACAAATTGCTTTTTAGATCTGTTTAACCTGTGGTATGAACCATCTGCAGCCCCACATAAGAAGAAAGGCACTCTCTAGGCATTCCTGAGGTCCTCCAGCTCAATTCTATCATAACTTCCTAGAGAATCTACCTCTCTAGGCATTCCTGAGGTCCTCCAGGGCAACTCTAAGGTAACTTCTTCCAGATGTTTGAGATGCCTAAAGAGGCAGACTCTCTAGGCATTCCTGAGGTCTTCCAGGACAACTTTATGGTAACCTTTGCCTTGAAGTTGGAGGTGCCTAGAGAGGCAGACTCTCTAGGCATTTCCTAGGTCCTCCAGCACAACTCTATCATAACTTCTGCCAGAAGTTGGAAATGCCTAAAGAGGCAGACTTTCTAGGCATTCCTGAGGTCTTCCAGGGCAACTCTATGGTAACTTCTGCCAGAAGTTCGAGATGCATAGAGAGGCAGACTCTCTAGGCATTTCCTAGGTTCTCCAACATGATTCTATGGGGTTCACTATTATCTATGGTTTCAAGTATTTGCAGTAAGTCTGGGAACATGTTCCCCATGGATATGGCAGGCGACTTGCATAGTAACCACCTAACATGAATTTCTTTACCAGGGTGTTCCAAAAATTTTCTCTTGTCCCTTTCTGTACTTCCTTGAATTCAGTGATATGGTCCTCCTCTTCTTCTTCTTCTCCTTCCTCCTCCTCCTCTTCATTTCTCTTTCCTTCTGTCCACCCAGGTAATCAGAAACATGACATCGGAGTCCTTCGCTGAGACCCTGCGGGCCAAAATCACCAACACCACCCACAACATCAGCTACTACCAGCCTGATTACTACACCCCGGATCATGCCGGTACCTCTCACCTCTCCGTTGTGGCTGCTGATGGCAGTGCCGTGTCCGCTACCAGCACCATCAACCAATAGTATGAGCTTAACGCGTTCCTTCCCCATCAGTCCCCCCCTACGGCTGACAGTCGGTGCCAAGGGGGAGAGAGAGAAACATAGTTCAGTCCTACTGTGCCACAGGGTGACTCATTTGGTTCTACCATGTTACGGAGCCAAGTAATTAAATTCTACCACGTGACAGTAGTTCAGGTCAACCACACTACAATGTCTGGCAGTTCAGTTCTGCCAAGTTACGGGGTCTGTAGTTCAGTTCTACCACATTATAGTGTTGGTAATTCAATTCTGTGCCAATATGAGGTGTCTGTAATTCAGTCCTGCCATGTCACAATGTCAAAGAGGAAATTTTGGGCACAGAAATCACCTTTTATAACACCTTAATGTTACAGATACCTGGACTGTCCACACGGTGGCAGGAGTGAGATACATGTAGACAAGATCCGATCCTGTGAGTCCTTCCAGCCAGAGTAGATCTCATTAAATCAACACAATTCCACATTAATTAACGAGGAAGATTCACACAGCCTTTGTCCAGATGTTGAATTTGAACTACAGATCCCACCAGTTGGGGGACATTGAGACTTCAAGTTCAACAGTGTCCAAATGGGAGGGGAGGGCTAGCAATTTTTGGATTTAATTGACCACCACTAATGAATACAACCAACAGTCCATTGGAGATTATATCCTCCCTTTAAAGTTTGGAATAAAACCCAGAATGGATTCAATACTATCAAAATGCTGCACCATAAATTTCTGTTCCTTCTCCTCTAATGCAGCTTTGGCTCGGATGTCCGTTCCACTGTCAGTGGCATCATCTTCAATGATGAGATGGACGACTTCAGCTCCCCAAACATAGTCAACGGCTTCGGGGTGGCCCCCTCTGTTGCCAACTTTATTGCCCCAGGTACACATGCCTCCGGATCAGGGCCTTTCCCTCCGACCTGAAATTTTGCTTGTAAGGTTGCATCTGCCTGAATTTTACTTGATGCTTGATCACCACAGCAGATGCTGGTTTGGGGCTACAACTCCCATCTTTCTCCACAGCCAAGTGTGATGGGAGTTGTAGTCCAACCTTACCTAAATGGGATCATGCAATAATCTCACCCCTGGATTAATCCCAACTAGGATGGACAACAGAAGATCTGAGGCGATCCATATTCCAATGCTAATGGATTTACTCTCCCTCTTAAAGACACAGGTTCACATTTCGGGGGGATTCACTCTTGGATTTAACCCTGAACCAAGAAACCCAAGGTTGTAACTTCACAACTTGTTTAGACCACTCTTTGGGGGAGAGGAGAATCTGTCCCTGAAACTTGTCTGAACTTGCATTCCACCCCGGCTCCACAGGGAAACGGCCATTCTCTTCGATGTGTCCAGTAATCGTGGTGGACCAGAGCAACCGAGTCAAAATGGTGGTTGGCGCTTCTGGAGGGACCAAGATCACCACCGCCACAGCACTGGTGGGTCTTGTTGGGAACAGTTCTTTTAAAAGTTCAGTCTAAAACCCAGGTGGGTGCAGAGCCTATTTATTTATATCCTCCCTTCCATTTGGGGCTCAAGGTGGGCCTACAGATTTAACTGGGTATAGTGTAGGTCAATATGGGCCTGAACACCTACTGGTTTAGTTCCCACTAGAGTAGACCCAACTCAGTCAATGGAGGAGGCCCAACTCATTCAATGGAGGAGACCCAACTCGGTCAATAAAGAGATTCAACTCAGTCAATGGAAGAGACCCAACTCAGAACTCAGTTGGATCCAGCTAAATCAATGGGGTGAACCCAACTTTGCCAAGTAGTGCCAATTCAATCAGTGGAGGATGTGCAACTCAATCAACAGAACAGATCCAACTCAGAAGTGGACTGGATCCAGCTTGGCCAATGGAGTAGATGCAACTCATTCAATTGCATAGATCCAGTTCAATCAATGGAGTACACACAAATCAATCAGTTGAATAGACCTAACTCAGTGAATGGACAGAGCTCAGTCAATGGATTGGGCCCAACTCAATCAAAGGAGTAGACCCAACTCTGTCCATGAAATAGACATCACTCAACAAATTGAGTAGGCCCAACTGTTATGACCACATAGAGGTCCTTTTAATCAGGTAGTGTTTAAGATTTTCCCAGACAAGTGACAGGCAAAAAGGCACAGAGAGACCAAATTTGGTTTTCAGTCACTATGCATGTAACATTTATTTAGACATAAGACATTCAGTTAACTATCAAGAGCTCTTTTCCATTCACACACACACTCACACCACATACAACGATCCTTCCCTGAACGGTGATCAGACATCCATGAAGGCGTGGATGGTCTGTAGCCACGGGTACAGGAATCATGAAAGCAAGCCGAAAATGTCCCAGCTCTTATACCTTTTCCATCTCCTTCCTTGAGAACTGCATGCTTTTTGAGCTGGCATGATCTCATGACAGTTCCTTAGACAGTTCCTTAGGCAGAGCAAGGTATGTCCTGTATTCGCAAAGAACTCCCTCAATCATGCCGACAGCTGGTATTGTCTATGTTATGCATGGTCAGCATGACCTCTATGTGGTCATAACACAACTCAATCAGAGGTAGAATGGTTGAGTCAACGTATAAGTAAATACCATTTGCTTAGTGGGTCTCCTCTACTTTAAGAGTCAGCTCGTATGTCCGTGACCTAGCAGCCACCTACTGCTGCAGCTCTGGGTTCGAGTCCCGACTCTTTCCTCTGTTCACTCAGAAAGTATAGAAGGCTAATGTTGGTTGTGACTTTTTGTTGCTATTCTTGTGGTGATGTTGTGTTTTTCCCACCCCAAGACAATCATCAACTCGCTCTGGTTTGGCTATGACATGAAGGCTGCAGTGGAGGAACCCCGGGTACACAACCAGCTGTTCCCACCAGTCACAGCATTGGAGCAAAATGTGGAAAAGGTCTGTACGCCTCTCTCTTTTTGGGCACACAAACTCTTGCGTGTATCAAAATATGAGATGTAAGTCCTTTAAAAAAGAAAGAAAGGAAGGAAGAGAAAAGAAAAGAAAAGAAAAGAAAAAACACAGGATAAAAGGGGGAAATTAATTTTGTTTTTTCCTGGAAAAATTGTGTTTGAGTTTTTCCTGGAAAAGTTGTGAGGAAAAAAATGATTGTGGAATGAACATACGGTTGGACCCCTCTTATCTCCAGGGAATTGATTCCCGGATTTACCGCAGCTACCGGAAACCGAGGATAATAGTGAATCCTATTTTTAAGAAAAGGACTTCTGTTAAAAACATACCACAGAGTTGTGTTGGAGGACCTAGCGATTCCTAGAGAGGATGCCTCTCTAGGCATTTTCCAGCATGACTCTATGGTATGTGTCCCTATATTGTGTCCCATGGATAATGGAAACCATGGATATTGTTTCCATGGATACAGGGGTCCAACTGTATATTTATTCCCTCGGGGGGATTTACGTGGGGTATATATTCCTGGTCTTACCACCAATACGTGAAACCGTGTACAATAGCGAACCACCATAGCATTGTGGTGGGACCTAAGAAATGGCTAGAAAGGACTTCTCTCTAGGCATCCAGTGGCAGTTGACGATAGACTCATGTTCGCTCCCCATAAACCTGCATTATATTCACTTGTATCTATTATAATAATTACATAGAGAAACCAGACATTTATGATGTCTGTATACATTTGGATTTTTATAACAATAATATTTGGGGGGGGGTTGTTGCATTAGCTCAATAAAAAATATAATTACAAATAAATAAATAAACTAGCAAAACCAAATCGACCCTTCACAGTTTGTATAGCTCCATTTTTTGTAACAATTATTTTTTTAAGTAAAAAAAAAGTAAATTCCATTTATAATTATTGTCTGGATAAACTGTACTTTTCAATATTCCAGGCACAATGCTTTCATGCCAAACCCAAATTAGACACAATGCATTTTTTAAATGTTCCTAAAGTAATTATGTGAGTTTTGATTCGTAAAGGGGTTCCTAATATGCTCCAAATTTCCCACATTTTTTGGTGGTGGTGGTGAAAGAGTGAGTTAATTTTAAAAAATTAACCACAGCTTCAAAATATCTGCAAATTTCGCACCTTTAATCAGCACTAGTTCCTTTCTCCATTGACACAAGTGCTGTCAATTTCATTCCCTGTTAATTAAAGTTTCTCCTTCTCCTGCTTTGTTTCTTTTCTTCCTTTCCAGAGTTTGGAAGATGCGCTAAAGAAAAGGAAACACGAGATTACACGGATCCAAAGTGGGGCGGTGGTCCAAGCCATCCTCCGGACAGAACACGGTTGGGCTGCAGCATCGGATTCCCGCAAAGGAGGACACCCAGCGGGATACTAAGCCAGACTCTTATCAGGGAAATTCTTCGCCTCATTTGCAGATAACTAGCCTGCCATTTCCAACAAGCACCAGAGCAAATTAATTTCAGCCTTGTCAGGGGCAAGTAGGTTTAAGGTCAATGTCAGTGGATCGTCCATTACCCTGAAATTTTTCATCCCCATTTCAAAACAAGACAGTGCAAATAATAATGCAGATGTGGCCACTAGACTGCAAATCCCAGCATTCCTCACCACTGGATCTGTGATGGTTTAGAGGGGGATGCTGGGAGATGCAGTCCAGCAACATCTGGAGGGTTGGCACATCGTTCTCCACCCTAGTTGATACGATTAGCAACTTTGCACACCAAGTTATCTCGAAACTCTCCTTGTTTTAAATTTGCTGATAAGATCTCAAATACTGGTTTCTAAATCTTGTGTTGTTGGATCTTTTTAGGACTACAACACCCAGCATGCTCAACCCTTTCCCATGCCCATGGGATTTTGCCCTCCCCAGCCATGGGTTGGGCAGTGGTATGGTGGTCAAAAACCAATTATTCATGGGCTGGAGCTCCACACAACCATCCAAAACATAAGTCTCTTTTCATCTGCAGTCCTCCTCAAAATGCCGTCTCAGTTGCCATTTTAAGAAGGACTCTAGAGGAATATGGAGGTATTTGTGGGTAGCAAAAGGTTCTGTGGGGTGGAAATTGCCTGAAAATCATGCCGTATTTTTTAAAAACTGGGTTTGGGGGACTGGTGGAGAGTTCGAGAGGCCACGAAATCTGTTTCCACATGAGTGCCATGAAGTGGACTTTCCTCTTCCCAGTTTTAAGGCCTCACTCTGTGCTCAAGTCTAACACAGAAGGATCCCAATACGGGTCAAAGATGAGAAACAGGACTGGGTATCACATATGCATTTCGGATTGCAACTCCCATCCTTCCACCACAATTGACTCTATTAGCTGGCCAGCCAACAACTGCTGGGAAAAAGGACTGCGTGGTTGCGATCACCCGTGGTTTGTGCGTTAATTCACAATTCATAATGGTTGGTCCATATTGTCCAGTAACCACAATATTAAACTATAATTTTATGACTATGTTATTTACGGGGGAAACCTGGCTAGACGACAGAAACGTGGTTTGTTTGTGGGGGAGAAAATTGCAAAGGTTTGCTTAGAGATGGGAAACATTTCAAGTTAAGGAAAGACTCGTGCGAAAGATGGTGAACTGAAAGATATGTGACCTCTAAGGGTCATCTAATCCAGCCCCTAAATCCATATAAATGTGTGTGTGTATAAATATATATAAATTCTTCTGAGCATGTTCCATATATATGCAAATGATAAGGAAATCTCTCAACCTCTTGTTTGTGGGAAATAATATTTCTTTTTACACAAACGTTTTTGCTTTCCAAAAAAAAAAAAAAAATTATAGCAAGCTTTCCCCTCCAGGAACAAGAACCCATCACATTATCCAGGTTTTTAAAAATCACTTTGGTAGCAAGACCTGAGCAGCTTCTAGGAGGGGTCTCTGAATTGCAACACAAACATCTCACACACACACAAAACACACACACAAAACCCCACACACACCTTGCTATGGATTTCACAGTGTGGTAAATTCCTGTTTTAAGGGCCATTTCTCTCTCGTTGGACATTGTAGCATTCAATGACCAATACCACAAACAAACATTTAACACACACACACACCACACTCACAGTTGGTTCTTTCCTGTGAAATTTCTGTAGACTTTCACCTGCATTTGCAAGACTTTGGTTGCAAACACAGCCCTGGTTACACACACACCCACAACCCAGATTTTTGCAGGACATCTGCACTACAGAATTAAACCAGTTTGAAACCACCTTTGACTCACCACAGCTTCATCCATCCATCCATCAACCAATATCCCACTTTTTCTCTAGGTGACTCAAAACATGAATTAAAACAAGGCACTTTTTTTTAAAAAAATAAAATAAACCAATTATAAAACTGTTTTTAAAAATTATATCAATACTTTGGAACCACATAATATCAACATAGGGAAGCTTGAGATTTGTAGTTTGCTATGGAGGGAATTCTCTGCTGTATTTCAAGCTCTCCCGTAGCAGAGATTTGTGCTACATACTGCCTCGCCCAGACTGCAGAGCCCTGGATTCCTAGGGGATGGACCCATGGGGAGTGTAATAAATGGACACACTCTCCCAGCATAGCTCACAAAACTATAAATCCCATGATTCCTAAGGGACAGACCCATGGAGAGTGTAATAAATGGATACACCCTCCCTGTGTATCTCACAAAACTATAAATCACAGTGATCCTAAGGGATGGACCCAAGTTAAAGTGGTATCAAACTGCTTTAAAATGTGTGGATGCACTCTCTCCGTGTATCCCACCAAACTACAAATCCCAAGGTCTGTTAACACATAGCCATGGAGAGTTAAAGTGGTATTAACTTGCTATAAACTTTGTGGTGAAAATACATGCTCTACAAATCCCAAGATCCATTAGGTGAGTTAAAGTGGGAATCGGACTGCTATCCGTGTGTGGGACAGATAGCACTCTCCTTGTCTGACCAAACTACAAATCACAGGGCTCTGTAGGGACAGAACCACAGCAGTTAACATGGTATCAAAGTACTGGAAATAAATTCTCTCAGTATATGTCACGAAACTATGAATCCCAAGATTCCTTAGGCATGGAGTCAAAGTGATATCAAACTGCTATCATTCTGTTGTCCAGATACACTTGCTGTCTCTGTCTCACCAAACTACAAATCCCAGGGCTCCATAGGCAGTTAAAGTGGTATTGAGCAGCTATAAACTGTGTAAACGCTCCCACCAAACTACAAATCCCAAAGGTCCCTTAAGACTGGTCTATTTCTCATCAAACTACAATCCCAAAAATCCATGATGGTCATTTAAAGCAGCATCAAACTGGTATGAACTAGGTCGTAGTGCAGACGGAAGCCTTCTCTCTCTATCTCCCACAGTTTCCAAGCGAGTACAGGAAGGCGGTAACACCGTTCGTGTCTGCAAAAATCCCTTGCAGTTCTACGCAAGACAATTCCAGGCCTGTCGGTGCAATAAATCTGTGATCTAGGCTTCGGGATATATAAAGTCCAATTGTTTGCATTCAGAGAGGGAAGAACCCAGGAATGTTTTTACTCTCCATATTTCGGATTTTAGAGTTGAGGGGGTTCTTCACTGCCAGACCCCCCGAAACTACAAAATTCGGCACAGCACATTAGTACCCCGAAGCTTCTCCGTTCTTCCTTTGGTCGGAGTATGGGGTGATGCAGGGTCCGTCTTTGGAAATGCCTTGAACCACATTCAGCAGATAACTGGCCTTGTTTACAGTGTGACCCTTCTGGCGTAAGGCTGCCATGGTTTCCTAGATGGAGAAGAAAAAAGAGGGCAGGGGGAGAAAATAAGATTTTTGGAGGGTTGTGTTGTTTTTAGAGGAGGGTACACTGATGGTGTTGTTATTACTATTATAATTACATCTCAGGCTCGGCCAAATTGATCATCAACAATGGTCCACCCTGGCCTCACATCGGGATGCATGGAGACGCACTATCCACAATGCTGCAGCCTTATTTGAGATCTCACGCTGAACAAGTCTTGAAGAGAAACAACAATGCAGAAAGAATCACAACCCAGAAACATCACCCAAGGAGACCTTCTGCTGTGCTTTTTGCAACCGGACTTGTTTATCTCGGATTGGCCTTTTTAGTCATCAGCGCGCTTGCAGAAAGCACGGGATGAGTCCTTCCTGAATCTTCGTTTGTGAAGAAAAGTCAGAGAGAGAGAGAGAGAGAGAGAGAGAGAGAGAGAGAGAGAGAGTATTATTATTGCTGCTTTAGTTGTAAATTCCTGCATGGCAAAGGACTGGACTAGATGGCATCTAGGTGTCCCCTGATTCTAAGATTCTATTTTGTTCATTTATACCCTGCCTTTCTCCCAGTAATGAGACTCAGAGGCAGCCAACAGCATACCTAGAAACAATGCAGATTAAAAACTGTAGAAAAACTTCAATAAAAATATAAATATAAAAATTTGTTTCAAAGACAATGTAAAGCTTCTCTCTCCTTTCCTCCCACTTTCACTCTCCATTGCTGCGAATGGATTTTGAAATGCAAAATGCAAAAGTAGTTTCCATTCAGTTAACTCTGCAGAAAAATCACACAAAACCATAGTCGCACGGCTCACCTGGTCGAAGTTTCGCTCCACTTCGAGGGAGCCGTTCTTGGCGGCGTAGAAGATCGGAGCCTGAATGGCACCCTCCAGGTCGTACCCAAACCACAGCTTGTTGGTGATGGCCTACGAAGAGGAAAATTGGAGTTGAACACCAAACGAATCCATAATCAATCAAAATCAATCAAGGCACCATCTCACAATCCAGAGATTGGTTTCATCTCTTCTTTTAAAACAATAATAGAAGTAGCTGATTATCATTATTGTTGATATTGACAGATACAGGTTTAGTCTCCCATATCCGGATGTGAAAAATTCAAAATATTCCAAAATTGTCCACGTGAGTGGCTGAGAGAGTGGCACCTTGCTTTCTTTAAACAAGCTTTGTTTAATGGACAAAATTATTAAAAACATTGTGTATAAAACAATCTTCAGCCTGCATGTATCAGGAGTGTATGAAACATAACTTAATTTCATGCTTAGACTTGGATCCCATTTTCAAGATATTTCATTATTGTATATGCAGGTATTCCAAAAATCTGAAATATTCCAAAATTATCCCCATGAGTGGCTGAGATATAGTGACACCTTTGCTTTCTGCTGGTCCAATGTACACATATTTTGTTTAATGCACAAAATTATTTAAAACATTATATATAAAATTACCATCAGGCTTTGCGTATTAGGTATATATGAAACATAAATGAATTTTGTGTTCAGACTTGGGTTCCATCTCCAAGTTATCTCATTATTGAATATGCAAGTATTCCAAAATCCAAATTATTCCAAAATTGTCCCCATGGTGGCTTAAAAGTTTGCTTTCTGAGGGTTCAGTGTACACAGACTTTGCTTAATGCACAAAATTATTTAAGATATTGTGCATAAAATTACCATCAGACAATGCATATATGAAACATAAATGAATTGCATGTTCAAACTTGAGTCCCATTTCCAAGATATCTCATTATTCTATATGCAAATGCATTCCAAAATCTGAAATATTCCAAAACTGTCCTTGTGAGTGGCTGAGATATAGTAACACCTTTGCTTTCTGATGGTACAATGTACACAGACTTTGTTTCATGCACAAAATTATTTAAAATATGTGTATAAAATTACTTTCAGGCTATGTGTATAGGAAAGATAAATTAATTTTGTGTTGAGATTCAGGTCCCATCTCCAAGATATCTCATTATTGTATATGCAAATACAGGCTCCTCCCATGTTTACGTGGATTAGCACCCACAATTTCTCTTACCCGCAATTGAGGGGAAAAGTTCTCTCTAGGCATCTGAAGGACCATAGAGTCACGCTGGAGGTGGTTTCTAGAAATCCGGAGGTCCTACAGCAAGACTCTATGGTCAATTTCCGCCAGAAGTTGACCATAAATTTGCACCAGAGGTGTCCTCTCTAGGCATTTTGTAGGTCCTCCAGTGTGATTCTATGGTATAAATATGGTGGTTTGCTATTATACACAGTTTTGCCAATCCAAATGTACTCCCTGCATAAACGGGGGAGGAACCTGTATTCCAAAATCAGGAAAAAATCCAAAATACATAAAATTTCTAGTGTCCCAAGCATTTTGGATAAATGTTGATACACTGTATATCCTGTCGGACGCAGGATAAAGAAATAAATAGATGGTTAATTATTAAAAGATTAATTAAAGAAGTAAATAGATGACTAATTAAAAGAGCTTTCCACACACCAGCGCTATGGCGGGGATAATGAGCGTCCCGCCTGAGCCACCGATGACCAATTTGGAGTCTCCGTCGTGGGAAATAAGGATGGAGGGAGCCATGGATGATGGGGGCATCTCTCCTGGATGGGAAAAACACATGGAGAAAGCAGTGAAATTATTTGTACCAGAACAACAGCCACTGCAATTTGGACAGGTGTAGACACTTTCTGCCCCAGAAAACCCCGTGATAGGCTCAGGAAACAACCCAAAGTTCGTACTTTGCTTCCTGATGATTCATTGCATACATTGGGGTAGGACTAGATGGCCCCTGAAGTTCTCTTCCACCAGACGAAACTCCAAAGCCGGCCAAATCCACACTACGCAAATAATCCAGTTTTGAAACTGCATTATTATTTGCTATGGCTCCTTTTTATGGAATCCTGGGACTTGTAGGTGGGTTTTTTTGGTGAGACACACTTTGGCAGAGAAGGCCCAATAAAAGACCTTGTAAAACTACAAATCCCAGGATTACATAGGATGGAGCTACGGCAATTAAAACATCGTCAAACTTCATTTATTTCTCCTGTGTTTGCACAGCCTATTTATAGCTCTTTGGTGTTGGAATGAGAGATTTATGCAACAATATTATTATTAATAATGATAGGAATGAAAGATTTATGCAACAACATTATTATTAACAATAATAGGAATGAAAGAATTATGCAACAATAGTATTATTAACAATAATAGGAATGAAAGATTTATGCATCATCATCATCATCATTATTATTATTATTATTGAAAACATCTGGTGCAGAATGATAATTCTTGAGGCTAATGAAACTGTTACCACCTCACCCAAAACCCCAGGAGTTAAATCCAATTTTTTAGGCCCAATAAAAGGGCTGAACAGATGCCTCTGCTTAATTTGCATTCATTCAATAGGTGGGATTTAAACTACAAGCAAACATTGCAATATTTCCCTGCCGCCGATGACCCAAAATAATCAAGAATTGAAGAAAATGGAAAAATAAGCTTTACCTGGAAAGACCTTTTGGTTTGACTGTTTCATGCAGAAATCTGCCAGTTCGTTGTTTAAGATGAGACCCGTCTGCTGGGAATAAACCATCGAGCCAAAGCTGAGGAGAGAAGCGATGGGTGGGGGGAAGGTCCATGAAGGTTTAAATTCATGCACAAATTCCTGCCTGGCAGAAGAGGGGTTGGACTAGATGGCCCTTGGGGGTACCTTCCAACTCTCTAAGATTCTATTACTCTGTCTCCTAAATCATACATCTTCTAAATCAAACATCTTCTAATTCATGTGTCTTATAAATCATGGATCCCTAATTTGTGTGCTTTCTGACTCATGCATCTCTTAAATCATGGGTCTTCTAAATCATGCATCTCCTAAATCATGTACCCCTCATTCACGTTTTTAGAATTCATTCATTTAAAAATCATGCGTCTCCTACATCACGTGCCCCCTAAATCAGGTACCTCCTAAATCCTGCATCTTCTAAATCCTGCATCTTTTATATCATGTGCCCCCAAAATCATGTGTCTCCTAAATCATGCATCTTCTAAATCATGCATCTCCTAAATCATGTGTCTCCTAAATCATGCACCTCCTAAATCTTATGTTCTCCTCTAAATCATATGTCTCCTAAATCATGCATCTCCTAAATCATGTGTCTCCTAAATCATGCATCTCCTAAATCATGTGTTCTCCTCTAAATCATGTGTTCTCCTCTAAATCATGTGTCTCCTAAATCATACATCTTCTAAATTATGCATCTCCTAAATTATGTGTCTCCTACATCATGCGTCTCCTCTAAATCGCATATCTTCTAATTCATACATCCCCTAATTCACGTGTTTTCTAAATCATGCATCCCCTAAATCCCTTGTCTTCTAAATCATGTGACTCCTAAATCATGCATCTCTTAAATCATGTGTCTTCTAAATTATGTATCTCCTAATTCATCTGTTTTCTAACTCATGATCTTCTAAATAATGTGTATTCTAAATCATGCATCTCCTAATTCACATGTTTTCTAAAATCATGCATTTTCTAAATCATGTGTCTTTTATATCATGCATTTCCTAAATCATGTGTCTTCTAAATCATGTGTTTTCTAAATCATGCATCCCCTAAATCCTGCATCCTCTAAATCCTGCATCTCCTAAATCACACATCTCCTAATTCACGTGTTTTCTAAATCATGCATCTTCTAAATCATGTGGCTTTTGAATCATGCATCCTCTAATTCATGTGTTTTCTAAATCATGCACCCCCTAAATCATGCATCCTCTAAATCATGCATCTCCTAAATCACGCATCTTCTAAATCAAGTGTCTTCTGAACCATGCACCCCCTAATTCACGTGTTTTCTAAATCATGCTTCTTCTAAATCATGCAATTTCTAAATCTTTGCCTCAGTCATGCTTCTTTTCCCATTTGCCAGTTTAACCATCCTTACGGGTGGTTGATGGTGCTGGTGGCGGAAACGGCGCTCCCATCTTCCACCAGGACTGCCACGTGGGAGGTACCGTACGGCCCTGATCCCACCCGGGTGAGGTTGTAATATGCCGCTGGGTGGTCTCCTCGTGCATCAATGCGTTTTCGGACCGCGGCGGCAAAAGAGTCTGAGGTCAGGTGGTTAATAACATCCTGGAAAAGAAATGGAATAAATCGGATCTATCAAGAAACAAAGCCTCCAAGCAGTCACCGGGATCCAAACATTGGCTTACAAAATGCAAGGAAATTAAAAATGTTGAATGAATTTTACAAGAAGGGAAAGGAGGAGACGGACCTCTCCGATTTCAGAAAAATATGGGTCATCTAGTTTCGCTTTTTGGCCGTTGGCGAACTTCAGCGCTTCGGCGATGTAATGATAAGCCTCCACCTTCCGACTGGTGGTGTTGACAGAGTCCTTGGTGAAGTTGAACCCTGGTAAAATGTTGAGAAGAAAGGTATAAAATTAATAAAAGAAATAAAATAGGTTAGGTGGTCAGAGGTTGGCCAGTGGGTGAACAGCCATTGAATTTCTGCAACTTAAAAAGAAAAAAGAAAAAAAAGTTTTGTTGTCAAATTTCTGCCTGTAAAAGCATTTTAATAAATAACAGATCAGTAAAAATTTATAATTAATCATAGTAAAGGAAGGGCAGGAAACAATAAAGGCATTAAGCGCCTTAATGCATTGACCATTAAGAAACATCAATGCATTTAAAATCGTAAAAGTAAAATAAAATATTAATCAGTCCAGTTTTCAGTAGAAAAGGGTGCGAATTCTCTGTTTTTTGGAGGAACTCAAGAGGAAAGGGTGGTGGGCAATACCATGTAACCATTTGCAAGGATTGATTTGTCTCCAAATTTTGCAAAGACTCTCCAGAGAGAGGTCCTGGTCGTTGTGGCTCCAGGACTCACCTTCCACTCGGCTCTGCACCCAGCTCCTTTATTTAAATAACATTTAGGGAACATTTAGCCTAAAGCAGTTGGATGTAGAGCAGAGTGGAGGGTGAATCCTGGCAGCCACAACTCCAGAACATGAGGCAACCACACTAACTGGTCAGGGAGAGTGGCTAGTCTTCCACTCGTTACCTTTCAGGATGTTGAGGATGAAGAACAGGATAGGTCCGGCAGCAGGTCGTGGGGCGGAATAAATGGTGTAACTTCCCAGTTCAGACTTCACAGCAGACTTGACGCTCACTTGGTAACTCCGGAGGTCCTCCAGCATTAAGCTGCCACCTGTGAAAGGAGAGGGAAGAGAAGGAATCTTTCAATAGAGTTGGGAGGGGATCACCAAAGATCATCTAGTCCAACCCCAGGCCATGCAGGAAGTTCTAAGAAAAATGTGAATTCCTGAGTCCCCCCCCCCACAAAAAACCCCCACCAATCATTCCCTAAGGTTTGCAATTCAGAGGTAAGGAGGAGTAAACCAATAATGAGGGGGATGATTAGATGGTTATGAGCTGGTTTCGTTGCAGTTCAATTTTGGACGACGCTCACAAAGCAGATTCAGTTCCAAAGGTGTCCAAATTCTTTTTCAAAGACCCCAAAATTTAAAAGCTTGATCTGAGAAGGAGTGTAAAACATCCTCCTGTGTTCCTGCCTACAACAGAAATACCTTAATAAGCATGTGCAAAAAAGCAAAGCAGAGAGAGGAAAAGGGGAGAGCAATTAAATCTATCTCCCACCATTTATTCCCAGCATATTAGTCTAAAAGCCTGGTCATCAAAATGGGGGAAATATTCATGTAATTTCTTGCCTCCGGTACCCAAATTTTCCTATTAAAGAAGTAATAATGTCCAGAAATACACTGAATTCTTGGTTTTAGCAGAGGTCTGATGATATATATATAGCTATTCAAGATGATGATGATGATGATATATTAGCAACCTCTTCCTCTCCAGGGATTGCTTATCCAGGCTGCTTCAGAAGAATGATGCAAGGAAGGAAGAGGTGGGATCAAGACTGCAAAACGGAAATCTGGGGAAATCTATATTTTTAAAGGAAACGGGTTCAGGATTTTTATACTGTATTTGAAAATCTATATTGTGAAAGAATAGGGAGTCAGCAAAGGAAGGTCATAAATATTTATTTCCCACTCTGCCCAGTTTGCTTTGGTCTCTTTCCGGGTTCAATTGTGAGCCAAGTATATAAACAGAGGCTGGAAAGAGTACTTCTTTGGGTTTCTCCATGGGAAAGGAGTGGACTAGATGGCCCTTGGAGGACCCTTTCCCAACTAATCATGAGCAGGAATATAGACAGAGGCTGGTCCTGGTATCTCTGGGTTTCTCCATGGGAAGGGGTGGACTGGGTGGCCTTTGGAGGGCCCTTTCCCAATCGATCGTGAGCATGAATATAAACAGAGGTTGGACAGGCCTGCTTTTGTCTGAAGATTAGAAATCTGCTGTAATTAGTAATCAATAGTAATTAAACCTTAGTTTTTAAATGTATTTTCAGAAACCTGGTAAGGAAATTGAATATGTTTTCCTGGGACTGCCACCAAAAAGACCCCACTTCTGTCCAGAATGAATAAAAAGTAATTTTCTCAGTGAAACTATTATTAATTTCACGCCTGGATGGAGGGGAATAACGGTTTGTGGAAGGGTGGGATGGATGGAACATGAGGGCCCACCTTCACTCCTCACGTCCTCCACCATTTTCTTCGCTGTCTCCCCCAGGTAGAGTTCGTCGGCGCCATTTTCGGCCACCGCCTGCAGGGTCTCTGCCAAGGCTGGCCAGTGGAGGGGGTCTCCGGTCCCCAGGATATTTCCTCGTTCATCAGAAAAAAGTTTGCTATGAAAGAAAAAAGAAACAAGATTTCCAGCTCTTATTCATGGCCGGCTATGGGTTGGACTGGATAATCTTTGAGGGTCCCTTCCAGCTCTAAGGTTCTACAATCCTTACAACAGAAATCAGCAATAGGAACTGTTCCAAAAAAACCCCAGGAACTAGCTGGGGTGTTCAATTACTGCGTATTCATGGCTGGCAAGGCATTGGACTGGATGACCTTTGAGGTTCCCTTCCAGTTCCAGGATTCTACGATCTTCAGCACCAAAATTGTTCCGAAAAGCCCAAGAAATTAACTGAGGTGTTCAAGTGCAGTGGACGGATTTGCTCAAAGAGACGGGACTTTTTCATAGCAGTGCTTAAGATTAAAATTTGCCATTTAACCTTAAAATTAAATTTCCAACATTTAAAATTAAATTTGAATTTAACATTTTCAACATTTAAAATTACCGTTACTGTACATTTAAAATTATGTTGTTGCATGCCTTTGAGTCATTCCCGGCTTATGGCGGTGCTAAGGGAAACCAACCAAACAGTTTTCTTGGTCTAAATTTCTTCAGAAATTGTCTTTGCCTTCCTCTGAAGCTGAGTGAGTGTGACTTCACCCACCAGTGGGTTTCCATGGCTGAGTGGAGATTCGAACCCTGGTCCCCCAAGAGTCCAACACTCAAACCACTACACACCACATTCTATTTAATTTAACATTTAAAAATAAAGTTAAAAGGTTTCTGCCATTAGGACAAAACTATTTTAAACAGGTATTTAAAATGAAAAAGGGGAAAAATGATTTCAGAGCAATAATAAAAAAAAATTCAGAGTATAACAAATAAACAATTTCAGAGTATAATTAAAAACCAAAGAACTTGACAATCAAATAATAAAAGATAAACAGCCTAAAATATATATTAGATGACAAAAAATAAAATAAGTTGGCATGGTTAATGGATGATGGGATTTTAAAACTCTCATCTTGAACGGCAGCGGTCAGTCTAGATTACCTCCAGGTCTCCGCTACCCAATACAGTAATGCGATTTTTAGGACATTTTCCAGATTGGGAGAAGAGACTGTATCCCGAGAAAGGAAATATTCCCAAGGAAGAAAGTTGGTATGCTTAATGGATGATGGGTTTTTAAAACTCTCATCTCGATTGGCAGGGGGTTAGTCTAGATGACCTCCATGTATCCTCCACACAAAAATGGTATTTTTAGGATCTTTTCCAAAATTGGGAGAAGAAAATGTAATATCCATTAATGGATATATATATATCTCCTCTTTACCGTAAGGAGGTCCGGTTCAAAACCGGCTGCAGCATCGGGTGGTTCAAGAACCGGCCCAAGACTTCTGGGATCCGGATTCCAGAGCGAAGGATCTCGATCGTGGGTTCAAAAAGCACCTTCCAAGGCAATTTCCCGTAGCGCTTGTGGGCTTCCTCATAGCCCCGAAGTTCCCCGGGAACAGCAATCCACTGAGGCCCTGCAGGTGCAAATTTTAATGGTATTTAAAATTATGTTGGATAGAGTTGGACTAGATGACCACCTGGTGTCCCAATTCTACAACTCTATGATTCCAACAGCTTCCAAAATGGGAGAAGAGAGTTTGTCCCAAGGAAGGAAACCTCTGTGGATTTATTTCCTGCATTTGTGGGGGTGGACTAATGACCCCCACAAAACAAGAAACCCCCATGATGTTTTTTATATGTGTGTGTCCACTCTGGCTTCTAGTCTGAACTTTAAAGGAACTGTTTCCAACCTGCTGGACCTTAGAAGAGGTATCCCCCACTTGCTGAGCCTATTTTAAAAGCAGAGGTGTAGGATCCACATCAATAAAGTGAAGGGCAGAGCATCCGCTCCAGATTTTAGTCCAAACTTTAAAGGAACTATTTCTAAAGATTTGGGGGGAGTATAGGGTCTGTGTCTAGCGGGTGTGGAAGTTGAATCAACTCTGTGAACTGCATCTCCCAGCATCCTGGACCTATTTTGCGAAGACATGAGAGTCGGTGTCGAATCCACTCCCAGGTTCTAGTCTGAACTATAAAGGAGCTTTCTCTACCAACCTCCTGAGCCTACTTTTCTGTAAATAAGGTCCAGGTTAGTACTTGTGGAGTGAATCCACTCTGTACTTTAGTACAAACTTTTAAAGGAATATTACCCTCAAAGACTCCAAACCTGTTTGTAAAGTTCAGAGTACAGTTGCCCCTCGACATTCGCAGCTTTCACATTCGTGGTTTTGATTATTCGCGGTTTAGCCCCAGCCCCTTAGGGAAGGCTGCCGAAAGGCAGGGCAACCTCCTGCCTGCACCTTCTCCGGCCTTCCAGAGGCGGCTCCGAGACTTCAAAGCCCCGGAGTCTGCTCAGGAAGGCCGGGGGGTGGGGCGGTCAGCCTCCCTCCCTCTGCCTTTCCCGGCCTTCCTAAGGGGACTCCGAGGCTTCTAAGACCCAGAGTCCCCTCAGGAAGGCCAGGGAGAGGCCAGGCAGCTTCCCTCCCACCCACCTGCTGCCTTCCCCGGCCTTCCTAAGCGGGCTCCGGGGCTCCAAAGCCCTGGAGTCTGCTCAGAAAGCCTTCTCCCCGCCCGCCCGCTGCCTTCCCTGGCCTTCCTGAGGGGACTCTAAGGCTTCTAAGCCCCGGAGTCCACACAGGAAGGCCGGGGAGAGGAAGATAGCCGCCCGCCCGCTGCCTTCCCCGGCCTTTTTAAGCGGGCTCCGGGGCTCCAAAGCCCCGGCGTCCACTTCGGAAGGCTGGAGAGGCAGCGCAGCCTCCTCCCCACCTGCCCGCCCGCTCCCGTCCCCAGCCTTCCGAAGTGGGCGCCGGGGCTCCAAAGCCCTGGCGCCTGCTTCAGAAGGCCGGAGAGAGGCAGTGCAGCCTCCTCCCCACCCGCCCGCCCGCCCGCTCACCCTCCCACCCGCCACTGTCCCCGGCCTTCCGAAGCGGGCGTGGCGGCTCCAAAGCCCCGGCGCCCGCTTCAGAAGGCCGGAAAGAGGCAGCGCAGCCTTCTCCCCACCTGCCCGCTCACCCGCTGCTGTCCCCAGCTTTCCAAAGCAGGCGCGGGGGCTCCAAAGCCCCGGCGCCCGTTTCAGAAGGCCGGGGGGAGGCAGCACAGCCTTCTCCCCACCCACCCGCCTGCCCACCTGCCCGCTGCCGTCCCCAGCCTTCCTAAGCGGGCTCCGGGTATTCTAAGGCCCGGAGTCCCCTCAGGAAGGCTTGCGGAGAAGCCAGCCAGGCTGGCCAGACACCTTCCTGTTGCCTCCCTCCCTCTGGGGGGGGGGTTTGCCGGAAGCAGTTGTTATTCACAGTTTTTCCACATTTGCAGGGGTCTCAAGAACGTAACCCCCGCGAATGTGGAGGGACGACTGTAGTAGACGGAGCAGATTGGCAAGGACTACAATGACAGGAGAGCCACCATCCACTATTGAGTACCTCCACACTGCAGCTTCATGGGCCACAAAGTCCCTTTGGCTACTGGCCCATTATCCCCCAAAACTTCACCCCAACCCATCCGGTTAATTAATATTAATCAAGTTATTACCTGGTAATATTCCGTCCCGGCAATGATCCAACAAATCCTTTGGGGTCCCTCGGGGTGCCCTTTCCCGAGCATTGATCACTTCCACCTTGCCTAGAAATCAGAAGAGACCCTCCCATATTAATTAGCATTAATCTTAATATTATTAGCATTATTAGCCTTTTAATATTAATTATTCATGTATTTCCCCTCCCCATGTATTTTGCTGTATTCTCTCTCTCTTTCTCTCTCTCTCTCTCTCTGGCTTTTCTTCGCAAACGAAGATTCAGGAAGGACTCATCCCGCACTTTCTGCAAGTGCGCTGATGACTAAAAAGGCCAATCCGAGATAAACAAGTCCGGTTGCAAAAAGCACAGCAGAAGGTCTCCTTGGGTGATGTTTCCGGGTTGTGATTCTTTGCTGTATTAATGTTATATTAATTGCATATTTTTCCTCTGTCCATCTCTGGTTTTCAGTCTGAGCTTTAAAGGTGATGTCTCCAAACAAGCTCAGCAGCACCTTTGGGAGCAGCTCAAGTTCTGACTAAAACCCAGAGCAGAGTCACTGCCAAACCTCTTTCTCTCTCCCTGGATTTTAGTCCAAACTTTTCAGATACAATATCCAACATGTACTGAACCCCCTCCCCAAAAAATGCTGAAGCACCTTAGAGATGAAAAGTTCAGACTAGATCCCAAAACAGAATGGCTGTAACCACCTTGATTTCTCCACCAATTAACCCCACATATCTTTTTCTGGGCTTTAGTCAGAACTTTAACAACAAGGTCCAAACTCCCAAAAGTCTCTTTCAGTACTGCAGCCCGTTTAAAGTTCAGACTAGAAACTGGAGCAGACCTGATGTCGCAACCTTGATTCCTTCACAGATTAATTCCACCTCTCTTTGTCTCTGTGTTCAAAACACCAAAAGAAGGTGAGGCAGCAGCAACTTTAACATTCAAACTAGAAACCGGAGCAGATTTGGCACCATAGCCTTGATTCCTCCATACATCAGTTGTACCTCTCCCTCTATCTATCTGTCTCTGCTCTCTGAACACTGGAAAGGCTCAGTCACTATCCTGGAGATCACCTCTTTAAAGTTCAGACTAGAAACCGGAGCATATTTGTCACCACAACCTTGATTCCTTCCACACATCAGTCGGACCTCTCCCTCGGTCTATCTGTCTCTGTCCTCTGAACACTGAAACCAGACTCAGTCAGTATCCTGGAGGTTGCCTCTTTAACATTCGGACTAGAAACCAGAGCAGATTTGTCACCACAGCCTTGATTCCTCCACACACATCAGTCCCACCCACCTTTCCATCTCTCTATCCATCTATCTGCCCTCTGAACCAAGGCTCAGTCACTATCCTGGAGGTGGACTGTATACAGTTCGGACTAGAAACCGGAGCAGATACAATACCACAACCTTGATTCTTGCATAAATTCATCCCTATTGTTACCTTCCTTCTCTCTCTCTCTCCTTCTCTCTTCCTGCCCTGAAGAGGAGATTTTTTTTGCGGGGGTGAGATTTTGGGGTGACGTTGTCCCATGGCGCCTACCTACCCGTGGTTGCATCATAGACGGTGAAGATGACGCCTCCCCCCAGCCCCATACTTTGGGGGTTGAGGACTGAGGTGCAGACCAAGGCTGCGATGGCAGCGTCCACAGCCGAACCGCCGCGTCTTAAAATGTCCCTGTGAGGCGGGACAAAACAGAATAATTTCATGCATTACATTCATTTAATTGCATTTTCTTCATTTAAAAAGCATATATTTTCCAGTAAAAAATACAAAATTAGCACTAAAAGAAGATTAAGTCCTTCCTTGATTAAAGCAATAAAGTTGTTAAAACCATCACAGAAATCACCAAAATCATCACCCGCAAAGGGAAAGCATTGCTTAGAATTATAGGACAGAGGACACCTGACAGTCATCTAGTCTGACCCCCCCCGATGCCGGTCGAAGAAATTTTGCAACTGCTTCCTTCCTCCTCTGTAACCCATTTATCACCTGTGATTGGAAGCAGATGTGTTTGCAAACTCTTTTCTTCTCAGAAGAACAGTCAAGCCTTGGGGATTTGGATAACTTGGCTGGGAGGCCCATGTATGGACTTTGTGGTTTTGGCAAAGCCATGGCGACACCACACGTGGCCCTCTATATATCGCCCACTAAATGTGGCCCCACCATACGTGGCCCTCTACATATCACCCATTAAATGTGGCCCATTGAATGTAGCCCCACCATACGTTGCCTGCAATATAACACCCATTAAATGTGGCCTATTAAATATGGCCCACCATATCTGGCCTGCTATATATCACACATTAAATGTGGCCCACCATACGTGGCCCACCCTATGTGGCCTGAAATATGTGGCCCACTTGTCCTAGGTGGCCTGCCCTATATAGCCAGTTAGTATGCAGCCCACTGTATGTGGGGCCAGTCTCTGTGGAATGCTGGGATTTGTAGTTTTGGCAAGGTATTCCCAAGCTCATGTTCCCCTCGACAGGGCTTTAGCAGGGAATTCCAAGTACACCCCTCCCAGAAAACTACAAATCCCAGGGTTGTTCAGGATGCCAGTGCCATGGCAAGCTAAAGTCACTTCCTCCCTACCCCACCCATGACTCTTCAGGGGCCAGAAGGTGGGACGGTTATCTTTCCGACAACAGGCGTCCTCTTATCACAAAATGGCTGGGTGTCCTGTGCATCTTATCTGCTGCTCACAGGCCATTCAGAGCATGTGGTGAGCTTGTTACAAGGATACGAATTAAAAAGGAGATAGTAAGAGAGATGGAGAGAGAGAGCATTCTGGGGGTGGGAAGGTCCTGACTTCGGTGGACTGCATTTTCCATCATTCTGCTTAATTGGCTGTATGCATGTTGAGGGGGCAGGCAAGTTTACAAAGCTTTGATCTTTGTAATGGCAAATGGGTTATGGATTGGGACCTTTCTGTCAATCTATCTGTCTATCTATTTACCTATTCATCTTTCATCTATTTATTTATCTATCAATCAATCATCTATCTATCATTTCTGTCTAGCTATCTATCAATCATCTATCAATCATCTATCCATCATGTCTATCTATTTATCTATCAATCATCTGTCTATCAATCTATTATCTATCAATCATCTATAAATCATCTGTTTGTCTGTCTGTCTATCATCTATTTATGTATCTATCATCTGTCTGTCTAGTTATCTATGTATCAATCATCTATGTCTATCTATCAATATCTATCTTTGTCTATCTATCATCTGTCTATTTATCTATCAATCAATCAATCATCTGTATATTTGTCTATCATCGATCTGTCTATCTATCTATGTATTAATCAGCTATCTATTTATCTATCAATCATCTGTCTGTTTCTCTATCTATCCATTTATCTATGTCTATCTATCAATCATCTATCTATTTATTTATAATCATCTGTGTCTGCCTATCTGTCTATCATCTATCTATCTATCTATCTATCAATTATCTGTCTATCCATCTATATCACCTCTTTATCTCAGCCATCCAGGTAGACAATTTTGGAATATTTCGGATTTCCGGATACAGAAGACTCAACCCTGTACCTTTATTGGTCCAACCGAAATGTGTAAAAATACATGCGTGCAAGCTTTCGAAGTTACACTAGCTTCTTCATCAAACAAAAAGATGTTTTGAAATCATACAGGAGAAGAAAAAAGTGACAACATCAGAGTCACAGGCCTATATTTTGATTTCAGATTAATATTATTATTTTTCTGTTGTATTTCAATTGGTTTGGAAGGATTTCATTGGGCTGAAAGGCAGGATATAAGTCTAATAAATAAATAACATTTTTGCATCGTGTCTTTCTTGCTTTCTTTTCTTTTTTGCAATTTTTTTAAAAAAATAAATCCCATGCCAGGTCTGCTCCCTTTTTGCAAATTAATTTTCTGCTGTTGGGGTCCTAACCATTGAAAATACCTCCTTCCAACGAAGGAACGGATGGACAGATGGATTTAAAATTGAATGGTACAGAGAACATGATGGCTGTAAAAAAAATTTTTTTCCAAATATGGGCAGAAGAGGCCATAAAAGGGATTAAGTGGAGATGAAACAGCCTGAGAGAAGAACAGAGTCCAAGGAAAAGAGATTTGCTCTCCAATTGTCTAAACAATTGTAGAGTTCAATGGGAAGATAGCGAGGAGATTAGGGGGGAAATGTCTTAAAAAGTCATACAAGTGGAAAAAACCCAAATCGTCCCTCTTGTGGGGGGGGGGCTCCTGACCTATTTTGCAACCTCAGCATCCATATCTCCCTGCCTTCCTTTTGCAAAAAAAATTGCAAAAATTTCCGTTTGCAAAAGATTTGCAAAAATAAATAAATAAATAATAAAAAAATAAAAACATTCCCTTTTGCAAAAGATTTGCAACGATTTTTTTTTTTTTTGCAAAAATTCCAAAAGATTTGCAAAGATGTGGCAAAAGAATTAAAAATAAATACAAGAATGACAAATCCGTCAGGGTTTCTTCGCTTATCCGACACCCCAAATCCATCAGGAATACTGTAATTTAAATTTTCCTATGCCTGACTCACAATTTGAACCCAGACAGTTTCATGTTTTGGTGCAAAAAGGACATTGCAGGGAAAAGGTTTTTAAAAACCAAACACATCCACTTTAAATATATAGTTAATTTAATTTTTTTTTATATCGTCTTCTGGAATCTCACTTGGTCAGGATTTTGGGACCTGCAGTCCAACCATAACTTTCCCAAGCACTGATAGAAATGTTATTTTAATTTATTTTGCTTCTGTTTGGTTAAAGCTGAATACTTGATGAACAATCAGGCATTAGTTCATTTGGTTCTGTGCTCTGTTTTATGTAAAAACAAAGACACAATTAATTGGAGTTACATCATTGGGTTTTTTGCTCTGTTCTAAATAGAATGTTAAGTTTAAGCACAAGTTAAAAACCCATCTCCTCCAAAAAGACCTGAGGACTTAAGGGGAGGGGGGTAGATGAAGAGAAGCCAGGCATGCAGGCAGAAGTCCAACAGGGAGGGTTCAGGCATAAATACAACCAGGAGAGTGGAGGCAATAAAACTGGAAGGATGCAGGCAGAAATACAACAGGGAGGGTGCAGGCAATATAACAGAGAGGATGAAGGTCAAAATACAACAGGGAGGGTGCAGGAAATACAACTGCAAGGATGCAGGTAGAAATACAACAGGGAAGGTGCAGGAAATACAACTGGAAAGATGCAAGTAGAAATACAACAGGGTCCAGGAAATGCAACTGGAAGGATGCAGGGAGGTTACAGGTAGAAATACAACTAGAAGGGTGCAGGAAATACAACTCGAAGGATGCAGGCAGTAATACAACAGGGAGGGTGCAGGTAGAAATTCAACAGGGAGAGAGCTCAATTACAGGTAAAACAGATGAACCTGCATTGCTGAGGCCCAGCAGATCTGGGCCACAGAGCTGGGTTAGAAAGTAGCCAAAGGTGTTGAGGAAAAAGTGGGATATGATTGATTGATTGATTAGCACCAAAGACCACCTACCTGCCAACCTGTGAACAGGTCCGGGTGTCAGCAGCCACCGCGGCATGGGCGTAATGTGGGGGAGCGCAGTGGGGCCGGGTCAGGAGCACTGCAAGGATCACAGCAGCGGCTGCCACAGCAGTGAGGACTAGAAACACCAAACACCAAAGCTTCCTTATGGAAAGAGGCATGGTGAAAAGAGGAAGAGGAAGAAGAGGAGGAAATAGGAGGAAGAAGAGAGGAAGAGAAGGAGGGAGAAGAGGGGGGAAGGGAGAAAGAAGAAAGGAGGAAGAAGAGGAGAAAGAAAAGGAGGGAAAGGGGGGAAGAAGAGGAGAAGACGAGAAAGGAGGAGGAAGGAGGAAAAGAAGAGGGGAATGAAGAAGAATGGAGGAAGAGAAGGAGGAGGAAGACGAAAAAGAGACTGAAATAGGAGGAAAAGAAGGTGAGGAAGAATGAAGGAGGAGGAAGAGGAGAAAGAAGAGGAGGAAAAAGAGAGGAAGAGAAGGAAGGAGGAGGAGGAAGAAGAGGAGGAGGAAGATGAACAGAAGAGGAGGAGGAAGGAGGAAGAGGAGGAGGAGGGGGAAGAAAAGGAGGAAGAAGAGAGGAAGAGGAGAAAGAAGGAGTAAGGAGATGAGGAGGAAGATGAAGAACAGGAGTTGAGGGGAAAGAGGGAGGAAAGGAGGGAGAAGAGAAAGAAGAAAAGAGGAGAAAAAGGAAGAAAAGGAGGAAGAAAAGGAGAAAAGAGGAGGAAGAGGAGGAAGTGGAAGGAAGGAATAAGAAGAGGATGAGGAGGAAGATGAGAGGAGGAAGAAAATGTGAAGAAGAAGAGGAGGAAGATGAATGAAGAAGAACAGGAGAGGAGGAGGAAGGAGAAGAGGAAGAAAAAGAGAGACCGAAAAATAAGAGGAGGAAGAGAAGAAGGAAGGAGGAAGGAAAGGAGAGAGAGTTTCCTTCTGGTTGCTTCTTAGTTTTGCTCTGGCTGCATGGCTGTATCCACACCCGGCTGCCTGTTTTTGCCTAATCTCTCTCACCTGCTTGCCGCCTGCCTTCTCTTCCTTCCTTCCTTCCTTCTGCAAGAGAGAGGGAAGGAGAAAAAAGTTCTGACTTTAACAGGCATGGCTCCAAATGCAGATAGGCAGAGAGAGGGGAGTGACCAAAACTAGGATGACAACACCTCCTCTTCTCCTTCTTCGAAAGACCTCTGCAAAAAGAAGGGGAGGGGGGATTTTTTTTTTGCACACAAAACCAACACAACACACACACACACAAATCTTCCGGCCTTGAAAAGAAATCTGCAGAGAAGCAGCAGCCAGTTTCCTTCTTTTCTTGCTGTGTTTATTCAGCTTCTGGAATTATTTATGTTTTTGGCCAAAACAGCTGTGGGAATTTTAACACAAGAGTTTTTAAAAACATTTTCCTGAGCTTTTTCCAGAACCGATCCTTGGAAATCCGATTGTGGGACCAGGCTGCGTCCAGATACGCACAGGGCACATAAATTAAACTTAAAATAAAATAGGATTATTGCATTATTAATGCACCTTTTTGTTGGATAGCAGCAGGTCTCTTAACACAGGCTCGCAGTAGGGTAGTCCAAAAGAAAGGGGGGAAAGTCTGGAAACAGGTTGGACTGCCCTTAAAGCAAATTAGAAAGCTGGGCCAAAACTAACAAAATGAATTTCAACAGGGAGAAATATCGGATACTACACTTGGAATTTTGGAATTTTGGAATTTTTATTGGAATAAGACCATTCTACTAAAAAATACACCCGACCGCAAAAAGCCATAACAACAACGCAAAAATAATACTAATTGTTTTCCTCTTTTCTTACTAATACAAAAATAAATCTATCCTAACACTAATGTATTTTTCCTCTTAATCTAAACACACTATTATCACATTATATTTACACATTACGGTAGTAAAAATGAAAAGCAGAGATATAGGATGGGTGACACCTGGCTTGATGGCAGTACATGCAAAAGGAATCTAGGAGTTTTAGTGGACCACAAGCTGAACATGAGCCAGCAGTGTGATGCAGCAGCTAAAAAAGCCAATGCGATTCTAGGCTGTATCAATAAGAATATAGTGTCTAGATCAAGGGAAGTCATAGTGCCACTTTATTCTGCTTTGGTCAGACCTCACCTGGAATACTGTGTCCAGTTCTGGGCACCACAATTCAAGAAAGATATTGAGAAGCTCGAATGTGTCCAGAGGAGGGTGACCAAAATGATGGGAGGTCTGGAAACTATTATGCTCTATGAGGAGAGGCTTAGGAAGCTGGGTATGTTTAGCCTGGAGAAGAGAAGGTGAAGAATGGACACGATGGCCATGTTTAAATATTGGACGGGATATAATACTGAGCATGGAGCAGGCTTGTTTTCTGCTTTTCCAGAGACTAGGACATGGAGCAATGGGTTCACACTACAGGAAAAGAGATTCCACCTAAACATTAGGAAGAACTTCCTGACAATAAGAGCTGTTTGGCAGTGAAATGCATTGCCTTGGGTTGTGGTGGAGTCTCCTTCTTTGGAGGTTCTTAAACAGAGGCTGGATGGCCATCTGTCATTGGGAGGGCTTGGATTGTGTCTCCTTGCATGGCAGAAGGGGGTTGGATTGGATGGCCCTTGGGGGTCCCTTCCAACTCTATGGTTCTATGAGCTCTCCATGGTGCTGGAATTGTTAGCCACTAGAAGCTAGGTAGCCATCTGTCATTGGGAGGGCTTTCTTTGATGGTGTCTCCCTACATGGCAGAATGGGGTTGGACTGGATGACCCTTGGGGGTACCTTCCAACTCTATGGTTCTATGATTCAATGATTTGAAGAAGAGGAAGAGGAGAAAGAAGAAGAAGAGTAGGAGAGGAGGAATAAGAGGAAGGAGGAGAAAAGGAAGAAAAGGAGGAAGAAGAAGAGAAGGAAGAACAGGAAGGAGGAGGAGGAAGAAGAAGAGGAGGAGGAAAGAGAAGAGAAAGAGGAAGAAAAAAGGAAGGAGGGGGAAGAGGGGGGAAAGGAAGAGAAGGAATAAAATGAGGAGGAAGAAAAAGAGAAGGAAGGAGAAGGAAGAAAAGGAGGAAGAAGAGGAAGAGGAGGACCAGGAAAAAGAAGAAGTGGAAGAAGAGGAAGGAGAAGAAAAGGAGGAGGAGGAGGAAACATAATCTAATTTTGGTTAATTTCTCCCCCCTTTGTACCCTGGTAGGATTTGGAAGCAATGGACCGATCTAGGGAAATTCCTTCCAAACAAGGGGGAGCTTTCTTCTCTTTCTTCTTCTTTTTAATTCATGACTGGACTTGCCTGTTTTTCTTTTGTTAAAGGCAACAGAACCGCAGACAGACAGGGAAGAGAGAAAGAGAGAGAGAGGATCTCACTTAATTCAATAATTATTATTTTTAATGGCCTGGCTTGCATGAGGTTGTGGTTTCCCCCTTTCATTTTATCCAGATTACGTGTTATTTTTCTCCCCTCTTTCTGGCACAATAGGAGGGATCATTTTTTTCAGAAGTCAGCTGTTTTATGGGAAATATAATCCAATTCTCCCGGGTGCATTTAGAAACAAACATGACCAGAATTTGCCAGTAAGATTTTAAGCATCGTTTCATGGGTTTTCCAGAATTGCAGATTTTAAAACCTTAATGAGTAAGTTTTTAAAAAAAAAAAAAATTATTCTTTGGTCTCCTCGTGGGCTATCCAGAATTGCAAGCGTTTTCCTCTGCTTAAAATTGCAAATTTAAAAGGCTAAAATAATAATCTGATTCTCCTCCCTCATTCTCTATGGGTGCAAATAGATCTAGTTATGATTATTTTCCCATTCTGTGCTACCCAGTTTTGGCAAATTTAAAAGGCTAAAATGATATGATTCCCCCCGCCCTCATTTTGTGCAATTTGTGTTTGCAGATTTAAAAGCTTTGTGTAGTTATGATTGTTTTGCTATCCAGTTCCCCACTGGGAAATTTTGGGTTCTCCCACCCTGCTCAGAAGTTACACATAAAGTAGTTACACACAATAAGTTACTTTTCTCACCCACAAGGGCAACTTTTAAAAAGTAATGCAACTGATGCAACAAGTTAATCTGCCACTAGGGGGAGCTGGTGGTTTTCCATATCAAGGGGAGGGGGGATGACTGTATCTCTGCTCTGGGTTTTAGTCTGAAATTTAAAGGAAATCTCCAACCTGCCTTGCTGATCGATTCATCACAACTTAAAGGTGAGAGTAAAGCTCGGAGCAGATTGGTTGCCACAATTCTTCCAATGAGGAGGAAGATGAGGAAGGAAGGAGGGAGGGGGTGATGGGTCTTCCAATCCCTCTGCTTATGACTGAGAGCCTGCCGGCCTGTTACATTCCTTAGAAGCAGCTGAAAGGGACCTCCTAATGGGCTTGGAAGAACAACCACATTTCCCCCCCTAACGGTGTTTATTTTACATGTCCCCTCCTGGGGTTATTTTGCTTGTTTCCTTGTTTAATTAAATTAAAGAATTGCAAAGTTCATTTGAGGATAAAGAGGAAGGGCCAACAAGCTGAAGTATTTCAAAACACACACAAATTCTTGCATTAGATCCACATTTGTACATGGACAATTCCCCATAATTCCAATTTAATTCCACATTCAAGATGGATAATTCCTCTAATTCCAATTTAATTCCACATTCATACTCTTTTAACTAGGTTTGTTTTAACTAGGTTTGTCCTTAATTTTGTGACGGTTCAAATGCTTTTTCATTTTTGCAGGGTGTGAATTTTTAACTAGGTTTGTCGTAACTGTTGCAAGCTGCCTTGAGCCTCAATTAAAGATGAGTAAAATTGTCTTTTAATTTTGTTCTTTGATTCTGCAAGACAGCATTTGTTATATTGTGTGCAATTGTGAGACTATGGTGGACGGGGCCTTCTTCATGGTTGCTCCAAACATGTGGGGTCTGGCTGCACCCTCCACTCTGCTCTTTTTTCAGCCAGCAGAAAATTTTAAAGCTTCCCAATTGAAACAAACCTTTAGCTGGATGGGAAGTGAAACTGATACTCTACTTTTGCAAGATTTAATGTGTGTCTTATGTGTTTTTAATTACTTTAAGTTAATTGATGGCCTAAATGTGTTTCTTTTTTTAAAAAAAAACTTTTTGTGTTACTTTTTAAAAAAAGGTATTTTCTGTTAACTTAAATCATAAGCCACTTAGAGTCCCATTTTTTGAGAAAGTGTGTGTGTACCTTGAAGCCACCTGTCAACCTATGTTTTTTTAATTTATTATTTATTTATTTATTCCCCGCTCTTCAGCCACAAGGCTATCAGAGCGGCTTACGAATTGTTTCAAGCAATAGCACATTTACACATCTACACTGCATTAAGCAGTTTCCAATGTGTGTTAGCTAATTGCCCCCACAAGCTGTGTACTCGTTTTACCGACCTACAAAAGGATAGAAGGCTGAGTTAACCTTGGAGCCTGCTGGAATTGAACTTGCAACGTGGTGACTTGCAGTACTGGCATTTAACCACTGCACCATGGATTTTAGAGGGTTTTCTTAGGCAAGGAATCCTCCTCAGAGGTGGTTTTGCCAGTTCCTTCTTTTGAAATAGAGCCTCCAGCACCTGGTAGTCATTGGTGGTCTCCCATCCAAGTACCAACTAGGCCTGGTGCTGCTTAGCTTCCAAGATGGGTCCAGATGTGGTGCCTTTATGTGTGAAAGCTTGCATGATACATTTAGTTCATTTGCATTGAGCAATAAAAGCTACACTCTTTTGTGGGTTTTGGATTTTTTTCTGTGTTGTGCAACATGGCCAAAACAGCTATCCCTGCCTCAATTAAGCAACCAATTGATCTCTTATTTGATCTCCCCAGCATCCCTCTGGAAGGGTAGAATACTGTCTTAGATGAAGACATTTTCCCAGACCTTGTTCTGCTTCTGGAAGATGGGGACGCCGAGGTCGGCACTAATGCGGCTGGGACCCTGATGTACGCAGCCGTGACCATGCCAGGTAACGAGAGCACGCAGAAATCTTTCCAGCAATCCGTCCCCCTTTCTTTACGAAACATAGACAGGAGGAGAACAGATTTGCAATGTCTAAGATTGCCAGATGTACACACAGATAATATATTTCCCTGTTTGAAAGACAGAAATTTTAAATAAAGGGGTTCCAAAATCAATTTTACATAACAGGGTTCCCAGATCAGTTTTAGATAAAGGGAGTTCAAGGATCAATTTTAGATAAAGGGGGTTCCCGGATCAATTTTAGATAAAGGGGGTTAAAGGATCAATTTAGATAAAGAGGGTTCTCATATCAATCATAGATAAAGGGTTTCCCAAATAAGTTATAGATAAAGGGATTCCCTGATCAATCATAGATAAAGAGTTTCCCAGATCAATTATAGATAAAGGGGGTTCAAGGATCAATTATGGATAAAGGGTTTTCCAGATCAGTTTTAGATAAAGGGGGTTCCCAGATCAGTTTTAGAGGAGGGAAAGGAAGAGGAAGAGGAATTGTTTTCTTTAAAAAAAAATCAAATAAGTATAAAAACATAAATTAATTAGAAACTTTATTAAGTAGAAAAATGTTGTAGATAGAAATTAAAATTAAGTAGGAAATACGATTGTAAAAAATATTGCCCCAAATCAATGATATTGGATAGATTCGAAGCATATACAGACCTCCCTGTATCCAGGGGAAATATTTGCTTATCAAATTTTCTTAACAAATCATCTTATTTATGAGGAAATACAGGAAGAAGAGAAAGACACAAAGAGAGTGTAGTTTCCATTTCACAATCAAAGATAATCATCGTGAAAAAGTTTACGGAAGGCATCACCCGTTGCAATTTTTTTTTTAAATTATGGCTTCTGCTGGACATAATTCCGAGTGAGCGAAGGCCTTTATTTGACGACAATTTGGGACACAGAGACTAGTTCAAAAATGTAGCGAGAGGAAGCCTCTGGCAAGACAGAGGTCATCTGGATCTATGTGAAAAAGCCGTGGCAGAAAACCACCACGGCTAAGAGGATGATGCCATTGGCGTTGACCACCTGTCTCCAAAAAGGGTCTTCAGATATGTCAGTCAGCTTCTGGCGCAGGACGTCTTCCTCCGATTTGCTTAGCTGGGGAACGCTCTTGTCCAGGCCAGAAAACCAGTCACAAGCTTTCTTGCAGCATCCACTTTTTCTGTAGCATCCAGTTTTTCTGTCAGCCACTGAGCAATGGAAAACAAACAAAAAAAGCAGTTTCAGGATTGTCCCGGGATCATAATTAAAAAATCTGAGACCTGAATTTAGGTCTCAGACTGGGAAAGGCAATGGCCAAATCCACACTATGCTCCTGACTATGGAGTCTCGAACAGCAAACAATGTTCCCTACGGTAATTTCCACCAGAAATTAAATTATCATAGAGTTGCCCTGGAGGACCTAGGAAAAGCCTAGAGAGACCCTGTTTTTTGGATGACGGATAATTGAAACCAGAGGTACTGGATCCACACATATGTGTGTGTGTATATTATTTTCTGTGCAGAAAATAATATTTTGGTGGAAAAATTGCATCGGACAAAAATACATCCTAGCTAAAAACATGTGCTAAAAATTGCATTTTACAAAAATATGTGCAACTAAAAATATGGTTAGTTTTGGACAAACAGTTCTCTGTACAACGTTGAACTGCTTTTCTTATTCTGTTAGCGAAATTATGTCAAGAAACACATCTAATTTCATTAAATGAGGAAGACCTCTGTGTGTGTTTGTGTGTGTGTGACACTTACAGGGGTTCACAGCAGTAGCAGAACATGTTATAAACCAACATGGACACAAAATGTTATTTAAAAACACAGAAATTCTGGACCAGGCCAACAACTATCATGTCAGAATGCACAGAGAAGCTATTGAAATCCACAAACACCAGGACAACTTCAACAGGAAAGAAGAAACCTTAAAAGTAAACAAAATCTGGCTTCCAGTCCTGAAAAACACTAAAATCAGAACTCAACACTTGCAAATGAACTCCACCCAGGGACAGGAGGATTTCCAGCAGATAATAGCCCATCAACCAACCTTTAGCCAAACAGACACTAACGAGCCTTGCATTTCTATACCCAGAAACTAACCATTCAATTACACAAATTTACATATCCTCCCCAACAGGGGTCCACAGCTTATAAACTCCACACACACACCTACCCAACCATTCTCTGAAGATGCCAGCCACAGATGCAGGTGAAACGTCAAAAATTTGCAGGCGAAAGAAACTCTTCCAGAACATGGCCTCACAGCCCAGAAAAAACCCCAAGGAAAATCTAAGCTCCAGTTTTGTTTCATTGCTCCACAGGACAGAATCCCAACACCTCTGTGGCTTATTTATATGATTTTAAGCACATTAGAGCTGACATTTCTTGGTGCTTTGGGGTCAGTAGATGTGTAAGTCTTGGAGTTCTGGTGTGGAAACCTTCTGCGTTTAGTACACACCTTACTGTGCTCACTGAAACCTCACAGATAATAGGCCATCAACCAACCATTAGCCAAACAGACACTAATCCTCCTTACATATCCACCCCACCCCAGGAACTAGCCATTCAAATGCACAAATTTACATATACTCCCCAACAGGGGTTCACAGGATATAAACTCCACACATACCCCTACCCAACCATTCTCTGAAGATGCCAGCCACAGATGCAGGTGAAACATCAGAAGCAAACTCTTCAACACAGCCTCACAGCCCAGAAAAAAACCAAGGAAAATCTTTCTGCAGGACTTCTGTAGTCACTTGAGGGTTTTTCTCAGAAATCTGGTTGCAGCTATTGATAACTTCCTTTTTCTGCCCCATCCAGGTAGTGTAACCACTGTTCCTTTAACTTGGAGTTTGCAAACTATACTGCCCACGGTGTCACTAGGAATATCCAGTGCCTTCTCTTAACTTTTTGGACCATTCTTTTGACTTAGCCATGTTTCTAACACGCAGCCAAATGTGACACACAACAAACCCCAAGCCAGTTCAGGTATTTCATGTGTTCCTGCTCAAGCTCAATGAACTAAGCCCTTGATTAGTTGTTTCATCAGGTGTGCTTGACACAACACCTTTTTTGAGTATTTATGCTGCTGTGAGGGATGCTGTTCAGAGGGTTGAATAATTTTGAGACTGAAGAAGTCATTATAAGTTGCATTTTCAGTTGAATTTGGAGAAAGCATTCATTGCGTTGAGCTATCTCAATTGCTTTTGTTTGATTTGTTCATTGCAAACAGCTGAAAGTCAGCAAATTTTTGACAATAAACCTGATTTGCAATGGTGGGGGGGGTTTTGAACAATTTTGATTGCAGCTATATAGAGATTACGTAATACAAATTCTGTATGTGGCCTCCTTGTACAGATACAAGTTCAACAACTTTTTGATCTCTTAACCCAACCCCTTTGTGCCCTCAGCTGCCCAGTGGCTTCCTGCATCCTGCTCCCATTCGTCCTATTTGGGACCAGGCCCCTTTGAGCCGCTTGACCCCACCCAGTGTCCAGTCCTTGGCAGGGCAGGAAGAAATTTGTTGCCTCAGTCCTGAGTATTTGGGGAGGGGGGCACCAAAGAAAGGGGCTGCGTAGGTGGCGAAACCTCCCCTCCCGATTGCGTGATAGATCTTGTCCCCTCCTCAGCTGCCCAGTTACCGGCTGGGCCTATCCATCGCCCTGAAAACATGGGGATAAGTGGGTCCCCCCACCGAAGACTCCCTCCTCCACTCTCCTGTTGGCCTGTGGGGAACGCAAGGGACTCCTTGCCCCCGTGCCCCATGTGGGACCTTACCCCTTCCCCATGCCAAGGTCCTGCATCCAAGACACTCTCTCTTCCCTCCATCCCTCCATTCTTCCATCCTTCCCTCCCACTGCAGGGGCCACAAATGGCCTCCAGAAACCAGGTGGGCTTGCCCCTTCAGACCCCCAGCCCTGCATTTCCCTCCCTAGGCTGCTTTCATCCCAGGCCTGCTCCCCTCCTCTTCTGCTTTGCTCCTTTCTTCCTCTACCCCTTCTTTTCCTTGGTCTGAGATCCCCACGCTGGTTGTTGCTGTTGTGTCTGTGAGCCCTGGCCTCCAAATCTCTTTTGCCTCACGCAGGATCATGGACAGACCCCCCCATGCCATAGGGCGGTCCTTTCCTCCCGTGGTCTCAGCAGCCACAGTAGTTGCAGACACAGGTACCTGGAAGGCAAAGACAGACAGCGTCTCAGGAAGGATGCTCCTTTGGGTGGGATGTGTGGCAGCCCACGGCCAGCCATGGGAATGGAGGAAACCTGGTGCAGAGAAGGAAGAAATCACAAAGTGGGTCTGTGCCAGGGCTGGGGGGGAGGCGGGTTGGAGGAGGTTTTTGTTTTTTCAGCCTGAGGGATTCATTGCTTACTCTCCAACTTTCCAGAGATGATCTTGTAACTTATTCTTCATAAAATGATTCAAATTAATCCATAAACTCTAAGATGCTGAAGAAAACAAATTGAAAACAACAAACAGTTTTCAAACAGAATGCAAAACAGTAAAGAAAGCAAGTAAGTCTAATAAAATAAAACAAATAGAGCAATTAAACTAACACACCTGGAAACTGAAGGACAAGAGTGGCAGGGAGACAAAAACTTGGGTGCTTCTCCAATTCACATGGGACCTTCTGTAAACATCAAGAAGGGGCAAACAAAACCAAACAAAACATCTCTGCTTGTTTTTCTCCAGGGGTTTAAGTAAAGGACCCAGGGCCTGAACTGCCGCCAGATACAGAGCTAGATTGGACCCTGGGACATAAAGAGATGCTATTTGACCCATATCACATGGGTGGGATTAATTTGGCAGAGGAATTTGCCTTTGAAAGGATCTGGAGATATGGAACCATAATAAATTTTCCCAATGACAGTGCTGCTGATAACAAGCTGGCCGCCAGACTTACCTGGCCGGCCGCGTTTGCGGCCGGCGTCCCCCCCAGCCCCCGGAGCGAGCGCGTGGCGGCATGGGCGCCGCTATGTTGCCCCCTCCTCTTCTCAGCCTGCTTCGGCAGGCAGGGAAGAGGATAGTAGAATAGCCAATCAGGTAGGGGGAGCCCCCACCTGATTGGCTAGAATTGCCTCCCCTGGGCCAATCAGGGACCGCGCTCAGCGCGGCCGCTGATTGGCCGGGAGGCGGGGCTAGTCCTCTCCTGGGTCCGCCAGCCGGGTATTTATTCCCGGCCGGCTCCCGGCTCCGTCAGTTGGCTCTTGCGAGCCGAAGTCCCGCCCTCCCCCCCTCTAGTTAGAATGTTTTGTTAGTTAGCCTCTTGATTATACTCTGTACATCTCTTGTCACAACTTTTCAGTTGAGCGGTGGGCATGAGTTTGGCCTCCCATCTGGGGGGGTGTGGGTGTTGCGGGCTGGTGGCCAGGTCATGGGCCTGGTCCTCCAGTGGGCAACCACCTCCCCAGGGGACGGTTAGGTATGGGCACGTGGGCTTATCACGTGATCCATCACGTGGTTCATTTTTTCCGGACACGTGACCAGCACGTGGCATGGTCTTGCGGCCAGGCACGTGTTTGATCACGTGTTCCCCCCACGTGAGCCCGTAGTCCGCCTCGTCGGCCGGACTGGGGTCATCAGGCAGGTTGAGGGCTCTCTTCCTGCCTAGGTTAACTCATGCCCAGTCCAACCGCTAACACCTATCACCAAGCTGAAAGTTGTGGCCTTTCCGCCAATTATCCTTTTCTTCTGTACAATAAACCTTTTGTGCATGTTACTCGGGTGTGTGTATCCTTGTGGGCAAGCGAAGGGGTGAGGGGGGGGGACCTTGACGCTCGGTCGCAAAATAGAGAGCATTTCAAATCAAGAAATAATACCAGGTGAGGTGAAGAATTCGGAACAACTAACAGGATTAATTAACCATGCTGTAGATATGACTAAGGATTTGCAATCCATTAAATCCTACCTCTTGGAATGTAGCGGTTTATTAACAATCATGACTGAAGCATTGCTACAGATGGGACCCCAACCGGAAACCAAACTCTCAGCCTCTGAGGGCACGGCAGTTGTCCCTCCATATCCACTGATTCAAGTATTCATGGCTTGAGAAAATATTCTTTAAAAAACAATAATCCAAAAAGCAAAGCTTGATTTTGCCATCTTATTATATCAGGGAGACCATTTTGCTATGCCATTGCATATAATGGGACTTGAGGAGTATTTATGGATTTTGGTATCCACGCAAGGGGGTCCTGGGACCAAACCCCAGCAAATACGAAGGGACAACAGTACATCTCAAAACAGCAATGGAAAGAAGAAAGCTCAGAAGAGGAATTCCAACAGAAAACAAAAGGCCTCACAAAGTGGTCCATGTGCCAAAAAAGAAGGAGACTATTAAAAGGTCAAGGAAGGGTCATCATCAAAATGAGAAAAGATGAACTTCCAAAAACTGCTTAAGGCTCTGGGCTGGAAGCCAAATGTACCAAAGAACCCAATGAAAATAAACAGACGAGGGAAGGCAAATAAGAAGACACCTAAACCTGAACAGGAGAGTCAGAATCAGAAGCCTTTATTAACCAGCAATGGTCAAGATGATTGTATCCACCCCTTAAGCCATTCCTTTTGCACCAGTAGTGGGAACTAGAGGGCCAAGATCCTGCTGGGAAAATGCTTTGAGAAATGGCTCTCCTCATGAGAAGAAGACGACCTTCTCAAGGCAAGGATCTCCAACCTCTTAGTCCACAGGATAACTGGGAAAGGAAGGACTGGGATTTAGTTTTAGTTTTAAAAAAGGTAAATTGGCCATTCATAACCACCCTAAGCCTAGAGGCGTGCTCTTCGCCCGAAGAAGCCACCTTGCATGTACATTGGGATATCTACAGCTCATGTGCTTCTCAACCCTTCCGAAATTCTCTGTGTAGAGTATTTGTTTTATAATTATACTCATTGTCTGTGCACTTGTCACTTTGCAAACTGCAAGAAGAAGTACATTCTTGCAGATTCAAATCCTAAACAAGGGCCTTGGTTCCCGCCGCCTCCTGCCTGCCCGCCATGTCCTCACAGGGGGTCCGCAAGGGCTTGAAGTCCGCTTGGCCCACCTCCTCCCGGCAGTGGCGTGGCCATGTGACAGGGGCCAAGGCCAAGGCTGGCTGGCTTGGCCTGCACATTGCCATTCAAGACCACACAGTTCCATCATCTAATCCAGTGGTTCTTCACCTGGGATCCAAGGCAAAGCGTAAAATAAATCCTGTGAGACGTTCTAATAAGGAATGGAGAGACCGTCCCTCTCCATTCCATAGTTCATCCATATGAATCTTACCTGAAGCAAAACCGTGGTTGCTGAGAAAACAGAAACAATGCATACAAATTCCTCAAAAGACGCAAGAAGTTTTAGCCAAAATCCAGGGAGTCCCAAATGCTTACGACTAAGGGATTCCTCCATATACTTCACTTTTCTCTTTACAACACCCTTGGTGTGCAATAGCTATTTGCGAATACGCTTATGAGGACATATTGGTTCAGCAAAGAGTTCCTCAGGATCATCGAGAGTTGTCTCCCAGTCACCCTTAGCATGCAATGGCTCCTGTAAAAATGCTTATGAGGAGAGGTCGGCCCAGCAAAGGGTTCCTTCTGATCATCAAGAGTTGTCTCCCCAGCACCCTTGGCCTGAGACGGCTGTTCAGGAAAACCATTCTGATTTGATGTCTTACGAAAGAGGTTCCTCAGATACTGGAGAGATGTCCACCAAGCACCCTTGGCCTCCTATGACTGTTGGCAAAAACCATTCTGATTCGATGTCCTACCAAAGAGGTTCCTCAGATACTTGAGATATGTCCACCAAGCACCCTTGGCCTCCTATGACTGTTGACAAAAACCATTCTGATTTGATGTCTTACCAAGGAGGTTCCTCAGATACTCAAGAGATGTCCACCAAGTACCCTTGGCCTCCAATGACTGTTGACAAAACCCATTCTGATTCAATGTCTTACCAAAGAGGTTCCTCAGATACTCGAGAGATGGCCAACAAGTACCCTTGGCCCTCCGATGGCTGTTGACAAAACCCATTCTGATTCGATGTCTTACCAAAGAGGTTCCTCAGATACTCGAGAGATGTCCACCAAGTACCCTTGGCCTAAGACGGCTGTTGGTGAAAACCTTGGCCAGATGACTCTTCAGCTAACAGTAGATCTAATTCCTGTGGTCTGGAATCCAAAACAAAATTTTCCTGTGATAGTTCTACAGGGAAAAGAGCCCACAACAAAAATATGCGCAAAAGAGCTTTAAAATTCATTGTGTTCACACTCACAACCAACGATCACTTTCCTACAAATCAATCACCAGCTTCCTCTTCCAAGTCTCTGGAGAGAAATGACCTGGCTAGTTCTCATCAGCCCATGATGTCAAGGAGTCCTATGATGTCATAAAGAGACTGACCGGTTGGGTCATAAACACTCCCTCCCCTCCCTGTCTCTCCTTGACAACAGGAAACCTCTCAAGAGGACATCTAGTCCAACCCCCTTCTTCTGACTTCTTTTTAATTCTTGACTTAACTTGCCTCGTTTTTCTTTTGTTAAAGGCAACAGAACCGTAGACAGGCAGGGAAGAGAGAGAGAGAGAGGGGGGGGGTCTTACTTAATTGAATAATAAATATTATTATTTTTAATGGCCTGGCTTGCATGGGGTTGTGGTTTCCCCCCTTCATTCTTATCCAGATTACGTGTTATTTTTCTCCCCTCTTTCTGGCAGAATAGGAGGGATAATTTTTTCAGAAGCCGGCTGTTTTATGGGAAATATAATCCAATTCTCCCGGGTGAATTTAGGAACAGACAGGGCCAGAATTTGCCAGTAAGACTTTAAGCGTCATTCCATGGGCTTTACAGAACTGCAGATTTTAAAACCTTAATGAGTAATTTTGGGCAGGGGTGTGTGTCTCCTCTTGGGCTATCTAGAACTGCAAGCGTTTTCCTCTGCTTAAAACTGCAAATTTAAAAGGCTAAAATAATGTGATTCTCTATGGACGCAAATGCATGCAATTATGATTATTTCCACATTCTGTGCTACACAGTTTTGGTGAATTTAAAAGGCTAAAATGATATGATTCCCCCCCCACCTTCATTCTGTGCAATTTGTGTTTGCAGATTTAAAAGCTTTGTGTAGTTATGATTGTTTTGCTGTCCAGTTCCCCACTGGGAAATTTTGGGTTCTCCCACCCTGCTCAGAAGTTACTTGTAAAGTAGTTACACACAATAAGTTACTTTTCTCACCCACAAGGGCAACTTTTAAAAAGTAATGCAACTGATACAACATCACTAACGTGCCACTAGGGGGAGCTGCTGGTTTTCCATATCAAGGGGAGGGGGGATGACTGTATCTCTGCTCCGGGTTTTAGTCTGAAGTTTAAAGGAAATCTCCAATCTGCCTTGCTGACCAATTCATCACAATTTAAAGCTGAGAATAAAGCTCAGAGCAGATTGGTTGCTACAATCCTTCCAATGAGGAAGAAGATAAGGAAGGATGGAAGGAGGGAATTATAGGTCTTCCAATCCCTCTGCTTATGATTGAGAGCCTGCCAGCCCATTACATTCCTTAGGAGTGGCTCCAAGGGACCCCCTAATGGACTTGGAAGAACAACCACATTTTTCCCCCTAACATTGTTTATCTTACATGTCCCCTTCTGGGGTCATTTTGCTTGTTCCCTCATTTAATTAAATTAAAGAATTGCAAAGTTCATTTGAGGCTAAAGAGGAAGGGCCAGCAAACGGAAGTATTTCAAAATACACACAAATTCGTGCATTAAATCCACATTTGTAGATGGACAATTCCCCATAATTCCAATTCAATTACACATTAAAGATGGATAACACCCCTAATTCCAATCTAATTCCATATTCATACTCTTTTAACTAGGTTTGTTTTAACTAGGTTTGTCCTACCTGTTGCAAGCTGCCTTGAGTCCCAATTAAAGACAATTAAAATTGTCTTTTAATTTTGTGACCGTTCAAATGCTTTTTCATTTTTGAAGGCTGTGAATTTTTAAACTAGATTTGTCTTAAGTAGGTTTCTTTTAACTAGGTTTATCTTAACAGTTGCAATCTGCCTTGAGTCCCAAACTGCGGGGAAAGGCAGGATATAAATAATCTTTAACTACCGTAACAAGGAATATTATTTCCAGTGAAGGGAACACAATTACCTTCCGTGATCGTCACAGGCGAAAGGAGTGGAATTACTTCTGGAAAGTAACTTCCCCAAGGTTGCATACACATTACAAAAATAATCCAGATTAAAACTGAATTGTTTGCCATGGCTCCTTCCTTCCTATGGAATCCTGGGATCTGTGGTGACAGGCGCCAGCAGTCTTTCAGCCGAGAAGGCTAAAAGACCTTGTGAAAACTACAAATCCCGGGATTCAATACAAAGGAAAGAGCCATGGCAAATAATAATCCAGTTTCAAACTGTATTATTATTTGCGTAGGGTGGATCAGGCCCTGGCAGCTCATAGCAATGAAGAAGGTGCGCTTTATTTATATAACGAACAACACGGGTCCCATTTTTCTTCCTGCTGCGCAGCTTTGACCCTTTGCTTAATTGGTGCGACCTTCATTAGGACAATTCTTGCTGGAACGGAATGAAAAATAAACATAAATACTAGATTCAGAGGTTATAAATTGTACCAACCGCAAGGGAGAGAATAGTTTTTATTTTTTAAAAAACCTCATGCACAGAATTCGGTTTTTTAAAAATTGGCTTTTGCTTATAATCCCACGAAAACTGGAATTATGTTCACTTCTATAGGGCTTCCAAGATTTTTGGTTTTTGGAAACCTTCCAATCCATTGCAAGAGAAGACAAACAAAGGGGGAGTTGTTTTCATGTATATTTATTTTCCTAAGTCTGGCATTGCTTTCCAGAATTTTCTTTGCACAATCTGGCCCGTGACTCCCATCCCAACTTGGAGCCTTTTAATTTTTGCAAAATTGGAATGTGGATGCTTACATTATGTTCCTCAATTAGACATTCCCGTTGCTCCTTGGCTCCAAAACCTCATTTTTACACACATATTTTTGAAACATATGGGATGGCTCAGAAGTTGCTTTTTGGGGGGTGTGAGGCCTGGGTTCGAATCCCTGGCTTAACCACAGGCACCCACATTCTCTCAGCTTCAGAGGAGAACCTTTTCGACCACAACGCCCCACTTTTCAGATAAACTCCACTTTTTAGCTATGTGGAGCCACCACCACCCCTTCATCTTTGCTTTCTCATCACCCATTTCTCTTTCCAAATCTCAGATTATTTCATGCTTTCTGGCCTGAACAGGAAAATGAAGGGTCTGGTTTCTTTTAACGCTTCATTGACAAACTGATATGACTTACCGGGAAAAAAAGGAGAAAGTCTCAGCCGGAGCCAAAAAAGTAATTCTGGGGAATTTTTCTGACTCAGCCTTCGGTGTGATTTGGCACCGAAAATAAGGAAATGTGGGATCAAGTGTGTTGATATGTGCCTTCAAGTGGCCTCTTGACTTATGGGGACCCCATGAATTTTTTCGCGGGGGTTTATAAGGCCAGGAATCCTCCCTAGAGGAGGTTTTATCTCTGAAATATAGAGCCTCCAGCACCTGGGATTCATTGGCGGTATCCCATCCAAGGACCATCCAGGGATGGCCCTGTTTAACTTCCATTCAGACAGGATATCATTGAAGGCACAGGCCTTCAAAATCCACTTATAGGGACCCGATGAAATTCTTAGGCAAGGTGGTTTTGTCAGTTCCTTCCTCTGAAATAGAGCCGCCAGTACCTTGGTGGTCTCCCATCCAAATCCAAACCTGGGCTGGCCCTGCTTAGCTTCCAAGACCAGGCAGGATATCTGGTGCTTTAAGGGTTTGTTTATTTCAGCCATGTGTGATTCCAGGATGTGTGTTTTCCCCTTTTGGCTGGGAAGTTCCTCATTTGCTACAAATGAAAAACACAAGGTACTGCCAAGCATGGCAAAATTTGCGTTTTGGTACTACAACTCCCATGCAGATAGGGAAGGAATTCTTATTTATGTAGAGTCGTTCTCCACAGATTCTGCACCCATGAATTCCATCATTCATGGCTTTGAAAATTTTCACACACACCCTTAAAAAAAAATATCCAAAAAGCAAATTTTGATTTTAACACTTTTCGTATAAGGGACACCATTTTTATTATGCCATTGTATATAACGGGATTTTGGTATCCATGGGGTTGTATTAGAAACAAACCCAGTGGATACTGAGCTCCCCCCTACTATTCCATCCTACAGAAAGCCTGGGATTTATAGATTTTGGGGGGCTCTCTCTGGCTTTTCTTCGCAAACAAAGATTCAGGAAGGACTCATCCTGCGCTTTCTGCATGCGCGCTGATGACTAAAAAGGCCAATCCGAGATAGACAAGTCCAGTTGCAGAAAGCACAGCAGAAGGTTTCCTTGGGTGATGTTTCCAGGTTGTGATTCTTTCTGCATTGTCGTTTCTCTTCAAGACTTGTTCAGCATGAGTTCTCAAATAAGGCTGCAGCATTGTGGATAGTGCGTCTCCATGCCTCCCGATGTGAGGCCAGGGCGGACCATTGTTGGTGATCAATTTGGCCGAGCCTGAGATGTTGTTTCAAGGAGTCCTTGTATCGGTTTTTTGGAGCGCCCCTCTTACGCTAACCCGTGGCGAGTTCACCGTAGAGTACTATTTTTGGGAGGCGATGGTCCTCCATCCTAGAAACATGCCCTGCCCAGCGCAGCTGTGTTCTCAGTATCATGGCCTCAATGCTGGTGATCCCTGCTTGCTCAAGGACAGCAACATTCGTCACATAGTCAGTCCAGTGTATATTTAGGATTGTGCGTAGACAGCGCTGATGAAAGCGTTCGAGGAGTCATAACCCCCCAGTGGATACTGAGGTCTCCCCTACTATTCCATCCTACAGAAAGCCTGGGATTTATAGTTTTTGGAGGCACGCTTTAGCTAAAAAGGACCTTGCAAAACTACAAATCCCAGAAATTGCGTAGGATGGCACTCCAGCGCTTAAAAATGGTCTCAAAGTGTATTATCTCGACAACGTAGATGCATCCCTTGAGGAAAGACTTAAATTCTAAAAAAAGGCAACTCCCAAAATGTCAAGCAGGGAGGGTGAATCGCTCCTGGCTTGCAGTCTGAACTTTAAATGAAGTTATCCAACCACCAAGTTGCTTGTACTGTTTAACAAAACCATACAGCTAACACAAAACAACAGCATGGTGCATTTGAGCTCAACGACTCAGAAGATGATTGCCTTGGCAATGAATATGAGATAATTAAATTTAATAATTGATTAAACATGAAACAGATGTGAAATTTACCACATATGCAAAAAGTCCTGGAAAATTACAAAATTTACAGTATTCACCATTTCTTTACCATGGTGGCCTCATTTCCAGATGTTCTTCCCAGACTGCACCTTCCAGCATCCTTCTTCCAATCAGATACATGCATGCTAAGGGGGACAATGGGAGGTGAAATCCAACAACGTGATTTTTCCACCCTTTCAATGCCGGATCACTTTAATGAATTGGCACTTTAACGAATTTCCAGCACTTGACTGAGGGACATTTTAAAAAAGATTTTTAACTCCACCTAGCAGAAAATAATAATAAATAATAAGAGAGGGGAAATTACAAGCTCATCTCTCAGTATGGTCCAAAAAAGATATTATTTCATGCTAGCATTGTTATCATTGCTGCTGTTAATTATCACACCCACCCACACACACACACGTATATTGTTATTTACATTGTCTATTGTGTGTATATAAACACACACACACCTATATATCCATACTACATAAATAATCTAGTTTGAAACTGGGTTATTATTTGCCACGGCTCCTGACTATGGATTCCTGGGATTTGTAGTTTGGTTGAGGCACCACCAGCACTCTTTGGCAGAGAAGGCTAAAAAGACCTTGTGAAAACTACAAATCCCAGGATTCTGTAGGAAGGAAGGTGCCCCATGGATGATGATGATGATAATAATAATAATAATAATCCAGTTTCAAACTGGATTGTTTGTATAGTGTGGATTTGGCCATTATTTCACACTAGCGTTATTACTGCTGAATATATATATATATATATATATATATAGTACACACTGTATATAGCTGTTGTCTGTTGTGCATATATAAACACAATATTCTCTCTGCATCTACACTGTAGAAATAATGCAGTTTGATACCACTTTTAAACTGAGATAATAAATAGCTCCAGCATAGAGAATCCTGGGATTTGTAGTTTTCTGAGCTGTATTGATTGTTTGCCATGGGTCCTTCCTACGGAATCCTGGGAAATTATAGTTTTCTGAGCTGTATTTGCCGTGGGCCCTTCCTATGGAATCCTGGGATTTTTAGTTTTTAGGGTACTTTAGATTGTTCGCTGTGGGTCCTTCCTATGGAACCCTGGGACTTGTAGTTTTCTGGGATGCGACAAGATCAGACTGCACAGGAAATGCAGGAAGAATTGGAAATTTTTTCAAAGCTTCCAGCTCACCAAGATGTCGATTCTTGCATAGTGTCACTTCTTTCCCATGGAATAGAGTGTGGAATCTGTGGCATAGATGGCAAGCTACTTCAGTTGCAGGAGATTTTCAGGCTGTTTGATAAAGCAAACTGTCCAAGTCTTCAAAATAAACCCAAAATGTTTTTCATTCAAGTCTGTTGGGGAGATGAGACAGACCATGGAGTGGACCAAATAGATGGGAATGAGCAGGCCAACTCTCCAGGTTGTGAAGAGAGTGATGCAAACAAGAAAGAAAATCTCAAGCTGCACCTTCCCGCTTGCTCTGACATGATCTGTGGATATGCCTGTTTGAAAGGCACCACTGCTATGAGAAATACTAAGTGTGGGTCTTGGTATGTAGAAGCTCTCACTTCTGTGTTCGCTGAAAACTCCAGACAAATGCATGTGGCTGACATGCTTGTGAAGGTGAACAGAATAATCAAGCACCGAGAAGGCCATGCTCCTGGCACAGAGTTCCACCACTGCAAGGAGATGTCAGAGTACTGTAGCACTCTCTGCCAAGACCTTTACCTGTTCCCAGGGTATTTTCCTGGGAATTAGCCCTGCCATCCTTTCTCTACAGGGACTGCTTCAACTGCAGCAAGGCAACAGCCATGGTGTTGAACAGAAATCCCCCATCCCCAACTTCTGAGCATACCCATCCAAGAAGAACTGGAGACATAGGACGTTATCAGACAAGGAAAAAATCACATCATTACGATGCAATAATAACATAATGGGCTGAAATTATGAGATGATATTGTCCTCCTCCCATGACCAGGGTGTGCACAAGCTGCAAATAAGGCATCACTTTTTATTCATAGCCTAAGCCATCAGTAAATCTTTAATATCATTGCTTTCTCAATATTAAGAGCGTGCGAAACCAAGTCCCACTGTAATCATGACAATACAGCATGAATGGGTAGTCCTCTTTCTCCTGTTCCCGTTGCCACCGAGAAGAGTTCCAGGTGACAACATGAAAACGAATCAACGGGATGCTCTTTTTATGAACTGCCCCGTATTGCTGGCAAGTTTTTAATGTAAGTTTCAGAGCTTATCGTTGTATTTAATTTGTTATTTTAAGTGTTTTTGGTGTTTTTACGCAAACTCGCATCTTATTGTGAGAACCGCTGAGATCTCATGCCCCAGCTAACACCCTTTTCCAGTTCCCTGCATAGGTCATCCACTAAGATGTTTCTTTCCTGTATCCAGGCCTAACACCAGCTTAAAATGAATCTAGATATTCCGTTACTTTTGAACCAGATTCTTGTGTTTTTCCACCTTTTTCTCCCTTTAGTGTATTTTGTTTAGTGCAATTGGACATTGATAGAATTGGAAAATCTGTTTTGTAAATTCCTTGTTCCTTATGGTGAAACATTGAGCTAAATAACTTTTGTGTCCAAGAGAACACAAAGAGAAGCAAAGCTCTGCTGCTCTCTTGTGTCCAACAGCAGTATAGCATGTGGATAATTGTGGCCTTCAAGTCATTTCCAACTTCCCAATTGTCAGGAGAAAAAAAACCTGTCACTCACAGCAGCTGCCGCCTGAGCAGTGGGGATTGGGGAACTTTTTTGATCCCTAGCTATTTCCTAAACTAGGGAATACTCATAAATAGGGATTGTGAATAAGAACCAGTCACAAATGCTAATTCTAGGTTAAACATTCGTAACTGCAACAGTGAATTGCAGCCAACAACCGCAACAACAACACGGTGTTTTCTTGGCAAGATTTGTACAGAGGGAAGTGCCTTTGCCTTCCTCTGAGGCTGAGAGTGTGTGACCTGTGCAACTTTTACCCAGGGGGTTTCCATGACTGAGAGGGAATTGAATCCTGATCTTCCGGAGTCTTAGGAGATTATCAGACGTGTCAAAAATCATGTTATGATGACATCATGAGAGCACAAAAGGGCTTAATTATCAGACGTCTTCATCCTCTATCATCTCCCAAGCATTCAGCTGCCATTCTGAGGCCATTCTTTTTTATTGACAGGGAGAAGCTGGCAATTGATCTCCCTTGGCGTTTCTATCCTGGATTTACCTGTGTGCGAAAAGGTGCCCCATTTTGCTGGCGAGACTCCAGTGGCAATGGGCAGCCCTACCAGAACACTTCCGGATGAGATCAGGACATCCAGTTAAGTTTTGCTCTTTTTTGTACTCTCCCAGTGTTACTTGTACATTTTAAAGTGTGTTTTTGTGCTTGGTGTCACTTTTACTGTGTTATTTTTCTTTTTATATTTGAATTTCCTGCGCTCGCATCTTCTTGCAAGAACAGGCAGGATTTCACTCCAGGAAGTGAACGGAGCTCCGTTAGAGCTCTGTTCACTCCTGGGCTGCCCTGTGGATGCAAGATAAGGTAAGCGCAGTGGGGAGAGTTATTGTGGCAGGACAGGGGTGGGATTGGAGATTGTGGGACAGGAACACTTTTTGCGTTCCTGTCTGATAATCTCCCTAGTCCAATGCTCGTCACTACACCATACTGCCTGTCATGTGGACAATACATATGTCCAACTGTTTCTATTCCTAGAGTTTGTAATTCTACTTGTAGCAAGCGGAATATCCCATTTACTTTATTTATATTATGCTTTTGACTTTGCAAAACCTTCACACACTTCACTGTGATTTCAGAGGCTGAGAGAGTATAACTTGCCCAAGGATACCAGTGGGTTTTCATGGCTGGGCAAGGATTCGAACCCTGGTCTCCAAAGTCCTACTCTGATGCTCAAACTACTACACCATTCCTCCCTATACTGTAAATCCCAGGATTCCATAGGATTTTGCCATGGCCATTCAAGTGGAATCACCCTGTAAGTGTGCAGTATGAATGGGCCCCAGGGTGGCAGCTCCTAGGTGGGCCCCGGTGTTTCGATTCAATTCTATCCATCCCATGTTATCTTTTTATTTTATTTATATCATGACTTTCCCCAAAGCTTCATGTTGACATCACAGAGGTGGATATTTGCAATGTCATAAAAACAAAAGAGGCAACGGTTGAGAAAAAAATCAGGGGCCAATTCACACTACATAATCAGATTTCAGGACCAAAGCCTGAGGCCAGAGGCCTGTTCACACCACACAGTGATAGAGCTATTGCTCCACTTTAACTACCGAGGTTCCATTCTACAGAATGCTGGGGCTTGTAGTTTGGTGAGGCACTAGAGCACGCTGAGAATTCTAAATGCCCATCCCTACATTTCAAATCTCAGGATTCCATAGGATGTTGCCATGGTAGTTAAAGTGGAATCATCACACTATAATTGTGTAGTGTGAAAGGGCTCTTTATATGTCCTGAACTGACTGCTATATGTAAAAATGTTCTGTTTACACATCTGTTATTGTTGTTGTTGGCTAGAATACACTGTCACAGTTACGAATGGGTAACCTAGAGTTAGCATTTGTGACTGGCTCTTATTCACAACCCCTAGTTTAAGGAATACCTAGGGACCAAAAAAGCCCCCCAATCCCCACTTCCGAGGCAGCAGCTGCTGCTGTGAGCCACAGGGGTATGTTCTCCTGTTGATCAGGACACAGCAGGCTGGTGCCACCATGCCCCTCCCATGTGCAATCTCCAGTGCGACAGTTAGAAGCAGGATCGCTGTCATAATTCCCCTCACGCTGGAGATCTCTAGCAGAAGGGAGATGGGAATGTCAGCTGGCTGTGTCCGGACTGAAAGGAGAACAGACCCCTGTCGCTCACAGCAGCTGCTGCCCAATTAGTCCAGATTGGTGGGGGGGTATGTGTAAGGGGAGATACCACTACTTAGCTTCATAACTAGAGTAATTATGTAGCTGGGTAGGTGATATTATTTATTTATTTATATTAGTTATTTATACCCCGCTCTTCAGCCACAAGGCTATCAGAGCATTAAGCAGTTTCCAATGTGTGTTAGTTAATTGGCTCCACAAGCCTCATTTTACCTACCTGCAAAAGGATGGAAGGCTGAGTGAACCTTGGAGCCCTCTTGAATTGAACTTGCAATGTGGTGACTTACAGTACTGGCATTTAACCACTGCACCACTAGGACTCCCTTTTATTAGAATTGTGCCTTTTATTGTTATTATTATTATTATTATTATTATTATCATCATCCTGGTGGAAATTAATATTATTAGAAATGGTCTGTTGAAATGGAATAACTGCAGCCTCCTTTTCTGGATTTACTAAAGGGAGGGATTTGAATTTTTATACTTCAAAATGTATCACCACTTCACAATTGGACCCAGCTACTCTTGCTATTTTGAAGTACTATTTGTATGAAAACCAGCTGATCCTTCCAGACATAACTTTGCATGCTGAGCTCACATTATTCATACATGCTCATGTGCATTAAGCACAGCTAAGTCTTAAAACTCCAAAGGATGTAGACATTTATAGAAACTAATAGCAAACTTAAGAAGAAGAATTCCAAAAGGCTGCTGGGGCTTTGGAGATGATCAAAAGGTGGGGGGAGGGGAATGTATGCTGAACAACAATTCATCAAGGAAATCATTAAATGGAGAGAGACAGTTACTCCCAGTGTTATTCTTTTGAGGCTTTGGCTGTGTCTTGCATGATAATGATTTAGATTGTTAACTTCAGAAGTGCTTAGCCTACATTTTGAAAATAATATGAAAACTCATCTAACAGAGATTTGGAACTGACTGATCTTCTTGATCTATAAACAGACCAGAGAATGTTAACCCAGCACTAGTTTTTATGCTGTTATGCATAACCCTTGTGGCTGTGGAAAAGGTCCGTATATGTCTCTCTGGCTTTTCTTCGCAAACGAAGATTCAGGAAGGACTCATCCCGCGTTTTCTGCAAGCGCGCTGATGACTAAAAAGGCCAATCCGAGATAAACAAGTCCGGTTGCAAAAAGCACAGCAGAAGGTCTCCTTGGGTGATGTTTTTGGGTTGTGATTCTTTCTGCGTTGTCGTTTCTCTTCAAGACTTGTTCGTCGTGAGTTCTCAAATAAGGCTGCAGCATTGTGGATAGTGCGTCTCCATGCCTCCCGATGTGAGGCCAGGGCGGACCACTGTTGGTGATCAATTTGGCCAAGCCTGAGATGTTGTTTCAGGGAGTCTTTGTATCGCTTTTTTGGAGCGCCCCTCTTACGCTGACCCGTGGCGAGTTCACCGTAGAGTAGTATTTTTGGGAGGCGATGGTCCTCCATCCTAGAAACGTGCCCTGCCCAGCGCAGCTGTGTTCTCAATATCATGGCCTCAATGCTCAATGGGGAATTATAGCAACTCGTTAGCATGCGAGAGGTTGCATAACATGTGAGATCTTTTACCTATGTATACCAGTGGAGCTAAGGAGAAATAGAGCCAGAGACCAAAAATAACCTGAAAAAAACTTTACTGAACTGTTTTAAAGCACATTCACACACACAAGACTATTGAAATAAGGGAGGAAGTAATTAGAAAGAGGATTAGATTAAGGCTTCAGGGCTATACTGCACCTGATCCTGAAGTGGGAAACTCCTCAGGAGTAGCAGCAAGCTGAAGCACCAAAAGTGGGGTGGACAGAACTAGAGTGGGGAGTTAAGGTTACAGGAATGGGGGAAGGGAGCACCTGTCTCACCGGAATGCCAGCCAGGGGTCAGAGGAGCATTAGTAGGGTCCGAGGAGAGAGTTCTGGAATTAGAGAAGGGAGAGGGAGAAGGCAGACAGACTGATGTGGAGGATAGAGCAAGGGGGTCTACTGAATGTGCTGAATTGAATTTTCAGGTGGTTTTTTTAAAATAGGAAAAATCTCTTTGAAGATGCAATCTAGATGAAAGAAACATTTGTCTTCAGGTTGTTCCCAATGATTGAAACAAAGGAATCCCAGATAAGCCAGGAACTGATAGATGGGTGTATCTTTAGATTTGGTGATTGACAAACAGCCTCCCTTTTGAGTTGTAGATATGCAGGTGAAGGAACAGACTTAGCATGGCAGTGGGAACTCCCAGCCACAGCTATGGTCTTCCTTTCTCAGAAATGATGCAGGAAGAATCTTTTCCTACTTCAAAGAGCTATCTCCTGTTTTTGCCAAAAGTGTGAAAGTTGGATAATATGCAAGGGCCCTTTCTGGCTAGTACGTGCTTCCCCAAGCCTGACTCCTAGGAGATTATCAGATGGGAACAAAAAAAGTGTTCCTGTCCCGCAATCTCCTTTCCTGCCCCTCTCCTGTCCCTGTCCTGGAAAAATTACAAAAAGTTTCAGACCAACCTTTAGCGGCAATCTTAGGGCAGCCCAGGAGTGAACAGAAGGATTTCCTGGAAGGAAATCCTGCCGGTTCTCGCGAGGAGACAAGAGCATGGGAAATTCAAAATTAAAAACCCAAATCAAAGACAAAAAGTTACACCAATCACCTAAGCACACTTAAAACTTAACAAGTAACCCGGGGAGGGTACAAAAAAGTGTGTCACTTACCTGGATGTCCCGATCTCACCAGGAAGTGTTCTAGCATGGACCTCCCATTGATGCGGGGTTTGCGCCAGCGAAATGGGCACCTTTTCAGACACTTTAAAATCCATGACAGAAATCAAACAGGGGATCCATTGACGGCTTAGCCAGTCATTAAAAAGCAGCGCCAGCGTAACAACAGCCGAACAGTAGCACCAGGGAGCCCTGGTGGCGCAGTGGTTAAATGCCAGTCCTGCAAGTCACCATGTTGCAAGTTCGATTCCAGCAGGCTCCAAGGTAGACTCAGCCTTCCATCCTTTCGTAGGTCGGTAAAATGAATACCCAGCTTGTGGGGGGCAATTAGCTAACACGCATTGGAAACTGTTTAACGCAGTGTAGACGTGTAAATAGCTATTGCTTAAAACAATTTGTAAGCCGCTCTGATAGCCTTGAGGCTGAAGAGCGGGGTATAAATAAATAAATAAATAAAAATAACAAGAGGAGAATGGCGTCATCTGAAAAAGAAGCGCTTTCATGATCTCCTGGCTTCATGATAACGCCATATTTAGAGCGTCTGATGATCTCCTTAGTTCCAGAGTGCAATGTTTTTCCCGTCACCCCTTGAAAGGGCCAGTTAGCCAAATTGATATCAAACCATTGCCAATTATAAGTGAACCAAGGTGGGGGGTGATGGGTCTTGTTTTAGGGGATGATGGGTCTCATTAAAATATTAAAAGTCTGTTGCTTCCTGATTCCCAATAGCATAATATTCTTAACCTCCAAGGTCATATGAAAGAGACAACACATCATGGTTACTTCCTATGCCCAATGTTATGATGCTGCTATGGGAGGGATCAAGGTTGACCCTTCCCAATTGGTCTTTAGAATGGCCAATCAGAGTTTCACATGTCCAGTTAGGGTTGCCAGGTTGGATACAAGATGGGGCTCCTGTAACTTTAATCATGAACAGATCCTGGAGAGGGTTCTTGCCCCCCTTTTAATGGTTGTATAGAAGAGGAGATTTCAGCAGGTGGCACTTGTCACATAACCAGGTAACAATACCTGCAGAAATTCCTTCTTTTACAGAACCCTTATAGGTACAGTAGTCCCATCTAGTTTTCAGTCTGGCAACCCTAACTAAGGCCAAATCCACACTACACAATCTAATTTGAAAATGGATTGTTTGCTGTGGCTCTTTCCTATGGAATCCTAGGAATTGTAGTTTTACATGGTCTTTAGCCTTCTCTGCCAAAGAATGCTGGTGCCTCAACAAACTACAAATTCCAGGATTCCATAGGAAGGAGCCATGGCAAATAATCCAGTTTCAAACTAGATTATTTGTGTAGTGTGACCTGCGGCTAGTCTGAATTTATTGGAGGAGAAGATTCATATGGTAAAATGCTCATCCATAGTTGGATGGATGGATAGATGGAGGAGGAGGAGGAGGAGGAGGAGTCAGCATGGTGTAATGGCTTGAGTGTTGGGTTCAAATCCCTGCTCAGCCATGGAAACCCACTGGGTGACCTTGGCCAAGCCCCACTCTCTCAGCCTCAGAGCAAGGTAAAGGCAAACCCCTTCTGAACAAATATTCCCAAGAAAACCCAGTGATAGGTTTGCAGAAGTCAGAATTGACTTGAAGGCACATAACAACAAGCGTCAACATTTAAATAAATCCTATTGATCCAATGGCTCTACTCTGGTCAGGACTAAGAAGAGGATTTGGGCCATTGTCTTGCACATCACTGTCACTTTTCCACACTCTTCATGTTCTCAAAGTACACACCCCATCATAGCTGCTTCCAGGCTCTCTCCAACTCTAGTCTTCTATGATTCTTTGAAGCTTCATTGCTTTCTGAAGCAAACAGCTGTCGTTTGACAGCCTTGGCACCCAGCAAGTTTCCTTTCTTCATAAACCTCACTGGATCCATATCGCCTTGTGACGAACAAAAGCTGTCACTCACAAGAGCTGCTGCTTCTCAGGAACCTTAGCAGAAAGCATTTTCAGTGTGTCAACCACAAATACACCCACACAAGCCTCTGGTAAGTAAAGAAGCTGCAGGGGGGGCGAGGGAGTTTTGCTTTCCCCTGTCTTAGACAACCCACACAAAACACATCAAACAAAGGCCAGAGTGTCTGCTCCATTCTGTGTGTGCTACTACTTCTTCACCCTTTTCAGGTGTGACTTAACTATTTCGAATTAATGCACCATGAGGGGAGCACTTAACCCAGCACACACGCACCTCAGCGTTGCTTTCCTTGAGGAACATGACAGTCAGAAGAAACATGCTGTTCATTTCACACATCTCCCCACAAGTAAGAACCCAGATTTTTCTGCACTCTGTCTCATACAGAGAGTGTCTCTAAACATACAGGGTTTTATTTTTCCTCTTCCATCTTGTTACTATCCATGTCAGGAACACAATAAGGTGAGTGAAGCAAAGTATGCAAAACCCTGGGGGCCAGGATATCTGAAAGACAACCTGCTTCCAAATAAGCCTGCCCAAAAATCTAAGGGTTTTAACAGAGGCCCTGTTGCATTCCCACCAGTGTGTGAGGTTAGGTTGGTGGGTTCAAATGACAGCATGCCCTCCAACTGTCCTGATTTGACAGGCACAATCTTGATTAATCCTCTGCTGTCCCACTTTTTCAACTCCTTTTGAAATGTCCCAGTTGGTTTTTCCTCCTCCACTTTACCCCTTTGACCTCAGCTTACTTCAGTTGCTGCAAACTGAGTTCGACCTGCAAAAATTGTTTGCACTCAATGCAGTAGTGGGGAGCAGAGAGGAGAGAATAGAATCTTTTCCTTCTGTGTAGACTCAGGCAAAAGCAAATTGCTGCATCCTCTCCTAGCCTGTGCATTCTTCCTTGCAGATAACTTTTGCCATCTTAACCATATTCTGACATTGCTTAGCCACATACATCCCATTTTTCATCTGTGAAATGTTTGAGGATATGTGATATAGCTTTCTCTATAACAGGGCCCCTAATGCGGAACTCCCTTCTGGCTCCATCCCTTCTGAGTTATTCACCAAATAGGTGGGGGTGCTTTAGGATCCCACTCATGATGTCAGAACTTTATTAATATTTTGGAGAATTATGATTAGCTCAAATGGAAGGCTGCAAGAGGCCAGGTAACCTTGGGACTTTTGCACCTGTGTATACCTGTAGTAACTGCAGAGAACTCCAGTTTAAAGTGAAATAAACATTTTTTATTGAAAAATAACACGCAAAACAAGCTCACAAGACCCACAGAAGGCTAACGAAGAATTAAGGCAGAAAGATTCGATATAGGAATAGTTTCAGGAGATAGGGCTATAGTTACCAGTCCTGAAAAGCAAATAAGAACTCAGATGGAAGTCTGAGGGTTGGCACTGGAATCTGATCTGGGGGCACGCCAACAGAGAGAGTGGCAGGGTGTCTTCCACAGTGGCACACTTTGCTATTGTTTGGGAACTAATATCTGTATATATTATTACATTGGGTATGTTGCCATTTTCAGTGTGCTGATTGGCCGCTTAGGTGTCAGGATCTGCTTCTCCTTGCAGGATTAGGCCCCTGGCTGCAGCAACCGGCAGAGCCTCTTTACAGACTCAGGCCCTGGCCGTGGGAGTCTTGGAAGAATCAGGGCCAAGCTATCAGATGCAGCTGGCTGCAATCATGCAGCACACCTGAAGCAGCCAGGGAACTGCTATTTAAGAGTGGCATGTGGCCCTCACTCTTACCCACCAGGATGTGCTCTTCTGTGCTGTCTGTAACTGGGCCCTGGCGATCTGGTATCTGTGCTGACCTTGGAAGTTTGCTTATCTTTGACCCTGCCTGGACTTTGGACTCTGTCTCTTGTGTTCCTGACCTGGCCCTGGGGTCTCAGCTCCTAGAACCTGCCACCCATGTCCTGGACTCTGACGGTAGGAAACTTCCCAACCAATCAAAGCTTCCTGTTGGGCAGCCAATCAGCACACTGGGGGAGGAAACATATAAAAACCTTCAAGTCCTTTCTAAACATGGTAGTGGAGGTGCTCTCATGTCCTGACGTGTGTGGCGTGTGTGTGTGTAGCATGGGGGATGTAGTGGGAGTGTAGCATGGGGGGGTGTCTCTGTGTGTGTATGCATGGTTGCATGGTAGCAGTGCAGGGGCACTCATGTCCTGATGCACATGGTGTATGTGTGTACCTGCTGTTCCATGTAAGCAGAGGGGCTGTCGTATCCTGGCACGTGTGATGTGCATGTTTGTGTCTATGTATTTGTGTGTATGCATGGTTGCATGCAGCAGTGGTGTGGTGCTTGGCATGAAACTAGCCCTTATAGTTTATTTGAAAGGTTATATCCGACAAGACTCGTCATAGGAATTTCCTTGATTCTTATCGAGAGGCGATACGTGCAGCACAGAAGTCTTTCTCCTCTGCACGTATTGCGTCTGCAGAGTCCCGTCCAGCAGAACTGTTTAGGGTGGTGGGGGAGCTGACGCAGATTCCACCTGCGCAGAACCCCTTACTTAACCCGACAACGGCCTGCTGTGATGCGTTTAACATCCACTTTGCAGATAAAATCTCTCGGATAAGAGCCGACTTAGATGCCAGTGTTATGACAGAATCTATAGATGAGGTGTCCAGCAACTCCGTTGATGAAATTTTATTGGATCAGCTTCAATCTGTGAGTACCGATGACGTGGACAAACTCCTTGGTAGAGTGAGAAAGACGACCTGTCCCCTCGATCCCTGTCCATCTTGGCTGGCCACCCAAGGGGGAGACGCATCGAGAGTACTCCTTAGGGATATTATCAATGCGTCCTTCAGGGAGGGGTCCGTTCCACCCTGTCTGAAGGAAGCGGCGGTTAAGCCGCTCCTGAAAAAGCCTTCCCTGGACCCCTTGGACAGGAACAACTATAGACCAGTCTCCTTGCTGCCTTTTCTAAGCAAGGTGATTGAGAGGGCGGTCGCTTCCCAACTCCAAGCTGTCTTGGATGAAACCGATTATCTAGATCCATTTCAAACTGGCTTTAGGACGGGATATGGAGTGGAGACTGCCATGGTTGCTCTGGCTGATGACCTCCGCTTGGGGATCGACAGGGGTAGTGTGACCCTGTTGGTGCTCTTGGACCTCTCAGCGGCCTTTGACACAATAGATCATTCCATCCTCTTGGATCGCCTGAGGGGGTTAGGAATTGGAGGCACTGCTTTGCAGTGGTTCCGTTCCTTCCTCTCGGGCAGATCCCAGAGGGTGAGGCTCGGGGACAGCTGCTCTACCAGAATAGAGCTTAACTGTGGCGTTCCTCAGGGTGCCATCCTGTCCCCGATGCTATTTAACATCTATATGAAGCCGCTGGGAGAGATCATTCGGAGGCATGGAGTGTGTTGTCATCAGTATGCTGATGACACCCAGATATACTTCTCCATGTCTCGGTCATCAGCTTCGACTTCAGATGGCATCTCTCCTCTCAATGATTGTCTTAAAGCAGTAATGGACTGGATGAGGAAAAACAAATTGAGACTGAATCCAGACAAAACGGAGGTACTAACAGTTACAGGCCCGAAACCAGGTCTGGGAATACAACTTCCAGTCCTGGATGGAACTACACTCTCCTCCAAAGACTGTGTTCGCAGTCTGGGGGTGCTCCTGGACCCGACGCTCCAGATGTCTAATCAGGTAAATGCGACGGTCAGGAGTGCCTGTTATCAACTTCGGCTGATACGCCAGCTGCGCCCTTGCCTGGAAATTAGGGACCTCGAAACTGTGGTACATGCACTGGTAACCTCCCGTCTGGATTTCTGTAATGCGCTCTACATGGGGCTACCCTTGTGCTTAACTCGGAAACTTCAACTAGTTCAGAACATGGCAGCCAGGTTGATTTCTGGTGTTTCCAGAAGAGAGCATATAACACCTGTGCTAAAAGCTCTCCACTGGCTGCCTATTCGTTTCCGGGCACAGTACAAGGTTTTGGTTATAACCTTTAAAGCCCTGCATGGCTTGGGTCCAACTTATCTCCGGGACCGCCTCCTTCCGTATGACCCTCCCCGCGCACTTCGGTCCTCTGGGAGGAATCTGTTACAGCCTATGAAAACAAGGCTGTCGGTGACCTCCCAGAGGGCCTTCTCCGCTGCTGCTCCCAGATTATGGAATGGCCTGCCGGACGAGATCCGTCTTATTAACACCTTAGACGGCTTTAAAAAAGCTGTCAAGACGGATCTTTTCCGGCAGGCTTTTCCTGAATAACTATCCCGGCCCAAGACTCAGCTGTCCTCCTTGAGCTGTAATCATTTTTTTTTAAAACCTATTGTATGTTTTAATATTTTCTAATTTATATATTTTTAATTTACTGTATGTTTTTAATCTTTTATAGTTTAATATTGTTTTAAGGGGGGGTGGGCTAGGGTACTGGGACTATGGAGTTTTTATATTGTAAGCCGCCCCGATTGCGTTGCAGAGGGGCGGGATAGAAATAAAATTTTATTATTATTATTATTATTATTATATATTGATGCGTCAAATGATTGTACTCTTGACATGTTTCCTAAGTGGCCGACCAGCAGAGTGGGAACGGAAACATACCGAAGTGTTTTATATATGTAGATAACGGTATATGTTACACTGGGTATAGCTAGTTTTAAAATAATACCTACCTTAATTGATTGTTGGAATGGATCTGACCCCACATGTCCAAAGGAGCCCATCCCTGCAGCTTGGCCTGTTGCCTCAGCTGCCGGTCTCCCTCACTTTCTCTGAAAAAGGAAGGAGTCCTGTAGCATGTGACTAAGGCTAATTTATACTATATTTTGTTTCCTGAAGGGGTGTTTCTGCTTAGAACAAAGAGTATAACAATTTTTAGGATCTCTTGAAGTTGACTATTTGAAACAAATGAACATTGCTGTTCAAGCTGAAGCTAAGGATACCACCTACTGGGATATTTTCCTGAAGAAATTATATTTGGAATGATAGGTATTTCTTCATTTATGTATTTATTGGTTACAGTTATATTCCACCTCTCTTTCAGCGAACTCAAAGCAACATGGATCTCCTCCTCAACATAAATGCTGCTGAGAGGTCCTGCAGAACCAACAGGGACACATTCTCCCTGTGTAGTTCATGGCATAGGTCATCTACCAAGGCATCTCTGTCCTATAACCAGGCCTGAAACCAGATTGAAATGGATCTAGATAATCCGTCTTATCCAGAAATCCCTGGAGCCGGGGTGGGGGACGGGCACCACACACCCCAGAACCTTGCCCAAAAATGGAATGTTAGAGACTGGCTGATAATTATACAGAATGGTGGGATTCAGGGAGGGTTTTTTTTAAAAAAATAACGGTTTTATAACAGCTTCCTTCAGTTAAGCTGGAATTCTGCCTTGTTTAGTGAGGCATTAACCACTCCCATTACCCTCTCAACCAGTCACCCTCTAACTTTTTTAATAAGACAAAAAAAGGCAAGGATCTAAACTACATATGGTTGCTGTCACCTCTCCAAGGATCCTGTCCACAGAGGAATCTGAGGGGAAATGCAATCAGTGGAGCAGGAACTTTTCTGGTCTGTAACAATAAAGAATCAGGGAATGAACATGAAAACTGAGTATATGTTTATTTTATGGTGAATTTGTAGAGCAGCCTCTGACTTCAGTTCACAGAAGTAACATCCCGTCCAACATTTCACAGATGAAAACTGAGACACAGATAGCCAAGCAACATCAGAGTGTGGTCAAGATGGTAAAAGTTGTGAAATGAGAAAAAACACACAAACTAGGGGTGTGACTCTATGGGCAGGAAACCCCACACCTACCTCATAGCCATGGCAGATTTCTTGGATCCACAGCAGACCCGTAAATGACACATGCACTGAGTGTGGGTCAGAGTATCCCACCACACGCTAATCAATGTCAGAGTAAATGGGTGGTTGTATGCTGATCACATATCTTATACATCATGCTATTTCAGCCACATGGCCAGGACTGCTCTGGATTTATTTTTTTCTGTTCAGTCATGCAGGTGAATAAGTGAACACAACTGAATTTTTTTAAAAAATAAAATAAAAACTGGGGTAGAGTGGAGTACCATCCACCTGACCTCCCACACTGGCTTTGCGCCGAAGCCAGTCCTTGGCCACTACATGGCAATAATCCAGGTTTTCCCCTCAAATGTGGAGCAAACTGTGAATCTTCCAGACCAGAGTTTCCTGCAGAACCCCTGGTGAAAATGGGAATTGTTGACAATGTCATGTGTCAACTGTGCCACAAATATGGAGTAACACTATCTACTCAAGCCCTAGGAGAAGCTGCAGCACTTTGCTTTTGCCTAAGCCTGCTGGGAAGGGCAAGATTCCTCCCCTCTCCTCTCTTCTCCACTCCCCCCTGCTGAGTTGACAACAAAGTACTTCTGCACTTTGATTTCAGTTTGCAGCAATTGAAGGAAACAGAGGACAAAGAGAAAAGGAGGAGGAAGAGAGAGAAATTGAGATGTTTTTAAAGCAGTTGAAAAGTGGGATGACAGAGGATTAATTGGGATTGTTTCTGCCAAATTGGAATAGTTGGAGAGTAAGAAATAATTACTTTTTAAAACAATCCTTTCAATCCATGAAACAGAGGAACAATAAAAGAATGGAACATAGATGGCATTGTCTCCATCTCATGTTTCCAGAGGTTTTTAAAAAAAAACTTTAGAAGTCTCTTTCTGCCGTATCTAAATGCACTTGAAACAGCAGCAATTCAATAATTGCTAGAATAAAATTAGCAATCCCTGAAATGTGGTGACTAATGACCCTTTCTTAAGGCCACAGTGACAACTTGATGTCTGAACAGCCTGCTGACAGAAGCGGTATCAGCTTGAGTGGAAGAACAATTATCATGTACAGAGGCATCTTCTTATCACTCAGGGCTCTGGTATCAATTATCTCCTCATTAAACAACAAAGTTCCTTTAAACTCACCCGTTCCCCACTTAGACAGCATCATGGAGCATCTTTGCCATCATTTCACAGCTTGAGACTAATGAAAAATCAGTCACATTAAACAGCTAATTGCTAAGATGCTCTGGGCCAGTTTATTCAAAGTGAGTGACTGTGGATAGTGTGTTTAAATAGACATAAATGAATAGCAAAGCTCCCCTGTGACTGTATCACTTTATGTTCCTGACAGGATACTTGTTTAAATGATCCCCCAAGATCTTTTTTTAAAGTCCATCAATGTAGAAAGCTAGCATGTCTGAGAGAAGTTTTTGGACAAGGGTTTTCCTGAACAATTCCACAGGTTATCAGTTCAGTTCCAGGCAGAATTCAAAGTTCTGATTATGACCTTTAAAGCCCTATGAGTTGCTTGGGTCTAAACTAGCAGAAATATTATATCTCCCTATATAAACTGTTTTTCAATAATAAAAAAACCTGCTCGAGCTTTAAGATCTGCAGAGGAGGGCTTTCTCACAGTCCCACCACCATCACAGAGATGAGGACACAGGAGAGAGCCGTCTCGGTGGCTGTTCCCAAGTTGTCAAGCTTCTTTCCACAGGAGGTTATAGAATCATAGAATTGTAGAGTTGGAAGAGACCACAAGGGCCATCCAGTCCAACCTCCTGCCATGCAGGAAATCACGATCAAAGCATCCCTGACAGATGGCCATCCAGTCTCTGTTTAAAGACCTCCAAGGAAGGAGATCCCACCACGGTCTGAGGGAGTGTGTTCCACTGCCGAACAGCTCTTACTGTCAAAAAGTTCCTCCTAATGTTGAGGTGGAATCTCTGTTCCTGGAGCTTACATCCATTGCTCCATGTTCCAGTCTCTGGAGCAGCAGAAAACAAGCTTGCTCCATCCTCAGTGTGACGCCCCTTCAAATACTTAAACAGGGCTATCATATCGCCCCTTAACCATCTTTTTTCCAGGCTAAACATACCCAGCTCCCTAAGTCTCTCCTCATAAGGCATCATTTCCAGACCTTTCACCATTTTAGTCACCCTTCTTTGCACACACTCCAATTTGTCAATATCCTTTTTGAATTGTGGTTCCCAGAACTGGACACAGTATTCTAGGTGAGGCCTGACCAATACAGCAGAATACAGTGGCACTATTACTTCCTTTGATCTAGACACTATACTGTTGATGCAGCCCAAAATCGCATTGGCCTTTTTAGCTGCCGCATCACACTGTTGACTCATGTTCAATGTGTGTCTACTAGGACTCCTAGTTGCGCCTCCCAGCCCCCCCCCTTTTACCCTGACAGGCAAAGACCACTTTTTTTATTTAAGCAGGCCTTCAGTTTTTAACTTGTTGCAGCAGACGGGTGTGTGCTGCCAGTGTTTTACTATGTTTTAAGTGTGTTTTCAAAACTGTTTTTAACTTGTGTGTTTTTAAACAGAATTGTGGTTTAATTATTTTTTAAGTGGTGTATTAATGGTTTTGTAGTTGTACTTTGTTTCAAATGGTTGCAAGTAGCTTTGAATCCTGTGTTAGGGGAAAGGTGGGATATCGATTAAACAAACAAACAAATAATGCACATTCTCTTTCCTACATTCAGGGAGTTGGGAGGGGAAAGGAAAGAGCTAATGGGAGAAGATAAAAGCAAAGAGGAAGGAAACTTAGGGTTTGTCTACTGCCAGTGGGTGCGTATTTTTGTTCATTCACAGCTAAGTTGGTTTGTCTTCACATTTCTATGCATATTCTCATCCATTCGCATTCATTCAGATTGAGCAGGCACACACACTCATAAACAACAATTAAGTGAAAATGCACATTGATGCAAATTTGGACAGCCGCATGTCTGAAAATGCACATCCAGAGAAAACTGTGAATATGTTTACTGCACAGTTCGTGAAGTTTTTAGCCCGTCTCCCTCCGAATACTGCTAATTGTGTTTGGACATATTGTATTCTCAGCAAATTCTATAAGGAGTATTTTCATTGTATAGACAAGCCCTTAGAGAATAACCCACTGTTACCTGAATTGCAGAGACCCATGGAATAGCCACATGTGTCTGAAACTAAATTTGGGGAATTTTAATTAGCGCAAATTGGCATGCGAGAGGCTGATTAACTGTGGGATCTTTTACCTATCTATACCAGTACTCACTGAATGGCGTACTCTCCGCCACCCCCAGCCCCACTCCTCGAGGGGGGCCCTGCTCATTCCATCCCCCTTGCCTTACTGTTGATCAGTACCCCCCCCCACATGCATTCCAAGCGGCCCATTGGCCAACTCCAAAGTAATCCCCCCTTTCATTTTTATTTTTATTTTGCTGTGATCCACTGGCCCAATCTCTCATCTCCTCCATCAGACCGATTTTTCTTTTTCCCCTCCACCAGACCAATCTCCCCCGCACCAATGCTGGCCCAATCTTTCTTCCTCCCCCTCCATTGGCCCAATCTCCTCCCCCTTCTGGCCTGATCTCTCTCCCTTCCTCCACTGGCCTGATCTTTTCTCTCCCCTGCCCCTTGCTGGCCTGATCTCTTTTCTCCCCCCCATCCCACTGCTGATCTCTCTTCCCCCCTGCTCCACTGGGCCATCTCTCTTACTCCCCCTCTGCTGGCCCAATCTCTTTTCCCCCTCTCTGCCAGACTGATCTCTCATCCCCCCCACCCAATCTCCCCCCCCCCGCCAGACTGATCAGCATGTGCTATGTAGGGTAATAATGGGGAGGAAGCGGTGCAGTGCGGAAGGAATGTGCAACCCCATACCAGTAATCAAGCAGAGGTGCAATAAAGATTGCTTCAATGCTGGTATGTTTCCATTTGCTTCAAAAACGCAATTGATGCTCTGTAGAAGGCTCGTGTGATAATCTCCTAAGTCTCCGGTGGGTCCTTAGACTGCACATATTTGTTGACGTATTGGATGAAAGCAAAACACATTTTCCAAAACAGTTCTTTGTCTCATATGTGATCCCTTTAAACTCCTCCAAATGAAGCAAAAGTCTCAGGAAATGCCAAGTTTTGCTCCTCTACATACTGATCTTATTCCTGATATCCAGATGGTATTTTGCTTGCCCTGAGCTCTCAGTACTGGAGAAGGCTTTTATTCTTACCCTCCATGTAGGTTTCTTTTTACGTTCAAAAATGAAATGGGTTGGTTAATTGCCTTTTGTGTTTCTACTATCTTGGAGCTGGCAAAGATGGCCACTAGTAAACACAACTATTGTTTCCAGGACACAGATTCAGCACAGAGGAGGGAATAGAAAAATGTTAGCATGAAAACAATATGATCATAATGTTTAACTAGTGTAATATTGCAAAAGCAACTCCTGAATACTAATACTAATTCCTTGGAGGTCTTTAAACAGAGGCTGGATGGCCATCTGTCGGGGATGCTTTGATCGTGATTTCCTGCATGGCAGGGGGTTGGACTGGATGGCCCTCGTGGTCTCTTCCAACTCTGCAATTCTATGATTCTATGATTCTAATACTGCCTCAGTAGAAATTAGTGAAAGTCAGTTTCTGAAATGTTACATGCATGACACTTACATTTTCTGACATGACAATTGCATGACACTTGACACAAGATCCATGGAAGGGGGGACAAAAGAGAGGATGGAAAGCCTCAGAAATATCAAGAAAGGACTGGATGCAGGAGGAGGAAACCCTGTGAATGTGCAGGTACAATCAAAACAAAAAGAACTAGAAACTCTCAGTACTTTATGTCTATATTCCTCCAGGTGTCATGGCACCGGGAGGTCGGCCACCTTGTTGTCATATCAGGAACCTGCCACTAGATGAGGCCCTGTGGTTTCTTTCTGCTGCTATTGTTTCTTGACTTGTAACCTTTTAAGGAACAACTGCAAATGGTTTCAAATTCACATTTTGGAGGCATGTTCATGCCGAATGTATCATGTTTCTGAAGATGGGCCATTAAAGACATGTGCTCACTTGTAGACAACTGTATACACTCTGACAGATTCATAAAATGGGTGGGTAACCTGATGACCAGAAATCAGTCTAATGAAATGTAGGAAGGTTTGGGAAAGAGGGAGGATTTGGGAAGGAGGACACAACTGATTACACACAGCCAGCAGTCTGACACCAGAAATCACACACCCAATATGGAGGTGAGTCTATGCAAGCTTTGAAAATGCACTATGAAAAGGATCCACACCAACCTGTTTGTTTAAATTGCCTGAGTTATTCCAGAATGAAATCAAGTGTTCAGTATGATGGAATTAAAGGCTGGATGGACTAGAACAGAGTACATGTTATGTGAATTTTGAGTAAGTATGAAGACATATTTATGAATTGCCCGCGGGGGGGACGGGGGACAATTCCCTGATGTGAACTCCCACCAAAATGCTCTGTGGAAAACAACCAGGAATAATGGAGAAAAAAACAACCAAGAAGACTGACTGGATTGTTTTCTAGCAACACAACCCTCAAATGAGACCAACAAAAAAGAAAAAATGTTGCTCTTGCAAGCATGATGTTCAAGCTGTTCAGGATTCAAGCCACTCTGTTCTATTTCCATTTGCTCCACCCTCCCCAACAGTCAGTATTCTCAGTGGAGTGTTTTGGACCCTCCCCCCTTTGGATTCCCGCTCCCCAATATTTCTTATATGGCTTTAAACTCCAAAAGGAGTTGACATCATCTGTTGTACTGTTTTTTGGCTAAACATGTCATGGCACTGACAGCCTGAACATTAGAAATAGAGAGATGTACATGTCCCCCAGCCTCAACGCCCCATATATGTGAGACTGGTACCCACAGATTCAATTATCCGTCATCTGAAAAATATAGTCTCTCTCTAGACATTTCCTAAGTCCTCCAGCGTGACTCTATGGTAACTTCTGCCAGAAGTTATTATAGAGTGATGCTAGACAGGCAGAGGTTGACCATAGACTTATGCTGGAGGACCTAGAAATGAGCAGAGAAATGTTCTCTCAGGTTTTTTTTAAAAAAATTAACATCCTACATTCATGGTTTTCCCATTTTCACAGGGATCCCATGCCCTAACCTCCATAAAGCTTGATGACTGACTGTACTAGGATTCTACTTTAACTGCCATGGCTGCATCCTGTGGAACCCTACGGTTTGTAGTCTGGTGAGGAGCTAGAGTTCGCTGGCAGAGAAATCTGTGTTCTCCTCCCTAAATAGAAAATCCAAGATTCCATAGGATGGAACCACGGCAGTTAAAGTGGAATCATAGCATTATAACTGTAAACAGGCCCTACGTTTGGATCCCTGCTCAGCCATGGAAACTGTCTGGGTGACCCTGGGCAAGTCAGCCTTAATTAAAGGAAGGCAATGGCAAATTTTCTCTGAATAAATTTGGCCAAGAAAACCCTATCATAGGTTTGTTTTAGGGCTTATCTACACTAGCTGGGATACGTTGGCTCCATGCTAGCGTATCCTGATTTTGGAGCTGGTCTCCCTCTCCCTGGTTTCCTAGAGAAAATGGGCCAGAGTCCAAGCAGGATGCCAGCCCGTTGCTGAAGCCATTGCCACCATTTTCTCCACTGAAGTGGAAGCCAGGCAGGGATCCTGCAACATGTGACTCCAGGCCCCCTGCATGTGACCAGCCTCGGTCACAAGCTGAAGGACCCCTGCTTGGTTTCCAGGAGAGCCAGGGAGATGGCAGCGGCAGCGAAGAGCAGCATGCCGGATGGGCTCTTGTGGACACATGGTGCCTGATCCACTTTTTCCTAGGTAACTGGGGTAAGCCAGGTATTTGTTCAAAATGCTTTATTAGCCCCTATCTTGGTTTGCCCCCATTCCAGCCCCTTATCTGCCCCGGGAGATGTTTGGACAGCCTGGAGGCAGATCGGGTTAAATGCCCTGCATTGTTTGGATCTTAGGGCTCTGGAACAGGGGCAAGCCAGGGTTATTTGGCCCATGTAGTTAAGCCCTTAAGGTTACCATAAGTTGGAAATGACTTAAAGCCAAACAATAACAAATGGTGCTTTTCCCAGTCCAAACACTGACATTTCTGGGTAAGATAATAAGGCATTATGATATTCCTGGCCTGTGTTTTTGAACTCTGCACATAAATAATTAAAGTAATGGAAACAGTCTGACCTAGATATCTTTACTGTATGATCTGACACTAGATATCTATGATGCTTACAGACTGCTCATATAGGGTTCTCCCCCACACACACACCCCTGGCAGATGCCCCACAATATTTATTAACAATGGCAGGGCACATGAAATCCAGCAGGTGAGGTTTCCTCATTGCTATATGTTGGCCTAAACATCCTAAAGGCATCAGATCCCATCTGATCTTGGAAGCTAAGCAGGGTAGGCCCTGGATGGGAGACCACCAAGGAATATCCAAGGTGCTGCATGCTTTTTTTCAGAGGAAGGCACATGTAAAACCACCTCTGAGTAGAAAACCCTATGAAACCCATGGGATCTCCATAAGTTGACAGGCAGCTTGAAGGCACATGCACACACACACATCTCTATACTCAGGAAGCACTCCACCTGCTGGATTTCTGCCTGAGGTACAGTGTTTAATGGCACTTAATGTTCTGGGAAGAACTTGTGGCAACTGTAATTGTCCATAATTTGGCAAGTTATAAAGTGATTGTGTTACCCTTTTATTAGTAATTCAGAAGCTTCCCTACCAAGAAATGTAGCGATCAATCCCATGTTCATTTATTTGTCCTATAATTCCTGTTAGTCAAACAGATATTGCAGGTTTTTGAAGCACTTGGGGAGAAAACATCGAGAAACTTTGAACAAAAGCCCTTTTTACATGGTCAGTGAATGTGTGGAATGTGAAAGGCATGGAAACACCACCACCCCGCACTGTCCCTGCTTTTCACTTGTACAACTTAGTGAACCAGTGTATAAGGTAGTGCTTTAGAGCACTGCTTGAGAGCAGTGATTCTCTAACTTTGATCCTTCAAATGGTTTCAACTTGAGTTTCCAGAAACCCTAGGCTTTGTCTGCAGCGGCCACTTAATCTGGGGCCAGTCCAGAGCATTATGCTCTGGGCTAGCCCAGGATCAACTACAATGTCAGTATGCAAGGGCTCAAGATGGTGCAGCAGCACATCATTGTCACATCGAACAGTTGGGCCTACACCATATCAACCCCACTGGCCCATCCCTTTGCCCCTGTTGCTGCCACCACCTCGCCGGCCGTGCAACTCCCTGCGAGATCCTGGCCAACAGCGTTGCCTCTGCTGAGGTCAGAACGGGGCACCCAGACATGTGATCACCAAAGAGGTGGTCGCTCTACTCATGGTCCCCACATTCTGAAGTGGGCCCCCAGGCCAGGATCTTGGGCAGACTCCCTACCTACTGCATAGGTTAAGGGCAGCAAGGTGCTCTACAGGATTTAGGATGAAAAATTAAAATGAGTCAATTTAAATGATGATGCCAAAGTAATATTTATTTAAAAAAAAAAACTAAATGGATTTACATAATAAAAACTTACAATAATAATATCACACAGTGTCCCCCTCCTAATCCTTCCCCCCCCCCGGGCACCCAAGCTAGAGTCCTGTCACCACCCCCCTTGTGGGGTCCATGGCTCTACCCCTCCTCACTGATCACACAGGCACCCCATTTCTGTCCTCAGTAGAAGCAACCACACTGGGCAGGCTTCCCACAGCTGCTTGGCCAGCAAGGTGGCAGCAGTGGGAGCACAGAGAAGGGGAGTGACCCCCCCTTTCCTTGTTGATCATATGTCTCCCCCACCCCATTTCTGGCCTCAGCAGAGGAGGCAGCACGTTAAGCAGGCTTTCCATGAAGCTCCTGCTTCTGAGGAGGAGGTGGCAGTGGCTCTGAAGGCCAGCCATCCCCTTCTGGGTTCAGGATAAGAGGGATGGTACTGCTCTTGTTATGTGGACAACTGGATTGGCCAAATCGGACCTGATCCACCTGTCCTCATGCCAGCAGAACCCAAAGCTGCTCTGGGCTTCCAGAAAAGATTGGACTGCCATACTGAGGATGAAGCAGAGTCCATCCTCCAGAGATGGACACGGAGCAATGGACTCAAACTACAGGAAAAGAGTTTCCATTACGATGAACATCCTGATGGTAAGAGCTGTTCGGAAGTGGAATGCACTGCCTCAGAGGGTGATGGAGTCTCCTTCTTTGGAAGTTTTTAAACAGAGACTGGATGGCTATCTGTTGGGAATGCTTTGATTGTGTACTTCTGCAGGGCAGAGGGTTGGACTAGATGGCTCTTGTGGTTTCTTCCTTGACTTTGCTTAGTGCAGGGCAAAGTCAAGTTAAGGGCTAAAAACTGCATTCCCTCCCCAGAAGTAGCCGAACATCATAAGGACTGCGAGCACCAGATTTCAGGTGAGCATGGCATGTTTGGAACATCTTTACACAGCCCTAGTCACCACACTGAAGGATTCTGGGAGCTGCAGTCCAAAATATCTGGGAGACCACAAGCTGATTAGCAGTAGTTTAGTGTTGTTGGGGAGGCAACTCTGCTTATTTCATTCTCACACTCAGGAACAAAAAAATCAAAATTTTACAAAGGTGTTTTGGTTTTGTACATTTTCCTACCATGTTTTATATTTGCAGACATTTCCTTGGCAAAAAAAACCCTGAAAGTTTTTTTTGCACAAAAAATGTTTTATGTTTTTGCATAAAAACAATGGCTATCTGGGTTTATGAGTGTTTTAAAACTGAGACTTTTTAAATACAATCTGATATAAGATATAGGCACATAGAATTGATATATTGAATCGAAAGTTGTCTCTTGTTAAACTTTTGCATTTTTTTGTTATTTACATATTATCCACTTCTCTTTTTTTTAATGTATGTTATCAGCCCCTGATAAAGACCATTGCATATTACCAGGCCGAAATGTGTTGGGCTAATTGGAAGAATAAAATTGTCGTCTTCTACTTTTTAACACCCTGAGACTTTGTTTCTTCTTCACATCCTTTTCATTGGGTGCCACCAGTCCTTGATGCTTTTTTTACTTGCAAAAAGAAAGAAAGAAAGAAAGAAAAAGGCCTGTGACCTTCAGAGAGGGGAGCCCCACATTCACTAGTGCCCTGGCAGCTGGGAAAGGGCTCTGTGTTACATCTAAAGCTGCAGCCCTGGAGGAGGTGATGGTGGGTGTGTGGGTGGCTAGGCTGAGTGAGAGCAGCAGCTGCAGCACCAACAGAAGCCACACTGGCTGAGCTGGGCTCCTTGAGAACACTTTGGCTGCACTGTGCAAGGGGGGAAGGCCTCGATCTGGACAGCAGGTAAGGAGGCACATTGGGGAAGCGGGTGGCAGGAAGGAACCAAGTTGACAATCAGGCCATCAGAGATAATGTGACTGAGACAGCAGGGCTGGTGGAGGAGGAACTCCTGACCTGTGGAAATGAATTGCACTTTCTTCCCCAGCTGGGAACATTTGCAAACATTACACTGGTACTCTAAACCCTAGCACTGAAAGGTGGGGAACTTTTTTTAAAACTCCTTCTGGATTACTTTTTGTTGACTTTTTGGACTACTGTACTTTTTTGCTCGGACTTCCCCATTATTTTTTTTACTGGTAGTGTCAATATTTAAATATTATCTGTAGCTGTGGCATTAACCCAAGTTTGACCTGCAGAAAAGAGAAAGCGACAGAATGTATTCCTCCATGCCAAGAGAAGCTCAATTTCTTTCTGCAGGTCCCATGGACACAAGAGCAAACTGGATTGTTTTTTCTTCGTCAGCTGGCAACCCAATTTTTTTATTATTTTTTCCTTGCTCACTACTCACCACCGTTGCTCCATACAGTTTAAGTGTCCCGATTTGGGAGGGACAGTCCCAATCTCACTGTCTCACCACCCTCCCAGGTACATCTGGTGGGAACTCAGGAGAGGACATTCTCAGTGGCTGCCCCCAGGCTCTGGAACTCTCTGCCCAGAGAAGTCAGATTGGCACCCCCCCCCTGCCTTTCTTCCGGAGCCAATTAAAAACTATCATGTTTTGGCAGGCCTTTGCCGATCTCTGCTAATGGTTGTGCTGGGATATATGCATGTGCTGTGTATGTGTGTCTATGTGTGTGTGTTTTAATTTTTTTTTTAGCTGTTTTTAACTTTTTTGTTGCTTAATTCTGTTTTAACTTTTGTATTTTGCTGATTTTAACAATGTGTTTTTATTGTGTGCTCTCTGAGTCCCAAATTGGGGGGAAAGCAGGATAGAAATAAAGATGATGAGGATGATGATTCCTCTGTCATCCCACTTTTTCAGCTGCTTTCAAAATCCCCCAGTTTCTCCTTCCTCTTCCCACGGTCCTCTTTTGTCCTCAGCTTACTTTCAGTTGCTACAAATTGAATTCAAAGTGCAAAAGTAGCTTTCACTCAATTAACTCAGTGGGGAGTGGGGAGAAGGCAGAATTTTACTTTCCCTGGAAGTACAGGCAAAACCAAACTGCTGCAGCTTCTCCTAGCTTGTGAGTCCTTCCTCATTAATGTTTGCCATCCTGACCGCACCCTGATGTTGCTTGGACACGTATCCCAGGGGTCGTTTCCACGGCAAAATAAATCCTCAAAGAATGCGACAAGAAGCCTGATAGTTCCCACACATCTCGAAGCAACAGCGCCCTTTTCAAAAGGAGGGGGTGCAAAAAACCCATAAGTTGCGCAGTATCAGCTTTCGCTAGTTTTCCGCACTTTTTTGATTAAGTTCGCGAAAATGCGCATACTTTACCGTGGGAACTAACGATCGTGTAAACTGGCATCTGCCTTTTCGAATTACTGTGAGCAGAGCTGAATCCTGATTGGTTGGAGTGCTTTATCCGAATAGACTGAAGGGTTGGAGAGAAGAAATTCACCCTCCTTCTGCTTGCAACTCACTTTGGAAAACGGAGCCCTTCCTGTCTATCTTTTGGGGGGTGGGGGGGTGGGAAGATGCTTCGCTGCTTCGCTGGGGTGTGTGGGTGTGTGTGGGTGTGGGTGTGTGCTGGAAAACAGCCGATCGCATGTTCGTTCTTTTGTTTGTTTGTCCTTCCATTCACTTGCCTTTATTCAAGCCTTCGGAGGGAGGGAAACCAAATGAGGCAAGCCCTAGTTCTGTGGTGTGTGTTTGTGTGTGCATGCAATCTGCTCCACTATGCTTTTCTTGTTCGTGCTTTCATTGACTCCTTTCTTTACAAAAGCCTTTCAGGGCTGGGGAAGACGGGGGAGTTTGTCAGATCGCTCTTTCGATTGCTTGTTTGTTTGTCCTTTTTCTTTCCTCTCATTATTTATGGTTTCCATGACCCCCTCCTTGCTCCCTCCCCGCCTCCTGCCTGACTTTAATCATCTGGAGGCGATTCCCCCCCACCTTTGCCTGTGTGAATTAAGCAAAACAGAAAGTGTCTGGATCATTCGAAATGCCAGGCACCGTGGGATTTATGCGCTCCTGATACGAAAGGACGGTAATCCGGAATCTGGCGAACTTTTTCCTGTCGTGGAACCGGCCCCCCAGTTTTCATGTGTGAAACTTTGGAGGGTATGCTGCTCCTCACATGGTGCAGAGCTCTTGTGTCTAACAAAACTTCTATCCTAAGGCTGCAGCCATTGGCACCTGGTGTAACTTCCCAAGCAGCTCTTAAAAGCTCAGCAGTAGAGCTGCCAACTTTAGAACCTTCCTTCTGTATCTATCCCTTTAACAAATATTTAATCTGCCATAAATGGTGTTTTGCTTCACACCATGAAAAAGGTTGCCCCAGCTGGTTTCACCAGAGCAAATACCTGTTGGTTCTGTTTTTAAAAGGGATGGGAGCACACTGGGCTGGGTGTTTTTTCCTGATAAGTTGGCAACCCTACTCAGAAGACATGCATTCTAGGAACCTCAAGTTGGGGCCATATCTGTGGGTCAGCAATGAGCATGTGGGTTAGAGGGAGGTAATATAGTTGAATGCAGAAGACCATTTACCAAGAGAGCAAATTTATCACCATGTGCATATAGCCACTTACTACACCAACTGCTTTACAACAGTCTCTCTGACATGGGGGCGGGGGTTACCACTTTCCTGCTCAGCCAAAGTTTTCCCATCAGGATTGTTGGCATGGCATGGCAGGCCATTAAGCAAAGTGAAAATGTCACCTCAGGCTGCTTATTTTGAGAGCTATGAAAAGGAAATGAATTGTTAATTATTAAACTTATGAGAGGGGGTTATTTCCAGGGAGAGACTTATGTGGGAGTTTTGGCCTCAGGTACCCAAATTACTTGGACAGCCTTGGGTACAACACTTAAATTTAGGAGGCAGGCAACCATTTTCAGTGTCACCTAAACCAGCCCTTGGTCCTGGGAGTAGTTAAATTCTCCTCAGTTATCAGGCTGTTGTAAAGGACTGGCTGGTTTAATGACATTTGAATTGTGTTTGCCTTTGGATACTGTACTTTTAACAAAAGATATAAATAAATTTGGACTGGACTGAGGGTATGTAGCAAAAATGGCCAGTCAAATGGAAAGGGCTCCTGTCCCTTTAATGGCTGCCCAGAAGGGGGAATTTCAGCCATGTTGCTTGTTACCTGGTTGTGTGACAAGCAACCCCTGCTGAAATGCCCTCTTCTATACAACCATTAAAGGGACAGGAGCCCTCCTCAGTTTTCAGTCTGGCAAGCCTAAATGAAAAACAAATCCTAAGAGGAAAAGTTGAAGGAAACAGGCATGTTTCGCTCAGAAAAACAAAGACTAGGGGCCTTTTCACACTGCACAACTGCAGTTCTATGATTCCACTTCAACTGCCATGACAACAACCTATGGGATCCTGGGGTTAGTCTGGTGAGGCACTAGAGCTCTCTGGCTGAGGATTCTAAATCCTTCCCTAAACTGCAAATCCCAGAATTCCATATCCTGTACTCATGATAAAGTGGAATCATAGCACTATAATTTTGTCGGGTGAATGAGCCCAGGTCAGGGGGAGGTACAATCACTCTCTATAAATCCTCAAAGCACTGGCTCACAGAGGAGGAGAAACATTTGTTCTCACAGAGCTGAGGTTCAGTCAAGACACAACTTTATTATTATTATTATTTTTCAAAACATACATGTATCTTTGTTTTATTTCCCAGTATGGGACTCAAGATGTTTCGCACAATAGAGTAAAACATAACACAGCTAAAAAAAAAAAACAGTCATTATAATATATATATATATATATATATACATACATACACATACAATAAAGCCCTGAAACAGGTTACGTATCTATGGCAGGTCCAGGAGCCAATTTTATTTCCCTGCCACCCTTCATGGGCCACACAGAGCACCAAAAATACCACCTCCGTAGGGAAAAAACCAGAAGTAACTACTTCTGGTTTTGAAAACAGGATAGTTTTATGTGAAACACTACAGGGAGACCTAGACCTATTTAAAAGCTGAGTTGCTACTCCTGGAAGTTTCATAGCCTTACCAGAAATGTGAATTTCTGTAGTATATGTATTTAGAGGCTCCTCATAACTGGAGGCTCTAAACTACAGTATAGCTTGCAGTAGGACCCCCCATATCCACTGATTCATTATCCACTGATTCAATTATCCACAGGACACAAAACAGCACACCTACCATTGAGTCTTCCTAGAAAATATGTCCTCTCTAGCCATTTTCTAGGTCCTCCAAGGCAACTCTATGGTATTTTAAACCAGAAGTCCCATTATTTTCAATGGCGTTCGCTATTATCCACAGTTTTCAGTATCTACGCCCCCCCCCAAACCAATCCGCAGCAGATATGGTGGTCCTATTGTACTTCTCTTGCACATAAATCTAGCACTACCCAAAGGTCATGACTAGTAATAATTTATTTTTTTATTTTATTTATTTATTTATTTATACCCCGCACTTCAGCCACAAGGCTATCAGAGCGGCTTACAAATTGTTTTTTTTTAAGCAATAGCTATTTACACATCTAACTGCATTAAACAGCTTCCAATGTGTGTTAGCTAATTGCCCCCACAAGCTGGGTACTCATTTTACTGACCTACGAAAGGATGGAAGGCTGAGTGAACCTTGGAGCCCACTGGAATCGAACTTGCAAATAATCAGCAAATAATCAGCTTAAATTACAATAGGGTAGACTTTGGTGAGGAGAAAGATCTCAGAAACAGGTATTTGTCCATTGAAGCAATTACGGTATATAGAAGAATGGTGGGCTCTCCTTCAACAAAGTTCTTCTAGTTACATATTCACAGGGATCTTGTTCCTCTAGGTTTCCTGTACCGAGCAATGAGTTGGATTAGGTGGCCTAGAAGATTTCATACCCTCCAAATGTCCCAATTTAACAGGCACAATCCAGTTACAGTATTCCTCTATCATTCCACTTTTTCAGCTGCTTTTTAAATGTCTGTTTCTCTTCTCTTACCCCTTTCCCCCTTTGTTCTCAACTTACTTCAAGTACTGCAAAGTGAGTGCAAAGTCCAAATGTAGTTTGTGCTCAGTTAACTCAGAAGCTGGGAGGGGAGAGGAAGGGGCAGGAAATTGCCCTTCCCAGTAGACTCAGTCAAAAGCAATAGCTGCTGCCTCTCCTAACTTGTGTGTCTTTGCTTTTGACATCCGCTAACTCTGATGCATGGCTGCATGTGTCCTGGTTTTCATCTGTGAAATGTTGGAGGATGTGAGACCCCTTCTACTTAGGGATGGGTGAGATTTTTGTCTGGTTACCGTACTTTGAGCTTGCTATAGTTCTCAAATTTCTTCACACATTTGGCAGGAAGGATGTGAGCTTTTCTTTTAAAATATTAATGCAGCTGAAAACAAAGCTTGGAAATGTTACTTTGTTGGACATTTACTGGCTGGAAGATTCTCGGTGTTGTATTCCCAAAAGCAACTTCTTCCAAACTTTGGGAAAAAGCAAAGCTGACAGGCAGAGGGCTTTGAGTGTTTTAGTTCTGAAGTCTGGCTTTGCATTCTGTATATTCAACTATCATAGGTTTGTGGTGCTGAATTAGAGTTGCCACATAAAGTCAGACCTCTATATCTGTGTGGGTTTGGTTCCCAGACTTCAAGACTTTTTCAAACAGTGGGGGGGACCCAAGGAGGTCGGGAGAAGAACAACAGTGTCGTGCTTACAGCACTCTGTTTCAGACAGTGCCGTCCTCCTTCTGACCTCCCCCCGTGCTTCTTCCGTGCTGTAGGCACCACTTTTTATTGATGGGGGTTTCTGTCAATAAAAGTGATGTGTTTCTCGAACCTGCAGCATGGAGGAAGCATGGGGGAAGGTCGGGAGGAGGATGGTGTCATCCGAAATGGAGCACTGTAAGCACGACAGTGCCGTTATTCTCCTGACCTTCTTGGGGGGGGGTCCCCCCCGTTTGAAAAAGTCCTTACTGTGAATACCAGAAACCGCGGATAACAGGGAACCCTATTAAAATAAAGGACCTCTGGTATAAACATACCATAGAGTTGCATTGGAGGACCTAGAAGCATTATCCAGTGCAACTCTATCGCATGTGTCCTTATTTTGTGCCCCACGGATAATTAAAACCACAGATATTGGTTCCACGGATATAGGAGTCTGGTTGTACTTTTTTCTGTGAAGTCGAAGGCTTTCACGGCTGGCATCCATAGATTTTCTTTGGGTTTTTTCCGGGCTGTGAGGCTGTGTTCACCCAGAAAAAAACCAAGGAAAATCTATGTACTTTTTTCTGCCTCATCTATAATATTTCCCTGGCAGGCAAATCCAGCACAGCCATCTCCATACTAAAACAGCTGTAGGTATTGGATTTGGCCAATGCAGCTGTTTGAAAATTTAATTGAAAAGTTAATTTGAGAAATTCTTCATAGATTTTGTAGAAAGAATTTGGGGGTGGGGAGTGATTGTGGAAGAAAGCTAAATGCCAAATTTGTCCATTCCAACTTACTCTATGATTCTGTGACTCACACAGACTGTGATATTACTTGTGGTCAGTGATTCTCAAGATTTCTAGTGGGTGTGAGGTACTAAAGCTTTCTGTCAAGAGTTAGGCATTTATTATTAACAAAGTTAACAACTTTCTTGTTAAACTGTATAACTGGGAGAAAGACAAAACAATGTAAATAACCAAGGAAGGCTGTCACTGAAAGACGATTGAAGAAGCATAATGTTCTGGTGATCAAAACTTGGTGTGGAAGTTAGTTGTTTGAGAGAGCAGAGGCAGGGAGCCTATAGTCCTCCAGATGGTGTTGAACCACAACTCCCAGCATTCCTGACCAGAGGCTATGCTGGCTGTTGGGAGCTAGTGTCTATCCATATCCAGAGGGCCAAATGCTATCTACAAATGTGTACATTGGATTGTGTCGCCCCATGGAATGGGACATTTCAGTGTGGCCAGTTCAGAGCGGCCAGTTCAGTGCAGTTGTTTCACTGTGGTGCAGTTCTGCTTGCATATCTATTTATAATTTATAATTTTGTCAAGAAAATGCAATCAAAACATTTCTATTTGGTTGGCATTGGTTAAGGTAAGGGTTAGGGTTAGAGGTATTATCAATTATCTAATAACCTTAACCCTAACTCTTACCCAAATGGTTTTGCAAGACAATCCCAACCAAACATAAATGGTTTTGACTGCATTTTCTTGACAAAATTATGTCACTCTGAACTGTCCACACTGAAACATCCCAGACCCATTGTTCCAAGCTGTTAAGAAAATCACTGAGTGTTTCCACACCATCCACGTGTATCATTCGCTGGGAAGATGATTGTGAGCTCTGTGTGAGAGAGATCTATAATGTAAAGATGTGTACAGTAATCACCTGCGTTTATTTCAAAGTGTTTAAAGAAATAGTGGCTTCTGTGAAAGGAGGGGCTGAGAAAATTGCTGTGCTAGATACACAGTTGATTGTGCTGAATGCAGCAAAAAGAAATGAAATACTTGATGATATTGATGATAAGCCCTTCAGCAGCCTTTACACAGATTGTCAAGGGTGGAAGACAGTTTTTACACACATCACTGGAAGGCCACACTGGTACACCCCTGTGGGACTGGAAGTGGTGTGATGTCACTTCCGGTTTCATTTTTGGTTGGCTTCCAGCCAGTTGTGGTGGCTTTGAGTAGCTGCAGGAAGGAGGGAAAAAAAGAGGCAAACTGCAATTTTGGAGTATTTTAAAGGTGGGTTTGACCATTTAGCAGTAAAAAATCTGGACATTTTTTAAATTTGAGGGAGGTGTCTTAGGGCCCTTTCACCCTACACAGTTATAACCCTGTGATTCCACTTTAACTGTCATAGTTCCCTTCTATGGAAGCCTGAGATTTACAGCTTATGGAGGAGTATTGAGAACACTCATCCAGAGAGTCCCCAAAGTGCAAGCACCCGAGGTTTCCATTGGATGCAGCCACAGAGGTTAAAGTAGAATCACAGTGCTGTAATTTTGTAGTGTGAAAGGGCCCACTAGATGGCTTGGAGGGGTGGCACAAAAAAGTGTTGGAGGGTACATTCAGTCTGTGGACCATACTTCCACACACATGTTCCCCTCAGTCAGAACTGCCCAAAAACATTTTGTTTCTTGAAGCATCGAACAAGATACTCCCCTACTTTTCAGGTAGAAAAGTCATCCTGTGTAGAAGTTGAATCTTGCTCCAACATTGGTGTTGGGACACCATTCTCCATCCCAAATGAAGGTGTCTGGCTAGCTTAGATCACAGGGCAGGTTGCTTAGAACTCTCTTCCATTTCCTTGCTCCTGCTCTCCAGCATTTGCTATCAGAGCAAGCATTTCATACCCCACACCTGTCCCAGTTGGCAGAGTAGTGGTGGGCTCTCCCCCACTGGAGATCTTCTAGTTAGTCATCTGTAAGGAACTCCTTCCTCTTAGTTTCCTGCACTGAGCAGCTGGTTGGAACAGCCATACCCTCCAAATGTCCCTGTCTTACTTCAGTCACTGCAAACTGAGTTCAGAGCACAAAAATAGCTTGCACTCAACTCTGTGGTGGTGGTGGAGGGGAGAAGGGTGTGGAATTTTGCCCTTCCCAGTAGTCTCAGGCAAAACCAAGCTGCTGCAGCCTTTCCTAGCCTGTGTGTTTTTTCCTCATTGATAATTCTTGCCAACTTGTCCCTGCATTGATTTTGTCTGGCCACATATGAGAAATGTTGGAGTGTATAATGTTACCCACTCCTGTTATATATACGGTACTTGTCTAGGAGTTAGTTTCATTGGAGTCAATCAGGTTTACTTCTGAGGAGACATATATCAGATTGTACTGTAATTAGGATCACCAAACTTTTCCAAACTGTTCCATTTTCCTATGATTCAGTGCGGCTTTGCATTTATTGCTCTGGTCTTGGTTTTTGGTACAAGTGGCAGTTTCTTGGAGGTGCATTTTCTCCTTTCTTAACTGTGACCACGATGAAGAAATAGAATCACTGTGCTATCACCTCTCCCCTTGCCCTCCTGAGCAACACGTTTATGCCTTCACATTTCACAAAGAAAGTATAATAGTTACACCCTGGTTTTACCAGTTCTTATTGTTTCACTGAAACAGTTCTGTTTCCTGGAACACACACTCTCACACTCCCAGGTAAATTTCCTCTCCCAACCACAGACTTATGTGCACTCACTTCATTGTAGTGTTCACAACCATCAGCACAGGCAGACACCGCTGGTGGCTTGAAAAGGAAGAAGGGCCTCTAATCCCAACTGTCATGCTAGGTGTGCAGGATGGGGGCAGGGAGGAGCTGCTTTATTCTGGCTTCCTGGCTTCTGGGAGAGCCAGGAAGATTGTAGCAGCAGTGGCTACAGTGATTTATTTATTTAGTTAGTTAGTTAGTTATACCCCGCTCTTCAGCCACAAGGCTATCAGAGCGGCTTACAAATTGTTTTAAGCAATAGCAATTTACACATCTACACTGCAAGAAGCAGCTTCCAATGTGTGTTAATGGGCCACAATGCCTGTCTAGACTTCCTCCCTCCCCCCCCCCCGGGAAATGGGGGAGGAATGGATCTGATTCGCAGTCAGGATACTCCGGTGGGGAGCCGGTGTATCCTGACTCATGTAGATGACTCCTTGGACTAGGACTCAAGAAGACCAGGGTTTGAATCCCTCCTCAACCATGGAAATCCATTGGATGATCTTGGGGAAATCCCACTCTCTCAGCCAATGGCAAACCCACCTCTGAAGAAATCTTGCCAAGAAAATGACATGATAAAGTCACCTTAGAGGAAGAAATTAGCAAAACCACCTCTGAGTATTCCTCTGTCACCCTAAGAAGTGGGGGTGCTTTGGAGCCCCACCTGTGATGCCAGCATCTAGTTTAATAGTTGGGGGAATCACAGTAGGACCCCTGTATTGGCAGGGGATTGGTTCCAGGCCCCACCGTGGATAACAGTGAACGCCATTAAAAATAATAGGACTTCCGGTTGCCTTGGAGGACCTAGAAAATGGCTAGAGAGGATGCATTTTCTAGGAAGACTCTATGGTAGCTGTGCTGAAACTGAAACCATGAATAACTGAATCAGTGGATAATGAATCAGTGGATACGGGGGTCCTACTGTATTAGCTCAAATGGCTGGCCTGCAAGAGGAGGGTAACTTTAGGACCTTTTCACCTATTTATACCATTACTAACTGTACAGAAGACTCCAGTTAAAGTACACTAAAGTAATTTTATTGGAAGAATATAGACAAACACATGAGGTTATGCACTCTATGAACCATACAAGGCTATTAGAAAGAAAATGGGGAAGGTTGAAGAGAGAGAAATCTGGGAAATGGTCGGTATTTCTCAGTCTCAAAGAGAAGAGTTCCATGTAGTGAAGAGGCTCAGACAGTGTCTGAGGGTGGCACAGAGAATCCGGCAGAACACCATGTCCTTCTGTGGCACACTTAGCTGAGGTCTAGGCTGGGATATTTATAACCCCTTTTGTGCCTTGAAGGCATGTTCTGGCTACAACAATGCCTAAATGACTCTCCCAAGGTAGGAGCAAAGGAAAGTGAAACTCAACTGATTGTCTTGCTTGTGGAATGTTTAGGAATTGATGGCTTGACGATAACTTCTTAGGGTTGGACAGAAAGGGGTATGCGAGGAGAAATATTCTAAGAGAAATGGTCACTTATTTGCATGATTAATTTATAGTCTGAGACGCTCTGGGCTGAGAAACAGATTAGCACATACCTCTTAACTACGGGGCTGTTTAGTCCAGTAAATCTGGGGTCTTTCCGCATAATCCCACCTTCATACTATATGGATGGCACGTCTCAAGTCATTGTGACCTCTGACTATCTTGGTCTTATCAGCCAACATGAACCCCAAAAGAGTCCAATATTTCTGGGTTTGAAACCTCATGGGGAGGGGTTGCAGGGCATGGTAACACCCTGTGAAATTCATGAGGTTGCCATAAGGCAACAATTGACTTGAAGGCACAAACACACACACACTCACACACACATATGAAAGGAGGTTCAGAGTAAACACCAGGAAGAGCTTCCTGAGAATAAAAGCTGTTTGACATTGAAAGAGACTTCCTTGGAAAGTGTTGGACTCTCCTTCTTCGAAACATTTGAAACAAAGGTTGGATGCCTGCCCCTCAAGGTTACCTCATGGAATCCACTGAATTTCCACATGGCAGGGAGTTTGACTAGATCACCCTTGGAAGCCTTCCAGCTCTATGATTCTATGAACTGAACTGTGTAAGAACACAGAGGAAGCCAGAAGTATGGCTGCAAAACCCCATTTCTTGCATGCAGGACCGGTTTAAGGAATTTTGGGGCCCCCTGCAATGCTTTACTTTGGGGCCCCCATATATTTATCTCAGATCAATGTAACCTAACCTATTCACCGTACAGGATGTTCAGATTATAGCAGGACCCCCGTATCCCTGGATTCATTATCCATGGGACACAAAACAGCACACCTACCATAGAGTCTTCCTAGAAAATGTGTCTTCCCTAGCCCTTTTCTAGGCCTTCCAAGGCAACTCTATGGTATTTTAAACCAGAAATCCCATTATTTTCATATTAAGGAGGCCAACACGGGGCCCTCTCTTGACCTCGGGGCCCCCTCTTGACCTCGGGGCCCCCTGCCAATGCTGATTTGGCAGACAGGTTAAACCGGCCCTGCTTGCATGTCCCAAACCTGTCATATCTGCATTTATGCAACATACAACCGCTCTTCAGATTCCCCTTCTCCTTGCATTGTTAGTGAATGCATAAGAGATTAGTGGGATCATGCCTGAAACCTACATCCTGCTGCCATTTTTTCAGGCCACACCTACAGTGATAACATGCTCAGCAGTAGTGTCAATGGGACCTACATGTTTACAGATCTACACAAATAGAGTTGGATCCTAAGTTCTTCATGCTTTGTCTGGAGCAAGGAGTTGAGGCCCTTCAGATGTAGTTGGACTTCAACTCCCATAAGCCATGTCTATTGGCCATGCTTTCTGCCTGAGCTGATTGTGGAGTAATGCACTTGATTTTCTCCCACTGAAATCAATGGGGTTTAAATTAAACCAATTGTTGGCAATGGGATATATTGGTAGCGAGCAGCACAGAGAGTCAGAGCTCAAAGCCAGAGGCCCATTTATTGAGCAGGAATGATATCCTCATCCTTATTTATTTATTTATTTATTTAGCGCCATCATTGTACAGGGGGTTTACAAGAAAAAGAATAAGAAAAAATTATTCCCTGCCCTCAAGCTTACAATCTAAAGACACGGCATGCAAGGAAAGGGGATGGCAGTGTGGGAAGGGAATAAGTCCAGCAGATACTGCCTCTTCTCTCACTCCGAGGCCAGGGCAGTGGCATTTAGGATGGAGGGAAGGCCTTTTACCTGCTTCTGGACATGGGCATGATGGAGCGCTGCCTGCCTCTTCTTCTCTCCTCTGTGGCCAGAGCAGTGGCAGTTGGAAGGGAAGGTGGGCCTTTCATCTGCTTCTGGGCCTAGATGTGATGGAGCTGTGCCTACCTCTTATCTCCTTCCAAGGCCAGGGCAGTAGAACCACATTGGTCCCCCAGAGCCATTTTTTAATGCTCCCAAATTCTTCAAAATGTCATCTAGGGAGCATGAGTGCATTTCCACCAAATTTACACCCAACTCTTCAGTGCCAACCGAGTAATCCAAGGCTCAGCTATCCAACATATGATACAAAAACCGATGAAAAATGAATTGGACATAGCTTCCACTTTGGAAGAGACCCTTAAGGCCATACAGCAGATGAAAAACAGCAAGGCAGCTGGGATTGATGGAATCCCACCTGAAGTTTGGAAACACGGAGGTCATGTACTCCATGATAAATTCCACGAACTCCTTGTGAATTGCTGGGGAAAAGGGGAACTGCCATCAGATCTCCGAGATGCAGTCATCATCACCCTGTACAAGAAAAAAGGAGCAAAATCCGACTGCTCAAACTATCAAGGCATAACACTGCTCTCTATTGCTGGAAAAATCCTTGCAAGGATACTCCTGAACAGATTAGTTCCTGTTATTGCAGAAGAACTTCTCCCTGAAAGCCAATGTGGCTTCAGAGCCAATAGGAGTACTACAGATATGGTATTTGCCCTTAGACAACTGCAAGAAAAATGTAGAGAGCAGAACAAGGGTCTCTATGTAACATTTGTCGACCTCAACAAAGCCTTTGACACTGTGAGTAGAAAAGGTCTGTGGCAGATCCTGGAAAGACTAGGATGTCCCCCCAAATTCCTCGAATGCTTTCATCAATGCTGTCTGCACAATCCTAAATATACACTGGACTGACTATGTGACGAATGTTGCTGTCCTTGAGCAAGCAGGGATCACCAGCATTGAGGCCATGATATTGAGAACACAGCTGTGCTGGGCAGGGCACATTTCTAGGATGGAGGACCATCGCCTCCCAAAAATAGTACTCTACAGTGAACTCACCACGGGTCAGCGTAAGAGGGGTGCTCCAAAAAAACGATACAAGGACTCCCTGAAACAACATCTCAGGCTCGGCCAAATTGATCACCAACAATGGTCTACCATGGCCTCACATCGGGAGGCATAGAGACGCACTATCCACAATGCTGCAGCCGTATTTGAGAACTCACACCGAACAAGTCTTGAAGAGAAACGACAACGCAGAAAGAATCACAACCCAGAAACATCGCCCAAGGAGACCTTCTGCTGTGCTTTCTGCAACCAGACTGGTTTATCTTGGATTGGCCTTTTTAGTCACTAGCATGCTTGCAGAAAGCACAGGATGAGTCCTTCCTGAATCTTCATTTGCGAAGAAAAGCCAGTGAGACACCCAACCCTAGGACAAGTTAGGTCCAAGGGAAGCCTTTTTTGAAAGAGGTAGTGGTTTCTGCTCCATTCCTGTTTTTTTTTAAAAAAAAGGCTTTCCCAGACCTAAAAGGGCTCAAGAAGGCTCCAAAATATGGTGAAAGTGTGTTCCCCATGTCTCCTAGATGGCATTTGGGGTCATTTTTGGCAGGAGCAGTTACAGCGTTGGGGGTGCAGCTCTCCAAGGTCTGCTGGGGGACTAATGTGCCCCCCCTAGCCTTCCATAGTTGCCCAGCACTGGTATACATCAATATGGATCCCTATTTTTATTTTAGACGGTCTTTGAGGGCATTGCTGTTGGGACAGTCATGCTGAGTGCCTCCATTTAAAAATTTATCACAATACCACTAAATTATGACTAACCTCAATCTGACTTCAACCCAATAGATATCTTCCACATGAATGCGAATCATAGTCTGCATATGCATATTCATATAGACCAGGGGTGGGGGAACCCATGAGGCATAGGTCTAAGGTGAACAGGTCAGGAGCATCCCTGGCCCTGAGATTTCAGGGGCAAAAACTAAGACCTACGGGTCACCCTCTGGTAATGTAACAAGGAGTGGTCCCCTGGTGATACCACAGGAGTGGGACTAGTGACATCATTAAGTATGACTCATTAAATATCAACCACTGCTGCTTAGAGCATATCATTCACATTTAAAAACATATGACATCTATCAAATGAGAAAATATTTGTGAATTTGGAAACTGAGTTTTCCGAGCTCTGTACTGAACTGTGAGGGGGGGACACTTTTCCATTTTTATTTTTAACACCTTTGCAAGCTCTGCTGTTACCCAAATTGCTGAGGTCCTTGGAAGTTTCATGTGTGTCCAAATCTTAATTTGGGGAATTTAATTAGCTCAAATAAAGATGCAAGAAGTCCGGTAACTGTGGGGATCTTTTGACCTGTGTATACCAGTAATCACTGAATGGACTCAAGCCAGAACGTACAATTAAATGATTTTTATTGGAATTTAGTCTTAACAGCATTCACGCTAACACTCAAGCTTCAAGCAATCATACAAGGCTATCAAAGAAAGTAGGAAGTATTTCAATAGAGGAATAGAATAAAGGGATTGTAGGTTATACTATATCGATCAGAAATTTGTGTAGCAAAGGTGCTCAGAATGACATTCTGAGGCTCACACAGCGAAGCAACAGAGCGGATGGATGCAGGGAAGCTGTGCACACTTTGGTGGTGTTTTAGGGTGATATTTATATTCAATATTTCCCTTGAAGGGATGGGATGTAGAGTGGAATACAATGTCTCCCGGAGATTCCCAGGACTGGACAAAGGATTCTCCAGAGGCTGTTGAGTGCAGGAGGTTTTTGGAAAGAGCACAAGAACAAGAGAATAGCCTTCTGTGCCCTGTCCAAAAAGAGACTTTTGCACTGATATTATGCTCTTTTGACTGATTGTGTATTTTTAATTGGTGTTTGTGTTTTTAAATATGTTCTGTGTCTATTTACTGCTCTATTTTAATCTATTTCCCACCTCAATTCATAGGGAAAGGCAGGTAAGAAATCGTCATTGTCATCGTCATCATTACCTACCCTCAGGAAACTCAGAGCTAGAAGATCCCCAATAGATGGCTCTTCTTAAAGACCTCTTGTGAAGAAGAGTTGTTACCCTAAGAGGTGTGGGGGGGGGCGTTGGAGTCCCACCCACAATGCCAGCGAGAGGAGGGTAGCTTCAGGGATCTTTCTGCCTATGTATGCCAGTACTAACTGTAGAGAGCACTCCAGTTAAAGTGAAAATAAAGTATTTTTATTGGAATAAGATGGACTAAGAACTTTATCAGATGAGGCAAATACAGCATCATAACAACACCTAATGAATGCGAAAAGGTGCCAATACCAGACGATGTTGTGCTTTTGCAATTATGTGTTGATAATAAGGCATTCTTTGTTATTGACGGGCCAAGCCGTCAATAGATCAGCCGTGGTGGGTTTTTTGCCATGATTGAGAGCATGTGAAACCATGCCCTGTTCTGTTGGTGTGATTCCAGCATCAATGGCAGCCCCTACCAGAATACTTCTAGGTGGGAAAGTGAAACCTAGCTATGGGATGCTTTTTTTATGACCCTCCCTGTGTTGCAGGCAGGTTTTTAAGTGTGTTTCAGTGCTTGTGTGTGCATTTTGTTTTTTAATTTAGCTGTTTTCAGACTTTTAAGTGTGCTCACGTCCTCTCACGAGAACTGCCAAGATCACGCTCGGCAGCGAACGTGGAAGTACAGGGCTGCCTTTTAACGCTATTATGGCAGTGTTTGATATAAAGGGTTCTTTTGCTGGCTGAAAAATAGTGTAAAATATAGTGGCAAAAGAACGTTTTTAGAGGCTTGTCTGATAAAATCTTTACACACAGAAGAATATACACTCTTATGAACCATACAAGGCTGTTGGAAGAGAAAAGCAGGAATGGTTAGATAGAGAGAAGTCAGGGGTGGAACTGTGATTAATTACCAATCTGGAAGAAAGAGCAAAGTGAGGAGGCTCAAAAAGAATCCAGGGGTGGCACAATGAAGAAGAAAATGACAGGGCCTGGATGTATCACACATGGGTAGGGGCCATGCTGGACTATTTATGCACCAGTGACAAAACATTGATGGATATTGCAACGACCCTTATAATGTTGGACAGGTGGGATGTGATGATAATTTAATTCTTGTTTAAAACACTCAGGGCTGGGAGAAAGAATTAGCATATACCCCTGAGTGACTGGGTTATTAGCATAGACCTATTAGGAGCCCTGGTGGCACAGTGGTTAAATGCCAGTACTGCAAGTCACCATGTTGCAAGTTCGATTCCAGCGGGCTCCAAGGTTCACTCAGCCTTCCATCCTTTCCTAGGTCGGTAAAATGAATACCCAGCTTGTGGGGGCAATTAGCTAACACACGTTGGAAACTGCTTAATGCAGTGTAGATGTGCAAAGTGCTATTGCTTAAAACAATTTGTAAGCCGCTCTGATAGCCTTGAGTCCAATGCTCAAACCTCTACACTGTGCTGCCGAATCCTGTTTTAAGAAGTTTCAGCAGCATGGATAGCTTCCTTTAAAGCTAGCGAGAAAAATTGGACTGGATTCCCCACCACACTGACATGGAGTGATCACCTCCTAATGCTGTATGTAAAAGAAGTGAAAAATGTGAATGTGTCCTTCTCAAGTCTTCTATTTTCCAAACTAAATTTACCCAGTTCCTTTCTTCATAGGACTTTCCATAGCCCTTACAGTCTGTTGCATGCTGCTGTGAACCTCTCCTAGTTTGTCTACTTGCAGTGTGGAACCCAGAATTGGATCAGAGATTAAAACTTAGAAAAGTGCTCTGAACCATCAGTTGGTCCCAAAGAGCTTCTGCCAAGTTGTTAACTGGGGCTGGCTACAGGGAACACACAACTCCCTTGTGGCAACAGCTCTGTTGGGTGCCAATCTGTTTCTGGGCAGAATTCAAAGTGTTGGTTTTGACCTTGCTATTCATCTGCCTCTGGAGCACATGTTATCATTGATGGGGGAAACCCGTCAATAGCTCCCAATATTGCTGCTATGGCAGCATTCCCCTCTGTGCAATAAGATTCTTCTGTGGCTGTAGAGATATGAAGGAAGTCACATGGCATGAGGGGGCCATGTGTCTTCCTCTCCTCCTTTCTCCCCCCTGCTATTCCAAGCCACCAAAAATTGCTTTTTCCCCCATGGCTTTTTTTTTTTTGCCATGTTTTCATACTTACGGGAAAATGATAAAATAAAAACAATTATCATTTCTCCATAATTACCCAATCATGGCAAAGAAAAAAGAAAGGTATGCTTGCACAGAGTGGCAGGGTTACAGAGCTGGTGCAATAAGATGGAAATTGGCAAACCAGCACGATTGCAGCATACTTGTGCAAATGAAGAGGAGGTACAATAGTTTTGGCTTCAATGCTGATATGTTCCAGTTTGCTTCATTAACACAACCCTTCTCCCTGAGTCACAGGCCATTTTGGGAGACTCTAAGCAAGCAGCACAGAATGCTAATGAGGTAATGTGAGATTCCTCATGTGCAACCAGACACTTTTGGTCCTCACTGAAACTGTTTTGTAATTAGAGAGGACAGAGAGCTTGTTTTCTGGATGGCTTGCACTTGCAGGTGGAAAGTGTTGGCATGAGCAGCACTTAAGTTCTAGAAAAAGAGATGATATGGAAATGTTCTGTCTAGAAGGCTTTTGTATTCCTGCCCAGGGAGAACTTTCTGTAATTAGTCAGTGATATGGCTAAAATGCACTCTGCATCTGGTCAGGGGCACTTTGTAACTATTTTTAGGCCCATGATGTGACTGGCTGCATGTTTTTCAGGGTCACTTCAGCTGACCCTAGCTCCTAGTCTACCAAAGTCCATGCTATAATTAAGGAAGGGGGGGGGGAATCTCACAAAACCAGTGAGATTTTGGTTGTATCAGACTGTATTGGTGTAGTGAGACAGGATGCCTAGGAACTTCAACCCCCACAAGAATTTTCACATCCAGTGTAAGACTAAGGCACCAAGCACTTTTTCCTATCCTATCTCTTTTGACAGGTTGTTCCACAGTCTAGGGGCAGCTGAAGAAAACATCCTCTGAGTGACAGAAGGACACAGGGCTTAGCTACACAGGCCAAATATCCCAACTTGCCACTGTTCCTAAGCCCTGCAGTCCAGATGACGCAGGACATTGACCACGATCTTCCCCCCAAAAGTCCTTATGACCCCTAGGGCAGATACGGGGTTGGAACGGGGACGAGCCAGGATAGGCTTCTTTACTCTCTCTCTCTGGCTTCTCTTCGCAAACGAAGATTCAGGAAGGACTCATCCCGCGCTTTCTGAAGCGCGCTGATGATTAAAAAGGCCAATCCGAGATAAACAAGTCCGGTTGCAGAAAGCACAACAGAAGGTTTCCTTGGGTGATGTTTCCAGGTTGTGATTCTTTCTGCATTGTCATTTCTCTTCAAGACTTGTTCAGCATGAGTTCTCAAATAAGGCTGCAGCATTGTGGATAGTGCGTCTCCATGCCTCCCGATGTGAGGCCAGGGCGGACCATTGTTGGTGATCAATTTGGCTGAGCCATAGGTGTTGTTTCAGGGAGTCCTTGTATCGCTTTTTTGGAGCACCCCTCTTACGCTGACCTGTGGCGAGTTCACCGTAGAATACTATTTTTGGGAGGCGATGTTCCTCCATCCTAGAAACATGCCCTGCCCAGTGCAGCTGTGTTCTCAATATCATGACCTAAATGCTGGTGATCCCTGCTTGCTCAAGGACAGCAACATTTGTCACATAGTCAGGCCAGTGTATATTTAGGATTGTGCGTAAACAGCACTGATGGAAGCGTTCGAGGAGTCGCAACTGATGGTGATAGGTGACCCATGTTTCAAATCCATAAAGGAGAATAGACAGTACAATGGCTCCATACACACTGATTTTTGCGTTTCACCTCAGGTGTTTATTACTCCAGACTCTTTTGTAATGTCTTCCAAATGCGCTATGTGCCTTTGCTAATCTGTGATCGATCTCTTTGTCAATCTTGGCATCTGAGGAGATGATGCTTCCCAGGTAGGTGAACTGCTGAACAGACTTAAGCACAGAGTTGCTGACGGTAATGTGGGGATGGTGGTGTTCATCCTGTGGTGCAGGCTGGTAAAGAACTTCCATTTTCTTCAGGTTGACTTCCAGCCCAAACAGCTCTGCAGCTGTTGCAAAGCAGGATGTTAGGTGCTGTAGAGCTGCTTCTGTGTGGGCAACAAGGGCAGTATCGTCAGCAAAGAACAGCTCACAGACTAGATAATTTAGAGTCTTAGTGCGAGCCCTCAGATGGCTTAAGTTAAACAAGCTACCATCAGTACGGTAACGTATATAGATGCCGTCATCTTCTTCGAGCTCTGCCGTAGCATCATGCTGAAGAAGATTGTAAATAAAGTTGGCGCAAGAACACAACCTTGCTTCACTTCATTAGTGATATAAGAAAATACCCAGATTAATCCAGTAATGCCGGATTGGGCCCCATATTTCCATGGGAGCCCATCCCAGCATGCCATCCCTCGCTGTCACTGCCAACTCCCTGGCTCTCCCAGAAGCCAGGTAGGGGTACCTCAGCATGCGATCAAGGGGGTCACATGCAGGAAGTCTGCGGTTACATGTTGCGGGGCATCCTTCTTGGCTTTCATGTCAGCAGTCAAAATGGCAGTGGTGGCTGTAGCGATGGGACAGCATTTTCTCCAGGTAACAGGGGCAGGACAAGCCAGAGCCAGGATACACCAGCAGGGAGCCAGCATATCCTGGCTAGTGTAGATAAGCCCACAAACAACCCATCCAACCCAATAGTCCATGCAACAAGGCAACCAATAGCATCATTTTGAATTTTGTGTGTTGACAGAAGTATGTAAAAATCAGTCTTAGAAATGCGCAAAAGCTCTCTGATACTGACAAAAAAAAATCTCACCATATCACAAGAAAATTTTTAATATTTATAGCTTGGCTTCACAGTTGGCTAGGCATTACTGACTGGAGTTTTAGACCATCAATAATTCAGATTCTATGCAAGAATCTAGGATCAATGAGGTCAGATAATGGGGCACATTCCAAGCAGTGTCACTTTTTAAAAATTGTGCTATTGTGAACCTATCTATTACAAAAAATGTTCAGATGTTTTGTCAGTCCGTTTTGAATTGCTCCCAGAGGACCAATCAACACTAGAGCTAATAGTTGTCTTTTTTCCCTAGAGGTGCTGAATTTCACTTTGTAGGTTTCAGTATGTCATCATCTTTTCCCTCTCTTTGTTTTATATTATACTGCTGCTGCTGCTGCTGCTGCTGCTGCTACTACTACTACTACTACTACAGGTTGAGTCTCCCTTATCCAGAATTCCAAAATCCAAAATATTCCAAAATCCAAAATTGTCCACTTGGGTGGCTGAGATAGTGACACCTTTGCTTTCTGGTGATTCAATATACACAAACATTGTTTCGTGCACAAAATTATTTTAAAAAGTTATGTATAAAATTACGTTAAGGGTATCTGTATAAGGTATATATGAAACATAAATTAATTTTGTGTTTAGACTTGGGTCCCATCTCCTGATGGTAAGAGCTCCACCACACTCCAAAGCAGAGCATTTCACTGTTGGAGTCTCCTTCTCTGGAAGTTTTTAAACAGAGGCTGGATGACCAGCTGTCGGGTGTGCTTTGATTGTGTGTTCCTGCATGGCAGGGGGTTGGACTGGATGGCCCTCGTGGTCTCTTACAACTCTATGATTCCAAGATATCACATTATGTATATGAAAGTATTCCAAAATCCAAAATATTGCAAAATCCCAAATACCTCTGGTCCCAAGTACTTCAGATAAGGGAGACTCAACTTGCACTATTTATCATACTCATCATCATCCAAGTTAGGATTTACATCCCTAGCTATAAAAATCTTGGCCAGAATCTACTATCACAGTCTATGTTACTGTGCATATAACTTTACATATGCTCAGCTACATAGCAGAAACACTAAGAAACACTGCTAAGTGAATTGTGAGGATGTGTAACAGGACACCGACAAAAGTGTCCTGATGCACATCATGCTCTACTCCCTAGCTGGTGTCCTGATGCACAATGGGACCAATGTGTGTCAATCACAATGTGCATCCGTCACAATCTGCATGGGTCCAAATAAGCATTGGACCCTTTGCTGGCTACCCTATGCAATAACATAACAGCAGCCCTTTATTCAATACAGACGTTACGGAACTGCCCAGTTCTAATTTCTGCAAACATAAGTCCATTTTTGAAGACATAAATACCCTAAAGGTACAAGATCTTGTCTGTTCTTGGAAGCTAAGCAGGCTCAGCCCTGGTTAGTACTTGGATGGTAGACCACCAGTGAATACCAGGTGCTACAGGCAATATTTCAGTGGAAGGAAATGGCAAAACCACCTCTTGAGTATTCCTTGCCTAAGAAAACCCTATTAATTCATGATGTTACTGTAAGTCGACAGGTGACTTGAAGGCACATATATATACACACACAAGTTCCCAATATGATTCTGGTCAATCGTTTTAAATTTTTAATTAAAATTTAACCCTAACAATTTATCAGTGAATACCCCCGCACACACACCCATAACAGTTCATTAACAGTAGCAATGAATGACAACATTTAACGATTGTGTTAAATTCAATAACCAAAAAAATTAATCAGAGAGTTTGCTTAATCTATTTTATGTTATTGCACTTTCGTCAGGAAAAAGAGTCCTGCTTTCCTTCTTCCCTTTTAGAAGTTCGATTTCCAGAATGCTGTTTGGTTCATTGAGGAGCCCTGAAATGAGCTCATGTCCAAAATAAATAAGTGAAATGTTGGCCATGTTGCTTCAAAAGCATTTCCCCCCATTTCTCATCTTGCTGCTCTCATTCATTTTGTAGCTGGTTGGAGAAAAAAATTGTTAATGTTTAAGGTGCCGCTGGGCTGTGCTCTTTTTGCTGTGCCAAACTAACATGCCTGCCTCTATAACAATTCTTACAGTTTAGGTGCAAATGATTAAATGGCTGGCTGCTCTTTTGTGATTGTTTTCTGCTAGAGAGAGGTGATTTACCAAAGGTTCTGCTGGCTTCATTTCCCTCCTGTATAAAAATAGCAAGTTTAACGCTTGACAGCATCATGTTTAACCATGCAATCTTCCAAGCAGTTACTTTGCAGTGTCATTTGATAAAAGGCAAGTGATGTGGCTTTTTGCCTCCTTCCTTGATGAGGGCCAGCAGCAGCTTGTGACTTTGCATTAACCCTTGCAAGGTTCAGTGAGCAGCAGCACACCCTCTTCTTTTTCTCCTCCTGTAACGGCATCCAGTATCTAATATTGAGCTTTTTTTAGAGCTACTGCTGCTGATTTTTTTTCATTGAGCAAAATCAATCAGCTGTTATTCCTGGCCACCGCCTGGCATTCAACGCAAGAGCCTCCGGTGATGCAGCTGAGCAGACAGATCGAGCGGTGGTCTTGTGCTGTGCCTGGTTGCATGGCAAACTTTTGCTAACTCAGCCAGCTGGGAAATAGAGAGAGGAAGTGCTGTTGGAATGGATAAGGGGCTTCTGGGTTAAATGCCTGGGCTTGGTGTGGGCGATAAAGTCAAAAGGGCCAAGGCGGCTTTGAAAAACTATCCCATCCATGTCTGCTTTCTGGCCCCCTTAGTGCCCACCATGTCGCCCTTTCTTCGGATCGGTCTGTCCAACTTCGACAGCGGCCCCTACCTGCCTTCCCAAGGAGATGTGATTGACCCGTACTGTGCCGTGATGGTCAAAGAAGCCGTGGAGGCTGGTAAGCATGCATGGTTGTATTTGGGCAAGACTGGGTATTATGAGTGCTCTTCCATCAGATGTAACCAAATTTATGCACCCAAAGGCCAGGAGAGTAATTACTTTGACAAGAATTATTACTTTCCCTCTGGTTGCATTAGGTGGATTCAGAGGGATCAGAAGGATTAGGTACATTCAGAGGGATGCTCTTGTGGGCAGGTCAGCTGTGGAAACCCGGGAACATATAGTGCTTCAATGCTATTTATACAACAGCCCAAGACAGAAATTTATAGCATGGTGGCTGTGGGACAAAAGTCACTGGAGAGAACATGATATACTGGTGTTCTTATTCACAGGCCAGAATCTTAATTGATATGACCAGTTTTCTAACGGCAATTCAGTCAATGAAAAAGGAATCGGCTGAGTGCCGTAAGATAAATGGCCAAAATGAATCAGAAAGGGGGGAAGACAGGGGGTGGGATTAAAAGGTGTGGGTCACTGTTTCTAGGGTGTGTGTGTGTCTGTGTGTGCCATCCAAGTCTCCTGTCAACTTACGGAGACCCCATAAATTTCATAGGGTTTTCTTAGGAATACTCAGAGGTGATCTAAGATATTGATTACAGTTATGTAAATTGATCTGATGCTGTTTTATCTTGTTTATCATTTGTATTTGTGTTTAGTATTGAGTGGGTATAGAATCATAGAATTGGAAGAGATCACAAGGGCCATCCAGTCCAACCTCCTGCCATGCAGGAATACACAATCAAATCATTCAAGTTGGTTATGTGCGTATATACTTTCAAGTCACCTGTCAACCTATGCAAACCCCATGATTTTCATAGGGTTTTCTTAGGCAAGGAATACTTAGAGGCAATTTTGCCACTTCCTTCCTCTGAAATATAGCCTACGGCACCTGGTATTCATTGGCAGTCTCCCATCCAAGTACTAACCAGAGCTGACCCTGCTTAGCTTCCAAGATCAAACAGGATCTGGTGCCCAAAGGCATCCCATCCCATCTGGTCTTAGAAGATAAGCAGGGTGAGCCCTGGTTAGTACTTGTATGGGAGACTACCAATTAACAGCAGGTGCAGTATTTCCGCGGAAGGAACTGGCAAAACCACCTCTGAATATTCCTTGCTTATGAAAAGCCTATGAACTTCATGGGGTCACCATAAGTTGACAGGTGGCTTGAAGGTGCACACGCACAAGTTGGTTATATCACTGTATTTTGGAAATAATTTTGTCTTGTTAAACCAACGGCCTTTGGCTAGCCAATCAAGTGTGTGTATTCAGACACGGATGCATTTTTGAGCTTAGGATTGCCCTGCTGGCCAAAATGAAGTCCTTAGCCCAATGTTATGCAGTGTGAGCATCCAATGACATGTTCCACCAGAGATAGACAGCTTTGTGGAATCTACTTGAGTTTTTTATTAGGCCGCTGAGATCCTCTAACTGGGGACTGGTGTAAAATACATACATGTAACATGAAAGAATTTTGAGCCCAGAAATTTGAGCTATAGACTAAATAAATTTCACTGTCTGTTCACACACACACACAAAAGCCGGTCCTGATTATAGAACTGTAAAATCATAGAGTTGGAAGCTCAGTGCAGGAAATCCAGCTAGAGCATCCCTAACAGGTAGCTGTCCATCCCCTTTTTCAAGATGTCCAGAGGAAGAGACCCCACCACCTCTCTATGGACTTTATCAGACAATTCCCTTAAAGTGTTCTTTTGCTGGCATACAAAAATAATTTTTTATGCCAGCAAAAGAACGCTCCCCCACCCCTGCATTTACCTTGCTTTCCCAGCAAAGGCAGCCCCAGCAATGAAACAGGAAGTTAATGGAGCTCTGTTTACTTCCTCCCTTGAAATCCCATGGATTATCACAAGACCTCATGGCGCAGGATATTCAAAAAACAAAACAAAAATAACACCAAAAAAGTTAATCAAAGCACAAAAACACACTTTAAAACTTACAAGTAACCCAGGGAGGGTCATAAAAAGTGTGTCACTTACCTGGATGTCGCAATCTCATCCAGTAGTGTTCACGCTGGACTGGCCATTGACGGAGTAAGTATGAGGGGGAAAATCCCCCAAGTTTCACACACTGGCAATGCCGGCAAAAAACCACCATGAGGGATCAATTGATGACTTCAGCCAACAATTAAAAAGTACGGGGTTTGGTGGGGACATAACCGCGAAATGGCAACGTATGGTACACACCTCCTTTCACAGTTATGCGGCATCGTTATGACACTATATTCTGTTTGTCTGATAAAGTCCTATGTCATCACTTCCATTGCCAAACAGTTCTTACTGTCAAGACGATCCTGCCAATGTTCAATTGAAATCTACCCTCTTGTAGCTTAAAATGGTTAGACCTGGTCCTATACTGTCTTTATTTCAGCAAATATACTTTAGAGCTAGAGCCAACGTGATGTAGTGGTTTGAATGTTGGACTAGGATTCTTGAAGGCAGGGTTTAAATCCCCACTCTGTCATGAGAGTCCCCTTGGTGACCTTGGTCAAGTCACATTCTCTCAGCCTCAGAGGAAGGCAATGGCAAACCCCTCTTTAAAATCTTGCCAAAAAACCCCATGATAGGTTCACCTAAGGGTTGTCATAACTCAAAAACAACTTGAAGGCACACAACAACACATATTTAGGGCAAGGGGAATATTTTTATTATTATTGCTATTACTAAGCAACTGAAATTCTAGTTGATCTATTCCACCCTGAGCTCTGCTAGTAGATCCTGACATATCACCTTCTCATTCCAGCATTGCAAAGTGTTACCTTTAATTTCCCATGCAGCTTAATTTTTAAATGAAACACAGCCTGGCCTCTAACAAAGGACAGATGAAGGACAGTTAGAGAAGCTGTTTTGTTCTTTTCTCTGCTCAGCTTTCAGCTCAAAGTCACACTATCCAAGCTGTTTTTTTCACCTGCAGGGAACATACTCCCTATATCTTAGAGCTTGTAAAATTTACTTTTTTGGACTGTAATGGTCAATGACTGGTGAATTCTGGGACATCAGAAAAGTTATCATCATAACTCTCTAAAATAAAAAAAAATAAAAAAGTTTGGAGGGGATAGTGACTGTTGCAGTGCCTTCCAAATCTACTATTATTGTAAGATTTTGTGAATGGATAATTAAGACTGATAGGATCTAGAAAATACCTGCTCCTGACAAAAATGGTTCTATGACTCTATGGTTCATAGAATCATAGCACCATAGAGTTGGAAGAGACCACAAGGGCCATCCAGTGCAACCCCCTGCCATGCAAGAATACCAATCAAAGCACCCCCAACAGATGGCCATCCAGCCTCTGTTTAAAAACCTCCTAAGAAGGAGACTTCAGGACACTCCAAGGCAATGTATTCCGCTTCTGAACACTTCTTACTGTCAGGAAGTTCTTCCTAATGTTTAGGTGGAATCTCTTTTCCTGTAGTTTGAACCCATTGCTCCATGTCCTAGTCTCTGGAGCAGCAGAAAACAAGCCTGCTCCATCCTAAGTATTACATCCCTTCAAATATTTAAACATGGCTATTGTATCACCTCTTAACCGCCTCTTCTCCAGGCTAAACATACCCAGCTCCCTAAGTTGCTCCTCATAGACCTCCCACCATTTTGGCTGCCCTCATCTGAACAGATTCCAGCTTGTCAATAACCTTTTGAATTGTGGTGGCCAGAACCAGTTCGTGATTTTAAAGTTCAAAATGACCAGAAGGGAGTTAAGTAACATCTCTCCACCCACTCAACCTCCCAGCTCATAGCTGCCCTGCACAGATTTTCGTATTTCAAAAAAATGACGAGGAAATCAATGGGTTTTAAAGCTCAAGCTAGTACCCCCCCCTTTTTTTTTTAGCATAGGGCTGTCTCACAGAGACTTATTGCCTTAGGACTAGAAAGAATAATGTGGATCTTCTCCATTCACCCCCAACAAATGCAAGATACATGGAAGTTGCCCCATATTGAATTGGACACTCTGTGGTGTGTGTTTTTTAAGTGCCGTATATTCCGGCGTATAAGACGACTGGGCGTATAAGACCCCCCCCCAATTTCCAGCCAAAAATCTAGGCCTAGGCATATATTCGCCAGATAAGACCACACACACCCCCCCAATTTGGCTGGCTGGGGGAGCCTTGCCAGCTGATCCTCTTTGTTTCCCAGCTCATGAGGATCTCCTCGTGAGTTGGGAAAGCGAACAGGATCAGCTGGCAGGGCAACATTCGCTCCTCTCTTCAACCTTCCAGTCAAACTGAACTCGAAGGTGGAGGAAAGGGGCGAAAATGCCCAGTTTGCCTCAGCAGCCCCTTCCCTCCATATCGGCTCTTCCGAAGGGGACCAATGCGGGGGAAGCGGGGGCGGCCGCGGCAAACCCCTAGATTCGCCACCTCTCCCAACCTTCAAGGAAGGTGGGGAAAAGGGGCGAACATGCCCCGTTTGGCTCCATAGGGAGGACGCGGGGCTGTGGAGCCAAACCCCGGGATTCGCCCCCTCTCCCCACCGTCAAGGGAGAGGGAGCGAATCTAGGGATTTAACTCCACAGCCCTATCCCTCCTTCTGGGCTCCCTCCCGCGATTCCCCAACCCACAGGAGGCTGCCCAGTCTCCTCGTGTGTTGGGGAATGCGGGATGGCCAGCTGGCTGGGGGAGTGGAGGGAGGGGGCTTCGTAGCCACCCCCCTCTCCAAAGCACAGCTTTGGGGAAAGGGGGTAGGTAGGCGGAGGGTGAATGGGTGGATGGGCGGAGGGGGCTTCGCAGCCACCCCCCCTCTCCAAAGCGCGGCTTTGGGGAAGAGTGGTGGCTGGGCGGAGGGTGGATGGGTGGATGGGCGGAGGGGGCTTCGCAGCCACCCCCCTCTCCAAAGCGCGCCTTTGGGGAAGGGGGGTGGCTGGGCGGAGGGTGGATGGTTGGATGGGCGGAGGGGGCTTCGCAGCCACCCCCCCTCTCCAAAGCGCGGCTTTGGGGAAGGGGGTGGCTGGGCGGAGGGTGGCGGGGTGGCTGGGGGGAGGGGGCTTCGCAGCCACCCCCCTCTCCAAAGCGAGGCTTTGGGCAAGGGGGATGGCTGGGCTGAGGGTGGGCGGGGGGCAGGGAGGAGGGAGCTTCCCAGCCACACCCCCTCCCGAAAGCCGCGATTCCGCGGCTTTCGGCAGCGGGGGTGGATGTGCGGGGGGTGGGCGGGGGGCAGGGAGGAGAGGGCTTCCCAGCCACACCCCCTGGCTAAAGCCGCGATTCCACGGCTTTTGGCAGGGGGGGTGGATGGGTGGGGGGTGGGCGGGGGGCAGGGAGGAGAGGGCTTCCCAGTCACCCCCCCTCCCGAAAGCCGCGATTCCTCGGCTTTCGGGAGGGGGGGTGGATGCGCGGGGGGTGGGCGGGGGGCAGGGAGGAGCACTTTGCTTCACCCCCCTGCCGCATCTCCTGCCTCTTCGCTCCGTTTGCGAAGAGGCAGGAGATAGGCAGGCAGGTGAAGCAAAGTATATCCGGCGTATAAGACGACTGTCCATTTTGGAGGGCACTTTTGAGTGCTCAAAAGTCATCTTATACGCCGGAATATACGGTGATTAAAACAGATCTTCTCACTTAAGGAGTGGAGCTAGACAAGGGAAAATATCATAGAATCATAGAATCATAGAATTGCAGAGTTGGAAGAGACCACGAGGGCATCCAGTCCAACCCCCTGCCACGCAGGAAATCACGATCAAAGCATATAGATTCAATTCAATTCAGTTCACTTCAATAGAGATGAGTGTATGGATGCTGTTTAACAGTGTGTATCCTTAGTTCGAAAGAAACAGCATATATAAGCTGAACATTTAAAGGCACATTGAAGATCAGAGCCATCTCCTATCTTTTATTTTCTTTTCTAAATCAGATTCAGCTATGGACTTACTTATAAATGGTATAAAGGGAGAGATTTTGTAGGAACAAAGCTTTGGCTGGAGCATATATATTACCAAATGGACCATACTGTTTACATGACAGGTGGGATACTGCTTATGAATACTCTTCCCTGGAAAAATAATTTCCTACAAGTTGAAAACTAGCACTTCAAGGAGGAAAGTTCTATCTCAGACTGTTTTTCAATTTGTAAGGATTTTTGCTGCTGCTGTTGCTGCTGCTCTTCAAGCTCCAAGAGATAATTCAAATATGTGATATGCAGTCTGAAGACATCATTCTATTCTACCACCTTAACATTCTACCATGGCCAGGTTTATGAGAGATTTCTCTTTTTCTAAAATAAAATAAAATAAAATAAGATTGCTGTTGTGTTAAAAACACTAAGAATTCCAAGAGGGCTGGGAAGCCGAAAATAAGCCCTGTTAATTCAGAAAAACACTGAATTCTGCAGAGAAAGGTCAGAGAACTTAATACGCTTCTTCCCTCCTCTGCCAACACAGACACATGCATTCCATAATGTCTTGATGGGCAAAGAGCCAGCAAGCTCTAAGTACCTCCAGAGAATCATGTTGTTTTTATGCAGAAACTGATTGTGCTCAAAGAAATGCCTTCAGAAGACACTATTCCAGCTCAGAGAAAGGCACAAGCAAACCTTCCTCTGAAGAAATCTTGCCAAAAAATACCCATAATAGGTTCACCTTAGAGTCGCCATAAGTCGGAAATGCCTTGAAGGCAAAAAACAACAACAACCCCTATGGATTATTGGTTGCCCTGGTCTGTGCAGTAGCCATAAGGAAGGTTTGTGTATTCCAATATTTCACAGAGGAAATATTTCACAGAGGAAAACTGGGACTCGTGTGGCCAAGCAACATCAGAGTATGTGGCCAAGGTGGCAAAAGTTATAAATGAGGAAAAACTGACAAGCTAGGAGAAGCTGCAGCAATTTGCTTTTGCCTGAGCCCTACTGGATTTGTCATGCCAAAGGACAGCTCAGATAGATATGACAGCTAAGAGTGCCTATTATCCAGTTCAGATGATTCGCCAGCTGCACCCCTTCCTAGAGTTGGAGGGCCTAAAGATGGGAGTGCACGCGCTGGTAACCTGAAGACTGGACTTCTGCAATGTGCTGTACATTGGGCTACCTCCGTAACAAGTTTGGAAACTTCAGTTATTTCAAAAAATGGCAGCCAGATTAGTTACTGGTACACCTAGGAGTGATCACATTATACCAATAAATGTAAAAATCACTCCACCGGCTGCCAATTAGTTTCCAGGCAAGATACAAAGTGTTGGTTATTACGTCTGAAGCCATACATGGTTTGGGTCCAGGTTACATACAGAATTGCCTTCTCCTGTACAATTCGACCCATACACTTTGGGGGACATTTACTTCAGTCAGCCAGGACTAAGCTGGCAATTGACACCCACAGGACTTTTTCTTCAGCCGCCCCTAGACTCTGGAATGGCCTACCGGAAGAGTTTCAACAGTTGAATATGCTGTCTGAATTTAAAACAGCATTAAAGACTAGTCTCTTCTGGCAGGCCTATCCAGATGATTTTTAAACTGTGAATTTTAAACTGTTTTAATATGGCTTGGTTTTATCTGTTCTTTTAAATTGATATTATGTGCTTTAATGTGTTTATGTATTTTAACATATGTATTTTAATTGGTATTAATTGTTCCAAATAAATGTGTTGTTCCCTGCCTCAATCCATGGGGAGAGGCGAGTAAGAAATAATCTCTCTCTCTCTCTGGCTTTTGTCACATAGTCAGTCCAGTGTATATTTAGGATTGTGCGTAGACAGCGCTGATGAAAGCGTTCGAGGAGTCGTAGGTGGTGGCGATAGGTGACCCATGTTTCAGATCCATAAAGGAGAATAGACAGTACAATGGCTCTATACACACTGATTTTTGTGATTTTTGTGGAGCAATAGAAATAATACTACTACTACTAATAGTTATTGTTGTTTTTATTGGAAAGGGCAAAATTCTGCCCTCCTCCTCTCCCCCACCTACTTAATTGAGTATGAACTACTTTTGCACTTTGAACTCAGTTTGCAATAGTTGGAGTAAGCTGATGATGGGTGGGGGGGAGTATCACCACTTAGCCATGAAAACCCACTGGGTGACCTTGGGCAAGTCACACACTCTCAGCCTCCCCAGACCGCTGTGATCAGCATGAAGGCACACAACAACAAGGAGAAGGAGGAGAAAGAAAGCAGGGCATTGTAAAAAGAACTGAAGAAGTGGGACAACAGAGGATTAGTTGAGACTGTCCCTGCCAAAATGGGACAGATGGAAGGAATGGGGTTGGCACAAATTTTGGTTTCAGAAACAGAGAGAGATGGAGAGGAAAGTTGCTGCAATTGCCACAGAGTACAGATTAGTCCCTTGTAACCTGAACAAAGGTTTCAAGATTTTTACCTTCAGCAACCATTGATCTACATGCCTTCAACTTTTCTTCAAGCAAGCCCTGCCCTGGTACCTTAGTGGTTGCTTGGAATTTTGGGAAATGTAGACTGCTGCCACACTGAAAAGAATAATGCAGTTTGACACCACTTTAATGGCCATGGCTCAGTGCTATGGAATTCTGGGATTTGTAGTTTTGTGAGATATTTCTCCTCTGTCAGAGAGCTCTGGTATCACACAAAACTACAAATCCCAGGATTCCATGGGATGGAGACATGATACTTAAAGTGGTGTCTAACTGCATTATTCCTGCAATGTGGGAGAAGCCACAGATATATTACATTATGTGATTTGTAATAAGCTTGCTGGTTTTATACCTTTTAAATCCTTTCAAATGTAGCTGTGTTTGTAATACTCATTTATAAAGCACCCCATGGAACTCAAGGGAGTTGTTCAAGCGCACATACAAGCCCTGGTCCCAACATCCTCAATTCCTCCGTACTCTCCAACTGACCCAATTTGGCAGAGAGAGTCTCAGTTAATCCTCTGTCACCCCACTTTTCCAGCTGCTTTTAAAATATCCCAGTTTCTCTCTCCTCCTCTCCCTTTGTTCTCCACTTATTTCAGTTGCTTGCTGCAAACTGAGTTCAAAATGCAGAAGTCATTGGCACTAATTTAGGGAGGAGAGGAGGGGTGGAAATGTGCCCTTCCCAGTAGGCTCAGACAAAAGCAAACTGCTGCAGCCTCTCCTAGTTTGAGTGTTCTTCCTCATTAACAGCTCTTACTATCTTTACCAGAACCTGATGTTACTGGGCTACATGTGTCCCAATTTTTTTGATTTTCCCATTTGAGCAGTGCAATTAGGAATGAATAGGCAAATATAGCCTCTGGGCTCAGAGGCAGAGCTTCAAAACCATCCATTTGTAGTTAATTCATTGCAACTTTCGGAATTCACCATTTTCCTTGCTAAGAGGCCAATGGCATTATTTTTGAGCACTGATTAATATTTCTTGTTGGTTTAATTTGTTACAAACCATTTGCGGCAATTTCACATTCTGTTTTTGATGTAATAATCTAATGTATAAATCAATGAATGAATGAAATTTATGAAATGTTTCTCATGTCTATCGGAGTTTCCCAAGATTGGACAATGGACTCTCCGGATGTGTTAACTATCACTAATGGCCCAAACAGTGAACTTGAGTGGTCTTGGCCAAACCTCTATTGTTTTAGAGAAAGGTGCAAGGGAAAAAAACAGTTTTGCAAGCAAAGAGCGCTTAACCACCTTTTGATTGGGTTATTGGAGAAAAAAGCATTCCTGTCCCACAATCTCCAATCCTGCCCCTATCCAAGCACAATAACCCTCCCCATCATACTTACCTTCTCTCCCATGGAAAACGCAGCCCAGGAATGAACAGAGCTCTAACGGAGCTCAGTTCACTTCCTGGACTGAAATCCCACCTGTTCTCACAAGAAGACATGAGCACAGGAAATTCAAAAATAAAAATAAAAATAAACACAAAAAAGTTACACAAAGCACCTAAACACAAGCAGGGTCATAAAAAGAGCAAAACTTACCTGGATGTCCCAATCTCAGCTGGAAGTGTTCGCGCCTGACCAGCCATTCTTGCTGTATTTATGAGAGTTAAATGGCCTGAGTTTTCATATCCTGGCAATGCCGGTACTAAAACAGAACTGAGGGATCTATTGACGGCCTCATAACGCCAGCGGATTACATTGTATGATATTAGCATCCTTTTGTGTTATGCTGGCGTAATGCTGGCACCACATTAGCTGTGAAGTGTGTCCGATAATCTCCATTGATTGACTCACTTCCAGAACTGCCCAGTAAGAATTAGCACATTATCTCCCTAACTAATCAGTTTCTGCGGACTTCACATAATTCTTACCTGGGTGTGTCCTTTAGGAATGTTAGCAGGCTACTTAGGTTTTCTAAGCAAACCTTGGCTCCTTGTTTAGAAGGTCCCTGGTCTACCTTTAACCATGTGGAGTGTCAATTATAAGCCAATATATGAAATACAGCAAATTGATGAATTATTAAAAAGGTGTGGGCCTGTCAGGGCAGGTTACACACCATTGCCCTCACTATCCAAGAGCTAGAGAGTGGGTAGGTACTGTGCAGAGCTGTGTTAACACAAAGGCACCATGGCTGCCCTCTTTGGAACCATCCAAGCCACAAATCTTCCCAGAATTCCTAGGGGTTACTCCAGGTGAAAACTAAAACTGTAGCATCACCTGCACCATGCCTGTGGATGCCGCCCTCCTTGTTCCATCCCAGGACATCATGACTTCGAACTTTATCAGACCAGCTTCTATAACATTCTTTTGGCACCATATTTTACACTGTTTTTGTGCTGGCAAAAGAACACTTTATATCAAACGTTGCCATGATTGTGTGAAAAAGCAGCCTTGTACTTCCGCATTCGCTGCCAAGCATGATCTTGGCGGTTCTCACAGGAAGACGTAAGCATGCTTAAAAGTTTAAAAAAACAGCTAAATTAAAAAACAAATTGAACACACAAGCACTGAAACACTGAAACTTAAAAACTTGCCTACGACATGAGGAGCTTCATAAAAAGAGCATCCCATTACTAGTTTTCATGTTCCCATCCAGAAGTGTTCTGGCAGGGATTGCCCATTGACTGGAATCACACCAGCAGAATGGGGTGCTGTTTCACACACTCTCAATCAAGGCAAAAACTGCCAAGCTGCCGTCTTCTATTACGTCCAATCAATTGAAGTCATTTATTACTGAATGTATAAACATTGATCGGGTAGGCTTCATGCCTGGCCACAGGCTTGCAGATGCTATTTGGAGAGAGCTTAACATTATGCATCACTCCCCTGTGTCACGTGTTCCCTTGGAAATTCTTTCACTGGAGAAAAAACAAAACAAAAATATGATAGAGATTCCATGCAGTGCTTAGAGATCCTGATTAAGGAGCAAAGACCCCAATGGCTTGGAGAAACAAACTAAAGGCTTTATTATAGGAACTCTATTCGAAGACAGGAAAGTGACTCAGGGTGCTAGTCTAAACTAGCTACATCCTAGGGAAGAGCTGAAAAAGGACTGAAGGGAAGGAGAAGAGGTGGAAACATCCCTAAGAGTATCAGTTTACATCACAGAGGGCTCAGTATAAGTAGAATCATAGAATCATAGAATTGCAGAGTTGGAAGAGACCACGAGGGCCATCCAGTCCAACCCCCCTGCCACGCAGGAAATCACAATCAAAGCATCCCCGACAGATGGCCATCCAGCCTCTGTTTAAAGACCTCCAAGGAAGGAGACCCCACCACGCTCCGAGGGAGTGTGTTCCACTGCCGAACAGCTCTTACTGTCAAAAAGTTCCTCCTCATGTTGAGGTGGAATCTCTGTTCCTGGAGCTTGCACCCATTGCTCCGTGTTCCAGTCTCTGGAGCAGTAGAAAACAAGCCTGCTCCATCCTCAGCGTGACATCCCTTCAAATACTTAAACAGGGCTATCATATCGCCTCTAAACCGTCTTTTTTCCAGGCTAAACATACCCAGCTCCCTAAGTCTCTCCTCATAAGGCATTGTTTCCAGACCTTTCACCATTTTAGTTGCCCTTCTCTGGACACGCTCCAATTTGTCCATATCCTTTTTGAATTGTGGTGCCCAGAACTGGACACAGTATTCTAAGTGAGGTCTGACCAAGGCAGAATAGAGTGGCACTATTACTTCCCTTGATCTAGACACTATACTTCTATTGATACAGCCCAAAATTGCATTGGCCTTTTTAGCTGCCGCATCACACTGTTGGCTCATGTTCAACTTGTGGTCTACTAGGACTCCTAGATCCCTTTCGCACGTAGTCTCATTCAGCCAGGTCTCTCCCATCCTATATTTATGCATTTCATTTTTCCGCCCTAAATGCAGTACTTTACATTTCTCCGTATTGAATTTCATTTTGTTAGCTTTGGCCCAGCTCTCCAGTCTATCCAGGTCATTCTGAATTTTGATCCTGTCCTCTAGAGTATTAGCTACTCCTCCCAATTTGGTGTCATCTGCAAATTTGATAAGTATGCCCCTAATTCCCTCATCTAAGTCATTGATAAAGATGTTGAATAGCACTGGGCCCAGGACAGAACCCTGTGGCACCCCACTGGTCACATCTTTCCAAGACGAAGAGGAGCCACTGCTGAGCACCCTTTGGGTTCGGCCGGTCAACCAATTACAAATCCATTGAACAGTTAACTTGTCTAGCCCACATTCTACAAGCTTGTTTGCAAGAATGTCATGGGGAACCTTGTCAAAGGCCTTACTGAAATCAAGGTATGCAATGTCCACAGCATTCCCTTCATCTACCAAGCTGGTAACTTTATCAAAAAAAGAGATCAGATTAGTCTGGCATGACTTGTTTCTCTGAAACCCATGCTGACTTTTTGTGATTATGGCATTGCCTTCTAAATGTTCACAGACTCTCTGTTTAATGATCTGTTCTAGAATCTTCCCTGGTATTGATGTCAGACTAACTGGACGATAGTTGTTGGGATCCTCTTTTTTCCCCTTTTTGAAGATGGGAACAACGTTTGCCCTCCTCCAGTCTGCTGGGACTTCTCCTGTTCTCCAGGAGTTCTCAAATATTATTGCCAATGGCTCTGAGATTATATTTGCCAGCTCTTTTAATACTCTTGGATGTAGTTCATCTGGTCCTGGAGATTTAAATTCATTTAGATTAAGAAGGTATTCCTGTACTACCTCTTTACTTATTTTGAGCTGGATTTCCCCTATTGTGTCCTCTGTTCCATTCTCCTCAGGTTGGTCCTCCTTTTCCTTTTCTGAAAACACTGAGGCAAAGAAGGTGTTGAGTAATTCTGCCTTTTCTCTGTCCCCTGTTAGCATTTTGCCATCTTCTCCACGTAGCGGCCCTATCATTTCCTTCTTCCTCCTTTTGCTGCGGACATACCCAAAAAAACCCTTTTTATTGTTCTTAACCTCCCTAGCAAGCCTGAGCTCATTCTGCGCTTTAGCTTTTCTGACTTTACTCCTACACGTGTTCGCTATCTGTTTGAATTCTTCTTTGGTGATTTCCCCCCTTTTCCATTTCCTATACATGTTCCGTTTAAAACTTAGCTCCATTGAAAGTTCTTTAGTCATCCATCCTGGTTTCTTGAGACACCTCCCATTTTTCTTCCTCAATGGTACTGTTTGAAATTGTGCCTTCAGTATCTCCCTTTTGAGAAAGTCCCATCCGTCTTGAGGTCCCTTCTCTTTTAGTATTCTTGACCATGGGATCACCCCCAGTGTTTCCCTGAGTTTATTGAAATCAGCTCTCCTAAAGTCGAGAACGTGTGTCTGACTGTGCCTGGCTTCTCCTTTCCATTGTATAACAAACTCCAGGAGAACATGATCACTCTCACCTAATGAACCCACCACTTGCACCCCATTAACAAGGTCGTCTCTGTTGGTTAGGATCAGATCTAAAATAGCTGACCCCCTTGTTGCCTCTTCCACCTTTTGGACCATGAAATTGTCTTCCAGGCATGTAAGGAATTTGCTAGACCTTGTAGTTTTGGCTGAGTTAGATTGCCAGCAAATATCAGGATAGTTGAAGTCACCCATCACTACTACATCTCTCCTTTCTGCATGTATGTTCATCTGTTCTAGAAAGGCAACATCCAATTCCTCCGTCTGATTTGGGGGTCTGTAGTAGAGTCCCACAATAACATCCCTGTTGTTTCCCTCCCCTTTAATTTTTATTAAAGTACACAAAGAGGGAGGACATTTTGAGTCACTCAAACTATCTATCCTATTACTACTGCCCACTCTGAGGCATTCTTGACTCTTCAGTGCTAAGTGTAGTTACACTTCCAAAATTTTATGCACACAGTTTCAAAAGTTTGCTTAACCAGAAGAGACAATGGCTGGCATCCCGACTGAGGGGTTACATCATCATAAACTGACTTCTGATCATCCAAAGTTGATGTGTGCTGTTGTGTAATGTTCATATTCTCAAGGAGGGGCAGAGAGGTAGCTATACCATTGGGGGCAACTGCACAAGCAGAACCAGCAGTGCGGCTGTGAGCTGTGAGCAACAGTCCAGATGTACATTGTGTCCCTATATGTGCAATGGCAACTCCTGCTTCGCAACGGGACATCTTGCACATGCTCTGTGTGCCTCGTCACAATTCCACAAGTGTGGTTGCATGTCAGCAATGTAGCTCCGTCATCATAAAGTTGTGCATCGTAGCCTCCAATATGTACATCAGGAGGGCAACCCATGACACTCCACAGGTTGTTGAACTCCTACTGTACTTCTTTACAATCATTTCCAACTCTCTTCAGAGAGCTCTGGTCTGTAGACAAGATGATCTGAGATAGCAAAGCAGTTCATCGATTCTCTTGCATGATTTTATGGGTTGTTCTGCAGTGCACCACTATGTTTCTTCCTTTGCAGTGTGTTTGGGAGGAAGGACTGATCTCAAACTGTTGTGCAGATAGTGCTAATGTTTTATTAAAGCTGCTGCTCACCTTACATCTCTGTCTAGAACAGGAGCTGGCAGGTACGTGCTGCTACCGCCACTACTTCAAAGGAGAGGTTTCTGATTGCTAATGACCCCTGTAGAGTATAAAAAACCTTTTGCTCTTTCAAAAGACTGCCTGTGACCAAACAAGTCACCTGAACGCCTGTGCTCTTTTGAGCACTGCCACCTTGGTGACACTTGCACGCTGGAACCTTCTGGTGTGTGTTTGAACTCTGCAGGTTGCCCCTTTACTGCCATGAAGCAAAAATGGCTTTTCATAAATTAGCCTCACTTATCTATGCTTTGATAGCTTCCAGAGCTGGTTTCCCGCAATTTGCTCTGCATGAGGCTGCGTTTGAAGACTGGCCAGAAGCTCCAATTAGTTTAGAATGCTGCTGGTAGACTGGTTGCAGGGACCATAAAGTGGGATGACATGGCATCACACCTGTTTGGAGCAAATTCCCTGGTTGCTTGTTCACATCTGGCTTCAGTTCAAAGTGCTGGTCCTTACCTTTTAAGTCCACTTCCATTTAGGATAACGCTAAGTAGAAGGTCTGGCTGATAGAAATTCTGTCAGGCAGAGAATCTTGTCCTGTATTTGTATCATCATCATCATCATCATCTCTCTCTATATATGTATGTATGTATGTATGTATATACACACATATACATATAAGGCTAGGGTATGCACAATGGGCTTAGGTATCTTGCCTCCTGGGTATGCACAATGGGTTTAGGTATGTTGCTCTTTCAGTGTGCTGATTGGCTCCTGTCACTCCCTCAGCCTATGACCACCCACATGCAAATTCCCTCTCCACCTCACAATCCACTCCTGACACTCATGGCAATATCTGCATACTGAGAGCAACCAAACAATGTGCTACAGTGTTGGCTGTAGTCACTAGCCACTGTGATGGACCCAGGCAACTGGGCGTGAGATGTTTGGGGGTGTTTTTTAACAGCGTATGGTACACCAGGCCCAGCCAGTTGTTGTTATTGCTACACCTTTCTCCCAAAATTGGGATGCAAGGCAGCTTACAATTTAAAAAAGAACCATACAGCTAGAAACATACCAAAAGTGAGCATTAAAATAGAATTATATTCACAGTAATTTTTCTAGGATGGAGGACCATCGCCTCCCAAAAATACTACTCTACGGTGAACTTGCCACGGGTCAGCGTAAGAGGGGTGCTCCAAAAAAGTGATACAAAGACTCCCTGAAACAACATCTCAGGCTCGGCCAAATTAATCACCAACAGTGATCCGCCCTGGCCTCACATCGGGAGGCATGGAGACGCACTATCCACAATGCTGCAGCTTTATTTGAGAACTCACGCCAAACAAGTCTTGAAGAGAAACGACAACGCAGAAAGAATCACAACCCAAAAACATCACCCAAGGAGACCTTCTGCTGTGCTTTTTGCAACCGGACTTATTTATCTCGGATTGGCCTTTTTAGTCATCAGCCCGCTTGCAGAAAGCGTGGGATGAGTCCTTCCTGAATCTTCCTTTGCGAAGAAAAGCCAGAGAGAGAGAGAGAGAGAGAGAGAGAGAGAAATACTAGTATAATTTTTTAACAGCTTAATTGTAACCTAATATAGCACCTTCAGCTTGTTGTTTAAAACTTTCTGTTTTAAAAGCCTATTGGAATAAAAAGGTATTTCCCTGCAGACAGAAGGGCAGCAGGGAGGAGACCATTCTGGGCTTCCTGGGAAGAGAGTTCTAGCATCTAGGGGCAGCCCCTGACAGCGTTCCATGTCATGTTCTGCTTGTGAGAGTGGTGGGACTGAGAGAAGGGCCTCGTCTGATGATCTCAGGGCCCAGACAGGCTCATACAGGGAGATACAGTCTGCCAGATAGCCTGAGCCATATAGGGCTTTATAAGTAATAACTGACTTGACGGCAGTTAAGAACAACAAGGTCATATCCAGCACTTTGAATTGTACCCAGAAACAAACTGGCAGCCAGTGGAGCTGTTTTAACAGGGGACCAATACAATCCCTGTAACCTACCCTGGTTAATACTCTGGCTGCAGCCATTTGTATTAATTCAGCCCGGAGCTTGGGAAAGTTATCTGTTGGACCACAACTCCCAGAATCCTCCAACTATGCTGTCTGGGGGGAGGGGAAACTGGTAAAATATTACTGTCAACCCTCAACTTTTGTGGGTCCCCACAAAAGTGGAAAAACTGCAAATATAGGCCTGCATATTAAGTGAGGGAGCTGTTCCGGGACCCTTCACATATAGCAATCTTTGTGTATAATCTCAAACACTATTTTTTTTTAATCTGAGAGAACACCTCTCTAGGCATTTCTAGGTCCTCCAGCATGATTCTATGGTCAGCTTTTAAGCTGACCATAGAATTGCTTTGGAAGACCTAGAAATGTCTAGAGAGAACTTTTTTTTTCTCAATTGTGTATAGGTGTCCAGGAAACCAGTCAGGGAAAAGTGCAGCCCACAGAGAGCTGAGTGGCAGTTTGCCAAGAACTCACAGCTACAAAGACCCAACCAGGGCAATGTAAAATATCTAGGCAGCAAAACCAGTCCACAAAAGCAAAACAGTAGTCCAATTTACCAGTCCAAAGTCAAGGTTCACAGCTAGCAAGGTGTCCATCACCCACAGTGACCAGAGGTTTTCTGGAAGATGAATTCCAGCATAACTTCCTGCTAAGCTTTCTCTAGCTAGCATGACTGAAAGATTTCTCAGAGTTGTATTACCGTCTGTATTACAGTACAGTACAGTTGTACTACAGTACAGTCAGCCCTCCACATTTGTGGATTTGATTATTCGCAGATTACTGTATTTGCTGCCTCCTCCACTGCTGCCCTATTGTCATGCCCTGCTACTCTGACTCTGAAGATGAACCTCTCCAGAGGTCAAGGTCCAAGCAAGGCAACAGGAGTCTTCGGGAACAGAGGTTTCCCACTGAAGTGGTCAGATAATCTCCAAGTTGGCAGAAATACTAGTTAACTTGGACCTAGCTTTACCCAACTTTCAAGAAGGTAGACACCAAAGGGAGGAGGGGTGATGGTCACAGCATATTTATGAGAAAGGCTTGAGCCCTCCACCCTTTGGTGTCTATCTTCTTTTTTTTTTTTTCCCATTTCTATTGATGTATTCTTTATTTATTAGCAGCATTTTCCTACCATCAGCAGACAATAAGTTCTCAGGACAATGTATAAGTGGGGGAAAGTAAACAATTTATATATATATATATATATATATATATATACATATGTCTTAAATTAATAAGAAATTAATATAGCCTCACAATAGCATCAATTCTGCTCAAGGTTTAAAAATTATTAAAGTGGTTTTAAAATTATTTTTATTATTTATTTATTGGAGTTATATCCTGCCTTTCTTCCAAATTGGGATTCAAGGTGGTTTACAATAATTTAAAAAGATTCAACTAAAACATTAATTACAGATGTTTAAAGAGAATTAAATATCACCATCATTAAAACAAAATTATAACCATTAAAAACACAACATAGTTAAAAACATCGAAACATAGTTTCAATAAAACATTAAAAACATTTTTTTAAAAACAGCATACCAATTGCACCCACAAACTACATAATTCCATAATTAAAACTCACCATTTAAAAATCTCTTCTTGAAAGTTGGGTAAGGCTAAGTCCAAGTTATCTAGTATTTCTCTGTCTGAGGGGCCAGGCCTCTCTGCTGGGTCTAGGTTATCTGCTCTGTCGTCCTCTGCTACCTATGAGGGGCCAGAAAGCTCTACTGGGATGGGTGCTGGTACATCTGCTCCAGAGGGGTCAGGAATCTTTGGTACTAAATCCACTCCCTGCTGTGAATGGTGCTCCAAAACTCTGTCCTCCTCTGGTTCATCTTCAGAGTCAGAGTAGCTGGGTATGCCAATAGGGCAGCAACAGAGGCAGCAGCAAATACAGTAATGTGCGAATAATCAAATCCACAAATGCTTAACCCACAAATGTGGTGGGATGACTGTACTTCGTAGTACAACTCTGAGAAATCTTTCAGTCATGCTAGCTAGGGAAAGGCTGGTGGGAAGTTATTCTGGAGTTCATCTTCCAGAAAACCCCTAGTCACTGTGGGTGATGGTTTCTGGGAGTTGTAATCCCAAAAGTGTCTGCATCTAAGGCTCTGATGGTTTCTGGGAGTTGTAATCCCAAAAGTGTCTGCATCTAAGGCTCTTCTTCAGTTCCACAGCCACCAGAAGAAAGGGGAAGGGTGATCAGGTAAAGAGTCTTTACAGTGGTGGCCCCTACTATTACAAGTCTCCCCCAGGGAGCTCCGCTGCCTATTTGGGGATTAATTCTGCATCAGACAAGACCTTTTTATTCCAATGTAGATACAACCCCCCCTAAGCTGCCTTACAGCTTGTTGTAAAACAGCTACAAAATTACTAATGAACATTTAACACAATACATGTACACATGAGCTGGATAACTAGCATTCCTCAACCCAACAGGCCAGTGGTACAAATAGGTCATTTTAGGAAAGTAACCCCCAGGGAAATCAGGAGAGAAACGGGGCTGTTCCAGTTCCAGCACTCCGTTTTGCACACCCCCTTCCTTCTCCCGATCTTCCATCATCCTCCCTCCGTCCTGCTTCCATTTCCCTCCTGCTATTTTTTACTAACAAAAGTTCTTTGTTAGTAAAAAAAAATATGCAGAACATAGCAGTAGGGAAATGGAAGCAGGACGGAGGGAGGATGACAGGAGACTGGGAGAAGGAAGGGGACATGCGAAACGGAGCGCTGGAACCAGAACAGCCCCATTTCTCTCCCGATCTCCCCAGGGGTTACTTTCCGCATGTGAAAATCTCCACAGACTCGATAACATCTAATACTTATTTTAAATTTAAATTTCTAGCATTGTAAAGACTGAAACATTGAAAATGGTTCACATCGAGAAATTTTATATTTGCTGTGTTCACATGCCCTTGGAAACTTTGCTGACTCTTTTCTTTTTGACGCCTAAACTATATTTCTAACTGCTCTTCTGCCTTTCAAGTTACTAAATTTGGGGACTTAAAGAAAATTTCTTTGGGGAGACAATTATTTCAAGGGACAATTGCATGACACACACCCTTAGCTACACTCATGTTTGTTGCACTGTAAAGTTCTATACACACTGCTAGTACTCTATGAAATCAAGACAGAACTACTTCTGATCCTAGAGAATGGCCAGGTTTACATCCAGAAGAAGCCCACCATGTACCCACCTTGGAATAGCACTTTCGATGCCCACATCCACAAGGGCCGGGTCATGCACATCATTGTGAAGGACAAGAGTGCAGAGATGGTCTCAGAAACCACTATTGAGCTCAATATTGTTGCAGAAAAGTGCAAGAAGAATAATGGGAAAACAGAAGTTTGGGTAAGTACAAGAGCTTCAGATTACTCCCTTGTATTTATCATGGTGCCAGTTTTTGATTTTTAAAGTCCCTCGTGGCTTAGAACTCAGGTACCTGAGGGACGACCTTCTCTCCTAGTGATGTACCCAAATGAGACCTTGCCCAGACTGGTGCCACCACCAAGCAGGTGGCTGTAAAGGAGGCAGGTTTCTCATCTGTGTCCCCTAGTTATGGAACTCCCTCCAGAAAGAGCTCACCTGGCCCCCTTGGAAAAAGCACTTGGTAACTTCTATGTTAGTGGAGTGGTGAATCTGTTGTGGGTTTTAGTCTGAACTTTAAATGAGCTATTCAAGATGCTTAGCCTGTTTGGAGGACTGGATTCAACCCCTTGGAAAATTCCTTTAAAAGTCAGACTAAAGTTTCATACCCTCCAACATTTAACAGATGAAAACAGGGACACACATGGCCAAGCTACATCAGTGTGTGGTCAAGATGGCAAATGTTATTAATGAGAAAGAAGAGGTAAGCTAGGAGAGGGTGCAACAATCTGCTTTTGCCTGAATCATAGAACCATAGAATTGGAAGAGACCACAAGGGCCTGCCAGTCCAACCCCATACACAATCAAAGCATTCCCAACAGATGGCCATCCAGCCTCTGTTTAAAGACCTCCAAAGAAGGATGCTACGAGGCAGCGTGTTCCACTGTCAAACAGCTCTTACCGTCAGGAAGGTCTTCCTAATGTTTAGGTGGAATTTCATTTCCTGTACAGGGAAAGGCAAGATTTTGCTTCTCCTCTCCTCTCTGCTGCTGAGTTGAGTATAAACTACTTCTGCATTTTCATCTCAGTTTGCAGCTGAGAACAAAGGGGGAAAGTGGAAAGAAAAGAAGGAAATGGTGGCATTCTAAAAGCAGCTAAAAAACTGGGATGACACACAGTCCTGGCCTAGTCAGGACAGTTGGAGGGTATGAAACCCACAGTGAATTTTTGGTCCCTCTGGTATGGACCCCACCAGCCACCATTGTGGTGGTAGGAGGGCACTGGAGAACTGTAAAAGGGTGAAGAAGATGACAATTCAGATCATTAGAACAGTGTAGCATCTCCCCCATTTGATGCTATTTCGCTTAGGAAAAGGTCAAGTTAGCAAGGAAGAGGTTGGAAAAGGCCTAGGGGGTTCTGGGTAATTTTTCCCAGCTGGAAGGACATGGTAGAGATGCATAAAATGATGGATGATATGGGAGAAATATTGCAAATTTCCCCCTCTATGTCTTGTAATAACAGAATCCAGGAGTCAACCAATGAAACTGAATAGTGAAAAATAGAAATGGAAATGCAAAGAAGGAAATTGTCACAGAAAATGCAGTTAAACTATGTTACCAAAGATGTAATGGTGGAGCCAAAATGGCCTCCAAAACTCCCTTGAGAGCATTTGGTGGTAAAAATTGAGTCCAGAAGCCTGACGGCCACAAAAACATCCCTTAGGGGCCTCATGTATGCTGTACTTTCCCCACCAATACTCTATAGAGTACATAAAATAGGGGAAGAATAACATTTGACCTTCAGGCATTTTGCTATTCTGTGTATTTTAAGGATGATGTATTTAAAACAATCAGATAGGATTCTGCTGAAATCTAATTGTGTTGTAGGTGTTACTGTCTTAATTGTTATTATCTTACTATCTTTTATTTCTATAATGCCATCAATGTACATGGTGCTTTACAAGAAAAAGAACAACAAAACAGTTCCCTATCCTGAAGCTTACAATCTTACAATTGTTTTATTATATATCTAATTGTTGCAGCTTTGGTTTAATTTGTATTGTAAATTGACTCCCTATAATGGAGGGTGTTGCCTAAATAATTTAATTAATTTTTTAATAGCAACACATATGTATATGCCCTGGAATAAATCTTAGCAAGCTCATGAGGTCCCCAAATTCATTGAAGGCATGGTAATTCTTTGCAATAAAGGCTATCCATGCTCATCAGTGTAGACATTGTATCCTCTTTACAACACCTGTTCCTGCAAGATTGAAACACACTGTTTCCATCAATGAGCAAAGCATTTCTTCAGTCTGAAAAAGGCTGCTATAATAGCTGTGACTTCCTCAAAGAACTCCATTGGGAGGAGATAATAATCAGCTACGATAAAAGTGACTAGAGCTTACATTCATGGATGCACCACTGAGGGACTTTTGTCCCCCAAAACTGAATCAAAAGCCTAATGGAGGAATTTAATGAACCATGTAGATCATGATGCGATTGTATTAGAGGCTTTTGAAATACACAGGTGTAAAATCCTGTTCTGGGAGTAGCAATATATTCTGGAGATCAGTGGTGGTGTACTGAATGTCTTGCACTTGGAACAATTTCCAATGGGGTAACCATGTTGCGGCGGGGAAACAGCCTTTAAAAACAACAGATTTATTTTGCTTTCATGGGTCAGATGCAACCAAGGAAGTAAGTTCTGATGTATGCATCCAGTGACACTGTGATCCCACACTCAGAATATGTATGTATTAGGGATGTGTAGGATACTCAGTCATATCCACATCCTCACAAAGGTGTAGCTACAGGGCAGTAAAATGAGGGCATTGCTCCCCAATAAGATTTGTCCCCCCACAATACAAATTACTAGAGCCCAGCAGCCCTTGAGGGGCACCCTTGGGCCCAACTACATTGCCCACATTTTTGTCTTTCTTGAAAATATCATTACAACCCCACCTACCCCCCGTATCCGCAGAACAAATTTCTGTGGTTTCAGTTATCCACGGCTGAAAAGAGAGGGACACATACCATAGGGTCACATTGACTCTCTAGGAATCACTAAGTCCTCTATGGTATGTTTGTACAGGAAGTCTTTTATTTTAAGAGGGTTTGCTATTATCCACGGTTTCACTTATAAACAGTAAGTCCACGAACGAATCCCCCATGGATACAGGGGGAGAACTGTGTCTGTGAATTGTTTTTGACATCCACCGTGAAATTGGTGAACTTCAAGGAAAATAATAACTATATACAAACTTTTGCCAGTTATTGGCCAAAATAGCCTCAAATCAACCAAAGAACTACTACATATTAAGAACAGAATTAGAGTTTAATATAATCCTTCACAAAATATAATCCTTTCATGTTCAGTGGATGCACAGTTTTGAATAATGGCTTGTGAATTTTCTGCCATGAACTAAGCATTCCTGAGTAAACATTTTTAGCCATTCTGCCCTTGGCAGGGGGTGGGGGCTGAAAAATATTCTCCAGGACTCAAACCTGCTCTCATCAGTCCTGCAAGGAAGTGTTGTCCACTAGCCCTCAAGATTGCCCATAATAGCTGCTCTCTAAAGAGGAAGAGGTGATGGTGATCTTGTGACACTATTTGTACTTCTTACTCCAAGGTCACTGGGCGCCCAGGTCCATACCCTACAATTGTCCTGATTTGGCATCAACAGTCACAGTCAATCCTCTATTATCACACTTTTCCAGCTGCTTTTAAAATGTCCAAGTTTCTGTCTCCTGCTCCTGTTTCCCCCTGTTGTCCTCAGCTTACTTGGCTGCAAATGGATTCCAAAGTGCAAAAAATATTTTGCATGTAATTAATTCAGTGGTAGCGGGAGGGGAGAAGACAGAATATTGCCCTTCCCAGAAGGCTCAGACAAAAGCAAACTGCTGCAGGATCTCCTAGCTTGTCTGTTCTTCCTCATTAAAAACTTTAGGCATATTGACTAGACTCTGATATTGCTTGGCCACGTGTATCCCAGTTTTCATCTGAGAAATATTGGAGGGTGTGTAGTTTTGTCACTGCCTTTAATACAGGGGTGGAGAATCATGCTTCCCTTCAAATGTCATGGAATAGCAGCTCCCAGCATTCCTCACCATGGCTATGTTGGCTAGGATTACTGGGAGTTGCAATCTAACAACATCTGGAGTGCTACACACTTCCTCTTATTGCTCTCAGATAATACTTCACACATCTAATAAAGTGGAGTGTAATCCACAAAAGTTCATACTATAACAATTCTCAGTTGCAAAGGTGCCCCACGACTCTGTGTTTTGTTGCAACAGACTAACACAGCAATCTCGTACAATAGGTTTTCTGTGGAGGTTTTCCAGGCTGTGGGGAGTGTTCTGGAAGAGTTTGTTCCTAACGTTTTGCCTGCATCTGTGCCTGGCATCTTCAGAGAATGGTTGGGTAGGAGTGTGAGGGGGGTTATATATACTGTGAGCCCCTGTTGGAGAGGATATGTAAATTTGTGTATTTGAATGGGTAGTTTCTGGGTGGAGATATGCAAGGAGGATTAGTGTCTAGAACTCCCTAGAACTCTTTGCTGCATTCAAAATGATGCCAGCCACAGATGCAGGCAAAACATCGGGAATAAACTCTTCCAGAACATAGCCTCACAGCCTGGAAAAAAAACACAGAAAATCTATGGATGCCGGCCGTGAAAGCCTTTGACTTCACAATCTCCTACAATCATTTTTTCAGCTACAGGGCTGTTTGCTGGATTATTTCCTGACATTTGCTATCATCAAATTGATGTCATACATCTCAGGGTGAAATCTCATAGACTCCAGGGTGAAATCCCACACACTGACATCTGAAAGGCCCTCCCTCCCTCCCAACTGCGGCTGCTCTGGCCGCGGAGGGAAAGAAGAAGAGGCAGGCACAGCTCCAAAGGCCCTCCCTCTATCCCAACTGCCATTGCAGTGGCCTTGGAGGGAGAGAATAAGAGGCAGTATCTGCTGAACTAAATCCCCACCCATGCTGCCATTCCATTTTCCTTTTGTCTTAATTAGATTGTAACCCTGAAAGCAAGGGACAATTTTGTTGTTCTTTTACTTGTAAAGTGCCATGTACAGTGATGGCACTATATAAATAAATACTGTAATGATAATGGTCAATATGAAGTCGAAGGCTTTCACGACCAGCATCCATAGATTTTCTTTGGAGGTTTTCCGGGCTGTGAGGCCGTGTTCTGGAAGAGTTTACTTCTGACATTTCACCTGCATTTCTGAAGATGCCAGCTACAGATGCAGGCAAAAGGTCAGAAGTAAATTCTTCCAGAACATGGCCTCATAGCCTGGAAAAAAACCAAGGAAAATCTAATTATAATGGTCATCATCATCATCATCATCATCACCTGCCTTTTGGCCATGTTATCCAAGATGGCATGCTAGGCATGGAGTCAATTCTGAGAACGAATACGGAATGGAGTTAACAGTCTTCTCCCCACAATCCCAATCAGAATTTTGAAGGATCTTTCCATTAAGCTCCTTTGTGAAATGGTCAATGTCACTGTATTATAATTCTTTCTTTCTTTCTTTCTTTCTTTCTTTCTTTCTTTCCTTCTTTCTTTCTTTCCTTCCTTGACTTTTTTCAGCTAGAACTGAAGCCCCAAGGCAGAATGCTAATGAATGCAAAATACTTCCTGGAAACCACGGGCAAGTGAAAATATTCCACTGTTATTTCAATTGTTTTTAAACATTTCTTCCCCCAATTGTTCCAGCCAATGGAGTCCCATGCCATTTTTCAGCAAGCTGTGAGGCCAAGAAGCTGAAGTGGCACATTAGGATCACACTATACTGTTCTTGTGCTATTATTCCACTTTAACTGCTCTGGCTGCCTCCTGTGGAATACTGAGGTTTGTAGTTTAGTGAAGCCTAAGAGCTCTCTGGCTGAGAATGCTACATGCCCCTCCCTAAACTGCAAATCCCAGGATTCCACAAGGGGCAGCCAGAGCAGTTAAAGTGGAATAACAGTGCTAGAATAGTGTAGTGTGATATTCTCTTATTAGTGAGTTGTTTTCCTAGGCATTGTTGGCATCTGTTATTGACCACAGCACATGTGCAGTTTGCTACACTTTGCAGCTCATGATCCATCCTCCCCCCGTAATATGCTCTGAATAGGTTACCAATGCACATGAGCTCATGTGCTTGTTAGTTACCACAAGAACATTGACACAACTGTATCAGAATCCCTTTCTGCATTATTTTTTTTGCATGTTTTAAAATCTATGCAAAGAACTGGAAAACATGTAATCACACTGGAGGGGTAAAAGGAGACAAAGCACCATGTGCTATATGATGGTCACAAAGCCGTTCTTTTATCAGTCAATGGTCCACTTGTATAGAGAGTGCATACTGCGACTCCAGAAATTTCTGAGGATTGAATAGCCCCTGAAGAAGGCCAATTGGCATCAAGGCTGAAACGCATTGGGCTTTTTAAGAAATAAAAGTTTGTGACCATCATACAGTACCTGGAGCTTTGTCTCCTTTTACTCCTCCAGTTAAAATCTATGCAAACATACACTTGCATGTATCAGTTAGCTGGAAAGATGGGAAATTCAATAACCTATGTGCTGGTTGTTCTAAAATTCAGCTTATGCATTCTCAGAGTTAAGCTAGAAGGGAAGGTTTAAAATGTTGAGCAACACAGGCTGGGGCCAAGCTATGTAAAAAGCATCAGAATACAACGGGATGTAGTGAATACACATATCTGAAGTAGAGCTTTAATTGGTTCCTTTTGCCATACTGACTGCAGGATCCTGGGAGTTGCATTTTTAAAAAGTAACTTGTCCAAGCTCGGGTCTGAATTCACCTTAAGCACTGCTAGCAAATTCCTGATCAAATAAAAATGTTCTCCCAGATGGTACTTTATTGTACTCCCAGATAATTCTCCATGCTGAACTTGTGCAAGGGTGGTTGATTCCTATAAAAAAATGCTCCAATACTGGAGGTATTCATTTCAGCTCATTTTAAATGAGAATTTGCCAAAATTCACAAATGTCTTCATTTTTTGTTCTCTTCCCATCATAAAAGGCTGAAACACTTCTGCTAAGGCTGAATTACCAACTATATGACATTTCAACTAAAATATGCTGGCAGTTTTGGTCCCGTCCTTTTGCTTTTTACCTTTCCTTTGCAGTTGTGTGCCTTCAACTCATTTCCAGCTTATGGAGACCCTAAGGCAACCCTACCACAGGGGTTTCTTGGCAAGATTTGTTCAGAGGGGTTTGCCTTTGCCTTCCTCTGAAGCTGAGAGAGTGTGACTTGCCCACAGTCACCCAGTGGATTTCTATGGCTGAGCAGGGACTCAAACCCTGGTTTCCAGAGTCCTAGTCCAACACTCAAACCACTACACCATTATGGGTCTTACCTTTCAACCATTAGAATAAATTTCTCTGAAACTGAATTTGACCCTCAGCCTGAAAGAGGTTCTGCACTCCTTGTCTAGAAGAAAGGAGTGTCTTCACCAGTGACGGCAGAACTCTACTGAGAACCAACTAGGAGAATTTCATTGTGTAGCTCTTTTCAGAAGGTACCACTTGAGACAGAGGTGGAATTCTGATTTAATGGTCCCTGCGCATAGAAATCTAGCACATCAAGAACAAAAGGAGACAAGAGCATTTCTCCCTGACTTTCTAGGTTTTCTACCAAGAGGAGTTTTTTGTGGTAGGAGCAGAAGTTTAATGCATGATTCGTGTTCTTTTTTCTGCAGGCCATGCTAGTACAGTCAAGAAATAGCTGAACAATCAGACAATTCTCCTGACATTTTGTGAAGTGCAGCCTGCTATTTTTAGAGGGATTTTCAAAGCTGACAACTTTTCATGATGATTTAAATACCTGCTCTTTCAGTTAATAGTCTGACCATGAAATTTCATTAAAAAAAAAAATCAACGACTTGACTTCTCTTTCTCTGCTCTCCACCCAGATGATCCAGAGTTTGTAGACTGTGAAAAGGAAGGTTTTTTCTCTCTACACCAACGTAGGGGAGCCATCAAGCAAGCCAAGATTCATGATGTCAAGTGTCACGAGTTCACAGCTACCTTCTTCCCTCAGCCCACATTCTGTTCCGTTTGCCATGAGTTTGTATGGTATGACACACTTTGCTTTTTAATGCCATGGCCTGAAGTTTGCTTGTGTATAGGAAGAGGCTGAGCTTGGAAATGTTACTTTTTTGGACTACAGTTCTCAGAATCCCACAATAGCTGTGGTGCCTGGGGTATTCTGGGACCCATGGTCCAAAAAGTAATCTTTTCTCCAAGCTCTGGGGAGAGACATCTTCTTGGCTGCTTTGACCATCATACTTGAAGGGCTGCTACAATCCTATTTCTCAATGTAAATTCAAATCTCTACCCAAATCTAGCCCATTTCTTTTTGAAATTATACAAGCTCAAATGTCACATGACAGTTACCAAAGAGAAGAGAATATTAATATAACCACTATATTTCTCACAGTCAAACTAGAAGTCTTTGTTGAGGCAGGAATAAAAAGGACAGGAAAGCAGATGAGGGTCTAGATTCCAACATTTTTGCAGAAAAATCATTATTTTTCAGCACAAATGAATTTTTTACAAACAGTCCCAAAATATGAAAACTCTCAAAAAAATGGACAAAAATTCCTATAATCTTGCCCAGAAAGGAGAAAACTTATAGATTTTTTTTCCTGAATGCAACAATGAAAAAAAGCAAAGATTTACACCCCTACTTTCAAGCTGTGGTTTGAATAAATATATACATCTTGAATAACCAACAATTTTGCACAAAAATGTATTTTGCCCAAAATATGCTGTTTTTTGCACGAAAATGTTGGCTTTTAGCACAATTGTTTTGCAGAAATGTATTTCACCACCACCTCCAAAAAAATAGTTTTGACAAGTGAAAAATCTATTGGTTAGCAAACATTTTCATAACAGGCCTCCTTTCTCATAAAGCATGGTAAATTTTTCAAATCCTTATTTGAAATAACCAACAACAATTAAAGTTGATTAGTAAAGATAGTAGCAAAGAATTACTGTTTTGTGGTAATGAGGTTGTAAGGAAGTGAAATTTCATAAGCAATGTAACAAGTGGGAACAATGTTACTTAGTTTGGTGTAACAAGTAATATTTTCTAGTTTTCAAATGTCTCCTTAGGGCAATTTTAGGCACCCTTTGAGCTAGCTTGAGCAGAATTTTTCATTTTTATGCTACTCTCTTATCAGTTCTAAAGGGCTTTCCCTGCAAAATAAAAACACAGGACAGGAAAGGAAAGGAAACTGAATAATTTAAGCTGAACAATTAAAAAAAACTGCACTGTAATAAATTACTTGGAGGGGGCATTGCTTTGTGTTACACATAAGATGTTACTTTAAAAAGTAATTTAGCACATTTAAATCTATCCAAAACATAGAATGAATTTGCCACCCCACTAACATGGGAGCGACTAGCTTCCATTGGATTGTAAGTACTTTTGCTCATATAGCAAAAATTGTGCTACCCATCCATGAGAAGGCAGAATCAGTTGCTTTGTTTGGAGCCCAGATGTTTGCAGCAATCTGAAAAAAAAAAATTATAGGGAACAACCTAAAGGAGGAACCCCAGAATAGCTTAATGAGGACTATGTATTCAGTGGTCAAAGAATTCAAAATTGACTATCATGTTTTCTCTTCTTCTGGTTTTCAAATGTACAATATGTGCTTATGGCTGCAGAGTTGTATTGTTCCTTTCTCTGTTCTTAAATTGACCTTTCTGACATCAGAGTTGTCTTTTCTTTATTGATCTTGATTGTAATTTTATTCTGCGATTACAGCTGAGCCCCCATATCTGTGGAACCAATATCCACAGTTTCAGTTATCCACGAGACACATACCATAGAGTCTTTCCAGAAAATGCCTAAACAGGCATCCTCTCTAGACATCTTCTATGTCCTTCAATGCAACTCTATGGTATTTTTAACCAGAAATCCCATTATTTTAATAGGGTTTGCTGTTATCCACCATTTCCAGTATTCACGGTTAAGTCCAGAAACCAAACCTCCTGGATATGGGGGTCTGACTGAATTTGAATTTACTGTTTCTTTCTTGTAAATTGCTTAGAGGAGCTCTATTTACGCAGCAGTGAATACAGACTAGAAACAAATCAATTGAATAAAAAAACAAGTTGTCTGGGACTGAATGCAACCCACTGTATTAATTTGTTGCTTTCTTTTCCACTTTAAAAAAAACATTTTTTTCTTAAATGTACATGGCAGACATCAGTATCCTATTTAATATGACACTTTTCTCCTTTCTGTTTTCCAGGGGTCTTAACAAGCAAGGTTATCAGTGCAGGCGTAAGTGACTTTATTATGTTACATTAATGATAATACTGAGAAATACCATAATAGATATTGTTTGCACATGAGACTGAAAAGGGAGGAAAAAAATAAATTAAATTAAAAATTAATGCCCAGCGTTGGAAACAAAGCACATACAAAAGTACAACATAATCCAGCTCTCCAAATGATTGTATAAGGGGCTTGTCATTTTCAAATTATATTTAACAAACATGAGTAGGAATTAAGACTGAAATCATATTTTACTTGGGAAAGGTCCTATTGGAAATGACCTAGGAAAACATCCAGTTTCAACCCAGCAGAATTTGCTTAGGATTGCCCTGCAAAAATACTAATCTTTGGCAGGATTGTGCCAATGGTGTGTCAAAAGAAGGATTAAAAGACAGCAAAACAAAAATTGTTGCCCTGTCCTTCCCAGCATGGGTTCTGCTCCATGCCAAACAACAAGGTCCCAAGGCTTAATTTTATTTTAGGCATTTTGACAGTTTTCGCATGGGTCTTCTCAGGGTGCAAAGTCAGACTCAACGGGTTTTTTCTGCTGTTTTGCCACTTTTCTTTGGAGTGTGGTAAGGCTCTATGTAGTCTTACTGTAAACGTACCAAATGCCACCACAGCCCACCTTAAGAGCCAGCAGCTGGATCAGCTGAAGGAGGTCCATTCAGCTTCAAATCAGGGTGCTAGGAGGACAACATCTCCTACCCCTTCCCACTGGACCTCCCTCGCAAGTCCTTGTTACAGCCTCACTTGCTGGTGGGAGGGGTTGGCAACATCCTCTTCCTTATGCTGTGATAGGAAGATGAATGGCAATCCTTCATCTGATCCAGCTAATGGCTTTTAAAGTGGTCTGGGAGGGGTTGGGTCAGGGAAAGTTATTTAGTGACATCTTTGTAACTAAGGACTTTATCAGACAAGCCTCTAAAAATGTTCTTTTGCCACCATATTTTAAACTGTCAGTGTGCTGGCAAAAGAACCCTTCATATCAAATGTTGCCGTAATAGCATGAAAATGCAGCCCCTTACTTCCGCATTCGCAGGCGAGCGTGATCTCGGTGGTTCTCACAAGAAGACACGAGCATGCTTAAAAGTCTAAAAACAGCTAAATTAAAAAACAAAATATACACACAAGCACTGAAACACACTTAAAAACCTGCCTGCAAAATGAGAAGGTTCATAAAAGGAGTCTCCCATAGCTAGTTTTCACAATCTCACCCAGAAGTGTTCTGGCGGGGATCGCCCATTGACGCTGAAATCATGTCAGCAGAATGGAATGCAGTTTCACACTCTCACAATCACACCCAAAAAACACCACAGCTGATCAATTGATGACTTGGCCTGTCAATAAAAAAGAACACCTTATTTTCAATACATACTCGTGAAAGCACGACATCATGTGAAACAGGCACCCTTTCACATTCATTGGGGATCATTATGACGCCATATTTGCCACATCTGATAAAGTCCTTAGTAGTCATTTTAGGATACCAGCAAACATTTCTAACATTTAAAGAGCAACGTTTCAACTGTTTTTAGTCATCCTTCTGAGCCACGTTGAAACATTTTGAAAAATACTATCTCTTCTCTCCTCCAGAATGCAATGCTGCCATTCACAAGAAGTGCATTGACAAAGTGATTGCTAAGTGTACAGGATCAGCTGTCAACAGCAGAGAAACCATGGTAAGCACCCGAATGAAACTCTGTGGAACAGTTCAAGATGGTTAAATGCACAGTTTGGCAAGAATTTCAAAACATTGGATTAAATATAATAACCAAAAAAAATGCTGCATAAAATCATGCTGAGCTACTTGATGCCATTATGTATAATTTTATTTGTACCTGTGATCCTAGGGTTCCTGAAACACATATTTCTGTGGCTGCTTCTTTACCAGAGCATAGAAATACTACTTTTAAAAATACTACAGCTCCCAGTGGCCATGCTGGCTGGTGGATTTTTGGAGTTATCATCCAAAAAATATTTTTCCCCAGCTGTGTTCTTTGATATATTCATATTCCAGCCTTCTTCCTTGGTATGATCCATTGGATAGTCACACCAACCCTGTAAGGTAGGCTAGATAGAAAGAAATGAACCCAAAGCCCTCCAAGTTTTATAGCTTTCTGGTGGCTGGGTGGGGGGACTTGAAACCACCTGTCTGCACCCAATTCTAATATTTGCATTATTTCCCATTTCCAGTGTTTGGTCTTGAATAAATGTTCATCCTTAAATTATAAAATGAACACAGTACCAACACTGTATCCGCGGGATGGGTACCTGCAGCTTTTTACTTACCCACATCCAAAAAAATACGTTCTCTCTAGGCCAGAGGTTGACCATAGAGTCGCAATGGATGACCTAGAAATGCCTAGAGAAGTGTTCTCTCTAGGTATCTCTAGGTCCTTCAGCACAACTCTATGGTATGCTTGGAGCGGAAGTTGTTCGTTTCAATAGTGTTCCCTATTATCCAGTTTTTCACATTTCCATGGTAAGTCCAGAAACATATCCCCTGTGAGGGGTCATACTTTACCTTACTTTACAGGCTTGTTATAAGGACAGATAAAGACTTCACCTCCTTTGGGGAGAGCATGGAAAAGTTACTTTGTGACTTCAGATCCCAGAATCTCTCAGCTAGCAAGCCAGTGTCTATACTGCCTAGGGATTCTGGGTGTTGTTATCCAAAAAAGTAACTTTTCCAATTGCTTTTAAAAATGAGTGACAATCTTTGATGCAAAATCTAGTATAATGTAGCATCCTTCTTCAGTATGTTTTCAGTGGTGTTATTTAGATTTGTCTAAGAGAGTATGTATCATCCATATTAGAAAAGATGAATATATTGGAAAAGATGGGTGGTAGCTTCAAATGCTGGGTATCTTTATTCTGTTTCTAAGGGAACAGAGCACACATCAGACCATTTCTCTTTTTTTGGCAGTTCCACAAGGAGAGATTTAAGATTGATATGCCCCACCGGTTTAAGGTCTACAATTATAAAAGCCCCACATTCTGTGACCACTGTGGAACACTGCTATGGGGCCTCACGAGGCAGGGCCTGAAATGTGAAGGTGAGTCCAGGTACTATGCTTGCTGTCAACTCTCAGTGCCAAAGAACATACAGTACAACCCCCACCCCGTATCCATGGGACTGGTACCCACAATTTCACTTGCTTGCATCTGAAAAATATGCTCTCTCTAGGCATTTTCTAGGTCCTCCAGAAGGATTCTATGGTATGCTTCCACTGGAAGTTAACCATAGAGTTGCACTGTAGGAACTAGAAAATGCCTAGAGTGGTGTTCACTATTATCCATGTTTCCACAGTAAGTCTAGGAACATTTCCCCCGTGGTTATGGAAGTTGTACTGTCCAGTAGTAAAGGCAGAGTTTGGAAAACTCCCAGAACTCTATGCTGGCTACGAGATTCTGGGAGCTCTGTTCCAAAAAGTAACTTTTCAAGCTCAGCTGAATGAGGGGGGGGGTATTGTAACATTCAGGGTTTTTTTTAATGCAACTAGCATAAGCTGGTGAGGTGGCCTGGTACTTAATGTGACAGTAGAAGATTGGTTGGGGGAGGGTGGTGTATAATCCTTGCCTTGCAGTGTTAGGACCCAGTGTGGTATAGTGACTTGAGTGTTGGACTCAGACTCCAGAAGACCAGGGTTCAAATCCCCGCTAGCCATGGAGACCCACTGGGTGACCCTGAGCGAGTCATACCCTCTCGGCCTCAGAGGAAGGCAATGACAAATCTCCTGTGAATAAATCTCACCAAGAAAACTCTAGGATGGGGTCACCTTAGGCTTGTCATAAGTCAGAAATGATTTGAAGACACACAACAAATGACAACAACTTGTAATGTTGCAATCTGGTGGGAAGCTATCACTCTGAAGGTACTATTTGCATCAAAAGAAAATCCTCTTTTGCCTCCAGTGAAAGATTTCCCCACCATCACCACTACCAAAATCAAGTACTACCTTCAGAAGTAGGCTTGTCTTCTGGGCCAGTTCTGGGGAACAAAGGCTGAAATTCTTCCCCCATTCCTACCGGGATCTTAATAATAATCTGGTGTTACACTTTGTATATAAATAGACCTTCATATTAGATGCAGAGATTCATCCAGAGATTCATCCAGAGAAGGGCTACCAAAATGGTGAAAGGTCTGGAATCCATGCCCTATGAGGAGCAGCTTAGGGAGTTGGTTATGTAGCCTGGAGAAGAGAAGGTTAAGAGGGGATGCGATAGCCATGTTTCAGTATTTGAAAGGATGTCATACTGAGGATGGAGCAAGCTTGTTTTCTGCTGCTCCAGAAACTAGGACATGTAGCAATGGACTCAAACAACAGGAAAAGAGATTCCATCTAAACATTAGGAAGAACTTCCTAAAGGTAAGAGCTGTTTGGCAGTGGGATGCACTGCCTCAGAATGTGGTGGAGTCTCCTTCTTTAGAGGTTTTTAAATAGAGGCTGGATGGCCATCTGTCTGGGATGCTTTGATTGTGTATTCCTGCATGGCAGGGGGTTGGACTAGATGGCCCTTGTGGTCTCTTCCAACTCTATGACTCTGTTTAACATCATTTATAGTCTGGCCATTAGTACTGATGGAACAAGTCTTCTGCATCTTCTTACTTCTAGAATGAGTGGTACCCATAAACTGCTCACTCAAGCCGGGTCCCTGGACTGTTTTTTAAGAAGGGAGGGGCTCAGTGTTAGTAGGCAAGTTGTCATTAATTTTGCCTATTTGCAGGTAGTTGCAGAGGAGCTCTTAGAAGTGGCCTCCATGCGTTCAGTGTAGCTTACTCCCAAGTAAGTGCTCATAGCAGTGATTTGCAGGCAGCCTTTCTTATTCCTGGGAGGGCTCAATAACACAAGCTGTCTTAATATTTCTTAGTGCTTAGTACTCTTCTGGTAGATGATACCTGAGGAGGATTTTGCAAGATCTTTTTGGGGGGGGGGGCTCATCTCACCCTAGCCTAGTCGTGGTGAGGAGCTTGAGTACCTGCAGCCCCATTCTGGCATCCATACATTCAAGTCTCTTTTCTCCTCATATATACACCTCTCTCTTTTCTAAAACAGAGGTGGGTAGCATCCAGCCCATGCGTGCATATAACTCTCTGAGGCAGTTTCTGCAACTCACTCCCCAAGGCCCAGAAAACCACACTGCTGAATTCCAGTGGCAAACCTAGGGAAACCATTTAAAGCAAGCAACGTGCTTATTTTCCATGAGGTTTTACAGTTACTGAAGAAATCTTGTAATTTAATTTGCTGCTAAAGTTGAGCTTCAGGGTAGAGTGTGGCCCATGGCAGGTCCCCAAAGGGAAAAATTACCCCCCTTAGATCTACTGGATTTGCCCACCCTGTCTAAAACATCTGTTTTCATTAACCATGAAATGAGCATGCTTGGGCTGGCAGCAGAAAAGGTTCAAGTCACCTGAGAGGAGTCAAGATTTAACCTAAAGAACAGGAGTTGGCCTAGGGCTGATGTAGGCCAGAGTTCTGTTGTGAGCCCTTGGGTTGTTGTTGTGTGTGCTGTCACATTGGCTTTGACTTATGGTGACCCTCCCACCTGGAAGTGGATGAAATTCACTTTTCTTAGTTTTCAAGAGCACAGGGAGGCTTGCAAATTATTTAAAAGGGAAATTGCTGCTCCTAGCAGCTTCAAGAAGATACAGTTCACTCCTTTTCACTGCAGTGCACACCTGGGCCACCTTGATTTAATGTATTAATAGTATAATGCTAAATATTTAGAACATTTGTTGTTATACAGTGGGTCCTGCATATCTGCAGGGGGGTTGGTTCTGAAACCCCCCTGTGGGTAGCAAAAAATGCAGATGTTGGAGTCCCATATTAATCAATGGGAGCAACCATTTTAAGTATGGGTGCCACCATTTTAGATATGGGCAGCGCCATTTTAGGTATGCAATAATGATCCGTGGATGCTCAAATCCACTGATATTAAACCCACAGATATGGAGGGTTCACTATATTTATGTCCCTTCGGGTTATGGCAACCCTATCATAGGGTCATCTTTGCAAAATTTCTTCAGAGGAAGTTTGCCCTTGCCTTCCTCTGGATATAGCTTATAAAACTTGGTAATCCATGGTGGTCTACCCACCAAATACTAACCAGACCTGACCTTGCTTAACTTCCAAGATCAGACAGGATCCAGTGCCTTTAAGGTTTTTAGGGAGCTTATTTATAAAGTTTATTTATAAAATAGCTTATAATATTTAAAACAGAAGCAGTGCTCTGAGCAGCCTGTAGCATTTCACAGAAAGGGAAGGGTGCTGTGTGAAGCTTGGGTGTGGCAATTTCCTGCATCTCTTGACAAAATGTCTTCCTTGCAGCCTGCACCATGAACGTCCACCACAAATGTCAAATGAAAGTGGCAAACCTCTGTGGCGTCAACCAGAAACTCATGGCTGAAGCGTTGGCACTGATCGAGAGCAGGCAGCAGGTGGGGGACACAAGGCTGGAGAAATACAAAACCTGTGGGACAGATGTTGCACTGTACTTAGCAGTTTGACAAGATAGCAAAAGTTTCAGGAGCAACTTTCCAGGAATGGTTATGTGTGAAGAAAAAGAATTGAAGACCTGGAGAAGAGGGTGGGTGGGGACAGCAGGCAAGAGCACGTTTTTAACATGCTCACCAAACATTTAGTTGGAGGCATTCTGGAGGTGGTAGTCCCCCCCAGAAAAAAAAGGAAAAAAAGAATAATTTTTTGAAGCATGGGCTTTAAGGTGTGACCAGAAATAGGCATAGGAAAGTGGCAACTCTTCCTGCATTTTGATACATTTCTTATCGCAAGCTCCAAGATACAAATGCATATTTAAAGATCTGATTTTCATTCACAGAGGCTACAATCCAACATTTCCCTACCATATTGTAAATACCTGCATGTTGAGATACACTGCACCAGCACTACACAACCCCCATGCAGAAAAGCAACATTGTGCAACACGTCAGTGACGGGCTGCCATCGTACAATGTGCAGTGTGCAACTCAATGTGCAGTGTACAACCACAAGGTACAATGTGCAGCCACAGAGTGTGTAAACACAATGTGCAGTGTTGCTGTATGCATAACTCTGGTTCTGCTGGTTATTATTATTATTATTTCTATCCCACTTTGGGACTCAAAGCAGTGTACAATAAAAATACATTAAAATCAGGAAAACTCAAAACTTAAAACACAAACAGTGAAAAAGTTAAAAACAGCTAAAATTTTAAAAACACACAGCACATATGCACATACACACATGCACACACATATGCCAGCACAGCCATTATGCATGTGTATGTGGCTAACAGAACGTCAGCCAGAAAGTGTTGCAAAGACTGGCAGGATCAAATACCTATAGATATGCATATACATATACATATGTAATATACATATAAGTTTTCATGCCCCTCAGTTCATCCCCTGACAAATGTTATTGTGACTCCATGGATAGCTTTTTCCTTTTTCCATTTTTTTCTCTTTTCCAGTTCATCATTCTGCCCTCTCAGCCTTCTTTTTATTACATCCACCGGTGGCTGATGGTTTCTATGTCAGTGTGGGAGGCATCTGCTCTGGGTTTTAGTCTGAACATGAAAGGAGCTATGCAAGGTGCTGAACCTGTTTGGGGCACCTTAGATTTAAAGTTCAGTCTACAACCTCGATGGGATCCACTGCCCTAGTTACATGGAATCCCTCAGCCCAACAGTGATAATATCACGTGATAATACAGTAGCACCCCAGTACCATGAGGGATTGGATCCGCCCGCCCCCCGCCGATTGTGAATTCCACAGATAATAGTGAACGCCATCACCACCACTCTGCTGCCACACAATCACTCCTGCCCCCTCCCTTCCTCCTTCGCCCCCGCAGCGAACGAAGCCATCCCAGGGGAAGGGAGGGGGGAGGAAAGATCCCCCTTTCCCCCCATCACTAACCACAGATAACTGAATCCGTGGTTGGCAAATCAGCGGATACGGGGGTTCCACTGTAATAATAATAATATTACCTTAATATTGTGTTATATTTTGCATTATATTTTGTTACTGTACTATGCAATTGAAAGACAAAACTGTAAAGAAATAGGAGGAATCCATTCCCCAAAGCAGTAAATAAATAAATGAACAACTGCTCAAATCTAGTCATAAGATACCTTCAGTCCCCTGCAAAACCATAGCAGATTCCTGAAGCCTTTCAAAATTGGCTTTTCCCAGCATCCTTTCCAAAACTCAGGAGATTTGCACAAAACAGGTTTCAAAACAGATCTCAAAGAAGTTACTTTTGAGGACTCCCTGTGTCCCCCCCCCCCACCAGGCCAGCATGGCCTTGTCAAGTTGTAGCTAGTTTATCTCTATTTATTTTATAAAAAGATTTCTATCCCGCCCTCTAGCCAGAGATTTCAGGGTGGCATACAATAAAATCAGTTAAACAATTTGAAACAGTATAAATAATTAAAATGATTTTAAAAGGCTAGAAACATATTAAGCAACTCACAAACTAGAAGACAAATTTACGAAATTAAAGTACTTTAAAATGAATCAAAACTATGTGCATGGAAGGATGTTTATAAAACCAAACAGCCCCCAAAACATGTCATGAAGAGCCATGTTTTCATTGCCTAGGTGTGCCTCTGCAAAACATCGTGTAGCACCCATTAAGGAGCGTAATGGGCCTCTGCTATTCTTTGGTTTAATTCTTTCCGAAGCCTAGGATTTCAAACACTGGTCCTGCTTTTCCACACTTGTAACAAATCTGTAAGTGCTTTACATTGTCGTGTTTCATTTTACTGACGTATTTCCCCCTGATCCAGGCTCGAAGTTTACATGACTCGGAGCAGATCTTAAGAGAAGGGCCGGTTGAAATCATCTTCCCTGAGAAGGATGCATCGTCTACCCCTTCTGTGCCAGGGCCTCCAACGGGGAAAAAAGGTACTGAATTGTATTGCTTTATTTGCATTTAGTAGCTTCCTATAGGTAAAAACTGCACCAGAGCTTGGACTACAGTGGCCATGCTGGCTAGGGTATCCTGGGATTTATAGTCCAAAAGAGGAACTCTGGACTGCGTTGTTGTTGTTGTTGTTGTTGTTACTTTATTCATATATATAGAATCATACAATCTTAGAATTCGAAGTGACCACAAGGCCATCCAGTTCAACCCCCTGCTTCATTTCAGCTCTTCTCTCCAGCTTTCCTAGGCAGTCATCAAGAGCATCAGAAATTTTATTAATCTAATTAGTTGTGACATGGAGCCTAGTGCTACAAAAAAGATACTTTATTTATTTTATTTATTTATTGGATTTATATCCCACCTTTCTCCAAAGATGGGATTCACGGCAGCTTACAATAATTAAAAATACAACTAAAACATCACAAATTACAAACATTTTTTTAAAAAAAGAATTAAATTAAATTACCATTATTATAGTTAAAAACATATGAATTAAAAACATAACATAGATAAAAATGCAACATTAAAAGCAGCACACCAAGTAAAATTCACATTTCAAACATCTGCCTAAATAAAAACATTTCAACCAGACCTCCTGGGGAAGGGAATTCCACAGTCTGGGAACAGTGACAGAGAAGGGTCTCTCCTGAGTCCTCACCAACCAGGCCTGTGAATGTGGTGGAACTGAGAGAAAGCCCTCCCTGCTGATCTTAACACTCAGGCCAGCTTCTGGACAATGGAATTGTCTGCAAGGCAAGTGAGGAATTTGTTGGACCGTAAATTCTTGGCAGAATTGGACTTCCAACAAATATCAGGATAGTTGAAAAAAACCCCATTACTACTACATCTCTCCTTTCTGAATGTGCAGCCATCTGTTCCAGGAAGACATCATCCAAGTCCTCAGTTTGGCTTGGAGGTCTGTAGTAGACCCCCCACAATGCCATCCCTGCTGTTTCCTCCCCCTTGATTTTTACCCAGATGCTCTCAACCTGGCTCCCAGGATTTAAGTCATGAATCTGTTCACAAGTATACACATCCTTAATGTATAATGCTACTCCACCACCCTTCCTGTTTGGTCTATTTTTCTGACTAAAACCTAGAGGGAAGCTATCCAAGGAACCATCCAAGGTGCTACTTAACCTATTTTGAGTATAGGGTTCAGTACGTTGGATACCTCCTTTAAACTTCAGACAAAAATCCAGAGGGGATTCACCACCACCCTGACATGCAAGCCACCAGCCACCACTGGGAATTGGTGGGATTTTCTGCCTCATTTTAGCCAAATAACTTGCCCAGCTTTGGGTGCTATGGATGTTGACTTGGGTGCCTCAGGGTCTCTGTTCACTGCTCTGCCCCAGGCAACCAAATCTTCTGGGGCAACCTAATGTAAATCTGCTGGGATCCATTGTAGAGCCTCAAGGAGTTTCCTGGGAAAGCCCTTCAGAAGACGTGACAAGTCCCGATTCTCCAGTAGAACTTGAACTGAGGCAAGACCTTCCTCCAGAGCTGCCGAAATTAACTATAGATGACTTTATCTTGCACAAAATGTTGGGGAAAGGGAGTTTTGGCAAGGTAAGTAGTAAAGGTAAAATTACCTGTGTTTTTTTACTCTTTTTTTTTAAAGCCACCTGCCTTTCTTAATGTCTGCCTTTAACTAGGATCCTCCGTACAGCAGACCCTAGTTTTTAAAAAATTGTTCTACAGCTATCAAATTTCAATTCACTTCAGGGCTAGGTAGTATGAGTTAAATGGTTCTGTAGCTGACTTGATGGAAAACTGAATAATTCTATATAAAGAAAATCTGATACGTAAATCCTGCTATATTCCTTTTTAAAAAAAATTATGCTGCTGCTTCTAATTTATTCTGATTGTTCAAAAGGTGGGGGGGCCTGGAGAAACCAGGCTATGCTGATGCTCCATCTCTTGGCTGCTAGGTTCTGGGGCCCAGATCACCATCGCTACCACTTCACACTCCACTGTGCTCTTTTATTTTAAAAGTAACTTTTATACTTTATTTTTATTAAAATTTAAAACAATCTTTAAAAAAGATTAGCAACTTACATACATACAGAAAGAAAAAATATAAATAATTTAGACACAGTGTGAAGTCTAATTTAGATACAATCATAGATTCTCAAAAAAAAACCAAAAAAAACACAACCAGATGCTGTGAAGTCAAAGGCTTTCACGGCCAGCATCCATAGATTTTCCTTGGGTTTTTTCCAGGCTGTGAGGCTGTGTTCTGGAATAGTTTCTTTCTGATGTTCCACCTGCATCTGTGGCATAGATACCCAGAAACTAACCATTCAATTACACAAATTTACATATCCTCCCCAACAGGGATTCACAGGATATAAACTCCACACACACTCCTACCCAACCGTTCTCTGACGATGCCAGCCACAGATGCAGGCGAAATGTTAGAAAGAAACTATTCCAGAACATGGCCTCACAGCCCAGAAAAAAACCCAAGGAAAACCCAGATGCTACTTCCCAAAATAACAATTCTAATGTATGTACTGTAGTATCATTGCTTAAAAGTAACCTTTAAGTATCTTCTGCTTCAGAGATTTCACTATATGTGGCTCACTCACTTTAAAACCTTTCTTTGGAAACATAAGGACTAGAAATGTGATTTTTAAAACGGTGTGTACATAACAAATATATAGATGTACATATACATATTTGATTGATTGATTGATTGATTGATTGATTTGATACCCCACTTTTCTCCTGGGTTCAGATCCAAGGTGACTTCCGTCAATTTATAACAAGATGAAGTCAAAATCTTATTTTACAAAAGTTAAAAAAAGAATTAAATAACAGTATTATTTAAAAAAAAACAGTTACATTTAAAACTCATTTAAAATATAATTACAGTACAACCCCCATATCTGTGGGTGATATGTTCCTGGACTTACCGTGAAACCGCGAATAAGATCGAACCCTATTGAAATGAACAACCTCCGGCAGAAGCATACCATAGAATCACTCTGGAGGCCCTAGAAAATGCCTAGAGATAACGTATTTTTTTTGGATGCAGATAAGTGAAACCTTGGATACTGGTCCTACAGATATGAGTGTCATACTGTACGAATAAAAGATAAGAAATGCAGCAATTTACACCACTACCTTTGAACATGCTTAAGAATGCTCAGTGTGGCACACACTTCCCAAATTATACACTTTCTCCCAACTTCCCAGCAATCACAAAGTTTCATACCATCCTCCTTATTAAGGAAGATTTTTGCTCCAGGTTTTCCTTGCTGAACTCAAGGCCACCGGTCAATTTTTCGCCATGAAAGCACTGAAGAAGGAAGTGGTGCTTATGGATGATGATGTTGAATGTACCATGGTTGAAAAGCGAGTCCTCTCACTGGCTTGGGAGCACCCTTTCCTCACCCACGTCTTCTGTACATTCCAAACCAAGGTAAAAATCCTTTTCTTCCCCCCGCCCCAGTTCATCTAGACAACACAGGAGACAGTGACAAACAATACAGGAGACAATGTTAATCTGGATTTCCCCTAGTGGGTGAAGTGTTGGCCATGGGCAACATGTGGTCCCCAGAGCTGTTTTTATGGCCCCCTCTCAGTGGTGTGAGGGCGCATTTTTGCCACATTTTATTCCCCTCCTAGGCCATTTTAAGCCCAAGAAAGTCCTTTTTAAAAACCAGAAGTAAAGTGGAAGTAAACCAGGGAGGGCTAAAACATGGTGAAAATGCCTCCCACAGCCCCAATAGAGTATTTGGAGAGGTATTTGGAGGCAAAAAGTGGGGAGCCCAGTCTACTAAGGGGCTAATGCAGCCCAACAGCCTCCCACAGTTGCCTGTCTTTGATCTAGGAACTTTATCACATGAGCGTCTAAAAACAATATGATTCCACAAGTGAGGAAAGCAGAATTATAATGGCATTAATACATTAATTATCTCACATGACTGTAATCATGCAAAAATACCACTAACAAAAGATTGCATGACCACCTACTAGCGTTTTAAGAATGGGACTGATGCTCGCGCTATAGTAACACTAGTTTTTGCATTGTGTAGTAATAATGGAGTATTGTGTAATATTTACACTTCGAGATGGTCCATGCATGCACCTTAAAAGAAAATTTCTCCTACCTCCATGACAACACATGCAGTTGCCAGATGAAATAAGGGACAGAGCTCTTATATCTTTAATGATTGTGTGGGAAAAGGAATTTCAGCATGTGAAGTTTGTGTGACAAGTAACACCTGCTGAAATTTCCTCTTCTGCACAACAACTAAAGGTACAACAGCCCTGTCCTTTATTTCATCCAGCAACCCTAGGTAGGCAGCAAATTTTAACCCGCTTCTACGCTATGGGTGGCATTCTTGCCATGAGAGCTAGAGTTTTGAAGTGGCATTTCTCATTGGGGAGGCATGTAGTTTGTCTTTCTTTCAGGGAAATCCAGAGTTTGGAAACATGATTTGTTAGGACGGCCAAAAAAATGGCTTGAAGGATTCTGCGGGGGCTATAGCCCCAAATGTAACTTTCTCCAGCTCTGAGAAATATTGCATATGATAATCTAGACCAGTCTTCCGTAATCTGTGGTGCCCAGATGTATTGGAATACAATTCCCAACATCCCCAAGGGGATGAGAATCAGTAGAGCTGTAGTCAAGCACATCTGGAGAGCATCCAGATTTAAACATACACTTTATAAGCTGCCATATAACTGAAATTCTCTAGGAGCTGGGCAGGGGGGCGGGGTTGACAAATTAGTGTTGCATGCAGGGCAGGAGTTCTGGCTGTTGCTAATGCCTGTCAAGTTAGCTTCAACTGATGGCAACCCTATGAATGAGAGTCCTCCAAGGGACCCTGTTATTACAACCCTGCTCAGGTCTTGCAAGCTCAGGGCTTTGGCTTCCTTAATTGAATCATAAAATCCACCTGTGGTGTGGTCTTCTTTTCTGATTCCCTTAACTTTACCAAGCATCATCCCCTTTGCCAATGAGTCATGTCATCTCATGCTATGTCCAAAGTGAAATAGCGTCCATTAAGTCATTTTGGCTTCTAAGGAAAGTTCAGCTGTGATGTGTTTTGGAGGAGGGGTCTTTTTGGCTGTCTGCAGAACTGTCCTCCATCTCCATATTTCAGATGAGTTGATTCTCTTTCTATGAGCTTTCCTCACTGTCCAGCTTTCACAGCCATACATAGAAACTGGAACTATTATGGCATGGATTATTCTGACTTTGGTATTCAATCACATATCTTTACACTGAGGATCTTGTCTAGTTCCTTCATAGTTGCCCTCCTCTTCTTCTGACTTCTTGACTCACACACATTCCCCGACCCGTCTCACAGGACTCAGTTCACCGCAGTGTTGTATGTGCTGGTGGAAGCCTTTCCCTTCTCCTAGCAATCACTATCCAGAGTGCTGTTCTTCTGCTGGCAGGAAAACAGAGAAGCCAGGAACATTGCGGGAATGGGGGGGGGAGTTGTACATACCAAGACAGATATGATGCACCTTTTCCCTAAAAAGGATGTTTCATCATCTTAAATTACCAGTGGCAGCTGCTAGTTCCTGTCTCAGTAAGGAGGTGAATCCACTCTGAGTTTTCATCTGGACTTTAAAAGCTTCCCAAAGTGCTGAACCCCTTTGGAGGATAGGTTTCAGCCCCTAGGACAGCTCCTATAAAGTCTGGACTAAAATCCAGAGTAGATTAACCGCTCCATTCTCACAGTAAATAAAAAATGTTTCACATATTTCAGATTAACTAGCTGTACCTGGCGTAACATACGCCATTATAGTTGATTTGAAAGGTTATACATTAATGTGTCAAATGGGCATACTCTTGACATGTTTCCTAAGCAGCCAATCGGCAAAATGGGAATGGAAACACACTGAAGCATTTTACATATGTAGATAATGGTGTATGTTATGCCGGGTATAGCTAGTTAAAGGAAATTAAGACAGAAGTCTGTAGCTAAAGGGGTTGCTCCCAGATCTGGGTGAAATGAGGAGATCCTTCCCTCTCACTTTATTGCGGAGACTGGTTAAGGAAAGATTTCACTGAGCCCCCTTGCTTCTAGGCAGAAAATGGAGGCTGAGCAGAGCAGAGGGTGTGCCCTGGCTCCACAAGGAGTGAGGGAGGGGGAAGGAGGAAGCTAGCTAAGTAAAACCCACAGACTCTGTGCCCAGAGAGTCTTTGCAAAGATGCCACCATGAACCCATTCATCCTTGCAAATTGTGCCTGGAGATTTGCTGAGCTGGAGATTTGCATCCGGGTCTTCCCTCTTAGCTAGAGCTGGGCCGCCCCTTGCAAAACTGGAAAGAAGAGGGAATTTCAGCTTCTTACCTGGTTGCATGACATTAGTCCATATCTATATATAGTGCTTTGATGGTGCCTTCCTGCGTGGCAGAACGGGGTTGGACTGGATGACCTTTGCGGATCCCTTCCAGTTTTATAACATTTCTATGCTCTGCTCTACACATTCCCCATTTCTTGGAGTGATGTATAAGGTTTCCAATTAATAGCTGGAGAGGGCTCCTGTACCGTTAAAGGTTGGATAAAAGTGAAGATTTCAGTAAGGGTTGCTTTTCACGCAACCAGGTAAGAAGCTGCACTTATTAAAATTCCCCCATTTCCAAAACAGGAATATTCTAAGCACACATCCCCCCATGCTACCCTCCATGGTAAACCCAAGCATCCATTCTACACCCCCCATGCTACAGACACACCCACCCACTCCACGCTACACACCCCACACTACACACATATCCCCCCATGCTACACACACACACACACACACACACACACACTCCTGCTACAGCCCCCCCTACACACACCTTGCTGGAAAGCCTCTCTGCCACCACCATGTTTAGAAAGGACTTAAACTTCCGCATGATTCCACCCCCAGTGTGCTGATTGGTTGCCCAAGGGAGAGCTTTGATTGGTTGGTAAGTTTCCTAAGCAGCCAATCAGCACGCTGGAAACAGCAACATACCCAAGAGAATTATATATAAAGAAGATAATTGAATACAATTGAGTAGTCTAGGGGTGGGCAAGTAGGCAGTAGCCAAGAGCCATTCCCCGCCCCGCTGCCCTTCATGGGCCGCATCCCCCTGACATTGCTCTCAAATGCCTCTATCTTCATTCAGTTTCTTCCCAAAATGGCAACCAGAAGTGACATTGGGTCATTTCCTGTTGCTATTTTGAGAAGGACTCAGAAAAAAAAAACAGGGGTATTTGGGGGTGCTGGGCATTCCAGGTGGTTTTCTGTGTGGGGTTGGAGGTATTTTGCATTTTCAGGAATTTGCGGCATGATTTTCAGGCAAAAAAGTCCCCAAATTGCTTTAAAAAAAATAGTGGTTAAGGGGCTTTGAGGGACTGATGAGGGGCTTTGGTACCACAAAAGTGAGGCCCAGGAGGCTGTATGCAGACCATGGGCCACACTTTGCCCACCATTGGATTGGTCCAAGTAGAGTAGACCTGTTCAATTAGTTGCTGAATGTTGAGTCAACACAGAATTCAATCCCATCAATTGAATGGGTCTCCTCTAGCAGGTACTAATAATAGTATTGAAGCCAGTAAACATCAGGTAACAGGCAATGATAAATCAATCTATATCCATTTGCTAGGAAAACCTCTTTTTTGTCATGGAGTATCTCAATGGGGGCGACCTGATGTTTCATATCCAGATCTGCCATAAGTTTGACATTGGCAGAGCAAGGTAAGAGGCTATCTGTTTTGTTCTATGGGCAAGAGGGATTGGCCATGCAAACTAGGGGATTTGGGGAATAATGGTCATAAAATGTAACTTTTCCAGACTCTGGTTCAAACATCCCATTCCTGATAGTGGTATCACTGGAGTGTCACCATCCCTAAACACCCAGAAAGAATTGTGTGGAATTCAAGTAAAAACAAAATCAACTCCCTCCAAAAATCCCCAATATCAAATGTGATTTTTTAAAAAATAATAATAATAATACATAACTAGAGGGATTGAGCAAATAAAATAGATCTTGTGACACTAGGGAAGAGTTCTTTTAAAAATAATAATAATCAATATTGTAACCATTTTAAGAACTTGTTTGGATTGAAGAAATACAGTATGACACACACACACCCATATCCGCAAGGGATACATTTCTGGTCTTACTGTGGAAATGCAAAACTGCAGATAATAGCGAACCCTATTGAAACAAACAATTTCCAGCCTAAGCATACCATAGAGTCATGCTGAAGGACCTAGAAATTCCTAGAGAGAACACCTCTCTAGGCATTTTCTAGGTCCTGCAGCACAACTAACTCTATGGTCAATTTCCGGAGGAAGTATACCATAGAATCTCTAGAAAATGCCTAGAGAGAACATACTTTTTCAGACACATATAAGTTTAACTGTGGGTACCGGTCCTATAGATATGGAGGTCATACTGTAACTCAAAATAAATTAGTCATTGCAGCCGGGAGAGAAAATTGTGAGTGAAGGTGACTTTTGGATGTCAAGCAATCTCCCTCAACCTTGTGGTATCCAGATATGTTGGACTGCAATTCCATGAATCTCCTAGCCATCTCAGTATAGCTGATTGGGGCTTGTGGACTATATGTTATGGTCCAACTTATTTGGAGGGTACCAATTTGGGGAAATGGAGGTGTAGAGGTGTCAACAGATGTGCACACCCAGTGATTCCCAAGATTTCCTAAAGGAGACTTAATCGTACTGGAGCCTTCCTAAAACTATACAGTACTCTACCACCTCTGAATCCCAGATGCTTTGGGGCAGGCCTGCACAACCTGTGGCCCTCCAAGTGTTTTGGCCTCCAACTCCCAGAAGCCTAAGCCACCTGGTCCAATGATCAGGAATTCTGGGAGTTGGAGGCCAAAACATCTGGAGGGCTGCAGGCTATGCAGCCTGCTTTGGGGGAAAGTTGTGGGGATAAGCAGTGGCTTCTCACTACAGAAGGGAACTCTGTATATCCTGAGAACATCCATTCTCTTCAGTTGCTCTTTCACGAGGCCTGTGCTGTTGTAGCAGCTTCCATGTCAGTAGGGTGATAAAACCATTCCAGATTTTAGTCTGAACTTTTAAAGGGCTATTCAAGGTGCTGAACCCAATCCCCAAAACAGTCCCAGAACCTTGGATAGCTCTTTTAAGTTTGGACTAAGTCCCAGACCAGATTCACTGCTCCACTGACATGAAAGCCAGCAGCTTCTGCTGTGCCAGAGCACACCATTACCAGAGGTCAGCTGACAACTTCTAAGGGTAGACATGCCACTGTCGCACAGAAGTCTCAGTGACGGTTTGAAGAAATCCAGTCATTTTTTATATTGGAAGGATCTGTACTTGAAGACACATTTCCCTAAATAAACCTGCCTGAGGATTGAGATCTGTGGGACAGGCCCTCCTTTACGTCCTACCAGTGGAGGCAGGGAACTGTGGGAGAATGTGGGAGAGGAGAACCCTTTGCTATGGCACCCTGGTTGTCCAATACCCTCCTGTTGTTGTTAATAATAATAATAATAATAATAATAATAAATTATTTATATCCCGCCCCTCTACGAAACACAATCGGGGCGGCTTACAACAATTAAAATATACATCCAACCCCTCAATCCCACCCCCGCTTAAAATACAATTAAATAATTTAGGAATTAAAAACATACTTTAAACATATAATAAATAAATAAATAAACATAAAGAATAAAAATGAACAACGGACACTGGATGTGGCGAGATCGAAACAAGCAAGATTTCCATTTTTGATAGCCTGGTATCTATTCAGGAAAGACCTGCCAGAAGAGATCTGTCTTAAGAGCTTTTTTAAAGCTCTTAAGCTCTTGTTGTTATTGTTATTATTATATTCATTTACAGATGTGTCCCCATCTCCGTATCCGTGGGGGTTCCATTCCCAGACTTACCACAGATACTAGAAACCACAGATAATAGTGAACCCTATTAAAATAAAGGACTTCCAGTACAAGCATACCATAGAGTTTCATTGGAGGACCTAGTGATTCCTAGAGAGGATGCCTCTCTATGCATTTCCCCACATGACTCTATGGTATGTGTTCCTATTTTTTCAGCTGTGCGTAACTGAAACCGCAGATATTGGTTCTGCAGATAAGGGGCACAACCTGTATATCCCACCTTTCTCCCAATAATGGGACTCCAGACAGCTATCAACATATTTAAAGGAATACAAATTAAAAACCATACAAAAGTCAGAATAAAAGTGTATATATAAGATTTTAAAAACAGTTCAACAATTTATAAGTTTAAACTTAAAACATTAAAAATATTAAAATGCATTAAGAACTATATGCCTACCCTTGAGAAACCTTAAAAAGAGCACCACACAGCATTAAAACCCCAGCTGTGAGTACAGGTGTCCCCCCCCCATATATGCAGAACCAATATCCACAGTTTCAGTTATCCGTGGTTGAAAAAATAGGGACACATACCATAGAATCACACTAGAAAATGCCTAGAGGGGGTGTCCTCTCTAGGAATCGCTATGTCCTCCAATGCAACTCTATGGTACGTTTGTACTGAAAATCCTTTATTTTAATAGGGTTTGCTATTATCTGCAATTTCATTTATAAATGGTAGGTCTGGGAATGTATCCCCTGTGGATGGCAGGAGGGGCAATCTGTATTCATTGCCTAAGTAAAGCTGATGAAATTCATGGGGTCACCTTAAGTGGACAGGTAACTCAAGGCACGTACAGACATACATAAGTAAAAACATAAATAAGTAAACCACTTGCCCTGTGGAGGAGGCCAGGTTGATGTATGTCCTCCTTATGTATTTGCTTAAACACTGCCACAACTGACCACACTCCATTTTACCCCAAAGGTGGGATGAAGGGAATCCTACCATCTGTGTGCTCTACCTGGGAGAGTCATCTGCCAGCTATGACTGAGATCCTAGATGGCAGGTGCAGAGCGCAAGTGCTCCATGTACAGCGCTCCACGCCAACCCCTTATCCCCAGCAAAAGCCAAGTCCTACCCTGATTTAACCATGCTATCTGGTGCCTCTTTGGGCTATCATCTGACCCAGATTCCAAGCTTTCATTTTTTTAAAAAATAGTTTCTAGCTCCTGTAGGAGCTGAGATATGAAAACATAAGTAAACCTAGTTGATTCAATAGTTCTATTCTAGTCAGACTAAGATTTAGACCATAGAGTTAAACCCTGGGTTTTAATTTGGTTATATGGAGCTGTTCTTCTTAGAGGAAGTCCACCTCAAAATACAGTTTGTGGGAGGAAGGAATGCTGTTGCTTTCATGCTCTATTTTTGAGCTTCTACAGTGTCTTAATGGTCACTGAGGAAAATGGGATTCAATAGACTTGCAGGCCAATCCAACAGGGCTCTAAAAGTGAAAAATAAATGTTTTCTTATTTTACAGGTTCTATGCTTCTGAAATAATCTGTGGCTTGCAGTTCCTTCATTCCAAAGGAATTATTTACAGGTAGGACTTTGATCCTAAAAGAGCATTCCTGAACATATAAGCCCCAGTCTATTGGGACTTCTTTCGAAATAAATGTGTGCGGGCTCAAAATGCAGAAATTCTCTAAAAATTGTAAGAAGAGATGACGGGCTTCAAAAGAAAACGGTGGAGGGAGGGCTGTCCAGATGATGAAAATACTCCTCATAGAATTCACAGAAAATACAAGGTATCCCAACACGACGTGGATGAGATTCACAGTATTTGGAAGGAGGGGGCTAAAAACTCCACAAACCACACAAAAGAATTTGAGGTTTTCCTTGAAGTTTTCTGGGAAATGCACGGAGAGGCATTTTCCAAATTCGCATTGCTGTGCATTTGTTGCTCTCTTGCCCTTTATTAGAGCATGTGGCTGTTCCGTCCGAATAGATGAAAACAGATGTGAATAGACAAAAAACTGGTTAAGACAAAACAGCCTTGCTGCAAATGGGTGAAAATGCGCACCCACTCAAGGTATACCATCACATCTAAACTAGCCCAGAGAGAGAGGATAAATAACCAAAATGCACATAATGAAAGATACACTTAAATGCTGCCTGTAGCCAGAACAAATCCAACCTCCTCTCCATCCTACTCCTTTTTGTAATCTAAGGTTGCGAGCTAGTAATCTTAAACTCTGGATTTAATGGCTACCTGTCTGTTCAAGTCAACTGTGACTTATGGAGATGCTATCATAGGGTTTTCTTGGCAAGATTTCTTCAGGGGAGGTTTGCTGTTGCCTTCCTCTGAGGCTGACAGAATATGATTTGCCCACGGTCACCTAGTAGATTTCCATGGCTGAGCAGGGATTCAAACCCTGGTCTCACAGAGTCCTAGTCCAACGTTCAAACCATTACGCCATGCTGACATTGCACATGAGAAACTATAAGATCTTGCAAGACCAACTTCTGTATTTAAATTGTGGCTGAGAGTCTACATTGGGGTTGTGAAGCCAAGATCCCTGCATGTGGAGTTACATATTGAACATTCAATGCAACCTATATGTTGAATGGCAACACAAGAAGCCATGTCTTGCCTCATTATTGCCCCTTTATGCAATGAAGAATGCACAGGCATTGTTTCTAGAATCCCAGGCAATCAATGTGTATTATTGAGGGCACTCCCAAATAATTATGCCCCATCTAAGAATGCACAACTGCATAATTGGAATCCTGTAGGTTAGTTCCAACTAGAATGGAATCTCTGAATCAGCTGTCAAATGGTGAGTAGCACATACTTAAGTCTAGCTAATTAAATCAAGTAATAAATGGAATAATATTCCTACTAGAATAACAGGTATAACTATGAAAAACTATGTGATTAGGGAGAACCTGATTAGGATGATGCAAGGAGAATGTTACATGTTAACTTGTTAAGAAGGCTGATCTTCTTACTTGTATTACTTATCACCCAGCCTGTTAAAAGAGTTGAATAGAGAGGTCAAGTCCCCATGAATGTCCTGATAAATATGATGTGATGGCTATATGACTTAATACAGGATGCCTTATATGCAACATAATGGAATAATGCCATAATGGAATATAACTACGTAAAGTGCCCAGCCATTCCTATGTCTGCATTTCTCCCTAAAGGGAATACATTTTTAACTATATGAAAACGTATAATAAATAGCCTGAAAAGAGTACCAAAAGACCCTGTTCGTTTCTATGTAAATATCCTGGAACTCCAAGACTTGAAAAAGTTTAAGTGGAGTGTTAATGTTAATTTGACCTGTCTGGTTTAAAAGCTATCATAAGTTGGGAACATTGTTGTTGTTGTTGTTTATATAGCACGGTCACTGTACATGGTGCTTTAGAAGTAAAAGAACAACAAAACAGTTCCCTGCCCTCAGGCTTACAATCTGACACAAAAGGAAAAGGGGATGACAATGTGGTAGGGGTTAAGTCTAGCAGATACTGCCTCTTCTCTCCCTCTGAGGCCAGGGCAATGGAGTTGGGATGGAGGGGGGTCCTTTCCTCTGCTTCTGAGCATAGGCATGGTCAGTTGGGATGGGGAAAAGGCCTTTCTTCTTCTTCTGGGCCTAGTGGTGACCAGAGGTTGATAAAGTGACTCCAGACAGGGCCCAGAATTAACTGACAAGTGGCGAGGACCCTCAGTTCCTCAGACTAAGAGATAGGGGTGGGAACCATGCCTGTTTCAATGTGATTAGTTCACGTTTAGCATTTTCAAAGAAGAGATCTAATCCTCCATTACCTTGCAGAGACCTCAAGCTTGACAATGTACTCTTAGACAAGGAAGGGCACATCAAGATTGCTGATTTTGGGATGTGCAAAGAAAACATGTTTGGGGATTCCAAGACAAGCACGTTCTGTGGGACCCCTGACTATATTGCTCCTGAGGTAGGTATAGCTTTATTACTCATAATGCTTGATCTTGGAAATGCTAGCTAGAATCCTGTTGGGTAGTTACAAATATGTAACCTACAGTTACACATTCGTAACTGCTATGTATTCACAACCCCTATGTAGCTCCTAATTACATAGGCTATGTTGGAACTGCAAAAATCTTCCAAATCCCACTTATCTGTAAGCAGCCACTGGGATTAATGGGGATCCATTCCCCTGTTGATTGAGAAGCAGCTGCCTGACATTTCCACTCCCCCTGGGAATGTGTGACGGGGTCCTTTCTCTGCTTATCAAACTAGAGATAGCTCATGGGAGGGAGTGGGAACATCAGGCAGCCACTCCTTGATTGATAGAGAAGATGACTGACCGCTGTTGATCCCAGCAGCTGCTTACCGGTAAGTGGGGCTTGGTGGGGGGGATCCGGCCAGAATCCACTACATAACATCATAGTTATGCTGCTACATAGTACGTAATGGTCATACAGTACAGTCAAACCCCCATATCCATGGAACCAATACCCGCAGTATCAGTTATCCACAGGACACAAAATAGGGACACATACCATAAAGTTGCACTGGAAAATGCCTAGAGAGGCATCTTCTCTAGGCATCTTCTAGGTTCTCCAAGGCAACTCTATGGCATGTTTTCACCAGAAGTCCTTTATTTTAATATGTTTCTATGTTATCCATGGTTTCTGGTACCTGTGGTAAGCCCTGGAACCAAACCCCCATGGATATGGGTGTCTGACTGCATTCTGCTGATTACTCCTGTTTGTACTACAGCTCCCAGAATACCCTGGACAAGACCTAGTGGCCATTCTGGCTGAGGGATTGTGGGAGTTACAGTCCAGAAAAGTCACCTCCCCAGGCTCTGCTACTGGCTTTCAAATCTCCATTCTTTCTCAACACTAGATTCTGCTGGGACAGAAATACAACACATCCGTTGACTGGTGGTCCTTTGGAGTTCTTCTGTATGAGATGTTGATTGGTCAGTCACCCTTCCATGGTCAGGATGAAGAGGAGCTCTTCCAGTCAATCCGAATGGACAGCCCCTTCTATCCCCGCTGGTTGGACAAGGATGCAAGAGATCTCTTAATAAAGGTGAGGTCAAGTGATGGGATAGGACTAGATTTAGTGACATACATTCCTACCTAAATAGTGAGAAAGAGAGAGAGAGAGAGATGTCATAATTTCCCTTGTACTAGAATCAAGTGGTATAATACTAATACTAATACTAATACTAATACTAATACTAATGGGTTTTGACCATTTAAAAAAATATTTTCTAATATTTTTCCTCTAGTCTTTATCTAGTATGTAGTTGGATGGCTGCTCCCTTGACCAATATACAGTTGTCCCTCCACATTCACGGATTTGGCATTCACGGTTTTAAGTATTCACGGCTTGAAAATATTCTTTAAAAAATAATAATCCAAAAAGCAAATCTTGATTTTGCCATCTTATATCAGGGACACCATTTTGCTATGCCATTGCATATAATGGGACTTGAGTATTCACGGATTTGGGTATTCACGGGGGGTCCTGGAACCAAACCCCAGCGAATGTGAAGGGACAACTGTATATTGTTTTCACTTCTGTTGATTTCTAGCTCTTTGTGAGAGAGCCAGAGAGGAGGTTGGGAGCCAAAGGAAACATCCGCCAACACACCTTTTTCCAAGAAGTCAACTGGGAAGCACTGGAGGAGAGAGCTGTGGACCCACCCTTCAAACCAAGAGTGGTGAGAACTATTCTTGCATTTACTTGCTCCTTCTCTTTGCTCCTCTGCCCAGTTAAGGGAACTGATCATCACAAGCAAAGCCTAGGAATCTGCTTCAAAAAAGTAACTGGCTAGTCTTACCATTCCAAGAACACCCCAAGTAATTAGTTCCTGCTGTAATTACAGTTTAAAGTCTTGGTATCTTTTTCAGTACATATGTTGTAAGCATGACTTAATGGCTTACAGTTCACACTGCACCATTGTTTTTGTCCAGGTCCCTATCAAAATGGTGACAAGAAGTGACACGAAGTCACTTCTGGTAGCCATTTTGAGAGGCACTCTGAAGGAAAATGGGTATTTTAGTACACCGGGATGTGTGGCCTGCATAGAGGTCTGAGAGGATATTGGTCAGTGACCCCTAAGCAGTTGTCCACCTCTGTGTTAAATAGTGGAGAGGGGCTTGTTGTTGTGTGCCTTCAGGTTGTTTCTGACTTATGGTAACCCCAAAGCAAACGTATCATTGGCTTTTCTTGAGGATATTTGTTCAGAAGGGGGTTTGCCTTTGCCTTGCTCTGAGGCTAAGTGAGTGGGGCTTGGCCAAGGTCACACAGTGGGTTTCCATGCAACAGTGGGGATTCGAACCCTGGTCTCCAGAGTTGTATTCCAATGCTCAAACAACTACACCACACTGGTTCTAGCCAGGGAGAGCTATAACCTATTTCAAATGTGTAGTGCCATTCCTGGAAGTTTCCAGGGGAAATAGTTCACCTTCTTTTTTACCAGAGTAAGAGTGGTCCCAGCTACCTCATTGTACTATCCCTAACTCCTGTTCCTCTCTCCTTTTTAAAGAAATCCCCAGGTGACTGCAGCAACTTTGACAAGGAATTCCTGAATGAGAAGCCCCGGCTGTCAGTGGGAGATAGAGCCCTCATCAACAGCATGGACCAAAACATGTTCAGTGATTTTTCCTTTACCAGCCCCATCATGGACAAGCTGCTATCCTGAGGGGCACCCTGGGAATTGGAAGATGCTAAAATGACTACGTCAAATTTGTCTCCAGTCTCACTTCTCTTCTACTGGAGGCAGCAGCTTGCAGCCTAAGATGCCCTTCTGATCATGGAAAGCCCACCCACAGAAGGACTGTCTCCAGACAACCAGAACAACACTTTGTGAAAATGGTGGTTACCTACTGCCACCCTCCAAAACCAGAGGCAACAGATTTAGTGAAAGATTCTTAGGAGCTCAGGGCCAACTTTTGGGGTTAATGTGGTCTTGGACCTGGAAAGGCCTGCAGCATAGTATCACACACACACGCACACACACCGACAGCCTGTCTCTGTGGGTTCGTGGCTCTGTTCCTTTCCCTTTTTGCTCTCACTGCCCATTCGCCTACACTCTCTAGCCAGAATCCTGTTAGTGTCTTTTTTGTTGTTATTTGCTGTCAAGTTGGTGTCAGCTTGTGACAATCTTATGAAGGCAAGACCATTCCTATGGCAAGAAAGTCTTCAAAAACTGCAGTTTTCAAAGCCTCTTCACAGTTCAGAACTTATTCTGCACAAAATTTGCATGCTTTTTTTAATGGTGGAAGTTGACCATAGAATTGCACTGAAGAACATAGACATGGCTAGAGAGAACATATTTTTTCAGTCACAGATAGGGCAGGAGGGGAGGCAGCAGCAAATACAGTAAACCACAAATAATAAAATCCGTGAATGCTTAACCTACAAATGTGGAGGGATGGCTGTATTTCTTGGACAAAAAATGTTGTTTTCTGTACAAAAAAACCCCTGAATTTTGTGCAGAATTAGTTGCAAACTGTGAAGATTCTTGTCACTTTAGGATTCTTCTTATCAAAGTTTCCCAACACTCAAGAAACCGTTTTAATTAATTTTTTTTTCAAATATTCTTTAATATTCTTTCCATCCCTACCTCTAAGAACCTCAGTCTTCAACAGTTTTGCTCAGGTCTTACAAACTCAGGGTAGCCATGGCTTCCTTGATCAAATCAATCCATCTGTATTGTAGTCTTCCTCTTTCCCTACTACCTTTCACTTTATCCAGCATTATTATCTTTTCCAGTGAGTCATGTCATCTCATGACATCTCATGGTGGTGACTTACAGGTGCATAAGTTCCGCTATGGAAGTGGTTGGATATTTTTGTCCAATGTACAGCTTCCATTTTCATTGGATGGTTAAGAAAGCAGAGTTGCACATGCAGTGCTGTTGTGAAAGGAGAGGTGTGTTCTGTCATGCATTCAGTTGTGCATCTGTTCATTCCATTATCCATTCAGTTGCACAACATGGCTATTCAACGCAAGAGTCATGTAGTGCGATCAGCAGGTAACTCCACATATGAAGATTTATACCACACAATGCTGACATAGGATCTTGACCTCTGAGTAAGTAAGTAAGACAGAACAAAGAAGAGCAGGATCCATTGCACACCTTGGCTGCAATCAAGCATTTGTTCCGTGTAGTGCAAATATCCACTACAGAGATAAACTACGTGAGCACTACATAATTCCCATGCAGAATAGCAACATTGCACAACATGTCAATGACTAAGTGCCACTCGCCAATGCACAATACATGATGCACAACCACAATGCAAAGTATAAGATGCACACTCTCTCTCTCTCTCTGGCTTTTCTTCGCAAACGAAGATTCAGGAAGGACTCATCCCGCGCCTTCTGCAAGCGCGCTGATGACTAAAAAGGCCAATCCGAGATAAACAAGTCCGGTTGCAAAAAGCGCAGCAGAAGGTCTCCTTGGGTGATGTTTTTGGGTTGTGATTCTTTCTGCGTTGTCGTTTCTCTTCAAGACTTGTTCGTCGTGAGTTCTCAAATAAGGCTGCAGCATTGTGGATATTGCGTCTCCATGCCTCCCGATGTGAGGCCAGGGCGGACCACTGTTGGTGATCAATTTGGCCAAGCCTGAGATGTTGTTTCAGGGAGTCTTTGTATCGCTTTTTTGGAGCGCCCCTCTTACGCTGACCCGTGGCGAGTTCACCGTAGAGTAGTATTTTTGGGAGGCGATGGTCCTCCATCCTAGAAACGTGCCCTGCCCAGCGCAGCTGTGTTCTCAATATCATGGCCTCAATGCTGGTGATCCCTGCTTGTTCAAGGACAGCAACATTCGTCACATAGTCAGTCCAGTGTATATTTAGGATTGTGCGTAGACAGCGCTGATGAAAGCGCTCGAGGAGTCGTAGGTGGTGGCGATAGGTGACCCATGCACAATGTGGAATGCACAATGCGCAGCTTGCAAAGACAAGGCAGAGATGAACTTGCTATCTGCGCAACTCTGCTTCTGCTGCTTATCAGGAACATATGTCTATTGCAAAATGGTGACTTTTGAGGCCTGCATGCATAGCATGACTTATGCACTCATATGTCCCTAAGAGAATTCCAGCCCTTGTGTTCTCCCTTTGTCCTTGGGAGACAATTATCACACAGAGAGGGAGGGAGCAGTAAATGGACATCAAGAATAATGGTAAGAAGGGGATGAGTCCAGTCAAGATGGGGCACCCCACTAGCAGCATTGTGCCCCAGAATCCCCTCCACCTCACCTGAAATTCCCACTGCAAAAGCTCTTTTCAAGATCACTAAGAGTTTTTGTATGATACAGCAGGGATGGGCAACTGTCAGAGGCTAGGGGCTGCATTAGGCCCCAGGAGACCTTGGAGGGCTACAAACCCTCACCGCCATTTTTTTTTTTAAATGGCCTTGAAACAATTTAGGGAACATGGGGACATATTTTGATACATTTTGGGGCTTCCAGGGGCCACGTAAGGCTGAGAAGAGACCTTTAAAAAAAAAAAAGAGAGAGAGAGAGGCAGCAACTCAAATGCTACTTCCTGTTCACTTCCTATTTTGAAAAAAGGCATATCCTGGCCCTAAGATGACCCAGGAAGCAGAATTATGGCAAAAACGCCCCCATGTCTCCTAGAAGGCATTTGGGAGCAAAACATATTTTTTAAAAAAATATATTAAACTGGAGGGTCATGAAAATGCTCCCGAGGGACGTACATGGTATACAGGCCACACTTTTTCCATCCCTGTGCTACAGCCTCTATCTTTATCATTTGCCACATTTCACTCACTATAACAAACATTGGTTGGCTCCTTCTATGTTAGCATGGCAGCAAATCTGCTGTAGATTTTAGCCTGAATTTTTAAAATGCTATATAAGGTATCAAAGCCTATCCTCAAAAATAGGTTCAGCAGCACCCTGGATAGCTCCTTTAAAGTTTGAGCTAAACATCTGGAGTGGATTCACCACCCCTTTGACATGGAGGCCAATAGCTGCCACTAATAGTGCCTCTCAACATGGCAGCTGGAAGTGATACAATATCATTTTGAGAGGGCCTGAAAAGGAAAACAGAGATATTTGGGTTGCTGGGGGCATGCAACAAATGGGAGGCCCTTGTTCTCCACACACTTGCCCACCCCTGGCCTCCAACATTTAAAAAAATCACAGAACCAAATAGCTCTCTGACATGTAGAGGAGGAGTAGCAGCGGCTTTTATTCATAGTTTTCACTTGTCTTTTTTTTTTGTTTTTTCTGGGGATGTGGTCTACACCTTTCTGTTTCTGATAATTATAATATTAATATAACTTATTCTACTCAACTCTGAACTGGGAGAAGTTACTTTCGAAACGGCAACTCCAGTATGCTGGTGGGGGATTCTGGGATTCATAGTCCAAAAAGTAACTTTTCTGGGCTTTGACTCTAGTCGACATTGGATGAGCCAGCCTTCACTGAGAAGGACTCCAGACACATCAAAAATACATTTCATAGCTTCCCCCTGCACTCCTTGCAAAAGCCAGGGCCACCCATCTGCTCAACCCATCACAGTGAGGGGTATTTGACTTGTCTGTATATAAGATTCCCAGTGTGATAAACAGTTAAATAGGTAACCTGAATATGTTGATTCTGGCTCACTCAATAGAAGAGGTGTGTCTCCACATTCTTTGCAACCTGGCTGTGGTGTTTCATTAGAAATGTTAATATGGGCCAGAATTCAGTATTGGTGTATACTTAGGAGCCTACCTAAGTACCTTCTCCTAGCCTGGCCCTTTAAAACCTGTGGAAGCATCATTCAACTGTGCTCTGCTCATTGGCAGAATGTTCCTCCTCCAAATGCAGCTGATGCCTGGTAAAGTAGATTGGGGAGCAAGTTACGATAGTGACAATAGTATCAAAGTCGTGACTAAACAATGATCATGAATACAAAACAGTTACCTAACCATAACTGTCTGATATTCACAATCACTATTTATGCACAATTTTGACAGTACAGTAGGCCCATATATTATGCAAGCTCATACTACATGGTTTCATTTATACATGACTGAAAAAAGCAATCTGGAACCCCCTTTTTTAAAAACCTGAAATGAACAACAATATGTCCTCTCTAGGAATCGCTAGGTCCTCCAGTGAATTTCTATGGTATGCTTCCACTGGAAGTTGACCATAGAGTTGCACTAAAGGACCTAGAAAATGCCTAGAGAGGTGTCCTCTCTAGGTCCTCCAGCACAACTCTATGGTCAATTTCCAGTGGAAGCATACCATAGAATCACACTGGAGGACCTAGAGATTCCTAGAGAGGACATTTCACCATTCATTTCAGTTAAGAAAAATAGGGTTTCAGATTATATGTGAAAATCGTACTAAATGAAGGGTCCCAGAACAGGTCCCTCGTATAATACTCAGGCCTACTGTATTACCACAATAGTAACTGGGCCCCCAACCTATTTTACTGGGCATCAGCTGTATGGGGAGAAGGAGGAACATTCTGCCAATGAGCAGAGCACAACTGAATGATGTTTCCATCAAGTCTGGGGGATTGGGCCAGGCAAAGTTACTTTATTAAGTATTTAATTAAGTATAAGGTCATACAGGATTCTGGCCATGGATTTTTTAAAAAACAATAATTTGTGATGTTTGTACAGGTTAATAAAAATGTTCTCTGTGGAAATGTGTGTCAACATGTTGGAGGAATGGGTTTAAAATAACAGCAGAATGTGCAACTGGTTACTTTTGGGGGGTAATGAGGATATAATGAAGCAATAGTCAAAAGACAACATCCACAAGCATGAAGTTATTTACTTCATGCTCACATACTGGGCAGCAGCCACTGGTCTGTTCCCCTGTTGATCAGGAAGCAGCTGACTGATGTTCCTACCTACTGCCCTTCCACAAGTGATCTCCAATGTGACAGTCAAAAACAGAGTCCCTATCACAATTCCTCCTCACACTGGAGATCACTCGTGGGGAGGGGGTGGTGGAAATGTCATTCGCTTCCCGATCAGCAAGGGAACAGACCCATGTCACTCACAGTGGCTGCTGTTCTGAAAGTAGGGATTGAGGGACTTTCATAGTTCCTGTGTATTCCCTAAACTAGATAATTCATAGGGATTGTGAATATGAACAACTCAGGAATGCATAACCTAGGGTTAGCATTTGTAACTGCCTTAGTTACGTAACTGCCTTAGTTCCTGCCCTGGGTATTTCTGAGAGGGAAGAAGCCCACAACCACTCCATACCATGCAGTAGCACCTTCCTTGCCAAAGCCACTGTTGATGTCATTCTCCTTTCCTTCTCCAGCCTTTTTCTGTGAGTCCCATCAGCACAGAGTGATGACATTAAATTCACAAGCTATAATCCTGGCTCTCCCTAGTGATAGGATGTTTTCTGTATGGCACTTCATTCTCTCCCATGGATTTGCAATAATTTGACTTGCAGAAGCTGCTCACTTCCAAGTTGCAGAAGTGGTGGAGCAGACCTGGTAAGAAATCCCAAACATCTTCAAAAGCCCTCCAGACAGAAAATTTTAGCTCTGAAAAAGGGGACATATCTAGGAAAAGGGGGACATACGGTAATCCTACCATAGTGTGAAAGAGACCTACGTTTAATTTGCCCCAAGGAAAAGCTCACTGTGTGACATCATTTAAATGTTCTCTTTCCGGTTTTGAGCCCTCTTTGGAAGGCTCCAGCTTGAGACTGATGACTCATTTTCTGCAAGACATTTGAAAAGACAGATGCTCATCATCAACAGCAACAGCCATTATTTTTGTATTTACGGGAACCTTTGCACCACACATGCTTGTGATCAATTACAAGTCAAAGGGGAGCCAGACTCCTCTTCATCCCAGAGCATTTTTGACTGAAGACGTGATGATGAACTGCAACATCTGATGAAATAGACTGAAGGTTTATTCTACAAGTATCGTTCCCTTGGTCTCAAAGGTGCTACAAACTCCCTGATACAGACATAACACAGCTGTGTCTTTGAATCCCACAATACTTCCAGTCACTGCTCACAGACTGAGTTTTGCATGCTAACCTTACAAAGCAGCCTTGGGACATCAGTTATCTACTATTTGGTTTTATTTACTTTATTTAATTTATACCCCACTTTTCTCCCACAATAAATTAAAACAAAGTTCTACCAAAAATCTTTGCTGGAATCCTAGACCCGCTACTTAGTTACATCTGCATAAATACGGTAAGTAACATCTCCTGGCCCAATCTCCCCTAGCCCAATTTAAGAGCCAGCAGCTGGATAAGGCAAAGTCCATTCAGCTTCCAATTGGCACACAAGGTGGATGACATTTTCACTCACCTCCCACCAGCCAAGGAGCCTATGACAAGAGCTTGCCCATGCTCACTGTCACAAGGTGGGTGGAAACGTCATCTTCCTCACACCCTGATGGGAAACTGAATGGACTTCCTTCACCTATTCTAGGTTACAAATCCATAACTGCAATACTGAATGACAGCTGATAACATAATTTATAAGTTAAAGCTAAAACGAGGGGGGGAACACAACACAACACTTTCAGGGCATCATTCTGCCACATCATTTAATATGCAAAGGCATGCCTAAATAAAAAGGTCTTTGCCTATTAGCAAAAAGAGAGCAGAGAAAGGGTCAACCAGATTTCTCATGGGAGGGAGTTTTATAGCCTAGAAGCAGTCATGGAGAAGGCCCTCTCACATGGCCCTAACAAACATGCCTGTGAGAGTGGTGGGAACATGAGAAATCTCCTTGAAGATCTCAAAATTCAGACAAGCTCATATGGGGAGATACACGCTGGAATGCTGTTGGTCTGTGATGTTACTAAGGCTGGTATCACCCCTCCCTCTGACAGTATCATCTGGTGTGGTTCAGCCTCTCCACACACCCCTGGTGACATCACTGTTGTTGGTATCGCACACACATGCAAGTTCACTTACATGTGTGATTGTATGTTTTTAGCCATTGCAGAACAGTGGTATTCAGTCCATGGTTGTGTAAGTAAATAATTCTGTAAGTATAACCATTGCAAATACAAGGCTACTTGTGCCTTCAATATACCACTTGATTCACTGGGATGGCAGAGAGAGACAATGTGGTCTCATCCAGATGAAGTGATATAACGTTGATTGCTGTGCATTAATGCAAAATCGCAACAGAGTTCATCTCCTTTTTTTTCCTTTTCTTTCTTTCTTTCTTTTTTCTTTTCTTTTTTTCTTTTTTCTTTTTCTTTTTTTTTTTTTTTGCAAGATTGCTGGTATGCAAAGTTATCCATGTTTGAAGTTCACACAGAGGCAGTCCTGCAAAGCAAGATGGTAGCTGTGAGTGAATTACTTGCATTATTATTCTCCACAAGTTGCCGTCACTGCACAGGATTTTTTTAAAAAAACTGTAAATCTAAGGTATGGAAGTGTGACCTTCTGCTTATAAAACAGTTTTGTCACCCTACTGCTGCAAAAATGTGCACGATCGCTACCGAGAAACTAAAAAATAGCAGTTCCGGCCACTTTGTTGCCAGTAAGCCTGCCCCCTGTGCACATCAAGCCAATCAGATTTCAGTTTCTGGAATGTGCTGTGCTGCAAATTGGGTGTCCAAGTGGGTAGTAATGTGCATTTGTGCACATTTAAAAAAAAAACTTGGGGGAATCCACTAAGGCTTTTCTCATGCAGTTTTTACCCCTCCCTTCCAAAAATGCTGAATCACCACAGGATCTCATTGGGACAAAAAGGTATTCTCCTCAAATTCTATGAGGAGTTTTTTTACCATCTAGACAACACCTGCAAGTTGACACTGAACAATGCGACAAAACTGACAGATACACAGTCGGTGGCACAATGTTATTTTACAGCAGAAGGAGCAGAACTCTTAATTACATGTGTGCAAATCTATGCACTGTAGGATCTTGGCCAATAGTTGTTCAGGTTATCTGGACTCACATATATAAAGCAGCTTTATGTAAATCCTCTGTCTCATCATACTCTCGCAGCAGTCCTGAACATGCAATAGACAACAATGTATGTCGCTCATATATGAGACCTGCAAATCATGTACCTTTCAACATTTCACTGATGAAAACCAGGACATATGTGACAAGCAACATCAGAGGGTGCTCAAGATGGCAAAAGTAATAAATAAGGAAGTATGCACAGGCTAGGAAACACTGCAGCAGTTTGCTTTTGCCTGAGGCTACCGAGAAGGACAAGATTCTGGCCTCTCCTCTCCTCTGCTGAATTGATTGACTGAAATTACAGTCAGCCCTCAAACTTTGTGGAGATTAGGGGTGCATAATCTCCACAGAAGTGGGAAAATCATGAATATCTTAAGCTCTCCAAAACCACAGGACCCCATTTAAAGCAGGTCCACTGAATGCAGTTTCAGTTATATCAAGTTGACCATAAAATCACACCGGAGGACCTAGTAATGAGTACAGAAGTGTTCTCTCAAGGTAAAATAAATAGCAGAATAAAGGAAGGAAAGTGGGTATAATCCATGAATAATTAAATCTGCGAAGATTAAACTCGCAAATGTGGAGTGCCAACTGCACTTGCACATTGAACTCAGTTGCAGCAACTGAAGTAAGCTGAGGACAAAGGGCGGACAGTGGGGGAGGAATGAGAAACGGGGGCATTTTAAAAGGAGCTGAAAAGTAGGATGACAGAGACTTAATCAGGACCATCCATACCAAATCAGGACAGTTGGACATGTCTTCCACAGATGTCTTTTCTTTGTAAGGAGGAAAAATCTAACTAATGAAGTCACCCAGACAGTGTCAGATGTGGAATTTTCCCTCTCTGGGACATATTTGTTTGATTTCTCATTCAAATTTCCACATGACTTGGTAAAAAGAGGTACTGAAGCAAGACATCATCCTTATTAGCATGGAGAAGAATGGTGCATTCTGCGTTTGTTGAACTTCTGTGGATTGTATAGTCAAATAATGGCTTGCTCGCATGCAAATTTGGGCTGTAGTGGGGTTGCATGTGATCATCAAGGCTACCATCAGCAATGTGAATGTGGGTCATCCTACTGCACTTGAATACCTCACTGTGCATCTACTGCTTGGCAGTGTTCCTGCTTTGACTAAGTGGTGAGTCATTGAGGAAGAGTCAGCAGCAGTTTCTGTTACTTGAGAGTCATTTCAAAAGAAACAAAACGACAGCCTAATGGCCCCAACTTGACTATGTTATATGACTGGCAGAGAGTAAAATGTCTGCAAGGCTTCAGAGTACATCAAAATCTTAACAATTGCATTGTTCTCACAGGGAGCAATGGTGTTTTCATGTCATAGACTCTAGAACAGGGGAGGGGGGGTTACACAGAGAGAGGGAGTTGGGCTGGGGAGGTTGAGTCATTCCCCTGCCTCCCACCAAAAAAATGCCCAGCCACCTGGGATCAGAACCATCAAGTATGTAATTGAATCCCCTGCAGAACTTAATGCTGTGTGCCTTCAAGTTGTTTCCAATTTATGACAACCCTAAAGTGACCTTATCACAGGGTTTTCTTGGCAAGATTTGTTCAGGAGGTTTGCCATTGCCTTCCTCTAAGGCAGAGAGAGTGTGACTTGCCCAAGAGCACCCAGTGGGTTTCCATGACTGAGTGGGGATTTCAGCCCTGGTCCAATGCTCAAACCACTACACCACGCTGGCTCTTGTAGATCTGAGGGTCTAACCAATCAGAAATGTCCTTGATTATGGCCATCTTTGCAAACACTTAATAAGGTGTTCTCCCTTTTCTTTGATATATTCATTTTATGCTGTAAGCAATTTTATAAAGTTTCATTTATTGTCTGGTCATTGTCTTCATGGTAGTCACATTGTCAACTGCTTTAGTTAGTGACATTATTATTGACACTAAATTTTATTGTTAGTTCTGACTTGAGTACACCCATTGACTCAGCTGGATTTACCTAAGTGTTAACTCACCATTCACCAATTGATTGAATGGGTCTATTCTATTTGGGCCTAACCAACAGGATGACAGCTGTTGTTGTTGTTGTTGTTACCTGTATGCTGTGTTTTGTAAAAACATACAAGCAAGGTACTACATTTAGGCAGAAAAATGAAATGCACAGAAATAGGATGGGTGACACCTGGCCTGACAGCAGTGCTGCGAAATGGATCTACTACAAACTGGACATGAGTGAAAACTGTGATGTAGCAACTAAAAAAGCCAATGTGATTCTAGGCTGCGTCAATATGAGTATAGTGTCTAGATCAAGGGATGTAATAGGACCACTTTATTCTGCTTGGTCAGACCTCACCTGGAATACTGTGTCCAGTTCTGGGCACCACAACTCAGGAAGGATATGGACAAGCTGGAATGTGTCCAGAGGAGGGCGACCAAAATGGTGGGAAGTCTGGAAGCCATGCACCATGAGGAGCGGCTTAGGCAGCTGAGTATGTTTAGCCTGGACAAGAGAAGGTTAACAGGTAACATGGTATCCATGTTTAAATATTTGAAAGGATGTCATATTGAAGAGGGAGCAAGCTTGTTTTCTGCTGCTCCCGAGACTAGGACATGGAGCAATGGACTCAAACTACAGGAAAAGAAATTCCACCTAAACATTAGGAAGAACTTCCTGATAGTAAGAGCTGTTGGACAGTGGAACACACTGCCTCAGAGTGTTGTGGAGGGTCCTTCTTTGGAATTTTTTAAACAGAGACTGGATGGCCATCCTTCAGAAGTGTTTTGATTGTGTGTTCCTGCATGGCAGAGGGTTGGACTAGATGGTCCTGGTGGTTGAAGGGAATCAGAAAAGAAGACCACATTACAGGCGGATAACAAGTAACCCATGGATGGCCCTGAGTTTGCAAGGCCTGAGCAGGGCAGTTAATGACCTGGGCTCTTGGAGGTCTCTCAGTCATAGGGTCACTGTAAGTCCAAGGCAAATTGGCAGCAAATAACAACAACAACAATAACACTCCCTTAGTTATAACAGCATCACTAAGTACTGCTTCTTGACCTGACCCTGCAAAACTAAACTAAAAGCTAGCAGCCTCATTGAGTGATGGAAGCCTGTTCTGCTAGTGATCAGAGTGCTGCAGGATGTGACCAGTGGGGTGCCACAGGGTTCTGTTTTGGGCCCAGTGCTATTCAACATATTTTTCAATGACTTGGATGACAGAATTAGGGGCATCCTTATCTAATTTACAGATGACACCAAATTAGGAGGAGTAGCTAATACCCTAGAGGACAGGATCAAAATTCAGAATGACCTGGATAGACTGGAGAGCTGGGCCAAAGCTAACAAAATGAAATTCAATATGGAGAAATGTAAAGTACTGCACTTAGGGCGAACAAATGAAATGCATAGATATAGGATGGGGGACACCTGGCTGAATGAGACTACGTGCGAAAGGGATCTAGTAGATCCTAGTAGATCACAAGTTGAAGATGAGTCAACAGTGTGATGTAGCAGCTAAAAAGGCCAATGCAATTTTGGGCTGCATCAATAGAAGTATAGTGTCTAGATCAAGGGAAGTAATAGTGCCACTCTATTCTGCCTTGGTCAGACCTCACCTAGAATACTGTGTCCAGTTCTGGGCACCACAATTCAAAAGGGATATTGACAAATTGGAGCGTGTCCAGAGAAGGGCGACCAAAATGGTGAAAGGTCTGGAAACCATGCCTTATGAGGAGCACATTTTAACATACAGGTCTTCTAAATGTTCACAGACTCTCTGTTTAATGATCTGCTCTAGAATCTTCCCTGGTATTGATGTCAGACTAACTGGACGATAATTGTTGGGATCCTCTTTTTTCCCCTTTTTGAAGATGGGGACAATGTTTGCCCTCCTCCAGTCTGCTGGGACTTCTCCTGTTCTCCAGGAGTTCTCAAAGATTATTGCCAGTGGCTCTGAGATAATATTTGCCAGCTCTTTTAATACTCTTGGATGTAGTTCATCTGGTCCTGGAGATTTAAATTCATTTAGATTAAGAAGGTATTCCTGTACTACCTCTTTGCTTATTCTGTGCTGGATTTCCCCTGTTGTGTCTTCTGTACTTTTATCCTCAGGTTGGTCCCCCTTTTTCCTTTTCTGAAAACACTGAGGCGAAGAAGGGAATAGTGCCACTCTATTCTGCCTTGGTCAGACCTCACCTAGAATACTGTGAATACTGTGACTCATGTCCAGTTCTGGACACCACAATTCAACAAGGGTATTGACAAATTGGAGCGTGTCCAGAGGAGGGCAACTAAAATGGTGAAAGGTCTGGAAACCAAGCCTTATGAGGAGAGGCTTAGGGAGCTGGGTATGTTTAGCCTGGAAAAAAGACGGTTCAGAGACGATATGATAGCCCTGTTTAAGTATTTGAAGGGGTATCACGTGGAGGATGGAGCAGGCTTGTTTTCTGCTGCTCCAGAGACTAGAACACGGAGCAATGGATGCAAGCTCCAGGAACAGAGATTCCACCTCAACATTAGGAGGAACTGTGACTTTGTGTGAAAGGAATACTGAAAGCCATTCCCAGGCCCTCTATAGCTGTTTCGTACAGGGTCTTCTTCAACACCTCTAGTGTGGTAGCTTTCCTAGATAAAGTTCCAAATGTTCCTGTTCATTTGTTATTCACAATTGATTATAAACATTATCTTCATTTAATCTGTAATTATAGTCTTTAATATTCTTTATGTATGTTTTTGTGATGGTCTTTTGTGTTTTCTGCAGAAAACAGCATTTTCTGTACAGAAAACAATATTTCCATACAGAAATAATGTTTCCTGCATAGAAAAAGCTATTTTCTACACAAAATTGCTGTTTTCTGTGCAAAACAACCCTGTAGAATAAGTCCCAAAGGCTCTTGTCAGCAGGGGTTCTCAACACTCGAAAAACATGTTTTTTCTACTATTTTTTTTTAATATTTCAATATTCTTTCTGTCCGTTTCCTTAAATAAAGCATCCAGATATGATTTTGTTTACTAATGCAAGTCTTATCTCACCTGGTTGTTTCATTTCAACTTTGCATATTGTTCATTTGGACAAAAAAATAATTCGCTGAAATCTGTTGAACTGTTTTTTCTCTCTTGGGGTTCAGGAACCTATTCCTATTCTTTCCATGTTCTTTTTGCCTTTGCTACTGAATGTTCAGTTAAAGAAGTGATGCCCAGGAACAAATCTCCTTTGTTAACTAAGGTATACCTGTATGTTAAAATGTGCTCCATCTCTTCCACCTTCATCTAGCACTTAACAAAGTATTTTCTACAGGCACACATATACCATAAATATCTCTGTACCTTTCAAGAGCAACAAATCCTTCCTGACTGGGCACAGATTCCATTGAGACAAAGCAGTTTAGCATTGCAAGGAGCCTCCCCTTCAAAACAAGGAAAATCCAACAGTAACAAAATCTGTAGCCCATTTCACCAACTTCCCTGTCCCAAAGAGGGTTGGTATTTAAAATGTATTTCTCACATGTGGTCAAGAGGTGGCAATATTGCCTATGAATTAAACCATTATTCACCTTAGATGTGACATGTCTGCCAGATTTGTATGAATATTTGCCACTTCCTCAGATACTTTTTATTACTTAAACTTTTTTAAAAAAATTCTTCCAGATTTTTTGATCTTAACTTCAATTCTACCATTTTAGCTATGTCATGAAACCAGTTTGCAGATGGTCTTATGTTGCAACCTGCTGTTTTATGGTTATTTTATTGTAATATTGGATTTTTATTTTTATTTTTATGTTTGTAAGCATCCAAAAGGAATTACTAGGGAGAAACCTACATGCATTCAGCAAAGAAAAAAGGGGGGGGAAGTGAATTATCATAGACTGGCAGGTATATACAATGTGCTAAAGGGTGAAATTTTGCAAGCAGTTAGCAGTTATGTACAAAATGCATAAAGTACAGACTATGACACTTATGTTAAAATTGAAAGATATTAAAAGGATTACAATGACCATTCAGAAAAACAGTGTCAATCATAACATACACATCCCGATATTCGTATACTAAGGTCTTTCCCAAACAGTGAAAATAATCCAAATGGCAATCACGTGGAAGGTGATCTGTCCAAACAGACATTTCCATCAATACATCTCATTCACAAGGGGGCCAGCCAAATCCACCATAAAGCTCTGAAGGCAAGTCTTCAGAGCTTTTCTCTGAGTTTTTAAAAAGCTCCATAGGACATGTGAATGTGCAATCATTAGGACAGTCGTATTTGCGTTGCTGCGACCAGGCAACGTAAGCTGATTGGCTGGATGAGCATGAGGGCGGGGCTAGCAAACAGAGAAAGCACCTGCTGCCACTATGTTGGATTTTTCGCTAAGCAAGAGTTGATAAGTTGATAAAATGGTGATCTTTTACTCTCTTTTTTAAAAAAAATATGAAATATTGCATGTGCGCATCATGGTAAACTGTTTTTTTTAATTCAGCAGAGGAAAATTTAAATCACTCGCGGCCGCCATCTTGGCTAGAGGGCATGTGAAGTTTAGGGGGCCTCTTTTGACCATTAAGACAGGTCATGGTGCTCCAAATTGCTGTTTCTTTGGAGGAAATCATATTCCCTCCCCTCGTATAGGTGAGACCTAATTTAACCTGTAATGTGATATCTTAATTCAGGCTACAAGCGATAGAACTGAACATCTTGATAAACTACTGTATAATTAAGGAGTTTCCCAGTGGAGTCTCCCTTTGAGCTTCATTTACAGAAGAAAACAGGCAAGGAAAAGAGGCCCCACCTCGAACTGCAAGAGGTTTGCCCCTCACAACAGTGGCAGCACTACGGGGGTGCAGAGAGGCCAAACCTTGCTTAGCTTCCAGTAGGTGGTGCATTTTTCTGTTGGGGATTTATATCCTCTTAAGTGGACTTATACCCATGGGAATTAGAATTGGACAGTTCTATAATGTCTGTATGCAGAAAGGGGTTGCTGCTACATTACTACGTAGGGGAGTTGGCCAAGCAACCAATGCCCAACAAGACCAATGTGCATTAGGACCAATGCATCTTGGTACCATTTTGCATGGGGACACTGGCTAAGGGTGTTGATGCACATCAGTAGAGCTCGATGCGCACCGGGACACTCAGATTCAGAAAGGACTCATCCCATGCTTTCTGCAAGTGCGCTGATGACTAAAAAGGCCAATCCGAGATAAACAAGCCCGGTTGCAGAAAGCACAGCAGAAGGTCTCCTTGGGTGATGTTTCCAGGTTGTGATTCTTTTTGCGTTGTCGTTTCTCTTCAAGACTTGTTCGGCGTGAATTCTCAAATAAGGCTGCAGCATTGTGGATAGTGTGTCTCCATGCCTCCCGATGTGAGGCCAGGGCGGACCACTGTTGGTGATTAATTTGGCCAAGCCTGAAATGTTGCTTCAGGGAGTCCTTGTATCGCTTTTTTGGAGCGTCCCTCTTACGCTGACCCATGGCAAGTTCACCGTAGAGTACTATTTTTGGGAGGCAATGGTCCTCCATCCTAGAAACGTGTCCTGCCCATAACTAAGTATACATAAAGTTAGTAACATAGACTATGATAGAGGATTCTGGCCCAGGTTTTTAAAACTTTTTTTAAAATTGGTTTTTGCGGTCGTTCTTCATCTGTTTTTAAATAATGTTTTCATCCAGGACCCCTGTGGATACCAAAACCCACGGATGCTCAAGTCCCATCATATACAATGATGTAGTAAAATGATATCCCTTATATAAAATGGCAAGCAGCAAGGTTTGCTTTTTGGATTCCCCCCCCCCTGAATATTTTCAAGCCGTGGTTGGTTGAATCTATCAATGCAAAACCCATGGATATGGAGGATCAACTGTATTTTTTCCCCATCACATCGGGAGCTGTGGTAGGCAGGAAAACAATTAACAAATATTATAAATAAATAAGTGTTCTATTGGTCATTAATAATACATTGGTACCATATTGGTTTGATTTTTAAAAAATAATTTTAAAATATTAAACATGGCCAAAAATGCCAAACCCCTCACCCCAAATTACTTTCCATGAACTATTGGGACAGTGGAAGGTATATTATATACCATAACTGGCCTGTGCTCTTAGGGATGCAGGGACCCCAAAATTTATATTCAAGAATGTTTCACACAAATAGGGATGTTCTTGTAATGTCCATAGAGTTCATCCATAAAGCACTCAGTGTATTACACTTTGCATTGTATTAGCTTCCTCTTGTTGTGTTTCTTTCCTCTGCCATTACCTGTCCTCCACCTCCCCAATGCTCTCTAGGTCTGGTTGCTAGAAAGCCCTACCTCCAAGGATGGAGTTAATTTCCCCCTTCTGGCCATTGTGGAACCTTGAAGAAGCTGCTGCTGGAACAACACCAGTAATATCTCAATCTTGATATATGACCATTTAATATGATTTTCCCTCTCACTACTTCCCCCCACTCAGTTTTCTGCTTCTGGAAAAATCTGGAAGCCATGGATTGTTCCAGCTACTCAAGAGAAGGTGACTCAGAACCAAGGACAAAATCTCAGAGGAGAATTTTCCCATAAGCATAAGGATGTAATTTGTAGATTTTAGTAAATAAAAAAATTGTTACATTTCCTAAGCAAATTACGGTAAAGTATGGCTATGTATGCAGTGTATGCTATATATAGGAAGGTAAAGATCAGTTGGGAAGGGATGAGAGTATAAAATGTTGGGGGTGACTGGTGATTGAACCTTTGAATTGATGTTTAAAAGGCTGGTGTGTGTGATATATCTTCCAATGATTTTGCAGGGACCGTTCTGATTAATCTGATTAATCTTCTGTTATATCTACTTTTCCCAGCTGCTATTAAAATGTCCAAATTTCTCTCTCCCCTTTCCACTTCCCCCTTTATCCTCAGCTTACTTCAATTGCTGCAAACTGAGTTCAAAGCGCAAAAGTAGTTTGCACTCCATTAATTCAGCAGGGAGGAGAAGAAAAGAAGGGTTGGGGTCCTCCCAGTAGGTTTTCTGTGGTTTTTTTCTGGGCTGTGAGGCCGTGTTCCAGAAGAGTTTTCCCCTGATGTTTTGCCTGTATCTGTGGCTGGCATCTTCAGAGAGAGATGCAAGCGAAACATCAGGAAAAAACTCTTCCAGAACATGGCCTCACAGCCTGGGGAAAAAACCACAGAAAATCTATGGATGCCGGCTGTGAAAGCCTTCGCCTTCCCAGTAGGCTCGGAGAAGCGCAACTTCTGCAATTCTCCTAGCTTGTTTATTCTTCCTCATTAGTAACTTTTGCCATCTTGACCAGGCTAATCTTCCATTAGGGAGAACAGCCAGGAAGTCAACCAGGAACAGCTAGGAGGCTGCTACCCACCTCTGCCACCCCAGCATCTGCCATTATATCACTGTGCCTAATGCTAGTGCCTAGGGATTCCAAATCTCAGGGTCTAACTCTGAATCTCAGGGCCTGGATCCTGTTCTCCAGTCCTCAAGGTGAGAATGAAGAATCTCAGAGTGAGAGTACTACCTTGAAAAGAATGTGTGCTAATCAAATCACCAGATCCTGCCCCTTGTGAGGTCATCCCTAGGTCTCAGATTTTGGCTGTGAAATCTCATGTCCTAGGATGCTTCTGACCTGGCAACCTAAGGATGGTCTTTCTCTGGGTATAAGCCATGGGATGAAGTACAGTGGGCCCCTCCATATCCAAGGGTTCAATATCCATGGATCTGAGCATCCTCAGATCATCACCGTATACCTAAAATGGTGACACCTGCAACTAAAATGGCAGCACCCATACCTAAAATAGTAATGCTACATAGCTAAAATGGTGGCACCCATAACTAAAATGACAGCACCCATTGATTAATATGGGACTCAACCATCCACTGTTTTTTCTATCTGTAGGGGGTTCTGGAACCAAACCCGCATGGAAACGGAGGGCCCATTATTCTTTCCAGCCCAGGCTGGTCACTTTTATATCTCCCGTCGACTTTTCCAAAGGAGAATGTTAAGCACACCCTTGACTCACACTACTTCTGGGGAGTAGCCACACAGCTACAACTGGTCATGTGAGGTGTAAAGACCCAGGAATCCTCTGGCTGACTCTAATAGCTGCTGCTTTGGCAAGGTTTCCTTTGTAAACAGAAACTATTTATATACCTTGACATGCTTTTGTGAGGACTTTGCTGAAGTAAGCGTCGGGCAGAGACAATAGCCACCAGCCTGCTTAAAGCCCTGCAGCTTAACTGCCATTTTGTTCTCTTTCGATTGCATTTTGTATGAAGGGAACCTTGTGATTTGAACATCAGAAAACGGCCCTGAGTCATAACGCCGTCCTTGCCAAGTCCCCCATCTCGCCGAGTAGGCTGCCTTCACTGGCATGGAAAAATGTCGGTCATGGGGGAAAGGGACAAAAGGAAAGCTGGTTGACCCTCATTTGCTAGATGAGGAAAGGCTAACTGCTTGGGGTCCTTTTAGGTTAGAAAACAGAGGCAGCATGATGTAGTGGTTAGAGTGCTAGACACAACTGAGGTGATCCAGGTTCTACAAGTGGGTGTTGAAAAGTTCTTGGCCCAACCCACTTCCCAAAATCTGAGCGTGTCAACGAAAAGTGGAATTTTCAAGTGCTGAACTCTGGACCATCATGAAGCTCCTGTTCCTGCAGAAGAAAACTCCAAAGGAAATCCATGAGTATATAATGCAAACTTTGAGTGACAAATGCCCGTCATACTCAACTGTGAAGAAGTTGTGAGTGAACTTTCAGGGTGGAGACCAAAGATACAGCAAGGTCTAGGACGCCTTCAATGGAGTTAACTCCTGAAATTGTTGACCAGGTTCATGACCTGATTTTGGCAGATCTGTGAATCTCAGCTAAAACAATTGCTGAGACACTAGAGATTAAAGGAGGCATTGAAGGAAAAGCGGTGAGGGAACATGCTGACAGGGCTGGCAAGATGATAGACGTTTTGAAGAATTTGGGGTTTGAATGAATAGACCATCCACCCTATTCACCAGATCTTGCTCCATTTGACTATCTTCTGCTTTCCAAACCTTCAAAGGAGTTTAAAAGGAAGAAAAATTTTGGATGATTCAGAGGTAGCAGCAGAGAAGTACTTCAGTGACCAGACATCAGAGAAAAATTTTTTTTGAAGGGTTAAAGAAACTTGAGAAACGATGTGCAAAATGTGTCGAACTTCAGGGTGAATATGTGAATAGTATGTAAGTTTCATGAATCGAGGTCATTTTCTTGGTCGGGCAAAGAACTTTTCAGCACCCCCTCGTAGCCCTCACTGATCCATGAAACTGACTACGTAAACCTCTCTCTCTCTTTCTCTCTTTCTCTCTGCCTGACCTACCTTACAAAGTTGTTTGGTGAGGATAGAGTATGGAAAGGGAAGAGCCAAGAATATTACTGTGAGTTCATTCAAGGACAGGCAGGTTTTAACTGCAGGCTGGCATCCTGTTAGGTATTTATGTCATCGTAAACTGACTTACAATCACATAAAGGTGAATTGCAATGTTGTGCAACACTCATATTTTCAGGGGGGGGAGCAGAGAAATAGCTATGTCTCAGGGACCATTGTGCAAATGGAGGCATCACTGTGGCCATTTCATCATGGGCCCTATTGCCCAATAGACACAACAGTGCTACAGGACTCATTGTAGAAGGGAATTCCCATGGTACAAGAGGACAAAAGAGAGTTGGTCTGTCTTTGGGCTCAGACAGACCTTGTTGAAATTTTCCCCTGAATCGCTGACATTTTAAACAACTTTAAAAGTCATTATTTACACTTTTAAACATCAGCAGTCATAACAAGTTGGGCAGTAATTAATGTTTCATATTATTTTAGTTCACACTACAGAGATTATCAGACAGGAACGAAAAAAGTGTTCCTGTCCCACAATCTCCACTCCCACTCCTGTCCGGCCACAATCACCCTCCCCACCACACTTACCTCCTCTCCAGTTGGCAGGGCAGCCCAGGAGTGAATGGAGCTCTAATAGAGCTCCAGTCACTTCCTGGATTGAAATCCCACTGATTCTCACAAGAAGACATGAGCGTGGGAAATTCAAAAATAAAAATAAACCCAAAAAAGTAACACCAAACAGAAAAGCACACTTTAAAATGTACAAGTAACCCGAGGAGGGTCATAAAAAGGGCGTCACTTACCTGGATGTCCTGGTCTCACCTGGAAGTGTTCTGGCAGGGACCGCCAATTGATGCTGGGATCTTGCCAGCAATACAGGGCACCTTGTCGCACACTGTCAAATCCATGACAGAAACGGAATGGGGGATCTATTGACGGCTTCTCTCATCAATAAAAAGCAGCACTGGCGGAACAGCAGCATAATAGGTGCATAACAAGGGGGGAACAATGTTGTCTGATAAGGGAGCCCTTTTGCGATCTCTTGGTGTTGCTGTAACACCACTTTTAATGTGTCTGATAATCTCCTACATTATTATAGCACTATCTCTCTGGCTTTTCTTCGCAAACGAAGATTCAGGAAGGACACATCCCGCGCTTTCTGCAAGTGCGCTGATGACTAAAAAGGCCAATCTGAGATAAACAAGTCCGGTTGCAAAAAGCACAGCAGAAGGTCTCCTTATGAAATCTTGGGGTTGGTAGCCTGGTAAGGCACTGGAGCTCTCTGGGTGTCATTCCAAATCCCCATTTCCAGACTGCAAATCCAAGGATTTCATATGATGGAACCATGGCAGTTAAAGTGAAATCATTGTACTATCCTACCCTCCAACTGTCCCAATTTGGCAGGGACAGCCCCGATTAATCCTCTGTTATCCCACCTTTTCAGCTCCTTTGAAAATATCCCAGTTTCTCTCTCGTCCTCCCAGTTTTTCCCTTTGCCTTCAGCTTACTTCAATTATTATGAACTGAGTTCAAAGTGAAAAGCTAGTTTGCACTCAGTTAACTCACTGAGGGGAAAGGGGGTGGGATCTTGCCCTTCCCAGTAAGCCCAGGCAAAAGCAAACTGCTGCAGCCTCTCCTGGCTTGTGTATTCTTACTCACTTTTGTTATGTCGGCCATGCGCACTCTGATGTTCCTTGACCACGTGTGTCCCAGTTTTCTTGTGTGAAATGTTGGAGAGTCTGTGCTATAATTGTGAGAGGGCTCAGGGTGACTGTGGATCAGTTTTCTGTTACAGTGAGAACTGCATGGTCATTATCAGAAGCCTTTTCCCATTTGGTTCATTCTTCTGGCTTCTGTAGGTTTGCAGACACTAGAGGGCAGAAGAGGCTTGTTGACTATTCACCTCTTTCTGTTGCAGAACAAAAGGTGCTTAACAATAGACGTTAGTAGTTGGATGGAGAGACCACCAACAAATACCAGGTGGTGTAGTCTCTATTTCAGAGGAAGGAGCTGGAAAAACCACCTCTGAGAATTCCTTGCCTAAAACAACCCTATGAAATTCATGGGGTCGCCCTAAGTTGGCAGGCAACTTGAAGGCACAGGCACACACACACACACACACACACACACACACAACAATAGAGAAAAGGTAATTTAGAGATACTTTCAGCCTTGCACTACCATATTCAAATAAAAAGTCAGCGTATGCATGACTCCCTGATTTTCCTTGCATTTCTCTGCCTCCTATTGTGGTGAGCATGACCTCTGCCACCAGACAAATGGGTTTTAGAGTTCTTTTTGCATCATGGCCAAACGTTAACATCCTCTGGCATAGAAAGAGTTAGTTTGTGGTTAGTGGGCCCTGCTAGATAGTTTCACTTTAAGCTTGGTTTGAGGTGGATCTGAAGCTGGTGGATCTGAAGCTTTCTGGTTAACCACCTGCTTGTCCAATTCCCAAGAGAGCCGGTGTGTAGTAGTGGTTTGGGTGTTCAACTAGGACTCTGGGAGAGCAGGGTTTGATGCCCTACTCAGCCACAGAATCTTGGGCAAGTCATTCTCTTAGCCTCAGAGGAAGGCAAAGGCAAACCTCCTCTGAAGAAATCTTGCCCAGCCACCCCCGTGACAGGTTCACCCTTTGCATCACACCAAATGTTGGAAATTATCTGAAGGAACAAATGAAGAAAACTATTCTCCTAGTTATTGGGATGGGTCACAATAGCCTTTGTTTCAATTTCCTCTGTTTGCACAACGTAACTCTTAGGAATCCATTTCCACCAGCTGTCAGGATTTTCAGTATGGGCCATGGATACTTTGGGTAGGGGTCCCATTCTACCATTTATTGCAAGAGGATGCAGGGCCCCATCAGCTAAAGGATGGTGATGCTTTCTCTACTGTAGCCCTCCTGTTGCATCCTTTACCACTACTGTAGTCAAGCTTCTCTTATAACAGTGATGTGGGTCAGTTTTCAGTACCAAGTGAAGTCTTGAGGAAACTTGGAATGACAAGTTGACAACACTCACCCTCAGACTCTTTTCCTCTGTCATTATATTTCAACACCTTCTTTACATTTTCTACAGCCTATGTTATGCCCCTGAAAATGGAGACTGTTTAATCTATGAGGTTGTCTAAAAGGCAAAAATACTCCACATAGCATTTGAGGAGAATTCGTGTTGTCTAAATGGGATTCCACATCAATCTGCCGTATTCAGAAGGAGGGGGGCCAAAACCACCAAATATTTTGTGGCTTTCCCCATTGTTGTTTTTTAATTCAGAAGGAAATGTGCATTCCCGCTCATTGGGACAACTGATTCGCTTTGATGCTCATTCCTGATAAGAGTGGAAGTGGAAAGCTGATTGGTTGGATGCGTTCAGGGGGTGGAGCTTGCTAGCAAGGCAAGTGCCCTAAACCACCATGTTGGATTCTCCCCCTCCCTGTATCCACAGGGGTTCGGTTCACAGACTTACCATGGATACAGGAAAATGTGGATAATAGTGAACCCTATTCAAATATAGGACTTCCAATATAAGCATACCATACCACACAATTGCATTGGAGGACCTAGCAATTCCTATAGAGGACACCTCTCTAGGCATTTTCCAGCACAACTCCATGATGTGTGTCCCTATTTTTTTCAGCTGTGGATAACTGAAGCCGCAAATGTTGGTTCTGCAGATATGGGAGTGGGGGATGACCGGTACACATGCCTAGCAACAAATTATTATTAATACAACCATCACTGATGTATTCACAATTGTAATGCACAATAATAATTATTGATACAGCAATAAATAATAATTTAAGATAGACATTTATTAACAAAAACCTACAAATAATGTATTTATCATACACCTTAAACCTCAGTTAACAAAGTAGATGTGTTCCTCAGCCTTATTTCCTTAAAAGAAAATTTGGTACCAGAGTCAGAAATGATACGGGAAGAATAGGGATAAGTTCCTACACCCCAAGAAAGAAGAGCAGATCAACATGTTTCAACACACTTTTTATTCAAAACTAACAATATGCACATGTGAAATAAATCAGGTTAGAGAAGCCATGCATGGGTAAACAAAAACATTTTGAACCTTTCAGAAACCACTTGAAAGCTTCTTCCAAAACGCATTCAGTGATTTATTTATTTATTTATTTATTTATTTCACCAGCTTTCAGTTTTCTTATGATTTCCATTTCGGTGGCCAGAACTACAGATCTATGTTTCTTAAAAAGCTTGAGGGTAGGTGATGAGGCAGGCTTATCTGCTTCCCCCTTTTCTTTCTCTTTTACTATTTACACTTGCTTGGTAAAGGATTCTGGAGGCAGCTGCTGTTTATCACTTCTTTTGCAAGCAGTCGCACACAGCTACAGTAGGAATGGCAAGACCAGAATGTCTACGCAGCGTTTCTTTCCCAGTTCAAGCTTTATAGTATTACTGTACTTACTGCAGACACACTGCCGCAACCCAATATTGAAGTCTGTTTCTCCAGCCCTCCTTCACTATCTTCCTGATGCTGATGCTAATTTAGAAAAAAAAACTTCCAACTAGACAGAAGATGAGGAGGAAAAGTGGGGGACTGGTTAGGCATAGAAAGACTTTGCAAAAAGGAGCTTCTTTGTCAGAGTTTTATTAACTGAGGTATACCTGTACTGTAAATTTAATAATTCAGTAATTATAATTATTGCTAAGTTTCCCTAGTCCTTAAAAAAGAAAACTAAAAATAACAGCAGTAAAGAAAAATGGATCCATTGCAAGCCATTGTGGCCTCTTCCAGAGCTTGAAATTTTTTTAAAGTAATTTGTTTGTAGTTATGCATTGTTTCTTAAAGGTAATATGATCTCATTGCTTGCTACTTGCCCTTTGAAGAATGCTTCACTGCTTTACTCTTTAATAATGTGTTGCTTTTTTGTATTATAACTAATATTATTAGTACTAGTAGTAATAATGGTAGTGGTAGTTTAAGATAAAAATTGCCCCCAATTACCCCAAATGGTCCCTTCCCCCCACCCGGACCGGTTTAAGGGATTTTGGGGGGCTGTGCAATGCTTTATTTGGGGGGGCATATGTTTATCTCAGAACCTAACCTATTCACACTACAGGATATTCAGATTATTACTAATAATGATTTTGCAGGAGGAGGGTTACTATGGAGCCCCCCCCCACAATGATGCCCCCCCCCATGGCTGCAGGTGCTGAGGGCCCTTAAACCGGCCCTGCCTCCCCCCAAAATCACCATTTTAGGAATAGTGAATAGACAGTGATCATGACATGAAAAAAATTGATCATGTTAACACTGTGAGGTTTGGGGCAATAATAACACAGCTCCCTCCTTTTTACCGCCTCCCCCAAAAGTCATGCACTGTACAGGTAATGTCAACATGCGTAACACATTTGTCCCAAGCCCTGGGCTTCCTCCTACTCCATCTGTGCTCTGCCATGCACAATGTGAGCTTAAATCAATGTCACCAATTATAGCTGGATCTATGAATGGGAGCATGTCCTGCAATAACCTCTGACGCTGCTTCCCCCTAAGGCAGACTGTAGTGAGTAGTGGTCCCTCCCCCGCCTTCCTGTCCTTGAATGTTGCAATCCATTCATAAACACAGAAGCAGAGGACAGGGTTGAAGGAAAGCTGCCTGCCACTACCCCCTTCCTCTCCATCCTTTTTGAGATGGTTCTGCGTATCCTGTGATGTGATTTCAAGATGACCCGTAAACTTCACAATCAGAGGTTGGTTTCAAGCTAACTATGGAATATCCTAGGGAACCAGACCAGGCTGGTATGACACTTTATTTCAGGGTGCAAAACTCCATTTCATGTTGCTGGTGGTTTCCAGGGGCTATGAATCTGCTCTGGATTTTAGTCTGAACTTTAAAGGAGTTCTCCAAGTGCTATACCTCACACACAGCCAACAGGCTGGATAGCTCCCTCAAAGTTCAGACTAAAACCCAGACCAGATTCACAACCCCGCTGACATAGAAGCCACCAGCCACTTCTGGTTCTACAGGGACCAAAATGAGGGCGTAAGAATTCTGCCCCCTAAATGAAATTTTCCTTCACTCCCCAAGTTTTTCTCATTGCAGTAATTAAAAAGCTCAGTTGAATATTTAGGGATACAGTTTGTTTGTCAAGCATGGGGATCTTGCAGCATCTTTGAGACTAAGTGAGAGAAAAAAGCGTAAGATATTGTAGACTTGGTCTACAAAGGGCTTGTCTATACAAAGCAATAACATGAGGATTGGTACACAGTACAGTAATGCCAATTCGCAGCAGCTTTTATTTGTCTTGATGGGTTTTTTTTAAGATTGCAGGCATGCGAAGCTATCCACTTTCACTGTTCCAACGGGCATGCCTGCGAATCAAGATGGCAGGCACAAGTGTATTACTTGCATTTTTATTTACCTTGAGTTGTCACCACTGAACAATTTAAAAAAAAAACATATCCAAGGTGTGAAAGTATGACCTTCCACTTTAACAAAGGACTTTTTCAGATGCCCTAAAACCCGTCAGGGGAGGGCGGTAGAGGTACATGGCTATCCCACGGCAGGGGGTCAGTTTTGGACGATGCCGTCCCCCTCCCATCGTTGACCATGTTGCTTCTGTGTTCGATCTATTGCAAAGGCGCCACTTTTTACTCACAAAAAACTTCTGTGAGTAAAAAATGGCGTGTTTGCAATAGATCGAACACAGAAGTTACATGGATGACGACGGGAGGGGAATTACATCGTTCGAAATTGACCCCCTGCCGTGGGATAGCCACATACCTCTCCCGCCCTCCCCTGACATGTTTTAGGTCATCTGAAAAAGTCCAAAAAGCAAACAAAAAAAGGCTATTTTCTTGACATAGTGCACAATCACTACAGCGAAAATCCAAAACAGCGGTTCCGGGCACTTGCCTTGCTGGCAAGCTCCACCCGCACGCACATCCAACCAATCATCTTCCCACTTCCACTTGTATCAGGAAAGCACATCAATTTGCATTGCTTGTCCCAAAGAGTGGGAATGTACATTCCTTGCGGAGCTTTTTAAAAACTTCAGGAAAAGCTATGTAGTTTTTTGAGGTTTCGGCCCCCTACTCCTTCCAAATATGGCAAAATGATGCGGGATTCCATTGGGACAACATGTATTCTCCTCAAATTCTACGAGGAGTATTTTCACTGTTTAGACAATCCTGAAGTCTACGAAAGCTTGTGCTACAATGTCTTTCCCTGAGTTAGTTTCAAAGGTGCTAGAAGATCCCCTTGCTGTTTGTTTGTTGTTTTTCATTTTGCCTACTTTCGTGTTTTTACAAAAAAAGGGCAACCAACTTTCCCATCTATTATCATTCAAACATGCCTCTATTATCATTCAAACATGAAGACTTATACAAGTAAAGTGTGTACCTGGAAGTGCCCTCCATGTGCTCAATACAGCTTATTCCCAAGTAAGCAAGTATGAGATACATTTTATGCAGCTTTTGTTATTCCTGGGAGACAGGAGTTCAGCTATGGGGGAGTCAAAATCAGGGTATTGCCCTCTAAGTAAGACTTCAGCCCTACCAAATGAAATCTCCCTTCAGTTGTCAAATTTCTAGCATGGCATAGAGTGAGACATTGAAAATTATTCACACCTAGAATTCTTTTATCTGCTGTTTTCACATCTCCTTGGTCCTTTTGCCTGCCCCTTTTCTTTCCATGCCTAAACTGTAATTCAAAATGCTCAGATAAAATTTTAAATTACAGTAGGACCCCCATATCCACTGATTCATTATCCACTGGTTCAGTTATCCATGGGACACAAAACAGCACACCTACCATAGAGTCTTCCTAGAAAATGTGTCCTCTCTAGCCATTTTCTAGGTCCTCCAAGACAACTCTGTGGTATTTTAAACCAGAAGTCCCATTATTTTCAATGGTGTTTGCTATTATCCATGGTTTTTGGTACCCACGGAGCCGTCCAGAACCAATCCCCAGCAGATATGGGGATTCTACTGTACTGTGATGCTAGAAATGTGGGTGAAATTTCATTTGGGGGGCAGAATTCTTATTTTGGGGCCCAACGCCCTTATTTGGTCTCTTTGTAGCTATATCCCTGGTTCCATCTCTATGTTGGGAAGAAGAAAGGGGGCCAGTTATACAATTAGATAACTGTAGACCCTGAAATTATTGGCCTTACCAGATCCCTCCCTCTCTACAGTTGTTCCTTCACATTTGCAGGGTAAGTATTTACGGATTTGATTATTCGCAGATTAATAAATTCAGTAGGCATCCATTGGGGTTTGGTTCCAGGATCCTCTGTGGATACCAAAATCTGTGGATGCTCAAGTCCCATTATATACAATGGCATAGTAAAATTATTTCCCTTATTTAAAGGGGGAAAATCAAAGTTTGCTTTTGGGATTTATTTATTTATTTAATATTTTCAAGCCATGGATGGTTGAATCCATGGATGCAGAATCTGTGAATATTGAGGGCTGACTATATGTGGTCTCTAGGCATTTTCTAGGTCATCCAGTGTGATTCTATGGTAAGTTTCCACCAGAAGTTGACCATAGAGTCACACTGGAAGACCTAGAGATTCCTAGAGAGAACATTTCTCTAGACGTTTATAGTTCCTCCTGCACAATTTTATGGTCAACTTTTGACCTTAGATGTTTAACTGTAGAAGTTAAACTGGCTGTTAGGTCCAATTCTTTCAATCTCAGATTATACATCTCTACTTCATGAGCTCTCTGTTTTTTTCATTTCTCTCAGTTCCTGTTCTCTTCATTCCCTCTCATACTTCCCATTTTCTAATTATTTCTCACATTGGAGCTCTTTTCCTTTTAATTCCTGTTCTTTCTCCATTTTCAAAATTTCTCATTTTTCCTCACATTGCATTTCTTTGTCTCTAAATTCTCTCTCATACCTCTCCTTTTCCAGTTCTTTCTCTCTTAAGGCTAACCTAGCCAATTCAATTCTTTCTTTTATTTTTCATATTTTCCCACTGTCTGGTTTCACGTGTGGTAGTGTCTAAATTTTTCATTATTTCCTCACTCACTTCTGCCACAGGGTTTTCCCCAGTTGGTTTAACTTTCTTGGGAGCCATAATCTCTGTACAGATAGACTCCCATATCCACGGGGTATACGTTCCTGTAATTGCCACAGATACTGGAAACCATAGATAATAGCGAACCCTGTTAAAATGAATGATGTCCGGCCCAAGCATACCATAGAGCCACACTGGAGAAGATGCCTAGAGAGACCTTTTTTTTTTCAGAAGCGGGTTAGTGAATCTGCAGATATGGGTCCCATAGATACGAGAGGGTCTAGCTGTATTTCCTTATGTTTACCCAAACTTTTACCTCATGAAATACTCTTTTGGTGCTTCAAGTCACTGCTATTTGCTTTGTTTTTGCTTGTTTCCTTATTACTCAGGTGATTCTTTACTTTACCTCAAACTTTTACCTCAGGAAATCACCTTACTGAGATCAGAGTTTGACAGCTGTGATTTCACACTCTTTTCTTGTGGTAATCTCCTACTTTACCTCAGATTTTTTACCTCAGGGATTCTACAGCACCTTTCCCTCAGGCACTTCACTTCTCCATAGGGTTGGGTAAATTCACTGAGGTTAGAGGCCCCACCAATGTTTGCTAGTTAGATGATCATCCCCGTATCAGAGGCAGCGTGCCCCTCTATATCAATTGCTGGGGAACATGAGATGGAGGGTGCAGTTGCATTCACATTCTGCTGAAGAACCTCTAAAGTTGGATTCATCTTATGTTTGTCTTACGTTCTTATGTCCAGAAGAGGCCAATGAAGATGGCAAAGGTCTGGAAACCAAGCTCTAGGAGGAACAGTTTAGGGATCAGGGTGTATTTAGCTTGGAGAAGAGAAGATGGGAGGTGATACGATGTGTGTGTGTGTGTGTGTGTGCGCGCGCGCGCGTGTGTAGGTGCCTTCAAGTCTCCTATTGACTTATGCCAACCCCATGAATTTCATAGGGTTTTCTTAGGCAACGAATACTCAGAGGTGGTATTGACAGTTTCCTCCTCTGAAATAGAGCCTACAGCACCTGGTTGGTAGTCCTTCTGGGCTTAAGGAAGTCTTATTCCTTTTGGACTGCTGCTCCCAGAATCCCCCAGCCTGCATAGAAAAGGGATCAGGGTCAGATTTTGTGTGTGTGCATGTGTGCACACGCCTTCAAGTTGCCTGTCAACTTATGGCAATGCCATGAATTTCATAGGGTTTTTTTAGGCAAGGAATACTCAGAGATGGTTTTGCCAGTTCCTTCCTGTGAAATATAGCCTACAGCACCTGGTATTCATTGACAGTCTCCCATCCAAGTACTAACCAGAGCTGACCCTGCTTAGCTTCCAAAATCAGACAGGATCTGGTGCCTTTAGGGTATTTAGGCCAGTGACATGATAGCTATCTTTAAATATTTGAAGGAATGTCATGTAGAAGATGGAACAATTTTCTTTCCTGAGTCCAGAACACAAACCTATGGATCCAAACTACAAGAAAAAGAGATTTCATTTAAACATTAGGAAGAACTTCTTGATGGAGAGTGATTTTTGGCAGTGGAATGGACTATATCAGAAGGTAGCCAACTCTCCTACTTTGAAGGACTTTAAACAGAGGTTGGAGGGCCATCAGAGCCATCTCTCAGGAGAACTCTTGTTGTATATCCCTGCATGGCAGAGGTATGGATGAGATGGCACTTGGAGTCCCTTCTAACTCTATGATACCATGAAAAGAAGGCTGGGAGCAGGAAGCCCACAAAAAAACATGCCTTCTGTTGTTTCACAGATAGGAAATAGGGACATGCTGGTGATACCCCTCTGTTCAGACCAAAGGTCTGGTCATGTATAGCTGAAGCACTACAGTGGTTCCCAAACTTTGATCCTCCAGATGTTTTAGACTTCAGCTCCCAGAAGTCCTGACTGTTGGCCAAGTCAGCCAGGGCTTCTGGGAGTTGAAGCCCAAAACACTTGGAGGATCAAAGTTTGGGAATCACTGCTCTACACCAAATCAAGCCCAGCTCCCTCAGCCCAATGCCCTCCAGTGGTATTGGACTTCAACTTCCACCACCTCCAGCCAGTATGGCCATGCTGGCTGGGAATGATGGGAGTTGTAGTCCAGCACATTGGAGGGGGTCTGCATGGTTGGAGGCTACTTGACACAGTCAGTTGCATGTTGTATTTGGATGTTCCTCGACCTGAATTCCACCATATGCTCCAGATGTTTGGTACTTCAATTTCCACCAGTCCCACCTAGAAATGCTGGAATATTTGGGATCTTTTTGACATGTCAAGTAGGTGTTACAGTACTACTGAGCTACAGCTTGGGGGGGCGGAAATCATGTGGCCCTCATGTTTTTGAACTGCAAGTTGCAGCAGCCCTAGCTACTGGTTAGAAATGCTGGAAGCTACAATCCAGCAATATCTGGAGGGCCACCTTCCCACTACAGCTCTTCCTCACTGAACTCAGCTAGCAAAATTTTACCAGGGCTTCTTAGGAAGTCAACACTACAGGGATTTGATCATGTGGTAAATAAAGAGGGGTCAACCCTGGCCAATAAGTACATATGAGGCTTCTTAGCTCTAGATACACCAGAGCTTGGGAAAGGTACTCTTTGGGAACTACAACACTCAGAATCTTTGAAAAGACCCAAAGTCTAACTTTTCCAAACTATAATTTAGCCAGAAAGGAGCACCACTGTTCCATTTATCTTCAGCCACAGATTTGGATGCTAGGGATTTTGTTTGGAACCAGGAGTCTTTTGGACTCATGTCCTACCTGCCCAATGCCCAGGCCAATCTAACTATCCATGCAGTCTTGAAATGCCCCAGACTGCTTGCTCTCTCTGTCTCTCCCTCTCCTCTGTGAGTCACAGACATGGAACGAACGACCACATCCCCTGCATCTGTCAGTATTTTTCCATCCTTCCCACGATCTTACATAACCAAAGCACATTTTTAGAAATGCAACTCAAGGACAGCACCCCAGTCACCACTTCTGCACCAATGCCTGGATGGGCAAGTGATTTCTGCAGACCTCAGACATATGATAACTTGGGTGCACAAAATAACCTGGCATGACAGTTGTGGAGTGGAAGAGCTGAGAACTGAGAAGGAAACTGGATTTGGAGAGGCGGAAGGAAAGAAGCTTTGCTTACACAAACAAGCGAAAACCATACATTTCTCCTGCTTGACAGCTTTCCCAAACCTAATAACTGTATTTTTTATTTATTTATTAATCTTTTTATTTTATATACCATCTTTCTCCCAGTATTGAAATTCAAGGCAGCTAACAAGGAAATCTAGATTTGTTTGGAATACAATCCCCACCGTCCTCCAAAAGCATGGCTGTGCTGTCTGGGGACGGTGGGAGTTGTCGCTCAACTCATTTGGAAAGTGCAAGGTTGAGACAGGTTGGATTAACAGATGGGCAAGCGTTTCCAAAATGGTAGCTACCAAAGTGGTAGAAAAGAGTTCTGGAGCATCTCAAAGACTAAGAAACAGATTGTAACATGAACACTGGTGGATTTTAGACTAATAAGAATAGCCCACAAAAGAACATGTTATAATAAATGTTTTAGTTTTCAAGATGCCACTGGAGTCTCTGTTGCCATATAAGGCATTTGTTCAGTGGTGGGTAGGAGAAGAGAGAAACCATATTTACTGGTTCTCATCCCTTTATTAGGCAGCATGTCTAGGATGCCTGATCGGTGTTTCATAGGCGGAAGCTACCTACCTCACCTACCTCACAGGGTTGATGTGAGGATAAATTGAAAAGGAAGAAAGATTGTCTTGGTCTCATTGGAAGAAAGGTGGGATTTAAATGGGAGAAACATTATTATTATTACTAGCTATACCTGGTGTAGCATACACCATTCCACCCCCCACATCCTACACACACACCCGACGGTACACATGCCACTCCTCAAGGCTGCCCCTCCTCACACTCATTGCCACCCTCCCTGGTCCCCATGCCCCTGCACCACCCCCACGACTCTTGCCACCTGCCCCACCTCCCACCATCCCCCTTGCTGCCCGCACCAATGCCATCGCGCCACCTTGCTGCCCACCCTGTGCCTCCCCTCACCACCACGCCATGCCCCTTGCCACCCGCCCCACCCCCTGCCACCTCCTGTGTCCCGCACTGCACCCCTCGCCACCCTCCCCACGCCCCACCACGCTGCCCCACCATGCCCCTCGCCGCCCTCCCCACCCCCTGCCACCACCACACTTCTCGCCGCCCTCCTCATGCCACCCACACACACACCCCTGCACCACCACGCCCCCCCACACGCACACCATGCCACATCCCCCCTTACTACTTGCACTTCCTCTGCTGGTGGCCATGTTTAGAAAGGACTTAAAAGTCCACATGTTTCCACCCCCAGTGTGCTGATTGGCTGCCCAACTAAGCTTTGACTCATAGAATCATAGAATCATTGAATTGTAGAGTTGGAAGAGACCACGAGGGCCATCCAGTCCAACCCCCCTGCCACGCAGGAAATCTTGATCAAAGCACCCCTGACAGATGGCCATCCAGCCTCTGTTTAAAGACCTCCAAGGAAGGAGACCCCACCACGCTCCGAGGGAGTGTGTTCCACTGCCGAACAGCTCTTACTGTCAGAAAGTTCCTCCTAATGTTGAGGTGGAATCTCTGTTCCTGGAGCTTGCATCCATTGCTCCGTGTTCCAGTCTCTGGAGCAGCAGAAAACAAGCCTGCTCCATCCTCAACGTGACACCCCTTCAAATACTTAAACTTATCATATTGCCCCTTAACTGTCTTTTTTCCAGGCTAAACATACCCAGCTCCCGAAGTGTTTCCTCATAAGGCATGGTTTCCAGACCTTTCACCATTTTAGTCACCCTCCTCTGGACACGCTCCAATTTGTCAATTGGTTGGTCAGTTTCCTAAGCAGCCATTCAGCACACTGGAAATGGCAACATACCCAAGAGAATTATAGAGGGAGAGTAGTGGTGGTGGTGGTGGTGGTAGCAGCAGTATTCATTTTTATATTCCACCTTTCTCCCAAGATTGGGACTCAAAGCAGCTTGCACATTAAAAAGATTATTGTAATTAAAAACATATAGGAAGTTAACTTTAAAATCAAACAAAACTATTTACCATATTAAAACATACACTTTAGTAGTATTTTTTAAAAAACAGTTAAACTATATAACTTAAAACAATACGGCTCTTACAGTCCTTTCCTTAAAGGCATTCCATTCTAAAAGTATGCCCGATTAAAAACATCTTTGCCTGTCAACAGAAGGACAGCAGGGAGGGGGCCATTCTAGCCTTCCTAGGGTGGGAGTTCCAAAGTCTAGATGCAGCCCCTGAGAAGGTTCTCTCTGTATTCCCACCTGTTAACCCCTTAACATGGAAGAATTGAAGGAAGGACCTCTCCTTTGAATCTCAGGACTTTATCAGATAAGCATCTAAAAATGGTGTAATTCCACTATTGAAAAAAGCAGAAACATAGTGGCATGATCACAGTAGTTATCACACATTGCTGTAATCACACGATACTATCGTCATGGAATTATAACACAACTACTAGTGGTTTAAAAGTGGGATTCATGTATCATCATCATCATCATCATCGAATCATAGAATCTGTTCTCCACTTAAAGTTTAATTATGTGTTCTCATTGGGAAAGGGGGAAAAAGGACCACCCACTCATGCTGTAATCACACAATTACAGCGGGACGTGATTTCACACACTTGTCAATACTGCAAAAAGAGCAATATTGAGGGCTATTGACAGGTTTGGCCCATCAATGAAAAGTTGCACGTAATTAATGGGTGGAGCACACATGGACCATGCAAAGAGGTCAACATTGTGTGATAATGAAAACCCATTTGTGCTACTATCCTGCCATAATCACGCCATTTCTGGCTCATGTGATAAAGTCCTCAGAGTTTGAGTAGACTCATATGGGAAGATATAATCTGTCAGATTGCCTCACCATAATCCCTATAGGGTTGAACAGTTAACCACCACCACTTTGAATTATGTCCAGGAGCAGACTGGCCGTCCGTGGAGCTGTCGGAGCAGGGGAGTTGTATGATTCTTGTAGCCAGCCCTAATTAACACGCTGTTCTGCTTCTGAGCAGTCCTGTTGAACTTTTGTTCCTCCTTTTCTCTCTTCCTCTTCTACTCTGCAGTTCTTTTTATAAATCCACTATTAGTCATCTTATTCTTCCCCTCAGAAAATAGGTTCAGCACTTTGGATAGCTCCTTTGAAATGTGGAGTAATACCAGGGGGTGGTTTACACGGGCAAATATTCCCCTAAATATACCGCTAAGATAGCTCATAGTTCCCACGGATCGCAGCACAGAATTGCCTCATTCAGAAGGGGGGAAGGTAAAACACCCAAATATAGCGTGGCAGGGCATGTCGCTATTTTTGCCGGTATATTTGCAATGTAGTGCTTTATTTGCAGTGTAAACTAGCATTCCGCTAAGGGTTAAAGCAGAGCTGCATTGTGATTGGTTGATGATGCAGGGGTGGGCTCAAAAGAGGGGCAGGGAGGGAGGAAAGACTGTAGCGTTTAGAGAGGAAACTTGCAAAAATCCTGTCTGCTATTTTGCAAGGCAGTTTTCAAACAAAAAGGATTCCCAGCTATTTTCATTCAGGGAGCATTCCTTCTCACCTTCTCTGCTGTTTCAAAAGTATGTAAAACTTTTTTCCTGTGCATGGGGGAGGGAGAGAAACGATTTCACGAAGGGCTGTAGCAAGCTGAACTGCTCTCCCCCCCCCTCTCTCTCTCTGGCTTTCCTGTATTTGGAAGGAAATGCTGTTTCAAGCAAGGAATAAAACTTTCTAAGCTGTTCAGCACGGAGTTGGGGCCAGGGCAGGCATTCCTATGGCATTCCTTTCCCTCTCCAATGCTTGGCCATGCCCCCACCACATTTGGCTGTGGGAACGCCACAAAATATAGCTGTGTAAACAATTACCGTATAAACTACCCACCACTGATGCGTGAAAGCACTACAGCGCAACTTAACGCAATAAAACCTGCCGTGTAAACCAGCCCCTGGAGTGGATTCACTACCCCTCTGGCATTACTTCAGAGCAAGATGGTTCCTCAGAAGCCTTTCTGATGGCAATTGGTTACAGAAAGTGAATGGATTAGGATGTGAGCCCCATCATGTACAACATCAAATCCATGACAGAGCAGCAGAAATTCTTATTAAAGCACCTCACCAAACCCATCAGCTGCATTAACACCCCCAGAAGCACAATTCGCACCTCCAGCCAAATGCAATGTAATCAGTCAATCTTGGCAGGTCTTCTGTTTTCCTAACTCCCTCCCCTGTAATGTCAATTTATGCAGATTGCTTCCACATGAACATCAAAAAAGACTCAACCAGATTACAGAAGATAACCTATCATTAAACACTTAGCCTAAATTACAGGAAATGGGCCCACAAAAATGTTGACTGTATTCACAAATGTAAACCCTGGATTAGGCCGAAATCCAGGGATAATGTGGCAAAATACAGTGCAAAGGATTCTGGGAGTCTAGTGGTGATATAACAGAGCCACTGCTCTGCCTCTATTGGTGGTTATTTCCATGGAAATGAAAAAGGACTCCTTGAAAGAGAAGATGCAAAAGGTGCTTCATAGGTGTCTGAGAGAGAAGAATTTCAACAGGTCCAGCTTTTCTCATCCTGGCACAACTGACAATACATTCAACATTTGTATAGCGCTTTCAGGTGTTCAAAATGTTGCATATCATAGCTGGCATCCTGTTGGTTAGAGTAGACCCTATCACTCAATTGTTGAATGGTGAGTCAACAAATTGGTAAATCCCATTGATTCAATGGGTCTACTGTAGTCAAGACTAACAACTGCATTTAGGCCCATGTATGTCATCTACTTGTAGTCCTTGCAACAGCTCTGTAAGGTGAGTCCATATTATTAACCCCCTTCAGACAGGAGCAGCCCAAGATATTTTGCTGCTTGAAATAGTGAACAAAATGGCATCTCTCCCATTCTATGTGGAAAAACTAACTGGACGGGCAGATGTATCTTCTTCTTCAACAATGGAAAAGTATCCTCTACCACACCTAAAGACAGTCCGGTATTTTAGGGGTAAGCCATATGACAGACAGTTCTCTCCGCCAAAATAATGTTGCCATCTCTCAGCATTTGCTGCCTGAGGCAACTTCCTCACTCTGCTTAATAGAAGGCTCGGCTCTGCATCTATATCTATATTGCTTGAGGGAGAACTATATGTATTACAGTGGGAATAAGACAGATTGTTGTGAATTGCTGGGTTTAGGTTCAGTGGCTTATCATTCCTGTAGTTCAGCTAAGAACAGTCAGTATTTTGTCGGTACTGCAGCCAATAGGGAATCCTGGTGGTGCAGTGGTTAAATGCCGTTACTGCGGCCACAACATTGTGAGTTCATCCCTGCAGGGCTCCAAGGTTCACTCAGCCTTCTATCTTTTCATAGGTTGGTAAAATGAGTACCAACCCCTCATGGGGGCAATTAGCTAACACTCACTGTAAACTGCTTAGAGGGCGCCTGGCGCTATAAAGCAGTGTAGATGTGTAAGTGCTATTGTTAAACAATTAGTAAGCAGCTCTGAGAGCCTTTGTGGCTGAAGACGGGGATATAAATACTCTAATAAATAAATAAATATTTTCTATGGAATTGCTGTGTTGTAAACCAAGCCTAATTTCTACTGCACCTCTGCATGCCACACCTCTGCCCAGGGTCCTTGTACTTCTCTGCCATTCAAATACACCTATAGGCAGGAGCCCATTTACATCAGAGCCTGGAAAGATTATGTTTTGGACAACAGCTCTCAGAATCCACTAACCAGGATGGCCAGTAATTTTTCCAAACTCTGCCTCACATCTATGTGTGATCATATGAACACAGGAACAGAGAGAATGTTCCATGTTATCCCGCCACATGCTTTATTTGTGTATTTCATGTATTAAAATATTTATACCTCACGCTACATCAAAATGATCTCAGAGCATACTTCCAAGAAACCTACAGGCAGGACATGATGGCATTAGCCTCTCCCCTTTGGCTCTCTTCTTACAAATTGTAAGAACCTGGAGGTTCCATCTTCCCAAAATAACTAATGGACCACCTTCACAAATTGATCTAATCTCCTTTTAACACCATCTAAGCCAGAGGGCCAATATAGCATCTTGAAGGTTGCAAACTTCATAACCTAGTTGTTTATTGTAAGACGAAATCACATAGCAAAGCTCTTCCTGGAGAGCTGGTATGAAAGGGGACCTCATTTATGGAGGGCAGCTAACAATTTGCTTTAAAACACTATGAAATAATGACAAATTACAAATATATAAAATCATATATCTAATGTTTTAGGACATTATCAGATGACATCATCCTCCCATTGTTACTCCGTGCTCCAGCTGTGAAAAAGTTGTTCTTTCTCATTCATGGGACAAGCTGTGAATAGATTGTCAATAGTGCTCTTTTCACGCTATTGACTGCATGAGAAGCCCTTGTAATTGTGAGAATACAGCATGATTGGGCGGTCCTCAGTGAGAAAACTTCCCAGTGAGAACACAAAAACAAAGCACAAGATGCTCTTTTGAACTGTCCCCTTTAGTTTGCACATTTTTAGGTTTGTTTCAGTGCTTGTGTGTTCATTTACTTTGTTAATTAAGGAGTTTTGGGAGTTTTAAGTGCACTTGTGTCTTCTCACAGAATCATCAAAATCTTGCCTATGCCAAATTGTGAAAGTAAACTCCAATTTTTGAAACGCTAGTGCTCTTTGTGCAATTATTCTGTGGTGTTTATTTCACATGATTACAACTACATGCGATAAGTGTTATAATGCCACAATGTTCCCACGATCTTCATTCGCGGAATTACAGTGTTTTTAGATGCTAGTCTGATAATGTCCTAAAATCACAAATTAAAATGTCTGCTAAAATACAATAAAACAATTCAAACAACCAGCACAAGGCAACTTCTGTATGCCCTGAGAGCTTCATACAAGCTGATCATTTATTAACTGGCACATGAGAGACTAAAGTATAAATTAACAAACAAACAGAAAAAGACAACTTCCTTGTGTATAGAAAACTAGCATTTCAGGGACAGAGTTTTTTCTTTTGCATGCTGCTTTTCTCTATGCAAGGAGTTATGCAAGCACAGGTCCGCCTCTGTTATATAAAGTTTCCCTGCACTCTCACCACCACCATTGCAGCCTAACTGGCTGCTGCAGAGCAAATCCTTTCCATGGTTAAAAGCTCATTCTGGGCTGCTTTCAGCATCCTTTATCCTCAGATGACTGAGTTTTGATCCTGGATTCTGGCTTCAATTTACATTATTAAAACAACTCAGCAGCGCAGTTATTTTTATTATTTTTTTATTCCCCTATTGTGGCACTCCCCAATGCTCTGGAAATGAATGCCTTGAGGGATTTTAGAAATTTGCACAACCCACATATTTGGAGTGCATGCTGGTAGAACTGTTTGATGCTGGGAGGCTACTGTTTTCTTTCTAAGAAAATAAGGATGAGGAGAAGTCAAGGTAGAATCAAAATGAATACCATCAAAAGTCAACATCCCAATCAGATCTGACATGTGGCAGATTAGTTTTCTTTTGGGACCTGGTGCCGTCCTATTAGCATGCCCTGTAGTTAGCATTCCCCAACCCACCCACAAGTTAACATTCAGTGGGGAAAGTGCCTTGAGGTTCCAAGTGAAAATTTGAATTGGAGCAAAGAAACAAAAAAGTTTATTGCTACAGTAGAAATACCAGGCTGTTGTCTACGCTGAAATGTTCAAAAGAAAGCCAATACTGGGAGGGGTGGTGGTGTTATACAAAAACTGGAGAAACGATAATATTTTCTATACCCAGAATATTTTCTATACTCACCCTGCAGATTGGACCACAAACATTTGTTGGAATGGAAGAAAACTTCTAATCCTTTTTTTAAAATGTCAGTTATGTAATCTATGAATCCTAATACAGAGAGAGACCAAAAAAAATCTGCCTGCTGCTATTTCCAGGCTATCATCATTTGCTCAAGAATGAGAGAATGCCGGCAAGGAGATTAATATTTTTAATAAATATCAATATTGTTACTGCTACCTGGGCTTAGTTTGCTTTGGGTGAAAAAAAAAGCACTAGATGGTGATGCTCTCTTTGTAATGGCTGCTTTATTTGCAGACATGCAAATAAAACATCAGTAGAAGCAAACAGCAGAGGCAGGGCTGTACTATCAGGAAGAGACAGCTGCCTTGGTTGGCAGATGTGGAGGGGGTGGCACCAAGGTAGGCAGAGCTGTGAACATGTGTGTTAGAAGGCCTACCCTTCATAGTTGCACTGGATAGAAAACACACACCCCCTTTTGTTGTTGTTGTTGTTTTCTTTTCTTTTCTTTTCTTTTTGGACTGCAGTTCCCAGAATGGCATACACAACCTGGCCAGTGGCTTTCTTTCCCCTGCTTTGGTCTGCTGATCTGCTGGTTTGTCATCTGCCTATGAGTCAAAGTGGTAGACACACAAAATCTGTGTCCCAATGGACACTTAGTCCTGGCTTTTGGACACCCAATGGAGACAAATGGTTTTCTTAACCATATTTCAGTGCCTTCTGCAAAGTACTGCAAACCAAAAATAAAAATAATCCCCAAATATATTTTTTTCCAATCCCAGACCAGTTTTTTAACCAATTTTCCTAAGCTCTGATAAGAATTCTAGGGATTTTTCTTCTTTGTAATTCTGATATTTTCCAGTGGTGGGTATATCATACAAATTGCTAGGATATTGATATGTTTAAATGTGCTTGCAGCTCTGTATTAACTTCTTCTTTTAAAAAAATCCTTTTCAAGGCAATCTGATTATCAGGACTGTATGCAGTGGAGAAGCTTCTAATCATGAACCTTTTGAATGGGAGTATGGAGCCCGGTAACAATTTCTTTTTAAAATACCCTATGAAGCATGTTTGAAAGAGGTGGATATATTTGGCTAGAGAAGAGAACATTAAGGTGAGAAATGTTAACTGTCTTCAAATATCTGAAGGAAAGTCATACAGAAGATGGATCAGACTTCTTGTCCATTGTACCAGAAAGCGGGACTAGAACCAATGGGTGGAAGTTGCTAGGAAGTAGGTTTGAGCGCCTAACAGTAAAAGTTGTTTGGCAGTAGAAAAAAACTAGCTTGTGAGGTTGGACACTCTCATTTGTGGTAGAGTTGCCAAGTTAGGACTATCTCAGCCGTGAGATGTCAGGGTCAAAACCTGAGACTTAGGGACAGCCCCTTGTGATGTTATAGGGGGCAGGCCCTGGTGATGCTACTAGGATGATGTTATAAGAGACAATCCCGGGTAATGTAAATTAAGTATAAACCATAGTTGCACAGAATATGGCATTCAAGTAAAAAAAAAACACCTAATCTAACAAGGAAGAATACACACACACACACACACACACATACACACATACAAAAACCATACATTTCAAGGTAGTGCTCTTCCCTGAGATTCTTCCCTATTGTAGACTTCCCCTTGTAGACTGGAGAACTGGGGTCAGGACCTGAGATCTGGCAACCCTACTTGCTGGAGATGTGTCAGCAGAGACTGGATGGCCATCTGTCAGGGACTGAGAATTCTGCACTAAACCAATGGGGATTAGAATACATGGCTTCAAAATTCCTTTCCAGCTCACTGTAATTTAACCTTCAACATATCTAAGAACATGCCAGGCCTTGGATCTTCTACCATCTTTATCCTATACTGAGACCTCTTTCTCTAGACTCTTCTGCCAGCCAAGAAAAAAAAAATTAATAATCTTTTCCAGCCATCCTCACACTCTACACTGTTTATTTTTCCTCCCCTCTTTCATAAAACTCAGGATTTCAAAATTGGTTTCTTTCAGCTGTGACCTTGGCAGTTGGAAGTGGGTGTGACAAACATTCTGGTGGCTTGAAATCCAAGTAACCACCAGCCATCACAGCCAGTAATCTAGACCCCACTATCACCACCATTATGGTATATTAAAAGTGATAGCAAGAAAAGGGCCAACTTATGTAACTGAGGAGGATGTTTATTTATGGTATCATTTCACCTGCTTGCTTTGCATCTTTCGTCCTTTCGGACAAGCGAGGCAAACGTGCATCCGAGCCTCCAGGCAAAAAATCCCTGAAACCTCGTGACCTGCTGTTGGCAGCAGAAGCAAGTATCAATGCCTCTTTCTGAGTTAATTAGCTGGCAGTGTTAATCACTTGTAACAGCTTTTATTTTTAATGGCAAAAAGTCGCATTCCTTCAGATGAATGCCAGCAGAGTTTAGCTCTGCTGATGATTGCTGGCCGCAGGTTGAATGTCTGGCCACTGAAACAGACTGCAATTTGCAGAATTTTAGACTGTGGGGGCTGGTTGAGGTGAAATGAGGACATAGCAGAAGGCTGCTTGGGGAAATGGCATTTTGTTTTATTTATTTTTTTACAGGCAGCCTGTCTCAAAAAGAAGCAGAGTGGCTGTATTCCGGCCACCACCACATCTCAGACAAACACAGACGCACATCCTTACACATTGAATTTACTTCCTGGAGGCCTTAGGAAAACCCAGGGTGGGGGGTAAATTCATCTCAGACTTTTAAGGTAGCCGGGGTGGGGGGACATGAACTGATTATGCTGTATGTTGACTTAAAGTCAGAAACTGAATGGGTATAATATCCTAAATGGGTATAATACCCTAAATGCACAGAAACTGTCTGATTTTGGAAGTTAAGCAGGGTCAGCTCTGGTTAATACTTGGATGGGAGATTGCCAACAAATGCCAAGTACTGTAGATTATATTTCAGAGGAAGGAACTTGCCAAACCACTTTTGAATTTTCCTTGCCTATGAAAACCCTATGAAATTCATGGGGTCACCAGATAGCCTGACTCTGAGCCATATAGGGCTTTATAGGTTACAACCAGTACTTTGAATTGTACCCAGAAATAAATCTGGGATCTTTTGCATCCAAAACAGATACTTTGCCACCACAGTCTCTTCTAACTCTACAATTCTATGATTCTATGAAATCACATTCATTAGGTTTCCCTAAAACATTGGCTGGAATCCTGGGAGTTAACCCCAAGCTAGAGTAGACCTATTGACTCAATTGTTGAATAGTGAATTAACATGCAGGTAAATCCCACTGATTCAATGGGTCTACTGCAATCAGAACTAGCAATAGGATTTAGGTCTTTGGACACCCTCCCCTATAGACAAAAAGAAGTTGGCAGCCAAACTGGGGGTGCAATCCAAAAAGTCATATAAAGATAAAAAAATCTCTTAGCAGTGTTGATAATAATGTGGGCTATGGGCCGCATACGACTGCAGAAGGCCAAACGTGCAACATCTGGGCCCTGCCCATCTCCTCATTAATTCTTTTACCCGTCCCCAAAAGAAAGAATCACATCCATGGAGCCAGGGGAGGCCAGAAATCCTATGTCACAGACGTGGTGAATCTGTTAAGGGTTTTACTGCAGACTTTCAAAGAATTATCCAAGGTGCTGGATCTATTTGGGGGATATAGTTCAGCACCTAGAGCTACCAGCCATAATTGGGGGGGGGGGCATGGAAACACACAAAAGGTGAAGAAGAGACAGATCAAAATGTTTGGAGAGCTTCAGCAATTCCACTATAAGAAAAGTCTGAAATAAAACCTAAACAGATTCACATGGAGGTAACTGGCATGACCTTTGGCCTTCCAGATGTATTGGAGTTTTGTTGTTGTTTTGTGCACCCTAAGGCAAATCTATCACATGGTTTTCTTGGCAAGATTTGTTCAGAGGGCCTTGACGTTTGCCTTCCTCAGAGGCTGAGAGAGTATGACTTGCCCAAGGTCTCCCACTGGGTATCTATCACCAAACTGGGATTTGTCTCCTGATCTCCTGGCGTCCTAACGCACTACATCATGCTGGCTCTCCAGTTTTGGACTACAACTCTTATAATCCTTTACTATTTGTCATGCTTCCTGTGGCTGACAGGAGCTCTAGGGAGCAAAAGAATGAGCTGCCCAGACAGATGATGAACTCTCTTTCTTTGAAGGTATGGAATAAAATGCCAGCAGAGATACTCCAGGGAGTTCATTTGGTTTAATGGTGATCCTTTCTTCCCAGAGTACTCTGGAAACTGTAGTTCTATGAAGAGGTCAGCATGGTGGGGATGTTTCATTGAGAATTCTCAGTATGGCTAGCAAGTGAGCGGAATAATGTAGGTGCGGACATATACCTGTCCCAGCCGCCTGCCTCCTTACCTGTAACATTATTAGAATCTGGAGAACTCAGCAAGGGAAGTTCTTCATGACATGGAGGTAAACCAGCCTTATCATTTGTGTGACTGCCTGCCAATCACGCTGCTGTTAAAGACAGAGACATAGAGGATGTGTGGAGTTTTTTTTTAAGTTGCCACCTCATTCTCATCACACTCCTTAAACAGCATTTTTAAGGATTCTTTGGGGGAAATGATGACACTTAAGGGTGTAATACAAACCAAACAGAGGTGAGCTGTGTAAATAGCCTGTCTTCTGGAGTTTCTTTTAAGAACAGTTTATTCTCTGTACTGCCTCCAAAGAAGTGGCTTTATATCCACAAATACTCATGCAAAAATAAAAATCAGTTAGTCTTATAGGCGCTGCCAGGCCCAATGTATCCATTACACACTTTAGGCACAGTGCCTAGGGCCTACGAAAATTTTAGGGCCTATGAAAACAGGATTAAAAAAAAAAAAACTTTACAGGACTTGGGAAAGAAAACAAAATTTCAAACTAAAGATATTTTATACTTTCATCTACAAAAATTAAGGAGTCAAATACAAGAGTCCCTAGGGCCTATGAAAATCTTAATGCGGTCCTAAGTGCTACAACATTGCTTTTCTTTTTTTTTCCCCTCCCCTTTCTTTCCTCCTTTTTATGCTGCAAGAGATTCAGGGGTTGTCTATATGAGGCAAAAAAACCCTGGAGTGCTTCGCAGTAATGGCATTTCACAGCAGCTGTGACTTGTCTTAATGCAAGATGGCCCCCGCAAGTGATTTACTCACATATGTACTTACCTCAATTTGACACCACCAAACTTAAAAAAAAAATGTCTAAGGTGCAATAGAGCTATTTTTCAATTTAACAGAAAGTAAAATTTTACAAAACCACCACCCCGTTTTCTCACCTTAGCACTCACTTGCTAAGGTGGAAATCCAACATGGCGACAGCGAGCGCTTGCCTCGTTAACAAGCCCCACGCCCAATGCTCACCTGGCCAATCAGCTTTGTGCTTCCTCTCCTATGGGAAAGAGAGTCATATCGAATCACTTGTCCCAACGAGCAGGAATGCTCATTCCCCTCGCTGTGTTTTAAAAATTCCAGGAAAAGCTGCAGAGTTTTTAATATTTTGAGGGCCCTCCTTCCCAATACAGCAAAACAATGCAGAATGCCATTAAAACAGGTAGGAGTCTCTTCATGTTCCATGAGGAGTATTTTCACCATTTAGACAACCCCTAATACAGCTATTCTTTTGAAGTTTATCCTTTGCAGAGGCAGGACACTAGATGAGGAATAATCTCCTCCTCTCTTTCTCTGGAACATACAGCACATTCTGGGCCACTTCTTTGTGGGATAATGATGTTCTTTGAGTTGTTTCTCTCCTGTTAGATATTGAAAACTAAGATGGGTCAACCCTGGTTAATACTTGGATGGGAGACCACAAATGAATACCTCATGCTATAGGCTGTATTTCAGAAGAAGGAACTGGCAAAATCACGTCTGAGTACTTCTTGCCTAAGGAAAAAACCCTATGAAAGTCATGGGATCACCAAAAGTCAACAGGAGACTTGAAGTCACATACAGATACAGATTCAGATTGTAGATAGATAGATAGATAGATAGATAGATAGATAGACACTTCAATTGTGTTTGTGTTTGCAATATTCAATTACAGTTGGCCCAATAGAATCCAGAAAGAAATACACTGCCACACAATGATGACTTGCATTTTAACTAAATAGTGGGAGGTTTTCCTGTAAATGAAGCCAGTTTCAATAACCGTCATCTAAAATAGATGAGAACATTAACCCTGCAGCCTGATTGGGGTTGACAGGCCATGCCGGAAAGTCATTTCATTCCTCACGCTGATTTTCACCAACCTCCAAAAAGAAACACTCACAGAATTGCTGGAGAGTGAGGATGGAGGTAGGTTGTCACTTTGGATTAGACACAATTACAATAATAATAGAGCGTGACTTTTTTAAACAAAGGGATCTCTTTTCGTCTGAAAAAAATATTGTACACAGCTGTGTGGCTTCTAAAGAAATCAGCTTATCCCATTGGGAGCTGAACATCCATCTCTAAATTCTGTCTTATTCTATATAACATTACTTATTTTTAATCCCATCTGTCAAAAAGCTGCAAACTCATACATTGAGGCAGCAGTGAGAGGGAAAGCAGAAGAATGATGCCACAGTTGTGTGGCCACCACTGTGAAGGTGGTGCCATCCAAGACTCTCCCCTTCCTGACTAATGAAATGTGTGTAGGGCGGGCACTTATCATGGGAGCAGGATGGGGGCAGATACTATCCTATTAAAATCAGAACCAATTGTTTAAATGTTTGAAAATATTTAAAACATATAATATAAGAATGATAACTGTGAGAAGAAAAGTACAGTGCACACATCCCATTAAAATACCCCTTCTGCAATAACCAGTTAATGGCCAAAAAATTAGAATCATAGAGTTGGGAGAGACCACAAGGGCCATCCAGTGCAACCCCCTGCCCTGCAGGAATACCCAATCAAAGCATTCCCGACAAATGCCCATCCAGTCTCTGTTTAAAAACCTCCAAAGAAGGAAACTCCACCACACTTCGACGCACTGCATTCCACTGCCGAACAGCTCTTACTGTCAGGAAGTTCCTCCTAATGCTTAAGTGGAATCTCTTTTCTTGTAGTTTGAGCTCATTGCTCTGTGTGCTAGTCTCTGGAGCAGCAGAAAACAAGCTTGCTCCATCCTCATTATAACATCCTTTCAAATATTTAAACACGGCTATCATGTCACCTCTTAACCTTCTCTTCTTCAGGCTAAACATACCAGCCACCCCTCATAGGACTTCCCACCATTTTGGTTGCCCTCCTCTGGGCACATTCCAGCTTGTCAATATCCTCCTTGAATTGTGGTGCCCAAAGCTGTACGTAGTATTTCAGGTAAGGTCTGACCAAAGTAGAATAGAATGGCACTATTACTAACTTGTCTAAATAGAGTGGCACTATTACTAACTTGTCTGAAGGCCTTCTCATATGTCCTCACTAAATTCACCCATCACAATGGTTGGACAGAGAGAAAGCCCTCCCCTGAAATCTTCTTCTTCTCTGCATCAATACTTAAGCAGGCTTCTTTAAAGTTTAGACTAAAACCCAGAGTGGATTCACTGCTCCACTGACACAGCATTTACCAGCCACCACGCTCCCAGATTCTTTGGTGCTATCTGTGAGGTTACCATCTGAAAGACCAGAACAATTAATCCACATGGCTATCAATCTACATGGAGGCCTGCTCTCCTTGGTAACTTGCCAGGCAGGTGGTATTGCATCACTAGAAGGTTTCCTAACAAGGAAAGGAATGCAGAAACACCCGCAAAATGGAAGGAAGAGCTAGTGTGAAAATGCCCTGCCTGGCTAGACGTGGCACGTGAATAAGTAGGTCAAAACGGCACTCCCAGCTAATCTTTGATACCTATTCAGTGTGCCATGGAAAGAACAGAGTCTCCAAAGTCAGTATTACTCAACCTTTTGCTTTATAAATCCAACTAATCCCTCTGTTACAAAACCCAGGTACTACTCTGACAGGAACAAAAGACTGAGTCCCCCCCCCCCATATGTTTACAGGCATTCTTTTATTGTATTCCCCATTTACAGTAAGTTTTAAGCTCATTTTAAAAAACTGTAGTAGCACAATAATAGGAATGCTAGGAGTTGTAGTCCAACATATGACTATATTCAATTCCAAAGGTGCCTCTAGTCTAAAAAGAAAGATAAGTGTAACAAATGTGTCCCCTGTCAAGAGGCAGAGTCTTTAAGAGTGTCACTGGCAAATGTTAACACCCAATAAAAGGGTTATTTTATGTTTGGCTACACCACCATGGTGCAGTGATTTGAGTGTTGGATTACAACTTTGAAGACCCCCTGGTTGTGGAAACCCACTGGGTGACTTTGAACAAGTCAGGCAACAAAGGCAAAACCCCTCCGAACAAAACCTTGCCAAGAAAACCCCATAATAACAACTTGAAGGCACACAACAACAGGCCCTTCTAAATACCGTAGTTCTACATTAGGCAGTTCAAAGCTGGGAACAGAAGAACATCTAGAAAAAGACTAGGGGAATAAACTTTCCTTGTAACAACCTGCTGGTGCTATTCTTACAACTATGATGAGATGAGTCACATGTGTGCACTTCAATTTCCTGCTCTATAGATGGGGATCCATCTTCCAATTACCTCGCCGGGGCAGTACACCCCAGGGCAAGGGACCCATTATCCAGCTACAAGGATCTGGAGTGTTCATCTTCAGACAATCTATGTAGAATTTTTATTTTGTTTGAGAAATCATTCCTCCCATTTCCTTTGAGGGTATACTGGAACCCTGTCCCCTTTCATTAACCCAACTTGGCAGAGACAGGAGATTATCAGACACGGCTAATGTGGTGCCAGAATAATGCCAGAGGAATGCCAATATCACACAACGTCATGCTTTTGTGTTCTGCTGTCATTATTCTGGCGTTTCTTTTTGTTGACAGGCTGGAGCTGTCAATGGATCGCCCGTCCCGTTTTGGTGCCAGTATTGCCAGCATCTGAAACCTTGCTCCGTTTTTGACTCATGAATACAGCATCAATGGGCCACTTCCAGGAGGGATCATGAGAACCAGGTAGGCTGCCTTCTTTTTTGTACCCTTCCCAGGTTACTTGTTATTTTTTTAGTGTGTGTATGTGCTTTTCTGAACTTTTTTTTGGTGTATTCTTCCATAATTTCCCACGCTCACATCTTCTCACGAGAACAGGTGGGATTTCAGTCCAGGAAGTGAACAGAGCTCTGTTAGAACTCCATTCATTCCTGGGCTGCCTTTGGATAGAAGATAAGGTAAGTCTGATGGGGAGGGTTATTGTGTCGGGACAGGGATGGGTCTGGAGATTGTGGGACACGAACGCTTTTTGCATTCCTGTCTAATAATCTCCTAGGTTTGATTTAATCCTCTGTCATCCCACTTTTTCTTCCACTTTTAAAATGTCCCAGTTTCTTTCCTCTTCCCACTGCCTCCTTCCTCCTCAGCTTACTTGAATTGCTGCAAACTGCACTCAAAGTGCAAAAGAGGTTTTCATTCAATTAACTCAGCTGGACTAGGGAGAGGAGGCGAGAGGAGAAAAGAGGTGGAAACTTGCCCTTTCCTATAGACTCAGCAAAAGCCCCAGGAGGGCTTAGCAGTGTGTCTACACTTCACATTTACAGTGCTATGATACCACTTTAACTGTCACAGCTCCATCCTATGGAACACTGAGATTTGTAATCTGAGGACTCACCGTTCAACCATTGATTCAATAGGCTGGCTTTAGTTGGCACTAGCCAGATGGATGCCAGCTATATACATGTATACATATGGCTATCTGTGTAATCAATTCACCCCACCCAAAACTGTTTACTTAGTTGAAAGTCCCACAATTCTATTGCTTTTCGAACAGCTGACTGCCAGGGCTCTGCCTCATTTCCTCTGGGCACACACTTCCAGGAAGGAGAAAGCAAGGCACTGTGTTAAAGGCATACAACTTCAGCCTTGGAAGTATGGGGATGGAAGAGGGAGGTGAGGTATTGATGGGGCATAGCTAAACAGGGAGCAAAATTAGGGCAATCTGTCCCCCAATGAAATTTTTCTTCAGCCCAACACTTCTAGTATTGCATTTTCTGTTGGGCATTTAGAAATACAGTTTCGGTGTCCAAAGAAAAAAGGGGCAAGCAAAGTGACCAGATCCCATCTGATTTGGAAAGCTAAGCAGGGTCAGCTCTGGTTAGTACTTGGATGGGAGACCACCAATGAATCCCAGGTGCTGTAGGCTATATTTCAGAGGAAGGAGCTGGCAAAACCACCTCTGAGTATTCCTTGCTTAAGAAAACTGTGAAATTCATGGGGTCGCCAAAAGTCAGCAGTCAACTTGAAGGCACAGACACAAACAAGATCTGACTTTGGCCCCTTTTCCCCAAGTGCTGCAGGCTAGAACTTCCAGAGCAAGGGAAAATGTGCCTTTGGGGACTGTTGCTCCCAAGTCGACAGGTGACTTGAAGGAGCACGTGCACGTGTGTGCACACACACACACAAATTGACCAAGGGAATTCAAGCACAGCACATGTGTCTAGGTGTGAATGCTTCTCAATGTCTCACTCTCTTCAATGCTAGACATTTGCAATGCTAAGAAATAGTCCTGGAGCTGGTGAACAGAGAAGCCACAGCAGAGTTCTGCATGTGGGACACTAATGCCACACTTGAGCATGTAGGATCTCAGTCACAGTGTTTCATAGGCTTGCATAAAATTGGTATGCCAATTATATTGGCATGCAAAGGCTCTCCCTTCAAAAGTTTATCTTTCCAATTGAATTTGAGTAGTCAGCCTTTCAAAGAGAGGACTGTCCTCTCTAAAGTAGGATGCACAGCCAATAGGGACTGTCCCTAATAAATAAAGACAATTGGAGCATGGGATATTATTATGATCTAATGTTAGGGCATCACCTTTTCCATGATCAAACAGATCAATAAGAATTACAGATGGATTGAGCTCTGCCTACTGATGAACTGTGTACAATGTATTGATTCGTGATATGCGCACAAACACTCCTCAAAGGCTCTTTGCTTATTGACCATCTGTTCAATACTCTGCCTTTCCACAGTTACTGCTATTCTGCAGTGTCTGATGGCATCTTCAAGTGGATTTCCTCATTCGTACCCAAAGGACAAAGCTGCATCTGCCCACTGTCATGGCTAAGCATGTTAATTTCAGGAGAGGTAGGCGGCTTCACAATCTGGTTCCCATAGCAATAACAACATTGACGAGTACCATCTCCTATCCTTCCCCAAAGGCAGTGGCGGCAACCATGTTGGGTCTCCTTAGCTTTCAGTATGTCACGGCAACCTCCCTGTTGGGGTGTATGGCAACAGGCACATCAACAAGCAAATGTGTCTTTGTTGCTATAGAGGGCCCCTCAAGACATTTACCTGACTCAGGCAGAGCAGCATATGATACTCCCACACCTACTCAAGTCAAGGTGCAGCTGGGGTGATACTTGATACAGAGGCTTAAATCTCCAACCCAAGTAGAGTCCTTGCACTAGGTTTGTGGGCCAGGGTTAGCTTTGAGAGTCTACATTGTTCCCCACTAGTGGCAGTGTCTACTTTTTAAGCAACGAAAGCTGAGCTGAGTCACACATGGCCACCGGTACTACTAAGCCCGGTGTCACCCCTCCCTTCAACCATGTCACCTGGTGTTGTTTGGCCTCTCCGCAGCCCCCAGTGCACTGCTGGTGGCTACCAAGCCTCTCTTTTGCCCCTGAAGTGATTTCTGTCTTTTTCTTGATGACTACAATGTGATAAAACACTGTCCTGCCTTTTGGCCAGCATTAGCTTGCGGCTAAGCTGCAGTAATGTGTCTGTGTGCCTTTTCTTATTTGTCAGCCACATCCAGGGGAGTTTCCTGTCTGACATGCCCAAGTGACAGGACTGGCCTTCTCATAAGGCAGACTCAGGGCGTTTTCACATTATAGAGTTATAGGGCTATGATTCCACTTTAATTGCCATGGCACCATTCTATAGAATCCTGGGGTTTGCAGTTTATGGATGGGTATTTAGATCTCTCAGCCTGAGAACTCCAGTGCAGTGGATCTCAGTCTTTAATCCTCCAGACTTCATTGCCCAGAATCCATGACCATTGGCCAAGCTGACTGGGGCATCTGCTAGTCGAAGTTCCAAACAGCTGGTGGACAAAGGTTTGGGAATGACTGCTCCAGTGCTTCCTCAGACTACAAGCCCCAGGATTCCATAGACTTCAACCATGACAGTTGAAGTAGAATCATAATGCTTATAATTGTGTACAGTAGTGTGAAAGGGCTTTAAGACAACTGCCTCAGACTCAGGAACCACATGTTGTGGGGAAGGCATGTTACTCGAATTGATGAGGTCCACGGAAATCCCACGTGTGTCCGAATTTTAATTTGAGGAATCTAATTAGCTCAAATTGGCATGCAAGAGGCCAGATAATGGCAGGGTCTTTTGACCTATGTATACGGTAATCACTGAATGGACTCAAGCCAGAAGGTGCAATTAAATGTTTTTAATCGGAATTTAACCTTAACAACATTCATGCTAACACTCAAGCTTCAAGCAATCACACTAGGCTATCAAAGAAAGTAGGAAGTATTTCAATAGAGGAACAGAGTGATGGGATTGTGGGTTATACTCCATTGATCAGAGGAGCAGAGATTTGTGCAGCAGAGGTGCTCAGAATGACATTCTGAGGGTCACACGGTAGAGCAACAGAGTGGATGGATGCAGGGAAGCTGTGCACACTTTGGTGACATTTTAAGGTGTTATTTATATTCGATAATTCCCCTGAAGGGATGGGATTTAAGAGTGGAATATGATGTCTCTTGGAGTTTCCCAAGACTGGACAAAGGATTCTCTGGATGTGTTAATGATCATTGATGGGCTAAACATTTGGACTGAATGGGCACAGGCAACCTTCCATTCTGAATGTGGGAAAAGAGGAAAAACCCATTTTGCAGGCACTGAGTGCTCAGCTGTCCTTGATGGGACTAGTGGATGATTCATCTCCAGATGTTTTCAGGAGAACTCTGACCTGGGTATGACCTGTTTAAGGAATTTCCAAGGCCCCTACCTAGGCTGTGTGCAAAGACTGTAGTTGGGGTGGAGATTTAAGCCTTAGTGAGTGATTGCTAAGGCGATAAAGCTGCAATTTGTATTATCTTTTTCCTCTCTCTCTGTTTTTGTAAACATGAAATATCGCTTGTGTGCACCATGGAAATAGGTGTTTTTTTAAAAAAAATGGCAGTGGCAGATTTAAAAACGTGAGTAATTCACTCACGGCTTCCATCTTGGCTAGAGGGCATGCAAAGTTTATGGGGGCTATAAAACAGTTAAGACAAGTGACAGCTGCTGCGAATTATCTTTACTGCAGAGCAATCCATTTTTCTCAGGCTCATATAGACAAGATCTTACTCTCTACAATGCTAAAAGTTTGAGGAGTGAATCAAAATTTTGTTTGGGTGGGAAGAATTCATCTTGATGGTGCAATGCCTTCATTTCCCCTGATTATATGCCCTGATCATCAGTGATTACCAATGCCATGTTTTAGGGTCTCAGGTATCCCCTGAAGGGGAGAATCTTGCAAATGACAGTCTCAGTTCAGATAGAGAGCACTGAGTTCTCACTTTGCCCTCCGGTATCCTTCCCTGGTCCTAGTACATGTGACTTAAAGAATTTCACCAACTCTGGCCATGTAGGGAAATCACCCTCTCATACCTTGCCCTTCCTTGCTCACACCCTTATGGAACTCTAAAGTAAAGAATGCACCCAGCTCTTATCATAAAGTCAGGTGACATTCCTTTCAAAATTCATTGAGTATTTAATTTCTAGTCTACGAGAGAGAGAGAGAGTTCTGTCTGAAGTGAAGTTGGATCAATTGTTGTTAGTCATGAAAGAACCTCCATGTCCAGAGGCAATGTATCTTCTCGGGGAAGAAAATATTATTATACAGTTGTTACCCCACTGCCTCCAATTTATGAAATTTTTCAGGAACTGACCATTGTGGGGTGTACTTTTGGTGTGCTCCTGCACAGAACATGTATATTTTAATTAGGAGAGCATGAATGTTCAAAACTGAGCTGTTCAAGGAAGAGCACTGAGCCCCATCTGCAAAGAAACTGCCAGAGAACATTTTCCCCTCACCAACAATGAGAAATACAATGTACGTAGTGCTTTGCCCCATATTTTTCTGCCCATAAACAGGGTGGGAGAGCTAGTGTGGTTTGAGTGTTGGACTACAACACTGGAGAACAGGGTTCAAATCCCTGCTCAGCCATGGAAACCCACTGGGTGACCTTGGGCAAATCATACTCTCTCAACCTCAGAGGAAGGCAAAGGCAAACCCCTCTCTGAACAAATCTTGCCCAGAAAACACAGTGATAGCGTGGCCTTAGGATGGACATAAGTCAGAAATGACTTGAAGGCACACAGCAACAACAACAAAATGGTGGAGAACTACAAGGATACATTTGCAGATGGATCTTTTAACATCTTGCTGCTCAGTTGGTCTTTTGGATATAACTTGGATTTAACTTGTAAATTGTTTAATTTTGTTTTAAATTTCATATTTGTACTGTTTTTAGCCTGTATTGTTTTTATAATGATGTTGTTAGCCACCTTGAGTCTCATTAGTGGGAGAAAGGTGGTATAGAAATGAATAAAATAATAATAATAATAACAACAACAACAGATTTGCTCTTGCTCTTTTTCTGATATTTCCTCGCAACCAGATTTTGCTTGAATTGAGAGAAGGATGTGTTCAGGATTTACGCCTTTTAAAAGGGCCGCTCCCATGGCAGTGGAGCAGTGAATCCACTCCCAATTTTAGCCCAAACTTTAAAGCAGCTATCCAAGGTGCTGAACCTGATTCCCAAAACAGAGCCAGTGTTGGGAATTCCTCCCTTAAAGTTTGGATTAAAATCCAGAGTGTATTCATTGTCCCAGAGCACCACTGACCATATCAGCTTGCATCCCCTGATACATTGTTAGCCCCAAGAGAATGCAGCAACCCTGAAATGGGGAAGAAAAGGCAATATTGTTAATATATTGCAGGTTCTAATTTGTTGGAAGTACGATATTGTAGTCTTAGCAACTGATTCCATCATTCTCTTCTTCCAGCCCCACATCTGAAATAGGTGGAGTGGTAAGACTGACTTTCTTAAGTGTCTGTCCTATGGGATGAGAATACATAGATAATGCAAATGAAGCACTTTGATCACTTGCAAATGCTGTAGATACAGCTTAAGTTTTATTGGCACGATTAATACTGTTTGAGTTCTGCATTTGAATTAACTTTGGCTGCATACGTTTTGAACTTCTGTGGAGACACCAATGTATAACCTGGCTGGAGTGTTGCAGTACCCCCCCCCCCAAAGGACCTTTTGTAAGCTCTACTTAAACCCTTGAGCAAGCAGGGATCACCAGCACTGAGGCCATGATATTGAGAACACTGCTGTGCTGGTCAGGGCACATTTCTAGGATGGAGGACTATCGCCTCCCCAAAATAGTACTCTACGGTGAACTCACCATGGGTCAGCGTAAGAGGGGCGCACCAAAAAAGCGATACAAGGACTCCCTGAAACAACATCTCAGGCTCGGCCAAATTGATCACCAACAATGGTCCGCCTGGCCTCGCATCGGGAGGCATGGAGACGCACTATCCACAATGCTGCAGCTTTATTTGAGAACTCATGCCGAACAAGTCTTGAAGAGAAACGACAATGCAGAAAGAATCACAACCTGGAAACATCACCCAAGGAAACCTTCTGCTGTGCTTTCTGCAACTGGACTTGTCTATCTCGGATTGGCCTTTTTAGTCATCAGCACGCTTGCAGAAAACGTGAGATGAGTCCTTCCTGAATCTTCGTTTGCGCAGAAAAGACAGAGACAGAGACTTAAACCCAGGCCTTGCAGCTACCCTGGGTCCTAGAGAAGGCTGGATATTTCTATGTGTGTCTCCCTTGCTCAGTGATCTTTCACTTCCTCCCTGCAAGGTTAATGTCACATGAAAGCATGAATCAGCCCCTTCTCAAAAATCACATGCTGAGACATACCAGCCATGTGAGTCACCAGAGAAAGGTCTGCGTCACATTGCTACCTGCTGGAAATACGATCCCATATTTGGCAGTGCTTGACTCATGCAGGTGAAGAAACGGAACACACTGGAGCGAGTCCTAAAATCCAAGACTTCATTAGAGACAAAGAGGCGAGTCATTTGATTTAATTAATCAGTTCCTTGCTTTGACCATGTAAACCTCATTTGTTTTTCCATTGAAAGCCCTCAAATTGCATTATTTAAGCATTAGTTACATTGATAGTCTATTCTTCCTCCAATGAGATCTAAACAGTATACATGGTTTTCCTCTCCTTACCATGTGATCTTCACAACAACCTTTTGAGGGGAGGGATGGAGGGAGAGTCACCCTGAGAGTTTCATAGGTTAGTGATTCCTGGACCTAGATCTCTATATAGCACTATAACCAGTATACCACACTGCCCATCTATTACCCATAAACATAACACAATGCAACATTATACCAAACTGAACATAATCCCTCCCTAACTTCCCATGATACACATCCAATCTCATACAAATCTTAAACACAACCAATTTCATCTGATGAGAAGTTAACAGATCACTCCCAGTTAGTACTTAGATGGGAATACCAGGTAACAATTGAAAGCATCCCCTAGCTAGATTCTGTAGAAAATGTAAGAAGTTAATTAAAGCCATTGTTTTTGTTGTTAGAAGCATAGATTTGGACCTAAGCAGACCGAATGAGGACAGGGGGTCTTGGAGATGTCTCCTTCATAGGGTCGCCATGAGTCAAAGTTGACTCATGACTCATGCAAGCTGAGGTGCTCTGGGAACTGTCCTTATTTCACTCACATTCAGAGCTCTTGCTTCTTTTACTAAATCCAGAATTAGAAAGACTTAGCAGATTCACCGATGAAAGCTAATGGTGTGATTGCCCTTTTGCCACTCTGTCACTTTGCTTAATTATCAGAGGGACCTTTGATAAATAGTGCAAACAACATCAGAACAGGACCGAAGGGTAAGAGGCCAGATGAGGGTGGCAGAGGAATTGTGTCTACCTGTCCAGGAAATAGATTAGGCTGGATGGAACAGGTTGCTACCACCATCATTAATTGCACCATATCAGTTGCACAGTGTTCCAATAATTGCCTTTCCATTTAAAGAAGAGCATGTTCCACTTTGTGGTTAAATTTTTGTACAAATGGAAAAAGCCTAGTGAACATCTGAAATAGACAATTTGTTCTGTTTGTTTAGGAAGGTTGATGAAATGGCTCAATAATGGACCTCTGGTCCTTAGGGACAGCCACCTCACAGGTAAGTTACATGATCAGCAGAATCACAAGATACATCTGTATTGGAGACTGGAGGCCTGTATTCTATTGACAGTCCCAACTAGAGCTGACCCATTGAAATCATGATTTACTCATATTGACTCAGGACATTTTCCGGGGCCAAATGTCCCGTTCCTGCCTGGCAAGCCCCAATCCCATTCCTGCCGTGGAATAAAGGAAAAATGTTCAAATGCTTACCTTTATTTTGCAGCAGGAATGTCCTCCCTCTCCCCAAGCTGGCTGGCCATAAATGCAGCTGTCATAAGGCTGCCTTTATGACCAAGAACTGAAATCCCGCTCATTCTTGCGAGAGAACGGGCGGGAGGGAAATGTGAAAATACCCCCCCAACTGTCAAAAATAAAAATCAAAGCACCAACCCCCACACACAAAAATTACGTTACCCGGGGGAGGAAGGGTGCCACTTACTTGGGTGTCCCATTCCTGCCCGGAAGTATCCAGAACAGACCTCCCTCCCTCCGTGGCTGTCATCGGGGGAGAGGAACAGGACACCTTTCAGACCACCTGTGATTCCTACAACAGAACAGGCGGCCCAAAAACAATGTTTCCCCGTGATGAAAATATTATGGGGAAATGCAGAATGAGGACGGGGTAGACATGGAAAAGGGTCAATGCCTTCTGAAAAGAAGATTTTTTCCCAACCTTATTCTGTGTCTCCCACGGATTAAATTGCCAGTCTGCAAAAGTCCTTACTATTCAGGAATTGATTTAATGGGTCTATCTAGTCAGGACAAATAAACTAGATTCAGACTTTGTAAACACTACTTGGGGGGTATGTGTTTGTGTACATGCATGTGTGCGCCTTCAAGTCACCTGTCGACTTATGGCGACCCCAAGGATTTCACAGGGTTTTCTTAGGCAAGGAATACTCAGAGTTGATTTTGTCAGTCCCTTCTTCTAAAATCTAGCCTACAGCACCTGGTATTTGTTGGCAGTCTCCCATCCAGAGCTGACCTTGTTTAGCTTCCAAGATCAGATGTGATCTAGTGCCTTTAAGGTATTTAGGTCCTACTGGTGTATACCTGGATACATATATAGTACTATAGGTACAGGATTTGAAATTCTCTCTCTCTCTCTCTCTCTCTCTCTCTCTCTCAAATCCTGCACATAAAATGCTCCCAATGAGTCAGGATGATAATGGCCAATATTCTACATCAGCTAACTTAGTTAAGTATGCTTGGTTAAGTATACCTAACTAAGTAACTTCTCTTGGTCTCCCCCACCCCAAGAAAAATCTGACAAAAATGTCATTTGCCTGTGCTCTGATCACTGACAGAATGGATTTCCTTCTCTCCAAGTAGCTGCTGCTAGTAAAGAGGTGAGGAGGGGGAGATACAATCATGGCAATAGTTTCACAGTTGCGTCTAAAAGGCTCATCTCATACCATAGTAAAGCGGCAAGGCAGCTGGAGGGTTCTGCTTTCCATGCTCCTTAGCACATGACATCGTCATTCTTCTGATGTTCTTGCCATTCCGGTCCCATGGGAGACCAAGGTAAACCCGTGTCCTTTTGCTGATTTGTTTTTCCAGTTAGCAAAAAGACACAGTTTTACCTTGGTCTTCCATGGGATCAGAATGGAAGAATGTCTCTCTCTCTGGCTTCTCTTCGCAAACAAAGATTCAGGAAGAATGACAATGTCATGTAATAAGGCAGGCAGCACATAAGATGGAAACGTCTGGCTGCCTTGCCACTTTACTTCAGCATGCAATAAGCCTCTAAGTGTATATGAAACTGTTATGGATGAGTAAATCTAACTCTTCTGTATTCACAATTGCTGCTTAGTCACAACTATGAATTGTAACACCCTCCCCGACCTACTTTACCAGGCATCGGTTGCATGGGGAAAGGAGATCCATTTTGCTGAGGACTGGAGTACAGGTGAATGACATTTCCATCACGGGGAGTGGGGTAGGCCAGGAGAGGTTACTTAGGTGAGTATAGTAAGTAGCTTATATAGAATAGTAACCATTTTTTTATGTTAGAACATTTTCTGGTCCATTTTAATTGCATTTTTAGGTATGAAGTCATTCTCAGTGGAATTTTTCAAATTTTACCAATCTTGAAGTTTCTTCCCCCCCCCCTTCAAAAAAAGTATCAGAAAAGTAACAGGCAACTTTGAAAATTTAGTAGCAATGAATTACTCCAATTGGATTTTTTGAAATTACATAATGAATTACAGTGGCACGCAGTATCCGTGGGGGATTGGTTCCATCTCCCCCCCCCCCCCCGTGGATACCAAAATCTGTAGATGCTCAAGTCCCTTCATATACAGTGACGTAGTAAAGTGGCATCCCTTCTATAAAATGGCAAACCACAAGATTTGCTTTTTGGATGTTTTCCCCCAAATAGTTTTGAGCTGTGGTTGATTGAATTGGTGGGTGCAGAACCAATGGATACGGAGGGCCAATGTAGGGGTTTTTAAATGTAACTTTCCAGTTTCTGAAGGAAAGTAGATGCAACATGAGATAGGTCTCCCTACACATTGTTGTTTCTATTTTATCTTACTGAAACCCAGTCACATGGAGACCAACAAAACTGACCAGACAAGTGAGGTATGTGTGCAGATGTTCAACTCCTCTCCACATGGGGCTGTTGTCCTAATCACAGTCATCTGACCTTCCTCAGCCTGCTTTTCTTTCATGGCAGGGGGACATACCTGTACATTTCCCTTGCAAGTGGAAAAGTTGTTTTAAGTAGATAGTATATTTACTAAACAAAGAATGGGTGATGTACTATATTCTAACAGCTTCAGGCTTTGCATGTTTGCCCCCATACACACCCTACTCCTGAGTCAACACGCAACGTCAATGGAGCTGACTTGCACGTAAGTATTTATGAGTCTATAGATTAAGGCTGCAAGACTATAGTTTCCTAACATGATAAGAGCTAGAACAGTTTTTATTAAATTTTATTTATTAAATATTTATAGTTTTGGTTATTTATATCTCACCTTTCCTTATGAGGTTCGCAATATAATTTAAACCAAATTCCAGCCAAAAGATTATCATAACAGTAAAAGCAATTAAACAATAAAAAACTGTTAAGTGAACTGTCCTATTGAAAACTAATATAAAACAGTTTAAAATTGTTTACATACCCTCCAACATTTCACAGGTGAAAAAAGAGACCGGTGTGGCCAAATAGCATTGGGATGTGATCAAGATGGCAAAAATTATTTTATTATTATTGTTTAAAAATGTAACAATGAGGAACAAAGCACAGCACCTCCCATAAAAAGACTCTTTTGAAGAAACCATTTGCAGTCGCGCGCGCCCCATATCCACAGAACCAGTATCCACGGTTTCAGTTATCCGTGGCTGAAAAAAGAGGGACACATACCATAGAGTCATGCTGGAAAATGCCTAGAGGGGCATCCTCTCTAGGAATTGCTAGGTCCTCCAACACAACTCTATGGTATGTTTATACAGGAGGTCCTTTATTTTAATAGGGTTTGCTATTATCCATGGTTTCACTTATAAATGGTAAGTCGAGGAACGTATCCCCAGTGGATACGGGGGGGGGTGACCTGCAATAGCCAAAAGCCAGTGTAAATGAAGAATTGTTTCTTCTATTGTAAATGAAGAAAGTATTGGAAGACTTTTTTTGATAAGCTGCTTATATGAATGTGAATACAATACATTATTATTTTTTAAAGCAAATTTGGAAAGTTTGGATCAAGTGAACAGAAAATATGAATGTGAACAGAAAATCTGAGGAAGTTATTAAAAGTTATTAAAAGTTTCCTCAGCTTTAGTGCAACCTTATCTGGGCTGTAATTAAGATTCAATTGCCAGTCAGCTGGGCTTCCACATGTGAAACTGGAAGAAACAACACCATCTTATCCTTTGCCTTTGGCAATTACTTGTGATGGCTTTGCCTATGACATAACCTCCAACATTTCATAGTTGAAAACTGGGACACATGTGGCCAGAGAACATCCATGTGTGGCCAAGATGACAAACGGTATTAACGAGGAAGAACAAACATGCTAGGAGAGGCAGCAGGAGTTTGCTTTTGCCAGAGTCTACAGGGAAGGGCAAGATTCTGCCACTATCTGTCATCTCCTCCCTTCTGAGTTAACTTGAGTACAAATTACTTTTGCACTCTGAACTCAGGTCGTGTCTATACGGTCAAAATAATATGTACGCAATGCGAACTTACAGCGAGCTGTTCAAACGGCTGTTCGCACAAATACATGTCATTCAGAAGGTGAGCAAATTCACTGCAAAGTCCATGTCTGCTGTGTCCAGGGCTTCATACAGATTTTAGGAAAAGATCCATACGACTTGTGAATGTGCGACCATTTGTACACTCCCGTTCGCACAGATATGAACAGGCAGCGTAATTTGATTAGCTGGATGAGCAGAGGGGGCAGGGCTACCAAAGAGGGAAAGTGACTGCAGCCGCCATGTTGGATTTTCGGCTAAGCAAGGGTCCGGTAACTCAATCAAATGGTGATTTTATACTCTTTTTTATTTCTTTTTCTTCTAAATACAAAATAACACCTGTGCGTAACACAGGAAACGTTTTTTAAAAAAATCAGCAATGGCAGATTTAAAATTGTGAATAAATCACTCGTGGCGGCCAGCTGGCTAGGGGGTCATGTGGTGTTTAGGGAGGAGTTTTGGCCGTGTAGGCAGATGACATCATTGTGAATGCCTGTCTTTTTGGACATGTTCGCATTTTTCCCCCTCGTATAGACAAGCCCAGTTTCCAAAAACCAAAGTAAACTGAAAACAAAGGGGAAGGTGAGAGGAGAAGAATGGAATTGGGGGCTTGTCCCCAGAATCGTTTCTGGGGATGGAATCTATATGGCAAAAATACTCCTCATAGAACATAAGGTGAATACCTTTTGTCCCAATGGGATCCCACATTATTTCTCCGTATTCAGAAGGAGGGAGAACAAAAACTCCAATACTCTGTGACTTTTCGCGTATTTTCGTTTAACTCCAAAGGAAATGAGCATTTCCACTCATTGGGACAACCGATTCACTTTGCTGGACATTCCCAATAAGAGCAGAAGTAGAAAGCTGATTGGTTGGATGTGCACAGGGGGGAGGAGATTACTGGTGCAAGGCGAGCACCTGTAACCACCCTGTTGGATTTTTGCCATAGCAATCATGTGCTGAGGCAATGAAACAGACTTTGTCTTTCTTTCATTCTGTTTATTTAAGCACAATAACACCTTGGATCTGCTTATTTAAAAAAATACCTGTGTGTGTGTGTGTGTGTGTGTGTGTGTTTGTCTCTGTGTATATGTCTGGGTAGGTAAATCTGAATAAAAAACTAGGGGAGTTTTACTAACCTGTTTAGGAGGTATTATTGATTGTGTAGTTTTTCTTTTGTTATTATATGTTGTTATGTGTTTTGATAAAATATTCAAAAATTTTAAAAAATACCATTCAGTGGCAGCAACTGGTGACAATAAAAACCTGAGTAATTCACTCACAGCCGCCATCTTGATTCACAGGCATCCCCGTTCGAACAATAAATGTGTATGGCTCCACATGCCTGTGATCTTGAAAAAAAAAATCATGGAGACAAATAAAAATGGCTGTGAATTGGCGTTACTGTGCATCAATCCACATTTTATTGCCTCATATAGACAAACCCTAGGACATATTGGGAATAGGTGAAAAAGTGGGATGACTGAGGATTAATTGGAACTGTCCCTATCAAATCAGGACGGTTGGAGGGTATGCTATGAGTCTGAAATGTAGACAGGACAATCTCTGGGAGCCCAAGAAGGATATTTCCAGACCCACCAAATGTAACCAGAAGGTTTAAAAACCCTGGATTTTCTGCTAAAAAAGATATGGGTAGGATACCTTGTTTCGGGGAAAAAAATCACACACTTTGGAAGCATGATTCTCCTCGATTTGCTGGCGGGGAGCGGTCTGACAGAAAATTGGCATAGCGGTTTCTGGGGGCCAAAAAACAGCTTCCGCGGCTAAATGATTCCCATCCCCTCTCTAATGTGTCTAGCTATTTCACCAGGTGAATGAACAGCAATGTAGCCCAGCCAGTAAGTGCAAGCATACATAATTTTATTGATTTTATGTATGCAGGCATAGTTATAGAGTTCCAGAGGTATGTCTGCAGCTTATATAAATGATAGGACTGAGCAAGGTGGAGAGAGAAAGTCTCATTAATCTTGTCACCTTTTATAACCACCTGTCAGGCAAGAAGAGGGTTTTAAGTAACATGACTATGTCTGGAAACATAGCTTTTAATTATGGAGTTTATCACACCAATCTCTTTCTCACAACGATGGTGGTAGTGAAGCAAATGGGAACATGCCCATTTGAAATAATTTATTATCACACCGTTTCTTCCATCAAATGAGTACACTGTGATTATGGTGCTTTACCAATCATCTGTCCTTCCTCAGTGGCTCTGTAACCCCATCCTCAGCACATGGATGTGTTTCTTAAAAAAAAAAATCCACAATTTTGCAATTACAGAGATACAATAAAATGGGGGGAAATCATTTTATCATATCCCCATAATTGCACAATCACAGCAAAAAGAAAAAGAAGAAAAGGCATGAAGAAAAAACAAGCTTCGTCAACTTAGAAATAATGAGGGGAGAGAGAGAGGAGAGGAGGAGGATCACTCCCCCTCATGCAATGCGACTTCCATCATACTGCTACTACTACAGAAGGGACTTATCCCACAAAGGGGAATACTGGCATGGCAGCGGTATTGAGAGCCATTGACAGGTTTTCCCCATCAGTGAAGAGGTGCACTACAGAAAAGCCTGGAATGAAAACCAGCAAAGGGATAGAGAAAACTTTATGTGATAAGGACTGGCCAAATTCACTAATACCTTTGTGTAACTCCGGAATAAAGCCTCGTGTGATCATCTCCTATATGGCTATATAGAAACAAGAAGCAGAAACTGGGGAGCTTTCAATGAAATCTTCAGAGGAAACTGGAGAATCATTTCACGATGCTCAAAAAATGGGTTTTGGACTCGGTGTATTCTTAAGGCCATCTTCAGGGGAATATTTAGCATCAGACCATTTATTGGACAAGTGAAAAATCAGGAACTCTCAAACTATTTAAAGGCTGCTGCTGTTGTTGTTGTTATGTGCCCCCAAGTCGATACCGACTTATGTAGACCCTACAGGTTTTCTTGGTAAGATTTGTTCTAAGGCCTTTGCCTTCCGAGGCCTTTGCCTTCCTCTCAGGCTGAGAAAGTGGGACTTGCCCAAGGGTTTCCATGGCTGAACAGGCATTTGAACCCTAGTCTCCAGAGTTAAAGTCAAATTATCAAACCACTGCACCACGCTGGCTCTCCATAACTCCAAACTGTTTTTTCACTTGTCTAGTATATGGTCGAGAGTTCTGGTCTAGAAATTGTGTTAAGTACTGTAGGGACCCCCTGTATTCTCTAGGGATTGGTTTGGGAGGGGGGGTTAGATACCAAAAACCGTGGATAATAGTGAACACCATTGAAAATAATGGGACTTCTGGTTTAAAATACCATGGAGTTGCCCTGGAGGACCTAGAAAATGGCTAGAGAGGACACATTTTCTAGGATGACTCTGTGGCAGGTGTGCTGTTTTGTGTCCCATGGATAATTGAATCGGTGGATATGGAGGTTCTGTTTTATGATTCTAAATTGTTCCCTGAAGAAGGCCTTAACACAGGCCAAAATGTGTCTGGCTTTTGAGATGTGTCTCCTGTTCTCTTTGTCTTGCAGCCAGTGCATTTAGTATCTATTTAACGAATAATAATAATAATAATAATAAAATTTATTTATACCCCGCCCCTCTGCTAAAAACAATCGGGGCGGCTTCCAACAATTAAAACATTATAATAATAACTAAAAACACCACCCACACCACCCTCCCCCATAAAAAGACATTAAACACAGTAAGATTAAAACCTTGAAGAGGGAAAGAAGGCTATTTAGTAGAGATGGTCAACTAGAACAGGTCTGAGAGTCAGTTTTCTGCCTGTGGGATCCTCCAGGGGCCACATGAACTGCCAAAAATGCCACACACAATGTGTTATAGCGTATCTGAACCAGTTACAAGCCACTAAAACAGCCTTGGCGACATCTGCAGCCGCAGGGCCACACTTTTCCCATCCCAATTTGTCCACCCATTTAGGCAAGCCCACTTTTGCATATGATACCATTCTTCACAGTTTAGCCATTAGAATGTGTAATGAGAAACTATATTCCGTGCCTAGCAAAGAGATACAGCTGGGGTGCCTGGATAAGAACTTATTTCCCAAAGACTGCAGTGTAGAATCCTTTGTGTGCTTCCCTGAAAGTAAATCCCACTCAGTTCAGATATCCTCTAACATATCACAGAGAAAAATTGGGACACAGATGGCCAAGCAGCATCAGAGTATGGCCAAGATGGCAAAAGTTATCGATGAGGAAGGACAATCTAGAAGTGGCTGCAGCAGTTTGCTTTTGCCTGAAGCTACTGGAAAGGGCAAAATCCCATTCCTGCTCTCCTCCGCACTGCTGAGTTAATTGAATGTCAACTACTTTTGCACTTTAAACTCAGGACTTTATCACATGATAAATTTGTTGCACAATTGCATTGGCTTAGTTCCTTGTTTGATCTTTTCTTATGCCACAACATCATGACTCTCACATTGCTGCATTGCATTTCCCTCATTGCTGAATCATCTCTTTTCATTGACAGGAAAAAAAGTTAATGGCTCCAATATCATTGCTGTTCAACAATTGTTCTGGTGCTATCATTTCCTTCCACAGCAGTTTTAATATTCCAGTAGTCATGTGGTGTGAAGAAGCCTGATTCTCCCCTTCTCCCTCTCCCTATTCCCAAGCAGGGTGAAGGCACTCCACTTCCAATGTCTGGACAGAAAGGACATCACAGGAACAACATTGCTTTTACTCCATTAAGCGGTTCTTATTTTTAAAAAAAAATACATTTGTTTTGCCATAATTGTGCAATTGTGCTGTCATGGCGGATCGCAAGCATGCTGCAATTATGCAATTATGGCAGTGTTTTCATAACATATATTAAAAACAAAACAAAGCAAAGCAAACAACACAACTTCAGTTTTCCAGTATATTTACTTCTGTATGGCGTATGTGGAAAAGCAGAGAGAGAAATTAAACAATTGCGCTGCCATGACAGGTCTCGAGCATGTTGCAACTATGCAGTTATGCAATTATCTATTTGTGTGAAGTGCCAAAACTGCACAATTCTGGCATTTTTTTTAAAAATGGGTGGACACAGGTTGGACGGTGAGGTCAAGCGAAGCAATATAGAAGATTGATTGTGGGAACATGCATCACCAAAGCAGCACCATAGTACTATTGGAGAGAAGGTGCAATGATGATTGTTTGCATACTGGTATGTTTTTGTTTGTTGCAAGACAACAGGCCGATGTGATAAAGCCCTCAGTTCACAGAAACTGAAGTAGCCTGAGGACAAAGGGGGAAAATGGAATATTTCAAAAGCAGCTGAAATCAGGACTGTCCCTGGCAAATCAGGACAGTTGAAGTATATGTAATAATCAGTTGGACGTAGATTTACACTAAGTAAACATGGTATAGGATCTCAGCCATTGTTTCTGGAGAAATGCTTCCAACACTCCCACTTCCAAGGGCTCATCTATATGAGGCAATAAAATGTGGGCTGATGCACACTAATGCCAATTCGCAGCAGCTTTCATCTGTCTCCACACAATTTTGGCAGGATTGCAGGCATGCAAAGCTATCCGCATTCATTGTTCAAATGGGCATGCCTGCAAATCAAGATGGTAGACGCGAATGAATTACCCACATTTTTATTCCCACCAGTTGCTTCTGCCTAACAGTATTTAAAAAAAAAAAGAAGCAAACCCAAGGTGCAGAAGTGTGATCTTCCACTTAAATAAACAGGGGGGAAGGCTGTTTCATCACCTCAGAGCATGATCACTATGGCGAAAATTCAACATGGTGGTTCCGGGGGCTTGCTTTTCCAGCAAGCTCCACCCCCTGTGCACATCCGACCAATCAGCTGTCCACTCTGAGAATGCGCAGTGATGCGAATCAGCTGTCCTAATGAGCGATAGTGCACACTCCCACACATTATTTTTTAAAATATGGGGAAAGCCGCTAAGGCTTTTCCTGTGGGGTATTTGACATTTTGGCCCCTCTCCTTCTGAATATGGCGGGTTGATACAGGATCTCATTTAGACAAAACATATTCTCCTCGAAATTCTATGAGAAGTATTTTCACTGTATAGACAATCCTCAAGTACTCTAGCAATTGCTGCTCGGCTCAGAGGGAACAGGAAACTCTCTGGAAAGCCCAGCTGCACTAAAACACTAGCTCCACTTTGTTCAATAGATCTTACTGTCTTGCATGTGCACTTATGACTGCAGGCTTAGACTTTCATACATTGGTCATACTAGTTCCTTCCGCAGGAAAAAGCCTACTTTATGAGATGCAGGAAGATGAAAGGAGCAGCTAGAAAGGCGAGACCAGGAGATACATGCCTCCTCCTTCATTTCCCAGTCAGATTCCCATCAGTAGATTTCCTGCTTGCTCCATAGGAGATTTGTTTCCTTATGAGAAAGTGTGGCGATGTGACCAAAATCAGGTTTTGAGTGCTTCTCATTCCTCTGCAGCTTGGGAAACGAGTCAGGAGGGGCAGCAGATGTGACTGGAAGCACATAGAAAGACTAGTGTGTGTGTGTGTGCGCGCACGCGCGCACACGCGCGTGTGCACTTGCTTTTCCTTTCCTTTCCTTTCCCCTCCCTCCTTAGGGTTGTAGATACTGGAGGAAATGAGGATATTCCCCCCAAAAAATATATTCCCGTGAAATTTTCCTTCAGTCCCCAAATTTCTAGCATTGTAATAATGGAAAACTTCATTTAAGCCTTTAGAAATACAGCTTAGGCATCCAAAGAAAAGGAGCAGGCCAAGTGACCAAGGGAGTGCGAACACAGCAAATAGAAGAGTTCTAGGAGCTTGACTAGGCAAAAAGAAATAATGCACGTACCTTCACATTATAGGCAAGTCACAGCAGCGTTCTTCTGTTTCTACAGCGTTTTGGCAAAAACAATAGTATGCAAAGCTCTCCTCCACGATGTTCACACATCCATGAATCAAGATGGTGGCCATGTCAGTTTTGCATGCGGGGGGGGGCAAAGAAGGCAAAGGGCACCCAGCCAGTGCAGCACCCAGAGACAAGGAGGAGGGCAACCACCACAAGGAAGAGGAGGAGACCTACGTACCCTTCACCCATCCCAGCGGCATCCTCCAAAAGCTGCCTAGCCAATCGCTTGGAGAAGGAAGAGGAGGACAGCTCTTCACCACTTCATCTCACCTTCCGCCAGAGCGGTGAAAAGCCTTCCCCCTCTTCCTTCTTCCTTCCCTTTGCAACCAAAATCAGAGGCTGCTGCCGCTGCCCCCACTGCCACCAGGATGAGTGAAGGGCAGGCAGGTCTCCTCCTCTTCTTCATGGTGGATGCCCTCCTCCTTGTCTCTGGACATTGCGCTGCCAGGTTCTCTTTGCCTTCCTCTCCCCTCCACACAAAACAACATGGCTGCCATCTTGAATCATTGCCATATTGACTTTTGACAGTACAGTTTTTAAAAAGAATTACAAAAGCACATGTTCGCTAGTGCTTGACAGAAAGCCCGCACCTTCATACATCCAACCAAGCAGATGAAGAGTACTGCTCCCTCAGTACTGTGCAAGAAATCGCATCAGTGTTCAAAAGAGCAGGAATGCACATTTCCCTTGGAGCTTTTTTAAAAATATGGGAAGAGTCGCAAAGGCTTTTTCCCATGGAGTATTTGGAATTGGGGGGGGGCTCCTTCACAATACACTGAATCACCACAAGATCCCATTAGGACAAAAGGTATTCTCCTCACATCCTATGAGGAGGTTTTTCACCATCTAGACAACCTATCAACCATTTTTAGTGTCTCACTTTCTGCAGTGCTAAAAATTGAAGAACTAAAGGAAAATTTCATGTGGAGGGGGAAATGACCCAATTTCCCACACACACACCTTTATTTTTCCAGTGATTCTCACACACAGTGCTTAAAGTAAACTATCTCATATGTTTCCACAGGAAGTAGTAACTCACTTCTTGAAACCTGTATGATTTTGCATACTGCATGAAATAGTGTCTTTTTGTGTCTCTGTGGGATTTTATTTCATCCACTGATTTCTCAGGAGCCAGTGTGGTATAGTGTTTTGAGCTTTGGACTATGACTCTGGAGACGTGGGTTCAAATCCCCACTCAGCCATGGAAACCCATTGGGTAACCTTGGGCAAAGTCACAATCTCTCAGTCTCAGAGGAAGGCAATGGCAAGCTTCCTCTGAGCATATCTTGCCAGGAAAACCCCAGAAGTCAGAAGCACCTTAAAAGCACACACTGCCACAACTGATTTGCCATCAATATTGCCTGATTTCGTTCATTACCTCCCAGTCTTCTCATACAGAAAAGTCCTGCTGGATCAGATCCAAAGGCCTATCTTTTCCAGCATCCTGTTGCACCAGAATGGCTAACCATATGTCCCACTGGAAGCTGACAAGCAGGCTATGATTACCATAACTCCATCCTATGGAATTCTGGGATTTCTAGTTCTGTGGTGTGTTTAGAATTCTGTGCCAGAGAATTCTAAGTGCCTCACCAGACTACAAATCCCAGGATTCCATAGGATGCAGTTGAAGTGGTATCAAGTGCTATAACCGTAAAGGCATTTCTAGGTCCCCCAATGTGATTCTATGGTCAGCTTCTGGCCCACGCATACCATAGAATCCCACTGGAGGACCTAGAAATGCCTAGAGATTTGTTCATTTCAATAGGGTGTGCTATTACCTGTAGTTTCGCATTTCCACAGTAAGTCCAGGAACATATTCCTCCATGGATATGGGAGTTATACTGTACATTTAAAATCACAATATAAAAACATAAACAAAACTTATAAAGCAAAAATCAAACATTTAAAAACAAGAATAACAACTTTTTTTAAAAAAAAAAATCAAAGATCTGATAGACTATGCATTTTTTGTTACTGCCTGTAGAAAACTCCATGGAGCCAGCCTGACTTTATTTGGGAGATAGTTTCGTAAAAGAGGTTAGGGTTATGAAGTTCTTCATAACGTTCAGGTGGAATCTCTTTTCTTGTAGTTTGAGTCCATTGCTCTGTGTTCTAGTTTCTGGAGCAGAGAAAAAAAGCTTGCTCCAACTTCAGTATGACATCTCCCAAATACAGTATTTAAACATGGCTATCATGTCACTTCTTAACCTTCTCTTCTCCTTGGCTATGATCCTTTAGGTAATGCAGTATAATAGTTCCACTACATTTCCCACGGACTTGACGTTGAGCTATTACAGCCCACTAATGGGCTTTCTTAGCACCTCTGCAATGTAGCTGAGTATATGTAAGGTAATATAAACTGTGATAGAGGATTCTGACCATAATCTGTGAATATCCACCACAGTCCTCCAGAAGTCTCAGTCAATGATGTAATCATTTTGTGCCTGGCTATAGGGACATAGCCAGACACTTTTCCAACACCCCACACACTCTCCATCAGCCACAGAATTGCTATGGGGCTGAATTGGGGGGGGGCAGAGGGGGCATTTCAGTAGGTGGAAGAGAATGCCAACCTCCAAAACAACCAAAAAAAGGACATACACATGCATAATGTACATGTGTCTTGAGGACCCTGGTGGATCTCAGCAGATGATCTAATTATTCTTTGTCTGGCTACAGGAGCATAGCCAGACACTCCGCCAATGCCTTCCCAATCTCTACCAGCCATGAAATGGCTGCGGGAGGGGGGGGAGGCTACAGCATTTAAACAGTACATCGAAGGGAGGGCTTTGGCCCTTGCAGAAGGTAGAACTGAATACCAACCTCCGCAATGACCAAGAAAATATATACACAGGCATAAGAAGGACTTAAGCCTGCATATGTCACTAACAGGATGCCAGCCACTGATTGTGCTATGCAGTCTTTGTGCTGAATGGCTACATTGTGCAACCAAATGCACAAATGAATGTGCAACCAGAAGTGCATGTGCATTGTGCAAGATGTACCACATGTGCGAATCCACTTCAACAAACTCAATCTGAATATGGATGTTCCACATCAAGCAAAACGTCCAACCACTTCTGTAGGGGAACTTACACATTTGTGAGCAACCAACAAGATTCTGTCCTGAATCTGTAGGTTTTCTCAGTTTCCCATGGCAAATTTGAGTGCTACCTTTCAGTGTTTCAGGACATCATCGCCTGCCCTATGAAGAGGAGGTTCCAGCTTTCCTTATCCCAATTAAGCCAGGGCGGGGGGAACCCAATTTGTTTAGGCATGTATCAACTTTGATATTGTTGTGATGAAGTGAGACAAGAAGGCGAGACAATTGGAAGATAAAATATTTTTGGCTTTGATGATTAGAGGATAAAATGTTTTTTTCCCATACCAACATGCAGGGCATATCTTGATTAAGATGTTCTGGCTGAAGTGTTGTTGTGTCTAGTGCTTGGAGAAAGCAGAGAGATAACAATGAAAATGGATTGTGGGAGGCCACTTTGATGCCCAAATCAACAAGTTATGTAAGGACAGAGTGAAATGTTATAAAACGAATGCAAGGGTGGAAAGATGAAGTTGCAGGGAAATTTTGTGGACTGTTTAATCCTTCAACCAACCTCCAGTACTTCCTTATAAATAGTCCCCAACCAAGATCTAAAAGCAACCTAACCTGGGAATGGAATAATTAGCCTGGAATTGTGTTAAGAATTAATTACCCATTGTTACCTGAAGAGGTGGGGGTACTTTAGAGCCCCACTCGTGATATTAATATTTGGGGAAATTATGATTAGCTCAAATTGAATGCTGTGAGAAGAGGGTAACTTTGGGACCTTTTCACCTATGTATATCAGTACTAACTGCAGAGAACTCCAGGTGAAATTTAAATACAGTTGTCCCTCTGTATCCACGGATTTGGTATTCACAGATTTAAGTATTCATCGCTTGGAAATATTCTTTAAAAAATAATGCAAAAAGCAAACCTTGATTTTGCCATCTTACATTAGGGACACCATTTTGCTAAGCCATTGCACATAATGGGACTTGAGTATTCATGGATTTTGGTATCCACAGGGGGTCCTGGAACCAAACCCCAGCGAATATGAAGGGATTATTGAAGAGTTTAAGGCAAAAAGGTTGGATAGAGGAATAGATTCGGGAAATAGAGTGATACCTACCAGTCTTTTGAAGAAGCGAAGTAGTCTGAGGGTGGCACCAGACGTCTGATGGGGGGGGGGTGCCGACAGAGCATGGCTGGGTGTTGTCCACAGCGGCACACTTTGCTATTATTTATAAGCCATTTCATGCCTTGGAGGTGTGTTTTGGCTACTACAATGGCTAAATGACTCTCCCATGGGAGGAACAAAGGAGAACGAAACTTCACTGATTGTCTTAGGTGACTGGGAGATAGGAATTGATTTGTTTATGACAACCTCATATTGTAGGGCAGGAGTGGGCTCTGAGGGATATTTCCTGGGAATTTGAGTTGTGTAGGTCACTTGATTGTTTAGGATGTGTGACTCATTGCCAAGGGACCCAAGAAGGAATTAGCACATACCTCTTTAATAATTTTGTTTACTAAGGGTTTCTACTTAATCCTATCTTGGGTGTGCTTCCTAAAATATTTCTAAGACTCCTTCTCAGGTCCTTGTGACCTCCATCTGACCTCATTTTGGATCACCCCAGTCTACTTGACCCCTTTAAGTGTCCAATATTGCCAATTATGAAATATTATAGGGAAGGGGTATTAGGGAATGGTAACACAAAACACTCAACCCTTCAGTTCAGCTTGGCTTCTCTCAACCTTCTCTTCCCTTGGACCAGGGGAAGCCCTGCTTCAGGCCTGTGCTAAGAGCATTCTCAGCTTCCTGAATATAAACCTCTTGATATTTGTTAGTTTCATTTAGATCCTGTTTTTCATTTTACAAGCTCATATATGTGGCTTTAACTTTCCCCACTTCATTCCCCCAAAAGAACAAGACTCCAAGGTATGAGAGAAAGTGACTAACCCAAGTGACTCTGCCCGTTGAATTTCCAGGCTCAGTGAAGACTTGAACCCAGATTTCCCAAGACCTACTCCAACGTTCTAAGCACTGCACCACATTCTTACCAGCATCTTAGGGGTATAGCTACAGGAGACATTGTCAGCCTAGTGAGAATTTTGCTCCCCCAAATGAAATCTTCCTTCAGTCCCCAAATTTCTAGCATTGAGGAAAGGGAGACAATGAAAATGGTTGACACCTAGAACTCTTCTATTTGCTGTGTTCACCTTCCCTTGGTTAATTGGCCTGCCCCTTTTCTTTGGATGCCTAAACTGAATTTCTAAACTCAGCTAAAGCTTTCAAGTTACTGCAATGCTAAAATCTGGGGAATGAAGGAAAATTTCATTTGGGGGCTGTGAATACCAAATCCGTGGATACAGAGGGACAATTGCTGTTGCGGGGGGGGGATGCCCTTATTTGCACTGCTGATCTCTGTGGAACTTGTTTCAGTAGTCAAGATTGAATAGTTAATACATATGATCAGCAGGTATGTGAAAAGCTGCTTGTTCATCTGCCCTTCTGAAATGCTCATTTGCAAGTCATCCCATCCACTCCCTCTTCTCCCTAAGTCTCAAATCTTGCATTTATGTTATCTCAGCAAACACATGTTTGAGGATGCATGCCTGCTGAGATAACTGTCCAGTTCCCTCTGGCACATGATGGAGAAAAGACAAAACAAGTCAACACATATTGAAGGATGTGGATTCCTTTGATTCCATTTTGCTGGGAATCCCTTCTCGCCAAGGTCAAACTGCGTGAAATAGACACAAAGTTTTTGAGTCTCTGCAATGTGCACTTTCAATGTATGTGTGTGATCCTCCCCAGACGTACCTGCCAAGAATTATGATTCATGACAACAGCAGCAAAAACATGGTCCTCTTTCTCCCTCTTGGGATATTTCCCCACCAGGGTGAAAGCAACGAGCCAAACTAGACATGAAATTATTCCTGTCATTAGCCTTGTCCCTGTCATAACATGACAGGTTAGATATTGGGCCTCCCTCCAGATGTTCTGGGATTGCAACTCCAACAGCCCTAGCCAACATAACCAAGGGTGTCTAATACTGGGATTTGCAGCTGGAAGGACCACACAGTTCTCACAATACCCCATATAGAAAGAGACAGGCAGGCAGGAGAGATGGACAGATGGGTGCATAGGCAGGTAGACAGGTAGCAGGAAAGGGGAGCTAATCAAGCAGGGGGGCATAAGGACCAGAACCTTAAAAGATTAAATTTGGGGCTACAGTTCCCAGAACTCCCTGGCCAGCAGGGTCACTGGGGGTTGCTGGGAGTGATAGTCCAAAAAAGTAGTATTTCCAAGTTCTGATGGGGGACTTTAGTCCTTTGCCCCGGTCCACCATGGTTCAGTGTTGTGTCAGCTTTAGCTCAATGTATCTTGCAGGAATTCCCAGCTTGGATATGACCTTCAGGTCTGTGAAGTGGGGATGGATGGAGAATAAATGGCTTATTTGAATACGGAAATCGGCTACTGGGCCAGGCCTAAATTTAGACAGTGAGGCTGGGCTTGGTGCAGCAGTGGCTGCTCCCAGGCTCTGAAACTCCCTCCCTAGAGAGGCTAGGCTGGCACCTCTCTCTACTCTTCCATAAGGAGGTGAAGGCCTTTCTCCTATAATTTAACATGGAACAAGCATAGATGTGCAATAGTACCTTGCACATCTGCTTGGAAGTAAGTGCCTGTCTACACTGAAGAAATAGAGCAGTTTAATACCACTTTCTCCACCATAGTTCTGCCCTATGGAATCCCAGCATTTGTAGTTTTGTGAGGTATTTAGCCTTTTCTATCAAAGAACTCTGGTGCCTCACCAAACTACAAATACCAAGATTCCATAGGATAGAACTATGGTGGATACAGTGGTGTCAAACTGTTCTATTTCTGCAGTGTGGACAGGCCCGTGGTCTCACAGAAGTCATGGAAACACACCAAGTAAGTGTATATGTTAAGGTTTGCTCTGCCCCTCACACATGGAAACTGGCCTCTCCATCTGATCACGCTGCCTTCCCCCTTCTCCTCTTCTTGCATTCTCCTTCCTTTGGAAGTGGCGGCAGCAGCAGCAGCAGCAGCAGCACATCGCCTGATCTTTTTCAGCATCCAATTAGAATCCAGCTTTCCATAAGGCAAGGCAGAAGTGCCCTCCTCATTGGCCCTGCATAGTTTTCACTGCAGTCAGTCGCCATGGCAATAGAGCACAGATGCTGCCCATCTACTGTGGTCCTCTTGACTCCTTAAAGGTTGGCTCAGCATCCTTAACCCCTTCATGGTTTGCTGCAGGTTGGTTATTGCTCCGATGGAAGCTGTTTCTGAGTTTTTATCTCAAATTCAAGCTCCTTCAACCTGTCGGGAGAAATCACAGGCTTCATTTGCCTTTCCCCCCCTCCAACCCTCTCTCTCTTTTTAGGTGGCAACTCACCTCCTCCCCAGTTGAGCCGCTCGGAAAGCCTGCTAGCACGGGCCTCAAGCACTTTGTCTGGGGAGGTGGTGACTTGCCTCCTCCCCAGTTGAGCCACTCGGAAAGCCTGCCGGCATGGGCCTCAAACACCTTGGCCAGGGAGGTGGCAACTCGCCTCCTCCCCGGTGGAGCCACTTGGAAAGCCTGCCAACTCGAGTTTGATCGGCTTTCCTTCCCCATGGGGGGAAAGCCAAAAACCACCCATCCCCTCCCCACGGCCTCAGCTTTTCTCCCAACAGGGAAGGAAAACCGACCAAGCTCGCACCGCTCGCTACAGGTTTGGTCAGCTTTCCTTCCCTGTGAGAGGAAAAGCTGAAAACTGTTCACTCACTCCCTGTGGCCTTGCAAATACGCGAATTCTCAAATCTGCAAATTAGAAAGCTGTGAATTTGAAGGGAGGACTGTAACATATTTCTTTCCCAATAATGAAACCACTGATTAGTCAGTCCCACATATACCTCTTCCTTCCCGATGTCTCATAATGTAAGTTCATTTTAAAGATTTTAGCACTGTCTTTCACAGGGCCCACCCTACCCATAGACAGAGTGATGTAGTCACCTCAGGTATCAGAGCCTAAGCATCCTGAAATTTGTTACCTACTCTGATACCACCCCCACCCTTCCAATAATTCATCAATTGACTACACAGTATCTTATAAATTGGCCTATTACAGTTGTCCCTTGACATTCACGGATTTGGCATTCACAGTTTTAAGTATTCACAGCTTGAAAATATTGTTAAAAAAATAACAATCCAAAAAGCAAACCCTGATTTTGCCATCTTATATAAAGGACACCACTTTGCTATGTCATTGCATATAATGGGATTTGAGTATTCACGGATTTGGGTATTCACGGGGGGTCCTAGAACCAAACCCCAGCGAATGTGAAGGGACAACTATATTGGCACCTCACGGGGTTGGTAGTAGATCAGGGCCTCCCAAATGCAAGGACTCGAGGTGTACTCAGAAATCCTAAGGAAGAAGCCATCCCAAATTCCCAAAAGACATGCCTGCGTAGTAATTATGTGGATCCCCTGCCCCTCAGACTGGTAGTTAGGGTGGAAATGGGCTGATTCTCCTGGACATACATGGAAGTGAATCATTCACTTATTCAACTGAAGTGGCCGGACACTCTTTGCTCTGCAAAACTGGTTTCCTCCCACACTTCTCCTAGAACAATAGAAGGTTGCCTGACACCCATCAGTCTTAATGTTTCAGCCATTAGCTGTCCTGAACTCACAATAGCAATTGCCTAAGGAGCAGCGGGGTATGGGTGCAGGATCAGCAGAACAAGAGGTGCAGTCCTAGGTTGTCACCAATTGTCCATACCAGATGCAAGATAAATCAATAACCAGTCCAGAGATCAATAGAGTCAGGTGTGAGGTCCGGGTCCAGGGTCAGCAAGTGGTCCAGAGGACCCAGTGCAGCAGTCCAGAGAATTAAGTCAGTATGAAGCCAAGGCAAAGCAGAAACACTGAAGAGTGCAACAGCGAAGATAAGGAGTTGTCAGCACCGAGGCTCAACGGAAATCTGCTGGAAGATTTATAGCCAGATTCTCAAGGCCAGGTGAGCCTCATTAACAAGTAATTAGGTCAGTATTTAGTATTTAAACAATGCTGAGCATAGTGTTTCTCCTTCCTGCATTCAGAGAAGGAAGGCAGCATGTCATCTGGATGATCTATTACTGGCTGGCAGACTGTTAGTTATTCAGTGTGAGGTATGTTTTCTCTATCTGCTTTAGCTGCCCTCTCAGAGAGAGTCAGGGCAGTCTCTTCAAGGTGAACCAGGCTTTCTCTGTCTGCTTCATCTGCATTCTCTGCTTTCTCCTCCTCATCCTCTGAGTCCTCCGCAAGGGCGTTCATGACATTAGCAATAGTTAACAAAGCCAGAGCTTCCATAACTATGAGAAACTCCACCAAATATTGTATTCCACTCATAACACCCCTTCAGGGGGAATATTGAATATAATTATCACCCCAAAATACAGCCAAAGTGTGCTCAGTTTCCCAGAGGCCATCACTCTGTTGGTTTGCTGGGTCACCTGGCACATCCAGCCATTCTTTGTCTCTGCATGAATTTCTGCTCTTCAGATAGGTATTGTATAGCCCATCATCCCAAACACTATTTCCCTATCCCAATACTTTCTACATTCTTCTATCGCCTTGTGTGAATGCTTGAAGCCTGGGTGTATGTACTGTCTATGTGCATTCCCCTGATTATTTTTTCAATAAAGACCACTTTTATTTTATCCCTTGGCTTGGAGTCTCCTCTGTTACTGCTAGTATACATAGGTCAAAAGATGCTGCCATTACCTGCCCTCTCACTGCCACTATTTGAGCTAATTAAAATTCCCCATAGAAATATTGATTTTTGGTAGACATGCTTGGAACTTCCATGGACTTCAGTAATTCAGGTAACAAGTCGTTAGTTGTTTTCTTTGTTATATAGAAATTTTTACTGCCAGCACTTGTGGGATTTAGTGCTTCATGTGCCAAAGCCACTTGCCTGGTTTTACAACCTAGAAAAGTTACTTTTTGCACTACAGCTCCCAGAATTCCCCCAGGCTGTCATGCACCGTGAATTGGAGGAGGGAGAGAGGGAAGAGTGTTATTTGCCATTCTGCCTCAGGCAGCAAAATGCATCAGGCCACCCCAGCTTCTTATTTACTTTCCCATTGGAAAACTGCAGGTGGTGTAGAGGTTTCCACAAGTCTTCTGTAAAAGAAAGGTTTCTGTAGAGAGGAAAGGCGCATGTTAATAACCTTATGTAATCTAGTTTCCAAAAGGGAGGGAGGAATGAGAGCAGCAAAGTCGGCAAGAGCCACAAGGGACTGTCATCACAAATTATTTATCAAGAGGTCGGTGCCATTTGCCTCTCTAAGTGACATCTTCTACAGCCAAGTTTGGAAATAACCACACTTTTATGTTCCTCCTTTTCACAGGCAGGCTAATGAGGCTTCTCCTCATTGGAGCAGAAAACAAGAGAGTTTTTAAACAGTTCTTCCCTTGGAAGAGGTCCACTTTTCCTCCAGTCACAGGATTTCAAAACAGGGTTGGCACTTGGCTGCCATGTTCCCATAGGAAGCAGAAATTGGAGAACATCCAATGGAATCTACAGAAGAACATGGAGACACGTCTCTAGATGTTTAAAGGATAATTGTTTTAAAAGCCCAATCTGTTTTGGCCTGTGTATATTCTTAAGGCCTTCTTCAGGGTCTATTTAGAATGTAACTTCAAACACTTCTGGACCAGGGGCAAACGCACATTACACAACGGCATTGCTATTATTGTGCTATTAGCATTATAGTGCTATTGTGGGAGCCAGTGTGATGTAGTGGTTTGAGCATTGGACTATGACACTGGATTCAAATCACTGTTTGGCCATGGAAACCCACTAGGTGATCCTGGACAAGTCATACATTCTCAGTCTCAAAGAAAGAGAATGGTAAACTCTATCTGGACAAATCTTGTCAAGAAAACCTCATGATAAGTTCACCCTAAGGTTGCTGTATGTCAGAAGCAACAGGCAAACAACAACAATGCAATTATGCCACTTTAACTGCCACAGTTCCATTCTATGCAATCCTGAGATCTGTAGTTTGGTAAAGAACTTGAACTCTGGCTGTGAATTCTAAACTGCAAATCCCACCAATGGCACTGCCTTTCCACAGTGGTGGGATTGAATGACCCTATGAGGCAAGGACAGGTTGCATACCTGTAACAATAGTTCTTTGAGTGGTCATCTGTGAACTCACACAATTGGAGCATTCCTGCACTTGCACAGTGCATCTTTGGTGATGCACTGCACAGGTGTAGGAATACCCAATTGTGTGAGTCACAGAGACCACAAAGAAGAAAAGGCTATGCTGACAGCAGCAGTGCTACTGGTAGGGTCTCCTATGTCAGACAGATTTTTACTTGGGAGTGAGACTAAATGTGCCAAACAACTACAGGACAGCAAAAGTAGTGGAGGGTAACACTAGTGGAGGATCTCTCAGAGACAACAGCAGTGGCATCAGGGCTAAGGAGGAGGAATGGTAACCCCCTTTTGAATATCTTCTACCACAAAAACCCTATGATGAGATAATCCAAAATGAAACAAGAGATAGTGCCAGAAGATGAATCTCCCAAATCAGATGGCACTCAACAAGCTATAGCAGAAGACAACTATGAGTACCGCTATGGCAAATGACACAACAAGACAAAAGGAGATTCAGCTGTTGATGTGCTCAGAGGTGTAGGAAAAGTCCGAAGATGCACAACATATATTATAGGAACATGGAATGGGAGAAATATGAACCAAGGGAAACTAGATATAGTAAAACAAGAAGTGCAACATATAAACATTGCAATACTAGGTGTTAGCAAGCTAAAGTGGACAGGAAAGGGACATTTTGCGTCAGATAATTACACAGTCTTTTTTTACACAGGAAATGAAAATCTAAGAAGAAATGGGGTGGCATTAATAGCGAGGAGAGATGTAGCAAAGGTAGTCAAAAGATATAAGGCAAAGTCTGACCAAATCATATCAATAAAACTTCAAGGAAAACCCAACAATATAGTCATCCAAGTTTATGCTCCAACTGCAGAGGCAGAAGAAGAAACGGAAAGATTTTATGCTGGAGTCCAGGAGGAAATTTATCATACACCAAAACAGGACAAAGAAAACTACTATTGAACCCAGGCCTTCCACATTGCACACAACGTGCATGTATGTGTGTATATCACACCCACCAACTGTCCCAATTTGGCAGGGACAGTCCTGATTAATCCTCTGTCATCCCAATTTTTCAACTGCTTTTCATATGTCCAGTTTCTCTCTCCTTCCCCCACTTCCCCCCATTGTCCTCAACTCAGCAGGGGAGAGAAGAAAGGAATGGCAGAAACTTGTTCTTCCTAGGAGGCCCAGGCAAAAGCAAATTGCTGCATCCTCTCCTACCTTGTGTATGCTTCCTCATTAATACCTTTTCCAGTCTCGACCACATTCTGATGCTGTTTGGCCACATGTGTCCCAGTGTTACCCAAAATGTTCTTATTCAGATCTTAACTAGGGGAATTAATTAGCTCAAATAATTGGCAGCTCAAGATTGGGTAACTTGCGGGACCTTTTCCCCTATGTATACCAGTATGGTTGTCAGAACTCCAGCTAAGTAACAAAAGATAATTTTTATTTGAGAAATCAGCATACAAAAATAAGGCATTCAGTCAGTAATACCAGCTTTCAAAAGTTATCAGGAAGGAGAGTAATAGAGTAAGGGAATAGCAATTGAGTACAATGGGGTATATTTACCTGTCTGAAGAAAAAGATGAAGATTCAGACTGCGTGGAGGATGACATGGAGGATGCAGGCAGATTGGAGACTACACTGAATGGCCAGAAATCCAGGTTCTTATACCCTTTTTGCACTTTGAAGTAAGTCTAAAACAATGATTCTATGATCCTTTCCTGTTCTTAATCAAAGGAATTGATCCTACCTGATTGAAGTGGGGAGGGGGGCATCTTTCATGTGTTGAGACAGCCTCAGAGTGTTGGGAAAATTGACAGAAAAGGGGAACATTGGTGTAATGATTTTGTTTACCTCCAACCTGTCTTCCCATACCCTATGAGGAGAGGCTTAGGGAGCTCGGTATGTTTACCCTGGAGAAGAGAAGGCTAAGAGATTATATGATTACCATGTTTAAATATTTGAAGGGGTGTCATATTGAAGATGGGGCAAGCTTATTTTCTGCTGCTCCAGAAACAAGGACATGGAACAATGAATTCAAACATCAGGAAAAGAGATTCCTCCTAAACATTAGGAAGAATTTTCTGATGGCAAAAACTGTTTAATAGTGGAATATGCTGCCTCAGAATGTAGTTAAGTTTCCTTCTTTGGAGGTTTTAAAACAGAGGCTGGATGGGTTTTTCCTTGAATAAATCCAATGTCTTTTCCTCCCTTTTGTATAGTATTGTTTCCATCAGCTTTTTATTTCTTCTTGATCTTGCAGTATGTTCACCATGCTGGTTATAGAGCATCCTTACTCTTGATTTAAATTTCCATTTGATTCCTCAAATCTTGTGGAAGGCTCTTGTTCTTCCCTTTTTGTTGTCATCTTCTATTTCTCTGCATTGATTGTTACAGTAGTTCTCCTTGTCCCTGCACACAAGTTGCTGAACAGTTGCATTTTGAACCTATTTCTGTCACCTTTTACTTTTGCTTCTCATTGGTCCTTAATTACTTGAAGAGTTTCATCAGTCATCCATTGAGGCTTCTCTTTCTTTTTGGCTGCAGATACTGTCTTTTTTCATTGTTCCCTGACAATGTCCCTGGCTTTAGTCTAGAGTTCTTCTGGCTCTTGGTCAAGTATGCTTAATAGTGTAAATATATTTTTACATTACCTTTAAATTCTATAGGGATGTTCTTCAGGTTATATTTTGGCACAATGATTGATTTAGTGTTTTTCTTTAGCTTTACTCTTGATTTTTTTTTTTTTAATATTAGCAGTACATGCTCTGTGCCACAATCTGCTCCTGGTCTTGTTTTTGCAGAGAGATTAGAGCTTCCCCATCTTCTGCTTTCAATTATGTAGTCTATCTGATTTCTATATTAGCTATCAGGAGATATCCATGTATACAGTCACCTCTTTTGTTGCCTGAAGAATGTTTGCAATGAAAAAACTGTTGACATCACAAAATTCAATCAGTTGCTCTCCTTCATTTCTTGATCCTAGCCCAAGTACTCCTACAATGTTTAGTCCTGCTCTGTTTCCTGCTTCTTCATTCCATTCACCTATGATTACCAATATGTCATCATCAACATCATAAACTTTATTGTATATAGCTAATGGCCTTTACAATGTATGAAAAGTAAATAAGAACAAAATTGACAATAAAATATTAAAAATGTTAAACATAACTTTAAAACCTTTTTACTGACCCATGTAAAAAAACATAAAAAGTATAATATTGATTTTATAGTACAGTATGTTCCTTGATAAACTGAACATGTAGTTTCTTAGCTGTGAATGCAAAATGGGCTGCTGAATATATGACAAATAGTTGTGTATCAGCTAACAATTCCACTACTACTTTCTGAGGTGAGCAGTCTGTATATAACTGAATAATAGGTGACACAAATATTTGTTTAGGGGCAGAATAAAGGGAGCAGAACAACAAATAATGAATTATGTCATCACTCTGATTACAGCCAAAAACACTTTTTCTATCTAAAACTAGAATGCCTTAAAATCTCCCTTCAAGATATGCAGAATGCATCTGCTGGGATCTGAGTTCTGTGAAAGCTCTTCTGAGCTGAGGAAGGGTCAAAGTTTCAAAGTACTGTGGCTTTGCATGGTTGATCTGAATCTGTGGGTACCAAATGGATCCCATTTTTAAGGTCAATAGGACTAAGTCTTAAATATGTCTCTCTATTAAAGTTGTAAGCCTTTAACTTGTCTTGGCACAATTATGGCCAGCCTCTAGTCCCCAATTCCTCCAGCCAACAAAGTTTGCTGGGAGAATGACTACCAACATGTTCTGTTTTGGTGTGTGATCAATTTCCTCCTAGACTCCAGCATAGAATTTTTCCATTGCTTCCTCTTCTGACTCTGTGGTTGGAACATAAAGTTGGATTATGGTTATATTCATGGGCTTTCCCTGATGTATTATTGATATGATTTAGTCAGACTCTGCATTATATCCCTTGACTGCTTTTGCTGTATCTCTCCTCACTATTGATGCCACCCCATTTCTTCTTAGATTTTCATTTCCTGAGAAAAAAACACTGTGTAATTATCTGACTCAAAATGTCCCATTCCTGTCCACTTTAGCTCACTCACCCCAAGTACTGCGATGTTTATACATTCCGTTTCTTGTTTTACTATTTCTAGCTCCCCCAAGTCATGCTTCTCACATAACATGTTCTGATATATTTTGTGCAGCTTCAGACTTTGCTTTCACCTCTGAGCACGTCAACGGCTAAACATCCTTTCAGACTGAATCCAGATGCATAATTAGCCACAGCACTATCCGTACTTGTCCTCTGCTCTTCCCAAGTAAGCTCATGATACAACATAGGTACCCCATAATATCCTCCAGTTGCCCTTTGCTACTACAAAAGAAGTGGGAGGAGAAGCAGCATAGGCTGGTTTGTATGATAGACTGACCAAATGCTGGGCCTGATGAGTTTTTCCACATGAAGGGTGTAACCAGGCCACAGGGACACAGAGAACAAAGGTGACAGAGAACACCAGGAGCCCTGGTGGCGCAGTGGTTAAATACCAGTACTGCAAGCCACCACGTTGCAAGTTCGATTCCAGCGGGCTCCAAGGTTTACTCAGCCTTCCATCCTTTTGTAGGTCGGTAAATTGAGTACCCAGCTTGTGGGGGCAATTAGCTAACACACATTGGAAACTGTTTAATGCAGTGTAGATGTGTAAATAGCTATTGCTTAAAACAATTTGTAAGCCGCTCTGATAGCCTTGTGGCTGAAGAGCGGGGTATAACTAACTAACTAAATTAAAAAAAAAGTTCTTGAAAAAAGATTTCCTGAACAGCCAGCGAAAACCAGCCTGACTCAAGCTTGCCTTGGTTGTGTATGGCATTTTTATCTCACTCAATGGAGACAGACGCAGTTGTTCAAGCTGCAGCCTATCCCAAAAGCTGAAGCAATAACAGCATCTTGATTGCCTATTTGTGGCTAACAGCTAACACAAGGACTTGTTGGCAGTAAATTCCAATGTCCTTTTGAAAAAATAAGTCAGGGCATACTATTTCTAAGTAGCTTTAGAAACATATGTCTGGAAGGGAGAGCCTCAGTGTAGAAATCCAACACTACTGTAGTAAATACTATATCCTCACATCTTTCTTCCTTAGTTATGATTCCAAGTATATTAGAATTATCAGCTGGAATCCTGTTAGACCGTTATAGTGTTGTAAACTAGGTTTACTTGTTCTTTTAAACTGATATATGTTTAATTTGTTGTTCCCTGCTTTGATCCATAGGGAGAGGCAGGTAAGAAAATTATTATTATTATTATCATCATCATCATCATCATCAACCTCACAACTGTTTGGTGTGACACAGTTGTCATGAATGTAAATGCCTCTGAAACTCACCTTAAAATCCAGGCAGCTGCACCAAGGGACAGAGTTCTGTGGCGCTGGCAAGCAGGGTGCTGGAAGATGACATATCCAGCCCCCTCGCACCAGTGAGCAACAGTGCAATGAGGAGTTGTGACAGTTCCTAGATCTCAGGTTTTAGCCCTCAAATCTCAGGGTCTGGGATAGTCCTGACCTAGCAACCCTAGAGCCCCAAACCCAATTCTGCTGGCTTGGGCTGAGACTCCCATTTGTACCACCAAAGAGTTAGTTCACCTTGTTGAATCAAAAGGAGGGGTAAGACCAGCAAGGATGCTGGTGGTTGCTTGTCAATGGCCAAAATAGAGGAAATAGATCAGCCCCAAAAGAGGGCCTTATCTATATAGATATAAAGCACTTGCGTATGTTTCCTTTCCCAGTGTGCTGATTGGCCGCTTAGGAAACATACCCAACCAATCCCCTCCCTCCTCCCACTCCCTCAGCCAATCACCACTCACATGCAAATTCCCTTTCCACCTCACAATCCACTCCTGCCACTCAATCTGCATCTACACCCCCAGCCTCACAAGGGCCCCTTCCTCCTCTCACTCGCTCAGCCACTCACCAGCCACATGCAAAGCAATGCAATATAAAGTTGTCCACAGCTGCATGGTTTGCAGTAAACTCCTGTGACCATGAGAGGGTCTCTTTTGTCCTTCGCTTGAGTGTAGCATTTCTTGGATTTTCTTGGTTGGTGTGTAGATCGTTTGGAGGTTGTGTTTCCTCATCATTTTCCCTATTCTGTCTGTGAGTCATTTGATGTATGGTAAATTTGATGTGATCAGACATCACAAGAGCAGCCAGACCCAGAAAAAACCACAGGAATGAAGAAAAACAGCCACCCAAAGGGAAGGTATTTTTACCATACATCAAAGAAGTCACAGACAGAATAGGGAAACTGATGAGGAAACACAACCTCCAAACAATCTACAGACCAACCAAGAAAATCCAAGAAATGCTATGCTCAGCGAAGGACAAAAGAGACCCTCTCAAAGCTGCAGGAGTTTACCGCATACAATGCAGCTGTGGACAAGTTTACATAGGGACCACTAAACACAGTGTGCAAACATGAATCAAGGAGCATGAGAGACACTTCAGACTGGGCCAACCAGAAAAATCAGAAGTAGCAGAACATGTTATTAACCAACCTGGACACAAAATGCTATTTGAAAAAACAGAAATTCTGGACCAGGCCAACAACTACCATGTCAGAATGCACAGAGAAGCTATTGGAATCCACAAACACCTGGATAACTTCAACAGAAAAGAAGAAACCCTAAAAGTAAACAAAATCTGGCTCCTAGTCCTGAAAAACACTAAAATCAAAACTCAACACATGCAAATGAACTCCACCCAGGGACGGGGGATTCCCAGCAGACAATGAACCATTAGCCAAAGAGACACTAATCCGCCTTGCATATCCTCCCACCCTATGAACTAGCCATTCAGATACACAAATTTATATATCCTTTCCAACAAGGAGTCACAATATATAAACCCCACATAGCCCTACCCCACCATTCTCTGAAGATGCCAGCCACAGATGCAGGCAAAACATCAGGAATAAACTCTTCCAGAACACGGCCTCACAGCCCAGAAAAGACTCACAGAAAACCTATGGATGCCAGCCATGAAAGCCTTCGACTTCACAGAGAACTGTCTGTTGAAAAGAAGGACATTTGGCTACCACACTTATACAATGACCAAAAAGCACTGATAGCTGAATTGACTTGCTTTCCCTTTCAATCCTTGGTTTCTCCCTCCCCCACCCACCATCCTTTCTGTGTCATGTATATTAAACTGAACAGTATTGCTTAAATGTGTGAATAATCCTGAGTGCATTTCCCCCCCACCCCAGAAAGGCAGGAAGGGATTAAACCATTCGGTTAAAACAGGCCTATGCTCCTGGTTCCTTGTGATGCATCAAGAGGCATGCAACCCACATGCTGTGCTAGCACTTGGCAATCCACATGGGAAGCCAAAGCTCTGCTGGGAACCAGTGGTGTACAGGCATACCTCCGTTAAGAAAGCTTCTGAGAGTGAAGCTGCCTTCTAAATCGTCCTTTTTACATGTTCCCAGCTGCCTTTTCTTCCTCCTCCTCACTCTAGCTGGACTTTTTTTAGCAGCATCAGCATTGTGTGGTGGTAAAAGTAGGAAGGGGGAACACAGACTTTCTCTGTCTGAGGTGGCATCCCACTTATGGAATACCTTCCCCTTCTAGGCCCAACTGGTAATTTATACGTACACTACAGTGGGCATTACATTAAACTGTTTTAACTGATTTTAAACCAACTGATTTTACCTAATAAATGTTTAAATACAGTGGCTCTTAACCTTTTCTTTACCAGGGACCCCTGTTAAACATATTTTGTTCCTGTGGACCCCCAAGACTTAACTCAAAGTTTAAAATAACAACAACAACAACTGATAATCATAATAACAATACAATTGCACCATCCATTAAACCTCCCCTCAGAGGTACTAGAAGGAGAGGAAAGACTTTTTTCTTGAATCTTCCTGCAAGTTTGTGGCTGGAGAGGATCGAATGGCAATGCGCAGGCCAAGCCAGCCAACCAGACTTTGCCTTGGTTCCTGTCACGTGGCCACTCCACTGAGGGGAGCAGGTGGGCCAAGCAGCCTTCAAGCCTTCATGGACACCCCGTAAGGGCTGGGGGTCCCCACACCACAGATTAAAAACCACTGCTTTAATATGTACAGTACGACACCCATGTCCACAGGGGATATGTTCCCTGATAACAAAAATCACAGATAGTAGTGAACCTTATATTTCCTGCAGAAGTTGACCATAGAATCACACTGGAGGTCATCCAAACGCCTTGGAGGTCCTCCAGCACGACTCTATGATCAACTTCCACTTTCCCCATCCTTGCTTTAAAGGAATTGTCCAAAGTGCTGAGCCCTGTTACCCTGAATAAATTCAGTACCTTCGACGGCACCTTCAAAATCCAGACTAAGATCTGGAGCAAAGCGACCACTCTCATCTCTACACATTTGGAAAGGCTACACATAGCAGAGCCTCCTTAAACCATATGGCATCAAAACACTAACGAATTAAGAAATTAGCCCTTCATTTTATCACCAGCTACTCAAAGTTGGGAAAGAGTTCTTCACCCACCTTCTAGCTAGAAGCAAGTAGGCTAGATTAAACGTTCCTTATCCCAACTACCTAAATTGGTGAGAAGGAATAATCCCCTCATTTCACCTTGCTCTAGGGAAAAGACCCTTTAGCTAAGATTTTTCTCTTAATTTCCAAACAGGAAAATATCATAGAATCATAGAGTTGGAAGAGACCACAAGGGCCATCCAGTCCAATCCCCTGCCATGCACGAATACACAATCAAATCAGTCCAGACAATTGGCCATCCAGCCTCTGTTTAAAAACCTCCAAAGAAGGAGACTCCACCACACTATAAGGCAGTGCATTCCACTTCTGAACAACTCTTACTGTCAGGAAGTTCTTCCTCATGTTTAGGTGGAATCTCTTTTCCTGTATGTTCTCTGTATGTGTGTTTGAACGACAAGGCGTGAGCAACTGTGGTTGGTACTTTGTCATTCTTGTGTGCCTTCAAGTCATTTCCAATTTATGGTGACCCTAAGGCAAACCTATCATGGGGGTTTCTTGTCAGGATTTATCCAGAAGGGGTTTGTTTTTGCCTCCCTCTGAGGCTGAGAGGATGTGACTTGCCCAATGTCACCCAGTGGGTTTCCATGGCCAAGCAAGGATTCAACCCCATGTCTCCCAGTATCCTAGTCCAACAGTTAAACACTACATCATTCTGGCTCTCCTTGGTAGTTCATGCGTGACACTTAATGACATGACCAGGGGCCATCTCTGCTTCTCAGGTTTTGGCTGAGAAACCTCATAGCTCGGAATTTAAGCTGGCAACCCTAATCATGTGTTAAGTTTCTGCTTTGCCAGATAATTACTCTTTGGTGGTGGTGGTGGTTATTTTACTTCTGGGCTCCAGAGTTGTAGCTCAGTGCTCAAACCACTACAGAACACTGTCTCCCTCTTCTACACCACTGTTAAAAAGATACAGGAGTCCTGTCCCCTGGCAACCCTAGGCAATATTGTGAAGTATTGGAAATGTGGTAACTGTTGTGTTGATGTAAGAACTAGGAAAAATAGCCTTGGGTCCCATCATCATCATTATTATTATTGATTACTTGGTTTGTGTCTTTGATCAATCAATCTGTCCTTTTGTGATTGCTGTCTGTATGTGTGTGTAGCACCACAAAAGGAAAAGACACTTTAAATGGTTTAATATGGCTTTAGCCTGTTTAAATTATATCTTACTGTTGTTTTAAATCTGGAATTTAGATGGTTTAGATTGTTTCAGGGTGGGATATAATTATTTAAATAAATAAAAGACACTAGTCTTGTGCAGAAGCAAGAGTTTTCTGCTAGTTACATTTTGCACAAACTGCAAAAACTCAATTGTAAAAGTGGTGAAAAGGCCTTAGCAATCTTAGCCTCTCATAGGAGCTGAGATCTCTTGAGGAGAGTGGAGAATCCTTGAGTTAATATTAACAACATTTACTGGTATTTATAACAACCTTTGCACCAAAGGGCAGAACAACACATACAATCAAAGACAAGGGAGATTATCACACAAGGCTAGAAAAGCAGAATTAAAGCAGGATAGTAGCATCTATGGCCAAACCTTATCACACAATGTTGTGACTGTCCTGTAGGTGATGTGTATTCAAACTGTTACTGTGGCATCCATTTTAATTGATGGGGAAAGCCTGTCAATAGCTCTGCCACTCATGTTCCGCTACTAGCCCTGGTGCAGTAGGTCTCTTCACTTCAGTTCCAGCATTACAGCAGTCAGTGTCCCGTTTTAAGGCATGAAGAGGCCTGTTTCTCCACCTCTCCTCCCCTCCCACTTGTTATTCCAAAGCAGGCTAACTGTGCCTGTTGGGTTTTTTATTTTTATCTTTGTTCTGTTTGCGTCATTACTGCAAAAACAATTTTAAATTATTTTTATTTTATTGTTTTTCTGTAAGTATGCAAACACAGCAAAGATTTTTTTAAAAATTAAAACCGATAGGCACAGAGTTAGCCTGCTTTCGAATAGTGAGTTAAAAATTAAAACTGATAGGCACAGAGTTAGCCTGCTTTCGAATAGTGAGTGGGAGGGGGATAGGGCAGGAGAGGAGGAGATTAAGGCCTCCTCATGGACTGACTGCTGTAATGTCGGAACCACAGAGAAGAGTTGTCACGTGGGGGGGGGGGTTGCATGAAAGAAGAGAAGTGTGATAAGAAATGTTTTCAAAGAGGTTTGTTCCTGGTTCCTTTCATAACGCAATTGCTTCAATATACTAGCCTCGTGTGATAATCTCCAAGGCCAATAAAACGGGACATTATAAATATACATGAAATAAAATGAAATAAAATCCCCAACATCCCACCAGCCACTACCCATTCTCAGCAACCTTAGGCACAATTCAGCAGCTTAATCTAGTGAATCAAAGAGGAAGGTCTTCAACCCTTTACAAAAATGGGTAAGATCCTCCTCCAACCGGAGGTCCAAAAGAAGACATTCCACAGATGCAGAACCAGATCTTAAAAAGCTCACAGCCTTGACAGAGCTGTGCACATTGGTGGAACAGACCATAATCCTTTGCCTGTGGTTCTTAAATTCCTAGATGGTACATACCATGCTAGCCAAGCTGCCAGGTACTGGAGGAGACAATAGCATGGAACCTTAAATACCAGAGCCAAAAGTTTGAAACAGGCCCTGGCCTGAACTGGTAGCCAATGAAGGGATCTATGGGGAGAGGAGATGCATGAATATTTTGGGAGATTTAAAACAACCCGATTGCATGGTTCTGGATTAAAACTAGAGGAAGAAGAGAGGAGGAAGCCAAACCTGTTCCTGTTTCCCTGCATTAAAATGGGCCACTCTTGACCAGAACTGCAGTGGTGGTGAGATTTCTGTTGTTGTTGTGTGCCTTCAAGTCGTTTCCAACTTATGGTGACCCTATCACAGGGTTCCCTAAGGCTGAGAGTGTGTGACTTGCCCATGGCTGAGCAAGGATTCAGACCCTGGTCTTCAGAGTTGTAGTCCAATGCTCAACCACTATGCCACACTGGCTCCTGGTGAGATTTCTACTTTTACTGATTCCCCAAGGAGATTTCACAACCTAATCAAGCCTTTCCTTCCTTCCATGTCTTTATCTTTCCTCTCCAGCAATGGGTGGGCCAACACAGCTACTCTGGTCCCAGTTTGTACGTGCAGATCCATGCACATACACAGACGGACACACTCCATCACTGATCACATCCTGCACACTCTGGTGTTCATCTACATCCCACAACTATCCATTCCACTTTGGGAGAGGGACTATTTTTTCATTTTCCTCCCAAAAACCATTTTTTTGGGGAGAGGAATGGATTATCCAGTGGCTCTTAACCTTTTCTTTATCAGGGACCCCCTTTAAATATCTTTTGTTGCCATGGACCCACCCACCCCAAGACTTAACTCAAGATTTAAAAAGAACAACAACAATACAGCTACACTATCCATTAAACCTTCCCACAAAGGCACTAGAGGGAGAGGGAAGACTTTTCTTCTGCTTCTTGCTGCAACTTTGTACCTGGAGCAGATTGAATGGCAATGTACAGGTCAAGCCAGCCAGCCAGCCTTTGCCTTGGCTTCTGTCACATGGCCACTCAACTGCAGGGAGGAGGTAGACCAGGCAGTCTTCAAGCCTTTGTGGACTCCTGTGAGGACATCACAGACCCCTGTGGGTCCCCAGACCACAGGTTAAGAACCACTGGATTATGGGTTATTTTCCTTTAGAGTGGTTAATAATATTTAGGACAAGAAGTTATACTTACTTACTTCCACACCGCATAATTGCATTCTGGGGGCTCTTCCATACTATACAAATGTAGCACTTTAACTACCCTGGCTCAAACCTCTGGAAACCTGGGATTTGTTGTTTGATGAAGTATTTTGAATTCTTGGCCAGATAGCTCTAGTGCTTCACCAAACTACAAATCCCAGGGTTCCATGAGTAGTCATGGGCCTCACTAAGCTACAAATGCCAGGATTCAGTAGGACGCAGCCATGGTCCTTAAGGCTGGATCAAGGTGCTATAATTGCATAGCGTGAAAGAGATGTGGATCGTACTTCAGGCTCGCTTTGTCAAGGGTCAGTGGGGGTTCAACAGAAAAGAGATGGAAAGTCACTGCTGTAAAAAAAAAAAAATTAAAACCTTACAGGATTTTGAAATTTAGCTTTGATAAAAGTAGGGCTTATTGATAACAAAGATGTCTCTATTAGGAAGAGAAGAAAAACATCCTTGAATTACCCTTTGTGCAACCAAAAGGAGGTGGGACAGTGGAAGAATTTAGTAACTGAGCTGTAGACAAAGTGCTCTTATCATATTCCCTTCCCTGTGTCGATGGGCAGGAGAGACTATTAGTATTGTCTTTTGATGAAAACAATCTTGCCATCCCTCATCTGATATTTACCAGTGCTGTAGAAAGAAAACTTGTATACTCCCCTCCCCTTGGGACATGAAATAAAATTGGCATGCACAGACACACACACACACAGAGAAAGAGAGAAAGTCAGGCTACTAGAAATCATCATATTAGCTTTCTTCCAAATTTTTCTCTGCCTGATTGGTCTGTGGGTGTGTGGGATGATCAGCCCATTCTGTTGCATAATCCTACGAAGCTGACTCTTTATTCAAATTCATAGCTCTTACTATTCAGTCTGGCAAAGTTATATAAAAACAAAGAGAAATTCTATGTTGCATTGTAAGGTACCAAGGGGCATGGTGGCCTGTACAAGGAAAGCTCTGTGTTGATTGGCTGGCCCTTCTCTTGCATCACAGTGGGGTAGTGGGGACATCGGCTGAATTGCTCTAACCCAGTTGGTGGGAATAATGAAGCCCATGAGCCACATGTGTTATCCAAATTGTGTGGGGTCCACAAGGATCCCACTAGTGTCCGAATCTTACTATAGGGAATATTTAATTAGCTCAAAATGTCAGCAAGAGGCTGGGTAACGGCAGGATCTTTTGACCTATGTCTCTCTCTCTGGCTTTTCTTCACAAACAAAGATTCAGGAAGGACTCATCCCGCGCTTTCTGCAAGCGCGCTGATGACTGAAAAGGCCAATCCAAGATAAACAAGTCAGATTGCAGAAAGCACAGCAGAGGGTCGCCTTGGGTGATGTTTCCAGGTTGTGTTTCTTTCTGCTTTGTTGTTTCTCTTCAAGACTTGTTCGGCGTGAGTTCTCTTCAGGTTGACTTCCAGCCCAAACAGCTCTGCAGCTGTTGCAAAGCAGGATGTTAGGCGCTGCAGAGCTGCTTCTGTGTGGGCAACAAGGGCAGCAGCAGCAGCGAAGAGCAGCTCACGGACTAGATAGTTTAGAGTCTTAGTGTGAGCCCTCAGACGGCTTAAGTTAAACAAGCTACCATCAGTATGGTAACGTATATAGATGCCGTCTTCTTCTTCGAGCTCTGCTGCAGCCCTTTGGAGCATCATGCTGAAGAAGATTGTAAATAAAGTTGGAGCAAGAACACAACCTTGCTTCACTCCATTAATTATTAGAAAGGGCTAATATACCATTTGTAACTGAGGAAACTCCAAGCCAGAACATACAAATAATTGATTTTTATTGGAAATCAATCTTAACAGTGCTTAACATTAAATCAGTGCTTAACATTCATGCAAACACTCAGGATTCAAATAATCACACAAGGTTACCAAAGACAGTGGGAAGTATTTGGATAGAAGAATAGAGTAAGGGGATTGTGGGTTATACTATACCAATCTTGGAAGATTGAGATTGCGGAGTAAACCAGCAGAGAGGGGATCATGAAGGCAGGATGGTAATACAGACTGACGTGGAGTTGGAAGGAAGAGGGTCTGAGCACACTTTGCTGGTGTTTTAGAGTGATATTTATATGTGATAATTACCCTGAAGGGATGGAATTTAGAGTGGAATACAATGGTTCTCGGAGTTTCCCCAGACTAAACAAAGGGTTCTCCGAATGTGTTAACAATAGTTTATGGGTGATATATTTGGAATTGAATAGGAGCTGGCTACTTCTATTGTCAGGGGAGGAGAGGAAGAGGAAAACCCTGCTTTGTAACCATTGAGGACTCTGCTATTTTTGAGTGGATTAGTGAATGGCTCCTCTCCAGGTGTTAGCCCTGACCTGGGTATGACCTATTTGGGGAATGACCAAAGGCCCCTCCCTAAGTTATACATGACTCCAACCTTGGTATCTGGGGGTCCCTGGTTTCCCTGCTAACCATGTGGAAGGTCATATTAAGCCAAATTATTAAATACAGTACTAGCTATACCTGACATAACATACACCGTTATCTATCTATCTATATAATAGTTCAGTATGTTTCCATTCCCACTTTGCTTATTGGCTGCTTAGGAAACATGTCAAGGGTACAATCATTTGACGCATTAATATATAACCTTTCAAATCAATTATAATGGCGTATGTTACACCGGGTACAGCTAGTTTCATGCCGAAAGCCCCTCTGCCGTCACTGCCATGCAACCACACATACACACAAACACTACATGCACCAGGACCCAAGAGCCCCTCCACTGCCATGGAACCACACATACACACTACACACACCACACACAGCAGGATGCAATAGCCCCTCCACCGCTGCCATGCAATTGCACAAACACACACACACCATGCTACACACACACATACCCACACGCACCAGGACACTATAACCCCTCTGCTGCTGCCATTCAATCACACAAACACACCCACACCCCACATCCCACACACACATGCACCAGAACATGAGAGCTCCTCTGCCGCCACTGTTTAAAAAGGACTTGAAGCTTTTCACACGTTTCTGCCCCCAGTGTGCTGATTGGCTGCCCCACAGGAAGCTTTTATGGGTTGGGAAGTTTCCTAATGTCAGGGTCTGGGGCGTGGGTAGCAGAATCTAGGAGCAGAGACACAGGGCCGGGTCAGGAACACAAGAGACAGAGACCAAAGTCCAGGTAGGGTCAAGATAAGCCAAAGCCAAAACCAGTCTAGGGTCAGAGAACATAAGTAAGAGTACAGAGGCAAGACAAGATCTAGGGAGTGCCAGGTCAGGAACACAGGAACTAAAGGTCAAGCAAGCCAAAGTCCAAAAACAGCCCAAGGTTAGAGCATGTACCAGATATCTAGGCGCCAGAGGCAGGACCAAGAGGCAAGGGAGGCCCAGAGCAAGGAGCAGCTAGACAGCACATTAGACCACATTTTTGTGGCTAGGACTGAGGGCCGAATACCGCTCTAAAATAGCAGTTCCCCTGGCTGCTTCAGGTGTGCTGCATGATTGCAGCCAGCTGCATCTGATAGCTTGGCCCTGGTTCTTCCAAAACTCCCATGGCCAGGCCCTGAGTCTGCAAAGAGGCTGTGTTGGCTGCTGCAGCCAGGGGCCTAGTCCTGCGAGGAGAGGCAGATCCTGACACCTAAGCATCCAATCAGCACACTGAAAATGGCAACATACCCATGAGAAGTGTGTGTGTGTGTGTGTGTGTGTGTGTGTGTGTATATACATATATATACATGATTATATATAGATTGCCAATTGTGTGATATTCCAAGATGAGGGCTGTCAGGGCAGGTAACATGTGCAGCATTTGGCAGAGACTTGGGGACCCCCACTGAACTTTTTCTAGCCCCCAACAAACCTCCCCCTCTCATATCATTGAATGAAGAACACTTGGATACATTTATTTAGGACCCAAACTGGCCTTAAAATGCTGTTTTGGTGAGATATCCTGAAGCAACATCTAAACCCATTAAAATTGCCTCAAAAAGCAACCAGAAGAGATGTGACATCAACACACCCTCTAATATTTCACAGACGAAAATCAGGACAAGTGGCCAAGCAACATTAGGGTGAGGTCAAGATGGCAGAAGTTATTAATGAGGAAAAACAGACAAGCTAAGGAGAGCCTGCAGCAGCTTGCTTTTGCCCGAGCTTACTGGCAAATTACACCCTCTCCTCTCCTCTGAGTGCTAAGTACTTTTGTATTTTGAACTCACTTTGCAGCAACTGTAGTAAACAGAGGACAAATGGGGAAAGTGGATGGAGAAACAGGGACATTTTAAAAGCAGCTAAAAAAGTGGGATGACAGAGGATTCATCGGGACTGCCTCTGCCAAATCAGGACAGTCAGATGGTATGCACTACTTCCTATAGCACAAAGGGCAACAACATCCAAAGGAGCCCAAAATCCCAGCATGGCTCTTCAGAGTTCTGGAACATGCCAAACCCTGCTCTAATCAGTTGTCCGTTTGAAATCAGAGGTAGTATTTTCTCCATAATCTGTCACTGGTTTTTTTTTTATCTCTCTTTTGCTTTTGAGGAATGGGGTGTTAATAAATGCTTTCATGGATATTGTTTTAACTTCAAGAAACCCTGGGGAACAAGGTAAACATTGAAGAAAGAGATTTCTGACTGGGACACAAACGTGACTGGTCCCTTCATACTTACTTATGATCCTGTACGCCACGTTAATGGTGCCATGTAGCATTTCATTTGAGAGTAAGTGTGATTTTGAGTGGCTGATTAGATTATGTTGCCATTGTGATTTCCTCCCCCCAGAATGTATTTAATGATCAAGCAACTTCTTGTTTTTTAAAACAGTGGTGGGCCAGTTATTCCAGAGTAAAGTTGTAGAATACAAAATGGACAGAAGAGAGTATTTAAAGGTGGTGGTGTACCTTCTTGGGCAACACCCCCTTTGTTAGAAAGTGGATTTGATCAGTTATCCATTACCTCCTGATTAGACTACTGTAATACACTCTACATGGGGCTGCCCTTGAAAACAGTTCAGAAGCTTTAGCTAATGCAAAATGTAGCAGCCAGATGCTTGTCTTGTTTGCACATTAAAAACCACATCACTGATCCTGTACCAACTGCAATGGCTTGCAACTGCCTTCCAAGCTCAATTGAATTTGCTAGGTTTGATCTGCAAAGCTCTACATGCCTCAGGGCAGCATATCTAAAAGACTGCATCCTCTTATGAGTCTCCCTGGAACTCAAGATGTTCAACAGAAACCCTCTCTCATGACCTCAAGAGGCTGGGATGGTGAGTGCATGAGACAGGTCTTTTTCTGCACAGAACCTTAGCTGTGCAAGGGAAGGCGGGCTGGCTTCATCTTTGTTGAGCTCCTGGCAAGTAGCCAAGAGTGTATTGTTTTCCGTAGCCTTCAATTTTTAAAATTGGTCTTTCGCATATACTATATTGTATTGTACATCACTACAGAAGTCCTGGTAGAAGAAAAGCAATTAACACATACTTTCAAGTAAAAAAGTGAAATGATGGAGAATAAGATATTACAGAGGAACAGGACAAACAGATGGACCCATTTTAGCCCAGTAACTTCCAGATTAAACTATTGTTGTGCATTGTATGAAGGTAGTTTGGAAATCATAACCAGTTCAAAATTGCAGCTGGCTGAAGGGCTGCTAACTGGGACTGGGTATTAATGATGCCATTATGTCTGTGCTTTTATCCAATTTGAGTTAGTTTCCAAACTCAGTTCAAAGTGCTGGATTTCGAACCCCTCCCATTGTAGGACTAGAATAATCCCACTTTAGCAGTGTAGGGGTTAAAGTGCTGAAACCCAGATTCAAGCTCCCCATCTGGCTCTGAAGTTCTTTGGTTGACCTTAGCCCAGGTAGCTCTTTGCATAACATACCTCACAGGGTGGTTGTGAAATTCAAAAGGACAGCATCATACTCTCTGAATAAAGGATGGAATGAATCAATACATTGGAAGGCACTGAAAAGGCCACCTAGTCCACCAACACACACACATAATCACTAATGTAAAAACATGGGGTAGAAAGTTAATATCAACTGGAAACATCCACTAATTGGGAAAACATTTTGTGAACAGAAACACTGACCCATGAGCTTCTATTTCAAGAAGGTATTTAATTGGTCCAGCAACTGCAAAATATACAAATTTCCAAAAGGCAGACCTGTTTTATAAGCTGGCACTGCTTCATCTCAGGCAACACCGTCCCTCACTCACCCCCCCCCAAATTATTCAAAACACATATATACAAAATTAACATCACACATCAAGGAGAAAACACACTCCTTCCTCAGTTCTGCAACATCCGTTAAATAAATAAATAGCATTTTGCTATTAAAAATGATAAAAATATAAATTCAAGTATCAAAGGAAAAACACAATCAAAGAATAAATGAGTCATTGGTGTGGTTTTCAACTGCCTTTCCCTACTCAGCCCGTGGTATCACCAGAATGGCTGAGCCTCCCCGACTGCTAATTCTGCAAAGTCAAGCATTCACCCACCCCAAACCTATATTTCCCCACCCTTTCACTCACAACACCTGAAGCAAGAATAATTTCTCTTGTTGTTTCAGGATTTCCTGCTTAGAATCCAGTTTTTTCCCCTCCAATTCCCATCAATTTCTAATTTCCCTAATCTATAAGACCTAGCAAAGACCTAAAGTGTGTTATCACAGGGCAACAGAGGTGGTGATGTTCATCGGCAATGGGTTTATCTAAACAGGGTAGAAGGCAAAACAAGGATAAAAAAAAAGCCACTTGCTGTGTGCACAATAAAGTAATTTACTCTCTTTTAAAAATTTAACATGGGGGAGGGAACAGAGAGAGAATCCCAACTGCTAAGAAGCTGGTGCAGGGACGGGGAAAAAACTCAGTGTGCGCAAAACACTCTGAAAATACTTTCTCCCCTCCCCAAAGTAGATGGGTTTTTTAAAATGTAGTTAGAAAAGAGAAGGGTTCTTCCACCTGTACACAACGATACACCTATAAATCCCCTCATATGGCAAACCCCTGTAAAAATGGCCAGTGGTCTGACATGGCCAAAAGTGGCTCACTTAATATTATTGTTTTTTAAAAGAAAAACATACTAAAGCACTTGTCACAGCAAAAGGCTAATGCTGAAGGCACTGCTGTTCGCCTCTGCAAAGCCAAGCTCAAATATCTCCCGTAATCACTCACACACAAATCACTACATTCCTACCAAGTCATTCAATCTGGGAAGACTCTGCCTATTAACAGATACCTGGAATTAGAACGTTAAGATGAAAGGGGTTGGAAATGAGCCCACTTCTGCTTTTAGACACCCCAGATTTCTTTGCAATGGGACTGTGCAATCCCCCCTAACAAGCAGAGGTGAGCAAACTGGGTTCCTTCACATGGGACTATAAATCCCATCAGCCCTAGTCAGCATAGCCAAGGGTGAGGTATGCTGGGAAATGCAGTCCCACAGCATCTGGAAGGACCTGCTTTGCCCAATCCTACTCTACAGACTGCACTACTAGATCCACTTTTAAGGGGGTTGGCCTTCATTGGATCAAGAGTTGTCCATGTTCCCTGCTCCTGACTGGAGGCTCCACGGTGGGGTAGGGTAGGGTGGGGTGGTGCGGAAGCAGAATAAACAGAAGAACTCTTCCAAAAGAAGGCAGGCTGGCTTGCACATAATGAAATGACACCCTTGTAGTAATGGAAAACAGTAGACAGTCAAGGTGCTTCCCTAGAGAGCTAACAAAACACACCAACCAATCCTCCGCTCGTCTCCAATAGCTACTTCAATAGATTAGTCTCATTAGCTTTCTTTCTACCACTGTAGGCCTACAGCTGGTTTGATGCCCTGCACGAACAGGAGGTGAGAAGCCAAAAAGAAGCAACGAACTTGCAAAAACACAATTCATACATATAGTCCATGGCACCTATACACGCTTCTTTCCCCTCTGCAGTCAAATCAAAAACAAGTATTTCGGATGGTCACGTTCTGCTTATCACACCCAGCCCACTCCACCAGCTGTCTGCTACTTTTATCGGCTAAGAGATTTCCAGTGCAGAAGGGCAGCTGAAATTCCCTCTTCAGAAGGAGACACAAATTGGCTTGGCTTTGTTGTCACCAAAAATCAAACAGCAAATTCTCCCCCAATCCCAAAACAGCCAGGGGTTTTGCAGGTGACCCCCAGCAACTTACTAAGGGGAGGTGTACAGAAAAGACATGCAAACTGTTAAAAGTGGACACACTTGTTGGTGACTTCAAGAGTTGCTTTTATGGCCCTCTCTCTAGCTACATTTCCCTTATGCATACATTCCCCTAAGACTATACTTTTTTTTACACATGCTCCAAGTTGCACAGTGGCCTTCCCCTTCTCTGCAAGGCAATTGTGTCACTTTAGAAATTAAAAAGTAAGAAAATGAAAGGATATAATGGTATGCAAAGTAGTACTTTAAAGCCTGATGTTGTCTACCAGAATCTTGGGGAGGAGAGATGAAGAAACAGCTCAAAGATCAGTATATCCACAGTTTACATAATGAGATGTTTTCTTTTTTTCTTCTCCCTTTCATTCTTCTCTCTATATTTTTCCCCCACCCTCCACAAAGCTCCCATTTCTGTTAAGTCCAGGTAGGCAGGTGATCATCAACAAGGGCCATCACCCTCAAGTCAAATGGAGTCATACAGCAGATGCAAGCTTCAGAGATGGGTGATGCAATGGAGCTGGGTTTCTGTCGGTGGTTTTTCAATCATCACCTGAAGAAAATTCAAGGTTGCTTTTAGGAGCTGTTCAGGTTCTGTGACCAAAGAGAGAGAGAAAAGGAAGAAATTTTTGAACCCATGGTTTTAAAATGTGAACATTTAAAAAAAAATGCAACAGCAAGAGAGGAGCAAGACATTGTTTTCATGCAGATGGTTTTTAAAAAGCAACAAAACCACCACAAAGATCACTGTGGTGACATTATCCAGGGAGGTAGTAGCCAGAGGGCAAAATGACCTCACTGAAGAAACAGCCGAGTTCTAAGACAAACAGGCCAGGTTCTCATTCATCACTCTCCTTCATCTCCTCCCTGTATCCTGGACTAAAGTGTGAAAAATATTTAATCATCTCATAAGCATGGGTCACTGAGCCAGTTAAATGAAAGCTGGACGTTTCTGCTTGCCTAGCCTTGGGAAGGATTTGTATGATGTTGTTTCTGGGTATCATGTGAAGAGCTAAATGCCTCTGGCTTGAGGTAGCTGTTCTGATGGCTGGTGGGTACTAGATACCAATATAATCCCGCAGGACTAAAAGAAGGAAGAATCTGAAGTTTTACAAGCAAGGAGGAGCATCAACAAAACTTATGCTATTTCCGAAGATGACAATTATCTGTCAAATAGCAGTCTACTCTTTCTCTGCTCACCTTGTGTTTTTTGCCCCCTAAATGAAGATATTACAAAAATATTGTAGCCTACTAATATTCTGTTGGAAAGACTGCCCCTCTGGCTGTCCCCCAAAACTTGAGGAAGCTATGTGGAGAAAGATAAAGGGCAACAGAAGGAATTGGCTCCTGTTTTCTCTAGGGGCAAAAAGTCATTCTTCTGCATGAAACCATTCTGGTAGGTGCATGCAGCTATGGGACTATACACCTTATTTAGAGATGATTTAGAAACAAAGTATAGTGAGAAGACAGAGTCAACAACAAGTGGCAGAATGGGTTGAATCACTTCACACTATAAAAATTGTACAACGTTGTTAAATGTTTCTTCATATTATAAAAAAAAACTTATTGAAAACACCATGGAGTAAGCTGAAATAGACATTTTTCCATGGTGTGTTTAATTACTACTTCTAGGAAGTCTTCCACATGGAAAGCATGTAAAAAAAAGTTACCTGCCCTCTCTACACTACACCTTTAAGTGGTACATTCCTGTCTAGAATCTTTTGCTTTATAGGTAGAGCAGGTATACATTTTAGTAAATGCTGAAGAAAATTCAGTTTCCCTGTCATGTCTGATGAACAATTCTGCGTAACTTGAAAATTGAAACATTTTCTGTACTAGTTAAGAAATTGGTTTATCAAAATGTTAGCACCTTCCATCTAATTTTGCCTAATGCAGGCTCTTAAAGAGTTGCAAAGAGGGGAGGAAAGGGGAGAAACTGAAGATACAACCCATTTGGTACAGCAGAAAGCAAGTGCTGCAGGAGTATCTCAGGACACAAAGCCAGAACTGAGGAACACACAAGTTTGCTATGAATGACAGCATTTCAAGGAAGGGAAGCAGCCACTGGAGGGGACTCTCTGTTCTCACTTGTGCCCCCACCAAACTAAAAGCCTCACCTCCACCTAACCGCCCCCCGCCCATATACACACACAAAGAAAAAGCCAATGCAGAAATGATCTTGAGTAACAGTTATTCCAATGAGCTGAGGGTAGTCCTGGGGAAAGCACAACACACAAAGCAGCAAGCCATTTACCTTGGAAATATTAGTAAAGCAAAAAGGTTGAAAATGTGACAAAGGGGCCGTCTTTCAGCGTGAAAAGGGAAAAGAGAGAAAGGCGGTGAAGGAGAGTGGCCTTACAGCAATGCTGTCTAAAACAGATGCACCAACGTCAGGGGTTTTCTCCACCACTGTGGCAAGGAGGCTTATGTTTCAAAGGCACAACAGAAAGAAAGGCTTGTCTAAGCCAGAAGCCAAAAATACAAATACTGCCTTATCCCCAGGATGGACCATTGAGATATTTAACCCTCTACTCTCTTCTCCTGAATGACAGTGGCAATGCAAGACAAGGTCCTTCTCAGCCAGATATTCTATTTTATCAGGGGAAGCTGTATGGCTCCAGAGCCACCCATGGCTGGGAAGTAGAACCACCTAAAAATGGATAGTTGCACCCCCAGAAACCTCCAAGGGTTGTTACTGTTATGCACCTTCTAACTGACTGGGACTTAATGGCAACCCTATCATAGAGTCTCCTTGGAAAGATTTATTCTCAGGGGAGGTTTGTCATTACCTTCCTTTGGGGCTGAGACTGTGTGACTTGCCCAAGGCCAGCCAGCGGATTTCCTTGCCTGAGCAGGGAGTTGATCTTCCTGGATACCAGTCCAACACTCAAATTACTATACCATACTGGTTCTCAACTTGTCCATTTAAATTATATTTTGAGAAAGCAAGCCTTTTTTGGCCCTGAAGCAGTCTTTTTTCAAAACCAAATGTGACCTTCCAGGTTCCAAGGTTGAGGAACCTGTGGCTCTCTAAGTTCGATGAGCTGGTACTCCCCCCTCCCCCGGTACTGTAGTCAGCCTGGCTACAGTAGATGGGAATTAAAGTCCAACAATATATGGAGGGTCCCCCCAACCCTCCTATATTACTTTGTAGTCTTGAAACTCCAGGGCCTAAACATAACAACAAAATGGCAGCATGTCCCTTCCTTCCATCCCAAACCTCTCTTTGCACTGTCTGAAAACTCAGACCTGAATCACAGCTTCTGAGAACACAGAGAGGTTCGAGAGTGGGGCCCCCAAGGAGGGGCATCAACATCCTCATTTCCACTTGATTCCACTGTCCCACCAGCAAAAGTCCAGTGGTGGATTATGCTGCAGATCTCTACTTAGGAGGTTTTATTTCAGAACTGAAGGATCAGCCATCCCAAACCTAATACTCTTCCAATACAATGGATGGAAATTCCCAGGCAACATGGAGAATAGGCACAAAACGTAACATCTCAGATCAAAAACTTTTGCCATCAGACCGTTGGTTCATCTAGCTCAGTATAGATTGTTTATACAGAATATCTGGTAATTCTCTACAGTTTCAAACAGTTCTTTTTCCAGCCTGTTTAGAGATCCCCCAAGACTGAACTTGGACTTTTCTGAATATAAATCATGTACTGTACAGAGCTTCTGTCCTTCCTGAAAATGTGGAAGCAGGCAAGATAGATAACATGCACAGTATTAAGTTTCTCCCATCAGTACAAGTGAGGATTTTGTAGTTATTCAGTGCTCTGCTAAAGTAGAGTGAAACCCATCACTTTGTGTCCCATCAGCCTCAGAAAGAGAAAGCTTCCCCAGGTTATCCATGGGGGTGGAAGCTGAGCGTGAAAAGCTAACCATCCACTTGTGTGGCAACAGAAGGAAAAAGAAAGCCAGGCAGGTGAGAAAGAAAGAGGTCAACCCGCAAGAAGATACTTACAGGCAGGCCTTCCCCAGTAAAGGCTGTAAAGAGACAAAAGAAAAAAGAAAAATGGAAAAGAAATCAGTATGGTTTGCAAAGCTGATTTATGACAGCTAACAGAAAGCCTGGTGAGAGGGGTTAATCAGATGGCCAGGAAAAAAAACAGACAAAGAGACACAAAGCCATCCAGCTTCAGCATCAACCTGCATTCATGCTCAAAGGTTACAAAATGTCAGCAAAACAGCTTCCGGTATTTCAGCTCCCCAACAAGGGTATGGAGAGGTTGAGCAGAGGAACATGGACCCTCTCACACCCGCAGTTTACTGCCAACAGAGGCTGCCTCTAGGTGTTTCACGTGGAATTTCATGCCCATATTGACTGGTGTCGAAAGACAGTGTCTCCCTATACAAGCCCACCTGTGTTTTAAAACCTTTGGGGCAGGGCTTTCTCTCAGTCCCACCAATATCACAGGTATGTCTGATGAGGACTCAGGAGACAACCTTCTCGGTGGCTGCTCCCAGGCTATGGAACTCTCTTCCAAGGGAGGCACTGTTGGCCCTTCCTCTGCTCCCTTTTCAACAGCAGGCAAAGAGCTTCTTATCTGAACAGGCCTTCAGCTTTTAACTGGTTAGGCCAGTGCAACAGGTGTGTTGGTTCTTAATATATAACAGGTTTTTCTGTGTCTGTTTGTTCTAAACTAATGTTTTAACGTGGATTGTTGCTTAATGCTTTTTAAAAATTTTGTATTACAGATTGTTTTAGCTATTTTGCTTTCATGTATAGTGCAAACTGCTTTGGGCCCCATATGGAAGAAAAGCAGTGTATAAATTAATTGAATTTATTATCAAACTGCCTTGAGTCTCACTGGTGGGAGAAAGGCGGGATAGAAATGAAAATAGTAATAATAATAATAATGAAGTCGTAACCAAGCTGCTACAGTAGGAAGTTCCTTGAGAAAAGGCACTCCATCTGCCCATTGATTTCAAGAGGCATTACAGCAATATCACCTATATTTCTATACCACTTATTAGTGCAAAGCACTTCCTAAGCAGATTACAATGTGTTTTTAGCTAATTGCCCCCAACAAGCTGGGTACTCATTTTACCAGCTTATGGAAGGATGGAAGGCTGAGTCAACCTGGAGCCCTATAGGATCGAACTCACAACCTTGTGGCTGCAGTGCCAGCATTTAACCACTGTGCCACCAAGGCTCCCTTCTTATTCCACTGACTTCTGGTAACTGTAACCCTCTGAAAAGCCGTAGGATGCCCCACAAAACAGGTTCACCAGGAACTTCTCCTGTCCAAGTCCCCTCAGCAAGACAAGAGTTAATTAATTAATTTATTACGATCAACAAATCAGAGAAACAGGACCAGAGTACTCCGTTGTGGCTAATTCCCATTTGTTTCGATGATGTAAGTGTTGGGACACAACCCAAGGGATCATCCAAAATATCAGCTTGATGGGATACCTGCAGCTTTGATCCTTAAGAACATTGGGGAACTGCCTTATACTGAGTCAGGGCATTAGTCATCTAGCTCAGTACTGCCAGTTCTGATGGGCACTGGTTCTCCAGGCTTCAGGTAGGATTCTTTCCTAGCTCTACCTGGAGATCCCTGATGTTTGATGATGGTCTTCTATCCAAGTACTAACCCAGCCTAACTCTACTTAAAACCAAAATCAGAAAAGATCAAGTGTGCTCAGGGTGCTCTCCTGTACAATCATTTGCTTACTCATCTCCTTGGCAGCTGGGGGTCAAAATCCAACATTCACTGAGGCAATGCATCTGATACAGAAACAAAAATGGCTTTCTTCACATATCTATGCTAATGACACCAGGTCTAAAAATACATTGCTACAGTATCAACATACTGACACTGTTGTTAACTTTTTATATTCTGGGAGGATGGTATAGGTAGGAAGGTTTGGAGCAGAAAGACAACTGAATGTGACATTATTTAAATGTGTGTTATTTCAAAAGTCTGAAGGCCAGAATGAACCTATTTCCAATCAATCGAGCACGACCTATCTTCATACCAACACAAGGCGCATGCCATCCTACAACCAAGCTCAAAACACAAGGGTCTAAAATCTGACTAGATTTTACAAGTTAGCTAGCATAAGCTCTTTTTTATAGTCTTTTACAGCTGTTTTTTTTTTAGTGGAAGGGGATGAGTACAAAAAATGTTGGCTGTGATCTCAGAGAAAGTACCCCCATTTTTTTTTTTAAAAAAAAGGAAGAAGCCATGCCAAGGTACTACCTCCCAAGACTCGAAGCAACAGAAGGTACAAACATGCAGTGACAACAGCCACAACACTCTGCAGCCATCGACACCACCACCACCACACACAAAAAGAAAAACCACCAACAAAAGAATGTAACGAACTTGTCCAGGTAGCTGGGTGGGCACCTCCTGGGGCATACAGATGGGCAGGGCAGCAGAAGCAGCAGCGGCCACATGCTCCTCAAAGCTGTTGATGCGAGGTTTTTTGGTGGGCTCTGGGCTCGCTAGAGGGGTAACGCTATTGCGTCTCATGAGGGTGTTAGGTCCCTTCTTTGCATCCTAAATTAGAGCGAGACAAAGATAAAAAAAAGTAATAAGGAAGAAGGCGAAAGTTATGAAGAAAGCAGTTTAAAAAAAAACACATAATGAATGGGTTAATTGATCTGCCAAAAAGTAACAAACAAAAAAAGTGAAGATCAGAAAAACCGGGGGGGGGGTAATTTTGAAAGGACGAGAGTTACTACTATTGTAATTTCTTGTAGCAATCTCCCTCACAAACACACACACACACACAAAGAGATTCAGCAAGGTTTTTTAAAGTAGCAATGTAAGGCTAGGAATGAAGAGGTTCTGGATTCAATCTCAAAGTCTCTGTTGGACCCCTGAAGAAAGCAAGTAAGAGTCTCTATGATCTAGAAAGTGCAGCTTTACTATGATACAAAGATATACTGAACAAAGACACAATGAATGTATTATAGAGAAAGTGAAAAGCCCTAGCCAAGTTGCAAATCCCTGCCACAAACCACAGTACGGCAACATAGTGTTATCTATTTGCAATCTGTCTTTTGCTTCACCATCTTGTCTCCAAATATGGCTAGTAATGGTAAGCCATTTTAAAAGTACCATTCAAGACAATAAAATCCTTCAAACATAACAAATACAACAATAAACCAGACATTACTGCAATGCCCTTGACACCTAACTGGGATACATGAGGCCTTCTGTCAGCTTTCTAAAGCTTAAAAAGAAAAGTAGCCAAGTGAGTCTTACAGGGGAGGGAGTTCCACCAGGCAAGGGCCATCAAAGAAAAAGCTCTGCTGCTAACAAAGGACAACATGGCTTCCACTAATGTCACAATTTAGGAGGACTTCATTAGACCTTTCAAGGGCTGAAGAATAGTCCCAGTCTAGGTCTGTGATATCACTTTTCTCAGTTGGCCTCTGATGTGTATATTTGAAGAAGAAGAGAGAGGCTAGAGTGGGTAACCAGCTTGAAGAGACTTCAGCATCTTTCACTTGTGGGCTCCTTCTCTTGCTAAGTACTGGATCTCCCACCACACTTTTCACCCACTGCTGGGTAAGATCTGCAGGTAAAGAAGCAGACCTGCTATCTCCTGTCTAGTTATAGCCCCAAGCACCCACGAGGTCTCAATTTATACATCATTCAGGAACCAGGATCCTGAAAGCCACACTCTCATTAGGCAATCCCGTAATACCTTCCTCTCCATCACTGTGCCCCTTGGGGGACTTTCAACAGTTTCACATGGTGTCACAGCCTCAAATGCCCTTTCCAGAGTGTTGCTTAACAAAGACCCAGTGCCTACTTAAGGCATTTCAAGTAAGCAAAGAGCCCCTTCTCACTGGCTCATGAACCAATCCCTGATGTTTAAAAATCCACACGGGTTCTTATATACCCTCCTCCACATTCTCTTCCTGAGAAGTTTTAAATTCATATACCCATACCAGCCTTGCCTGCTTTCAGAGGAAGAGTGTAAAATGGCATGGGCTTACAAGGATTTCTTCAATTAAAAGCAAACCTTGCGAAATGGGCCAGAAAGCCAAGAGGCAACTTGTGTATCGAGGGACATTGTATGAGGGCCTAGAAGGAAACCTTTCCAAACTTGGGAGTGGCCTAGCTCTTAAGGATATAGTGACCCTGCATAGGGGGTTTACTGTTAAGATTAGGGTTGCCAGATCTCAGAATCTGATCCTGAGTCTTAGGACCTTCCCTGTGGCATTAGTAAGGCCGGTGTCACCCCTCCATCTGATGGTGTCATCTGGGGCAGTTCGGCCTCTTCACACTCCCCTAGTGACGCCACTGGGACTTGCCCCTCTTCTCCAACCATGAAGGCAAAGGTTGGAGAAATTTCAGGGTGAGAATACCGCCTTGAAAAGTGTGTGCATATATTTATTTTCCTCATTTGTTAGATTTTTAATGCATTTGATTAATGGCATACCCTGTGCAATGGTGGTTTATGCTTAAGGAGATATCTTCCTTAACAACATCACTAAATGCTGCCCTTGTGACGCCAGCCTTGTAACATCACTAAAGCCCACCTTCTGTGACATCACAAGGGTTTGCCTCTAAGTCTCATGTTTTGGCCCTGAATTCTCACAGCCTGGGATAGCCTTGGTCTGGCAATCCTAATTCCAATCGGGGGAGGGGGAGAGGTGTCATGAAACTTAATGCTTCTCCATATTAACTAAAATATACCCTCTTCACAGGAAGATCATATGTTCAGCTAGGCAAGAAGTTGCCCCTCTGACATACTGCTTTTTTCACATACTAATTTTCCTCGTGTTCAGGGTGGGGAGAGGTGGACATGTGCAAAAGCATATAACCATGAGGGCCCCATGTTCAGTCTAACACAAGATGGCTGCCTCAGTAAACACAAAATGGCCACCTCAGTATAGGCCCTTGTATACATGAGGTACTTCAAACACTCAGAAAGAGCTACTAAACATGATCTTTTTGTACACACTAATGCTGCTGGTACTATTGTTATTCTACTACTACTACCACCACCACCACCATCCTTCCACCACTGTCAGGAAAAAAAACACTGCTTACAACAAGAGGGAATCCATCTTTGAATGTTTTTCTAAAACACAGGGGTCTACCCACGTTCTTTCCATGTACACAGGACTGGGGGGATGAGGGCCCAACAGGAAGGCAGAGGCCCCTCACCTCCGGTCTCTCCCGGTGGGTGTTCACTGCTTCGACATTCAAAAAGATGGACTCGACTCTACAACCTTAGGGAAGAGGGAGAGAAAAGAAAAGATGCAGAACATGGTCAATTACTTGGGACTCAATGTTCAGTTAAGTGATTAAACTGGAAAAAAATACTAATCAAGAATGCTTTGATCTATTAGAAAGGACCCAAATTAAAACTAGACAGATGGATAAGAAGCACTTTAATTATTATTTGATTCAAGCAGTCAGAAATCTGAGGGGGAAAGGGTATCTTATTGAACTGTCTTTAATTGGCTTTTATCTTACATGTTTTAAATTGTTTTAATAGTGGGAACAGTATTTTATTGTTGACTTTTGTATGTTATCACCTATATTGTACTTGTTTTATATTGTAAGTTGCTTTTGGTTCCAATTTTGGGAAAGAGCAGGATATAATGAGGCTTTGTCCCTTCTCCCATAAAGCGAAGACTGAGGCAACATGAATCATTTAACAATTTTTTAAAATCCATATACAAAATGTGCAGAGATTTCAAAACAACAAATCACTGGATTGAAGCTAAATCCACTACATTTTCTTTAATCAAGTGAAGAGCCCCAACAATTACAGAACATACAAGCAGTGTCTGGCACACCCATCTGCGCTACGGTCAAGGTAAGGCATGTTGTTTCTGACTTCGACAGGAACAAAAGGGGTGGGAATTCACCTGAGTGAGACACAAGCCAAGTTTCCTAGGCTAAGCACTCTGTCCTAACCACACACGAAATGAAATAAAGAGGATGAGGTAATGCTTAAGGCTTTGTATTCAAAGGAAACATTTACATAATCCATCTGAATTATCTAAATTGTGCAAAAAGAAAAGAAAGCAAATTATGTGAACTTGTTTGTATATGTACATATATACATACATACATATGCAAGCTAAATGCTTTCTTCCTTTGCATAATTTCATCCTGCAAGACATGACATTCTATGACTTCCATTAATTTTTCTAAGTCACAGATAGGTATTATGTAAGAAATGAATGATTGTGTACATAACTCATTAGGAATTACGTAGGGCTTTGAAATCCCCCTTCCCCCTTTTCCTCCAGCTAGTAGAAGAGATACCACTGGGATGCCACTGGTTTTAGACACCCTCCTGGCTTCGGAAATTCCATCCCGCACTGCCTACCCACATCCAAGCATATTTCTGCAGCCATATCGTAAGGGCCAGAGGCTTTTTTAAAATGAAAGCAAGCATTCTCAAGAAGCCACATTTTGCACCCACTGCCACCGACTGTGGGACAATGGTGCAAACACGGCACCTTGGAAAAAGCAGGACAGAGAAATTGGGAGGGAGCTCACCCAAGTCCTCAGGCAGATAACAAGGAAGTACTCAGGATTGTACTACAGCACCCATCAATGGGGAGGAATGTGGAAAAAACACCAGCAGTGTGGCAACCAGCAGACCTCCCACTCATCAGCAGCTCTGCTTTGTCTCAGACTTTAACATATTCTGTCATCATTATTTTAAAGTTTACCTCTATCATACAGTGAGGGATAGAAACATATACTTGCATAGGAAGAGAAAGTTAGGGGTTCTGAAAGCCCTGACAGTCCAGGGCTCAGGGCAAGCAATGTATCCCTGAGCTGCAACCTCAGGTGTATCTTGCTATGAAAAACCTTTGTAAGAGAGAAAGGGAGACTCACCATAGGCCACAGGGGTCAGCTTCAACACTGTGTGGAGGGGGCATTTCAAGTAAGGCATTTCTTCTGAAAGAAATGACAAGAGAACAAAGTAATCAACTCAAGAGAGAAATCTATCCCATGGGTACAGCCCCCAAAACCTACAGCTGTCAGACTACAACTCCCATCAGCCCCAGCCAATGCAGCCCAGGTTGGGGGGTGGCTTTGTAGAGTCACATACACAACAAGCATTTAAGTATTGCGTTTCACTCTCCCCATCCTATCCTATCCTAGGTCTAGCTTTACCCATGAAAGCAGAATCCTATGTTTCCAGTGGCTGCTCTTGTTTCTTAAAGGGCACGATGCCCACTAGAAGGTAATGTTACGATAAAGCAAAGTGTGCAAGTTCACAGGAAAGTGTTCCCTCGGCAGCACCTCCACCCCTGCGCCTATCTGTAAGGGGTGGTTCTTGGGTTAGATGAAAGAAAAGTGGCAGAACCAAGAAAGGGTTGAAGGTGAAGGGGCCTTGCACTCTGGCAGAGCAGACAGTACAAAGCTCAGAAATATTACTGTTTTAGATTGCATCTTCCAGAGCCTCCCCAGCTATGCTGGTTGAAGGATTCTAGGAGCTGTAATGCAAAAAAGCAACATTCCTCAAGATCTGGGTAGACCACTGGTCTGATTCAGTTCAGCAGCTTTGTATGATTTAAGAAGGGATCCAGTTTGCATTTGCTATATGGTTGAATGAAAAATGAAAGGCCCCTCAAACTGAGCAACTGATTTAACAGTTGCTTTAGATACTGGAAGGGCTACCTCTGACTGATTCTGAGAATGGATTGATACCCCAAAAATGAATGCCTGGAATTCAGATCACGGAACATTGACGTACTTTCCTGCTTCTCAACCCACTGCAATCATATCTACTACTTAGAATCATATGGTTGGAAGACATCCCAACAGCAATCTAGACAACTTGGGTATGGGCCCTGAAGAAGGTGGGATAGACATAAAATAAATAAGCATCTAGTCCAAGCCTTGCTATGCAGGACCTAAACTAGTCCTGGGGGAGGGCCATCCAACCGCAGTTAAATGGCCTCCACTACCTTCCAAGTCAGCCCACTCCACTTCCAAACAGCTCTTTGTTGCCATCCTCTACTATGGTCTCCTAGGACCTGATGCTCTACAGACATGATCAGCTACAACTCTCCTCACTCCCAGGCACAGGATTATGGGGTTTGTAGTCCTGCACAGTTGGAGAGCACCAAGTTGGGGCATGCTGCCCTACTCAGACTAAACCCATGTACATGTAACTGCATTAATTGAATATTTCCTCCTGGCTTTACTCTCGCCTCTACCTTCCTCTTCTCTATCAGTCTTAGGTTTTAAGCTCCTTCAGGCAGGGAGCTGCCTTCTTTATGATTACTCTGAAATGCCCTGCAGACTGATAGTGATACTGTAATAAAGGAAGCAATACAGTAGATAAAACAGGAGCCTTTTTCTGGTTTGACAACATTACTTGTCAGTCCTTTAACTGCCTAGTAGTGCAGTCCTAAGCAGGTCTACTCAAAAGCCCCAATGATTTCAATGGAACTTACTCCCTACCGACAATGTTTAGGAGTTTAGAAGAGTGAGGGGTGCTGCAGCTGACACGTGGCCAAGGGCTGGGATGGCTTAAGGCTACTCACCTGCACTCTTGTCAAGGAAGTAGGCCAGGAGACACCTCATGACAGCCTGGTGACATATGACGAGGACATTCTCCTGTCTCTCCAGCTCCATGATGACCGGCTCTAGGCGCTGCACCAAATCTTGGTAGGACTGCAGGGGAAGAAAGAAGACAAAGCACAGATCAAGATGCTGCAGAAAACAGAAGAACTCACAGCCAAATTAGGCTGACAAAGAAACTGAGATGGTGCTTCTCCTGGTGTTGTCCATGCCACAAATTAATGATCTTGCAAAGACCAGGAAGCTAAAGATGAATAATTGTCAGGAAAGCGAACAAAGAAGAGAGCATTTTATAAATAGGAATGCTTGGATTCTTTTGGCATAAAGAAAGTGTGGGAACTGTGCAGCCCTCCAGATGCTTTTGGAGTGTAACTCCCAGCAGCCCCAGCCAGGACAACCAATGGTGAGGAATGCCGGGAGCTATAAGTCTAACATCTAGAGAGCTGCACAGTTCCCTGGTGTTTAAGAACACTGTTTTATTGCTGTTTATTGGCATGCTTAGTGTGTGTGGTTTTACAGAATCGTTTAAATATTTTTAACCCCAGCTCCCCAAACATTCTTCCTCAGTTCCCCATTCCACAGCCCAGCCCATTCAACAGGGTCTGCCATCTTGGACAGGGATTGCCAGTGAGAGGAAGGGACCAGAAAGTCACTTTCCACCCACTTCCTCTGGATTCTTCCCATATTTTTACAACTGCCACTCCCTCCTTCCCCAGGACGTACCTCTCCTGATGGATAGCGGTAATAGTATTTGTCCTGGTCACGCAACGCAAACTCTTCAGGATACTTCTCCTTTATTTCGTCGTACGTCATCTCTTCACACACACCCTGAAAGAACCAAAGAGAAATATTCCTGTGGCTGCTATGCCAACCTTCAAGCAGAGTTGGGGAAGTTAAGGCATCCATCCCCAAACTGTTTTGTGTTCTAGTCTACTTAGGTTCTGACATCTTCCACCGGTTCCTTCAAGACCAAGACTCCTTTAGGGAGGAGGGGAGATAGGGAAGGGGACAACCTCTGCTTCTCCATCAGAATTACACTGCCTAGCCTGCAAGCCAACAAAAACACTTACGGCATCAATTTCATTCAAGGCCTTCCACTGCTCATAGGGCAGACCAAGAGCTTCTGCTGTCTGGATTGTCCTCTTCAACTGGCTGGTCCAGACTTTGAGATCTTTCAGGTTCTGCTCCTGGACAAAATGGTTCAGCGCAATGGAAAACTAGAAAAGGAAAAGAAGATAGGGAAAAGATGGTGGAAATGGTTTATGACCTTTCTCTTAGCCCATGCTCTCATCTCATAGCTAGAGTTGTTTCCACAAATGGCAAGGAGAGGGTCAGCTGTGTCAGCAATAAGGATATAAATCTTTGCTTTTCATCTGACAATAGGAGGGTCTCATTATTTGAGCTTCTGGCGGAGTACAAGCATTAAGCATATGAACACATTCTTGAGGTTCTCCATTGATGGAATAGAGCAAGGGTGGGCAGACCACAGCGTGTGGCCTGCATGTGGCCCTTGAATCCCACTTTTATGGTACCTGAAGGCCCCCAACAGTCCCCACAAGCCTGCAAACACCCCTGACATTTTTGGGAAAAACTCAGCACAATATTTGCCCCCAAACAATACAGAAACCTCCCTAAATGTATGAACACACACAAACTACTGCCACCCCACCACCGCAACCAGTCCAGAACCCCCGTATTTTCCCTCCATATAGCACAGATTTCCTCTGCAGTTCCTCTCAAAATGGTGACAGGAAGTGACATCCTTACTGAGCAGGACTGCAGAGGAACACAGATGTATTTGGGCTTGCTGTGAGAGAGCATGACCCATGTGGGGGGGAGGACTGGGGGGAAATTGGCCCCTGGCCCTCACGCACTTGCCCACCCATGGAATAGACAATGTATTTAAATGTGTGCTTTTTCCTCTCTGAGAAGTCCTGTAAGACCAATTCAATCTATGAGTAAGAGGAATATCAAGGTAAAGGGATCGTTGCTTTTTTTTGTGACACAGATTTCTGGATTCTCTGGGGTCTCAGCTTTTGCCCTGTTTTGTTTTCAGCTTTAAACAAAAACTTGCCCTAGTGTTCGCAGTCATAGAATCATAGTTGGAAGAGACCATGAGGGCCATCCAGTCCAATTCCCTGCCTTGCTTGTACACATACATTCTACAGATCTGAAGGAGTCTTGTGTGTTGTTGTATGGTTACCAGCCTTTCACTCAAGGCCTTCAGCCACAATCTAGCTCTTCCCCAAAATCTAAAATACTGAAATTGGAAATAAAGCACCAAAATGTTTTTATCTGGCGTAATTTAGATATTACAAGGTAAAGCTATCAGGAATGTGTCTCTGCTCACATACTTACTGACCCAATACCATGTGTTTGTTTAGACAGAAGTAGGTCTCGATTAGGGTTTACTCCCAGGTGAGCCTGCACTGAACTGCCATCAAATTACACTAAAGGAAATCAGTCTCTTCACACCAGAAGATAGGACACCCTCTAGAGCCCTACCTTTTTGCCTCTGCTAGATAGCCCTGAGTCTCCACCAATCTTCCCTTTGAGATTGGATTCACTCTCGCCATGCCGGCACAAGTAGATGGTGCGGGGCTGGACGTGGATGTTCATTAAATAGTAGACAATTCGACTCTGGATATGGTCTTGTACCCTGTTCACTAAGTACCGCCGGCCAACGTCAATCACCTTGATAAGCGACAACTCTCTGGGGAAGGGAAAAAATACACACACATCATGCTGTAGATCAAAACTATCTGCCCCAACAAAATGCCAAATACAAAAACAGCAGAGTACATATGTGATGGTGCACAGAGCAGCAGCCTTGAACAAAACTTTTAACCCCATGAAATGGCAACATCAGCTGCAGATGTAGTCAGCAGCTGTTAACACAATGTTATGGAGAATACTGCATTTCCAACTAAAATGTTAAGAACACCCAAATCCTATATAGTCAGAGTGGAAATTATGTGGTCCTCCAGATGCTGTTGAACCATTAGTCCCAGCATCCCTAACTGACCAGCATAGCCAATGGTGAGGAATGCTGGGAGCTGTAGTCTAACATCTGCCACATGATTCCCACCCAATTGCACAAATTGAGCAGTTATCCCACATACCATTACAACCAGCTCAGGCACACTGAATCCATTGATGTGGGAACTACCCTCCCTCCTTCCTTCTCTGGTTTTTAGACCACAGAGTCAAGAGCTTTTCAGACTACACTGTGATAGTGTTACTATTCCATTAACTGCTCTGGCTTCCTCCTGTGGAATTCTGGGGTTTGTAGTTTAGTGAGGCCTAAGAGCTCTCTGGCTGAGAGTTGTAAATGCCCCTCCCAAAACTGCAAATCCCAGGATTCAACAGGAGGCAGCCATAGCAAATAAAGTGGAATAGTAACACTATAACAGTGTTGTCTGAAAATCTCCTCAGAGAAACCAATTTCAGCACACCACATTCATTCCAATCGTCTTGTCAGCAAGCTCACAGAAACAGTTCAATGCTCTTGATTTCTTGTTTTGCATCTCAGTGCATTCTAATAGCTTACAATAAAGCAAATAATTTGCAAATACATTCTGCGTGCATCTAGTGACTTTGGTAGAAACAATAAGCTTATCCTAGAACATTTACTCTGCTCCTAAGAGAAATCCCTAAAGCAATTAACAAACTTTTTTTAAAGTACAGAAAGATGCCCCTTTTAAATGACTTCCAATATAGCTTTGGTTCCTAAAAAAAGATAAGACTATGCCACAGTAGGGAGTGTTGTTAGAGTGTTGAATTAGGACTCTGGAAGACCAGAGTTTGATTTCCTACTCATCCATGGTAACCCATTGGGTGACCTTGGACAAATCATACTCTCTCAACCCAAGAGAAGGGCAATGGCAAATCTCCTCTGAAGAAATCTTGCCAAGAAAACCTTAGATTAAGGTTGTCATAAATCAAAGTCAACTTTAACAACAACAACACAGTATCCTTACCTGTCATAGTCATCTGGGTCAAGAGGCTGGTAACTAGATTGGTAACAGCTGATCCTTTTCATAAAATCTTCCATAGCATCGTTTGAATTGCAGTCTTTATAATCTGGGCTAGACAACTTGACTTCCTAAAAGCAATACAAAGAGAGGGGGGCGGGGGAGGAGAAGAAAATATACAGAAATAAGATTTGGCATAAGACCATAAGACAATTTTACTATAGTGTTGGCAGAAGATGACTCAGACCACTGCATTGCTTTAATGCCATTTGTCAGAATGTGATGGAGAAAGGAGAGAGCAGGATTACTCCAAGGCTGCTCACAGCTGCTGCCATTTTAGCCTGATGGAACAGGGCTGATTCAAACAGCCCTTTAAAAGGAGAGTTGGACCTACCATCAAAAGTCAATTTGAACATGGTGAAAGAGAGGGTAACCCTACACAGTGTCTGATCTAAAGGCCCACTATCGCCTAAATCCTTCAGCAGGTGGAGAAAGAAAAGTAAACAGTCCATATTTATAGCCTTCAGCCACTGGAGCTCTCCATGTCATCACAGTATCATGACTGTTCCAGTTTTTAACCAAGGGGCTAAAACAATGGAGGAGGACTTACTCAAGGTCATCCATTAAGTCGATGACTGGGCAATTTCAGACAAGACCAACATACACCAGATCTACTCAAGACTTCACCAGCCATATCAGAGCTTGGAAAAGTTCCTGGCTGGGGATTCTGGAAATTGTCATCAAAAAAGGAACTTTTCCCAAGCTCTGTTCAATATCCAGCTCTCTCCAGCGTGGACAAAAGGGGACACTTTTCATGCTTACCATAATGTTGGTGGCAACAACAGTTGGGTCATTGCAGACAGATTCAATGAAGAACACCTGTTGGGTACAGAAGGAAAACACACACACAAAAATTACAGGTAGCAGAAACATATTTGAAGTCCTTTTTCAAATTATTAGTCCATCTAGTTCTTTAGTGTTACTGGCACTGGCTCTCAGAGATCTCAAGCAAAAAACAAAGCTTTCCTTAACTCTGCTCACTGAAATCTTTAAACCTTTGGAGATAAGTTCTCATCGTGAGACAGTCTGCATGCAAAGAAGATGCTCAGTCACTGAGCTAAGGCTCTTCATTCTGACCTGTTTCCCAGATCTTAGAAAAGTTGCTTTTTGATCAGAGCTCCCAAAATGCTCCAATTTCCACACTGGCTGGAACATTTTGGATGCTGTGACTCAAATAAGCACATACCAGCTGTACCCGGTGTAACACAGACCATTATAGTAGATTTGAAAGGTTATATATTAATAAGTCATATATTTCAGTGTAAACACAATTAACAATTATCTTATATGAATTATATTCTCCCACACACTATTCCAAGGCTTCTGATAGGAAATCCCAATGGAAGGTGAAACAGCTGTGGAGGTGCAGATTGAGTGGCAGGAGTGGACTGTGAGGTGGAGAGGGAATTTGCATGTGGGTGGTGCCTCGCTGAGGGAGTGAAGGGATTGGATGGGTATGTTTCGTAAGTGGCCAATCAGCACACTGGGAGCGGAAACATACCCAAGCGTTTTATATATAGAGATATTACACTTCCTTTGAGTCATTACGACAAAAGCCACCATACCAATTTTTACCACCAGTTTGGGTTTTTTTACTCACTTTGAATCCATTTTCTTTGGCAAAATGCAGGATCATTGATCTTCTCTCTCGGGTCGTGTTTGTAGCATCAAAAACCTTTATTGCGGAAAACAAATTTTTAAAAGATTGTTTATTTTAAAAACAAAAGGCATCTTTTTCAAGAGCTGTTTCTCCCAAAGGTGAGGTCTAGGACCAACAGAAGTGTGGGCCACTGACAAATTGGACTACTGAGTACTGGCTATCTAGCTAAGAAGTTTGGACTTTAGAAATCTGCCTTATACCAAGCCATTTGGCCATTTGACCCAGGATAGCTCAAACTGGCATCATATCTTCAGGGTCTTATGACTTGTTTTGAAAATAAAAACTTGGGAGATGCCATTGACTGAACCTGGAACCTTCCGCATGCCAAGTATGAATCCTAATGGTTGAGAGAGACAGCAGTGGAGCCAGGGATAGTTAGAAAAAAGAAAGAGTGGTTCAGAATGAAGAGGCAGCTGAGCAGAGCAAGGGGAAAGATTCCTTTTTCCAAACAATATCTTCCAGAATCCACCATCCAGCATGGCCAGTGGCCATTAGAGATGCAGTCCAAAAAGCAACGTTTTCCAAGCTTTGTCCATGAGCAAAAGAATGTAATGAACAAGATTTTTTTCTCCACTGGAGACTATTTTTGCACACATGACCTAATGCTGAAAAGGTACATTCAAGCGGTGAAGACAGTCATTCTGCCTGCAGCAGGACCCCAAGGTATTTTTTTTAAAAAAAAACACTACTCACCGCAATCTGACCCCCTTCCTCAGATAAGTACAGTTTGACGTCTCTCAAGGCAGCTAAGGCACATTGCCTGCAACAACGGGAAAAACGGGTTAAGGACACTCCAAATAACAGAGCTAGGAAGCACAATCAATCCATCAGTTCCAAAAACCTCCCCAGTCTCATCTCGATACGTAATCTAGACCACAGTAGGCTACCACGAAAGTTAACCAGTGGTGCACAGCAGAAGAAATAACCTATAGGGTGCTGTAAGCAAATCACATTGTGTCAGATTATGGTAGTTAACATGTTCTTCCGATCCAGCAGGGGTCTGTCAGAACAGGCCATTACTATTCCCACCCAGAGGAAGTGAAATTTCTCTGCAGTTTCATCCACCACCATGAGGACTAGCATCTTGCTTAGCTGAGAGGTATGCTGAGTTTCAGCTTAAGAGCTCAAACTCTATGTTTTGTATTCCAGATCTGAGTGATGATTCCACTAAAAACAACTACTGTATCACTCCTTAGGCAGTTCTCTCATCTCCTGAATTCTGCAAACATTTTTCATTTCTACTGAGCTCAACTGGAAGCCACAAGCTGTACAGCAAACATCTTCAACACAGACATTCATTAACAAAGCAGGTATTTGGATGTTTCCCTGACTACTCAGGAACAGGAGACTAGGTAGAGGGGGTATTGTGTTTGTGCAAACAGTCAGCTTGGACAGTCAACAAAGGACAATGCTTCCATTCACAAAAGGCAGTTTTAAGATTATACTAGATTCCGCATAATGGTTTTTATACTGACAGAACCTCTCTTTGAGGGAGGCTGAAGGCATAAAGATCACAGACATGACTGGGGCCTGCAAGACTGGGGAGGGGTGGTTAATATTTTGTGCTCCCCCCTCTCTATCCCCCACTGCAAATATTTCAGTGCCTCAGTGTTTGATAGCAGGGATTGCAGTTTGCTAAGTGTGGCTGGAAGAGAGAAGATTTATTTGGGGCTCAAGGGATGTGGGAAGCACAAAATAGAGCACAGACACCTTGGCCCTTGGCATTAGCTGTCCAATTTACTAAACACTTGCGAGCTGAAGGAGAGCATAGTATAAAGTGTTTAGAAATGCACCTTGCTGCTATCTTCTGGTATTTAGACAAAACACTGAGGAGACACTGACTCTACATCTTCAATGTTTTTGTTGTGTGCCTTCAAGTAATTTCTGATTTATGGCAATCCTAAAGCAAACCTATCATGGGGTTTTCTTGGCAAGATTTGTTCAGAGGGGGTTTGCCTTTGCCTTCTCCCGAGACTGAGAGAGTATGACTTGTCAAAGATCACCCAGGGTTTCTATGGCCAGGCAGGGATTCAAACCCTCGTCTCCAGAGTCATAGTCCAACACTCTAACCACTACAGTATGCTGGCTCTTCATTTTACCTCTCTTTAAATGCAATTTGACCAGACAAGGCCATCTTGCCTCCATTTTCAGGACCTGATCTGAGGAGTTCTTGGACACACAAAAACTATGCCTCCTAATGTAATTGAAACAATGTCTTACTACTCAATAATTGGCTGTAGAGAATCTGGGGGTGGCACCCAAACACTCCTACCTGGCATCAAGTAAAGCAAGGTCACCCTCTCCATTTCAGTTGGGTGATTAGTATCATTTAATCATTTAATCCAGCAGCAGCCCACATCAATGGGATGTGGGCTGGTGAATCCGCTCTGGAGGAACTATCCAAGGTGCAGAAGTTATTGGGGAATGGATTCAGCACCTTGGATAGTTCCTCCAGAGCGGATTCACCAGCCAACTGACACGGAAGCCATGACCCATTGAACCTATATGTAGAACTGAAGAACATGTCAGTTCCAACCATGACTACTTGTTTCTTTTAACCTTCCTCCTCAATAGGGTTTGCTGAAAGCCACAGCAGTATTTTATATCTCTGCTCCACTGCTTGCCATGTCATCTTGTGCAGAGTACTCAGTGGTATTAAAGGGCATCTCCACTCATATGGCTACAAGAACGACAAGGGGGCGCTTGGCTCAATGAAATTCGCAACCAGAGTCACACTTACTTGCGGACTTTCATAGCCTCCTCATTATCAGGGCGAAAGAAGTCATAGGAACTGTAATGTTTGACCGCCTCCCTGCGATATTCCCCAACATTGAATACTGCAAGGCAAAAAGGGATAGGGACAATCAGCAACTCCACTTCAGGCACGGTGCCCAAGAAGCAAACAAATGAAATTCAGTGAGCTTCCCAAGCAAAACCAGGCTGTGTGTATTCTAACAGGAAGCGCAGACCCTATCTGATTGCCTCCAGGGCATATAGGAATGTTTTTGTTGAACTGGATGAGAATGGGCTGAGCTTAGCTTCCTCTAGATTGTTGATGTGCACAATAATTGACTTACACAAGTATGCACAGGCTAGTAATATATTTACGGAGTGTTATGTTATTTAGAAACAATAGATACATACATTAACAGCACCCCTCATCTTGCTTACTCTGGAATGGAATCACACCATTCAGGTCCCCCAAGAGGCTCCAGTCACATGAACATATGAAATGTCCTGTCCTAACTGAGGCTATTGGTCAACATAGGCCAATAAGATCTATTCGCATTGTTCATATTCATCAAAGTCCTTCTTAGGCTAAGTTTTTTTTATAGGGATGGCACATTCTCTTTACAAATTTTGTGATCTAGGGCTGAGCTATGGCTCAACTATCCAATTCAAATGCCATACACAAGGATATGCCCTAAAATCTAGTCAACCTACTAGCTTAGCTTTATCTAATCCAACAGACAGAGTTGTCTTTTCCAATTGTCTCCCTGAACTCTGCTATCCTGGAGCAAAAGTTAAATGCTGGGCAGGGCAGTCCTGTGAGTTGCAGTCTCCCTGCCCAAAAAAGCAATTCTTCCTAGATCTGCCTACAGTCTTTTTAACTGGAGATGACAAATTTGAAGCTGAGATTATACTACTGAGTCAAAGACTACTCCATACAAAATCTTGGAAACACACTTTCAAACATGCTATAGATCAGTTCTTCTCAAGTGATGGCTTCCCCTCCAGTCCCCAATGAGCCAGAGATTGGCACCATATTTGTGCTGTATCATTACGCTATTGCATAGTTTCCTGGCAAGTTGCCATGGATGAGTAGCCAATAACTCTTTCTGCAGAACACCACTTTGAATAGTACTGCTATAGATGGATGGATATGAAGGCAATTTTCCATATTTGAATTTCTGAGACATGTCACCTGGCTGGTGTAGTTCTCCAAACACCAAATCTGGCTTATCCATGACCTGATTTTCAGGGAATTATTCCTGAAGATACCACATATATAAAAATGTTTCAGAAGAATCCATCACACCTGCAGACTGTTCAAAGATCATCTCTTCAGCTGGATCTGTCAGGAATCCAGCTCAAACAGGGTCAATTTTTAAACACTGATGGTGATGGATTCATGGATGATGTAGCCACGTGGGAAATTGTGTAAAGTTACCCTATAGTGCCCCCAGATTTAAAGAAATGAACCTCACCTTTTGTTGGAACACCAATCCAATTGAGGTAGCGTGTCAGCTTCTTGGAAATGTAGGTTTTCCCACGAGCTGGGAGGCCAACCATAACAATCACAGTGGGGGAATTGGTAAGCTGCGGACCACACGCTGCAAGAGATACAGGAGAGGAAGACAAAAGAAAAAAGTGGCTGGTGAGACAACTTAGATTCCAAAAATCACCACCAGAAGTTACCTCTCATTGTAGCTCCCAAATCTGGTGGCAGCTCTGCAGGGTTTGGGGTTCTTAAAGCTTACTTATTCACTACTACTGGCCTCCAGGAGTACCATATATGCATTTTGGGGCAAAAAAATAAATCTAACAATTTAATTTAAAAAATAGGTCTGAGAACTTTTGCGGAGAGTAAAACTCCCCAGGGGCTGCACAGAGCCCCCCCCTCCAATTCCCAACACTTTTCCTGCTTACTCTCTCATAAACTCACAAGGTGGTCATGAGAAAACTACTGTCTCTTAGCTGCAGTCCTATTATCTCCAGTACAGGAAGAATGCTAATAGAATTGTTGTAAAAATTACCAAGCTAATGTACGCAAATCATTTTGCAGAATGACACAAAATGCAAATCCTATTATTACATAGTTGGTCTCTCCAAAAACCAGCGGCTGGGGGAACAACAGCTTCCAATTTGTCACAGATCTGCCTTTCTGCTCCAGCCTTGAGACATAAGGTCAACGAGACATTAAAGACTGCAAAATCTTCTGGCTCATCATTACAACAGACACGTGCCAGACAAAACAGACACTGCAGAGGGACTGGAAAAGAAAGCATGGTATGGCAGCCAAGAACCCACAACCACACACACACAGTCCCGTTTATCCTACTTAGTGCAGGCTTGTTTGCATATCTCATGGCTCTGGGTTTTGTTGTCTTTTTCCTAGTCACACATGCAAAATTCAGCATTCTAGAATTCTAGCCCTTATGGAGGGGTGGGAAACTCTAGTGGGGGGCAATTTTTGAACTTATGCCCTTAGTCGGATGTGCAACCATATATTCAGCCAAAAATCAATCCAAAATATGTCTCAAAACATCACCACATGTCTCCTTCCAGTTTCTACTTCAGGGTTTTCTGCCCATTTTTTGTCTTTGGGGCGGGTTCATGGGTTGGTAGGGTTAAAGGGCAAACAACAGCACTTGGGGTCTTCTTGCACCTCCCCAAAATATGGACATTCAGGGGCTGTAAAAAAAAGGGGGGGTTGGAGCCACATCTGGTGCACAGGCTGAACTTTAGTCAACTCTGCCTTATGGGTTTTAAAATAGAACAAGACTCAAAAATGATTTCCAAAACTATTCAGATAAATACCGTATTCCAGGCAAATATTTCTTCTACATGAGTGGCCATTTCCCCCCAATTCGAACCTGCTCTGCTACTCAGAAGCCCCTCAAAAATTGGCTGCTACAAGAGTTTGCAAAAGTTCCTCTTTTTTGGACTATAACTCCCAGTATCAATTGCTGAATATGCTAGCTATGGGGATTCTGAGAGCCTTAGACCCACTAAGGAACTTTTCCAAGTTCTGGCTGTTCCTCAACAGAGCAGAAACCTATTTACACACAAGATACATTTATGTTTCTCCTCCCTCTACTCCGACATCCTCAAACTGGCATGAGAGGAGTTTGTACCGCTTGGAGCTACCCAACCCATCCCTATGGCAACAATAATAGGCAAACACACTGTACAGCACACACATGACAGCATGACAACCAAAGGATCTGTCAAACCATCCAGGAGAAAACAAGTTCAAGGGAGGAAGGTGCGCTATTGGCACACCAAATGCCCAAGGGAGTTTTAGAGTGGAACAATACTAAGACCAGAAAAAAATCCCTGCCTTGCTTTTCTTGCATTCCTGACACCTTTGGGGTTAGGCTTTGCTTGAGAACAAAAAGTTCCAGAGACTCAAAAGAAAAATGCAACCAGCAAGAGTCTTGCAGCCTGCAAGCCTCTATGAGGGGGTTGTTCTATTAAGAAATTATTCTACAAAGCTGCACTGAACTTGCTGAATTGGAAACTCAGAATGCAGGCTGCTTCTAATTATGGTTATGGATTCAATAAAGAGCTGGCTTTCTACAAGCAGGCAAAAGCCCTAACACACCAAAAAATGAGCAGAATGCATTTTGCCAGCTTATTTTCAGAGAATGGAGTAACCTATTCAAACAAGGAAGACAGATTCAGCCAATGCAAACTAGTGCAAAATACTGAAACAGTGTTTTGTTACTTTAAGAAAAAAGGGAGCTAGTTTTCTCAGTGCTGGGGGTGGGGACAGGCAGCCTTGTTTAATGAATGAAAAATGTGCAAGAGCACCCTCATGCAGAAAACTAATGAAGATTAGGATGTATCCATACACTTACAGAAAGCAATCATTCACTGCTGAGTAAATACAATCCACTACCTACCAATTAAGATTAAGGACACAGGAATGTAAGGTGAGAAAAGGAGGAAAATGATGTCTTGAAACATCCAGGCAGGTGCTGCTATCGTCATCATTACTGCAGCTTTCTGAGCGTTCAAGGAAATACTGTATCTATCTTGGCCAGATGTAGGTTTTGCATTAGGCAATTACCATACACTCACTGGTAGTCATAGAATCATAGAACTGTAGAGTTGGAAGAGACCACGAGGGCCATCCAGTCTAACCCCCTGCCATGCAGGAAATCATGATCAAAGCATCCCTGACAGATGGCCATCCAGCCCCTGT